>OX463819.1:9402200-19402200 GCA_949825045.1 Argyresthia goedartella
CACCCTTGGGTCGAAAGGATTTTCATACAAACTTCCATACCTTGGGATGAAAGGATTTGAAGGGCGGGATAAAGGCGTTTCTTCCCTCTAATTGGTATAATTAGTATGTATTTTCAGAGCAGGTGTGATAAAAACTAAATTAACTATATCTCTCCCTCTCTATAGGCAGTTTATACTCATGCGTGTGCATACATCAAAAGGATAAAAGCAGAAAAATATAGTTGCCCCACTAATATAAACATACCTTAGGTATATAATATAATATATAATTGAGTAATTATATGAAAAATATGAATAAAAATAAGCCTATGCTTAATACTTTTTACGCCAGGTGATTATTTTATGTTCTGCTACCTCTATTCTGTATTACTTACTGTTTATATAGATTGTGTATTATTTTGTTATTTACATAAGTAAATAAATCATATAATAATAATAAATCCAAAATCAAAAACTAATAATAATAACCAATGTCTTAGATTGTATTTGATACATTATAGTATTGTGTTATTGATATCAAATCCAGATCATCTCGATCAGTCTAAACACCTAGTCCACATTTCAGATCACTTTTTGGGGTACCGTACCCGAAGGGTGCCCAACGGGACCCTATTACTAAGCCTCGAATGTCTGCCCTTCTGTCCGTCTGTCACCGGGCCCTACCGGATCAACCGATATAGGTAGAGAACTGAAATTTTCACAGAGGGTGTATTTCTATTGCCGCTATAACAACAAATAATAATAAATACAGGTTTTTAAGAATTAAAAGTACATATACAAGAGATTATTTGTTTGGCCATTTTCTTAGCCATTTTGTTTTATTTGTTTATCGGTGAACCTGGACTCTCCCGATATTATCGGAAAACGTCTTTAATTGCTGGTATCGAATTTTTTGCTTAGTTATTTGTCATTATACAATTAATAATTGGTCATTCGAATTATAATAAATAAGTATTAAGTTTTTTATCATATTTTATTTTATTTCGGTAAATAAGTTACTCAATTACTATCCACTTCCGTTTTCAATGACCAAAGAGTTTCGTTAACCTGATTATCTAGTTCAATACTTATATACTACATATACTCAACTCTTTTTCCGTTTCGATGTACGGCGTTGAACGCAGTCCTACCTAGTAGTTAATTTATTATTAAGAATTAAAAAGGTATACTCGTACAAAAGACTGTGGTTTTACGTTTTCCGTTTGTGCGGGGCCGACGTCCTACTTGCACTTGACCGGTTTTATTAGTAGATACAGAGTCTCGATCATTTCAGTACGACGTCAGAACGGCGCGGGCGGTCACAGTGTGCGGCTTGTGTGAGTGCGTGAGCGCGCCGGTTGTCGCGTGAGTGCCGCTGTAATACCTAGATACGACGCCGGCCGGCGGCGGTGAACAGTTTAAGGTTTCGTTTACTGTGTCGGGGTTTTTAAATTATAGTTATTGTTTGAGTTGATGTTGTGTTACCTGAAGAGTCCCAGCGTGAGCGTGGACTTGCCGGCGCCGGTGCGGCCCACGATGCCGATCTTGTCTCGCGGCGCCACTGAGCACGTCACCTACGGAACCAAACATCATTAGTTGCAAGCTGGGCGAGCACCAGAACGAACGTGACGTTTTCCGTTCTTCATCATCATCAATCACATTAAGCGACTGCTGGGTATAAGCCTTTAGCACGCCATCTGCTCCGGTCCTGAGCCTCCCTTACCTATCGCCCACCACACCACGCTACACCGACGATGTGAACCGACCATCTGGCTGGGGCTGCCCAACGGTACCGCCTCGCTTAGCACACGTGTGGGTAGGGTGCACTAACACGTATCGGGTAATCTGGCCTCGAGCGGCGGTGCCGTTCTCAAACATGCTTGAACCATCTGTTTATTTTTAATGTAGGAGGCCCATTAATGATGATAATAATAATGACACAGTGAAGCAGTCTGGGTGCAGTTCGAATACGGCCGCATCACGCTGGCAGACCAGACGAACGGCCGATCAGTCTCTGCGGAGAGTATTGTTTAGCGCTATGGGGCAGTTGGTGTTGTAAGTCGTTACCCACCTCTCTGAGAGCCGGCTGGCTGTCCGCGCGGTACCCCAGCGAAAGGCGCTCGAGCTGCAGGGCGCCCGTCTCCGGCCAGGTGGAGCCGGGCCCGTTGGGAACGTTCCACGCTGCCTCCTGAAATGTTTCACCAGGTTTGAACACTTCGTGCTTGGCACCGCCGCCGATTAGAAACGACTATTGGCAACAGCTGGGTTTACAAGGTGTGTCAGAGAGGTTTAGTCATGTTTTAAGTGATTTCTAATGACGTCATTCTGAATATCTTTCACTATGAAATCGATACGATCGTAGCAATTTTTTGTTACATTTTTATCACTTTTTTCATTGGGCCAGCGACTGACTCATTAGTATGGAGGAGTGGGAAATAAAGTTGGTTTACTCAAACCGGTTTCATACTGAGAGTTTTCAGAATGATGCCGGTAACAAGTAACCCCTTAAAATATGAGTACGCCTTAATGTCAAACCTTGTACACATTGATGCCATGAAAAGCTAATCAAATTTTGAGTTTACGCTTCTTTCCCCAAAACGATCCACTTTTTACTGACGCTCTCGCACAAAACATTTCTAACAGGTAAACTGCTGGTAACGAAGTTGGAAAAGTTTATTAGTTTCTGAACTTAGCACTTGATAGTTAAGCATCGCAAAGTTTTAATCGATACTGCCGCTTATCGGTTCATGTAATTATGTACGGTTGATACCCTTATTATGTACCATTTCGTACCGGGGCGCGTGTAAGAAGCCATAATGGCTCAAATAAAGCCTGACAACAAAAGTTTTTCAATCAGTTAAAAGCATGGAACAAACGAAACCAACAAACATAAAATTACGAGAAGGGTCTCTAAAGAATAATAGGTGTTTCTGTGGCTTTGATGGCAACAATTTCTGTATAAGGTCATTGTTCTTTTGTTAACTCTTCATTACTTGGCTTTATTAAAGCTAAGGTGCAAGTTCGTGGCCCACGTGTCGCCGGCGGAACAGAGCGTAGTTATACGACGCGAGAGAAAGAGAGGTTCACTGTCACGCTCACCTGCGTCCTTAAGGTATTCTGACGCGCTTTCTTGTTAGGTTTATGACAACGCCAACGACTTTTTCACTTTAAGCAACAATACGCATACGGCCTTATGGCCCTATTATATAACATATTGCTAAATATACATTACTGAACAGAGGCTGACTATGGTACTAACCTGTGTGGTCTCAGCATATTCCTTTATTCTTTCGACGGCGACTATGTTTGTCTCCACTTCAGAAGTCATTCGCACCAGCCAGTTCAAGGTTTGTGTGATCTGGAACAAATACATTTATAACCCGTCACAGTTTTTAAGGTTTAACATTTCGAGGTCGTTGACCTTGCAAATCGGCCACATATTTTCAACCTTATGGCTTAGTAATAGAGTAAGCGTACACAACATACAGGCACGTACATTGCTCCTGGCCCCACACTAGGATACCCTGATTGGTGGATACCAGAAACAGCGACGTCACACACATATAAACATCCAAGACCTGAGTTTTTTTTTCTGTATCCCCAGCCGGGGATCGGTCCCGGGGCCTCTCGCATGGTAGGCGGGAGCCACTACCGCAGCGACACAGGGCTCGACAAAATAAATGAAAAAAATCCGACACCATATTGTGTCGGTGGGGTGATTTACTCTCAGATTCCAATAAGCCCCCAAATTGTAAAATTGAACAATGAATATTCAATTTTGTAAGCGACTTAGCCAGTCCGTATGCGAAGATGGGTGATGCTATGTCGAGTTGAGTTGACTTACCTGAAGCGCATAACTGACGGACAGGCCGACAGTGCCCTCGTCGGTCTCGTTCTTGTTCAACACAGCGAACAGCGCCGCGAAGAAGATGATCAGGTTGCCGATCATCTCCAGACGGATCGCGAGCCACCGGTTGGCGATGCAGCTGGGGTAGTAGCACTCTTGGTTGATGTCTACTCCTCGCTCGGATTCTTCAACGAACCTGTAGAATGATGTTCAGTTGTGTGTGCCATCACGGCGATAGTGCATGGTGTTAGAAAGTTTAATATGCGTTCATCATTCGGAGATTACAGTTTATCGTTTTTAACAAATTTTAAAAACAAAATAAATTAACGCCCGGTTTACCGGTTCGGAGAGGGAAATTAACTGTTAATTAACTGGAAAATTAAATTAACTTGATAAACTCATGTTAAACATATTTCAGCTAATCAGGTGCGGCTATTTTGTATTGAGACTGAAGTGGGGGTGTGCAGGGCACCTGGCAATGAGAGGTCGACCGGGATGAGTATGGGAGGCGGTCAAAAACGACAACAGAATGGCTACTTAGAACGCAAGCCGTCAAGCAGACCACCAACCAGATGGACGGATGGCAGCATGGCCTTAGGTAGGGGATGCGGCAGGCTCGCGACCGGAGTTGATGGCGTGGTAAAGAAGAGGCATACACGCAGCGATGAATGATGATCATGAGTCAAATACGTGCACAAATTACCTCTGAGTAACTCCATACGCGCGGATCGTCGACGCGCCAGTTATGCTCTCTCCAAAGTGCGAGTATATCGGCGAGCGCGAGATGGACTCCAGTCGCTTGAGCTGTCGCGACGTGGACACGTAGAACCGCTGGATGACGTAGTAGATGATTCCGACCGGAATCACCACGGCTATGAAGATCGGCGTCGCCTGGCTGATCACGAAGAGTGTACCTAGCACCTATAAATGGCTAATTTTGTACCTAATATCCTAATGGACGTTCGTTTTGAATCTTAAGTGGTAACGCGTTGGTGTTGCGATAGCGGTCACTGATCCGACTGCTACTGCGAACCGAATCATACATGGTAATCATGGTAAAGATAGGTAACCATGCAAGGGTCGGAGACCGCATCCATACTACATAAGCGACAGTGATTTCGAACGAGGCACGCAATAGGTAAGTATCGCTAACCCAATCATGAGCGTACAGTGGTAGACAGGAGTCGATGACCGCTATTGCAACGCTAACGCGTACCCACTAAACTAGCCCACATTGTACAGGGTATCCCGTAAATAATGGCCCAACGTTACGGGAAAATAGCTCACCTAATTTCCTTAAACTAACTTAAATATTTATAAATTAAACAAAAGGGTAACCAAGAATTATTTTCTTCCCGGAATTTTCCATTCCGTCTACCGTACATCATATTTTAATGCTGTCGCTGCAAATGATAACATTTCCATGATCATTTTTTTGTAAAATAAAGTTAATTATAGTTTACGTTTATTTTTTTAAAAGACTGAAAAAATCCCGAGTACCTACATACTGGGACCGATGCTGGAGGTGACACAACTAAACTAATTAAAAAAGTGTATTTGAAAATGGAATCTATGGCTACCGCACAAGACCGTCGAATTCAAGGTTGTCAGTTTAGTTCCTTAGTTAGTTGTTTTTGACACCTGAAGAATCGCACTGATTATTTATTCCGGATTTAGACGACAGCAATTTATAAAAAGAACTGCTACAAAAAAAGGGCGGACAGCGGAAGCTTAGTAATAGGATCCCGTTAGATACACTTCGGGTACGGAATCGTAAAAATGATGTCTTTATTAGTGATTCACGCTTTAAGGAAGACGATTTTACGATTCACGATTTTAGACACTACAATAATACTTTTAACGCACATTTTACTTTTATTTTATTATTTAAAATTAGCGTCACTTTTCAGATTTATAGCAATAAATAATAATTTAAATAATGGTCTAGTTCAATCTAACACATTTTGTGCAGGAGAGTATTTATAATTTCGTTCACCCGAAGGCAGAAAAAATTAAAAATTCCACTCGGTTTTTTTTCCAAGTCATATAAAAAAGTTAGTAACAAAACATTTACCTGCAATTGGTAAACTATTTTGCTTTTTATTGCAAAATAATATCCCTAAATTGTTATCATTTGCAGCGACAGCATTAGAAACATGATTTACGGTAGACAGAATGGAAAATTCAAGGGAAAAAATCTTGATTGCCCTGAGGTTTTTTTTAATATTTAAATTAGTTTGGTTTAGTTTAGTTCCCCTTAGCGTTGGATCATTATTTACGGGACACCCTCTATAATTCGCGACTCCAATCCACAGCGAAATCGAAGGAATTGCCAAAGAGACTTATTATTGTTATCGTCCGTTTTTTTATAATAATAAGTAAGAAGGCTGTATCCGTAGCAGGTCCCGCGCGGCTCGCGTTAAAAATGTAACATACGACGCGAAAAATGCGCCATCAACGCGGGTCCCGCGGGACGTCCTACGGGTGCTGCACCCGAAGCATGCTGGAGTTTGTCGCGAAAGGTGAAGGACAGAGCTTTATAAAACGCATAGCTCTGTCGCTCACTTTCCCGCGTCAACCACCCCCGCGGGGCCGGCATGCTGCGGGTGATGGTCGAGTAAATCGAGTGGTAAGTGGGCTAAACAGAGCCGAATATGGTCTTCTGGTCGTTCCGGATTCAAAACGAGCGCTAAAATTAAGACTAAAATAGGCACTATTGGAATTATTAGCAAACTGGCTTACATGAGCACAAGGAATGTTTCAGTTTAAGGAAATAATTTCATTTTTAATACACAGTAGGAATTTTCATCAGGGATGCTTTTCTATAGATCCACGACCACAATTAATATTAATATAAGATCATACAAATTCTGAAAGAAAGATAGCATTGTGTTGTTAATAATTTAAAAACGAATCCCAGACAGTAACAAAACCAAACATATGTTAATTTCTTCTAAAACACAATAATGTAAATGATCAGAAAATATTAGTTTAGCAATAGATTTCCTTGTGCTCTTACCGGTATTAGAATTTAGAGACAATCAATTATGATGACGTAAATTAACATAATAATGATGATCAAAACCGGGATCAGTTTTAAAATGAACGAGTTAAATTTAAAACATTGCATTAAGATGATGACTTAGAACAAATTGTAAGCACCAAGAAAATTTCTGTCACTTTGATATAATGAATGATGCATGGATACACTAAAATGCGGTTTCCTAAAAACATTACAGTCAGTCTATTCAGTCAATCTATTGAGAATTGACATCTTTTCAGAAACCAGTCTTTAGTGAATGACAATCATATTTTAAAGGTTTATTAAGTAGAAAGTAGCAAAAGAAAATGTATGTTACAATTATACTAAAGAACTCACAAAAGTTAAGTACTAAAAGCAAAACAAATAGGCGTACCAAACAAACAGAAGATATTCCAACAAAATCTACGTAAATCGATATTTTACTACGTCCTCGTTACCTCGAAGAAAAGTTACCTCGAAAGCGCTATAAACGACGTCGGCCGTCTCGGACGGCAGGGAGGTGTCCAGAACGTCGATGTCTTTCGAGAATCTAGAGAGGACCCGTCCCTGGGGCGTCACTTCAAAGAACTGTAAGGGCGCACGAAGGACCTTCTCTAGCAAGAGAGCGTGCAGAATCCGCGCGGCGCGAAAACACGCCAGATACGGCACTACGTCCGCAAAAAACGACGCTATCGCTGCAACAACGGTGCTGACGTTGTAAATTCACCGCTGGATGTCTAACACACTTTAGCGGTTTATTTAATCTATACGGCCCTATAATTACAGATGACGACTTTTACCCAAAATAAATTCAATTGCATGACAAAGGTTTTTAGAACGAATATTCAGTTCCACCTGGTACGAGGGACATATCTTCTAAAGTTCAGGATATTTGATTGGCTGATGTTACATGTTAGTCTAGTCATATTTGCTTTCAGCGACCTGATATGCAGATGGCTACATCTAGAAAAACTATATGGTTAGGTTACCAAAGAGATTGTACGATATTAATAAATTTAAGTGCAAGATAGCGCTGTAAGTGTGTTAGACACACGTAAGACAGTCGGTTTGTTATCATAATCTGAAAAATGAAAGATAAACGGGGACAAATAAATAGTAGACGTTCCTAACACAGTAAGTAAAGCGTGTTTATATCGGTGTAATGAATACATTACTTGAATTTTAAGGATATGGCAGAAAGGATAGATGGTGCTTGTATTTATTTAACAGGAGTGTGCCAGGAGTAATACTTACTTACAGTGACAAATACTGAGCTTACTCTACGTGTCTACGTGTCGATTAATACATGCAAGTGCGTGATGATTTTATTAGTGCTTCGTTTACAGCAAATAAGCTACTAAGTAAAAGATTACAAATTACAAAAATTTACAAAAAGGTCACAATTGTATTATAGACTGATCCCAATTTTCATTACCATTGTAAGAAACATACACATTTGCCGCAATCCTGCTTAATTTTTAAAGTATCTCAGCCTAAAAAAATGCTGATACAATAAGAATTCAGTAGGATCATGCTGGCTATACACTTGTAGTGCAATACACAAAACAATGCTGTTCCACTTCTGGGCTCTAATGCTCGGAGATGAAGAGGAACAGCGCGGCGAAATTCGAATGTACAATCAAACCAACTGAATCATGACCCTTTTGCCTGATAATTCGTTTGAAACTTTCAAACTTGTAAGATCTATCAAAATGTCAGTGTCTAATCAAATGATAACAAGTTAGTTACCAAGGAAATAAACCTTCAAGCGAATTTCGACCTACTTGCATTTAAGGGGTTTAGCAAAATAAGCTTATGGTGGGTTATGATTCAGATGGTTCGATAGTACATAAGATCTTAACTAATAATTCTTCTGCACACGTCACGGTGATGCAGTGCAGTATAACTGGTGAGATGCGATGACCATGACGGCTGCTTATGATGCATTTTACATGTAATTTTGTACGAAGATTTAAAATGCACCGTGCAATAAATCCGCGCTAATTGGCTCTTGAGAATAATAACGACAATGCTGAGGTTCACCTGGCTTATTCAAAGTGACTTAAGCAATCCGAATGTTCTTTCTAATGCTCACTTGCATCATTCCGCATATTCAGGGCTAATACTAACACTCGCCTGCTATTAAAAATTAACAAAGTTGCAGAATAACCGATTTCCGTAGCTCAGGTTTAAAAAAATATACAAGGTGTTTGGAGTATGGAGACACTATAGCGGACAACCAAACTTCGATTCAAGCAGGTGGTATAGCATATGTTTTTGCATCGTCACATTTGGAACTTCTACAGCTTCACGCGAGTGAGCCCTCAGATATCCTCGTATTCCCTTAGCCTTAAGCCCGATTTACATTTCAATAAAAAATTTCGTTGGAGTGGCAAAAGCGATTTAAGTAGTAAGTTGTTAATGAAGTTGATTTAAATAGATCGCTATTTGGCCAATTTATGTTTATGTGTACTTATGGCAATGTAAATCGGGCTTTAGCGCCGCCGCCGGCCTTGCCGCGCGCCTACCGCGAAGAAGCACGAGGTCCAGCCGCGCAGCGTCATCGGAAGAGTGTTGTCCAGCACGTCGATGTCCTTGGCGAACCGGTTGAGCACGCGGCCCACCGGCGTGCAGTCGAAGAAGCCGATGCTGGGCGCGTGCAGCACGCCCCGGAGCAGCCCCTCGTGCAGCGTGCGCGCCGCCGTCAGCGTGCCCAGGTACAGCGCCAGCGACGAGATAGAGACCGCCACCACTGAGCGACGGCGGATGGGACTTTCAGTTGGGTGCACAGCGGGATTTGCGAGTCATAGATAAGCAGGTACCGCGGAAGTGGGGGCGGAGGTGCCAAATGCCCCCTCCTAAAATCAAACCCCCCCCTCCCAATTTGGCCTGTTATGGCCGGAGCTGGGGCGCAAGGAATTTGGTTCCGTCCAGAGATCCTTTACAATATAAGTCAATAAATCAGTGATAAGGGGAGCGAATCGATGTCACTGTCTGTCTCTCACTCGGGATCCGTGCTGGTATGAGATTTAAGGGGTATTTAATTAACATAACATTTACTTATAGGCACATACAGCCCTTCTAGCCCCACACTAGGGTATTCTGCGTGGGAACCATAAGCAGCATGACACAAGTCATGTAACATTGGAGTTAAAGTGTGTACAATTTCAATATGAGAGGCGTGGCGTTATTTTTGATATATTTTTTCAATCGATAAATCCTCCCTGACTAATTTACCGAGACTAAAGCAGATACCAAACTTCCCGGTAATTAGTCACTGCTGACTATCTGCTTGCAGCGTCAGATTAGTTATTGTGCAGAAATATAAATACTAGCCTCTAATAATATAAGCCATTCGGATGCGAATTAAAAGACTGCTATCAGTCCAAAGAACGCTAAATGATTTATTGTAAACCGAGCAAAACATACCTTGTTATACAAAACTAATGTCATGCATCAACAAATTGATAAAATAGTTTGGCGGAAATCATGCATTGCAACTTTCATGCAATTAAAGAAAACATTCTGAAGATCAGGATTAGGTCGGTAGGATATAAGTAGGTTCTAAATAAATAATGTATTCATTATTGATAATCATATTGTTAGTAGTGCAAAGTCAGCTTAAAGTCTGGTTGACCATGACATGACTAAATCAACCTTTCCGTGGATTATTATCAACCCGAATCGATCGATTTCTAAAGTTTAGTCCTTCCAATGATATAAATATCTGTACAATTGTGTGCGTTATTCGTTTAATTATAAGCACACATATTTTGCTAAATTGATTTTACGCTTCAATTCAAAGCTGGTCTTTTTATTTTACAATTTCGCATCCGATTGGCTTGATATTTCATAAAAAAACATTTATATATTCATAAGCACCTCCCAACTGCATTATTCTTCTAACAATTCAATGGAAGGATATGTATAACAAGTTTTATAATTCGGGTAGGTGTTTATGAATACAAATATACTTTCGTCATATAAATAATCGACAGCATGGCACTTCTAGTCTAGATATACTGGGATTATGCTTGAAATAAATATGACATAGCTTGAAAATGGTCAACCGACGTTAGTGACGGCACTCAAGTTATTATAATAGTAATTATGTTAGTTAGAAGTTTCATGCTATTCCAAAAGTATGTACACCTTATACATATTGTAGATCTTCCTAACAAATTGTTGTTAGGTGAAACATTGCATGGAGAATTAAAGTTGGGATATTAACAAATTAATATTTATTAAATTTTAAATAACATTACCTTTCATTACCATTTAAGACCTTAACTTTCCATTCACCTTTAATAGCCTTAGAACCAGTTTCACAATATGAGCGATAGGGTTTTATTGTATTACTCTCCTTGTGCAACAGGCTCTAGAGCCTGTGAACATACTTAAGAAGGCCAGCCCACATCACTGTTATATCATGAACCTTTGTTAGTCACTAGCGCTCCTCGAATGTATGTACATTCATACATAAATGCTGAGCCTTCACGAATGAACAAGTATGTAGATATCCCATGTAATTCCTCCGCAGGCATAGACTACACCAGTTGTCATTAGTTGGGAAGTAGGACGTACAATAAATTAGTTGACTTCATCCGCAAGAGAGAGAGGGGGAGAGAACATACCTTGGCCGAGACCCAGCGCGCCGTAGACTCCGAGGTACATGTCGCGTCTTGATGCATCGTTGGTACCGTTTACCTGGGAATTATACTTTCTTGTCAATATCATGTTAACTCAAAAGCAGTGTCAGAACGGTTGGTGGTGTATTCTGAAGTTTCTGTCAAATCAGTTATATTTTTTTAGGTTAGCATGATAATGAAAAAAAATACTATTACCATAAATTTTAATTTTAAAGCACCCGCGACATGTAATCTTTTTGTGGTTTTTATTTTTATGAAATACCGACTTTAATAAAAGTATATCAAAGAATTATCGCAGGGAAGTCAACCACCATTTACAGAAAACCGCATTAATATCCGCTCACCTATTTGACCGCCAGAGTGCCACGGACGTATATATGACGCACCGGCACAACGGTTTAAACAACCCTCATTTGGTCGTCGAAGGTTCAAAACTAAACTCTGCGATAATATCAAATGACTTCCTATCGGTCAGAAGAAGACTAGTCCGTTAATGTGTCCGTGAATGAGGAAACCGTCCCACAATCAATATAATAGAGCTCCGTAAGCACCCTTTTGTGTGGTGCCCTAAACATTTAACATTTTATCATGTACCATTTACGACATTGGTTCTGTCCCCCACACTAGGATACCCTGTGCCGTGAGCACCGGAAATGGCGCCGATAAAAACAAACATATTTAACCCGAGTACTTTATCTTCATCTTAGTCGTCCTCGCCGGCTTTCAAGCCGGGAACCACGTTTATTAGTAGTTTATGTGACTGCTACATAATGGAGGGCATTAAAACTCGAGAGTGGGTTTATGAAACGAGCCGAAGCGAAGGCGAGTTTCATAATAATATCACTCGAGAGTTTGTTTGTACTTATAAAAGAACAAATTAACAATTAAACTCAGGTTTTATGAACCACTGTACTGCATAGGTTAACTTTCGCATCAATGTTGCAATTAAAGTAAATCACTGCTACTAACCTGATTAAATCGTGGTTTAACTTTAATACTACCTGATTTATTGAGTGCCGAGTTGAAATAAGGAACTTTAATGACTGAAAAACTGCAATCCAAATAGTCAGACCACGTTTCACGGTCACGACCTAGGTTGACCTTCACTGCGTCGTCTGGTGCAATTTCAAATCCTTAATTTCTCCTTGATTGCCGGCACACACTGTTATATTCAGGAAAGTATGTCCAAATCCGGTGCGATCCAGGACCAATGCTGAAATTCTATCAGTATTTTTAGGGTTTTTGAGAATTTTGAAAATAAAAATCGATGCTGCTGACAGAAGATAGACAAGTATATTGAATTCAATGCACAGATCACCCCCAATAGATACCGTATACAAGGCAAGCGACGCGCGCCACGCATTAGCTCAATAGGTATTATACGAAACAAAGCTTGAATGCACTTCTTCAGTCGCGACCAAGTGTCAGACCTGTGCGTATTGTCAAAAATTAAACCTTAAAAAAATATTTTCCGAAAATAACAAACATTTTAATGCCGTTTTGTAGTGTAAAGTGGTGTGGGAAGTCTACCAAGACTTCAAACTTCCAAAGAGATGGTATAACATTCCACTGGTAAGTAAAATCCTCAAAAAATAATTTTATTTTGCCAGTGAAGCAAAGTTCAAGATACAACGGTTCATAATATTCAATAATTAATAGAACTTGCACTACCCGTTGATGTCTTTTGAAAATGTCTCTTTCTCACCTGCGGTGATGAGAATTACTTGTCTTTTTTTAGCAAAATCATGCGATATCACTAGTGTTGTGTAGTGTTTCGCGCTCAAGTTTTTATCGATCTTTTTATATAAATGATGTTGGGATTTCGCCAAGTAAATTATCTTAGTTTGAAAGTGCTAGATTAATGCGATATAATTGTATTCGTTTGTTTTATTAATACCTTTATGGCGCAGCGATTGTGGCTCTGCCTACCATGCGGTACTCAGAATTCATATTAGGTAAGTTGAGAATAGCTACTAATATTTATCTTTGTACCCTCAAAATATTATCTACACAGTTATTTTAAGTGTGTTTTTGATATAATTATGTAAATAAATTGCTGAATAAAAACTTTTTTTTTTACTTTCTAGCATATAATTTATTTGATTTTTTTAACATAACTTATACTATTATATATAAATATAATGTTAAATCTGTGACTTTAATTGTGGTTCAGAAAATTGTAGGTCTTATGTCGGAATTGATTCAATGTCACTGACTGACACGGTATGTATCGATAAGTGGCTATTTCAGTAATTTCGATGTCGCATCACTAGATCTTCGGTGCTTTCTAGCGCGACCTTGAATTAGCCAATCACACGCCCGCTTGTTTGTTCCCCGCACACCCTTCCTTCCTCCGAATTCGGTGAGTTCGGTCCAGTGCAAATGTCTCATCATGCGGTATCTATTGGGGGTGATCTGTGATTCAATGCAAGGAAGAGGGGAAGGCACGGTCGCTAATTCAAGGTCGCGCTAGAAAGCACCGAAGATCTAGTGATGCGACATCGAAATTACTGAAATAGCCACTTATCGATACATACGGTGTCAGTCAGTGACATTGAATCAATTCCGACATAAAAAGATCGATAAAAACTTGAGCGCGAAACACTACACAACACTAGTGATATCGCATGATTTTGCTAAAAAAAGACAAGTAATTCTCATCACCGCAGGTGAGAAAGAGACATTTTCAAAAGACATCAACGGGTAGTGCAGGTTCTATTAATTATTGAATATTATTAACCGTTGTATTTTGAACTTTGCTTCACTGGCAAAATAAAATTATTTTTTGAGGATTTTACTTACCAGTGGAATGTTATACCATCTCTTTGGAAGTTTGAAGTCTTGGTAGACTTCCCACACCACTTTACACTACAAAACGGCATTAAAATGTTTGTTTTTTTCGTTTTTTTTTATGGTTTAATTTTTGACAATACGCACAGGTCTGACACTTGGCCGCGACTGAAGAAGCGCATTCAAGCTTTGTTTCGTATAATACCTATTGAGCTAATGCGTGGCGCGCGTCGCTTGCCTTGTATACGGTATCTATTGGGGGTGATCTGTGGGGGAAGGGAACATAGACAACGCCTGATCAAAAGTACAGAGCATCATATTTTGAAATAATAAAATTAGTGTTACTGAATCTGTAGGCGTTACTTAATCTATCTTACAACTAACTTATATCTAAACAAACCTGTACATAGAGTTTATATATAATAATATACATTCCACTACTGTCACGAAAGAGAAGAAGTGTGGTTTTACCCGGTTTTTGAAAGAGAAAAGAGTGGGACAGTTCCTATAGTACAAAGAAGTGCGTTCCACAGTCGGACCGCCTGCAACCTGAAGGAGTGCTCATATGCGGAGGTGTTATGCCTTGGAGTGGCTAACAGTGAGATCGTGATAGATCTCCGATGCCGATCTCCTGAAAAGAGATACTCAAAGCGGTCTCGAAGGTAGCTGGGGTAGCGCAGATTTTTCAATACATTGAAAAGAATATGATAGTCTCGGCAAGGACGATTTGGAAGCTAACCCAACTCTATGGGATATTGAGAAACATGGTCGAATGGGGTGCAGGCAAGATCGCCTCCCCGTGTGGGTAGCTGAGGATAACCCAGGATAACCTAAAAACCCCAATGGGGTATCATCACCAAAAACCCAATGGGGCGCACCCTGGGCGACATGGTGAGTAAAGTGAGGGCATTGCCAACACTTTGCTAGCTATGTTGGCTAAGATTTCCTGGTTCTACCGGGGGTTGTAGGCGCCCTAGGTAGACTAAAAGAGCCTTCCTGCGTTAGTCCGGCGCAGTTGAGCGCCGTGCGCGAGGATGGAGGTGTCCTGGGGGTTGAGTCGATTGGGGTCGGGTCAGTTACCTTTGGGAGACAACACGCCCTCTTTGGTCTAGATTTCATGCAAAACGTTAGCCTTGCAACTAGCCTCTGCAAGGTAATGGACACGCGTCCTGTTCGGATGAGACGGGAACAGAACCGCAGGCGAGGGGTGGGGGGTCCTCCGGGAGGACACTGGGTCTCGGCCATGCTGAAGGAGCAAGGGCGTACGGAGCAAAGTCAAAGTCAAAGTACTTTATTACTGTAGATATGTACATATACTTACCAAACGTCAATTTTGCCTCTTCTCTACATTGGACCACTGTGGGAGAAGCAGGGCGTAGAAACTCCCACAGATTGATTTTTAGATCTCTTTTAAAAATAGGTTGTGCTTAACTATTAAAAATATGAAAAATTTAATTATTATGATTAATAAGCAGGAATAAATAATTACAAAATTATTAACAGCAAGGCCTGTGATGAGCTAGATTAACCCCATACAGTCCTGTCATTTAAGTAATCTTGAACATTGTAATATCCCTTTTTTGAAAAAGTCGCTTTAACATGGATTTTAAATTGCTCAAATGGCAATGTCAAGATCTCCAGAGGTATCTTGTTGTAGTAGAGAATGCATTGACCCTTGAAAGAATTGCTAACCTTCGCGAGTCTAAATCGGGGCGCACACAGTCTGTAATTATTTCTTAGGTTAACATTACAGCTATCGCTAATTTTTGAAAATGTTGTAAGGTTCTTGCGTACATACATTATATTTTCGAAAATAAATTGACTAGCTACTGTTAGTATGTCAATTTCTTTAAAAAGCTCTCTTAAGGAGTCTGTTCGTTTTAAATTATAAATTGCTCGAATAGCTTTTTTCTGTAAAATAAAAATAGTTTGAATATCCGCTGCTTTCCCCACAACAAGATACCATAGGACATCACACTATGAAAGTAACTAAAATATACTAGATGTAGCCACATCCGTGCTTGAGCAACTGGGGATACAGGATCGTAACCTAAAGCCGTACTGCCTGCAGTACCCGATGTCGTGCATGTAGACCCAACCCGCTATACCTTCTGGGTAGCCCTGGTGCCAATGTTTGGCATCCCCAATGATGCGGGCTCCATGGAGGGTGGGGAACTCAGAGGATGAAGAATACACAGTGGAATACGGACAACAAACGATCCGAAACCCAAGATACACAGCAGGAACCGAAGGGGAAACCTGACGGGTCCACACAAGGCCACAAAACCGAGCGGTCAGTGCAAGCTGAACCACACCCACTTACATAAAGAGCAGGGTCTGGTCAAAAGGAACCGCTCTCTAAAATCAACATCGACAGGCGGGGGGTACATGCGGCGAAACTGCGTTACCCTCTTTCACCGTACGACCAGTGCGGCTGCTGGGCATGAGGAGAAATCTGTGGCCCAAAAGCCAGTGCAATCTCTATACCCACCCAGCCTGGACACTTATCGCACACAACCGAAGTAACGGGCGAACTGCAAAGGGAGCTTCTGAAAAGGACAAGTCTGAACCTGCTCAAGAGGGTCCTAGGGTCAATGGTTAACGCAAGCAAGCTACAACGCGAAAGGCACGAGCCAGCGTGCGCTGCTCAAAAAACAACAGCCGAGGTACTCAAGGGACATGTACCAGGAACTCGTGGTAGCAGTTGCGACCGAGGGGACAGGCCACCTTGCTTGTTGCAAGGGCGGTTGATGCAGGAGGCCATGCAACTCTCCTCGGACCAGTCGGGCCCCACATTCCGGGGAAAACCGGTCCACGTCAATGGTGTCCTCAAATTCTGGTGCGAGGACAAGAGAGAGGTCTGGTAGAGAAAACTAACCTGGCTTACCCGACTGGTGGGGACTTGAGCTGGAGAGGCTTAGAATTAAGGAAAGGCGCCTACTAAAAATGGCAATGAACACAGCTGCAGATGACTGGGACAACTATAGGGCAGCTAAGTCCCAGTATAAAAAGCGCCTACGGTACAGAAAAACGAATTCGTGGCGAAAGTTCTGCAGCAACATCGAGAGCTCCGCGCAGGCGAACAGGAACAGGAAGGTTCTCTAACAACAATCCATAATAAAGTATTATGTTAGCGTCGAAAGAAAACTATATGTATCGCCCTCCATGGACTTCGTTTCCGCGTAGTACTGCGTTTCGTGCTACGGGGTGGGGTGAGCGACGCTACCAGTCAGAGACAACAAACCTGTTTCGACTTGTTTAGAATGACGACGACCAGTGTGAGGAGAACACTTGAGAACAGGCGTCAGGCATTCCGCCCGCTTGCGTGTGTTTTGATATTGTCGGTTATTTGTTAATGTTTTAGTTTAGTTAGTATCCGTTTTCCGCTGTTAAGTTTTCTGTTAGTTTCCTTGTGCTATTGGACTTGTTTTTATCGTTTTTCAATAGATATGGAGCCCGGTCCACCCACATCAAAACCATCTAAAGACTTTACGTCACCACGAAACAAGCGCAAGATCAGTCATATTTCGGAAAATTCAAAAATAAAGATGGTGGAAAATAAAGAAACCTTGCCTAGTTACAAATATAAATCGAAAACAGATATGAAAAATAAAACAGCTGAAATTTTAGGCATTGGTATGACTGTGTTTACCGTCTTCTAAAAGAATACACAGAAAATGATACGGTGAGGTCACTAGCTCCGCCAAAGAAGTGTCCTAATTTGGTTGCGATTGTTGATAACTTTGACAAGTCGTGCATTAGGAGAAAAGTGCATGAATTTTATTTAAAGGGTGAACTACCAACATTAAATAAAATATTACAGGCTGTCAATTTAGACGACATGTTACCCAATTTCAGCTGTACATTGCTTTGGCGCCTGATAAAACATTTAAAATTTAAATACACAAAGAAGAAAAGAAACAGTGCTTTAATTGAAGGATCTGACATAGTTTTATGGCGCATTAAGTACCTCAAAAAATTAAGAAGTTCAGAGAAGAAGGACGACCAATATATTATTTAGATGAAACTTGGGTTAATGCAGATGAATTTATTTTATTTGTTACAACTTCAATCTGTCCAAATGTTTCTTCGTTCAGATTCATTATTGTCCAACCAATATTGTTTTTTTATGTAACTTAATACTTATATCTGCCGAGTAATCTAAACTTTTTTAAGTGTTTTTTTTTTTATTAATATTATTATTGCTATTTTTTTTTCAAGGCATACTGTTACTAAATCTTGGGAAGATACGACGGTGAAAACTCCACAACAAGCCTTTTTGAAGGCTGATCAACGGGAGCAAAGAATCCGACTTCAAAAGTAAACCGTTAGTTATAGTCGTTCACATTGGAAGCGAGAAAGGTTTCCTGCCAGGTTGTCAGTGAGTTTTTGAAAATAAAACTACTGGAGATTACCACGAGACCATGAACGCTGATGGCTTTGAAACATGGTTCCAGAATGTTCTTTCTAAAGTCGAATCAAATGCGGTCATCTTAACGGACAATGCGAGTTACCATTCATGACGCCAAGAACGACTGCCGGTCACAAGTTGGCGAAAACAAGCCATACATGAATGGCTTTCTGCAAAAGGAACTGCATTTGAAAATAATGAGGACAAAGCGGAATTACTTGCAAAAGTCAAAAATGTAAGAGACCTATACCAGTCAGACGTCACTGATGAAATGGCAAAACAGGCTGGTATTGAAGTCCTACGTTTGCCGCCATACCACTGCGAGCTCAATCCAATTGAGTTCGTGTGGGCAGAAGTGAAGGGCTACGTTGCTCGAAATAACACCACTTTTAAAACGACAGATGTCAAAAAGCCGTTAGAAGAAGGCCTTAACAAAATTGACGACACAAAATGGAAAAACTGTGTCGAACATGTAATAAAAGAGGAAACTAAATTAAATGGTTTGAATGACGATGACGATGAATTTAGATAAAACTGTAGACAGTTTTATAATCAATATAACGGACTCCTCCACGTGTTCATCATCAGAAAACGATAGTGAAGCGGAAACGGATGTACATGAAGAAAATGAATGAATGTTTTTCTCTGGACACATTGAAAAATAACACAAGTTTATAAATTCGGATCAACCTTTGGCTCCTGAGCAGATGAGAACGATTTCTTATGTTATTTTATGGCCTGAACTCAAACCATCAATCCGTGTGTCAAAATTGGTTCTAGTTTTCGAGTGCAAAGTTTAGTTGCTCAGGTCCAAAACCGTGTATACTTGTGTAATTAACAACATCTTTTAGATATCAGCAAACAATTTTATAATAAATGACATACATAAATAACATACAAAAATTTTAATTATAATTTTATTTATTCCCTACATTCATACGACTGATAATTGTTTAAACTAACCAAAAAGGGTTGGTGATCACTGTGGTAGGCACAAAAGGCAATGTCCGTGTTTTCACCTGCCCTAGAAACAGACCTTATCTATCTTGTAGTGAAACAAGCGTTGTTCATAAATCATAACTCACCATAATCGGGTCCACAGACCAGTAGGACAGCCAGACGTTGGAGCCGACTTGGAAGACCTGCAGCACCAGGTTCATGAGCACCGTCACCAGCGACGCCAGCACGCCCACGCTTGTCAGGTAGTGCTTGTACACCTCCCACTTCACCTGGGGAGGGACAGAATAATATTACCTATACACACGCGACATGTAGATGACATGACGCTTGATGGATGCATGCGACATGATTGCCGCAAGCACAAATCTTAGGCCGACTTGCACCAGACTTTTGACAGCCGCCTAATACAGAATATTTCTGCGTGAGTACTCACGCTGCCAGTTTCCGCTTTCTCGACTTCGATGAGTTTGTCTTTCTCCTTGACTTCGTCAGCCTCCGGCGTCTTCCGCTTGACGCTTCCCGCCCGGTCGCCTGCAAAGGATATAGGTTTGATATAAGCTTCAAGCGACTGTCTTTCTGTGTGGGTGCACACTTGCGGTCCAACGGGTGGATGGATTTTAATGGGAGTTTCTATCAATGCTTCCCTGCAATGGTGCTTAGCCATGTTTTATTAAAATCGGTTTCGTGGTTTGAAAGTTATCAGCTAAGCTACAACCAAATGAAATTTGTAATTTATTGAAAGTAGTATATTGAAGGTATGCGGCCGTTCTAATGGTGTTGGGAAACATTGTAACGAAACTTTAATTTCTCTATATTTCTATCACATCTATATCCCACCGATCCAATATATAGTGAAACTGAAATGCTCACCGTCCGACGGCTATTAGTTCTACAGTCTGTTATTCTAGTGCACGAAAATACTTCTATAATACATTACGATATTAGTGCGTTAAGATGGTTATAAAATGCGCGGCGGAATTTCAGCCCGAGCCGAAGGCGAGGGCGTAATTGAGCCGAGCATGTTATAACCAATACGCACGTATATCGTACGACGTTTTTTAACACATTTGCGAGGAAACAGAAAAAAAAACATTTTATTTCATGTTTTCCACTTCAAGAAATTTTCATACGTGGTTATGTATCTGTCCTTGGATATTGACGGCAGCAAGCTGTCGCATGCGGTTCGCGCTTCTGTTAGTATATCCGGTGGAGTTGAAGTAATATATTGGTCATCTTCATTATTGAAAGTTGTCATTTTTAGATATTCACAATACAAGTACAAAGAAAAGAAAATTTGAGAAAAATGGCGCGAGGATTATTTTCTGCCGTGGCTGCGTGAAAATGTTGGCAAAGACGCTAGTAGAGCATGCAGCCAAGTTTTACTACCGAATAAACTGTTTTTTATTTTATTTTAAATAAACTCAATCTGTGAATGCACACTGTCTACTGACTGGCGCCGCGCGGCGATTAGTTCGAAATTTGAATAGCAACAGCGCGCTGCTCACTAGCTGGAGTCGTGCGGCGGCGATCAGTTCCATATTTGAAATGGCAAATAATACTGTTATGGAATTTGTATGGACTATAACTTAACTATTTGCTTTGGTAACACACGCGTTTTTTATGACCCGCTTTACATATTTAAAACCGGTGGAATTACATCAGCTTTACGAGCAAGGGTGTTAAAAATTCATTTATCTACACACGTATCATAAACCCTCTTTACTGCGTTCAAAAACCGCACGTTAGGATCAGCATTATGTTAAACTACTTGGTAAAAACTCGTTTCGTATCTGGAAAACTACACATTATGGTCATTATTAGGGATGCACCGACTGTTCGCCGACCAGTCGGTTAAGCCGACTAGTCGGCCATATTTGCAGTCGGCGACTGGTCGGCGAACAGTCGGCCAAAACTGCCGACGGATTAGGGTAACTGAAATACGTATTTATTTTAACTGTTATGTAATCGTTTATTAGTTTGTACCATATTAAAGATATTCCACTTCTAAGATACTCTTCTTACGAGATCAGATCAGTCATAAAATTATACACGTATAAAATTAATCAACAGTCAAACCCTAGATCTAAGCTGGCCTCTATGCTCTTAGGCTTAATCATAACGAATTTAATCAGTCTTATAAGTCTCGATTAGGAATCTGAAAGATCTTATCTACTAAAACATTATATAAAGAAAAAACTATTTGTAATGTTTAATAAGAGGGAGATTGTGATGCAAAAAAGCGAGTGTTTCTGCCCTATCTGGCAAAAGTCTATTTCTTTTTGTTTCATAAATGTTTCCAGCCTCAGAAAATAAACGCCCACTATAAACGGAGCTGGCAGGACAGCAAAGGTACACCTTAGCAATGCGAGACATTTCAGGGTATCTAGTTCTGTTATCGCTCCACCACTTAAATGGGTCATCAGTGCGTTTAATTATTGGCAGTAAACAGTAGGAGTGCAGCTCATGAGCTACAACTGACTTGTCATTATCATGAACATCTTTGACTTTTCTTGAAGCTAGGTCTTGGTAGCATTTCCAGAAGTTTCGGTGAGTTGCTGCTTCGGTTCTGGCCTCGTCGCGTGTGGTGGAGTGACAATCTTGCCCTTGTTCAGTGTCATCACTGTCGTCATCGCTCAGGCTAGTTTCAAGAGCTTCCAGTAGAAATTGTGATCGCACAGTGGCTAGATGCTCGGCCTCAAAAAACTGCAGCTTATATCTTGGGTCCAATAAAGTGGCTATAGTAAAAAGTTTGTTACGCTGTATGTCGAACCTGGTTTTCAATTGATTTTCTAAAACTTTTTTAACCTGCTTGATTTGGTTGTCATCATCATAGTAGTCTTCCAAATATTTCTGCAAAGTTTTCAGGTGAGGAAGAACTTCAGATATCGAAGAGCAACTAGAACTTATGAGATCATAAGTTCTAGTTGCGAGATGCGTTTGAAGAGATAACGAAGATTCGTTATCTCTTCAAACGGCTTCAATAATTCAAGGCATTTTTCGAGCGTCTTCCACTCCTCAGTAAACAAGTTTTCAAAATTTACGCTTGATTCAGCCAGATACAGAGAAACAGCTCGTTTCTGTTCTAAAAGTCGAGAAAGCATATAGTATGAAGAATTCCACCTAGTAGAAACATCTTGAACTAGCTGGTGGTTCGGTAAGTTCAGTTCTTGCCGCAAATCACGAAGTTTTGACTGAGCTGGACCAGAGTGGTTGAAGTGGGTCACAATTCGTCTCGATTTAGCTAGAATTTGATCAATAGCCACAAGTTTTGATGCAGCATTGATAACCAGTTGCAATGTGTGTATGAAACATGGCACTCCATCAAAAACTGAGTCTTCAATGGCTTTCGCAACATTTCGGCCGTTGTCGCGAACGATGGCGTGAATTTTGTTGGTGTTCATATCCCACAACGTTGGAATTTCTTCTAAACAGTCTTTGACATTCAATGCTGTGTGCGATTCTGGAAAATGTTTCATTTATAGGACTTCGTGCTTAAAATTGACATCAAACCAGTGCGCTGTAAAACTCAAAAAACTTTCCATGTTGTTTAAGTTTGTGCACAAGTCCGTTGACTGAAATCGCGGCTGCACTTAGGACACCCTTACGGATTTGTGATTTAGTTTCGTCATATAGATGGGGCACTATGTTGTCTGTAAAGTACTTACGGCTTGGTATGTTATATTTCGGTTTCACTTTCTTCATCAAGTTCCTGAAGCCAGTATTTTCGACGATAGACAAAGGTTGGTTATCCAGTGCAATCATTTCACCAATTGCTAAACTAATCTCCTTCGATCGTGAGTCTTCTAGTGACCACTGACCAGTGAAACTCTCTTCAATGTTCTGTTGACGTTTTTGACTTACATTGACCTCGGAAGGCCCTGATGTTGACGGAATAGGCGAAGAAGTTGGTTGAATTGGATCCGATTGTATGGACGGCGTTTCAGCTGATGAACTGCTTTTGATGACGGTACTCAATTGCGACATTAGGTTAGGGTGTTTGTATTTTATATGTCTTAACATGCTGGTTGTGTTTGCTGATTTACCTTTTCCGCCTCTTGAAATGATCGCTGAGCACTGGTTGCACTTAACTTTACTGGAATCTTCACAGTCCTCGAAAAAAATCCATATACGCGATGTTCTTCTTGACATGATGATAAAATTACACTATACACCTGTGAAACTGACTTTTGTTTATTATTTAACAACACTTTGAACTATTTTACTTTATATTTATTATTAATCTTTTAAAAACACGCACTTCAGCCGGTCCGTGCGTAAACAATAACAACATCAACAAAAAATCATGTCGCGACGTGATCACGAGCGTTGCCGAGGTTACCCGAACTCCCCCGAAAACAATGTCGGCCCGGCCGAAATGTCGGCCGACATGTCGGCTAATATGTAGCCGACTGGTCGGCCTGTCGGCCAGTCGGTCAAAGTCACAGTCGGCCCATCTCTAGTCATTGTGTAGTTTTTCTACATATAATGACATTCAAATTTCGAACGCCGACGCCCACCCGCGTGCCGTCCCTAGTTTGTCTGTGAAGTTGGTACTGACATTCAAATTTCGAACGCCGACGCCCGCCTGCGAGAAGTTGGTACTACAGAACAAGTTAAACAATTGCAGAGCCACAATGCCGGTTAAACATGCGGTTCCTGAACACATCAAAGAGAGCTTATGATATGTGTGTAGATAAACTAGTGTATGTAACTGTACATAATTAGGCATTATGCAGCAGTCACATAAACTACTATTACAACCTGTCTATAACAAACTTTCAATGAATTATTTCTACTAGGTCCCTATGGACGCTGTCAAAACTACCTTTGCACCGATTCCTAGATATTATCCACCCTTACTTTTTGTGATTTTAGAAATTGCAGCACTTTGAAGTGAAAAGGAAATGACAAAAATGGCATCCGCATAAATAAGTTAGACTATCTATGATCATTTAGATCCTACATAATATGTTTATATATTTTGTATATGGTTTATCTTTATGTGCTAATATTGCTTTTGGTTAAATACCCACTTTTCCTTGTAGTTGTGTCACTTATAAACTCGTTTTAAACATAAACACTGTTCTAAGCTGAACACCCAGCTGTTAACCATAATATAACCCACGATACAGGCTGTGCCTAGTGTGAGGCCATTGTTAATAATATTTGAAGCTTTTAATGTCTAGATATAAAATATGCTTCTATTTAGCTTAGTTTACTTGTCTGAATAAACAATTCTTATTCTATTTAGAGAATTGTTACGATCCGTACCGGCGGCTGCGGTAGCCACCTGCGCGTCTGTCTCGCTCGCACTCTCCGAGAGTGAGCGGGCGCGCTGCAGTTTGCTCTGGAACTCTGTGCCCAGCTTCTTCTCGAGGTCCTTTTTGATCACGTCCAGTTCTGAGGGTAAATAGATCAACAATAAAGCAAAGTTACTACATAAGTTCATCCTGCTATGTAACAGCCAGCTGCTGATGTCTGGCCCGCTACTAACATTTGGTCCGGTCATCATCGCAGTGGCAGGTAAAATGATATGGCTAACTGACCTGCTCTTTCGATTTATTAAATTTAAATTCAAATTCTTTAACGAATAGTATTTAAATGGAATAACTTAAGATAATTTATTTACCAAATAATTAAGATGATAGTGAGTGCGATTCTTTATTATATATATCTAACTAGTAAATTACACAGTCAGGTCATAAGTTCTGTCACACAATAAAAACTTTTGAATTTAGAACGCTGGCCACAAAAAAGTTTATTGAATTCGAATTTCGAATTTTTCATGAAAATAAAAATGTGTACATTTTAGAATTTTCCTCATTTTTAAATATGGAGTGGAGACTTAAAGAAGACCGTGTCGCAGTTATTGCGTTGCATCGTTGCGGTTACGCGCCAATTCAGATTTTCGATTTACTGAAAAATTTGAATATAACCAAGATTCGTTTATCGTATAAAAAACTATATAAAACGATACAATGAAGACTCTAGTGTAGATGACAGGTCAAGAAGTGGTCGCCCTCGCTCTTTTAGGACTCCAGCAGTGATAAAAGCTGTGAAGGCGCCAATTCAAAGAAATCCCATACGTAAGCAGAAACTGTTGGCCCTTCAGATGGGGTTATGCAGGACCACGGTGAAAAGGGTGTTAAATGAAGACTTAGGGCTTAGGGCATATCGAAGAAAAACAGGACATCGTTTGGACGCTCGTTTAATGGACCTGAGACTGAAGAGATGCCGCGCTTTGTTGAAGCGGTACGCGGGAAAAAAGCATCGGGAAATTCTTTTTTCGGATGAAAAAATTTTCACCGTGGAAGAGAGCTACAACAAACAAAATGATAAGGTGTACGCACACAGCAGTGAAGAAGCGATCAACCGTATTCCGCGTGTCCAACGAGGTCATTTTCCATCCTCCCTCATGGTTTGGTTGGGAGTCTCTTATTGGGGCTTAACTGAGGTACATTTTTGTGAGAAAGGCGTAAAAACGAATGCAGTTGTGTATCAAAATACAGTCCTCAAGAACCTTGTGGAACCTGTTTCTCATACCATGTTTAATAACAGGCACTGGGTATTCCAACAAGATTCTGCGCCAGCTCATAGAGCGAAAAGCACACAAGACTGGCTGGCGGCGCGTGAAATCGACTTCATCCGGTACGAAGACTGGCCCTCCTACAGTCCAGATTTGAGTCCGTTAGATTACAAGATATGGCAACACTTGGAGGAAAAGGCCTGCTCAAAGCCTCATCCTGATTTGGAGTCACTCAAGGCATCCTTGATTAAGGCAGCCGCCGATATTGACATGGACCTCGTTCGTGCTGCGATAGACGACTGGCCGCGCAGAATAAAGGCCTTTATTCAAAATCGCGGGGGTCATTTTGAATAAACTTTATTACCATAAGAATCTATGTTTTATTAAGTTCATTTTGCTATATAAATGTTTACATAAATAATAAACATGTCTAAATTATTTCATATTGCACATGTGACAGAACTTATGACCTGACTATGTATATTGCTGTACACATTGTCACCCCTGCTCAGCAATCGACCATTCCCATCCTAATTTGGTTTGCTGGAAGAGATCTCTTATTAGAGATAAGCTCGCCTTTGTACACTATTTTTATGTAAGTCTTGATGTCCATATGTTATTTGTGTGCAATACAGAAATTATGAATTATGATTCTTCAGATGTCAAAACCACTATAGTCAGTACGCGTTTGCGTTGCAATCATCATCTCATGTCTTCCACTGTACGCTCACGATTGCGTCAGCGATACTTATAGCGTGTAGCGTTCGAAATTACTGTCGTTTAGCGTAACGTGATAACGGTCGCCGAACGTTACCATGGTTACCGACCGTTACCACGGTTACCATGTATGTTTCGGTTCGCATCAGCAGTCGGGGCAACGCGTACACCCAATAAACTGACAACCTTGAATCCGACAGCTCTTCTGCGGTAGCCATAGATTCCATATTCAATACACTTTCTTAATTCCTTCAGTTAGTTAAGTCTAATATATAATATAAATAAAGAAAAACTACTACTTCTTCGGAAAGTGTTATGGCAGCGGAGAAGAAGCGGCGCAAGAAACTCGTGCACTACTTTTCTATTCTGTTTCTTTTTTCGGTCCCAATGTGAGCCTAATCCCGAACTATGGCATACAACTCATGAACACCGCTAGTGCAGCACAGGAGCATGCAGTTGGAGCGCTCACCCTCCGCGCTGGTCCGCTCCACGTCGCTCAGGTGGTGCAGCAGGAACTCCGCGAAGGCTCCCTTCTTCTCCAGCAGCTGCGCGTAGCTGCCGGCCTCCGACACCGCGCCGTCCTTCAGCACCACCACGAGGTCGGTCTGGGAGAGGTACGACACGTTGTGGGTGACCCACACGCGCGTCTTGTTCTTCAGCAAGCCTTGGGGACCGATCACCTGAAGGACAGTTTACTTTACTTAGACCTGGGTGGAGATAAACTACGATAACTTGGGTCCACGATCCAACACAGGGTGCTCATTCCATACAGATCAGTAACTTCGTAATCCAGAGATGGCGCTGGGAGTAACTGATAAATAACGTAATAAAAAATATAAAAAAATCCCAACTGCAATAAACTAAAAAGCACAAAACATACAGATAAAATTAAACTTAATTGTTGAGATTCGATAAAATTATTATAGTAGTGTTAAATTAAATTAATTATTTTGATACCCCACTAAAAGCATCTTCAATTATGTTTTAGCCCGCACATTTAAGCGCACAATATCCGCCTTTTTGATTAATGTACCCAGTGACACTCGCGCTATAAAAAAGAATCTAACGCATCATTTATTACAATCGGTTCAGCCGTTGAGTAGTTACAAGGGAATCCAGGAACCATACATATATAAATACAGGTCAAACACATTACTCTCCTTTTTTCACTGCGCTGCAGTCGCGTAAAAATGTTACATAACTGGAAATATTAAACTGCACATCAAAAATACTGATTTGAACAGCAAATATCAGGGCAAAATGCTGCGGTAGCTTAGGTGAAGGGTGAAGGGGGTGAGCGAAGCGAAGCGAAAAATACTTAAAACATAAACTTAAGTACACATAATAGTAGTTTATGTGACTGCTACATAATGGAGGGCATTAATACTCGGGAGTGGGTTTATAAAACGAGCCGAAGGCGAGTTTCATAATAATATCACTCGAGAGTTTTGATGCCTAATTATGTACAGTTACATACACTAGTTTATCTACACACATATCATAAGCTCTCTTTGATGTGTACAGGAACCGCATGTTCGACCGGCATTGTGGCTCTGCAGTTGTTTAGCTTGTTCTGTATCACCAAATTCGGGCGTCGGAGTTCGAAATTTGAATGTCTTAATATGTAGAAAAATTACACATTATGATCATAATGTTCAATATTCAGAAAGGAAATGAGTTTTTACAAAGTAGTTTATCATTATGCTGATCGTAATTTGCGGTTTTTGGACGCAGTAAAGAGGGTTTATGATACGTGTGTAGATAAATTACTTTATCTACACACATATCATAAACCCTCTTTGGACGCAGTAAAGAGGGTTTATGATACGTGTGTAGATAAATTACTTTATCTACACACGTATCATAAACCCTCTTTACTGCGTACAAAAACCGCACGTTGCGCCGACGCCGACGCCGACGCCCGCCTGCGTGAAGTTGGTACTACAGAACAAGCTAAACAACTGCAGAGCCACAATGCCGGTCAAACATGCGGTTTCTGAACACATCAAAGAGAGCTTATGATATGTGTGTAGATAAACTAGTGTATGTAACTGTACATAATTATGACCATAATGTGTAGTTTTTCTACATATTATGACATTCAAATTTCGAACGCCGACGCCCGAAGTTGGTGATACAGAACAAGCTAAACAACTGCAGAGCCACAATGCCGGTCAAACATGCGGTTTCTGAACACATCAAAGAGAGCTTATGATATGTGTGTAGATAAACTAGTGTATGTAACTGTACATAATTATGACCATAATGTGTAGTTTTTCTACATATTATGACATTCAAATTTCGAACGCCGACGCCCGAAGTTGGTGATACAGAACAAGCTAAACAACTGCAGAGCCACAATACCGGTCAAACATGCGGTTCCTGTACACATCAAAGAGAGCTTATGATATGTGTGTAGATAAATAGGTAGGTACTAGAATTAAAAAACCAAGTCGATGAAATAAAATCAAACCTACAAATAGCTAATGAAGAGATATCGAAACTTGTGATGGAAGTGTGTGACCTGAAATGTGATAATGAAAAATTAAAAAAGAATATAGAAGTTTACAAAAGAATTACCAGTGCTGATCTACCCAACATAAGCACTTTGAAAACGCCAAGGAGAGCTTCTATGCCCTTTCCCTTCAAACCTACCTACAGAATGATAGATCGACAATCGAGTATTAAACGAGGCTTGAACAAGCAATACTCGCAATCGGTATGCAGAGTACTTGAAAAGTCCCTTGTAGAAACACCCAGATCAGCCACCTTAACAACCCGCGCGCAACCAACAACGACAAACCCTCACCCACCACATTTGACACCACCGAGAGAGGCCGCCACCGCTGACGTCACAAATGGACAGAAGAAACAGAAACGGAGGATTCTCATACTTGCTGACCAACAAGGGGGCAACCTTCGTAACCTCTTACAAAATCACGTCGGGCAAGAATACACTGTCACATGCTGTAGAAAGCCCGGAGCGTCACTGGAAGAAGTACTAAAATCAGAAACACATTTAATATCTACGATGACAAAGAACGACTACATAATAGTACTTGGAGGAACAAATGACGCAAACCCATATAAATTCCAATTCGCCCTACAATGCTGGATCAACGCGGCTGATAATACGAATGTGATGGTCTGTGAGATACCGTATAATTATAATCTCAGTATAAAAAAGCTTAACTACGAGCTAAGGTTCATTTGTGGACAACATCAGAATATAATATCATACATTGACATGGACTACACATACAACAGTTTCAGGCCAACCCAAATGAATAACAATATAAAGATATGTAGATTAGTATTAAGACATATATTAAGATTAGAATATAAGCAAAAAATTCTAGAATACCAAGATAAAACTAATTACTTAACAAACTCTGACAAAGCAACCCAAACAGATCTCGATCCTAAAAACACACAAGAGAAAGACAATGACATCTGTGATAATTCAAACATAAATGATGAATGTCAGAATGCAAGGGCTATGAATATGAATGTTCAGAAGAATGAAAGTAGTGAAGAGCTTTTTCTCGTTTAATAAAATACATGTAATGCATCAAAATATAAATGGCCTAATATCGAAATCCGACGAATTGATGGTACATCTAGAAGAACTTAGTAGTGAAAATAAAAACGTAGATGTAATATGTGTAACTGAACACAACATGTTAGAGAATGACTCATCTAAACTCAATATAGCTAACTTTAAATTAGCATCATGTTATTGTAGGAAAAAACGTAAGGGTGGATCTTGCATACTGATAAAAAACAATCTTGAATTCAAAGAGATAAAGAGCATTCAAAAATACAGTACTACAAATATTATTGAGTGCTGTGGTGCAGAATTAATTGACCAAAAAGTTACTGTAATATGTATCTATAGAGTACCAAGATATGATAATGAGTCATTTGATACTTTCTTTCGTATAATCAATGATATTTTTCATGATTTTCTATATGAGAAAAACAGAAAGATAATAGTGTGTGGAGATTTTAATATTGACTTACTTAAAACAAATAAAAATAGTACAAGATTTGAACAGTTAGCGTTGAGGTTTAACTTAAAAATAGAGATTAGACAGCCAACACGACCAGCTAGCCAAACATGTCTCGACAACATACTTCACAACATTCGAGGAGGCAACAGCGAGGTTATAGAATTTTCTCTATCAGATCACTCTGCTCAATTACTACAATGCCCCGTAAACAAAAGCTACAGAATAAAGTACTGGTACATTCAAAAGAGGGACTACTGCCAAGAAAACATGATAAAATTTGCTGAGTATCTAAGTTCACTGTCCTTCAGTCAAGTTTACGAAGCAGAAGATCCGAAATATGCGTTCTCTGAGTTTTATAATATATTCACTTTACTATATAAATTATGTTTTCCTGTCATAAAAGTGAAATTATCTATAATGCGGAAACAAAAATGGATTTCGAAAGGAATCAGAGTATGCTGCAAACGCAAAAGAGAACTTCTTTGGAAGTATCGTAGGTGCCGCTCAGATGATAACAAAAATAAATATACTACATATTCAAGGAAAGTAAAAAACATAATAAAACTGACACAAAGATCGCAAAATAATTACAGAATTATCAATGCCGTAAATAAATGTAAAGTGAGTTGGGATATTATAAAAAAGTCACAAACAGACAAACCTAAAGAATACATATGTAAAATTTTGAAGGATAGTAACATTAGAACAGAACCAACGGACATTGCAAACATATTCAATAATTTCTTTATAGACTTGACAAATAATAATAATAATAATTTATGTAATGAAAATAACTTCAATTTGACATCTAGTAACATAAATAACTATAATATAATAAATAATTGCAATTCAATATTCTTAAATCCAATTACATCCGCTGACATATCAAAAGTAATTATTTCATTAAAAAATACTAACAGTACGGGATATGACGACATTAACACAAAGGTAGTGAAATATGTCGTGCTCGTAATTTCACCAATACTGTGCCATATCATTAATAAATGTATGGAACATGGCCAGTTTCCAAATGAACTGAAAACTGCCATAATAAAACCGCTGTTCAAAAAAGAAGATAAACTAAATATTAATAACTATAGACCAGTAGCATTAATACCTATCTTTGCAAAAGTAGTTGAAAAGATTATGTACAAGAACATATATACATATTTCGAAAAATACAACTTATTTGCTCCTGAACAGAAAGGATTCAGACAGAATAAAACAATTAACATGGCAATTTATGACTTTCTTCACAAAATTTTAACAAATCTTGACAAAAGAACTCCTGTGGTAGCTATCTACATGGACATGACCAAAGCCTTTGACTTTGTGAATCATGAAATTCTTATAAATAAACTGTTACAATACGGAATAAGAGGAAATGCGATAGATCTAGTAAAATCTTATTTAGAAGCAAGACAACAAATGACACAAATTGATAGAATATGTTTAAAAACTAACATGGAGAAATCTTACCTGTCGGAACCTAGAGAAATAAGAAGTGGTGTGCCGCAAGGTAGCGTCATGGGACCCTTGCTGTTTTTGGCATATATTAATGACTTGCCTAAAGTAATCCGCCACCCAATGGTACTATTTGCGGACGACAGTACAGTTATTATCTCCTGTGACGACTCAAGTGATCTTGTCAATGAAATTAATGACACGATACATAAAATAATTCAATGGCTCAATAGCAACAATTTAGTGATAAACATTGACAAAACAAAAATAATGACATTCTACAATAATATACAGACATCAAACTTTCACATTAACTATTTAGGTAAAGACATTGAACAAACCCAGGTCTCAAAGTTTTTGGGAATACACATAGACAATAATATGAAATGGAAAACGCAGATAGCAGAAACATGTAAAAAACTTAATAAATATTCATACGTGTTACACAAACTCTCAAAAACTGTATCAGAAGAAACTGTGATATTAGCGTATAACGGATATGTAGACTCTGTCTTGAGATTTGGTATAATATTTTGGGGAAATGGGGTAGGCAAAGATGATGTTTTTATAGCGCAAAAAAGATGCATAAGAGCTATTTGTAGAATCCGATACACTGAAAGTTGTAAGCCTCAATTCAAACGACTTAATATAATGACATTCCCTTCACTATACATCTATGAGGTAGCAATGTTTGTGAAAACCAATAAAAAACTTTTTATTAACTATTCTAGTACGCGTCACCAGACAAAGATCACCATGCCTAGTCATAAAACAGCATTATATAAAAATAATATTCTCGGCATGGCACCCATAATTTATAATCACATGCCTGATAGTATACGTAGGTTAGACAATATAATACAATTTAAGACAGAAATCCGCAAGTTATTATTGAATAAAATGTACTACTCCATAAGAGAATATCTAGACGATACAACACTGTAAGTATTAACTACACTATTGAATATTTGTATGCCACAGCGCCAAACGTAGAGATACGATATTATAACTATTTAAGATCAAATACTATAACCTATGTTTTACAAATAAAGACCTTTGACTTTGACTTTGACTAAACTCGAGTGATATTATTATTATAAATTTTATCTACACACGTATCATAAACCCTCTTTACTTCGTACAAAAACCGCACGTTACGATCAGCATAATGTTAAACTACTTGGTAAAAACTCATTTCTTATGTGAAAAATTACACATTATGACCATATGTGTAGATAAACTAATGTATGTAACTGTACATTTCATAAACCCACTCTGGAGTTTTAATGCCCTCCATTATGTATCAGTCACATAAACTTCTATAAAATATAAAAAGTGTTTTTGTTGATCCTTTCCTGCTGTGCAAATTTTTGATTTGCGATTAAATACTAGCCTTACATAATTGCAAATACGTTTAGTGTATGGGAAAGCAAATTTTTCACAATTTTCGATCGAAGGTGTCGAATTCTGGTTCGGAAGAGGCACGAACCTTATCAAAAATGTGTTTCCCGACGTGCGAGTCCACCGCACTCAGCGGGTCGTCCAGGAAGTAGCTGTCCGCGTCGTAGTACACGGCGCGCGCTAGCGACACTCGCTGCTTCTGCCCGCCGGAGAGGTTAATGCCTGGACAATACAAATGTTCTTCATAATCGGACTTCCCTGAGTGTGATTCTCCATAAACATAAACCCCGAGGCCCACCTTCCGAAACGGTGTACTCTTTTTTTTATACAAAAAATTTACTTGTAGTTATAAGTAAGTATAATTTTGACGTTGAATAAGATTATTTATTTATTTATATTCAATAAAAAAAATGAATCATGAATCGCAAACATAAAATATTTATATACAGACACATACATTGCTTCTGGCCCCACACTAGGATACTCTTGTGTCGTGGGAACAGCGACGGCATACACATAAAACATCCAAGACCTGGGGATGTTTTTTCTGCGGGACCTCTCGCATCGCCGCAGAGGTCGTCCTTCATACTTCAGAGCAAAAGTATATCTACGCTATATCAAACAATCAGCCTGCATTGACAGCCTGTCTGTCTGTCCGTCCGTCACCAGGCTGTATCTCATGAACCGTGATAGCAAGACAGTTGAAATTTTCACAGTTGATGTATTTCTGTGGCCGCTATGACAAAAAATACTAATAAAATAAATAAATAAAATATTTAAGGGTTAAGGCTCCCATATAACAATTCTTTCAATACCGCATACAAACTTATGAATGCACCTGGTTACGTACATGGTGTGTGAAAGTAGCCGCACCAATAACTTTGTTAACAACATTTTGCTATGTAAAATCCAAACTATTCACTCCACACCATCCTTACCATTGTACAGCAGTATGGAAACCTTCGTGCGCGAGTCCGACTCGCAATTGGGCGGTTTTTTGCATTTTAATTTAAAAAATGTGTCGGCTGTGGCCCTCAGTGGCGTCAGTGACGCGACGTTCAGTTGTCGGCCAGAGGCGACTGTGGCGGTCAAAAGGTTAATACTAGACTTTGCAGTTAGCTGGGAGGTTTTTCATGAGATTTAAGACATTTAGATATTTATTTTGAATTTAAATTGTTTATTTAAATTTCAAATAAATATCGAAATCAGATAAACTTAAAAATCCGACTGCGCTGCACTAAAAACCACAAAACAAGCAGATAAGACTTAACGTAATTGTATTGACATTAGATAAAACATTTACGGCCTTACTAATAAAAAAAAGTTATTCACTGTTTAATTTATACTGTGCTTTGTCCGTTTCATACGTCGAGTAAGTGCCAGAGCACACGACGCGGGCATACGAGCGGTGCGGCGCCGCAACGTTGTTATGTCGCAGCGGCGCCGCCGGTGTCCCCGCGTGTGCCCTTCTTTGTGACAAATAAACAACTGAGCGGTGCCGCTCCGACAACGCAACGCATTCAACCCCCCCCCCGCCTCGTCTCGGCGCTAGCAAGTCCGGTGCGGCGCCGCACCGCATCGTGTGAAATACTAAAGATATTTCTATGTAAAACAACGCAGCGACGTCGCTCCGGCGCCGCGCCGCCGTCGCAACGCGTCGTGTGCTCTCGCTCTAAGATTTAGGCTCCACTTGCGTTGCGCTCGCGTTGCGTCGTCGCAGCGACGTCGCTGCGTCGTTTTTTCATACATTTATGCTGCGTTGAAGTGACATGCTCCATTACTCCGTTGCGTCGTCGCATGCGACGTTTCAACGGATGAGACGAGGCGGGCGGGAGGGTTGCGCTGTGTTACCATTTCGGCGGTGGCGTAATAAAAGCAACAAAAGGACACGTTCGTATCTATCCATCGCGAAGGCTGAACTGACTGAACTGTGACGCAGCTGCGACGACGGATCGCACACCTTGCGGTGCGACGCAGATGGAGCCAGCAATGCGACGTCCGTTGCGACGACGCTGCGCAACGGACAAATGGAGCTTTGCCCTAAATGTCAAAGCAAGACAAAACACTGTATAGGTTACACCGTGAATAGCTTCTTTTATTAGTAAGGCCGTTTCAGTAGTGTTAAATTTAATTTACATGATTTAAATACAAGCGGACCCCACTCTTTTGGATTTAATTGGTCCCGCCTGCGTTTAAATTTAAATCGCCACTTGACGCGGAGATTTAAATTTAAACGCAGGCGGGACAAACCCGCTGCGAAACTGAAAGGGCGAAACCGCAATAGTTTCGCTGTGAATTGTGAGTTCTTTGGCGGCGAAACAGTAGCGAAATTCCCTGCTCTAACGTACAAAACTGACTATGATGTTGTCTCTTTCTAACATGATTTCGCTCATTGGCTCAGGCGCCGTCTACATCTCCACCCGTTGTCCGCCATTTTGGAGCGGTTCCGCGTGTGACTCGGACGCGGCTGTAGCAATCGACAATTTTATGAGCGAAATAGGAACGATTGTTATTTCTCAACTGTTCTAGTTTTAGGTTTCGCTAAGCGTAAGTGAAGTACTGTTGCACAGCGAAACTCGCGCTGTGGTTTCGCAGTAGTTGTTTCGCAGCGGAGGTGTGCTACAGGCGTTGTGGTTAGGGGCTACCTTTGGCCCCAGGAGTATTTGTGGTCGCGCTCGCGCAACGCTCACCCTTCTCCCCGATCTCCGTGAGGTCCTGCGCGCGCAGCATGTCGAAGTCGGGCCGCAGCGCGCACACGTTCACCACGTTGTTGTACTTGGCGGTGTTCATGTCGCGCCCGAACAGAATGTTGTCCTGCAGCGTCGCGTTCTGTATCCACGCCTGCTGCGACACGAACGCCAGCGAGCCCACCGTGTTCACCCGGCCCGAGACCTGTTAAGGGATAATTACTTTAATTAGCCATTAAAGAATAATCAAAGGCGCTGAGAAAAACATTCTTAGCTAAATTCCGTTATTCCCATCAAAAAATATTACAGGATTACTCAAATATAATTAAGAACGGTTAGTATTTAATCGCACATCAAAAATACTTATTTTCACAGCAAAAAAGGATCAGCAAAAACACTTTTTATGTTTTAAGTATTTTTTTTGTTCTTACATGTTCAACCTAATACGAAGGATAAAGGGGGCTCCGCTTCGCTCACCCCCCCCTCACCTAAGCTACCGCAGTATTTTGCCCTGATATTTGCTATAAAAATCAGTATATTTCCTGTGCAAATCAGTATTATTGATAAGCAGTTTAATATTAAAAACTATAATGTCATTCATTTGTCTATAGCGTAGGCAAAGGGAATTTGAACAAACTACAGCGTAGTTTGTTCAAATTCACTTTGCCGCTATATTAGCTGTCCTATAAAACTGTCGAATGTCAACAGTACTCCTAACAGTCGGCACGTACACAAATTTTGATATAAAAGTTTTTTAGTTTTCTAATCCGAAACAATCTTTGTTTTTTTTTAAAACGCTCTCATCCGATTTCCGAGGTTTAAATCGAGGATCGGATCGGAACAGCAACATAACTTATTTTTTTTAAAACGATTAAACAAATAACAAGTAGATAAATTCCAATCCGGTATGAAATTGTAAATTTTTCTATTGAGAAAAAAAATATATAATAACTTCATGATAAGCAAAAAATAAAAAAATGGGACCTTCTTTGAGGCCCCCTGTCGGACTCACCTCAGGGGGGTAATAATGTTTGAACGAGCGAGCGAAGCGTCCAGTTTCGAGATTGGCCGAAAATGCCTTTGTCTGTCTGTCTGTTCTCGTCTACAGGTCGCATTTTTCAAACGATTTTGACTAAAATTGGAACTAAGTTGGAAAAATAGGGGGGAAAGGGGGGGAAGTGTGCTGTAGCGTTATTTATCGACAATTTCAATCAAATTTGAGAGGCAGACTAAAGACTACATTCTACACAAGATGTTGCGAAAAAAAATCTAAAAGGGGGTGTAGAGAGGGAAGCACTTCGGGGTAGTTTTGACCCCCTCCCCCCCCTTGTAAATATGTTGTAGATAAATCTAGACACCTCAATTTTTTTGTGAATAATTTAAATGGGCAAATTCCCAAAATTCAGTCAATTTGAACAAATAGATTGGAAACGACAGCCGTTCATCGTTCTGTAATTTTGTCACTGACTGACTCATCATCGATCATCAAAATCATGTACAAAAGAATTTACTTCTAGCAGACCTACAAGCTTGAAATTTTAAACAAACTAGGTCTACTATTCTCACAGAACTACCAGTACGTAGTATGTTTGTCTACGTAGTAACTAGTCCAAACAAAGTTCCAAATTCAAACATTCCTTTCGACTTTCCCATTTAGAATAATAGGTGTACGTAACTAGAATAGTACCTTATGCATCTCTCCCAGGAAGGCTGACAGCAGCGAGCTCTTCCCGGAGCCGACTGCGCCTACGATGGCAACCAAAGACCCCTTGGGCACTTGCAGGTTGATGTCCTTGAGTGTGGGCGCCGACGCGTCGGCATCCCACGAGAAGTTACCGGACTCTATGACAAGTGGGTTTGCTGCAGGACACGAAAAGAGGAGTTTAAAAGAAACAAACATAAAACAAACACACAAACATATTAATACAGGCACATACATTGCTGCTGACCCCACACAAGGATACCCTGTGTCGTGGAAATCAGAAACAGCGATGTCACACACATATAAACATCCGAGACCTGGGGATGTCTGTTTTCTTTATCCCCAGCCGGGGATCGAACCCGGGACGGGAAGTTAGGTGGTTCTGAACAAAACGATAGAGCGATCAGTTTTCTGGAGACAAATCACAGGAAAAATAAATTACTTTTTGTCTTTTACAGAATATCTTCATTTTTAAATCACGCGTCGGCTAGGACAGCGTTTTTTTTTTCACATAAAAGGTTTGTATTTGACATGAATATATTCATCCCGATAATATTATATTATAAATGTCAAAGTTCGTCACTTTGGTTTGGATGTTCGGTTTCTCGTTACTCAATCACGCAAAAACACCTGAACGGATTTGACTGAAATTTAGCACACATAGTCAGTATGGGCTTATTTAAATATAAGGTACTTTTTGGCCCATTAAATGATGAATCTCAAGCACACGCAGACCAAATTGTGGGCACCAGCTGGTTCATCATATTATATCAAGCGAACTTACGTTCCTTAGCGTCGTGTTCGACCGCGCCCAGATCCAACTCCTGGCAGTTCATGAACTTGTTCAACCTCTTTACACCCACCGCTGTCTGAAACGTCCCAAAAAGAGCTTATCCTCGGAATCGGAAGGTCGACGCAGCATGCAAGACCCACACCTCCCATAAAAACTTGACGACCGAAGGCAATAAAATATTCGATGTGATATAAGCACTTCGCTATCATAATATCAATTTCCAAGCTAATTGGAATTCGATACGATGTAAAACAGAGTGTTTTAGTTGTATCGTGTTGACATATTTTGGTGACCCGTTTGGATAGGAGGTGTGCCTTCACCTTAGTACAGAACAATCATTCCCAAAAGCTTCATTTACGAGTAATAAACTTGTGAACAAGAAACCGAGAACATTCCAGTAGCCGTATTTTGAATTTCGAACATATCTCAACACCAGTCAGATTGAAAAATCAGCCAATCAGATCACTTTTATTTTACACGAGCTGTCTTTTCTTGCGATGTGGTTGGTTGATTTCCAATTATAACGGCATTGCGACTGATATCATAAATACATAATAAGGCTACAGATCATTGCGAAAAGAACACTTTTGAGACCAACTGCATGTAACAATAACTTAATCAAAGTAAAATATATATTTGTATGAGCAAAGAACGAATAGTAACAGTTATCAAGAAACCATAAATCACAATTAATTATAACTATAGTTATTTTATATAATAGCGCAAGTTCGTGGCCAACCGCAACGAGACAGAGCGATAGAGCGTAGGTAGGTGCAGATATCTTCACGTACTACACGCGCGAGTTAACTTGGCACCTGGCTCGCCCCGCCCGCTTCCCCGCCCGCTACCCGCGATCGCCTTGGCAAGGACCACCGCGGGTAGCGGGGCGGGGAAGCGGGCGGGGCGAGCCAGGTGCCAAGTTAACTCGCGCGTGTTATATGTTGATGTGAACGAGAACGAAAACGAAACGTAAATGACAGCGGAATTTTGAAATCTATGTTCTACTTTGTAGCGAGAGCAAACTCAGCAGAAAACTCGAATAAGTAATAAAATAAAAATAAACGTCGATCGCAGGATATATAACAAATAAAACATAGAAAGGCATGTATACCCCAAAACTTAGTGCGATTCTTTTCAACAACTTGACGCCCTAAATTTATTTCAACTTTAACCCTTTATAGGGCGGACGTTCGAGAATGGCCCGCCATTTTCAACCTATTGCTTGGTAATAAAGTTCAAAACCAATTAAATTATGGTGTCAAGTCATATGGTCAGAGCCAATTAAACATTTAAGGGTGAGTATCTGTAATGACATAGGTACATTGGCTTCACGCATAGATATTTTTTTTTGCAATCAGTACATTGTGTGAAACCGTCCTGCTCTTCTTTACTGAATATACCTATACCTACTACGCTCACTAACTTCTTCACTCGACAGGTAACACTGGCTGTCTATCTGCGGTAGGCTACGGAATTGTACCATAAGGCTACCAACCGATAGGTTGTCCCATTTTGTTACGTTTACTCATTATTTCGTTCTTTGATCTGTAACGGAGTAGGCATGCATTCATTACTGTGTAATGAAATGTATTGAACCATTCGAAGTATTAATACTTTTTCGCAGGTTCGGGTGTATCTAAACTCAACACCACCACCACCAGTCGAAATAAAGAGAAGTCGTGTTACGAGCCAATACCAGATATCAGTTCATTCATTTCACCATCCAAAGATTACATTGTAATGCTAACTGTAAGTTCCCATGAAAGTATGGATATGAACAAAGTTATAGCGTAAGATACATATTTCGTATATTAATTATATAATATATCTCATCTCTTTGCGTTGGCATTGTGATTTGTTATCTCCATCCTTATTCCACTGAAGTCTTAAGAAAAATCTTTGTCAGCCCTGAACTAGATTAATGCCGCGTACATGTGGTTTAGATGTTTCTTTGAGAAAATTAAGAAACTTACTTTAGTCCAAAGAAAACCACTGAATCGCCTGTACCCAAAACTATTACATCAAATTGTATTCTTCCCCGTCAGTATATATGAAACTAGAACACATTTCGTGAGGCAAGGATGGAGTTTGAGCTCTTTTCGGTTAGCAGGACGGACATATAAAAATAAATATAGGAACTTACTTGAACGAGATTCGATATAACGTTAGGCAGCATGGATAGTGGGAAACGTAGAATGTTGAAAAGTGACAGTGACACGAAAGCCTTACTACTGTCTAAAATGTTGTCCTCGCTAACCAGGACAAAGCAGCCGAACGACATCAGCGAGACCTACAGGCGAAAACACACGACTTGTCTGAGTTGCGATTCTTTAGCCAACAATGTGGGGGCATTTGTCGCTCGCATACAAAAGATTCGTCGAGACTGTCTAAAATATAAGCCTCTGATTGTAATGTACTACGCCATAAGGTTAACTTGGAACCAGCGAGGAATGTGTAGGGTACGCATTCCCCCCCCTCTCCCCCCTCTCTCTCGCTCGCTCTCGCCCTCGACGCGTCAGTAGGACATTGACAGACGCTATGACGTCATCAGAGCGAGGTGCAAAGTTGACTTTGTCGCGTATTATCCTCAGAATATAGGCATTGGGTCCCAGACGAACCTTTTCTTTTCACGAACGTTTTTTATATCTTTTAGTTCGTTCTTACTGCGATTTAATGACCATTCATACACATTATGTTGGGTAAAGAATCGCGTCGTTACAATATGGTATAAATAGGTACTTCAACTGATCTGTGGACTCGGCGACATATGTGTATTTACTTATAAGTGTGTATCTCTGACTGCTCAGCATAATCAGCATTCGAAGCAGCAGCAGGTTATATGAACACATATTATTCAGGAGGATGACATTAAATCAGCTGACCGTACTTTGGGGAACTTTGTACTCATCATTATGAATATTTTTGTACCCATCATTAAAATAACTTAGTACCCATCATTATGAATAACTTTGTACCCCTTATTATGAATAACTTTGTACCCATCATTATGAATAACTTTGTACCCATCATTATGAATTATTTTCCCCAAAAAACATATGGTCGCAAATGGAAAAAATATCACCCATAGTACATTGACCCGATAAGCTGATCACAAGTTACTATGAGAAACCCAAAAAATATTCGTTTGCGATCATGTTTCTCGGAGAAATTTGTTCCGTGGGTACCAACATTTCCCAAAACATGGTCAGCTAATTAAATGTCACCCAAAGCTTAGATAGATATAGTGCCGCGCGCCAAGATGAGTTGAAATATCTGTTAGACACATTGTAACAACTCGTCAAATCGCGATTTCAGACATTCCGCCCTCAACCTCAATTGAAGATTCTTACACTGTAACAAAACCATTTTAAAGGTTGCATTCAATAACAAAACGGAAAGGGGCTCTGACGGGACATGTTTAAACAATTTCTCTGACGTGAATAGGTCAGTAACTGCAATTTCAATATTGCTATTGAATGCAACTGTTATAATCTGTAGAGTACATAGAAGGAAGGACAAGAGTGTTAGTATGCTTATGCATATCAGTATTAAGGGCCCTCGAACCGCAGGCATTCAGACTAAATCTGCTCTGAAGTATACCTCAATGACCGATACTATGATTATCGGCAACAGGCCAAGAGGCAAATGCATGGTATAGAACAGGGACATCGAGACGAATATTTTTTTTGCGTCCAAGTGATTGTCTGCATCGCTCATTACATATGTGAAAAATGTAAGGAAGGTCACCTTAAACAGAAAGATTGTATCAGTCGGTGCAATAAGACGGTATGAAGTCTGACACCGAATAGGCGCCCCAAGATGGAGGTGGGCCCAGGAGATATTGTGAGGACCTGGATAAGTATTTTCCTAATTGTATAGTGGTAGGCAGATATTAGGATCGGATAGACCTTTGTCCATAGGAATGCAATACAGGCTAGATAAAAGTACTGGGCGGCAACTCGTCGACCATAAGGTCGAAATCAGATAACAGGTTTCGTACAACTGTACAACTAGTCATACTATAGCTATGCATGTGCAATGTCTTGTCAATGTTGTCCTCCGATATGGTACTGTAGATAAAATATTTGCTGAAAGAAACAAATTCAAGAGAACACTATCAGTTAACATACAACTGACTGATAAAGGAATATATGCCACTACTTACACGCTTGTTTTATAGATTGGGGTTTTTTTTAAATCAATTTCAATGATTAACGATTATATAATGATAAGGGCATTACATGCCGATATAGATAATTTATAATTAGCTTTAAGTAGATTATGGAACAAATCATAACAGTGATTTGCGATAACTCATTGGACAATAAAGATAATAAATAGGAAACAAAGTAACTATGATTTCCTCTCATATTTCAGTGCGACTGAGTTGATATTTGAGTTAGGTACATTCTGCATAGAATTTAATCATTATATTTAACACGCTATTTTCAATCTTTACAAAATACTTGCCTGCATAAATAGTTACATAAAAATGTGCCAATAACTTACCAGGAAAGGTGCGCAAGACCATATGAATGATGTGGCCGAGTTTAAGTAAGCAGTTTGTTTTAAAACGTGCATTTCCTTATTCCTTATTTTTAGTATTTGTTCCTCAAAGCTCGGCTCCCATGCGTACATTTTTAGGACCTGTAAAAGAAAAATTAGATATATAGTAACTATGATGGCCTCTGTGGCACTGCGGTAGTCGCTCTGCCTACCATGCGAGAGGTCCCGAGTTCGATCCCCGGCTGGGGATAAATAAATAACAAAAACGGTTCTTGGATGTTTGTATGCGTATGACGTCACTGTTTCTGGTTCCCACGACACAGGGTATCCTAGTGTGGGGCCAGAAGCAATGTATATGCCTGTATATAAATCTTTTTTTTGGTGTTACAGTCAAAGTTGTGTCCATTTTGTTCGTTCCATTTACTGTTTTATAGTTTAGCAAAAGTATCTTAGCTACCATCCAATTTCAATAAATATTATAATCGTACGTCATAATTAAACAATCTCATACTATTTCCGAGGGAGAAATGAGACCTAAAGTAGAACAGAGTTCGATAACCTTCCATCAATTGCCACGTGTCGGCAGAAACTGAGTCGGGATTTGCACTACGATAACACATTATAATATTGAACTAGCTGTTGCTCCTAAACATTCAGTTCTTTTGGCGTGCGATAGTAACAAAGATCTATCCTTACAAAATTTACAACATTAAGGACCTGTTTCTCAATGTCGGGTTATGAGCTAAGTGACAAATAAATCCTAATTTTTGTACGTAAAATCACGATTTATATCTGTCACATAGGGCTCATCTGGACATCGTGAAACAGGCGATAAGTAATATTGAGAGTTAACAGAAGTATTAACGTTCATGTTTGCAAAAGTTACCCAAATTTTAGGAATCGCGAGTAGAGACCAGAAATTTCATCATATTAACTGTTAAATCTGCCAATAAATATGTGCTAAACATTGGTGGTTTAACTATATGATAACAGTTAAACCACCGGCAATATTGAATAGTCATATCGTGATGCCACCCTGAAACATCTCAGAACTGTTCAGATAAGGTACAGAAGCTTCTATTTATTTTATCTACACACGTATCATAAACCCTCTTTACTGTGTATAAAAACCGCACGTTACGATCAACATAATGTTAAACTACTTGATAAAAACTCATTTCTTATCTGAAAAATTACACATTATGACCATAATGTGTAATTTTTCTACATATTATGACATTAAAATTTCGAACGCCGACGCCCGCCTGCGTGCCGCCCCTAGTTTGTCTGTGAAGTTGGTGCTACAGAACAAGCTAAACAACTGCACAGCTACAATGCCTGTCAAACATGCGGTTCCGGAACACATCAAAGAGAGCTTATGATATGTGTGTAGTGTAGATAAATTAGGCATTAAAACTCTCGAGTGATATTATTATGAAACTCGCCGCCTCTCGAGTATTAATGCCCTCCATCATGTAGCAGTCACATAAACTACTATAACGTACCGTATGAACTCAATTAATATTTTTGTTACACGTTTTTGACTTGGTTTTCCCTGCGGTATTAATTATTTAATGAATGTAAGAGTAATCTTTATTGCTTTTCACATTTTATCGCGTTTATAATCAGAAATTGTTTACAGCTAGGGCTACAAAGGAGATACCACCAAAGGAAGCTGAGGAATATATGTGTCCGTAAGATAGTCAAAACCGTTAGTTGATAAACTAACGTGTTAGTTGATCAACTATCGACAGATAGTAAACCAGACCGACAGGATTTAGAATTTACGTCTCTTTTGTTCTTACATGTCAACCTAACACGAACACTATTCGCTGCGCTCGCCCCCTCTAGTTTTCACCTAAGCTACCGCAGTGTTTGCCCTAGTATTTCTTTTGTAATTCAAGTCTAAACCAGATTTCTATTTAACTATTTTAACCGTTAGTTTATCAACTAACGCGTCATATGTTAACCGGTATGCTACAGTTTACTATCTGTCGATAGTTGACCAACTAACGAGAAAAAAAATGTAAGTTTATGAACTAACGGTTTTGACAATCTTACGGTGACATCTATATATAGCTTAGGATACACATAAACCACTCATACAAACCGTACCTTGATTCCATTGAGCACTTCATTCATAAGTTTGACCCTCTCATCCTTGTACTTCATCTGACGTATCTGGAGGGTCTTGGTCCGGCTCGCGATGAGCCCGTTGAAGGGAATGAGTATTATCATGACGGCGAGCCCGGCCAGTACGGACGGGCCCAGAATGTTCCATAGGAAGTAGAGCGCTAATGCGATCTGCAGCGGAGCCGACCATATCATGTTGAGGTACGCTGTGAGGTCGAGGAATCTGGAAGCATGTTGTGGGGTCACTTTTCATTTTATTTGGGGAATCATAGAAAACGTCATTGTGAACAACTTTCCCTGGATACATTAATACGATCAGCTGAACAAGTCACTAAGGTAGACCCGATAACGTTGTTCGTTTATTAATATGATGTTTCTTGGGGAGTGTTATTCATACTGACAGAGTACAATTACACTCCTGAGTTTGTTCAGCTCATCAATTGTATAAACAAACACAGTTCAGTAATGTGACGTGTGTGAGCGAGAGATCAATCCCACTGGTGATCGTGGGATGAGAACCAGACACAATAATATATGAAAACAAAATGCTGAAACTTCCTATGTTCATGGTTACGCAATGGTAAACGTTGCTTGTGTAATAATAAGATATGAATATACATATATGACACATCACAGTGCTATTCGATGACCGCAACAACATGATAATCATAATTTCTTTATCAATATTTGTGTCCCATCCAACAACAAGAAAAGCTATGACAATATGGAAGACACGTTTTACGTCTTTTAATACTGATAGTATTTGCAACTACCTTATGATCTACTAGCAGAATGCGCAGCTTTGTAAGGGCGTGCCAAATGTCTCTTGAGGACTTCTTTTAGAACTGCTTTAACTGTACTGTAGCGCCCGCGAAACCCCATATACCACTTCCGATTCGGTGTTTCTGTCTTACTATAATTGCAGTCCAACAATTTATTTGATTTTTATTAGATTTTATGAGTTTTTGAGTATTCTCGGGAACTCAACATGAACTGAAATCACTATGTCAAAGAGTAAACCTATAGGTGTAATAGTTTCTTCATAAAGTGTAGCACACTATGTGCTGAATGGAGGCCTAGTGATAGGCTGGCATTAAAAACGGCTTATGTTTAAACTATCACCAAAAACGCACCTATTTTACTACCAATAAATAATCACCAAACTTCTTTTTATGTTTAGTGTACTTTTGTTTTGTTATTTATGTTTTAAGTATTTTTTGTTGTTATAACATGTTCAACCTAACACGAAGAATAAAAGGAGCTTCGCTTCGCTCACCCCTTTTGCGTTTCACCTAAGCTACCGCAGTATTTTGCCCTGATATTTTCTGCAACTTTTGGTGATCATTTACCCATTTTGGGTAGCATTTACCCAATTTGGGTAAGAAAAAAATATATTGGTGATCATTATATTTGTTGCCATTAAAAACTAACCTTTGTGCATCAACGGACATCAAATTAACAATCTCTCCGACGGTCGATTCTTTTCTTGAAGAGTTTGACATCCGCAGCGATTTCCTATATATCGCGCTTGTCAATGCCGTCCTTATCTTCATGCCCACAAGGTACATTCTCGTGAAGTAGTGCGACAGCAGTAAAGTTTGAGTCATGGCGCACAGAAGCAGCAGGACCGCGTAAAGATAGCCCTTCCATAAGGCGTCATCGTGTTTTACAAAGTCTATTAAAAATCTGAAAGAGAAAATATGTTATTAGTACAGAAGTGTCGGCCAACAGTGTTGATGACGAGAGCCACATGGGGATTTGCCCGTATCTTTTCCCGTATTTATTAGCAGATTACCAAAAGAGACGATTTGGGCAGTAAGACAAAATAGTTATTTGTGTCACAAGGGAGTAAAATGATGTATTTACGGCGAGACCGGTACATTGAATCCAGAGTGATTCTAAGTTAGAATCCTGAGCGTAACGAAGGATTCAAACGTTAACGCCCATGACGAAAATAATTTTGCTCCTGAGTGACACATACAACTTTTCACACCGACTATGAGGAAAATTTAAATTAAATGCTCTAAAAAAATAAATAACTATACTTTGAATTATTGAATTATTCACCAATTTTACAGTAATCTAACAACGTAAAATAAACTTTTTTTTATAATGGTGGATTGTGAAAGATTAGGGAAAGGTCACCACAGAGAAAATATTCCTATGTACTTTTACTAATGTGTAAAAATAATCGAATCGAATATTACAATGGTTTCGGATGTCAATATTCATTATATCACAATAACAGTCATCGATAGTTTTTATTTCAGTAAAACAAATAATTTAATGTGTCATTTTTTTAATATAATGAAAAATTCATAAAATTTCATATAACATTGTTAAAGTTAAAACTTGAAACATGTTCGTTTTTAATCAACTACGTCATCGTAGTCGATTGTAATGTAATTTCATAATTACATTCGATTATTTTAATCTGTGTTCAATAGGTACATTGCGTAAATGCTTCATGCCAATGAATAAATTAAAAAAGCAGCTTGAACAGAAAAGTAGCATTTTCCCTCTCGTCGTGGAGCAAAACTTACTTTTCTGAATGAAAGGTGTGAAAAATATATTTCGTGATTCAAAAACCAACGACACATGGTCGCCGCTATCTTGTGTCGTTCGTTTGTATTATTTTACTTAGACAAGATGGGATCGAAGTCACAATATGAGATCTATATTCTATTCATTAAGGTCTAGCCACCCGCTTCCCGCCATTCTCAAGTGACGTCATCCTCTAGTTGCCACTTACAACAAGCTTGTGGGCATTTTTTAGGATTTTTGAGGGTTACGTACTAAATGTGCAAAACGGGATGCTATTACCAAGCCTCCGCTATCTATCCTTCTGTCCGTCTGTCTGACCGTCCGACAGCCGGCTCTATCTGGTGAACCGTAAACCGGGCGTCTGGCACATCGCGGGCATAGACAAGATAGCTGCGAGGACATAAGATCCCGGCGTATAGACAATATTGCGGCACTCACTTGAGCAACATCGTTGTTGACGAGCTTCAGGAAGGATCCGATGAGGAACTGCGCGCCAAACGCCTTGCAGATCGCGGGCACAGACCAGATGGCGGCGTAGAGACAAGATGGCGGCACTCACTTGAGCAACATCGGCGACACGAACACGAGCATGTCGTTGAGGAGCTTCAGGAAGGATCCGAAGAGGAACTGCGCGCCAAACGCCTTGAAGATCGCGGGCATAGACAAGATGGGGGCACTCACTTGAGCAACATGGGCGACACGAACATGAGCATATCGTTGACGATCTTCAGGAAGGATCCGAAGAGGAACTGCGCGCCAAACGCCTTGAAGATCGCTGGCATAGACAAGATGGGGGCACTCACTTGAGCAACATCGGCGACACGAACATGAGCATTTCGTTGACGAGCTTCAGGAAGGATCCGAAGAGGAACTGCTCGCCAAACGCCTTGAAGATCGCGGGCATAGACAAGATGGGGGCACTCACTTGAGCAACATCGGCGACACGAACATGAGCATGTCGTTGACGAGCTTCAGGAAGGATCCGAAGAGGAACTGTGCGCCAAACGCCTTGAAGATCGCGGGCAGGATCGACACCGGCTTCCTCTCCGCGTCCGGCTTGAAGTTCACGCTGGCTGTTGTCTTCGTGTACGTCGCCTTTGGGTTGTTCTTCCTGGGGTTGACAAAATTATTAATATTTATTTCCTTAAATAATGTTATTTTAATATCTGTAGGTATTAAAACAGTAGACCAGACTACGGCGATGGGCTAGCCCCATGCTAAGTTGTTGTTTTTGTTGATACATGAGATGTTGGATGATAATGTCGATAATTAATAAATCTGTGGATCTGTGTGTCATCATCATCATTCCATATCTCTTTATCTTAAGAATCGTCTAACTAAATGAGCATTATCTTTCTCTTTCTTATACTTAGGGTTTTAATATGTAGTATTGTTTATTTATAATATGTATTTATATATACACTATTAATGTACTTCTATATTTAGTAGTTTAGTATAAACACTTATTTATATTATTTACTTGTATTTCTGCACATAGGCCTACCTGTCACTGCTATTAAATATATCCTTTCCATCTTGGGCTTGCTGAAAGAAATATCTTAAACATAAACATTTGCACACAAACACATACATTTCTTCTGGCACCACACTAGGATACCCTGTGTAGTGGGAACCCGAAACAGCGACGTCACACACATATAAAAATCCGGGGTTTATTTTTCATTGTCCCCAGCAGAGGATCGAACCCGGGACCTCTCGCATGGTAGGTAGAGCCACAAGCGCTGCGCCGCAGAGGTCACCGCCGTCGTCTTGTTAGAAATAAGCTTGCCTTTGTAATTGTCTTTTCTATAAGCTTGCAATGTGTATTTTCATGTGCAATAAATATATACGAATTTCTATCGCAAATATCGCTCACCATTTTAAATATATGCTTTGAACGATGTTTGCATACTTCAAACTGTTGCTTAACCAACATACCACCGGCGTTAGCTAAAGCCTCTTTTCCGTTATAGGTTTTAAATTTTATTACCATGGCATAAGGTTCAAAATCGCGACCCGTCCCAACTACCCACGGTTTTTGAGAGGTTAACCAATCAGAACGCGATAATCTCACACGACCTGTTATTTAACCGGTCAACACCTGGACCTGGTTATGTATGAGGCATCTTTATTTTGAACCCTATGCCATGGAGAGAAAAAAACCTATAACGGCAAAATGGCTTCTCTGGACGCCGCCATGAACCCAAGGGGTTAAACCGTTCTTAACCACGAGGCCCACCTTCCGAAACGGTGTAGACTATTTTATATAAAAAAAAATTTACTTGTAGTTATAAGTAAGTATAATTTTGACGTTGAATAAGATAATTTATTTATATATATTCAATAAAAAAATGACTCTGACTCTAGAATCCGGTAAAGATACCGCGATACGAGCTACTGGCTGAAACAAATGCTACTCACATCTCGCGATTTCTCAACGACTGCTCCCAATACTTGTCGAACTTGGGCACGACTTCCTTAGACGAGTCCTCGGGGTTCAACGCCCACAGGTCGGTGTCGATCAGACTCTTCCTGAACCCGGTCAGCGCTAGTGGGTCGAACCAGCTGAACGTGAGCCGACTGGGGTAGCTGGCTGAGTGTTCGGGGCACGGCTTCTGTTGTGATATCATAAAGAGATTATAGAAAATTATAGAGAGGAATAAAATGCTGTGTGTGTGACAAAAATAGGGACTGTGGGAAAACGCCGCTCATGGGGCTGTCGCCATGTTATAATTGGGTCTTTTAATAGTAGTTTATGTGACTGCTGCATAATGGAGGGCATTAAAACTCGAGAGTGGGTTTATGAAACGAGCAGAAGTTCACTCGAGAGTTTTAATGCCTAATTATGTACAGTTACATACACTAGTTTATCTACACACATATCATAAGCTCTCTTTGATGTGTTCAGGAACCGCATGTTTGACCGGCATTTCTGCAATTGTTTAGCTTATTCTTTAGTACCAACTTCACGCAGGCGGGCGTCGGCGTTCGAAATTTGAATGTCAGTCAGTACCAACTTAACAGACAAACTAGGGACGGCACGCGGGTGGGCGTCGGCGTTCGAAATTTGAATGTAAAATAGAAAAACTACACATAATGAACATAATGTGTAGTTTTCCAGATACGAAACGAGTTTTCACCAAGTAGTTTAACATAATGCTGATCGTAACGTGCGGTTTTTGAACGCAGTAAAGAGGGTTTATGATACGTGTGTAGATAAATAATATTTCGTTTCGGTTAGGTTAAATAAATGTAGCCCATTACCCAGCGAGGGGCAAAGGGCTTATACCCATATACTAGTAAGATTGAGCCAAGCTCCACCACGCTGGCTCAGTGCGGGTTGATGGAGGGGTGTCGGGCTAGTGGCCACCCCGACAGTCAGAAGTCACCAAGCTGCCCTATTAGGGCCTCTGACAGCTCTACGACTGCTACCGCCGAGAAGTAGGCGGGACCAACAGCTTAAAGTGTCGTCCGAAACACGGAAGCGTCCGAACAAATGCCTCAGAGAAACGGTCACCCATCCAGTACCCGCCTCGGCCTGATGTTGCTTCCCGCTCGATCGTTACCGATGTGCGAATACCTCTAGGCCACGGTCACTTCCTCGGTTAGGTTAGTTAGACAAAGGGGCGATTGTTCCATCCCCAGATAAACAGTCAGATAACTTTATTTGACATTTCACACGTACAAATTCTGTCAGATTCCTCAGATAAACAGGCAGATAAACCTTATCTGAAGATGGAAAAATCGGCCTTTAGATAAACAGATAACCAACCAATATGGTTCTTCGGACACTGACTCACAACGCACAGCAAACGATTGGACTTAGAAACTTGAAAGTAGGCACAGAAATTATAAATAGCTAAGTAGGTATATTTATTTGAACGTGGTAAAGAGGACTGAACTAGTATGAAACTTTTCAACACATAAGGAGATGCATGACCCTTTAGGTATATAAATGATGTCCTTACCTTATCAAACTTATAGGGCGTATCCTTAGGCGGTAGGTCGGCGAAGCAGTTCAATAAGAACATCAGCACCACTAGTGGGTAGTAAATCATATAGCTAATGAAGGCATAGCGGACATTCTCGTCCTCGTCCATACCACTTATGTGATCCCTTATCTCGGACCTGCGAACAATGTAACTCAGTTAATAAATATAAACATTTACATATAAGCACTTACATTGCTTCTGGCCCCACACTAGGATAGCCTGTGTCGTGGGAACTAGAAACAGCTACGTTACACACATATAATCATCCAATACCAGGGTTTTGTCTTTCCTTCTCCCAAAAAGGGATTCGATCCCGGGACCTCTTTTGGCAATTATCACATATTTTTTCCCCTCAAAGACGAAGATAAAGGTTTCTTGAATACACCAGGCCACTAAGAAAGTTTAGGATAAAAGTGTTTGCTTATGTGTCTTCTAATTTATTTCGAAAACTTGTTTATTTTAAATTAAAAACTACATTCGTTCCAATTTAAAAATTCTCTTCAATACATTTTACCAGAATAACGAAAAACGTGGCAATGAAAAATTGCGAACATTTTCGTGCGCTGTTTTTTACGGCTTCAAATCTAACTTGAAAGTGGATAAACCCTTTTATCGACTTCTTTGTAAATCTAAAGCAACCGTGTACCGCTATCATCTATAATGAATTTGAAAGAAGCGGTCGTCCTTTGAATAAAATCTACTGGCACTGAAAAATGTGTTTCAACCAAGAGGCGAATCACATACGGGGGGACATGTAGCACATCCTGCAGATTGGATCGGGAAACGTCCATGACATTGTACACAGACACTTTTCCGTGAGGAGGATTGTTTTTCGGCGACGCTCAGAAGCAGGCGCGTGTGGAATGGTGCCGTGTTATGATGGATAATTCGAAGCTGTTTCATCCCGCCATGTTTACGGCATCCAGAAGCAAATACCAGAAGCAAAACGTGTAGTATTAGTACAAGAAGCAACTTGTGTCTAGAATCTAGATTAGAGATTACCTGAGTTGTGACAGTCCCGCGATCAGTAGAAACAGCCAGAAGAAGAATAGCACCCCTGACGCCCTCATGCCATACTTTCTGTTATAGTATAGCAATGTGGCTGAGAGTGCCTGCAATAATACAAAATGTTAAGTCAACTTAATCTTAGAATACTCCATAGTTTGCAATAATGAAGTACCTTATTCATATTCATATTCTTTATTGCACAGAAAACATAGATAAACAGACAGTTACAATAAATTTTATAGGCAAAGGCGAGCTTATCTCTAAAAAGATATTTCTTCCAGCAAACCTAGGCAAGACAGGAGTGTTTATGAAAAAGGACAGTCCTAGTGCGCAATAAAACTGTATACATACGTACGAAAATAGTACCTCCAAGGGTTACAGGTGCGACTAGTGGATAAGTGAGCAATGTAATATTCGTATTAGCTAAACACAACCTATTTTAACCCGTCTGCGCTAGAAGTTATATTTTTCGAGTATGTATGTATGTATGTATGTTTATTTATTTGGCACGCTGTGTAGTCTAAACCGCTCGATGGATTTTAGCTTGAGAGGTGAAGTTGGATTCGTCTCAACTGTGGGAGTGACACTGGGTACATCAATTTTAAAAAATAAACTGGCCTATTTTTGCGACATCAAAATAAAGGGTTTCATAAATAAAACCGGTCAAGTGCGAGTCTAAATCGCGCACGAAGGGTTCCGTACCACCGTTCAATGGAAGCGATGGTGTGGAGTGAATAGTTTGGATTTTACACAGCAAAATATTGTTTACAAAGTTATTGGTGCGGTTACTTTCACACTCCATGTACGTAACCAGGTGCATCCATAATTTTGTATGTGGTATTGAAAGAATTGTTGTATGGGAGCCCCCTTAAATATTTCTTTTATCCTGTTTTTTAGTATTTGTTGTTATAGCGGCAACAGAAATACATAATCTGTGAAAATTTCAACTCTCTAGCTAGCTAGGTTCTTGAGATACAGCCTGGTGACAGACGGACGGACGGACAGCGAAGTCTTAGTAATAGGGTCCCGTTTGGAACCCTTCGGGTACGGAACTCTAATAAAAAAGAAACTGAAAGATTGAAAATGCAGTGCGGTTATTTGTTTTATAATAATTCCATCTCTTAAAAGAGATTTCAAATTCAATCTGTGGGAGTTATTTCGCCCTCCTCTCCCACAGTGGTCCAACGGTATGTAGAGAAGAGGCATAAAATGACGTTTACTATATATACGAATATCTACAGTGAAAAGACACGAGTTTGACTTCTGTGTTGTTTATCTTCTTAGCATCTTTATTGTTCTCAATAGTGGATCTGATCAGAAGCTTTGGGTGTGGCAGCATTATGATGATAATGATGTGAAACTTAGACGATTAGAAGTTGGCGGGTACTCCTACTTCATACTCCTACCGCGTTCGAGATGCGTAATAAAACTCGAATAGTGTATCGATTGCTCGCAAGGGCGTAAAGTGCCGTATTTGGTTTGTCGGCGGCGATTCTTTTTAACCGACTTCAATAAAGAAGGGTGTTCTCAATTCGGGTGTTTTTTTATGGTACCTCAAAACTGGTACTATTTATGAACCGATTACAAAAATCCTTTTTTTATTTGCAAGGGTGACCTTCCAGCTTGGTCCCATTTTTTGAAAATTAGAAATCGGTCCAGTTGTTTGATTTCTACAGCAAAAATACTGGAATTATGATATCATCCAGGTATAAACGAAATTGCGTATTATTGCTTTACTGTGACTTATCAGTGGTGTTTAAGGTCATTGTCATAAGATGAATTCTGTTTATAAGTACCATATATTCGTTTATGTCGTGTAATATGCGTGGACTTGACTGTCAGGCAGACTTCGTAGCCTTATTTTCGCGTATTTTGACGATATTCGCATGCCGACCGGGTAGAAAGAAAAAGGACTTGAAGTCGTTTTTTTTTTTAATTTTTAACTTGGTGAATTATATTTGGAGGCTGACTACCGAATACGGCATTTGTCGCCCTTGGGAGCAATTCGTAAACTATTGTTATTCGAGTTCGAGGGTTCTTCGTCAACGGCGCTGGGCACTCCCGCCGCCCGCCCGTTGCCAGCGTCCGGTAATAGACCTGCACTACACAGGTTACAGATCTACTGAACTTGTGGCTCTGGCAGAATATCAGCGTCACAGATTCGTCTGTGACATTGCTGAGTCAGGGCCATTTCATTGTCGCGGTACAGTCACGGTGCCACATAGTGATCCTTACTTTCCATATTTTTGATGTGTTAATTATAATTATTTTCATTGTTTTATTTAATTTCTTTGATGTTTTTTGTCATGAATAATTTTGTGTGGTTTGTAATATGTTAATAACCAATATTGTTTTTGTGTTTGTACCGAACAATAAATAAATGAATTCTATCTATCTATCTATCTACATTGAACTTTATTGCCAGCAACATAACATTTATTTACACTGTACAAATATCATATCAGTATCAGCATAGCCGTGGCGATGGAATAGCCTTAGGGCTGTCACGCAAAAACAAGTGCGCCTCTGTCACCCCTTATGGGAAATGGCGTGAAGGTGTGGTGGTTTTGTTGGAGGTAGTAGCTTGTTCTATTGCAGTGGTTCGTGAGATCACTTTATTGTCAGAAACAATCAAGTGTCTCATTAAACTAGCGAGAACAAATCCGTTTGTGAATATGACGAACTAGCCTTGGATACAGTAGAATTACAGCATCGACTTTTTTGTGACTGTTATTATGTAATTGTATTAAATTAACCTTCTAACATAAACTGTTATGGCCAAAACAATCTAGGATGAGCTAGGGAAGCTAAATATAATCGTGATGCCATAGTGAAGTTACTTGTCCTTAATCACTCTTCTGTTGAGGTAGCTACATTTACCAGAAATGTGTACTACGCTACCGACACAACTAGTCGCATGACAGGAATGCAGGTTAGGCGCATAACAGTACAATACTTAAAAATTCTACGTATGTACCTGTACCACAGATTAGATAATAGTGTTCGCACTTGCATGTACTTAAATGTACTTTATGTTATGAATCACCGTTCCAGTGTTCCCTCCTTTATCCCAATGAGCCTTAGCTGTCATGCGCCTAGTTGTGTTGGTCGCGTAGTACTCCCTCGTGTTTCCAACAGGGGGTAGTCAGAGCTGGAGAACCACAGTGTCACCCTTGTGCTGGCACGAAATAAATAAATTATACTCACAAACGTAAAAATCTTCACCACCGGCGTGTAGTAATCGACGTCGTACACATAATTATCCAAACTGTACTCCTCTTGAGACTTCCTGTGCACCGTGGCGCCCACATCCGCGAACGTCAGCACTATGAGCAGGCACGTGACAGAGAGCTTCGTCAGGTTCAGTATGTTCCACGGTATATTCTTCTCCTTGCTGTGCAGTATGTAGTACGCTTCTAGGAAAGAGGCTGCCCAGAGGTACAGACAGGGCACCCACACCAAGACGGTTCTCTCGAAGCATGGCGTGAACTCGGGATCGCTTGTGTACCATGTTTTGTTTGCGTCCTGCAAGAGATAAGATAGATAATTTAAGTACCTATGTTTACAAGTGGGATGGTACCGGTAAGATTGTGAAAGGCTAGACTCGGGAGCACAACAGCGAACTTAAAGTTTGACTGGCAGGCATGCAAGCGCTGTCTCTCGTTAGCTGAACTTAAATTGAGCACCAGTTTGTGCATTTTAACAAAATGCTGTTAATCTTGGATCGAGGGTTCTAGTCGATACTTGTACTTCATTCTCATATTATCACCCCGTATTATATTAGTGTATGTTTATGGACTCAATTTTCAACAATACGTTTGCATTTATAATTGAATACATTAATATAAATTATAATAAATCGTTCATAAAAATAGAAAATTAGATAACATAAATGACAAGAGTGCACCACGCTAATCATACTTAACCCAGAATTCGCTTAATAATTTTGTAATTATTTATTCCCGCATATTATTTTTAATATTTATGTAAATCTCATATTTGTATTATCTAATCAACTCTTCATACAAAGATAGTTTGAAAGAAAAAAAAATCATTAAAAATATGAGCTCACTAACTATGTAATTGTTACAACGCCGCGGAAGTATCATCATCGTCATTATAACAGACAGCTCAATGCAGAAGGAAGGTAATATTATAATAAACTAAAAAGGTACCTGAGGTAGCAATAGCAAGAGGTGTTTTACCAAAATCTATCCGCCGCGCGCGTACATATTGGAATTCATTATGTCATCTATCAATCACGGCGGATACCAGTTAGAAAGTGCTACTCTCAAAGCGACAAATACAAATGACAATATTATTTTATTATTCGTACAAGTCCAAATCCGGTAAAGTATACACGTCTAGCTGGATTCAGAATGTATGAACTCCAACTCGGCGTAAGAATCTAAGAATACATAAATTGGACAAACAAGTTTTTTACCCTTGACCGCATCTTTATAGCGGCGGCATTATGTAATTTTATGTATCTTATGCCACATATCAGCTCTCTATGTATCTTATATAAAAATGAATCGCTTGCTCGAAGCTGATGTTATAGGTGTAGATACTCCTTGGTCCTGATCTATAAATGAACTTAACATGGATACTCTTTGTAGACTGAATAAAGCAGTTGTTATCTAGACGTCAACAAGATCGTATCATTGATGACCCACTACTAAACATTACAGCTGGGACCACCAAAAAGACGGTGTGGTAAATTTAGTAGCGTATCTAAGACTTGCCGATTCCAAACGACGTATTTTTTACTTTCGGTACCATCGATATTGTTATCGATGGATGGTGTAGCGTAGATCAAATATTTGTAGTGCATAAAAGTTTTTCGTCACTTTTAATTGAAATAAATTTAAATAAAATACTAAAGGGATCCTTGCGTTGGCATAACAATAGAGAAACGGGGACAATTAAAATAATGTTTGTTCTGTGATTGCCATGTGTGGTTAGCAAGTAAGCAACGATAAGATACTAGAAAGTATATAATATACCTATAGTAAAATATGTACCTAGAGGGTGGTAAGATCGGCGAAGTTGGTACCTGGAAATATTACTTATGATATGACACGACGTAAACTCTGTGATGATTGACGACGGAGAATCTATGGGTAGTATTTCAACGCATAACTATGATCCAGTTTTTGCTTGGCAAAAATATTGGTTTTGCCTGACTGAATTACTGAATAGCAACACAAAATGAGCGCGACTAGAAATACAGGCTTCGTCTGACGAAATTACTGAATTGCGCGATTAAAATCTAAAAACATTAATTCTAGTAACATAAACTACAAAACGAGCGTTGGATCTTGTAGTTCTTACGTGTTCAACCTAACACGATGGACTAAGGGGTGAAGAGGCGGGTCAGGCAAGGTGAAAGATAAGAGCGAAGCGAAGACTTCGCTCACCCCCTTTATCCTTCACCAGCCTAACCCACCCCTTCGCCCAGACAGTATTCATTTAGCCAATAAGCGTTGGCTAAACCATTCAATTATTTAGTCGCGCAAATCAGTAATTTTGTCACGCGATTCTCATTTATTTTCGCTAATTTCAGGAAATTTCGCTGTTCATGGTCATTAGCTCAATTAGTTTTTTATTCGGTCGTTTTATTATGCCCCCATTTCACACAGTACTGATCGTCTAACGATCGAAGAATAGATAGATCTATTATTTTCTGTGACAGGTCTTGACAAATAATTTTCAATTCCGAGTCAGCGTCGTTTCTAGATACAAATGAACTCGGTCACACAGTCCCTCACATATATGTATCGTAGGTAAGTACGTAGAATCTCTTCAGTAGGTACGTAATATAGTAACAGGGCCAGGGCCAGAGTGACAGAACCCGACACGTATAATTACCAAATTCTAAGCGGCTTATCATGTGTGTGAGTGTCAATTAAGTTCACACAATGAGTCGAGTTCCTTGTAAACTGGGTCGTCAAATTATTCGATTTGTTGGACCAGATCATCGTCAGGTGAATCGGTGAGGGACATGTTAAATTACGTGAATAGACAGCAACGGAAATGACTAAATTCCCATTCCAATGAAGTAAAAAGCTGACGATTTGGGAACTGGTCGAATTGGGAAGTGGTCAAAATAGGAACGTGTCATTTTTTAACCTTGTCATAATGTGAACTTGCCGAATTGGCACAAAAATGAAAAGCTAACGAAATGGGATGTGGTCGATATTGATTTGCGCCTTTCACTTATTCCGAAGTGATATTCTAGTGTTTATTTTTGACACATGACTTGGATGGACTTTTTACGCCATTCGATTACCTTAATAATAACGGGTTCGATCACCGCCTGGGGATAAAAAAAACCCAGGTCTTGGATGTTTATAAGTGTGTAGTCGCTGTTTCTGGTTCCCACGACACAGGGTATCCTAGTGTGGGGCCAGAAGCAATGTATGTGTCTTTATGTAAATGTTTATGTTTAACTTGATCATGATATGATATTTACTCACTGAATGTTAATGAAAAAATTATGTTTACATTACCATACAGTAAAATCTTGCCACATGATGAGCTGAGAATGATCTTAGATATAAGCTAAATATGACATTACATACAATGTCATTAACAATAGTTTGATTCATCTGATTGATCTAACAATGATGTTAGTGATAATGTTTATTTGACCAAAGGTAGTTACTACCACAGTGTACTTACTACCTTTCAGATTTTTACGTATAGCTGTGTCGCTGTCTTATTTTTTTAGTAGTACAGCCAAGCCAATTTGGCTAACCTGACCGCTTCTATTGAGCACAGACAAGGGATATTGGAAGATATTCCAAGAAATTTAAATTAGTTCATAAGACAATAGAGGAAATCTCCAGCATACATAAGCCACTAAATATATCAAGCAAGCATAGGAGATCAAAAATGTGTGTAATAGTATACCAATATGAAATAATATGCAGACAAAGGGTAAGTATCACTTAAATATTACCCATCAAAACATGCACAAACATCATACATAATAATTTCATAATAATTCTGACACCTGTTGTTATTTCTATTAAAATTTGTATTACAGAACACTCATCATAATCATCATCTCATATGGGTATAGGGCTTTCAGTACAGCTTTCCATTTGTCCCGATCTTGGGCCATCTGCTCCAGATCCGCCCACTCTCAGCTCACAGTGGCGGCCTCTTTCTCCATTGAACGTCGCCACGTTGTTTTGGGGCGACCTTCTTTCGTTTCCCCTGTGGGCAAAACTTGAGGGCTATTTTCGACAGGTATCCGTCAGGTCTCCTCATTACGTTGCCAAGCCATCGCCATTTCCTGGTGATCACCTCCGTCTCCAACGGCTTCTGGTACGTAAGTCTCCACAATTCTGCGTTTGTGATTGTGTTTTGCCAGAATATTCTCAATATTTGTCTCAAGCATTTATTGACAAATACTTGGAGCCTGCCTGAGATATCCTTTCGAACGAAACATGTTTCGCATCCATATAGGATAACTGACTTCACGTTGGATTCGAAGATTCTCAACTTGGTGCGACGTGTAATGATAGAGGAGTTCCACACTGGTCTGAGTTGGGCAAATGCTGCTCGAGCCTTGTTGATTCGGGCTTCTAATCGCTTCTTCAATTTCCGGGGCTTTAAAGACATCGGTGAAATGTTGATGCCATCTTCTCAGCTGGTCTTCCATCGTCACCAAGAGTTCACCGGTTTGGCTCTTGATGGGGCATATAGGAACTGGCTTGTTGCAGAGTTCAATTGCTGTACGGTATAGTTTTTTCATATTTCCGGTCAGTACATTGGTTAAAGGAAAATGTGATGTCTTTTAACATAAATAATTTCAAAATTGTCAGTTGTTACAATAGAAAGTCTGCTGATAGAGGTGGTTCTTTAATCTTAGTAAAAATTACATTAAGGTGAAACAACGGAGAGATATTCTTGCACTTACTGTAGAAAGAAAATAGAGATATCTTGTGTTGAGTTGGATAGCTATATTATTGTTTGTGTCTACAGACTTCCGAGGGATGAAAAAGGCCATCGTAATTTTGAAATAGTTGAGATAATTATGGAGGAAGCCCTCATTAAACTATGTAATAACAGAAAAAAATAATTATTTCTGGCGATCTTAAAGTAGATTTGCTTGTAGAGCCAACAATGAAACAATGATTAATCAATCTGTTCAAATCATTTCATTTATGTCATGTATTTCTATAGCCGACTAGAATCACACTTACCAGCCAAACTTGCTTAGATAACGTTTTTTGTGACTCATTCACAAGTAAAAATGTAATTATTAACTGCTAACGATCCGATCACAGCGGTCAAACAGTTTCCGCATTCCCAATTGCCAGTAAAATTAAGACTGATCCATCATTTTATAGGCCTATACATCCCATAGACTAGAGATATACTTAAATGAAAAACTTGGACATAAATTTTCCAGTACCGGATTTTCACGAACAGAACCCGAACAAAATCTATACTGACTTCTTCAACATTATTGAAACAGAATTCGATAAGGATACATTTAAAATAAAGAAAGTCAGTGCCAACAATGGTAAATCTAAATTTAATGACTGGGCAACATTTGGAATTCGTTAAATTAGAGCTATCTTGTATGACCTTTATGAACAAAAAAACCTATAACTTTCATAGAAAAATTCATGACTATGTTAAAAAATATTCCAAAACTTTCAAATTGGTTTGTAGAACAGCTTTTGAAACATTCTTCACCAATGCACCCTTACTCACAACAGAGCGTCTAAATTCATCTCCATATGAAGCAGAGACTTTGTTAAAAAACAGCACTAACATCAGTAATGCAGATTTTCAATTTCATCATGTAGGTATTGTCAAAACGTATAGATAACTTAAATTAAAAAAACTGAAGACCTGAGGGGTATATCAGTCAAAGTTCCAACGTTCAATAAGCCCCACACCTAGCTTATATATTTAGTAAATGTGTTGACGATTGAGCTTTCCCAGACCTCATGAAACACAGTAAACTGATACCTCTGTTCAAGACGGGAAACAAGGGCGATTCTTCAAATTTGGATGCAAGTATTACCCTTACATCTCATATTTATTCTGCATGGGAAGCCGCACAGGATGCTATCGGTGTTTTTTGCAATCTGTCGAAGGCATTAGATTGTGTTCATCATGATACGCTACAAATGTAATTAAATCATTACAGAGTTAGAACTAAAGCGTTGTATCTACTAAGATCCTACCTAAGAAATAGAATTCAACTTTCACTACAACCCCGCATTTACCTCTAGCTGCGCCGGCTTTAATAATAAGAATTTAGGAATTTAGGTTATTCCACTCGTATTTTACTTTACATGCACTTAACTAAAGTAAGATGAGAGAGCTCAGCGCGCTTTTAAGCCACCCATGTGTTGAACTTACTTCAAGCGGAACGGGGTCTCTCCACTCCACAGCTCCATTAAACGTTTAAACACCGGGTTAAATCTGATGGATCGGGAGTAAAAATTGGCGTACCACAAGGTTCCATATTAGGCCCTTTCTTATTTCTGGTATATATTGACGATCTGACTTTCATGGTGGAGAAATTGACTGACTTAGTTTGGTTTGCTGATGATACTTCACTGGTCTTCAAAATTGATAGACAAAAAGAAGATTTTGATGATGTTATTGAAGTTATTGTCTTTAACCTTGAATTGGTTCACAGTTAATAATTTATTGTTAAATGCTGGTAAAACCAAATGTATCAAATTCTCACTTCCAAATGTCAGGCTAGTTAAGTGGCAAAACTTTAGAATTAGTAAATGATACGAAGTTTCTTGGAGTAACCATCGATATCAAATTGCAGTGGGGACCCCACATAGATAAATTAGCTGGTAAATTAAGTTTTGCGGCTTACGCTGTTAGGAACGTCAGGCAAAACCACTTTCATAGTGTCATGTCTTATGATATCTTATTGTGGGGGAAAGTAGCGGATATTCAAACTATTTTTATTTTACAGAAAAGAGCTATTCGAGCAATTTATAGTTTAAAACGCACAGACTCCTAATATAATGTATATACGCAAGAACTTTACAATATTTTGCAAACTTAGCGATAGCTGTAATGCTAACCTAAGAAATAATCACAGACTAGTTGCGCCCCGGTTTAGACTCGCGAAGGTTAGCAATTTATTCAAGGGTCAGTGCTTTCTCTACTACAACCTAGATGCCTCTTGGAATTGCCTTTTGAGCAATTTTAAAAGCATGTTAAAGCGAATTTGACGAAAAAGGGATACTACAATGTTCAAGATTATCTAAATGACGGGACTGTATGGGGTTAATCTGGCGCAATACAGACCTAGCTGTTAATAATTTTGTTATTATTTATTCCTGCTTATTAATTATTGTAATATTTGTACTAGTTATGCATAAGCAATTTTTAAAAGAGATCTAAATCAATCTGTAGGAGTTTCTATGCTCTTCGTCTCCCACAGTGCTCCAATGTAGAGAAGTGGCAAAAAATGACGATTGCTTAGCATATGTAAATATCTACAGTAATAATTACATTTGATTGATTGATAGATATGTTTGTTCATAATAATGGGAGTCAGCTAAAATAGACAACTTTACCAATGGGGAAGGAACCTATGGCAACATGTCCAGAGTCCAAAACCATTTTCCGGTCATTATGTCATGCAAGAGTCAGCGTCATCACGTAGTACTTTGTTGAATAATGTGACTCTATTTTATACATATAAATGTATACTCCTGCCATAATGTTGATCGCTCATGCTGGTGGTAATAGAGTAGCAAACAACTCATTGATAGAATTTAAGGAGCAGTCAAGTCAAAGGAAATTGTATTAGAATTGACCCATTATCAACGAAGAGTCCGCTAATAACAAAATGTGTACACCAAAAGATTCGATACAATGAAGGAAATTAATAACCCAACCGAGGTTATAATCCGCTAACCTATGGGGTATCGAAGTTACAGCCTGTCAAAGTTTATATAAAGGTTTACTGATATTTACGCCGCCACCTATTTCATAGTTCCGTAATTTCAAATGTCGTCTTGGCGATCCGTGAATTTCCTTCCTTGCCGACACGCTTGCGAAATGAGGAATTAAGTACAAACTGCTAGGTAGGAAATCGGAATCTGATAAAAAATCAAAATTCACGTACATACGAAACAAGACACTGACTAAAAGAATATCCTTGTGTTTCAGAGGTTAACTGAAGTTTTATACAAACTTTTAGATGCTATAACTTGGATTCCCATGGGTTAGCAGGTTATAACTTCGTTTGGGTTATTTCCTTTATTGCAATGTAATGAATCTTTTGGTACACATTTTGTTCGAATATCGAACCTGGGTTTATATTTTATATATTAAATATTTTTTTAAGTCTTGAGTTTTTGGAAAAAGTTGATGTTGCCATAATGGACCATGTTACCTTTGGAAGGACATAAAAAAAATGTCATTGTGAAGGCTTTGTCTTTGCCTGTCCCAGAAAGTAAAAAAAACAAAGGCTGCGTTCGGTTTGAACGTCTCAGTTGACACCCGCCATGAGCCCACCTTACATGCTATCTCTTTCGCAGGCGTAGAACTTGTATAGTGCTATATTCTTCTGTTAGTTTTATGCGGGGTGGGTGGACGATCAAACAAATCGAACGCACGGTTATGCTAAATACGATACAAGTTAGATGTTATGGTGACATTGACAGCTAGTGTCAGTTAGTATTTTTTTAATGCTAGGCAAAGGTATTTGTAGTTCTTCTGCCTACATCCTCGATATCTGAATTATTTTCAGTCTCTTTAAAACGAATGAATAGAAAAATATGTATAAAGTGTGTTTCGTATTAAGCATTCAAATATATCTCAATGGACATTAAATCTTTTTACCTAAACAAAAATGAAATGTTGTCAATTCTTCCAATACCACATACAAACTTATGAATGCACCTGGTTACGTACACGGAGTGTGAAAGTAGCCGCACCAATAACTTTGTAAACAATATTTTGCTATGTAAAATCCAAACTATTTACAGATGTAGTGAATAATCCTTTCCTTTCGTATTTTCTCGGAAATGTTCGTTTTTGTCTTACTACTTCACTCGCACTCAGTACTCATCGAGACAACGTAGGTAACGGTCGCATTGCAAGAGGAAGTATCTATATAGAGTAGTTAATACCACAGAAATATTTTGTTGATATTTATGTTTATGTAGATTTTGTGATAAACTTCATGGACTCGTGTATTAATGCAGACCACCTATATTTTTTTTTGACTTTACATTTCAAAAAAAAAACTCAAAAACTCAAAACGTTTATTCTGTATATAGGCCACAAGGGCACTTTCACATGTCATTTCATTTCATTTTTTACAGAACATTTGGTATTATTATTTGTATCATATTATCAGAAAAAAAAAGTACTTAATTATTGTTTCTGAGAGATGTAAAGAGTCTCAAATGTCATAATAAAATAATTAAAATATAAATAACAGAGATGTATAGTCTCTTTAGTGAATAATACAATGATGATAGGAGATGTAAATGGTCCCCACAGTCAAAAGTTGTATAATTAAATTAATCTTTTGAGGTGTGAAAGGCCTCCAAGTGTCCAGTAAAAGAAACTCTGGCAGTGAGGATGCTTACAATTAATTAGAACAATTCAGTCCCAAGCATTTTTATCGTCTATGTACTCTTTAATACTGTAGTAAGCTTTAGAAATAAGCCTTTGCTTGATGTAGGTATTTCTTGAACTTATTAATTGATAGATCTGTCAAAGTGTTTGGGAGTTTATTGTAAAATCTTACACAATTACCCTTGAACGAGTTTTTTATTTTATGGAGCCGAGTAGTGGGCACTGCAAGTTTGTCCTTGTTTCTAGTATTAAAGTTATGTATATCACAGTTTCTTCGAAAGTTAACAATGTTCTTATGGACATACATAATATTCTCGTAAATATATTGACTATGGACTGTCAATATATTTACTTCTTTAAACTTATTTCTAAGAGAATCTCTATTATTCATTTTATAAATCGCACGAACAGCCCGCTTCTGCAGCACAAAAATAGTATTTATGTCAGCAGCACTGCCCCCGAGCAGAATACCGTAGGTCATAATACTATGAAAATAACTAAAATAAACTAATCTGGCTGTTTTTAAATCTGTCAAGTGACGGATTTTCCTGCATGCAAAAGCTGCAGAGCTCAGTCTGTTCGATAGCTTATCAATATGTGGACCCCATTGGAGTTTGGAATCCAACGTTATACCTAGAAACACTGTGCTGGTTACCAATTCCAATTCCTCATTTTTAATTGTTATACATGTCTGATTATTTTTAACGTTAGTAGTAAGAAACTTAACACATTTAGTCTTTTTCTCATTTAATAGCAAATTATTAACATTAAACCAATTTACCACTCTTGATATGGTATTGTTATTCACTCTTGTCTGTCATTTTTGTAAATAATAAACATTGATTTTATTCGATCCACATTAACAATTTATAACAGACATGCCGAAAGCACTAAGAAAAGGGAAACGTTTAGATCGGCAAGCCTGCGAAGTTATTTTCAATATTTATTTATATTTCTTAACTGAAAATGATAAATTCAAACATACCAACTATACTGCTTACTTTTGTAAAGTCCAAAAACAAGTTTCGGAGGCCAGTGGAATTTCTCAACGAGCAGTAAATAAAATATTGCAAAAAGAATACATAAATCAATCCACCTCCAATAGTCCGAAGTCGGCAAAGTTGGGTAGACCAAATAAATTATTTTGTCTAGGTCTTGACAATTTTGACTAGAACGTTATGCGCCGATTAGTGTATAATTTCCATTTGATATACAAACAAGTACCTACAATTAAAGCCCTGAAGTCCAAGTTATCCGAAGCCATAAATTTTAAGGGATGTGTCTTTACGCTAAGAAAAATTCTTAGAAAAATGGGATTTCGGTATAAAAAAGTTGAAAACAACAAAAAATTACTTATCGAGAAAGATGATGTTCGTTTAAAAAGAGAAAAGCCGCGATAAAAAAGTACAGATTGCAAGGGAGAGAGATTGTTTATATGGATGAAACATACATCCATACCTCACATTTGGCAGGTAAAAGCTGGGCTGACTCGACAGAAAACGGAGTGAAACAGTTAATTTCTAAAGGACAACGTCTTATAATAGTGCACGCTGGTAGTAGAAAGGGGTTTATACCTGGGGCATTGTTAATGTATCAGTCTACTGATAAAACAGGTGACTATCACAACGCGATGAACAATGAAAACTATGAAAAATGGCTTCGTAATCAACTCATTCCAAACTTAGCTCCACATTCGGTACTAGTAGTAGATAATGCTGCATATCATAATAAGTACGTAGAAAAACCTCCTAATTCAAATACCAGGAAGCAAGACATGATTGATTGGCTATCCAAACATAACGTTCCGATTGATCCGTCATTAACAAAACTTGAAATATATGAAATTATTTGCAAGTACAAACAAGACTTTGTAGAATACTCTATAGATAAACTTATGAACGAATATGGACACAGCGTACTAAGAGTGCCACCACATCATCCTGATTTCAATCCGATTGAAAACATATGGTCTCAAATAAAGGGATACGTATCCAAAAGAAACATCAGTATGAATATGACTACTGTGAAACAATTGGTACAGGAAAAGGTTAATATGATTGGTTCCGATGTTTGGGCCAAAGTATGTGACCACGCCATCAAATGCGAAAACGAGTACCGAAAACACGAACCTGAGTTGGAAAATTATATGGCTAGTTTTGTAATCACCGTTCATGAAAACTCTGAGGATGATACACCAGAAAATAGTTCTGATTCTGACTGTGATATGGAAGTTGGAAGTATTGTTTCGCATCACACTGTCCACCCCGCTCCTCCTCCTCTTATCCCGCTGTCATAATCGAAGTCGTTCATCCAATCAGCAAATCATATTTATTTATATTAATTTCTCTGCTGGTTTGTTTTGTTTTATGTTGAGGTGTCTTTTTTGTTATGTCATAGTATTTTTAATTAATTACAAAAAAATATTGTTATAAAAAGGTCTGCAAAATCCTACTGTAGTTTTGACTTATAGTTAGACTTTTGGGGTTCCAATCCTTATAGAATCATTAGATCATCCCAACCGGAATTTGGTTTTTATCAGTGCGTTTTATTGAAATAAAAGGTCCTCAGTAACTAGTTATATTTTTGTTTACCTAACGAATTCTTTATATGATAGAATCGTGGTGGTTTTAACATCTCAGTGTAATATACGTCAAACGGGCAATTTGACATTTGACATTGATAAATAAAGTATGCGATTTATTTGATACCTACACGTAATTTAATAATACAGTAATTCATAGACACATCGGCACCATTCGGGTGTTATCGTTGTTCCGAGTTTTGCCGATAGGAAAGGATTATTCACTACATCTGTACTCCACACCATCCCTACCATTGTACGGTGGTACGGAACCCTTCGAGCGCGAGTTAAGACTCGCACTTGACCGGTTTTTTGGAGTTGGTTTCACAGATTACAAAAGGAAGTTTGTTTTTTATGCTACCTTCGAGATCGCTCTCTTTTCAGGAGATCTCACACGGTCTCACTCTTAGCCACTCCAAGGCATAACACCTCCGCCGCATATGAGCACTCCTTCAGGTTGCAGGCGGCCCGACTATAGAATGCACTTCCGTGTACTATAAGAAACAGTCCCACTCTTTTCACTTTCAAACACCGAGTAAAAGAGCACTTCCTCTCTCTTTCGTGATAATTGCAGTATGTATATTATTATTATATGTAAACTCTATGTACAGGTTTTATGTATGTATTGGTACTTATTTAGTAGTTATATGTATTTTATTTTCCTTATTTTATAGATATTCAATTTAATTATATGTATTTTATTAATTAGATATTGTGCACTGCCTAGTGCCAACCCTTTCATAATATTTTTTTCTGTCATGCCTTGGTTTGCTGGAAGAAATCTCTTTTTAGAGATAAGCTCGCCTTTGTACATATGTTTTCTCTTAATGTATATTTTTAAATTACTGTGTTCAATAAATAATTATGAATATTTTTTTTATCGAAAATGCAACGCTACAGACTATAAGTGCAAAGGTTCTTCTAAATTGACAATCTTGACGTCCGTTAATCAAATCTTGACTTTGTCTACTGTTTACGTCAAAGACATCCAGCCAGCAAAGGGACCATAATGAAATGACGATTTAGAAAAAAGAATAGGAAAAGCGAAAATTTTCAACATGAGTTTTTTACGATACGTATCGGTGCAAGTCGGTGATATTCATGTCTGGAATAGGTCTTAAGTCATCCTGTATGGCAAAATGCGATGAGATGAGAGATGTTTTGTTTTCTTTTGGAAAGGAATTGGCTTGGCCTTAATAAAAGAATGGCTACTTCGGCGCATCTACTAATAGGTTTGATTGCCTGTTTATACCGATTAGAGTAGTCGGCGTCCGCGCTCCACTTAATCATCATGGTTAGGACAAAATGGATCCCTGAGAACCAAACGACTGACTGCACGACCATCCAAGCGGAGTGACCGTTACAAAACTCTAGGTAGGTAAATTGATGTTGAGCGAGCCTTAGACATTAACAATGAAATAGATTCATTGGTTGCAGTGGCCCTAGTTTTAGATGAGGTTCTGTTGTGGTAGGGTATAGGCTTCAAGCAACACGGACTTCTGTTGCTGTATTATATAGGATGTATAAAGGTATTTATACATATAGGATACATATCCTATATATATATGTTACCGGCAATCTGTATAATCCGGAATTATATATAATCCCAAGGCAATATATATATATTACCGGCCAAACCCGATTTCAGGATAAACTAGAATAAACTAGTTTGCACAGCTTAAATCAGGGCAAAGCATTGCGGTAGGTTTGGTGAAGGGTAAAGGGGTTGAGCGAAGCGAAGCCCCCTTTATCCTTCGTGTTAGGTTGAACATGTAAAAACAACAAAAAATACTTAAAACATAAACTTAACTACACATAAACTAGTTTATCCTAGGCAAAACTAGTTTGTCCTGAAATCGGGTTTGGCCGGTAACATATACAATGCCTAAACCGTGCAGATAATGATTGAAATATTATTTTATTTATACTTTGCCTAAGTATTATATATAATACCTAATGCGCAGCCGGTACTGTATGTAAAAGCGTAAAACATGCGGTAGCTTAGGTGAAGGGTAAAGGGGGTGAGCGAAGCGAAGCCCCCTTTAGCCCCCTTTATTTATCGTGTTAGGTTGAATAGGTGAAGGACGTAAGGACAACAAAAAATACTTAAAACTAAGTAGGTACTTGTGTGTAAAACTAAGTGTTGATCTTACAAGTTCAACCTAACACGAAGGATAAAGCGGGCTTCTCTGCGCTCACACCCTTTACCGTTCACCTAAGCTACCGCAGTGTTTTGCCCTGATATTCTACAAAAAACTATTTATTTTACACATTACCGGTGGCCAAGTAGGTATTCTATATAATCCCTGGGCATTGTACATATTACCTAGATAGAGTATGTAATGGACATTAATATTAATATTATTTCATACATTGCCTGAACGTCCCAGGTATTATGCCTAGGTATTATATAGAATACCTGCATTATACAGATTGCCCGTAACATATATAGTGAGAATATCGTCTTTATTCTCGTCATATTTTCACTTTCCAAGTACTGGCAAATCGCTCTTACGTTTATGGGCCCATTCGATACTAATAAGTAGATATGTCACAAGCTTTATTCGGTTCTTTTTAATATCATTTTACTCCATAAATACCGTTCTTAGGTAAGTGAACGTTATCAGAAAGGACACTTACACATCAATGAACTGACATTAGATAAAAGATAACGAAGGTAAGCAGAAAAAGTGTGACTGAGTGTATAAAGACAATCTTGCGAATACATCCGATTCTGTCCGGAGGTAGACAGTAGATTGACTTTATTCTAAGAGTATAAAAGCCTAACAAAGCCACGTCAACATTCAGAAAAATATTTTAATTGCTTTTCATTACTTACTTAAGTGAGGTAAGCTTAATTTGACTTTTGTAAACTAGCTAGTATAAGTTTGTGCAGAAAAGGACAGGGGGGTCAGTCCGACCGAGGTGACGGACGGGTCTGGCATGTCAACTCTTAATAATGTTGATATTTTTTAAACGATTATTGTTAAGCGCCTGGTTTAACCATGTCTCTGGAGATCCTAAATAAATATATATATATATATATATATATATTGAAAAAAATATACGACAATAATAAATAAAGATACAATAGATCAAAGCCCTGTGACAGGTTTGACCTCAACTGTTGAAAGTTTCGCGACCTTGATACTTGATTGAAAACTGCTCTAAAGATACATACATAGATAAGTAACATGATGATAAAATAATTAATAAATTGTGAATAATTTTTTTTTCAGACATTTTAGTTAGGTACCTACCTACCTACTTAATTTAATTTAATTTTATGATTATTGTGTTGTACATAACATTTGCACGTCTGCATGGCAGAATATAGTGAAACATAATTTAAGTGACATTATAAAATACCTGATGTAGGTACTACTACTACTACTTTAAAGACCAACCATATAACTAAAAGGAAATTAACAGTACTTATTATACAGAGTCAATAGAAAATAATCCGCCGCGAGCCATCTCCGTTGCAACTTGCAAAGGTCCCCATCACGCTGCACAGCGAGGAAGACCCTCTACATAAGACAGGACCCAGAGCGGTCACAGCCACGGTCCCACAGGCGGCGCCCATCTCCCTAACGAAGGTCTTGCTCTACACTCCCCAGACCCCGGTGGTTTCGACGGCAAACGGAGCGAATACATGCTGGCATCCCTTTGGGTATTCAACCTCGCTGCCTCTTCCGCCGCGGTAGGTATACCTCGCGCCACGAGTTATGAGCGGTGACCTTGAATGCGCAGTAATTACTTTTCAATACCTGCACATATGCGCAGTAATTCCCGCCAACGTCGCCCAGCGCTCTTAATTCGTGGCGCGAGGTGGCACGGTAGAGGCTAAATAAATTAGTTCGATGTGATTTGATTATGCTGTGGTATTTATTCCTTCTAAAAAGTTATCTATGGCATAGAGTAAATTATATAAAATAGCAACTTCTCTTACACGATTTTAACTTCGTCAATTTTCTAGTCTTGATGTCTCCTATAACTCCTAATCTATAAATGGTATGTAAAACAAAACTAATAGACAAATGCAGAAAATAAATTCCTACGATGATTAAGAATCCCCGACGAGGTCCAACCACATTTTTTAAGGAATTTCCAGTGTTCACCAAAGCAATATTCTAACCACAAAACACCGCATAAAAATCTATTATATCGGACTCAGTATTACACAGAATAGGTAGTCGAGTGAGACGAAGTAGGTAGGTACACGGAATTTGATAAACGTGACTTTATACAAAAAACCAACTGGCTCTATTACGGATGCGAATCGAGGATGAATACAGAAATACGGACAGATACGGTAAATGCCGGGGGGTCATGGCTATGGCGGCAATTTATAGCTGAGTAGACTATAGTAGACAAATTACAAACTTGAGGTCCATTTTGTTGTCGGTGCGATGGCATATACCATCAGCGAAACTGTCAGCTAAGCCAGGCAACCCTTTATCACCTCGCAATTAAGATCGATATTGTTACACGGGTTTCCAGCAACAAATGTGATTTTGTACCACCAGGAGAAGCCGCTTAATCAATTTGCAACCTTATATTCGTGCTATTGCCATCAGGGATCCCAGAGCAGTCTAGCGTATAGCTTCTGTATGGACAGCTGTTTGTAATCAATAATATTCAACAATGTGCAATGTTGCATGACAACAGGTGGAGTAAGATTGTTAAGGGCTTTTCAGTGATGGAGTAGCAGTCAAGTTCACTAAAATAAGATGCAAATTAGCGTTCTTTGTGCAACTTGATTCAATTACATGCATGGCTGGCTTGGTGCATATACACACCTAAGGCTATGTACCTATCATAGGGTACCAAACACTGGAAGCCGAGACATTCTCAGATGGGATGGCAGAAGCAATGATTACCGCGTTTTATCAGTGGTGTAGTAGTCAGATGTTGATCATCATTATGTTTAATCCTAGTATAATGTAAGGAAGACAATGAAAAATTATGTTAATTGTACTTTAATAGTTACCTTTGGTTCTCAATTACGCGCACTTGTGTCGTCTTAGTTGTCCCCTGTATTATTCAAAAATCACGGATTTGCATCACCATTTCAAATTTTCTGAGTAATTTTAGGTGAAGTGCTGATAAGAATTAGAAATATGGTGATTAAGTGATCTCAAAGTCGACGGATTATTTTGTATCTCAACAACATAGAAACTAAATTAATATTGGCTCCTATGCCCGCCTTAGTTCCCGCTTGGTGTCGCTGGCGTCGTTGGAGGCAGAATTTCATTCATCTGAGGTTACGTTCAAACGTCACGTGATCTTTCATTTATACACTAGACATTGGCAAAATTATATTTCAGGATAAATAGAATTTGACAACTTTGACAGTAAGACAACCTCCAACTACACCAGCGTCATCAGCAATGAGCTTTGAGATTAGGTGCCAATAAACAAAAACACTTATATACAGGCACATACATTGCTCCTGACCATGACACTTGAATACCCTGTGTCGTGGGAACCAGAAACAGCGACATAACACATCCAAGGTCTGTTTTTTTTATCCTCTGTCGAGGATCAAACCCGTTACCTCTCTCATTGTAATTGTAAATTCTGTTCCAATAAATCCCTATTGAACAGATAAGCCCCATTGAACAGATCAATAAATAATGTTTATATGTAAAATGACAGATGAAACAGATTAGTTTTATTGGAATGGCCTGCATTAAACTCGCACAAATATTTCGAGCTTGTCCAAACTGAAATGACGCGCCCCACTAGGTACTTGATTAGCGATTTGCTTGTGTGCGTAAATGCGGTACCTACCACCTACCTACCTACCTATATTGGTTTAGGTTGATGCGAACATGACAGCTACATGACAACGGAATTTTGAAATCCTATTCATTTTGTACCTACCGACAACAAACTCAACATAGAAATAAAAATTAACATCGATGTCGACTAACTTTTTGAAGTGATGGAGTGGTTTGCTGGTAGAAATCTCTCTTTAGAGATAAGCTCGCCTTTGCTCATAAAATGTTTTGTTACCTTACTATTAAGATTTCTGTGCAATAAAGAATATGAAATGAAATGAAAAAAAGTGAATAACTTCTTTAGCCGTGATTCGAAAATCGAAAAGGGATGAGAATGTGGGGTGAGGTGACACACCAATGGCTAAGCCTAAGTGGTGCCCTTTTTCAACCGACTTCACAAAAGGAGGGGGTTCTCAATTCGGTAGTATTTATTTTTGTGTTCGTTACCTCCAATTTGGTAGTAAATATGAACCGATTTGAATAATTATTTTCTATATGATAGAGCATGCTTCCAATTTGATCCCTTTTCTTGAAATGCTGAAATATCTTAAAAAAAACCCGTACATGTTTCGTCTGTTTACTAGATAATCAAAAGTTAAACATATTTTTGTTTGAAATAATGATTTAAATCAAACTGGCCGATATTTGCTTTTCGATAGTGCATGTTTCGAATACTTTGCTTGTGATTGGGCTACTGAAGTCGGTTTTTCTTTTCTTTTTTAATATTTAGTGGCCATCCACCAAATATCCGTTAAAGGATCGACATCCTTTAAGTAGACTATGTAACAAACAAAACATAATATGACATGTGAATACTTTCAAAACTTGACGGCATAATTTATATTCCACTACACAGGTAGAATGCCTTACTCTAAAGATACAGGTTTCATGCATCTTGAAAAAGTTCTCAACTCGTCGGGATCTTTGTTTTTTTATCGATGTTCAGCGATTTCTCCTCATTATCGGGATCTGATGATGCGATCCTGGGACGGGAACTCTTCAAATATTATAGACAAACCCTTGGGAATTTTGTATTATTCTTAGTAACTCGTGTCAGTTAGTCTCGGAAGTCTTCGTGAAGCGGAACGATGATGAAGAGCACAGATAGCCACGGGTACTGCTGCATACTAGTTTGCGATATTATTACTTTATGGCTTATGTTTAAAAGATCACCAAAAGCGGACCTATTTTACTACCAATAAATTCGAAACGACCGCCAGAATTAGTAAACGACCACCAAATTGTGTTTGGATAAATGATCACCAAACTTCTTTTTATGTTTTGTGTAGTTAAGTTTATGTTTTAAGTATTTTTTTGTTGTTCTTTCATTATGAACCTAACATGAAGGATAAAGGGGGCTTCGCTTCGCTCACCCGCTTTACCCTTCACCTAAGCTACCGCAGTATTTACCCTGATATTTTCTGCAACTTTTGGTGATCACTTTGGGTAGGAAAAAAATATTTGGGTGTTCATTATATTTGTTGCCTTACTTTATTCCGGTTGCTAAGTAGTTAATGCATGCTCGATGGTGACGTACCGTAAGAACTCCTCAACTATTTTTCAATGTCAGTCAGGACCTGACGATAGGATCTCTTCAAATAATATAAGCTCACCTATAAATAGCGATTTGGGAATTTTGTATAGTACCTGCCTATCTCGTGAATTTGGAAGGTGCAGTTCTTGGGAAGCATAATTTGCTGAAGTGGAAATGATGATGAAGACTACAGATGGCCACCGGAACTTATCAATGGCACCTCATCTCTAAAGCCAATGCATTGCAGATAGCGCTGGTGTGGTTTGAGGCTGTCTATCCGTCAAAGTTTTCAAATTATATATACCTAGTCGGTCCATAAGTTCTGTCACAAATATTGTGCCGCAAAGTAAATAATACCAAGTTTTTTTTTATTTAATACTATATATGGTTTGATAGCTCATTAAATACTGATAAATTAGAACGATTATTGGATTTAAATGCTTAAAGCCATATTACACAAATGCTAGTTTCTTCAGAGATTTTGCACTTTTTTACCCAATCAAAAATACGGACGTGATTCAATTTATCTTTTTTCCATGACTCTTAAAACCTTTCAAACTTACGTGAGATTTTAGTCAGAACCCTCCCTGAACCCGTTACCTTCATTTTGAAGCATAAGATAACTAGTCTGGGTAAAAATAATTTTCATATTCACATTTTACGTAGTGTACTTGTTGCCCACAAGATCATTTTTATACGTTTTTCTGAAAACGTAAAAAGTACGTAAAGTTCTCTTTGGGAGCAGTTGGAACTGAAAGTTAACAGAAAATCGAATGCTAGTTGCTAAGCATGGTCTAAAATCGAGGTTTCAGAATAAATAAATTAAACCTTGTTGGTTATCTGGCACACTGTTTTTTTATTAAATTTGTGGTAAGTGGTATTTTTATCAGTTGCGGCGTGTTTTGGGTTCGCGATTGTCTCAAGTTATAAGGTTTTTTGTCATATTGCGATAATCGTACAAAATGTATTGTATTGCAATTTGATTCGTATAAAATAAGCTTTTTAATCATGTATAATACGAATAAGAAAAAGTTTATTGCTGAGTTTTATCTATCAAAAACCTTGTGACAGAACTTAAGGACCGACTATAGGTACTATCTTATATTAAACTAGCTCTTAATTCTGTTTTACGTCATGCTTTGGAATGTGCCAGAAGAGGGATTTCACGGCTGTTGGTGATATGCTTAGCAAGGAAAAGATAATGTATGGAGAGCCAGAAATCATTTTACTATCTAAGTAAATAATTAAGTTCTTCCTTTTCTGGCACGTTCCAAAGCATGACGTAAAACCGAATATCACGCGGTCGGAACCGCGGGTAAAAGTGTGTAGCTAGATAGTAGCGAATTTTAAAACAATACGCATTTTACGAAAGGAGTTCTTCAAACTGAGTCAAAAGAGTGTATAGATAAATTTTCCAAAATAATATTTTCCTTGTATTTTTTTCCATTCGCGTTTTTTCTCGCGATTTTTTTCTTTCTTACGATTTTTTTACTAGTAGTATATTTTTCTCTGTTTCTTTTTGCTAGACATGTATTTTTCAATGCATTTATTTTCTGAATCCGTATTTTTCATATACATTTGTTTCACCGATATAATAATTTTCCAGGTGTTTATTTCCTCATACACTGTATGCTTAATTTAAATTACATCCATACACCTCACGCCCTTTCCCATACCTGGTGGCAGAGGCTGGTGGCAGAGGCATATATGCGCCCCCGTTTAGGCACTTTTCACTACTCCTTTTTGCGTGACAGGGGGCTAGCCATTGCCACAGCTAAGGAGATATGTATGACACAAAACACAGAAAATACAACAAGTTAGGCATCGCGGAGTCAAATCGCCAGCCAGCCTACATAATTTATTTAATCAATCGTACGCTATTGTATAATGTTATTCTGATAGTTCACTTTGTCGACGTGTCGATGTCAGCTAATGGTGATGGAAAACATCGTGAGAAAACCTTCATATCTCCTTAGCTGCGGCTGTGGGCTAACCCCTGTCACGCAAAATGGACATGTATGGATGTAAGTTAAATCAAGCATAAAATATATGAGCTGACTCTTCTATCAATACCTACACCAAACTTATGGACCTAGGAACGTGACATTTGGACTCTGATTGCCCTTCTATGACGTAGTGTCATCCACTAATAATGGATTTCAGGAAATCACCACGGGATCGCGAGAACCAGGATCATAGATTTACATGACTTGCCAATGGAACTAGTAGACAAGATATTTTTATTTCTTTGTATTTACTGTTTTTGTGCAATAACGAATCATATTGATGTTGATATATCATTAGGGTGGTGGAATCATCTGCTTCAAGTAAATATCATTGTGAAATATAATGACATCCAAGCCACCATGAGACTAGAGCTGTGAACTACTGTGAACCATGCAAATGGTCTAACATTATGCAATGTATGAGTCAGTCAGTAAATCAATATCTATTTTATCTCCTCGTATATATATATTTCTGTGCCACCATAATACCTACAACATATTCTGCAAAGATAAAAAGACCTTCACTTATCATTAGTTTGTTAATGTTTACATAGCTTAAATACTGTATTTTTATGTCACTATGGGCTACAGCTAGCTGATGTTTGGATAGTAAAAATAAAAAAACCGGTCAAGTGCGAGTCTAAATCGCGCACGAAGGGTTCCGTACCACCGTTCAATGGAAGCGATGGTGTGGAGTGAATAGTTTGGATTTTACACAGCAAAATATTGTTTACAAAGTTATTGGTGCGGTTACTTTCACACTCCATGTACGTAACCAGGTGCATCCATAAGTTTGTATGTGGTATTGAAAGAATTGTTGTATGGGAGCCCCCTTAAATATTTATTTTATCCTGTTTTTTAGTATTTGTTGTTATAGCGGCAACAGAAATACATAATCTGTGAAAATTTCAACTCTCTAGCTAGCTAGGTTCTTGAGATACAGCCTGGTGACAGACGGACGGACAGCGAAGTCTTAGTAATAGGGTTCCGTTCTTACCCGTTGGGTACGGAACCCTAAAAAGGATTATACCTATGTAAAAGTTCCCAGGTACCTATTTACACAGATGGGCAGATTGAACAAATATATCGAGTCAGTCTGGTATGAAATGAGACCTTGCATGTAGAGATGAGTTAATAGCTAGATCGTTTGGATAGCCAGTTAATAGCCAATATGGCTATAAACCCTGCTATTAATGTTTTTAATACAAAACTGATTTTTTATGGTTGTACATTTTATCTAGTGATCGGAAATTCGGATGTTTTCGGTCAAGTCCGTTGCGGATTTATCGGCCAAGTGCGAATCAGAATTTTCGGGAAATTTTGACGGGAAAAAGTCGGGGAAAAGGTGTCGTAGTTACTAGTCCGATTTGCTTCAAAATCGATATCTGTGGATCCTGTTCGAGTCCAATCATGATTCTGAAGTTAGATTTTAATAAAATAGCCGCCATTTTTAACTTCGTAGTAATTGGTCTGATTTGCTTCAAAATTTATATCTGGGGAGCCGGTTTGAGTTTAATCATGATTCTGCCGTCTGATTTTGAAAAAGTGGCCGCCATTTTTATTCGACTATGGCAAAGCCAAAGGGATGTTGCGCCCTCTAGAGGCTATTACCTAGAACCTAACCTAACCCAGCTATTATTGTTTTAAAATTTCGCTCCATGGTTATCAGAATTAGGAAAATCTAAATCTAAAACAATGTGAATGCAATTTTTTGGAACTAACCTGGCCCATTTAAAAAGTTTCAATCAGCTATTTTATTTACAATGTTTTATTTTTTTTTTTTATTTTTTTTTTTGCTTTCATGTTTTATTGTGTGCCTAATTAAAAAGTTATCCTGCAGCCCAATCACTGCCTTCTGTCCTGATAAGCAATTGGATTGGATTGTCATCTTGGATTGGATCGGCTTCTTGGATAGGATCGGATTCTAATGGATCAATTTCTGTTGGATTGATTTCATCTTCATCGACTTCGTATATATCTGGTGTCGGTAGCTGTGACTCCGAGTAGCAATCCATCTAATCGCTTTCTGTGACTATTGTACTTGTTGAATAGGATGGTCTGTTTGTTAAGTTCCAATTGTGGGATATATACGTTATTTTTCCTGCCCGTTCGGTAGTTAGCCTATCCTTTTTATCATTATGTACATCAGCTTGAGCACTAAACGTCCTTTCAGTAGCTGCTGATGTACAAGGAGCTGACAAATTCGCAATTGCAATTTTATGCAACTGAGTAGAGCTGCAAATCCCCTTCCACCAGCTAAGTGAATCTGTTTCATTTTTTTCTGGTGATAGGTTGTGAACTCTAATACCTTAAGTTAAGGTTCAAAATCGCCATTGGCTGGAGGTTTGGTACTTGACCGGATACGCAGGCAGAAGTAATCGGCGAAGACGCACTCCATCTCTTTCGCCAGACAAATATAAATCTGAAAATGTTCTGCGTTCGAGAGAGAGCCCGTGTGTCTACCTGAATGGTACGAAGTATGCGGTCGGGGGAAGGTATCATATCCACTAAAAGCACTGTCTGGGGATTTAGTTTTTTATTTATTGAGTTATTTTGTAATATTTTGCCAAATCTGTACGAACTTCACTGGTTTTCGTTTAGATTTATAATAGGTACTTAAGTTGGTGATAGCTATTGAGTATGCATAATAGGTGTGTTTGCCACACTTTTTAAGTTTTAATTAGATGAATCTCATGAATGATTAGGCAATATGAAATCTCCAGATATTGATTTTGAAGCGAATCGGACCAGGAACTGCAAAGTTCAAAATGGCGGCCACTTTTTCATAATCTGACATCAGAATCATGATCACACACCAACCGGATCCCCAGATATTGATTTTGAAGCAAATTGGACTAGTAACTACGACACCCTTTTCGCAACATTTTCCCGTCAAAATTTCCCGAAAATTCTGATTCGCACTTGGCCGTTTATTTTAATTTTAAGCTAAAGCATGTCTAAAATTTGGGCAAAGACCTAATATCTCATACATCTACTGTGAATACTATTCCACATGAAGTTCCGTAGGTACCATTATCTATAAAAAACCACGTTAGTTTTATGGGAGCCCCATAATAATTATATTTTAATTAATTAATTTTCAAGTGAACAATAAACATAACTTAATATTCTGTGAATATGTGGGCAAAGACCTAATATCTCATACATCTACTGTGAATACTATTCCACATGAAGTTCCGTAGGTACCATTATCTATAAAAAACCACGTTATTTTTATGGGAGCCCCATAATAATTATATTTTAATTAATTAATTTTCAAGTGAACAATAAACATAACTTAATATTCTGTGAATATTTTAAGCATCTACCTGTTGCCGTTATCAATATCGAGCAAAACCGAGCAAAAATATCACGTTTGTTGTATGGGAGCCCCTTAAATATTGATTTTATTCCGTTTTTTAGTATTTTTTGTTATAGCGGCAACAGATATACATCATCTGTAAAAATTTCAACTGTCTAACTATCACGGTTCATGAGATACAGCCTGGTGACAGACAGAAGACAGACAGACAGACAGCGGAGGCTTAGTAACAGGGTCCCGTTTGGCACCCTTCGGGTACGGAACCCTAAAATTGCACTAACATATACATATATTACTGTATTATGACAATTAATAAATTAGATATAAGAAACTTTATTAGCGTATCATGGTCAGTGGTCTTAAATATGTAATTTCCCTTTACATGATATTACCCTAAATATATAGGTATCAAATAATCAATAAATGTAGCCCATTAATGACCCCACCGAGGGGCACAGGCCTTTACCCGGATACGAGTAAGATTAAGCCATACTCCACCACGCTGGCTCAGTGCGGGTTGGTGGAGGGGTTTTACGACCACTACCACGTAGCGATAGCAGCAGGGACCTACAGCTTAACGTGTCATCCGAAACACTGAACGTCCGATAATTTACTTACGATATATTAATTATTTTTTTCGAACCTGCATCTCCTGTGTGAGAATAAAGCGTGAAACCTATTAGACCATGGAGCTAAATAGGTATGCAAATGATTAATTTAAGTAACATTATTACTAGTTCTTTATTTTCATATTCACACGAGAAGTGAGCTTATACAGGGTGACTTTTAATTATCTGACCAAATTTCAAGGTCATTTCAGGTACATTGCGAACGTTGTCAAAACACCGTTATGATGTGGATTACCTACTCGAAATAAAAAAACTAGCAATCAAAAATAAAAATAAAACTTTGCTCTAGCATAAATCCATTCATTAAGTCATAAATTCGACAACTATAAATTTGTATATGTTGAAAACACAGATATCGAGAGATAGGTTGAGGGGCGTGGCACGTGCGAACAAATGTAGCTCCGACAGGTTAGATATTAAAAATTCTCGGTAGTCACCGGGCGACCGCAGTGACGAATTCATTTCCGTTGTTTTTCGAAAATGCCGACCTGTGCAATACTCACGCACGTGCAAAAATAGAAGCGAGATTGTGAACTCCAAGAATGCCCGTGTCACATATCACTTGTAAGTCTCATTCCAACTATTATTTCTTCTTAAAACACAAGAAATAAACATTATTACGAAAATAAATCATTCGCGGAAAATTCGTCATGAATTGACATTAAAGTGACAATGTCATGTTGTTCTCGCTAAGTTTACTATACATTGCTTGTTTTGTATCTTAATTTCACTACTTATTGCCAAGCTAACACGCAATGAATATTTCACACTTATCTAAGTACGAAAGCAAAGATGCATCGTGATACGGAGGTGAACTGTTACACGCACACAGAGACGACATATAGTGATGGGGATAGTGATAGAAGAATTATGTTTTTGAATCGATAGATTTTATCATTCCGCAATTACTAATATAGTTAATGTAATAATATAGTTATTTTATTGCTCATAATACGTAAGTTTATTGTTAGTTATTCCAATGATTGCCAAACAGGCAGTTTAGATTTTAAGTTTGTTTAAAACCTCGCCCGACGAAGGATAATGGGGTGTTATAAGTATTGATCGGAAATTCCGATGCTTTCAGTCAGGTCCGAAGAGTTCACAGTTATTCTACATTCAGAAACCTCTTTGCCTCTCTTTCTAGCTGTAAGGATTCTGTTGAAAAAAAGAAGAGAGGCAAAGGGGTCTCGTATGTCGTATTTACAAACAATTTACTATTTTATTTATAGAACCCGGCATTGTATACGGTGTCTATAAATTATAATCGATCGATGATACACGCTGTCCTTGCATTGTCCCAACACTAGCTCGACTAGCTAGTATACCTGCGGTAGTGTGGGTGTGTTCGGACGATAGGTGCATGACATTGTACTGACCAATAAAAGCGGAGGGATTGATGTACGAGTGGTGTAAATGTATGCGTGTTCTTAGTTTTCGGCGACACTGGTTCCGATACAAGCTTAGCTGGGTGTGTTCGGACGATAGGTGCATGACATTGTACTGACCAATAAAAGCGGAGGGATTGATGTACGAGTGGTGTAAATGTATGCGTGTTCTTAGTTTTCGGCGACACTGGTTCCGATACAAGCTTAGCGCCAAGGGCCTATCTCTCGATATCTGTGGTAGAAACCTATAAACTCAAGTCAACCATTTTGAATATTGCGGAATTGAACCACGTATTGCGAACCACGACGAAATTTGTCGAAGTAACCAGTCTCTCTCTCTCTCTCTCTAACTCGTAGAAAATCCTATCAACGAACACATTTACCCGCGGCAGTCCATTTTAAAATGATGTCTCTTGCAGTTAGAGGGAAGGTGCTAGATCTGACATTTATGCACAAACTAAACTATTAAATAGCAAAATACTGTACTGACTGTCCACAACTATTGGATTATTTTAGCAGCATGGTCCCTAGTAGACTACCGCGACCCGGCACGTACAAATTGTTCAGAGAACGTCCTAGGAAAACTAACCTCGGTATCAACTCACCCACTACTAGAATGATACGCCTGTACAATTCACTGCACAAGAGTCAAAATACAGACATCGATGTAGGTATTCAATGATAAACTAGACTCATTCAGATCTAAACTAAGTTCTTACTTACCCCAACTGCTCCCTTGATCTCATTGGTAACGATTATTTAAATTTTTATATTTAGCGATTTAATGTTGTATGCTTTAGCATGCTGTGTTTGCCTATAATAAGTATATGAACATCTACAAAGTGTGTACGTGGAATTAATTATGTGATTTACATTTATATTTATATATAATTTATGATAGTAAATAAATAATAAAATAAAAGTGTAATATCTGTAAAGTGTATAATCTGTCTTCTCTGTAAATTTTAAATGATCTAGGAAATTAAAATGCCTGAACTTCGAACATTTTCAATTTAGTGATTAGGTAGATATGTATCTCCATAGTTGCGTGCGGCATTGGGCTAGCCCCCGTTCCGCCCTCTTATCGACACTGGCCCAAAATTGAGTAGGTAGGTATGGAATATCTGGCTAAACGTTGGTTAAATTATTATTGTGCCTCTGCCACCCCGTATGGGAAAAGAGTGACGTTATGTTTTGTTTTTTTGCATCTTTTACTTCTTAGGGAGGTAGGTAGGTATGGCCGAATACACATACTGCTGCTCAAATTACCTAATTGCCGCTTCAATGTCATACTGGCGCTGCCGTATCCCGAGCGAGAGACAGTGATAGCATGACTGAGTGTCCGTCAAACTTTGACTAGTCGGTTGTGCATACGGGCTTTCAGCTTTTATTATCGCATACACAATTCCTCCACCCCGGTCAGACGGGCGGCTTTTTAAAGGCGCCGACAAACGTCGTTTGCGCTTGTGAAAAGTTGAGTTTGTATCAAATCTTAAAGTTTGTAAATGTTATACTTGGGTAAGTGTAGTGTAGTCTTTTTGTTGTTTCGATACCTAAGTCAGTAAATGTTATATTGGGATTCGATTCAGTAGAATAATTATGTACCGTTCCTAGAGAGCTTTTTGATTTGCAACACAGATAACTACCTTCCTTCATAACAGTGAACAGTTACGATCTGATCCAGTTACCATTTCTGGGCTTTGTTCCTACCCCTGCCTAATTCGTCCGTCATAAAGGATAGCGCTGGGCCTCTTATTATTGGATATCTAGCAGATAGGTTCGTAACCTACATATCTGCTAGACCTCGTAACTCTACGTTATGCAGTACCTAGTCTAGTAGGTATGTGCTATCTATGACTTCTACTGTTCACATTTGTCACTGAGATTTTCTTTTTCGAACTCAAGCGCATGTCATGCAGGCATGGCATTCAAGAACAATATAAATATGTTTCCTATAAAATAACTCTCAATACAAAATCAGTTCATAATTTATGGACAAACCACACAAAAAAGCAATGAATATATATACATAGTCAGGCTTAAGTTCTGTCACATGTGCAATATGAAATAATTTAGACATGTTTATTATTTATGTAAACATTTATATAGCAAAATGAACTTAATAAAACATAGATTCTTATGGTAGTAAAGTTTATTCAAAATGACCCCCGCGATTTTGAATACAGGCCTTTATTCTGCGCGGCCAGTCGTCTATCGCAGCATGAACGAGGTCCATGTCAATATCGGCAGCTGCCTTAATCAAGGATGCCTTGAGTGACTCCAAATCAGGATGAGGCTTTGAGCAGGCCTTTTCCTCCAAGTGTTGCCATATCTTGTAATCTAACGGACTCAAATCTGGACTGGAGGAGGGCCAGTCTTCGTGCCGGATGAAGTCAATTTCACGCGCCGCCAGCCAGTCTTGTGTGCTTTTCGCTCTATGAGATGGCGCAGAATCTTGTTGGAATACCCAGTGCCTGTTATTAAACATGGTATGAGAAACAGGTTCCACAAGGTTCTTGAGGACTGTATTTTGATACACAACTGCATTCGTTTTTACGCCTTTCTCACAAAAATGTACCTCAGTTAAGCCCCAATAAGAGACTCCCAACCAAACCATGAGCGAGGATGGAAAATGACCTCGTTGGACACGTGGAATACGGTTGCTCGCTTCTTCACTGCTGTGTGCGTACACCTTATCATTTTGTTTGTTGTAGCTCTCTTCCACGGTGAAAATTTTTTCATCCGAAAAAAGAATTTCCCGATGCTTTTTTCCCGCGTACCGCTTCAACAAAGCGCGGCATCTCTTCAGTCTCAGGTCCATTAAACGAGCGTCCAAACGATGTCCTCTTTTTCTTCGATATGCCCTAAGCCCTAAGTCTTCATTTAATACCCTTTTCACCGTGGTCCTGCTTAACCCCATCTGAAGGGCCAATAGTTTCTGCTTACGTATGGGATTTCTTTGAATTCGCGCCTTCACAGCTTTTATCACTGCTGGAGTCCTAACAGAGCGAGGGCGACCACTTCTTGACCTGTCATCTACACTAGAGTCTTCATTGTATCGTTTTATGGTACGATAAACGAATCTTTTGGTTATATTCAATTTTTTCAGTAATCGAAAATCTGAATTGGCGCGTAACCGCAACGATGCAACGCAATAACTGCGACACGGTCTTCTTTAAGTGTCCACTCCATATTTAAAAATGAGGAAAATTCTAAAAAGTACACATTTTTATTTTCATGAAAAATTCTAAATTCGAATTCAATAAACTTTTTTGTGGCCAGCGTTCTAAATTCAAAAGTTTTTATTGTGTGACAGAACTTATGACCTGACTGTGTATATATTAATAGAACCAAATTGAGAACCTCCTCCTATTTGAAGTTGGTTGAAAATAACTCATTGTGAAACTGCTACCTGCTATGTTGTGCACCAGCGCAGCCAGTGAAGGAACCGCTTGCTTTCGCTTTGCTGTGCTGGTAGCAAATCTAATCTAAGCAACTTCAATTTTTATTCTTGACAATCAGTTTTTTGCCAGACAATTTCTGCCAGTGCCATGTAATGAACCCGAAGGTTTGACCCTAAATTATTTTTTTAACATTTTTCCTAGCTTTTTATACTGACATATTTTTTTCCCACTTCTAAATAGGAGGAGTTCTCAATTCGGTTCTATCAAACACAATACAAATACAAATACGTTTATTTTGCCAAAATAGATTACAATTGTGAAACTTACAATAACATGTGTGGGTACATAGATAAATTTTAATATAGTTACTGCGATCTCTGCACTAGGCTAACATGTGTGCCATGAACATATCTATTGTAAGCGGAAAATTGAGAATTGTGTTGCATTGATTAATTAATATCAATATATATATATTTTGTTGTTGTTGCCTCAAAACTGGAACTATTTATGAACCGATTTCAAAAATCTATTTTTAATTTGAAAGGGTGACCTTCCAGTATGGTCCCATTTTTTTTAATTAGAAATTGGTCCAGTAGTTTGGTTTTTGAAGCAAAAAGACTGGTATTATGATATGATCCAGGTAAATGAAATTGCATATCATTGCTTTACTTTGGCTTATCAGTGGTGTTTAAGGTCATTGCCAAAAGATGAATTGACTAATTTCATAGCCTAGTTTTCGCGTATTTTGACGACATTCATAAATGTAGCCTATTAATGTCCCCACCAAGGGGCATAGACCTTTAAGCGGATACGGGTAAAATTAAGCCATACTCCACCACACTCGCTGAGTGCGGGATGATGGAGGGTTTTACAACCACCACCACGTAGCAATAGTAACCAGGACCTACAGCTTAATGTGTAATCTGAAACACTCAATGTCCGATACTGTACATAAGATGAATTAATTATCTTAAAATTGGTACATGGTCAGGTTTCGAACCTGCATCTCCTGTGTGAGAAGCAAGCATGAAACCCATTAGACCAAGGAGCTCATATAATTTTTTTCATCATTTAAATTGTATTAACCTGTAAACTTACGTAAACTCTAAAATGTAACTTTTATGACAGACATCAAAGTTAAAAAGTTAAAAAAAAATTGGGGAATTCAATTTGTGGGGAAACAAAAAGTAAGTTAAGTAGACAGGTTTCATAGTTATTATTTTTTTGTATTTGTGTATAGACAAAATTCGCATCCCGACCCGGGAGGAAGAAAAATGACTTGTAGTAAAAAAAAATTTAAGTTTTTAACTTGGTGAATTAGCTTCTGAAACTAAAGAGGTCACAGCTCCGCTTGGTAACCAGAGTGATGACTGGACAGGCTTTGCTAAATAAACACATACACCCTCTGGGTGCTACAAACAGCCCACTGTCTAGAACCTGCATGGAGGTCGAGGAGACAGCCACCCACATCCAACTGGAATGTTCCGGCGTGACCATCTACCGGGCAACACCCCTCCGGTCACTCCAGGAAGTTGTTGGCAATGTCAAGAGTTTGCTAGGCTTCCTAAAGGAGCTGGGTTCTTCTTCTGCTTCTTCAATCCAGGGGGTAAAAGTGCCTGCACCTGGCCGCTTGAATGGGGCCTTCGTTCATTCAGGAGCTGGGTTGGCAGGAGTAACGCCCCCAACCCACATCACGCAAAATAGGCGCGTAATTTAAGACGTCGAGTTGCGGAAAAGTGGCCCGCGATAAACTATAACTTGGTGAATTACAAAAAAAATCAGAATTAAAAATCAAATATCTAAAAAACTATCAAGTTACAATACCTACCTGAAATTTTCAGGATTGTTTAGAATGACCAACTATTCGCAAAAATTGCGAACGCCGCCGTCTCTCTAAAGCTTATTAGAGTCCAAAAATACTGATAAAACAAGAACACTTCCCACTGACTATAGACCCCACCATGCCCAGTAGCTTCCTCCTAACGGTATCCTTAGGTATTATGATAAGAAAACGTCCACAAAAACAGTGGGTAGTCGAACCGGTGTTCAAGTTATATGAAGGTAGGAATATTACACAATACAAGGTCAAAAAAGCTTACCCAAAACGGCGAGCCACAAAAGCTGTCGAGCGAAGAATTGTAAGCCATCGTGACACAATCTCAGGGGAAGTTTCGTCCATTCACTTTCACTGGGCCATGGAAATCACGGTTCACCGGCTGCCACAGGAAACAGCTCGCCACAAGAGACTCCACTGCGAGAAAAGTTTTTAGTCCGCAAATCAGGCTTTCGAAAGCCCGCGAGACCGAACGCACCGCAATGTGTTATACAACACAACCCAGGCACAACTGCCCGGCGGCCACGCACAACGAAAGATCGCAATTTAAAATAGAAAAATAAACCTTAAGTCGACCATTCCCTGTACCAAATAATATTTTTATTTAATACAAAAATAGTTTCCACGAGCGCAACCACCATCTGACAACGTCCGTTCTGCACTAGTGATGTGCCTGCCTTTCAGTGTTGCCAACTCAACTCGTACAAAATATGCTAGAGTGGTGTAAAAAATATGCCAAAAATATGCTATCTTTTCAAAATGCCAAAAAAAAATGCCAACATACTTTTGAAGTAATATTTATTAATTAAAAGAAACAAAATCAGCTAAATATAATCTCAATCTCTTCATCTTCATCAACAGCATCAGATGTGGAAGGCAGAGCAGAGTCGTAACTCTCTTTGGTACCGATACCGCGTAACACATTGTTTGGTACAGTGTAAGAGTAGCAGCACTTTCCTGCTCTCTTTAGGCCAAATCTTACATACAAAATGGCATTCAGGGTTTACACTGCCAAACGATTTCATAGCTTTGTTTTGACCAGACTCATTTGGCTAAATACACGTTAAATTTCCGCGTTGGAATGTGGCAATGTTAAAAGAGACATTACAAACTCACATAAGTCTGCAAAGGGGTTATTATCAGCTGCATCCAGACTTCATTCCAGAACTCTACTGTGGAAGTCAAAGAATTCCATCTAATGTGAACTATGTTACATGGATATCTTCTGAAGTATTTTAAAGTTAACCGGTAATCTCGAACGTAGTTCTGTCACAAGTTTCAGTGTGAAATCATTACAACGTTGGCGTAAAAGTTTTTCAGCATCAGGCTGAAGATTGTATTCAAGTAGCTTGGTCTCAAAAGCATATCCCATGTATGGTTTAGGATCTAAATAGCTATCTATGTTTTGTGTTAAAATGTCTAAACTTGCCGTTGGGTTCAGAATGCGCCGAGCTATCGATTCCACCAAGCCAATCGAATCATTGTATAGTTTTGTGGGGTCAACATCATAACTTTCAAATAACTTGTTTACCACTTGAACTTCCTGCAAGATAGGTTTTAGGTATAATAAGTACTTTGTAAGTACTTTGTACTTATTATATAATAAGTACTTTGTACTGATTCTGTGTATCATTATACACAGTCAGGTCATAAGTTCTGTCACACAATAAAACCTTTTAAATTTAGAATGCTGGCCACAAAAAAGTTTATTGAATTCGAATTTAGAATTTTTCATGAAAATAAAACTGTGTACTTTTTAGAATTTTCCTCATTTTTAAATATGGAGTGGACACTTAAAGAAGACCGTGTCGCAGTTATTGCGTTGCATCGTTGCGGTTACGCGCCAATTCAGATTTTCGACTTACTGAAAAATTTGAATATAACCAAAAGATTCGTTTATCGTACCATTAAACGATACAATGAAGACTCTAGTGTAGATGACAGGTCAAGAAGTGGTCACCCTCGCTCTGTTAGGACTCCAGCAGTGATAAAAGTTGTGAAGGCGCGAATTCAAAGAAATCCCATACGTAAGCAGAAACTGTTGGCCCTTCAGATGGGGTTAAGCAGGACCACGGTGAAAAGGGTGTTAAATGAAGACTTATGGCTTAGGGCATATCGAAGAAAAACAGGACATCGTTTGGACGCTCGTTTAATGGACCCGAGACTGAAGAGATGCCGCGCTTTGTTGAAGCGGTACGCGGGAAAAAAGCATCGGGAAATTCTTTTTTCGAATGAAAAAATTTTCACCGTGGAAGAGAGCTACAACAAACAAAATGATAAGGTGTACGCACACAGCAGTGAAGAAGCGAGCAACCGTATTCCGCGTGTCCAACGAGGTCATTTTCCATCCTCGCTCATGGTTTGGTTGGGGGTCTCTTATTGGGGCTTAACTGAGGTACATTTTTGTGAGAAAGGCGTAAAAACGAAGGCAGTTGTGTATCAAAATACAGTCCTCAAGAATCTTGTGGAACCTGTTTCTCATACCATGTTTAATAACAGGCACTGGGTATTCCAACAAGATTCTGCGCCAGTTCATAGAGCGAAAAGCACACAAGACTGGCTGGCGGCGCGTGAAATCGACTTCATCCGGCAGAAAGACTGGCCCTCCTCCAGTCCAGATTTGAGTCTGTTAGATTACAAGATATGGCAACACTTGGAGGAAAAGGCCTGCTCAAAGCCTCATCCTGATTTGGAGTCACTCAAGGCATCCTTAATTAAGGCAGCCGCCGATATTGACATGGACCTCGTTCGTGCTGCGATAGACGACTGGCCGCGCAGAATAAAGGCCTGTATTCAAAATCGCGGGGGTCATTTTGAATAAACTTTATTACCATAAGAATCTATGTTTTTTTAAGTTCATTTTGCTATATAAATGTTTACATAAATAATAAACATGTCTAAATTATTTCATAGTGCACATGTGACAGAACTTATGACCTGACTATGTACATGTTGTATAGTATTTCTGTCGTATAGCAATTTTAATCTCGCCTGGTAACTTCAAGGGTTTTTAATTCTATCCATTGACTAGAATACGGCAGACCGCTGGTTCAATTGATATCCATCGGGTATTGCACATCTGTGGAATTGTCAATGGAACGGAGCCACCGTTGATCGTTTGAAACATGTTTCTGTAAAAGAGTCTTCGGTTGGATGAATGGCTAAACCAGTTATAGGTTTCTCTTATAAGAAATTCAACATTTCGTGGTAGAGTTTCTGCTGAAGCATGAGACATAGCCAACTGTAACGAATGACACACGCAGCGGACTAAGACTAAATTGTCATTACCAGTTGCATTTTTCAACAATGCGTGCACTCCACTGTTAGTTCCTGTCATGACCGAAGCATTATCCGTGCCGATACCTATCAAATTCTTCAGATTCAAATTCAGTGCTAACAATAATCCTTTAATGCCGTTAACTATGCTGATTGCAGTTCCGTCTTCAATCTCAACTAATCCCAAGAATGTGGAAATTATCTTTTTTAATGATCTGCTGAAATATCTGATCGTAACACCAAGCATTTTATGTACCGAAATATCTGTCAACTCATCTTTTAAGAGACTGTACTCCTGATCTCCTAAATCTGTCACAATTTCTTGAATGAAGTGTGGTGCCAGAACATTTTTTATAATATTCGTGCATTTTGTTCGATGTAACCTGATGTCGCTGTTTTTGCTGTCCTCAAATCGGTGCTTACATTTTTTTTTTATTTAGCCATTAAGGTGTCCCACTGCTGGGCAATGGCCTCCCCCTCTTTCGTCCACACTTCCCTGGTCTGTGCCACCTCCAGCCACCCCCCAGGCCACCCCGGCAAAAAAAAAAAACTTGTCGAGGTCGTCCCGCCATCTCCGTTTAGGCCTGCCTCTACGCCGGTATCCGTCCTGTGGCACCCAGTTAGTGGCGATTTTCGCCCATCTATCTGGATGCATGCGACTTACGTGGCCGGCCCAGTTCCACGGTGCTTACATAGTTCCGATAAATGATCTATACCCATAATTGCACAGTGCACGCAAACAATAAAGCTAGTGAGGATTCTGCCTTCTGGGTATTTAGATCTTTTTTAACTTTGGGAAAGTTAATAGTTCTTTGACTCTTCATTGGCTCTATTGCTTTTCTGTGCTTTGCTGATGGAATATGTAGCCTCAAAACAGACAATTTGCAATTATGTCGCATTTACAGTACTTACAATATGCTTTTGTTGCATCGTTTTCAACGGGCTGCAACCATTCTTTAAAGTCTGCCATTTTCTCCCAGTCTGACCGGTAATGTTGATTATATTTAGGCGGCATAACCACAATACTAAACTTTGCACTTGCTTTGCAACGGAACAAACAAACACTATTGACTGTCAGTCAAACAGTAAAAAGCGCAAAACGAGATTAAGAGAAAAACGCTATTTGTCTACGTCGTAGGGAAATCCCACCATAGACAAAGAGAATACTTGCCCGAACAAAGGATTGCCATACTAGTGAGGGGGTAAATTGGTGGAGTTATCGATCGATTAGATTTTTATCGAAATAGATTTTTATTACGTATATTAAAATCAGTTAAAGATTGTGTGTCAGTCAGTTAAAGATTATTCCATGTTTTATAAAAATATGCTAAAAAATTATGCTATATGCTAAAAGGTAAAAAGGTATGCTAAACAAGAAGTAAATATGCCAAAATTAGCATATATTATGCTAAATTGGCAACACTGCTGCCTTTGCCTTGCTGCTTGGCTTTGCCATCTAGATAGAACGGAAGAAAGTAAATGATTGAACAGTATCATCAAACAAACTCGTGTTCATAAAGTTCATTTTGAAACATAGTCTGTGTTCATGTCGACGCTTTTTCTAGTTTTGTGACATCATCGTTAATCGAATGACAGACGTACAGTAAATGTTGATATTTGAACACAGCTGACGCGGACAGAGCGAAAAATAGATGAAAGGTTTTTGTTTCTTTCAGATTTTAGTGAAAAACCATTGATTGCCTGTTGATTCTTCAATGAAATACTTTGCTTTGCCTTCAAGAATACGTGTACTACTTCGGCACTAGGAGGAGTCAATACCGAGTGCATCAATTTGTGGTGTCTACAGGTCTGCGCCAAAAAGGGTAGGCCGCCAGAATGGCCGAGTATTTAGCTGCTATATTTGGCACAGAAAAGGATAAGTAAGTTGTATTTAGTGTAACAAAATATATTCCGTAACCTTACGGGACATTATCATTTGGAAAATCCCAGTTTAAACATTTTATAGGTTATGTTTTAAAGTCCTGTGATTTTAGCGTTACTCTAATATTTCAGGGTCAATTGTTCGTTTTACTTCAAAATCGGAGCCTGCCGACATGGGGACCGCTGCTCGCGTATTCACAACAAACCCACATTCTCGCAGACAGTGTTACTACAGAATTTATATGTGAATCCACAAAATTCTGCCAAATCTGCTGATGGCAGTCATTGTAAGTATTACAATCCAGTATTACTATCCAATCCACATTAAACTTGAAAACATAACCGATGTGCTGAACCAATGTGTTATTATCTACGAAAGGGCACAAATTAATCTCTAAAAGTAATCTGAGGAGGACCATGTGCCTAAATGCCTGATGTATATGTAAATGGTTGTTGAAATGGTAAGTGTAAGGTCTAACTCTTACAAAAGAAGTCAGTACTTGTAATAAAAATACAACATGTCCTTGCATATTTGATTTGCTTTATTCCTGTTTGACCCCCTTCAAAACTGCATGCTCCGATCTATTAACTAAACATAATGTTCTTGAATTTACAGTGGTTGTGGCCAATGTATCAGATGAAGAAATGCAGGAGCATTACGATAACTTCTTTGAAGATGTGTTTGTTGAATGTGAAGACAAATATGGTGAGATAGAGGAAATGAATGTGTGTGACAACCTGGGAGATCATCTGGTTGGCAATGTCTACATCAAGGTATTTATTATTGTAATAGGTTATTTTTGTTTTTGGTACAGCAGGACTATGCAGACCGCTAGATAAGAGCCCTATGCCCATAAGCATTTTACTTTATACATACTTTATGGCTCTATGCGCAGCTAACTCCACCAATGATAAATATCTAGTCCTAGGTTTTAGCAATAGGTTCTAGATCCTAAAAATAAATCCTATTATTATTATTATTATTAATACTTTATTTCAGATAAAAATCCATACATTAGTTACCTACTATTTACACTTAATTTTAATGAAATACATAATTTTAATCATTAATTTAATTTAGTGTGCACCATACAATGGTGCCTCAAAAACGGGCTGTCCATCCTGGCACTTAACACCATCAGGATGCTGTTGGGACTGTCGCGGGTTCTGCGCATCAACGAAGCCACACAAATTCGAATGATTGCCGCGAAACCGTCAACCCTGGCATCGGCAAACATTCCCGATGCACTACAGTATCGCGGCAACCCCAACAACATCCTGAAAACATTATTATTATTATTATTATTATTATTATTATTTATTATGCACAAGCAGCTTAAAGCTGATGCCTGCATATCAGTTCACATTTCACAGCACTTGTTTTATACAATTGTCAAGTCTATTTTTAAAACTGTTCACTGATGGTGCACTAATAACAGTTTCTGGAAGTCTGTTCCACTCGCGGACCTCTCGGTTTGATAGAAGGTGTTTGCGTGGGTTACTTGTAAACGAGAGCCCTTGTAGTTTCAGTGTGTGTCCTCTGAGGTGGTGATTCTGGTTCATCGTAAACATTTCCTTCATAGTCGATACATCATAGTAGCCAGTTAGAATCTTATATGTTTCTATATCTCATCTCCACGTTTACGTCGTTGCTCTAGAGTGCTCAATCCTAGCTCTGCAAGTCGCTGCTCATAAGGCTTGTCACGAAGTCCTACTACCATCTTGGTTGCTCTTCTTTGGACTTTCTCCAGCAAGTCTTTGTCCTTCTGGAAGTAAGGGCTCCATATTTGGAAAGCATACTCAAGGAGTGGTCTGACATAAGTCTTGTAAAGTCTCAAGAATAATTCTTTGTCAATATAATCAAAGGATTTCCGAATCATATATGTTAGCGAGTTGGCTTTCTTAGTAATTGAAAGTATATGAGTCTCCCATTTAAGGTCAGTTGATATTGCGACCCCTAGGTCTCTTTGTGTTGGAACAGGATCCAGTGTTTGCATATTAATGCTGTATGGTAACTTTGGATTATTGTTCCCAACATGCAGAACCGTACACTTTCCAGGATTTAAGGTTATTAGCCAATTCTGTGTCCATTCAAAAATGCGGTTCAAGTCTTCTTGTATTATATTGTGCGATATTAGCGGATTTCCCATGATTTTTGTATCATCTGCAAACAGTGAAAGTCCAGACTTTATTATTACCTTTAGGTCAGTTAGGTATACGCAGAATAAAATTGGTCCAAGCACTGATCCTTGTGGGACACCACTCAGGACGTTGTAGGAATCTGAGAGGTCATTCCCAACTCTCACCCTAAAGGTACGATCGCTCAGGAAGTTTTCAATCCACATAAGAAGGTTACCACGAATTCTAAAGTGTTGCAGTTTCGAGACTAGTCTTTTTATAGGAACGCGGTCAAACGCTTTCTCATAGTCTAGATAAACCACATCTGTGGGCATGCGGTCATTCCAATTTGCTGTCCAGTAATCTAGGCATAGCAGAAGGTTGGTCACCGTGGATCTTCTTGGAACAAATCCGTGTTGTTCATCAATTATAACCTGCTCTTTGGATAGGAATTCGCGGAATTTTGTGACGATTATCTTTTCCATTGCCTTGCATATGATGCTTGTGAGACTTATTGGGCGATAGTTGGCTGCGACAAGTTTATCTCCTTTCTTATAAATCGGCGTCACAACTGCTTCCTTCCAGTCATGCGGTAGACTACCCGTTCTAAAGGACTGTTCCATAATAGATGCAAAGTTTACAGTTCAGAACATTTTTGCATTTGTTGAGCAGTATTGCAGGTATCCCGTCTGGTCCCATAGCTGTATCATCGTTGAATGTTTTCATCACCTTTGTGACTTCATCTGGCGAAAACTCAATATGGTCAAGTGAGTTTAATAAGATTGGTACATCTGGAGTAGGAATTTGTAAGTTGGGCTGTTCTCTTACATAGGATTTTTCAAATTGTTTTGCAAAGATCTCGGAGACTTCATTGTTTTTACAAGTAACCGTCCCTGTGGATTCATCTTTAAGCGAAGGTGGTACAGCTACTCTGGATGTAAGCTGTTGGCGAATGTACCCATAAAAGCATTTCGGGCTACTGTTAACTATTCCTCTTTCAAACTTAATCCTTGACTTCCCGACTTCTGCAATGATTCTATTGTTTATTTTTCTGTAATCTTCATATGTCTCTGTTGTTTTTGTAAGTCGATATAGTTGCCATTTTTGAAGTTTTTGTTGGGTGAGTTTGACTATCTCTGGACCTATCCATGGTTTTCTGTGGTTGCGGTGTTTGCTCGGTCTTCGAAGAGGTATTGTTGTTTCTATGGTTTGTATTATAGTAGTCTTGAACTCATCCCAGGTATTGTTAACGTCGTTGTGACTAGGACTATTTATGTGTTTAGAAGCCAACATAGACGACACAGATTCATAGTTAGCTCCAAAGAAGTCTCTTCTCGGGGGCTTGTTCAACGATTTTGATAAATATCCACTCTCAAATTGCAGTGTACCAATTAGAACCATGTGGTCACTTTTACCTATTGGTGGGTGATGAATAATGCTTGTGCATAGGTTTTCATCATTGCATAGTATAAGATCTAGCAATGATTCTTCATTGTTACGTTTTCGTGTAATATCTGTTACTAGTTGGTATAGATTGCTATTGGTAAACATATCCACAAATTTTTCATGAAGCGGTTTGTATCCATCTAGGTTTTGTAAGGGCCACTCAAGTTCAGGAAGGTTAAAATCTCCCGCAATTAAGAGGTTTTGTTTTGCATCAGCTGCTTTTTATATCGTTTCGAACAGTAGTTGATCTGAGGTTTTATAGCTGTACTCTGTGGGACGGTAGACTCCTCCGATGAGTAATTTAAAATTGCCATAGGTGATGTTTACCCAAAGGGCTTCCACCTCAGGTAAGTTGTTGAAGGTCGGATGTAAACTAGTTACAATAGGTATGTTGTTGTGTTCATGTGCAATATATATATGGCTACTCCTCCATATCCACTGTCGTTGCTTCTATCATGTCTAAAAAGCGTATATCCCCTAATGTCTATCAAGTTGTTTGTGATTTTGAAATTTTAGTTGGGTCTATGTTATAATAATAAAAGTAGGGTTTGTTTTGCCAATTTCCCATAAGAATAAATCTCGTTTTGCCTTTAAAGATGCCAAGTTCGTGTAGAAAAACGTTAATTGCGTCAGACCATTAGTTAAGACTTTTTTGTGGTTTCATCGATGTGTGTTGTTATGATCGGTTTGTTGTTAACATATCTGATGGTGAGGTTATCCTCACCTTTTTCGATTCGTTGTGTGAGTTCTCGTCGCAGATTTTTCAGGTGGTCGCGCTGGCACGGGGTTAGGTCATTTTTGGCCGTAAACCCTCCAAGCTTTTTACCATTCTTTAATACCTGGATCGCTGCTTTCCTCTTTGGCAGTACTAGTTTGATGGGCCGAGGGCCCGAGCCAGGCTGGGGCTTTCCCAGGCGTATTAGGGCCACAGGTGCCACTGGCAGGTGAATTATATTGTACTCGGAGGGCGCCGAGGGCCCGCTGCATATAACTAACCCATAGGCCACACGTGTACAGAGACTGGCAAAATGCCTTGAAGAGGGTAATACCTCTCTGGTACATCGGGCAAATCTACGGGATAGCATATTACAGCGGACCGCCAACGCCCTCCTTTCCCTATCAATATCTGCATCATCCTGCAAACGCTCATTGACCACGTGACCCAGGTACTTGAACTGTGACACTCTAGCGAGAGGCGAGCCACATAGCTTGAGGGCCGGCACATCGACAGGTACTTTAGTGCCCGACATGAAAACCATGAATTCGCTCTTCTTTGTGTTGTACCTGAGTCCGTGGTCTTCCGCGTATGACACACACTGCGAGCATTTTTCTCATGCCACTGACCGAGGGGCTCAGCAGCACCATGTCATCAGCGTAACTTATGTTGTTGATAATTTTCCCATCAATAGAACAGCCGACGTTGGTACTGACGAGCGCCTCGATCAGGCCATTTACATATAGGTTAAACAGCACAGGTGAGCTTAGCCCTCCCTGTCTTACCCCACAATCTAGCCTATATACTTCAGAGTATGAGTCCGCCCATTTCACAGTATTTGTCTGATTCCTATACCAATATTTTAATAATGATATTAACTGTGGAGGAAAATTTGACTCGTGAGACAGTTTATGCCACAAAACATCATAGCACACCATATCAAATGCCTTAGACAAATCCAGAAAACACGCTAAGACATTAGTTTTTCTATCCATGTAGTACTTGACAGTTTGCTTGAGGGACAGAATGAAATTAACAGGATTGAAAAAATGTCAGGAGCACTTTTTGCAAACACAAATCATAAAGAAAGTTAGGTTTTTTTATCATTGGTGGCGCTACTTAGCTGAACATAGCATCATACTTAACAGAATAGGGTTTAGGTCAAATATTATTTATAAGGTTTATTTATTAATATTTTCCACCATATCTTCACCCAGTTTCCGACTTATAAAACTGTAAGTTATTATGATCAAATAAATCACAGAAACTGAAAGGATACAACATTATTAAGAGGTTTGAATTATAAAAAGTTGGTAAAATATATCAAATTAACATTTATAATGTCACTCTAACTTACTAATCAGTCATTGTTATTGTTATATGAAATTAATGTTAAATAGTGCCACACACTTCGAACTAAATGCTGAAAAAAAAAACTTTTTAAAGGGTAGCATCTAAACATTGTTTGTAAATTAGTTTTTGATTGACAAAATACTTATTTCCTATTGAGTATCAAACTGAAACTGAATTGCGTAACCAGAAAAGTGAAAAACAGAAACTTGAAAACTTTAATACTTCCAACATGAAAACATAATAACAAAGTTTCAGTATGTTGTCATTAAAACTGTCTAGTCTACAAAAATTGAGAAGAAGTATTTTTATCATCAAAATTGAAAATCGGCTTTGAAAAAATCAAGTGAGTGGTTTCAAAAAAATCAGAAATAAAAATAAACAAATATTGTGCAATATTTATGCTAAAAAATAAACCGAATGAAGTATATTAATGTTCATTAAGTTACTGTTCACAATTGAATGAACTATAAAGACACCAAGTTACAAAGGGGAGTCCCAGTCCCAGACGCCAGGTAAAGTGGATATTGCCATTTGAAAATTGGGTAAGTTTACCCTTACATTTAAAATTCGTAAAAAAACTGCCAAAACTGCCAGTTTCATTAAACGCCACCGTTATCTGCCAGATGTTAAATTAATTGGACTAATACTGCCAAAAAGGCAGGAAACTGCCACATATGGTCACACTGCTCGCGGCAAGAAAACAGAGGGGTAATGCCGGGGGGCTGGCGACGGCGATGCGAGTGTCTAACCGGTGCATCTCTCTAAAACTCGCGCGACGTTGCTAGATCGTAACAACGTGAATTTTATTGACGTGCTTACGGCTCGGCCCCGCTTGATTTGAATGCTATTATTGTGGAATCCACGCCTTGGGTCGCCGAGGTCGCTCCACGAAGTCGTCGGCAACATCAAGGCTTTGCTAGGCTACCTACAGGAGCTGGGTTGGTAAGAGTAGTGCCCCCAACCCACATCACGCAAAATAGGCGCAAATTAAAGTCGTCGATTTGCGGGAAATCGGCCCGCGATGAACTTAAACTATATTGTGGAATAAAGTAATTGCTGATTTTTCTTAAGAGCCGGGGGAACTACTTGCGACTATTTAGCCCCCTATTTAATCCCCAGTTTTTATAACATATGTACTATTTCCGTTAGTTCCGTCGCGAGGAAGACGCTGAGAAGGCTGTCAACGAGCTGAACAACCGCTGGTTCGGCGGGCGGCCTGTCTATGCCGAGCTGTCGCCGGTGACGGACTTCCGCGAGGCGTGCTGCCGCCAGTACGAGATGGGCGAGTGCACGCGCAGCGGCTTCTGCAACTTCATGCACTTGAAGCCCATCTCGAGGGAGCTGAGGAGGTGAGAGAAGACACATTTTTAGTGGTGGCTCGGGGTTGACAGGTATAGAATGTATGGTGCCTACATATTTACTTTCTCAATCGCTGCCGAGGAGCAAAGGTCTGAAGTGATCTAGGGCCAGCAAGATCTGTAGTGCCTACATTACTTTACATAAAACCCTTCGTTCTCTACGCGTTATCAGAGTGTATTAGCATGATGGCTTCTGGTGTAGGGGCAAGCCAAAGCGGAGCTGGCGGGACGACCTAGACCGGTTTCTGCCGGGGTGGCCGGAGGTAGCACTGAGCTGGAATGTGTGGACTCGAAGGGGGGAGGCCTTTGCCCCACTTTGGGACACTATCGTACAGGCTACTTATAACATTCAGATTGAATGCGCTTGTATTGCGACAAACGCATAAATCGTGTGCAAAGTTCACTTGATAGCCTTGCGTTTTCTGAGTAAGCACAATCATAATCTGCCGTGTGAAAAGTCTGTGCTAACACAATCATTAGATTCTATCTATCTATCTACCCAGCCTCCTGCACCTACTGTTGCATAAATGGTTCCTTGTTAGAGTCTCCAATCAATAGACCCTAGAAAAGTTAATAAGACATTCACCGTTTTCTTCAAAGGTTCTTATATACTTGTCAATATACTTTATTGCACGGTAAATATATAGGTTCATATATACTTTGGGTGACTCAGATGCCGTATGCCCTATAGATTCCCCAGCTATATAGAAACGGCAAACTAAAGTTAAGACGGCACATTACGGCGTCGGAACGATACGACATGAGGCGACAGTTTTAAAAGTCTTGTTATACCGCACCGGAACTACAGCTGCTCAGTTTCGCCCGTCTATCGATCGATGTCTCTTATCGGGAAACTAAACGAGATGAACGAAATCAAAGAGGACGTAGTCACAGGTAGAGTCCTCGCCACCAGTCAAGTCCGAGAGCCGCGGTGCCACAGTCGTCTTGTCAGTGAGACTAGCGTGTTTAATTCCACTTTCCGTTGGCAATACTTTGAGAGAAAGAAGAAAGACTGACCAAAAAAAAAAACATTTTTGGTGTTGGATAAAAAGGAAAAAAGACGAGGATGATGGGTGCCGCGGAATATGCGTAATATTTGAATTATGATGATTTGATAATTCACAAGGAGAGGAATATTAAAACACGTCTCTTATGTAGGGCCTCCTTTATTCTACAAAATCTCGCGTAGTTCATTATTTGTTGCTGTAGCGGCAGCAGAAATACACATTCTGTTAAAAATTTCAACTGTCTACCTGTTGACCGTCAGCGGGCTGTAACTCATGAACCGTCATTAAATACAGCCCGCTGCAGACATGCAGACGGACAGAGCGGGAGCTTAGCAATAGCGTCCCCTGTGGCACCCTTCAGGTACGGAACCCAAAAAGGCGGAATCTCGCGGCAGCGTGTTCTGATAAAAAAACTTTGGGCGTGGCATGTCATTCCACGCCACTCCCATAGTTTTCTTTCTTGTCAGATCAAGTGTAATGTCACTTATTTAACTTGTGACTTTTCCGTATTGCGTTTTTTCATTTCACTTGTTAAAAATGTATATGATTTGAGCTGTAAAGTTAAGTCATTCGCTGAATAGCTGTAGGTGGGCACAGTGTCCAACTCTTAAAATGAATTTATCTTTGTCCATTTTTACGTCAAACGTCCAGCGCGTATTGAATTTTAGTGAACCACTTGCTACACCGCATTTATCCCACATTGGAACGATCCGACAGTTTGGCCTAGTTGCCCGACTGTTTCCTGCAGTGTCGGTCGGGTGGTGTCGTTCCTTTCGCGGATAGTGGGGTTGGAGCTCTATTATGTAATCGCATAAATGTCACGCGAGCGCTCTTTTCTGCGGATTTTCCTTCGACATCCGATTTCGTATTCTTCAGTCATTCGCCTGCAACGAGTGGTCAGTCAGGACCACTCGTTGCGCAAGTCGAATCGTAGAATAAACGTCAAACACGTCAAGGTAACGCTAACATTTTTTTTGGCGTTTTCGCGCGATTTTTCAAAATTGGAATCCAAAACGTCAAATATTGTGACATTTGCGACAGATGCAACAGCCCGATTTGTTCCATATTATTGCTAGTATTTAGAAGGCAGCTTACCTGCACAGACCTGTCATGCAGCCTATAAAATAAATGTTTTTAACGTTCCGGTTCCCATGCGGTATGTACCGGTTTTTATTTTTTCTGCGTGCAACGGGTAAAATCAACATTCCCAAATTTATTGGCAACACTGATGACGAACGATTAAAAAATACAGAAAATCGACGTCATGCGATTTGTTAGTCGAACAGGACATAAGTCGCATGCGATATACACACACCGGCACAATTAGCGGAACAGAAAAAAAAGGGAGAAAAAAGAGGGAATTTAGAACAGTGAATGTAATTTTTAAACAATATATTATTTAAAATGAAACAACAATTAAATTAACATGTTTTGACATTCATTTGTAACACCATACTTAAAGTTTAATTAAAATAAAAATTAAATTAAACAAAATGCATTTTTCTTCGATTTTTTAATTTTAGAGAAACAGCAGAAAATTCAAGATTTTCCAAAGGTTAACAACAATTTCAATGACTTCAATATCGAGTGTTTCCTCCTCGTGCTCTGATGGGGGTTTCCATCCGTCTGGGCATGCTGCGGATGATGTTATCAATGGTTTCTTGGGGCAACCTCTGCCATTCTTCAAGTAATGCGTTTCGCAACTCGTTGAGATTATTGGGAGGTGGCATTCTTGACTTTACACTCCTCTTTAGCAAGTCCCAGACGTGTTCTATAGGGTTCATATCGGGGGACCGTGCTGGCCACTCCATCACCGTTATACCAACATGGTTTAGGTATATCTGTACTGTGCGAGCACTGTGAGCCCGAGCATTATCCTGCATTAGAACGAAGTTGTTACCAATAAAGGGGGCAAATGGCACAACATGTTCTTCTAAAATCTCCCTGATATACCGATCAGCATTCAGATTCCCGCCATCGACCACTACTAACTCCGTACGAGCTCCTAAACATATTCCTCCCCAGACCATAATTGAACCGCCGCCATATGCCACTGTATTTTCAAAATTAGACTGGATATACCGTTCTCCTTTGCGTCTCCATACTCGCTGCCATCCATCAATTTGATTTAACATAACTGCATTCATCAGTAAAAAGAACCTGTCCCCAGTTGTCGAAGTCCCAATCACGATGTTCACGACCAAAATGTAGACGGTTTGCGCGATGATGTCTCTCAAGTTTTGGGGCTTTGGCAGGCACATACGAGCCTTTACCCACTTCTTCGAACTGTCCGCTCACTCATCCTTACTGCTCGTACCTCTTCCAGTACATTTCGAGCCTGCACCGCCGTTAGTCTCGTGTTCCGTCGGGCTTGAAGTTGGAGAAAACGGTCATCCCTCCTTGAAGTACACCTTTTCCGGCCTTGTCCTCTCCTTCTCACTAGAGTATTCGTCAATCTTTATCTTTGGATGCTACGATGAATCGTTGATAACGATCGACGAAGGCTTCTGGCAATCGATCTGTAGGTTTGACCATTTGTCCTCATTTGATCTGCCCTAATGATTTCTGATGGCGTTAAATCAGGCATACTTAGATGCTCGTAAATTATCAATATCTCAAAAGCCTCAAAAAACTGCAATTCAACGCTTATTAAATGGAATGCACGAACTTTCTAAAAACGGACAAGCGGTCGAAAAAAATGAATCAATGAAAATTAAAACAAAAGAATGGCAGTCGCTTAGTATTCCATTTTTATATTAAAACCCAAATTTAAAAAAAGCTTGTTTAGCCGGCCAGTAACATGCAAAAATGCGTAAATACTCCCTTTTTTTATTCCGCTAATTGTGCCGGCGCGTGTATTATGTCACGCGAGTGATTCAAAAATAGACCTCCTGTGCCATACGTTTGCCTTGAAACAATATTACGTTGTACTGTGGATTGTCGGGTCGTGTCGTCCACAGACCCGTAATGCACAGCAAATGCACCTACTTACGTCGGTGTTCTGCACCACCGCTCAGTCGCTCTTATGACTGATATAGAATAGAGTGTATTTGCTGCGGCTGTTCTAACTGACAATTTTTTGATAAGAAAATTGCTGTCATTTGCCGCATAGTGCGGTGTTACCTTAACTTTCAATACCTCCCACAGATACCTGTATGCGCGTCGTCGCGGAGCGCGCGTGGGCGGCGGGCGGTCGCGCACGCCCTCGCCCAAGCGCGACCGTCGCCGCCGCTCGCGCTCGCGTGACCGCGCGGAGCGGGGTGCCGAGCGGGGTGCCGAACGGGGCGGGGAGCGGGGTGGCGAGCGGGGCGGGGAGCGGGGCGGAGAGCAGCGCGGCGGCGGGGACAGGGGGGGCGGCCGCCGCGACCAGGGGCGCGCCGGCCGCTCCGGACGATACTAGCTGGGAGAGCGAAGCCGAGTGCCGGGGATTATTATGTGGAGATCAGCTCTCGCGTTCACTGAATCTACTGAAAAATATTTTTTGTGACGGTTTGCGAATATATTAAACGTTTAGACACATTCCGCGACAGTTGTCATCACGTCACATGTCGTTCAGTTAACGTCGGGACTTTAAAATTGCCTATTAAAGGGAAAACTGTGGCAAAAACCATAGAAGCCATAGTATAAAAATATTGACGGATTGGAATGAATGAATGTCCCCTCATTAACTAACTCCAATCCATCACTACTTTTAATGGATTGGAGTTAGTTAGTAATATTTTTACTTTTCGACTAATGTACCAAATAGTTCGGCGGATGAATGCCGACATCGTAGTAAGGAAAGATTTTTAAACGTTGCCTGCACCACGTTTGGGGCAGGGGGGAAATCTGACGTTTACCGTTCGCCCCTGTCGTAAGCTAGCATAAGGCCTAGCAACTGTCTGATATTTTATAATCAACGTTAGTTGTTTTATCCACGTCTATCAATCAATAGATCGTTCCTCTACGCAGGCACACTTTCTTGAGAGTGAATGTATGATACAAGATTGTGCCTGCTTGCCTGGCGCCTTTTCTCCAATGTCCAATATCTCCACAGGATCTCCATGGCACTGTAGAATATTCTTATACTCCGTCCTTCCAGTTATTTAATTTCCGCAGCCTTTGGGCTATTCGTCACAAAGTTTAGGTGAATTGGCACTACCTATTCCGATAACTGATGATATGTATGAAATTATTCCCGCGATACCTTTACCACGCATCATAAAGTTTCCTTTTACGTCAAATTCTATCACACGCCACAATCATAGAACAGGGGGGTTACCACAATCTTTTTCCGATTCAAATTAGGTTCAAAACAAGCACATCACCATGGCAACCATTTCCATTCCAATACGCCATAATGGGCTTTATTTACCTAATACCAAGACTTGTTTTAAGACAGTCACGCTAATTTGGCGGATCAAATTATGTTCCTAATTTGGATCGGCATAAGACGTTGTGGTTACCCCCCAGTTACGACCTTATAAACTGTCAGAAGTTAAATAGATGGATGGATGGAGATTAGTACAGTTGAATGTTCTAATTAAGCTGTATATTTTTAAGAAAATTACTGGTAAGAATAAAGGAAATGATTCCAACAAATGTAATTGTATATTTCTAATTGTCTAGAAGGCTATTTGTCTATCTAGTTGACTAGGCCGCGTCCCCGTATATTTCATCCCATAACCGTATATTGTCTGTTTTGTAGTTTCTGATACATCCAGGCTCGTTTCCTATCAAGTAAAGGTTTTGATCATCTTCGGTGAATGGTTGCCACTTTTTCATATCTTGTGACGGTGTTGGGTTCCTGGAAATAATTAGAAACATATCAATCTTAAGTTTTCTGCAATTATATGTTGAACTGAACTACCTTGAAAGCGGATCTCGCTAATCGCTATGAACTTACCCGCACTTAGCAAAATTTGTCCACAACTGAACGAATCCTTGTATGATGTTTCTTGTTTTTTCTGTCAATGGAATATCGAGTGCTGTCACATGGAAGAGGTAATAGATATCGTCGGCATGACAGGCGCCCTTAATCGCATCCATTTTATACGACTTTTTCGTGAAATCCCTCTCAGATTCCGCATCGAACATATAAACATACGTCGCCGATTTCCTAGACGCATATTTCGCGAACCGTATGATATTGTACGTAAACGCTACATCTGTAAACCCGTCTACGACTTGTTGTAATGAATCATCACTAATTTCTTTGTCCCCAAAGTAATATTCCCGCATCTTTTTATCAGCCTCTGCAATCTGCTCTGAAGACCACTGATGCTTCAGCTCTCTGGGCAGCATCATGCCAACTATTGGTAAAGCAGGCTTTATTCTAGGGAAGTGTCTTGCTATCTCAATGCCTTCACCTGTCGTGTAACCGACTATGATGGGCACATTAGCTATGTGACCTTTCTTTACTAAATCTGGCGGAGGTTCTGTTATAAAATGTTCCCCTGGGAGTTCAGCTTTTTCTATCACAGGCCCGAGCAAAATAGTGTCACTTAAATCTTCGTGTTTCTTTCCTAAAGACGGGAGACTGATATTGAATAATTTAGACACGGGTACAGTTCTTAGAAAGTCCAATAACTCTTTAGGGTCCTCAGTGCCGTTTCCTAATTCTCTCCCGAGTTGGAACGCTCTTTCCCGACCGTAAAGGCCGTAGCTCCATTCGCTAAGGCACACTCCACTCTGGCATATCGCTTTCGAAAACAGCCCCTCACTCATTCTGGACAGGAGGTGGTAAGACGTAGCCGCGCTCCCCGCGCTGCAGCCAACTATCGTCACGTTGTCCTCATCGCCACCAAACGCTGCAACATTGCTTCTAATCCACTTCAGGGCAGCCACCTGATCCTTTAGGCCAGCGTTTCCGGGCACTTCCTCGGTGTCGAGACACAGGAATCCCAGCGCCTCTAACCTGTAGTTGAATGTGACTAGTATGACATTTTGGGCCATGAAGAACTCCGGGCCGTAAATGTCCGAGTTGCCGGAGCCCGTGTAGAAGCCTCCGCCGTGGATCCAGACCATGACGGGCAGTTTCTGTGACGTCAGTGAAGGAGCGTAGACGTTCAGGTAGAGGCAGTCTTCGCTTCCCTCCTCGTTCCTGCCCAGTCTCTCGTTGTATTGAGGACACACGGGGCCGTGCTTCGAAGCATCGCGCACTCCCTCCCAAGGGCATGGTGGTTCAGGAGCCTGAAAAAAATTGATGAGAGAAGTTCTCATATTATATGTGCGTTGATTGTTTTTGAAATATTTGTGATTGTTCTCAATTTTGCCACAATACTGAAATATATATATGCGCATGATAAAAAACAAAGCCAAATTCCTTTCATCAATTTGCAACGGCGCCTGTGCAAGTTGTCGCACTAATAAGCTAAATTGTGCATAGCCCTCAGATATAGAGCTGTTGTCTTTGACCTGGCATAGTAATAATATACTTAAATTATATAACTATCATAATCAGTGCCAAGGCGAGTCAAAGAGAACTTTGACACTCCATACAAATTTATATGGAGTTGTCTGTTATTTAGAGAATAGTGTTCTGTTGTTGGCCTTAAGACATACTAACCTTGAACCTGAGGTTTCCAACTGGAGGCTTGGCGTACGGGATTCCCTTGAAGGCCCAATATCTTCCTTCGTCATTTTCACACCACACCCCTTCTAGCGTGCCTTGCTGCACCTTGACTTGAGCTACCTCGTGGCTCATTTCTGTAAACAAATATTTTGTCGCTGATATAGAGCCAAAGCTGAGAGTATTATGCTGGCCTTGTATCTTCACGGTTGATGTTTTCTGTAATACTGATGCAATACGCGAGCTGCGGATGAGCTCTGCCAAAATTGAGTCATATGTACATTATTCATACACACAGTCGCACCAGCCGTTAGATTATCTTGGCGAAATAGTTTGTAGGATTCACTTTAGACTACGACGCGTATCACGCGCGACGGATAAAACCAAGTGACTAATTGAACAGGTAACACCAACCTAAGTAAGTGCGATGTTTCTTCTGTACTTTGCTCCATGCCATTCTATCGATAGTTTGGCAGACTTTGTCCTGAACAATTAAATACACAGACAGCGATCTGATAGCGCGATAAATCCAGTTCCACTATATCAAGCAAGATAGTTGATGTAAGAGTTTAGAACAATAAACACAGATTTAGGCTGGTCTAGGTAGTAACTGGCATAAGTACGATAAAAACTGGGCAGGTGTGAGGCGCACTCATCTTTACATTGATGTACGTGAACGTGATCGTGACTGCACTATCTAGGTATAAGTAATAGCATCAAAACTAACTTAGATTAGCTCATAAACAGCACAGTAACTGACCGAAATACTCGTGAAAAGGAATAGGCAATCTGGCCAAACAAATGTTAACTAGTGGCTCTGTGAGCTGTAGACCCCGCGGGTGACACTTTCTTAACGCATACAAACTTATGAATGCACCTGGTTACGTACATGGAGTAAGAAAGTAGCCGCACCCATGACTTTGTAAGCTACATTTTGCAATTTTTCACTAAAATGATATAGTCTGTGTCACTCTCACGGTCACCACGAATCCTACGACATGTCATTGTAAAAATCCGTCAAGCCGTTTGGGCTGTACGGTTTTTTTACATTTTCGAACCCCATATCTCCGCCATTTTGAAGAAAAAAAAAAACTGAATCGACTAAAAAAATATATTTGATTATCCAACCTGCTCACAAAATTTCACGAGAATCGGTTGAGAAATGCGACCTGTAGAGGAGAATAACCGGACAGACAGACATACGAAAGCATTTTTGCCCAATCCTGAAACGGAGTCACTTCGTCGCTCGGTTAATTATCTACAAAAACTTTAAAAAACAACGCAATTGTAGCAGTGCCGGTGTAGGTACAGCGATTATGCGTTAACATGCTTTCACGTCTGGCAAATGGTACCTAGGCTGGCTAGGTACTCTATTTTGCGTGACAAATAATATTGAAAATATCACTAGGTCCAAACATGCAACAGACACATTCACACCTGTATCCTACAAATCCCAGGCAAGGGGACATTCACCGGAGCTACCAACACACCTAAGAACTTACCCCGTCGACTACCGCATAGACTCAAGGCCCTGTTGCAAATACTTGAGCCATTTTGAATACAATAACAACACAATTCACAAATAATTGCACGATGTTTCGGTCTGCATGGTTTTGAGTAATCTGGCGGTAGCAATTAGGATACTCGGCTTTTTATTTACTTTGTAGAGCCACGGTTATCTGCTGGATCAAGTTTATCTTTAAGGCTTCGGCACACCGCAGGCGGGACAGGAGCAGGCGGCTGTCAAATATAAGAAACTATGCCGCATGTCGTCACGTCCAAATTCAAGCGAGCCCGTTCTATTCTGTTGTCCTAATTTTTTTCTGTTCTAAGATTGTGTCAGTGTAACGGCTATTTGACTATGCATTTGACAACATTGACAACCGCCCCGCCCCTGTCCCGTCTAGAGATGGGTCGCGGAGTAATTCCGTGGAATTATTAAAAAATGGGAAGATTTCCGGAAAAATTTCTAAAAAGGGTTTTTTCGCGGGTAAAAACGTTTTTGATTGTTTCAAGTATTTCACGCACAATAAGTGTGGTATATATGGATAGAGGACACATTAACAAACAAAAAATGACATATAATACACCTATTACCGTTCGCGAGAAAATTGGGGGTAAAGATCACCGGTCTATTTTAAAACACTCAAGAAACTCATTTGTCGTCACCTTAGAATAACTAAACTCTTTACGTATCGTCTATAAGATCTGTCAGTAACTATTGCCGATTTGGTTTGGTCTCAGATGAACGAAACTCTTTGCTGGTTTGTTGTATCCAGGTCAGTGAGTAAGCAAAGCAAGGCAAACAAAGAGTTTAATTAATCTGAGTGCCCGGTTAACTTCAGGGGAAACGAAAATAGTTGAAACATTAGATAGGTAAGCCCATGCAACAATGATTGATGGGGTCATAATTCACTTGGTAGAGATGGCCAAGCGCCTGCCACGAATAGGATTGTTAACCTATGGCTAAGCATGGGTGCTAAAAGTGCTAACACTGATACATAAGCTTAAAACATATTATATAAACAATCCCGCATGGAAAAAGGCATCTATTTTAATCAGACTCGGAAATCAGTTAGCTATGAAATTGTCGAGAGTTTGATAAAAATAATGATAATATGGTATAAAAACTAAATTAGTAGGTACACAAACTCAAAACATGGTCACAAATAAATCACAATTAACTATTGTTGTGTAGTGCTATGAAAAATAACTCCGCTGCGGCGCGACGCTATCGTTATTGACGTGACATCGCAATACCTACATATCTATTTTCGCGACTTACCTACAAGGCAACGCAATGCTGTACGTACTATGTACGGACTTGGATCGCATTCATTTAGCTACTTATTACTATTATTACTAGTGCAATGATCGTAGTCCATGCGTGTGACACACGAAATCTGCACGGTTCTAATCCAGAAGGGGTAATGGGTCGAGATCGCACCTTAGGTACATACTTACGTAAAGATGTTTCTATTTATCTTATATATGGTAGGTACAGCTCATAAAAACATTGAACATCGCAAACGCGCATGGTATCTACGATTTTTTATATTTTCTTACCTCGTAGGAACTCCTGAGAGTAATTAAAACCCAAGGATGCAACACTGAAATCCCTGTGCTACTCCTGTGGTGCGACTACCTACCTGTAACCTTATATTTTGGTAGGTCGGGAAGTCTAAAAATGAAAAGAAGATTAAAAATGTTTACTTATCTTCAATCATGGTATTATTAAGGTTAACAATATTACAATTAAAGGGTCCGTTTTTTTGGTGGCCGGGCTTAATCAAATAACTTATATAATATCTAAACTTAGCCACAGATTAATAATAATAATAATAATAAAGGTCTTTATTCCGGCCGGAGCCATATACAAAATTACAAAGTTACAAATTAATACAATTACAAATAAACCATAATGATATTATAATACAATTCTTATTTGGAATACGTCAGGTGTACTCGTGTCCACGTCTCCTGTATAGGTCCACGGAGTGCCGGAGCTGCCTGCAACATGGTGTTACCGGATCTGGCATACCGCTCCTTCGTGGACGCTATCCGGTGCCTCATGAGGCCGTGGAAGCCCGGGAGTCTCCTCTCCTTAATAAAGAGCTAGGACTTAGAAACAGTTCTCCATACAGTGCGTCTCAGCAAAATGGGGGACGACCTGCTGCGGGTCGTTGACCTCGCGAACGGGGTCCACAAAAGTAAGAGAAGGAAGAGGCCTCTAAAAGGACGCCACTTCCGTTGTTCTTCTTATCTTGAGATCGGGTGGCAGACCTCGTCTCGTCGGTGGTGCTCGTAGGGCCTTCTCGACAGCTCGCAGCTCAACGCGGCGAACGGCTCGTGGGCTCCTGTTCCAAAGCGGGCAACGCCTCGCAAGCCACGCTGTTTTATTTATTTATCGCCAGCAGATAATACATTTTTCTTAATATTACACCTCGCATTACACTAAATGTTGCTTTCTAAATGTTTACCCTCTTACAGGTGACCACATCATGCAATATTTTGTTTATATTTTTTAATTACAATTACAAGAAAAAGAAAAACAGACCCGAATGACACATACATACACGAGAATCACAAAAAAAGAAAAATTTACACAATTTTCACAAAGTTAAGTTTAGTTTCTTCTAAGATAAGAAAATTTTCAACTTAGACCTAATTAAAGAAGGCAGGTTGACAAGTTTGGTACTTGAACGCAGTGCATTGTATGAACGAATAATTCTAGCGAGAGGTGAGTTTATGTCTAGGTTAGTTTTCCAAGGTCGGGTTCCGAAGATTTTGTGCGTGCCGGGTCGCGGAATCCTGGCTTGAACCATATGCTAAAACTGTCCAACACTTGAGGACAATCCATATCCCCATTGAGGACCTTGTGCATTAATGTCAGATCTAGAATCCTCCTCCTGACAGACAGAAGTCTTATTGAAGTACGACATTCTGTCTGTGTAGGATTGCAGATGAACATTGTTGAATCAATCACTATTCACCAGCTCCTCGTATATAAAATGGCGGTTTTACACGCCTCGCTTCCGTGGTCAGGAATGCAGGTCTTCGTGACGAAATTGGCCTAGCCCCCATGGCGGGGCTGACAGCCTTACACCCTTGCACCCCGTCAACTGGAGACGAAAAAGAAGGCCGGACAGGCGAGATCTCGGTATTCATACGGCCACAAAAAGCACCGAATTTTCTTGCTGGCGAGTGACCACCTTGCAACGAGAAGAAATCGGAACAGCCACTTTTCCAGACAACTACCGAACGGAGTTTAGAACATCAAATTATCAATAAACGAATATCCATAGGTTGTTGGTGCACAACCAAAATATTTATCGCTATACAGCTCCTCGGACAAATCATTGATACAAAAAGAAATACAACCAATATCCCTAACATGCCCTAACTTAATCCGCCTCCATTTTTAATACGAAAGAAACCGTACTTTTATCGTAAAATCGTGGAACGGCACCATCTCAAACATGGAAAACAAATAACTTTGTTAGGCTGTTCGCTGTGAAGAAACTAAAGGAACCTCGTTAAAATACAGGGCTACATACCAACTACAAATTTAAAGTTAACTTAATTTACTACAAATTGTGTCTAACCAGAGCTCTATAGGTCATTGCTTGCAAGCCACCAGTCTTGAGGAGCGGGCCCTGCTTACATTGCGACGGGCATAAGATCTTGTTCGCTAGTGGCCCATCCCCAGTTACACGGGTTTTTGTCGACCTCCAACCATTTTTGCACCTGGTGGTATGAATGATATTTTGCAGCCTCTGAGGTAGGGGGGAAGCGGGCATACAACTAACATCTTTGCGTTACGACAAGCTTGTGTAGGTACTTCGGTTCTGCTTAGAATAAAGGGTTAGCGTACCTATACCTAAGTTTAAGAGAGTTATACTTAGAGTGTAATATAATAAGGTAAGGTGGGGTAAGACTAACGTAAGGGCAAAACTATCACTGTCTCATAACTCGCTAAGTAAAGCTTCCTTTCCTAGTTTGGTTGTCTGGTAACACGTTCCAAATTCATGGCTAAACGCTACTTTTGGTAAAAATGGCAACATTGAAAGTGACAAAAATGAAAACAATTGAGGGGTATTTTGGAAAAACAGCCAATGTCAAAAATAAAATAAAAAATGATTTTATGTCAAAATGGTTAGCTTCATACTTTCCATACAAGATTAATGTCTCCTGCAAAATTAAGCTAAACTGACATTGGCTAATATTGCAAACAATCCCTCAATTTTTAGCACCTCCGGCTAGCCGAACAATTAAAAAATACCGGCCAAGTGCGTATCGGTCTTTGCACATTTAGGGTTCCGTTCCAAATGTAGAATGTAAGTCTAATACACTGAGGAGCAATGAAAAAGTTCCACTTACAAAATGCCGACAAACACCCATCCATTTTTTTAAAACATTTAATTTAAAATTTGAACACAATATTTACGTTTTTAATTGGTAATATTCTATGCGTTGTTAAATTTACTTCAATATTGCAGACAGCGTCATTAAGCTAGCCTTTCCCGTTTAGAAGTAATTTGGTGCTATATAACTGGAACTTTTTCATTGCTCGTCAGTGTAAATTAAATTAGGAACGTACTCACTTCACATACACCTGATACACTTAACCAAAATATCACTATCATTCTTCACCAGCAAATGATTACTTTGCTTGTATGAATAAAAAAGTAATATTTGCGGTATTTAATAAATGTTTTATATCTTATAAACTGCTTATTTTATTTTGTTCAAACCAATTTTCGTTGAAAGTGTTTATTGAGATACACAAAATATATATTTTTGTGATTTTTTACTCTCTTACTTTAAAAGTTAAGCACAAGCAATTTTTAAAAGAGATCTAAAAATCAATCTGTGGGAGTTTCTACGCCCTTCTTCTCCCACAGTGGTATAATGTAGAGAAGTGGAAGTCCTAATAGTTTCGAGGGAAACTTGCGAGTCGGATTCGCGCACCAAGGGTTCCGCATACACTTGTAGAGAGCTATAAGTCTTGGAAATTATTTCTGATTTTTAACCGACTTTAAAACGGGGTTTCTCAGTTCGGTTCTATTGCGTAACACCACAGTAACAAATAACCAAATTACGAAAAAAGCAACTTATCCAGAAATAAAAACTATCAAAACTGAAAACACGTAGGAAACAAAACAGAAATACGTAGTACCTATTAGAATCTCAAAAAACCTTCTCGATTCAGGCAAAACTTTAGAAAAGTTAAAAAGTGAGTGGCGCCAAAAAAATAATGGTTGTCTGTAAAGTCGGTTTACGGACAATATTTTTACGTGACAAAGTCATAAGAAACGCTAATAGTTTGATCGTGCCTCTCTATCGCTTGTTGCACACTCGGCTCAGGCAGAAGGTGACAATGAGTCATGCTTTTAGAGAGCCACAAACTCATCTGTAGAACGGCGAAAGGGGAAACTACGGACGCCATTTTGAAAATGTCACTTCGCTGTCAGTTGTTGTTGTGTTGTGTTGTTCAGTTGAGAGTCCATTAGTTTTTCCAATATTACAAGTATTTTGTTTGATAATCATGCCGAAAGCAATCAAAGGTGGTGTACGAGAAATTATTCTCAAAATGAAATTATTCTTTGATGCGGAAAAGCTGCAAAAAGCTCCAATGATACCGTTTGAAAAAGAATACAAACGCATTGCAGCCGCTTCAGGCTAGTGTTACCAGATTATTATTCTCGACATCGTTTAATAATACGTTATTAACTAAAACAGCTGTAGGTATTTATTAGTTACAATTTAATTTAGATTATATATAACCTGGTGCCCGCGACTTCAGCCGCCTAGAATTCGGTTACATTTTCTCAAATTTTATTACTCTCTTTCGTTTCCAAAAAACACAAAGCAATCGCAAGGTTTTAACCGAGTGCAATGATATTTCTGCGTGGAGAGCTAAATATTTGCAAGAATTAAATAAAAACGTTTTATCAGCTAATCGTCGACCAGTTGTATACTTAGACGAGACGTATATACATTCATCATATACCACTAAAAATGCTGGCAAAGTCAAGAAACAGATGGGGTTCTAGAACCTTTATCTAAATGGCAACGTTTTATTATTGTTCATGCCGGAGGAGAAACGGGGTTTGTCCAAAACGCAGACCTTGTATTTAAATCAAATACCAAAAGTGGGGACTACCACGACGAAATGAATAACACAAACTTCAAAAAGTGGTTAACCGAAAAATTACTACCCAATCTTGAAGAACCATCTTTGATAGTAATGGACAACGCTCCATACCATAGCATTCTGGTTAATAAGGCTCCAAGTACAAACACAAACAAACCCGAAATTCAAAAGTAGTTAAATGAGAATCGTTTCGAATTCTCATCAGAAATTACTAAACCACAGTTGCTGGAGATTGTCAAACGATACAAACCTGACCCTGTATCTGAAGTTGATAATTTATTAGCACAACATGGTCACAAATGTTTACGGCTGCCACCCTATCACTGTGACCAAAATCCTATTGAGATGGTATGAAGTTCTATGAAAAGGAGAGTAGCAGAAGTAAATATAGAGCACAAAAATTAAAATATACCTAAACTAGTAATCGAAGCGTTCAGTTCTATTGATGCCTTAGAATGGCAAAAATATTGTGCACACGTGCATAAAATTGAAGAGGATTATCGACAAAATGACGGATATTTATAGATAAGCCCTTTTTAGTCAATTTAGACAGTGGCTCTGATAACGATAGTGACAGTGACTCAGATTTCGAGGAAATTAGTGGAATTTATCCACTCGACCATACATAATAATTAATAATAATAATAATAATAATAATTTATTTGCATCATCAAAATAGTTACAAGAGTTGCCAACTAAGTCCTTATAATAATGTCACAGATAAATTGGGAACATCTGAAGCCTGAACTAGGTATAAATAACCTGTATTTCTGGCCCCAGCGCAACTTCCGGATTAAGGTTGGATGCTAAATTTATATAGAGTAGCGACTATCCGACGAATTATCGAGATTAATATAGAACTAAAAGTATTTAATTACAAAAATAAAATTTAAACTTAACTTTATTGAAGATGTGGAGGTTTGGCCTCTCTTTGTGTTGCATGTGTGTGTGTGTGTGTGTGTGAGAGAGAGAGAGGGTGAGTATTTTGTGAATCCACTGAGTTGAAACAGGTATCTTACACATATTAAAACAATACAAAACAAATGACACAAGCTACTTAAATAAATAAATAAATACTTACTTAAATAAAAACTGATCTATGTCTGTGATTGATACAATATATAAATGTTATTGATTTGATACATACATGTTTTTACATATACCTACACAAGTAGTTTTACAATAAGTCTTCAATATGCTTCAATTTATCATATCAGCAAACTGAAGATATCTTCAGTTAGCTGGTAAGACAGGGGTTTTATAGGTATATTTAGATACTGCAGCTTTCAGATGATGGCTGTTAAGGGGAAATATATCTATTTGTCGATTTATTCTATTATAAATAAAGGGACCCAAGAAACAGAAAAATTTATGGGAAAACGAGGTTCTGAAAATGCGTGAGGGAATAAAAACTCTATCTTCACGGCGTTTTTTACGAGATCCGGGGTTAAATGTTGATAGGGAATGTTGTTTAATAACTAATTGATAAATAAACAGTTGGCGAACAGTGAGCACATCACAAAAATCATAAAGTTGCTGAGTAGGAAAGAGAAAGGGTTTGAAGGTACAAACCTTTAAGATGGCTCTTTGAGCCCTTTCTAATTTAAGGAGTAGGGTTTTTGATGCTCCACCCCAAGACGTTATGCAGTAGGTCAAAATTGATTGATAGAGAGCTAGATATATGCGTTTCACCAACCCTCCGTCAGCCACATGACGCAGAGATTTAAAAATATATATGAGTTTTCTAACTCTACCGCATAAAAGAAGGATGTGTGGACCAAAGGTAAGGTGATGGTCTATCAGTACACCCAAGTACTTAATGCTCTCAGTCTTAGAAAGGAACGGGCAACAGCATCGAATGTTTTTCGGGTCAGTGCAATTGTGGGCCTGTATCGTTCCGTTGTGAGCCGTTCCAGAAGATCTCATGGAGAAAGTCAAATATTTTGTCTTTTCCGCGTTAAGGATTAACAAGTTTTTTGCGAGCCATTGGTTTAATGAATTAAAGCCCATCTGCGCAACCTCAAAGGTAAGTTCCCAGGTTTTAGCGGAAAAAAGTAAAGCCGTGTCATCTGCATAGGTGACTATTTTACCTTGAGGTAGATTTAAGTTGCACAGGTCATTAATGTAGATGAGGAACAGGGTAGGACCAATGATGCTACCCTGTGGAACCCCATAAGATATCGGTAGTTCGGCACTACAATAATCTCCTATTTTTACAAACTGTGTCCGGTCCGTAAGGTAATCCTCCAGTAGTTTCAATTGAACCCCACGAATCCCCAGAGTATTTAATTTGTGCAAAAGTATGGGTACAGAGACCGTGTCAAAGGCCTTTGCCAGGTCCAGAAATATGCCCAAAACCTTATCGCCACTATCCAGATTTTTCACAATGTAATCCGTGAGTTCGTGTACTGCATCACTCGTGGATATATTGCGGCGGAAACCAAATTGGGATTTAGAAAGTAGTTTGTTGTCTTCAAGGTACTTGATCAACCTAGAATCAACCAGACGTTCAAGCAACTTGGATATTGATGGCAGAATAGAAATGGGTCTATAGTTGTTGACACAGTCTCTGTCACCAGACTTGTGGATTGGGAGGATCATGCACTTCTTGAGGGATCTAGGGAACACCCCTTGAGATAGGCACAAATTGAAGATGTGAGTGAGCGGACGCACAAATAAATCTTTAAAGAGTTTAAGGATCCTATTTGAAACTTTGTCCAAACCAACTGCACACCCCAAGTAACACAAAGCTGCACTATATAATTCCACATATGGTCCACATCGGTTGTTTGAGCAATTTAAAAGCATTATTAATGTTCACTCGTAGTCCATAATATAATAAATAACGTGACCCAATATAATGCATTATGCTCTACTGCGATTCTATTTGGCGCTACACAGACGCCACAGATTCACTGATATGCAGCGTTTAGTATTGTTGTACGCTATCAGCTGCAAAACTGAATTTGTGTGGACACAAATAGTGCAGTTTTCTGAATAAGGGTTCACGTGTGGACACAAATACTGCACTTTTCTGAATTATGGTCCACAGGTGGACTTTTAAAACACTTGCATCTTAAGAGAGAACATGTGAACCTTTGTAATGCAAGCAATCACGATGTGAAGCTTATTAACAAAGATATAATGCTGTATGCTGCTTAAGCGTACACTTTTACGCCATTAGACAGCTGATACAGTATACTCGTATATCAGCATTACTAAAGGCCACAATCGTACGACCTTTTAAGCAGTGACTTAACAGCGCACTGCTATTAATCTGTACACTCGTGCCCGTCAATTCAGACCTGGGCTGAATTATAGTACTTATGTGGGCATTTAGTCAGCTAGTTGAATTTTAATTGACCACGAATTAAATATTCTAAGACGCCGTGGCCTGCATTGATTATTTAGTGAGCTTATTTTAGTATTTTTATTTAAAAAAAATGTGGAAAGCCAAAGCAAGATCTGGTGGAATACGCCGTAAAATTAATGCAGAGTACTTAAAAATTATAGGAAAAAAAACGTCATTATCAGGAAGTGGTTCGAGCATTGGTGTAAGTCAAGCGTCAACAAGTGCGCAACCAACAGTGGATGAGGAGGGTTCCGTAACCGAAAGCATGTTTGATGAGGAACGTGCTCAAACGTCATTATCAGGAAGTGGTTCGAGCATTGGTGTAAGTCAAGCGTCAACAAGTGCGCAACCAACAGTGGATGAGGAGGGTTCCGTAACCGAAAGCATGTTTGATGAGGAACGTGAACTTCTGACACAATGCTCTCTAACCAAACAGTCATTATGAATCAACTAGTAATAATAATAGAAAATCAAAAAAGAATAGCACTAAAATTAGCTTCGCTATCAGTCCAACTGGACGAAACCAGCGAAAAAGTTCAAAAGTTAAGTGAATTGCAAGATGTGGGTCAGCCGCAACACAATGTCACTTTACTGAAAGACGCTTCACAAGAGGAGTCGGAAAGTTTTAGTTTCCAGCGCATTGAAAATAAAGAACAGTTTGACCTGTTCGAAGCATCAGTACAAAATAAGTTAAACAGGAAAAAACTTGCTAAAAAGTTTGTGATTTTCTACTCGCCTATGCCAGGTGGAGGCCGAAAATGCGCATACAAACTAATCGATGTAATGTTCGATGGCAATTTTTTATGCCAGTGTTCATGGTCGGGCGGAAGCAAAGGCCAGCTCTCCAAAGTACCACTGAAAAATTATGTCAATTTCAGGAAATTCTTTTTTTCCATAATCCACTCATGGGACTCGACTTTAACTGATAATGATATGCTTATATTTTTAAAGAGGATCTTACGAAATGCGAACAAAAGGAAAGGGATGCAAGGATTGCGCGCATCAACCCAACATCAGATTGGAAAAAAGGCTGAGGTAAACAGTGAACAATGCCGCCGCCGCCGCTGCCGCCGCCGGTCGGTAGTCAATTTCGTTTTCGTTGTCCGTGTCCGTGTATTCTTGCATCCGTTTCAGTATCATTAAGGCCTCTTCATAACTTTTAATGTTACGTTTTAAATTACAAAACATTTCACTCCATCCCGGTCCAGGCTGTGAGTTGTCATCTCTAATAAGTCTAGAAGCATTTTTTAAAGTTTTGGGTGGCCACTTTAAAACGCCATTTTTCTCCCAGGATGCAGGGACGATGGTCAGGTGAAATTCTCCCCCTTCCGTCGTCTGTACGATCTTGAAAGGCATAGTCTGAAAAGTAAAAAACATTAGATTACATATAATTCTAATATTTAATACAAACCGCATACACTAGGTAGTTACGCTATAAAGTCGGTTGTTATAAGCAGCATTCAGTTATAATTACCTACTAATAATTTAATTTGAATTGTCACACTTTATATTTTTTTGAACAACGCAACGCAACGCAACAATCGGTCCTCACTCTAACGTGGCCGGGCTCTGTAACCATCTGGTTCGCACTGACTGACTAGTAGGTAGTCATAGTCAAGTCAGTCAGTCACTGCGGCGGGAGAGTGGGGCGGGCGCACAGTGGAACTTTTTTTTAAGATCATAGACTTAGCGATCTTATTTTTTCGAAGTATTAATTCCGATCTGAGCCTCAATCACGAACGATTTCGATATCATCAAACGTTTTCGAGAAAGTAGGAAATTATATTTTATGTCATAAAGAATAAGAATCACTGACATTTGACTCATAGTTTCCTATCGACTTTTTTGTTATTGTAATTGTAATTTCTTTATTGTACTCACATGACAGTAAAAATAGCTTTAGATAGAAAACACGTGTACAAAGGCGAGCTTATCTCTAATAAGAGATTTATTCCAGCAAACCATGTTTTTTCGTGATCGGGCTACTGATAATTTGTTCTATGACAGATATTACCAATACAAACTACATTTGCCCAACGTAATTTTCTCCAAACATTTTTTTACATAACAAAAATATATCTGTGGGGCACAGTGGAACTTATATTAAGTTAATAGACCAAGGGATCTTAATTTTTAAAAGTCGGAATTTCAACCTGGTAATTTGATCTAGTCTAGGACAGATATATATGAAGTATATTAAGTTTTTTTTTAAATGGCCTAATTTGGCAGCGGTTTGACGCGATCACATGAAAGTACGTTAGCCAAGCATCATACAAACGAAACACTACCTCAATATATACATATATAAATTGGTTAGTTACAGAAGACACGCGTTGTAGTAAAAACTAAAAATAGGAATGCCATGCATGGTTTTAGCGTAGTTACAAAGGACCCCTAACAACTCGAATCCTTATCGGATTATCTGGAATACTGGCGTAGATGTGAAACTTTACTGCCCTACATAGCGATCTGTGGCTGCTTTATTTACCACAACTGCTTCCCTATGCAACTTAATGCTTCATTAGAAGCCACGATTGGACATATTTAGAGCACTTAGCATTAAATTAAAGTTTAAACTGACCACTCGTTTATCCGCCATTATAAAAGTACTTGAAGCGTATTATTGTAAATGTTTAGCTTTTATCCTTATTGGTTTGTTTTAGAAAACATCGGGTTGGCGTGAATAATATATAAAAAAAAATATCAACAGTTTACAACTTAAAATTATCATGTAAAAAATATATTTACTTGTAATTGCATGTTTTATTTCACTATTTTTCACGTATTTGTGGATATTATGAGGGCCCGTGAAAATTTTGACCCAAATATGTATGATATTTCACAATAAAGTTATATTCCCGATAAAATGTTACACATCATAGCAGTAACTCAAAGTATTACTTACCTTAGAACTTATTATTTATCCTCAAAATGGCAACCGCAATGTAATCTTTTCTTTGTATCACGGAGTAACACTTCACCCTACTACAAATATTGAAAGGTATGCAAAAACATACCACAAATCAGTCCACAATTTCCCTGATAAGTTACTTTTAGCTTCTGTAAAGTATATTTGATGTCCACACTTATCCTTAGAGCTGCATATCAACTATTATAAGTACCACGTGGCTTGTTAGGCAGTCAATATGCAGCCCTTGTAGGACCTGTTACCTTTAATAATGCTAATAAAATGCTATTAAAATGCAATTGTGCAGCTATGTGCTGCCAAATTTGTGCCCAAATCAGAGTTATATCAGCTGCATATTAGGATATAAAGCTGATATGCAGCTACTTTCGGCAGCTAATGAGTCCAAGGTGTACTGTTAAAATGCTGTTAGGCAGAACCTTTGTGTTACTTGGGACACACTCTTAAGACCTTTAATTAGAGTCTCGATTTCATGTACATCGGTCTCTAGCAGAACAAAAGATTCCACTCTACTCTCTGAAGGGGTTAGTATAGGAACGTGTGCGTCTACGTTTTACCAATCATTTTCTCCGCTAAACTCTTCCCTATATTAACAAAAGTCATTTACTTGGTCTGTTGTGTTTTCATTGCCAGGGGGACCTAACAACCCATCAGCGTTAGACTTTACCTTTTTAGTACTTGAGATTTCTTTTATAACTCTCCATAAGTCCCTTGAGTTACTGCCTGCTTTAGTTATTTCATTTTTTCATGTGTTCTTTTCAGTTTTTTTAGTAGATTATTGCAGAAATTTCTATATCTTTTGTATGTGGTTTGTAAAACCAGGTTATGAGGCGATTTAGTAGATTTTTTGTGTAGTCGGTCTCTATTTCTCATGAAGCGAATAAGACCTGGTGTGATCCATGGCTTTATCACTTTCTGTCGGCGTGACAACTTTTTGGAGGATGTATTAGCATCAATAGCACCACGTACATATGTAATGAATAAGTTATAATAAGTTATAAGAATAAGGGGAAAAGGAAGACATGCGAATGGGCCACTAAAAAGCTTGTAAATATGTGTAAACAAAGAGATAAATTATATAAATTATGGAAAACAGATGAAAGTAATGCCGAAAATCGATTAAAATATAATAACTTCAGAAACAAAACCATAAAGTATACAAATCTCATTAAAAACAACCATACGAAGTCAGAAATCAGTAAAAATTTTAAAAATACAAAAAAAATGTGGCAAATTATAAACAAATTATGCGGGAAAATGAGCAAATCAATTGATAATATTATATGCAAGGCTTTTAAAAATAAAATAAAAAATATAACTAACGAGTTCGCGGAAGGTTTTAGTAAAAACGTTAAAAATATAAGCATTGACTGCAAAATACCCCTACTCAAAAATAAATAAGACGGATAGATGTATAAAAATATATAAAGCTAAAAATGAAATAACGGAAAAAATTATTCGACATATGAACAGCAAAAAAAGTCCGGGCATAGACGGAATACGAGTGGAGGACATTAAATATATAAGTAACGACCTAGTGCCTATAATAACACACCTAATAAACAGATGTATTGAGTCATCCATCTACCCCGAACAGTTAAAGATAGGTGTAATAAGACCAATATACAAAAGCGGTAAACAAAATGACGTAAACAACTATAGACCAATCACTATACTACCATGTATCGACAAAATTATTGAAAGATATTTTGGCAACCAAATAAACAATTATATACAAAAGAATAATACTTATTATTAATAATAAACAATACGGATTTCAAAAAAACCAGAGTACGGTAAAACTATTATCTAAATTTACAAACGAAATTAACGAACACCTTAACAATAAAAAACATATACTTACGATATTTATAGACTTCAGTAAAGCATTCGAGACATTAAGATACGAAACACTTTATAACAAATTAGATCAAAACGGCATCTCCGGACCACTACTCAACTGCATAAAAAATTACCATAGCAATAGACAGACAGTAGTAAAAATTGCGGATACTCTGAGTGACGCTATACCTACAGGAGAGGGCACCGCACAAGGGTCCATTTTAGCTCCTTTAGAGTATTTATTTTATGTGAATGATATGTGTAACGTCACTCAGGAAGGGTCAGTTTACCAATTCGCCGACGATACATGCCTGATTTCGGCTCACAGGGATATACGGGTAGCAGAAAAACATATGCAAGAACACTTTGACTTGATATGCAAATGGGCACACGACGTGGGGCTGGTGCTAAACCGTAACAAAACTAAAATCATTCACATTAGATCCTCGCACAATACAGATGAACACTCATTAAAAGTAATAACTCACGAACACGACTGCTTCCATAATAAACACCTAAACTGTAAATGCAATGCGCTAGATATAGTAAAACAACACAAATATTTGGGCCTTATTATTGACGAGCGCTTCAACTGGGGACCACACATTCTGAAAAACTGAGGGCTATACAAAGCAAGCTAGCCATATTAAAATATAAAGTCCCTTATAAAATTCTACGACTAATATACCTAGCAATGGCCGAATCAATCATTGGATACGGCTTATCTAGCTATGGCAAAACATATAAAACTTACCTAGACCATATCTACAAACTACAAACCAGTATGCTAAAACTCATTGCGCCAAAAAAAGTTAAGATGGAATGTAAAAATAAAAATCACTGGAACGGACTATTTAAATACTGCAAAATTTTCACAGTTTTTGATAAAATAAAATTACATACACTAATTGAAGAAAACCATAACAAAACAAAATTGAACAAAAAAAAGCGACCCGATAGATTGCGTAATTTACCTTATCAAAACTCATTCCACTTGCCACTTGTCAACGAACATGGATGTACTACTTGCCTAAAATTGTAAATGAACTACCAATAGATCTCCAAAACATGTTTATAAACAATAATAATTTTAGTTTAAAGGTTAAAAACCACTTAATTGATAGTTACATACCTACCTAACATAGAACAAAAGGTCTTAGCTTGAGTTTTACCTAAGAACTAACTTCATTCACTTTTTATTATACACCTAATGTATCTGCTTATAAGTAAACTATTAACTGTATAACGAGAGCAATGACAGCGACGGATAAACCATGTCTGGTTTTCGTTCGCTGCTAAATGTACCTAAATCTAAGTTCTGAATATATGAATAAATAAAAAAAAAAAAAAGTCTAAAGCTCGGTTTGGACTAGAAGAATTGTAAATTGGATCTAGGTCAATTTCGGAGAGACTTGTACTCAGACCCGAGAAGTCTATTTTAGTAGCTGTAGTTTGATTAAAAATTCTTCTTTGTTTGACTCTAAGGCAAAGCAGTACGAGTTGGTGATCAGTCAGTGTAGAGTTGGTAACAAGAGTAGTTGCAGAGTGTTTTGTTTTTAAAAAGACATGATCTAAACAAGTACGGTTAAGCCTTGTAGGTAGAATGTGAGCAGGTAGTAGACCATGATACGCGCAAGTATTAAGATAGTCAAGAGTTCTGGATTATGAATTGTTTGGTAGAATATCAATATTTATATCCCCAACCAATGACAAGATGTTAAAGGACGTTAGATTGGCCAGCGTCTTATTAAGAGAGGTGAGGAATGGATCAATATTTTGCTTAGAGGGGGAGCGATATATAGCAAGGATTTCTGTATCAGTACCAAATTTCACCAATAGGCTATTAGAGTCCTGAATAATGGGTTCATCGACAGATACTTTTAGATGATTGCGGACATATACTACAACCCCATCATTCTGGAGATAGTTATTTATGGTAGAGTGATGCATATACCCCTGCAATGGGGGTATAATAGAGTTGGCTGAAAGACGACATTCTGTAAGTACAATCACATCACAAACTAAATTAAGTCTAGGTAGAGCACGTGGAAACCCGCCATATTGCAGTTAATGCTGCGTATATTTTGGGTCAAAACTGTGAGGCACTCATCAGATTTAGGGACGTAGTACTTACATTCCTCGACATCACATGAAAAGGAGTCCGATACCGTGACACTATCCAATTCCTCGCTTATGACATTATCAAGGCCAGTGCCGACAGGAAGAGCCATGGACACGAGGTAAGTTGTTACAGAGGGGGCCTAATATACCAAAGCAGGTATCAGGATAGGTTTTATAAATATTTGAATTCAGTTTATGCGTGTATATATTATTGCGTCGATGGATAGTATAATATGTGTAGTTATTTAAGTGTGTAAGCGTGCAGTGTGTTGACATACAAGTAAACACTAGCTTAAAGTCTAAAAGTGCGACGTAGGAGAGCAGATAACATTTATAAAAGTAGAGTGATAAGCTCAGAAACTAGTCAGAACAGCGGTTTTGCTGTCTCCCTTAGCTTATTGAGAGTAGATTCGTCATCCACTCTGATAAAGGGCAGATTGATCGCCTTCCTCAAATATACTTTTCCGTAGGAAATCCAACAAAAAGTAAATCCGTGGGTCTTTGCGAAGTCACGAGCCAGGAAATGAAGTTTTCTGGCTTTTGATGTGAGGCACTCAGAAACGTAGATAGGAGACACAGGACCGATGAGGCTAAGATGACTGGTGTTAAACTTATTTTTATTGTCTTTTTTACTGTTAAATTTCTTAAGTCCTTTCATGATATTCTCCTTCATTAATACAGAGGTAAATTCTACCACGATAGGCTTTGTTTGATCAGGCTTAGCGAAGCCACGATATATGTCTCTAACATCAGATTTTTCTATTTCGATACCCAGAGCAGCTCCAATTTTGGTAGTGATATTGCAGAGCTCGTCTTTGTCCTCAGAAGGCTGTGCTTTGGATATGTTCTTGATTTCGATCTTGGCCGAGCAGGAATTTCTCTCTAGGATTTCTAATCGGGTTTCCAGGTCCTTAATGTAGGTTAAATGTTCGCGGCGTTCGGATTTGAGATTTTCTAGTTCCTTTTGGATGTCATCGTGCTTCGAGTATAGGATTTCCGTAGAAGCTTGAATCTCAGAATTTTGTACAACCAAAGTCAGGTTCTGTGCCTTTATTTCCGTTAGTGCGGCCTGTAAGTTGATGAATTTATTTTGTTGTTCGGCCTCAAACTCCTTGATAGTTGCTAGTAGAGCTTCTGTCATCTCCTGTTTCACTATGCTACGCAGTTTATCCTCCGTAAGGTAATTGCTGTCTTGAGGGCTAGCTGTAGTGGTTGGGGCGGCACGCCGTTGTTGGGCAGTCCGGAGAGTAACAAAGGAGTCGTCGTTGGCCTTTACCGGTGTGTTTATGTTATCCATCTTTGGTATGTTCACCTTGCAGCTGGGACATTTCCAACCCGTGTGGGGACCCACACTAACATATGGCATTAGAGCACATGCTTCGGCTTCATTAGATCATAATTACTGTGTGAAAAGTTTTCAATAAAACGAAAATTGTAAATGCAATGTGTCAGCAATTTATATTTTTATAAGCAATATTTATACTTTATCATTTGTCGATCGTACGGTCTGGTCGAGTAGACCTCTTGTAAAATACGTATTTAGATGTAAAGTTAAGTTGTGATAAAGGCCAAGTGCTTTATATTGTGGATTTTAGTTGTTAATAAATGTTATATACATATGTATATTTTTTATTTGGCTAACAAAACGGCTACCTATATTTATGTATCAATCCCAAATTATTAAATCGCTAAAAATAATCGTGTGTTACATCTACTATTTGCACCGATTGCAGCAATTTATGTAATATGTGGCAACCCTTTTCGATGGTGGCGTCATCCCTTCATTCTACAGATATCTACTATTTGCACCGATTGCAGCAATTTATGTATTATGTGGCAACCCTTTTCGATGGTGGCGTCATCCCTTCATTCTACAGATAAGTTTATCATGCGTGCAGCCGGCGTTCGTCGATTTATAAGACCATATATGACGATATCGCGTCAAAAAGTGGTAAGCGTTTTTCAAAAACAACAAAAATACTAGCCAGTTACACTGACAAAAAGTTCGAAACAAGCAACTCGCATCCAAACCTCTTTGGGCTGGTCCTTGAACTTAAAGGAGGTTTCTACGGTGTGGTCGGTATGGAAACAGAAATACTCAAGATAATCAATGACATATAATGATAAAAGGAGACATGTGTTATTTATTTACGGACCTTGTCAAAAGGCGGTACAATAGAAGAGAGGGAAACAAAGTTTGTTAATTTATAATTAAGCATAATATTTACTAAATGTCTTGGAAAGTAATATTAGTCATTAAAAATTATCCTAGAAATGAATTTATTGTCTATTTAAATTTGTCATGTTTTAATTTATGTATAAATATATTATCTTTCGGTTCCCACCACGGGAAGTGTTATGGAGATTCTGGCAGATTATTATGGTTATATTTTTATTGACATTACTTAAGGTCCTGATGAATATAGTTTTGAGTTGGAAATTGGTAATATTAACTTGTTTGTTCGTAGAGGTATTAGCGAACGGTTGGATGGTATATTGTCGCGTCTGGAGTAAAATTCAGGGTATTTTCGAATAACATATTTCGAGTATATAAAATAAATACGTAGTAAGGGAAGGATTCGTTTTTTAAAGTATCGCTAACTATCATTCGTGGTCACGTAGCCAATTATCAGTTTTATCAAGGATAGAGTTCAGATTATCGTTTATATCGTTATTGTTTTTGCATGATGTAAGTATATAATTATCGTCCGCGAATAATATACATGTTTCTTTCATTATTTTTGTGAGATCGTTTATATAGATCAGAAATAAAAAGCAACCTATTACGCTTCCTTGTGGGATTGATGCGTTTACTGATGTACTACCAGACCGGATGTTTGTTATTTCTGCGTTTAAATGTTTTATTTCTACAATTTGTTGTCTGTTTTTAATTTCGAGTAACGAAGTGAAAAATAAGGAAGTATTGTAATCGTAAAAAAATCGAGGTTGAGCTTTTGATGGGGATAGGTTCTCCAACGTTAACTTAGTCCAAAAAAGTGAAAAAAATCAAATGTGTATATAATCTGCTCAAAATAAGCCCTGCCCACGGCAAGATTATTTCATTGAGATATCTGTGTATGCTGATGATACGGCATTATTATTTTCAGATAAAACTTGGAAGAAAGCTTTTGAGGCAGTGCAAACTGGTTTTAATGCTGTATCACTCTGGTTACGCAATAATTGTCTTACTCTCAATCATGATAAGACGACATACATTGCTTTCACCATCACAAATGCAACACAACCACCTACTGATCAGAAATTAGTGTCACATTCCTGCACTGATCCCGAGACCTGCAATTCCATTTGCCCATCTTTAACAAGTACCACACACATCAAATATCTGGGTGTGATCCTCGATCAAAACTTAAATTTCCAACAACATATTGACATCACTGCAAATAGAGTACGCAAACTTATCTACCTCTTCAAAAATCTAAGACACGTAGCGGAACCAAGATTGATAAAGCGAGTTTACCTAGCCCCATGCCAATCGATAGTTATGTATTGTATCACATCTTGGGGTGGCGCTTCCAAAACTGTACTACTGCCCTTAGAAAGAGCACAGCGAGCTGTACTGAAGGTGTGCACTTTCCGACAAAGACTTTATCCTACATATTTAGTTTATGTATTTTGGGAAGTATACACTGTCAGAAAGCTATTTATATATTCAATATTATTAAAACAGCACTCCCTACCAATATTTGAACCACAGAATTTGCTCCAGAGACGCAGTGGAATATGTCAACTTTTAAATTATAAACATGCCTTTATGGACTGATTTTTCTGTTGCCTTGCCACGAGTCTGTACAATAAGGTTAACATAATACTGTTTATCTACACACGTATCATAAACCCTCTTTACTGCGTTCAAAAACCGCACGTTACGATCAGCATTATGTTAAACTACTTGGTAAAAACTCGTTTCGTATCTGGAAAACTACACATAATGGTCATTATGTGTAGTTTTTCTACATATAATGACATTAAAATTTCGAACGCCGACGCCCGCCTGCGTGAAGTTGGTACTAAAGAACAAGCTAAACAATTGCAGAACCAAAATGCCGGTCAAACATGCGGTTCCTGAACACATCAAAGAGAGCTTATGATATGTGTGTAGATAAACTAGTGTATGTAACTGTACATAATTAGGCATTAAAACTCGAGTGATATTATTATGAAACTCTCGAGTTTTAATGCCCTCCATTATGCAGCAGTCACATAAACTACTAATATATATCCACTAACAAAATTTTAACTTAAATTGGCATTATTCAAATGGCTTCAAAAACTCAACTACGACGATACCGAATATTTGCTTACAACTATTACTTAAGATAAACTAGTTAAACAAAACACAACAATAATAAAAACCGGTCAAGTGCGAGTCTAAATCGCGCACGAAGGGTTCCGTACCACCGTTCAATGGAAGCGATGGTGTGGAGTGAATAGTTTGGATTTTACACAGCAAAATATTGTTTACAAAGTTATTGGTGCGGTTACTTTCACACTCCATGTACGTAACCAAGTGCATCCATAAGTTTGTATGTGGTATTGAAAGAATTGTTGTATGGGAGCCCCCTTAAATATTTCTTTTATCCTGTTTTTTAGTATTTGTTGTTATAGCGGCAACATAAATACATCATCTGTGAAAATTTCAACTGTCTAACTATCACGGTTCGTGAGATACAGCCTGGTGACAGACGGACGGACGGACAGCGGAGTCTTAGTAATAGGGTCCCGTTTGGAACCCTTCGGGTACGGAACCCTAAAAACGACCATATTAATATATATACCTAATTTTTTTACATACTTACTGCCGTCCACACGGATTGCAACCAGCAAGGTCACCTCTGCTGGGACGGTGGCTTACAGCCGTGTGGTAAACGCATTACTTACATACCACTCTCCCTCAGACACTCACTCAAATCCCATCACACACACCACACACACCCGCATACAAATATACATACACTTTTCACTACTCGCGATGAGGACCTTCATACACTACACACTTCGCATAATCTTCAAGAACACTATGTAAATTTTAAAATTATATACATGTCTTATTTTCCTTACTTAGTAATTTTATAAATATAAGTAAACCACAAACCTAAATAAGCGACATTTGTCTAGTTTTATAATGACCAAATGAGAGAGCCCAACTCCTAAGATACAGGTAACACTAGTTTAGGAGTTGGAAGTTCATTAAGTTGTATCTAACATACCTATTACTAGACCTAAGACTGTCTCATACAATTTATGTATATAGGTTAAATTGAATTGAAAATTGAAATTGACAAGTAAATAATATAAATAAGTGTTTTTACTAAACTAGTAAATATACTACTTACATATATATAGAAAAACATTACTACCGTATATAAAATAAATATTATAAATTCACAATACTACATATTACATCCCTGAGTATAAGACAGAGAAAGATCATGCTCCTTTAGACGATTCTTGAAGATAAAGGCAGATGGACTGTCCCTGATGGCGCAGGGAAGCGCGTACGTAAGCCCGTGTATCAGAACCTCTTTATTTCAAGAGTGAAATGAAAAATTCATAAAAATATAATAATAATAATAATGTCTTTATTCCAGAAAAAATAAAATTTTCCATATAACTTATTTATAACCTAACACACATAAATGTTAAAATAAGATAAGATAAGGCGCACATGCTTCTATCACATATTTTATAGAAAATTCGCTGATATGTTGGATTCTTCGCTCTCAATGTGGTCTTGGAGTAGGATACAGACAAAAGGAAGATGAGATTTTATATCCGATGATAGATATCAGGTCCTGTTTATGTTAGGTTAGCCATGCTTCCGAGATTATAGGGCTTTATAAGTTGGCTTCCGATCGATAAAGTTTTCCAGTAAGTGTTGTTTATTATAGGGTGGTATTTAAACGCATAACTAATAATTACCATTTTTTTAAACAAAAAAACACCAAAACGGCATAAAACGTACTGATTGCACACTAAATTTGCATACCAAAAATACTGATTTTGCAAACTTTTTATACACTAAATTAAACTGCTATTCTACGTGATGATCTAATATTTCGAAAGCATACCTAATATATTTTACTTATCACAAAAATCGTAACCCTAATTTATTAGAACCAAGCACCCAATAAATTTGTAACAACATCTGTTTTTATAAATAAAACACAATATAATCAATCACGTACATCTAATTATGCAAACTAAAAAACACATATGTAAAACAAAAAAGGTACGCATGCAACCTAAATCAGCCTTAATTTCTAAACCATATTTTTCACGTCATCGCTTAGGAACAAAATCTTAAAAGTAAGTATAGAAAAGTCGTATATCATTTTTTTTGGGTAGTATTTAATCGCACATCAAAAATACTCATTTGCACAGCAAAAAAGTATCAAAAAAACACTTTTTATGGTTTAAATATTTAATGAGTATACTTAAGTTTATGTTTTAACTATTTTTTGGTGTTCTTACATGTTGAACCTAACACGAAGGACAAAGGAAAGGATTCACCTAAGCTACCGCAGTATTTTGCCCTTGTATTTGCTGTGCAAATCAGTATTTTTGTTGTGCAGTTTAATATTTCCCATTTTTTTCAAATGAAAAGCTTTTTATTGTACGATTAAGGCTGGTTTAGCTATTTTTAGTAAAATAGATCGAAGAGAAAGCAATTTAGTGTGCACAGAAGTATTTTTGTTTGCAAAATAGATTTTAGTTATATATAACACTAGTAATGTGGTGAAGGTGATTTGATATAATAAACATTGTTATTGAGTTGCAAATATTGATAGTAATATTAAAAATTTTGATATGCAATTGGATTAATTAGTGTGCAGGTCAGTATTTTAGGTGTGTCATTAGAATTTTAGTTTTAAAGGCATTTCAGTGTTATCATACAAATTTTTGGTGCACACTCAGTTAAAAAGATCCTCTACTTTTGATAATACCTATTATATTTTTAGTTATGCTTGTTTTGAGTGGCAAGTGGTTTTTTTGAAGTGCAGTCATTTAAAAGTTATGCGCACAGTTTATTAGTGACAGAATTTAGTTTGCATAATCTTATTTAGAGGTGCAACTAAAGATTCCCCTTTATTATAGAGACTTTGGAGATTTTTATATAATACTTTAAAATATTGGTCTAGTTCTACGAAAGGAATGACTATTGTTTCGGTATTCTGTGGTTCGTTCAGAATCCATTGTATTATTATAAAACCTTGCTTCTGAAACTCCAGCGCCATTTAGAGCTTATGGTATTGATGGAAAATAAATATTGTTTGTTGTGGAACACTAAGTCGTTACAAGGTTACGTCAGCTAACGAAGGTGAATAATTTTTCTCTTTAATCTCTAGGGATGATACCCAAAAAATCGAATAAAGAGGTTTGTAAGTTGAATTGACTGGATACTATTGTGAAGGAATGTTTATCCATATGAGATATTAAATGAATGCTGTACACATCTCTTTGAAATAAAACAATAGTAATAATAACATTAAAATATAATAAATTTTAAATAATTCTAATAATATCATATCGATGTCGAAACGAACAAAAATTCTCAACGCTCAAGCTCGGAGCAAATATCATTTCCCAATGAATAAACTTAAAAAAACCGACTTCAAGTTCAAGCCCTATTATTTCTTAAGCACTGAACCTCGCCCCGATAAAAAATAAATGTAGCCCATTTATGCCCCCTTTATTTTATTGGCTATGGTGGAACAAAGCAGTCACGGAGTGGTGGCCATGGGGAGCAACAGGGCCAGTGGGCAGATAACCTGCCCGATGGTCCGACGATATACTACAGTCGACAGGATCTCAATGGATGCGGATGCCACAGGACCGTAGGAGTTGGCGCTATAGAGAAGAGGCCTATGCCCAGCAGTGAGTTGAGGTGGGCTGAGCATGATGATGATTTATGTCCCCACCGCGGGGCCTTTACGCGGATACGATTAAGATTTAGCCATATTCCACCACGCTGCCTCAGTGCGGGCTGGTGCGGAATGAAAATATAATTTATTCTTTCTTTAAAAATAACATAATAAAAAATAATAAAATAATCTGTATTGTAATTATAACACCTAGTGTTAATATTGTAGATCATCAATCAAAATTAAAACTTTGTTTAAACAGTTGATAAAAAGTCCCTTTAACACCAACTATTATTTCTGGTCTGTTTTCGATATTAACAAACAGCTGCTGTTAGCTAAAATAACTTAAGGGGTGTTTGATAGGATAAGGAGTTACCTACATTTAAAATAGTTACGAATGCCAAATAACAGTTGCTTTCTTCTACTCCTGGCTTTAAGTATGAATATTTAAATAAACCATTTTGATTTTGACGATCCAATTTTGTATAGCTTAAGATCAATGGTGTCACAAAGTGGGAAGTGGACAGTGCTACAAACTGGCACTATTTTCTTTCCAGTTTGTAACACTGTTACTCAAGGATGTGACAAAATAGGAATCACATTCTATTTTCATTCCCAGTTGGTAACAGTGTTACAAACTGAGTTTTTCTTCCCAGTTTGTAACAGTATTACCAAGATGGGTGTGACAAACTGGGAGTATATGTTCTGGAGCGACCGCTTCAGTGGCTAGTACGCCAAACATGCCAATGAACTTCCTTTACGCCTCTATTACAACACCTAGATGGATCAACAACTGGGCCTCGCGAGTTTTCAGGCCCTATCGGTAAAAAACTTATTGGCTGCGAAAACCTCCCTGTAGCGAAATTTCAGCTGATAATAGACTAGACTATTTGATCAAATACCACGAATTTCAAGCATCTGTTTTGACTGAGGGGAAAAATAGAGACAATGAAACGTGAAAAATAACTGTAGAGTTGCAATAAAACACTTTGTTTGGGGCTTAAATAAAATTGATTTCATCGTTCAAACCTTTTTAAATACTGCCCTTTATTTTAACCTATCGTTCATGCCAATAATTGGCTGAATCCCAGAATTAGGGCCTCTATTAAAGTGTGGGGCAGTGTCGTCGTGCGCGTTGAACAAAAGCCGCTTGTTTACCTGAGCTGGCATCTGAACTGGGTCCACCACTTTCGGGAAATCCAACAGCGGCTGAAGAGGGCGCCAAACGCGCGCCCCTACCAAAAGGGTGTGCGCTTTTCACCTGCTGACCACGAGGATTACCGGTGCGTCCAATCGTACCTCTCGGCTCTGGAGAGGACCACAGGGGTGCACTGGTACTACTACTCGCTTGCCGCCGAAAGAAGCCTGAAGATCGCCATCCGGGGGCTGCCCGGCAAACACTGAGCCCGCTGAGATAACCATCGCGAGGCCAGCTTTGTGAAACAGATTCGGGCACGGAAGCGCAGACCGGAATGCATATTTTACGCGCAGCTGAAGGAGACGCCGGGCATAACAGCCAGTCTGTATGATACAGGCAAGCTACTTTTTATGCCCGGCGTGAAGCTCGAGGCGTGGCGCGGGAAGACAGGCCCGGATCAGTGCCACTGATGCCAAAAGTTCAGGCATAGCAGCCACAACTGCCACCGCCCCTAGGCCTGCGTGCGTTGCGGAGGACCGCACCCCGCCGCAGACTGCGACCGGCCTAGAGAGATGCCGCCGACGTATGCCAACTGCAGAGGCCCGCACATAGCGAATAACACGTCGTGCCCCGCAGGGCCGGTTTTAGCACTACCAGCGCCCTGGGCGAGATTTTCACGGCGCCCCCTAACTGCACTTCAATTCCATACGTTAAAGGCAATGGGTATAAGAAAAAAAAATATTAATAAAAATTATCCATTTATTTTAAAAACTAACAAAATTTCACTTTTCTAGCCTTTCTATCAGCGAACTCTTTTATTAGAATATCAAAGTCGATGTTTTCAGCAATTTCATTTTCGATTGACAAAGTTGCCAAGTTTGTCAATCTAGATTGACATATTGTCGATCGCAGATAGGTTTTAATCAGCTTAAGCTTAGAAAAACTTCTCTCCCCACTAGCAACCGTTACAGGTATAGTCAATAATATTCGCAATGCTATCCATACATTTGGATACAGTTCTTGTAAGTTGTTATCTTTGATAAAATTTAAAACATAAGCAGGGGTAACCAGATTTTGATTAGGCAATAAAGATTTCAGGCTTACGAGTTCATCACATAACATGCAACCATCTATATCTGATTTAGAGTCTACAGTTAATTTCAATTGGAGATCACCACACAGTTTGACAAGTTCGGGTTTTTCCGGAATCTGGTTTATATTATACAAAAAAAACCAAGATTCCGAGTACTCATTTAACTGTTCGAATCTTTCATTAACTGAAATTAATGTAGTGTCCAAGAGAGCGTTGAAAAATTCAATCTCAAATTTTTTTTCTGGAGAAATTATAGGCTCGTCGCGGGCAGTTTCACCAGCTTGACGCTTGACAAATCGAATTCTTGTTGTGGCTCTAAACACAGGCTCAATTTTCAGTTCTTCAACCAATTCCTTCGCAGTTAAAATGGCGCTTTTAAAGCCTGTATTTCTATATTCTTCCAAGAAAGTGCAGCATTTTTTTAACATTTCTGTGCATTTACTGAGATCCATATCTTTTGATTGTAGAGATTTACTGACGACATTAATTTGAAAAAGTATGTCATACCAAACAACCAATGAAACAATGAAGCTGAAATCTTTTAACTGTTCGGCTAGAGTTGTAGCTTCATGAGATATTTGGACATCAGTGTGCTGTGTTTCAATTGCCAAATAAATCAATGCATCATGGATGGCACTAATTTGATAACGGACTGCTTTAACACTGCTTATTCTTGCTTCCCATCGTGTGTCACTAAGCTTTTTTAAAGTATATAATCTCAAGCGATCGGTTAGAATTTTCCATCGATGAACAGAAGCTGAAAACAATGTGAACAACCTCTGAAGTACCCCAAACAAAGTGACCGATTTTACGGATGACTTAGCGGCATCGCATAGTACGAGATTGTAGCTATGACAGCCACAAGGGACATACACAGCTAAGGGGTTTATGTCCAGAATTCTCCTTTGAACACCAATATTTTTTCCTTTCATATTTGCTCCGTTGTCATAACCCTGACCCCTACAGTCGTTCACTTCCAGTTCGTGTTTATTTAAAACATCAATAATAACTTCAGTCAGTTTTTCACCAGTCGACTCATTTACAGGTATAAATTCTATGAAATGCTCTTTTACTGATATTTTATTGTCATCTGATGATAAATCAACAAATCGTATTGTCAGTGAAAGTTGTTCTACATGACTAATGTCTGGAGTACAGTCAGCTATAATAGAATAATATTTTGATTTCTTTGCGCGTGATATGATTTCTGACTTCACTTTTTCACCCATAAGCTCTTTTAATTCATTTTGAATGTCTTTTCCGCAGTAGTGATCTGAGACATAACCTTTCATAGCTAATCGCAAGTGCTCCTGCATAACTGGATCGAATTTGGCTAGTAGTTGTACTAATCCCAAGAACTTTCCGTTATTTGGCTTGTATAGTTTGTCAGAAGAACCTCTGAATGCCATATTGTTTTCAGCTAAATAGAGTGTGATATGCATCAATCTAGACAAAACATTATTCCATCTTGTGGTTTCCTTTCTAATCAAATGTTGCTCTTGGCAATCGATTGTTTTTCCTGTTTTTAATCGTAGCTCAGTATCAATCCATGAAAGGTAAAACTTCTTATGTGAAATGCTATTCTCATGATTTTTTAACATTTCAGACAAGTGTTTCCAGTCGTTATATCCTTCAGATACTAAACTCGACGTTGAACTAATATCAAATAGCCGGCAACAAAAACAATAAACTCGATCCTTAGAAACGGAGTATACCAACCATCGACGCCGAATTGTTTCATTGTTTGCTAGTTTTTTTATGAAATGCGAATTAGAGAAATGTCGCTCTGTATCATTCTTCGGATAATTATCAATGTGAGTTTGCACTGGGCCATTAGTTATTATATGATCAATGATTTTGCTATTTCGAATGAGTGGCCAATTGGCTGGATCCGTTATATTCGGGACAACAGTACTAAAGTCATCTAGCATTTGTATTTGTTGTACATCACCAATGGAGTCATTCTGAGCAGCATCTGTAATCATAGCACCACTTGTTCCCCCACTTTGGGAAACTTCGTCCACAATCTCTTCAACAGCTATCTGATCGGATTTTTCAGACAGAGGCTCCACTATCGATGCATTCGTTTGTATTCCAGATGTAGATGCCACATTCAGGTCTTGATTTTTTGTTGTGATATATTTATCTATATTCATAAACTTTTTTGCTTTTTTTAATTCCTTTTCTTTTTTTGCTTTTCGTTTTCTATAATTTGCCCCAGATAGTTATTTTTTTATAAGATCAGCGTTTTCAGACATTTTATACTAATTGGATAGTAATTAATAAAATCTGCAACAAAAGAAATCTTTGTGAATTTAAAATCATTTCTCAAATACATTTAATAAGTACTCATAACAAAACTTCATTATAATAGCGTTTCTTTTTTGTCTTATTTTCTGATTTTTTTAAATCATTACCTACCACGAAAAATCAAGAGCTCTTTTCAGTCCACTATGAGAAAAAAAGTTGGGACACATCTGGACGAAAAAATCACGATCACCCACTCATTCCCATGGGAATGAGACTTTTTCTCGCATTAAAAAGTAGTTAAGTAATCTATGTATTTCCTACTCGGGATCTATTTATCTCCGTATTAAAATTTCATCAATATAGTATGTTCCAGAGATTATACCGCCCCAAACGTTTAAAACATACAAACAAAATGTCATTAGAGATCGATGGATAAATAGCAGAGAGAGAAAAAGTTAAAATAGAGTGTAAGATAGTTAAAAGTTTTGTGCTTACCTTATGAAATGATCCGTCAAAAAACGTAATTGTACACTGTTATTTAAACTTTCCAGGTAAAACTAATGTCACTCGGTACCTACTCCGACTCGGAACCAAGAGTGGAACGTCTGATTTACCTACTGCGTTTTATTGTTTTTAAATATTTGGAATAACTGTTTTAAGTGCGTTTACTCGTTTATAAATGAGAATAAGCTGAGTGCAAGTTGTGTGTTTCGCTTCGCTTTGTCAAAAATAGCGCCCACTCTTTTAATAAGCATGTTAAAAAGAGATAGATAATGTGTTTCTCTATGGTCGGGGATTCTCGGTAAAATGAACTTTGCGTCCAGGGCTGCGTTCAGAAACATCGCAATGAGTGTTATTATTGTCGGGCGAATGTCGCCCGATGACAGTTCCCCATACAAATCTATGATCGCACTGACTTTCTGAACGGACTGGTGCGTCGGCGGGCGTGAGCGGGCGATGTTTCTGAACTCAGCCCAGTGCTCCATTCTAGTGTGGCCGATATAATTTTTTTTCCCTTAACTTAGGGAAACTGGGAGTAATTCGGTTTGAGCGAGTGAATAAAAAGGGGCGTCTGCGGCGCCCCCTCTCATCCGGCGCCCCTGGGCGGTCGCCCAACCGCGCCCTACCCTAACGCCGCTTCTGGTGCCCCGTATTCCGGCAGGAGAGCCGAAACAAGAAGGCTGGTCCAGCGGCCCGGACCGGTGGCCCCAAGACGCAGCCGACTCACTACAACCCGGACGGGTCTGGGGACATAATCGACATCGTAGTCTACAAGGGAATCCGGACCCAGCCAAAGGAAGTCCTGCCAGACCTCCCCTTGGACCACAGACCTCGTCCTTGCGGACCTGCCCACCAGAGGTTCACCACCAGCGCCACGTCGAAGGTATGACTGGACTTCCTTCTCGACCGCACTTGCCGAGAACTCCACCACCCGGAAAGTCACCCAGCCAGAAGACGTTGAAGCACTGACTTCAAAGTTAACTAGCAGGATCCAGGACGCGCTCGACACATCCTCGCTTCTTTAGCAGGAGGAAACCCCAACCCCTCCCGGCTAAGATTCAGGCTCTCATGCATCGCTTATGCCGGCAGCTGTCGTCCACCCCGACTCCTGTCCGACCGCTGCTGGGAAGCGACGACTTCCCGAGATTCATATTTTTTATTGCATAGATAGTATAAGGTTACAGACAATTAAAAGAAATGTAATAAGCAAAGGCGATCTTATCTCTAAAAAGAGATTTCTTCCAGAAAACCTAGGCAAGACAGGAGAGTTAATTATACAGCAAAGTCCTAGTTCGCAATAACACTATACTTACGTATGAAAATTACTTTAAAAATATATACACAGTCAGGTCATAAGTTCTGTCACACAATAAAAACTTTTGAATTTAGAACGCTGGCCACAAAAAAGTTTATTGAATTCGAATTTCGAATTTTTCATGAAAATAAAAATGAGTACTTTTTAGAATTTTCCTCATTTTTAAATATGGAGTGGACACTTAAAGAAGACCGTGTCGCAGTTATTGCGTTGCATCGTTGCGGTTACGCGCCAATTCAGATTTTCGACTTACTGAAAAATTTGAATATAACCGTACCGATTCGTTTATCGTACCATAAAACGATACAATGAAGACTCTAGTATAGATGACAGGTCAAGAAGTGGTCGCCCTCGCTCTGTTAGGACTCCAGCAGTGATAAAAGCTGTGAAGGCGCGAATTCAAAGAAATCCCATACGTAAGCAGAAACTGTTGGCCCATCAGATGGGGTTAAGCTGGACCACGGTGAAAAGGGTGTTAAATGAAGACTTAGGGCTTAGGGCATATCGAAGAAAAACAGGACATCATTTGGACGCTCGTTTAATGGACCTGAGACTGAAGAGATGCCGCGCTTTGTTGAAGCGGTACGCGGGAAAAAAGCATCGGGAAATTCTTTTTTCGGATGAAAAAATTTTCACCGTGGAAGAGAGCTACAACAAACAAAATGATAAGGTGTACGCACACAGCAGTGAAGAAGCGAGCAACCGTATTCCGCGTGTCCAACGAGGTCATTTTCCATCCTCGCTCATGGTTTGGTTGGGAGTCTCTTATTGGGGCTTAACTGAGGTACATTGAGAAAGGCGTAAAAACGAATGCAGTTGTGTATCAAAATACAGTCCTCAAGAACCTTGTGGAACCTGTTTCTCATACCATGTTTAATAACAGGCACTGGGTATTCCAACAAGATTCTGCGCCAGCTCATAGAGCGAAAAGCACACAAGACTGGCTGGCGGCGCGTGAAATCGATTTCATCCGGCACGAAGACTGGCCCTCCTCCAGTCCAGATTTGAGTCCGTTAGATTACAAGATATGGCAACACTTGCACCTGCGAGACCACTTCGCGACGCCGATAGCTCCAGAAGAGGACCCCATGTTCTTCTCGCTCAGCCAAGTCCTGCGTATAATAAGGCTCACCAAGCCCAGGAAAGCCCCAGGCGCAGACCGCATCACCAATATGGCGCTGCGCAACTTGCCGCCACCGTCTGTGGCAGCCGTGACCCGTCTTTTTAACGGCATCATGCGCACGGGGCAACTCCCAACTCCATGGAAGGAAGGCCTGGTCCTCATGCCACTCAAGCCGGGCAAGAACACCAAGAAGCCCGAGAGCTATCGGCCCATCACCTTCCTGAGCACCAGGTCAAAGGTGTTCGAGAAGCTGCTGCTAGGAAGATTGCTACCGCACACCCAAGCTTGCTTGGGTGGCATGAGGGCTAGGCCTCATGCCACCCAAGCCGGGCAAGAACACCAAGTAGCCCGAGAGCTATCGGCCCATCACCTTCCTGAGCACCAGGTGAAAAGTGTTCGAGAAGCTGCTGCTAAGAAGATTGCTACCGCACACCCATGCTTGCGCGGAACAGTTCGGCTTCAGGCCAGACCATTCGGCGACGCTCCAGCTCACCAGGGTACTGAACGACATGACGGTCCGCGTCGTGGCCTCTTTTCTTCGGAGTCGCCGCTACAGAGTGGTGGTGGAAGCCCGCTCCATCGAAGCCCGCGTCCCACAAGGATCCTATCTCTCACCCGCCTGGTACACGGATGACATCCTAGTTGGCCCCGGTGTCGAGATGGCCCTCTTCGCTGACGACCTAACATACTATGCGTCGTCCTACAAAGCGCCTGCCTGCCTGCCTGAATGGCTGGCCAAATAGAGGCTCTCCGTCAAATTCGGGAATTAAATAGAGAACACTCTGTAACTAGGCCACTATTCGAGTAATTTTGGCGCCATTTAGTTCTGTTGATCGTTTTTCGAACAAAAAGTTGATCGTTTCATAATAAAAAAATGGGAAAAAATAAAAGTTGTGATGCAATATTCCTCGTGTACCTAAACAGAGAAAGTCACCTCAGCGAGACGATCGAAATATCGTGCGTTTGGCAAAACAATACCCTTTTAAGGGGTCTAATGAGTTAAAAAAAGAATACTTTGGTGAAAATAACCCTTTAGCGATCTCAGCGCGCACTATCCGAAGGCGATTGGTAGAAGCGAAGTTGAACGGAAGGATAGCAAGAAAGGTGCCCATGTTGAAACAGTGTCATAGGCAAGCCCGGCTTGCATTTGCTAGGAGGTATGAAAGCTGGACAGCAAGACAGTGGAAAAATGTTCTTTTCTCTGACGAAACAAAAATTAACAGAGTATGTTCTGATGGGAAACGATATGTTCGACGCCCTCCGAATACAGCATTCGACCCCAAGTACACAAAAATGACATTAAAGCATGGTGGTGGAAATGTGAAAATTTGGGGATGCTTCTCTGGTCATGGTGTTGGACCTGTTAGACTGATAGAAGGAAACATGGATCAATTCCAGTACAAAAATATACTCGAAGAAACTATGTTACCATATGCTGAAGACGTACTTCCGATTATTTGGACATTCCAACACGACAACGATCCGAAGCACACTGCACGCACCGTTAAAGAATTCCTCACATCTCAATCAGTTCTGTCTTAGAATGGCCACCGAACAGCCCAGATTTAAATCCCATAGAGCATCTTTGGTGCGAAGTCAAGAAAAAGGTTTCAAATCGACGATGTGGTAACCTAACTGAGTTATATAACGTTTTTTTAGAAGAATGGCGCTCTATTTCTCTTGAAAAATGTCAAAAATTGATAGAATCATTGCCTCGTCGGTGTAAGGCAGTTATTAAAAGCCATGGTCACGCTGCAAACTATTGACTTAGAATAAAATGTATTAAATTATAATTTTTAACATTGTCACTGTCTTATTTAATGTGATTTGTAAAATCTAAGTATCTACGGAAACAACTCTCGAGCAGCTTAAGAATCGTTCTTAATTATTTGTCCAGCATTTTTACTACTTGAATTTGTAATTTTCGATAATCAATTAAATTTGTAAAAAAAAATTGGTTGTTTGTAAAGTAGGTTTACGATCGAGATGTTTACGTGATAAAGGGTTTGTATGCCGCTAGAGTGAGAGAGACGGAAGATCGGTCCACTCACTCGAACGCTATGCCAGCCTCCGCTCGTGAGGATTCCGCGTGACAAGTTTCACGGAATGACTGGCAGCGCTCGAGATGAGACGGGAGATCGGTCCGTCTCTCTCTCGTTATACCTGCGATCGCGCTCGTGAGGTTTTGGTGTGACACAAGTTTCTGAACATGTCACCCGACTAAAACGATTTTAAAGAAGTTATCACGTCAAAATAGTAAATGTTTTAAATATTTACTCCTAATCCCGTTTACTTTATCGATGTAGCTATTTCATCACACAACTAATTACTTTTAAGAAGGAACTTAAAAGTACACATAGCATAGTTTTGAAAAAAAAATATCTGGTACTACAAATCGTTCTTAATTATATGACCACCACTGTATATATATATATATATACAATTTGTATGTATTAGTTTATTAAACGGTTTATTCATATTTTTACGTTGTATTTAAGTAATTGTGTATGCAGTCTATTTTTAGCAATTAGGGTTATCAGTATAATATTGTTTGTAGTACAGTGGATTTCATTTATTACGACCTTGGTTGTAGCGACCATTTACCTATAGCGACGTTAAATCTAAGTCCCTTGAATTTAAAGCATACTTTAGTACAAAATTCATGTGGCTATGGCGACTTTGGATGTAACGCCGAGTTCGGGTGTAGCGACTGTTTTTAATGAATCATTTGTAACAAATTCCTAGAAATCCCATGCAGATATTGCGACCGGAGTCGGCCGCCAAAGACACAAAGATTTTTTTCTTTCACAAACATTTCTTATCTTTTGTTTACATCCATTGCACACAGATGGTCAGCAAGTGTGGAGACCTTTACCTTTTGTTTATAGATATCAACTAAGTAGGTAAGGGAAGCGTGTACGTTTCGGAGCTTTTATGGTTCAGTTACAAAGTGATATTCTGAGTAGCAACTGGGTTTAGTAAACTTTTGAATAAGTATGGCTGCTAGACGCACATTCACTGTTAAAGAAAAGGCGGAAATCATTTCAAAATTGAAAAACGGTGAAAACAATGCTGATTTGTGCAAAGAGTACAAAGTTTCCCATTCAACAGTATCTACGATGTGGAAAAACCGTGATAAAATATTAGAATGCTTTGAATCCAAATCCTTAAAAATTAAGAAAAACCGCAAACCGACGCATCAAGATATCGAAAATGCCCTTCTAATGTGGTTCAAAGCCCAAAGAAGCAAAAACGTACCTTTGAGCGGTCGTCTGCTGCAAGAAAAGGCTAATCAATTTGGCAGACTGTTTGGAAAAATGGATTTTGAGTGTTCGGAAAGTGCAAATATTTTCAATAATAAATGAATATAAACTACACATGTGTACGTGTCTGTATCTCTTTACCTTTGCCTGTAACGACTTCCGGATATAACGACGAAAATAGAGTGGTCCCTTCATTGTCGTTATACCCGAATTCCACTGTATATATTAGTCGTAGTATTTATAGAGTTTTATTGTACGCGCAGGTCTTCCCCCGCTCAACCATCACCTCTCCTACCATCTTGGTTTGCTGGAAGAAATCTCTTTTGAGAGATAAGCTCGCCTTTGAACATGTTTTTTCTATTATAAGTTATCTGTATGACTGTTTTGTGTAGTACAATAAAGAAATTACGAAATTACGTATTTATAAAAGATGTTAAAAAAGCCAAAAATTTCAGTTCTTCGTTATTTATAAGTGATGTTGTATAAATACATTTTAGGTTAAGATGACCTAACCAAAAATAGAGGATTTTTCTTAAAGCTACATATCACACTCGATGTACCTACTACAACGCCGCTAGGTAGTCACGAGTATTGTGAGGTCTTTGGTTGCCATAAGAGAGGAACTGCGCGCACTTGGGAAGACCTGCAGCGTAGAGTAAAATACCGGATTTAGCTTTTTTTACATTTATATATAGGCACTTACATTGCGTCTGTGACGACGTCACACACAAAAATCCAAGACTTCTGGTGGGGATTTTTATTTTCTTTTATTCCCGGCTGGGGATACAATACAATGGTATCTCTCGCATGGTTAGGCAGAGCCACAACCGCTGCACCACAGAGGGCGCTTTACCTATAACCTTTAGATTAGGGTCCTTTTCGAAGTCAAGAAATCCCTTATCTTCAAGTCACCCCAGGTGAAAAGTAACCTGCTGCTGTTTTAACATAAATTGTTAGCTTCAAGAATATTTTCAGCACTTACGTACACATAAGTTTAACGGCAAATACACAAAAGATAAATAAAAATATTTAGTTTGCTACATATATGTTTTCATAGTATGAGACAAATACTTTGAGCGTATTATTAAAGAGACGACTTATTTATCTTCAAATATTGGTGTAAGATATAAATATCAGCAACGTACAAATCTGCCATAACTAAAACTAAAATTAGATAGAACTGAATAATAATGCTTTTAAAAATACATGTTTTATCAAAATTCCACCCTTTATGACCATTTCTTGAAATTGAATTTTTATTTACAGTACGTAGGTAGGTAAAAAAACGCACTTTTACAAGTCAGACACTTGTGCATGGAAAAACATTAAAAATAAATCAAATATGATCAACTAAACTAATGAGTTTATCTGATTATGTTTTGAGTTTTAAAAAGGAAATTTACCTTTCAAGTGGTGATTCATGGCTGAATCTCGCGCAGGAAAAGGAAACTTCATTAACTCTACCAGTGCTTCGGAAATACGCCCGTCAGAGAAGATAGCATCAACTCTACGAGATGTAATTTTAAAATTTTCGTTATCATCATTTTTTATTATTTATGCCATAATTTATAATATGAAAATCATCTTATCTTATGACATCGTATCCATAAGTGCCCATAAGATGTCTCAAAATAACAATTTTACAAAAGAAATAAATAAGATCAAACAAAAGCTGTAACATAACTTATGAGAAACCAGACTGGACCAGTCCCCCCCAAGCAGCACCCTTTCACTAGTATGACTTGTGCACCAGCCATCACCCCCCTCGCCATATTTGAGGGAGAGGAGCAACCCGCTATACAGAGCCGCCGGATGCGAGCAGACGAATTAGTGAGCATGACCTTATGGATCATGAAATGGTTGCCCATTTCATGTAATAATAAATTTCATGATATGTCTACGACATTACAACATTCTTAATTAAGTAACTCCAGTGGAGAACCAATGCCGTTACCGAAGTTGAATGACAGCCTTATGATGTCTTAGCAACTCTATAGCAGATTTAAAGCAATTAGAATTAAAGGGAGTTTATCAAGATCAGATTTTAAGGTGATATATCGAAAAATTCGTCGATTTTTGAATTTCTCTGCTGTTCAAAAGAAGTCCCAAGTTAAAAAAAATAATATATTAGTATAGTATAACATTTCTGGGACCTTTTTCTATGTGTAAAAATCAGAAATACGCGATTGGAGGAATTTCGCTCGATAGAAATAATTATTTCAATGAGGTCTAAATTTACTCTTTTTTGGATCCAACCACATAAGTTCCCTAAGAGTGAAATATGTTAGCATGCATGAATCATCTGTAAACATGAGAGGGTTTCGTACTCATGAATTTGTGATATGCCTTAATTATTTAGTTTTTTTTCACTTTTTTATCACGGAATGTGATTTTAGAAGCATTTTCTGTAAAAAAACATTCTTGTCACTCGAATAGTTTGGGAGCTAGATGCCAAAAAGATACTTGATCATTGGTCACTTTTTATCAAGAAATATGGTATGGTGTCATAAAGAAGCAGTTTTTGTTATGAAACTATTCCTGTCACTCGAATTGTTTACTCGCAAACTTACAGTAAACGAATTTTTCAAATTATTATTAAAATTCGCTTACAGGGATGTGAAAGACACGTCAGCGGTCAATAACGGTCTTTAAACGGAAATGACGATTCTGCAAATGATGAATCAAATTCAGGCGCTGAAGACGGAGCAAGTATTTACTTACCTGATGACAATTTCAGCGACCATGATGGTAACAACAATAACGGCGGCTGTGAGGACTCATATGATTCTGAAAAAAAGATGCTATGTACGAAGATATGATTTGGCTCTAGCTCCTGACACACATGTCACCCTAGTTTGGGACAGGGACTGAAAAACCGCAAAAGACCGGGAACCAAAAATAAAGGTAACAATTAAAAAGGTATCCATCAGTAACGGTACCCGGATAAATAAAAAATAATAGGTACCTTTTTAAAATGGTACCGCTAAGTTTGACCGTTTCAAGTAAAGGTACCTGGCCGAAAAAAGAGCCGTACAATAACACTGACCGATAAAACGGATACCTCAATGATTTCAGTTCTAGAATCGGATACCCACAAACGTGGCAATGTCACCGTCGTCGAATAGTGAGAGCAGAGACTAAACGGGTTCCCGATATAAAGGTTTTTCCCTTTATTCTGAGTGATACCCGAACCACTATTTCTGATAACGGGAACCATATGAAACCGAAACAGATATGTTGCTATAACAAATCGTTACGGGAACCTGAAAATACGGGGAACCGAAATCTTTATGTTTACTCCATTAAAAGGGGATTTACACGATCAGTTCTACCGCATCCGTTCGCAAGCCAACGCATCATGGTGTAAACAGTCAACGAGCCACCCTCAGAACGCATCGTGGCGACCGGATCGATCGTCGCGCTAGGTAGCGGCGGCCGATTCGACGTCGAATCCGTCGCCGATGCGTTCTGAAGGTTAACTTACTGGTTATCTTACTCATAGGGTAAATGCGCCTAATATCATAGATTTTTAGTTTCATAGTTCATTTTTATTAGTATAGAGGTCAAATAATTATGTAATTAAAATGTGGTTCATTGTACTATCTGCCTTTCTCTTTTTATCCAGCTTAATAAGAGTATAGTAAATAATAATAAACCCTCCATAAATGGCCCGTGATGTTGAACCTTATTGTTTTGTAATAAAGTTCAATACCTATGAAAAAATTGTCCGGCTCCCGGTCGCCGTTCGCTTGCACTGTCAAAACGTTTCTTGTGAAACGACTAAACAACTTTTTTTTATGGAATCTCTAGACCCCAGGATTCCCTATGTCGTGGTAACTAGTGTATTTCGCTTATGAAGGTACTCTTAAGCATACCTTTGTATAAATTAAAATTAAATTATATTAGTTTATAGGACTAAAACATAATGAAAATTCGAGTGGGGTTTAAAATACAACATCACAAGAGTGTTTTAATGCCTTGTTATGTAAAGTAACATACATACACTGCTATATCTACACATTTCATGATAAATAATTTTCGCTGAGAGTGCGAATTCCCCTTGGTGTTGTGAGCTTTAGGGCTACGTGAATGGTTTAGGGTATCAAAAGATGCTTATCGGCAAGGGCCACAAGATATTAAAAAATACATACAAAACTTTTTGGTCGAGGGCACCACTGTTTGTTTGTAGCATAATTGTTTTCTGTCGTTTGTAGTAAGCGACATGTCACATTGACAACATAGTCTGTGACAAAAACCAGTTTCTTGCTTTCTTCGATTCGAGAAGTTATAGTACCTGAACCCTTTTATTTAGGTTTCTACGAAGATGTATTAGATAGGTTGAAGGAAGAGCTCAGAAAACGTTAGATCATCATCATTTCTCTGATTATCGAAACTCTTTGCTCTTAAACTTGCTTTATTTATTTAGTCTGATTCATTTGTAACCTCAGATGAACGATACTCTTTGTTTTGTAATAAAACTAAGGGTTTGCTACAAACATTACTTTGACAGGTTTCTGATATCTCGTCCTTTTTGTAAAATTTCCAAAAACTGAATCGAAATAAAACTATTTAATTATCGAACCTGCTCACAAAAATTCACGAGAATTGTGATGATGAAACATTTTATATGGTATAGTACTAGGTAGGTAACCTTAGTAATTTGCAATATATGATAATTTCAAACTGAAAAAAGTTTTTTTTAAAAAAAACTTTTACCCTACGTGGCGGGGGTATTTCAAAGGAATGTTTGTCGGTAAAACACTCAAATCAGTCGGGGCGCAAGTGTTGCCTACTCAGTGGATTTTCCACTAGATATGGTGGTTTAGACTTTCATTTTAGCAGTCAAAAATGGTTTTACTGCTTAGTGGATTTTCTATTGGATAGGTTGATTTAGTTAGACGTAAGGTACTACATTCAACCACTAGCATAATTTTCATAATTATTCTAGTTAGGAAAGATCGCACTTATAAAAAGTGCATAATTTTTTATTGTGTTAGCAACACAAGGTTTTTATGATATGCTTGTACGTAACGCTTTTTAGGGTTCCGTGGAGTAATAAGGAATTATAGTTTCGTCACGTCTACGTCTGTCCGTCCGTCCGTATGTCACAGCAACTTTATGCAAAAACTATTAGGACTAGGTACACAGTTGAAACTTGGTATACCTCGCGCGCGCCACGAATTAAGATTGTGGGCGACGTTGTTGGCGGGAATTACTGCGCATATGTACAGCTTTTGAAAAGTGACTACTGCGCATTCAAGACCACCGCTCATAAAGTGTGGCGCCACGTATATGTAGATGTATTCTATGAACCACTTTACGATTTTTAAACAAAAATTGAAAAATTAAAATTATTAAAGGGGGATAATTAATGGAACGGAAACCAAAAAACATTTATCTACACACGTATCATAAGCCCTCTTTACTGCGTCTAAAAACCGCACGTTAAGACCAGCATTATGTAAAACTATTTGGTAAATACTCATTTCTTATCTGAAAATTTGTACATTATAACCGTAATGTACAAAAATTTGTCAAATTATGACATTCAAATTTCGGACGCCGACGCCCACCTGCGTGCCGCCCCTAGTTTGTCTGTGAATTTGGTACTACAGAACAAGCTACACAACTGCAGAGCAATTATCAATGCTACAATGCCGGTCAAACATGCGGTTCTTGAACACATCAAAGAGAGCTTATGATATATGTGTTGATAACCTAGTGTAAGCAACTGTACATTATTAGGCTATAAAACTCTCGAGTGATATTATTATGAAACTCGCCTTCGGCTCGTTTCATAAACCTACTCTCGGGTATTAATGCCCTCCATTATGTAGCAGTCACATAAACTACAATTTTTTCATCAAACCTAAATAGATAGGATGTCTATAGATCTTTAAAAATGACGTTGAGGTTCCTGGACCATTTTTCCTCAAAAAAAATATTTTCCCCCTCTCTAACTTTTAAAGTAAGAGAGTGAAAAATCTTAAAAAATATATGCTGTGTATCTCAATACACACTTTCAAGGAAAACTGGTTTGAACAAAATGAAAAAAGCAGTTTTAAGATATAAAACATTTATTAAAAACCGCAAAGATAACTTTGTCATTCATACAAACACTATGAAAAACAAACATCCAGTCACATAATTACTTGCTACAACGGAATCCTTCATGGGCGAGTCCGACTTGCACTTCGCCATTTTTTATTTTATGTACAAATTGCTCACTTTTTTATAATTAGCTTTCAATATCGTTCATTTTGATACCTACTCCACTTGATAAGATTAGAAGTTTTTTCGTTTCTTTGTTACACAATTCTGCTATAGGTAGTGTTCTTATGCTGACGTCATATTTATTTTATACCATCCTATCACTATGACACTTGCGATAACTTCGATTATAAAGATACGTTAATACCTAGGTACATCTAAATCGGTTTAGTATTTAGTAAAAATCGTGGGTGTTAGATGGGAGTTAGGTCCACTACTATAATTAGGAAGAAAGAAAAAGAAACAATAAACAGATTTCATTTCATTTCATTATACAATTTCGGTCCGATTTGAGAGTGAAGTGAGTGAGTGAGTAAGTTCTATAAGTGGGAACAACATTACCAATATTTTTTTCATTATTTTCGATAATCACATCTCTATAATAAAGAACGGCAATCTGGAATTAAAAAAAAATGTGATTCGTGCTTTGTATGTAAAGAGTGTAAATAAAAGTATCATACAAAAAATACAGGAGTCTCAGGCTATGATACTGAACAACTTTCCCTACTGTATGGAGCCTGGCATAATCCCGAATTAAAAAAATAAAAAGTTGGCGAAATTATCAGCCCACGATTAAACCTCATTAGATCGATTGTGGTTATTTATGCGAACGAAAAAGAACTGAGGTCACTATGTCGAAGTTATTTGCACAAAAAGTTTCAATATTGTACATAATTCCATATTTTCTTGCAAATAATTCTGAAACGTGCCACTTTAGGACCTCATCACTTTTTTGTTCGCATATATATGTAACCTCAATCGATTTACTAAGGTTTAATCGTGGGCTGCGAATTTTGCTATCTTTTTCTTTTTAAATTTCGTTCCTATGATATGTCTAGCAGTGTAAATCCATTATTAATGATAAGATGCTCATTTAAGGTACCTAGGTACCTTATTTTTTATTATAAAGTTATGTATTAGCACTGAGGATTTTCGTGATAAAATATTTAAGAAATACTTAAGTACATATTATTATTATTTTTGCAAAATATGCAATCATATTCAGTTTTAAATTTTCTCACGGATCTCCAATTAAAACCAAAAATAGTTACTACAGGGTCTTGTACCCACTCATTTGATACTTCAAAGGTGCATATGGGTGATTTTTGGATGTACAGGTTCCAAAAAAGGGGTAAATAAGAGAATATTGCAACTAGGGTGGTTGCGGGTAATTGCGGCCCCCCCTCTAATTGCGGCCACCTGATGTTTATTGCTTGGTACTAAGGATTCTACTGTTGCCACCTATATGTTAAATATTTTATTTTAATTCTATATTTTTGGTACAAATTTTGAACAAAAAATGGCAACACTGGCCCCTGTCAGCCATTTGCAATGTGCCCTCAAAGCAAAAAGCAAGAGGATTTATGCATTTTTCTAATAAAATTTGCTAACTTCCGGACCCCAGAAGGTAAGTCATAATTTGCATTATTTATGCTTTAGGGTTTGTTTTTCTTTTGATTATGATTCTTGAAATTCTAATGCACTGATTTCCGATTAGTTTTTTGAGTTTTATGATGTAATTACGTGGCAAAATGGGTGGCCGGCATTACAAACACGAAATTTGTGAATTTTCTTATAACGGCCGGGGGGGCGTAATTAAAAAACGCACAAATTCTAATGGCGGCCGCCTATGGTTGGTTAGGTTATTTTATTCTCGTAGGAATGTGTTAGTACCTACATAGATAGTTAAATTGATTTATCTAAATCTAAATTAGATTCGCTATTTGACAATAAAAAAAATAATAAACTTTAGTCTCTTGGCATGACCCTAGGGGGGCCGCCATTAGAAACACAAAACGCCGGTATTAGAAGCAGAGCGGCCGCAATTAGCGACATTCTGACTTTTTGAACATGTTATTATTTTAAAAATCCTACTGGTTTAAAATTATTTATAATAAAAATAATATAGATTCTTTAATTACTAAAGTATCGATAAAAAAATACACCAACTACTTTGATGCTATAGTAACGACTGTAGGATTTTGTGAAGTTGAAAATTTTGTTAAGTGGCCGCTATTACCCGTAACCACCCTACAAGTTCTTGGTTTTATCGCCATGATTAAAAGATGGCGAATGCAAATTGCAAATATTTTGACGTTTTGTGAGTTTGTCACGTAACTGATACATCATAACAACATAATAATCGAACTCGGACCATCATATTCCAGATTTTCAATAGAAAATTTAAAACTGAGGATATATTATGTTATAATATAATTTGATTTTCACTTTTTTTGGGATAATCTTCATCAAATTGATGCATGGCGCGTCAAAATCAATTCGAGTTAGTTTTTTTTTATATGGAAGCTCGACCCTGCTTCTATATAAAAAGTCGAAAGACGAAATCGCGGCGCACGATGAAAGTGGTATGTATTGGTAGAGGACACATAGATGAACAAAAAATGTCAAATAACATGGTACCCCAAAGTGTCACGTTACCGAGATATTTGGAGGTAAAGATCGACATGTGAGCACAACGGCAATCACTAAAATTGAACTTATTACGTGTCTATAGGCGTCAGATTGTATCCAAATAATCGATAATAGTTCCCAGATTGATTATTATTATTACTGTTTATTGGAAGAGGTAGATAGAGAGTAGGTGCATGACATTATACTATTATTACTAGTATTTGTCTATATAAGTATGTGTATCGTTGTCTAGTACCCAAGATACAGGGAATCCTAGTTTGGGGCTAGATCAATGTTTGTAAATAGTGTCCAAGATATTATTATTATTATTATACTAGGAGCACGATAAAACAACTACTATAATATATTATTTATCTACTAAATCGCATCGCATCGCAATGAAACGCTATACCTATTATGTCAATGTATGGCTCGTCTCTCATCCCGCTGCATTATGAAATGAACAATAAGTGTCAAGTGAGTACTTTTCTTTAAGTCTTATGTTATATGGAACTAGAGATCGCTATACCTAATAAATAATAATAATAATAGAACGAACAATTCTCGGTGCAAGTATGTATGATACGTGTTAGATATATTACTTTTTTTTTTTAAATGACACATCTAAGAAGATATAATATTCACGTAAGTTTGATATTGTACCAGTATTATTATATCAATAAACGATTTATAATACGGCTAGAAATGTTATTTCATACCTATAACGTTATAATAATAGTTTATGTGACTGCTGCATAATGGAGGGCATTAAAACTCGAGAGTGGGTTCGCTGTTCGACTCGCCTTCGGCTCGTTTCATAATAATATCACTCGAGAGTTTTAATGCCTAATTATGTACAGTTACATACACTAGTTTATCTACACACATATCATAAGCTCTCTTTGATGTGTTCAGGAACCGCATGTTTGACCGGCATTGTGGTTCTGCAATTGTTTAGCTTGTTCTTTAGTACCAACTTCACGCAGGCAGGCGTCGGCGTTCGAAATTTGAATGTTAGTACCAACTTCACAGACAAACTAGGGACGGCACGCGGGTGGGCGTCGGCGTTCGAAATTTGAATGTCATTATATGTAGAAAAACTACACATAATGACCATTATGTGTAGTTTTCCAGATACGAAACTAGTTTTTACCAAGTAGTTTAACATAATGCTGATCGTAACGTGCGGTTTTTGAACGCAGGAAAGAGGGTTTATGATACGTGTGTAGATAAACGTATATATAAACAACCCTGTCGTTTGTTTCAATAGGTATTACGGTAGGTACGTACTAGGTACATCCCGAACACAATTTAATACCTATTTTAGCGACTTTAGCGGGTGGTATCTTTTATACATTATTTATTACTCAAAGGTGTATCTATAGGTATCATAACAAAAATCGGCACCCATGCTGGGCGAAGTATTATGATTTATGAACGTTATTAGTGTTATTGTAAAATTCCAAACTCAAATCTTTTATACTTCTATAATAAGTTTTTATATCGCATATTTGTTTCCGTTTCAGTTAAAAGTTTCTGTACGTTAGTACTATTCCTTATTCTGTCATTGTACATGTGTTTTTTTTAACCAGTAGTTAGGCAGTAAACATATTATTAGTGTTGTTATGGTACAAGTAAGGTACTATAGTACCTAAATATTGGTAGTAGTAGATAAATATTGCAGCCAGTTAGATATATGTATATCTAACTGGCTGCAATATTTACCTACTTAAAAAAATATTTTCAAGCTAAGTAACATGTACACATGATTTGCGACCAACGTGACGCGACAGCGACATGTAGACTGCGTATCGACTGTCGATGCGATTAAATAGATAAATATTTAATTATAGTAGTAGTTTTCTCGTGCTCCTAGTAGTATGTTCTGTACCTAGTCTCTTCCAATAAACAGTAATAATAATAATCAACCAGGGAACGATAATTTGGATACGATCTGACGTCTGACACGTAATAAGTCTATTTTAAATTATTGTCGTTGTACTCATATGTCGATCTTTACCTCCAACTAACTCGGTAACGTGATGACCGTGATTCTAGCAAGAAAGTAAGATTTAGACATATTCTGAGTAAGCACATATTTAGTAGGTATGTTGTTAGATATAAATGTGACCAAAATTTCAGAATTTGTTTGTACACGGGGGCTGAAATATTTCACAAAAACACTTCCTGCTAGAAACACGTTTCGAAACGTGTTCCTAGCAAGAAAGTGTGAAATCGAAAGATTTCACTTATATGAACATTTAGTGTGTCGTGAGTGGTAAATCTGACCGAAAAGCCAATTTTGTGTGTCCACGGGTTTCAGAGATATTCCATTTCCTGCTAGGATCACGTTTGACCAAATACTGGTTTGAGAAAGCTACTGAACACACAAATCTTGACAGCTACATACATATTTGTGGTAATTTGAAACTTTTTTAAATTACTACACCGTTTGGGAGTTTTTGGTAAATCTCTAAAATACCTAAATGGCTTAATATCTATCTAACAAAGCAACTCAAAGTCAAACGAGAGATACCTTACGATACATCTTACTCAATACTATCACTTTACCGAATTGCAAAAGCCTAGGATAAGCCGTTTTACCAAAACATCAACTTTTGTAAAGAATTTGGTCGAAAATATTTGGACCCCAAACTAAGCAGTATGTACTTTGTTTACAGCAAAATTTTTACTACTAGCATTTAGTGTGTCGCATTTAGTGTGTAATTATTAACTTTGAAAATTGAGATTTCGACAATAATACGACCAAATTAAAGTCATGGTCCAAAAGTGTCCGTGCAGTACTTGAGACATACCATCCTCAGTGTGTAGAGTTATAGGTGGTACAATGACGTGGAAAACTTGTTAGTGGGTAAATGATAAGAAGATCCGCAAATAACTTCCTAAAATGAAACTCACCTAATTAGCTAAGTGCATGCCTACCTAAACATAATGGTGATAAATAATAACAGTGTAGTTTAATTTAATCGCTTGTTGAATGAAAACTGAAAAAGTATTTTGCCCGCAGCCCAACTTGATTGTTTGTCTTGCAACTTGCAAAATACCAGCGGGCATGGATTAGGACTTTTACACATACATAGCGTCACGCTTTTCCCAGACGGGGTGGCAGGGGCACAATTGTGCCCACTTTCAGCCATTTATTCGATACTCCATTTTCGTAATGAAGGTTTCCTCACCATGTTTTCCATCACCGTTTGAAAGTCCGTCCATATATTTAACTTTAAGATAAATTAATTATCTCATTGGTACTTGGTCAGGAATAGAACCTGCATCTCATTATTCATTATCAACTCTGCATTATTTCGTCTTAACCTTGAATTACCTGCTCAAGACAACTCTTGAAATACAAGTAGATGAATATATCGTTCAGCAAAATTTCAATGACTTACTATAGGTATATGTATATGGAAAGAGAGCTAATTTAAGATCCCTAGATGCATATCATATCAATGATGTATGATGTCAATAACTTTTAAACCTTATTGTTGAGGTTATGTTTAGATAATTTTCGCTATGAAAGTGAACTATTTTGCATTAGTATTTAAAAATCGCCTTAGCTCCGGCTACTAGGGGGCTGCGGCAATACCCCCGTACTGCAGCGCACTCACGCACGCCACCGTAGGTAGTGAAGCACTTAACTTTCACATGAAACTACCAAACTGCTGCCAAATGAGACCAATTTTAGAAAAGAATGTCGTCATTTTCTCCATATTTTTTTTAAATTAATTAATTTAAATTAAAAAAAAAAACACTGCGGCGTGAGTAACAGTCATCTTTAGCTATGTTTGGAATTGGATTGGAAACAACAAATAATTAGGCGGGTTCTTATACAGGGTGTTAACGGGGTCATGATTCAAACCTATCGGTCCTAACTCGAAGAATTAATGCGATTTCAAGTATAGGGCAAATTTTTAAAAAATACAGCCTTTTTTAAACTAGTCAACAATTTATTTATCCCAGTTAATAACTCAGATTATGGTTACCCTATTAATTCATGATAAAACCTTTTTAATAAACAAATGATTAGATGAGTAAGTAGTAGGTAATTGTCAACCGTCACGTCATAAGGGTCACATCACCGTAGGGTGACCATAATAATAAATAAATAGGGAATCATTTTTAGTTTTTTTATTACCTGCGAAAAAAGTGCTAATTTATGCACTCCAATCTACAGCGTTGTATTCCTAATTAAGTGCCAAGTCTATTTTCTCTTTCTTGCTACACGACCCCGTTAACACCCTGTATAGTGCTTCCGACAACTTTCGTGGTTTCTGGATAATGTTTCGATTTATGGGTGGTGGTGAAAGTTGAACTACGGGCAGAATGCTATTTCAGTGTTCAACAACCGGGTAAGCTAAACACTATTATATTTTATATCTTAGAATATAATAGTTTATTGGGTAGGCTGCACTTAGCTACTTTAGTTTTAGTTTAGTTTAATTTAGTAATTTAGTTCAGGTTAGTTTAGTAAGATTTACCAACTGAAAATAATCTTCGCACTTTTTCACATCACTGTACATTTTACATCATTTGATTACGTAGTAACGTAACTCTGCAAAATAATGATGTCATGTCTCAAGTACTGCACGGACGCTTTTGGACCATGACTTTAATTTGGTAGTATTATTGTCGAAATTTCAATTTTCAAAAAATAACTGTATTTTTACGACTTTTCGGTATTAAAAGTTAATAATTACTCACTAAATGCGACACACTAAATGCTAGTAGTAAATTTTTTGCTGTAAACAAAGTACCTCCTGCTTATTTCGCGGTCCAAATATTTTCATCCAAATTCTTTACAAAGTTGTTTTTTGGGTAAAACGGCCTGTGCAATTCTGTATAGTGATAGTATTGAGTAAGATATATCGTTAGGTGTCTCTCGATTGACTTTGAGTTGCTTTGTTAGATAGATATTAAGCCATTTAGGTATTTTAGATATTTACCACAAACTCCCAAACGGTGTAGTAATTTAAAAAAGTAATTCCACACAAATTACAAACAAATTACCACAAATATGTATGTAGCTGTCAACATTTGTGTGTTCAGTAGTTTTCTCAAACCAGTATTTAGTCAAACGTGATCCTAGCAGGAAATGGAATATCTCTGAAACCCGTAGATACACAACATTGCCTTTTCGGTCACATTTACCACTTACGACATACTAAATGCCCATATAAGTGAAATCTTTCGATTTCACACTTTCTTGCTAGAATCACGTTTCGAAACGTGTTTCTAGCAGGAAGTGTTTTTGTGAAATATTTCAGCCCCCGTGTACAAATAAATTCTGAAATTTCTGTCACATTTATATCTAACAACACACTAAATATGTGCATACTCATAATCTGTCTAAATCGTACTTTCTTACGTACGGTAACGTGAGCTTTGGGGTACCATGTTACTAGACATTTTTTTTTTCTAAGTGTACTCCACCCTTAAGTAGGTAACACTTTTATCGTGGGCCACGATTTCGAAAAAAAAATGACGGCGGGTCGATATGCCAGTTCGGTTCTAGGCTTGGGTATAGAATCGTTTGACAGGAGAAGGGGGTAAAAGGGCTTAAATCTGGTAGGGGCTGGCTCCCTCATTATAACACTACCACTCTTATTACTTATATCAATGCATATTTATCGAGTTTTAATAAAAATTGTTTCTAACCTCACCTCACCTCCTCCTCCACCTCACTAAATCAGATAAAAAGCGATAACGAAATGTACAAATGGGCAATTGAGTACTAAAATGGTGTTGTAAAACAGTATGTGGTCCAAAATGTCACGCAAAAAAAATGAGAATTTTTGTTCATTCATTCCGTTTCTTCTCGAGTTTCGTGAATGTTCCAATATTATTAAACTAAACTGCACATCAACAATACTGATTTTCACAGCAAATCTACTGATTTTTACAGCAATTATCAGGGCAAAATACTGCGGTAGCTTAGGTGAAGGGTAAAGGGGGTGAGCGAAGCCAAGCCTCCTTTATCCTTCGTATTAGGTTGAACATGTATGAACAACAAAAATACTTAAAACAAATAAAAGTGTTTTTGCTGATCCTTTTTTGCTGTGAAAATCAGTATTTTTGATGTGCGATTAAATACTTGCCTTTTTTATGAGTCTTAGTAGCCGGAGCTAAGGCGATTTCGAAATAATAATGCGAAATAGGAATACTTTCGTAGCGTAGGTCATTAAAAAATGAGGTTATAAAAAGTTAATATTCTAAACATCGGTTCATTACCTTGTAATGGGTACGATAACGAGGAAGGGTCCCTCGCACTCAAATAAAAATAAACGATAATAAAGTTATTTTTATATAAAAAAAATATTCAGGGGGATGGGGGGGATTTCGAAATAATGATGCGAAATTGGTCACTTTCGAAGCAAAATTATGTAAACATAACCTCAAAAATGAGGTCACAAAAAGTTAATTTTCTCAAGAACGTCGCATTACCTTGTAACAGGAGCAGTGTCACGGGGATGGGGGGACCACCTCCCTCCCCCTCCACCCCTCTACCCCCATTATCCTGCCAAACGATACTAGATCCCTCCCTACCCGGTTCTATCCCCTTTAACGTGCACTTTACAGTGAAATCCAAATTGCACTGATTTTCTCCATTTCTATTCCAAAGCAAGCGCACATGGTAATCACGTTAAAATATATTGTTGTTAGAGTGTAAGTACTAACGAAATAACACCATTTTTACTCCTGATTTCACAAAAATACAGCACAGACTTCCTTGTACACAATGGAAACCACTTCCAGTTCCAATAAACACTATCACACAAAATCACCCCTGATATGGCACTGTTCTGGAAGAGGGACAGGTCATCAACAAACTGAATTTATTCAATCATTCATTAAATCCGCATAATTTGCCCTTGAAGTTCTAATTTTTACCAACGGCAACGGTAATAATTAGGGCTCTTTTAGACCTTAATAGGATTTAAAAATAGGCTGCTATTTTTCGCCTTTTGGCAGCAACTGTGTTCTATAAGGGTTCTAACCACCCTTAGAGCACACCTACTTTTAGTTACAAAATTCACTTTGCGTAACAATTTGATATTTCATTTAATTTCATTTGTTAACCATATCCTAGAGGTGCTAGGGAAGCTATCGCCGACGCAGTCACAGTTTTGTACGACGGAAGAAAATCGTCTTAGGGCGACTAGGTAGAAGGCGGTTGAAATAATACTTAACTCGAGCAAATTTTGACAACTCCATACAAATTTATGTGGAGCTTTCGAAGTTTACTCGAGTTAAGTCTTATTCCACTCTTGCTAGTGGCACATTAGTGGTAGAAACCTTTCGTATATACATACCTATTATTTTGGTGTTCCTTTCAGTATTTCTACCGAACCCTCTAGTTATTATGCACAAATATCTTCTTAAATTAAATCATAATGTAGTAATTGCACACAACCTAGTACTTTATATAATACAAGTGTTCAAAGTGGTCATCATTACACATGATTGCGCGTGCGCCGCCCCAGCGAGAACGAAAATGTAGCCGAGTGTGAATGTGGAATGACCACGCACACGCGTTTCATACGAGGGTTTTCAACACAGTTGCGAGAAAAACAACAAACTTTTGATAGTAATTAACCACAAATATTTATTAAAAATGGCGCGCTGGTATTGTTTTTTCCTCACGTTCGCGCTAGCGATGCGCGCGCAGGTGTAAATATACATAGTGGCAAAACCGCAAAACAAATCCTTTAAAAATATCGTTTTGTATCCGCAAGTTAAGATTAATGATGCAGTGAAAAATATATCTATAATTTGATGAAATAATGATAAAAATAAAAACCTACACTAGTTTATTTAATCACAAAAATAAATAATGTTTGCGCATAAAAAAAACACTTAGCGGTGATCGAAAAAAAAGTAAAGTAATAATCGGTGAAGTGCGGGTCGGACTCGCACACGAAGGGTTCCGTAGTCTAGGGAATCCAATCCCGCGTCGAAATCACGATCCCGCAAGCCTGCGGGTTTGAGGTGGTCAATCAAGTGGCACCCACGGGATTCGCGGCTTTGATATTTTAAAATATATTTTGTATTTTTTTTAAGAGATAAATATTTTTTATCATTATTATTAATTAGATAATCATGTTCTTGTTTCATCACCTTCATTTTAATGTACGAAATTTAAAGGTAGCACTTTAGTGTTTTTGCCAATGCCTAAAAAACGCAACACCTTGATAAACTCACGTCTTCAAATATTTGCTAAATAAATTCCATAGAAAAGTTACGAGTTCCATGGAAAAGTCGATAAATTACTTAATGAATGAGGCCAAATGAATTATGGGTCAAATGAATATTCAGAATGTCGTCTGAGCGCATTTTTCTCAAAAAATAAATAAATATTCAGTTCCGCAAACGTGCGGGATCCCGCATGAGTAATCCCCTCATTTCTGATCCCGCAAAAAAGGTGCGGAATCCCGCATCTGCGGGATTGGATTCCTTATTCCGTAATGTATATATACTCTGGGTACAAGAAAACTTCACCACTAAAAGTATCAAAAATAAAAAGAGAATAATAAACAAACCAATTGCGCCAACACAGCCATGTGATAAACTGCGAAATATACGATCATATTTGAATCATGTTATGGTTGTTAGTTATATCGCGGCTGGTTTTAAAACTCATCATTATATGTACTGCTGTAGCGGCAACAGAAATACACATTCTGTGAAAATTTCAACTCTCTACCTATTTCGGTTCATCAGATAGAGCCCGCTGACAGACAGACGGACAGCGGAGGCCTAGTAATAGGATCCCGTTTGGCACCCTTCGGGTTCGGAACCCTAAAAAGCACTAGTGCGGTAATGTAATGCACCGTCGACGACGGTCGTCGTTACGTACCGTCCAGCTCCCAAAAAAAAATGAAGTTTGCTAAGTATATAGATATAATAAATAAAGATATTTGATTTGATTTGATTCCCCGCAGACCCGCACAGGCCCTGGGTCACCGTTGTCATAGTGCTGTACGAGTGCGCATCGACCCCGATTATCGATTTTGATATTGCTCACGATGATTCTTGTCCTTGCACTGGTGTATTAAAAGGGCATCAGTTGCCTTTTCATAATGTATGAAAGGAAAAACCAATGGTTCATTTTCAAGAACGAGATCTGACGTAAGTACTGAAAAGTGGTACTGTAATTGAATAGCTTCGAAAAACTTGTTTAGAAACTAGAAAATGAATACTGCGTGAAGGCTATAATAAGATAAGATAAAGATATGGAAGATTTTATAATAAAGGTCGGAGAAACCAGTGACGAAGATTCCTTAGGTGTTTTCTAGCGATGATAGCATAGGTTCATCTGATTTTGATTATAATAAAAAAATGATCATACCTACTCAATCTTTGTTTTGTCGTGAACCTTTTTGGTAACTATCGACATATAGGTTTAACATCACTAAAATAGTACCATCCTAACTTCACTTGGACAGTAGTTAGTGCGATTATTTCAAACGCGAGTTAACACTAAACTCGAGGAAACTTTAACAACTCCAAACAATATTATTTATATGTGGATTTATTAACACGAGTTTATATTTAACTCGCCGTCTAGCTAGTTGACCTCAAGCACGTGAAGACATCTACTCACATATTTAAAGGAAGAAATGGTTAGAGTAAGGTTTCTGCTAGGTCAGGATCCTGGATTTCATCGTAGTATGGAGTAACCCCAGAAAATTGCACCAATATTCATTGTTTGATAATATTTTTACAGCGTAAACTTTTTCAGAAAAATGTTACCACGAACCACGAACGTCCAACTCTCTATTGATCACGAAAGTTCGCTACTGCGCATGTCTGAAGATTTCAACATGCAATCTAAGAATACCACCTAACCATCAGACGGAAGGCTGTGATTTTCTTCTATTTAGAGCTTTTACCTATATTTAAATAATACATTGTAGTGTTTTGCTGTTAAGTTTATTAGTTATACACGTCCTAATTTGCAAAACGTCAAACCATTTGTAACGAAAATTAAGTGTGTAGAATTTAAGGATAAGTTAAAGTACGCCGAGATAGAGCATCATGGGGAACATTCAAAGTGAGAAGCAACCCAAAACTGGGAAATCCCCGGCAAAGGGGAAGAACTTCATCCGAAATCTGAACCGAAAATCATCCGGCCGAGACAGCAAGAAAAGGAAAAAGAGCGATGGGAAACGCGACCGCATAGATAAGACACCTGACTCGGATAACCCAATCGAATCGTCAGATAACGATATGATAGTGTTCAAAGCCGTGGGGAGCGTAGGCTCAGTCGGCGATGTAACGGTGAAAGGTTCAGTGACCCACGGGTCCGCGACTGTACCCATCCGAGCGCGCCGCTCGCCCGACGACTCCACCTCAGACTCAGTGTTTACCGACCCGCTCACCCCGCTGGCCGTCGAGCTCAACCAGTGTTACTACTCCGCAGAGTCCAGCACCCATGAAGACCCCTCTGACACGCTTACACCCGCCTCCGAGCACGCGCTGACAATGCCGTTAATGGAGGAGAAAACGGAAAAAACAGATGAAAAATACCCTGTCAAAGATAATGTCAGTGTCAGCGATGAGGTTATGGGCTCAATATTTTCCAAGGATTTGGAGAGGAGTTCGCACGAGTGCAGTCATGAGTTCAGGGAGAACAGGCTGAAGTCGAGTCCCGGGGCGACGTCTTTTACGTTGTCCAAAGTGAGGAAAGTCGAACTGGCGATGCCGCCGACTGCCAGGGACTCCGCTGTCACAACAGGTGAGACAACAAACAATAATGGTATCTACAGTTTTAGTTAGGTACAAGGTCGTTGTTATGGGTTAATACTATCTGGAGTACGCTCTCTGCTTCGTTGTAAAGCAACGGTCCTTAGCAAAGGTGGTATTTACCCACTTGTTTGGTCTCTACCTAAACACCGTGATTACGAATAAAGAAAGGATTTTTCGTCCTTTATGAAGTCTGTAGAGTATGTACAATCGGCAAAGAAGTTCGGTTTGCAGGGCACACAAATGCCACTCTTTGTGTGCGTAACGTTGCGACACGAATCGCTGACTTGAATGTGTGTGCGTTACATTGGTCGTCACAGCACAGTCACAGATATTATAATACTGTCTGAGCATACAATCACTATGTGTCTTCGTTGAATATAAGACTAGTTTTTACCGCTTCCTACAGAGTGGACGATAGCCCAACGGGTTAGATGCCAGACTAATGACTTTGAGGTATTGAGTTCGATCCTCTATCAAGGAGGGAAAAAGCATGGTGATGTTTTTTTTTAGATACTTTTTTTTAATTATTATTGATCAGACCAAATATTTATTCTAGATTAAGGGCCGGTTTCACCACTGCTGATGAAGCCTATCTGCCAGTTAAACTTAGATTTTTGTATGGCGTTATTTGACAGATAGGCTTTATCAGCATGTGGTGAAACCAGCCTTATTTTTTTCATAATAAAACAAAATTATATTTCGTCCTAATAATAATTTATTACTAGTTTGTTATAATAAACTACACTTAATTTACTTATTTTAGTTTTAGTCAGACAAGGACAGATGTCGCAGTTGATGATATATAAGCTATGAATCAACATGCTAAGCAATTAGAAATTATGTGATAACTTCTAACCTGAAGTAGCAATAACATCATAGACATATAAATCACCTTATCTTATGATAACACAAAGCTTTCACATATTAATGGTTATGTTTTATTTAATATCTTAGTGGAGCTCCTTCTCTTACTATTATTTGTTGTAGTCTACTTCTCATGCCAGTGACCATATTCCAACACATGTCAGTGCCTCGCATTATCTCCCAGGTTGAAGTAACAACTTCATCTAAATTAGACCTAGATCTCACATTCGATGGATCCCAATTGAGCACCATATGTCCCCATAGATTTTCGATGGGGTTTAAATCAGGGCTTTTAGAAGGCCAGTCAATAACTGTCAAGGATTCTTGCTTGTTAAACCATTCTTGCACAATATGGGCGCGATGCACAGCGCAATTGTCATGGACAAAGTATATATGCTCATCCGGATATACAGTTCGTACGGTTGGTAACATGACGTTCTGTAAAATATCCAAGTATCCTTGAGCAGTGTTGCGAGCACTCACTTGCACTAATTCACCGGGGCCCATCGACGACATCCATCCCCAATATCCCAAAGTAATACGGCCACTACACCTGCACGGTAGAATGTTTGCTAAACTATATCGTTCATTATTTCTTCTCCACAGTATTTTACGCCCATCCTTGTCTGATCTAAAAGTCTTTTCATCACTAAAAACAACAACATTATTACACCAATCAAAGTCCAAATATTCACGGGCAAACCGCACTCTGTCTTCACGATGCTCATTAGACATCATAATCTTCTTCGCTGGTCTCCGACATCTTAAACCATCAGCTCGTAAGTGATTGCGAACTGTTTGTAGTGTTACATTATGAAGTGTCGCCGTAGACCGGGTGCTGGCAAACGGATTGCTGTTATGCGCTGCAATGATGTCGCGATGGCGATCAGATGCAGCTGTGTAGGCTACAGGCTGTGGGCCTGGTCGACGACTTTCAACATGTCCAGTATCTGCATACCTATGAACCCACAGTTGCACTGTTCTTCTCTGTAAAATAAGAAAAAAATACAATGAAGTAGTAACACAAGGTATAATTATAATCATAATTTATAAAAAACCTTCAAATTTATTTTTTATATGCATAACTCACCGATATCATTAAACGTCGTGCTATCTCGCTAATTGAAATGTTTTGTTCATACAAAACAATGATTTCCGCCTTTTTAAAAGTGGATAGATGACTTTCCATGATAGATAACAAATCTCAATCACAATTTACAAGGAACGAAATGCAATACAACTAATGCTGAGAGCGCGCAGACGCAAAACAATTTTAAAGAGGGTAGCTGTTACATTTTAAATAAAGAAGGTAGACTATGGCCTTTTTACCGGGCAAGTTTACAACTCTTCGAACTCTAGTTTGGTTAAACAATTGTAATCAATTTATATTCGATGCTATGTGAATTTAATAATACTCGTAGCTTCTAAAAAATAATTTCCTTTGAGGGATCGAACCTTTATCTACATATCGTAATTCTAGCACCTAATCCACTAGGCTATCGACTACTTTGCATAAAGCTGTGAAAACTTGCGTCATAATCAATGAATGTATGGGATCAGAAAAACGCACACAGACGCGACATTAACACGAATACTGTGTTAGTGTGCATTGCTAATCGTAGCTATTGGCAACGTTACGCACACAAAGACTGGTGTTTGTGTGCCCTGCAAACCGATCTTCTTTGTCGTGTGTACATGTTATACGTAACCAATAAAAATAAAACATAATTAATTGGTAAAGCCTGTGTAAGGTAAGACAACGCACAAATGGAAAGAACTTGTCAAGAACCAGTTTTCCGCAACAGGTCGAAAGGTGTGTGTGCATCTGTCTTTTGTTGTGGAACTTAATGTAGTCGTCATGCCTTTGAATACATTTCAATGAGGGCTAATGGGTAGGTGCGTCGATGTCGTAACTATGGTGTGGCATGCCATGCATGATCCCTCCCTCTTGTGGTGACGTAGCGTATAGCTCTAGTGCTCGAGGTATTGTTTGATCTGGAGCACTCAAATGACAGTTATTAGATTCCTTATCAATTTAGATAGCCGGCAACAACTACATAATGATAAGGAGATTTCCGCTGCTTTGATTGCCCGCAACTTTTTTTGCAGGGTCTTATGAACTATATCATTATTATTAGTTATTCAGATTAGTTCAAGTAATACATTCATAAATTAAACAGAGCTCCGTGGTCTAGTGGGTTTCACGCTTGCTTCTCACTCAGGAGATGCAGGTTTGGATCCCGGTGCTGACCAAAACATCGTTACTCCATAGCTGCGGCGATGGGCTAGCCCCCTTCACACAAAGTGGAGTATTTAATAAAAGGATGAAATGGGCACGATTGTGCTTCTGCCACCCCGTATGGGAACAGGCGCAATATTAAATTCATAAATAAACTATTTGTGCGCTTTTCTTTCAATCTGACGCCTACCCAACATACCGAAACGCCATCTACGCGAAGCTTAGTGTATTGCTATTGTGAGAATTACAGGAGCATGAGTTTTATGGAAGATTTTTTAACAATTATTTATGAATTCATGTAAATGTCGTAACCATATCGTAGAATTGACCATATCATGGAATGATCAACTAAGGGTGAATTAGGTCTTTCATTCAACGAAGATATTGATATTTTAGGGAAAAACCTGCGGAAACTTGTGAATTCTAGGGGTGAGCGCCGAATAGTATTGTTATTAGTGTGACATGTATATGACGGAAAACATTAGGAAGTATTGAATAAAAATGATTTTGAAAATACATGTTTCATCAAATTCAACCCTTTCTGACCATTTCCAGAAATGGTCGGCCAGATCATGAAATGGTTAACCAATTCATGAAATTATCAATTCTATGAAATAAATACAATCGACAGGGAAAATTTTTTTGGCAAGTACATTAATATGTATTTGGATAATATGATATAATATTCATTTAAGTATACATAGGTATATTTTTTTAGGTAGATAGGTACCTTCTTGCTCGTATGTAGGTATCTACATATAGGCTTTGTTCGCGACTACATATTTGCGCTGCATTGTCCTGCAGAGACTGCACTGCACCATTTCGGCATTTCGATTCTACAATCTGCAAGTAATTAAAGGTAGGGTGTAATCTCTACCTTACGAACTCCAGCCAGTTTTCTGTATGTTTTACTGACAACCCGTTGTCCCGACCTATACCGTATTTGTAAAATGCTGATAATAGTAAGTAATCGAGGCTTTATAAGTATCGCCTTAAGTAGCTTTGTAGTGTGTTAGAGGGATAGGATATTCAAACACGTGTAAGGAAACAACTCATAATTGGATCAACATGTGCTTGCACACAACAGGCTGCATCAGAAATAGCGAATAACTTGAGTTTATTAGTGTAATGTAGGCGCATCGCAGCGCACCATTCTCTTCGAGTCTTGTTCCTGGGTAAATATTTAGGTAGGTAGGTATATCTATTGCTGCACAAAACTAGGGCGCGGTCCAATGAACTTCCAATGTTATTACATCCCGATGCTTTTCAAATATCCATTCAGCTGAGGGGGTCATCAACAGATGATTGATTATTTTTCATAGGTTTTGAACTTTATTACCAAGCAAAAAGGGTCAAGGATGGTCGCTATAAATTAATATTTGACCAAATAACCACACGCGATTGTTTCACACGAGCAGACATTGGATTTTTTTTGTAGGAATCGGGATATTGCAGAATCTCGCTAAATTACTGCTCGTTGGAGACCTCAATAGCGTATCGTGGAAGTTCTGTCTCATAAGTTAGGTCACAGTTTCGAACCCTAGCCGGGCAGGAAGTAAAACATTTCCAGGCATTGGATGTTTATGTTTGTGAAGTCGTTGTTTCTGTTTCCCAAGACACAGGGTATATTGCTAGTAAGTGACCAGTAGCAATCTAGCAATGTACGTGCATGTACATGATGTATATCACATGTAATGTTTATCTCATTAGCTTATCTCTACTTGCAGGCGCCCCAGCGTCCACGATCCGTCACACGAGCCTGAGCGATGTGCCGCTGACAGAATCCAACGTGCTGCGGAAGGTGGCCTCCCTGACCCTGGAGAAGGCGGCCGAGGGCAGGGTGCGGATCCCTAAGGTGCCCGAGAAGCTGAACTACCAGCTCTATGACAAGTTCGAAGGTGAGGACATTTCTGGGGCTCTGAGAAATTACAATTGTACTGTCGCGAACGAATTTTACGAGATGCTCTTTGTGTAGGTACGACTGGATATAGGTAGGTACTAGATGATAGCAACTTTTCCTCAATTTACACCCTTGATATTGTACCGGGGTACACTTAACTTATACTTAACATATGTATAGTTAACCTACATGTAAAATATAATTATCGTGTTGAAGGCATATCCATGATATTGTGACTGTAGTCTGGGCTTACACAGAAGTGATTTCCTGGACATAAAATGGCCAGAGGTTTCGCAACAACGATAATGTGTAGTGAGACGGGGGTGTCACTGATAGAAAATGTCTGGTGTCTTTGGAATTGCTAGGAGCCGTGGAAGTGAGTTATTTCTGCCCACAACTAATAGCCTACTTTCGACTTATCTACTATTTTACAACCTTAGCACCTACTTACTCAATCAATATTTGGCTACTTAAATCTAAATATAGGTACTTTAGCTTTAAGCTTTAGTGTAAGTACTCGAATACCAAACTCGTATCGGTACTGTTAATTATTCTGTGCTCGTATACGGTGCTTATACCTACTACATGTATAAACATATAGGTAGGTACATATCTGTGGTAGGTACCAACAATAATTAGGCGAGCGAAGCGAGCCTATCCTAGGCCGCACTCCAGCGCATTTAGTTTGGTACAAATTATGAAGAAACTTTTACAGCAACAGGTTTGAACTTTAACAAACCTAGTGATTTAAGTTCATGTTATGTTTCCACAAATATCATATAAATCTTATGTTCTGAATAAAATTAAGAGATAAAATAAATTTTATGTACTTATTGTAGACGTACCCTGTGAAGTAGTACTTAAGCTATTTCACAGGCACTACAGTACCTACATACATAGATATCACCTTTGGCGCGCCTTTGCAAATCAGCACTTTTTGCTAGTTAATGATCTACAGCGATAGATATTTAAATTTCGCGCTACAAACATTGCGCGTGTGCGTCGGAATTAAATGAAACGGCTCTTCTTACCAGCAAAGGGCGCCTTTATGTGCGTGTGTTTCTAGTGTGGGGCCAGAAGCAATGTTTGTGCCTGTATTGTATAAAATGTTTGTTTATATTATTATAAATCACTAATACCTACTGACCCAACCAAAATCTAAAATGCCGACCCACCCAACGAACATTATTTAACAATTATATTTCGATGTCGTCGTCGTTAGACGCCTTTTCTCGGGTAAAGATACCCATTGTACTCTTAATTGCACGCTATATTGCTGTGGCATAAGGTGGAAATTCGCGATGAATTTATCAGGGTGCCCGAACGAAAGGGGAGCACGAGTTGTTGTTTGTCATCTAATAATGTACTCTGTGGTCATTGTCATCAAATCAGGAAGACCATGAACGCACAAACGCAATTTTTTATGACATTTCTAAATTTCAAGTTTTGTTTTAAAAATTACCGTGTCGGTGTGTGTGTCTAGCACGTTTACATTACACCATATTCCGAATGAATCCTTCAACTCACCTTGCCTTCAAGTCAAGACTAAGCTCGTGTCTGCTTCATTCCAGGGCAGATGCTCCTCAATTGGTTCTTGTCTTCGATCGTTGACAGTAGTAACTTGAAGAGTTCGCTGACTACGCACGACTTGAGGAGTCTCGGAGGACAGTACTGTAATCATTTACTTGCTGCGGGCGTTCTTAGACAAATATGTGAGAAAAATGCTCCGCCGGAAAATGTCTTCAAGGTATTTGCGCACTACTCATTGAAACTACCTTGAACGTACTTCTAGTTCTATCTGTATTGTCTGCCTCTAAAACGGTGTTATTTTTGCAACGTGCTTTTACCCATTTAGCTAAAACATTGTAGGTATACCAACTCTTTATGGATTCATTTGTTCGTTGTATTGTATGATTTCAATGCAATGCAAAAAAATGGGTCAGAGTGTCGATAAGGGGGCGGAAGCATGCCTCCAGAAACCCCAAAGAATGGAGGAGCAGTGCACATACACCAGGTTTTAGAGCACAAATGGAGCACTGTGACTTTAAGGTGCCTGAATTAGTGCCTCAATAGAACCTGTGCTATAAGCTAAAAATCATGGGCTTGCTGGGGAAAATCCCTCCAGCAACCCAAAGCTGGATCTCCAAGACAAGTGGTCTTGGAGATCCAGCAATTCCTTAGATTGGTGCTACTCAAGTTTTATAGCATAATTGTAGAACTCCGCTGCCAAACTATCAATTTCAAAGCCTGAAGATAAACGAGATAAATAACCATGGGGTTGCTGGCATCTCCGGCCTCCAGTAACCGCATACAGATTTTGAGAACTGCTGAATGCAGACTGCATTAATATTTCAAATTGACGGTAACAATTAGAGCATCAGTCTCCAAATCATTCATTACCGTCTGTTCAGTACTTTTGGAATAATACCAGACTTTTTTTGCCCTATTAGTGCTACAAGTCCAAAGTACGTCTACCATGCGAAATAGTAGGAGATTTCGACGTTGAAAATTTACCTAAAACTGATCGTACTAATGTAGGATTTTTTTATATAGATAAATGATGGATAAAGACTGTTTTTAGCTAGGAAAGATGTCAAAACCAAAGATCCTTTAAAATGCATCTGGGTCGCAATCACTAATGAAAATGGTTTATGTAAAACTGATATTTTTAAGTTAATTGAGTGTATGTTCTGCGGAATAGATAGTTTTTTAAGAAACTAAAGGGAGAAATAGTATGAAAAATAAAAAATAAACGATTTTGTATTTTTTTCATTACAAACTCTTTCAAATATTAGCTCATCAACTACTAAAAAGTTATCATTAGTCTCATGTTTAAGTAAAAGTGGCATTATACATTTTATCTACACTCATATCATAAACCCTGCATCCAAAAACCACACATTACAACCAGCATAATGATAAACTTCTTGGTAAAAACTCATTTCTTATCTGAATATTGATACATTATGACTCATAATGACACATAATCTACCAAAATTTGTCAAATTATGACATTCAAATTTTTGAACGCCGATGCCCACCTGCATGCCGCCCCTAGTTTGTCTCTGAAGTTGGTACTACTGAACAAGCTAAACAACTGCAGAGCAATGATCAATGCCACAATGCCGGTCAAACATGCGGTTCCTGAACACATCAAAGAGAGCTTATGATATGTGTGTAGATAAACTAGTGTATGCAACTGTACATAATTAGGCATACTCTGGAGTGATAATAAGAAAGAAAGAAACATTTATTATAAAGACAGTGAACACACTACAATTACAACAAAGAAACAAAACAGGAGCGCGGGAAACCATTGAAATAACCAGGCGGGATTTTCGAAGTTTTTATTAATTTCATCGATTACTCGTATCAATCAGGGTTTTTAGAAATAAAAGGTGTCTGGAGACAAATATAAAGAAACCAATCATGGGGAAGGTGCGAACAAGAAAGAGAAAAAAAGATGAGGCTGAAGAGAAAAGTGAAGGAGACTCCACGTCGTTGTCCGAGTCAGAGGTCGAAAGCGCAGATAAGTACAAACCTTATCTGGTAACAGATTATAAGAGACAATACCCTGAGGATTCCGGTGCTACAGAATTTGTAGTATTCGTAGAGTCTTCCAATGCGGATATACCTATAGGAACCCGAGACCTAATGTCATATCTAGCTGTATCAAAAGGTTTAATAAAGGAATCAAATATCTTAGGTCAATGAACAAGTTCAAAATTGCCATATACTTCGAAAAAGCCAGCCTTGCTAATGCCTTCTTGAACAATGCTACATTTTTAAAAGACTACCAATTTAAGGCCAATATACCAGCTTCAAGCACTGAAATTACTGGTATAATTAAAAATGTACCCACCAACTTGACAAACAAAAAGATATTCACAATGCTATCAAGTTACAATAAAATAATATCTGTTCGAAGATTCACAAAAAGTACCAAAGTTGATGATAACTTCATTCAACAGCCGCTGCAGACAGTAGCCATCACATTCGCGACGTCAGTTCTTCCAGACTACGTAGATTTGGACGGTTGTTGGCATGACATCTCCTATATTATGTTCCACCAGTCAAACAATGTTTCCGGTGTCTCAGGTATGGCCATTTAGCAAAGTTTTGCAAGAACTCCGAGCTCTGCTCCATCTGTAAAGAAGACCACTCATATAAAGTTTGTAAAACTCCGATCGAACAGGCCAAATGCTTCCATTGCGATAGCAATCACGTTAGCATTTCAGCTCAGTGTCCAATTAGGCAAAAGAAAATACAAGAAAACAGACAAAAAGTTCAGACACCATCATTCGCTGACATATTCAAAAATGGAAATTTCCCACCTCTCGGCCCTAAGAAGCCTCTTGATCTCTTGACATTATTAAAATCAAATGACAAGGCACTGAATCTCTTAGTGCAAAGCATTATAAAAAATATAACATTAAATAAGACACAAGATACCCCAATATCCTCTAAAAATGTGTTAGATGTTTTAAGCGATTTTTTCAACTCCAGTGATACCAAGAACATTAGTACAAATTCACAGACAATTTAAAGATAGTACAGTGGAATGCTCAAAGTCTGTTATGTAATCATCATATTTTTACTCAATTTTTGTATGAAAATAATATTGACATAGCTTTAGTTTGCGAAACTTGGCTCAAGCCTACACAACGTTTAAATATTAAAGGATACTCAATAGAACGCAATGATTGTGGCAATAAACACAATGGTGTTGCCATAGTCATTCGTAACAACATCAATCAATACAGTAGATTAAAAACATTTTTTGATGATTCACTTCAGAATATTGCTATCAAAATAAACTTTAATAACAGTTCATTATCAATGGCCAGTCTTTATATCCCGACAAATTGTAGTCCTACTTTAAGGAAAACAAAATTTGTTAATTTTATTAATACCTTACCACAACCATGCTAAGTAGCAGGTGATTTCAATGCACTTCACACCATGTGGGTTTGCCAATCTGTCAGTCCTCGTGGAAGAGATGTCCTCGACGCTGTAAATGAATGCAATTTAGTGTTATTAAATGACACACAACCAATAACTGGAGACCAAATGGTTTGGATTTAACAATAGTCAGTCCCTCTTTAGCCCTTAATTGCAATTGGACAGTATATGATGATCCCCTGGGAAGTTATCATCTACCCACAATAACTGAGATTTTGTTCAACACTATCACTGATTCTTATTTACAAACAACTTTATTTCTCAAAATAACACAGCTGCACTCAAAAGACCTAATCTACGGCTAGTAAATTGGAATAAGTTTTCAAAGCTCGCCAACACTATGCTTAAAGAATTTATTATTAACCATAACGATCCTCTACAGTCTTTGACTATTGTGATATCATTCATAAAGCTATTAATCAATCGATGTTTAGAAGTCAGGCCCAAAATTCAAATATGAATAATAATAGCTCGAAACAGACAGGAAGCAATTTTAAATATTGGCATGGTGGAATGAAAAGTGTGCTAATGCAGTTCAAAAAAGTAAGTAAGCTTTTATTATATTTAAACAAGATCCTAGTGATTTAAACTATATTAATTTTAAAAAAATGCAGGCTGAGAAAAACTTATTATTAAATAAGAAAGATTAAATAGTTGGAAGGAATACTGTACTGAAATAAATAGATCCACTCCAATTTCTAAAATTTGGCAAACTATGCGTAAATTTAATAAATCCTACAGTAAAAGTACGAAACTAAATAATAATAATGAAATATTTAGGATAAATAACTTTTTAAGGAAATATACACCTGACTTTGTTTCACAACCAATGCAAATAAATAATACTTCTTCCGTAAACCCCACCAATAGTTACATTATCAATCCATTCACCATAGATGAGTTAAAAGCAGCTATCAAGTCACGTAAAGACACAACCTTTGGTTTAGATTGCATTTCTTACAAAATGTTTCAAAAACTGGAAACAGATTGCCTTGTGAAATTTTTAAATATTTTAAATTTACTCTGGGAACAATCAATAATTCCAAAAGAGTGGAAACAAGATTGCTTGGTTCCAATTCTAAAAGCAGGAAAAGATCCAAATGATGCAGACTCTTACCGTCCCATTGCATTAACATCTTGTGCAGGTAAACTTTTTGAGCAACTTATGATACAACGTCTTGAGTTTTATATTGAATCCAATCATATTCTTCCAAGAAATCAGTTCGGGTTTCGTCGCGGTCGGTCAGCAAGAGAAAGAATAGGGCATCTCTTCCATGATACTGACGCTGCGGTTAACAGTAATAAACATCTTGTCTGTATTTTTTTCGATATTGTAGGAGCATTCAATAACATTAATCATTCTGTTTTATGTACCATTCATTCTTCTTTGGGAATACCTGAAAAATGTGTTAGGTGGATTTATGAGTTTATCAGTGGAAGAGAAGTTTATGTTAAGATGAGTTGCAATAATATTTTTGGGCCAAGATTGTCAACTAAAGGCGTCTGTCAAGGTGGCATTTTGAGCCCTTTATTGTAGGTATATTCTCTACATCCACAGGCTCAATGAAATGTTAGGAACAGAAGTCAGCAACTTACAGTTTGCCGATGATTTGGCTATTTATTGCAGTGGTAATAACATCACACACACAAGTCAAAAATTAAATTTAGCACTGGAAAAATTACATAGTTACTTTCAATATTTAAATCTAGAAATGAGTCCAGCTAAAAGTAAAGTAGTCATATTCTCAAAGAAAAAAGTCATCCCAGTTAAGCTACAATATGACAATAACTTATTACCAATTCAATCTCAAATAAAATTTTTGGGTGTAGTTTTTACACAGAATCTCTCATGGTGTAGATATGTTGATTGCATAACGGAACGAGCTTTAAGAGCTATCAACACATTAAGATCTTTGGTTGGCAGCCATTGGGGTGCCGATCCTAAGATTCTTTTAACTCTATACAAAGCCCTTGTAAGAAGTCACTTTGACTATGGTTTTTTCTGTTATTGTATAGATCCAAAATTAGTAGATAAACTTGAAAAGATCCAAAATTTAAATTTAAGATTAATCTTAGGAGCCTTTAAGTCATCTCCAATTAATTTAATGCAGGTTGAGTGTAACTTGTGTCCATTAATGATCAGATTGAATAATTTAAAACTTAATTTCATTATCAAGTTGTTGTCTGAAGATGGCAATCTCCTTCTTTCTAAACTACTAATGCTTAACTCTAATAACTTTTTAACTTGTAACATTCAAGAAACTTTAACTAATAAGAGTAAATATAATATCTACAATAGTACTTTGCCTTGTTATGAAGGATCATATGAGAGCAAATTCTGTGGGTTAAAGATTCACATATATAGGACACTGAGTGATAAATATGCAGTTTACAATAAATTGGATGAACACAGAGAGTTTAGACAAATTTATACAGATGGCTCGAAATGTAACGAAAACGTCTCCATGGCTTACTATGATCCTGTCACTAAATTGGGACATGGGTTCAGATTGCCATCAAATGCAAGTATATACACAGCAGAAGCTCAAGCCATTTATGCATCTTTAGAATATATAGAATCAACTAACCTCAGTTTCAAGAAATGGTTGATAATTTCGGACAGCATGAGTGTTTTAATGGCACTGTCAAATCCCACGTACAATGGTAGCACAAACTATATTATTTATAACATAAGGCAGAAAATTAGTAGGCTTTGGCTCAATCAAGATAGAAAAATAAGTTTGTTTTGGACACCATCTCACATTGCCGTCTCTGGCAACGAACTCGCTGATAAACTTGCCAGCTCTATAATAAAAAAACCCCAATATTCACCAAATACCTGTCAAGAACATTAAGTTGCCAGCTTCAGATTGCAAAACCGACATTAGAACGAATATTAAATATCAATGGATGCTTCATTGGAGAGGAACGACACAAATAAAAGGAAAATGGTACAGCTATATTAACTCGGACATTAAGAGACCATGGTTTATCGTTGGAAAATATCTACATAGAAACTTTTACACAACAATTTGTCGTTTGAGAATTGGACATGGCAGATTTAATGAACATTTACATAGATTGAAAATGATTCCTTCCCCAAATTGTACATTTTGTAATTCTGAAAACCAATCAATCTCTAAATCATATATTTTTTTATTGCCCTCAATTCAATATACAAAGACTAGTATTCATTGACAGCTTATTGAACATTTACAAAGAAGCCCTGGATGTCCCGCGCTCTATTCAGGTTCTCCTTAAGAATATAGAAGCATTTTACCCTATTTATAATTTTATCAAGAGTACCATTGGAGTTATTTGAAAAATAATAATACACCGGAATATACCTATACTACCTGATTTGATAACTCGGATGTGACCTATAAATACTGGAGGAAAATTGATACCTGATTTGACAACACGGATTGACCTAAACATACTGGATTATGAAGTTAAAGAATAAATACGTTAGACAAGGCTATGTGCCTCGAATATATAATAAAGACTGAAGAAAATACCTACGGAAAGACAAGGCTTTTAGCCTCAATCAATATGAAGAGAAGAAAAGAAATTAAAATAAGACCAGGCGGTATGGGCTTAAGCTCTTAGCCTTTTCCATAAAGGAAAAAACATTACAAAAAAAAAAAAAAAACAGATGAAAAATTGCAATGACACATAATATGAAATGACAGTCGTGGTGTGACATTGTCATTACAAATGGCGTCTGACTCAGCATTATGTTGAAGGCCAGGCCTTCAACCCTTATTTTTAGTCAGCGCCAAGTGTTACCTCGCGAGCGCCCCAGATAACGGCGTGGTACAATCCATAAATACACAAATATAAAGAATATGTAAAAAATAGGTAACAATAATGGTAAATATAGATATGGCTGTTTTATATGATACATACAAAAAGTTAAATAAATAAACATGGCCCGCGCTTTTCAATCCATCTTTTCAATAAATTTAAATGTTGGTTTTTCGGTCCCACTATTCGGACTCAAGTCTTTTTGCGGCGTGAGGTTGGTACGGGGGGAGGAGTAGTCTCTGCTGATCTAGCAAAAATGCCCTGATAATTGTGAAACTCGCCTTCGGCTAGTTTCATGAACCCACTCTCGAGTTTAAATGCCCTCCATTATGTAACAGTCAAATAAACTACTACCTATATCAATGCATAGCTGAAACGTTAAACTTTACGGTGTTAGTAAATAAAACTCGAAAAAATCCATTAATGGTAATATTTTTCAATATCTTAATAGAAAAAGCTCACAAAGATCAATATAGTGATAGAGGCTCATAAGAATAGAATAGAAACTTTATTTGCTTATCATGGTGTACATAAGGTGTCTTAAATATCTAATGTTATTTTCACATGATATAACCATAGGTATGCAAATTACATTTTAGTTCACAAATTAATTAAAAGTCAAATGTAGGTTAATAAAATATGATTGTAATGTCAGTCCATAATAAAATTAAATTATTTATTATTCTCATGTGTAAGTCAAGTATTCGTTGACTGAATAAAAAGTTGCATTAACGAGCAGAGTTTTTAATTTATTTTTAAAGGCATGTCAATGCTCGGTTTCTCTAACATTTTGCGGAAGCTTGTTAAATATTCGGGTTGACATATTGAATATACTCTTGCCATAGTAAGCACTTCTATGTTGCTCAGCACATAGCTTATTTGCATGACGTTTGCTTTCTAACGTTTTATAGTGGTGTAAATTACTCTTTACAAATACACATGTTTCATATATACATAGTCAGGTCATAAGTTCTGTCACATGTGTAATATGAAATAATTTAGACATGTTTATTATTTATGTAAACATTTATATAGCACAATGAACTTAATAAAACATAGATTCTTATGGTAATAAAGTTTATTCAAAATGACCCCCGCGATTTTGAATACAGGCCTTTATTCTGCGCGGCCAGTCGTCTATCGCAGCACGAACGAGGTCCATGTCAATATCGGCGGCTGCCTTAATCAAGGATGCCTTGAGTGACTCCAAATCAGGATGTGGCTTTGAGCAGGCCTTTTCCTCCAAGTGTTGCCATATCTTGTAATCTAACGGACTCAAATCTGGACTGGAGGAGGGCCAGTCTTCGTGCCGGATGAAGTCGATTTCACGCGCCGCCAGCCAGTCTTGTGTGCTTTTCGCTCGAATGTGAGCTGGCGCAGAATCTTGTTGGAATACCCACTGCCTGTTATTAAACATGGTATGAGAAACCGGTTCCACAAGGTTCTTGAGGACTGTATTTTGATACACAACTGCATTCGTTTTTACGCCTTTCTCACAAAAATGTACCTCAGTTAAGCCCCAATAAGAGACTACCAACCAAACCATGAGCGAGGATGGAAAATGACCTCGTTGGACACGCGGAATACGGATGCTCGCTTCTTCACTGCTGTGTGCGTACACCTTATCATTTTGTTTGTTGTAGCTCTCTTCCACGGTGAAAATTTTTTCATCCGAAAAAAGAATTGTGACTCCAAATCAGGATGTGGCTTTGAGCAGGCCTTTTCCTCCAAGTGTTGCCATATCTTGTAATCTAACGGACTCAAATCTGGACTGGAGGAGGGCCAGTCTTCGTGCCGGATGAAGTCGATTTCACGCGCCGCCAGCCAGTCTTGTGTGCTTTTCGCTCGAATGTGAGCTGGCGCAGAATCTTGTTGGAATACCCACTGCCTGTTATTAAACATGGTATGAGAAACCGGTTCCACAAGGTTCTTGAGGACTGTATTTTGATACACAACTGCATTCGTTTTTACGCCTTTCTCACAAAAATGTACCTCAGTTAAGCCCCAATAAGAGACTACCAACCAAACCATGAGCGAGGATGGAAAATGACCTCGTTGGACACGCGGAATACGGATGCTCGCTTCTTCACTGCTGTGTGCGTACACCTTATCATTTTGTTTGTTGTAGCTCTCTTCCACGGTGAAAATTTTTTCATCCGAAAAAAGAATTTCTCGATGCTTTTTTCCCGCGTACCGCTTCAACAAAGCGCGGCATCTCTTCAGTCTCAGGTCCATTAAACGAGCGTCCAAACGATGCCCTGTTTTTCTTCGATATGCCCTAAGCCCTAAGTCTTCATTTAACACCCTTTTCACCGTGGTCCTGCTTAACCCCATCTGAAGGGCCAACAGTTTCTGCTTACGTATGGGATTTCTTTGAATTCGCGCCTTCACAGCTTTTATCACTGCTGGAGTCCTAACAGAGCGAGGGCGACCACTTCTTGACCTGTCATCTACACTAGAGTCTTCATTGTATCGTTTTATGGTACGATAAACGAATCTTTTGGTTATATTCAAATTTTTCAGTAAGTCGAAAATCTGAATTGGCGCGTAACCGCAACGATGCACCGCAATAACTGCGACACGGTCTTCTTTAAGTGTCCACTCCATATTTAAAAATGAGGAAAATTCTAAAAAGTACACATTTTTATTTTCATGAAAAATTCGAAATTCTAATTCAATAAACTTTTTTGTGGCCAGCGTTCTAAATTCAAAAGTTTTTATTGTGTGACAGAACTTATGACCTGACTGACACGGCAAGGTCAGAAGTTTAAGTTTATTAAAAAAGGGTTTGCAGCTATCCGTAGGGACAAGTTTACACACTGCCCTATTACACTTCTTCTGTGCTTTAAATATTTTGTCATTGCCTGTGGCATTGCCCCAAAAAATTATACCGTATCTCAAGGAGGATTCAACAAAGCCGTGGTACGCGGCAATTACGGCATCAGTGTTTACAGTCTTGGCGAGCATGTACAGGGCATACGAAAACTGATTAAGTTGTTTTTGTAGTTTTTCGATATGCGTGTTCCAGGACATGTTGCGATCGATGTGTAAGCCTAAAAACTTAATAGTCTCTGTTTGTTCAATTTTTTTACGTAAATAATTTATATTCAATGTCAATTCTTGTTTACGCCCTAATGCAAATGTCATCAATTTCGTTTTGTCAAGATTATCTAATTATAAGATGATTTTTATCAAGCCATTCAATTATAATTTATATCAACATTTTTCATTATTTTGTGTAAAAAGTCATATACCGCCATATTAATATGTTTGTTTCTTCTAAATCCCTTCTGTTCATTCGTCAATATTTTATTAAATTCTAGATAATGATAAAGTTTGTCATAAATAACCTTTTCAAATATTTTTGAGAAAATAGATATAAGGGTTATCGGTCTATAGAAATTAATATTTTCCCTATCATCTTTTTTAAAGAGTGGCTTTACAACTGTCATTTTCAGAAGTTTAGGAAAAATACCGTTTTCTATACTAATAACGTAACATCCAACCTTTTGCTGGCGAAAAATACGCAGTATGGAAGTTTCGAATTCGCGCGTTACTAAGTGAGATGGACTTAATTAAAGTGATTGACGAAGAACCCCCAATAGAACAAAATGAACAATGGATTATAAACTGTCGAACCGCAAAAAGTGTTATCATAGAATACTTATCGGACTCATCCCTTTGTTTCGCGAAAGATGAATCTATCCCCAAAATTATAATAAAAAGTCTCGACGCGCTGTACGAGCGAAAAAGCCTTGCAACGCAGTTAGCATTACGTAAATAGTTACTTGCGCTGAAACTTCAAGGTGATATTCCCCTCGTGAGCCACTTCACCACATTCGACGAGCTGATTTCGGAGTTGTTGGCGGCCGGCGCAAAACTTGATGAGACTGACAAGGTATCGCATTTGTTACTCACACTACCGAGCAACTACGACGGTGTAATTACGGCGATTGAGACATTGTCAGAGGACAACCTGACTCTGGCATTCGTGAAAACTCGACTAGTTGACCATGAAGAAAAATTGAAGTCTGACAGTACCGACACGAGCATTAAAGTTTTGCATGCTGAACAGTTCAAACAACAAAATTTCAATCACTCTAAATCGTCGACTAACTACGATCACAAAAGACATCAAAATAAGTACAAGATGACGAGGAAATCCCAATTTGTCAAGTGCCATCATTGTGGACGTAAGGGACATTACAAAAATAACTGCTACTACTACAAGAAGAATCAGAATCATCACAATACCCAGACAAGGTCCAAAGCAGTTCATGCGGCGCAGCTGAACGAAGAATCGATGCCCGCGCCAGACGAGTTCTCAGGCTTCGCGTTCATGACGGGCGACTACCAACAAGAGGACGAGCAATCGGAGAACAGGATAACGTTCCTGTTGGACTCTGGTGCATCGGACCATATAATAAACAGGGAAGATTTCTTCTACACCTGCTCAAACTTAACACCAGTTAAAATTTCAATTGCTAAAACTGGACAATTTATTTCAGCTACGAAGAAGGGATCCATTCGAGTTGTGAGCGAGACAGGTACTCCGGGCGTCCTGCAGGATGTGCTATTCTCCCCCGAAGTGCAGTACAACCTGCTGTCGGTGTCGAAAATGCAGCGAGCCGGCCTGAACGTTGTCTTCGACCAACATGGAGCTCACGTCACTGACTGCGGCGGTAAGAAGCTGATGACTGCTATGTGTAGAAACAACTTATTTGCTATAACGTTATCTGTAATAGAGCATCGCTCTGTTTCCCAAATGTGCATTAATTATGGCATCAACGATTAGGTCATATGAGTAAAAATAAATTGCAGGAATTAAAAGGCAATGATATGGTGGACGATATAAAACTATATGGTGGACGATATAAAACTAATTGAATCTGTGGTGTGGTGTGGTGTGGTTCCTAATGAAAAATTGTGTTAACCGTGCATTAATGGGAAACAGACGCGACTGCCCTTTAATAATAATAATAATAATAATAATACCTTGGACACTATTTACACACATTGATCTAGCCCCAAACTAGGATTCCCTGTATCTTGGGTACTAGACAACGATACACATACTTATATAGATAAATACTATACTTAGATAGATAAACAACCATGACTAGGGTAGAAACATCCGTTCTTAAGGATAAATCTTTTGTCAAGCGACCATTATTTATTGTGCATTCGGACTATCACTCCTCCAACAATTGATAACAAAAATTACTTTGTATTGTTTGTCGATCAATTCACACACTATTGCGTAACTTACCTGATAACCTATAAATCAGATGTGTTCGCTTGTTTCAAAGACTTTGTTGCAAAGTGTGAAGCTAAATTCAATTCAAAATTAGTAAATCTATACTGTGATAACGGTGGCGAGTACTTATCCTCTGAGATGAAAGAATATTGCGTGCAAAAAGGTATATCATATCATTTAACGGTTCCAAGAACGCCTCAACTCAATGGTGTTTCAGAACGTATGGTTAGAACGATAACTGAGCAAGCCCATGCTATGATTCATGGGGCAAAGTTAGATAAAGTATTTTGGGGCGAAGCAGTTCTAACTGCAGTGCATTTAATAAATCTAACACCTACGCGGTCATTGAAACAATCTCAGACACCATATGAGTTATGGCATGGTAAAAAACCGGTTCTAAAATACCTAAGGGTTTTCGGTGCTACAGTCTATGTCCATAATAAAACCAGTAAGGCAAAGTTTGACGACAAATCGTGGAAAGGAATACTGGTGGGCTATGAACCAAACTGATATAAAGTTTGGAGTGTAGAATGCGAAAGGTTTGTGACTGTGAGAGATGTTATTATGGAAGAGACAAATTTTCTGGAATCCAGGCCTAAGCTTAAGCCTGAAGAGAATTTTCAAAATTCTCACGACAAAACTGATAAGGGTCTATCTAAATCAGTGTCAAAGTCTCAGTGTAGCAATAACTCTGATGCAGATCAGGTGAAATCTGACCACAGTCCCAACAAAATTCGTAAATTATGTAGTGATAGTACAGACCCGAAAACGCAAAACAATGACATACCTATTAAAATCACAGATGAAAGTAAAAGTTATGAATTGAGAAGGAGCGATAGACTCAGAGGTCGACCAAGTGTATGTTATGATGAAACTGATGATGAATATTTACAGTGTGCTCAATCATTGTTTTGTAAAGTACCTAGTTCATTTGAAGAGATAAAAACTAGAGATGATAGAATTCATTGGGATAGTGCAATAAAAGATGAATTAAACTCCCTTAAGGAAAATAATACTTGGTCAATTGTGGATAGAATACCCAATAGAAATTTCGTTGATCATAAATGGATTTTCACTATCAAACATGACGAATATGGAAAACCTTTAAGATATAAAGCTCGACTTGTAGCTAGAGGCTTTAGTCAAGAATATCTCGTAGACTACAAAGAAACATTCGCCCCAGTAGCTAGGATTGCTAGTTTTAGGTTGCTAATTAGTTTTGCAAATCAAAATAACTTACTGGTTCATCATTTAGATGTTAAAACTGCCTTTTTACATGGTAAATTAAAAGAGGAGATCTATATGGAAATTCCTGAAGGGGTAAGTTATACAGGCAACATAGTATGCAAGCTAAATAGAGCGCTGCGAAGCAGGCTGCAAGATGTTGGTTTGAAGTCTTTGAGCAATCTCTAAAAGAGAAAGGTTTTCAAAATTCGGATGTTGATAGGTGTATATATGTTTTAGATAAAGGTGAAATTAATAAAAATATATACATAGTACTATACGTTGATGAGTTAGTCGTCGCGTGTGCGGATGTCCAAACAATGAATAATTTTAAAATGTATCTAATGAGCAATTTAAAATGACTGATATGAATGAGATAAAATTATTTCAAGATATAAGAATAACTAGAGAAAATGGTACTCTAACATTAGATCAAAGTTCGTACATAAAATGAATATTGTGTAAATATAATATGCAGGACTGCAACCCAGCAATTACTCCTCTAGAAAGTAAACCTAATTATGAGGCTCTGAATTCAGACGATAAATATGATGCGCCCTGTAAAAACCTTGTAAGCTGTTTAATGTATGTTATGCTGTGTACTCGTCCAGATCTAAGTGCGAGTGTAAATATATTCTTAGATACCTGAAGGGCACAATTGATTTAAAATTTGTGTATAAAAGAGGTGATTTTGAGAATGTACTGTATGGGTATGCAGATTCCTATTGGGGTGGTGATACAAGTGATAGACGTAGTACAACAGGATATATATTTCAGTCTTTCCATAATTGTACAATAACATGGTGTACAAAGAAACAGTCCTCCGCTTCTTCGACAGAAGCGGAATATATGGCATTGTACGAGGCTGTAAAGGAAGCTTTATGGTTAAAATCACTAGCGTTAAGCATTAACATACAAATTGTAACACCCATTACCATTTTTGAAGACAATAACGGCTGTATCAGTATGGCAAAGAATCCTACCAGCCACAAAAGGTCCAAGCATATAGATATTAAATATCACTTCACACGTAAACAATAGAGAAAATTGTAATTAAATTAAATTACATTCCAACAGGTGCACAACTGGCAGATACGATGACGAAGCCTCTACCTACAATCAGTGTAGGAAGCAGGAATAATTACGCGTCGAAAAAGTATGCGAATCGAACTGTCAGGGCCTCTTATGTAGAATGACATAAGGTTCATTTTATCTGAACTCGAACACTTTTTCACTCTGGTAATTATTCCTGCTTGAGCCACAGATTTCAAAATTTAAGAGTGGAAATGGGTCTACAATGTGTTTTATGAGTTAATTAATATGAACATTTACAAAATCATTGTTATTAAATGATAATATTAAGTTAAAATATTATGACTTGATCTGATTAGGTTTTTCTGGGTTTTCCCTAATCCTTGCAATTAATGTTGGATCATGAACTATATGTAATTACTCCCAGCAGTTACTTGGAAGGTAATATGTTCTGTTTAGGTGTTGCAATATGATGTATACTTGAATTATAAAATGATTTTGTTTTTGATTAGCTTTTGAGGGGGCGTGTTGGTTTATTCGATTGAGTATCGATTGTACAAAAATTAATCTGTGAAACCGCCATACTTGTTGTTTGGCCACACTGTATTTAAAAAGGTTAGTTAATAGCTGTGTTATAAAAGACGTTGCGACCGCCCAAATAGTCTTGTGCCTGCTCGGTCATCAGAGAGAGCGCTCCGTACTAGTACATTTCAGTCAGTGTACTAGTACACTCTAATAGCTCTATTAGTACTATTAGAACGTTGGATCTTATGAATAAAAAAATATGCCTGCTCGGTCATCACATCAGAGTGCGGTCCGTACTATAACATTTCAGTCCGTGTACCAGTAAGATCTAACAGCTTTATTAGTACTATTATGTATGACGTAGGATCGAATAAAAATGAAGCTATTGGGTTAACCTTTCTTTTCGTGCAGAGCAGAAACTTGAGGAATATTATACTCTGATAATATTAACATATTTATACAATTCCATGTGTCTGTTTGCATAGCAGAAATAAAAAGTTAAATAACATTTGATTTCCCTTTATACTTAAACAGGCTTAGGACTGTCATTCTAGTCAAAAAGCAATGCCGTACTGTGTGTGCGAGAGCGAGTCGGCATGGCTCAATACCTCCCGCCCGCCGCCCCGCTCTCTCGGAGCGATGTCCTAATAGTCCTAATAGACCGAATGTCCCATTAGCGTAGGGAAACGTTTCTTTACGTTCATTGCACAGTAACGTTTCCTATTCGTTCTTCGTACATGACCGACACAAGACTACACCCAAATCGTTCTTGTTTCTGGTGTGTTCTCAAAGCTGATAGGATGCAGTCGTTTAGCCTTTCAGTACGTAAATTCCCGCCAATATAAGGAATTCAGTTAAACTACTAAACCGTCGTTTCTCTAAATCTTAACTCTGCAAATAGGCTCCTAACCAAAAAATACAGTAGTTACTGGCTTGTATCTCGTTTGATCGTCAGTATTCGAAGTTGTTATTTTGGCAGGGGAGTGCTATAATTATGCTTTAAAACTTGAGTAGCACCATTCTAAGGAATCGCAAGTGGACTTGGAGATCCAGCTTGTGGTTAGCAAGCCCACGTTTTTTAGCTTGTGGAGCAGTTTTTATTGAGGCTCTAATTCAGGCACTTGGCAGTCAGAGTGCTCCATTTGTGCTCTAAAACCTGGTGTATGTGCCATGCTCCTCCATTCTTTGGGGTTTCTGGAGGCACACACACAAAAAATGTGTTTGAAAATCAAACTCTAGGAACAAGTTCATATTTATTCAGTAAATATAAATAATGGACCAGATTACACTCAAATGAAGTAAAAAGAAATATATATTAATATAAATATAAAGAGACTTTCTATGTGCACACTAAAGTTAACGAAACTTGCAAGGTAACCTAATGGTATATTGTATGTAATTTTCAGCCCAACCTAATGTACTACTGGGCCCACATGGAGGCGCCAATATCGCAGCTGGTCACCCCTGGCCGACTACAGATGCCCAAGTGGCCCCCGGAACGGGGCTCCCCCACACTTATTGCACAAGATCATAAATTCTCAGCATTAGATAACAGTTTTTATTTTACACAAAACAATAATGAAGAAATCAACAACATTGACGAAGCAAAAGCAATTATTTCAGCACTAAAAAGGAAACTGGAGGACCTTGAGGTACAACTAGAAAAGTACAAGTTATCAGCTCAAATTGAAGTCCTCAACAAAAATATACAAGAGTTGGACAATGAGAGCAAGCTAGAAAAGCAAAAACTTAATTACATCAGCACAGAAACTCAAACTTCTATTATAACCAATGATTTAGATAAGCTATCAAATAGACCTGTGATAAATATACCTGAAAATGATCCTCGATTAAGAACAAATGTATATAATGATAAAAACATAGAATTAAGTACTGAATCGAACGATAATATTTTGAAAGAAAGTCATCGATATAATAATGCGGAAGTTAGATCTGAAAACATTGAAAACTATTGTAAATTAAACAAAATTAGAGAGTGTAACAAAGACATAGGTATTAAAAATGCTGGAGACAAAATTGACGAATTAGAGACAGTGGAGATACTCTCTGAATCAACTAATGAAGCTAGTACCTTTATAAGTTCATCGGAACTGTCATTCAAGAGTTCTTTAATGTCACAGGAGACAAACACCACTGATTCTAGTGAGCACATGCCACGAGACAGAATCACGAATGAACCGACAGAAGTATTATACATAAGCTATCATAGAAAAATAGAAACCCAAACTGATGGCCCCGGCGATTCAAATTCAGATGTGTCATTACTGACTGCTTCAGAGGGCAATAGCTTAGATACTGTGGATCACGCGACACAGCCGATGTCGGCTCTCTCAACACATTTATCACAAGATGGAAAAGAATCTTGTACAAGTCTAAAACAACCTGTGTTGTCTTCCTCGAGTCAGCAGCCCTGTGTGCGTCCAACCCCGCCGCTGCCGCCCACGTCTGAAGTGGAGGCCATGGCTCCTCCCCCGCCGCCTATGCCTGATATGGAGAATATGCCACCAATGGCTGACATGGGGGCCCCATCTCAAACGCAAATGGCACCCCCACCGCCACCAATGCCCGATATGGGACCGCCGCCGCCTCCTATGCCAGAAATGGGACCCACACCACCACCTATGCCAGATTTTGGGCCCCCACCGCCTCCTATGCCCGATATGGCACCACCGCCACCACCGATGCCTGATATGGCACCACCGATGCCAGGGATGGGGCCCCCTCCACCGCCAATGCCAGGAATGGGGCCTCCTCCACCACCAATGCTTGGAATGGGGCCCCCTCCGCCGCCAATGCCAGGAATGGGGCCTCCTCCACCACCAATGCCTGGAATGGGGCCCCCACCGCCACCAATGCCTGGAATGGGGCCACCTCCACCACCGATGCCTGGAATGGGCCCCCCTCCGCCACCGATGCCTGGAATAGGCCCCCCTCCGCCACCAATGCCAGGGATGGGGCCACCAATGCCTGGCATGGGCCCCCCCCCGCCACCAATGCCAGGGATGAGCCCCCCGCCCCCTCCACCGATGCAAGGAGCGGGGCCCCCACCGCCGCCGTCCCCGGGGCCGGTGCCCTTCCCAGCACCCCCTGTGGGTGGGTGGAACTCGCAAAGAGCAGGTGCGTTATGTTCTTAAATTATTATTATTTTGTTATTGAGTTTTTATATTTTTATATTGAAAGTATTCATAGCACTTTTTTACTACCAAATATGCGAAGGAAATACAAATGGGATATTGTACTAGATATGTATCATCAGCTTCTGTTCTTCTGTAAGTTGGTTGGAGTGCCTGCACCTGGCCCACTTGAGCGGGCCTTTGTGACCCCTTCGCCTGCTCATCTAATTCAGCCATCCCAACTCCTGCACCAGCTTCAGTAGGAGGCCTGGGATGTTCTAGGAGCTCAAGGGGGGATGTTGTATCTCCTTGGATAGCCATTGTGGTTTATATTGTGGATGGACACGCCATCAGCATGTGCTCAACTGTTTCATCCACTTCTGAATTTCCTGACCACTGCGTAAGGCTGTCTGCTCTGTGGATTTGCCTGCCTAGCACCTAGCAGGGTTTGGTTCTCATAGGTCCATCCTTTCTAACTTTTTTAGAATTAAAAATGTAAGACTTATGAGGACCTACTTTAAGGTTTGAAGGATTTGGGCTCAGTATAGTCATCCTTACCCGGTTTTGGTAGGAAGACAACTTTTACCATTTTATGGGCAAATAGCGGAGTCAGTCATGCTCTGAAGATATCATTATCATTAGTTCATTCTTTTCTCGTCAGCCCTCCGGAAAACTCCAATCAAACCAGCAGCACCTATGAAGCCACTTTACTGGACGCGAATATTGACGCCGCCCTCCCAACCCGAGCCCGGGCCATCAGAAACTTCACCAATAAAACCACTCTGGCTAGAGATCGAGGAAGCCAACATTGAAAATATTGATGAGTTCACTGACCTCTTCTCCAGACAAGTCATCAAGGCACCAATAAAGAAGAAGGTTGAGGTGAAGACAAAGTTAAAGCCAGTCAAGATATTGGACGGTAAACGCTCGCAGAATGTAGGGATCCTTGCCCAGAGCTTGCACGTGGAGTTTTCTGAAATCGAGAACGCTATTTACAATTTCGATACCTCGGTGGTCAGCTTGGAAGCCTTGCAGCAAATATATGAATTGGTAAGTTTGTTTTGTGCATCGCCCAAGCACAGCAAGATTGATTGAATATTACTTACTACACCCAAAAGTAAACTAGGCACCTCGCTCTGTTGACGTAATAGCATCCGTCATTGTCGTACTGACTCGTCGAGGGCGAGAGCGAGCGAGAGGGAGGGGAAATCGCATTCCTCGCGGGTGCCTAGTTTAACTTTGGCGTGAAGTTTATAGCTACTCCTTTCATCCTTCCTTCATCATCCTGTGCCTTCACTACGGGGGGTAGACAATCAACTACCAACATCCCTTCGACGTCAGCTATATCAGTCCATTTTCGAATGTTAGAGAGCCATGATGTCCTTCTACCATTCAGTCATTCATGAGTCAGTCATAATTTCTTTGTCGCACACAAAGGAGATACAGAAAAAGTCATCATCATCAGCTTCTCAGGGGACCCACTGTTGGGTATAGGCCTCCTCATAAACACGCCATTCGGCACGGTATTACGCAACCAGCGTCCATTGCTTTCCTGCCACCCTCGCTACATCGTCGAACCATCTAGCAGATAGTCTGTCGGTGGATATATATCTCTTATCAATTCGGCAACGATGGAGTGAATAGAAGACGACCCAGTGCTCGACACTGTCGAATGCCTTTTCGTAATCTATGAAAAGGCATTCGACAGAAAAAGTAATAACATATAAATAGTGTACAAGGGCGAGCTTAACTATCTTCCATTCACCCTTAAATTATAAATACAGACTAAACCTAACTGAATCATCTTTCTTTTCCTACAGCGAGCGACAGACGAGGAGCTCCAAGCTATCAAACAACACCTAAAAAGCAAGCCGGAAATTCCCCTTGACCGACCCGAGACGTTTCTCTATGACCTCTCCGGAATACCTCACTTTGCTGACAGAATATCCTGTTTCATGTTCCAAGCGGAGTTCGAAGATGCGGTCAGCACAATCATGCACAAACTAGACAACTTGAAACATACCTGTGAGGTGAGTAATTGCTTTACTTAAGTTTTTTTTTGGGTTAGATAACGGGGAAGATAACCCAAAACTTTTTGGTAGAGGTATGTGTTTGTAACATGCTTATATTTTTCTTACTTGCTCTGTGATTAATTTGTAACCTCAGACGAAACTCTTTGCTTACTTCCTTTGTATTTGTTACAAACAGTTAACGTGCTTTACCTGGAACTACTTTGATAGTTTTCTTCCCCATTAAGGGGCCAAAAACACGGCTGCCAGCAAAAGATTACAGCAGTACAGCAGTGGTGGTTCCAGACAAATTTCGTATAACTTTTAAACGCCCTTGGCGGGGAGGGATGCGTTGCCAGCAAGCTGACAGCAGCGCTGGCTGGATGCAATGTAGTCGCTTGCTGTCAGCCACGCGAACACCAGTCGTGTACTGCAGGCGTGTACAAACGGGCTCGAGAGAAAAGTGAACATAGCCCTTCACCCGAGAGAAAAAAACTTAAATCATTCCCAGTGCGACATATGGGTGTCTGACTAGTTATTGCGTATGTCCACACCATTAACGTATTTTATCTACACACGTATCATAAACCCTCTTTACTGCTTCTAAAAACCGCACGTTAAGACCAGCATAATGTAAAACTATTTGGTAAAAACTCATTTCTTATTTGAAAATTTGTACATTATGACCATAATGTACAAAGAGCCATGATCAATGCCACAATGCCGGTCACCCAAGCGATTTCTGAACACATCGAAGAGTGTATGTAACTGTACATAATTAGGCATAAAAACTCTCGAGTGATATTCTCGGCTCGTTTCATAAACCCACTCTCGAGTTTTAATGCCCTCCATTATGTAGCAGTTACATAAACTACTATTTTGAACACTCTCAGATAGATTCACGATGTATCGACGTCGGTGAAGTTCACAAAAGTAGCTTATAGTATGGTGCATGTTTCTTACTAGTCAAGCTGTTTTCAAAGTCAAAAAAACTCACGGTGCTTAACTCGCGAGTGTGAAGGGTAAGGGAACGGAATTTCTCGTGCAGACTTCCCCTGCCTTTGGGAATTATCATCTGAATCATACATATACGTACATATTAGTAGAATATGTTGTATGTTGAATTTTTGTGCTATTGTATTTTATTTAGTAGAAACATAATTTATTATATTATTATGTTTTAGTTTAATAAATCATTAGAGGTAATTAGTTTTATTGCGCACTAGGATTCTCCTGTTGCACAATCTTTCCTGTCCCGCCTAGGTTTGCTGGTCGAAAACTCTCTTTAGAGATAAGCTCGCCTTTGCTCATAAAATGTTTTGTTACCATTAGGATTTCTGTGTAATAAAGAATATGAATATACTCTAAATAGAAATAAAAATGCATGTGATATTTTGTATAAGTCATGCCATGCCATCGTGGAATATTTATATTGTATATGCCATGACGTCGTTGTAGCGAATGTAGGGTACGGGAGCGTAGAGACTTCCCCCCTGGCTGGAAGCTAGCTGGATGCCGTGTAGCCGGACCCGCTGCTCCTAGGTGACCTTTGCTAGAAGATGGTGCTGGCAGCCGTGTATTAGACCCTTTACGGGTGTCGTATTTCTTTTCTTTACTTTTCTTGACGAATCGCTTTATCTCAACTCATCTCAATTCACAGCGTCACGCATTTTCCCATACGGGGTGGCAGAGTATCAGTTGCACCCACATTAGTCACAAAGGTATTCAACACTAGATTTAGCGTAACAGGAAATAGTCCATCGCCTTTCTCATTCAAAATTCATTCTTCAATATTGAAAACATCTCTCTAGCTGAGATCAGCTAGCTAGAGAGATGTTTTATTTTATTTGACACATAAATCACGCTGCACAAACTTAACCTATGCTTGATACTACAATACAACTACTACTAACTACTACTCGCAAGTGGCACTAGTGTTAGGTTAAGTTGGTTCCTAATGTCCTCACGAAGCTCCCTGCTGAAGTTTTAACACTGTTTCACATTGTCCATCTTCCAGTTTCTGCTTAAGAACGAATCTCTGAAGAAGCTGTTCGCGATCATTCTGACGCTCGGCAACTACATGAACGGCGGAAACGGCACGCGCGGCCAGGCGGACGGATTCGGCCTCGAAATACTCTCCAAGCTGAAGGATGTCAAGGTGAGAACACGTCACATTATCCGTATTTCATGCATTTGTTGTAAAGCTAGCTTCCTTCCAGTAGCATGTAGTTCTGAGCCTTTGCACATCTAGGAATTGACCGATGTTTCAAGAGCGATTGATTTGCGTAAATGTTAGAATTACATGATAAGTTCGTGTCCAAAACGACCCCAAACTCGACGACCTCTGTGGGACGGTCAAAAGGTAAGCTTTTATTTAGTTTCACCTGTCCCGGGCTCTCTCCGGCTGAACTCAATTTTTGCAACTTTTTGACCCACTCACTTCACAATTTCCGATTGAGCCGAAAATTTGGAGGCAAATGTAAATCGGATAAAAATGCATCTTTTTTATGACATGGAGCTGATCTGACGATGGAGCCGATAGATGGCCAAGCCATGGGAACTCTGTAACGAGCGACGCAACCCCATCGAGTTTTGGCTCGTTTATTTCGTCTTGACAAGTACGCTAGTCCTAGATAAGTTTATTTCTTTTTATTTCCATATTTATTAGTTTTATTTTACAACTAATAAGCCTCTAAAAATAAGCTGAAGGAAATTCTAAGTACCGCTGTCGGGCAGCCCAGCCTTCGTGTCGGTTCACAGTCAACTAAATTCTTGGGTATCTAGATTCAAAATTGCAGTGGGGTCCTATTGTCTATAGCTATATGAAGATTGAGCTCTTCAGCTTTTGCTGTACGAAAAATTAGACAGTTTCTGCTGAAGCCACTGCAAGATTAGGTATATTTCTGTTACTTTCACAGCATTATGGCATATGGCATTCTGTTGTGGGGTAAAGCCATAGATATACAATCGGTATTTGTGCTACAGAAAAGAGCAATTAGGTCCATATACAGAATATGAAATATCTCGCGATTCTCTCCGGGAATTATTTAAGGAGATCAGGGTTCTTCCAGAGCGGCTTGTCAATACATATATTAAAACTTATTGTACGATACCTTTGTCAGAAATTTCGATGTTCATATTTTACACAAGAAATAAAAATAAATTGAATGACTGTTCCAGTCTGGTTTCTCATAAGTTATGTTTTGTTTGTTCTTATTTATTTGTTTGTAAAAATTGTTATTTGAGACATCTTATTGGCACATATAGATAGGATGTTATATTAGATTAGATTATTTCTATATTGTACATTGTAGCATAAAAAATGTCGAAAATTTAAAAAAGACATCCTGTAGAGTTTCTTGGCGCTATGTTCACTGTCTGGCGTATTTCCAGAAGCACTGGTTAGTGGCGTTTCCTTTTCCTGTACGAGATTCAGCCATCATGATTCACCAATTGAAAGAAAAATTTCCTTTTTCAAACTCGAAACTATAATCAGTTACTCATTAGTTTATATTTGTTTTTTTTTTGCATTATTTTTGGCCATTGCATTTTTGAGTTCTGGTTGGTTGCAGTCCCGGCAGTCCAACATCACCCTGCTGCACTTCATCGTGCGCGCCTACATGCGCTTGTGCGGCGGCGCCCTGTCGCCCGAGTGCGTGCCGCCCGCGCCCGAGCCGGGCGACGTGGCTCGCGCCTGCGCCGTGGACTTCGCCGACGCGGCCGCGGCGCTCAAGTATATGCGGGTGAAGCGGCAAGGTATACAATCCTAATGTATAGCTATGTTAGCGCCCTTAGCCGCGCATAGAGCATATGCGGGAGAAGCGGCAAGGTATACAATCCTAATGTATAGCTATGTTAGCGCCCTTAGCCGCGCATAGAGCATATGCGGGAGAAGCGGCAAGCTATACAAACAATCCTAGGGTGCGTTTGTAAACCGAGTGAAAATTCACTCGGAGAAAGAAAAGAGATGGAGATAATGACAGAAAGAGATGAAATGTGGTTATCGATCGCTAGCGCGAGAATCGTGTTTCCGAACGGGATAACTTGTCAATGTTACACCAACCCGATTTCTATAAACCTGCCAAGCACAGTTTGACATCTGTCATGAAATTTTTGACGACGCAGAACCAGGGTGAGAAATCGTACTTGTCACTGCGAAAATTATTTTTTATTTTAATTTTATTTTATTAGGAGAACAAACAGTTTTACACAAAATTACTTTGTGTGGGCCGTTCGGAAACGCTGTTCGGCAAGCTGTCGCGTTCGTTGACCCCCGGTTCCACTCGGTTCGTTTCCGAACGCTCTGGAATAATTTTCGTATCACTCGTAGTAATTTTTAAGAGATCTCGAACGCACCCCTAATGACCGCACGATACATTACGATTTTTGAGAGGTCCCAATTTTGAACCTTATGCCATGGTAATAAAATTCGAAACCTATAACGGGACTTTGAGTACCCAGGATTAAACAGCCTATGTTGATGTGAATGGTTTCGCACAATGCACTTGTAGCAAGACAGGTGATTGATGAACGAATGAACGGATTACATTAGTTTACAACAAAACATACCCACGCATGAAACCAGTATACCTATCTTTAAAGTTAGTCCCCTTAACCCCATACTGCAGGCAAAAAAAAACGTAAGACGTTAAGTTTTAAAGATAATTGCACTGAGTTTCGGGGTTTACATGTAATATTTTATATTTGTAATATGTTTTGTTTATTCGAAAAAAAAAGGCACCGCCACAGATGTCGAGAGATAGGCCCTTGGCGCTAAGCTTGTATCGGAACCAGTGTCGCCGAAAACTAAGAACACGCATACATTTACACCACTCGTACGTCAATCCCTCCGCTTTTATTGGTCAGTGCAATGTCATGCACCTATCGTCCGAACGCACCCACACTACCGCAGGTATACTAGCTAGTCGAGCTAGTGTTGGGACCACAGATATCGAGAGATAGGTTGAGGGGCGTGGCACGTGCGAACAAATGTAGCTCCGACAGGTTAGATATTAAAAATTCTCGGTAGTCACCGGGCGACCGCAGTGACGAATTCATTTCCGTTGTTTTTCGAAAATGCCGACTTGTGCAATACTCACGTGCAAAAATAGAAGCGAAATTGTGAACTCCAAGAATGCCGGTGTCACATATCAGTTGTAAGTCTCATTCCAACTATTATTTATTCTTAAAACACAAGAAATAAACATTATTACGAAAATAAATCATTCGGGGAAAATTCGTCATGAATTGACATTAAAGTGACAATGTCATGTTGTTCTCGCTAAGTTTATATACATTGCTTGTTTTGTATCTTAATTTCACTACTTATTGCCAAGCTAACACGCAATGAATATTTCACACTTATCTAAGTACGAAAGCAAAGATGCATCGCGATACGGAGGCGAACTGTTACACGCACACAGAGACGACATATAGTGATGGAGATAGTGATAGATGAATTATGTTTTTGAATCGATAGATTTTATCATTCCGCATTACTAATATAGTTAATGTAATAATATAGTTATTTTATTGCTCATAATACGTAAGTTTATTGTTAGTTATTCCAATGATTGCCAAACAGGCAGTTTAGATTTTAAGTTTTTTAAAACCTCGCCCGACGAAGGATAATGGGGTGTTATAAGTATTGATCGGAAATTCCGATGCTTTCAGTCAGGTCCGAAGAGTTCACAGTTATTCTACCTTCAGAAACCTCTTTGCCTCTCTTTCTAGCTGTAAGGATTCTGTTGAAAAAAAGAAGAGAGGCAAAGGGGTCTCGTATGTCGTATAAATATGTCGTATTTACAAACAATTTACTATTTTATTTATAGAACCCGGCATTGTATACGACTGTCTATACCAGTGTCTATAAATTATAATCGATCGATGATACACGACCTATACACTCAGAAGATTAAGACAATCAAACTTCTTTTTCAACACAGCATGCCAGGACAAGATGAAGAAAGTGCTGGAAGCGACGCCCCCAGAATCACCCGAGGACGCCGCCAAAGAAGACACGCAGAAGCGGTTTGAGGTGTTCCGGGAGAAGATGACCAGCTTCCTGGAGTCCGCGGAGGAGAAGCTGAAGACAGAGGAAGAGAACTTGGAGGAATGTCGGAAGGTAGGTTTTTCTTTTTAAATGCGGGTGGCGCAATGGTCTGACCTGACACCCTCCAAAAGTCTGCTCTAAGCCTGGGTGGTGGTGGATTTTTCGTTCTTGCTAGTACAGCCTGCTACTCAAGTAAGCAAATGCCGGTTATCTGTCAGAGTAACGTTAAATCCCGAGCAGGAGACAGTGCCACCTATATGTGAGTGGTGGTCTGTGCACCCCGGCATCGGCAGGGCTTCGTCAATCGCTCAAGGTCGCGAGTTATTTGTCTACTCGCTCGCGTCCCACCGGGGCACCGGGGGAACAAACATCACTGGGCTGCCGGCCGCTTGCCTGAGCGCATGACGAGCGGAGGAGGGTGAAAGTTAAATGAATTTCTCCCATTATTCAGGAGTTTCTGGGGGTAGTCGAAAAACGAACTGGTTAAACTTTTAGTTTTTGTTTACAATTAGTTGAATTCTATTGATTTTCCTCCACTTTGCCCTTGTTTTCTGTTTCAATACTTACTATTATTATTTACAAGATTCAGACTATTTTCAACCCTTAAATTTAATAGCAGATATTTTCGGTCAGGACATAAAGCAATTGAACATTTTATTGAATGAAACCATATTTGATCAGCAATAAAAATAATTTAATTACTTTAGATCTTATATTTTACAATCTCTGCAACGTACGCTCAATAATGTAAGCAAACGAACGTCGCGCGGTTGGTATAGCATTCTCACCTCTCGATGGGAGTTCAATAGACATATTTTTGTTTAAAGTTTACTCCCAAGTATTATTATAAAAAATATTTAGGCTATTATATTTATGTCATAATAAACATGATTTTGTAGGTAGAAAGAAATTTCAATTGTTCTTTAATCACAGAAACACATTAATTATAAAAAATATAAATTACAAATCTTGCTCAAAGTGCCGACCTTCACTGCGTATGCACGCGTAAACATTGATTAGTTATTTCTACAGTGGTAGTTCGTAGGCGAATTTCCTCTTTAATTACGGCGAATGCTTATTGTATCCGTTGGGATAAATCTTCTCTAGATTCGACTTCCGTAGCGTAGACTAACTCTTTCGCCCGTCCCCATATGTAGAAATCCAAAGGGGTCAGGTCTGGAGAACGTGGAGGCCATGGAATAGGTCCATCCCTCCCTATCCACGAATTTGGGAAAACAATATCCAAGTGTTCCCTGACTGCAGTTCTCCAGTGAGCTGGAGAACCGTCTTGCTAGAAGACGATTGGCGGCCTATCTTCATTGAAAAGCCACCACAACAGGCACCACTGCCAACAATTCTGGTAGGACGTTGACTAAAAAATCAAGGTAATTTTCCCCGTCAGAATATCGGGTAGGAAGTGTGGTCCATTGACTTCATTTCCAACGACTCCTGTCCAAACATTAATACTGAATCTCCTCTGGAAACGCCTCTGTGTTTTGATCAATCAGGATTGGGTTTCAGGCAATGTGATATTAGTTGTACCTACATAATTCTGTAAAAAAATGCGGACCTTGTACAGGAGTTTAAGGAAATGCATGTTTGTCATTTTGCCGAAGAACCTTCCACACCTTCCAGATTGAAATTTCCAGCAATAGAGCAACATTCCTAATGCTCCTGGTCGGTTGTTTCGCGAACAGCGCCAAAACCTGTTCGTCCAATTCGACGTTATGTTGAATCACTATCCCTCTATGTTAACTACATCTTAAATTGCAAGTTTCGCGTAAGCGTCGGTATTTGTTTTGAAATGTGTGGCGGGAAGGTAAGCGTCTGTTAGGAAATCTTTCTTGATAAATTCTTTGCGCTTCTCGTACAACACCATAATAGCGCTTCCATATGCCATTAAGATGTCCGCGTATTCTACATACATCATTTAATCATCAAAACCACAGCACTAAATGCTTATTTATAAATATTATTAATTAACCAACACGAAAAACACAAAGAATATACACAGAAACATGAAAAAAAAACAAATGTTTGAAAGACGCGCCATTACAGTTTTTTTTTCTGGGTAGTCTCCCACTGCTGGGCAAAGGCTTACCTTAACAGCCCGGTCCGCCAAAAACTTCTCGAAATCAGCGATACGAGTATCGCCCTCCCGCCCGATACACAAAGTTGGCAAATTAATGAACTTAATGGTTTTTATGGAATTATTGTACATTATTAGAGAGAAGTTAGACCAGCAATTTTTTTAACTTTCAAGAAAAAAGCCTCCTGTTGTGTTTTTTTATTGATAGTCAAAGATGATTCTTTACAGAATTTCACTTCTTGAAAAAACATTTGTGAGCTCAAAAATGTAAGATGTTAATTTCCCGTATTTTTTACTACAAAAGATCCGTACAACATTACACAACCAATAAGAGTAAATAATTGCAAGTTTTATCAATAACTTTTTTATTTATTCAAGTTTAAAGGAGTAATTCTAGAGGATTTTTCAAAAAAGGTAAAAATATAAAATAAAAATATCCCTTGGGCCAAAACTTTTTTTTGTGGACCTATGAGATAGCAAATGACCCCTTATAATAGCCATTTTAAATAAAAAACACCCTATATACAAATAGCTAGATATAACTAGAAACGCCTATATAACTAGAAACGCCTAGTACTAAATCCAATACATTGAGTTTAAACTGCTCTGGACTTTGTATAGTGATCTTAAAGTGTATTTAAGTACTTCACACTATTAGTGTACTAAATAAGTACAAAAGATATTTCAAAACACTTACAACAAAAAACTTTTTCTAACATTATCTTAGACCGAGCATAATTTGACCAGGCGTGTAGATGGATAACTAATATAATATATATACTGTATATAATATAACCAAATATTAGGTCCTTACATATGAAATTGGCGTTTTGTATGGAGAAATTGAAGTTAACTCAATTTTCAGTACAAACATTTTTGTATTTTTTTTAGGAATGACAGATCCTAATTTTATAAACTTTCTGTGTATGAATGAGACACATTTAGCTAACAGAAAATTTTATATATTTTTTGAAAAGTGTCAGCTGTAAAAAAATATTACGAATATTATCATGAAAATGGATGACATTTAGGAGGCACTGATTTTGAAGATAACATTTTAGTTATCAAACTGAAAATTAAAAGAAAATTTAATAAGAAGATGTAAAATATTGAAATTAATTTTAAAACAATAAAAAAAAACTGGAAATAGCTATTGAATTACTCGAATTATGAACTCCTGAATCTGTAAGAAAAATTCGCCAATTTCATAGGTAAGCACCCAATATCTCGCACTGATCATAGTTGTCGCCAAGATGTTGACGACTCCATGAATTTTCAGGGGCCAGATGCGTCGTAACATATCGCCCGGGCGCGTCCGCGTTGCCCCTGTCGTGCGCCGTCGCTTGCTGAATGAATTCACTTAGCAATTGTTATTTCTTATCCACAAAAGAGAAATAAATACTGCATATGTTCATGCAAATTTGAACCCGATATATACTAAGTATGATTAAACTGTGATCGACAAAACTTGCGTCCGGAAGGTCTCAAAGTCCTGTTTGCCGGACTCCGGGCCATCATATTAAAGTCGACTGTGTTGACCAGGCATTTTCTTCTAACAAAAATAAACGGACGTTCATAACTTTTGTGCGCGACTGTATTGGAGGACACGAGCAGCGCGTGCGTGTGACAAAAGTGATAAAGCGCATGCGCACGAGAACGGAGTCACTGCTTACAATGGTCACGCGCGGCCCCCCCCTCACTTCATGCCGCACCTCGATTGAGACCCGAAAATGTACTTACTACTGCGCACGGTGCAACTTATATGCGGTGACTTGTAACTTTCTGCGATTCTCATATGCGTTTTCCACCTCAATAGTTCACCAGATCAGCAGATCCTCTGAACGCAGGTCGTCTATGCACCCGGGCCTCAGTCAACAATTTGTGGTAACGTTCAGGACCCGACCAAAGCCACCCGCTTGCGGCACCATCTGCGTTTTCCACCTCAGTAGTTTGCTTGTGGTGCTCCGCAGATATTCGTGGCCACAATGAAGTTCTACCAGTACCGGCCGAAGAGCGGCAAACCCGAGGAGTGTGAGCCCGGGGAGTTCTTCTGCCTCTGGACCGCCTTCTGCAGCGACTTCAAGGATATCTTCAAGAAGGAGGAGCAGCTCGCCATCAAGGAGAGGTGGGTTTGCAGATGGACATAATCAGTAACATTTTATACAGGAATTATATATGTCACCGTAAGATAGTCATAACCGTTAGTTGATCAACTATTGACAGATAGTAAATCAGACCGACAAGGTTTAGAATAACGTTTCTTTTGTTCTTACATGTTAACCTAACACAAAGGCTATCCGGGGTTTCGCTGCGCTCGCCCCCTCTAGTCTTCACCTAAGCTACCGCAGTGTTTGCCCTAGTATTTCGTTTGCAATTCAAGTATAAACCAGTTTACTATTTAACGGTTTTAACCGCTAGTTTATCAACTAACGCGTCACATACGTCAATTTATTTTTCTTTACTTTACTTTACTTTACTTTACTTTACTTTACTTTACTTTACTTTACTTTACTTTACTTTACTTTACTTTACTTTACTTTACTTTACTTTACTTTACTTTACTTTACTTTACTTTACTTTACTTTACTTTACTTTACTTTACTTTACTTTACTTTACTTTACTTTACTATCTGTCAATAGTTGACCAAATAACGAGAAAAAAACGTTAGTTAATGAAATAACGGTTTTGACAATCTTACGGTGACGTATACATTGCTTCTGAACCCCTGCTAGGATACCCTGTGTCGTGGCCAGACACCGGAACGTTACACACATATAATCATCCAAGACCTGTAGATATATTTTTCTTCCTTCCCAGCCGGGATTCGAACCCGGGACCTTCCGCTTGGGAGCCTCCAACCGCAAAGCCGCAGAGGTCATCAATGTTGTTGATGTTCATTGTTGTGAAATTTGGCGAGTCAGGAAGGAAACACCAATCGGTGGATTGTCGATATCGGCACAGTATACATATAGAACAATAGATAATCATCTTACTTGTTGGTACTTCGCACGGCTGCACACATGCGCGCGTGTTCGGTACGCACGCACATATAGCCTTCGGGAATGATGGAGACTGCTTCAATCGGGGCCCCGCCGTTGCCGTGTTATGTATGAAGACAGCGAGCCGCCCCAGTGCCACGCACGATATCAAAAGGAGCCGAATAGGCTTGTAACTAAGCAAGTTGCTAAACTGCACGTCAACCTAGTGCAGTTTAGCAGTTTAGCTTACAAGAAAATATTTTAGGTATAGTATAGTGGTAGGTAAGTATTAAAATATTCGATGAAGTGGGAAACTAGAAACACATGCCTAATGATCTGTAATATTATTAATTTGTGTAAACAATATTGTCTATTAAACTGTAACAGAAATACTTTGCCTGGTACCTACTTAAAAGCAAAATTAGTATTTTAGGTATGCCAAGCCACAAACGTGACACAGCCCTGCGCATCGCGCGAAAGTAGGTAACGTACGCTCCTAAATGGGCTCCGATTTACTACTGTTCTATATGTATACTGTGATATCGGTGGATCAGCCTTTCTTCCACGTCAATCGATTCACGGTAGGCAATTAGAATTTAGTCAGGCAAGCAGCAAGCTTTATTAGTCTTTGACTTTTCATGTTTTAGGTATGTATTGTATGATAATGATGACATAGGATTTTTAATCCTCGATCGTAGCTACAGCTTTGGTTTGATATTGGCGTAGCAATCATTGAAGTACTATTATAAGCGCATAGAGGCATTTTTGCATACGCTTTTACTCCACGATTTTGGGCGGGTAAATTGTTTTTGTCGTTAATTGCTAAATAAATGATGTACATGTTTATTTTTGGAATAGTTTTATTATTTTTAATACATTACGGCTGCAATACATCCGTTGGGTGGCTAAACTAAACTGAAAACTAATTGATCGAAGTAACTAAAAATAACTTATAGTAAGAAAAAGTACTTACACAAATTAAAGATATTTTAAGTAACTTTTCATTAAAATGCAATTTAAGTTCGGTTGTGTGATTATTGAAGCCAGATCATGTTAATTTATTAATTACCTATTTATATAATCATATATTTATATTTTTGCTTTAGATAACTTAAATTCGTTAGATTAGTAAAATTTCTTTTAATATAACCTAATTTGGCTTTACACTTATTAACTGGATAGGCCTTGAGTTGCATTTACTAGTCAAGCACTGCAAAGTTATTGCCTGTCAACCTGTGGGTCTACCGCCCAAGCCCCGTCCTCGGCGTGATCCCGATACCGACGACGCTTCAATTGACTTGCCGTATTGTCATAATATTAACTGTATTTAGTGGATGTCAAAAGTCTGATGAAAGTCGCCCTAATTCTATAATTGGAATCTGCCTCATTCCGGTTTTAACTGCTCTACTTTTAACACTCTACCACCATTAGTACCTACGTATCTAATCTGTACGGTTCAATTTTCATAATCTATTATTTTCATGCGAAAAAACGTTTAGTTGATATTTGCTGACAACTTACCGATGATAAGTTACAGATGTAGTGAATAAACCTTTCCTTTCGTATTTTCTCGGAAATGTTCGTTTTTGTCTTACTACTTCACTCGCACTCAGTACCCATCGAGACAACGTAGGGAACGGTCGCATTGCAAGAGGAAGAATCTATATAGAGTAGTTAATACCACAGAAATATTTTGTTGATATTTATGTTAGATTTTGTGATAAACTTCATGGACTCGTGTATTAATGCAGGCCACCTATTTTTTTTTTGTTGACTTTACATTTCACTCTTGTCTGTCATTTTTGTAAATAATAAACATTGATTTTATTCGATCCACATTAACAATTAATAACAGACATGCCGAAAGCACTAAGAAAAGGGAAACATTTAGATCGGCAAGCCTGCGAAGTTATTTTCAATATTTATTTATATTTCTTAACTGAAAATGATAAATTCAAACATACCAACTATACTGCTTACTTTTGTAAAGTCCAAAAACGAGTTTCGGAGGCCAGTGGAATTTCTCAACGAACAGTAAATAAAATATTGCAAAAAGAATACATAAATCAATCCACCTCCAATAGTCCGAAGTCGGCAAAGTTGGGTAGACTAAATAAATTATTTTGTCTAGGTCTTGACGATTTTGACTACAACGTTATACGCCGATTAGTGTATAATTTCCATTTGATATACAAAAAAGTACCTACAATTAAAGCCCTGAAGTCCAAGTTATCCGAAGCCATAAATTTTAAGGGATGTGACTTTACGCTAAGAAAAATTCTTAGAAAAATGGGATTTCGGTATAAAAAAGTTGAAAACAACAGAAAATTACTTATCGAGAATGATGATGTTCGTTTAAAAAGAGTAAAGTTTTTAGAGTTTTTTTAGGAGAGAGATTGTTTATATGGATGAAACATACATCCATACCTCACATTTGGCAGGTAAAAGCTGGGCTGACTCGTCAGAAAACGGAGTGAAACAGTTAATTTCTAAAGGACAACGTCTTATAATAGTGCACGCTGGTAGTAGAAAGGGGTTTATACCTGGGGCATTGTTAATGTATCAGTCTACTGATAAAACAGGTGACTATCACAACGCGATGAACAATGAAAACTATGAAAAATGGCTTCATAATCAACTCATTCCAAACTTAGCTCCACATTCGGTACTAGTAGTAGATAATGCTGCATATCATAATAAGTACGTAGAAAAACCTCCTAATTCAAATACCAGGAAGCAAGACATGATTGATTGGCTATCCAAACATAACGTTCCGATTGATCCGTCATTAACAAAACTTGAAATATATGAAATTATTTGCAAGTACAAACAAGACTTTGTAGAATACTCTATAGATAAACTTATGAACGAATATGGACACAGCGTACTAAGATTGCCACCATATCATCCTGATTTCAATCCGATTGAAAACATATGGTCTCAAATAAAGGGATACGTATCCAAAAGAAACATCAGTATGAATATGACTACTGTGAAACAATTGGTACAGGAAAAGGTTAATATGATTGGTTCCGATGTTTGGGCCAAAGTATTTGACCACGCCATCAAATGCGAAAACGAGTACCGAAAACACGAACCTGAGTTGGAAAATTATATGGCTAGTTTTGTAAATACCGTTCATGAAAACTCTGACGATGATACACCAGAAAATAGTTCTGATTCTGACTGTTATATGGAAGTTGGAAGTATTGTTTCGAATCACACTGTCCACCCCGCTCCTCCTCCTCTTATCCCGCTGTCATAATCGAAGTCGTTCATCCAATCAGAAAATCATATTTATTTATATTAATTTCTCTGCTGGTTTGTTTTGTTTTATGTTGAGGTGTCTTTTTTGTTATGTCATAGTATTTTTAATTAATTACAAAAATTTATTGTTATAAAAAAGGTCTGCAAAATCCTACTATAGTTTTGACTTATAGTTAGACTTTTGGGGTTCCAATCCTTATAGAATCATTAGATCATTCCAACCGGAATTTGGTTTTTATCAGTGCGTTTTATTGAAATAAAACGTCCTCAGTAACTAGTTATATTTTTGTTTACCTAACGAATTCTTTATATGATAGAATCGTGGTGGTTTTAACATCTCAGTGTAATATACGTCAAACGGGCAATTTGACATTTGACATTGATAAATAAATTATGCGATTTATTTGATACCTACACGTAATTTAATAATACAGTAATTCATAGACACATCGGCACCATTCGGGTGTTATATTTGTTCCGAGTTTTGCCGATAGGAAAGGATTATTCACTACATCTGTACGCCACTATATTTTTTTTTGTATTTGATTGATTTTTCCACTTTCTTAGCACGCAAGCCGGCATTTTTTAATGTTTGTTAAGTCACAATTTCGGCATGCAGACGCCATGATCGCAGCCGATGGACTTATGTATGCGGAGTTGCACGAAACAACTTATAAAATTTAAATGATGATCAAACTAATTTAATCACGAGAACACAATGGATTCCTGTGATTAAATTAGTTTAATCTCTAGTCAAATTTTGCAATTTGTTTTGTGCAACTCTGCGTTAATGAGGTGTTGCCGGCTGGCGCAAACAACTGTTTCGTGGCGTCGTCGTTTCCATACGCTAGTAACAGTAGTTCAATGGTAGTCATCAAACAATAAATTCGTACTTATGTACGAATTTATTGTTTGAAAAAAAAATAAAAAACGTTGAAGTGGCGCTTTTGTAAGCGCCACTTCAACGTTTTTTGCGATCTCATCACTACTGCTTTCAGCATGATATGGCACGTCGATGAGTAGACATTAAAATCATTATAGCTTTTCTCTTATTTTCAGGTTAAAAGAAGCCAAGAAGCGTCAAGGCGAAAGAAAACCAGTGACACAGCCGAAGAAAGAAGGCGGATTGAAAGCGAGACTGCAGAAATTATCCAGTGGCAAAAAGTGAACACGCCAAACTGACTATATGTACTTGTACATTCGGTGATTGAAAGCGGTGGAAGGTTCAAGACTTGAAATTACATCCGCCATATTGAATTTATGGCTGCAAATATTATGGACAACAAAGAGATTTTAAAAGTCCACCTCAGCCATGTTATAAAAGCTAAGTGCGATTTTTTAATGGACGATTATTTAATATTTGTATCAACTTTAATCATTCTACAAATCGCTGCCTGTCAAGTTGTGTGTGTCAACAGGCTGTTTCTTTTTTTGGATTGATAATATGACACGAATTTCTATTGAACAATAATTGTTACGTTATCTGATTATTTCCCTTCGAGAGAGTAGGCATTGTAAGTGAAATTTCTATTGTGTTTTCACTGACTCGCTTATAATTCAGGAAGTTAATGATTTATTACAAGTAAGTGCCCCAATGTAATTAAGTTGTGATGTGAATAATCTTGTTTTGTTAGGTGTGATGATGTGGTTTATCTTCTTGTTGTTCCTTTTGCCTTGACTAATAAGTAAGTAAGGAATTACTTATTTCTCACTTCAATGTCAGTTAATACAACTAAGTTAGACAATAATTAAATTGACATATAGATAGACAGACATTCCACATACATTCCAAATTGACATTCCTATCAAAACAAAAAATAGTTAATTTCGGCTTTTAAAACAAACACAGGGTGAGATTTAAGTAGCTGACCATATTTTGACGTTTAATTTCGAAAGGAACGTCATCTCGACTGATATCGGTATAGAGGTCAAATCAAATTACTTTGTTTTTCAGAGATGTTCGAAATTTGAATGTAATAATAATATCGAATTCGATGTTATTATGAAGCAATAATAATATTTTCAAATAAGAAATGTGTTCTAACAAATCTCAAAGCTGGTCGTAATTTGCTGTTTTTGAACGCATTATAGATGGCTTATGATATGTAAGTAGATCAATTATTTTTTATTTAATGATCCCCATTATATTGCTCAGATTACTATTACATTGATTGCTATAGAGATAGGTTTCGATGGGAAAGTTATTCGTAATCATCCCCAAAATTTGATCAGCTACTTAAATGTCGCGTTCGGTTGCGGAATTCCACCTTAATTTGTAATAATGGATAGTTACTAAAAAAAAAAACGGATCCTTATATACTACCCCTATATCGTAAGGGGGAAGAAACAAATGTCCTAATTATAGGTATTATGTCCTTCTTTATAGGCATTTACTTAGTACAAAGTTTAATTTGCATAATGGTACCTGATTACTTTTCGTTGGAAGCTGTCGGCAGACTGGTATTCCCGTATTACAACTAGATTATTTATTTTTATAATAATGGTGCGGTGCTATATTAAATAACGCATTCAATTCAAAGAACTCGTTTTATTTCTATTATCATCCCCACATCCATTGCTTTTGGTAGGAAAACATCCTCCGGCATTTTCATTCTTTTGTATGAGAAATTTTTTTGTTCTCTAATAAAAAATATCGCGGAATTCCGAACAGTTGTATTATAAGATAGCGCTTTCAAATCTAGTTTGCAATTAATTATCACTTAGAAAGTAATTGCTGAAATTGTACTAATAACCAAACTTTCCCGTAAAACAGCATTGAGTGTATTCAGTATTTTACCTTTCCCATCAATTTTGCACAGATTTGTTTAGGTGTATATAGAGATGAACTTGTAAACGATATGCGTAACTTAGAGATTTATGGATATTTTATTATAAATGTTTAAACATTGCCCAGTACCGACTCGTAGTCACACCAGTGCGACTAACAATTTTTTTTCTCCGTTGTCACACAAAATTCCGAGTGAACGAAACGTTTAACGAGTTGTCTAGGCAACAAGACATATACAATATAAAATTTTTTTTATGTGTACTTAGATTAATGTTTTAAGTATTTTTTGTTCTTATATGTTCAACCTAACACGTAGGATAAAGAGGGCTTCGCTTCGCTCACCCCCTTTACCCTTCACTGTTTTGCCCTGATATCAACTGTTGTCGTGACGCCATCTTGTTTTCCAACGCCGGCTTTCGGTAAGACAGATTGTTAAACGTTTTCGACGATGCTTTATTTAAATCAAAATGCTAGTGACTTGGTTAAGCGTCGGCATTTAATTAACGGTCTAGGGAGTCAGTTAAGTGTTTGTTTTAACCAACCAACTGCGAAATATATACCTACTACTGTCATTGCTTATTATTGCATTACGCGTTTGCACAATGGGGAGGAGCCTGCAAAACACTTCATGGAACTTATAGATATCGAGAGATAGGCCCTTGGCGCTAAGCTTGTATCGGAACCAGCAGCCTTATGGCGTAAGTCGTCTGAGCTATGAACTTCATATAGACTTACGTTTGACACCTTGCACCAGCGTCATCTGTCAAATTGGTATCACGCAAGTAGCATCATAATGGAGGCCAAACCCAAGCTCATTGAATGAAGCCTAGAAGCCTTCGGTGATACCCCGCAATCGATAAAATTGTATGAGCATGAGATGAACCATAGACACACGCTATGAACTTCAGAGAGTTACGCCATAAGGCTGCAGTGTCGCCGAAAATTAAGAACACGCACACATCTACACCACTCATGCATCAATCTTTCCGCATTTATTGGTCAGTGCAATGCTTGCACCTGTCGTCCGAACACACCCACACTACCGCAGGTACACTAGCTAGCCGAGCTAGCGCTGTGACATTGCAAGGACAGCCTGTTTCATCAATCGATTATAATTTATAGACAGTGGTATCTATGCCGGGTTATATATAAATAAAATAATACTTTGTTTGTTAATATGACATATTTATTTTACAAGAAATACCTAGGTATTACTATGTTTACAGGCTGTAACACATACGGGGTGCCAAGCCGAAAAGGGTTGTTTGGGACATGATTTTGAACACAATGAATCTGATTTGATCAGAGCAACGTTATTTTTACTCCCCCATACAAATTCCCGTTCGGCCCAAAATGTACTGCAAAGTGAAAAATAATGTTGCTCTGATCAAATCGTTTTAATAGAGAAGGATGTTCAGATTGATGTCCTTAACAACCGCCTTTCGGCATATATACCCTTTTTGTATAATCCTGTACAGTACAATACAACCTATTGACAAGAAAAATAGAAATATTTATTAAGAACTTCGCGTTTTAACAATTTAGGCGTAGCATTTTTTGCTAAGTAATGCAGTCTTAAATTAGTATATCTTCTCATTAGAGCTTTCATTAATAATATTAGATGATTATCCAATGGGTTTTGTTCGAGTTGGTAAAAAATCTATTTCTTCCCATCGATTCAAAAACAATTCTCACTATCACTATTCCCATCACTATACGTCCTCTCTGCGAGTGTGTAACAGTTCGCTTCCGTACCTCGATGCATATTTACTTTCGTATTTAGATAAGTGTGAAATAGTCATTGCATGTTAGCTTAGCAATATGTAGTGAAATCAAGATACAGAACAAGCAAAGGATAATAAACCTAGCGAGAACAACATGACATTGTCACTTTAATGATCTACTCGTGACGAATTTTTTGTGAATGATTTATTTCCGTAATAATGTTTATTTCTTGTGTGTTTAAGAAGAAATAATAGTTGGAATGAGACTTACAAGTGATATGTTACTCCGCCGTTCTTGGAGTTCACAATCCCGCTTCTATTTTTGCACAGGTCGGCATTTTCTAAAAACAGCGGAAATGATTTCGTCACTGCGGTCGCCCGGTGACTACCGAGAATTTTTAATATCAAAACTATCGGGGCTAGATTTGTTCGCACGTGCAACGCCCCTAAACCTATCTCTCGATATCTGTGATCGAACTGGAACGAGCACAAATATCGCTGCTAAAGGTTTCTACTTTCAAGCCATACAGCTTCCCTAGTGATGAGCTGTACGAGTACTGTGAGCTCCTCACAGTCCGACAATTATACATACTCAATCCCTCCGAAATATCTAGCCGTAGAACTGAATTCGTTTGCACAACTAACTTGCGAACAGAGTTTGCTGGAAGGCTGTATAACATACAAGCACCTAGTCAATACAATAAAACGAATAAAATTCGTAACATCTACCCCCTAACCTACCAAGAAGTAAAAATCAAGTTATAAAAGTTCTTTCTAACATTAAAATACAATGAAACCGAAGATCTGCTAATAATAATGTCACCTAAAGCTAACCGATATTTACTACCCACCTTAATAAGATTAACTATAAATCAACATTTACTACCTATAAAACCCTTCAGCTGCCCACATATAAAAGATAAATACTTACTGAGCTACCATTACTATAGAGACGCTGTCTCGAACCAAAAACGTGTCGCAACTCGCAAGTAGATCACAAGGCGGGGCAGGGGGCTGGTGCGAATGCGAAAACCAATGAAAAATCTGCATGATCAAGATCTGGTAAAGGGTTAACGAATTAACGAAGTGGAATAAAAATCCATCATTTATTTTATTTTATATATTATAAACTTTATTATCATATTTCATTTATTATCATACCCATATCATAAATAGAAAATTTCTCGCAACCGCCATCTTGGAATGCATAATGTACCCCAAATTCGTAGTAGCACCCTACAAAAATTAGGTTACACCCTACAAATCAAAAATATAAAAAAACGCGACTGCCATAATTTCAAAATGAACTGAAAAGTAAATTATTTTACACCTATATAGGGTGACTTTAAAATGTCGATCAAAAAGTTAGGGTATTTTAGTACCCATTATTATGATGAAGTTTTGGTAATTAGATCATTTTTCTGATTTCTTGTTATTTTTTAAAAATAATTTCTTTTTAGGATGATTAGCAATGAGCAATATCAAAATGTTCATAGCCCCTGTGGTTCCGACTACTTCCGACACGCACACTCCCAGACAAAACTCCTTAGACACTTAAATAAATAGCTACTCCCGCTGCGCGGCAATAAAGTGCAATCTAGCTCGCACCTGCGTTAGTCCAATAATAAACATCACTATTTCGTGGTGTGAGTTTATACTCACACAAGCGTACGCGCGGCCGGTCGGTTGGCTGGCCGTGCCCCCCCCCCCCCCTCCCGCGCTGTCTGTCTGCCCGGGCAGAGCGGCGGCACCGGCACTCACTTCAAACAAGCTAGTTGGTTGCGCGTGGACTGTGTGGCTGGCTGTGCTTAGTGGGTCCTAGTCCTTCTACCGTATGAAAATCCTTCCACTCGGTGCCTGGTTGTATATCCTTAGCCTAAACTCGCATTACCAACCTTTTAGGTAAACAAATAAATGTCATTGGCTAGTACAAAAAATTGCCGTTTCTTGAAGTTGGCCAACTCATTCTCCACAGCAGTGGCGAATACGCATTGGTTGTATCATCGGTCGTCGCATACACGTTGGCTAGCTAACGTTCAGTTAGTTTGCATCGGGCTCTCGAAGTGATCGCACTTGCGTATCGAATTTCAAGTCACGCGTTATACATTATTACTCAAAGGTCACGCGTCGTAAAGTACTATTGTCAACGAAATAACAACTACCTATGAAAACTTCTTTTCCCATTTTAATGTTTTCAGGTTGCATGTACGAGTATAAGATGTAAGAGTATGTATATGTATATCTGAGTGAGATTCTTTAACCCACGATTTTTACTAAATTACTAAACCGATTTAGACTTAAGTACATATTTACGTATCGTTCGAATCGAAGTTATCCCAAGTGACATAGGAAGGTACAATATATGACGCCAACATAAGAACAATTTAGCAGATCTTCCACGGTAATTCACGGTACTACAAAATAGCTAGCCAAATGGGATATTCTGGGATGGCGAAGAGGGCGGAGTATTCGAGCAATTGCCATCGCAGCGGCGGCCGATCCGGCGACCGCTGCGTTACGCGGCGACCGATCGGGCGACCGTTGTGATGGCTGCGGCGACCGATCCGGCGGCGTTGCAATGGCTGCGGCGACAGGGCCCCATTCTATATCGCACGCAATCGCCAAGTGAATCTGACGTCATGGCACCCACATTATCGAAGCATAAAAAAGCCATCCTCGCTGCAGCTGTAATCGCAATTACCAAGAGCAAAAAAAAAGTGAGAAAGGAAAGAAGAGTGTGGGTCAAGGAGTACCTATTATTACGCGATAGCCTCTCGCAGAGGATTCAAAATTCTTTGGAACCGATAGAATTGAAAAATTACCTAAGAATGGGAGCGCAGGTATGTATTGTGTGTTTGTTAAATGAGTCTTTTATAGTCGAGTCCTGTCTACCACTGTACGCTCGTGATTGGGTTAGCGGTGAGCATACGCCCATCAAAAAGTTGATTCCTAGACGATTTCTGGTGTATGGAATAATTATTCCAACATGCCCGGTAAATGTCCGCGAAATTTCAGAATTATTATAGTTAAGAAGTCATTAACAGTTTTTGCAAAAATCTGGCTATGTAATGTTGATATGGCGCAGGGTATCATGGATTTGAAAGTACCGTTTTGGGTATTAAATTACAAGGCTTTTTTTTGGAATGTGGTAATTTTTAGCAAAATTCCAAAAATATACAGGTGTGCGGAAGTTAGGTGCAATTCTTTAAGGAGGTGATAACTGAAACAATTTTAAACATTTTAAGCCTAAGATGTATAAGTCGAACTTCGTTTTTTTTTTTTCAACTTTAGTATTTTCGCAAAATAGACAAATTGCACACATAATCAGTAATACAGCACCAGTTAGAACTGATATCGACATTTCAAAATTTAATTGGTTTTTCCCAGTGTGTTTTCTCAAATACCATAAATTTCAAGCATCTACCTGTATGTCGACTGAGAGAAAAACTAGAGACATTGTAGAGTTTCAATAAATTAATTTGTTTGTGGCTTAAAAATAATTGCGTTCATCGTTCAAAACTTTTTAAACACACGCCTGGTTTCTGACCTTTATTTCTATTTTAATCAAGGCGTATAAGTCGCAGGAATTTTGTATGATTCCGCCGTTTACATACGGCGTCGCCAGTTTATAAACGCTCGCTGTTATGTAATATGCCGAAGGCAAATTGACACTCCTTTATGTTTTTAGTATGTTTTGTTGTTCTTACATGTTCAACCTAACACGAAGGATAAAGCGGGCTTCGCTTCGCTCACCCCCTTTACCCTTCACCTAAGCTAGCGCAGTGTTTTGCCCTGATAATTTGCTATTTTAATTTGCTATTTTAATTTCAATTTGTCAATTTGCATTTATAAACTGGCGACGCCGCATGTAAACGGCGGAATCATACAATTTGCCTGCCACATATACACTTGGTACTTGCTGTATTACCGATTATGTGTTAAATTTGGGTATTTTTCGACAAAAATATAAAAGTTGCAATTTAAAAAAAAACGAATTGCGATTTATATATGTTAGGCTTATGATATTCGAAATTGTGTCACAGCTATCACCCTCTTAAAGGATTTCACCTACCTTCCGGAAACTGTATATTATTAGTTGTTGCTCGCTGTTTTGTTTGCATTCATCTGAATGAATCATTGGAAGCGTATTTGATCATCCGGTTGTTATAAGTTTCATACTCTTTAGAGTGCGATGATGGTTTAAGTAACTAGTCTTTGAACCGAGTACTGAGTGTTAGTTTTTAAACTTTAGTTAAATCAAGTATAACTGTACAAACGAATAAAATCAATCAAAATTTCAGCAATTCGAAGAATTATTAAATTTAGTAGGTCCCTACATAGAAAAAAAAGATACGCACATGAGAAAAAGTGTTAGTGCTAGACAAAGACTGATTGACACATTAAGATTCCTGGCAACAGGGAACTCATATCAAGACCTGAAATTCAGCAACTTGGTTTCTGCATCCCTACTGTCCCAAATAATCCCGGAAACGTGTTTGGCCATCTATAAATGTTTACGTAACATCAAGGTAAGAAAATCTAAGATATTTCTGAAGTTCTCCAGAGTCGGAAGATTCGACAGGCGTGCGAATTTAAATAGGATTAGGATGGTAATGAACCATATGAAGAATGTGCGACGAGTAGTCAAGGATGGTCAAGGGTCTTCGGAAAGTTTAAATTGTTATTGTTTCAGATACCTGAAACAGCCGAGCAGTTTCAAACAAAATGGAATTTCAGTCACTGTGTTGGAGCGAGCGATGGGAAACATATCGCTATCGAAAAACCTCCCAAAAGTGGCTCTTAATTCTACAATTATAAAGGATTTTACAGTGTGGTGCTGTTTGCGGTTATCAATGCTAACTATGATTTCTTGTATGTACACACTGGTACCAATGGATCCGTGGCAGATGGAGCAATTTTATAGAGCACACAATTTTATAAGAAGTTGATTGACAATTCTTTAAAATTGCCTTCCCACTCTCCACTACCAGGCACAACCGAAGATGTGCCATATGTGTTTCTCGGCGATAGTGCATTTGCATTAAACAAAAATTTGTTAAAATCGTTTCCTTTTAATAATATAAATCGGGAACAAAGGGTTTTTAACTATCGGCTATCGCGAGCAAAGAGGGTGGTCGAAAATGCCTTTGGCATATAATATGACAATATGCCGCATATTGTCTTCAAGATTTCGAGTACTGCGTACAACACTGAAACTAAATCTTGAAAACGTGGACGCAGTTGTGTTGGCGTGTTGCGCTCTGCACAATTTTTTAAGAAATCGCACACCAAATTATATATCTCATTGTAATGTGGATACTGATAATAGAGATGGGACCAATGATTCATTAATTTCTTTAGAACATTCATCATTTGAAAACCAGCAATTTAGCCAGCCCATTGAAGATGGAAAAATCATACGAAATAAATTTGCTGTCTATTTTAACACAGTAGGAAGTGTTAGTTTCCATGACCGAATGATTGATGTTGGTCCACGTTAATTCGGTAAAAATGTAGTTTCATTTCAGTATTGTGCTGTACATTATATTTCTAACATTTTAAAAGATTAAATCATTACTTTTTACTAACATGGTCTTAAAGTTGTTTCACTACGTCCTCCTCTCCTCTAGTACAGATACCGCAAGGTTTCTTGACGCTTGAGCAAACTGTCAGGTGACACGGCTCTCTCTCTTTGCTCTCTCGTGCCCATGCGCCGCGCCGCATGCATGCTACCCCCTGCAGGCAGCTTTCAGGCGTGGGCTATGGGCTATGGTCTATAAACTTCTTATGCACGGAGTAGATATCTACAGAAATGTTGTTGTTTTGTCTATTAGTAGGTATGTAAAACAATGCTTATTGATACAATATTAACTTAGTTGGGTAGAATGTATTCGTGTATCCGTGTATCGTGTATATATGAATGTATCCGTCGGCACGTATATCTTTATTCATATAGTTTTTGTGGCCTTTGTCCCACAAGTACGGCAAACTTTTGTACATCTCTATCATGTCAAACAACACATCGTTTTCTCCCAAAGTCGACATGGTCGTGGATCGTAGACTGACGAATTTGTGGACAAAACGCATTTCCACAAGCGTTGCGCCCCGACTCACAGACAGTCAGACAGAGAAGGTATAGGTAAAATATTACGGAGTTCCCGCTGCTGATTGGCGTGCAGTGTGACCATCTTGAAATTGGAAATCCCCATGCTTAAGATGAAAAACAGCCGAATAGTGCCACATACTTCGAATAAAATGCCGCAGACTTTTGACAGGGTAGTATTTAAACGTATGACCGTAAATCCAGTTTTTGATTATCAAGAATACTTATTTTTGTGACAAAATTCCCTATTATTATAAAAAAACCGGTCAAGTGCGAGTCTTAATCGCGCACGAAGGGTTCCGTACCACCGTTCAATGGAAGCGATGGTGTGGAGTGAATAGTTTGGATTTTACACAGCAAAATATTGTTTACAAAGTTTTTGGTGCGGTTACTTTCACACTCCATTTACGTAACCAGGTGCATCCATAAGTTTGTATGTGGTATTGAAAGAATTTTTGTATGGGAGCCCCCTTAAATATTTATTTTATCCTGTTTTTTAGTATTTGTTGTTATAGCGGCAACATAAATACATAATCTGTGAAAATTTCAACTCTCTAGCTAGCTAGGTTCTTGAAATACAGCCTGGTGACAGACGGACGGACGGACGTTTGGTAGGCTGGTGCCTACGCAACACTTACTTGAGTATAGTGCGGGTCGCGGTGAATGTAAACAAGAACACTGTTTAACAGTTTATTTCAAAGCGACGTATAGCACACAGTACATATAGTCAAGCACAGTCTTAGAAGGAGAAATGGAAAGAGAAGGAACAAGCACAGCGGTTGATATTAGGCGTATAAGTAATTTCGATAGCGGAGCGTAAGCAAAAGCGGCGGAACAGAGCGACATGCGTCTCGCGTCGTATCATCAAGCTCACTGTCCGGCGGCGGCCGCGCATACCAACTCCGCTGGAGGCGAGCGCGACGACAGGTTATACCGTGACGTAGGCGGTTGCAGTGCGCGCTCCTATCTACTAATAAAAAACGGTGCGCTTGTCCGCTTCAACGTACAAAATATATTAAAGTTTATATAATGCAAAGTGAAATTTATGATTCAACATAAGTGGATGCATTATGCACTTAAAAATTACTATTTTTAAATTATTATTATTAAGTTAGTATTATTATATTTGTTTATTATTATTTTATTATTAACAATATTTAATTAGATTATTAAGACTAGATTATTAAGATTAGTATTAAGATTTGATTATTAGGATTAATATTAAGATTAGACTATTAACATTGATTTTATTATTTGTAATTATTGATTTTATTATTATAAACATGCTAATGTAATTTTTTCATAACGGATTGCGATCGATAAATAACATTCAGTAATAAATACTGATGTACTAAATTTAACTATTTTAAATTAAGATTTAGTGACATACACTGAATTAACGCCACATCACCCCCCTCCAGAGACCATCATGGGCGATAATAGTTAGGGAACCGGACAACGCGGCCTGATCGCGTCCGCCTGGTGTCATTATCTTCGGTTCTGGTTGTAGGTGTGGTGGTGTTTGCTGGGATTGGTGGCGCTGATGAAGTGTTTGTGACGTTTTTTGTGTTGTGTGTGTGTGTTTGTGTATCCGGTTGAGTGCTAGTAGTGTGTGTGTCATGCAGTACGTAGGCCGGCTTTAACCGATCTATAGATACTGTCATTTCCTTACCATTGACTGCTAACCGATACACCTTGGGATCTCTCCTCAAAACTTTATGTGGGCCAGTGTATGCTGGTTTTAACGACCCACCGACTGTGTCATCCCTAAGGAAAACATGAGTTGCTGCTGCTAGATCTTTAAAGACAAAAATCGGCCAACGTCCCACGTGACGAGTACCTGGCACTGGTTTCAGATTCCTAGCAAACATGTGAAGTCGGGACAGGTAGTCAGTAACATCCGTGGTAGCGTGAGTCTCGTGATCAAAGAAATCTCCGGGCAACCTAAGAGTCTCACCGTAAACCAATTCTGCCGCAGAGGCTTGAAGGTCTTCCTTATATGCGGCTCTGATTCCTAGCAGGACTAGAGGGAGTCCTTCAACCCAACTGCTGTCGGCGTGGCACTTTATAGCTGCCTTCAGCTGCCTGTGGAAACGTTCCACGAGTCCGTTACAGGCAGGGTGATACGCAGTAGTGCGCTTACGCCGAAATCCTACCAGTTTTGCAAGCTGCTGGAATAGCGTCGACATCCAAAGCGAGCAATCCAACCGTGCAACAGCGCTTTAGCGACGGTCTCGGCTGATATGTCTTACAGTGGTACTGCTTCAGGCCAACGTGTGAAACGGTCGATGGCAGTGAGGCAGTACTTGAACCCTTGACAAGGTGGTAGTGGTCCTATGAGGTCAATGTGGATATTCTGGAACCTGGTATGCGACAGCTTGAACGTGCTTAAGGGTGATGAGACGTGACGAGTGACCTTACAGCGCTGGCAAGCCAGACAACTTCGGGTCCACTCTCGACAGTCTTTGCGTACCCCTGGCCAAACGTACCTCTCCGCAACCAACCTGGCAGTGGCATTTGCTCCTGGATGGCTTAGAGAGTGAAGGCTCTCGATAATCTGCTGCCTGAGCTCCTTTGGTACATAGGGCCTTACCTTCTCCTCTTTCTCCTCGCAGTAAAGGTCGACAGTAGTTACGGGCACATTCACTTTCTTCAGGCACAGTGAGCTGCTACTGCTCAGAAGAAGGCGTAGCTCAGAGTCGGTGTTTTGTGCCGTAGCTAACTTACTGTAGTCAACAGGCTGCATGATTTCCTCGACTCGTGACAGAGTGTCAGCTACGACATTGTCTCTTCCTGATATGTGCCTGATGTCTGTCGTAAATTTTGACACAAAATCTAAATGTCGGAACTGCCTCGGGGAACAATTATCTTTACGAGAGCTATATGCGAAGCACAAAGGTTTATGGTCGGTATAGACAATGAAGTCTCGTGCTTCTACCATGTGCCTAAAATACTTTATAGCTTCGTATATGGCTAAAAGTTCCCTATCGTAAGGAGAGTATTTACGCTGTGGTGACGTCAGTTTACGCGAGAAAAATGAGAGAGGTTCCCAGGCGCCGTCCTTCAGCTGCTGCAGCACAGCACCCATAGCCACGTCTGATGCATCAGTGACGATGCATAATTTTGCCAATGCATCTGGATGAGCCAGTAGTGCCGCATCGCACAAACCTGCTTTGCACCTTTCGAAGGCAACTTGTTCTTCCTGGGTAAAGTTGATTGGATGGGAACCTTTAAAAGAACCTGTGAGGAGAGAATTCAGGGGAGCCTGGTGTACGGCTGCGTTAAGGATGAACCGTCTGTAAAAATTAAGCATACCCAAGAATCTCCTGAGTTCCCTCACGTTCCTCGGCGTTGGGAAGTCCTGGATGGCATTACGAAGTCCGAACGTCATGAACGGGAATTCGTAAAGCCCGAACGGCGTTGTAATGGCGGTTTTCGGGATATCTTCGGGGCTGACGGGGATCTGGTTGTAGGCCTTGACGAGATCTATGGTTGAAAAGACGGTGCAACCAGTTATGCTGTGCGAAAAATCCTGGATATGGCGAATCGGATATTTATCCGGAATGGTTCTCGCATTTAGCAACCTGTAGTCACCGCACGGTCTCCAACCGTTGTCTTTTTTAAGGGCCAGATGTAAGGGAGATGCCCAAGGTGACTCAGAGGGTCTGGCTATGCCACTCGAAAGCATAGAGGCAAACTCCTCTTTTGCTACCTTTAATTTATCGGGTGCCAGTCGTCTTGGTTTACTAGATGCGGGCGGGCCGGGTGTGGTGCGAATGTGGTGTACTGTTGAGTGTTTAGGTGTTCGATGTATGCCAGATGGGCGAGTGATGTCAGGGTATTCGCGTAGTATGTTGTGATATGTGGACTCACCAGTTACAACATTTACCGAAGAAATGACATCAGACGGCTGCGCAGGCAAAGCAGGGGCGGTGAGTCTTGTATTATTGTCAGTAAGGCGATGGTTCCTGCAATCAACTAAAAGATTATAATGAGCGAGAAAATCTACACCTATTATTGCCCTAGTGACATCCGCTACCACAAATCGCCAAGCATAGTCGCGGCGCAATCCTATGTTAAGAACTAAGTGTGCATACCCGTAAGTATTAATAATTGTACCGTTAGCTGCACACAAGGTATAGTTCGTTTTATTTCTCCGTTCTTTTAATAAATCACGGGGAAACACACACAAATCACTTCCGGTATCTACTAAAAATTGTATTTTTGATTTAGAGTCCATAACAAATAAGCGACCGGAATTCGGACAGCCGCCAGTCATCACGTCGGGGTCACCACTTTGGTAGGCTGGTGCCTACGCAACACTTACTTGAGTATAGTGCGGGTCGCGGTGAATGTAAACAAGAACACTGTTTAACAGTTTATTTCAGAGCGACGTATAGCACACAGTACATATAGTCAAGCACAGTCTTAGAAGGAGAAATGGAAAGAGAAGGAACAAGCACAGCGGTTGATATTAGGCGCATAGGTAATTTCGATAGCGGAGCGTAAGCAAAAGCGGCGGAACAGAGCGACATGCGTCTCGCGTCGTATCATCAAGCTCACTGCCCGGCGGCGGCCGCGCATACCAACTCCACTGGAGGCGAGCGCGCCGACAGGTTATACCGTGACGTAGGCGGTTGCAGTGCGCGCTCCTATCTACTAATAAACAACGGTGCGCTTGTCCGCTTCAACGTACAAAATATATTAAAGTTTATATAATGCAAAGTGACATTTATGATTCAACATAAGTTGATGCATTATGCACTTAAAAATTACTATTTTTAAATTATTATTATTAAGTTAGTATTATTATATTTGTTTATTATTATTTTATTATTAACAATATTTAATTAGATTATTAAGACTAGATTATTAAGATTAGTATTAAGATTTGATTATTAGGATTAATATTAAGATTAGATTATTGACATTGATTTTATTATTTGTAATTATTGATTTTATTATTATAAACATGCTAATGTAAATTTTTCATAACGGATTGCGATTGATAAATAACATTCAGTAATAAATATTGATGTACTAAATTTAACTATTTTAAATTAAGATTTAGTGACATACACTGAATTAACGCCACAGACGGACGGACGGACGGACATATATATAAATTGTCGAACAGACTGAGTTCGGCAGCGTTCGCAGTTAAAAAAATTAGAGCTCTTACCGACGTAGACACCGCTAGACTAGTCTACTTTAGTTACTTTCATAGTCTAATGACCTATGGTATTTTATTGTGGGGTCACGCTGCGAATGCTAATATTATATTTATTCTGCAGAAACGGGCTGTTCGTGCAATTTATAGATTAGGGCCTAGAGTGTCACTGAGGGAAAAGTTTAAAGAAATCAATATTCTGACATTTGTGTCTCAATATATCTATGACAATCTTGTGTATGTAAAAAGAAATATAACTAATTTTCAGAAGTACAGTGATATACACAATTTTAATACTAGAAATAAAGACAAGTTGGTTGCTTATGTAAGCCGACTACATAAAATTAGTAATTCTTTTAAAGGCAATTGTATACGCTATTACAATAAGGTCCCTACTGATATTAAAAACTTACCTTTAGACAAGTTTAAAATAATAATAAAACAGAAATTGTATAAAAAAGGTTACTATAGGATATATGATTACTTAGAGGACAGATGTCCATGGGAATAGATTGTTTGAGTAACAGGCTGTTTCGATATATAATTAGCATTCATTTTGTAAATGACAATATTTTAATTAAAAAAGGAAACGCAAAAGATGCGACGACTGTGGAGTTTCTTCGGTGAGCTCTTCTCCACAGATTCCGCCATTGTGTTAGTGAACTCACCCAAAAAAATGTAATGACGGATCTAAGTGATGTAACAACATCCTATGGAAATAAATGATTTTTGATTTGATTTGATTTGAAAAAAACTTCTAAAGTAGATATCAAAATGAACTATATTGAAAACTAATTATAAAAAGTTTGCAATTTGTACCTAAACTAAAAAAGCGGTCACGTAGACGCTTATGTATCATAAAACCAAGGCATACACAATACAAAAACCTTTCAATAAATTAAACTCGACCTAGTACCCATACAAATCAACTCTATAATTGAAATCATAGAAGAAATTGAAAAACTTGTTTCGGGGAATCCACGAAAATCACGTTAGTTATGTTGTGTTGCCAATATAACAAAAAATTATCCACTTTTTTATAAGTGCGATCTTTTCTAACTATAATAATTATGAAAATGATGCCAGTAGTTGAATGTAGTACCTTACGAGTAACTAAGTCAACCTAATCCAATAGAAAACCCACTAGCCACTAAAACCACTTTTTGGCCGCTAAAATGAAATTCTAAACCACCATGTCTAGTGGAAAATCCACTGAGTTGGCAACACTTGCGCCCCGGCTGATTGCAGTGTATTACCGACAAACATTCCTTTGAAGTACCGCCGCCACGTAGGGTAAAAGCGCACACATCAAACTTTTTCAATTTGAAATTATCATATATTGCAAATTACTCAGATAGGTTACCTGCCTAGTACTGTACCATATAACATGTTTCATCACAATTCTCGTGAATTTTTGTGAGCAGGGTCGATAATTATCTTTCGTCGATTATTTTTGATTCAGTTTTTTTTAAATTTACAAAATGGACGAGATATGGCGGGTTGAAACTTCTTAAGAAACCGCTACAGCCCAAGATGGATTTGTAGAGATTGTAAAAGCGATAAAGGCTATTCAACATTAGTGAAATATTAATAGGTTGTATTTCAGATCGCAAAATGTAGTTTACAAAGTTACTGGTGCGGCTTCTTTCATACTTCATGTACGTAACCAGGTGCATTCATAAGTTTGTATGTGGTATTGATAGAAAATGCAGTCGGAATATTTGTATTTATAGTAATTTCATTTGTTCATCCTATAAACTTCAAGGGGTCGGGGATGTGAGGGGGTGGATAATAATTTGAAAAAAAAATGCAAATTTCCTGTATTGCTCTCGAGGTCTACAGCTCACAGAGCCACTAAAATAAACAGTCCTCAGCTCTGTTGTCTCAGCTATCATGTCATGTCGCAATGATGCCATTTCAAATCTGTCATTTACTGAGAGATGAGCGCAGTACCTATATTAATACGGGCCTTTCCATTAGTAATACTGGATAATGAGGATCAAACCTGTCAAAGTAATGTTTGTAGCGAACCCTTAGTTTTGTTACAAAGCAAAGAGTATCGTTCATTTGAGGTTACAGATGAATCAGAGTAAATAAATAAAGCAAGTTTAAGAAAAGAGTTTCGTTAATCAGAGAAATGATGATGATCTAACATTTTCTGTGCTCTTAGTTCAACCTATCTAATACATCCTCATAGAAACCTAAATAAAAGGGTTCAGGTACTACAATTTCTCAAATCCACGAAAGCAAGAAACTGGTTTAGTCACAGACTTTGTTGACAATGTGACATGTCGCTTGTTATAAACCACAGAACACAATTATGCTACAAACAAACAGTGGTGCCCTCTACCAAAAAGTTTGGTATTTATGTTTTAATATCTTGCGGCTGTTGCCGATACGCATGTTTTGACACCCTACACATTCATGTAGCCCTTAAACTCACAACACCAAGGTGAATTCGCACTCTCAGTGAAAAGTCTTTCTTATGATATGTGTAGATAAAGCAGTGTATGTAACTGTACATAACTAGGCATTAAAAAGCTCGCATGATGTTGTAATTTAAACCCACACTCGAATTTTGATGCCCTTCATTATGTATCAGTCCGATAAACTATTATAACTTAATTTGAATTTATACATAGGTATAACTTATGAGTACCTACACAAGCGAAAGAGACTAGTCACCACGACGCAGGGAATCCTAGAGTGGGGTCTAGAGATTCCATAAAAAAAAAAAGTTGTTAAGTCATTTCACAAGAAACGTTTTGACAGTGCAAGCGAACGGCAACCGGGAGCAGGACAATTTTTTCATAGGTATTAAACTTTATTACAAAACAATAAGGTTCAACATCGCGGGCCATTTTTGTATGGTATTTATGGAGGGTTTATTAATATTAACTATACTCTTATTTTGCTGGATAAAAAGAGAAAGGCAGGCAGTACATCGAACCACCTCTATACTAATAAAAATGAACGACGAAACTAAAAACTATGATATTAGGCTCATTCACCCTATGAGTAAGTAAACGAGTTAGCATCCGGAACGGATCGGCGACTGATGCGACGTCGAATCGGTCGCCGCCACCTAGCGCAACCGATCCGGTCGCCGATACGTTCTGAGGGCGGCGCGTTGACTGTTTACACGATGCGTTGGCTTGCGAACGGATGCGTTAGAACTCATCGTGTAAATCCCCTTTAATACTCCCAAAAAGGCAGGGAAATTCCACATGTGGTCAAACTGATGGCGTATGTCAGACAAGCAGCAGTCCTTTGAAGAGTACCGCCGCCGCCGCCGCCACGTAGGGTAAAAGCGCACATCAAACTTTTTTCTGTTTGAAATTCTCATTTCTTGCAAATTACTGAGAAATTCTCATATCTTGCAACCTACCTAGTACTATACGATATAAATATAACATGTTTCATCACAACTCGTGTCATCATGCAGATGTATTAACCTATTAAAAATGCCGCTACAAAATTATAAGGTTAAAGGTTGGTGAGTAAGTAATAAGTATTGTTTACTTTAGTAACATTAATTAAAAAATACGGAAATTACCACTGACTTAGGCCCGTAATAATAAACAGTTCTCAGCTCTGAGAGTTGTCTCAGGTGTCATGTCATGTCACAATGAGACGCCCATAGTATCTTATCATATTTCTGTGGTAGAGACGCTATCAAATATGTCTGTTACTCAAAGGGGGGGGCGGTATATTAATACGGATCTTCCCAGTGGCAATATTCCAGTAAACTCAAAACTCAAAATATTTATGCAACTAGGAAAAACTTAAAAAGACGCATTAAAGGAGATCATACACGTTTCATCCATTCTTGGGCCAAAAAGTGAAAATGCCGGCCAGAAAAAAAGTGTAATATTCGGATAGAACACACAATTCATATAATTTTTCACTATAACACCAAACCTGTGCGCCCCATGGTTACGATTCTACAGGCTATTAAAATACAATAAATACAGACTTTAGGACAGTAGGGTTTATACTCCTAAAACTACGAGCAAAATAGTAGTTTATGTGACTGCTGCATAATGCCTAATTTGTACAGTTACATACACTAGTTTATCTACACACATATCATAAGCTCTCTTTGTTGTGTTCAGGAACCGCATGTTTGACCGGCATTGTGGTTCTGCAATTGTTTAGCTTGTTCTTTAGTACCAACTTCACGCAGACGGGCGTCGGCGTTCGAAATTTGAATGTCAGTACCAACTTCACAGACAAACTAGGGACGGCACGCGGGTGGGCGTCAGCGTTCGAAAGGAGATGTGTACTTTTTCCTAGAGAGTTGGTACTTTATTCAAAATAGTCATGAACCGAGCTAAAACCGTATTTATATGAAAGAATATAATCTGGGGATTCTAAATATATATCATGATATTTTTTTTAAAACCGCCGTTTTTTAGTTTTTGTGATATTAAAATAACTATTATTTTAAATAAAACTGCCACCCAGAACAATAATTTATTATGGCAACACTGGTATGTCACGTCAATGTCAACAGGTCACCATTTCTTGTCCATTAGTGATGTCCAAGTCGCCGAGTCGCAATTTTTGGGAATCGAGTAGACTCACACACAAACACAAGTCACAGACTATGATAAATCAAAATACAAAAAAAAAACTACATAGTTAATGTAATAAATAATATAGCCCGCTGCCCCGCTCACTGCGCACGTTCGTGGTCGGTCAGTGATATTCTACTTTTGACCTTTTTGTTTTTGTCGGACTACGGGTGTTAAAAAATGGTTTTGTATACTCTATCCAAGATAATAACCAACTTGATAGCTAACTTAAAACTTCATAAAATCTACTCTTTAAACACTACGGATGTTACGAAAACAATCAGAAAGAATCGAAATTCTTTATTAAGTTGAACTAACAGAAGAGTTGTCATCGCCATTACTGCTATCAGCAGTTAAGAGGATGTTATTATGGTTTTACGACGATTTAAGTTAGCTGTCAAGTCGTTTTTAATATTGGATAGGGTATAATAAAAAAAACTGCCTATGTGTATGGCCTAACTCGGAATCTATATTTTCTGGGTACTGCGTCTGCTACCAGACTCGAATACAGAATCGATCGATTCTCTCTGACTCGAGACTCGAGAAAACTAGGTATCTGTCGTGTCATGTCAACGTTCTTGTCAATTGTTCATTCCGTCCGTCCGTTAACCGTTTCGCGAATGTACCTTGCTCTCTGTTTTTTTGAATATTACGACGACCCTGGCTATTATTTCGGACTTTTGTTGCTTCTTGCCTCGATTGACCTTTGCTTGCACCCTGGACATTTGTTTGCCATTACGAGTATCCCCTGCCTGTGAATTGGACTTCGATTTCCGTAGACTCACCATGTCTCAGTGTAGCAATTGTAGAATTGCTATCCCAGCAAATCAGCAATTTCGGTCAGAGTGTCGATAAGGGGGCGGAAGCCCCCACTTGTAAAATATTCAAGAATTATAACTTTTTGAGGCCGCCAGCTACTGAAATGGATCTTGAGATTATCTCTGTATTAGAAGAATGGATTGCCAGACAGGTATGTAGCCAAAAACTGTTGACTTGTATATTACTATTGTGCCTCATTAACTGGTCGTGTGTGACAGTGTTGACTTATATTATGTGTACCTCCTTATTCTGTCACAAAAATCCACATAAATTCTAACGCTAGTAGGTAATATTTAGTGTATGGTAAAACTGTCACATATCCACAGTTTTTGGTTGATTTGAGTTACAGAATAAAAGGACTGGGCATAGAAAAAGAACAGGTTAAAATCTTCATGACATTGATATCATGTCAATACCTACATTTGCTTCAGTCAGTTTGCACTATTCCTTCATAACTTGGTTAAGAGTAAGAATAGGCAAAATTCTTACTATGGCAATGTTTTGTTTTATGTTTATAGTAATTATTATTTCTAGGTGAATAGTGAAGACTACCTATGCCAAGAATGTGTGAGCTTATTGATTCTTGAATCAAATAACAGAAGTGAAGGCAATGTGGGTGAACGCCAAGTGGGTCATGAATCAGTATGTGTTGGCTGCGGTATATCCATAGCTAGAAGAACTGGCAGGCGCTCTCGTCAGGTCAATCATGGTGATGCTGAATGGATATATTTCTCCAACATCATTTATCCTCTTCAAGTAATTATATTACATATTTATTTTCTATGCCAATAGCTAGCCAATTTATTGATATTGATTATTTTTGTCTATTGCTTACACATCATTAAAACACATTAATTATCAAAATTCAACTAACATCATCATTAGATGATTACTCATTATTCATCATTAGATGATTTCTTACTTCCACAACACTATCCCCACACTGAATTTTTCTTAATATCTTATGAACTATGTAGATTTTATGTAACTTGATGTTATTTCAGTTTGATCAGTGAATAATCTGGTGAAAAATCATGATATGATCATAACATAGCTTCACTCATTTTCTCATACGGGGTGGCAGTAGCACATCTTTGCCCACTTTTCAACACTCCACTTTCCAAATCGTGATGTTTGTTATACCTAAATAAAAACTTTCTGAAAACCTCTCCTTTTTGAATCTATTCTAAATAAAAAATGGTTTTACAATTACAGATGCCTGCAAATGTCCTAGCATGTAATGCTTGTTGGCTCAGAGCTCACCGGCAACCACCACTAGTTGCAGTTGTAGAGCCTTCAAGTTCAAATGAGGATATTCTGGAACAACCCAATCTATTCCTCAGTGCATCTAGCAGCATCAGGGAGCCTCCCAGTTCGGCTAGTACAAACTATAGAAACATTCTCCAAGAGCCTGTGCTAACATTTACAATGATTATAGTAGGACGCCTGATACTCCTACTCATTGTTTCGTTACGGATTGTACAAATCAAGAGAGAAAACGTGTACCAATGTATTTGAAAAAACATATTCTTACACATCTAAAACTATACATTACCCAAAATGCTCGAGTGTGTGAAAAACATTTAGGATTATACAATTGGGATATTCTTGCAGAATATGAATTCGTAACTGATTTTAATCAAGATCATGTGACTGAAATGCTTGATATATTAAGAAGAAATGTAAATAACTCAGTGGACTTTGAAAATGTTGAAAACATGAATAATAGCACCACTCGATACTGGACAGGGTTATCCATATTGCAATTTCTGTCAATCCTAGCCTGCATACCGCAATTGAGAAATATGTGCCGAAAACCTAAAACTGCTCTGGGCATGTACCTCATAAGAACAAGGACTGGGGAACCCTTTCGACGCATTGCTTCATTGTTTAGCATATCTACTCGTGCAGTCTGCCAATATGTAAAAAAGACACGTGACTGCTTATTGCAGTCATATGTTCCATTATATATTGGCATTGGTAATGTTCCAAGATCGAGCCTATCAAGTAGAAACCTTTTAATACCACAGGGTCTCTTTGGAACCCAGGAAAGAAATCCAATAGTAATCTTTGATGGCACATATATACAGGGTGTCCGGAAGGTAGGTGCAATCCTTTAAGGGGGTGATAGCTGACATCATTTCGAACATTTTAAGCTTAACATGTATATGGCAATAATCGTTTAATTTTTTTTTATTTAATTTTTTAGTGTTTTTTTCAAAAATACCCAAATCTCATACATAGCCGGTTCTACCACGCCAGTTAGAATTAATGTCAAAGGTGTAAAGCTGTTTTTGTATTGTCTAACGTTTATTTAACCAAATAGTATGAATTCTAAGCATCTATGTTGACTTTGAGAAAAAATAGAGACATTGAAACATGAAAAATAATTGTACAGTTTGATTTAAATACTTTGATTTGAGGTTAAATAAAATTAAATAAAATACTTTTCATCGTTCAAACCTTTTTTAAAACACGTCTGGTTTCTGCTCTTTATTTTAAGCTATTGTTCATGCAGGTGACTGGCCAATTCTCAGAATTACTGAAATATCCATTGTGGAGCGCCGAGCGTCGGGCTGCTTTGTTACCAGAGCTGGCATCGTAGGTTACGATTCGTAACCGGAATCTGCCCTTTGTCTATCTCTCTTTATCAGCTTTATCTAGCTAGTTGCTTAGCATCTGCTCTCGTGACTGGTTGTGTGTGGTTTCTACGTTCGTCGTGTTGAGTTATTATTTAATTAAATCACCGTGTCAAGTTGAGTCCGCTCCGGCGTTGAGTTCCTTCACGTGTTGAATTACATTGGACTTTTATTGAACACTTTGTGACATGGCGTTTACCAATGCAGAGTATTTCGGATTCGGAATCGGATTAGCCGGATTTCGTTACCATAGTAGTAACAACAGATGGATTTATTTTAGATGTCTTTGGGCCTTATGCTGCTATAACTACAGATGCAGATATCATGAAACAGCTTTTTGCTGCAAGTGGTGCTCTTAGAAGCTATTTTCAAGAAAATGATATCTTTTTGCTGGATAGAGGATTTCGAGATGCTATTGGTTTACTAACCTCATTGGGTTTCTCGGTGCATAAGCCAGAGACTTTAGATGTAGGGGAAACAATTGTCAACCATCAAAGCAAACAAATCTCGATTTGTAACCTTGTGTAGATGGGTAGTTGAAGTCGTAAATGGCCGGTTCAAGCGTGATTTTAAAATGTTTCGGAATAAATATTTTAATCTTGCATGCCAAAACTTAATGAGTGATTTTAGAATTTGTGCAGCAATATTAAACAATTTCCATCCGCTTATAACTGACCGTTCTGATGCTCAAGCCATCTTAGATAGAGCGACACAGAGGTTGAATTCGCCAAATTATTTAGGCGACTATGTGCTTGAGCATCAACTAAATAGACACCGAGCCAATTTCCTTAGAATAAATGATGCCCAATTGCCACATATAAATGTGTTCCCTGTAATGTCTATATCAGACTTAATCTTGTTGAACATACCAAATCAAGCAAGCCAGGTCATACTATGGAGAACACATTCGTGCAAATGGTACCTTTGCTATTGAAATAAGTGAAAGCTTTGAAATGTTGAATGTCCCTGGAATAATGTCATCACATGAGACAGTATTACTTAGAGGCAGGATCAGATCAAGGCACCAAAGCAATAAAATATATTACACTTATGTCTTGTTGAAAAATGAGTCTAGTGATTGGCGGGATGGAATTTGTGGATATTACTGTAGCTGCATAACAGGGAAAAGAACTGTAGGATGCTGTGCTCATGTGATGACAATCATATGGTATCTTGGGTGGGCTCGGTATCAGAACAATATATTGCCACCTGCACAGTTTCTTGACAATGTGATTGTTAGAGAAGATGATGATGATGAAGCTTAATAAAATATGATCTACAAGTATCTATTATCTTTTATTTATTTCTATTAACACAAAGGAAAATCTAACAGTGGTGGCAGGGCTCATCAGGGCTATGCTGCATACATCTTTTGTGGATATACATTCGTCATGTTGCTGCCACATATTGCAGTAAAACGTTGCCCACTTCGAAGGCCTATGGCTCATACAGGGACTACAAACATTTCAAACTTCCTTGTTTCACTATGGTTTTCCGCGTGCCAGCAGGTACAGTTGCCAGCAAACTTCATGACCAATGACCTTGACTGCACCAGCGAGATAAATGCGTCTACGCTCGTGATTGAGAGCGCGAGAGAGTTCCTCCACTTTGACAATCCAAGTTCAAGAAGTTTGCCGGTGTCTGTACCTACCTACCTACCTACTTAGATAACTGCGCTTGCGACCAAGGACCCTATCGTTTGGTGAGTCAAGTTGATCGGCTACTCAACTTCGTCTTCGTGTTACGCGGAAGAATGAACTTTATCAGTATTACAATACAATAGAGCAATTCGAAGTAGAGACAGCAGGTCGCGGTTTTACGCTTGAATTAGCTGGTCCATATTCCGTAAGTATTAGGCGTAACTGAACATTATTTAACAGCTGAGCCTGGGTGTGAAGCGGAGGATTCATGCTATTTAATTTGCATTCCTGCATTGCATTGAAAAACTATGTTGTATTCACATTATTTCTACCCCGAATTCCACAGAAACTGTCGGGTCAGAGATCAGAAACCCATGCATGCCGAATTACGGACTCTGTAATGTAAACAAATAAACAGTGTCAAAAATGACAACTGATTGAACGACTTTTTTTTTTTGCTGCTAAGTGAAGCAAAGGGTGCAGGTTATAAATCCACCCATACAAATCATTTTTTCAAAATTAATAAAAAATGGCGGTTTTAATAAAAAAAATATATTGTAGGCATTATTTATTTCGTTTCCCTACCAGAAAAACCGCATATGATTATGGTTCAAAAATCAGTACCGAAAAAATACATCTTCTGAATGTCATTATGTCATATGTAGAAAAACTACACATAATGACCATTATGTGTAGTTTTCCAGATACGAAACGAGTTTTCACCAAGTAGTTTAACATAATGCTGATCGTAACGTGCGGTTTTTGAACGCAGTAAAGAGGGTTTATGATACGTGTGTAGATAAATGAATATACCTCTGCTTTTAGGAGGCCTAACCTTGTACGAAAGATAAACTAGGTCATGGAAAGAGAAAGGAGAGTTAAATTGACCATGGACAGCAACATTGTCTACATTAGAGGTTATCATGATATCGAGAAGAGAGGGAGTGCAATGGGGCTGAAAATGAGTAGCGTTGAGAGAAAGAAGATGCAATTGAAAGAATTAATAATGGACTGGAGTTGGGCGGAGCGAGAGTCATTCTTAATAAGACAAATATTAAAATCGCCGAGGATGAGGGTGTTATCACAAAGAGGAGTCAGCTCATTGAGCAGAGATTCGAAAGTATCGAAGTAATCAATTTGAAGAGAGAGACTGTAGAGAACACCGAGTAGAACTTTATTATGGTGAAGACAGATTTCAAGGAAAATATGTTCTGCCGACTCGGGGTATACACTCGGGGAAGCACTTACAACTCTACAAGGGATGTCGGAGCGGAGGTAAATGGCTACACCTCCACCTGCCTTCCCAACTCTGTCGTTCCGACAGAGCCAGAAATCAGGCAATGAGTACATGGAGGATGGTAGGGACGGTTTGAGAAACGATTCTGATATGAGAATTCCATCCACATGCCACTGCACGCCTCAAGTAGGTCCAGGTAACTGGAGTGGATGCTCTGGGCATTTATATGAACGAGGTTAAGATTATTTTCCAGGCCACCAAAGACAATCGAGGGTTTGGCCGATAACGGTTCCTCCACAATGGAGGTATCGTTCGCCATATTTGTGTAATCATCGCTTGATGAACATGATAAAATACTGTTTAATTCCACGCCTCAACCGAACGGACGTGGAATCTTGAGGGGTGGTTTTCACCAGCACAGGGAGTATCACACGTGATACTGACCTTGACGCCTTGGGCCGGAACTCAAAAGCTCAATTCGAGGCAGGAATGCGGGATAAGGAGCACAATGGGTGGGTGGAGAGGAGTCGAATCTTACTCTCGTCGTAGCCCGATGCTGTCGCCGTCGGGTTGCTTGCCGACACAAAGCGTCGCTGTCCGAATGCGACGAATTAATCCCCGAATCACATTAACCTTCCACGACACGAAGCACTCCGATGACGTGAATGTACTTATTCCCGACGATTATTATAATTAACACTCCGACCAGGCCCGACACCTGTGTTAGAAAATTATTACACTAAAATACAGTCAAAGCCCGAACGCCATGTGCTGACATTTTCTCTCACGACAAGAAAGTAACCTCTAACTCGTCATCTCGGTTCTATGCAAGTGACAGCTGCTAGTTCCGTTTCCGCTAGTGATGTCCCGATCACTCGCGGTCGATCCGCGCAACGAAAACCGGTGCGTTCCGAAGCATAAATATTAAACAGTCACCCGCCCGGACAAGCCCGAACCTGTCCCTAATCAATAGGAAGGCGAGAAAGTGTTGCGACCGCTCTCTTGAGGACCGAGTCCCCCACCTTGACTTCTGCTGATCGAGGCGTGCCATCCCGACCCGTGTACAAATTGACGATCCGTCCTCGTCTCCATCTCAATGATGGCAGGTTCGCATCCTTAATCAGCACCAAATCACCGACTTGAGGGGGGCTCGTCCGGTCAGTCCACTCAAGGCGCTGCTGCAAGATGTGCAAGTACTCAAGGGACCACCGTTTCCAAAAATCTTGAGCCATCTGCTGCAACATCTGCCACCTAGTTAACCGACTTAACTTAACATCACCGAATGGGTATTCTGGCAGGGCGTTAAGGGGCTGACCTATCAGGAAGTGACCCGGCGTCAACGCTTCCAAATCATTTGGATCCGAACTGAGCGGGCACAACGGACGCGAGTTCAGTGTCATTTCAATTTTACAGAACAGCGTCGCAAGCTCTTCAAAGCGTAGAGAGGTCTCACCGATGATCCTCGTCAGGTGCGACTTAGCCGATTTAACCGCAGCCTCAAAAATTCCTCCCCAATGAGGACATCCCGGCGGACTGAAAACCCATTCAATCCCTCGTCGGGAGCAAGCCGTACCGATGGCGTCCTGGTTACCGTTCAGGAATTGAGTGACCTCCTGCAGATATCGCCTGGCTCCGACAAAATTTGTGCCGTTGTCCGAACGGATTAATGTCGGGAGGCCCCTTCGTGAGACGAACCGATCTAGACATGCGATAAATGCCTCTGTAGTGAGGTCACTGACCACCTCCAAGTGGACTGCCTTCGTGGCCAAGCACACGAAGACGCACAGGTATGCCTTCACTAATCTGGCGTTCCGTAGCTGTGAAGACTTGACCATGAATGGTCCCGCGAAATCCGTTCCGACACCCCCAAAGGGCCGGATTTCGTTAACCCTATCCGAGGGAAAATCGCCCATCTGGGGCTGCATCGTAGCCGCCTTGGCCCGATAACAAGGCAGGCACCGAAATACGACGCTACGCACTAAGCGTCTTCCCGATAGAATCCAGAACTCGCGCTGGAGAAACGCCATCAAGGCGTGGCATCCGATATGCCCATTCCGAATGTGTCGATCCTGTATCAACAGTTCGACCAACTTCCCTTTCCTAGGGAGTAACAACGGGTGGCGAGCCGCATAAGGCAGGTTGGCATTCCGCAGCCGACCTCCTACCCTCAGCAATCCTTGAGGGTCAATAAACGGGTTGAGCCGAGCCACAGCTCCCTTCAGTTGGACGCGTCCGCGTCTCAGAATGTCCAGTTCGGACTTAAAGTGCACCGTCTGCACGTTCCGTACCAATGCGAACAACGCATGGTTCCGTTCCCGTGGTGTCAGGACCTGTGTCCGCACCCGTTGCGCCTCAGAATTGCGACAATTCCGCGCAAATCGGAAGATCCAGGCGGTCACATTGACCAGCTTGTCGAGCGAGCTGTACCGTTCCAGCAGGCTGAACTCCTCTTCCGGCTCTGGTTGCGTCGTACAGACACCGACTGTTAAGGCGCCGTTCGCCGAGGTAACGCGTGGACTCATTGGCCAATCCGATTCGGCTTGAGTTTGGACCCCACCACAAGGGATGTCCAACTAACTCCGTAGCGTGACACCCACGAGACGCACAGTCTGCTGGGTTCATTTCCCCTGGAACATGTCTCCAGATTAAGGGAAGCTCCGAATTCAAAATCTGCGAAACCCGATTCGCCACAAAAATCTCCAGCTTGTGAACTGAAGCCTTCAGCCAGCATAACACGATCTGGCTGTCCGTCCAAGCGTAGACCGTATCTTCTAACGCTATTGACCCACGAAGAACCGTCATCGTGTGGTTGACCAGACGAGTCAGGAGAGCCGCTCCTGATAGCTCTAATTTGGGAATGGTCAGGCGAGTGCGCAACGGCGCAACCTTGCTCTTGGCCATGACCAACCGCACATCAACCTCCCCCGAGGAGTCGACCGTACGCAGATACACCGCAGCTCCGTAGCCCTTCTCCGAGGCATCGCAAAACCCATGCAGGGTGGCGGTGTATCGTTTGGTGGGGACCAACCTCCGTGGCAGTGAAATCCGATTGATGCCAGGGAGGGTCGAAAAGAACGAGTCCCACTCTGAGCTCTACCGCCGCCGCCTCTAGACCCGCCGATCGGGTCGTCCCATTTCAGCTCAGCAGACCACAATTGCTGCATAAAACACTTGAGCTGAAATGTTACCGGGGTGATCCACCCGTTTGGATCAAATGTCCTAGCCACCGTTGAAAGGACGTTCCGTTTCGTCCAGACCTTCGGGGAGTCCAACTCGACCCGATACGAAAACATGTCTGACACCGGCTGGTACTGGACGCCTAATAGCGACAACATATTTGGATTTTCCAAATTTTCAAAAATGTGGGGATCCTGCTGGTAGTCATCCGGAAGACCAGTCAGTAACTCTGGAGAGTTCGACATCCATTTCCGGAGCTCGTAACCTCCACCCCGTAAGAGCTCAACTAGCTTGCCCGTCGAGCGAGCGCCTCCTCTACGGAATCTGCACCGGTACAGATATCGTCCACGTAGAGATCCTGCTCCAGGATCGCTGCTCCTCTAGGGAAATTTGACCGTTCTCGATCCGCTAACTCCCGCAGAGTGCGAATCGCCAAATAAGGACTAGACCGTAGCCCGTACGTGTTGGTGTTCAGCTCGTACACCCTGATGGGCTGATCTGGGCTCTCTCGCCACAGTATCAGCTGATACCGTCTATCGTCAGGGTGAATGACCGTCTGCCTAAACATCATCCGGATGTCAGCTACAAACACAACATTGTGTCGACGGAACCGTGTGATAACATCCGCGATGTCATGGTTCAACTTCGGCCCTGAATGCAAACACTGGTTCAGGTTCATGCCGTTAGATGTTGATGCCGATCCATCGAACACTACCCGTATTTTGCCCTCCGGGGTCCTCAAGACCGCGTGATGGGGCAGGAAGCAGTGGTCTTCACGCTTCCAGTCGATACCCGAAACCGACATGTGGCCGAGCGACTCGTATTCCCGCATGAAGTCGACGTACTTCTGCCGGAAAATCCCGTCACGCTTCATGCGTCGTTCCATCGACAGAAGCCGCGTCTCGGCTGCATGGTGTGAACTGCCCAGCGGTGGGCGATCACTCCGGAATGGAAGACGTGTGAGAAATCGACCTGACCGAAGGCGACCAGTATTGTTCCGATAAAACTGTTCACACTCTTCTTCAACCGGGTCCAACCGGAGGACCGTAGGTGGTTCCTCCACCTCCCAAAACTTCTGTATCACCTCCGAGAGTACAGAACCGAATAAGGGAGTAAGTCTCCTTCTCTCGTAAAAAGAATCCACTTTTCTTTAATTATATTGTGAAGGGTGAGATATTAAAAAGGGATGCAGTCGTTAAGGATTTGGGAGTCATCCATGATGCTAAACTGACATTTAATGCCCATGTTGATAGTATTATAACTAGAGCCTCGAGGGCTCTGGGTTTTGTGATGCGTTCCTCAAGAGACTTCAAAAAAGCTAAAACTTTGAAAATTCTTTATTGTACGTACGTTAGAAGTAATCTTGAGTACACTTCACAGGTTTGGAGTCCTCGCTACAATATTCATATTAACCGGATTGAAAATATTCAGCGTAAATTTATGCGTTATCTCTGTTATCGGACTAAATTTAAATACAATTCAGATTCTTACCTCGACATTTGTAGAAAACATCATCTGGCTCCTCTTCAACTAAGACGCGAGGTTGCAGATTTGGTATTCCTTCTCAAAATTACCTCTAATGTCATTGATTGCTCTGATTTACTTGCTCAATTATCATTTACTGCGCCCCGTAGGCTATTGCGTCATAATGCGCTATTCTCGCTCCCTAAGTCAAACACTAACTACAGACAAAATACGTTCCTCTGGCGTGCTTGTCAGAGATTCAACAATCTGCGTGGAGATATTGATCTTGACCTGTTTAGCACTGGTGTTAATCCAGCGAAGAGATCACTGTACCGGTACTTTTTCTATGACTAGATTAGCTAAGTATTTCGACTTTCCGTTATTTATTATTATTATTATTTCTTTTCTAACGTGACTTGTTACTGCATGTCATGTTACAACGTATAGGGCTATGCATAATGCGAACTAATTCTGTTATTTAAGAGTGCTTTAACTGTTCTATTTGTTTATTGTGTCTTTTTGTCGGCGAAAACCTATAATTGGCTTTTTTGTTTTTATATAAGATTCCTATTGTTAATTTAAAGATAGCTGTTGGTTTTCCAATGTTAATAAAATAAAATAAAATAAAATAAAATAAAATAAAGGGACTACGAGTCGCTAGGCGTGGGGCAGCCGGCATGACCGGACCCATTACCGCATGGCCCAGTCTGGTGTTGACCGAAACCAGACCAGTCGCCTGCAACACGTGGACACCTGGCACTAACAGGTATCCCAAGGCATCGACACCCAATAAAATGTCTACTGGGCCCGGAATATCGAACTCCGGGTCAGCCAGTGACAACCCAGCGACCAACTGTCGCACCGAGGGCGACAACCGTACGTGAGGGTGTGAGCCCATCACATTAGGCATGACTAATGCCGTGACCGTCAGATTCACCGATGAATCCACCCGTGACGAGAGAGTAATCCGACATACTCCCTTAACGGAACCGACTTCCGTGTTCCCAATTCCCCGAATGGAATGTGGATACTCCCTTACCGAAATGCCCAACCGTCTTACAAGGTTGCACGAGACTAAGCACCCATGGGCCCCCGAGTCCAATAGTGCTCGTGCCACACATGATTTGCCGTCCGAACTCCACGCTATCACAGAGTCGGACTGTAAGTGGGCGGCGTGTCCCTAGCGGGAACCTCCGCGGGATCCGAACCCGCTGAGACCTCCGTCGGCCGTGTAACTCGGCTGCTGATATGCCGGTGGCATATCAGACCGTATGTACATCAGGGGGTCCCAACCCGCATAATAGGCCCCTCGCTGTCCCGGTATCCGACCATACCGGACGGTGTACGGTGTGCCCGGTGGCCACCGTGGATGGAGGGGGGAGAGCGGATCCAACCTGGGGCGCTCTAGGAATGGGGGCGACATCCGACTGTTCGCCTCCCTGTTCGCCTCCCAGAGCGACGGGCAGGGTGGCGCAGAAGGTGGTGGGCTCCCAGCCTTCGCGCCACTCATAGGTGCCATCTGACACCCGCCCGTAACACGCGGTGAGCCAGCGGCCCGAAGTCCTCGCTGACCGTGGATAGCGGCGACCGAACCCCGGCTATCCCGCATGTTACCCCCCGCGCTGCCCCCTTCCCCTCGGGGGGGGTCCCGTCCGCGGGTACCCCAGTCACCCCGTTGGTGACTCCCGTTGCCCGGAGGGGGACTGGGTCCGGCCCTGGTTGGGCCCTGTGGCCGACCAACCTGAGTCCGGCCCTGGTGACCGTCCGAAGGGCCTGACCGATTCAGGCACAACACGATGTGGTGCTTGCCACCACAGCACTCACAGGGGAACGCGCGCGAGCACTCGCTCAGCGGGTGCGGCCCACAACAACCGAAACACAATCGGTGGCGGAAGACTACCTTCCTGCGGGCAGCTACCCCGAGCGCCTTAAAGTTGGCGCAACTGGTCACTTCATGACCGGCACTGTCGCAGTGCACACAGCCGTCACCCGACGGCGCGGCATTCAAAACGCCAAATTGTTTCGACCGCCCACCCCCCCGTGGGGGCGGGGGGCGCGGCCCCTCCCGCATCCGCGCGGGTTGGCGCTGCACACTGGCCTCCGTATCCAGAGTGTCACATCGCCTGCATTCACCCTCCAAACAATCCGTCAATTGGACGAGCGTGGGCAGTTCCGAGCTACTGCCCCCATGCAGCTGTTCAAACCGACTTTGAACAGATGCAGGCAACCGTGATAAAACCATATACAAAACAATATATGACCATTGGTCTACCGGCAGACCAAGGTTCTGAAGGGCCTTAGTTGCCACCAGCACAGGGTTGAGCACCTGTACTCGGATGTCAACATCTCGGGTTTCTCTTGGGATGCTAAACAGCTTCCCCAGCTGCACATCAACCAACCGCCGTTTGTGTTGGTAGCGGTCAAACAATATGGACCGGGCTATCTCATAATTGCCCGCCGTGACCGTTAGGTGACCGACCAACTCCTTCGGTTCACCCCGCAGTGCCGTCAATAGTTGGGCCAACTTGTAGGCGTTGTCCAGGTCGTCCCGACCGTGGACCAAACCATCGAATAAATTAATGAATGCCGGCCACTCATCAATTGCCCCACCGAAGGCCGGAATCTCCAGGTGTGGCAGCCGTCCAACAACACCCTTCGGGGGTGGGTTTCCATTACCTTCCCCGCGGTCATTCCGTCGCGACCGCTTAATTTTTTCCGCGCGACGCTCGATGTCGCCCAAGCATTCCATCGCTTGGTCAGCATCCGCGCATCGCTGTTTCACTGCAGCCACCGAGGCTTCATCCGTAAGCCCGAGAGCTTCAGCCTCCGCAGCCAGCCGACACACCTTCCCGACACGTGTCATTGCGTCCTCCACACGCTTGAGCAGGACATCGTCCATGTCAGGTCGCTCCACATACTTATGAGTATGGGCGAGCCATCTCATCTCCTCACGGACACCATACCGCAGTACCGTCAAGGGATTTACCGATTCAATTGATTCTGGTCCTATACTTCACTACCGAACTAAGTATAGCCAGAGACCAGCACTTGCCCGTCAGCGCTGGGCACAGAAATTAAAACTAAGTTGTCAAAACTAAGGCAACCACTAAAACAATTAAATCCTAAAACATATTTAATATGGTCGCCCTGTGGACATACACCTTATGACTATACAATCCAAATCAATCAGAGAATGCCACCATAAGGCACAATAAAAAATAACACACAAAAATTTATTATAGAAAAAAAAAGCTATTTTTTAATATAATGAAGGTAGCTGTGAACCTTCTAGAAGTGGCCCCTCCGATATGACCCACACTTCTACTGAGGTCAGCAAAATCAGCTTAATACCCCTTAAATAGCCTGACCCTGCTCTGTAATCCGAAACAACACTGCAATGCTATGGAACCCGATTGCAATACTATAGTCCGACCGAATGACTGTTTCTTATGCACACCGAGTAGTTTCCGACTACAAATTTATAATAATTGTTAACTAAATCGTCAATTATACTTTCACTAACCGAAAATGAACTTTAATTGTGGTATACCGACCACAAGCCTCACTCACAAACTGATTGCCGACCAATCTGAGATACCCTTTTCTCCCAACTACAATGTGGCAAAAAAACAACCCTACAACCGTCCGTGAATCGATTTCCCACTAGGAAACCGCGCCTGCTACCAAATTGTTTAATTCCACGCCTCAACCGAACGGGCGTAGAATCTTGAGGGGTGGTTTTCACCAGCACAGGGAGTATCACACGTGGTACTGACCTTGACGCCTTGGGCCGGAACTCAAAAGCTCAATTCGAGGCAGGAATGCGGGATAAGGAGCACAATGGGTGGGTGGAGAGGAGTCGAATCTTACTCTCGTCGTAGCCCGATGCTGTCGCCGTCGGGTTGCTTGCCGACACAAAGCGTCGCTGTCCGAATGCGACGAATTAATCCCCGAATCACATTAACCTTCCACGACACGAAGCACTCACTCCGATGACGTGAATGTACTTATTCCCGACGATTATTATAATTAACACTCCGACCAGGCCCGACACCTGTGTTAGACAATTATTACACTAAAATACAGTCAAAGCCCGAACGCCATGTGCTGACATTTTCTCTCACGACAAGAAAGTAACCTCTAACTCGTCATCTCGGTTCTATGCAAGTGACAGCTGCTAGTTCCGTTTCCGCTAGTGATGTCCCGATCACTCGCGGTCGATCCGCGCAACGAAAACCGGTGCGTTCCGAAGCATAAATATTAAACAAATACAGTTGTCAAAAATATTACGTATGCTATCCATATATAATAGTTTAAAATATAATATTAATACTTATAACTACAAATATATATGCTTGTTTTTACTTAATTATAAATATATAAAATATATAGGTACTATCTTAATCACACCAAGTTTACTTGCCTGAACCAGTCCTACACTGGGTCTGCTTGGAGAGGAATAAACTAGGTACATAAATGGAGGATTAACAATAACACAATTTTCGAGACAAAAACGTAATGCTGGGTCATAATCTTAACTCATAATCATCATTATAAAAAACATGTCCGGTCATAACTACTCAACGGCTCAACGGATTTTGATAAATAATACGACATTAGATTTGTATTAATCGCACGAGTGTTACTGTAGTAAAAAAACTGACGGATTATAGGAACAGACATACATACTTACAGGTCAAATACTTAAACCTCAACACATAAATACAAGGTACAAGCGCCTGCGTTATTATAATACACAATAATTCAATATACACGATCAAATGCTTCAAAACCAAACTATCAAATTAACAATTTTATTGTATTTAATAGCCTGTAGAATCGTTACAATGGGGCGCACATGGGTCGTGTTATAGTAAAAAATAATAGGAATTGTGTGTTCTATCCGAACATTTCACTTCTTTTCTGGCCGGCACTTTCACTTTTCGGCCCATAATGAATGATCTCCTTTAGATGACTGGTCTTTGCAAACAGGCCATAAAAAAAAAAGTATCTGTCAAAGTAATGTTTGTTACAAAGCAAACAGTGTCGCTCATCTAAGGTTACAAATGAATCACAGATTAGGCATTAAAACACTCGTATGATGTTGTTATAAAACTCGCCTGTCAGCTCGTTTCACAAACCCACACTCAAATTTTAATGCCCTTCATTATCATAATGTAACAGTCTCATAAACTACTAGGTATAACTTAATTTAAATTTTAATATTATAGGTATAACTTTAAAGTACCTATATAAGCGAAAGAGATTAGTCACCACGACATCGACACAGGGAATCCTAGCGTGGGGTTTAGAGATTCCATAAAAATAAAATATGTTAAGTCATTTCACAAGAAATGTTTTGACAGTGCAAGCGATCGGGAGCCACATTTATTCATAGGTACATATTGAACTTTATTACAAAACAGTAAGGTTCAACATCGCAAGCCATTTTGGTATGGCATTTATGGACGGTTTATTATTATTAACTATACTCTTATTAAGCTGGATAAAAAAAGAAAGGCAGAGAGTACGTTGAACCACATTTTAATTACATAATAATTTGACCTCTATCCTAATAAAAATTAACGATGAAACAAAAAACTATGATACTAGGCGCATTTACCCTATGAGTAAGTAAACGATTAAGCATCCGGCCGCCCTCAGAACGGATCGACGACCGATGCGACGTCGAATCGGCCGCCGCCACCTAGCGCGGCGACCGATCCGGTCGCCGATACGTTCTGCGGCGGCGCGTTGACTGTTTACACCATGCGTTGGCTTGCGAACGGATGCGTTAGAACTCATCGTGTAAATCCCCTTTATGTCCGTCATTAATTCATCATCTGTTTCTCTCATTTCTGCCCACCAACTAATAAGTACCACAAAGATGATTACGATGTGATGGCCAGTTTGTGGATGAATCAAGAATATCAAACTAGAATGCCTACCTACCTATCACCAGTGCGCTAGTCCAAGCCATGTAAAATGACTATTGAATCTCGTGCAAGCTAGATTGCGCCGCATTTCTACGCCGGAGAGCTTATTTTACTCTGACGTCTCAAGGTTGACAGCGCGTCAAGCGAGCGGCAAACGTGCCTGGTATGGGTCGGCCAGCCGAACGTACGCCGCCGCCGGGGAACCGTCGCCCCTACTCTGATTTACTACTGTTTTAAATATGTATATTGTGACACCACACAGTTGTTTTTGACATTTAATTCAATCATTCACTCATTCGGGCGGTAAAAAAAAAATACTCACTGCATGCAGTGAAATGGACTAAAAGGTGTGCCAGGGCCGAAAAACATATTTAAAAAAAACATGCAGTGGTGGAGATGACATTAATTGCAGCTCGCTTCAGTGTTACCAGGTACACGGTAATTACCGTAGAACCACGGTATTGTTGGCTAATACACGGTCTACGGTAGGGATCCACTACCGTGTCTTTTTCTACGGTATTCTTAGATATTAACTACCGTGTAGGGAAGTAGCACACACAATAAAAGTTTGAAATCGAAGATAGGCCAATAGGCCGACATCGGGTCGCAGAGATCCGTTGGTATTTTTTTACTTTTGTGTGAAATAATATCTAGTCAAGTCAACGACATAAAACGAAGAAAAGGAACAAGCTGATAACGAAAACCATAAAGCGAAATATACTTGCTCAACAAGCTATTAACCGGAATGGTCATAGCTGTGTTGATTTTATACCTACTAAGAACATGTTATCAAAAATGACGGAAGCCATATATGATAAAGTTCTTATTTTAGAAGATTACCTTTAAATAAAAATATTGAAAATTCAAGGTTGTTTCGGTTGCATTTTATACGGTAATTTACACAGTATTTTCCAAATGATTCTATGGTAATTTATGACTTATACACCGTAATTTTAACAGATAAACATGGTAGTTTATATTTTTCATCTGGTAACACTGGCTCGCTTGGCTACTTGACTTCATTCAATTCGTTCGGTCCGCTGTATATTCCGTTCGCGTGGCGATCGATACCGGCTTTTCTTAATTTCGGAGAATAAACGAACGAAGGTTGAATAAGCACCAGTCACAGAAAGAAACACTACCCAAACCCTTACAGGTAAAAGCACGTATAATAAATCGTGCTAAAAACTGGTTTAGAGAGACCGACCTCAAAGCGATATTTTTCTTTCGAGTCTTTCTCCCTTCGCTTCGAGTCTTTTTCTTCCTTAACTACACTCCAACCAAAATAACTTCCGTTGCGACAGCTAACACGTGTTTTTCTCATTACAATAGCAAACACTGCAAGGATGCCTAAAAATAAGAAGGGCACATCGTCTTCCAGTGATAGCGACGAAGGACCAATTGATGTAAGTATCATGTGTGATTGATAAGTAGGTAAAGTAACTACTTACCTACCTAGGTCACACAACAAAGGGCGGCATTACCTACATTGTCATATCTATAACCATAGTTCTGTAACCCTAACTTAACGGAGTTAAGTGTAATATAAAGAAACTATGATCATTTAAACGACATTGTAATTCCGTCAATAGAATCGAAAAGAATATCGCCAAGCGTTGCATTGATTAATGGAAATGACAAACGATATGCTCTATTTCCAGTAAATACCAGTTCAAACACATGTAACCCTCACTGACAAATTATTCCTAACAGTCTCCAATAAGTGTATTGGATCATATGTAGGTATGTACTACTTTACTTTAGGGATATCAATTTGTGGTTTGTTTGTGATCTAGTGAAACATTGTTTACAGCGATTTGACACACCAGTCTCAAAGAAGGCAAAGACGGATAGTGGAACTGCAAAACAAAAGACTGCAGCTACATCAGATGACAATGAACCAACCTGGGTGCTTGGAGGAACTAAGCAAGCCAAAGTTAGGGTATTCAAGGGAAAGGCGTATGTAGACATTAGGGAAATGTATGAGAAAAATGGGCAACTTTTACCAGGCAAAAAAGGCATATCTTTAAACCCAATACAATGGAGAAAGCTGGTATCTGACTCTGAAGAAATTACTAAGGCTATTACTGAGGCTTGTTAGTTGTAAGTGTTGCTTAATAGGTTGCCATTGTTATTTAATTTAGTGTGTACAGTACTTCACTCTCGAAAATGCTCTAATATAATGGTTGGGAACATAAAACTAAAGAAAGGAACAAGATTGATTTTTATTTATTGCTGATATGTGCAACTAGACCATTTACAGGTACTTATTTCATTTAAAGTGATATTAATCATGAGAATCATCATGATTAATATCACTCATAACTTGAAATAAAATTTCATTAGTAATTCATTACATTTATTTAAAACACCATTTAAATATCCATCTAGGTAGAACATACAACAATCAATAATTAACTGCATGTGTTAATTAAGTAAGTTCCCAGAAAATAATAATTGTATGAGGCAAGAAGACAAGTATTTGAAAGTAAATTTAGGTAGGTACAATATGTGTAAAAATAGTAAAATATAATAACCTAAAATATTTTAGGGAAAAATTTGAGCAATCTCTTGTGAGATAATCTACAGCTACACTATCATCTTCTTACTACCACAGTAAGAGGTGAAATGACACTATTCCCTATTCCCATCTATGTATCTACACATTTAGAATATATTTATTTTTATTATATGATAGCTTAAATCTATTGTAAAGGATCTATTTATATTGGAGGATTAATATTTTTAGCTTAATATTCCACGACATGTATCATTTCGACCCTGGCTGCATATTATCCACAATATCTAACAACTACTTACTTTGAGATTAAGGTATCTGTTTTCAACAACTATAATTAGTATAAAAAGTGGAAAAAATAGTTAAACTGGAATAATAAACATCACAGAGTTTTTAACACTGGTATCAGGTTTGGTTTTACCACCTAATTAAAACACAAGTCCAGAGATCTTAAAAACCTCATCCTACGATTTCATTATCGAGGCGTCCTACTATGCATTTGATATTATAGGCGCCTGTTGGCACCAGCAGACACTTTTAAAATTCCCTTTTTATACAATAGCGACATTCCAGACCAATGAATTTACAGTAAAAGCATTTCGGTGCGTTTCGGTGGGATGCATTCTTTGTAATGTAAATTGATATTATTTTTGGTAGGTCATGCTGAGACCGCTCCCTGTAAGTAAGTAAGGGTGAAGTCGGTGAGATTCTTTACATTTAGAAAAACCAGACAGCATTATAAAATATACAAGAATTTCCGAAATATTTCTTACATTCAATTTAAAACAACGATATACAACCCGCCTTACTAGATTATGTAGATAGTACCTTTGTACACATAAAACTGTAATATAATAAATTCGGCCATAAATATTAATGTTCTTATAAAATATAGGATTGAGTTACTTGACTAAATAGTAAATATTTTGTCATATCCAATGATGATCCAGTAGGTAATTAATTAGCAGTCGGTAGTTGGGTCAGGTCAGGACCTAATTATTTGCATCGTCGCCAACGTAACATGTTTTTTTCATAGTTTTTGAATTTAACTGTTAAACAAAAGCACACTAGTCTAATCCAAAATGAAATGGAATTAGCTATTATTAGCTTGTTCAGTTTCGTACTGGATTAGACTAGCCTGCTTTTGTTTACCAGTTAAATTCATTACATCTTTTGTGAGACAGCAAATTCACAGACATTGTCTTAAATACTTCAAACTGTACTTTTTTATCGGTGTGCGACAAATAATTTCTGTTGTGCAACTATGCAAAGAATTTGCACCTCCTAACCCAGTTATGAATTCCAAAATAAATTAAAGGATAACATCGTAGTAAGTGAATAAGTAGATACGCTTGTAAACATCTATAAAACACTTGTTTTTAAGTATTTTAAAATCGACCAAACTAAAAACCAAAAATGTTTATTTATTGTTTCCAATATATAAAGTTCTGACAGATAAGGTAATTGTGGATACTTAAGTAGTAAACCAGTTCTGACAAACAAAATATAAGTAACACATGGCAATTTATTTGGCTAGCTGACTAGTATTTAACATGGGTTTACAGGATGTATTGCATCCTAAAATATACATACATATAGATTTTTGTTGATAACCATGATACAACATAATCACAATATCTGTGCACCGCTCCGCAATGCGAACACCTCAGAGCGCCGTAACATCGTCACGTATTTAGGTGTACTCATATTGTCGCCGCGTTGTATGCTTACTTGGAAACCGAACATACATTAAATGCGAATAAGTAGATAATAAAAAATATATTTACACAAGTAGTAAACAATTGTAACAGCATTAAAACCTTAACATTGACCAGAAAAAAATCACCTATCACCACAATATCCTAAATTAAAATAACAAGGAAGATAAATCTGAGGTTACCCAATTACCTATTTATTTAATCTTTGGTTTGATATGGAAACACCGTATTTTGAAATGATGGCACATTTCTTGAACCTGAAACAGAGAAACATAGCCATGTCCATTAACTCGTCGATTGTCATGATAGCAACGGTGGTAGATTAGAAATCCACTCCAGCGACGTAGGAGAGAGCAGTAGGGAAGGGAACCAACACGGAGGGCTCGCCTCGTAACAAAGACAATCTGTTTCACTCACCACTCCCGCGCCGTACCAGATGTGTTGCACCGAGCAGTACAGACACAGTGCAGCCAGTAGCCATAGCTCCACCTGAGCAGACACGGGCAGGTACAGGACGCAAGCGAGCACCGCGGCGTACGGAACGAGCAGTGGGTTGCTCGCGTCGCAGCGGGTGTCGCTCATCTGCGAGACTATCAGCCGGCACTGAACGTGGACAAAACAATTAACACAGGCACACATTGCTTCTGGCCCTGCACTAGTATACCCTGAGAATGGAAACCAGAGACGATGTCCTTCGCAATCATTTTGAAGATACGGGCCCAAATACAGAATACTTCGTCTATTGACAATCAAGATTTTTAGAACCCAAATATTTTGTATCCCTTATTATTCTACTTTATTTAAACGTTGTCATGTTATATTAATATGTTTTGGAACTTCTACAATCTTCGAATTAACCTATTCTCGGTGAAAGCAAAATAGTTCATCTATTTCCCAATCGCTCCGAAAGGTCTGGATGTTGAGTAAAACTTGACGTAAATAAGGAAATGAATCTTAATAAAATGGCATGAGGTACAAATTCTCGATGCTTCATATCCAAGTCCAGGGCTTTACAAGACACTAGTTAGTGTTTGACGAACTGTTTAGCATGCGTGGTTAGGGCGGACTAATTCATTCGCCTTTTAGGCAGTTATGTTTAATTAATTCAGAAGTCTTATTAAGTTATATGCAATAATTAAGTATAATTCAGACTGGAACACTTGTACATAAACAGAGATTTTTGAATTAAATGACTCCGTAAAAATGTATAACACATTTTACCCCTAAAGACGAAGTATTCTACATTTGGTATCGTATTAATTTATGAACCTCTAAGCCTAATGGAAATGTGAATTTTTTCCAAAGCAACCATGAACGAAATGAATACTAAATGAAATAGGCAGATGTAAGAGGGCGAATGAACAAATGGTACAGGTCCGGAGGGGCGTACAGGCGTGGCGGGGGCAACCTCGCTTTGTCGCATAGGGTTCGAGAGAGAGGCACGCGGCACTCAGACGCAGAGAAATTAGGCGCGACCTGCATCACACTAATTGGGATTTTTGTCAATTACAACCGACACTCACGTTGATATTAGAGAAGACGGTGCCGGTCAACACGTAGAAGAGCCTCGGGCCGCTGTCGAGCACGTTGTGCGGCGACTGCACCGCCCACAGCGAGCTGAGGCTGAAGAAGAGAGCCAGCGGGAACAGCGGTCGTGCGGCTTCCAGGAACGGGCGCATCTTGCCGGTGCCGTCGCGGTACGATCTGGGAACATATTATTAAGGTGAAACGAAAAATACGAATACGAATGTAAACAAAAGTGACAGCGTTAATTACTTCCACATAAGAAAGCAAAGAGAGCGGAAACAATGCGCTCGGCTCAAACTAAAATAACGTAGCGCCAAACCACATAAAATTGTTTATCTACACTTTACACTTTTTAAGTTTTAAATATTTTATCTACACACGTATCTTAAACCCTCTTTACTGCGTACAAAAACCGCACGTTACGATCAGCATAATGTTAAACTACTTGGTAAAAACTCATTTCTTATCTGAAGACCATAATGTGTAATTTTTCTACATATTATGACATTCAAATTTCGAACGCCGACGCCCGCCTGCGTGCCGCTCCTAGTTTGTCTGTGAAGTTGGTACTGACATTCAAATTTCGAACGCCGACGCCCGCCTGCGTGAAGTTGGTCCTACAGAACAAGTTAAACAACTGCAGAGCCACAATGCCGGTCGAACATGCGGTTCCTGAACCCATCAAAGAGAGCCTAAGATATGTGTGTAGATAAACTAGTGTATGTAACTGTACATAATTAGGCATTAAAATTCTCGAGTGATATTATAATCAAACTCGCCTTCGGCTCGTTGCATAAACACACTCTTTGAGTATTAATGCCCTCCATTATTTATAACAGTCACATAAACTTCTCTTAAAAATAGATCACGCTATTTTGGCAAAAAGATTTTCGAAGAGAGTTTACTAATACATAATATCCACGTTTTGAATGCAATTCCGCAATAAAATTTCAAAATTATAGGAAAAAATAAAACAATTTAGAGGTTTTTTCGTAATTAAATTCTATCGAAAAAATTTCAGCCAATCGCGTTGCTTCAGTGATAATCTTAATCAATTACTCAATAAACGTTAACCCAAAAATGAAAGCTCTAGATGACTTTATAGTGGAGTAAATGAATTCGAAAAATACTCCCATTCTTTCGGACCACCTTAATGGTGCGGAAACGAATATTCAAATTACCCTTTACGTAATGAAACAAGGTTCATTTCCAATTGCAGCGTAGTAGTTTATCTCTACAAGTTTATTAGGTTTTTGGTTGTTAATTGCGACGAAGATTACAAAAATAAAAACATAGCATCATGTCTTTTCTCATAGATGTCCGACGTTTAGCTATTCAATAGTCCATTTTGCGTGACAGCAGGCTAGCCCATCGCCGCAGTTCTGGAGATAACAAGTATTCCTCAAAAAATTATGCACAAAAAGTACGTCGTAGACGTTGAGCACCATGTTATTCAATATCAACTCACTCGGGCTAGAATGACACCATTACTTCTCATTTTTAAGTCACTATTGACTGTAGCAACCAATATGGTTCTGTGAAACAACATGGGGCACTAAATTTTATGAACTTATTTGGAAGTCAAGACTTATATTGGGTAAACAATATATTTGTTGCAGTACAAAAAGTAGCGGCCACCGACGACCGACCACCGACGGCGCGGCGTTTTGTGGCAATGTTTAGTGATCCGTGTGCCGCGGCGAGGCTTACTGTACCTACCTAACATTCTGAAGGAACGTGCCAGGCGCGCGGGCCGACGGCTGACGTCATCAAAGATCAAAGATACTGCTCCCACATAGTACTCACTTGTAGATGTTCCACAGTATGACGGTCTGGCTGGTGACCATGGCGGACAGGTACAAGACCAGCTCGAAGACTATGCCGGGCGTGACGCCGCCAGGCAACGTCACGTGAAAGGCGCGCGGCCCGATCAATGACGTCACCAGGAGAAGGATGCTGGAGCCCTGGGGACGGTGGTCGCTTAGTATGACATTTTTCTGGCTCTGTGTACTGTACAGGTCTAAACATCTAGTTGGCTCTGAACTTGCAGAACCGCGTTTTCTTGTTGGTCAAACTTCGATTTCCAGCAGAACTGAAGAAGATGCTCCTGTCCTGGCCGATAACTACTGGCCGGAGTGCATCTTATAAAGACGCTTTGGAGAAGCGAAACCTCCTAGGAAGAAAATCCCTATCTATTTAAGTCATTTATATTTACATTATGTATGGGTCGTAACTATATCGTAGAATTGACCATAATTTCATGAAATGTCAGAAAGGGTTCACGATAACATGTATTTTTAAAAGCATTTGTATTCAGTACTACGTGGTGTTTTTTGTGTTTTACATGTTGAACTAACACGCAGACTATTCGGGGGTTACGCTGCGCTCGCCCCCTGTAGTGTTCATTTAAGCTGCTACCGCAGTGATTTGCGCTAAAATATTTCTTAGTTCAATTAAACTTCTAATTCAACCATGGTGGACGATATCGTCGACATATTTATCTCTAGTTTTAAGGTATTTATCGAAATACAAAAGTATTATTATTATTTACATAGATGTTTTTTCCTGTGTCCAGTTATTGCGACGAAAGCGCCAACCTTCAGAGCTAACTAGATCTGTGAGATTACGGACTGTAGCGATGATAGAATGAAAGCCGATACCGACTATTTAAACAGTTATTTGACCACCTCTGTGGCTTTGCGGCTCGAGGCTCTGCTCTCCCAACGAGAGCTCCCAGGTTCGAATCCCAGCCGGGGAGGATGATAAAACAATCCCCAGGTCTTGGACGTTTATGTGTAATGTGGGGCCAGGAGCAATGTTTATGTATATACCTATAGTTTTGAGATTGCCACCTACATTACATACATATTGTTACAACTTTTCTCTTATCAGGTGGCAGAGGCACTAAGTACTTACGTATACATTAATTTACGTGTTGTCTGGGGTTTCTATTCTAATGTAACAATACTCACAATCATAGTAAAGTCGTAGCCCCACGGCAGGAACATGACGCCGGTGTTATACTTCTCCCAGTGCGTGAGGTAGAAGTTGAGGAATATGTTCCATACCACGAAGAACATGCGCAGCGTGCTCAGCTCGTCCCTGTCAATAACATTCATCAGAATCGGTTCATCCGTTTGGGAGCTTCTTAGCTCCCAAACGGAAATACATGAGGTAAATATGTCCAACACCCCTTTGTGTCGAGGGTTAAATCAATGTTCAAAACATTGAATGGGTGACATTTAATTAGCTGGCTATATTTTAATGGTATTACTAGTGATGCAACGAATACTACTTTTACGAATACGAATATCAAACCTACTATTCGGTGAATACGAAAACGAATACGAATATCTCGCCATGGTAATAAAAGACTAATTTATTTGATGAATTTCTATTCTCCTAATAATTAAAATTTACAATAGGCAATTTTTTATTTAAAAAACATAAAATTTGTAAATTTTCTGGTTTTAGGCGATTTCTTTTTTCAGTCTGGATGTTTCCAGCTGTTGAAAAAAGTCTTTTCGAGGCGACTGAACATGGCTTCAGTGAAAACTAAACTATGTGCAGTAACAGTAAACTATGGCCGGGGAGTCCCCCGTCGTCGCCTCGTCGTTGCGGTTTAGTAAGGCCCTATGAACACGTCGTATTTTTACGTGCCGCCGACAGACGCGCGTATTCGCCGAATACGAATATTCGGTAAATATCTATTAGTCGGCGAATACTAATATTCGTATTCGTATTCGTTGCATCACTAGGTATTACCCATTATAATGAACATTAACTTTCCCCAAGAAACATATGGTCGCAAATGAAAAAAATGTTTGGGTCTCCCATACAAAACTTGTGATCAGCGGATCGGGTCCATGTACTGAGGGATGTTATTTTTTTCATTTGCGACCACCTTTCTCAGGGAAAGTTGTTCATAATGATGAGTACTATCCTTCCCCAAAATATATTCGGCTAATCAAATGTTAACCGTATACGTACGAAGTGGGCGCAACTACGCCGTATGGGGATCACCCTTTTTTTTAGATACGTATCGACAAATTAGACGTATCGAGGAAAAAATTCAGTTTAAGTTTGATTTAAGTCAAATCTGCAGATGTCATAAAAAGAACGTGACAGAGAGATACATAAGTATTAACTTAGTGGATTTCTCAATTCAGAAATCGGCGCTCAATTCTTCTGTGCGATAAAATTCGGCTGACTTCGAAGTGTCGTGCAAATGTTTGTTTTCTTCTTCAAGTGTATTTGTATTGAGCATTGATATTTATGTGTATTGTGTCTGAATAGAGATATTCCATACACCTACGCTTGTTTTAGGAAGGCTTTAATCTCATTCGGCTGAGTTTCGCGAAAATATTTCCTTATGAATTTGACAATTCGCTAGTTCGCGCATCTATCAGTATATGAAAATATACATAAGACATTCGGCGCATACTGTCAGCCGCAATGAGAACAAAGCCTTGGTTAATGAATAAAATAAAGAAAATTATAAACCTAGCAAATAATGGCTGGAGCTACAAGTCGCTGAAAAGCCTTTGGCTCAGTTAATAAAAAAGTCGCCAACTTAGTGTTTCGGTGAGGTGAGGTAGGCTCGCTCCGTCCTCAATCTCTTTTTTTTTTGTGGAAATAGGTTTTACATCAGTTGGTGTACATCTAGGTTGAGATTGATGTTTCATAGTACGCTATTTTTAGCCATTTGGCGTACAAATATATGTTGCATGCACGAATGGAGTGAAAACTGTTAAATCTATAAATAACAGAATAATGATTGGACGGGGTAGCGAGCCCAATAAGCAAAGATCACAATTTATCATTCTTTGGTGCTATAGAATCAGTTAATAATTTCCTCATTTCTGCCAGGGGGGTCTCACTGCACTGTTTACGTACGTTCGAACGGCCAACCCGATGACGGGCGGTAATTCAGTTGTGATGCCGCTCGCTTGGCTGGCAGTCGCGTCGCGCGCTAGCCGCTCCTCATAAGCAACTTTTCTGTACTACAACAATGACTTCAGTACCTAACATTTTAGGGTGTCTAAAGGAATTGTTCACAAATAAAATTCGATTCCTTTTTAATTAAATACCTTTTTGTTTAACTAAAAGAAAACACTTTAGATCCACTATAAAACAAATGACAATTACATAAGTAAGAAGGCAGGCACCTACCTAGCCTTAGAATTTACCAATCGCCTGAATAAGTACTATAAACACCTCTCTTAGATAGAGTGGACTAAAATTCACAAACACAAATAATCGCACGTAGATAACCCTACCGTGATCAAGCGAGACAGGAGTTTACAGGACGACCTTGTGATGTCAGAGTAAAATAAACTCTCAGGCATAGTAATGCGGCGCAATCTAGCCTGCACGGGCAGGGCAACCGATTCTGTAGGTGCTAAGCGATTATTTTAGGTAGCGCAGGTGCGGCTTGATTGCGCTTTATTGTCGCGCAGCGAGAGTAGCTATTTATTTAAGTGTATTTGACGAGTAATATTTCTGTACGCAGTACTATTAAGTATTCTGTGCTTTGTATTGGTTTATGCTCTCCATTCCGCGACTTTCGGGCAGTTTATTATACAATATACGTCTAGTGAGTGTCATGCTTGCTTCTCACGCAGGAGGTGCAGGAGTGCTGTTCGCGAGTTCTATGAAATACTAGCAGGTGACGTCATAGTGAAACGTTGTCTTTTTAACAAAAAAAAAATAGTTTATAAAATACAACTGCTGGAAATATACAATTCTGATATTGTCAAACGTTTTTGTGGATCAAATCAAATCAAAAATCATTTATTTCCATAGGATGTTGTTACATCACTTAGATCCGTCATTACATTTTTTTGGGTGAGTTCACTAACACAATGGCGGAATCTGTGGAGAAGAGCTCACCGAAGAAACTCCACAGTCGTCGCATCTTTTGCGTTTCCTTTTTTAAATAAAATATTGTCAAATTACAAAATGAATGCTAATTATATATCGAAACAGACTGTTACTCAAACAATCTATTCCCATGGACATCTGTCCTCTAAGTAATCAGATATCCTATAGTAACCTTTTTTATACAATTTCTGTTTTATTATTATTTTAAACTTGTCTAAAGGTAAGTTTTTAATATCAGTAGGGACCTTATTGTAATAGCGTATACAATTGCCTTTAAAAGAATTACTAATTTTATGTAGTCGGCTTACATAAGCAACCAACTTGTCTTTATTTCTAGTATTAAAATTGTGTATATCACTGTACTTCTGAAAATTAGTTATATTTCTTTTTACATACACAAGATTGTCATAGATATATTGAGACACAAATGTCAGAATATTGATTTCTTTAAACTTTTCCCTCAGTGACACTCTAGGCCCTAATCTATTAATTGCACGAACAGCCCGTTTCTGCAGAATAAATATACTATTAGCATTCGCAGCGTGACCCCAAAATAAAATACCATAGGTCATTAGACTATGAAAGTAACTAAAGTAGACTAGTCTAGCGGTGTCTACGTCGGTAAGAGCTCTAATTTTTTTAACTGCGAACACTGCTGAACTCAGTCTGTTCGACAATTTATTTATATGAGGATCCCATTGTAGTTTGGCGTCTAAAGTTATGCCCAAAAAGACAGTCGACTGCACAAGGTCCAATCTCTGTCCTTTTATAAATATGTCTGTAGTTACCGGGTTCACATTGGGTGACACGAATTTAATACATTTAGTTTTCTTTTCATTAAGTAATAAATTGTTAACAGTAAACCAGTTCACCATACTAGAGATAGCATTGTTTACCTCGTCATAATTTGATTGCTGTCTTTTAACTTTAAATATCAAAGAAGTATCATCGGCAAACAATACTAACCCATGTTTTGCTTTAACAAGGTAAGGTAAATCATTAATATATACTAAAAACAAGAAAGGACCAAGAATTGAACCTTGCGGTACGCCCATACTTATTGAAGACCCAGGTGATCTTTTCCCATTAACATCGACCATCTGAACCCTATCTGTTAGATATGACTCCAGAAGGCCAAGGGCCTGATCTTTTACACCATAATGGCGTAACTTCCTGACAAGTGTGTCATGATGGACGCAATCAAAAGCCATGGATAGATCGCAGAAGACACCTATTGCATCCATTGCGTCTTCCCAGGCATCAAAAATATTGTCGATTAGTTCAACACCAGCATCGGCTGTTGAACGAACCTTTGTGAAACCAAACTGAGCAATATGAATTAAATTATTGAGATAAAAATGACTTTGCAATTGATTAAGTATGAGTTTTTCAAATATTTTGCTAAGCGTTGGTAGTATCGATATGGGTCTAAAATTGGTGGGGTCTGATGTACTACCAGCTTTGAATAAAGGTATAACTTTACTTAGTTTCATCAAGTCAGGAAACACACCATTATCTATACATTGATTAAATATACAACAAAGGTGAGGTGCAGTACAATCTACAATGGAACTAATATTTTTTACTGATAGACCATGGGCGTCAGCTGTCTTTTTAATTTCCAGGGATTTAAACGCTTTTACAATGTCTTCATTATTTACGTGCCTAAATTTAAAATCTGTTTTACATTCCTCAAAGTTTTGTTTAAGTATAGATTCAGCAGCAGCGGCAGATGAATTTAAAGACTTGGTTGTTGAAACTGGAATGTCCGTAAAGAAATTTTCGAAAGCTTTTGCTACTTCTAGGTCTGTACTTAGCAATTGATTATCTATCTTAAGCTTGAAGTTATTATGTGTAGCTTTGGCCTTTCCAGTCTCTCTGTTTATAATTTGCCAAGTCGTTTTCATTACATTGCTACTTAATTCAATTTTGTTTTTAATGAAATTAGATTTAGCTACGGCACAAACGCGTTTAAACATTTTTGAATAACTACGAACATAATCTAGAATGGCCGTATTTTTGTTATATGATTTCTCTTTTTTATATGATTTTCATAGAGTTCATATAATCTTCGTCTGCTCCTATGAATTCCAACTGTCGCCCAATCACTAAACAAAGCTTTGTTATTAACTTTTATAGTTTTTGATTTAAATACCGTATCATATTCATTTTTGACAAGGTTAAATACTGAGTTGTACAACAAATTTGGATCGTCACTGTATGGTATTTCCCATAGTTTATCTAAAATATTATTCCTGTAGTGTTCAAGCCGAGTGTCACTAACGGGCACACATGTAATATCATCTTTTTGGTCCTTTTTTATTTTAATATTGAATATACCTATCTGACCAGAGTGATCAGAGGTTAATTTATTGATGACCGATTTGAAAATGGGCGTAATGTTAGTAAATATATTGTCAATGCAGGTAGCAGATGTTGCAGTAATTCTAGTAGGCTCCAAAAACAGATAGTTCATGTTGTGACATAAAAATAAAGATTTTAATCTAGTACAAATATTATTATCCTTAACAGATTAACATTAAAATCACCACAAATTATAAAAAAAATGTTTTTATCGCTGATTTTAATCAACACTTCATCCATTTTCTTTTCGAATAAATCAAAGGATGAATCTGGTGGTCTGTATACGCTCATTACAATAAGTTGTTCAAGTTCAATACAGGCTATTTCCATGGTACGCTCAACAGACAGGCTCACTATGTCAACTCGTTCCTTATATTTAAAACTATTATTTACAAGTATTAAGGAGCCACCGCGATCAGCTGTTTTTCTGTTGAACGAACTAGCAACGTGGTGGTTATTAAAGTTGAACATGAACTGATAACTCTTTAAAAAGTGCTCTGTCATACATAAATTATCAATATTATTACAGTTCATGAATAACTCAATTTCCAGTTCTTTACTTAACATGCCCTGTATATTTTGATGAACCACGTTTAAAATATTCTTACTTTTACATTTTTCATTACTAGTAACTTGATTTAATGGGCAAGATGAAGGTATATTTATACAAATATTAATATTACTGCCAGAGTTACTCTCTGTTGTCCTATGGGTTAATTTAAAGAGCTTGGAACAGATTCCAAGGAGTACATGTCATTATTATTACACTGCTCAATAGAAGCAGGCGTTTCATTAGTCAAAAACTTGACTGAGTTCAAAATAAAATAAGATAGTGACTGTGCTATCTGTTTTGTATAAAACCTAGATAGGTAATACCTATCCTTAGTCAAATAAAAATATTTTCCAATACTAATATTGGTGTCTATGAAATGAAATTTTTCAGTATGACGACATGTCAATGTGTGTATAAATGTATTATAATCATGTCTTATATGATTTTCATGTTGTGATAAAGATTGGCTGAAGGGAAACGCAAACAAGATTATTCTATCTACATTTTGTAAAGAATTTAATTGGAAAAGTATTTAGTAATTAGTTTTTAGATACATTTTCCCTTCTACCAATTAAAATAATTAGGGTGGTTGGTTCTAAAAACTGCGATGACAACACTTTGTTTAATATTTGTGAATATGTGGCGCCAGGCATACAGTTATTTAATATTGCCTGGCCCACGCGCTGACTAAGTTGTAAACCCATATTTTTTCCAAGTTCATCGCTGTACATTATATACCTATCCTTTGTCCGAGAGAAGGAGGCGTTATTGATAACACTATTAGTACTCAAGTCGACTGACGGCGGCGCCTGGGTCAGTATCAGCTGTTCGGCCGGCTGCTCGGCGGGACACACGGTCGGCACGGAACAGTCCGCTGGAGCTTGTTTACAATCACAGATGTGATTGTCGGTCAAAGATATGAAAGTGTCATAATTATACTTACACGTCTCCAACAAACTATTCATAGCCGACACATGTTCCTTAATTTCGTATTGTGCTGACTCATATTTACGTGTAATACTTTGTAATGATGAGTTTAAAATATGCATATCTGACTGGAGTCGCCGTGTGTCACATTCGTACTTTTCTGTAGTTTTTTCCAAACATAATCTACAATCATCGATTTCGTTAATTAATTCGACACGTTCCTTGCTACAATTTACAGTTTTACAAAACATTTTATTTCTATTAGCTAGTTTTTGTGTTTTTTTATATAATTATTCAATTTAACATATTTCTTTAATTTATTTTTACTACAGCTCATAGTGGTTACTGATTGCGATCTATTAGGACTATCACACGTGAGATCAATTGTCACAGTTGAATTTTGATCTATGGGTGAGATGACAGAAGCTACAGGTGGAGTGATCAGCTCCTCAGAGTGACTGGGTCTGCCCCGACCTGAGGCTATCGTTTGCAGTTTGTAGTGCAGAAATTTCGTTACGTGCGTCGCGAAGCTCCTTCTCCAGGACAGCAATACGCCTCAGGGCATCTTCGAACGCACTGCCACTCCGGTCGAAGCCATCTACCAGGTGCTGAAGCCGATCCCTATCTCCCGTCACATCAAGGAACTTGTTGTGCAACTCTGCCATCTCACTTTTTAATTTTAAGTTCTTATTAACAATAAGCAACACCTCCTTCTCACTTTCATCCCTTTCAGTAAGCAACTGCTCATTGGTTACCTTACACTGTTTTAATTCATATAAAGCTAATTTTAAGTTATCTTCTAGTTGACGGGCTGCCTCACTTCTGGTTGTTGGCATTTTAAACAAAATAAAACAACAGTAAAAAGCAAGATTGAAGCACGGCTGTAGCACAGCTGATAAGCAGTCACTTAAATTGAGGTTATGATTAACGAAATGTGCAAAAAAAAATAAGCTATTCAACAAAAAACAAAGTAATTCCAAATCAATTTACGTGCCTAAGTAATTAGTTATATTGAAAATATCGTTAATTATAGCCCAGTAGCAAATTATTTCAAATAAAATACTCAACCGTCAACGTTACGTTTTTTAAATACACTAAATAGGATAACTATTAGAATTTTATACACTTATGCACCAGTTAACACAAAATACACTTAATTAATACGTATAACAAATGCGATAAACTTGGAAAATTGTATTAAAGTATTTTTAAATCAATAAAATGTATCTAATATTTTTCATACATATGGATAATGGAAATAGGTTCAGGTTGAGACACGTGTCTAGATTTATTGGACTACCTTGTCCAATACCTTATTGTGATTCTGCCACCCCGTATAGGAAAAGGCGTGAAGCTATGTTGTTATGCTAGACTTAGATTTAATAATAGTCATAAAAAAATGGTAATCGAGACAGTCAGCCAATGGACACAGTATTAGCGGTAGCGGAGGTCTAAAATCTGGCTGAGACGGGTACTGGATGGGTGACCGTTTCTTGTGGCATTTGTTTCAGGCGCTTCCGTGTTTCGGATGTCCCGGCTACTATTGCTATTCGGTGGCAGTACTCGTAAAGCTGGTCAAAGGCCCTAATAGGGCGGCTTGATAATTTCTGCCAGTCGGGTTGGCCACTAGCCCGACACTCCTCCATCAACCCGCACTGAGCCAGCGTGGTGGAGTATGGCTTAATCTTACTCGTATCCGGGGTAGAGGCCCTTGCCCCTCGGCGGGGACATTAATGGGCTACATTATTATATTAGACTGCGGAATATAACTGTCGCGTGGGTAATGCTGCTGAGTATCACTTACCTCCCGAAGATGCTGTAGAGGCAGGTGGGTATGAGCACCGCGGAGTACGAGTCCAGGCCGTGGTCGAACAGCTCGCCGAGCGGGCCGCTCGTGCCGGTGCGACGAGCCTGCTTGCCGTCGATGCCGTCTGCAGCCAGAATACTTATATTGTCACCGTAAGATTGTGTGGTTAGTTAATAAACTCACGAAATTTATTTCGCGAGATTGTAAACTATCGATAAACTGACAATATGAAGTATTAATTATCGTTAGTTTATAATCAAACCATTAAATAGTGAACTGGTCAAAACTGAATTGCAAACGAAATACCAGGGCGAAGTGGTAGGTCAGGGTAAGTAAAGGATAAAATAATAATAAGGGAGTGAGCGAAGCGAATCCTTCTTTATCCTTCGTGCTAGAACAAAAACTTCGTGAAACGTAAACATGAACATTACACAACGTACAGGCATATACTTTGCTTTTATCCCCACATAAGGATACCCTGTGTCGTGGGAACCAGAAATATCGACGTCACGCACATGTAAACATCCAAGACCTGGGGATTTTTTTTTCTTATCCTCAGCCGGGGATCGAACCCGGGACCTCTCGCCTGGTAGGCAGAGCCACAACCTCTGCGCCACAGACCCACAGAGGTCGTCAAACAAAGAACAAAATAAACATAAATTTTGAAGCCCGTCTCGATTACAATTTATCGATAGTTTACAATCTTACGCGATAGTTTATGAACTAACGGATTTTACAATCTTAAGGTGATACACGACATATACATCCACTAATACCAGAAGTTTGTGAGTTTGGATGTTTGTTATTAAAACACGCAAAAACGGATGAAGGGATTTGAATTAAATTTTGCGCACAGCTAGATTATGAAGTAGATTTACATGTGTGCGGGTAAGTGACAACTTCTAGGTCAACTCAGGCGAAGTAGGGGCACCAGCTGGTATTGCGTACTCAATGCTCAATCTTTTGGGGTGCCAATGGAATGGCTCACATGGCTGCTGGAGGAAAACAAAAAGATGGAGGCCTATACCAAGCAGTGGGCGGAAACAAGCCGGAGATGATGTACAGCAACTAGGGGCAATTGCCATTGGAGTAATATAAGTATCAAGTATTTTATTACATTCATCACTGAACTGGGTAACACGTGGCTGCCCTTCGCGGTCTGGAAGTTATTTATTATTACCAGTGGTCGGAGGATCCCCGAGCGCAACGAAAGCACATGACTTTTTAGCAGTATTCAATTTCCGGAACTTAATTGAATATAATTTCTATTTTCATAAACAAAATCTTTTAATAATAGGGTAAATCGTAATTTGTTTTTCGGGAAAGTTATGCATTCATTTTCAGAAAATAAAACGATAAATAAATTGCTTTGGCCGTTCAAAGCATGTCACACACTAGCCCAGTTTATTTTATTTTATTTGTATTGATTAAGTATGGCGTGGAAATGTATTTTTGGACAAAACGCATGTTGAAGTAGACTCCTACGAGACAAGAATTATAGGATTTTGACAAGTTTAGTTCATCGATAGATTGTTTTATGGTAAGATGAGCCAGGATGAGATATTGCCAAAAGTCAGTTTTTAAGCGCCATTTTTCCAATATTGCGGCTAACGCTGTCACCCCTCGACGTCTAGATCTTAATTTTTTCATGAGGAGTCCATACCCATAGGTGATGATGTTGTTAAATCCAACGCTGATGTTGCTCGAGCTTTTGAAACATTCTTCACCAATGTACCCGTACTCACAACAGACCGTCTAAATTCATCTCCATATGAAACAGAGGCTTTATTAAAAAATAACACTAGCGTCAGTAATGTATATTTGAAATTTCATCATGTATATCCCCAGGACATTGTCAAAACGTTTAAATTACTTGACTTAAAAAATACGGAAGACCTGTGGGGTATATCAGTCAAAGTCATTGGTTCAGTAATTCTAGTTATAGCCCCACACTTAGCTTATATATTCAATAAATGTGTTGACGATGGGGCTTTTCCAGACCTCATGAAACACAGTAAATTGATACCTCTGTTCAAGTCGGGAGATAAGGGCGATCCTTCAAATTTCAGACCAATATCTGTTCTTCCAACACTAAGTAAAATATTTGAAAAGATTATACTCAATCAAATGCTCTCACACTTCAACCGTACAAAACAACTCCACGCTAAGCAATATGGTTTCACTAGGGGTAAATCGACTACGGATGCAGGCATTACCCTTACATCTCATATTTATTCTGCATGGGAGGCCGCACAGGATGCTATCGGAGTTTTTTGCGACCTGTCGAAGGCGTTTGATTGTGTTGATCAAAATACGCTATTAATTAAATTAAATCATTACGGAGTTAGAAATAAAGCGTTGGATCTACTAAGATCATACCTAAGCAATAGAATTCAAAAGGCAGAAGTTAACGGCGTAAAATCTGATGGATCGGTTGTTAAAAATGGTGTTCCACAAGGTTCCATATTAGGCCCTTTCTTATTCCTGGTATATATTAACGATCTGCCTTTCATGGTGGAGAAATTAACTGACATAGTGTTGTTTGCTGATGATACTTCAACGGTCTTCAAAATTGAAAGACAAAAAGGAGATTTTGATGATGTTAATGGTGTATTGTCTTTAACCTTGAATTGGTTCACAGTTAATAATTTATTGTTAAACGCTGGTAAAACCAAGTGTATCAACTTCTCACTACCAAATGTCAGGCAAGTTGAGACCAGTTTAGTGTTAGACAACAGCACGTTAGAATTAGTAAATGATACGAAGTTTCTTGGAATAACCATTGATAGCAAATTGCAGTGGGGACCCCACATAGATAAATTGGCTGGTAAATTAAGTTCTGCGGGTTACGCTGTTAGGAACATCAGACAAAGCACGGATGTGGCTACATCTAGGCTAGTATATTTTAGAGGCAAAAAATGACGTTTGCTAAGTATATGTAAATATCTACAGTAATAAAGAAAAAAAAAAGAAAAATAAGCAATACAAATCAAAACATTTTTTGCTCTACCTGTTTTAGGGCAAAGCCTCTTTTTGGCCCCCAACTATTGCATTACAAATACATTCGCTAACGGTACAAATGCGTCGTTGTCAGATATATCACTCTGAATAAAAGGAAGCATAGAATTTGACTTTGACTTATCGCTGTGGATGAAAGTTTGCGAGAAAATAAATCATTTGAATAAATCTACTTTAGACAGACACGTTTGAAGCGTAACCGTGGCTTGGTTTACTCAATGAAAAAAAAGTGTTCCGTTGTAGCAAGCAATTATGTGACTGGATGTATGTGTTGTAACGTTTTTCATTTTTTCATTTTATGATGATGATGATATCTTTACGGTTTTTAATTAACTCTTACATCTGAAAATGTGCTAATTTTATTTTGTTTGAACCAATTTTCGTTGAAAGTGTGTATTGAGAGTTTCGTTAATCTGAGGTAGAACCTAAGCTACTTGCCGAGCGGGTACTCTCCCCGCCCCCACTCGCGCCCCGCCGCCCCGCAGCTGACCCCCCTTGCGAGCAGAGACAGCGATATAGCTGATCAAAATTAAATATAAATTCGCTTGTGTTCCGTGAATACCAAAACAAAAATTATGACTGAAACTTGATTACATTTTATTTTCTTCGTGATATTATGCAACTTGACAATATAAGCTGAGTTTCTCTAATAATTACATATGAATGGTTTCGTTTTTAATACAAAACAAACCGGTGGAAAATACGAAGCTTACGTCCTAAAAATGTACGAAATGAAATCGCATATACTTACTATTTTTATCATACATAACTAATTTTAGAAAAATGCTGGAACAGGAACCTAGGTAAATACAGTATTAATACGAATAACAACATATATACATTGAAATATTCTCGAATCGAAAATTATTATGGTATTAAGTTTGTATGGAAAAATCATTGTTTATCGGATTCTTAAGTGCCGGAAATGAAGTACCGATAAATTTAAAAACTTGCTTTCGATGCGCTCCAAGGTTCTCCGACCTCTGGTTATTAAAGAATTTTGAGTTCATACCTTCGTTGAAAGTAACAAGCGTAATATGTTATTGGATGGTTATCTAAACTTACTATTTAGTTTAATTGGTTTGACCTTGACATCGTACTATTTAAGTAGTTTCTACTTATGCTCCTATATATATCTTATACTAATACTTTCCTGTTTAAAATGATAGCAGCATTTCATCTGATTCGTGGCGTGTGCACACATTTTCTTAGCGTATCATAAGCCTCCTAGCAATCGGTTGAATACCTTGGCATAAATAAGGCAACAAGGAACCATATGAGGTCACAAGAAGTAAGTCGATAAGGCGCTTCGTATGGTAAGATTTCCAGTTATCACTCGTAACAGTAACATTAGATAACAAAGGGCATTCTCAATGTGATTGTCTACGATGGCATCCGAGTGTTTATTAATAGTTCACAATAGCATCTCCAGAGGACGTCCATCTTCTCAGAATGTTTATCACCGCGATTCTGCTATAGCGGTCGAGCTACGTAAAAAAAAACGCAAATCGATGTACTAGGTGGGGCCATAAGTTTGTCACATACAATAAATGAACAAACGAACGTACGAATTGTACCACTCCGGCCAGGATTCCGACCCCAAATTGCAATGAGGTTTAGCGCAGACCTTCTCCTCTAAGTACTGTCATACGGCCCGACCCGAATGGCCGAGTCGGCAGTGACGCTGCCTACGAAACCAATGGTCCCGGGTTCGAGTCCCGGTGGGGGCAAATGTTTGTTTGGTGGGAACGGATGTTTGTACCCTAGTCATGGTTGTTTATCTATCTAAGTATAATATTTCTCTATATAAATACATGTGTATCGTTGTCTTGTACCCAAGATACAGGGAATCCTAGTTTGGGGCTAGATCAATGTGTGTAAATGGTGTCCAAGGTATTATTATTTATTTATATTTTATAATCCAATGGATTCAAGTCTGGACTCGAGGAGGTGTTCGTGTCTGATAAACTCGATTCCACGAGAGGAGAGCCAATTTTGAGTGCTTTTTGGCTTATATTATGAGCTGGTGCGGAGTTCTACTGGAATACCCAGTGTGTGTTTTTGAACATTGTCTGTGAAAGGGTTTCCACGAGGTTTGTTAGGACTGTGTTTTAGTAAACGTAGTACACGAGTGCGCATATTTGTACTCATTTTTCATAAAAATACATATCAGTTGGGCCCGAATAGGAAACCCCAAGCTAAACTATGAATGACGAGCTATGGTGACCACGCTGAAAACTTGGGATACGTCGTCTCGCTTCTTCACTGTTATGCAAATACACTTTATCGTTCTGTTTCAAAATATTTTTCGTCCGAAAAAAGATCTCGCGGTATTTTTTTCCTGCGTAACGCTTTAGCAAGACTCGGGATCTATCGAGCCCGATTTTCTTCAGTCGTGAGTTGAGCAAACGTGCAGTTTTTTTTCCAAGTTCGTAGTCCACGGTCTTCATTCAATACCTGTATCTCCAGATGAGGTTAAGTAGAACTGACCTCATCTGGAGAGCCAACAGTTTTTGCTTCCGAACGGGATTTCTTTGTAAGATCAATCAGGAACATAAAAAACCTGGTCTGAAGACGCTAAATAACTTTATATTAGCAATACTAAGTAAAGTATACCCATGCAAATTAGCCGCTTCTCTAATTGCCTAACTTATTTTAAAATCGAACTTATTATAAGTTACATTTTAAATATAACTATAAATTAACAATCATAGAGAGCCCATGATATGTAGAGACAAAGCTTTGTATGTAACTGTGCATAATTAGGCATTAAAATACTCGTGTGTTGTTATTATGAAACACTCGTATATGAAAGCCTCTCATTATAGAAATTTTCCACTAAAGTAAGTACCTGTAGTCGGGTTAAACTATACAAAATAAAACCATTATGATTATGTACTATTCTTTTTTCATTAGTCATCAAATTCAGAATCTAAATATTCAACAGATTCATATGACATTGCATGATCTTCATGATCAGATTGCACTGGTTCAATTCTGGACATATCAGACTCATTGTCAGTTGTAAGATTGTAGAAATATTGCATATTTGTAATATCGTCCTCTCTTAAATTGCTGTGCCTGGACAAGGTCCATAATGATAATCTCCACCTATGTTATCTATGGAATGCAATAAATAAACTGAAACTGAAGACTGGATGTTTCACTATCACTGCCGACAATATTTATAATAAGTTGTTCAATTTCTCTATCAATTATCTACCAGTCCCCTGCCTCTATATTCCTCTTCTAGTTTTTTTGTATGCTCACAGCAATCATTCCATGTAGCAGCAGTTATATCCTCAAAACAGTTTTGTACAAGTTGCAGGAACGTGATATTACCTAAACCAACATTCTTTGTGGCAACCTTTCCTTTTACTATGCCGCATATTATTTCTTTAGGATTCAGGTCACAATGATATGGCGGCAGTCGCAGTATTTTGTGACCATACTCCTGTACTAAATGATACGCCGGGCTTATTTTCGCTTTGCCAACATTTTGCATGATTGAGCGAAATATGAATATAACTTTCATCAAGGTATATAACAGGCATACCACTCTCCCTTACATCTTTGACTTCATGTAGTTACCTGTCCCTCCATGCCACTATATCATGTCGTTGATTTCTAATTTTTTTATATTTATAACCTTATTAGTGATTTGTGTGTAAGAGTAAACGAAGAGATTCTCTGCCACCAACAAAATGTAAGGATTCTTTAAGAGCTGCAAGCAGCCGTTTCAAACTCGGTACTTCGTTTCGGACAGCATAAAATTCATGTATTTTATGCCTAATTACACATAAATCAAAATTATCCAGATTGATTTTCTTTTTGGTTTTAGGTTTATTTTTCTTAGGCTATAGATTTAAACTACGGCCTCTTTATTTAGCGTCTGGTCGCTAGCGTCTGCGTCACAATTTATAGAGGCAGCCAGAGCAGCCATTGGACAGCCTCTTCGTCAGCGGATTGGACTTTTTGCAGTCCGCCGTCGATTGTTCGTCCGTGGGGTGCGCCATGCTCTGAATGGCTCCGCAGAAGCAGAAAGGATTGTCGCTGTACCTCCAGTTCTTAAGTTCAGCACAGCAACCTCGGTCAGTCCGGAGTCTCTTCAGCTGATTCAGCATTTGCGTGGAAGGTTGAAGCCGTTTGGGTCCGCCTAATCGTTAAGGATCCCATCATTCATTAGTACGATAAAGAGGCCCGGCTATTGATTTTCCTATCAGCCCATCTACATTTTCTACGATAAATCATCCGTATCACTTGATCGCGCATAGTAAATGAGTTGGTAATTATATTAATATGTTTGCTCATGCAATGACCCCATTTCAGGCGATCGAAAGGTTTATTTTGTTAATATCCGCAACAATATAGATAACCTAGTACTGTATTACATGTGTATTATTGTGGTTTTATTTTGTTCAATATTTTACTCTATTTCTATGGCATAGTAGTTTAATCTTAATTGAATAAAAATAAAGTGGTCAACGAGGATAAATTGATATATTGCAGTGCCCTCACTGGGTTCATTGTCGGTTCTTCAAATTCTCGCAAATGTCGCAATAAACGTTTTGAGTTTGAGTTTGAGTTTAAATTAAAAATGCAAATTTTGTCTACAATCATTCACCTTAGCAATGAAGATAAGATAAAGCATACTGTGTAGCAGTAGCAGCAGCAGTAGTACTTAAATTACCTAGAGAATATGCGTGTGTATAATGTAGCAGGCATAGCTAGTAACAACTTAACAACATTTTAATAAGTATTCTAGGACTGCAATTGCCTTGACAATGATAAGGTAATTTTGTCGAGCACAACAGTCAGACCAATCCTAGAGGCGTCACAAACGAGTTTAAATATAAAACCCATAGAAAGCAGACAAGAACATTCAGATTTTGTAACTAGACCCGCGAGAAATAAACTGGAATCACATCACCACGCGCTGCTCAAAACAAATTCCGTGGATGGATTTCGTGGATATGGTATATCATTTGAAAGGTATTTTTGTTAGCTTTCAAATAATATCAAAAAGATTTAAAAGTAATATCAATCAAGTTTTCAGGTCTTCTATCCACGCCGGAGCATGGACATCTTCTTCGTACCCGTATTTTCAGCTCGTCCCACACATGTTAAATAGGATTCAAGTCAGTACTGATGGCTACCCAGTTTAGTGTGTTTTGACAATGTCCTGGGGATATACATGATGAAATTTTAAATATACCTTACTGACGCTCGTGTTATTTTTTAATAAAGTCTCTGCTTCATATGGAGATGAATTTAGACGATCGGTACATTGGTGAAGAATGTTTCAAAAGCTCGAGCAACATCATCGCTGGATTTAACAACATCATCACCTATCTTTAGGCAGAAATCATTGTCCCTTGGTATAACTTTGCCAGTTTCACGGTTTATTATTTGCCAAACTGTTTTCAGTCCTATAAACCAACTTGAAAGTTTTGGAATATTTTTTAACATAGTCATGAAATTTTCGATCAAAGTTATAGGTTTTTTGATCATAAAGGTCATACAAGATAACTCTACTTTTACGAATTCCAAACGTTGCCCAGTCATTAAATTTCGATTTACCGTTGTAGTCACTGACTTTCTTTAATTTAAAAACTTTATTGAATTTAATCTGAATAATGTTGAAGAAGTCTGAGTAGATTTTGTTTGGGTTCTGTTCATTAAAATCAGGTACTGGCAAATTTATATCTAAGTTTTTCGTATATGTCTCTAGTCTATGGGATGTAATAGGCCTATAAAATGATGGACCAGTCTTATTCTTAATAGCAATTGGGAATGAAACTGTTTGACTACTGTGATCGGAAGGTAAGCAGTTAATTACACTTTTACTTGTGAATGCACAGTCACAAAAAACGTTATCTAAGCAAGTTTGGCTGGTAAGTGTAAATCTAGTTGGCTCTAAAAATACATGACATAAGTTAAACGATTTGAATAGTTATTAATCGTTGTTTCATTGTTGTTCCTTCAAGCAAATCTACATGAAGATCGCCACAAATAATTAACTTTTTTCTGTTATTACATAGTTTAGAGAGGGCTTCCTCCATAATTTTCTCAAATATTTCGAAATTGCCATGGCCTTTTTCATCCCTCGGTGGCCTGTAGACACAAACAATAATATGGCTAGCCAACTCAACACAGGATACCTCTATTTGTCTTTCAACAGTAAGTGCAAGAATATCTTTGCGTTGTTTCTCCTTAATATTATTTTTCACTAAGATTAAAGAACCCACCCCCGTAAGCCACTGTTTCCGCAAAAGAGCATTGTGTGAATCGCTTCCCCGGTGTCCTGTAAACTCTCCGTCGATGGTCGCTACCATGCAGGCACATCCTGGTTTCATCCGAAAACAGGATGAAACCAGGAGGCTCCGAATCCCAATCTAAGCGGATCGCGAGCAAACTGAAGCCGGGCTTGTCGGTGGGCTGTAGACAATTTGGGTCAAGTTTGCTTCTTTGGATCTTCGCCTCGATGTTCACTTGCCAACCCTTGAACTTCTCTGAGCTGCCCCTGGACGGCCACGCCAGTCAGGTGTTCAGATCCTGTTCTCCTGACTAAGTTTCCAGTCTCCCTGAACACCTTATATACTTTCAAGACACATGACTGGCTCAGATAAAGCTTCGTACGCTGAGACAAACCTTGCTTTATTAGTATGACGAATTGAGCGGCTTCTATAGGTGTGGTTTAAATTTTCTTTTAGCTTCAGTATTCCCAGTGACGTGAAACACTGGACTGGGTTTCAGGACTCCCAAGCAATAGGTATGGTGTCCTATTTTAAAAACTGATGTCTTTTGTTTTTACGTTCCATGACATAAGGTGAATAATCTTCGGTGATGATATTGAAAGAGGTTGAAAGCTAACGAAATTTCCTTTCAAATGATAAACCATAATCCATAGTTCCAATGAACTACGGATTTGTGGTATGATCATAGAATCTGCAAAAAATTGTACCGAGCAACGCGCGATGAAATTATTAAGTTTATTGCTCGGGAGTGTAGTTGCAGTTTAGTTCGTTAGTTAGCAAAAAACGCCTTCAGATTTTCCTAAAATAAAATGCCCTACATAGAACTATCCTGTGAGTCACTATCAATACGTCTTTTCGAAGCTCCCGTGTTTATATTCCCATAAAATAGTTGAATGCATAATCATAAGCTTGAAATGAATTTATAACACAGTGTAAATGTTAAAAACTACTGTGAAAATGTTTTCTAGTTGAAATCAGTGCTATGAACTCAAAATCTGTGCAAAAACCAACAGTGAAACAAATAAAAAAAAACCTAAAAAAATAATATACATTCTAACCAACTGAATTATTGCTAGGATTTATCCTACATAAACTGTTACATTCCTAACCATAACCAGTGAAAATATGGCAATCGATTCTAACGGCAACACGCCTACGCCTGTTGCTAAAAAAAACTACAAGTGTTTCACCCGAGTAAGTTCAACTGGTAGTCCATACCTATTCCTATATTACCTGTGCCAAGAGTACCTGTTCCACCAGGTGTACCCGCTCCAAAACGTCCGTGTAATCTCCTATCGCCTAATTCTGACGAGGGTAAAACGGGGAAAACCCTTGCACAACAGTTTCCAGTGGATCAGGACAATACTCTACAACAAGAAAAAATTGTCAGAGAAAAACTACTAAACCTCGACCAATAGTTCTCTATGGCATAACAAACATCACAAAACTCACCGAAATCATTGAGTATGTACTGGCTGAATCCTAGCACTCCTACAGAATTGTCAGCAAAAACCACCTCCGCGTAAACAGCAATACTATTGAGACCTATAAAAAACTCATTAAATTGGTAAAAGAAAATAAACTCATGGGGCATATATTTATTAGGAAAGACGAGTGGCCTTATAGGATTGTCATAAAAACCTTAATCCTTCCACGCCAACGGAGGCCAGAATAGGCAATAGAGGGAACAGGAAATAAGGTTTCTGGTGAAATAATCAATGCAAGACATGGTGCTTCTAAAATGCCGCTATTCATTTGGTTTATCAATCTGAAACGCAAACAATGCTGCGGTGAAAAAACTCAAATATATATACCGAACATCTGTAGCAATTGAAGATCTACTACGTAAAAAGATTATCCCACAATGTTAACCCTGCCAGCAACGCTGGAATAACTGTATGCCTATCGATGTGTTAAATGTACTGAAAATCACAATACCAAAGATTGCCTTAAAACAGACCGTAACACCCATACCAAAGATTGCCCTAAAACAGACCGTGACAACACTGCTAAGTGTGCCTTATGCCTCAAAGACCATCCTGCCAACTACAAAAGTGCAACGTCTTCCTTGAAATACACAAACGTAAAACATCATCACAAAATCCACACAAGAAAAATAATCATACCCCGCAAGTTGAAAAATAACACATGAAAAAATACAAAACAGAAAGGAATACTAGACTTCTTTATCTTTATGAAAATGGAAGCTTACTTCATGAAGATAGAAAGGTGTTTTGAGGGATCCTCAGACCACACCCCAATAATCGATTGAATGTGGCCAACGAGAATTTATGTGAATGCAGTTAAATTTATAAAAAAATATAGAAAATTTCTGCGTTTTTAGTTCTTCGATATCTTAAAAATTTACCGAGTTATTAAAGCTCAACTCCCCGCGAAACGACTTTGTCAACTGATCGTAGTATGTAGGATCAGCGATGACGTCACTTTACCCGTCAGGTGATCGGATCGGTTGAGCTCATTCGATCGGCTCAAGTGCGCCATACTGTAAGAAACTTCCTACAATACTCACGAATAAAGACTAAGAAGAAAATGACCAAGAAATACTGCATTGTGCCTAGTGCAGTAACTCGAGTGTGAAAACACCAAATAAGTTATTCTTTTATGTGCCATTAAGCCCAAAAATTAGAAAAAAGTGGATAAACGCGTAAGGAGAGCAGATCCTATAGGAAATAAAATTACTGCTTACTGTTGGTAAGATCATTTTGACGTATCTGAGTTTTACCCCCATTTTTAGATGTTTTACTTGTAATACCTATGTACCTACGTCTTATAATTCGTTGTTAGAAGATGAATTTGTATCAATACGTCGGGGATAACGTAAGCCATAAAGGTCATTCACCCACTGTCAAGTGTCATAAATAAAGAATCAAATGACCAGATACTCACCTAGTCTTCAGTATGAACTTGCTTCTTTAAATAAATGTTCTGTTTCATCATCCTTAACAAATTGAGTTCAAACACGACTGCCTGACTATTCCTGGTTCTTGAGTTTCAGTACTGTCTCCAAGTCCTCATTCCATCACCAGGTCATGAAACTATGTTTCTGAAACCAGCCCATCAGCCTTAACAAATTGAGTCCAAACACGGCCCCCTTACTATTTCTGGTTCCTCAGTTCCAGTATTTAATTAAAATTTCACCAGCCCATGTCATCAAGTTTGTAAACCAACTTATACATCTTTGCAATATTGGTTTAAACACGACTGCTGAACGATTATTCCTCATAGAACCACCCCCAGGTACCAAGCTAAGTTCGACGAAATATACAATATTATTAGATTTAAAAAAACATTACTGTTTACCTAGGACGGACAAATGGACATACGAGACGGACATACCAGTGGGTGAAGTTCAATAAAAGCTTTTACTTACTTCTGTAATTTCATCCCACGCAATTCAGCACCTACGTAGTCACTATTTTTCGAAAAACACAGTGCAACCATAATAACGTGCACTTTAGGTAAGTTGTCAGATTGGCCTTCCAAATCCCTCATTTAATAAAAACTATATGATTAATACTTCCACAGCATAAACATGTGTAAGAAGATAATAAGAATAACAAATCACTTTTTGCGACTGAGAGGTCGAGCGGCCGCCCGAACTCAGATCAGACTGACTGCGAGTCCTAGAGTGACGTCATCGCGCAGATGCCGTAAGACTAATTCACAAAGCGTTTCGAAAATGCTCGACGTGTTTTTGGTCATAACTTCGGTAATACTGTGACTATTACAACGAAACAAAAACTGGTGTAATGTCCACTGGCTGACTGGGACTACTTTACAAAATAACTAGACGATAACATCAGTATGAAGCGACAAGTTAAGTCTGAATCTGATATTGACATAGCAGCGGAATATGTAACCAAGATGATGCAAACTGCAGCATGGAAAAGTACACCTACTCGGGATAACCCATTAAAAAAACAGAATATTCCCCTTCCTTGAAGTTCGTGAAGAAATCTTAGAGAAGCGTCGGTTAAGAAGAATATGGCATTACAGTCGTCATCCCTTAGACAAAGCTTTGGAGCTTAAGGAATTCCTGGGTAAAATAGAAAATGACACACTCCTGCAACACCCAGAATTACTGTCTCCATTATCTTCTTACACTCATGAATATTCGCTGTGGAAAACCGTGAAATCATCGCAAAAGCCTCAATTAATCCAGTACCCTCTTAAATTGACAACATTTACAATTATTAACCCCCTAATTTTAATAGCTAATTCGAAAGTTGGTCGAGAGCTTAAGGGATTTTCATTTTACCATTTACCAAAATTTAGAAATTTGATATTTAAATATATTTGTAAATCTTGATTTTTTGGCAAAACTTAAATGTCATTGTCAAGGTTTTGTCTTTGCCTGCCCCAGAAAGTAAAAAAAACAAAGGCTGCGTTCGGTTTGAACGTCTCAGTTGACGCACGCCATGAGCCCACCTTACATGCTATCTCTTTTGCAGGCGTAGTTAAATGGTATAGTGCTATATTCTTCTGTTAGTTTAATGCGGGTGTGGGTGGACGATCAAACAAAACGAACGCACAGTTATTATCGTATTAACGATACAAGTTATATGTTATGGTGACATTGACAGCTAGTGTTAGCTAGTGTTTTTTTAATGCTTGGCAAAGCTATTTGTAGTTCTTCTGCCTACATCTTCGATATCTGAATTATTTTCAAACTATCTTTAAAACGAATGAATAGAAAATTATATTTAATGTGTTTCGTATTAAGCATTCAAATATATATATCTCTCTCTCTCTCTCAAATATATATATATATATATATATATTTGAGAGAGAGATATATATATATATATATATATATTATATTAATATCTCAATGGACATTAAATATTTTTACCTAAACAAAAATGAAATGTTATCAATTACTCAACGGAAAGTTGGCTAAAACCTAATAATGTATAAATACTAGAGTAGGCGCGCAAACTGACTTTCTTGCAGCTATAGAGCTAATTCACTCAACACCAATTCAAATTCAGTCTGTGCCAAGCGCTTGCCGAGTCGTGACGCTTCTGATACGAGAGTAAGTCACTAAATAATGCCGTCATGTGCTCTGCGGTACTGTAAAAACTACACAGTACCGACCAAAAAAGCCAAGGAATAACTTTTCATGTTAATTACCCTGTATTATCAGAATTTCGAACGATCTTAACAGCAAGAACTTTCAGTCCTTTTGGCAAAAGTCGAATAACGTCGTCAAACCCAAAACACCAAGTCCCAGTCACATAGATGGTGTCACAAACAACTACGACATAGCGAACAATTTTAATCAGCTGTTTACGCAACCCGCCCCTGCAAGTACATTTGCACCTACTAACTCACTTCAAGATGACAGCAGCACTGACGACACTATAACTGTTAGCACTGCGTCATTATACAAAGTCGTGAAGAATACTGTGCGTGGTAAATCTCCAGGACTGGACGGCTTATCAATTGAGCACTTACAAAATGCGGGCCCGGCCATGATAGTAGCAGTGAGCCACCTATTCACAGCTATCTTATGTACAGCTCACCTGCCCATTGCAATGACGGATGCGGTTATTGTACCAATATGCAAGAACAGGCAGAAAAACATCTCCAGTCGCAGTAACTACCGTCCGATTGCGTTAGCCTCGATAATTGCCAGACTGCTTGAGAAAGTGCTTAATGAGCTGGCCGCACCTTACCTCAGCACTGCGGACAACCAGATGGGATTCAAGAAGAACGTATCCACCAGTACCGCCATCTACACCTTGAAGCAAGTCGCGGGATACTATAAGTCAAGAAAAACATCTGTGTGCGCCTGTTATCTTGACTTGAGCAAGGCGTTCGACAGACTGGCACATGACCGACTCTGGCTGATACTGCAAGAGCGGGGCGTACCGGGTCACGTGACCAAGGTGCTGAAGACCTGGTATAGTCAGCAGAGCAACGTCGTTCGTTGGAATGGGGCCCTATCGGATCCGTCAAAGCTGGCGTGTGGTGTGAGACAAGGCGGAAGCATGTCACCTATACTTTTTAACGTCTACATGGATGGTCTGTCTCACAAACTGAACCAGCTCAATGTTGGGTGCTCCATGAACGGCGTCATAACTAACCATGTCTGCTATGCAGACGACATGGTTCTACTCAGCCCATCCATTTCAGCAATGAGAGACATGCTTGCAGTTTGTGAGGAATACGCAGCACAACACAACATGGCATACAACCCGGATAAGTCTGTGTGTATGATGTTCCGATCGACAAATACACCTGCCTTCATACCGCCAGTGCGACTAAACGGCAGAGACCTCGAGTTCGTCGAGGAGGTTAAATATCTGGGCCACGTCATCACTGCGGATCTAGACGACAGACTGGACATCGCGAGGCAGCGACGGCCTATAATGGTGCGAGCCAACATGCTGGTGCGCCGCTTTGCGCGCTGCAGCCCGGAGGTGAAGAGGCAGCTCTTCCTGTCGTACTGCACGTCCGTGTACACTGTGGAGCTGTGGGCGGTGTACACAAAGAAGAGCATGGAGCAGATGCGCGTGCAGTACAACAACTCATGGCGCGCACTGTTCCGCCTGCCGCGCTGGTGCAGCGCAAGCGGCATGTTCGCGGAGGGGCGCGCGCCGGGCTGGGCGGCGCTGCGGCGGCTGGGCACGGCCACCGCGCGGACCCACATAGCGCACTCCACCAACCAGCTGCTGGAGGCTGCTCGCTCATGGCAATCCAGCCCCCTGCACCGCGAATGGAGGCTCCTGCACCGACCCTCATCCACAGTTTTATGATGATTAATGTGTTAGTAAAATTATTTTAAATGATGTTTTTTAAATGATATTAATTAATTTTATTATTGAATTGGAAACAATGTAATTATTTTAAACTATTTTATCTTTGCCATTTTTTGTCATTTTTCTACATTCATATATTGGACATTTGTTGGTTAAATTATTCAAATTGTGTGTGAATCAATGTTATTATTAATCTATTTTATCTTTTGACATTTTATATTATTCGACATTTATATTGGAAATAAAACAATTATTATTATTATTATTATCAGTAAAATACGCATATTCAATAATATTTTCTGTATTATTAAAATCAACAAAGCGACAGCCATGTTTTTTCTTTGAAAATCAAAGAGTAAAAATTTTTTTACATGCAGATGTGTCATTTCCAAATACCAACGTGTTATGCACGTCAAATATTTTTAAATTTTTATTGCACATGAAAATTCACATTACAAACTTATGGAAAGGACATTTACAAGGGCAAGCTTATCTCTAACAAGAGATTTCTTCCAGCAAGGCTAAGATGATAAGGATAAATTTCATAGCAGTGACAGGTAGACCCTTGCGCAGAAATATAGCTCATGTTTATCTGAAGAAAATTTAAAGAACTGTTAATTTATTTCTAAACTGACTAATAACATCACAACCAATGAAAAAAAAAACATTAAAATATTGAATATGTGCATATTCTCTTTTATTTTATTCCCAAATACACATAAAAGGTCGCCTGCGCTTAAAAGTATGCAACATAGGCAGGATTCACTCCATAGGTATACTTTTGGGCAAAGGCGACTGTACGTCTTCGGCATGTCGCATCTGAGCGCAAAGATTCTTATCTATGACAACTGACAAGCCCGCTCTCGTCAAGAGGCCGGGCACATATTTTGTTCGAGTTAGCGTCTCTAGTATTTATACATTATTACTCAAAGGCTAAAACAGACGAAGGAAGAGCGCATTCGGGGAATTTGTGAGTGATGTGTTTACACCAAATGAAAACATGGGAGACAAAGAATTAGATGAAGAGGTATAAACTTTTCTGAAAAGTGATCTGCAACTAAGTTTACCAATGCAAAGCTGCTCTCTTACAGAAATATGAAGAACAATCTTGGAATTGGAACTTAAAAAAGCCCCCGTCTTCGACCTGATTACAGCAGAAATATTAAGACAGCTTCCTAAGAACGCCATATTATTTCTGACAATGCTGTTTAAGGACGTTCTAAGATCAGCATACTATCCAAGAATATGGAAAATCTCACAGATCACCGTGGTGCCTAAGCCTGGGAAAAAACCAACACCTAACTTCGTCATATAGGCCAACTAGCCTCCTGCCAGTCCTATCACAGATGTTTAAAAAGATAATCTCTTCACACCTTAACGAAACTCTGTCCAATGAAAAAATCATACCTGAACAACAATTTGGGTTTAGAATAAGACACTCCACTGTAGAACAGGTATGTACACAGATATTGCGACATGATACGGAACACGCTATAAAACGAGGAATATTGCTCTGGTGTCTTCTTGGATATACAGCAAGCCTTTGACCAAGTTTGGCAGGATGGATTACTGTATAAAATGAAGAGAACTTTACCACACATCCTATTTCTTCTGTTGAAGTCATAGCTGGAGGACGGTATATTCTTTCATCATCAAACTTCTACGTAATAAAAGCAGGAGTGCCCCAAGACTATGTACTAGGCCCAATTTTATACTTAATGTACAACAACGTGATGACCGCTACCTTAGCGGACGATACAGCTGCACTGACGTGTTATAAAGACCCAGAGACTGCCTCTAATGAGCTGCAAACACATCTCAACGAAGTGCACGCGTGGATAAAAAGGTGGCGATTCAAAGCCAGCGCACCTAAATCCAATCATATCACCTTTACTCTCAGAGGACTGCCCTCCGGTGAAACTTGCAGAGGACACGTTACCACACAATACTGTAGTCAAGTACCTTGGATTCCATTTGGACTAGAAACAAACATGGCGTGACTATAGAAGGAAAAAGAGTGATGAGCTGAATCACAGATACTGATCACTGGTATGGCTTATTGGAAGACAGTCCAAGCTATCAGTCAACAATAAGGTACTCGTCTACAAGACTGTGCTAAAACCAATATGGACATATGGACTACAGTTATGGGAAACAGCGAGTAACTCTAACATTAACACTTCCGAAATTCAGCCCTGAAGTGTAAAGTAAATGCACCTTGGTTCACAAGAAATGGTGGAGTTCATGACTACTTACAAATGCCTACTATTAAGGAGGAGGTGACACGAATGACCAAAACCTACAGAGATAGGATCAACCATCATCAAAACCAGCTGGCAGTGCAGTGACATTCCCTACCAAAGGAGATTGAAGAGAAGCATGTTTGGGACAATATATAGATAGATAACCAAAAAAGGACCAAGAAGGGCTACCAAACAATGGAATGGAATGCCCAAAGCGCCATAAACCTTCATAAAAACTGCTCATGGTTGCAAAACCTACAGGATATTGGCAAAATACATGAGAAAAAAAGTCTTTTGTCTATTATAATTTCTGAATAGAGTTGAAAATGAAACTGTAGCAGCAATGCTCTGTTGGTAGACTTCTTAGTTGACGAGGGGCATGAGAAGCGAGGGGAGATCTTTATCAAATAAATCGGCGCTACTGACTGACTCATGCTGTTGTTAAATTACAAGCCACATAATTAACAACAGACTAATAATTAATTTACGATAAAAACAACTTTAACAAATGACGATAACACAATATTGTGGATTGAGCTGTCTTATTTCATGAGTGGTTTTGATACACTCATAAAACTTACTTCATGCAGTGTAATCTAGAATTAAGCCAGTGGTCATTAGTAATTTATGTTGCACCATTAACAATAAGACACACCTAAAATTGACAATTAATTAATTAATTAATATATGATATTATTTTGCTAATAAGTACAATCCAGTAGCGTTATTAAAGTATTTCTGATATCAGTCGCAGTTCCATTCAAATTAGAAATTGACCAATCATATTGTAGGAAAAGACAGCTCGTGTAAAATAAAATAACAGAAGATTTTCAATTTGTCTGGTGTTGCGAATTTGCGATTGACGTCAGAAATAATAAAGCTACAGAATGGAGTCCACTACAGAATAACTATACAAATCTATCAAAATTGTCTCTTACCTAATGTGTATGCCACAAAAAGGTTGACGGCTGACACAGACCACACCCAGTTGGGGATTTGTTCTTTGCCAACATTCTCAGCGGTGAGTGCGTGGAACCCATAGTCGTAGTAGGAAAACAGGAGAAAGTTAGCTACGGTCAGTAGGAAGCCGGTAAATGTTAAGAGATTAGGGGCCACCCACACCGGACAAAACTGGAAAAGTGTTAGAAAAACCTTTAGTCATGTTGGAACCTTTGTCGCATTTGCGAGTTATTCTCCAGGCATTCTAAATATCTACTAAAACTTTTACTAGTTCAATAACTCATTCTAATTGCATGGATGTAGGCATTAAATTGCAAAGATAATGATATTACTATTAAGATGACTGAATTATTGTTATAAAGAAACAACCAGATAAAATTTTAATAAGTTTTATTGCATAAATACCTGGACACACCAATTCCAAAATGGGTGCATAACATAATTGCTGAGTATGCTTGTATCTACCGAGTTGTACTGTAAAGAGAAAGTAAAATATATTTTAGACAATGCAATAAACAACCCAGTTTAAAAATATTATATTTTTAAAATCATACATCATCAATCATCATTAATACATGAAACTTTCTTAACTATACTTCATTATTCTTTAAACATCAATGCTAATAAAACCACTGTAGTTTTTTGGTAAATCACTATGTGTATGTGTATGTATATATGATTTTTCAACCACAAAAATGAGTAAATGCAATTTTTTGACAATAACTTTTGATTTTGGAATTGAGGATTTCACTAACCAAACACAGAAGTATAATTCTGTCTCTGCAGATATCACAAATAAGAAAGAATATGACAGAACAATACTTAGGTGGAGAATTAACAAACTAAAAGACTTTCCCCCTTATTAATAAAAAGCTTTACTCCGGGACTAAAGTTAATCCAGGAGTAACTACGGGACAGAGCTATACAGCTGTCTAGCTCTGTCCCGTAGTTACTCCTGGATTAACTTTACTCTCGGAGTAAAACTTTTTATTAATAAGTGGGTTTGTGTATAGGTGGTACAATACTAACACTTACACTCCTATTAACTTAGTGAATTTCTCAATTTAGAAACTGGCGCTAAGACCAACATTTGACTTAAAATTTTATGACATCAAGGCAGTTTTTTATGACAATCTCTGTGGTGTTGGGATCTAGGCTGAGCTTCCTTCTCAAGTCGTCCCGGGTTCGAATCCCTGCTGGGGAGGAAGAAAAAATCCCCAGGTCTGAAATGTTTACATGTTGTGATGTTGCTGTTTCTGGTGTCCACAACAAGGTATCCTAGTGTGGGGCCAGAATCAAGTGCCTGTATGTAAATATTATGTTATGTAAATTCCTGAACAAAGCAAGTTTTGAGAGTTCATTCATAAAAAGTATCCGTTTATTCAGGAAATTAGCCAAATTAGGACTTCAGTTGGACAGATCCCATCCAATATAGACTAATCAAATCTGAGAATAATACTTATACAAAGTATGTGGAAAGGAAAAAGCCATGATGTAGCATATTAATAATAATGATGTTATTGAGATGAACCTATGAAACATGTGGTTGAATGTTGATAGTTGGGGAAGGTACTTTACCTACTTGTAAAGAAAAGTGAGGTTGGCAAGTTGGCATGGTCTAACACTTGCATACTGTAACTTATTCAACAGGATTTTTAACTGAACTTTCAAGTAAAACCATGCTGAAACGCACGTAATCAAGGCAAACCCAAGGTTGAAGTAAAGTAATATTTTGGAGCTCTAACTGTATTGTACCATGATCACTGTATTGACTTAATTTATGGTTGAGAAGGAATCTTCCAATACAGTGAAAGGAAAGCATTCTGTTTTACGAATACTATATTTAAAAAATCGGTAAGAATTGAAATTAAATAGTCACTTGCCTTATATCGCTCAAAGCCTTTCAATTGATCCTCGGAAAGAATTTTACCCATTTTAACACGGTTTGAAACAGGCATTCAAGTCTAAATGGATTTCATAACACTTTCTTCTTAGAGGTAGGTACTATAAAAGTATTTTTTTTTTCCTTTTAGTTTTCATGAAACAAATCTGACGCAGCAACGCAAAACACTCGCGCAGCGCACGCACTGGCTGGCAGTTGACATGGCAAGCAAATGACAATGACAGGCAGGCAGGCAGGCATAGAAAATAATTATGAAAAAAATACAACTGAACGAAAACAACAAAAAGTAGAATAGCAGAAATGTCATCAAGTTAGCCAGATCCAAAATCAGCTTAGAGTATCAAAGCTGTTTTGTGTGTGTTTTTTCAGCTCATCCATTTATAATTATCCTAGACCAGATCTATAACCTATGTAAGAGATATAAATTTTACCTAAATAAAATAATCCAAAATGAATAGATAGGTACGATTTTCCACCCTAAAGCATATCAAGTGATTTTTTTAAAAGTTTTTGCTTCGAGCGCAGTAAAATTCGGAAGATTATTCCGTTCGTTCACTCATGAAACAAAAAGTGATGGCCTAAAAGGACCAGATTCCAGGGCCGTAAAACATATTATTAAAAAATTATTTTAAGTCTGTGCTTACGAACTAAAAATACGAAAAAAGCGCGGGAACTTTTGTCTTGATAGGCGGAAAATTTTAATTTAAATTTTGAAAATTTAATTTAATTACAGTAGGCTATCTAAAAATACTGTAAATTGGTTAAAATGGGCAGGAAGAAGCCTAAGAAAAGAAAGAAGGAAGAGGAGGAGGAGGATCTGTCTGATAGTGGGGAATCCTCAAGTCCGTGTGAACTGATGAACCAAAAGATGACAAGGATAAGTATAAGCCTTTTCAGGTCCCGGATTATGTCCGTTATTACCCAGTGGATGGAGGTAAATTAGATTATATCGTTTATTTTGAAAGCAGCGACACTGGCAAGGCATTGGGCGACAGAGACATGATGGCTCTAGCGAACTGCCTCAAAAGATTCAATAAAGGCATAAAACAGTTAAGACGCATCAACAAATACAAGATTGGCGTTGTGTTTGAGCGGCCAGGGCTCGCCAATGCAGCTTTAAGCAAGAAACATTTCTGGATTCATACAAACTAAAGGTGACTATTCCTGCTACGGCCACTGAAGTGACTGGAGTAATACAACATGTGCCACTTGATTTATCCAATGAGCAGATCTATTCAAATATTTCTTGCTCCAAAAACATAGTATCAGTAAGAAGATTTATGAAAAGAACAATTAACAATAACACTGTTGAGTTCCAGCCTTTGAAGACAGTCTCAATAACATTCTCCTGCCCATCCCTGCCCGACAGTGTGGATCTGAACAGCTGGCGCTTCGAGGTTCGCCCGTACATCGCTCCAGTGAAGCAGTGTCTGCGGTGCCTGAGGTATGGACACATAGCTAAATTTTGTAAAAACGCAGAGAAGTGCTCTATCTGCTCAGGCAGCCACAACTTCAAGTCTTGCACAGTTGATGCAGCGGATGCCTCTTGCTGTCATTGCAAAGGCAATCATATCGCCATCTCACCTGACTGCCCTGTAAAAAAGGAGAAAATTAATCAAAACAAAATGAAATTAGACAAGAAAACATTTGCTGAAACCCTGGAAAAATCATTTCCTCCACTAATATCTAAAAGCCCTTCTGATCAGCTAGCACTGCTTCTCAATTCAGAACATATAATGAACATTATAGTAGGCTCAGTAACTAAGTTACTAACTCAGAACAAAACAAACGAACTTTCAATTAATTCACAAAACATTAAAACCATTCTTCTTGAAACACTAAGTAAGAGTAATTAATTTGTTATTTTTTTTAATGGATCAATTAAACATAATGCAATGGAACTCACAAAGTTTAATTAGTAATAGACTTGTTTTAACACATTTCCTGAAGGAGAATAATATTCACGTAGCAATTATTTGTGAAACTTGGCTAAAACCGAATCAACGTTTCAATATTCGAGGTTATAATATTTGTAGATTGGACTCCGGCAACGACCAGAATGGTGTTGCCATAATTGTTCATAACAGCTTAACTTTTAGAAAACTTGATACATTTTATGATAATTCCATTCAGAACATAGCAATACGTTTAATGTACGGAGATAATAAGGAAGTATCAATTGTTAGTTTTTATAGCCCTAAAAACTGTCTACCGGTTTTTACCAAACATAAATTTGATCAACTTATACAAAGTGTTCCAGAACCTGTGCTTTTTGCGGGAGATTTCAACGCTCTCCATTCGGCATGGGGATGTCAATCAACAGACGCTCGTGGTCGTGATGTCCTTTCAAGTACTAATGACAATAACTTAGTTTCCCATCATTGATGGCCAAATGACCACTATTGGATCACACCAATGGAGGCGAAATGCTTTAGATCTTTCTTTTATTTCTCCATCACTGGCTCTGAACTGTGATTGGGCAGTGTATGATGACCCGCTAGGTAGTTACCATCTTCCAGTAATAATTAAAATACTTATTCACAACAATTCACCTTACACTTCATCTCCATTAGACTGTTCAGCTATGAAAACTCATTTAAACTTTCGTCGTGTTAATTGGAATAATTACAAAAAAATGTAGATACCCTTCTACAAGAATTCAATATAGATACCTCAAACTCTAAAGATTGCTATAAAAATCTTATTGATATTTTAATTTTAGCTGCTCGGAATTCATCACCAGTGTCCAGTTTTCGTAATAATAATTAATCACCAGGCATATTTAGGAAAAAAAGAATTCCTCTCCCATGGTGGAATGAAAAATGCAGCCAGGTTGTAGAGTGCTCTAAAGAAGCGTATATTCAATTTAAAAATGATCCAACTGAATGTAATTACATCAATTTCAAAAAGAAGCAAGCTCTTAAAAAGCTTACATTAAAGCAGCAAAAACAAATTAGTTGGGTTGCATTATGTGAATCCTTCAACAGAACCACGCCGATTTCGCATATTTGGACTATCATGAAAAAATTTAATAAAACTTTCGTACATAGTTTCTCAAACAATAACATAAGTTGGGTCTTCGAATTCCTTAAAAAATATACGCCTGATACCGTTGAGTCTAACTTGAATTTACACAGTTATGTGCATGCTAAGCATAGCGAATTTCTGGTAAAACCATTTTCTTTTCAAAAATTACAGTCAGCTATTTCATCTAGGAGAGATACAGCTTTTGGCCTTGACGGGATTCCTTACAAAATGATAAAAATGCTTTCTAATAAATCTAAATCAGTTCTTTTAAATGTGTTCAATTCTTTATGGTCTCAAAATATAATTCCTGATGATTGGAAATCAGATTGTCTTATTCCAATATTAAAACCAAATAAAGAGAAACATTGCCCTGACTCATATAGACCTATAGCACTTACATCTTGCGTTGGTAAAATTTTTGAACAAGTTCTAAAACAAAGGCTAGAGTTTTTTGTTGAATCCAATCATATACTACCTATGAACCAGTTTGGGTTTCGCAAAGGTCGATCGTCAAGAGAAAGTATAGCTCAATTACAATTAGACATCTTTCAATCTGTGAAGAAGAATATGTCGTTTGCCGGAGTCTTTTTTGATGTTGTTGGTGCATTCAATAATGTCAATCATCATATTTTGTGTAGGGAATTAGCTTCCATTGGGATTCCTATTAAATTTATTGATTTTATTTTTTCCTTTCTTCACGACAGAAAAGTTTATGTTAAGATTAACAATCAATTTGCTCGGTCCCCGCTCATCTTTTAAGGGAGTTTGTCAAGGTGGGATTTTAAGCCCACTCTTTTTCACTTTGTATATTCATAAACTTAATCTTATTTTGGGCTCCAAAGTCCGAAACCTTCAGTTTGCGGACGATTTGGTGATATATAGCTCTGGAATGAATGCAAATAAGGTTATGCGAAATCTAAATAATTCGCTTTCTAGGTTCTCAAATTATTTCAAATATTACATTTAGACATCAGTCCTGAAAAATCTAAAGTGTTAATTTTCCACAAAATCAAACAAGCTCAGTTTAAAATTTATTTTAATAACACTCCTTTAATGTTTGCATCGGAGATCAAGTTTTTGGGAGTTATTTTTACGGGTAACTGCTCGTGGAAGAAATATGTTGATAAGATTATATTCTCTGCAAATAGGGGTTATAACATATTGAAGTCTCTTACTAAAACTTACTGGGGTTCAGATCCGAAAGTATTAATAACTTTGTATAAAGCCATAGTTCGGAGTCATTTTGAATATGGCTTTATTTGCTTTGCAGCTAATGATCAGCTTGTAAGAAAATTGGAAGTAATTCAAAATAACAATTTAAGACTTATTACTGGTGCTATGAAAACCACGCCCATTAATTCCCTTCAAGTGGAATGTAATATTCCACCGTTGAATCTTCGCTTCAAGTACCTAAAATACAGGTTTATCTTAAAAATGTTAGCCATTGAGCCCCATCCTTTGTTTAAAAATTTGGTACAATTTTACAGAAATAATCAGGCTTTGGCCTCTTCCTCCAAAACTCCCTACATTCTTCATGATTTTTCCTATATGGTTGACTTTAATCAGCAGTCTAATATACATAGAAGCCAAGATCATTGGGCATGCTACTCAGACGATTTTGATAGTAAATTCACTTCAATGGTATTTCATATTGATCCCGAGAAAAAGAATAAACATGAAATCTGTGAACAACTGGCAAGATATATTGATTTTACTCAAATATACACTGATGGTTCAAAAACTGATAACGGCGTTGCCGCAGCTATATACCTACCGCATATTAAAAATGGATTCGGAGTGAAATTGCCACAAGAAATGAGTATCTTTTCAGCAGAAGCACTTGCTATATCGAAAGCATTAACTTATATTTCGGAACACCCAGCTGATTCCCCGGAAAACAAGTGGGTCATAATATCTGACAGTATGAGTATTCTAAAAGCTCTTCAATCAAACAAACTAGACTGCAACACCAATTATATTATTTACGATATCAAGAATCGCTACTCCCAACTTCATAAATTAAATGTACATATTATCTTTATGTGGACTCCATCTCATGTCGGAGTGACAGGAAACGAAAATGCCGACTTCCTGGCCAAGGCGATCGTTGAAAGTAATGCTCCTGAGTCTACTGTACCTGTGCCAAACTCTGATTTCATTACCAAACTCAAACAGAATTTGAAACAAGAATGGTTTAGTTATTGGCAACAAACTCATGCAGTTAAAGGTTCCTGGTACGGATCCGTTAGTGGAAGGATTGGACGTGCCTGGTTCTCTAAGTCAAACATGTGGAAAAGCAGGTTTTATGTTATAATGACACGTCTCAGATTTGGTCACTGTCGCTTCGGATCACATCTTCACCGTATGCAAATTATTTCTTCGCCAATTTGTAATATCTGTAATGCCGCTAATCAAACACTGGATCATATATTTTTCGATTGCCCCGCCCATATTATACAACGCCTTGCCTTTATTGATAAACTGTTGCTCATCTACAAACCAGAAGATATCCCGCGTACCACTGTTGACTTATTGAAGAATTTTGAAAATTATCAATATATTTACGATTATATCTGCTCTACTATTGAAGATATTTAGAGTGGTAAAAATATGTATCGGACTTGGAACAATACACGGACTAAGAGATATATTACACGGACATGACTCCTCAAATGTGACGTGGCTTCGGCCTTATAAAACAAACAAAAAGACTTGGCTTCGGCTGAAACAAAAACACGCAAGACTTGGCTTCGGCCTTAAAAAAAACAAAACTACGGAAGACTTGGCTTCGGCCTTAAAAACATGAAAAACGGAAGACCTGGCTTCGGCCTTAAAAAAAAAAACTACGGAAGACCTGGCTTCGGCCTGAAAAATCAAAACTACGGAAGACTTGGCTTCGGCCTTAAAAACAAGATTTACGGAAGACCTGGCTTCGGCCTTAAAAAACAAAACTACGGAAGACTCGGCTTTGGCCTTAAAAACAAGAAATACGGAAGACCTCGAAACCTCGGAAACGGAATAAGAAGATGTAAACACTGAAGACATGGCTGTACGGCTTTGATTGCTATTGCCTTTCCTTAGGGATAAAGACGGAAAAAAAAATAAAAAAATACGTACCTACTTGCTTCTGCTTTGCTTGCTTCTGCAAACTCCGCAGTACCTACCTACGTAGTTACAACATATTAACCTCACTTTTTCACATCTTTTACACGCGAAAACCGATTAGTTTATATTATTATTTCGTTTTACGCAAGTACGATGCTGGAACCTTGGAACGACGCTTCATTACTACCTCCGCCAGTACTCACATGTTCATGTGATAAAGAAATTGGTGAGAGAACCTACTTAGCCTATGATCCATGATTTATTTTCATGATTTAATTTATGTTTTTGAATCACATTTACGACTATATTATTCTTTATCTATTCCAGATCTACAGGACTTGGTATATACTTGCAGCCAGATGTTCAAAGTTTTGTCACAACAATCGCCTTTGCACAAAGAAAGTGCTATTCTATCGAGGCTAGTTTATAAGTTTGATAAGAAATTTCGCAACGATCTCGGCTATAGAAACTTAAAGAAAGTGAATACTGCACTACGGAAGTATTTAGTTTTCAATTTTGTAAGAGAAGTAGAGAATTTCTCATCATTGCTCCCATCAGTTGATTCAGAAGAACTATATTTGCCCTCAAGACAAATGTTACAGTACATATTAGTGCGGCTTCTAACATTTTCAAAAGTGATCTTAAGGATATGTGTATGTTCAAAACAGGCTGCTGTATTCTACTTGGATAGAGTGAAATGTGGTGAGAGTCACTGGATGTCTTTGATGCCATATGCTGTGCTGAGTAGAATATGGTCCATGACCTCAGTGCTGCTACAGCATGTATGCAGCTGGTACCAACAGCTGTATATTGCACTGGACAAACTGCAGCACAAAGGCTTGCCATTTTTACCAAATAATTATGAGCTGCCGTCTGAACTTAACAAGTGGTTGGACTTAGGCAATTTAGATTGTCTTGGTCGGTATAAGTGGACGGCAAAAAGTTGTGTGGAAGTAGAGACGATTCTCGGAGAAACAGATAGTGGTGATGGTTTTGACATATTTAAATTTGTCAATGAGGTGAATGACAATGATGCTGATGCACTGGAACTGAAGACAACAACTGCATTATTAGATGATATTTCGGCACCATTGTCAAAGTATGATGGAAATTTGGTTCAATCTAAACTCACAAGAAATCAGGATCAAGGAGTGACAATATCTAGAGATAGTTTTAAAATATCTATTGAGTCTAATGTAAGTAATCAACAAAGCATAGCAGTGAAGACAAAGAATAACTCTTGTGAGACTGTGGTCAACTGCAAAACATTAAAGAGATTTGTGGGGAAAGAGGATAGTTTCAGAACTGATTGCCCTGAGAAAGCCCTGACAAATCACTTGAGTTTCATGCAGTGGCAGGCATTAAAGACAATACTTATAAAATTGTCAGATACTTCATTTAATAGTAGAAAGATTCAGAGGAAATTCCAGAAGATATGGAAAGATAAATGTTTAGATTATGTGTAATTGATAATAAATCATACAGATCATCATACATCTAACAAACTATTTTATATGGTATTTCATGAATAAAGCTAAGGTGTGGGATTGTGCAAAAACCAGCACTTAGTATAAAAGCCAGGGTTGTGGACATTACACCAGTTTTTATTTAGTTGTAATTGGCACAGTATTACCGAAGTTAAGACCAAAAACATCCGGCATTTCCAAAGCTTTGTGAATTTGTCTAACGGCATCTGCGCTTATGATGACGTCGCTCTACGACTCACAGTCAGTCTGAGTTCAGGCGGCTGTCTATGTTGAGTCTATGATGAATAATCATACAGTAGATGTGTTTGAACTAATATTGCTAAGATGTTGAAGCTGGTTTACAAACTTGGTTTCATAAGCTGGTGATGGAATGAGGACTTTGATGAGAACTGGAACTCAGGAACCAGAAATAGAAAGGCAGTCGTGTTTGGACTCAATTTGTTAAGGCTGATGAGTTGGTTTCGTTGTTGCCATGAGCTGATGATGGTACCGTCAACTGCCCATACTTCGCCTGTTTTTTGAAGGTTTTTGCAAAATAACTCCCAAATTATTCGATATAGGGATAAAGGTAAAGGCTCTGTGACGCAAAAACTTTATTTTAAAACAGGAAACACTTAGTTTTGCCAACACTTTTCCGATGAAGTAGCGTGTACTTTTTTCTGTGGAAAACTTGACCAGAACGAACTGGTTAACAGAAACTTCAATCGTATTTTTTGCATTGTTTCTACTATCTCTTCTTCCGGGTAATCTGGCTCTGGCTCCAACTCAGACGGAATAAACCACGACTCATTATCCGACGGGTCCAACAATGAATACCGTTCTATGCTTTCGTCCTCTGAACTAGAATTACCATAAATGGAGAATTTGTTTTTTGCTCTACGTCGGTTTATAGTTTTCTCAGGACTACTACCAATATTTCTGTCTTGCCTCGACGTTCCTGCTTTGGGCTCAACGCCATCTTGTGTGGTTTTCTGAGGTGTAAGTAATATATTTGATGTTACTATAACATTTCTTAGATCAGATTCTGCAGTCAGCTCCTTTGAAGGTAAGGACTTTCCAATCCGCACGTCAAGTTTTACTTGATAATTAAAGTCGGAAGCTGACACCGATACTCCGGGCGGAACATTCAATTTTTGTTCCGAGGCTTCTTCTCAGGTTGGTCTACATTTGGTGATCGGTTCTCTTTTAGGTAGTCAAGGAGAGCATGCTCAATTTTGTAAGACTGGTCGGGTTTGAAATCTGGCAGTCTTTTTAATACCATTTCTGGGTTCAGTGGGTATATTCCTGTAGCTTTAAATGCACTTTTTATGTTATCAGGCTTTCTATCAACAGCATCTATTAATGTCTTTAACAACTCCGGAAAATGACACTTGTTTAGTGACGACTGACCTCTGTTTTTGTTTTTATAATTTAGTAGAATAGCTCGCCATTGCTTTTTCATGGGGCCAAAATAGCTCACATCTAGTGGCTGCGTTATATGAGATGAGTTTGGTGGTAGGAAAACAAATTTAATATTGTTTTCCTCGCACAGTTCAACTATCTTCACATTGATGTGGCTGGCCAGATTGTCGCCAATCAATAATTTGGGCCCATCTTTGCTTTGTGCCCATGGAAGAATTTTATAGTTGAGAACCAATCTTCGAACATGGCTGTATCAAACCAGCCAGACTTCGACCTATTATATCTGGTACCTTTGGGACCATGCAAACGCCATTCTTCGAACAAATTTTCTGCCTTATATACCACATATGGTGGTAGCCTCTCACATCCAGCCGTTATAGCGAACATTATAGAAATGCTTCCTTTTGTTGAATTCATGACCCTTTCAGGGTACTTCACACCTCGACGGAATAAACATTTCTTTGCTCCCGGGTTGTCTGACAAGTTAGTCTCGTCATAATTGAGAATATTTTCTCTGAGCAGACCATTGAGTGTGATTTGCAAATTTTCAAAATACGCTTTAATTTCGTTACATGTTTTTGCAGCACGAGCTCTCTTAATATTTTGAATCTGTCTGTGGGTTAACTGATGGTTATGTCTTTGGAGGAAAAGACGCACCCATTTGTCACCTGGTGGTTTACCATTAAATACCGATTCTCTGCCAGAATTTTGCAAATATCGGTGTACAACAAGTTTAAGATCTAGCAGCGATAAAGGACTGCCGAAATCTCCGGCTGCTATGATGACATTAACAAATTTTTGTTCATCTTCTTCTGAGAGACGAGTTGGACCTCCTACGGTCTTGGGGTGTTTTTCATGGAGTTTGTCCAAAAGAGTTCTGCGAGGTATTCCAAACCTTTTTTCAGCATCATAAGAGGATATCTTTTTGTCCCTTAACAAGCCTACTGCTAATTGTACCATATCATCGCTATGTTTTACCGTATAATCTCGTTTACGCTTCGGCATTTTATAAGAATGTTCCTGTAACAAAATATGAATGCTTGTAACAAATGAATTATAAAAAACTAAATCAATTATGTACAATTAATTGATGAATAAGAATATACAGTATTCATACGAGGATGTTGAATTTTTTTACAGAACCAAAAACAAAAATTTTAAAGGGAAAAAAATATTATGGGTATGTCACGGCTAGGATTCCCATAGTGCCCCCATGCGTTTACCCCAACGCCTACAACCCGCCCCCAACTTGACCCACCAACCAAAATTAGGTAAGTACATAATACATTTGGAAAACGTAAATGTGACAACCCTAACCCTAGGCGAAGTTTGGACTCTATGTGAGGTAGAACTCGACAACAATAACAATTCATCAAATAGGCTCACCTTTAGCGGATGAACTAGTACTCGCTGGGGCGTCCAAACTTTTTTAGCATCATGTTGAGGTCATTTGATCATCTTCCTGAAAGTTTCAGGGTGCGGAATAAAATAGTTTTTAAGATATGATTTTTTGAAAATCTGAAAATACTTTGTAAAATGATGTAACGCAACGCAAATAATATGTTTAAATCTTGTCTGTGGTCAAAATACATTACCTACATTTCGTTGTACGCATATTTGAAAAGATGAGAATTCTCTAAAAAAAGGAGGAAATGTGGAATCTTTTTTTAATAATACCTATTTTAATAAAAACGTTCATTTAACTTGCAATTTATGTTCGTTTATTTATTTTACGTCAATCTAAGTTAATTTAGTATTTCTTTCGTAAAATATCACTATTGATAATAAAAAAGTTGTCATTTTTGTTTAAAACGGAACGCATTTTGTTGGGGCGTTTTGCCGCGTTTTTGGTTGGGCGGCAAAGTGTAGTCCCTTTTCTAGTAGTTTCGCGAATGGTCTATTTTCTTGTTCTCTCGATATTTACAAGCAAAAACAACTGGCTAGAGTAGGTTATTGTGGCTACTTTTCAATGGGGTTATAGGTTATTTTAGAACGTTGAAGAAGCTAAACCGGAGCGGAGCGGAGCGGAGCGTATGCAAAAAACCGGTCAAGTGCGAGTCTAAATCGCGCACGAAGGGTTCCGTACCACCGTTCAACGGAAGCGATGGTGTGGAGTGAATAGTTTGGATTTTACACAGCAAAATATTGTTTACAAAGTTATTGGTGCGGTTACTTTCACACTCCATGTACGTAACCAGGTGCATCCATAAGTTTGTATGGGGTATTGAAAGAATTGTTGTATGGGAGCCCCCTTAAATATTTCTTTTATCCTGTTTTTTAGTATTTGTTGTTATAGCGGCAACAGAAATACATAATCTGTGAAAATTTCAACTCTCTAGCTAGCTAAGTTCTTGAGATACAGCCTGGTGACAGACGGACGGACGGACGGACAGCAGAGTCTTAGTAATAGGGTCCCGTTTGGAACCCTTCGGGTACGGAACCCTAACAAAAACTATTGGCTAGAGTAGGTTATTGTGACTACTTTTCAATCGGGTTATAGGTTATGTTAGAACGTTGAAGAAGCTAAACCAGAGCGGAGCGTATGCAAACAAAAACGATTGGCTAGAGTAGGTTATTGTGGCTACTTTTCAATCGGGTTATAGGTTATGTTAGAACGTTGAAGAAGCTAAACCGGAGCGGAGCGGAGCGCAGCGTATGCAAACAAAAACGATTGGCTAGAGTAGGTTATTGTGGCTACTTTTCATGTAAATTTTGATGATAGCATTATGGAGCATTTGTGGAGGAGAAAGGTGTCGACGCAGAAAAATGACCCTTTCGAAGAAAGCAACTAGGCATTTCCGCGCGGGGGGGAGTAGTAGGGGGGGGGGCATCTGTCCCCTTCCCCCTCCCCCCACTTAAAGATCAAGGTCAGTCTAAATTTTGTTTTAATTTAACAACATAACCTCAAAACTTTAAATAATCATATCTCAGAAACTAGGCATTTCCGCGGGGGGGGAGTAGTAGGGGGGGCATCTAGCCCCCTCCCCCAACCCCCCCTCCCCCCCTCAGGGTCAACAAAAGTAGGTCATCCGCTAAAGTCCTTCCCGCCGCTACCCAAACAGCTTTAAGAGGACGGAATGGCAGGAAACAACATGAAGCAGCCCAAAAAAAAAGCTAAATGCTGCCATAAGTAAATTATCTAATCCGTTCAAAAATCATTTTTCGTTCTTCATGTATACAAAATTAGTTATTGGGGTTTTTATAAAATTAGGCGAAGTTTAGTACGAAAGGCGAAGTATGGGCAGTTGACGGTACATAAGTGGCTGGATAGGTACATAGGTATAACAAATAAAACATGTAAAAATGGGGGTAAAACTTAGATAAGTCAAAATGACTTATTTGGTGTTTTGGGCATGGGCACAATGCAGTACCTAATTCTTGGTCATTTTAGTCTTTATTCGCGAGTATTGTGGGGAGTTCTTAACAGTACGGCGCATGGCGCGCTTTAGCCGAATGAGCCTGACCGTTCCGCGGGCTTATTACCTAAAATTCAGCAATCAGCAGCTATTGCGCAGTGATCGCGCATTCATCGCGCGGTCGTTTGCAATGTGTCATACCAAATTCGTATTATCTAAAGTGATCGCTCGCTAATTGTTTGCTTTCTGCCAGTGTTGCCGCTAGAGCAATCTAGTTTGTGGCTACATAAAAAAAGTAAGCAGTTTTGTAAAAAACAAACATTTTCGAAATGTGGCTAGAAGTGGCTAAATATCTTAATAGTCTTTGCAGACTTTCATATTCTATGACTATTGATAATATAATATTAATATCATATACAATGATATAATTTCGATAAATTATGACATGACTACTTTGTACAAAACAAACTGTAAATAGTAATAATGTTGATTTTCATTCAATCGAATCTGAATTACGGAAAAATATAAACATTCATCAGGGAAACCCTGATCAGAGATTACAACTGCGGCGCGGAGGGCGGACCGCGGTGGTGTTGCCTACTCAGTAAAAGTCGATAACTACAGATTTCCTTAAAATTTCTTGCTCGTTCGACTTCCAAAGTAATAATCTAAAAACATACCAAAAGTAGCTAGATGTAGCTACATTCGTTTTGTTGGCTAAAATTTATAATTTTTTGGCTAAAACCGTTGAAAATCCTCTAGATCTAGCCACAAAGTGGCTAAAACGGCAACACTGCTTTCTGCTACTTGCGACAACAATGCTCTTTTTAGTTTTGCGATTGTTCGCTAGATGCAGCACCGTAGACCGTTGGCTACACTCCGCTATTGTCACATTTGACAGCAGAAATTGCGCAATTTTTGTCGATTGCTTACTGTTTGCAAGATACGTAATAACCCCGCCGATCACCTGATTGGTATAGTGACGTCATCGCTGATCCTACATGCAATGCTCAGTTGACAGAATCGTTTCGCGGGGAGTCGAACTTTTAGCTTTAATAACTCTGTCAATTTTAAGATAGCGAAAGACTAAAAACAGCAATTTTCTATTTTTTTTATAAATTTAACTGCATTCACAGAAATTTTCGTTGGCGTGCATTATCCCAGACGGAACATGTATCCAACTATCCAACTTATATTATAAATGTGAAAGTAGCAATGCTTGGATGTTTGTGTGTTTGAGCCACAGACCAGTACTCTAGTTAGACGCAGCAAGTGTACCTGCTTCCCGTGTCATAAAAAGGCGCATATCGCTCATGACCGCTCAGTGATGTTGCAATAGCGATAGTTTCCCTATCGATAGTTAACCTTGAAGAACAGGTCGATAGCGCGATAATCCTATCGAAAATTTCGACATGCTGTAATACAATCGATCAAAGTCAAAGTACTTTATTACTGTAGATATTTACATATACTTAGCAAACGTCATTTTTTGCCTCTTCTCTACATTGGACCACTGTGGGAGAAGGAGGGCGTAGAAACACCCACAGATTGATTTTTAGATCTCTTTTAAAAATTGGTTGTGCTTAACTAATACAAATATGAAAAATTTAATTGTTATGATTAATAAGCAGGAATAAATAAGGTGCTAGATACTATTAAAACCTTTCAGAATCATTGTGAAAAACCTTTCAGAAACCTAGTAGACAAGTCCGCGGAGTGAAGTGGAGTGGAGTGAAGTCGTAAATTTTAGAACTTTATAACAATAGTACCTACCTAGGAGGAGAAAAAGAAAAGAGCATGGTAAGCGTATATTTTTTTTATTCTGTTTTGGTCTTGTCTGGTATATTTTTCTAGACGGGTACCTACGTTACGATGAAATTGCAAAAGGTTTAACCAAACTAATAATAATACTAAACTAAAATAAACTTTTTATAAAATAATGAGAAGGCAGAAATAATGGCGGACAAGCTGGACATTGATATTTCCAGACCACGAACAGCCCGAAGATCCGTGTACAGGGCTAACCTCTCTAGTGCAGTTTCAGATCAAGGTCCAGAAACATTCTATAGATTGTCCGTTTACGTAACTTTGTTGGACATAGTGCTTAGTGACATAAGACATCGTCTTTCTGAAGACGTCTTGAATACTTTCAACCTTCGGCTGCTTATGCCTGAAGTAATATTAAAAGCTGTCGAAGAATCAACTAATCTAACTGTAATGAAAGCTGCCCTCATGGTAAAAATTTCCACGCTCAGTAAGGTTTACAAAAATGTGTTGAATACCCATGGGGTAAGCCTAGAGCCGGAGTATGTTTTGTGGATGGAGAAGTGGCAGCGCACAAATTATAGGTTGAACATATGTCCATCACTGCCTTGGATGTCCTAAGGGCAACGGATGAGCATATGTTTCCTGCTATTAAAACGCTATTACATGTTATGGCCACGTTGCCAGTAAGTGTAGCTACAGCTGAAAGATCTTTTTCTACACTACGCCGCTTAAAGACATGGCTCCGTACACGGACAGGGGAGGAGCGGCTGTGCGGACTGGCACTTTTCCACATCCACAGAGATGTCCCAGTTGATGTGGAAAAAATAATAGACAGATTTGCCAAAAGCGGCACAAAGCGTGTTAACTTTATTTTATAAAATATAAAGTACCGTAAAGTGGGGCTAATTGGGACATTTTTTTTACAAAAAATATTCTGTAAACTTTTATAATTACCCTAGAAACTCCTTTATTTTTTTTTTGTTAAAACGAGGTTTAATGCGTCGTTTTGTACGATTGATTTGTATGTAAGAGGCTATATTTTATTTTTGGCTGTCCCAATTAGCCCCAGGATTGGGGCTTTTTGGGTCTGCATCTATTTTGTACCTAATTAGGCAGGATTTTGATAGAAATACTGAGTTTCCTGACCCTGGCGATATTTGGGACACTAAAACAACAACGAAGTTTCACTTAAGGTGCGTTTCAAAATCATCGAACATATGTGGAGGTCCATACCAAAACGTTTTTGATGTAAATATGTTCTAGATAGTAGATACTGAATTCTATCGAAATGTTAACCAAAATTGCGAAATGACGCGTCTAAACCTGTGATAAACGGCCTTGCAATGAGTCGATTGCACCAAAACGTAATAAAAATAATTCTGATACTATATTCCCTACTAGGGTATTATCATGCTTGTCAAATTATGTAAATTGCTTACGATCGAAATGTATCGTTTTGGTATGGTCATCCACATTTATTTAGCCTAAAATAAAATAAAAAGCTTTTGCGATTCAACAAAAAATTTAATGAAACTTTTTCGAATCAACAAAATGAAATTCTTGTAATTAAAATACAACTTAAAATGAAAATAATTAACATTCCCGTTTGTCACACAGTTTGAGTTTAAAAGTAAATAGCATCTTCTAGGTTACTAAGGGTATACTCATCCGGTTTTACAGAAATTTTCAAAATGTCTATTGTTTTTACCACAGATAATTCGGGTACGGTATCTCTGTCGACTTTTCTAGGTCTTTTGAATTTTAAGTCTGGTTTGTTGCCACTTTTTGCATAGAATGATATGTCATAGGTGTGATTATTATTACAACCCGTGACCACACCGATGTAATACTTCCACGACTTTTGTCTGTAGTACCGTATCAAAACTGTATCGTTTTGGGAATACACTGAAGACACCAGCTGTGTCATTGGATCAACTGTAAGGTCCTGTTGTAAGGTTTCTGTTATGTCCGTTGGTGGGCAGGACTCACCTAACTTGGAATCTGGTTGACGGGCCTGTGTACCGTTAAAATTATCATGTTGGTCTTGGGACATTTCAGTATTAATATTTATATCAACTGGTTCTCTGGAAGTTGATGGCCCTTGGCCTATATTTCCGAAAGTAGGTGTCAGAGAATCGTTGATGGGTTCAAAATTATGGTAAGGATGTAGCGAATCATCAGAGTGTTCATGAGTACTAGATTCATCAATGTTCCAATCTTCAAAATCCCTCACGTCAAGAATACTGGAGTCACTATGAACGCTCATGTTGTCAGATATACTTGTAGTTGAGCCATCAGAGTCGGGTGAATATGTCTTTTTATTCAGTTTTTGCACCGTCTCAATTAAACCACCGGACTTTCCAACATCATGTTCGATTGGTCATCAACATCTGATTCGGCTGTACTGTCTTTGGAATTTGAGTTTATTTGTTTTACTCTATTTGGTTTATTTTTTTATTGTTGGCTCTTATCCATTTTTTCATCTATCGTAGTTTTCAGTCTTCTCATATTTATATTTACAGGACTATCTTGGACGGTTATAGCTGAGGTTGACGGACCAGGTTCCGCCGAGGCCCCGTGACAGCATGGTTCATTTGATAGATCCACTGGGTCGTTATTTTCTTTGTTCTTTCCAGCCGGTTTCGATTTTTTTTCCAACTCCTTTTCCCCTTGCAGATTTTTGATCTTTCAGTGCAATATCTTTTGCCGTTATACTTTTACCGGGTTCTACTTCGCATCTTTTTCGTCTTTTACTAGGTTCGGCTTCTGGGTCATTGAAGCCTCTCAGATCTTGTAATAACTCAATGACGACTTCAGAAACTGATTCATTGACTGCCTCAACTGACGGTTGGCTTCGCAGAAGTCTTGATATGGGTCTAGCTGAATTTACAGGAAATAAGCCAGCTTTCTCAAAGCCAGCTATTATGTTTTGAGACAAGACATTGTTTTCGTTCATCAAGCCTTGCAGTTTGTTCAAAAGTCTGGGGAATACAGTTTTAACCAATGTTTTGTGTTTTTTACCATCAGTCTTCTTCCATTGAGTTAGAATAGTCCGCCAATACTCTTTCAATGGCCCGTAAAAAGCCACATCCAGCGGTTGTAACAAATGTGTTGTTTTGGGCGGCAAACAAACGAAGCAGATATCATATTTTTCACATTCTTCCAAGATTTTTGTAGAAAAATGTGAAGAAAGATTATCTCCTACAATTACTTTTCGTCCAGGATTTTGTTTGGCTTACGGAATTATGATGGTCGTGAACCAGTCTTCAAATATGGCACCATCGAACCACCCACTTTTGGATCGATTATAGCGGGTATCGTTTGGTCCGCCTTCCATCCACGTATCCCATAAGTGCTGAGCCTTATATACGACATATATAGGGAGCATTTGACCTTCTGCTGTGCCTGTGTACATAAGACTTACTGCAGTTTTTAAGCTGTTTATCAGACGCTCCGGATATTTTGTACCGCGTTTAAATATATATTTCTTCGCGCCCGGATCATCGCTCAAGTTCGTTTCGTCGTAGTTTATGATATTTTTTGGGGGTACACCTTCAATAACTTCGGCATAATTCTTTATGAAGGATTCAATTGTTGAGGCTGTGACTTTTGCTCTATCAGTCGCAATATTAGCAGCAAATCTATTCGACAGCTAGTGACGATGTCTTTGTAAGAAATTCCTGGCCCAATCAACACCAGGCAAGTTGTTCTTTAGCCTGTAGATGTTTTTGCCGAGTTTTTGGAGATACCTTTGCGCAAAGATCCTTAAATCCAGGCAATCTAAAGGGAAGCCCCATTCAGCCAATATGGGGCAATATTTGATGAAGGTAGGATGACCAGGTTGTTTTTGAGTTGGTTTAGTAGCATCCCTACAGTATCGAGCAACAGTACTTTTGGGTACATGGTATTTGTTGGCAGCATCTCGTACTGATCTTATATTCGCTTTTACTTCGGATACTGCCTTCTCAAGATCTTCTTTGGTGTAATTTTGATACGGCATGACATTTTTACCTTTTCTTACATGTCTATATGTCCTTTGGTACGCCCGAACCGTTCTGTAGAAAAAAAAAAAAAATTTAAACGCAGCTGTCCCAAATAACCCCTAAATGTTGTCCCAAAAAGCCCCATCCAACAAAAACACCAATAAAGCTAATCAAATTGAGGTTATCTCTGTGTTGTAATGGTTCGTTTAAATCAGCGTAATTCCTATATTATGATAACAGAATACACTTTGCACTTACTTTGAAAACCATCGACTTGCACTAGAAAGTAGGACACGCAGTAGAATCACCGTTTTTATTACTTTTATTAAATTAATGCTTTCACGCCGGTGTGATGAAAGATAACCTCCAAATCTTCCTCGTCGTTTTGACGTTAGATATAGTGTTGCCAGAAATAGAATTTTGGCTTCTACCATAATTCTTACAGGAAATACATTATGTCGAATGTTATCATTTGGAGTGTCCCAAATAGCCCCATGTTAAAATAAAATCCAAAATAGCCCAAAATAAAATCCTGAATCCGCCACTGAGTCCCGTCATTTAAGTAATCTTGAACATTGTAATATCCCTTTTTTCCAAAGTTGCTTTAACATGCTTTTTAAATTGCTCAAATGGCAAATTCAAAATCTCCAGAGGTATCTTATTGTAGTAGAGAATGCACTGACCCTTGAAAGAATTGCTAACCTTCGCGAGTCTAAACTGGGGCGCACATAGTCTGTGATTATTTCTTAGGTAACATTACAACTATCGCTAAGTTTGGAAAATGTTGTAAGGTTCTTGCGTACATACATTATATTTTCGAAAATAAATTGACTAGCTACAGTTAGTATGTCAATTTATTTAAAAAGCTCTCTTAAGGAGTCTTTCGTTTTAAATTATAAATTGCTCGAATAGCTCTTTTCTGTAAAATAAGAATATGCATTTCTGATCAAACGTATTACACCCAGAAGTGACTCGCCGATTGTACTGGGTCTCCAGCGGCGTCGCCAATGAATTTCAGCTTTCAGTCCTCAATGAGGGGCAGGTCTCCGTCTCGAGTTTTGGTGACTTGGTCCAAGGGCCTCATAGTTCGTTAGCCGAGAGCTGGGAATTCAGCCCTAAGGCTTGGAAATTTAATAATAATAATAATACCTTGGACACTATTTACACACATTGATCTAGCCCCAAACTAGGATTTGCCACCACAGGCTTGGTAATTGGCAATCAAGGGCTTGGACCCTGGAAAGAGACAAATGTGAGAATAGAGGTTACGAAATTGCCCCAACGTCCCGACGTTCGGCGGTCGTAGCCCATCGCGAGCCCATGCCGAGAATGTCATGAGAAATACGGTACTATAGCTGTTGTAGGGAAAGATATAGAAACAGATATCGAAGATACCGTAGAATGGGGAAAACAGTATGTAGATTAGTGAATTTTACACCCAAACATTGGCAACGACTTTTAGCCCAGACCTCAGATATAGATTTTCTTGCAGACTTTAAAGAAGAACGACCTTGTCGTTCAGAACTCAGCTCCAGAATGACCTCGTGACAAAATAAAATAAAAGAAATCTGAGCTAAAGTTATGTAAAATTAGAAACTATATACTTTTTAACATAAAATCATTTCATATACAACACAAAACAAGGTTCTACTACAACTCAACTACGACTTAAAAATAAGCAAGACACTAAATTAACGCATCGTTACATACCCCCCTTGTTTGGGTGGGATTTTATCGAAAGAAAATCCGCTGAGAAACTAACTAAACTACCTAATTAACACTACTTACACTGTCCATGTAAATTACCAACAGTTAGGCTTGACGATCAGACATCCTAATAACATTCAGCTTCCATACATCACACTCAATCTAGAATCTAAACTCAAGTTTAGTTAAAGACTCACTCTTACAAACAGGGTTACAGAATCATAAGCATAGCACCCATACTTAACTGTCAGAAGATAAGTATGGGTGCTATGCTTATGATTCTGTAACCCTGTTTGTAAGAGTGAGTCTTTAACTGTCAGAAGATATTAAAATAAAAAATCAAATGAGCTGAAATACATACGATATACATTACAGCCTCGTTCAATAGCTTAGCTACTATTGAATAAGTACTAGCACCCTCAGACAGACACAGACCGCTCAGCATAAGTACAAGCGCTAACGAGTTAGTATTTAGCTGAAAACTAACATACAGACCTTCCGATAGAGGTTAAACCTAGAAATATTATTATTTAGAATTAAATAAATAGATTAACGCTCATAAGATCGACCAGTAGATCTGACAATGTAAAGTAGTTACGTAATCATGAAATAAAAGAAAGTTAACCTAACTTTAGTTTACGGTCGATTTACTTACGATGCTAGAAGGAAGCAATTTGGTGGCAATTATTGGCAATACGCAGGTTAAAAAATTATCGTTCGTCGTGCCGTATATAGATTTTATATTTCGTGACCGGCCAGTTTGAGACGTCAGCGGCCGGTCAGATTTTTTTTGTGATTCCGTGGAATCTATAGGCAGGTAGGTAATTCTTAAAGATCGGTAGCAAATAGTAGCAATTCCTCAATAAACTCTCAGAGCCAGGAGCTACAGACGACCGGCCATTCGGACGCACACGTTTAGCGGTCTATATTACATTGTTAGCGGGATTTATTAGTGAAAGTAGGTGATGCTTTCTCCTGTGATTAGGGTTGCCATCTCTAAAATTTGGCAACCAGGACAAGACGCGTGAAAACCCCGGATTTTAGAGCCCAGAACCCGGACATGTCAACAGGTTTTTTTAAACCTACTCAGTGTAATATAAAATAGATGAAAATGTCATAAATCACGTTTTGATTTATTTCCAGACCTTAAAATTTAATTTAGTCATCTTTTATCATCATTTTAAACAAAACAGACTTTTATCATCATTTTAAACAAAACAGAAACTTTTGTTTGTTTGTTTATTACAAATTGTTTTATTAATCAGTTGGATTTTTTTAATTCTTAAAATAAGACATAAATTATTAATATACTCTGTTATAAAAAGAAAACCTTCTTTAAATATGAAACCTTGCAATATTCAATTAATTTTTTAAACAAAAATCTTAAAAGTACTGAGACCATTTTAGTATTTAGTCTAAGAATTTTTGAGGTAACTCTTTTAACTCAATAATAATTATCTTCTTTAAATTTGTATCAGCTGCCATTTACACAACAAAATATCTCTTAACTTAAATGAACTAATTCCGTTTTCTTAAATCTTAAGCAACAAAACTGAACCTTTTAAAGTTTAGACTTACTGTAATGTATTTTTTTATTTTTTCAAACAGTAAATAACCAAAAACTATACTCATTTAGATCACCTTAAAGTTTTAATCAACAGCCATGTTTTAAATTTATTTTTCGTTATAAAAACCATCATAACTTCAACTACGAAAATGAAAAAAAAAATGGCACTCATAAGTACATTATTTGACTAGCTATTAAAGCTTTTCCTCAGTTTCTTGCCTTTTTAATTTTCAGTTTTTTTTTGTATTTATCACTCTTTCCGATAGCTTTTAGAATGTCTTCCCTTTTTAAAAGGAATGTGTAAAAATCAATGCAGCTGTATTCTTCGTAATTTAATTTAATTTAATTACTGACGAGATTGTTTCTACGCCTAGTAAATTTCCTTCCTTTGTCCATTGTTGTGTAATTAATGAGAATATTCTCTCCATGTTGGCATAATGAGCCGGAATGCAAACAAAAACACTGTGCAATTTTCAGCAATATCGAAAATAAATATGCATTTGGTGTTTTAAAAATCGTACCCAAAGTTGATTTGAATTTAATAGCTTATCTTGTTCAGTTAGGTTTTGGTTAAAAGCCTTTAAATTCACCCACTCGGCAATTAATTTTGCGTCGTCAATATCTATGTTTTAAATAAAGAGCAGTGTCTTTAATAAGAGTCAATTTTGTGTTGTTTTTAATTTTCGGAAAAACATCCAGTCAAATTTCTCAAATTTTAACGGTTTCATCCATTCTTCAATGTATGTTTTGACTTCCTTGTAGAAATCATGCGTGCATTTTTAAACCCTTGTTTCGTGTTTTCATCTTCTTTATTTATAATAATACTCTGAACATTCAACGGCATGAAACTTTCCTGAATTCGGTCTTCTAAGCTTTTTGTTATGGATGCAAGTATGCTGCTGGTTTGAAGGACTGAATCACTTTTCTCTAATTTCTGTATTGTTGAGTGATCGGTGTGCATAGTTAAGTGTATGAGAAACAAGTATGCCTCCGAGAGTGGATTTTCAAAAAACTGTTTAATTAAAACAGGTGGCCTTTCTATGCTTTCAAAATAATCGTTTAATGGCCGGTAAAACTTCAGGAGTCGCTCAATAGTTGAAAACATGCATAGCCAACGCGTCTTGGTACAGAAGCTGTTTATATTCGACCTCAGTAACTGGCATAAAATATTAAGATAATGGATCCCACGTCTTCTGGCAGTAAATCACATCTTTGGTGCACTGCGTTGTTAATGACATATGCAGAACATCGGATTGAAATAATCGGACACCGTGCTTGTGTCGCGGGCGGCCCAAGACTTTAAATTTTTAAACCCGGACTACAAATGAAGCCCCGCCCGGACGCTCCACGGATGCCCTCTAAACTAGGACAAATCCGGGGAAACCCGGACGGATGGCAACCCTACCTGTGATGGATGATGGACAATGCTGAGAAAACCACTTTGAATAGACCAAATGAGTTAGAAAATAAATAAAAAGATATATTTTTTTTCCGTTGTGACAGGACTGCCCAAAAAAAGGGTTTACCGTGGTAATGTTTTCAGGCTTCATGTAGTAAATAATGTATCTGAGTGTGTTTCTTTAGCTCAAGATTTTGACTAAACGCTGAACAGATTCAGGCATGTTAGGTACGTTAGAATCCTTACGTTTCCCCAAGTGTCATAGGATAAGTAACGTTATAGTGAAACAACATGGAGGGTTCTGTACATGCCATAATGTGCGGCCTGAAGAAAAAAATATCTTCCTATTCTATCGACTAAGGTTTCAAAATTAAGGATTTTGAAAGCTGATAATTACAAATATAATATGCAACTTTTGTATTGCAATTAAATTCTGGACGACAACCGAGTTTTTGATGTTTAAACAATATTTATTTAATTATATTTATATATTTATTATTATGTGCCTGTACGTAAATATTAATGTTTAATTGTATATGTATAATAGCGTAGGCGTGGCTGTATCAGTATAGTATGAAACATTGGAAAGGTAATAAAAAGTGAAATATAACAGCGGAGATTACGAAATGTCAGAGAAGCGAACACTCAAATTACTAAACAAAGCAACTAATCAAGAAGTACCTACAAATCTGTGAACTGAAAATGTACCAAGCATTAAAATGACCGTTTTTAGGGTTCCGTACCCGAAGGGTTCCAAACGGGACCCTATTACTAAGACTTCGCTGTCCGTCCGTCCGTCCGTCCGTCCGTCTGTCACCAAGCTGTATCTCAAGAACCTAGCTAGCTAGAGAGTTGAAATTTTCACAGATTATGTATTTCTGTTGCCGCTATAACAAGAAATACTAAAAAACAGGATAAAAGAAATATTTAAGGGGGCTCCCATACAACAATTCTTTCAATACCACATACAAACTTATGGATGCACCTGGTTACGTACATGGAGTGTGAAAGTAACCGCACCAATAACTTTGTAAACAATATTTTGCTGTGTAAAATCCAAACTATTTACTCCACACCATCGCTTCCATTGAACGGTGGTACGGAACCCTTCGTGCGCGATTTAGACTCGCACTTGACCGGTTTTTTACCAATTGTTATTCACAAACGATTCTTATGTTGTTTTACCCTCAAAGGAAGGAAGGAAAAGACCAAATTATAAAATAAAATTAAAAAAACGTGTGGGGGTCCGACTCGCACTTGACCGTTTATGGAGCTTGAGCGACTTGGCGCTACGATGCCATAGAAAATACACGCCTCTTGCATTGGGTGTTAAAAATGGTTGCAAATCGTGAGTGACATATTATTTATTGGCTAGTATTTAATCGCACATCAAAAATACTGATTTGCACAGCAAAAGAGGATCAGCAAAAACACTTTTTATGTTTTAAATATTTTATGTGAACGCAAGTTTATGTTTTAAGTATAAGTATGCACCTACATCAAAATACTTATTTATAAACAACATTAGTAGTTGTATTTTTAGGAGCTAAAATCACCAAACTGTTAGAACAACGTACTCTAGCACGCTACATACAACTGACCATGCGAAAAACAACTCTCCCGTAAATCGATCCCTACTGATTTGAGACTCTTTCCCTGAGACTTGTTTATCGTCATTGCGAAACAAAGTTTGAGTGGAAATTGTAGTCTTTTAAAATCAATCGGATAGTCTGAAGGTATGAGGGGTATTTTTGGAATAAAAACAGATTCTACTTTTGCACAACCGGTCATAACTATTGCTTCGATAACATATGTGTGGAGAACTTTAACCTGAAGTCTGGTACCGTTACAGAGTTTGAGTGGATTGAGATTTCTCGATAGCATTACAGATGCTCCAACTTTTAGGATCAGTTTATATTCGGGGAGGCCTAGAGGATTTAAATTATTAAGAAATTCAACAGGGGTGAATAGCGTTTATCAGTTTCTACTACAGTATCAATAGACCCGTATTCCATTTCATCACCCTCAAAATCATTAAGGAGAATAGCATTTATTGCGGAAAAGGTTTAATTTTTAGGTGTTAATATAGCACGCTCACATAACCACTCCGTCGATTTCTCTTTAATATTTTGAATATCCGGATATATTTTTGAAGTCAGTTCCGATATATGAAATACAACGGTGGAGAAAAAGGGTGGAGTTTGGATTTTCCCATCAAATGAGGGAAAAACCCCATCACCGATTTTTAACAATGCGTTTGAAAATTAACGGGGTGACTTATCACCGCTTATATACACTCGCATATTTTTACTTCGGCATAGTTTGATTATAAGGGGCCATAAGTAAGACTATTTAATGCAGGCCTTCAATTCATCTGCACGTTTTCCTCTTGGCACGACTGGCAAGGTTTGTCGGAAATCTCCAGCCACCAGAATGGTGACTCCTCCCATGATGCCATCGTTATCCCTAATGTCCCTGAGTGTTCTGCTGAGCGCATCAAGTCCTCTTTTGTGTGCCATTGTTTACAATCCCGGAGAACGTGGGCCATGTTACTATGTTTGGGAATATTGCACATTGGCGTCTCTGTATTTAATAGGTATAACGGCAATTTAAAAGCAGGATGTGCAGTTTTGCCACCATTCAATAGAGTTGCTGCAATGCCCCAAAGATTGAATGGATCTGACAATTGACAAAACACCAACATCACTGAAAAAAGTTCACGCAACTGACGAAGAGATGACACAGCTGATTCAATTAATGTGGAATCCCAGTGCATGTCGTCTTCCAACAGACCCAGATCTCGACACACAGACTGGAACGTCGGATGGACAACGTTGTTCAAAGTTTTTAAATCTTCGAAAGAAGTAAGAGTAAGTAAGTTTGTGTAATGAAAGGCGAAGCTGGTAGCTCTCTATATTATTAGGATGTACCGTATAAACTCTGCCCAATTTGGTATCTTTCTTCAACGCAGTCCACCTTCAACTCCACTCCCGCCTTTTTTCCTCTGGAACTTATATTCACCCATACAAAATAAGCAGCAACTTCTGAATAAAGCAATAAAGCAGTCTTTGCAAAACTGTCGATTTAGCACAAATCGAGGAGAGCTAAGAGTTTTGTCTGTGGAGGGCTATTCAGCCTCTCAGGTAACCGGTTGTTGGGGTTAAAATACACCCGTTGCCCATTCTCGAGGTGCACGGCGAGATGGAAGTAGCTTGGAAACCTTTCGTGTATTGGAAACGAAAAAATTCTCCACACTGCCTCGGAAGTACTGATATAAATCGGCCATCGCCATCATCATCAATTAGCCCACAGTCTTGTTTATTTTCTACTGTAATGGTAGCTTGGTCAGATAAAAGCACTGGATTAAAGGGAACTACCCAACGGTTGTCTATCTGTACCCCGTTTAACTCAACAGAGAAACCACCGTCAGACATTGATCTCCATCTGTATTAGGGGTATCCATCATCCCCTGTTTGGATGGCATTAATCAAAGGTTTTGGGTATCTTTTACAACATTTGCCTTCCATCATGCAAGGTTACTTGGAGTTCAGACTACCGCACGGACCATGTTACATTTTTGATTTTATTATATCGTGGAGGAGAGGATCCATTTTTGGGTCAGGAATTTCGGCACAGATTATTTGGTCAATTTTGTTGTGGGGGAGACGTTGTTCTAAATATAACAAAATATGAACATGTGGCAATCCACGCTTTTGCCACTCTACAGAAAACATAAAACATCGTACAGTATCGAACACCTTTCCTTTATTGCATTATGCATTAATTTTTTATACTCGTTTATGCAACTGTCGTATAATAAGGGGCCTTAAATCACGACTGTTTTAAGGCCTAATTATATACAGTTGCATACACTACTTTATCTTCACACATATCATTAGTGCTCCAAAATCGGTTCAGAAGCCATTCGTAAAACCAAGCAACAAACAAATAAACAAATGACATCTGTCATGGCGGTACCACCAAAGTAGTTGAAGCTGTTTGAATGTTTCGTGTCGGTAACAGTGTCAGTAACAAAACTGTTCAGTTAAAAGCGTAGCTAGCGTCTATGTCACACTAATGTCATTTCATACTGGGAGGGCATTACCTACTTTCGCGTTTTATCCACCTGAACCATAGATAACAATTATTTTGACAAGACCTGAACAGTCGATTTATCGATGCGTTAAAGTAAAATCTGTTTGTTTGTAAATTGCCATATCCGCATCGATGTGTCATACATAGGTAATCATAATGCAGGACATTGCCCTATGGTTTCTGAGTCGATTTTAGAGAATTTATGATAAGTGCGTAGGTAGATAAACCTTTATATGAAACACTCGGGCAATAATGTCGTGTCGATCATGTGGTTTTTGACCAGAAAATAATGCTACTTTGATTTCATTCCACTTAAAGTTACACGTGAATGTTTTTTTTTTGTATGTATTGTTATCTTGCAATCAGTCTTTCGACTATAAACAGATGCGATGTAGTTTATATCGGGTAAGGCGCTACTGCCAGTGGAGTCTGCCTTTCTTATGTGGAGTCAGTTTATTTGCTGACTATCCTGGTCAAATATATCACGCCGCTTTTTTAATCTGCGTATGGTTTCTGGTATTGTAAGCTGGCCTGCAAGTTGGTTTGGGTGCCTTATAAGGCGTTGTTTATACTTGTCACAATGCATCTTCATCTCTTGTTTGATCATAAGCATATTGGTACCATCATGGATCTCCGCTGTTCTGATAAACCAGGGTGTATTAGTTATTTGTTTTAAAATATAGTTTTGAGCTCTTTGTATTATCATTATGTTGGAATCACTAGCAGAACCCCATAGTTCTATGCCATATGTCCAGATTGGTTTCAGTATGACCTGGTAGATGAGTAGCTTGTTGTCGATTGCTAGTTTTGAGTTTCTTCCAAGCAGCCAATGTAGGCCTCTATATTTTAAATTAATTTCATCTCTCTTTGCTTGAACATGTTGCCTCCAGGTAAGTCTGCGGTCTAGGTGCATTCTCAAGTACTTAACAGTGTTACGGTGTGGGAGATGAGTGCCATTTAGGCTAACTGGTGGACAGTCTTCTTTGCGGAGGGTGAAAGTTATGTGCACTGATTTGGATGCGCTTGCTGCAATTCTCCACTTGGATGACAACTCATCTACACAGTGCAAACTTTTTTGTAGTTTTCGAGATGCTTCATCTGGACTTCTGTTTGAGGCTAGAATAGCCGTGTCGTCGGCAAAGGTTGCGATTGTGACCTCTGAACTTTGTGGTAGGTCAGATGTGTACAAAGTATACAATACGGGCCCCAATACTGACCCTTGTGGGACTCCCGCAGATATGTCGTGGAAAGGTGATGTGCAGTAATTTTCTTTGACTTGAAATATTCTGTTTGACAGGTATGATTGTAATACTCCATAAAATGTATGTGGTAATAGAGTCTTTATTTTGAATAAAAGCCCCTTATGCCATACTCTGTCGAAGGCTTGTTGCACATCGAGGAATGCAGCCGAACAGTATTCTTTCTTCTCGAAGGTCTTTCTAATAGTTCTGCAAACTCTGTGAACTTGTTCTATTGTACCGTGTTCACCCCTAATGATGTGGCAACAGTCATTAAAAACATGACTGGAGGGAAGTCACCGGGCCACGATGGGCTCAGCGTTGAACACCTAAAAAACGCAGGCGTACATATGCCTAGAGTCTTAGCAATGTTTTATAGTTTATGTGTTGGTCATGGATATCTTCCGGGGGATATGATGGAGACAGTTGTGGTGCCCATTGTAAAAAATAGAACAGGGGATATTTCCGACAGAAATAATTATAGGCCGATTTCTTTAGCAACTATAGTCGCGAAAGTATTCGATGGTTTGCTCGATACACAGTTGAGTACCCATCTACAACTCAATGATGCCCAGTTTGGTTTTAGACCTGGCCTATCGACAGAGAGTGCATTCCTGGGCTTGAAGCATACTGTTAGGTACTATACAGACCGCAAGACGAATGTCTACGCATGTTTCCTGGATCTATCCAAAGAATTTGACCTGGTATCCTACGATATCCTGTGGGATAAGTGTCGGGAAACTAACCTACCAGGCGAGGTCATCAATATCTTTAAATACTGGTATGAGCACCAAACTAATGTAGTAAAATGGGGAAACGACTTTTCAGACGCGTACCGTATGGAATGTGGAGTTAGGCAGGGGGGGCTAACGTCCCCAAAGCTGTTCAACCTTTATGTGAACGACCTAGTGGGTGAGCTTAGCAGCATGCATGCAGGTTGCTATGTCGATGGAAAAAGCTGCAACAATCTAAGCTATGCTGATGACATGGTGCTGCTGAGCCCATCGCCGGGGGGCTTGAGAAGGCTACTCAGCACATGTGAGCGGTATGCGGAGAGTCATGGCCTCAAATATAATGTAAAGAAGAGTGAAGTTATGGTCTTTGGGGCGGGTAGTAAACTTCCGAGTGTATTGCCGGCATTAAGATTATATGGCAAAAATCTCAATAGAGTAAAAAGTTTTAAATACCTTGGTCATATAGTGACGGAGGACCTGAATGATGATCTTGATATTGAGCGGGAGCGCAGGGCATTGGCAGTTCGGGCGAATATGTTGGCTCGTAGGTTCGCACGTTGTACAAGGCAAGTCAAAATTACACTTTTTAAGGCTTATTGTCAATCATTTTACACGTGCAGCCTATGGATCAACTATACCCAAAAGACTCTCAATGCCCTGCGCGTCCAGTATAACAATGCTTTCAGGATGCTGCTGGGGCTGCCACGCTACTGCAGTGCATCGTGCATGTTTGTTGAGGCACGTACAGATGGATTTCATTCCATCATACGTAAGAGAACGGCCTCCTTACTTAGCAGAACGCGTGACAGCACCAATAGCATCCTGCAGGTCATCGCAGGGCGGCACGATGGCCCAATACTTAAACACTGGGTGAGTGTCGTGACAGGGACTCTGACAGTATGTGGGAAAATGAGTCGGGCAACAGATAGGCCCATTTACATGAATTAGGGTTTCAATTTGTATATAAATGTGTATAGTATTAAGTAACTAACATAGCATTAAGTAAATTGTGTGATACTAACTATATATGGATCCTTTTTGTTGTCCGAAATAAACGTTTTATTATTATTATTATTATATTTACGGAAACCAAATTGGTGGTCGGGGACTATAGAGTTTTCGGTTAGAACCTTGCTCAGTCTGTTTAGCAAGATCTTTTCACACAACTTGGATAAAATTGGTAGCAAACTTATCGGCCGGTATGATGTTATGTCGTGGACTGGTTTGCCCGGTTTAGGAACCATGATAATCTGGGAAACCCGCCAAATATCTGGGAAGTGGCCCAGTCTCGTGATGGCATTGAAAAAGTACAGAGATACACTATGCCCTTACGTGGTAGTTCCTCGAGGACCCTCTTGTCAATGAGATCGAAGGCCGGTGCCTTTTTGTTATCTAGATATCTTATGTGAATACAGATCTCTTTAGGTGTCACAAATTTAAGAGGTAGATTGAGTTGATAATCTTGGTTTAGAACCAAGTCAATATCTGATTCGTTTGCATTTGGTCCTGGATCATTGGGTTTAAATACTTGGCTGAGATGGTTGGCGAAGGCTTCGGCCTTATCTTGTGCCGTTTTTGCCCAGGTACCATCTTGATTCCGGAGCGGCGGCTTGTGGTGCAGCGGTCGATTTAAATTTTTACATGCTTTCCATAGAGAGTAATTTGAGGATTTTGTGGCGGAGAGAGTTTCCAAGTGAGCCTGGACAGCGACGTCGTCAGCTTCCGCTATCATGACTTTTAGATCTTTTATGGCTTTATTAAGCGTTGTTTTGTCACTTGGATGTCTGCTATTATGCCATACTCTCCGCAGCCTTCTTTTATCCAGTATTTTTAATTTTATGCTATCCGAGTACACTAAAGTGTACTCGGATGTACATTGTGGTGGGCGTTCAGGAAGTTCTGGTGTAGACGTCCAGCAACATTGTTGTATGGTCGTTGTCAATATTCTGGTTGCATTATCAATGTCAGAGTCACTTTTCAGCTTCACTTAGAGGTCTAGTCGTTCATGTACCAGTTCCCGAAATGCAGTCCAGTCTGTATATTTATTGTACAACTTCAAGTTTCTCTCAGTAGGTAGAGCTGTTATTCCAACTGTTAGTATCACTGGTACATGATTTGAGTCGGCATCCAGACATGTTTCTATGTGGTAAGAAAGTCTAGCCAGGCCCCTTACAATAAAGAAATCTATGACGTCTGGTAATTTATTTGGATCTGTTGGCCAGTTGGTAGGCTCTGCTGTTGAGACTGCAGTGAGCTGGTTCTTATCCAAACTTTTCTTCAGCACTCTAACCCTAGTGGTAGTCAATCTTGAGGCCCAGTGAGTATGTTTGGCATTCCAATCGCCTCCTGCTATGAAGCGTAAGCCTAGGGATTTGAATAGTTCATCATATTGTTCCTCAGATATTTTATGCTTGGGTGGGCAGTATACTGCAGAGATATTAAAAGATCCGTTTCGGTCTTCTATTAAGACAGTCGCTGCTTGTATGTGAGCTTGTTTAAATTGTGGAAGTTCGCAATGTTTGATACTGGATCTTATAATGACGGCTGCTCCCGCATGAGCGGTTCCATCGGGGTGGTTGGTAGAATAGATGTTGTAGTTCTTTATCCTGACACTGCTACTAGCTGTGAAGTGTGTTTCCGCTACCAGTAGTATGTCTATATTGTGTGTATTTAGGAGTACTTCTATCTCTCCTTTTCTTGGGTTAAGCCATCCGGGTTCCAGGTTGCTATCTTGAGGGAAGTCATTTTGAAAGTCTGGAGACAAGTGTTGATATGAGACTGATTAGGGTGCTCATTTGTTGTAGGATAATCTCGAATTTTTCTGATTGTTTCAGGAGCATCTGTTCGATTGAAGTTGGTGTAGGAGTTTCTATGTCGTTACTACTTTTGCTTTTTAGTACATCAGCATATCTTGTTTGCTCGTTTTTAGTCCAATTTGGCTTAACTTTTTCGGTGGGAGGGGCAAGCTGACTTTCCAGATTAACTTCTGATTCTGCATTTTTCATAGCTTTGGGGTGTAACCGTTTGTTATTTGTGTGATTTTCTCTTCTTGATGATATTTCCTTGTATACCTCGCAGCCTTTGTAGTTAGCCGGATGGGCACCTTGGCATAACGCGCAAGTGGCCGGTGTGTTGCGATCGCGCTTGAGGCACTCCGATGTCTTATGCGGTTGTGCACATTTGACACACCTGTATGGTCTCATACAGTAGTTTTTTGAATTACCATATTGTTGACATCTCTGGCATTGGACAAGTGTCTTCTTCTTTCGAGGATCTTCAATAGCAACTGCTTGGTGGTAGATATATTTTATCTCCTTGGCAGCTTTGTTGTTCGGCCCAGGTGACAAGTTTACAAAGAAGGTAGAGGTAGGCTTTTTATCTGGCCCAAACTTCACATTAATAATTTCTCCAGTAACAGTGTTTCCACTGGTTTCTATAGCATTTTTTATAGAGTCTAGTGGTGTTGTGTGATGCAGGTTTCTGATGGCTAGCCTGTAGCATCGCTGATCTTTTTGGTTGAAGGTATGGCCTATGAGGCCATGTTCTCTAACAAGAGTTATTAGTTTTTTATAAACTGCAATGTCCATGGTGCTGATTCGAAGTTGGTTCCTATTCACCACCTTGTAAGTGAATTCGTTTGTTTCTGCCACAGTTTCCAATAGTTCTGACAATTTGTCTATGCCATAGAGAACAATAGGTGGTGGTTTGCTTGGCATTCGTTTTCCATTATCGCGTTCGATTTGTAGTCCATCAAAAATATTGGATGTTGGGGTTTCTGGTGGGGGTGTATTTACCCTTTTTCTTTTGTGCGATTGTTTTGACATCGGTACTCTTTGCCAGGCGGAAGGTGCCCTTATTTTCGATCGATCATCATCATTGTTGATAGCAGATTGTTGAGTAATGGAACCTGGATTGTCGGTATTTGGTCTGCTACCAACAGAGTTACTTCGGGCTCTTTGTAAAAACAGACTAGGATGAAAGACTGATTGCACAAGAGTCTTGCTTCCAGTAACATCCGGGTTGTTTTGATTGGATACCGGTAAGATCTAACAGCTTTATTAGTACTATTATGTATGAAGTAGGATCGAATAAAAAATGGAGCTATTAGGTTAACCTTTCTTTTCGTGCAGAGCAGAAACTTGAGGAATATTATACTCTGATAATATTAACATATTTATACAATTCTATGTGTCTGTTTGCATAGCAGAAATAAAAAGTTAAATAATATTTGATTTCCCTTCATACTTAAACAGGCTTAGGACTGTCATTCTAGTCAAGATGTCAATGCCGTGTCTGTGTGTGCGAGAGCGAGTCGGCATGGCTCAATTCCTCCCGCCCGCCGCCGCCCCGCTCTCTCGGAGCGATGTCCTAATAGTCCTAATAGACCGAATGTCCGATTTGCGTAAGGAAACGTTTCTTTTCGTTCATTGCACAGTAACGTTTCCTATTGGTTCTTCGTACATGACTGACACAAGACTAAAATCAGGTCGGCCATAATGACGCACATAGGTCACTGCATCCTGCGTTTTCTCGTGCATATAACGCGGTCCTCCGGTAAATGAGGATGGTAGAACTACTTTTTGAACTTATTGTTCTGGTCATGCCTTCCTATTGCGTCCTTGAGGTGTTATGACACCGTAAGATAGTCAAAACCGTTAGTTGATAAACTAACGCGTTAGTTGATCAACTATCGACAGACAGTAAACCAGACCGACAGCGTTGAGAAATTACGTTTCTTTTGTTCTTACATGTCAAGTCAACCTAACACGAAGACTATTCGGGGGCGAGCGCACAGTGTTTGCCCTGGTATTTCGTTTGCAATTCAAGTTTAAACCAGTTTACTATTTAACTGTCTTAACCGTTAGTTTATCAACTAACGCGTCATATATTTAGCAGTACGCTACAGTTTAATATCTGTAGATAGTTGACCAACTAACGAGAGAAAAAAACGAAAAGGGCACAACACTATAAACCTACTCAAAAAGTGGATTGACCAATATGAATAGACCAAATTAGAAAATAATCAAAACTAATTGAAATTTATTTGATTTATTTTCTTCGTTATTTACGTAGCAGAGATATAATCGGTATGTTTCGCGGGAAAGCGAAAAATGAAATAACAGCGGAAATGCAAAGATTCAGAGAAACTAACGACCAATATACGAAACAAATAAACCAAACCAGAATTGACAAATAACGAACTTGGAAACTGAAAATATGCACCAAACAAAACCAAATGGTATCTTGAATCTCAAAAAACCAGCTCGTGTACGAAAAGTTACAAAGCGAGTGGCGGCAAATAAAAATTGCACACGTTTATTAAAACACGGCAAAAAAAATATACTGACCAGTTACACTGACAATAAATACGCAAATCGCAACTCGTATCCATCCTCAGATGAACAAAACTCTTTGCTTATACTCTGAGCATCCATCCAATACAAACCTCTTTTCGCCGCCGGCCCTTGAACATGAAGGAGGTTTCATTCATATGATATTTCATTAAAAGAGTCAGTATATATTTATTTGATCAAATATGTTTTATCTACGGTGTGTAACAGAAAGGTGTACTCATTTAAGGGGGTTGTTAGGGACATCATTCTAAACCACCTTTACTATGACACTGATTTGATCAGAGCAACTTTTTTAAAACTTCGCCATACAAATCAGCTGACCGCGCGTACAAAGGAAGGAAGGAAATTGCTCTGGCCAAATTCGTGTCATAGTAAGCTGTTCAAAATGATGTCCCTATAACCCCTTAAACCGATTTGATCAGAGCAACTTTACTTTTCACGTCTCCATTAAATCAGCCCTTGATCGCCCGGCCCAAAATGTATGGAGATATTGTAAAAAAGACGGGCAACGAAGTAATCCTATAAGAGTTCCCATTTAAGGGTTCCGTACCTTAAAAAGGAAAAACGGAACCATTATAGGATCACCCATCACAGGAATGTGTGTTTGTCCCAGTTGGTAAAAGCATAAAATGACCGAATTCTTAACCGATTGAGTTAAAATTTGGTATAGGTACAATCGAACCAACTGAATCATGACCCACTTGCCTAATAATTCGTTTGAAACTTTCAAACTTGTAAGATCTATCAAAATGTCAGTGTCTAATCAAATGATAACATGTTCGTTACCAAGGAAATAAACCTTCAAGCGAATTTCGACCTACTTGCATTTATGAGATTTAGCAAAATAAGCTTATGGTGGGTCATGATTCAGATGGTTCGATAGTACTTATGAATTCACATAAATACATAAGTATGCCAAACAAGAATGTGTTACGTAAGCAAAGAAATTTTGAGTTTAGGGGGCACTTTTGTGGGGTAATTCAGAATTAAAAAAAATGTTTCTTAATAGTATCGTGTGACATGTCTTTAAAAAAATATTTAAGAAATAAGCCGAAACTGACCGTTCTCTCCTCCCGCCCCCCTGATCTCCGAAGTTTGATTCCAAAAATTTGAAAAAATTCAACAATGTATGTCTTTACCCAAATTTTACAGGACAAAATATAGAGAACTGTATGGTTGGGGCACAATTTAGGGGCAAATCGGAAAAAAAGTTCAACTGTATCGTGTGACATTGTAACATGGTTTGCTTAAAATTAAGTTCTACTTACTATTAAGTAGTATTTAAGTAAACAGATTATAGCAAAAATTCTTTTTATTTTATTTAACAAGCTTAGGTACTGGCTGACTAGTCTTCTGAAAAGCAAAGGTTCAGAATTCAAGCCTGGAATTTCGTCTGGTTACTTTTCGATTGTTTTTGGCGCATTCCTTCCTTGAGCTCTGAATAGCTAAGACGTATCCTCTACGTCAGTTTATTTTTACATCCTCATTACGCCATAGCTGCAGCGATGGGCTAGTCCCTCATAATTGTTAATCGACATAATTGTGAAAATAACTTGTGTTCTGTAAATAGAAGGCCTTTACTTGATCTGCTTTAATTGATTGCTGACATCCACGCTTGGGTACTTAATTTTTTTATTTATTATTTATATTATTTCCCTCTCCTCACACTGTGTCCACCTGTGCACCCGCCTACCTACCTACCCTCCTGCTCACACCATTGGACCTGAGACCCCTCTGTTGCTCCTGACTCCTCGCGGCCCTTTAGTGGCCGTTGTGTGCTGCCGCTCCTGCTGCCGGACCTCACCAGGGGAGTCGCAGCCTAAACGCGCAAAGTCAGTCTTAACGAGTTTACATCCACGACCTTGCTCTGTCTTGCCTTAAATAAATCTTTGTACATGTTGTAAACTCTCTTTTCATAGATAGGGAACCCTCAACCTTTTCAACATGTCTAATGAAAAGGCTTGTTGCAAGGATCAAATTTTTTTTTTCATAACTCTGAAATACTTAGTTAGGAATATATTTAAGAAATAAGCCAAAAATAGACCATCCCCCCTTGTTCTCCTAAACTACTGATCTAAAATAAAAAAAAAAATACGCAATCTTTAGTTAAATATTGCAGGAAAATTTATGAGAAAACGTAGGCGGTCCCAAAAGTAGCTGACCTGGCATATAAATAGCACTGGCAGATTTTATTTTTTTATTCGAAAGTTCGAATCTTTTGGCGCATAAATTTGAAAAAAGAATGAATATACGTTATTTTGTTTTTGGTTCATAGCCGTTAATCGAGATTGATCTGAGTGATTTTACAAACATGGACAAAATTGGCCATCGATATGTCATACAATACTTTAATTTCATTTCAAAGAAAGTCAAACCCATAGTAAAGTTGAGCTGGATTCTGCTCTGGGAGAGCTGCTCCTTCATTCACAGCAATAAAAAGAGGTTGAACGAGCTGCCAAGACGAATGGTCCATCAAATGAAGTGACTACACCAGAAGCAGTGAAAAAAGTACAAAAACTATTATTGGAACATAGACATTGTAGGACTTTCAAAAAGTGCTATATATCGCAAATTGACTGAAAACTTTGTCATGAAAAAGCTGTGCGCAAGATGGGTGCCGCGATTGCTCACCATTGAACAAAAGCAGCAACGTGAGAAAGTTTCGATGCAGTGTTTGTAGAAATTTCAACGCAATAAAGCCGACTGTTTACGATGATTCATCATGATGGACGAAAGATGGGTCCACCAATTCACCCCTGAGATGAAAGAACAGTCGAAACAATGGACTGAAAAGGGCGAACCGGCTCCAAAGAAGGCGAAGTCAGTTTCATCTACTGGTCATGGCGTCAGTATTGTGGGATGCGCATTTAGCGAATAAAATAAAAAACGGCCGCATTTAGCGAATAGAAAGAGTTGTTTCATCAAGACAATGCACTGATTCAAAAGCACTATTATTGCAATGGCAAAAAATAATGAGTTGAAGTTTTAATTGCTTCCACCTGCACCTTATTCACCAGATCTAGCTCCCTCGGATTATTTTCTGTTCCCAAACTTGAAAAAGTGGCTCGGTAGGAAAATATTTGCCAATAATGAAGAGGTTAAGTCTGCTGTTGATGGCTATTTTGAGGAGCTTGACACAGACAGCTATAAACAGAGTATCGAAGCTATCGAACATCTCTGGGAAAAGAGTATTGCGTTAAAAGGAGACTATATTGAGAAATAAATAAGTTTTGTTCGAAATAATTTGTGTTATCTTTGTTAGGCCGCTTACTTCTGGGACAATCCTCGTAATGGGGGGGGGGGGGGGGGGAGCAATCAGGAAGAAAATCAGAAAATATAAATGCTCGGTGGTCGAAAGACCCTAGAAAAAAAAAGAAACCTATAGTTGAGCTGGCTGGATACATTCGAGGTAATCGGTGAATCAAATTAGGAACACATCCCAGTTCATTGAGCCCATATAAACTCCCCATACAAAATTACAAACTTAAAAGGTATTTTTGACCTTCTTTGGGTCCCATTTCTGTAAAACCGTTTCTTAGAGCCAACCTCCAAATTTCAGCCTCTAGCATTAGCCGTTTTGGCCCTGTCAGTCAGTCTGGACTTGTGCTTTTATAATATTCATGATGTATGCCAATAAAGGTCTAATATCTCAGGGCTCAGTGGTCTATAGCGTTGCACGCTTGCTTCTCGCTCAGGAGGTGCAAGTTCGAATCCCGGTGCTGACCATGTACCAATGAGATAAGTAATTTATTTTAAGTACATTTTAAAGACGTTCCAACATTGATGGAAGACATCCTGAGGAAACCTACATTACTCCATAGCTGCGGCGATGGGTTAGCCCCCCTGGCACGCAAAATGGAGTATTGAATAGCTGTCTAAAGGTGGGCAGAATTGAGACTCTGCCACCCCATATGGAAAAGGGCGTGAAGTTAAGTTTAAATCAGAGTATTCTCGATGAAGTGTATTTGGAGCTTCCGGCTTGAATTATTAAAATAAGGGTTTTCCGAGAAATATACATTCTATCTACCGCATTTGGCTTTGCGGTAGGTATTGATTCTAAATGCTCTACGTCTCGTTCATTCGCCAGACCGGATTCCGCTTTGACTATGATACAGAGCAGTTAACAGTTATTGGGCGGAGCACAGGCCACATTAGGAACCTAGCCAATCGTAGGCTATAGGCAATATAATGCATTAGGCGCCTTTAATTTTTAATTTCTCAATTATTTCAACAAAAATTATTTTTTTGTTGAAATAAGAGCTTCCCGAGAGAAAAACGAGTAACTATAAAAATAATTTGGTACAAAATACCCAAATAGTGTGTATTTATTATTTGAAGAGTTCCTTCAATTTCTCCACGATCCCATCATCAGGTCCTGACTGAAGTTGATAAATTGATGGGAAGCTCTCCTGGTACGTTACTATTTCATTCTGTTCACCAAGCATTACGACGAGAAAACATTTCTTATACCAAGCAATCATAAAAGCACCCATGTCGCAACCATGGGAACCGCAAATCGATGTACAGGTTAACCGTTTGGTACATGTTCTTTAGGGTAAAACAATCATTAGAGCAGTAGTTCTTAAAAATATTCCCATGGGGGAGGCAATGACGTCATATTTTTTTTTTAATTGATATATTTTTTCCAGGAACCTATCGTGTACACTCGGCGCCACGAATAAAGAGCTCTCGGAGAAACTGGCGGGGATTACTGCGCATGTGTACAGTCGCGGCATAATTCCGAAGTGCGTTTTTAGGGTTAGTGTGAAGGAATGAGTGTTCAGGACTTTCTTCACTTCTATTTTTTCTCTGTTTGATATTTTGTTGATTGGGATATTAGCCGATGTAAATAATGGACTTTGTGTCAAATAAACTATAGGTACTCTCTATTGACAACATTTGTTAACGTCAAGGTTGAAACCTATATATAAATAACCCCCTAGCATAGAATGCCCCTAGTCACTAGGGCCTAGTGAATATAGATACTTGTAGTAATAGTCCTGCACACTCTTTTCTTCCCGCTGACTAATAATTTGTAACAATTAAACCACAATTAAGTTTTTCATCAGACTTCTTCATCAGTATTTCATCAGACTCTTTTTTGATATAACAGATCACATCGTAAACCATTTTTCTAGCTTGCCTAGTCAGTACTTTATTTTTCGGCATTTTCGACCGGGGCGAAAGATAACGTTGGGTAATATTGTATGCGACTGTACTCAAGAAGCTTCGAGACGTGCTTTCGGTGCGGGCATCGGGAAGCGACTGATCAACGAATCAGGTGCCGGCGCTGACTACCGCCCCCGTCGCTCCTCACTTCCCCGCGCCAAACACTTGTGAAAAGTGACTACTGCGCATTCAAGGACAAAGCTCTTTAGTCGTGGCGCCGAGTATACTAACTACAACATACATAACAAGTTTCAAGTATATGTATGCTAAAAATCCAAGAAATATTTTCAAAACATACCAAGTTTGGGCTCCTCCAGACAGGAGTTTTTTTTTGTTAAACATACGTCATGACTCGTTTTGTGTTAATGTGTCGTGCAGTTACCGCTGTAACTTTAAAAGGTCTGAATAGATAAGGAAGTTAAGCGATCTACTATTGAGAATTCATGATACTTGCTCTAGACTAGAAGTATGGTTATTTATGGATTCTGTGGTCTGCGGCGCTTACGCTTAGAGACCGGCCGCAATCACTATCACTAATGGACGTTCCATTCGAACTGTATCTATTATGATCATTTTACAGACAGACCACAATTTCGAATTCGTATCATCGTATTATAGGAGCATGGCCAAATAGAAAGAAATATAAATTTTCTTCATTTGTTCAATGACGAAACAAAATGATATGTTATCTTTTTTATTTTCTTGACAAAGATAAGATTTTCTTAACCACCTACTTAACCGCATGCAAGTTCAAGCCAGTCATGAACTTTTAATTTGCGCTTCTGTAGCAAGAACGGTAGCTACTACGCGTCGTAGCTAAGCTACTAAGCGTTACGGTCGGCGCGGCGGCGTAGCAATACGGTACTTGACTGCTGGTCAAAAAACTGTCAAAACGGTAATTTTGTTTATGAATTCTATGAAATACTGGCATAGCATGTGATGTCACTATCAAATGCTTTCTTTTTTACACAAAATTTAAGTAGTTTATAAAACACAACAGCTGGCTACAATCTCGATATCATCAAACTTTTATTGAAATAGGTTCAGCTTGAGACACGTTTCAAGATTTTTTGGACTACCTTGTCAAATACCGTATTATGTGAGGCTGCGAGTTGTTACTCTGTTTTTCAATTTCCACAGAAAAGTGCAGTCGAACGTTTGTCTTTTACTGTCTATGTGTTGGAATGTGCACTATTCAAATATTGATTGTATTTAATACCGAGTGCACCGAAATGTACGATGAAAATATCATTGCCATAGCTTGCAATGAAATAAGAAATGAATTGGATCTGTATATTGACTCAATTCACGGTAGCTGTTTAACACACACAAATAGTACAGAGAGTATAAACTGTCACAAATGTGACAGCTATCTTATACAGCTACCGTGAATTGAGTATAAACTCAGTGAAAGTAACCGATGCGATGTTGATTCTTGGACTTTGGTTGTACGAGTGGAAACGTGAGGCATTCTTTATCGCGCGCCATGAAACATTTCGCCCCTCGAGTGTAATGAGGGTGAGACCACAATCATTTAGGCCGCCCCTACTCGAGCAGTTGACAAATATGGGAGGCTGCGCACATCGAGCTGGGAGGACAAGAGGCCCTCTGTTGGATGACTATCATAATAGTGTGCCTTAGAGTTTCATGAAAGAAGCTATAAGAGGAACACTTTGACCCTCTGTCCGACACATCGACGAAGGAGTTTCTGGAGTGATGCTAAATATATGGTACGACATGACTCAGCCAAGGTATCTACGTAACTGATACCTCAAATGATAGAGCAATAACCAAGCAAATTTTTAAAATAATTTTCACATAAAGGCTTTTACCGGTTTTACATATTGGGTCCGAAAAACTTGTTTTTTTGATGATTTAAAATTTTCGTGCTCTTGAAAAACTAAATAATGAAATAATAAAAAAAAGACATTAAAATGCTTATTCAGTGTTTTATTAGAATAAATTTTTAAATAATACAATTAGTGGGAAACATATAAAATAAAACCACACTAAAATTAAATTGTGGACCCTAAATTATTTGTTATCTTAACATGATCTTAATTATTGATTTCATGTTAGATGGTTATAAGTACAGTTATTAATTCATAATTTTAAATTGCTTTGAAGTCGGCAGACGTGATTTTTTCAGTGGAGTTTTTCGTCGATACGTCTACTAGTTGTCGCATTTGTACTCGTATTTGTGGTTCAAATCCGGAGTTTCTTACAATGGTCCGACCAACATGAAAGGGACCTCGCCACACTCCACTCAGGCGGGGACGACCCGCTAATTAACAAGTGAGTAAATTGATAAAAACCCAAAAGTTTTTGGGTCAGCACTTCAGCGAGATGAAACTAAAATTACCCACTTTGTAATGCTTAATTTTCTCGTCAAAATTATGCAAGCTGTAACAGAAAGGTGTAGTCACGTTTTAGGGGGTTGTTATGGGCATCATTCTGAACAACATTCACTGTGAAAACGATGAGAGCAACTTTATTTTTGGGAAATATTAAACTGCACATCAATAATACTGATTTGCACAGCAAATATACTGATTTTCAAAGCAAATGTACTGATTTTCACAGCAAATATCAAGGCAAAACACTGCGGTAGCTTAGGTGAAGGGTAAAGGGGGTGAGCGAAGCAAAGCCCCCTTTATAAACATAAAAAGTGTTTTTGCTGTGAAAATCAGTATTTTTGATGTGCGATTAAATTTTTTTTTTTTTTTACTTCACCATACAAAACAGCTGATCGCCTGAACAAGCTGTATGGAAAAGTGAAAATTAAAGCTGATGAGGGAGGGGTGGAGAGTGCAATATCTACGAAGGCCCACAGGGTGACCTGTACATTAATCTATAATTGAATGTCGAGGTAGCATTGCCACATTAATTAGGTACCAGAAAACATTATTATTTTGAAGGATCACCAATGGACTATAAACCGATTGCATCGCCATTTAGTTACTATCTCCCATCCATTTACTATCTCCTTCATATGTTGCTTGGATTGATGTTGTTAGGATGTGGCGATAGATTCTGCTAGGGTTGAAGCGTTTCATGCACTGTCTAAATTATTATAAATACCTATATAAATTACCCATTGCATCAACGGTAAAAAGGTCCTTGGTAAGTTTTTTTATTGACTCGGTGTAGGCTATTTACAAGAACCAATTATTTACGAGCAGCGCTATATCAATTAATATTAATTGAGCGTAACATAGTACAATCAATCCTCATACAAGACCCTGCAGCGGATAAGCAATACACATTTTAAAGTAATGACATAAATCTGCATACAGTTTCGGTATTATGTACTTGGCCTGTAATTTTATGAAATGAAATGCGTGCCGTGTTCGTATCGTAGACTCGGTGAACGAGTAAAATTTACTTTTATTTATTCATTCGAATGTTGTTGTTTTACGCATTTTTTTTTTTATTAGTTTTAATAATATTTAATGAAATTTATTATGTAAAATGTAGTGTTTAATGTGTTTAGTAGACAGTAATTAAACGACGGACGTGTTTTTACAAAGTTTTAGTCCATTTGGAAGCAAATTGTGACCAAGGAAATATGAATCAGCTGTGACGCAACGTACAATAATTTGAAATTCAACGCTTTGGAATCGCATTGAATTTACCTGGGGAGTATTGTTTTTAACTTACAATTACTTAATTGAGGCATACACACTCGAAACCTTTATAATATAATTATAACCTCACCTACCTAACCTTACCTTAATACATAACCCAATTTATTTTATATGAAATGGCTTGTGTTTTGTCTCCCTATGTTTAACGAACACGTAAAACATTGATGGATGATATAAACACTGCCACAGCTCAGTCTTAAACCAATTATTTAGTTATTTTATTAAGTATTTTATTAAGTAGTTGTACTCGTGAATTAAATCAGTCATATTTGTTTACACTAGTTAGGTACTGACAGATATGTTATTATCACACAATTAGATATCGCCTGGCTGGCCGAACTATACCCATTATAGTTATTGCTAAGTTGTATGCACATACTGCTTTAATTATCTAACAAAAATCTATGCGAATCAACTCAGAACAATTAATTCATGAACAAATAATCTGCTACATAATTTTGATACCTATAGGAATAGTAACATAGATTTTTATTTATTTGATTTAAACTTGTTCAAAACTATTTTTCAGAAAAATGACTACCAGAAGTATGGCGAAAATACTTGAGCTCACCTCTAAACTACATTGTGCACTGGAAAAGTTGAAAGTAAGCCAGGACTTATGTGATAAGCTACTTTCGGAGCGAGAAGACAGTGAAGTGGAGCTCCAGAAAATAGTGGCCAAAAACCAGGAACTTAAAAATGAGCTAAGTGAATATGACATCAAATTTCACGACCTTCTTGACCAACGCGACCAACTGGAAAAAACTATTACTACCTATGACCAGTGCAATGAAACCCATGAGGAGGCACTGGACCGCATCCAACACCTGCAATGCGAGCTGTCCGCGGCGAAGGGCCGCATTGAACACCTGGAGGCGGAGAAACACCAAAGGCAGCTAACTGATACTCAGAACCTGTACGATGAGTTGGTTGGTCGGAAATCTAAGTGTGCTGTAGAAATTCGTCATAGTAGCAGAAACAAAAGAAAGAAGTATGCTAGAATTAATAGGATAATTAAGAAATCTACACTTCAGGTAAATAAATTCTGTTGTAAATGTAGGTCAACAGGCCAACTAAGAACAGAACGAATGGACTTATTAGCACAATTAGAAAAGTGCAACGTTGACTTAGATATTTATAAGAGTAAATATGACATGGACACACGGAACCTGGAGTTAGAAATAGTCAGATTAACGGATTGTCTTGCAGAAACTAAACAAAAATATGAGCAATCTGAGAAACAAATAAACGAACATGTTTTGGCTACAGATAAGCTGTTGGAACTGTGTAGGTATAATTCGGAGCGCTTTGACTCACTAGTGAATAATCATCAGTGTGACTGTGGCCGTATAGCCCACGCCGAGGGGCCGGCAATAGACCAGTGTGAAAATGATGACATGTTTTCAACATCAAACCATTGTGAAGATATCAGTGCTGTACCAACCTCGCACTGTAAAAGAGCTGCTGCAACTATATTGTCGGCTTCAGTTCCTTCGCAGGAAAAGACTGTCATTTTCTCTGATAGGCTAGGTATTGGAATCGGACCATTGTTTGGGAGTGGCGAGAAGAATTCGACAACGACGGAAATCATGTGCTACCCCGATGCCTCTTTAGATTACATAGTGGGTGAAATGTGTAATTGTTCCTCTGAACAATACACCTCATTTGTGTTAATGTTAGGTAATAGTAGACATGTAAAGAAAGCGCATTTTAAAAAATCTGTTGACCGGCTAGTTGAGCTTAGCAAGGAAAAAAAATGTAAAATTACAGTGTGTGCGCTTCCTTACTGTATTAATGAAACACCCAACTATAATACAAAATTGTATTATTTAAATTTATGCTTATATAATTTAACTTGTAGTAATAGTGACTTTGTATTATTTTTTGATACAAATAGTTTTGTAAATAAGTTTAGGTTGACACAAGACAAAATGTACTTGCCTTATGCACAAAAAAAGATACTATCTTATTCGTTGGCTTACGCTATTTTACATCGTACCGACTGTATTCAGTCGGTAATTACTTGCATAACGACGGAGCAGCCCGCCACTGGTGACGGTACCGCAGGCATAGCGCAGGCTATAAATGTACTTGATAGTACACCCTGCGGTGCCGGCGTTGGTGGCGGTGCACAAACTCCAGATTTAAACTAGTTCTTTAAAACTAGTTCACCAAAATATTCAATGCTTCCTCGGCAAGGAATTAGAAACACAGTTATTTCTAGAAAATTTTTGTGTTGATATTTTTTGTGTAACAGAACACTGGCTCAAAGATCATGAAATGCTTTTTAGTTTTGAAAATTATTGTATAGCCAGTGCATTCAATCGAAAGTCCTCACAATGTGGTGGTTCAGTTATATTTACTAAAAATTATCTTAAGATTAAAGAACGAAAGGACGTTGTTGGCCTTTCGATTGAAAAAACTGTGGAATTATCTTGTGTGGACTGGCAAAACCACATTGTTGTTTGCGTGTATAGGCCCCCATATGACGATAACTTTGCTAGCTTCGAATCGACAATGGAGGATGTATTAAATACAGTTAGTAGAAGTCGTAAATCGATTATAGTATGCGGCGATTTCAATGTTAATTTGTTGGAAAATAAGTCTTTAACGACTAGGATTATTTGTCTCTTTAAGTCATTTGATTTAGATTATATATTTCTGGAACCCACCAGAATAGCAAAGACCTCTGCCACATGTATAGATAACATATTTTGTAATTGCAGTTATTTGGATAAACAGGTATTTAATTGTTTGAGGTCAGATCATAGTGGAGTAATGGCTAGCTTTCCCGTAAGTATTACTACAGAACAAATAAAGGTTCAAAAAAGACTTGTCACTGTTAGTCGAATAGAAAAGTTTAAAAAAGTGCTAGATGAAAAGCTGCCTATACCAAATTTAGCTCATGAAGTGCAAGTCAACAGTTTTTATAATGATTTTTTTGCAGTACTGGATAGGGAATTCCAAAGAATATTTAAGTCCAAATCGACAATCAGTAATATTAAATTTAAATTCAGTGAATGGGCTACTATAGGTATACACAAAAGTCGTCAAACTCTGTTCGACCTTTTGACAAAAAAACTTACACTTTTGATTATAACTTTGGAACTTATGTGAAACAATATTCAAACATTTTTAAGCAGGTATGCCGCGTTGCAAAATCTAACTATTTAGCTAGAAAAATAAAATTGTCAGATAATAAGATAAAAACTGTTTGGAATATTATTAGCAAAGAAACAGGTAAAGCCAAACCCCGTGACAAAGAATATGTTCAAACAGATCGAGGTGAAATTAGTTCGAATGCCGATGTAGCCAAAGAATTCGAAACTTTTTTCACAAATATTCCACTTAAGACCACCGAAGCCCTAAACTCATCACCTATGTATGCTCAAAGGTTACTGAAAGATAATGTTAGTATTTGTGATCAAAAATTCTCCTTCAGAGCAATTGAACCACAAAGTATTGTGAAAACTTTTAAATCTCTTAAAGCAAAAAGAACCGAAGACCTCTGGGGTCTATCGGTAACCTTGATCAGTAATGTAATTGATACTTTAGCTCCATATTTAGCTTTTCTTTTTAATATTAGCATTGATAGTGGCGTGTTTCCAGACCTCATGAAGTTTAGTAAAGTGATACCTTTATATAAATCTGGTTCAAAAACTGATCCGGGCAACTACAGACCAGTTTCTGTACTGCCAGTTCTTAGTAAGGTGTTTGAAAAAATTATGCTTAATCAAATGCTACAACATTTTACAGAAAATAAACTACTGCATAACCAACAATTTGGTTTCACGAAAAGTCGATCAACCACCGATGCAGGAGTAGCGCTTATTCGCCACATCTATGATGCGTTTGAGGAATCACAGAATGCAATTGGAGTGTTTTGTGATTTGTCTAAGGCATTTGACTGTGTAGAACATCAAACATTACTTATGAAACTCAAGCATTATGGTGTAGAGGATGGGGCTCTCAGTCTTTTAAATTCATACTTAGACAACAGAACACAAAAAGTTCAAGTGAATGGCACAAATTCATCTGGATCTAGAGTGAAAATGGGGTGCCCCAGAGTTCCATATTAGGGCCTTTTCTTTTCCTTGTTTACATAAATGATTTGCCATTTATGGTACAACATCTGTCAAATATTGTGTTGTTTGCGGATGATACTTCTCTTATTTTTAAAGTGAATAGGAAAGAAAACGAAATTGACGAAGTAAACAACACTCTTTCAAAGTTACTGAACTGGTTCACTGTGAACAACTTATTATTAAATGCTAAGAAAACAAAATGTATAAAATTCTGTTTGCCAAATGTAAAAAAGGTCAATAATAGTGTAATATTAGATAGTAATAAATTAGAATTTGTAAATACTACGGTGTTCCTTGGTATAACTTTAGATGTATCACTTCAATGGGGACCACACATTGAAACTTTAGCGGGAAGGCTTAGTTCAGCTGCTTATGCCGTTAAGAAAATAAGACAGTTAACGGATGTAGGTACTGCGAGACTAGTGTATTTTAGTTACTTCCATAGTATAATGTCTTATGGCATCTTACTATGGGGGCATGCGGCTGACATAGAAACTATTTTCATCTTACAGAAAAGAGCAATCCGCGCAATCTACCAGATGCGATCACGTGAGTCGTTACAAAATAAGTTCAGAGAAATCAATATTTTAACTGTAGCCAATTCATATATGAAAACATCATGTACGTTCGTAAAAATTTGCATTTATTTCCTAAAAACAGTGACCGGAATAATTTGAATTTAAGAAATGTAAATAAAATAGATATACCCTATTTGAGACTGAGTAAGGTTAAAAAGTCATTTGTTGGGCAGTGTATAAGATTCTACAATAAAATTCCAGAAAATGTAACTAGTTTAACAGAGAATAAATTCAAGACTCATGTCAAAAAATGTTTGTGTTCTAGAGGATATTATAAAATAATGGATTATGTAAATGACAAAGATATATGGTTATGTGCTAATTCTATAACAAGTACCATAACCTGATACTGTAATCTGAATTATCATTTGTAATAGACCTTAAGTTTTTTGTTTTTGACTTTTTAAATGTGTGTGTAAACACCTATTTTATATATATTTTTGAACTTTGAACAATGTAAGTTTTTTGTTTTTGACTTTTTAAAAGTGTGTGTAAACACCTACTTTATATATATTTTTGAACTTTGAACAATGTATTAGTATAAGTATATTTTCTTTGAAAAAAGCCACCTCAGAGTTTCTTGTGCATTCTTCTCTGAGAAGATTTCAGCCTTTGAATGTACACCTAGTATTAAAAAAGTGACTTATTCTAAGTGAATTGTAAATATTCCTATTGAATAAAGTATTATTTGATTGATTGATTGATATTTATTATTATTAAAGTTATTACTACTTCAGCGACGTTGTGAATTTTTGATAGGGTTAACATTTATGGAATATGTAACTGACCAACAGTTAAAGGCTTTAAACCCTTGAAAGCATGATTTTTTCTATTTTAATGCAAAATAATGTTGTAAAAAAATATGTTAGAAATACTAGGAAAATAATAAAAAATAAATAAATAAATAAAATATTATTAATACTGAAAATTGTCGAAACCCCTAGAAACAAAAAATAGAACGATTGATTTATCATAAAAATATAAAAAAACGTCTTTCAAAAGATAGTTTTATTTATTTTGAATTAATATATAAAAAATAAGGCTTTTTTCACGCTTGCTGTGGCAACAAAAACGCTGTTTTTTCGGTAGTGCGTTACGAGGTTGAAATGCCCGTTTTGCTGTAGTCCCCCCGATGAGTTACTAGTGGTAAGGACCTGGCAGCACCTTACCTGCTTTAAATGTAAATGGAGCGAAGAACCAAAAAAAAAATTGAGCTAGTATATTAAGTAGAATATGAGTGTGAATAATATACTAGCTTCGCGCGGAGTTATACAAGCTATAATCAAAAGTAAATACTGGTGACTTCAACCTAGTATTGCACAGGATTAAAGAACAAAATGGAAAGTCGCTAGTGATGGAATAACTAAAAGCCGCAGTTGTATTTGGGTACGAAATGCCTACATGTATTTGAAACACAACAATAATATAATCTTTTTCAAAACCAAAATTTTAATTTTTCTCATAATCGACAAAAAAGGTGGAAAGACCTAGTAAGTTTATAACTGTTTTGAGTGCTCTTTATAATCACAAACTCAAACCTATATTTATCTCATTCATACCTAGAAAGTTACACGCCCCGCACCAGAGAGAGTTCACCATATTTTTCGCGCACTGAACAAAAGCGCTAGGTAGCGGTGGACGTGCTAACAAAATATGATAATTTGTTTTTTTTTTCTTCTCTGAGGTAAATTTTTCGACCTTCAGGAACATTTTATTCTTTGATAATTTATTTTTTAATCATTTTCAATATTTATTTAGATTTTTTAGGGTTTTGTACCTCAAAGGTAAAAAAGGGAACCCCTAAAGGATCACTCGCCTGTCCGTCCGTCGGTCTGTCACATGCACATCTCTCAGAAACTATAATAGTCTTGAAATCTTCTGCAAAACTAGTGATCTTCATAACTGCAACATAATTCAACTCTAACATGAAAAAAAATATTGCCTACAAAAAAGTTGAGGGGGTAAAATGACAAAACGAAAAAAAACACCGTAATAATTCATGTAGTTAAAAAAGGATCTATTTATAAACTTTTCAAAAATATGTTTTATTTAATTTTTGTTTTGATAACTTCAGTAGTTAGGGTCAAAAAGTGCAAAAATTACCACCCCACCGCCATTGTCCCCGAAACTAAAGAGCCTTAGATTAAGAAACAAAAACAGAATATAGAACTTATGCTAATGATTACAGGAAAACCTTCCCGGAATTACCAAGTTTTTTTATTTTTTAGTACACCACATACAAACTTATAAATGCACCTGGTTACGTACATGGAGTATCAAAGTAGCCGCACCAATAACTTTGTAAACAACATTTTGCCTTATAATTATACCATAAAAACTATAGATAATTTTCTGTAATAATATAAAAACACACAACAAAGTTTTTTTCGTTTCATTCATTTAACACGCAACTGACAAATTTTTCTGATAAACTTACTTGTATTGTTGAGTCATGTCCTAATGACACTTTTATTATACTGGGTGATTTTAACTTGCCGAATGTAGATTGGTCAAGCAGACAAGGAACTTTGCACCCGGATAACGAATCATTTATTTTTTTGATACTTTGTCAGCATGCAACTTGACTCAGTTTAACTTTAATAGTAACTCAAATAATAGGATCATAGATTATATTATCAGTAATGTAGATGTAACGGTTCTCGCTAGTGATTACCCATTGGTCCCCGAAGATGAGCATCATAAATCCTTAGTTATTAATATAAATGATGTTGATTGCGAATCACTTAAATTGAACTCTCGTTTGAAATATTATTATGGCTCAGGTGACTACGACACCATTAACTCATGTTTGGCTCATGATTACGATTGGGACTCTATTTTAAATAGTAAACCAATAGATGACTCCATTGAGCTATTTTATGCCTGTATGTATGAGCTACGTGATAAATTTGTACCGCACAATTACATAAATGCATCGTCTTTTCCGCCTTGGTACAGCTCCCCTCTCAGGAGGGTGCTTAAAGAAAAGTACAAATACATTAAGAAATTTCATAAATATGGTAACCAATCCGATTATGAATCTTTTGCTTTTCTTAGAAAAAAGGCCAAAACCCTGGAGGAAGAATGCTACCGAAAATATATTTAAAACGTTGAAAGTTCCATAATTGAAAACCCCAAATATATTTGGTGTTTAATTTCCCACGCCTACCCGAACGGCGTGGAATCCTGAGGGGGATTGTGCCTTTGCCACGTGAGAGAAAAGAATGATGAAATTGGTTTATTACCTTTGTCTCCGTAGACAGGAAATCGAAGGCTCGATTCGAGACAGGAATTCGGGAAAGGGGGCACAGTTGGGATAGGATGGGATCGAACCCTTGCCGTCGCTGTCCGACGGCGTGGCCGGCGCGCTGCTGCTGACACGTGGAGTTGGAGACCGTACAACTTCAACCTTCACCACGAATCACTTGACCGCTGACGCAAATCTAATTACAATCAATAGCCCGACGCTATGAGGTAGATTTACACTCTGACCAGGCCCGATGCCTGTATTATGGTAATTGATACACCGAAATACCAATCAATGCCATGGGGCCCGAGCCGCCATGTTATCTCACCGATGAGACCAGACCCAGAGGAAAAAAATTAACCTCCAATTTTACATCTCGTTTCCGATACGAGTGACAGCTGCTAGTCCGTTTTCGCTAGTGATGTCTCGATTACTCGCGATCGATTCGCGCAACAAAAAACCGGTGCGTTTCCGACGCATAAATATTAAACAGTCACCCGCCCGGACAGGCCCGAACCTGTCCCTAATCAATAGGAAGGCGAGAAAGTGTTGCGACCGCTCTCTTGAGGACCGAGTCCCCCACCCTGACTTCTGCTGATCGAGGCGTGCCATCCCGACCCGTGTACAAATTGACGATCCGTCCTCGTCTCCATCTCAATGATGGCAGGTTCGCATCCTTAATCAGCACCAAATCACCGACTTGAGGGGGGCTCGTCCGGTCAGTCCACTTAAGGCGCTGCTGCAAGATGTGCAAGTACTCAAGGGACCACCGTTTCCAAAAATCTTGAGCCATCTGCTGCAACATCTGCCACCTAGTTAACCGACTTAACTTAACATCACCGAATGGGTATTCTGGCAGGGCGTTAAGGGGCTGACCTATCAGGAAGTGACCCGGCGTCAACGCTTCCAAATCATTTGGATCCGAACTGAGCGGGCACAACGGACGCGAGTTCAGTGTCATTTCAATTTTACAGAACAGCGTCGCAAGCTCTTCAAAGCGTAGAGAGGTCTCACCGATGATCCTCGTCAGGTGCGACTTAGCCGATTTAACCGCAGCCTCAAAAATTCCTCCCCAATGAGGACATCCCGGCGGACTGAAAACCCATTCAATCCCTCGTCGGGAGCAAGCCGTACCGATGGCGTCCTGGTTACCGTTCAGGAATTGAGTGACCTCCTGCAGATATCGCCTGGCTCCGACAAAATTTGTGCCGTTGTCCGAACGGATTAATGTCGGGAGGCCCCTTCGTGAGGCGAACCGATCCAGACATGCGATAAATGCCTCCGTAGTGAGGTCACTGACCACCTCCATGCACAGGTATGCCTTCACTAATCTGGCGTTCCGTAGCTGTGAAGACTTGACCATGAATGGTCCCGCGAAATCCGTTCCGACACCCGCAAAGGGCCGGATTTCGTTAACCCTATCCGAGGGCAAATCGCCCATCTGGGGCTGCATCGTAGCCGCCTTGGCCCGATAACAAGGCAGGCACCGAAATACGACGCTACGCACTAAGCGTCTTCCCGATAGAATCCAGAACTCGCGCTGGAGAAACGCCATCAAGGCGTGGCATCCGATATGCCCATTCCGAATGTGTCGATCCTGTATCAATAGTTCGACCAACTTCCCTTTCCTAGGGAGTAACAACGGGTGGCGAGCCGCATAAGGCAGGTTGGCATTCCGCAGCCGACCTCCTACCCTCAGCAATCCTTGAGGGTCAATAAACGGGTTGAGCCGAGCCACAGCTCCCTTCAGTTGGACGCGTCCGCGTCTCAGAATGTCCAATTCGGACTTAAAGTGCACCGTCTGCACGTTCCGTACCAATGCGAACAACGCATGGTTCCGTTCCCGTGGTGTCAGGACCGGTGTCCGCACTCGTTGCGCCTCAGAATTCCGACAATTCCGCGCAAATCGGCAGATCCAGGCCGACCTCCTACCCTCAGCAATCCTTGAGGGTCAATAAACGGGTTGAGCCGAGCCACAGCTCCCTTCAGTTGGACGCGTCCGCGTCTCAGAATGTCCAATTCGGACTTAAAGTGCACCGTCTGCACGTTCCGTACCAATGCGAACAACGCATGGTTCCGTTCCCGTGGTGTCAGGACCGGTGTCCGCACTCGTTGCGCCTCAGAATTCCGACAATTCCGCGCAAATCGGCAGATCCAGGCGGTCACATTGACCAGCTTGTCGAGCGAGCTGTACCGTTCCAGCAGGCTGAACTCCTCTTCCGGCTCTGGCTGCGTCGTACAGACACCGACTGTCAAGGCGCCGTTCGCCGTGGTAACGCGTGGACTCATTGGCCAATCCGATTCGGCTTGAGTCAACCATTTTGGACCCCACCACAAGGGATGTCCAACCAACTCCGGAGCGTGACACAATCGACCTGACCGAAGGCAACCAGTATTGTTCCGACAAGACTGTTCACACTCCCCCTCAACCGGGTCCAACCGGCGGACCGTAGGTGGTTCCTCCACCTCCCAAAACTTCTGTATCACCTCCGAGAGTACAGAACCGAATAAGGGACTACGAGTCGCTAGGCGTGGGGCAGCCGGCATGACCGGACCCATTACCGCATGGCCCAGCCTGGTGTTGACCGAAACCAGACCAGTCGCCTGCAACACGTGGACACCTGGCACTAACAGGTATCCTAAGGCATCGACACCCAATAAAATGTCTACTGGGCCCGGAATGTCGAACTCCGGGTCAGCCAGTGACAACCCAGCGACCAACTGTCGCACCGAGGGCGACAACCGTACGTGAGGGTGTGAGCCCATCACATTAGGCATGACTAATGCCGTGACCGTCAGATTCACCGATGAATCCACCCGTGACGAGAGAGTAATCCGACATACTCCCTTAACGGAACCGACTTCCGTGTTCCCAATTCCCCGAATGGAATGTGGATACTCCCTTACCGTAATGCCCAACCGTCTTACAAGATTGTACGAGACTAAGCACCCCTGGGCCCCCGAGTCCAATAGTGCTCGTGCTACACAAGATTTGCCGTCCGAACTCCACGCTATCACCGAGGCGGTGGGGAGCATGACCGTCTGTGGAGTGGCGGCACCTTGTAAGTGGGCGGCGTGTCCCTAGCGGGAACCCCCGCGGGATCCGAACCCGCTCAGACCTCCGTCGGCCTGGTAACTCGGCTGCTGATATGCCACCGGTGGCATATCAGACCGCAAGTGTACATTAGGGGGTCCCAACCCGCATAATAGGCCCCTCGCTCTCCCGGTACCCGACCATACCGGACTGTGAACGGTGTGCCCGGTGGCCACCGTGGATGGAGGGGGGAGAGCGGGTCCAACCTGGGGCGCTCTAGGAATGGGGGCGACATCCGACTGTTCGCCTCCCTGTTCGCCTCCCAGAGCGACGGGCAGGGTAGCGCAGAAGGTGGTGGGCTCCCAGCCTTCGCGCCACTCATAGGTGCCCTCTGACACCCGCCCGTAACACGCGGTGAGCCAGCGGCCCGAAGTCCTCGCTGACCCTGGACAGCGGCGACCGAACCCCGGCTGTCCCGCCTGTTACTCCCCGCGCTGCCCCCTTCCCCTCGGGGGGGGTCCCGTCCGCGGGTACCCCAGTCACCCCGTTGGTGACTCCCGTTGCCCGGAGGGGGACTGGGGCCGGCCCTGGTTGGGCCCTGTGACCGACCAACCTGAGTCCGGCCCTGGTGACCGTCCTATGGGCCTGACCGGTTCAGGCACAACACGAAGTGGTGCCTGCCAACGCAGCCCTCACAGGGGGACGCCCGTGAGCACTGGCTCAGCGGGTGCGGCCCCAAGCAACCGAAACACAATCGGTGGCGGAAGACCACCTTCCTGCGGGCAGCCACACCGAGCGCCTTAAAGTTGGCGCAACTGGTCACTTCATGACCGGCACTGTCGCAGTGCGCACAGCCGTCACCCGACGGCGCGGCACTCAAAACGCCAAATTGTTTTGACCGACCACCCCCCCGTGGGGGTGGGGGGCGCGGCCCCTCCCGCATCCGCGCGGGTTGGCGCTGCACACTGGCCTCCGAATCCATGGTGTCGCATCGCCTGCATTCACCCTCCAAAAACTCCGTTAATTGGACGAGCGTGGGCAGTTCCGAGCTACTGCCCCCATGCAGCTGTTCAAACCGACCTTGAACAGCTGCAGGCAACCGTGACAAAACCATATATAACAAAATATATGACCATTGGTCTACCGGCAGACCAAGGTTCTGAAGGGCCTTAGTGGCCACCAGCACAGGGTTGAGCACCTGTACCCGGATGTCAACATCCCGGGTTACTCTTGGGATGCTGAACAGCTTCCCCAGCTGCGCATCAACCAACCGCCTTTTGTGTTGGTAACGGTCAAACAATATGACCCGGGCAATCTCATAATTGCCCGCCGTAACCGTTAGGTGACCGACCAACTCCTTCGGTTCACCCCGCAGTGCCATCAATAGCTGGGCCAACTTGTAGGCGCTGTCCAGGTCGTCCCGACCGTGGACCAGGCTATCGAACAAATTGATGAATGCCGGCCACTCATCAATTGCCCCACCGAAGGCCGGAATCTCCAGGTGTGGAAGCCGTCCAACCACACCCTTAGGGGGGGGTCTCCGCTACCCTCCCCGCGGTCATCCCGACGCGACCGCTTAATTTTTTCGGCGCGACGCTCGATGTCGCCCAAGCACTCCATCGCTTGGTCAGCATCCGCGCAGAGCTGCCTCACTGCAGCCACCGAGGCCTCATCCGTAAGCCCGAGGGCTTCAGCCTCGGCAGCCAGCCGACACACCTTCCCGACGCGTGTCATTGCGTCCTCCACACGCTTGAGCAGGACATCGTCCATGTCGGGTCGCTCCACATACTTGTGAGTATGGGCGAGCCATCTCATCTCCTCACGGACACCATATAGCAGTACCGTCAAGGGCGAAGGTGCCATGGTTACCGATTTAATTGTTCCTGGTCCTATGCTTCACTGCCGAACTAAGCACAGCCAGATACCAGCACTTTCCCGTCAGCACTGGGCACAGAAATTAAAACTAAGTTGTAAAACCCAAGGCAACCGCTAAACAATTAAATCCTAAACAATATTTAATATGGTTGCCCTGTGTACACACACCTTATAAATATATACTCTAAATCAATTAGAGAATGCCACCATGTGGTACAATACAAATAACACACAAAGGTTATTATAAAAAAAAACAAAATAATAAGTGGCTTCTTATGAACCACACTTCCTTTGAGGTCAGCAAATCAGCTTAATACCCCTTAAATAGCCCGACCCTGCTGTGTAAACCGAAATAACACTGTAGGACTACAGAACCCGACGTTCCACCTTAAGTAATACAATCTAGGCTTCGCAGAATGACCGTTCAATCCTTTATGCGCTGGTAACAGTCGTTTCCGACTACAAATTTATAACAACTGTTAACTAAATTGGCACTTATACTTTCACTAACCGAAATGAACTTTAATTGTGGTATACCGACCACAGACTCATTGCCGACTTGAGCCAATCTGACAATGTGACAAAGGCAGCCCTACAACCGTGAATCGATGATTTCCCACTAGGAAACCGCGCTCCTGCTACCAAAATGATTGATTCCACGCCTCACCGAACGGCGTGGAATCCTGAGGGGTTGTGCCTTTGCCACGTGAGAGAAAAGAATTGATGAAATTGGTTTATTACCTTTGTCTCCGTAGACAGGAAATCGAAGGCTCGATTCGAGACAGGAATTCGGGAAAGGGGGCACAGTTGGGATAGGATGGGATCGAACCCTTGCCGTCGCTGTCCGACGGCGTGGCCGGCGCGCTGCTGCCGACACGTGGAGTTGGAGACCGTACAACTTCAACCTTCACCACGAATCACTTGACCGCTGACGCAAATCTAATTACAATCAATAGCCCGACGCTATGAGGTAGATTTACACTCTGACCAGGCCCGATGCCTGTATTATGGTAATTGATACACCGAAATACCAATCAATGCCATGGGGCCCGAGCCGCCATGTTATCTCACCGATGAGACCAGACCCAGAGGAAAAAAATTAACCTCCAATTTTACATCTCGTTTCCGATACGAGTGACAGCTGCTAGTCCGTTTTCGCTAGTGATGTCTCGATTACTCGCGATCGATTCGCGCAACAAAAAACCGGTGCGTTTCCGACGCATAAATATTAAACATTTGGTCTTTTGTCAAATCTCAAAGTAAAGTGCCAACTCTATTCCGTCCACTTTATTTTATGAAGGGCTGTCGGCTAGTACTGGAGAGGGAATTTGCAACCTTTTTTCCAACTATTTCTACTCCAATTTTCAATCTCAATCACATAGTCCTCTTCCGATAACGGCTTGGGAAACGGCCCTTTAGAAAATGATTATCCATGCTCTATTAGTGACATCGATATTGAACATGCTACTGTATTTAAACTACTTAGTTCGCTTGATGTGTCAAAGGGTGGAGGGCCTGATGGCATTTCCTCAGTCTTCATAGTGAGAAGTGCTGAAGGCCTTACATATCCACTGACTCTTCTTTTTAAGCGTTCTCTTGAGCAGGGCTATGTACCTAAGGTCTGGAAAGCAGCAAATATTTCTCCTATCCATAAAGGTGGTAGCAAGAATGACGTTAATTATTTTAGGCCCATCTCAAAACTTTGTATTTATGCCAAGGTATTGGAGAAGCTTGTTTATACTGCGGTATATTCTCTCAACATCATTTATTCCGGAGCAGCATGGGTTTATTCGAAGACGTTCAACTACTTCTAATCTGCTGTCTTTTAATGATTATACCACCTCAAACATGGATGCTGGTGGCCAGATTGACGCTATTTTTACTGACTATAGCAAAGCATTTGACAGAATAGACCACCAGTTGCTCTTACAGAAACTCCTAAGGGCGGGAATCCATGGTAATCTTTATAGATGATTTACCTCCTACATTGAAAATAGATCACAATCCGTGGTTCTTAATGGGTTCTCCTCCTACTCTAGTTGGATAAAAATACCTTCAGGCGTGCCCCAAGGATCCTTGCTCTGACCGCTCCTTTTTTCTATATTTGTTGATGATATTTGCCACTGCTTTAGGTTATCAAAATTTTTGCTATATGCGGACGACATGAAAGTTTTTAAACGAATTAGCGACGTCAACGACTGCAGTCTATTGAAGGAGGACTTAGGTAGGTTTGAATTTTACTGCCAGCAAAATAAACTAGACCTGAATGTGTTGAAATGTTTTGCTATAACTTTTACCCGTAGCCTTAAGCCTACCCAGTACAGTTACACATTCAAAGGAAACCCCCTAAAGGTGGTAGATGAGATTCGTGACCTTGGAGTTATTCAAGATAGTAGGCAAGCTTACGACAAGCATATTGATAGCATTATCAAAAGAGCAAATAAGGCCTTGGGTTTTGTTATAAGAACCTGCTCTCAGTTTACAAGTATTAAAGTTATTAAAATCCCGTATTGTGCTTATGTACGTAGTATCCTCGAGTATTGTTCACAGGTTTGGAACCCTCGATATGAAATTTACATAGATAGGATTGAGTCCATACAGCGTAGATTTCTGCGATATCTGCAATTTGAGTGCAATAATTTTGACTCGGACTATTCAGCTATATGTAAAAGACACCATACACTCCCCCTACAAGAGAGACGACGAATTGCTGACGTTGTACTCCTTTGCAAAATTGCACAAGGAGAAATTGACTCTCCGCAGCTTCTTGAACACATCAAAATTAAAGTCCCCAATAGAACTAATAGACATCCTATTCATCTAGACATACCTTTCAGTTTCACAAATTATAGACAAAACTCCTTTTTCAGTAGAGCGGTAGCTACATTTAACGGTTTGGTCGATATCCCCGATCTTGACTTATTCAACTCAAAACCGCAAAGTGTTAAGAAACTCCTCTAACTCTTAAACTAATTAAGTTGTTTGTACCTATTTGTACCAAATATATATTTTTTTGTGCATTATGTTTTTTCCTATAACTTACAGTTCTGTCTTTTTGTAATTTGTACCTATAATTTCTTTTTAATTATTATGATTAAATTTATAAATCTTGTCAATTATACACAGTCAGGTCATAAGTTTGTCACACAATAAAAACTTTTGAATTTAGAACGTTGGCCACAAAAAATTTTTCATGAAAATAAAAATGTGTACTTTTTAGAATTTTCCTCATTTTTAAATATGGAGTGGACACTTAAAGAAGACCGTGTCGCAGTTATTGCGTTGCATCGTTGCGGTTACGCGCCAATTCAGATTTTCGACTTACTGAAAAATTTGAATGTAACCAAAAGATTCGTTTATCGTACCATAAAACGATACAATGAAGACTCTAGTGTAGATGACAGGTCAAGAAGTGGTCGCCCTCGCTCTGTTAGGACTCCAGCAGTGATAAAAGCTGTGAAGGCGCGAATTCAAAGAAATCCCATACGTAAGCAGAAACTGTTGGCCCTTCAGATGGGGTTAAGCAGGACCACGGTGAAAAGGGTGTTAAATGACTTAGGGCTTAGGGAATATCGTAGAAAAACAGGACATCGTTTGGACGCTCGTTTAATGGACCTGAGACTGAAGAGATGCCGCGCTTTGTTGAAGCGGTACGCGGGAAAAAAGCATCGGGAAATTCTTTTTTCGGATGAAAAAATTTTCACCGTGGAAGAGAGCTACAACAAACAAAATGATAAGGTGTACGCACACAGCAGTGAAGAAGCGAGCAACCGTATTCCGCGTGTCCAACGAGGTCATTTTCCATCCTCGCTCATGGTTTGGTTGGGAGTCTCTTATTGGGGCTTAACTGAGGTACATTTTTGTGAGAAAGGCGTAAAAACGAATGCAGTTGTGTAATCAAAATACAGTCCTCAAGAACCTTGTGGAACCTGTTTCTCATACCATGTTTAATAACAGGCACTGGGTATTCCAACAAGATTCTGCGCCAGCTCATAGAGCGAAAAGCACACAAGACTGGCTGGCGGCGCGTGAAATCGACTTCATCCGGCACGAAGACTGGCCCTCCTCCAGTCCAGATTTGAGTCCGTTAGATTACAAGATATGGCAACACTTGGAGGAAAAGGCCTGCTCAAAGCCTCATCCTGATTTGGAGTCACTCAAGGCATCCTTGATTAACCGCCGATATTGACATGGACCTCGTTCGTGCTGCGATAGACGACTGGCCGCGCAGAATAAAGGCAAAAATTGTATTCAAAATCGCGGGGGTCATTTTGAATAAACTTTATTACCATAAGAATCTATGCTTTATTAAGTTCATTTTGCTATGTAAATGTTTACATAAATAATAAACATGTCTAAATTATTTCATATTGCACATATGACAGAACTTATGACCTGACTATGTATATTAGTTATACATTCTAATGTTGTTATCCAGACAGAACTATATTTTTATGTTTTCTCTGTTTAACCGCAGGCAGGCAGTTTTTTTTTAGCTTCTACATGTGAGAACACATTAATGGTTATAAGTTATTATATAAGTTTATTAATAGAGTGTGTAAAACTGTTTGTTCTCCTAATACAATAAAATAAAATAAAAATAAAATAAAGTTAATGTACTATTTATGGGTTCTAACTGTGATGGAAAACATGGTGAGGAAACATTCTTTACCCCATAACTGCGGCGATAGGCTAGCCCCCTGTTACTTAAAATGGAGTATTGAATAAGTAGCTAAATATGGGCACACTGTGTCTCTGCCACCACGTATGGGAAAAGGCGGGACGCTATGTTGTTGCTTTTGCATTTAAGGGTTTAAAACGCAATGATTTTAAAGCTCTTTTTAACAGGGCAGATTATATTTAAAAAACCGGTCAATTGCGAGTCTAAATCGCGCACGAAGGGTTCCGTACCACCTTTCAATGGAAGCGATGGTGTGGAGTGAATAGTTTGGATTTTACACAGCAAAATATTGTTTACAAAGTTATTGGTGCGGTTACTTTCACACTCCATGTACGTAACCAGGTGCATCCATAAGTTTGTATGTGGTATTGTTGTATGGGAGCCCCCTTAAATATTTATTTTATCCTGTTTTTTAGTATTTGTTGTTATAGCGGCAACATAAATACATAATCTGTGATAATTTCAACTCTCTAGCTAGCTAGGTTCTTGAGATACAGCCTGGTGACAGATGGACGGACGGACGGACGGACGGACAGCGAAGTCTTAGTAATAGGGTCCCGTTTGGAACCCTTCGGGTACGGAACCCTAAAAACCGACTAAGCGCGTGTCGGACTTCGCACATTTAGGGTCCCGTAACAAATAAGCCTAAAAATTAAGGAATAAAAAAAACTGTTTTATCAATATATTAGTATTTTTTAATAAAATATGGGTAATAATTAACATTATCACCAAATGTTAAGCTCATGGGTCAATGAGAATTAAAAAAAAAAAAAAGATTTTGGCTTCTTTTCCAATATAAAAAATATAGTATTTATTTATTCAGCGAGCTCTAAACAACGATAACCCACTCGATGGGATAGGTGTTATTTTTCTCTCCCCTATTTTTTCGCGGCCTTTAGCCACCCATATTTATGGCCTTGGGTCAGTAAGATATTTTTTTTATACAGTTTATACAGTGAAGATTAACCGTTTCGCTGTGAAACTCGTTTGACAGTTTAGGGATGGATGGACGGACACGTGTACAATAGGGCTCCGTTAACCCTAAAACTGAAGTCAAATAAAAAACGGTAATAAGACAGAGAAAAAGTTAATAAAACACTTTAATAAATTCAAGCAGTTTTGTTTTTGTTCAAAATTCTCCGAAGGGAAACAAACAAGCACCATTTTTTTCTTTGTCCATTTGAACGCCAAAGTCAATACAGCCAATTCTTATTTATTCCTTCGATTTATAAGTGTGTGGTTTCTGTTGTAACTTTCTAACATGTGTTCGGGTCTGCACGCGTATTATATTTTTTTGATGCTGTCATATTTTTATTTTTTTTATTCTCCTATTGCTTCGAAAACCAAGTGTACTCGATATTCTGGGCTGGACCCATATTTACAGGGTATGAGTTGCGAAATATAAACAGCAAACACCTCATTCCACTCCACCGGTTTTTGATTCTCGTCTATTTTAGGGAGGAACGGCTATTTTCCATAAGAGCTAATTTAGAATAAGCACAGAATAACTCCAAGTTTTTGAATAATTTGCACGGTGGCTGCATAGTCGTTTTTCACTCTGTTGGATTATGAGCGCAAAGTTTGCTCAAGATAATGTGTTGGGCGAAGTTATAGCCATGTGTGACTTAGATGCCTAGAATGCGGAGCATGCAACTTATATTCACATACATTCTATCCGAGCTTATCAGTATATATGTCACCATAAGATAGTCAAAACCGTTATTTGATGAACTAACGCCTTAGTTGATCACCTATCGACAGATAGTAAACCAGACCGACAGGGTTTAGAATTTACGTTTCTTTTGTTCTTACATGTCAACCTAACACGAAGACTATTCGGAGGCTTCGTTGCGCTCGCCCCCTCTAGTCTTCACCTAAGCTACCGCAGTTTTTGCCCTGGTATTTCGCTTGCAATTCAAGTTTAAACCAGTTTATTATTTAACGGTTTTAACCGTTAGTTTATCAACTAACGCGTCATATGGTATGCAATACGCTACAGTTGACTATCTGTCGATAGTTGACCAACTAACGAGAAAAAAACGTTAGTTTATCAACTTACGGTTTTGTCATTCTTACGGTGATATACATCGACAGTCCAGTGATTTGAACGCTGTGGATAGTGAGCCTAGTGAACGCCACCTAGTGAACAAGCCTGCTATAACAAGCAAGCCGGCGCGGTCAGTCGACACAATGGAAAGCAGTTATTGAAACCTAGCTGTTCTACATCGGTTTCACCTTTCAGATGAGCCTCCGGGTCTATGCATACGATGAACACGATGAACACGAATGCTGTTGTTTTTTTTGTTGGGAGCAGTTATCCACACGTACCATACGTAATGTCATTTGCAAGTTTGCCCCTCAAATTCAAAATATATTTGCTTTCGTAGCACGTTCATGTTTGGGTCACAAAAATACATATACAAAAGTTTGTGTTTGGGTCACAAAAATGCAGGTGTACCAAATTTCAACTTAATCGGTTCAGAATTGGGTCGTTTAATATTACTTTTACACACCTAGGACAGACACACGACCTCTGTGGCGCAGCGGTTGTGGCTCTGCCTACCATGCGAGAGGTCCCGGGTTTGTTCCCCGGCTGGGGTAAACAAAAAAAAACCGGTATTGGATGTTTATTGAAGTAAAACTTCTATACGCACGCATGACTTGGGGAGTAAGCTGGCGAATGCATGACGAGAGCGTTACGAAAAGTGTGATCGGGCGAGGCGAACGAGAGGTGCGCAGCGCACATTTTCTTTCTCTCTTCCTCTCATAGCCAGACACAGTGCAGGAGATGTATTTTTGAAGCATTAGAGCTAAAGAAGGTTTACTTCAGTTGTGTGGTCTAAAGCACACTCTTTTTTTGTGTCTGGCATCGCTATTTCTGGTACCCACGACTCAGGGTATCTCAGTGTGGGGTCCGAAGCAATGTAATTGCCTGTAATATTTTTTTTATGTTAACAGTGATCCTATAATGGTTCCGTTTTTCTTTTTAAGGTACGGAACCCAAAAAAACAATTCCTCTTTCAAGAGTTCCTACCTGGTACGAAGAATGTTCGTAGCATCGTCGTAGTCATCGTAGCGTAGCCGTAGTAGCCGTAGCAGCCGTAGCAGCCGGAGCTCGTAACACCGCGACGGATCGAAACTACTACGACTGCGAATGTTACGATACTTTTTATAACCATCTATATTGAATGGTAATTTTATAAGGGAAATATTAAACTGCACATCGAAAATACTGATTTGCACAGGAAATATAAGGGCAAAATACTGCGGTAGCTTAGGTGAAGGGTAAAGGTTGTGAGCGAAGCGAAGCCCCCTTTATCCTTCGCGTTAGGTTGAACATGTAAGAACAACAAAAAATACTTGAAACATAAACTTAAGTACTCATTAAATATTTAAAACATAAAACGTGTTTTTGTTGATCCTTTTTTGCTGTGCAAATCAGTATTTTTGATGTGCGATGAAATACTAGCCAATCTATACTGAATTTCCTAATGTATAGAGTTGTGCTTTTTAAAGTAGGGGTGCTTTAAACCAACATAGTAATGTACTCCTAGATACCCAATCGCAAAACTCGGGTGTGAATGTGTGACAATATGTACCTATTAAACCATATAGGGAAGCAATGCAGTTCGTCTGTCTCTCTGTCGGTGACGTGACTAAAGACTTCTACCAAGTTAGACTAAACGCATTGAGTATCGAAAAAACAATAAAACACGAAATGGGAACCGTGGTTCCATTGAACCCTTTCGGGTTTTTATACCTGCATAAAACCCGCCCTACTTTTACACTGGGTTTTAACCGCCATTTTCAATTTAATTTAAACTCTGCCCTCAAACTTTAGGGGTTTTATCAATTACTCACTCGTTAATTATCGCGCCTTGCCTGCCTGCCTCATTAAGGAGACTTCACACTGACTTGCGCGATGCATCGGATATCACCTACAATACGGGCGGGGGGTTATAATAGGCGAATTATGAAGGTTCACCATTAACTGCCTTATACTAGATCATATATCATGTGCCCGCTTATGAAAATATATCATCACATTCCAATCTAGAGCTTCCATATTACGTTTAAGTAAAGTATATTTTCTTTAGTGTGTTTCGTGAAGAATGCGTGAGCCAGTGTGTGTACTGAATCAGCGGGTAAACGATTATTTTATTCTATTTCACTGAAGCCCGAAACGAAATATAAAAATCTGCGAAGTGCGGGTCGAACTCGCACACGAAGGGTTCTGTACCATCATACGAGAAAACTTAAGGACTAAAAATAATTTAAAAAAACATATGTTCGAACTTGATTTCGAATCCAGTCCCTACAGTTTGCGAATCCGATTTCAAACCGATTGCGCCACCGATGACTAAGTGGCAGCCGCTTAATTGGGATGATATTTGAATGACAGTGCTTTGTATTTCTCAAGAACAGAGCTGAGTGTCTTGTATGGGAGCCCACTTTTATATATAAAATCTCGTATAGATCCTTGTTTATCACTGTAGCGGCAACAGAAATACAAATTCTATGAAGATTTCAATTCTGTACTTATTACGGTTTTTGAGATACAGCCCTGTGACGAACAGACAGACGGACAGCGGAGGCTTAGAAACAGGGTCCTGTTTGGCACCCTTCGTGTACGGAACCCTATAACGCGAGTCAACACTAATCTCCGGTTAACAATGACGTTCTATAAAAATATAGATTGTCGAACAGGACTAGAGATTAGTTCTTTAATAATTCGTCGTCTATCTTTTCGGCCCTAAATTGTTAGGGCCGAAAAGATAGACGACACGAAACACATTGCTGTTTACATATTACGAGGTTGAGACTACTGGGGCAAAACACAGATTCCGTTAAATCAATGAGGTGCTTACTTACTGTCTTTCGCTCACTAACGCAAATGTTAGCTAGTCACAGCTCGCCGGTGCGTGTGGTGTGTGTACTCCCTAGAGCCCGGCGGGTCATTTTGTAGGCAAGGAAGCAGGCGTGTCTGACGGAACAGGAAAAACTGACAAATGGGAGGAAGCTGCGCCTGTGCGCCATATTAGTCACCTTGACATTCCCACCTGACAGCGAGCGTCGTGTTCAAACAAACGTTTACATTCCTCTTCCAGCCTTCAGTCATATCTACATAGCTGCGACGATGGGCTGGCCTCCTGTCACGCATTATGGAGTATTGAGTAACTGGTTGACGTGGGCACAATTGTGCCTCTGTCGCCCCGTATGGGAAAATGCGTGACGCCCTATAGTAACTCAACTAATCTAGGCCCAAGTAGTTGTGAGATTAAAATTGGAATTTATTTAATTTTGATCCAGACAGTTGACCGCTTTAACAGCCTGGTACTCCATATTATATTCTGATAGTGACCCAAATTCTGAACTCTGCTTTTGTTACGGTAGCCATAAATTATATTCATTTTCAAACTTTATTGAAGATGAGTCGTGTGAAGAGTGTCGACGTATAAACTGGGAAAGCAGTGTTACTTTTCGCACTACAGTCCACACAAAATAAAAGGCCCAGTGGCCCAAACTAAATTCAACCTAATTACGTCAGTTACGGGCCTTTCGTTTTGTGAAGACGTAGAGGCATAAGTAACAGAACATGTTAAATAAAGTTGTAATTACTTAGGTTAACTAGTCTGCCAAAAAAAATATAAAACGATACATTACATAGGTACGTTATTTTTAATAAGTTTAGTAATGATGTCTGAAATTGTTCTCTCTGTTTGCGGCAACTGAAGAGCTTTTTAACAGGTCCATTACGAATTGCATCTTGTCTACGGGCCGCCCTAAATAGTTTCAGCGGTATCCTAAAGGCACGGTTTTAATTCGCAATGAAACCTACCCGCATAGGAAAGAGGTGATTAGATTAGGACACAGGGAATAGAAGACACCTTATCCCACCGAGCAGCCAAGTGACGCCATCTGCAGGAAACAGCCACTTAGAATTCGGTTCTCCTGGAATTCATATTTTATATTGGAATTCTTTAAGCAGGTGTGAAAATTGTCCTAGCAGTTTTGGCGATCTTCCCATAAAAGTAAAAAAGTCGAGTAAGTTGACTATTGTTTACTAGTGGTTTCGTGAGAACTGTAGACCTCGAGAGCCCTTCGACATACATACATACATACATACATACTTAAACATGTTGTAACGACTGACGGACAAAAAGGCTTTATTATTACATACATTAGATTTTTTACAAGTTTATTTTGCGCAACAGTTTAACGAAGAAAGTCCAATTTTAAATTGAATTTCAGGTGCTTGAATTTTCCAATTACTATGCAGAATTTTGATCAAAATAGAGGTATACATTTTGATGATTACTCGTGTTTCCTTGGTTCTAGGACGTCAATCTGGTGTCCATGGGTTCGTCTCGTGAAGGCGCAGAGAACTGCGTAGTCGGATTAGGTATAAATTTAATAAATAAAATGAAAACTGAAATACTGAAAACTGAATTCGTTGGCTACAGTAAACTCCCCCCTCCCCCCACCTTTTCCCCCTCCACTTCATTTTCTTTCAATACCACATACAAACTTATGCATGCACCTGGTTAAGTACATGAAGTATAAAAGTACCAATAACTTTGTTACAATATAAGACCGCCATTAAAAAATAAAATTTACTCGACAAAAATCGATATGATTACCGAAACTGCTCACAAAATTTCATAACAATTGATTGATAAATATGACCTCTAGGCGATAATAGACAGACAGAAGGACAAATTCATTTTTGGCCAATCCCGAAACTGGACGCTTCGCTCGCTCGGTCAATTAATTTTTCCACTTACTACTGTCTGATCGTGGGTACAAGTGAGCCTCTGTCACCCCGCACGGGAAAAGGCGCCAAAGTGGTTTACTCGTCTATATATCATGTGTCAAGATTACTCGTCTATATATAACTTTGACAATGACATAGCCACATAACATAGCACAAATACGAGTAGGGTGATTGTCATACCGCCCCCTAACGCAATCAACTTTAGAAAATCGTACTGTCGTAATTACACCTATCAAGTAGTCTGTGTATTATTATCGATACTTCATTTATCTATGGTTCTAGATTTTTATAAGATACATTTTTAACTTCAACTGTTTTAAAAATAATAAAATGTCAAAAAAAGTCCGAATGTCCCTAATTCCGGCCACTTTGCTTCTAATACCAGAATTTTGTGTTTCTAACGGGTCATGCCATGAGACTAATGCGGCCCCGTGACAGAAGCGGCCATTTTGCATTTTTGGGTTTGACATATCCGAGGATATGTCATTTTCACAGGTTACAAAAAAATAAATTATCATAACAATGAAGTTTTCTATAAAAGAGAAAACCGCCATGAGATTATATTTTTTATCTACACACGTATCATAAACCCTCTTTACTGCGTACAAAAGCCGCACGTTACGATCAGCATAATGTTAAACTACTTGGTAAAAACTCATTTCTTATCTGAAAAATGACACATTATAACCATAATGTGTAATTTTTCTACACATTATGACATTCAAATTTCGAACGCCGACGCCTGCCTGCATGCCGCCCCTAGTTTGTCTGTGAAGTTGGTACTGACATTCAAATTTCGAACGCCGACGCCCGAAGTTGGCCTAGGCCGGGAAGTTGTTTTGTATGAAATTCCTTTACAGTTCTCTCGAGTTGTGCGGCCCGAAACGTGATACGTGATACTTCCAAGCCTGTTATAACGCACGTAATGACGACATTTGATTGCATGTTTGAGAAAATATACATAACGCCTTTTCCCGTGCAAAATCCTATATGCTCAAATTTCGACAACCCTGACTCTAGACAGGAGGCCGACATTAGAATGTACTTGTTATCGTATTAGGGCCCCCCGGCTATAATTAGAAAACTCGCACATTTCGAGTTTGCAATTCCGGCCCCCTCCACTGCCACATAATGACAACATAAAACTCCAAAAGCTAATCGGAACTCGGTGCAGAATTATATTCAAGAGAAAAAGAAACCCTAAACAATGCAAAATATGGCTCACCTTTGCGCCCGGGAATCAGCCACTTTTGGGAAAAATCACAAAAAAACCGACTTGGGCCAATGTTGCCAGTTTTTGAACAAAAATAATTTAATAATATAGATTTTTATAATCACCATCGTCGTCGTCACTTACAGATATGAATAATAGAACCCTTCATATCGACTGATTAAAGTCAGGGGGCTGCAATTAGAGGGGGAGGGGGGTATAACCCCCGTAATCTAATTCTGTTCCTAAGCGCCCACGTCACTGGGTACCTACCTACTGCTGATGTGCCTGTAAATGCTTCTGTTATAGTTGTGCCTCTGTAATGACATAGGCTGGATGCGGCCAACCAACCACGTTAATGTTCACTCTAACCCGTATTAATAAACCGCTCTCCGCTCTAAGAGCTATCTCAAGCGCGTGTAAATGACAGATATTAGAGGGCAAAATCGTCATGACATAGCTGAGACAACTCTCAAGACGAGAGCGGTTAATTAGTACGGGCCTGAGGGCACTCTCTTACAATACAAATTGTACCTTTAAGGCACAATATACCTACCTCTATGACCTATGTCCCATCTCTCTAGTTTAGTATTGCTTCGTGAATGAACAAAGAAATAAGAGATTGTGTCTACAGTTAGATAAAAGCCTAGAGACATTGCGGTAGCGTTATCAGACTAAACAAAAGAATAAATGGCCATGTGTTTACAATATTATCATTCAAATTAATTTATCTACAGCCTAAGTTGAATTTAAACCGCACCCAGCTTATAGAGACAAACAAAGAAGAAACTTCTGTATTAAATTAACTGGCTGAGATAAAATGAGGCTTTTGTAAAAGTTAAGTAAAGGGGTTTGTTGCTATATCTGTACCTACCTATTATTGTATTATTTCTTTGCATAGGATTATACTTTCTAACGGAAACGGAAACGGAATGGAAAATATTGTGATGTCCATACCTAGGCCGATGCATACTGGATAACCGCAGGCGAAACCGTGCCTCTGCCACCCCGTATTTGCCACCGCGAAAATTCGTGGCGCTATTTTTATTTGTTTTGTACACTGCCCGATATTGCGTGGTTAGACGTATATATACTTTACCTTGTACGCATGATTGCCAGCATCACGCACATACCTCCGTGGTTTTTGTAATGTATTGAAGGCTTACTCTGTCTGATAATTAAATTTAAGTAATTAATCTAGTGTGTACATTCAGTCTGTCTACAAATGAGAACTAAAATTGGGGCCGGGTCTCAGTATTTCGTGCTCACTACATACACCACTCCTATATTGTTTCACATAAATCCTGACATACGACGGTCGGTATATAGGTACCTTACGTTCTGTACACGGGTGTTAACTTGGCCAGTACATATTAATCAGTGGGTTTGTTTTATATACCATACAAATGTTCTTGTGTTGACTGTACTTCGAGGTTTAGTATCAAGAGCTGTCTTATACCTGATACAAAGTTCTTATTTCGAAATGCGGGGGTTGGCCGGTGAAAGCTAATTCCAGATGGCGCTAGCACGTCTTGTACCTCTTCCTTCAAAAGTGAGAAACACTTAGGAATGTATTTTCATTCGAATCGAATCGTTCGAGATTGAATTTATCTGGCGCAAGGATCGAAAGAATATGTTTGTATTAAAAAAGATGGGATTACTTCAGGGAAATGCAATTCTAGTTCACACGTCCATGGGTTAAGCTCGTTTAAGCTTTAAACGATACAAAAAGTTCGAAAATAGGACATTCAAACCCGATCTTTGATTAAATCGATTCGAATGTAATCCCTATAATACAATGTCAGTGTCAACTGTCAGCCAATGTTGGTCTGGTCAATGTCTCTTCTGTTGTAGATTCGACTTAATCAATCAACTAGGTATATGGAATATGATAACTTAGTAACTCACCCGAGTATTTTCCCTGCTTTACGTAGTCTGATTCCACGAAATGATTCCGACATAACCTTGTTCCATTGCTTATCACTAATTTTTACGACGTATCGCCTTCAGCCACTGTTTTGACAACTTTAGGTCTTTGGAAAAACTATGAATTCCAACTTCTGAGCAACTAATTACACTACAACGCGGCATTATGACATTTTTTGATAAAAATGCTAAAATGTTCATACAAAATCTGTTTGTTATACAAGTGTACAAGTGATGCTAGCGCCACTTTGACAGTTGCCAACCCCATGCGAATGCGAAATATGTATTTACTACATTGGTGAACCCGACTTGACTGAACTGTACCACGTCTCAAACTATGGTAGACTATGAGAGAGTTTGTTTTCCGCATTCGATGACACTTTATGTGTAGACTAATTTAGTTGATTGCACTCTCAAACGTGGTTCAAATTTACCTGGATGTAGGTTAGCTAGATTGCCATACATCTCGTCAGTTTTTAGACTTCGAAGTTACAAAGGCCGTCGTTGACTATTCAGTAAAAACGACGCGTGCAAACAGTTGGATGCGCTGGCTAAGACTTTGCAAACGGCCGCAGTTTTTGTTCATAGTTGGGAGCAGTTGCACGCGGCCACAGACAAACGATCCACCCACCCTCACAGCTATCAAGCTCAGGGCTGCTATTTATAAAGCGAAAATTCCGAGGAACTCTCTAGGTTTTCGTGTAGGTTTTCTTACGATCTTTGTTGACTGGAGTACTGTATAGCGGCCTTGCGGTTCGCAACCAATTAGGGACACAATTCAAAACGCTTTTAGTCGCTCGTGGTTTAAATAGACTTGATATTCCCTTCCCGCAGCGCGTTCTTGCTTGATAACGCTTGATGCGCACGCGATGGCTTCATCTGGAAATTCTCTGATTCGCGGAATGCAACACCTGTATGATCCCATCTTGATGCCAAGTAAAGCCGCTGCAGTTCGGGTAAAAATCCGACAATAGGTTAAGTCATTGCATAAAATGTTTGTTGGTTGTTTGTTTGCCTCTGCCACCCTATATGGGAATTTGCTGACAACTCCGACGGCCTATCTGGCAACCCTTATCTGTTCACCTAGCAAGCTCATGAGCCTGACAAATAATTCTCTTTCATCGTCGGTATAACCACCCCGGCATACCCCGGGCAACAGACGAACGCGGATTCGCGGCAATAACTCTTCCACACTCGATCGACTCCGCTATAGCTTCATAAAGTCTTCTTTTGTGTACTTTGTGTTCAACAAATCGACTTCGAAAACATTTTGATACAATGCTACTATTACTTTTTATATGGCCAATGAAGTTCGGATAAATGTTCGCTTATATTGAATGCAGACTCGATGGCACAAACAGTTTTTTCAATACATTGTGTGAAAAAGATAGTTCCTATGAATAATACTATTCTGGTAGACTCCATTTCAGTATGTACAGTTGATCTGTCTGGGTTGAGTACCTACACTTTATTTTCACTAGATGCTTATTTAGCTCTAGCCCTAAGCCTAAGTTTTACTAGGACTTGGGCCAGTTTTAAACCTTCTTACGAATTTTAATATTAGGGTGTATTCTAAAGCGATATTTTAGACAAATATTTACGCAATAAGTCTACCAAAAAAAAAAACTTAATCGCATGTTAAGAAATGTTTATTTTGGGGGCAGTATGGGGTTGACAATTATTTTTCAAAATTATCTAAATACCTCAGCGATTATATGCGAGTTTGTTCTATTTTAGTTCCTGAATGAATCTGAACTATTAATACAAATGGAAGTAGGTTTTAAAAAAAAATGTTTCTAGGCCAAACGACTAAACACCTAAACATACATATTAATGTAAAACTTAGTAAGTATGTTTTATTTATCTGGGCGTAGAATAGGAACCATTTTATGATTATTAGTTAAGTAAGTAGTGTAGAGAGACTCCTCGTAGTGTGATCCCTCATGTTTTACACACTGCGAAACTTTCCCTCGTGTCTGAGGAATCCTAAAACAGTTTTCAACATTGTTGTTGGTAGAACTTGCTAAAACTTTTAACGCGAGTTCGTGTTGATCTATTGCATTAGATAATGTGGTTAGTTGTTATGATTTATTATTGATTTTAATTGTACTTTTGATGTTCCTGACTGCCTATAACCTCACTTAATACGTACTAAAGATATACATCAAACATGAGGTGTCATTCGGAAACGAGTGCGCGATCCTTTATTCCTAATACATATATAATACCAAATTGTAATATAAGTATCCCTCCCTCTTAGTAACTTTACCAATTCGAAAGCAAAGAGAATACGCAAACTGGCGAGTCGTGACAATGCGGGAATTGCTGAATATATCATTTTTATGGAGGAATTACCATTGTGAAGAATGGCGAGGAGTCTGTGATCGTAGAGCCGTTTCAGGGAATCCAAGGGAGGCTTTGTATAGATACGTGAGTTATGGGATAGAAATTGAGTGTGATAGATCGGCAGGTTAGTGAATGATTAAGTGACCGAGTGAGTGCTGAAAAGTGAACTCTGACTGGAATACGGCAAGGAACAGATCCCTATGTATGATGTATCGACGGTGGAGCTGAGAATTACATAGATACATTAAATAGGGTTTTCTACGCTTATTCAACTTAAAAAAACACCTACTTTCTACGTAGAAAACAAAGGCGTCGATATAATGAATATCGCATGACACGTTCTGCCTTTAGAGTCGGCTGTATAATGTATAAGCTCCTTATAATACATGTAATAACCCGTAATGCGGTGTTGCAACGGAAACAGAAATTACAGGTACAAATCCGAAAATGAATTCAGCATTCGCGTGTCGGAACCCACAAATGTTACGCGGCGTTCTTATCAGGCCATGTCACATGTTTTACTCAATTTTATTAGTGGTTTTGCTGTTTATAGTCATGTTTATTGCTGACGGGGATGCCAAGGAAATATTTTATTTTCCTCAATAAATATGTTCTATCTAGGTTGTTGTTGGTATCGTAAAAGAAGTACGGTGTAAGTAAGAGGTACAGGTATTCGGCGGCAGATTTTTCACGTTGAATAATTCTAATAAATTGATACAAATACAAGATTTTTAATTACTATAATTATGAAATTTTAAAAATAACACAAATTTAGATCATTCTTGCAGTTCAGTACATCAGTACTAAACAGTACTGATGTACGGGTCCTAGATAACCCGACGGAAATCCAGTATTAGTAAGTATTTCAGTCTTGTGACGGATCACGAAATTTGATTCAGATAGCATTTTGTGTTGAATATTTATAAAATAGCGATTACTGGAAAGTGAGACGCTGATCCGCCAGCAATAGGGCTGCCATTACCTCGCAGCGATCGAAGGGGATTACTTCACGAATTTATGAATATATTTATCGTGATGTAAATGAGTGCCGCTTCTCGATATTGAGTTGTGTATAAAGGGATGCTTTATCAGCCACTTTGGATGCAAACTACAGCCCGACAGGCCTCTGGAGCCATAACCCGGCCGTCCTGGGGAGTCCTTATTGTGAGATAGACTCTATCTATCTATCGGATCATACACAACATGCATGTATGTTCTTGTGTAGGATACCCGGCAGCTAATTCTCAAACAAACATACCTAAGTAAGTCTGCATTCCAATACCGGGATCCCGTTAAGATGCAGACCCAGGAGCACATAGTGATCTAACCACAGGGATTTTCGTAGTATACATATTGCACACAAGATATTTCATAGTATAGTTATATACGCTGTAACAGAAAGGTGTAGTCATATTTTAGGGAGTTGTTAGTGACATAGTTCTAAGCAACTTTGACTATGAAACCGATTTGATCAGAGCAACTTAATTTTTCATTTCCCTTACAAATCAGCTGACCACCCAGACCAAAATGAATGAAATGAAAAATAAAGTTGCTGTGATCAAATAGGTTTCATAACGATAGTTGTTAAGAATGATGCCCTTAAGGGCCTATAGTCGATATTTTTCTTTCTTTGTGGACTATTTAGGACTATTTCTGGACTAATTTTGGCAGTGTCAAATTTCAATTTCATGAAGGTTTCAACGGTGAGGATTACAGCTTGAAGGTCGTGTAGTTTTGGGTTCTAGTGACGAATTAAGGTTCCATTTTGCATTTCAAGCAATTTTATTTTGCATTTTGAATTTCAAGCAAGCAAAAAGCTAAAGGTATGTTTCACCAGTGTCTTGTATTATGAGCTTTAGTTCTGTTATTATTAAAAGTATTTATGAATGAATTAAAATCAAGAATAGAGGTAAGAGTAGGTATAAGGTATAAATACTTGGCTATAGCCATTTATAAATCAGATGCATTTATTCATGACAATAATTATATAATAATAATTCATTTATAAATAAAACCCCTAAACATAACTAACTACATCTTTCTGTTGCACCCTGTATATTGGAAGGGGTCATAGATAGTCAGCTAGATAATAAATTAAAGTAACTAAGTAATTATTGATATGATATAGTATCACACGAATTTCGTGTACGTAGAAAATGACCAGGCAATCGATCGCGCGATGAGTTGTACAGTACATGGAGAAGATATGACGAATACATGAAACAGAGTATTCCCGTAGGGCTGGTTATTGCATCGATTGTTAGGCTTAGGTACCCGAAGAGTGCCGTACGGGACACTATTACCAACTGTCCGTCTGTCCGTCTGTCCGTCCGTCCGCCAGCGAGCTCTACCTGATGAACCGAAATAGGTAGCGATTTGAAATTTTCATAGAATGTGCATTTCTGTTGAGGCTTCAATACAGCAACAAATAATTAATGAATTTTATAAAATTGAAGGGATTCAAGAGGCGTGTTTTAACACCAGCCGCGATATAACCAACCATAACTTGATTCAAATATGATCGTAGACTTCGCGGCTTACCACATGGTTGTGGTGGCGCAATAGCTCCTTTGAAGGCTTACTGCAGATGGCGCTGGTGAAGATGGGGCTGTCTTAACTGTCAAAATCGTCAAATTCTATTTATATTTTGGCCACTCTATTAATGGTTTTTTGATAGCTCAAAAGCTATTACTTTTATTGACGTATGCAATGAAAAATATTGCTTATTATGTGCGCAATAAGGAAATGTTAAAAGAGCATTAATAGAGTGGACAAAGTATACTTCATATAATATATGGCATCCTAGCCAGGGACGTCACGAATGTATTTTTTTTTAATTTTCGAATTTTGAGAATGCGAATGTGCGAAGGCGAATGCGAATGTGAATGTTTAGGTAACAGCAGAAAAAAAGAACTATATTTACTTAAATCATCATTTTATTAGGGACTTGAATGATTGTATACATACGTAACTAAGGCTTTCTATTGGTTGAATGAAGCACGTGACATTGACGTGATGTGACGTGACATAGCAAACGCGGCCTTTGCGTCAGACTTGACTCGACTTGCAAATATTCGCATTCGCATAACATTAGCATCGTTTCATACGAATGCGTATGTCTAAAATGATGCGAACCATTCGCATATGCGAATGCGAATATTCTTGAAATCCCTGATCCTAACCTCATTTGAGGTTTTTAAAAGAGATCTAAAAATCAATCTATGGTAGTTTTTACGCCCTTCTCCCACAGTGGTCCAATGTAGAGAAGAGGCAAAAAATTACGTTTGCAAAGTATACGTAAATATATAAGGTTGTAACAAAGCTTCATAATAAAAGAAGGGTTTTAGATAAACTGGAGCTGTGTACTGCTCAGCTTAATTATAATCAGATTAGCTATGAGGACAACATGCATGAGCTAAGATGCAAACTTGACCAGGCAGAGCGCTCCCTGGGGCACTACATTAGCCTCTATGCAAAACCAGAGCGGAAACCAGGGAACTGAATCTAGCTATGGATGCAGTTCTCAGTAGCCAGGTTAGCCTAGAAACTAAAATATTGGAGAGCTGCTGTTGTGTGCTGGACTGTGCTCCGTCAGCTACTTCCCTTCTGGATATTAGCACTTCATATCCAGGTATAAAAAAATTATGTACAGTGATGAACTTGGAAAAAATATGGGCCAATTATTAAATATGTATATGGAGCATGCGGTAATAAATAATTGTTTACCCAACTGTAATCTGCATGATATTATGCAAAAAGTAGATAATGCTACATATAGTGATGACTGTTATTTAATCATATGCCTCGGTAATAGGGGCAATGTGAACAAGTCTGACTTAATTAAATATTTAGACAAGCTCTGTTCTTTAAAAGTAAAACAAATTGTTATGTTCACATTCCCTTACAGCGACAGCCTGCCACAATCAGAAAATAACCTTAGATATAAGCTGAATATGACCTTGCATACTATATCATGCATTAATAATATACATGTAATGGATACTAACAATTTTGTTAGTAGAAATAAATATTATTTGACTAAAGCTAAATATTACCTTCCTAGTTATTATAAAAGACAAGTAGCAAATTCGCTGTCCTATTATTTTAATATAACAGCCAAAATTTGGCTACAAATAATGCCTCTATTGAGCATTATACTGATGTTTCAAACAAAACCTAGGAAGCTTTTCCAAGTCATTTAAATTAGATACAACGACAATAGAGGAAGTCTCTAGCCCGTCAAATAATATTAACAAAGTACATAATAAAAACAGAAAAATTCAATATTGTAAAATAAATGAAAAGTTTACTAATCTGGTCCACCAAAATATTCAAGGTATTAGCAGTAAATTATTAGAGTTGGAATTGTGCTTGACCTCTTTTAATATTGATATTTTATGTCTATCAGAACATTGGCTAAAAGGCCATGAGCTCATGTTCAATTTCAGTAACCACCAGGTTGGTAGTTCTTTTTGCAGATCACATGCTGTTCATGGAGGCTCTCTAACATTTCTAAATAAACACAAAGTTCAAAAATCGTAATGACATAGTATGTTTATCAGTTGAAAGCCACATTGAAGTAGCATGTGTTGAATTGGAGCGCATAATTGTAATAAGCGTTTACAGCCCACCATCAGGTTCATTTGATGTTTTTGAAAAAGTCATGGATGACATATTATTTAAAGTATCAAAATCTAATAAAACTCTATGATATGTGGAGACTTCAATGTAAATTTATTAGAAACTTACTCCCTTAGTACGAGACTAACTAACTTATTTAATTCTCACAACTTAAAGCCACTTTTCATGGAACCTACTCGAATAACTGAAACCTCAGCAAATTGTATATGACAATATATTTGCTTATCCAAATGAAAAAATTGTACTTAAAAAAATTATAAGTAATTTAAAGTCAGACCATTTAGGTCAATACATTAGACTAGAAATTCAACTTAAAAAAAGTTCTACAAGAAAGATACAATACATACCTGTGACTGCACATCGGTTTGAAAGGTTTAAATTGAATTGGGATAGCAAACTACCTATCAATTACTCTAATAATAACCCTAATGAGTCATATTGTATTTTTTTTTACAAATTCAGCAATGCGTTTAATGCAGTATTTACTACCAGATCGATTGTGGTCTCAGACAAACTAAACTTTAGTAAGTGGGCCACAGTAGGTATACTTAAAAGTAGACAAAATTTATATGAATTATATAGTGAAAAACAATGGAATCATAGTGAAGAGTTCATGGATAAAGTAAAAAAGTACTCAAAAATCTTTAAAAAAGTTTGTCAAATTGCAAAATCAAATTATATCAGATCTAAAATAAGAAAAAGTGATAACAAAATTAAATCAACTTGGGATATAATTAAAAGTGACACTGGAAAGGTCAGTATTAAAAACAATGAATATGAATTAAAAATTAATGATATTACTTTCAAAAATGATATTGATGTAGCTAAAGCGTTTGAATTTTTTTTTTACTGACATCCCAATCTCTACTACAAAGTCTTTAGACTCTTCCAAAGTAGTCGCTGAATCTTTGCTAAAAGACTATGTACCTAGATGTGAAAATCAATTCTCGTTTAATTATGTAGATGATAAAGATATTATTAAAGCCTTTAAATCAATAAATGTTAAGAAAACTGCAGACCTCTGGGATATTTCTGTTCATGTTGTGAAGCCCCTAATAAATGTTATTGCACTTGATTTAGCTATCATATTTAATGCATCTATTGATGCTGGCGTGTTTCCTGATTTATTGAAACACAGTAAAATAGTACCTTTGTTTAAATCGGGTAGTACATCTGACCCTTCTAACTTCAGACCGATATCGATATTGCCTACATTTAGAAAAGTATTTGAAAAAGTAATTTTAAATCACATTACACATTTCAACACCAACAACATGCTCCACTATAAACAATTTGGTTTTACACAAGGCAAATCAACTACTGATGCCGGTATTGAGTTAATATCACTTATATATGATGCCTGGGAGGAGTCGCATGATGCTCTAGGAGTATTTTGCGATTTGTCTAAGGCTTTTGATTGCGTTGACCATGGGACATTGATGAGGAAATTACATCACTATGGAATTAGGGATAACTCTTTAGATCTTCTCTCTTCTTATCTAAATATAGGATACAGAGAGTTGACATTAATGGAAAACGATCTCCAGGGTCTGTTGTTACTATGGGTGTACCGCAGGGTTCCATACTCGGGCCATTCCTGTTTTTGGTTTATATTAATGACCTGCCATATATTGTCAGAGATAATCATGACATTGTACTGTTTGCAGATGACACTTCACTTTTGTTTACAATGAAACGACGCAGTTTAAACTTTGACGATGTGAATAATGCAATCTCAAAGGTAGTCAATTGGTTTAGTGCTAATAATCTTTTACTGAACAATAACAAAACTAAATGTATTCGGTTTATACTCCCCAATGTTAAACAAGTCTCGGATAATGTTAATGTTAAAGGTGAAAATTTAGAAATTGTAGATAGCATGGTATTCCTAGGAATCACCTTAGATAATAAGCTTCAGTGGGGCCCACACATAGATAAGCTATCAAAACAACTCAGTTCCGCAGTTTATGCAGTTAAAAAAATCTGTCTTTTTACGGACGTGGAAACAGCTAGACTAGTTTACTTCAGCTACTTCCATAGCATTATGTCTTACGGCATACTGCTGTGGGGGAACGCTGCAGACATTAACATAATATTTGTGCTGCAAAAGAGGGCTGTTCGTGTCCATCATGTCCATCTACAATGTGGGTCCCAGAGAGTCACTGCGTTGTAAATTTAAGGAAATTAACATTATGACAGTGCCGTGTCAGTATATTTATGAAAACCTAATGTACGTCCACAAAAATATTTATACATTTTCTAAGAATAGCGACAGGCACAATGTCAACACTAGAAATAGGAATAAACTAGCTATACCTACTACTAGGCTCCATAAGGTTAATGTATCTTTTAAAGGGCAATGTATTCGCTTTTACAACAAAATACCGACTGAGTTACAAGAATTGTCTGTAAATAAATTTAAAAATGTTGTTAAAAATCACTTATATAAAAAAGGTTACTACAAAATATCAGATTATGTAGAAGACGAGAAAGCTTGGGAAGGTGTTTGCTCCAATTCTGTAAAAAATAACGTATAAAGCTGAGGTTTCTAGTCGCCTCTTTGCCTCCAGCATCTAAAACATTGAGGTGACGGAATTCAAATTGAGTTCTATATTTCCCTGTACCTTATACATGTGTTAGTTTAAGATTTGACATTCTCCAAATGTTACCTATGTGTTTCTTATGGAAATAAACTCTTTTTGAATTTGAATTTGAATCTACAGTAATAAAGAACGTTGGTTAATTTGGGTTTGGTTGGTTTGACTATTTGAAAGATCACGTGACGAGTTTTTGAACCTAACCTCAGATGAATTAAACTCTTTGCCTCCAACTCCGCCAGCCCCACCATCGGGAGCAAAGGCGATGATAGGTACTATTTTTGTATATCGGTTTCAATCTTATGGTTCTAGGTTCGACTCCACGTTCGGACATAATATTATTCTCATTTTGTTTTATTATTTTAAGTGGTTAAGTTTTCTTGTACTTTGGTACGGAACTCTTCGTCTCCGAACCGCACCTGACCGATAATTATAACTTCTGGGCCAGGATATGATGACCCAGCCCTTATTAGGTAACTTCCTATAAACTTTTTCAGGGTGATGTCCCAAATAAATATACATTATAATATTAACAATAAATGTTGCCTATTAATGTTCCCACCGAGGGGCTTGGGCCTGAACCTATACGAGTAAAACTGAGCCATACTCCAGCACGCTGGCTCAGTATGGGTTGATGGAAGGGTGTCGGGCTGTGGCCAACCCGACTCTCAGAATTTATCAAGCTGCCCTATAGGGGCCTCACAGCTTTACGACTACTACCACCGAGTAGCGATAGTAGTCATCAGAAACACCGTAACGCCCGAAACAAATGCCACATAGAAACGGACACCCATCCAGTACCTGACTCGGTCAGATGTTTCCGATGTGCGAATATCGCTTGGCCATGGGCGGTTCTCCGATGTGCGAATATCGCTTGGCCATGGGCGGTTCTCTGATGTGCGAATATCGCTTGGCCACGGGCGGTTCTCCGATGTGCGAATATTGCTTGGCCACGGGCGGTTCTCCGATGTGCGAATATCGCTTGGCCACGGGCGGTTCTCCGATGTGCGAATATCGCTTGGCCACGGGCGGTTCTCCGATGTGCGAATATCGCTTGGCCACGGGCGGTTCTCCGATGTGCGAATATCGCTTGGCCACGGGCGGTTCTCCGATGTGCGAATATCGCTTGGCCACGGGCGGTTCTCCGATGTGCGAATATCGCTTGGCCACGGGCGGTTCTCCGATGTGCGAACACCGGTAGGCCAATGGGGGGTCGCCCATACAATTCCCACTCCGCAGCGGCACCGCACCGCATCGTGTGTCCTGGCCCTAATAAATCTGACGGACTTCCACAATCGTTAATTGAATTCCACCGGAGTTCAGAAGACATATATCCGGCATAAAAATGTGTCCTAATGGTAGTAGAAGATCCGTATTAAAGAAGACCTTCAAAAAAACCCTTAGAAAAAAATATTATTTGCAGCCCGAGATGAAACCGGTGTGAATCGACAGAGTATATTACTACAATTTTTGGGGTTGTTAGTACAATTTAAAAAACAACATATGAGCATGCATCTTCGATTCTGTTATTTGCTTTTAGTTACCCTGAGAGTAATTTATACCCAAGTTGGCATCCTGAAAACCCTGTGCTACTCCCGTGGTGGCTCGAAAAACTCCGAAATTCTGGCATTCGCTGCAGTTTTTTCGAGAGAGCTACTTGTTTGAGTTGTTGTAATCATTATTAGGGTATATTTACTCTACTATTGTAAAGTCAACCTAATTTGCTACAAATCATTCATCATTGGGTAACGGAACAAAGGATAGAGCACTTAAGACGCTGGGTACCGTCATATTCGGCCAAATACCCATTCATAATTCATAGGAAAGTAAAATACACACAAATTAATAAACTATTAAATCCTAAGATATTTTTTGGTAACTAATTAAGTAACTATAAACGTTCCTACGTAGCTATAAACAGAAAACTATGTTCCGATTGGCTCTAGCTCCTGACACACAGGTCACCCTAGTTTGGGAGTTATATAGGTGCATTACTATAAGTAGGAAATAAGAACATAATAAACAGATTTAATTTAATTTCATTTCATAATCCATATTCATAATTCTTTATAGCACACAAGTATTTTATAAGTCACATTAAAAGAAAATGTATGTACAAAGCCGAGCTTATCTCTAAAAATCTCTAAAAACTTACCTCTCTTGGTTTTTCTTCCAGCAAAGCAAGACATTAAAGGAAATATTATATTAAAAGGGTAAACAGTGCACAATAACTAGTATAAATAAAATGCCAAGAAATAAATTAAATACTTATAAAATAAAGACAGTAACTACTAAATAAGTACTGTGTTTGAAGCGTTTTCCCTGGATTCTGAACGACTCCCAGATCCAGAATAAATAAATGTTATGATGAAATTTCTTTTCTTCAATCTGAGTGTTTAAAAACACACGAAACTATACGCAAACAGTAAAAATAATATAGATGGTTTTCACCTCAAACTTGCAAAAACTTGCTATTTCTTGGGATATAAAATTAATAATGATATCATGTCACTTACATAAAGAAACCGATGTCCATCGATAGAGTAAATTATTGAAACTCATGTGTGTAATTATGAATTTCTAATACGATATCCTTTGTGAGAAATCTAAGTTCAAAGTGAAAAAATGTTGTTTTTGTCGCCCTTTAAAGTGAGATTTCTCGAAAAGTATATCGTTTTAGAAATTTATAATTACACACATTTGTTTGTAAAAAAATACTCTCTCGATTGCCAACCGTTTCATCACTGGCCGCAGAATGCATGATTTTTCGACAGTTAGTATGCCAAAAAAGTGACATGCCCTTTTCAACTACTACGAATCGAGTTGTTAGTTTTACCGTTATGTCGCGAGCTTTAAGCCCTGCTTTTCAGCAAGTGCAGTAGCCGCAAGTATCCTTTAAGTAAGGGCCAAGGTTAACTTTGACCAATGCTGTGTATTGTAGGGATTTCAGCATTCTCTTATCTCCTCTAAGATCTAGGAAAATGTTGGCGAGGTCTAGCCACTGGGAGTTTCTTCTGATAACGTTGCACTACTTCATCTTGCCTAGCCAGAAAAGGGCAGAGGTGGTGTCACACACACATGGAACCTGCATTTCTCCGCACGCTAAGGAATTTTCTGGATAACTTATAAAATTCAAAGTCCTGGCTGACTCACTCACTGACCGTAAACCGCTGGTCCTAGAGATATTAAACTTTGTGCAGGGGTTCCTTATACTCGTATAGCGTAGGGTAGCACTAAGGCATTCGGCGAAATTAATCACCTAAGGCTGGGAAATGTGGGGATACTTGACCTATGAAGCTGTAATTTTTCAGATAGATACAGTTCAGTAGTTTTTATCGAAATTTTCCCTCAAGGGGAAAATGGGAGGGTTGTGCCAGTTAGTGCCAGAATTTTGCAGTTTTTCGAGCAAACAGAGTAAGGGGTACAAGGGCTGCAAGTTTTTCAGAGTTGCAAACTTGGTTGTCAATTATTCTCAAAGGTACTAATAACATATAAAAAATCGTTGATACATGGCGTTTGCGACTTTTGCCTTTTTGTGTTGATATGAACTGTTGTTTTCAACTTTTGTTTTGAGTGCACAAATGTTTCCAAGTTCTTTTTTTATGTCAAATGCCGACGCCAACACTTAAACTCAGATTTCTCGTAAAGTATATCGTTTACGGAATGTATAACTACATATTTTTGTTTTGTAATACTTTACACTATCGATTGACACCGGTTTAATTTCTAGCCGCAAAATGAAGCTAGGTATTGCAAAGATATTACATGCTGCTGTTTTACTATATATAATTAATGGCATTTTGTGTACCTTACAAAAACTTCATATAGTCTCATACCTACAGATTAACGTGGTAACGAAACTATCCTATTACCCATTTTGTAAATTACTTTTTAGTTCGATTAATAACCTAATTAGTTTGAAAATTATTTAGTAGTTAAATAAGGTAAAGGATCAAATTATGGAAGATCTCCGCCCCCTGAAATACGGGTGATAAACCTAGTTTAGGAGACAGGGACCCATATAAATATGTATACGTCGCACGTTATGAGCGGTGGACTTGAATAATAATAATAATAATAATAATACCTTGGACACCATTTACACACATTGATCTAGCCCCAAACTAGGATTCCCTGTATCTTGGGTACTAGACAACGATACACATACTGCGCAGTAGTAACTTCAATTCCTGTACATATGCGCAGTAATTCCCGTCATCGCACACTGATTCGTCTAGAACATGCTAGCTGGACAAAATTATTTTTTGATTTCTAATGGCTTATTTTAGCTTGAATAGCAGTTAATTGTTGTTACTAGTAGGATTCGAGACTATCCCGCAATTTTAGGGGGATATAAAAAATAAATAACAAAAAAATATTTAAAAAAATACATATTTATTCAAAAGAAATACACTCCTTTTGGAAATAAATAAAGAAAAATAAATTGAATAATTACAATGCACAAATCAACGATATTTACAAAATTATAACTGCAACTTAAATTAAAAGGATCATAATAAAAACCTATTTCATTAAATAATGGATGCAAAACTACACTAAATCGATTTATTTACACAATACAAAAGTCATTCTTCTTCACCCTCAGACGAGTCGGATTCTGTATAATCTAAATTATTTCTAATTAAATTACAAGCAGGTGGCGAAATGGCCACTGAAGGCGGGATAATTAAGTCACAGTCTTCAGGCATTAACTGTTCGGGTTTTTTTCTACGAACGTCTCTGAGTGAGTTGATTAAAGGGTCAGACGATGCCAAAAGAATGTGGATCAAGTCTGTATTCGTGGCAATACGTGACGTTTTGCGAGTATGATGCAGCCGTAAACGGCGTATGTCTTTGTTTCTCGCTTCTTGGGCTTCTTCGGAGAACTGCCCAATCGGAAGTAACGAGGTCTTTATTACCTCAGTACTGTGCATAAGGATCTTATGCACAGTGGCAGGCATGAAGTACCACGAATACAGACTTAAGTAGAGTTTCCGCGTTTCCACACAAAGGTTTTCAAATTTAACCAAATCGATATCATAGCCAGATGACTATGTTCTTAATATTATATTAAACTTTTTAATGAGATTAGCATCTAACCCTGTAATCTGTGCACTCAGATCCGCGTTATCAAAAAATCTACGCGCGGTGTTTCCATCATTTGTATTTCCGAACCCTGGTTTTGGTTGGTCCACAATCAAACCATTTTGAAAATTTTCTTTATTGCCTCTGCGCGGTTTTTTATACTTAACTTATCATCTTCACCCCTGATTTGCCATTTCTTGATGTCCAGACGATAACTTATGTGCAACAAACACTCAAAACTGCGAATCCAGGCATGCAGAGTGGACAACCCAAAACCAAAGTTTCCTTGCTGACCATCATAACCTTTCACTTCATCATTCATCGTTTTCGGCGTGGCTTTACATATGTAACACGTTTGTGCTGAACGTGTGTCCGTTAACGCGTTACATACTTTCCCATCGACCATAGTTAAGATAAAATTGTGTTTCACAGAAATTTGAACGTCTCCGACTGAAAACAATGTTGGAACCAACTGAGATCCCAACTGTTGGGGATCGATCTAGACACAAACTTGAGCTGGAAACCTTACATACAGAGATTGCAAAACAAATTATCATCTTTTACTTATGCCCTCCATCAACTAAAAAGGGTAACTGATGTCAAAACTGCGCTCACAGCCTACTATGCATACGCACATTCCAGACTATCGTATGGTATTATATTATGGGGGAATTGTTGTGAAATAAAGGATATTTTTATTCTACAAAAGAAATGTATTAGAATACTTACAAATATTGACCAAATGGTATCTTGTAGATCTTATTTTGTAAAACTCCAAAAACTTACCTTAACTTCTATTTATATATTAGAATCTTGCAAATTTGTAAGAAAACATGGTAACTTATACTCCCCTCTAGAAAATAAAAATAAAAGGAATAATCGAGACCAAAATAAATTAAAGAAACCATTTTCAAAGTTAGAACTCGTGTCTTCTAGTCCCCATCATATGGCTATCAAAATATACAATCACATACCAAATTACTTAAAAAACATAGAGAAAGAAACACTATTCATTACTTATTTAAAGAAGTTCCTCATTGAAAAATGCTATTATGATGTGAAAGAATTTTTCAATGATAAAATTAGGTAAACATTTCTAGTCGCTAATTACTTCTTCATTACATGTTATTACTAATTTAATGTTTATATAATTTACTCTTAATTTATTTACTTATTGTTAATAATAATAATCTCTACAATATTTTGTTAATTGTCTCTATACAATTTTGAACATAAATGTAATCATTTTTCAATTTTTTTTTCAATTTTTCATAAAATGGACAACTGGCTGTCGTTCGCATGTTGCTGTGCCCTAGCTAAAAAGTTAGTACATTGTGACGCCCTACAATGTACTAACTTTTATTTTACCACCTTGTGAAATTTTGTGACTTTGCAATAAACTATTATGAATTATTATGAATTATGAGAAACCTCTTCCAGCACTTTGTTTGTTTTTATTTGTGTAAGCTCCGTTGATTCCTTTGAGAAGATGAATTTGATGGGTCTGCAGTACATAGTTGAAGATGGACGGGGGTTTTGCCAAATAATGAGGTCGCCATCATACAACCTCAAAGGAACAAACGAATACACAAATAGGAACTCATCAGTGGCCTCGGAGTCCTCAAATTTCTGTTTGTAAGTGCTATGGCCAGAACTACCGTCACAACCCCACTTGCTTATCAACGTGAATGATGATCTAGGGAGCACACTCCTAATGACTTCACTTTGTGCCATAAGCAATCTCTCCGTTGTCTTATCCAAAAGAGGTTGCAACTTACAATCGACACGCGTTTCCGTCACAGGAATGTGCTCCGCTGAAGGAAAAGAACTATTAATTGACTTACGCATGCTATGCCACGATGGAAACGTGTTATGTCCCGCCTTCATTGACCACTTCCTCGTCGTCTTATAGGTATGACAATTCCCCTTGGAGTCAAAGTAATAAGCCCAAGCTTCATTGGTAGACAACTGCCTACCATCAGGGCACGAAGTAGCTTTAGAGGTTTCACCATCACTTGCACGTTTTATTGCTTTTGCGATGCTTCTCTTCCCCTCCGCTCTGCTTGCGACCTCAGCAGCAGTCGCAAACTCCTCAGCAGTCCACTTGTTCACAGCTTCTTCAACACGCCGTTTCTTCGTCTTGTGTGAAGCGTCTTCAAAGCTGCTTTTTGGCCTTCCCGGGGTGCGGTTCTCGGTGGTTGATGAGCTGGACGCCTTTGGGCTGATCACATGAACCTTGAACTGAAAGTCAGCACCTTCTAACCAACTTTTATTGTAAGTTAAGAAACGATCTTGATGACGTCCTAATGAGGCCCATTTTTCTACTATCTTATTCGAATATGATTCGATTTTGAGGTGTATTTCTCGACGTGACTCTTCGGTGATATTCGAGAGGTCAATCCTCGTAGACAAAAAGTCGAAAATCCGTGAATTCCGGTTTTCTTTATCGTGTTTCACCCATTCCTCGAAAAAGTCAATTTTCGAGACAGTGAGAACGTGTTCTGAAAAAAAATAAAAATAAAAATGATGTACCAAGATCGCGCAATGAAATTTTATCTTAAATTTAAGCTAAGGGTTATCTCTAAGTAATATAAAAAAATTAGCCCGGGTACAAGTATATACAAAAAGATATGGTCCTTTAAACTTTTAAAAAGGTAAAAAATTACGCTTTTTTTCAGACTAAACTTTAGACAGTTAAAAAGGACACAAAACAGACATTTAGGAGAGGTTTGAATATGATAACATAATCTACATACCTTCAGCAACAAAATCCATAGCACAACACTTTTGGTTTTTCACAAAATAACTCATGAGACCCTTTCGATCGTGTAGCAAAATTGCAAGTGACGAGAATTAATCAAATACAAAATCTAACACTCACCCTTTTACCTGTCATTACTTAATGACATCCGTACTTTGAAACAAACAATTCTTGGAAATGTTCCCTCTGGGGTGTTGTTAATGACATGTGACCACTAATTCTTGGAAATTAGGAGGTGACTTTTGTCCAGCTAGCATGTTCTTGACGATTCAGTGTGCATCGTCGCCTAGCGCTCTTAATTCGTGGACGTATACCTACATGTCTTATGTCTGAATAAATTATTATTATTATTATTACATAAAAATGATCTAAAATGTTTTATTGCTGATGCAAGTTGAAACTCTGCGCGTATCTTTCCTATAAAAACACACTCGTGATTTAAGGCCCCTTATTATACGACAGTTGCATAAACTACTATTTGGTCGCTGTCCCAAATTTTTAGTCTTAGATACGTATTAGAGACAACCGTCACCCGTCCGTTATTGGATGAAATGAATAGGATGAGAGAAACAAATGACAACTTGGCGATACCACCAAAGTCGGTAAAGCGGTTTGAATGTTTCGTGTCATTAATGTCACACTAAGTCACTAATGTCATTTCATACTGGGAGGGCATTAATTTCGTGTTTTAGCCACCTGAACAGTTAATTTGATGGCACTGTACAGATGTCAAGACAAAAGTCTATTTTGACGATTCGACGATCACAGCCAAAACAATTTTTGTTTGTGTGTAAATTGCCATATCCGCATCGATGTGTCATACATAATGCAGGTCATTGCCCTATGATTTCTGAATCGATTTAGGACAGTGTTGCCAGATGGCTTTGCGTATTTCCCCCCCAACCTCACTAAAAAAGGCCCGAAAACTGATTTTTCGAAGAAAAAAAAAACCCAGCCTATTTACAATTGTTTTTCTAAAACGTGTTTTGTTTTAATAAAAAAAAAACAGCCAGAGCTTCGAATAGTAAATCATTATCGTTATAACCTTCAATTTCAAAATCAGTGAAATATAATAAATAAATAAAGAAATTAATTTAAGAGGACAATTTATACAAATCGAACTAGGCCCATAGTAAGCTCAACAAGGCTTGTGCTTGTGTTGTGTGGCATATTTAATGGAGATAAATGCTTATGTAAATACATAGAAAACATCCAAGACTAAGAAACAAATAATCATGCTCATCACACGAATATTTGCCTTCATCGGGGTTCGAACCAAGGACCGTCAGCTTCGTAGGCAGGGTCACTATCCGATAGGATATACCGGTTGTAGAAATATCTACTGTAGGTAATAGGTAATAAAGCTTTTTTTTAAAGAATTAAAAGTAGTACCCATACAAGAGATTATTTGTAAGGCCATTTTCTTAGAAAGAAGAAGAAATAAAATATATTTGTCATAAACATAAACATACAATAAAAAGTTAAAAAATAATAATGAAAGGATGTCGTTTATGACAAAATGGCGTGCGCTCAGCATGTGTTACGTATAGCAGCTACACGTAACGCTGGTTTTCAGCTCACGCCAGCTTACCCATTTTGTTTTATTAACTGGCTCAAAGTGGGCACAATTGGGTCTCTGCCACCCAGTATGGGAAAAGGCGTGAGCCTATGTTATTATGTTATGAATTTGAATTCTACTGGATCGCGACATTTTCCCAACTGACGGAACATCTATCGACTACCAAATAGATTTAACATCAACATAAAGACTTGCTATTAGCTCGTTAGCTAGTCTGTTATTTCTAATTGTCTTTTCTATTATAGCTGTTAGTCTTCCTAAAACCAATAAATAAATAAAAGTAAATAAATAAATAAACATCTTCTTTTTTTTTGTCAAAATTCACAAGGTGAGCGTAAGCGTAGAAGCGCGAACGAACTAACCACTTACCTGAAAAGAACATGAAGCATCGAAGATGAGGTGAGCTACGTAGTGTTCTGCTTAACGTTCGATTGATTCAATCGATCGACTCATATCGTTATTTTATCGCCCCGAAATTCTCCCCGGAGGCTTAAAAAATCCCCTAATTTGCAGGGAATCCCCCCCATCTGGCATCACTGATTTTAGAGCATATGATACGTGCGTAGATAAAAATAATAATTCAACGAATACCTTTACTTGTCGATGCGGACTTTCAAGAATATTTTTGTGTAATGATACTTTTTTGCTGGTAAAAAGTAATGTAGTAATGTAGTAAGTAATAGTACATTACGCTACAAGGGAAGTAAGTGAGCTATTACGGAACGAGATGCAATTTGGTGCCCGTGCGAGCTTCGCTCGCAAAGGGCTCTAAGGATCGAGTGCACCCGAGATATTTAGACGCCCGAGCGAGCGAAGCGAGCAAGGGCGGATATAGTTCGAGGGTGCAATAGCTTCTTACAACCCGAGAGAAGTATACTATTTTACACCTTTCTTGCGAGGAAAATAAAACACAACAAATAAAATAAAACAATGTAATTTAAATTCATATCAAAAAACCAATGAGGTACCTACATATTAATTTTAATGTGATTTTAATAAAAAGTTGTGTGTGTAATTTCTGAATTAGATATTGGGAAAGTATGTAAATTTTAATAAAGTTACATACTTTCCCAATATCTAATCAGAAATTACACACACAACTACTTATTAAAATTATTGTTTATTGTTATATTATAACAATTATTAAAATGCAGTTTTAATGGTTGGCCAGGTATGTTTACTGTCTGAATTAAATTTTGGGACATTGATATACTCGGCGCCACGACTAAAGAGCTTTGTCCTTGAATGCGCAGTAGTCACTTTTCACAAGTGTTTGGCGCGGGGAAGTGAGGAGCGACGGGGGCGGTAGTCAGCGCCGGCACCTGATTCGTTGATCAGTCGCTTCCCGATGCCCGCACCGAAAGCACGTCTCGAAGCTTCTTGAGTACAGTCGCATACAATATTACCCAACGTTATCTTTCGCCCCGGTCGAATTACAAATTATTAGTCAGCGGGAAGAAAAGAGTGTGCAGGACTATTACTACAAGTATCTATATTCACTAGGCCCTAGTGACTAGGGGCATTCTATGCTAGGGGGTTATTTATATATAGGTTTCAACCTTGACGTTAACAAATGTTGTCAATAGAGAGTACCTATAGTTTATTTGACACAAAGTCGATTATTTACATCGGCTAATATCCCAATCAACAAAATATCAAACAGAGAAAAAATAGAAGTGAAGAAAGTCCTGAACACTCATTCCTTCACACTAACCCTAAAAACGCACTTCGGAATTATGCCGCGACTGTACACATGCGCAGTAATCCCCGCCAGTTTCTCCGAGAGCTCTTTATTCGTGGCGCCGAGTGTACAGTGTCTTCAACCAATCTAGACGGCCCTGGTTGCGGTTCTTCGGTATAACCACTACGAGTATGTGTGCGTTTTTGCTCTAGTTGCGGGTCAATGTTCTTTATAGAATTGGTGATTTGGTTACATATTTTAGTCTTGTTCTCAACAGACTCTTCGATGTAGCTCTCTGCGACTGTGTTAGACTTCCATCCGCCTAGTCTTTTGATGGCAGTAATATTCGCACCAGTATCCACTAAAATAGTTGCAGAAGTCCTGCGAAGACTGTGCCCAGTGTATAGTTCAGGATCAGGTACCTTTAAGAACACGGCCACTTCTTTAGGTACTGATACCAGTTTATTTTTGCCCATCGGCTGGCGAATGCATTCACCTTTACGGAATCCCAAGAAAAAGTATTTTCTATCATAGCCTGTGGGTCGCTTCTCTATATACTTTTTCACAATCTCGACGAAGTCTTTATCAACGACGAATGGTCTATCTACGTTTGTTTTAGTTTTATTCAATTTTACTATTTTCAAGTCATTGGTCATTGTGACATCATCTAATGTAAGATTTTTGAGTTCTTGGCTTCTACAGGCCCCACAGATTCCGAATATAAAAGCAACCTGAAACAAAAAGAAAAAAAGTGACTAAAGTAACAGAAATAAGACTAGAATAGACTATGATAGATTGGGTCATCCAAAATGGACTTAAATGTAGTAAAAATTATATTTAATAATAAAGTTATAGATACTAATACGAATACATAATGTAATAGTACACTGTACATACCTTTGTTGCTAAAAATTTATCATCTGGAGCGTTTTCGATAAAAGTTTGTACCTCTTGAGCACTGAATACTTTAGCTTTAGTGCTTTTAAATCCAACGGACTGCTTTTTCAGAAATGCAGTTAGTTTTTCATATTTATTAATCTTGACGTCATGTTTGGTGTTCAGTGTTGCTTTTAGCATAGCATATGCTCCACAATGATGATGGTTTATATTGTTTTGATAGGTAATTAAAATATACAAGCAACTGATTTTCTGAGAAAGACTTGATCTTTTTTTCTGCACGCCATTTAATGAAGTCATCATAGCATTTTAAATACCTTTCTTTTGATTTATTTGGCAAAAGGTTGTCGATTACATTCTCAGCTTCCATATCCACTTCATCACTTGACATTTTTAATTAGGTAATTAATTTGAGATAAACTATATCAAACTTCAAATAATATCGATTGAATTACCGCCAAATTTTTATTTTTTTTGTGTTGGTTGAGTTTTTGACCAAGGAGGTTTGCATAGCTTGAACTGTAAAGTTGTATGAAAATCCATTACATATCAAGCATTGCTTGTTCTGCAAAGTAATTTGAAAATGGAACGTAGTTTTCAATGCAGACAATGAATGAATGACGTAAAGACTAACTTACATTCACTCTTTGAACGTAAGTAAGTAGGTCTTTACGAGCAAGGCAGGTGTAATAGTACATTACTTCAGAGGGAAGAAAGTGACAGTTCCATACCGAGATTATGGCATTTGCGCCACGAGCTTGCGAGGGGCGCAAACCATTTGAGGTATGGAACTGTACTTTATCCTGAGGTATGTATAGTGCTTTTTATTACACCTACGAGGAAAATTATAGACATAAATGCATAGATAAATGCTAAATCAATCGAAGTTTTTGCGACAATGCGCGGGCTTTTCCTTTTTTTATTCGCCCGTTTCTGGAGTAGGCTAAGATCATAAGGTCATGCAGCCACTTCCGTGATTCCGCGCGTTTTATATACAAAAATAATTTCGTTTTTAATTTTCTGTATGCACCATGGAGGTTGGTAACTGGTAAAAAAAAAAACTGTATGTGGCCAGTAACAATTTACTTGAAATTTAATTAGTAGACAGTTAAAGTCTCTTTGCAGTATGACTGCTGACAAATAAAAAAAAAAACGGGTATGTAATGGAATTTCATACATACTTCCCACCCTTGGGTCGGAAGGATTTTCATACAAACTTCCATACCTTGGGATGAAAGGATTTGAAGGGCGGGATAAAGGCGTTTCTTCCCTCTAATTGGTATAATTAGTATGTATTTTCAGAGCAGGTGTGATAAAAAATAATTTTCTTTAATGTTTTATTCAAATATTTTTGTATCACCGGTGGACTCAGATTATTGACTTACATACGTTAATAAGCTGAACATGATAATCAGGTTGTTTCAATATAGCCCAGACTCTTAATTGTCATGTACTTATTCATTCTAACCATATCTATCCTGGATTGTGGAATTTAATCTAATCTTGTTTTGAACTGTGGTTTGTGGTAAGCTAGGTAGCTTGCTAGGTAAGCAAATTCCAATACGCATAGGTATGCGTATTGGAATTTGAAAAAAAATGCACAACAATTTCACAAAGGGTGTTAAAAGCTATTTTTGGGAAAGTATTCCAGTTATTCTCCATTGGGAATAGATTTAGAGGTAGGGTCAGCAGATTACAATTAATGCTGTAAATCTGTCTTCACTCGTTCGGCCTTAAAGGTTCTTCGACTCATTAAATATTTAATTCTAATGATTACGAAGTCTCTCGGTATTAATGAGTGAGTTTTTAGAAGATTAGTTAATTAAAAAATCCTCCTTCATCCTTTTTTATCCGTTAAATGCTCGATTTTTTAATGGATTTAGATTCGAAGCCTCTGTAGGAATTAATCTATTCTACTAAATGATCAAATTAGTTAGTGACTAGATACAGAGACCGTTTTCTGAGGCTTCACATTAAAGTCAGACTAAACATAAACATTTACATACGGGCACTTACATTGCTTCTGGCCCCACAATAAAATTAACATTTGTAAATGGAAGAAAATTTACATGAATAACTATACGACAATTTTAGTACTTTGGCTAGAAATGTTATTGTACGTACTGTATAATTTAATCAATTATGTTATGATTGTCAGCGCGCCAATCGGAATTCAGTATATTGATATCCGGATCGCGTTGTTCGTTGTTCAGTTGACACCGACGTTAGTAGAGAATTTGGTATTGCCATTTAAGAAATTCCCCAAGAAAAAAGGTAATTAAACTCAAGGGGCCGTCTTCAAATAATATCATGAGAGTACAGGTGACATTTAACTTGTTGACCATATTTTGGGTAATGATGCTCTCTCTAATTATAAACAAATTTTCGCAAGAAACACATGGTCGTAAATGGAAAAAAATAATTGTCAATGAGTACGTTGATCCGGTCAGCTGATAAGTTACTATGGGGACTCAAAAAAAGAGTTTGCCCCTATATGTTTCTTGGAGAAAGGTGTTCATAATTATGGGTAATATCATTCCCGATTTGGTCTGCTAATTAAATGTCAGACTGTAAAATATAATACTAAGTGACTATTCAATATATAGCTTAAATAATAATAATAATAATAATACCTTGGACACCATTTACACACATTGATCTAGCCCCAAACTAGGATTCCCTGTATCTTGGGTACTAGACAACGATACACATACTTATATAGATAAATATTATACTTAGATAGATAAACAACCATGACTAGGGTACAAACATCCGTTCTCATCAAACAAATATTTGCCCCCACCGGGACTCGAACACGGGACCCTTGGTTTCGTAGGCAGCGTCACTGCCTACTGGGCCATTCGGCAAATATAATTACGATAGTAATATATAATAAACTACCTAAAACATTAAACATCCCAACAAGCAAATTAGCCTCAGGATACATATGTTACAAGGGTATGACACTTATTAGCTTCTTATAATGGTTCTGGTGTTTCTTACTGCTCTTGTATATGTTGCCCAAAATGCTACTTAGTTTATGATTACAATTACACTTATATTTAACCTTATAAGAGCTTATAATGCCATGTTTGTTGGCCTCTATAAGCTAGACTCTCTTATAAAAGCTTTAAATAGGAGCAAACAGTATTAAAACTGATCATTCTTATAATTAGCACTTATAAGCGCTTATAAGATTATGTTCTATCGCCCATTATAGACCCGAATCTCCTATTAATACTACTTACAAGTGCAAACATACTTGAGACCATTCAGACTTGTTACTCAGTTTTATAAGCGCTAACAAGTACAATATTTAAGTTTACTATAAGAAAGGTTTTATAATGGAATTTTGTGGAGTGGAGTGGATGAAGACTGTTAAGTGTCTCTAGATCGAAGCTTTCTTGTAATAGCTTCCGAAGATACTACTTTTTCTCATTAAACACTTGCTGTACACTATTACAAGAGTGATGACCATAACGTAATGCTATTATTGTCCAAATTAACTTATGATATCATTGGCAAAGTCTTTATAAGGGTACTTACCCCTGGTATATGCGTTATAGGTCGTAATAGTTCTTTTGTTTGACCTTGGATCAGCCATTAGTCTTTCCCAAAAACGTCGTTCTTAAATTGATTGATTAAAATGGTTTTAAATAAGTGGAAGCGTTTTAAAACAAGCGGTAATTATAAAAGGAAAGTTCACAAAAACTACCAAGAAATTATGAAAGGTTTACCTTCCGATCACGATTCGAGTGGATTCAGAGTAAAAGAAACAAGCCAGGATTCCGTACAAAATAATAATAATTTAATAGACTACGACTCTAACTCCGAAGAAAGTTTATGTCAATCAAGCGAGACTGATGAAAGTGACACACTAAAACCAGAAACTTCATACAAAAAAATACTGAGTTGCGAACTGATATAAAAAATGGGCTTTGCTGTTTAATATCTCTGATGCAGCATCAAATTATTTATTGGAAATTTTAAACGAGAGAACTAACGACGGATTATCTAAAGATGCGCGAACACTTCTTGAAACAATTAAAGAAAAACTACTCGTTAGTGTTGCGTCTGCCTTGACGGCCAGTGTCTAAGGCGGCCTTTTACGGAACTACACTAAATAAAAACATGCCCTATCTATTATACATAGCTGCTGTACTGTACCTACATATGTATAGGAAGGAAGGAAGGAAAGGAAGCCTACAATCATTCATCTCCAAATTAAGTTTGTAGGATGTCCAATTGACAACACAAGATCATTTGTGTGGTCAGCCATGCAACCTTTATTTGGAGGTTGATAATTGCAGGTTTGACCATTTCAGCATTAAAATAAAAGAAAGAGGCAATGATATTATGAATACTATATTTTTTCTTTTATAATATGTCAGGATGTGATGTTGATAATGATAATATGCAGCAGCCATTTGTTTAATTACATCAGAACCTGTCTCATCCATCCTGGTTCCTTAGGCACCACGCTTTCTGCTGTTACTATAACTCCCGTTCATCGAGTCAAACAATTCGTCAAAAAACAAGCAAATCGCCGGTGTCTCGGTATGCTTCCGGAAGTATTCCCTTATCTGGAACAAACAGTATTATTTAGGTAACGAGTAACAGAAAATAAGAAAACATCATTCTGAACAACTTTCATTATGGAAATGATTTGATCTGGGCAACTCTATTGTATGTATGAAGCAAACTCAGGTAATTATTTAATTATAAAAATGAATCGCTGTCATTCGCTGTATGTTAGTCTTACTTAATCTCTAAAATTGCTCAACCAGTTTGTATAATTCCTATTCACATTTATTGTCTCATTTCTATTGCTCCTGCTGCCCATGTATTAATGGTCGTTGCTGGATTTGCTAGCCTGTGAAACTTCGGGGCGGCTCACGCCGACCTATGAGTTCTTCCTACCTCTGTGAAATTTTGTGAATCTGATGCATTTTTTTTAAACCGTTGTCGTGTGAGGATCCGAACCTAACCAGAACCTACCAGCAAACAACCAAGATAAAATTTAGTAGTATCAGTTTATTAGAAGTATAGTATTTACAGTGAAGTCTATAAAAAAAGATGATGCGAAGATGAGGATGGATGAGATGTGAAACAGGTTTTATAAAATACAGATGTCTGGGTAGAAAGAAAGAAGCGGAGACCTGGGTGCAGGTGTATTTGTTGTTGTAGATGTTGTTGAAATCGTCGTTGTAGGAACAGTAGCGGGCGTACTTGTAGTTACGCCTCGCAGGATCCCGTTGTAGAAATCGTCGTTGTAAGAACGGTAGCGGCGTTGGCACGGCTCGCAGAATCCCGTTGTAGAAATCTTCGTTGTAGGAATGGTAGCGGCGTAGGCGCGGCTCGCAGAATCCCGTTGTTTGAAGATTGATTTGAAGGTTTTGAGGGAGTTTGAAGGCTCGCAGGATCCCGTTGTAGATGGAGAATTTGGAGATTTGAAGGAGTTTGAAGGCTTCGCAGGATCCCGTTGTAGATGGAGAATTTGGAGATTTGAAGGAGTTTGAAGGCTTCGCAGGATCCCGGGGTAGTGCGACCCCGGGATAAGGCCTTTAACTGGTACTTCCAGTTCAAAAGCTGACGTGAGACTGTCCAGAATTGAAGAAATGTTCCGCTTTTATACCCTTTTTGGAGAGTTCTAAAAATTATTTAAATTAAACGTAATTTTTGAGAGTGGCCAAGAGAGAAAGAATATTTTTGTAAAAGTATTAAAGTAAACATATCAGACCGCTAATGAGTTTGAAAGGACATTGCCATGACAACCAGATAAACAATCAATATATCAAATGTCAAATGTTGGTTTCAGGCTCGTAATATAAAATTTAACAGTAAAACCATGAAATAAATTACCTAAAAACGAAAGGAAAAAAAGTAGCGCACCAGCGCGCACGAAGCCCGAGATTGCAGAGTTTCGGAGAAAGCCAAAAACAAGGTCACCAAAGGTAAGTCGCTTCGTTATCGATTTAGAAGTGCTGATAGCATGAAAATGCAGAGCGAACATGATTTAATAATGTGTTCTAATGGTTTAAAACGTTACAGGGTCCTATGGAAATAAAGGTGATACCAAAATCACAAGCTCAGCAAGCATCCAGCGTAATAGAGCAAGCAAGGACAGGAGCAGTTACCAAAGCTTCTGTAAGTTTCTCGAAAGCAGCTGCAGCCTTGGAATTTTAAAGACATTCAAGAAAATAGCACGTAAGTAGTATAACATAACACTACACCGTATCGATAGACTTGCTTGCTTTCCCAGACCACTTTTTTGACTACGGATCCCTAATTGATATTAACAAGGCGAGTAAATGCAGTCTTGGAGTTCCATGCATGGCGTTATAGAACTGAGTTTTCCGCTAATGGTGTGGTAATTCACTTAAAAATGCTAGTTTAATCTTGGCGATCAAATCAACTGTGGCTATGATAATAGTAGTTATTATAATAATAACACAAAATGTAAACATGCTTATTTTAGCCGCTTGATTGTTCTGGCCGCGGCAAGAAAACCGGTCGATTTGCCTTTGCGCGCCAACAAAATGGTGCTTATTTTGCCACCATCGACGGACCGCCCGCATCGCATAGGGCCGCCTCACATAAACATTATGTCTGACTCCAGTTCTCGGGTTATTCCTTGAGAGTTATTTATTGTCAACAGCTGATAAAATAGGCATTTTACTGGAATAAGTTTTGATTGTATTAACGACTCTCGTACAGTCATACATAGCTGTCAACATATACTTCAGGCGTAAAATGTACCAGGGTCAATATAAAAATTCTTATCTGAAAAAGAAAATCGTGAACCTACTAATTATATGTATTTAACAGAATCCTGTATTAATATTACATATGAAAAAAAAACTCACTTATCTCAAACAAAAATATGTTTTAATTAATATTTAAACTTTCGCTCACATTTGCTAGCGCGCCGTAATTATTATGACAGATTTAAAAAAATACTTATTTTCTGTTGCTCATAAAATTTCTCTAAAGTTTTTACTGAAAACTCGTCTAAGATAATGGTTTTTCAAGATAATAACTTCATATTGACATAAAACACTTTATTTTACTCTAAAATAAAGCAAAACATTTCCAACTTAGCTGTTGGCAACACGGAACAAAAACAGCAAGAACAACAACAAGCAAATGAAATATGGCACAAAATCGGGTTTTTAGCTAAATCCTTTTGATCAAGCAGTACTGGAAGGAACTAATCTCTATGAAAATGATTAGTCCAGAACAATTATCAGCTAAATAGTCACATTTTTAAATATTTATCCCAGCACAACAAACAAACACAAATCACTGACGCGGTTGTTGAACGTCGGAATGAAATTGCATTCAAACTAGATCTATCGCTATGATTGGTTGGTGGTGTTGTATGTCTAAATGTTGGTAATCCCACTGGGAAGGAGTGAGTGAGAACACCTTACGAAGTACTTCATTGGTGTAATAGAGATAAAAGGTTTCTGGCAGAAAGTCGTTGCATTTGCCTCTGGATACTAAAGTATCCAGAGACAATCTACGGAGAAAAAAGTCGTGGATACAAAAGTATCCCGAGAAAATCTACTGAAGAAAATCTTGGGATACTTTTGTATCCCAAGGCAATCAAGCGGTTAGAGGAGCTTTAGCCTTTTTACCAAAACCTTGAAATGTCCCCGCGTGTTTTATATTCCTAACATAAAATAACGATCAGTGTGAGAAAATAGAATGAAAATATACTTACCTTAGTTAAGTCCAAAATATTATTTAGGTAGATGCCTTCCGATGGGACCCCACTGTAATTATTTGATATCCTATTGTCTTTATATGTTATATACCTGTCTATTGTACGTTACCCGATGAATGATTGACCTAATGACCGAATGAGGTAGAACTTGTAGAAGAATTCTTGAATTCGTAATAATCCACTTTCTTTAAATAATTTCTTTTAATAATCCACGTTTTTTAAGAGACTTAAAATTTATTCTGTAGGAGTATACGGTTTTAGAAAATCCCATTACAAGGCTGTAATAGTCTTAAGTTGAATTAGTAGAGACTATTATAAGGGTGTTACAAGCCAAAATACACTAGTAAAGGGGGCTCTTTTCCAGGCTAATAAGCGCTTATAAGTTCATTATAAGTACGCAAAAAAATGGTTCCAAGATAAAGTTATAGAACCCCTTTTATGCTTGTTGGGATAACTATGAATCTTAGTAAGTTAATAAATAAAACAAAAAGTGCCGAATGATAGGATTTAATAACATTTTGAAAAAAAAAAACTGGTCATGGTCAATAAAATTTATTTCCAAGCAAAAGAACATGCAGTAACTTAGGTTAGGTTGGAATTTATTTTCTTACTGAATAAGATTCATGTACCTTTTTATCAGTCTGGGGACAGACATAGGTCAGGATGGCGGAATGTTAAATATTTACAAAGTTACCACGATTAAATTATTATTTTTAATTGGAAGAAAATTAATATAAATAACTATACGACAATTTAATATTTTAGCTTCACACTCACTAAAGTGAGACTAAACATAAACATTTACATATAGCCACAAAAATTGCTTCTGGCCCCACACTAGATTTCCCTGTGTCATGTTAACGGTTTTCAAAGATACCACAATAAAATTAACATGTTTAATTGGAAGAAAATTAATATCAAAAACTATACTATAATTTAAGTACTTTAGCTAGAAATGAAATTGTATTTTACAGTATAATTTGATCAGTTATGATGATTCTCTGCGAGTAAATCAGTGTTCAGTGTATTGACATCCGGAAGTTGTGTCTTAATTATGTTTCGGTGCGTTGATAGTTGTGAAAATAGTGCCGATGCTGACTGCGCGCCAATGAGTGTTGGTATATGTATTTACTTCTGGGTGAACGTCAGAATTATAACTGGGCGCGCTCTTAGTGGTAGGTATGGCGACGCCGCCGCTGTTCGCGCGCTAAACGGAAACTGTCTCAGCTATCATGCTATATTTTACAGAGTGGTGCATAAGAAAGAGCAGGATTAAGAAATCAAAGTGTAAAATAATACTAGTTTGAAAATGCAACCGAACCCATGTTTAGCCAGTATTTACTTTCAAAGAAACTCGCAGTTTACATAAAAGACATTTACCGTGTTACTGCAAAAAATATTAAACGTAGTTTAACCTCAAAACAAACGTCAAATCTTATATATTTTAGTCTTTAAACGAGTGTTGAACGAGAGTTTATGATTTTGTGGTATAACCCAAGTAGGACAAAGCTTCTGTATAACAGCATTTTTACAGTACACATTGGACACATTAGCTGCTAAAAATTGCTGCATATCAGCATTATATACGCATATAATGCTGATATAACTCTAATTTGGGCACAAATTACGTGGCACATTGCTGTACAACTGAATTATAATAGCATTATATTAGCATTAATAAAGGCAACAGTTACTCCAAATGCCGAACATTGCCTGAATAACAAGGCACGAGGTACTCATTATAGTTAATATGCAGCAATTCTCATACTCATTCGCAAAATTGGAATAAGCGTGGTCATCTTAAATGATTTATCGGAGCTAAAAGTAAATTATCAGTGAAATTGTGGTATGCAGAAACGCATTTTTATTTTTACTCCGTACAAGAGTGTTGAAGAGCAATAAGTAATATTGATGTTTTGGTTGCCATTTTGTGGATAAATAATAAAGTTAATGTTAAGTAAAACTTTGAGTTATTTCAATTATTTGTTAAATTGTATCGGGAAAGTATTTTTATTATGAAATACCATACATATTTAGGTCAAAATTTTCAGCGCTCTCATAATATCCACAAATACGTGAAAAAAGTTCAAAATAAAATAGGCTATTTGCAAGTATTTTTTTTACATATTACTTTTACATATAAGCGCTGTTTACATATTCATTTATTTTGATATAGTTCAGTGCAAGCTGATATTTTCTGATATAAACTAAATGGATAGAAGCTAAATGTTTACAATAATCCGCGTTACGTACTTAAAAATGGCGGATAAACGAGTGGTCAGTGTTAACTTAAATTTAATTCGAAATGTCCACGCATGGCTTATAATGGTAAATTATAACTCAACCAGAAGTCTTAATGCCGAATTAAATTCCATTATTCAGCCCAGGTCAGAATTGACGGTCACGATGTACAGATTTATAGCAGGGCGCTGCTGTGTTACTGCATAAAAGATCACATTTGGTACAATATTGGCCTATATTAATGCTGATGTACAAGTATACTCTATCAGTGAATAATGACGTAAGAGTCCACGTTTAAGCAGCATAGCGCATTATATCTTTGTTAATAGACTTCACATCGTGTCTGCTTGCGTTATAGAGGTTCAAATGTTCTCTGTTAAAATGCAAGTGTTTTAAAGGTACACCTGGGAACCATTATTCAGAATACTGCACTTTTTGTGTCCACAAAATGCATTTTTGCAGCTGAAAGGGTACAACTCTACTAAACGCTGAATAACAGTGAATCAGTGGCGTCTGTGTAGCGCTTAATAGAATCTCAGTAACTAATATTGCATTATATTGGATCTCGATATTTCCTATGCAGCTATTGCAGTCCGATTGAACACTAATAAGTCGTTAAAATTGCTTAAACAACCGATGTGGACCTAGTGTAGAATTATATAATGCAGCTTTGTGTTACTTGGGCAGTCTTTTAACATATTCACTTTCATTATGCTATCACATTAGTTTCCTCTCATAATCGTAAAATAGTTTCCTCGAGTTAGTTTTTCTTAATCGTAACCAGTGGTAATATCCCGATGGAGCTCGAACTACGGCCAATACCAATAATCTTCTCACTACCTCTCTGAATTTATTTCCTAGGAGAAGAATACAATTATCGGAAATTGGTTTTATGCGTTGCTTCCCAACGCGTAATGGCGGTAATTATGTGGAATTATGTAGATTATTTAATAATTATGAGTATAGCTCCTTGGAGATGTAGCTATAGTAAATAATTATGATAATGGATTCGTGCGGATCGTTATTAGGGTTCCGTACCCAACGGGTAAGAACGGAACCCTATTACTAAGACTTCGCTGTCCGTCCGTCCGTCCGTCCGTCCGTCTGTCACCAGGCTGTATCTCAAGAACCTAGCTAGCTAGAGAGTTGAAATTTGCACAGATTATGTATTTCTGTTGCCGCTATAACAACAAATACTAAAAAACAGGATAAAATAAATATTTAAGGGGGCTCCCATACAACAATACCAAATACAAACTTATGGATGCACCTGGTTACGTACATGGAGTGTGAAAGTAACCGCACCAATAACTTTGTAAACAATATATTGCTGTGTAAAATCCAAACTATTCACTCCACACCATCGCTTCCATTGAACGGTTGTACGGAACCCTTCGTGCGCGATTTAGACTCGCACTTGACCGGTTTTTAGTTATAGCTTCGGACCGCGCGCACAAGCTCAAATAATTTCGGGGTTTCTTACTTTGTGAGTATTCCACTTTGTGGTTTGCTGAATTAAATCTATTTTTGTTAAGTTTTTTCAGTAGTAGTAATATTTCGGTAAGATTATTGATTATTTAAATTTCTACATAAGGTAATAGGGACGTTCTTCTTTTTTACGTCACATTTGCTGTCTCCCTCAGAAAAAAAACATTGTCTGCAAAATTTGTTGACTTTTTTATATATTTTTATTACAATGGCTTATATACTATACGAGCATTAAGATGTTTAAATAGCACGGTCTAATTTTAAGAATTTCTGAGTAAAATCGTTGTGACGAAGGACTCAAATCGTGGGACATAGGTGTTTTCATACATATTTTAGGTGTCTCCCAACTCCAGTCACTGCGTTTAAATACATAGTACAAATAAATGTTATATGACATTATAAAATGTTTGAATGCCATTTAACGAGTGAAACACTAATTATTATTATAATATACGATTCATAAACAAATGAACTAAAATAACAAAAAAGTGCTAATATGAACTTTATGTCTCCGAACGAAGTACAAATTGAGCGGTCGCCTAGGTCACACGTTTTTGCCGGTTAAACTTTGGGTGGATGGCATGGGCACACGCCTCGCCCCTCCCCCAACCCGCCTTCAACGTCCCTGCGCCATCGCCGGCCGAGCCAGTCCACAGAGCAATATAAGTAGTAATATGAAATAGAGTGCCCTCTCCCGGGACTTTTATGCATGACAAGGTTGAAGCGCCATCTCGTTTTTAAAGTAAAAACGATTTTATATATCCATACGTATAGATAGGTATGTATCCATATCTCGTTACCTACCTAGGTATTTTCCAGTACTACGCGACCATTACAATTAGGCGCACCTTGCAGTACGTATAGTACTGCAAGGTGCGCGAGAGCTTTGACCACTGCGAGCGTTTCCAGCTCATACGAGTGGTATTTGCTATCAGCACCCTGAGTAAGTCGGCTAAAATAAGACACCACGCGTTTACGATTACCCTCATGTACTTGAATCAAAACAGCTCCATAACCAATAGAACTCGCATCTGTATGGACCTCTATTGGTAACGAAGGGTCGTAGATGGCTAGTACCGGCTCACTCGTCAGACATTCTATGATGTGCTTTCGAGCCGCCCGTTGTTCTACTCCCCAAGAAAAGTTAACGCCCTTTTTAGTTAGCGCGGCTACGCATGCAGTCTTTTGGGCAAAGTTGGCTATATAGCGTCTAAAATAACTGGCTAGGCCCAGAAACTGACGAACTTGTTTTACATTTTGTGGCTCGGCTGAGTCAATCAAAGCTCTCACCTTCTCATGGCTCGGCCTAACCTGACCTTCACTGATTGTTCGTCCCAGGTATTCTATCTCTGTCGCTAAAAATGAACACTTCTTCAAGTTAATCGAAAAACCGGCGCTAGTTAATGTGTCAAGGACCTTACGAAGCAAAACAAGGCCTTGGTCTACCGTTTTACTTAAAACAAGGACATCATCGATGTAGACCAGGATATCGCCAGATTCGATGAACTCGCGAAGTGTTTTTGCGATAATCCGCTGGTAAACGACAGGAGCGTTTGCCAATCCATAAGGCATTTTTAAATAATTATAATGTCCTTCAGAGGTAACAAATCCTGTGAGCTGTACCGAATCTTGATCCAACGGGATCTGGTGGAAACCAGTTGCCATATCCAGCCTACTAAAAAATTTGTTACTACTATTTGTTACTAATCGATCTATGTGGTCATCTATTCGCGGCAGAGGAAACCTAACTTTCACCGTGACCTCATTGAGCTTACGGAAGTCAACACACATTCTGTCCGACCCGTCTTTCTTTTTGACGAGAAGGATAGGACTTGCGTACTCAGAATCGGACTCCTCAATAATGCCCTTGTCCAAAAGATCTTTAATAATTTCGCGAACGCGAAGCGTCTCGGCATGGGACAGTCTATATGGGCGATAGTAAACAGGAGTGTTGGAGTTAAGTTTTATTGACATACACCCTGTCTTGACAGTTGAGGTCGCAGTACCAGAAATGAAAAATTTTGAAAAGTGATTTACTATTTCTAACAGTTTTTGTAACTGGTCATCAACAAGAGGCGTGTTAATTGGAATAGAAGGCTCAGATTGAACTGCCATCACCGTATCCGTGCTACGTTCAACCCTCGTAAGCCGCTGATAATCCTTGGTGCGAACATACCTAACACCTTCCCTATTCAAAACATCTGTACCTAATATGACTGGAGTGTTCATGTACTGGGATGGTACAATGAACAAGTCTACCTCGAGAGTCAACCCATCAAACTCAATTGGCAATCTTACATAAGACGTACTTTCTACTTCCTGGCTACCCAACCCCTTGAGAATCCGAAAAGCAGGCTTAACTGAACAATTAAAATGTTTCAGCAAGGATGACGACATAAGTGAAATGGTCGAACCGCTATCGATCAAAATATCTACTGGTACATCCTGAATGACAGCCACTACAACGTCACTATTGGTGGAAGTAACTAAAACCTTACAGAAATTAACTGTCTCCTTATTTGTCGCTTCAGATCTCTGTTTGGCAAAACAAGTATCGACACTGTGACCCAACTTCTTGCAGAATGAACAAGGTTCAGACCTAGTCTGCACAAAAGCAGGCCTAGAAGACGCAGCACTCGAAGTACTCGACACCTTACTTAACCCCTGATCGATCCTAGGACGCTTAGAACAATTAGCCTGCCTATGACCTAGTTGGCCACACGAAAAACATTTAATATCAGCAGAACTTCTTTTTCGTGACGAATCTGTGGTTTGCTTACTCTGAGTACTATTAAACGCAACCGAACGCGGAGCAGAGCTCTTCGAGGTACTAACAGGCTTAACATAAATCGAGAAAAATTCAATTAAATCATTTGGCATTAATTTTGCATTAGTTGCCGACGCTCGAATATTCGGATCACTAATGCCGCGTATAATTATTGCTGAAATTAACTCGTCACTAAGACCCCGCACTATACGTAACCGAAGCAATGCCCGGCGTGCATAATCCGCATATGTAGGGTACTTGTCAGAATTCGTATTAATAACCTCGGCCAAAATATTCGCGATATCAGGTGTCTTCGGGCATAACGGCTTAAACTCCTTCTTAAAGTTTGTCCAGGAACGATCACTTGACACCCACTCGTTTAACCATGATCGTGCGTCACCCTTAAGACAGTTGCCGATACGCGAAAGGCATTCATAGTCATTCCACTTGTTACATGATTTTGCACGATCCACTTCCGCACACCAATCATCAAAATTGTGCAAATTCGGATCGAAATTCGAAATATAAAAATGTTGGCTTGACCTACCCGCATAATTAATAGAACGGATCGCATCCACAATGCGATCGGTAACCGACGAACGTTCCGGGGTTGACCTTGGATTTTTCGAATTACGTTCCGAATCGCGAGGTGGCGATCTAGATCTGTAATGCAAACGCGACGGACCACGGGTAGGCGATATGAGCCAATCCTGTGAGTGTCTCTGACTTCGATCGCGAGGAGGAGACACGCACCTATCCCTTGACCGCGACTTGCGCCTACTTGGCGACACTAACGTACGCGTAGACCGCGCTGGCGACGGGAGACGTGCACGCGAACGTGACGATGTTCGCTGACGCCGCGGTGGTGACCTATCTCGACTGTTATCTCGATTACTCGAACGAACCACTTGTACATTTGGACAAGCCGACGCGGACGAAGCCCTAACCTTTTCTTCTAACATCCTAAGACGAAGCATTAGAGCTTCCATCTCAGAAGACCGTTCACGGCGCCTACTATCACGTCGGTCGCGACTATTGCGGCGATCATCGTCGCGATACGGGCTACGACTATCACGGCGGGTCACACTGCGACCACGCCCGTGATCCGACATTCTAATTTACAAGGATTCGAACAATAACTTTGAATTTAGAGTACTTGAGGTAAGTACAGAAGAAAATCACACACAAATCACTAGAATACAAACTAACTGCCACAAAAATAAATGGAGGGAAAAAAAAAAGGAGGACTCACCCTTGACGACAACGACGACTTGCAATCCACACTCGCACGCGTTAGCAAGTAAAAATAAAAAATAACGAAATCGAGGGTAGATGAAGTTAAATGGTTATTCAAATCATAATCCGATATAATCACATGTAAAACTAAGCAAGTGGGCAAAAGATTTCGAATCCCACTTCTGATCTTGGAAATAAGACCAGAAGTGATTTTTTTTTAAAAAAATTAATCACTACTACCTAAGGAAATTCAACTCAAAATAGAATTATTTGACAACAATTTAATTTACACCATTTAACAGTTCATACAAACGACCAAATTAGAAATTATTACAAACCAAGTAAAGCAATCACAAAATGAACACACAACACTATAACCTCACAATTACGTTAACACTAAAATCGATAACCAAACCGGCAGAGTGACGACCTAATAGCACGAAAAACGAAGCGAGAATGTGGCGGTACCGGCGGGGCATCGCCTTTTATAGTCTCTCCCCTCTACTATTAATCTTCCCTCCAACAATATATTTTTGAAAATTTATTTTGGAGTGATCCAAATGTGACGTAAAAAAGAAGAACGACCCAATAATGAATGTCTGTATCGAATGAATAAAAATATTTTAGATCCTATTCTAGTTGGAATTAAGATTAGTTCTTGTAAGAATATCACTCTAATTAGAATCCTTCACCTTTTTTCCTTTCCACAACGCCTTTATTTCAGTTTGAATACAGCTAATATGTGTTACCTAAAATGAAGCTCCCTAAGTTGTACTTATTTCTGTATTATTTTAATATTAAAGCAAAATTTAGGCCTAATGTTTGGTTTTATTTATGCGTTATAGTGTATAAAACTATAATAAACTCAAACACAGATAGTCTTCATACATTTATTTATCAAAATAAAACTTGCGAGACACAAACGCGAAATGGCGGTTGAGACAGCGACTTTGAGTGAGTTTTAATGTGCAATCAGTGACCACAGAGTATAAAACCATTCATTTATAAGATAGCCTGTTCTTTCATGTACAATTTGAATAGGTTAGAAAGAGATAGGGTTAACATGATTGCTGCAACGAAGCAAAATTGAACCCTATCACAGCAGTAACGGAGCGGGAACGCCACACACAGGCGCCAGAGTGACCGGTACCGGTGCGGGAATCTCACACACTAGTGGTTAGGTTTAGCCTGACAGGTATCGATTTATAATAACTTGGGCAAGTAAGTACTACTAAGTGGGCAACAAGTACTGTCTTGATGAATTCCTTTCTTCGGATTCACCATAAACATTTGCTACAGACGAAGGTACGATGGAAAAAGTCACGACCTACTGTGTGTGACATCTTCGCAGTGCAACAAAGGATAAGTTAAATTGCATCTACTTTAGATACTCGTAGTTTTCTGCTTTCATTTCCAGAGATGAATATTGTTTTTCAATTATTTACTGTTCTTTCAGTCCAGGTAGTTGGAATAGAACTGCAATTACGACATTCATTGCGATTGAAAAGTATTACGCTAACAGACCGCATAACGTGTAACATTCACTGTGAACTTTTTACTAGAATTTATTATATTCTTTGGTATGCTACGACTGTCTAAGCTCATACAAAATAAATAAATAAAAACAAAGCGTCACGCCTTTCCCCATACGGGCTGGCAAAGACACAGTTGTGCCCACGTTCAGCCAGATATTCATAGGAAATAAACATATTATTTTGCCTTTTTACTTTCCCGACCCGCAGATGATATTACGCATTCATCAGATGTGCCCCCGCCAACGCCGATTCCTGCTCTATCATGGTCTATAATCTTTATTCTCTAGTACACTTGAGTGATTCCGTCCCCATCTCCGAACTACAAACACAAGCTACCGGGATAATGGCGCCGGATGATTATTTCATATATCATTTGCGGGGACGTAATTTAATTTTGAGTGTCCCCTTTATTGAGCCAGTGAGCTCTATAAAAGCGCAATATCTTTCGCCCTGCGCCGCGGGGAGAGGGAGCGAGCTGCAATTACAACGTGGGGCCAGGGCTTGTAGGGGACACAGTTATACATTATCGTGCATCGCGCCTTTTCGTAGCCGAAGCAACAAATTTTCATCCACACAGTTGTATCCAACGACAAGTTGGCCATGAAGCTCAGGCTAATACATATAACTCTAAAAATATAAAATCATAAAAGCTTCATACTACGAATGACATACAACTTTTTGATCCCATGTTATACGCTGAAAGTTTTGTGAAATTACAGTTTGGCACCAATCTTACTTCGTTCCTCACAGGCGCTTGTACCCAAAACAGTCACTATGTTTGTTTGTCTGTCTGCGTTAATAATTGTATACAGAATACTGTGTAGGGTGTCACATTACCGTGCCCCCAGTATAGTACGTATTGTGAGGGCGCATTTGCTCAACCGGGCGTGGAACATTCCGAAACGCGGTGAGCGCTCGTTTGTGTTAGAAACGATAAATACACAACGAGGGTTAGCCCTGGGCCCTAATTCCTATGCTGTTACATAGTCAGGAATTCTCCACCCAACGATACCTAACACGGTCCAAGTCTAGTATAATGGCCATTTTTAGTGAGGAGTCGATGTGATAGTTACCAAAAAGGTACGCGACAACATGACGGTTGAATATTACCTTTAAACCTTTTTGTATTTGTTTATTATTATTTCATTACTGAGTTCACAACACAAGACTATTAATGTACATAAGGACATAAGGATTATATATCTTAACTTAAGCCAATTAAGAACTCTCATCATTTAAGAACTTTCATTATTTAACTAATAGTTTATATATCAAAATCAAATGAACACCTATGATAAAATCTACTTTCCACCTCTTCTTCTATTCCTACATCATTTGATACTGGGTGCGCAAACAGCAGGTCATTCTTAGGGCTGCAGCAAGACGACACGGTCTCAAGCGCAAATTTGCTAGCTATTATACGAGGCTAGACTTGAACATTTTGGAATCGAAACACTTGCAAACAGGCGTAAGATTTGCGCGGTAACATATCTTCATAAAATTATTCATTGCGAAATCGACAATTCTCTACTATCATCATTAAATATAAACACTCGACAGTCTTACCACAAAAACTTTAAGCATCGTTTGACACATGAACACAAAAATCGTTATCACAAAACAATTTAGGCAACCGAGAAAGCTTGTTTAATGAGTGTCTTGTCTGTTATCGCGTAAAATGGAACTGATGAACGTTTTTTTTCATATTGTGTTTTACGGCCCTGGAAATTCAGTCCTTTTAGGCTAATTCATGTACGAACGAAATTAACTGAATTTTTACGCGATTTAGCCGCTCTTCAGTAAGTTACTCACTAAACACTTTTTTGTAATAACGAAATTTAGAAGCTTGCTTAATATTTATTTACTGATAGATGATGATTTAGCTTAACAAGTGATAATATTAGGATATTAGACGTAAACGTTGTGGTAATATGCGTATATAGAATACCGGGAAACTAATAGAACATATTCATTCAAGTCTTAGAAAACGTCCTTCATATTTACAAAAATAAAAGAATAAAAAATATCATAGCAGCGACTACAACATAAATAGATCAACCAAAAAAAACACATTCTAATTTTGAACAATTGCTAGAAACTTATAATTTCTCACTAAGATTAAACGAGCCTACTAGAATAACTCGCAAAACTAAGACCTGCATAGATAACTTCGCGACAAACTTTATTGATGGCCAAACAAACGTTGAATTAGGATCACAAACCCCTATTATAAAAGTTCCGGTAAATAAACGACTAACGAAAACCCCTAAACCTAAATTCGCAAAAAAAAGAGACTTCTCTAAGAAGAAACGCGAACTACTCTGTAAGTATCGCAAAACACCAATGGAAATACACCACCACACTAACCATTCACAAAACGGTACAAAAAAATCCTCACTCTAACATAAAAATCTCAAAATTCGCACTACATAAAAACTGCCAAATATAAATCTAAAGCTACGTGGCATATCATTCAGAATTTGCAACTAAAAGAAAGAAAAAAAACTAAATTCAAATCAAATCAAATCAAAATGTATTTATTGAGCCAAAAGAAACATAATTACAAAAACTTTTGTAAATTCTAAACCCCAAACTAATATTAATTGTATCTTGGAGTTTAGTGTTTCCGTTCTGGATGAACTTAATTAAAAATTATGTTGTCACAGTCTATGTAATGCACTTAACAAAACAAGTACCTAATGCCTACTAGATTAAATTAAAAGACAAGCCTAAACAATTATGGCTCACTTTTTAAGTATCTTACTACAAGTATTATATTAAATATATCTGATATAATATTATATGTATATGAGTAATTATTATATTAATAACACCATTATATTATAATAGACATACTTAAATATATATATTATATTATTATAAACTTACATAAATATTTATTTAACTATTAAAATTAAATGAATATAATATTTAACTATACTTAGATACATAGATATTCTTATTTTATTTAGATTCTCGATAATGTATTGTTTCAAGATAGCAAATGTAATATTATTACTTATCAGCACAGAAACTTACTTTGTAAAGCGAAATTGTATGGTCACGGTAATGTAGGGTAGGTTAGAATTAATAAAAGTTTGGCATGGTAACAGAAAGCATAGCAAGTTAACAACCACTGTATGGTGGCCGGGCTATCCCTATGTTCAGGCTTAGTGCTAGGATCAATCCGCACTGGTCAATAAAGAATGGTCAAGAGTCCAATACTAATTGACCCAGTCCGCCTTCACCATGTACCCAGTATAGGGCCAACATACACTGGTCACAGGTTATGGAAAAAACTGTAGCCAGAGACCTATGCTGTAGTAGAAGCGACATAAAGTATGATTAGCTAATAGTTATTAATTAGTCATAATAACGAAATAATATGTAACCCAAGAGACGAGCTAAGACATTTAATGATTTCTCGATAGACCAAGTAGGATTTCAAAGTTGCAAGATCTAATTTCAGATCAACCAAGTCTAAGTAAAAATCAATATTTATGGTACCAACAGATGTTACGGAAGTTCTTTTATGTAATAAAAGGCCTAAATAATACAAATAGTGTAGGATATGACATAATCAGCTCCAAAATACTAAAGACTAGCTCCCACACCTTAGGCGCGCCACTATCGTACATTATAAATATTTGCTTTGACAAGGCACTTATCCAGATTGAATTAAAACTTGTGTTATAAAACCTATTCACAAAGCTGGAGATAAAAAAGACGCCACTAAATACCGACTAGTGGCTTTTATACCTATAATATCTAAAAGCTTTGAAGGGGCAGTACATAACAGACTAAATTCCTTTCTAGAAGCACACAACATATTTGTTGACGAACAGAATGCCTTTAGAAAAAATAAGTCCACAATTAGCGATTTATGACCTCTTAAAACATGTGTATGACAGTATCAACAATAGAAAACATGTCTCAGCAATTTTCATGGACATGACTAGACTAAGGCTTTCGATTTCGTAGACCTCAAACTATTGCTGGAAAAACTCGAAAGTTTTGGTATTAGGGGTCCAACACAAAATCTATTAAATTCATAACATCATAAACGCGCGGCTGTAGAATACGGAGTACCACAGGGAAGTATCTTGGGGCCTCTCCTGTTCCTAGCTTATATAAATGACCTACTAGAAAGTGTTACACATCCTACAGTTTTTTTTGCAGATGACTGTTCCGTTGTCATAAAATGTACAGAGCCACTTTACTTCGAACTAGATATAAACAATACATTGAGTAGCTTTGTCGAATGGCTTCAGAATAACAATCTAAAAATTAACCTACAAAAACTAAAATTATGCAATTTCATCAACGACTAGCAAACCCACCGAAATTAAACATCAACTATGAAAACAATGACGTAGAAATAGTACAAAAAATAAGATTCCTCGGACTGCACCTAGAGCAACACTGTGGATGGAAACTGCACGTAGAAAAACTGTGCTGTAAGATAAGACACACACACACGGACACACGGCAATAGCTGTAACTAAAAGTTTTTCGTACCTACCCTCGGTGTTTGTTTGTGCGATTACGTTTACTTTGTGAAGCGGATTCACACACTCGCCGCCCCCGCTCTTCTCTCTTCGGCTCTTCTCCCCGCCCGTCGTGTGCTCACTGCGCCCGCAGTGACGTCATCGCATCGCGGCTGCCTACGTGCTTCTAAAGCTAGAAGCGCCACCACCACCACCCACGGACCGACCCCAAACGGAGAGGAGGAAGGAGAAGAAGGAGAAGAACACGCCCGTCTCCGGAGTTGACCCTACGCAGCACCTGTGGTGTTGATCGACTGCTCGCCGGCACTTCACTGGGCCTCCTCGGATTTATTCGAGGTCTCACGCGGTGGAGGAAGACCGCGTTAAGTCGGCACCACAGAGCCTGCATAACTCCGGAGAAGTAAGAGGAAGACCCCGTTGTTAAAAACGAGATGAAGAGAAGCCGAAAGCCGGAGGACCCTCCCCCCCCGCCCCCCGACGAGCCGGATCCGCCTGATGTGCGGATCCAAATCGACCGACGACGGCGCCGTGTAATTCAAGTCGTGAAGCGCGACATATTTACCGGCGAGACGTTCGACCTCGCCGGTAATCTGCTCACCCGAGGAGAACACGGCGCCACCTCCAGCCCCATCACGGGCACACCGACCCACGAGGGGGGCAGGGAAGAGTTCTTCCGCCCCCCCCCCCGACTCACCAACTGAATTCCCGGCCGAGGTGCCGGCGAATGAAGACGCAGCCCGCAGAGCCGCGGCAACCGCCCTGCTCGCCTCCTTATCGCCGCCACCACCGCCCGCGATGAAGAAAAGCCCGGTGCGGCCGACGCTGCCGACGAAGTTCCCCAACCTCAACCTGGGGAACGCACCGGGGGCCGTCCCGAGGCCCCCTAACCCGCTCATACGGGTGCTACAGGAGTCTGCGCAGACAGACTCGCGCGACCCCAGTATTAGCAGTGAGTGGGCGGAGCCAGCGTTGGCCACGCCCCCCGTTGCACCAACCATACCAACCGCCGACACACCGAACCCGGACTCGACGGAAGAAGCCGAAATGGAAGTGCCGCAGACCACGCCCCCAAGTGGGGTTTCTTACGCTGCGGCATTACTACAGCCGCCGAAGCCCCAAGCGCCGCGACCCACCACACCGCAAGCGACCGCCACCGGTGAGCCCAAGCCGAAGAGGAACCACCCGCCAATCGTCGTGGAGAACCTGCCGGCCTGGGCTACACACTTTGCCCGGCTGAAGGAAGCCCTAGGCCATGCCCCCAACGCGCGACCCTTTGGAAAGGGGGTCCGCTTTACGCCGCAGAGCCCGGAAGAATACCGGCAAATCGTCCGGTATCTGGACGAGGCGGCCCGCACAGACAAGACCATTTCATGGTTTTGCTACTCACTGGACGCGGACCGCCCCTTCAAGATTGCTATCCGAGGGCTCCCGGCAACCACCCTGCCCGAAGAGGTCGCCGCAGCGCTGGCTAGCGTAGGCTTCCCGACGCAACATGTCCGCCAGATTCCCGGCCGGATGGGCCGCGCTGGCTGCCTTTTCTTCGCCCTGCTGGCGGAGAAGCAAACACCCGGCAGCATAGAGAGGCTCTACAGGGTGAAGGAGCTGCTCTGCATGCCGGGCATCACCATCGAGGGTTGGCGCGGCCCAAAGGGGCCATCGCAGTGCCATCGGTGTCAACCATCGGGCCACTCCTCAACCAACTGTCGCCGCCCTGTACGCTGCGTGCGATGTGGAGAAGGGCACGCAGCTACCGACTGTCAGCGGCCAAAATCTGAGGCCGCCACCTGCGCCAACTGCGGCCAAGGCCACCCGGCCAACAGCCGCCGCTGCAAGGCGCTGAAGGAAGAGGCACGCAAGCGCGGCATCAATATCGCGCCGCCACTGCCGCCCCAACAACAGCGCCCCAAGAAGACCGCGCCCCCCACGGCCCGCCCGGCTGCCCAACCCGCGGCCCGCTCGGCTGCCCAACCCACGGCCCGCACGGCTGCCCAACCCGCGGCCCGCACGGCCCCTCAACCTGCGACCCATGCCACCACTCAACCCGAGGCCCGCCCCGGCCCCTCCGCACACCCAGATGTGGAGCCGCTGGGGTCACCCACGTCGCCGCCGATAAAGCGCCCCCGCCTTGCCCAGCCGGGCGAGACCAAGGGCGCCACCATCAGAACACCAGCCAACCCGCCCACCACCCGAGGCGAAGAGGCGAAACCCAGAAGGAAGCGGGGCAAGAAGCGCCGCAATAAGAAAAAGGTGTCTGAAGAGCCTGCCGCCGAGCCGCCCCTTGAGCCCGCCCAACCTGCGAGCCGCCCCCCACTGCCAGCCCGCCCCCGCCCACGGGAGCAGGCAGCACCCGCAGCCCTGTCCACGGAGCGCCAGGAAGCTCCACTCATGGCCGCGCTGCTCGACGCCATCGACCTTATCAGCGCGGCCATACAGGCGATCGTGGATAGACGCGATCCATTGCTGCCCCTACTGCGGGGGTTATCCCATTTGAAGGCCACAATCTCGTCCGGACACAATGCCTAAAGACCTAAGGCTTGTGTATTGGAACCCGGACGGGATCACCAACAAGACGACAGACCTGAGGCTACTCGTGCAGGAGCATGATGTGCATGTCGTGCTTCTGTGCGAGACGAAGCTGCACCCCAGCCGAGAGCTCCGACTGCCCAACTTCTTCGTGTACCGCCGCGACGAGTTATCTCCGAGGGACGTGCCGTACAGAGGCACGGCGGTCCTCGTGAGACGGGATCTCGTCCACGAAGAGTTGGAGCTGCCCGCCTTCAAGACGACGCGGTCCATAGGCGTCCGTCTGAAGACGGCCGACACGGAGCTCAAAGTCTTCGCAGCCTACAAGCCTCCCGGCGACGTCCACCATTTCCACCCGGAAGACATCCGAGCGATGATGGAAGGAGCGACCCCCACACTGGTCGCAGGCGATCTCAACGCCAAGCACCACCAGTGGGGGTCCCACAGCATCAACTCCGCCGGAAGGGCCCTACAGGAAGATGCTGAGAACTCCAACTACGAAGTACTCAGCCCGGGGGCCCCAACACACTACCCGACGAACCCCATGCATCGCCCGGATGTACTAGACGTCGCCCTGGTCAAGAACGTACAGTTCCCCATCGCCATCGGGGAGCTGTACGACATCGACACCCCCCACCTGCCTCTCTTGCTGGTCCTCGGGGTGGAGGCCGATCTCACGTCGGCACCGCGTCCAAGTACGAAGACGGACTGGCACAAATACCAGCTGGAGTTGAACACAACGCAGCTCCCCGGCGGTGTTTCTACCAAGGAAGAGGTAGAAGCCGCGGCAGTGGCCATCACCACAGCCATCACCACCGCTCAAGCCGCAGCCACCACCACCAAGCCACCGCCGGTCTTGCGGAAGGAGAGGCTCCCTCCACACCTCCGCAAGAAGTTGGACCTCAAGCGCCGTCTTCGTCGAACCTGGCACCACACGCGCTGCCCCGTGATCAAGGCGGAGATCAACCGGCTCGGAGAAGAACTGCGCGCGGGCATCATCGAGCTGAGGGGACAGTCCTGGGAGCGCACTATCGACCAGGCCTCCCAAGATGACACCGCCCTTCACCGCCTGAACCGCAGCCTGACATCAACTCCCGAGCCGGTCTGCCCCATGTTTGATCACACGGGCAGGCGCCGCTACGCCGCACGAGATCGAGCCGCCATCCTGGCGGACCACTTCGCTGGGCAGTTCCAGCCCAACCCCATCGCCGACCACGAGCACAACGCCGCTGTTATGGAGCGCGTAGAGCGCTTCCTGGCGGCCCCCGCGCCTCCCCTCGCCGGCGACTACTTCATGTCGCCCCGCGAAGTCCGGAAGGTGGCCCTGAAGCTGAACCAGCGGAAGGCCCCGGGCCCGGACGGAGTCGTCGCGGGGGCCCTAGTACAGCTGCCAAGGAGAGCCGTCGTCTCGCTGACGCGGCTGTTCAACGGCATCCTGCGCACCGGTCACTTCCCCGCCCTCTGGAAGGAGGGCAAGGTGATCGTCATCCCCAAGCCGGGGAAGGACAGAAGACACCCGGGAGGCTACCGCCCGATCACCCTGCTGCCTCATATCGCCAAGCTGTTTGAGCGCCTGCTGTTACGGAGAATCCTGCCCCACATCCAGCTGAGGGCAGAGCAACATGGCTTCCGTGACAGCCACAGCACGACGCTCCAGCTGGCGAGAGTCCTGCACTACCTGGCGTCGGAGCTGAACAGTGGCCGATGCACCGTCGGGGTCTTTCTTGACATCGAGAAGGCCTTTGACCGAGTGTGGCACGAGGGGCTCCTCTTCAAGCTCCTGGACGCAGGTGTGCCCCCAATGATCGGGCAGATCGTGGCCTCCTTCCTGGAAGACCGGCGGTTCTTCGTCTCGGTCGAGAATGCACACTCCCAGACGAAGGCCATCAGCGCAGGAGTCCCGCAAGGCAGCTGCCTTTCGCCGGTGCTCTACGCGCTCTACACCAACGACATCCCCACACTCGAGGGCCATCTCGAGGAGGGGGTGGAAGACGTTGTGCTCGCCCTCTACGCAGACGACAGCGCCTACTTCGCGTCGTCGCGCAAAATTGAGCTCGCCTGCAGGAAGATGCAGCGACTCCTGGACCTGCTGCCGCCCTGGCTGGACAAGTGGCGGACCGCGGTGAACGTCGGGAAGACAACAGCCCTGTTGACCACCCGCTCCCGCCGTCCGACCCCGCTACAGCTGAGGGGCCGGGACATCGAGTGGCAATCGACGGTGAAATACCTCGGTTGCAACATCGACTGCTCGCTGCGCATGGTCCCGATGGTGCAACACTGCATCAACCGGGCCAAAGCCGCGCGGGCAATGCTCCGGCCTGTCCTGTCGTCCAGCCTGCCTCTGAGAGCCAAGCTGCGGGTGTACAAGGCCTATGTGCGCTCGCGGCTCACCTACGCGGCTCCAGCATGGTACGCCCTGCTGTCGAAGACCCAGAAGGCACGGCTGCAGCGGTTCCAGAACATCTCCCTGCGGGTGATCACAGGAGCCGGGCGGTACGTGCGCAACACCACCATCATGAGGGATACCCGGATGCCCACCGTGGAGAAATTCGTCGCGCGACTGGCACGGCGCATGTACGACTGCGCTGACAACAGCCGCCACGCACATCTCCACGACATTGCTCCGCATCACGCACGTCCGCCTGAAGGCAGACCACTCCCAAGAGAGTTGCTGCTCATCCCACTGTCGCCAGTGTAAGCCCGCAGAAGAGGGCGAAAGCACGGCGCAGTGAAGAAGAAGAAGCTCCCGCACCGTTGTCGCCAGTGTATGCCAATAGACGGCGAAAGCACAGCACAACGAAGACCACGCGAGGCCCCTGACAAGTAGGGGCCACCCAAGACCGGGGGGGACGTTACCCCCCGAGTTGACGCCGCGGGCATGAGGCAACCATAAGTCCTCGACCCCGCAACCGTAGTGGTCCTCGCGCTCCGCGCGAGAACACACTCCGCAGACCACACGGCTGTAAGATAAATAGCTTTGTTTACCCTCTAAGGAGTTTAACGCAGATTGCGACCACAGAGGCATATTTCGGATTTGTGCATTCTATCCTTAGTTACGGTATAATTTTTTTCGGAAATTCTACTGATAGGGACAACATATTTAGGCACAGAAAAAATGTGTTAGGGACATCGCTGGCATAAAAAAGAAAGAAAGCTGAAAACCCTACTTCAAAAAATTAGACATTCTAACTTTTTCATCGATAGTTATCCTAGATTGCTTAATGTTCGTTAAAAAACTATTATACACGTTTTATAGAACGTTTTTCACACATAAAATCAACGTAATAAAAACCAAATAAGTAGTACTTCCTTCTCCTAAATGCGTGCTATATAGAAATAGCGTTTTCTATGTCGCCATAAAAATATTTAACCTCCTCCTCCTAATATTATAAAAACTTTGGATTTCCATTTTTTTTTAATAACGGATACTAAAATCTTAAAACATAAAATGTACTATGATATCAATGAATACTTTAATGACAAAGAACTGATTACTTAACAAATCCGCGTCGAAGTAAATGGGCTGGATTGAGTTTTCTTGCCGTTTCTTTCTCGTCTTTGCCCACAGTTTGTGAAGTTTGTGTAGCGGTTTAGCATCGCAATATTAGTATACCTAGAGTCATAAAATAAAACTATAATAATTATACAGATTTAAGTAGTAAATATGTCCACTACTCTAAATATGTTTAGATTAAATTTAGACTTCAGATGTTATATAATAAGGTTAATATTTGTACACCTAGTACTACTTGGCCATCATTTGAAATACTGTAAATTATGTAAAACCTAGATACAAACAATGATGAACAAATAAACATTTTTGTCTTTGTCGTTGTCTTTGTATAATACTGTGTTTTTATTATTTTTTATAGTAAGATGATCGATGTCTAACCACGCGCACCAAAAAGAAAATATTTAGCGTTCCGGTCTGTAGGACAAACACAGACTTCAACTATCCTCAGAATGTGTCGTACCGTAAATGAAATAAGCCTTGTCCATAAGGAAATTGTCATATTCAACTCGAGTTTGGGAGGGCTTTCATAAGTTTTACTTATCATTGTTAATCTTTCTTTTTTTACTTCTTTCAACGTTATTCAACATAGTCAAGTCATAAGTTCTGTCACATGTGCAATATGAAATAATTTAGACATGTTTATTATTTATGTAAACATTTATATAGCAAAATGAACTTAATAAAACATAGATTCTTATGGTAATAAAGTTTATTCAAAATGACCCCCGCGATTTTGAATACAGCCCTTTATTCTGCGCGGCCAGTCGTCTATCGCAGCACGAACGAGGTCGATGTCAATATCGGCGGCTGCCTTAATCAAGGATGCCTTGAGTGACTCCAAATCAGGATGAGGCTTTGAGCAGGCCTTTTCCTCCAAGTGTTGCCATATCTTGTAATCTAACGGACTCAAATCTGGACTGGAGGATGGCCAGTCTTCGTGCCGGATGAAGTCGATTTCACGCGCCGCCAGCCAGTCTTGTGTGCTTTTCGCTCTATGAGCTGGCGCAGAATCTTGTTGGAATACCCAGTGCCTGTTATTAAACATGGTATGAGAAACAGGTTCCACAAGGTTCTTGAGGACTGTATTTTGATACACAACTGCATTCTACTACAATAAGATACCTCTGGAGATTTTGAAATTGCCATTTGAGCAATTTAAAAAGCATGTTAAAGCGACTTTGTCGAAAAAGGGATATTACAATGTTCAAGATTACTTAAATGACAGGACTATATGGGATTAATCTGGCTCAACACAGACCTTGCTGTTAATAATTTTGTAATTATTTATTCCTGCTTATTAATCATAACAATTAAATTTTTCATATTTGTATTAGTTAAGCACAACCTATTTTTAAAAGAGATCTAAAAATAAATCTGTGGGAGTTTCTACGCCCTTCTTCTCCCACAGTGGTCCAATGTAGAGAAGAGGCAAAAAATGACGTTTGCTAAGTATATGTAAATATCTACAGTAATAAAGTACTTTGACTATTGACTATTGACTATTGACTATTCGTTTTTACGCCTTTCTCACAAAAATGTACCTCAGTTAAGCCCCAATAAGAGACTCCCAACCAAACCATGAGCGAGGATGGAAAATGACCTCGTTGGACACGCGGAATACGGTTGCTCGCTTCTTCACTGCTGTGTGCGTACACCTTATCATTTTGTTTGTTGTAGCTCTCTTCCACGGTGAAAATTTTTTCATCCGAAAAAAGAATTTCCCGATGCTTTTTTCCCGCGTACCGCTTCAACAAAGCGCGGCATCTCTTCAGACTCAGGTCCATAAAAACGAGCGTCCAAACGATGTCCTGTTTTTCTTCGATATGCCCTAAGCCCTAAGTCTTCATTTAACACCCTTTTCACCGTGGTCCTGCTTAACCCCATCTGAAGGGCCAACAGTTTCTGCTTACGTATGGGATTTCTTTGAATTCGCGCCTTCACAGCTTTTATCACTGCTGGATTCCTAACAGAGCGAGGGCGACCACTTCTTGACCTGTCATCTATACTAGAGTCTTCATTGTATCGTTTTATGGTACGATAAACGAATCTTTTGGTTAATTTCAAATTTTTTAGTAAGTCGAAAATCTGAATTGGCGCGTAACCGCAACGATGCAACGCAATAACTGCGACACGGTCTTCTTTAAGTGTCCACTCCATATTTAAAAATGAGGAAAATTCTAAACAGTACACATTTTTATTTTCATGAAAAATTCGAAATTCGAATTCAATAAACTTTTTTGTGGCCAGCGTTCTAAATTCAAAAGTTTTTATTGTGTGACAGAACTTATGACCTGACTATGTATATAGGAACATTTAATATCTCATCATTATTATTTATTAGTGTAAATTTTGGATCTCACGTCTTCTCCAATCAACTCCTGTGTTTAAAACTAGAATCAATATAAAAATATTTAAGTTACCTGCATTATTAATAGTAATAATAATAATATAATACCTTGGACACTATTTACAAACATTGATCTAGCCCCAAATTAGGATTCCCTGTAACTTGGGTACTAGACAACGATGCATTGTTGTAAACCCGTTGCATAGACCTTAATAAATGAATAAATAAATATTCATTTTCTAGTTTCTGAATATGTTTTTCGAAAAAACGGACAATGTCACAATTTTCCAGTACTTTTCTAGCTAGTTTTCGTGCTCGAGAATGGTTTATTGGTCGAAGAGGCAGCCGATGCTATTTCAAATACCCAAGTACAAGAGCAGCTTTTAACGTGAGCAAGATGGAACTCGATACAGAGGGGCGATGCGGACTTGCACAGCACTATGGCAAAGGTGACGCAAGGCCTTTGCAGGTGTGTGGGACGTCACCCATCTGTGATTTCCTCTTTCCGCTCTGGCCATCAATCCTGAGTTGAACTATACATCCAGTGACTGGTCTCGAAGGCGATGCAAGCTGATAGCGCCTCCAGATATTAAATAGCAATGTTAGCCTTGTTTGCAGGTTGTATTTAAAAGGCGCAAGGCTTCTTTGAGATGGCGCCGCGCGTGGGTAACGTTAGCGGCGGAAAATAAACAATGTTAGTGGCGGAGAAAAATGATGATGAATTGATGATTAATAACGCGGCGGGCTCAATAGTATACTGACGGTTTTTCAGAACCGTAACTTTCGCACTTCCTTGGTGTATCTACGGTCTTATTCTGTGGGTGAAGCCGGCACTATGGTAAAACTTGTTTTATAGGTATGAGATTTTTTACACTGTGCTCTAATATCGATATATTAGAGCATTACATACCATATATTACAAAGTGTAAACGGCATACAGAAAAGGTACGGCAAGTGTTAAAAATACATCTAGAGTTGAGATGTAGGTAGCTACATTTTATTTATAAGTTATTTATTATTAGACTCGATGACCCGAATGGCCGAGTCGGCAGTGACGCTGCCTACGAAACCAAGGGTCCCGGGTTCGAGTCCCGGTGGGGGCAAATGTTTGTTTGATGAGAACGGATGTTTGTACCCTAGTCATGGTTGTTTATCTATCTAAGTATAATATTTCTCTATATATGTATATATATCGTTGTCTAGTACCCAAGATACAGGGAATCCTAGTTTGGGGCTAGATCAATGTGTGTAAAAGGTGTCCAAGGTATTATTATTATAATATTATAAGACTATAGGTTCCCACTACGGAAAGTCCTATGTTGCCCTCTTCCACTCCTTACTGTTTCCCACCAGACCTTATCGCGGTCCCTCAGCTCGTAGCTCCAACGCTTCCTGGGGCGTTATATACAGGTGAGATTTAATTAACTGACCAAATTTTGGGGAATGACATTACCTACGTGAGAGCTCCATGTTCTAACGGTGATGGAAAACATCGTGAGGAAACCTTCATTACTCCATAGCCGCGGCGATGGGCTAGCCCCCTGTCACGCAAAATGGAGTATTGAATAACTAGCTCAAAGTGAGCACAATTGTGCCTCTGCCACCCCGTATGGGAAAAGGCGTGACACTATGACTTATGACCTACACATTATTATGAACAACTTTTCCCTAGGAACCTATGGTCATAAATAGGCAATTAAATCCCGCATCGAAATCGCGATCCCGCAAGCGATTTATAGTTTTATTTATATATTTTGTTTGTTTGTAAGTTCAAGAACATCGTCCTAGGAGCGAGACGTGGGGAAGAGAAGCCTTTGCCCAGCAATGGGATGAAATGGGCCAGTAATAGAGGAAGGGGATGTTATTTGCCCCCCCAGATTGTATTTCCTTTATAAAATATTGCTTTTTTATCCCTAGACTCATTTTTATAGTGCATGTAATTTAATAACTAAACCATGGTATTTAGGAACATTGAAGACATAAGTACACTAAATAATACTATAGATTATGAAAATATTTTTATTTTAGATAAGTATCAGTTTGACCTAATTTAAAAAAACGGATGGTATTATGGGCCCCCAGTAAAAGTCACTGTAAATGCTTAAATTAAACCAAAAAAAGGAAAGAGGCGGAACGGGTTAAATGCGCAACTTTAAGTACTTTTGTAAATATAGTGTTAATGTTAAATTTCTTGAGTCAGCTGTCTAAGAATCTTCCCATTTTTAGTTTTATCTAACTTTTGAATTATTTATTTGGGAAAACCGCTCAAATATTCATCAATTCACATGCTGTGCAGGCATGATGCGCCCACATACCATAAATTAGACATTTTGGCCTAAAAAAATATATCTTAGACATACAAAAGAACCTGATGGTAATTTGGCCCCCGGGACCAGTTTACCCTCATCTTGGGGAGGGGCTGAATTGACAACATACGTGTTTATAAAACAAAGATTAAAACCTTCTAAATAACTCAAATAAAGCAAAGTTACGTTCGCGTTTTGTGACAGATAAAGTCAAACTAACGCGATCTATAAAAAAAATAAGTCACGATTAAAGCTAGTCTATTTTAGTTACTTTCCTAGTGTCATGTCCTATTGTATCTTGTTGCGGGGGAAAGCAGCGGATATTTAATAAATTCAATTCAATATGATTTGTAAGTTTTTTAAATTTTATGTGTTTTCTTTTTGTGATGGAGCTGTTCGGTTAGTTAGGGTTCCGTACCCGAAGGGTGCCAAACGGGACCCTATTACTAAATCTCCGCTGTCCATCCCTCCGTCTTTCACCAGGCTGTATCTCATGAACCGTGATTCATCATCTGGGAAATTTTCACAGATGATGCATTTCTGTTGCCGCTATAACAACAAATACTAAAAACAGAATAAAATAAATATTTAAGGGGATCCCATACAACAATTCTTTCTATACCACATACAAACTTATGAATGCACCGGGTTACGTACATGGAGTGTGAAAGTAGCCGCACCAATAACATTGTAAACAACACTGCTATGTAAAATCCAAACTATTCACTCCATACCATCCCTACCACTGTACGGTAGGACGGAACCCTTCGTGCGCGAGTAAGACTTATAAGTCCTGGCTTCTTGCCAAATGTTCTGGTTTTAATTCCCTTGAGAGTATCAAGAACATTTTCTTCAAGGGACTGAGTAAATTATTATTAATTTCAACTTGCCACGTCTACGCGTTCCTGGGAAAGAGCCAGACAGACGGACATTTTTAGTTTATAATTAAGTAGAAAAAAGGTGACATTTATAAAAAATGCCTTCATTGAAATTAATATGTAGCACTTATTTTTTTCCAAAAACAGAACGTAAAAGGGGGCTAATTGTAGCTAATAGAAAATGCAGCCAAATCTCTGCATTTTGTATTAATTCCAATTATTCCCTCAATTCCAATTATCCCCCTTCGATAATGTACTTAATATTTTTTTAAACTTGCGTCTTCAATTATTTTCCAATCCAATTCTATAGAAAATTCCGAGTTCCAAGGGAAATTTATCTGCGGGATTGGATTCCCTAGTTGCAGTCGCCATCGAATAAATAATTTTGGTCTCCCAAAGTAATTTGTAATCATCTGATCAGGTCAACGTACTAAGGTTCAATAAAAAAAATGCGACCATAAGGTATGTTGATTTGGGAAAGTTGTTCATAATTATAGGTTATATCATTCCCCAAGACTTGATCAGCTAATTAAAAGTCGGCTTGTATATAACATTATATCCTTAATGAAAATCCGACTTGAGAAATAACAAAGCTACATCTTCAAAATACAGTATTTTGTAAAAGTCTCACGTTGGGTCTCGACTCTTACTTACTACAAAAAAATAAACGCCTGTTCAACACTTGTTTAAAGACAAAAAGGTATGGGATTTGACGTTAGTATTGAGGTTAAACTATGTTTAATATTTTTTGTAGTAACACGGTTGGTCTTGAATCATCTGCAGTCGCTATGGACGTGAAGCGTGTAAGTGCCATTGATGTAGTGAGTTGTTACTCATAACTTGTATTTAACACCGACAGACATTCCAATCTGCATTGTCACAACAAAATATTTTCTTAACTTTGTAAGGCTAAGAAAGTTGCCGCGATTCGAATCTAGTATTACGTAGACAAGACGGTACCTACGTATGCACAAGCAAAGCCCAGGCCAACTTCGAAGCCATGATATTTCTTCCCTCAGCCACAGCCTTGGGTGGTACCTCCCCTCGTGACTGATCAGATGTCGTACTCGTGGAAAATTGACTAAATTTATGCAACTCACAGTCTGCGCCCCACTTCAGTTATCCCATCAGAGATCCACCGCTTAATGGTAGGGGACGGAGCATTTGCATTCCGCTAATGGATTGGTGCAGCGTTATTGGGATGAATATATTGTGGATAAAATCCTGTTCAAAATGAGCAAAGTCGCGTCAGGCCTCTGTTACCAGAGGCTGGATAGTAATATATATTATTACTACTACTGATATTACTATCGTGCTTGCAGGAATACGAAATGCGCTGAAAGCGTTAGCATTTTTTTGTATGCGTTAAAACTTTCTGTTATTGGCCATTCCATTTCATATTATGCTAAGTACCTACAAATGTATTGATATATGACCACTAGATGATTAAAATTGGATCAGTATCGGAATTGCAAGTCATTCATTAACTTCAAAAATCTATATTATAAAGCCGTTGACCTTCGATGTCATGTGCAGAGTGAATCATCAATCTACCTAATTCAATTTGTGTTCAAAACGTATATGTTTACTAGCTATGTTTACTTTCACTTAAAGTTTACCTTGTCCCTTGGCTTCGCTTACATTATTAGGTACCTATTTATTATTACCAAAATTATTTGCGTAATTTTCAATAATCTATAAACTGGATTGATACTTCGTATATTTGTGTAGGCTAGGCAGTCATTCCTTGTGTAGCCATAACCTTTCTTGGCTGAGCACTTCGACGTAACACTTGGGGGCTTAATATATATACATATGCCCAAAGAAAGTATATCTAACTTTGGGGTTACCTACTTCCCCTTATTTTTTTTGAATTTCACATCTCTCAGCTATAATAACTTCATGTTACCATTACTCAGGCTCCCTTTATGGTAAGGGCATGATTTATGTGTTAAAACAGAAAGCTTCGCAGTTAAACTTCAGAGTAATGAGGGTACCGACGTGGTAGGTGCTGGAGAAATCAACATTACGGGTCGGTACTTCGATACTGTCCTTCTACAATTACCGAACAATTTTCAATAGGGTTAAGTTCTGGATAGGGTGGTAAACGTAGTCCTGAGTGTCCGTGTACTTCGAGATACAAATAAAGTAAAAATGTTCCCATCCACTCCGATGGTGAACAAAGAATTTGGGCCATTGACCGCTTTGGTGGAGCTTGAAATAGACCGATGATAGCGAGGTACGCTAACACAAACAAAAGAAAATTCTGAGGCTTTCAGCGCAAATCGGATTTTAGCCAAAACTGGATACTACCAGAGGCTTGTTTAATACTCTATTATCAAGTCTAACCCGACCACAAGAGTACAACCAAATTGAACAGTGCGACAAAACTCGTAACTACCGCGTTTTATCTGAAGTAAGACAACGGTTTTTCCCTCGTTATTGAAAAAGACTGTGTGCTCAGTGTGTTTGGGATTCACCCCAGAAAGTTTTTCCGACGTAATGGTGGTTTAGGGTCCGTACGTCGTACACCCGTTGTTTATTTTGCCGAAACCCCCACTAAGGGCCGTTTCCCTTTGTATTTACATTTGGAATGCGAGTTTGTTTACAGTAGTGTGAAAATTCACGTAGGTGTACCTGGGCAGTAGTCGTTGCGTAACGTCAAGTGCCGAATACCAATATTTTCTTTATAAGCGTGAAAAATTATGACTAACTGAATTTATTGAGCTCACTTATCACAGTATTTTATTCCGACTGTGTAATTGTAATCGAATAACTGGCTAAACCTGGGCACATATATGTCTCTGGGGTATGTATGTATGTATTCCTGTATGAGAAAGAGGAGTGTCGCATTGTTTGTTTTTTTTTTGTGTAATTTGGACTTTATATTTATTTAAGATAAGAGAGCCACAAATATCGCGGATGGATTCTGAGAGTTACTTTCGCTTGGTACGTTACATTTACTTTAATAAAATGAATAATAAGTTTATTTCATTCAAATTATTTCATATTACATTAATTAATCAATTATAAATAAAATACAATGTCAAAAGAGAGCTTCTTCTCACACAAGAGATACAGGTTCGATTCCTGACCATGTACCAATGAGATAATTAATTTGTCTTGAGTACATTACACATCGTGAGTAAACCTTCATTACTCCATAGCTGCGGCGATGGCTAGCTCCTGTCACGCAAAATGGAGTATTGAATAACTGGCTCAAAGTGGGCACAATTGTGCCTCTGCCACCCAGTATGGGAAAGGCGAGACGCTATGTTATGTAATGTTTACAAGGACAAAAATCCTAACACCGCTTCGCCAAAAAATACAAATGTCTTCACAATGTTCTCTGCTTTTGTATTGATGCGTGGCGTTCCTGTAAGTAATAGATGTAGAAACCATAATCAAGGTAAATGATAGCTAGGAATTACGAGTAACTGCATGTTGTTGTGTGTTATTTTCATGTCAACTGCTCGGTTAGGGTTTCATGGAATAAAAATCGCGGCAGCTAGTTGTTGGCAGTCTAATACCTCCTTATGCTCCTCGATATTGATTTCTTATGTGCTATTTGGATCTTAGATATCTTGTTTTCGCAATTTTTATATTTCTTACACGTTATGGAATAGACACACTGGTGCTCATCGCAAGATTTTACACTAAGTGAGCGTTGGCTAAGGCATGTTTCTGATGAGGATCTTTCCCATCTTAACCTGGTTTGCGGTAGAGATCTCCTATTAGAGATAAGCACGCCTTTGCATACTATTATCATGTATTTCTTGTTTTTTCATGATTTGTGTGCAATAAAGAAATTATTAAATGAAAAAAGATATAAGCGACCATTTTTGTCTATTTAGGGAAAAATTGCCCTTATCGTCTTTTCCTAGAAACGTATATATCAGTATTGATTTTCACGTAAATCCAAGAAGTTAAACATGCGTTTTTGATCTTAGATTTGAAGAGAGGTCTTTTTTTTATTGTTGATCTACTCTGATTTCAGAAAATGTTAGAACATGCCATTTATGGCTACCCAAGTTGCACAGGCGATCTGTTAACCGGTGTCGTAACTCAATGTGAGGTGGCTGCATTTCATAAAGTACCGAGTAACTAAGGGCCTGAGCCCTTTACGCGGCGACCAGTGTTTGGCAGGGTAAGATATACTTCCGGCCGTAATGGCTGGTTTGTTATTTGCAATAGTTAAGAAGCCGCTTCCTCTCCGTGTTGAGAACAGCTTCATCAAGCGGCACATGATATCTTAGCCAGTGAGCATACCAGAAGGCTAGGAATGAAGTAACGTAATTTACGGGCAAAGAGACCAGTGTGACTTGACAGGTACCATCGAGTAGCACGATAAAAATCCACGTGAATACGTGAAGAGGACGCTCGACCATAGGCTTACCGATGAGGGCAGATTAGCCCTAGCAGCACCAGATTATCGTGAGAGAGTGAAAGAAAACCCACCGTGGAGAACGTGTCATTCCAATGATGACACGTCAGGTAGTGAGTACCAAGGTAGGTCATTCACTGTGTGGGGTGGTATGTTTGAATGTGTGTATGGAGCTTGTCATTGTGGATCGACGCCTAACAGTGGCCTGGGGTTGCCACAACGTCTCATACCAATTCAGTTTGGGAACAAGATTGAACATGACCATCTTAAAACAAGTCTTGGAATCAGGTAAACAAAGACCACTAATAGGACATATTGGAATGGAAATGTTTGCTGAATAGAACCTGATCTGAGTAGCTAAAAGGTTGTGGCAACCCCCCAGGGCTGTTGAAGAATTCTTCCTAGATCTTGTTGTGCCTTTTATTGAATTATTGAACGAGAGATTGAATTGGATAGGCCGCCGATTCGTTCTGAGGGGGACTCGTTGACTGTTTACACCTTGCGTTAACTTGCGAACGGATACGGTGGAACTGTGTAGGAAGCAGGAATACTTACGCGTCGAAAAAGTAAGCGAATCGAACTTTCAGCGACTCTTATGTACATAAGCTTCATTTTATCTAAACTCGGAGACTTTTTCACTCTGGTAATTATTCCTGCTTGAGCCACTGATCGTGTAAATCCTCTTTTAAACATGATAACGCAACTTCCGGATTCTGATGACGGATACGGCTGGAGATAGGTATAAGTATACTAACTGGAGCCCGCGCTAAGGGTCCAGTCAGTCGATACATCTTGAACACAAATCTTAGGGCTATTCACGGAACTTTGTACTGCTACCTAACATTGAATTAACAAGTTGACAAGATCGCCTGAACAACTTGAGTAGCCATACGTTGCATCTTCTAACGTTTTCTGAAATCGGAGCAGACCTACGATTAATAAAACATCCCTTAACCTTTCGAGGACATTGACCTTGGCAATCGGTCATATATTTTTAACCGTATGGTAATAGAGTCCAAAACCAATGAATAAAATCACACCATATCGTGTCGATAGAATCTCAGAGATTAATTAACGCTCGGTTTCTTGCGAAGAGCAAGCAGCTGAGCCACATTTTCTGCCACTGAATGTATTATTTACTTATTTATTTATTTATTATATAGATATTTATTTATACAAATATAATATACATTAGACATAGCTATAAGCAGACTCAATTAAAGGTAAACCCAACATACATTTTAAAAACTAGGTCCACCTACTTAAAATCTACCATTAATTACTTAAAATTTATCGGCATTACTTATAAAAAAGTTAATTCACTGTTTAGTTTAAGCAGTGTTTTGTCCTTTTCACACGTCGACTAAATTTCAAATGTCAAAGCAAGACAAAACACTGAATTAACTAAACAGTGAATTAACTTTTTTTTATGTAAGGCCTTATAAATTTAAGACGAAAAATTATATCAAAAGAGAAATATAGAGCTAGATAAGCTAGCAACGACATTATAGTGGCAATGTTTATTTTTTATTTACTTAATCTAAAACTAAATATCAATATCTTTAGAGTGAGAGGAAATTATTTATTATGAGAGAAGGAAATTTTATTGGTAATGCAATTTAACACAACCTTGTCCCCATTGTCCATCATCATACAATAAAATAAATATACATTATTAAACATTAAAATATGTATGAATATACAGGGAGCAATAAATGATTAGGGTATACAATCAATATCCATTGGCCATTATATCTGTTTCATAATCTCTGCTTCATCGGTCTCAACAATTCGTTCATTACTTTACTATGACACGATTTCATAGTCTGTCACAAGATGTCTGGGCTGAGAAATCCATAGTTTCACTTTCACTTTAAAAGTGACCTGTAAGAGCTCGAACTTAATAACGAATAACTTAACAAAATTATTACATTCGATCACAAAGTCATACAGCTAGTTAAGTTCACCTAAGAAAGTAGCACTTACCAACATCATACTGATGACTGAACACCTGTAATGTTATGAAAATTTACCTACCATGTTTTTTCTAACAAACTTTCGTAGGCTATCTTTAGAAGGGTCTCCTCTAGTTAAAATTTTAACTCGAAACATCACCGCCTTGCAATTTAAAGCGCATTTTTTCCGCAGTAATCCAATAAAAACAAAAAACAACTATCTCGTCCCGAAATATCAAGAGCATCGGAGGGGAGCCCAACCCTCTCTATACATATAGCTTGAAGTTATGCTGGCAACAGATATTATTTAGAATTCCACCGGGGCACAAAGGGGGCTCACAAATGAAAACTGTTCTTGTGAAAATTTGCTTTCATTGCTTTTTTACGCTTTGCCAGAGGCAATTTAGTTGCGGTGCGCACAGAATTGCGCCTCTGGACATATCCCCCCCGTCCTTAGGGGCCAGGCAGACATGTGAGAAGATATTGGATTTCGGCTCGATTGATTCCCGAACTAATGCTGTCTTTAAACGCCGCTTTGTTGGCACAAGGGGGCGAACCCGGCAGAAGGTTGATAATACTTTTCTTTGAAGTTTTCCTTATTTACTTTTTTCATATTTATCTATCAGAGTAATCGCAACACAATAATAGGTTTATATTTCCTATTCTTTTTACGTACGTACTCGTGCAGGCAAGAAGGCAAGACCTGAGAATTGCGATTGTGTGCGTGCACTGGGCCGTCCGATGGGCACCGACGGTACTTAGAAGACACATCTCACACTTAGTCGAAGTATCATATGGATGGAAGCACTCACACAGACGCATTTATCGGGTCTCGCCTTCTGGACTGTATCATACTTAATGGGTATCTAAGACCAGAATCAAAATTTTAGGCAATAAGACTTAAAAATTAGAGTCTTTCCGTGGATGGACGAAATGACTCTAATTATATCAGAATTAGAGTATTTTCGTATTTATTGACAGGTAAACAGCTTCAAGCACATTTTGTGCAAATTGTGCACAGCTACAGGGCCAATTCACAAAGTATAATATAAGAACTCCATGGTCTAGTCTTCGCACGCAAGAGATGCAGGATAGAATCCGGTGCCGATCATGTTCCAATGACATAACTAATTAGAGTATCGGACTATCGGTATTTGGGTCGACACGAATAATTATATTGACAAGATATATATTAAAATAGTGTACAAAGGCGAGCTTATCTCTAACAAGAGATCTCTTCCAGCAAACCATGTCAGGATGAGATAGGTTAATCACAGAGCACGGGTAGACCGATGTGTACAACATACCTTAAATTACAACTCAATAAACTACATACATAAAATATACATCCTAAATATAAATAAATATTAAATATATATACATATATAAATTATAAATACATAAATACTACCTATATTTCTAAAGAGATAGGAAGTGCTTCTTCACACGACTTTTAAAGATATTGAGAGTAGGACTATCCCTGATGGTGCAGGGGAGTGCATTCCACAACCGAATGGCCCGGAGTCTAAACCCGTGCTCGTAAGTTGCGGTGTTATGTTGTGGGGTCGTGAGTATAGAAACTGTGTGGGTCCTCCGAGGCCTGCTGGAAGAAACAAATTGAAAACGGTCTCGTAGGAAGGTTGGATAGCGTGGATTCCGCAAAATGTTGTAGAGGAGGTGTAGGATGTGAGAATCCCGACGAAGACGGATCGGAAGCCACTTCAACTCTTTGCGATGCTGTGATACATGGTCATATTTGCGCAGCCCGAAGATAAACCGAATCCCGAGATTTTGAAGTCGTTCGAGTTTGTTCAGTCATTCTTCGTTAGCACTGACCCAATTATTTAGTTCCCGGCTACAATCGCTACTGTTAGTACTCGTAGTAAGTAGTCGTCAAAAACCCTTCACTGAACCAACGGCGGCGGAGTATGGCTCAGTCTTTCTCGTATCCGGGTAAAGGCTTGTGCCCTTCGGTGAGGTCATTAACGGGGTACATTTATTTTAAGTCATTCGATATGGTGTGATAACGGGACGTCATCTGAATCCTTTACGTCGGGTATACCCACAGATATCGAGAGATAGGCCCTTGGCGCTAAGCTTGTATCGGAACCAGTGTCGCCGAAAACTAAGAACACGCATACATTTACACCACTCGTACATCAATCCCTCCGCTTTTATTGGTCAGTGCAATATCATGCACCTATCGTCCGAACACACCCACACTACCGCAGGTATACTAGCTAGTCGAGCTAGTGTTGGGACAATGCAAGGACAGCGTGTATCATCGATCGATTATAATTTATAGACACTGCTATAGACAGTCGTATACAATGCCGGGTTCTATAAATAAAATAGTAAATTGTTTGTAAATACGACATATTTATTTTACAAGAAATACCTATTACTGTGTATACAGGGTGTAACAGATGCGGGGTGACAAGCCGAAAAGAGTTGTTTGCGACATATTTTGAACGATTTTCTCTATGAATCTGATTTGATCAGAGCAACTTTATTTTTTACTTCCCCATACAAATTAGCTGACCTGCAGCTCGGCCCAAAATGTACTGAAAAGTGAAAAACAATGCTGATCAAATCAGTTTAATCAAGAAAGATGTTCAGAATGATGACCTTACAACCGTCTTTCGGCATATATAACCCTTTCTGTAAAATCCTGTACAGTTAAATACTATCTATTGACCAGAAAAATGTAAATATTTATTAAGAACTTGCCGTTTTGACAATTGAGGCGTAGCGTTTTTTGCCAAGTAATGCAGTCTTATATTGGTACATCTTTCCATTACAGCTTTTATCAGTAATATTAGATGATTATCCATTGGGTTTTGTTCGAATTGGTGAAAATCTATTTCGTTGAACAGATTCATGCCAATGAATCGGGGTAGTGCTTTAGACATTAATGATTGTTTTAAATTTTTAAACTTAACCTTTATTTTGTCTTTGGTAAGCACAGTTGATTTTATGATCACTTCCATGTTTTTGCTAATTGTTATAACGTCATGGGAAGGATATATTAAGCCGCCTTTATCCTTGAGTTTTATAAACTTATGTGTATCGTCCGGGCCGCTTGACAGTAGCGCGCTTGTGCATACGTCGCATTTCACAGTTTTAATCAAAGCATGAACGACGAAGCCAGCTACGTAAGTTATGGTTTGTGAGCTGTATTGTGTTAGAACATCAACCATCATTTCTACTTCTTCGTCGAATACTGCCATTTCATGTAATATATTTATGTCGTCACACTCTTCATCTCGTAATCGGGGATCGATAGTGTGGTTGATGCGAACAGCCGATGCACATGTCAGAAGGGACATCTTTTCGAGTGCTCGGCAGTTCTCACTGTCCACGTCTCGGAGTTCTGACTTGACCATCAATTTTTTGTATATAGATTTGAATTGTCGTGCTGTTGGGTTTGTATTACAACCCCCGTGGCTTCGGATTTGGCCAAAAAGCAGCTCAAGATGGTCCTGACTAATCTTGTAAACAGGGAAGTAGCTTAGTTTTCGTTCTTTTTCAACTAGCCGAACATACAAATCTTTGAGGCTCTTTATACAGATCAAAAATCCGACAAAACCAGTTTTCCTCGATGAGTCAATTACTGCCGTACCATCCACAAGCTTCAATTTTTTCAGGTAATTTTCGGCTTTTTCCAGAAAATCAAAGATTTCAACCTTATTTTGTTTACAGATTGGCTTTTTGTAATGTAACTGGGCTACATGTCTGGAGTTCAATATATCAAATAGATTGTTGACTATTTTCAGAAAGTTGACTGTGCCATCGACATTTTGAAAACCTGGTAAATTTAGTTCTGAGCAAAATGTTAATGCGACTGCCACACTGGTGCTGAACAATTGGGATGCCAATCTCACTTTCATTTTCTGGTTTTTAAAGAATATGTGGCCTCGACGCAATTTGTTAGCTAAGTGCATCTTTTCTTCTTCTTGGACATCGTTCAATTTTTTTAAATGTGCCCATTCCACTTCTTTTTGGGTTTCATCAACAAAGCGTCCTTTGGCTTCAAAAGCATTCCTCAATAACTTCAACATATGACATGGATCGGGAAAGATGAAGATCGGTTTCTTTGTAACGGGATGTTCGAAATTTGTTTTTAAGTCTTCTATGTTCAGTGAGCACCCAAGTTCTTTAGTCATTGTCATATTTGCAGGGCAGCCGTCAAAAGTAAGTGATGTTATTTCGATTCCCGTTTCTTGTAACAGTTCAAGACATTGTGTAACTAGATTCGCTCGTTGTTCTCCAGTAACACCAGCGACTAGAAAATACCCGACAGGTATCTTCCAAGGGGCATTAATTGCGGTTACTAGAAAAACTAGAGCTTCCTTTGCCTCGGGCAAAGAATCTGTATCGGCCATTTTGAAATTGCATATATCTACATATCCATGCATATACTCACCGTCCCACTCTACACGACGGCGAATGGCCATTTCATCGAGTACAACATTACACACCAGTGTATAAACTGTATTTTCAACTTTCAGCTTGATAGCTTCAAATGACTCCTTTGTAAACCCGGGGTCGGAGTCAATCGCCTCGTACCATTTCCTGATGGTGCGAACGTGGGGAAGGCAAGATTGAAACTTTTGCCGCACATATTCGTAGGCCTTAGGCGAATAAAAATGAAGTGTACAGGCAAAAGTTCTCAATTCTGCTGAGTATTTTTCAGTGGATTTTTTGTCGACAGATTGTTTTTTCTCACATCGTTCAATGAGATCAGCCACTCCTACACCTAAACCTTCTAATTGTGTGACTTGATCAGAATTAACTAATTTTTGATCTTTAAGATCTCTCAGAACATCCTTCATGTTTAAAATTTTTTTGCGGTAGCGGCTGTTTTGTTTTTGAAGAGTTTTAATTTTCTTATTTTTTTGCTCGAGTACGATTTCCAATTGGTCTATCCGATGGCGCAGCTTCCTCTTGCGTGGGGTCTCGAAAATGCTGTGATTTTCTTGGTCCTTGTCCTGTAATTTGTATGTTTAATTTAGTTGCTGTTAGTCTTCTTATCACAGGAATATGAATGGGCGATAGAAGTATGATAAAGAAAGAAAGGTACCTTTAAATTAAGATAAATTGGGATCAAATGTGCCTTTGCCACCCCGCATGGAAAAAGGCGTGACACTGTCTGTATGTTTACTTTTATAAAATAAAATAAGATTACAATTCAAATAATAATTCAAATACATTTCTTACATTTTCATTACCTACTCTGTCCGTGGTCAGCAAAGACGGTTCTTCAGACGCAGCTTGTTTTGATGTCTAAAAATAAAGATGTAAATAAGTAACCCGAAGATTTTTATAAATTGTTTTAATTTGACCCGATTTACATCATTGCCGTCATCTCCTTCAGACACGCATTCATTCAAATGTGTTTTCTCTGGTTTTATGGTATCCTGAGACAAAAAGGTGCAAGCAATCAGTATTCAAATACGTATCACGCAGTTTTTCATGTTAAAATTTCAAAAAAATACACCTGATCGCTGCTATCTCCTACAGAGACGCATTCACTGATATGGTTTTTCTCTGGATCTCTGGTACCCTAATAAAATAAGATGCATTACTTAAAGTTATATGTAGTTAGTAAAGGAATTTATAATTTCAAGTAGATATTCAATTAATAATCTAGAAACAGTCTTTTTATAGTGGTATGGTGTAAGAAATATTTTAAACCTATCCATTGTATGAAATTAAATATAAATTACTAACATGAGACATCATAACTGGTATTTTCATCGTCGGCACTGCCCATGGCCACATTCGCCTGTATTTCTTTAATTTTTGAAAACATTTCTCCTCGAAATGAATTGAGCATATTTTACATTGTTTTTGTGGAAACCAGCGAGGCCCTCTCATTACCGCTTCGATCCATTTTTCTTTTATTTTTGGTTCACTAGGAAAACTGAAACATTGATTAGCGTAATAAAATACATAACTTTATCATTGAAGCAAATCGGAACAGTAAATATAAAAATCAAAATGGCGTCCAATATTCAAAATCTGACATCTATATCATAATTGTATTCTAACCGGGTCCCCAGATATCGATTTTGAAGTAAATCGGACCAGTAACTACGAAGTTCAAAATGTCGGCAACTTTTTCAAAATATGACAGAATCATGATTGGACCTCAACCGGATCCCCAGATATAGATTTTGAGTCAAATCGGACTAATAACTATACAACCCCCTTATCCCGACTTTTTTGCGTCGAAATTACCCGTGTATTCTCCGTTCACAGTTGTTCTGCCTCCAGAGACCCCTTTGCCTCTCTTCTTTTTTTCAACAGAATCCTTACAGCTAGAAAGAGAGGCAAAGAGGTTTATGAAGGTAGAATAACTGTGAACGGAGTTCATTCTGATTCGGACTTAGCTGAGAAATTCTCTTCGGACCTGACTGAAAGCATCGGAATTTCCGATCAATACTTATAACACCCCATTATCCTTCGTCGGGCGAGGTTTTAAACAAACTTAAAATCTAAACTGCCTGTTTGGCGATCATTGGAATAACTAACAATAAACTTACGTATTATGAGTAATAAAATAACTATATTATTACATTAACTATATTAGTAATTGCGGAATGATAAAATCTATCGATTCAAAAACATAGTTCTCCTATCAGTATCCCCATCACTATATGTCGTCTCTGTTTGCGTGTGACAGTTCGCCTCCGTATCACGATGCATCTTTGCTTTCGTACTTAGATAAGTGTGAAATATTCATTGCGTGTTAGCTTGGCAATACGAAGTGAAATTAAGATACAAAACAAGCAATGTAGCAACAAACTTAGCTAGAACAACATGAATGTTTATTTCTTGTGTTTTAAGAAGAAATAATAGTTAGAATGAGACTTACAAGTGATATGTGACACCGGCGTTCTTGGAGTTCACAATCTCGCTTCTATTTTTGCACGTGAGTATTGCACAGGTCGGCATTTTAGAAAAACAACGGAAATGAATTCATCACTGCGGTCGCCCGGTGACTACCGAGAATTTTTAATATCGAACCTGTCGGAGCTACATTTGTTCGCACATGCCACGCCCCTCAACCTATCTCTCGATATCTGTGGGTATACCTAAAGCGTAGATTGACTAAGTCGCGTTGACAAAGTCCCGTTGACAAAGTCTAGTCATAATGCGAGTAGGACAGCTGATATTTTGACCTATAGATTTGTTGGTCTATAGCGAAATAGGACAGATGATATTTTGACATACAAGTTGTAGGTGTAAATACTTATTATTAGGTTTTGATGAGCGAGTGGATATACGTATGTTAGTGTCAACACAACAACCTATTGTTTACTTTTTAGAGGTATTATAGGTATTATAACTATGCTGCCGCTGAGTTGGCGGGGCGCTGGTGGGCCGACATGATCGTCTCACTGTAACATGAGCTGTTGGTTTGGCGTACTTACTGTGTCGGGGGTTTTTCAATTTTAAAGGACACGGACACTTTCCCAGTAAGTATTTGTTGCAAAAAATACCCATCCGATACGTGTCTTCCTTAATTGAAGAGTTCCTTTTATTTATCCATGATCCCATCATCAGATTCTGACTGATATTGATAAAACAGAATTGAGACATCTTATTGGCACTTATAGATACGATGTTATAATATTGTCATTACATTAGATTCTTTTTATATAGTACATTCTGTAATTTAAAAAATATATGTCGAAAATTGAAAAAACTACTTCCCCGTAGAGTTTCTTGGTGCTATCTTTTCTGACGGCGTATTTTCGAAGCACTGGTAGAGTTAATGGAGTTGGATTTTATTTTTCCTATGCGAGATTCAGCCATGAATCTTGAATTTGAAATTTCCTTTTTCAAACTCAAACCATAATCAGTTATGTACTCATTAGTTAAGTTGATCATATTTGATTTATTTTTTTCCGTGTATATGAGCCCTAACTAATCAAGTGCCAATAATATACCTAAGTACAAGGAGTATGTATCTACCATGGAGTATGAAAGTACTAGAATCGACCTTATCTATCGACTCGAGCACTTCATTAACTCTCTATGAATCTTTCAAGTACGATCCTTTTCAGAGTAGTGTAACCACGAGTAAAAGAAATTACTCGTAGTCACACCAGTGTAGCAAAACGGTGTGACCACGAGTCCGACGTGGATTTTACGAGATTTTTGAAAATTGGATCGCGATTTTGAACTTTAACACTTTAAGATAAGGTTCAAATCCTATAAAATAAAATTGATCGTTTTATCAAACGCTAGTAACAAGTGGGTGTAAGTGTAGTAAAAGTGCATTATTTTGCCTACTTGCAATAAAGGAATTGAGTTTTAAGTTTTGAGTTTTGAATAGTTGAGAAGCTCTCCTGGTACCTACGTAACCATCACTTCCATTTCACAATTATGCATTATCACGAGCGTACAGCCTTCATAAAGTTATCATATCGTAACCTGTGGGATACCTAGTAACGAGCAGTTCCAGTGGCCATCTGTCGTCTCCATCATCAGTTCATTCACAAAATGATGCTCCCCGAGAGTAAATGCACGAGTTGCTATGTGAAATACAAAAATCGCTATGGGTCTGCCATATCTGTGGGTCTGCCAATTCTATTTAAAGAATACCCTCGATTTCTCCAGGATTCGATCATCAGCTCCTGGCCTGATTTCAATGGGACCAATCGCCTTTCGATTGGTCCCAATCGAAAGGTAAATGAAAAATATCAATTTTCCAAAACGGTCGATCCGTCTTGGAGAAATAAAAAACATAGACCACGATGTACCACCTCCCCCTTTTGTGAAGTAAGTTATGAAATAAAGATAAAGGGGATAAAGGAGTGTTTTATGTGACGGGCACGATATTGAATCCAGAACGTAACGAAGGACTCTAGGTTTCACTCTGGAGAGAAGCCAATTAAGCCTGAGTCCTGAGTGCAGTGAGGGATTCAAGCATGCCCAAGAAAAAACAGCTGTATGCCCGAGATATGCTACTTTTCGAACCTCCTGCAAGGAAATACAAAAAGAAAGGCTACTAAATCAGCATTTTATTACAGTAAATTAATTTTGTTTGATACATTAGTCCAGTTGCAGCGTCTTGCAACAGTCGCGGGTGTCGTTTTATTTAAAATGTCTGCCATTCAGCTCGCCGCCGTGGCCAGCTCGATTTTCGAATAAGTAAGGCGCCGCGCTCCGCCTCCGCCCCCGCCCCCGCCCCCGGGAGCTGGGCTGTGAGCGCCATAGCAATAAGAACTATGAGAAGTGAATATCACTTAAACCCTGGAGTTATCTAGGTTAACTAGAGACTTGCTGTAGGTAAAGTTTGCATGGTATAAGTGTCATTTACGAGCAGGTGGTGTGAAAACAAACAACAAATAAAAGGCAAGTTTATCTCCATTTAGCATCAAGGGCACGTTCGAAAATGGTTGACATTTTCGAAGCCTTCCTTCCATTCAAAGATTCAAATATTTCTAATTTCTCAAAAGTGTTTTTACATGTTTGTATTGTGCATGCTACAAGTGAAGGGATTGTAATTCGACAAGTGATTTATCTCAGATATACATGTTAACTTATTTAGTAGTTAAATATTAGTCATAGGTTTAGTTTGGTTGCACATGACATCCCCTGCATAACCTTGAAACAGTGAGACTAACCTGACCAAAAGAGATTATTGGCAGGCTCAAGATACATTTATTAATCACGAGGTCGTGAGTCGAATATTGGTGATATAGTTGAAACGCTGGATAGGGACTCGCCGGGAATTTGTCGATTTCAGCTCCTTGGTAGACTCAATCCAACTGGTCCACTTCTCCAGACGTCAACAAGTGATTATGCGGTTAGCGCCAGAAGGATATTATTCCTCGGCGTGGAACCCTGGAAAGAGACCAGTGTGAATGATAGGAATACAAAAGCGCTACAGCGCCCAGCTATCAGGCGACGGTTCCCCACACGGAGACTTCCGACGAGGGCCCTAGGGTAATTAGGATCTAAGAGTGCCGCAGTCCAATAGACACTGTATAGAAAAGGGAAATACATAGAGAGTATAAAATACACGAAAATAAGAAAGACTAACTACGAACCAATGCTTACCCATGGATTGGGGATAGTAGGGAAGTTTCAAATCAACTACTGCACTTTACAGCAACTAAACATTCAGCTCCATTACAGTACTAAAGGGACTAGCCCATCGCCGCAACTAAAGGCGTGACTTAAAAATTATTGATGCAGAAGATACAACCTCACGTTTCAGAGCTCAAACAATGTCTGCCAAAAAAAAACAATCAGCTGCCAGACGAGATTCCAGACCCGAATTTCCGAATTTTTATAGTTTTAGTTTTTAACTGGCTAATCCGCCAGTAGCCAATATGGTCAAGGAGGTAGTACGTTACAACCTTAACCCATTGCTTACATATTATTAGTAACCATGAATGCACTTATGTTAAAAGCAGTGTATAGTTTATATTCCTGATACGTACGTGTCACGAGCTTTTAACAAACTGCAGCCTGCTTACTGCTGATAGCCTGGTATGAGTTGTCTATGTGCAGAGTGTGCAGTCATTGTAACCTGAATGAATGGTTGTTTTGATTTTATGCTTAACTCCGTAGCTTCGGCGATGGGCTAGCCTCCTGCCACGGAATATTGAATGACGGTAAACGTGACCGCAACTGTGCTCTGCCCCCCCGTAAGGTGAAACTGTTTTTTGCGTGTTTTTAGATAAATAATAGAGAAGCTTGTCTAGCTAGCACATATAATAAATAATATTTTGTGGCCCAAAAAACATAATAGGCCCCCTCTTTTGTACGTTTCTGTTTTATTTAGTAATGATTTTCGACAAAAATTACGAATTTAAAGTAACGTGAAACCGAATGTGTTTTCAAAACACCCATAAGAGGAGTAAGAGAGAGACAGAGCTATATCTGCCTTTCCTTTTCTATGCGGAAAAATGAGAAGGATTATCGCATAACTCTGTCCCTTACTCACAACCCAAATTACGTCATTTCCGCTGTAGGTTCGTTTTCGCGCCAAACTGTAAACTGTCAGTTTGAAACCGCGATTTTTGGTCAAAATTATAGTATTTTAATTTGAATTGGCTAGTATTTCATCGCACATCAAAAATACTGATTTGCACAGCAAAAAAGGATCAGCAAAAACACTTTTTAATTTTTTAATATTTTATCTACACACTTATCATAAATACTCTTTACTGCGTACAAAAACTGCACCTTATTACGATCAGAACATTTTAGAATCAACTTTTGACGTGATAACGTCTTATAAATCGATGAACGCCAGCTGCACGCACGAAAAAGCATGACTCATTGTCACGTTCCGCCCGAGCCGAGCGTGCAAGCGAGAGCGCGGAACAAGCGATAGAGAGGCACGATCGGCCTAAGCTTTTCTTATGACGTTATCACGTTAAATTATCGTCCGTAAACCGACTTTACAGACAAACAATTTTTTTATTTATTTATTTACCTTATGCACTTAGGAACGTTGGTGGACTTAACATCTACTACTCACAAACATCTAAGACGTCATTAGAATTAGGGAGGGAACTAGACTTGGGTAACTCGGGACTATAGGAAAACTTTCAGCTAATAATTATACATGTAGGCTTAGTATAAGATGGGTCGACATAGAACCATTAACCAGTTTTCGCATTTGGGAAGAGGAACCAGTTAAGTAACTTAAAAAACTAAAAAGTTACGTAAGATCTTAATGTAATATCGTAGTTATAATCCTAGAGACAAGACTGCACGCACTAGGGAAAGCGCGGGGATAGAGGCGGGTTGCGGGCGGCGGAACCGCATACCTGTCATGTGCCTAGTTGAATTGGTCACACGTTATGAGCGGTGGCCTTGAATGCGCAGTAGTCACTTTTCAATACCTATACATATGCGCAGTAATTCCCGCCAACGTCGCCCAGAGATCTTAATTCGTGGCGCGAGGTATAGTAAGTGCATTATCTACCAGTCAACTGTGGTTTGGAGACATTTGGGTCGCTACGTAAACACTGATCAATCATCCATCATACACTGCCATACTAGCCCGTTTAGAACTGTTTTACTGGAAACTGGTTGTTTCTGAAATAAAACTAAAAAACTTTATTATCAATATTTGTTTACGTTCCGACTGACATCTGAGTTGACATTGACTGACAGGAAAACTGTTGATAATTGACAGTTTCACAGGACAGCCAACATTACGACGAAGGGAATTTTAATAATGTATTACGCTGTAGAGGACACGTTTGATGGACATGATGTTTTTCACTGATATTTCAGCAAACTTGTAATATGTTTTGATAGGAATAACGGAATTTATGGTTTTCTCAGTTTGGTGCCATTGAAATATTTACATGGCCGATTTCCAAGCTTGAGAAAGTTTTATTAAAAATCAAAATAGTACAATATTATTTAAATACACTGGCTTTATTAAAAAACATTACTGATTTATAGGGTAACTCCGATTTTCTAACTAGTAATTAATTTCCCTCATGGCTCATTTATTACTTACTCAGAATTTGTAATTATTGCGAGAACGCGTAATAAAGTTATTTAACAAACCACACATTGAATTATCATTAACACAGAATTATTAATCAGTCAGAATACTGGAACTGTTATCAAATAGTTATTAAAAGCCTGATGAGCGGTTCTTCATTCAACTTACTTATTGACGGACAATAAATGCTGGACAATTATATATATTAATAAGGAAGAATTTAATTTACTAAAATGTTAACAGAATACGTAGAGAGTAACTATAAAATAAGAATTTGAGAAGGAATTATTCAAAATTCGTAACAATCGTGCACTTTGTGCCATACATTTGAAATTTGGTATGGTCTTAGTTATGGTCTTAAGGATTTAGAAAACCACTTGCAACTTGTTTGCGACTTCTGGTTGGCTGTTTGCAATAAATACAATAATGCCGCGTGTGTTCTGTAGGTATTTTTAATAGATTGGCTTCTATAAGACACAAAATCTTGCGAAATACCACTTTTTATGATATCTAGGATACGGGGAACTCATTTCTAAGGTTTAATTTGGGTTTCCAAATCAAATTCAAGGTCATAATATTTGTGTATTGCCTAAATTTTCCTTACTTTCCGTAAAATTTAACCTAAAATTTTCTTAAAACAGATTTTTATTTCTGACATATCAAAGAAAGGCTTCGATAAGACAAATTTAGTTCGCTAACTTTTGGAGCCGAATTCGTCCAATTTCCAACCAAGATGCCAGATAATGACTTATTATTATTAAACATAATGCTCGATGTCATAAAGATCATTAATCAATCACGATAAGTCAAACAATAGCCGTTCTTCGATATGTCAGAAATTTAAATTTGTTGGGAGATAAGAAAATTTTAGTTCGCTTTTGGAGCCGGATTCGGCCAATTTCCAACCAAGATCCCAGATAATGATATAACGATCATTAACCAATCATGTCAAATAATAATAATAATAATCGTTTATTCTCAGACAACATGACCCATAGTTATAACATAGTCCCGATTTTGTGGTTATAAAATAGTCACAGAGGTAACAATAATTTAGCCTAAAATAAAATAAAATAAATAAAAATATGAAACCTTACTTTTTGTTCCTGCTTTTTGGACAACAACTTTGAGTATGGGGCCGACTTGATGAGAGCAACTTTATTTTCAACTCCACCTATAACACAGGTGAGCGCTAGGCCCGAAATGTACTGAGATAAGAAAAATAAAGTTCCGCAGAGAAACAAGTAACCCGTTATAGTTTCGCCATGTCTGTCTGTCCATCTGTCCGTCCGTATGTCACAGCAACTTTATTCCGAAACTATTAAGACTACACAGTTGAAACTTGGTATGTAGATGTATTCTGTGGACCGCTTTACGATTTTTATTCAAAAATCGTAAAGCGTCCCCGGCCTCAGCCAGCTGGTTCGACTCCTACCTGAGTGGTCGTCAGCAGCCTATAAGTTCCGAGGAGACTTCAACAGAATGGTGCGACCTTTTTGCAGGGGTGCCTCAGGGTGGTATCCTCTCCCCTCTTCTCTTTTCTGTCTCCATAAATTCTATCTCAGATACTCTCTCTTCCTCTTATCATCTCTATGCCGATGATCTCCAAATTTACCGTCATTTTTCTCCCTGTGATGTTAACTCTGCTGTGGCCTTGCTGAATGCTGATCTTGAGAGTATCAGGGATTGGGCTCTGTCACACGGGCTACTCGTCAATCCTTGTAAGTCGCAGTCAATGATTATCGGGTCCAGGCACTCTCTCCAAGTGGTAATGTATGATGGAACCGTAATTCCCTACAGCTCCAAGTCCAAAAATCTCGGAGTCATCTTTGATAACCTGCTCTCTTGGTCAGCGCATGTCTGCGAGGTTAGTAGGCGTGTCTTTGCTACGTTTTACTCCCTCAGACGACTCAGACACTTCTTACCTCATCAGACCAAAATTACACTCGCCCAGTCTCTGTTACTTCCCCTCATTGACTACGCAGATGTCTGCTGGATCAGCGCAAACGAAGAGCAACTGGACAAACTCGAGCGACTTCAAAATCTCGGGATTCGGTTTATTTTCGGTTTGCGCAAATTTGACCATGTTTCTCAGTATCGCAGAGATCTGAAGTGGCTTCCAATCCGTCTTCGCCGGGATTCCCACATCCTCTTCACTCTCTTTAAGATTTTACATAATCCTCATTACCCTGGCTTCTTACGTGATTCTTTCACTTTTCTTTCTTCAGATAGGCCTCGGAGACCTCACACTCGGTCGCTGCTCACAACACCGCAACATAAAACTGTCGCATATGAACATGGGTTCCGACTCCGGGCTATCAAGCTCTGGAACAAACTCCCCAGCACCGTCAGGGACAGTCCATCTCTTAACATCTTCAAAAGTCGTTTGAAGGAACATTACCTTTCTCTTCTGTAGTAGATTATATTTTATTTATATATTGTATAGGTATTTATTAATATTTATATATAGTATTTATAGGTATTATATTATTATGTAGGTTCTCATTTATTTATATGTGTAAATATCTAAGTAATTTATTATAAATATATTATAGTCACTCCGATGTTTAGTTTTCGGTTATGTTGTGCATAATAGGCTATCCCTTCGCATGAAACTATTTTTTCCTGTCAGCCCTGGGTTTGCTGGAAGAAATCTCTATATAGAGATAAGCACGCCTTTGTATACTAACTGTGTTTGTAATTGTCCATTAATGTGTATCTGCAATAAAGTATAAAGTAAAGTAAAAATAAAAAAATAAAAAAGGGGGGCTCCCCCATACATGGAACTGTTTTTTTTTTCATAGAACCTCCTGTATTGTCACACACATATAGGTTCTATGAAAAAAATATTAAAACCAAAAACAAAACTAATTTATTTTCTATAGAAATATCACGATTCTGAGTTATATTAACCGTAGTAATCACAATATAATAGTCAATTGAAAAGTATTTATTAGGCGCTTAAAATTTGATGCCGACGATTAATTCAGTAGACGATTAAACGATTTCGAAGACGGAACCGGTAATTTAATGGATTTGTATTAAATAACACACCATAGAATCTAACAATAAATCCTCAGTCTCTTTGATGCTCTCGTGATTGCGAAGAACGATGTGAATCAAATAAAATGCGCCTTTGTGAATCATTATTTGCGAGGCGGAAATATAAAAATTAAAACAGGTCAATGGAAGTAATGTTATTAAATTCTTTAAAAATAAATAGAAGCAAAAGTGGCGTGATGAATTTATTATTTCCAACAGAGGCGTCCGCCGAGAGCTGAGTGGCAGAACCGGGTACCCGGGGCGGGAATTACCCGGAAAAACACGACGTTGCTCCTTACTTACCTCGGTGTACAGAGCAGGCCGAGTGTGGGTTTATATGGAATCTCTCTTTAGTGGCGACGACGAGTGCATTCAAAATTATATAATCATAGAGTCATTAATATGGTGTGACCCTAAACTGTGACATTTTAATTTTTATTGCATAGAAAAATCCGGCTAAGTGTGTGTCGGAATTCGCATATTTAGGGTTCCGTACCAAATGTAGAATGTAGGCCTAATAAATAAATTACTTGAAAATACTAAAAGTCTCGACTGCGGTATACTAAAAATCACTAATTAAATTAATAAAAAGTAATTATTGAGAGACGGTACTATTTTTCTGTACAGTGTTCAATTATTTAAATTTAAATGCAAGCCTTTAGATAGTTAGTTTACGACGAATGTGTATTATTCACAGATTGTGAAAGATGAGTAGACATTTCTACCGTACGCGTCCTATAAATCCTTTTATTTTTGTTTCTTTTTTAATATTTAAAGTAACCAGTGACAATCGCTCTACCAAGATGAATCTAATGACGTATAATGATACGTCAATAAATGTATTGACATTGATTCAGCCGTTGAGTAGTTACGAGGGAATTCAGGAACATACAGGTCAAACACATAACCCTCCTTGTTTTTAACTGACTTTGGTGGCTTCTCAATTCTTTGTTTTCCAATATTTTAAAACAAAAATACAGTATTTATTTACTCTCAACGAGTTCTTAACAACAATACCCCACTCCATCGGGTAAGTCTTTTTTTCTCGCTATCCCCATTAGCTCTATAGGAGCCCCCCTTAAAAACATATAAAAATATTTTTGTCCATTTGTATACCTTTGGGTTAATTGATGTTTAAGCTGTGATAATTTGAAGACTAGCTTTAACCGTTTGGCTTCAAAATCTGTGTGACAGACGACGGACGGAGGGAAACGTGAGTTACAGCAATAGGGCTCCGCTTGGACCCCTCGGGGACGGAACACTAAAAACTAATGAATGAAAAAACGGCCAAGTGTGAATCGAACTCGCGCATGAAGGGTTCCGTAGCACCGTATAATGGTAATGGTAGGGATGGTGTGGAGTGAATAGTTTCGATTTTACATAGCAAAATGTTGTTTACAAAGTTATTGGTGCGGCTACTTTCACATTCCATGTACGTAACCAGGTGCATTTTTTAGTTTGTATGTGGTTTACAGATAAATAAATTATTTTATTCTGTTTTTTAGTATTTTTTGTTACAGCGGCAACAGAAATACATCATCTGTGAAAATTTCAACGGCCTATTTATCACGGTTCATGAGATACAGCCTGGTGACAGACGGATGGCCGGACGGACGGACAGCGGAGTCTTAGTAATAGGGTGCCGTTTTACCCTTTGGATACGCAACCCTAAAAATGAAGTATGGATTATCCACAAAAAAATCTACGCGATAACTTCTATAATCCTACTTTTGGTACAATAACACCGCGATGTCGACAATTTCTCATCGAGTGACACTGATCAAATCAAATAATTTCATATCATTACCCACATGATTGATTGATGATGAAAATGTATGTAGATGTGAAGTCGCTCTGATTAAATCGGTTACAGAGTGAATGTTGGTCAGAGTCAGGTCCCTAATAACTGTAATAATCCAACCCAATAAATTGTTAATCATTTCTGTTATACACGGTACTGACGCATGGCAAAGTGCAGCTTTGAAAATACTTACACTAGACTCTCTCTGAACTTTAAGACCACTACAGCACTTTTTATTTTTACTATGTATATAGGGACAGTTTACAAGAAAATAATTGAATTTCTCGATAACTACTCTCGACCTACTTACACAAAGCTTCCACCTTCAGGCAAGTTACTTTAGTATTATAGTACATTGTATGGGTAGAGAAGAAACCCGAATGTGTAAACATATTGTCTGTGTGGAATAACAAATGCGGTGCGTGGAACTCTAATAATATTGTGCAGAATCGCGAACAGGTAGAATCGCGTTTGCGTAAAATTATGGACTTTGCGGAATGACGAATGTGGTGTAATGTTATTGTGTGGAGCTCATATTGTGTGCATTTATGTGGTGCATCGATCATCAACAGTTCCCCACTACAGGGGGATAAAGTTTGTTTTATAATAAAAATAAATATTCATTTCTGCAGTGTCGGCTATATGGAAGATTGGAAGAGAGAAGAAGACTTGATCTATGTAAGTCCGCGTTCGCTCCGCAAAGTCGCAGCCTGCCCGTTGTATGTGATGGGCGAACTTTTTAACGAAGTGTTTGTCTTTAATTAGTCTTGTTTGATTCCCGCAGAGACGAGGGACTGTCTCGTCCCGGGTCAGGGGTCCTTAGAATGATCTAAGGTTGGGCCCTTTTGTTGAACTTTGTCATTTGGCTATTACTCCTTTATTCTGTTTGGCATACTTGTGCCTGGCTCGATTCTTGTTATCTGAATGAAACTGTATAATTGATAGTCTATTTTTACATATATAGTAAAAAACGGAATGTAGTATGTGGGTCAGTCCAACTAATTCTGTTCCCGTTTACTGAATATGATAAAAGGCTTTGAAATTAATGTTGGCTATGTGCTTTTGTGGGCTAGATAGTTGCAGTTTGGAATGTTTAGTTAACTTACAAGCTTGACTTTTGTGGGCTAGATAGTTGCAGTTTGGAATGTTTAGTTAACTTACAAGCTTGACTTTTGTGGGCTAGATAGTTGCAGTTTGGAATGTTTAGTTAACTTACAAGCTTGACTTTTGGACAGGGTGGTCTAGCAAATGTACATATTATGTAGGTACTTACAAATCAGACGTTGAAGCACTATATGTTCATTAAACAAAAAGGCTCGTTGATAGCTTTGAGTAATAAATTAATCAACGGTTGATACCAGAATTGAATATTTCTAGCATAATTGAATATCGTCTATATAAATAAATTGAATCCTAAAATGTGTCGATAAGCTCAAATCTCGTATAAGGCTGGACCGATTTAATCGGCTTTTATTCAACTATTCGTTGAAGTCTTGGCAAGGTTGTTACGGATAGAAAAATTTGAAAAATATACAGGGAAAGCCAAAAAACTGTAAAATGTGTGGGAATTTTCTATGAGAGAAGGGAGACTTCAAGAGACTATTTTTTCCTCTAAGGTTGTATCATGTCAGGAAAGTGAGATATGGCGCAGGAAAATGAAATCAATGGTTTAAAACATTTTATCTACACACGTATCATAAACACTCTTTACTGCGTACAAAAACCGCACGTTACGATCAGCATAATGTTAAACTACTTGATAAAAACTCATTTCTTATCTGAAAAATTACACATTATGACCATAATGTGTAATTATTTTTTTTACTTATTATGACATTCAAATTTCGAACGCCGACGCCCGCCTGCGTGCTGCCCCTAGTTTGTCTGCGAAGTTGGTACTGACATTCAAATTTCGAACGCCGATGCCCGCCTGCGTGAAGTTGGTATTACAGAACAAGCTAAACAACTGCAGAACCACAATGCCGGTCAAACATGCGGTTCCGGAACACATCAAAGAGAGCTTATGATATGTGTGTAAATAAACTAGTGTATGTAACTGTACATAATTAGGCATTTAAAACTCTCGAGTGATATTATTATGAAACTCGCCTTCGGCAGCTCGTTTCATAAACCCACTCTCGAGTATTAATGCCCTCCATTATGTAGCAGTCACATAAATTACTATAAAAATGCATAATAAATAACGAGTATAATACATAATAAAATAATATAATTGTCCTTAAATTTAAAACAAACATAAAATATAACTATGAGAACGTTCAATATGGTACTTGACAAGGTAGTCTAATAAATCTACAAACGTGTCTCAAGCTGAAACTATTTTAATTAAAAAGGTTTGACAATATCAGAATTATATATTTCCTGCTGTTGTATTTTATAAACCCAATTTTGTGTTAAAAATAATGCATTTGACTATAACGTCACATGCTAATATTTCATAGAACTCGTGAACAAAATTAACAAATTTTAACTAGCAGTCAAATAAAGTATTACTACCAGAATAATGAAAAATACCAGGAAAGTGAAATATTTCCATACAAATGTTTATTTAGAAACAAATAATCACAAAGAGTATACATATGGGCGCATGACGCGGCGCTCGTTATCAATTCAAACAAGACGAAAGTAGTACACATTCACTCATCTCACAACAGCACCGACCGACACCCAAACAAGACGAAAGTAGTACACATTCACTCATCTCACAACAGCACCGACCGACACCCAACCCAGCATCGTAGCTCATGAGCATCAATGTTTTCACGCAAAAAATACAAACTGTAAATGCACATCACTAGAGGTGGTCCAACAACACAAGTACCTAGGACTGATTATAGATAAGCGCTTCAACTGGGAACCGCACATACAACATGTGTGTCATAAACTGAGAGCGTTATTGGGTAAACTTGCGATTCTTAAATATAAAGTACCGTTTAAAATACTAAGACTAATATATATGGCAATGGCCGATGCAATTATAGGATATGGTATAAGTAGCTACGGAAGATCATACAAAACATATTTAGAAAAGATATATAAACTACAAAAAAGTATTTTAAAAGTAATTGTTCCAACAAAAGCATTTTCTGGAGATCCGAAAACCAAAATTAACCTATTCCGATGCTGTAAAATACTAGATGTATACGACAAATTAAAATTACATACACTAATCGATGAAGATATTAACAAAACATTCTTGAAAAAAAAGGAAAGATCCTCTAGACTACGTAACCTTACCTCTATGCCATCATTTACATTACCTAGATATAATAATGTATATGGAACTAGAACATGGATGTACTTCTTGCCGGATATGGTCAACGAACTTCCAAACGACCTTCAACATTTATATATTAATAGCGATAGCAATAAGTATAAGCATAAGATAAAAGAGTTCCTCATCAAAAACTCTGTTTCCAAATAATATAATTAAAACATTGTTGTTATGTAAGTAACACTCGCCACTACAGATAAGCAACTGGCTTGCGTAGTGGCTATATAGTATAAGTTATAAATATTGTAATTGGGATTAATAAATGTTTATAAAAAAAAAAAGTAAGTCTCTTATCAAGTAACAGCGTTTTAAACAATTATTTGTATCGAAGTATTGTAAAGCTTAATAATCAAAGAGATCAGAGATCAGAGATCACAACAAACTTAATGTACACTAGGATAAAAAAAATGTCTAAACAGTAACAGTAAGGCACTAGGAAAAATCAATATGTTAAACAAATCTTTTCTAAAGAGTACACATAATCAACAAATTTACATAAATTAACATCTGTCTCTTTTTCAAAGATATTAATTAGTTTACTTTATTGTTATTACGGCATTTAATATCACAGTAAGACGTTTTTTATTAATAATCAGTCGAGAATTCAAGGAATGCGTTAGTTTAACTTTTCATTGCTCATAGTCTTCATCCAATAAACAGTCTGAACAATACAGGATCCGTTTTCTTGCAGTTTATTTTTTTTCAAGTCAGCTTGTAGTTTTTAATTTGTTCATCCTTCTTTTGAATTTCTTTGTTTAGTTTACGTCTTTATATAATTGACTTTAGTCTAGCCGCACTTAACCTAGGCAACTGGTTCTTGCCCAGACTGTTCTTGCAGTGCTGAAGGCAGGATCTGGGGCAATGATGGTTGATTTAAATCTTCACTACAGAGGCTTGATGAAGGTTCGCTCTTGTGAAATATATTTCCTCTTTTTTAGCAGTATGTTTTTTCTTATAGTATTTTCTAGATCGAGCCTGCCATGACTTCCTACAGCGCCGTCTTTCACGATCGGTCATTTAAGATATAATTTTATTATTTTCTTAAATTAAAAAATTATACAGTTTTTTCTTTTCCTTTAAATCCTTACTTTTCTGGATTTTATATTCGTTCATGGCGGTTCTTTTCATTTTCTTCGCGTTTTTCTTAGGTGGCGGCGTTTTGGTTTCTGTGGAAAAGAGTCCTCAATAAGTTAATAGTATAAGACCCTAATAATTAGCAGAAAATTTGGAATGTTATATTTTTGTTTTATCCCGGAAACTGACTAATATGCCAATAAAATAATACAGCATCTACACGTATATGTACTTAATACTGTTACGCCGGTAGGTTAGGTCAAAAACTTTGAACGTCAATTTCAGTGCTTTAGAGGCGTTTTCAGCAGGCTGAAAAGTCATTTCAGGCCGTTTCAGAAGTTACTCTATCACATATCTAAAGATCGAAATTTCACCCAAGTTGCCGTCGTTTTCAGGCGCCTGAAACATGTTTTCAGTCCGTTTCAGGGCACCCTCTATCAGATGACGCCATAACCTGAAAACCCGTTTTCAGGCGTTTTCAGGACCCCTTATGGGCCTCTGAAGCACAAATCGTTATATGGCGAAATATCCGGTAGGAGTGACAGAGATAGCACTACTAGAAAGAGATAGCTATACTCGGAACATTCGAGAAGGGAGTGACAGAGAGAGTGCACCATTAGAGAGAGACATATATGGTCTCGAATGTTCTCGGCCCGCACGCTGGTCCTTACTAGAATATTCGCGATATGTGTGGACAATGTGTCCAGAGCGGCTCCGCGGGATATAAAAGGCGCCGACGGCCGGCACGAGTTAGTTACATTTTAACTGCGATCGAGTGCTAGTACAAGGATAATCGGAGAGAACGACTCTTCGTGTGAATAGTGAGTGCATAATTAGTGAAATAGTGTGTGTGTGATTTAGTGGATTTTATGTACAGTTCGTGTGAATTGTAAGTGCCTAATTTGGGTAATAAAGTGAGTGTTTTAATTAGTGGATTAATTCGTGTTTTTCTATCAAATACGAACCCCACGCTCGTAACATTTGGTGTCAGAAGTGGGATAGAAAATGCCGTTAATGCCACGAGAAACCGAGCCAAAAGGAGTGACGACGCGAAGCCAAACGTCTGGGTCTGGAGACTCGACGCCTGGTACGTCGGAATCACCTGCTCCAGCTGCACAAGGAGTAGACCTCAACGTTATCTTCGTCCTCCTAAAGGAACAAGCGAGAGAGCTAAAGGAACAGTCGCGAAAACAGGAGGAACGGGCCAGGAAACAGGAGGAACAGGCCAGGAAACAGGAAGAACAGACTCTAATCCTCCAGAATGAGCTTAGGGAACAAAAGGATCACCAGGAGGTACAGGCACGAATGCTTCGTGAGGTACATGAGTCCACGACCGAATGGAAGAGAGAGTTGTTCGAGGTCCAGGAAAAACTGGCCGATATGGATGAAAAACTCATGTCAAAGTCATGACTCACCTGGAAGCTCAGCGACAGGTTGCGGCAATATTCTGTGACCTGTCGCGGGCTTTTGAATTGGTAGACCACTCTCTCCTACTAAAAAAACTCAACCACTACGGAGTTGGAGGATGTTTCTACCAAACAGTGGAATCATTTCTTAGTGGCAGAAAGCAGTGCACCTTCGTTCGGGAAGAAAGGTCTGAGCTGGAGCTGATCGGTGACAGTGCGGTGCCGCAGGGATCTGTTATGGGTAACTATCTATTCCTAGTCCTGGTCAATGACATCACGTCTGCCTCTGACGAAGCTGAGTATGTGATGTTTGCAGATGATACTTGTGTCATAGTTGCAGCTGATACCTACTGCATGCTCAAAACCAAACTGAGCCAGGTTATGGTCCAAATCGCTAACTGGTTCACTGCTAACGGTATGCAATTAAATGTCGACAAGACAAACCTGATGCATTTTCAGCTGCGAAAAACAAGACCCCTCCATCTAGATGTTATGTGCAATGGCGTCCTTGTCCCTCAGGTTGAGACGGTAAAGTACTTGGGCTTCACTATTGACTCTGCACTAACCTGGTCGCCTCATATTGATGCATTGTGTGCCCGGCTGTCTTCGGCGTGCCACGCATTACAAAGACTTGGTCCCAGCCTAACCACTGAGAACATAAAACTGGCCTATTACGGGTACTTCAACTCCATACTAAACTATGGGATTGATCTCTGGGCAACAGCTGCAAACAGAGACAAACCATTTAAATTACAAAAGCGGGCAATCCGAATCATAGCAGGTAAACCGCGAGATTGGCCTGCACAAGAACTTTTTAAGAAGTATAAAATCCTCACACTGCCGAGTTTATACATACTGGAGGTAGGTAGATACGTCAGAGGCAACTTGAGCATGTTTGCTAAAAACTCTGACCGCCATAATCTGAACACACGACAGAGAGATAAACTTTATTTGCCAAAGCGACGACTAGCAAAATCTGATAGATGCCTTAATGTTATGGGTCCTAAGATATACAACTCAATACCACCAGTAATCAAACAGGTAGATAGTGACGCAATATTCTTGCAAAAACTTAAAGCTAAGCTTATGATGGAAGCCTACTATACCATTGATGACTTCTTTCGGACGTGACTCACTCGATCAGACTATTTATTGAAATGAAACTAATTAATTAATACTTGACATGAAATTGATCTAATTAAATGTGTTAGAATTCTACATAATTATAATATCATTAAGTAAACATAAGTAAAAAAAAAAAAAAAATGGTTTGTAATAAACAAATTACTTAGTAATTAATTAATTACTTACATTTAAATATTATTAAGAACAAATGACATGTAAATTTATAATTTATCAATAAATAAATACAATAACTGGAGAGTCGAGTCCATGATGTCGATAAAAAAATTGAGACCTGTGAGAGCCGTCTCCAAAAACTTGAGATCAAAGTGGCTAATGGTCCAAGTACCTATGTACCCAACGCATCGGTGTCCGGAGGCGGCAGGTTCAAAGTGCCCCCCTTTGACGGTAGCTCATCGTGGACTGCCTATAAGCTGCAGTTCGAGTCTGTTTCCCAGGCTAATGGTTGGAGTAAGGAGCAAGCCAGGACAGCACTGACGTTGGCGCTGCGCGACGAGGCTCTTACCATACTAGAGGCTCTGGGAAACGACCGGACGTACGACCGCCTTCTGGAAGCCTTGGAGGCACGATACGGTGACAGTCACCTGGAGCACGTGTTCCGAGCTCAGTTAAAGGACAGGACACAAGGACGTAACGAGTCCTTACAACAGTGGGCCCTGGAAATCGAGAAGTTGGTTAGGAAGGCCTATCAACGTACGTCAGCATCCTTTGTGGACAGTATGCTGGTGCAGGCCTTCATCGATGGGATCCGGGATCTGGAAGTGAGGGCAGCCGTGCGATTGGGACATCATGGCAGCCTAAAGGATGCAGTAGCCCACGCTCTCGAGGTGGAAGCTGTACGACAGGATTCATCCAGGCCTTTCAGGGTGCGAGAAGTGTCGACTACGAAGCCAGTAGATTCCCGCCGCGAATTTGGGCCACGTTGCTACCATTGTGGAGAACGTGGTCACCTGCAGTCAGGCTGTCCAAAAAAGACTAGGAGGGACAGAGACCCCGCTCCAATGGCGAGGAAAATAGGCTCTGTGGAGTCAGAGCCCCAACAGGGAAACGAATAAAAGCCAGGACTATGGGACGAGTGCTGGCTGGCGGTCGAAATGTCCCAATTATGATATCACAGGCAAACGACGGGAATAGTCTGGTTGTCAATGGAGAAATCTGTGGAATACCATGTCTCCTTACCATAGACACTGGAGCTTCTCGGACTGTGATTAGCTCTCGGCTACTGAGACACCTGACCAGAGATCATCTAGTCCGACCTAGGCATCTCCAGCTGCAAACTGCTACCGGCCAGTACATTTCCGTCCAAGGAGAACGAGAGTTAGCTGTGAAAATAGGTGAAAAAGAATACTGGCATAAAGTGATCGTTGCTAACATCGTCGACGACTGCATTATTGGATTGGATTTTATGAGGAGACATGACTGTAAAATCGACTTGAAGGTTGGAGTTCTAAAGTTTGGAGTTGATGAGATTCCTATACAAGGTGGAGTAAATGGAAATGTTTACTGTACCAGGAGAACCATTCTTCAACCAAGGTCACAGGTTTTAGTTCCAGTGAAATTGCCGAACTCCACAAGGCCACAATCTCACCGCTGTGTTGTGGTAGAGAGGTTGGATGCTGATAAACCGTGGATAACAGCCCGTACAATGGTAACCACGGCATCTACAGCATTTGTAAGGATCCTTAACCCAAGCGACACGGAATGCGTTCTCAATAAAGGAACGCTGGTCGGATCATGCCAAGAAATTTCTTGGATAAGAGGCTGCCGAGAATCTGAGGTAAACGTGAAACCTGGTCATGTTAAGCCTTCAATGGATGTTGAAAAATTACTAAATGACTCCAGGGAGCACCTTACCGAGGAGGAATTCCTTAAGGCGCGTAGCTTACTGCTACGATATCGCAACGTCTTTTCTTCGCATGATGATGACATTGGAAGAACTGGAGTGGTTCAGCATGAGATCGACACTGGGGAAACTATGCCTATCCGACAGCGCCCTCGGAGAGTTCCAGTAGCTCGGGAGAAGGAGGTTGAGGGCATGATCGAGGAAATGCAAAGAAGCGGCGTTATTGAACCTTCAACAAGCCCGTGGTGTTCTCCCGTAGTTTTGGTTAAGAAGAAGGACGGCACCATGAGATTCTGTATTGACTACCGTCGCCTTAATGATGTAACCAAGAAGGACAGTTATCCACTTCCACGAATCGACGACACTTTAGACACATTGAACGGAATGAAATGGTTTTCAACGTTGGATCTGAAAAGTGGCTATTGGCAAGTCGAAATCAAGGACAAGGATAAGGAGAAAACGGCCTTCTCTACTGGCAAGGGACTCTGGCAGTTCAATGTTATGCCATTTGGACTGTGTAATGCACCAGCCACATTTGAGAGATTAATGGAACAAATATTAGCTGGACTTCTAGGAGAAACTTGCTTGGTCTATTTGGATGACATCATTATCGTTGGTAGAGACTTCAACGACCACTTGAATAAATTTGGAGCAGGTGCTAGGCAAACTACGAGGGGCAAATCTGAAACTCAGTCCGAAGAAATGCTCGTTTTTCAAACGTAAAGTGAATTACTTGGGACACGTGATTTCGAAAGACGGCATCCAGACAGATCCTGAGAAGATTAGCGCTGTGAAGGATTGGCCGACACCAAAAGACAAGACTGCAGTACGTGCCTTTTTGGGGCTTTGTTCATACTACAGACGTTTTGTGAAGAACTTCTCGGATATAGCAAAGCCTTTGCATCAACTAACGGAAGAAAAGCAATCATTTGACTGGAACGAACAATGTGAGTCATGTTTCAACGAGCTTAAAGGAAGACTTTGTGAAACGCCAATATTGGGGTATCCGGACCCGGATGCGGATTTCATTGTGGATACAGATGCTAGTAATACTGGAATTGGAGGTGTCTTGTCGCAAAAGAAAGGAGATAACGAAGTTGTGATTGCATATTTCAGTAAGTCATTGTCAAAACCAGAGAGAAATTACTGTGTAACTCGGAGGGAATTGCTAGCAGTTGTCAAGACGTTACAACATTTCAGCAAATACCTGCTGGGAAGAAAGTTTCGTATCAGAACTGACCATGCTGCCTTAAAGTGGTTGCTAGAATTTAAAAACCCCGAGGGACAAGTGGCGAGATGGATTGAACAACTGCAGGAGTATGATTTCATCATCGAACACCGTAGTGGGAAATCACATGGAAATGCTGACGCCCTATCACGTAGACCTTGTGCGGACAACTGTAAACATTGCTCAAGACAAGAAGGCAAGGAATGTGTTCGAATGATAAGAACTGATACGGTTAGCGACGAGTGGAGTGATGAAATCATGCAGCAAGCGCAACAAGAGGACCCTGACGTGAGACCCATTTTTGATTGGATTAATGCTGGCGCACCTAAACCAAGATGGTGTGATGTAGCTTCTATGAGTGCGGTAACAAAAAACTGCTGGGCACAATGGGATAGCTTGGTTATGCATAATGGCGTTCTATGTAGAAAATGGGAATCAACAAATGGGAAGGATGCTCATCTGCAAGTCGTTGTCCCAAAGAAAAGGGTGAAAGATGTTTTGAGAATATTTCACGATGGAACATCCGGTGGACACCTTGGAGTAAAAAGGACCCTAATGAAAATTCGGCAACGCTTTTATTGGATTCACTGCCGAGAAGATGTTGAAAATTGGTGTAAACGATGCACTAACTGTGCATCAGTCAAGGGACCGCATACCCGTAGCCGAGGAACACTCAAGTTGTACAACGTGGGAGCCCCTTGGGAAAGGGTTGCATTAGATGTCGCAGGACCATTCCCAGCATCGGACTCCGGAAACAAGTACATTCTTGTCGTGATGGATTACTTCACGAAGTGGCCTGAAGTATTTGCCATTCCTAATCAAGAAGCGGTAACCATAGCTGAAAAGTTAGTGAACGAAGTATTCTGTCGGTTTGGGGTACCACTCGAAATCCACAGTGATCAAGGAAGAAACTTCGAATCTGCGATCTTTCAGGAGACTTGTCGCATAATGGGAATTCATAAGACGAGGACTACGGCGTATCATCCACAGTCAGATGGAATGGTTGAGAGATTTAACCAGACACTGGAGAGACATCTAGCCAAGGTCGTTGAGAGCCATCAAAAAGATTGGGATCGGCATATCCCCCTCTTCCTGTTGTCTTATAGGTCCGCAACTCACGAAAGTACTGCGGTTACTCCATCGTATGCGAATTTCGGAAGAGAACTCCGTCTGCCTGCAGATCTCCTGACTGGACGTCCGCCCGATATACCGAGGACCATCACGGAATATGCAAATGATTTGCGGGATCGGATTGATGATGTTCACAGCCTGGTACGTGAACACGGGCTCCACGCTAGCATAAAGATGAAAACCCGATATGACCGGAAGTCTTATCAAGTGGGTTTTGAGGAAGGTTCGTTGGTGTGGCTACATAACCCTATGCGACGAGTAGGAAAGTCCCCGAAACTATCTCCGAATTGGGAAGGGCCTTACAAGGTAGTCACCAAAATAAACGACGTCACGTATCGAATCCAGCGGAATCCTCGTAGTCCGAGCAAGATTGTTCATGTTGACCGGCTAGCCAGATACCACGGAAATAATGATGCTCGGGACGAGCATGTCTTAGGAGGGGGTAGTGTTACGCCGGTAGGTTAGGTCAAAAACTTTGAACGTCAATTTCAGTGCTTTAGAGGCGTTTTCAGCAGGCTGAAAAGTCATTTCAGGCCGTTTCAGAAGTTACTCTATCACATATCTAAAGATCGAAATTTCACCCAAGTTGCCGTCGTTTTCAGGCGCCTGAAACATGTTTTCAGTCCGTTTCAGGGCACCCTCTATCAGATGACGCCATAACCTGAAAACCCGTTTTCAGGCGTTTTCAGGACCCCTTATGGGCCTCTGAAGCACAAATCGTTATATGGCGAAATATCCGGCTATCTCTGTCACTCCTGACAGAGATAGCACTACTAGAAAGAGATAGCTATACTCGGAACATTCGAGAAGGGAGTGACAAAGAGAGTGCACCATTAGAGAGAGACATATATGGTCTCGAATGTTCTCGGCCCGCACGCTGGTCCTTACTAGAATATTCGCGATATGTGTGGACAATGTGTCCAGAGCGGCTCCGCGGGATATAAAAGGCGCCGACGGCCGGCACGAGTTAGTTACATTTTAACTGCGATCGAGTGCTAGTACAAGGATAATCGGAGAGAACGACTCTTCGTGTGTATAGTGAGTGCATAATTAGTGAAATAGTGTGTGTGTGATTTAGTGGATTTTATGTACAGTTCGTGTGAATTGTAAGTGCCTAATTTGGGTAATAAAGTGAGTGTTTTAATTAGTGGATTAATTCGTGTTTTTCTATCAAATACGAACCCCACGCTCGTAACAATACTTAGTATGTAAATAACTAACATTCGTGTCTCAGGTACGCTATTACTATCATATTGAATAAATACAGGAACAATAAGCCTTATGATTGTTTATCACTTTCCTGTAGTGTTATCATTTTCCTGTCTAAGTGGGCCCAGACAAGTGATACACACGAAAGCGATAATTTTGAGATATTTTCGTTAATACTACAAAAAGGCTGTCTTTGATTGCAATTTTAATGTTATTTGATCTCGGTATCTTAATTGAAACTATTAAAAATAAACAAATATTGATTACGTTAGTAATTACCATAGATACGGGTGAGAATTTGCTTGACCCGAACCCGTCTGTCTGCAGTCGAAGAGCTTCGTCACGATGCCTGGTTTATCTGGTTGGCGGCGGATCGAGCGGCAGTGGGCTCATTGGGCGATCTGTGCACTTTGTATCGGAAGTCCGGCAACATCAATTTTTGTTTAAATTGTCATTAATATTAACGTGTTTTTAGCTGACAGGAAAGTGATACGAAATTCTTGTCGCCTCTATTTTCTTATGGCAAAATGATAAAAAAAAGGGAGTTACGTATTCAAGTATTAGCGAAGTTATATGTATTATAACTATTTTGATTTAAACTTTTTGATTATGTTCATATTTTGTTAATTGTTGTTTATGGTTTAATGCTTGAGTTTTGTAAAATCGATAATTTTGCACACATTTGGGGAGTTTTTGCAAGAAATTTATTTCTTACCCCTCTTAATTTCAGTGCCCAAATATTAGACCATTATTTACCTGTCTCAGATTCGTAAAATTAGGAATATTAAAACTCAAGAATCAAGCCCACTAAATTCCTTCACCAATGCGAAACTGCGCCACTTATTATTAATATATTTTTTTGTAAAAAAACTAAAATCCAACTTCAATATGAATTGATGTAATATGACGTCACATTACAATATTTACATTAACAAAAGAAATCTAAACGGCTGTTCGAAGACTGATGAAACTTGGTAAACAGGTACTTCATAATTTGTTGGCAACCCTCGGCGCTAGTCAGACTCGCACTTGGCCGGTTTTTGTTTTAGTTATATATATTTTTAGGCCTTAAGTTTTATACTTCGTGGCAGAGTACGCGGAAACTATATGTAATAGATATCGTTTTTGGTGCATTTATAGTAAATTTATCAAGGATCATTTCATTCTTACACACTTTTCATGTATATCATGTACGTCAAAGTGTATTTTTTTTATTGTTATAGATATCTTACTCAACAACTTTATTTTTTACTTCTCATGCTCAAAATGATGCCCCTCAAAATCTCTTGAAATTGACTGCGCTTACTGTTGCACCCGGTATTAGAGTATAGTGATCCAAACAAGTCCAACGAATCTCATCTCCTTATTGGCCACTTCGGTAGGAAAAACCTTATTTTAGTGTGCCATGATGATACCGCGAGGAAATAATTAATTAACATTTCAACTCCTTCGCTCTTTTTATGCTTTCGTGAAATCATGTGTACTTCATAGCATATTTTCTACAATTCTAAACGCCCTCATATTTCTTCGCAATTCATATCCTTTCATAGAGTAAGTGAGTTAATAGCAGTTTTTAATATTTTCCAGGTACATATATACATACATAGAACCCTTCTCAGAAATCTAACTACCGTTTGTCGTCAACTATATAAGTATAACAAATGTATTTAATTTTGCAATCCGGGGCTGATACACGGCTTGCAGCAAGCTTCCAGCAAACGGCTACACTGGCTACATCTTGCTGGCAGCGCTTGCCTCGCAGGCCATATGACAATTGGCTAACACGAAGCGGCTACACGGCTGTAAGCCTCTGCTTCCAGCCGCCGCGCCGCCGCCACTGAAATCCATAATTCCACTCCTGTTTAGTGCTTCTAAATTCTTCTAAAGATGATTAAAGATCTTGTTCTTGCCCATGAATTTCCTTACAATTCTACAAGTATTCAGTATAGTCGCTTTTTAGGGTTCCGTAGAGAGACAAGGAACCCTTATAGTTTCGTCAAGTCCGTCCGTCCGTATGTCACAGCAACTTTATGCAAAATCTTTTAGGACTACACTGTTGAAACTTGGTATGTAGATGTATTCTATAAACTACTTTACAATTTTTAAACAAAAATTGAAAAAATAAAATATTTTGCTTTCAGTTCCATGGGGATTTCATACATGGAACGGAAACCAAAAATAGTAGATTGTTAACCGAGGGCTGAAAGGTACCCATTCCTGACGAGATGTTTTGGCGCTCGAACGAAGTGAGAGCGCCAATAGTTCGAGGCAGAAATGGGTGCTATCACCCGAGTAAAACACTACTTTTCATTACGAATACGAGGAAAGTAAACAGTTAAAATCAAAATTATTTTATTAAAAAACAAAGTCACTTGAAATCAAAATTATTTTATTAAAAAACAAACATAATTCAAGTTTAAAAATACTACTCATAAAAAAAGTAATTTCGGTGCCCCCGCGGATGTCTTTTACTTTGAGCATAACATTAAAAAAATACTTCCGTTTTATGGCTGTATAGGTTACTACCATTGCGTTGTTCAATATAAACTACGATTCATATATATTTTTTTTAATACTTTTCTGCTTTAGAGCAGGCATGTACCACTTTCAGCACGGTGCCTGGATGAACAATGACCCCCTTTCAGAGTATGAGTAATGAAAAATTATTTTCTATAAACCTATATGAATGGAGTGTTTGTAGATAGGTCTTTAAAATGTCGTTGAGGTTCCTGAAATCATTTTTCCTCTTTAAAGAGAATCACCCTCCCAAAGTGGAAAAATGTAAACTTAAAGTAAGAGAGTGAAAAATCTACAAAAAATATATGCATCTCAATATACACTTTCAACGGAAATTAGTTTGAACAAAATAAAATAAGCAGTTTTAAGATATAAAACATTTATTAAACACCGCACAGTATCTTTGTCATTCATACAAACACTATGCGAAACAAGTTACAACACAAACATTCAGTCACATTATTACTTGCTATAACGGAACCCTTCATGGGCGAGTCCGACTCGCACTTGGTCACTTTTTTATTAAAGAAGTGTGTGCATGGATCATTATTCAAAATAAAATAAAAAAATCCGGCTAAGCCTGTTTTTAACATAACATCTATGGTAGATGAAATGCGACATCTTATAAATTAACTTTTGATGCAATGTGATAATAAGTTGTACTGACGACAGAAAAACGATAGATTTTGCGAAAGGAACTGCGAAAAATATGAGGGCGTTTATAATTGTAGAAAATATGCTATGAAATACACATGATTTCACGAAAGGATAAAAAGAGCGAAAGGAGATAAAATGCTAACTATTTATTTACGCAGAAACCATATCAATATTATGTTTAGATCCCAAGAAATGGCAAATTTTAGGGGAAAATATTTCATTTATTTTTTTCGTAGTCCACATTGACATATCATGTTTCCAAATAAACACACATATATTTTTTCGGGGAAATGCAGGAGGCATTTCCCCGAAATAATATAAATAAGAGCAATAGTTTTTAAAGATGGGCATTTGACAATACCTACCTTACCCTAAGGGTGCCAAACGGGATCCTTTGAGTAAGCCTCCGCTGTCCGTCTGCCCGCCTGTCTGTCCGTCGTCACCGGGGCTGTCCATGGCTGAGTCTCATTTACCGTAATAAGTAGAGTCGAAATTGTGACCTTGTGAGTTCCCCCACTTTCTCACTATAAGCCGTTTTAAATTGTTCTCAACAAATTTTAATGTCGGCATGTCTACCTGTTTGGGTATTTATGCCGTGAGCATTCATGTTATTTATGCCACGTCACAACTTTGTGTGTACTCTGCCAACCTTGCTCACAACTTCGGTTAATACAGGGCTTGTTGGCAGCGTGCACGGCTCATGCATAATAATTCTACTGATAAATGTTATTCGGCGCTTTTCATGAAATTATGAAGTGATGGAACATCGTGAGGAAACCGTCACAGCTGCGGCAGTGGGCTAGCCCCCTGTCACGCAGAATTGTATACTACACGAGCTGAAGCCCGCTCAATGTGAAGGAACCCGGATACAGCAGGGAGGTCTGACTCCTGGGCATGGGTAATATATTTTTTCCCCCTCCAACAACAAAAAAACAACAACAGTGCCTCTGCTGCCTCTGCCACCCAGTATGGGAAAAAGCGTGATGGTATGCGCAGGGATATGATAGAATCTGGGATTTGGCCAAATCCCGGAAAATTATAAAATAATTACATGACTTTAATGGATTTGATTAAATCCCAAAACTAGTTTAGTGAATGACAAAAACAAAATTTTCATGTAAATGCTGGTCGAAAATAAAGTATCTGCAGTCATCAATAGTCATCATATTTTATTAATTTTAAGCAATGAATTATTTAACACACAAAAATACATCGACAAAAGTTTCGTCAATTTAAATTTACGAACAATAAAATTAACAATTAATCAATAAAAATAAAATTAAAATAAATACCAAATAAGCAACCAATTTTTCAAACTATATGGCGTCCGCTCTCCGCTTCGCTCGGCTCCAGGTTGTGACCTAACTCAACCTAACTTTAGTATTTGGTCTGCAAGTGACCTATAGCAACCAATTTGGCGATCGCTATACGAGGAAATCGTATAGGGATTCAACAAATTCACTATAATTAGTTTAGGAATTACATCAAATCCCTAGATCTGTTTAGGGAGATGTTATAATCATGTCATTATTTATCATTTCCCGGGATGTGATCAAATCCCTTACGGATTTAGTCAAGTCCCTGAATATATAATTTCCTTGCGACATGTTCACTACCGCCAGAAAGTTTGGAAGACGGTGGATATTTTTCCTTAATTCCTTTATAAAATGTAGTAAATATGTATGTATCAACTAACGCGTCATATAGCAAGCATTACGCTTCAGTTTACTCTCTGTCGATAGTTGATCTACTAACGCGTTCGTTTATCAACTAACGGTTTATATGTACATATAAGTATTGTAGTAATTACATGTATAATTTATGTTATTTATTAATATATTTGTAAATACTCGTTTATTTCGTTACCTATATTCTTTGTTGTACACATATATGTGTACAATAGGTCTACCCCTGCTCAGCAATCAACCTTTCCCATCTTAACCTGGTGTGCTGGAAGAGATATTTTTTAAAGATAAGCCCGCCTTTGTACACTATTTCCATGAAACTCTTGTTTTTTGTGTGATCTGTGTGCAATAAGGAAATTATTAATTATTAAAACGTATAAAAGTCAATTTTTGAAATATTTATATAGAGTTTGGATTCAAAAATAAAAAGGTTTTACTCAGTTTTAAAATTATCGAAAAGGCAACGGCTAATTCGATGTACCTACCTATAGACCATCGACCCAGAGATGTATATGAATATGCTGTAAACGTGATATGAATATGCAACTCTGAATGGCTGAATATCGGGGGGCAGTGCCCCCGCCAAGTCGAGCGCGAAGCAAACACTGCCGTACCATCCTTTACTGGAACCATTTCGCCGCATTTTCAGGCCCCTATTTGAGAACCTCCGGATAAGACCAGAACGCAGAAATAATCGTCATCCAGTACGCTATAATCACATACTTAAAATCCAAAATTTCAAGTCTGTAGGTCATTTAGTTCCGAAGTTAAGCGAAAGCAAAGTTTCGCATTTATGACACTCACTCACTCACTCATGATCATCAGGATAGAACTAGTACTTCCCATAAACTCAGAGAGCTGAAATTTGGTACAGAGTTAGGGTTTAAGGGCCACATAAAGGGAAAACTATAAATACTAGGATAATCGAAGATCTGGAGTACCTGGTGACCCTGATTAGAAAACACAAGAGCTTGGTTTTCTCTTGGTAAAGATTCGGTGTATACCTCTAAACCTTATGGATAATGTTTTAACAATACTGTTTTGACTTTCTTCTTACAAAATGGAACTATCAGGGACCTGCATTCGGATTCCTATAGACATACTGTTAGCTGCTACTAGTTTGATTGGATTTCCATATCGCAAAATGACACAAATACTCGTAGTATTTACAAAAGCTCGATGAATATGGAATTGAGTGCAATGCATGATAAATCAGGTTAACCAACTAAAAACATTGTCGAAAATATTTGTACGTGTACGTTGGGGAGGGGGTCTCGGCAAATTATTTTTTACACTAAATAAATAAAGGTTTTTTTTGAATAAAATATGTCAAAATCTGACAAAATAGTGGTTAGTAGTAGTAGTGTCAGATTCTAGACTACTATCTAATCAATATTTAATACTAGTCTTACTGTCGCATCATTTTCTAATGGTTCCGCGGCAGGTTTGGACGGGCTGCGCCCTGAACACCTTAAAGAGCTGACGTCGGCTGCTGCGGGTGACAACGGTGGAAAACTCTTGGCCTCAGTTTGTAGTTTGGCGAATTTTATGCTGAAAGGCGAGGTAAATAGGGAAGTTTGTCCTTTTTTATAAGGTGCCTCATTGTGTGCCCTTCGAAAAAAGGATGGAGGCTTACGGCCTATTGCCATAGGCAGTGTGATCCGTCGCTTAGTGGCTAAGCTAGGGGTCGCGCCGTAAGAGAGGAGATGGCTTCATTTCTGCAGCCCCGCCAATTGGGTTTTGGCGTACCCTTGGGTTGCGAGGCGGCTATACATGCTACTCGGGCCTTTGCCCTGTATGAGGCTGATACAAATAATATTGTAGTAAAGGTCGATCTTCGCAACGCTTTTAATGCAGTCGAGCGCGACTCAATTTTGTCCATGATAAAGGAGAAAGTTCCTGCATTGTACCCGTTTCTACACCAATGTTATTACAGATCGAGTAACTTATTTTTAGGAGACAAGTTGGTGGAGTCTCAGGTGGGGGCGCAGCAAGGTGATCCTTTGGGACCTTTAAAATTTAGCGTCGCAATTCAGAATGTAGTGTCCACCTTGCGGTCACCTCTAAACGTATGGTATTTGGATGACGGTACCAGCGGAGGCAGCCCGGAAGTAGTGATCGAGGATCTGAGAGCACTTGTCGAGGGGTTAGCGAGGTTGGGGCTGGAAGTGAATCCATAGAAATGCGAATTATACCCCTGTTCCAGCCAGGTCTCCCCGGAAGTGCTATCAGAAGTCTATTCCGTAGCCCCAGGGTTAAGATTACTGGACAAATCCAACTTTACTTTATTGGGTGCACCAGTCTTCCCCGAGGGTATCCCGGGTGTCTTATCGGCCAAAACAAGAGCTCTCTTGGCATCCAAAGATCACTTACAACAACTCCCAGCCCACGTCGCACTAACAACCCTGAGGAGTTGTCTGTCGATTCCCAGGCTTACATACACGTTGCGTACGGCTCCGATGTGGCTTTGTAGGGAGGAATCCACTGAGTATGATAACGTACTGAAGACCTCATTAGAATCGATTATCAATATCGAAATGACTTCCACTCAGTGGTGCCAAGCAGCTTTGCCCATCAGGCACGGTGGTTTAGGCATTCGACGGTTGCTCGACACCGAGCTGCCGGCCTTTTTGTCTTCGTCGCATGGGCTGCGAGACCTTGTCACTCTTATTTTAAATATACATGGTGATGTCAAATCAAAATCAAATCAAAAATCATTTATTTCCATAGGATGTTGTTACATCACTTAGATCCGTCATTACATTTTTTTGGGTGAGTTCACTAACACAATGGCGGAATCTGTGGAGAAGAGCTCACCGAAGAAACTCCACAGTCGTCGCATCTTTTGCGTTTCCTTTTTTAAATAAAATATTGTCAAATTACAAAATGAATGCTAATTATATATCGAAACAGCCTGTTACTCAAACAATCTATTCCCATGGACATCTGTCCTCTAAGTAATCAGATATCCTATAGTAACCTTTTTTATACAATTTCTGTTTTATTATTATTTTTAACTTGTCTAAAGGTGAGTTCTTAATATCAGTAGGGACCTTATTGTAATAGCGTATACAATTGCCTTTAAAAGAATTACTAATTTTATGTAGTCGGCTTACATAAGCAACCAACTTGTCTTTATTTCTAGTATTAAAATTGTGTATATCACTGTACTTCTGAAAATTAGTTATATTTCTTTTTACATACACAAGATTGTCATAGATATATTGAGACACAAATGTCAGAATATTGATTTCTTTAAACTTTTCCCTCAGTGACACTCTAGGCCCTAATCTATAAATTGCACGAACAGCCCGTTTCTGCAGAATAAATATACTATTAGCATTCGCAGCGTGACCCCACAATAAAATACCATAGGTCATTAGACTATGAAAGTAACTAAAGTAGACTAGTCTAGCGGTGTCTACGTCGGTAAGAGCTCTAATTTTTTTAACTGCGAACGCTGCCGAACTCAGTCTGTTCGACAATTTATTTATATGAGGATCCCATTGTAGTTTGGCGTCTAAAGTAATGCCCAAAAAGACAGTCGACTGCACAAGGTCCAATCTCTGTCCTTTTATAAATATGTCTGTAGTTACCGGGTTCACATTGGGTAACACGAATTTAATACATTTAGTTTTCTTTTCATTAAGTAATAAATTGTTAACAGTAAACCAGTTCACTATACTAGAGATAGCATTGTTTACCTCGTCATAATTTGATTGCTGTCTTTTAACTTTAAATATCAAAGAAGTATCATCGGCAAACAATACCAACCCATGTTTTGCTTTAACAAGGTAAGGTAAATCATTAATATATACTAAAAACAAGAAAGGACCAAGAATTGAACCTTGCGGTACGCCCATACTTATTGAAGACCCAGGTGATCTTTTCCCATTAACATCGACCATCTGAACCCTATCTGTTAGATATGACTCCAGAAGGCCAAGTGCCTGATCTTTTACACCATAATGGCGTAACTTCCTGACAAGAGTGTCATGATGGACGCAATCAAAAGCCTTGGATAGATCGCAGAAGACACCTATTGCATCCATTGCGTCTTCCCAGGCATCAAAAATATTGTCGATTAGTTCAACACCAGCATCGGCTGTTGAACGACCCTTTGTTAAACCAAACTGAGCAATATGAATTAAATTATTGAGATAAAAATGACTTTGCAATTGATTAAGTATGAGTTTTTCAAATATTTTGCTAAGCGTTGGTAGTATCGATATGGGTCTAAAATTGGTGGGGTCTGATGTACTAACAGCTTTGAATAAAGGTATAACTTTACTTAGTTTCATCAAGTCAGGAAACACACCATTATCTATACATTGATTAAATATACAACAAAGGTGAGGTGCAATACAATCTACAATGGAACTAATAATTTTTACTGATAGACCATGGGCGTCAGCTGTCTTTTTCATTTCCAGGGATTTAAACGCTTTTACAATGTCTTCATTATTTACGTGCCTAAATTTAAAATCTGTTTTACATTCCTCAAAGTTTTGTTTAAGTATAGATTCAGCAGCAGCGGGAGATGAATTTAAAAACTTGGTTGTTGAAACTGGAATGTCCGTAAAGAAATTTTCGAAAGCTTTTGCTACTTCTAGGTCTGTACTTAGCAATTGATTATCTATCTTAAGCTTGAAGTTATTATGTGTAGCTTTGGCCTTTCCAGTCTCTCTGTTTATAATTTGCCAAGTCGTTTTCATTACATTGCTACTAGATTCAATTTTGTTTTTAATGAAATTAGATTTAGCTACGGCACAAACGCGTTTAAACATTTTTGAATAACTACGAACATAATCTAGAAAGGCCGTATTTTTGTTATATGATTTCTCTTCATAGAGTTCATATAATCTTCGTCTGCTCCTATGAATTCCAACTGTCGCCCAATCACTAAACAAAGCTTTGTTATTAACTTTTATAGTTTTTGATTTAAATACCGTATCATATTCATTTTTGACAAGGTTAAATACTGAGTTGTACAACAAATTTGGATCGTCACTGTATGGTATTCCCCATAGTTTATCTAAAATATTATTCCTGTAGTGTTCAAGCCGAGTGTCACTAACGGGCACACATGTAATATCCTCTTCTTGGTCCTTTTTTATTTTATTTATTTATTTATTTATTTAATTAGGCACATCAACAGCACACATATATAAAATTAGACAATAGAAATATGGCGGTATTGTTCTTATATGAGTGCCTATTATAGATGTGCACAGCATTCACCATTTAAGTACTAAAATTTAACATTTTATTTTGTAAATAGGTAATTTAACTTAGAATGTAAGTATTACAATAATAAATAACAATTAATTAGAATTTGGAATTAATGTAGCTATATAATATTAATAATAATATTTAGGAATTATAAAGATCATTTTAGGTGCAAGTTAGTTTGCTCTTTCAGGATTTTATTCCTGAAGACAGGCAAGCGATCACGAAATATGTCTATGTCGGTTTCACTACAGGTGTTGTTATATTTGTCACACATTCTGGGTATCGGCGAGTGCTTGTAAATATTTGTCCTGTATAGAGGCGTATGGAAGGTGTTGGAGATACGTTTGCGTGGATAGTTATAGGGGACTGTCAGTCCAATCTGGCTCAGGATGTTGCTGACATCTAATTGATTATTACAGACCTTATGCAGAAATAGAAGGTCCTGTAGGTTTCGTCGGAAGTTCAAAGTGTCCATGCCGAAGTGGTCTAATCGTCGTTCGTAGGTTTCCCTGTGTGAGATTCCCGATTGGCTGTACGCTAGGTGTTTGGTAAATGCGTGCTGGATACGTTCTATTCTATCAGAGTGGACCGCGTACACGGGATTCCAGACAACGGAAGCGTACTCGAGGTGGCTTCGAACCAGAGCATTGTATAGGAGGATCTTGGTGGAGGCGAAACGGAAACCTTTGGAATTGCGCTTTATGAAGCCTAGCATTTTCGCGGCTTTTCGCACGGCGGTGCTGATGTGCGATGCAAATTTGAGGTTGGAATCCATCAGAACACCGAGGTCACGCATTTCTTTCACGGTTTGAAGTACGATGTCGTTGAGAGTGTACGAGGAAGCTATTGGCATTTTCTTGTTGGTGAAAGTGATGTGATAGCATTTTGTTGCGTTGAGAACCATACTATTATCACGACACCAGATCGCTATCTCGTTTAGGTCCTTTTGCAACAATTCCACGTCAGCCTCCGACACAATGGTCTTGTACAGTTTTAGATCGTCCGCAAACAAGGAATATTTACAGTGTGCGATACGGGACGTCAAGTCATTGATGAAAATCAGAAAAAGTACGGGACCAAGATGAGAGCCCTGTGGGACTCCCGACTTCTCGTGGTATAGCTGCGACTCGTGTCCACTCACCGTCACTGTCTGAGGTCTCTGTGACAGATACGACCCAAACCAGTCCAGCAGTGACCCGTGAACACCAAGTGCTGCCAGCTTTCTTATAAGCAGCGAGTGGTTAACCTTGTCGAAAGCGCTGCTGAAGTCGGTATACACTGCGTCCACTTGGTGACCTTTGTCCATCTCATGGGATAAGTGATTGACATATGAGACCAGATTTGTTTCTACCGACCGTCCGCGCTTGAAGCCGTGCTGTTCAGGTGAGATAAACTTGTCGAAGTGATGTGTGAGAAGTGGGCAGATTAAGGATTCAAAGAGTTTTGAGAAGCACGATAGGATGGAAATGGGGCGGTAGTTTTTAGTGTCACTTTCATCACCCTTTTTGTAGACAGGAACTATTCTACTTTTTTTCCATTCGTTGGGAAAGCAACCCTCCTTCAAGGAATGATTAAATATTACAGAGAGTGGGAAGCACAGGCCTGGTGCACAGAGTTTAACAAACACTGCGGGAATGTCATCGGGTCCTGCGCCTTTAAACACATCAAGGGTTCTGCATTTATTGAGTATGTCACGTTCGCTGATTTTGATTTTAGATAGGCCTATTTGGTTGTTTAAATGTAGGTCAGCGGTGTTCACTGGGTCGTGATCTGTATAGACTGACGAAAAGTGCCCAGCAAAGAGCTGTGCAATCTCGTTTCCACAGTTTGCCGATTCGTGGTCCTTATACATTGTCGCTGGTAGTGAGGAAAGGCCTTTTCGCTTGAACTTAATGAAACTCCAGAAGGCCTTGGGGTTATCCGGAATACTGGATTCTATATTGAACATGTACGTTTTCATGCAAGTGTCATACAGTTTATGACAGCGTTCTCGAGCGATCTCGAACTCTATTTTGTCACGGGGGTTCTTATATTTACGAAATTTCTGTCTTATTCGTTCTTTTTCAGCAATCAGTTTTATCAGCTGTTTGCTGAACCAGGGAGGATGTTTACCTGTTTTAAATTTATGTTTTGGGACATATTTGTCAATGGCATTCTTCAAAGTACAGTAGAAGAGTGAGGTCATTTCATTGACGTTTCCACAATGACGGAATATGTCCTCCCACTTGGTGGACTTTAGATGCGACTTAAGCCCTTCGTAGTCGGCTTTGAAGAAGTTGTGTCGATGTCCAACGCTGGGTTTAAGGTGGGTAAGGCGTGATGAACTGATTTGAATCTCAAGGGGAGGGTGGTAGGAGTCTAGCTTGCTCAGGGTGTCAGAAGACCGGGCGACGGTCACATGGGGAACATTTGCCAGTACTAAATCGAGAATATTGTCATCCCTATTTCCGATGCAGTTAAACTGATACAGACTGTTCATTGTAATAAAGTCAATGAGTTGAAAGCCTAAGGTACTTTCGTACTTGGATGGGACCATGTGAACGTGGTTAACTGCTCTGTTCCAATCTATGAAACCTAGATTGAAGTCTCCCAGTATAGCGACTTCGTCGGCGTAGTTGAGTGTTCTATTGGCGTTGTCAAAGAATTCAGATAGGTATTCTAATTTTATTGGCGATGGTAGATATACAGCACATATAGCCAGCCTTTTAATATTGAATATACCTATCTGACCAGAGTGATCAGAGGTTAATTTATTGATGACCGATTTGAAAATGGGCGTAATGTTAGTAAATATATTGTCAATGCAGGTAGCAGATGTTGCAGTAATTCTAGTAGGCTCCAAAAACAGATAGTTCATGTTGTGACAGAAAAATAAAGATTTTAATCTAGTACAAATATTATTATCCTCTAACAGATTAACATTAAAATCACCACAAATTATAAAAAAATTGTTTTTATCGCTGATTTTAATCATCTGATGGTTTTCGTATCCCCTTCGCGGAGGAGGCATTAGGGTTATGGCATGATTGGTGTCCTGGTAGCACTCCGCCCCAGCACCCGCACTCACAACGTAATTGGGATGAGTTATCGTGTGGAGTCACGCTTAACGAGTTATTGGACCGGAGTTCGGGGGTCGAGCTGGCACGACTTCGCGCAGTTTCGCAGCCAGAGTCAGGGCTCTGGCTCCACGCCTTGCCTTCTCCTCAACTAGGAACATTTCTGGACAATGACACGTTGCGCGTGGCTGTCGCCTTGCGCCTTGGCTGTGACATCTGCCAGTCTCATTCCTGTATGTGTGGTGCGGGTGTGGACGCTCGGGGTCGGCACGGTCTTCACTGCGTTCGAAGCGCGGGCAGGCTTTCCCGGCACTCCTCTATCAATGACATCGTCAAGCGGGCTCTTGTAACAGCCAATATACCTTGTGTATTGGAGCCCGCGGGGCTGTGTCGTACCGATGGGAAACGCCCGGATGGCCTGACCATGATCCCGTGGGAGAGGGGATGGTCATTGCTTTGGGATGCGACGTGTGTCTGCACATTCGCTCCCTCCCACCTGGCATCGACCGTGTCCACCCCGGGGGCCGCAGCGGAAGAGGCAGCGAGGATGAAGACCCAAAAGTACTCTGTGCTTTTGGGCCAGTATATATTCGTCCCGCTTGCCATAGAAACCACCGGGGTCTGGGGAGTGCAGGGCAAGGCATTCATTAGGGAAATAGGGCGCCGCCTGAGGGACCGTGGCTATGACCGCCGCTCCGGATCCTATCTTATGCAGAGGATCTCCCTCGCAGTGCAGCGCGGAAACTCCGCCAGCGTGATGGGGACCTTTGCATCTGATATAATAATAATATAATAATAAAGTTTTTATTCCAGAAATACAGAGCATTTCCATATAAAAATTATAAAACATTAAAAACTAGGGCAACACAAATCAAATCAAATCAAATATTTATTTATTCAAAGAAAAGAAACAGAAAACGTTTACAATATTTGAGGCCCTTAGCTAAAATGTGACACATGATAATTGAGTCATGTCATGAGTATAAACCTGTATTTCAGACTACAGTGCTCTTCCTATAAAATATATATAAAGCTAATTTAAGTTACACGGACACTTTTTTATACAAAATTACTGACTAATACAGACTAAAGACAAAGTTATAAAAATATGAAAAAAATGGGTGTGTGGGTGAGTGGGTGAGCCTCTCTATGTGTAGTATGAGTATGAGTGAGTGTGTGTGAGAGGGTGTGTGAGGTATAAAAAATAATAATAAAACAACGTTACTATGTCAATATGGTGTACAAGTCAGATTAATATAAAATATGCGTTATATTTTATTATTTTTTTAACGGATGAATTGATGAACTGCCTTGAACACATAACATAAACATTTTAAAGAGATGTAAGTAAAATCAAATCATAATAGTTTAGGGAACTAGGTTCGGTGCAAACAGACAGTAAATCTAATTCTTAGTACTAATCAGTCTTTAAATTTGAACATTTCAAGTAGGTAAGTTAAAGTTAATGACTAAGTTGCTTTCATGATTGTAGTTGGACCCACTGTTTGGTATGTGGTCCGGGGCGCTTTATTTTCTTAGTGTGTGTGTGTGTGTGTGTGTGTTTTTGCATGTTTAAGTTTTGTACAAAGCAGTTGACTGATTCTTTACATTGATTTATTTCCATTATAATTTAAGTAGACCAATAAACATGTCTACCAATAACAACTAAATTCATAGGAAAATAAAATAAAATAAGACATGATACAAAGTCTTACTTAACTAGTCTTACATTTATATTAATATACTCGGAGTAACAGAAAGGTGTAACCATAGGGACATCATTCTGAACAACTTTTACTACGAAACCGATTTGATCTGAGCAACATTAACTTTAGGCCGGGCGATGAAAAATAAAGTTGCTCTGAATATATCGGTTTCGGTAAAAGTTGTTCAGAATTATGCCCATAACATAACAACCCTCTTATATATGATTGGACTTTTCTGTCACCTTACAGATATATAAGGTAACTATGGTATTCCTATTCGTACTTTATTGTTAGATTTGATCACTGTAATACTAGACTAGGATCTAATCAATCCTAAACTAACTTTCTTTACTACAAAAAAATAAACTCTTGTTCAACACCTGTTTATAGACAAGAATGTTGTTGGGTTTTGACGTTTGTTTTGAGGTTAAACTATAACACGGCTAGTCTTTCAAAAATTAGGTAATTGTGTTTTATTTGGCAAAAATCTCACGTGATATAAGAGGGTAAGGGGAGGTGGGTAAAAAATAGACCAAAAACCTCACGTAATCAATGAGCCCTTATAGCATCACTTCGTTGTCCGTCTCACTCAACAGTGTCCTTCAAAACAAGACCCTCTCGGAACGCGTGGAGGTAACAAAATTTGTTACCTCCACGCGTATTTACCGTATTTAATACGGTATTTGACTGCTAGTCAAAATGATACTTTTTAGGAACTGTCAAATCGGTTATTTTTTTCACGAGTTCTAGGAAATACTAGCATGTGATGTCATAGTCAAATGCTGTCTTTTTAACACAAAATCGAGTTTATAAAATACAACTGCTGGAAGTGTACAATTGTGATTTTGTCAAACGTTTCTGTTGAAATAGCTTCAGCTTGAGCCACGTTTTTAGATTTATTGGACTGCCTTGTCAAATACCGTGTTGAAATTCTTATCAAATACTTCTGTCTTTGGTCTTAATTTCTAGTTCAACGCAATCGAATACACGGACGATTGTGCCGCTGTTGAATCTGGTCTATCCTCGCAAGGGAATCAAAACCTAGGGTACCTGCCGGTTACCTAGTATCATAAAATTTGCCATAAAAAACCTGAAAGCCGTAAGTTTGTAGTTTCTTCACAAAAAAAAAAAGATTTGTACGGAACCCTTGGTGCGCGAGTCCGACTCGTACTTGGCCGGGTTTTTTTCATTGAATTTTTAATTTACCTGGCACACTGAGCTTAGCTCAGAGCCCATGTACCAAAACATTGATATTATCTAATAAAATAAAATATTAATTAAAACCGTTGTATTTTGGTAACTTCCATAGTAGTTTATGTGACTGATACACAATGGAGGGCATTAAAACTCTAAAGTGGGTTTGATGCCTAATTATGTACAGTTACATACACTAGTTTGTCTAAAAACATATCATAAGCTCTTTTTGATGTGTTCAGGAACCGCATGTTCGACGGGCATGGTGGTATTGATCATTGCTCTGCACTTGTTTAGCTTGTTCAGTAGTACCAACTTCACATACAAGCTAGGGGCGGCACGCAGGCGGGCGTCAGCGTTCGAAATTTAAATGTCATACATAATATGCGAAATATATGTATATAATATACATTATGGTCATTCATAATGTATCAATATTCAGATAGGAAATGAGTATTTACCAAGTAGTATATCATTATACTATTCGTAACGTGCGGTTTTTGGACGCAGTAACGAAGGTTTATAATCCGTGTGTAGATAAAATAACATATTATTTATAATCGTCTTAGGTTAATTACGTCTACATATAATTTGTGTGCAATAAAGAAATTATTAATTTCATTAGAAAATTGTAGGGATGGGCCTATGGGATGTAGTGAGAGACGTGTTTGTTGGTTCAAAGACGGGCGTTTATTGACTAAGGATGGACACAGACATTGGTTATTATAGCGACGTATCGGCTAAAGGTGGTGACACACTACACCTTCCACCTTTTTTTTGAAAGAAAAAATTTGGTATCTAATTTTTTGTAAAATTAAAACAAAATTTATTTAAAAATCTTAAAATAAATAACATATACAATCCAATGTGTTTTTTATCTTTTAATTTCAAATATACTACTTTTAAATAATATGCTGTTATTTATTCCAAATCAAATAACATCATCAACATCAACAAACTTTGCAAAACATCTTACATTTCATTTTAACATTTTAACCTTCTGATAACTCTTCATCTGATAACTGATAATTATTTATACAAAAAAAAAATACTGTTATAAAAACATAACCAAAACATCAACAGTAGTGAAGTATAACTAAAAATATTTATTTTAATTTTCAAATTTATTAATATTTTTTTAACATAAACAATGACAAATCGTCAAATATAATTTTAATCAAAATAATTATCTTTGCATTTTCAATTGTTTTTTTTTTTTTTTAACTACACCGCCATTGCAAAAATATAGGTATGAAAACGATACATGTTTACTGTTAATAATATAAAAATTAACCATACATAGGTTGTTTACTATTACTATGGGTATAATGTGGTTTATAATCCACCATTCTAAAAGTAAAGATACATGATAGGTAAATAATTAAAACCTACGTCGATAAAAAAAGATTCAAATACTAAACGCAAACTGTTGGTAAAAAAAGAATTTGTAGTAGGTAGTATAGGGTAGGGTAGTGTTGGCGACAATAACGTTTATTTATTTTTGCTTTCTCTTTCAGCAATATTTTAACTCATTCATTTTCTTACTTGCATACCAGACAACAAAAACAGACTTTCCTCTCTACTTAAGTACATGCTCTCAATAACAAAAACAATACTTCTAATTTACTACATACTCTCAAAATTTTACAAGAAAATTATAACTTTATATCCTTTGACATTCTTTATAACTCTTTGTCTATGTTTTATTCAAACTTCTTTTTTTTTCATATATCTAGTAAATACCATTTTTATATTTGTCATATATCTCATTATTACTTTCTTATCCAAAACACACTCTACATAAACATAATATAATAACCATCTTTTCAAAACCCATCAAAATGTACTTTTCTTTTCATAAACAATCTCTTTCAAACAAAGTCTTTATTATGATCTCCTTATCACTTCATATAGGTACTTTAATTATCGGGATCCGGACCCTTAATATTCACATGTAGTGAGTGCACATTTATAGGTACTTTTTATACACACTGGTATTTACTTTATAAGGTACTTTTTATAATAATACTTAAATACATAGACTACTAGTACCTGGCTCGCGAGCTTATTAGGTCATCGATATCCAACTTTCTCACGAAGGAAACTCGTCCACATCATGATCGAAAAGGAAGGATTCGTGCCTTGTACCTTGTACCTTTTGACTTTGATGATTGTACAATAACATATTGGACTCGCCAATAATCACGTATCTTACTCAAAACATAACTTAAACTCATTCCAAATGAATCCTTCGAATTTTAATTATCTCTCTAACATGTCAGATGATCAGTCCAACTGTTAATAGAAACCTTACCAAACGAAGTATTCCTAGCTAACTTACCCATTGCAATTGAGTACTTATCAACATTCCATACGGTATTCTTTTTGTCACAATTAACAAATCAAACTTATTTACCTTTCTTTCAAAATAACACTATCTTTCTTGTCCATACAAAATACGACTTTCCTTTGTAGTTTGTTATTAAATATCTCGTCTCCTTCGCCTTAAACACTGCCATAAAAAATCAACATTCTGAGATATCTAAAAACTTACATAATCACTCTTCTACTTAACTCATCTCTAGACAACAAAATGTCATAGTCATACATAAATAAACAAATCAATCTTTCCTTAAACATCACTTACTGTTCCGATCAAACATCTTTCAATATACTAAATATTATCAGCATCCTGTAATAATAATAAAAAAATATCATACATTCATTATACTTCATCATTTTCATAAACTTTCAATGTAATCCCACCCCCACCAATGCAATTTTAACCTTGGTATCCATTTAACATCCATACGGTTCCATACTTAATTTCTCTGCTGAACTCTAAACAAACATCCATCACCACATACGGTTTCTAATGAATTCATTATCATTACTGTTGCTCATCTGCACCTGTAATAAGAGCTGGTAGGTATCGTCACGATCCATTTTTGTCAGAACTAAAACAAATTCTCGGTGGTCCCCTAATTTGGTACTCTGTTGTTAACTGTATTGTATTGCATCGCGTTACATGCAAATATGGTTTGAATACGTACTAACTGGATATGTTACTAAGACAATTATTGTAAATACTTTACAATTTAAAATTATTAATTCACTGGAAAAAATACACACAAACATACGCCACACAATCAATGTCATCCTTTAACTCATTCATCATCAACCTAAATTATTTAAAAAAATGTAGTTCTTGTCGTCAACCCTTTACAAATTAATCTGAATTATTTATTAAGTACACATATTCAGGGGTGTAAAGTAAATACTACAAATCATTTATAAAATACTTACTTAAATATTCAATTTCTATTCCATCATTATTTTTCTTTTATATCCAAATTAACAATTTCCGTCATTATTATTTAACACACAAAACAACATCTGATAAAATAAATCAAATTAACTCGCATAAAATGTATAATTCATTGACATGGAATTGGAAAAAATTGGTCACGACTCACTCATGAAGACTTCACGTGGTGCCTATCATTCCTACTGCGTGGTGCTGCAGCTCATCACTCCGGGACAACATCTCCCAGCTGCTCCTCATCGGACCCGTACATTGTGCAGCGTACAATTCGCCCTGCGCCCTGCATCGCACATCATCTAGGCTTGCACAGATCACCTGGCACCCGGCAGGAATCCTCTTTATAATTTGGGTTTTTAGGTTATTTTGTTTTTTAATTTGGTCACTGGTTCTGCTTTTGGTTCTAGTTTTATTTTGCGGTCTTCTTAATTTTGTAGGTATATAATTTTTATGTTATTTTAATCTTCATTTAAATGTCCATTATTTTATCTATTTAAGTAGTTCCTGATATATTGAATCTATTAACAGTTTATTTATATGTATAAAGGTATAATTTTCTTACAGTAGTTATTTAGGTATAATTTTAGCACTTTTTGTCCTTTTCACATTTTATTTCACATTTAGTCCAAAATATCATTTCACTTTACACGAAATATGCCATTCGGCGCAGCACTGCCTTTTAGGGCAGGCTGGCCTGGCTAGGTCGCCATGTAGGGATGGGCCTATGGGATGTAGTGAGAGACGTGTTTGTTGGTTCAAAGACGGGCGTTTATTGACTAAGGATGGACACAGACATTGGTTATTATAGCGACGTATCGGCTAAAGGTGGTGACACACTACAAAATAATGACATCGTAAGTAGAGCCAGATTTCAATAGACATTGCTAAGGTCTTCTTTGGTCGAATGGACAACAGGAAGGCATACGGAGAGGTAATCGCCACCATACACTAGTGTAATGTAGCAAAAAAAAAAGTAGTGCTTCTCCTTCTTTACATTTTATTTCATTATTTTTAAAGATACTGCTGAGAGAAATTTAGCATACTTCAAAGTCGCAGTAGTTACCTTCCGCACTACAGTTAGGTGATTAGGGAGGTGTTCAAACAAAATTGCACATTAATGAATACCGGCCGTAAACCTAGTCACAGTGTGTGGACGAGTGAGTGGACGAATGAGTAATGTTTCATGCTCTGTGGTGCACTGGCTCTGATGCTAATCACTCTAGGTCCCACATTACATTAGTCCCACAGTCCTAATAGGACTGAGAGCAGAGTAAAACGAGAGACTGTTTAGACTCTTATCCAATTGATAGAGTCATGGTAGCTCGCTTGTTATTATTATTTCTTAATTAATGGCGGTCTAACATCTAGGTCAATTTCGCCAATGTCACGTGTTTTCCTAGATTTCACTATATTTGGACAGGTTTTATTTCGAGAACCTGGAAATTTTAGTGTTGATTGTTGCTCCTTAGCACTACCCGGGAGGACGTGAAGGGCTGTGGGTACCAAGTAACTCCTTCGGACGTGAGCAACTGTTTGAAAAGTCAACTGTCAAACTTGTTTAGTTCGATTTAATAATAATATGATATAATAATACCTTGGACACTATTTACATACATTGATCTAGCCCCAAACTAGAATTCCCTGTATCTTGGGTACTAGACAACGATACACATACTTATATAGATAAATATTATACTGAGATAGGCAAAAAAACAATCATGACTAGGGTACAAACATCCGTTCTCATCAAACAAATATTTACCCCAATCGGGACTCGAACCCGGGGCTTTTAGCTTCGTAGACAGGGTCACTGCCGACTCGGCCATTCGGGTCGACAAGGAGTATAGCTCGTCAACAAGTACATAGAATCTTACCCAGTTGGTACAGTCATCAGTAGCTAGCTTCTCCGTCAATTTTGAAAAGTCAACTATCAAACTTGCGATTCAGTGCATTCCAATCGGTCAAAAATGGCGCAAACGCATGGCCTTATAGGACCAGATTCCAGGGCCGTAAAACATATTACTAAAAAAAAACGCAAACGCAATCGCTAAACTGACAATTTCTTAAGGATGGTAAACGCCTTCAGCGAGCGTCCCGATCCAAGAACTCTAGTTTGGACGCCCGTTCGGTACGGTATGGTGGTACGGCGCGTCTCGATCGCATCGCGATTCGATACGAAACGGAAGTATGTTACGGACAAAAGAAAATGTCTGAAATATTTATTGTATGGGTGATTTCAATCGCAACACCCGCCAAATTGAAAAGTCTATCTGTATTTTCTTGCCATGCGATTGGTCGATTTCGAATTTGGATAGCATTAAGGCCGATATCAAAAATAGATAACATAATAGTAGTTTATCTACACACGTATCATAAACCCTCTTTACTCCGTAAAACAACCGCACGTTACAATCAGCATAATGTTAAACTACTTGGTAAAAACTCATTTCTTATCTGAAAAATTACACATTATGACCATAATGTGTAATTTTTCTACACATTATGACATTCAAATTTCGAACGCCGATGCCCGCCTCGTGCCGCCCCTAGTTTGTCTGTAAAGTTGGTACCTACTGACATTCAAATTTCGAACGCCGACGCCCGAAGTTGGTGCTACAGAACAAGCTAAACAACTGCAGAGCCACAATGCCGGTCAAACATGCGGTTCCTGAACACATCAAAGAGAGCTTATGATATGTGTGTAGATAAACTAGTGTATGTAACTGTACATAATTAGGCATTAAAACTCTCGAGTGATATTATTATGAAACTCGCCCTCGAGTATTAATGCCCTCCATTATGTAGCAGTCACATAAACTACTATTATGTGACTGCTACATAATGCCTAATTATGTACAGTTATATACACTAGTTTATCTAAACACATATCATAAGCTCTCTTTGATGTGTTCAGGAACCGCATGTTTGACCGGCATTGAGGCTCTGCAGTTGTTTAACTTGTTCTGTAGTACCAACTTCACAGACAAACAGGGGCGGCACGCGGGCGGGCGTCGGCGTTCGAAATTTGAATGTCAGTCAGTACCAACTTCACAGACAAACTAGGGGCGGCATGCAGGCGGGCGTCGGCGTTCGAACTTTGAATGTCATAATATGTAGAAAAATTACACATTATGGTCATAATGTGTAATTTTTCAGATAAGAAATGAGTTTTCCAAGTAGTTAAACATTATGCTGATCGTAACGTGCGGTTTTTGTACGCAGTAAAGAGGGTTTATGATACGTGTGTAGATAAAATTATTATAATGCAATGAAGTGATTTATTAACTGCTGGTCCAATATGCAGTTCGTCCATTTCGCATTTCGCCTTTCGTCTACTACTTCGTCAATAATTTGAGCCCTAAATCTCATAATTAATTATAATGTAACTAGGATCTATCATTTTATTTCAGCTAATATTATAAACATAAAAGCATAACTGAACACTTGACATGGATAATCCTAGTTTCGTGTTAAAAATAATTTTTACTTTTTTAAATACTGTATCACTTTTTTTAAATAGCCGCTAAAATATTGTGCAGGGAAGGACAGTAGTTATAATTAGTATGTCCTCGACAATAATTGAAAACTGCTCTAAAGACCGAGCTTATGTGTAAAAGGAAATGTACTGGGGGGTAATGGTACTATCTAACAAGCCTCGCACAAGCATATCGCAGGGTTCAGTAGATTCCGCCATTGTGTTAGTGAACTCACCCAAAAAAATGTAATGACGGATCTAAGTGATGTAACAACATCCTATGGAAATAAATGATTTTTGATTTGATTTGATTTGATTTGAGTAGTATTGGGAACATTTTCAGGGGAACAATTCTGTACTGGGGATTGCATCGAGATCGCATCGCGACCGCTCCGATGGGCACGGAATGCCGTGTTTGGCTTGTCGGCAGCACCTATATTGTTTGGAGACTGACTGTCAAATGCCGCTTTTTGTGCCCTTCGGAGCGGTCGCGATGCAATCTCCAGTACAGAATTGGGTCCCAGGTGTGAAAGAATTCCCTAAATCTCACTATAGTTCACTGCGTTCGCCCTCCTCCTCCAAAGTGTCTAGCTTGCCCAATACGATTTTGGGAAATCCTCTCACACCTTAAAATGTTCTCAATATAATAATATAATACCTTAGACACTATTTACACACATTGATCTAGCCCCAAACTAGGATTCCCTGTATCGTGGGTACTAGATAACTATACACATACTTATAGAAACATATTATACTTAGATAAATAAACAACCATGACTAGAGTACAAACATCCGTGCTCATTAAACAAATATTTGCCCCCGCCAGGACTCTAACCCGGGACCCTTGGCTTCGTAGGCAAGGTCACTGCCGACTCGGCCATTCGGGTCATTACATATCAATACATACTGAAGTTTGCGATATGCTTGTGCGAGGCTTGTCCAAATAATAGCATAGCCCCTGTATGTTTAATCTAGGTACTTTACGTGAAACACATGTCTGTCCAAATAACAAAACCAATACAATATTGCGTCACGCCTTTCCCAATAATGGGCGGCAGGAGCACAGTTTCGCCCAGGTTTTACCAATAACAGAATACGCCATATTGCGTGAACGAAATCCAAATGAAGTATGAAGGGTTGCCCACGCGCGGTGTTTACTGACAAATGAAGTATGAAGGGTTGCCCACGCGCGGTGTTTACTGACAAATGAAGTATGAAGGGTTGCCCACGCGCGGTGTTTACTGACAAATGAAGTATGAAGGGTTGCCCACGCACGGTGTTTACCGACAAATGAAGTATGAAGGGTTGCCCACGCGCGGTGTTTACTGACAAATGAAGTATGAAGGGTTGCCCACGCGCGGTGTTTACTGACAAATGAAGTATGAAGGGTTGCCCACGCACGGTGTTTACTGACAAATGAAGTATGAAGGGTTGCCCACGCGCGGTGTTTACTGACAAATGAAGTATGAAGGGTTGCCCACGCGCGGTGTTTACTGACAAATGAAGTATGAAGGGTTGCCCACGCACGGTGTTTACTGACAAATGAAGTATGAAGGGTTGCCCACGCGCGGTGTTTACTGACAAATGAAGTATGAAGGGTTGCCCACGCACGGTGTTTACTGACAAATGAAGTATGAAGGGTTGCCCACGCGCGGTGTTTACTGACAAATGAAGTATGAAGGGTTGCCCACGCACGGTGTTTACTGACAAATGAAGTATGAAGGGTTGCCCACGCGCGGTGTTTACTGACAAATGAAGTATGAAGGGTTGCCCACGCACGGTGTTTACTGACAAATGAAGTATGAAGGGTTGCCCACGCGCGGTGTTTACTGACAAAGTATTTCTATTTGATAACAATAATACCCTAAAGTGAATCAAAAATGTAGCCCATTAATGTCCCCAGTCCCCACCGAGGGGCATGACTCGGATACGATTCTTCTTTGATTGTAAGATTGAGCCATAGTCCACCAGGCTGGCTCAGTCCGGTTTGATGGAGGGATGTATTTGCCAACTCGACTGTCAGAAGTTACCACACTGCCCTATCGAGGCCTCTGACTTACGACTACTGCCACCGAGTAGCGATAGTACTCGGGCGCCCGAAACACGGAAGCGCCCGCAACAAATGCTACATAGAAACGGACACCCATCCAGTGCTACCCGCACGATCGCTTCCAATGTCTTAGTACCGCTGGGTCACGGACGGTCCGACCAAGTTTATCAACAAGAGCTGTTAATCCTGTTAATCTACTAGAGTAACTTCATCAGCGTATTCCTAGGAAATATCATTTACCAATATAATGTTACCCTCCTTCTGGTGCAGTCGGATAAAAAGTATTATAAATGTTAATCTAGCTCAAAATAGCTCTGTGCTTCATTTCATTAAAATCCGTTCAGCCGTTTTAGCGTGATTGAGGCAGAAACACACAAACATCCAAACATCGATACATTCACATTTATATACTGCTGATGCCCGCAACTTCATCTGCGTGTTCCTAGGAATTATCATTAAACGAGATAACGTTACCCTCCTTCTGGTGCAGTCGGATAAAAAGTATCCTGTATGTTAATCTAGCTCATAAACTACCTCTGTGTTATATTTCATTCAAATCCGTTCAGCAGTTTTAGCGTGATTGAGACACAAACATCCAAACATCCAACGCTACTTTCCCATTTATAATATTAGTTGGATTGTATCAAATCTCTTCGACGGACTTCAAACATTTGCATTTGGTCATGATCATGAAGGGCGTTACAATTTTAGCTTTCTATTTTGACACATTTGAAGCAACAGTTTTTAAAAATTTTCGAAGAGGGATTTTGAGGGATTTTCGATGCTAAAGATATGGTGCACCAAAAGTTTACCAGTGTTCGTGATCACATTATGGTCACCTAAATGATTTTAATGCTATTTTTTGGTTTCCTTGATTAATTTATTTTTGTATAACAAAATGTGAGATGGACGAAACGAACATTCATTATGACTATGAGTAGCTGTTGATTTTGAAGAAGGGGGGAAATGTTTCTTATGGGCTGGTATTTAACCGCACATCAAAAATACTGATTTGCGCAGCAAAAAAGGATCAGCAAAAACACTTTTTATGTTTTAAATATTTAATGAGTACTTAAGTTTATGTTTTAAGTATATTTTGTTGTTCTTACATGTTGAATCTAACACGAAGGATAAAGGGGGCTTCGCTTTGATCACCCCCTTTACCCTTCGCCTAAGCTACTGCAGCAAATATAAGAGATATTTGCTGTGCAAATCAGTATTTTTGATGTGCAGTTTAATATTCCCCTTTCTTATTTGTGACGTGCGTAATACCTAGATCGTTGGTACGACAACTGGTGGATGACTGTTCAGGATCGCCAAGAGTGGAAAAAGGAGAGAGAGGCCTTAGCCGTGCAGTGGTACACCATGGGCTTCAAATAATCATTATGACATAGGTACCTACTCTCACTGTGGCCATTTGTTGCAGTGAGTGACCAATTACTCTCACTCATCGCACAGTGCACCATCACACACGCACGTACATGTACCGCGTTGAACTCTTATCTATGCGATAAAGCGCAGAAGTGCCTATCAAATCATATCTGTTATAGTCCTACTATATCTGTGCTTACTTAAACCTAGTAGACTAGACTGTATTTTACCTTGGCTGTATTTTTAGACTGCATAACTTGCGAAACAAGATGGTCTCTGGCCGGTTTTAGAGCGACGCGGATGTTCCGCGAGGACCGTACGCGAAGCGGTTCCTCCGCGCGGAGCTCATCAAAAAACCGTTTTAGAGTCGAGTCGAGACCATGAGTGCGGGGCACTAAAACATTGTTTAATATATTACCTTCGGAATAAACGACAACAATGTCGGCGTCAAAGAATCGAAGTTCACCCTATTGTGGCTAAAAGATTACTGAAATGAGCTTACGGTTCCATCAGTCAGATACCAAATTTGGATTGAAAGAGATCGCCGTCTTGATTCGACGGACACACAGTCTCCCCCTCCCCCTTTAAACCTTCCGGACTGAGGTTAGAGATGACCCCCTAAATGACCCAAAAATAGAGTAGTTTAGGATTAGGATAGGTTTAAAAATTATATAACCACCTCATAGTAGCGGGGGCTATCTGCCCCCCTAACATGCCGCTATCATGCCCTTGACTATGAGCTGATATCCACTCGTAAAATCGGGTAAGCAGGCAAACTCCTCCCATATATATCATATACACATATATCGCCCAAAAGGGCAAAATGCAGGTAGAAAGCCTTCAGCATATACCGAAGCCATGGCTCACAGTAAACTCAAATATAGATAACTGTCCGTATACCACATGAGCTGATGCCCGCTCAATATGTGGGGACACGGACACATAGCAGGGAAGCCTGACTCCTGGGAATGGGTAATTCCATTTTTTTCCCCTCCAACAAAAAAATATATATACGGTTCTTTGTATTCAGAATTACTAGAAGATCAGTTTTTAAATTATTTTCGAATGTAATTGTAGTACTTGTCAGAAGTGTCCCATAAGCAACTCCTTCTTCTATAACTCGGCCGGTCGTAGTCATTTTGTCCGCGACGATACCTGATAACTAAGATAACCCGTCCGATCCGAAACTCTCTATGAATATGAAAGATGAAGCGCGTGCTCATGCGGATGTTCGCGCCGGACGTCCGCATGGAAATAAAACGCTAATATGCTACTAATAATCTTGCTATCCGCACGTAGGGTCCGCGCGGAGGGTACGCGTCCACAGAACAATAATACCCAGGTACATATTTTACGCGTCGCTCTAAAGCCGGCCTAACTAACTTGACAGTTGACTTGAGAGACAGCGGAACAGTGCTGCCGCCTACCTGAAAACGCGTCAAAAACGCTCAGCCAGCTCCATAGCGCGCTGTTGCCAGCTTTCTTGCCAGACGACAACCGGTGGCGTTCGCTATTCGCCATCCCGTTCTAAAGCTACCTGTCTCGCTCACACGCACGCCGTTCATTCGCTTTTCGAACCATTCAGCCTTGGCGCAACCGTCTGCGTGGCCGTGTGTCGCCCCGTACTACCAACGTAACGGTATCCGCGCTGAAGTTTTCCCGAAACTGTAGACTTTTTTCAAAGTTTGTGAAATTGATCCCAAGTCCCGAAACTAGTGCAGTGCCGTGTTCGTCCGAGCGGATTGACTTTTGAAAACCGGAATTCTGAGTGCATAGGCAGCCGTGCTGCTCTGTTGTTGAATGTTGAGCCAAGTTGTAACTTTGTTTGCAACGTTATGTAGTGCGTGTTTATAAACCTGGCTTGTTTTACCTTCGTACGGGCAGGATGGGTGTGTGAGAGAATTGTTGGTGTTGTTTCGATAGTTTAGTTAGAAAGCTGACTGCTGCCTGAGATGGCGACCATGCGGCAGCTTTCACCGGTGACTTGGATGCTGATTTGTGCAGGTAAGACAACTGAGCCGGACGTGCCTCCCGCTTGTTTGACTCAACTCAAGTGTCCGTCTGTTTCTTACTCATATGTGATGAAATCACCACGAAACTCTTTAAAATCTTCATAATAATCTATAAACAAAAATATTGACTGGCACGACCGCCACACTTTGATATTAGACTAGACTTAGGCAGTATATTTTCATTTGTATCTCGTCCTCTTCCGAAATACTCCATTGCTTGTATGTTTCCGGGGAGACAGACAGCAGTTCATTCGTGCCATCCACCCCCGGTAAATGCTATTGTCGGGGCTTCCGGGGTCGATGCTACTAAATCTGTGCCATCTGCCAAGGCGCCTGGGACGCAGGGACAGATGCCACATTTATGCCATCAACCCCGGAGGCTCGGGCTCCAGGTCGCGTATTTCCTTATCCATATTAAATTCGTCCCCCCGTCGTGACCAATACGGTTATGTAAATTAATTAATGCCCCGTGAGCGTATCGATTTCGCCTCCTCTTGTTAACGAAATTAATACGCTTATCGTTTAAGGCGATGATGGAATAAAAATGCGCTGTCGAGTGGAAGTGAGATGCAATAATTACTCGCGAATTAGAAAAAGCGGGATGCCAATAATGCACTCGCGACTAATCTGAAACAACGTAAGCGCCAAAACGTAAAAAAAAATCATAAAAAATAAACTATTTCAGGGAATTAACTTTCAAATTGAAAATCTATAGAAATAACAATTGTTCATACATTGCAATTATCACACAGTCATATTCACTTACTACTGCGGTGTAATAGGATAAAACCATAAAAAAAGGGTTGACTTTGTATTTATTTTCTATGGAGAAAATTTTATCCAAACATGTTTTCCAATTAAGAATCTCTAGATTATATAGTCAAATTACATATACCAGAAATTAATTACGATTTGCCCAGTATTTCCTGAAAAACACATGAAAACAGCACCCCATATTTATTTAATCAGCGTTTTAAATATTGTCATACATAATAATCGCCGTAACCATGTAGGCCTCGTCAACAGGTGGGGATCAATTCAATACGCCTAAGAACCTATTACTATACACCTAGGACTAGATATTTATAATTGGTGGCGCTAGTTAGCTGACCATAGCGTCATAATCACCTCGAGAGACATAGAGTCTACGCTTTTGGGAGTTTCTTTTTTAATACAAGAAATGCCCATAACCGTAATGATATCGTCAAAATGAGCAGACAAATTCAATATGCTCACGGGGCCTAAATGAATTTCCATTGCCGTATTGATTTGGTCACGACGACGGGACGAATTCAATAAGGATAAGGAAATACGCCTCCGGGTCAGATGGCACAATTTTTTGGTCTACCCATTTACCGGGACAAGCAGGAATAGATTGTATAAGATACCTTAGGCCATAGCAGTGAATATAACTAATAGTATATAACCGCATGCAGAGACGTTTTGGCCATGAAAAAAAAAACAAAGTTTCCAAATTGAGAGAACCATTTCGAGATAATTGTGTTCTTAACTAAGTTCCGGCACGTATACAAATAATAATATTATAGTATTTTAGTTTTATAATCGGAAACAATCAGCCTCAAGTAGGTATTACCGTTCCAAAACTGTGAGCAAGTGACGTCACGAGAAGTGTTATTTCAAAAATTATTAATAGTTAGACATCTATTAATAGAAATATTCAAATTAGTTTCTTAAAATAGGCAAAAATATCATAAAATTAAAATAAAGTAGCACGTTTTTTTTAACATGCATGGCCCATTTTTTTACTAACTATAGGTAGGTATACCTAGGTACCTATTGCTAACTAGGTAGGTATAATGATTTAACATGACTGCCAAATAGGTACAGGAACAAGCGCAGGCTTATGTATGATGTTACGATCAATTAGCCCTGCTAGGTAGATAGGTACCTGACCCAACATTAAATTTGCATGACCCTTCCAGCTGATTGGTTAATGGTTGTTTCAGGAATATGTACCTAATAGCTTTCTAATTTACCTACCTGCTAACACATACATACTGTGTTCTGTATAGGTATACAAATACGCGTAGGTTTGACGTCCTACTAAAATAGGTACTTGCAAGAAAGTTTGCTGCATACTATTTTAACTTATATGCTAAATGATAATTCTTCCAGCAAACCAAGTACTATCACTGTCTTCTGTTAATAACACAACAATTTAGCACCACATTTTAAATGCGCGGCGTATTTTTTGTCCGGACGATTTGACAAGGGTCGCACTGTGCGATTGCAAAAGGTGCGATGGCGCGGCCGGGGGAACAAAGGGGCGGGGGGGGGGGGGTTTCATGCATCAGGCAGGTAGAGAAGAGACTGCGTTGGCGTTGCCTTCGTTTCCAAAGTTAGGTATCGTACTTTCCTACTAATTCAAAGGAGGTTCCTCTCGCCTGCTTCAGGCTACCTACCTACCTTACCTACTTTCTAACAATTTTGAAATAAAAATGAGATTGTCAAGACTAAGGTTATACGAAAAAAACAAAATAAAAGGAATACTAATGTAAACGAAAGTGACGCTAGTGAGCGTTAATTATGTACTACTTCCACATAAGAAAAAGAGAGCGCAAGCAATGCGCTCAACTCGAAACTGAAATAACGTAGCGTCAAACCACATAAAATTGTTTAAGAATAAAACTACGCCATTTTGTCAAAAATATTTCAAGGAGAGTTTGCGAATACATAAGTCCACATTTTGAATGCAATTTCGCAATCAGGATCGCAGGATTTCAGAATTACAGGAAAAAAATAGAACAATTAAGAGGTATTTTCGTAATTAAATTCTATCTCGAAAATTTCATCCAGTCGCGTTTTCCTTCAGCCAGAATCTTAATCAACTACCCAATAAACGTAAACCCAGAAATCTAATCTGTAGATGACTTTGTAGTAGAGTAAATGGTTTCGAAGGAAACCCCATTTTTTTTCGTATCACCTTAAAGCCGTAAATTGTGCCGAAGGTTGATTGATGAGCTAGCAAGATTTCACTGAAGATGTGTTTTTGCTCTGCACTTGTAGGTCTCCGGTAGGCGTAGGTAGATATTACCTGCATACCTATGTTGAACGTGGATGCGGGATGCTAGTCCTACTTTTTAAAAACATTTAAATATTTTATATACAGGCACATACCTACATTGTTCCTGGCCCCACACTACCGACAGAGGTACAGAAATAACTACTCTCGCTGCGTGGCAATAAAGCGCAATCTAGCTCGCACCTGCGTTACATCAAATCAAATAAAAAAAGCTTTATTACTATAGATATTTATTTACATATACTTAGCAAATGTCATTTTAAAAATTGGTTGTTTTTAACTAGGGTAAATATTACAAAATTAATTGTCATAAATAATAAGCAGTAATAAATAATTAGAAAAATATTAACAGCGAGTTCTGTGTTGAGTTAGATTTACCCCATACAGCCTCGTCATTTAAGTAATCTTGAACATTGTAATAAATATCCCTTTTTAGACAAAGTCGCTTTTACATGAATTTTAAATTGCACAAATGCCAATTTTAAAATCTACAGAGGTATCTAGTACAGTAGGCACTGACCCTTGAAAGAATTGCTAACTTTCGCGAGTCTAAACCGGGGCGCAACTAGTATGTGATTATTTCTTAGGTTAACAAAGCTATCGCTAAATTTGGAAAATATCGCTAAGTTTTTACTTACATACATTATATTTTCGAAAATAAATTGACTAGCTACTACAGTTAGTATCTCAATTTCTTTAGAAAGTTATATTAAGGAGTCTGTGTGTTTTCAATTATAAATTGCTCGGATAGCTCTTTTCTGTAATATAATAAAAATAGTTTGAATATCCGCTGCTTTTCCCCCACAAGATAACATAAGCATTGAGACCTAAATGATTTAGCCTAGATGTGGCTACATCCGTGGTGTGTCTGATGCTACTAACAGTTTAAGCCGCAGAACTTAATCTACCAGCTAATTTATCTATGTGGGGTCCCCACTGCAATTTACTATCAATGGTTATTCCAAGAAACTTCGTATCATTTACTAATTCTAACACTAAACTGGTCTCAACTTGCCTGACTTTGGAAGTGATAATTTAATACAGTTGATTTTAACAATAAATTATTAACTATTAACCAATTCAAAGTTAGAGACAATACATCATTAACATCGTCAAATTCTTCTTTTTGTCTTTCAATGTTGAAGACCAGTGAAGTATCATCAGCAAACAACGCTATGTCAGTCAATTTCTCTAGCAAATCCTTGATATATACCAGGATCAAAAAGGGCCTAATATGAAACCTTGTGGAACGCCAATGCTAACATCCGTTCCATCAGATTTAACGCCGATGACTTCTGGCTTTTTCATTCTATATATACATCGCTTAAGTATGATTTTAGTATATCCAACGCTTTATTTCTTGCTCCGTAATTATTTAATTCGAAAGATCGCAAAAAACGCCGATAGCATCCTGTGCGGCCTTCCATGCATAGAAAATATGAGATATGAGGGTAATATACCTGGATCCGTAGTCGATTTACCCCTAGTGAAACCGATTGTTTGACGTGAAGTTGTTTTGTACGGTTGAAGTGTGAGGGCATTTGATTGAGCATAATCTTAACAAATATTTTCCTTAGTGGTGGAACAACAGAAATTGGTCTGAAATTTGAAGATCATCCTTGTCTCCCGAATAATCGCTTAACACCTACAGAATCGGTCCCCACCGGCAGGCTAGGTTGCGCCGCATCACTATGGCTTTTTTACTCTGACATCTCAACCGCGGCTAGCGTGCGAGCGAAATGGGAACTATGAGTAAATACTCAAAATGATAAATACTGATTAAATACCCATATGGGTAAATATGTTTTAAAATCCTCATGGTAGGTGCAAACTTTCCAGGAAGTTATAATATAGTTAAACATCTAACGATGATGCGAAATAAATGCGGAATAGTAAGTTGTTTTGCAAAAAAAATAAAAAGAAGTAAATGCTCTCACTTTTGGACATTTATCGAGTAGAAACGAGTGCTTATGGGTACTTCTCCTTCAACGGGTAAATACTCTAGTAGAAACGCCTGCCCGAGAGATGAAACGCTCTGACCTTATCTGCGAAGTTACACCCCCCTTGCCCACACTAGGATACCGTGTGTCGCGGGGACCAGAAACAGCATTTTCTTAACGGAACATTGCCATTAATTGTTTACTGTTTAGTTACAGTACCTAGGTCCTTAACACACACACACACAGAGAATCGACAAACATTTAGGTAGGCTAGATTCGTCACCAAAATTAATACACCTACCATTCCTATCCGCATTTTTATATGTACCTTGGTTTACTAGGCGGAGAACAGTTGAATAGCGATGACGTGGTCACGGCCACACACATGGCATCATAGATTTAGCCCAACACATCACTCAAGAAATACGTTTGTCGTTCGTGGCACTGCATTTGCTAATACCAAAGAACTATCACCAAGACTACCGAGCTAGAGAAACCAATAGGATAGAATTGATTCAATCTACTGAAAAGGCTACACGAGAATTACCTACTCTACTCACAATCCCCGTCTCGAAGCAGCAAACATATGCCTGTCATGATTGTGTAGATTGAGGGAATGGAATTCAATAATAGATCTTTGATGATGAATATAAGATTCCCTGAAAGAGTGCAAGTCATTTGAGCAATGGAATATGTTATTAGTATGTTTCTTTTTGCAGAAACTTAGATTTATTATTGTATTGTCGCAAAAACAATGCCATACCTATAGCGAGCTACATGCTAGAGGAAACCATCATATGAGAAATATGTAGATTTAAGGTGTAGGTAAAGTGTAGATATGTATAATAGGGAGGCTCAGGACCAGAGTAGATGGCATGGTAAGGAATATGAATTTAATTTACCTACCACGCTTTGCTTTGCTTACGCCCAGTTTCCGAAGGGCAAATTAGCTGTTGGCAACTTGTTAAACTCTTGACAACTCATTTCAGCCAATCACGTGCCGCGATTTTGGATCAATCTTGGATTAATCGGCTGTTACATTTGATCACTCTTCCAGTAACTGGGGGTTAGCTATCCAAATTTCCGCCAAGCGAGTATATATCGTAGATTTTCCTTCATATATGCCATATAAAATGTGAAATGGCTGCCACATTTCCACTTAATAAAACGACGAGCCTAATCTCCAAATACGACCCTTCTGTCCTACCGGAATTTAGGTAACTGAGGACTTAATTTACCTTTCGCGTGCTGAGCGAATATTCCGCACGCTTCCTAATGTATCGACATAAGTTGTGTATTTAATTCCTGAAATGTCAAATAGTCATATAGTGTTTGACGAAGTTTAGGCTGTGCCTGGACTGATTAGCTGCGTTATTGTACCTGGGATTTCATCCCGGGTCGGCAGTGCTCTTACTTCATGTCCTTGCTCGATATTGCAATCCTGAAACGTACCTAGGTCGGGCCTCTCCCTTCCCTGAACACTCCCGCCTCCCCATATTTACTCGGTCAAGTGAGGGTAACACCAAAATTGGCGCATCGCGTCGCCGCTGTGAGATCTCTCAACACAAATTAAAGTTCCCTGGGGAAGTCACCGCCCGTCCGCCCGTTCTAATGGGATCTTGGGTTCTACTGGCTTTGAGAGGCTTACATGTAGTAGACATGACTTAAAAAATGTGTGCGAGACATGCACCAAATCTGAATTCTCTCCTTATAAGCTGCCATCACTCTTCTATACTGATAAATGATAACTAAAAGTAGGAATCATCAAAAGAATGATGAATTTGAACATAGGAATTTGTCAAAAACTTTACAATCAAAACAGCTTGTAAAAGAAAGTACAATCCAAAATAGATTTTTCAGTCAAATTGGATATCCTGGTTGTGCTGCTATCGGTTTTTACGGCCCTATTGCTTGCAGTGCATTTGTATCTCAAATCACACCAACCTTCATAAAATAAGATATAAAAGAACTGCACACACTTTCAACATTTCCGGCAAGATCTGATACCACTCGTATTAAGCAAAGAAAATACATCACATAATTCTACTCTCCCATCAGACGTAAATGGTAGTTTCCGTTTTAATGGAAAAAAAAACTATGAATTTTGAAATGATCTCTCTGAGCAAAAATTGCTATTCGATATTCTGAGAACTTTAGATTTATCCTGTGAATGTTTAATCATTCACATAATATTTTGGTACGAGCAAGCTATTAAATCGTTTGTTTAAATTGCTTTACTTCTATCGACTTCGACCAAAGCAAAACTTTATAACAGATTCTTGAACTTGATTATGAACGGAACGAGGGAGTTTTTATTTCCATCGCGTAATTGCAAAGTTTGTCAATAATTAAATACAGCATTTTAACCAACAAAACCGGTTTATGGTACCTATTAATTATTCAGCATTCAACCTAAAATTAATGAAACCGGGGCTCATGAACTGTAAGGAAAAGAGCTTTAGAAAGAATTTCCGACGTCATGTACATTTAGGGTCAATAAGATTACTTTGCGAGGTTGGGCATTCAATAATCGTGACCTACTTCCAAGTATATACTTACAACCGCTTATCGTTTAGAAGCTTGAAGTTCTCTCAGCAGCCTTTTCACAACTCTTGAAAGGTTCGCCCCTCAACTTGGATAAACTTGCTAAAAGAATGGGACGTCATTTACGTCCTGAAGACGCCAATCGTCCATCGAGTCAGTGCTAAAACAGAAAATCTGTGATTTCAAAAGTAAAATTTTCACCTCATCCATTCGATAAACACCCCGTGAAATATATAACACAACATTTTTGCATGTCATTGTCGCGTTCATTGTATGTTTAGTAGGATGGTAAATATAGGAGGTTCTTGTGACCTTATCAACCAACTAGTATTCTCATCTCGTCGACATCGTCGGAATTCCATCTTATAATTTTGTGAGTACTGTCACTGGGCTCACCTGCCGGAGCTGCGAGCGCTGTTTTATTGTACCTACCTAGGTGCTTGCAAATTTTACGACGCTCGGCAAAGCTAAACCCTAACAAGTCAGTCTCGGCGCACGGAATATCATACATACTAACTGACATTCACCTAAACAAGCTGAGTCGGCATTTAAATATGGTGGACATGGCGAAATTCACACAATGGCAACCGTATCACTTGAGCCTATCCACAGGAACAGTTTGCTTTTCGATTTGATATAATCTGAAGTCTGTCAGTATATGTAAAATTAATTTGTATAGGCATGGTTGGGCACTGCTTAGACGAGGGTCACTTTTATCGGTTTCGGAGAGCCTTTGCGACGGTAAAACGCATTCATATTTAGTTCATATATTGATACGGTAAAATAACTTTTCTTCGTTTATACGAGTACCTTACTATAAGGTACAGTAAAAAAATAGCGTAAGTTTAACTGTGGATTTGAGTGAGTGAATAAGGTAATAGCATAATACAGTCCGTGCCCTGTGATGTGATGTAACTTCACGTAACTCAACTTAAGGTCAACGAAACTAGCAAAAAACAAGCAATCATACTCGCAATCACGATATGACATTTAAAAGTCACTATTGAGATGTACCTACGTAAAAAATGTGTTGAGTCGCGCTTGAGTGAGCAAAGCCTCCCGAAGCATGACACAGCAAGTGCAGTAACCTGCATGATGTATGCCACCCTAAGGGTTACCAGAATAAACTATGTACTCAGAGGGATCGGAGTATTTAATGAAAATCTACTTCTCAAACTCTACACTTTTAGTAAAGTATAAACTGTCTTGAGTTTAGAAGTTTTACCACGGTAGTCAGAGTCTTACATAAGACTTACATAAAAATTGTACACAAAGCCGAGCTTATCTCGTTTAAGAGATCTCTTCCAGCAAATCAAATTAGGATGAGAAATGTCGATAGCTGAGCGGGTAGACCTTGGGTACAACATGGGTCATTAATGAAAATAACGAACCATCAATGCGATTCCAAATTTAAATTTACTATATAAATCTTCACCTGAGTCATTCTTAATGAATAACTTAACGACTTTAATATGGCAGTATGTTATAAGACACGACTATTCTCAGAAGAACTTGTACTTTCTAAGGACCTCCCCCACATCATAATTTAATTTAAAAAAAATTTTGGTGTTATGTACCAACTTAATAAATGGAAGTTCCAGAAATAAAGTAATGCTGAAAGATGTTAACCAAGTTATCAGTTGTTGTATAATAAATAACTGAGAATAAGGACATACTCGACACACTATTAGTCTTAGCTCCGACGCCGCTTTTCATCCGAGCCACAAGAACACGCGACTAGCTGTTATTGTATTGTTTGACTCGAAAAACCAATTAAATCACAGCCAGTGATACGAAAGCTTCGCATCATGTGGCATCATCATCCAGTAGTGCAGTTCAGTCACTCTCTCCACCATATTGGGTGGCTTTAAAGCATGAAACCTATAGAGTTGATCTGCATGTTCGCGCATCTGCAAGTTGCACCCCCAAGCGCTGTACTGTCCGACACACGTCTGAATATACTTTTCGATATATTCTGTACCTTACGGAGGGTGGAGGGAGCGTGCATTGGGCATAGGAAACACTGAACTGAGTGTACCTACAGTATATTGCTTGGTTAAAGTTTTGCTCTTCGTTACCTCGTTAAGTGCTTGTAAGTTTCCCCATATGGTTCTCACTTAATAAAAAGGTGTTCCTAAGTAGTTTCAAGTTTGAATTTGACTACTGGAAATGATCGCTAGCTAACAGTATTATCGGAAATGTTACTAAGAATTTACATTGTTTTCTAACAAGGCTAGGTAGCATTTAAAGACATTCGTTTTTGTCTTTGTACAATTTGACTAGTATTTAATCGCACATCAAAAATACTGATTTGCACAGCAAAAAAGCATCAGAAAAACAAGTTTATGTTTTAAGTATTTAAAATGTTCTTGCATGTTCAACCTAACACGAAGGATAGAGGGGGCTTCGCTTCGCTCACCCCCTTTACCCTTCACCTAAGCTACCGCAGCATTTCGCCCTGATATTTGCTGTGCAAATCAGTATTTTTGATGTGCCCCTGATTACTTCCCGTACAATATTAATTAGTTTTCAGGCCAGCCTGTATCTGGCGCACTCGGTTCCGTCTCAGATTACAAAAAACTGCGAGCTGATATTGCTAGTGAAATGTTTCGCGTCATGTCGGATCAAGAACGGCAAGTAAGATCCATTTTGGGGCGTCTCCTCTAAGTATGTTGTTTCGAAGAGATTGCTTGCTCATCCCAATCTGTCCTTAATCTCATTTTCTTGCCGTGCTCAACTCGAGCTGTAAAAGGGCTCCGATGCCGGGGGAATTGTCGAATGTCGCTTGCGAGAAATTCACATAACACCCTAATACAATATCAACAAGAAAAAATAACATTTGGAGCTTTCGCCAATTCGCAGCCGCATAAAAACACCTCCGCCCGCCACCGGCACCTCCGCCCGGCACCGCCACCTCCGCCCGGCACCGGCACCCTTTCACTGCGATAAAACATTTTCGGCTCTATAGGTTCAATGATTGTTTCTGTTTCGACGAGCTCTGTGGCGTAGCGGTTGTGGCTCTGCCTACCATGCGAGAGGTCCCGGGTTCGATCCCCGATACAGAAAAAAAACAGGTCTTGGATGTTTTTATGTGTGTGACGTCGCTATATCTGGTTCCCACAGTATGGGACTAGAAGCAATGTATTTATGTAAATGTTTATATTTAGTTGTACTTACATTTTCTCGGGCGTAACTGACTACCGCCTGGCTTCTGGAAGGAAAATTAGCTGTGACAAATTGGTAAACTCATTTCAGACAATCAGGTGCCGCTATTTTGAATTTAGATGCTTTTAGACATAAATACGGCTTAAACTTATAACTAGAACTGAAACTTGGCAAAACCAATATTTGGCTTACATTTCAGTTTAAGATCTGTGCTAAGCTCTATTTCGACCCTTTTTTAGGGTTCCGTACCTTAAAAGGAAAAAATAACCCTTATAGGATCACCTTGTTGTTATTCTGCCCGTCTGTAAAGACCCTTTTACTCAGGAACGCGTGGAGGTATTAAGTTGAAATTAATATTTATTAATCAAGTCTGTGGTCTCTTGAAGTTGTAAAATATAAATATGTAGGTCAACAAAATACCGCCCATATATGTCACAAGAGATCTCTTCTTAGAGTTAAGCTCGCCCTTGTACACTATTTATATGTTATTTTATTACCCTTTCTAATAAAGAAATTGTACAATTTTGCTGAAATTCCTTGATAGCTCGCATGGGAATCAAAATCTATAGGGCACTTCCCGTTGACCAAGAAATTGCTGTCTGTCTGTCTGTCCGTTTATAAAGACCCTTTTTCTCATGAAAGCGTGGAGGTATCTAGTTGAAATTAATATCAGTCATTCAAATCTGTACTTTCTCGAAAACGTGAAGAAGACGTATCATTCAACGCAATCAAAGTATACAGCCACAAAATATATCACAATTATGCTTGCAATTGAGATTGCTTGTTCGCAAGGGAATCAGAACTCATTGGGCACTTCCTGTTGACCTAGAACCATGAAATTGGGTACATAGCGTGGTCACATATGTCGAGGAAAGGAAATAAACTGAAAACTCCAAATGTGTAGTTCCTTGACAAAAAAATATGCGATTTTTGCGGACCCTCGCTCGGTGCGCGAGACTCGCACATTGCTGGGTTTTTTTATCATGACTTGAATGTTGCCAAACCTCTAATCTTTCAATGGATCTTCTTCATGCGACGATTTTCAATCCAAAAGTAGATTCTACTCGTACATGTTGTACAGATAGACATATATTTTTTCATTTGTTACTTTCATATTGGACATTTCTCAAACTGTCCGATCCGGTCTATGTCTATGTCGTTACGTATGTGGTTTCCAGAACATTTGAGTGTTGCTTTGTGAAGCTGTTGATAACTTGATCAAAGGGCAAAAAGACTTCTCGGAGAGCGGAGAGAGGTAGCGCGGGTGTAAGTATGTTGGTCGGTTGGTGAAGGCGGGAGTGAAATCAAGTTTGAAGCAACCGGTTTGTGCGCGCGCGCAGGTGCACGGTCGCGGTCGCGCAGTGTTGCCATCGTCATTAGGCGGGCTCGATTGTCCGCCGGATTATAAAATACCTCCAAAAGAAAGGAGAAAGGAGTCTGCGGACTGACCACTAAAATCTATCTTACCTACATTGTATGTTTCTATTTAGCTTGCCTATATCGTAAAGTTTTGAATCGCAGGTTAAGAGAAATGGCATATACATATATTTGTCATGGCGATTGGTAAAATATTCCAAACGTATGAGGGAATCCGTCTAAACTGGTATCCCTGGAGCGTTGCGCTTCGGCGAATCGTGTGGTTATTACCACTCAGATGGGTCATTTTATAGACCCCCCCCCCTCCCTCAACCCCTCTATTTTCGTTTCGATCACTAACTTTCCTTAAAATTGTATCATTGTTTCTGGAAATCCGTGTTTTTTTTTGCGGATGCCTCTACATTTATTACTACTATCCATGTATCGAAGATTTTATTTCTTCCTACAATTAGTTGATAACTTTTCGAAATTCAACCGGAGCAGTAATTATTTTTAAAATAGTTTAGTTATTATACGAGATTGGCCTCTGGGTGTAAATGGCGATGAGAGGCCAGTCCGATGTCGTCGCGTCCGCGTCACTCGGCGTCCTCAATACGAGATGGAGGCTTTAATAACTCCGATTCAAGTTTGGAGATCGAGAATGGGCGCCAGACGGCTTAGTAGCGGTTTCTAATCGACCAAAAAACTTTTGGGTGTGTTATTTAAAAAGCCGTTAGTTTACGCATCTCTGAATTAAAATGCGGTAATTTTTAGGGTTCCGTACCCGAAGGGTGCCAAAAGGGACCCTATTACTAAGCCTCCGCTGTCCGTCCGTTCGTCCGTCTGTCACCAGGCTGTATCTCATGAACCGTGATAGTTAGACAGTTTAAATTTTCACAGATGATGTATTTCTGTTGCCGCTAAAACAACAAATACTAAAAAGCAGAATAAAATAAATATATAATGGGGCCCCCATACAACAATTCTTTCAATACCACATACAAACTAATGAATGCACCTGATTACGCACAAGGAGTTCCGCACCAATAAATCAACTCTATCGGCTTAGATCTAAATTTTTCAAAGTGCGAGCTATATCTTAATGCAAACCTAACAGATACAGAGAAATATTCATTGGCCTCTAAATTTAATTCATTGGCTCCTAATATCAAAATCATAGACAGCAAGTCTCTCCGCCTCCTAGGCGCTCCAGTACTGGACGATTCATACACCGATTTCATAAACGACCAAATAACAAAATTCAACGAATTTTCCAGCCGTCTCCTTACCATTAGCCCTCACATGGCTTATACAATCGTGAAATTCTGTCTTTTCGTCCCAAAATTTACGTCCGTCCTGCGGTGCACCACGATGTGGAAAAGGCCAGACCTACTTAATTGTTTAGATCAAATGATTCGATCGACTCTAACGGAAATTTTAAATTGCAACATGAGTGATAGAAGCTGGACACAGGCCACCCTACCTATCAGGTATGGAGGCCTGGGTATCCGCAGGACAGTAGACGTCGCTCTACCAGCGTTTTTGTCCTCAGTACACAGCACGATCGGCCTCACCGGTAAAATTATTAACCCGTCACTCGGTGACGTCGAGGTCGCGTGCTTGACTGAGGGCAGAAGCGTTTGGTGCGACAAAGCTGGCCCGAGTACAGTCCCGCCCTCAGACCCGTCTTCACAGAGGCTTTGGGATGGGCCGCTCTGCATTGAGATTCAGAAGAACCTCGTGGGATCGAGCATAAACCATGCAGAGCGAGCTCGTCTCTTGGACTCCTGTGAGCCGGAGTCGGGGTACTGGCTGAATGCGTTTCCCTCGGCGACCTTAGGGACATTGCTGGAGAGGACTTCATTCAGCTTAGCAGTTGGTCTTAGGCTAGAGGCCAAGACAAACGAGCCACATAGCTGCCGCTGTGGGGGAGGCGTGGACCAACTGGGCCACCATGGACTGGCATGCCGCCGCAGTGCGGGCCGCCTGTCGCGCCACGCCGTACTGAATGATGTCATCCGCCGAGCTTTTGCTAGTGCAGGCGTTCCCGCGATAATGGAGCCAGCAGACATTTCGCGGGACGATGGCAAAAGGCCGGACGGGATGACATTGATTCCTTGGAAAAACGGGCGAAAAAAATTCCTTGAAAGTGGGACTGTGCCAGGGTATCGACACAAGTCGCGTCCCACACAAGCGACCGCCCGCAAGGCTGGCGCGGCAGCGTCGACGGCAGAGGGCAACAAGAGGCGCACATATGCAGCCCTCGGACAGGGCTACATATTTGTGCCCTTTGGGGTAGAAACCCTCGGTCCATGGGGTCCAGAGGCTCGAGCACTGTTCAAAGAACTTTCCTCGCGCCTGGTCGACGCCTTTAACGACCGGAGGGCTGGAGCTTACCTTGGGCAAAGGCGTGGTGTCCGGTGTTGCCTCGCCATACAGCGAGGCAACACCGCCAACCTTCTGGGCACCTTGCCTAGCGACGGCGGCAGCGATCTGGCTCAAATTTTCGACCTTAGTAATTTGTAAATATTTTGTATTTTTTTTAAATGTAACTACTTTGTTAACAACATTTTGCTATGTAAAATCCAAACTATTCACTCCACACCATCCCTACCATTGTAAGTACGGTGGTAAGGAAACCTTCGTGCGTGCCTGGTTTTTTCTTTCCGGTTACAAAAAACATAATTTAATAAAAAGTAATCGACTTTTTCACAATCGAATTGCTTGTAGGTGTTAAAATAAAATATTTGTGTTAAAATAAAAGGAAACAAGCATATTTAAAAGGGAAATATTAAACTGCACATCAAAAATACTGATTTGCACAGCAAATTGTTAGGTTGAACACGCAAGAAAAACAAAAAATACTTAAAACGAGAGTGAAGAAGAAAATCCCTAGCTAGGTTAGATTATATTTAGTGTGTTTTTATATTACATTATGTATATCTATATATAAAATAAAATATATAAAATATATAAAACATAAAGAGTGTTTTGCTGAACCTTTTTTGCTGTGCAAATCAGTATATTTTAAGTGCTATTAAATACTAACCTGTTTAAAATGCTCAAAAACAAATCTTAATTAGTCGAATCCGATTTGAGACTCGAATCACTGGCCGAACCAATGTTTCATGAGTTTCGTGCAAAGAGTTCATTTGCTAATATTATAGTGTAAGATTAAGTAATAATTATAGGAACGATTAAAAACACATTTGAACGGAACCTACGTTATTTATTGGTATGGATGAATCACCGACATAGCAATTATTAAATTATTTAAGGCTGGTACGTAGAAAAGACTAACGACGCAATACCAAGGGTTGAATCACAAATAATAAATACAGGTTTTATTTAGAAAGTTACGCCTGACTCAGTTTCTATTGTTTACGTATTGTTGTAACTAAAAAATAGTTTTATTTTTCCCGCGCATAATTTTGTTTCACAAATTGCCGTGTTCAATTTGTGCTGAAGTAACCGCAACGTGGGGACACCCCCGGCCGGCCCACGAAGCGGGCGCGGGCCGCGCGCCGAGTGCGCCATATTGGGAGCGCGGCAGCAAGCGATGGAACTACGGCCACGATTTCATGATTTTTTTGGTATTTTCCCAACCACCCCTGATTAAGGCGAAACTTTATAAAATAACAGCCTTTATATATGTCACCTTAAGATAGTCAAGTCAAAACCGTTAGATCAATCGATATGCTGTCGCTGTGCCTTTTCCCTTAACAAATAGGTCCCCAGCTTTCTTAAATTGTATTACACGTTTAGCATTACTTAAATGCAGGACATAGACAATAGGATCACTCACTTTTCGAAACCAATTAGTTGCCAGTTGTACTTTATATCACCCTTCACTTTCCCAAACCGACTCCACTTGTTCTTGCCCGTCACATAAATCATACTAAGCCGAGCATCCGGTTACCTACATCTAGCACTATTGTTCGGCACTTCATCTGTACCGTACTGTAAGATGTATTTAATTATTTACGCTTTAATTAACGGTAAGTCAAACTTAGTGGTCATATCACGAAGCCAAGCACGAGATAATATTCAGTTACCCCAGCATTTTTTTGCTACTAATGCCCAAAAATATACTGAGCGTCAATCAAAATTATCTAACTTTACCGCCAAAGCCCCTTGAGCCATTAGCATTCGTTTATCTTACTTTAGTCAAAATTAAATATTTTCCGATTTAATCAGATTTTCTTAATTTTTTCTGCATTCATTCTAAGTAACACTGACTTAAAGGTTTTGTTCTTGCATCTCTACAATAACAAGTAGAATTACTGAAACAGAAGCGCTTCCTCCTTCTCGCAAGCAAGCAGTGTTATTTCAGACAGGCATTACGACAGGAAATGCAAGTATGCCTGGAAGTTTCTTCTTTTACTGAACCTAAGCACTAACAGTACCGAAGAGGTTGCACGTCAACGGCGAAGGAATGATGCCTGTGATGTTCCAAGTATATATAAATATAAAATATAAACAATACAATAATTGTAGCCCATTAATGTCCCCACCGAGGGGCACAGCACAGGCCTTTACCCGCATACGAAGGATTAAGCCATACTCCACCACGCTGGCTCAGTGCGGGTTAGTGGAGGGGTTTTACGACCACTTAGCGATAGTAGCCGGGCCGGGACCTACTGCTTCACGTGTCATCCGAAACACTGAACGTCCGATAATGTACCTAAGATAAATTTATAATCTCATTGGCACACGGTCAGGATTCGAACCTGCATCTCCGGTGTGAGAATCAAGCGTGAAACTCTTTCGTAGTATAAATATCGAACACAAATAAATAGAGCCAACAATTTCATTCTTAGTGTCCGTGTACGCAACTCTCCCAAGTAATTGATAAAATACCAGGTGGCTCAGTCATTGCCATCGTCGAAAATATTTACGTGGCGTAATTTGTCGTGATTCTCTTCCATCAGCGGCAATACGGCCCATTATCTAAGGGCTCAATGGACCGATGCAAGTGTATCCAATTTGATTTCTCCATTTAGTTTTGTTTCCAACGGCCCGTGACGATAGACCGCCAGCACAAAGGACTAGCAATATGGCGGATTTTTCGTTGACTTATCATTGGTCTGAATCTATTGTAGTGCTGCTGGCTTCTCTGATTTGCTATGCCACTTACATAATTAAATGGATCCCTTGGGTCTTCAGGAAATTGAATTGTCACAATGGATCATCTCATAAAAAGTTTAATAGATCGCGAAGAATTTCGTACTTTTTCCATAGGTAAACAAAATGTAAACATGTATTAGTATGTACATTAAATAGTCACCTTAATAGTATTCTAATGGCCCTCCGAAACTGACGTAGGCTCGGCCGTACCTGTGGAATTGAGGTGACAAAATGTAAGAAAGTAAACACTGCAAACATATTTTTGCATGTTTTTTCCATTTCGCCTTTGATTGGGACTTTCTTTCAAAGGCAATTTAAAACGCATTTTCATGAAAAGACAAGAATCTCAATCTAAGACGGTAATTTATAACTGTCGCTTTGGTTCGACTCGAGCACTCCCTCCTTGTTCGGCCGACTGGTGATCCATTTGCTCCGACCGGCCGGCCGAGTGGGACCACGACCCGCATCGCGTCAATTCTGCCATTGAATATCAACGATCACGCAGATTCTATCCATCAAGGTCTGTACCTTCACCACCTACGTCGAAAAGGTTTGTATTGCTATGATACTCTGTCGGTAGAACCTATAAATAGATTTATTAGATGGACTTGCATGTTTTATTGTTGTTGTTGTCACAAACAATCAATCAACATTACAAAGAAAATTACAAATAAGAATCCCCAGAAAACAACATCTGTTAGTCCACTTGTCATATTCTGTACGTACACATAACTTACTAACTGGATGGACGAAGGGGTATCTGGGGCAGCTTCCGAAATTTGTATTGCTAAAGAGGGGTTGTTATTGATGGCTCGCGGTTTCGTATAAAAAGTGGAAGGACATCCAACGGGTATATAAACTGGCACATGGTAAGTCTGCTGGAATCGGTCGTGCCGTGAATATTGTGTTTACCCGGCCGGCAGTGTAGCACGACAGCTAATAAATCAGCCCAATATCGGATTTAATATTGGATTACAAAGAAAGGTATTTCGAAGTAAGGGCCTCCCAAATTACATCTATAAATAATATAAATAACCCAGCTGTAAGGGATCCGCAAGGAAAGGAAGGTCAGAATTTTAATAACTTCTTTAGTGGGCACAGGGTTTAGGGTAGCGTCAGCTTTTCAGGAAAGCGATGATGTTAAATCGTTCATGATCATGTCATGACTGGCTTACAAGACTTACAAACTCCTTTATATTGTTGGGGATTACCTACTATTTGCTTTGCTTTTCAGACCGGCGAATCCCTTGGCCCGAATTATTAGTAGGATAGGCTTCCTGGGGATTGTCCTTTCCTGGGACTGCAACCCGAAATCAGGTAATTTCCAACGCAAACAATCAATCCAGTTTGTAACAAGAAAATTGTTCAGATATTTGAATAACTGCAATCAACGACCGGGAAACAGGCTGTAATTTATAATTTGAGATTGCTAGGTATGTATTTAATTATACCAATTAAGGCGACTTTGCGAGTCGCAGCTCGGACGGATCGCGTGTACCGAGAATTCTCAAACAAATTCAAACGTGAAATTCGCTCAAAGGTTTGTTTTCTCATTTCCGTCGTGATTCGGTGCAAGGTTTGAGCAGTGCGTTCCGGCGCATTACAACTTCCAAAAATAACTCTGCGATAAAAATAATGCATAACACCTTTTCGGCAGGTATATACTACTACACTAAATAAATACTTTTTTGTTTAATGGCCATAAAGGTTATGTATGCAAGAAATTGTTTTTTTCTTAAGCACGGTACATTAAGCCATCCATAGGACTCCAAATTTTAGATTACAGTAACCGGGTGTTCAGTTTTTGAATATATTTTTGGCCAACCGCCCGTCCTTTGATGGACCCCGATTGTGTACGAAACTGTAGCAATACCTCAGCTGGTATATTTCGTGACAAACTGCCATTAGTTTTATAGCACTATATCGCATGATGATGTTGATGACGCAACTATATTCTGGAATAATAATTTGTCACGAAATATGGCAAAATTAACTTGAAGCGTTTGATGGAAAATTAGTTGGGCTCCATTTTTCACTTGTTAACCATTAAAAGGGTCTTAGGGCTCCTAATGGAAAATCTGAGTCTCGAAACGGCGATATCCAGTGGATATGGAAATGTCTCGGGCAACGAGAATCATAAGAATAAAAATGTCTCGGTTAAAAGGAGGCGACGAGAAACAATCTTTTATCAAATTCTGTAACTGTAGGTTAGATTAGAGGGAGGTTCAATGATCCTAAAACACTGAAGAGCAAACAGAGGCCTCGTAAGTCGGCATTCGGCAATCAAGGACCGTGCGCCTTTGCGTTCGCATTTAACTGAGTCATTGGCAGAGAAGCCTCGGTCTTGTACCTACTCGTATTCCTTTGGCCCCAAACTAGGGTCATCTGTGTCGTGGGAACCAGAAACAGCTGGTCTAAGACCTGTGGTTTATTTTCATTCTCCCCACTCGGGATTCGAACCCAGGGCACGACTGTGACATGGCTGGTTCTGGTTTCCATGTCACAGCAGGGGTACCCAGTGTGGAGCCCGAATGTGCCAGTCCATACATACATGTTTACATTTAAAAAGCTTTTGCTATCTAAACGTGCACATCAGCGCTCTTGTAGTATATGAACATCGATCACTGTTGCAGGCAACTGGTAATATTTTACTGGATATTCCAGATATTCCAGAAATTTCGCAATATTCTGTAGAATATAATAGATTTATGGCAGCCTTAGTTGGTTTAGGTATGTAGTTGAGTTATTAGTTTATTATTAAAACGATGGAAACTATTACCAGACTTTATATTATACTCGTATAGCTGAAATACCAGAAAAGCAAAAAAAACGCTATACCTAATTAGGAAGAAGCTATAGTGGGTATTTATATCTAAGATTGTATATGAATGTCTTTACGTTGAGCAGATGTTAGCGTTGGATACTTGCGTAGAACTTCTGAATAAGTTAAACCGTCCGACCCCATTCTCAGGGAATATAAAAATACATAGTGTTTGTATGTACGAGTAACTTGTTTGAACGATGATTATGTGAATAACAAAGAAAAAGTAGCACAAAACTATGTGTAAACTCTTCAACTCGTTTGTAAGTTATACGTCAGTTGACAGTGAACGGGTAAAAAGGTCTAAATATCAATACTTCATTAATAGCTCTCACTTAACTTTTCTTCTATATTTACGCATAATTAGTGGATTGAATTGGCATAAAATTACATATTATGTACACACTTTTCAGATCGTGATAACTTTATTTATTAATATACGCCTAGGGCAAAGGCATCCATGATTAATAAAATAACTTTATGCAGAACCTACTCTCCCGTGACTCGCATACTCATTCCCAGCTCACATCACATCAAAGACACGTAATTTAGAGTCTACAGACAACATCAAACCTAGCCGCCAGCAATGGTTTGTTTCAACAGTTTAAACTCCGCCCGCTAGTTCTTTCCATCTGCACACAATAGTACATGACACTTTTATAAGCAAATTCTGAGAACTTTTCCGAGCGATGTCTGCTTATATGTATACACCGTGTACTTAACCACCCTCGAACACAATGGTTCTTTGTACCGCCATGTTCAGACTCCCACGGATCTAATCAAGACCCATGTGCTCTTTCTAAAGCTACGTCCGCACACTCGTCGCGTCGGTGTTCGCCGAATCATTTGCTTGTGTTTGGGCGCATCAACAATAACAGTGGCGACATGTCGCTACGATATTGTATGCGTGCTTTGTTTTTGCGACATTTGATCTGTCCTGACGTTTGTTTTGTGATAAAACCGACCATATAACAGCAAGTTTCACAGGTTTATATTACAATCCATATCTGATAGATAAATATAAATTGTATACGTGAAATTTCGATTTATTTGCCAGGTAGTTTTATTGACAACCTACGAGTATGAAAGCCTAGCCTCTAAGTTTTTAAACTATTGTCCACATTGCTCCAGAACTCTTCATATTGAATCTGCTATCCCCTCCCATAGGAAAAAGTGTGGTTATTTTTTCGGATTCGCTCTGATCGACAATTGTGTATGAACGTGGCGCCGCTACTGCGCGTATCTCCAGTTTCCCTCAAACGATTGTCGGTTGATGTAGGACCACGTGTCGTTTTTCTTAGACTATCATTTTCTCAGACCTATGAACAGATATACATTTCATAAACTGTCCCTATTTGCAAATGACTACTGTTCTCAAAATCACTCCGCAAATCCGGAAGCAGCTATATTTCCAATAGTGCATCCCATTTGGATTACCACAATAGAGCGTCTCCAAACCGCAAGTCACCGGTCTGACGCTCCAAGAACAGAATAGCACCAGTATTTCCGAGATACCCTGAATATTTCAGTCGGCGAGCTGTCAGGACCAGTCACCTCGGAACCCTCCTCACTGAAAATTAAATGAGGGGAGACCCGTGAGATACGTCGTCCTAGTGATGAGTTGACGACGACGAGTTCAATAATACACTTACCTATGTCGTCGAGTGTCGATCGCGCAGTCTTGAACAACCCCACGGAGGAATTGATCGACTTTGGACTTCCAAGCAGACTAATTTAGAAGTATTTAATTTAAACCTGCTGTTCTGTCTAAGGGCTAAAGGCGAGTTAGGTTTATTTTTCGACATATTAAGATTCCCTTTTTGCTTCATTTCATTAGTAAGAAAATTCAAATCCTCTTGGTAGACGGATGCTCTTGATCTGTGACTTTTGACATCTGTGTCTCTATGCTACGTTTGAACTATTTTAGGCATAAAAGCTTTCGTCGCCTACCAAGGAACCCAATTCTTTCCGGTTTCATTCAGATTCTGTTTTAGGTAAGTAAGCCGAAATGGCTATTCGATAGAATATCCGGATGATTTGTATATCTAATTAAGTGTCGGTTATGACTGAAATTTATTATGAATTATACAATACAACAATTAAGTAGGTATAGATATCGCAAGGTTTCTCGGAGCCCTGAGCGAGGCTACCATCTCTCTCTCGCCCATGTATGCAACTCTCTCGTTCTCATCGCTCCCTCCTCCAGGCGGCACTCAGGCGCCCAGAATCATCATTGACATTGGCATTGGCATCAGTTAACTCTACTTAAGGGTATACCTCGTCCGTGCAAAGGTCCCCGTTACTCCAGGCGGAAAGACCCGCAATGTGAGAGGGACGGAATCGGGGAAGAATGGCATAACGTAGCGCCAAACCACATAAAAATTGTTTTAAAATAAAATACGCTATTGTGTCAAAAAGTTTTTCAATGAGAGTTTACTAATACATAATATTTACATTTTGAATGCAATTCCGCAATTAAATAAGTTAGGATTTCAGAATTTAGAGGTATTTTCGCAATTAAATTCTATCGAGAAAATTTCACCTGATCGCGTTTTCTTTCTGTGAGAATCTTGATCAAATACTCAATAAACGTTGACACAAAAATCAAATCTGTACAAACCCCATATTTTTTTCGTATGGCCTTAAATCCCATAACCTGGGATAGGGTGAGGAAGGAAAAGGAAAAGAAGGAAACTTCTCAATCATCGCAGTCGCAGGATGTTCCGTCCTCAAACATCAACAGTTTGACACGTCGCTAAGGGCAGACCTCCATTAATTCTGTTACAGTTACAGGGTTTTGTACCTACTTACAAATTCACTCCGCTCCGTGCCTAGTTTCAAAATTACGTTTATTTTGTAAACCGAACGCCACCAAGAAGTTATCTACCCACTGGGCATATTAAAACGTTATGCTGCGGCCACACTTGCGATGAACATTGTTTCAAAGTGGGAAGTTAAAAGGTAGTCATTAGAATGAGCTTCGCTTTAAAACTAAGACGTTTTGTTGGCAAAGCAAATCAAACCAAATTGTCTTTATTTCTTTAGATATTAAACAATATACTTAAAACACTTAATTGTTATACCACTTTTTTTTTTTTTTTAACAATAAGAAATTTATTAAGCAAAAGATATTGTATTGTATTTATTCATAAACAATATAAATTGTGTGTGAAATATTAACATTATGTCATACATAAGTATAGGTAATACAATTACATTAAATATCTAATATCAAAGTCAAATAATTCAAATAATATTAATCAAATCAAATCAAATAATACCTAATGTCAAAATACAAAGTAAAGTGGCAATTGAATATAAAAATAATTCTGTCAAATGTCTATAAGGTCAACTAAAATTTTCTACAAAAGGCACCATACAATACATGTCATATACCATAAAATTATGTCAAATGCTTACTATAAACCGGATGTCAATTCAACTTATTCACTTACAAAATTCTTCAATGCTATAGGGGCACTTCTTCAATAGATATAATTTGAGTTTTTGTTTGAAGCTACTGTGTGTAACCAATAATTTGAGCTCAGCTGTTAGATGCTTAAATAACCGTAATGACTGATATCCAGCTGAATGTCTGGATATCTCTAAACGAGGAGCGGATTCTATTACGAGCTCCATTCTGCGCGATGTTTCTCGTTTCATCCTCTGTTCCGGGGTTTCTATTTTGTGAATGTTCTTAGCCAAACCAACCATCAGAACAAGTATGTAAAGCGCTGGAACTGTGAGTATACCAAGTCGAATGAAATGTGGCCTGCACGATTCCATCTGTGGAATGCGAGCTATCGTGCGGATTGCTCTCTTCTGAAGGACGAATGCTTTTGAGATATTGTAACCATAGCTATGACCCCATAGTTTTATACTATAGCGCAATTTAGATTCGACCAGAGCATAGTATACCATTTTCAGGTGGTCTATATCAACGACGTCCCTAAGACTTCTCAATGCGTAGCAAGCTGAGCTGACACTTCCTTCAATAGCCGTAAGTTCTGGTTTCCAGTTTAGGTGGGAATCAATGTGTACACCCAAAAACTTGAAAACATCAACCATAGTCACTGTGTCACCGTTCAAGGTTGCATTTATCGTGTCGCTATTACGAGCAGTGGTCTTAAAAATAAGAAGATTTGTTTTACTAGCATTAATTTTCAAGCTGTTTACTGTAAACCAGGAATGGAACTTTGATAGAATTGAATTTACTTTTGATTCAAGCGATGCCAAGTCGTTTGCCGAAACGACTGCATTAGTATCATCCGCGTATACTACTAGCTGACTATCGGGCAAAGATTTTCCTATATATTCAAACAAGTCGTTTGTAAAAATAATAAAGAAAATCGGGCCTAATATGGATCCCTGAGGTACTCCTCTAGCTATTGGGAGTAATTTCGACTTAGTAACCGTTTGCTGTCCACTGTCAGTTATGCTCAATTCAACAAACTGTTTTCTGTTGTGTAAGTAGGATTCTATCAGTTCTAAACATTTACCTCTCACGCCATAATGCTCCAGCTTAGAAGTTAAGATACCATGGTCTACAAAATCAAAGGCAGAGCTTAGATCTAGAAACAGTGCAGCAACTTTCATTTTCTGATCTAATTTATTTATCACATCGTCTACCAGTGTGTCTATAGCGTCGGTTGTACCCATGCCCCTCCGATAACCGAATTGTCTGTCACTCAGTATTTTGTTCATTACTAAATGTGCAAGAAGTCTGTCCTTGATAAGTTTTTCAAAAATTTTAGATAAGGTGGGCAATAGCGAGATGGGCCTATAGTGGGACGGATCTGTTTTTGATTCTTTTTTATGCACTGGCAGAACACGAGCTATCTTAAGTTGATCTGGGAAAATTGATGCCTTTAAACAGTTATTAAAGAAATTTGTTAGAGGTTCCGCCAATATACCAATATTGATTTTGATTACAGTTATTGGAATGTCGTCAAAACCACATGATTGTTTGTTCTCAAAGTGTCGCACTATTTTAGTAACTTCGATTACGGTTGTCGGTCTAAACTCCATGTCACATGTGATTTTCGGACAGTTCGCTGTAAGAGAATCAGCTGCTCTCTGTGCCCCGTCAAATAATCCTGAGGATTTAACATCAAATTGTTCAGCCAATACGTCTACAATATCTATAGGCTTATGAATTAATTTATCGTTAACTTTTAGCAAAAACTTATCTCTTAAGGTAATAGTTTTTTTATGCCTATGTTTGTTCACGACATTCCACAAGGCCTTTGTGGACTGCTTTGCCTTGTCCAATTCAGATTTGACTGCTAGTTTTTTTGCTGCAATTAGAACTCTCCTATATATTCTAATGTAATTAGTGTGATAGTTCCTCACTGTTTCATCACAGCAGTTTGTATTTGCTAAGACCCTCTTCATATTACTAGAAATTTTTATTCCCGGTGTGACCCATTTTATTTTACCTGACTTTTTTAATGAAACTTTTTTCTTCTTTTTGGCAAAACACTTTTCGAAAATGTTTGTGAAGCTAGCTATGAAACCATTAATACCCTTTTCATTCAGGTTGACCTGTAGAACTTCATTTCTGTACATTTCATTGTTTTGTTCTGAGAACTGTCTACGTTCTATTATAAGAGTAGGGTCTTCCTTATGCGCTAAAAGAAAGTTTGGCAGAACTAGGTCGCAAAATATTGATGCATGTCCATCAGCTAGACCGTTATGGTCCACAGCAGAACCCTCCACAAACTCTTCCGGCACATTTGTCAGATAATTGTCGAGGCAAGAGCACGCATCATTTCTTACAAAAGTAGGCGTTTCTATGAGATCCCTAAAATTATAGCACCTTAAAAGAGCAAAAAATTCATTGCGTCTATTATTTTCACACAGGGTGTCGATATTGAAATCTCCACATATAATGCATTTTTTATTGAAAAAGTGCTCCAAAAGCTTCTCTAGTCCTACCATAAACTCATCATACGTGTCGTGGTCCGGATTTCGATAACAACAAATTATGCAAAGGTTTGTATCTTCATCTAAAACGCCACAGACTTCGAACGACCTAATTTTATACAACCTTTTACAAATTTCGAGCTCTTTATATGATTTTTTATTGTGTGCTAAGATAAGGGAACCACCACGTTTCATTGTAACTCTGGTATTGTAAGTGGCCATATTATGATTTTCTAGTTCAAACAATGGAGCCAAATAATTGTTTAAAAAGTGCTCAGTTAAACAGATGTAATGAAATTCTTTCCTTAAGCTATCTAGGTATACCTCTAATTCATTCTTTTTTGATGTGATTCCACACACATTTTGATGAATAATATTAAGTTTTACTATTTTACTACATTTTCCCGCTGTGTTTTTACTGGCATTTACTATACAGCTGTCTGAGTTGAGAGTTGAGTCATCATTTTGAGAGAAAAAACTGCTGATCATTTCGTGCTGAGGTTCCTGTAGACGTGTTTGTAAAATAATATGGTATGGTGCCCTTCTTAGAGCGAGCTTTTGATTTTTTGTCTGCTTCAGTCGTTTTCTTTTCAGTGATTCTCTGAAAGAAATGCGGAATGGTGCCCTTCTGGAGCCCTGGTTTACCTTTCAAGTCTGTAGGGTTTAGAACAAAATGGGGTTTGGGTAACATTGGCTTGTTTTCATATTTTGGGCTATGTCTTGTGTGACCCTTATAGTTTGTTTTATAACATATATGCAATACATCCCTAAGAATAAATCTGCAAGTAGTTACACGTCTTGGGAATTTCTCTTCAACTTGTGATACATCTACCAATGTCGCATTATCAAATTGTGTGCACAAGAAGTGAAACATTCTGTTCATCATGTGCTCATTTAGGTACTTCGTCGAGCTGACTGTTACAAGTAAGATGTTTGTTTTTAATTTACTCATATAGTGATAGAGATGCGACTGTACTTTGGTGGGATTGTTATCATTTGAGCCTAACAAAAATATAACATAATCAGATTCAGTGTAGTCTTTGCACATATCCAGACAGGAAGACAACACTTGGTCAGATGTAGCATTAGTCTTGATAAGGGAGGTCACTGAAAAGTCTTGACCTAGGAGATCCTGAAGACAATCCCTGATACCAAGGCCTCTTTCATCGGAGAAAATCATGACCCTGTGCTTCCAGACGTCCTTCGTGATTCCTTTGGATTTTAGGTCACCGACCCGTTTTATACTGTGTTCAATAATTTGTTCAGTCTTGTGGTCATTATCTTCTTTATTTATTGTACCGTCATCTTGTGTAATTTTTGTGTCTTCATTTTGTTTAATTTGTGTGTTTTTGTCTTGTACACCTTTTGCGTATTCACCTTGGTCACTTTTCATTGTGTCTTTATTTTGCTTGGTTTCTAGTACTAGTTCTTCATCTAATCCATCTAATAATCATTTTAATATTATTTCCTTTAGACCCATTTATTTATCAACAAAACCCCTTGTTTTTATTAATCTTACCCTTATCCGAGAGCTAAACAACAAAATTATAGTGCAAATAGCTCAAGTAAGTAAATACCCACCCATATGTCACAAGCTGACACCGAATGCCCGCTATGCCCCAGGAAATTCAAGAAAAATGGGCTCCAGCGTCACATGAGATCAGCACACAACGATGTACTAAACCAATCAGCATCCGCTACTCTTAAAACAACCACCGATGGGCAAACACCAATGTCACCTTTGGAAGAAGCCTTCGGATCCCCATTCCTGAATGCCATCCAACCCAAGTCTGGCATCTGGCAAAGGCATTGGGACAACGTCTGTAACCTTCATGGCAAGCTATACGACCTCCCATGCGGTACTGCCAGTAGAAAATTCGTACACACTCTGGCCGACGAAATTGAGCATCTAACCAAATCAACCTACCCCTCTGAACGCGTATTAACCTTTGCTGCGGTCATACTGCAAAGAGACAAAAACGTTAGAAAAATGAAAGATATACTGAGACTACTCGATCGGCGCCTAAAACTCTGGGCAGACAAACATCACGGAATCCACCAAAGCAGATAAATCGATATGGAATACAAGAAACCGGAAACAAAACAACAATGACCAAGAAACAAAATTATTCACACGACTGATACTACATGGAAAAACGCGGGAAGCGCTCAACTGGCTCCTCACAAAAGACACGAGCAAAGTTTTAAACCCAGATACTGAAGTTGATCCATCCGGTAAAACCGTCAGTGATGTGCTGAGAGAAAAGCACCCCCCGCCTAATACTCCAGATCCCGCTTTATTCACTCTCCCCAAAGACGTCACAAAACTCCCACCACTCCTTGAAATCGAAATAACTTGTGACCATGTCGAAACAGTTGCGAGAAAACTACACGGCGGCGGAGGCCCCACTGGATGCACAGCCGAAAACTGGAGAGATTTCCTACTCCGCTTCGGCCAAGCAAGCGCCCATTTAAGAGAAGCCGTAGCGCAGCTCACAACGAAACTTAGCAACGAAACCATACCCTGGACCCAAATACAAGCATTAATGTCAAGCCGACTTGTTGCTTTAGACAAATGCCCAGGCGTAAGACCTATCGGCATCGGCGAATGCCTACGAAGAATATTATCCAAATGCATGATCTTAGCAACAGGCTCTGAAGTCACTGAAGCATGCGGCCAGTCACAGCTCTGCAGTGGACTGGGCAGTGGCATCGAAGGCGCCATTCATGCCATGACCGATGTCTTCCAAAGAGATTGCCAACCTGGTTCAAACTGGGGAATGCTCCTCGTTGACGCGAACAATGCTTTTAACGCCGTGAATAGACAACTAGCCCTCTGGCAAGCAAGAATATACTGGCCACACTGCGCCCGCTTTCTTTATAATACTTACAATGGCCACGCTGAATTGGTATTTCGCGATTCTGATACAAGACTATATAGCAGAGAAGGCGTAACCCAAGGAGACCCACTCGCAATGCCACTGTACGCGCTTGCAACACTACCAATAATTAACAAACTTAAAACAGAAAACACAGTCACACAATGCTGGTACGCCGATGACTCCTCCGCGCAAGGCACTTTCCAAAGCCTACGACAATGGTGGGACAACTTAAACAAAACAGGCCCAGCATACGGATACTTACCACAAGGTAAAAAATCATTTCTAATAGTGTCAGAAACTGACAAGTCTACCGCAGAAAAGACGTTCTCCGGTACCAACGTCTCCATAGTTACCGGCTCCCGCTTCCTAGGAGGCTACATAGGGACAGGAGGGGACGACTTCGTAAAAAAGAATGTAACCGAATGGATATCTATCATCGAGAAACTCACAACAATCTGCAAAAACTCACCTCAAGCCGCTTACACTGCCCTAACTAAAGCAGCTCAGTTTAAATGGTCCTTCCTACTACGTGTCTTAAAAAATTCAGAAGAACTTTTTGAACCCTTAACTAACACATTACACGACAAATTCATACCAACACTAATCGGAGGCGAAATCACAAAACTTGAAACCCAGCTATTTACCCTCCCAGTCCACAAAGGTGGACTTGCCCTTTCTGACCCCTTCAACACACCAAACCGTGCATACCAAATCTCAAAACAGGGATCTACAATACTTTCAACAGCCCTAACCGAGATCCACCAAAGCAGATAAATCGATATGGAATACAAGAAACCGGAAACAAAACAACAATGACCAAGAAACAAAATTATTCACACGACTGATACTACATGGAAAAACGCGGGAAGCGCTCAACTGGCTCCTCACAAAAGACACGAGCAAAGTTTTAAACCCAGATACTGAAGTTGATCCATCCGGTAAAACCGTCAGTGATGTGCTGAGAGAAAAGCACCCCCCGCCTAATACTCCAGATCCCGCTTTATTCACTCTCCCCAAAGACGTCACAAAACTCCCACCACTCCTTGAAATCGAAATAACTTGTGACCATGTCGAAACAGTTGCGAGAAAACTACACGGCGGCGGAGGCCCCACTGGATGCACAGCCGAAAACTGGAGAGATTTCCTACTCCGCTTCGGCCAAGCAAGCGCCCATTTAAGAGAAGCCGTAGCGCAGCTCACAACGAAACTTAGCAACGAAACCATACCCTGGACCCAAATACAAGCATTAATGTCAAGCCGACTTGTTGCTTTAGACAAATGCCCAGGCGTAAGACCTATCGGCATCGGCGAATGCCTACGAAGAATATTATCCAAATGCATGATCTTAGCAACAGGCTCTGAAGTCACTGAAGCATGCGGCCAGTCACAGCTCTGCAGTGGACTGGGCAGTGGCATCGAAGGCGCCATTCATGCCATGACCGATGTCTTCCAAAGAGATTGCCAACCTGGTTCAAACTGGGGAATGCTCCTCGTTGACGCGAACAATGCTTTTAACGCCGTGAATAGACAACTAGCCCTCTGGCAAGCAAGAATATACTGGCCACACTGCGCCCGCTTTCTTTATAATACTTACAATGGCCACGCTGAATTGGTATTTCGCGATTCTGATACAAGACTATATAGCAGAGAAGGCGTAACCCAAGGAGACCCACTCGCAATGCCACTGTACGCGCTTGCAACACTACCAATAATTAACAAACTTAAAACAGAAAACACAGTCACACAATGCTGGTACGCCGATGACTCCTCCGCGCAAGGCACTTTCCAAAGCCTACGACAATGGTGGGACAACTTAAACAAAACAGGCCCAGCATACGGATACTTACCACAAGGTAAAAAATCATTTCTAATAGTGTCAGAAACTGACAAGTCTACCGCAGAAAAGACGTTCTCCGGTACCAACGTCTCCATAGTTACCGGCTCCCGCTTCCTAGGAGGCTACATAGGGACAGGAGGGGACGACTTCGTAAAAAAGAATGTAACCGAATGGATATCTATCATCGAGAAACTCACAACAATCTGCAAAAACTCACCTCAAGCCGCTTACACTGCCCTAACTAAAGCAGCTCAGTTTAAATGGTCCTTCCTACTACGTGTCTTAAAAAATTCAGAAGAACTTTTTGAACCCTTAACTAACACATTACACGACAAATTCATACCAACACTAATCGGAGGCGAAATCACAAAACTTGAAACCCAGCTATTTACCCTCCCAGTCCACAAAGGTGGACTTGCCCTTTCTGACCCCTTCAACACACCAAACCGTGCATACCAAATCTCAAAACAGGGATCTACAATACTTTCAACAGCCCTAACCGAGATAAAAGACATAAACCTTGCGAACACTACAATTCTTTGCGTGACGCAAGAAAGGAAGGAAACAAGGAAAAAGAAACATACGAGAACGAAACTCTAGAAAGCATTCTAACAAAATTACCATCCAAAAAGAAAAGAGCAATAGAAAGATCAATAGCGACAAAAATGAAAACAAAAACATCAACATGGCTTTCAGTAATACCGACAAGAAAAGACAACTTCGACTTATCACCCCACGAATTTAGAGATGCCCTGGCCATAAGATACCACCGCACACCAATCTCCATGCCTGCGACTTGCGACGGCTGCGGCAATGACAACTTCAACGTGGACCACGCCTTGTGCTGCAAAACAGGTGGCCTTATCACACGCAGACATAACGAAATAAGGGATCTTTTCTGTGAACTGTGCCAGCAAGCCTGGGGAAACGTCACGAAAGAGCCAGTCATCTCCGAAGGCGATACTGGGCTGCGCGGAGACTTGGCTTGTCGGGGGGTATGGATTGCCCAGAGGGAGGCGTTATTTGATATCCGTGTCATAGACACCGACGCTCCCTCCCACGCATCACGCCCCGTAGCGGCTGTCCTTCGTTCAGCTGAAGAAGAAAAGAAAAGGAAGTACTGCGACCCATGCGAGACGCGCCACACCACCTTCACCCCTTTAGTAACCTCTGTCGACGGAGTTTTTGCTCCACAAATGATATCATTCACTAAACACCTCGCCGAAACGCTGGCGGACCGCTGGAACCGGACCCCTGCCACAATAATGGGCTGGCTACGAGCAAGAATTCAAACCGCCATCATCAGGGCTAGCAGCATGTGCATCCGCGGCACCCGCCATAGGTGGAATCGCACAGGCCTATATGAGGATGGAGCGGCAGTCCCACACGTCTTGAACTACAATGCATATCTTACTTATATTCTCTGTACTTATTTTATTGTTATACCACTTCTCTACCATTGTGGGAGAAGAAGGGCGAGAACTCCCACAGATTTTAAGATCTTTTTAAAAAATAGGTTGTATTTAAATATTATAAAATTTTCAGATACCCAAACAAACATAATCAATATTATCATTTTCTAATAAATGTAATCTTAACAGTATACAGCTATCGCAAATTTTGGAAAATGTTGCAAGGTTCTTGTCTACATAAGTACATTATACAATGTAGCCCATTAACGTCCCCACCCAGGGGCACTGGCTTTTACCCGGATACGAGTAAGATTAAGCCATACTCCACAACGCTGGCTCAGTGCGGGTAGGTGGAGGGGTTTTACGACCACTATACCACGAAGCGATAGTAGCCGGGACCTACAAAGTAACGTGCCATCCGAAACGCTGAACATCCGATAATGTACTATAATCATGATTCAGTTGGTTCGATTGTACTTAAGATAAATTAATTATCTCATTGGTACCTACATGGTCAGGAATCGAACCTGCATCTCCTGTGTGAGACGCAAGCTTGAAGCCCATTACACCATGGAGCTTTATTTTCGTAAATAAATTGTTTTGCTACAGTTACTATGACGTTTTTAAAAAAAAACTCGAGGCGTAGCGAAGCCATTCTAAAAAAATTAACTCGTATTCAACACATGTTTTAAAGACAAATATGATTGGGATTTGACATTTGTTTTGAGGTTAAACTATGTTTAATATTTTTTGTAGTTTTACACATTCGAATAGCTATTTTCTGTAATACAAAAATAGTTTGAATATCCGCCGCCTTCCTCGCAACAGATAGTGCCATGTCCTATGATATCTTCATTAGACATGACACTATAAAAGTAACTAAAATAGACTAGCTAGCTGAAGCCACATGCGTTTTTGCCTGATGATGTATGTCACTAACCTAAAGGATAATGAACGCAACATTTTACCCAGCTTTTATGATAGCAATATGACTTACTGTACTTTCATCATCATTAGATTCTACTTGTTAAAGATTGCCCCTAAAACATAGAGAGTGGTTTACATGTTTTTGAACCGACATGAAGGCTTTACCCCCTGTTTTTAAATGATGAACAAACAAAACAGATATAACGTCACAGCTATGGGAAATGCTGTGGTGGCAGAGGAGTTGTGCCCAAGTTTGGGCAGTTATTTAATACTATATTTTTATTTAAACTAATGTTAAAAACAAAATGTATGATGATTTCAATTAATCAATCAATCAATAAATAAAAAAAAACATAAAAAAATATATTACAGACCAGACAATACATTGGGATTTGGGATACCCTCTGTCAATTCAAACGACGATTTAAAAAAAAACAGTTGATAAGAAAGACGATTGTTCGCAGCGAACATCCGTAGTCTGAAACTGAAACGCAGGGTAGGGCCTGGTTCTGGCTGTTGCGGTGAGGGGGGCGCCTGAGTCGCTTAGGGCGGGGGGCAACGGAATTGGCGGGGTAGCGGGCGGCGCGGAATAGCAGCAGCCCGCCCGGCGAGACGTCAAAAATTAGGTGTTTTTTCGTATTAACTACAGAAATAGATAATTGAGTGATTTTATGGAGCTCCCAAAGAGGAAATTTAGGTACAAAAATTGTGACAAAAATCTGTCATTCGTTTAATTCAAATTATTGTATTTTCGACATAATATACTATGTTTAGGATTTTTTCATCAGGTGTAACTCATTGTTAATAAAAAAGGAGACCGGTAAAAGTAAAAAGTTTTGAAAAAGTTCTTGCAAAGCGCTTTGTCTGGAGCTTAACCTTAAGTGGTTGACAAAATAGCAAGCACGACCCTTTTAACGAGTCTAGTGTCTTGTGATGAGCGAGCGACCTTGTGCGATGAATGAAGCCACTTGTGATGAGCGAGCGACCTTGTGCGATGAATGAAGCCACTTGTGATGAGCGAGCGACCTTGTGCGATGAATGAAGGAAGCCACTTACAACTTAACTCCTCATAATAGGCATTTAGTTAATCGACTTATAGTATACAATATATGATATGACTGATAGGTATATTATGTTAGGGGGCGTCCTTTTACTACGAGTGTTGGGGGGGGGGGGGTCCACTCAAGTCAAATCTCAAGTGAGGTAGGGGTTGGGTTAGATTGAACTAAACAATTGATTCTTGACTAAAATTGTATGTTAATTTAATCACTGTGATTTTAGATCTGATCAATCCTGCCTTTAACAAAAATAGTGAAGCAAAGTTGCTCTGATCAAATAAGTTTCTTAGTGAAAGTTGTTCAGAATGAGGTCTTTCAATAGCGCCGGGGTTATCCATTGTTTACGGGACACCTGCATAGGTACTGGTTCTTAGGCCTATAATAATAAACCGCTCTCAGCTCTGAGAGTTGTCCCAGTCCCAGCTAATCACAATGACGGTTCCGAGTTCCGACTTCCGCCGTATCAAATACGTCGTATGAGATAGCTCTCAGAGCCGCAAGCGGTTTATTATCACGGGCCTAAGAACTCTACATTTGTATTAATACCGGCACTTTTATACGTGTGTGTGGACTAGGAATTATTGTCCCGTGTAATTTGCGCGAAATGTCCTGTCGTTTCGGCAGACGTCCTTTATTTACCGTCCCCTTTCATTGCGTGGGCCTCGATGTCCTTCCGTCGCCAACCAAATTTCAGCCAATTTGCAGCAAAACACAATGGCGTTCTACATTACGCCGCAAACTCTTGCCAAACAACGCTTTTATGTTCTTCCAGAGTAGGTACACCCCTAATCTTGAGATTGCTTTTAGATCTACTCGCTTCCGCCGCGGCGGCGGTCACGTTGCAAAACGCTATAAAATGTAGGTATTGTTTTGAAATTGGTTTCGCCGTAAGCTGCCACATTCAGCTCTAGAAAAGTATCTGAACCGAAATTAATTGCGATTCTGGTAATTCTGCGCTCTCGTGCCGCGCTGCTTCGTTGCGGGCGCCACTCATTTTCCAATGGAAAGCTAAGGGCAATCAGGACCCTGTAGGTTTAGTACAGAGTGGCAATGGCGAAGGTCCAATTCTATTTGATGTTTGGGAAAAACCTACTTAAGAGAGTAATAATATAACCTAGGATTAGGATAGGTATTCGTACCATTTTCTATTAATTGTTTGTGATATGTTCAATTAGTGGGATAAAGCCCTGGGCTTGACATTTGAACTTTGAGTAGGGAGCAGAAGTTTGTGACGTTGTACCTTAGTAGGCACAACGTCACAAACTGTACATATATAAATGACATAATTCTAGATAGCGCTTCATAAATATGTATCTAGCAGCTTAACTGTGCTGTGTAAAGTCCACTATTCATATAGATAGCATTTGAAATAGATCTAGTGGGTAAAGTAAATGCGCAAATAAAATTAATTTCATTTCATTTGTAACAAAAATCAATGAATTAAAGTTTAATTTGCTGCGAATTGCTTTGTTAATTTAATAACAGACAAAACGGTCAAGCCAGACCAAGTATAACAATAATACTGAACAAGAACATTGCTTAGAGTTTAGAATTCTTACTTATTATGCCAAGTGTACTAAACAGTTTACTAGTCAAGACTGGTATTGCGACTGTTTAAAAGGCGAGTCATGCACCTTTAGCTGTTGCCTGTTGTACACATTCCTTACAAAATATCCCACTAGAATCCGTAATGAACTCGCCGAACTAAACCTTTGTCGCCTGCATAAGCTTTTTTATTTTTTAGTAAAAGTTCGCGTTCGAAGAACTGGGTCTTACAACTTTATTATTTTAATCATTAGAGCATTTTTCTTGTTGCCTGCTCTTCCAATCGGCTAACTGATCAATTAACCAAACTAGTTATTCTAGTTAAAGATTCTGTACTCAAAAGGTCAGTCCATATTGGAGTACTAGATTGATGGGCACAACAACAACTTGTATAATGCTCATAGTCAAGCAGTCAGTCAGTCAGTCAGAATACAGCGGTCAGAGAACTTGTATAATGCTCATAGTCAAGCAGTCAGTCAGTCAGTCAGAATACAGCGGTCAGAGAACTTGTATAATGCTCATAGTCAAGCAGTCAGTCAGTCAGAATACAGCGGTCAGAGAACTTGTATAATGCTCATAGTCAAGCAGTCAGTCAGTCAGAATACAGCGGTCAGAGAACTTGTATAATGCTCATAGTCAAGCAGTTAGTCAGTCAGAATACAGCGGTCAGAGAACTTGTATAATGCTCATAGTCAAGCAGTCAGTCAGTCAGAATACAGCGGTCAGAGAACTTGTATAATGCTCATAGTCAAGCAGTCAGTCAGTCAGAATACAGCGGTCAGAGAACTTGTATAATGCTCATAGTCAAGCAGTCAGTCAGTCAGAATACAGCGGTCAGAGAACTTGTATAATGCTCATAGTCAAGCAGTCAGTCAGTCAGAATACAGCGGTCAGAGAACTTGTATAATGCTCATAGTCAAGCAGTCAGTCAGTCAGAATACAGCGGTCAGAGAACTTGTATAATGCTCATAGTCAAGCAGTCAGTCAGTCAGAATACAGCGGTCAGAGAACTTGTATAATGCTCATAGTCAAGCAGTCAGTCAGTCAGAATACAGCGGTCAGAGAACTCCGTTATTTACCGGCTTACATAAAAAAAAAACACCTGGTATACCGGCGTAAACTTAATTCGTCAGACTTTTTCCACCTGAAATGTTCCTGGCTTAAGTACAGTTATATGTTAAGCTATCAATCATTGGGTACGAAACAAAATACTTACTAACTTAGTTGACAAAAAATAAAGTAAAAAGTTGCCGGACAAATCGTTTTTCGTCGTAAATAAGTCGTGGTTTAAGTTGAAACCAGTCGTTTTGAATATGGAAATTACGATACACGCGGACGTATGGAAAGCATTTTGAGAGTAAAGTTACTTTTAGTTACCGAGGTGACTGTCCGTATCAAAGTAACCTTATCGATATCGTAGGGACAGGGCCGGCCGGCTGGCGCTGGCAGGTGTCCGTACATCCAGCCCTTTGCCCAACCAGGGTCACTGGCGGTTCAGGCCGCAGCCGGATGAGTTCGGCCTTTATGGCATAGGTAATAAGAACGAAGTATAAAAAGATGAAGGATAGCACGCTGATAACGCGATTATCGTGGACATCTCGCGAATTGGAGCTGTAGTTTAGTATCCATAAGGCACGAAATAAGAATGATTTAGCTTGATATATAACTAATAACTGGTTGATAGTGGGCACCACTGTCATCTGCCACCCCGTATGGGAAAAGCTGTGACGCTATGTTTGTTTCAAGTACCTACTAACAATAAATTCGAACAACTTTATAATCCAATCCAATGAAATATGCCGGGGATTATTGTCAAAACTTGAACGAATTCAAGAGTTTAAAAAGCAATTTAAAATTTCTGCTTAATGTAACATCTTGTACGAAGCGATTAAACTTTGTCAGCTTTACTAATTGGCTCCGAAAGCAAATAAAATTTTGCGTAGGTAGGCAATTGCTTATTTTCAGTAAATCTTAATGTGACTGAAAAAACTTCTATTTCATACCTAATAAATAATATATTGAACTTAAAGCTACCCTTAAGAACTGAACTATAAATAAATACGGTGTACTGGGCATACACAGTACGCATATCTCATACACCCTTCAATTTTGACGCTCCATTAAATTCGTGGGAAATAAACCAATAAAAGTGTACTAAACAGAAGCAGGTCAATTACAGCTTCGGTTTATGACAAAAAAAAAATATAGCACTTTTTAAACCGAATGTTTTTCTTTTGCAGGTAAGCATCACATCACAACACATGCCCTAACCAACATGGAGCCATCCCAGGCCCAGGATACTCTATAGTGAAATCTAGACCCAGATTACAACTAAGGCAATATGCACACTTATTGATTAGCGACGAGGATTTCTAACTAATTTACTTAGAGTCCCTTCTTGTTTAATCAAAGGCGCTACTAGTTAAGCTCTTACAGACGAGCTACAGGAAACCACTTAAAGTAACAGTGTCAGTAATTCGCGCCACAGATCAGTTACTTTTCAGTAGCCCGGTGTGCATATGGCCTTATGTTGTTTTGATGATGGGTGAGTATTGCTTGTTTCGGAGTAGCATTGCAGCTATTTCACATGTTGCATTACCTACGTAGATGACTCGTCGAGCAAGTGAGTTGAAAGTCTTGCGAACTACATAACAATTACATATACATATAACCCCAAGCACTATACAAGTATATCTATCTTAACGACCCGAATGGCCGAGTCGGCAGTGACCCTGCCTACGAAGCCAAGGGTCCCGGGTTCGAGTCCCGGTGGGGGCATATATTTGTTTGATGAGAACGGATGTTTGTACCCTAGTCATCATGGTTGTTTATCTATCTAAGTATAATATTTATCTATATAAGTATGTGTATCGTTGTCTAGTACCCAAGATACAGGGAATCCTAGTTTGGGGCTAGATCAATGTGTGCAAATACTGTCCAAGGTATTATTATCATTATTATATTAACTATAGTTCTTCTCCCTGACATTTCAGCTGTCATATACTTATCCCTAGCGGAAGCTTTTAAAAATTTGTTTCAAATTAAAATATTTCGTTTTGTTTAAACTCATATTCAAAGTTTAGTTAGTTACAGTGCAAATGATCGCATTCAGGTAGTGGTGTATTTTCAGCGAATCGCAATATTTAGCTACATGGATCTAGATAATTCCGATATTTTCAGATACGGAAAATATTTGCGTTACCTTCATGACTCCATCCGCTTTTATCCGCTGCTCCTAGCTAGATACTAGTGATGCAACGAATACTACTTTTACGATTACGAATACGAATATCAAACCTACTATTCGGTGAATACGAATACGAATACGAATATCAAACCTACTATTCGGTGAATACGAATATCAAACCTACTATTCGGTGAATACGAATTCGAATATCTCGCCATGGTAATAAAAGACTAATTTATTTGATGAATTTCTATTCTCCTAATAATTAAAATTTACAATAGGCAATTTTTTATTTAAAAAACATAAAATTTGTAGATTTTCAGGTTTTAGGCGATTTCTTTTTTCAGTCTGGATGTTTCCAGCTGTTGAAAAAAGTCTTTCCGAGGCGACTGAACATGGCTTCAGTGAAAACTAAACTATGTGCAGTAACAGTTAACTATGGCCGGGGAGTCCCCCGTCGTCGCCTCGTCGTTGCGGTTTAGTAAGGCCCTATGAACACGTCGTATTTTTACGTGCCGACGACAGACGCGCGTGTTGCCGTATTGTCTATTATTCGGCGAATACGAATATTCGATACACCGAACTCGGATTTAAAAACAGCCTGAAAAAATGCCAAACTGAATGCACTAATCATCATACGGTTAAACTTGTTTCACACTACCACATGGTTAACCAGCACTACTAAAAATCCACCTGTTCAGATATGCTTAATGCATAAGCTTACGTACCTCGCTTGATTTATTGCTTATAGCTTTAGATAGAGTTGTAGGTAATTCCATATTCCAATCGGTACAGTCAACATCATTTACTTTACACGTCTTGTATACGTCGCGCCACACGTTATGAGCGGTGGCCTTGAATGCACAGTAGTCACTTCAATACCTGTGCATATGCGCAGTAATTCCCGCCAACGTCGCCCAGCGCTCTTAATTCGTGGCGCGAGGTATACCCGTGGAGAATACGTATGCAGTTTGGTCATGTGCACGTGAAGAGACGGATGCGAGATGATGCTAACCTTTCAGTTACGTCGCGATCACAAGGAAAACTAAAGATAAACTACTATTACATGGCGCGCCCCTCCACTACTCTCCGGCGAGACAGTGAGCGTACGTTTAAGACACGATTGAGCGTGACAGTTCGTAGGTACCTAGTGGTGGTGGGGCGCGCCATGTTATCGTAGCTTGTCTCTACTGGACTGTGTCGCTCTGATTTCGTGTTTCATAAAGCAGTTTAACTACGACCGAATTATTACATTGGTGAGTCTACTGCAGAAAGAATTGGATTAGCTGGGCAGGCCATCATTTCAAAATTTTGTATAGCCCAGTCCAGCAATTCCATTTCTTAATGTAGCGTAGGTGTAATATAAGCCCTGCAGAATGGTAATGCGGCGTGTGAACTGTCAAGAGCTAGAGACATGTTCTGTAAAAAATGTCAGGAGCTGTCATGCCCATTACCTTTCTGCGGGGCATCCGTGAACACTGTAAATATTGGGAAATAGCACCAAACAGACAGCTACTGATGACATTCCATTTTGTGCGCACGAATACGTGTTCGTATTGCAACGTTGCATTGCCATGACAACAAACACAGTGAAAGGAGATTGGCTTTTGAAACGTGGTTAGCGTTTGGCGGTCATTGTGTTTGGAATTCTAAGCGTAATGACGTTTTGCTTATATCGGAATTCATGTTTTTGACAAGACACTGTTTTATTTAGTGATTGGAATGTCCTCGTGCTTCTAGATTACATTATCGAAATAGGCAAACCAGTATCCAGCTAGGGATTGACGGAAGATTACTTGGAAATGCGCAATTTATTTTTAATTCTTTCTTGTACGGTAAACAGGAGGCAAATGTTAAAAGAAACTTACCTTCGCTTTTCTTATTATCGAGTGACCTAATGCCCCTCTCATCATCTAGCCTCATTAAACGTTCCGGGATGTAAACAACTACCTTAGTTTAGGTAAAGGTAAGTTTTAAAAAAGTTCTTCGGGCCCCTGTACTGTAATAGGGAGAATGGAATCTTGAAGATCTGTTGTTCCAGCTAAATGCGCCAGTGCAATGGTGTGATTTATAAACCTTATAGGATAGGAGCCTACCGGCAATTCAAAGTTTGACGGACTCAAAATCAGGCACTCAGCTCTCAGTGTCTAGCTCGGGTACCTCAGATTACTCAGCTGATAGGAAAAAGATGGGGTTTTTTTCGAATCCATTTACTCCACTATAAAATCATCTACAGATTGAATTTTTTGGTTAACGTTTATTGAATATTTTTTTAATATTCTCACTGAAGGAAAACGCGATTGTATGAAATTTTCGCGATATAATTTAATTACGAAAAGACCTCTAAATTTATTTTTCGTGTAATTCTGAAATCCTAATTAATGTCATTGCGAAATTGCATTCAAAATGTGGATGCCTATTCGATCTAACTCTTACTAATGAAAAAATATAATTTTTCCCCAATACGAAAAAATCACCCAATTATTAAAATTGACAAAATAGCGTATTAATTTTTATTTTTTATTTAAGTACCGTAAAATGGGGTGAATAGAACAAGTTTCTACTTTTCACCGCGTTTTTCGGATAGTGTTGCCTTTTAGAAAAGTTTTTTTTTTATTGGACAGGATATCCGAACGTCAGAACTAACTTTTTTTCTAATGTTGTACCTTAAATTATACAGGTATTTCTCCAAAAAACTGAAAAACCATCAAGAATTCTATTCACCCCTCAATTGGGGTCAATAGAAACGGGTATGAGGTGAATAGAAAAATTGGCTAGGGCTGTCAACAACTTATTTATTTATGTATTATAAAAATCACAGAAAACGGAGTAGGTCTTATAATTGAATATCACTCTCATATGGCTTGTATTAATATAACTAAATTTTACTTAATTATTAGTCACTTCATGCATCATGTAAAAAATCAATGCTAGGTGTAACAAAACTTAAATTTCTTTTGATACGCATTCAAAATCAAAACTTGAACATTCTTAAGTAGCTTCTAGAAAACAAATAAACTAACATATTTATTATAGGAACATCAAAACTAAAATTTATCATCTCAAGAATAATAATAAATAAAAAAATAATTGTTACTTACCTACGTATGCAGTCATTTAACCTAATCAATACAGCAAACTAATAGAATTTTATAAAAAAATCAAAAAACAACTTAACATCAAACATTCTCAATCAGGATCAGTTAAAATTTAAAAAAATTCTTTGCTGTTATTATAATAATTAAAGTTTTTAGTTTCAGTCTTCTTTCCGGTAGATGTACTAGGAACTGCTATCATATCTTGTATTTTTATTGGTTTACAACCTTTTAAATCGACATTTTGCTTAAGATCACAATTTTCATTGGAAATTATTTTAACTTTAGTCCTAACACTATTCATCTTCTTTAAATTTATATCAGTCTTTGAATTACTTTCACTATCTGCTGGGTTTTTTCATTTTTCTCTATACTTTCTGTGTATTTCTTCTTAGGTATTTAGTTTTTCTTTTCTCTCTCTCACTTTTATTTTCATTTTCAGTAATTTTATCATAATTTTTTTTTTGGAAGTCATTTTGAAACGCAATTTTTGTCTGTTGTTCAGTGTATTTTTCATTTACATCTTCACATTTCACAATTTTCTGTATATGTTTAGATTTTATTATCTCTTTTATTCTTTCCTTTTCATTCAGGTCACTTTCATGGTGTTTCGCTGTATTATTCGCTATGTTGGGGTCATATTTTTTGTAGTGTTTATTTGTAGGGTCCGGTTTATATGTTCTCGGCATTGTGTCAAGGTTGGTACTCGTAATTAACTTCAGTAGGGTTACTAGGTAAACACTACACACACACACACACGGTACACTTTATTAAAATTCGGCATTTAAAAAAAATATTTTCACGATATTTCCTGTGTCAATTTGCATAATCATAATTCATTTATTTGCTTATAATATGCGTACAAGGAGTTCTTAAATAGCTAATGTCCTAGCATATTAACCATTTAGAATGGTGTGCAAATATTATAATACAAGTAATGGAAATAGAAGGTCAAAATTGGTTCAATTAAATTAATCACAGCAATCATAACATTATCAATAACAATAATAATTACAATAAATAAATGCAAGAACACATTTATAAACATTATTTTTTTAAAAAGTCACTAACATTATAAAACATATTTTCCAATAAGAAATTAAATAACTTGATTTTGAATATTGCAATTTAATTTGAAAGAACTTTAGTGACAACCCTACCTATTGACCCCCTTTGTGATTCTATTAACCCTTCTCGTGATCCTAAACACCCCTCACGTGTTTCCATTGCCCCCATTCCAATATTCTATTCACCCCCCATTTGATTCTAATAACCCCAGGGTTTGTGAAAATACAAGTACCTTTAGTTTTTTGAATATTTTACATTTATTAACAAAAATTCTTACTAACCTTTATAATTTCCTTGCAATTCCTACACTTAGTTTTACAAATTAACACAATTGACCTTCTACTATGCCATATATGTAGTTAAAAACTTAATTCTAAATGACACACTATCAGGTCGGTACAAAAGCGCGACAAAGAGAACGTTTTTTTACGAATTTCACACATTTGACGTCAAAGCTGGTGTTGCCATTTCAAGGAAAAAATATTGCCCTTTAATAATTTACGTTTTCTACTACAAATTATACCATAGAGCCTAAGGAATAAGTTGTCAAACTTTTTCCGTATTTTTTTTCTATTCACCCCTTGAATTCTATTCACCCCATTTTACGGTATGTGGTTTGGCGCCATTATTTTAGCTCGAGTCGAGCGCATTGTTTGCGCTATTTTTTCTTTCTTATGTGGAAGTTATTAACGCTGTCACTTTCGTTTACATTCCTATTGTATGTTTTCGTACCAACTTCAGTTGATGTCGGGTACAGACTAGAGACCACGCCAGCACTCCGTCTTAGCATCAGTCCCTGCATTCAGCCGCGGACGTTTTGTTCGTGTTTCGTGCTAGGTAGAGAGCGGCGGCGCCCGCGCAGGCAGCAGTTACCTGCGGAGCCGGTCCCCTCCTCTCTCCTTCTAGCTAGCACCCTTCTCTTTTACTCTACCTCTACACCTTGGCCACTTCCTAAGGCATCCACCACGGTAATTTATAATAAATAATCCGTGGCATTTACAATGTCAAATATTTTTATGAAACTTGTTGAACTTCAATATTAAACACCATTTACAAAAAAAAAGTCGTTAGCACTTATTGATTAGAAAAGTTGGAGAATAGAGGCATCAAATAAATGATAATTATTTTACAGGCTAGTTATTTTAGTTTACTTGCGTTCACACGAAATACATTACTAATACATCCGTGCTAGTTCCTGTCTACTTTGTGTACTAAATTACTTAAGAGCAAGTTAAACACACATTACAATAACAATGTTGTCATTAAGGTGGGATGACTGCTAAAATTACCTCAAATATTCTCTTTCATATTGCTTGAATTCGAGTAAGGCCTTTGCTCTTCAGTAGGGAAATTAAGGCGCGTGTATCGGTAAAATATGCAACTGGATAAGTAAGTTTTGTACACAACAATATTAAAATTAAGTTCATAGAGTGCCTTTCATTTAGATTTAACAAAGGGTTACCAAAAAGTTAGGGAAAAATTACATAATGAATGTTATACATAACCTAAATTAACGCAAATAAATATAATTAAATTTAGTAAATATTTAAAACAAAGAAAGCAATATTGACAGCCAGCTAACTTTGCAGGTTTCTGTAAATGTATCGAAATAAAAAGGTGATTAAGACAACTATTGTTGACGGCTCTATGTCAAAAGGAAGCTCTTTTGTGACGATCTGGCCGCCATTAAGTTGGATGTAGTGCACAACTGTAAAATGTGACAAAAAAATGGGCAGAAGAAGTATTTAGTTGCCAGATTCACATTACAATTCCCCGAATTTATTAATAAGGGAGTAGGTACTTACGCCTGAATGCCGCCTGGGTACAAGAAAGATGCATATATGGGCGAGAGGAGACAGGATGACTTAGCTCACACGCCATGAAACCTTGCAATAGTAATATGTAGGTACCTACAACCTCGTCACAACATGGGCGAGAGGAGACAGGATGACTTAGCTCACACGCCAAGAAACCTTGCAATAGTAATATGTAGGTACCTACAACCTCGTCACAACATGGGCGAGAGGAGACAGGATGACTTAGCTCACACGCCAAGAAACCTTGCAATAGTTATATGTAGGTACCTACAACCTCGTAACAACACGAAACCTTGCAATAGTTATATGTAGGTACCTACAACCTCGTCACAACATGGGCGAGAGGAGACAGGATGACTTAGCTCACACGCCAAGAAACCTTGCAATAGTTATATGTAGGTACCTACAACCTCGTCACAACACGAAACCTTGCAATAATTATATGTAGGTACCTACAACCTCGTCACAACATGGGCGAGAGGAGACAGGATGACTTAGCTCACACGCCAAGAAACCTTGCAATAGTTATATGTAGGTACCTACAACCTCGTCACAACACGAAACCTTGCAATAGTTATATGTAGGTAGGTACCTACAACCTCGTCACAACATGGGCGAGAGGAGACAGGATGACTTAGCTCACACGCCAAGAAACCTTGCAATAGTTATATGTAGGTACCTACAACCTCGTCACAACACGAAACCTTGCAATAGTTATATGTAGGTAGGTACCTACAACCTCGTCACAACATGGGCGAGAGGAGACAGGATGACTTAGCTCACACGCCAAGAAACCTTGCAATAGTTATATGTAGGTACCTGCAACCTCGTCACAACACGAAACCTTGCAATAGTTATATGTAGGTAGGTACCTACAACCTCGTCACAACATGGGCGAGAGGAGACAGGATGACTTAGCTCACACGCCAAGAAATCTTGCAATAGTTATATGTAGGTACCTACAACCTCGTCACAACACGAAACCTTGCAATAGTTATATGTAGGTAGGTACCTACAACCTCGTCACAACATGGGCGAGAGGAGACAGGATGACTTAGCTCACACGCCAAGAAACCTTGCAATAGTTATATGTAGGTACCTACAACCTCGTCACAACACGAAACCTTGCAATAGTTAAATGTAGGTAGGTACCTACAACCTCGTCACAACACGAAATACGTAAATTATTATAACAAATGATACCTATGAGTATCGGCTTATGAACATTCATAGTATACGAGAAGAGTTAGTTATGAAATTTTCTCCCTAACTTTTGGTTAACATAAAAGTTAGCAACACTGGTTTTGTTGATACCAAATTAAGGGCGAAGGAAATTTAAGTTAAAATGCGCTCTAAATACCCACTGTCTTGCAACCGGATATTGCTTTTCCCCTTTTTTTTGGTTGTGCACTACATCTAACATAACGGCGAAGAGAAAAGTTTTATCAAACACTATTCTGACAGCTGACACTGCAACATGGCTGTTAAGTCCGTCGCTGCGGCAGAACAGTGCGAATGTCGAAATTTTAGGATTCGTATATATTTTTCGTAGACTTCTTGCACATGAAAATTCACATTACAAACTTATAGAAAAGACATTTACAAAGGCAAGCTTATCTCTAACAAGAGATTTCTTTCAACAAACCCAAGGTGATAAGGATAAATTACATAGCAGTGACACGTAGACCCTTGCGCAGAAATACAAGTAAATATTATAAACAAGTGTTTTTACTAAACGACTAAATATACTACATATAGAAGAACATAAATACCTTAAATCATATAGGATTCCGTACAATTGTACCTTAAAAAGGAAAAACGGCTCGTGTGTCCGTCCGTGTTTAAAAGTAAAGACCGTATTCTGAACCGATTAAGTTGAAATTTAGTAACCTGATGTATTTCTGTGACACAAAGATGTTACGTAAAAAAGTTAATTTTAATTTGAGAGACACTTTCGGAAGTAAATAAAAAAAAATGTTTGACATGTCAAATGAAAGGACATTTTGCGAGGATTTCATGCTTAGTTAATAAAAAAAAGAAAAAAATATAAATATCATCATCCTCCCATTATCTCCGAATCTACTGATTCAAAAACATTGAGAAAATTACGTGCTGTACTGTACTGTGCATATTACATGAAAACTATAGAGAAATGTATGGTACGGTATATAAGAGGGGCACAATTAAGGACAAACCAGTATTTTTGTGCGGTGGTACCGAACCCATTGTGCGCAACACTGACTCGAAATTGTTTATTTGTTTTTTCAAAAACCATTGATAATTTCTTCAATTATTCAATTTTAAAATATTTTAAATACCTATTTTTTTAATCAAGAACCATAATTTTTTAGATCCCAAGACATAGCAAGTTTTAGAGATAAACATCTATTTATTGTGTTAGTTCGATCCTCGGCTGGGGATAAAGAAAATAAAACAAGTCTTGGATGTTTATATGTGTGTGACGTCTGTAAATGTTTATGTTTATATGTTTTTTCGGGATTTGGGAACTCTCCTTTAACAGGAAAAGCGCTTTAAATATGGGCATTTGACAATACCCAGCGCCTTAAGGGGCTATATTTACTTTTTTACTCTTTTATCTTCCTTATCACATTTTACAAAGTCACCTCTCAGCGTAGGAAGTCGTCAAAGTTAGCGAACACTCCAGCGCGTGAGTTCGGATAATTTAATTATAACTTTTTCAGATTGTTTATTTTCTTCAAATACGTGACGGGTTTCCCTACGTGTTACCCCAAATGAGATCCGTAAAAAGCAATCAACATAATTGAATACACTGCGTGCAATTCCCGTACCGTTGAATGAAAATTTAATGTGCGATTTGAATACATGAATGTCAATCGGGTCGTTTAAGAGTAGGCCGCGGAGTGCAACGTTGCAACGTCGCATTTTGCTCCGCCAGCGACCGATATATGAGGGCTCCTATTTCTAGCATCGATACGTCTTATTATCATGGAGTAGAATCTAGTTTTGCTTGCTAAGCACTTATTTGATTAAGTGGTCCTGCAACTGTTGCCCGCCGACCCTGTTAGAGCCTTTGTGCAGAGAACACTAACACATTTGTGGCTGACTACTACTTTGTTGTTGAGAATAGTTTTTGCGTTAAATAAATTATGAATAAAATAATTTGATCAAATACTGGCAGCTTTATTGTAGCGCAATGGAAAGCGTGGTAAAAAAAGAACTGATGGAATTTTATGAAAAACTCAGGTAGGTAGGTAACTTTAGGTAAGGTACCTACCGGTTAACTTTAGGTAAGGTACCTACCGGTTAACTTTAGGTAAGGTACCTACCGGTTAACTTTAGGTAAGGTACCTACCGGTTTAACTTTAGGTAAGGTACCTACCGGTTAACTTTAGGTAAGGTACCTACCGGTTAACTTTAGGTAAGGTACCTACCGGTTAACTTTAGGTAAGGTACCTACCGGTTAACTTTAGGTAAGGTACCTACCGGTTAACTTTAGGTAAGGTACCTACCGGTTAACTTTAGGTAAGGTACCTACCGGTTAACTTTAGGTAAGGTACCTACCGGTTAACTTTAGGTAAGGTACCTACCGGTTAACTTTAGGTAAGGTACCTACCGGTTAACTTTAGGTAAGGTACCTACCGGTTAACGGGCATTACCAGGTCGGGCCGTAAGTTTGGTCAAATACAATAAATGAAATAAATGACAAAACAATCGCTGTGATACAATATTTTTATATATCAAACGAAAGGTTACAAAATACAGATTTAAATGTCAATTAAACTATTCAAAATTATCTCCCCTATTTTCGATACAAGCATTTTTAATTTGCGCGGCCTTTCATCAATATTGGCCACTGCTTTATTCAGGGATGCTTTGAGAGACTCCAAATTGCAATGCGGTTTAGCGCAGAATTCTCCAAGTACCGCCATATTTTATATTCCAATGGATTCAAGTCTGGACTCGAGGAGGGCCAGTCTTCGTGTCTGACAACGACGATTCCACGGGAGGAGAGCCAATTTTTAGTGCTGTTTGCCTTATGAGCTGGTGCAGTCCTGCTGCAGTGTCTGTCTTTGAACATTGCCTGTGAAAGAGGTTCCACGAGGTTTGTTAGGACTGTATTTTGGCACACGAGTGCATTTTTTTTAACTCCTATTTCACAAAAATATACCTCCGTTGGGCTCGAATAGGAAACCCCAAGCCAAACCATAAATGACGAAAGATGGTGACCACGCGGAACACGCGCGATACGTCTACTCGCTTCATCAAAAATAAAAAATAAAATTGTCTGAAAAAAGGATTTGGCAGTGTTTTTTCCCTCGATCGCTTCAGGATCTATCGAGCCTGATTCAGTTTTTTTTTCCGGTAAGCTCGTAGTCCAAGGTCATAATTAAATACCATTTTAACTGTGGTTCTACTTAACCTCACCTGGAGAGCCAACAGTTTTTGATTCCGGACGGGATTTCTTTGTGTTCGACGAGGACGACCGCTCCTCTGCTGATCTTCTAATCTCGAATCATCCCTGAATCGTTTGATGCTATGATAAACGAACCTCAATGTTATCTTCAATTCTTTTCCGCTGTTTGAAGATCTCAGTTGGCGCGTGACCGCTGCGATGCAATGCGATTACCGCGACGAGGTTAGCGTATTTTCGCGTCGACTCCATTTTTAAAAATAAACAAAATTACAGAAAACCTATGAATTTCGAAAAAAATTGTGTTTCGAAACCCCATAACTTTTTTTGGTCCGCGTTCTAAAATCCAAGTTTGAGGTATGGGACAAAACTTATGGCGCGAGTCATGTAACTCTCCCGTTATAGGTTTTCAATTTTGTTACCATGGCATGAGGTTGAAAATCACGGTGCCTCAAAAATTGCAGGGGCTTTAAAAGGTTAAGGAAAGTATATAATTACAGAGTAGCAATTACTTATCCTTCTTAATTCACTTGTTCCTTCTCGAAAATTAACGAGTCAAAAAATAAAGAACAGTACTGACCGCGCCAAATTCCTTTGGCTCTGAGCGAACTGTGCCTCTCTTTCTTGCATAAGGTGTAGTAAGGTGAGTAAGATTGAGAGGTGACCCAAAGAAATTTTGCTCGGCCTGTACTTTTCTTTATTTTTTGAAACTTGGAAGAAACTTGGCGCGAACTATAATGTGTTCGCCAGTTTCTTCGCCCTATGCGATTAAGAGAGGTCACCTCTCTGCCTTACCCTCGCTCATAGCCAAAGTAACGTGGCGCGGACTGTCCCTACGCGTTTAAAGCTTTTATCTACACATGAATCATAAACCCTCTTTACTGCGTCCAAAAACCACACGTTACGAACAGCATAATGCTAAACTTCTTGATAATAACTCATTTCTTATCTGAATATTGGTACATTCTGACCATAATGTACGAAAATTTGTTAATTTAAGACATTCAAATTTCGAACGCCGACGCCCGCCTGCGTGCCGCGTCTAGTTTGTCTGTGAAGTTGGTACTACTGAACAAGCTAACCAACTGCAGAGCAATGACCAATGCCACAATGCCGGTCGAACATGCGGTTCCTGAAAACATCAAGGAGAGCTTATGATATGTGTGTAGATAAACTAGTGTATGTGTGTAAATAAACTCGCCTTCGGCTTGCTCCATAAACCCACTCTCGAGTTTTAATGCCCTCCATTATGTAGCAGTCACATAAACTATACTATTTGAGTGTAACCGACCCTTAGAAAATAAATGATCTTATTCTTTTTTAATTATTGCGTCTACAGCAGTGAAGGCGTGTTTTTAAGAACCGTCGTCGGTACTAGCTCACTAATGGAAAATGCGGTACGTTATATATTTATTTTCGCATTGTTGTCGTCTTAATTCATAATTTTTGCCATCGTAGCGGAATGTCATTTAAGTGAAAGAAATCTCCATGTATTTTGCATAATTCCTGAATCAACAGACTGCCCGAATAAGATAACAATAATTAACTAGATTAAAGGGAAAAAGTTTAGGAAAACCGAACTACCGGAATTAAGAAACCGGCGTTTCCTGAAAACATTGTGTTTTACGTTAAGGATAATCTAGGTTATAAGGGGGGGTAAAAATATTTATCAACACGATAATTATAAATGACAGGTATGAAGGACATTAAAGTATGTGGTGTAAGAGTGACTTTTCTGGTCTTCGGTGTACCCTACACTAGGCAAATTCCGTATCGCAGGGGACGGTAGGCAGATTAAAATAGACAGAGGTACCGGCTGAACAAGAATTACGTGTTTTAGACTCAATCGATCAGTCATATTTATTGCAGCGATTGCCATAGTCTGGGCAACCATCTCCGAAACTTCATGCCTTCTTATCGTCACCCGTTCATTAGTAACGAATAATTAGTTAAAATTAATTACCCTTTGATGTTGGCATAAACCCATTCGTTTCTAATAACTTAAGGCTCTTGTATCGGTTTTGCAACTCGATTCGTGGTAGCAGAAATTTTGGATACAACCATATTAAAATAAAGTTCATATGCACACTGCAGCATGGCTGTGACGTCAGTCTCTGAAGAACATTGCGATAATTGAGTGTCTTATGTATTTATTCAAAACCACAGATTATTTCTTAATTCCAATCATGTATTTTGAATACCTATTTTTGCCGCAAGAACCATATCAATAATCTTTTTAGATCCCTTTTTAGATAGAAGAAATTGCACTTCCTACAAGAAAGGTTTACTTAGTTTCCTGTGATGTTCGCAAACACATGGATAGAAGAAAAGGTACGTCTTCAGAACATATTTTTTCGGGATTTGGAAAGTGTGTTTGAAAATATGTTATGAAGACATCAATTATCTTCAATCGGTGTATTTAATTAAGAACGTCGATCGAATTTCGTGTTCGTCATCGTCTTAAGGAATCCATGCCAAATTGAACTCCACATGAGAGAACAATCGAAGCCGCCTTAGCTTAATTAGATCTACCTTTGAGCATATGACGAGTATATTCCTAATTATTGTACTCGTACAAGTTCTATAATCACACAAACACAATCAGCACCACTGAGTAACTCTCGTCAGACCAACTACTAACTAACCTATAGACGTACCATATATGTATGTACAACACAATAATCGTGAAACTATATAGGTATTCATGTTCACTAACGGACCAATTTGAAGTCTATAATGAAATCAATCAAAAGCTTAATTCGTGTAGTCGGCAGCATGTAAATGTAAACTATTTATGATTCTGTTCTGACCCGTTTTCTTAAAGTTCCTCCAATTTTTGTTACAAGGACCGAAAAACATGGACAATGACATTCGACATTACATCAATTTTCTTTTGACGAGACACGAAAGTTTACTTATTAATTCATGATTTTTTATCTTACATTTTTTTTATTTCATAACATATTTTCTGTATTTCAAAGTTGTCTCGAGTAGTTCTAACGAAAGACAGAAGGCGTTCTATGTTTCGGGCAAAAAGAAGAAGAATATAATCACGCAACGTAGATTACCGCAATAAGTTATAGACACTAGTTGGAATATAATCACGCAACGTAGATTACCGCAATAAGTTATAGACACTAGTTGGAATATAATCACGCAACGTAGATTACCGCAATAAGTTGGACACTAGACACTAGTTGGATGGAATACTCAGGCACTGATTGCCACTCAACAATTGTTTAAATCGTCCTATTAAATAACATTGTGAGGCAAAAACGTATTTTGACGAAATTCCTGACGAGATTCTCGGAGCGTCCGCCATACTAATTCCGCCATTGTTGTTTACTTAGCTCAATTAGGTATACGAACAAAGACCGTAGCTAGACTAGACTAAGGATTCGATACAAAATCGCTATGTTAAACAATTTCTGAGCGTTCTATAATTGTCCTTAAATTATGATACATAATAATAATTGTCCTTAAATGGAATTACATTAAATGAAATAGTATTTTGTGAAATCCAGACCTTCATACAGTACATATTTTACTAATATGTAGCACTCACGTACTCTGGTCCCTTAGCGGTAACATTAGGATTGCTTATATTTTACTAATATGTAGCACTCACGTACTCTGGTCCCTTAGCGGTAACATTCGGATTGCTTATATTTTACTAATATGTAGCACTCACGTACTCTGGTCCCTTAGCGGTAACATTCGGATTGCTTATATTTTACTAATATGTAGCACTCACGTACTCTGGTCCCTTAGCGGTAACATTCGGATTGCTTATATTTTACTAATATGTAGCACTCACGTACTCTGGTCCCTTAGCGGTAACATTCGGATTGCTTATATTTTACTAATATGTAGCACTCACGTACTCTGGTCCCTTAGCGGTAACATTCGGATTGCTTATATTTTCGTAAAGCAAGCATATTGACGAAGAGTCCAATGCAAGTTGTGAACAGTATTTATTTGGGTTGCGTTCTCAACTGTTTCAAATTCCCACGACTTTCTAATTAATTCGTCTCCTTTGATTTTTCTCCGACCTACCTACCTATGATAACAAATAATAATAAATGTATCCCATTGATATCCCTATCGAGGGGCACAGGCCTTTACCCGAGCCCGAGTGCCTTTATTTCATCATATATCATTATCATCAATTAATATTCGACACGACACCTAAGTCTTTAGTCACTGCCTACCTCTCTCCCGGGAAATAGGCGTGGGCATATGTATGTATGTATGTATTTACGACACCTAAATATAAATGTAATGAATTTAAACATTATCATGCATCATCGTTGGATAAATGCATCGATGTTTAAACTAGAGATGCAGCGGATAGTCGGCAACTATTTGGTGTCTTTTCGGAGCGGCCGCAGACCCCGAGCCGGGGCGCCAGCGCCGCCTGCCCCCCCGCCGCCCCGCCCAGCTCCCCAAATACAGGCAGCCAGTAAATAAACCAAACACCATCACCATTGTCTTGCAAAATATGCAGTCATTAAATAATACCACTGTGGCGCAGCGGTTGTGGATCCGCCTACCATGCGAGAGGTCCCGGCTTCGATCCCCGGCTGGGGGTGACAAAAAAACACCCAGGTCTTGGATATTTATATGTGTGTGACGTCGCTGTTTCTGGTTCCCACGACACAGGGTATCCTAGTGTGGGGCCAGAAGCAATGTGCCTGTAGATAAATGTTAAATGTTACTGCTTTAGACAATAAAACAAGAAGCTTAGAAGTGTTAACTCAACATGGGTTACAATGTAATACAATAGTTACAGCTGAGCCCTGGTTAAAATGTATCCGTGTTACCACAAAAAATATTAAACCGGTTTTAACCTCAAAACAAACGTCAAATCCCATACGTTTTTGTTTTTAAACAAGTGTTGAACAGTAGTTTATTTTTTTGTGGTAAGGCCCAATGTGTTGCAATGTATTCACTTGACAAATTTTACTCTGATAGTTGTCGATCTAGTTATGAACACGGTGTTTCGTGCTTGTTTGTAAATAAAAATACAAAAGCGATCGAACATTCTGACATTTGTAAATAAGCCGTTGAACGCTACTGTGAAGTATTGGCATATTTTTATGTGCATATTCGCATTCGGCCCTTCGGCCAAGTCCGTGGCCAGAACTGCAAATCTAATGAATGCCAAATCACTATTCGTTTCAACTCTAGTTTATACAGAATAATACCCCTCGACTGAAACAGATAATAATTATGTAAAGGAATATTATCTACCTACTATCACTACGTTTGCAGGCATATTCGCAGTATTACGTGCCGCGCATACTCGTGCAATACAATCACATAGGTACGTGGACGAATAAAACATGGTTTTGCGCATGTCCAGGTAGATTATTCACATTTATCTATCATCTCAAAAGTGGATTAATCTGAATTATTTTGTTAAGATGTAGTATGAGAGGGATTTTGTTTTATGTACCATTGTATGATTCTGAATAGGAGGTATCAATGTATCATTCGCTTTGTGTTTTCTGAACTGATACTGATGGGTACCCCAAATAGATTTTATATAAAAAATAACAGTTGTAACCATTCATTTCATGGCAGGCACAGCGACTTCCGTATGGCCTGTAAATTAGAGTTTGACAAAGGTCTTATTTATGTAATTATATTTAAGATTTGGGAGTTCGTTTAAAAATACTTAGTTATTCCGCTACAAAGATCTATTATGTATGAAAACTCTAATGACGTTATTAAAGCCCTTTAATAGTAGTTTATGCAACCGTCGTATAATAAGGGGCCTTTTATAGAACGAGCAAAGCGAGTTTCATATTAGCATCACACGAGGCCTAATTACCTATATACAGTTGCATACACTACTTTATCTATACACATATCATTAGTGCTCTAAACTCGGTTCAGGAGCCATTCGTAAAACCAAACATCAAAAAATAAATAAATGACAACTGTCATGGCGCTACCACCAAAGTCGGTAAAGCGGTTTAAATGTTTGTTGTGTATGAAGCAGTGTCATCAACAAAACTGTTCAGTTGAAAGCGCCGCTAGCGCCTAGGTCACACTAATGTAAACTACCTAAAATTCGTGTTTTAGCTACCTGAACAGTTAAGTTGGTGGCACTGTACAGACGTCGAGACAAATGTAAATTTTGACGATTCGACGATCACAGAATTTTTTTTTTTTACTTTAACGCATCGATTAATCGATTAGTCCATGCATTAAAGTAAAATTTGTTTGTCTGTAAATTGCCATATCCGCATCGATGTGTCATCATAATGCAGGTCATTGCCCTATGGTTTCTGAGTCGATTTTAGAGCATTTATGATACGTGCAGATAAAGATAGATTTTAGTTGCACTGCACTATCTCTATAGAGAATATCTGCAATAGAGAGCCTCACCGCAGAGCGAAACGTATAAATGTATAAATGGTGCCAAAAAAATAGCTCTTTTTCCAGTGTATTTCAAGTAATGCTTTGTGCTCATTACATCTGACAGTCAGTCGACTGCTTCGGTTCCATTTAAAGATACACAGCTAGTTTTCGGAGTCTCAAAATATGAAAACATGACAATCTGCCCTACTGTGTGCCGTATTGGGAACAAAGATAAGGTAGCATCACCTCTCAATAAAATAACGCTGGTTGTGTAGCCGTGAATCTGACCCTTAATCTTAAAGCTAATTTTGCGGAGGTGCTCTTGAACTTTGCGAGAACTTGCAGCTACGAGCGAGGGGGTGCTATCCCTCGTGTTGAGGGAGAGAGTCCTGTTCACCTCATTAGGGGTTTAATTTCTATTCCTCGACGAGTAATAACTCGTTAAAGTTTAAAGCAACAAAGAGGAGAGGATCCTCGCTCGGCTGAAGGATAGCCGGGGGGAGGACCGGGGGGGGGGGGGGCGGGCGGATGTGGCGGAGAGGGGCGGACACGCACATGTTATTATATTTTAGGGATCCGTAAAACATTTTGTAAGGGAACAAACAAACAGTAGGTAATCTATCGGGCTTACGTGCTGCGAGTACCGCCGTACGATTCACCTATGCAGATAACGTAATCCAAGTAAAAGCCGACCTGTTTATGATATGCGTTACAATGAAAGTGGTGTAGGGAAATCAATAGCAGCTAATATAAGTAATCAATTCGTCACGACCCTGCCACCTTTGTCCACACATCCGCCCACGGGGGCGGTCATCAAACGTGTGAGGAACCCCTATCCCACGTGAGGCGTGCCTCCTGCCTGTGTGTTTTTGTAGACATTATGCTGTGCACACATGCTGGCTGCGTCGATCGGCGGCAATCGGCGTCATCGCATCCCAGGCGAAAGAAAAAACCCGAAAATGAACGTAAAAGCGACGCGACAAAACGCTATAACATATTGCACACTTGAATATATTAAAGCTCTCTGAAGCGTCCTTTTTTCTTAGAGTACGAAGATATTATTTTTGGTATCAAAGTAGATAGCTGGTGTTGTGAACTTCGTTGCTATTTCCCAAATGTAATTTTGTTGGATTTGGTTTGCCTGATAGGTGCTTTCACAATTTTTGTCACAAAGCGTGTGACATTACAAAGACTGTTTACATATTGAGAAGTTTAGAGTAATTGTGATGGAATTATTGAACAAAGAAGTAATTTTAATTTGAACACAAACAATCAAGGTATGTAGGTAAATCTGTGAAGATAAGAGCATAAATTCACGTAATCAATTTTGCATTACCCTTTGGAACAAAATAAGTCTACTTTAAAAAGCGTTTAGCTTCAACCGTACCGTGGGCCAGTTTGACTAGAGACACAAAAGATGTTGTGATATTTATTAATCCCAATAAATAGGTACCTAGTCGGCTAAAATGATCCACTCAGCGCATCAATTAAAATTCAATTCCAACGTGAAACGGGTCCAAAATTGCGGGAGAAATATAGAGATAAAAATGTTTGAAGGAGGACTATTAATTAAAATGTTGGTAGGTGGTCCATTTGTTCTCGCAAACATCATTTTGCTTTTATCTTTAGAAATAAATACAATAAACCTGTCTTTGATATCGTACAATTGGCCAACTGTCTACCTAGGCACTATGCCCGATCTATGAAAGCAAAATTCCGAGAGAAATAATAAAATCAGAAGAGTGATGCAAAAACTAGCGCTCACTCCAAGGTCGATCCTCCTTTTTGAATAATTTTACTGGGTTATTATAAAACTTATAACTAACCAACTTAATACTTACATCTTACAACAAAAACTTTCCCGGTTGACACTAAACGTGACCATAAACGTGATAAATGGTCGCAAACGAAAAACACAATTTTGATCCTCAGTGTAATGAATGTAAATTGCTCCGATCACGTGACACTGTCAAAACACTTCCTGTAATGTTGATTAAGAAATGATGCGGTAATATATTAAATATTCAGTTGATTAATATAAGCGGTGAAAAAAAGCTATTTTCAACTAAAATGACCTTTCCTTGCCAATTAGCACCTCGGGTAATACACTGGCCTTATTTCCTCCCTTGCTTTACAAAGAACTATTAGAGAGATAAGATAACAAAGAGGCCAACAATTAATAATGAATGATGTGTGATTTATTATGCATACTTATACAAATGTATCTTTGTAGCTACTATGATTGATGATGGTTTGAGTTATTATCGCTGTAACACCTTACATCCTGACTATTCTTTTCTACAGCTTTCTATATCATTTTGTACATATAGGTATATCTTGAGGTATCTAAATTTAGCGAAACCTATCTCTAACTGAACAGTAGTCACTGTGAAATTCCGAGGATTAAATACGCTCAAGACAAAGGCCCCGCAAGTCACTTTAATTAAGACCTCTACGCCAAATACTAGATGAACTAAATCTGGGTTTGTGGCTTAAGCGATTATGGGAAAACCGAACTGATGAATGACATTTGTTGAAAACCTATCACAGAGCGATATTAAAGGAGGGACAAACACACTACTTATCTTACAAATCATAAGAAATGTTAACCAAGTTAAGTATGTTATATACATGAACCGCACCTGAAACACTGAAAAATTGTTCTTATATTTCTGAACACAACCCTTCGTCCGACAACGACGCGATTATGGTTTGATTACTTGCGTGTGACATTTGTGATAAGGATGTCCTGAACCCCTTGCTGTGGAGTCATAGAATCTATTGAAAAGGGTTGACAGAGTTAACCAACTGATCAAAAAATGGCATTTCCGTCGCCAATTTTGGGTCGTTTCTTACCCTCGTTTCTCAACATAAATAAAGGATTATCTGCAGTCCCGTCCGTGATATTTGGACCCTATCATCATACCTTAGATTAAAATATGTATGTGGCAATTGGAGTCAAGACAAGAAGAAAGAAATTGATGACTTGCCGATGAAAGCCGGACTTGTGAACTAAAACAAACGAACATACAAAGTTCAATAGGTATATTCTTAACGCGTTATGTGCGTCAGATAAAATTCAACGAACTGTACATATCCAATTTGTTCAATCCAAGTGAGGCCCGGCTCAGGGTCGATAGTTTACGTATGACTTGTAACAAAAAATTTGTTTTATTTTTCGCTCGCAAATAGTCGCAACGTGCGGACACCCCCGGCTGGTCCACGAAGCGCGCGCGAGTACCTGATATTGCGAGCACGATAGCAAGCGATAGAAGTTCATAGAAGTAAAGCCACAATTTAATGATTTTTAGGTATTTTCACTGAAAAATATATATTTTTCTTTGCTTCAGTGTAGTCTACATAACCGCCCCTGTGTCGGGCGTAACCTTACAAAACAAAATCCTGTATATTCAATTTAAACGTTTAGTTTGCCAGGAGTACAGCTACTAGTAGACCCAGAGCTAGTTTTGTTTGTAATGAACTATTGTAATAACTATTTGAGTTTGATAATTTATAATTTTGTGACTTTTTCTGAATCTCGATTTACATGGCCTAAAAATTATAACGGCTAGTATTTAATCGCACATCAAAAATACTGATTTTCACAGCAAAAAAGGATCAGCAAAAACACTGTTTATGTTTTAAGTATTTTTGTTGTTCTTACATGTTCAACCTAATACGAAGGATAAGGGTTTCGCTTCGCTCAACCCCTTTACCCTTCACTTAAGCTACCGCAGTATTTTGCCCTGTTATTTTCTGTGCAAATCAGTATTTTTGATGTGCAATTTAATATTTCCCAATTATAACTAGTTTAGATAGTAATGGTAAATCTCCAATAATACCTACCTAATATCTTAGCCAAAGCAAATCGGTAGATAACTTTCCTTTGGTGGTACAACTAAAAGTAGTGCGAAAACCGCAAAACCGAAATACGTAAAGCATTTCTCATCACGATTTTTGAATGGTAGGTAGTTATTCTATTTTAGTCCAAATTTAATTGTCTGATTTCTCTTATAGCTTCGTGTGTTTTGTAAAAAAACCTACCTACAACTAGATTCGAGTGCAACTCAACAAATGCACTCAATGTGTTACGAAATTCTTATAGCAATACTTCCCTACACTCACCAATTAATTCCGTATTTTATGTAATATAACTTTTAAATGTAATTTTGTCTTAGATGTCACTTATTTTAAATTTATTAAATTAAAATTGGCTTTTTAAATCAGATTAAATGAATATATTACTGGTTCTCAATCCTTGCATATCATCATCACATCAGCACGTCGTCGTGTTCATGTACTTAACTAGGGAGAGCGCTGAATCTGAAATACAGGTTCATCACCCCTAGCTCAAGTTCAGATGATTCTGTTTTTGTCTGACACAACTGCTCTGTAATAATTAAGTCTGATATCTATATTGTGAACTTTTAAGGATGCAATAAATTTTATCATATTTATTATAATATTATATATCACACGAGAGAGTAATTAGAATAGAATTGAACAATACTTTTCTCATTTATTTTGACCCACGACGGACGGAACGGAACGAAGGAGGTATAACTTTTGGTGAAAGAGTTTGTTTGCTTGTGTGTATGTATGTCCTTTACCATTTTCCTAGAAATCTACTGGACCGATTTCGATGCGGTTGTTTTGCATTAAACGGCTATAATTTCAGAGCAGGTTCATAGATAGGGTAGTTCCCGATTAACTTCAAGATAACTTCCCGATATCCTCCACACAAAACATTATTAAATAAATTTCTTCCCGTTCTCCTCAATGAGACATCTAAGGTACAGTCGGGTCATAAATGGATAAGCAGCTAGTGTACGTGTTTATTATTATTTCATAAATGGATAAGCAGCTAGTGTACGTGTTTATTATTATTTCATAAATGGATAAGCAGCTAGTGTACGTGTTTATTATTATTTCATAAATGGATAAGCAGCTAGTGTACGTGTTTATTATTATTTCATAAATGGATAAGCAGCTAGTGTACGTGTTTATTATTATTTCATAAATGGATAAGCAGCTAGTGTACGTGTTTATTATTATTTCATAAATGGATAAGCAGCTAGTGTACGTGTTTATTATTATTTCATAAATGGATAAGCAGCTAGTGTACGTGTTTATTATTATTTCTTCGAGTAATTTGTTTGTTACAACAAACAATTAGTTTCTTACAAGTTTTCGAAAATAATAGTAGTTAGTGGGGGCAAGGAAGCATAATAATAGTAGTTAGTGGGGGCAAGGAAGCATAATAATAGTAGTTAGTGGGGGCAAGGAAGCATAATAATAGTAGTTAGTGGGGGCAAGGAAGCATAATAATAGTAGTTAGTGGGGGCAAGGAAGCATAATAATAGTAGTTAGTGGGGGCAAGGAAGCATAATAATAGTAGTTAGTGGGGGCAAGGAAGCATAATAAAGTAACATCTATTATTTATTAATTTAATTTCCTCTTTTACGGTTGTAGACCATCTGAGGGCTTCTCAGACATTGTTTCTGAGCCATTTTCGATGCCGTTTTTGGCATTATGTTAGCCGTAAGGTTAATAATGTGTCGGGCGGAGGTGTTTTTTGTTTTGTCACAAGGGAACAAAATTATGTATTTAGGGCGAAGGTGGTACATTGACTCAGGATTCTATCGTAGAATCCTGAGCGTAACGAAGGCTTCAAGCGTTAACGCCCATGACGAAAATAATTTTGTTCCTGAGTGACACATAAAACTTTTCACACCGACTATGAGGAAAATGAAATAAAATGCTCTAAAAGTAGTGAAATAACTATACTTTGAATTTTACTTTCACCACTTTTACCGTAATAGAAACAACGAAAACAAAACTTTTTTTTTATAATGGCGGATTGTAAAGGATTAGGGAAAGGTCACCATAATCGAATCGAATGTTAAAATGCTATCTGATATCAATATTCATTATATCACAATAAAAGTCATCGATAGTTTTGATTTCAGTAAAACATATAATTTATTGTGTTTTTTTTATATTGCGAAAAAATCATAATTTTTCATAGGACGTTGATAAAGTTAAAACTTGAAACATGTTCGTTTTTAATCTATTACGATAAAATTACAATCGATTTCCGCCAAAGTCTGAGATATGGTAACCCTAAGCGGGAAAAAAATTGTAAAATCACTTGCTTGTTTGACATCCCATACCTATACATTAAACTACCTACCTGCAAAATTCCCGATTCTAAGTAGTTTTTGATTTTCATACAAACTCCAACCTCCCTTTCTGGGGTGAATTTCGCCAAATCCTGTCTAAGTCTACTATTTAAAGAACCCCTCTACAAAGTTTCCTGTCTCTAGGAACAGCGGATTAGGCTGTGATGGAAACGCAGTCAGTGAGTGAGTCAGGACTTTGAATTTCATAAGTATAGATAGATACAAGTACAAAGAATGCTTGACTTCATGTACTGTATATTCGACTATTGACAGTGACCAACATCTGTACAACACATCCCTATTTATACACCACCTAAAATAGTTGAATATGTCAATCCAACCGTGATTAAGATAGGCATTAAAAACTCTAGCTCGGTCCCGCTTTAACCCAAGGCGCGGGAAAGAGCAATACATCCCTGACCGGTTCTGCCTTAGCTTTTAGCGGTTTCGAATTTAACCCGTCGAGCCAGCCCGCAATCGAGGCCGGCCGGTCAACCGTTGCTTGTCGACACAGAACCGACTCGAGAGACCTACCTACATACATACATACATACATACAGCACTATCGGCATGTGTTTTTCTACCTTCGATTCTCGGGAGGCGGACACTGACCTAATACCGACTTCCTTCTCTGTTTAGCGAAGCGATCGCGGCCGGGTCAGTCAATTAAAAACTGCATTTTTCATGCGCTCCACGTATTTCTCAAGGTGCAAGTAACTTATTGAAACAGTATTGGTGTTTAAACCGGGCCTTTCAGGCTGCAGGGAGTTATTAAATAGTAATTCTCTGGGAAAGCGAGCCTTTTGCGAGCGATGGAATGAATGCAGTTGCGAAATTGACTAAGTAATGGTACTTTCGCTATTTCAGTGTGCAAATACAGTTCGCGCCAAGTTTCTTTAGCTCCGAGCGAGCTGTCACCTCTCTCTCTCTCACACTCGACCTTACCCTATGCGAGAAAGAGAGGTCAATGCTCTCCCGCAGACAAAGAAACGTGGCCTGTATTTGCTTTGTTTTAATAATAAATTCTGCCGTTTACATTTCACTACGCAGAATTAGGATTATGTAAGGAAGTCTTTCGAATATCGTTCTGTTTTATATGTGGGTACGAGACGTCCCACCCCACAGGTGAACGTACCTTATAGTCGGGAGATGCATATGGAAACGACACAATCTTGAAATTAGGGATGCAACGATACGCCTTTTTGCCGATACGATACCGATACCGATACGCTTATAAAAATATCGCCGATACGGATACCGATACCAATACGCCTATTTAATAAAAAGAATGAAGGTAAAATAGATAAAACACAAGTCAAGTCATTATTTTTATTAGGTAATACAAAAATATACACAGGTTGATGCAGTTTTAGTAATTAAAATTAACATTAATCAGATTTTTGTTTAAAAAACAAAGTATTCTTAAGTTTGACGGAGAAAGGCGATTTCGCAAGTCTGTTTGAATGAGACCTGAGGTGGAAAATAGTCTCTCAGATGCGACAGAACTCATTTGGAAACTAAAATACTTCTGCGCCATTTTTTTCAAGTTTGGGTATAAGACGTCATTGCGCCAGAAAGCGAAAGGATCTGCATCTCTCGCTATATTAGGAGACCTTAGGTATCTCTCGACTTCTTCTTTGAGAGAATTACAGCTCAGAGTAGACAGGGGCTCATCTTCCTCGGACTCTCTGATAATATTCTCACAAACGCTCCAAAGCCCGCCACGCGTAGGCATCTCAGAACTTACAGTACTACATGTAGGTGTGACCGTGTCTGATGCTAGATTAAGCTCAAGTAAGTGAACAAGGCGCGTTTTTGCCGTATTAATAGTAGACTGTAATTGAAATATTCGTGCTTTGTAACGAGGATCAAGCATTGTGGCTAAGCAATACGTTTCTTCTTTTTCCAAATCATAAAACTTTTCATTAAGAGCCAATAACAAGTCAGCTGCTAATTTTTGCGATGAATTTTCCCTTTCTGTCGACGGACTTCTTAAGTTTTGTAATAATTTTCGAAGACTGTTAATTAACGGAATGGCGTCAGATAACGTAGCAGTGGCTTTGCTTATTGACTTTGTAGCCTCTTCGAAGTATCGCAAAATGTTCACCACTTTCTCCATCATTACCCATTCTTCAGTCGTAAGTTCTACTTTGCATTTTACACGAGGCAGACAAGCTTGTACTGCAACTCGTTGTTCCAGTAAACGCCTTAATGCCACTAGTGTCGAGTCCCAGCGTGTAGATATGTCCTGGATAAGGACATGATTGGGAATATTATGTGCATTCTGCATTTCTTTTAAAACCTTACTGCTGCTTGTGGAATGACTGAAATGTCCAATGATAGACCTTGCTTTGGTAATCATTTCATTCACTTTGTCATCATTAAAGAGGCAGGCTTTGATAACCAGTTGCAATGAGTGAGCCAAACATTTGACAGGTACAACATCGTAGGTTTTTTGAACTTCTCTAATAGCGACAACCATATTTGCGGCGTTGTCGGTAACTACTGCTCGAACTCGGTCTTGTATACTCCAATCTTGAAAAGCCTTGTTAAGATTACTTGCTATGTTTATACCTGAATGCTGAGCTCCATCGAATGGCATAACCTCAAGGCAGTAATTTTTGTATTCAAAATTTGCATTGATTCCATGAGCTGTCACGCTAATAAAATCATTAGATTGCGAAGAAGAGTCACTTGTCCATATGTCAGATGTTATCACAATATGCGGCAGCTCTTTTAACAGCTCTAGTACTTTAGCTTTAACTCGCTGATAAATTTCTGGTATGACTTTTTCAGTAACATGGGGCCGCGAAACCATTTTATAATTTGGCCTTAGCTTTTTTATTAATCTTTGGAATCCTATTTTGTTCACCAGATCAAACGGCTCCATGTCTACACATATTTCCTCTGCAATAGTGCGAGTAATATCTTTTGCCCGAATATCGTCGTCGCTATAAAGTAATTTCTTATCGATAATCTCCTCCAGAGTGGCTTGTTTCTTAGGTTGTGGGCCATTGTCATCGTCAGACTTTGTTTTCTGGGTAGTCGTTTTCGACGTTGAAGCGGTGTGCAATTCACTTGGATGGTGCCTCTTCATGTGGATCCACAAGTTTGATGTGTTATAACTTTTAGAAATGATGCCACGGGACACTTTTTCTTTACAATACAAACATATTGCTTTGGATTTATCAATTGTCGAAATTTCAAAATGATTCCATATAGTAGAACTTTTGAGCTTTGAAGTTGACATGCCTACTAATTTACTTTATCTGACTCAAACGACTAGTTATAGTTAATAATATACCACGCGCGACAACAGTTAACCTAGCGAAATATAACAATAATATAATATTATGTGCGAGGCGGGCGATACAAAACACTGAATAGAGCGCGGGGTTTCCCCGGGCATAGTTCGTTCGTGCCTCGTTTGCAACGAAAAAGACGAAACAACGCGCGCGTTTACATTGTATTGCATGTTTAACGTGCCTCGTTTGCAACGAATTATACGAGAAAAAACGCGCGTTTACATTACATTTTTAAAGCGCGAAATTTTAAATGTATCGGCCATAAAAATATCGCCGATGCCGATATATCGGCAAACCCGAAATATCGCCGATGTATCGGTATCGGTATCGTATCGGTTGCATCCCTACTTGAAATATATACAAAGAAAAAAATATATTTTTTTGTTTTAAATGAGATGGAACTTTTAATACTGTGATTATTAATATTGTAGAAACGGAGGAAAATGTGATGAGGGTGGAAGACAAAGTGTAAGTATACAATGTAGAGTATTCTAAAGATAACAATGCGTATCTAAACTACTTGTCTTCAAGTAGACACAACCGGTGTACCCGCATGAGAATATGACTAAGATTTTTAAAATAATATGTTCGTCTCGTATGCATTATTGGAGGCTATCGAGGTGCCCTCAACTAACAGCGAACCTAATGGTTCTATGATATTATAACACCGTCCTTGATATTTTATCCACCATAATTCATACATAACACCATCCACCATCTATGATATAATAGCTCATAATAACACCGATGCGTAGATGTGTCGTAGCCATATCGTAGAATTGGTCGTATCATGATGTGTGTGATATAACTATTTCATTAAATAGTCAACAACAAACTGACCAGATCAACGTATGACGATATGGCCATGCACTTTAGGGTATCCATGATTATTGATTAAGGTTAATTGGCAACAAAAACACTAAATGTGTTTAGCGTGCTGAACTCATTTAAATTTGACATATTTCATACATTTTGACAGCTGCTAAATATATTTAAGATACTTATAAGTATTAGGTGATTTTAGATCTAAAAGGTTGAATAAAAAAAACAAATAAAAAAGGGAACTTATATTTTATTACTCATACAAAAACTATAATACAACAACTTGAGATCTATATAAAATTACACATAAACAACACGAATTAAACATTATAGAAAAGAAACAGTATTCAATCAAATAAAATACCTAGGTACAAAATTTGTACTGTTGTACTTAGTCTGAGTATTTGTAGAATAACACAGATTAATAAAAAGCATACGACTTGGGAAGGAGAGCCCGTAGTGTCAGTTTAGAAGAAAAAACCTTATCCTATTCTATTGCCTTGTTTTGATTTTGATTTCACAGGTATAGAAAGGTCGTCGCGTGGTCTTGGAAATTCATGAGCCATTTGTAATCTCCATCTGGAGCCCACTGTAGGTCAACTAAATCTTCATGGCCTCGAACATCAAACTCTTTGGAAAGTATAGGCTGTGTTACAATTTCTTTTCGTGATACTGTCGGTTTCGTATCACATACGGAGCAAATGTCAACTAATATGTCGAAGGCCTTTTGTGGAATATACAGCTTATTTTTAATGTACAGGTAGATTTTCATTCGGCCACGATGTCCAACGTTTTTATGACTTTCCGTTAGGATTTCATAACATTTTCCCATTGGTACGATCCGAATGGTAGGTTCACCAATGGTTCTCTTCTTCAAGATCAGAACTCCTTCAGAGCCGTCCAGGATGTTATACTTAGACATCCAGTAATGTCCGCGGGCCTCTTGCTCACCCCACCTTGCTTGACTTGTTGGGTAACCTAAAAACAAAATAAGTACCCTAATAAATAAATGGCATTCGTTTAATATTAGTTATTTTGTTCAACAAACAAGTGAATCCTTTGCAATAGCTTTGAGTTCAAAAGGAAATGTAATAAATCATACTATTTGAATTATCAAAACAATAACCTGCAAAATTCGCTCAGAAGTCCAGGGTTTTTTGACGTTGTATTCGTTTTTAGAATGGTTATCGTAGAATTCTCGTGTGATCCTTTTGCACCAGTTTGTTCGTCATTTTCAACGGTAATATTATGTTCGCTGCAATTACCGGCCGCGCCGCCTCCATCGTGAAAATTAACAACAAATCGACATCAGCGCCTCTGTCGGTGGTTAATGTAATTATTTTACGTTATGATCACCAATGTAAGGTACCACATCATGAAATAGTCATGCATTTTGCTGTTCATATCATCATACGCTGAATAGTCATTGAACTGGGGCCCAATTCCGGTACACAATAACAGCTCCATGACAATTACATTACGATTACGGTAAACTTTAGATATCCAATATTTGGCGTTCGGAGAATATTTTTTTAGGCAATTATGGTAAAAATTAAGTAATTAATTTCGTTAATCAACAAAGGGAATGGAATTACAAAATCGTCAGATATTGGATATCTTAAGTTGACTGTAATCGTAATGTCATGGAGCTGTTATTGTGTAGCCGAATTGGGCCCCTGGTCAGGCCATTTCATGATATGATCAGTTTGAGGTGGCTATATCATGAAATTGTCAATCCCTTCATGATATGGTCAATTCTACGATATGGTTACGACATATGCACTCTTACAAGTTGCGGGCGGTCCGACTTTGGAACCCACAAGAATCCTATTATTGAGTACTTCCTCTCTCGTTGGTAAAAATTATTGTATGTAAGAGCTCCGTGGTCGGTTTCACGCTTGCTTCTCACACAGAAAATGCAGGTTTGAATCCAAACCATCTACCAAAGATAGATAATTAATCATAAATACTAGGGTGGTCCCAGAAGTAAGCGGCATAGCAAAGATAACAAAAACTAATTCGAACAAAACTTATTTATTTCTCAATATAGTCTCAATAAAATTCTTTCGTCTCAGGGGTGAGTGGTGGACCCATGTTTCGTACATCCTGATGAATCGTCATAAAAAGTCGCCTTTATTGCGTTGAAAGTTCTCCAAACGAATGCACAGGCCTTTACCCGGATACGAGTAAGATTCAGCCAAACACCAGCACGCTGGCTCAGTGCCGGTTGATGGAGGGACTTTACGACTAGTACTACTACCACAAAAAGTAGCAATAGTAGCCGGGACCTTAATTTTTATAATTATTAATATTTGTAGATTTAATTGTAATAATTTGTAAATTGATGGAGGGGAGTCAGGCTTGTGGCCAACCCTACTATCACAAGTTATCAAGCTGCCCTATTAGAGCCTTTGACACAGCTTTACGACAACTACCACCGAGGCCTTTGTCACAGCTTTACGACAACTACCACCGAGGCCTTTGACACAGCTTTACGACAACTACCACCGAGGCCTTTGACACAGCTTTACGACAACTACCACCGAGGCCTTTGACACAGCTTTACGACAACTACCACCGAGTAGCGATAATAGCAGAGACCTACAGCTTAATGTATCATCCGAAACACGAAGCTTCCGAAAAAATGCCATATAGAACGGATACCCATCCAGTGCCAGTTTCGGCCAGATGTTGCTACCCGCAGAACCGTTTCCGATGTGCGAATACCGGTAGGCCACGGACGCTTAAAAATAAATCAACAATTGATTATTTGTCAGCTCTAAAACTGGCAAAACAAGGCTTATTTAGTGGGTTGTAATAAAGATTCCTTGTGCCGGTGGTAGCGTTCATGAAATGTTTACCGACAGAGAACTAATCGTGTGTACTAAATGTAACCTCGGAATACGCTCCATACACACCGACAATGTTCTCAATTACCGTTCACATCTGTTTCGACAATTTCGAGTGGTAGCTACATATTGATACCACGACGGTGCCACGCGTTACCCAATTTGTTATTTATTGAAGTGTTTTGCCATACATAAGAAAGACGAGGTGATTTCTCAAAGAGCGGGATTGCGGGCGTGCCTGTATCACCCGAAATCGTTTTGTTCCTTTGATATTTTATTTATTTTCGCCTCTTAAAATACCTTCCATTTATTTCGTGCAAATGGCACGTTAGATGGGCCCTTTCATACTATCAGTGTGGGGGGGAACGAATAATTAGTTACGCATCGAAAAAGTATTCGAATTGAACTGTCAGTGACTCGTGCAATGTCATACGGGTTATTTCTTCTGAGCTCGAACTTTTACGATTTGTCAATATTCGTGCTCCCGGCTCAGTTATCATCACTTCTGCTTGAAGAGTCAATTACTTCTAAGTACATATTGATTAATTTAGAAATGTAATTATAGTGCACTCGATATAGTCAATAGGTACTACGGTTTTGAAACTACCTTAGGCATATAGGTAATTTCTTGCTGCTTATAGCTCAATCAGAAAGTAGCTTAGTTCAGTTTGTTCCTTGATCATGCTGCTTGCTGTATATAGAAAATAATCTAAAATAAAAACAAATGGTGTATTATTATAAGTAAAACCTTTCTGCTACTGACTTGTTTTGCTGGAAGCGATCTCTTACTAGATATAAACTCACCTTTGTATACTGTTTTAATGTATATCTTGTCATTTGAAAAAATTGTATGCAATAACGAAATTATTTTGAATTACTAGGTATCTAGGCACAAGATGCTCAGATAGGGTTCCTAAAAATTCCTACTTGTTTAATTGCCAGCAAACTGCTATCCAAGATTAAATAAATACCTTAGTTTAAAGCTCCAAATAGGCCGAAACGTGAAACATAAGGCATTTAATTCACAGTTTACAAAACAAACTCAAACAAACTGAAGCATACTATAACAACAAGAACTTTAACTAACAACTGATACTATAAGCTAGAGTTACATATAAACGAAACAGAATATAATCCCCATAAGGTGGGGCCAGCAGCAATTTAGCTACCTGCAGATATGTTTAATGTTTAACTAAGTTTCAATTCAACCAGCAACTGAAAAGGAAACAGAAATTCAATTTCGCTTTCTAGCAAAAAGCAATTGTGGTCCCACCTTAATTGCAGTTTAACACATCTGCATTGCGAACCATGCATCCTGCAAAACAGCGGTGGCTGTTGGAAGTCAAATGTTTGATAACGTTAGGAAACTTCCAATTTCACGATTGCTCGGCGTTCGAATTACAGAGTCACTTAATGAACTTGTTGATATATCTTTTATCTAAATTAAATACGCTTAAAATTTAGTTGAACAGAAATGCAGAAGATTCCTTCTTTTAACTTTGTCCACTCTGTTAATGGTTTTGTGACAGCTCAAAACCCACACATTTTTAACGTTTGCAATGAAAAATATTGCTACGCTACGCAATAAGGAAATGTCAAAATATCATTAATAGGGTGGACAAAGTATAGCCTACAGATCAAACTTGTAAGTATTACTTAGTAATTTTATGATGTTTTACGTTATGTTGACTACGATTCGAGTATGCTCGCGACGAGAGCACCCATATTTACCCGTAGCCGAAAAATGATTTTGTTCAAAATGACCGAAAAATAGTTTCTTGTTTTGTTGCCATTGTTTGCTTACTTTTCTTGTTGACACAAATCAAATGTCTATTTGCTCCTATAGTTTTTGCGGCTTTTCCGTCTGACAAATAACTCGCCGCAAAGTTTGTCCTTTTTGTATAAGCTTTTATCTACTTAGTTCTTTCTGCGAAATTTTTGGGTCTCCGCAAATGGTCAACAAGTGTAGATTAATAAGAAAAGAGGGACCGACGACTTCCACCTACAATGATTTAAATAAGTTAATAATAAAATTGCTTATTTATGGTCCTGTTTATTCATTCAAGTTTAAAGTATCAAAGACGATACTATTAGTATATATGACGACCCGAATGACCGAGTCGGCAGTGACACTGCCTACGAGGCCAAGGGTCCCGGGTTCGAGTCCCGGTGGGGGCAAATATTTGTTTGATGAGAACGGATGTTTGTGCCCTAGTTATGGTTGTTTATATATGTAAGTATAATATTTATCTATATAAGTATGTGTTTCGTTGTCTAGTACCCAAGATACAGGAAATCCTAGCTTGGGGCTAGATCAATGTGTGTAAATAGTGTCCAAGGTTTATTGTTATCTAAATACCAACTATATAATGTATTATTTATTATTGAATTTGTGTTTTTGAAAGAAATTGAAACTAAACTTCACGGTTAGGTTCAGTTATCTACAAAAGGTCTATTTGTTCTTCTCTTCACAGAATCCACGTGTTTCTCAGAATCTTGTTGCCGCGGAAGCAACTTGCATGCAGAAGTGTTTGCTTGGCGCGGTAATAGTATAGTGAATTCTGTTACTAGCGACCAATATGGCGACTTTCCAATTTCCTGGAAATGGCGATAGGTTTTGCTGTTGGTTTTACGACGTTTCAATATATCAGGATATGATTCAGGGGTAGGATGCTATGCATGCATGCATATGCATCAACGATCTGTGTTTGTTAGGTATCGCACATTTCAACCCCCGACCCATCTGTGGTGTATTTGTGTATGCATGTGTCTTTGTCACAGAATAATTAGAATAATTAGGATACACAATGTGTATCGGTGTTTGGCGCGGTGACTAAAGTGTACAATTTGTTGTATAGTCAGTGCACTCAGTTCACCTCACTATTTTCAACGCGCGCCTAAATAATAAATTATAAATTTAAAGTTAGTTTACTTAGTTTGATCCCTTAGTTTCAGGGTTCGCAGATATATATCACCATTTATATATCACTTGATATTTACGTGGATATATATCCATTGATATTTTACTATTTTTTCCATTGATATTTTAGTAGAAATTCATTAGATTGATCTTTACTGGCAAAGCAAGGTAGCCGGGCGGCGGGAGCGAGACCTCGACGAGTCCTGCAAAATACGGAAGCGCCCGAAACTAAAACCTCATACAATCGGGACACCAATCCATTACAACTCATTCAGATGTTGCTCACCGCACGATTGAAAATTTTTGAGATTATTTTCCTGAATTTAGCGGAAGTTAGGAGGATTAAGTTCACCTGTAAATTAAGTATTCGACTAGCTTTTGACAGATTAAATTACGTACAGAATGTAAAATGGTTCTTTTAATTGATGATATATGTTCGATATAAATCGGAATATATATAATAATTCCGATTTTTTTATATTATAAGAATCCGATTTTTGCGAACAAGCAGCGTTATTTTAGTTTATTCTCTGAACAAATTTCCATTGAGTTAAAAAAGTTCAACGTAGAGCAAACAATAATTTCCTCCCATCTCCAAGTTTATTTTACTGTGGAAGTTTGTTCACAGTAAAATAAACTTGAAGGATAATGTTCCTTTAGTTAGCGAGGAGGCTAACAATTGGTGAATCAGAGAAAAAAAAATGGAGGCTTTATGGTAACGTGTATTTCACTGTAACGATATTCAGTTTATTTTATTTACCATACAAGTGCCGAATATTTGTGGCATCCTGCAATCGTCATAAATATGCGTCTTATGTCATGTACCTATTACTGGCAAGCATCATGCAATAAAATGCGGGTGATCGGAAATTCCATAACTTACTTTTTTTTTGAGGGCTGATTCTCGCCGATTGTATGCTTGATGTGAAGAGCTTTTGCTAACTGTGCCTCTTATTCACTTCATTCGTCATTCTATAATCCTAATTATTACTCGTATTAGTACTGTGCAAAACTCTTTTTAAACTTTCAACTATTTATTCTAATATTCATTATTCCTAACCATATATGTATTCACTTCCACACATACATATATGTATTCACTTCCACACATATATGTATTCACTTCCACACATATATGTATTCACTTCCACACATATATGTATTCACTTCCACACATATATGTATTCACTTCCACACACAATGTCTGACACAAGAGCAACACAGTTTTTAAAGAGAACTATATCAATGCGGGCATTGTTCCTCTACATACATACATACATACATACATACATACCCTTCCTCTTATTTAAATGAGCTGGGAGTGTGCGCAACACTGCAGGCTGCAGGTGTTCACTAAAAATCTGCAGCGCGGCTACAAATGTTATGCCGGTGAACATTAATACACACAAACAAATTATCCAAGAAGGCCGCTTCAAAAATTTACTTAGCTGCACTGTGAACGCGTTCATGGTAACCTTCACTAATGCAGCAGAGTTAAGACTTCCTTGCTCCTTGAAATAGGAAAGGCACGATAAGCGAAGGTTTAGCTTACCATGAACACGTCGCTAGTGGGGGTTGCATATCTACATTATGCAAGCGGGCGCGGTATTTGACCTCTAATCTAATTTAAATATGCCCACATATGTGTATACGTACCTGTTCTTGTGTGCTAATATGAGCATTGCTGTTGTGCACACACACAACACATTAAGTGCTGCAGAGGCAGTGCTTGCTAATTAAGCCCCTGTGATCTGCTAGAACCACGCAACTCTGGTCAGACAGAAATAGAATTGGTCCGAGGATATTCATTCGCCACTTTCATATTATAGGCATCTATTTAAAAATCTAGGGGTAGGGTATTCCATACATTCAATATGTACTATTTGTAGGTATGTGTGGTATTGTGCCTTGCCTATTTGTAGGTATGTGTGGTATTGTGCCTTGCCTATTTGTAGGTATGTGTGGTATTGTGCCTTGCCTATTTGTAGGTATGTGTGGTATTGTGCCTTGCCTATTTGTAGGTATGTGTGGTATTGTGCCTTGCCTATTTGTAGGTATGTGTGGTATTGTGCCTTGCCTATTTGTAGGTATGTGTGTAGTGTATTGTGCCTTGCCTATTTGCACATTTCATTCGAGGAATTGTTGTTATTGATTTATTGTTCTCCAAAGAGAAAACAGAGAGACAATGTTTTCAATGTTATCGCTCTTGTTCAAAGATGAAATTGGGCTGCTGCGCTCAGACCGGGGCGTAGGACCAGAAAAACCGGTTCTCTGAATTGAACACGTGCGCACGCGACGTCGACGCTTGCTAGAGAAACCAAAGATATTTTAAATGGTGATAAAAAACTCGATAGATTCGTTTTCTTTGTAACGAACTTAGTTTTGTTATTTATTTTTGTACCTGCCGGTTTAGTGAGAGCTCTATAGAGCAGTAGGAATGTTTCCACACCTTTCAACTCCAACGATGAAATCTTTAGGAAGTAAGTTGTTTTTCTCGACCTTTATAATATAAATATTCGAGCATAGGGGTTCCCAAACGTTTTCAGTTCGTGGCGCACTTGCAGGATTAGTGTTTTGTCTCGGGGCGGCACGCTTTGCCCTACAGTCTTCACAAAATAAAAGGCCTGGTGACAGCGTCCGTGTCACTGACGTAATAAGATTGAATTTAGTTTTGGCCACCGGGCCTTTTATTTTGTAAAGACTGTAGCTGGTCCAATTATGGTACAATGATACTATGTAGATAGGCAACATCTACAAAATAAAGTTTCGTTCTTTATCTTTATATTGACACACAAAAATATATACATTATTTAAGGTTAAGGAAAATAGGAAATAAACAAAACAAACTGGCAAGTTAGCGTGGCGTATGAGCTTGGTGATCTCCACACATTTTTTCAAAGGCTTGAGACCGCTACTCTCATTTCTTGCTCCACATTGGTCTTTAAGCTATATTTGCTCTTGATTACAGCTACAAAGTCAACCAACCGAAGTCTAAGTTGGATATTGATTTTGGGCCGATATCCGTCAAATCGGCACACGCAAATATTGTTTTAAGATGAAATGAAAAAAAATATTTAAAGGAATACGAATGTTAACGAATGTGACAGCGTTAATCACTTCCACATAAGAAAGAAAAGAGAGTGCAAACAATGCGCTCATCTACAAATTAGGTCTTAGGTCATCTACAAATTCGATTTTTGGGTTAAGGGTTATTTCATTGAAGGAAAACGCGATTGGATTAAATTTTCTTGATAGAATTTAATTACGAAAATACCTCTAAATTGTTTTATTTTATCCTGTAATTCTGGAATGGATTCTAAAAAAATGGGTTTTTTTTTCGAATCCATTTACTCCACTATAAGGTCACCTTAAGGCTGCCGTCGCAAGAGTGTTCAATGAGACTCTTCTTCTTGCGAAATGAATTCTGGTGGAGTTTGTGCATGAAAAGGAGAAATAGGAAAAGTAGCCGGGAACACCTAAGTTTAGTTTTCGGAGAATGGTAAACAGGAGCGCCTCACAGGCGTTTATTCTCGATAGCGCACCAGAGCGCCGCGGCGCATACTTTGGGAACCCCGGTAGCAGGTAAATAAGGAATACCTATAAGGAATATGTCCCTCATCTTTGTGTCGAGTACTGTGAAGCAGGAATATTTATTTTCTTCATAAACCAGGAGCCGCTGACCTCACCTCGGCTCAGCGGCCGTCCTGAATAAAATATGAAAGAAGCAATTATTTCGCTGTCGAGAACTGCGCTGGACTCATGAGTGGGGTACCTATTGGGTATTGTATTGGCTAGCTTGTCGTTAACTATATTTACCTACTTTACTATCGGCCATACATTCGTTAGAGGTTTCATTTGTAGAAGCTATTGATAAAATTCCCACATGTCCACCTCTCTTATTCTACCACAAAACACTAGGCGTGGCTACTGGTAGAGCATTTCTTTAAAGCGTGATCAGATATACTGATATTCGTGGTATAACAGAAACGTATAGTCATATTTTAGGATTGTTAGAAATCGATCTGATCAGAGCAACTTTATTTGTCTCTTCTCCGTAAGATTTGGGCCGAGCGGTCAGTCGATTTGTATGGATAAGTGAAAAATAAACTTGTTCTCATTAAAATCAGTTCTCATAGCGAAAGTATAAGGTTGATAGGTAGGTACTCCTAGTGCTGATTGGTCTTGGTTTCTCATTTCTCCACGCACAGCCAGGCTCTTACCCCCAATCTGTTCAAGGTCATTTCGGTGGTACATTCTTACCTGTAATGGTATCTTATGTTCAGTGGCAGCCGTCAAATCATTTTAATTTCATCATTTAGAACGTATCGTATTAAACATGAGAACTTCACTGACTTTTCAATTCAAAGTGGACGTGACTAGAACCACTTCGTAATTGAATAACCGTTGGTTCTGCTTTCGATACTTTTATTTTAGTGGTTTGTTTTTGTTTTCTTGTGGTAAGGCTACAAGTACTTATCCTGCTTATTAATCATATTTTTTTTTTTTCATATTTGTATTAGTTAAGCACAATCAATTTTTGAAAGAGATCTAAAAATCAATCTGTTGGAGTTTCTACGCCCTTCTTCTCCCGCAGTGGTCCAATGTAGAAAAGAGGCAAAAAATTACGTTTGCTAAGTATATGTAAATATCTACAGTAATAAAGTACTTTGAATTTATCGGTAAAATTATCGATGGTTGAAATTTTGGACAAAACCATACAACAATAAAGTACACAACAGCTGAAATCAGTGCAAAAATTGTTTGATTTTTATTTATTCTTCAAAACCACTGATTATTTATTAAAGTCAAATATACCAGCTTGAAAGAGAGTCTCGTGTTTCCCGGTTATTATTAGAGATAGTTTTTTTTTGTTAGGAACCAGTCATCGAATTTAATGAAACATAAAGATGCATTGAACTTGTAATTACATTAGCTAAATCACACAATTTGTAAAATCGTTAAATGTAAACCTAATTTTTTGTCGATCGTCGAAACCCTTCAATTCCTGGAAGATAAGAAATAGGAGAACCCAGAATACAACTTTACCCAAGAAAAGAGAATAAGTTCTCTTTTATTTATCCAAGTTATCAAGCCAAGTTATCAAAATATGATCGTATCATTATTCTGCTCTCCCCGCACCTTTCCTTGCCCGCCTCCTCCAAGGCAGCGGCCGCAGCGCCCACCGATGCGCCCACCGCAGCGCCCGCCGAAGCGCCCGCCAGATATCAAACAAAACGCATAGGCGCGCCTGTACCTAAACGAGACCTAGCTAAAGTCTGGAGAACAGATTACACTGCAGATGTTTATTGATACAATCTAAATTAATTCCGATGCATTACTCCCACTTTTATTGATTCAATTTGCAACTTTAGACTGTTATCGGCTATGTCTGCCAGAAAAATCTGATTCTACATTAACACATTCATCTTCTTATTTCCACTCGATTTAGATGCTTCAGTGCAGCTTGTAGCAGACGTTCCTAATAAATAACAGATTGGACTCGAAATTACATAGAGTTATAATTTCGCGAGGACTGGCAGCACAGCATGTTGGCAGAGTCTCATAAACTGAGCTGCAGTGTGAAAACCAAACAAAGGAAGCATGCATTTTTAACTCAGCTGAGTACGAGGCCGATGCCTTCCTTCCACTCGTAACTCCGTTTATGCCTACTGTACTCTGTATTTGAAAGTTACCTGAGTTTGTATTACAAATGAGTCATGAATGAATTATTGACGTCAGAGCGTAAAATGCAGATGGATGGAGCGCTCTTAAATATCTAACGAACACTGCGCAATTGCGCATGTTGGGTTCTCAAAACTAGGCATTAAAATTTGGATATTATTAGGCTTCCGTGTGTCTTCCTTTATATGCATCGAATGGCTCTATTGAAATAACGATTTCTCTTACAACTAGTTGAGCTTCAATTTAAAATCTTTCATAGGCATAACAATATCTACCTGCTAGTTCTTAGGGAATTGGTATACACATATTAACGATAATGATTTCGTGACTTTGTCCAATGCTTAGGACTGTGAAATGAAGTCATGTTGGGACAGCACGGCAGAACAATAGCAGGGCATGATGGTATCTTATTATGATTAAAATTAAAACGCTCATTCAATTTTAACCTCCGGCTTTTGACTTAAGAAAGGAGGCTGTGAAAACAATAAAGAAATATCAGACAGAACTACTTTCTCTCTCGTCAGCGCCTACGGCTGAGAAATTGGGATGCCTGAGCACCGAGCTTATTGTTTTCCAACACAGAGGGAGGTAGGTAGGTAGGTCTACTGATCTGATCAAGCAACTGCTAGCTAGCTCTGAAACTGAAAGGAACAGACACAGTTAATTAGGTTGTTTTGTTTTGTTAGTGTAGATATACGTAAGCCTAGCATTACCTTGTTATTTTGAGTTGATTAATATTGGCGACACTTGAAGATAAGGTTAAAATTATGCTACGACAAATGTAACTTAACAATAACTCGGTTTAATTCTGTTTAAATATAGTTATAGATAGGTAAGTAATCCAGTCGGGAGGTCGTGAGGAAGGTGCTACGAAAATAAAATGGGGTTTTTTTCGAATCCATTTACTCCACCATGAAGTCATCTACAGATTTGATTTTTGGGTATCGTTTATTGAGTATTTGATTAAGATTTTCACCAAAACAAAAACGCGATTGGATGATATTTTCTCGATAGAATTTAATTACGAAAACACCTCTAAATTATATTATATTTTCCTGTAATTCTGAAATCCTAACTAATTTCATTGTGGAACTGCGTTCAAAATGTAGATATTATGTATTCGCAAAATCTCCTGAAAAAACTTTTTAACAAAATAGAGTAGTTTATTTTTAAACAATTATTCTGTTGTTTAGCGCTACGGCTTTTCATTTTTTTCCGATTCCGTCCCTCTCACACTGCGGGTCTTTCCGCCTGGAGTAACGGGGACCTTTGCACGGACGAGGTTTCTCCATAGCTGCCGCGATGTGGTAGCCAAGAAATTACTAGGTATGCCCACAGAATACTTAATATGGTATGGCTGTCTCAGTGCGGGTTGGTGGGGAGGGGTTTACGACTGCTACTACCTAGTAGCGATAGTAGCTACGTAGATAGTAACTATATAATAATTAACACACCATCCATGTGGATTAGGGTGCGAGAGTGAATGATTAGAATACAATAAGGGCATGGTTATGATTTATTGAAATTAAAACAGTGTTGTATAAACACCTAGTAATTTGTTGACCAACTTCTTCAGTAAGTGTACTCTTAGTGTAGAGATAAAACAGGAATTCGAATTGTCACCTCTTGCCCGCCCGAGACCCTGCACTGCACGGTCGGTAGCCGTGATAAACCCGTACAACGGCGCACGCGACCTCGGGTCGTCGACCCGAAGCTTGCGGCGCGGCGCAGGCGCAGCGTTCCAAGAAGGAACGAACGGCCATGCTGTCGTCGTCTTGCTATACATGCAGCCAGTGTATGGCTACGGTTAGCTTTGCGAGTCAATGGTATAGCGAATAACCTACCTATTACACAGATAAGGGTGCGGAAAATCAGTCAGTTCTTGATTTATGAAGCTTTTAAAATTGGTTTTAGGTAAGGGAAAACTGCGTCCGCATACTAAAACTCTAAAATCGATAGCATATGGAGTTGGACCAATAAATTATCTCTTTTTTTAATTTTTCCTGTGTTATTGACAATCTCCAATTACATCGTTATTTGTCATTATAAGCGAAGGGTCTAAAATCAGTGGACCACTTGCTTTACAAGCAAAAACTGCCAACTAAACTTTGAGCGAGCGAGACAGCACATCCAACAAGCTTACAAATCCAGTCCAGACCTCGACAACTCATTAAATTTACGCATTCTAATATCGCCCTTGCGCCTACGCCGTAAGACTTAGAGGACAGACTAATAATTGAAATAGTCAGATGAGGATTGTGGTAGAAAGAGAAAAGAAAAATCGGTCAAGTGCTGGTCGGACTCGCACACGAAGGGATCCTCACCATCGGGCAAGACGACTTAACCCCTTAATGCATGGCCTGACCCGAAATGGATCGCGATTTTCAACCTTAATGCCTATTACCTGGTAATAAAGTTCAAAACCTATGAAACCATATATGGGCTAGTATGCAAAAAAGGGTTTAGGACAAAATATAATGAAACAAAATGTTGTCCGATGTAGGTTTTGAACCACCGCCCACACTATCCTACGATCCGACGTAAAACCGATTGCGCCACCGGAACGATCAATAGATGACGCGAAATTATCGATTATCATTTAATAATTCTGACATAATCTTTTGTCCGTAATTAAAAATCTGAACAAAATAATAACGGATTGTTTAAAATAATAAATAAACATAATCAACACATCCAATCACTACTCACTACACTAAAACATTCAAAAATTACACTTCTCATCTTCTCTCTTCACACCACAGACACTCACTCTCTTCACTAAGATTAAACTTTAATGTTATATCAATAATTTATTATGTCGAAAAATAACTGTATATCCATTGATCATTAATCTCAAGAACTTTAATTTGTAAAATTATTTTTGAAATGGTGTCATCTATTGTTGGGAAGTACTACTCATCCTACATACCACAGGGTTCACCCTTCTTTAGGGAGTAGTGAACATCCCTTGTTCTTTACAAATGTAAACAACAAGAAATTTAAATGTATATTTTCTGAATACATGATTATTATTATTATTATTTGCATGAAATTTGGTAATTTGGAGGTGTATGGATATGAAAACACGTCTCGTATGGGAAACCCCTTTAATTTATAAAATGTCGTGTATAGAGCTCGGTGACGGACAAACAGACAGACGGACAGCGGAGGCTTAATAATAAAGTCCCGCTTGGAACCCTTCGGGTACGGAACCCTAGAGAGGCTTACGAACGAAAAACGATTTTACTCAAAAACCTATTTCAGCAAGCCAACATTCGAGCCAGGCTTCTATCGTAGCTACAAGCCGCTCTCAGCTTTGAGAGCTATCTCAAGCGCGTGAAAATCACAGATTTGTTAGGCGGAACCGGCAATGTGACGCAGCTGAGACAACTATCAGAGCTGAGAGCGCTTTATAGTTACGGGCCATATAGTTCTAGATATCGTTGACGTTTTTCAGTGACGGTCCAGAACCGACTCGACGTAACACAGATGTAAGGAACAGAGATTTACGATTCGCCACATCCTATGAATGCAAATTGTATGAAGTTTACCAGTAATCGCTGAGCACCGCCAGGGCTTTGCGGCTATCTAGCTGCTAAACTGGGGACTTTAGCAGCTATCTAGCTGCTCAACTAACGGCTTTAGCATTACTAGTGCTTGGATTCATCAACACAATGTACGGTGGTGCATTGTGTTGATAAAACATTGATATTTTTAATCAATTTGAACGCTTAGTTCCTTACAATATCTTTCATATAATGGCTTTTATAAAATTAAAAATTGTTTTTTTATCATCACGTAAGTTGATGGGCTCACTGCATCAAACTGAAGAGTGTTTTTAGGGTTCCGTACCCGAAGGGTTCCAAACGGGACCCTATTACTAAGACTCCGCTGTCCGTCCGTCCGTCTGTCACCAGGCCTCTCGCGAACCGTGATAGTTAGACAGTTGAAATTTTCACAGATGATGTATTTATGTTGCCGCTATAACAACAAATACTAAAAAACAGGATAAACGAAATATTTAAGGGGGCTCCCATACAACAATTCTTTCAATACCACATACAAACTTATGGATGCACCTGGTTACGTACATGGAGTGTGAAAGTAACCGCACCAATAACTTTGTAAACAATATTTTGCTGTGTAAAATCCAAACGATTCACTCCACACCATCGCTTCCATTGAACGGTGGTACGGAACCCTTCGTGCGCGATTTAGACTAGCACTTGACCGGTTTTTATTTAACTTATGCTATTCCGAAGAGTCATTGATGTATAAGGTAACAAACGACAGTCATTAAGTTACTCAAAGTAATAACTTTATGATAAATTTTGGCAAAAAAAGTAATAACAAACAACAGTAAAAAAAAAGTAATAATAACAACTAATACTATCATACTAACTACCTACGTTTTCCTTTATCTTTACTGCGGGAACGTAGAAAGGCAAAGGATACAAATATACGGGTTTGTTTACGTTTAATATTATATTGGCACAGGAGTATTGTGCTCCAACGACACGGGGTATCCTAGTCAGTATATCCTAGGATATCCTAGGTGTCAGAAGCAATGTATTTGCCTCTATATAAATATGTATGGCTTATGTTTAACTGATTACCAAATTGAGTAAAAATTTACTTGCAAAAAACATACATTTTCTTCCCAAATTAACTAAATGTTCACCAAAATTGTACATCCTATTTTACACTAACCTATAGGTACAAAACCCGTAGAAATGTAATAACATCACAAAAAAATATGTTCTGAACCCTCGGTGCGCGATCCCGACTAGATGGGTTCGCCGAGCTTCGCTTCGGATCCAGGTTGTATTATAAAGTTGTGACCTATCAAACCTAACTTTAGTACTAGGACAGAAATTGACCTGTAGCAACCAATACAGTTCTGTTATACTACGTGGGGGGGGGGGGGCAGCTTTATGTTCGTTACTGTGCCAGTCTAAGCTAACCTAACGTGTCTCTTGTTCCAGCGGCAGTGTTGGCATCAGCCGTGAAGGACGAGCCTCACGACGTCAGAGAGGGCGAGGATGTGACGCTGCAGTGCCGCTTCGAGCCTCACTCCAGCAGTGGCGAGTCCCTCACGCACTACTGGGTGCGGACCACGGAGCTCATGCACGACAATGTCGCCATTCAGGAGATACCGCTGCAGAGCAACTATAAGTAAGTATTGACACACAAACACACACCTTTGCACACACACACACACCCCTATATAACAATAAATACTTAAGTAAGTAGATAAATAACAGTATTACATTTTTCCACCTATTACACGTTTTTATGAAAATGCGTTAGTTTGTAATTGAAGTGCTCCAACAGGGTTCATTGTTGGGACCTCATCTTGTACCATTTTCACTTATGAAGCAATAAATGATTCCGGTTTGAGTTTGAGTTTGACAGCTTTATTATACGGATCCAGGACTTAAATATTGGTAATCATCAGTTATGTCTCCTCGCTAAAACAAATAACATAAACATTGAGTCAAGCCTTTTCCCATTCGGCGTGGCGAGGCACGGTCAACCGAATCTCCTCCCTCGCAAATGCCGAAAAGTGATGACGATGACGACTAGAGAGGGCTTCGCTGCGCTCGCCCCCTCTAGTCTTCACCTAAGCTACCGCAGTGTTTGCCCTGGTATTTCGTTTGAAATTCAAGTTTAAACCAGTTTACAATTTAACGGTTTTAACTAACTAACGGTTTTGACAATCTTATGGTGACATATACATACTTGCATACTTATATAAAAAATTACTGATTTGCGCAACTAATTTGCTAAATGGTTTATCCACCGCTAATTGGCTAAATAAAGAGTATCAGAGCGAAGTGTTGGGTCAGGGTAGGTGCAGGTCAAACGGATTATCCTTTGTGAAAGGTTGAACATGTTAGAACAACAAAATCCAATGCTTATTTCGTATTTTATGTTACCCGAATAAAGGTTTTCTAGTAGCTGTTTTTAGATTTCTAGTCGCGCAATTCAGTAATTTTGTCTGACGAAGCCAGTATTTCTAGTCGCACTAATTTTTTGTCGCTATTCAGTAATTCAGTTAGGCACAACCAGTATTTTTGCCAATCAAAAACTGGATTTACAGTAATTCGTGAATTTAAACAAATGACTAAATACCAGTACCTTAAACTAATCCAGCGCATCTTCCCCTGCTTCTTCATCTTCTTCGGGAGGTTAAACATGCCCGCATCTGGCCCACTTGAGCGGGTCCTTTGCGCATGACAACTGCACCCACTCTTCTTCTGCCATTTTAACTCCTGCACCATCTCCCCCAGGGTGCAATACTTCCCGGAGCAAGGCCGCTACGACCTGCTCATCTCCAACACGACGTACGAGCGGGACAACGGCCGGTACGAGTGTCGGGTGAAGGCCGCCGGGTCGGGCCGCGTGGTGCACGCGCAGGCCGTGACGCTCGTGGTGCTGATCCCGCCTGGCGAGCCCGCGGTGGCGCCCGGCGCGCATGTGTCCGCGCAGGAGGCGCACCACACTGAGCTTACGTGCTCCACATTGGGTGGATCCCCGCCGCCTACCATCAAGTAAGTTTATGTTCAATTCTTGTACAGCTATCGCTAATTTTCTGAGCGAGATGACCATTTCTCCTCATTATGCATCTCTCTTGTACCCATTGGCCGATACCCCCTCCAGGCGGCATACAGACGCCAACAAAATTGGCGTTAGGTGTAATGACAGCGCCAACATATGACATTTGAGCGGCGCAATCAGACTCTTGTTGTTTGTAAAACGAAGGCGATTAAGCATTTTTTGCTTTTTGTCTCGTTTCAGTTAATCTGTGCTCTCCAGACGGCATTCAGACGCCAAAAAAATTGGCGCCATTGTATGGCATTTAAACGGCACAATGTGTGTAAAACGAAGGCGTTAAACAACTCTTAATTGCACAAAACAAAATGCAAAACTGACGTTATTTACAAAAGTACTTACTTAAATGTGTAGCACAGAACAAGTAACTTTCAATGTTGTTTTATTTATCGAGGCCACGTCAAATTATCCTTCCCACAAAAGCAAAACTGAAATGTCAATTTGTTTACTTGTAAAGCTATTATCCTTCAGAATTAGCTTATAAAAACAAATGTTTACGCTTACCGTTTGCTGTGGAATAATTAAAGCGGTTAGTAGGTAGGTGCGCTGTTCAGACTACTCTGTGGGCTTTGTGTTTGGGGTCGGAGCTCTTGGTCTGGGATTGTGAGGACAAAATTGTCATTCTTTGACCCAGATAATTAAAACAATTCCGTCGGCGATTATTGACACCGTTGCATATCTGGGTCGGGTGCCGGTATAATTTATCAAACAGAGGGCAGACCCAGCTCACGTTTGACTTTCATAACAACACAAAGGAGGCACGGCAGCTTTTTGACAGATTTGTTCAAATTTAAGTCTTTCTCAGCCGTTTTTAACACTGCTGTTTCAGTAATCGTTTCTTTTAAAATCCTTGCTGATGCTGTTTGCATTGAATGTATCTCCAGTATTTGTTTTAGTCTTGTTGAGAATATAATTATGAGTCTTTCAATTATAATTAATTATTTGTCCATTTTATTGCTGTGACCACGGGACCTGAACTCATTAGTTTACATTTGTAACTAATTGAGTAGGTACCTAGTTAATTATATCGTACTCTCAACTGATTTTGAAATACAGATCCCAAATTAGATTATATTTTAAAATAATCCGGCTTATCTGATTAACAACTTAAATTACTTTCATTAAGTTATTAAAAAAGAGGACATTCTCTAAAGCCGCTAAACTGTGTTAAAGTCGTATAGAAAGTCGTTGTTTTTTTTTTTTTTTTACAAAACCCTAAAAGTAGGGTTTTGCAAAATGATATAGACAAAAGGGGTATTCTGTTCATATTAAAGAAACTCCTGTCGTGAGCAGCCAATTCCACTCAAGCTGCTAGCGCGGGCACATGAAAATCGTAAACTCCGACTGAAACATCAGATGTCATTTAAATGCTAAATTCGTAAAATGTCTGAGTGCGCATTTGCAGCTTGAATCGATTGGATTGCTCATCAGGGTATAGAAAACTATTGGTGTTCTCATAGCTTTCCCCGCGTAACGTGCAACCTAGGAGCTTATTGATAATAATAAATATTAGAGGACAATCTTACACAAATCGAAATAGGCCCATAGTAAGCTCAACAAGGCATGTATACTAGACGACGAGATATTTAATAGACATAAATACTTATGTAAACACATAGAAAACATTCAAATTATTGTATTAAAGTCGATTAGAAGGATTGCCGCCCAGATCAATAAATAAATAAATAATCGGTGAGCTGGTTTGATTAGATTCACCTCAGATAGAGATCGAGCTTAGTTTGTTGGCCCGGTAACGTGCAGTTCTCCTTGTGTTGTGGACCTCCTGATTAGATGAGACTAACATGGAGAACTAACGCGTGATGTGAACTGTGGTACCTACAGTGTACCGCAGTTGTAGGTAACGCGTATGCAATTGGGAGATGATTTAGTTAATTTTAATTACCATAACAATAAATAGGTAAATGTATAAATAGTGCCCGCAAAGAGTAGTGCGATTTGCCGTCCCTCTCTCTTTCGCTCTCGCTCTCGAAGCAAAAGTAGGACAGTGACAGACACCATGACGTCATCAAAGCTAACTTTGTTTCCTAATTTGTTAACTTTGGCGGATAGTACTAATTAGCGTCAGTACTTTTCTCGGACGGGGTGGCATACTCACAGCAGCCCATTTTGCGTGTCAAGTCGCTAGCCCAACGCCTCAGTTTTGGAGATTGAAGGATTGATTCTGGATTTTTTTTTATGCATCACATAAAATTAAAATTCATAATCCTCAAAAAACAATTAACACGATGCAAATCAGTGGATTCAGTCGACATTTACCGTACGGTGGTACGGTAATTGTTGATTATATGCGGTTGATAAAAATTGCTACCGGTACCTATGTTGTGGTATTAATGAACTTTTTTGATGCCTTGCTTTTCATACGAAAAGGCCGAATAACTAATGCACGAAGTATATTGCTAATATATTCCGCGCCCCGTATCGCCTTCTGAAATCACAGCCGCATTTCTCAACGAAAAACTATACGCTGGAAATAAAAAGGACCACAGCTGGAGGCGCTCAGGAATATCTTCCTTCGACTTTTATCCGTTCACTTTTCATATTACGGTACATATGAATACCTACTACCTGTATTCGAAACGGATTAGTTCGATCATATTTGAATGTATTGCTCGGAACAAAGTTGTTAACAATTTTCTATCAAACCGAGTGTGCTACTTTAATGATGGTCCGATTCATCCCCCATATTATCCCAAGTGCTCGAAAACGGTTAACACTCCATCGTTCTTTCTAGACCAATTAAGTGCAAATTACATGCAAAACTTGGCAAAATCGCAACCAAAAATAGGTAAAAGAGCGTTCTTCGTGACACCACGCAGTACGGGTCTGGGTTCGGTTCGTGTGTCTTCATTTTTTGTAAACAAGCAAGTTGGGTGCGTTTCGTGCGTTTTCAATAATGTTGAAATAAAATGCCTTCACCGTTGAGTGCGGTTCGGGCGTCGTTTTATTTTGCTGATGGGCCCGTTCCGTGCGTCGTAGGTATTTCAGTTGACTAATTAAACGATTAGACAGGACACTAATCTAAATTATCAAAGTAAACTCAAGCACTCCGTAAATCGAGTATGTGCGCATCAACTTTTTATTTATTGTTTTTATTGCCACCGTGTAGGGACTACTAGGGACGGGGTAGTCCGTCGGAGACCTTTCAGACCTTTCGGTATCGCGCCGGACTGGAGACTGCTTGCGAACATGGGCACCTGGGGACGTATTAAATGGACGGACATGGACGGAGGACATTTCACACGACACGGGTGATACAGGAGACCGACAAGAATTGATAATAGGGCTACAAATAAAAATACGTTAGTACGTATTTTTATTTGTAGCCCTATTATCAATTCTTGTCGGTCTCCTGTATCACCCGTAACCATAAAGTTCAATCGGGTTGGCCTGGCCTGCCCATAACTGCTTTATGTTCGCTGTGGTCTCATTTCAATTAGATCAACGACAATACAATATTGTTAGGCTGAATATCAACTTACAAAAGTAGGCTTATGTGTAGGCTTTTAGCATCTTATGTGTCTCCATGATTCGTTGTATATTTTTCCTAGTTTGATTCGTTCCCTTTTTCGGACTTCGTATTCTAATACGCGAGCGTTTAACTTTCTGAATTGCAATCAATGTCACTTCCATACAGATTAAGGCTTCTTACATCTACGCCTTCGGGATTCACTCGCGAACGTCTGCGGCCCGTCATATCCTACACGTATGAAGGTAGGCGACATTATTTTTATCTCCAACCTCTAGGGCTTGGCAAACTCTTTGAAAGTGTCTACCCTAAGATATGTGGGACGTGGCCGCATTACGGGAGCCGTCCCGAAACGAGCTGAGCGCTTTGCGGGTCTCCTTGTCAGATTTAAAACCGAGAACTAGGTAAATGGGGTGGTGCAAGCCACGGAGTTATCTCCCTGCGCCGATCCCGGAGAACAAAGGAGCCAGCCACGGGGACGTGGAAAACTTTATGATAAAGGATTGAATTTTAAAGCCAAGGCATCTGTAAACATAAGCGTTTGGTCGCATGAGCCCAATCGCGTCGCTTGTAGGTACTTTATGATCAATTTCTGGTGGGCTTCTTCAAAATTGTCGCAACGAAAATTCCAGAGACGAAAGATTAGAACCATTGAATAAAATACCGGAGCAAAAAACAATAAACACTCCCAGGTACCAGATCTATTCATTCTGATCAATTTAAAATTGCGTTACTAATAAGAAAGGTCCCTTTATCCGCGGTAAAGGTAACATGATCCTGTTACATTTTACGATTCGGGTTTCAATAAGAAGTAAAGTGGCCCAGAGGGATAGAACTGCCGCACGCATATCAAACAAATGTAAACCAACAGAATTCTTCCCAAACTCTAATAAAAAACTCTTAAGAAGTAAGAACTATGAAAACAACTGAGGTTGAAAAATATATTATTTGCAAAGTTGAAACTAGACGAAAATCTAACCTTATAAAATTATACCTTGTAATACCTTGGACACAATTTACACACATTGATCTAGCCCCAAACTAGGATTCCCTGTATCTTGGGTACTAGACAACGATACACATACTTATATAGATAAATATTATACTTAGATAGACAAACAACCACGACTAGGGTACAAACATGCGTTCTCATCAAACAAATATTTGCCCCCACCGGGACTCGAGCCCGTGACCCTTGGCTCCGTAGACAGAGTCACTGCCGACTCGGCCATTCGGGTCGTCATGTTTCGAAAGCTAGTTTCTTGGACTGTAGAAATGGGAGTATCACACAAACACAAATCAACCGATTGACTTCCGCAATATAAGAGTCACATTGCAGCGTCATATTACCTACAATCGTCGTGTAGGAGCTTTCGTCAGGCGATGACTTCAATACTGAAACAGATATATATCTGGATTCCTCCTCTATTTTCAATAAACACCCGTGAGTGAAATTCTTCTGACAGATAACATTAAAGTGAAATATTAAACTGCACATCAATAATACTCATTTGCACAGCAAATATACTGAGTTTTACAGCAAATATCAGGGCAAAATACTGCGCTAACTTAGGAACTAAGCTGCTTAGGTGAGGGGTAAAGGGGGTGAGCGAAGCGAAGCCCCCTTTATCCTTTGTATTAGGTTGAACATGTAAAAACAACAAAAATACTTTAAACTTAAAAAGTGTTTTTGCTTATCCTTTTTTGCTGTAAAAATCAGTATTTTCTTCGCTAAGGTTGTGGAAATCCATGTTAAAATAAACTTCTTTACCCTATATTTCAAAAATAAAAATATGTATAGTAATATCGTATTATATTCTCGAGTATGTATGAGTACTCCATATTTTACGAAACAGATTAAAAAGAGATTGTTGCAGCCCTAACTCTGATCATAGGCTCTTTATTAATCTGTGTCTTAGGTCAGGCGGCAGGGCAGACCATGACCTGACCCCCTTCATAACAGGCCTTACATTCATTTACCGACATTATTGCAAACTAGCCCTTGAAGGACGCTTTACATACGTTTATCTACACACGTATCATAAACCCTCTTTACTGCGTTCAAAAACCGCACGTTAGGATCAGCATTATGTTAAACTACTTGGTAAAAACTCGTTTCGTATCTGGAAAACTACACATTATGGTCATTATGTGTAGTTTTTCTACATATAATGACATTCAAATTTCGAACGCCGACGCCCACCCGCGTGCCGTCCCTAGTTTGTTTGTGAAGTTGGTACTGATATTCAAATTTCGAACGCCGACGCCCGCCTGCGAGAAGTTGGTACCACAGAACAAGTTAAACAATTGCAGAGCCACAATGCCGGTTAAACATGCGGTTCCTGAACACATCCAAGAGAGCTTATGATATGTGTGTAGATAAACTAGTGTATGTAACTGTACATAATTAGGCATTATGCAGCAGTCACATAAACTACTATTTGGTTCAAGAACTACGCTGTCCATAGCTTAGCCATCTTCGTGGTAGTACGAGTGCAGATATTACTTATCAATTAAATTATAAAGCTGATTTTATACAATTAATTTTCACATGAATTTGGAATAACAGATTAACATAGACTAACAGATTAATAGATTTGGTGGAAAGTTGAAAGCCGAGTTTAATCATAATCACAAACAAATCTAATTTCTAATCCAAATAGGGAAAAGGCCTATATTATTAAATCAGAACTTTGAAGTTTTATATATTCTATAGGACTTACTTACCCAAAGTGTACGTCGGTGTTTTATGATAGTCATTTGTCGTTTATAATGTGCAACGTTCTATCACCAAAATAAATTGATGAAAGTTGTCACGGCCAAAATTACTTTCTACTTATACAACATAGAATTACATACAAGTGAATCGACAATCGATTCATTGTCACCAGAGATTTGAAAAGATCACAGGACTCACAAAGCACGTCCTCCCGCATGTATCCGTCTACTTTTGTAATGTAATAACCACCCATCCAATCTACGTAACATTATTTATCTATCTGCCATTTAAAGTTAATTATACTTGAATACATCGTAACATGATTCACAGCTAATGAAGTTATACGCTTACTAATTACCGGAAGCAAGAACTTGCCTACAAATTGTACTTGATACAGAACACGTCTCGCAGCTACGATTCGTTGTACCACAAAGTTCACTTTTCGAAAAGGAAACATTTAAATATTAATGCAGGAAAGCTTGCCTTGCCGCCGACATTACATAAAATGAACTATACAATTTTATCACGGAACAAGTAATTACATTTTGCATACGCGTTTTGAGTACTCCTTCATCCAAAATTATTATTAGCAAGGAAACCCGAGAGCAGAGCCTTTATTTATAACAACAAGCGAAATACCAAATAGTTAGTACTCGTAATAGAACGTTCCTCAGTGAGGCATTCAACCCTCTACATTCAAATTCCGTACACACAATTAAGGGCCAAAGGGAAAGCTGACTAAACAATGTTATCTTAACCATAATACAGTTCGAGCTTATGTCTATTGTCATAAGAGCGTGGAAAGCCATAGCGGTCAGATCTCCTTGACGCGTGTTCGTATGGATTAAAATTTTAATCACGTTTGCAAGGTTTGGTATTAAACATCAAGATTTAAGGGAAAATATACTCACTTACACGAGATATTCGTAACAAATATGCGACCCAGCGTAGTATTGTTATAACCAAAACCTCAACCAATCCCGCATTCTTAACCCTTTCGCTTCTCTGCTGGTCGGAAAAGAAAAAATAATGACACAACAATTAAGGCAAATTTTATGTTTTTTACCCATAAATGCCCACAATAGAATCTACAGTACTCTAGGTGACGTCTGTCATAAAAGTTCAGTTTTAGGGTTTACACGAGTCTACAGGATCTTCGACTTGCGATTAATCAAGATAAATGGAGACTGGAGAGGAACTTTGTTTCTTGATATGTTGAAAATTAATGCTGCCAAACTAGATATGTAAAAATCCTTCATCTGAATTAGGTACTCATTTCAAGTCTGCGAGGACTCGAGTTCCAAACTCAAATAAAAATGTTGAGCTCGTTCCAAATTCGTTGAGAAGTGTGCCTCGACAAGACAAGTGAATAGCGCTTTAGAGATTTATCTTCGTCTTTATTTTATTAAAGATACTGCTGCGGCATTATTCAGCCAGTGCGCCAGCAAAGCTGCGATTGTCTTTCAGAAATAGCACGTAAGCTTGTCGGTGTACATTCACAGGATCGTTTCGTACTATTTCTGGGCCTGGCCATGACTTTACAATGCACCTTCGCCTCTATTTCGCTAGGAATCTGTGGCCTACTTCCAATTTTGGATCTGAAACTGAGTTGCAGATTCGTGAAAGGTCATAGTTTTTGCAGACCTGCTAACAATAACAAGTGAATCTAGATCTTCCTTCTTTGTAGGCCGCAGTTATGTTATTCATAAACTTTAGTTAGTCAGTTCAACATAAAATTCAGTTCATAAACTGTATTTATCACAACAGGTATCTCTGACATTCAGGAATTCATGGAAATACAATTCAAATTGACAAATCAATTAATCTTAATTGCTACAAAAGACAGTTCGTTCGTTTTAAATAATCAAAGTAGGTAATCGATTTGTAATTGGTCGATAATATACGGCTACAGATCACTCACCATGCAATCTCTGATCAATACGACGAGGCGCACGAAGGGCTCCGTACCACCCGCACAATGGTATGGAAAACTATTTTTGAAAATTTCTAATTTGCGCCCCATTTGGTCCCCCCCCCCCCCCCCCCTATTTAAACTAGTGACCCTATAATTGTTCCGTTTTTCCATTTTTTAATGTACGGAACCCTTAAAATAAATAAATACAAATTTATTTATAATAAGTGTAACTTTTAAAGATGTCAGACAAGAATATGTTTTCTCTTTATCTTTTCTTTTGTATCACCTGTTCGTATATTACGAGATGTCTATTACAAGTTTTACGAAAACAGAGAGTAACAGTTATTTGGGCTTTGACTTTGTTGAGGTTAAACCCGTGACACATGTCAATTTGAGAAATTATTCGAGCGGCTTCTTGCTTAGCTCTGTCAGAAACTATTCAAAGGGCAATCGAATGCCTCTTATAATATTAACTAATTATATGTCAGTGTCTAATGCCTGTTCGAATTTAGTTTAGAGGATTATTGGATTAATATCAACTAAGGTTTGTTTGTAATAACTAATCTATTCCTGTAAATGATTAGTAACCTACTACCTACGTATTATCTAACATCGTGTGTTACTAAGAAATACAATTATTGTCATAGGACTGAAGGCCCATATTATTAAACCGCTCTAAAAGCAATCTCGAACTTGTGAAAATCACAGAGTTGGTATGGCGAAACCGTCATTGTGTGTCACATAGTTGAGACAACTCTCAAGAGCTGAGATCGGTTTATTAATATGGGCCTAAGTTCATTCCCCAAAGTCATCTAATTAAACGTTTCTCTACTGGTTATCATTTCTAATTGGCCTAAAATGACCATTAGCTTCCAGGCCCCAAGTCAACATGCATTCGCTAAGTTATCAATCGCTACGAACGCTAAGAAAATGTATGCGATTTGACGTGTGCCGCGCACGTCACTTTGCACGGCAAACTTCAAATCGTGTCGTCATTTTTTAGGGTTCCGTACCCAACGGGTAAGAACGGAACCCTATTACTAAGACTTCGCTGTCCGTCCGTCTGTCACCAGGCTGTATCTCAAGAACCTAGCTAGCTAGAGAGTTGAAATTTTCACAGATTATGTATTTCTGTTGCCACTATTACAACAAATACTAAAAAACAGGATAAAAGAAATATTTAAGGGGGCTCCCATACAACAATTCTTTCAATACCACATACAAACTTATGGATGCACCTGGTTACGTACATGGAGTGTGAAAGTAACCGCACCAATAACTTTGTAAACAATATTTTGCTGTGTAAAATCCAAACTATTCACTTCACACCATCGCTTCCATTGAACGGTGGTACGGAACCTTTCGTGCGCGATTTAGACTCGCACTTGACCGGTTTTTTAGCGTTCATAGCGACTGATTGATAACTCTGTCTAAGGGGGCATGGTCGTAAAGAAAATTGCAAATTGTCATTTATATAGAGAAGATTTTTCTTGTGCATTGTTGCAGAATGCATAAAATGTATGTTAATTCTGTGTTATCTAACGTCCCCTCCCCATTGCAGATGGTACCGCGGCAGTTCACCGACCCCGCTGGCCGCCAACGTGAGCAGCGGCCGCTCCCGCGCCGAGCCGTCCAACGCAACGCTGACGGTGCCGGTGACGCGGGACGACGACGGCGCCACCTACCGCTGCGTGGTGTGGAACCGCGCCATGCCCGAGGGTGATCAGTTGGAGGCGTTCGTCGATCTCAGCGTTAACTGTGAGTTTGCTGTTCCATTCTCTTACCAATAAGGTCTGGCTTCCCGCGTAACTCAGGTGACGTCATCAGAAAATTTGCTGTTTCTTTTTACTTTCTCAATCCTATTCCTGTTTACACGCGGTCTTGTAACTTATGTTATGTGTTACTACTGTTAAGAGTGTGGGACGGCTGCGGTGGCTCGGATATGTGCATCGCATGCGGCCTAGGTAAACCCTCCTGACTGAAGTCGCGCACGCCAGAGACCAGTCGGCCTCTGTTGCGTTGCAAAGATTGCGCCTTGGTCGCGTTCAAAATTGAAGTCAACAGATGGGGAGAGCTCGCCACCGACCGAGACGAAGGAGAGTTGTCGCGGAGGGTAGCACAACACTCGATAGGGCCTGTTAGGCACCTGTTGGGCACCCAGACCGCACGCACTACCAGCAGCGTCGCACACAGCACGTGTGCCGCGCGTGCGACGGTGAAGCCGCGCGTGCGACCGTGATGCCGCTCCAGCATCGGACTGAATGTATATCGAACGCTGCTTGAATCATCTGTTACAGATGTTATTGGCCGTATGATGATGAAGATGATGTTATGTTAATTTCGCCAATATCACCTGTTTTTATAATGGTTTCATCCAGCAACTTCCCCCTCCCCCCTTTTATTTATTAGACTGGTGTTATAAAGCCCTCGCCGCTGCAGGTAAAGGGCTGGTTGAACCCATGAACTCATATAACCCAATAAACCCAAATAATGCAAAAAATGGAGCCTATATCTCTCTAATAACTTCTATAAACGAGAACAAATTAAGGAGAAATCAAAAAATTGGTCAATTGATATTTCAAAGCTATGCAAGCAGATAAGTTTTGTATTTAACAACCAATTTCGATACGTCAGTAATGAGCTTCAAAACCGAGAAGTAGAATAAAATTGGATATTATTATTACTAGCTCATATCTTCCCAGTACTGGGCGAAGGCCTCTCTTGCCCTCCCCCACTCTTCACGCCCCTGGGCGCCGACCTTCATATAACGTTTTTACCCCCATAACGTTATGCATCATAGCGCTATGGAAGGCGTCTTATAACGTTATGATTCCTAAACGTTATACGGCTATAACGTTATTATCCTAGTTTTATAGCGCTATATTCAGTAGCGCTATGCATAACATAAGGTTATCATAACGTTATACTATATAATAATAATAATAATAATAATACCTTGGACACTATTTACACACATTGATCTAGCCCCAAACTAGGATTCCCTGTATCTTGGGTACTAGACAACGATACACATACTTATATAGATAAATATTATACTTAGATAGATAAACAACCATGACTAGGGTACAAACATCCGTTCTCATCAAACATATATTTGCCTCCACCGGGACTCGAACCCGGAACCCTTGGCTTCGTGGGCAGGGTCACTGCGGACTCGGCCATTCGGGCCATAGAGCATCTCTTTCACGCCCACACTTCTTCGTTATAGTCCATGTTAGTACCCTAGTCATGGTTGTTTATCTAACTAAGTATAATATTTATCTATATATGTATATGTGTATCGTTGTCTAGTACCCAAGATACAGGGAATCCTAGTTTGGGGCTAGATCAATGTGTGTAAATAGTGTCCAAGGTATTGTTATTATTATTATTATCTTGTCACGCGTGAGTAGTGTAGGTACCTAAACAACACACAGCAGACATAGCGTACGGCAACAGCGCAATAACTTTATTCATAACGTTATTTTGATTTCGCTATGTTTCTCCTACAGTTTTGTTATCATAACGTTATAATAGCGCCACAATAACGAAACGAATTGACTATATAACCTTACAGAACACAATATAGCGTTATATTTTATAACGTTATGAAGGTCTGCCTGGGCGACCTCCCACCAGTAGTTGTCGTGGTCCCTCAGCTCCTGACTCCAGCGCTGCTGGGTCGGCCACGTCCCCGTTTTGCATTCGGGCTCCAGAGACTTGTTAATTTGGCCCATTAGATATTAATTAAATTAAATACTTCCGAAGGAACAATTTCACACTTGGAACAATTCGAGTGATTACTCTCAGACAAACCACTTAACATTTGATTTTTTTCTGCAGAATGATTGTTTAAATTAAAAGTCACTCAACAGATAGGAGGGTTTTTAACTCTTTTTATAGGTTCTGCATTCTAACAATGCCTTTCATAATGGCTATTTAATTAGTGGTTTACATTTAGCGCAGTTTACTTTGCTAACATAATAATATGCCGCGCCGCACTGCCTTGTCGGCGTGTTATGCAAATTAAAAAGCTAAAATACAACTTCAACTATGTACCTACCTGACGTTTAGGTCCCAGCTACTCTCTACACAAGTTTAATTTAAATGTGTATCCCGTAGTGTTGGCTAATGCTGTACTGCATCATATATATAGAGATCGGAAAAAACAAACGCTACATGGAAGGCAACTACAACTACCTTATATGTATATTGGAAATGGCACCCTTTCGATGTGCATCATAAAATAGGGCGTGTTCAAGTCCCGACTAAGACAAACGATTTAAAAAAAAACATAAATGCAGTATTTATATATTTATTTTAATAAAGCAAAGATTTTACATAGAATGAGCTATTTCCAATATTTAAGGTAGTTACTCTCTATAGGGATCATCCTTTAAAATTGAGGTTTTGACGGATTTTCGCCAACTTTTCAGCGCGATTATTTGACAGAATTCCTATATAAAACTGCCGACACAATCAGAACCGCAGTACCTCTAAAAGGTAGCGGGATACATGTTAAGATATACTGAATCTAGCTGTGTCCTGCAGAAAGAGTTTAAATATACAGCGAAGGAGGTTGGCGAGCAGAACTGCTAAGTGTATGCTCTTGTGTACGTAGGAAAGGTGAAATGAGGTGTTTTGTTCGCGGAAACGTTTGGATTTCTTCCCTTTGAGACAGAAGTAGGACGAGACAGCTCAGAGGTAGATCCCTTGCGCCCTCAGACCCCGCGCCCCGCGGCTCCTGTCTGTGGAGATCTTGGGCAACTAGTAACGACTGTAAGATTTCCGCTTTACCTCTTACTGACTGTGATAGTCAAGGTATTATTTGCTAAGTGTATGGCTTGCAAGACAAAGGACGACCAATTAAGCTAAACTCACGTAGTGAGTTACCAGTTTTGATCGTTCTTAAACAGTAAATTTTAACTAGCAGTCCAATACCGGATTTGCATGTCAGGATACACAGGAATATGAGTGTTGCTGGTAGCAGATAAATGACAGACACGTTCACTTCAATGCATGTAAATCTTTGATTATATCTATAATCAAATCTTTTGTATGGGGATCACTACGAGTCAATGAACAGAGTGGAGCAAGTTACATAGACAGCAAATCAAGGCGTGAGCAGTGTTGCCACTTTAGCCAATTTTTAGCTAGGTCTAGCCATATTTACGAAATTGTTGGCAACAAAAAATATTATAGCAGCAAAATTTTGGCTACTTTTATCTATATTTTTTAATAAAATATACTTTTCCAGTCCATTTCTAATAAAAAGAAGTGCGTACGCATTTAAAATATAATGAATGTGGTAAATTTCTGAACGCAACTCTTAAAAGAAGTGAGCCGGGAAAAACAAAAAAAAAACGGGCATGAAGCATATAGCATCACAGGATTCACAACATTAATCTTTTATTTTTATTGATATTGTTGATATTTTTCTTAATTAATTATTTGGAAAAAAAATATATGTATTTAAAATTCAATCTCGTACATATTTTTAGCCACTGGCTTAATTGACTTAGGTTTAGCCACTTTTTCCTTGGGCAAGCTCATATCATATCATCATATCAATGCTGAGACGTGAGCGAGTCGGTTGGCTGGCTAGTCCCCTATAAAGGCCCTTTTACACTTTCGCAGCCATTTTAGCGATCGCAGGTGGTGTGCGTAATGATTAGGACAGACCACATGTGGACCGCAATTGATTAGTTCAAGTGAATACTAATCTGCGGAGTAAAATGAAGAATTCCTTTTCACTCGCAGTTATTAAACAACTAAAAACTAAGTTAGTGTTTAGCGTCTTGCTGTTCGATGCTCAACAACTGAATGTTACTAAGCGCAGCAGCTAAACAGTATTGTTCATTACCCGCACTACACATTACACTACAACACTTACAATATTCACTAATCACCCCTCACCTGCACTCGCTCTAATCAAAGTGTAAATTACCCTTAACCGACCGAAATTCCCCGGTCAATGCACGAGCTTCGCGAAATCCCGGTCGGTTCAGACACAGGCACTATTCACTAGTGCAAGAGTTTCAAAGGCCTGCTGCAACGAGACGCTAGTATCGTTTAAAATTTAAACATTAAATGCTGTTATGATAGAGGGAATGGCTGAGTTTCCGGATCCCCGGCAAACGCGACGAGTTCTTAAAGGAATCCCAACCGCGAAGCGATGAAAGTGAAATAAGAGATTAGAAAAGAAATACTGCCAATAACTTAACTACTTTCTTTGTTTTATTCTCGAATGCGGTTTGTCTTGGGATTCACAATTATTGACTTATTCACTGGTTGACTCTACCATCGTATTCCATCAAGCATATTGAGCTTGACTTAGATAGAATCAATTATTATTTATAAGTACATTATTTTTATTACTTTTAGATAATACTAATAAACTCTCGGTGACATGAACATACATATAATAGTCACAAAACGTGAACGAGCGTGAACATCGTCTTGACCGTAGTGCGCTGGTATACTCTTCGTTCTATACTCTTTGGTCTGTGATTTTAAAATAAGTTTGCACGCCAAGCAGGTCTCACAGCGTACGTTTACATTTTGTCATTCAACTTATGTATGAAGAGGCAGAGTTTTGTTGATCTAACGTTCACAAAGGACTGTAATTACGAAGAACGATTTATAATTATATGAATAGCGTATAATCGTACAATGAACAATTTACCTATGTATACATATATTTCTAATATGCTGTTAAGATAAGAAGACTTATTATAACGTGATCAGTAGGTAGGCGCAGTGTAGCAACGATAACTTCGTAAATTAATTACCCAGAAATTACAATATACCCTCTCGTCCAAAATATACATAAGTATTTTACGTTCGTGGACGGTATGCCCGGTCTCGTTGTAAATAAATAATCCACTCTAATGTACTGTACGCTTTTACAATTGACATTACAATGATTTACAAAGTACTCAAAAGCCGAAATAATGTAAATATTTAGTGACATGAGCTTTCGTTTAGAGAGTTAACCTTCTATATTCATTTGTTCCCTCCGGGCATCCAGACTGGAATGGAAGCTCCTATCCAATTCAATGTACCAGCTTCAATAACGTAGAGATTTCCCTCGGCTTTTTACCGTCGATGATTTGGCTTTGTTCATCGCCGTTTTTCATTTGAGACTTACATCCATTACTCGTTCAATTGGGTCTGACAAACATTAAAATTAAAATCCTTGTGTTAAATTCGTCCCAATTAAGCCTTAAGCCTTAAAAGCCAGAGCTATATCTCGTTACTGAAACATTGTACTTACGTAGGTACCGGACGCTTTTGTCGAGAAGTACATGTTAGTTGCGCGGTTTCAGGATGTAGATTTCCAGTGTTAGCTGTACCACTCGGAATTAATCCTACTATCTGGTTTCCAACCCGACAAAGAATAAGCTTGAACGTTGAATGCATTACCTATATAATATTAATTTTTCCCTTGCCTTATATACCTTTAGATATCAGATTTTTGCACATGGGATTAAAAGAAACGTGCAGTGTTGCCGTGACCCGTGCCGTCGGCAGGCGAGTAGCCAAATTACTTCATGCGAATAAACTCCGCAATATGGCGCAATTTTTATTTTCTCCGGCAGTTGGTATTAACTCTCGTCGATCCACTGCTGCATGCGGTGCCTTGCAGTGCAAAAGCTGGAACTTTTGGTGCTTAAAGCTCTTTTAGTCGCCAATTACTTACTACTCGAAAATACGTGATGTGTGTTATCCGCTTTATGGCTGTGTTTAACGGCCGGCTGTCAAAGACATCAGAATTTGTCAATCACACTCACACGCAGTTGATGTCGCAGTTGGTTGGTTAAATCAGACACTTAACTAACTCTATAGACCGTTAATTAAATGCCGACGTTTAACCAAGTCACTAGAATATTGATTTAAATAAAGCATCGTCGAAAACGTTTAACAATCTGTCTTACCGAAAGCCAGCGAGTTGGAAAACAAGATGGCGTCACGACAGCTGATTTGCACAGCTTATATCATGGCAAAACATTGCGGTAGCCCCCTTTATCCTTCGTGTTAGGTTGAACATGTAAGAACAACATTGTATATGTCTTGTTGTCTCGTTCACTCACTTGTCTGACGGAATTTTAGTGACTTGGTTAAACGTCGGTATTTAATTAACGGTCTAGAGAGTTAGTTAAGTGTCTGATTCAACCAACTAACTGCGACAGATACACTGTTTTGTAAATTTATCTCATAAACCCAACTCGCAGCTTGTGGTGCGGTCCGGATGACCGTGTCAGAATTCCACCAGCCTCGATCCGATCAAGCCATGCTTCGTATAATTAGCGTGCTAAAAGTTCTATCAGTTTCATTTGAGCTACTCTATAAAAACAAAGGTTGGTTAGTTATAGTTTGTTGGATGGTAGGTACGTACAGTACATACGTAGTATATTGTTAACCCTCTCCTAAATACGCTTAGTTTCCTAAGCATCCCTTAATTAGCGTAATGTTTCCTCACAGGTGTTGCAACTCGTTGGATGTATATGAAACTTTTAAAAACTCTGCTAAAGTAGCTGGTCCTGAATAAAATACGCGTTCTAATGCACCCCAGTTCCGCGTGCAAAATTAAATGACTTTTTATAATTACCCCTTCCACAAATACTACAACATTTTTAATATCGAAAAGGGGCATAAATCTTCGCATCTGGTTGAAACGTTTGTAGTCGATGATGCTATGACACGCATCATTTTATTGAACGTTCACACGTCGCAGTAAACGTTCAATAAAATGATGCGTGTCATAGCATAAACTAATTATAACTTATGCTTGCTTGATTATGTTATGACGTTCATTAAGTCTCAATTTTTGTGCTATGAATATGAATAAAAATCTTTGAACTTGAACTTGAACTATAAAATAAACACTCGCCCCGAAAAGATGTCGCTAGCGAACTGTTTTAGTCGTAGATGTTTTAGGTTAGCAAATCTATAAATTATCAAAATACTAACTCTGGCTAATAAGTTCGATAGCGCAGAGTTTACATAATGCTATTTACATAATGAAACTCGCAATCTCTGAGAACAAGCGTCCGCTCCAGCCAAATATTAGCGAATCATTTCAGATCCCTGAAAATGATTCTCTATCACGTCTCTGGACTCCCTAAAGTCTTGGGCTGATGTCTCGAGAATTAAGGCAGATTACGTTAATTGCGTTATCAAATTAATTTCAACTCGTCCCAGGATCCGCTAATTAATTGACGAAGGCGACGGAGGTTTCTGTGCGGGTTGTATCGCCCTTCATTTAATTTAAGACATAAGTCCCCTTTGAGAGGACCGTCCACCAAAAAAAAATACCAATAAAGATCTAGTACAGGCCCCGCCAGGTTTCTTGGTGATTGAGCGAGCTTTCACCTCTCTCTTTCTCACCTTACCCTATGTGAGTGAGCAAACGCCAAGAAACCTGGCGGATCCTGTACAAGCACGCTCAGGTTTGTCTTAAATCAAGACTGAAATTAATTTTACTTAGAGACTTTACTAGCTTACTAGATACCAAACTGGTTGATTCTAATCATTCGTCTTGCGTTACGTTCAAAACTGCGCCAGTCTAAATTATGATACTCACATAAAACTAAGCGTTCATTCTCTGGCAAAGTGAGTTTATTCCACGGCCTTAGGAAGATTTAACAGCACAGCTGGCTGCCAACCTCGGTGCAGCGCTGCCTCTTATCTAACAGCTCATCTCAATTTCAAAGAGCTCGGCGAGATGGGAGTAAATGTCGCGTTGCATACGAACAGGTATAGTACTTATACTTTTTAACCCCCGGCGAAAAAATGGGGTGTTATAAGTTTGAAGCGTTTGTCTGACTGTGTGTTTGTCTGTGGCACTCCAGTGCTCAGACGGGTGGACGGATTTTGATGCGGTTTTCTCTGAATGAGTACCATTCAGAGAAAACCGCGATTCAGAGACTTCCCTGCGATGGTTCTTAGCCATGTTTTATTAAGATTCAGCTTAACAACGAAAAAAGTCAGCCAAACTTTAGACTTACGGTTTTATTTATTGTGTCGGGAGCGTTTTAAATTTTAATTTATAGATATCGATACACATGAATGATATCTGAATGCTTAGGTTTTAGTACATAAATAATACTATACTCCGTCCAATCCCATACGTGAGTCCTGCAATGACTGGTTGAAGCCAAGGTTTTTAAAGTGTTTTTTTTTCAATAATGCGAGGAAATTAAAACAAAGTAATAAGACTAGTGGCCCTGTGACACTTTCTTTTTATAACACATACAAACTTATGAATGCACCACCTTGTTATTACATACATGTAGTATGGAAGTAGCCGCACCAATAACTTTTGTAAACTACATTTTGCGGTCTTAAACCCAACCTACTGACTTGTCTCTAAAATTATATAGCCTGTTACTCTACAAATCCAATGACACCTCATTTGTTAAAATCCGTCAATCTCCGCTATTTTGAAAATTTTCCAAAAACTGGATCGACAAAAAAATCTATTTAATTTTTGAGGCTGCACCCTGCACCCGTAGTTTGCCAACTCCGCGGGGGCGTCAACACAAATACTTAAATGACAAAGAACTGATTACTCAACAAATCGGCATCGAAGAAAATGATGGCTGGATTGAGTTTTCTTGCCGTTTCTTTCTCGTCTTCTTAGCCCACGGTTTGTGAAGCGGTGTAGCATTGCAATATTAGTATACCTAGAGTCATAAAATAAAACTATAATAAAATACTTATACTGATACTGATTCAAGTTCTCGCCTTCGGCTCGTTTCATAAACCCATACTCTCGAGTTTTAATGCCCTCCATTATGCATCAGTCACATAAACTACTATTAGATTAAATTTAGATTTAACATGTTATATAATAAGGTTAATATTTGTACACCCAGTACTACTGGGTACCAAAGTTGAAACACTGTAAATAATATTAAACTTAGTTAAAAACGATGATGAACAATTAAATATTGTTTGTATTTGTTTAACCGACAGCTGCGCGTAGTACTGACCAGGACAGCAATGCTGTACAGAAAGTTCCATAAAGTTCCATTTATCTCAAAGAAGGTAGTCACAATAATGCTCACATTTTCAAGCATGTTTGTGAAAAATCGATTCGCCAAACAGTTTAAAGATATCAGTTTTGAAATGTTTATACGAATTCTATTCCATCTTTTGAAAATGTACTTTACTAGACTAGAATCAGTTACATCGTTTTTCTAAAATTATCTCGGTATGCTGGTTAATTTGTGTGTTGCTGTGTTGTAATAAAATATTTATAAATCAGCTTATTCTCTTCATATTCATGGCTGCTCTTTAGCCGGCTCAAGTTTTAAAGTATTTCCCCTTTCCCGAATAAACAGTTTTTCAAGTTTAAGTGAACATAAAAGAAATAATGGAACGTCGAGTGTTTGGAGCGCCTCTTTTTGCGTAATGACAGATGTTTTTCCTATATCCTTTTTAAATTCCTTTCAAGGAGATGAGACGACAGAATCCTTGCGAAAGTGAATATAGACTATATTCTTAAATATCCATAAACTCTGTGTTATTAGAATAACAAGCTGCGACAGAACGTCGCTTCTCATAATATTGCTATAAAATATTATTTTTCTTTTCCAGTAAGTATGCAACTCATGCAAGTAATGTTGCTTTATGATCATATGATAACGTGCCTGCAAAGTGGTATTCACAATAAGTATAAGTATACAATATATAATAAATACAGGTTTTTCCCCGCTATTATGTATTACTTTACACATGCTTTTAATTGAAAAACCAAATCAGTTATAAATATAGGTAGGTGAGTATATTGATTTAACTTTATTTTTTTAATCTACTCCATTATTCTTCGACGACTTTCAGCCAGTTACAGAATCGATCTTTAAATTTGAATGACACTCAAAACGCTAATGGCTGTTCCATAAAATTTAGTTTTTTTGATAAAATATGGCTCTTATTTCTGCACGAAAATTCGAAGATCATGTGTGCAACTCAGTGTGTGTAACACATATGTAACCTACCTTCGGCTCTGGGCGTAAATAAACCATACACGCATCATAACCAAGATTTCCCCACATTTCTAAACAGATGTGGGATACAGGCTCTTAGCGTTAACTCTTTATAGATCAGTGTTAATGAGAACAATGAGAGACAGTGTTGAGTTTGTGAGATTGCACCGCGTGGGAACGAAGCCAGGAACCACTTGTGCACGAGTACTGTGAGAAAGAAAGCCAGCGGTGACGTCATTAAACTTAAAACATATTTTATTTGGACGATATACTAAGACGTAGTAACTGCCTCTCAGAAAGTAGGTTAGTGGTCATTAAAGACATTTTACATTTTTGGTGATTAAAGTAAAATGGGGTGAGTAGAGATCATGTATGTGGTGAATAGGAATAGCTCTTATAGTCAAGGGGTTTAAGCGCCATACTTATTAACCTCTGGATCATTACTCTTTGCTCACCCTATTTTACAGTCAGAGTAAAAAGGCGACGGATTAGTCTCATTGGCACGGGGCGGCTCCCGCCCGAGTAAAAGTCTCGTTTAGCTAGTATTTGTAGTAGCCTTCTAGTATTTGTGTCGATCTTATTAAGTGCGCCTAGGGAATACAATCCTACTGCATTGGTGTACCTCTGCTTGGACCCACGGTTCCTACTACGAGTACTGACCGCGTGGCCTGCTAATAGGATAAAACCATGATTTAGCTTCACTGCTCGACGATGAAACAGTAGCTAGCCACTCACAGCACAGCTCGGACTACTTAAATGCAAAGAATCGCTCAAGTCCGGGTCGAACTCGCACACGAAGGGTTCCATACCGTCGTACAAGACAAACTAGGATTCCAACCTAACACCAGCACGCACCACCACCACCACTGATCCGACGTCAAACCAATTGCGCCGCCGAGACGATTAAAAGATGGCGTAATTATTGATTTTATTTGAATGTCGACGATTTGGTAATGCGCAGGGGCAGGGATATAGAAATACGTCTCTTGTATGCGGATCCTCCTTATTTTAAAATATCTCGTGTAGTTATTATTAGTTGCTGTAGCGGCCACAGATATACACATTCTGTCAAATTTAAACTCTAACTACTACGGTTCATCAGATAGAGCCCGGTGACGGGAAGACAGACAGCCAGACATACAGACAGCGAAGGCTTAGTAATGGATTATAGTATCTGTGGTAATAGGGTCCTGTTGGGCACCCTTCGGGTACGCACCCATAGTACATAGCGTCACCCTTTTTCTCATACGGCAGAGGTTGGCAGAGGCACTGTTGAAAAGTGCAGTACGTGTGTAGAAGAAGCTAAAAGTGGGCACAAATGTGTTGTTATGAGTTTCCTGATTTTCAAAGAGTTTTGGGTCGGACGATTTAAAAAAAAAACAGAATAAATAACAGTACACGCTAAACGAAATTCTAATTTAATGGGAAATATTATATCTTTACCGATCTTGTAATTTGAGAATATAAAAACCGAAGAGCGCAAAATCTATAGTAGATTGTTAACCGAGGGTTGAAAGTAATCTATAGTAGATTGTTAACCGAGGGTTGAAAGTAATCTATAGTAGATTGTTAACCGAGGGTTGAAAGTAATCTATAGTAGATAGTTAACCGAGGGTTGAAAGTAATCTATAGTAGATTGTTAACCGAGGGTTGAAAGTAATCTATAGTAGATTGTTAACCGAGGGTTGAAAGTAATCTATAGTAGATTGTTAACCGAGGGTTGAAAGCCACCCATTTCAGTCTCGAACTATTGGCGCTCTCACTTCGTTCGACCGGTGTGAAGTTGGCAGCCAAAAGTTAGCAGCCAATATAATCCGACCAATTAAGGAGGTACTTTTTCATATAACACTAAGTGCCTTTATGATAGGTTTAAGGCAATATAAATGGTGTCTAGTGCCTGTTGATGAAACCAATACTTTCCTAATGAACCATGTACCCTAAAATGTCGACATAATACTCACAATATTCAATATAGATAGTTAGCTGTGGTACTTGTGGTCTTCTAGTCCAATATTGGTATTCAAATTAATTCTAGATTATGCGTTAAGACCTATATAACCTAGCAAGACACAGCTTATTTACTAAGTAGTGTCTTCTCGTTCGATATTGACCTGTTTTAGTATTCAAGATTATGCTTTAAGACGTACTTAACATAGCTAGATACAGGTTATTAACTAGCCGAATCTCCTTCGTGGTCAAAAACACCAGCAGCGGTTACAAGGTGGAGTACACAAATTCAAATTATCATTTTCTGTCGGCTGTGGTAGTGTCTTCTCGTTCGATATTGACCTGTTTTAGTATTCAAGATTATGCTTTAAGACGTACTTAGCATAGATAGATACAGGTTATTTACTAGCCGAATCTCCTTCGTGGTCAAAAACACCAGCAGCGGTTTTAAGGTGGAGAAAATAAATTCAAAATTTATTTTTCAGTCGGTAGTGGTCGTGTTTTCTCGTCCGATATTGACCTGTTTTAGTATTCAAGATTATGGTTTAAGACGTACTTAACATAACTAGATACAGGTTATTTACTAGCCAAACCTCCTTCGTGGTCAAAAATACCAGCAGCGGTGTCAAGGTGGAGAAAACAAATTCAAAGTTTCACATTAAGTCTGCTCTAGTACTGTCTTCTCGTCCGATATTGACCTGTTTAAGAATTCAAAATTATGCTATATGACGTACTTAACATAGCTAGATACTGGTTATTTACTAGCAGAACCTCTTTCCTGGTCAAAAACACCAGAAGCTGTTTCAAGGTGGAGAAAACAAATTCAAAGTTTAACATTCAGTCGGCTCTGGTACTGTCTTCTCGTCCGATATTGACCTATTTTAATATTTAAGATTATGCTTTAAGACGTACTTAGCATAGATAGATACAGGTTATTTACTAGCTGAATCTCCTTCGTGGTCAAAAACACCAGCAGCGGTTTCAAGGTGGAGTACACAAATTCAAAGTTTCACTTTCTGTCGGCTGTGGGAGTGTCGTCTCGTTCGATATTGACCTGTTTTAGTATTCAAGATTATGCTTTAAGACGTACTTAGCATAGAAGATACAGGTTATTTACTAGCCGAATCTCCTTCGTGGTCAAAAACACCAGCAGCGGTTTTAAGGTGGAGAAAACAAATTCAAAGTTTATTTTTCAGTCGGTAGTGGTCGTGTTTTCTCGTCCGATATTGACCTGTTTTAGTATTCAAGATTATGGTTTAAGACGTACTTAACATAACTAGATACAGGTTATTTACTAGCCAAACCTCCTTCGTGGTCAAAAATACCAGCAGCGGTGTCAAGGTGGAGAAAACAAATTCAAAGTTTCACATTAAGTCTGCTCTAGTACTGTCTTCTCGTCCGATATTGACCTGTTTAAGAATTCAAAATTATGCTATATGACGTACTTAACATAGCTAGATACTGGTTATTTACTAGCAGAACCTCTTTCTTGGTCAAAAACACCATAAGCTGTTTCAAGGTGGAGAAAACAAATTCAAAGTTTAACATTCAGTCGGCTCTGGTACTGTCTTCTCGTTCGACATTAGCATTTCATAGTGTTCTAGATAATGCTTTAAGACCTACTTAACATAGCTAGATCCAGTTTATTTACTACCGAACCTCCTTCGTGGTCAAAAACACCAGCAGCGGTTTCAAGGTGGAGAAAACAAATTCAAAGTTTCTTTTTCAGTCGGCTGTGATAGTGTCTTCTCGTCCGATATTGACCTATTTTAGTATTCAAGATTATGCTTTACGACGTACTTAACATAGCGAGATCCAGTTTTTTTTACTAACTAAACCTCCTTCGTGGTCAAAAACACCAGCAGCGGTTTAAAGGTGGAGAAAACAAATTCAAAATTTCTTTTTCAGTCGGCTGTGGTAGTGTCTTCTCGTTCGATATTGACCTGTTTTAGTATTTCAGTTTCTGCTTGACGACGTTGTTTACATAGATAGATCCAGTTTATTTACTACCGAACCTCCTTCGTGGTCAAAAACACCAGCAGCGGTTTCTTTGTTTTGTCCACCTTAAAACCGCTGCTGGTGTTTTTGACCACGAAGGAGGTTTGGCTGGTATAAAACTGGATCTAGCTATGTTAAGTACGTCTTAAAGCATAATCTTGAATACTAAAACAGGTCAATATCGAACGAGAAGATACTACTTAGTAAATAAGCTGTGTCTTGCTAGGCTGGTCTTAACGCATAATCTAGAATACATTTGAATACCAATATCGGACTAGAAAACTACAAGTACCATAACCAACTAACTATATTGAATATTGTGAGTATTATGTCGACATTTTAGGGTACATGGTTCATTAAGAAAGTATTGGTTTCATCAACAGGCACTAGACACCATTTATATTGCCTGAAACCTATCATAAAAGCCCTTAGTGTAATATGGGAAAGTTCCTTCTTAATTTGGTCGTATTATATTGGCTGCTAACTTTTGGCTGCCAACTTCACACCGGTCGAACGAAGTGAGAGCGCCAATAGTTCGAGACTGAAATGGCTGGCTTCCACCCGAGTTAAACGCTCATTCACTTTTCATTTCGAATAATAGGAAATTAAACAACAAAGACCAAATACAACATCAACAAAATTTATTAAAAAAAACATTTATTGCAAAAAAAATACCTAACCCAGTTACAACCACTTGAGTTGAACCGGTTTGAATTTAACCGGTTTAATTTCGTTTTTTTTTTGTGTAACCGGTTAATTTTTGTTAGGTTTCCGTACCCGAAAGGTGCCAAACGGGTCCCGTTTACTGAGACTTCGCTGTCCATCCGTCCGTCTGTCTGTCTGTCTGTCTGTCTGTCACCAGGCTGTATCTCATAAGCGGTGGTAGCTAGACAGTTGAAATTTTCACAGATGATGTATTTCTGTTGCCGCTATAACAAAAAATACTAAAAAACAAAAGAAATTTAATATTAAGGGGGCTCCCATAACTAACGTGTTTTTTTTGCGTTCTTTTATAGATAATAGGAAGGAACCCTTCGTGCACGAGTTAGACTCGCACTTGGCCGGTTATTTTTATTAGTTTTACATGTTCCTTATATTTGAAACCCTGAACTATAAACATTTTCATGCTGCTGATTCCCAAAAAATTCATAACTTTTTTATTTTTAAATTTTTCGTAAAAAGAAAAAAATATATACATACAATTTCTATAATCTATAAAATTTCAAATTATAGTGAATTTTGGCAAAACCGGTGTTTTGACACCCAAAACATATACATAGCCCTAAAACTCACAACACTTAAGCGAATTTAAGAATATACTTATCAGATTTTAATACATAATCGTAAATTATAGTTGTAAGTTTTTGCTCTACGGGAAAATTTAGGTTGACAAAACACGCGTATTGACTTTTTGAAGGATATTTTGGAAAAAAAATAATTAAATGTTAAATATTTTTGGAGAAAATTGAAAAAAACACGATTTTTTTTTATATAAGTATATAGTTTTGCTATTTTTATATTTTTATTTTATAGATTATAGAAATTGAATGTATATATTTTTTTTCTTTTTACGAAAAATTGAAAAATAAAAAAGTTATGATTTTTTCGGTGGCTGTTTAGGTTATTGCCATTGGTTATTGTTTTTTTAATACTTTTCAACCCTAGGGGCGACATGGCTCACTTTCAACCCGCTATTCAGATAAACAATGACCTACTTTCAGAGTATGAGAGATGAAAAAATATTTTTAGTATTCCGAGGAGTTACTCAATAACTCAAAGAAATTTTTAATTGGTACTGTGCTCATTAGTAACTTAATATTCATACAATGACTATTAACTGTTCCTAACTATAATAAGTTCAGATTTCTCAATAATCTGTGAGCTGTAGACCTCGCGAGTGACACTTTCTTTTAATAACACATACAAACTTATGAATGCACCTGGTTACCTACACGGAGAATGAAAGAAGCCGCACTAATAACTTTTCACTAAGATTATATAGCTTGTTACTTGAGAGTAACAAGCTATATAATCTTTTAAGACCGTGAGCGGTCTCTACAAATCCAACGACACCTCATTTGTTAAAATCTGTCAAGCTGCTTGGACTGTAGCGGTTTTTTCAAATTTTAAAACCTCCACATCTCCGCCATTTTGAAAAAAATCCAAAAACTGAATTGAAAAAAATATACATCGAACCTGCACACAAAAAATCACGAGAACATCCGGACACATATTCTTACATACGAAAGGATTTTTGCCTAATCCTGAAACGGAGACGCCTCGCTCGTTCGGTCCATAAAAGCTAATAAGCTAAAAGGTATAGTAAAGTGATGCCTCTGTTCAAGTCGGGAGACAAGGGTGATCCTTCAAATTTCAGACCAAAATCTGTACGATTATAAGATTATATACTCAATCAAATGCTCTCACAATTCAACCGTACAGAACAACTCCACCTCAAACTATACGGTTTCACTAGGGGTTATTCGACTACGAATACCGGCATTGCCCTTATTCCTCACAATCCCCGGCATGGGAGGCCGCACAGGTGCTATGGGCATTTTTTGCGATCTGTCGAAGGCATTTAATATGTTGATCATCTTACGCTACTAATAAAATAAAATAATTACGGAGCTAGAAATCAGGCGTTGGATCTACTAAGATTATATTTAAGTAATAGAATTCAAAAGACAGAACTCATCGGCGTCAAATCTGATGAATCGGGTGTAAAAATCGGCGTCCCACATGGTTCCATATTAGCCCCTATTATTTCTGGTATATATTAACGATCTGCCTTTTATGGTAGAGAAATTGACTGACATAGTGTTGTTTGCTGATGATAATTCACTGGTCTTCAATATTGAAAGACAAAAAGAAGATTTTGATGATGCCAATGGTGTCTAACTTGTCTATTGTCTTTAATTGGTTCACAGTTAACAATTTATTGTTAAACGCTGGTAAAACCAAGTGTATCAAATTCTCACTTCAAAATGTAAGGCAAGTTAAGACCAGGTTAGTGTTAGAGAGCAACACGTTAGCATTCGTAAATGATACGAAGTTTCTGGGAATAACCATTGATAGCATATTACAGTAGGGACATAGATAAATTAGCTTGAAGATTAAGTTTTGCGGCTTACGCTGTTAGGAACATCATATCAGACAAAACACTGATGTGGCTACAGCAACGCTAGTGTATTTTAGTTATTTTCATAATGTCATGTCCTATGGTATCTTGTTGTGGGGGAAAGCAGCGGATATTCAAACTATGTTTATATTACAGAAAAGAGCTGTTTGAGCAATATATATAATTTAAAACGCACAGACTCCCTAAGATAACTTTTTGAAGAAATTGGCATACTAACTGTAGCAACTCACTTTAATTTCGAAAATAAAATGAATGTTCGCAAGAACTTTTCAAAATTTTCCAAAATTAGTCATAGCTGTAATGTTAACCTAAGAAATAATCACAGACTAGTTGCACCCCGGTTTGGGCTCACGAAAGTAAGCAATTCTTTCAAGGTCAATCTAAAGAGGGATAGTACAATTTTTTACCCACGACGGAACGGAGATGGTATATGCGTTTGGGGTGAGATGATGTTTGTGCAAACCAATGTTGCCATTTTTCTCAAAAACTACTAGTCCGATTTTGATGCGGTTTTCAGTGATGGGTTCGGGTTTGATTATTGCATGTTCTTAGATAGGTGTTACTGTGAGAACTCACCAGGGGGTGCTGCAGTAAACATTTATTTGTGCAAATTCACAACTAAGAGTCCGATTTTGACGCTGTTTTTCAGTGATCAGTACTGGTTTGATTGCTGCATGTTCTTAGATAGGTGTTACGATGACAACTCACCAGGGGGCGCTGCGGTAAACATTTGTTTGTGCAAAACTAAAACTATTCGTTTTGTTCTGATGCGGTTTTTTTTTTTGTAAGGGGTTTGTGGTTGATTAGTGAGGGTTCATAAATAGGTGTTGTGGTAGGAACTCACTAAGGGGCACTGCAGTGATATAGTTTATATTAGCTATTAAATATTAAAGAAACTCGATAGAACTTTCTTGATAACATTACAGTGAGGCCTCACTTGTGCGCTGCGTTGCGTCGCGTCGTCGATTTTCCATAATTTTCAGTGGCATGTCTCTAGTCAGCACTGGAGCAAAAGACGATGGCTACTTTATGGCCTTTCTTCTGTGTCGTCGGTTTGCGACCGGCGGCGTATAGTTTGTCTCAATCGCTCTGATTCTTCCAGGCTATGCTGTTATGTGGACTGTTAAAAAGTTTTCTTTGATCTAGATCGGTAATTACTACGACGTCTAAAGATCTTACTCTACTAAGCGCCACATGAGCTTGTCCTTATTAACCTACTTACTTATTCAAATGAAAATAAACATTCAAGAAATAATGCTACAACTATTACAAACACAGCCAAAACTATTACAAATTTAACAATAATTTGGTAAAACCGAAACTATAGAACACTATATTATACATATAAATATGAAGTACAATTTACATAATACCTATGCTTGCTCTATAAAAAGATTGAAATAAAAAAACAAAATTAAATTTTTTGTAAAAACCCACGACGGTTAAAACGTTGTTGAAAAAGGATAAAATAATTTTGGAACCCCCGACTCAAAGAATTTATGCTATGAACTTAATAAAAAAAACAAGAAAATCTGTCGGGGGCTGGGGTAGAAACCCCAAAGGGCACAAATATGTAGCCCTGTCCGAGGGCTTCATATTTACATAGGCGCAAATAAATATTTTTTAAAGAAAATAAATAATTTTGAATTTTTTAATTTGAAAAGCTTTACACTGATTCACACCATATAGGTTTCTTTACATAATTATTTACGAAGTAAAAACATGTCTTTATCGTATTTGCAATGGTATCGTATATGTGATGCCACTCTAGCGTGTTATCCAGATTGCCAGTTAATACGGTGACACCCAGCGGCTAAACTTGAATAGCTCTCAGAACGTCTCTCGCAATAATTTTCCGCCTGACACATATCCAAAGGACCAGATCATTATCATAAGTACCTGAAGAGTAGAAAGCCTTTTCAATTTCGTGTAAATTAATTCAATCTTTCTCTTCCAAATTGTAATGCCGAAACGAGCTCTCTGAGGGCAGATTGCACTTGACATTTTTTTCTACCAACAGCTCGGAATGTAAATTATTGGAGGAGAGCGGTGGTGGGTGGGCCACTCGACAAGGGATGTTATGAATTTCATAATAATTCCACAAGAGCTCCGAACAAAACTTGTCACTGTGACAAAAGATACAGTCACTTGACTTTCAATAGTCTACTCCGTGGAAATCTACTCATCATCGCCGTTTCCGTATTACCTAAAAATGAACGTAAAAATCGGGATAAAGGATCAAGGACCGGATATAATTATGGGAGAGGAAAATCAAGTTAACTAAGTCTGTGATGTGATAAGTCTCAAAAATATAAATTAGTGCTAAATATGGCCTCAGGCTCATTTGTATCACACATTTCTCTGCACATTGTTTCGACTCGAAATAAATATCGTCGTGCCTATAAGACGGGCCTACGCTTTTCTTTTGAATTTGAAGACAGTAAAAATAATGATCTCTTTTTTCATACCGCGTCTGTTTCACGGAGAAAGTCTCAGCCTCAGTTTGTGTGGGAAATCCCATTCGAGGCGGAAAAACAAGAGCGAACCGCCGACGCCTGTCAGTCAAACAAGCCAGCTAACGAAAATACCTTGTACACATTTTTGCGTCTCCATTCTTGCTACCGTTTTATTGAGTTGGTCGAGAATTTGATAATTAAGTAGGATTTAATGTATTTCGTTTCTTTAACGATACGACCGAAAATATAACTTATAACCGAACGGAACGATATAACCTTACCTACTGTTTCTTTGATAACGTACAACATACGCATTACGTAGGTGCATATTGTTTGATGCTGTGATCTTACACCCACACACCACTTCGCTGTACGACGTCTTACTAAAAGCAGAAAACGATTTATGGCCAAAATTTTTATCATGAAAGAGAATTTCCGTGTGTTAAACACGTTCCCTCTCAGAAATGTAATAAACCCGTAGAAAAAGAAACGTTACCAACAAGTAACATAGGTAGTTAACGTAGCTAAGGAAAATCGTTTCATCAGGAAGTTTTCCTTTCTGTTCAGTACCGACAAGTACCTACATAAACATAATTTGATTTCGGTAACAGGAAGATTGGCCTGAAATGAAAGTTGGAATTGATGCTTTCCTTTGGCAATCGTTTATATTTGGGTTACGCTAATCTAAACATTTGATTACCAGCGTTCACCGTGCTCGTACAGAGGCGCAATAAATATTATACCTACCTCACTCGCCCAGGCTGTAAAAGTCAACGTGGCTTCGTAATACTTCAGTAGGTAAGTCTGAAATATGGTGAATATTTAGAATTTTCGAATTCATAACCGGTCTTGATAAGTCTTTGGTGTTACAATACATATACCTCTCAATTCAACGTAATTAAAGTTCCGTATTACATTTTGGGTAATGACAAGTAGGTACTCTACGTGAACACCGCCATAATGTTCCTTTATCGTCCAGGGGCAGTGATTAAGCTGACGAGTATTTGTGTTTACAACAACAGAGGGCCAGACACACACCACATAACATATTACGAGTACAACCTAGGTAGGTAGGTACAGTATCACCACGCATAAAAGGACGTCAACGCATCGGTGGAAATCTTTCCCTGACTATATTTAGCCGGCAGGAAAACTCTTGACGATGTCGACTGGTCGACGTTATAGCAGAAAGCTAAATGACAGATTTCCATGTTAGCGGGAGAAAATCCTGAGTGTTTCTCGATACATTATTATCATTATTGTGAAGGAAGTTCATTCATTTACAGTTTGAAGGCAACTTTCTGCTTTGCGTGCGCTTGGCCGTTGAAGCTTTTGAACTTGGCTCTACTGTACCGCGGTTAGACACGCCCTGCATAATCACCCCGGCCCAGGCCCTGGGATGAGTTGGCACTTATTTTGTCCACCGCTCAACGTAGCCGCTGCCCTTCTCAAACCTACTTAAATCCGGGCGAGCTGTGAATACAGGTAGATAACCTTCTACGCAGTAAGTATACATACCTATATTGGGAGCAATACGTCAATGATTTTGTAGTAATCCCTATGCATTAGTATTGTGCAAAGTAACGGAAAGTAAAAGATAACTCTATATCGGCGACTGTACTGGCGTCAATAATACGGAACACATGTGGTAACTCTCCGGTAATACCGCCATGCATCGGTTCAACAAGCATGATATAAATAAACAGCGGATGTGCCTGATACTGCACATTACATGGGATTGAGGCAACTAAGGCTATTTCAGTTGTACGCCTGGCTTGCTTCATTATGCAGCATTCATACCGCAGATAAACAAATGACCGGACCAAAGATTTCCGAACGAGCGAGCGAACTTATACAACCCTTTTACAGCTGTTTATTTCAGTGTGAATTTCCAGGAACCCAATCAAAATCCTTTTTAGTGATTACAAATAACATATGTGTTTTTACAAGCGCCTCCGTTGTAGACACAAACGTGTATGAAATCAAAGCAATGCCAAAATGACCAGATTGCGAGCTGAGCAACACTCATTTAACCTCTCAAAAACCGGCGGTAGATGGGACGGGTCGCGATTGTGAACCTTATGCCATGGTATTAAAATTTAAAACCTGATTATTCAAGAAGTTAATCGTGTTGTTATATTTATGCGATATCTGGTTCGAGTAAAGCACGAGGACTGCTGTCAAAATCTTTTATAAAAAAAGGTATTACAATATCTCTAAATATCATTAAATCATCTATACAGTTTCGATTCATACCACTACTAACCAGGAATGCTATTGCATTTGTAGATTTTATTACAACTACTACATTTCTGATAAAGCTAATTTGGAGCTTTCAGATGAGGTTACGTTACGACTGAGAGAGTAAATTGTTTCGTAACATTCACGTAGCACAATATTTTGCAAACCTAGCTTTAAATAAACCACTCAACTCCGGTGGTTTAACGAGAAAATTTACTAGTTTATAGCATACAGGAAACATTTTCCAACTCGTATCAGCAAAAGCTCTTCGACCTTATATTCCAGTAATACAGTCCAAATGTGTATAGAAGTGCTCTATTCATGTGCGAATAAAATGTAAGGTTTCTGATAAACGTATCGTATGAGTGAAATATTCCAAACTTTTCCAAACTTTGTAGCCTTACGAGTCGTAATCGAATATATGTATAACTTAGCCTTAACAATAACTTAACATTCTTAATTTCAGACTACCCCCGAGTGGAGATCGGTCCCGAGAACCCGCTGCGAGTGGAGGTGGGCTCCACCGCCACTATGGAGTGCAAAGTGGACGCCAAGCCCGAGGCCAGCAGCGTGCGGTGGACGCGCAATGGACAGTTCGTGTCCAGCTCGCTGGTCTACAGCGTGCCGGGAGTCAGCAAGGAGGACTCCGGCAAGTACGTCTGCATCGCGGACAACGGGCTCGGCAAGACCGGCGAGAGCGAGATGCAGCTGGACGCGCTGTACCCGCCCACCGTCACCGTCAACTCCAAGACCGAGGAGACCGAGGAGGGCGGCACCGTCGAGATCCGCTGCGACGTCTCCTCCAACCCCGTGCCGGTCTCCGTCGAGTGGACCATGGAGGGCAAGCCCGACTTCAAGCAGAAGGGCAACACGCTACTGCTGACGCGCGCTAATGCGGACATGGCCGGCACGTACACGTGCCGCGCCGTCAACGTGATGCACACGAGCTCCGGCAAGCGCACCGAGCGCGCCGGCAGCGCATCCGTGGCGGTGCTGGTCCGGCACCGGCCCGGCCGCGCGCGCATCACGCCCGACAGGCCCGTGGCGCAGGAGGGCACGGGCGTCACGCTCACGTGCTCGGCGTCGCCGCCCGGCTGGCCCGCGCCGCAGTACCGCTGGTTCCGCGACACCGTGCCCACCGACGCCAAGCCGGCCGTGCTGGCCACCGGCAATAAGTATGCCATCCCGAGCGCGCACCTCGGCAGTGAGGGCGTCTACTACTGCCACGCGACCAACGAGCTCGGCCACGGTGACCTCGCCTCCGTGACGCTGGAGGTGCACCAGCCGCCGCGCTTCCAGGCCAAGCTGCAGCCGCACATGACGAAGGGCGCGCGCGAGCGGGACTTCGCCGTCACGTGCAGCGCGCTCGGCAAGCCCAAGCCTAGCATCAAGTGGCTGAAGGACGGCCTGGAGATCAAGCCGGACGCCAATCTTTACGAGGTGAAGACGGACATCACGGAGGGCAGGAACGCCGTGTTCAACGTGCAGAGCACGCTGCGCTTCAGCGGCAACGCGCGCCCCGACAGCGACGCGCTGCTGCCCGAAGACAGGGGTGTCTACTCCTGCACCTTCGAGAACGAAGTCAAGAAGGTCGAGTCCACAATGCACCTGAGAATAGAGCGTGAGTATTACCATAATGTAATGTCATAGAATTAACTTCATAACCATTATAATTCCAGCATGACATGCAAACAGCCCGCTGTATAATAGTCGTTTATGATAACGATAACACTGCACGAAATGCCGTTCATTACCATAACTTAAAAGTTTGAAGTTTGTTTGTGTTCAGGCTTCTCGGCACCTAATGACCTCGCAGGGGCCCATAGCTACGAGGTAGCGTCGCTATCAGATGCCAAGAAGTGAGAACGTCGGCGATTCACCGAGCTAAGTAAATAGATTCTATCTGACCTGGTCTGTGCTTCGTTCCCGTCAAACTCCTGTCTCTCTGCAAGGCCTGGGTGCACCCTAGGCTCTTCTTGGTAGACAGGTTCTTCAGCCAACCAGGTATGGCTGGCAGGCCAGCTTCGACTCCAACACAGGTTATGTTACGTGGGAAAAACCAATCTGCCACGTAAATGCGAACTTTATCTGGTTCGGTGAACCACAATACACTCAGCTAAATAGACAATCCTGAGGGGAGCCCGAATACAATTCCAGATGGCTTACGATTTAATTTCAATGCCCTATCCCAATACGCGTCCATCGCGAGGGCTTGTCGTCTGTCAGTTGTCAAAAAACTTGCTGTTTGGCAGCTCCGTCAAATTCAAAATGGCCGTTCCGGAACCATAGATCGAGTATCGATTCTGAATCGAACAATCACCCGCCCGGACAGGCACCCACCTGTCCCTTAATCTACGGGCAGCCGAGACAACGTTGCTACCGCTCGTTTTAGTACCGAGCCTCCTACTAGAACCTCTGCAGACCGGGGGGTCCCGTCCCTGCCAGGGAACAAGTTAACAATGCGCCCCCTGCGCCAACGCAGTGGCGGTAGGTTAGCATCCTTAACCAGAACGAGGTCACCAACACTAGAGGGGCTGGTTTTGTCAGTCCACTTAAGGCGCTGTTGTAAGATATGCAGATACTCGAGCGACCAACGCTTCCAGAATTCTGAGTAAACTGCTGCAACATCTGATACCCTGACAACCGATACAATTTCACTCCCTCGAAGGGGTGCTCGGGCAACGCGTTAAGTGGCTGTCCTATCAAGAAATGGCCTGGGGTCAGAGCCTCCAGGTCATTTGGATCCGAGCTGAGCGGACACAACGGTCGCGAATTGAGATCGGCCTCGATCTTACAAAACAATGTCGCGAGCTCCTCAAAAGTCAGCGCGGTCTGACCTACTATACGCCCCAAGTGCGTCTTAGCTGACTTAACTACGGCCTCAAAAATCCCACCCCAGTGGGGGCAACTCGGTGGGCTGAAGGTCCACTGTATACCCCGACGGGAGAGGGCCGTTCCAATATCCACTTTATTTACATTCAAAAAGTTGACTATCTCTCGTAAGCATCGTTCCGCACCGATGTAGTTAGTGCCGTTATCAGAGCGGATCAAAGTTGGAAGTCCCCTTCGAGAAACAAACCTATCCAAACAAGCAATGAAGGCCTCTGTCGAGAGATCAGCAACGAGCTCGAGTTCAGGAGCCCGACATCCCCTGGATGCACAATCAGACGGGTTCAATTCTCCTGGTACATGTCTCCAGGTCAGTGGGACCTCAGACGACACAATCTGGGAGACACGGTTCGCAACAAAAACCTCTAAGTTATGGACCGATGCCTTCAGCCAGCACAAAACAATCTGGCTGTCCGTCCACGCGTACACCGTATCCTCCAAAACCACTGACCCACGCAACACTGTTAGAGTGTGACTCAAAAGTTTGGTCAAAAGAGCAGCCCCGGACAGTTCCAGTTTTGGAATCGCCATCCTTGTCCGAATAGGCGCTACCTTGCTTTTTGCCAAAACCAAACGCACGTCGACCTCCCCGGTGGAGGTGACGGTTCGCAAATAAACCGCTGCCGCAAACCCTCGTTCAGAGGCATCACAAAACCCGTGAAGGGTTGCCCTGTAATCCCCAGCAGGGACCAATTTCCTCGGCAGCGATACATTATTTGTATTGAGGCCCAACCATTTCGCTAAATCGTTCGATACAATGCAGCCCTGAGCTCCAGAATCTAATAGGGCGCGAACGTATGTTGGGTTGCATGCCAAATCCCAAACAAGCACAGAGGCGATCGGTAACACCACCGTCTCCGGTTGGGGGGCAACAAATTGTTGGGCCGCAAATTCCTAGCGAGGACCCCCGGGGCCCCACTGTGCCTGTAACCGATCAGGTAGGCAGCTATACGCCAGAGGGTCCCATTGTACAAATGGCCCACGCGCCGGTTCCATTGCCACCCTACGACGCCCCCCGAAGGGTTGTGGGCGTGAATTCAACCGTGGCCGCTCCATGAGCGGGGGGGACATCACATGCGACCGACGAGGACGAGGCGACGAGCGGGGCGACAACTGAGGCGGCGTCCGAACCGCACCCGCATAGCTCGAAGTTGTCCCATGCCACCCGCCCGTTACGGCCTGCTCAACACACCCAATGTGCCGCTGAGTCGGATGCTGAGTCGCAACCGAGAACTCAGGGCCCCCCATGTGATGACCCTGAGTGCGGCCCTGCACCCCTGGGTGGCCGCGTGCTTGTGGCCCCATTGCCCGCTGAGTCGGATGCTGAGTCGCAACCGAAAACTCAGGGCCCCCCATGTGATGACCCTGAGTGCGGCCCCGCACCCTAGTACTACCCTGTGCACGTGGGGACGCTGGCCCCTGAGTTGCGCTCCAAGTCGCAAACGAATTCTCAGGGCCCCGTTCCGTATCACCCTGGGTACGGCCCTGTGGACGTGGGGACGTTGGCTCCTGAGTTGCGCTCCGAGTCGCAAACGAATTCTCAGGGCCCCATGCCGTGTCACCCTGGGTACGGCCCTGTGGTGGCTGTTGGCCGGACCGGTTCATGCACAACAGATTGTTGTGGGCCCCACCACAATATCCGCACATTCTTGTGCTCGTGCAGTACCTAGCCATGTGTGGCCCGAGGCACAGGAAACACCAGCTCCGCTGCTTGGCTATCCGGCGCCGTCCCTCAACCCTAAGTTCCCCGAACTTATTGCAATCGGCCACAGCATGGCCAATCTGCCTACAACATGGGCAGGTCTCACCTGCACCCCTGGGTGGGGTCAATGCACTCACAGTCCCATACGACTGCCGGTTGGTGCGGTCCTTCCTCGTCGGAGGGCCCCTACTCACAGCGCTCCCGGCAGCTCTCTGTGGCTCCGAAGGATGGGTGACCGTCAACCCCAAGTTCTCTGCCCGTCGAGCCTCCTCTTCCAAAAATCCGACCAAGTCGGAGAAGGCGGGCAGGTCCTCGGCCGACCTCCCGTGAGACTGTTCGAAACGAGTCTGCACGTCAGCGGGTAGGCGGGAAAGTACAATGTACAGCAGTAGGTAGGACCATTCACCAACCGGAAGTCCAAGATTCTCTAGGGCCTTGGTGACGGACAACAACGGGTTCAAAACCTCCGTCTGTATGGCCCCGACCTTGTTCACAACCGGGATGCTAAACAAACGGTTCAGTTGGGCATCGGCCAACCTCCGTTTGTTGTGGTAACGTCTGACCAGCAATTGCCTGGCCGTTTCATAGTTACCCTCCGTAACTGTCAAATGAGCGACCAGCTCCCTGGGCTCACCCCTCAATGCTGCCACCAGCTGAGCCATCTTGACAGACTTGGTAATGTCCGATCGCATGTGCACCAAGCTGTCGAACAGATTGATGAAGCTCATCCATTCACCGGACACTCCGTCAAAAGTAGGCATGGTTATGGCAGGTAACCTGGACCCCGAACCCTGATGCGGCAGAGGCGCCCCAATGCCACCACTATGGCTGGACTCGCGCTGCCTACGTATGTCCGCAGCCCTCTGCGTGATAGCAGCCGCCATCTCCATACACTGGTCGACATCCCCTAGCAACCGTGACAGCCTGTCAGGTGCGCAACCATCAACTGCTTCCGCCTGCGCGGACAATTCGAGCACCCTGTTGTAGCGTTCCTTAACGTCCATAGACCGCTCCAACACCACCTCATGCCTATCTAAACGGTCTATCAGACCGTGTGCGGAGGAAAACCATCTGAGCTCCTTAGAAACACCCTTCTGTATTTCAGACAACGACATGATCGGAACGATACTTACTCACAATTTGCAGTAACTCAATTATATTGGACCCTCCAGTCTACAACACAAACGAGGGAACCCTAATCTATAACTTAAACAATGCTGATTTCCCCAAACAATAGAAACCGAGTTTTATATCTACACAAATTCTGTAAACAACAATTTAGTTTCCCTATATCATATAACACACACAGATAGTCAATATTAGTTCAAGTTATAAATTGCTATAAACTGAAAACAATGTCCAAACATTCATTAGCATTACTAGACCACTAATAGATTGACTATGCAAACTTCAAACTGCAAACATGATATGACTTCAATGCAAATTTCAATTCACCTACAATGTACCTGTAATGTAATTACTATTCTGAGTCACATCTCAGTACAACTGGTCATTTAGGGAAAACTGTTATGTCTGTCTGTCTACTACCAGCAGTAGACTTATAACTTATAATACTACCAATCTATGTGGATACAGGAACAAAACCAAGTTAGCTAATAACCCCTATACCTACAGATTGATAGTCCCAAATCGTGGGTTCCTGGAGCCCTTGACGGCTGCAAATCTCAGGAAACCACGCTCTTGCTACCAAAATGTTCAGGCTTCTCGGCACCTAATGACCTCGCAGGGGCCCATAGCTACGAGGTAGCGTCGCTATCAGATGCCAAGAAGTGAGAACGTCGGCGATTCACCGAGCTAAGTAAATAGATTCTATCTGACCTGGTCTGTGCTTCGTTCCCGTCAAACTCCTGTCTCTCTGCAAGGCCTGGGTGCACCCTAGGCTCTTCTTGGTAGACAGGTTCTTCAGCCAACCAGGTATGGCTGGCAGGCCAGCTTCGACTCCAACACAGGTTATGTTACGTGGGAAAAACCAATCTGCCACGTAAATGCGAACTTTATCTGGTTCGGTGAACCACAATACACTCAGCTAAATAGACAATCCTGAGGGGAGCCCGAATACAATTCCAGATGGCTTACGATTTAATTTCAATGCCCTATCCCAATACGCGTCCATCGCGAGGGCTTGTCGTCTGTCAGTTGTCAAAAAACTTGCTGTTTGGCAGCTCCGTCAAATTCAAAATGGCCGTTCCGGAACCATAGATCGAGTATCGATTCTGAATCGAACAGTTTGCATAAAATCGCTATAACAATATTTTACTGCACAAGGCTTTTATTAACTTATGTTTTCAATCTTTTTATAACTTTACTATGTATAGCTGTATACATAACATAATACATTTGTAAGTACATACGAACATTCGTTTGTAATGTTTCAAATTCAAACAGGTTCAACACGAATTGGAGGCGCATGCATGCATATATTCTAGATTATCTTATTATATCAAAGGATATCAGGCAAACCACATATTGTACTCTGTTGATACTACTCTGCTAAGCTGATGCTGTACTTGTAATTCGTCAAAAGCTTAAACTCACTTATAATTAACAAATCAATTTTGTTTGCAGACGAACCGATCGCTATCAAACAAAAGCACAAAGTAGCTTACGACCTATCCGAAAACGCGGAGATATCATGTCGCGTGCTCGCCTACCCCAAGCCCGAGTTCCAATGGTTCTTCGGCTCCAACACCGCCCCCTTACAAATGTCCTCTGAAGGACACTACGAGATCAACACCTCAACCAACAACAACGACTCCTACCTATCAGTCCTCAAGATAAAGAACATCAAGCCTCAAGACTACGGTGAATACTACTGCAAAGTCCAGAACTCTCTGGGAACCATGAAGCCCCAAATCAGGCTACAGGCTAAAGGGGCTCCTGAATCTCCCAAGAGTTTGACCAGCATGAAGGTTGGGCCAACATTCGTGACTTTGAGTTGGGAGGCTGGCTTCGACGGGGGGCTGTCGAATACAAAATACTTTGTGCGTTACAAGAGGGTGGGGGGCAGTGCGGGCGGCGCGGGGGGCGCGGGGGGTGCAGGCCAGCAGTGTGCGGCGGCTCGCATGCGAGACTCGGACTGGATGGAGTACGATTGTGGACGATCCAACCCATGCAATGTAACGCGGCTCGACCAGCATGACAACTATCTCTTCAAGGTAATTTTACCAAGCATTTTTGGTCTCTTGTTTTTAGTCCTCCTCGCATATTTATCTCTATATATAGAATTATAGTTTTTGGTCTTCTCCGTATTGTATTTACTCGTATTTGAAGAATTTAATGTAAACAAAGCAAGCGTCCTAGACGAGTCAGAGAATTGAAGACGTTTCGTTTTACCTACTTGGAAAGTAAATTTCACGACTTGTTGGAGCTATACCAGTCGCTAAATTTCGCCGCATATTTGAAGTACCTGTCAACATTTTGATAGAAAACAAAGATGTGAAATCGATTTGACAAAGTGAAATCTATGTGTAGCTAACCCAATTAACGTAGCATCTAGTTTTTAGCGCAGCACGCCATCAGTTTGCGAATATGTATACCAATGTCAGTTGCATTACTATATGTAGATCATGGTAGCCCCGAGCCTGTCTAAGTGATATACTAACACATGTATGTACACGCGTGCATTTACCTACATACCTACAAACGGTCGAATAAACCAACGCTGTTTCACTTTTAGAGCCTATTGGGTAGAATAAGGGCTATAAATGGTACAGCGCCTCTTCGTCCGACACTACCTTCCTACATGTATTGTATACGCAGTCTTGTAACTCAATCGACTTAAACATCCTTTGAAGCGATGTTATAGTTAGGTTAGACATATGTAGTATTTGTACTCCCAGAGTGAACTATGGAGCCCACGAAGCATATACTAGCGGTATAGTTTTGATGCTTCTATTGGCTAGGGATTCTGCTCCTAACTCTTCAATTACACTGTAACAAAACTTACACAGTTAGGCTTGCTGAGTGATGAGGCAGTGCCTTGCCTTTTATCCGTGAAAATCTACGCGGTTAATTTGCAATAAAATTCACGAAACTCCCTTGTTTGATGATTATGTCTGAAGTGTTTACCAGCAATTCTAAAGCCTTTAGGGAACTAGATTAATTAGTGCGCCGAAGTAAAGGAAAACAACTAGTCTAGTCTAGACTAGTCCCAAAAGTCCATTTTGCCATTTATTTTAATTAATACATTTCTTTTTTATACTTATCGCTGGACAGCATCTGAATTATGTGTTAAAGGTAAAAACATTTCCGGGTCGTAAGACTCTACGCTTTGTTATCGTGTGTTTTCAAGTTTTTGGCGTTTTATTTTTCTCTCACGCATTATTTACGTGCACGATGTGGTATCACTATAGGTATTCAAGTTGAAGTAACACTCTTATTGCGTGCGTGTCCCACGCTTCATATCCTCGTGACATTCGCAAGATGTTATTCTTCAACATGTATGCCTCTAGCAGTGTGTCTGCCTTCTCGTCCTAACACGAGCGGAACGTTTCAGGTGAAAGCCGTAAACACGAAGGGACAGAGCAATTACTCCAATGAGATTACCGTCACCACAAAGGTCGACAGCATTCCTGTGCCGGAACAAGTTACCTACGAGCCTGGGAGTCGGACTGTGGCGTTCAGTGTAGGGCCAACCTGCCTGGCCCTAGTGGGGATAGCCGAGGGTCTGGCGGGGGGCAGAGGAGACCCCGCCTCGTGGCATGTCGTCGACCTGATTGATGTCACTCTGTCCGGCACCGCGCCTACAGTGCAGGAGGGACAGATTGATCACCCCTTCGTGAGTACTCTCTTTTTTACTGTCCCGGATATAAATAATTCAATATTCCTACTACTACACACATGTAGGTAATCCAGTAATATCCAATGAACATGGTTAACAAAACCACAGATTTCATCATAGAAATTGAAATGTGGCAAATAAAATTAATCTTTCGCAAATTGACCGCATTCGGATAAGCCGGCCACGGATTACCGTCGATGTGTAATGAAAACTGAAAACAAAAACTAGACGAAATCAGAAGTTGTGTTAAAGTCTGTTAGAATAGTTTCTCTGTTTACTTTTTCAGTTTGAGAAAAAACAAATTCCAGATAAATGCGCGATTGTTTAATAATACGGTATATTTTTTAAGATCAGATATTTATATCAAATGTAAAGACCTACCAAAACATTTTATATGTAAACGTTGATGCTGCAAATCCTTTTACCACTGTAAACTCTGGGTTCCCTCTGTTTTCTGGTATGAAATGAAACGACCGGGAATAATAAAATGAAATATCGGACGGTATAAAATGCTAATATATACCGCTCATGGCACGTCCATTGCCGCTTACATCTACACGGTAAACAATAATACAAACATCATTCACATACATATACATATACCATATAGGGACTGGTAGTAGATAAAGTGCGATTTTAATTACAATATCTATAGGAACGATTCTGCTACCTATTATGGTGTAGGTATAAAATGTAGACCTCAAATTTAAGTGTACAATTAATACAAGTGATAGTTTCAGGCACGTACATAGTTCGCTATTGGACTGGTTGTAAGAAAAAAGAAAGTGAAGTAAAAAATAGTTTATTCTCAAAAACAGTTCTCGGCAGAACAGTCGCGTCCCGTTATAAGACAGTTCAACTATTTGTTTTTGTTGCACAATGCACTACTGAGTTTACTTATTAAAAAAAATAGGTGCTTAGTAAAAATAAGTAGTTTAGGTAAAAAAATACCTTAATTTAATATTATAATTTAGTTTTACAAATAAAATAAAAGGAGATTGTTATTTTGGTTGTGAGGTGTATCTAGAGAATGATTGAGTTTTTGTACTGAGTGAGAGGGTGTTACTGGGTGTTTACGTGTGTATGTGTATGAAGTGTTACGCCTGTTTTTGTGTTAAGTTAATATTAGCTATACTAATTATATCTAGTTTGTGGAATGTAACAGCATGGTTGTCGATGCATTACGGCACCACCTCTGCACAGGCACATATAGCAGTACACTAATCAATTATACAATGGCATAAAGATTGTATGTTTCTATGAGTGCATTAAGATCCGCATATTTTGTCAGGTTTCTAAAGACGTATATAATTTTTCGAAGGTAGCTGAAATATATGGACCCACCTACAACCTGTCGTCAATTATCACACCTAGGTACCTCATACAGTTTGCAGATTTCTGTACGCGTTATCATTCTGTTGCATGGCTATCTGCGTATGACTAGATTGAAATCAGCTTTTTTGGGTCTACCTGATGCGGTTTTGCTTACCATATATATTTAATTTTATACTGTTGAGAGATAACAAATTATTATCTAACCAAGCCTGATTCTGCACGATTTTTCACAATTTTCGAAGTATTTTCCATGAAACAGTATCTGTTGTTTATGTTACGGCTACAGATAGTGTGAAACTAAATTGAAGTTTATGCCTCGTGTGCCTAGTGTGAAACTAAATTTAAGTTTATGAGTGTTTATGCCTCGGGTTAGTGGTATTCAGAAGTAACAAAATTTGGAGGTGATCAGTAAACTCATTAAAGGGAAAACGAATTGAGAGAATTATCATGAACCACGGAATTTCCTGAAATGGGTGAAATTTACTGATTTTCGTGACAAAATTAATTAATGGTTTAGCTGCCGCTTATAGGCTAAATAAAGACTATCAGGGCGACGAATTGTTGGGCCAGGGTAGGTTGAACGTGTATTAACAACAAAATCCAAGGCTAGTTTTGTATTCAATGTTAGTCGAATTAAGGTTTGTTGTTTTTAGATTTCTAGTCGCGCAATTCAGTAATTTTGTAAGGCGAAGCCAGTATTTCTAGTCGCGCTCTTTTTTTTTTATTCAGTCAGGCAAAAACCAGTATTTTTGCCAAGCGCATACTAGATTTACTACGTTCAAATACTACCCCTTGTTAAATATGATTGAATATATAATTTTTAAGAACTGTAAAAATAGTAATGTTTATCGCGAGTTCTATGAAAATAGTCATTGCCTAATGCTGCCTTTTTGACAAAAAATTGGTTTATAAAATACAACTCCAGGACAATTCTGATAGTGTCAAAACAAATTGTTTCAACTTCAGACACACTTCTAGATTTATTGGACTACCTTGTCAAATACGGAATTGCGTAGTTTCAGAGTGGTTCACGTACATATTCAAATTTCGAACGTGTGTCAACAGTTTGCCATACAGCTGCCTCAAATTAGAGAACGACAAACGTACGACAAATGTAGATATGAATTATGATATGACGTCACGATTACGTTCAGTGTTAAACTATCTACAGAATTTGCTGAAAGGTGTAGATCATGTTTCAAGATGTGAATGTGATATGTTGAGGTGTATAGTGAGGAACAATAGGGTTGATGAATGGTCTTTCAAAATAATTAATTTATAGGAACTTTGGAAACGATAATTTATTACTTGTGTGTGTGGTGACGTCATAATATTTCATATTTTGAGGTCAACGATTTTGATGCCAGCGTTTTTTAGATAATACTGCGGCCTCATTGATCTCTCGCGATTAATATTTGAGACAGACAATAAAGCTGCAGTTCTCATGTTTCTTTGTCCCATGGATCCCATAAATATCTAGCGAGGGCCATAGTATTAGCTATTCGAATACCCAATTCAATACATTCTTACGTAGTGACGGTCTACCTGAAGTTAATTTTGCAATCTCAGGTGTTATTGATTTCGTTGTACCTATATTTGGCCAGGTTCTCTGTGGATAACCTGTTTTTTTTAGTTAATTTGATTCCCGTTAACACTACCAAGAAAAATCGTGCAGTGCAGTAGGATCCAAGTACCTCCTGCTCACGTCAGCAGTTCCTCTTGGACCACCAAATTCTGTACGGCATGTTGTTGCAGACGTCGGCCAAGTCCAGCCGTTCCGGGGGCCGTGGCTTCACGGAGGCACCCCTCGACGAGCTGAACCCTCGGCTGCGCGTCAAGCTGTGCCTAGCCATCGCGCAGGACATCTGCGGAGACTACACCGAGGCCGAGAGTGAGTGTCATATGCATCACTTCACAGCAAATAGGAATAGTATCAACCTACCAACTATAATAAATACATATAAATAAAAATGCCCCCTTACATAACATTTGGGTAACTTGTTTTCTTGTTAAGCTGGTAACTTTTGAACCACTGATCCGATGTCAATAAATATAGCTTAGTATCATCGCAGGGAAATGTACTTCCATTTACAGAAAAACGCCATAAAATCCGACCACCGATTTGAGCGCTAGAGTGCCATATATAGATACACAGACAGACAGACAGACAGACAGACGCTTCAAACTTATAACAACCTTTTTCATCGGAGGTTAAAAATGCTGAGTGGCTCTTGCCTGGCTCTTGCCTGTGGCTCATTTAGTGGGGCGATTACTATTTAGGTTAGGTTAGGTTAGGTTAGAAAGTTTTAATGTTCGATTTAATAAGAGCCTAATATTCGTAAATGATAAAACATTAACTTTTGGCTTATTAACTTGTAATAACCTGGTCGGGTCAATGTAGTAAGGGCATTTTTATGGGGCTATATGTTCCGAAGGGAAAATAGTTTTTTTTACGGTTCCACCATTTAACGGGAAACGACTTCGTAGGATATCGTGGAAGGTCCTTTAAAAGTGTCGCCATATTTCACGTGCAATCGATACTTTGCTTCCCTCTCAAATAGTAGAACGATAAAACCTTGCATTTCCTGCAATTACTGTCGAAACTTTCAAAACTCACAATATATTCATGCAAGGGCCCTTTTCATGATGTATCCGTTTCGCAGTTGGCCCATCATACATCAAAGAAGCCTCCGCCCTCACGATACCTCGCGTGGTCGCCATAGTGGTATCCTGCCTGGCCTTCCTTCTGTTCCTGAGCCTCCTTTTCATCTTCTGCCGCTGCAAGAAGAACGTCAACAGTAAGGAGACCACTAAGGACTATGACTACGAGATGGACTCTATGAAGCCGTCGATGGTGACGCAGCAGAATCAAGCCCCTCCGCCTTATTACCCTAGGTAAGTTGAGCCAGCCATGAAGCTTGCGTTTAAGCATAAACATTTGAAGCTCAGCTTCTAAGATGTATACCCACGCATAAAAATATGAGTTGCTCATAATAAATAATGCATCACACATACGGACATACATAACATTCAGTCGGTGATGGAAAATGTCGCGAGGTACCCTTCATATCTCTCCTCTGACAGGACGCAAAATTAAGTATGAATTTACTGGCTAAATGTGACAGCAACTGCGCATCTGCCTGGCCCGACCCCGAATGGGACATCCCCCTCAGCAAGGATATTGGGCTCTTAGTCCATGTTCCCGTTTAGTCTGATCTTGGGCCATCTGCTACAGCTCCGTCCACTACTGAGCTCACGGTGGCGGCCTTCACACGATAACTCGATACATCCACTAACCACCCCCTCCCCTTTCTAGCACGGGCATGGAGAACAAAGCCCTAGAACATTCGATGGACTTGGCGCTCTCTCTGGAAGACTCCAAGAGTGCGGTGTACGCGTCTCAGAGCGGCTACGGGTACCACGTGACCCCGCACGCGCATGCGCCCGCGCCGCACCACGCCCCGCACCAGGCGCAGAACAGCGACTGTGAGTATTGACTAAAGTCAATTCATTATTTCATCATCATCACCAGCCGGTCAGGGAATCCTCTCTGAGTGTAGGCCCCCTCATTCACACGCCACTCGACCCGGTCCCGTGCAACCCGGGTCCACTGCTTTCCTGCTATCCTCACTATGACATCGGCCCATCTGGCAGGTGGTCTGCCGACTGATCTTTGGCCGCCTCTTGGCCACCACTTCTCGCTTTGCCAAGTTTCCTGTCCACTTCCACCTGAGCCGTGTTATCCGTTTACTGACGTCAGCCACCTTAGTTCCGCGTCTGATTCTGCTCCGTACTCCGGATGCGGTCAGACAGCCTAATACCTAACATTGCACGCTCCATAATGGCTCTCTTTGCTACTGAAGCTTTATGCACAGTTTTATTTGTGAGTGTCCACGTTTCAGCACACGTTTAAGAGTGGGCAGCACACATTGGTTAAATACCCTGGTCTGCAGATATTGTGGGATGTTCGACGTTAGAACATCCCGGAGTTTGTCGACAGCGGCCCATCCGAGCTGGACTCGTCTAGCGATCTCCTTTACCTGAAACTGTCGGCCAAAGGATAAACAATGTCCGAGATATATATGTCACCGTAAGATAGTCAAAAGCTTTAGATGATAAACTAAGGTTTTTTCTCTCGTAAGTTGGTCAACTATCGACAGATAGAAAACTGTAGCGTACTGCTTACTATATGACGCGTTAGTTGTTCAACTAACTGTTAAGACCGTTAAAAAGTAAGCTGGTTTAAACTTGAACAAACGAAATACCAGGGCAAACACTGCGGTAGCTTAGGTGAAGATTAGAGGGGGCGAGCGCAGCGAAGCCCCCGAATAGTCTTCGTGTTAGGTTGACATGTAAGAACAAAAGAAACGTAAATTCTAAACCCTGTCGGTCTGGCTTACTATCTGTCGATAGTTGATCAATTACCGCGTTAGTTTATCAACTAACGGTTTTGACTATCTTCCGGTGACATATATATGTACTTTTCAACCACTTCTATGGGACAATTATCAACAGCAATGATGATACCGTTGCTTGTGGGAGTGTCCGTCATAATCTTTGTCTTGGACATGTTCATCTTGAGGCCGACCCTCAGACCCTCAGACCCTCAGACCCTCAGGCATGCTTCGTGCAGTTCTGCGAGTATAGTCTGGAGAACAGCAACTCATTATTTACCTATATGCAAAAAAACCTCAGGAAGTACGAATCATTACCAGAGTGAAAAAGTAAGCTGGTGCCTGATTCTATTAGCGAAATAGCTTCTCAATTTCAAAGACGTGACGATGACGATCCAATTTACTCATAGGCATCAATGATTTGATCAGAAATAACCTGGCGTTGCACTCATTTTAACATTTACGTTCCAAACTAGTGTCTTACTTGTAGATCTTAAGATCAAGATTATATATTTCTATATCTTAAATAAATTAAGAAATATTGCTCGATTCCATATTATCCAGCAAGTACGAATGAGTCGACGAAGCAATACCAGTAGGCGCACTTAGTTTCTGACTTAATACTTTGCTTTTATCTCTAAGACCACTTTAAGAGCTGAAAATTGCTTATCTCTTAAACTTTCTGCGAGCTCGATATTTGCGCAATGTTAATTTAATCCAAACAAATTAAATGCTCAAAAATGTGCAAAGAAACATTGCGGAGATGGACTACTAAGACTTTCTGAATTATAATTTAAAATAAGTTTGTTGCTTAGTTATTTAAAGAATTTGTAGCGTTCTGAGTGGTTTACTTGAAACGAGAGTACTATGTTTCGCTACTAATTCCATTCCTTTGAAATTCCAAAGATTATACAGACAGACTTCAAAATATGTAGATAAAGTTTCAAAATACCTTGAAAGAGCCAATTTATTAAATCATGTTTTTTGCAAACTACATTACTCTACTCTAGGGAAATAAAGCCCTGACCCAAAATTTGTAGTACACCCAGCACAATTAATTATTATTCAAATTATAATTTAACAGCATTACAGACTAATCCAATGTACTGTACAAATTCTACACTAAATATCCATTAAAAACAGTAAATAATTAATAATACATTATATTCAAAACACGAAATTGAAAATAAATTTCATAACTTTACACATTACGATAATCTAATCATCACGTCACAATATTTTAATAGACCAGGGGGGCAATTCTCATCCCGTGAGCAAATCTGTCTCTGCGTCTTTAAGTCGCGTAACTTAATTCTAATACAAATTGTCTAATTCACTACAAAAACTGTATTCTGGCTAAAATGCGACATTGAATTCTAACGAAATTTCAAGTCTAATGAAATTGTAGGATAATCTGTGAATTCTACGTTCCGTTCATATCGATTATTAAATTAACTTAATCGAGATTTTTTTAATCCTAAATTAACATACACATTTGAGTGTACTTACGTTGAAATGATATTGTGTGACGATGATTGATGAGATATTGGCTTATTTAATATTATAATTTACTTGCGAAATAGGTGAATGATATTAAAAAACTAATTTCGTACAACGGAACGTTACCATTTTTCAACAAGAATGACATTGACAAGTAGGTATCAATTTTCAGTGTTTCAAATATGTTGTATTTTCAAAGATTTTTATTGAACTCCAGCGGTAGCCATTTCCTCCAACACTTCTCCCATAAAATCAGCGACAAACTCGTTCATGGATGATCTTGTTCAAAACAGCAGTTTGAGTAGTAAAATTTATTCCTCGTCTTTGTTGTCTTACACTTCAATCAAACCATAATAGAAATACGTAGGTACACCTACCAACCTACAAGTCAAGAAACAGAAAAGCATGCAAACTTTGATGTTGTAAGTAACTACCAACTAAAACTGTCTTAAACGTCAGTTTTTATACGTCGCATGCAAAGTACCACGCGAATAAAGAATTCGTTAGACAATTTGCGCATACGACTTAGTGAGAATACGTAAATTTTGATTTCATACGACAAATGGCGAGTCATACGCATATTTTACGTCTATACGCTTTCAATTCGCATGGGGGAGAATTGGCTCCCAGTCCTAGATACTAAAGATGTATGCAGTGTGGCCCAGAGTCGTCACTACGAAGTGCTGCTACGTCGTAGCAGCGCAACTTTCCTCTACGACGCCCTAGCGGCGCCACGTTTTGTTACAGTGCCAAAGTGAATGTTCAGTGGTGTTTTTGATATGCCGTACATTTCCGAATTCCCTAAAATAGTGCAAAAAATATATCCTCAGCAACGTAGTTTATCAAAGTGCGAAACATAGAGTTTCGTTTCGCAACTAACAACTATTTTCATTAATACACGCGTACAGTTCCTAGTAAAATTACAGCAGCCCGCAAATATCACAGATTAATTAGCAACGTGTGGCTCATCGTCAAAAAAAAGCAAGCTATTTCTATGCCGTCATATTGCCGGCGGCGGCGGCGGCGGCAGTGGTAAAGGGAGGCCGGGGGTACGTATTCTGTGACGTGAATCAAAACTGGCGCGTTCCACTCTGTCCGTCCGTCGTAACTCGTAATACTGCTCAAACGTGGCCTGAATTTCTAATCAACTCTTGTTTGGTTTTACGCTTGTGTTATTTTTGTGTTTGTTAGCACGTGATGATACGACACAACACAATAGGGTTTATATTGAAGGAGAAACATTAATTGCACAGTTACCTGAAATATCTCTGTAAGCTTGAGAAATCTTATTTACATGCTTTGGCATTTGCTGTTATGGTTGGCATTTGTTGTTATGGCACAAATAAATAATGTAAATAAATAAATAAATGCTTTTCATTAATTGAATCGGCAATATCGGCTGTAAGCCTTATTAAACAAGCCATGAGTAATGGTTTGGTAGCTAATTTATCACCAGTACAGAACGTGAATTCAGAGTTAACTAACTGCAGTATTGACCTAAATTATTTAATGAACCCGCCTGCAACTTCTTTCAGCATAATATTCAATATCTGGGTGACCGACCTTTGTCTGGTGAGGAAAGTAGCATAAAGATATTACTTGTTTAGCACATCTGAACTAGCATGAAGATAAAGTTATACTTGTAAAACTTAGCTAGAAGTCTATAATCTCTGCTTGTCCTGTGTAATCTTACTGACCCCGATACACAGACACAAATATGTTTAGGTAATACCCCGAATCATGGAAATTGCTTTACAAACACAATACTCTTTCTTTGCCTTTGAACTTGTTATACATAAAGCTTTTACTTGATAATGCCTACCCAAGACAGGTATTTATTTAATGGGCCCCTCACATCTATCATTTCGTAAACCAGTAATTTCTGTTAAGTTAGGACTTCCAATAGTCGGGTCTGTCCTCTATTTGTCTATTGCACTCACTGGGTTAGGTTCGTTTAGGCTAGGGTTATACTTTCTTGATGTTCGGTGCAATATCGTCCTTAATATAATATATATTGAACAATACAAATTTCCATCAGGGGGCAATATGGGCTACATCGAGAACAGCTACACGAACTCGAACAACGCCGGCTCCGTGAACTCGCAGGACTCGTTGTGGCAGATGAAGATGGCGGCCGCGAACAACGCCAGCATGCCGCCGCCGCACCAGCTGATGGAGCGGCAGAGCAACTACGGGTACGTATAATATTCTGGCGCACTTTCGGATACCTCGCATCACTAGACCCCAAATGCAGAATACTTCGCCTAGTCGTGCATTGAGAAAGAAGATTTTTCGAACCCAGAAATAAGCGGCCTAACAAAGATAACATAAAATTAAACGAACAAAACTTATTTATTTCTCAATGTAGTCTCCTTTTAACACAAGACACTTTTCCCAGCGAAGATCGATAGCTTCGATACCCTGTTTATAGTGGTCTGTGACAAGCTCCTCAAAATAGCCATCAATAGCAGATTCAAACTCTTCATTATTGGCAAATCTTTTCCCGCCGTGCCACTTTTTCAAGTTTGGGAACAGAAAGGAATCAGAGGGAGCTAAGATCTGGCGAAAAAGGTGCATGGAGAAGCATTTAAAACTTCAACTCATTAATTTGTGCCATTGCAATAGTGGACTTGTGAACCGGTGCATTGTGCTAATGAAACAACACTTTCTTTTTCACTAAACGCGGCCGTTTTTTTTATTGAGAACAATTTAAATGATCAGCAAAATTATTTTTTCTTACACAAAATGGGTAAAGGCTAGGCCAAACCAACGCGTTCAATTCGCGTCCGCGGTGGCGTGCACGGTGGCGATTACTGCGCGTGCAAAAGTTGTGTACACTGTCGCGTTTGTTCTTGCGTTCACCAGGCTGGAGTCACGTCATTAACTACAATGCTCTCTGATACAGATAGTGAAATTGAAGAAGTTTTACTTCTGTCTTCTCTCATTGAAGATGAAGAGGAACAATTTATTCTCCTTCCTATTTCGTCCCACACCTGGTCCTTTTTTTCTATTATTCCTATAATCAGAATGAGACGTGTCTTACAACAATGGGTAAGTATTTGTGAACCTCATTTATAATTCCTTCCGGTTCCACCATACTTTAAAAACTAAAAAACCGTTCAAGTGCGAGTCTAAATCGCGCACGAAGGGTTCTGTTCGATTCCAAATCGATATTCGATCGATGGTTTCGGAACGGCCATTTTGAATTTGACGTTGCTGCCAACCTAGCAGTTTTTGACAACTGACTGACGAAAGCCCTCGCAATGTAACGCGTATTGATAGGGTATTGAAATTAAATCGCAAGCCATCTGGAATGTATTCGGGTTCCCCTCAGGATTGTCTATATAGCTGAGTGTGTTGTGGTTCCCCGAACCAGATAAAGTTCGCATTTACGTGGCCGATTGGTTTTTCCCACGTAACATAACCTGTGTTGGAACACTGTGCTCGTCGAAACTAAATTGTATTTACAGAATTTATATAGATATAAAACTCGGTTCCTATTGTTTAAGGAAAACAGCATTGTTTAAGTTGTGGTTTAGGGTTCCCTCGTTTGGGTTATAGACTGGAGGGTCCAATAAAATTGAGTTACTGCAAATTGTGAGTAAGTATCGTTCCGATCATGTCGTTATCTGAAATACAGAAGGGTGTTTCTAAGGAACTCAGATGGTTTTCCTCCGCACACGGTCTGATAGACCGTTTAGATAGGCATGATGTGGTATTGGAGCGGTCTATGGACGTTACGGAACGTTACAATAGGGTGCTCGAATTGTCCGCGCAGGCGGAATCAGTTGATGGTTGCGCACCTGACAGGCTGTCACGGTTGCTAGGGGATGTCGACCAATGTATGGAGATGGCAGCTGCTATCACGCAGAAGGCTGCGGACATACGTAGACAGCGCGAGTCCAGCCATGGTGGTGACATTGAAGCACCTCTGCCGCTTCAGGGTTCAGGGTCCAGGTTACCGGCCATAACTATGCCTACTTTTGACGGAGTGTCCGGTGAATGGATGAGCTTCATCAATCTGTTCGACAGTTTGGTGCACATGCGATCGGACATTACCAAGTCTGTCAAGATGGCTCAGCTGGTGGCAGCATTGAGGGGTGAGCCTAGGGAGCTGGTCGCTCATTTGACAGTTACGGAGGGTAACTATGAAACGGCCAGACAATTGTTGGTCAGACGTTACCATAACAAACGGAGGTTGGCCGATGCCCAACTGAACCGTTTGTTTAGTATCCCGGTTGTGAACAAGGTCGGGGCCATACAGACGGAGGTTTTGAACCCATTGTTGTCCGTCACCAAGGCTCTAGAGAATCTTGGACTTCCGGTTGGTGAATGGTCGTACCTACTGCTGTACATTGTACTTTCCCGCCTACCCGCTGACGTGCAGACTCGTTTCGAACAGTCTCACGGGAGGTCGGCCGAGGACCTGCCCGCCTTCTCCGACTTGGTCAGATTCTTGGAAGAGGAGGCTCGACGGGCAGAGAATTTGGGGTTGACGGTCACCCATCCTTCGGAGCCACAGAGAGCTGCCGGGAGCGCTGTGAGTAGGTGCTCTCCGACGAGGAAGGACCGCACCAACCGGCAGTCATATGGGACTGTGAGTGCATTGACCCCACATAGTGAGACCTGCCCATGTTGTAGGCAGATTGGCCATGCTGTGGCCAATTGCAATAAGTTCGGGGAACTTAGGGTTCAGGGACGGCGCCGGATGGCCAAGCAGCGGAGCTGGTGTTTCCTGTGCCTCGGGCCACACATGGCTAGGTACTGCACGCGCACAGAAATGTGCGGATATTGTGGTGGGGCCCACAACAATCTGTTGTGCATGAACCGGTCCGGCCAACAGCCTCCACAGGGCCGTATCCAGGGTGACACGGCATGGGGCCCTGAGAATTCGTTTGCGACTCGGAGCGCAACTCAGTGGCCAACGTCCCCACGTCCACAGGGCCGTATCCAGGGTGACACGGCATGGGGCCCTGAGAATTCGTTTGCGACTCGGAGCGCAACTCAGGGGCCAATGTCCCCACGTGCACAGGGCGGTACTAGGGTGCAGGGCCGCACTCAGGGTCATCACATGGGGGGCCCTGAGTTTTCGGTTGCGACTCAGCATCCGACTCAGCGGGCAATGGGGCCACAGGCACGCAGCCACCCAGGGGTGCAGGGCCGCACTCAGGGTCATCACATGGGGGGCCCTGAGTTTTCGGTTGCGACTCAGCATCCGACTCAGCGGGACATTGGGTATGTTGAGCAGGCCGTAACGGGCGGGTGGCATGGGACACCTTCGAGCTATGCGGATGCGGTTCGGACGCCGCCTCAGTTGTCGCCCCGCTCGTCGCCTCGTCCTCGTCGGTCGCATGTGATGTCCCCCCCGCTCATGGAGCGGCCACGGTTGAATTCACGCCCACCCCCCTTCGGGGGGCGTCGTAGGGTGGCAATGGAACCGGCGCGTGGGCCATTTGTACAATGGGACCCGCTGGCGTATAGCTGCATCCCTGATCGGTTACAGGCAGAGTGGGGCCCCGGGGGCCCTCGCTAGGAATTTGCGGCCCAACAATTTGTTGGCCCCCAACCGGAGACGGTGGTGTTACCGATCGCCTCTGTGCTTGTTTGGGATTTGGCGGGCAACCCAACATACGTTCGCGCCCTATTAGATTCTGGAGCTCAGGGCTGCATTGTATCGAATGATTTAGCAAAATGGTTGGGCCTCAATATAAATAATGTATCGCTGCCGAGGAAATTGGTCCCTGCTGGGGATTACAGGGCAACCCTTCACGGGTTTTGTGATGCCTCTGAACGAGGGTTTGCGGCAGCGGTTTATTTGCGAACCGTCACCTCCACCGGGGAGGTCGACGTGCGTTTGGTTTTGGCAAAAAGCAAGGTAGCGCCTATTCGGACAAGGATGACGATTCCAAAACTGGAACTGTCCGGGGCTGCTCTTTTGACCAAACTTTTGAATCACACTCTAACAGTGTTGCGTGGGTCAGTGGTTTTGGAGGATACGGTGTACGCGTGGACGGACAGCCAGATTGTTTTGTGCTGGCTGAAGGCTTCGGTCCATAACTTAGAGGTTTTTTTTGCGAACCGTGTCTCCCAGATTGTGTCGTCTGAGGTCCCACTGACCTGGAGACATGTACCAGGAGAATTGAACCCGTCTGATTGTGCATCCAGGGGATGTCGGGCTCCTGAACTCGTTAGACACCATTTGTGGTGGGGACCACCCTGTCTTGCCAGGAGAGAATCGGACTGGCCCCACAGCCATGTAGTAGTATCTTCGGATCATGGCCCCAGAGCGGCCGTGCATGTTACCCAGAAGGCTGAGGACCCTGACGCCGGGTTTCTGCTGGACCGGTATAGCTCATGTGTGTTTGTTTGTTTATCCACCAAGGCGGTACATCTCGAGCTCGTTGCTGATCTCTCGACAGAGGCTTTCATTGCTTGTTTGGATAGGTTTGTTTCTCGAAGGGGACTTCCAACTTTGATCCGCTCTGATAACGGCACTAACTACGTCGGTGCGGAACGATACTTACGAGAGATAGACAACTTTTTGAATGTAAATAAAGTGGATATTGGAACGGCCCTCTCCCGTCGGGGTATACAGTGGACCTTCAGCCCACCGAGTTGCCCCCACTGGGGTGGGATTTTTGAGGCCGTAGTTAAGTCAGCTAAGACGCACTTGGGGCGTATAGTAGGTCAGACCGCGCTGACTTTTGAGGAGCTCGCGACATTGTTTTGTAAGATCGAGGCCGTTCTCAATTCGCGACCGTTGTGTCCGCTCAGCTCGGATCCAAATGACCTGGAGGCTCTGACCCCAGGCCATTTCTTGATAGGACAGCCACTTAACGCGTTGCCCGAGCACCCCTTCGAGGGAGTGAAATTGTATCGGTTGTCAAGGGATCAGATGTTGCAGCAGTTTACTCAGAATTTCTGGAAGCGTTGGTCGCTCGAGTATCTGCATATCTTACAACAGCGCCTTAAGTGGACTGACAAAACCAGCCCCCCTAGTGTTGGTGACCTCGTTCTGGTTAAGGATGCTAACCTACCGCCACTATGTTGGCGCAGGGGGCGCATTGTTAACTTGTTCCCTGGCAAGGACGGGACCCCCCGGTCTGCAGAGGTTCTAGTAGGAGGCTCGGTTCTAAAACGAGCGGTAGCAACGTTGTCTCGGCTGCCCGTAGATTAGGGGACAGGTGGGTGCCTGTCCGGGCGGGTGATTGTTCGATTCCAAATCGATATTCGATCGATGGTTTCGGAACGGCCATTTTGAATTTGACGTTGCTGCCAACCTAGCAGTTTTTGACAACTGACTGACGAAAGCCCTCGCAATGTAACGCGTATTGATAGGGTATTGAAATTAAATCGCAAGCCATCTGGAATGTATTCGGGTTCCCCTCAGGATTGTCTATATAGCTGAGTGTGTTGTGGTTCCCCGAACCAGATAAAGTTCGCATTTACGTGGCCGATTGGTTTTTCCCACGTAACATAACCTGTGTTGGAACACTGTGCTCGTCGAAGCTGGCCTGCCAGTCATACATGGTTGGCTGAAGAACCTGTCTACCAAGAAGAGCCTAGGGTGCACCCGGGCAGAGAGACAGGAGGTTGACGGGACCGAAGCACAGACCAGGTCAGATAGATTCATAAGTATTAGCTCGGTGAATCGCCGACGTTCACACTTCTTGGCATCTGATCGCTACGCTACCTCGTAGCTGATGGGCCCCTGCGAGGTCATTAGGTGCCGAGAAGCCTGAACAGGTTCCGTACCACCGTTCAATGGAAGCGATGGTGTGGAGTGAATAGTTTGGCTTTTAGACAGCAAAATATTGTTTACAAAGTTATTGGTGCGGTTACTTTCACACTCCATGTACGTAACCAGGTGCATCCATAATTATGTTTGTATGTGGTATTGAAAGAATTGTTGTATGGGAGCCCCCTTAAATATTTCTTTATCCTGTTTTTTAGTATTTGTTGTTATAGCGGCAACATAAATACATAATCTGTGAAAATTTCAACTCTCTAGCTAGCTAGGTTCTTGAGATACAGCCTGGTGACAGACGGACGGACGGACAGCGGAGTCTTAGTAATAGGGTCCCGTTTGGAACCCTTCGGGTACAGAACTCTAAAAACACAGTTTTTCTCAACAACAATAGCTGCGTGCAGCGTCCTAACGTAACAAGCGCGATCTGATCGCCACCGCTGCGTGCAGACGCTACACCGGACGCCGCGGCCAAACAGAGGACGCCTCGATGTGAATACGTCGCTACAAGTTCGTACGCAACAACTGATCGCCACCGTGCGCGCCACCGCGGACGCAAATTGAACCTTGGTTTGGCCTAGCCTTAATGATCACCAAAAGTTGCAGAAATTATCAGGGCAAAATACTGCGGTAGCTTAGGTGAAGGGTGGTGAGCGAAGCGAAGCCCCCTTTATCCTTCGTGTTAGGTTGAACAGGTAATAACAACAAAAAATACTTAAAACATAAACTTAAGTACACAAAACGTAAAAATAAGTTTGGTGATCATTTATCCAAACACAATTTGGTGATCATTTACCAATTAGGGCAGTCATTTCGAATTTTTTGGTAATCGTTTAAACATAAGCCTTTTTAATTTGTTCACGCAAACGCTGCAATAGTTCTACGTAGTTCTCGCCATTGATGGTTTCGCCTTTTTGAAGATAATCAATAAAAGTTATCCCAAAATACTGACGCCAAGACCTTGCCAGCAGATGAAATTGACTTCGCCTTCTTTGGAGCCGGCCTTTTCAGTCCAGTGTTTCGACTGTTCTTTCGTCTCAGGGGTGAAGTGGTGGACCCATGTTTCGTGCATCGTGATGAATCGTCGTAAAAAGTCGGCTTTGCGTTGAAATTTCTCCAAACACTGCATCGAAACTTCCTCACGTTGCTGCTATTTTTCAATGGTGAGCAATCGCGGCAACCATCTTGCGCACAGCTTTTTCATGGCCAAGTTTTCAGTCCATATGCGATGTATTTTTGGAATCGCTACAATGTCTGCTAACTCGCGCACTTTTAGTCTACGGTTATACTAGTTTTTGTACTTTTTTTCACTATTTCTGATGTTACTTTATTTGGTCGACCGCTGCGATGTTCGGCTTGGCAGCTCGTTCGACCTCATTTGAAATCAGCGACCCAATATTTTATTGATGTTAATGAAGAAGCAGACTCTCACAGAGTAGGATCCAGCTCAACTTTAATATGGGTTGTACTTAAACCTTTCAAATGAGAGTATTGTATTACATATCGATAACCAATTTTGACCATGTTTTCAAAATCACTGAGATCAACCTCAATTAATGTCTATGAAACAAAAACAAAAGAACGTAAATTCTTCTTTTTTCAAATTTACGCGCCATTTTTGCTATCTAGGTATATGCCAGGTCGGCTACTTTTGGGACCGCCTACGTACTTAATAACGAGTTATATCACAGTATCCCTCTTTATTCTACTTTAATTTAACGTTATCAAGTTATATTAACATCTTTAGGAACTTCTACAACCCTAGACTTAGTTCATGTAGTTCCTAATCGATGCAAAAAAGTTGTTATGTTGAGTTTAAGCTCAGTTAAAGTCAAAAAATTGACGTTAATAAGGATTTGTGTTCAATATTTGAATTTAAATAAAACCTGTCATCAGTTTCGCTGACAGGTGGTATAAATAGTAAGAATAAAGTGATTTCTGGTCACTATTCTTCAACCTTATTATGGGTAGAGGAGTTAACCAATTTCTGAAGAGATCCAAAAAATCATAATTTCTTATACTAATAAAGGGAAGTCAACATACCAAATATCCAAAGAACTACCAAGATCTACCGTCAGCATCGAAAGTGAAATCAATCATGCAGCATTACAAATAACACAATCAGTAGTATATTTGAAGACCGGCCGTCCCCGCATCACAAGTGACGCAGAGAATAGGGTTCTGAAGAAAATAATAAAGAAAAATCGCCGTGCCCGAGCAGGAGAACTCACTGTGCAATGGCGGGACATGATTCAGAAAGTTGTTTTAGACGAGACTTGCAAGAGAGTCCTCAAGACAATGGGGTATGGTTTTTACACAGCAAAAGAAAACCCTTTGCCCTGCAGAAGAAAAAAGGTTAATTCGTCGTGAACATCAAAACCGGAAAAAATATGGAGCAATGAATCGAAATTTGAGATGACTGTTGGATGTTGAGGTGTTGTTGTGATGAACGAAAAAAGATCATCAGAAATAAAAGTGAGGCCTATCATAATGCCCATAAGGCCCAGCATCAGTAATGATACGGGTAGCATGTCAGTACAGTATTTGGGTCGGCTGAAATTTGTCAAGGGAAATATAAATGCTATAAAGTACCAGGAAATTTTGGTAACGGGTCTATTACCGGCCATTCAGAATTTGCAACATCAAGATACTTTCATTTTTGACTTGTCCCCGGTCGAACCTTTGTGGTGGAAAATGTAGAACATATTTAGGAAATATCCATCAAGATCAGAAAATGATTTAAAACAGAAGCTTCAGGGAGTTTGGGATTCCATCACCCCTGAAGAGTGTGCAGAACTGGTGGCGTCAATGCCACTGCGTATAAAATTAGTTATTGAGAGCAGAGGAGACACAACTAAGTGGTAGAGGAACTGTTTGGAGGATGGATGAACTCATTCTCTTTTTAGGCATTTAGGAAATTATGTTTTTTATGTTGAATTAATTCAGAAGTTATATTAAGTTATATGCAGGAATAGAGTATATTTTAGATTGGAACTTATGTATTATTCAGATTTGTTATTTAAGTGGGTAATCTTAATTTCAGACTAAGCTAAAATTTAACACATTTTACCCGTGTAAACGAAGTATTCTGCATTTGGGCTCGTAATGCAGATTTTATGTTAACAAAATAATGTCATTAGCCATTACAAAAAGTATAATATGAACTTCTTCTAAGTCAAAGTCTTTGTACTTGCCAATGAGATTACTTTGTTTACATAAAATCTGCCGGATATTCGGATATTAATGCGAGTATAGTTTCGGCACTAGTCAGTAGTCACTACGAGTATTTTAATCTACTGTGTCGCTATTGGTCAATGTGAGCAAAGAATGGCACTCAGAAGAGTGCATCAAAATCACCTATAGAGTTCTACTAAATTGATGGTTGCCATAGGTTCCGTACTCTTAAATTAGTTCAATTAGTTTAGTTGTGACTCTAGATCATCTTCAACAAGTGGTTATATCATTATATCTTGTCCAAGGTACGACCCGATCGCGCACGGCGGCTACGGCACGATCGACGACTACGCGCCGTACCCGCACCTGGCGCAGCCCGGCGTGGCGGACGGATACAACCGCGGCAGCCAGAACCCGAGTCGCCAGGAGTACTGCTCCGATCCCTACGCGTCAGTACACAAGCCGAAGAAGCGGATGGACCAACATATCGGTGAGTCTGAGAGCACTAAGTTAGGTTTGACTATAGCAGGACTGGCACAGGACCGGAGAGGCACAACATGGAGGAGGCTCATACCCAGCAGTGGGCGGAAAGAAGCTGCCAATGATGATGATGATAGCATCGGAGGTCAAGTGGGGATTTCCTGAGTAACTCGGGCGCGTCAGACTCAGATGTGGTGAGTTAATGATCCACCATATCTTAGTCTGACGCGGTCGAGTGAATCCCACTTGTATGGACTTATTTTTTGTTGCCCTAACGGCGCGGCTCTAGATGGAAAGCTCAGATTTGGTGGAGGTACTAAACAGAGTGTAAGATATCTCCCACATCTAAATCTGTCGCACTCGAGTATCTCGCACAATAGCCTATTGGCCTCTCGGATTATTAGGTTAGTTTAGAATAGGTTATTCCGAGTGTGGATCACGTTGTGGAGATTACATTATTTACCCGTTGTATACTTATTAAATTACCTACATTATCCTATGCCCAATGAATCATGCTGTACCTACTGAAATATTATCAACTGTATGATTCTGTTAGTCTCCATTTTATACATAACATATCCATAAATATCAGAGTTCAATCAATATCACATATGCCTACCTTTATTCGTTCGCTGCAATTTTTCCGTCATTGAGAGTCGATCGAATTTATAGAGAATTATCTCGGAATACAAAGCTGATAGTATTACTGCATCCACCTATAATAATAGCTGATGAAATGATTACTCTTTTAGAACAAAAACGATTTTACTCTCGTCTCTGAATAACGATGATATTTCATGAACTCAGATATTGTGTGTGGCTCTCGCATTAAGTCCCAGTTTTGTTTTGAAAATTATGTATCCGGTGAAGGACACAGAATGAACGAGGTATGTCGCAACGTTCGAAATATTTCGTTGGTTAGGAAACTATTAGTATTAATGAATATGTAACTCTGTTTTTTATAATAAAATCCAAATGTGTAACTGTTAAAACGAAACTTCAAACACACTTTATTCAACAAAGATATACCTATGAAAAGGAAAACTTTAAAGTTTTCATTCGCTGCTTGCATTTGTGAAGACTATCACGGACAAGCGTACACAGCCGGGCGCCATTTTAAGCGCTACCTTGCCTCCTAATGGGCCGCGTTAGTTTCTCAAAGCATTGTGTTGTGTGTTCTCATTAGTACACATTACTCGTGCCAACTCCCGCGAGTTTATTCAGTCAGTTACTTTTATTTTACGCCTTGAACATTCAAAAGGAAACTAGGCTAGCTAGCAAAGGAGTTCTTGAATAAGTTCTATGCGTTTAAGCAACTAATGAACAGAGTTTCGGGGGCCCAATTCTCTTATGGCGATAATATAGCGTTGGCCAAGCCAAATACAGCATTTTGCGCCATTGGGGGCCATAGATACGCTACCGCTATGCCATCGCCATAAGAGAAATGGGCCCCAGGATTCATAACGTTTACATTCTAATCCACGTGACAAGATGGTTTAACTCTCGGTTGGATTATTATAAGTTATGAATGAATGGCGCTTGTATGCTGAGCAGGCAACTTCATGTATGCAAAAGTAGGATACAATTATAGCTGTTCTCGCTCAAAGGACATTAGATATGTATAGGTCGACGCCAGCAAATTGCTTCAATATATGAATTGAGCTATTATTATATCTCTAGGCTATCGTAAGGAGCTACCTACCTACCTACCATATTATAATTCCTAACTGCCTGTAGAACGAGGGAAAGGGGGCTTTGCGACGTGGGTATTCAATTGTATTTAGCAATGAACAATTTATTATCACGCCTTACTTTGTTACCATAATAAATGTAAGCTCTACCTGGTTAAATTTACCACAATACATAAGCAAGTACCTAGGTAGTCAAATAGGGATCAGTACATATAAATATGTTGGTAGATTAATGTATTATTGACTTTGTTGGTGCATAGCGTAGATTATAGCGCAATCTGTCATATTTAAGGAAATGCCAGATATGGTGCTAATAGAGCCAACGAAATCCATCTTTATTAAGTTGGGCTACTGCAAGCTCACAACCAAAGCCGATATGCAAGACAGATGTGCTTTTACTATTAGTAATCTATGTTTTACCGAGTAATACACACACGAGTATGCTATCTAACCAGCCTCCTAAACCCAAAAAGCTAATTACTGCTAAATATAGCCCTGCTCTGCAATATGGCATTTTGTGTGGCCTTGTGTCAAGTGTCAACCTCGTCAACTCTCATTTACTTATGCAGGGTGTAACAGTAAAGTGTAGTCATATGTTAGGGAGTTGTTAGGGACATTATTCTGAACATCTTTCACTATGAAACTGATTTGATCATTCGCGTCTGGCGACCCTGTCGTTACGGTTGTGTTCTTGCTCTTTGAAATATTTTACCCGAGTACCCTCAAAAAGTAAAATCCAGCTACAACACCTACTTCTTCTAAAAATGGTTAAGTGCATTGACTGTCCAAGACCCGTTACCAAACGTCTACCAGGAATTGAATGCATGAAATGTAAGAAGTGGCGCCATGCTGATTGTGCCGGAATGTCTGAAGACAAATTCAAGCATCTTGTCCAAACTGAAAACATCGACTGGACCTGTAAAAAATGCAACAAAAACCCGAAAAGACTCTCAGTTATAATCCCAGATGCGGACGAAGATCTCCCTGGGACCCCTCAAGAAGAAAAACCAATATCCAACTCTCAGCTAACAATGGCAATCAAGGCTGAGCTTAAAAAAATGATTAAAACTGAATTAACGCCGTTGCAAAATTCGACCCAATACAGCAGCGACAAGAACGACGACTTTGAAGAAAAGATTGCAGCCTATGAAGAAAAGTTCAAAAGCATGCAGAATAAAGTCACTGACTTGACCAACAAATGCTCTAACTACGAACTTAGATGTCAAGCTCTCGAGCAGCGCGTCGCTGAATTAGAACAAGAAAAACTTGTCGACACCCTTGAAGTAGCAGGAGTTCCACCAAAACCTAATGAAAACATAGACGAAATTGTTAAGAAAATAGCTGAAACCCTAAAAGTGCCTACAGAAGTAGCTGAGTCATCCAGGACCAAACGCAGGGGCAACGAAAACTCGGATAAGCCCGTTGCAGGATACAAAGCTCCGATAGTCCTCAAGATGAAGAATGCAGACCACAAAAAGGCATGGATAGCGGCAGGAAAGATAGCACAGCTAAAGGCAAACTCCATCGACTGCTCTTTTGGCGAAAATCGCATCTTTGTACGTGAAGCACTAACAAATCATACCAAGACTCTTCTATGGCAAACAAAGGAGCATCTAAAACAAACATACCGCTTTATTTGGAGTAAAGAAGGAAGAATACTTGTGAAGAAAGACGAACAGGCAAAAACTATTAACATTAGAAGTACAGCAGACATCGACAGGTTAGCTCGCAATTAATCAATAAGCATACAAAATCCGTAAGTTTTCTATTCTTTAAAATTCACATCTAATAATGTAACAGAGCATTTCAATATCCCAAATTTAAGTAATTTCTTTAACTTCATACCTAACAACAACAAAAATATAACTTGCATCCATTTAAACATCCGTTCACTCATAAAGAACCTTAACCAACTAGAACAACTAATTTATAACTTCAATTCGCAAATTGACATAATTGTTATTACCGAAGCAAATATATCAGATAAAATTTCATCATTGTTTAAGATTAACGGCTATACACAACACTGTGAATTACGTAATGACAGAAAAGGAGGCGGGATAATTATTTTTATTAAAAACAACCTTAATTTCACCCCCATTAAAACCAAAACCTATATACATATATACATATACATTTGAATGCCTAATGGGAAAAATTAGTCACCCTAAAATAACAGAACCGATTCACATTTGCACTATCTACCGACCACCCGACACAAACAAACACCTTTTCTTAAAAGAACTTAGAAAATTACTATTTTCACAATCGCTAACTTCTGATATGATCGTAATCGGAGACATGAACATAGATCTCAAATCGTCCACCACTATCTGCCATAGCTACATAAACATAATGCACGAACTTGGACTAACACAGGGAATATCCAGCTATACACGAATTGCCACATTAAAAGATTCTGTAACAAAATCATGCATAGACCACATTTTCGCCCGAGATAACAGACGAGATATGCACTCGGCTGTTGTCAACACGGTAATAGCCGACCACTGCCTAACTGCGATATCGTTGGTCGGCAACGAACTGACGCAGGGCGATTCTAAAGTAATTAAAACATTTAACAAGAAAAAGTTACATGAAGAACTCAATTTAACTAATTGGGATTACACCGCTAGTATGAATAATCCTAATGAAATTTTAAAATTTATAGTAAATAACTTTAATAAATGCTATGATAGAACTAAAATAAACCTAACTCAAAAAGACCTAAGACCGCCTTGGTATTTCGGCAGGGTTCAAAAATACATCCAACTAAGAGATGAAGCGTATACTAAATGGAAGAAAAAACCCACCAACGCAGTGCTACGATTGGATTATAATAGATTACGCAATAAAGCTAGCAAGGAAATTAATAAAAATAAAAACGAATTTATTAAATCTGAAATTGAAAACTGCAAGGGAGACATAAAAAAGCTATGGAACATAATTAATAAACTAACAGGCAAAATCTCTACTACTATTGAAGATACTATATAGAAATACATAACTGATACCCCAATAAAAAATGTGGTAAATAAATTCGCCGATGAATTTAAAAACGCGGTAGCCGCAATAAAGACGCATTGTAATAAAAAAATACTAGACCCAACATCTTACCTTGAAGCGACAGACAAAAGCATGAGGCTTAAAATGGCCACCGAAGAAGACATAAAACAACTCATACAGCAACTGGATGATAACAAATCCCCCGGTGCTGATAAAATAAGAGCTAAGGACATCAAATACGCATGTAACGCTATTGCTCCAGCTATTAAAAACTTGATCAACACTAGTATACGCACAGGACAATATCCAGACTTCTTAAAACTAGGAATAATAAGACCTATTTACAAAAAAGGCGATCATCGAACTTACTCTAACTACAGACCAATTACTATCCTTTCATGTATCGATAAAATATTTGAAAAATTCCTAGGACAACAAATACAAAAATACCTACAGAAAAACATCATTATATCAAGTAAACAGTACGGGTTTCAGCGTAACAAGAGTACCTCTCAATTACTGGCAAACTTTGCAGACGAAATTTATAATCATTTAGATAAAAAAAAACATGTCCTAATATGTAGTTTTCATAGACTACAGCAAAGCTTTTGACACGTTATCTCACTCTACCATAGATGCCAAAAATTACCTATGCGGCATAAGAGGTCCACTCCAAAGCTTACTACAAAACTATCATAAAAATCGGAAATCTATAGTTAAAATTGATAACGTCGAAAGCAATTAATTCTTAATAACTGAGGGCACTGCTCAAGGATCTGTCATCGGGCCAATAGAATATTTGATATATGTCAACGACATGCCAAATGTTGCTAAAAAATGTTCCATGTACCAGTTCGCCGATGACACAGCAATGATTGCAGCCCACAATGACCTGATAGAAGCCCAAAAAATGCTTCAAGATGATTACAATAACATTTGCAAGTGGTCACATGATGCCGGGCTAGTACTCAATACTGACAAGACCAAATTACTCCATGTACGATCAAGCCACATCAAAAGTACCCACAGTCCGTCCATAACCGCACACACTCATGACTGCATGCACTCCCACTGTAGTAATTGCTGCTGCGCATCACTAGAGCTGGTCAGACACATTAAATACGTCGGCCTTATAGTTGATGATAGGTTTACTTGGTCCAAGCACATAGACTCCATATGCACTAAGTTAAGAGCTCTGCTTCTAAAATTCAAAATTCTAAAACACAGATTACCCACCCACATGTTACTCACACTATACAAGACTATGATTGAATCAATTGTAACCTACGGATTGAGCACATATGGAAGAGCATCACCATATCTAACTAATGAAATACATAAACTACAACATAGAATACTAAAAACTATAGTTCCGTTGTCCATTAAGTTAGAATTTAGAAGTAACCCTCTTAAACTTTTTAATTATTGTAAAACCATGCCTCTGTCTACCCAATTTGATTACTACATACTAAAGGAATACAATAAAATTCATGACACATTATTGCTTAAGAAAATATGCCATAAAATAACAACACGGAAAACAACTGAAAATAAATTTTATATACCAAACTTTAATAATAGCAATGGGAAAAGAACAGCTTCATACCTTATCCCAAAAAAACTAAACGAACTGCCTTATGACATACGAACACAATTTCAAGATCACAATTTAAAGAAAGAATTAAAAAACTTTTACTTAACAACATTAGAACTGCAGAATAACGCAACTGATATTTTTTGTTAAGACTGGAAGCAACTACAGGCGCGCGGAATGTATGATAGATGTTCAGCAGTAAGTAGTGCACAGCTACATATATTCTACTCGCTCTCACAACACACACCTCAACGCGCATGGGTTGGTTCCCGTCTCTTTCGCATTAAGAAATAGTTTAAACTACCTACATAATGAATGTAAACTGCCAGACCGACACAAATAAACCTTTTAGGTTTCGTGTCACAAATTTGTCAATTAGTACTTAAGATTTTTTATATTAATAAATAAACAAATAAACAATAAAAACTTTAATTTTAAGTTCTCCATACAGTTTGGACCGGGCGATCAGCTGTTTTGTCCATTACAACGCCCTAAAATATGACTACACATTTATGCTACACCCTGTATAATTAGTAAACAATATCATGCATAGCGTCACTCCTTTACCCATACGGGGTGGCAGAGGCACGTTTAGCTAGTTATTCAATACTCCATCTTGAGTGACAGGGGGCTATCCCATCGCCGCAACCGAGATATGAAGATCTTGTCACGATGTTTACAATTACTTAAATAGTAGTTTTTGGTTTCCAGAATCCCCGTACCACGAGGTCAGCGGCCTGCCCGAAGCGTACGGCAGCAGCGTAGACCCCGGCGCCTCCGGGGAAGAGAAGCCGCCGCACATGTCCCTGAGCTACGACGAGAGCCTCGAGAGCGGCTACTCCACGCCCAACTCCCGCGCACGCCGCGTCATTAGAGAGATCATTGTATGAGATACACCTGCAATACCCCCCCGAATCAGTTCTACTAGCTAGTTTCGAATTGCGCTACGAAATAGACTCGAATATTATTATCAGAGGCTCTATTTCGGAAGTGAAAGTGGGAGAGTCAATGCGGACTGTGGCAGGGGATCTGAAACTTATCTCGGCTCTTTCTCAGGCGAGTGTTCCAACTAAATCTGAGATGGCTGCGCTTCAAGGGCGTACCCAGGATTTCAGCTAGGGGGGCAGCTCATACCTGTTTCGAGAAGATGGTCGGTCAGGTATATTGAAACATAAAACGTTGACGTTTATTTTATCTTCTAGGGGGGGCAGCCCCCCCCCCCCTGCCCCTACCTGGGTACGCCCATGCTGCGCTTGATAGTTCCTTTAAGGCTGGGCCAGCTAATTCTTGTGCAGAATTTCGGAGATCGCTCCAACACGTTTTGGAAGGATGCTTTTTGTTCTGAATTTCACAACTGAATCTTGGCGGTCTGTGGCACAAAATTTGACAGTCTGTTACACATCATCATTTATCCCAATTTAAGTACAATCCTATGTGTTGTTAGAATAACTGTGTTGTGCACCCACTTACCGCCAATTGTTTTTTTGTATGTACTCACGCACTTGTTGATATCACTCGTTGATATAACACGCACCATTGTAAAAGACCTAGAAATAAACCTAATTCAGAAGAGAAGGCAACCCCAAATATGTGGCATCGTACAAATATAAACAAGTAATTCCCGCTTAGAAACTCTATGAAACACAAATTGGTGTTCAAATAAGAACTCTTATCAAATTCGACTGTTTGTATTTTTAAGTACTATACTGTCACTGGAACCGTCTAATGTGTAATTAATTAAGTTAAAACTTATGTTACACAGTCCTGCAAGTGTACTTTTTGATTAGGTGAAGGCTCGAGTCAAACTCGTTTGGAACTATTTCAAACTCCGTTATTTGTACCTTAGAGATCAGAACAAAGATAGTTCGGCCCGCTTTTGAAATAGCTTTAGTGTGGAGACTTTGCTTAAAGTACATAGAAGGAACTATGGTCCGCTTTTGCTGTACAAACTACTAATTAATAGTTACTGGATACTCTGTCGACTGTTCAATCGAAAATCGATTATTTATACATGCGGCTTGCTATTATCTACAGATATATCTAGAGTTATTCTTAGGCCATAAGTACCTGGATACTTGCTGACAGATAATTGACTCTAAGACCCACCCGAACACAATCCAAATTTTACGCACAGTTAGATGTATTATTAGTGTTACACATTGTGTATAGTAAGATGAACCTGCCCGTTCTGTGGTGATGGTGTATGTGATGTTACCTATACACAAATTGAAATATAAATACTTGTGAGTTTGAAATAGCGAGGTTGATGAGAACTTTACGGGTCCGATGAGTTGTGTTGTGAGTTTTGAACGTTTTGTCAATTGTGATATACGTAATACTTGAAAGGGTGGATGGTTCGTACGTGGTGAGTTCACGGCAGTTGCCTGAGATATTAGTGGATACGCAAACAGCACTTGGTCGTGGATATTATATTTGCTTTAGGGATATACTTGCCTGCAGGCGACCAGTCAAAAAAAACGACAAATTTTTCACCGACTTGAATTTGTGATACGTTTGCGTGCTCGTTGCGTTACAAAAAGTGTTGTGATCGTTAAACTATCGGATATTTATCATCACAGTTGATTTTCTATTGGTATTTAAGAATCTCTATTTGGCATCACGTAAATTAAGGTGTCTGATTATATCTCGTTTAGAATTGAGGACGGATTAGCATGTACATATGAAGTTTCCATAAAAGTGTTTAAACCTGGCAGGTACGTAAGCATGTCTTAAATATTTTTTAGTATTTTATACTGTTAAGTACCCCCAGTATAAATACTTTAGTTTTTGGTAACACAGAACCGGATTACTTCAATCATTGATGTTATGTACTCTGGAAATATGTCCGAACTTCTCTGTTCGGAAGTATTTCCAAACTCCAATAACTGACTAAACAAAACAGTTTATTTAGAAATACCGCACCTCATTCAGTTAATTTAGATTCTTAAATTACGAAGGCAGTACAGTAGGTACCCATTTCATACTTTTTGCAAGTCAGAGTTTTAATTGAATACATACTTAAATGTGCCTCGTGGAATTTGCGTCAAAGTCGAGCTTATTGAAATGCTAGAGTGAAATATTTCTATAGCAGCTTTTTTTGTTTTAATACTGTTTTTTGTCCTATATATTTCCAAATGAGGTAGCAGAGGCAACTTATTATGTGTTCTTTAGGTAGCGACATATAGGTACATACGTAACTGTCATACTGCGCTGTATTTAAGTACGATCTAATTTTATTTTGTATTTGATAGTGTGTAAGTACTCTTCAGTTCGTATATTCTCTTTATTGTATAGTCACGTCGAAACTCACAAAATAAGCTAATTCGTTTTCGCAGGTACAAGACTAAGCCTATTAAGTAGCAAATGATAGGGCATACACTTATAATTGACCGTCCTTTGCACTCAAATTTAGATGTTAGTAAATGTGTAATGTGTTAACGACATTTAATATCATCAAATTAATTTACCCAATTGACATTTATACATATGATTCGTAAATAATAACTATTTGTTAATTATGGTACTCGAGTGCCATGGTGTTTTGTGTTTAATACAAGGGTTAGCCGGGTTCCACTGACCCCAACGTTCATCTTAATTAAGTAGTTGTAATCAAATTAATTGTTAAGACCTTCGTGGGATCAATTCATGTCGTACAATATGAGCTTCAAATTAATTAAATGTGACGTTATGATCTCAATTCACTGTACATTTTTATATTACATCTTACAATATGGCTTTAATATGGTCGCCCATTTTGTGATGTGCAATTTTCCGCGAATATTTTAAAGAACCTTTGTGGTTACTTTTTTAGCATTACTCGCCATACTAATAGACGTGTCGACGTTCTAGAGTATGACGGGTAATGATTGTACCAATGCTGCTAGTGGTAATAGTCACATAGTACTCACTAGAACACAATTGCCGGAAAATAGCGACCTTATGTAAGCTGTCGCGTAAACATCATCAAAATATCTCTGAACATCATTAAATAGCTAGTATACAGCCCTCTATATGATTTGAATCAAATGTACTTTTTCATGTGCCAATCAATCACGTTTAACGCTGTAAATAGAAAATTTAAATCATAAATATTCCTCAAAGTTGTAGAAACTTTGGTTATCAGATTTCCCTTTCGGTTGTGATTGTATTTTCCGTCTTTATTACGTTTTCCTCAACTCATTTCATTACTCAAACGAAAGTAGCATATTATAGCAAATAATAAATGTATTTCGCTCCCACCTCTACATAATTATTAAATCTCCATAAGTCTATGTGTATGAATTTCACATGTTTATTTTTTTAACTTACTTTCTTAGATTTAATACTTATGGATATGGTATTTATATACCATTTAAATCAACGACAAAGTCCAAGACCAACGACGATGAATTAAATACGCAATTATTTCTTTGGCTCTAGAATCAATACTAGCTAAAGAATTTATTGCATTTTGGTACCCATTGATTGACATCACATTCAAAGTTGCAAAAAAAAACGTGATTATTAAGTTAACACTTAAAGCTAACCATTTTATAAGCTAGAGTCAAAAGCATGTAATGATTTGTGTTTTACTTAATATTGTCGGTATTCATTGTAAAAAATTGTTATATTTACTTATCTACTGATCATATACATTATTTTATCGTTTTTACTCATTTTTAATGTTAGCATTTTTGTATATTACTTTTTGATATATTTTTACACAGTAGGTACTTAAAATTAGCTGTAAAGAACTGAAATAAGCCATATTATAGTTTTAAGAGATATATCTACATACTTTTTAGTTATGAGACTATCTTTTATCTTTGTAGGCACTTTAAAATGGCTTCTATGATGAAATAATCATACGCAGTACATAGTCGTTTACACAAATATCAACTGCCCTCCCTTGAAATTATTTGTTAGATAGATATTAAATTAAGATCGACTAGTGAAATAATTGTATATAGTTACCTAGAGATGTAACTTCAACTTTATATAGATAACTGAATGTACATTACCTACGTTCTTGGAAATAAATGAATTCAGAAACAGGGGCTTGTTTTCTTCAACCAGTCGTCCGTCGCAGCGAGTGTCTTTCAGCAGAGCTTTGCGCTATGCAGATTGTTAGAGATATCATTCTAAACAACTTTTACAATTAAACCGATTTGATCAGAGCCACTTAAATTGTCACTTCTCCGTACATTTTGGGCCGGGTGGTCAGCTGATTTGTAGGGAAAAGTGATAAATAAAGTTGCTCTGATCAACTCGGATTCATAGTAAAAGTTGTTCAGAATGATGTCCCAAACAACCCCTTAAAATTTGACTACACCTTTCTGTTACGGGACATATTTAATACAGGATTATTACAGATATCCCGTAACAATAAAATAATATGTCATTTAGATTATAATGTAATGCTTATGATAATGTTATTTCTGATGTATTGTTTGATAAACTTAGGGGCCTATGTAACCCAACAAACATCAGCATAATCAATCAATGGAAGGAGAAGGGATTGAGCGAGGGTAATTTTGGTTTGACGTGGCAAGAAGTTCTGGACTCTTCTTACTGAGTGAAAAGTGGCGAAGACACGCTTACTGACCTCACTGACATGCTTTGACCAGGATAGGTGGCTATCGAATATGACCTCCAGGTTTTTGGCCTTGTCACTGTAAGCGATAATAGTACCGGTCTATACTACAGGTGCTATGGGCAGTTGCTTAATTTGATTTTAGAAATACCTGGACCCCAGAATCATAACCTGGGACTTACTGGGGTTAACGAGCATTCTAAAGGACAATGCCCGTATTCTGAAGTTTTCAGGTCAGCCGTGTTTTTAAAGGTCAGCGATTACCGCATCTATAGCCGAAGTCACATCACTAAAGAGAAAATGACGGTAGATCTGAAGATGCGCGGAATACCCATAGTAATTAATATTCCTATACCTATACTCGACATTGATGGGGATAACCCTCAGCAAGTCAGCACCGAATCGTCTATGTAGCAAAATGGCCAGGACTTCAGAATACTTCAGATGGTCATAATGTATCCATTCCATCCATTATGTAAATTGACCATTCTGTAAATATGGCTAAGTCGTAAAATACTCAATAAGCATATAAGTAGTCCATATGGATACACGGCCTTAGCACAATAAGTCTTAGTACGCAAAATGTCAAATATTCAAAAAGTTCAAAACGCAAATTAGATAATGTCGACAATAGAGCCCTAATAGCAAAACTTCCAAAATGTTTAATAAGAATAATATAATATGTAGTTTTTGATGTGATGACTTGTTGACACTTTTACCCATTTTCACAATATCCAGTTTGTTGTGACATTTCGACCGACACCTATTTATTTTTCTCACGCTCAAAATTTCAATGTAAAAGAAGTGCTTGAAGGTGATTTCCACCTGCAGGAGAGATTCCACAGCCCGCAGATTGCAGTTAACAGTTCAAGAAAGTGACAGCTCAATCCACTTTACCTCGATCAAATTCTAGCCCGCTCTTGGATCATTGATCCCTGAAATGGGGCACTGATCCAGCCTACATCTATTTAGAACGCCGCCGCCACACGGAACCTGCCGAGGCAGGCGGCGTCGGCGGCTTCTCACAGCACGAAGAAGATATAGTGCGACGTGATGAACAGTTTTTGTTTGTTTATTTATATATACATATTTTTTCTATTCTTCAGTAGTACCAAATTATATTTGTAGCTTTCTTATTCGCTCGTGCTACGCCGATGTCGCAGTCAACCGGGCCGTCAGCAGGTGCCGTCTGCAGCCAGACCTTCGACACATCACTTTCAGATCTCGTGCAGTGTCCGGAATGCACACAGCAGCGGCTGTTCAAAGGACAGAGAGGTCTAAAGATACACAATTCCAAAACACATAAAAAACATTACCTCGCACCACAGGGCAACCAAGGCGCTCAGGTTGCGCCCAATGATAGCAGCAGAACACAGCCGTCAACGGGCGCATTCTGGGAAACCTTAGGACGCCTTAAACAAATGTGCCCAGTAATTAAAAGAATCCCTCGTGGTGCCAGGACATGCGTGGCGACCTCTCTGTCCCTTTCCATACGACAGGTCATCTTAAACAATGATGGCCCCAGTTGGGAACAGCTGCTTACTTTCGCATACCGGACTTTGCACGTAGATAAGGATGGAAGCAAGAGCAGATCCCTTACACAATCAATTAAAAACAACTGCAAGAACCAATCACCAACCTTTTCGGGCCAAATTCTCAACAATAGATCTCGATCCAAATTTAACATGACGAAAACAATAGAGAATAAAATAAGTGACGGGGATTTAAAGGGAGCTGCTCAACTTCTTTTCTCGAGCGATGCTGTCGCCCCTGACTCCCCGGACACTCTGCACGCGCTGGAGTCAAAGCACCCAGCACCTTCACCAACACTGCACCTCCCTGATCCCCCCAACCCTTCTGAACGTACCCCCCAGGCTACAGCCGAGGACATCGCATCTGCGGTGATGTCCTTCAGAAGTGGTTCCGCAGGCGGCCTCGACGGCATGACCCCGCAACACTACAAAGACCTGATCTGTGGAGCCGTCGGGGACGTCGGGCAGACTCTCCTGGCGGATATCGCTGAACTGGCGAGCCTCATGTTGTCTGGAAAGGTACACGAAGGCATAACAGACGTGCTCTACGGAGCTAATCTGTGTGCCCTCATAAAGAAGGACGGGGGTATCAGACCCATCGCTGTAGGCAATACCATCCGCCGCATAGTGTCAAAGATCTGCTGTAGGTATATCCTACCAGATCTTTGCACTACCTTACAACCGGTACAGCTGGGTTTCGGTAGCAGGGGAGGCTGCGAGGCCGCTGTGCACGCGACTCGCACCTTCCTAGCTAACGGAGGAGGTGACGTGCTGCTGAAGGTAGACGTGAAAAACGCCTTCAATTCGGTAGACAGAGGCGCCCTGCTATCCCAAATTAAAGAGCATACACCATCTATCTACAATTACATGTGGCAATGTTACAGTAAACATTCTAAATTAGTCTTCAGGGACCATCTTATAAATTCTGCCGTCGGCTGTCAGCAGGGCGACCCACTCGGACCGGCAATATTCAGTTTGGCTATCCATCCGATCATTACCAGCCTAAATTCCAAATTCAACATTTGGTACCTAGACGACGGGACCATAGGAGGCAAAGTCGAAGACGTATTACAAGATTTAGAACACCTAACATCAGAATTAAAAAAATAGGCCTAGAATTCAATTTCTCGAAATGCGAATTGTTCATATCCGATAATATTACCCTCTCGGAAAAGACTGAGATCATCTTTAAATTCAACTCAGCTGCCCCTAACATTAAAATTCTAGACAAAGACTCACTTCGCCTCCTAGGGGCCCCCGTTCTAGAGGACGGGATCCCCAGCTTCGTGGATGAACAAATCTCTAAATTCAATCAAAATTCCATCAAACTGACTGACCTAAATCCCCACATGGCCCTGTCTATCATACGGTTTTGCCTTTTTGTACCCAAATTTACCCACCTCCTTCGATGCTCTCCTCTTTGGAAATACCCTCCCATTCTCAACCTTTTAGACGATATTACCAAAAGTACATTAAGCAAAATTTTAAACATTAATCTCGATGAACGAAGCTGGACCCAATCCGCCCTTCCAATCAGACACGGTGGCTTGGGGATCCGGAAAATCTCAGATGTGGCGCTCCCGGCCTTCCTGTCTTCAACCCATAGCTCACGTGATCTCTATGGTAAAATTATAAACCCATCACTCGGTGATGTGGAGGTCACGTGTCTGGTCGAGGCCAGGAATGCCTGGACGCAAGCCTGTCCGAGGCAAAATTTTCCAACAAATTTGAACTCTCAACGGCTATGGGACGAGCCGCTATGCATTAAAACCCGCGAAGATCTGGTAAAAACGGCTAGTGGTCCAGCAGTGCGCGCTCGTCTCCTAGCTACCAGGGAGAAGGAGTCAGGACACTGGCTGCGCGCAATCCCATCAACGCACATTGGCACCCTGCTTGACCGTACCACCCTTACCCTCGCCGTTTGCCTGCGACTCGGCGTAAAGACAAACGAAATCCATCGGTGCCGCTGCGGTGCTAGGGTGGACCAACTAGGTCACCACGGCCTCTCCTGCCAACGCAGCGCCGGTCGGTGGTCCCGTCATGCCAATCTTAATGACGTCATCCGTCGGGCCCTTGCCAGCTGTGGCGTGCCAGCAATACTTGAACCCAATGGACTGGCACGCGACGATGGCAAGAGGCCAGACGGAATGACGCTCATTCCCTGGCAGAGCGGGAGGTCGCTAGTATGGGACGCGACCTGCGTAGATACGCTGGCACCGTGTCACCTTTCGGCAACCTCAGCCACAGCCGGCGCTGCGGCGGCAGCAGCAGAGTGTCTCAAAACCCGCAAATACGCCGCTCTCGGCGACGACTATTTGTTTATTCCGTTCGGCTTTGAGACCCTTGGGCCGTGGGGCCCAGACGCTCGAAGAGTCCTCAAAGACATCTCTAAGAGGCTCGTCGAAGCGTCAGGGGACCGCAGAGCTGGCGCCTACCTCGCTCAACGCATCAGTATTGCGATACAGCGAGGTAACAGTGCCAGCGTCTTGGGCACCCTCCCGCCCGGCAGTGAACTCAGGGAAATTTTTAATTTAGTTTAGTGCAGTTATAGTTTAGTTTTAGTTTTAAAGATCACATTTATATACCTAATTGATAAATAAACTTATGATTATTAAAAAAAAAAAAAAAAAAAAAAAAAAAAAAAAAAAAAAAAAAAAAAAAAAGTAAATAGTCAAAGAGATTGAGTATTTAATAAATTATGGCTTGATAATATAACTGGCCACTTGATGCTCAAAAACTTCTGTGTTTCAATCATCTGTGGTTTCAATAATGACAATAATTTTTTATGTTTCTGGTTGTCATTCTCTACGTTTCTATGCATTTGTCTAAGAATTTTCAATTTAATAGGTAATTAACGAGTAATGGATAATATTCACGACATTATTTCTGCGGAAACTACTTTTGTATTCATTGAAAGCCAAAAAGGACAACTGGCATTACTTTTGGGTGGTCACCGGTATAATAAAATGTAGTCGACAAAAGTGGATCGTCTCTTTGGAGGTGTTTATATAGAGAAGAGTGTAGTGCTTCCATTTCGTTAAATAAGAATAAAAATCAGATATTACGACTAAGTGAGCATATCTGTAAAGCGAACCCATAATAAAATGAAACAGACGTGAAAATTTCTGAATGCAAAAAAATATATGCAAGAACTACCAGTCCGTTCAAGAAAAATGAGAGCGTCTTTAGTGAAATTAATGATGATTTTCCCATTCCGGACTTCATTTCGAAGAAAGTTGTACAGGGCAAGGAGAAAGTATATCCATCAAAAAGGGACAGAATACAAGGAAGTAAAAGATGTGGTAGTTCCAGATTTATTCGCTAAAGACTTTTTGGTGTGCTGCGTCGGCGACGATAATAAAATATTATTATTCTGCACAAAACTGAGTCGACTTGTCCTTCCGAGCTTAAGTGACAGATGTTTTTTCATCGATGGCACCTTTAAGAGCTGCCTAAAGCCGTTTTATCAGCTGCTATCTTTGCATGTTGATTTGAATAATAGTAGTGAATCTACAAGTAGGTACCATGGGTGTAATATTCGCTTTGTTGCCGGACAAATTGCAAGTGACTTATAAACGGCTTTTTTGCTAATCAAAGATTGTCTTTGAGTTAATATAAATAAAGTGAAGTGCGACTTCGAAATAGCTCTTACGAACGCAATTAAAGCAGTATATACCCAAAAGTAGTAATATCTGGCTGCTATTTTCATTTCCAAAAGGCAATTTTCACAAAAGCCCGACTTCTTGACGTTCCAAAAAACAATGAATGTAAAGAAATAATTGGTATTTGCGCAAATATGCCACTTTTGCCTTAGACATACTTCGCAGACTGCCGGGAGACCAATCAAAAGCATGCATCATGTGTTCCCAGTTTGTCACACCCATCTTGGTAACACTGTTACAAACTGGGAAAAAAAAAACCAGTTTGTCACACTGTTACCAAATGGGAATGAAAACATAATGTGATTCCCATTTTGTCACACCCTTGAGTAATAGTGTTACAAACTGGGAAGAAAATACTGCCAGTTTGTTACATTGTTACAAACTGGGAATTATTTTCCCAGTTTGTAACAGTGTTACCAAGATGGGTATAACAAACCTTCCCACTTTGTTATACCAATGGTCATGGATTGTCTTAAGTGGGTAGGGATCAAAAAAATAGGATTGTTAAAATGAATATAGTTGATATTAATATTTACACTTATTTAATATTACTTAATATTCGACGACCCGAATGGCCGTGTCGGCAGTAACCCTGCCTACAAAGCCAAGGGTCCCGGGTTCGAGTCCCGGTGGGGGCAAATATTTGTTTGATGAGAACGGATGTTTGTACCCTAGTCATGGTTGTTTATCTATCTAAGTATAATATGTATCTATATAAGTATGTGTATCGTTGTCTAGCATCCAAGATACAGGGAATCCTAGTTTGGGGCAAGATCAATGTGTGTAAATAGTGTCCAGGGTATTATTATTATATTATTACTTAAAACCAGAAGTAGAAGAATTATTTGGAATTTGTAACAATTTCAAATGTAGGTAATTCCTTATCATATCAAACACCACTTGAGTTATTTTAGCTTACAGCAGCTATTCGTTAATATGGAAAACAGACCACAAATAATTGATGGTTAATGTTACTGGTCTACTTTTAAACAAAGTTCTAATTTTTATTGATGATCATTAGGTGTTATAATTACAAAAACCGGTCAAGTGCGAGTCTAAATCGCGCACGAAGGGTTCCGTACCACCGTTCAATGGAAGCGATGGTGTGGAGTGAATAGTTTGGATTTTACACAGCAAAATATTGTTTACAAAGTTATTGGTGCGGTTACTTTCACACTCCATGTACGTAACCAGGTGCATCCATAAGTTTGTATGTGGTATTGAAAGAATTGTTGTATGGGAGCCCCCTTAAATATTTATTTTATCCTGTTTTTTAGTATTTGTTGTTATAGCGGCAACAGAAATACATAATCTGTGAAAATTTCAACTCTCTAGCTAGCTAGGTTCTTGAGATACAGCCTGGTGACAGACGGACGGACGGACGGACGGACAGCGGAGTCTTAGTAATAGGGTCCCGTTTGGAACCCTTCGGGTACGGTACCCTAATAAAAAAATAAGATGTATCACTAATAATTATCAACTCAATTACATAAATTAAAATTTATTGTGTAGGAAAAATAAGGTAAGTAGGTAAACACTTAACTATATATGTGTATAAACTTACTTATTTTAAATAAATTAGATATCATTTATATCACAATAAATCATCACATTTGTACATAGGTAATTGAAAATTATTAAATAGTTTGAGACTAACTAGCTTACAATAAGAACAAGTTCTGCCAAGAGATCAATAATAATATCAATTATAATAATAATATTAATACCTTGGACACTATTGACACACATTGATCTAGCCCCAAACTAGGATTCCCTGTATCTTGGGTACTAGACAACGATACACATACTTATATATTACTTACTTTGGCGGCATGTTAGGCTGCTCTACCGAAAGCCATCGCACCAATAACTGCTTTGAGGGATGGCATCGACGTTTAAATACGAAGATTAAATCGAAGCCAACCTTCGTTTTATTCCTGGACTTGCTCAGAAAAGAAGCCAAGTGGCAAGATGCGAAGTACAGCAATTATATCTTTAACGGTAATAAAATAAACAAAATAGACATAATGTTCAACGTGAAATCGAAAAGGGAACTCAAAACCTTGGAAGATGGTCGCATTACGCCATTTGATTTTTAAAGCGATTGCGATTGATAAAAAAACATATTGAATATGGATTAATTTTTATTTTATTTTAAAAGTATCGTTTTTTGTTATATTACAACTGTAGTATGTGTATTATTTGTTTGTTTAAATAAAAGAGTCGTTTATTTTATTAATATTAATTATAATTATTTTAAAAATTATGGTTTAATTTTTCTACACTCAAGAGCAAAAGTTTTGGGTACACTTTGTATAGAATTTCACTACAAACTGTACCCAAAACATTTGCTCTCGAGTGTAGTATTCTTAAGATCATCATCTATTATTTATCAATCCTATAGAACTAGGTCGAGGATAGGTCGTTTGGCTCTGACTTAATTTCTGTTTACTTTGCACGCATACCTTGTTTTTATTTTATATACTGAGGCTGGCAAACAAGCATGTGGGACACCTGATGGTAAAGTGATCACCACCGCCTATATAAACCTGCAGCACCAAGGTTACTGTAGATGCGTTGCCAGCCCAGAGGACTACAATGAAATGCCTCTTGTGCCAGTAATTACCCCGGCTGTCTTACCCTTCGAACCGGATTACAACAATGCAAACACTGTTATTTGGCTGGGGATTATCGGGTAAGACCATGTTAGCTATCTGGAAGAACATGCACGAGGTTGTTGGTAGGAACACCACCTCAAAAAAAAGAGGTCTTATATCATCTAAAATTTAGATAGTCTGAGTACAACCTAGGGGCAGTCCATTAATCACGTGAAGCTCGAAAGGGGGGGAGGGGGTTCGGAAAAAATCATCAAATATCACTAGGGGGGAGGGGGGTTGTAGTGAGATATTTTTTATTTTATTTTTTTATTTTTATTTATTCAAAAACAAATTATAATTATTCTTAACATTACTTAGGTGGCCACTCAATCCTTGACAGGTTTAAGTGTGACCACTGTCCCCCGCTTTTACCCTGTTTACATTTTAATCTAATATTTTTTTCTATGAGCGAAATACTATGAGCCGGTTTCACAGGCTACGGATATTCCCCGCGCGACAGGCAAGCCGCGATTTCTTAGTAGAATATTCACGGCTCGCCTGCTACGCCGCCGCCGCCGCCGGGTCCCTCCGCCACCTGTGAAGCCGGTCCGTGTTTACATTGTTGTAGGAAGTACTTTTTTAATACAGTTTTACATTTGTGATTGTCCACGCACAGGGAATCAATGACCTCGCTCGGTAGTTCATTGAGTTCTAGCGGTAGCATACATTCTATCGTTCTGTTAGGCGGCCTGGGTCGTTTGTCTTTTTAAAAAAAAACCACAAAGTCACTAACACTAATATTTATTGATCTCAGAGAGAATTACACAACTCTATAACTTCCCAATTTTGAGGTAGCAGAATGCTTTACCGCTTCCCGCGAGTGACTGAATCTAACTGACTAAAATACAAAAGAGTTAGAAACGACGAAGTCTAAAAATGATGATCAACAGTAATTCACACGGAAAAATACAGCCATGTGGAGATTATGCTCTATTAAGCTTTATCTACATTTTAATAAGGGTTGTAACAGCTCCCCCATTTTGACGGAGCTTCATCCCTTTAAAAATGAAGCGAAGTTCTAAACTAAAGTTTGTTGAAAATAGAAAACTCAAATTTAGGAAGTCTTACAAAACTTACAGTTAACACAAAAGTACAAAACGTATTATCAGAATTCACTTAAAAGTTAAGATTACGTCTAGAAGGATGAGGAACCTCGATTCCATGAAGTTTATCATAAGACTTATAACTAGTATGTGGGGCTGGCAGAGATTTTACAGATTTTTTTTCTTCATCTGAAGTAGAAACATCTGACATTTCAATAGAGTTAGACATTTTAGCTTGATGTTTGACCAGCTTCTTATTGTTGCATTGATTGAATATTTGTATACAACATCTAGAGTTACGATTGCCAATTCGATTTCTGTAACATTTATAGAGTTTATACAAAACAAACAGAGATATTATAATAGTTAAAACATAAGTGAAACCTGAATAGTATCTACTGTATTTAACAAAGTGGGATTCTGATTGTAACTTACTTAATTCATCTTCTAAATTATCCAGTTTATGTGTAGCATATTTCAAGGACTCTAAACTTATTTTGCTCAAATTAATTGGCGATAAATGAGGTAGAGTCTGGTTAAAAACTTCTTTCTTACAACAGTCGTCTAATGTGATATCAAAAGTAATATCCAATGGAGACTTCATTACGAAAGAGTAAAAACTAGTTGGAATCAGCTGAATAGTTTTTGAAAAACCGATACAATTTTCTGTTAGTTTTACAATACCGGTACCAACTATGGAATAATCAACAATATTATCATCACATTTCATAGTAAGTTTAGTAGGGTTTGACTGTACATATATCCATTGTTATTTTGAAGCTTTTGCCATATGCTTATTTGTCCAAATAACAGTTTAGCATTACATTGAGGAGGCAAGGACATTGTCACCTCCGTGAGGAGTTTTGATTCACAATTCGGATTAACATTACTTGAAAATATTGAGACAAGTTTACAAATGGAGTGGTTATAATTAATTTTCTTACACTTATCTATACTGTCCAACATAGCATAGTGCAATCTGTCATCACTTAGAGCAATGTAATTATCGGAAGGCTGAATGAGCGCGAAAGTTCTGACATGTGAGTCATCATGCGGGGTAGGCAGAGGTATATTTTTGTAAACTGTGAACCTATCGGAAGTTATTAGTGGAATCTGCAAAACAAAAACTATCCTTTTGTTATAATAGTAACAGTTAAGTTCCGACACGTCAATTAGTGAATGAATGTTGTTTATATTTAGTTCAACAGGAAAGTCAAGTCTTTTGTTTATGTGGTTGCTGTGTTTTGATAGCTCAGCAAACAGTTTTGAGGGACTTATCACACTAGGGTGTAGTATATTAACCTTAGAAAATAGGATAGCATTTAACGTGGTATCAATCAAATTAGAAAGAGAAAGTAGGGAACTTTCGATTATATTAAGTAAGCTATTTATCCTAGACATAGAATATAACACATTATCTGTTTTCGTGATTTGAGATAAGATTTCATTCATATTATTAATTTGGGCATTCAGTTTAATTTCATTCTGATTGAGTTTATAAATCGTAGAGTTAAAATTATTAATTGTCGATTTAACAATATGAATGTTGTCTTTCATCAAATAAAACAGTTCGTTCTCGCTTTTTTTGCAAGATTCGATAGCGGCATCATATTTCCGGGCGTCGTCCGCGTCTAATGTGCCGAAGAAAAACTTTAGAATCTCTCCGCCGAATTCTAAAGATCGTTTGACCTTCGTTGGGGTTTGAGTAGAGATAATATGAGATAGTGATTGCAATTTGATAAAATTAGACTCAACTAAGACTTCAATTGGGCTGGAGACATCCTTACATTGGATGAGGTCGGATGATTGTATTTTATTACAAAGATCTTGAGTCTTTTGTAATAAGTGTTCTACATTTTGAAGATAGGGCTCTAGGGTTATAAGATCAATGTGCGTGATTACCTTCCAGTAATCGTTATGAAAGTGAACCGTTGTAATAGGTTCAAAATAAATTCCGGGACTATGTACTATCGGAGTAACTTTAGACTCAGCGTAGCATCCATAGAGCAGGGCTCTGGAAATAAATAGAGTGGAATAGGTTAAGATTTAGCAGGCTTAATTTCGTTTGTGTGGTGTTTTATATGTTTACGGCCGACTTGAAGAGTTACATTGTGCTTGTTATGCACTTTTATAATTTTAAAAGGGCCGTTCCATATTGGTGAAAGCGCTTTCCTAAGCCTATGGTGTTGCTTTAAATAAACCATATCACCTGTTTTATATGTGACGTCACGAGAGTTTGAGTCATAATATTGCTTTGACCTTTCTTTACTGGCTCTAATCTTTTCGATAGCCTTTTCGCGGCTAAAACGCATTCTGTATTGCAATGCGCGAATGTACTCGTTATAGGTAGTATTACTGGAGGTCTCATATAAGGAATTTGGAATAATAGGCTTGTAACCATAAAGAAGTTCGTATGGGGTAAACTCAGTGGTACAATGAGGGGTAGTATTGTATGCCAATATGGCAGTAAACAGATAACAGCGCCAGTCGTTTTGGTTTTCGTTGACGAAGGATTTCAGGTATTCCTTCAGTGTAGCATGTGAACGTTCTAGTGCTCCGTTGGTCTGTGGGTGGTAAGGAGTAGTAAATAGAGACTTGATTTTCAGGATTTCGGTAAGCTGTTTGAACAATTCTGAGGTAAAACAAGTACCTAAATCAGTGAGTATTGTTTTGGGAAATCCAAAAAGAGACATAAAATGTACGAGATTTCTAGCTATCTCGTCACTTGTCGCAGTGACCATGGGGTATGCGCTTGAAAATTTAGTTAAATCATCCTGTAATGTTAAGATGAATCTAAAGTTTTGGAAACCCGCGTCGGGTAGGGGACCAACTATATCGAGAGCCAATCGTTCAAATGGTCTCGTAGAGGTTGACGTAATCTCCATTGGGGCTTTATTTGATTTTCGTAAAGGTTTATTGACCTGACAAAGTTTACACTTCTTAACATAATCCTCAATATCAGAACGCATGCCTTTCCAGTAATAGGCAGCTTTTATTCTATCGTACATCCGCTTTGATCCTGGGTGACCAGCGATAGTAGAGTCGTGGTTTTCCTTCAATATTTTCGGGACCTCGACAGGAGTCGGATAGATCAGTTGATTTTTGTAGACATGAATTTTGATGTTAGTGTTATTAAAGACTTGGGAAATCATATTATAGATTTTCGTATATGAAATTTTGGAAAATGGGTCTGTAAAGTCGGATGTTGCGAGATCAGTGGTTTCAGGGTGATCTTTCAGAATAAGATCTCTAAGTTTTATCAACAAGTTGTAAATGTCCTTGTACTTCGTCTCTTCATAGTGATGAACCTTAGTGTATGGAAAGTAATATTTTTTATTGTTACTATTTAAGCTCTGAACAGTAAAAGGTTCTCGCTCAGAATTGAACAAGTCAGCGGAATTGTCGAGTTGCGACAATATCTCTTCGCAGTGAGGCAAAGAGTAGTCGAGATCTAATGAGACGGGACATGTTATTGATTTTAATTTAGTCAGCTGTAGAGCCTCCGTGTGCTCCTCAATAACAGTGTTGGAATCTGGAAGTTTGTTTGTAAACTGTTCCTTGAAATACTTTTCGTAAGTTGAATTTAACAGGGAATCAGCATGAATTGCGTTGACGGGACAGCGTGATAACGCGTCAGCATTAGAGTTGAGACGACCTTGTTTGTACACTATTTCGTAGTCGTACTCTTCAAGCTTAAGGCGCCAACGAATGAGTCTACTACCGGGATCCTTTACGTTGAACAGCCATACATACATACAACATACCAAGGGACGATGGTCTGTGACAATTTTGAATTTCCGACCAAATATATAGGGACGGAAAGTTTTGACTGCGAATATGATCGCGAGAAGTTCCTTCTCGGTAGTTGAATAATTGCCTTCTGGCTTATTTAATGTACGCGAGGCGTAGGCAATAGGCTGGTCTTTACCTATGTCGCCTTGGGAGAGAACTGCACCGACAGCATAGTTACTAGCATCCGAAGTTATCACAAACGGAGCTGAAAAATCAGGGTATTGAAGCAGTGGGGCTGTGGTGAGTTTCTCCTTGAGAATTTGGAAAGCATTTTGTTGTTCTGGAGTCCAATCAAATGGGACATCCTTTTTAAGCAGTGAAGTCAGTGGTTTTGTTAACTTAGAAAAATTCTCAATAAATCGTCTGTAATATCCGACTAGGCCTAGGAAGGACTTGATTTGTTTTACGTTAGTCGGAGTGGGAAAATTGGTCACGGATTTAACTTTTTCAGGATTCGGAGACACGCCTTTGTCCGTTATGATGTGTCCTAAATATGCGACTTCGCGGCGTAAGAATTCACACTTGTCCGGCTGCAGTTTCAAGTTGAATTCACGCAGTCGGTCGAAGACTAGCTTTAGCTTGGTCATGTGGGAGTCAAGGTCATGAGAGTATATGATACAGTCGTCTAAATAAACATAGCAGTGGAGACCTTGAAGCCCTGAAAGCGCCGTATTCATAAGGCGTTGGAAAGTAGCGGGGGCATTTTTCAACCCGAAAGGCATTCTGACAAACTCGTAGTGGCCAGAGCTACTAGAGTTGGTAGACACGGTAAATCCAGTTTTTGGGGCGTCAACTGAGCCCATTGTAATTTGGTGAAATCCGCTCGCGAGATCCAAAGTACTGAAGTACTTGGAATGTCCTAATTGGTCAAGAATGTCGGTGATTAGAGGCAGTGGATAGCTTTCTGAAACAGTGACGTCGTTTAAGCGACGGTAATCGATGACGATTCTCCACTTCTTTTTGCCTGAAGCGTCCATTTTCTTTGGGACAACCCACACAGGGGCACTCCATGGTGAAACAGAGGGACGGATTATATTTTGGTCGAGCATTTTCTGGACTTGAGTGTCGACTTCCTCTTTATGACACTCAGGGAAGCGATATGATTTGACGTGAATAGGCGGTGCATTACCGGAATTAATAGAATGCTCGATAGCATGAGTGAAAGACAGAGGGTCACCTTCGAGATGGAAAATGTCAGGGTACTGGGAACAGCATTCGAATAGTGACCTTTTCTCTTCGTCATTGAGATGAGAACAGCGGATTTGACTTAGCACTCTATTTAATCGATCCGATTCAGAAGTATTTATCGAATTTATTTTGTGACAAGACTCAGTAAGGAACTTCTGTTCGAATGGTGTTAGTTTTACATAATAGTCTTTGACTTCTATACTTGAGTCAGTGGTGTTTAAAACAGAGACATTAACTTTTGCATTAGATTTAATTGAGACGATGCAATTAGCAACATAAACACCATTGCATAAGACATGATCTAGAATAAGGGCTTCATTATTTTGATAAAGCTCGGGCGAGTAATTTGATACTGCGCTTTCGATAACGGCCTCAGAGCGGGCCGGGATAATGTAGGTTGGCTGATTATAAACAATAGGTAGGGATTGACCTTTAATTAGCAAAGTTTTTAAGTGGTAGTCAATTTTTACTTTAAAATGACTAAAGAAATCACTGCCGATGATTCCGTCATAGTATTCCAAACTGACGTCATCGCTTGTAACATGAAATTTGTAATTCAATGATTCTTGGGGTATGTTAATTACCATCTGAAAGGTTACTAATGTTTTTATTAAAGATTCAGTGTTACTTATGCCTTTGAGTCTTACAATTTCGTGTGAAAGGTGTGGAGTTTCTCTGAGACTTGAGTTTTTGACAATACTGATGCTCGCGCCTGTATCTACGAGGAAACACAGTGGTTCCGTAGAATGGCTAGTTTGTAAATAAATGTGTGGTAGAGACACCTTTTTGGTATAGGTCTCAAAGATTGGAATAGAGTCGGTAGTATGATTTAATTCAGTGCAGTTAGTAGAAGGGTTCAGTGACCTTTGTTTATTTTGCCGGGATATAGAAGTGGTAGAATACGACTTGTTACGAGATGTATTTTTTGACTTAGTAAAATTAGTAGTACTCGAATTTTCTCGAGGTGAGTTTTGATTTAAAATAACATGACTCGACGTGTTTTCGCATCGTGGCACGTGAGGTGTAGATTTAGGAAAACTCTTGTCTTTAGACAGAGGTGGACTCAGTGATTTTTCTTTAGAACTCAGAGAATTTAGGGGACCCAGTGTAGGCTGAGATGAACTCGGATTTTTCCGAGATGTGTGACTCGACGTGCTCTCGCATTGTGGCACGTGAGGTGTGGACTTAGCAAAACTTTTGCCTTTAGGCAGAGATGAACTCAGTGAACTCAGTGAACTCAGTGGATGCTGAGATGAACTCGAATTTTTACGAGGTGTGTGACTCGGGAACGTTGCCCGAGGTGAATTTAAGTTTTGGGACTTAGTAAGGATTGAGTCAAAATCAGAGGGCTTATTTGTACCGTTTTTAAAACACGATTTCGGCAGGCACTGATCCGAAATCATTCGCTGTTTAAATCAAGGTCTTGGTCCTCACGCGTTACATGCACGTTTGCATGAGTTGAGTTAGAGTTTGGTATTTGACCTTGGCTATTATTTTGCCGATTTTTGTATTTGAGTTTACGGCACTCCTGAAGGGTATGACCAAGGTTCTTACAGTATTTACACTGCTTGACATTTGCATTAGTTGAACCTTGAGATGTACCTTGGGTTTGGGCAGAATTTACGTTAAAGGACCTTTGTGTGTTATGTGAGTGAGGCTTTTTATTTTTATAACACTCAGAGGATGTGTGCCCTAATTTATTGCATGTAGAGCACTGTTTTTGAGAGCGATGTGAGGATGTTGACTGTTGTTTTAAGTTGTACAGTTTTTCCTCTTCAATAACGTGCTGTACCGCTTCATTTAAACTTGAGGGTTTCTGCATCGCACAATATTAGAAATTGAGCCACTTAGGCCTAACATGAAGGTATTGAGCGCGAGATCTTCCATGGCTGCTATACGGCCAAGAAGTTCTTTGGAATCTTTGCAATTGTAGTGAATGTCGGATTGTATTCTAGTTAGTATACACTCAATACGCAATGAATATTTGGTGACATCTTCTGAAAAGAGTTGTCTGCAATTTTGCAAGTCAACCAAAAGATGTGTTGCGTGTTTTTATTCCCCAAAAGTTGATTTGAGAAAGGCTTTTATATCCTCCCATTTTGTGAAGCTTTTTAAGCTACAGGCTACTTGTGCCTTACCCTCTAGTTGAGAGAGTATATATTTGCAGAGCACGTTTTGTTGCTCGGGGGTAGCTAGGGACATGGCATTGTCACAGTTTGTTAAGAAAGCAGGGAGTGACTCCTTGTCACCATTATAGCTTTTGATGAATTTAGTGAGAACACCAAGAGTGACAGACATTTTGGTTTTAGAGGGTTTTTCAGGTGTTGAGTTAGAAGATTCAGCGGTTTCGGCTGCTGAAGATTCGCTATCTTCTGATATTAGACTGACGTCTTCGGTTTCAGATTTAAATTTCGACATTAATCGAACTGTGATATGTTAGACAAGTGTAGTATATAATTAAAAATCACACACAAGTAAAAATTATAAAATGTAAAATAGCATAAAAATATAGTAAAACCTTGTAGAAATATCACTGAAACACTTAATTTTATCTTTGAATTTTAACTCACAAGAACACGGTGATGAAGATCTCGAGTTTCATTCTCACGGTAGTGTCACGCGCAGGTAGTATGTGTGCAGGCAGGTGGCGCGCAGAAAAGTAGGCGCTAATGCAAGGCGCCCAAGGGTATCCAATGAATTGCAGGCTTTGCAACGCTCCTGTTACTATCGCCAGCAGATAACGTGCAGTTGCAGTTGACGGTGTGGAATTTTCCACAAAACAGAGTTTGTATGAAGACTGCCGTGGGAAAATGTTTCCTTGGATGATGGTGGTTGAGTTAGATCTGTGTCATCATCTACAGATGAGTAATGGTGCGGGCTCGAGCTGATGTTGAGGCTGACCGTCGACCAGGTTGGTGAAGCAGTTCGTGTGTGAAGATCGCGGGCTCACGCTACGGAGCGGAGACTAACCGTCGGATCACTAGGTGCTAGGATGCGGCTGATGCAGGCTCGACCTGGGGTCGAGTCTTACTGTCGATCAATTTGACGAAACGTGGCCACGGATTCGGATGACAGAGTCTCAGTAAATAAGACCTTCCTGTCATCCCACTTCTGACACCAGTTGTTAGGCGGCCTGGGTCGTTTGTCTTTTTAAAAAAAAACCACAAAGTCACTAACACTAATATTTATTGATCTCAGAGAGAATTACACAACTCTATAACTTCCCAATTTTGAGGTAGCAGAATGCTTTACCGCTTCCCGCGAGTGACTGAATCTAACTGACTAAAATACAAAAGAGTTAGAAACGACGAAGTCTAAAAATGATGATCAACAGTAATTCACACGGAAAAATACAGCCATGTGGAGATTATGCTCTATTAAGCTTTATCTACATTTTAATAAGGGTTGTAACAGTTCGCCTACCGTAGTCATTATTAAATCTAGGTACAACAAATGTAGGTATATAAGATAGTGCGCGCAATGATTTCGGTCGAGCATGGCGTTTTACATTAATTATATTTTCTTTTTCTTCACACATTATTAGGAACTTAGTTTTATTATAGATATTGATAATATTACAGTATTCAAATATTGCTGTGCTGTCGTCTTTGTATTGAATTTTTATCTTTGATGGTACAATCTTTTTTAGAATACTTAATTGTAGTTTATATATGTTATCTATGTATGTTTTATATGTCCTACCGTAGCTACTTAGTCCATAACTTATTACAGAGTCAGCCAATGATAAATATAACAATCTTAGTATGTTGTAAGGAATTTTATATTTTAGTATAACTAGTTTTCCCATTATAGCCCTTAGACGCTTACATATAAGTTCGATGTGGGGTCCCCAATTGAAGTTACTGTCTATTATCATGCCTAGGTACGTATGTTGGTCGACTAGTTCCAGATTAGCACATGTACCGTTACAAATGATTTTTTAATGCATACATTGGTGCCCGTGGGCCACGATCCTGGGTATTGTTGTTGACTTTAGATATGGGGAATGAATGTGCATGAGTTTAGTTTTTTGTTCGTTGATAACTAACCCAACATCATGAGCCCATTTACATAGCATATCATAATTTATCTGTAGTCTATTTTGCGCTTCCTCAATATCTTTATGTGCATACAGTAGGCAAGTATCATCTGCAAATTGGTATACCGACCCTCCATTAAAGTTGTTAGACATATCGTTAACGTATATTAGGTACTCGGTCGGTGCAAGGATTGACCCCTGTGCCGAGCCCACCTCGGTTGGTATTTGCTTGCTGCGTTTTCCGGCTATGCTCACCGAGGTGGACCGGCCCTCGTGGTAATCCCTGAACCATCCGAGCAACGGACCCTGTATACCAGCCTGCTGTAATTTTCGGTACAGCGTTGAGTAATTTAATGTTTCAAAGGCCTTACTGAAATCCACAAAAATAGCCAAAACATGTTGTTTATTGTGTAGGTAACCATTTACTTCGCTGGTGAATTTACAGAGTAATTGACAAGTATTTTTCTTCTGCTGGAATCCATATTGATTCTCATGTATGACATTATTCTGTGTTAGGTATTTATTTAGCTCGTGACCAAAGTATTTTTCTATTATTTTATCTATACACGATAATATAGTTATTGGCCTATAATTATTAATATCCTGATGGCTACCCTTTTTATATACCGGTCTTATGATTCCTAGTTTGAGATCGTCCGGGTACTGTGATGTGGAGATGCATGTGTTAATTAAGTGGGTTATTACCGGGGCTATTTTTTCGTTTATACATTTTATGTCCGACGCCCTTATCCCATCGGCGCCCGGGCTTTTTTTACCATTCAAATGTTTGATTATCACGTGCACCACCCTGTCACTCACCTTTTTAAGCCTCATACACGTATTAGGTATATTTTCATATGTATATTTATTTAATAAGGGTATGTTACATTGGCTACATATTTTACTAACATTATTTTGAAATTCGTCTGCAAATTTATTTGTTAAGTCATCTAGTTCACAATTTTTAAAAGCTTTTGATATTACCTCGTCTACTGACTTTACACTTCTTCCACACAGTTTATTTATAATTTCCCACATCTTTTTTGGGTTATTAAAATTTTCACAAATTATATTTTTGGTATATTCATTTTTTATTTTATTGATGTGTTTACTAGTTTTATTCCTGTATCTATTATATAATAATCTATTATCTAGATTACTTTCATCCATCTTCCATATTGAGAATAATTCATCTCTTTTTGCACACATCTCTGTTATACTTTTACAGTTCCATGGGCATTGTTTTCTTTTACTTATATTTATCTTAATTTTGAGTCTATTTTTGTCGTATACATTTGTGAATTTATCAGATATAAAGTTATAGATATCATTGGGATTGTGAAAGGTTAGAGCTTGGTTCCAGTCAGTTTCGTGTAAGTCTTTTAGTACTTTCTTGTTATCTAATCTGTACGTGTATTTGTATTGGTTATTGTTTTGTTTTTGGTTATTTACAATTGACAGGCCAGTTATGAAGTGGTCGGCGAGGGCATTGTTTATCACAGCTGCTCGCACGTATCTGTTCTCATATCTATCCGCGTCTCGCATAAAAATATGATCTATACATGATTTCGTGATTTTATCCAATTTCTTTTCAATCCGCGTATATTGACTGATACCGCACTCGAACCCTAATCCATATAATCTGTTAAGGTAGTTATTTAAAGTGGGATTTTGTATTTTTAAATCGATATTGACGTCCCCTATTAAAACATAGCTTTTGTTGATTGGGTACTTACTTAGGACATTGGATAGCTCCGTTATAAATTGACATTTATTTAAACTAGGTGGTCTGTACACTGCACACAATCCTATGACACTATTATTACTTAATTCTAATTCACCCAGGATACACTCAAAGTTACATGTAAATACCGAATGCCTCGTAAATATAACACTTTTATGTATGTATATTATTATCCCCCCTCCTTTCTTGGCGTTTCTTAATTCCGAGTACATGGTGTAGTCTTCCAATTCAAACATACATGTGTTTGCGTCTGAAATATTTTCTTCACATATTACCTTACTGTACGAGCCGCGAGCTGTTAATTATGATGTGTTCTAACTGATTGAAGTTGATGATCATGGATCTTATATTGATGTGTAGGACAGTCATAGTGTTGTGATGAAAGGGAATCTCATCGGTGAATTCATTCCATGTATTATGATTTTCTTCGGATATTGTCTTTAGGCTGCCCTCTGTTTCCGTTAGTTATTTTGTCGGGTTATACGTTGCTTTATTCATCCTTGGTTCTTGTTGCTTTCGCGTGCAAGTCTTTCTATATCCACTTCAGATCTTATCAGGTTAGCCTTGTCATTCTCTTCTCTTCTTGCCAGAATTGATCCGCCTTTGTACCATACGTATTTGTATAGTTTGGTGAATTTAAGTTCTTGTTTAGCCTTCCACAGTAGGTATGAGTTGCTCGGCGTAAGAGATTCACGGATATATATTTGTTCATGTTTTTGTTTGCCAGTATTCCACTCCTTCGCTGCTTGCAGCCACTTGTCTCGGCAACCTTCTTTCAATGATACAATTATAATATCCGCAGCTGTATCCTTGTTAGTGCCCGTTTTATTTTTCATTTTCTTCCTATATGCCTTGTCTACTTCTTGTATTGGCTGTTTGATAGTGTCACTGATGTTTTGGACAATTGCTTTGATATTCTCATTCTTTTGCTCCTGTACACCACATATTTCAAGGTTGTTTATGATGTTTCTTTGTTCAATAGCATTCACTTTTTGTTCTAATATATTGTTCCTCAACACCAAGTTATTGTCCTGATTTTTGAGGTCAGTGCAATGTCTCTCTACAGTTTTGATGTTTTCTACGTAGCCGTTGACTTTGATTTCATAGTCATCTATTTTGTTTGAATAGAATTGCATCGTCGTTGCGAGTTCATCGCGTATTACCTGACGAACTTCACGTAGCATACGTGTCATCATGGTGTGGTAATCCATCCCTTGGTCTTTGCTGTTGGGTAATTGCTCTGCGTCAGTATTGTCATCGTCTTCTGGGTCCGGCATAATGCATGACAGACGCTTTGGCTTCTTCAATGTACCTGCACAAACTCGACATTTCCAGTCAACCGACTCCGTCGCGTACAATGTATTCAGCTGCTCTGGGGTGATAGAAGCACAGGCAGCGTGTATCCATTTGTTACATTTGCTGCATTGAATTCCTGGACTCTTGGTGTTGACGACCCGGTTGCATTTATAGCACTTCACCATTTTTGTAGGTTACTCGATCGATAATAATAAGCGGTGTTTTTAATCACTGCGCGCGCACGTCTATCCGGTTCCGCGTCGAGCGGGAGACTTGATAACACGTGTATTTAATTTTTTTCTTTAACGTGCAATTTTAAACCGAAAAACTGCGTGACCTTGACTTGCCGATGCTAAACAACAATTTACCCGCGCGCCGCCATACCGCCTGGAGCCACTGTCGCCCGCCAGTAAGTGTGTGATTTTGACGCCGAAACAGGCGTAAATCGTTGCCGCGTGATGGCTGATGCGAAACAAAAATATGCCAAAAATATAGAAGAATTTATAAAGTGGGCGAATGATCTTTTAGCAGATTACCACCGCAAGCACCAAGTAAAGAAGTCTTCTAATATCATCTATTAATATTCTACTTCTAAACAGGTAAGGTAAAACTAACATATTTTGTCCTGTTGAATGGCCCAGTGAGTAGTAGCTCTGCCTTTTGAGCCAAAGGTCGCACGGTTTTCCAAAAGTCGCCAAATCTCAGTCTCTTGGAATTTCCCCAACGCATGAGGGCTTTGACAAATTTTCTTATGACCTATATTGATCTAGCCTAAAGGAGGATCTTCAGCAGCTTGTGGGAGGGATATGCCAGCGGTGTGGGCTGTACTTCTGTACAAAAAAAATGTTAAGCCACATGTGAATGGATGTCACAAGCCACCTAACGATACAAGCAATAATCCTCCAGAGGTGCACAATGTTCGTCCTTCACGCATCCTCAGGCAACGATCGGTCGTTAGATCGAGAGAGATTCTCTGCGAAAATGATGACGCCGAGTGGCTGGATGAGACCGAAGTTGATGTTCAACTAAGCACAGTGCCAACAGCTGCTGACTTGCTAAGATTTTTATCCACTTGTTAGTTTAGAAGAAAGTCTTGCTAATCCGTGGTCCGAAATCAATGTCCATTAAATATATTTTCAATACATTTGCTATTATATATTCTGATTTTAATATACTTTGTACCAAAAAAAATACACGTGATTTTGGGTAGGGGGGATGGGTAGTCTAAAACCTCACCACGTATCACCATTGGGGTCCTAAAAAAACATCACGTGATTATTGGACGGCCCCTTACCATTTGATTATTGATTGACCAGCTTGAGCAAAGCAAACGTGCTACTGCTCTGAACTTTGCTGGACTGATGAGATCTGAGCTTACAGCGTCGAAGCCGCTGATTGTGATTTGTGTAGTAATTTTGGTCGACAAATGTCTGAACATAATGAAATATCTATAAATCTCTTAGTAAAGTTACTTACGCATATCGTTCACAGGTCTTTACTCTAAATGCACTTGAACAAATCCGTGCAAAGTGGGTGGGAAAGATGTAAATACTAATTACACTCAATGCTGAATTTTGGGAACGTTTTGTTTTTAGTACAATTTCAGCCAACCTTTTCTAAGTGATAATTAATTGCAAATTACATTTGAAAACGCTATCATATAATACAACTCTTCGGAATTCCACGATATTTTTTATAAAATATAATAAAAACATAGACAAAGGAATGATCATGCCAGAGGATGTTTGCCTACCATTGACCATTAAATTCATTAAACAATACCTACATCAGAAATAACATTATCGTAAGCATTGTTTTAATATACGTGACATCTGTAATACAGGATAATTACAGACGTCCCGTAACAGAAAGGTTTAGTCAAATTTTAAGGGATTGTTTAGGACATCATTTTGAACAACTTTCACTACGAAGCCGAGTTGATCAGATCAACTTTATTTATCTCTTTTTCTTACAAATCTGCTGACCATCTGGCCCAAAATGTATGTAAATAATATTTTTTACCAAAATAAACAAATCAATCAAAATAAACATCATGTATTTTGGTATTTTGCAGTTTTTGGTATTACATATTTGTCAAAACAGTTCGGTTTACTATAGTATCGAATGACAGACTATGTGGGCAGTGTGGACAGTGTGGACTCCAGAACACAGCAAGCTGGATAGATATTAAGGGCAACAAATATAATGATCACCAAAATATTTTTTTCCTACCCAAAATGGATAAACGAACACCAAAAGTTGCAAAAAATATCAGGGCAAAATACTGCGGTAGCTTAGGTGAAGGGTAAAGGGGGTGAGCGAAGCCATAGTAACTGCTAAAAAAAATACTAAGTCAGGCCACAAACCGACCTGACATAGTAACTGCTAAAAAAAAATACTAAGTCAGGTCGGTTTGTGGGTAGGTGTACTTCTAAAATACGCTGTTTTGTTCTCGAATTATCCTTTACTGCCAATTTGGCAAGTTGCCATGTGTAAACCAATATTTGATTTGATTTTGTATCTATTGCTTCCTGTAAAATGGGTATTCCTTCTGATTCAGTGTCTCGTGCAAAGTGTACAGTGTCTGTGTGTCCATTGATTTTTCAGATGCAGTTATTGTTGAACAACATTCTTTCTGTCCGGGTCCTGACAATTGGTACAGGTTCCTTTTCTTTTTCTAATAATGCACACTCTTGCTCGATTTCCTTGATTATTTTTTGAATTTTCTTTTGTTCTTCAGGATCAACATTTACTTTTACAGAAACGTCGTCCGTTTTGTCTAGTGCGTTTAAACGTATGCGGGAGTCTGCATTACAATTTAGTTTTCCTTTCTTATAAACTGGGTCAAAGTCGTATTCGGCCAATGTTAAACGCCAACGTGTCAGTCTACTCTTTGTGTCAGTTAAAGATTTCAACTACTGAAGGGGTTTATGGTCCGTCACTACTAAAAACTTCTGACCGTATAAGTACGGTCGGAAATGTTTAATGGCCTATTGCCATTAACTCCTTCTCTGTTGTACTGTATCTAGTTTCAGCGGGATTCAGTGTTCTGCTAGCACATGCTACTGGTCTGTCACTTCCAACTATTCCTTGTGATAGAACGGCTCCAAGTGCAAAATCAGAAGCATCTGTCAACAATATGAATGATTTGTTCATGTCAGGGTAGGTACTGAAGTATTGGGGCGTTTACAAGGAGTTCTTTGCATTTTTCAAAAGCGGCTATGTATTTTTCATCATTGGTGGGCATTGCACTTTTCTTCCTAAGTCGTACTGTCATGGGTTGCGTGACTTTTGCAAAATCCTTTATGAATTTAGGGTAGTAGCCAATGAGTCCTAAAAAGCTTTTTTTTAATATACCTTGGACAATATTTACACACATTGATCTAGCCCCAAACTAGGATTCCCTGTATCTTGGGTACTAGACAACGATACACATACTTATATAGATAAATATTATACTTAGATAGATAAATATTATACTTAGATAGATAAATATTATACTTAGATAGATAAATAACAATGACTAGGGTACAAACATCCGTTCTCATCAAACAAATATTTGCCTCCACCGGGACTCGAATCCGGGACTCTAGGCTTCGTAGGCAGGGACACTGCCGACTCGGCCATTCGGGTCGTCGTCGGCGGCGGGCCTTTTAATTTCGGTTGATGTGTGGGGCAAAAGAAAGTTTAGATCGGCCTTTATCTTGTCATCATTTGGTTTTAGTTTTAGTCCTTCACTCGTAACTGTGTGACCTATTTACTGTACCTCTTTTCTCAAAAACTCTGATTTGTCTAGTTGTTTATACGTAGTATCAATATAGTCTGTGAGTTGTATCTTTATGTTTGTTTTGCTAATCTGTCAAAAATTAATCTAAGTTTGGCTATGTGGTCCTGTAAACTGGCTGATCTTACATAAAATCAATATAATCAAACAAATTATCCGGTAGAATTTTATTGTGACGGTTGCGTGAGTCACATTATAAATAACTTGGGCGTTCGCGGTAGATCGGTGGCAGGCATGGCAGGTTTTTGTTTCGCTGGTTCATTTTCGCACAGAAGCACACATTTAGGATATCAAGTCATTCATAATTTTGACAGAGGGAGGTGGCCGTACAACACAATAATAAAAAAATAAAAAACAGCTGGGTGTTTTCGATTTCGTTCATCTGACTGAGGTATCTGTTTAGGTTTATTGTTTTTCTGTTTTTTATCTTTTCTAGCTAGGTACTCTAAACAAATCAGAAGAAAGAAAAGACACGGACCAATCATGAAATCCGACGCCGTAAAAGAAGCCGGCTCGGCTACATTGAAGGACTACGGAAATTTCTTCAAGAAACAATGTCTCGACTTCCTGTACCACACTAACGACGAGGATTGGGAGAAAAATAAGACCTTTCTGCCAATACAGGTGGCCCTGGAGCCGCAGGAACAAATGCCAGTTCTTGACCTGGTCTCTTCAGACAATACTCTCATGTCGAAAGTGTTGAGTGTCCTCACATCCCTATGTATTGAAGTTTGCAAGTTGAAGAAAGAGGCGCATGAAAGGTAGTTGCAAACATTTCAGCCAACACAGATTGGGTTAGTTCGACTCTCCATTTAGGCTTCACATTAATATTAATGGCACTTTGCAGACACTTTAATTTCCTCTCTGTGCATGAGGAATACATCAACAGTAACATAAACAACCAGTTGGAAGCCATTTGCATGCTGAACAGTTTTGTCACTCGATGTGATGAAGTCTTACGCAACCTCTGTGGCCAGGTCTTTGCCATCTACACAAAGGAAGTTGTCAACCTGAGTAAGAACTGAAGTTTTGGTTAGCCTTTAGCCGGCCGTTTCAGATGCTTTTGCTGATTTTTGTATGCTCTATCAGTGGATTTATTGATGATTTCAAAATATGAGACCATTGGAAATAATTGGTTTTCGAGTTGTATATTTTTTTAATTCGCCATTTCAAGCATTCAGGACCATGGCGATTTGGGAGTATTAGGGTGGGGAAATGAAAAATTTGCTGTTTTTATCATGAGATGTCGTTCAAAGTTCATTGACCCATTTAAATTGATTATTTTCTTACAGATGGTATCCAACTTCACTACATAATCAATCATATTGGGGAGCTGTTTACCATACTAGTGCTATTGGAACTTTTGATTATGAACTCTTCACTGGCACAGAATTGGGAAAAATACTGCAAAGAACTAAAAGCTTTCAGCCAAACACCAGAAAACTTACAAATGACAGAGGATCAATTCCGATCTATCAGAGGTGCTATTGATAATATCACACTGAAGATTATGTCAGACAATATAGTGCAAAGTTCACTTAACAACTTGACTGTACTTCGCAAAAAGTTGGTTGAGAAAAAGACATCTTCATTAATTGCTGAGATGACACAATACTTGCGAGTTGCCATCACCAATCTGGACAGGCTAGTCCAGGAGGCACCCACCTCTCTCAACATGTACAAATGCATCAAAATCAACACATTGTTTGTCTTGAATGCTCATCTCTTTGGAACAAATGACAAGAAAATATTTAAGACATTGACTGATCTCAATTCTAAGGTGCCTACAACAATTTACAATTTATTTTACTATTTTATTATTATTATAAACTGTGCTGTGATTTCTGTTGCAGGCACATAGTATTCCAGTTGCTGGTACAACAATATGGTACCCAGAACAGTTCCTTCAAAGATACATACCCACCATTTGTGTAAGTCAGAGCAAACTGGCTCAAACTATGCTGAAGGCTCGACAGACGTACCTCGCAGGCAAGAAAGCGAGTCTGGCGCGAGAGGTGGCGACCCTGCAGGCTGAGGTGGCTATGTGGGTGCTGAACGCTGAACAATTCTTTTCTCCTAAACATGCTCAACTAAATGCTGCTGAAATGAACATCCATGCAAAAACATTACTAGCAGGCCTAGATGTTGTATCGCAAATGCAACACTCATTACTCTCCACCATCAACTTACACCTGTCCCTAGGCATACCCTTATCAAAGACCATGCTAATGACCATATTTGATATTATTCACATTTTAAAAAGCCTGAAAAATGCCATAAGCCGTAATGGGAGCAACATTGTTAGATCTATCGACATGATACGACAGCATTTGATGTTTCAAGCTACTTCTGCAATAGTGGAAGTGAAAAAGAATCTGATGACTGACAAGAATTATGCAAACCAAAGACTGGATGAACTGACTTGTATAGTTATTGCAGCAAAAGCACTGAGAGGTGCAGCTACAACAGAACGGATTGTTGCCGCCAACGTGGCGCTCAGCTTCATCCCAGACACCACTTACCTGGAAGACAGTTACTCCAGGCTTGGCTTGCTGCTGGAGAAGGTTCAAGCCCTCACTAACTTCATGACATACATGGATGCTTTTTGCAACTGCTCCTGGTTACTATGGCACCAGAATGTGATACCAATCTATTTGGAACAAAATATTGCACTACAACCCAATGCACTCAAGCTAAAATATTTCTTGTCTGTCCTCGAAGACTGCATGCTACTCCTGCGAGAGACTGATTTGAAATATGGCGTCAAGAAATCTGACGAGTTTCTGAATAACGTACAGATGTTAGTTGAAGAAAATGTACTCAAGACCACCAGTCAACAGATAGAAACGAACTTGCGATTGCACATACATTCACACCTGCAGTTGGATGTGGTTAATCCCTTTACATTTGAAATGGCTAAGAAGATTTTGCTAGTAATAGACAATTTGAGGCTGCTGCACGTTCACATGTTGGTGGTTCCTTCGGTCGAACACTACCTGTCTACAATGTACTACAATCTGACGACCGTCGTCCTATCAGACTGGAAAACCTACGGAGAAATGCGACAAATGGCGAAGTTCAAGTTTGATCTGAAAACTGTTCAAGACAACCTTCCGACGCAAACCTTAGAGCAGGGATTAGATGTTCTCGAGATAATGAGGAATATACATATCTTTGTTGCCAAGTATCTATACAACCTGAACAATCAAATATTTATAGAGAAAAGCAGCAACAATAAGCACCTGAACTCAATCAATATAAGACACATCGCCAACTCCATCAGGACACATGGCACCGGCATCATGAACACAACTGTCAACTTCACTTACCAATTCCTAAAGAAAAAGTTCTTCATCTTCTCTCAATTTTTATATGATGAACATATAAAATCACGACTGATCAAAGACCTGAGACATGTGAAAGATACCGCTGCGTCCAATGGTTGTTACCATTGGACGTACAGCTACAAAAATGCAGATAAATTCAATAAAGCAATTAAGAATCTCGGACTGGCTGACGAGGGTCAAAGTTACCTGGACTTGTTCAGAGATCTGATCAGTCAGATCGGTAATGCAATGGGCTACGTGAGGATGATCAGGTCGGGAGGCCGCCACTGTTGCGCAGACGCCATCGTCTTCCTGCCCGCACTGGACCATTCCAAGTCATTCAAGAGTTTGAGTGAAGACATTGAACTGGATCCCACCACAGTGCAATCAGCCGAGAACTTGGATCACAACATTGATGGTCTGATCTGCAACTTCACACAAGGAACTGAATATTTTAAGCTACTCGTGGATGTGTTCTCTCCAATATTCAGGAACCCTAAAAATGTTCATCTGAAGAACTTCTTTGTCATTGTGCCACCTCTGACCTTGAATTTTGTTGAGCACATGATACTCTCCAAGGATAAGATGACCAAGAAAAATAAAGTTGGAGCTGCTTTCACTGACGATGGATTTGCAATGGGCATTGCATATATTTTGAAACTATTGGACCAGGTAAAGATCTTAACTTATTCTATCTGCGTGCTGGCTGTAGGCCTATGTCTACTTACCTAGGTAATATCAGATGGGTGAACAATCCAATTGATCTATTGCTTGCGTTGTTGTAGAAAGTGAAGAAAGGAGTCATTGTGAAGTGAAAAGCAGAGATTCTCAAGAGGTATACAGTTATTCAATAGGCCATTTTGCGCGACAGGGGGCTAGCTAGATATGAAGGTTTCCTCACAATGATTTCAATCACCAGCAGAAGGTCCATATAATGTACTTACCTAATTAAGCAAGATTATGTTTATTGAAACATATCTTAATGGTCAGAAACGAGATTCGGACCCACATCTCCTGCATGGCAGACAAGCGCATATCCACAAAGCCGTTCGTCCCCACATTTAAAGAACGAGTCTTGATTCCAGGACTCCAGTTTCGAAGCGCTGCACTGGTTTGATTCCGTATGGAAGCACATTGCCGAGGAGAGACTCAAGTTAGATGCGCAGAGTCGCCGCGGTCCGGTGCAGTTGCAGCAAACCCTGGCCCTCACGGAGCGCAAGCTGAGGACCTTGCAGCAAGAGTATCAGATGCTATACTACAGCCTCACCAGTGCCAGAATATTCTTCAGATAGTCTCGCTGGTGTTGTTATAGGTGAATTGTGACCTTGAAAATCCTTATAGGCCTATGAAGTGACTATTGAGGTTCGATATACCATAACTACTGTTCTATTCCGAAATATGTATTAATTTTAAGGGCCTGTTTCTGTTGCAGTATGTTCCGGATAAAATACTGGCCATTGTGAAATAGGCCATAAGTTTTACAGCATAACCATATAAATATCAAACTCCGAGGGTTATGGCGGCTACTGGGACAATTAGATTTAATGTAAAGATAAGAATAGTACAGATTGTGTGATGGGTTTGTTGATTGATGTGTTTTTGAGTTATTTTCTCTTGCTATTGGCAGAAGTGATGTTGATCAATCAATATTGAGTATATGAATGCCTCTTTAAGGGCAGTTACCAGGCCTGTCCTGACTACATTATAGATATTGTTAAGAAATAAATTAATTAGGATACTGTGATAATAAATTGTATATTGCAAGAACTAATAAATAAAATCTTGTATTTTACTATTCTGTAATATCATTTGTACTATTTTCTGACAGTTTCTGTTGAATTTCAGATATTGCCCCTAACTCCAGCATGTCCTCCAATGTTCTTGCTGATTCCAACACAGAACTTTGTGCATTTTGGCCCTGGGTGTAGGAAACTAATCTTTTCATGGCTTGATATGCTTCTACACTGGATGAGCCGGCACTCTGTGGCAACTTTCTTTTTGTTGCTACTTTTACATCTGTGGAGTCACCGTGTTGATCAATTGTTGGCAGGTGTCTGTCACACATGACATAGTCATCCAACATTGACTGGGTCTTAGGTTCGAGTGGCAGGTCGCAAGATTCACTCCACTCTGACAGACTGCAGAAGTTAATACATTCTATAATGTCTCTATTGTCATGCAAGTGGAGGTCACTTCTATGTGGTGGGTCAAATATCCTATGGATGTACACATTTGAGACACTGTACCATGCTAGACTCATCAGCTGCAGGTAGCGTTCTGCAGAATGTTCCATCTCCTTGGAAGAGCTAAAGAACCGGCTAATTTGCAGTCTCCGATATTGATGCTTGAAACACAATACTATTTTGTCACAAGATTTTCTTAAAAACTCATTTTTACTACCCGTATGTATCAGAGTAATATTTGAAAAATGCATTTGTTCTAAATAAGTCTTTGGAAGATCTAACAGCAATGCCACATGCTTTTTACTATCACTTAGTTTTCTGTCCCATTTTAACAAATAATTAACAATATTATTACATTTCAATACAGGCTTGCTGCGGTGGCAGTAGTCAACTGGCAAACTTATCACAGAAGTATAGTGCAGTGGCTCCTCACCCACAACCAGTAGTTCCAGTTTGTCAGAGCCAGTGCAGTTAGTTGTGAAGAAAAGAGATGCATATGATTCAGCTTTTTCACCCTCTAAATATTTATCTAATTCAAATGTGTGATAGAGTGGACATGTTCCTCCAACATAGACATCTTGCAAGTCCAGCCCTTCTATCAGTTTCAACCATTGTTCTCTATCGTTAGCACTGTAGTATGGGTCAATGGAATGCTTCACTATATTATGTCTTAGGCAGAAATCCTCCAGCCATTCATCTAAACAGTCAAAGTTTTCGTTTGAGGCGCTCAGTATTTCACGGGCTTTCTCAAACATTAAGTTTTCATAAACCACATTACCATGTGTATTCTGTAATCTGAACCATTCTAATAGAGACATATCCAAGTTCATGGAACGGACATCTTTCAATGAAATTAGCTTTTGTTTGTATTTCTTGATTATACTGTCCTTTTGTTTATAAATACTGGCAATAGTATTTGGATGTACGCCGTATTCCCGTGCAATATCCATTTTTGGATGACCATTATCAAGTGCATTGATAACTTGCAACCTATTGACTGCATTAATCTTTTCTGGTTTTCTGGTGAACACTTGCGCGCACTTCACAGCGTCTTCTTCGGTTAATGGAGCCCAACACGACATACTCAATCAGAAATATATATTCTAAATATTTGGAGATTTTCAAAGAAATCGATCCATTTGCGAAACAATCATCAATATTTTGACAACAGCAGCGGACGGACGGACAAGAACAAACAAGACAACAGACAGGCATTCACAGATCACTGAACATTCTCAAAATGGCTCACTCATCCGTTGCTATTTAACCCGACCGACTTCTGTCGTGTCGTTCGTGTGATGATGCAAGACGATAAACCAAACATGAACACAGTCACATACATTTGTTGTCAATCTGCGGCGTCCCAGTCTTTGAGTATAGACCCTGGGTACCTACTACTTATTTATTGTTCTGGGCTCAGCCTTCTCTTTGGCCATTCATTTCATTCATTAACCAACTACATAGCCTCCCCTAGCAATGCGCGCCAGTGAATGAATTTATGTGTCGAATGATCCGACGACTACTAATATTATTATTCGTCTACAAAATTAGCGATCGCTAATCCTAATAATCGAATGACGACCACTTATTTCAATTCGAATAACGAAACCAGACAGAACCACTGTAGTTTGTATTGTACTGTAAAATATCGACCATAGGACTGAATCTTGCTTGCAGCCGAATAACCGAAAGAAAAGCAAGCGAACATATTGAAAATGCAACAAAACATATGAGTATTACAACTGAAAACATTCGAATATGTTGTGCAAAAGATAAAAGTGACCAAAATGTCCAGTGCAATGCATAAATACTGAAAATAGTAACAATTATCAGATAAACATAATATCAAGATAACGGTAAATTAACGGTCACTTACCCAAAGCGACATTTATGAAATACCAAAATAAGCAACCAACTAAAGTACTACGCAACGCAACAATCCTGCGGATAAAGCTCATCACTAAATTGGCTAAGTGATACCACAAATTCCCCACAGATGTCGCCTGTGCAGAGCTCACAACGTACAATCCTTCTTTTCGCAATGATTATTGCTTGGATGGCGTAAAGTGCAGTACAAACGATCCGGGTTCGATTCCTGAGTATCATAAGAATCACTTTTTATTGCCTCATAAACCAAACTAACATGGCCACACATTGCATAATATGTAAGATCCCTGCTGAAATCCGAGATACCGTGCAATGCTCTATCTGCACTCATAGACTTCATTTCAATTGCTCAGGGCTATCCGAAAAATTATATCAGTTATTGACTGCCGAAAAAAAAACACTGGAAATGTAGAACTTGTGTTACACAGAAGAGTATAAATGAATCAACAAAAACCGGTCAAGTGCGAGTCTAAATCGTGCACGAAGGGTTCCGTACCACCGTTCAATGGAAGCGATGGTGTGGAGTGAATAGTTTGGATTTTACACAGCAAAATATTGTTTACAAAGTTATTGGTGCGGTTACTTTCACACACCATAAACGTAACCAGGTGCATCCATAAGTTTGTATGTGGTATTGTTGTATGGGAGCCCCCTTAAATATTTATTTTATCCTGTTTTTTAGTATTTGTTGTTATAGCGGCAACAGAAATACATAATCTGTGAAAATTTCAACTCTCTAGCTAGCTAGGTTCTTGAGATACAGCCTGGTGACAGACGGACGGACGGACGGACGGACGGACAGCGAAGTCTTAGTAATAGGGTCCCGTTTGGAACCCTTCGGGTACGGAACCCTAAAAACACAACTTAATGCAACTTTACAGCAGAATATAACCATAAGGAAGAAAAAAACCGGTCAAGTGCGAGTCTAAATCGCGCACGAAGGGTTCCGTACCACCGTTCAATGGACGCGATGGTGTGGAGTGAATAGTTTGGATTTTACACAGCAAAATATTGTTTACAAAGTTATTGGTGCGGTTACTTTCACACTCCATGTACGTAACCAGGTGCATCCATAAGTTTGTATGTGGTATTGTTGTATGGGAGCCCCCTTAAATATTTATTTTATCCTGTTTTTTAGTATTTGTTGTTATAGCGGCAACAGAAATACATAATCTGTGAAAATTTCAACTCTCTAGCTAGCTAGGTTCTTGAGATACAGCCTGGTGACAGACGGATGGACAGCGAAGTCTTAGTAATAGGGTCCCGTTTGGAACCCTTCGGGTACGGAACCCTAAAAACGACACCTAAAAAGACTACAAGCTTTGTTCCATCGGAAACACCAAGTAACATGGATTCTACCCATTCTAAAACTGTCGTAGGTAACTCATATTCTCTGGACTCCAGTTTACTATCAGATGGCAATACCCGCTATGAATGCTCCCCCCCTGGCCAACTATCTAACAGTATGGAAGAACGATCATGTATTAGCAGCACTCAGGATCTACAACACCGGATTACTACACTAACCTCCGAATTTATGACTACCCAGAATGAGTTAGAAAACACCATCATTGAGAATAATGAGTTAAAAAGAACTGTAGACAAACTTACACAGGTAGTTGGAATCCTTAAAACCCTATGTACAAGCCCTCCATTAATGGCCCAAAACTCGTCTACACCCAGAAAAAACAGGATTTCTAATATTAAAGATTGTGGACTATACAATGAATGACTTCTGTATTATACTCCTGGGTGAAGACTATTTTAATAGCTCCAACAACTACAGAGAACTTGTTTTATCGATCCGAACAACATTACAAAGAATAAAAAGTACCAACATTTTTTTTTATTTTTTTTTATTTTTTTTTCTTTATTGTACTACACAAAACAGTCATACAGATAACTTATAATAGAAAAAAACATGTACAAAGGCGAGCTTATCTCTCAAAAGAGATTTCTTCCAGCAAACCAAGATGGTAGGAGAGGTGATGGTTGAGCGGGGGAAGACCTGCGCGTACAATAAAACTCTATAAATACTACGACTAATATATACTACAAACAGCATGTATTATACTGATAACCCTAATTGCTAAAAATAGACTGCATACACAATTACTTAAATACAACGTAAAAATATGAATAAACCGTATAATAAACTAATACATACAAATATATATATATATTATCTAACTGGAAAGGGAGAGATAGTGCTTCTTTAGCCGGTTTTTGAATATATTTAGAGATCGACTGTACCTGATAGTGCAAGGAAGCTCATTCCACAGTCGTACGGCTCGGATTCTGAACCCGTGCTCGTAGGCTGCAGTGGAGCGATCTGGAGCTTTGAGCGTAGACGCCATATGAGTTCTCCGAGGCCTGCTTGAAGAAAGAAATTCGAAGCGATCACGTAGGAAGTTAGGGTAACGAGGGTTCCACAAAATATTATAAAGGAAACACAGGATATGAGAGTCCCGTCGAAGCCGAATCGGTAGCCACTTCAGCTCCCTGCGATGCTGAGATACGTGGTCATACTTGCGCAGTCCGAAGATGAATCGAATCCCGAGATTTTGAAGTCGTTCGAGTTTGTTCAGTTGTTCTTCATTTGCGCTCACCCAGCAAACATCAGCATAATCAATGAGGGGGAGAAGAAGGGACTGAGCGAGAGTTATTTTGGTCTGGCGAGGAAGAAAGTTCTGAAGTCTCCTGAGGGAATGAAAAGTTGCGTAAACTCGCCTGCTGACCTCATTAACATGCATTGACCAGGACAATTGATTATCAAAGATGACACCCAGGTTTTTAGCTTTATCGCTATACATGATTACAGTACCGTTATAAGTTACAGAAGGGACAGACAATTGCTGCAACGTGTTTAAAGAGTGTCTGGTACCTATAATCATGGCCTGGGACTTATTCGGATTAACCAGCAACCCAAACGACGATGCCCATCCACTAATACCAGCCAAGTCAGCGTTTAACGCTTCCACAGCGGAATTTACATCATCAGGAGAGAAGTGACGATAGATCTGAAGGTCATCCGCGTAGAGATGATAGGAAGAAGAGAGGACATCGGATATGGAATTGATAAATATTGAGAATAGAAGAGGAGAGAGAATGCCCCCTTGGGGGACACCGGAAGAGAGGTCACACCACTCCGTACAAGCATCCTCCGACTTGATACGCTGTTTTCGGTTCCTTAGGTAAGAGTCAAACCAGCTGGCAGAGAGGGAGGAGACGTTAAGAGATTTGAGAAGTTCAACGAGAATGTCGAAGTCAACACAGTTAAAAGCACTGCTGAAGTCCAGCAGAGCCAGCACCGAGAGCTGCCTTTGATCCATGGCGACCTGAATATCATCGGTCACTTTTAATAAAGCCGTAACAGTACTATGACCCGTTCTAAAGCCAGACTGAAAAGGATTAAGTAGATTTTTAGAGGATAGATAATGGGAGAGCTGAGTATGGACAATGGATTCGAGGACTTTAGAAAGGATCGGCAGGATAGAAATGGGGCGATACTCTTTAAAGGAGGTGGGATTGGATGTTTTGGGGAGAGGGATAACTAATGCTTGTTTCCAAGCAGTAGGGAAAGAACAATTGGAAATGGAGAAATTTAAAATATGTGTAATGGCCGGAAGCAGATCATCAAGGATAGTTAGAATCATTCGTTGACAGATATTATCATCTCCTACAGCTTTGGAGCTAATTGCTAGAAATGCTTTCTTAACCGTGTCGCTTCCAACATTGCTCAGGTTGAAAGGAGTGGTGTTGGGTAATGACCTAGAGCGCAGACTCTGAAGAGTGGCTTCCTTGATAGAAGGGTCCATTACAACTGGTGGAGCAGAGAGGAATTGATTGAGAGCGTTCAGATCAACATCTCCCGAATGCATGTCCTGGGATTTGCCAATACCAAGTGTCCTGAGGAATTTCCACACCTGAGCTGGGGTGTACCTTTCGATACACTCGAAGATCTGGCGGCGCTTGGCGTCTCGACAGAGACGATTGCATCGATTGCGAAGGCATTTGTAGGAAAGAAAGTTGTCATCTGTCGGATCCTTTTTGTAGTTACACTTAGCGCGATTTTTCTTAACCATTAGGCGCTTGATAGCATCGTTAAGCCAGGGCGCCGGCAGGTGTTTTACCCTGAATTTCTTAATGGGAGCATGTTTGTCGTAAAGTCCCAAGACAATTGCATTAAAGTTGTGGATTTTGTCGTCAACGTTCTCGCTCAAGATGACAGGGGACCAATCGACCAGTGACATCAGACCTAAGGGACTCCACATCTATGCCTTTGAAGCTTCGAATATCTATGAATTTCGTTCTGCTCTTCGGACACCTAATCTTATAGAAGAGGTAGATGAGATCGTGGAAGGAGAAAGGAGAGTTAAGTTGACCGTGAGAGGCAACCTTATCCAAGTTGGAGACGATTATGATGTCTAGAAGAGAGGGAGAACAATGCGGCTGGAAATGAGTGGCCTCAAGTGGCAAGATGTGGAGTTTGAATGAATCAACTATGGACCTGAGTTTGGCAGAACGGGAATTCTTTTTGAGGAGACAGGTGTTGAAATCCCCAAGAATGAGAGTGTCGTCGTAAATTGGGGTCAAATCATTAAGAAGGGATTCAAAGGTGTCGAAGTAGTCAACACGAAGAGAGGGGCTATAGAGGACACCAAGCAGCACCTTATTGTGATGAAGAACAATTTCAAGGAAGAGGTATTCAGCAGACTCGGAGTACTGGCTAGGGGATACATTAATCACCTTACAAGCAATTTCCGCACGCAGGTAAACAGCGACACCTCCGTCTGCCTTTCCGGTTCTGTCGTTCCTATATAGCCTGAAGCCTGGAAGAGAGTACATGGATGAAGGGAGTGAAGGCTTAAGGAACGACTCAGAGACAAGGATGCCGTCCACACGTTGCTCAGAAAAAGCCTCGATGAGATCGGGGTAGCTAGTGTGAATACTTTGAGCATTGATGTGCACTATGTTCAGATTTTTCCCTAACCCACCAAAGACAGTCTTAAGTTTGACGGAAAGCGGTTCTTCCACAGTGGAAATATCGCTTTCCGCACTAATAAATTCATCGCTAGAAGCACACGACAAGAAGCTATCATTATGGATATCCATACTATATATAGGTAAATAATATAGATATATGTATAAAAATATATACTAAAATAATGTAAATGTTAATAAAACACAAAAAAAAAAAAAAAAAAACGGAATGACCTAGACCCATTGCCAGACAACGATTGCTGAAGTAAGCAGAAAACCTACTTCTTTTAGTTATAAACAACACCCAGGATAAAATAAATTAACAACTGGGCAGCGGACAGTGAAGGCACAGAAACAAAATAGAACATAACATGAAAAATGTTTTGGAAGTTAGGCCACGGCGAGGTAAACGCAAAAAGGACCGCGACATGGAGCCCGAACGAAACGCAAACATTTTTGCCAACAAACACTTTAAAAATAATTAAGTACAAAGTTTGAGGTTTGCGTTTCGATCCCACTGTTAAAAAGTACACAGACGCAGATGCGTGCACAATGAAAAGGAAAAAAAAAAAAAAAAAAAACAGTGACAGACCTATACCGGGCGCCACGACTAAAGAGCTTTGTCCTTGAATGCGCAGTAGTCACTTTTCACAAGTGTTTGGCGCGGGGAAGTGAGGAGCGACGGGGGCGGTAGTCAGCGCCGGCACCTGATTCGTTGATCAGTCGCTTCCCGATGCCCGCACCGAAAGCACGTCTCGAAGCTTCTTGAGTACAGTCGCATACAATATTACCCAACGTTATCTTTCGCCCCGGTCGAATTACAAATTATTAGTCAGCGGGAAGAAAAGAGTGTGCAGGACTATTACTACAAGTATCTATATTCACTAGGCCCTAGTGACTAGGGGCATTCTATGCTAGGGGGTTATTTATATATAGGTTTCAACCTTGACGTTAACAAATGTTGTCAATAGAGAGTACCTATAGTTTATTTGACACAAAGTCCATTATTTACATCGGCTAATATCCCAATCAACAAAATATCAAACAGAAAAAATAGAAGTGAAGAAAGTCCTGAACACTCATTCCTTCACACTAACCCTAAAAACGCACTTCGGAATTATGCCGCGACTGTACACATGCGCAGTAATCCCCGCCAGTTTCTCCGAGAGCTCTTTATTCGTGGCGCCGAGTATACCATGTCGTAATGTCTAGAGAACCGAAAATTGTACTTTAGACTCTTGGACGCAAAGAAAAAGTGCTACTACCTCGCAAATAAAAAGTTAACACAGCCAAATGACCACTGCATCGCGAAAATGGAAGGCCGAGTATGACTGGCTTGCGGACAGACGAACCTAACCTTACTTCTTCTTGATCTGCGTCTGAGCCGCCTGTCGCCTGGTAACTGCGCCTTTGGCGGAGCCAGCTGTAGTCCCCGCAGCTAGTTTCTTCCCAATGCCGGTAGGCAAGGGGGCCTCCTTGCTGGGAAACTTATCAGTTAGCGGCCGTAAATCCGCCCAACTCTCAAGCTTTTGCCGCGACCCGTCAGGCAGCAACAGGTGTATCTTGCCATCAGAAGTCCGTGTTGCTCACTCCGAAGTGATTGCGTGCTGCAATGAAGACACCATGTCTGGATTTGGTCAAGAACTCGGACACAGTAATACCCGAGCCCCTGAGCTCCTTCTTCAACTGACTCCAAACTTCATTGCGCGCTGTGTGCGTTGCGAAGCGTACAAGCAGCGGCCGAGATTTCGTCCCCTTGGCACCCAGCCTATGCACCACCTTCAAGTCGCGGAGGCACTCTGCAGACACCTTGAGGCGGTCTGTGAGCACACCCTTCAAAATGACGTCTGCTTCCTCTTTGGCCGCCTCTTGCACACCGTGCACCAGCAGCACCTTACGCCTCGCAGCGGTCTCGTGCCGGTCGAGCCCGAGGGTCAGAAGCTGCAGTGAATTATTCAGCATTCCGAGGCTCTTCCACACGAGAGGCTTGAAGTCCGAGAACTCACGTGTCAGCTTGGTTATGTCCTGGGGTCCTGGAGTAGGTGTGGCTGCATGCAGTTCCTGCTCGTACTTCCCCATCCGCTCACTGAAGGTCTCCGTGATTTCATCCATATTCTTCTGCAGCTCAGCGTATAGGTCCATTGTGCTTGTGTGTGAGGTTATAATAGATGATGCAGCAATATATGAAGTGATCAGTTAATTATGATGAAAGGAGGGTCTAGGTCAGTGAATTTATATTAAATTGTACATTAATTGATTATAAATAATTAAAATTAAAATAAAATTAGAGAGCTTATTTTTTGCTGGCGTTTCTTAGTTCTACCCCCGAAGAAAAAAAAAATTTAATCTGTCCACCAACAGTCATCTGTGCAAGCAATGCCAATGTATTCAACTGGAGAGTGAAATATTTTAATAAACTACTAAATGAGGATGTAATTAAATACGAGTACGCATATTTGATTGACTCAAACCGCAATCTGAAATACGATGAAACGACGTTCCATCCACGTAGGGGTACTATAAAAAACTTTGGCATGCGTATTATGTTTGAGGACATCTTTAGAAAAGATTGTAGAAATTAAGGACTGGAACTACAATATAGATTCAGACATTGATAATTATGTAAACAATAATAGTCAGTCACTTTTTCGTCCCTCAACTATTAGATAACCATGTAAATCCAAAACCATCCTCAAACACCATATCCAATGGCGAAACTAACCTTAATGTATTGTACCAAAATATTCAAAGTATTTGTAACAAATTACATCTTCTTGATGCACTCATCGAGGAAAAACCTAACCTACATGTCTTGTGTATATCTGAAACTTGTATAAGTAGCGAAAAGAAGAAATTACTAAAAATTCATAACTATAATTTAGGCGCGACTTCTGTCGTGAACAACATACCGGTGGGGGTGTTTGTATATTAATAAAAAATACATTTGAATGTTTAGAACGTGTAGACATCTCATCTATGTCAATAGAAATGGTTTTCGAAATATGTGCAATTGAAATTCCCAAAATTAATTTATTAATTGTAAATCTGTATTGGCCTAGTAGTAGTCGAGAAGTTAACACATTTTACAGTTCTTTGGAAAATCTTTTAAGATATATCTATACCAAAGAAAATTCTATCAATCAATCAATTTTTAGGTTTGATGGCTTCTACTGTGGATCCCTACAGTAATTCCGCCAATATCACGTATTGAAGATGACACGAAGGGGATCACGTTGAAACTTCCCTTGAGTTGAGATCTCTCTATAACCGGACAAACAACAATTAGGACAGCACAAATTAACTTATAATTTAAATGCTATGTGATTACATATTAAGCGTGTTAGACATAAAAAGAAGACATACATAAATAAAATAATAATTCTACATCTAACTACAGTTTAATCTTGTTAGAGGTTATAAATTTAGAAAGGATGTGAATAAAGGAAGGGTCCGAAAGAGTCAATAAGAATTTAAGATTGACGGGACGGGGGATCTTACCAGGGAGGATGTCATACAATGAGGTTTGAAGTTTAGTGCATTCAAAAAACAAATGATCGGGAGTACCGTCAGCCAGGCCGCATTCACAAAGAGAGCTATCCCTTATCCTAATTTTAGCGAGATGTACTGGCGTGCAGGGGTGTCCCAGTCGAAGCCGACAGATAGTTGATGTAACAGTCTTACGCATTTCCCTGTACTTGAAAAACCAAGGTTTTTTAGGTATTAACGGTTGAATTTGGCCATAATGCCTACCCTTTAAAGTTCTAGATGACTGCCATGAAGATTCCCATGATTTTTCCAGACGAGTCTTAGCCGAAGATACTAAGTCTTGGGTATGAATTTTGAAGTGTGATAAGTCACCAGATTCCACAGCTTCCTTTGCACAAGAGTCAACTATTTCATTACCCGAAATACCACTGTGAGCTGGAATCCAAGCCAGTATAATGTTGATACCCCGAGAGAGGCATCTGAACAGAGCATGGCGAATCTTTAGTACAAGAGGGGACTTAAGTTTTGATTTAAATGGGTTAGCAGAAATTGCGTAAAGAGAGCTTAAGGAGTCCGAGAAAATTAAAGTGTTATCCAACGAATGGGATTCCGCATACAAGATGGCTTCAAGGATTGCCGTCGCCTCCCCGGAAAAAACGGAGGAACCCGGAGGTAGTTTGAAGTTTAAGATAATTCGGAATTTAGGGATCCACACGGCTGCTCCAACATTCCCGCTAGAGGAAAGCTTGGATGCATCCGTGAATATGGGCAGCCACTCTGACCACTTTTCTGTAATTATTCTATTAAATTGCCTATTGGGTTGACGTGAATCTTTTTGAATGCCAAAATCTAATAAGATTTGAGGTTTAAAAATAAGACAATGATATGGGAACGAAAAGAGGGGAAAAGTTTCATAATGGAATATGGGGTGACGGATACGGAAAAAGTTGATGAAACTTCGAAGTAAACAAGGAAGATCCCTCAGGGATCTGTAACCTTGAGCCGTAGTGATCTGGAAGAGTCTTTGGAGTTTAGAGAGTAAGGGGTGAGAAGAAACCTGAACAAGCTTAAAGAAAAATCGATCACATAAATACTGATTGCGGAGATGAAGTGGAGGATCGACACATTCAACCTGGAGAGCATTAGTTGGGGATGATTTCATTGTTCCTGAAATTATTCTCAGACACTTAGCTTGAATTCTGGAAATTTTGACGGTAGCAGCTTGATTACAAGGGTCCAAAAGGAAACCGCCATAATCAAAGTGGCTACGGATAATGGCGTTGTAGATTAATTTTTGAGAATAGGGGTGGGCCCCCCACCATACTCCTGATAAGGAGCGAAGAACGTTAATACCCTTCTCACATTTTTGGGCAACATAGGACAGGTGTGGGATCCCAGTCAGTCTGGAGTCGAGGATCACTCCTAGAAACTTGACTTTATTGTCGGTAGGGATAGGATCGTCTTCAATGAGAAGTTCCAAATCCGGAATGGTTCGTTTTTTTGTGAAAATAACTGAGGAACTCTTGGAGGCCGAAAGAGATAATCCGTGAGCATCGAGCCAATCATTTAGATACATCAGCGCCGAGTTTAGGCGAGATTCTGCAACTGAACATGAATCTACAGCTAAATAAAGGGCTAAGTCATCAGCATATTGTAAAATATTGCAGAAGGGGGTAACGCATCTTTCAAGATCGTACGTGTATAAATTGTATAGGAGTGGGCTCATGACAGATCCCTGGGGGAGACCTTTCCATACAGTACGGCTTGTAGGTGGACAGTTAGTATTTTTTATGGATATAGATCTTTCCATGAGAAGATTGCATATAAATCGAGTCAACTTCTCAGGAATACTCAGATTTTGCATAGTTTGCCTGAGAACTGAGAGCTGGACGTTATCATATGCAGAAGTTACATCAAGGAATGCTGCCACCAAGTACTGTTTCTTCTTAAATGCCAGGTGGATATCAGTGACAATAATGCTTAGACTATCCATAGTGCTCATACCCTTACGAAAACCAAACTGGGATTTAGCTAGGATGTTATTATGCTCAAGGAACCACTCAAGTCTGGTTTTCAATAGATGTTCCATAATTTTACATAGGACGGATGAAAGGGCAATAGGTCTACGGGACTTAGGGTCAGAGGGATTCTTTCCGGGTTTGAGGATTGGGATTATAATTTGTTTGCTCCATGTAGTTGGGGAGGAACCAAAGTCAAAGAAGAAATGTATTAATTCCAAATATTTAAATTTACATTTTAAGTTGGATTTAGTTAAGAAAGAGTAAGGAATCCCATCGACTCCAGGGGAAGAGTCGACAAGGCCTTCCAGTGCGCATTCTAATTCGCGGATAGAGAAAGGGGCGTCCATATTCCCACATGCAGAAATAAAGGACGGGGGAGAGGGGAGATCATAAGAATTAGGAGAGAATGGAGGAGAAAGTCTGTCAGCAAAAGCGTCCAGCCAAACTGCCGGATCATTAGAGGTCACATTCTCTATGTTCATAGAGCATCTAAATCTACGAATGTTTCTCCAGACTTCTGAAGGACGCGTGCGAGGAGAGAGACCTTCACAAAAAAAGTTCCAACCTGCTCTTTTTTTCCGATGGATTGTTCTTTTCGCTCGAGCAGCGGCGTGCTTATATTTAATGAAGTTATCCATCGACATGTCAGAAATGTATAGTGTTTCAGCATCGTTTCTCTCCCCGATCACCAACGTACATTCGGAATCCCACCAAGGAGGTGAGACTCTATGATTCCTTGGCTTCTTAATAGGAATGTGTGAATTGGCAGATGACAAGATGGCATCAACAAAGTTATCATATATTGACAGGAAGTTATTAGAAGTGCATTGGGGAATTGAATCCATTTTAACAACTAGTGAGGAAGAGAAGTCATCCCAGTTAGCTTTAGACAACCTGTATCTAACAAGGGGGCAAGGGTCAATGGCGATATAAGACTGAGAATGAAGAGAAATAAGGATAGGGAAGTGGTCACTCCCAAAAGTACTAGAAAGCCTTTTCCAGAGACATGAAGAAGAAAGAGAGGGGGAAGTAATAGTAAGATCGACAGCAGACTTGGGGTTCTGATGGGGAAGGACTCTACGAGTAGGGGAACCATCATTAATTATACAGAGATTTAAGTTATCCAAAAGATCAAGAAGAAGATGAGTAGGGGTCACACTTATAGGAACCCCAAGAGATATGGTGGGAGTTGAAGTCTCCCATGACTATAACAGGGGGAGTAAGTGAGGAAATTATAGCTTGTAGAGAGGGAATAAGTGAGGCTGTTGGGTTAGCTATGTACAAGGACAGAAAAGACACACCAAGAGCTCTAAGAGCTATGGCATTGATCTCCTGACCATGGGGAGGGAGGGGAATTTGGGTAAAAGTAAGGGAACGTTTTACTAGTAAAGCGGTCCCTGCATACCCGTCGTCTCTGTCCTCCCGAAGGCATGAGTAACCAGGAACCCGAAAACGGGAGCCAGGGACCAACCACGTCTCCGAGACGGCAGCGACGGCAGGTTTATATTGATCAATCAGATTAAGAAGTTCTGGTTTTTTAATCTTAATGCTTTGACTGTTCCACTGAAGTATTTGGGGGAACATTGTTAAGGATATTAGAAATTTGTATTAATTGTTGTGCAACGTTGGGCGGTACTGAATCACTAAATTTAGATATTATATTTACAATGAGGGACAAAAGGGTTTCAATGAGGTTGTCGTTTGGGGATATAGATTGAGATGATTGAGATAGGCAGAACCCATTAGGAACTGAGGATGTTGGATCTGCAATATTATGGGTTGATCTGTCATAACCTTTAAGTGGAGGAGGTCTGGACCTTTGGGAATAAACTGTTTTTTTATAAGATGTTGAGGTAGTAGGGGCTGGAGTTGAGACCAATGGGGCTTTGAGCATGTCTGCATAGGATCTTCCAGATGAAGGGATCTTGATAGAGGCTTCTCCATATGAGATGTTCTCTTGGGTCATCATGAGCTTTATTGATTTTTGTCTGCCCTGTTCAGGGCAGTTTTTGTCTGTGGCAACATGGTTGCCTGAACAGAAAATGCATGTTGGGTCGGTAGTCAATTCTGTACAATCTTCACCTAGGTGAGGCTGACAGCATCGGAAGCAACGGGGTTTAGAGCGGCATTGAGCCTTGACATGGCCAAAGCGAAGGCATTGATGACATTGAATTGTGGGCAATTGGTATGATTCAACTAGCAGGGACGTGTGGTAGGAGAAAATTCTTTCAGGTAAGACTTGGCCTCTAAAAGTTAACACGACAGACTGTGTAGGAACCCAAGAAGCAACATGATCCAGCCACTGCTTGCGATTCAATCTGCGTGCTTTCAGGATCTCGCCACATCCTGTTGGAAGATCCACTGACTCCACAAACTCATCCATCGGCATGTCCACGGGGACACCCCTTACAAAGCCCATTCGGGATACTGCATATGTAGGGATATAGGCCTTGTATTTTTTTTTTAAGTAGCGGGTTTATTAGGAATTTGTTTGCCTCACAATAGTTTGAGAATGTCACAGACATTTTATTTCTACCGGTTTTTTTAATTCCATCCCTTTTTATGTTTTTTATGTTTAAATTGAATAGAAGTTGACCGAATTTCAGTGGATTGAATGAAGTTGCAGAGTTATCAGCCTCTCTTTCCACTAATACTACATATGGGCCAATGTCCCCCTCACTATATGACCTAACGAGATCCCCCGTCAGGCTGGGATGAGTATAGGTGGTGACCACGGATGCCGGTTGCAATCCCGGAGCCGTCACAGTTTTTTTAGCTGAAGAATCATTTTCTTTATCGACCCCTGGATAGGACCTTTTACCGTTCTGATTTAGGATCTGGGGGGAGTTATCCGGGAATAAGGTCAACTCCATGCGCTCGTTATCCCCCATAGGATCCCTGGCCTCATCCGTCCCGCCAGGGTCCGCCGGGGGAGAAAATCCCTCACCCTCCATGTCCGAAGACATGGAGGGATCTAGACACACAAAAACTACTTACCTAGTTAAACAAAACAACCACCACCAGATAAACACAATCTCCACTCAAGGGGAGCCAATGATTAGGCAAAAGTTTGGAAAAAATCCCTCTGATACGTGTGATGAACAACAGACGCGAAAGCGGAATTCCAAGAAAATTCTAAAAACATCATGATAGCTGGTGACATGAATATAGTTTTTTTAAATAAACACGAAAAAGTTAGGCTTTCAAATTTCATGTTAAGTTATAATTTTCATCAAAAAGTCACAAAGCCGACGAGAGTTACATCAACCAGTTCAAAATGCATAGACTTAATCTTTACAAACTTTAATAAAAAAGACTACCATGTTGATGTCCAAGAATTAGGTCTTTCGGACCATAGAAGTGTCTTGTTTTCTTCTCCTCTTAATATTCAAAACCCTAACCACTTTACACGGATCGGACGGACGGATAATAAATGTATTCCTAAAATATTAGTAAAATATAAGCCAAACCAGAAGAATACTTAACCAAGGGTATAAAAATATCATGTCGCAATAAAAGACAATTAAAACTACTAATATCACAGACTAATAATAAAGTTCTACGAAACTACTATAAAATGTACTGCAAATCTTTAAAAAGGATAGTTTGTAAATCTAAGAAACTTGTCAACATATATAAATTTAATAGTTCAGTTAATAAAACCCAATGTATGTGGAAAATAATACACAATGTAACAAACAAATATAAAATTAGACAAAATATAAGACTTAAATTTTCGAACAATACTTTATCTAACCCGAAAATAGTTGCAAATGAAATAAATAATCTATTTGCATCTATAGGAAAGTCACATAAATCTAGATCAGAGAAAAACAATCTTCCCGCAAGTAAAATAAAAAAATCTTTTTTCCTTACACCTGTTGAACCAAAAGAAACATTTAATATAATAAAAGGCCTTAAGAGTAAGAAGTCTTTTGGTATAGATGAAATTCCTCCGTTGGTGGTAAAACATTGCGCGGATATTTTAGCAGTACCCTTTTGTAAACTTATCAATCAATCTTTTACAGAAGGAATATTTCCCGAAGCCTTAAAAACATCTCTTATAAAACCTAAACATAAAAAAGGAAACACCACTGACATTCATAATTATCGACCTATTGCTTTACTGCCTACTTCAGCAAAAAAATTTGAAACTGCTATGGCCACACGACTGAATAAATTCTATGAAAAATATAACATACTACATGATAACCAATACGGGTTCCGTAAAAATAGGTCTACTATATTGGCAATATATAACTATGTGCAAAAAATGTTTGAATCAATAGACAATAAACGGTATGCTGTGGGTTTACTGCTCGATATGAGCAAAGCGTATGATAGAGTATGCTTTGACACTCTATTAGAAAGACTATACGACTCTGGGATTAGAGGCTTAGCATACAGGTGGTTCAAGTCGTACCTGCATAACCGTGTCCAATACGTAGAGGTTGAAAATACCAATTTTATCACAGGTAAAGAAGAATGTGTTAGATCAGATAGAGTCCTTTCCACTGGATCTATTCCCCAAGGTAGCGTCTTGGGATGTTTATTATTTCTTATTTATATAAATAATCTACCTAATCTAATTGATGACCCTTGCACCCTTTTGGCAGATGACATTTCCATACTATTTTCTTGCTCGAATACCACCGAATTAAACCAAAGCTTAGATATGACCTTAGATAAGATCACCGACTGGCTAGATGAATCAAATTTAGAACTCAACCTTAAAAAGACTAATATAATTCAATTCAAACCCTCACAAAAACTCCCATTACAAATCTCATATTGCTATAAACAAATACCACTGGAGACTACAAAGACAGCAACCTTGTTGGGGATCGATCTAGACACGTACTTGAGCTGGAAACCTAACATACAGAGATTGCAAAACAAATTATCATCTTTTACTTATGCCTTCCATCAACTAAAACGGGTAACTGATGTCAAAACTGCGCTCACAGCCTACTATGCATACGCAAATTCCAGACTATCATATGGTATTATATTATGGGGGAATTGTTGTGAAATAAAAGATATTTTTATTCTACAAAAGAAATGTATTAGAATACTTACAAATGTTGACCGAATGGTATCTTGTAGATCTTATTTTGTAAAACTCCAAATACTTACTTTAATTTCTCTTTATATATTAGAATCTTGCAAATTTGTAAGAAAACATGGTAACTTATACTCCCCTCTAGAAAATAAAAATAAAAGGAATAATCGAGACCAAAATAAATTAAAGAAACCATTTTCAAAGTTAGAACTCGTGTCTTCTAGTCCCCATCATATGGCCATCAAAATATACAATCACATACCAAATTACTTAAAAAACATAGAGAAAGAAACTCTATTCATTACTTATTTAAAGAAGTTCCTCATTGAAAAATGCTATTATGATGTGAAAGAATTTCTCAATGATAAAATTTGGTAAACGTTTCTAGTCGCTAATTACTTGCTCATTACATGTTATTACTAATTTAATGTTTATATAATTTACTCTTAATTTATTTCTTTATTGTTAATAATAATAATCTTTACAATATTTTTCTAATTGTCTCTATACAATTTTGAACATAAATGTATTCATCCTATTTTTCGTAAAATGGACAACTGGCTGTCCTTCGCATGTTGCTGTGCCCTAGCAGGGCGTCACAATGTACTAACTTTAATTCTACCACCTTGTGAAATTTTGTGACTTTGCAATAAACTATTATGAATTATGAATTATGAATAATCGAGTTGGACCGGTTTGATGAATTATTTCCGAATCGCTAAATAATGGGTGCAACTTAAAGTTATAGCCATATGGTTGAATATTGCTTGCAAGTCGGACAGTTGTTTGAATGATATTGTCGACTGGCGAATACTCATTAGAATAGAATAGAATAGAATAATTTTTATTGTTCAAAATAACAGGGTTAACATATTTGAGGTCCCTGCCTCCCAAAGTAGGAAAAACCTGTATCATGGGAGACAGTGGGCATTAGTGGGGGCGCGTCGATTAGTATTCGTCGATCGCTGTCAGTCGCTGTTAGTGTGAGGTGTCCATTCGAATGATTTAGGTGTTCCATTCGAATACTCGAATGATTTCCATAATGGAGTGATTTAATTAGTATGAATGACACTGTGTCATTCATAATCGCGCATCGCTACCTCCCTCCCTGTCTCTAAACAATTGATAAAAATAGTTTTTTGGCGGGCTTTTGAAAAGTTAGGGCGCAATTTTTCAAAGTATTTTCAAGAAGTTGTTTTAAGGTGTAAAACCAATAATTTTGCTAAGTAGAGGCCAAATTTATATACCTCCTGATAAAGTGAGGCATTAAAATGGAGGATCCCCCGGGGGCTGAGCCCCCCTGATTCTTGTCAGCGAATTAGAAGACGTTTGTAGAGATGTACCTGTGCCTTCAAGTCTCCAAGAACTTTTAAAACTTCCAATATTTTTCACTCCTCTATACAAATTCATCATAAACACTGTAAATAATCTATAAATTTAGTGATAAATTATAATAAGTGAATACGATGACTGATATGAATAATAGTGAATTGAATAATTTGTTTGACGATTTGGCCCAAAAGGAATTTTATCCAGGGCCGTGAAACTCATTATAAAAAAAAAAATGATAAAAATACTACCAAATATGTTTTATCTTGGAATTTTGAATCTTTGAACCGAAAAGAATGACTCGACTACTGACTTTTCTATCTATTGAATGTCCATTGACCCGATTGGAAACTCCACAAGATAACAAAGTGAATACCTAGCTGAATAGATAGGTGGGTTGGTGAGATAAGTTGGGGTGTCTAGGCTAAAGTGAATAAATTCAAGGAATTGAAAAAAATTGCGGCTATTTGTTCTTGATTAATGAGTGACAATGAGTGAAGACATGGGAGTGGCACGATTACACGTTAATATACCTAAAGCCAGTAATACTGCATTCATAGTAGGTTTACTACTGGCCATATCTTCAAGCCTGTTTATTGGCTCCAGTTTTATCATTAAAAAGGTAGCTCTGAAGAAAATAAATGCTTCTGGGAACATTAGAGCTTCAGCGGGAGGATTCGGATACCTGAAGCAATGGCTCTGGTGGCTTGGTTTAATAACAAGTAAGGTGGAAAGGTTTTTCTATGAAATCAATATCTGTATTCATATCCTCCGACAATCCAATGATGAATGAATGATCTACCACAAAGTCTGCCTTTATCTTCTGTTGTGTCATGAATCATTGAGACAATACTTCTTCATAAGTATAGTAGCTTTAGTTTATCATGCAATTGTGATTTTATGTGAAAGATTTGTTGGCGTACCTCATCATTCAGAGATGACTAATATTGGTAATACTATGAAATAGCATACAATGATGTTCCATTTTCTTTTCAGTGGGAATAGGGGAAGCTGCAAACCTCTTGGCATATGCATTTGCTCCGGCTGCACTTGTCACTCCACTGGGTGCTCTCAGTGTTCTAGTGGCAGCTATTCTGTCTTCCAAGTTTCTCAATGAAAAACTAAATTTTATTGGAAAGGTAAGTGAAGAATTAATCCAAATATTTTGTTCTTAAGACTTTCTAGTTTCTACATAGAATACAAGACATTAGCACCTTGTTCCCCCATTAAAACCCATAGGTACATTATGTAATATTTTATTTTCAGCTTGGGTGCTTCCTCTGCGTTATTGGGTCCATTGTGATTGTGATCCATTCTCCAAAGTCTGAAGAAATATCAACATTCACAGATTTGATGAAGAAACTCACAGATTATTTGTTTGTGAGCTATGTGTCAATAATTTTTGCTATGAGCTTCATAATTAGAGCTGTCTTTATTCCTAGATTTGGTAACACAAATGTGTTTGTTTACTTACTCCTGTGTTCAGCTATTGGTAGTTTGACAGTGGTGTTTTGTAAAGCTGTTGCTTTAGGTATTAAGGAGACTATAAATGGAGACATTAACAACTTTACTGATTACATGTTCTGGTTGTTATTAATAACATCCATAGTTTGTATCATGATACAAATGAACTACTTGAACAAATCTCTAGATATATTCAACACAAGTATTGTTACTCCCGTGTATTATGTTATGTTTACATTACTTGTAATAGTAGCATCAGGAATATTGTTCAGAGAATGGAGGCACATGGGTTATGAAGATATCTTGGGTTGTACTTGCGGGTTTTTGGTAGTAATTGTAGCAATATTTTTGTTAAATGCATTCAAAGACTTACAGATCTCATTTGCTGACCTAAATATTAACGCTAAAAGAAATAGGAGACTAGTTCAAAGCTCAGAGGATAGAATAGAAAACGGTGAATTCACATTACAGAGTATAAGAAATTCATGATATTTGATGGAAATCTAGTTGGCTAAATACAATTCTAGTAGTAACAACAAAGCTAACGATTTTACATTATATGTAAAATTCAGAAAATATGAGCTTAGTTGAGCACTATATTTATGTCATATGTCTGAGGCTAAATATTAACACTAAAAGGAATAAGAGACTAGTTCAAAGCTCAAGAGGATAGTATAGAAAACGGTGCATTCACATTACAGAGTATAAGAAATTCATGATATTTGATGGAAACCTAGTTGGCTAAATACAATTCTAGTAGTAACAACAAAGCTAACGTTTTTACATTGTATGTAAAATTCAGAAAATATAAGCTTAGCTGAGCACTATATTTATGTCATAGGTGAGAGAAAATGGACAAATAATACAAATACGTACAATTCAGTATCCAATAACAGTCTTTATTACTTATTATATTTTGTTTAATTTACATTTACAGCAGATCTCTATACATACAGGCAATTAATGCCTTTCTTTGAAAAGTATTCCATCTCCCTTAAAGATGCAAAATAAATGCTTTATGGGAATGCAATTTTTCTTTCACATGAGCAATTTCCCTTTAAAGGTTATAAATAGATATTAACAGAGTGATAAATGAATGTTCTACATATAGGACATGTTCTCTGATAGCCATATAGACGCAAGCGACATTCACGACAAAGACACACGTGACGACAAGGTAAAATAAGTACACACTTTTGTCTCTCTTGACATATCACACACAATGCCTCCGCAGGGTCTGCAGGATCATCATCTATGATGCGGCCAGGTAACTCCGGGCCCTCCACTTCTGGTCCAGAGGCCATGTTGGCTATCTGCCTCACTTCAGAATCCGTGAAATAATTATACAAGGTATGGTACCAATACAATAGCCTTCTAATTAACAACCAGTAAAGGTCATTACCATAAGATTGAATATCTTCTCTAAAATGTATACAAAGTCTTACAATAATGACTGCACTCATTATTCCTACAAATGATTCTATAGGCACATCAGATAAGAAGTTTGTAAGCTTCAATAATGACATATAGACATCTACAATTGAATTGAACACAATCTCCTTGACGTATCCCCCAAATGCTCTTATAAGTAGCGGTAACTGGCATGGGATAAATGTTATTATCAGCCATAGGGTGTCCCCAAAAAATATAATAAAGTTTCTTATCAAATACAGCACTTCAACTACAACCGTGGTGGAGGCATGCACTAGCCAACAGACTGCCGCCACCGCATTACTCGTACGGGAATACACAGTTTCGTAGAGAGCACACACTGTGTCTCCCACCCACACCCACTGATCCACACATCCGGATATCACATTGTTTGCGAAGTTCGGTAACTCGTCCGTGAATATAAACAGGTTGTCTTCATAAACAACTTGCAAAAAGTACAACAAACTTTTGAAGACACTGAGCACCGAGGTGATTACTGCTGACGATAAGGCGACTATCACCTGGCCTATCAGTGAGGCGACCACAAAAACGATTTGTAATGTAAGGGTAAATAGATTGAACAGTTTGGCAACTATATGAATCATGATAAAGAGTATTTTCTTACATTTTCTTCAGTTTTGTGATTTTGTTGAGAACTTGGTTGGTACCTGCAATTTGTTTGTGATGTCAGATGCAGATGAGATGTGTGTGGTGTGAGCGAGCTTACGACGTTTGTTATTTGACAATTGAAACTATGGGTGCGTTCAAGGCAATGTATTTTTGTTTTCCACCTCCATACGGAGCCAGAGCTGCCACCCACAAACAACCCTGGATATCGGCTCTAGTATAGGAATCAAGATCAAGCAATAATTTCATTCATTCATTCATTCCAGAGCAACGGATTTTTCTGTGAGCGTGATCCCGGTGCGGAGTTATTTATTTGCTTTAGAATTTATCAGTGTTTAAGCTATTGTATCGGAATACTTTCTGTGTTAACTGAACAGTACATACCGAGATACAAATAAAATCCAAACATGTCGAGCACTTCACTAAAGCATAGGAATTTTGTGGCCGAACCTATGGGCGAGAAGCCTGTAACGGATTTGGCGGGTGTCGGCGAGGTTTTAGGAAGGCGGCTGGAGACAGCAGGTTTTGACAAGGTAGACACCAACTTTGGTACACCAACCAAATCACATTCGTAATTTGTCTGTAGTTCAGCTTACGTCTGGTCTAAACTGCATATCTTCTTATAATAATACTTTTCCTGTTTCAGGCTTACGTCGTATTAGGCCAGTTCTTGGTTCTAAAGAAAGACAAAGAACTATTTCAAGAATGGATGAAAGAGACGTGCAGCGCTAACTCGAAGCAGTCAGCTGATTGCTTTCAGTGTCTAAAAGACTGGTGTGACGAGTTCTTGTAAATACTGGTTGTTTGTACGGTTTTAGGTCTCCATGAACATGTTACAATCCTAATTGTTAACTTTCAATTTTACCGTAACATACCTGACATAGGTAGATAATAAGCTTGTATAATTTGTAGTCTTTAGGCAATATTGACTAGCAGTGCTGCATGATCTTCTTAGATACTGACAATTGGATCTTAGTGTTAGATGGATGAGTCATCACTCCCACTCCTTACAACATACAATGCAATATAAACCAATATGTATTTGCATTGCTCCCATTTATTTCCTGACAGCAATTATAATCTATTCTAATGTTAAATTTTGTGTGTACAAAATGTCTAACATTTCATTATAAAATGATTACTAGTGGTAAGCTATAGATGAATCTATGATATAATGTGAAAACAGATCTTTGCGTAACTTCTATTTATTAACCTTTTTATGGTTTGGTTCTGTCTATGATGACCTTAGTGGCTAGCCCGCCTGGCCAAAATAATAAACAATACATACAATGTTGTATAAAAAGATAAATATTTTCCAAATGTTATGTTAAAGCGAATAATAAGTCTAACTAACCATTATCACTATCAGATCCGATGAGATGCAGGGAATGTTTAGGATCCAGTAGAATAAAATATATATATATAGCCTGCAAATTAATACCAAGTACCTACAATATCTTTGTTTAAATTTGAGACCCCCCAGTGGTCACTGGCCAACAACTGACAGACGTGCCACTGGTGCCATGTCGGCTATAGCCAACTCAATTTTTATATTAAGAGACCTTACCTCATGAAATAAGTTGTATTTTTCGTAGAATAGCAAACATATTTGGAGTTCGAGTGACACATTTTGTATTTGATGTATAGTGGTCAAAAGGTTAATTACTTTGCCTATCAATTACAGTTATCTTGTAATATATTTTGTAATAGTCTGTAGGCTGCCAAAGCGACAACTGGACATTCCTATGGCATTGTATTTATTAAATAATTGCATATTTTCTATAATTATAATTTTGATTAATAATAATATAATTGGAACACATTTGTTTTCATTTTCAAAGTCAGCATATGAGAGCTTGAGAGCATGTACCAATGGTGGTTAGTCCAACATTTAAGAGATCACATTTTCTGAATGCAAGGTGTGATAGTCAACTAACATTTGATTGAATCTTCATCAACATGCGTAGTGCGCTCAACAGTGCCTCTGCCAGCCCGTGGAATGAAACAATTAATGCAGATATCTATTTTCAATAACATTACGGTGGATATATAATGATAAAGACAGAGCTGGATGTAGTTTTTTTATTCTATAATAGATTTCAATTTATATATGTATTTTGAAAACTAAGTAAAATACAGTGACTGAATGTGGAATTTGTAATTATGGATATCTGAGCAACAAATATCTTTTATTAAATATGTACAAGAAAATAAATACAATATGTCCTATGCCATAACAACCACAAAGAATATGAAAAAGAATATCAATACACCAAAAACTTTGAACATAAGGGCGCGGTTACCAGTTACATTTTGGAAGTACTTCATTATTTCTCTATGGCCCGCTTCTACATTCATCTCAGATTCTTGGATGTTGGTGTCGATTCTCCCGATAGCTTCATCTTGCTCCTTCACCATATGAGCCAGTTGTTGGAAAATGCCACCGAGTTCCACAATAGTGCTCTCAATATTGTGCATTGTTTCTGCTCGTTGTTGGACGTATGAGTCGCTATCATCCCTCATGGCAAACTGCTGAACCTGCATGTTGGAGTGGGAGTTCTCGCCAAGGTCGATGCTTACTTCGTCTGGCTGCAGCAGCATGGTGGGAACCTCCTTCACAACAGGAGCAACTCCAGAGAACTGTTCCCGTCTGTTATTTTGGTGCCTCAAGTTCTCTGATCTTACTTCCAGAACCTGGAAAAAACAAACAATATGATACATTCATAAGAATTTGTCCCGTTGTCTAAGATCTTCTAAGATGTTGTGGGAACCAGTAACAATGATGTTACAAAACAACCATGTCCATCCATATTGTTAATTACAAAGAAATGAAAGCTGTGAAGGAAAACACTCAAATCTATTGAATTTACTGATCCAGTAGTAAACATAACTAAGGTCAAGAAGATTCATAGAACTATGTTTACCTGTTTGAACTGGTTGCTCATAGAGGCAAGACGTGATTGAAGACCAAGAACCACGCTAGATGAGTGGCCATGCATGCTGCGGCGTCCACGAGGCATCTCACCCAACTTGGCTATCTGCTGGTTCAGTGAGCTCAGATCCCCCTTAATTATGTATGTCAGTTCTTGAATCTCTGTAGGCCGATCATCGAACAAGGATTTCTTCTTAGCCACTGTAACAAATGATTAAATAGGTGCCATGTTCATAAATAAAAAAAAGTCACACCTTTACATATTCCTTTAACAATCACAGATACTCACACAAAGCTAACTTTTCCAGCTTAGCATAAGTGCTTGTAATGTTTTTACTTATTACTTTTGCAACAGCCATGAACTGGGTGTATGTTTCTAGCACAGCCACCTTCCTTTCATCTCTGACGATGGGTCTGGCCTGCAACCTGCTCTGTAGACTCCGCACAGTGCTGATGAACTCACTCGTCCTGTCTCTGGAGGCCATCACGACTTCAAACACTGGCTGTTCAAGGAATTTAAACACACTGTGGAAATCGACAACACCACGTCCTTCAGAAGGCCTGTAGGCCTGATTCGCAGTGCCTAACTCCTGTCTAGGATAGCGCACGCCCTTCTTGTCAAGCTTACTGTAGTCGTGGTTTTCTAGTAGAGGTGTCCTGTCCGAATCACCTCCCACAATTCGTCGACGAGGGAGCATTTCATTGCTGTTTTTTTTGTTGGTTTTTCTCTCTGTCTATGCCACACTATAGTATTTTTCTCAAATTCACTCCAGCGTCATAACAAATGGTAAAATACAAAAAAATTAGACTCTCAATCTATCTTGAGAAATAATTAGACTGGACTGGAATGTAATTTTCGAAATCAAACGTACTTTTGCAACTATTTAGATATTTTAGGAAAGATCACGAAACGTTGTGCAACCACGACATACAACAACTGAAACAGCTGGTTATTATGACAGCTAAGTGACACGTTGACGTGAGTTGGGTTCATGATCATACTTCGGTGTCGTCAATAGGAAACTTTGAACACATCTGTCAAAAAAAAAAACGCGCCGCTTCTATGTGTACAGACAAGATAAAGTCGCCGTGTGCGCGTTTTATTTCTGAAACTAAAAATACACAAATAAAGAAAACTGCCAATGCGCTGCCTAGATTCGTGAGAGAAAGTGACTATTAATTCTTCATCATGGTATGTACGCTTTGGTATAGGCGACATTCTATTGATCTGCTTCTTCGGTTAGTTCGTGTGCAGAGCTTTTTTGTCAAACCAGGAGCCTCCTGGCACCGGGAGCAACTCGCCAGGAATGATGGGATCGCCGCTGCTGCCGCCGCCGGTGATGGGCGGCATGGGTCAGGTCGCGATGCCCCCTATTCCAGGGATGCCATCTACTATGGCTGGTATGCCGCCGAACCTGGCCTCTATGCCGCCCAGCATGCCCGGTATGCCGCCCAACATGTCCGGGATGCCGCCCAGCATGCCCGGGATGCCGCCCAACATGCCTGGGATGCCGCCTAGCATGCCTGGGATGCCACCCAGCATGCCCGGGATGCCGCCAATGGGCTTCCCGCCGATGATCCCACCCTTCTCCATGCCACCACCGGGATTTCCATCATTCAAGCCTGTAAGTTTTGTTGAGTACCTACTTATCAGAGTGTGATTAAACTGTGGTATTGAAATAAAAATATGAATTATTGAGCCTTAAGTTTAGTTTAGTTTAATCAGGCATATATCTCTGTCAGTGCCCTAACTATTTACACCACCGGGACAAGCAGTCATAAGCCCGGGCAATAGCACTAGTCTAACCTACCTTAGCAAATAAAAATCTTTATCTTTCATTTCACAACTCCTGAGTTTTAATGCCGAAATTCATTCTATTTTATTTCAGGATTTGACTGCTCCAGCTCCTGACATAGCCCCATTAGCCAACCAGAGCAGCCCATGGTCAGAACATAAGGCTCCGGATGGTAGGATCTACTATTACAACTCTGTCAGCAAACAGAGTCTCTGGGAGAAGCCGGACGAGCTGAAGACTCCTGCTGAGGTTTGCAGCACTCTGAGGATAATTTGTAACAATAAATTCATTCTTATTTCTTATAAAATAGGTAAATAAAGAACAAAAGGTGAGCTTATCTCTAACAAGAGATCTCTTCCAGTATGTCGGCCACCCATGTTGTATAGTAAAATAATTGATCATAAAGCTGTACCTTTATAAGGCAATTTGACAAAGCCATCATTTACTAGGATAGAATTAATTACACTACAACATTGATAAGTAAGTCAAGACACAAACAAGATATTTAATTAATTACACTACAACATGTATAAGTAAGTCAAGACACAAACAAGATATGTAATTACTTATGCTACAACATCAATAAGTAAGTCAAGACACAAACATTATATTTAATTACTTACGCTACAACATTGATAAGTAAGTCAAGACACAAACAAGATATTTAATTATTTACACTACAACATCAATAAGTAAGTCAAGACACAAACAAGATATTTAATTACTTCTGCTGCAACATTGATAAGTAAGTCAAGACACAAACAAGATATTTAATTACTTACACTACAGCATCGATAAGTAAGTCAAGACACAAACAAGATATTTAATTAATTACACTACAACATGGATAAGTATGTCAAGACACAAACAAGATATGTAATTACTTATGATACAACATCGATAAGTAAGTCAAGACACAAACATTATATTTAATTACTTATGCTACAACATCGATAAGTAAGTCAAGACTCAAACAAGATATTTAATTACTTATGCTACAACATCGATAAGTAAGTCAAGACACAAACAAGATATTTAATTACTTATGCTACAACATCGATAAGTAAGTCAAGACACAAACAAGATATTTAATTATTTACACTACAACATCAATAAGTAAGTCAAGACACAAACAAGATATGTAATTACTTATGCTGCAACATCGATAAGTAAGTCAAGACACAAACAAGATATTTAATTACTTACACTACAGTATGGATAAGTATGTCAAGACGCAAACAAGATATGTAATTACTTATGCTACAACATCGATAAGGAAGTCAAGACACAAACATTGTATTTAATTACTTATGCTACAACATCAATAAGTAAGTCAAGACTCAAACAAGATATTTAATTACTTATGCTACAACATCGATAAGTAAGTCAAGACTCAAACAAGATATTTAATTACTTATGCTACAACATCGATAAGTAAACACATACAACAATCTCTGTCACTCCTATTCTTAAATTGTCTCCCACTATTACAATTCACAATGTCTACCTTAAAGCCAACTTATATTGTCCTCCCACTATTACAATTCACAATTTCTACCTTAAAGCCAACATATATCGTCCTCACACTATTACAATTCACAATGTCTACCTTAAAGCCAACTTATATTATGCTCCAGCTATAACAATTCACAATGCCTACCTTAAAGCCAACTTATATTATGCTCGCACAATTACAATTCACAATTTCTACCTTAAAGCCAACTTATATTGTCCTCACGCTATTAAAATTCACAATGTCTACCTTAAAGCCAACTTATATTATGCTCCCACAATTACAATTCACAATTTCTACCTTAAAGCCAACTTATATCGTCCTCACACTATTACAATTCACAATGTCTACCTTAAAGCCAACTTATATTATGCTCCCGCTATTACAATTCACAATGTCTACCTTAAAGCCAACTTATAATATGCTCCCACAATTACAATTCACAATTTCTACCTTAAAGCCAACTTATATCGTCCTCACACTATTACAATTCACAATGTCTACCTTAAAGCCAACTTATATTATGCTCCCGCTATTACAATTCACAATGTCTTCCTTAAAGCCAACTTATATTATGCTCCCGCTATTACAATTCACAATTTCTACATTAAAGCCAACTTATATTGTCCTCACACTATTACAATTCACAATGTCTACCTTAAAGCCAACTTATATTATGCTCCCGCTATTACAATTCACAATTTCTACCTTAAAGCCAACTTATATTATGCTCCCGATATTACAATTCACAATTTATACATTAAAGCCAACTTATATAATGCTCCCGCTATTACAATTCACAATGTCTGCCTTAAAGCCAACTTATATTATGCTCCCGCTAGTACAATTCACAATGTCTACCTTAAAGCCAACTTATATTATGCTCCCACAATTACAATTCACAATTTCTAGATTAAAGCCAACTTATATCGTCCTCACACTATTACAATTCACAATGTCTACCTTAAAGCCAACTTATGTTATGCTCCCGCTATTACAATTCACAATTTCTACCTTAAAGCCAACTTATATTATGCTCCCACAATTACAATTCACAATTTCTACATTAAAGCCGACTTATATAATTGTCCTCCCACTATTACAATGCACAATGTCTACCTTAACTCTTTTCTTCACGGTGGTCATCATAGTTAACCACCTATATTTTGGCGCGTATTTAAGAATGGCGTCATCTTACGGAAGTGCTGTGTACTACGATCGTTCAAGGGAACCTAAACGGCACAGAGTCAATTAATTGTTACTAGCGCCACGGTCATCTACTGTACTAAACTTTCATTCAAAATCGTCGTATTTGAGGTTGTTATAGTGCGTGCGAGTTTTTTTTTGCTGGTAAGTAAATATTATCATTTAAACTCTAATTTTTGTTTTATTGTGTGCAGTATATTTATCTAAATACATGTTGGGCAAAAATAAATGTCCGGCTGCCGTACTTTTTGTTAAAAGTGAGCTTATTCAATGTGGTTAGCGGCGGTGACCACTGTGAGACAACTAACATTTTTTTGCGAAGTTTTGATCAAAAAAAAAAACTGATTATTTTTACAGGAAATGCCTAATAAAAAGTTATCAGACCGGGATATTGAAAACGAGCTGTTCTTTGAAGAGATACCTTCAGATAGTGATAGCTGTGCTGGTGGTGATGGCTCAGACACAGAAGATCTACTCGAAATTGAAGAAGGGCCAAATGATTCGCAAGAAATTACACTAGGTGAGAGTTTTTTGCCATCTGATGAGGAGTTTGATTCTGACGATGAGATTCCCCTAGCTCAGCTGGTACAGAATAGACAGCCCGCTGCCGTCGCTGTTACGCCGTCAGTCCCTGCCATAAGACCTCCAAAATGGAAACGAGCTTACACAATTTTAGCTCCTGACGACTATACACCATCAGTCCATTTACCTGAAGAAATATCTCGTTTAGCAGCACGCCAGCAGTTGAGCCCTCTTAGAATTTTTCAATTGCTTTGGATAGACGACGTCATACAGCACATAACATTTCACACGAATTTATATGCTGAACAAAAAGGAAATACCTATAAACCTGTTACTACGGATGAAATGTCGGTGTTCATTGCTCTGAACTTAGTGATGGGTATAAAAAAAAGTCCAAGTTACAGAGACTACTGGTCATCTTCACCTGATTTACGTGATGAGTACATATCATATTTTATGTCACTCAATCGATTCTCTTGGATCCTCGGTAACTTACACCTGAATGACAATAATCTACAGCCTACGCGAAACGATCCTCATTTCGACAAATTATACAAGATCCGACCATTCATAGAGATGATTAGAGAAGCTTATAAAGTAAATTACAGTCACACAGAAAAAATTGCTATTGACGAATCCATGATAAAGTTCAAAGGCAGGAGTACTTTGAAGCAGTACATGCCCAAGAAACCTACAAAGAGAGGATACAAAGTGTGGACGAAGTGTGCTTCTACCGGCTATTGTTTAGATTTTGAAATTTATACTGGAAAGATAGGGAATAAAACGGAAACTAACTTAGGAGGAAATGTTGTCAAGAGATTCTGTGAGGGATTAGAGGACAAGAACCACAGGGTATATTTCGACAATTATTTCAATAGCTATGAATTGCAGGTTGATTTACGACTAAAATACGTTTATGCATGTGGTACGGTAAATTATACTCGTAAGCATCTTCCTGCTTTGAAAACTGACAGGCAATTGAAACGCGGGCAGTACGATTATAGAGTTAGCGACAATCAGATGGTTTCCTATATGAAGTGGAAAGACAATCGTTCTGTTTTCATCTTGACTAACTTTCATGACCCACGAAATAAGGTTCATGTGACAAGAACTGAGAAAACTGGAGAGAAGGTTGAAGTTCCATGTCCTTTAGCCTTGAAGGACTACAACGAGAACATGAATTTCGTGGATAAATTTGACCAGCTGAAAGGGAGCTACGCAATCGATCGCAAGTCAAAGAAGTGGTGGCATCGTATATTCTTTCATTTTCTAGATTGCACAGTAGTAAACGCTTTTATCATCTATAAAGATCTCCAAGAAGACCCCAACTCTTGTTTAGATGAATTGTGCCTGAAAGATTTTCGGCGACATGTTTACCAAGATATGTTGGCTCCGGCATATGTCAGTAACAAGAGAAGACTGACGCGCTGCTCCAGCAAACCTAACTCACCTACCTGCTCTTTCATCAAGAAGCACAAGCCTGAAGTCCCACGTGCAATAAGGGTTTCTCTAGCAAACCATCTGCCTGTAAGAGGCACTTCAAGACGCTGCAGTGTATGTAGCACAAAAGACATGCCTGTACGTACTGTATGGAGCTGCAGGATATGCAAGGTACCTCTCTGCTACCGAGAAGGAAAAACTTGTTTTAATGATCATCATGAATATTTGTAATACTAATGTTCCTAATTTGATTCTGATCTCATCTCTGTGATTTTAAATAAATACATTATTTTTCGTAAAAATGTGTACGTTTATTTCACAGTGGTCACCCTAGGTAACCACCCCATATTAGACCCCCCTGGTAAGGAATAAAAAAAAATACAGATATGACTTATTTTAGGCCTAGAGACTACATTTTTCTGAAAATTGTTTTACTTTTATCGGTAACAAAAATCTGTGCCGCAAAGAGTTAAAGCCAACTTATATTGTCCTCACACTATTACAATTCACAATGTCTACCTTAAAGCCAACTTATATTATGCTCCCACAATTACAATTCACAATTTCTACATTAAAGCCAACTTATATTGTCCTCACACTATTACAATTCACAATTTCTACCTTAAAGCCAACTTATTTGCGTTCTAGAAACTCCTGTCGACATGCGTATGGAAGGAGTACACCACAGACGCCGGCAGAGTGTACTACCACAACATCGACACTAAGGAGTCAAGCTGGGTCGTGCCGCCCGAGCTGAAAGAGATCAAGGACAGCATTGCGGCTGAGGAAGGGGCTCAGTGAGTATCGAAATACAAATAAATATTTGTGTAGAGGCATGTAGTATACACCAAAGTTAACCTTTATTTTAACATATATATATATTTTACATTTACATATAGGCTCATATAATGCTTCTGGCCCCACACTAGGATACCCTGTGTCGTGGGCAACACACATAAAAACATCCAGGAACTGGGGATTTTTTTCCTTATTCGATCGGGATTGAATGCGGGTGTTTGTGTTGCCGGACCGAACGGACGTGTCCCCCCGAGATCTCGCAAACGCATTTAAACAAACAATAGTTTTCATCCCCGGCGCGCGCCTTTTGTTCTGCCTCCCGAGGCGAAGCCAGGCCCGAAAACGAGCCTGGCTTCTAGGCTGGCTTATACCGAGTGTTTCTGTAAGGGTTACCTGGGGAATGTGCGCGACCATCTAGGCACCCCATCTGTGCAATACCGCGCATTTCAGTGATTGTGATGATACTAGTGCGGTCAAGTGTAATAAATGCCCAGAGAACTGCGCGGTACTCATAGGCATCCCATCTGTGCAAGCCCTAGAATTCTAGGCCAGGTGCACGTCTGAGCCACGCAGCGACAGGCCGGCAGCGAGCGACGCCTACGCAACACACCCTCAACGCTAATGCCTCCACCACCACCGCCGCTAAACACACCAACCTGGTGAGATCATTCCGATTAGGACATCATTGATAGTGATTACCTATCTCTAACTTTATTTCTCTCAGGACCACTCGCCGCCTGACAATAATAAACCACCACTTACCGCGGCCGCGGTCGCCCCTATTGACTAAGGCATAATCACATTTATAGGTGCGTCATAGGCAAAATCAACTTATAAAACATTATTATAGCTACATATACTTATATTACTTTGCCTGAAAATAAATTCGAGATAATTCTCCTCGAGATTTCTTTTCTCCTCATCTTCGAAAGACCATTCAAAACAGTCATTAACAATAACCTTCCACTAAACCCTGAAACTCTGTGAATAAGCCAACCCAAAACTTAACAATCCTAGAATTATTTTTACGTAGCTAAACTGCAAATATACTAAACCCGACAATAAACAAAAACTAAACACGTGCATGCCATAAAAAGGCCATCTCACCAAATTCCCAGAAACTAGACAAAACAATTGACTGCTATTTAGGAACAATTGAAAAAGCTTCGAAGCACAAAAGGCCCACAACGTTCCCTCACACATCTGGCACCCATTCTATGGTGTCAGCCCATCTTGGAAATACCGGGAAACATTAGAATAAAAATAGGTCGTAAAAGGCCAAACAGCGTCTCTCATCATACCGGCCGTACACCTCTTAGAAACAACCCACACACACACATTCATATTAGCTAAAACATCATGAGGCTCTCTCCTGTAGTAATGTCTTACAATGGAAACTCTACCAATGCCCAGAGATGGAAACTGCCTGTTCCATGCAATTGCAGACCAAATCAACCATCTGTTTGGAGCGACATTCAACCATACCCATATCAGAAGCGACTTAGCTAGATACGTGGAAGCTAACAGCAATTATCCACGCATCAAACTTGCGATCGACGCACCAAACGCAGAAGCTTTCACTGAGTACATAAAAATCTCCACATACAGGGCACGTGGGGAGGTGAAGAAATTATCATAGCAGCCGCGAAGTTCTACGTAAGAAGTCCATCAACAAAATGGCCCATCAATCGTATATAGCCCCCAACAAGAATATAACGCAGTCGGAACTATCAACTTGACCTTTTCCGACAGCCACTACGACAGCGCATACATAATAGAGCACCAAAACGTAATCAACAACCAGTAAAATCTACAGCATCTCACTTTTCCCATACCAAAATACAGCGCGACAACCAAAGTATACTCAAGTTCCACCCGCCCCAAAAACAGATAATATGATAGCGGTAAATCTAAACACCTTCCCCCGGCCTACCCAAAATGCACAACTCAAGATAAGATGACCAATGACTTTGATACTTACCGTAACGACACATACACTCACACGCCACAAACACATGCATCCCCCTCCGCCGGGTCAGATACAACCGGGTACTTCATCTTAAGGGCCTTGTTCACGGACTGAACCTCGACCCGAGTCACGGACCTAACTAATATGCACTAATGAAGTGAATTGAAGTAGGTGATATCAGTGCAATGAGTCTCACTAGCTGAGCAACAACCTGGTGAGATCGCTGCGATTATGATAGCCCTAACTCAGATCAAAAGGCAAAACGAACTCTATATCTGGCAGGTAACCCCCTTCGTAATGCTAAATACCATTTCATAAACAGATACCACGCTCGCTTCAAATTACTACGCCAACTCCAAACTATCCCACAGGCACAGTGCCGTACTAGTAGGTAGGAGATAGGTATACCTAAATACAAAACTAGGCAGGAACCTACCCAATAACAGTAAAACAAAACGTAACTATTTCTAACTTTATCCGGTCCGACAAGCCCACAAAAATAAAACAATAATGCAAGCCCGTCTACTGCATATTCTGAGAAATAGCGAGAAACAGCCAACAATTGCACATCATAAAAGGATCATTTCACCATTTTCCAGAAAACAGGCAATTAACAAAAGACTTCCACTGATGAATAATAACAACAATAAAATCGGAGACTTTTTGTCCTAAGCGGCTCTCTACCGAGAATAAGGGCGCACGAAGATACGCACAAACTTTGACAATCGCAACCCGTACGATCTGTTAATCGTAGACAAAGGTAGTTCAAATAAATCACGCTATCTCTAAGTTCTTTCTTTCAACAACATCCCAAGAAGATAACCTAATGGAAGCCTTACCAATGCTGAGATGGTAACTGCCTATTCACCGCAATTGCTGACCAAATTAATCACCTATGTCAATTAACATGCAACCACACTCACATTCGTAAGGACCTAGTTAAATATGTAGAAGAAAACGGCGATGAACAGAACAAAGCTCGCAATCACTGAGCCTGAAATCCTCAACTACTCAACATTGAAAATCTGCGCAATTACGGTACTTGGGCTGGAGAGGAGATTATAATATCAGCTGCCGAATACTTTCTAGTTAACGAAACAATCCACCAGCAAAATACACCATCGCTCACATTCACGCCCAAGAATCCAGCGGATGCAGTGAAATCTATCAACCTCAACGGCACAGGACACCACTACGACAGCGTATACTTGCTTGAATCGCCAAATTTACCCACGGATCAAGCAACCGATAACCAAACTGATAACACCATACTTTCCCCGATACTTAATGCAACACCCATGACCTCCTCAGGGTCAACCATAACATCAACAGAAGACATCCCAGACAACACCGGCTATACGATGATACGAAACAGCCCCATATTAAAACCACAACTCACATGCGAGCGTATGCGCATTGCTACTTGGAACGTTAGAGGATGCGCCGAAATAACTAAAAGACTCAACATTGATGCGGAATTGACTAACAGAAACATACACATAGCCTTTATATACAGGAAACAAACGTGATACATATGTCAAAACACTATCTCTGGTATCGGACAAGACGCTATAAAGAAATACAGGAAAAACGGAATTATAGGAACAAACCTCCTTCACATTATTGCACACAAATATTTTAAAAGTTACATCAAAAGAAAATGCATGTACAAGGGCGAGCTTGTCTCTGGAAAGATATTTCTTCCAGCAAAACAAGGCATTACAGGAATTGCTATCATGGAAGGGTAGGCGGTGCACAATAATTACTATAATTAAAATGCCTAGGAATAAATAAAAATATCTGTAAAATACAGATAGCAAATACGAGATAATTGCCGATATATACATAAACTTTAAATATAATAATATAAATACAATAACTTTTACGAAAGAGACAGGTAGTGCTCTTTGATATGTTTCTTAAAAGAAAAAGGAGTCGGACTGTCTCTTGTGGTGCAGGGGGGTGCGTTCCGGAGTCGGACCGCCCGCAACCTGAAGGAGCGTTTGTGCGCAGCGCTGCTGTGCCGCGGAGTAGCTAAAAGTGAATAATTAAATATCATCGGAGAAATGCTTATGGCAAACTTAAAAGTAGAAAGACGAAAATTCTTATAAGAGACCCCATAAACAACCAGTGTATTGGACGGAGTTCCAATACGAACCGTAAACGAAATCAAATATCTCGGCGCATATATTACGGTAGGACATAGGACACAATAAAAAAGAGGTGCCGGCAAGCCATATGCAATTCCAAGGCCCTAATGCATTTTATAAAGAAATCCAACATGGACTGGAATATAGTGCGCCTGATTTACAAAATGGTCATTGCACTGTTTATAAAATACGGACAAAAAGCGGCAACCCTCACTAAAGCAAACAGTTGAAAGTCAGTTCTTGACTAAGAAAATATGAACGCCTGATCCTCAGAGACATGTTTGAGAACGCCAGAAGCTATCCAAGATACCACAAAATTCATGACTAACTACAGGGCAAAACGATAACCAAACGAATCAAAAACCACCGGATGTGTTATAATACATATTCTGCGACGCCCACAACAGCACTTACTACACGCTCCATTCAAATACGAAGCAAGGAAGGAGAAAGACGGCCGACTTATATACACCTGGAAAGATTTCCTTAAGCATGACATCAAATACTACGGTGATGAACACAGTTACTGGACAGAATCATCACACAACAGGGACGAAGTCAGGATGGCCTAGAGGCAAATATACCGTATTCCAGAAACAGAGAGCGAAAGCGAAACTGGGAACTTACCGGATAACCCAAACGAACACGACTCAGGAAACTCAACTAATAACAATAACTGAAAATAGAAGGAAAACAAGAACTTGAAGAAAACAACAGCTGCTCTCCAAATCCCACATCTTCCCCATTCCACATATCCTATATTGGCTTCAGGCTGAAGAGTCGGTCGATTGAATTCACTATCCTTCCCCTCCTATAGAGCAGGTCATTCCGCCCCCCCTCAAAATTTGTGCCCTCTGGTATGCCGGCCGAAAGACCGGAACAGGTTTAGAACCCTGGCTGGAGAAGCACCATTCATTCATTCATTCATTCATTATTCGATCGGGATTTAATGCGAGAGGTTCGCATGGTAGGCAGAACGACAACCGAGCGCAATAGAGGTCGCCAACTTGTGTGGTACAACTTACTTTCCTATGACGCGTCGTTTTTTAGATGTAAGCAAAAAACCAAAACACAGAACCTTCTTTGTGCCCCCCTCCTAGAGCTCACCTCAGAGGGGTTAGGACTTTTTGTATTTGTCAAAACTTTGTACCTGCGACTTTTCCATCTAGAATCAGTTCATGGACTAGTCTAAAAGTATTTGGTGCGGCTAATTTCATACTCCATGTATGTAACCAACCGCATTCAACACTTTGTATGGTATTGTTTTTATAATGATTCGACTTGTCCTCGTGTGTTGTACAGACGCGCTGCATACTGTGGCGAGGTGCCGCTGGGCGAGGTGCCGCTGCCGAGCTCGCCCGCGGGGGGTGCGGGGGCGGGCAGCTCCGCCATGGACGAGGCGATGGCCAAGACGCTCGCGTCCATCGAGCCCGCGCACACCAACATCCCGCTTCCGGAGCCGAGTGAGTGCGCGCACTCTAACACATATCCTAGGGTAGTTTGCTACAAAGTCAAAGTCAAAGTACTTTATTACTGTAGATATTTACATATACTTAGCAAACGTCATTTTTTGCCTCTTCTCTACATTGGACCACTGTGGGAGAAGAAGGGCGTAGAAACTCCCACAGATTGATTTTTAGATCTCTTTTAAAAATAGGTTGTGCTTAACTAATACAAATATGAAAATTTTAATTGTTATGATTAATAAGCAGGAATAAATAATTACAAAACTATTAACAGCAAGGTCTATGTTGAACAGATTAACCCCATACAGTCCTGTCATTTAACCTTACAATCCCCCAAGCCTCATATGACGCTCGCCTCGAGTACCGTCCGTCCCCCAAGCGTCATATGACGCTCTCGCTCCCGCGCTTTTTTAAACCGGTATATTTTGGCCAATTTTTGTCATGTTGGTACTGTTAAAGATTTTCCAGACGCTCAATAAGACAAAGTCTATAATCCGATACAATTGTCTATGGTCATTCATAGAAAAAAATATTCCAAACGTGCCTAAAAAAAAACACTTTTATTTATACCGTATTTTTGGAAAATTTCAAACGCTGAAATACTGAACAGTTTATATAAGAACACACTAATGTTTTTATTGTTTTGAAAGGGTAATGTTATTTAGATTACGTAGGTATCAAATAACATGTATATGTTGTTGATGTTTTTCTCATGTCTGCTAGATTTGTGTCGAGAAGGACCATTTTCATAGATGTCTGTGATTCTCATGTCGGTACAATAATAAAGGAAGGTCACTGTGACATTAGTTTTGCATTGACTAAGAGAGGGTTTCATTAGCTACTCATATTTAGCACTCTCATAGTTCTAAGAGTTACCATTTCAACATAATCACTTGATACGTCAGTCAAGTGTCGCGCGCCGCGCGGGCTTAAGTGTGCCTGGGGGACGAGCTGTGTCGGCGCCAAGTGGCTGGGGGTGCGAGGGGTTAAGTAATCTTGAACATTGTAATATCCCTTTTTCGACAAAGTCGCTTTAACATGCTTTTTAAATTGCTCAAATGGCAATTTTAAAATCTCCAGAGGTATCCTATTGTAGTAGAGAATGCACTGACTCTTGAAAGAATTGCTAACCTTCGCGAGTCTAAAACGGGGCGCACATGTGATTATTTCTTAGGTTAACATTACAGCTATCTCTAAGTTTGGAAAATGTTGTAAGGTTCTTGCGTACATACATTATATTTTCGAAAATAAATTGACTAGCTACTGTTAGTATGTCAATTTCTTTAAAAAGCTCTCTTTAGGAGTCTGTTCGTTTTAAATTATAAATTGCTCGAATAGCTCTTATCTGTAAAATAAAAATAGTTTGAATATCCGCTGCTTTCCCCCACAACAAGATACCATAGGGCATCACACTATGAAAGTAACTAAAATATACTAGCCTAGATGTAGCCACATCCGTGCTTTGTCTGATGTTCCTAACAGCGTAAGCCGCAGAACTTAATTTACCAGCCAATTTATCTATGTGGGGTCCCCACTGCAATTTGCTATCAATGGTTATTCCAAGAAACTTCGCATCATTTACTAATTCTAACGTGCTGTTGTCTAACACTAAACTGGTCTCAACTTGCCTGACATTTGGAAGTGAGAATTTGATACACTTGGTTTTACCAGCGTTTAACAATAAATTATTAACTGTGAACCAATTCAAGGTTAAAGACAATACACCATTAACATCATCAAAATCTCCTTTTTGTCTTTCAATTTTGAAGACCATTGAAGCATCATCAGCAAACAACACTATGTTAGTTAATTTCTCCACCATGAAAGGCAGATCATTAATATATACCAGGAATAAGAAAGGGCCTAATATGGAACCTTGTGGAACACCAATTTTAACAACCGATCCATCAGATTTTACGCCATTAACATCTGCCTTTTGAATTCTATTGCTTAGGTATGATCTTAGTAGATCCAACGCTTTATTTCTAACTCCGTAATGATTTAATTTAATTAATAGCGTATTATGATCAACAAAATTAAACGCCTTCGACAGGTCGCAAAAAACTCCGATAGCATCCTGTGCGGCCTCCCATGCAGAATAAATATGAGATATAAGGGTGAAACCATATTGTTTAGCGTGGAGTTGTTTTGTACGGTTGAAGTGTGAGAGCATTTGATTGAGTTTAATCTTTTCAAATATTTTACTTAGTGTTGGAAGAACAGATATTGGTCTGAAATTTGAAGGATCGCCCTTATCTCCCGACTTGAACAGAGGTATCAGTTTACTGTGTTTCATGAGGTCTGGAAAAGCCCCATCGTCAACACATTTATTGAATATATAAGCTAAGTGTGGGGCTATAACTAGAATTACTGAACCAATGACTTTGACTGATATACCCCACAGGTCAAGTAATTTAAACGTTTTGACAATGTCCTGGGGATATACATGACGAAATTTTAAATATACATTACTGACGCTAGTGTTATTTTTTAATTAAGTCTCTGCTTCATATGGAGATGAATTTAGACGGTCTGTTGTGAGTACGGGTACATTGGTGAAGAATGTTTCAAAAGGTCGAGCAAAATCAGCGTTGGATTTAACAACATCATCACCTATCTTTAGGCAGAAATCATTGTCCCTTGGTATAACTTTGCCAGCTTCGCGGTTTATTATTTGCCAAACTGTTTTCATTCTATTATTTGAATTTTGAATTTTTCTATTAATGTGTAAAGTTTTTGCAGTTCTACAAACCAACTTGAAAGTTTTGGAATATTTTTTAACATAGTCATGAAATTTTCGATCAAAGTAATAGGTTTTTTGATCATTTATTTATTTATTAACATAATTTATTTATGCCTAGACAGCCGAGGCCAAATCGACATAAATTACAGATTCACAATATGTCATTAATCATAAATCAATTAAATCAATTAATAAAAAACCAAATTCAATGTTATAATTTGACATTACTGTCATTCCATCATCTCGCAGAACCTGCCACACATTCGCACAATGTCCCTCCATGCATCACCAAACAGATCGTTCAGTGGTGCTACCGCCAACAGACCATTCAGGCTTTCCCGCGCCCGGACAAGCGGAGACTGCCGGCGCGCCACCGTGCGGTGCGAGCCGCCCGCTAGCAGCTGGTGCCTGCGCCCGCGTAGGTAATTGCCAGGCACAAATAACGCGCATACCGCACTGACAAGCGTCGCGCAGTCACTGTCGCCTCGCAACAATCGACACACAGTCAGAAGTTGTTCAGTGTTACGTCTCACCTCTAGTGAGTTATATCCAAGCATACCCAATATAAAAGCGGTTGGATAGAGATAAGGGTAGTACCCAAATTTCCTCTTATATAGGTATCGTAAAAAAGCTTTTTGTACCTTCTCGAACATAAGGACGTATGAGCTTTCGTGTGGATTCCAAACAACCGAGCTAGATTCCAGTTTGGTTCTCACTAGGGCAGTGTAAAGAAGCTGTACCACACCCAGATTACGGAATCCCTTACTATTCCGAATCACAAACCCCAATCTTTTAAAGAATTCCTTGGCTAAAGTGCTCATGTGCTCATGAAATGTAAGTTTAGGGTCAAACGTAACACCGAGATCGTTCATCGAATACACTCGAGTCAAGGACTCCGCGCCGAGTGTATTCGTCACGCTAATAGGCCGAGGAGAGCGCGTGAAAGACATTATGCAACATTTTTCACTATTGAATAGGAGTTTGTTGCTCACACTCCATCTATAGACCGCATCTAGATCTTCCTGTAGTAGCCTACAGTCATTTTCTGACATTATGGGAAGTACTAGTTTGAGGTCGTCCGCGTACAGTAGGCATTTAGAATATTTTAGCACAGATTCTAGGTCATTTATCATGATGATAAATAACAACGGACCAATAATAGAGCCTTGGCTAACACCCGACCGCCTGTGGTACGGCTGGGACTCAAAGCAGCCATGTCGCACAAACTGTTGGCGGTTTTTCAAGTAGTCAGCAAAGAAGACCAACAGCATTGGGGCAGATCCTATGGCGCACAATTTCTTCATTAGGGCATCATTATCAACTCTATCGAACGCCTTACGGAAGTCCAGATAGGCGACGTCCACCTGACATCTCCGATCCATGCTCTCTGAGACCAAATCGACCAACGTCAGTAAGTTGGTGGTTACTGAGCGACGACTCCTAAATCCGTGTTGCGAGTCGCACAAATATGGCGCTATCTGTGGATAGATTTTACCGTATATGACTGACTCGAACAATTTTGCCAATGAACTTAGGATCGCAATCGGTCGATATTGATTTACAGAGGCAGTATCACTATTCTTGGGTACAGGACTGACTCGAGAGAGCTTCCAGCTGGTGGGGTATTTCCCTTGTTCAAAAGCTAGGTTGAAGATACAACCTAAAGGCAGTACCAGCTGATCACTATAGGCCTTTAAGAAGTAAGGATCATAAAGGTCATACAAGATAACTCTACTTTTACGAATTCCAAACGATGCCCAGTCATTAAATTTAGATTTACCGTTGTAGTCACTGACTTTCTTTAATTTGAAAACTTTATTGAATTCTGTCTGAATAATGTTGAAGAGGTCTGAGTAGATTTTGTTTGGGTTCTGTTCATTAAAATCCGGTACTGGCAAATTTATATCTAAGTTTTTCGTATATGTCTCTAGTCTATGGGATGTAATAGGCCTATAAAAAGATGGACCAGTCTTATCCTTAATATCAATTGGGAATGAAACTGTTTGACCACTGTGATCGGAAGGTAAGCAGTTAATTACACTTTTACTTGTGAATGCACAGTCACAAAAAACGTTATCTAAGCAAGTTTGGCTGTTAAGTGTAATTCTAGTCGGCTCTAGAAATACATTACATAAATTAAATGATTGGAACAGAGTTAATAATCGTCGCTTCAGTGTTGTATCTACAAGCAGATCTACATTAAGATCGCCACAAATAATTAACTTTTTTCTGTTATTACAAAGTTTAATGAGGGCTTCCTCCATAATTTTCTCAAATATTTCGAAATTGCCATGGCCTTATTCATCCCTCGGTGGCCTGTAGCCACAAACAATAATATGGCTATCTAACTCAACACAGGATACCTCTATTTGTCTTTCAACAGTAAGTGCAAGAATATCTTTCCGTTGTTTCACCTAAATATTATTTTTCACAACTGTAACAACTGACAATTTTGTAATTATTTATGTTAAAAGACATCATATTTTCCTTCAACCAGTGTTCTGTAACACAAATAATATCAATGTCAGAATTTTTTAGAAATAATTCTAATACAAGTTCTTTGCGAGGTAGCCCCTGGATGTTTTGATGGGCAATATTTAACTGGGGCTTACATTTTGACATATTTAGTGGCTCTTGTATGCTAGAGATTTCCTCTATTGTCTTATGAACTAATTTAAATTACTTGGAACAGATTCCAATGTTGCATGCAAAGTATAATTAACAGGTGAATTCCCAATAGGGGTGCATGTCATATTACTCTTAACATAAGCTGATGCCAAGTTGAACTTGACATCAGCTTTCTACTAATTTTCTATATTTATTAGACAGGTACAATGTATCCTGTGTCAGAGTAAAGTTATGAATAAATTTATTCATGTCGAAATATAAAATAGCATCGCTGTGATGACATGTTAAATTAAATAAATGAATATTCATTCTATGCACAGATTTGTTTTGTAGTTCTGTCAAATTACAGGCATATGGAAAATTGCATAGTATAAATTTGCATTTCATCCTACTATGTAAGTCTAGAAGTGTTTCAACACTTTTATTCAAATAATTCCGACTAATGTTTGAATGATTTTCTACCATAATTACAATAGTGCTGTACTCATCATAGATACCGCGACTAATCACCTTCACTAGATCTACAAATGAACTATTTGGACAGCAAATGTTCGTTACTTTTTGGTTAAGCCGGTTATGTAATAGAGGCCCAAATCCTGCACCTACTTTGTCGGAGAACAACAGAGTTTTTCTCTGAGCACATATTTTGGTAGCTGGCGGTACACGAGTGGAGGTGAGAGGCGGGACACACGTGTTGGAGTGCGGTTTGATGCACGTGGCGGCGGTTGGCGCAGCATTCGCGGCAGCGAGCGTCGCAACGTGCGCAACGGCGAACGGCGCGGCCCTCGGGGCAGCTTGCGGCATGACACACGCCTCAGCAGGGACAGCGAGCGGCGCGGTGCTCGCGATGTTGAGCTGCGAGGTGCCTCCTCGTCGACGACGGCGACGCTGTTTTTTGGTTGGGGCAGCGGTGGACGCTGCAACACTCTCGTTGAGGGGGGTCGAGACCAAAGTTAGTGATGTGGGCTCGTCCTCCTTGCTGGTCTCATTCTCCTCATTCTCAATTAGAATGCCCACCAATTCCGCATTCTGGCGTTGTAGCTGAACTAACTCAGACGTCGCGGCTCTGAGTTCTGCTAACTCACTTTGTTCTTTGGCATAACATTGTAGTGTATTTGCTAGCAAGTCATGTAGATGCTGGATTTCTACTCGGGCATGTTGAAGGTCCGACTGTAAACCTAAATTTTTTCCCCGGAGCTCTTGCATTAAGGAGATTCTTAATATTCTGTTTGATTGCCGTTTCAAGGCTAATTTCAGTAGTTTTATATTACCTCTAGTTTTCTTCATGAATTTATTTAATTTAAAATATTTTTTAATTTTTCTGCTGCTTGTCTGCATGGCTTGAACAATAGTGCTTAGGTTGGCTACTTCTAGTTCTTGTTGGATAGAGGTAATGTGGCGAGATTCATTGTAGTCTTTTTCTATGCACATATCAATCAACTTCAAGTTTGCCTCATTGAGTTGGTATTGGAGGAATTTACTGCGGTCACAAGCAGAAGCAAGGTCAGTGTGCAGGGTGTCAAAAGATTCCACAAGTTTTTCCAATCTTTGCGTCTCATTTTGCGACTCCTCGTGTGTTTCTCGCAAAGTAGACACACTATCTCTAAGCTGTGAGTTCTTGGCTTTCAAGCTTTTTATCTCAAAGTCATTTTCATTGCGCTCTTCCAATAGCCTTTGGTTTAACTCCTCTGCGTCAGTTAGTTGTAGCTGGAGTTAAGAAATACGCTGCTCTGCATGCATTTTCCGCGTAGTAATGTTGGATGCCATGCCTGGAAATAAAATAAAAAAGAATGGGTGCTCCGAACAAAATTAAAATAAAACAGAAGGAATAAAGACTTGCAGTTAGTAGCTGTAGTACTGATATGATAGTTCCTAATTCCCTATATAGCTATTCTACGTCAAAGTCAACAAGTTTCAATTAAACTATTACAAGTAAATATAGGTTAACAGTATAAATGTCCTGAACTAATGAAAGTTATACTTATTATCTAACAATTTTAGTCGTTTTGCAAGTGTTGTGCTGATCAGCTGTGAAGTGAGTACCTAATATGTCTCTAGAATTACCTACAAGCTTACACTATATTCACACTAATTGCCAAGCTCTAACCTATCAGTGCACTTGTGTGTATCGTGTAATAAATATGAGTGAAAAACTAGTTTTATCGTCAAACGTACTTCCACAGATTGTCAAGTGCTAAGAGACAAAACAAAGACGCTGCGGTGTGAGGATGGACGTTTCTCACAATAGTGAGAGTTGAGTAGTATGTAGTGTATAAGTATATAGTTAAGTTCAAGTCATATACTTGTAAAATATGAATAAGCAAATATGAAAAACAATACTCCCCGGGGTTTTTCCGTTGGCAGTTAGAAATTTCCTTTGTCTTTCGGTCCGTGATCGATTATTTTATCACAATTACAATTCTGACCACATTTAGCACTGGCACACTTTAGTTGACTTAACAAACACTTAAATCAACACTATATTCACAAATAGACGAATTAAAACAAATTAATTCAGTTAAAATACAGCTCAGCTGTTTTTGACGTGTAGCCTCGGGTCAGTCAGCCTACCGTCCGGTATATTGAATTGAGACGTGCACGTGTGGCGCGCCATGGCGTTGTGGTTGGAGACTCGATTCTGCCTGCCAAGCGAGAGAGAGGTTCCGGGTTCCGATCACGGGGCTGGGGAAGAAGTAAAAGTTAATCCCCAGGTCTTGGGTGTTTATAAATAATAATAAATAAATATCAGAGCGCAAAATCTAACACAAATGGACCTAGGCCCATAGCAAGCTGAACATGGCTTATGTGATGGGTACTAAACGACGATACATCTAATAGAGATAAATACTTATGCAAATACATAGAAAACATTCAAGACTAAGAAACAAATATTCATGCTCATCAAATTAATATTTGCTCTTACCGGGATTCGAATCCAGGACCGTCAGCATCGTAGGCAGGGTCACTACCCGCTAGGCTAAAGCGGTCGTCGCTTCTAATAATAATAGTAATTTTATTTGGCAGTTTCACTTTACAGATACTACATAGTTACAAAGTCAATACTAAAATTAGCTTAAAAATATACAGTGAAATTATGTAGTAGGATAATTTGGCATCCGAACTAGCTGTAACACTGTGTCTCGGATGCCAAGCGCCTTCCCTCTTGTAGCTGATTAAGTACATTAAGTATGTGCATTTTTGTAGTAAAAATAATGATAATTTGTGCACATTATTAGCCAAAAGGAGAGTAAATAGTAGTTTATCTACACACATATCATAAACCCTCTTTACTGCGAACAAAAATCGCACGTTAAGATCAGCATAATGTTAACTATTTAGTAAAAACTCATTTCTTATCTGAAAAATCACACATTATGACCATAATTTTTCTACTTATTATGACATTCAAATTTCGAACGCCGACGCCCGCCTGCGTGCCGCCCCTAGTTTGTCTGTGAAGTTGGTACTACAGAACAAGCTAAACAACTAAAGAGCCACAATGCCGGTCAAGCATGCGGTTCCTGAACACATCAAAGAGAGCTTATGATATGTGTGTAGGTAAACTAGTGTATGTAACTGTACATAATTGGGCATTAAAACTCTCGAGTGATATTATTATGAAACTCGCCTTCGGCTCGTTTCGTAAACCCACTCTCGAGTATTACTGCCCTCCATTATGTAGCAGTCACATAAACTACTATTATGTGACTGCTACATAATGTATTACATGATCAAATTGTCGCTTATTCACCATAAAAAACATTAGTTCTTTTAAAGATGGTAGCTTTTTATTGGCAAATTGAACAGCCAGCCAAATCATAAAATACCTTCTTGACTGTGTTTACTGATTTTTAGGGTCCCGTGCCCGAAGGGTGCCAAACGGGACCCTATTACTAAGCCTCCGCTGACCGTCCGTCCGTCCGTCCGTCACCAGGCTGTAACTCTTGAATCGTGATAGTTAGGCAGATGAAATTTTCACAGATGATGTATTTCTGTTGCCGCTATAACAACAAATACTACAAAACATATTAAAATAAATATTTAAGGGGGCTCCCATACAACAATTCTTTCAATACCACATACAAACTTATGAATGCACCTGGTTACGTACATGGAGTGGGAAAGTAGCCGAACCAATAACTTTGTCAACAACATTTTGCTATGTAAAATCCAAATTATTCACTCCACACCATCCCTACCATTGTATGGTGGTACGGAACCCTTCGTGCGTGAGTTAGCCTCACACTTTAATTTATATGTTGCGAGTTCAAAGTTTCCCAGATGCTGCTGTGTGATATAGACTCAAAAGCTTTTTTATAATCTATGTAGGGTCTATACAAGAGTCTTCGTAATTCCGAATATTTTTCAATCATTTGCTCGACTACTTAAATGTGAACAGCCATGCTGAAACCGCTTCTGAAAATCTGAACCTGGCTTGTTCGATAGGTTGAGGTACGGTTTGGCGATATTCTTGCCAACAGTCAGGACGTGAAAAGCTTGTATAGACTATGTATGAGGCTTATTGGGCGGTAGTTACCTATGTCGGCCGGGTCGGTTTTTTTATACAGCAATATAATTTCGGATTTTAGATTCAGATTCAGACCCATAGGCGCGGCACAACTTCTTCCTCTAGTATTTTGTTCTACAGAAGAGTGATTGGGGTCAGAATTAGAATCCTGGCACATTTGATGCAATCGTTTGGTATCCCGTCTGGAGCCAGGCTTTTCTCTGACTTGAGCTTCATTATTTGTTTGAGAAACGCGTATTATGCGGTTGATATTTCATTAGCTAACCAAACTTTGGGAAATGAAAGTAGCCATTGTTATAAACAACATTCCCGTTGAAAACTATGGTCCCAAACGAAAATAATATTTGGGTCTCCAATGGTAACATGTATTTAGGTGACGGGTCAATGTACAAAGGATTAATTAAAATGTTCCTTTGGAAAAGTTGTTCATTATGATGGGAACTAATATTTCCTCAAAAGGAGAATGGGCAAAAATGTATGGGAGCTGGGACCACCCTCCAATAGCAGTAAAATGTGTGTCGTTGGATAGGTCTTGTCAATAGGAATAACATTTCCTTTGACAGCTTTGTTGTCACAGTTGCCCGTTCAGAGATATATGACATATAATATTTTCTTGGGAAAAAAATAATAGCACTGGTAATTCTTTTACGTTTTATTATTATAATAACTAATTACAGGATCATTGCCTGGTATTTAAGTGCCGCGTGACTTAGGGTTCATCGACTATGCTATGCTTCATGAATCGATACCCTAAATACCAGATTATTGATATAATGTGTGCACATGTGCCCATCGTTCTCCTTCCTGATAAACATGTGCCATAATGTTCAACAATATTATTGCCTTAATTTGCAATCAAAATAATTAAAGGTCAACCTTTTGTAGTGTTATGTTACTTACATGTCATTTTTCAAGATTTTCAGCTGGATACTTGCTGAGCTGTACAGCTTGTTATTTGGTATCACCTTTATTTTCATAGGACCCTGTAACGTTTTAAACCATAAGAACACATTAACAAATCATTTTCGCTTTGTATTTTCACACTATCAGCACTTCTAAACCGATAGCGAAGGGGTTTTGGTGACCTTGTATTTGGCTTTCTCCGAAACTCTGCAATCTCGGGCTTCGTGCGCGCTGGTGCGCTACCTTTTTATATTCATTGTTACTTCATTTACTTCATGGTTTTCTTGTTGTTTACCGTATTACGAGCCTGAAACTAAAGTTTGACATATGTTGATGTCGTTGTTTATCTGGTTGTCATGGCAATGTCCATTCAAACTCGTTAGCGGTCTGATATGTTTGCTTCAATACTTTTACAAAAATACTTTTTCTCTCTTGGCCACTCACAAAAATTACTTTTAATTTAAATAATTTTTAGAACTCTCCAAAAAGGGTATAAGAGCGGAACATTTCTGAAATTCTGGAGTCTCACGTCAGCTTCTGAGCGAGAAGAACCACCTAAAGGCCTTATCCCGGGGTCGCACTACCCCGGGATCCTGCGAGCCGTTCCTACAACGGGATCCTGTGAGCCGTTCCTACAACACGATCCTGCGAGCCGTTCCTACAACGCGATCCTGCGAGCCGTTCCTACAACGGGATCCTGCGAGCCGTTCCTACAACGCGATCCTGCGAGCCGTTCCTACAAGGCGATCCTGCGAGCCGTTACTGCAACGCGATTCTACGAGCCTCAACCCTGTTCAGCGCTGCGCTGATTCTCCTCGTCACCTACCTGTTCTCGGCTACACCTGCATCCTGGTCATCACCCCATCGGTCTCCTACTCTCCGTGTCCTCAGCTTCTTTTTTTATACCTAATCTATATTTTATAAAAACCTGTTCTCATTTCATCCATCCTCATCTTCGTATCATTTTTCTATAGTCTTCACTGTAAATAACTAATAAACTGTCTCTACTAAATTTTATCCTGGTTGTTTTCTGTTAGGTTCTGGTTAGGTTCGTATCGTTACACGACACTTTACAAATAGTAACCAAGTAATGTTCACTCGCAGTCAACGTGGAAGAGATCGCGATGCCGCCGACAGAGGGCGCTGACTCGCCGGCGCAACACTTTAAGGACAAGAAGGAAGCCATCGAGGCCTTCAAGGAACTGCTGAAGGACAAGGTATGCAGGGGGGGACCTGGCGAGATTGCACCATTACTGATGTTTATGTCTTACTAGATGACCCGACAGACGCTTCATGCTTGAAAATTTCTCCAGAATTACTACTTTAAACGTGAATGAATAAAAAAGTTATCAATAAAACATGCAATTATTTACTGTTATTGGTTGTGTAATGTTCTACGGTTCTTTTATAGTTAAAAATACTGGAAATTGTTTTTTTAAGAAGTGAAATTCTGTAACGAATCAAACAAATCAAAGATGACGGTAGCGAAACGGCCAAGCCACATATTTCGGCTAAGGTGTAGAGTGAGATCTGATCTGATAACTTTTTGAGCCATATGGTCTCGTCTTGGCAACATTTTACATGAAAATGTTTTTGGTGGGATTTATATTACCGCTAGAAACAAGAAATAACGAACCTCATGCGTTTAAAAAAAATATCTTGGTCCCCAAACTGTTTTAATCTACGATGGTACTGGCCCCGCCAGGTTTCTTGGCCCGCGAGCGTGCTCTCACCTCTCTCCTATGTATGCATCCCACTAGTACCCATGCGCCGCTGCAGACCAAGAAACCTGGCGGGCCTGTACCTGCGTCTATGAGTCCTACTCACACTTGGCCAGTTTCTAATTACTTTATTATTGACGCCTGAAGAACCGCCATGATTGTTTCGTCTCTCCCAACAGAACATATTGTCGACGGCGACATGGGAACAGTGCGTCAAGATAATATCGAAGGACCCGCGCTACGCCGCCTTCAAGAAACTCAACGAGAAGAAGCAAGCCTTCAACGCGTACAAGACCCAGCGGGTCAAGGACGAGCGCGAGGAACAGAGGTGGGTCCGGTGGGTCCGAGCAGACCTCCATAACGTTATAAAATATAACGCTATATTGTGTAATCAATTAGTTTCGTTATTGTAGCGCTATTATAACGTTATGATAACAAAACTGTAGGAGAAACATAAAGAAATCAAAATAACGGTTTGAATAAAGTTATTGCGCTTTTGCTGTACGCTGTCTCCTGTGTGTTGTTTAGGTACCTACACTACTCAGGCGCACAATGCGTAAAAAAGATCGAAGGAGTGTCGGTGCGAAAGAGATGCCCTATAACTTTATGATAACGTTATTTATAACGTTATAGCCGCATAACGTTATGGAATTATAACTATGATGCATAACGTTATGAGGATAATAACGTTATATGAAGGCCTGGGTCCGAGACACAAAGATGCTCTAGTTGGTAGAATGAAGAATAGCAAACATAAATTGATTTTGTTTTTTCTCTCATTTTCATGTGTTTCGTTTCGAAAAGACCATGAGCTTGATAGAAATTAGCCCCCGTTAGCGTAAGTTACGTCCTGAATGCAATAGGGAATATCGATGTGGTTGAAATTATGGCTGACATTATATTTTTCTGAATATTTATTGTCCTTAGAGCCATACGTACGTTTATTGTTTATTCTCTAAACATTAAATTAAAATTGCAAAATAAAGACTGGAATTTAAAAGTTGCGACACGAGTCACAACCGGTCGAAACGGGATGTGACGTCAGATGCCACGGCCGCGGCCGGGGCGCAGCCTCAGGTGAATCAAACTCTTTGCAGGTACTATTACTTATTCTGTGTCTTTACCTAACTCCTTCTATTCGTGTATTGAGCATAATTTTCTGTATCCTCCTTGACTTGCAATAAATTCGATGATAAAACAGGTACAAGTTTTCAAGTTCTATAAGTTCTAAGTATACTTCTATAGACATTTTAGTCGTCTCAAATCGATGGTTTTGTTGTGAAAACCGGTAACAAAGTAAAAAACGAAAAACTTACTTCGGTTCGGAACATACGACGAATTCGCTCCATGCTCTAACTATAGAAATGTAAAATAAACATTAAAGTTATCTTCACAACAATTCTAACATGATGTTGGCGAGATACTTCATTTCTTCTCATTATTTTACACCAGTTTCCACCATCATGAACTCTTGGAACTAGAAAAACAAAAAAAAAAGCACTAGGGGCCGTTCATTAATCTCGTAATAATTTTTAAAAACTTCAAGCCTTTTTGAAAAATTATGCACCGTGATAGAATGTCCAGGCAGACAGGATGTTTCGGACTGGCATAAAAATAATAAAGGAAATAAAGTATAATCATGTGAATAACATTATACCACCTCAACTGTACTTTCCTTCAAAATGAGCGATTTGAAATCATAGACTATAGCAGGATTAGGATTAATAAAAAAGCGGCATTGGGATTTTTTTCTCCTCCTGCTTGCAACATTTACCAATCATCGCGATGTAAACAAATTGCGAAGTGATTATCTTGATAACATGAACAAATTTCATAGAAATAATACATTCAATGAGATTATCATCAATCAATTAGTGTGATCCCATTAGGTTTTTTGGTATTTTTAGAGTTTTTGTGGCATCATTTCAGAGCACAAATGGTCATTTTGTATTGTCATGTCAGAGAAGTTTTCGAACCAAAGCGCAATCTAAAAGTGATTGACTGAGATTTCCAGAGTCAACATCCTGTCAAAATTCTTCGTGCGTGCATGCGTGCTTCGGAGGATTTTATGAGTGTCAGTTCTAAACTGTTAAAAAACGTATTTATTTTAAAACGCTTTTAAACTGAGCAGATTGCAATAAAAATTAAGTATTAAATGAAATAAAATATAGTATAGTTAATAAAATATTAAAACAATAACATATTTTTTCTTATTAATATTATTATTAGCCAATTCCATTTGATGTCTTCGTGTAACAAAAATTAAATTAACGTGATATCTCAATACCCCCCCCCCCCCCCACCCCTCTTTCGCGCATCACGTGATTAATGAACGACTCCTTATCTAGTGCACTTCTAATTGTTTTATCGCACTTTGGCACGATGCAATACCTTTAGAGAAGTTTTTTAGCTTCTTCCATTATCTCACTAAAATAAAACTGATTTGGATAACTCATCGGCACCGGCAATAAACACAACAAACATGTTGAAGTGTGGCGGGGAGCATGTGACGTCATCCGCCGCCCCGCCGCGACAAATGGCGGCGTTTCAGGCGATAAAATTTACTCCGTTATTTTAAATATGATTTTAATAGTTAAAATGATTCTTTGTCACAGTATTTTTATTGTTTTCTTTAGATATTAGGATGTAAGCAGTGAATACAAAAGGGGAAAAAATACATCGATATTCTCTATTTTGACGCTTCTGGGTAAGGGACAGAGCTATGCGTCAATCTCATCTCCTTCTTTCTCTTGGAAGGGGAAGGGAGACCGACGCACAGCTCCGTCCCATACATGGAAGTGTCTCAATGGCATTCAGGATATCACTTCCGCTGATGGTTGTTTTAAACACGTTACTTTAAAATTGTATTTTTGATACTAAAAACAGACAAAAGCGGGGTCTTTTATGTTTTTAGGTCTCAAAATATTATTAAATATAATAAACATCTCCACTGAAGCTTCTCTATTAGAATTCAGCTCAAACTATACTTTGTTTAGAGACGGAAAAAGGAAGTCTATTTTTCTGCGTCTAGGTTCGACATGTGTGTGACGTCGCTATTTTTGGTTCCAACGCCACAGGGTATCCTAGTGTGGGGCCAGAATCAATGTACGTATGTGTCTGTATAGTATAAATGTTTATGCTTCGGCAGGCTGAAGATAAAGAAGAACCGCGAGAGCCTGGAGGAGTTCCTGCTGACGTGCGACCGTGTGACGTCACTCACCAAGTTCTACCGGTGCGAGGAGATGTTCAACAACCTCGAGGTCAGTGACCCACCCACCCCTCTACCCGCTCCCCTGCCCCCCGCCCCCCGCCCCCTGATTCAGTACGCGTCCCATTACACTGCCATATATTTTATCATATATCTATGATTCTCTGTAGTTCTTTCTCCCTCACATTTATAAATTATGTAATGTGTGAAAGATGATATTGTATCCTAGATATATGATAGTGTATGAGGCCCCTAACTCAGCAACCACATAGCGTCACGCCTTTTCCCATACGGGGTGGGCGTATGGCCGTATGGCGTATGGGAAAAGGTGGGCACGAATGTGCCACTGCCCCCGGAGGCACAATCGTGCCCACATTTAGCCAGTTATGCAATACTCCATTTTGCGAGACAGGGGGCTAGCCCATCGCCGTAGCTAAGTAGGTTTCCTCGCGAGGTTTTTCAATAACTCAAATCGACCGAAAGTTGTGCAATAGTGACAGCTTTCCTCTCACTATAGACTTCAATCAGAGATGAACTGCTTCGTTTTAGTGGTGAATGCGTTTCGTTCATCCGATGTTACAAATGAAGAAAGTAAAGCTATTTTAAGCAAGAGTTTCGTAATAAAGTTCCAAATGAATTGTCAAAATCCACAGAACTTTGTTTGTGTCAGACGACCTCTGTGGCGCAGCGGTTGCGGCTCTGCCTACCATGTGAGAGGTCCCGGGTTCAATCCCCGGCTGGTGATGGAGATAAAAAAAAAAAACAGGTCTTGTATGTTTTATGTGTGTGGGGTCGCTGTTTCTGATTCCCACGTCACACGGTATCCTAGTGTGGGATCAGAAGCAATGTATGTGCCTGTATGTAAATGTTTATGTTTGCTGTTGACAATGTTTGACAAGTCTCAGGCACACTGTGCACTCTATCAATAAGTTTTGCGTAGTCTTCACCACTCGAGTAACTGAACAAGGCGGCTGGTTTTCTTATTTTTAACTGACTTCAAAAATGGTGGATTTCAATTCGACTTTTTTATATTTGTTACGTGATTGATCCGTCAACTATGAATCGATTTTAATGATATATGGGGGGGGGGGGGGGGGGTTACAAAGTTATTGGTGTTGCTACTTTTATACCTCATGTATGTGACTCCAAATTCCAAATGTCTTTATTACTGTAGATATTTTACATATACTTAGCAATCGTCATTTTTTGCCACTTCTCTACATTGGACCACTGTGGGAGAAGCAGGGCGTAGAAACTCCCACAGATTGATTTTTAGATCTCTTTTTAAAAATTGCTTATGCTTAACTAATACAAAATATAATATTTAGTCATTATCATAATTAATAAGCAGGAATAAATAATTACAAAATTATTAACAGCAAGGTCTGTGTTGAGCCAGATTAACCCCATACAGACCCATCATTTAAGTAATCTTGAACATTGTAATATCCCTTTTTCGACAAAGTCGCTTTAACATGGATTTTAAATTGCTCAAATGGCAATTTCAATAACCAGGTGCATTCATGAGTTTATATGTGGTAGTGAAAGAAAATGCAGCCAGCTTATTTGTTTTAATAATATTCCCACTAGTTCATCCGACACACTTCAAGGGTCGGGGGTGTGGGCAAGAAAATAATGAAAAAATAACCGCAAATTTCCTGAATCGCTCTCGAGGTCCACACCTCAGCGAGCCGCTAGTATAGTTAGAGTCGATATTTCTGTTTCAGATTTGGCGGTGCGTCCCAGAGTCGGACCGTAGAGACATATTCGAAGACTGCATGTTCACTATCACGAAGCGCGAGAAGGAGGAAGGGAAGGCGTTGAAGAAACGGAACATGAAGATGCTGGCACAAGTGAGTTCTGCCGGATCACAGGATGACTTTTATGTCGGGAACTGTGATCACATTTTAAAATACAGTAGTACTTTAATGGGAATGAATGAGCTCTTTTATTAATTAGTTAAGAGTGTAAAAATATACCTAGTTAATTCTTACTTATCATTGTTCATGGTCACCCTGCTGTGGGTAAGTAACTCAAATGCAATATGATGACCACTAGGGATAGGATGTTAGTGTAGGGCCAGTGGGGCATTTCGTTAATTGGCAATAAAAGCACTCTCACTCTTACTTTAAAAGTTGCGGGGGGGGAGACAAATTTATCCATTTTGGAAGAGTCTCTCTCTTTAATGATTTACTTTGAAGAAAAATGGTTTCAGTAATCTCAACGTCATTTTTGAAGTCCTATCTAAAGACAGATAGGTTTGATGAAAAAAATATTTTTTGGTTTCAGTTCCATGTATGGGGAGCCCCCTTATTTTTTATTTTTGTATAAAAATCGCAAAGCGGTTCACAGAATACATTTGCATACCAAGTTTCAACTGTGTAGTCCTAATAGTTTCGGAATAAAATTGCTGTGACATACGGACGGACGGACAGACAGACTTGACGAAACGATAAGGGTTTCTTGTTTCTCTACGGAACCAATACCACTGATATTGATATTTTAATTCAATACCTCTGATATTGATATTTGTGAGGAAACCTCCACACCTCCATAGCGACGATGAGCTGGCCCCCTGTCACGTAGAATAACTGTCTAAACTTGGGCGCAACTGTGCCTCTGCTAACCCGTATAAGAAAACTATTAAAAAAAACTTGTGAACCCATTGATGAAATCTTACGGCTAATACTCGAATAACGCATCGAAAATGCCAAAAATGTTTTCGAGAAGCCCCTAAGCGTCGACATTTCTGGCTGATGTAGCGCCCCCTGGTGGTCTACAACCGTAAAACATATCTACGAACCCGTTCTGAAATTATACCCGTTTAATTCCAAAAACAGCATCCAAGTCGGTCCATTTCCAGGAAAATGGTAACGGACATACACACACACATACAACCTCTAACCTAACGCATGTGCCGCCATTCCGTGGGGTAAAAAGGTTTGTTTTCGCAGGTCTTGGAGAACATGAGCGAGATCTCGTACAACAGCACTTGGAGCGAGGCGCAAGTGCTGCTGTTAGAGAATGCGAACTTCAAGAATGACGTCAGCCTGCTCGGAATGGACAAGGAGGACGCGCTCATAGGTAACACGCACAATACTGATGATAACTGGCTAGCGCATGGCTAGCGGCTAGCGGCTAGCGGCTAGACGATAACCCGGGGCACGCAGGCGCACTGACACAACAGCGCGGGGCCGCTTTATAATTTGGTGTAAAATAGACTTTCTTGTATTTGACACCCGGCCCGCTGCCGACCCGCCGGTGGTGTGCCGAACCCTTTAGATCCTAAAGAACTTGACTATAGCTTGTCAAATTCGTACGTAGCACTCCCATGGTCTACGGGCGACGGGGACGAAAGATGCGGAGGCGGTTCCTGCTAGCGCGGCCCGCGCAGACCCCGCATATTTCGTCCTACGTCGCCCGCAGACCATAGGAGTGCTACGTACCTATTTGACAAGCTCTCCGTAGCGTTGTGGTTAGAAGGTGACTCCCAAGTGTTCGGTCCCGGGTTCGAATCCCTGCTGGAGAGAAGGATAAAATCCCCAGATCTTGGATGTGTGATGTCGCTGTTTCTGGTTCCCACGACACGGGGTGTCCTAGTGTGGGGCCAGAAGCAATGAATAGCCTGTATATGTCACCGTAAGATTGTCAAAACCGTTAGTTTATAATGTAACGTTTTTTTTCCTCGTTAATTTACAAACTATCGAAAAATTATAAACTGTACCGTACTGCTTACGATATGACGCGTTAGTTTATAATAAAACCGTTAAATTGTGAACTGGTTTAAACTTGTATTGCAAAGAAAATAACCACGGCAGACACTGCGGTGGTTTAAGTGAAGACCGCAGTGTTTGCCGTGTTAAGTCCTCGAACAGTATTCGTATTAGTTTGACATGTAAGAAAAAAAAGAAATGTAAATTATAAACCCTGTCGGTCTGGTATACAATTTGTCGATGGTTTACAAACTAACGCGTTACGTTTATAATGTAACGGTTTTGACAACCTTAAGTGTTTATTTTTATCTTGCGGGCCTTCCTGCACATACAGTGATTAGTAAGTTGATTCTCATGAAACATCCTCGTAATAAATGTAGCTTAGTGGCCAACCCGACTGTCGGAAGTTATCAAGCTGCCCTATCAAGGCCTCTGACACAGCTTTACGAGTACTGCCACCGAGTAGCGATAGTAGCCGGGACAACTCCGAAACACGGAAGCGCCTGAAACAAATGCCTCATAGACACGGTAACCCATCCAATTCCCGTCTAGGTCCTTCCTTACCTCAGCTAAAACCTCTTATACCGGTTTCAGTTTTCGAGCAACACATTAGAAATCTGGAAGCTGAATACATACAAGAGAGGGACCAAGTCAAGAAACGCAACAAGCGACAGCAAAGGAAGAATAGGGACAACTTCTTGGTAAGTTAGACTCCAGTCAATCCTTTTTTTACTTTTGACGTTTCTTTATAGCGTACAATATAAGCAATATTTTTCACTGCAGATCTTCTATCGGCAGGTCGAAAAAGCTTTTTACCAGCCGAAAGTAAAGTGATTTTCCGGACAAACAATATGTGTACAAGAAGCTCGCCTCTACCAGAACCGTGTATTACCAACAGTTATGTTTTATCTGGGTGCAATATACTATGCCAAAACAATGGCACCTAATCTGAAAAGCTGCAGATGGCGCTGGTGTAGTTGCCGTGGTGTCAAGTGTATTTGAAAGATCACGTGACGAGTTTTTGAAGCTAACCTCAGATGAATGAAACTCTTTGCCTCCAACTCCGCGCCGCCAGCGCCACCTGGCGAGGACAACTCCGCGCCGCCAGCGCCACCTAGCGAGAACAAAGGCGGATTTAGGTGCCATTGATACAAACAGCTATTACTACTACAGTCTTCATAAAATAAAATCCCCGGTGGTCCAAACTAAATTCAACCTTATTATGTCAGGGATACGGACGCTGTCTCCGGGCCTTTTTATTTTGTGAAGACTGTAGTGGCTCTGTGGGTCTACAACCTCGCGAGCGTTTCTTTTTCGACTGCATTTTCTTTCATACCACATACAAACTTTTGTTTACGTACATGAAGTATGAAAGTTGCCGCACCAATAGCTTTGTAAACTACATTTTGCGATGTAAAATCCAAACTACTTACTTTTCACTTAAATTTATGTCAATCTCACTTTCTCCGTATATACAACGACACCTCATTTGTTAAAATCTGTCAACCGTTTGGGCTGTAGGGGGTTTTTACATTTTCATCCCATATCCGCCACTTTGAAAAATTTCCAAAAATTTAATCTGCAAAAAATCCATATAATTGTCGAACCTGCTCACAAAATTTCACCAGAATCCGTTCAGAAATGCGAACTGTACAGGAGAATAGCCAGACAGAAATCTGGAAACCCAGACATACGAAAGCATTTTTGCCCAAGCTGAAACAGAGACGCTTCGCTCGCTCGGTTAGTTACTATTTACTGCTGGCTTTGTTATTAAGCTGCTCTTTGTTTTTTGTATGTTATAAATTTGTTGTATTACTCTGTGCTTAATAATTAATTTACTGATAACTGTGATACAATAGTAGTTTATGTGACTGCTACATAATGGAGGGCATTAATACACGAGAGTGGTTTTGTTAAATCCACGCCTCAACCGAAAGGGTGGAATCTCTGAAGGGGTTGTTTTTCATTGGAATGTCACAAGCAGTACTGACCTTGACGCCGTGGACCGGCATTCGAAAGCTCAATTCGAGGCGGGAGTACGGGATGAGGAACACGAGGGTTGGGGGTGATGGGAGTCGAATCTTACTCTCGTCGCAGCCCGCTGCTGTCGTGATGCTGCCGACTACATGGGTCGCTATCCGAACGCGACGAATTGGTGACCGAACCACTTCAACCTTTCACAGCACGAAGCACTCACTCCGATGACGTGAAATCTACTTATTTCCCGACGATTGTTCCGTGATTATTACAATTAACATTCCGACCAGGCCCCGATACCTGTGGTAGACAATTTACCATGTGCAAAAAGTAACCTCTAGCTAGCCATTTTTTTCTATGCAAGTGACAGCTAGCTAGTGATGTCCCGATCACTCGCGGTCGATCCGCGCAACGAAAACCGGTGCGTTCCGAAGCATAAATATTAAACAGGTTTTATGAAACGAGCCGATGGCGAGTATACATACACTAGTTTATCTACACAAATATCATAAGCTCTCTTTGATGTGTTCAGGAACCGCATGTTTGACCGGCATTGTGTTTAGCTTGTTCTGTAGTACCTACCAACTTCACGCAGGCGGGCGTCGGCGTTCGAAATTTGAATGTCAGTACCAACTTCACAGACAAACTAGGGGCGGCAAGCAGGCGGGCGTCGGCTTTCGAAATTTGAATGTCAGTACCAACTTCACAGACCAACTAGGAGCGGCACGCAGGCGGGCGTCGGCGTTCGAAATTTGAATGTCATAATATGTAGAAAAATTACACATTATGGTCATAATGTGTAATTTTTCAGATAAGAAATGAGTTTTTACCAAGTAGTTTAACATTATGCTGATCGTAACGTGCGGTTTTTTATGCAGTATAGAGGGTTTATGATGCGTGTGTAGATAAACCAATATTATGGACACAAATAGATAATATTTTCTGCCGGATTATGCTGCTTTTTATTTTCTGCATGTTTTAAATGTATGGTATTGATCTGTGTTATATTAAATTTACTGATAACTATGATGAAAATTATTATGCGTTTGTGTTGCTATGTGTAGATGTGAACGCGCGATAATGTTTGACGAGAACCTTTTTTTTTTTTTCATACTGCACTATTTTCTGTTATGTTTCTATTTGTCCCAATCGGTCCCCGCTCACTTTTATTTTGCTTGATTTTCTATCATTATTATAACTGACTTACGTTATTCAAAATAGTTAATTGTAAATTTCTGAAAGTTGGCTTTTTTAACGCGGGTTCACTTGGTACAAATCATGATGAATTTATAGGTGCACTCATGAACGAGATGCGGTTCTATATAGGGTTTTATGTACGATGCGGGGTAGGCTTAGTACTATCCAAGCCGAACTATCGTATAACGGTGTACTGCGAGAACTTGAAGTAAATAACTTGGCAGTTTCCACACCACCCTCAGTTCTAATGCGATATAGGTACCTTGGTATCTATGTCCTACCTATCATTTGTGTGTAATTTAATTAAACAGTTTATGAGTGTATTTTGATTTGTGTCTGAATGTTTATGATGTTATTTTATGTTTAATGCTCGTTATTTTCAAAAATTTTGTGTGTGCGAATGCAATAAATTAATATTAATCAATCAGTCGATCATCCCAAAATCTCCCCATTGCACATATCCTATATTTAGTTGCTTATCAGCCTTTAGGCTGAAGAGTCGGTGGATTGAAATCACTCTCCTTTCGATCCTTTCGTGCAGGTCACTCCACCTCCTTTCAAAAGTCGTGTCCTCTGGTACGCCAAGAACAGGTTTAAAACCTTAGCTATAGAGATTCATTCATTATTGTTTTGTTTACTTCATAGTCAAATACCCAATTGAGTTTGTGTGTTGTATGTTGTCAGGCGCTACTGGACGGCCTACACGAGGAGGGTAAGCTGACGTCGATGTCGCTATGGGTGGAGCTGTACCCCGTCATCTCGGCGGACATGCGCTTCTCGGCTATGCTCGGTGAGTTGTTGTCAGCAGCTACATACTGGACGGTCTGTCTACACGAGGAGGGTAAGCTGACGTCGATGTCGCTATGGGTGGAGCTGTACCCCGTCATCTCGGCGGACATGCGCTTCTCGGCTATGCTCGGTGAGTTGTTGTCAGCAGGTACATACTAGACGGTCTGTCTACACGAGGAGGGTAAGCTGACGTCGATGTCGCTATGGGTGGAGCTGTACCCCGTCATCTCGGCGGACATGCGCTTCTCGGCTATGCTCGGTGAGTTGTTGTCAGCAGCTACATACTGGACGGCCTGTCTACACGAGGAGGGTAAGCTGACGTCGATGTCGCTATGGGTGGAGCTGTACCCCGTCATCTCGGTGGACATGCGCTTCTCGGCTATGCTCGGTGAGTTGTTGTCAGCAGCTACATACTGGACGGTCTGTCTACAAGAGGAGGGAAAGCTGACGTCGATGTCGCTATGGGTGGAGCTGTACCACTTTATCTCGGCGGACATGCGCTTCTCGGCTATGCTCGGTGAGTTGTTGTCAGCAGCTACATACTGGACGGTCTGTCTACACGAGGAGGGTAAGCTGACGTCGATGTCGCTATGGGTGGAGCTGTACCCCGTCATCTCGGCGGACATGCGCTTCTCGGCTATGCTCGGTGAGTTGTTGTCAGCAGCTACATACTGGACGGTCTGCCTACACGAGGAGGGTAAGCTGACGTCGATGTCGCTATGGGTGGAGCTGTACCCCGTCATCTCGGCGGACATGCGCTTCTCGGCTATGCTTGGTGAGTTGTTGTCAGCAGCTACATACTGGACGGTCTGCCTACACGAGGAGGGTAAGCTGACGTCGATGTCGCTATGGGTGGAGTTGTACCCCGTCATCTCAAATCAAATCAAAATCAACAATCATTTATTTCCATAGGATGTTGTTACATCACATAGATCCGTCATTACATTTTTTTGGGTGAGTTCACTAACACAATGGCGGAATCTGTGGAGAAGAGCTCACCGAAGAAACTCCACAGTCGTCGCATCTTTTGCGTTTCCTTTTTTAAATAAAATATTGTCAAATTACAAAATGAATGCTAATTATATATCGAAACAGCCTGTTACTCAAACAATCTATTCCCATGGACATCTGTCCTCTAAGTAATCAGATATCCTATAGTAACCTTTTTTATACAATTTCTGTTTTATTATTATTTTAAACTTGTCTAAAGGTAAGTTTTTAATATCAGTAGGGACCTTATTGTAATAGCGTATACAATTGCCTTTAAAAGAATTACTAATTTTATGTAGTCGGCTTACATAAGCAACCAACTTGTCTTTATTTCTAGTATTAAAATTGTGTATATCACTGTACTTCTGAAAATTAGTTATATTTCTTTTTACATACACAAGATTATCATAGATATATTGAGACACAAATGTCAGAATATTGATTTCTTTAAACTTTTCCCTCAGTGACACTCTAGGCCCTAATCTATAAATTGCACGAACAGCCCGTTTCTGCAGAATAAATATACTATTAGCATTCGCAGCGTGACCCCACAATAAAATACCATAGGTCATTACTTTAGTTACTATGAAAGTAACTAAAGTAGACTAGTCTAGCGGTGTCTACGTCGGTAAGAGCTCTATTTTTTTTTAACTGCGAACGCTGCCGAACTCAGTCTGTTCGACAATTTATTTATATGAGGATCCCATTGTAGTTTGGCGTCTAAAGTAATGCCCAAAAAGACAGTCGACTGCACAAGGTCCAATCTCTGTCCTTTTATAAATATGTCTGTAGTTACCGGGTTCACATTGGGTAACACGAATTTAATACATTTAGTTTTCTTTTCATTAAGTAATAAATTGTTAACAGTAAACCAGTTCACTATAATAGAGATAGCATTGTTTACCTCGTCATAATTTGATTGCTGTCTTTTAACTTTAAATATCAAAGAAGTATCATCGGCAAACAATACTAACCCATGTTTTGCTTTAACAAGGTAAGGTAAATCATTAATATATACTAAAAACAAGAAAGGACCAAGAATTGAACCTTGCGGTACGCCCATACTTATTGAAGACCCAGGTGATCTTTTCCCATTAACATCGACCATCTGAACCCTATCTGTTAGATATGACTCCAGAAGGCCAAGTGCCTGATCTTTTACACCATAATGGCGTAACTTCCTAACAAGAGTGTCATGATGGACGCAATCAAAAGCCTTGGATAGATCGCAGAAGACACCTATTGCATCCATTGCGTCTTCCCAGGTATCAAAAATATTGTCGATTAGTTCAACACCAGCATCGGCTGTTGAACGACCCTTTGTGAAACCAAACTGAGCAATATGAATTAAATTATTGCGATAAAAATGACTTTGCAATTGATTAAGTATGAGTTTTTCAAATATTTTGCTAAGCGTTGGTAGTATCGATATGGGTCTTAAATTGGTGGGGTCTGATGTACTACCAGCTTTGAATAAAGGTATAACTTTACTTAGTTTCATCAAGTCAGGAAACACACCATTATCTATACATTGATTAAATATACAACAAAGGTGAGGTGCAATACAATCTACAATGGAACTAATAATTTTTACTGATAGACCATGGGCGTCAGCTGTCTTGTTCATTTCCAGGGATTTAAACGCTTTTACAATGTCTTCATTATTTACGTACCTAAATTTAAAATCTGTTTTACATTCCTCAAAGTTTTGTTTAAGTATAGATTCAGCAGCAGCGGGAGATGAATTTAAAGACTTGGTAGTTGAAACTGGAATGTCCGTAAAGAAATTTTCGAAAGCTTTTGCTACTTCTAGGTCTGTACTTAGCAATTGATTATCTATCTTAAGCTTGAAGTTATTATGTGTAGCTTTGGCCTTTCCAGTCTCTCTGTTTATAATTTGCCAAGTCGTTTTCATTACATTGCTACTAGATTCAATTTTGTTTTTAATGAAATTTGATTTAGCTACGGCACAAACGCGTTTAAACATTTTTGAATAACTACGAACATAATCTAGAAAGGCCGTATTTTTGTTATATGATTTCTCTTCATAGAGTTCATATAATCTTCGTCTGCTCCTATGAATTCCAACTGTCGCCCAATCACTAAACAAAGCTTTGTTATTAACTTTTATAGTTTTTGATTTAAATACCGTATCATATTAATTTTTGACAAGGTTAAATACTGAGTTGTACAACAAATTTGGATCGTCACTGTATGGTATTTCCCATAGTTTATCTAAAATATTATTCCTGTAGTGTTCAAGCCGAGTGTCACTAACGGGCACACATGTAATATCCTCTTTTTGGTCCTTTTTTATTTTAATATTGAATATACCTATCTGACCAGAGTGATCAGAGGTTAATTTATTGATGACCGATTTGAAAATGGGCGTAATGTTAGTAAATATATTGTCAATGCAGGTAGCAGATGTTGCAGTAATTCTAGTAGGCTCCAAAAACAGATAGTTCATGTTGTGACATAAAAATAAAGATTTTAATCTAGTACAAATATTATTATCCTCTAACAGATTAACATTAAAATCACCACAAATTATAAAAAAATTGTTTTTATCGCTGATTTTAATCAACACTTCATCCATTTTCTTTTCGAATAAATCAAAGGATGAATCTGGTGGTCTGTATACGCTCATTACAATAAGTTGTCCAAGTTCAATACAGGCTATTTCCATGGTACGCTCAACAGACAGGCTCACTATGTCAACTCGTTCCTTATATTTAAAACTATTATTTAAAAGTATTAAGGAGCCACCGCGATCAGCTGTTTTTCTGTTGAACGAACTAGCAACGTGGTGGTTATTAAAGTTGAACATGAGCTGATAACTCTTTAAAAAGTGCTCCGTTATACATAAAATATCAATATTATTACAGTTCATGAATAACTCAATTTCTAGTTCTTTACTTAACATGCCCTGTATATTTTGATGAACCACGTTTAAAATATTCTTACTTTTACATTTTTCATTACTAGTAACTTGATTTAATGGGCAAGATGAAGGTATATTTATACAAATATTAATATTACTGCCAGAGTTACTCTCTGTTGTCCTATGGGTTAATTTAAAGAGCTTGGAACAGATTCCAAGGAGTACATGTCATTATTAATACACTGCTCAATAGAAGCAGGCGTTTCATTAGTCAAAAACTTGACTGAGTTCAAAATAAAATAAGATAGTGACTGTGCTATCTGTTTTGTATAAAACCTAGATAGGTAATACCTATCCTTAGTCAAATAAAAATATTTTCCAATACAAATATTGGTGTCTATGAAATGAAATTTTTCAGTATGACGACATGTCAATGTGTGTATAAATGTATTATAATCATGTCTTATATGATTTTCATGTTTTGACAAAGATTGGCTGAAGGGAAACGCAAACAAGATTATTCTATCTACATTTTGTAAAGAATTTAATTTGGAAAAGTATTTAGTAATTAGTTTTTTAGATACATTTTCCCTTCTACCAATTAAAATAATTAGGGTGGTTGGTTCTAAAAACTGCGATGACAAAACTTTGTTTAATATTTGTGAATATGTGGCGCCAGGCATACAGTTATTTAATATTGCCTGGCCCACGCGCTGACTAAGTTGTAAACCCATATTTTTTCCAAGTTCATCGCTGTACATTATATACCTATCCTTTGTCCGAGAGAAGGAGGCGTTATTGATAACACTATTAGTACTCAAGTCGACTGACGGCGGCGCCTGGGTCAGTATCAGCTGTTCGGCCGGCTGCTCGGCGGGACACACGGTCGGCACGGAACAGTCCGCTGGAGCTTGTTTACAATCACAGATGTGATTGTCGGTCAAAGATATGAAAGTGTCATAATTATACTTACACATCTCCAACAAACTATTCATAGCCGACACATGTTCCTTAATTTCGTATTGTGCTGACTCATATTTACGTGTAATACTTTGTAATGATGAGTTTAAAATATGCATATCTGACTGGAGTCGCCGTGTATCACATTCGTACTTTTCTGTAGTTTTTTCCAAACATAATCTACAATCATCGATTTCGTTAATTAATTCGACACGTTCCTTGCTACAATTTACATTTTTACAAAATATTTTATTTCTATTAGCTAGTTTTTGTGTTTTTTTTATATAATTATTCAATTTAACATATTTCTTTAATTTATTTTTACTACAGCTCATAGTGGTTACTCATTGCGATCTATTAGGACTATCACACGTGAGATCACAAGCTGTTAGGTCAATAGTTGGTATGCCAGTTTGGCTCATGACCTCATTATATAAGGCCCTGGTTGTAGCACTGTCTCGCTGTTCCTCCCGCCCGCTGAAAACTTGAAGCTCGTGGTGTGCCTCTGCAAGCTGTTGTTCAAGTGATTTTATGTGTTGCAATGCTACGTGGTGGACATCATGACACTTGTAAAATGAGTCGACTTGGTGTTGTAGTTCATCTCTCTGGGCACTGAGATCCTGGCATTGGATGTCCAACTCACAGAGCTCTTCTTTTAGCGCCGAATTTTTCTTAATTTGCTTATCTATCTCCTCTTCACACTCATCTCGCTCTCGTAGAAGTATTTCACAAAGCTCTTGGCTCTTCTTGAGCTCCAGCAAGGTCGCTTTCAGCTTCAACTCCACATCGCGTGTGCTCATCTTGCTTCGTGTCAGCATTGCACCCTTTTTCGCCTGAAAAAAAACCGCGAATAGGTGTCAGTGTATGACCGGGTGGAATACTAGCGAACACTTGGGAGTTTATTGCACAATGAAGGTGTTAAGTGTGTGTTTTTGTTGAATGTGGCAGAATGTTGCGTCTTCAACTTTGCTTCCGCTTTTGCCAAGTAAAGAGAGACAAAACGGTACCTGAGTGAGTGTACGGCAAGTGTTTCACTTATATGAAGGTTTGTTTAGTTTGTTACGGGTGTGAAAGGTGAGATTATTGATATAAATACAGAAATAAAACGATACTTCCCCTGTTTACGTCGTTGCTATTTGAACTGATTTTGACAGTTCAATCGGCCGGTACAATCGGTCTTGTTTTTTCCAAAGCTTGTATGTTTGCACAGCTGTTTCTTATCTACACATTATTTAATCACTAATTACTACTTAAATTAAGTTTACTCGTGCAGAAAAGCAATTTTGACTAATTTAATTGAAATAAAAACTACAGAGCTGTTTACAACGTCAGCTATTCGGTCTGGGGTTGCCAGCCGAAAAAAAAAAAAAAAAATCTCGGCGGACATGCGCTTCTCGGCTATGCTCGGTGAGTTGTTGTCAGCAGCTACATACTGGACGGCCTGTCTACACGAGGAGGGTAAGCTGACGTCGATGTCGCTATGGGTGGAGCTGTACCCCGTCATCTCGGCGGACATGCGCTTCTCGGCTATGCTCGGTGAGTTGTTGTCAGCAGCTACATACTGCACGGCCTGTCTACACGAGGAGGGTAAGCTGACGTCGATGTCGCTATGGGTGGAGCTGTACCCCGTCATCTCGGCGGACATGCGCTTCTCGGCTATGCTCGGTGAGTTGTTGTCAGCAGCTACATACTGGACGGTCTATCTACACGAGGAGGGTAAGCTGACGTCGATGTCGCTATAGGTGGAGCTGTACCACTTCATCTCGGCGGACATGCGCTTCTCGGCTATGCTCGGTGAGTTGTTGTCAGCAGCTACATACTGCACGGCCTGTCTACACGAGGAGGGTAAGCTGACGTCGATGTCGCTATGGGTGGAGCTGTACCCCGTCATCTCGGCGGACATGCGCTTCTCGGCTATGCTCGGTGAGTTGTTGTCAGCAGCTACATACTGGACGGTATATCTACACGAGGAGGGTAAGCTGACGTCGATGTCGCTATGGGTGGAGCTGTACCACTTCATCTCGGCGGACATGCGCTTCTCGGCTATGCTCGGTGAGTTGTTGTCAGCAGCTACATACTGGACGGCCTGTCTACACGAGGAGGGTAAGCTGACGTCGATGTCGCTATGGGTGGAGCTGTACCACTTCATCTCGGCGGACATGCGCTTCTCGGCTATGCTCGGTGAGTTGTTGTCAGCAGCTACATACTGGACGGTCTGTCTACACGAGGAGGGTAAGCTGACGTCGATGTCGCTATGGGTGGAGCTGTACCACTTCATCTCGGCGGACATGCGCTTCTCGGCTATGCTCGGTGAGTTGTTGTCAGCAGCTACATACTGGACGGTCTGTCTACACGAGGAGGGTAAGCTGACGTCGATGTCGCTGTGGGTCGAGCTGTACCCCGTCATCAGTACAGAAGACGTGCCGCGATAATAAGGCCACTGGTGGCCAATCGATCTCTGGTTGGCATGGCATTATCCTGTGTGCAGGTTGCCCTAAAGGTGTACTATACAATGCCAGACGTGTCGGGTGAGCGTGTGAGCAAGACAGCGAGTGTAGCGAGTGTACCTAGCGAGCGAACGAGACATCCTTAGTAGGTAAGTAACTGCCGCTGCACGTGATACCGCCACCAACCAGGAGGTAAGTCGGCGATCAGCTGCCCTGTTGTCTAGCTCCAACGCCGATGCCGGTACTTTTCAAATTGACGTTCACCAACTTCAGAATACGATTATTTGTAGAGATTGTGATTATGATCGCGATCGCGGCTGGTGTGCGACTGCATTTTGACAAATTATAGCTGGAAAATAAGTTTTAAATCTATCGGGAAGTGTCAAATAAAAGAGAGAGAGTTAAGTGCCTCCTTCAGCAATAGGAATCTTGAATTAATTTTATTTTTGCTTTAATTTTCACTCAAATCTTGTCAAATAGACCACGAGCATATTAAAACATCAAAATACTTTTTGTAATGCCGAAAATCGCGGGTTCAAACTGACAATTGACAGTGACGTGATAATGGTTGTCAGTAAGGGACAGAGCTATGCCTCAATCTCCTTCTCCTTTTTGACATAGAAAAGGACAGACTATTACGTCACTTCCTTCGATGGGGGTGTTTTAAAACAAGTTAATTTGACTTTACTTTAAAATTGTATTTTTTGTTGAAAATCTATGAAGTTTTTTTATGTTGACCTAAAAAGGTCTCAAAATATTATTAAATGTGATAAATCTTAACAGAAGCTTCTTTATTGTGCCTCAAAAACTTCGACAATTCCGTTATAAAAGGGTTCTAACATTTTTGTATAGAGATTTCGAGACTGGCACACCTACGTTGAAAGATGTCGATTTTTGCGACCATCCGAGTTTAAAGTTCGAAAAAAAGGAAAACAAGTTTTACCGGAGGGTGGTCGAGGCAGTCAATGGGCACTTAAATAATCAAATCGCTTATATCAACAATTGTACCGTAAATCTATCAAAGTGTTAAGAAATATCATTGGCCAATAGAAAACCTTTGACGTTCATATCATATTTTTTGTACTGGCATGACATTTCTTTGTTTACCTTTAATCTACAAGATTGGTAATGCTAGTTCACGCGCTGTTCTCTGTTTACTTGTCGATTGTCATCAGTCTCATCACTGGCCCCATTTTTTTTCCATATCATGGCGAAAAGTTAGGAAGTGTTACATGCTCTTTTGATCTCAAATGTCTGTGTTATGTGTACGAACTGCTTGCTTGCTTGCCTGCAGGCCAGAACGGCTCGACGCCGCTGGACCTATTCAAGTTCTACGTGGAGAACCTCAAAGCGCGCTTCCACGACGAGAAGAAAGTCATCAAGGAAATCCTTAAGGAGAAGGCCTTCGAGGTAGGCAGTCTGCTGGTGGCCACATGTCACCACTTGTTCCGCAAAGGGTGCAGGCAGTGTCCAGTAGCTCTATTATATAGCTTTATCATGTAATTCAGAAATATGGGAATATCAATCGCTTTTAAAAAAAACAAACGGCAAAGTGCGAGTCGGACTCGAGCACGAAGGGTTCCGTACCATCATCTATTAAAACAGCAACAAAAATATGTTTGTTCTATGGGACCCCCCATTATTATTATTTTTATTTGTTTTATTTTTATTTATTTATTTCTTTCTAAAGTTAATGTATAACTATATATTCTGTGAATATTTCAAGCGTCTACCTGTTACCGTTATCAATATCGAGCAAATACGAGAAAAAAATATAAGTTGTTGTATGGGAGCCCCCTTAAATATTTATTTTATTCTGTTTTTTAGTATTTGTGGTTATAGCGGCAACATAAATACATCATCTGTGAAAATGTCAACTGTATCACGGTTCATGAGATACAGCCTGGTGACAGACGGACGGACGGACGGACAGCGGAGTTATAGTAATAGGGTCCCGTTTGGCACCCTTCGGGTACGGAACCCTAATAATGACCAATCAGAACTTTGCTTGAGCAAGCAAAGTCGCTATAAAATACAGCTCGTGCCAAATAATCGTATTGTGATTGGTAAATTTTTTTGTTGGCGTTTTTTGCTCGTTTCAGGTAACTCCGCAGTTCATGGTCAATCGCGCTATTACATTTTGTTCGCTGGTTTTAACATTCCCCCTTTAAAAACGAAAGCGAAACGAAAGAAACAGTCGAAAAATGTAATAATCCCTTTTATCGAGAACTCTAATAACTACGACTTCTGCGGCGGTGCAGCGGTTGTGGCTCTGCCTACCATGCCAGAGGTCCCGGGTTCGATCCTGGCTCCCCAACCAGAAATGTTTTCTTTTTAGGTTTTCTTTTCTTTCCCCCGAAAGAAAAGAAAACCTAGGTCTTGGAAGTTTATACGTGTGACGTCGCTGTTTCTGGATCCCACGATTCAGGGAATCCTAGTGTGGGGCCAGAAGCATTGTATGTGCCTTTATATAAATGTTACATTATGTGCAGGTGCGTCCGGACACGACGTTCGAGGAGTTCGCGACGGTCGTCTGCGAAGATAGCAAGTCCGCCTCGCTCGACGCCGGCAACGTCAAGCTCACTTACAACTCGCTGCTGGAGAAGGTAAGTGATAGATGAGAGAGCGAGATAGAGAGAGAGGGAGAGGGAGAGAGATAGAGAGAGAGGGTGTTTGAAGAAAGAGGGGGGAGGGGGGGTGAACTTGCATTTATACAAGTATTATTTCCATTTTTATTAGCAGTCGCTCAGTATCTGCTAATGAAGATGAATATGCTATCCAATCGGAAGCTCTATTCAAAAATAAATAAATGCTAACAGTCCCGATAGCTATAGCATTGATGTTTTGAAAGTGGTTCGGCAGTTTCAAATAAATATTAGAGGATAATACACAGATTGAACTAGGCCCATAGAACGCTCAACAAGGCTTCTGTTATACATACTAGACGACGATATATTTAATACTACACGTTCTGGTCGCGAAAAGCCAGACCCTGCTTTTGGCTCAACGCTGAAGGTGTAGGGCCCGCACAACTCATGACCTCCCTTGTTTGCTCTTTCGGGAATTAAACATGAACAAACTCTGTGTACCTGCACCTGGCCGCACCTGGCCGATTCCGCTAGAGGGCGCCTTCAAGTAAACAAGCAATTCAAGCAGCTCCCGATTGAAAATTCATTTAATAATACTTTTAAGTGTCTAACTAAAGTAAAACTAGTGACAAACTGTGAGACTAAGTGACCTACAACTCTTATAGTGTTTTGGCGAACATTGAGACAATATTAGTGCTTTAATTCACCGAAAACAAAAATTGGCAGTTATACATCAAATTCAAAAATAGTGGTATTTACCGTATAATTATACCGTTAAACAAAGTTTTGTGAAGTGTAAAACTATGAAACAAACAATTACTAATGCGGAAGTGAAGTAACTAATATAAAATACATAATTTTATAATTGGGATCACCGATTAATAAGACCAGTAGCTCCATCTAGTTTACCTAAAAATCAAGTTACAGGTGCGCTATTCACCGATAGAGGTCGCTAGACACGCTACTCATCACTAGAGGGCGTTACTAGTTCATAAGAAAGAAATATCTAAAAATTGGAAATTATGGCACCCAAGAAATTATTACTGACTTGTGCAGGCTGTTTACAAACAATACCTGATAGAACATACCTATGCTGCTCTATATGCAAGGAGAACTACGATCTGGACTGTGCAAATGTTTCCATACAACGATTTTGCAACACTATGTCTGTTACCAATAAAAATTCGTGGAAATGCCAGAAATGCTACTGCAATATGCCAAAAAAAGACAACACAAACACCCCTGCCCGAGCACAACAACCTAACCCATCTGAAGAAGGTAAACCCGCGGCAGTAACGGTTTCAAATATAACCTTAAGGAAAAGAGCTCATAATTTGCAAATTTCTACCACCTACTCCGACGACGATGATATAAGCGTCCTTGGGGATACGCAAATCAATTCGGCAACAATTTCCTATCAACAATTCGAAATACTATTAGACAATAAACTGGAAACAATGAAAAGCTCTATATTAACAAACATTAAAAATATAATGAAAATTGAAATATCCAAGGCAATATCTGATCTCAAAAAAGATATCCAGCCTACAATTACAACCCTGACTGATACCCAAAATAACCATGAACTCCAAATAAATTGCTTAAACAATTACATAGATGAATTGCGAAGAAAAACTTCTCAAATACAAACCGAATTAATTGCTCTAACCCAACAAGCTACAAACCGAAAAGCTGATTATCAAGTAACTGGGACAAAACTGGACCTCTACAACAACACAAACACACAAAGGAAAATAGTTCTTTATGGCTTACGAAGTGAACCCTGGGAAAATGAGCAGCGACTCTACGAGAGAATAATATACATATTTCGTGATGTGTTGAACATGGACCTGGAAGGACATGTAGATGATATTAAGAGACTTGGAAAAAAAGGACCTCTTCTGATAGAATTCTTGAGCAAGAAAACTACTCAAGATATACTAAAAAGTAACTACTTATTTAAGAACACGGGACTAAACATATCCTCCTACATGGATGAAAACGCTCGGTCAAAAAGAAAAATGCTCATCACTATTCTTATAGAGGCACGAAAAAATGGCCAAAAAGCGAACATCATTGACAACGAACTCTACATAGATGGGAAAAAACAAGTATTAGACCAAACGACCACTGCTTCAACTAATCACAAAGAAATGTTCAGTGCTACAGATTACTCGAACAAAACTTGCACCTTTCGTGAATAACCCACCAACACCCCAGCAGAGCCTACGTAATAAAGACTACAAGAAAGACTACAATATACCAGAAAAGGAAATAAAACCCAACTTCAAGAAAATATCATATCAAAATAGACCAACTAACTTTAAAATACTATTCCAAAACTTCCAGAGCATAAATAATAAACAACATTTACTAGAGGCCCTCATAGATGAAGACTCTTCTTACCGAGCTATATGTGTATCAGAGTCATGGCTGACTGAAGCAAAACTGGAGCTTCTCCAGATATCAGGCTACAGGATCGCCTCCCACTTCACCAGAAAAAATAGAGTCGGCGGTGGCGTGTGCATACTGCTACAGGATGATGTTGAATACGAGGACGTCACATCTATCACCGATACCTCCATCGAATATAATCTTGAACTGTGTGCCGTAAAACTGACAAGACAAAATGTTCTACTAATATGTGCTTATTGGAATGGAGATGACAGGGACCGATTCAACTCTCAGTTAAACATCTTGCTCAACTTATTGCAGAAGAAATATCCTAAGACTGATATAGTTATAGGAGGTGATTTTAACATTAACATTCTAGAAATTAATAATAAGCCTAATCGTTTCATACGAACCATGTCCGAACACAATTTCACTCAATATATAAATTCCCCTACACACTTCACAAAAACAAGTAGCTCCTGCATTGACTTTAAAAAACCTAGGATTTACAAATCATATGGCTATTGAATTAATCCTTAAAATACCCCCCCACCTCTTTCTCCTCAAACTGATTTCTGGCACACACATAAAAGAATGTATTCAAAAAGAAACATGGATCTTTTCAAAAATTCACTCATAGATATCGACTGGGAAAAAATCCTGATCAGAGAGTCAAACGTTAACGATAATTATAATATTTTTCACTCAATCCTAACAGACATATTAAATAAATTCATTCCAATTCAAAAAATAAAACTTCAGTTCAAAAAGAAAAAACTATGGTTGACCACTGGTATCAAAAAATCCTGCCATAATAAGAGACTCTTAAAGTTTCATGCTCTACAATCTAACAGCGAATTACTATACCATCACTATAAAACATACGAAAAAATGCTCAAAAAAACAGTAAATACATCAAAAAAATTACAGTACATATCACAAATGAAAACATCAAACAATAAAATAAAAACTATGTGGAAAATAATTAATGAACGTACCAATAAAAACAAATTAAAATTAAAATAAAACATTAAACTAAATATAAACGCCTTTGAACAATCAGACCCCAATATTATATCGAAACATTTCAATAACCATTTCGCTTCGATAGGTCAAATTAAACATGCAAACGCCAAGGGACGACCAGTAATACTTCCTACTACAAACACAATGTACCTTCACTTCGTTACATATCGTGAGGTATCTAAAATCATAAGAAATCTCAAAAACAAGAAAAGCTGTGGTTTCGATGACTTCCCCCCAATTCTATTTAAGCATTGCGCTGACCTACTTACTATACCCCTTTGCCTGTTAATCAACCAATCCTTCGAACAAGGCGTATTCCCATCACTTTTGAAGAAAGCATTTATCACACCAGTTCATAAGAGAAAATCTAAAACCAACACTGACAACTATCGGCCCATTGCAGTTCTTCCTACATCAGCCAAAATATTTGAAAAAGCTATCCACGATCGAATCTATTCCTTCTGTGAAAAATTCAACGTATTTCATCACTCCCAAAATGGTTTTCGGAAAAATCATTCAACTACTCTCGCCGTCTTTAAATTTACACAGGAAATTCTTAATATACTCAAAAATAAACATTACGCTGTTGGTATACTGATCGACATGACGAAAGCTTATGATAAAGTTCAGTTTAATATACTGTTGAATAAGTTAAACGGTGTGGGCATTAGAGGCAAAGCACACGACTGGCTTACTTCATATTTACACAATAGAGAACAATACGTCCAAATAGAATATTATAATCAGACTACAAGAGAAATCGTATACCATAAATCTGACTGCATAACTACTCATGCCTCAATACCTCAAGGTAGCGTAATCGGATGCCTACTTTTTCTTATTTATATCAACGATCTCCCAAAAATTCTAAATGACCCTTGCATCCTATTTGCTGATGACATATCCCTAGTTTCCTCCCACAAAAATAACGATAATATAAACGAAAAACTCACAAAATGCCTTGACACCATTACTGACTGGATGACTGACCACAACCTCGAAATAAATCCCCAGAAAACTAAATTAATAACGTTTTATCCACATCAAAAACTGCCCCTCGATATCAACTTTAGCTATAATAATATTCCACTAGAAATAATAAAAGAGGCAAGTTTATTAGGAATTATCATAGACTCTCACTTAAATTGGAAGTCGAATGTACAGAAACTTAAAGGTAAAATATCTAAATTCTCATATGCTTTAAGGGAAGTAAAAAAATCAACTAACACCGCCACTGCTCTTTCAGCATACTATGCACACGCACATTCCTTACTTAATTATGGCATCATACTGTGGGGAAACAGCACCGACGCTCCACAATTATTTAGACTACAGAAAAAGCTGCTGAGAATTATAGCAAACATAGAACCGACACACACATGTAAACCACATTTCAAAACATATAGCATCCTCACCCTCCCCTCTATTTACTTATTCGAAATAATAAAGCTAGTCAGAAAATACCCAGAAACATACAAGACCAGAGACACACTGAATAACTTATACTCCTTCAGACACAAACACAAAATTCTCCTCCCAAAAATTAATATGTCATTGCAATCCACTAACACATATATTATGTCCATAACCATCTATAACAAACTTCCAGATAGTTACAAAAATATTTCTAACGAAATAAAATTCCTAAAGAAAGTAAAAAATCATCTCCTCCAAAAAGCGTACTACAGCATTGAAGAATATTTAAATGAAACACACTTTCTATAATCACACACAAACACTCACACACATGCACTTACACACCCTCAAACACACTCATAACACACACACAGGTACACATACACAAATGCATGTAAATCTTATAATTATAATACTTTAATGTTACGCTAATACTGTAGATAATAGTAGGTAATGATCTCATTGTTATAAAGTTAACCATTTTATGATATTTTATTATTGTGCAAGTTAGATGTAAGATAATGCAGTGCCCTCACTGGGTTCATTGTCGGTTCTTCAAATTCTATATATATAAATCACCATATACCACCACAATGTCGCAATAAACGTTTTGAGTTTGAGTTTGAGTTTGGCCACTCCGCCTGAGGAAGTTATTGAGCCAATAATTGCATGTGTACTTGTTAACTTTAAGTGTTTAAATGTTAACTTTAATAACCAATACGGTTCTGTGAAATGGGGCGGCTCGCTCCGTTCGCTTCACCTCGCACAACCTAACTTTAAGTATTCGAACGAAAGTGACCCATAGCAACCAATTAAAAACATTACGCGTAGAGGCATACACAGATTTTGTTTAATTGGTATGCGCATGAGTGAAGGATAAATACTTAATGCGACCCGGCCATGTCCCCAGGCGGAAGCTCGCAACAAGGAGAAGCTGAAAGAGGAGTCGAAGGCCCAAAAGAAGATCGAGAGCGCCTTCAAGTGGGTGCTCTCGGAGTGCGGAGTGGACCACCAGCTCAGCTGGAGCGAGGCCCAGCTGAAGGTGGACCTGCAGGCCAGCGAGATCCTCGCTGTGCCGGACGAGGAGGACCGGATACGGATATACAAGGTACAGCCCGCGACCGCGTTGCTTGCTTATATGCCAGGGGGCATAGTTTATTCAGTTAGCGTCACCTTTGATCGACCCCGACACTCACTCAAATGACGCAGCCAGCAGAGTTATATAACCAAGTTACCTTATATATTACTCTGTTGGCGGCTACTTTGGCAAGAGACAGAGTGGTGACAGCTGGCTCAAAGGTCAAGGAACCTACCGGGGACACGTACGGGGCCCACTGATCTGTCGTGCGGGCGATGCTGCTAGTACTTCGATTTGCTTTGTATGCCTTACCTTTGCTGAGTAGGCCTCGTCTCACAAACGACAAATGGGGTCCTTTGAAACACATTAGGACCTAAAATAAAGCCTTAGATACACTGGTGACAAAAGCAGGAACCTGTTCCTCAACGACTAAGTGAATGTACCGAGACACAAGACACATGTGTATGCGAGACAATGCAAGCAACATGTCGCGTGTACGTTAATGTTGGGGGGCATATGTCGGGACAGTTCATGTTGGGGGAGATATTGTGTGTCCCTGAGCCTTTACAGAAATCTTGGATGTTTGCGTTCCGGGAGTTTTTACTGTCTCTGGTTCGCACGACTCAGGGTATTCTGCAATGTATATAAGTGTGTATGCGTGTGCGCAGGACTTCCAACACGAGCAGGAGGAGAGCTGCATGCACTACCACCACCCCAAGCCGCGCAAGACCAAGCGATCCAAGAAGAAGAAGCGCTCGAACTCCGCCTCGCCCGTGAGTACCGCTCGTAGCCTAGTGTGGGCAAGGGACTACACGTTCAGGACTGTAACTTTCTTAGGGTATTCTGTACATTTATACTGTCTACAATCTCTAAACTCAATCGAGGTATAAATCTTACTTACTCAGGTTACTAGGACTTTTTACATTACATTACACTAGGCTGCATCAGGGTCTCTTATCTCTATAATAAGATAGGTGTAATAAGAGACCCCATATTGGGGGCTAAAATCTCCTTTCATTCAAGGGTCTGGTTCATTACCCTGCGCCGACACAATGAAAATATACCCCTTTTAAAAAAAAAGAAAAGACCCGTAAATCTACGTAACCTACCTTATCTTTCAAACTTCGAGATACCAACAAGTAAAAACGAATATGGCCAGAGAGTCTGGCAGTCAATTCTGCCTAGAGTATTGAATAGATTTCCAATAGAACTAGTTAGTAGAATAGAAAACAAAACTTGTCAGCAAACAAAAAATATTATTAAGCGGTACTTGTTTAAACCTACCTCAATAAATGTAAAAATATAATGTATATGTAAATTTATGAATAAGCAGCTCCTTAACTCAAAAAATCTTTAAATATTAAGATTAGAAGTTAAGTTCATGCCATGTAATGTATATAATTTTTTTTTGAAATAAACAGCTTAAATTTTTTTTTTTTTTTTAATCACCTGCCCTGCCTGCAGTCACGGTCGCGCTCCCGCTCGCGCTCCCGCTCGGGCTCCGCGGCCGCGGCGCGCTCAGCCTCACCTGCCTCCGCCGCCTCCTCCGAGCGTCGGCGCCGTCGCCCCGCCAGGAAGCATCGCCGGCCCGAACCGGTCAGTCACTCCACCATCACATCACCATCACTAGTGATAGTCCCACGGCCAGCAGAGACACTTCTCTGCTGGCCGTGGGAGTTGGCAGCGTCATAATACCCTCAACACATTATTGAAACCTCTCTATGGTTCACTTGATTCTTAGTAGGCAGATGATGTGAACTTTCGCATCACTGAACCGATTTTAATAAAATATAGCTCAGACCGTTGCATTGTGTACCGACCGCTCGTTTGAGCGCTAGTGTACCACAGACAGACATACAGACGCTTCAAACTTATAACGCGCCTCATTTTTCGTCGGGAGTTTAAAAGAGTCACTTCTCGTCTTACATTATCACTTTCATGCTCAGTTCTCATGCTCCTCCGTTGGCGGTTTTTAGTGCGGGAGACTTGGTCGGGACAGCGTAAGTGAGAAGTACGAGCCCAAATGCAGAATACTTCGTCTTTAAGGGTAAAATGTGCATTTTTACAAAGTTTGAAATTAAGATAACCCATTTAAATTAAATAAAAAATAATAATACATATGTCCAGTCTAAAATAAACTCATGTAACAGGTATATATGCATGTAACTTAAAATAACTTCTCAACTAAATTAAACATAAAAAAACAATAATTTCCTAACTGCCTAAAAAGCAAATGAGTTCGTCCACCCTAACCACGCACGCAAAACAGTTCATTTACAACTTAATAGTGTCTCCTCTACTTTCAATAACTGCCTTTATCCGCAGTGGCATTGACGCCACCACCTCTGCAGTCTTTAGGGGTGAAGGAATCTCAAACTGCTTGAAGCTTCTTTTTGAAGTCATTTTTGACCTTGATGGGTATTTCCTCAATCTTTTTATTCATTTTCCACCATAAAGTTTCGATCGGGGACAAGTCGGGTCTGTTTGGCGGCCAAATCATCGTAAGAACTTGCTTGCCATGCCTTCGTTGTCCTTGCAGTGTGACATGAAGCCCAATCTTGTTAAAAAATGAAGGTATCTTGATATTGTAAACTCTGAATGGCCGGTAAGAGACTCGTTTCCAAACTTTCCTTATACATTAAACCTTGACAAATTGCAGCCGACCCAAACCCCGTGCTGACATGTAACCCCAAATCATTACTGATGCTGGAAACTTCAATTTGCGTTTGTTGCAGTCCTTATGATAGGCGTCACTTTTATTTCTGATTATCTTGACCTGAAATTTCGATTCATTCCTCCATATTATTTGACGACAGTTCTGATGTTCATGTTTCAATCTTTTTTTCTTTTCTAGGGCAGTCTGCAAAGGCTATTCTTTAGCTGTGTAAAAACTTATTAACTAAATCATCTTGAGGTCTCTCTTGCAACTGTCGACTGAAACATTTTTCTAGATCATGTTCTTGGCTTGCACAGTGAGTTCTGCTGCTCGGGCACAATGATTTTTCTTTATTATTTTCTTTAGAACCCTTCATGTTTTCTGCGTCACTTGTGATACGGGGACGGTCGGGCTTCTTCAAACATACTACTGATTTGTGTTGTTTATAATGCTGGATGATCGACTGGATGGTAGACCTTGGAAGTAACAGTTCTTTGGATACTTGGTATATTGACTGCCTATTTATACCACCTGTCAGCGAAACTGATGACAGCTTTTATTTAAATTCAAACGTTAAACACAAATCCTTTTTTAATTCCAGTTTCTGACTATATCTGAGGTTTAACTCAACATAGCCGAACTTTTTTGTATCCGAACTATTATGAACTAGAGGAAATAAAGAGGGATACTGTGATATAACATGTTATGTATTATATCATAACTTGCAAAATATTTGGGTTCGAAAAATCTTGTCTCGCAATGTACGACTAGATGAAGTACTCTGCATTTGGTATTGTCTACTGGTGAAATCGGTCGTGACCTCCCCAGGACTCGTTGGAGTGACGAGCTGAGAGACCATAATAAAAACTTGTAGGAATCATCCTAGCGTAATGTGTGGAGGACAAGAAGGGAGGCAGCTGCAGAGTCTGCTACTAGTCTCGGGCTGGAATCTGGTGAGGAAGTTTTTTAATTGGTTTCAACAGCAACATCGCATATAAACCATTTCGTTACAAATATTTTATTTAACTAGCACTTGCATTCGTCGTTAGGTCATTCTCTTAAATACCCACACCAAGCACGCCATCCCGCTCGCGAATAAATCGCACTGTGGAGATGTGGCGAGCACGGAGTTGAGTACCGCCTGCTGCACACCTGCTGCACACCTGCTGCGTGACGCACGAGCCGCCAGCAGTGCACGAGCGCGACTGGCCCGCAGCCTGATGTATAGGTCGGGGCACGAACATACGCAAACTCCTTTAATTCTTTACAAAAAAAAGCTCTGTACAAAAAAAAACAGGTATTGGAGTTTTATGTGTATTTTTTTTTCATGGTTCTTTATTGCATTTATTACATTAAATTTAAAAGATTACATTAGGAGAAATCATATGTACAAAGGCGACTTTATCTCTAAAAAGAGATTTCTTCCAGCAAACCAAGGCATGAAAGGATGTATCATGAAAGGGTAGGCAGTGTACAATATATAATATCTAATCTATACTAAAATACATACAATATAAAATACGGAAAATAAAATAGATACTTATATACCAGAATACTAAATACAATACATACATATATCTGCAAATATAGTTTATATATTATAATGTTATGTATGTATGTGACGTCGCTGGTTCTGGTTCGCACGACACAGGATGTCCTAGCGTTGGGCCAGAAGCAATGTATTTGCCTGTTTATAGATGTAATGTTAATAAATAATTATAAAACTACAAAACAAATTGCAGAAGTCGCCGTCCCCCGAGGAAGGCGGCATCTCTGACGTGTCGCCGCCGCGGCACAAGAGCAAGAAGTCGAAGCGCAGCGCGCCCAGCAGCCCCGAGCCCGCCGCGGAGCCCGAGCGCAAGCACAAGAAGAAGAAGGACAAGAAGGACAAGAAAGACAAGTGAGTCCACATAAATATTACAAATATTTGAATGATGCTCCTTATAGCTCTGGTTTTCTCCAATAGCGGTGGCGACATTTAGAAAGCGGCCATGAAAAGACGGCCGACGAAACGAGATCTAGACTTATTCCTGTTTTTACAAAGAAAAACACAGATCACAAAGAACGTTTCAACGTCGGAAAATGGACGTTGACGTTCATTTTACAATAAATATGACACCGCGATTGACGTTTGAGACGGCCGTCATGCAAATGACGGCACCGCTTTTTGACGTTACGGTATCAAATACCGGAAAACGGCGCCATCTGGTTTACACAGACAACGTTCTAGTGACGTCATTCACCGCTGTATTATGTCCGCTAAATGTCGCTGTCGCTTTTGGACGAATATCACCACTGGATTAAAATGGCGGATATTGAGTGATTCCCATATAAAATCACTCGACATATGGTGTCGATATCCGTACATCGACACCTTATATCGAGTCGAATCAGGGCGCTCTGCTCTGTATTTAGCCTGCTCCCCCTAGCCCGTCGTCCTATACGTCCGATGTCATCCTTATGTGGTGCCCTCGCGCCCAGAGCCTGGACGGGAAGTCTCCAAGGTGCGTTGGAGGCCCAGCAAGCGCTAAGGCTACGGATTAGGACAAAACAGTTTTTTGTAGCACAATAGGAGCATTAAAGCAGATGTTTCTTTATAACTTGTGGATCATGATTGTCAGCTTGCATTCGAGAATTTCAATAAAAACATAATTTTACAATTTTTTGTCGACAGAATGTCTCCCGAAGTTATGACAAACCTTTTATCACATCTTACAATAAATAAAATTATACAGTGCGTTTGGTGCATCGTTTGCCAAATTAAAATGGCCGATATAAGAAGTCATTTGCTATCTCCTAGGACCACAAAAAAAGGTTTTGCCCGAACGGATGTTTTATTTTAATATTTTTAACTTTTTTGAAGAATCCTCCAGATTCCTTTAAGCTTGAATAAATAAATAAAATATTGATAAAAAATATTTACTGTTATTGGTTGTGTAATGTTGTACGGTTCTTTTGTAGTCAATGATACTGGAAATTAACATTTCGTTTTTTAGGGTTCAGTACACAAAAGGGTAAAAACGGGACCCTATTTCTAAGACGCTTCTACGCTGTATGTCTGTCAGTCTGTCCTTCTGTCACCAGGCTGTATCTCATAAACCGTGATAGTAAGACAGTTGAAATTTTCACAGATGATGTATTTCTGTTGCCGCTATAACAACAAATACTAAAAAATAGAATAAAATAAATATTTAAGGGGGATCCCATACAACAATTCTTTCAATACCACATACAAACTTATGAATGCACCTGGTTACGTACATGGAGTGTGAAAGTAGCCAACAAGTGAACAACATTTTGCTATGTAAAATCCAAACTATTCACTCCACACCATCCCTACCATTGTACGGTGGTACGGAACCCTTTGTGCGCGAGTCCGACTCGCTCTTGGCCCTTTTTTTATTGACTCACAAATGTTTTTTCAAGAAGTGAAATTCTGTATAAACAAAGCTTTTTGCTTGAAAATTTTAAAAAAGTTTGCTGGTCTATCTTCTCTCTAATAATGTACAATAATGCTATAAAAACCATTTACTAAGTTCATTAATTTGTCAACTTTGTAACAGGCGGGCGGCAGTGGCTTGCAAAGGATTTTTTATGGAGTAGGCGCAGTAATAAAATGTATGAAAAAAACTATTTCCCGACCTCAAAATTGGTTTCCGGCGGTGTAACCGTTCTCAGTCCAAACATTCAGGTTTGTTTCAAATAACACACACTGAAAACAAAATATCCTATTGGTGTCAGCACAGCCAACTATATTAGCGTAAGTACTGCACTGAAATTGTCTTGAAACCTTTTTAGGGTTCCGTAGAGAAACAAGGAACCTTTATAGTTTCGTCAATTCTATCCGTCCGTCCGTATGTCACAGTATCCCTCTAACTTTTAAAGTAAGAGAGTGAAAATCTACAAAAAATATATGCTGTGTAACAAAATAAAATAAGCAGTTTTTAAGATATGAAACATTTATAAAAAAACCGCAAAGATAACTTTGTCATTCATACAAACACTATGAAAAACAAAGTTACAACACAAACAAGTAATTTTGTGACTGGATAGTCACAAAATTACTTGCTACAACGGAATCCTTCATGGGCGAGTCCGACTCGCAATTGGCCACTTTTTTGTGTTAATTTGATTGCCGGCATTCACAGCCCTTTCTCAATAATCTTTCCTTTCACCGCAAAAGAAAATTATGAAATTTGCCTTTTTCAACTTATCCAAGCACACATCCTTTTTACACATCTCACATGTCACACTATAATAGTAGTTTATGTGACTGCTGCATAATGGAGGGCATTAAAACTCGAGTCGGCGAGTTTCATAATAATATCACTCGAGAGTTTTAATGCCTAATTATGTACAGTTACATACACTAGTTTATCTACACACATATCATAAGCTCTCTTTGATGTGTTCAAGAACCGCATGTTTGACCGGCATTGTGGTTCTGCAATTGTTTAGCTTGTTCTTTAGTACCAACTTCACGCAGACGGGCGTCGGCGTTCGAAATTTGAATGTCAGTACCAAGTTCACAGACAAACTAGGGACGGCACGCGGGTGGGCGTCGGCGTTCGAAATGTGAATGTCATTATATGTAGAAAAACTACACATAATGACCATTATGTGTAGTTTTCCAGATACGAAACGAGTTTTTACCAAGTAGTTTAACATAATGCTGATCGTAACGTGCGGTTTTTGAACGCAGTAATGAGGGTTTATGATACGTGTGTAGATAAACACGTATTTCCACTCAGCTCTTACACTCACAACTTACAAATTAATTCAAGAAAAACAAAGGGTAAGCCCCCACTTAAATATTACCCATCAAAACATGCAGAGGCTACCTGGCAAAGAACTTGTATTAGAATATTTCTTAATAATTCGGACACTGATGTCTTTTAACATTAATAATTACAAAATTGTTGTTACAATAGAAAGACTGCTGATAGAGGTGGTTCTTTAATCTTAGTAAAAAATAATATTAAGGTAAAACAACGGAAAGATATTCTTACACTTACTGTAGAAAGACAAATAGAGGTATCCTGTGATGAGTTGGATAGCCATATTATTGTTTGTGTCTACAGACTTCCGAGAGCTGAAAAAGGCCATGGCAATTTTGAAATATTCGAGAAAATTATGGAGGAAGCCCTCATTAAACTTTGTAGTAACAGAAAAAAGTTAATTGTTTGTGGCGATCTTAATGTAGATCTGCTTGTAGATACAACACTGAAGCGACGATTAATAACTCTGTTCAAATCATTTATTTTATGTCATGTATTTCTAGAGCCGACTAGAATTACACTTACCAGTCAAACTTGCTTAGATTACGCTTTTTGTGACTGTGCATTCACAAGAAAAAATGTAATTAACTTTTACCATCCGATCACAGTGGTCAAACAGTTTCATTCCCAAGTACTAGTAGTAATAATACTGATTCATCATTTTATAGGCCTATTACATCCCATAGACTATATATGAAAAACTTAGATATAAGTTTGCCAGTACAGGTTTTTGATGAACAGAACCCGAACAAAATCTATTCGGACTTCTTCAACATTATACAAATAGAATTCAATACAGTTTTTAAATTAAAGAAAGTCAGTGCCAACAACGGTAAATCTAAATTTAATGACTGGGCAACATTTGGAATTCGTAAAAGTAGAGCTATCTTGTATGACCCATAAGAACAAAAAAACCTATAACTTTGGTATAAAATTTCATGACTATGTTAAAAAATATTCCAAAACTTTCAAGTTGGTTTGTAGAACTGCAAAAACTACACATTAATAGAAAATACAAAATTCAAATAATAGAATGAAAACGGTTTGACAAATCATAAACCGTGAAACTGGCAAAGTTATACCAAGGGACAATGATTTCCGCTTAAAGGTAGGTGATGATGTTGTTAAATCCAACGCTGAGGTAGCTCGAGCTTTTAAAACATTCTTCACCAATGTACCCTTACTCACAACAGAGCGTCTAAATTCATCTCCATATGAAGCAGAGATTTTGTTAAAAAACAGCACTAGCATCAGTAGTGTAGATTTTAAATTTTATCATGTATATCCCCAGGATATTGTCAAAACGTATAGATTACTTAACTTAAAAAATACTGAAGAAATTGCAAAATCAGATTATATCAGATTTAAAATAAGAAATAGTGATAACAAAATTAAATCAACTCGGGATATAATTAAAAGTGAGACTGGAAAGGTCAGTATTAAAAACAATGAATATGAATTAAAAATTAATGATATTACTTTCAAAAATGATATTGATGTAGCTAAAGCGTTTTTTTTTTTACTGACATCCCAATCTCTACTACAAAGTCTTTAGACTCTTCCAAAGTAGTCGCTGAATCTTTTCTAAAAGACTATGTACATAGATGTGAAAATCAATTCTCGTTTAATTATGTAGATGATAAAGATATTATTAAAGCCTTTAAATCAATAAATTTTAAGAAAACTGACCGATTCGGTATTGCCTACATTTAGTAAAGTTTTTGAAAAAGTAATTTTAAATCAACTTCTTACACATTTCAACACTAACAACATGCTCCACTGTAAACAATTTGGTTTTACACAAGGCAAATCAACTACTGATGCCGGTATTGAGTTAGGAGGAATCGCATGATGCTCTAGGAGTATTTTGCGATTTGTCTAAGGCTTTTGATTGCGTTGACCATGGGACATTGATCAGGAAATTACATCACTATAGAATTAGGGATAACTCTTTAAATCTTCTCTCTTCTTATCTAAATGACAGGATACAGAGAGTTGACATTAATGGAAAACGATCTCCGGGGTCTGTTGTTACTATGGGTGTACCGCAGGGTTCCAAACTCGGGCCATTCCTGTTTTTGGTTTATATTAATGACCTGCCACATCTTGTCAGAGAAAATCATTAGATTGTACTGTTTGCAGATGACACTTCACTTTTGCTTAAAATGAAACGACGCAGTTTGAACTTTGACGATGTGAATAATGCAATCCCAAAGGAAGTCCATTGGTTTAGTGCCAATAATCTTTTACTGAACAATAACAAAACTAAATGTATTCGGTTTATACTCCCTTTTTTTTTCTACAAAATGTATGTGGTATCAATACAAAAAAAGACGACTTAGAGTTATATTTGGAAGAATTAGATAACAAACCACAATATTTATGTATTACTGAACATTTTTTGAAAAAAGATCAGCTTGCGTTATTTAGTTTACAAAATTATGTTGTAATTTCGGGTAACTCCAGGGTGAATATGAGTAGGGGTGGATCTATGATATTAGGTTTAAAAGATAGGAAGACAGAAATTCTTAAATTAGGAGAATCTCTGTATAAAACGGAATATTTTGAGATATGTGGTTTTAGAGATATCGAGACAAATTTGTATGTATTTTGTGTGTATAGAAATAACCCAAAGGTAAATAATTTTGACGTTTTTATGGAATGCTTGGAAAAGTTAATGGATAGCACCTTTGGCAGAATGTGTCTCATTTGCGGTGATTTCAATGTTGATTTACTGATTGAAAATAAAAATCAAACGGAGTTCTTGAGCCTATTGAAATGCTATAATTTCAGACCTCTTTTTAGTGAAGTAACTTACGCTTGTGGGGGTGCAGAATCATGCCTCGACAACATTCTAACCAACCTGCCACAAGACCACATATCAAATATCAACCTGGATCATAATGGACTATCAGATGGACACGCTGCATTATTCTGCGAAGTGGAAGTTCGGCTGGATCAGGGAAAAGTTAAAGGGAGGGAAGATGTAATTTTTGTAGAAAATAGATTGTTCAGCACTCGAAACAACAACAACTTTAAACAGAGCTTAAACAATATAGACTGGAAACTTGAGGGTATTAATAGTTTCCTAACGAAACTGTATAAATGCTTCAATCAAAGTTTTGAAAAAAGAAGGAAAAAGGTTAGTTTACGAACTGAGCATAAACTTAAATGGCTAACAAAAGGAATCAAAATATCTAGCAAAATGAAACGTGTCTTATGTTGTGCTTATAAAAATACTACTGATGACTCAGTCGTATGTTATAAAATAAAGTACCTGAGACTCTCTAGAAAAATAGTAAGAACTGCAAAAAAGATGGCGATTCAATCTGACATAATCTACGCAAAAAATTCAGCAAAGTATATATGGAACGTAGTGAATAAACACCGAAGTACAAATATAAATATTATAAGAGAAACAATTAAATTAAAAATAGAAAATATATTAATTGATGAGTCCCAACAAATAGTTGATGTTTTTTCAGAAAAATTTGATAACAGTAGTGCACTGACTATGGGAAACACAGAACTAGCAATAAACTTTTTAGAGAGAAATGTTATAAGAACAGAAGGAGAGATGGACTGGAAAGAGGTTACCGCACTAGAAATTGAAAGAGAGGTTAAATACATGCCAGCGAAGCGGTCATGTGGTTTTGACGATATGCCTATAAAGATAATTAAGGATAACATAGATCTATTAGCGGAACCATTAGCTTATTTTTTTAATATGTGTGCTAAGGCCGGAATTTTCCCGGATCAACTTAAGATAGCCAAAGTATTGCCAATTTAAAAAAAAAAGGAAGCAAGAGAGACCCAAACAATTATAGACCAATATCCTTGTTACCAATTATTTCAAAAATCTTCGAAATACTCATTAAGACCAGACTTGTTAGACATTTAAATAAACATAAAGTACTAAATAAAAGGCAATTTGGTTATCAGAAAGGAGTAAGCACAGCAGATGCCATTGATACATTGTTGGATTAAATAGTTGCCAAATTAAATGACAAAAAGAGAGTTGCTGGTTTATTCCTTGACCTAAGCTCCGCATTTGAGACAGTGGATCATAACTTACTATTGAAAAAATTAGACTTCTATGGGGTAAGGGGCAAATCGTTGACACTATTGAAGTCATATTTGCAAAACCGGTTTCAGTTCATACAGATGAAAAATGTGACAGAAAGATGTGAGAAAACCTATCAGTCTAAAAGAGTGAAGATAACAAGAGGCGTTCCACAAGGTTCTATTTTGGGCCTTGTTCTGTTTATAACTTTTATTAATGATCTCACAAATTTTATTGATAATTCTGCGCCTGAGGTAGAACTTGTTATTTTTGCAGATGACACAAACGCTATAGCTGCGGCAGATAGCAATGACGAACTTAGTTCCATAGTTAATGCCACTCTTTCACTGTTCTTCAATTGGTTTACAAATAATAATCTCCAACTTAACTCCTCCAAAACAGGGGCAATTCTCTTTAAGGCTACAGCGAAAAATAAAGAGACTATAGATATATATCTTAATGGTGCACAAATTTTACTAGTAAATGAAGTAAAGTTCCTGGGTGTGCATATAGACTCACTGCTTAACTGGAAATGTGAATTAAAAGCTATAGAAGGCTTTATTAGTTCAGCTTGCTATGCCCTTAGAAGCCTACGCGATGAACTTACAAAAGATCAGTTGAAGACTGTATACTATGCACTTGTGGAATCTAAACTTAGGTACAGCATTAAATGGTGGGGGAACAGCTACCAATATAACATAAAAACAGCTTTCACGATTCAGAAAAGGGCAATTAGGATAATAGTACGAGCACCACATTGGGAATCCTGTAAGCCTCACTTTGCAGAACTAGCAATATTGACAGTCCCTAGCCTGTACATATTCATAATACTATGCGACTTGAAGAAACGTCTTTACAATATAGAATCGGAAGCTGAACGAAAAGTACGTCTTAGCTCAAGAAGAAAAGACCTCGAACAGAAATTATGTCCTCGCCTTAACATTGTGCAGCATAGTGCCCGCTATCAGGCTGTTAAATTGTTTAATAGGCTACCAATAGAGTTAAAATTAACCACTAATTATAATAAATTTGAATCGCAATTGAGGTACTTTCTGTTGGAAAAGGGTTATTACTTGCTAAACGAGTTCACGGATGATCAAAATTGATTAATATTGATTATTTTGTTGTAAAAGTGTTTGTTTGACTGAACTTAATTGATATAACATTTAGAATAGCATATTATAGTTAGTAAATTATTATTATTAGAGTAAGATTTTATTATTTTCAACACAATGTATATTGTACAGAAATAAAATAAACTGAAACTGAAACTGAAACTCCCCAATGTTAAACAAGTCTCGGCTGATGTTAATGTTAAAGGTGAAAATTTGGAAATTGTAGATAGCACGGTATTCCTAGGAATTACCTTAGATAATAAGCTTCAGTGGGGCCCACACATAGATAAGCTATCGAAAAAACTCAGTTCCGCAGTTAATTCAGTCAAAAAAATCCGGCTTTTTACGGACGTGGAAACAGCTAGACTAGTTTACTGCAGCTACTTCCATAGCATTATGTCTTACGGCATACTGCTGTGGGGGAACGCTGCAGACATTAACATAATATTTGTGCTGCAAAAGAGAGCTGTTCGTGCAATCTACAATGTGGGTCCCAGAGAGTCACTGCGTTGTAAATTTAAGGAAATTAACATTATGACAGTGCCGTGTCAGTATATTTATGAAAACCTAATGTACGTCCACAAAAATTTTGATAAATTTCCTAAGAATCCGACAGGCACAATGTCAACACTAGAAATAGGAATAAACTACTAGGCTCCATAAGGTTAATGTATCTTTTAAAGGCCAATGTATTCGCTTTTACAACAAAATACCGACTGAGTTACAAGAATTGTCTGTAAATAAATTAAAAAATGTTGTTAAAAATCACTTATGTAAAAAGCTTACTACAAAATATCAGATTATGTAGAAGACAAGAAAGCTTGGGAAGGTGTTTGCTCCAATTCTGTAAAAATAACGTATAAAGCTGGAGGTTTCTAGTCGCCTCTTTGCCTCCAGCATTTAAAACATTGAGGTGACGGAATTCAAATTGAGTTCTATCAAATCAAATCAAAAATCATGTATTTCCATAGGATGTTGTTACATCACTTAGATCCGTCATTACATTTTTTTGGGTGAGTTCACTAACACAATGGCGGAATCTGTGGAGAAGAGCTCACCGAAGAAACTCCACAGTCGTCGCATCTTTTGCGTTTCCTTTTTTAAATAAAATATTGTCAAATTACAAAATGAATGCTAATTATATATCGAAACAGCCTGTTACTCAAACAATCTATTCCCATGGACATCTGTCCTCTAAGTAATCAGATATCCTATAGTAACCTTTTTTATACAATTTCTGTTTTATTATTATTTTAAACTTGTCCAAAGGTAAGTTTTTAATATCAGTAGGGACCTTATTGTAATAGCGTATACAATTGCCTTTAAAAGAATTACTAATTTTATGTAGTCGGCTTACATAAGCAACCAACTTGTCTTTATTTCTAGTATTAAAATTGAAAATTAGTTATATTTCTTTTTACATACACAAGATTGTCATAGATATATTGAGACACAAATGTCAGAATATTGATTTCTTTAAACTTTTCCCTCAGTGACACTCTAGGCCCTAATCTATAAATTGCACGAACAGCCCGTTTCTGCAGAATAAATATACTATTAGCATTATAAATATACTATTAGCATTCCTTATATTTCCCTGTACCTTATACATGTGTTAGTTTAAGATTTGACATTCTCCAAATGTTACCTATGTGTTTCTTATGGAAATAAACTCTTTTTGAATTTGAATTTAGCAATTCTTTCAAGGGTCAATGCATACTACAACAAGATACCTCTTGGAGATCTTGGAATTGCCATTTGAGCAATTTAAAAACCATGTTAAAGCGACTTTGTCGAAAAAGGGATATTACAATGTTCAAGATTACTTAAATGATGGGACTGTATGGGGTTAATCTGGCTCAAAACAGACCTTGCTGTTAATAATTTTGTAATTATTTATTCCTGCTTATTAATTATGATAGTGACATATATATGTATATTTTGTATTAGTTAAGCATAAGCAATTTTTAAAAGAGATCTAAAATTCAATCTGTGGGAGTTTCTACGCCCTTCTACTCCCACAGTGGTCAAATGTAGAAAAGTGGCAAAAAATGACGATTGATAAGTATATGTAAATATCTACAGTAATAAAGACATTTGGAATTTTGGAATTTTCAAAAGAAGCCAACACTATTTAAGAACAGAAAACGTTTGAGATATTAAAATGGCGCCGGCCGCCCGCCCGGCTGTTCAATTGGATGGAATACGATACGCTCACCAAATTGAAATGTCGGACCTTCTCTATTATTAATTTGCTTGTCGGTGGGGTGTCTGCGTAAATGATTTGGGAAATGCATTGTTGCTTGCTCCGCCCCCGAGCGAGTGACTGCGGGCGCAAACTAAACTATAAAAGCGGTAACCATATAAATAGCGCAAAGTCCACTGCGCGTTCGATTGTAACTCCTGCCTAAGTCACTATTTTGAGCGCGCATTGAAATTCCTACATGATCATAATTTCAAAGAGGCCCAGCTTATTTCTGGCGTTAAACCCCGTAAGACCCGGGAATCAAAATATTGCTTGGTACCCGGTCCAATCATACGATTTATGAAGATTTTGAAGGCACGAACTGGCACGAACCGAAACTGCCTTTGGTCAACGGACGGGGACGGCGAGCGAAGAGGGGTGTGCTGTGCGGGGAGTAGGAGTCGAGTGGTTAAGCGTTGTGAATTCGCGCGGGGGGATTTTTTACCTAGCTACATTTAGATTTTTATTGTTTGTGAATTAATATTTTAATGAAATATTTTATTTTTATATTGATTTATGCCTATTGTAGTACCCCAGGGTAGGCAGTGCTTAAATGCCTGTATGGGACGCTCGCCACTGGCGGGCGGTACGCATACAGCTGATTTTCGACAGGTATGTAAGAATAAACATGATTTTGTAGGTAGAAAGAAATATTCAATTGTTCTTTAATCACAAAAACACATTGTTAATAAAAAAAATACAAATCTTGCTCGAATCGCCCACCTTCATTGCGTATGCACGCGTAACATCGATTCCTTATTTCTACAAGGGTAGTTCGTAAGCGAATTTCCTCTTTAATTACGGCGAATGCTTATTGTATCCGTTGGGATAATTCTTCTCTAGATTCGACTTCCGTAGCGTAGACTAACTCTTTCGCCCGTCCCCAGATGTAGAAGTCCAAAGGGGTCAGGTCTGGAGAACGTGGAGGCCATGGAATAGGTCCATCCCTCCCTATCCACGAATTTGGGAAAACATTATCCAAGTGTTTCCTGACTGCAGTTCTCCAGTGACTTGGACAATTGTCTTGCTGGAAGACGATAGGCCTGTCTTCATTGAAAAGTGGCACCACTGTCAACAATTCTGGTAGGACATTGACTTAAAAATCAAGGTAATTTTCCCCGTCCAGAATATCGGGTAGGAAGTGTGGTCCAATGACTACATTTCCAACGACTCCTGCCCAAACATTGATACTGAATCTCCTCTGGAAACGCCTCTGTCTTTTGACCGGGTTCTGTTCTTTAGACGACCAGTGGTGCAGATTGTGGAGATTTAGGATTGCCTCTTCTGTAAATTTGGACTCTTCCGTCCACATGATACTTTTTAAAGTCACGATCCTTCAGGTCTGTGTGCAGCAGAAAACAACAAAACTGGACACGTGTCCCAAAGTCGTTTTCTTGGAGAGCTGTACAATACGGATGAGAACGCATTAATTATTTTCAACATATAGATAATTAAAATGAGAAGTAAGTACACTACCGTAAGAGACAGAGTGATAATTGGATCAATCCGGATTGGGTTTCGCAATGTTTGAAAAACGCGCCAATTACATTTCTTTTTCTGGATAGTCTCCCACTGCTGGCTTACCTTAACATCCCAGTCCGCCAAAAACTTGTCGAAATCAGCGATACGAGTAAGTATCACCCTCCCGCCCGATACACAAAGTCGGCAAATTAATGAACTTGGTATTGGTTTTTATGGCGTTATTGTATATTATTAGAAAGAAGATAGACCACCGAACTTTTTTTTAAACTTTCAAGAAAAAAGCCTCGTTTTTTTTATTGCAAGTTAAAGATGATTCGTTACAGAATTTCACTTCTTGAAAAAACATTTGTGATTAAATAAATAAAAAACTAGATGTTCATTTCCAGTATTTTTGACTACAAAAAATACCGTACAACATTACCAACCAATAACAGTAAATAATTGCAAGTTTTATCAATAACATTTTTATTTATTCATGTTAAAAGGAGTAATTGACAACATTTCAAATTATTAACCCCCTAATAGCTAATTCGAAAGTTGTTCGAGAGCTTAAGGGATTTTCATTTTACCATTTTCCAAAATTTTGATTTTTTATATTTAAATACATTTTTAAATCATGAGTTTTTGGAAAAGGTTGATGTTGGCATAATTGACCATGTTACTTTTGCCAAAACATAAAAAATGTCATTGTCAAGGCTTTGTATTTGCCAGTCCCAGGAATTTTAAAAAAAACAAAGACTGCGTTCGGTTTGAACGTCTCAGTTGACTCCCGCCATGAGCCCACCTTACATGCTATCTTTAGTAGGCGTAGAACTTGTATAGTGCTCCTGTTAGTTTTATGCGGGTGTGGGTGGACGAATAAAACAAATCGAACGCTGGGTTATGCTAAATGCGATACAAGTTAGATGTTATGGTGACATTAACATAAAAATACTAGTGCTAGCTAGTATTTTTTTAATGCCAGGCAAAGGTATTTGTAGTTCTTTGCCTACATCCTCGATATCTGAATTATTTTCATCGTATCTTTAAAACGAATGAATACAAAAATATATTTAAATGTGTTTCATATTAAGCATTCAAATATATCTCAATGGACATTAAATATTTTCACCTAAATAAAAATGAAATGTTGTCAATTGTGGAGGAGTTTTCAAAAAAGTTAAAAATATTAAAATAAAAAAATCCGTTGGGCCAAAACTTTTTTTTGTGCACCTAGGAGATAGCAAATGACCCCTTATATCCGCCATTTTAATTTGGAAAACGATGCACCAAACGCCCTGTATTTCGCATCGGATTTGAATTGATGTACTTATTATTTATTTCATCTTTATAAGAAATATTAAGATATGTTGTTCTGTTAGTTTTTTATAAATCGGTGAAGAGACTGTTGTAACATTTGAATCCTATTCCTCGTTACAAGTAAGCTGAAGATTATATTCTAAGTTCCGCTGCTGGGTTTCCCAGCCTTTAATAACGTAAATGAGAGCTAAATCAGATATAGTCTTCGGAGTAACGCGACTGGTGTGCACAAGAAGGTCGCTCAGCATTGACGCCGGCCTTGGCTTCAAATGGAGAGCCACTAGTGCAGGCAGATAGGCTAGACAAGGGTGAACTGTGCGCTCCCAGACCGTATGGGACAAGTGCGTACTCAGTGTGTGTCTGTAAACAAACTCCTTGATCCAATCGTTCACCGTCGGTTTAAGTGCATATGTCACCGGATGCGCTCGCCCCCTGTAGTTTTCCTAGTTTGCCCTGCGTTGCCATGCATTTCGTTTGCATTCAAGTTTAAACCAGTTTACTATTTAACGGCTTTTACCGTAAGTTGATCAACTAACGCGTCATATAGTAAGCAGTATGCTACAGTTTACTATCTGTCGATAGTTGACCAACTTACGATAAAAAAAAACGTTAGTTTATCAACTGACGGTTTTGACTATCTTACGGTGACACATATAATATGATTAGGGCCTCCAATCCCGCAGGCTACCTTCAATATAGCGAGATTGGAAGCTCTACACATGATACGTCCGCTCGCAGGTCGTCGGCCCCGACGGGCGGGACGGGAGGGGCGGGCGGGACTGGCGGGACGGGCGGTGGCGCCTGGAGCGACGCGGAGCTGGAGTCGCGGCGCGCGGCGCTGCTGGCGCAGCTGCATGAGCAGGACGACTGACGCCGCGCGCGCCGCAGCGCGGGAGCGGGGGAGCGGGGCGACGTGCGCAGCGGCGACGGCGACGCTTAGCGCGTGCAGCGGGACTTCGATCGCAGAACATCCGATGTATGAGGTCGCGTATAAACTGGCAACAAGTCGCCGCATCTATGCAATAATGGGGATGTTTACTCAAAACTTTTTGGTAAAGGCCAATGTATGTTTGTAATAGTAATATCGAGTTGCAAAAACGCTAATGGGCGTAACGTAAAAGCGTGTGAACTGTCATGAACATTTTGTAATTAGCCTTTAGCGATTTTGAAGGGCTTTAAAATTTAAAGATCGTCAAACAATGTCAAACTTGATAAACATTGTCAAAAGCAAAAAAGAGTTTCATTCATCTGAGGTTCGGTGGGTATCTGGATATTGACAATCCATTTCTATGAATAACGAAATTATTTGCATACATTTGCCTTACTAGCTTTTACTATGCGATTAATTTGTAAGTAACCTCAGGTGAACGAAACTCTTTGCTTACTCACTCTGTGTTCATTATCTACAACTTTTCTTATTTAACAGTTTACTTCCCCATTCATTCGCCGGGCCATGCATGTACAGTCAGCATCAGATATATGTAAGCAGGTTAGCTACTCAAAAAGATCTGCACATCTCAAAAAATTAGAAATATCTATGCATAGCCAACGTTTCAAAATTATGTCAACATCCAAGTTAACTCTGAGGGTGTTGACATAATTTTGACACTGGCTGTAAAGATATTTGTTTTTTTTAAATGCGTAATTCTTTTTGAGTAGCTAACCTGCTCACATATATCTGATGCTGACTGTACCATCAACAGCACATGTGGAGACCCACTGTAAGGGTTCTTTTCCCGCATGCAGTTAAAAGTCATTAAGGGTCTTCAGAGCTGCCACTGATAGTACATGACAATAATTTTGTCGGACCCTGAGCAAGAAAGCATGTCGCGTCTGTTGCAGACAAGATATGAGCATGTGGATTATACAAGAATTTGTATGCTCATGTTTTAAAACATAGAATTCTACGAATTCTTGCATTAGAACCGGCTTTTCTTAGCGTCGTAATCTAATACGTGATATTTAAATGATGAAGTAAGTTTACGCGTTTCAACAAATCTACAGTGTGTAAAAAGATGTGTTATTACAGTGTAAATCTGTTGAAAGTTATTATTTAAGGGGTCGTTGGGGACATCATTCTAAACGACTTTCACTATAAAACCGATTTGTCAACATTGGCAATTGCTCCTATAAAATCGGTTCGTCTGCCATTCTGTCAGGAATCCCCTCATTAGCTGTGAACATTATAACTAACAATATGTATTTTTCAACACACTTGTTCGTAAAGTTTAGGGCATTTAGGTTCATAATAATGGAGCTCATCACGCACTAGTGCGCTAGCTAGCATGCACCATATTATTAAAACGTTGATATTAGGATAAAATAATCATCAAATTTGTATCATTATTTTATCAGTTTTTTTCACTTCATAATATTTTAGCCATTATACCTTAATGATGGTGATACGAAAAATATTAGTTTATGTGACTGATACATAATGCCTAATTATGTACATACACTCGTTTATCTAGACCCATATCATAAGCCCTCTTTGATGTGTTCAGGAACCGCATGTTAGACAGGCATTGTGGCATTGATCATTGCTCTGCACTTGTTTAGCTTGTTCACTAGTACCAACTTCACAGACAAACTAAGCGGGCGTCGGTGGTCGAAATTTTAATTTCATATATTCAGAGAAGAAATTAGTTTTTACCAAGTAGTATATCATTCTGCTGGTCTTAACTTGCGGTTTTTGGACGCAGTAAAGAGGGTTTATGATACGTGTGTAGATAAAGATCGAAAGTGACAGCGTTAATTACTTTTACATAAAAAAGAAAAGAGAGCGCAAACTATGCGCTCGACTCAAACTAAAATAACGTAGCGCCACATAAAAAATATTTAAAAATAAACTACTCTATTTTGTCAAAACGATTTTCAAGGAGAGTTTACGAATTCATAAGATCCACATTTTGAATGCAATTCCGCAATTAAATTAGTTAAGATTTCAGAATTACAGGAAAAAAAAACAATTTAGAGGTCTTTTTGTAATTAAATTCTATCGAGAAATTTTTATCCAATCGCGTTTTCCTTCAATGAGAATCCTAATCAATTTGATGGTGACAATGGTGACTTCATGGCGGAGTAAATGGATACGAAAAAAATTTTCGAATCCATATACTCCAAAAAAAGTTGATTTTTCGTATCACCTGAATTTGCAAATTTTGTCTAGCGGTTTTGCCAGTGCCTTTATTCATACCTGCGCGCGTTAACGCGCAGTGTGGAATACACAAAACCAGCGCGCCATTTACCATAAATATTTGTTTACGTTTTCGTTGTATGGTATTAATTTATCAAAAGTCTATTTTCTTCCTCGCAAGTGTGTTGAAAAAGTCCTATGAAACACGTGACCATTCGGATAAGTTTTCGCTGGCCGGTATAATACTGCCTCTGGTGTAATGACCACATGATACACATGTATCATAAACATAATGTCCTTTTATCGTCGATAATATTGTAAACAGGGACGCTTTATTATTTGTTACTATTAACATCGTACCATACCTACTTGTTAATATTCCGCGAGGTCCTACAAGTAGGTATGGTACGATGTGCGACTGAATTACAGTCTGATATAACATAAGTCCATGTTAAAATATACGAGTAACTACCAAACATTATTTTTTTCAAATTGTTTTCGTGTTCGTTTCAATTGGTCGGCCAAGTTATCAAAGCCTAAAACGAAAAGCACCGAAAAAAATTCGGAATTTGTGTAAATCTATCTAAAAAAGTTTTAAGCATTTTAAGTTGACCGCGCGAACGAAACACGGAGTTGAAAACTTCCGAAATGCAAATTTCTTGAAAAATAATGAGGAAAAGATAAAAATCTTTTAATCTTTTCCTCCTTATTTTTCTGACAATTATCGACAAATTGCCTCTTTGACTGACAAAAGGAAATAGATCTAGTCATGGCCATTATCTGGATCTCCATGGCCGCGCAATTTGCGTTTCAAAGGTATATCCGTGGGCTGCTGCTACACAGACACTGTACAGAATACAATGTTTTATGTTGACTCAACCGTTTTCTGATATTGTTTTATATGTTATACAACGTGTCAATGAATAAACGCATAACCTTATAGGCCCCAACTTATCTTATAATAATTAAAAAATATTGCGAGAGAGAAATAAGTATTTGCTCAATATTGTAGAAATTTGAGACTTAAGTTGTTGTGTAAAAGAAATCAGATGCCAATCTAGACGATATACACACTTTAATCACACAAACACTCTTTGATGTGAACACTTTCGAGGTTTAATCCGAACTAACTCATTAACGGACGTTCGCCTATTTAAATAGGGTCAAAAAGCCTAATTACAGATTTCGAAGTAAACATCTATTGTATACCTGACGAAAACATTATATTACATTTGAGAATGATCCCTATTGTAATAGCAAGAGTACCGTCCCTTTTTCATTGCCTCGCGGCCCAGCCGCGTGATGTAAACACGTATCTTGCCTTATCCTGGAGTATTCTGGACGGCTGATTAAAGGCGACTAAGTGGCCGGCATCACACTACCCCCACCTATAACATGCTCGTCCCGAGAATCGTTAGACCCACAATATCGTGCCAGTCGATCGACATGAACATGTTCCTCGCTGACCCTTCTGTATACGGAACGTGATGTCGTTGATCATGGTCAACACGCGGTATGGTCCATCCCATTTTGCTTGCAACTTCGGAGACTTTCCTTTACTACGTACAGGATTATGCGGCCACACCAGTGATCCTTCATCAAATCCAGGATTATTCAGCTTTCGGTCGTACCGGGTCTTCATCTTTTCGGAAGCATGCTGGCCGCAATGTCTGACATGTTCATAGATGTCATTCACTTGTTTCGTTGGTCACACGCGTAGTCTGTTATGGTCTGCGGTGAGTCTGGTGGAATCCCGGTTAAAAAATCCGCCGGAAACCGCAACTCCCGTCCAAAATTCGCGAAATCAGGAATGACGTTGGTGCTCTCATGAACGGCGCTACGATACAATAACAAGAATGGTTGGATGTTCTTAACCCAGTCCCGTTACTTGCTTTCAACCACCTTAGCCAGTTATCTATCCAGGGTCTGGTTGAACCGTTCAAGCATTCCATCAAATTGCGGATGATAAGACGTGGTTCTTTTTTTGTGAGTTCCCATTACTTCACACATCTCCTGGAATAGTTGGGAAGTTTCTTCCCTGATCGCTGTGAATTACCAGGGGTACTCCAAAACGGCAGAAGACGTCATGAACCAACATGTCTACTACGGTTGATGTTTCTTGATTTGGGATCGCAAACACTTCTGGGCACTTTGTGAAGTAATCCAGGACAAACAGGAAGTACTTGTTGCCATTATCGCTAACCGAAAATGGTCCCGCCACGTCCAATGCTATGCATTCCCAGGGTGCTCCGACGTTGTACAACTTCAACGCTCCTCTGTTGTGGGTATCCAGTTTTCGTACCCAGTCCTCTACGTCATATTTACAACTGATCCAGTAAAAGCGTTCTCGAATCTTCAGCAGAGTCCGTTTTACTCCCAGACGTCTTCCTGAATATCCTTCATGGTAGAGATGTAGAATCTCAGGAACTTTGGCTTTAGGAACAATCATTTGCAGGTGACAATAATTGCCTCGAGCATTTTCCGATTTGCGGCACAACACTCCTTCATGGATAACGAGGCTGTCCCATAGTGCCGAATAACTCTTTGTTGCGACACTAATTTTGGCAACATCAGTCCAATTTGGCTTGGGCGCACCAGATTCGATCCACTCGAAAATCGGCTTGATGTCAACGTCTTCTTGCTGTGCAGTCTGGAGTGTTTCTTTCCACTCGTCGCTGAGGTCTGTTCTTAGCATCTTGACGTGTATCGTTTCCTTAGGCTTTTGCCTCACACAATGTTTGCATTTTTCCGGGCGAGGTCTTCTTGATATCGCATCTGCATTTTCATGTGATCTTCCACTGCGATGCTCCATTGTGAAGTCGAACTCGTGCAGTTGTTCAATCCATCGTGCACTTGACCCTCTGGATTCTTGAATTTAAGTATCTACTTTAGTGCAGCATGGTCTCAGATGGAATTTTCGGCCCAGGAGATATTCACTGAAGTGCTGCGACGTCTTTATTACTGCCAGCAGTTCTTTTCTTGTCACGCAGTAATTCCTCTCCGGCTTGGATAAAGATTTGCTGAAGTACAACCACACCTCTTGATTCCCTTTTCGTTGCGATAACACGCCTCCAATGCCGAAATTACTTGCGTCGGTGTCCACGATGTCTCTCCACATTCTCGGTGTCAGGAAAGCCAAGAATCGGTGTACCACAAAGGCGCTTCTTCAATTCCTGAAAAGCAGCTTCGCAATCGTCGCCTCAGCAGAAAACTCGTTTCTCCTCAGTCAGCTTCCTTGCGGCTTGGCAATATCGGCGAAGTTCTTCACAAATCGTGAGTAGTAGGGACATAGGCCCAAGAATGTTCTGACTTCCGTTTTGTCCTTGGGAATCGGCCAATCCTTGACGGCGAGATAAGGTCTAAAATTCTTGGTAGCCCAAACTATAGCAAGCAGCTCTTTCTCAGTAGTAGAGTAATTGACCTCGCTGTCATTGAGAGTCCTAGAAGCATATGCTATAGGGTGGTCTACGCCCGTAGATCCTTGAGATAAAATCCCTCCAAGGGCGTAATTTGACGCGTCTGTAGTCAAAATTAATTCTTTTGTAAAATCTGGATATACTAAAATGGGGTCTTTTGTCAAAAGAGTTTTACAATGTTCGATTCTTTATAATCGGAATTGATGATAATTTTTATCCTTTTTTTAAGCAAGCGGTAAGCGGTTTCGTTATTTTTACAAAATCTGGTATGAATCGACGATAATAGCTCAGTAAGCCTAGAAAACCTTTAATCTGTTTAGTTGTTCTTGGGATAGGGTACTTGCATATTGCGGCAATTTTATCTGGGTTTGGTTTTACACCTTCTCGGGTAATAATGTGGCCCAAATATGGCGTCTCGCGTTTTAAAAATTGATTAGCGCCAGTGTCTAGAAGTAACTTTAGGGCGGGTTTTCAATCTGTATATAGGGCAGTTGCCGCTTCTTTTGTATATTTAGCTCTATCCGGGGTAATTCGTCTCCGTCTCCAAGGGAAAATTTGATTCATTTTCCTGGTTAACGTCGACGTGATCATTTTGTCCATAACATATCTTGGGGTGGGTATTCGTATGATCCCATATTGTATTGCTCAGCAGAAGACGGCTCTTCATAACCATAGTAACAAGAGTCGTAAGGGTTCTTTGTTTTATGCACATGCATTTCACGCGACCTATAGTCAACATGAGAGTTGCCATTGCTTCACCAGTTGTTGGGCCTTGTTGGTGGCAAAGTTCGGGCCACGGGGTTGCTAACACCACTCATGGGTTGGGCTTGATTGTGAGTCTGATTTTGCCGAGAAAATTGCGCTTGGGGTGGGATCCTAAAGCCGGTTGACATGTTAGATCTGGGCATGGCACTAAAAATTTGCTGTGTGCGTGAAGGTCCTGGATTATTGGGGTTTCGCTGATCTTCTTTGCATTGGTGGCGGGATTGGAGCCTGATTTTTCATTAATGTGTGTGCGTGTGGATTTGGTGAAAACGAATAGTTTTGAGAGATTTGAGGTCTAAAAGCTGTAGGTGCAGTGAATGGTGTCATGTTTCTGAAGGGAGTTGGCTTGTTTTTGCCTTGCAAATAAAGGATGTTCAACTCTTCTTGCGCAAATTGCAGAGCATCCTCGCAAGCAGAGAATTCGCGATCCTAGTGGGTCATTTAAGCCTCTTAGCTGTGACTGAAGGATGACATACGTTCTACGTATGTCATGATAGTTCACAATAGATTTTGTACCCGTTCGTAAAAAAATTGCGGTGTATCTGTGCCTTGAATTAACGTGGACAGGTCTGTGTAGAGAGCAGACTCGTCTCTTTGGTCACTGAAATTGTTGACCAAAGTATTTCTGATACCTTGCCAAATGGATGGCGTGCCATTTGTGGCTAATGTACGGCCAGCGGCTCCCGTAATTTTATTTCAAATGCCATTTAATAGATACAAGTTAATTAACTCGTGACCTGGGGCTGGATGTATATATGTTTCAACTAATTTATCACATAATCTTAGGAATCTAATTAGGACGTTATGATTCCCGTCAAATTCTGGCACATTTCTTAGTGCTTTACGATGGTATCCAAGTCTGCGTCCGCCATTTCAGTAGGAAATTCCTCCTGTATAGGGTCTAAATCCCTAAATGCGTCTCTTTGCTCGATGCGAAGATTACGGCGCCTATAACTATCACTAAGGGGACTAACCCTAAGTCGTGCTGAACTAGGATAAAAAAAAATGGGATTATTCAGGACGATATGGGAAGAAAATTAGGGAAAATGGCAAACAACAGATAGAGTGTAGTGTACTTACAAAATTAACAACATCTTTCCTTGGTTGGAGCCTCGTTCTATCGATGTCTGGATAAGGCGGGTTCCTCTTCACTTCCAAAAGCCAGCACCCTTAGGTTCTCGTTTAGCTTAGCTGTAGATACAGCGATCAGCTCAGCAGATTGGTACTCGAAGAATCCGGAACTGATTTTACAACTCCGTGACTGCGCCAATTATATGTAGTGGCTGACAGTGGAGATGAAGGAAAGTCCAAGGATGTGCAATTAAATTATATTACTCAATTCTTACATAAAGTGACTTAAAATTAACCAATGGTAGAGAGCGTCCGATGCTAGGAGCGCTCGTAATAAAAGTGAATTAAAATATGCTTATTCTACTATTTCCAAATTGAGGGCATCGACGAAAGGTGCCTAACTTTATGTGTTAGGTATATGACGTCGGTGGCTATGTATAACATCCGCGATACACAATTTATTACATTCCTCGTCAACTTGTTACGTTGGTATCTTAAAATAATCTATGGTCACTTCAACTTCCAGTTTCGTTTCGTTTTCGTTCTCCTCGGCTGTGGCGGTTGGCAACTTCGTGTAGTGGGATTGGTCTGTCAGATCGATTTCGAAAAGTCATCACCGGTGCCTTTTTTTCTAATAAGCCGGCGAGCTAGCTGCTTCGTATTTTATAACTTAGGTACTCCTTCCCTTCTACCGGCAGTCCAATTAGCTGTTCCTACTTAACATACGTAATACGTAAATAATAACTTACGTGGCTGTAATCACAGCAAGGCTTTTGTTGAATACCAGCGGAGTGCGCTAAGAAACCCCTGTGCCACGTCCTACACGAATCTTTTGGCGTTCCGTAGTCGACATTGGTTACAGCAGACTGTAAGCAAGTCCATTTTCCTCCAAAAGGTCAGTTTCTCTACTTATTTTACAAAGGTTTTGAGAATATAGCTTATGTGCCACAGGTCTGTCACCTTGCTAAACATATCCAGCAAAACCTCCTTGGAACGTGCACTGTAAACTTTATTGTTATTCTGCAAGGATTTAATGGTGTTTTCATAAATTTTACTTTCGTTTGGACCCTTGCCTTCCTGCATGGGCTATGAACCACGAGTCTCATCTCTTTATGCCTAGCGAACTGCTGAGTCATCTTCAAAATCTTCATGCCACATTTTCTTTCCCGTTATCCTAAATTCTCCTCCTATCAATTAACTTTTACTTTTTTTTTACTTAATAATTGCCTGCGTACTGGTCGCTTACACCTACTCCAGGACTATTCCAGGAGGTGCTTTGTACGGGCGGGTGTATCAATAAGCCGCGCCAGTTCATCCGTCGAGGTGTCAACGTGCGTGAGGTGTAGCCGCTCGCCCCTGGCAACTTGGCTCGACTACACCCCCAGCTAAGTAGATTGCCGTTAATTACCGTATAACGTTTACTGCTAAGAATAAGTACTAGCGTCATCGAACAAGACAATAACACGACCCTAATTTTATTTAATATATTTAAAGTTTTTAATGTTAGTTTAAATAAAGTGTAGGTACAGGTAACTTTGTAGTTTTCTTTCTTTGTACCCAGTTAGGGGAAAAAAGTATTTCAATAGGTTATACATTCCTCAAGCACTACCCATTCGGTCATTCCAATTTGGAAATAAAGTATTTGAGTCTGAGTAGTAATGTATAAATACTAGAGACGTTAGCTCGAACAAAATATGTGCCCGGCCGCTTGACGAGCTTGCGCTCAGATGCGACATGCCACATGCCGAAGACGTACAGTCGCCTTTGCCCAAAAGTATACCTATCCAGTGTATCCTGCCTATACTGGTTGCATACTTTTAAGCGCAGGCGACCTATTATGTGTGTTCGATTCCAAATCGATATTCGATCGATGGTTTCTGAACGGTCATTTTAATTTGACGTTAGCTGTCAATCTGGCAGTTTTGACAACTGACAGGAAAGAAAAAAACCCCGCAATGAAAACGCGTGTTGATTGTTGTTGAAATTAAATCAAAGGGCATCTGGAATGTATTCGGGATTCCCTCAGGATTATTAATATAGCTGAGTGTGCCGTTGTCTCTCGAACCAACCAGATAAAGTTCGGATTTTCGTGCCCGATTCGTATTTACCACGTAGAAACATAACCTGTGTTGCACCACTGTGCTCATTGACGCTGGCCCGCCAGTCATACCTGGTTGGCTGAAGAACCTGTCTACCAAGAAGAGCCTAGGGCGCGCCCGGGCCTTGCAGAGAGACAGGAGGTTGACGGGACCGAAGCACAGACCAGGTTAGATCTACCCCACATAACTTTAGCTCGGTGAATCGCCGACGTTCATCACTTCTTGGTACCTGATCGTCACGCTACCTCGTAGCTGATGGGCCCCTACGAGGTCATTAGGTGCTGAGAAGCCTGAACACTTTGGTAGCTAGAGCGTGGTTTCCTGAGATTTGCAGCCGTCAAGGGCTTCAGGAAAGCACGACTTGGGACTATCAATCTGTAGGTGTCTAGGCGGTTAGGTAACTTGTTTGTTCCTATATCCACATAGATTGGTAGTATTTGTAAGCTATAAGTCTATTGCTAGTAGTAGACAGACAGATATTACAGTTTTCCCTAAATGACCAGTTGTACTGAGATGTGACTCAGCAAGTGTATAGCAATTTATAACTTGAACTAATATTGACTATTATCTGTGTGTGTTATAATAATAAAGGGAAACTAACTTGTTATTTACAGGATTAGAATATTAGAAGTGTAGCATAATTTATATAGATATAAAACTCGGTTCCTATTGTTTAAGGAAAACAACATTATTTAAGTTATAGTTTAGGGTTCCCTCGTTTGGGTTATAAACTGAAGGGTCCAATAAAATTGAGTTACTGCAAATTGTGAGTAAATATCGTTCCGATCATGTCGTTATCTGAAATCCAGAAGGGTGTTTCTAAGGAACTCAGATGGTTTTCCTCCGCACACGGTCTGATAGACCGCTTAGATAGGCATGATGTGGTATTGGAGCGGTCTATGGACGTTAAGGAACGTTACAATAGGGTGCTCGAATTGTCCGCGCAGGCGGAATCAGTTGATGGTTGTGCACCTGACAGGCTGTCACGGTTGATAGGGGATGTCGACCAATGTATGGAGATGGCAGCTGCTATCACGCAGAAGGCTGCGGACATACGTAGACAGCGCGAGTCCAGCCATGGTGGTGACATTGAAGCACCTCTGCCGCATCAGGGATCGGGGACCAGGTTACCCGCGATAACTATGCCTACCTTTGACGGCGTGTCCGGTGAATGGATGAGCTTCATCAATCTGTTCCGACAGTTTGGTGCACTTGCGATCGGACATTACCAAGTCTGTCAAGATGGCTCAGCTGGTGGCAGCATTGAGGGGTGAGCCTAGGGAGCTGGTCGCTCATTTGACAGTTACGGAGGGCAACTATGAGACGGCCAGGCAATTGTTGGTCAGACGTTACCACCACAAACGGAGGTTGGCCGATGCCCAACTGAACCGTTTGTTTAGCATCCCGGTTGTGAAGGGTCGGGGCCATACAGACGGAGGTTTTGAACCCATTGTTGTCCGTCACCAAGGCTCTAGAGAATCTTGGACTTCCGGTTGGTGAATGGTCGTACTTACTGTTGTACATTGTACTTTCCCGCCTACCCGCTGACGTGCAGACTCGTTTCGAACAGTCTCACGGGAGGTCGGCCGAGGACCTGCCCGCCTTCTCCGACTTGGTCGGATTTTTGGAAGAGGAGTCTCGTCGGGCAGAGAATTTGGGGTTGACGGTCACCCATCCTTCGGAGCCACAGAGAGCTGCCGGGAGCGCTGTGAGTAGGGGCCCTCCGACGAGGAAGGACCGCACCAACCGGCAGTCATATGGGATTGTGAGTGCATTGACCCCATATAGTGAGACCTGCCCATGTTGTAGGCAGATTGGCCATGCTGTGGCCAATTGCAATAAGTTCGGGGAATTTAGGGTTCAGGGACGGCGCCAGATGGCCAAGCAGCGGGGCTGGTGTTTCCTGTGCCTCGGGCCACACATGGCTAGGGACTGCACGCGCACACAAATGTGCGGATATTGTGGTGGGGCCCACAACAATCTGTTGTGCATGAACCGGTCCGGCCAACAGCCACCACAGGGCCGTACCTAGGTTGACACGGCAAGGGGCCCTGAGAATTCGTTTGCGACTCGGAGCGAAACTCAGGGGCCAACGTCCCCACGTGCACAGGGCAGTACTAGGGTGCAGGGCTGCACTCAGGGTCATCACATGGGGGGCCCTGAGTTTTCGGTTGCGACTCAGCATCCGACTCAGCGGGCAATGGGGCCACAAGCACGCGGCCACCCAGGGGTGCAGGGCCGCACTCAGGGTCATCACATGGGGGGCCCTGAGTTTTCGGTTGCGACTCAACATCCGACTCAGCGGGACATTGGGTGTGTTGAGCAGGCCGTAACGGGCGGGTGGCATGGGACACCTTCGAGCTATGCGGGTGCGGTTCGGACGCCGCCTCAGTTGTCGCCCCGCTCGTCGCCTCGTCCTCGTCGGTCGCATATGATGTCCCCCCCGCTCATGGAGCGGCCACGGTTGAATTCACGCCCACCCCCCTTCTGGGGGCGTCGTAGGGTGGCAATGGAACCGGCGCGTGGGCCATTTGTACAATGGGACCCTCTGGCGTATAGCTGCCTACCTGATCGGTTACAGGCAGATTGGGGCCCCGGGGGCCCTCGCTAGGAATTTGCGGCCCAACAATTTGTTGCCCCCCAACCGGAGTCGGTGGTGTTACCGATCGCCTCTGTGCTTGTTTGGGATTTGGCGGGCAACCCAACATACGTTCGCGCCCTATTAGATTCTGGAGCTCAGGGCTGCATTGTTTCGAATGATTTAGCAAAATGGTTGGGCCTCAAGGTAAATAGGTATAATAAATCAATACGGGGCGTGGGGAATGTTACGGTTACGAATGTAGTTGGTCAATCGGTGATCACGTTCTCTCCACGTTATGACATTTTGACAAAAACATCCGTGCAAGCTTTAGTAATGACGCATGTCATGGGCAGACACCCCTTGGTGAAGTTTAATCCGGCCGTTCGATTCCTGACATCCCGATTTTGACACTCCAGCCCCGGTCGACCTGCTACTGGGAGCAGACGTTCTGGGTAGGTTTCTGTTGTCGGATCGGCGAGTTCTTCAGCCGGACGGGTTGATTGCTGTGGATACTATGTTTGGTCACGTGATCATGGGTCCGGCATTGCCAATGGTTAGGCCTGCCGAGTCAGATGCATACTTATTGGCTCAGCGTTGTCAGACGCTATCCAACGTTTCTGGGAGATAGAGGAACCTCCCACCGTTCGTCGAGTCGACGCAGACGAAGAAGAGTGCGAGTTGTTTTACCAGAATAGTACTGGTCGCCTTCGTTCTGGTCGTTTTGTAACTCGACTGCCTTTCAGGGCCGATCGACCGCCACTAGGAGAATCTAGGAAGATGGCTGAGACGAGATTGATGTCGATGGAGCGTAGGATGTCAAGGGACGCCGTATTTAAACAAAAATACGTCGATTTCATGAGGGAGTATGAGTCGTTAGGACACATGTCGGTATCGGGTGTGGACTGGAGATCTGAGGATCATTGTTTCCTTCCACACCATGCCGTCCTGCGAACCCCTACCAGCAAGATTCGAGTTGTTTTTGATGGGTCAGCACCTACCTCGAACGGGATGTCCCTGAATCAGTGTCTACATTCGGGACCCAAGTTGAGTCGTGATATTTCGGATATTCTCACGAGCTTTCGGAGACACCAGATTGTATTTGTCGCAGACATTCGGATGATGTTTAAGCAAACGGTAATTCATCCGGCTGACAGAAGGTATCAGTTGATACTTTGGCGTGAGTCCACGGCCGAGCCAGTCAAGGTCTATGAGTTAAACACGAACACGTATGGGTTACGGTCTAGCCCGTATTTGGCGATGCGTACCCTGCGGGAGTTGGCGTCGCGTGACCGTGTGAGCTATCCTAGAGCCGCCGCTATCCTGGAGCAAGATTTGTACGTCGATGACGTCTGCACAGGGGCAGCCAGTGTAGAGGAAGCTCTGGACCGACGTGACGAGCTCATTCAATTGCTGGAACGAGGCGGCTATGAACTACGCAAGTGGATGTCCAACTCCCCTGAGTTGATGGCTGGTCTCCCAGATGAGTTTCAACAAGACCCGCACGTTTTTGAGAATCCTGACAACCCTAACATGTTGTCAGTGCTTGGAATTCAGTACCGGCCCGTCCATGATGAGTTTACCTATCGGGTGGTTTTAGAAACACCGAAGGCCTGGACGAAGCGGTCAGTACTGTCAACGATTGCGAGAACGCTCGACCCGAATGGATGGATTTCTCCAGTCACCTTTGCTCTCAAATGTTTTATGCAAAGGCTATGGGCGGCTCAGTTGACCTGGGACACCCACCTCTCAGGTGATTTGTTGACTGATTGGACGCGAATGTTCACCTCGCTATCGGACATAAATAATGTATCGCTGCCGAGGAAATTGGTCCCTGCTGGGGATTACAGGGCAACCCTTCACGGGTTTTGTGATGCCGCTGAACGAGGGTTTGCGGCAGCGGTTTATTTGCGAACCGTCACCTCCACCGGGGAGGTCGACGTGCGTTTGGTTTTGGCAAAAAGCAAGGTAGCGCCTATTCGGACAAGGATGACGATTCCAAAACTGGAACTGTCCGGGGCTGCTCTTTTGACCAAACTTTTGAATCACACTCTAACAGTTTTGCGTGGGTCAGTGGTTTTGGAGGATACGGTGTACGCTTGGACGGACAGCCAGATTGTTTTGTGCTGGCTGAAGGCTTCGGTCCATAACTTAGAGGTTTTTGTTGCGAACCGTGTCTCCCAGATTGTGTCGTCTGAGGTACCACTGACCTGGAGACATGTACCAGGAGAATTGAACCCGTCTGATTGTGCATCCAGGGGATGTCAGGCTCCTGAACTCGTTAGACACCATTTGTGGTGGGGACCACCCTGGCTTGCCAAGAGAGAATCGGACTGGCCCCACAGCCATGTAGTAGTATCTTCGGATCATGGCCCCAGAGCGGCCGTGCATGTTACCCAGAAGGCTGAGGACCCTGACGCCGGGTTTCTGCTGGACCGGTATAGCTCACTTGACAAGTTGATAAACGTGTCCACTTGGATTAGGAGATTCGCTCGAAATTGTCGTACTCCTCGCGATCAGCGAACGTTGAACCCTATTCTGACTCCGGCAGAGCGAAACGAGTCGCTGTTGAATTTGGTCCGGTTGGTACAGTCCTCGAAGTTTGGGGCAGAATTGGAGATTATACGAAGTGGACGTTCGAAATTGAAGGGAGCCGTCGCGCGTCTCAACCCCTTTGTTGATTCGACCGGGTTACTTCGGGTAGGAGGAAGATTGCGCAATGCGAATCTGTCGTATTCGGCTCGTCACCCACTTCTGCTCCCCAAGGGGGGACCGTTAGTTGAATTGCTGGTGACTGATCGTCATATTAAAAACGCGCATGCCGGCTGTAACGCGTTGTTGGCCACGCTCCAGCGGGAGTTTTGGATCTTATCTGCCCGCCGTGCCATACGGAACATCGTGTTTCGGTGCATGCCTTGTTATCGACTTAAGGCTGCCACGATGCAACCTCTCATGGGGGACTTGCCCCCTGATCGTGTGAATGAGGTCAGACCGTTCTCAGGTGTTGGTACGGATTTTGCAGGACCGTTTATGGTGAAGAGTTCACGATTGCGTACCGCTAAGCAATACAAGGCGTACCTATGTGTGTTTGTTTGTTTATCCACCAAGGCGGTACATCTCGAGCTCGTTGCTGATCTCTCGACAGAGGCTTTCATTGCTTGTTTGGATAGGTTTGTTTCTCGAAGGGGACTTCCAACTTTGATCCGCTCTGATAACGGCACTAACTACATAGGTGCGGAGAGAGATAGTCAACTGTTTGAATGTAAATAAAGTGGATATTGGAACGGCCCTCTCCCGTCGGGGTATACAGTGGACCTTCAGCCCACCGATTTGCCCCCACTGGGGTGGGATTTTTGAGGCCGTAGTTAAGTCAGCTAAGACGCACTTAGGGCGTATAGTAGGTCAGACCGCGCTGACTTTTGAGGAGCTCGCGACATTGTTTTGTAAGATCGAGGCCGTTCTCAATTCGCGACCGTTGTGTCCGCTCAGCTCGGATCCAAATGACCTGGAGGCTCTGACCCCAGGCCATTTCTTGATAGGACAGCCACTTAACGCGTTGCCCGAGCACCCCTTCGAGGGAGTGAAATTGTATCGGTTGTCAAGGTATCAGATGTTGCAGCAGTTTACTCAGAATTTCTGGAAGCGTTGGTCGCTCGAGTATCTGCATATCTTACAACAGCGCCTTAAGTGGACTGACAAAACTAGCCCCCCTAGTGTCGGTGACCTCGTTCTGGTTAAGGATGCTAACCTACCGCCACTACGTTGGCGCAGGGGGCGCATTGTATTGCATTGTAGGCACTGACGCGAGGAATTAAAGGCGGTGAAAACTATTATGAGGTTATTTATTTCCAAAATTACAGCAGAGCCGTGCGGGGTGGCTCGCGATTGGTAGCGGACTGCCCCGGCCGGCGATCACAAAACAGAATAGGGTAAACTTACATATTTCGGTCTTAATTGCTAACTACCTTATTTTCTAAATCTTAAAACTATGTGAACAATCTTGTTGCCAACACAAACCAATAGGTATGAGAAATATTAGAACGCGTCGCTAACATTCCCCACCCTAGTGCTGAATCAGCACTCATCTCCCAGAGAGATAGATGCGACGCGTGCCGCAGACCGTCGCCACGTCCCGGTGGCGGTCCTCACCTCGACCAGCCGCGTGCGCCCGTCCTTGCCGGGAAACACCTGTGTGACCAAGCCTTTAGGCCACGAGTTGCGAGGGGAGTTCGGGTCTACCACAAGAACGAGGTCGCCCACTTGCAGCTGCTTCTGTTCCTCATGCCACTTACTTCTCGGTAAAAGGTTGGGCAAAATTTCCTTCATCCACCTCTGCCAGAACATATCGGTCAGCCTCTGAGCTGTACGCCAATGTTTCCGCAGGTACAGGTCCGAACCGTCAAATGAACCAATGGTAGGCAGATTTGACGAGGTACCGAGAAGAAAGTGGTTTGGAGTAAGAGATTCTACACCTGTCTCGACGGAGACGTGCATCAGGGGACGGCTGTTAACTATATTTTCTACTTCCGCCAAAAGCGTGCTTAATACCTCGTCCCGTGGTGCACGCTCGTTCAAGACGACTTTAAGTGACGTCTTTACACTACGTATGAGCCTTTCCCACGCCCCACCCCAATGAGGGGTGGAAGGGGGGATAAAGGTCCACTGCATACCTTTGTTAACACCTTGGCGTTCCAGCTCTTCGGTGTCTAGTTCGCGCATCGACCGCTGCAGCTCAGTATGGGCACCCCTCAGGTTTGTACCATTATCAGAGTACAGGTGTGACGGCCAGCCACGTCTTGCCGCCATCCGCCGCAGCGCCATTATGAGCGAGTCTGAAGTCAGCGAGGAGACCAGCTCAATGTGGACCGCGCGCACCGTCAAGCAAGTGAACAAAACTCCGTACCTCTTCTCACGACGACGACCCACAACAACCTCCATCGGGCCGAACAGGTCTAAACCGCAGTACGAAAAGGGGCGCTGGTGGTGTGCCATGCGACCCTTAGGTAAGTCGCCCATTTGCGGTACTCGAGGCTGACACTTGCGGATCCTGCACAGCATACACCTGGATGCCACGAACTTCACGGTAGGTCTGAGGCGTAATATCCAGTACCGCTGTTTCACCTCGTTGACCACGGTCTCCTGATTTCCATGGGCTGCCTGTATGTGGTAATATCGGACAATCAGCTTAGCCACGGGATGCCGACCATCGAGTATCACCGGCCGCTTCACGTCCATGGCTACACCTATGGCGGCGTCTATGCGGCCACCCACGCGCAGCAGACCATGTTCGTCAAGTAGCGGTGACAAAGCGATCAATCTGCTATTGCGGTGTAAAGGTTTACCTTTTTTAATTGTAGCGATGTCTTCGCCGAAGGATTCCGCCTGCGCGTGCCTTAGCAACAGTTGCTCGGCACGATCCATTGTGCTGCAATCTACTTGACCTGAAATGCCCTTACACTTGTCTATAAACGTGAGTACATTGGCCGTGGCCCGCTTTAAGCGAAGCCAAGAAGAAAACCGTAGAGGGTCTGGCACTGCCAGTCCAGTTGAAGCTTCCTGTACCATAGTGACGCATTCAGGCATTGTTGAGGTCAACTGTGATGCAATAACATCCCTGGGCCACGAAGATTCTCTTTCATATAAAAAGTTCGGACCCGCGAACCATTCACTGAGCTGAGTGTGATCGAAAGTTTCCCGCGTGGATAAATCAGCGACATTTAATTTCGTAGGTATGTACCTCCACTCGTCCACGCGCGATAACTCGTCGATCTCACCCAGTCGGTTCGCTTCGAACGTTTTATAAGTGCGCGTATTGTTGCGAATCCAGTGCAGTACTGTAGTGGAGTCGCACCAAAAAAATCGACTGCCCGGAACTAACTTATGTTCCTTCCCTATAGTATTAGCTAGCCTTGCAGCTAATAAAGCAGCTTGTAACTCGGCCCTGGGTACTGTTAATGACTTTACAGGCATTACTTTACACTTGCTAGCAATAAATGCAACTTTAATATGATTATTCACATCCCACCGCCAATAAGCCACAGTGCACATAGCTCGAGTACTGCTGTCACAAAATAATTCATAATTCATAATTCTTTATTGCACACACACATATTAAATTTAAAAGGTTACATTAGGAGAAATCATATGTACAAAGGCGAGCTTATCTCTAAAAAGAGATTTCTTCCAGCAAACCAAGGCATGAAAGCGAAATGTATCATGAAAGGGTAGGCAGTGTACAATATCTAATATCTAATCTATACTAAAATACATATATAATATAAAATACGGAAAATAAAATACTTACATACCAGACTACTAAATACAATACATATATATAGTTTATATATTATAATGATATACATACTATATATAACTCTCACGAAAGAGAAAGGAAGTGCTCTTTTACCCGGTTTTTGAAAGAGACAAGAGAGGGACAGTCTCTTATAGTGCTAGGTAGTGCGTTCCACAGTCGAACCGCCTGCAGCCTGAATGAATGCTCATATGCCGAGGTGCTATGCCTTGGAGTGGCTAAGAGTGAGACCGTGTGGGATCTCCGGTGCCGATCTCCTGAAAAGAGATACTCAAAGCGGTCTCGAAGGTAGCTGGGATAGCGCGGATTTTTCAATATATTGAAAAGATAAGAGAGAATATGAGTGTCTCGGCGACGACGAATTGGAAGCCAACCCAACTCTTTGCGATATTGAGAAACATGGTCGAATTTGCGCAACCCGAAGATAAACCGAATCCCAAGATTCTGAAGTCGTTCGAGTTTGTTCAGTAAATCTTCGTTCGCGCTCGCCCAACAGACATCGGCGTAGTCGATTAGTGGCAGGAGAAGGGACTGAGCAAGGGTAATTTTGGTCTGCCGTGGCAAGAAGTACTGCAAACGCCTGAGGGAGTGAAAAGACGCAAAGACCCGTCTGCTGACCTCGCTGACATGTGGAGACCAAGACAGCAGGTTGTCAAAAATAACCCCAAGGTTTTTCGCCTGATCTGTATACTCTATTGTGATGCCATTGTATGACACGGGAACAATAAGTTTTTGTATCAAGGAAAGCGTGTGCCTGGTTCCTAAAAGCATGGCTTGTGATTTGGTCGGGTTTACCAACAGCCCGTATGATAAGGCCCAGTCTTTCACATTCTCGAGGTCAGCATTCAGTGCCTCCACGGTTGAAGCTACATCGCAGGGGCAAAAGTGGCGATAAATTTGGAGATCATCTGCGTAAAGATGATACGAAGAAGAGATAACGTCGGAGATAGAGTTGATGAAGACTGAAAATAGAAGAGGAGAGAGAATACCACCTTGAGGCACTCCTGAGGAAAGATCACACCATTGAGTTTCGGTCTCTTCAGATTTAATGCGTTGCTGACGACCTCTCAGGTATGAGTGGAACCAGTTAGCAGCATGGACGGAGACATTCAGAGAGCTCAATATAGCGACCAGAATGTCAAAATCGACACAGTTAAAGGCATTGCTAAAGTCAAGCAGGGCTAGGACCGTGACCAACTTCTGATCCATGGCTAGCTGTATGTCATCGCTGACTTTTAAGAGTGCTGTGGTAGTACTATGGCCTGGTCTGAACCCAGATTGGAAAGGATTGAGAAGTTTGTTTGATGAAAGGTAAAAGGAGAGTTGGGAGTGGACTATGGATTCAAGGACTTTGGAGAGAATGGGTAGGATAGATATGGGCCTATAATCTTTGAAGGAGGAGGGATTGGATTTTTTTGGCAGTGGGATAACGAGTGCTTTCTTCCACAGACTAGGAAAGGAGCTCACCGATAGAGAGAAGTTGATGATGTGGGTAATTGGAGGAAGCAACTCCTCAAGGACGCTGTGGATCATCTGATAGCTGACGTTGTCGCCACCAGCAGCTTTAGATGTGATAGCTAGCACTGCCTTTCTAACTGCACCGATTCCGACAAGCTTAAAGTTAAACGGTGAGTTGCGGACTGCAGCCCTCGATCGTAGACAATGAAGGGTTGCCTCCTTAGTGGTAGGGTCCATCACGACGGGAGGAGAAGAAAAAAACTGGTTGAGACCGTTGAGATCGACATTACCTGAAGTAGATTCCTGGGACTTGCCAACACCAATGGTTTTAAGGAACTTCCATACCTGAGCTGGAGTGTACATCTCTATACGCTCATGGATGTGGCGTCGCTTGGCATCGCGGCACATGCGGTTGCACAGGTTACGGAGGCGTTTAAAAGCTAGGAGATTGTCGTTGGTCGGGTCCCTCTTATATCGCCCTTTTGCACGGTTTCTTTTTGCCATTAAACGCTTGATGGCGTCGGTAAGCCACGGGGCAGGAAGATGTTTGACCCTGACTTTTTTCATTGGTGCGTGCTTGTCGAAAAGCCCAAGGACAATTGAGTTGAACTTCAGGATTTTGTCATCAACGGTCTCACAAGTCATGACAGGGTTCCAATCAACAGATGAGGCATCGGATTTAAGGGAGTCGACGTCCACACCTTTGAAGCTCCGAATATCCAGAAATTTGGCTTTGCGCTTAGTGGGCCTAACTTTGTATTAAAGATAAACCAGGTCGTGGTAAGAGAAGGGAGCGGTAAGCTGACCATGAGAAACCACCTTGGCTGTGTTGGAGACGATCATGAGATCGAGTAGGGAGGGAGTACAATGTGGTTGAAAGTGAGTAGCGCCGACGGGAAGAATATGTAAGTTAACGGAATTTACAATCGATTCAAGTTTGGTAGAGCGGGCGTTATTTTTAAGAAGACAAGTGTTAAAATCCCCGAGGATGAGAGTGTCACTATAGAGAGGGGTCAAGTCACATAGTAGCTTTTCAAAAGATTCAAAGTAATCGATGCGGAGTGAGGGGCTATAATATACACCCATAAGAATATTGTTGTGACGCAAGCTGACCTCAAGGAAGAGATGCTCAGCCGAACCAGAGTACAGGCTTGGTGAGTGGCTGATGACTTTACAAGGAATGTCAGAACGTAAGTAGATAGCAACGCCGCCATCAGCTTTACCCGTCCTATCGTTGCGATAGAGCCTGAACCCTGGCAGAGAATACAAGGAGGAAGGAAGAGATGGTTTGAGAAAGGATTCTGAGACAAGAACTCCATGTATACTCTGATCGCTGAAAGCTTCAAGGAGGTCAGCATAGCTAGCAGGAATACTTTGGGCGTTAATATGTACGACATTGAAATTTAACTCCGATTGCGTGAACACGCTTTTCAGGCTGCTGGACAGTGACGCGTCCGCCAGGGAGTTGGCACCTCCCGCACCAAGAGAGTCACCGGTGGAAGAACATGTGAAAAGGCTATCTGTAAAATTATATATAATATCCATAAAATAAAATAAATATACTACAATAGCTAAAAATAAATATAAAACTAATATATAATCCTCGCCTTACGAGGAATAACTCTAAATTAATAAAAATACTAAAAGCCTGAACCCAGACACACTGGGGTTGCTGTGAAAGGAATCCATTACACATTACATAGTTTGAGACAACACACTTAAAACGAACAAGCCGGACCGTGAAACGATGTTTTTGTAGTTTAAATGGAACGTGATTTAGATTTCGTTCCGTTCCGAAAACATGAAAACAAAATAAACTTAAATAAAAGCAGTTAAAAATTGAAAGTCGAATCAGACAGAAATGACGTCTCATAATACGTGAGAATAAACTACAAGATACACAAGTGCCGCAAAAATGTTTTTTTTTTTTTTTAAAAAGAAATTACATATTTGCGGCTCTTCTGCAAGTGCAGTAGATACGTTAGGGCCATGGTCGTCAGACACTAAAGGAATAGTGAACGATCTATCTAAAAAAATAGTCAGTGTGTCTGGCGACTGAGGGCAGGTTCCTACTTCGTCCAAAGGGTGAGCATGGGAATTCAGCAGGAAAATGCGGCTGGCGTGCTGGGGAAAATGCCCCGAGATAGCTTAAGTTTCTTTTCTTATAATCGGTTTAATATAACTATTTGTTTGTAAACATTTAAAATTTATTGCTAGCATAATTAACTTGTTGAAAGATAGAAAAAAAAAATGAGTTCTACACATAGAGTAAGTGGAACACTCCCCGCACGTTCCGTTGAAAAAATAAATAGACACAATGACACCTACATACACATTATTAATCTGTGATTGACACATGACATTTAGAAATGCAATTGAAGATTGTTATAACCTGCGGCCATCGTAGCACTGGTGGCTGCCGCTACAGATTCGTAGCCGATCGTAGCGCTCGGCGTAGGCGCGCTGTTGCCATGCGCGAGACCTGTGCTACGGGGCAGCGTCGCGCTCGAGGTGCCCGCATAGTGACTGCGATCAGCTGATTTATAACATCTAGGTATGCGTATATCGTTAATTACCTTAAGTAGGTCGACCCATTTCCGCCACTTTTGATATAAGTCGTCCGGAATGTAGTCGTCCCAATCCATATGCGATCGCCACGCATCTTGTAGCATGATTCGACCTTGAATCGTGAACGGTGCTAAGAAACCTAGTACATCAAAAATTGAAATTATAACTCTTAGCATAAGACGTTTTGTAGGCCTATTTTCACCTGTTAGCACGTCGTCCGATATGCGGTTAAACGACATATCGAAACCTAGCATGTCCTCAGCAGGATACCAAATGAGACCTAAGGTACGCTCGCTTTCGTGTTGTTGGCCGACTTTGAACCTTACAGCAGCAGTACCTAAGGTCTCCCTCGGTACGCTGTCTAAAACTGCGACGCTATTACTCGTCCAATTTCGCTCAAAGCCGCACGCCTTGTGGATATCACTAACATTCCTTACCATTTCGATGGCCGTCTCTTCGTCTGGAAGGCTGTGGATGTAGTCGTCCATGTAGTGCGAGTTCACTATGGCATCGACGGCGGGATGTGATGACTCATACCGCCGCGCATTCTTATTTTTGATGAACTGCGCGACAAACGGAGAACAGCAGGCACCGAAGATAAGTGACGTCATCACATACGTCTTAATGTCGTCGGTGGGGCTGTTTCTCCACAGAAACCTCAGTGCGTGCTGGTCTTCTGCTCGGATCTTGACCCTTAAGAACATGTCCCTGATGTCACCGGTGACTGCTATTTTGTGTTCCCTAAAGCGCAGCATTATACCTAAAAGTGATGACAAAAGGTCCGGCCCTGTGAGCAAGTAATCGTTCAAACAACGACCACTTACCTGACTAGCTGAGTCGAAGACCAAACGAAGGTTCTTCTTATTTTTGTTGTCCACGCCAAAATGAGGAAGGTAGAAGGTCCTCGGCGTGGCCGTGATGTCCGTTAGTTCCCTGGCGTAGTCATTTTTTAACAAATGACTGATTCGTTCACGGTACCTTTCGGCGAATCCTTGATCCTTGCTCATTTTGCGCTCGATACCCTTCATCCTGATGAGCGCGCTTGGGCGGGAGTCGGGCATGGCGCGCGCGTCCCGCCACGGCAGGCCGACATGCCAGCGGCCGTCGCGCAGCTCCGCCGACTGCTCCAGCAGCGCGACGGCGCGCGCGTCCTCGGCGTTCTCCCGCGGCGCACACGTCACGCCCATAGCCTCGAGCTTGAACGAGCGGCGTACCTCGTCGTGGATCTGCCGTAACAGGTGTTCACCCTCTGCAGTGGCCGTTCCTTCTTCACTTTCTGCAATAAAAAAGTTAGACTCGGCCTCGGTGAGCGGGCGGACGCCCTGCGGCACGTATACCTTTCCCTGGACGCACCAACCTAGGGGGGTAAGAGTAGCACACGGTTCGTTAGATTTACCTACTTTAATCTGTGAAGGCAACAACAAATGATAATTATCTTGGCCTATCAGCAATTCAGGCTTTGAATCTGAAGTACATAATTTGTCTTTTATTTCATTTAAATGACAAGACTTAATACAATTCAAAATAGATAGGCATTCTTATATTGTGCACCTTATCATCTATACCCATAAGGTCCACATTCACTATGGTCGATTCATATACCAGTTCATTATCGGTGAATGCACCACGCACTCGCAGCGTGCTCGCGTCGCCGCGCAAGCCGGCGCGCCGCGCCAATGCCGCACTCAGTAAACTGACAGACGAACCGTCATCAAGAAGAGCGGTACTCGAGAACACACCATTAGGTCCATGAACGCGGATAGGTACCACTTTTAACAACACCTTACTGTCACTCGCGTTAATGTGCGTTAATGTTTCTGGCACCGGTTTGGACGCGGGTTCTCGCGGTACGAGTCCATTCATCGCGGGGCTACTATTCGGTGCACTTGCACTTGATAACGGCGCGGGCGGCGTGACGTCACGCGCGCTGTTGTTTTTTACCGGATAATGTAGCAGGCGGTGATGCGGAGCTCCACAGCTGTCCTTGTCGCACGCAGGGGCTTTACACGTGTCGCGCTCATGCTTGGACATAATGCATTTGTAACATAAGCCGTTTCTCTTAACGTGTTGCCATCGCACCTTACAAAGCGCCTTCTTGAATTGTTTACATTCTGTTAGCTTATGCACAAATGTACGACAAAATAGACATTTAGAATCACCTTCTTCGGTTTGTAGTAAAACAGTATGTGTGCGTGAAGATGACTGGTCGCTATGTTTGTTTTTATAGCTATCGCTGCGTGTAGTTGTAAAAAAACTAGCCGTCGTAGATATCTTCATTGCTTCGTCATTAAGAAAGTCCGATAGAATGACTAACCTTGATTTCCGTGCATCCTTAATTAGTTTAAAACTATAGTCTGACCATTTAGATATGAGCACAGTGGGCAGCTTGGACAGGATGATGGAGACAATATTCATGCCCTGTAGGTACTCCTCACGTCCTACTGCTCGAACGGCTTCCACAAAGTTTTGAACTTTTACTGCGAACATAACTATTTCCTTATGATATTCGAGTGGCAGGGGTTGCAGCCTTTTGATGTCTTGTAAAATGCGGGAAATTATGTTGTCGGGATTTCCAAAACGTAGCTCCAACGTCGTCATTACTCGATCGGGTGACGTGGCGCTGATAAAAAATGCTGCGACTGCATCTCTTGCGGCTCCGCGAAGACATTTTCGCAACCTCCATAAATTCTCCTTATCGGTAAATTTACAGACCTCAGTAGACTCGTCGTAGGCTTGTTTGAACTGTATCCATTCTAACTGATCGCCTGAAAATTCAGGTAAGTCCTTAGGCGTGCTGATGCGGCTGAGAAAACTAGCGTTTGGTACTTGATTGCTGCCGGTGGAGAGGTCCTTAAGTGCACCGGCCAATAGTTGTACCGTGTGGTTGAGCGCGCTGACGGTGCCGTCGGCCGCGAGCGGCGCGGGGCCAGCGGCGTGCGGGGCCGAGCTGGGCCCAGCGCCGTGCTGAGCAGGCTCGGTGTATGCATGTGGCACGGCAGTCGCTGGTTTCCATACTGGAACCGGAATGTGCAGCGCGCCCGTTATTTCACCATTGTTGGGGGGTTGCTGCTCCTCTAGTGGTTCCTTATGGTTACTCTGGTGCTCGACCCACTCCGCTATTTCACTGCGGGGCCGAGGAGGTAAATTGCCATCGATTTGTGAACTGAATTCCTCTGGGTCCTCCTCTTCATTAAGTGCTGCAAGTTGCGCGTCTAAAGTCTTATCGATTAGGTCCATTTTTAACGCAGCCTTCTCTTCTGCGGCTTCTAGAAGTAACTGTTTCCGCTTGGCTTCTTTAGATGCTGACGATTTCCGTGAGCTCTTACTGCTTAAAGGTGCGCCGACGTACGATGTGGCAGGCTTTGTCTCAGGAACGTGTTTATTATGTAACATCGGTTCCGATTTTATGCTACTTGTAGCAGTTTTATTCATTAAAAACCTCTTCACCATGGGATCTAACGGTTTTTCGGGCGCGGTTTGGTCTCTTAGCGGCATAACCTCACTTTCGGGCCTTTGTTCTCGCTCGTGCGCCATGTGTTCGGCTTGTTCCCGACGCGCTTTTGCACTGTGTGTTTCCATTTTAGCTGGCGTACGGAACAAGATCTGGTTCGAAGACCACTTTGTTGATTGTAGGCACTGACGCGAGGAATTAACGGCGGTGAAAACTATTATGAGGTTATTTATTTCCAAAATTACAGCAGAGCCGTGCGGGGTGGCTCGCGATTGGTAGCGGACTGCCCCGGCCGGCGATCACAAAACAGAATAGGGTAAACTTACATATTTCGGTCTTAATTGCTAACTACCTTATTTTCGAAATCTTAAAACTATGTGAACAATCTTGTTGCCAACACAAACCAATAGGTATGAGAAATATTAGAACGCGTCGCTAACAGTTAACTTGTTCCCTGGCAAGGACGGGACCCCCCGGTCTGCAGAGGTTCTAGTAGGAGGCTCGGTTCTAAAACGAGCGGTAGCAACGTTGTCTCGGCTGCCCGTAGATTAGGGGACAGGTGGGTGCCTGTCCGGGCGGGTGATTGTTCGATTCCAGATCGATATTCGATCGATGGTTTCTGAACGGTCATTTTAATTTGACGTTAGCTGTCAATCTGGCAGTTTTGACAACTGACAGGAAAGAAAAAAACCCCGCAATGAAAACGCGTGTTGATTGTTGTTGAAATTAAATCAAAGGGCATCTGGAATGTATTCGGGATTCCCTCAGGATTATTAATATAGCTGAGTGTGCCGTTGTCTCTCGAACCAGATAAAGTTCGGATTTTCGTGCCCGATTCGTATTTACCACGTAGAAACATAACCTGTGTTGGACCACTGTGCTCATTGACGCTGGCCCGCCAGTCATACCTGGGTGGCTGAAGAACCTGTCTACCAAGAAGAGCCTAGGGCGCGCCCGGGCCTTGCAGAGAGACAGGAGGTTGACGGGACCGAAGCACAGACCAGGTTAGATTCACAATTCACAATTCTTTATTGCACAGAACATTAAAACAAAACATTTTACAAGAAATTAAAAGGCAAAGGCGAGCTTATCTCTCAACAGAGATTTCTTACAGCAAACCTATCAGGATAGGATACATATAAACTGAAAAGGGTAGTCCAGTGCAATTATAAAATTACTAAATACCAATAAAATATAATACTTACTATAAAAATACATATAATAAAAGAAATAGTAGATAAAATAAAAATAAACAAATAATAATAATAAACAGATAATACAATTACATACTTATACATACAATACCTATGATGAAAGAGAAAGTAAGTAAGGAGTCAAACCAGAGGGCGGCATGAGAGGAGACATTAAGTGAATGAAGGATCGCAACCAGGATATCAAAATCCACGCAGTTGAAAGCGCTGCTGAAGTCAAGCAATGCCAGCATAGACATCCTCTTCTGGTCCATCGCAAGTTGGATATCATCTGTCACTTTGAGTAGAGCCGTGGTAGTGCTGTGACCCGGCCTAAAGCCCAATTGGAAAGGATTAAGGAGATTCATGGAGGAAAGATAGGTGGATAATTGAGTGTGTACAATGGATTAGATCTACCCCACATAACTTTAGCTCGGTGAATCGCCGACGTTCATCACTTCTTGGCACCTGATCGTCACGCTACCTCGTAGCTGATGGGCCCCTACGAGGTCATTAGGTGCTGAGAAGCCTGAACAATGTGTATTTGGGAATAAAATAAAAGAGAATATGCACATATCTAATATTTTAATGGGATGTTTTTTTCATTGGTTGTGATAAATTGATATATAAATTATAATAAATAAATTGACAGTTCTTTAAAATTTCGTCAGATGATAATTATCATTAATTAATTGCGGTAGTAAAACATAGCGGTATTTCTGCGCAAGGGTCTACCTGTCACTGCTATGAAATTTATCCTTATCATCTTGGGCTTTCTGGAAGAAATCTCTTGTTAGAGATAAGTGTAGTGCGTTTAGCCTATACGTCTCTATAATAACCAATGTCTGTGTCCATCCTTAGTCAATGAACGCCCGTCTTTGAACAAACAAACACGTCTCTCACTACATCCATCCCTACATGGCGAACTAGCCAGGCCAGCCTGCCCTAAAAGGCAGTGCTGCGCCGAATGGCATATTTCGTGTAAAGTGAAATGAAATGTTGGACTAAATGTGAAATAAAATGTGAAACGGACAAAAAGTGCTAAAATTATACCTAAATAACTACAGTAAGAAAATAATACCTTTATACATATAAATAAACTCAATATATAAGGAACTACTTAAATAAATAAAATAATGAACATTTAAATGAAGATTAAAATTACATAAAAATTATATATCTACAAAATTAAGAAGACCGCAAAATAAAACTAGAGCAGAACCAGTGACCAAATTAAAAACCAAATTACCTAAAAACCCAAATTATAAAGAGGAGCTCCCATGAGGAGCAGCTGGGAGATGTGTCCCGGAGCGAGCTGCAGCACCAAGGCGACGACGAATAGGAACGACAGGTACCACGCGAAATCTTCGTGAGCGTGAGTCGTAGCCAACATGTATTTTTTTTTGTTTGTTTAGTGATTTTCGTAAGATATTTAATTTGTTTTTTGTGACGATTGAGTAGTTAACAATTACTGTCATAATCGGTTATTTGTAAATGTAAAAAAAATAATGAACGAGTAGAAATTTAATATTTAAGAATTTAAAATTGTTTTGTATTTGTGTGCTTTACTACCCCGAATATGGTGTAACTTAAACACTTCAGATTAATTTGTAAAGGGTTGACGTCAAGAACTATATTATTTTTAAATGATGTCATTAACGTTTGAGAGTACCTATGAATAAAAGTAGGTATTTACAAAGAGAAGAAAGTTCTTATTGTGAAAGTTGATAAAATATTATTTGACAAAAGTGATAATGAATGATAGAAAAGATTTAGGAAGGCGACGAGAATCGATATAGCAAGTGATATTTCATTTTAAAAGATGAATAAAAAGAAGTATTATGATTATGTATATGAAAGGGTGATGATGGCGATGATGAATGTGGGATGAATTAGTAAAAGAGATGTGACGTGTGATGATTTGTGTGATTACACCTACCTATAATACGCAAAATATACATAAAAGTTTATTTTTGTTATTGTTTGTCATCTCTAAACCATCCATCAGAAAATTATCTATTTTTCTTTATTTAAGTAACTAAAACACAAATATTCTAGGTAAATTTTAGAAGTCATAATTTGTCATTAAGTATTACTAATAGAGTATTATAGAAAATATTCAGTTCCAGTTATAACCAAATGTGTAGATTTCAAACCATATTGATGCATGTAACGCGATGCAATACAATACAGATAACAACAGAAAACCAAATTAGGAGATCACCTAGAAATTGTTTAGAAGTTGCCAAATTTGGAGACCACCTAGAAATTGTTTAGAAGTTCTGACGAGAATGTATCGTAACGCTACCTAGCAGCTCTTATTACAGCTGCACTACTGTAAAAGTAATGATGATATTCTAATATAATGAATGAATTATGAATTGAATGAAATGAATTAATAACTCAGATAACTTTATTAGAAACCGTATTTGGTGATGGATGTTGTTCGAGATTATAGGGTTCAGCAGAGGAATGAATTATTGAACCGTATGTTAAAATAAAGCATGATAGTGAGTGAAAATAGAGCGTGATGTTTGAAATAATAATGATGGCGTGTAAGAGATACATAGATAAGATGAATGATTTACTTTTAGAAGAACCAATAATATTTTCATTTTTATTTCAGCATTTTGAACAATGTTCAGATTAGTTACAGTACCAGTTTACAGTAACATGCAAAATGCCTGTAAAAAAATATTAGAACTACGGAACCACAATTTCATTCTTACAATATAAGTTTGCTATAAGCAGTGCACAGTATTACTGCAGTGAAACATTTTGCGATAAAGAAAGTAACTATAGAATTATAGTCTGACCAATAAATGTGGTCACTTCGAAACTAATTGCTATTTTTTAAAGTTTTTAAAAATTAGAACAAGATAGATAACAGGATGTTTACGAATTTTCAGTTTGAGATCGAAATAAATTAAATAATTTTTGGTTGGAAATTAAATTCAGTTAGTCATAAAGTCAGTATTTAAATATAAGTGGAACTTTATTGTCATATTTTTTTTTCGGATTTAATTTAATATTAAAACCCTGTTTCGGTTTAAGGCTATTTTGAAAAATATTGGAATATCATTTCATAGTTTGAATGGAAGATGAAGAATTTATAAGATAAACAAAGGCTACCTGTATGAATGAACGTGTGCAGAAACGATGTTATTAGAATTTTTATTTTTTTATGAAAGAAAGATTGATGAATTCAAAGTAAATAGAATGGGTATTTATGTATGACTGTAGTTAGTCATTACCTAATTAGAATGAAATATGGGATGATGATAAGTTTTATTAGTAATTGATATTTTGAAAAAAAAATACGATTTGAGGACGTTTCATCAGAACAATAAGTAATATTTAAAGGGAAGATTTATTTATGTATTATTATTATATTATGTATGACTATGGCATGTCGCCTAGCTCCCCTAAGCAAGTAAGTTAAGTAAAAGAGTGATTGTGTAAGTTTATAAGATATCTCTTATAGTGTTTAAGGCGAAGACGAGATATTGAATTACTTACTACGAAGGATAGTTGTATTATTGTCTGGTAAAAGAATGTTGGTATTGTTTAGAAAGAAATGTAAATAAGTATATGATTGTTCCTAGTAACAATGTAAGAGAATGTATGGAAAGTTGATCAGTACTGACTCATGGCCACTGAGAAAGTAACTTAGCTAGGAATACTTCGTTTGGTAAGATTTCGATAAACAGTTGGACTGATCATCCGACATGTTGCAGAGATTCTTAAAACTCGATGGATTCGTTTGGATTGAGTTTAAGTTATGTTTTAGTATGATACGTGACCATTGGCGTGTCCAATATGTTACTGTAAAATCATCAAAGTCAAAAGGTACAAGGTACAAGGCACAAATCCTTCCTCTTCGATCATGATGTAGACGAGTTTCCTTCGTGAGAAAGTTAGATATCGATGACCTAATAAGCTCACGAGCAGGCTCAGGCAGGTAGACCTGGAGCCAGGTACTAGTAGTCTATGTATAGTATTGTTATGAAAAGTTCCATATGAAGTAAATACCAATGTGTATAAAAGTACCTATAAAAGTGCACTCACTAAATGTTAATAAAAAATATGGATCCGGATCCCGTTAATTAAAGTACCTATATGAAGTGATATGGAGATTATAATAAAGACTTTGATTGAAAGAGATTGTTTATGAGATGACAGTAAGTATATTTTGTTAGATTTTGAAATGATGGTTATGTTATTATATTATTTTTATGTAATACATACTTTATGTAGGGTATGTTTTAGGTGAGATATTGAAGTTTTTTATGAAAAGGACATAATGAGATATGACAAATATAAAAATGGAATTTACTAGATATATGAAAAAAAAAAGAAGTTTGAAGAAAACATAGACAAAGAGTTATAAAGAAAGTCAAAGGATATAAAGTTATAATTTTCTAGTAAAATTTTGAGAGTATGTAGTAAATTAGAAGTATTTTTTTTGTTATTGAGAGCATGTACTTAAGTAGAGAGGAAAGTCTGGTTTTGTTGTCTGGTCTGCAAGTAAGAAAATGAATGAGTTAAAATATTGCTGAAAGAGAAAGCAAAAATAAATAAAAGTTATTGTCGCCAACCCTACCCTACCCCATACTACCTATTACAAATTCTTTTTTACCAACAGTTTGTGTTTAGTATTTGCGTCTCTTTTATCGGCGTAGGTTTTAATTATTTACCTATCATGTATCTTTACTTTTAGAATGGTGGATTATAAACCACATTATATCCATAGTAATAGTAAACAACTTCTGTGTGGTTACTTTTTATATTATTAACAATAAACATGTATCGTTTTCATACCTATATTTTAACAGTGTAGTTTAAAAAAAAAACAATTGAAAATGCAAAGATAATTATTTTAATTAAAATTATATTTGACAAGTTGTCATTGTTTATGTTAAAAAAAATATTAATAAATTTGAAAATAAAAATATTTTTTTTTAGTTCTTTACTACTGTTGATGTAGATATGTTTTTATTTCACAATTTTTTTGTATAAATAGTTATCCGTTATCAGATGAAGAGTAATCAGATGATTAAAATGTTAAAATGATATGTAAGATGTTTTGCAAAGTTTGTTGATGTTGATGATGTTATTCGATTTGGCATAAATAACAGCATATTGTTTGTTTAAAAGTAGTATATTTGACATAAAAAGATAAAAAAGTCAGATTGGATTGTATAGGTTATTTATTTTAACATTTTTAAATAAATTTTGTTTTAATGTTAGAAAAAATAAGATACCAAATTTTTTCTTTCAAAAAAAAAAAGGTTGAAGGTGTAGTGTGTATAGCCTTTAGCCTATACGTCTCTATAATAACCAATGTCTGTGTCCATCCTTAGTCAATAAACGCCCTTCTTTGAACCAACAAACACGTCTCTCACAACATCCATCCCTACATAAGCTTGCATTTGTAATTGTCTTTTTCATAAGTTTGTTATGTGAATTTTCATGTGAATAAAAATTTGAAAATATATGACGTGCATAACACGTTGGTATTCGGAAATGACACATCTGCCTGTAAAAATATTGTTACTCTTTGATTTTCAGAGAAAACATGGCTGTCACTTTGTTGATTTTTGTAATTCACAAAATATTTTTGAATATGCGTGTTTTACTGATAATACACGGTAATTAATATGAAAAGTTATTCCACGGCTTGTTTGGTACCGCAGAGCACATGACGGCATTATTTAGTTTCTTACTCTCGCAATCAAAAGCGTCACGGCTCGGCAAGCGCTTGGCGTTGGCACAGACTGAAGTGGTGTTGAGTGAATTCACTCTGCTTATAGCTGCAAGAAAGTCAGTTTGCGGCGCCTACTCTAGTATTTATACATTATTACTCAAAGTTTTGAGTTTAGTTTTCCACAAACGCGTTCTACGTGGAGGACCTCAGTTAAACCCGCTGTCAATCGCCAGGCCCAAATATACTTACATATGTGTCGACGTTTTCCACTTGACCGCAGTCGCAACTTCCAGAGATGCAACCACTATGCATGCAGGCGTGAGAATGGTCAACAATGCCTACCTGGGTCTTGCCCTTACAGTAGGGGGGTTTGATGTGGAGTAGTTTGGTCTTCTGGGCGTTTAGGACCAGTTCCGCGTCATATGGACAGGATGTTAAAATCTGCTTGCAGTTTATTTTTAGCCATGTTACGTCTTTGTCGGCTACTATGAGAGACGGTTCGTCAGCAAATTGATAGGTGGTGATTTTTGTAATTGGGAAACTCATGTCATTGACATTTGTTAGGAAGTGTAGTGGCCCTAAGACCGATCCTTGGGCGGTACCTTGGTTAATAGTGATGTCTTCGCTCACTATACCATCGATTTTGACATTATATTTATGTGCCTCTAGGTAGTTCGTGCACCATCTTAGTACAGGACCACGTATGCCACAAGCGTCGAGTTTGGCCTCTAATTTAGTGTAGATCGTGTGGAACCGATGCGGCAACACTTGTGGGAGCAGTGGTCCAAGGTGTACATCTCGGAACTCCAGACGAGAACAAAATGGCAAACTAATCAAGGTTTACAATTTGATAAATAAATAGAATTTTAGCACCTTAATCAGGATTTACGCAACTTTACTGTAAAACAAAAGATGTCTTAAATAAAAATGGACTTGCCCATCCAACGTGTGGGTGGGAATAATATTACCACAATCCTGGCAACCCCATTATGTAAAGTTCATTTATTTCATAGCATTTACCTGATGCTTCCAAGGCCGCGGGCATCTTGATGAGACAGCTAGCACCATCTAACGGAGGAGCTACGCAACAACAGCCTGCTATGTGAGGCCCCCACCTATTTATATCGTAGAGTAGGTAGACGATCATAGGCAAGGGACTTGGCTTCATAGTTTTGTTAATTAAACCGTTAAAAAGAAATACTTACGTTACTGTAGCAAATAACGAGCTTTATTGAAGTCTCCTGCATTACCTTCACCTACTAAGAGAGAGAGGACCTAGAACTGGACTATTAGCTGCATCATACATAAATCATATAAAAAGTACAGACATGAATAGAAGTGCTTTGGGTGTTCATTTCCTTAGTTAATTTGCCATATTAACAAATACCATAGGTACGTTTACTTTTAATAAAACGATAGAAGAGACTGTATGTAGATACCTACAAAATTGGTGGAATAGTGGATTTTTTGCCAACTGAAATGAAGTACATAGTTCTAAGTGATTCTAGATGTCGTTGACGAGAGACGGTTTTATTTTTTCGTGGCAGCAGTCGTCGTGTTGTATTAAGACAGCGACTCAATTAGAGTCAATACAGAGATATGAATAAAGGAATTATAATTATTATTTTGACAGTTTTAAATTTCCTTTCGAGAAGTCGCTTCACGAATTATGAGTGATAGCCTTGAATGCACAGTAGTAATTTTTTAATACTCCATTAATATGCCAGTGTCGTCCAGCGCTCTTTTTACGTGACGCGTACTGTACGCTAGCGCCACCGTTATAGTAGCTTACACACAAAGAATGACCTCTATTTCATAAACTAATGATGAGGCACTTTTTATTTTACTTCTGCACTGCAATTATGCAAGAAGAAGGAAAGAAAATAAACGTTATGTCATAAACATAATAAAAAGTAAAAAAAAAATAAAGGATTTATAGGTAGTTGGTGAAAAAATGGCGTGAGCTCAGCATATGTTATTTCAGCTCCCGCCACTATCTATGGGCATTAAAACGAACCGTGAATTCACCGTGTGTATGCATGCTACCATAAAGGACACTTTTTGTTTAGCAAGGCCCATTAGTTGTATACACACAATTACCGATCTAGTATACATCACGCAAACTATGTAGCAGCGTTCAACACATTCCATGGTCTGTAATTGAAATATTTATGAAAACAACAATTTTATATGCGCCTGTACAACAATGATTGTTCCTAGAACTATGAATTTTATTTTTATTGTTTATGTGCGGTAGGGGCATAAAAACGAACCGTGAATTCACCGTGTGTGAATCCATAACGGACACGCTTGGTAGGTATTGTATTCAGCTGAACTAAAATAATAAAATAACTAGGTAATGAAGCAACGACATTCAGCATCAACCTTCCTCCCAGTGGCCACCGGCAACTAAACGTCGTGCTACTGACGCCCACCGCCGACAATTTATTATCATGAGTTTATATTTTTTCTATCTCGTATGAATTAAGTTATATTTTGCACAGCATAGCAATGCTTGGCATTTGACATATTTTGTATTTGATCTATGACGGTCAAAAGGTTAATTAACTATTAACAAACAGGCATATTCAGCGTTTCTGGCCCCACACTAGGATTCCCGGTGACACGCGGACGTTTGTTTTTTCTTCCCCCCAGCAGAGGTCCGAACCCGGGACCTCTCGTTGGCGAGCCGCAATGCCCGCCACAGGGGCGTCGTTGTACGTACGTTATTCAAAGTCTATCTATCACTGGAGATATTTACAAATATGCTTAGTTCAAGTTCACGTCTACGGCTAATCTAGACAAAAAACAATAACATTTTCGTGAAGAGTTTTATTTTCAAGGTTCAGCACAAGACATGGGAAAACTAAATGATAAATTTGAGAATACAGATTTATCAGCAGTACCATATTGGAGTTACAAGTTAGGCATGTATGAGACTGTACACTTTTATTCAGTCCCAATATTATACAAAATGTCCATTCTTATCATTTACATTACATGATGAACATAGTTTTAAAGCATTTTCCTTTCCATGAAGTTTCATCAGGGAATCTCATACTTTCTCTTACCTCACCACAACTGGGTATTAGAAAAGCCTCAGTTTAGTGCGCTACCTTTAAATTACATTTGTCAATTCTATTTTTATTAAGTTAGCATAAAACATTACTAACTCATGGACAACTCGGAGGCGCAATAGAAACACTCGATTTGTTACAGCAAACTTGTAAACAATATGTACTTACTGACCTTACTGCACACAATATTACACTCTACATTATGTATAATCACATGATTTCGGAAATAATCTATAAATGTTGAATTGATATGCCTATGTTTTTAATGAGGTCACAAGTTGCTCCATAAAATTCGGAAATAGCACTCAGCTATGTTTAGGCAGTCATATAAAAGATGTTCACCACTTTATTCACAGCTTGCTTCATCTTACCACTTGTTACTAAGGAAACCGCGAAAGGATATTAGTATGAAATATTTTCCTTGAACACATAGCTCCTGCATTGATTATCATTCTATTCAGGACTGGATGGAGGAGCTTATGACTCGATAACGTAAATGGAAGACTACAAAAGTAGGTACATACTTTGGAGTTTCTTATGAATAAAAATAATCTTTCCTAGACAGGCCTGAGAAATACGATTTTACTTTATCACAGATCAAAGTTAAATCACTTAAGTGTGATGTATTCACTAGACAGTCATATTAAAAAAAAAAAAAAAAATTGCCCATTGAGCAAGGGGCATACATTATTATGATATCATTTTGTTCAGAGGCTAATTAATGCCGACTTTACTGCCTATAGTGAACACAAAACACAGTCCTACAGTTACATAAAAGTATTGCTTTGTCCTTACTATGTAGTTTTATATTTAATATCGGAGTTTTGGATGAGGACGCCAATTAATTCTTAGTGCATATCAATTACTGTGCTTGATTTATTTCTGTATATAAAAATAGACAGATGTATGTACTGTCCTGTTGAAAACCTCTTCACTTGACATCCATTTATTATTTTTTCCCTGGAGAGCCCCCTTAGTTGTTTTCAAAAGCTCTCAAAATTCCCTAGGCAGGAGAATAGTCCGTTTCTGCAAGTCGACACAGAATGTTCTATTCCCATACCTCGTTATGTCACAGTTTTATTTTAATAAGTTTGATTCAAGAATTTGAGATAATTCTTGTTGTACAGAGGTTTGCTTACATTAATCATCTTTGTTTGAAGTTGAATCAACAAGCTTCTACAACAGGATGCAATGTGCACGGCAACGCCTCTGTAGTTGTATTGCGTGAGTTTTACAACACCATGCTGTCAACTAACTGTGACTGACCGCTTACTAATAACAAAACATTGACATGAATACAAAAACATAAAAGAAAATCGACTTGCTATCATTGGATATTGTCCCAAGCGGAGGGAGACAATATCAAGGTTACAGACTTTGATTGAATACACTACTTCTACTTACACTCAACATTACTTGACATAGAAATATCTTTTATAGGAAGTATCTACTTTGAACTTGTGGAATATTCCAGTCAAAAAATGTTGATAAGTAGATAACAATTTACAATTTTAAGAGATCATTGAGCTAGACTAAATAACCTGCCCATGCTACAGAGTTTTAAAATGTTTTTTTCGGCATGAAACAAACTGAAACCTGCGCTAGCTCAACACATGCATGGGCAGGACTCCTAACCATCATCGAAAGTCTACCACAATTGATGTAATTTGATATCGGATAAATCTAGGTAGACTCTGAACAATCGAGATAAATATTTTATTGTATAACAACTCACCAACAAGTGTTCCCTCGGCGGCCTCGCCCGGAGACCAATATGGGTCCGGGGGCTTCACTCAAAGTCACTCATCATCGTCCAACCGATTAATGTTCACAGGTTACCACCAAATCGACAGATGTCATAAGTCTTATCATGAAAAAACTATTTACAAGACACAATTTTCGTTAAATTCATTACACTTTACAAATATAGTTTGTTTTTTGTAGTTTTTTTCCTATATCATGTTGTGCGGTCGCGGTGGACGTCGCTCGCTCGCCTACTTATCGTGGTCGCGTGCAAGCTCCGCATCCATGGCGGAGCGCGCTACGTACAGCGCCGGGTCAATGACCTTGGGGATGGGCTTGATCTCCGTGCCCAGCTCCTGCTCGATGCGGTGCAGCGCGAACCGGTCCTCGTACGTGATCAGGTTGATCGCGATACCTGCGCAAGATATACCACTCCAGCGTTTACAATTGTAAATTTATTTGTCACTAAAACTTAGCTAGGATTGTCCAATAGAGCAGCTGATTCTATTAGGAGCTTCACTTTATGAAACCAGTGACAGAGGTTTATCAGACGAAGAGGTCACAACTTGAAATAGTGATAGTTTATATTTTTTACCATATCAGCAATTTTTGTTGAGCGCGCCTGTGGAATCGTCATAGCTTTATTTGGCAAGATTAGTGAGTGAGTGCACGCACCTAAGTGCCCGAAGCGTCCGGAGCGACCGATGCGGTGCAGGTAGGTCTCGGCCATGCGCGGGAAGTCAAAGTTGATGACCACGTTGACCGCCTGCACATCGATGCCGCGCGTGAAAAGGTCCGAGCACACGAGGTTGCGGCACAGCCCGGCGCGGAAGTCGTGGAACACGCGGTTGCGGTGCGCCTGCAAACAATCAATCACATCTAACAATAGGCACAGCATTCATTATACACCCTGCCACACCGAGGCGTGCGAAGTAGTTAACAAGGCAGAGACGTAGTGTGGCCACGTTACTTTTTCTGCTCCTCGTTCTGCCCACCGCTCCCTGTTTTGTCGGTACCATTTCTGTGGCGACACAGCAGGCCTATGATCGTCTAGATGTTAAATTAAAGAGTATATCGAGTGTGTTGGCTTATTCAGGAACCATGCAGTGTCGAAAGACTGACCAGGGTAAAGGACCGCCAATATTCACCAATAGCAACATCTCGGCGCGCGGTTCTTCCTGCGTGTGCTTGCTTTGCAAGCTTTGATTTGCTTGCAGCCGTGTCGTTCGTGCACGCACACGAAGTCACTGCGTCTGTATAAGCTACGCCCATATACGCAGTCAATGTGAGTTAAGTTTAAGTACATGATATTATTGTCAACCATACTAGGTCAGCAGTGCAGCATTTACCTCTGTTGACCCATCATCGCCACAGCTGGAGATATGAATGAGTGGTCAGATTCAATGAGTCATGGGGGATGTCATATCAAGTTATCTCTGATATGCAAATTACCTGACTGTATCCTATATCCTTCAGCAAGTCCAATAACGTACCAAATACCATCATCATCATGAGAGATTATAACTCAAAGCAAAGTGGAAAGTAGTCTGACTGATCCCCATGTCCCCTCATATATATTATATATGTAATGTGAAACTGACCTGCGCCATGCGGGCGTGTATGTAGTAGCAGCAGTATCCGAGCTCCGTGATCTTCTTGGCCAGCAGTTCCACTCTTTGCGTCGAGTTGCAGAATATGATGGACTGGTTTATTTGCAGCTGGAATGAGGACAGATGGAGGATTATCGTACTGGAGGGAGTGAGAGGGTAGGGTTGGCGATGCTCGATGGCGATGGGCAGTAGATTAGTATTTCAGTTACGATAATAATTGTCAACTTGCATTTAGTATACTAAAAAAAACAAGTTAAAGACCCTGACTGTTCTGTTATCGAGTATAATGTTCAGAAGGATTTATGTCACTTATCACAAAGTGAAGGGGAATCCAAATATATCATCATGACAAGATATTCAAAAAATTCACAACATTCACGTTTTACCTTTTTGTCAAACTAACCTTCGAAAATAGTGTATTCAAACAATGCACTTTTTGCCTCTCCTGAACAAACGCATAATATTGTGTAACACCCTTGAGTGTTAGTTCCTCCATGAGGTTAATTTCGTAGGGCTCCTTGAGGTACTTTTCCATGAACTGCTTCACACTGAGCGGGAACGTCGCCGAGAACAGCAGGATCTGACGCTCCTTGGGTAATCTGGACAACACAAACAACTTACTGTGAGACAGTTGTTATTGAGACAATGTAACGTTGCTCGCTGTTTCGCTCACTCGCGCCGGCGACCCCTCTTCTGTTTAGTCGGCTACAAACATTGACTGTAGTGATTGGTATTGGTTTAAAGTTTAGGTGATGTGATGAATTGACCATGAGCAAAGAAATTGCACTGTTTATACAGGGTGACATTTAAATAGCTGACTATATTTTGGGCAATGATAGTACCCATGATTATGAACAAGTTTCCTTAAGATACTTATGGTCGCAAACGAAAAAAATTGGGTCTCCATTAGTAACTTTTAATCAGCTGATTGGGTTAATGTACTGAGCGACGAATATATTTTTTCAGTTGCGACCATGATTCTTGGGGAAAGTTGTTCAGAACTAAAAGGTACTATCATTCCCCAAGATATGGTCAGCTAATTAAATGTCACCTGTAGTTCATAAACTATAATGATAAATTAATTTATTTGTCTCAAAAAGTTTAAACAATCTTAACCTAGTGACAAATTGAACTTACGAATATTTAAATAACTGTTTAGGCTAGGGCTAGGTTAGGTTGAGTTCTTAACTTTCTCACTAGGATTATAACAATAGTGGTATTTTTTCCCATCGTTTTCCATTTATCCTTTTTTGTTTTACTACTTCTCCAATCTTGTAGTAATAAACAGAAACATAACAAATGTGACCATGACTACTTATCTTATCTGACAATATTGATAGTACACCTAGCTAAAATTTTAATTCAATAACAAGTTCTGAAAAAATGTTCTGTAGTTTAGATATACAAAAATATTAAATCATTAATGCCATATTCTCGAGCATTCAATTCATTCATGCGTGATGCTGTAAGAACTTTAGAAGTTTCAGGTGTTGAATTAAGCCCAGAAAAAAGATGTGCCACTCTTTCAGCTAATTGGTAAGATACTGACCTTGAGATCACCATATCCAGCATGCCCTTGAAGTCTTGTGACAGAAGCTTGTCAGCCTCATCCAGTACCAACATCCTGCATTGGTCCATCTTAGCCACCTGTTTGTCCATGAGATCAATTATACGTCCTGGAGTGGCAATTATTACTTGAACTGCAAATTAAATAAAAGTATTTGATTAGGTGCTAATTAATACTCTTGCATATCTTCAATTAGGCTCAGAAATTTGCAGAGAAATTAATAAGTTCTGAAGGATTTGTCACTTATCATAAAGTGAAGGTGAATCCAAAGAATTTTTCATTTAAGAAACTCATTTAATTATACTTTTTGGTTTACTGAATTACCCAAAAAGTAGGTAATAGTAGGTTGTACTGCAAAGGCATAAAACACGCCATTTCACCTGACATGGTGGATAGTCGAGGGTAAAATGGGGTTTATGACCGAGTTAAACACCCTGCTTTTCACTTCGATTGAGAGAAAATGAAACAGTGATAATGTAAAAAATACCTTCTGATAATGTATTTATATATATTGTTTGCCACTTCTCCAGAGCATGAAATTTTCATACATTTTAACATAAAATATACATAAACATAAAATTGCTTGGATTTAGGCGGCAATGTCTGTTCAAAACTCTTTTTGCCTTTGTTTCCATCAGTGTATTAGGCGTAAGCATTATTTCCTCTTACTTCACGACATATTAATTAACTTTCGTAAAACAAGTTTTGCAAATAAAACAACTAAATAAAAGTCAAACATTTTTTATTGTTTGTTTTTATTTATCCCTTTAGGGAAAGGCTACGGTGCTAGGCCATACCGCCTAAAAGTCATAAACAAGTCTCTTTCTTTTCTTTTCTGATTTAGAATTTTTTTATTTTTTTTTTATTTTCTGCATGACATTTTTAGATTAGGTCGTACGCGAGTCATACTTGTTTTTTTTTGTTAAATTTACTTGTTTTTAATAGTTTTTACTTTCTTTTTTTTACTATGCAACATAGAATGCAAATAAAATAAAGTAAATGTATTAAATTAACAAATTTATTCAATGCAGTCACTTTCTCTGACAAGCTGAATGGCTCAATTGTCTTACTCTAGATTTCGACAACACTTTATGCACTAAACGCGATTTTATGCAGCCTACATTCAGAATAAAGAAGGATCTTATGAGCATGAGAAGTGAAAATACATAAATCTTTTTTGACAGAAGTCACCTAGAGTACTGAAGATTCTATTGCGGGTATTTGCGGGGCAACAAAATAAAATTTGCCTTAATTGTTGTCATTATTTTTTCTTTTCCGGCCAGTATACAAGCAAAAGGGTTAAACAAGTGTTGAATGATTTCCAAGCCGTATCCGGCGCCACTCCGCACCGCAGTATTATAAAAAAAAAGGCCTTTGCAAAATTTGCGCCAAATATGCTGGATTACCATATACTTGTTGTGTAAATAATTGCTTACCCAACTGTAATCTGCATGATATTATGCAAAAAGTAGATAATGCTACATATAGTGATGACTGTTATTTAATCATATGCCTCGGTAATAGGGGTAATGTGAACAAGTCTGACTTAATTAAATATTTAGACAAGCTCTGTTCTTTAAAAGTAAAACAAATTGTTATGTTCACATTCCCTTACAGCGACAGCCTGCCACAATCAGAAAACAACCTTAGATATAAGCTGAATATGACCTTGCATACTATATCATGCAATAATAATATACATGTAATGGATACTAACAATTTTGTTAGTAGAAATAAATATTATTTGACTAAAGGTAAATATTACCTTACTAGTTTTATTATAAAAGACAAGTAGCAAATTCGCTGTCCTATTATTTTAATATAACAGCCAAAAATTTGGCTACACATAATGCCTCTATTGAGCATATACTGATGTTTCAAACAAAACCTTGGAAGCTTTTCCAAGTATTTTAAATTAGATACAATGACAATAGAGGAAGTCTCTAGCCCGTCAAATAATATTAATAAACTACATAATAAAAACAGAAAAATTCAATATTGTAAAATAAATGAAAAGTTTACTAATCTGGTCCACCAAAATATTCAAGATATTAGCAGTAAATTATTAGAGTTGGAATTGTACATGAACTCTTTTAATATTGATATTTTATGTCTAACAGAACATTGGCTAAAAAGCCATGAGCTCATGTTCAATTTCAGTAACCACCAGGTTGGTAGTTCTTTTTGCAGATCACATGCTGTTCGTGGAGGCTCTCTAACATTTCTAAATAAACACAAAGTTCAAAAATCGTAATGACATAGTATGTTTATCAGTTGAAAGCCACATTGAAGTAGCATGTGTTGAATTGGAGCGCATAATTGTAATAAGCGTTTACAGCCCACCATCAGGTTCATTTGATGTTTTTGAAAAAGTCATGGATGACATATTATTTAAAGTATCAAAATCTAATAAAACTCTTATGATATGTGGAGACTTCAATAATTTAAAGTCAGACCATTTAGTCAGACATTAGACTAGAAATTCAACTTAAAAAAAGCTCTACAAGAAAGATACATTACATACCTGTGACTGCACATCGGTTTAAAAGGTTTAAATTGAATTGGGATAGCAAACTACCTATCAATTACTCTAATAATAACCCTAATGAGTCATATTGTAATTTTTTTTACAAATTCAGCAATGCATTCAATGCAGTATTTACTACCAGATCGATTGTGGTCTCAGATAAACTTAACTTTAGTAAGTGGGCCACAGTAGGTATACTTAAAAGTAGACAAAATGTATATGAATTATATAGTGAAAAACAATGGAACCATAGTGAAAAGTTCATGGATAAAGTAAAAAAGTACTCAAAAATCTTTAAAAAAGTTTGTCAAATTGCAAAATCAAATTATATCAGATCTAAAATAAGAAAAAGTGATAACAAAATTAAATCAACTTGGGATATAATAAAAGTGAGACTGGAAAGGTCAGTATTAAAAACAATGAATATGAATTAAAAATTAATGATATTACTTTCAAAAATGATATTGATGTAGCTAAAGCTTTTGAATTTTTTTTTACTGACATCCCAATCTCTACTACAAAGTCTTTAGACTCTTCCAAAGTAGTCGCTGCATCTTTGCTAAAAGACTATGTACCTAGATGTGAAAATCAATTCTCGTTTAATTATGTAGATGATAAAGATATTATTAAAGCCTTTAAGTCAATAAATGTTAAGAAAACTGCAGATCTCTGGGATATTTCTGTTCATGTTGCCCCTAATAAATGTTATTGCACTTGATTTAGCTATCATATTTAATGCATCTATATGCTGGCGTGTTTCCTGATTTAATGGAACACAGTAAAATAGTACCTTTGTTTAAATCGGGTAGTACATCTGACCCTTCTAACTTCAGACCGATATCGGTATTGCCTACATTTAGTAAAGTATTTGAAAAAGTAATTTTAAATCAACTTCTTACACATTTCTACACCAACAACATGCTCAACTGTAAACAATTTGGTTTTACACAAGGCAAATCAACTACTGATGCCGGTATTGAGTTAATATCACATATATATGATGCCTGGGAGGAGTCGCCTGATGCTCTAGGATTTTGATTGCGTTGACCATGGGACATTGATCAGGAAATTACATCACTATGGAATTAGGGATAACTCTTTAGATCTTCTCTCTTCTTATCTAAATAACAGGATACAGAGAGTTGACATTAATGGAAAATGATCTCCAGGGTCTGTTGTGATCTCCAGGGTCTGTTGTTACTATGGGTGTACCGCAGGGTTCCATACTCGGGCCATTCCTGTTTTTGGTTTATATTAATGACCTGCCACATCTTGTCAGAGCTAATCATGAGATTGTACTGTTTGCAGATGACACTTCACTTTTGTTTAAAATGAAACGACGCAGTTGGAACTTTGACGATGTGAATAATGCAATCTCAAAGGTAGTCTCAAAGGTAGTAAACAACATGCTCCACTGTAAACAATTTGGTTTTACACAAAGCAAATCAACTACTGATGCCGGTATTGAGTTAATATCACATATATATGATGCCTGGGAGGAGTCGCATGATGCTCTAGGAGTATTTTGCGATTTGTCTAAGGCTTTTGATTGCGTTGACCATGGGACATTGATCAGGAAATTACATCACTATGGAATTAGGGATAACTCTTTAGATCTTCTCTCTTCTTATCTAAATAACAGGATACAGAGAGTTGACATTAATGGAAAACGATCTCCAGGGTCTGTTGTTACTATGGGTGTACCGCAGGGTTCCATACTCGGGCCATTCCTGTTTTTGGTTTATATTAATGACCTGCCACATCTTGTCAGAGATAATCATGAGGTTGTACTGTTTGCAGATGACACTTCACTTTTGTTTAAAATGAAACGACGCAGTTTGAATTTTGACGATGTGAATAATGCAATCTCAAAGGTAGTCAATTGGTTTAGTGCTAATAATCTTTTACTGAACAATAACAAAACTAAATGTATTCGGTTTATACTCCCCAATGTTAAACAAGTCTCGGCTAATGTTAATGTTAAAGGTGAAAATTTAGAAATTGTAGATAGCACGGTATTCCTAGGAATCACCTTAGATAATAAGCTTCAGTGGGGCCCACACATAGATAAGCTATCAAAAAAAACTCAGTTCCGCAGTTTATGCAGTTAAAAAAAATCCGTCTTTTTACGGACGTGGAAACAGCTAGACTAGTTTACTTCAGCTACTTCCATAGCATTATGTCTTACGGCATACTGCTGTGGGGGAACGCTGCAGACATTAACATAATATTTGTGCTGCAAAAGAGGGCTGTTCGTGCAATCTACAATGTGGGTCCCAGAGAGTCACTGCGTTGTAAATTTAAGGAAATTAACATTATGACAGTGGCGTGTCAGTATATTTATGAAAACCTAATGTACGTCCAAAATTTCCTAAGAATAGCGACAGCCACAATGTCAACACTAGAAATAGGAATAAACTAGCTATACCTACTACTAGGCTCCATAAGGTTAATGTATCTTTTAACCTTACAATCCCCCAAGCCTCATATGACGCTCGCCTCGAGTACCGTCCGTCCCCCAAGCGTCATATGACGCTCTCGCTCCCGCGCTTTTTTAAACCGGTATATTTTGGCCAATTTTTGTCATGTTGGTACTGTTAAAGATTTTCCAGACGCTCAATAAGACAAAGTCTATAATCCGATACAATTGTCTATGGTCATTCATAGAAAAAAATATTCCAAACGTGCCTCAAAAAAAACACTTTTTCGAGGACTTTTTTTTGGAAAATTTCAAACGCTGAAATATTGAACAGTTTATATAAGAACACACTAATGTTTTTATTGTTTTGAAAGGGTAATGTTATTTAGATTACGTAGGTATCAAATAACATGTATATGTTGTTGATGTTTTTCTCATGTCTGCTAGATTTGTGTCGAGAAGGACCATTTTCATAGATGTCTGTGATTCTCATGTCGGTACAATAATAAAGGAAGGTCACTGTGACATTAGTTTTGCATTGACTAAGAGAGGGTTTCATTAGCTACTCATATTTAGCACTCTCATAGTTCTAAGAGTTACCATTTCAACATAATCACTTGATACGTCAGTCAAGTGTCGCGCGCCGCGCGGGCTTAAGTGTGCCTGGGGGACGAGCTGTGTCGGCGCCAAGTGGCTGGGGGTGCGAGGGGTTAAAGGGCAATGTATTCGCTTTTACAACAAAAAAATATAAGGGAAAATACCTAAAAAATTATTAAATATAACAAAAGAAAATAATGAGATAAAAATAAAAGTAATTAATTAAATTTTTAATATAAAAAAAAAAAAAAAATCTATGTTAAAAAATATAATAATACTGACTGAGTTACAAGAATTGTCTGTAAATAAATTTAAAAATGTTGTTAAAAATCACTCATGTAAAAAAGGTTACTACAAAATATCAGATTATGTAGAAGACAAGAAAGCTTGGGAAGGTGTTTGCTCCAATTCTGTAAAAAATAATGTATAAAGCTGGAGGTTTCTAGTCGCCTCTTTGCCTCCAGCATCTAAAACATTGAGGTGACGGAATTCAAATTGAGTTCTATATTTCCCTGTACCTTATACATGTGTTAGTTTAAGATTTGACATTCTCCAAATGTTACCTATGTGTTTCTTATGGAAATAAACTCTTTTTGAATTTTTTTGAATCTTGACTTACCATTTTGGTAGATGCGCATTATATCATCACGAAGGTTGGTGCCTCCCGTGGTAACCATGACGCGAATATCTGTGTGCTTCGCCAGTTCAATGCAAATTTGTGAGGTTTGGAGAGCTAGTTCTCTGGTTGGAACCACAATTAAAGCTTGAATGTAATCCTTTTTCGGGTCCACCTGTGAAAAAGAACTTACAGTGATATATGAAACTACAGGGTATTGGATGAAAAAAAAAAACATGGGATCAGAAGGATAAATATCACTTATCTTAAGTGAAGGGGAATCCAATTATCTCATCATTTGAACATAAGTGAAAATTTTAAATGTTGACAAACAAAATCATAGGTGGCTGTGGATTACTGCAGCCCCCTGAACTTTATCATCTGGTATGAAGGGTTCTATTATCAAGATGCGTAGCTATGATTTTTAAAATAAACTACATTGGTAGAATTTTTGTTCAAAAACTGGCAGAACTGGCCCATGTCAGCCATGCACCTTGTTTTGTGTCAGGGTTGTTAAAAAAGGTAACAGGTTTTTGTAGGGGAAAAGTGTTTATTTTAGTTTACTATTTAGGTAAATATTTATTATAGCTTGATATTGCAACGTTATGTTGTACCTAGTGAATTATTTTATTTGTCATGGTGACAGGTTATCGTCATTCCCAGCAAAAATATTACAGGATTACTGAAATATCCGAAAAAAATATGATGTCCTTCATTTGTCCTCTACGGCGTAGTTTTTAGGGTTCCGTACCCGAAGGGTTCCAAACGGGACCCTATTACTAAGACTTCGCTGTCCGTCCGTCTGTCACCAGGCTGTATCTCAAGAACCTAGCTAGCTAGAGAGTTGAACTTTTCACAGATTATGTATTTCTGTTGCCGCTATAACAACAAATACTAAAAAACAGGATAAAATAAATATTTAAGGGGGCTCCCAAACAACAATTCTTTCAATACCACATACAAACTTATGGATGCACCTGGTTACGTACATGGAGTGTGAAAGTAACCGCACCAATAACTTTGTAAACAATATTTTGCTGTGTGAAATCCAAACTATTCACTCCACACCATCACTTCCATTGAACGGTGGTACGGAACCCTTCATGCGCGATTTAGACTCGCACTTGACCGGTTTTTTTTATTACTTGGCCGTAAGTTGGCTGTTCTGTAAAACTGTCAAATGTCAACAGTTTTCCTGTCAATAAATAATGCAGATGTCAGTCAGATCATGACCAAATATTTACTTTTTAGTTTTACAATCGGAAAAAACCAGCCTAACATACAAACATTCGATTCGATGATTTATTAGGATTTTGAAAAAAAAAACAGATTTATGGCAAACTAACAAGAACAAAAGAATAAATTGTTTAGTCTCATGTGATGACACTAGGAGGGACAGCCATTAGAAACACAATCAAAAGCAGAGTGGCCAGAATTAGCGACATTAAGGCTTTTAAGATATTTCATTATTTTTAAGATTGTTTGTAGCAAAATTGTGAAAAAAATAATAACCAAGATTGAATAAAAATGAAGTAAATACTTTGATGTCATAATTACGACATTACAATTTACCAAAGTTGAAAATTGCGTTAGGTGGCTGCAGATACTCGCAATCTCCCTACCATTTGATTTTAAAACTGAGAATTTAATTATGGGACTCAACTAACCTGTTCTAAAACTGGAATACAATAAGCACCAGTCTTGCCTGTACCATTCTTGGCCCTCGCAAGGACATCCTTTCCACTGAGAGCAATAGGGATGGAAGCCTCTTGAATCGGCGACGGTTTCTCCCATCCTTTCTCAAAGATTCCCATCAACAGCTCACGTTTTAAACAAAACTCTTCAAACTCATTCCCCCTTGTGTCTGTTACATCCTGTGAGACAAATAAACTAAGTATTCATATTCAGTATCCTGACTAAGTAAGTAAATAATGATTGTAAATAAAATAATGATTGAATTCAAGACATTAAAAAAAAAAATACACAGTCAGGTCATAAGTTCTGTCACACAATAAAAACTTTTGAATTTAGAACGCTGGCCACAAAAAAGTTTATTGAATTCGAATTACGAATTTTTTATGAAAATAAAAATGTGTACTTTTTAGAATTTTCCTCATTTTTAAATATGGAGTGGACACTTAAAGAAGACCGTATCGCAGTTATTGCGTTGCATCGTTGCGGTTACGCGCCAGTTCAGATTTTCGACTTACTGAAAAATTTGAATATAACCAAAAGATTCGTTTATTGTACCATAAAACGATACAATGAAGACTAGTGTAGATGACAGGTCAAGAAGTGGTCACCATCGCCCTATTAGGACTCCAGTAGTGATAAAAGCTGTGAAGGCGCGAATTCAAAGAAATCCCATACGTAAGCAGAAACTGTTGGCCCGTCAGATGGGGTTAAGCAGGACAACGGTGAAAAGGGTGTTAAATGAAGACTTAGGGCTTAGGGCATATCGAAGAAAAACAGGACATTGTTTGGACGCTCGTTTAATGGACCTGAGTCTGAAGAGATGCCGCGCTTTGTTGAAGCGGTACGCGGGAAAAAAGCATCGGGAAATTCTTTTTTCGAATGAAAAAATTTTCACCATGGAAGAGAGCTTCAACAAACAAAATGATAAGGTGTACGCACACAGCAGTGAAGCGAGCAACCGTATTCCGCGTGTCCAACGAGGTTATTTTCCATCCTCGCTCATGGTTTGGTTGGGATTCTCTTATTGGGCTTAACTGAGGTACATTTTTGTGAGAAAGGCGTAAAAACGAATGCAGTTGTGTATCAAAATACAGTCCTCAAGAACCTTGTGGAACCTGTTTCTCATACCATGTTTAATAACAGGCACTGGGTATTCCAACAAGATTCTGCGCCAGCTCATAGAGCGAAAAGCACACAAGACTGGCTGGCGGCGCGTGAAATCGACTTCATCCGGCACGAAGACTGGCCCTCCTCCAGTCCAGATTTGAGTCCGTTAGATTATAAGATATGGCAACACTTGGAGGAAAAGGCCTGCTCAAAGCCTCATCCTGATTTGGAGTCACTCAAGGCATCCTTGATTGAGGCAGCCGCCGATATTGACATGGACCTCGTTCGTGCTGCGATAGACGACTGGCCGCACAGAATAAAGGTCTGTATTCAAAATCGCGGGGGTCATTTTGAATAATCTTTATTACCATAAGAATCTATGTTTTATTAAGTTCATTTTGCTATATAAATGTTTACATAAATAATAACCATGTCTAAATTATTTCATATTGCACATGTGACAGAACTTATGACCTGACTATGTATAGTGAGGGTACTTACACTAGTCTTTATTCTTATGTCTTTTGGAGGTATTTTTAATTTAGACTTCCAACCAATATCGTCAACAGTTTTATCAACATCTCTGTGGAACAATGGAACAGTTAGTGAGAGAATGCAAAACACAAGTGAAAGGAATCAAGATGAAACAATACCAACCCTTTGCTCTGATTACTGATACTGTTCCCGACGTGATTATTCGTATTGATCCTGTTTTCGGTCATCATCATGCCAAATAAAACCCAACCGGGACGAATAAATTAGAAACTTATAGGTAATCACAAATCTTTGTCCGACACAAAACTAATTTCACGATTTGTCACTTTTATATACATAGGCTAAAATCCATTCACGTACACCAGCGGAGTCCGGACTTATCTGTAACATGAAAACAACTTGTGAATGTGAAGTAGAGCGATTTGAAATGCATAATATTCAAGACGCGTCAACAATGAAGTTGTAGGTACGATACGGACTAAAAATAGAGTTTATGACGTCTAACGCTAAACAATCAAGTGGAGTAGTAAACTATTGTAGAAGCTAGATGTTACTGCATTTTGCTAATATGTTTTACATGACTCGGGAATAAAATACTTTGAGATTGAAGAGATACAAAAAGATACGAGGAATAATGTTTTTTACCTAATTTCCGATTTAAAAATGGCCGACATATCGCTGTAGAATTCCTAAGAACAATGAGAAAGTACGGTCGTAGGAGCTCTGGAAAATACTTGATGATGTTCTAGGAGTTACGCTAATTGCAATTTTAGTAAATTAGTTGTTTTTACCTAGATAAAACTTTACAAAAGACGACGACACTCGATTTTCAACAGCGACATCACTCACAAAGTATCACACAAAAGACAAGGCAGACGCAGCAGCAGCAGCAGGAACACGATAAAAAACAAAACAATGCATAATAAATATCTATGGTCATTTTGTTGGATCGTGTGTAGGGTGCTGATCCTACCCGTATAGTATAATATATTTCAAAATCCGTCGGGGGCAGTTTTCAACAGGATCCTAATAGGGAGATCTAATCACTCACTGTCAGGTGAACAGGGTTCGGTTCCGATATCGCTTGACCGGGGGTGCCCGAACGCCTTATCTCCCAAGCGTAAATCGGGCGTTGCGTTAGCTTTTAAGGGTCTAATACACGGCTGCTAGTAACGGCTTCCAGGTCCAGCAAAAGTTACTTTGAAAAATCGAGTCTTACTATACGGCTGCCAGCAAGCTTCCAGTCAACAAAACAGTTTTTGAATGAACGTTACGCGGAGAGATCGTATCTACGCTCGGGTACCGTTCATTCACTACAACGACGTCATATGTAGTGAATCTCCGTGAATCGCTCTCCGCACAAAATGGCTCCAGAGAAAAGTGAACATACTACACGCGCGAGTTAACTTGGCACCTGGCTCGCCCCGCCCGCTTCCCCGCCCGCTTCCCCGCCCGCTACCCGCGATCGCCTTGGCAAGGACCACCGCGGGTAGCGGGGCGGGGAAGCGGGTGGGGCGAGCCAGGTGCCAAGTTAACTCGCGCGTGTTATAGAGAGTGATAACGGATCCTCATGAGTTGTACAATGACTTGCCCTGCTTTTGCAACCTATTACCTGAGTTGTATAAAATGAATAAATGTGCATGCGATACTTTATGGGCATTTATGTAGAAAATCCCGATTACAAAATGGAATCCCAAAAAATCTTTCAAATTTTGGATTATCTAAATTAGTTAACATGATAAACCATGCCTCAGATATTTATGCGGTGGCGGAAAAATAATAAACAAATAACATAATCATAGGAATTGTGACTTTCAATAGATCTCAAATTTGTTTGGAATTAATTTTTGTAACTTTTTTAGAGTGAAATAAAATAATTCCATGCCAATATTCAACTAATTTATGTGGCTGCGTTGTTTATCAAACATGTTCTTGAATATTAAATAAAACCCAACAATGAATAAAAGCTTCATTTATTTGTATTTTAACAAAAACATATCCGTCACTATTGGGTAACTTTGGCTTGAAAATGTTTTCTTTTATACATGTTAAACGAGTCTTTGAATTTGTGTATTTTTATATAGAATAGATCTATTACTACTACAAGAAAAATAGAAAACAATTAGCAACTGCCCTTTACAAGTACCGCAGCAAAATTAAATTTACTTTGTCAACACAAGAGACGATTACAAAATATAAAATGGCGGTTACGCAATGGAAAACGTAAAGATTGGTTTACATTGTCAAAAAATGTTCTCCGAAAATCTATTCTTCTCTAGCCTGTGCATGCTGATCATAATTAATCCGTTAAGTATTTCTCTTAGCGGGAAAAAAAATAAAATGAAAAAACTTTACTTGAATTATAAATTTTATTGAAAGATCGACGGCACCATGCATCACCTTGTCAGATTTGGACACTATTCTAAATATATATTACAAATGTAATTAAAACCGGCTGGTCCGCTGCACACACACATGATTTTTACATATCATACACACAGTAATTGCATTTTTCAAGAAAAAAAAACGTTATTTGCATAGATGACGAATGAAAAATCTTGTCATAACTGTTTTAAGGGATGGAGATCGATAGTATTCTTTGTTGTCACTCGAAGATGGCATTAACACGTTAATCTTTTTTGGTATGGCACATACATATACACCGGAAGGCGAAAAACCACTAACAGGTTTTTCGCCTTCCGGTGTATATGTATATGTAAATATACTCCGGCTGACTCAACAAGCATTTTATAAATAGCACTCTTTCCTAAAAAATAATAGAGGTAAAATTTAAATTCTTAATAATAGAAAATTTAATTTAATAATATAATTCTGTCACTGAATCCATTACGCCAAACAAAAACCAAACAAATATGTTACAAAAAAAGGTAGAATTCTACAACACAAAATACTTGAACCTAGCATTATTGCATTTGAATGAAGGAAAAGCTTGGTATAGAACATTCAGAGGCATACTTTTTTGACGCGTAACTATTCCTGCTTCCTTCACTGCAGTATTTTTAGAATTCCTGCTTCCTTCACTGCAGTATTTTTAGATATCTCACAAGCTTTCGTTTGATCGCGTAAGGAACGAAGGACTACTCTACAAAATAAGACTGCACCTTCCTATTGATAACTACTTGCTCCTCAAGCCATACCTATGCGATAGACTCTTCATTGTCTAACACGGAGAAAATTCATCTAAGCTACACGCAATACAAACAGGAGTGCCACAGGAAAGTATCCAATTCTTTCAGTCAGTAATGACGTTGTCACTGGTATCTTCGCTGGTGACATAGCAGTACCTAGCTTTAGACTCCAACCTTTCGGTTGCATCCGCCAAACTTCAATCGAGCATGAAACTAATCTCAAACTGTCTCAGAGAGGGAAATAAAAGCTAATGGCATTAAATCTGTCCAAGTTACCTTCACAACCAGAAGAGAGAGACACATGCCCCGCTGTCACGATGAACGAGAAACAAATACCCAAAGAAGGTGAGAACGCTGCTCGGCAAGCTGTCGGGTAACAGTTCGTTTACCCTCGGTTTGATTCCGAACGTTCTGGAGCTCTATTTTTGATTCACTCGCGTCGTGGCGAGCGCTCGCAAAGCGCAACGATTAGTTCATATCGCTCCATCAATCGTGTCGCTTGGAAAACGGTCGCTTCCGAGGCGAGTGATTCAAAAATAGAGCTCCTGGAGTAATTTTCGCATCACTTGGAGTAATTTTTAACCGATCTCGAACGCACCCTTGAAAGGCATCCACACGGACACACCTCAAAATTTATGACAGTAAGTACAACATTTTAAGACTGAAAATAAATGAGTGCACTACCTACAAGATTAATAGGATGGGACAATGGCCCCAGTCCTGCAAGTCGGTCTATACGTAATTTGGCATGAAGCATTTCTTTACACTGCTGTGAACCTTTGCTGCAAGCCGTGTATATTTATTGCTGTGATGTTGCTGTAGCTTTTATTTTCATTGAGCATAATGTGTAGGGTTATAGCTGTACGCGATATAGCTTTGTACCTCACGTTGCTACGATTGCTGTTTACGACATTACTATAAAAGCAGCTACTCAAAACTGGTCAAACTATCTAAAACATTTATATTCAGGCATATTTATTGTTTCTGGCCCCACATTACGATAGGTAAGGTACCCTTTTTCGTGGGTGGGTAGGATCACAGACATATAATAAGATGGTAGGATCTCATATGTCTGTGGTCGTGGGCATAAATATAAACATTGAGGTCGTGGGAAACCGAAACAGCGACATCACACTTAAAAATTCACAAATATGAACCCACCATAGACAGTCTGTCAGACAGATTGACACTGAATTACCCCTAGAGTAAAAATTGTTCTGTTAACATTACTGAAGCAAAGCATTGCTTTGAACGCAGCAAACTAACCTCGAAATTGACAAAAATGTTGTTTTTGTTCTAAGATACAAATGATTACAAATATAAACTAGGTTTAAAGGTAATTAAAACAGTTTGTCGAGGGAAAGGAATACAAAAAATGTAAGTCTTAATTAAATGGTTTCAGAGGTACAATAAAATTATTGTTGATATCTTGAATTAATTATTATAATAATATTGTTTTATGTTTTCAGGACTGAATACTGGAAGTCTCAAGCTCGCAAATACTGTGACTTTTGCAAATGTTGGCTTGCTGATAATAAAGTGGTAAATAGTCTTGTATAATCCTCATATGCAATTGTTACTCCCAAGTTTACATATTATCATGTCCATGATAATGAATGGCTAGAGTTGTGCTTATTCAACAATTTATCGAAAGAGGTTGGAGTGTAGATAAGGGGGCGCCAAGGAAAAAAAAACTTAGAATTTTTTCTGCGTTTAGATAGCCTGGTCAAAATTAAAGTACTGCAGAACATTTATCAGAATCTATTTATTTTACAGTCCATATCATTCCACGAGAATGGCAAACGACATAAGGAGAATGTCTCCAAGCACATCTCAACACTTAGCAAGAAGAGTGCAAAGGATCACAAAGCAAAGGAGCAAATGGATGGTGAGATCCGGAAGATGGAGGCTGCAGCCATGGCGGCCTACTTGAAGGATGTAGAGAATAATGCCGATATTACTTCACAGGTAATATTCCTTCTATATTCATATTTGGGCACTACCTTAGCTACTGAATGATTCTTGTTTCTTATAGATTTTTAAGTAATGTTTTGTTCAGGCAAGCTGCCTACTAAATCCTAGCAATAATATGGAACACATTGGGCTATTCCATCTGTCACAGATGTCACAATATGAACTTTTTGGATACAAATGGGGTTGGCCGGTGAAAGCTAATTCCAGATGGCGCTAGCACGTCTTGTACCTCTTCCTTCAAAAGTGACAAACACGTAGGGATGCCATTATTTTCATTTGAATCGAATCGTTCTAGATTGAATTTATCTGGCCCAAGGATCGAAAGAATATGTTTGTATTAAAAAAGATGGGATTACTTCAGGAAAATGCAATTCTAGTTCACATGTCCATGGGTTAAGCTCGTTTATGCTTCAAACAATACAAAAAGTTCGAAAATAGGACAACCAAAACAGATCTGTGATTAAATCAATTCGAATTTAATACCTATAATACAATGTCAGTGTCAACTGTCAGTCAATGTTGGTCTGGTCAATGCCTCTTCTGTTGTAGATTCGACTTAATCAATCAACTAGGTACATGGATATGATAACTGCTTTATGTAGTCTGATTCCACGAAATGATTCCGACATAACCTTGTTCCATTGCTTATCACTAATTTTTTACTACATATCGCCTTCAGCCACTGTTTTGACAACTTTAGGTCTTTGGGAAAACTATAATTTCCAACTTCTGCAACTAATTACACTACAACGCGGCATTATTGCTTTTTTTGATAAAAATGCTAAAATGTACATACAAAATCTGTTTGTTATGAGTACAAGTGATGCTAGCGCTACGTCGACAGTTGCCAACCCCATTTGAATCAAAATCTGTTGTTGGAATTGGCATCACAAATAAGAACACCTTTGTCTGATGACGCCCAAACATCTTTTTCATCTCTCATGGCACACAGTAGATGATAATTCACTCAAAAATTTTTGCCCATAGATGCTACAATTATCTACATCCCTATGTTTACAATAAGTTAACCCAAAATCTAGTTTTCAAAACATTTACATTAAAAGAAACAAAAATAAAATTGAGACAACACTTTATACTTTATTGCACAAGAACAGAAGATACTGATACATCAAAATGGAAACTAGGTGTACAAATGCGAGCTTATTTCTAAAAAGAGATTTCTTCCAGTAAACCTAATATGTCCATATTAGGTTTGCTGGAAGAAATCTCAAAACACATGAAAGAACAGGAAGACCTATGTGCACAACTTTAAAATATTAAAATAATAAACTACTTACTAATATGTACATAAATATGTAATATCAATACAAATAGACAAAATTATACTACAGAATATATCAAAGCAATATACCTATATAAGTCTAGTATGGAAGAGAAAGACAGTGTTCTTTTAAGTGACTTTAAAAAAAGACGCTGTCTCTGATGGCGCGACAGGATAGCAAGGATCAAATAAGATCTTATACAGGCAGCTGAGGATATGAGAATCCCGACGGATAGGTAGCCACTTCAACTCCCTGGGATACTCCGAGATGTGGTCAAACTTGCGCAGGCCGAAGACAAACCGAATCCCGAGGTTTTGAAGTCGCTCGAGTTTGTTCAGTTGGTCTTCATTCTCGCTCACCCAACATATGTCAGCGTAATCGATGAGGGGAAGGAGAACCTTACCGTTCTCCTTCCCCTCATGAAAATGACATGCGCTGACCAGGAAAATTGGTTATCGAAGAAAACTCGTAGATTTTTGGCCTTAGTACTATTTGAGATTATAGTTCCTTCATAGGTTACAGGGGCAATAGACAGATTCTGTAACAAGTTAAGGGAAAACCTGGGACCAATAATCAAAGCCTGGGACTTACTAGGGTTGACAAGTAGTTCAAAAGAAGTGGCCCAGTCCCTGATTCGCTCGAGATCGGCATTTAACATCCCTACAGCAGAGACCATATCACAGGGAGAAAAATGACGATAAATCTGGAGATCGTCTGCGTAAAGGTGGTATGATGAGAAGAGAGCATCCGTGATGGAATTTATGACGACGGAGAAAAGAAGAGGAGAGAGAATATCACCCTCAGGGACCCCCGCAAAGAGGTCACACCACTCCGTTGAAATCACCTCCGATCTAATATGTTGCTGGCGTCCTCTCAGATAAGAGTCGAACCAGCTACCAGATACGCAGGACACATTCAAGGACTTCAGTGCATGCACAGTGAGCTACCAAAAAACAGCGTCGCCGTCGTCGACGAGGAGGCACCTCGCAGCTCAACAGCGCGAGCACCGCGCTGCTCGCTGTCCCTGCTGAGGCGTGTGTCATGCCGCACGCTGCCCCGAGGGCCGCGCCGTTCGCCGTTACGCACGTTGCGACGCTAGCTGCCGCGAATGCCGCGCCAACCGCCGCCACGTGCATCAAACCGCACTCCAACACGTGTGTCCCGCCACTCACCTCCACTCGTGTACCGCCAGCTACCAAAATATGTGCTCAGAGAAAAACTCTGTTGTTCTCCGACAAAGTAGGTGCAGGATTTGGGCCTCTATTACATAACCGGCTTAACCAAAAAGTAACGAACATTTGCTGTCCAAATAGTTCATTTGTAGATCTAGTGAAGATGATTAGTCGCGGTATCTATGATGAGTACAGCACTATTGTAATTATGGTAGGAAATCATTCAAACATTAGTCGGAATGATTTGAATAAAAGTGTTGAAACACTTCTAGACTTACATAGTAGGATGAAATGCAAATTTATACTATGCAATTTTCCATATGCCTGTAATTTGACAGAACTACAGAACAAATCTGTGCATAGAATGAATATTCATTTATTTAATTTAACATGTCATCACAGCGATGCTATTTTATATTTCGACATGAATAAATTTATTCATAACTTTACTCTGACACAGGATACATTGTACCTGTCTAATATATATAGAACATTAGTAGCTACATTGTTAGCTTATAATATATGCGACGCAGCTATAGTTGGTTTAACCAAGTTCAACTTGACATCAGTTTATGTTAAGAGTAATATGACATGCACCCCTATTGGGAATTCACCTGTTAATTATACTTTGCATGCAACATTGGAATCTGTTCCAACCAAGTAATTTAAATTAGTTCATAAGACAATAGAGGAAATCTCTAGCATACAAGAGCCACTAAATATGTCAAAATGTAAGCCCCAGTTAAATATTGCCCATCAAAACATCCAGGGGCTACCTCGCAAAGAACTTGTATTAGAATTATTTCTAAAAAATTCTGACATTGATATTATTTGTGTTACAGAACACTGGTTGAAGGAAAATATGATGTCTTTTAACATAAATAATTACAAAATTGTCAGTTGTTACAGTTGTGAAAAATAATATTAAGGTGAAACAACGGAAAGATATTCTTGCACTTACTGTTGAAAGACAAATAGAGGTATCCTGTGTTGAGTTAGATAGGCATATTATTGTTTGTGTCTACAGGCCACCGAGGGATGAAAAAGGCCATGGCAATTTCGAAATATTTGAGAAAATTATGGAGGAAGCTCTCATTAAACTTTGTAATAATAGAAAAAAGTTAATTATTTGTGGCGATCTTAATGTAGATCTGCTTGTAGATACAACACTGAAGCGACGATTAATAACTCTGTTCCAATCATTTAATTTATGTCATGTATTTCTAGAGCCGACTAGAATTACACTTACCAGCCAAACTTGCTTAGATAACGTTTTTTGTGACTGTGCATTCACAAGTAAAAGTGTAATTAACTGCTTACATTCCGATCACAGTGGTCAAACAGTTTCATTCCCAATTGCTATTAAGGATAATACTAGTCCATCATTTTATAGGCCTATTACATCCCATAGACTAGAGACATATACGAAAAACTTAGATATAAATTTGCCAGTACCGGATTTTAATGAACAGAACCCAAACAAAATCTACTCAGACTTCTTCAACATTATTCAGACAGAATTCAATAAAGTTTTCAAATTAAAGAAAGTCAGTGACTACAACGGTAAATCTAAATTTAATGACTGGGCAACGTTTGGAATTCGTAAAAGTAGAGTTATCTTGTATGACCTTTATGATCAAAAAACCTATAACTTTGATCGAAAATTTCATGACTATGTTAAAAAATATTCCAAAACTTTCAAGTTGGTTTGTAGAACTGCAAAAACTTTACACATTAATAGAAAAATTCAAAATTCAAATAATAGAATGAAAACAGTTTGGCAAATAATAAACCGCGAAACTGGCAAAGTTATACCAAGGGACAATGATTTCTGCCTAAAGATAGGTGATGATGTTGTTAAATCATACGCTGATGTTGCTCGAGCTTTTGAAACATTCTTCACCAATGTACCCGTACTCACAACAGACCGTCTAAATTCATCTCCATATGAAGCAGAGACTTTATTAAAAAATAACACTAGCGTCAGTAATGTATATTTAAAATTTCATCATGTATATCCCCAGGACATTGTCAAAACATTTAAATTACTTAACTTAAAAAATACGGAAGACCTGTGGGGTATATCAGTCAAAGTCATTGGTTCAGTAATTCTAGTTATAGCCCCACATTTAGATTATATATTCAATAAATGTGTTGACGATGGGGCTTTTCCAGACCTCATGAAACACAGTAAACTGATACCTCTGTTCAAGTCGGGAGATAAGGGCGATCCTTCAAATTTCAGACCAATATCTGTTCTTCCAACACTAAGTAAAATATTTGAAAAGATTATACTCAATCAAATGCTCTCACACTTCAACCGTACAAAACAACTCCACGCTAAACAATATGGTTTCACTAGGTACCCTTATATCTCATATTTATTCTGAATGGGAGGCCGCACAGGATGCCATCGGAGTTTTTTGCGACCTGTCGAAGGCCTTTGATTGTGTTGATCATAATACGCTATTAATTAAATTAAATCATTACGGAGTTAGAAATAAAGCGTTGGATCATACTAAGATCATACCTAAGCAATAGAATTCAAAAGGCAGAAGTTAACGGCGTAAAATCTGATGGATCGGTTGTTAAAATTGGCGTTCCACAAGGTTCCATATTAGGCCGTTTCTTATTCCTGGTGTATATTAATGATCTGCCTTTCATGGTGGAGAAATTAACTGACATAGTGTTGTTTGCTGATGATGCTTCAATGGTCTTCAAAATTGAAAGACAAAAAGGAGATTTTGATGATGTTAATGGTGTATTGTCTTTAACCTTGAATTGGTTCACAGTTAATAATTTATTGTTAAATGCTGGTAAAACCAAGTATCAAATTCTCACTTCCAAATGTCAGGCAAGTTGAGACCAGTTTAGTGTTAGACAACAGCAAGTTAGAATTAGTAAATAATACGAAGTTTCTTGGAATAATCATTGATAGCAAATTGCAGTGGGGACTCCACATAGATAAATTGACTGGTAAATTAAGTTCTGCGGCTTACGCTGTTAGGAACATCAGACAAAGCACGGATGTGGCTACATCTAGGCTAGTATATTTTAGTTGCTTTCATAGTGTGATGTCCTATGGTATCTTGTTGTGGGGGAAAGCAGCAGATATTCAAACTATTTTTATTTTACAGAAAAGAGCTATTCGAGCAATTTATAATTTAAAACGAACAGACTCCTTAAGAGAGCTTTTTAAAGAAATTGACATACTAACAGTAGCTAGTCAATTTATTTTCGAAAATATAATGTATGTACGCAAGAACCTTACAACATTTTCCAAACTTAGCGATAGCTGTAATGTTAACCTAAGAAATAATCACAGACTACGTGCGCCCCGTTTTAGACTCGCGAAGGTTAGCAATTCTTTCAAGGGTCAGTGCATTCTCTACTACAATAGGATACCTCTGGAGATTATGAAATTGCCATTTGAGCAATTTAAAAAGCATGTTAAAGCGACTTTGTCGAAAAAGGGATATTACAATGTTCAAGATTACCTAAAAGACAGGACTGTATGAGGTTAATCTGGCTCAACACAGACCTTGCTGTTAATAGTTTTGTAATTATTTATTCCTGCTTATTAATCATAACAATTAAAATTTTCATATTTGTATTAGTTAAGCACAACCTATTTTTAAAAGATCTAAAAATCAATCTGTGGGAGTTTCTACGCCCTCTTTCTCCCACAGTGGTCCAATGTAGAGAAGAGGCAAAAAATGACGTTTGCTATGTATATGTAAATATCTACAGTAATAAAGACATTTGGAATTTGGAATTTGAATTTGGCATTGATCGGCTATATGCAAATGTTGGAGCATATAGAATTGGAATTAGAGGAAAAAAGTGGTATATTCCCATTTTGTTCTGGGTATTGTACATATTTTTTATTATTATTACAAGCCGTTTATGTCCCACTGCTGGGCAAAGGCCCCACTTCTTCCACTCCTGGCGGTCTTGAGCGGTCTCCCACCAGTTTTTGTCCCAGAGACCCAATTCGTCACACCATCTTTTCCAAGGCGGCCACGCTTTTCTCTTTGCACCGGGAGCCCATTGCGTGGATCTTTTGACCCATCGGCACAGAATACTTAATACCCATCGGTCCGGGTGCATTCGAGCAACGTGGCTGCCCCCGTCCCACTTCAATTGGGCCGCCTTCTGAGCTACATTACATTTTATTATTTTGGTTATTGAGCGCAACTCCGTATTCCGGACTCTGTCTAAGAGCCGGACTCCGAGGATGCTGCGCTCCATGTTTCTTTAGCAAACCCCGAGTTTCAACCTTTGTGCGTCAGTCAAAGACCAGGTTTGGGCTCCGTAGGTAAGGATGGGAAGAATGCACAAGTCCTTGAGCTTGCGTTGGAGGGACAACGGGAGCTATCCCTTCATGAGCTCTTTCATAGACCAAAAGCTCTTCCAGGCATTTTCGACACGTCTTTAGACTTCCTTGTCTTGTCGAGCCTGGAAAGAGACTATTTGGCCTAGATAGATATATTCCTGGACATATGCAATTCTGACCCATCCACATCTACCGTATGTTCCTTGCTGTTACACATGACCTTGGTCTTCGACATACGACGACGACTTAGATCATGCTAAGTCCAACCCCGAGGCTTGCTTGGCTGAGTTGTTGCAGCATGTTGTAGCTTAGAAGCCGTATTAGAGAACAGGACTATATCGTCGGCGAAGCGAAGGTTCGTGAGCTTCTCGTCGCCGACGTCTATACCCACGCTCTCCCAATCTGGCTCTAGTTTCTTGAAAACTTCTTCCATCACGCTGGTGAAAAGTTTAGAGGGCAGAGGATCGTCCTGCTTGACGCCTCTTTCAATCGGGAATAAGGGACCTGGAGTTTGAAGTTTAATGGATACGGTACTGCTATTATATATTTCTCTGATTAGGTTAATGTAGAAAATGTTAATGTCTTGATTATGGAGGGCTCTAAATATTGATTGGTGTGATATACTGTGAAATGCCTTTGAATAGTCGACGAAAGCAACGTACAATGGGAGGCTTTATTCTTGGTACTTCTCTATAATTTGGTTTGGTTCTATCACTTTAATAAAAGCCTTATACAGGTGTGATGTTAGGCTGATAGGACGGTAGTTGCCGATATCTGATCCCTCTCCCTTTTTTAAAAGAAGTCTTATCGCAGATTAGCAAAGCTGTCTGGAAATCGCGCCCACGCTCTCCCAATCTGGCTCTAGTTTCTTGAAAACTTCTTCCATCACGCTGGTGAAAAGTTTAGGGGACAGAGGATCGTCCTGCTTGACGCCTCTTTCAATCGGGAATAAGGGACCTGGAGTTTGAAGTTTAATGGATACGGTACTGCTGATAGGACGGTAGTTGCCGATATCTGATCCCTCTCCCTTTTTTAAAAGAAGTCTTATCGCAGATTAGCAAAGCTGTCTGGAAATCGCCCGGTATGCATAATAGCGTTGAAAAAATTCGTGATATGAGGGAGTAAAATGCGTTCACCTAACTTCAGTACTTCTGCTGTTACGCTATCGTGGCCTGGGCTTTTGTTAAACTTCATTGCGCGCAATGTACAGTGAACTTCATAGCCTGTGATTGGTGGAATATCATCAGGGCAACAGAAGGCTGAAGCCTACTTCAGCCTTCTGTTGCCCTGATGTTATTCCTGGTCTATTGAATTAACTATTCTGGAATATAGTTTCTGATAGAACTCAGTGCAGATGTTCAGAATCTTTGATCTGTCTCTATGTTTACATATATCCATTCGTATCTTTTAAGCATGTTATCCACGATGTATTCTGTATAATTCTTTTTCTGGCAAATCTGAGGGATTTGTTATATTCTAAAGCTGTGTGGACAAATTTTGTATTGTATTGTATTAGCGTACGTACAATAGTACGTAGCAGTAAATAATTCGAATTTACTGGCTAAATCGATGGGTTCTGCGCTATCTTCTTTGGATTTCGGAAGATCTCTTTTATAAGCTCTTCTCCTGAAATATGGCACAGAAAGAAATACTCCAGGGCCATCCCACCCATCCTGTAGTATTGCTCCTGTGGCAGTCAGAAAGCACAATGCCGATCATGTTGCCCTAACAGGCTAGAAACGCCGTAGATGTGTTGGGTGTCGTAATAAAACAGTAAGAATTTGCAGTAAGTATGGTGTGAATCTAGACTATGATAAATGTTTTGATATTTATCATCCCTGATTTTCTAATATTTTATGCTTTGTGATCTCTACAGTAAAAAAATTAAATATTGTCTAACGAGTTTCATTTCATGTACTTTAGGTCTGGTATCATCCCAATGGGTTGTTATGTTAAAAAACCATTTCCAATTAAATCTTGCAAATCTATTAATAATATCATATTTGTATATCATATGTAAAATGCATCAAAATCTCAATCATAAATATCCAATAATAATCCAATCCAGTACATGAAATTAGTAAAATAAATTATAGATGTGACAAATGAGAATAAGTAACAACACGCACTTCAGAATGCTTCAGATGTGCAACGTGTGCAACCATAGTTAATATATCCTTTATTGAATTATACATATTATATATCTAATCTACATATTTTAATTATCATTGTATCTATAAGTATTTCATATACCCAGTCAGGTCATAAGTACTGTCACACAATAAAAACTTTTGAATTTAGAACGCTGGCCACAAAAAAGTTTATTGAATTCGAATTTCGAATTTTTCATGAAAATAAAAATGTGTACTTTTTAGAATTTTCCTCATTTTTAAATATGGAGTGGACACTTAAAGAAGACCGTGTCGCAGTTATTGCGTTGCATCGTTGCGGTTACGCGCCAATTCAGATTTTCGACTTACTGAAAAATTTGAATATAACCAAAAGATTCGTTTATCGTACCATAAAACGATACAATGAAGACTCTAGTGTAGATGACAGGTCAAGAAGTGGTCGCCCTCGCTCTGTTAGGACTCCAGCAGTGATAAAAGCTGTGAAGGCGCGAATTCAAAGAAATCCGATACGTAAGCAGAAACTGTTGGCCCTTCAGATGGGGTTAAGCAGGACCACGGTGAAAAGGGTGTTAAATGAAGACTTAGGGCTTAGGGCATATCAAAGAAAAACAGGACATCGTTTGGACGCTCGTTTAATGGACCTGAGACTGAAGAGATGCCGCGCTTTGTTGAAGCGGTACGCGGGAAAAAAGCATCGGGAAATTCTTTTTTCGGATGAAAAAATTTTCACCGTGGAAGAGAGCTACAACAAACAAAATGATAAGGTGTACGCACACAGCAGTGAAGAAGCGAGCAACCGTATTCCGCGTGTCCAACGAGGTCATTTTCCATCCTCGCTCATGGTTTGGTTGGGAGTCTCTTATTGGGGCTTAACTGAGGTACATTTTTGTGGGAAAGGCGTAAAAACGAATGCAGTTGTGTATCAAAATACAGTCCTCAAGAACCTTGTGGAACCTGTTTCTCATACCATGTTTAATAAAAGGCACTGGGTATTCCAACAAGATTCTGCGCCAGCTCATAGAGCGAAAAGCACACAAGACTGGCTGGCGGCGCGTGAAATCGACTTCATCCGGCACGAAGACTGGCCCTCCTCCAGTCCAGATTTGAGTCCGTTAGATTACAAGATATGGCAACACTTGGAGGAAAAGGCCTGCTCAAAGCCTCATCCTGATTTGGAGTCACTCAAGGCAGCCTTGATTAAGGCAGCCGCCGATATTGACATGGACCTCGTTCGTGCTGCGATAGACGACTGGCCGCGCAGAATAAAGGCCTGTATTCAAAATCGCGGGGGTCATTTTGAATAAACTTTATTACCATAAGAATCTGTGTTTTATTAAGTTCATTTTGCTATATAAATGTTTACATAAATAATAAACATGTCTAAATTATTTCATATTGCACATGTGACAGAACTTATGACCTGACTATGTATATATCTAATCTACATATTTAAATTATCATTGTATCTATAAGTATTTCATATGTTGTGAGTACTCATTATATTTCGTTGCTTACAAACACTATAAAACTCGTAACATATTATATCACATCCCGCTACACACACTTACACCACTTAGATATTTCACATTCATGGCATCCAAATTGTGATGGTCTGCGTGATACAGGGAAAATTTATGAAATATTCTTAAGTCATGCGTTAGTAAGTTTTATCATTGAACTTATTTTCTGTTAAAAAAGCGTATATTGTATTTGTAAAGGTGGCTCATTAAGTGGGTTTTGGGCTAGTTGCAAAGCCAATTGTAAAAAGTTTTCAAGCCGCCGTATTTGGTTCTCTGACACAGCTTGTACAAGTCAGTAGTTGTACAACTACTACTACCAAGTAATGATATTAACCGGGACCAACAGATTGACGTTTCTTCCGAAACACGGTACCATAGAGAAACTTATTAATACTGTAGACCACGGTACGTCCATGGTCAGGATCAGAGAAGAAGCTATATTGAGAAACTCACTAGACCAAGGAGCGCTCCTCCTTAGTACAGCACAGAATAACTCACTAGACCAAGGAGCGCTCCTCCTTAGTACAGCACAGAATAACTCACTAGACCAAGGAGCGCTCCTCCTTAGTACAGCACAGAATACTCACTAGACCAAGGAGCGCTCCTCCTTAGTACAGCACAGAATAACTCACTAGACCAAGGAGCGCTCCTCCTTAGTACAGCACAGAATACTCACTAGACCAAGGAGCGCTCCTCCTTAGTACAGCACAGAATACTCACTAGACCAAGGAGCGCTCCTCCTTAGTACAGCACAGAATACTCACTAGACCAAGGAGCGCTCCTCCTTAGTACAGCACAGAATAATTAATAGTGTAAAAGTCTTTATATTTAAATGCTTGCATCCTTACAACTTTAACCCCCGTAAGAGTACAAATGGGGGCCAACTGGGGATGAAACTACCCCAGATTAATTTTACTATGTTTTTCAGTGTATCAATGAGAAGCTCGGGACTGGTCCATCCCCTGGCGTCAACGGAGGCGCCGGCGCGGCGAAGCAGGGGAGCCCCGCGCCTCCCGTGGCCGCCGCAACCTCAAGGACTGACCCCGCACCGGAGCCCGACTGGCATGAGGTGCAGTGCGACACGGGGAACTACTACTGGAACACTTTTACTAATGGTCTGTAATGTTTGTTGTCGGTCGGCACATTTCGTACAACAACTGAATGGGACTGCGCTGCAGCTAGCTCGATTCTCTATCACTTGACATATCCGGATTGCTTTCAAATTATAGGGGAATTTCTCACAGCTTAGTTATGAGAGCAGCTCGCTGGCGTTGATTTTTTACGGATTACCATAGAATACAATTATGTATAATAAATAATATTGTGGTCTGTCTGTGTAATTTTTCATATTTTGTATTGTGGTCTTAATTATGTAAGGTCCCCTCGCGCTCACACATTTCATTATTACCGACCGCAGAGTTGAACCTTAAAATTATTGTTGCCACAATGGCCGGTTATGCTCTGTCCCTTATTTTCCTACGACATTGTGTCGTAGAAATGCTACTATAACTTCAACTTTAAAAATAGCTTTTATACTACTATTGCGGAAAGTTGGCGATTTCCGATAAGTGACATTTTTTATTCAGGAGCGAGCGAGTGTATAAGTCGACACGAGTCGGAAATCATATTACGCAAGTGCATCATACAATTTTTACATGCATTGTGCGATCAAATAAATATATATATGAACTAAGCAATAAATGGCGGGCTTATTTTAACCTTTGACTGGTGACATGATTTTTGTGTAACGGTGACGAGGGGTCTGAGAGGCCCACTGCGGTATCTGCTATAAATCATAGAAATTAAGTGTGGTAGCTAGCCGCGGTATTTAAAAACAGTGTAATCATATATTGAAGGATAAAATAAAACAAATAACTATACTCTGAATATATATTTTTTGTTACGATCTTGCCGTTTTAATATATGTCGTCTTTACAATCAAAAAACTAGAGAGAAGATAACAAATTACCAAAACAAAAAAAACAACATATTTCAACAAAATCGCTTTTTTCTATAAAATAAAGGTAATAATGAACTAAAAAAATAGCTCTAATCAAAAGTGTAATTTCACGAAACTAACAATGGTGTTAAACTTTGCAAATTTGTATATGCAGTCTGGGCATAATTGTTTTGCACACTGCAAGTACACATGTTTCGGACTCAAATCACACAGGTATTTTTATTTGCGCCTTACGCGCTTACGCCCTCTAGCGAGCTATTTGGAAGCGTTGTTAAATCAACTGTCAGAGAACTCCTCATTAACGTTTCACCAATGACAATTGCAGTAACCACGCTCTGATTGGTCAAACGACAACACGATATTTGTCTGCTAGTCAAAATGGATACTTTTAGGAATTTTCGAAACGGTAATTTTGTGCACGAGTTCTATGATATACTAGCATGTGACGTCATGGTCAAATGCTGCCTTTTTAACACAAAATTGAGTTTATAAAATACAACTGCTGGAAATATACAATTCTGATATTGTCAAAAGTTTTTGTTTTAAAAGGTTCAGCTTGAGACACGTTTCTAGATTTATTGGACAACGTTCTCAAATACCGTATCCTTTAAAACATCACTACAACAGGGATTGCGATAGAATAGAAAGGATTGTAAATGTCAGTGATAGAGGATATAAGATAATAGAAGCTACTATTCATGATTCTTGACTTTAAACATCTCTTTACAAAACAAAATAAACGATAAAAATATGCATGTAGGGAGGAACAGCAACTAAGAAGCATAAATAAATGAATATTCTCAGTATTTTTTTATTTCCTGTGTCACTCGGTGGGGACGTGAATGTAGTCCATCAATGTCCTCCCCGAGGGGCAAGGACCATTCCACGAATACGAGTAAGATTGAGCCATACTCCACCACGCCACCACATCATTAATTTCATTTACATATGTATTTTCATTGAACTCAATATGCGTTTACACTTTTTTTTTTATATGTTTGTTTTCAGAAACTACGTGGGAAGCACCAGGCGAATATCTTTCGTTAGCGCAACAGGAAGAGAAGAAATTGAAAGATAAAGAGAAAGAAAAGAAGAAGGAGAAACAAAAGTAAGAATTCAGGATAAAGTTTACAATTCATGCTGCTATACGTATAGATGAAGAAAACAATTGATTAAAATAGTTATGACGAGGTTATTAATAAGTTATGGTTATGAGGACGCCGCATGTAGTGTCCGACTTCCTTTGTATTAGAAGAAGACGTCAATCTTCACGGCAGTGTTTGTCCATAGACAAATTCATACAGAGAGGTTCGACCTAGGAACACTACTCTTGTCACGACTGTCTTAAACCAAAGCTTAGGAAGCGCCGCTGACCAAATCCATGCGGCCGTTCCTAGGTAGAACTTCTGTGTATGTGAGCCTTTATGATTACGGTCGATAGCTACAAACTGCCCCTCCGGCCGTTTTGCAACTGCGATGCGCAACCAGTTGCAAATTAAGAATTTTTATTCTTTATTCGCAACCAGTTGCAAAGGGTCAAAGGACCCAAAAGCGAATTAATACCTAATAGCACTTACATCGAGACACATTTGACATTCCATAGATATTTTCTATGGAATGTGAAAAAATAACTATGGACATCAAAGGTGTCTCGATATAAGTGCTAATGCTAATTCGCTTTATTCTGTGTCTCTGGGTCTAATTAGTTAGACATATAACTGCGCGCGTTACAGAAAGCAGAAGCAGAAGGAGTCGTTCAAGGAGGCGAGGGCGCACGTCGCCCGCGAGCAGATGCGCTCGCTCGCCGCGCCGCCCGCCGCGCCGCTCGCCGCACCGCTCGCCGCACCGCTCGTCGCGTGCGGACCCGTGGAGAGAGCGAAGGCGCCGTACGGCACCTGGGTCGCGGTTAACAAAGAGTGAGTTCTTTAACAGCTACAGGGAATAAACAAAAATAAAAAGTTTTACTAAATCGCTAAAATAGTCGTTACAGTTTGAATAATTTATATTCACTTTTATTCTCCTCAGTCCCAAGGAGGTTTAAGTAAAAAGAAAATAAGAATAAAACCGGTCAAGTGCGCAAGTGCGGGTAGGACGTCGGACCCGCACACGAAGGTTCCATACCATTATACACGAAAAAACGTAAAACGTCAGCCTTTTGTACGAGTATACCTTTTTAATTTTTAATAATAAAATATTATAACACGTTATGAGCGGTGGCCTTGAATTCGCAGTAGTCACTTTTCAATCATATATATCATATCATATCATATCATTTATTTGATAACATAAGTTACAGGTCATTCATTACACTATAATTATAGAACTAGTATAATAGTAGTTAATTAATTATTTAAATCTACATACCCAATGTATATAAAATTTATAAGTAGTATATTTCAATCATGTCAACATTGTAAATTCAATAAATTAATTTAACTTATTAATAGTTATAATTATTGTTATTTTTGGGATTATGATACATTTGCTTCCGCAAGGTATTCGCTTACTGAGTAGTACGCCTTCTTAAGTAGGAATTGTTTGAATTTGTGCGTGAATAATTGATTAGATTGTATATCCTTTATTATACCTGGTATTTTGTTAAATATTTTAGGTCCCATTACATGCATAGTGTGACCTGTTTTTGCCAGACGGTGCCCAGGACAGGGAATGTGATTCATCCTCCTTGAGCTGTACCGGTAACCACTTGATGCTAGATCTGGGAATGCTTCTTTGTGAAACTTAACATACTTTGCTACCTCAAATATGTATAGAGAAGGGACAGTAAGTATTCCTAATTCAATAAAAAGTGGTTTCGCTGGAGTATCACATGGTACTCTAAGAATGCGGCGAACCACTTTCTTCTGCAGTATAAACGGTCTGTCCCTGTCAACCGACAGGCCCCATAGGTCTATTCCGTAGTTGATGTGAGAGTGGAAATAGCCATAATAAGCCTTTAACAAGTTGTTCCTGGTGAGGGTGGGCGTAAGCCTACATATTGCATAGAAGGCCTTGTTTAGTTTTTTGCAAAGTGCGTCAATGTGTTCGTGCCACTGTAGACCTGAGTCTAGTGTGAACCCCACGAACCGACAAGCATCGACGGCGGGCAGGCTAACCCCGGCGATACTCACACACAGCGGTTCTGGTTTGCGCGGACCTATTGAGAACTGCATAACTTGCGTTTTGTCAAGGTTTAGTAACATGCCATTGCTACTAAACCAGTGAACCAATTTTAGCACAACTTGTTCCAGTTTATCAGTCAATTCAGTCTGAGTGTCTCCAGTTACAGTAGCACATATGTCATCCGCGTACATAACAAAACTAGCCAGTTGAGTGATGCCAGGTAAGTCATTCATCAATACCAAAAACAGGCTGTTGCCTACATTTGATCCCTGGGGAACTGACCTATCTTCGATTAAACTAGGATTGGAGTTTTCTGTTCCGACGACAGTTGTTTGTGTACGTCCAGATAAAAATGATTGAAATAATCCTAGCGCCGGGCCCCGTACTCCGTAGTGTTCTAGTTTGGCTAGGATCAAGTTGTGATCCACAAGGTCAAATGCTCGTGAAAGATCGCAAAAGACAGTTGCAACCCGCCGACCTGACCTTTGATCTAACTGCTGGATCACCTCCTGCACCAAACTTCGCGCTGCACCAATCGTAGATCGGCCGGCCTGATATGCAAACTGATGTTCGCAGAGAGAATTATTACTACATAGGAAATCATTGAGTCTATTGCAGAGCCCCATCTCTAATATCTTAGATATGGCTGGTACTATTGATATGGGTCTATATTTGTTAGTCTCCCCTTTGTCCCCCTTACCTTTATACACAGGTGTTACTTTAATTTGTTTTAATGATTTAGGATAAGTTGATTCTGCAATGCAGTGATTAAATTGACTACAAAGAATATTTATCAGGTTTATAGGTATTTGGTGTAATAGACTGCATGGGAATCCGTATATGTCTTTTGTGGGTTTACTTTTTATCAATTTGATCAATTTAATTAGCTCTGTGGGTCTAAACGGAGCAACAAACATAGATGACTTTGACATTGGAATTGTTTCGCGGAGTAGGGTTATCGCCTGTGTTAGGTTGGGTCTGAGTTGGGTATCACGGACTATTGAGATATAGTACTCATTAAACCGGTTTGCGAGCAACGCATCGCATGCCTTTTTATTAGGTAATTGTATTTTGCCTCGCATGATGTCTAGTGGATCACTCGCTGCCCTATTTTTACATGTTTCAGTTTTAATGACATTCCAGAGGGATTTAGACATATTCTTGCTAGTTCCTATACAGTTGTTGATGTATAGCTTCCTAGAGTGCATCAAAAGTGTGTTGTATAGTGATTTATAGTGATTATATAATAAGTGTATCTCAGTGTTATTCGGAAATTGGCACCTAATGAAGCCCAGCAACTCCAAGAACTCCTTTTTCTGTTTATGCTGTTTGTTTACCCAGGATTTGTAGTGAGTGTGCACTGAAGTTTTTTTGAGTGGACAACGATTGTGTAGTAATTTAACGAGTGTTTTCATTAAACTGTCAAAATCTTCTCTGGCCGACCCAGAATCCAACTCTCTGTTAATCACATCAGCAATAAACAGATCGAGGTTCAGCTTTTTCGTCATTCGAGTGATAGTATGTGTAGTCCTATTACTATTGTTACCTTTTTTTACTTGTAATGATATGCTGACACCGTGATGATCAGATAGCTGTTTGTCCACGGGCTTTGTAGTTATATCATCAGCACATAGGTCCGTGTAAACATGATCCAGGCATGTCTTTGAGCTTCCCTGGATCCTGGTAGGGAAGTTTGCCACAGACTTTAGACTTAGAGATGATAGTAGACAAAGTAAGTTGCGTTTTTCCTTTGAGTTACAAAGAAGATTGACGTTAATGTCACCTGCAATTAGAATATTACAGTTTTCGTTTAGTAACACGTCTATGAGACGGCCTAATTGGTTAACAAATATGTCATAATCCCCGTCACTACTAGAGCGATATAAACATATTATCGTTAGGTTAAGACTTATACATTGAATTGCTGCTACTTCAAAATGCATTTCTATTGATAAATCAACTAAATCTTTTCTTTCGAAAGTCGTCATATTTTTGGTTACATATATACAGACCCCTCCGTTGTTACGAGAGGGCCGACAGTATGATGATGCTAATTCATAGTTCATAATGTTTACATGCTGGAGCTCATCCGTTTTCAGCCAATGCTCAGACAGAAGAAGAATGTCACATTTACAGTCTGACTGTGTAATACTTTCAATCGCTGTAGTCTTGTGCCGTAAACATTGAATGTTTTGATGCCAGAGACGAATAGTGTCACAGTGTTCACTAGAATCATTGCATCGCTGTGTTGATGTCGACGAGATCTCCTCCCCGCTGCCTGCGGGGACGTGCGGGAAACCAGCTCGCAAACTTCACACGCGGGGGCCACGCAGTTGGCGATGTTACACGTTCGAAGATGCTTTCCGGTATACCCACGACGAATGATGCATGAGTGTCTGTTACCAGGATCCGTTTTTCTACTGAGTATTTGTCTGAAACTGTTATTTTATTAAGGAATTTACGTAGGGCATCCTCAGTCGTTTCAGGTCGCAGTCCCCACGTCTGTATGTACCTCACGCGATCCACGGTCTGCAACTCTGAATCTTCACTCCCAGTCCCTGTTGTAACTCGGTTGATTCGGCGTTTCGAAGCGGTGCGTCTGGAAACTACTTCGGTCCAGTTTCCGTCGTTATTTAATTGAGTCTGATTAGTAAGATCGTCAGTCATGGTAGGAGTTTTTAGCAGTTTAGTAGGTATAGGCAGGGACGCTGGTGGTATCTGCGCATCAATCTCCGGTTCTGTGGCCGCAACCGCTGGCGCTAGCTGAGTCATTGTCTCGGTGGCGATTTTAGCAACAGTGTTTTTCTTGGCTGCACCGCTGTATCCACCGTTGATTTTTAATGAAGCGTTGGTGCGGGCTGTCCTTACTGTACGCTGCATCGCTGCTGCAACGGTCGTTGGAGTTGCCTGTGATGCCACCAAAGGAGTTAAACTGTTTCGGGCCGTTGGTAATGATGCTTTGCTTGTTACTGGAGCACCAGTTGTTAGTTTTATTATAAGGCTATTTTGTGCCTCAATCTTGGCTTCCAGTGTACCGACCTTACTTGACAGCGTTGTTACCGTGGTCACTAACTCGCGCACTAAACTTTCGAGGGATTTTATCGACATTGTGATTTATTATCAGTAAATTAACGTGGAGCCAATGTTGCTCGTTTGGGTTACCCCCACCACCAAATACCTGTACATATTGCGCAGTAATTCCCGCCAACGTAGCCCAGCGCTCTTAATTAGTGGCGCGAGTTATTCTAGGCAGGACTACCACATTCAAGGCCGTACATCGAAACATTGAAAAAGAGTTGTGTTTGTAGTGTGTAAGTATTGAACGATGTACGCAGATCAACGAAACTATTCGCTCATTGAAACCGGAAGTGGATAGAAATTGAGTAACTTATTTACAGAAATAAAATCAAATGCAATAAAAAACTTAATATTATTTTTTATAATTCGAATGAACAATTATTAACAGTATAATGATTAATGACAAATAACTAAGCACAAAACACAATACCTGCAATGAAAGATCTTTTCTGATAACATCGGGAGAGTTCAGTTTTCACCAATAAATAAATAAAACAAAATGGCTAAGATAATGAAAGGCCATAACAATTTTTTTTTGTATGAATACTTCTTTAAATTCCTAGAATCCGGCGTGTTTAATTATTTGTTGTTGTAGCGGCAATAGAAATACTCCCTCTGTGAAAATTTCAGCTCCTTACCTATTTGGGTTGATCTTGTAGAGCCCGGTGGCAGACCGACAGACGGACAGCGGAGGCTTAGTAATAGGGTCCCGTTTGGCATCCTTCGATTACGGAACCCTAAGATAAGAGGTTAACTGTATGCACTACTATAGTAGTGAATCGATTTGACGAATCACGGAATGATTGAAATCACCCAAATTGACGACCCGAATGGTCGAGTCGGCAGTGACCCTGCCTACGAAGCCAAGAGTCCCGGGTTCGAGTCCCGGTGGGGGCAAATATTAGTTTGATGAGAACGTATGTTTGTACCCTAGTCATGGATGTTTATCTATCTAAGTATAATATTTATCTATATAAGTATGTATATCGTTGTCTAGTACCCAAGATACAGGGAATCCTAGTTTGGGGCTAGATCAATGTGTGTAAATAGTGTCCAAGGTATTATTATTATTATTTTAGATTGCAATTTATGGAAAATGTGGCAAAATTTATATCAGATATCAGTTATAGTTTCCGCGCACTCTCCTACGAAATATTAGTATTTTTAAATATTTATCGATTTTCTTTGCTGAATGTAATTTTCTCCAAAAATTGCGACAGTACCGCCCAATGTACATACATGGGTACCTATAACTACAGAAAATAATAACATATGCTTTTAAAAAGAGGCATAATTTATCTCTTAACTTTTTCATTTCTTCAAAAAGGAGGAGTTCCTAATTCCACTGTTTTTTTTAAATGTTTTTTACGCGATTTTTCCATCAATTTATTATGAATAGATTTTGATGATTCATTTTTTTCATCGTTAGGTCATACTTCAGAAGTAGTCCCATACAAATTTTATCAAAATGATTTAGCTTTTTTTGATAAAATCAACAAAAAGAAACAATACAGTGTGAAGAGAGGGCGCTAGTATAGCCGTAAACATTGAGCTCCGTATAAATAAATCATTTTAACAACTAAATCTACTTAAAATTATATAAAATCAGTACCTTTTGATAAATAACAAACCAATTGAGACGTGGAGTTGTTATCCAGTGATAAAAACAGTACAATCAATAAAACAACAGAGTGATTATAAGTGAGTGCAAAGTAACAATAAAATCAAGCAAAACCTATGTATATGTGACGACTCTGACAGCATTAATCCTGCACAAAACATTACAGTGACCAAAGTGACCAGTGCCATTCTTAAATCTACTGGTAATAAACAGAACATATTGTTGCTTCTTACAATCTACATTCCTTTGTTGTGGTGAATGTGTTACATAAGTGCAAAGTCCGCTAACGGTCACCGACGATTGATCACCTTCACACGTCTAAGAAAGGTCACTGGATCGCTAGCATTCACATATTTCGCAAGTCAAGTAAATTGAAGTGATAGCTTGCGGCGAGAGACACCCGCCTATTACGCATGAGATCCGAATTCGATCCCACACGGCGACCATCAACTTTTTGTTTTTTAACTACTACACGGCGAAGAAAGACACTTACTTTTAATTTTTAATTTTTTATCACGTTTTTAATCGTGAAACAAAAATAAAAACATACGGAAACCAAAGATTTCCTGCAAGATGAATCAAGATAGAGACAATGTCACCTTCCGAAACAAATATAGAAGTAACTCAGTGAGCGACCTGTCTAAGTCATCCCTATTTGAAGATAGTAACATGAGTTTACCCCAAACATCCTTTACGTGTAGCCAAGATATTATGTTAAATGAAGAAATCGAAAAATTAAAAAATTACCTAAAAAGCGCAGAGACTGAAATAGAAAACTTAAGCCTAGAAAACCAAAAACTAAAATGTGACCTAGAAAAATCACAAAAACTGATAGAAACATATAAAGTCTTCAAGTTCTCCGACACTCCATCAACGCCGATCTCAGCACGTCTAAAGGCGCACGCCAAGGAAGGCGCTTACAGAAAAAAATGAAAGACTACAGTTTTGCACTCAAGTCAACAACAGTGTTAAAGATGGACCTGCAAATTTGGACAAACAGAATAAAGAAAAAACACAGAAAAATACGGAAGCTGAAGAACCTGACAAGCAGCTCAACATAGATAAGGACGAAAGCCGTGACGCTAAGAGACAAGAAGAAATCACAAACATTGGACATGAAAATCAGACACGAGTATTTCAAGAGACTATAATACACACACAGGAGGCAAAAATCGACACAGAAATAAAGAAAACATGTAAAGATATAAAAAAGAAAGTCATTATCATTGGTGACCAACAAGCTCGAGGACTTCAAAAAGCGCTGCAAATATTACTGGGCTCTCAACATTTGGTTACATGCTTTTGGAAATCTGGTGCAAAAGTACGCGACCTTACATACGTGGAGAAAAATGAAATTTCTGCATTAAGCAACAAAGACTTTGTTATTATATTAGGAGGAATGAATGAGGTCAATCCTTTTGAATTTAAAACTCATGCAGCAATTTGGTTGCACTCAATTGAAAAGGCTAACGTAATTGTGTGTGAAATTCCCCATAACAAAAACCTTAGAGAATATAAACTTAACTATGAATTGAAGCTGATCTGCAACCAGTTCCAGAATGTTTCATATCTGGAGTTGAATTATAGTAGGTTTATTCCAGATAGAATGCATTTCACAAAACAATTCTCTCTTAAGAAAACTATTGCAAATTGACTATACAATAAAGATGAGCCAATATACAGAACACATTAACTTACAGAAAAAACACGAAGAAATAGCCAAGGTAATGATAAATATGTCCACTCAAACTAATAATGACACAAAACACATTGAACTGCAACCTGAAATAAAAAATATCAATAAAAATTTAAATAGCAATACAAACAATGACATAGTAATAAATAGTGGTACCAATAACAAAACTGACATTAATCTCAATGACGACAACAATGATTTTTTTCGTATATCACAATAAAATACACATCCTGCATCAATACATCAACGGATTAATTAATAAAGTGGATTTACTCTCTGTTCACTTGGATGACCTTCATAAAAACAATAAACAAATAGACGTTATATGCATTACTGAACACAACATGGTAAAAACTGACGAATCTCAATTGTGTATACCAAACTTTACTTTAGCTTCTCAATACGCAAGAAAAAATAGAAATGGAGGGTCGTGCATCCTTGTTAGAAGAAATCATAAATACAAAGTCATCAATGAAATTAAAAATATTAATATCCCAAACTTAATCGAATGCTGTGCAATTGAGCTTATCGAACATAAAATTATTGTTATGTGTATGTATAGAGTACCACCCCAAACAAATAAGAGTGAAAAATTAGAATCATTTTTCACCAAATTAGAAGAAATACTGCAACTAGTTTGCTATAAAAATAAAAAGGTCGTTATAGGTGGTGATTTCAATATCGACATGCTTAGTAACACCGTTGCAAAAAGAAAATTTGTGGATTTACTAAGTAACTATAACTTAAAGAGTGAATTTAATGAACCAACTCGCCTAAGCAGTCGCACATGTCTCGACAATTTCTTACATAACGTGCATGGTTGCAAGGGTGAAATTGTGGAGTTAGCACTATCTGACCACACAGCGCAAATAATTGCGTTACCCGTAAAAAAGTTTTTCTCGCTGACACACTATTTTATCATGCGACGTGATGTAAGCGAGGTAAACATGCAAAAATTTCGAAACTACCTAGGTCAGCTTACTTTTAGTGATGTATACGATAGCACTAAACCCAATGAAGCATTTAATTGTTTCCATAATGCTTTCACGCTTCTGTACTCACTATGTTTCCCTTTAAATAGAATCAAAGTGAATATAATAACTAAGAAAACAAAATGGATATCAAAAGGCATAAAACGATGTTGCAAAAGGAAAAGAAAACTACTGTGGGACTATAGATTAAATCCAAGCTCTACCAACAAACAACTTTTTAAGCAGTACTCCAAACGCCTGAAGAGAGTGATAGTTTCGACACAAAAGGCGCAAAATGACTACTACATCAAAACATCGTCAAACAAAAGCCAAGCGGTTTGGAAAATTATAAACAACACAAAGAATCACATACCCAAAGAGAGTATTAATTGCATAAAAGTCAATGGAAATTTGTTAACAAACCCCACAGAAATAGCCCAAGCTTTTAATAATAATTTTATTGACCAAGTTAAACCTCTTTGTGACATTACTGCTAATAATACTAATAATAATAATCCAGCTTTGACATATAATCAATCAATTCAATTAAATAATTCTTATAAATCTATGTTTATGTCACCGTCAACTCCAGCTGACGTTTACCGACTAACACTATCGTTGAAGAACACTAACAGTACAGGAAACGATGAAGTTTTGACAAAAGTTATAAAATATGTTGCTGATATTATCTGCCCGATGTTATGCTACATAATAAATATCTGCATCGAACATGGTATTTTTCCGGATCGTTTGAAAACTTCTATCGTCAGACCACTCTTCAAAAAAGATAACAAGGAACATATTAATTGTTACAGACCAGTGGCTCTTATCCCAATATTTTCCAAAATAATTGAAAAAGCAATATATGAAAAATTATACAGATATTTAGAACTTAATAATATACTTGCGGATGAACAGAAGGGATTTAGAAGAAATAAGAACATTAATATGGCTGTCTTCGATTTTTTAACCACGATAATGAAAAACCTAGATAACGGCAAAAGAGTGTCATCGATATTTATGGACCTCACAAACGCATTTGACTATGTCGATCACAAAATCTTAGCTCAAAAATTAAATAGTTACGGAATAAGAGGGAATGTTCTTAGTCTACTAGAATCATACTTGAGTAACCGGTCACAATTGACACAAATAAACAAAATCTGCCTTAAGACAAAAACAGATCAAGTGTATTCTTCTGACGTAAAGGAAATAAAGTATGGTGTTCCACAGGGATCGGTATTAGGACCTTTACTGTTTATTATATATATAAATGACATCCCAAAAGCTATAAATCATCCAATAGTTTTATTTGCTGACGACAGCACAGTGACATTTATCGGTAATAATTTAATTAACTTAGACATATATGAAAATGACATTAATAATAATTTAACACATATAATTGAATGGCTAACAAAAAACAATGTTTTAATTAATCTGGGAAAAACTAAACTAATGAAATATAGGCTAGGGCACGGACAGCAATACGCATTGAATATTAAATACTTGAATGAGCAAATTGAATGTACAGAGACAACAAAATTCTTAGGTCTCCATATTGATTCCAACATGTCGTGGAAGACACACATCGAACACTTGCAAAAGAAGCTAAATCAATATGCGTATGCGTTACACATGCTTACAAAAATTGTGAACACTGATGCTGTACTTGTTTCGTATCATGGTTTTGTAGAGTCTTCCGTGCGCTACGGTATAATCTTCTGGGGAAATGCGACGGGTAGAGAGACTAGTTTTAAAGCGCAGAAGAAATGTTTGAGGGCTATGTGCAAGCTGGTCCAAACTGACAGTTGTAAACCCTACTTCAAGAGTCTCAACATTCTTACGATGCCGTCTATTTACATATACGAAACCTTGGTTTTTGTCAAAAGTAATATGCATCTTTTTCAAAATGTCAAAAGCAGGCGTCACCATATGATGCTCAAAATGGAGTGCCACAAGTCAGCCTATTTTAATAAAAGTATATTTGTCATGGCTATTAGAATATATAACAAACTCCCACAGTCTGTAAAAGAAATACAAAATATACATACATTTAAAAAGAAAATAAAGGGTCTTCTAACAAACAAGGTTTGTAGAAATGTATGATGAATTCTCGTGGAGAATGAGAATAAGAGTACAGGAACGATGAGAATGAGAATGAGAATACAGTAGGTGCGACCACGGCTCTACCTCGACCATTTTTGTACCTTCGCATTTCTTGACTTCTTTCTGAATTATTTCCTTGTTTCGCACTTTTTAAACCTCTTAACTCACGTTGTCTTGTTATAGTTTTTTTTACTTATATTTTTTTTATTTATTGTTTTTAGTATTTGTTGTTATAGCGGCAACAGAAACACATCATCTGTGAAAATTTCAACTCTCTAGCTATCATAGTTCATGAGTACCAAACATTTACCTAACTAAACAGAGTTTTTCATGGCCGCTAGAGGGCGCCACATCAGATCTACATAGCCTATGTCACCCGCAGAATTATTACAAATCTATTGACACCTCATTTACTAAAATCGGTACAGTAGTTTAGGCGCTACGAGTGGACATACATACATACCCACCCACATACATACATAGACTGCCAAAATCATTACCCTTCCTTTTGGCGGTCGCCGTAGTCGGGTAAAAAAGCACACACTCTCTTGTAGTTAAAGGCACAGGCTGACCCAAACACAATCTTCACAATAGTAAACTAACCTCTTTGCTACGAATAAGTACTGGCGACAAGCACGCATAAATGTTTTTTTTTTTACAATTAATGTTTCTCCGATAGTAGATCAGTTGCCCTGATAGTTTCTTAAAGTTTTTTTCTGCTCAAGTTTTTTTGTATGCCCCGTTTGACTTAATTCTCTCCCGCTGAAATAGTCGACATCCAATATTTTTATTATGGTGCGTCACGTGGAAGGTCGAGCGGCGCAAGAACCGCATATATCGCTGCCTTCCCCGACCCACGCCGACCAACCGCGCGGAACTTTCAAGAAGTTCATAAAAGACTCTCCTTGACTGGAATTGATTTAAATCGTGATCGTCGAGAACCATGAGTTATAATCTACGTGTCTATGGAGGAAGCAATCTTAAAGAGTTTATATGCGGATCCAGGCATCAGCACAAGCTTAATAAATAAACCAGGAGGCCGATCAGGCTATTTTGTAAAGTGAACAAACGTCTATGTTTCTGTTTCGATTCACTTCTGTTGTAATTCAGTTTTGATTTGGTTCAATAAAATTCGGAAATGAAAGTGAAAGAACGGAAAACCAAGGGTTACACAATTTTTTCGCACTATGACCTACATATCCCAATAGAACTGCACCAATTTTGATATTTTTTTGCCTAAACTCATGTACCAAAAGATCAAGTTTATGTCTTAGCCATCTCTAAAACATAAACTTGATGTTTTGATACAAGGATTAAAGCAAAAAATAGCGAAATTGGTGCAGTGAACACAAAAATATAGGTCGCTTTAAATTTATTTTCTCAATAAAAAGATAATGGGGAATTTCTACTCTGCGGTAGACCGGCGAGAATTTAACGACGCCATCTAGCGAGCTGCTTTGATAACGGAGCTGTCAGAATACTCCTCATTGGGTTGAATAAAGCAAAGCTATATCTCTTACAGGCCAGTAGAAGAAGTGGACCTCCAGTTGCCCAAGGTGGAGGTGTTCGTACCTCCCGTGGTGATGGAGCCGGAACGGGTTCAGTTCAGCGAGCGCAAGGTGACTTCACTCGGAGAGGGTCCAGTCGAGTTCAAGAGGAGAAAGCTCAACAACGCCAGGCGGAATATGCGACAGAAGGTGGATGATGAATGATGGCGGTCAAGAGTTAGCTGGGTAAATCAAAATGTACAGTCTAGTGGTCAATGAAGCTACGAAGATATCACGAAGGCTGGCGACCCTGACAACCGAACGTAGAATTATCCCTTCAGCTTACTTTTAGAGGATAATAGGATTCAAGTGTTACAAAAGGATAACTCCGGATGTATAAATAGACCACGTTATTCGAAACAACTCACTATGAAACTGATTTGATCCCTACGGCAATTTTTTTTCTGTTTTCTAATATAAACATATCATAACATAAACATTATATACAGGCACAAACATTGCTTCTAGCCCCACACTAGGATACCCACTAGGATACTAGGATAGGAACCAGTAACAGCGACGTCACACACAAACATCCAAGACTTGGGTTTTCTTTTCTTCATCCCCAGACGGGGATCGTTCCCGGGACCTCCCGCATGGTAGGCAGAGCCACAACCGCAGCGCCACAGAGGTCGTCCTCTAAACTGGTTTCTAACCTTTGGTTTCGAAAGTGGCCGAAGGGGGATTTCATCGGAGTAACTTTATTTTTGACAGTGCCAATTTCTATAATAAATGTATTAAGCAAAATACTGGGAAAGATCGCTCACGAGAATCTTTATCCCGCCCTGGCCAATAATATTCCGATAGAGCAAAATTGATTTTTCAAGGGGCGTTCCACGGTAACAAACTTGGCAATTTTCGCAAGTGATGTGCTTACTGGTATGGACTACACGGATTTTGAAAAAGCTTTCGACCGTGTAGATAATTTCATACTTCTGTGAAAACTATGTGAGCTTGGTATAAGGGGATACTTATTTAAGTGGCTAGAGTCTTTTATAAAGAATATAAGCCAAGCTGTCATAGTTGCGGGACACCTTTCTGAGTTTGTCGCCTTTCCATCCGGTGTTCCACAGTGATCTCTGTTGGGACCTATATTTCCTTCCTCTGTGATATGGGTAGCTGCTTCAGACACTCCTAATATATTTTTTACGCAGACGACAAAAAGGTGCATAAAAGGATAGTCTCTTTATCTGTCTATGTACTTTTGCAGGAAGATCTGTCTGACTAGGCTTGGTATATTGAAAATAGGATAAGGGAAAATATGAAAAGTGTCAACAAGTCAGCTTCACTAGAAAGACTAAGATAATAGTCAGACCCAACCAACTTAATAACTCCCCTAACGAGAAGGCTGACACAATAAGAGACCTTGGAATTCTGCTCAATTCAAAAATTCTCACATCTCATAGATGCTATAGTAAATTAGGCCTATAAGAACTTAATTTTCATCCTCCGAACTAGCCAGACTTTCTCTAGCGCACTATGTTTAAAAGTACTCTACTACTCTTACGTACTTAGTGTTCTTGAGTATTTTAGCCCAATCTGGAGACCACGGTATAAAACTTACTCTGACTCAATTAAAAGTACACACTCGATGATAGACGGAGTCTCCTGGACATGTTGCTGCTCCATGACATCTGCAATGGACGTATCGACTCACCGCCTCTGCACTTCGTCTAAACGTTCCAACTAATAGAACCAGGCACACATCTCTCTTCCACGTCCCCCAAACCCAATCTAACTACGCACACAACTCCATTATTAATAGAATTCTTTCTAATGATAATGGAGTTTTGAAGGAAAGGGACGTAGACATTTTCAATTCTTCCAAACAGGCCTTTAGGATACAATTATTTTCTGACTCGAAACCCACGCAACCCTGCTTAGTGGCAAATGCTGCCAAAGATCCGATCCCAAGACTACGGTCGTAGGGCTAAGCAGGGGCGTACACCACCACTCTACACTAAACACCACACATGCACAGGTGAGGCATGTTTACTGTTTTCTTTTTGTATATACTTAATTAACCTCTTCAGTATAATGTCAAAATGTTTAGCTTAAGGAATTTAAATCCATGTTTGGCTTAAGTTAAGGTTTAATATATTGTTTAGACTTGCATGTATTTAGCAGTGGATTTTTTAAGATAATAAAATTAATATATAAATAGATAGCTCCTTACATTTTGGGCCGGGCGGTCAGATGTACGGAGAAGTTAAAAAACCGGTCAAGTGCGAGTCTAAATCGCGCACGAAGGGTTCCGTACCACCGTTCAATGGAAGCGATGGTGTGGAGTGAATAGTTTGGATTTTACACAGCAAAATATTGTTTACAAAGTTATTGGTGCGGTTACTTTCACACTCCATGTACGTAACCAGGTGCATCCATAAGTTTGTATGTGGCATTGAAAGAATTGTTGTATGGGAGCCCTCTTAAATATTTCTTTTATCCTGTTTTTTAGTATTTGTTGTTATAGCGGCCACATAAATACATCATCTGTGAAAATTTCAACTGTCTAACTATCACGGTTCGTGAGATACAGCCTGGCGACAGACGGACGGACGGACAGCGGAGTCTTAGTAATAGGGTCCCGTTTGGAACCCTTCGGGTACGGAACCCTAAATAAAGGCCTGATCAAATGGGTTTCATAGTGAAAGTTGTTCAGTATGATAAGACCTATCAATAGGTTATCCGTTGTTTCCAGGACTAGCAGAGCAACAAAACAATTTTTAATAACGAGTATACAAACTCAAATTTGAAATTATAAAAATCTATATTGCGATGACAGATTTTGTCATAATTTCTGGCGCGTTTACTATCGAGGAAAAATATTTTTATCAAAAATTATTAAAAAATTACGTTCATACGTTCACGAAGGCAAGCTGCTCACACTCATGATGAACGAGCAATGAAGAAACAACTGCTTTTATACTCATATTATGCGTAAGTTGAGATTTACAAAAGTCTTAAAGCGTCGCCTTAAGTCGGCGGGATCTCGCTAGGTGTGGGAGGAAATGTAAGGTGATGAAGGATTGATGATGTTGTTCAAATATATCTAAGTAAGATAATAAAGACAATGCGCTCAAGCTATAATTGTTTTATTGCTGAGACTGGTAGCTCTTTTATTTATTAACTTGAGGTTCGTTTCATTATACTTGTCATTTCATGTAAAACAAGGCAAATATTTTAAAAGTAAAAACCCTTTTTTTTCAAGGGACCCCGAATGATGCGCAACGAGACTTTTATACATTTAATTCCTGTCCCTGAGCGGTATATTCATGTTATAATTTACCTGTAATTTAAAGGAACATGCACACTTCCTAGTATTAAATCACTTGACCGTAATTCTACGCTTAGCTTAAATATTTGAGATAGGCATATCCGTTTCCCGTCGATTTTATCCATTTTCGACTCGTTTTTACCTCATATGTTTCCGGTTTGGATTTGCGCGGGCTTTCGTCACCTAGCAGATGGCGCCATTGTAGTTTTCGTAAATGGCGGAGTGCTCATTTTTATCATTGGCGTTTTGGTTCCCGTCGGAGAAGTAGCAAATTCTGCTGCGTAAATCATCAGTAAAAACAAAGTGTGAAAGATTTGTGCAGTGTTACAACCATCAGTGCGCCATTCGTATGCGAGGCCCTGGTTGTCTTATTATTATTGATGACAATATGAACTGTGATACAAATTATCACGATAATATTTCGCTTTGCTCTGCAATAAGCGGTGATCTTTACCAAGACACGAGGAATTATTCTGAGACAAATCAGGTAGAAAATTCCAATCCTAATTTCACGTTTGATATCGAAACAAAATTGAAAGAACCGTCTGTCCCTAAGACGCCCGACAATTTTTTGAAAATGTTGGTTGACGTGCAGCGTTTCGATAGCAGCTCATGGGCACAGGTTCGATATGCTGAAACGCAGAAACTTTACACCCATACTTCAGGTTTCATAGACTTGGAAACAAACGATGAGGTGAAAATATATGATACCTTGCGTCACCTGGCATATACTGAAAAATCCTATGCTGCCGTCACATACTGTTTACTGAAACAAAAGGAGTCACTGCAGCATAACATACGTAGCCTTCTCACATGGGCAATGACACCAGAGGGAAACATTGATAATTTTAGCAACAAAGTCGAGGAATTATTTTTAAATGGAGACTTTCATAAAATCTCCACTGATCTTTTGCAACTCGTGTGTGGCCATAGAGCTGAGGCAATTGAAATGAGGAGAGAGGCTATTACAAGTCAGGTCCGAGGTCCTTTAGTGAAGGCTGCCCTTAACAAGATTCCTCCTTCACACACGCACATATTTAACCCCGACTCATTTACCACAACAATAGAAAAAGTCGGTGGAATGAGAAAAGCTTTTTGGCGTCAAAAGTCTGACAGATCTTCTCAGGCGAAGCCAAATAAGGTAAGACACTACCCCTCGCGGGGATATTACAACAATAATACAGAGTTGCCATCGCGTGGTACTCCTTGTGCTCAGCATGAGTCTAGCATGCCCGCCATGCACCATGACAATTCATCCTCGTGGGGTGGACATTATCAGCACAATAAACCGAACAGAGGATTCCAGCACAGACCATCAGGAAGAGGTGCCTTACACAACCGTGGCTCGCGGCCCAACCGTGGTTCACAAAGAGGTCAACGAGGGCGATCTTACTCCCCTCCAGGACAAAGAGGAAATCAAAGGAAATAGGCTCATAAAAGGAAAAGTCATTTTAAGAGAAGTACAGAGCATTGTAGGTCTCTTAAATTTTGCAAGCTTTGTTGTACCACGGGGTCGACTCAACCATCGTCAACTGCTTTTGTTCATGAGCTCGCTGCCAGACCATCCGTCAACAAAGGCTCATCTTTTGCCTGCAACTGTCCGGATAGAACTGAGTTGGTGGGTAGAGAATTGTCAAATTTCAACGCCTCTGCATCATCCTCCACCCGTAAATTTTCTAATAACGGATGTATCGGATCTGGGATGGGGAGCTCAATTGAACAATCTAGCTCTTTCGGGTACCTGGTCACAGAAAGAACTGCCCCTTGCCAAGAACATTGCAATCAAAAAGAAATGCTAGCAATACTTTATGCTCTCGAGAACGATGCTCACTTAATGTCTCACAGTCGCATCTCAGGAAGGAAGGGGGAACGAAATCTCTTCAGCTCATGGAGTTAACGTACCGGATACTGCAATTGCTCGATCACCATCACATCACATTCAGCATATACCACATCCCAGGCAGATACAACAGCCATGCCGATCACCTGTCCCGGCATCGTCGTCCTCCGGAATGGCACCTGTTGCCGACCTGCGTGCAAGTTGTATTTGCGAAATGGGGAACACCTGTCGTGGATCTCTTTGCATCCGAAAGAGCACATGTTGTCTCCAATTACGTGACACCCTAGACCAGCAGGATCACCAAGCGATGTTTCACGACGCATTCAGTGTTCCGTGGAATTTCCCACTAGCGTGGCTGTTCCCACCACCATTCCTTATACCGAAAGTGTTGACTCATCTGAATCAGTCTTCAGGAATCTTTCTCATAGTGGTACCACGATGGGAGAAGGTTTTTTGGAGAGCGGATCTCAAAGCCCGCGCTCTCGAAGCCCCCTTCACACTGAGAAAATTGCACAAATGTCTAGTGGACACGTCAACGGGCCATCCGCCCCCGAATGTCAAACAGATGATACTCGAGGTATGGAAATGTGGGGGTGGACCCCGGAAGTAACTACATGGCGTCCGCGGCAAATAGCATTACTTATTGTTTTTACTATAACTAGCACAATTTTTAGCAGATTTATATCTGATTCACGGTTTGGCATATAACACGGTAATATTGCATAAGTCAGTTGTTTCCACTCTCTGCAATGCGGATTTATCCAGTCAACTTAGCTCACATGTCCTGGTGAAGCATATTTTAAAATCAATATCCCTTAAAAATCCTAAAATCACCAAACCACCTATTTGGGATACCAGTAAATTGGTCACATTTTTGTCTAATTCCACAATAGATCCAAATAATACTTATCAGACATCACGACATGCGGTCATTCTTTTACAATTATGTTCAGGTCGACGTATTCATGATCTGACATTACTCAGAAGGGGATCATAATCATTACACAAGAACGAGTAGTTGCATTATATTTCGGCCCGAGTATGGCTCTAAAACTGATAGCAGCGACTACAGACAGACTGGTTGGAAGCTTTACCCAAATGACGATACCCTTAGCCTGGATCCTGTATTCTGGGTGGCACGAACCTTAGAATTATTGAAAGACAGGCGAGACTGTTCCAAATCCTCGAATTTATTTGTTACTTATTTAAATTATTTATACTATACGTACGAGTATAATTAGACCTGGATTATTAATTAAACATTGATTTCATAAAATTCACATTGGCGTTATTAAAATAGCTTCCGTCACCAGGCGATAACAAACAGGTCTCAAATATTTAAGCTAAGCTTAGAATTACGGTCAAGTGATTTAATAGAAGCGTTTTACCTGAAAATAAAACGCATATTAAAATACTTACCTAATTCTAAGCTTAGAATTTTATCTCTGTCTGGCGTATTTTCGAGCCAATGATAAAAATGAGCACTCCGCTCATTTTTATCATTTACGAAAACTACAATGGCGCCATCTGCTAGGTGACGAAAACCCGCGCAAATCCAAACCGGAAACATATGAGGTAAAAACGAGTCGAAAATGGATAAAATCGACGGGAAACGGATATGCCTATCTCAAATATTTTAATATGCATTTATTTTCAGGTAAAACGCTTCTATTGGCTTGTGCATTCATACATTAAACATTTTTTATTTTTTATAAGTCTTTTTGACATGTTTACTCTAATGTATTCCTGCGAAAAATATAGCACTATAGTAGTATCTATGATATGTCTGTGAAACACATTGAGTATTTTTATTTCATAAAAGTTTAAAAGGTTATGCGAAATCGCGTTTACCACTGCGAACATGACGGGTAATGGAAGAGAGGCTGTTTTACCCTCTAACCCGTGCTGCTCGCACAACGACCTCGACTTTATCGTCTAACATCGAAAAACAGCAGGGTTCGAAGAACTTCACTACCTGATGCTTCGCCGTAAAAATGCTAATTATCGATTGTGATCTGTGTGACAAGCCCAGACGAATACCTAAGAGAAGTCTTCGACTTCGATCGCCGAGATACCCAAGCCAGATCAAAATCTGCCTAGCCGTCACAGGATCATTAAACCCTGTGATAATGTAAATTTAACGTGCAGCGGAAACCTGGTCTAACTTTAAGAAGAACTACACATACAGTGGCCACATCCGTAGGCTGAATCTCTTTAGAAACTGTTCGATTCAAAACTGTCAACACACAAGTATGGAAGATTTGTCGCAGTTGTAATGCTTGCTGGATGCCTCTAGTGAAGGCACTGGAAAACTCTGAAACCAAAATTTCAACAGAAAATGTGTCCTCTATCCTGCTTAAAGAAGACTTAAGAAGGGGCATCCCTGCCGACCTCCGGACGCCAACAGCGCCTTTTCAGTGTCAATGCCATTTTGTACATATTTTTAAAAAGTAGGGCTTAGCGCATAATAAGAAACATCCTAAACAAGTTAAAAAGAGTTTTGTTAAGGTTGCGGAAACAGACTACTCCACCAATTACATAATTTCATAATTTCTTTATAGCACACAAATTATACATATACAACAAGACTTAATAAAAATTGTGTACAAAGAGGATCTTACCTCTTATAAGAGATCTCTTCCAGTAAACCAAATTAAAACAAGAAAGGTCGATTGCTGAGCAGGGGTAGACCATGTGTACAGCAATATAATTTACCTTTTTTCATGTCTAAATAACTAATTTTTGATTAGATACAATATATATCTAAATAACTAATCTAAACAATATAGACTGAATATAAGAGTGCTTACATAAATACTATATAATATACTCGTACATGCTAAACATAAATACTATATTTATATACTAATAAATACATACATACTACCTATATTTCTAAAGAGAAATGTAGTGCTTCTTCACGCGACTTTTATATATAGGTAAGTATATTGAGAGAAGGACTATCCCTGATGGTGCAGGGGAGTGCATTCCACAATCGAATGGCCCGGAGCTTCAACCCCTGCTCATAGGGCGCGGTGTTTTACTGTGGGGTTGTGAATCTGCGTGAGTTCTCCGAGGCCTGCTGGAAGAAAGAAATGGTAAACGGTCTCGTAAGAAGGTTGGATAGCGTGCATTCCGTAAAATGTTGAAGAGGACGTCGAGGATGTCAGAATCCCGCTGAAGACGTATCGGAGGCCACTTCAGCTCTTTGCGATGCTGTGATACCTACATGGTCGTATTTGCGCAGCCCAAAGATAAACTGAATCCCGAGATTTTGAATTCGTTCGAGTTTGTTCAGTAATTCTTCGTTACTGACCCAGCAGACATCAGCATAATCTATGAGGGGTAGTAGAGGGGTAGGCGTTTTCCAAATTAAAATGGCGGATAGAATGGTTCGTTTGCCATCTCCCAGGTGCACAAAAAAAAAGTTTTGGCCCAACATATTTTTTATTTTAATATTTTTAACTTTTTGAAAAATCCTCCAGAATTACTTCTTTAAACTTGAATAAATAAAATAAAAATTGATAAAACTTGCAATTATTTACTGTTATTGGTTGTGTAATGTTGTACGGTTCTTTTGTATTAAAAATACTGGAAATTAACATAGTTTTTTTTATTTACTCAAATGTTTTTTCAAGAAGTGAAATTCTGTAACGAATCATCTTTGACTTGCAGTAAAAAAAATAAACGAGGCTTTTTTCTTGAAAGTTTTTAAAAAAGTCCGCTGGTCTATCTTCTGTCTAATAATGTACAATAATGCCCATAAAAACCGTTAATAAGTTTATTAATTTACCAGTTATGTATCGGGCGGGCGGTACGCATAATACAGCTATATTCGACAGGTATGTAAGAATATACATGATTTTGTAGGTAGAAAGAAATTTTCAATTATTCTTTAATCACAAAAACACATTATTTATAATAAAAAATTTACAAATCTTGCTGGATTTGCCAACCTTCATTGCGAATGCACGGGTAACATCGATATCTTATTTCTACAGTGGTAGTTCATAAGCGAATTTAATATAAAAACGTTATTGCATCGAGCCAATGTGCAATAACACAATTAGAAGTGCACCAGATAAAGTGTTTTTTTCGAGTTCCAAGAGTTCAGAAAATACAAACACTATAGTGTAAAATAATGACAAGAGATAAGGTTATGTTTAATACAACCTAGTGAAACAACACGGAGAAAAAAGTGGCACATCGGCTTAAGAACGAAATTAGGTAAAAACTAGTGATGCAACGAATACTACTTTTACGAATACGAATACGAATATCAACCCTACTATTCGGTGAATACGAATACGAATATCTCGCCATGGTAATAAAAGACTAATTTATTTGAAGAATTTCTATTCTCCTAATAATTAAAATTGACAATAGGCAAATTTTTATTTAAAATACATAAAATTTGTAGATTTTCTGATTTTAGGCGATTTCTTTGTTCAGTCTGGATGTTTCCAGCTGTTGAAAAAAGTATTACCGAGCCGACTGGACATGGCTTCAATAAAAAATAATTTTGGGCGAGTTTTTTCAGATGTCTTCTCGCCAAATGCCTATGCACACGTCGTATTTTTACGTGTCGGCGACCGACGCGCGTATTCGCTGAATACGAATATTCGGTAAATGTCTATTATTCGGCGAATACGAATATTCGTATTCGTTGCATCACTAGTAAAAACATATAATAAGTAGTAGTAAGCTGCAAGGAGTTTGATTCATCTTAGGCGGTCACGTCACATCCCGCTTCGACCGATTGTGATGCGTTTCGGAGATTTGAATTGCATCTTCATTTTGCAATTTTTATTTAATATTTTAAATATGGCTGATGTGGGTAAGCGAATAGCACGGCTTAAGTGGAAGTGGGCAGGACACTTGGCATGGCGAGGAGACGGAAGATGGACCAGATCGGTGACAGAGTGGTGGCCAAGAGTAGGCCAAAGATCGGTCGACAGACCATCTGCCAGATGGCCGACGATGTGGCGAGGGTGGCAGGAAAGCAATGGACGCGGGTTGCGCAGGACCGTTCTGAATGACGGGTTTATGAGGAGGCCTATACCCAACAGTGGGGCCCCTGAGAGGCTGATGGTGATGGTGATGATTTTAGATATTTAAATTGAGACTAAATAATTTTATTTATTTAGATACAAACGGTCATTTACATTATGTTTAAGTTTAAATATATTATAAAACATATAGACCTATAGTATCCTAACGCGTGACTAAATCTCTGAAAGACTACTCTTGATTACAAACATTAGTGCCTGCTTTACTTTTTGCGGAAAATATACTATAGGTACAACCGGAATCGGTATACACACTTAGTGTATACTGATGTCTATTATACACACTATGTGAATACCGATTCGTAGCAGCAGCAGGTTAGTAGCCAACTGCAACTACTGTAGACGACGACCGACACGTGTCGCCGACGCGAGTGAGCGAGACATCGAGCATAGTTAAGTTGCTTTCCAGTTATTTTGGTTTATATCTTTTTTATTTTAGAAAATTTTACATAAAGGTATTAATTACGGAAATATTTTTATGAAGGGGTATGCAGGTTATTGAGATACCACTTTTTCCTCTAGTAACCATTCTTTTATGGCTTGCTATTATAACAAACATACATATTTTTTGTTTTAGTTTTGATTCATATCGAATGGTTTTGATAATAAAAAAACTGTGCGGCAATGGGAGTTTTTCTATGTTGAAATATGCGAACGCCCGATTTAAGTTCATGTTGCAGTTGTAGGTAAACATTAACATTTACATACAGGCACATACATTGCTTCTGGCCCCACACTAGGATAGCCTGTGTCGTGGGAACCAGAAACAGCGACGTCACACATATTTAAACATCCAAGACCTGGGGTTTTTTATTTGTTTGCTCCCAGCCGGAGATCGAACCCGGGACCTCTCGCATGGTAGGCAGAGCCACAACCGCTGCGTTACAGAGGTTGTCAGATCAGTGTGGGTCATATGATCGTGATGTGTGTGATACATTCTACATGAAGCATCAAGTGCGTCAATATTTGGTATAGGAATATACCTATCTCTGAAATTCCAATAAAAAAAGATGTGCCAAATTTTGGAAAAAAACTACAAAATTAGGTAGGTACTAGAATCCCATTCATTTTCGGATAGAGTATATTATATGGTTAAATTTGCTGGCAATTGGCTCACTTAATCCTTCACAAATTCACAATATTATACTCGTGTGTATCGAAAAAGGGGTCTCCTGGTTGGTCACTATGTGAATTTCACGTCTACGAAGGAATTCAAGAAAGGGCGATATTAATAATGTGGCTCGGAGCCAGTGGTGTGGTCGATATGTTGATATCCGGAATGGTACAATTCTTACTTCCTTGGTTTAATTAGACCCTGCATCTTTGGATGAGTTTTATCTACTTGTCTCTCATGATGTCACCGTTTATTTAATGGCCTTATTAACGTGAAGAGGTACCATTTGGTACTTACTTGTTTTTGGCCGGTACATTCATATGACAATAGCTTTGCAAAAACTAGAGTACCAAGGACTTTACAAGATAAAACTACTTTAGTAGGTATATAGGTATTTGTTTGTGTATACTTGGCAATAGTTGAGGACATCGTGAATCGTGAATATGTTCCTTATTATTACTCCTTTAGTAAGATCTACGGTGCATATAAAACCTCTCATCTGGGGATGAAATTGGCTGCCATGGTTAGTAGTAAAACCTAACGATAACTAAGTACTAAATCACACGTATTGTTTTAAGCCCGTATACCTACCTACTGGAGGAGCTGATGCCCGCTCAATGTTTATGGACATAGCAGGTAGATTATCTATCTGAAAAATAATTTTAAAGATGCCTAGGAGTCCGTATCTACCGTAGATAGGACTCCTAGGCAACTTTAAAAAGATTTTCCCCTCCAACAAAAAAATACAATACTGTCCGGATTTTTGACAACGGCGAAACATTGTAATAAAACTTAACATAATAGGTGTAATGTGCTTGTGCCAGACTCTACATTTCTGTACTACTGTGTTATATCTAAAAAAGTTTATTTTAATTTGTAGCTGGCTGTATCCTCTATGGATTACATTACTAAAGTGCAGCCATTCTTAGAAGTTGCATTTGACATTTGTCAATAGTAAGGGCACTCTCCCTCTGCTTGTTTCGCTTTGACGCAAAGTTTTGTCCCTTTCATTGAAAGATGTCAAATGCGACTTCTAAGAATGCCTCCACTTTAACTATAGATGACCACAACAAAACCACAGGAAATGGTTATAGTTTTTGCCGCAATTAATCGTCGTCTTAGCCCTAACGACCTATTATATCTCCTGCCATGATTCGTGGCAAATATGGTAGGTATCGCCGTTTTAAATGGTGTCGTTGTTTGTGACAATAGTGAACACATCGACACCATTTTAAACTGTTGTTACGACATTTCTGCATCAGTAAGTGCACCAGTCACTTCACTAAACATACAGAGCGGTTTTAAAAGTTCTTAGAAACACCGTTGCATCGCTGTACAAGGACAGGCATTGATCGTTAGTTTTTCAACGTGCTTATGGTACGGGACTCATTTGGATGTTATATAAAGGGTGGAGCGAGCAGGATGTTTGTCTAACATTGTCGAAGATAATCTTGTGAGACACTCCTGTCTATTGCCTATCTAGATTTTTTTTGTGTCTTCTAGAAACTAACGGTTCAACATGTTTAAACTGGTGAGTACTATTATGATCTTCTTGCGATACTATGATTGAAGGGTGTTATTTAAAGCAGCTTCTTAAATACTGGTTTCGTCTTTAAAATTACTTAATTGCGTCTTCAAGCGCCAAATAAATATTTCTCAAACATCGTGATAATTTTATAGCAACTAAAGTAACATGTCTACAGATTTACAGCTTGTAATAAGTGTATCAACTGCATCTATATAATAATTCAACAACCTCTAATTTCATATACCTACCTAGTCTATTTTTAATGTTAGATTATTTATTTGAAATTGAATTGAAAACTAGATTCGCATTTACAAATTTTCATCAAAAAATAATATGATTTATTAATTAAGTTGTTGAATAAATCAATGCAATGACTAATTTTGAGACTAGAAATTGATTATACTATCGAACAGATGTTGAATCTCTAAAATATGTAGAGAAGCCCACTTACAAAGCTGCTGATTTATCAATTTTTAAGCAAAAATACTTATCAAACACAGCGGAGTTATATTAATTGTTGTTTGTGAATTGGCGCTGGTTGAATTGAATTCTGTTGCGGTAGTAAAGATGATGAATTCATATAATTGAAGCTGTCCCATCGACTCTGCTTCCGTACACAAATTATAGGCTGTAATTGTTAAAGAAACCTTTTGATGTTGCACTTCTAAAATCGCATTACTAAACAAAACAAAACGTACTTTGCGTCACGCCCTTTCCCGTACGGGTAAGCGGAGGCACAAATGTGTATTCAAAACTCCTTGCGTGACAGGGCCTTAGCCCATCACCGCAGCTAGAAGATTGAAGGTTTCCTCACATGTTTTCCATCACGTTTAGAAAGTAAACGTCTGTAAAATGTAAGATCAATTACCTGTCTCATTGGTACATGGTATCCGCATCTCCAGCTTGAGAAGCAAGCGTGTAACCACTCTATCTAACCATTACTAAACATCTTACAAAAGATTCTTATTTTATGGTATATTGGCGAAAGAAACTGCATACCGCAACGGTTTCGAAGTTAGCACCAATAATTGGTCAATAATGTTATTTTAACTTTTAACTCAATGCTGATATAATGCAGTTAAATAATCTCATAGTTCAATAATTGGGGGGGTAAAAAATAACAAGGGTACCTACCAAACTGAGAAACCCATTTCGAGATAATCGTGTTCCTAACTAAATCACAAAATATTACACGATTACTGACATGTCCGTTAATTTGTCCCCTACGGCGTAGTTTGTTCACATTCCTTATTCCTGGTATATATTAACGATCTGCCTTTCATGGTGGAGAAATTAACTGACATACCTAGTGTTGTTCGCTGATGATACTTCAATGGTCTTCAAAATTGAAAGCAAAAAAGGAGATTTTGATGATTTTAATGGTGAATTGTCTTTAACCTTGAATTGGTTCACAGTTAATAATTTATTGTTAAACGCTGGCAAAACCAAGTGTATCAAATTCGCACTTCCAAATGTCAGGCAAGTTGAGACCAGTTTAGTATTAGACAACAGCACATTAGAATTAGTAAATGATACGAAGTTTCTTGGAATAACCATTGATAACAAATTGCAGTGGGGATCTGCGGCTTACGCTGTTAGGAACATCAGACAAAGCATGGATGTGGCTAGGCTACATCTAGGCTAGTATATTTTAGTTACTCTCATAGTGTCATGTCCTATGTTATCTTTTTGTGGGGGAAAGCAGCGGATATTCAAACTATTTTTATTTTACAGAAAAGAGCTATTCGAGCAATTTATAATTTAAAACGAACAGACTCCTTAAGAGAGCTTTTTAAAGAAATTGACATACTAACTGTAGCAAGTCAATTTATTTTCGAAAATATAATGTATGTACGCAAGAACCTTACAACATTTTTCAAACTTAGCGATAGCTGTAATGTTAACCTAATAAATAATCACAGACTATGTGCGCCCCGATTTAGACTCGCGAAGGTTAGCAATTCTTTCAAGGGTCAGTGCATTCTCTACTATAATAAGATACCTCTGGAGATTTTGAAATTGCCATTTGAGCAATTTAAAAAGCATGTTAAAGCGACTTTGTCGAAAAAGGGATATTACAATGTTCAAGATTACTTAAATGACAGGACTGTATGGGGTTAATCTGGCTCAACACAGACCTTGCTGTTAATAATTTTGTAATTATTTATTCCTGCTTATTAATCATAATAATTAAATTTTTATTATTTGTAATAGTTAAGCACAACCTATTTTCAAAAGAGATCTAAAAATCAATCTGTGGGTGTTTCTACGCCCTGCTTCTCCCACAGTGGTCCAATGTAGAGAAGAGGCAAAAAATGACGTTTGCTAAGTATAAGTAAATATCTACAGTAATAAAGTACTTTGACGTTGTCTTTGACTTTCCCTTCGCCGGGCCGTTAAGTTGGCTGTCATGTAAAACTGTTTTCCTGTCAGCGGATAACGCAGATGTCAGTCGGAACGTAAATAATTAATATAATTATTGATATGAAGTTTGTTAGTTTATAGTTTTAGCATCGCCAATTAAAAACAAATATCCTTGCTGTTAATAACCTATGCCGGATACATAAAATCTTTATTTTGGGTAGGTATCCGAAAACATTGAAATTGAACAAAGTTGTTTCACTAACGCCCCCCGCTCCCCGCAGGTTCTCTTCGCCGCCCTGGCTGCAGTGTTGGCACCAGCACTTAGCAAGCCCCAGCTCCTCGTCGACTACCCAGGGTACTATACAGCGCCCGCCTACGTGTCTCCCTACAGCGCCTACAGCACTCCGCTGGCGTATTCTTACCCTTACGCGTACACGTACTCCGGGTATTCCGTCCCGGTGACTTATTTTTGATCGTAGTATGATTGTGCATTAAGTTTTTTTTGGTACGTGGCGTTTCTGCTAGTCCACTCAAAATTAACTCTTAAGTTGCACTTAGGCGCAATGCCCACTGAACAGACATGATAAAGACACGACAAGCATAGGCCACGCATGCACGACATGTCCTTTTGTACCCAAGCCTTCAAGGCCGATTGTATATAATGCAGGCAACCGTGCAAGCGTGGCCTAGGCATGTCGATTATCTGCGTTGTCTGTTTTACATAATATTTTGTGATTATAATATATGAAAATATTTACTGTTCAGAATTTATAATTCATTTAGCAATGTTAATTATTCGTGTAATGGACCCAATAACTCGTAAAATGTAAGCTAGTGATGATACAGTTATTATTTTAATTAGGTAAGTTTTGGGATATTTTTGATTGGTGTTACATTTAATGGTCTTAATCTGTGTACACAGTTACCGGCAAACTTATTGAACATCGACCTTGCAAGCGAGATAAATGCGCCTCTTCGGTGGTGAGGAGTGGGAGAGAGTTTCCCCACTACGTTGACGAATGCTCATGCTCAAGAAGTTTGTCGGGGTAGAAAGGAGATTGTGATAGTTACCTATCTATCTGATGACATGTAATAAACTATAAAAATATCTAAAGTAAAATATATTTGATTTTAAAATAAGAAGTGGAAATAGTTCCCACGGTAAACTTTATATTGAAATTGAAAGACATTGAACAATAGTTGGAATGTGGTGACATGGATCAACATGATCAATGTGGTGACATGGATCAACATGATCCTTCTATTAGTTGGAATGTGGTGACATGGATCAATATGATCCTTCTATTAGTTGGAATGTGGTGACATGGATCAACATGATCCTTCTATTAGATTCATATCCCATGACCTTATCGAGGGCCTTCCTGACGTATTATTATCCTCCATAACATCCAAGGCCCAATAATGATATGTCGCCCACGTGTATGCCTCATCTGTATGCCGGGACATACACATGAATTGCTTAGATATTAGCTCATAGCATATCTTTGACAGCCCAATAACAAATAATATTTGTATGGATTACGATTCATACATTTTAATGGAACATTGTGTCGAAAGAGATAGTGTAGTTTCATTAACTAGGCGTATTTGAGCCGCAAACTAAATAATATGCCCTCTGTTCGTAAAATCTTAGCTATGTAGATACTCTACGATATTTAGGATTATTGTTAACACAATAGTAATTTCTTGATTGTACTGCAATTAACATATTCAGATCTGTGACTGATTTTGTTTATGTGAAGTGTGTATAATAAGTAATATGTGCTATTACTTAAAATTATGTTATTCCTGTGATTGTGTTAAGTGTAAAAGTGCAAAGACCTATACTGGGACCCTAGAGTTACAGCGGACGCGCGGGCGCAGAACGGATCCTTTGAGAGCAAGATAGTGCAATCCTTAGAGCAGGTTCGGGTGAGATTGTTTACTACCTAGAACTAACACAGAATTAAACCACAACGAATACACGTTCGATAATATGGGTAGAATTACTTACATCAGATCAGAATGGTCAAAAACTTACATTGCAGCAGCAACATTGGCCTGCAGCGGACGCCGCGTCACCGCTAACTCCCATGCTCTAAGCGATAAAGTGTTTATTGGCTTGTAAATCACACATAAGTATGTGTAGAAAAGTGTAGTTGATAAGAAGAATTAACCCATCAACGACCCACGACTGCGATAGAGGTCCATTTTCGTCATAGGTTTTGAAGTTTATTGCCATGGCATAAGATTAACAATCGCGATGCCTCAAAATGGGTTTGGGTTGGTGAGAAGTGAAACAAAGCAGTTTAGTATTTTCTGTAAAATACCTACCGTGTCATGTCGTTATATCCTAGAAGAGGATAAAGTGCGTTTTGGCTTGTGAATCGCATAATTATGTATGGTTTGACTAGTGTTGCACAAGAAATGAATAAGACATAATGACAACATCAAATTTTCTGCAAATACACTGACAAGTTATTTAATTTAAATCTCAAAGGTCCACAATAAATATAATCAACTCAAAACGATGCAACAATAGCCTAGACTAAATAGTCCATCGGTAACTCCAGCTCAGTTCAAGGCAAGCAGATGGGCGCAAGAATACTATACAAATAAGATTGAAAAAAGTGGACGGGTGAAGCAGGTAGACTCTTAGCATAGCGAGTAGCAACTGGCAGACAATAATCTTGTAAAGACAAGAAGATTAAGTTAAACTTAATTTCGACAAAAGAAAAGCGAATATTTTGGAACAGCTAGTGGAAGGACTCAGCGTGCTTCCTAGAGAAAATGATAAATGCCTCATGCCACGAAGAAAGATCATCGACGAGCGAGAAACGCAATTACTTGTGCCTTAATGTCAAGCTCTAGTGTGTGTATTTTATGTACCTACAATTGTGAAAGTGCAGTGTGAATTACGCTACGCCTACCTAGGATCGCAACACCAGCTCGCTGAGGACAAACCGCCGCGCCGCTGTCACAGTCACCGAGTACGACTATAGGCGCCCCCAGAGACAGCTAAATGAGTGTTTCCCGGTGAGCCTGTTCCAATTCAGTGTCTTAACGCATGAAACCAATATTATTTCTCTACAGGCTAGTCTTTTAGAAGACACATACTCCACGCCGCCCTCAACTACGAAACTAGTAAGAAGAAAGTCGGTCGACTGATATACACCTGGAAAGACTCCCTCAAATACGATATTAAATACTGGATGGAGCCTAAATATACCAGCTCCCGGAAACAGACAGCGAAACTGAAAGCACATCGGACAACCCAGCAGAACAGAACCCAGAAAATCAACTAACAACACATGAAACGGAAGATCAGGAAATATAAAAAAATAACTGCTCTTCCATCACATATCCGCTCCTGTCCAAAACGTCCTATATTGGCTAAAGGTTGCATTAATCGGTCGATTCTATTCACACTCCTCCCCTCTCACTTGAGCAGGTCACTCCCCCTCTCACTTGAGCAGGTCACTCCCCCTCTCGAAAAGCGAGCCCTCTGTTACTACTACTACTCTACTACTCTGGCCAATTGACCGGACTAGGTATAATCCTGACTGGGATGGTATAATTCGTTCGTTCGTTCGTTGTTCTGCTATTAACATATTCAGAAAACTTTTAAGATAGAAGTGTACAAAGTAGAACTAATCTCTAACAAGAGATTTCTTCCAGCAAACTATGGTTGGACAAGAGAAATAGGTCAAGCAGGGGATGACCTATGCATACACAAATATAAACATATTATGTATATAATATATCCTTATACATATATATCTAAAACACTAACTAACTACTGAATATATAAATATAGAAAATCAATAAAATAATAGAATACATAAACAAGGACTTAAATACAGTGTATTAATATGTAAAATATAAATGTTATACATATACAGGGTGTAACAGAAAGGTGAAGTCATATTTTAGGAGTTTGTTACTGGCATCTTTCTGAACAACTTTCACTATGAAACCGATTTGATCAGAGCAACTTTATTTTTCTCTTCTCCATACAAAACAGCTAATCGCCCGGCCCAGTCTGTATGGAGAAGTCAAAATTAAAGTTGCTCAGATCAAATCGGGTTTTTAGTGAAAGTTGTTCAGAATGATGTCCCTAACAACCCCCTGAAATATGACTACACCTTTCTGTTACATCTGTATAACGTACCAATCTAAATTGAAAAAATATTTAGTGATAGTATCTGATGGTGCAGGGAAGTTCATTTCACAATCGTATGGCTCGGACATAGTATAAATAAGAAACTCGGATTCTGAACCCGTAGGTACTCGTAATCTGCAGTGCATCGTTGTGGGTGGGGCTTTGAGCATAGACGCCATTGTAAGTTCTCCGAGGCCTGCATGAATAAAGAAATTCAAAGCGATCGCGCGGGAAGTTGGGATAATGTGGACTCCACAAGATATTATAGAGGAATCACAAGATATGAGTCCTGTCGAAGCCGAATCGGCAGCCACTTCAACTCCTTGCGATAATGTGAAATGTGGTCACACTTGCGTAATCCGAAGATGAACTGAAGCCCGAGATTTTGGAGTCGTTCGAGATTGTTCAGTTGTTCTTCGTTTGAGCTGAACCAGCAACTTCAGCGTAGTCAATGTGGGGTAGAAGGGACAGGATAGGGCAAGGGTAATTTTGGTCTGGCGAGGTAAAAAGTTGCCAACATGGGTTCACCAGGACAACTGGTTATCGAAAATAACACCCAGGTTTTGGGCTTTATAACTATACATGGTTATTGTGCCATTGCTATTGCTGATATTTATTTTATTTCATAGCAGAAAATCATCTATAATTATTTAAGGTAGAGTAGAAAATAGGAAGAAAATTAATTGTTCATGACATTTTTAATACTAAGTATATTTACATATTTATCTAAAAATTTAAATAATTAAACTATACTGAAACGTCCAAAGACATCAAACAAATGTCCTAAAGATTTAACCCAATATACAAACCTATTTTGTAGAAATGAAGCTAAAAATAAAAGCTTATCGAGAAATTAAAATATCTTGTAAATAAATATCGATTCTGTATAGTTTTATATTATAGTAGGTAATATAGGCATTAGGTACCTACAATAGTTTAACATAAATGTACGACCTAGGTATGATATTTAATAACTACGACAACAGCAAGCCAGCATAGTAGATAGATACATTATGCCCAATTCTTATTAAAAATACACATTTATGTATGATTCATTAGGTATGCTACCTATCTATTTTCGGATGAATTCGACTATTTAAACGCGGGGTTACGTCTAATTCGGACAAATACCCATATTTTAAGCGCTATATTTGTCTTCCTAAAGGAGACACTTTAAAAATCCCAGAAAATATATCTTATGAAGACATGCATTTTCTTTCAAGTTCAAGTATTTTATTGCAATTAATTACATGTTATAAAAATTAAATTTAGTGTAATTTAATCCTGTTGGGTGTAGGTATATGGTTTTTGCGTCAAAAAATAGGTACCTATTCAAAACATCTTTAATCTTTGTGTTTGAAAACATCATAATGTGAACAGCCAATGGGAACCATATGAAAAAAAAATAGATGTTTTTCTTCTAAAACTTGCTAGTTCTTGGGATATAAAAATAATATTGATATCTATGATCCTTGCGTTCAAAAATAGGTGTTCAAAATATTTTTAAACTGTGGGTTTGTAATTAAGAAATATTCAGTGATTTTGAAGAAATAAACAAAAAAACACACAATTTGCGCAATGTTCTGCCGCAGGGACTGATGTAACCACCATGTTGCACTGTGAGCTGTTCTGATCTTTGTTTTAATTTGTTTATGTCCAAAATGTCAGCCACCACGAACCGAGTTGGTAATATTACCGACGACGCGCCTTGCACTTGCACTTGCACTTGCACTTGCACTTGCACGTGCAAGTGACATTTAATTAGCTGACCATATTTTGGGGAATGATAGTGCCCATCATTATCAACAACATCACCCAAGCAACGCACGGTCGCCAACATAAAATAATTTGTTTTGGTTCCCCTTAATTTGTAATCAGCTGATCGGGTCAATGGACTGAGGGACGTATTTTAATTTTATTTGCGACCAAATGTTTCTTGGGGAAAGTTGTTCATAACGACTGGTTCTGTCATTCCCCAAAATATGGTCAGCTAATTAAATGACACCTTGTATATGTTACAGTAAAATTGTCAAAACCGTTAGTTTATGATCTAACGTTTTTTTTCTCGTTAGTTTACAAACTATCGATAAATTGTAAAATATGCCATACTGCTTTACGATATGACGCGTTAGTTTATAATAACACCGTTAAATTGTGAACTGGTTTAAACTTGAATTGCAAACGATATCAGGGCAAGCACTGCGGTAGCTTAGGTGAAGACCAGAAGGTGCGAGCGCAGCGAAGCCTCCGAATAGTATTCGTGTTAGGTTTACATGTAAGAACAAAAGAAACGTTAATTCTAAACCCTATCGGTCTGGCTTACAATTTATCGATAGTTTACAAACTAACGCGTTAGTTTATAAGCTAACAGTTTTGAAAGGTACATGTTTGTTAATGTGTGGTTAATTTTGAAGACCGATAAATAGTTCTCTCTAGTCTTACCTTAAATAACCTTAATAAACGTTTTACATTCATTTAATAGAGTATTTACGATAGGTACCTTTCTTACTTACAACGGGATTGGCTGGTACTACTTATACTAAATTAATATTCGAGCCGGCCCTTCAGCCGGCCCTGGCAAATTCAGGTTCTAACTGTATAATAATGTCTAAGAAGAAAGTTAGGAGCAGCCAACAACCTAGATAACGTTGTAAGTAGGTACATCTTAGCAGATCTAAGTTAGTTATTATTATATACTGTGGCCAAACATGAAATGAAGCAGGTATTTTTCTGTGGCTGGTATGTTGTTAGTGAGTTCGCCCAAAATACAAAAAAAAACACTGTGTGGTTTTATATTAAAAACCACCAATGCATGATGGATATGTAACTATCAGAGGTATTTGTATCGATGGGTTATCCTGATAAAGTTACGTGGTTAATTATTATTTTGACGTGATTTTCCTAACAACGTACCTAGTAGAGCGCTATAACTTATTTCATTTACACAATATTTACTGGATCCAACTCTTAGTGTATTAAATTCAAACTTACGTCCAATATTTGTCAGCTAAGTAGTTAATAACTTAACGGAGTTCAAAGTTCACTTCCGTGGAATTTTCACTAAATCCGTCGGCACACGAAGAGTTTGTGTATACCCACTCAATTCCACTTTCAAGCTGTCGCTGACATACACCAGAATCACTGACACTTTACTTCAAACCGTTATTACCATATAAATTACACGTTGTCTTTTCCTATCGTTCACTTTTTGAAGGCAGATTAGCTTTGCCTGAGCCAAAGTACCAATATCGCTACTTTACTATATTGCCAGTCCAGGATATGTCGGGTAATGTAACAACCAGACAAAACTTGCATAAAAACACGGATCAAAAAATTGGTGGACATCGCGGCGAAAAACTGATATAGGTACCTGTATGTAGTACATGTATTGCAAACATTATTGTGCTACCTAGTTAAGTACTTTGGAATTAAATTAGTCTGAAGATTTGTGCTTGAAGTATGAGTTTCATTTGTGAAAAGATACGACGAAGGACACGACGCACTTATGCAGACGTCTGTAACCTCAGCAAAATCGCCATTTACGCCCAGGTGTTCTACCAGGCGCGACTTCTTATTCAGGCCACCTCCAGGTCCGAGTCGGAGTGGTCGGAGTAGTGGGGCGAGGGCGGCGGCGGGGGCAGGCCGCGCTGCGCGGGGGGAGGCAGCCCGCCCGGCCCCCCCGCGCGGCACCCCGCCCGCTCCTCCTGCAGCTTGCGCAGGCGCTCCTGCTCCTCGCGCTTCTGCTTGCGCCACTTCGCGCGCCTGTTCTTGAACCACACCTGCGAAGCAATTGACATGGTCAGCCAGAACACAACAGGAGAAGGACATCGGAAGAAATGAACCAGAATCGCAATAATAAACTGTGCTTTCTTAAAAGCGTCTTGCGATCTGGATTGATGACAGAGAGAGATAGAGAATCGAGCTACAGTACAGTTGGCGTCGAAGATGTTATTCTGACGTCTATGAATTTCAATGGCCTTTGAAAAATTGTCAAAACACGATTATTTCATTATGTCACACGAGTTGTATTGTATAAACTCTTTGCCTTCAACATTCCGCCTGGCGAAAGACAGAGAGGGATACTTGGAGTCGAGTCAAGCTGCCACTGTGTTTGGTTCGGGAACATCGGGACATTTAAGCGGCACTTAATTTATGCATTCGGGCTTTAGTCTAAGGTGAAGTTTGAACACATAACAACTTTGGGGATTTAAGGTGACGCAGTAGGACAAAACAGACTTTTGTAAATCTCAAGTTACGCAAAATAGGAGTATAAAGCAGTTGTTTTTTTTAAGCTAACTTAATGATCCTGAGTGTCAGCCGGGGTTCGTGAACGTGCAAACATAGTTGAATTATTCTTGCTCGATAGAAAAGTATCCCCAAGTTATCTCAAATCTGTTTTTCACAATATATTTTTTTACAGTTAATGTACTCGTTATTCATTAAATCTAAAAAATATTAAGTTTTGTTACTCTGTTAGTCCTCTATAGATCGGTGAAAGCCTTTTTAGGGTTCAGTACGTTAAAAGGAAAAAATAATCCCTTATAGGATCACTTCGTTGTCCTTCTGTCTGTCCGTTTGTCAAGACCCTTTTTCTCAGGAACGCGCTAAGATATCAAGTTGAATTTAACATCGATTACTTAAGTCTGGAGTTTGTTAAGTTGTGAAAATAACTTATAAGTCAACGCAATCAAATTTTGCTGAAATTGCTTGCTATTCACTAGTGTCAACGGGAAGTACCCTATAGGTTTTCCTATAGAGGGTACTTCCCGTTGACCTAGAATTAAGAAATTTGGCACGCAGCAAGGTATTATAGGAGAAGTTAAGTAAACAATCTAAAAACCATAGATTAGTAGTAACTTCACAAAAAAAAAATATTCGTCAGACAGAACCCTCTGTGCGCGAGGCCAACTCGGACTTGGCCGGTTTTTTTAACATTTGAATCACATTCCTCTAAAAGTAAGCTGAAGGTATAATTCTAAGTTCCGCTGTCGGGGTGGCCATGCGTCTTCAGGAACAACCCATTTCATACTTCATACATACATACATACATATAAACTATCAACTTTAACTAACTATGGTTAGTTAAAGTTGATAGTTTATAAGTAATATATTTGTATCGCGTCCAGAACTGTAGCACAAATACTTACTACAGAGGATATGTGCTGTCACTCGTCTGATTAGGGTGGGATTTATGTTTTCTTTGAGCCTGATGTGAACAATCGCATTTTATTATATTCTATTATAATGTTGACTTCATCTAAAGCTCGATTTTCATCTATCTGCGAGTAAACAGGAAATTCCTAAGGTTCATGCAAATTAAAAACGAATTGTTGAGGTTAAAATCTCCGTGATTTACAAATATGCCTGTAAGCAGAATCAAAACACAAAATCATTCCCCGAGACCTATTTCAATGAAAAATGCAAAATACAAAAAAATAAGCCTCCATGTAAATCGCGGACAATCCGACCCAATTTATTATATGGAATCCTGCGCTACCGAATTGATAGGACGAAGTCATGCGGAATCAGAATCAGTGTATGCTGGTCATTGATGGTTCTCAGTAGGCGATTGTCGGCAGTATTCCAGTCGAGTGGTCCGCACAAGTGCACTGATCTTCCCAGACCGCGGGTGGTCTCTCAGACCATTGTCAGACCAAGCTGGTCACAACACAACGCTACAAATTACAATAGCATCGTAACTTGAATGAAACGTATGATGTTTAACGTATCTGTTCAATTGGAAAGTGTTGTTAACTATATTTTCATGCTACTTTGGTATCGTTTCGCAACTGCGGATGAGACGTATTTAAGTTTATAAGCAAATAATATAGGTGCATATGTACGACATTCAGTAGGTACCACTAAGTGATCCAACCAAGTCAGGTTACTCTGAAACACCTGGGTTAAGTGCTTAGTGCTAGCATTGCTGCACCACCAAACAAGTAAATATGCTATACTAGACGACCCGCCCGAGTAATGGCCGAGTCGGCAGTGACCCAAAGGAAGCCAAGGGTCCCGGGTTCGAGTCCCGGTGGGGGCAAATATTTGTTTGATGAGAACGGATGTTTGTACCCTAGTCATGGTTGTTTATCTAGATAGATACTTAGATAAGTATAATATTTATCTATATAAGTATGTGTATTGTTGTCTAGTATCCAAGATACAGGGAATCCTAGTTTGGGGCTAGATCAATGTGTGTAAATAGTGTCCAAGGTATTATTGTTAATATTATTATTACTTACGTATGTATTATTCTTGGTAAATTGGGTGAAATAGTCACAATAGAGGACCGATCATCTGCCTGTGTTCAGCGGGCGCCCCACCTCATCATCTATCATTCTGCATATGTATTGCTGCCGTTGAACTACGAGTAGAACCTAGATTTTGGGTTGTTTCTAATCTACGGGTAAGTATTGTTGTGAAGGTTGACCAGCTAAGTAACTTTGCCAACAAAACAATCTCGCCATCTCTCTACGGCTTTAAATTAATTCGTCAACGAGCCCGCTATTGTCGGTGTTAATTGCATTACAAGAGTCTGACGGTAGCCGACAAAAAGCCCATTAACTTCCGCCGAATGAGTGGCGGCGGCGGCGGCGGCGGCGGCTTAGCACTCGTCCGCGCCATTCGTGGCCAGCCAGGCGGGAAATATGGCCGCGACCCGCCACCGCCAGACACGGGGGCGACTTACACCCGCCACTGAGACGAGAGAACACTGGCCTGTAATTGTAATACACACCCGCACACACCCAGTGTTCTCGTGTTCGTACTATTTCGCACCCCGTTCCATTGTCGAGTCCCGGCGGCGCGCAATAAGATTAGCTCGACGCTCTTTTGTGCGTCTTTGATTGTGCTCTCGGTTTAACTCGTCTGTTGTTTTGATTGCATAGGATAGGATCGTTGTATAGTTATTTACAGATTTTTTGCGGGGCTGCTGCCGCGTGGGTGATATAAATTGGCTGGAACCTTGCTTAGATTTTGTAACACAACATAGCGTCACGGGTTTTCCCATACGGGGTGGCAGAGATAAGATTGTGCCCACTTTTAGCCAGTTATGGAGCCTGGCGATGTAGTAATAGGTAAAGGTTTCCTCACGATATTTCTCATCACATTAGAACTTCCGTAAGATGAATTAGGTACCTACTTATCTCATTGGTACATGGTCAGCACCGGGATTCGAACCTGAACCTCCTGTGTAAAAATTAAGCGTGAAACCTACTAAGTAAGTACTATAGTACTAACATTTCAGCCGGAGATTTTGGTCGAAATAGTACTAAGCGTCGCGATCACTATCAACAAGTATATGTGACATTCAAAGTAAAACGAAATTATAAATGACAATGCAAACTCACCTATACAGTAGACCTCAGAGCCTACTAAGAACATATAAAAGCTCGACGTTACAAGGCTCTGCACTCCGCTGCCGAGCACAGACAAACAAAAGGCAGCAAATCCTTCCAAATTCATGTGCAAAGTCAACATAATACGGAAATCGATTTAAGTTAACCTACGGGGAGTTAATAAATAATGCCGCTGCTAATTTAAGTTGGGAGCCAGGAGTCGAGTGTGCCGATCTCTTGGAGTCCTCATTCAATATCGCGCCGGCATTGTTTCCGTGAAAGCCTCCGGAATTCCCAAATGCTGCTGAGGATAAGCTTCAGGCGATTGAGGTTTCAGTATATAATAGAGGAGATTCTCAATTAAATCTGTATTTTTTTATAACCCAGTGTTATTAAGTATATAGAGCATTCATGGCTGTCATTGGTTAGAAGTCGTTCGACAAAGTGTTATTTTATAGTTCAAATGTTTTCTTTGCTTAATTTTTTCCTGTTTACTGGATTCGGAACTACACTGAAGAGCAATGCAAAAGTTCCACCCACAAAATGCCGAAAAACACCTTAATATCTCTTAAGACAGAACCAATATTACGTTTACAATATTTACGTTTTTAATTGGTAATATTCTGATGCGCTGTTAAACTTCAATATTGCAGACGGCGTCATTAAGCTAGCCTTTCCCGTTTAGGAGTAATTTGGTGCTGGTCACTGGAACTTTTTCATTGCTCGTCGGTGTATATGTCGCAACAAGCATTAAATATTAAGTTGACAATTGACTGTAAAGCGCACTCGGTGTTAATCTAATTCTTTTAGACTTGGAATAGAAGTATAAGTAAGGATAGTTCATATCATGTACTTAGCACAACAATCTCATTGGTATTATCTGAAACAACAAACATTAAATACTCGTGGGGCTAATCAGACATTTATTTACAAACATAAATAACCATTTTCAATGACACTTGCAAAAGCACAACACACTCGTATCAATGCAGCTTTTAAAAGCTTAGCCGCAATTTAATGCACGTACAAAAACAAAGCGACTATCGACAAACGATAACAACGGAGAGCTTCGTTACTAAAGCAAACGCCTTCTCTACTTGATATTATACTATTACACCACAGCTACGACATTTCTGCATTAAGAAGATTTAGATATCGTGCCCCGTTTTTTCTGTCCTCAACTGAAACCTGCAATTTCGATCAAAAACCACATTATTTGAATTTAATCAAAGTTTGGGTAAAGTTGAGTTATGGCATAAGGTATTTGAGGTTATAGCAAATAAGGAAGCTGTCCTGGTTCACCTGTGGCCGTTGATCGCTCAGAATAAAATTCTCTGAATTTCTCACAATCAGAGAACTAGATGAGAAACAACAAGCACAGCGTCACGGCATTTCTCATACGATGTGTCAGAGGAGTTGCCACGTTTATCCAGAAAGAAAAAAAAAATGAAAAAAAAGGTCAAGTGCGGGTCGGACTCGCAAACAAAGGGATCCGTACCATCGTACAAGAAAACATAAGAACTAAAAAACAATAAAACAAAAATAAAAAATAATATGTCCGAACTTGGTTTCGATCCCAGCACCGATTTCGGATCCGATGTCAAACCAATTGCCCCACCGACGAAGTTGTGATGTATTGCGAAATTTGCCTTGATATTTGAATAATGAAGATTTGATAATAAGCAGGGGCCAGGGGTAATAAAACATGTCTCTTGTAAGGGGTCACCCTTTAATTTATAAAGTCTCGTGTATTATTTACAACTGTAGCGGCAACAAAAATACACATTCTGTGAAAACTCAACCTGTCAACCTGTCAAGTGTCAACCCGTCAACTCTCTACCTGTTACGGTTCATGATATAAAGCCAGCTGTCGGACAGACGGACAGACCTCTCCTTCTCCTACAGTGGTCCAATGTAGAGAAGAGGCTAAAAATGACGTTTGCTAAGTATATGTAAATATCTGCAGTAAAAAAAAAGTTTTAACTTTGAAATTCATTTGACTTTAACTTTGAGTTTGACGGGCAGCGGAGGCTTAGTAATAGGGTCCCGTTTGGCACCCTTCGGGTACGTAACCCTATAGACAAACGAAGCATCACGCGTTTAACCATATGGGTTGGCGGAGGCATACCACATCAGAGACGAATCTCGCAGAATCGTGATAGCATCTCTGCAGCAACGCTGCGGTGAGTGATGCGTGGGAGATGACAGATGAGAGGGGGAAGGCAGCGGGCTGCGCGGGGCGAGGACGCCGCCGGCGACGCGCCACGCGCCGACGCCTCCGAGGTACTTTATCTCGAATCATTATTAAATGAAAACACCGGATAATTTGACAAGGATGTGGATACTACGGTGATAGACATGCAAAATGGGAGCATTGGCTAAACGTTGGCGCAACTGACTGCCATCCCGCGTGGGAAAAGTGGTGGCGTTATGCTTCCTTTGTTATGTGGATGCTGAGGTTGCCTACACATACATATGAGGTATACCTACACAGGACGGATTTGTTGCTTGTTCTCAAGAGGTTAGGCGATTTAACAAGCAATTATTCTCGCCTCAGATCAATCGTAACAGCAAAAATGTAAGGAATTTATATAACCCGTGATTACTTCTCCACTACTACCTATATCAAAGTCTGACTGCTAGTAAAGTTCATTCTAAGCAAATGACGCAATTCACTACAGTGATTACACTGGCACACGCCATTTATCTAGAAGACAAGCTCACCTAACCACAAGTAGGTACTAGATAAAGGAGGTTTAGGTAGTCATTCTTTTACTCCAAGTTTTAAGTTAGTACCGTAAAAATTACGTACGTAGCAATTTAAAATACCTAATTATTCGGCAAATTTCGTGGCTCTTGTGATATTTAGTGACTCAAACCTATAAGCCCCACTAATAGTAAATTAACTAACAGAGTAAAACGTTAGCTAAGTAAGTAAGCGTCGTTGAGTTAATGTGATTCAAGCGAGAGGTACACTTGGTCGCAAAGAAGCTGTCCTCTTAGCTACATTCTGAATGTTCGGAGAATGAAATTACGAACGTTCAAAATATAGGCAAGGGTTGTTCGTTCGACAGTACGTTATATGGAGTAGCGTGCGAACACTGCCCGCTGGGACCGCAGCGGAGCCCGAGCCGCCAGCGAAGCCCTAACTTATTGTAATAATGTTGTTAGAACAAACAGCCCTCGCCCCGCGCCCTCCATCTTGTTTGAGATTACAATTACGGTTTTAGCAAACTGATTTATTAATGGCCCGCCTGATCTGCCCTTGATACCTTAATGTCGATTTCATTTACATTTGGGATGTTTTTCCAGTGGCTCGTTTTGTAATTTGTGTGAATGGGTTGAGGGTTGTTTTAGGAAATTGAGTGTGTTAAGTTGGTGATAGTGTATGAGTACGGGTCAATTTATTTATCGGTTTTCATATTGTAGTTCGTCATTGTTTTGGTACTAAATGAAATGCAGTATGTCCCAAAATCAATGCAAACTCTTTGTCATGACCTCCCTAATCTGAATTTTTTACCTATTCTATTATTCTTCAACATTTCTAAGGATATTTTTTTCAATTATGATTTTTAACTTCGACGATTCGACGATAAGGTCTTATTAAAAAGTGGCGCAGAAGAAGAAGATAGATATACCCAACGATAAATACAGTAAACGTGATCGTCTTTTATTCCAGTCAAAGAAGTTGCATGATATTTTATATCAAACAACCTACATCACCTAAAAGTAATTTTAATAAAACTCAAAATTCGAGATAAGCCAAGCTCAGCCCTCACACCTGTCGCATCCTATCTCGCCATTAGCTGCGAGATACATTAGTCCATATTAAATGGCATCCGCGAATATAATTCCACAAAGGGCACTTGAAATCACACCCACCTCATTCCGGTTAATGTCAAAGCATCTCCCGTCGGAGCCTGCGCCCTCTCCCTGAGCCCTCGGCCCTCTCCTGTCACTTCGTATCAATTACCGCACGCAAACACCCGTGCCGCACACACCCAGCTCCGAAAAGCCCTAACTGCGAACAATGCTCGAATAGAGCTGCAATTCAATTGTCAAAAGATTGTTTTAATAGCATCCCGATTTACTCGCCGATCGAAAAGCGCCGGGCTAAAACGATTTGCCCTCAAAAGTGACACGTCAGCGACGGGGATAGGTGCCGTTTTCGCAGAGTTAGAGGTTCGAGGCCGCTTCGGAGGGGCCTTCTACAAACACTGGCTCCCCTTAACGTTATACTTTGAAAACAATAATTTGTATTGCGTATCGAACTCGTCTATAAATAATAGAGTGATACTCGAGGGATGCGTGACCGCGGTCGGTGGAGACGGCTCTTAACGGCTCGCTTTAAACCAAATAGATCTCTAAAGAGCATCTTAAGAGCACTTATTGACTCCTAGCTCTTCTTCAGTTTCTCTTTTACCTAAGTATAAATACGTGACAAGTAGTTTCAGGCACTCAAAGTTTTGTAGGCAACCCTTTATTCATTTTAAATGGATAAATACCCCTAAAGATTTACAAACAAAATCATAGTAGTTTAGTTTACCGGTAACACGTGGGTAACACCTTAATCAGGCTTATCAAAGTGCTTATCTACAACGACAGGTTGCCATGACAACAAATCACCTCAGCCTCAGTCCTCTCCGAACAAAGCCGAAACCAAATATAAAGCCCCTCAAAATACAATAGCGCTCTGTTGATATCAAAAATGTATCTTTATTATTATCCCGGTTCATAATCAAAGGAGAGGGTAACAAGCATGAATTGAAATAAGCGAGCTCTTTGATCAGATCCAAGGCGAAGCTGAGGCGGCGGCGACGACGCAGATACGACGAAGACAACGTAATAAAGCCGTTATTACATAGAAGAAGAATAAGACACAAAATGGCGTCTCTTTATTACTTAGCAGCATAGTGCGAGCTTCGCGTCAGGTTTATATCTCAATATAAGAAGATCAGTGAGCGCGGGGGGCGGGTATCGCGGCTGGGCGGGGCGCCACGCCCTCCGAGCTTTCGAAGCTCGTCGCAAGCTCGCCGGAGCTTCCCAGACTGTCACTCCCGCTCCCGCAATTATCTCGATGCAGCCAGCCGCTCTCCGATACGTACTAATTGCACAACTGTTTGAGCTGCAGACGACTGGGATTCGCAGCTCAACGGATCGATTGATCGGTAGTTTACTGGCTAATCGAACAAATATAAATCATGTGTTATATTATGTACAAAAAGTAACGTAAATAGCACCACGGTACCATATTTTAAATATCACAACAGTACGATCTTAATATGCCACGGAGATCTCACACCCAGTTACTACTTATAACTCCGTAACATAATACTGCCGCTTATGAACTAACATGGGTTCAGAGTCAGATCAGACTATGAGCAACCAGTGTCTGGATCAATCTGCCCAGCGCCACCAGCGCCCCAGTCCGTCACTTAACATTTTTAAAAGTCGTTTAAAAGAACACTATCTTTATCTTCCATGCCAAGTATTAATATGTATTTGTATCTATTAATGTATATGTAACATATTGTTATATTATTATTTTTACTATTATGTACATCTTGGTCAGTAGTATCTGGGGGCACGGTAGTGCCCCCGCCAAGGCGAGCAAAGCGAAGCGCGTGGACACAGTCTACCTTTTCTCGAAGCGCTTCGTCGTTTTTTCCAACCCTCACATCTTGGGTTTAGATTATACCTACCAGATAAATAAAATCTCTGGATCTGATGTCAATCTGATCAATGTCAATGTCAAAATTTATATTTAACATATAACGTTTAAATTGCATAGCTCTTATACTTTAGATTTATTGTTTGTTACTGTCTTAGGGTACTTCCTGAAGTCCTAGAAAGCTGAAATTTGGGTTGTAAGCTAGTATCAGAATACAAACAACAAAAAAAAACTAAAACTGGAACCACTCTATAGAGTAAGTATTTTGCAAGGTGTTCCCCTTATGAATATTGTCTTTAATAGTATTAAAGCACAAAAGTCAGATATAGTCGAATATAATAGTAGTTTATGTGACTGCTATATAATGGAGGGCATTGAGGCATACTCGAGAGTGGGTTTATGAAACGAGCCGAAGGCGAGTTTCATAATAATATCACTCGAGAGTTTTAATGCCTAATTATGTACAGTTACATACACTAGTTTATCTACACACATATCATAAGCTCTCTTTGATGTGTTCAAGAACCGCATGTTTGACCGGCATTGTGGCTCTGCAGTTGTTTAGCTTGTTCTGTAGTACCAACGTGCCACAGGCGGACGTCGGCGTTCGAAATTTCACAACTTCGTACCAACTTCACAAACTTTCAGACAAACTAGGGGCGGCTCGCAGGCAGGCGTCGGCGTTCGAAATTTGAATGTCATAATATGCAGATAAACTATACATTATGGTCATTATGTGTAATTTTTCAGATAAGAAATGAGTTTTTACCAAGTAGTTTAACATTATGCTGATCGTAACGTGCGGTTTTTGTAAGCAGTAAAGAGGGTTTATGATACGTGTGTAGATAAAAGAGCTATAAGTATCGCCCTGATCTATCACTTATTATAAACAGTAAACCAACAAAGAAAAGGGAAAGATAGAGATAAAAAAAATGCCTATGAAAAATGACACCTCTGCTGTGAAAGAAAAACATCCCCAAAAAAGACAGAAAAAATTATAAAATAATAAAAAGACATAAGCCGTTCTTATAGTAAAAATTAATGTTGTGAAATTTAAATGGATTTATTTATTCGTACCTACAAGAACTGTACTCGTTACTACAAGAACAGTAGATATATTTTTCTCCTTAAGCCCATGTGACGGCAGCGAAACGGCCGAGCCATATATTTTGACTAAGGTGTAGAGTTTGTGAAGTTAGGCCTTATAGAGTTAGAAATTTGACAGTGGGATATTACTTTCATCAATATTTTTAATGTCTTCATACCTAGGTATAACTGTAGTTTCTTTTTATTCTCTCCATTCTAGGTTTTCTGGAAGAAATCTATTGTTGGAGATAAGCTCGCCTATGTAATTTTTTCTTATATGTATTTACTGTTTTTGTGCAATAAAGATTGATTGATTGATCAATCAGATTGATCAATCAATCTCTAGACGTAGAAAGTTGCATGTAAATATTATCAACATCTAATTTTTACCTCAATATTTCGTATCTTGACTTAACTTATCAGGAAACTACCGTATTGTGTCCTATATACTGTACAGGGACGTCAAATTACCTTGAATGGTGGTATGAAATACAGGTTGTTTAGACTAAACACTGAAAACAGTAGACTTATAAGAGTTCAGTGTTCTAATGGGTTTCACGCTTGCTTCTCACACAGGAGATTCAGGTTCGATTCCTGAACATGTACCAATGTGATAATTAATTTATCTTAAGTACCTACATTATACGGACTTTCTAACAGTAATAGAAAACATCGCTAGGAAACCTTCATTACTCCATATAGCTGCGGCGATGGGCAAAATGGAGTATTGAATAACTAACTGGCTCAAAGTAGGCACAATTATGCCTCTGCCACCAGGTGTGGGAAAAGGCGTGACGCTATGTTATGTTATAATGTAGTGTCAGTTGCATTACCGTTAAAATTCGAAATAGACCAATATAATAGCAACGCTGGAAAATACAGCTGGTGTAAAATAATCGATGATTGTTTGATTTTTCCATTTGACTGGTGTTACAATTGATATTGGAAGTCCATAATAATAAAAAGACTGTCGTTCGATTCGTCAATCATTACTATTATAGCTGATACATTGAGACAAAATATCGGGATAAAAGCTTTTATGAAAATAATTTTCTGCTTGTATTAGTGCCGGGCGTATTTAAACATAAACATATCAAATCAAAATCATTTATTGCTGTGCATATTTACATGTACTTAGCAAACGTAATTTTTTGCCTCTCCCGTAATTGGACCACTGCGGGACAAAAAGGGTGAAGAAACTCCCACAGATCGATTTTTAGATCTCTTTTAAAAATAACCCAACCAATTTTTAAAAGAGATCTAAAAATGATATCATTACATTATTAATAAATAATTACAAAATTATTAACAGCGATTTCTCTATTGAATACATTAACCCAATATAGTCCCGTCATTTAAGTAATCTTGAACATTGTAATATCCCTTTTTAGTCAAAGTCGCTTTTACATGGTTTTTAAATTGCTCAAATGGTAATGTCAAAGTCTCCAGATATATCTAGTTGAAGTAGAGAATGCACTGACCCTAGAAATAATTGCTAACTTTTGCGAGTCTGTAATTATTTCTTAACATTACAGCTATAGCTGAATTTGGAAAATGTTGAAAGGTTCTTGCGTAGGTCTCTACACTATTATAAAGAGGAAAGATTTGTATGTTTGTAACAAATAAACTCAATTATAATTATCCCTGAGTAATACAGGCTATAAAAAATTAGGGATCCCCGCTAAAACTTCAATAATGTAACCCAAGGTGTAAAAAATAGCCTTAAAATGTCTTTCATCGCATGCGCTGCGGAAACTATTGAAGTTAGAACAAAAAAATGTTCTACATTTACAACTATTGTAGTGTAACTATTTTTTACATTTTAAAAGTTGTTAGAAATGCCGACCGAAATCAGACCATGTCATCCATACCTTTATATTAATCTTAATCTCTAAATCTCTACACTATTAAAATATGGGATATATTATACTGCACATCAAAAATACTGATTTGCACAGCAAATATCAGGGCAAAATGCTGCGGTAGCTTAGGTGAAGGGTAAAGGGAGTGAGCGAAGCGAAGCCCCCTCTATCCCTCGTGTTAGGTTGAACATGCAAGAACAACAAAAAATACTTAAAACATAAACTTGAGAACACCTAAAATATTTAAAACATAAAAAGAGATGTGTATATATATATATATATATACACATAGTCAGGTCATAAGTTCTGTCACACAATAAAAACTTTTGAATTTAGAACGCTGGCCACAAAAAAGTTTATTGAATTCGAATTTCGAATTTTTCATGAAAATAAAAATGTGTACTTTTTAGAATTTTCCTCATTTTTAAATATGGAGTGGACACTTAAAGAAGAACGTGTCGCAGTTATTGCGTTGCATCGTTGCGGTTACGCGCCAATTCAGATTTTCGACTTACTGAAAAATTTGAATATAACCAAAAGATTCGTTTATTGTACCATAAAACGATACAATGAAGACTCTAGTGTAGATGACAGGTCAAGAAGTGGTCGCCCTCGCTCTGTTAGGACTCCAGCAGTGTTAAAAGCTGTGATCTGTGATCTGAATTGGCGCATAACCGCAACGATGCAACGCAATAACTGCGACACGGTCTTCTTTAAGTGTCCACTCCATATTTAAAAATGAGGAAAATTCTAAAAAGTACACATTTTTATTTTCATGAAAAATTCGAAATTCGAATTCAATAAACTTTTTTGTGGCCAGCGTTCTAAATTCAAAAGTTTTTATTGTGTGACAGAACTTATGACCTGACTGTGTATATACACAGTGGTGGTCAACTAATTAGAAACACAGTTCCATACACCAATGATGTTGAGAATAAGCAACTGAATTAGTTTTTTTTTGTTGGTATTAAAGGTTTAGTGGTGTAAGTTATATAAAAGCCATATTATTATTATACAAAAAAATACAAAACAAATATCATATGAGTTATCATATCAAAAAGAATTATTCCTTTTGGCTTACTAGCAGTTGGACAACTAATTAGAAACACAATGAAAACCTTTGTAAAATAGAAAAATTTATGAAAACCGGTCAAGTGCGAATCCAACTCGCGCACGAAGGGTTCCGTTCCGTACCACCGTACCTTGGTAGGGATGGTTTGGAGTGAATAGTTTGGATTATACATAGCAAAATGTTGTTAACAAAGTTACTTTCACACTCCATGTACGTAACCAGGTGCATTCATAAGTTTGTATGTGTTATTGAAAGAATTGTTGTATGGGAGCCCCCTTAAATATTTATTATATTCTGTGTTTTTAGTATTTATTGTTATAGCGGCAACGGTAACCCTATCACGATAACCCTAGAACGTGCATCATAACTACTAACAACATCCCAGCACAGCCATTAACAGAGTTCTGTTCCAGGGACCTGTGTGCCATAAGGCTGCAACTGCCCGACACAGCTAGGTGCCGCGAACTCCTGGTGGCCTCCGCCGACATGCCTGCCGACAGGACAACCCGCCTCCACACGACCTGTGCCGGCTGGTGGACCACTGCGAGAAGTCGGGCCTCCAGCTCATCGTTGGGGCCGACTCGAACGCGCATCATCCACTGTGGGGCATGCCGGATATGAACAGCAGAGGTAAGACACTTGTTGAATGCCTATTTACTACAAACCTTAATGTGCTTAACATAGGTTCTGAACCAACTTTTGTTACCAAGCGGAGTAGAACCATCGTTGATATTACCCTGGCAACGGCGGACATATCCGACGACGTTGGGGGCTGGCATGTGTCCAACGAGGCGTCATGCTCTGATCATCGATGGATACGCTTCGAGATCAACGCAGCGTTCTCCCCAACTGTCCCTAAGAGAAACCCACGCAAGACTGACAGAAACAGGTACAGAGCTATCCTAGGTGAAAGACTTGCTTGGGCTGAGACTCTACCAGATCCGGAGGGACCCGAACAAATCGAACAACAGGTAACAGATTTTACTAATACATCAATAGACTGCTACCATTCAACTTGCCCGCTTAGCACACGAGCGCCTACCAACATCAAGGGGCAGCCTTGGTGGGGTCCTGATCTAGATAGGATGCGTGCTAAGATCAGAAGACTGCTAAACAGGGCGATGAACACCAGTGCTGATGAGGATTGGGACAACTACAAAGATGCCAAATCCAAGTACAAGAAACGACTACGGTTCAAAAGCAGCAACTCATGGAGGAAATTCAGCAGCGACATTGAAACCGTTGATCAAGCAAATCGGGTAAGGCAAATACTAGCTCAACAAGGCACCTCCAGGCTAGGGTCGCTTAAAAAACCCGATGGAACATATAACTCTTCCACCACAGAAACACACAGTCTCTTGTTGGAAACTCACTTCCCCGGAAGTAGAACTATTCAAGAGATGTGTGGCCGGAAGAGGTTCACCATGAAGCTGTCGACCACTCAGACATAACTAATAATATTATCACTGCTGACAAGGTGAGATGGGCCATTAATAGCTTTAAACCTTTTAAATCAGCAGGACCAGATGGAATCTTCCCAGCACTTCTACAGTGGGGTGGGGAACCCGTCATCAATATAATGGTCCGAATCATGAAAGCATGTCTTAGATTCGGATACGTTCCCAAAAGGTGGAGAGTAGTAAACGTAATTTTCATACCGAAGCCAGGAAGGAGCGACTACACTAACGCTAAATCTTTCAGGCCGATTAGTCTCACCTCGTTCTTGCTTAAGACTCTCGAACGTTTGTGCGAGAGGCACCTGAGAGATGGAGCGTTAAAACATATACCCTTACACAATAATCAGCATGCATATAGTTTGGGTAAGTCTACTGAATCGGCTCTCCATGCAGTTGTATCCACAATTGAAGAGGCGATTCAAAATAAATGCATCTGTCTTGGAACTTTTATTGATATAGAAGGTGCCCCTGACAAGACGCAGCATAGCAGTATAAGTGCATCTCTAACAAGGCATGGAGTGTCAACAGCTGTAAACAACTGGGTCACAAACATGCTTAATAAACGTATTGTGCGTCTAGCTGGTGAGTCCCTGTCGGCGGAGGTAGTGCGGGGATGCCCGCAGGGAGGAGTGCTCTCCCCGCTTCTGTGGAATCTGGTCATTAACGACCTGATTACCAAGCTTAACGCTAATGGATACTACACCGTAGGATACGCCGACGATTTGGTAATCCTCATCACAGGTAAATTTGCGAGCACAGTGTGCAACCTTAAACAAACAGCTCTTCGCATCGTGGAGCGCTGGTGTCTAGAATATGACCTGGCGGTTAACCCAACAAAAACGGTAATGATCATGTTCACTAACAATAGGGCTCTTGGTAGGTATACCCTACCTAAGCTCTTTGGAACGGAACTCCAGCTAGCAACTGAGGTGAAGTACCTGGGCATAACCTTGGACAGCAAGCTCAACTGGAGTAGCCACATTGACAACAAACTAAAGAAGGCGAGTATTGCTTTCTGGTAGTGTCGGAGAATGGTGGGGAAAAAGTGGGGACTTTCTCCCAACATCATTCTTTGGCTGTACGTGACGGTGATCCGTCCTCTCGTCTGCTACGGAGCTGTGGTGTGGTGGACCAGGACCAAACTAACCACAATGGTAAGCAAACTCCAAAGCTTCCAAAGGCTGGCCTGCATGGCTATCACAGGTGGTATGAGAACTACTCCAACAGCAGCAATGGAGGCCATGCTGTGTCTTCCGCCACTCCAGCTGTATATTAAGCAGGAGGCCGCGTCTTCTGCGGTGAGACTCAACACCTTAGGACTTTGGAGGAAAAACAGGACCTCACACACCGCCATCCTAGGGGAAGTTTACAAAAACATTCCCATCTCTATGGCTTGCAGTGACAGAATCCCTGAACAATTTTTTTTTGACAAAAAATACAATATACAGTTACATGAAGACCATCGGGTTGAGGGGCTCGACGTTAAAGAGCTCAGAATTTTTACCGATGGTTCAAAAACTAAAGCAGGCACTGGTTCAGGCACCTTCTCGGAGGACCTAAACATCAAGATAGCCATTCCACTGGGTGCCCATAATACTGTCTTTCAAGCTGAATGCATGGGCATCATCTCGGCCGCTAATGCCATAGCATCGAGAAAGGTAAGAGATTCCTCCATTCGAATACTCTCGGATAGCATGGCCGTCTTACAAGCCCTAAATAGCAACACTATTAACTCAGGGCTAATCTACGAGTGTCACAAACGACTAATGGAGGTATGTCAACATAACCGCGTAATCCTTCAATGGATAAAAGGACAAAGCGGGTCAAGAGGTAACGATGCAGCGGATGAGTTGGCGCGTAAAGGATCTAGCTTGACAGCGTATGGTCCCGAACCTATCATCCCTCTTCCCTTCAAGATGGTACGCTCATTTCTGAGAGAGTCGACCAGGAATGATCATGCCACTCTTTGGACAAACTATGAGGAGTGCAGGCAGGCTAAGCTGGCCTTGCCGTCCCCTAGCGCTAGGCTGGCTAAGACCTTGCTTCGACTTAGTAGGCGCGCATGCGACTGGTGACTGCAGCACTTACTGGCCATGGTTTCTTTAATAAACATCTATATGTCCTAGGTGTTACCGACAGCCCCCTTTGCAGAGCCTGCTTGGAGGCAGAAGAAACGGCTGCTCACGTCCTCATGGAGTGCACAGGAGTAGCGGACTACAGGGCTAAACACCTCGGTCAATCGAGGGACCTTCCAGGGATAGTCGGTAACGTAAAGGGCCTGCTGGCGTTCCTGGAGGACTTGGGTTGGCTCGAATGATATCGCATTCCCACCCACACGCAAAATAGCGTCGTCGAGTTGCGGAAACCAGCCCGTCTTACAATTGACAATTGACAATAGCGGCAACGGAAATACATCATCTGTAAAAATTTCATCTGTCTAACTATCACGGTTCATGAGATACAGCCTGGTGACAGACGGACGGATGGACGGACAGCGGAGTTATAGTAATAGTGTCCCGTTTGGCACCCTTCGGGTACGGAACCCTAAAAACAAGAAATATTTATGAAAGTATATTACAACGAATGACATTACTATATTAATATAAAATGAATTTATTTGGATAGCCGTGATTATCAATTACAGCTTTACAACGACGCGGCATTGACTCTATGAATTTTCCGCATGTTTCCAGAGGGATGTTTCTCCCTGCCTCCACAAATCCGTCATAAAGCGCATGCGCATTTCTATACTTGGTATCCGAGACTTGTTTCTTTACAATGAATGAACCACAATTTTTCTATCGGATTGCAATCTGTTTGCGGGTGGCTAGTATTATACGCACATCAAAAATACTGATTTGCACAGCAAAAAAGGGTCAACAAAAACCCTTTTTATGTTTTTAATATTTTATGTGTACTTAAGTTTATGTTTTAAGTATTTTCGTTGTTCTTACATGTTCAGCCAAACAAGAAGTATAAAGGGGGCTTCGCTTCGCTCACCCCTTTACCCTTCATCTAAGCTACCGCAGAATTTTGCCCTGATATTTGTTGTGCAAATCAGTATTTTTGACGTGCAGTTTAATATTTCCCTTTGCGGGTCAATCGAATACCGTCATATATTGTTCCCTGATGAGTGTGTTTCAGATCGTTATCCTGTTGGATGGAACATCCATGAAACGAGGAGATTATATCGTCAGCAAAAGGAATCATGGTTTCATCTTATATATTTTTATACTGCAGTATAAAAATATATAGGAGGTACTGATCCAGTGTCTCTTTTATATTCCTCACAGCACCGATTCCGTAACCAGAAAAGCAACCCCGTACTTTAAAATTTCCCTCACCGTGCTTTACTGTTTTCTTTGTATACTTAGCATCCAAAGCTTGGTCGGTAGGGCGACGAACGTATCGTTTTCGAACAGAATTTATCATATAGATCTTCTTTGCATCCGAAAACAGTTTTTTTTTCCATTGATTAATAGTCCATATACTTTTTGGCAAAAGCCAATCGTGTTCCCCTACGCCGCTTGGTAAGAAGGGGGACTTTTATGGAAACTCTTCCGAATAGTTTTTTTTCGACTAATCAATCGCCTGCGGACTAGTTTTGCGGATACATTCCGATGATAATTTTGGGAGAACACTTCCTTTCTTATGTCATTTGACCCTTTAAAAGGGCCAAGTTTAGCCAAACGTACAAGCATCATGTCCTCTCGCGGTATGGTCTTCCGTAAGCGACATCTTCTAAGAATATTTACTGAGGTCTTATATTGTTTATAATGTCTCACAGCGTTAAATACTTTCTTCACCGAACACTACAAGTGATCAGCGATCTTTCTAAATGTCCAATCGCGATGGAAATGTAAACTAACCACTATTTTTCCGGAAGAGGGGTTGCAGCTCTTGGCTTTACACATTTTTATCCAGAAATAAGCACAATACATCTTACTATGCAATGAAATCATATTTGTTAATGGCGCCAAAAAACCATTATCATAGATAGATTACCATATACTTTTTAAAATTTAAAACTTTGAACTCAGACCTTGTCATGACCAGTCGTTTCTATTTAGTTGTCCAGCTACAAGCAGGGCGAAATAATGGATGGATTATGTAATGTTAGAAAAAAAACTATATTGTTACTGGTGTGAATTATCGTTCGCACTTATTCGATACATTATAAGAGTGACAAGTCAAATACATTCATGTCATAAAAATAATCTTAAAGCAGTTTATACTAAATATATGGGTGCATTGTACTGTTTTAGTAAACATGTAGGTGCTATTGTATATCAAATACATTATTACATTCATTACACACTACACTCTGCATACACATGCATTACACTTATCAACTTCTCTTTCATAACTCATACTATAAACACTCTCCAATAGCGATTAGATGCTTTTTCAAGTAAGTTTTGTGTCATATATGTAAAAATTAATCCCATTTTATCAAATTAACTTTTAAATAGGTATTATATTACATCCTTAACTTTATAACTTTAAATTTTACTATAAATTTAAATTAAGTCAAATATTTTAACTGTATGAACATAATTACAGAACATTTTTTTTTGTTAGACAATATTGTTGCATATAAATAGGGAGGAGCGTATCTTACTTAACCCAAAACACAAGGGAAACTCTACTTTGGGGAGTAACGACTCTTATATTGTCTGTACAAATGTATGACAAAACTGTAGCAATATTACTGAATGAACATATTTTATTACATATTATTTATTATATGTTTCTAATTAGCTCACCACCACTGCATATATTTACGTGTATCCCAAATGTTTAAAAAAATAAATATCTACCCGTACGAAGCCGGATCGGGGCGCTAGTACAATATATTTTCAAAAATAAACTGACTGGCTACAGTTAGTATGTTGATTTCTTTAAAAACGTCTAATAGGGTGTCTTGTCTGTCTGTGCGTTTTAAATTATAAATTGCTCGAATAGAATGATTTCTGTCTCATAAACATAAACATTTATTTATAGGCACATGCACTACTTCTGACTCCACACTAGGATTCCCTGTGTCGTGGAACCAGAAACAGCGACATCACCCACATACATATAAACAACGAAGATCTGGGCATTTGTTTTCTTTACCCCCAGGCGGGGTTCGAACCCGGGACCCCTCGCATGGTAGGCAGAGCCACTACCGCAGCGCCACCGAGGTCGTCATGCATTTGTCACGCGTGGCGCGGGGCGCGGGGCGCGGGGCGCGGGGCGCGGGGCGCGGGGCGCGGGGCGCGGGGCGCGGGGCGCGTGGCGCGGGGCGCGGGGCGCGGGGCGCGGGGCGCGGGGCGCGGGGCTCGGGGCGCGGGGCGCGGGGCGCGGGGCGCGGGGCGCGGGGCGCGGGGCGCGGGGCGCGGGGCGCGGGGCGCGGGGCGCGGGGCGCGGGGCGCTATACTGACAGCAGCCGCATGCGGCGGCACTCCCATAGTAAACCCGCGTGCGAGATAAAACCCACATGTCACTTAAAATGCCGTTACAGGGACACGCATAGCGATGCCATTGTGATATTTGTATATATCTAACAACTGATACAATAATCATGCAGTTGTAAGTACATATGCTGAATAACTGTATTATTTAAATGTTGTACGACCGAAGAAGGAAGTAATTAACTAGATCAGCGGTTCTCAAACTTTTTTGGTTATGGAACCCTTTTGAAACGCAAAATATTACACGGAGCCCCAAAATAAACAAAAAAATATTTAGCATTATTTATTAATAATCATGTTACCTACAATTTAACATTTACATATAAGAGAAGAGAAAAAATTAAGTCTCATATCAGGTTCGGGGTCCAGTCTTTTGCCGTATTTTGTTATTTTAACTGCATAGGTCGAGAATCCTGTTTCGCACAAGTATCTTGTTGGGAACGGGAGAAGAACATTGAAGGCCATTGTGGCAAAAAGTGGATATTCATCGGATTCTGCACCAAAAATCATTGAGCGGCATTGATTGAACAGTGACTTCATACTGCTGTCTGATGACATTTCTAAAAACAATTCACATATCTCGATCGGTATACTTTCAGGCTTTTACAAGTTGGGTAAAAAATGATTTTGAATCCATAAATTCATTCAAATTTTTATATTCTATTCTTCCGAAAAATACACGTCTCAAAAGATGCGCACATTTCATTGCGATATTGGACAAATTCTTCAAACTCATCTTGAATAATTTCTGAGTCTTTATCGGTAACAAGTCAACGAGTGCTTTATATTTTCCTATAAAAAACTAATTTTCTTTTGAAGGCGGTTTTTTTTTTACAGGCCTGGAACACTGTAGGTAAACCATTCTTCATTCTTGTCTTCACTCGTGTTATAGAATTTCTAAATGTCGGCTTACCACATAACATATAGAGAAGCGAGTCGTTGGAATCATCAAATCCGATACATATGTTTTTTTTTTTTATTATTATTAGTATTTTTCCTTTTTTTTTCGCGTTTGAAACCGTGGAGCTTGACGTCGCCGCATCACAGTCTTGATCGGGAATGGATCCATCATCTGGGCGGACCACTTTTGAACCTTCGTTAGAAGATTTTGTTGCAACCCTTTAAGGCCTTTAAGCCAACATTCCATTATTCTGTATTAATAATTAAAACGTACAGTAAAGACGAACAGAAAAATATTGTCACGAGATACAGGACTTCAAAACAACAAGGCACGACCTTGCGCGGAATGCACGGATTAGAATGTGATGTGATATGAACTAGACTGGCGGGGGCGGGCGACCACGACCAGTGTTCAGTGACCGCAGTGTTGATTGAACTGGCGACCAGATAGATAGGAGCGTTGTGTTTTTGTCAATTTTTCTCATGAACAACAGTATTCTCGCGGAGCCCCTACACAGGCTTTGCGGATCCCTAGGGCTCCGTGGAGCACACTTTGAGTATGGCTGAACTAGATGAAGTAACAGTTACTTATAACAAGATGAACATTGAGGTCTGGCCCGCGGCCATTTTCCGCCCCACGACAAGACAAGATTACTCGTCTCATTCAATATTAATTGTTTAAAGAGTTCAGTCTGTCGTCGCCGAGACAATGGGAGCCACCCTTTCGCCCAGCTCTCTGTTGATTTTGCCGTTTTTGTTAAATTATCCTTGCCTCAGCCGACAGTCCCTCATCTCGGTACTTTCAATTTTCTAACGATAAACATTGAGCTCCGTATTTACATTTACATATCTCAAACACTTTGGCAATTCTTCACTTTGATGCTGTAGATACCAATCCCGGGTAATTATTCACACAATATGAAAATTTAAAGTCAGTGGGAAATAAATTAAACAACATACGTCGTGATATTGTATGGCTGCGCTGTAGCGGCGGCGCGGCGGGGCGGCGGCGGGGCGGTGGGGCGGCGGTGGGGCGGCGGCGGGCGGCGCGTGGACGGGGCGGCGGGAGGATCAGAGCGAGTTTATTGTGTAATGTGAACCGGTTTTTCCCGACGCCCGGCAAACAAATTGCTTCTGAGCGCGATAATTACCTGAATCTGTACAAAAGCTACTTTGTAAAATTTTAATAACACCCCCCCCAACCTACTTCCACTTATTCGCCTACCTAACTACATGTATGTACCTATAAGGTTTGATTTCTGTTTTATTGAATCATCTCTTTAAGGTTTCGTTCAGCACCGGAGGTGTTGGATGACGTAATCCTTATGGTCTGACTCCGTCAAAATAAGCGTCATGTCTCAGCTATTTCGCTCGGAAACAGCAAAGACATTAATTTTCTGATTTAGAGATTTCTAAAAAGATTTTTGAAAATAATAAATAGACAAAATTTTCGAGTTTTGTACGTCACAGGAAAGTGCATTGTTGGAGGATTCTAAAAATATGCTTAATGTGTAAATGTGATGCGTAAATAGTGAGATAATCTACGAAACGACTGTTTGCAATGTGGAAATACTAATTGAAGTTAATTAAAAATTTGTAATTATTTATATTTTACTTAATATATAAAATCATCACCAAAAAGTCTGTAGTTTAACATTAAATAAAAAAATCGGATAAATATATCTATACAATATCTAAGAGTTGAACGACATTGCGAGTCAAGCATTACGAATTTCTCACCATCTATCGAAAATGCGAGGCCAAAGGAAGACCCATTCATTACAAAACCCACCATACAATAGAACAGTACGAAGCCGAAGTTCGAGCCATGTGTGATAGATAAAACATTACCACAGTAAGAAAAGTGTGAAGCCACACGATTAAAGAAAAACGAAAACGAACCTCAGATGATTGAGGCGCGAAGCCGTAGGCCGAGCTATGTGTGAAAAAAACATACTGCATCTAAGAGAACGAAATCAATAGGCGAGTCATGCATCACTAATATCGCACTATTTGACAGACAATGCGAGTCCAGAGGCCGAGCCATGCATTACAAAAACCTACCATATAATAGACAGTGCGAAAAGTCCAAGCCATGTGTGATAAAACATCACTCCATGTAAGGAAAGTGTGAGGCCGAACGCAGAGCAAAGTAATACCATATATAAAACCATATATTAAACATTTACTAATCTAAAAATATTGCGACATCAGGAGGCGAGTAATGCGTAACGAATACTGCACCATTGACAGAAAATGCGAGTGCGAAGTCTGGGCTATGCATTAAAAAAAACCTGACATATATCGGAACAGAACATTATGTGGTTTAGTTTGCTAGAAATGGGCTCCTGTCGCACTGTACTACATTGAGTTTTTGATAAGACAGGCAAAACTCTGGAGGTTTCTGCCCTCCTATGAGGCCTATAATTTGTTAACAAAAAATATTCGTTTAGCGCGGGGAGAAGCGCCCGGGGCGGCCAAGCAAGATTTGAACATAACCCTCGTAGTGCGACTGAAGTCCGCACTTAGCTGTTATATTAATTTGAATAGGATAGTAAGAGAATTTAAGAGATAAAGTATGAATGTAAGTAATAGGAAATTTTCCGAAACTTTTATTTGAAAAGAGGTTCTCAGTTCTAAAACTAAATAACGCGCTGCACTGAACCACCGGGCTGCTACTCCTATATTCATGACTCTGAACAAATGGCTCGTTTCATTTCACAGTCGCAGTTTTTGGCAAACGCTAAAACAAAACCTTGTAAACACCGCACATGGAAACAACAAGCGCGCCCGCCATGTCAGCCAAGAGTTGTGCTCGTGGCGCCGCGCCGAAACAAAAGTGTTGTGCTCGTGGCGCCTAAACAAAAGCGCTTAAATAATGCACCTTCCAATTGCCACTGAGCAAAAAGCAAATAGCAGGCTACATGCAGCGCGGCACGGCGGCGGCGGCGGCGGCCTACAGCAATGTTATAGTGGGAACCGGGAACCGACTCTTTAATAAATAACTTAAGAGGCGGGCACGCTGAAACGATTGCTGTTTTATTTGTCACTAAAACGAATCGCAAAATATCCAAAATAATCCAATTTAATGAATGAATTTTCCTCGAGAAGAACCCCTACATTTTTGGTAATTCATGGGCCAAGTTGGCAAATCGGAAAAACATCGTTATCCGAGGCGAAGCCGTACGACAGGCGCTCATTAGCCGTTTTGTTGTGCTTTTACCGCCGCTACAACCCCCCCCCCCCCCCCCCCGCTCGGCCCCCCAGTCCGCACCGCTGCTCCGCGGACTCCGCATAAATAAATCAAATTTAATTAACTCACATTAATTTGCGCGGCGGCGGCGGCTTATGAGCTCGCAGATAAAGTTCGTGGGTTTTTTTATGGATTCCTAAAGAAAAACGAAACAAATTTTACTCCTTTTTCTTGTCAGTATTGGAAATTTTTCAGTGCTCAAAATGCGCTCGGTTAAATTTTTCGCCAACTTCAGAAAGTTAGTTAGGTACATGAAGTTTGTATAGCTTCCTTAACAAATGAGAATTACATAACCCCGTGGAAAATGTCCATCACACGAAGTAAATTACGTAACTTAGCGTTTAGCGTTCCAGGAATATTCATATTAGTTGTGTAATAATCATAATAATGTAAGATTTAATCAGGTCGACTCCTGATATGGGTACCATAGACTCAAATTATATGGAAACAGCCCTATCGAATCACGCAGACCCCTTTTTCAAAATTAAATCTTTTAACACCAACCGGAATATAATGATTTATGAAGTTTGTACATAATAAAAATAAAAATAAAAAAAATGTTTAGCAAAAAATCTAATATATTTAACTTTAACACCAGGTATCCTAGTAAGTTAGCGTTTCCATAGAGCACGTACTTCTCAAAAGGAACCGTTAATGTATGTCGATACAAATATTAAATTTTATACCAAAGGAACTACAGGACATGCCTTTTAATGTATTTAAGTATGAATTACGTAAATGTTTAATTACTAAATGCTAACCAACATTAAATATTTTTAGACTCTTGTGCTAATAATTATCTTTATCGTGTAAATTAAATAAATACATTTCCTTGACTATCTTTGTATCTTTAACATTGTTGACATTTCATTCAAACATTAAGTACTTAAAATACTTGTTTTTAAATAATATTATTATTTACATTTGTATTATATTGCACTGATTGAGTGCTATTTTGCATGTTACTACGTGGTTAGGTGTGCAGTGCAAATAAATGTTATTTTACCACATATTATGTAAGCATAATAAAGTCCAAAACCTATGCAAATTTTATGGGTGTTTTAGCTGCCTGCTCATATCCTGATTCAAGACGGTATAATGGTATTAGTAAATTATTAAGAAGTAAACTATTTGAGTAAAGTATTTATGAATAAAAAATTATAGTTCCAAATCTGCCATTCTATTTTTACTCTGATTAATTCCCTCGATTCCCTCATTATCGGTAACGAAGCAGAATCGCGATTTCCTCTATTTTTCAAAGAATTCTCCACATACTTTCTCTGGAAGATAGAGTTTCTCGTCGCTAAAAGTAAAGTAAGTGGACATGTTTGCGCTTGCTACCGGTGTTCCACTAGTGTGTGCCGAGCACTTCACTGTGCGCCCACCCAGGCCGATCTCACCACTCCAGAATCACACCCACCTGCCACGCAAGCTTGACCCCTATGCCCATAGCCCAAAGGTGTTATAAGGGTGCAATTGACCGCGCTAGAGCGATCTGAGCGTGAACATCCGCTAGCTTTGGATCTGTTTGCTAATGAGCACATCTTTCCATCTGTGATTTTGTGGCACGGTGCTGTTTACTACTAATATTAAGTTAATACTAAGATACAATAAAGTCGTTGTATTTAAGTAATTTAATGTAAGTATTTTTTGCCGATCATAAACGTTTTAAAGCTTTCCGTATTGCTGAATAGCTTTTCTTAAAATAACATTGAGATTTTATATTTTGGAATCGAATCCGGTAATCAAGGTCTCAGGCAATGAGATGTAGTTCAGTTCTGAGCACTGCTGTGGCCTGCCTGACATAATATGAGATGTAGTTCAGTTCTGAGCACTGCTGTGGCCTACCTGACATAATATGAGATGTAGTTCAGTTCTGAGCACTGCTGTGGCCTGCCTGACATAATATGAAGCATTAAGTTTTTTTCTTTTTAGACTCTCGCACACTCTTTCTTTCACACCTACCTCTACATATTTTAATTTGGTCGCGAACTGTCAGTAACGCGCCTGGTTACTTTTCTGGCACCCCAATCTGTTATGGAAAACGTATATGTATATTACTCACAAGGGCGCAAAAGGCCATATTTGGCTTGTCGGCGGCGCCTATTTTGTTTGGAGACTGACTGCCAAACACGGCATAAGCGCCCAATTCAGATATGCTATCGATATACTATCGCTATGCGTTTGCCTTAAGATAATTGAGCCCCAGATAATGTTCTTACAATTAGTATCGCAATGCCTGCGCGCATATGAAGAAAGTCAACCAAGGGCGATAGTACCAGTCCACAGATACGACCAAATCCGCATTTTCGGGTAGATTCAGAAGTACCAACTGCGATACCAAGTATTTTAATGTGTAATAAATAAGTTTCTTAATAACTAAGTAGCCTATTAGAAAACAGAAGTCTGCCAGACCACCCACAAGTCTCGCAGGGTCCCAAAACTGCCGAGTCATGTGTCTTTTTGTTTAGACAACCCCGCTTGAAGCCACGGCTTGGTAATCTGTCTCTCGCAGCAAAAATCCTCAAGTTTTACCCAAATATTCTGAGTAAATACATGCAATTGCGGTTGACTTACCTAGAAGAGATTGTTCTTAGTATGTAATGTCAATGATTATGAGTAAATAACCAACAGGCTATGGGTAGGCATTTTTAAAAATAATACTCTGTGCGTTAGTCCTACTAAAAAGCTAAAACCGCCCAACCGGTTTGTAAAATTACTATTTTTTTTTCTCCGCACACCGAAGGAGGTTTAGGTAAAAATAAAATTAGGAAAATCGCAAATAAACAGCTCTACAGCAAATAAAAATCAAAAAACATTGTGTATGGGAAGTTGAGCCTTTTGAAATAGTCCGGGATACCATTAGGCTGATTTGCGAGCGCGGAAGATCAAGTTTTGGGAGATACTTTATACCCTGTTTAGTAAGTCCACCAAATCTGAGAGCTTTTCATCTAGGGCCGCGGTGATAGGGCAACAAAAAATACGTCCAACAAGTCGGATTTACTCGAACGCGTCGGCCTACGCAACATAACACAGCGTCACGTCTTTTACCGTACGGCAGAGGCACACTTATAGCCAGTTTCAGCCAGTTATTCAATACTCCAATTTGTGTTACAGGAGGCTACCCCATCGCTACAGCTATGAATATTGAAGGTTTCCTTACGATGTTTTCCATTACCGTTAGAACGTCCGTATAACGTATAATAACTTTTCTCAATACTAAGATATGGTGAGTTAATTACATACTGCTAAGTGTATCCCTCAGGCAGTATTTTAGAGGGTGGGTTTCAAAGTTTCATAAATTAAAATCCTCAATTATTCACTTTGACCGTAACATATTTATGGAGTTGGAGATCGACCAAGAATGACACGTCCATGAAGTACAGTAAGTACAGCGTCCGATGACGCAAGCTGACGATGACTGGATACGTCTATTGAGGTACAACAATCTGTAAGTGACCCAAACAACCTCTTACATAATGCGTTACACTATTAAACATCGTTTTACATTTATATAATTATGTGTCACCGTAAGATAGTCAAAACCGTTAGTTGATAAACTAACGCGTTAATTGATCGACTATCGACAGATAGTAAACCAGACCTATAGGATTTAGAATCTAAGTTTCTTTTGTTCTTATGTCAACCTAACACGAAGATTATTCGGGGGCTTCGCTGCGCTCGCCCCCTCTAGTCTTCACCTAAGCTACCGCAGTGTTTGCCCTGGTATATTTCGGTTGCAATTCAAGTTTAAACCAGTTTACTATTTAACGGTTTTAACCATTAGTTTATCAACTAACGCGTCATATAGTAAGCAGTACGCTACAGTGATCAACTATCGACAGATAGTAAACCAGACCGACAGGATTTAGAATCTAAGTTTTTTTTTGAAATAGTCACTATTTTCACACATTGATCTAGCCCCAAACAGGGTTCCCTGTATCTTGAGTACTAGACAATGATACACATACTTATATAGATAAATATTATAATTTAAACAACCATGACTAGGGTACAAACATCCGTTCTCATCAAACAAATATTTGCCGCTACCGGGACTCGAACCCGGGACCCTTGGCTTCGTAGGCAGGGTCACTGCCGACTCGGCCAATCGGGTCGTGCGTTCTTTTGTTCTTATGTCAACCTAACATGAAGACTATTCGGGGGCTTCGCTGCGTTCGCCCCCTCTAGTCTTCACCTAAGCTACAGTTCAAACCAGTTTACTATTTAACGGTTTTAACTGTTAGTTTATCAACTAACGCGTCATATAGTAAGCAATACGCTACAGTTTACTATCTGTCGATAGTTGACCGAGTTACTTTATCAACTAACGGTTTTGACAATCTTGACATATGTATATTTAGCTCAAGTCTTCAGTAACAGTCAACAATTTTAACCCGAAGCGAGTAGGTTAACTCTTTATGAAAAATGACAGAAATAATGTTACCCTAGCTCTGGCTGAACACATTAATTGCGTCAAAACATATAACCAATATCAGTAAAATAACAAGTCACCCCAGTTAGCTCTGGGTTAGCGGCATGGCGCAACCGGGCTAAGTCCCCGGAAGCCTTAAAAGCGCGTTCGAGATGTGCGAGCTATCGGATCCGTTTCAATCTTTATATTGATAGGAAGCCCTACAGAGGTGCCGCCGCGGCGAGATTGATCTAAGGAGAGTTGATTTGATCGCTTTGACTACTGCCCCTTATTCACTTCACTATCTCAAAGCGTCAGAAAATGGTAGAAAAGTAATCCATAAACTAAACGTGGTGAACTAAGCCTCTACCAGCCCATCTGATAAAACTGTGATCATTATGATATTTGACTGTCTTATACAGGACTTAAAGTTGCTTAGTCCTTGACATTACTGGTTCTTATAATATTATGGATATATGTATGTCTGACACCGTAAGATTGTCAAAACCCTAGTTGATAAAATAACGTTTTTTTTTTCTCGTTAGTTGGTCAACTATCGACAGATAGTAAACTGTAACTGTAGCGTTCTTCTTACTGCATGACGCGTTAGTTGATAAAATAACGGTTAAAACCGTTAAATAATAAACTGGTTTATACTTGAATTGCAAACGAAATACCAGGGCAAACACTGCGGTAGCTTAGTTGAAGACTAGAAGGGGCGAGCGCAGCGAAGCCCCAGAATAGTCTTCGTGTTAGGTTGACATGTAAGAACAAAAGAAACGTAAATTCTAAACCCTGTCATCCTGGTTTACTATCTGTCGATTGTTGATCAACTAACGCGTTAGTTTATCAACTAACGGTTTTGACTATCTTACGGTGATAGGTCTAGTATAAGCAGTCTATATATTTTTATATTCGTATTTGTAATTGCATTGAATAACAACCCCAAAAATATGAGTACACCTTTCTGTAAGGCACAGTAAAAGATGCATGTATGTATGTACATATGTGTTTGTAGATGGTTATAATTTTAAGCAGAAAGTATGATTATTATGTCTCTATTGTTAATTCGATAAGCGTGTTTTGTCTTTTACAAAAAATGAATTCTGGCGGAACAGAGAAATCCGATTAAAACAGTATTACAGCAGATGTAATCATCGCACGAAAAAAAGGGTTACGTGACTTGATCGGAATTAATGTAATTACATAGGTCACCTCGAATCGTTAAACATGACGAGAAACCCCAAAAATATTTATTTTAACATCGAAGATTTCTCAAGAACTTCACACAAAAAGAAATCAAATTGAAAGAGTTTGTAATTCAAAGGAACATAAGAGGCTAACAATGAAAGAAAATTGGAACAAATTCTTAAAGCAATACTTTGAATCAAGGAATATCTTGGATATTGAATTTGTATGGGATCATAAATAGTTATAGCACAATACCTATACATTACTTAAGCAAGTTACACTGCGGATCTTTGATTGCATAGATAAGTGTATGGATGTACTTGAATCCATCCGTAAGAGCATTTTAAAATAACAAACAAATTATCTTCTGAAGATGTACTAAGAGGTACATAAGAGTTTGAGGAGACACAAGTTAATATAAATTTTTGTGATACGTTTAATTGACAGCTCACAGGCCCCTCTCCTATTACAATACGCCTAGGCAAAGTGAGTCTCGTAGGCTAGACGCCTCGCCACGAAGTATCTCACACACATTTGAATGCAGGATACCAGTAGCTTAGTGGTGTACGAGCCTCGATTGAATTTCTTTCTTCAGCAGGCCTCGGAGAACTCAAGCAGTTTCCATGTTCACGCCCCACAACATAACACCGCGTCCTACGAGCACGGATTTAGTTCAAACTGGGCCATTCGATTGTGGAATGCACTCCCCTGCACCATCAGGGACAGTCCAACTCTCAATATATTTAAAAGTTGAGTGAAGAAGCATTTCCTGTCTCTTTAGAATTATAGGTAGTATATGTATGTATATATGTATGGATGTAGCGATTAGGCACTCGTATAGATAGTTTATTGATTTGTAATATTGATATATGTAAGTACCAGAAAAAATTAATTTAGGGTTTGTTGTACACATATGACACCCCTGCTTCCGCGCAGTCGCGGTGACCCACGATGATTTTTGTTCATAATTTGGGTCGTTCGTCGCAGTTGCAACTTCGCAATGCCATTATGAATACATGCTGCATCAGTCGCACTGCGGAATCACATCTGCTCGATATCACCACTGTATCGTCACTGTTTGTATATGCAATAAAGGTCTCCTCAGGCCTTGGGTGTTTATATGGGTGTGTCGTGGCTGTTTCTATAGTTCCCACGCCACAGGGTATCCTAGTGTGGGGCCAGAAGAAATGTATATGCCTGTATATAAATGTTTATGTTTTCACATATGTGCGCCACAAGGAGGTATGTACATATATTTATTAGTGGGTGTCCGTCCGCCACCAGACGCGTCTGTAAAACCCGAATAGTTAATCATCTCACCTCAACTCTCTCTTCTTTTAACTCCACCCGCAAAGCCAGCTGTTCTCTCAGCACCACGTCAGGGTAGTGCGTCTTATCGAACGTGCTCTCCAACTGTTCCAACTGCTCCTCAGTGAAGATGGTCCGGTGCCTGCGCTTGCGCTTCGGAGGCGGGCCGGCGAGCCCGGCTAGCGCGGCCGCCGCGTACCCGCCGTACAGGCTGTAGTTGCCGCCGCCGGCGCCGCTCACTCCTGCGCACAGTAACAGCCTGTGTTTTAGACCCGTTCGTATCCGCAACTTCGTCTACGTGGACTTAGGATTGTCATTTAGTCAGATAAAATGTGCACTTTCTGTTAATCTAGCTCATAAACTATCTGTATGCAAAATTTCAGTCAAATCTCATCAGCCGTTGTTGCGCGATTGCGTAACAAACATCTAATTTTACAAACTTTCGCATTTATAATATTCGCAGGATAGTAAGATACAAGATTAAAGCAAAATAATAAACAAACCGAATAAAACATTTCCCAGAAATATTGAATGGAAACATTGTAATTTTTTGTTATTATTATTCTTGATTACACAGTAAATAAATGCCAAACTTATCTCTGGAACCAAAGGCGAACTTATCTCTGGAAAGAGGAAAGAAATTCTTCCAATAAACCTAGGCAGAACAGGAAAATATATACTAGACAGTATATATTTTCCTGTTCTGCCTAGGTTGCGGGTCTGCACATTTGCCCTAGTCTAGCCGTAGCGTTCGGTTAGCTTAGAGTCAACAGTCAGGCTTCTAAATATTGTATCCTTTGTGCTCACACTTCGGTAGGTCAAAAAATGAGGTTGTGTTTTTATACAACCTAATCTCCACTCTTGGTATACCTAGTTTTTACTTTGGATGGAGCACAGATTTGTCTCTGAATATCACTACCACTGTGGTCATTAGTGAGACTAACATGAGTTTATACTTGATAATGGTTGGTTAAGTTTAACTCCAGCTTACACAGTTCTGCGATAACCTGACCTGCAAATTATGGAGTAAAGTTATGAGTTTATAAAAGTACACAGAAAAGAGTTCGAAGAATGAAATCCCACAGACTTAGCAGAACTCAATTACTTTACTTCCTTAGCTAAAATTGTAGGCGCTATTTCGTCGAATCTAGCATGTTCAAGTCTTTTCCAAGAAGAGCGTAACGTGTAGCTGCTACGAACTTCGTAACGCACTGTATCAATTTCAGCTACAAAATCCACACCACAGTAAAAGCCTTGTCTCTTCCATTGGTCGATAGCAGTACCGTAATATGCCATACATCGATACATATCGAAGATACTTACAGCCCCATCGCTACAAAGCAGTGCATGAATGGTACTGGTAATATATTTGCAACTACCCACTATTTTCTATTACCTCCTGCTGCCAAGCCAGCCGCGTCGTCTTCGAGATTCGCTTTGTTTAAATTATGTTAGGACTCGCATGATGTGTTAGTTTAGGTTATAAACCTGCGACAATTATTTTACGTACCATGTTAAAATGCATTATTTAGTGTCTGTTTATGTTGAAAGGAACTACATAATCGGTTGGATTAATAAATTGTTTATTTTGTAAGTATTAAAAGGTGCTTAGTGCCTAAGAAACAAAAGTAGATTATAATGTGTGTATCCCTAATCCCTAATTTAATTCGTGTAAAATAAACAACTTTGAAAAACAAAACATATTTCAGCTACATTGCGTTACGGCTGCGCATGAGTGCGGTATCATTTACTTGTAACTTTACATTGTTCAATTAGTTACTAGGAGTATGAAGTATAGAAAAGGACTTTTAATACAACAATTTCATTTGACTATAACGTAACGCTTTTCCCCCAAGACCTAGACACAACTATTGACACGTTTACGGATTAACGTAACACTCCTTGACGTCTTTCGCTCAGTAGATTCGTGAATACATGGATACAAACACAAAACGTTATCTTCAGTCACATCTCACCACGACATAAAAGCACGAGTGAAGCACGTCTCACCACATCAGCTTAATACCGGCAATGATTGGCGGAGCAGAAATATCGGGCTTAGACCGAGCGCGGCCGCCGACCAACCGTGAAAAATATACATCGCGAAGAGGAAGAAAAACTCACATTTTTGCATACTTCCCCAAGAGCGGCATTAGAAAGTATTTCCGCATAAAAAAAGCTTTTAAAGCCGCCGGCGTGTTTGTAAGGAGATAGCCAGTCGGGCGGCGGCGGTAAGCCGTATCGATTTGAGAAATCTCTACTAAGTTGCTGTTTCAATCAAATATTAATACATTGCACTGGTGAGGAAACCTTCATGTTTCCATAATCGTGGCGATGGACTAACCCCCTGTCATGCAACTTGGGGTTTATGAATATCTAGCTAAACGTGAGCGCATTGTTGCCTCTACCACCCACAAGAGAGTATTCGCTGATGTTGTCTAAATTTATCAGCGTGTGTTAGTAGACTTTTTATTCATTTATTATTTACATTAAATATTTGTGACGGCCGGGTTGGCCAAAAGCCCGACACCCCTCCATCAACCCGCACTGAGCCAGCGTGGTGGAATATGGCTCAATCTTACTCGTATCCAGGTTAAGGCCCGTGCCTCTCGGTGGAAAAATTAATGGACTACATTTATTTATTTGTGACATTACATATTACATCAAATGCCAGATCGACACAAATATACAAGAAATATTTACAAGGTACAAGAAAAATCATATAATACAGATTCAATTCAATTCAATAATCCAGCGACAATATAATTAATTATGCATTCATCTGACAGAACCTGCCACAGTCTCGTACTACACCCCGATATAAACCTTTGTTAAATTAACTTATACTTAAGAAAATAACAAACATAATAGCTACAAAGGTACTTAAAAATCAAAAAACAACAACTTAAACTGGTTGATTTGCACCATCATCACACACACACGCACACTCACCCTCGCAAACACACTCACACAACTGTCAGTGTCAACCCAATACCCACCAGATTCAATTTTATCTGGCTCTTACAACTACAAGGATAATTTGGCCCGGATAAAATCGCTTATTTTTGAATGCTTCATATTTTTTCTATTCTTTTTGTTTAACTGACCTGGAAAGAGGAAGCGAGGTCTCCTGGCAGAGGTATTTTTTACTTAAAAGGAGGTTTCAGCTTATACTATATTATGTGTCACTTTGTTCAACAATAAACGATTTTGATTTTTTGATTTTTTTGATCCCTCCATTCAAACTGGAGCCTTATCATGAAATAATGTATTATAATTATTAGTTATAAGTATTTCCTTGGAAAGGAGCTACCTCAGAGTTTCTTGGAGGTTCTTCTCTGAGAAGTATCTGCTTTTGGAACGTACACATAGTATTAAATGAATGACGTGCTCTAACAGATATGTGATTATCAAACAGAATAAAGAATATCTTAATTGATTTATTGATTGATCATGATTAAAATTCCACGCCCCAACCGACAGGGCGTGGAACCTTGGTATGGTTGTTTTTCACCAGGAGTACTGACCTTTGACGCCGTGGACCGGAATTCGAAAGCTCAATTCGAGGCAGGAACACGGGATGAGGAGCACAAGGGTGGGGGGAGAGGAGTCGTATCTTACTCTCGTCGTAGCCCGATGCTGTCGCCGTCGTGTTGCTTGCCGACACAAAGAGTCGCTGTCCGAATGCGACGAATTGATCCCCGAATCACTTTAACCTTTCACAACACGAAGCACTCACTCCGATGACGTGAATCTACTTATTTCCCGACGATTGTTCAGTGCTTATTATAATTAACATTCCGACCAGGCCCGACACCTGTGTTAGACAATTATTACAAATAAAAATACAGCCAAGGCCCGAATGCCATGTGCCGACATTTTCTCCATGTAAAAAAGTAACCTCTAACTCGTCATCGACGACGACGACCCGAATGGCCGAGTCGGCAGTGACCCTGCCTACGAAACCAAGGGTCCCGGGTTCGAGTCCCGGTGGGGGCAAATATTTGTTTGATGATAACGGATACTTGTACCCTAGTCATGGTTATTTATCTATCTAAGTATAATATTTATCTATATAAGTATGTGTATCGTTGTCTAGCACCCAAGATACAGGGAATCCTAGTTTGGGGCTAGATCAATGTGTGTAAATAGTGTCCAAGGTATTATTATTATTTTTATTATTATCTCGTTTCTATACAAGTGACAGCTGCTAGTGATGTCCCGATCACTCGCGGTCGATCCGCGCAACGAAAAACCGATGCGTTCCGAAGCATAAATATTAAACAGATCACGTAATTCTAACATCTAGGAATTTAAATGGCTTTTAACATATTAACCTCTCAGAACTTCGCATCACATCGCAAACAAATTCGTAATGTCGCAGTGATGTCAGTGGTATTTTTTTCAAAAGCCCTTGAAATTCCTAGAAGTAAGAATTACAAGATGATAAAAATAACACAACATAGCGTCACGAGTTTTCCCATTCGGGGTGACAGAGGCACAACTGAAGGGTTCCTTCCTTACGAATTTTTCCATCACCGTGTTAGTTTAGTATATATGTCCGCTGCAGATTGTAGAATTGGGCACATCATCATGATGTGCCGCGCCATATTAAGATATGGCGGCGTTTCTTGAAATACACCGTTGCCTATGGGGCACATCGTGATGTGATGTGCCCAAACCAAAATCGGGCACATCGATAAGAACCAAATGTTTGTCGATATTCCCAATAAAACGCTCAACCAAATCATGATATGGCCAAAAGATAAAACGACACATCGTAAAATAGGTCAAATGTTACGAATAACAAATCTATTTCATAAACTACACGTATACTTTTTAAAATAATTATACAAAAATATTTTTTTAGGATAAACCAAATCAAGAAAAGTAGGATGGCCATCACGCGGGACTCGGTACACTACTATTGGGATCTAAGTATGATATTTTAGAGACTTATTATCCTTAATATTACATTTTGCATATACATTTTACTTTGCATACGCTCCGGTTTTGCTTCTTCTACGTTCCAACCTAACCTATAACACAATTGAAATGTAGCCACAATAACCTACTCAAAGTTATAGTTATAGGCTGAAAGATCGTCGAACGATGGGCTAGCAACAATAAGGCGGATTTTACATGGCGGTTCAAGAAATGCCGCCTTATCATGATATGCCTTTACTTGAATGACTGTATGGGCTTTAATCTGGCTCAACACAGACCTTGCTGTTAATAATTTTGTAATTCATTCCAGCTTATTAATTATGATAATGATATTATAATATTTGTATTAGTTAAGCACAAGCAATGTTTAAAAGAGATCTAAATATAAATCTGTGGAAGTTTCTACGCCCTTCTTCACCCACAGTGGTCCAATGTAGAGAAGTGGCAAAAAATGACGATTGCTAAGTATATGTAAATATCTACAGTAATAAAGACATTTGGAATTTGGAATTTGCCGATGAACATTATGATGTGCGTTCTTGATAAAATTTCCTGTCATGCCTTGGTTTGCTGGAAGAAGTCTCTTTTAAGAGATAAGCTCGCCTTTGTACATGTGTTTTCTCTTAATGTATCTTTTTAAATAACTGTCTTCAATAAAGAATTATGAAATTATGTGCCCAATTTTACAATCAGCCGCCGACTTATAGATAAATTGTATAGATACAGTAACCTGTTTCTCAGCGTCTTCAAAACCAAATCGGAAAGACAATTATGCAAGAAAGCATAGTGCAGACCATGCGGCACTATAGGCATAGTGCAGACCATGCGGCACTATAGGCATAGTGCAGACCATGCGGCACTATAGGCATAGTGCAGACCATGCGGCACTATAGGCATAGTGCAGACCATGCGGCACTATAGGCATAGTGCAGACCATGCGGCACTATAGGCATAGTGCAGACCATGCGGCACTATAGGCATAGTGCAGACCATGCGGCACTATAGGCATAGTGCAGACCATGCGGCACTATAGGCATTAGAAGGGTTAGTATTTCAACGGAACTAGAAACGCAAACCCTTTTTTGAAGCCAGCTGAAATTTTACCAGCAAAGTATGTTATTCAGTGAAATGCACAAAGAATTAAATGTTTTATACGTTAAGCAGGTTAATCAAATCAGTCAATCTTGGCTTAGTAATTGGATAAGCGAAACACTCAATAACTTGCACATTAAATAAACAAGTCAAGTTAGCGCCAACAAATAATTAAAACGACCAATATCCGGCTTCAAACTCGTCATACAAGAGTTATAAGGCTTCCACTTTGCGAAGAATTAATAAAGGTTTTTTTAATTGGAATAAACTTTTATGCATCCAGTAACTATTTTGTTTGATTTTTTAAGTAAGAAAAATCAAATAATTTTATCGTGGTTGTTCTGTTTGTTTGTTTTGTCTTAATGGGAATAAGTTCATCAAAATGGGGATGTACTATGTTCCCCCGACGGCGCAAGAAGGAGGGTGATGTCTTAAGCGTTTAGTCCGTTAGTCTACGACCTCTGTGGCGTTGCGGTCGAGGGTGTGCTTCTCAAGCGAGACATCTCGGGTTCGAATCCCGGCTGGGGAAAAAGAAAAAATCCCCCAGGTCTTGGATGTTTGTGTGTGTGTCGCTGTTTCTGGTTCCCACGATACAGGGTATCCTAGTGTGGGACCAGAAGCAATGTATGTACGTGTATATAAATATTATGTAATGTTATGTTTGCTGAGACGAACAAACGGAGACTCCGAGCCCAAGAGAACCTCTCTCTACGTATCATCGTCGGCGCCCCCCGCTACGTGAGGATTGCGACGATCCAGAGGGACCTAAGATGGGAATCTGTGGATTAGTTTCTCCAGAGGCTGGCGAACGGCATGTTCGCGCCGTACCACGCGAGAAAGGCCTGCCACGCGACCTGGTTGCCTAGCCGGCGATCACCTAATGGAACACCTCCAGTTAGAAGACCACCACCACCACCCATGAGGGCCCCCCGATGACCTGTTCACAGGAGTGGACAGAGGCGCTTCCTTGGGAAGAGATCTGATGATCTGACCCTGACTCCCCACGCCCCAGATAGGGTGCGCGAGAAGATTACTTGACTGACTGATGCTTGCTAGTGAGTTTAGACGCCTTTCGCGGGCGTGCGGAAGGCGGGCACCGCTCGGGCAGATAGTTGGCTGTCCCGCACAAGCTGGCTAGGGGCGATCAGTCCGTGTGGGTGTGCGGCCCCAGATACACAATAATCTGCCGGACGAGGTGAAGAGAGCTGAGTCTCTGGCAGAATTTAAATGTCAACTCAAAAAATGGCTGGCAATCTTTCTACAGTGGCGGAATTCATTGGCAGGATGAAAGACAATCCGCCTTATTCATAAACGTCTAATAAACCTATTTTACCTACTATGCCGTTATAATTCATTTGTCTTTGTCTGTCACTTTGAAATTTTTGTTTGTGAGAAAAAGACAAAGCATATTTTAGCTATCATAGGTTTGATAAGTTTTATGAATAAGGAGGTGAGTATAATGTTTCTTTTGTTCTTACATGTCAACCTAACACTATCCTAACAATAGCCCTGGGCCACCACGATTCGGCTATAATTCAAGTCTCAACCAGTTCACAATTTAAGGGTTTGATTATAAACTAACGAATATAAACATAGTTAATATATATTTTGAAAGTAATTTTCGTACGTATGTATAGAGTTTTATTGCGAACTGGGACTGTCCTGTATCATAAACCCTCCTCTCTTGTCCAGGTTTGCTGGAATAAATATCTTTTTAGAGATAAGGTTGCCTTTGCTTATAACATTTCTTGTTACTGTCTGTAACTTTATATTATCTGTGCAATAAATAATATGAAAGAACGATGGAAAAATCCGCGAACAGCAAATTTGTATTACCATTTTAAACCGAACTTAGCTGTTTTTTAGATTTGATAATGTTCCTATTCCTGTCTGCCATTACCAAGAAAAGCGACTTTAATAGAGGATGATCGGTCGGCGCCCTCAGCCACACTCACTGCTAGCTGTGTGGCCATGAAACATCATTCGGGTTGTCAATTATTTTTAAGTATTAATATACTATGTATATTAATACTTATATGTAGTTTTACGATTAAGTCATGCGTATAGAGCGTGACGGGTTCGCTCCACATAAAAATCGAATTCACGAATCGAAGTACTTCTATAAATTCGGTGATTAAAAGATTTTCAAGGGCAACAAACTGAGAAAACCATTTCTAGACAATTGTATTCTAAAAATATATGGCGTTATTCCCATCAAAAAATATAACTTACCAAAAATTCTGAACTTTTCATAAAAAACAGAATTTTCTTTATTTGTCCTCAACAGCGTAGTTTGCATAAATCTCATATGAACGAAACTTGGCTCAAATGTCCTGATAAACTGTCAAATGTGAATAGTTTTCCCGTCTGTCAATAACTCAGTTTTCCGAACATAAACAAATATTGTTATTATAGTTTTTTAGTTTTTAAAGAGGTGGGATCTCAGATGATAATAAAGTTTTGTGATTTCTAGGCTAAGAACGAGGCAATCATGCCTATTGTAATAAATGGGTTTAAAGTCCACTCGCAGGGAGAAGAAAAAGCCACCTAAAATTTCGGCAGCTTTCATCGTGACTTATCTATGGTTTTACAATTGATATTATTTGGGACCTGTGCTAAATATTCGTAAAAACTGTAAAACAATGTAATTATTCCATCATTTTATAGTGAAGAGTTATTTTTGACCGTCGTTGCTCAATTTTGTGAAATCTTGTTATGAATATTTCTGTATCTTGTTATGAATATAATCTGTGAGTGACGTGAGTGACATTTTTTTTAACAATAGACGTTGCGAGGGGTGTTTTTCAAAACATTATTTTAAAAAGAATTTAAACAACTCTATTACTCGAAATATTCAAATTTATTTTAAATAAAAATAGGATGAAATTTCATAAAATAAAAGGTATAATTAATATTTATTTAGTATCACCTATTAGATAACAGCGTAACCTCAAAAAGTAAATCACAATATTGCTTATGTGATTATTCTTGATATAAGTTTGAGTTATTCTAAGTATAACATTACGTTAGGGTATTATACAGGTAACTTTTAATTATGCGTCTTCCTATCTAACTTGTATTTATCTGATCGGGCCGATGATATGCTGGGGACATATTTTTTTGTTAATTGCGACTATTTAGGTAATACATACTTATGTTCACTAGGCAAACTTCCCTGATCTGCTAGTCTTCCCGTAATTATATAAACATTTATAACAACAACATAATATAGTACATACATATAGGCACATGCATTGCTTCTGGCCCCACACTAGGATACCCTGTGTCGTGGGTACCAGAAATAGCGAAGTCAGAAATTGTAAACACCCAAGACCTGGGGCTTTTCTTCTTTCTACCTAGCCGGGATTCCAACCCAGGACACTTCGCTTGGGAGGCAGACCCTCGACCGCAACGCCACAAAAGTGGTCTAGTTACCCAACTACCACAAACTGTGCCCCCCACGCATGTTTCGTGGCCGGGCCGTACTAAGTGAGTCTGTGGCCCAGGGGCGCAACCACTCAACAAGGGGGAGTAGGCGCCCCTGGGGGCAAAAACTGCTACCTACTAAAGAACCCAAAACTGTTATTTTTATTGATCGATACTAACACAAGGTTTTCTTGGCGGGGATCGGAGATTGAGTCGTCTTTAGATCAATATTGACGTCGCGTCGACACTTAGCATTTTAAGCCAAAGTTCATGCCATCTACATGAAACGTTTTTGCCGTTTAGTTAAAATTCTATGGACCATAATTATATTTTTAGGGTTCCGTACCTTAAAAGGAAAAAAGGAATCCTTATAGGGTCACTTCGTTGTCCGGCTGACAAGACAATCTTTCTCAGGAAAGCGTGATGATATCTCTTGAAGTTGTGAAAATAATCAAACTTAGGCCGTTTATGTTACTATTTTGCTGAATTTTCTTGATACTCGCGAGGGAATCAGAACCAAGAGGGTACTTTCCGTTGACCTAGAATCATGCAAGTTGGGAAGAGCACTTACAACATACATAAAGGAATAAACCCTTAAACCTTAAATTAGTTAACTATGTTATTTGTGCGGAACCCTCAGTGCAGGAGTGATAATAGCACTTAGCCGTTTTTCTCAACTTACGTACACGTTAGCAGTCAGTGCTTAAGTTGTTCACTTATCCTTACTTTTGAGAAGAGTAAAGCTATTTTTGCAAATTTATAACTATGTGATGATGATGAATAATGATGTTTAATGGATTTTCAGCGCAAATAATAAAAAGGTAACCTTTATTTTTACGACACGTTCTTCTGTTTACTTTATAATAAATAATTATTTTACATAATGTGGTCTGTATTTTTTGATATTTTCATGAACCATTCCAGGAGGCGAAAAAAGAAAACTTACCCTATAGTATGTATGGGTCCCCGATGTTTCCTCAGTGACTTCACGAGTCATTTTATTGTTTTTCGATTCACCGAAAACCATTGATCGATTGCTCAGTTGGAGGATGCCTTTTTTCTACGAAGCCGTTAGCCTTAAAGGATTTGTCGGCTATATGAATTATTGTGAGCATCGGCAAGTGGATTTTCGATAAATCGTTACATCGGTCAAATAAGGCTTTGTATTAATAAAATGGCATCGTACTACTAGCAATCGATTAATGGTGCTCGTTGAAATGGAAATCCATGAAATGACTTTCAAAGTCACAATTTAACAGATAGCAAAATTTTATAAAATTATAATATTTTATAACTTATTAATTAATTCAGAGCGCAGGAGAAAATATCTATTTCCTGCCCTATCAGGTTAAGAGTAGAGGGTACGCGTGTGTGCGGTGCTTTGCCTTTAATAAAAGTATAATATTTTATAACTTATTAATTAATTCAGAGCGCAGGAGAAAATATCTATTTCCTTTCAGGTTAAGAATAGAGGGTACGCGTGTGTGCGGTGCTTTGCCCAGTAAGTTAGTGCGCGCGTGTCACCACCGCCAGCAAGCGCCGCCGCTCGTACCCGTTCCGTTCGGTACGCACAGACCCACTCTTTGCAGAATGTCCGCATTGTACTCTTTGCCACGTAGTATTTTAAAGAGTTACGTTGCTAAAGCCAGATCCCTCATTCAAATTCAAATTAAAATTCAAAAAGAGTTTATTTCCATAAGAAACACATAGGTAACATTTGGAGAATGTCAAATCTTAAACTAACACATGTATAAGGTACAGGGAAATATAGAACTCAATTTGAATTCCGTCACCTCAATGTTTTAGACGCTGGAGGCAAAGAGGTGTCTAGAAACCTCCAGCTTTATACGTTATTTTTTACAGAATTGGAGCAAACACCTTCCCAAGCTTTCTTGTCTTCTACATAATCTGATATTTTGTAGTAAGCTTTTTTACATAAGTGATTTTTAACAACATTTTTAAATTTATTTACAGACAATTCTTGTTCACTCTTTGTTCACTATGCCCCATGCCTGACTACTCAACAGCCGCGGGCAGTTGGGACGGATCGCGATTTTGAACCCTATGCCATGGTAATAAAATTTAAAACCTATGCCGGAAAAATGGCGTTAACTAACGCCGGTGGTAACTGAGAGGCTAGAGTAAACAAAGTTGGGTAAAACAGTGGATAAAAAGGATTCGCCCCATACTGCCTCATATATCTTATAGATTTGTTCTGCACTTTCTTCAACATTTCAATATATTAATTTTCATGTGGAGTCCAAATAATAGCATTGAATTCGAAGTGATTCCTCACCGATGCGTTGTATAAAGCAATGATCACCTTGATGGTTTTTTAAGTTCTGCAGCCTTCGTAATATAAAACCTAAGATCCTCAACGCTTTTTTGCAACATTTAACTATTTGCTCTCTGAACGTCAGATCAGCCCTCAGCGTGACTCCCAGAGCTTTAACTTCTCCGACTCTCGTAGTGGACGTCTGATTTACTACATAGTTGTGCAACATAGGAGTGTGCGACCGAGTAAAACTAATTGTAACGCACTTAGAGGTGTTAAACTGCAATTGGTTTTCTACGCTCCATGCTACTACTCTATCGACGTGCCGTTGTATCTTTCCACATTCCTCTATACTTTTTATTGTGAGTACTGATTTGAGTTCATCCGCAAATAAAAGGCACTCTGTGTCCTGGACTACCTTGGGTAGATCATTCATCATTGATATGAACTGCAGACGACCTAGATTACTTCTTTGGCTTACTCCTGACTTCGTAGAGTATGGTTCAGAAATAAATCCAATATATTCCGCATACTGCTGTCTATCCCGCATATAACTCAAATATCTGAGTAGATGTGTAGTAAAACCAAAGCCGGCGAGCTTCCTCAGCAGAACATCATTGACGACCAAGTCAAATGCCTTCTTGAAATCGAAGTGGGCCGCATCAACTTGTAACCCGCTGTCCACTGCTGGAAATACTTCCACCATGTACCTGAGGAGGTTGCTGGTGGTGCTCCTCTCCGGACGGAACACATGCTGGGTATCAGACAATTGCGTACTCGTTACGCTACGCACAATTGCGGACGTTAAGCTGTAGTTCCCGGCTACTATCGCTACTTTGTAGTAGTAATCGTAGAAACCCCTCCATCAACCCGCACTGAGCCAGCGTGATGGAGTATGGCTCAATCTTGTTCGTATCCGGTTAATGGTCTGTGCCCTTTGGTGTGGACATTACTAGGCTAAATTAATAGGCAATAACATGTTATGATACAATTACCTATGTGATTAGTAGTTTAAGACTAAAACTACATGATACCAACATAAACTATAACATTGTTTCATTTACACAGCATAAATATAATACAGAGCAATTTTCAGTTTTCCTCTAGCCCATGGCTAAACCAGTTACTGAGAAAGAGCCTATTTTTCAACCGACTTAAAAGAGGACGAGGTTCTAAATTCGTCTGTTTTTGTGTGTGTTTGTTACGCGATTATTCCGTCAATTATGAAGAGATTTTGATGATTCTTATTTTGATTGGTAAGTCATATTTTAGAGGTGGTCCCATACAAATTTTAACGAAATTGATTCAGCGCTTTTTGAAAAAATCAACAAATACAAAAATATATACACAGATGAGGTTTTGGGTAGTGGTTCCGTGCAGCAAAAGTTTTGATGAGGACTTTTCATGTACACAGACATCATTCGCATCCCGACCGGGGAGGAAGAAATAGGGCTTGAACTTGAAATCTGTTTTTTTCAGTTTTTAACTTGGAGAATTATTATTTGATAGTTTGATTATTAATTAAAACCACGACCTTTTGTTGTGTCCTCGACATCGTGTTGAGGTGTGTTTTTCATAAATCTGTGGTGGAACTGCAGTGGGTGGGAATAAGCCGGGTCCTTAAAATCAAATTGCAGCTTCATTTACATTACCTTGTAACTCTACTGGTCAACCCCTGGCCAACGAACCAGCTCTCACAAGTCTTCAAGCACCTAAAGAGATATATATGCGACCAATGGCAAGGTGAGGAAGTCTTTGTATATTAGGTCCTTACTATGAAATTGGCGTTTTGTATGGAGAAATTGAAGTTAACTCAATTTTCAGTACAGACATTTTTGAATTTTTTTTAGGAATGACAGATCCTAATTTTATAAACTTTGTGTGTATGAATGAGACAACATTTAGCTAACAGAAAATTTTATATATTTTTTTAAAAGTGTCAGCTGTAAAAAATATTATACATTTAGGAGGCACTGATTTTGAAGATAACATTTTAGTTATCAAACTGAAAATTAAAAGAAAATTTAATAAGTAAATGTAAAAAAATTAAATTAATTTTAAAACAACAAAGAAAACTGGAAATAGCTATTGAATTACTCAAATTATGAACTCCTGAATCTGTAAGAAAAATTCGCCAATTTCATAGGTAAGCACCCAATACATCTGCGACAATCTCTTAGTTTCATCTTTTCATCCAATAGGAGTTTAGTAGTTGCGAGGTAACATATCTTACAAAACCAATATTTTTGCTAAACTGTAACGGTAAGCTTATATTTAATGAAGACTTATCAAGCAAGAGATCAACGGCTATATATTTGCCTGACCAGACACTGAGAACATTTCTCGTTTTGTAGTTGTTGAACCAGGAAAAGTAATATTTCTACGTCGTTACCTACTGAAATAAGCTAGATTTGGTATTAAAGTGTATTACACCAGTATATTATCAGATAGATTTTAGATTTAAAAGAAACTTTAATGTGTTTGCAAAGCCATCACTGTGAACCTATATTTTCCTGAAAACTAGATGAAATTGGTGGTCCGTGTAGTACAACAAAATTCTTTCTTCATAAACATCTTATTATTCCGTTTGCTTGCACTAGATGATGAGGTCATAGTTAATCTGATATTGGTCTTGGACGAGTGGTAAACATCCGGGAAGGTTTCGGATACGCAACCAAAAAGTTTGTCAGTTGAAGCGAGAGAACATTTAGTAGATTTAACTTAACTAAACCACTTTTGTTCCATCAGAAGTTGAACATTATTTTTTGTCAATTTTTAGGGTTTAAGTGCCCATTACTAAGCCTCCGCTATCTGTCTGTCCGTCTGTCCGTCCGTCCGTCCGTCAGTGGGCTCTAGCTCAAACCGAAATAGGTAGAGAGTTGAAATTTTCACAGAATGTGTATTTCTGTTGCTGCTACAACAACAAATTATAAACTACACGAGATTTCATAAAGTAAAGGGGGTCCCCCTACAAGATACTTGATATAAGGCAACCCCCTACAATATATTAACTCCAGCCGCGATGTAACAATAGTACATTGTTGCCCAGGTATAGAAAGTAAGCAATAGATGGACGAGTTAGTTCGCGGGCCGAGCCGCAGGTGAGACCCGCGAAGATGCGAGTCCATCTATTGCACTTTCTACCGAGGCATTTATTATGTGCTTTTCACGCCTAATGTAAGGAAATAAAACAGGTTGAGTACACAGTATAATACAATGTTTAATTAAAAGTAATATTGATATTCGCATTAGGGCAGTTGTGGAATGACAAGGAAATGTTTTTTCCCGGAATATTAGTATTTTGTGTCATTTCGGCCGGTATGGATTGTGATGCCGACCGAAAATAATCGACCAATAGCAGAGTAGAAAGTAAAAAAGGCCACTAAACACTACATTTTACTTTGCAAATCTACATTGTTTGACTGTTTTTGAATTGTACTACTAAGAACTACTTTCTACTCTCATTTCAATCCATCTTTGGCCATATTTCCGAGCATGAAAAAATGTTTTACATGTACGTTAACATGATTCAAATATGGTCGTAGATTTCGTGGCTCATCACATGTTTGTGGTGGCGCGATTGGTTTGATGTCGGTTTCGCAATCTGGGTGTTAATATAATATTTTTCTCTTTCTATTTTATTATTTTTAGTGGTTAAGTTTTCTTTATGGTACAGAACCCCTCGTGTGCGAATCTGAACGATACTTTATTTAAATTTGGAATCGAATTGGAGCAGTATTTCTAATTATAATACAACAATGCTGTTAGTTTAATGCAATGCAATTAGTTTCTTGTGCGTCTTCTCTGAGAAGTATCTGCTTTTGGAACGTACACCTAGTATTACACATGAATAAACAATGCTGTTATCATTTTAATAATATATATTTTTTACCTTAAGTCTTATCTGCTGTAGGTTTTTTGAGTTTTTTTTAATAAGGTCATTTATTGGTCAGCGTGCTAGAAGGTACGATCGTCATCAAACGAGCAGCGTCTCAGAGGACTTCCGTTCTTGAATTCTTATTTCCTCACGAATGTGCAATCAATGGATTATTTGTAATTTAATTTATTTTTATATTGCTTTTTATCCTCCGTATTTTCCCGTATGTGTACAATGATTTGGAACCATTTCCGTAATGTTGTACATTTAAAATTTGATAAAAATTTAATTAAATTAAATCAAAGTAAATTCAGAATTGACGGCCAAAGTTGCATTGCGGTTCGAGGCTCTCCCTCCCAAGCGAGGTCCCGGGTTCGGATCCCGGCTGGGGAGGAACACAAAAAAACACAAAATGGATGTTTACACGTGAGTGACGTCGCTGTGTTGATGGACGCTATGACGTCATCAGAGCGAGGTGCCAAGTCAACTTTGGCCCGTAGTACATGATTCACCTACCGAAGAAGTCGTGCGCCCTCTGAAAGGGAGAGTGCGCGAAGTGGTGCAGCTGCAGCTGTGGCAGCGGGGCCGGCAGCTGCGGGCGCGGCGCCAGGATGCTGTCAATGGTGAACAGCGGCGCCGGCCGCTCGGGCAGCGCGCCGCCCAGCAGCAGTGCCGTGCTCAGCAACGCCGGGCCCTCCCGACCCCAAGCGCCCGACGCCCCCATCCTTTCCCTGTCCGAACTCACTCTAGACCCACTGACCATCGCCCCTCACACATTATTAACACACACCGCCCGAAATTAGTACTTTACACATTTTCTTATCACACATAATCACTTCAGTTCGAGGTTGTAATCGTAGGGGAGCTAGTTCGCGTGTAGCGCGGCGCAGCGAGTGAGGTCGCCGGCGACGGGCGGGCGGGGCGGGCGGGGCGGGCGAGGGGCGTGGCGCCCCGCCCTACGAGGGGCTTAATGGATGTGACAATATGACGCACCCAAGCAGATTATACGTTAATCTTATATAGCCACGTAGCGCGCGGCATATACTTACAGTAAGTTATGTGCGAATAGGGTTCGGGACAAACGTAGAGTTTTGCTAAATTACCATTGTGCATAATGGTGTGGTTATTGGCCAACAAAGCTTTTATACAAAACGTTGTCTAAGTACCTGGTTTCAGAAGTCAGTTCTAGCTAAAATTCAAAAGTTTTGAAATAATAGCGACATAAAACATAGTGTAACTGTAATTGTATCCTAAAATTAACTTGAAACAAATTTCGTACCTTGATGAAAACAATACTGCTAGAAGAGTAGACATCTTAAATTAAACTCTAAGTAGATATGATTGTCCCCCTTAAAACTATTCGTATGTGTATTCGAACATCTTAATCCCGATTGTGCACAAAAAGGCTCGCATTCAGGGCAGATTTTGGCAAGTTTTGAAAAGGCTGTCATGTCGTAAGTCGCCGCGGGCGCAGCCTCCGACAATACACATCGTCGCTCAATTTGTTCCTTGTTTAGGCTCTACTTCTACCTACAAGTCGCTAATCTCGCCTCTTTGACAGAACACACAAAAGGCTGTGTCTCTGATATTATCCTTATACAGCCTTTTTAGGATTGGCAGCTTGACGGTTCTTAAACTTTATCGACAGAATTACTGCTTTTGATATTTATAAAGAATATAGTAGTGGTAATTAATAACTAAGATATATCATGGCGCCATGAAACTATCAACAATAACTTCCCACCTCTTTCGCTACAATGCTGGCCGGAAAAGAAAAAATAATGACATAAGAATTAAGGCAAATTTTATGTTGTTTCCCCACAAATGCCCACAATAGAATCTTTAGTACTCTAAGTGACGTCTGACATAAAAGTGCAGATGTTAAAAATACATATATAATTTTGTTGTCCTTCTGTTTTTATAAAATAATAATAGGACGTCGGACCTGCACACGAAGGGTACCATACGTTTTTCCGGGTGCAAAGCATAAAACGACAGTATTTTGAATGTTAAATACTAGGTAGGACTACATTGAAGGCCCTAGTACTTAGAAACATTGAATGAGAGCGTGTGTATGTAGTATGTAAGTATTGAACTATGTACTCATACTTCCGGTTCCAATGAGCAAAGGCTCTTTGGAACCGGAAGTGGAAAGAATTGAGTAACTTGTTAACTGAAATAAAATCAAATATGATAAAAACATAATATTATTTATTATAATTCAACTGGGCAATAATTTATCTTATAATGACAAATAACTAAGCACAAAACTCAATACCTGCAATTAAAGATCTTTAGCAATAATATCGGGAGAATCCAGTTCAGTTCACCGCAAAACAAAATGGCTAAGAAAATGGCCTTACAAATAATCTCTAGTATGGGTACTACTTTTAATTCTTAAAACCCGTATGTTTTATTATTTGTTGTTATAGCGGCAAAAGAAACACACCCTCTGTGAAAATGTCAGCTCTACCTATTGCGGTTGATCCGGTAGAGCCCGGTGACAGACGGACAGACGGACGGCGGAGACTTAGTAATAGGGTCCCGTTTGGCACCCTTCGGGTACGGAACCCTAAAAAGGAAATATAAGACCTAATAATGAAACTGATTATCATGAGCGTAAACCTCTTGCATAACTTTATAAAACAACTCGTTACTTATTAAAGCGGCCCATATTTCGCTTTGTTGAAGAAAAAGAATGTCTGTGATAACCAAGTATATGTGTCCAAGTATTCCAGAAGCTCTTCTGTGCCAAGAACTTTTGCAATATGCACAAGCTGGTCATAGTTATCATGACCGTGGAAGAATGGTTCCTTATTATTACATGAGTTAGACTTTGCTACATTTTAAATAAGATAATAAGCGCTTAAACTTGTGTAATTGCTAAAAAAAATAGTTTTTTAACTATAAATCAATCACTTTAGATTCTACAGAAAATCAGGAGATAAGATACAATATGTAATTTTTTAACTTCGAGAAGAGCTCCTTGGTCTAGCAGTATTCATTTTTGTTTCTCTTGCAGGAGATGCGGATTTGAATCCGGAGCTGACCAATGGGATGAGTAATTTATATAAGTATGATATACTGACGTTCTAACGGTGACGGAAAACACTGCATAGCTGCGGCAGTGGGCTAGCCCCCTGTCACGCATAATGGAGTATTGCAATACTGGCTAAACGTGGGCACAATTTGCCTCTGTCACCCCGTATTAGGAAAAGGCGTGGTGCTGTATTTGTTTATTTAAAAATTGACATAAGAATTACCTACTTGGTAAGGAATCACCTATGTAAAGTAGAATTTTTAATTTGAGGCCAGAAATGTAAACAATAAACTGTCATTTTCCAGTACAAAAAATATAATATGAATGTCAAAGTCAACGGTTTTGTTCAAGAAAATGACAGTTGTTTGTTTACATTTCTGGTTTCAAATTAAAAATAGTTCTTTAGTAAGAATCAATGGCGGTCGTTACACTATCTCCTATAAATGTCGATGTCATATGTCAAAACCTTCAGAACCTGTGGTTGTTGAAGGGCGGTTGGCAATCAGGGCCGGATTAACTGAGAGGGCGGCGGCGGCGGCGGTGGCGGCTGCTATTGTACCGCTCACTTACTGCTTACAGCTCTGGGCTATTGACGGATACTTGGATGAGATTGTAGAGGTGTACGCTGCAACACGACTTACCTTCACATGCATAGGTAAGGCTGTGTTACATTTGGTATTGGTATTGGTACTCTATATATATGTATACTGTTTATATTAGGTAGCCTATCACTGGCTTACACGCGAGAAACGTTGACAAGTTTAAATACAGCAGCCTACGATTACTTTAGCTTTACCGCTCGGCACTTCTCGGTTTTAGTCGCTGAAAGTGATCAAGATGTCCTGGAAACCTGAAATTTGGCACAGGGTAGGTACATCATGAAGAGTATATTAAGGGGAAAATCTGAAAACAATGAATTGATTTACTATAAAAAAAAAAACAGAAAGCCGAGAAGTGTCGAACAGTTAAGATAAAATAATTGACGAGCAAGCGAAGCGTCGCCGTTTCGGGATCGGCCAAGAGTGCTTTCGTTTGCCGGAATGTGTGTCCGGATGTTCTCCTCTATAGGCGGCATTTTTCAACAGATTCTCGTGAATTTTCGTGAGCAAGTTCGATAATTAAATAGAGTTGTTGGAAATTTTACAAAATGGCGGCGATGTGAATTTTAAAATTTCAAAAAACCGCTACAGTCCAAATAACTTGACGGATATTAACAAATGAGGTGTCGTTTTTATATGAGATTTGTAGAGACCATGAGAGTCAGTAGAGCAGAATGTAGATTACAAAGTTATTGGTGCGGCCATGGACGTAACTAGGTGCATTCATAAGTTTGTATGTGTTATTAAAATAAAGTATCAGTACTCGCGAGCTGTACAGCTCACAGAGCCACTAGTCATACTGTACCTACGTAGGCCATCACCATCATCACCAAGCAGCCCACATTCACTCACTGCTGGGCAGTGCTGGGTATACGCCTCTTCTTCACCACCACGCCACCAACTCCCGTCCTGAGCCTCCCGCAGCCACTGCCTTCCAGCTATGGCGATGATGACTTACCCGTCCTTTAAACAACAAGTTGAACACAGCTAACATCGATTTAACCCCTGTCGTATTATTATAAAAAAATATTATGATTAAAGTTTCCCACATGTTGTCAGACCACCTTGTGTAAGGTGGAGAAGATTTCGTTAATCCGCCGTTTGCAGGAGATATCGATTTCTATTTGTGTATTCTCAAAAATTAAACGTTTGGCAGCCAACCTTTCAATTTCCGATGTTCAACAATGGCTATTGATCATTTCACGACTACCTCATCTTATTCTCGAACTACACAATGTTGTGACAACCCAAACATAGAACATGTTCCTTTAAAACTTCCGTGTTTGATGATTTTATAAGTTATTTTTAATTTATGTTCGGGTAATGTACTAGTGATAAAGGTATACATAAAAATACGTATGTACTGTATGTAACCTAATTACATTTTTAGAATATAGAATTATATTATATTTCACAATAAAATAAAATAAATAAAAATGAAATATTTATTATATAGAAGCCTCCGTGACCAAGCTGTATTCGCACATCGGAAACGATATTGCGGGCGAATGAAATTAAATAATTACGGAGTTAGAAATAAAGCGTTAGAGCTACTGAGATCATACCTAAGCAAAATAAGGCAGAAGTCAACGGCGTTAAATCTGATGGATCGGGAGGAAAAAATGGTGTTCCACAAGGTTCCATATTAGGCCCTTTCTTTTTCCTGGTATATATTAACGATCTGCCTTTCATGGTGGAGAAATTGACTGACATAGTGTTGTTTGCTGATGATACTTCACTGGTCTTCAAAATTTAAAGTCAAAAAGAATATTTTGATGATGTTAATAGAGTATTGTCTTTAACCTTGAATTGGTTCACAGTTAAAAATTGATTGTTAAATGCTGGTAAAACCAAATGTATCAAATTCTCACTTCCAATAGTCAGGCAAGTTGAGACCAGCGTAGTGTTAGATAGCAACACGATAGAATTAGTAAATGATACGAATTTTCTTGGAATAACCATTGATAGCAAATTGCGGTTGGAACCCCACACAGATAAATTAGCTGGTAAATTAAGTTCTGCGGCTTACGCTGTTAGGAACATCAGACAAAAGACGGATGTGACTACATCTAGGCTAGAATATTTTAGTTACTTTCATTGTCATGCCCTATGGTATCTTGTTGTGGGGGAAAACAGCGGATATTCAAACTATTTTTATTTAACAGAAAAGAGCTATTCGAGCAATTTATAATTTAATACGCATAGACTCCTTAAGAGAGCTTTTTAAATAAATTGACATACTAACTATTTAATGTATGTAAGTACGCAAGAACCTTACAACAATTTCCAAACTTAGCGACAGCTGTAATGTTAACCTTAGAAATAATCACAGACTACTTGCGCCCCGGTTTAGACTCTTGAAGGTTAGCAATACTTTCAAGGGTCAGTGCATTCTCTACTACAACAAGATACCTCAGGAGATCTTGAAATTGCCTTTTGAGCAATTTTAAACCCATGTTAAAGCGACTTAGTCGAAAAAGGGATATAACAATGTTCAAGATTACTTCAATGACGGGACTGTATGGGGTTAATCTGGCTCAACACAGACCTTGCTGTTAATAATTTTGTAATTAATTATTCCTGCTTATAAATTATAATAATTAATATTGAAATATTTGTATTATTTAAGCAGAAGCAATTTTCAAAAGAGATCTAAAAATCAATCTGTGGAAGTTTCTACGCCCTGCTTCTCCCACAGTGGTCCAATGTAGAGAAGTGGCAAAAAAGTACGATTGCAAATTATATGTAAATATCTAAAATCATCATCATCATCATCATTTCAGCCTGTTAATGTCCACTGCTGAACATAGGCCTCTCCAATCGCACTCCAGCGTGACCAGTCCGTAGCCACCTGCATCCAACGAGATCCAGCGATCCTCACCAGGTCGTCGGTCCATCTCGTAGGTGGCCGACCCACACTGCGCTTGCCAGTACGTGGTCTCCATTCAAGGACCTTTTTGCCCCATCGGCCATCCGATCTTCGCGCTATGTGGCCTGCCCATTGCCACTTCAGCTTGCTTATCCTACGGGCTATGTCAGCAACTTTGGTTCTTCTACGATCTTCTAATATCTAAAATAATAAAGACATTTGATTTGGTAGCAACATCTGGCCGAGACGGGTACTGGATGGGTGCCAGTTTCAAAGTGGCATTTGTTTCGGGCGCTTCCGTGTTTCAGAGGACACGTTAACCTGTAGGTCCCGGCTACTATCGCTACCATCAGAGGCCCTTGTAGGGCAACTTGATGAATTCCAGTCAGGTTGGCGATTCGCCCGAAATCCCTTCATCAACCCGCACTGAGCCAGCGTGCTGGATTATGGCTAAACCCCTATAGTATCAGGGTTAAGGCCCGTGCCCATCGGTAGGGATGTTAATTGGCTACATTGATTTTTATTATTATATAGTTTTGCTAATTGAGGACTGACTGAAAGAGAGAAAAAAAATATTGCATATAAAAATACAAACTAAATTTACACCGAACTCACTTGTAAAGTAGGGCAGTTTGCCCGCAGCGTACAGTCACGATATTCCCTCAGCTTCACCCTCGTTATTTTGTACCATGCTTAATTCGTGCCTCTTAAGGACTACGAAAGTAGTGCATTTAGCGTAACACGATCTGCGACCCGATCACGAATAATTACGCAGCGTGTAAGTAAGCGAATTGAACTATCCATCATTTCATTTGAATCACGAATTACGAATATTTGATAGACCGAAAAAGTATTGGAGTCCAGATGAAAGTACTGTCATATAATTATACTTAGAAGTCCTAGACCGTTCATTTCGCTTACTTCTTCGATGCGTAATTATAATTATTAGTGCTCTCGGCTCCTCGCTTACTTACGATACGATATGATAAAAGTGTGGGGTCACTGTTACTACTATTGACTTACACAAAGATGGACTATAGTGTAGTACTTATGCTTATTTGTAACTGCTACTCATGTTAATGTGTATAATTCTTTTCACGTAATAGATTTATTTGTATTTGTACTTCTTCGACTGGCTAATATTCGTGATGGGGCCGAACGTGATTGTAGTTACGTTGTTCCAAACGTGGCGTCGCCTCCCAGGCCTCGACTCTTCGCAAATATTGACAAAGGTGGGAGCTAGAAACCCGAGCAGGCTCTATTTGCCTGTAATTGATGTAATTAGTCATGTCGGCCAGCTGCCGGCGAAAAAACCGGGCCGAATGTTTGTCCAGTTAATTCGATACTTCCAGCCACCGGAAACGTCTTTACGGTGTCCGGTTCCGGCAAATATTGGACACTCTCGACGGAGCGCAACATGCGAGTCAATAGTGCGACCTGTTTGATCGACTTTGGTGATTACAGATTTGGTGAAACTATTGTTTAATAGCTATAGAAGAATGGCATAGCCAGGAGCAAGTATCCAAGTCTTAGAACGGAGGTTTTATGAGATAAATATCCAGTGGCAAAAATGGGTGGGCCCCTCATATTCCCCTTGGATATAAAATACGGGTCCGCAATCCGTCTAAATTCGCATAAAAACGTAAACAGTCACATACGTATGCCTATTTAATTCTGTAAGCAGAAAGCAGCTGTCAATCTCATGGAAATTAACTGTTCGTAGGGTCAGGATAATACGCGATTAGCCGCGTATGAGTTAATATAGGACGCGGACAAAGGGCGTAAGTACAAAATAGCTAACAATGGCCGGGATTATCCCGGGATCACCTCCGAAGCGCCTGCGACTCGGCTCGACCCGGTTTTGGAACCGATGCTAGATTTGCTAACAAACATGGCCGTGACACGACACCGCGTGACCACGCCTCCTATTTACTATTGTTATTGATCGTATGACTCAATTTCACTTCACTTCAATATACTTTATTGCACAAAAACAGTTATTACAAAAAGAAGGTAAAAATACGTGTACAAAGGCGAGCATATCTCTAACAAGAGATTTCTTCCACCAAACCTAGAATGGAGAGGATAACAAGTGAAATAATTATAAAAACATATAACCCGCCTGCGTTTTCTGTCAATACCTACCACATACAAACATATGATATGAATGCATCTGGTTAAGTACATGAAGTATATAAAAAAGGCTTTAACCGTGTTACTACAAAAAATATGAAAAACAGCGTTTAACCTCAAAACAAACATTAAATACCATACGTAATTGTTTTTAAACAACTGTTGAACATTAGTTATTTTTTTTGTGGTAAGGCCCAAAAAATCGGACAGTGTCACTCTCACAGTTGAGACGAATCTAACGACACCTCTCAAGCTAAAATCCACCATGCCGTTAAGGCTACAGAGCGTGCCAAATATATCTACATACTACTACATATACTCGAAAACATAACCATCCTTCTGGGGCAGTCGGGGAAAAATATACTACAATTTCTGTCCCGCATGATAGTTTCGGTGGTCTAGGTTTCTTACAACCCGAGGGACATGTGCACTTGAGCTGTTCACGTTATAGTATATAACAAGATACTCAGTGTGTGTGAACACGACTGTGTTAGGTGATTTTTACACAACACCAACTCTGTGAGATAGTGGGTACTTTATCCTAAGGATATACCCAAAAAAAAATATTTTTTGAGTATATGCTTTATCCTAAAGCCCCCTCAATTAGTTAGAGTTCCGTACCTTCATAGGAAAATAGAACCCTTACGCCCGGTTTTTGAAAGGAAAATTAGCCGTAACAACTTGTTAAATTCTTGTTAAACGCATTTCAGCCAATCACATGCCGCTATTTTGAATAAATGATCTACCGCTTGTTACATTTGACCACTTAGGATCACTTAGTTGTCAGTCCGTCCGTCTGTCCGTATGCCTAGACCCGTTTTTAGGTTTTAGTAAACGAAGGGTGTCAAACGGGGCCCTATTACTAAACCTCCGCTGTCCGTCCGTCCGTCCGTCTGTCCGTCCGTCACCGGGCTCTACCGATCAACCGAAATAGGTAGAGAGCTGAAATTTTCACAGAGGGTGTATTTCTATTGCCGCTAATAATGGAACATACCGGTTTTTAAGAATTAAAAGAAGTACCCATACAAGAAGTTATTAGTATGGCCATTTCTTAGCCATTTTGTTTTGTTTGTTTATCCGTGAAAACTGGACTCCCCCGATCTTATCGGAAAAGATCTTTTATTGCACGAATTAACTTTTGTGCTTAGTTATTTGTTATTATACGATTAATAATTGCTCATCCGAATTAAAATAAATATTATTAGGGATTTTTTTATTTTATTTCCGTAAATTCGCTTCTCAATAGTTTCATTAACCTGAGCACATAGTTCAATACTTCCATACTACTACGTTTCTATATATATACGGCCTTGAATGTAGTACTATACCCAGTATTTAATATTTTATTATTAAAATTGATAAAGGTATATACTCGTACAAAAGACTGTCGTTTTACGTTTTCCACCCTTCGTGTGCGGATCTAAAGTCCTACTCGCACTTGACCGGTATTACTTAGGAACGCGTGGAGGTCAAAGCTATCTATGTGCTTGTATATAAATGTTTATAGGGATGTATTGTACGAAGATAGGCATAATATGTCACCGTAAGATTGTCAATACCGTTAGTTGATAAACTAACGTTTGTTTTCTCGTTAGTTGGTCAACTATCGACAGATAGCAAACCATAAACTGTAGCGTACTGCTTACTATATGACGAGTTAGTTGATAAACTAACGGTTTAAACCGTTAAATAGTAAACTGATTTAAACTTGAATTGCAAACGAAATACCAGGGAAACACTGCGGTAGCTTAGATGAAGCTTAGTCTTCGTGTTAGGTTGTCATGTAAGAATAAAAGAAACGTAAATTATAAACCAGGTCGGTCTGGTTTACTATCTGTCGATAGTTGATCATCTAACGCGTTAGTTTATCAACTATCTGTTTTGACTATCTTACGGTGACCTATATAATAAATAACCTCTGTAAAAGTAACTGCTCTTTTTTATGAAATCGCCATAATTATTCTATATTCCAAATCCATGTCTGCTCTGCTGATGTTTCCTGTTACTAATTAATAGATCTAATAGTCCAATCTAACACTTTCTTTTTTTCTTTTCTTTTTATAAAGCTGGCACAGGCTCGAGTTCACAACCTGAAATTCCAGACCCCACACAATTCCTAAACAATACCCCAATATTTTATTAAATTGGGAATTGTGTCCATGTTCTCCTGGAACCTCTAATTTGTACCTGCCGGCTGTACAGTTGAAATTAATAACAATTACTCGGGTCTGTGGTCCTTTGAAGCTGTAAAAAACAATTTATCAAGCTTTAAATAATCCAACTTATAATTTATTTTGGTACGCCACTCAAGGGTCTTGTAAAAAGTGTTTTTAGCCCGCAGATTACTGTTTTTTAGGGTTCCGTACCCAACGGGTAAGAACGGAACCCTATTACTAAGACTTCGCTGTCCGTCCGTCTGTCACCAGGCTGTATCTCAAGAACCTAGCTAGCTAGAGAGTTGAAATTTTCACAGATTATGTATTTCTGTTGCCGCTATAACAACAAATACTAAAAAACAGGATAAAAGAAATATTTAAGGGGGCTCCCATACAACAATTCTTTCAATACCAAATACAAACTTATGGATGCACCTGGTTACGTACATGGAGTGTGAAAGTAACCGCACCAATAACTTTGTAAACAATATTTTGCTGTGTAAAATCCAAACTATTCACTCCACACCATCGCTTCCATTGAACGGTGGTACGGAACCCTTCGTGCGCGATTTAGACTCGCACTTGACCGGTTTTTATTTACCCAGTGGCACTTCTTCACAGTGAATGTAATGACGTATAATTTATCAAAATCGGTTGAGCCATTGAGTAGTTACGAGGGAACACAGGAATTGTACATACAGTTCAAAAACATAACCCTACTTTTTCCGCTTCGCTGCAGTCATGTAAAAAATCAAACTTATAGAAAATTAAAAGAGACCGCCCCGCCGTTTATGTCACAATTTTGCGGAATTTTCTTGATACTCGTACGGGAATCAAAACCTATAAGGTACTTCCCGTTGACCCAGGAATCATGAAATTTGGCACGAAGCAAGCAAGGTATTATAGCTCAAGCCAAGGAAACAATGCGAGAACCACAAATTTTTAGTTCCATCACAAAAAATATCGGCCAAGTAAATGTCGGACTCTCGCACCGAGGGTTCCGCAGAAATCTCATTTGTTTGTGTAGAAACTACAAATTTACGGTTTTAGGATTTTGCTTTTACCTGAGCTATGACGTATCATTTATCAAAATCTGTTGAGCCATTGAGTAGTTACGAGGAAACACAGGAATTCATACAGATCAAACACATAACCCTGCTTTTATCCGCTTCGCTGCTGTCAGGTAAATAATCAAAGTTTATGTCACAATTTTGCTGAATTTTCTTGCACACACAGTGAATCTAATGAGATTGTAGAAGTGTCACTGGGTACATAAAAAACAAAATGGCGGATTTTATGCGCTGTAATGTGCGGGCTAAAGAAACTTTTTACAAGACTCTTGAGTGGGGTATCAAAATAAATGGCTTTAAAGGCGAGTACAAAAATATTTACTAATCTAGCACAAGCTATCAATAACACAGCTTAGTTTTAAACTAAGCATTTACAGATTTTTCGTAATTTTGTACCCAAAAGCAGAAGATAAATGAGGTAATTAAAAAAGCCGTGAACAATGAAAGAAACGTATTACATTGGGTTCCGCTTGCAATATTAATTTAATATAACACTGTACTCCAATAGTTTTATCGAATCTCATATTATTATATATTTTTTACATGATTAATATTAGTTTTCTTTTTTGTGTAAATGTAATTTGCCCGTATAGTAGGTACCATGATGTTTGTACAAGCATTTTAGTATGTTATTGTTGACATTATTGTCATACATATATGAATTAAAAATAAAATAAAAACTCATAATTACCAAGTTAAGTCTTATCTGCTTGTTTTGTGCCTTTTAGTATACCGCATTCGGGTTTTATAGGTTTTTTAATTATTTACAACAATTAATTTCATTTTGTTATCTCCACGCGTTCGTGAGGAAACGGTCCTGAAAGACAGACGGACAGACCGACAAACGGATGGACAGCGAAGTGATCCTATCGCCTAGTCTTTGTAGTCTCAGTAGTTCTGTACAGGTACGGAACCCTATAAAGACAAGACAAAATAAACAGGCCTTACTTTTATGATGTGTATAATAAGCTTACGGCGGCCTAGCATAGCGTGCAGACTGCAGAGGCTAACTGGATTGTGTGTACCTAGCAAACTCAGACTCACTAGGCTCCTTAACTCATAATACTCCTAAGAATATGACGCCCTGGTTAGACAAAGCGCATTTCTTTGTACAGTCAGTGACACGTCGAACTTATTACATTTCAGTGGCAATAAGTTACTTCTACCTCTTGATTGGTAATGTGGTTTGATGATCTGTGGGTAATACGGTACCCTAAAGTCCCATGTAAAGGAGATAATTATATTATATTAATTCCATTTATCTCGCAATCTTGACACTTTAAGGTACCATATTACCAAACAATCTATAAGTGTCTTTAGCCATGTATAAAATTCACCATGCTTGAAAGAAAGACAGAATGTGAAGTGAAGACGCCATTTATTTGATTTTGAAAAAAACCTGCTCAGAATATATCATTCAATAAACTTCAACTAAATAAAGTTCGATGCTGCTAAATGTGGGGATAAACTGTGGGGATAAACCGGGAAATCAGTCTCAGTACCTACTGAACGTGAAGATATTGATTTCCGGCATTATATTATTATTAGGGATATTATACCTCGCGCCACGAATTATGAGCGGTGGCCTTGAATGCGCAGTAGGTAGTCACTTCCGAGCTTGCGATAGACTAGTGGTTAGAAGCGTCGGGGCCCTGTACATAATTATGCGCAGTAATTCCAACAAAAACGTCGCCCGGCGCTCTTAATTCGTGGCGCGAGATATATAGGTATACCTATTGAATGAACTCTTATAGTTGTACACATCAGGATGATAAAGGAGATACCGTCTTTCTTACAACTTCCAGTATCAGATTGTAGTGAAGTAACTGAAGTATGCTAAGCGCATTACGCCTTGTGATGTGTTTGTAGTCGTACGCGGGTATTTAGGGCTAAGTAGGTCTTGCTAGACGTAGGTACGTCATATTATGGAGGTGACTGTAACAACGGATCGTATTACTAACCCCGCGCCCAACCTATAAGCAGCAGCTACATATACACTTAGCATAGCATAGCCTTTAGATACTCGTAGAAAACTTGTTAACAATATTTAAAGAAACGAGACTTTGGTGTAGATAGGCAGATTACTACTAGGTCGGGCTTTAAGTTTTGTCACATAAAATAAATGAAAAAAAAAAAAAAAAAAAATCTATGTAATACAAATATTTATATATTAAACGAAAGGTTACAAAATAAACATAAACATTTACATACAGGCACATACATTGCTTCTGACCCCATACTAGGATGCCCTCCGTCGTGGGAACCAGAAACGACCAGCGACGTCACACACATATAAACATCCAATACCTGGGTTCTTTTTTTCACCCCAGCCGGGGATCAAACCCGGGACCTCTCGCATGGTAGGCAGAGCCACAACCGCTGCGCCACAGAGGTCGTCGTTTGTATCAATACAAAGGGGATAAAACATTTGTGTATAGAGAGTGTACCAGGTGCCATCCGCCATTTTGTATTTTTTTTTAAAATGGCGGCCACGCATATAATTTTCATAAATCAATAGTCCACATCAATATAAATATAAAGTATAGATTGCAAAAATCTAGTAAAACGTCACGTTTCCAAGTTATAAGCTGTAAAAGATGTACAAGTGGCGCCACAGATTTATTTATTTTTGTTTTTTATTTAATTATATTAATAAACAATACCTGACTACATCTTCAATAAAATAACCTTAATCTTGATTTTTACCTGCTTCTTCATTCCCATGGATTTCATTCTGCATAATAAAATAAAATAAATAGGTTAAGTCATGATAAATAAACATAATTTTCTTAAGTTATATGGATAGGATAGATAGGAAGTGGATAATATATATATTATTATGAGAAGACCTCTTCTTTTGGGGGCATCTATTTCTGGATATAGGCCTCCTTCATCAAGTGCCAGATCTATGTGGATTGTGCTAGCCGAGTCCAAGTTTTGCTAGCGAGAAATGTCTACGATATCGTCACTCCACCTTCTCCGTGGCCGGCCGCGGGGTCTTGCCGTCTCGTGGGTACCAGTTTAATACTCGTTGGCTCCATTGGTTGTCGGCCTGTCTTTTTACGTGTCCAGCCCATTTCCACTTCATTTTCGCTGCTGTATTTAGGGCATCCTGGAACTTCGTATATTCGCAAATGTCACGACTCTTTTTGCGGTCTTTCAGCTTGATGTGTAGTATACCTTTTTCGGCAGCTCTTTGGAATGATCTTAGTTTCTTTTGGTTTCCTCTGTAGTAAACCATGTTTGGCATCTATATAACAAAATTGGTAATATTTTGGAGTCCATCACCCTCTTTTAAGTGTTATTGATAATTTACTTTTATATATTTAATTTTGGGCCGAATATTTCTTCCAAGATATTGTTATTATACGCTCTGTTGTGAGTAAGGGTACATTGGTGAAGAATGTTTCAAAAGCTCGAGCTACCTCAGCGTTGGATTTAACAATATTATCACCTATCTTTAAGCAGAAATCATTGTCCCTTGGTATAACTTTGCCAGTTTCACGGTTTATGATTTGCCAAACCGTTTTCATTCTATTATTTGAATTTTGTATTTTTCTAATAATGTGTAAAGTTTTTGCAGTTCTACAAACCAACTTGAAAGTTTTGGAATATTTTTTAACATAGTCATGAAATTTTATATCAAAGTTATAGGTTTTTTGTTCATAAAGGTCATACAAGATAGCTCTACTTTTCCGAATCCCAAATGTTGCCCAGTCATTAAATTTAGATTTACCGTTGTTGGCACAGACTTTCTTTAATTTAAAAACTGTATTGAATTCTGTTTGAACAATGTTGAAGAAGTCAGAATAGATTTTGTTAGGGTTTTGTTTGTTCATCAAAATCCGGTACTGGCAAATTTATATCTAACTTTTTCATATACGTCTCTAGTCTATGGGATATAATAGGCCTATAAAATGATGTTTCAGTCCTATTTTTACTGGCAATTGGGAATGAAACTGTTTGACCACTGTGATCGGAGGGTAAGCAGTTAATTACTTTTTTACTTGTGAATGCACAGTCACAAAAAACGTTATCTAAGCAAGTTTGGCTGGTAAGTGTAATTCTAGTCGGCTCTAGAAATACATGACATAAATTAAATGATTTGAACAGCGTTATTAATCGTTGTTTCAATGTTGTATATACAAGCAAATCTACATTAAAATCGCCACAAATAATTAACTTTTTCTGCTATTACAAAGTTTAATGAGGGCTTCCTCCATAATTTTCTCGAATATTTCAAAATTGCCATGGCCGTTTTCATCTTTCGGAGGTCTGTAGACACAAACAATAATATGTCTATCCAACTCAACACAGGATATCTCTATTTGTACTACACATTGTAGTGTTATTTTTCATCATAACTCATAAATAGAGCATCTAAAAACCCAGCTGGTGGTCCTGGAACAACATATTGATGGCGGGCCTAGGCAATGTACCATATGATGCACATGACATGGGCGCAACATCCAAGCGTTCGGTTCCCTACTAAACAGTTACACTAGTAGCGGATTATTTTATTTCGGCCTTGCAATACATTGTTTATTAGGATTTAAACGAAATAAACACGTCCATTTTGGTGATTCGACTGTATTCTTCCTCTTAGAATATTAACGCCGTCATCGGTGATTCAGTGGTGGGGCGCATCATTTCAAACTAGACAAGCTCTACCTACATTAACTGCGTCATCTCGTGGCCACCAGCCATAATAAAAAGGAACCATCCAGAACACAAGTTATTATTTAATTTCAAATCGAGTTTATACACTCATAGGACCAGCTTAATGTAGTTGACGGTGCATAGTTTATTTCCGGGACTCTTAGTAGATTTCTTCAAATGAGCAGATCAAACACCACTTCCGAGAAAGACGTACCACCACGACTGAAGAAATAACACGAATGTGATTGATTTTAAAGCGGATTATATTTCATTTAATGCATTTCAGCATTTAAAATCCAAATACATAACAGAAAGTGTCCTTTATTTATTAACAAACATCAAAAGTTTAAAAACGAAAAAAATACATGTTGCGCCTCTTGCGACATATTTTTTTTTGAGACCTATGAAAATAGTGGAAATAATTTGATTATTATTTTTGCCAAAGCGCTCTTCGGTAGTTTTGTGTGATCTTGGGCCTTAAAATATTCTTATTTAGAACGCCCATAACATTTTTTGGTGATCTTTCTAAATTCGAAGTTCGATTGAGGAATGTGACAAAACTTACGGCCCGACCCATGTATTTATTGCACTGTTACTTCATTACGTAAAATAATGTATCAGAAAATCACTTGTCTTTTTGGGGAACAAACAATCAACTAAACAAGTGAAATCTAAATATCTGATTATAATATCTTCTGGTCACCTTGCCCAGCGACAGCGGCAGCGATCTGGCCTAAGTTTTTTACCTTCATTAATATTTACTTTTTCATTATTTTTCTATGTTTAACTGTTATGTTTAATAGTTAAGGTTTTATATTATTAAATATAAATAGAGAAACCAACTGAAGGAAACGTCTGTAAATTGATCTAAAATCCACAATCTTATCTTCTTTCGTAATATTTCCCACCCACATTTGATAAATTCATAGACACCACATTTTCTGATACCACAACCTCAATAAGTGTTGTGTAAGAGAAAGCCTTGTAAGGTCACCGCGGCCTTGAAAACATTTGAGATCTTTTGAGGGCGAGTCGATTTTATAACTTTACTAACAAAAAACAAACACAACCATATAGAAAGGTGTTCAGTGAAGCGAAGCGGTCGTGATCTCAATTCTAGAGGTGACTGCACTACCTATTGTTCTGATTCTGATCAAACAATTTGTTTCAATTAGCCACGAAATGGTTTTTGTAATTTATTTGTCACTGATGGCTCCATTTTAAATACATTTCTACCATCCACAAATTACGACGGCCGGCTTAACAAACTTTGTGTATGACAGTTGTAGCTCATTTCAATAGTAGACAAGAATCATATCTAATCACCTAACAAATTAAAGATATTCCGATATGCTGCACGAAAAGTAAGAACAATAAAGATAAACTTTAAACCGACTGCGATCATAATAATAAATTACAGCTGTGCACACAGCCGTTATGAATCTATAAGCGATAGTAATAGAAAAACTCAAACAGAAATGGTGAAAAGGGACCCAGTCATGCTTCGCCTCCATTCAACAAACAAACCTGGGATTAAGTCTGTCTAGTCACTCGGAAGAATTGTTTAACGCTATCCAAATAGCGGTGTCCGAAACACGAAAGGACCCACTAAGCAGATAATTTTCGATAGAATCGAGCTTATAAGCTGTCAATCAAGTATGCCGCGTTACAAAGAGTTCTGCACTGCACTGCATCATGTGATGAGTCTTCAGTTCACGGTGAATCAAAGTTCTTGCGTTGATACGGGAAAGAGATATTAAGTATAAGCAATTTTAGATGCTTCAACAAATCTACAAGAATGAAGATATGCATACCAATAATCAAGGAAAATGTGAGCGATAGAGATAAGGCAGCGATTAGAAAGAGAATGGAATCTCCGATATATCGAGATTTTTACGACACCAATATAAGTTTAACATATAAATTATGACTGAAAAGTGAATGTAGAATTTGAAAATGAGAAAATTTAAAAGCAAAACTGCACTAGGTATACTTAATGTAAAGGTTAGCTGAAAGCCGCAACGATGCATTGAACTTGTCCCTGAACTAGTGACGCGACAGTTTCGGAATGATCTCTCCATGTTGACTGCATTAATCGAATATAAAAAGGAAACCTAAACAGCAGAGGTCAGTCACCACCGGACTTCCTCTCAGAGTACAAGCAATCATGCGGTGGGTCCTAGCAGCAGGAGTGTTGTGCGCTCTCGTGGCGCTGGGAGTGGCGCGGGCCAAGGACGATGACCAGGCGGTGGCAGCCAGCAAGGGGCACCACCACAGCCACGGCGGCGGCCACGAGCACCACGCACACCACCATCACGAGCACGGCGACAAGGGACACAAGGGACACAAGGGACACCACCACCACCACAAGGGAGATGAGGGCCACCACGGGAAACATCATCACGCAGACCATCATCACGAACACGGCGGTGGACACAAGAAGCACTGGGACGAACACGAACACCACGGCTCTCACCACGGACACGGACACCACCATAAAGGGGAGAAACACGGTCACCACGAGCACCATGACAAAGGGGAAAAAATCGATGGCTACCACAAGAAACACCACAAGGACCACTTCCACAAGGACCACCACTTCCACGACGGCCACCACAAGGAAGGCAAGCACCACAAGCACGGACACCATCACAAGCACCATGAGGACCACGGCGGACACCACAAGAAGGGCGGCCACCACCACTCCGGACACCATGAGGGACACCACGGCAAACATGGGCACCATGACAAGCACCATTATGATGAGGACCATCACGGACACAAGGGACACCACGGCCACGAGGAGCACCATCACGGTCATCACGACCACGGCAAGAAGGGCGGCCATGAGGATCACAAGCACTGGGGCTTCCATCACGGCAAGCACTGAGCAGTCCGTTGTTGGTATTTGTTATATTTTGTTATCACGAAATATGTTGTTGATTTTTATACTTTTTATACCTACCAAGAATTAAAGATTTTATATTATAATTTGGTTTGTAATACGTAAACAAATACAGAATACTACCAGATTGTGATGTCATACGCGTATTTGAATGTGATGTCAAGCAAAATAATTGAGCTACCCCATGGGAGAAACTTAGACACAGTCCGTTGGGCCCTCAGATGAATTATGCAATTTTGCCACAGTAATATAAATTCACACTTGGTATATTATTTAAGCAAACGACCGGTAGATGCGCGATCATTTATACCCATCTGATAAAATAACCATTCAATGTTTACCGAAAATCCTGATGTATGTGCTGCAGTCACACACGTTGCTACAACGCAAAAGCGTTAGGTACATAAAATTTTCTTATGCCTATCGATCCTAGGTTGTTCTTACAGTACATGGTACATAAGTGTATCTACTTAATAAAACCAATTAATTTGAATTTTTACCATTTATAAAACAGAACCTCAACAGAAAAGTATATTGTTAGGGTAAAGAACGAGAACCAATGGCGTATCGGGTACAGTATTGTAAGGCCTGAAGTAAAAAAATATTTGACTAAAGCCATTAGTTTAGCATAACTCGCATAGCAAAGTATCAATAACTACATCAGCTTAGCTTTCGGTCTGCAACCGGTTTTAAACTACAAATTATTCATAGCCTATTTAATCAGATAAACATAAACAATATTCGAAATGCCCTTATTTTGCTTGTAATACACACTGCTTCAATCGGTCGGGTCACATCTTTGCCGTAGCACGCACTGTTAGAGGTACAGAAGCCGCTGCTGCCACTATCACACCCTTTAATTTAACGACTTGATTTTTTGATGAGCCTCTAAAACTTCCCATAGTCCGGTAGTCCCATGGGTTAAGATTGGAGCTGCCTAAGGGCCGATCTTCGGCGGCAATAAACTTCAACAAAGTGAGCAAATTGTTCGAGCATTGTGTGTAAGTGCTGTGATCTGTTGGATTATAAAATGCTGCTTGGAAAATAAAGTAGGATCAGTGGCTTGACAACAGGCTTCCCATAACTTCTGTGAAGATAGTGTCCGAAAGTGACTCATCCTGGACAATTTTAAGAAGTGTCCAGGAAAACGCAAAAGTGTCCAGTAAGTAAGTATGAAATCCCATTACATATCATAATATTTAAATATAGAACTATTTTTTTTTTTCAAAGATAAGCTAAGGAGGTTATTGGCAGTTAAGGGCCTTTAATAAAAAGGAGGTACCATAGAGGTTGACGTGTCCGAATAACACTTATATTGCACGATGTAAAATGGCGGAAAACTCGGTTCATTCGTATTTTTTACTATTTTGATACTAATTAGGAATTGGGGATTCGATACTAACAGAAGAAAAAGAAGAATAAAATAAAATATTCACAAATAAACACAAATGGTTTTATTTTTGAGAAGCACTATACACGCTTCGATCTTAAGTGCCATCCTAGCCTCGTATTATAGCCGGACCTCGCCTTCGGCTCGGTCGGCTAAATCATACTCGTCCAGGAAGGCTTACTTACTGGACTCTGCAGTAATGTACTATTTCATGCCCACTGCTCGGAAATGTGGGGAAAGATGGTCTGTAATGTGGCCCCACAAAAACGAATAATCAAACAGTGCAACAATAACATTTCTAGCCTGTTCAAAGGACTGAAAAAACATCGTGGCTTGTTTTGTTATGGTTCTGCCACATGACAACAGATGGCACTTCATGGCGTGTCGGCACAGATTAATAATGGTTTCGGCAAAGGCGTGCGTCATGCCATCGCTTCGGTAATGCGTGCGTGACTTGTACTGTCAATTGCGGACTCTGCCAAGCGGAGTTCCAAACAAAAAAAAATAAAAACTTTACAATTAATTTTATTTCCTCGCAGTAGTCGTGAAAAGCACTATGTAATGTCCCGGCCAACAGTGCAATAGATGGATTTGGATGCATCTGCGAGCCGAGAGAGGCCCTCAAACTCACTCGTCCATCTATAGCTCACCTTCCAGCCCCTCCAACAAAGTACTATTATTATAAGGTAACTTTGATATTTTTGGCAGCTTTCGTATTATTATTATTTTAAGAAACATCCGTTCGTTTTCATGAATAAGTTAATGACAAATGGGCATGTAATAAGTAAAGATCGATATCGGTCAAGTTCGATCCCCTTTGGACCTGCAAGTCGTTAAAGACCTGCTTCGTAAAAATATTATCAATATATGTATAATGATTATCAATTACCCTAGTACTAAATGGTGGTTATAAAAAAGTCGTTTTATTTATGTAGTAGAGGGTGTATAAGATAATGGAGGACGGGAGGGCACGAATTAAGGTTCAAATCCCTATAATGACCATAGTTTCTTTCTTTACCCTGATATATTTTTTCTTTTAAATTGGCGTGCTAACCTCTTTTGAGGTTAATTTTGCCAGTGTCAAGTGTATTTAAAAGATCACAATTTGGTCTGGTTCTCTATCAAGAACCTGGAAATTGAAGTCTTGTGGATAATGTGTTCCTCCTCCTTAGCACTACCAGGGAGGACGTGAAAGGCTGTGGAAACCAAGTATTTCCTTGGGACGTGAGCAACTGCATTCCTTTAGCCTAATTGCTTGATTACCAAAGTATACTGACAGCTCGAAACGTCACTTCTTGAAATAATGTTGCCATCTGCCTCTTGATAGTGATGTTCTCATTAATAATTTCATAATTTCTTTATTGCACACACATAGTTGAAAAACAAGAAGTAAACATAAAATAGTGTACAAAGGCAAGCTTGTCTCTAATAAAAGATCTCTTCCAGAAAAACAAAGTTCCGATGAGAAAGGTTGATTGTTGAGCAGGGGTAGACCTATGTGTACAGTACAACAATATACTAAATATACGAATGCCTGCATAAATAGAATTTTCTTAAAAATAGAATGAAATGATCCCATAATATCTGTGAAGATAGTATCCGAAAGTGACATATATATTATAATTATAATATATATTTATATATGTCACCGTAAGATTGTCAAAACCGTTAGTTTATAAACTAACGTTTTTTTCTCTCGTTAGTTTACATACTATCGAAAAATTATATACTGTGCCGTACTGCTTACGATATGACGCGTTAGTTGATAAACTAACGGTTAAAACTGTTAAATAGTAAACTGGTTTTAACTTGAATTGCAAACGAAATACAAACACTGCGGTAGCTTAGGTGAAGACTTCGTGTTAGGTTGACATGTAAGCACAAAACCTTTAGTTTATAAACTAACGTTTTTTTCTTTCGTTAGTTTACAAACTATCGATAAATTATAAACTGTGCCGTACTGCTTACGATATGACGAACTACAAAAAGAGAAATTGGATGACATGGATAGAATATTGACTTACATTAGTATGTGATAAAATATTTTACAAAATAATATTTTATTTACACATATGGTTTGTCATGGTTGTTCATTGTTTTTCAACCTTTTTAAAGGAATTGACAGTTAGGGCAACATTTAAAAAATTTGGTGCCCTATGTAATGTAAAAGCCAAATTTTATATGTCTAGGTTTAACAGTATGGGTCATCAAGGGGTGAAAATTAGCTCAAAATGGTTCGTGTAATATAACTCGGCTGTTGCGACGCCAGTATCCATGCTCGAACTTGGCTTGACACACTATCGTGTGAATTGATGGTTCCTGTAGTACAAAATGATACTATAGTAAGACGTACTTTGCGAGAAAAATATGGGCTCAGGAAGTTACATAGTAGCATATTGCTGTTGGCTTTCCCGCGGTTTTCACAATGACGTGACGGGTAGTCATCATCTAGGACCCAGCGATGCTTGAAATATGCATAAACACAGGGGCCCTATTCTGTTATGGAAAACGCATAGCGGTATCATATCGATTGCTCCCAAGGGCACAAAATGCCGATTTTAGCAATCAAAAATGCGGCCGAGTGAGAGTCGGACTCGCGCACGAAGGGTTCCGTGCCACCGTACAATGGTAGGGATGGTGTGGAGTAAATAGTTTGGATTTTACATAGCAAAATGTTGTTTACAAAGTTATTGGTGCGGCTACTTTCACACTCCATGTACGTAACCAGGTGCATTCATAAGTTTGTATGTGGTATTGAAAGAATTGTTGAATGGGAGCCCCCTTAAATATTTATTTTATTCTGTTGTTATAGCGGCAACAGAAATACATCATCAGTGAAAATTTCCAACTGTCTAACTATCACGGTTCATGAGATACAGCCTGGTGACAGATGGACAGATAGACAGACGGACAGCGGAGTCTTAGAAATAGGGTCCCGTTTTTACCCTTTGGGCACGGAACCCTAAAAAAGACTCCGCCGACAAGCCAAATACGGCATTTTGCGCCCTTGGCCTTGGGAGCAATCGATATGCTATCTATGGCTATGTGTTTTCGATAACAGAATATGGCCCTAGTTCCACCGTGGTTGCAGGCTGGCATCTCTTCCAACAATGCAAAAACTGTATATTTTATGAGCTATTCGCAAACAAATATTTTGTAAGGTAAGGTGACTTCATCAGCCGTTAGAGCAGATACTGAACCGAATTTAATTGGTTACACGATTATTACAATTTGTCTTTCGCGGTACAATTATTAAACATAGTTATATGGGCTCGTCTATTAAGTTGGTACTACTTAACACCTAGATGGTTATGTTACTCAAAAGGTGATGGAAGTATTTGTAAGTTCAGTTTATTACATGAACCCTGTAAATGTAAAGAAATATGTAATCTAATACTAATCTATGCATGAACCTATAATAAAGGGTTCTTCTTACCTGTTGTGTCGATTATACAGCCACCAGTCTAATATTACCTGACCTATAGATAGAGCAGAATCTAAAAGATAGAAGAGAAGAAGAGAAAAGTGAATGTTAAACTGAAATGCAAAACTGCACGGTACTAAATGTAAATGTTAGCTGAAAGCCGCAACGATGCAGTGAACTTGCCCCTGAACTAGTGACGCGACAGTTTCGGAATGATCTCTCCATGTTGACTGCATTAAAAGAATATAAAAAGGAAACCTAAACAGCAGAGGTCAGTCACCACCGGACTTCCTCTCAGAGTACAAGCAATCATGCGGTGGATCCTAGCAGCAGGAGTGTTGTGCGCTCTCGTGGCGCTGGGAGTGGCGCGGGCCAAGGACGATGACCAGGCGGTGGCAGCCAGCAAGGGGCACCACCACAGCCACGGCGGCGGCCACGAGCATCACGCAGACCACCATCACGAGCACGGCGACAAGGGACACAAGGGACACAAGGGACACCACCACCATCACAAGGGAGACGAGGGCCACCACGGGAAACACCATCACGCAGACCATCATCACGAACACGGCGGTGGACACAAGAAGCACTGGGACGAACACGACCACCACGGCTCTCACCACGGACACGGACACCACCATAAAGGGGAGAAACACGGCCACCACGAGCACCATGACAAAGGGGAAAAAATCGACGGCTACCACAAGAAACACCACAAGGACCACTTCCACAAGGACCACCACTTCCACGACGGCGACCACAAGGAAGGCAAGCACCACAAGCACGGACACCATCACAAGCACCATGAGGACCACGGCGGACACCACAAAAAGGGCGGCCACCACCACTCCGGACACCATGAGGGACACCACGGCAAACATGGACACCATGACAAGCACCATTACGATGAGGACCATCACGGACACAAGGGACACCACGGCCACGAGGAGCACCATCACGGTCATCACGACCACGGCAAGAAGGGCGGCCATGAGGACCACAAGGACTGGGGCCATCACGGCAAGCACTGAGCAGTCTGTTGTTGGTATTTGTTATGTTTTGTTATCACGAAATATGTTGTTGATTTTATACTTTTATACCTGCCAAAAATAAAAGATTTTATTTTATAATTTGGTTTATATTACGTTAACAAATACAGAATACTAGATACCTCATTGTGATGTCTTTCTCGTAGTTGAATGTGATGTTAAGCAAATAAAATGCGCTACCGTGGGTGAAACTTAAACAGTCTGTTGTGAATTATCAATTTTTGCATATTATTTAACCAAATGACTATGGCAGTATACGTTCATCATTCACCTATCTGATAAAATAACCATTCTATGTTTACTGAAACTCCTTATGTCTGTGCTGCAGTCACACACGTTGCTACAACGCAAAAGCGTTAGGTACAGAAAACAGTCTTATGCCTATCGATCCTAGGTTGTTCTTAAAGTACATGGTACAAAAGTGTACTTAATCAATTAAATAAAACCAATAAATTTTTATTTTTACCATAAAACAGAACCTCAGCAGAAAAGTATATTGTTAGGGTAAATAACAAGAATCAATGACGTAGCGGATGAGGCCTCAAGAGACACAAATATTTGACTAAAGCCGTTGCAGTCCGAATGCTAAGCTAAGTGAGTTTAGCTTAACTAGCATAGAAAAATATCAAAAATTGCGTCAGTTCTAGGACCTAAGCTAAACTAGCAACTTGCTTTACCAAGCCTAGCCATATATTTTTTATAGCATATTTTATCAAATAACCATAAACAATATTCGAATTGCCCTTCTTTTCCTTATAGTACGCACTGGTGCAATCGGTCGGGCCACACCTATGTCGTAGCACGCACTGGTTTTAGAGGTATGCGCTGCTGCCACTAATACATCCTTTAACGACTTGATTTTATGATGAGCTTTGAGCTGGCTTTCTCCTCTAAAAATTCGCATAGTCCGGTAGTCTGATGAGTAAAGGAGCTGCCTGAGGGCCGATCTTCGGCGGTCCATGTCAGCGGTGCCACGGGAAGAAAGATACTAATGAACAATAAATACAAATCAATAGATCAACAGAGAAGAAGGTTGTAGCCAAAATATATTTCATGTACGCATAATGTCCCACTGCTGTCTGTCTTGATGGTTCCTGTAGTACACAATGATACTCGTCGTACTGTTCGCGAAAAATATGGGCACAGGAAGTAGCATATTGCTGTTGGCTTTCCCGCGGTTTTCAGAATTAATACCCACCATAGATACGGGTTGTACTTACATCATCTAGATAAAGAGGCACTGTTTTAACAAACTGGAGAACAATTTGTCACCTAAAATCATAATGACTGACTTTGAAGTCGCGGCTTTAAATGCCATTAAATCCTGCTTCCAATGGTGCGTAAATAAGTTATGTTTTTTCACCAAAGCCAAAGTATACAGCGGCACTGCAGCAATCCCGAATTTGCTTACAATTTAAGACACATCGCAGTAGTAGCATTTTAAGAGATAAATGAAGTGGTTGATGCTAAGACATAATAAAGAAATAAATAGTTCCTGAAGAAGCCAGTGTGATACTAATTCGAAAAATAATGTGTCTGTGGGTCAGGAAATGTATTGAAAAATATTAGCTTCAAAATGACAGTGAAGCGATGTCCACCAATAGTCCGGTAGTGATGAGTTAAGATTGGAGCTGCCCGAGAGCCGATCTTCGGCGGCAATGAAATTAGGTAAATTGTTCGTGCTTTGTGTGCAAGTCCTGTGTTCCGTTGGAATATAAAATGCTGGTTGGAAGATAAAGTAAGGATCAGTGGCTTGACAACTGTGTTCAGGCTTCTCAGCACCTAATGACCTCGTAGGGGCCCATGAGCTACGAGGTAGCGTGACGATCAGGTGCCAAGAAGTGATGAACGTCGGCGATTCACCGAGCTGAAGTTATGTGGGGTAGATCTAACCTGGTCTGTGCTTCTGTCCCATCAACCTCCTGTCTCTCTGCAAGGCCCGGGTGCACCCTAGGCTCTTCTTGGTAGACAGGTTCTTCAGCCAACCAGGTATGACTGGCGGGCTAGCGTGGTGAGCACAGTGTCCAGCACAGGTTATGTTTCTACTGGTAAATACAAATCGGGCACGAAAATCCGAACTTTATCTGGTTCGAGAGACAACGGCACACTCAGCTATATTAACAATCCTGAGGGAATCCCGAATACATTCCAGATGCCCTGCGATTTAATTTCAACACCCTAATCAAAACGCGTTTACATTGCGAGGGCTTTCGTCTGTCAGTTGTCAAAACTGCCAGATTGACAGCTAACGTCAAATTAAAATGACCGTTCAGAAACCATCGATCGAATATCGATTTGGAATCGAACAAACAGTCTCCAAAATGACGGACAGGTTTCTTTCTGCCTTTGATTTTAGACCTTGCTTGCAAAAATACAGATCCTTGACTAAATAAACCATAACTGAGACCGGGTGGCCTCTTTCCACTTTGGCAACCTTCTCAGAGGGTCCTTGAGAGATGTACGCGTATACCTTCCACTTTGGTAACCGTCTCAGAGGGTTCTTGAGAGATGTGCGCGTATACTTTCCACTTTGGCAACCTTCTCAGAGGGTTCTTGAGAGATGTGCGCGTATACTTTCCACTTTGGCAACCTTCTCAGAGGGTTCTTGAGAGATGTGCGCGTATACTTAATCATTTTGCAGGTTCGAATTTTCTTTTAGAGTGATATCTTTTTCATCCAAAAAATAATTCACCGATATTCAAACTTCGCATGATGCTGCACTACTTCTTGGGTCTGCTCGCCCTAATGCAGCGCAACTTTCAAGATGGCCGGTACTTCGACAATAAGCGCCGAGCTTCAGGTGTTTACTGATGATGCGGGACATAGTTTTAGCTAGTGTTTTCATCTCTCCAGAAGTTATTTTCTGTTTGAGGAGAGGACTTCCGCGAATTCGCTCGGCATCGGCTTTGATTGCTGCTGGCGTCTTGGCAACTTACGGTTAGCCTTTTAGGGTTCCGTAGAGAAACAAGGAACCCTTATAATTTAGTCAAGTCTGTCTGTCCGTCCGTCCGTCCGTATGTCACAGCAACTTTATGCAGAAACCATTAAGACTACACAGTTGAAACTTGGTATGTAGATGTATTCTGGGAACAGCTTTACTATTTTTATAAAAAAATTGAAAATTTAATTTAATTAAAGGGGGCTTCCTATACATGGAACTGAAACCAAAAAATATTTTTTTCATCAAACCTATATGTGTGGGGTGTCTATAGATAGGTATTTAAACATAACGTTGAGGTTCCTGAAACTATTTTTCCTCTTAGTAAATCGTTATAGAGACAGACCCTTCCAAAGTGGAAAAATGTGTGTGTATCCCCCCCCTCTAACTTTTAAAGTAAGAGAGTGAAAAATCTACAAAAATATAAAATTGGTTTGAACAAAATAAAATGAGCAGTTTTTAAGATATAAAATATTTATTAAAAACCGCAAAGATAACTTGTTATTCATACAAATACTATGAAAAACAAAGTTACAACAGAAACATCCAGTAACATAATTACTTGCTGCAATGGAAGCCTTCATGGGCGAGTCCGACTCGCACTTGGCCTCTTTTTTGGTTTGTCATGGATAGAAGACATATTAGTGAACCTTTTGGTAGTACAGTTGTGAACTTTAACATTATATCGAGATACTTTAGGACATTGAAAATGTCGACTGGTATTTTGTTACACTTGTGAATCTCGCTTCCTCGCTCGTCCCGATTCTGGAACTCTGCGAACATTTTGATTAAAGTAATTATGGTTGACATAAAAAAGTTATTTCAGTTCTATGTGCAAAGGGACTTTATTTATTTATGCACTACGATGATGTTCCTTGAGTAAGTTACACAGAATAATCTCATCCATCTGGGAAAAACCAGTTGATCAATCATGGATCACATGGGTGCTAAATCGCAATGAGAATCTGGCAATCTGGGAATGAGAATGATATTTCGGGAAAGCGAGAAGTAGAAAGCGACTTTGTGACAAATATACATTATTATACAGACATTTTAGGACAGAGACGTCGGATATGAAAATTTTGAATCTGGGCGACGACATTTATACAAATGGAAACCGGGCCGGGGCGGCAGTGCGGGCGTAATGTGGGCGTAATGATTACACTGCGCCGCGATCGGCTCCTGAACTCAGCTGTCAAAGGTCTGCTCTGGCCCGACTAGATATATAAATCTACCGTAAAATACCATATGCGCATTCATTAAACCGGTATAATATTTTTCTCAAAAATAGTATGAAATGTTCCCATAACATCTGTGAAGATAGTATCCGAAAGTGACTCATCTTAAACAATTTTTAGAAGTGTCCAGGAAAACGCAAGTGTCCAGTAAGTAAGTATGAAATCCCATTACATATCATAATATTTAATTATAGAACTATTTTTTTTAAAGATAAGCTAAGGAAGTTATTGACAGTTAAGTGCTTTAATAAAAAGGAGGTACCATAGAGGTTGGCGTGTCCGAATTGCATTTATATTGCACGATGTAAAATGGCGGAAAACTCAGTTTCTTTCCTATTTTTTACCTCATATTTTGGTACTAATTAGCAATAAGAAATTCGATACTAACAGACGAAAAAGAAGAATAAAATAAAATATTTACAATAAACATAAATGGTTTTATTTTTCAGAAAAGCACTATACACGCTTCAACCATAAGTGTGCCATCCTGACCTCGTATTATAGCCGGACTAAATCATGATCGTCCAGGATGGCTTACTTACTGATCTCTGCAATAATGTAACTATTTCACGCCCACTGCTCAGAAATGTAGCGAAAGATGGTCTGTAATGAGCCCCACAACAATGAATAGTTAGACAGGGCAACTACGCTGCAATTCTCTCATAACTGCACTACTCCCAGCACGAAGCGGCACCGTGTTGCTTGAGAGCAGAACAACTCTTATTGCTCAAACAAAGAGTTGGGACATGTCAAGTTACTAAAAGTAAAGACCTAGGTTCATAATGCGTTCGGTTGGCCAACCTGACGGCCATATGGAGTTACACAGTTTGCGTGTGAAGTGATGTGCGTGCTACGCTTAAAAAAATCTGGCCATAAATGAATTAAATTTATAAAAAAGTGGCCAAGTGCGAGTCGGACTCGCCCATCAAAGGTTCCGTTGTAGCAAGTAATTATGTGTTGTAACTTTGTTTTTCATAGTGTTTGTATGAACGATAAAGTTATCATTGCGGTTTTTAATAAATGTTTTATATCTTAAAAACTGCTTATTTTATTTAGTTTACACCAATTTTCGTTGAAAGTGTAAATTGAGATGCACAGCATATATATACTCTCTTACTTTAAAAGTTAGAGGGAGGGACACATTTTTCCACATTCCTCTTTAACAATTTACTTTAGGAAAAATAGTATCAGGAACCTCAGCGTCATTTTTAAAGACCTATCTGTAGACACCACACATATAGGTTTGATGAAAAAATATTTTTTGGTTTCAGTTCCATGTATGCCCCCATTAATTATTTTATTTTTTAAATTTTTGTATAAAAATCGTAAAGCGGTTCACAGAATACATCTACATACTAAGTTTCAACTGTGTAGTCCTAATAGTTTCTGCATAAAGTTGCTGTGACAGACGGGCGGACGGACGGACAGACAGACAGACTTGACGAAACTATAAGGGTTCCTTGTTTCTCTACGGAACCCTAAAAAGCGGGAAGTAAGCAATCAGAGCAAATTTTCACTGAGAAATACGAGCTTGAAGTTGCGTAAATTATAATTTTATTATGAAAATGGAATCTTCAAGTGATATGGACATTTCCCTAACTCCGGAAGCAATTCAAATCGAAGCCAAAACCGTCATAGCAAAACTATTTTAATTTCTCTTCAGTTTTATTTTTCACCTGCTTTCCTTGCAGTAGTTGAAAGAAAAGCAGATTATGCACCTCGCATTAATAGTAGTTTATGTGACTGCTGCATAATGGAGGGCATTAAAACTCGAGAGTGGGTTTATGAAACGAGCCGAAGGCGAGTTTCATAATAATATCACTCGAGAGTTTTAATGCCTAATTATGTACAGTTACATACACTAGTTTATCTACACACATATCATAAGCTCTCTTTGATGTGTTCAGGAACCGCATGTTTGACCGGCATTGAGGTTCTGCAATTGTTTAGCTTGTTCTTTAGTACCAACTTCACGCAGACGGGAGTCGGCGTTCGAAATTTTAATGTCAGTACCAACTTCACAGACAAACTAGGGACGGCACGCCGGTGGGAGTCGGCGTTCGAAATTTGAAAGTCATTATAAGTAGAAAAACTACACATAATGACCATTATGTGTAGTTTTCCAGATACGAAACGAGTTTTTACCAAGTAGTTTAACATAATGCTGATCATAACGTGCGGTGTTTGAACGCAGTAAAGAGGGTTTATGATACGTGTGTAGATAAATAATGTTTATTGCACTAAGCCTTTTAGAGCCCTCGCTAGCACTGAATAGTAGATTATTGCACCAAGCACAAAGTAATTTATTATTGCATCGAGTGCTTATTTGGAACCCGAGTGCTAGCGAGGGCTCTAAAAGGCACGAGTGCAATAGAAATTACTTAATGTGAGGTGCATAACCTGCTTTTCTTTCAACTACTGTAAGGAAAGTAGGTGAAAAATTTAACTGAAGAGAAATTAAAATAGTTTAATTATTAAAATTAATGGACAGATTATTACAATTATTAAAATTAAGATTAATGCTTTTACCAAGAACATTTATTTTTAGGGTTCCGTACCCAAAGGGTAAAAACGGGACCCTATTACTAAGACTTCGCTGTCTGTCTGCCTGACTGACTGTCTGTCCGTCTGTCACCAGGCTGTATCTCATGAAAAGTGATAGTTAGACAATTAAAATTTGCACAGGTGATGTATTTCTGTTGCCGCTATAACAACATTTACTAAAAAACAGAATAAAATAAATATTTAAGGGGGCTCCTATACAACAATTCTTTCAATACCACATACAAACTTATGAATGCACCTGGTTACGTACATGGCGTGTGAAAGTAGCCGCACCAATAACTTTGTAAACAACATTTTGCTATGTAAAATCCAAACTATTCACTCCACACCATCCCTACCATTGTGGGTGGCACGGAACCCTGCTTGCACGAGTCCGACTCCGAGTTAGTCGGTTTTTTTAATGGGTAGTATTTAAACGAGTGACTGTAAATTAAAGTTTGAAGTGATAAAAATAATTAATTTAGGTTATTGTATTACTAAGTGAGCGACTAACTGCGGGTGACGAGAAATAAACAGAACAGCAACTTACAAAGATTAATTTGAGTTACTTACAATACAAAATGAGAAGCTTTTCTTTGCATACGCTCCGCTCTTGTCCGTGGTTGCTTCTTCTAAGTCACAACCTAACCTATAACCCAATTGAAATTTAGCCACAATAACCTACTCTAGCCAATTTTATTATTTATTTGAATACGCTCCGCTCCGCTACGCTCCGGGGTTGCTTCTTCTAAGTTCTAACCTAACCTATAATACAATTTAAATTTAGCCACAATTACCTACTCTAGCCAATATTTGGCTTTCTGTGTTTCAGTATTGAAGTTGCTCTCTCTGTATTTCTAGTCGCTCACTTAGTAATTTGGTCGCAAGGTTAGAATTTTAATATCTGAAATGCCCACTTTTTGAAAGCTCGTTCTGAATTTTATTATTATCAGAAAAAAATGCTCAATTTAGTGTTTTTTTTTCGCTCATTTCAAGTATTTCGGCTGTTGATGGCCATTCGCTCAGTGATCATTCGCTTAATTCGTTTTTTATTCAATCGTTTTATAATTCCCCTTTTTTAATTAGGGACTGAATATCAGATGATGTAGATGGGCCTGGTTGACTCGACATTTAACACTGGCTTCCTTCGGGATCTCGAGGAATAGACGGACGTAGCGATGATGAGCGGTTAAAGTTTATTGATTCTGTAAATGCGAAGTAATTTTAGTTTTATTTTCAATGGACTCCTCAATGTAGCCCTCTGCTGCTTGGTCCGATCTCCACCCGCCGTGACGTTTTAGTGTAATCAAGTTTGCGCCAGAGTCTGCAAGTAGCGCCGCTGATGTTCCACGGAAGCAATGGCCCGTGTCGTGTTCTGGGTTTTGTAGATTAAGAAATGTGGCAATCTCTTTGGGAAAATTTCCAAATTTATTTCTACCTATGACCTGTTTTGTGCATTTACCATTCTTGTAATTTACGAAGAATCGTGCTGTGCTGGTGTCTGCCGGACCTGGTGTCTGCCGGACGAAGAACTTGATATTTTTGAAGCATATTCACTTTTTTGTTTTTGAGTTAGTAAGTTGTACGACCAGCATCTGGTTGTGAGTTTGTATATTATTGACTTTCATCAATTCAGAGCTTCTACAAGCTCCATTGAAGCCAAAAAACATCGCAACCTGGAAAGTATAGAAAAAAACTTGAGTTTATTTGCTTATTAACACAATATGTTGTTATCCATTTACAAACATAGGTACCTAAAAGTAATGAAGTTGTTTAAAAAGTAAAGTAAAACTTACTCTTGTCACTAAATTTTGTCGTTAGGCGCTTCATTTAAAAACGTCTTTATGTTTTCAGCTATGAAAACTTTTGATTTTTTACACTGTGAAGTAAACACACGAGTGTCGGAATACGAACTAGTTTATTTCATGTACCCACATAAACATTAATAATCACTACATCTTTCTCCTTAATTTTGAAAGCTTAAACTAATGTCTTATTGCTACACAACATACTAACTAATTTATTATTATTTATTACACTAATGAGTTGGTTAACATTTTGCTATATTTATTTATGCAACTTAGTATAATTATGTTTATGCGTACAACTATAATATAATTCTTATGCAATCACTAGTATGCCTATCTATCTATCCTTTCCTTTTTTTTTTCTAGGTTTTTTTTTTTTTTTTTTTTTTTTTTTTTTTTTTTTTTTTTTTTTTTTTTTTTTTTTTTTTTTTTTTTTGCTATTTATTTACTATTTATTTATAACTAAATTATTATGTGGTCTATTATAAGCTAACTCGAAGAAAACTTATTTCTTACCTACTAAGTACAGTTTGCCTAGTATTCTATTCATGGCGATATATCTGAGCAAACTTTTTTCTTGCTTCTCGAGCCGCTCGCCGTTCAACATGTGATGTGTCAGGAGGAGAGTTGTAAGAGTCGACAAATATTTCTGACTCTTCTTCCTTAAGTATGCTCTCCTGAGCAGAAGTATCTGTATCGCTCGCTTCTTCAGGCACATAGGTGCTGTCACCGGCCGCGGCGGCATCACTGATAGTGTCGTTACTATTTGGATTATCATCATTCACTGTCATTATCATCAGCGCTCATTGTCTCTGATTCTGACGACGAGGGAGATATAACAATAGGGTCTATTTTAATTAAATGCCTCCTATTTCTGCGGTACGTTTTGCCTGTATACTCGCTTGTTAGGAAGTAAGATCTCGGCTGTGGCGCTCCACCTGTGACCCGCATTGCTTGTCTCTTGTCCCCACTCAATGCGATCACTGTATCTCCTGTTTTCAGTTCCGGTAGACACCTTGTTCTTTCGTCATACCACTGCTTGGAGGTTAGTTGATTTTTTATCATTTTGTCGTAATCTGCCGAATTATTGCGTTCTGGTTGCAGTTTAGCGACATGCAGTGGTAGTCGCGTGTTTAATCGGCGTCCCATCAGTAATTGTGCTGGACAGCCGATACCATCTCTGGGCGCCGAACGATAGTTCAATAGCGCCAAATAAAAGTCAGTCCCAGATTTTATTGACTTAATTAAAATTGTCTTTACAGTGCGCACTGCTCGTTCACTGCGTCCGTTTGACTGTGGGTAATGTGGCGAAGACGTGATATGGCGAATACCCCATTTGTTTGCAAAGTCGTTAAATTCTTTGCTCGCGTAGGCCGGCCCATTATCGGTTATTAATTCCCCCGGAATCCCATGACGCGCAAATTGGTCTTTCATTGCCATTATCACAGCGTTTGAACCAAGTGTTCTGACGGGACATACTTCTACAAAATTAGAGAAATAGTCAACCAGCAAAATAAAATACTTTTTCTGATATTCGAATATGTCTGAGCCCACTTTTGCCCACGGTATGTCTGGTATGTGGTGTGGTATCATGGGCTCGCGCGTAGGCTGCGCAGCCATCTCCACACAGACACCGCAGCGGCGCACTGCTCGCTCGATGTCACGAGACATGCCGGGCCAAAACATTACATCCCTAGCACGCCGCTTACATCTATCAATACCTAGGTGCCCTTCGTGCACACGTGATATCATTTCTGACCTTAGTGCATTTGGAATGTATACTAAATTGTCTTTGAACAGGACTCCGTTCGTGTATTGAAATAGGGCCCTATGTTCCCAGTGTAGGCGTACATTGTCCTCTACGTCAAATTTGTTCGTTGGCCAACCATTTTGAATATAAAATATAATGCGTTGACAATCTCTATCCTGATGGGTACTCTGCTTTACTAGCGCCAATTTTTCATCACTGAATCTTACATTTGCTAATAAGTAACAAGTTTGATCTTCAACATCCCTAGAAATATTTTCATGCATTAATTCTGGTAATGCTGCACGTGACAATGCATCCGCGATGTGCATATATTTACCGGGCTTGTACACGACCCGTACATCATAAGCCTGCACGCGAAGCATCATGCGTTGTAGTCTTGCGGGAACCGCATCCAAGGGCTTTTGAAATAAGCTTTCTAGGGGCTTGTGATCAGTCTCAACTGTCACATGACTTTTCCCGAACACATATTGATGAAAACGCTCCAGAGCAAAGACGATGGCGAGCATCTCTTTTTCAATTTGTGCGTATCGCTGTTGCGTGTCCGTGAGCGTGACCGACGCGAACTCGACCGGGCGGCCGGCCTGCAGCAGCGCCGCGCCCAGCGCGTGCGCGCTAGCGTCCACCGTCAGCAGCGCGGGCTGCTCGGCCGCGAACAGCGCCAGCACCGGCGCCGAGCACAGTTCGCGCTTCATTTGCTCCACTACCGCTGTATGTGTGGCGTCCCACACCCACACACAGTCTTTCTTCAATAAACATCGCAGTGGTGCTACCTTTTCAGAGTAATGAGGTATGAATTTTGAAAGGTAGTTAACCATACCTAGAAATCGTTCTAACGATTGTCTATCATTTGGTACTGGCATATCCCGTATGGCCTTTAATTTACATTGGTCTATTTTCATACCGTGTGCGCTAAACGTGTGCCCTAGGTACGTTACTTCTGATACACCAAATTGACACTTTTCGTTGTTGAATTTGATACCTATCTCCCTAGCCCGTTGTAATAAACTATGTAGTCGTTGATCGTGCTCTGCTTCCGTGTTGCCCCACACGATTACGTCATCAACAAATGAGTCAACTCCTTCGAGGTCCTCAAGTATTTGTCGCACTTTGGCGTGAAATACCTCCGAGGCAGAATTAATGCCATAGGGCAGTCGTAAAAATTGGTACCTCCCAAAAGGTGTACCAAAGGTACAGAGGTCTGCACTTGCTTCGTCGAGCTCGACCATCCAAAACCCGCATCTCGCGTCGAGTTTACTAAATACTTTAGCACCTTTCAGTTTGGTAGCTATTTCTGTGATAGTTGGGAGGGGGTAGTGCTGACGACGTATCACTTTGTTGAGCGGCCGCGGATCAAGACAAATGCGAAGTTTACCATCCTTTTTTGCCGCTACAACTATGCCATTCACCCATTGCGTAGGATGTGAAACTTTTCTAATCACTCCTAAATATTCCATACGTTTTAATTCATCAAGCAACTGATCCCTAATACAGATCGGTATCTTCCTTACCGGACACACACTTGGACTCGCATTTTCACACAAAGGAATAGTATATTTACCTGGTATTTTTCCTAGCCCTTGAAACAGATCTTTATAACATGTTATGTTTATATTGTATATACGTTGTATCAAACCAAGTTGTTCACAAGCATTTTTTCCTAGTATACTTTGACAATCATCGTTAGAAACAATAAATTTCAAATTGTATTCTACTTGTTTATGTATCCAACGCATTGTACAGGAACCGACTATTACTATATAATTTCCACAAAAGGATTGTGCCCTTGTTTTATCTGGTATCAAATCGCTTTCGCAAAAACCTAATCTTAAAAAGTTTCTTATCGAGACAACATTTAGATCAGAACCTGTATCTAGCTTAAATGTATGCTGCGATCCGTTCATAAATAGTGTTAAAGTTTCATACCATTTATTACTGTCTTTGTGTCCATTGTCCTGCAGTGTTGACACATAAAACAATTCTTCATCATCATAATCTTCCTGCACTTGAAACACTTTATTTGATTTGTACATAGACATGCCACACATTTTTTTAAAATGACCCGTGCCATCACATGCAAAACACTTGGCATTAATAGCCGCACAGAGTGAACCTCCCCTGCACTGCATACTGCCGCAAGCCATGCAACACCGAGACGAGCCCGCAGCTGGGCCGGTCCCCGCCGCCGCCGCCGCGCCCGCTCGGTAGCCCGCGCCGGGCCCGGTGCGGCGCGCGGCCGCGGAGCCCCCGGCGCCGCTCACGCCCGCACCTGCACCGCCGGCGCCGTCACCCGGCCTGCGCCCGGTGCCGCGCGACCAACGCCCGGCGCCTCGCGCGCCGCGCCGGTTCCCGCGCGTCCACACCGCGTTCACAGACGTGGAATGTGATGATGAGTCACCCTTCGCACTATCTATTTGTCGAGTTTCCTCATTTGATAACTCGTTCGACTGGCATATCTTTATGGCCTTTTCTAATGTGAGTTCGTCCGACCTCAGCAATCTGTCCCGTACTGTGTTATCCTGCAAGCCGCATACGATACGATCCCTGATGAGTCCTTCCTCTAGATGCTCGAACTCGCACCGTTGACTGAGCAGCTTCAGCGCCGTCACGTATTGGTCAATGCTCTCACCGACTTCTTGGTTGCGAGTGAAAAACTTGAATCGCACCATCGTTGTGTTTGTTTTCGTACCAAAATACGCGTTGAACTTCGCTATAAGTAAGGTTATGTTGTCACGATCGGTCTCCTTTTCGAACTTGAGAGTTGAAAATATGTCATAACCATCTGGCCCAATGAGATTAATGAGTAGACTAGCTTGCACATCACTGGGCTCCTTGTACACACCGGATGCTTTGAGAAACACCTCAAACTGTTTTAGCCACTTGCGCCACGCGTCAGCACGGCTTGACGGACTGCCTTCCAACACCAGTTCCACGGGTGGGCGTGCATGTTCCATGGTTTTGTTGGTTAATTTAGTAAAATTTGGCCAAATTCTTGCACGAAATCTACCACAAAACAATATTTTAGCTCAGACCGCTGCCACCATGTAGTAAACACACGAGTGTCGGAATACGAACTAGTTTATTTCATGTACCCACATAAACATTAATAATCACTACACACTGGAAACCATCTGATTGCCGTTTCAAAAGTGGCCAAGTGCGAGTCGGACTCGCCCATGAAGGGTTCTGTTGTAGCAAGTAATTATGTGACTGGATGTTTGTGTTGTAACTTTGTTTTTCATGGTGTTTGTATGAATGACAAAGTTATCTTTGAGGTTTTTATTAAATGTTTATATCTTAAAAACTGCTTAATTCATTTTGTTCAAACGAATTTTATTGAAAGTGTGTATTGAGATACACAGCATATATTTTTTGTAGATTTTTCACTCTCTTACTTTAAAAGTTAGAGGGGGGAACACACATTTTTCCACTTTGGAAGGGTCTGTCTCTTTAACGATTTACTAAGAGGAAAAATGATTTTAGGAACCTTAACGTCATTTTTAAGACCTATCTACAGACGCCTCAAACACATAGGTTTAATGAAAAAAAAATTTTTGGTTTCAGTTCGATGTATGGAGAGCCCCCTTTAATTATTTCATTTTTGTATAAAAATCGTAAAGCGGTTCACAGAATACATCTTCAAACTAAGTTTCAACTTTGTAGTCCTAATAGTTTCTGCATAAAGTTGCTGTGACATACGGACGGACGGACAGACTTGACGAAACTATAAGGGTTCCTCGTTTATCTACGGAACACTAAAAACGATGTTAGCTTCGTGTAGTCCTTAATATACACAATTGTCGTTAGAGTATATGGACCACAATGAAAATTGCTTCATTTTCTTGGATAGTTCACTAAAATAAGCCGATAACACGCTTTCCTAGAATGATTTCGCTTTAATATTATTTTTCCATTCAATAAAGTTTTCATACGCTTTCATGTATTTTACGCGGAACTTTGCGGCAATAGGTATTCTATAACGTTATTACGAGTTAGGAAAAAGTCCGTGTCACCTGAAGATTTCATTTAATAATAAAATTATTAATTAAGCAACTGCACGCTCGTATTTCTCAGTGAAAATTTTCTCTTTTACATTCCGGCCTTTATTTTCTTATTTTTTATTATTTATAGGCAGTATTTTTTTTAACACAAAATCAAGCGGCGAAGGTGCTATTTTGAGGTTAGAAGGCGGAAATAAGGGAGCAAAATGATGTATTTACGGCGAGGGTGGTACATTGAATCCAGAGTGAAGCGAAGGATTCTACGATAGAATCCTGAGCGTAAAGAAGGATTCAAGCGTTAACGCCCATGACGAAAATAATTTTTCACACCTTTCATTCGGAAAAGTAAGTTTTGCTCCACGACAAGATGGCAAGGGAGCAAAATGGTACTTTTCTATTTAAGCTACTTTTTAAATTTATTCATTGCCATGAAGCATTTACGCAATTTGCCAATAGAACACAGCTCTTTATAAAATAGCCGATTGTAATTGCATCGTAATCGATTAAAAACGAACATGATTCAAGTTTTAACTTCAACAACGTTATATAAAGATTATGAATTTTTCGTAATATTTAAAAAAAATGTCACAATAAATTATATGTTTTACTGAAATCAAAACTATCGATGACTGTTATTGTGATATAATGAATATTGATATCATTATGCATTATATCTAAAGCGTGCGTCATAACGTCGCGTCGGTAAATGAGTGCGTGACTTGTGCTGTCAATTGCAGATCACCGCGGAGTCCGCCAGGCGGAGTTCAAAAGCAATTAAAAAAAAACCCTCGCAGTAGTCGTGAAATCACTATGTAATGCCTTGATCAAAAGTGAAATAGATGGGATTCGTCTCTGAGAGGACCTAATCTGCGAGCCGAGAGAGGCCCTCAAACTCCCTCGTCCATCTATTGCTCACCTTCCGGCCTCTCCAACAATTACTATTATTATACGGTAAGTTTGATATTTTTGGCAGTTTTCGTATTATTATTATTTTAAGAACCATCCCTATCTTTTGCTTTTTACGTAGAACTGATGAGTTTATTAGCATGAATAGGTTGACAAATGGGCTTGTATTGATTAAAGATCGATAGCGATGATCCCCTTTGAAGATGCAAATCGAAAGACCTCTTGGTAAAAAGATTACCTGATTGATTTATCAATTACCGTACTCCTTAACCTCTTGAATACCACCGGCGTTAGCTAACGCCACTTTTCCGTTATAGGTTTTAAATTTTATTACCATGGCATAAGGTTCACAATCGCGGCCCGTCCCAACTGCCCTCGGCTGTTGAGAGGTTTATGGCTCGTTTTATTTATATAGTAGGGGTGTATAAGATAATGGAGGACGGTAGGGCACGAATTAAGGTTCAAATTATAATGACCATAGTTTCTTTCTTTACCCTAGTTTTACCCTTTCTTTACTCTATTAACGAAGTATACTGACAGCTTGAAAAGTTACCTACTGCATCCATCGAGGCGCACAGGCCTTTAGGCGAATAGAAGTTAATAAAGTTAAACAGGGGGGGTCTCCATACAAGAAACATGGTTTACATTATGCGATGGTACGGAACCGTTCGCGTGCGAGGCGCTCGCACTTGGCCGACTGCGACGAAGTAAAATATGTTCGTGAGAGCGGAGCCACGGGCAAAAAGATAGTAATGATCAATAAATACACATTAATAGGTCGACAGAATAGCTGGTTGTTGCTAGTTCATATTTTTCTTGGCTAAATATTTCGTATGACTTTTTGTTATGACGTTTTTAGAGTTTTTCCTTCATGTACGAATAATTCCCCACTGCTGTGTGCTTGATGGTTCCTGTACTACACAATGATACTCGTAAGTGTACTGTTCCCGAACATATAGGCACAAGAAGTAGCATAGTGCTGATGGCTTTCCCGCGGTTTTTACAATTCCTACCCGCCATAGATACGGGGAGTACTTACATCATCTAGATAAAGAGGCACAACAAACTGAACAAAAGAAAGATCTTGTAAGGTAAGTTGACGTCATCAATAGTTAGAGCAGATACTCCAGATACCGAATTTAATTGATTACACGGTTATTACACTTAGTTTGTCTTTGGCTTCACAATTTTTAACACCATAGTTCTGTAGGCACGTCTTCTAAGTAGGTACTACTTAACACCTAGTTGGTTATATTAGAAAATTAGAAGTATTTGTAAGTTCAGTTTATCTCATGAACCCTGTTAATGTAAATAAATTTGAAGAGCTATAGATTAAAGTACCTAACCTATGTATCAACTAATCAACTAATATTATAAATGTGAAAGTAGCGATGTTTAGATGTTTGGATATTTATGTGTATGTGCCTCAATCACGCTAAAACTGAATGGATTTGGATTAAATTAAGCACAGCGATAGTTTATGAGCTACACTAACATATAGGATACTTTTTATCCGACTGCAACAGAAAGGAGGGTAACGTTATCCCGGTAAATGATAATTCCTCGGAACAAGCAGATGAAGTTGCGGGCATCAGCTAGTGTACCTATAATTACGGGTTCTTGCTTACCTGTTGTGGCTTATGGTTTAGACAGCCACCAGTCGAATAAACCCTTACCTAAAGATTGAGCAGAATCTAGAAGATATTCTATTATCAACAGTTTTACTAAACAGGGTAGGATATCATAATGTTGATAATGCTCAGCCAACATCGATCTACCGCTGGGCAGATCTCTCTCGTCTCTATATATCCTCGCGGTCCTGTGTCCACGGCATCCAGCGAGATCCTGTCGACATGATGATGAGGATAGGATATAGGATGAAATAAGAAAGTGAGACCATCATATGTTGAAACTACCACCCTTGCTTTCGAGCATGCTTTATCAAGTGTAGGAAAATATCGACAAGTAGAGAGATCTTTGTAGCATATCTCTAACGTGTGTGCTCATCGTTTGATGCAGGATGACACATATTACCTAGATATAGGGTTCCATTACGTTTTGATGGAAATAAATAAATAAACTAAAAAGCAACCTTATTCAGTACAGCAAGTTGTGCAGTTACAGCACATTAAACAAACAGCATAGGTACCATTGAGTTTCGAAATATCGGCCCGTAATTACGCGTAGCGGAGACTTAGCGCGGTGTCCTTGTTTATTCGTTTCACCGCATCAAGCCGGCAACCTCAACTATAAATTCCAAGTCATCTTGTCACCAAGTCAGTCCAACCCGACAGCTGCAACATTCAACAGAGCAGGAAGAAGGCTTCATGATGAGGGCGCTCGTCGGTCTTGCTGTTGTAGCATGCGTTCTAGTTGTCAGCTGGGGGCGGGAGATCGGCGAGGAGATCCATGACCTGGAGCCGGCCGCGAGCCACCACAAGGGACACCACCACGAGTCCGGCGGCGGCAAGGAGCACCACGAACACCACCACCACGAGCACGGCGAGAAGGGGCACAAGGGACACAAAGGGCACCACCACCACCACAAGGGAGACGAGGGCCACCACGGGAAACATCACCACGAGGGCCACCACGCTGAACACGGCGGTGGACACAAGAAGCACTGGGACGAGCACGACCACCACGGCTCCCACCACGAACACGGACACCACCACAAGGGAGGCAAACACGGACACAAGAAACACCACGACAAGGGCGAGGAGACCGAGGGCTACCACAAGAAGTACCACAAGGACGAGTACCACAAGGACCATCACTTCTACGACGACCACCACAAAGAGGGCAAGCACCACAAGCATGGTCACCACCACGGACACCACGAGAAGAAGGGCGGCCACCACAAGAAGGGCGGCCACCACCACTCCGGACACCATGAGGGGCACCACGGCAAACACGGGCACCATGACAAGCACCACTACGATGAGGACCACAAGGGACATAAGGGACACCACGGCCACGAGGAGCATCATCACCATCATCACGACCACGGCAAGAAGGGCGGCCATGAGGATCACAAGCACTGGGGCTTCCACCACGGCAAGCACTGACATCTTTCCACTCTTGTAAGACTTTTGTTATGACTATTTTATACGTTATCTCATTGTACATAATAAAATACTGGTCATTTATAAATGTTGATTATTATAAGAGACTGTCTTTTGTACAAAAATACGGATTGATGCTGTAATGTAACCCCTTGTTAGGCTTGCGACAATCACTCTCGTCGTCACACTTCGTCTCTTCTTCATAAATTTGTGCGAACTTATGCATAATTGTTATTAGTAGCCTAAAGTTATTTCTGCTAATTTTCATGTTCTCGAAACGTAATCTGATGTGATTTCATTTAAGCGATTTAACGCTGAGTCAAGAATACCCTAACAATAAAAAACCCGGCCAAGTGCGATTTGGACTCGCGCACCGAGGGTTCAGCCCAAATCGCATGTTTTTGTGAAGGTATTACAAATTTACGGTACTCGGATTTTTACTTTTACTTGTGCCATAAGACCTTGCTTCTTGCCAAATTTCATGATACTAGATAAAGGGGAAGTACCCTATAGGTTTTGATTCCCTGTCGAGTATCAAACAAATTCCAGCAAGATTGTGACATCTATTGCGGTATCTTTTAATTTCGTTGACCTACAAGTTTAATTTTTTCTCAACTTTAAGAGTCCACAGACCTTAGTCATCGATATTCAACTAGATATCTCTACTCGTTCTTGAGAAAAATGGTCTTGGCGGACGGACACCGAAGTGTTCCTATAAGGGTCCCTTTTGTTACTTTAAAGTAAGGAACCCTAAAAAGTGTATTAAGAATTAAGATTAACACACGGGAGTATCCAGACAAAGCCCAAATAAGTGTGCGGAGTACGAAGTCACTGACAGGGTACTAGCAACGTAACTAATTCAGATTGAGCGCAGCAGTTGCCGATGTCGTCACATGTCAACAGACAGCGACGGAGTCACTCGCCCAGAAAACTGCAGCAATACGGATTGCTACAGATCGCTCTGCAATCGACGACAGAATAGATGAAAACTTTTCTATAAATTCAGCGAGCGGTAAGTGTTTTGACACTCTGTGGCCTCAGCTCGCAACAACATCTCGGATCGAGATAGAGCCCTGAAGGTAAGTGTCTGACACGGAATTATACTGACTAATTTGACACATGTAACAACCTACGTAAAGTCTAAGCTGGCGGTGTTACTGTTTACAGACAATGAAGCTCCTAATAGCACTAGGGCTTCTGGCCTGCGGCCTGGTGTCGCAAGCGAGGAACTTCGCGCGAAATGACGGCGAGGGAGCCCTCTTCGACCCGAATGCGGCCGGCAGCGACATAGTCCAGGACCTGGCGCCCGCCGCCACCGAGCACAAGAAGGACAGCCACCACGAGGAGGGCGGCGGACACGAGCACCACGCCCACCACCACAAAGAACACGACGAGAAGGGAGACAAGGGATACAAGTCGCACCACCACCACGACAAGGGAGACCATGGGCACCACGACAAACACCACCACGAGGGACACCACGACGAGCACGGCGGGCACAAGAAGAAGCACCACGACGAACACGACCACAAGGGAGAGCACCACGAGGCCGCACATGGGCACAAGGGCGGCAAGTTCGGACACAAGAAAGGACACAAAAAGGGCTCCAAAACAACCGGCTTCCACCACAAGTCGCACAAGGACGAGTACCACAAAGAGCACAAGTTCTACGACGACCTCCACAAGGGAGGAAACCATCACAAGCACGGAGACTTCCACGGACACCACGACAAGAAGGGCGGACACCACAAGAAGGGAGGACATCATGAGAAGGGCCACCACGACAAGCACCACGGCAAGAAGGGACACCACGACAAGGGACATTACGACGAAGACCACAAGGGACATAAGGGACACCACGGACACGAGGAGCATCACGCCCACCATCATGACTACGGCAAGAAGGGCGGGCACGCGGGCGGCAAGGAGCATGGATACAATCATGGCAAAAAGCACTGACCTACTTTTACTTTTCTATGTAGTTTGCTATTATTTTTATACAAAAAATAAGTCACTATTGTTCGAAATGCTAAATGGATATTGCTTTGGTAAGACAAGCTACACTCTGATTAACTAACAATGCCATTCTATCAATTTAGCCTTAAGATAGATAGCCTAAAAAGTCACTAACAAATTAACATATTTACGTTAGATAAATATTTAATTTAATAAATGTTAAAATTTGAGATGATTGAGTGTTATTTGTCACCCTTTCTTTGGGGCGGCGTCAGGGAAGCCCCGGGCGCCGCGACCGGAGGGTCCGCGTTAGTTACGGGAGGCGTGGTGGCCGAGCCCTGCTGTAGTGCGACCAGTCAACTAAGATATCCCTTGTCCTATAAGTTAGTATCGCAGGGGGTATCAGCATTAAGTAGCAGTACTATAGGGTGCAGACGCTCTGCCAGCTCCCTGTCTCAATAAATGACAACAATTAGATGGCCCCACTGTCCCTACGCATAGATAATTAATGACTACTAATATCATAAAGAGAATTACGCTTGGCCGATTTAAAACTTTAGGGGGTAACTAGGCGACAAATTCATTAGTAAATGGTCTTGTTGACGCACACAAGGACTGGAGTGGAGTAGGAAATAAAAGCTACGCAAAATAGTCCTAACAGTGTTTTACTCTATCTTTGTAGGCCCGATAAAATGTCTTTAGGTTCACACTTTAGGAAACACTCACGGGCACAGTAAAATGTAAAGCCAGTAAGATCTACCTCTAGTCTGAAGTCTACAACTCTACTGATCTGCTGCTGGTCAACAAATAATAATAATATTGAGTGACAAATAAATTATTTAGGGCCCATGCACATCACGTTTTCAATGCCACGCCAACGAGACAAAAATCTTCAAGCTGCGTCTGACTCGCGTGCGAATCGCGAGTTACTATGAATTTGATGCTCTTCCTAGTACATCATTATGTTTTCTTGTAACCTAATCTGTATCTGTAGACGACGCGCCAATAAATCGCGGTGTGCACGGTTATTTATTTGAGGTATTTTTCCCAAAATGGAGTCAATCAAAATACCTGAATGATAAAACTACAAGAAATTACTTCAAGAATACTTTACTGGCGCATACTCAGTAATTTACAACAAAGCCATCAGCGGTGCAAGGTGATCGAACTCTATGCGTTCGGTGATGTTCTTCGTCTTGATGTTCTCGTCCTGGGTCGCGATGAAGATGAGGTTCCCGTCGTCCCGCCAGCCGTACTTCTTCACCCAGTGCTTGAGGGTGATGTCTGTGGACAGTGATCACTTTTTTATTTATGTATTTATTCAGTTTTGCAGGCCTTACTAATAGTGTATTTTAGCCTTAATAGTGTAGTTTAGGTAACTTTAATACAGTTTGATAAGACCCATCATATGAACAACTTTCCAATAATAACATTGAAAATGAAAAAATGTTTACTGATTCTCAGTACATTGAAACGATCAGCGAATTATACAGGTTGTTATGGGACACCTAAAAAATATTATCGTTTGCGACTACAAGTTTCTAGGAGAGTATCAAATGCCATACAAAACCACAGGCTCGACGAGTGCGAAATCTATCTCAAAATAAGAGTATAATTAGTACAGTAATCTGAAAAATAATTGTGTACCAAATGGAATCGTATGGTACGACGATACTGCAACGATGCACTACGTGGTATAGGAAGCTAATTGTTGAGTTAATTTTAGGAACCAGCCTTGTCAATGGTTACTCTCTAAAACCCAAGGTGAGCATCACCGCTTTTCGAGAAAGTGTCGTTGATGCAATGGTATCATATCATAACATAACAAAGAAGCCGGGCAAAGTAACACTCTAGTCGACAACTTGTGTGGTTCTCCATCTCGAATAAAGAAAGGATGATGCAACTGCTGCTACCCAAGTTATGGTAAATAGGGCCGAAATGAGCCTGTCAAAATAAAGTTTGCTGCCCAACTACGTACAATTTGCATCTAAAGCCGTTATTTCTATTGCAGAAATTGCTTCGATGATGATAAAATTATAAAAATAATAAATAAAAACCACTTATAATACGTAAAAAGTTGATTGCTCACTACTAAGCTCAAGTGTGAAAAAAACTTTCTGTGTCATTCTTGCCGAAATACCCTTGTGTGCGAAGACGCAATGTAGTGCGTTGTCGATCGTGAGACCAGCCCTTTAGACATTAGAATGAGTCAAGTGCAAAAGATTTCACATGTAAGGTACGGAAGCTTTGTACTCGATTTTTACCGCACGCTTTGGCAGAGGCCCAGAAACGACTGTGTGTGGAGTGGTACTGTGAAATGATAGCAAAGTTTGAAGGAGCCTAATCAATGGGTGTGTATAATATTGTGAGGTGACGAAATTTGGGGTATTGGTATAATTTGGTAATGCTTTGAACCAGAAAGAAAAAGCCAATCGGCAGAATGGGTCTTTGCTTTAGAAGATTTGGCCACCAATGTTAAAAAAAGGCGAAGCATTGGTAAAAAATATGATGCTTCTTTTTTTTGGTAAAACAGGACATTCACTCGAAGATCAAAAGACAGTGACTGCAGATTATTACGTAAACACTTAGTTGCACAGGGTGACAGAAAAAGTTCGCGAAAAGCGACCTCAAAAGCAATGTGGTCCTTCACCACGATAAAGGGTCAGCACATTCCGCTAAGCTAACGAAGGCGTATTTGAAGACTTCAAATGTCGATTAGATGACACATCCGCCACACAGTCCAGACCTAGCACCTTGCTATTTCTTTGGATGAGTGAGTGAGTATGTCACTTTTTTTGCATTGGTTGCAGCGAATACAAAAATGCATTAATTTCAAGGGAATATACTTTGAAAAGCATTAAATGCATCACAAGTATCATAGGGGCTCTTATTTAGTAGAATCCAGAAACTTTCAGTATGCCCTAAGTACAACTCTATGAGGAGGATGAATGGATTGGATAATGATATATAGGGAGGTTAATGTTTATTTATTATATACAACAACCGGTTTAGCCTAGCGGGTAGAGACAAGCTAACGGTCCTGGGTACGAAATTTGAATCCCAGTAAGGGCAAATATTTGTGTGATGAGCATGAATATTTGTTTCTTAGTCTTGGGTTTTCTATGTATTTACATAAGTATGTATCCCTATTAATATATATCGTCGTCTAGTATCCACAACACAAGTCTTATTGAGCTTACTATGGGCCTAGTTAAATTTTGTTTAAGATTGTCCTCCAATATTTATTTATTTATTTATATATACTCCCGAAAATTTGCCCTTCTTTTGGCGCAGTTGGGTAATAAAGGTAAACAACTAACCATCAATGCCTCCCAGCAAATTGGCCAAATTGTCCTTATCAATAGTCTGGAAGGTGATGCCGACGACGTGGCACACAAACTTGCGGATGGAGTCGTGGAAGCCGACGACACGGTTGCACAGCTCGGGCATCTGGTGCACTCGGTTCCAGAACTGGGCGAAGTCACACTGTTCCAGAATGTCTGCTAAGTACTTGATTTGTGATATTGTTTCATTCTCCACCTGTCAAAGGATATGGCTTATTTGTCACTGTTTGTAAGAATATTATATATTATAATTTTATTTCTATTGTTTATGGAAATCTCATGCGGAAGTTAATATTCCATTGTTCCATTGCAGAGCTGGTTTTCTCTAAAGATGATAACATACAAAATATGATAAACATTAACTTAAAAACAATCCAGTTAAGCTTTTTAATTAAATAATTGAAACTATTGTCATCTATGAATATCTCTCACTTATCAATTTTCTGGTGTTTCGGTCATTGTGGTGAGAAGCATTCTGGCCTGAAGTGCCGTAAATTAATTTAAGTTGTTTATTATGATGGCTTTGATTGTCATAAGACGGATTTTATAGGTAAGGTTTTCGCATTTCAACATGTTATAACACTGATCAGACAACTGATTTGGATCAATGTTACAGCAGTACCTGCTCCCGATAAAATAGTCCTTCAAACGTAATCAATGTCATTTTTATTATAGGGGGTGGTACCAGGTTGCATACATATATTTAGGCTGACTTGTAACATAACATAACCAGATCTGTGCCTCTGCCCAACCCGTCTTGTACCAGTCTTTTGACAGCAGCTAAATACAGTTTAAGCACAATTTAAACACAACACAGCTAGTATATTAAATGATGACCTGGCTGCCAGGCAATTTCCTTGCCTTGCTTTAGTACAGTGAACTCCCACAAAAGTTACTAATATGTAATTTTTTATTACCCTATACCTACATTCTATATTCCTATAAAAATAAACATAAACATTTACATACAGGCACATACATTGCTTCTGGCCCCACACTAGGATACCCTGTGTCGTGGGAACCAGAAACGGCGACGTCACACACATATAATCATCCAAGCCCTGGCTTTTTTTTTTCTTTACCCCCAGCCGATGATCGAACCCGGGACCTCTCGCATGGTAGGCAGAGCCACAACCACTGTAATGCCTAGACCAGTAATGTCCAGCCCCGGAATTAGCGTCCCGTTAGCTCACAATTCCGGGGTCGGGCATTCCTGAGCCGGGCATTCCATGGTCATACAAAACAGTGCTCAACCCCAGAATGCCTGGCCCCGGAATCGGCGTTCCAAGTACCTTAGACAACTACTAAATCAAAGATTAGGGTGTGTTTATAGTGTCTCTATCTCAAAAAATCCATTCATGTCATTATTTTTTTTTTATTTGCGTACACTTCGCTCCTCTCCGCTTTGCTATGCTTTGGTTTTGCTTCTTCAAAGTTCTATCCTAACCTATAACCCAATTGAAATTTAGCCACAATAACCTACTCTAACCAAATTTGACTCAATAAATATAATGCTACTTGAACTCAGTCTTCACAGTGTTTATTTTTTTAATAAATGGCCAAATTGAGTTTGTTTTTATTTTAAACTAACCAAATATGAATAGTTTTGAGCTTCTGCTATGTGTCAAGTTAATGACTTGCTTAGAAAAAAACCTCACTATTATGACTGGCCTTAGATTTGTTTATGGTAAATCGAAAATGTTCGACCAATCAGAAGCCAGTATTTCCAGCCAATGAGAGACGTCCCACAATTCCGGGGCGAGCCCCGGAATTAGCCCACGCATTACTGAGCCGTGCATTCCTGTCCCCCAAGACTCACTATACACTCTTAATAGCAGTTAAGGAGACATCCATTAATTATGTGAGGCATTTTCGACGATTTTCTTTGCCTTTTGACATATGTTAGTCAAAAAACCATAATAAACAGCATAATAAACAATAATTAAATTAATATATGTTATATGTTTATGATGAACCAGAATCACCAACACAAAGGGCACTCATTGAAACTCCGAGGGCTCTTGTTTACAAGTAACCCTCACAAACACCTTCTGTCAAACCGATTAGGCCGCAAGTGGAACATCCTTCCAGAAATTGTAATTAATGTGAATCAGAACAGCTTCAACAATAGACTTGTGACAACTTTATCAAACAAATGCAGTGAAATGTGGACTGATGTGTGGGCTTCAGCTGCATGCAGCCTGTGCATTATAAATAATGATAATAGCAACAATAATAATTTATTGCATGCATACAGCTGCCTGTGCATTATAAATAATAATTATAATAATTATTTAATTTACAAATTTTACTGCTACTGAGAGTATGTCTCCCTTCTCCATGTCTTACGACATAGGCCTCCTCCAATTCTTTTCATTGTTTACTGTCTGCTGTTAACCAGGCACACAGAACTGAGATAAAAATGATCTTGGGCCTATTTTAGCTAAGCAAAGGGTCAAAGGGGCCCATCATTTTTATCTCATCCTCCCATTTTCTCACTTTGCTGCCTTGGCTCTTGTGCTATCTCTTGGGCACCACACAGAGTCCATTATTTACTTTAATTTAACCCAATTTTTCTTGGTTTTTCACTGTTTTTTTTTTTGAGGGGAACAACCAAGATTTGCCGAGACTTACCCAATTAATTATACCAATACCCCCTGCGCCCCCTAAACACCTTACAATAAACTATTATCTAGGCATACAAATATATATTAATAATTTTTGAGGGAATCTGCGCTGCGCTGCACTGCACTGTACCAGCGCTCTTTAGGATGAGCCGCCACTGTTTGAGTACATAACTTAACTGTTTTTAAACTGTATTTAACGGCTATAAAGTCTGGTGTAAGTCGCCTTCAGAGAACAATAGTTAATCACCAACATAAACATACCACAGACTCAAGCAACAAGCACTTGCATAGAGTGAAGTCAGTGTGCGGGAAGTTAGTCAAGGACTTCAGCAGAATCTTGCAAGTAATGTCAGCATTGAACTTCTCAGGGTTGAACTGGTACAGTTTGAGCACTGCTAGGTTAGCCTCCAAGTCGTATGTGTTCTCCTTTGACTGCATCTCCACATATCGCTCCAGGGTTTGGAGATTGGCTGGATTGTACCTGTGAAGTTTAAACAGTTTTAAAAGTATTTTCGTGATGAAAAGAAGCTGGAAATTGTTTATAAATTGTAACCTTCAATAATAATAAAAGTTCTGCAATACCTTTCAATTGTTTTGAGGATTCCAGCAACAGTTTGCTTCATAGTTTCAGCCATAGTGGGCGCTTTCCTTATTTTATTATAGTCTCAACAGAAATTAATCGCTATTTTAATAAAATTATGAAAAACAACACCGCCTTTCAGCGTGGCGATGAAAGAACATATTTTTTTGTCTCTGTCTATCCTTTGGTCTTTCTGTCAAAAAATATTAACTGTCTCACTCACTCTATTTATTTTTTAAATATTTAATGTGTTTATGGTCACACTTCATTCTTCCGCGACGCCGCATAACGTTCGCCCACACACCAACCGATGGATCTGACTGAATAAAGAGCAATAAAAGTATGACTGACCAAGCTTCTTCGACCTGACCCCAATATATGATCCTATCATAGTTATTTCGACTAAGCATTTCAACTCCATTCGCTCTTTTTATCCGTCCGTGAAATCATGTTCTCTCTCAAACATATGTGTATGAGTGAAAGATAATCAATCAAATGTTTTTATTACTGTAGATATTTACATATACTTAGCAAACGTCATTTTTTGCCTCTTCTCTACGTTGGACCAGGGAGGCAGTTGCTCACGTCCGAAGGAGATACTTGGTACCAACAGCCCATCACGTCCTCCCGTGTAGTGCTAAGGAGCAACAATCAACACTAAAATTTCCAGGTTCTCGAAAGATAACCTGTCCAAATATAATGAAATCTAGAAAAACACGTGACATTGGCGAAATTGACCTAGTCGTTAGACCGCCATTAATTAAGAAATAATAATAATACATTTGACCACCGTGGGAGAAGCAGAGCGTAGAAACACTTAAAGATTGATTTTTAGATCTCTTTTAAAAATTGCTTGTGCTTAACTTATAGAAATATTACAATATTAATCACTATATTTAATAAGCAGGAATACATAATAACAAAATTATTAACCCCAAGGACTGTGTTGAGCTAGATTAACCCCATACAGTCCCATCATTTAAGTAGTCTTGAACATTGTAATATCCCTTTTTCGACAAGTCGCTTTAACATGCTGTTTAAATTGCTCAAAAGGCAATTTCAAAATCTCCAGAGGTATCTTATTGTAGTAGAGAAAGCACTGACCCTTAAAAGAATTGATAACCTTCACGAGTCTAAACCGGGGAGCAACTAGTCTGTGATTATTTCTTAGGTTAACATTACAGCTATCGCTAAGTTTGGAAAATGTTGTAAGCACAGACTTTATAGGGATAGTTGTAAGGTTCTTGCGTACATACATTATATTTTATAACATTACAGTTAGTATGTTAATTTCATTAAAAACCTCTCTTATGGAGTATGCACATTTTAAATTATAAAATGCTCGAATATCTCTTTTCTGCAAAATAAAAATAGTTTGAATATCTGCTGCTTTCCCCCACAACAAGATATCATTGGACATGACACTATGAATGTAACTAAAATATACTAGCCTAGATGTAGCCCACATCCGTGTTTTGTCTGATGGTCTAACAGCGTAAGCCGCAAAATTTAATTTACCGGTTAATTTATCTTTGTGGGGTCCACACTGCAATTTCCTATCAATGGTTATTCCAATAAACTTCGTGTCATTTACTAATTCTAACGTGCTGCTCTCTAACACTAAACTGGTCTCAATTGCCTGAGATTTGGAAGTGAGAATTTGATACATTTGGCACGCCAGGTTCACTTCAAACAAATCAGCGAGAACAGCCGCACACACACAGCTACATTGCATTCCGTATAAGCACGCGCCGCCACACGCACACATTGCCGAATTTCGCGTCCTTCGCGTGCTACGAGACAGGGCATTGCAAGCAATGCATGCGACGAATCAACGTCATTCGTCCGGCCGGGTGGCACGTGTTAATTTGTTTTTGTTTACAAACAAGTGTGATTTCTGCGCACAGATATTCTTATTTTGCAAGATGGTTAAACATTGTGCGGTATACGGTTGCCTCGATAAGGATTCCACAAATAAGGATCTAGTATTTTTCAAAGTACCCCAAGATAAGGAAATGTGAGAATTTATTTTACGTTAAGTAACAATAATAAAGCCTTCCGCACCAGCCGAAATCGCCGCAAGTGCTTTTCTGTCTCAAATTTATAGATATTTATTTAAATTAAAAATATATAATTGCTGTATAATTTTTGTATTGTAATTTTACTTGCATTATATTTAATAAAGAAATAATAACTTTTTATAATGATTTTTAATAAAGAACGGGATGTTTCAGTTCAGGCCTGAAGCGCGTCGGGATCGAGTTTTGCATTATGCAGTTGCGGTAAAGTCTCTTTTTTCACGTTTGCCTAACTTCAGACGTGATCTTTTTACAATACGAGAAGTATACCCCCTCCAAGCGGCACTCAGAGGCAGAATACGGGGCATCACCTGTAAGTAGGTACTTGTTTTACCGTGCAGCGAGCGATTAGCGACGACGCAACAAATCCGCACCGCAACCCGCGGCGCTAAGCGACAACACTAGCCGTTTGAGCAAGAGTAGGTAGTTATCATGCGAACAGGGGCCTAGTGAACTTACTATTTCTTATTTATACTATGCATTTGGTTTTACCAGCATTTAACAATAAATTATTATCTGTGAACCAATTCAAGGTTAAAGACAATACTCCATCAACATCATCAAAATCTTCTTTTTGTCTTTCAATAGTCAATAGTCAAGTACTTTATTACTGTAGATATTTACATATACTTAGCAAACGTCATTTTTTGCCTCTTCTCTACATTGGACCACTGTGGGAGAAGAAGGGCGTAGAAACTCCCACAGATTTATTTTTAGATCTCTTTTAAAAATAGGTTGTGCTTAACTAATACAAATATGAAAAATTTAATTGTTATGATTAATAAGCAGGAATAAATAATTACAAAATTATTAACAGCAAGGTCTGTGTTGAGCCAGATTAACCCCATACAGTCCTGTCATTTAAGTAATCTTGAACATTGTAATATCCCTTTTCAATTTTGGAGACCAGTGAAGTATCATCAGCAAACACTGAGAAAAACAACACTATGGCAGTCAATTTCTCCACCATGAAAGGGATATCGTTAATATATACCAGGAATAAGAAAGAGCCTAATATGGAACCTTGTGGATGTGTGTGCCAATTTTTACTCCCGATCCATCAGATTTGACGCCGTTGACTTCTGTCTTTTGAATTCTATTGCTTAGATATGATCTTAGTAGATACAACGCTTTATTTCTGACACCGTAATGATTTCATTTCATTAGCGTATCATAATCAACACAATCAAATGCCATTGACAGGTCGCAAAAAACTCCGATAGCATCCTGTGCGGCCTCCCATATAGAATAAATATGAGATATATGAGGGTATATATACATAGTCGGTCCTTAAGTTCTGTCACAAGGTTTTTGATAGATAAAACTCAGCAATAAACTTTTTCTTATTCGTATTATACATGATAAAAAAGATTTATACGAATCAAATTGCAATACAATACATTTTGTACAATTATCGCAATATGACAAAAAAACTTATAACTTGAGACAATCGCGAACCCAAAACACGCCGCAACTGACAAAAATACCACTTACCACAAATTTAATAAAAAAACAGTGTTCCAGATAACCAACAAGGTTTTTTTTATTTATTCTGAAACCTCGATTTTAGACCATGCTTAACAACTAGCATTTGATTTTCTGTTAGCTTTCAGTTCCAACTGCTCCCAAAGAGAACTTTACGTACTTTTTACGTTTTCAGAAAAACGTATAAAAATGATCTTGTGGGCAACAAGTACACTACGTAAAATGTGAATATGAAAATTAGTATTACCCAGACTTAGTTATCTTATGCTTCAAAATGAAGGTAACGGGTTCAGGGAGGGTTCTGACTAAAATCTCACGTAAGTTTGAAAGGTTTTAAGAGTAATGGAAAAAAGATAAAGTGAATCACGTCCGTATTTTTGATTGGGTAAAAAAGTGCAAAATCTCTGAAGAAACTAGCATTTGTGTAATATGGCTTTAAGCATTTAAATCCAATAATCGTTGTTATTTATCAGTATTTAATGAGCTATCAAACCATATATAGTATTAAATAAAATAAAACTTGGTATTATTTACTATGCGGCAAAATATTTGTGACAGAACTTATGGACCGACTAGGTATAATACCTGCATTCGTAGTTGATTTACCCGTATTGTTTGGCGTGGAGTTGTTTTGTCCAGTTGAAGGGTGAGAGCATTTGTTTGAGTATAATCTTTTGAAATATTTTACTTAGTGATCGAAGAACAGATATTCGTAACTATGAAAATATATCAAGGTTAAAGAAAATATATCAAGGAATCGGCGATATTAAAGAAATTGTGAAATAACATTGAATTAAACTTTCATTTGCTCCACTTTATTTTCTTTCATTCCAGGGCCTTAATGAATAGAGCCAGCTTTTTACTATGGGATATAATCTAATATATGTATATTATTAACTAATATGTGTAAACACAGCTTAACATCTCAAGATGTAAAATAAATATTGCTGAATTTTAAATATATTATCCTAGAAAGACTGGCAAGCAATATTTATTTCACAACTTGAGATGTTAAGCTGTATTTACACGGGGCCATTGCTGGCTGACTTGTTGTTAGCCTTGTATAAACCTTGTATTGGCCTTATAAAATCAAGCCAAGCCAGCGCTGGCTGCGAGTGCTGGGGTGAATAGAGCACCCGTCTAGCTAGGTTTACACGAAGCCAGTAATAGCTGCCAGTCTCCTGGCGCCAGCGCCCCTGGCTTCGTGTATTGGTATCTTAATATGATAATACATTATTTCATAGTGAAAAGCCGGCTTAACTCCTACACAAACTCGTCTATTTCAGCCATCCTGTCTCCTGCACCAGTTCGAGTTGCTTGACCGACCGGCCTGGATGGTTGAGTAGCTCTGAGGCAGAGGAAACCCTCCCATGATTGTTGCGGCTTGAGGCTAGTCTGGTTTCTATAGTGGATGGGTGCACCACACATGTACAAATTGCACCCTATAATACTCTGTCTCCCAGTAGTCTTCCACAAATTTCATCATTGGACGATACATAGCGTGAAGTTTTTTTCGATACGGGGTGGCAGAGGCACAGTTATGCCCACTTCTATATGATCAAGTCTATTTCGCATGACATAACCCTTCGCCGCAACTATGGTGGTTTCCTCACGAACTCCTATGGAGATATAAAGGTTTTCTCACGGCAAAGCAGTAAAAACTTATTTCTCGTAAATAAAACCAATACAGTTGAACAGCTGATCGATAATTCCGCCATCTTGACAGACAAGGCACTGACTAAACAAGCTTTCTCGGTTGCCATAGTTTACGCCCTGACTATCCATAATACAACGTAAAACGCAGTTCTGTGGTAACGTTTTTTGTAAACATGTGATAAACAGTCTTTAAAGTTTTTTGTGGTAAGACGGATGTTTAAATATGTACGTGCGTGATAGATACCCCTTTTAAATTTTTTGGAACTAAGATCAATCAAAAGCCATATAATGATGAACAATGGCGTAATAAGGTAATAAATATATAAATGTAGCCCATTAATGTCCCCACTGAGGGGCACAGCACAGGCCTTACCCGGCTACGAGTAAGATTGTGCCATACTCCATCATGCTGGCTCAGTGCGGGCTTATGTACGCGTTTTTCAATAAATACTGCCAATTAGCGATAGTAGCCGGGACCTAAAGCAAAGCGTATCATCCGATACACGGATCGTCCAATAATGTATGATACAATTTTCAGTTCTTTCTTCGTTATCGAAGGCACAATGCTGAGCGAAACCTGTATAGTATTATAGTATCTGTGGCGAAACACAACTTTCAACATAAATAGTTTGTTAATTTTAAGGTTTCAGACCAATACAACCAACTTCCTTGCTACAAGTACGAGAAACAAGCGCGCTTTTTATTTCTTTTTAATTTTCTTCAGTGATTTTTTGTCAAACTATGCTCAACAATTTGGAGGTCGTTCCAAATGAGTTTTAGCGTGACAACGATAGCTCAAAATGGTTGATATGACGTCATGAATGACATCATTAACGCCGCCATGTTGTTCTATCATCGCCCATGCTTTGAGCGTCACCACTGTGAGAGAGCCATCAAAAGTGACTATCAAAATTATAACAGCAACCAGCAGCGACTGTTGGCACTCCATAGTTGTTTATTTCCTCACTTATTCACCCAACACAAAGCTAATATAAGTAAGTTACGTCTGTCTACGACTCGAAATGACAATAACTTACAAGAGTTGGTTTATTATAGTGTTATCTTTCAGTGTCAACGTCTACCGTCGCTTTCAAAGCGTTCCGAATGGATATCTATGATGGTTGTCATTTCCCACTCGGAACGGGCATGATGGTCGTGACGTCACGTGAGCGATGATGGCTTTGTTGACGTGTTCGGAACGCGACCATTAGTCAAATGCCCAGATTGCTTCTTGTGTTTTTCTACTGCTCATGTTTTCTTTGATATGCGGATATGTCCCGTTTGAGTGATTTCTCTCGGGCTGAAATAGCCGGTTCCATTCCATAATATCCATTATTATTATGGAATGGCACATGGAAGGTCGAGAGGCGCTCGAATCGCAAACATGCTGCCTTCTCTAACCGAACGCCGCGTAAGAAGTGTATAGAAGACTCTCCATGATTGGACTTTGATCAAATCGTGATCATCGAGAATCACACGTCTTAAGGGACGTGTCCGTGAAAGAAGCTATCCGTCTTTTTACTGATCCAGCCACCAGCACTAGATTGGCTCTGCAACAACATGGCGTTTCCCAAAAAACTGTCTAGTGAATTTTGAGGAAGGAGGATCTTCACCCGTACCATTATCAACATCTCCACGAGGACATGGATAACGTGCCGACTGCCGAGTGCGTCATGTTGATTTCATATTGTAATCGTAATCCACCATAACAATATGTGGTACGCAAATCGGAACGGAAACTTTTCCCGCGCATTTTAATGTCAACTGTCAATAATTTGACATTTTCGTTTCAAAAGTCTAAAAAGCGGTCAGTGCGGGTTTTTAGATTGACGAATTATTTTATTGTTTTGGGCAATTATTACTTAATTATTTCTACTGGGCAGTATCTGGCTACATAACCATTATCCTTTACTTTGCCCGCGTTAAGAAAAATGGTCGGAAAAAACAACAAGTTGTACGTCCTGAAAAGAGGTGAGTATTACTGTTCTTTGTACTATTGTATTGTAACCGACTTTCAATGTTCATTGTTGTTCCTCATGCTAGTTCTTTTATGTATTAGGGAAATGATGTGCTACATCTACAATACTGAGTAGATCATCTTATGTTCAAATTTTACGTTATCGGGTTAACATATCTTTCAAAATAACAACCCATTCTTTATTTAACATAATAATACATAATACAATTGTCTTAAATCTACAGTAACCCTGAAGCCTGTGGTAGTATACACTGTGTTACAGGCTTCAGTATTTACTTAACTCAGTTACATAGATCGTTTGTAAACATGTTAGCGTAAAGAAAACACGAAAATAAGGTAAGTATTTACAAAAATATGTTAAGTAAGGCTCCTTATGTGACCTGCGTGTGTATATGCATGAGGGTGTGTGTGTGTGTGTGAGGGTGAGGGTGTGTGTGTGTGTGTGTAAGGGTGAGTGCGTGTGTGTGAGTGTGTGCGTGATCGTGAAATGTTCGTGAAAATTCATATTCTTTATTGCACACATAATATAAAGGTACAGACAGTTACAAGAAATGTTGTAAGCAAAGGCGAGCTTATCTCTTTAAAAGGCATTTCCAGCACACCCATGTGTATCCCATCCCAAAACATCCCAACTTGACACACCAACCCATTCTAGTCTAATGATATTTTATAAACGGTTAACTAATTGAACAGTCAAAAGTATCATATGTGGGAAGTAAATTAAATATCATCATAATAGAAAGTTCATTGAACTTTGCTTAAAACCTACCTACCAGAAAAATCTTAGGTTAGTTACAGTTTAGTACCTATGTAGATACCAAAGAAACTAATTTCCCACCTCTTGATAAGCTGTCTAATTTAATTATTCAACTTATAGTAAGTTCTAAGATAAAGTGACTTGAGTGAGTACAAACAACCAATATCATTCAAGGAACAGTCAAGTGATAACATTCATTGGATAAACATATATGTGCCATTTGATATAAATATGAAAACTGTTAAAAGAGGTTACATCTTCATATCTCTTGTATTGTCATTACTATGAATTACCGGCCATCATCACTTCAGATTAGTTGCTATCATTAACTTATTTTTTTAATCTGTTGATGTATTTCCTCAGCAGGAGGGAGAATGGAGGAGGTCCACATTGATAAGATTACATCGAGAATAAAGAAATTATGCTATGGACTGAACATGGACTTTGTGGACCCTGTAAGTAGAGAAACTTGATAACTGAAATCTAATAATCATGCATTATTATTATCTCACAAAAATAATAAAGGCTGGGAGATTGTGTACCTGTAGATTGTGCGTGTGTGGGTATGGGATGCTTTGGGAGTGATTTACGAATTTTTCCATTTCCCATACAAATGACTACAAAATCTAAAGAGGCATAAAAATAATAGACTGTCTGAAGATTACAATAATCCAAATGATTTTGAATGAGATTAATCTCAATTCCTTACAGCAATATTGTAACTATCATTAACCATATACATAATGTTTACAGGTATCCATAACCCTGAAGGTGATCAGTGGCATATACTCCGGTGTGACCACTGTGGAGCTGGACAACCTTGCTGCAGAGACAGCGGCCACCATGACTACAGACCACCCCGACTATGCAATACTCGCTGCCCGTCTCGCCATTTCCAACTTGCACAAGGAAACTAAGAAACATTTCTCAGGTAATCTTTAGTAAAAAAAAAAAGTATAATATTGTGCGCTGTTGTGCCTTATCACTCGTTCTTTCGTCATAGGTTTTTTCTTCCCTCAAGATGAATCGAGATACTTTTCCACCAATTGCGGTCAGATGGGAGACATTCCCCATCAGTTGCGCTTCATTCCAAACGTAACCCACGGACCAGCGGAACCAATCCTCCAAGTACATGTGAAGGAAATGTGGGCGAAGGTGGCTTTCACAGAATGGAGTCTTTAGCTGTGGGCAGCTGTGCCGTTCTCAAACTGGCTGCTTGAACCATCTGTCAAGATGTATGAAGCCTAGTGATGATGAGATGAATGTTGTGTGAACACTTACTCAGCACTATAAGGCAAGAACGTACAAAAATGTGTTTGCTTTTACAATCATCACTCAAGATCTGCCATCTGCAGGTTGGGCTGGCTTTTAGTGCAGATTGACTGCATTGTATCCTAATTGAAATGTAGGCTGGTCTAGTTAACTCTTTCATTAAGTCATCACTGTATCTAAAATATCTTTAAGTAACATCTGTTTATCATAATACTGTGAGGAAATAAGCATGTAACTATGCGCATCTTGTTGTTACATTGTAGCAAAGATGTTGATTGTAATTTATAGTAATTAGGCTCCTATACAGTTAAGAGTTCTGGCTCACACTTATTAGAATTGCACATAAACATAGTTTGAAAAAGCATGTTTATTTATTGGCCACTATCATGGTTACATAATGGATATACGGGACCTAGTCTTGATAACTCATAGGAATGTCGGGCACACTGCCTACCCTTTCATTTTCATGACACATTTTCCTATCCTGCCTTGATTTGCTGGAAGATCTCTTTTTAGAGATAAGCTCGTCTTTGTACATATACGTAGTATCTGCGTGCAATAAAGAATTATGATTAATGAACTCCAATGTTCATCTCAGTCGTGATAGCAGTTGTGCTTGTGTTGACATTAATAAACCATAAATCTATTATCTTAGTGCATCGCGTAACACACTCGATCGGATGTTACTACCACTCATACTTTGATCTTGAAAACATTTCATTGATACTCTGATAGTAAATTTTAATAGTAGGTATACTTTCTCAGCCATTGAGGAACACATATCTCTTTAGCGCCGGCGTATGGCAAGCCTCATGTCAGGCCAACAGGATTTTTCTGGCTAAACATTTGCGGAAATGTATGCGTTTGTACCACTCTTATAATAATTAACTATTTTATTTCTAATTTCAGATGTAATCACAGATTTATACAATATCACAAATCCCCACACAAAGAAGCGATCACCGATGATATCCGACTTCCACTACGAGATCATTATGAAGCACAAAGACGAACTCGACTCGGCTATTGTTTACGACAGGGATTTCAAATATAATTACTTTGGGTTCAAAACATTGGAAAGGTCTTATTTGCTGAAGATCGACGGTAAGGTAAGTCGATCGTTAAACAATGACTTTGGCAATGATGAGTGAATATAGAAAACTTTCAATATTTTTCGATCCTTTCCTGTTTCAAGTTCTTGTTTACCCAATACGCGGGGTATTGTAGCGCGGGACCAGGGGCGTCTTCCCTACTGGCTCTGGACCGAATCTGTACAAATTTTCAGAGGAGAAACATTTTCTGACTGGGTTGGTATATTTTTGGTATGGTATCGTTCATTTGATATTGGGAGTGTGAGTGAGTGAGTGAATAAGCTAGCTATATTGTCAGAGAACGGCAGTAGTCCGTATAGATCGTGTGCAGACGCGCGTATGCGCTCGGTACAGAATGTGTACTGAAACGACTCTTCTGAAAGCTCTCATTTAATTAATTATTTTCTGTAAATAATCTATATGGAGGTGGTACCGAACCGAAAACTTACTGACCGGGTGAGGAAGTGGCCTGAGTTAACATAACATTTACATAAAGGCACATACATTGCTTCTGGCCCCATACTAGGATACCCTGTGTCAGCGACGTCACAAACATGTTAACATCCAACACCTGGGGATCTTTGTTCTGCCTCCCCAACCGGGATTCGAAACCGGAACCTCTCGCTTTGGAAGCATAGCCTCGGCCGCAACACCATAGAGCTTGAGTTCACCAGTACGTTTCCTTCCTTCCTCCGTGCAGGTGGCAGAGCGGCCGCAGCACATGCTGATGCGCGTCGCCATCGGCATCCACGGAGCCGACGTGCCTTGCGCTGTCCACACCTACAACCTGCTCTCGGGCAAGCTGTTCACACACGCGTCGCCCACACTGTTCGCTGCTGCCACGCCGCGACCGCAGCTCTCCTCGTGCTTCCTGCTGGGCATGCGCGACGACAGCATCGAGGGCATCTACGACACCCTCAAACAGTGCGCGCTCGTCTCCAAGTCGGCCGGCGGCATAGGCCTCCACGTGCACTGCATCCGCGCGAGGGGCGCCTACATCGCCGGCACCAATGGCGTCTCCAACGGGCTCGTGCCCATGCTGCGCGTGTACAACAACACGGCGCGCTACGTGGACCAGGGCGGCAACAAGCGGCCCGGCGCCTTCGCCGTCTACCTGGAGCCCTGGCACGCCGACGTGTTCGACTTCCTCGACCTCAAGAAGAACACGGGCAAGGAGGAGGTGCGGGCGCGGGAGCTCTTCTACGCGCTGTGGATCCCCGACCTGTTCATGCGCAGAGTGGAGAGCGACGGCGTGTGGAGCCTCATGTGTCCGCACGACAGCCCGGGCCTCGCCGACTGCTGGGGCGAGGAGTTCGAGCGGCTGTACGAGCGGTACGAGAGCGACAACCGGCTCGTGCGGCAGGTGCGCGCGCAGGCGCTGTGGAAGGCCATCATCGAGGCGCAGGTCGAGACCGGCACGCCCTACATGCTCTACAAGGACGCGTGCAACCGCAAGAGCAACCAGCGCAACCTCGGCACCATCAAGTGCAGCAACCTCTGCACCGAGATCGTGGAGTACACCGCCAACGACGAGGTCGCCGTCTGCAACCTCGCCTCCATCGCGCTCAACATGTTCGTCGAAGAGGACAAGAAGTACAACTTCCTGAAGCTGAAGGAGGTCACGAAGACGGTCACGCAGAACCTGAACAAGATCATCGACGTGAACTACTACCCGGTCCCGGAGGCGCGCAACTCCAACATGCGTCACCGGCCCATCGGGATCGGCGTGCAAGGGCTCGCCGACGCCTTCGTGCTCATGCGCCTGCCGTACGAGAGCGCGCCGGCCATGCGCCTCAACCAGCAGATCTTCGAGACCATCTACTATGGCGCGCTCGAGGCGAGCTGCGAGCTGGCGGAGAAGGAGGGCGTTTACCAGACGTACGCGGGCAGTCCGGCCAGCCAGGGCCAGCTGCAATACGACATGTGGGACAAGACGCCCACGGACCTCTGGGACTGGGCCGCGCTCAAGCAGAAGATCGCCAAGCACGGCCTGCGGAACTCCCTCCTCCTGGCGCCGATGCCGACGGCCTCAACCGCGCAGATCCTCGGCAACAACGAGTCCTTCGAGCCCTTCACGTCCAACATCTACCAGCGACGGGTCCTCTCCGGGGAGTTCCAGGTCGTGAACCACCATCTGCTGCGCGATCTAACCGAGGCCGACCTCTGGGACGACGACATGAAGAACCTCATCATCCACAGCAACGGCTCCATACAGAACATCGAGGCGATACCCAAGGAGCTCAGAGACCTGTACAAGACCGTGTGGGAAGTCTCCGTGAAGACGACCATTCAGATGGCGGCCGACCGCGGCGCCTTCATAGACCAGAGCCAGTCCTTCAACATCCACGTCGCCGAGCCCAACTACGGCAAGCTGACCTCCATACACTTCTACGCGTGGAAGATGGGCCTGAAGACCGGGATGTACTACTTAAGGACCAAGCCCGCCGCCAACGCGATTCAGTTCACTGTAGACAAGAGCAAGGTGAAGAGTCAAACGAACGGAACCAAAGCGCAGAAGGAGGAGGAAGACATGGCCGCGATCACGTGCTCCTTGCAGAACAAGGATGAATGTATGAGTTGTGGCTCATAGTTATCGGCCACTGCACGAGGGATGAATCAATCAAGTTATGCGTATTTATAAGTTCAATTTTATAGCTTTACTGAATAAAACTTAAATTTCTTACTTGCTGTATTTTATTATTTTCGTAAATAAATCATTATTTCATTAAAAGTGAATAAATTAAATTACAATTCCCATTTAAATAATAAAATAAACTTGTACTGGCACGCAGCTTAATTCTTGCGATAACTTCTTAGTATGGGGTATATTATGTCCAATGATTCACAGATTTCGCTCCGATTTTTGCCTCCTGAAGCAAAAGATTAGTTGTTTAATTGAAACAGTAAAAAGTCTGGGAAAAGTGATAAATAAGGAAGTTCAAGTTATAATTATTCACTTTGCCCACAGTAGTTTGTCATTTGTCCCGGTGGGGGCAAATATTTGTTTGATGAGAACGGATGTTTGTACCCTAGTCATGGTTGTTTATCTATCTAAGCATAATATTTATCTATATAGTATGGGTATCGTTGTCTAGTACCCAAGATACAGGGAATCCTAGTTTGGGGCTAGATCAATGTGTGTAAAAAGTGTCCAAGGTATTATTATTTCATTATTCATAAATCATAATGTCCGGACATTGTTCATAATGCCCGAATTTATCATTTGGTCCATGACATGTATCTTATTAATATTTAGATAATATCGTTACATGATTTATTTTATCTATTACAGTCTTCACGAAAGAAAAGGCCCAGTGACAGCGTCCGTGTCACTGACCTAATAAGGTTGAATTTAGACCGGGCCTTTTATTTTGTGAAGACTGTAATATAAATGTAAGCACTCATTTCTTTATATTGTTATACACATAGGTCTACCCCATGCTCAGCAAACAACCTCTCCCATCTTAACCTGGTTTTCTGGAAGAGATCTCTTATTAGAGATAAGCTCGCCTTTGTACACTATTTTCATAAAGAAATTATGAAGTCCAAATGAAAATATACTAAAAATACTTATAGTACCTAGTTCAGGTTGAAGTATTGTTCTAAGAAAGTGATTATGCCAATATAAGTTATGTATGACACACTCTTTATGCAAATTCAAATAGGAAACTCTAAATGACTCGAATTAAAGGGCTACCCTGGTAAAAGGCATGAAATAGAGTTTTGAATCTAAAACAAGTTACAATCCATTTATACCTGTAATAACAATCTTGCCGTTCACAAATATCAGCAGCACAACCCGTGGCCGCACCATCCGGTACACGAGGCCTGGGAACAGCTCCGGCTCGTAGGACGAGAACTGGCCGTGCGCCTGCTGCAGGGCCTCCAGTCTCACGGGAAACCGCAGGTCGGCCGTAGCAATAAAGTTCTGGATTTTGAATTCCAAAAATTTGGCCTGGAATGTTACAGTAAGTACAGGACAAATTCAAAAGGTGATCAAAAATAGTAGTTTAGTTGACCTGACGATCCAATCGTGACTAAATGCCAATCAGCCTTTAGGGCTTTTTTAGTGTCGTGCGGATTTGATTACGCAGGCATGCGTAAGTGGGCCTACGCACTAAGCGGTTGCGGCTAGCCGCCCGCCGTGCGGACGCGGTTAGGATTGCGGCTATCCGGGCGGTTGCTGGCCGCAACCGCAAAGTGCGAATGAAACGTCGCGGTTCGCGTTTCGTTCGATAGAATAATTTGTAAACGTATGGCCTAGAGATCAAGTATAGCAACAATACCTACCGGCTGCCCGCCCGTGCTCTAATCGGACGCCGCGGCTAGCCGCAACCGCTTAATGCGTAGGCCCCCTCTATCACCCGCAAGTATCCTTTACATACAAGTACATATTTATTGTGTATTGCGGGGCGCGACACCGAACAGCACCCACGCGCGGGGTCAATTCCGGATTTCCGCACGACACTAAAAGATCCCTTAGCCCCAAATTTGCAACGATTGGTTGTTTTGTTAGCTTCCCAATGTAGTTTCTTCTATAATACAGGGTGTTTGGTGCATCGTTTGCCAAATTAAAATGGCGGATAGAAGGTCATTTGCTATCCCCTAGGTCCACAAAAAAGTTTTAGCCCAACGTTTTTTTTTAATATTTGAACTTTTTTGAAAAATCCTCCTGTGCCGGACCTCATTTACTGCAGCAATTTGCATTTACTTGCAGCAACAGTTCGGCCGTCACAGAAATGCGGAAATATCTCATCACGTACCTTGTCTTATGTACTACTAATGAGTAACATGTACCGACCTATTAAATAAGCTAGGTTCCCAATCAAATAGACAGACATACATTAACTGAGAATGTAGTGACAAGCCTTTTATTTCGTCTCCCGTCGGCTGCCACCCTGTCGGCAAACCTCCAGAGTAACTACTTTAAAATTGATTAAATAATATTTTTTTCGATAAAACCTGCAATTATTTACTGTTATTGGTTGTGTAATGTTGTACGGTTCTATTATAATCAAAAACACTGGAAATTACCATCTATTTTTTTTTATTGACTCACAAATGTGTTTTCAAGAAGTGTGATTCTGTAACGTATCATCTTTGACATTGCAATAAAAAAAAACTAAACGAGGCTTTTTTCTTGAAAGTTTTTAAAAAAGTTCGCTGGTCTATCTTCATAAAGTCATCATTTCCAACAACTCCTTCCCAAACATTGATAATCTCCTCTGGAAACCCCTCTGTATTTTCACCCGTGGGTTCTGTCCTTTCTACGACCAGTGGTGCAGATTGTGGAGATTTAGAATTGCCTCTTTTGTAAATTTGGACTCGTCCGTCCTCAGGATACTTTTTAAAAAGTCACGATCCTCCAGGTCTGTGTGCAGCAGAAATCGACAAAACCGGACACGTGTCCCGAAGTCGTTATCTTCGAGACGAACAATACGGATGAGAACGCAATAATTATTGTCAACATGTAGATAATTAAAAATGAGAAGTAAGTACACTACCGTAAGAGACAGAGTGATGATTGGATCAATCAGGATTAGGTTTCAGGCAATGTTATATTAGTTGTACCTACTTAATTCTGTAGAAAAATGCGTAACTTGTACAGGAGTGAGTGAGGAGTCACTATCCCTCTAGGTTCACTAGATCTTAGATTGCCCGTTAGCGCGTAAGCGTCGGTATGTATTTTGAAGTGTGTTGCGGGAAGGTAAGCATCTGTTACGAAATCATTCTTAATAAATTATTTGCGCTTCTCGTGCAACCATTAGCGCTTCCATATGCCATTATGATGTCCGCGTATTCTTCATTAGAGAATATAGTACATTTAATACATTATTTCATCATCAAAACCATTAAAAGGTTCGCGGCGCAAACCAACACGAAAAACGCAAATGTTTGAAAAACGTGCCAATTACAGTTTTTTTCTGGGTAGTCTCCCACTGCTAGGCAAAGGCTTACAGCCCCGTCCGCCAAAAACTTCTCGAAATCAGCGATACGATTATCGAGTACTATTATTTGAGTAGCTTGCGTGTTCATATATATCTGATGCTGAAGGTACAATCCACTATTATACCATTCCCCCTCTAAAAAGCTTATTTTAAAAAGCCATTTTACACACTAATATGGTGATTGAATTTGGAACACACCAATATATTCGACCTACATCTCAATGTAGCGCAAAAAATACTCGATACAAATTCCTAGTGCAAAGAATACTAGACATATACAAACTCCTTGTGCAAATTACTGCTCGAGATTTGATTGGTCGACATTTTCAACAAGGAGTTGCATTAGAATAAAAACTTTTTAGTGTTCTTTGCAGTCATTATTTTGGCTGTACGGCTTTGATTGCTATTGCCTTTCCTTAGGGATAAAGACAGAAAAAAAAAAACTTTGCAGTCATTAATAAATTGGCGCTATTTTGAATACTGTAAGTTTGAAAACAAAATTTAGTGTTACTTATTAAATCGATTAGAAATGCATTCAATCAAGTGAGTGATGAAGAAGATGGGTTAACACCTGAGTTTATGAAAGAGGGTGGCCGATAGAAAAATTGCTACCCAACAAAACACTGCTGGTTTACATCAAAGCCTATGATTTTATGCAAATGGAAAAAAGAAAATCAAGCTTAAGAAATAAATATCGCTACACAAGTTGACCATCCTAATAATAATAATAAGAAAATTACTCTTAATTTTAGTAATTGTTCCAATTTTAATGTGCATTTTAATTAATTTAACCTTTTTTTTAGGGTTCCATACCCGAAGGCTCTATGTGCATTTCTGTTGCCGCAACAGCAACAAATAATGAAACATACCGATTTTCAAATATTAAAAGAAGTACCTACCCATAGAAGAAATTATTGGTATGGCCATTTTATTAGCCATTTTGTTTTATTTGTTTATCGGTGAAAAATGGACTCTCCCGATCTTATCGGAAAAGATTTTTAATTGCAGTGCTTAGTTATTTGTCATCATATTATTAATAATTGCTCATTCCAATTATAATAAATAATATTAAGTTTTTTATCATATTTGATTTTATTTCTGTAAATAAGTTACTCATTTTCTATCAACTTCCGGTTTCAATGAGCAAAGAGTTTCCTTACCCTGAGTACATAGTTTAATACTTACATACTACATAGACAAAACTATTTTTCAATGTTTCGATGTACGGCCTTGAATGTAGTCCTACCTAGTATTTAATATTTTATTGTTAAAAATTAAATAGGGATATGTACTCGTACAAAAGACTGCCGTTTTACGTTTTTCCGTATACCCATATTCCGGTTTTATTTATTCATTAAATGTCTATTTTCGCTTAAATCTTTCTTTTTCTCGTAGATATGGAATAAAGTATCGTATGCAACTCTTGAATAAAACGGATTTATATCGAGGGCCATGAATCACTCGCGACGCTCAGGATTCTAAAACTTGAATCACTCCCTACGGTCATACCCCTCCCCTACCCTGCTGCTTCTTGTGGCCACAACCTCGCCGTGTATCCCAACTTTGGTGTGTATACCTCCTCAGTATCCACTTTTCTTAGATTTTTCTATTTTATTTATTTCTTGTCTGAATAAGTCTTTAATTGTTTTTATTTTTGGCTTCAATTGCTTCACATCCATACCACAGTTAGTTGTTTGTCGTTAAGTTTAAGTAAGAGATTTTTGAAAATTGCATCCTGTACTTTTGTGTTACTTGTAGAATACTTTTTGTCTTTTACATTCCATAAAATAGGGTACTGCTTGTTGATGTTGAGAAACTCTATCTAAAATGAGTAATGACACGCGTGTTCCACTTCATTTTTCAGCTTTAAAAAATAAATGGTAGAATGCAGACAATACGTCACACAAAACAACCCGTGATTCCAACTCACCAGCTAGTTCGAAACTGAGCGAGGGGAAAGTTTTGTATGTCATCAACACTCGTTAACTCGGTAGCTTACTACTAGCCAACTAGCAGCACGTAAAGTAGCCCCATGTCATTGAGGCTTAAATGAGAACTTACAGGGAAACCTAGCTTCTGTATTATTCTGGCAATCTTGCGAGCTGCTAAATAAGAGTCATGTTCATTTTTGGCTCCAGTGCATACTATTTTGCCAGATCTGTAAAATAATAATAATATTTGAATAAAAATGTTTTTATTTATAATCTAAGATCTTGTAATTGTAAGACAAGTCCGAATAGTAAACAATATACCTGAATACCAAAGCAGTGGCACGAGGCTCCAATATCTTCATGACAACACCATGAAACCTTGCAGGATTGTACTCAGAGAATCTAGTTCTGCAGTATATGTCCAGCAATTTTAACTCGCATCCTAAACTTACTGTAGAAACACAATTCCTGAAAATATAAAAACATTGTGCTTTATATGTCTTTGAATATCCTAGAGGCAAAACTATTTTATCCCAAATGCAGGCTCATAGATACTGATTTTAGATAATGGTTTAACATCATAAGGATATACAGCACCTGTATCAGATGGTTTAAGCAAATAATGGTACTTACTGTAAAACTAAACTGTTCTTGGCTTGACTAGGACCACTAGCCATAGGAGTCAGGGCCGCCATAGAACTGTGCGGATTCTTCAGCTGAGGTGTGAAGGAGCTATGGCTATGAGTAGGGGTTAGTGCAATATCTCCAGTGATATGTGAGTGCTGCCCGTGATGCATGTGAGGAGAAAAGAAACTTGGCGTTGGCCTCTCCTTGCTGTGATGCGTAACCAGGTGTGAACTGCTGCCTTGACTCCCTGGGGCTGGCATCGCTTGGGAATTGATTCCTGTACTGTGCGCATTTTGGTGGCTGCTTGAGGAGCCCTGGAAAAACAATATAGGAGCATTTTGGTTGGAGTGTAGATAAGTGGTGTAGAGTGGCTTAGTTTTTTTTTTTGCTTTTAGACAACCTGGTCAATTTGTAGATAAGGGGGCCACCCCCTTACGACACTCTGACCACCGGCTTTAATCCTGCTAAGTGTCAGGGAAAGTTGTAGGTATGTACTTAACGGCAGACTAACCTGTACATGTTCATCCCAATTCGGTATAGGGACATCTGGCGTTAGCCTTACGTGCGAACTACCCTCTTGTGAGGAAACGCCTGCACTAGAATCCATGGTTTTATGCTTTAGTGGGCCTAAAGCCCTATCATCGTAAAACAGCTGTTGCAACAGAGTAAGTAGTGTCCAAGATATTAGAGATGATTTTATACCGTAAATTTACGGTAAAGCTAGGTCAGAGTAAGATATTCATTTACGAATATCTATGAATCATGTGCAGTTTATCCTTGAATTGCATTGGACGAATTTGCTCAGAACTTGTTGAAAATCCTATTTACTATGTATTCGCTCCACCCCGCACGGACGGAGTAAGTCAGTCATAGATATGTTGTGTTTTTTTTTTCTATTTTATGGCCTGGTTGCAAAGACCAACGGCCATGTCTCGAATTTTATGTGTTTTTATTATCCACTCATTATTATTATATTTTTGCACTGTATTTTTTATGTATTTATATAGAGGTTTATAGGTTTTGATGTCTTTCAACAATAGTTCAAGCGGCGGCGGGCGGGAAGAAAAATCACCGTAATTTTGCACTCGTGTTGTGTTCTGTCTGTGCAGTGTTGCCACTGCCATGTGATCAAATCGCACAAACGATCCCTGATTTATGACTGAAATGATGATGTTGATAAAGATAAAAATGTCTGCGGGCGGGGGTGGCATTTTGCAGTTTTTGCCCTGCCTCAAAAAAATCAATATCCGGGGCTATTAGCAACAGACGTCATTTAGATCAGCAACTCCCTTACCGTAGTAGGTATTCCCCGCCTAACTCTGCCAACCCCGATGAGGAGGGACTGGGGAGAGAGCTGCAAATCAAGATTCGGAACTACAAGCAGTGCTGCCATAAATAAAATAAAAAGTTCCAATAGCTCGTGCTCATCAAAATATCGATATTATGGGTTATTATGAGGACTCGATTGTACTCTATTTAAAAGTATAACTGGGGTGGGGGTAGTGGTTATTTTATTGGCTAGGCAGATAGCAGGTAGGTATACGTCGCGCCACACGTTATGAGCGGTGGCCTTGCATGCGCAGTAGTCACTTTTAATACCTGTACATATGCGCAGTAATTCCCACCAACGTCGCCCAGCGCTCTTAATTCGTTGCGCGACTTATAATCAAGAGAAGACATTTTTATTGTCTTTACCTAATATGTAAAGGTTTCAGGTATAGAGTAGGTACTAGGTATTATTGATCTGTGGTGAAGAGCTTTGGCGGCAAATCCAGTCATTTTCATTCTTCATTCTTCATTCTTCAGTTGTTTAATCAATGAAACTAACTGACTGACGTAGTGCCGTTTTCCCGCAATAAGGCTTTGTGTTTTGTAAAAAGCCAGTAAAAATCTCACTCTTCAAGGCAAACTGTCAATCAATCAAACAATATCCTAGAGATCATTGCAGGTCTGCTCGACGGCCCAATACTCAAATCAAACACTGGGTGAGTGGTGGCACCGTTTGTGACAGTGCGTGGAAAACAGAGCCACATGCCACATGCAGCCCTAATAATATGAAATAGATTGAATTAATAATAATAATAATAATAATAATAATTCTTTATTTTTAACATAATACAATGTCTTAAATCTACAGTAACCCTGAAGCCTGTGGTAGTATACACTGTGTTACAGGCTTCAGTATTTACTTAACTCAGTTACATAGATCGTTTGTAAACATGTTAGCGTAAAGAAAACACAAAAAATAAGGTAAGTATTTACAAAAATATGTCAAGTAAAAAGAAAGTTATTAAGACTCCTTATGTGACCTGCGTGTGTATATGCATGAGGGTGTGTGTGTGTGAGGGTGAGGGTGTGTGTGTGTGTGTGTGTAAGGGTGAGTGCGTGTGTGTGAGTGTATGCGTGATCGTGAAATGTAAAGATTTAAGATGCATAGTTAAATAATTGCTCAATTGCTTCATAGTCAAACTCCTTAAACCAGTTGTGTATATATATTTTAAGTGTATAAATATTATGTCGTCTTATAGAGTTTCTTTTGTTTAGTTTGTTATAAATACGTGGTGCATTGTATAAGAAATGTCTTCTAGCAAAGGCAGACCTAAAGTTGGGTAATGGGACTATATCTACCCTTTTTCCAATGTGATCAGGAATTGGATGGATATTACGGTGAAATCTGCAAACACATTGGAGAATGTATAACTTCCTGACTGTAAGTTGTTTGGACTCTTTGTATAATGTAGTCGTAGGGTAGCGAAAAGGTAATCTTTTCATTACCTTAAGAAGAGCCCGTTGTGCACGCTCAACCTCTATCAAATGTGTCTTTGCAGCACCCCCCCAAGAAGTAATACAGTAGGTGAGAACAGATACAGCCAGCGCCTTGTAAGTACGTATTAACATATCCTGACTAAGAACATCCCTAAGACTCTTAAAAACGTATATAAGTTTCCTAGTACGACCGGCAACAGAATTTATTTGCGGAATCCAGGATAACTTATCATCTACCACAACCCCAAGGTACTTAGTGGTGCTTGAACGTTCTAGAATAGGACAATCACAGGAAGGTAATACCGGTAATTCACGCGCACACCTATTACAAGGATAAGTATGAATTTTCAATTTGAAATTTTTATCTGGATTTGTAGCATCAGTTTTCCGAAAACATAAATATTTAGTCTTGGAGGTGTTAAGAGACAACAAGCTATCCTCAAGCCATGCCGTCACATGCTTCAAACCAACTTCTGCCATTTCAAAAACATCTTTCCAGGTTTTAGCACTGTATAATAAAACGGTATCATCCGCAAACATTAAAATGTCCGCTCCTATTAACTTATTATCACAAATACTGTTTATGTAGGTGAGAAAGAGAGTAGGCCCTAACGTACTTCCCTGGGGAACACCATAAGTGCAAGCGTCAGGATTACTCTCCTCACCCTCTACACGTACAGTCTGGCTCCTTCCATTAAGATAATTTGTGAACCACAGCAAAGGGAGGCCCCGTATTCCGAGGTTTTCTAGACTAGAGAGTAATATTGGGATGGAGACAGTGTCAAACGCCTTCTTCAGATCTAAGAACACGCCCAGACATTTGTCCCCCCTTTCTAGTCGATTTACTATAATAGATGTAAGGTGCAGAACAGCATCTTCAGTAGATCTATTCTTACGAAATCCAAATTGTCCCTCAACTAATAGATCATTATTTTCCAAAAACGTGACAAGTCTTTTATTTGCAATCTTCTCCATCACTTTAGACAGACAGGATAGTAGAGAAATGGGTCTATAATTAGTTGGCTGTAATTTATCACCTGCTTTATAAACTGGGGTAACAACAGCTTTCTTAAAGATTGTTGGGAAAATTCCAGTATCAAAACTTAAGTTACAAAGGAATGTAATGGGCTTAGCAAGGATATCATCATTATCTTTTATTATCTTTGTCGGAATGTTATCCACTCCTGGCGCACTGCTTGATTTAAGGCTATTAATCGTGTGTCTAACCTCTACTTCATCAGTGGAGAACATAGATAATGAGTTGACGGGTGTTTTATTAGATCTAGCCTTGGAGGCTAATGCAGAGTCTGTTGTTCTGAGTTTGTTTAGAGTTTCATCAGCTAGTTTTTTGCCAATAGTACTAAAGTACTTATTAGTAATATCCAGTGATTCTGTTTTAGATTCTGTAATTTTTAATAAATTGTGAGCAGGTATATTGGTAGAACTAATATTTCCAACCTCTTTAATAAGCTTCCATGTCATTTTTTTATCTTTAGAGTAAATTTCAAATTTTGTATCATAGTATTGTTTTTTTAATTTTTTATCATAACATTACACATATTTCTATATTGTTTATATTCGTTGTTAAGGTTATTGTCGTTAGGAGTTTTCTTTTGTTTGAGCTGTAACTTGTTCCTTATTCTTAGAGATTTTAGTACACCGGGGGTAATCCATGGTTTCAATGGCCGTTTCCTGCAGGAATTTTTTATAATTTTTGTGCAGTTACCAACTATGTCCTTTAGTTTTTCCACAAGATACTCCGCAGCCACATTTGCATCAGAAAGGGAAAAATATTCATATGAAATAGATTGAATTGAGTGAGGCATATTTATATGAAATAGATTGAATTGAGTGTTATTAAGTATTTTATCTGTTACAAATAAAATATGGATCCTTTTGTGCTCCGAAATAAATGATTATAATTTATAAAAAATATAGGTAATCAATAAAAAACACATAATAAAGTCAACAATTATACAGCAATGAACAAATTAAACAATCATTTTCATTTACACATCTTTAATTATGATGTGTAAATATTACAATAATAATTCACTGAAGCACTAAATTATTAAATAATTATAATTTATCTAATTTATTTTATTTTATTTTGGTATAGTCTACCTACAAAATGTATGTATAACTTTGTGACTCGCGGTGGGGCGTCTGCGCTGCGTCCTATAAATCATGAACTAATTCTCGTACGACGTCAGCCGTACGGCAGCGGTGCCGGCTTGTAGCGCGCGCCCACGCCGCCCGCCGCAATCAGCCCGAGATGGAGAGGAGTTTGAGGATTCGCTTACGGGCAGCTCCGCTGGGTTGTTGGTATTCTTGCGGCGCGTCATGTTCTGGCAAGGTTGGCAGCACCAAGAACGTTTGCATTGGACAGCGTTCGCCACATAGTCAGCCGAAGTCATATTTAGGCAACTGTAGTGAAATGTATCTCAACACGGAATACATTTCAACAATTCACTGGTAATTTTGATGACTTTTTTGCAGACCTTGCACTTCATGTTTGTGTATTGACATCTGATTTGTGATTAAATATTACCCTTTTAATTTTAGATTTCCTCGTGAAACACTATTGTTAAATGTGTGGATTGCGGCGGTACCTATCTTGCGGGTGGACGACAAAACGCGCGAATTCTCAAGAAGACTTTACTGCAGACTAAAAAATCATAATCTGGTAAAAACCAGCAATAAAAAAAAAGCAGTCTAATAAAAACTACTTTACCAACAGTAATAGAACAACGACGAACAACGAACATCAGACAACAAAGAACTCTTCAATTGCATTGAAAGCATCTGTCATAGTCATATCATAAACAAAGACAATAAGAAACTTTTGGGAAAACGTTATTTTAATTATAAAAGTGATATATTAGTGAGAAAAATTATAAAAGATTATTAGAAAGTCATTCGCCATTTAGTGTGCTATCGTACAGAGTAAAATATAAATGAGCAATCATATAAACTTAGGCGAATTCATCAGCTACCACAGATAAATATTAATTGATATTATTTCGTAGATTTTCTTGTATTTTATACATTTTATTAGATACATTAGGGATAGCGAAAGATTTCCCAAATTATTTCGTATTTACAATAAGTTATCTTTTACAAATTTGTCCAAGAAATATCGATAGTGATGTAAAAGAAATTTTACCGATACATTGTATAGTAAGAAATGATGTGCTTAATTGCAATTATTTGATCTTTATATATATAGTAAGAAATGATAGTGCTTAATTGCAATTATTTGATCTGTATTTATGAACTTTTTCCATTGGTATGTTCAATTTTATGTGAGATTAAATACATATAACCCTTTTAATTTTAGATTTCCTCGTGAAACACTATTGCTAAATGTGTGGATTGCGGTAGTATCTTGCGGCTGGACGAATAAACATGCGCGAATTCTCAAGATGATTTTACTGCAGAATTATTTTACCAGAAATAAAAAAATCGCACACTAATACAAACTACTTTACCAGCACGAATATCCCGCTCACATCTGTTATTAGAATGAGACCTCATTTACAAGGGATCCGACATTCACCCAATAAACATTATACTCGTAGATGCCTGCTGATATTTTGCAATATATGTATTGTACGGATATTTTACTACGTCACGGTACGTCTAGGCTATTGTATCATTGAATCGTGATTAGTGATATATATTCATTGAGGATGTGTAAATCAAAATGAGTGTTTAATTTGTTTATCGCTATATAATTTTTGACTTTATTGTGTGTATTTTTTATTGATTTTTATTTTATTTTAATAATTTATTTCGGAGCACAAAAGGATCCATATTTTGTTTTTAACAGATAAAATACTTAATCACACTCAATTCAATCTATTTCATATAAATATGCCTGCCTGTGGCACGGCTCTGTTTTCCACGCACTGTCACAAACAGTCAAATCACTCATCCAGTGTTTGAGTATTGGCCCAATGACCATCGAGCCGACCTGCAATGACTTCTAGGATACGGTTGCTGCTGCCTTGCGTTAGACTGATTGACAGTGTGCGTTGAAGAGTGAGATTTTTACTAGCTTTTTACAATGTGAAATCCTACAAGCCAACATATTCGCCCAAACTGCTAAAGCGCTGCGCTCCCATTCTATGACTAGGTCATCCCTCAGCTCCCCAGTCACTATATGACCAAGGTATTTGAAATTGCTTATTCAGGGTATGTAAATAAATTATCACTTCGACTTTGTTTATCGATATTATTTAAACAGTGATCATTAACACATAGGCAAATACCAGTCTTCTGAAATATCGATAAACTGTCTATAATTTTTGTCGATAGCCGTTCTTATATCAATACTTACCCCATCCCTGTTTGTCACTAAAATGGTTCGCGTAAATGTCCTGCCAAAACTATAGTGGTTTCAGGCATACAAAGTAAAACGGTCGAATGAGTAAAAAGTGTCGGCATGAGTAAAAAGCAACGAAATCATGCTTTCTCACTTGCACGCTACGGCTGTCTCTTGGTACAGGTGAGAAAGCATGAGTTTTGATGCTTACTTTTCAATGTAAATCTTTTCTTTAACTGCGCGTGTTATACTTAACCTGTGTTCGAAACGCTCTATGAAAGATGAAATGAAATGCGTGCTCAAGCTCGTGCGGATGTCCGCGCGGACGTGCTTTGCGGACGGGGCGCGCGGGTGACAAGGATGGCCACCCGTGCGGACCGTCCGCATGGCAATAAAAAACGCTACTATGCAACTGAGACATCTAGCTGTCCGCGCGGAGGGTACGCGTCGCTCTAAAACCGCCCTTAGACCACAGATTAATAAAGTGCTTAGACTACATTATTATTAAGCTCTGTGTATATTATTTTATTATTTCATTTGGCGGCAGTTTGGATAGGCATTAGGTCTCTGAATTACTTCTTGGTACCTATACCATTCAAGCCGTTATTTATTTAATGCCCTGCTAAGCTCATAGCGCAGCGCATTATGGTTCTTTAATGTACGGTGCCATAGATACGTTAATCTGAAGAAATGCAATTATGTCGCTATGGTTACTCAGACTAAAACAAAAGAATTTGTTTACAATTTAGTTCGTGGAATTGAATAAAATGTTATCAATCCCAGATTTAGCAACGCAATTATTAGATAAAACCCTTCCCTACGCCAAAGATGTAAATTGTAATACTATATTTTTGGTCGGGAGTAAATCAGTGGTAAGTGTACTACCTAGTACAAAATTTGGTACCTAATACTGTTATTTCAGCTCCTCATTCATATTGGGTTGGCTATAGATATCGTTCAAATTATTTTTATTATGTAAATTGGGGGGAGGTTGTTGGTGCTCCCCTGCCCCCCTTGTTTAGACTTACCTATTTATTGCCACGAAATGTATAGTTTTTAAGATATAAATTATTTTATCTACACACGTATCATAAACCCTCTTTACTGCGTCCAAAAACCGCACTACTTGGTAAAAACTCATTTCTTATTTGAATATGATACAAGGGGTTATCGTTGTTCCGAGTTTTGCCGATAGGAAAGGATTATTCACTACATCTGTACATTATTTGCGACAAATTATGACATTCAAATTTCGAACGCCGACGCCCGCCAGCTGCGTGCCGCCCCTAGTTTGTCTGTGAATTTGGTACTACTGAACAAGCTAAACAAGTGCAGAGCAATAATCAATGCCACAATGCCGGCCGGTATGCGGTTCCTAAATACATCAAAGAGAGCTTATGATATGTGTGTAGATAAAATAGTGTATGTAACTGTACATAATTAGGTATTAAAACTCTCGAGTGATATTATTACGAATGCCCCCCAATATGTATCAATCGCATAAACTACTATAATTTTGTTAAAATTTGAGGTTACATATAGTTATTTACATGATATTGATAACGCTATGAAGGGTACCGTACGTAGCGAAGAACGCTGTTGCGAAAAAAACTGATGCTGGTTCAAAGTTTCGAGTGGTCGTTTTTGCGAAGGTACGTAGTCGCGAAGAACGTTTATTTGAAAACCTTTGACTGCTTCTTAGTTTCCATTGCTTGGTTTTTATTGTTGGAAATACTTGGATCCCCTCATCCTGCCCCGGGGTAGTGCTAACGAGCAACAAAGCAATCTCAATCCGTTACTTTTTAGGTTCACGAGAGAAATATATATAATATTAAATGGGGACCCCGCAATGAAAGTGGAGAAGGAGATGCAACCCGTACATAGCTGGATTCAGACAGTCTTCACAGTTGCGTTGCCTCCTTTAAGCGCTGATTTTGGATGGCTGGCTCTGTTTTAAAACAAAATGTATAATTTCTCCGAATTTATATAAAAATCCGAATCAGGGCACCCCACTTTCTAGGCAGTCCTTCCTAGGCAATCTTGTGGCTACTCTCTAGAGCGTTTTTTATGAGCCGGAGGAGCTAAGGAGATTTCGAAGATAACCTTAGAAAACGGGGCCCAGGGGTACCGCCTCTCTCCCACTTCCCCCCGACCCTCTACGTGTTGCTTTACGTCACTTTCGGAGCGTAAATTATGTAAAAAAATATCAAATTTTTACAAAATAACTATATTTTTTTCTTAAAAAACCATTCAATACACTTCCTTCCAAAAAAACTATACTAGAGGGACTGGGAAGCTCTGAGGCGAGAGAGAGGTGACAGCTGGCTCAAAGGCCAACCTGGCAGGGCCTGTACCCCACCAATGTTTCCGTTTTAGGGTAAGTCCACTCTACTACAAACATTTCTGGATAAAAGTGATAATCTCCGAGAGACGTTGGTTTTAGAATATTCTTTTGGGCGCAAAACCATACAAAAACATGATATTGAAAAAAACATATGCCATGTTTGGGAATATGGCGGGAATCATGATATGATAAAGAGCGTATTGGCTACCATACCAAAACAAGGAAAATTCAAGTTTTGTATAATGGTGGATCTGAGTCGTGTGAAGGCAATATGGAATACTTTGGAAACATGTCTTTCAGTTTTTCAAGATGTATTTTCGACTCCTCAAAATAATCCTGATATTACTATTATTGGCGGTAAATATGATATTTTCAAAGGTTTTGGTAAGTAATTTCAATTAAATAGCCAATTGGCAACAAATTTAGGCTGACATTCAATTAAATGACGATATTTTGGGGATTGATAGTTAGTACCCATCAATGAACAACTTTCTCCAAGAAACATGATCGCAAATGAAAATAATTTTTGGGCCCTCAGTACATTGACACTGACCCGATCAGTTGATAACATGCAGGTTACTATGGGAGACCCAACATTATTTTTCGTTTGCAACCATATGTTTCTTGAGGAAACTTGTTTAAAATATGGTCAGCTTATTAAATATCTTAAATAAATCTTACTCGTATCCGGGTAAAGGCCCTTGCCCCTCGGAGGCGACATGGTCAATGGGCTACATTATATTACATTATATAATTAATTAATTAGTTTTGACTACCAAATAGACTAAATGTTCATCAAATGAAGTACTTCTTTGTAGTTTCACAGCTGTCCGAATACTAAAGTTAGGTTTGCGATTAGGTCACAACTTTATAATACAACCTATACACGCGTAGCATGCCAGCGAACTATTATCACGAAAGAGAGAGGAAGAGATCTTTTACCCGGTTAATGTTCAAGATTAAGTTATTTTGAACATTAACCGGGTAAAGATCTCTTAGATTAACCCCATACAGTGGGACTGTATGAAGTTAATCTAACTCAACACAGAACTTGCTGTTAATTAATTGAAATTATTTATTCCTGCTTATTAATTATACTAATGTAATTGTAATATTTATATTAATTTACAACCAAACTTTTTAAAAGAGATCTAAAAATCAATCTATATTGATGATTTATCTTTGAATATGGCATAGGCATTGCCAATTTAATTTTTCCAAAATATCGCACTTTTATAAAGATCCACTGTGATTCAGTTCGAATCGCACTTTGCCGTTTTTTTATTTATATTCCGCAATGCATATAATGCACATTTCCATTTCAGACAGTGATACAAGAAAAACAGTTTGTACTACTATTCGCAGTATTGGTCTGCTCCACAAATGTAACATATTCTTCTATTCATCAAAAGATCCGGCTACGGTAAAACGAGCAAGAGAAATTTTCCACTGCTTAGGTTTTGCAGACGACTTTCCAGCCAAAGATAGAGTTGTTAACATGAACAAGCCTCTATTTATACCAAAAGAGATGGATTCGTGGGAGAGTATTGGAACTGCATCATCCACGATGGAGCAGGTGACGATAAATTTCATATTTCTTCTCCTACTGAGGTACAATAATGGGATAATTTGTCTTCGTGTTTCTCCGAAACTATAGATCGTCTATAAACCATGTTTTTTTATTGGCTTACATTTACTCCAACTTAGAGAAGAGTGCAAGTTTTATCAAAATTGGTTGAGTAGTTTTTAAGATATGGACTAATACGTCTAATTACAGTAGTCTAGCTTATAAATAAAGTTAATATGCATATCAAAATTGGTTCAGTAGTTTTCAAATTATGAAAAACAGAACTTGGAAAGAATAGCTGGTGAACTTGACAAATTGGCGGTGCTTTAATCCTTTCTGAAGTTGTGAATATAATATTCGTGCATCAAACTCGTGGGTTGGGTGTTTTCCGCAGTACTTAGAACACTGGCACGGGGCCCATTAAAGACTTATCATAGCATTTCCATAATACAAAAAATATATAAAACACGAAATTAACCACTTCAAACGTGTGACATGTGAAGTATGTGCCTAACATAACATAATTGTTTTAGGAAGGTGCCTACGTTATGTTACAAAATTCCAACTACACACAGTTTCTCAAGGACTGGCACTCAAAAAAATGTTTTGATTGTGCTAAGTGTGTTTAAAACATGTGGTTAATTTCGTGCATATTTAAAAATGTTACAATTCTTACTTTTGAGTTAATTTGAATTCATTTCGTAGGGTGATATTTAATCATCTGACCATTTTTTGGGGAATGATTGTACTTTCAAATATGAACAACTTTCCCCAAGAAACATATGTTCGCAAATGAAAAAAAAATTCGTTCCTCAGTACATTGACCCGATCAGCTGATTACAAGTTACTATGGGAGACCCATATTTTGTTTCGTTTGCGACCCTATGTTTCTTGGGGTAAGTTGTTCATAATGACGGGTACTATCATTCCCCAAAATATGGTCAGCTAATTAAATGTCACCTTGTATATGTTATCGTTAATGTGCATAAATAAGTTCGAGCGCAGATTAACTAGGGAATGTACCTACAGATTACCCGGCTAAGTCGGTTAAATTGAATGAAAAACACACACAACATTACATACAAAAAGAAACAAAAGAACATAAACAGGCGAAACATACATTTAAAGGCAATAATAACAACAACATATAAAACAGAATAGAATAAAAGCACGCACAATAAAAGAATAAGATTAATGTGTAAAATTTACAATTAAAACGCAAAATTAAATTTTGCGCCCACATTGACGTCGTGCAATGTGTGTCGAAGCAGCGAGTAGGTTTTGACTCAGCATTTGTCACAGGGCCTACAGGTACTGCAACGCTGGTATTCTGACGGCACCTTAATAATAGTGGTCCCAGGATTGAACCTTGGGGGACGCCCCTGTTAATACTAACAGTTTGTGATTGATCGCTGCTATCATCGGTCTTCCTCAGTATCACCTGCTGACTACGAGCCCTAAGACAGGTTTGAAACCACCGCTCCGCGGCAACATCAAAGCCGTAGTAGCTCAGCTTGGACAGCCACAGACTAACATTGATGGAGTCGAAGGCTCTTTAATAATCCAGGAGTGTGAGGAATGTACCATTACCGGAGTCTTGCGACGCAAGTATGTCGTCAACAACATCAAAAAGAGCTGATATTGTGCTCCTTTTCTTTCTTAATCCAGATTGTGATTTGGACAGAATAGAATGTTCTTCGGCATACGACACGAGCTGCTTGTTAATGACCTTCTCCAAAATCTTCGACAAAAAGGGAAGTATGCTAATGGGGCGTAAATCAGTTGCGGTTTGAGGATCGCTAACTTTTGGAAACGGTCGTACGACGGCATTTTTCCAGGAGGTCGGAAAGGTGCTAGTGGCAATCGATCTGTTAATTATTTCAGTGATAATTTTAAGAGTGTGCGGTAGCGTCAGAGTTATCATGCTCATAGTGATATTATCCGAACCACAGGACTCAGATCCCATTTCACAAATGATCTTCCAGATGTCGTACTCATTAATAGAACGAAGATGGAATACTGCCGAACCATGCCTATGAAACTCCCCTGTCAAGAAAAAACTTTAACTACTCCCGACAATATAGAGTTAGAATTAAGAGGAACAACCGTTAGAATCACAAGAAACCACATGTTTAGACGATTGCATTAAATTCCACATAAACTTCAAAATCTATGTCTATGTGATGCAACAAGAAGTAAATCAGGCGAAAAATTGCATGAAAAAACATATTTTTTAAACCTCACCCACGACCTCCAGTGCACACACATAACATAACCTTAAAATGGCAGTGCTGCCAGGTTGCAAAAAAATAATTCTTCCATTAAACAAACGCATGCACTCAAATCTTATAATTTGAAATGTTCCAAATAAGGCGGGTTTTCCAAGAAGCCCACTTCTGCGGTATATATATATACAGGGTGACTGGTAAGTCGACCTACATACGTTGGGAGATGCTAGCACGGATCAAAACCAACCATTGTTACTATGAAACACCCTACCCGAAAATTTACCGTTTTCGAGTTAGGGGCCTTTAAAGATTTTCGAGGAAAAATCCCACTTTTCAACATATTTCGCACCAATTTTCCTAATCTAGGTGATTAAGTCCAGGTATTTTGCTGGTATTAGGTAAAAATAGAGTTAATTTTATATTTAGAAACAAAAAAGATCCGACCACAGCAAAAAAAACCTATAAAACAGGCTTATGGTGAAAACCGAATATCGCATGTTTACTTAATGAGTTGACTTTGAACTGTGCAACTGTTTGTGCAAACAAAACCTAAAACATCTCCAGTTCTCTAGCTATTCAAATGAGGTACAATAGTGAAATAAAATGTTTATTATTCTTGGGAAAATTGGGCGACAAAGTAGATAAGGTTGCGGACTCTAAGATGACCGGTGATTTAAAAAAAAGGGTTTTAAGATGTTGTAAGGACAAAATTATTTTCTTTTTATCGCCCGATGTCCAAAAGGGGGTGTTATAAGTTTGAAGCGTCTGTCAGTCTGTCGGTCTGTCTGTCTGTATGACTGTCCATGGCACTCTAGAAGTCAAACAGGTGGACGAATTTTGATGTCGTTTTCTGTAAATAAAAGTAGACATCTCTGCGGTGGTTCTTAGATATGTTTTGTTAAGATACAATAAGTCAAGGGGGGGGGGGGGGGTATTATCTTTATAATACAATTTCGTAACCTAGTTCTCAATTCATTTTTGACTGCTCTGGTTTGAGCTGCCTTCTAATTTTTTCAGATGCGTCAATAATCCTTTGTTTCAAAATGTCTACATTTGCGACAGGATGACCATCTTGGTACACGATACTCTTCATGGTCACCATATGTAATAATCCATCGGGGTTAGGTCTGGACACTTTGCAGGCCATGGTAGTGGACCTCCTCTCCCGATCCATCTGTCTGGGAAATTTTCATTCAGCCAATCCCGGACGCCCCTAAAGTAGTGAGCTGGACAGCCGTCGTGTTGATACCACATGTCTCTTATCAGTGCGAGCGGTAAATCATCTAATAAATCATGTAATTCCGTTGTCAAAAATGTCTAATACCTTTCACAGGTTTTGATCCGTGCTAGCATCTCCCAACGTATGTAGGTCGACTGACCAGTCACCCTGTATATATCATCATTATTATTTCAGATTAAAACTCGTCACTTGGCGTTTGTGCCACTGGAGACAGATATAAGTTTAACCACCACCACCGGCGTTGGGGATGTTTCGTTTTCCCCGACCTCTACCGCATTTGCTGAGCCAGTTCTCGATTCACTTTTGGCGACGAAATACAACGAATTACGGCACATCGATGTATCAATGGAAGACTATCCTTAGCTCTAATGTTATTTATGGTTAAAGTAAAAATGTTTTCCTGTGTTTTGTCACTTTATTTTGTTTGATTGCAATAAAAGATTTAGTTACCAGTTCGTGATATCGTTTCTACAACCTCTTTCATAGTGTGAATTAATCTTCAATCAACAGTTTGTACGCTGCGTGTATGTGCATCAATAGCCCTCAGTGCTCGTCTTGCGGCCTCATGATCTGAACTCATGGCAAGGCTTAGCTGCAGGCAACGTCGTGTCAAATTCAAATCTCCCGTTGACTGAAATACAACAAGAAAATGCTTGACCGTATTATTTGTGAAATGGTTTCTATTTATAACCCACTTGACTTGACTGTGTCGGTTCTGAAGCATAACGGAGAACTTACCAAGGCAACATGCGCTAGGTTATACCAAATCTCAGCCCGAGTTGCGGGGTTTGTAGCAAAGTACAAAGCTTGTCTAAAGCACGGTAAAGACAGGTCCCACTGATTACAGTGAAGGCAACACAGTCCCAGATTGTTATAAATCTCCGCGCTAGGTGCAGTCGTCGCCAATAACCTCCTGCAATTAACCATCAAGGAGAAACATTAAAAAAACAAATTACCCGTCTCTATTTTCCTTCATACCACATAGAAACTTATGAATGGTAACGTAGGTATATGGAGTATGAAAGCCGCATCAGTCAATTGGTAAAATACATTTTGCGATCTAAAATCCAACATATTGTCTTTTCTCTAAAATTATATAGCCTGTGTTACTGACACTTCATTTATTAAAAGCCCTTTAGGTGCAGACGCTGCTGACGAAATAGTCATCATAAGTACTTACAAACATTCATACATACATACGCTCGAAAAACATTATCCTCATTCTTGTGCAGTAAAACATATAGTTAGAGTGAATAGGGAGGATGGAGACTACGTAGAAGTTAAGATTCACGGTGATCATGATCAGAGAAATCTGCTCACCTGTAGTAACGCAGTGCCATTTCGGGCTGATCATTATAGAAATTATACATTGCTATGTTTGCAGTCGCTTCCATATTTGTAGAATCTTCTATAGCAACTTTTCTGTAGTCTTGAACAGCAAGAGAAGAATTGCCCATCTCTTCATGTATGCGAGCCTGTTCTAAGGTCAGTGCTGTATCTTGATGAAATATGGATAAGCCTTGTTTGCAAACCTCCAAAGCAGAAAGTGGTTGGTTAAGTTCGACATACATTGCTACAAGTCTCAGATAAATTGCTATATGTTTGTTCTTCTTCAGAGCTTGTCGCAAAGACTCTTCGGCAGTTCTTTGCATGCCGAGAGCATTGTAGCACTTGGACATAGAATAATCCCACCACCAATCTGGATTGTTATCCAATTTGCGAGCTTGAAGTGCTATTTCCAATGCCTGTAAAATATTACATTACACAAATATTTTTTGTAGGATGATTTGAAGCATACAAAAGCTATTTAAGATAAGAGTAGTCAGAGAGAGTAGGTGATTTCCGATGAGTGGAATTTTTATTCACGAGCGAGCGAAACGAGCGCCTGTCTGTCGACACGCGTCGGAAATCATCCTATGCACGTGTATCATACAATGTTTTACAATGCATTGAGCGAGGAGAAAAATATAGAAACTAAACAAGATATTAGTAAAAAAACAAAATAAAAATTTTGAAAAAACCCACGACGGTTAAAACGTAGTTGAAAAAGGATAAAATAATTTTGAAACCCCCGACTCAAAGAATTTATGCTATGGACTTAATTAAGAAAACAAGAAAATCCGTCGGGGGCTGCTATCTCTATTTTAAATATAAATTTATACCTGTTTATTTAAGGTTCGCTTGATTCTCGCGGTCCCCCGACGCCACTACGCTTGGATAAAAAATACATTTTTGTGTTAAACCTTAAAGATAAATACGTACCTTTATTATTTATTACGTTCTTTTTCTAATTTTATGATATATATTTCTAATTTTATGATAATTAGAATCTGTGTAATTTCAAAAATGAATTTTCTTGCTGATATTAAATTGCACTAGTTTGGCATGTATATAGTAATAATGATTATTTGTTTATATGTAAAACAGAGATAGCAGCCCCCGACGGATTTTCTTGTTTTTTTAATTAAGTTCATAGCATAAATTCTTTGAGCCGGGTTATCAAAATTATTTTATCCTTTTTCAACTACGTTTTAACCGTCGTGGGTTTTTTCAAAATTTTTAATTTTGTTTTTTTATTTCAAACTTTTTAGAGAGCAAGCATAGGTATAATGTAAATTATACTTCGTATTTATATGTATAATACGTGCTATAGTTTCGGTTTTACCAAATTATTGTTAAATTTGGTTGTATTTGTAAGGCAACAAATATAATGACCACCAAAATATTTTTTTCCTACCCAAAATGGCTAAATGACCACCAAAGGTTGCAGAAAATATCAGGGCAAAATACTGCGGTAGCTTAGGTGAAGGGTAAAGGGGGTGAGCGAAGCGCCCCCTTTATCCTTCGTGTTAGGTTGAACATGTAAGAACAACAAAAAATACTTAAAACATAAACTTAAGTACACAAAACATAAAAAGAAGTTTGGTGATCATTTATCCAAACACAATTTGGTGGACATCCATCCATTTTGGCAGTCATTTAGAATTTATTGCTAGTAAATTTTCGAATTTTTTGGTAATCGTTTAAACAAAAGCCTATTTGTAATAGTTTTGGTTGTGTTTGTAATAGTTGTAGCATTATTTCTTGAATGTTTATTTTCATTTGAATAAGTAAGTAGGTTAGGTTAGGTTAATTGGAATATACCTCCACATTACATCATTAGCTTAATTCACGAGTATTGATTTTTGGTTCTGATTTTAGTTGAATATTTTTCGTACTTCATCTTGAATTTATTAGGTTAATTAAAATAAGTAGTAGGCTAAGTTGTTGGGATATCTCTAAAGATTTTCTTAGTTTTAGGTTTTTCGTATAGGTATTATAATTTTTTTCAAGTTTTAATATTGTTCATGTTTATTTGTTTATGCTATTTGCTAGATTGCATATGTATAATTTGTCAAGTTGCACAAAGTATCAACAAAAATGGGTCTAGGTCGGAAAACTAAAAAAGTTAGCGCCATATATAAAAAACATGCCACTGTCAAAAGTATGGAAAATCAACGACGCGACGCAACGCAGCGCACAAGTGAGGCCTCAATGTAATGTTATCAAGAAAGTTCTATCGAGTTTCTTTAATATTTAGTAGCTAATATTATATAAACTACACTGACGAGCAATGAAAAAGTTCCACCCACAAAATGCCGACAAACACCTTAATATTTCAGACATAGAACCTAGCTTCATAAATTAAAAAGTAATTTTTTTAATTGGTAATATTCTGATGCGCTGTTAAATTTACTTCAATATTGCAGACGGCGTCATTAAGTTAGCCTTTCCCGTAATTTGGCGCTATGTCACTGGAACTTTTTCATTGCTCGTCAGTGTATATCACTGCAGTGCCCCCTAGTGAGTTCCTACTGTAACACCTATTTATGGACCCTCACTAATCAACCACAAACTCATTACAAAAAAATATATATGAAAACCGCATCAGAATCAAACGAATAGTTTTAGTTTTGAACAAACAAATGTTTACCGCAGCGCCCCCTGTTGTCATCGTTACACCTATCTAAGGACATGCACCAATTAAACTTGAACCCATCACTGAAAACCGCATCAAAATCGGACTTGTAGTTTTGATAAAAATGGCAACATTGGTTTGCACAAACATCCTCTCACGCCAAACGCATATACCATCTCCGTTCCGTCGTGGGTATAAATGGCGGGCTTATTTTAAATAATGCGCCCCGCGCTACCACTCATGTCCTGCGACGGAAAGTGGTACTAAATAAGCGGTGCGGTGCTTGAACATCGGATATTCACCTTCAAGTTGCCTCTCTTTCTATCGCGTAACTTTATCTCTTCTAACGTGGCATATGTAGCGTTGCTCTCTTGTGACGAACAATGAATCTGAATACCAGCAGCTACGAATCAATTACTTTTATTCTCCATTTGAGAACAATAACAGTTATAATATACATACTTAGTAATCAGAAATAGTAGATTGTTAACCGAGGGCTGAAAGGCACCCATTCCTGACGAGATGTTTTGGCGCTCGAACGAAGTGAGAGCGCCAATAGTTCGAGGCAGAAATGGGTGCTATCACCCGAGTAAAACACTCTACTTTTCATTACGAATACGAGGAAAGTAAACACAAGTCAGTTAAAATCAAAATTATTTTATTAAAAACAAAGTCACTTGAAATCAAAATTATTTTATTAAAAAACAAACAACAAACTCAAGTTTAAAAATACTACTCATAAAAAAAGTAATTTCGGTGCCCCCGTTGATGTCTTTTACTTTGAGCATAACATTAAAAAAAATACTTCCGTTTTATGGCTGTATAGGTTACTACCATTGCGTTGTTCAATATAAACTGCGATTCATATATATTTTTTTTAATACTTTTCTGCTTAAGAGCAGGCATGTACCACTTTCAGCACGGTGCCTGGATGAACAATGACCCCCTTTCAGAGTATGAGTAATGAAAACTATTTTACAATGTCTCTATAAGTATAGTAAACTAATAGGTAGGTACGAAACTAAATATAAATTTAAATATTAATGAAAATTGAACATTAATTTGGTACCCACAGGTTATTACCGGTAGAAATACGTTTCCTTAATTACCTTCCGATGTCCTTCGGAAGTGTGAAAAATATGTTCATATGTAATGTTCAAAGTATGTAATAGGTTCATATGCTTGTTATTAATTAGGTAGCCAAATGCGATGTAATAATATCTCTTTTCAACACACCTGATCGTAAACTGGTTCTTTGTAGCAAGGCATTCAGGGCCACAATAGCGCATATTACACCCTCGTGCTTTTTACTTTGCATTTTTTTTTCAATCTCAGGTGCGAGTTTTTATGCCTACAAACAATGCATATTTTTGTGAATATTTTAGCATTAAGTATAATATTATGACGAAACAATAATCTTTTTAACATTATTTCATCAAATTATATTTTTTTCGCTACATTTTACACATAATTTGCATATTCAAAGCCTTATTTTTATAGGCTGTTTAGCAGTGTTGCCTGTGCCTTCATCAACAACTGAGCGCGCCAGCGCGTGAAAAAAGGAAAAGGCACGCCAATTTGCACAAATCTTTGGTGGCGTTTTTTTGATTAGCGATTTATTGTCAAAAATGTCGACAACGACAAGTAGTGAAGAAGAGCAAATAGCTTTAACCCCGTTAGAAATACTCAGCGAATCACGAAAAGCGACTGATAGCCTGTTACCACCAAAATCCAGGGAAATATACCTAGCGGCCTACGAAACGTTCCTACAATGAAAAACTCATACGAAATAATATACAATCGCCGACCTTTACACAAGAAAACGATTAGGTATAACTTTGATAATTGTAATTTCACCAATTGTAATTTTTAATAACTAATTTGAAATAAAAGTTAGAATATTATTAGAAGTTTGGCTGCGTCTATTTATTTCCTCGAAAGTGAGTTGAAAAACGTCGTATGATATTTGTGTGCATTGATTATTACACCCTCGGCTATCTTAACGCGCTCGCCTATAATACCGCCTCGTGTGCAATTATCAACTTTCCACACTTGTATCATATTGGACTTCATTCATTCTTCATTTTCAAGTAGATAACTAGCAGCGCCTTCTGAATCGCACCATAATCGATTACAGGGTCAACGAGGTCGTTCCGAATGAGTTTTAGCGTGACAACGATAGCTAAAAATGTTTGATATGACATCATTAACGCCGCCATGTTGTACTATCATATGATACCGCGTCGCGCTTCCGAAGCGAACAGCATAGATAAAAATGTATGGCGGGCAGTCGTGTACGGTCACCACGCACAATCGTAGTCGCATATTCAAGCCATTAATTCGCGATTGGCTGTTTAGCCAAAGCCCAATTCCTGCTTACTCTTACGCAGAACTGTGACTATGCTCCACCCAAAGGCGTGTCTAGAGTGTGATAGCGATAGTTCCTAAAGTTCTGCTGCTCCAGTTTCTTGAAGAAGACAGCCGATTTGCTGAAGATCTCCAAGGATGTAACAAATTCGGCGCGGCGCTCTTGCTACGCTACGCCGCGCCAAGTGCATGCGTTACGACGTGATCTTCGGTGCTACGACTCATGACTAGCGATTTTCTTGGCAAGGTTTGAGTAGTCCATATCTCGTAAGATGTTGAGGTGAGATTTGCTTGGCCGTGATTCGCGATGACTTCCTTAGAGCACGATAATTGCAGTTGCTACGCTTGCCAAGTATTGTTGTAGGTTGCAGAGGAGCGAATACAATATATGGTAAAAGGTTGTAAAAACGTCTTCCATTTGCTATGCATTTCTGGCGCAGATCAGCTAACAACACATAACTCTCTAACCCCAGTAGGAGCTGCTAAAATCAAGGCATCATCATGTATTAACGACAGGATAAGGGGGCATCATAAAGGAGAAGCAGAGGAATATACCCTAAAAACAACCGAATTCCTGGAGGTTATGGCGGAGATACGAGAAATACGGAAAAATATCTCAAACATTGCCGCTAGCCTGGCCATGTTGACTTCGACGATGACGCAGTACCAAGAAGTTATGTTAAACTGCTCATCGGTAACCAGTTCCGTCTCCGCCAAGCTAGACGAAGTGGAGGTGCGGGCAAAGGCTGTAGAGGAGCAAAGTAGCAGCTGTGTGCGTTCCAAAGACAAAAAGTCATACGCCGATATGGCTACAACGACTAAGCTTAGGACGAGCAACCAAAACAAGCCAACCAAACCCAGCCATAAGCTACCATCCACGGAAGACAAAACCCCACAGGAACCGCGGACAGAACCACGAAACCACGCTGAAAGCAGTGGAACGCCGGAGATTTTTCCATCTATGGAAAATGCTCTCTGGAGCGGAGGATGTGAGAGAATATCTCCAGGGGCTTTGTTCGCCGGGCAGTGGAATAGTCGAAGAACTGAAACCTCGAGGGGATTACAAATCATACAAGATAGGTGTTCCAGTCGACTTGTATGAAAAATGTTACGCGATCGAGATGTGGCCGGACAATGCCAGAGTGAAACCTTGGATTCCCTTACGAGGAGCAAGACCGAAGTCTGGTACGCAAGGATAGTCCGCATGCGATCACCGGTAAGACCCTCGATATACTCTATCAAAACGTTAGAGGTATAAAGAGCCGGTTAGAGTTCTGGCGCAATAAATTTCCAGTAATACAACAGGACCTCGTCGCCGCTACAGAAACATTTTTAGGCTCGTCTATAGGAGATGCCGAGATGACGGCGGGAGGCTGGAGCGTTATGCGCCGGGACCGCGCCACCGCGTGCGGGGGCCTGCTGCTCGCTCGGCTCGCCCGCCCCGGCATCACACTTCGCCGACGCCGCGACTTCGAGACTGTTCATAACGAAGATCTATGGGCGACCTTCTCAATAGATGGTGCTGAGTTTACGGTCTGTGTCGTATATGTTAACCCCAGTAAGAAGAAAAACAAGAAGACAATTACACAGGCAGAAAAGGACGCACAATATCTAAGTCTGTACACAAAAATTTAAGAAAATCTGCCAGGAATAAAAGGAACCCTAATTATTCTCGGTGACCTGAACATGAACAGTGCATCAGTGTCTGTTGCGAATTATTACTGTTATTTTCTCAGTGTTTGTAGTCTGTATGAGACGAATGAGGTGATGAATGCTCATGGTGGCGTGCTAGATGTGGTGCTGCTGCCGGAGAGCGTCCGTGGCGTAACCGTGCGCGACTCCGTGTCAGGCAGCCTGGTGCCACACACTGACGTCTAACACCCGCCTCTCGACGTCATTGTGCCGCTATTGAAAGCTCAGGGCTTGGACCAGCGATCCGGCCGCTTGGATCCTAGCAACATTGGCGGGCACAATGACTGGAATTTCGCCAAGGGCAACCACGCAGTCCTTTACGATCTCATGTGTAGCGTATCTTGGGAAGATGTTGCCAAAGCTCAGGATGTGGAGACGGCGGTTGGCCGCTTCTACGATTCCATCTACGAGATTTTCAATGCATCCGGTGTGGTACACTGGTGATATTATAAGAGACCTCGCCACTAAGGCTAAGCTCCACCGTAAATGGAAATCGTCAGAGAGGCCAGCCGACTACTCCGCATTCAGTGAGCTGAGAGCCAGCATTAAGTCCCGCGTAGCTACAGCATACATGAAGCACATGAAGAATATAGAAGGCAATATCAGAAATAACCCACGCGCGTTTAGGAAACATGTGAGTGGCCTCAGATCGAAGGGTGGTTTCGAACCGCGGGTCATCTCATCAGGGGCAAGAGTGTGTTGGAGAGGAAGCAGCAGTCGCATTTGCAGATTACTTCTCCGACGTTTTCCTCAATGACGTACCGGCGCTTGCACCGGACCTGGTAAACAGTTCCGATGACTCGCGAACGGCTAACTACGTCCAAATTCTACATGTTTCTCGTAGGGATGTAGAGGAAGGACTGAAGCAGCTAAGGCCAAGGAGCGCAATTGGACCGGACAACGTCCCTCCTTACTTTTTAAAGGCCTATAGCGATCAGCTGGTTGACCATTGGGTCGTATATTCAACCTAGCTCTAGAGCAAGGGAAATATCCTACCAGCTGGAAGCTCTCTCGAGGCAGTCCTATTGCCAAGACAAGTGACACTGCCTCTGTTAATCAATATCGACCGATTGCGATCCTGAGCTCATTGGCAAAACTGTTTGAGCCAATCATATATGGCAAAATCAGTACGCAAATTGCACCGTATTTGTGCGTCTCACAACACGGGTTCAGGAGTCGTCGTTCAGTAACGACCAACTTACTGACGTTGGTCGAGATTGTCTCAGAGAGCATGTACTAGGGATGTCAGGTGGACGTCGCCTATCTGGACTTCCGTAAGGCGTTCGATAGAGTCGATAACGACGTCCTTATGAAGAAATTGTGTGCCATTGAATTTGCCCCTCGGCTGTTGGTCTTCTTCGCTGACTACCTGAAGAACCGCCAAAAATGTGTACGTCATGGCTGTTTTGAGTCCCAGCCGTACCACACACGGTCAGGTGTTAGTCAGGGCTCTATTCTCGGTCCGTAGTTATTTATCATCATGATAAATGACCTAGTAGCAGAGATAAAACACGCCAAATGCCTCCTATACGCGGACGATATGAAACTGATACTACCCTTGAAGTCAGAGGACGATTTTCGGCTACTGCAGGAAGATTTAGATGCCGTGCATAGGTGGATTGTAATCAACAAACTCCTTTTCAATATTGAGAAGTGTTGTTTTATGTCCTTCACGCGCTATCCTCGGCCTACTCGCGCTGCGTATACACTCAGCACGGAGTCTTTGACTCGAGTGTATTCGATGAAGGACCTCGGTGTTACGTTCGACCCTAAACTTACATTCCATGAGCACATAAGCATCTTGGCCAAGGAATGCTTTAAAAGATTAGGGTTTGTGATACGGAATTGTAAGGGATTCCAGAATTTGGGTGTGGTCCAGCTACTTTACACGGCCCTATTGAGAACCAAACTTGAATATAGCTCAGTTGTTTGGAATCCACATCAAAGCTCATACGTCCTTATGCTCGAGAAGGTAGAAAAAGCTTTCCTACGATACCTATACAAGAGGAAATTCGGATACTACCCTTACCTATATCCATCCGCTTTTATATTGGGTATGCTTGGATATAACTCACTAGAGGTGCGACGTAACACCGAACAGCTTCTAACTGTGTGTCGATTGTTGCGAGGCGACAGTGACTGCGCAGCGCTGTCAGTACGGTATGCGCGCTATTCGTGCCTGACAATTTCCTACGCGCGCGCAGGCACCATCTGCTGGCGGGCGGCACGCACCGCACGGTGGCACGCCGGCATTCTCCACTAGTGCGGGCGCGAGACAGCCTCAACGCACTGCTGGCTGCAGCACCAATGAACGATCTGTTTGGTGATGCATGGAGGGACATAGTGCGCGAATGTAGCAGGTTCTGTAAGATGGATGCATGATTGTGTTGTCACCGAATTATTTAACTTTTAGAATATAATGTATGTAATGGTAATTGAATTTAATTGAATTGACTTGTATTTATATCTTTGTAATTTGTAATTGTAATTTTTACCTAAATATTTCGTGTATATTTTATATTTGTGTCGATTTGGAATGTTCTGTAAGGGCACAAATAATAATTAATGTAAATAAATAAATAAATAAATAAATCATCGCCCATGCATTCAGCGTCGGCACTGTGAGAGAGCCATCGAAAGTGACAGCTGTCACGCTGACAGCTGACAATTATTTATTTCCTCAGTTATTCACCCAACACAAAGCTAATATAACTTTTACGACTGTCTACGTCTCGAAATGACAATAACTTACAAGGGTTGGGTTATAATAGTGTCATCTGTCAGTGTCAACGACTATCGTCGCTTTAAAAGCGTTCTGAATGGATATCTATGATGGTCACCATTGCCCACTCGGAACGGGCATGATGGTCGTGACGTTACGTGAGCGATGATAGCGTGAGCGAGGATAGGAGACACGCGACGCGAGGCGGAGGGAGCGAGAGCGGCGCTGTCCTGTCTCCAATCTGTCCTCACAAACTCGGACGTGGATGTAGCTTTGTAGGTAAAGTACGGAGTGTCACCGTCCTGCTGGGGCAAGACGACACACGCACGACACGGTGGACCCGCCGCGGACTTGAGTGGTGGTGGGCACTCTACTACTACCCATGTGCAAATAGCCGTCCATCATATCGCAAAAAAACTAGTAAAACATACGTTCGGCCGAACATATCTATGTATCTTTAATAGTAGTTTATGTGACTGCTACATAATGGAGGGCATTAACACTCCAGAGTTTTAATGCCTGATTATGTACAGTTACATGCACTTGTTTATCTACACACATATCATAAGCTCTCTTTAATGTGTTCAGGAACCGCATGTTCGACCGGCATGGTGGCATTGATAATTCCTTTGCACTTGTTTAGCTTGTTCAGTAGTACCAACTTCACAAACAAAGTAGGGACGGCACGCAGGCGGGCGTCGGCGTTCGAAATTTGAATGTCATAATATGTAGAAAAAATACACATTATGAATGTGTAATTTTTCAGATAAGAAATGAGTTTTTACCAAGTAGTTTAACATTATGCTGATTGTAACGTGAGGTTTTTGTACTCAGTAAAAAGGGTTTATGATACGTGTGTAGATAAAAATAATTTTCTGTCCAAAATCTAAACGAATAGTAGTTTATGTGACTGTTATATAATGGAGGGCATTAATACTCGAGTTCGGCTCGTTTCATAATAATATCACTTGAGAGTTTAATGCCTAATTATGTACAGCTACATACACTAGTTTATATACACACATATCATAAGCTCTTTGATATGTTCAGGAACCGCATGTTTGACCGGCATTGTGGCTCTGCAGTTGTTTAGATTGTTCTGTAGTACCAACTTCACAGATAAACTAGAAGCGGCACGCAGGCGGGCGTCGGCTTTCGAAATTTGAATGTCATAATATGCAGAAAAATTACACATTATGGTCTTAATGTATAATTTTTCAGATAAGAAATGAGTTTTTACCAAGTAGTTTAACATTATGCTGATCGTAACGTGCGGTTTTTGTACGCAGTAAAGAGGGTTTATGATACGTGTGTAGATAAAGTAATTTATATTGCGTTTTTAGTTTTATTGTTCCTTTTTACGAATATTAATATGTACCTACTTGACTTATTTGTAAAACTTTTCTCAAATCATGACTATCTTTACGTCGGGCTGACGACAGAGTTAAACATAACAAAAACTGAAAAAATAAAAAGCCCTAATGCGTAAAAGTGGCACTTTCCGCACGGATGCATTTGGCTGCTTGAAAACTACTCTTTTCGGGCAAAAGCATTGTAAGAGAACACAACGAGTGGATACGAAAGGGACTGTCGCTGGAGCTAATTAGATGAGAGGGGCTATATTAATCATACTCGTACCTTCCGAACATCGCCTTCACAGTAGTAAACGTATTCGAATAGAGTCTTCGAAGCAGTTGTGAAGAGCTTATCTTGTTTGGTAAGCAGGGTCAGTGTGAGGGGAGCGCCGATAGCGCTGGGGCCCATGGAGGCTCCGCTGGCAGTAGCAGTGGCCGCCCGGGAAGCCCTAGCGGCTGTGTGCAGTGCGGTGCGAGCGCGGCTGGTGTGGGCTCCCGTCGGGTGTCTGGCTGTCGCTGTAGCGGTCCGCTTCTGGTGAATTATCGTGTAATTTCTAAATTTTATTCGAGATTCGATAAAACTGCTATAATACAATTATTGACCGAGCGAGCGAAGCGTCTCAGTACAGCTTGGGCAAAAATGCTTTCGTATATCTGGAGTTCTGTCCTGCTGTTCTCCTCTGCAGCACAGATTAATAAAGAGTTAGGAACAGATTGGACTCTCCGGCAAAACATTCAACTAAATAGCGACTCTTGTTACAAGGCAATAAAGTGCAATTCATCCTGCATAGAGCGGCGCTTGAACATCGGATATTCACCTAGAAGTTGCCTCTCTATCGCATAACTTTATCTCTTCTGACGCGGCATGTGTAACGTTAGTTTTATCCTCTTGTGACGAATAATTAATCTGAATATTTATTTACCAGCTACGAACTAATTACTATTATCGTCCATTTGATAACAATAACATTTATAATATTATGTCTTACTTAGTGGTAAGAAAACTATTTTCCAACGACTCCATAGGTATAGTAAACTAATTAGATAGGCTTACACTATTAATCAGAACAACAGCCAGACACTTACGTAAGATGTGATTTGGTCAGTTTTTGGGAGTGCTTTCTGAAACGAAGTGCCTGGCCTTGGCGTTTTTGCTACAGCTGTACTGGCTAGGTCATCTCGTTGTGCGCCATACTCAACTTCCTCGTATCCGTCACCAGCAACCTTTGCCAGTATCGTGGATACTCGCATACGAATAAACTCGAGTAAACGGTCATCAACCTTTTGCAACGTTTCGGTAAACAATTTGTTGCACTCGTCATATTGCTTTGTCCTGTAAAGATTCAGAATATTGTATTCAATTTCCATTGTGGAGATGAGAACTGTAATGCTGAATTGAAAGCTTTACAGGGGGACGTTCTCGTCGCACAGTCGTGTTTTGGTTTTATGTTGCTAAGCAACCACGTTACCTAGAAAATTAAAGCGTTCCAGTTAGGCCGAGCTGAGACCACCTGGGACTCAAGTCTCTAACGCTTTACCTAATCTAGCAGAATAATGTCGTCAGAGAACAGCAATTAAATAATGCAGGCGTTATTGTATAATTCAGCAATTGTTTCACAGTTCGTTTAGCATGAATCGGACGTGACATTCAGAGAAATTGCTTTATGAGGCGAAATTAATACACTGAACTCGCAGCTTCTCAAACTTGGGACTTTCATCGTCACATTGGATAAATAGAAGTAACATTGACTAAATTTACGTTTATATACAGATAAGACTTTAGCACGATGGTTAGTTGAGAATTCAAGTACCAAGGAATATACTTTATCCACAAACTCGGTAGGTACCAACTAAATAAAAAAATATGCAAGTTGGAAACCTCTGTAAATAAAGATCATGAAAATATAAAGACAAAATATTTCTTGCATTGCTCTCATTCAGCCTTTTGTAGGTACCTGGTCAACATGCTGTGGGGTAGTATTATTTGTCTGGTCACGATGTCGGTCGGACATATTCTAACGGCAGATTCTTGGAAGAAGTCAGGCTGTACCAGAATTGGTAAGTACTATATACAAGTGCTGCTTACCCTGAGTTGCACTTCTCCAGTGCCCGTGTGACTACTGTATTAACCCTTTAAGGCTCTATCTACATACCGACCAAATTTTCAACCTTATAGCTTGAATAAAATCCAAAATTAATGAAAATTTTTGCATTCTTATGTCCGATTACTAAAGCCACATTTGATGTTGGAGCATTGAAACAAACCCTGTGATTCTCACACAGCATTAATGACTGCATTGAATGATTTAGACGTTGTAGGCACCTTGTCCAGTGCGACCACATAAGCATTGAAAGTATGTAGCATATTCTGTAGTTGTCTGACTAAGCCAAGTTTTACATCTGGAAAGTTACTGCACCTCAATAGTACTTCGATATCATCTTCGTCAACAAAATATAATTGTAAAAATTGTGGTTCCTTTTGAGGAGCCGGCAGCAAACTTTCAACCAATTGGTATACCTGGCCTTGAACTTCAAAAGTAGGCATAAAACCGTCTTTTACTATCTGTTTCGCTCCGAACGACGTCATTTGAAAGCAGCTACATGAATATTTACGAATACGGTTCATAAACCGGTCATGTTCGGTATGTATATTCCTTAACAAGCTGTAGAGAGGCTCGGGGAGCTGTATATGAGGCGGGAGCTGCACCTTACCAGCCCTACAGCACATGCCGGGTGCCTCCTCCTTCCACTTGAGAGCATTGCACCAGCGGCACTTGTTGCTCATGGAACCTAAGGCCACGGTGCTGTCGATTTCATACTCTGTATCGATATCATATGCTAAGCCGGAGTGAGCCTTGGATTTCCAGGCACGTCCTTTCCTTTCTACTCAAGGATTATTTTGCTCATATCGAGTTTGTGACGCCCTGTGCACCTCAGTTATTTTTTTATAATAATTTATAATAATTTATTTTACCAAAAAATATTACAAACTCGCTTATAATAATAACTAACAAATTGTTGAGCAATTTATATTGAACAGGTGCGGAAAGGTCTTTTAAGTATACTGCCCCCTGAACTACTTTTTATAAACTGTGTTGCAGCATGGCATGTTAACAATTAACAATTTACACAATTGCAGTACAGACGTGTAGGTACTAACACTGAGGTTATCAAATAGTTTGTTTATTCTTAATTAAAGTTATAGTTAAAGATCTAAAGGAATTATAAATATTACCTAATATAAAATAGAAATTGAGAATTAAAAATTGATATTAGCTTAGCTTTTTCAATACTGAGGTATGTATAATTGTGATTATACATGCACATATGCATGTTTATAGATGTTTAATGGATATTTTTTTATATAATAGAATGTTTAAGTATATATATATATATTATTTTTAGGAGATTATTTTTAAAAGATTCTCAGTTTGCTCATAGTTAAGTCTACTCAAGAAGTTGCCTAATATTTTCTTACAGTTAATTGCGTATTGTTTCTAATAGGGCAGGTAGCGCAAATTTTGTTATATATATATGGTCCTAAAAAGTGAGAGAAGTGTTGAAAAAAACTTGTCTGGCATAGAGGGACTATATAAACATTATCCAATCTTCTTTGGGAGATCTGCTCCGGTGGAATGATGCTGTGTTGTCTTAGGAGAAGCGCGCTCAGATATAATTGTCGTATCGTTAGGACTTTAAATTCACGGTAGAGATCTTCAGTAGGATATCGATAGGGTTTGAAAGTTGCAGTCTTTATGATTGCCCTCTGAGCTCTTTCAATCTTAATAAGGTTACTTTTATCGTTGCCCCCTCACGCAGTTATACCATAGGATGCTACAGATTGGCACAGCGAGTAGTAAACTACCTTTATTGTATCAATATCCTTGATGTGTCGTAATTTTTTAAAGATAGATATAAGTTTATGTAGGCGTGCGCTCAGTGAACTTATTTGTGTTTTCCAGTTTAGGTTCTGGTCTATCATGACACCCAGGTATTTTATGTATGGAGCTTGCGTTAAGATGTAGCAATTGCAGCTGGGTAGCCTAGCGTCACATGAGTGGGCCCGGAGTGAGAAGTGGTCTGGTTGGGTATTGTTTCTAATACTGAAGGTAAGAAATTTTGTCTTGTCTAGATTTAGTGTCAGTATGTTAGAATTCAACCAATTAAGAACCTTACTGAAACCTTCCTCTGCCAACATTTTGGCATAATCCCACGTTTTTGCGTCAAATAATAATACGGTGTCATCTGCGAATGAAATTATTTTTCCCGAATTCAGTTTCATATCACATAGATCATTAATATAGATCAGGAATAAGGTTGGTCCAAGCACCGAGCCCTGGGGAACGCCGAAAGTAACGTTTACTTTGTTACTCTTGGCATCACCTATACGTACTGTCTGAAACCTGTTAGATATGTGTACACCGCGAACACCCGCACAATCAAACTTACTCATTAGTATGGGGATGGAGACAGTGTCAAATGCCTTAGCAAGATCTAGGAATATTCCCACACATTTGGAATGAGTATCTAGTTCATGTCCTACGTGTGAAACAAGATCCTCTATGGCATCTGCAGTAGATAGTTTTGCTCTGAAGCCATATTGATTTTTCGAAAAATAATTTTGTGCATTAAGGTAGTTTATTAGTCTAATGTTGATAACTTTTTCTAGTATTTTAGATAATGTAGGGAGGATCGAGATAGGTCGGTAATTATTAACACTGCCTTCATCCCCAGACTTATGTATAGGTATTATGGTTGATTCTTTTAACGAGTTCGGGAAAACACCAGTAGTTAGGCAGAGATTGCATAAACGAGAAATTGGTTTTGTGATTATATCCACCGCTAGTTTGACAAATACTGAGGATATACCATCCCATCCAGCAGAAGATGTGCTTTTTAAAGCCATGATAATCTTTCTTATCTCTTGTTCATCTGTTGGTAAGAGTGTGAGAGATTGAAGTGGACAATTATTACTTTTGAATTCTCTGGCAAGATCATCCTCCGCCCGGTCTCCCTTTCGGAGTATTTCATTAGCCAATGTTTGACCAACGTTCGTGAAAAAGTTATTGACGTTGTCCACTGATTCCTGAGGGGTTGGTTTAGCTCTGAGTAGTTCTCTTGGTTCTTTATTATTTTTATTTAAATAACAAATTTGCCGTATTACTTTCCATGTGTTTTTTGTGTTGTTTTTGTTTTTGTTTATTTCAGACTGTTCATAAGACGTTTTGAGCTTATGGAGTGGAGTAGTGCGAAAATTCCTGTATCTCTTATATAATATTTTTAGATTTAGGTCATTGGGTTTTTTTCTTGTATAACTGTGTAGTCTGTCTCTAAACCGAATACATCTTAATAAGCCCGGCGAAATCCATGGTTTGATGTTCGCTTTTCTGTTTGTTAATTTGTATGTAGTAGTGAATTTTTGTAGTATATCAGAGACCTTTGATAAGAACATTGAAGTAGTAATATTGGGATCATTACTATTGAGATATTCATCCCAATCTATTTGTTATAATTCATGTAGAGCTCTTAGGTAGTCAGTTTTAGTGACATGTTTTGGTCCAGTGGCTAGTTTACCTTTTTTTATATTTACCGAGAGAATTTCACAGTCGTGATCAGTCACAGAACTTTTACAAACGAGCGTTGTACATTTGGTATTCGGTTTCGTAAAGCAATGATCAAGGCAGGTTTCTCTATGAGTAGGAAACAAATAAGCCGGTAATAAGCCTTGCATTGATAATTGTTTTAGGTAGGGACCTGATTTAGGGTCTTTATTTTCTTCCCTTATGTCAATATTGTTGTTACCCAGAATAAAGATTTGTTTTATCGACTTTAAACCCAATATCACGGTATCTAACGATAACTGGAAGTTCTCTATGTTGTTAATAGAAGGAGTTCTGTAAATGCAGACAAATGCTAGTTCCTTGCCAATTTCAATGACCAGGCAGTCGGCATCGTTCATTGTAGGCTCATAGGTTTTGGCTTGCTCAGTATCACCAACATAAACTACCACTCCACTGTTTTGGTTAATGTGATTTTTGGTAGAGTAAGATGTACAATTTTGTATAGATGGCAACACGCTAAGATGGGATAACCAGCATTCCGTGAAAACTATGACATCATATTTGATATTTATTCTTGTAAGTAAGACCTGAAAGTCATCAAAATTACGATTTATGCTACGAATATTTTGCATAACAATAGTTAGAGCATTTTTGTTATGTCTAGTTAGTATGGTTTTACATTGCTCAGGCGTATCAACCAGAAAAGAGTCACCAACCTTGACATCATTGTCAATTTCGTTTATGACGTTTGTTAAGTCATCCATCATCAATTATTTTTGTAGTTCCACCACAAATACCCGTGGGAGATTCATTTTTAGTTTGATTGGATGGTTGATGCCCTGTGCTTCTAAATGTGACTATCTGGTATATTCGTTCTGTGCGCAAATGTACTGTGAGTAATTGCTCTTTCGTGGTCATACTCCAACGTAAATATAGATAATATATAGAAGATAAATAGTGTTTAATATTTATGCTTCTGAACGCACCGGTTTTTTGTTGCGCGGATCGACCGCGAGTGATCGGTACATCACTAGCTAGCTGTCACTTGCATAGAAAAAAAATGACTAGCTAGCTGTCACCTTGCACATGGAAAATTTGTCGGCGCCAGCATCGGGAGGCTTGTTTGAATGTTATTTCTAATAATCACGGAACAATCGTCAAGAAATAAGTAGATTTCACGTCATCGTAGTGAGTGCTTCGTGCTGTGAAAGGTTGAAGTGGTTCGGTCACCAATTCGTCGCGTTCGGATAGCGACCCCTGTAGTCGGCACCATCACGACGGCACCGGCGGCGGACTACGACAGGAGTAAGATTCGACTCCCATCACCCCCCACCCTCGTGTTCCTCATCCCGTGCTCCAGCCTCGAATTGAGCTTTCGAATGCCGGTCCACGGCGTCAAGGTCAGTACTGCTTTGTGACATTCCAATGAAAAACAACCCTACCAAGATTCCACCCCTTTCGGTTAAGGCGTGGATTTTAACATTTTGGTAGCAGAGGCGCGGTTTCCTAGTAGGAAATCGATTCACGGACGGTTGTAGGGTTGTTTTTTTGTAGTGGGATAGGGTACCTCAGATTGGTCGGCAATCATTTTGTGAGTGAGTCTTGTGGTCGTTATACCACAATTTAGGTTCATTTTCGGTTAGTGAACGTATAATTGACGATTTAGTTAATGATTATTATAAATTTGTAGTCGGAAACTACTGTTTGTGCGCATAAAGTATTGAACGGTCATTCTGCGAAGTAACTATATTGTATTGCTTGCGGTGGAACGTCGGGTTCTATAGTGCTGCACTGTTATTTCGGTTTACAGAGCAGGGTCAGGCTATTTAAGGGGTATTAAGCTGATTTTGCTGACCTCAGTAGAAGTGTGGGTCATATCGGAAGGGCCACTTCTAGAAGGTTCACGGCTACCTACATTATATTAAAAATAGCTTTTTTTCTTATAATAAATTTTTGTGTGTTATTTCTTATTGTGCTTTATGGTGGCATTCTCTAATTGATTTGGAGTGTATAGTTATAAGGTGTATATCCACAGGGCGACCATATTAAATATTTTTAGGATTTAATTGTTTTAGTGGTTGCCTTAGTTTTGGCAACTTAGTTTTAATTTCTGTGCCCAGCGCTGACGGGCAAGTGCTGGTTTCTGGCTATACTTAGTTCGGTAGTGAAGTATAGGACCAGAATCTATTAAATCGGTCAACATGGCACCTTCACCCTTGACGGTACTGCGGCATGGTGTCCGGGAGGAAATGAGATGGCTCGCCCATACTCATAAGTATGTGGAGCGACCGGACATGGATGAGGTCCTGCTCAAGCGTGTGGAGGACGCAATGACACGCGTCGGGAAGGTGTGTCGGCTGGCTGCGGAGGCTGAAGCTCTCGGGCTTACTGATGCAGCCTCGGTGGCTGCAGTGAAACAGCTCTGCGCGGATGCTGACCAAGCGATGGAATGCTTGGGTGACATCAAGCGTCGCGCGGAGAAAATTAAGCGGTCGCGAAGGAATGACCGTGGGGAGGGTAACGGAGACCCACCCCCGAAGGGTGTTGTTGGACGGCTGCTACACCTGGAGATTCCGGCCTTCAGTGGGGCAATTGATGAGTGGCCAGCCTTCATCAATTTATTTGATAGTTTGGTCCACGGTCGGGACGACCTGGACAACGCCTACAAGTTGGCCCAACTATTGATGGCTCTGCGGGGTGAACCGAAGGAGTTGGTCGGTCACCTAACGGTCACGGCGGGCAATTATGAGATAGCAAGGTCCATATTGTTGGACCGCTACCAACACAAACGGCGGTTGGTTGATGCGCAGCTGGGGAAGCTGTTTAGCATCCCTAGAGTAACACAGGATGTTGACATCCGAGTACAGGTGCTCAACCCTGTGCTGGTGGCCACTAAGGACCTTCAGAACCTTGGTCTTCCGGTAGACCAATGGTCATACATTGTTTTATATATGGTTTTGTCACGATTGCCTGCAGCTGTTCAAAGTCGGTTTGAACAGCTGCAGGCAATCGTGAAATCCAAAATTAATGAAAATTTTTGCATTCTTATGTCCGATTACTAAAGCCACATTTGATGTTGGAGCATTGAAACAAACCCTGTGATTCTCACACAGCATTAATGACTGCTTTGAATGATTTAGACGTTGTAGGCACCTTGTCCAGTGCGACCACATAAGCATTGAAAGTATGTAGCATATTCTGTAGTTGTCTGACTAAGCCAAGTTTTACATCTGGAAAGTTACTGCACCTCAATAGTACTTCCCTATCATCTTCGCCAACAAAATATAATTGTAAAAATTGTGGTTCCTTTTGAGGAGCCGGCAGCAAACTTCCAACCAATTGGTATACCTGGCCTTGAACTTCAAAAGTAGGCATAAAACCGTCTTTTACTATCTGTTTCGCTCCGAACGACGTCATTTGAAAGCAGCTACATGAATATTTACGAATACGGTTCATAAACCGGTCATGTTCGGTATGTATATTCCTTAACAAGCTGTAGAGAGGCTCGGGGAGCTGTATATGAGGCGGGAGCTGCACCTTACCAGCCCTACAGCACATGCCGGGTGCCTCCTCCTTCCACTTGAGAGCATTGCACCAGCGGCACTTGTTGCTCATGGAACCTAAGGCCACGGTGCTGTCGATTTCATACTCTGTATCGATATCATATGCTAAGCCGGAGTGAGCCTTGGATTTCCAGGCACGTCCTTTCCTTTCTACTCAAGGATTATTTTGCTCATATCGAGTTTGTGACGCCCTGTGCGCCTCAGTTATTTTTTTATAATAATTTATAATAATTTATTTTACCAAAAAATATTACAAACTCGCTTATAATAATAACTAACAAATTGTTGAGCAATTTATATTGAACAGGTGCGGAAAGGTCTTTTAAGTATACTGCCCCCTGAACTACTTTTTATAAACTGTGTTGCAGCATGGCATGTTAACAATTAACAATTTACACAATTGCAGTACAGACGTGTAGGTACTAACACTGAGGTTATCAAATAGTTTGTTTATTCTTAATTAAAGTTATAGTTAAAGATCTAAAGGAATTATAAATATTACCTAATATAAAATAGAAATTGAAAATTAAAAATTGATATTAGCTTAGCTTTTTCAATACTGAGGTATGTATAATTGTGATTATACATGCACATATGCATGTTTATAGATGTTTAATGGATATTTTTTTATATAATAGAATGTTTAAGTATATATATATATATATATTATTTTTAGGAGATTATTTTTAAAAGATTCTCAGTTTGCTCATAGTTAAGTCTACTCAAGAAGTTGCCTAATATTTTCTTACAGTTAATTGCGTATTGTTTCTAATAGGGCAGGTAGCGCAAATTTTGTTATATATATATGGTCCTAAAAAGTGAGAGAAGTGTTGAAAAAAACTTGTCTGGCATAGAGGGACTATATAAACATTATCCAATCTTCTTTGGGAGATCTGCTCCGGTGGAATGATGCTGTGTTGTCTTAGGAGAAGCGCGCTCAGATATAATTGTCGTATCGTTAGGACTTTAAATTCACGGTAGAGATCTTCAGTAGGATATCGATAGGGTTTGAAAGTTGCAGTCTTTATGATTGCCCTCTGAGCTCTTTAAATCTTAATAGGGTTACTTTTATCGTTGCCCCCCCACGCAGTTATACCATAGGATGCTACAGATTGGCACAGCGAGTAGTAAACCACCTTTATTGTATCAATATCCTTGATGTGTCGTAATTTTTTAAAGATACATATAAGTTTACGTAGGCGTGCGCTCAGTGAACTTATTTGTGTTTTCCAGTTTAGGTTCTGGTCTATCATGACACCCAGGTATTTTATGTATGGAGCTTGCGTTAAGATGTAGCAATTGCAGCTGGGTAGCCTAGCGTCACATGAGTGGGCCCGGAGTGAGAAGTGGTCTGGTTGGGTATTGTTTCTAATACTGAAGGTAAGAAATTTTGTCTTGTCTAGATTTAGTGTCAGTATGTTAGAATTCAACCAATTAAGAACCTTACTGAAACCTTCCTCTGCCAACATTTTGGCATAATCCCACGTTTTTGCGTCAAATAATAATACGGTGTCATCTGCGAATGAAATTATTTTTCCCGAATTCAGTTTCATATCACATAGATCATTAATATAGATCAGGAATAAGGTTGGTCCAAGCACCGAGCCCTGGGGAACGCCGAAAGTAACGTTTACTTTGTTACTCTTGGCATCACCTATACGTACTGTCTGAAACCTGTTAGATATGTAGTCTTTAAGAAGGTTCAGGGGTACACCGCGAACACCCGCACAATCAAACTTACTCATTAGTATGGGGATGGAGACAGTGTCAAATGCCTTAGCAAGATCTAGGAATATTCCCACACATTTGGAATGAGTATCTAGTTCATGTCCTACGTGTGAAACAAGATCCTCTATGGCATCTGCAGTAGATAGTTTTGCTCTGAAGCTATATTGATTTTTCGAAAAATAATTTTGTGCATTAAGGTAGTTTATTAGTCTAATGTTGATAACTTTTTCTAGTATTTTAGATAATGTAGGGAGGATCGAGATAGGGCGGTAATTATTAACACTGCCTTCATCCCCAGACTTATGTATAGGTATTATGGTTGATTCTTTTAACGAGTTCGGGAAAACACCAGTAGTTAGGCAGAGATTGCATAAACGAGAAATTGGTTTTGTGATTATATCCACCGCTAGTTTGACAAATACTGAGGATATACCATCCCATCCAGCAGAAGATGTGCTTTTTAAAGCCATGATAATCTTTCTTATCTCTTGTTCATCTGTTGGTAAGAGTGTGAGAGATTGAAGTGGACAATTATTACTTTTGAATTCTCTGGCAAGATCATCCTCCGCCCGGTCTCCCTTTCGGAGTATTTCATTAGCCAATGTTTGACCAACGTTCGTGAAAAAGTTATTGACGTTGTCCACTGATTCCTGAGGGGTTGGTTTAGCTCTGAGTAGTTCTCTTGGTTCTTTATTATTTTTATTTAAATAACAAATTTGCCGTATTACTTTCCATGTGTTTTTTGTGTTGTTTTTGTTTTTGTTTATTTCAGACTGTTCATAAGACGTTTTGAGCTTATGGAGTGGAGTAGTGCGAAAATTCCTGTATCTCTTATATAATATTTTTAGATTTAGGTCATTGGGTTTTTTTCTTGTATAACTGTGTAGTCTGTCTCTAAACCGAATACATCTTAATAAGCCCGGCGAAATCCATGGTTTGATGTTCGCTTTTCTGTTTGTTAATTTGTATGTAGTAGTGAATTTTTGTAGTATATCAGAGACCTTTGATAAGAACATTGAAGTAGTAATATTGGGATCATTACTATTGAGATATTCATCCCAATCTATTTGTTTTAATTCATGTAGAGCTCTTAGGTAGTCAGTTTTAGTGACATGTTTTGGTCCAGTGGCTAGTTTACCTTTTTTTATATTTACCGAGAGAATTACACAGTCGTGATCAGTCACAGAACTTTTACAAACGAGCGTTGTACATTTGGTATTCGGTTTCGTAAAGCAATGATCAAGGCAGGTTTCTCTATGAGTAGGAAACAAATAAGCCGGTAATAAGCCTTGCATTGATAATTGTTTTAGGTAGGGACCTGATTTAGGGTCTTTATTTTCTTCCCTTATGTCAATATTGTTGTTACCCAGAATAAAGATTTGTTTTATCGACTTTAAACCCAATATCACGGTATCTAACGATAACTGGAAGTTCTCTATGTTGTTAATAGAAGGAGTTCTGTAAATGCAGACAAATGCTAGTTCCTTGCCAATTTCAATGACCAGGCAGTCGGCATCGTTCATTGTAGGCTCATAGGTTTTGGCTTGCACAGTATCACCAACATAAACTACCACTCCACTGTTTTGGTTAATGTGATTTTTGGTAGAGTAATATGTACAATTTTGTATAGATGGCAACACGCTAAGATGGGATAACCAGCATTCCGTGAAAACTATGACATCATATTTGATATTTATTCTTGTAAGTAAGACCTGAAAGTCATCAAAATTACGATTTATGCTACGAATATTTTGCATAACAATAGTTAGAGCATTTTTGTTATGTCTAGTTAGTATGGTTTTACATTGCTCAGGCGTATCAACCAGAAAAGAGTCACCAACCTTGACATCATTGTCAATTTCGTTTATGACGTTTGTTAAGTCATCCATCATCAATTATTTTTGTAGTTCCACCACAAATACCCGTGGGAGATTCATTTTTAGTTTGATTGGATGGTTGATGCCCTGTGCTTCTAAATGTGACTATCTGGTATATTCGTTCTGTGCGCAAATGTACTGTGAGTAATTGCTCTTTCGTGGTCATACTCCAACGTAAATATAGATAATATATAGAAGATAAATAGTGTTTAATATTTATGCTTCTGAACGCACCGGTTTTTTGTTGCGCGGATCGACCGCGAGTGATCGGTACATCACTAGCTAGCTGTCACTTGCATAGAAAAAAAATGACTAGCTAGCTGTCACCTTGCACATGGAAAATTTGTCGGCGCCAGCATCGGGAGGCTTGTTTGAATGTTATTTCTAATAATCACGGAACAATCGTCAAGAAATAAGTAGATTTCACGTCATCGTAGTGAGTGCTTCGTGCTGTGAAAGGTTGAAGTGGTTCGGTCACCAATTCGTCGCGTTCGGATAGCGACCCCTGTAGTCGGCACCATCACGACGGCACCGGCGGCGGACTACGACAGGAGTAAGATTCGACTCCCATCACCCCCCACCCTCGTGTTCCTCATCCCGTGCTCCAGCCTCGAATTGAGCTTTCGAATGCCGGTCCACGGCGTCAAGGTCAGTACTGCTTTGTGACATTCCAATGAAAAACAACCCTACCAAGATTCCACCCCTTTCGGTTAAGGCGTGGATTTTAACATTTTGGTAGCAGAGGCGCGGTTTCCTAGTAGGAAATCGATTCACGGACGGTTGTAGGGTTGTTTTTTTGTAGTGGGATAGGGTACCTCAGATTGGTCGGCAATCATTTTGTGAGTGAGTCTTGTGGTCGTTATACCACAATTTAGGTTCATTTTCGGTTAGTGAACGTATAATTGACGATTTAGTTAATGATTATTATAAATTTGTAGTCGGAAACTACTGTTTGTGCGCATAAAGTATTGAACGGTCATTCTGCGAAGTAACTATATTGTATTGCTTGTGGTGGAACGTCGGGTTCTATAGTGCTGCACTGTTATTTCGGTTTACAGAGCAGGGTCAGGCTATTTAAGGGGTATTAAGCTGATTTTGCTGACCTCAGTAGAAGTGTGGGTCATATCGGAAGGGCCACTTCTAGAAGGTTCACGGCTACCTACATTATATTAAAAATAGCTTTTTTTCTTATAATAAATTTTTGTGTGTTATTTCTTATTGTGCTTTATGGTGGCATTCTCTAATTGATTTGGAGTGTATAGTTATAAGGTGTATATCCACAGGGCAACCATATTAAATATTTTTAGGATTTAATTGTTTTAGTGGTTGCCTTAGTTTTGGCAACTTAGTTTTAATTTCTGTGCCCAGCGCTGACGGGCAAGTGCTGGTTTCTGGCTATACTTAGTTCGGTAGTGAAGTATAGGACCAGAATCTATTAAATCGGTCAACATGGCACCTTCACCCTTGACGGTACTGCGGCATGGTGTCCGGGAGGAAATGAGATGGCTCGCCCATACTCATAAGTATGTGGAGCGACCGGACATGGATGAGGTCCTGCTCAAGCGTGTGGAGGACGCAATGACACGCGTCGGGAAGGTGTGTCGGATGGCTGCGGAGGCTGAAGCTCTCGGGCTTACTGATGCAGCCTCGGTGGCTGCAGTGAAACAGCTCTGCGCGGATGCTGACCAAGCGATGGAATGCTTGGGTGACATCGAGCGTCGCGCGGAGAAAATTAAGCGGTCGCGAAGGAATGACCGTGGGGAGGGTAACGGAGACCCACCCCCGAAGGGTGTTGTTGGACGGCTGCCACACCTGGAGATTCCGGCCTTCAGTGGGGCAATTGATGAGTGGCCAGCCTTCATCAATTTATTTGATAGTTTGGTCCACGGTCGGGACGACCTGGACAACGCCTACAAGTTGGCCCAACTATTGATGGCTCTGCGGGGTGAACCGAAGGAGTTGGTCGGTCACCTAACGGTCACGGCGGGCAATTATGAGATAGCAAGGTCCATATTGTTGGACCGCTACCAACACAAACGGCGGTTGGTTGATGCGCAGCTGGGGAAGCTGTTTAGCATCCCTAGAGTAACACAGGATGTTGACATCCGAGTACAGGTGCTCAACCCTGTGCTGGTGGCCACTAAGGACCTTCAGAACCTTGGTCTTCCGGTAGACCAATGGTCATACATTGTTTTATATATGGTTTTGTCACGATTGCCTGCAGCTGTTCAAAGTCGGTTTGAACAGCTGCATGGGGGCAGTAGCACGGAACTGCCCACACTCGTCCAATTGACAGATTTTTTGGAGGGTGAATGTAGGCGATGTGACACACTGGACACGGAGGCCAGTGTGCAGCGCCAACCCGCGCGGATGCGGGAGGGGCCACGCCCCCCGCCCCACGGGGGGGTGGGAGGTGGAAACAATTTGGCGTTTTGAATGCCGCGCCGTCGGGTGACGGCTGTGTGCACTGCGACAGTGTCGGTCATGACGTGACCAGTTGCGCCAAATTTAAGGCGCTCGGGGTAGCTGCCCGCAGGAAGATTGTCTTCCGTCACCGATTGTGTTTCGGTTGTTTGGGGCCGCACACGCTGAGCGAGTGCTCGCACGCGTTCCCCTGTGAGTGCTGTGGTGGCAAGCACCACATAGTGTTGTGCCTGAATCGGTCAGGTCCTTCGGACGGTCACCAGGGCCGGACTCAGGTTGGTCGGCCACAGGGCCCAACCAGGGCCGGACCCAGTCCCCCTCCGGGCAACGGGAGCCACCAACGGGGTGACTGGGGCACCCGCGGACGGGACCCCCCCCGAGGGGAAGGGGGCAGCGCGGGGGGTAAATAGCCGGGGTCCGGTCGCCGCTGTCCACGGTCAGCGAGGACTTCGGGCCGCTGGCTCACCGCGTGTTACGGGCGGGTGTCAGATGGCACCTATGAGTAGCGCGAAGGCTGGGGGTCCACCACCTTCTGCGCCACCCTGCCCGTCGCTCTGGGAGGCGAACAGTCGGATGTCGCCCCCATTCCTAGAGTGCCCCAGGTTGGATCCGCTCTCCCCCATTCATCCACGGTGCGCACCGGGCACACCGTACACCGTCCGGTATGGTCGGATACCGGGATAGCGAGGGGCCTATTATACGGGTTGGGACCCCTTGATGCACATCCGGTCTGATATGCCGGTTGCATATCAGCAGCCGAGTTACTCCGAGGCCGACGGAGGTCTCAGCGGGTTCGGATCCCGCGGAGGTTCCCGCTAGGGACACGCCGCCCACTTACAGGGTGCCGCCACTCCACAGACGGTCATGCTCTCCACCGCCTCTGTGATAGCGTGGAGTTCGGACGGCAAATCATGTGTGGCACGAGCACTATTGGACTCGGGGGCCCAGGGGTGCTTAGTCTCGTGCAACCTTGTAAGACGGTTGGGCATTTCGGTAAGGGAGTATCCACATTCCATTCGGGGAATTGGGAACACGGAAGTCGGTTCCGTTAAGGGAGTATGTCGGATTACTCTCTCGTCACGGGTGGATTCATCGGTGAATCTGACGGTCACGGCATTAGTCATGCCTAATGTGATGGGCTCACACCCTCACGTACGGTTGTCGCCCTCGGTGCGACAGTTGGTCGCTGGGTTGTCACTGGCTGACCCGGAGTTTGATATTCCGGGCCTAGTAGACATTTTATTGGGTGTTGATGCCTTGGGATACCTGTTAGTGCCAGGTGTCCACGTGTTGCAGGCGACTGGTCTGGTTTCGGTCAACACCAGACTGGGCCATGCGGTAATGGGTCCGGTCATGCCGGCTGCCCCACGCCTAGCGACTAGTAGTCCCTTATTCGGTTCTGTACTCTCGGAGGTGATACAGAAGTTTTGGGAGGTGGAGGAACCACCTACGGTCCGCCGGTTGGACCCGGTTGAAGAAGAATGTGAACAGTTTTATCGGAACAATACTGGTCGCCTATGGTCAGGTCGATTTCTCACACGTCTTCCATTCCGGAGTGATCGCCCACCGCTGGGAAGTTTACACCATGCAGCCGAGACGCGGCTTCTGTCGATGGAACGACGCATGAAGCGTGACGGGATTTTCCAGCAGAAGTACGTCGACTTCATGCGGGAACACGAGTCGCTCGGCCACATGTCGGTTTCGGGTATCGACTGGAAGCGTGAAGACCACTGCTTCCTGCCTCATCACGTGGTCTTGAGGACCCCGGAGGGCAAAATACGGGTAGTGTTCGGTGGATCGGCATCAACATCTAACGGCATGAACCTGAACCAGTGTTTGCATTCAGGGCCGAAGTTGAACCATGACATCGCGGATGTTATCACACGGTTCCGTCGACACAATGTTGTGTTTGTAGCTGACATCCGGATGATGTTTAGGCAGACGGTCATTCACCCTGACGATAGACGGTTTCAGCTGATACTGTGGCGAGAGAGCCCAGATCAGCCCATCAAGGTGTACGAGCTGAACACCAACACGTACGGGCTACTGTCTAGTCCTTATTTGGCGATTCGCACTCTGCGGGAGTTAGCGGATCGAGAACGGTTAAATTTCCCTAGAGGAGCAGCGATCCTGGAGCAGGATCTCTACATGGACGATATCTGTACCGGTGCAGATTCCGTAGAGGAGGCGCTCGCTCGACGGGACGAGCTAGTTGAGCTCTTACGGGGTGGAGGTTACGAGCTCCGGAAATGGATGTCGAACTCTCCAGAGTTACTGTCTGGTCTTCCGGATGACTACCAGCAGGATCCCCACATTTTCGAAAATCTGGAAAATCCGAATATGTTGTCGGTATTAGGCGTCCAGTACCAGCCGGTGTCAGACATGTTTTCGTATCGGGTCGAGTTGGACTCCCCGAAGGTCTGGACGAAACGGAACGTCCTTTCAACGGTGGCTACGACATTTGATCCAAACGTGTGGATCACCCCGGTAACATTTCAGCTCAAGTGTTTTATGCAGCAATTGTGGTCTGCTGAGCTGAAATGGGAGGACCCGATCGGCGGGTCATTGAGCTCAGAGTGGGAATCGTTCTTTTCGACCATCCCTGGCATCAATCGGATTTCACTGCCACGGAGGTTGGTCCCCACCAAACGATACACCGCCACCCTGCATGGGTTTTGCGATGCCTCGGAGAAGGGCTACGGAGCTGCGGTATATCTGCGTATGGTCGACTCCTCGGGGGAGGTTGATGTGCGGTTGGTCATGGCCAAGAGCAAGGTTGCGCCGTTGCGCACTCGCCTGACCATTCCCAAATTAGAGCTTTCAGGAGCGGCTCTCCTGACTCGTCTGGTCAACCACACGATGACGGTTCTTCGTAGGTCAATAGCGTTAGAAGATACGGTCTACGCTTGGACGGACAGCCAGATCGTGTTATGCTGGCTGAAGGCTTCAGTTCACAAGCTGGAGATTTTTGTGGAAAATCGGGTTTCGCAGATTTTGAATTCGGAGGTTCCCTTAATCTGGAGACATGTTCCAGGGGAAATGAACCCAGCAGACTGTGCGTCTCGTGGGTGTCACGCTCCGGAGTTAGTTGGACATCCCTTGTGGTGGGGTCCAAAATGGTTGACTCAAGCCGAATCGGATTGGCCAATGAGTCCACGCGTTACCTCGGCGAACGGCGCCTTGACAGTCGGTGTCTGTACGACGCAACCAGAGCCGGAAGAGGAGTTCAGCCTGCTGGAACGGTACAGCTCGCTCGACAAGCTGGTCAATGTGACCGCCTGGATCTTCCGATTTGCGCGGAATTGTCGCAATTCTGAGGCGCAAAGAGTGCGGACACAGGTCCTGACATCACGGGAACGGAACCATGCGTTGTTCGCATTGGTACGGAACGTGCAGACGGTGCACTTTAAGTCCGAACTGGACATTCTGAGACGCGGACGTGTCCAACTGAAGGGAGCTGTGGCTCGGCTCAACCCGTTTATTGACCCTCAAGGATTGCTGAGGGTAGGAGGTCGGCTGCGGAATGCCAACCTGCCTTATGCGGCTCGCCACCCGTTGTTACTCCCTAGGAAAGGGAAGTTGGTCGAACTGTTGATCCAGGATCGACACATTCGGAATGGGCATGTCGGATGCCACGCCTTGATGGCGTTTCTCCAGCACGAGTTCTGGATTCTATCGGGAAGACGCTTAGTGCGTAGCGTCATATTTCGGTGCCTGCCTTGTTATCGGGCCAAGGCGGCTACGATGCAGCCCCAGATGGGCGATTTGCCCTCGGATAGGGTTAACGAAATCCGGCCCTTTGCGGGTGTCGGAACGGATTTCGCGGGACCATTCATGGTCAAGTCTTCACAGCTACGGAACGCCAGATTAGTGAAGGCATACCTGTGCGTCTTCGTGTGCTTGGCCACGAAGGCAGTCCACTTGGAGGTGGTCAGTGACCTCACTACGGAGGCATTTATCGCATGTCTGGATCGGTTCGTCTCACGAAGGGGCCTCCCGTCATTAATCCGTTCGTACAACGGCACAAATTTTGTCGGAGCCAGGCGATATCTGCAGGAGGTCACTCAATTCCCGAACGGTAACCAGGACGCCATCGGTACGGCTTGCTCCCGACGAGGGATTGAATGGGTTTTCAGTCCGCCGGGATGTCCTCATTGGGGAGGAATTTTTGAGGCTGCGGTTAAATCGGCTAAGTCGCACCTGACGAGATCATCGGTGAGACCTCTCTACGCTTTGAAGAGCTTGCGACGCTGTTCTGTTAAATTGAAATGACACTGAACTCGCGTCCGTTGTGCCCGCTCAGTTCGGATCCAAATGATTTGGAAGCGTTGACGCCGGGTCACTTCCTGATAGGTCAGCCCCTTAACGCCCTGCCAGAATACCCATTCGGTGATGTTAAGTTAAGTCGGTTAACTAGGTGGCAGATGTTGCAGCAGATGGCTCAAGATTTTTGGAAACGGTGGTCCCTTGAATACTTGCACATCTTGCAGCAGCGCCTTAAGTGGACTGACCGGACGAGCCTCCCTCAAGTCGGTGATTTTGTGCTGATTAAGGATGCGAACCTGCCATCATTGAGATGGATTCGAGGAAGGATCGTCAATTTGTACACGGGTCGGGATGGCACGCCTCGATAAGCAGAAGTCAAGGTGGGGGACTCGGTCCTCAAGAGAGCGGTCGCAACACTTTCTCGCCTTCCTATTGATTAGGGACAGGTTCGGGCCTGTCCGGGCGGGTGACTGTTTAATATTTATGCTTCGGAACGCACCGGTTTTTTGTTGCGCGGATCGACCGCGGGTGATCGGTACATCACTAGCTAGCTGTCACTTGCATAGAAAAAAATTACTAGCTAGCTGTCACCTTGCACATGGAAAATTTGTCGGCGCCAGCATCGGGAGGCTTGGCTAAATGTTATTTGTAATAATCACGGAACAATCGTCAAGAAATGAGTAGATTTCACGTCATCGTAGTGAGTGCTTCATGCTGTGAAAGGTTGAAGTGGTTCGGTCACCAATTCGTCGCGTTCGGATAGCGACCCCTGTAGTCGGCACCATAACGACTGCACCGGCGGCGGGCTACGGAGTAAGATTCGACTCCCATCACCCCCCACCCTCGTGTTCCTCATCCCGTGCTCCAGCCTCGAATTGAGCTTTCGAATGCCGGTCCACGGCGTCAAGGTCAATACTGCTTTGTGACATTCCAATGAAAAACAACCCTACCAAGATTCCACCCCTTTCGGTTAAGGCGTGGATTTTAATATATAGGTCCAAAATATTAGATAATATTATGTAATATTGATAAAGATAATACAAATAATATGTATGATACACGTAGTAAATACTTTCATCATGGGTTATCAACACAACCATCAGCCAACTGAAAAACTCGAGCGAAGTCAGTGTCATTTTTTATATTGTGGCGTTTCATTCCATTTGCTCTTCGGGCAAATATCCTACCGTCACGAGTCCAGACATATTTCCACTTGGGCTCGGATAGGTTGAACGCGCACTTGCGAGTCTTCATGAAGAGCTGCCTGTTGAGTTTCGTGAGGCGTTCATTGACAAAGAACTTGGTCTCTGGCCCTGTGAGATTCATGTCAGCAGTAGTGGCGCCGCGGCGATCACGAGCAGCCTTCAGTAAATCGTCGCGTATGGAACGGCAGGCGAAGCGCGCGACGAAGATGCAGGGCTGGCCTGGCTTTCCGTCCCCATCACCTTTCGTTGTACCGACGCGCGACGTCCAGACGATGTCCCTCTCCTCCAGCCTCACTCCAAGCTTGGTGGCTACCAGGTTCACAATGTGCGCTGGGTTTTCTCCCTTCGTCTCAATGATCCCAGAAATCTCCACATCGTTCAGTAGCAGCTCTTGATCGCGGTTGTTGATACCTGCCTTCAGCTCTACAAGTTCAGACTCAAGCTTACTGACGTCCGTCTCCATCCGTTCCCCTTCTTGCTTTTCCAAGATCAAAACTCGAGCTTCTAGGGTGTCTATCTTTTTATTACTAGTTTGGTACAGTTTGGCCATTTCCGTTCGAAAGCCCAGCATTTCACTGCGCATGCCTCTTATTTCCTCCCTACACATGCGCAGCTCAGTGGCTAGGTCCAGGTTCACACTAGTATCGCGCGCTGTGTCACTTAATAATTCATCGTTAGCTCTCTTGGTACAGTCTGAAGTGATGCTGCGAACGGGGGTGGAGCAATTGCCGGTTTTAGGTATTTTTGATTTACATTCTGGGCATTTACATTCAACAGAAATATCCGCGTTCATAGGAAGGCCCACACATCCTATGTGGTACTGTTCGGTACAGGTGGCGCACCCTATTCCATCAGCGAGGGACATGAACTTTCCACATGCTGTGCATTTGGCCATTTTACCTACTATTCGACGATTTCGCTGGCGCCCTCTATGATTCGAATTCGGAACTGTTGTTATTAATTAATTTGTAACTTGATGAAAATGTTGCTTGTTGTGAGGAATCGAACTTAGTGTCCTCTTGACGTTATCCAATCTGCTCTTAGCGTTTCGTTTCGTCAAGCAAAAAGGAAAAAGGAGCAGTTTGTCTGAGATTCGAACCAGCATTCACACCACCACCGTTTCAGTACAGGCGGCCTAACCAATTGAAGCGTAGGAACGATAAGTGAAGTGGCGAATTTAAGGTATGCTTGTTGACAGCTTTAGTTGTTTTTTTTATTGTAGTTTAACGAAATGAGACCATTTGCATTAATTTGTTGATCCACCCACAGATAATTTTATGATGAGAATATGAACTGCAATTTTTTTCACTTAGAACACAGTTTTTGGTACTTTATCACTCCTTCCTGCTATAACTAATTGATGTTTTATGAGGATTGTAACTTTAGCTCTGTATTTCAAAAGTATCCCGATGTGTACACATTATAAACTACTTAAACTGATTTGAAATCGGAGCGGAGTAAAAAAACACGTCTGCTTAGTACAGTAACCGATTTGTACAATCAATGCTAAGATCCGATTCGTACAATAATACAATCAGTGCTCTATTTATATCAGGATGAGTCTGACGGTACCTAGCTACAGCTTCTCTTTTCAAATCAGGGTGAGTTTGCTGGTATCTGGCCACAGCAGCATGTTATATTGCTGGATTTTTTGCACATACTTTTTAGAAGCGTTTTTCAGTAGTTGCTTTCACTGGCATGACGTTTTTTACGTCGAACGGTAAGAGAAAATTAGTCTCGATCCTGGTTCTGATAGGGACGGTGGGATAGTAGGCACTTCACTTCTTCTCTTAGTAATCGTCTTGGCGACTACAGGGAGAAGCGAACAAGGAGAGTCGGGCTCGGACATTTCCGCGGTCAATTCACTACTTACGTATGCGTCAAAATGGTCACGTTACAGATCATCTGAAAAGCGTATTCGTCCCATAGGGTTACCTGCAGTACAAAAACTTATATACAACTCACCGGTGCGGTAAACTTCAAAAACCCACGGGAAAGAGTTGCTCTGCCGCTTTGAGCTCACATAAACTACCTTAAGTAAAAGGCCTGACAAGGCATTCCAGTATTCTGTAGCACTGGAGTAATTATCCCCGTTACTATCGTGGGACATAATGGCAAACTCTTCCCAGTTAGCCACTGCATGGTCAACGATTGGCTTACGCACCTCCCTGGCCATGACCTGTGTGTCATACAATAGATAGGAGATAGACCGAAATAGACAGGCTGCTTCTCCAATTATGGTAACTACGGTGTGAGGCACCATAGTCCCATCAATGTTCAATGATTCAACAGTCTTAGGTATAGATAAAGCAAGTTAAATTATATTTCAAACTAAGCCGGAGCACAGAAAAGATTTGCGTTGAAATGCACACTATATAACGAAGAAATTAAAATATCAATTTAGAAAAGATTAGAATTCGTAACAACTTAGTGAATTTGGAAACAAAAGATTTGCGCTGAAAAGCACAGTTTTTAAGAGACAGAATTGCACAAATAAATACAGTTAAATTGTTTCGTAACGATCGCAGTGCTAGCGCTAGACGTATTATCGCGAGAAATGTTGCATTTATAATCAAAGACAATATAATCACTACCGTTTTCTATAATGAGCTTCCTTTGTATCCTACTCAGTGTTGCATTCGGAGTAATTCGGACTGTCGAAAAATTATAGTCTATGGAGTTTAAAAAGATTATAGTAGGTGGTACTATTTTGTAATTTATGCTTAAAAAATGTAACTAAGTACATATACGAGTATAACTATGTTATTTTTTGCAGGATTATCTCAACATCTACTTTTTTATGGATAAATCGTCATTCAAACATCATATTATTAGTCGGTTCAAAAATTCAATGCAATTTGTAATCTTGCTTTCTTTAATAGGTTCGCATGCAAACAATTAAGCATCAACTGACTTTACACAATACAGACCACAGTATGAACATGAACCGTGTTACTACAAAAAATGGTAGACATAGTTTAACCTCAAAACAAACGTCAAATCCTTTTCAACTTTTTCTTTAAACAAGTGTTGAAACAGGAGTTTATTTTTTGTGGTAAGACCCGAAATGTTGTGACTAAGGACACAGATGAGAATAATTTCTATTCTGTTGACCGCCGCAAATTCAACGGCGCCATCAGGCGAGCTGCTTTGATAACTGAGCTGTCAGAAAACCCCTTACCTAATTGGCAGGATCGTAGGGTTTTGCTTTCGCACTAAAGCTTTTTTGGGACTTGAGAATAAATAATATCTATATTAATGCTTCGTTGTTGCTATACATATATGCATGGGCGTATTAGATTAGTTTCAAAGGATAAATTTATAGTATTTAAGTGTACTATCCTAAATGGACATGGATGGATAATAGTATATAGTACTCGATATGAAATTGTAGTATAAATACTATAATTACGGTATACTATAGTAAGGAATACAACACTGATCCTACTATACATTTTTATCTATGAATGAGCTCAGAACAATATAATGAGCGCCTGCTTTCTCGCCATTGTTGCCAGATCGCTTTGTATATTTCCCCCCAGACCTCACTAAAAACGCCCGAAAACTTCTTATTCGAGAGAAAAAAACCCCTGCCTATTCGCTATTTTTTTTCTAACGCAGATTCAGTTTTTTGTATTAACTTAAAGGGGAAGAAATGCTTTCTGTTGCTGTTTTAAATATAATTATTGTTTTTAACTTAGGTTAATTCAGCCAGAGCTTCTAATAGTAAATCATTATCATAATCACTTTCAATTTCAGGCACATTTATATTTCAATTAGTTATATTGTGATTTTTTTCCGAGTTAACCCTTTCACTTCTCTGCTGGCCGAAAAAGGAAAAAAAAACTGACATAACAATTTAGGCAAATTTTATGTTATTGCCACACAAATGCCCACAGTAGAATCTTCAGTACTCTAGGTGACGTCTGTCAAACAACTTTCTTAATAGGGGCTGTGCGTCTTTACAGGTTAAATTTACTTAGCATACTTGAGGTTGGAACGAAATTATTACATCCCTCAGGTAATGCATAACGAATTCTAAGAATACTAAGAATTCAAAAGGTAAAAGAAATAATACGAAGTTTCTTGGAATAACAAATGAAAGCAAATTTCAGTGAGAACTCTACATAGATAAATTAGCTAGTAGATTAACTTCTGCGGCTTACGCTGTAAGAAACATCAGACAAAACTCGGATGTGGCTACATCTAGGCTAGTCTATTTTAGTTACTTACATAGTATTATGTCCTATGGTATCTTGTTGTAGGGGAAAGCAGCGAATATTTCAATTGTTTTATTTTATAGCAAAGAGGTATTCGAGCAATTTATAATTTAAAACGCTCAGACGCCTTAAGAGTTTTTAAAAAAGAAATTGACATACTAACTGTAGCTAGTCAATTTATTTTCGAAAATATAATGTGTTTAAGCAAGAACTTTACAATATTTTAAAAATTTAGCGTTTAGCGATAACTGTAAAGTTAACCTAAGATATTTCTAAGATATACCTAAGATCATACACTATTTGCGCCCCAGTTTAGACTCGCAAATGTAGCAATTCCCTCAAGGGTCAGTATATTCTCTACTACCACAAGATACCTCTGGAGATTTTGAAATTGTCATCTCAGCCATTTAAAAACCATTGTTAAAAGCAACTTTGTCAAAAAAGGGATATTACAATGTTCAAGATTACTTAAATGACGATACTATTGGGTTAATCTAACTCAACACGTAAGAATTGTATTAATTAAACACTACCAATTTTAAGATAAGATAAGATAAGATAATGCTTTATTCCATAAAAATTGGTACAATACTTGTTATAGTTATTACAATAATTATAACAATAGGTGAGTCACTACTCCCTAAAGAATGGTGAAACCTGTGTTTTAGGATAAGTAGAGCGCTCTTCCCGCAGAGTAACATAGCGGTACATAACAAGTTTTTTATCTTGTCGACATCAAAAGCAGATAACCTAGCAAAAGGTAAAAATATAAATTAAAACTAATAATAAGAAATTACAGAAAAACATGATGAGAAAGTTTGTGTGTGTGGATAGAGAAGATGTATGTGTGTGTAGTGTATGTATGTACTTCAGCGTAGTGGGTAGTGCATGTTAGTGTACATATATAACTTTATAATAAATTTCATTATATTTTTCATGTTTTAAGTTACGATGTGATTGAGAAAATACTTTCAGTTTCATCATACGTTTTATTTAGGAGCCATTTGAAAAAACTATTTGTTTGCATTGAAAATGATTTGTATGATAAATATTGAGTAGTCTGTTCAATTTATTATAGATGAAGGGGCCAAGAAATTTATAAAATCTTGTCATAAAGCTTGTATGCGCTGCAAAGGTGTCACAAACGATGTCCTTCCGACGTTTACAAATAGTTAGAAAGGGCACACTTTTATGTTGTAACAAAACTATACTCATAACAAAAAGTTGCCTAACAGATAAAACCTCACAAAAACTGTATAGATCAGCAGTAGGGAAAAGGATTGGTTTGAAGGTGCATACTTTTAAAATGGATCTTTGGGCACGTTCGAGTTTGAGAATAGTTGTTTTATGTGTACCCCCCCCAACATGAGATGCAGTATCTCAGAAGAGATTCACACAGGGCATAGTAGATGTTTTTGAGAAGGGTAGGTTCGGCAACATGTCTTAACCCTTTAAAAATATATATTAGTTTACGAATTTTGGAACTGAGAATTTGAACGTGTTTTTTGAAGTTGAGATTTTGATCAACTATTACTCCAAGGTATTTAATATACTGTGTTTTCTCTAGATTTCTACAGGAGCAGCTGGTTATGTTACTACACATATGGGCCTTAAAAGGGTCAAGTTTTGCGATGGCTGGGTAGAATTTATTATTGAGAAAGTTAGGTACTTAGTTTTTTCGGCATTAAGTGTTAAAATGTTTTGCTGTAGCCACTTTGAGACTTTGTCAAAACCTTGCTGTGCACTCTCAAACGTTTCACCCCAGTCATTACCAGTAAATAGTAGCACAGTATCGTCAGCATAAGACACAATCTTACCGTAGGGGAGAGGAAGGCTGCAGAGGTCATTAATATATATAAGGAAGAGTGTTGGGCCAAGTATGCTTCCCTGTGGTACCCCCCATTCGACAGGTTGTGTAGAACTCACATTTCTACCTATCCTGACACTCTGCCTCCTGTTAGTTAGGTAGCTTTTAAAAAGATCTAGCTGAGTCCCCCTGATACCCATGCTCTGGAGTTTGTTTAAGAGTAGTTTAATCGAGACCGTGTCGAATGCCTTAGCAAGGTCAATGAAAACTCCCAAACATCTCTTGCGCTTGTCCAAGGCTTCCGCGATGAAGTTTGTTACCACATGTATGGCGTCAGAGGTAGACTTCCCTGAGCGAAAACCAAATTGATTTTCGGACAGTAAATTACTGTTTTCCAAATAACGCACAAGTCTGGAGTTTATTATGCGTTCCAGAATCTTTGAAAGGGAGGGGAGGATTGAAATGGGCCTGTAGCACTCGACACGGTCGGATTCACCCCCCTTAAAAATGGGTAGAACCACAGATCTTTTAAGTGCATCAGGGAAGATGCCTTCTTCAAGGCATTGATTGAAAATATGGCATAGGATAGGAACAAATATATGTCTGTGTTCTTTTAATATCTTATTTGAGACACTATCCCAGCCAACTGCACAATCAGTTTTTAGGTTATTTATAAGCATGTTCACTTCCTCTAGGTCTGTTTTTAGAAATGCGAATGAATCCAGCTTATTATTCGATATAAGTGGTGAAATTGGATCAGTATTCTCGTGGCTATAATTAGTTTTTTCAGCCAGCCTCCTTCCAACATTTGTATAATATTTGTTTATTGATTCAATTGATTCCTCTGGTGTATTTGAAATTGTCAGGAGCTCCTGTGGTTGTTGTCTAGTCTTTTTTGTATGAGTGATAGTTTTAATTGCCTGCCAGAGTGCTTTATTATTTTTGCCTGCCTTATTTAGTAAAGACTTTTCATAGTTTCTTTTAAGTTTTTTAAGTAAATTATTACAAAAACCCCTATATCTCAAATAAGTTACCTTTAATACGTCATTATTTGGATTTGAAATTGTTTTTTTATGAAGTTTGTCTCTATTTCTTAAACATTTAAGTAGACCGGGCGTTAACCAAGGCTTTAATATTCTTTTACTGGATGGGACTTTGTGCTACGTGGTGTTTTTGTCTATGGCTGTCTGAATACATTCTATTAGTATAGTTAGGGCACTATTTGAGTCATTTATGGCGTAGATAGAGCTAAAATTTGTTTGTAATAAGTCGTCTTTGAAACCCTGATTATAGAGCTTGTTATATGTAGATGTGAATATTATCTTTTTCTGATCCAGATTGAGGCAAAAGAGAACAGCCTTATGATCAGTCACTGTTGAATTTACCACCAAAGTAACAGCTTCATTTTTAGACCTGAAAAGGACATGGTCCAAGCATGTTTGACTCGCATCTCTCGTGACAAAAGAATGTCCTACTAATAGTCCATAATATGAAGTAAGATTTAAGTATGTTTCAGCTTGGGGACTATCATGTTCCGGAATCAGATCGATATTTAAGTCACCGGTAAGAACAAGATTCTTATACGAAGAGACACTTTGAAGTACGTTTTTTAGCGATTCGTGAAATGAGTCTAAGTTTGTAAATGAAGGTGATCGATAAATGGCAACGATCACTGTATCTAGACTAAGTTTAACAACAAGACAGTTCCCCTCTACAAAGGTAGGTTCAACTATAGAGACATTTAAATTGTCTCTATAATAAACCACCACACCATCGTTTTGGTTGTTGAAAAGTTTTGTTGCAACTGATACAAAACCTTCTATGATAGGTATCACAGGAGAACATGACAGCCAGCATTCAGTTAAAATAATTATATCGCAGTCAACCTTTAGTACGTGGTAAAGAGCTAAAAATCCCTCAAAAATTTTGAAAGAGATCTACTAATCAATCTAGGGGAGTTTCTTAGCCCTGCTAATTCTACAGTGGTCCAATGTAGAGAAGAGGCAAAAAATTACGTTTGCTAAGCGTATATAAATATCTACAGTATTAAAGCTTTTTGAATTTGGATTCTACTAAAAAAATATTGCCATTCCAACAAAAAAACTTTGATGCTGGACAGCCGTCAAAGGTGTATAGTTATGAGGGCAACGTTTTTATTGTTACTAAGTAAATTTACCAATTTTGATGTAATAGCAATAAAACATTGTTGAAATTACAATGCTAAAATTGTTCGTGTCACTATATGATTTCTTGTCCTTTTGTTCCCATGACAAATGCCTTAAGCTATCATATCAAAGGCATATTGTCCCGATGACAAGGGGTTTTGATAAAAAGACAAAGATTTACTGTCCGTGGATCTAACTTTGTTTTGTTGAATTAGCTATCTTCCTTTGTGCTTTTATCAATTCACTGTTGCTTCTCCGACAAAGTTACTTTTCTCGTATATATTTAGCTGCTCTAGCAAAGTAACATGGCTGGCTGTACTTTGTTAATGGTACACCATGAAAAAATATTATGTACTCCCCGAAGCTTCTGTCTATTATTCCAGGAGTATGCGTACCCTGAACTATGTTTATTGTACACCATACATCTTTATGGTGCATACACAGAGCACTCCGGTCAAGGTACGTATACCCGTATCAATATATAGGCAGAAGCTTCGAGGAATATAGATTGTTTCAGTGTACCATTTACAAAGTGAAGGGATTGAAATCTACAATGTAGTACATTGCTTGGGTAGCACAAGATATGATAAGAGGATAGAGATATTTGACAATCCTAAAAGAAAATAAGAAAATATTTATATCAAAAGTATGTAATAATACTTTACTTATTTATTCCTATGGCATTAGTAAACAGTTCATACCAAAGTACAAGTTAATATTAAGGGATTTAAGCCACTCGGTGGCTTCGTCAGTAAGCTTGATCGGGTCCTCGGGAGGTCCCCCGGTATATCGCGTTTCTGGGCATTCAGAGATAATATGTTGGATGTCTTGTACTTCAATTCCGCAGGTACAAGCAGGGAGTCTATCCAGCCGCAGCGATGTTTATATTGGGCACAGCGTCCATGCGTAGTCCCGTGCGTAGTCTGTTGAAGTTACACCATTCGCGCCTCGGCAGCTGGGACCCCTTTATTTTGGAGCCTGGAACAAGTTCTGAGCCCAATTTGCCGGCCATTGTTGAGTTCTACTGTTGCGACCATTGTTGCATGAGGTTGGAGTCTTCTTGCAGCAGATTTATTGCGATTTTGTTTGGTGGGTTTCTGGATTCAAGACGGTGCTTATTGGTATCCATAAACTCTGGGCGTATGAGAAGGCATTGATGGTCATGAATCTTGCGGGGACCTCTTAGGAGAGCGTGCTTTATTCTCAAGTCAGAGCACTGGTAGCCAGTGACATGGGGTGGAGTTCAAGGTACCGGAGATGCATCGCATGGCCTTGTTGAGTTCCACGTCTACCATGTTGGTGTGGGAGTTGCCCAACCAAACCGGTGCGCAGTATTCTGCCGTCAAGTACACCAGCGATAAGGAAGAGGTGCGAAGCACGTCGGCGTTCGCGCCCCAGGAGGTATCCGTAAGCTTTTGTTCTATATTGTTGCGAGACTGGAGCTTGCGTGCAGTACCAGCTAGATGTTTTTTTAAAAGTGAGAGAGCGGTCCAGGGTGACGCTAAGGTACTTAGGAGTAAAGTTCTGGTTTAGTATAGAACCTCCGAGTACCACTTTAAGCTCGCGTTTGGCTAGTTGATTGAGTAGATGGAAGCATCTGACCTCTGTTTTGCATGAACTAGGTGTTAGTCGCCAAATTTCGAAATACTTTCTTAATTCTTCTATGTGTTCAGTTAGTGTGCGTTCCAGATTTCATTAGTCATTCTAACGTCAGTTCTTGATCTCAAAAAGAAGAACGTTGTTATTTTATGCCTAAGCTATCTGAGACTTGATAATTTGGCCATATGTTAGGTTAGGTTATTTTAGTGGCTTTTAAAACCAAATGCTGAGTGTTCACCGGGCCAACGAAGGCCAACGAAGGCCGGTGTTGCCATCTTAACTATTTTGTAGCTAGATCTAGCAACTTTATGGGGTCATTTAGTTAAGTACTAAATTTTTTGGAAGTTTTATACATTTGACTACTTTTTGAGGACTGAACTTCCCTACATTTAGTTACTTTAGGTGGTAAAATTTACTAATCTGGCTACTTTTTGAGCGGCCGGTTTACTGGGCGCTGATTATGTTAACAAATACGCAGTAACCCCCGCCCCAAGGCGCCAGTTTTTGCTCAGCGCAACTCGTGAGGTGAGGTATACCTACTGATATTATTGCAATGAAAGTATGTTACCCTGAGAAAAAAAGGATAATTTAATCCTGCAAAAATGAATGGAGCCAGCTACCTAACCTAAAATCCTGGCAGAAAGGAAATTCGCCCAGCTAACAGCTGCAGTCAAAGGTCCGAAAACATTTCGAAGATATTTGTTTGAATTGTGATGGGAAACAAAGCACAGGTTACAGCCAATATCGCAAAACAACGACATGAACCTCATAATTGTATTAAGGCACTGTTACTTACCGAGCATAGACTGCAGCAGATGCCGCAGTTTATTTTCTGTTAAAAAAGTCTCCAATGCCATAATCCATATCACTCTTGAGCACAAACACTACTTCTCTGCACGACATCCACGTTGAAACTGGCAGAATAGGAGAAACAGTTTGCGCTTGCGAGAACAAGTATAAGACGTCACTTTGTAATTTTATCTAAGAATACTTTGTCAAAACATCTACTTCGTATTTTGTTAGTTTATAACGTTGCCGTATCAACAACATCATTTAGCCGTAGTAACAACTGTTATTTTGATAGATTAAACTTTGCTGTAACATCACTTCATAACGTTGCCGTGTCAACAACACCATTTAGCCATAGTAACAACGCCTATTTTGATAGATTAAACTTTGCTACAATATCACTTCATAACGTTGATAAGTTGACAACGTGCCGTTGTTATCCCGTTTAAATATTTTTAACATAGTTACCGTATCTACGTGTCTTTAGCTAAAATAACAAATATAATTTCAACAATAAAAAAGTTGTCACAGCCACTATGGGCCTATAGCTGCAGCGACGATGCACTTACGTGCGGTAACAATAAAATTCTAGCAAAGCTTTTAGTGTCGCTTTGTTAGCCGATTTTTCTCTGAGTATAGATCGCGACATTTTCCCAACTGACGGAACATGTATCAACTACAAAACAGATTTAACATTAAATTAAAGATATTCGGTTTTTCTCACAAAATTCACAAGGCGAATGTAAGCGTAGAAGCGCGAACTAACTAACCTACCACGAACTTCATGTGCACACCTCAAGGTGAGGTTGTTAGTGTTGTGCTTAACGTTCGATTGATTCAATCGATCGTCTCGTACCTTTATTTTTCGTGGTAAACGATTAGCTTTAAAAAAACTCCTAAAAACCCTATTAGAATTTTTCCCCCATCCCTGCTTCTCGCGCTGCTTATATACTCTCCGGGGAGCGGCACGCGCGTATCATATCATAAATATAAAAAATATTAATATACGTTAATATGTACACATTAAAGCACAATCAATTATAAATTCCCTAGGCTGAGGGAATAATAAATTTATTCTTAAACTCAACAACAGAATGAAATCAAAGCTGAATAATTTTAACCAAACAAAATTTACAAAATTCTCATAGAAATTTTCCACCCCTATTTTTGACAAAAGAGGATAATTTTCTAAGTACGCTGTAACATGTCCTACTTTATTCGTAACCAATAAGCTACATACCATAGAAAATTTCTACACCCATTACCATAGGTGGAATTTCCAATCAACCCCTATTTTACCCGCTTAGGGGTAAAATAGGGGTTGATTGTAATTAAAAAAAAACACTGAGACACGTATTCATTAATTTTTAAACGTCAGTCTTTGATACAGAATTTGAAGATCCTAACTTCAAAACTGACGGACTATCATACAAACTTTAACCCCCCATTTTACCCCCTTATTCCTTGTCTACATTATAAATGAAACCTCTATGCAAAATTTCATATTTCTAGGTTGCAGGGTTTAGGCTGGGCGCTGATGACTCAGTGAGTAAGTCAGGCCTTCTCTTTTTATTAAAGATAAAGGGGTAGGACGCGTTGCCAACAACAACGTCATAGTTTTTAATGCAGAAATTAAAACGACAATGAACTCATAGTCGTACAATAACCTTATTCCAGGTCACACAAGGAACATCAGCATACCAGACTGTGTGGAGTTCAAGATCACTACAAACGCTTGCCGAGGATTCTGCGAATCGTGGTCCTTACCTAGTATTATGCTTGGCTTCAAAACCCACCCAGTGACGTCTTTAGGGCAATGCTGCAACATCATGGAAGATGAGGACGTAAGTGAATATCGTATATCTTAACCGTTTGCTGATCTTTCCACAATATTAATAAAGATCACGGTCGCGTAAATGTACTTCAAACAAACCCGTTTATTGATAAATTTTATTATCTATTCTATTCTAATTAACGACCTGGGGTGGCGCAGCGGTTGTGGCTCTGCCTACCATGCGAGAGGTCCCGGTTTCGAACCCCCTGCTTGAGGTAAAAGAAAAAAAAACAGGATTTGGATGTTTATATGTGTGTGATGTCGCTGTGTCTGGTACCCACGACACAAGGTACCCTAGTGTGAGGCCAGAATCAATTATGTATCTCTATGTAAATAATAATAGTAATAGTAATAATACATTGATCTAGCCCCAAACTAGGATTATGTTTATGTTTATTGAATATGTTAACTTTTTTTGATGAATAAACCATTAAGTATTATGTTTTCGTATCTTTCCCACTATATATACCTAACCAAGTTGTTAAGATTGTTATTTTTTGCATTGATTTCAGATACCAGTAAAGGTTTTATGCTTGGACGGCGAAAGGAAGCTTGTATTCAAATCAGCCGTATCCTGCGCATGCTATCATTGTCAAAAAGATTAATGTTCTTAATTATTTGATCTCATATACTTACATGTAGGTAGTTAAGTCATGTTGTACATTTTGATTTAAGAAGATAGTGTAACAAGCTCAATTATATCTTGATGATGTCTGATTGAATAAAACTTATACATAATGCAAAATTAATTATAATAACAGTCGCTTTACTCTACGCTTTACTTTCACTGAGTAACACAGACGTGTTCTGCGATCCGCTCCACTATTTATACCTCGTAAAACTAAACAAGCGCCTTTTGCCTTCGTAATAACCCACCAACACGGCAAAGAACTGCACCCGTACAAGAGGGAGTGCACTTCAACCCCTGGATGTCCCGTGGAAGAAGAGTAAGAAGCCAATTTGTATAATTATAACAAAATTAAATCGGCGCCGAACAACTAACGTTGCTCCTCCGCTACTATCCTTGTCCCACTCATGCGTGACCTATCTACCGCAACCGCTCACTCCAACTGCAACGTGACCACGGCGCTTCGAGGCGCAAGCGCTATACACGGTCCGACAGATCGTGCTATTTTTGAGCGGACCAAGGCTCGGATTCACCATGAGTAAAAACTGTGGCGCATGTAGCAGACAAATACACGGCAATGAGCTATTGACTTGCACAGTCTGCAAAAAGCACTATGACCTGGCATGTCTGGATTTGAATCCCGAACAATTCAAATCATTGAAGAAACCTTTCTTAAACAGTTGGTTGTGTCCTACATGTAAGTCCAAGATTCCCAAAACAGACAATTCTAACACGCCAGTTCGTAATCAAGGAACTTCATCTACCGGATCTGAGAATGTGAACACGCATCGCGGCACCTACAGACCAATACCAGTGGAAGAAAAAACTCCAAATCTACTTACAACGGAGCTATCATCGTTAGCACAAGAAATAAGAGGTCTAAGAGTCGAGATGAGCGGCATGAAGACACAACTCGACGATGTCTCAGCGAGGCTCGCCCGGCTTGACCACCTGGAGCAACTAGTCAAGTCCCAAGCCCAGAAGATAGTAGATCTCAATGCAGATATGGAACAGATGCAGGAAGTCATCAATACCCAGGCTCAACAGTCCATCAGAAATGAATTAGAAATACTGGGGGTTCCGGAAACGAACAACGAAAACTTATTTCATGTTGCCCTCGTAACAGCAAACAAAGTAGGAGTTCAACTAACAGAACTTGAACTTGACGACGTAAAACGGGTTGGCCCCTGTCGTACTGCAGAATCAAAGGAAAAACGTCATAGACCAATAGTGGTTCGACTGCTCCGAAAAGCAAAAAGAGACGAGTTGTTGAAGGCTGCTACTACAAGGAAAGGCCTAACATCAGCGGGCATCCTCCCGGGGACTTCCGACCGTGTATTCATCAATGAAAGGCTCACTAAGATGAATCGGCTGCTTTTTCGAGAATCCAGAAGTCGCGCGAAGCAATACAAGTATAGATTATGTTGGTCTCGAGACGGTGGAGTCTTACTGCGTAAAGCAGAGAAAAAACCGGCAATCCTCATCAGAAGCTACCGCGACCTGGACGAAAAAATTGGACCTGCTGTGTACGACGTGGCTGAGCCTTATCAGTCCCCCGCATCTCCACCAGAAAATAACTCTAACGCCTAAAACGCTCGCTCTCTTCTTCAAAGATAACCTTAAAATAATACTAACACCCTGTATAAAACACCATATTTATCTATATTCTATCATATTATCCATATATTACACAATCGTCTCTGAGATCTTCAGCTTCACTATGTCAACTTTGATACCGATAGGAAATTGTAACTCCAACTTCTCATATGTCTCAAACCCTTCTAGCTACATTTTGCACTTCATCTTAAATCTACCAAAGCAAATTATCTCACTGACACACATACGGAGCTAAATAAAATAAATAAAGACCTGGAAAACATGTATGAAAGAAGTTGCACTGTAGTAGACCAACTAGAAATATGTGAGATTATACATCGTATCTCTCCCGAAGATGATTACTATTACATGCAGCAGTACACGAGATGTTGCTGTCCTATCACACCTTTAAAGTCAAAAAATAAATTAAGATTTTACATATATTCCCCACATTCATCCTTTTCCTCCGCTCGCTGGCAACCCTGCCACCCGCTCATGCCGTGTCATTACGCGATTTTGTGTTGTCCGAATCAAACCGTATTTTGTATTTTTAATTTTAATTAGTGTTACGAACAAAATAAGTGGATACCGGCCTACATCATGGGTAAAAGAAAGCGTTCTAAGGATAGGAGCAGTGATTTAATGGAGTCAATCATGAAGAAAGTGAAAAAGATGGTGAAGAATCAACGAAGGATTTCTTCGTCGTCATCGGATGACCGAGAAGTTGTGGACCAGGTCCTAGTCAGGGAACCAACGCCGGAACTCGGTCTAATGAGTGACCTAGAAATATTAGGTAAATTTCGGTGTATTGAAGATTCATGTTAATCAATAAAGTCCAGTTAGGTCTGTTCACAAATACCTACCCTCAAATTTTTATTAATAACTTTTCTACGTATATCGTATGGAAAGGTAATAAGGTCGTCTTTTTCGACGAAACTGTATCACGTCCCGGCGTATATCGTGTGTGGATTGTGTTTCATAAAGTACCTAGTCGACCCTTGGACTGACGATTTTTATCCCGACGTATATCGTGTGTGGATAAGGCGGCGCTCACATCTAAACTTTTATGCTCACACTTGAATGTGTAATTGTCAGTAAGTATGTCAACATATCCTTACTAATGGTTTACCAAATGAGGATAAACAGGACCTGGCAAAAACTTATCTCCCTCTGATGAGAAATGAAAACTGCCCTCTGATGAGGGCTCCTAAGCTGAACCTTGAGGTGAAATCAGATCTTACGGAACAAAACCTTGAAAAGGACTCGTATAATGAGAAAAAACAAAACCAGAAGAGCACTTGTCTCGCAGCGATTGGTCATGCTCTGAACCTGGCTTTATCCCTTACTGATAAGATCCCGCAAGAGGTATTAAAACCCATAAGCGATGCAGGTAGATTCAGCAGATTCACATTCAGGGAATCAGCATCCAGGAGGTATGTTATCATGAATACCTTAGTCAAGGCCAAGAGAGATGTACTTAAAATTAACAGAATTGGAGAATTTTTTTTTGGCTCCGACCTGTCCGAACAATTGCGATCGGCAAAAGCGATCTATAGAACGAGTTCCGAACTGAGGTACAGACACCAGCCGCAACAGCCGCAGCCAGGCCCATCCGGCGTGACGCGCCATACTGCTTTAAACGCGAGGGGCCCTCCTCGGAGCTATGTCGCCGATCCGCGAGCGAACCCCGGGCCATCTCGGAGACCGCCGCCGCCGCCAGCGCAGCGCTACCCGCCGCCGCCGCCGCCGCGCGACCAGTGGCCGCCGGGACCGAGCAAGCAGGGACCAGCCTACCGGCATTACCAGACGAGGAGGCGCTGACAACTTGCAGTTCTAATTTGTCAGAGGTATGCATGTCCAGCATACCTATTGCGGACTTCGTTACTTTTTTCATGAATGGTTAAAGTTAACTAACGATAAAACTATTTTATCCTGGATAAAAGGCTAGAAAATTCCTTTTAAGGCCGTACCATGTCAACGCCGTAGTATGTGTGATAGATCATTTTCAGATTGTGAAAAGGAGGTAATTGATAACTGCATTATGAGTTTATTAGAGTCGGGGTTCATATCGCCTTGTACTCCAGCAAAAGAACAGTTTATTTCACCGATATTTACAATTCCAAAAGCTAATGGCAAACATCGCTTTATACTAAATCTGAAGGAATTAAATAAGTACATAGATGTGAGTCACTTTAAAATGGAGGACTATAGGACGGCCTTAAAACTATTAGACTATAAAGCCTATATGAAAACTATTGACATTAAGGATGCATATTTCCTATTATCGATTCGAAAAAGTGACAGAATTTGGCTTCGTTTCGTGTGGAATTCGAATTTATTCGAGTTCAATATTCTACCATTTGGATTATGCACTGCGCCCTTCGTTTTTACGAAGCTATAATAAAACCAGCGCCTCACTACCTGCGATCATTAGGATATCTATCCACGGTGTACGGAGTGTATGGAAAATGCGTTGGTAACAAAAGATTTATTAATAAGACTTGGTTTCGTTATCAACGAAGAGAAAAGTAACCTCTGCCCGGATACAACCTGCACATTTCTAGGGTTCATCTTTGATTCAAGGAGGTTAGTCTTAAAAAATACGGATAAAAGAGACGGCCAGTAAATTTCTTAAGTTGAAGAAATGTTCGGTGAGGCAATGTGCTCAGTTCCTAGGCCTGTTGACGTCAGCTTGCCCAGCTGTAAAGTACGGGTGGGTCTATACTAAGTTATTGGAACGTGAAAAATTATTGGCTCTTGGTTATACAGATAATTATAACAGGCAAATGCTTATTCCAGAAAATCTAAAATCTGACTTATTATGGTGGATAGATAACATCGAATCCTCTTGTTGTCCGTTCCAAACTAACGAGTATTCGTTGGAAATATTTAGTGACGCTTCGACCACGGGTTGGGGTTTGGCATGTAACGGAACCAGTGCTAACGGCCACTGGAAAGCCGAGCAGGCATCGTTACACATTAATACTCTGGAGTTATTAGCAGCGTTCTACGGGCTTAAGACATTCGCTTCCCAAATGAGGAATTGCAACATTTTATTGAGAATAGATAACACCACTGCCATTGCTTACATCAACCGCATGGGCGGGGTACAACTTACTCACTTAAACAACATAGCTCGGGACATATGGCAGTGGTGTGAGGCAAGAAACATATTCGTGTTCGCTTCTTATATTAAATCTTCCATGAATGTGCTCGCCGATCGTGCATCCCGTCTGACAAATATCGATACCGAATGGGAGTTGGCGGATTACGCTTTTAGTAAAATCACATACATGCTAGGTGTTCCAGATTTTGACTTATTTGCTTCGGCACAAAATAGTAAATGTGTAAGATATGCGTCGTGGAAGTTAGATCCTAATTCGGAAATTGTAGACGCGTTTACCTTCAGTTGGAAATATTTACGATTTTATGCTTTTCCACCATTCAGCTTAGTGTCCAAAGTTTTGCATAAAATGAAGTCCGATAAAGCAGAAAGAATTGTGGTAGTGCCCTATTGGCCTACCCAGCCATGGTTTCCGTCATGGTTATTGGTTTCGGAAGAAATCTTTTTTGAACCCAATGTACAACTATTGCACTCCCCTTTCAGGGATGTGCATCCTCTGCACAGCAGCCTTATCCTGGTGGCCGGGAGATTATCAAGCAGGCGCTGATGCAACGCGGGGTTCCATGCAATTCCGTAGACATTGTATTGGCCTCACTCGCCCCAAATACTTTGAGGCAATATGATTCGTCACTTAAGACCTGGTGGCAATTTTGTTTTACAAATAATATCGTTTTTTATGAAGCAAATTGTATGCAATTCATAGAATTCCTTACTGAGAAATTTAATGCTGGAACTAGTTTTAGTAGTTTAAACTGTATTCGGTCCACAGTAGCTTTAGTATTAGGTGAAAAAATGTCCTCAAATGATTGTATAACTCGTTTTTTCAAAAGCGTTTTCCGTTTAACCCCTCCAGCGCCTAAGTATAGCACGACATGGGATCCAAATATTGTGTTAGGCTATTTAGCCGGTCTCTATCCAAATGAGAGTCTTTCTCTTCAACAGTTGTCATTTAAGACAGTGTTACTAATTGCTCTTGCATCGGCACAGCGAATGCAGACACTTAGTCTTATGTATAGTATTATAGTATCTGTGGTCTTATCAAGATAGATACTATTATTTATGAAAGTGAAAAGATCCTAATTAAAATTGATGAATTGATTAAAACCTCGAGGCCCGGAGCTTTCCAGCCACTCGTTGTCTTGCCATATGTATTAGAGAGTCCTCAAGTTTGTCCGGCCCGGGCCCTAAAGTCCTACTTTGAGAGATCAAGGGAGATCCGCTCCTCCACAGATAAATATCTCTTTATAAGCTATCAGAAACCCCACAAGAAAGTCGGATCTCAGACTTTGGGCCACTGGGTAAAAAAGATCCTTAAAGATAGCGGTATTGACATATCATTGTACGGTGCGCACAGCACTCGCCATGCGTCGATGTCGGCAGCGCACCGCGCGGGCGTCAACCTGGAAGTGGTGAGGAAAGCTGCGGGCTGGTCTCAGTCCTCACATGTGTTCTATAAATACTATATTAGAGATGTAACTACCTGTAATAGGAATGATTCTGTTAATGCTGTTTATCAGCTAATAGCAGTTAAAAAGTAAATTTGTTACTTAATTAGGACTGTCCTTTTTCATAAACACTCCTGTCTTGCCTAGGTTTGCTGGAAGAAATCTCTTTTTAGAGATAATCTCGCCTTTGCCTATAAAATTTATTGTAACTGTCTGTTTATCTATGTTTTCTGTGCAATAAAGAATATGAAATATGAATATGAAATATTAATTTAAGTTATTTTTTGTGGGATGGCAAATACATTTTCCTTTTTTGTAACTTATATTGAAGAACTTTCTTTTACAATCAGTTTTTCAACGCTTCTCTAAACATCTGCATGTAATAGTAATCATCTTCGGGAGAGATACGATGTATAATTAAGAATCAAACGAACTTACCTTGTGATGTTTGATATCTAATTATGCGAGTATCTTGACCGAAGATGATTACGGTCCCTCCCACCCTATAAGACCCGGAATCGTTGAAACAACTTAAATCTCTAAAATAATGACACGGCGTGAGCGGGTGGCAGGGTTGCCAGCGAGCGGAGGAAAAGGATGAATGTGGGGAATATATGTAAAATCTTAATTTATTTTTTTACTTTAAAGGTGTGATAGGACAGCAATATCTCGTGTACTGCTGCATATAATAGTAATCATCTTCGGTCAAGATACTCGCATAATTAGATATCAAACATCACAAGGTAAGTTCGTTTGATTCTTAAGTATGCTTAAAGGTTTTAGTCTTAATATCCTTACTTACAATATCCGAAGTATATCGCATAACTTTGACCAATTTTTACTTATTTTGAATAGAATTAATATAAAATTTGACGTCATTGTCCTCACTGAATGCTGGTTACAGGAGGGAACTATAGTGGTGTAACGGCATAAATAACTAAGGTCGAGCTACCGTTGTCAGAAGCTATGATCGTCTATTCTATCTACCCCAAAAAGAGATGTTCCGATTCAGCTGTAAAAATTGTAAGTTAAGAATGATAAGTCTGAATTTCTCGTTCGTTGAGAAGTTCGTTAGGCGTACAATAGTCGAACGGAAGATTGGTTCAGGAAGTTAGAGTTTCAAGTCAAACAGAGAAAGCATGTATGCCCGCAAGCCGGTATTTCGCATCAGTTAGCGGTGTATTGGGCCAGATCGATCTTTGTTATATTTTGTGTAATGGTACCATTTATTTTTTGTATATATGGGCGCATGGCACTTCTTTTCGTGTGGTCGACCACAATTTATAATATTTGTTTGGGATATCGTATAGATATCCGTCGTAGTGTTACGACGTGAGTACTCAATGATATTTCATGTGCTCGGTAGTAGCGGCTTGTGCTGGTTCCAATTATATAATTAGTTCACGGCAATAACGATCCAAATAGACCGGGTTTACACAATTGCGATTTGATTTTCCTCAAAAGGTCCGTAACGTTTTGAAACCTTCAACTCTGCGCAATTTGAGCTGGATGTTATCGAAACGTTTTCATTAGCGCTTTTGGAGATCTAACCCACTCCACATCGAGTTACATACTTCGGAAAATACCGAACTAAGTATCAGGCTAACCGCAGCTCTTCCTCGACTGGGCCCAGCAAAATAAATGCTTGACACAATCTACACGTTAGAATCTCCAGCGAAATTTACATTTAATTTAAAGATGCAACTTGAATCCAAACCGATCCAAGGCAAAGCAAAACAATCTACCCGGCCCTAAACAATGAACTTAAGACTGTAATTTGATCTCTTCGCGCGTCCCCGACAACACTCAAATGTCAAAGATATCAACAGGATAGGTTATCTGAGTTGACAACGTTTATACTTTGTTCTGAATTTGTTATTTTCATCCGCGGAACCCCATCGATCAAACAGTCTCCCTATGCCCTGACAACCTAGGTTTAGCCGCAACTAAACTCCTGTCTAGCCTAGTCTAAAATCCTAGTGTTATACCACGTCCATCGTCGACACCACTCGAAAATGGTTGAGTATGATTTGAATGTGTTTGTATGGTTAACGACTGTGTGTGTGGGAATTTCAAAACTCGCTACACGAAGGAGATGAGGAAAGGATTAGCCCGCGAATATCCTAAGAGCCAATCCAGGAACCCTATGGTGAAGGAAAAAGGAAATTAGGGTCGCTCCAAGCCCAGACTCAGACTCAGATCAAATTACCTACAAGTTCTTATCTAACGACCCAAGGATAGTTTTGGAATTTGGGGTAGGTTGATTTAAAGGATAGGAACCGAGGTATATCTCGGCGCTTCAGACACTCACGAAAATCCACTGTAACACGCAATCACAACTCATCCAGTTCCAGACGCGTAAAACGGCAGACCGAACTGTATAGAATTACCGAAAGACGTGTGTCACAGTAGTTTGACGTAGGGACTGAATGACTCCCCCACCCACGCGCTCGTATTTATAGACCCCACATGTCTGCACATGTCTGAAAAAAATGGCGTCCTTTGCGTGACACAAACTGCCCAAGCGCTAGCCTCTTAACTCTAACTACACAGGGTCTAATTTCAATCAAACATGCCATGCACGCCTGCAGTCTACAATTTTGTGTATGCATTTTCTATAATCAATCAATCCGTCGGTCATCACTCAAGTCATTTGGTATTGCCGATACACAAAATTTGTCGTTCGCTGGCCACAAAAGCGGTTGCGATTAATTAAGCCTGCCCGACCGCTAGCGTCTTAGACAAAGATCACTAGAATGATATTCAAACCCGTGATGTCAAACTAACCACATCATATCAATCAAACGCAATTGTATATTTGCAGTCAACACATTTGCTTTCTTCGCATAGTTGCATAAGAACCTTTCATTATTTAGTCATTCATAATTTATTCAGCGCGCAACCAAATCGGCTCTGATCCCTACACATTTCGCAGGAATGCGACAAAAAAACCTGACCCGACCTCGCTTCTCCGAAACAACCACGTTCTATGGTCCCTTTCTTGTCAACTTACTTCGAATCACTCAATAACCCAAGCGTTAAAGGAACTGACTTTTGTATTCAATGTGTACCGTGCGGCGATGAGCTAGCCCTCTGTCACGCAAAATGAAGTATTAAATTAACTGACTCTTGTGTACCATTACAGTGGGTCTGCTTGATGGTTACACGTCTTATCGCTCTAGAAATTTTAATAACAAGGCAGGAGGTGTGGTCATATATGTTAGATCCAGCTGGAACGCAGTAATGGATGAGCCTTCTGAAATAAGTGACGCCAACTGCATAACTATTGATATACCAAATAAACTCACAGTTCTAGGCATATACCGTTCTAGGTATATCCTTCAAAGACACGAGTAACTTCCTCAATTCCCTAGACACGACTCTTCAAAACCTAACATCCAACAAATGCCTTGTCCTCGCAGGAGATATAAACATCGATATCATGCCTGAAGTAAATTCCCACAGCCAATCCGAATACCTGTGCCTAACGGCAGAACATGGACTTGTCCCAGCCATAAATAAACCAACAAGACTTAACTCCTGCCTCGACCATATTTTTGTTAATGATAAGGTAACCTCAGAAGGAGTGGTTTGCACGACAGCAACGACTGACCATGATCTTGCAATGGTTGGTCTCTCAGTTTCACATCCTAATAAGAAAAATCACTCCCGATTAGTTCAAAGAGTTAACTATAATGCCATTGAAGAGGAATTAAAAGCGGTTGATTGGTCCGACGTTCTCCAATCGACAGTAGCCTCGGAAGCTGCAAACTACTTTACTAATATTTTATCTAAAACTATCGAAAAACACACGGAAATCATAAAAGTCAGTCGAAGCAAATACAACTTAAAGCCATGGATCACGCCAGGCCTCCTCAGGTGTATGAGGCATCGTGATGCCTTGCATGCTAAAGCCCGCAAACACCCATCAAATCCCATCCTTCTGGTAACCTACAAACGATATCGAAATTTCTTCATTAATCTACTTCATAAATTAAAGCACGAGTGCGAAAGATCTAATCTCTTGGAAAACACAGGCAATCCCAAAAGGCTCTGGGCAACAATCAACAACATATGTCACGCACAAAAGCAGAATAGCAGCGCAACCGAACTTCTCACAACCCACAACACTACTGCCGACTCATTGAATTCATGCAATGACTATTTCTCCACCGTAGGTAAAAATCTAGCCAATATAACCCTGCAGAGACTTGGTAAAACAGAGGAGGAACTTGCTTCTGAAATTCCCATGGCAAATGTTCATGCTCAGTCTCTTTTTATACTTCCGACCGATGAACATGAGGTAGGGAAAATTATTAAACGACTACAAGTAAAATGTGCGCCAGGGCTGGATTGTATACACAATCAATTGATAAAACAAACTATGTTCCAGATATTAACCCCTTTAAGACATATAATCAATACTAGTCTTCAAACAGGAGAATTCCCCGTTGCCTGGAAAATAGCCGCGGTATGTCCTATTCACAAAGATGGCGCGAAAAACAATCCAGCAAATTACCGTCCTATTTCCTTACCTTCTACCCTATCGAAATTACTAGAGAAAATAGTCAACAGTCGTCTTATGAAATTTATAGAACAAAACGAATTGTTACCGACTAACCAATACGGTTTTCGTAAGGGAATGTCTACGGAGACGCTGTAGGAGCCCTCGGACCTAGTGTCGAGTATTCTGGATGAAGGGAGGGCCTGTGTAGGTGTCTTTTTAGACCTTTCGAAAGCCTTCGACACAGTGTCTATCCCCATCCTCCTTAAGAAACTAGAATACTTTGGTGTAAGAGGTGTAGCCCTTAAATGGTTCCAAACCTACCTCACCCACAGGAAACAATGTGTTAAAATATATGGTCTTATAAGCTCTGAAACTACAACAAGCTACGGAGTACCACAGGGAAGCATCCTTGGGCCATCCCTGTTTCTTGTCTATTTAAGTAACATAGCTGCAGTCCAGCTTGGGGGCGCTGAACTATTTTGCTACGCAGACGATACTGCGGTAATTTTTCAGGAAAAGGACTGGAGTGGGGCTTTCCAAGCAGCATAAAAAGGCATGACTCGCCTGGGCGAGTGGCTTAGTAAAAACTTACTCACCCTTATTACGACTAAAACAAAGTTCGTCTCATTTTACAAAACCCGAGCTTCAGCTCCTCCTTTCTTACAGAGCATCAAGGTTCATAAATGTGATCAAATTGGGCTGAATTGTGATGTAGTGTGCGAACACACCTTTACCCTATACCTATATAATCAGTATGTATGTATCACTCTAGGAGCATTAAACGCCTGTCTATTGAACAAATGACTCGTCTCATTCACCACCTATAGGCCGATCCTTACATGGCGACCTTGCCAGGCCAGCCTGCCCTAAAAGGCAGTGCTGCGCCGAATGGCATATTTTTGTGTGAAGTGAAATGAAATTTGGACTATGTAATGTGTAATAAAAAGTGAAGAGACACAGTGCTAAAATTATACCTAAATAACTACAGTGAAGAAAATTATACCTGTCAACTTATATTAAACTACTAAATGATGAATAATGATTGATTTAAAAAAATAATAATTAAGAAGACCGCCAAATAAAACCAAAATGACTAAATAAACTAACAAACAACTACCAGACGTCTAGATCCAGATACAGTATGCAGAACAAAAAACCAGGTTACCTTAAAACCCAAACTATAAAGATGATTCCTGCCGGGTGCCGGGTAATCTGTGCAAGCCGAGATGATGTGTGACGCAGGGCGCAGGGCGAAGTGTACGCTGTACAATGTACGGGTCCGATGAGGAGCAGCTGGGAGATGTGTCCCGGAGCGAGCTGCAGCACTAAGGCAATAGAAACGATAGGTGCCACGCGAAGTCTTCGTGATCGTGAGTCGTAACCAGTAATGTTTTTTTTAATTGGTTAGTGATTTTCGTGAGATATTTTATTTGAGACAATTGATTAGTAAACAATTACCGGCATAATTGTTCATTTGTAAATGTAAAAGACATATTGAACGATTAGAAATTGAATATTTAAGAAATTAAAATTGTTTTGTATGTGTATGCTTTACTTCCCCGAATATGGTGTAATAAATAATTCAGATTAATTTGTAAGGGGTTGACGTCAAGAACTTTATTAGTTTTTTAACGAATTAATTGACGTATGAGAGTAAGAACATCATGTATGAATAAATATAGGTATAAACAAAAAAAAAAAACGAGAAGAAAGTTGTTTGTGTGAAAGTTGATGAAATATTATTTGGCAGGTGTTGATGGATGATGGAATAAATTTACGAAGGCGATGAGAATCGATATAGCAAGTGATATTTTAAATGATGAATAAAAATAAGTTTGGTGATGATGTATGTAAAACGGTGATGATGATGATGATTTCATAGAATGTGGCATGAATTAGTAAAAGAGATGTGACGTGTGATGATTTGTGTGATTATATCTACTTATACTGTACAAAAGATACGTTAAAATTTTGTTATTGTTTTTCATAGTAAATTACCTATTTTACTTCATTTAAATAATTAAAATGCACATATTCAAAGTAAATTTTAGAATTCAAAGTGTACCTAATAGTGTAGGATAGAAAAATATTCAGTCCAGTTATAACCAAAGGTGTAGAATTCAAACCAATGATGCATGTGACGCGATGCATTACAATGCAGATAACAACAGAAAACCAAATTAGGAGACCACCTAGAAATTGTTTAGCAGAACTTGCCACCGATAATTCGCTTAGAAGTTCTGACGAGAATGGATCGTAACAATACCTAGCAGCTCTTATTGCAGCTGCACTACTATAAGAGTAATGATGAAATTTTAATATAATGAATAAATGACTCAGAGAACTTTATTAGAAACCGTATTTGGTGATGGATGTTGTTCGAGATTATAGGGTTCAGTGGAGGAATGAAGTATTGCGCCGTATGTTAAAATAGAGCATCCTAGTGAGTGAAAGTAATACGCAGTTGAATAAGTATAGTTGGTGAAGTATACATTATATTGATTTTTTTTATTGTGAATAGAGAGATGTATGTTACCGGAAAAGTAATTTGTGTTGTAGTTACGTTTTGAAAATGTGCGTGATTATTATTGTTATATAGAGAAAATAACTGAGTTTGAGGTCAAATTAAAAGAAATATTCACGATTTAGATTAGAAGTTATCACAAAATTGAATAAAAATTTGCTACAGAAAAGTTATCATTTTGAAGGAAGTAGAAAGTGTGTATGTGGTTTTTAATTGTCTTTTTGTTTGTGTATCTTTAATGTGTTTGATGTAATGAGAATATTCAGTGTATGGAAGGAATGTAATGAGAATATTCAGTGTATGGAAGGTATGTGATATAAAGTGTAAAATGTGAAGAATAAAGTATTAATGCCTCGCAGCCGTTCATGTATTCAGTAAAAATACAAAGCTATTTTTATTATAAAATAATAATTATCATGTACACCTATTGTACAAAGCAAGTACCAAAATGTTTCAGTTCACTTGGTAACAGTTCCAGTTAAACCAAAAGGTATAGTAATTTGATACAGTGTTTACAAATATGTACATGCAAGCAACCTTAGCACATGTTTTGATTGCAGAGTAAAATAATTGTTCATATGAGAAATAGCAGTTCATGTTTCTGCTACTTCTAAATAAAGATAAAGATATTAGTTTCTGCTGACTGATATGAGAGATACATAAATGGTGATGGATGTTTGTGGCCTAAATTAGGGTACCGCAGCGAAGTATATTAGAACCATTATAACAAGTAGTTAATTTGAAAAAAGTATGTATTTATTTCAGTTTTAGTTAATTTTAGACATATAAATACATTAGAGTATTTATTACGTGTATGTTGCGATATATATACGAATATATTTGATTTATGAAAAAAAAAAAACAGATTATAAAAATAAGGTATGTATATTTTTTCAGGTTCTGGCTTAAACTTGCATTCATTTATAAGTTTTTCAGATAAATTTTCAGTTTAGGACATACCGTATATCCTCAAATAACAAAAATATATGAGCAACGGAACCAAGTTAGTTACATGAATTAAAAGTTTGTTTCAGTAATTAACTTTCGTGCAATGCAATGTGCAACTAAGTTTTTTTATAGAATTATAGTCTGATCAGCGAATATAGTCTCTTCATAGAAGTAAGATAATTTTGTTTTATATGGTTTTAAAAAATTACATGACAAAGAAAACTCATGTTCAGAATAGTATTACTGTAAAATACTTGAAAATTTTATGTTATTTTTTAAACTGTCGTTATGATGATTCAGTAAGATTATAAAATGAAAGGATAACACTTTGGTAATTACTTAGATCTTGTGAAATCTTCAGTTAGTAAATAGATATTACATATAACTTTTAAATTATTTTGTTCGTTTGGGAATAACAATCAGTTTATTTTGTCGAAAGTCGATAGGTTATATATTTTTTTTAGTTACAAGAGTTGTAGTGAAGCCGACATAGTACAATATGTATTGTGGTTGTTACTTAAGTACTTGTCGATGTAATATGTTTAGTATGCTTAATTGCTTATGTTACTTACATCATTATTATTTGCGTGAAGTGTATGATGGAAAGAGTATAAATAAATTATGAAAGGAAGTAAAAGTAATATGTACCTTGTGTTTGAAATGGAAATAAGTTAGTGTTGTGAGAAGTTGAATGACAGAAGATACATGAAGGGATACGTTATGTTGATGATTGAGATAAAATATGTTTTGTTTATGGCTACGTATACCTAGGTTTGTTTGATCTGATCAGGAAGATTTAAAAGGATAACAATTATGTTGATATGAGATATTTTATTATATGTGTGGTATGAGATGCAAATTGTTTTAAGAAGTGGGGATTAGTAAAGTTTTAAGATCGCTATATATTTTATTTGCCAGTAAAGTTATGTAATTTCGCATTACATAGGAAAGTTATATTTTTGTTTGATTTTAGAATGTTGGTGTTGTGAGTTATATAGAGAGTATAGTGAATTAGGTATGGATTTGTTTCTAGAACGAAACAAAAAGAGAATGTTTAGAATGTTGAGATAGGAACTCATGTGCACTGAGTAAGACAGCTGGGAACACTTCATTTAGTAAGCTTTCGAAAAAATTTGGACTGATCATCCAAGATTTGCAGAATGTCTTAAAATTCGAAGGATTCGTATTGATTGAGTATAAGTTATGTTTTTAGTATGGTACTTAACTATTGGCGAGTCCGATATGTTATTGTATTTTCATCAGTCTCAAAGGTACAAGGTACAAGGCACGAATCCTTCCTCTTCGATCATGACGTGAACGAGTTTCCTTTGTGAGAAGGTGGGATCTCGATGACCTAATAAGCTCGCGAGCAGGCTCAGGCAGGTAGACCTGGAGCCAGGTACTAATAGTCTATGTATTTAAATATTGTTATAATAAAAGTACCATAAGACGTCTATAAATAAATAAAAAATGAAAGTACCTATACAAGTGCACTCACTATAATGTGAAATAATATGGGATCCGGATACCCTTAAAAAGTACCTATATGAAGTTGAAGCAGAATAAAAATAAAAGACTGATTGATTGAGATTGTTTATGAAAAGAAAGTATATTTTGTTGGTTTCAGGAATCACGGATTATTATGACATATGATATATTTTATACAAGAAGTAAATTAAAATGGTTTTGAGATGTAGGCATGATATGATAAACTCAAATAAAATACGTAAATAAAGTAAGTTTGTGATTGAAGAAATAAGAGTTGAATAAATCAACAAAGGAAGAAATAAAAGGGCGATCCAGAAAATAATGAGAGATTTTAAACATGGCAATTACAAAGTTTTGATTTAGTAATATTTTATTTAATGTGGTTAAACAAAATAATGATTCATGTCGTCAACCCTTGGTACATTTACTGATTTTAGTACAACCCTAGTTACATTTAGTTGTATTTTTTTACGCTATATTTTTATGTTATTGTACAACCGTAAATTTAGTTGATATTGTATTGCTCTACATTCATATATTGTTATGCAACTCTACATCTTCTAAATTTTATTTGATGTTTTATGTGATAAGATTTTATAATCTCATATTAGTTTTAATTTAGTTTAATAAGACTGAGGAAATGATATTTCTATATAATCATGTTTATTGTAATGATGTTAGAAACAATATATCGTTTCCTTTATACATTTTATATCAATGACAGTGTATGCTTTATCGAAATAGAAATTGTTGAAAATTTACATAAAATAAAATAAAAGTGTTTTGTATACATACAACAAATATCTGTATACTCAGGTCTATACTTATGAAAAATTTTCTAACAGATGTTCCGAATGTGTAAAAAATTGGATGATAAAATTTGCTAAACATTAAATTGACAAAAAAAATTATAGAGCTGGTGCTAAATTTAAGTGTTTATTTGTAAAATGTTATTTGTTATTATTATGATTTGAGTTACACAGATTTTGGAAGTAGATGTGACTGATATATAATTATGGTGATGTTATCTTATGTCTAATATCAATTGTTTTCATGAAATTTTATTAAAAAAAATATGATACTATATATTTTCTTTGAAAAAAAAGGGGGAAGGTGTAGTGTGCGAACACACCTTTACCCTATACCTATATAATCAGTATGTATGTATCACTCTAGGAGCATTAAACGCCTGTCTATTGAACAAATGACTCGTCTCATTCACCACCTATAGGCCGATCCTTACAGTGACTGTCCTGAAATAAAGGGTACAACCAATAAAACTTATTTAGGAGTAACCCTTGACGAAAACCTATCTTTTCAAGAACACATTAATAAAGTAACTAAAAAAATCAGAAAGTCGATATATATTATGAAAATCCTTAGACACAGTGCAGACATTAAACTACTCAGATTAATTTACAAGGCGATCTGTCAATCAGTACTCAGCTATTGTCTATCTGTGTGGGGAGGTGCACAAAAGACAATCATGCTGGTAATTGAAAGAGCTCAAAGAGCTGTACTAAAGGTCATGCTCCGGAAACCTCGCAGTTATCCCACCGCCAACTTGTATGACGACTGTCAGCTTTTGAGCGTCAGGAAACTTTACCTGCTGAGGGCTACCATCACTACCCACCAGGCTTTAATCACATCACCAAATCACGACGCCATTCTAACAAAACGAATATACCAAGCCCCCACCATTCGAGTTGAAACAACCTTTGCTCGTAGATTCGGTAGATATCTCCACGCTTTCGTCTACAATAAAATAACAAAGTCGTGTGATCTTAAACAACTCACGATGAGAGAGGATAAACACCGAGTCACTAAATGGTTACTTACGACGCTACTGAAGATCTATTGAATGCCACAATTTAAATGTAATATAATAACATTTTATATATTTTAATAATTAATGCATTTTATTATATAATAATAGTATAGGTGTTATAAATACACACAAATATTATTTAAATTATATTTCCGAAAATTATTGATAAATAAAAAATAAATATATATACATAGTCAGGTCATAAGTTCTGTCACATGTGCAATATGAAATAATTTAGACATGTTTATTATTTATGTAAACATTTATATAGCAAAATGAACTTAATAAAACATAGATTCTTATGGTAATAAAGTTTATTCAAAATAACCCCCGCGATTTTGAATACAGGCCTTTATTCTGCGCGGCCAGTCGTCTATCGCAGCACGAACGAGGTCCATGTCAATATCGGCGGCTGCCTTAATCAAGGATGCCTTGAGTGACTTCAAATTAGGATGAGGCTTTGAGCAGGCCTTTTCCTCCAAGTGTTGCCATATCTTGCAATCTAACGGACTCAAATCTGGACTGGAGGAGGGCCAGTCTTCGTGCCGGATGAAGTCAATTTCACGCGCCGCCAGCCAGTCTTGTCTGCTTTTCGCTCTATGAGCTGGCGCAGAATCTTGTTGGAATACCCAGTGCCTGTTATTAAACATGGTATGAGAAACAGGTTCCACAAGGTTCTTGAGGACTGTATTTTGATACACAACTGCATTCGTTTTTACGCCTTTCTCACAAAAATGTACCTCAGTTAAGCCCCAATAAGAGACTCCCAACCAAACCATGAGCGAGGATGGAAAATGACCTCGTTGGACACGCGGAATACGGTTGCTCGCTTCTTCACTGCTGTGTGCATACACCTTATCATTTTGTTTGTTGTAGCTCTCTTCCACGGTGAAATTTTTTTCATCCGAAAAAAGAATTTCCCGATGCTTTTTTCCCGCGTACCGCTTCAACAAAGCACGGCATCTCTTCAGTCTCAGGGCCATTAAACGAGCGTCCAAACGATGTCCTGTTTTTCTTCGATATGCCCTAAGCCCTAAGTCTTCATTTAACACCCTTTTCACCGTGGTCCTGCTTAACCCCATCTGAAGGGCCAACAGTTTCTGCTTACGTATGGGATTTCTTTGAATTCGCGCCTTCACAGCTTTTATCACTGCTGGAGTCCTAACAGAGCGAGGGCGACCACTTTTTGATTTGTCATCTAAACTAGAGTCTTCATTGTATCGTTTTACGAAAAACGAATCTTTTGGTTATATTAAAAATTTTCAGTAAGTCGAAAATCTGAATTGGCGCGTAACCGCAACGATGCAACGCAATAACTGTGACACGGTCTTCTTAAAGTGTCCACTCCATATTTAAAAATGAGGAAAATTCTAAAAAGTACACATTTTTATTTTCATGAAAAATTCGAAATTCGAATTCAATAAACTTTTTTGTGGCCAGCGTTCTAAATTCATAAGTTTTTATTGTGTGACAGAACTTATGACCTGACTGTGTATATATATATAAATCCCGCAACCTGTTTGGCGTCCTTTCACTTTGCATTATTGTGGCGTCCACCAGATGACGTTGACTTAGCGAAAATGTTTAAATGTATACTGACACATTGTACCTATCTGACGACAGTAACCATCTTTTTTTTTTCATATACCCTAAAATGTTAATATACAAATATACGTATATTGCCAATCACTATGCAACCGGTCTCAACTCCCTTCCATAATTATATCGATGGGACATCCGTTGTATATTTTAAAATACTGTTTATATTAACGACTATACAACGTCCACATTTTTATGCGACGTTGCCAAATTCCAGTCACTGCAAGCATACAAATTTAAGCTTTACTACAGGAGACAACGGTCTGATTTGCTTGCAAAGCTTAGAATGCAAAAACAATCCCAGAAACATGTGTTCGACGGACAGAAACAGAATTCCATCAAAAGCACCATAGTATCGAATGACAGACTACGCGGGCAGTGTGGGGTGCTCCAGAACACAGCAAGCTGGATAGATATTACAAGGCAGGCAGACGGCGTAGGCGGCTGAAAAAGTCAAGCTGAGGGTAGAAATAACTACAAAATTATATGAAATTAACATTATTTATTGATGTTATAAGATCAATGAACTGTTAAACCTAAACAGTGAAAATGAAAAAAAAAAAGGGCTATTATTTAGACAAGCCTAATACATGTTTTGAAAGATTTTTGACTCCTATATCCCTAATAGTTAAGTTAAAACATTTAAGAAATCTATAATATGCAGATGCAAAATCAAATACGGTGTAAAAAAATTATCACATCTGGAATCCGTATATGTTTCTCAAGAATATGCAGCCTGGAATTAAACGACACATATTTATTACTAAGTTAGTAACATTATTTTTATAACGGAATGGTCAATAGGTTGGGTTTAAGATCGCAAAATGAAGCTAATAAAGTTATTGGTTCGGCTACTATACTGGAAGAACAGATATTGGTCTGAAGGGTATTTTTTTTTAAACATTTAAAAAATCTACAATATGCGGACGCAAAACCAAATACGGTGTGAAAATTTTATCACATCTGGCATCCGTATATGTGTCTCAAAAATATGCAGCTTGGAATTAATCGACACATATTTATTACTAAGTTAGTAACATTATTTTTATAACGGAACCAAACAAAAAGAGTTTTGTTTACTGATATATTAAAGCAAACAATTATATGGACGCAAAACTAAACACGGTTTATACGATTAAGATATATCTGCCGTCCGCATATCTTAAAAAATTGTCTTTCTGGAATTGGTAAATTCACATTTGTCACAAAGTGACAGTAAGCACAACAAAAGCATAATAAGGGCACTACAAAACAATACACAAAGGTTATTTTTTACTGAAATAACAAACCAAAAACATATATGGACGTCAAACTAAACACAATATGTATAATTTTCAAATATCTGGCGTCCCAATATATATTTGTTGTTGTACCATTCATTCTGGGTAGGCAAAAAGCTTATCATCGTTTTTTTTTTTACTCTTGACTTCAAAAGTCTTCTTTAAATTCTTGCATAGCCACGACGGGTAGCCTTGACATATGATTAGCCCAACTCATTGAAATGTGACGGTAGTTTACACATTTCAATACTCAAGAGGATCACTAGGAACAATAAATCCGGATGGTTCAGTAGCGCCTTCTATTACTTATCACTTTTACTAAATTACCTTCCTTGCCACATTATCATACTTATTCCGTCACATTACCACAGTAATAGCCACAGAAAACGAATTAATTTTCTTAATTCGTTAAAGAATCAAATCGCGCAAAGAATGTCACATTTATATCTGCTTTAAAAATATGTACAGTAAAGTACGTTTGCCGAGCAGAAGGAATTTCGCAAATTGACTCCTAGCTACTTGTCTCTTTCGCTCGCGCGTAAATGATATTGCCGTCATGCTCACAATTGCGCCACGCAAATATAATTTAAAGAGACAAGTAGCTAGGGGTCGATGTACGAAATTCCTTCTGCTCGGCGAACGTACATTAGTAGAGAATTTAGGATGTGATTCCGCTACTGTCGGATAAAATCAGAACAATTCGTGTTATAGAAAAATCGTGGTAAATTACAATATTTTTAAATTAAAAGTGCTGTTGACTTCAGCAGCCAAAGTAATGGTGTTTCTGAGTCGTTAGAACTATTTGAAAAATAAAATAAAAAATATTGTGGTCTAAAGGAGAATACAGCCCTGTTTAGTCGAAGAAATATATTTTCTTTATTTTAATTATATCATCACAACGACAAATGTCAGTGTTGTGAAATTTTAGTTTTCCATTCTATTCCTTTTGTGCATTTTCCATGTCTTCCACTGATCCTGGCCGAATTTGCCTCTTGCCACTTAAAAAAATGAATTGGATTGAAATTGTTATTATGATATCAAGTCCAATGAAACCTACTTTAACAATCACAAAATGATCATAATATAACGAGGTAACGCTTATTTTGCCTTGATTCTTAACTTTGGCTTTTCTTTTCTTTTATCCGCAAAAATATAACTTAAAAAAAAAACTGATTTGTCAAAAACCAAGATTTGGTAGCTTAGGCATTTTTTCAGAATTTTATTCCCCTGGCTATTATTGTGGAAGTGTGGTGATTTTAGTATGACATTGTGCTAAGGCAGACAATATAGTTAAAGTGAAAAGTAATGGAAGGCGAATGAATGATGCGGATTGATTGTTCCTCGTAATCCCCTTGAGCATTGAAATGTGTTAACGACCCTCACATTTCAATGAGCTGTAGCAGTAGGTATGTACGAGCTTATATTTGTTTTCATAAATAAATAATGTCTAAAAATATAAGTAATGAAATAGACAGTTATCAAAATGTAAACTGCACAAAACTAAATGTTCAAGAGAGCTGCAAAAGTGTCATAAGTCTCAGTAATATTTTTTAGCTAATGACATTTAATATTCGTTGCATTGACAGAAACTTCGATGATTGCACTGAAACGAATGGATATTAATATGGACTTCATGGTATTTAACCAAATGTCATTTGAACAGTAATTCTTATATAAGGCAAAAAGAATGGGTACCTCAATTTTAAGTCCACCAAATACATAAAATAAAGCTGGTGGGGGGACGTTAGGAATTGCTGACGCATGAACCTGACGTAAAAGATGCTAATTGCGTGGTTGTAGACATCAAAAATGGGCCCACGGTTATAGGAATATATCGTACACTCTCAATATGCAACGTTGACGGCTTCATCTATCCGTAGACACACTACTTGAGTCGCTTTCATCACATCTGCAGGGGACATAAATATCAACATAAAGTCAGAAAGAGACGATAGCCACAAAATATAAAAACTGTGTCGCCTAGCCGAGCATGGACAGGGGCTGGAGTAATATAGCCCTTACAAAACCAACTAGGATGGAAAACTGCCTCGATTACATATTTGAAAGGACGGTACTACTAGGTACGGGGCGGAATCCGCGATTTTTATTGACCAGCATTACCGATCATGATATTGCCATAGTTTCAAGCACACCAAAACAGCGTGAGTACGAAACCTTCTAGCAAAAAAGTAAACTATGATGCAGTCAGTAATGACCTGGGACTAGAAGACTGGAAAGCAGTCATTAACACTGAAAGCCGTAGAGATTTTCACATCAACTATCCAAACATATATTCCCACAAATACTTCATAGATAAATATGAGCCGATCGAAACTTAACTTCTAGTCTTGGATCACGCCCTATCTCCTAAGATAAGATGCACTTGGAACAAATAAAGGTATTGGTATAATAACAATATACTCAAGGTAACTTTTTAAGGTACTAAAATTATGTAACGATCTATTACACCGACTCAAACTCACGAAGCTAAAGAGCTAGAAGACAGTCAGGATAATCCCAAACAGTTATGGAAACTTATCAGAAAATATGCTTTCAACCTATACGAAAGTATTTACTGGAACTGATTGACATTAAAAATAGTGTCAAGGACTTTCTCAACAACTGCAATGAATACATCGCTAAAGTGGGTCAAAATCTCGTCAACATGACCCTAAACAACACTCTTTATTTACCCTATAGACGACATAGCGGAGATCCAGCTCCTAACAACTTCAATAACCATCTCATCAAAGTCATAGCCCCTAAAATAGTAAAAGCACTCACACACATTTTCAACTTGAGTTTTGAGACTGGCATATTTCCGGAAGCATGGAAAATAGCCAACGTGTCACCTATTCATAAAGGTGGATCTAAAACCGATGTCAGGCACTAAAGAACAATCTCGCTCTTGAACATAATGTCGAAGATGCTTGAGAAGTTGGTAAACAACCGCCTTATCGACTAGGTACCTAGAGAAGCTGAGACTATTAGCAGGTAGACAATTTGGTTTCCGTAGAAACAAATCGACTGGAAATGCTACCTCTCTTCTCTCTAACCTAGTAGCTTCGCATCTAGACTTAGGTGAGTGATATTTTAGTGTTTTCTGGCCTAGTATAGGCGTTCAAAACTATCTCCATACCAATCCTGTTACAAAAGCTAGAACGATTGGGCATTAGAGGGTTAACACTAAAATGGTGCAGCAGTTACCTAATGGATAGGAGTCCGTGTCTTAGGATCAATCCCTGCTCAGATACTCGGAAGGACTCGGCTCCAGTGAGTTTCGGAGTCCCTCAAGGCAGACTTCTGGGTCCCACGATTTTAGTTATTTATATAAATTACCTTCTACATCTTCTCATCCTGGATGCCGAGATCTTTTGGTGCGCCAATGACACAGCCATTCTGTTCCATAGAAAATCCTGGAATAGTGTTTACAGAACAGCCGAGTCGAGGTTAAGACAGGTGGCGGATTAGTTGGATGTGAACTTGCTTACACTTAACGCCATCAAAACTAAATACTTGGCTTTTCACATCACCGAAGCAACTGCTCCAGCAAATCCCACCTCAATATGTCACTGTCCTGAAGTGCAGCGAAGGGAATCTTTTAAGAATTTGGGTATAATGCTGGACGACATACTCACATTTAGAGCCCATATCTCGTTGGTATCTGGTCGAATATGTAAACTCATCAACATCATATATAATGTCTCAATTTAAAGAAGCTCTCAGGCGTAGTGATGCGGCGCAATCTAGCCTGCACGGGCGGGATAACAGATTCTGTAGGTGCTTAGCGATTGTTGTACGTAGCGCAGGTGCGAGCTAGATTGCGCTTTATTGTCGCGCAGCGAGAGTAGCTATTTATTTAAGTGTATTTGCGCAGTGATCTTTCTGTACGTAGTACTATTAAGTATTCTCTGCTTTAGGTTGCTCAGTTCTTCAGATGGAGCCTTCGTATAATAATGGTAGATCTTCTTGTAGGGGTAAGTTCGTTCAATCATTAATTACAGGCTACAAAGCCTTCACCGCGTCTTCTGCTTACGCTGCCCAAATAAATAAGAGACGCTCCCGTGCAGTAGTACTCATTACCAGGACCAAATTTGCACTCCGTTTCCGTGATTTTTCCTTTCCATCTACTGAACGGGATCCAAAATATCTATAATTTTGCCTACAAACCCTTTCAGGAAAAAAAAAAGATTTTGAAAGAGTTTGTGTTGTCGCTGAACTATTTTATTTATTTATTTATCAATTTATTTCAGATATAAATAATCCTTATTTTTACACAACATATACAAAATAAAATTTTAATTTTAGCATAATTAAATTAATAGGCATACACACATACAAACATACCCTCCCACACATATCTCTACCCTCACACACAACCACTTTACACACACGTATTACACATCATTATTTACATGAAGCAATCAGGAAAAACACAGTTAGGTACATCATTTTTTATTAGGAGCTAGATGTACACCTACCCAGTGTCTCATAATAGGGCTGTCGATCCTATTTGCCAACGTATCGAGAATTGTGTTCGGGCTGCCGCGTGTACGAATCATTATTGAAGCGATTCTTTTTCGCAGAATCGCAAAAAAGTCGGCGACTTTCGCCTCTGCGAACATGATTGAGGCGCTACAGAATCGCGGCAGCCCCAACACAATCCTCAACGCGTTATTGTATTGAACACGCAGAGCGCTGTAGGTCCTCTGCTTGTAGCTAACCCACAGGCTGCAGGTGTAGAAGGTTTGACAGTACGCTCTGAACAATGTGAGTTTCACTTCTCGAGTGGACCGTGCAAACCTGCGAGCCAGCATGTTACATCGAACCGCCAGCGCCCTGCGCTCCCTTTCCATGTCCAGGTCATCTGTGAGCCTGTCCGTGACCACATGGCCCAGGTACTTGAACTGCGTGACCCTGACTAAAGGAATACCACAGAGCCGGACAGGTGGCACACACGATGGTACTTTACTGCCGACCCTAAATATTAGCAGCTCACTCTTTTTAGCATTGTACCTAAGACCATGTGATTCGGCATATGACCCACAGATCCCCAGCAGCTGCCTAAGCGCTCTGATTGAAGGGCTCAGGACTACCATGTCATCAGCATAGCTAATATTATTGACCATGACGCCGTCAACCGAGTACCCTACCATGGCGTTGTTGCTGAGTTCTCTAATCAGTTTGTCTATAAAAATATTAAACAATTTAGGAGACGTCAGCCCACCTTGCCGTACTCCGCAATTAAGCCTATATTCCTGACTTAATGAGCCGGCCCACCTGACAGCGTTGCGTTGATTTTCATACCAGTATTTAAACATAAAAATAAGCTCATCAGGTAAGTCGGTCTCCTTTGTCAGCTTGTCCCAAAGGATCTCGTAATTAACGAAGTCAAAAGCCTTAGATAGGTCAAGAAAACAGGCGTATACCGGCGTCTTTCTATCTGTGTAGTACCGGACAGTCTGCTTGAGACACAATATTGCACTCTCTGTGGACAACCCGGCCCTAAACCCGAATTGTGCATCATGTAAATGTAGAGATGCAGTAAGTGTTTTGTCAAGCAAACTGTCCAGCACCTTCGCTATAGTAGTTGCCAAAGAAATAGGCCTATAATTACCCTTATCACTGGCATCTCCTGTTTTATTTTTTATTATAGGTACTACAATAGTTTTCATTAATTCCTCAGGTAGATAAGAGTGTCCAATACAGGCATTAATAAACATTTTGAGAACTCTGGGGAGATGCACACCCGCATGTCTTAAGTGCTCAACACTCAACCCGTCATGTCCCGGCGACTTTCCACGTTTCATACCGCGTATGGCCATCTCTACGTCTTTTATAGTGAATCTGTGGTATGCACGTTCCTCAGCATGACGGGTGTGAGCGTCGAACCTCGGCGCAGTTGACACAGATAAAGGTGCTACAGTAAAATGATTTTTAAACATATTAGCGATGTCTTTGTTGTCGGTCAGGCCCTCCACACTCACGGGTTGGCTGGGCTTTGGACTCAATCTATTAGTTTGTTTCCAAAAGTTCTTGAAATCGTTGGCTTCGTGACTTGTCGCTATTATTTCCATTTTGATTCGGTCACTATTGTCCTGACACCATTTCAGTTTGTTTTTAAAATACTTTTTAGTTTTTTTCATATTATCATAAATAAATCCTGTAGTAGGTTTCCCATACAATAGCCATGTCTGAAAGTGTAATCGAGCATCCTTATGAAACCTCATTACATGTTTGTTCCAACCAACAACATATTTTTTATTAGAAGGATCACGGCCGCGATAACTGATAGTAGCAGATTCACACAAAATACTGACTATGTTGGTATAAAGATTACTTATTACTATTCTATGATCACGATTAGCACATATCTTATCACCACAATCTTTCAGCTCTGGTGGAAAGTCAACGGATCTTAATTGTCTATTACACAAGTCCGTATATGTCTTAACTTGATGTTCGTCCCTATTACCCCATATTACTTTGCACTGTGCTGGAGTAGATATAGTAATTGTAGGTAAAAGTACCGTAAAGTCACATTCAATTTGCAGTGGAAAGTGATCCGACCACGTGACGTCGTACCGCACTTCAATGTTCCTGATAGTTTGATACGCTAAACTGGTAGTTACGCAATGGTCAAGCCACCTACTGCTACCGTGAGCGTCACTTATATAGGTATATGTGCCCGAGTCAATGCCTAGCGATTCTATGTCCGCGCATATCCACTTTTGGTCCGAACAAAATAAAAGTAGCTCATGACAGAACAACTCACCTGGGTGAGCGTTAAAATCCCCAAGTATGTATACATTGTCAGCGTTGTTGTCGTCGATAATAGCACTTATTTCCGGTAGGCACTCAGTAAAATCTACTAGATTTACCTTCGAGTCTGTAGGCATGTATACTGAAAAGAATATCGCAGAGCGACTTGCCACTTCACACCTTACAGCCACCAGCCGAACACTTTTACACTGGATGACCGAAACTCGATCGAACGCACTTTTACGCCATAATATAGCGACACCGCCGTATGGTCTACCCCGTATCACTCCCGCCGATGTGTCCACAGCTGACACTCCAGTAGACTATGATTAATTCAAATTTAAATCATTTTCTATTATTTTATTACCCATGTTTAAGCTGCAATAATTATATTACCTACTTTTATCCTTGCCTTCTAGGTACCTATATAATAAACCGTCTTGTTTGTTTAACTTTTAATGTATCATAAAGGATCTTCTAGGACAGGCCCTGCCTAGTTTGGGATCCGCCATTTATCATCTAGACATTGTATATTATAAATTTTCTATTAAAATTTCTATAAGTTTTCTAAATAAATTAAATAAAAATCTAAACATATATTTCTTTATGTTTTTTTACAATTACTACCAATGCATATAAATGATTATTTACTTTACTTTTATTTAGCTGTAGAGTTGTGAAGATCCTGAAATTATTATTATTTGCATTGGAAATGATAACTTTCATCCTGACATTATGAAAGGTTCAGTTGCTGAATATTACAGGCCTCGGATGGTTTAAAAATAATCTACTACGCCTCAAATGGCATAATCGATTAATCGATTATAAAAATAATCTAATCGGCTCATCACTAAAATGAAAGCAAACTTCGAAATCAACCAACACTTCAATAATATTAAACTGTGCACATGTAGGTACGTAACTCTACACGCTCCGATAACAAATGAGTATGGACGAAGTTTGGCAACGTCTCATTCTTCGAGCGGACGTCAAATGCGGCCTATCATGAAAGTGTTGTAGCGCCACTGTAATTTGATGAGGAAAATAGCAGAACTATAGAAATGTACAGTCAAGGCATAGTAAGGACTAAATGACGTCCGAGTAAAAAAAAAATCTTAACATTTCTGTGATGTACTTCAACAGTAGAAGCGATTTATGCTTATTGCCGATGTGACGTCCGTATACCGGACGCAGAATGCAGGTGGACGCCACATCATATGCAAAAATGGCCATAGTGGACGCCAGATAGATACCAAGATGTATATATATATATATACATCTTGGTATCTATATATAATATATAAATATATATATATATAATATTATATACATAATATAATTATTATTCGCATAACAAATTAAAACTTTGTATTAAATTAAAACATTAACTTTAACCTAACTTAAACAAAAATAAAACTTAACACACAAATAAAACTTTAAAATTGCGATCGCGGATCTGCTGTGTTGTGTATGGCAACCGGTACAACATGAAGCGCGCGATACAGGTTCTCCTAGTGCGCGCTTCGCAAGCAAGCCGCCGCCGCCGGACAACTACCCTCACTATTAATCTTGTTACCGTATGATGTTGAAACTCTCTGTATTGTCCAAACTTTATGCTAAATAAATAATTTTGTAATTTGTAATTTTGTAATTTGTAATAATGGGGTTGGCAACTGTCAAATTGGCGCTAGCATCACTTGTACTCATAACAAACAGATTTTGTATGAACATTTTAGCATTTTTATCAAAAAAAGGAATAATGCCGCGTTGTAGTGTAATTAGTTGCTCAGAAGTTGGAATGCATAGTTTTCCCAAAGACCTAAAGTTGTCAAAACAGTGGCTGAAGGCGATACGTCGTAAAAAATTTGTGATAAGCAATGGAACAAGGTTATGTCGGAATCATTTCGTGGAATCAGACTACGTAAAGCAGGGAAAATACTCGGATGAGTTACTAAGTTATCATATTCCATGTACCTATTTGATTGATTAAGTCGAATCTACAACAGAACCGACATTGACCAGACCAACATTGACTGACAGTTGACACTGACATTGTATTATAGGGATTACATTCGAATCGATTTAATCAAAGATCGGTTTTGGATGTCCTATTTTCGAACTTTTTGTATTTTTTGAAGCTTAAACGAGCTTAACCCATGGACGTGTGAACTAGAATTGCATTTCCCTGAAGTAATCCCATCTTTTTTAATACAAACATATTCTTTCGATCCTTGCGCCAGATAAATTCAATCTCGAACGATTGGATTCGAAAAAAATAATAGCATCCCTACTTTTGAAGGAAGAGGTACAAGACGTGCTAGCGCCATCTGGAATTAGCTTTCACCGGCCAACCCCTTCATAAACTACTATAAAACATAACATAATCAGTATTTTTGATGTGCGATTAAATACAAGTTTTTGATTACTGTCTTACTGAAGGACTAATTGTGCGTCTGTTACCTTTTCTACCTCTAGTGGCCTACCTGAACTGTATTGTCTGTGCCCGGGCCTGACCACCAGTGTAGGTACTACTGCACCCTCTACCCACCCTACTCTATAGTGGGAGTTCTGTCCGGATGGTGTGTGCACTTAGTGAAATAAATAATCATGAATTTTTACCACAGCTGGTACATACGTGTGCCAAACTTCATATCTCGAAATTGAGGAAAGTCGGATTCGACCTAAGAGGCCCTTGAGCTACTGATGTGTAGCATAAGTATTCTAGTTTACAAAAATATAAATATACTTTGTTTGTACTTCCTATGTAACATCTTACAGTAAAAAAAAAAGTAATCTCCAAGACGACGCAGGTCAATTCAAAACACACGTCGCGCTACTTAAACGAAATATTATAACTGTTAAGTTTTGCTGCTGAGGCATGTTTGATATCATTTTCATATAAAACACAGGTAAGGAATTCATTTTTATAGATAAAATACTTCTTTTCCATAATAAATCTTAAAAATAATAGCAAGTTAGTGAAAAATTTAAGTTATTTTTTTTGTCTTAAATGGGCTCCAACTATGTAAATACAAGATAATTGCGACAAAAAAGGATGTATAGCTATATATAGTACAGTTATTTATTCTAATTTCTAAAAATATATACTTCGTTGGTAGGTTCTTCCTATGATATGGTTTAATAATGCTTTGGTGAAGTCTTCTGGTGGGGCTATTGGGCTTACTAATAATCCAGCAGCGCTTAGGCGCTGGATGATAGCAGAACTAGAAATTTCGAAGGATGACTGCAGAGTTCGAAGATCAGATTAACATAACAGCCGAGCGATTAAGACATATAAAATTTTACCATCACGACCAGCAACCTTAAGTACAAAAAGACTTCATGAAGAATGCGAACTCACTTGTGACCGTGTTTAAAGAGATCGGTGAGAGAGTCCATTACTGGAAATGAGCCAAGACCCTCTCGTTCCCGACGCAAAGGTCATCTTGGATACCCAAGTGGCTGCTAGTGTAATAAATATTGTAACCATTGGTGCTGAGCAGTATCAGAAGTTTATAACAAAGAGGTTAGAAGAATGCACAGAACCAGTCACCAAGCCAATTCCAAATTTGCTCTAAATTTCAAATCCAATGATAGCATTTTATGCACATAAATACATTTCTCGTCCTTGTCTTATACGAAAACGATATCAAACATGCCATAGTAGCAGAAATTTATCAGGTAGTTTTTTTTTGTTTATGTGGCGCGGGGTGCGTTTTTGAATTGACCCTCATGTGCCTCTTGGGTCGAATCCGACTTTAATCAATTTCGAAATATGAACTTTGGCACACGTATGTACCAGCTGTGGTAAAAAAAATCAGAATTCTTTCACTAAAAGCACACACCACCCGGGCAGAACTTCCCACAATAGAGTAGGTAATATAAAGAAAAAAAATAACTTCACATTTTCATACATTTGCTTTTAAATTCAATACTTGCTATTGAATGATAGTATTTTATGCACAAAAATAAATTCCTCGCCCTTGTCTTATACGAAAACGATATCAAAGATGCCCTAGTTGCAGAACTTTATCAGGTGGTTTTTTTTGGTTTCGTGGCGCGGGGAGCGTTTTTGAATTGACCCTCACGTACCTCTTAGGTCGAATCCGAATTTCCTCAATTTCGAAATATACCTAAACCTTGGCACACGTGCTGTGGTAAAAAATTCAGGATTCTTTCACAAATTGCACAAAAAAGTAGTTTGTTCTAGACTAAACTCACACTACTATTACTTTTCAACAAAGAAAGAGATCTTTGAGTGAAACACGAGTTCGACGTAAGTCCTTTTCTGTCGTTCATTAGCCAGATGCTTATGCTTAGCTCAATTGCCAGAAACTTGAATGATAAACAAAGGCTCATGCTAATACAACTTTACACGATACCTACTTCATTTTAGGCAGAATTTTCATGGTTGAAATTTATCAAAATCATAAATGTGGAAAATATTTGCTAATGTGCGTTTCAGTAAAATTATAACTTGTCCCTTCGCCGTGAAGTTGGCTGTAGTGCACAAATGTCAAAAAATGGGGAAAGCAATAACATAAGTAAGATATACTTTTGTACATTGCTTCTGGACCTACACTAGGATACCTACCCTGTGTCGTGGGAACCAGAAGCAGCGATGTTATCATCACACACATCTCTATAAACATCCAATACCGTACTTCGCGGTAAATAGGTCCACTCTTCACTTTCAAACGGATTTTTCATTTGATTTGAGGCCAAATATGTAAACAAAGGTTACCATTAGAGAAAATGTATGCTAGATCGATGGTTACTATTATTGAGAGAGAAAATAGCTATAATTTATTTTCATCTCTGTTTTAAAACTTCTGAAACAACTAAACATACTCAGTCAGAAAGATTTGTAAATAGGTGTAACATACATTTTATGTAAAGTAAAATAGTTATATTAAATATGGTGCTTGCAACACTAAAGAGGTTCGTAAGCTTTTGATTTTTTTTTTGGTTGAACTTATAAAAAACGAATCTGCCAATGCCAAAAAAAAGTCTCGCGGACACCATTTTCATCCAGTGAGATCATAAGTTTATTTAGTTCCACTTTCCGTCGCAGGAAATGAGTGGTGGCGCGGTTCCTATTATTGTTCTTAGCGATTTCGGACCGCTCCAATACAATTGTGCGGGTCACAATAGTCACAAAGTCGAGTACCTATAGCTCGTTAGTTTTACGATATAACAAGGTACTCTGTGGTTTTACGTTAGCAGTGGACTGGCCCAGTCACAGAATAAATTATATATAGGGCCCAGTCTCGTACGAATGTGCGGGAAGCGAACTTTCACCTCCCACGCAAATTTTGTCCGACGCGCAAACGGCGAGCAGGTTTCAACTTGTACAGTTCGTGACTGATTGCGCTCCCCGACTTGGCGAAAGTAAGTACCTACTATTGTTTTATTTTGTAAGTGTAGTAATATACTAGTTATTGATTAGAAAAATAGTTCAAAGAAAGGAGCTTTTTGTGATAACAGTGACTATTGGCAAGCAAACGCTTTTGCGTAACGGCTTAACCAATTTTATTGATACAATTGTATCGACGTGGGTCCTACATTACTTCATGCTTATTTTAAGTTTCTAATGATTATTAATTTTTTTACAGTTTCCGCACCATGTCTCCGTTTTTAAACGGGCGATGACAATGTCGAAATCGATTTAGACTATTTTATTGAAGAAAACCCCGAGTATTCAAGTTCCTCTTCTTCTGACGAAGGCGAAGAAAGTGGTGACGATAACATACCTCTGAGTATGCTAGCAGGATGGCAGAAAAAGCCCTTCAATGGCAAACCTCTTCCAGAAAATGCTGTTCGTGATCCAGGAGATATTAAAACTCCATACGAATATCTCGAGCGCTATTTCACTGTCGAGCTCATGGGACAGATGGCTTTGACCACAAATCAATAATATCTGGCCAATACTGGTATACAAATGAAACCTGTTTGTTCTTTACTAGATAGTCAAAGTCAAGGTACTTTATTACTGTAGATATTTACATATACTTAGCAAACGTCATTTTTAGCCTCTTCTCTACATTGGACCACTGTGGGAGCAGAAGGGCGTAGAAACTCCCACAGATTTAATTTTAGATCTCTTTTAAAAATAGGTTGTGCTTAACTAATACAAATATGAAAAATTTAATTGTTATGATTAATAAGCAGGAATAAATAATTACAAAATTATTAACAGCAAGGTCTGTGTTGAGCCAGATTAACCCCATACAGTCCTGTCATTTAAGTAATCTTGAACATTGTAATATCCCTTTTTCGGCAAAGTCGCTGTAACATGCTTTTTAAATTGCTCAAATGGCAATTTCAAAATCTCCAGAGGTATCTTATTGTAGTAGAAAATGCACTGACCCTTGAAAGAATTGCTAACCTTCGCGAGTCTAAAACCGGGGCGCACATAGTCTGTGATTATTTCTTAGGTTAACATTACAGCTGTCGCTAAGTTTGGAAAATGTTTTAAGGTTCTTGCGTACATACATTATATTTTCGAAAATAAATTGACTAGCTACTGTTAGTATGTCAATTTCTTTAAAAAGCTCTCTTAAGGAGTATGTTCGTTTTAAATTATAAATTGCTCGAATAGCTCTTTTCTGTAAAATAAAAATAGTTTGAATATCCGCTGCTTTCCCCCACAACAAGATACCATAGGACATCACACTATGAAAGTAACTAAAATATACTAGCCTAGATGTAGCCACATCCGTGCTTTGTCTGATGTTCCTAACAGCGTAAGCCGCAGAACTTAATTTACCAGCCAATTTATCTATGTGGGGTCCCCACTGCAATTTGCTATCAATGGTTATTCCAAGAAACTTCGTATCATTTACCAATTCTAACGTGCTGTTGTCTAACACCAAACTGGTCTCAACTTGCCTGACATTTGGAAGTGAGAATTTGATACACTTGGTTTTACCAGCGTTTAACAATAAATTATTAACTGTGAACCAATTCAAGGTTTAAGACAATACACCATTAACATCATCAAAATCTCCTTTTTGTCTTTCAATTTTGAAGACCATTGAAGTATCATCAGCAAACAACACTATGTCAGTTAATTTCTTCACCATGAAAGGCAGATCATTAATATATATCAGGAATAAGAAAGGGCCTAATATGGAACCTTGTGGAACGCCAATTTTAACACCCGATCCATCAGATTTTACGCCGTTAACTTCTGCCTTTTGAATTCTATTGCTTAGGTATGATCTTAGTAGATCCAATGCTTTATTTCTAACTCCGTAATGATTTAATTTAATTAATAGCGTATTATGATCAACACAATCAAACGCCTTCGACAGGTCGCAAAAAACTCCGATAGCATCCTGTGCGGCCTCCCATGCAGAATAAATATGAGATACAAGGGTAATACCTGCATCCGTGGCTGCAGGTATTACCCTGGCAACTGGCTGAACGTGGGTACAATTGTGCCTCTGCCACCCCTTATTGTGTCATCCGGGTAGTGTTAGGTTTGAAACCATTAGTGTACAATGAGATAGTAATATTCATCTAACTACGATGAAACCTACGAATTTTATTAATCAAATGTGGTTTATTAAAGATAAAATAAAATAAATAAGTAGTTAAATTCTTCTTAATATTGTCTGTCTAAAATGCACAGTATTGCACACAATGTTTATTAGATAGGTGTAAAATATTTTATGCATGCTAAAGTTCTTTTTTTGTTGTTCTTACATGCTCAACCTAACACGAAGGATAAAGGGGCTTCGCTTCGGTCAACCCCTTTTACCCTTAACCTAAGCTGCCGCAGTGTTTTGCCCTGATATTAGTTGTGCAAATCGGTATAAATCATATTCACCACGGAATAAGCGGTTAATGTGATAAATCTTGCTGTATCAATTCCTTTAACCATCGATATTGGTAAGTATGAATAATAGGTGGTTAGTATGCATAATAACTGAATAATTATCTTGACCGTAGCATATACATAATTACTCAAACTATACGTAACACTAGGTGGATCACGTCCAGACGCTTGCGGACTAGGTGACGACGAGTATTGAATAATATTTATTCGCATGGCGACAACCGGCACTGCGTCAACCCGCTTTACTATGCCCGATACTTTCATTCGCGCTGCATCAACTTTTAGTTTATTCCTTACTAGACCTTAAATACCTAGTGCCGGGACCTGTTCTAGTACATACGCCTCACCTCTATCACCAACCGCATTCACCATACCTAGTACATTTTGAGGTTATATCTGAAGTTTTCAATTTATCCTTTAACGGGGCTTTCACTAATTCAAAGATAGCAATGGAACTTCCTTTCAGTATAGTCACTAAATGTTCCCCCTCTATCGGACGTTCTAGGCTTCTTCGTTATGGAGAAATCCATTAACCCAAATATTTGGAGGTTATAATAGAACTTTTCCACGTATATTCTCTAATGGGGCTGTCACTAATTCAAAGAAAGCAGCGAAACTTCGTTTCAGTGCAGTCACTAAATGTTCTCACTCTCTTTCTCGCTCTCTGGCCCTTTTTTATGGAAATCACACTGGCCAAGGGACCTGATACTCCTGGAACTAAAATTCATTTTGGTTCTAAACGGTGACACTAGGAGTAAAAGAAAAGCAGTAGTTCTCAGTCACTAAATCTTTTTTGATTAACGACAGCTCTAGGCTTCTTCGTTGTAGAGAAATCAAACTCAAATATTTGGAGGTTATAATCGAACTTTTCCACGTTTATTCTCGGGGCTGTCACTAATTCAAGGAGAGCAACGAAACTTCGTTTTATTTCAGTTACTAAATGTTTTCACTCTTTTTCTCTCCATCAGGTCTTTATTTATGGAAATCACACTGGCCAAGGGACCTGATATTCCAGACTAAAATTAATTTTGCTTCTAAACGGTGACACTAGGAGTAAAAGAAAAGCAGTGGTTCTCAGTCACTAAATCTTTATTCATTTACAGTGTCTCTAGGGTCTGTACTTTTGAAGATTCAGGTTGGCCGAGGGTTCTGATATCAGACCCCTTGGCCAGATATAAATAAATGCTAATAATTTTGCAACCGTTGAGTCACTAATTATCTGGCTCGCATATTTCTCAGTCACCAATTAGTCACTAAATCATGGAGTAGCAACCAGCTCCCTACATCCATTGGCCAAACGTTCTTGAAGTACATATTTTAGTTATGATATTTTCTCCCTAACTTTTAGGTAACACATTTTCCAAAAGCTAGCAACGCTGTATTGCTGTAATAATATTGCTACCAACTTAACGGCGAAGGGACATTTTATAGTTGAATGAAACCAACAAAGGTTGGATAGACAACTCCTCGCTAAATACCTACTAAACTTCCTCAAAATACTCGTGCTCAAATTTTATTTTTATTTAAGCTAGCAACATTCTGTATAGATACGTCATTTTTTGTTTCCTTCATTTTCTGTCTGTCAGTTCAGTCAAGTCAAATGTGTTGTCGATTTGTCGTGTTGTGCGGGTGCGTGTGGATTCGTGGATTAAGCGAAATATGTTATTAAAATATGTATAGTTAGTGATCATCATAGGCCCATTCTACTCCTCTGATATTATAAACATGTTATGGAGGAGCAGCCTGGGTCCAGTAAGGGCAGGCCAGTTTGGCAAAATTGTGTGCATTGCCCAAATTTCCTCTTCAATACATCAGCGGAATTTGAAAGGTTTTACAGCAAATATTACTCAAAACTAAAACATGTCTATACTGATGATGCAAATTACATATATAATACAAGTATATTATTGTTTCTAGGCACATCCAAGACAAGCATTCGATAAAAGAGGGGTCTATAATCTTGTGTCAATACGGACAGAATGGAATTTGTTCGGCGCTACAGTTCGGAGACTTGCGGAAAGCTGGTTTCCGATACCATGTCCGAGAGTATCACTCGTACGAGAAAGAAGAAACGGAAGATTGGACGTTCTACTCATCAACCCAAAATCTGCCAGCAGTGCTCAATGACCCCAACAAAGGAAAACAAAGCAACTTTTTCACCAAAACATGGGGCGACAGTTTCGTGGAGAAGGCTGACATTCACCCGAGCCCATACTTGCCTGACATAACACTAGCACACTTCGAAAGCTATTGTAAGAAGATAGCAAAAAGGTATCGAAGGCATTGCAGGTTAAAAGAGAATGTTATGACAAAGCCAAAAACACCCACAGTAGAAGCTGAATGTGATGTACCTAGTATATTTTTTGAACAGTCACTAAAGCTACATGATGCTGATGTTTTCAGTAAAGTATTTCCAAACCTATGTTACTCCGAAAATCCTACCTCAGCCATAAGATCTCTACAAGAAACATTGAGCACATACCTGGATGTTGTAGAAATGAAAATATCAAAGCAAGTAGCCCAAAAATCTGATGCATTTTTTCATGCAATGTTGAGCCATGACACCATCATGGAGCAAATGGCAAAGGCGGCAAAAACAGTTCAGCAGACCAGAGAGACACTTGCTCAAGTGAAGGGAAATCTAACTGAGACTCCGTTGAAATTAATCAGCATGACAAGAGTCAGTGAGAATATGGGGAATGTGCATGAGATACTGAAACTGATGGGTACTGTGCAGCAGACACAACCCATGATCCAGCTGCTATTGAGCACCTCCGACTATGTAGCTGCTCTTGACCTGATCAGCTCCACTCAGAAGGTGTTAGCCACTCGCCTCTCAGGGATACAGGCATTCCGGCATTTGTCTCCTCAACTGACAGAAATGAAGAGATTAATCCATAAGATGCTGAGCAATGAATTCCAAAGGTTTATAGTTTCTGACTTGAGCAGACCCTCACAAGACCAGACTGAGATCCCTGACAGAGATAAACTTGTTTCCATAGTGTCTGGGATACTACGTATAAAGGAATTTGACTTTGTTGACACCTTCAAAATTGAGGCCATGACCTCCATCCAAGCAACTATCAAGCAATCTGTCATTGAAATAATTTCAGAACGAGATGGTAACACAGAAATAGTCCTGAGAGGTTCCAATTCAGACAACACATGGTTGTTATGCAATGAAGGTATTATTTTTTTGCAGAAAGTAGCTCCAAATTTAATCAACCTGTTCAAGAGAATCTTGTGTATAACTAATTTGATAACAGAAATTAGCCAAATGGATGATGTGACAGGGAATGAGAGTGAAGATGTTTGGTCGAAGGAAGAATTGGAACTATTACAAGAAAAACTGAATAAACTGAATGTTTCACTCTCTGATTACTGCAATGAGAGATGTGCAAATCTCATTGTTACTAAAACTGACAAAGATTATGTGTTTTCTGATCTGTCTCAGTTATCCAAACTATCTAAACTGATTGAAGAGTTCTCAAGTGAAACTGAAGCCATAACAGGGCACAGCAGTAACGCTATGAAATTAGCAATGAGAAGCTTTGCAATGAAATTCATACAAAGTCTACACACTGAACGCAGAAGCCAACTTTCAGCTAGTCTTAACAGTGAAAGGTGGAAAGTCGCTGAAGTACCAGGTGAACTGCAAAGTGTCATAAATATAATAAGTGATGGAAACGAAATTCCATCAAACTTACAATATAAAAGTGGGAAGGCAGACAGTAAATATTTAGTTATAAATAAGGAGAACTATGCAGTTGTTGCAGCAGTGCAACTATTGGTAAAGATAATGCTGGAGTATTGTGACGCGACAAGGCAGTCCCCCATCATAGTGCAGTACTTAGTGCACTGCATGCTGGAGCTGATCAGGTCATTCAACTCTCGCTGCTGCCAGCTGGTGCTCGGAGCAGGCGCCATTCAGAGCGCCGGGCTCAAGACCATCTCCACATCAAACCTAGCTCTGGTATCCCGGTCTCTCCAGGTTGTACTATGGCTACTCCCACTAATCAAGAATCTTTTAGAAAAGTTGCACTCCAGTGAGCTCTCACTCAGTGGTTTTGATACGGTAGAAAACGATATGAATAGCCATAAGCAGGAGATAGAGAATAAGATATCTCTCATAGTAAGCAACATGCTCAGTTCTCAGCTGACAGGGTGGGATGCCAAGCCTCCCGTGCCGTCGCAAACATTCCGAAATATTTCTAAGCATTTAGTAAAGTTGCATGAGGCTTTGATAGACATATTGCCTAATGAACAAATAAGAAATATCTATAAGAAGGTGCACGAAAACTTTAAAGGAAAACTAAAAGAGCAACTAGTGAAAATGAATATTGTAGCAAATGGAAGCCCACAGCATGGAGTTGTCACATCAGAGCTAACATTCTACCTGCAGACATTAAAAACACTGAGAATTATTAATGAAAATGATGTGGAGGATAATATTTTGTACGATATATGGTTGAATTAAGATAAAGTTGGATGATCCAAAGATTTTTTATTATAAAGGCTTGTGAAATTATGAATTCAATATTTAATTCTTGGAAGTATTTAAGTATGCATGCTGTGGTGCTTTTTACCTGAGTGCAGAAGGAGCATATTGTTTTTCGACCGTATTTATGTATGTATATCCATTTCGTCAGTATGCCCCTAAGCCCAAATGGCTTGACGGATTAAAATGGATTAAGATGTGTTGTATTGCAAGCCACTTTTGAATTATTTAACAAGATTATTGTGTTGGGCCTTCTAATGATATTGATTTATGTTTTAGAGCAATTTGCACTTAAAAAGGATGTGGAACTATTGTATTATTAAAAAGTATAATGTGGATCTTGTACAGAAAAAGAAATGAAATGCCCATAGTGTACATTTTGTTAATAAACATTTAATATAAACAAACTTTTCTTTGCTAAGGCTTAGTTATTTATTTTCATTGGCTTGAGGTATGTTAATAAACAATAATTTCCTTAGGTCTATTAAACTTAAATCTACCCACGCAGGTAGGTGCCTACTTATAACAATAATAGTATAAAAATAGTTGCATCTATACATAAATTAACAAAAGCTTAGTTATTTTAATAAGCATCATAAAAAAAAGACGCCATTGGGTACCTAATCAAAAATGCTATGCAACTACAAAATACTTGAAACGATAACAACCATACTGTTAGCCTTTGCTCAGACATAGGTCCTAGTTTTATCAGGAAGAAATTAATTAATGTCAAATTATTCATAGTTATACTTTCTTTATCTTCCACACTATCAACCAATTGCAATGCTAGTAATATTTTCACTATGATACTGCTGATTAGATTCAGATCTTTCTTTACAACAACAGTCCTACTTGCCTGCAATAGATCTGTCTCGGCACTATACTTTGGCAGCCTATGCCTCGGGCATGCAACAAGGTGAAAAAGTTGAGGAACTGAATATAAAAAGTTGATAACCTGAGGAATGAAAAACAGGAGGACAGTTTTGCTGAAGTGGCTCAGTATACCGACGACGGCAAATGTCATACCAGAGACGTAGCAGAATGTATCTCCAACAAATACCCTTGATGGGTACCTGAAAGCAATATAATTATTTATATTACAGGATATATAGTAATTTTGACGAATATCGCCAGCTGCCTGAAAAGTAAATTTTTTGCATATTGGTTATCTATGCACCAAAGCAGGAACCAAAGTAAGGTTTCATATTTATTTTATTTTAGCCTAAATTATTGTTACCTTTGTGACTATTTTATAACTACAATTCGGGACTATGTTATAACTTGTGTGATGTTGCCTGAGAATAAACGATTATTATTATTATTATAGTTGGACAGCTGTTGGATGGCTCCAACACATTTTTTTTTATTAAGCTATGAGCTTTAACGCATTTATTCTTTAAGTAATTTTAATAGCTGGGAGGGAATTCATAAGAATCATGCACTTTTTGCCAAGTCTTTGAAATTTAGTATAGACTTAAGGATTTCCGAAACCGACAAAAGCAACTTGTGCGCTTGGTGGCCTGTTTGCTATAAATCCGTCATCTGTGTGGCAGTATTTTTAATACATGGGCTTTTATTAGCCACAAATCCTTGAGTAATAAGTACCATGTTTTATAGGTGCAAGGCATTAATTTTTAAGATCTAATTTGTTTCAAAATAAATTTCAAGGTCGAATAGTAGCTTATGCACCAAAATCACTGTTTTATGTCACGGGCGCGATATTGAATCCTGAACGTATCGAAGGACTCAAGATTTAAGTCCCGAGGGGACAAAGTTGCTTGCTTTGTCTTGGGCATGCATGAATCCCTCACTGCACTCAAGACTCAGTCTTAATTCCCCCTCGCTTTACTCTGGGTTTAGGGGGGAATCCTTCGTTACGTTCAGGATTCAATATCGCGCCCATGACATAAAACTGTGCATTTCATGTTTCTTTTATTGCACACACAACTTATAAAAAAAACAATAGTTACATGAAAATAGTTCACAAAGGCGAGCTTATCTCTAATAAGAGATCACTTTCAGCAATCCAGGATGAGATGGCAAAGTTTGATTGCTGAGCAACGGCAGACCTATGCGTACAACAATGGAAGGAAATAAACAAGTACTTACAATAAACAAAATAAATTATATAATTACTTTGATAATATACTAAATACTTATAATAAACTACTAGGTACTATTATATATATGTTACGGCTAAAGCTAGGTGTGTAGTTTAGCTGGCTAGTCTTAAGATTAATTTCGACCCTCGGCTAATGTCCGAAGTCAAGTTCGTTTGTGATAACGGATGTCATCTTTAATCGGCTAGACTGCACATTAGCCGATGCGTTCGGTTAATGTTGGACATTAGTTAGCTAATGTTGAAAACGAAGTATTCGTGCGACCGCGGGGAGCGGGCGGGGTAATAAACTTAAGTGTAGTTTCACACCTAGCTTTAGCCGTAACATGTATATCGTAAAAATATATATTTTTTTCACTTTTTTACGATTTATTTAAAAAAAATACTGTTAAAATGATAAAAATTCATACATATTATACGAAAATGATTCCAAACTTGCTCTATTAGTCGGCTGTTTTTTTTTTATTTTGTTTTGGTCGGGTGGGTATTTTGCACCCCCCTCCCCCCAACCAACAGCATTATTTTTAATATAGCCCGCACTGGAAATGCTAAGAATTACTTTAAGAATAAAGAAGTGGTGAAGCTCAAAGCTTACTAAAAATTTAGAGGTTCAAACCAATAGATCTCCCACAAATTGCTTGAGCACAGCTTGAGGGAAGGTAAGTTTGTGCGGTAGCAGAGAGGTGCGCAAGGGGTGAAATTACATACTAAGATCCCCCACTGAAGTCTCGCGCCATATCGACGTCATGGAAACACCCCTCACGTAGCATTACATGACTTTGATATATGGGTCTGAGTTGTGATATCTGTTTTGGAATAATCAGGTCAACTTACCAATTATGTTTCAGTAAAGCCAGTGCTGTACCTAAGTAAGGCAACATGATGTACAGAGAGAATGTGTGTGACTTGTACTGGTCTCCTCTGAGTTCTAACAGATTGAACACCACAATGGATGTGGCTATCACAATTGACTGGCCGACCTCCAGTCCGTTAATGCCAGCGAGAATATTAATGGCATTGGTGCAGAATACAGCTAGCATTCCCATGTAGATGTAGTACAGGAAACCTGAAAATACAAAAGTGATTTTCAGTATAATTTAGTAAGATAAAATAGTACATCAATCATGAATCATTATCATCATCATTAGAAGTAGGAGAACATAAATTATTGAAAGCACTGAAGAAATATCTAATGAAAATTTCAGGTTGCTTACTGTACTAAAAAGTGGTATAAAACTATATTTACCAATATTAACTGAAACTCCTAACCATTGTCTAAATGGCAGAGGAATAACGAAAGTAGTCGAGTTGAAGTTAACATAGTATACAACCAGCAGGGGCAGGGATGCGATGGTTGGCAGCAGCAGTTTGTAGCGCCATCGTAGGTCCAGTACATCGTCAGCAAAACCAAGGAGGAGCATGCAGCAGATTGACAACAGGGCTGCTAGTAATTCTGCAAACTAAACATATAGGGCTTACCACAAAAAAATAAACTAATGCTCAACACTTGTTTAAAAACAAAAACATATACCTTGTTACCACAAAAAATATTAAACACCGTTTAACCTCAAAACAAACGTCAAAACCCATACATTTTCGTTTTTAAACAAGTGATAATGGGGTTTTATTTTTTTGTGGTAAGACTCATGGGATTTGACATTTGTTTTGAGTGTAAGCGCTGTTCAATATTTTTTGTGGTAACACGGATAGGGACAAAAATGCAGGGGCTTTGACATTAGTTTTGAGTTTAAACTATGTTAAACATTTTTTTGTAGTAACACTGACAATGTTTTAGATTTTTATAACAGCAGGATTTTCATTAAGATTTATTTATTTTGTTGGCAGTTGACCATTACAATGAGAGCTACAGAAATCATATAACCAAATGTGGATGAAATAACAAGTAAATAGTTACCTCATTGTGAGGAAACCTCTCTCGTTCCATCAATCCATTCCCAAAGGCAATGGGTATAAATAAGAAACAAGTTACTAGGAAGACACATCCTGACACAACACCAATGGCTTCAGGGCTGAAACATACAAAATTAAATACAAAGAAAAACAATATTTTCATCAGCACACTGCTAAAAATTATTGTTACTGACAATAATATGTTTGATTAACATCAAGAATTCTCTGACTTCACATAACTTTATATGTTCATTAATTAAAACAACATGAAACTCACATTTTTGCTTTGCTGGGTTTGCACAAGTCGACTCCGAACAGACCAGCTTTGATGAACAATTCCTTGAGTTTAGGTATTAAGCCATCAGTGAGCCAGAATGCTATTACAGATAGCACTAATAGTAATAATATAGACCACATTTTTATCACTGCGCGAACACTTGTGTAAATTTTTAAAGAATTATCTTGAGCTTAGAACGATGACTTTTGAAAATTGGCAAAATCAAACCATTATAGATACTCTTATTCAAGACTAGATTATTATAGATATTCACAATAAATCCAGTAATTCACGAAATAATCTATAAAAATTAATAAACATGCCGAAAAAGCGTACACGACGATTAGCAAACAAAACACATGTTCTTGACATTGACTGACATTGCATTGTTGACAATAGTTGACATGACACAATACTTTGTTCAGCTGAAATTTTTGAACACGAGTTTTACAAATAACTATTCATAACGAACTAACGAGATGAGGATGTTTTGACAGCTGCGTTCAAATATTTTTTCATCGAAGTTTTTATGACAGACGTGTCGGTCGCTCGCTCGCACAGATAGTTATTATACTGGTCGGTCGTGTTTTTGTTTTGAATTTTGATTGATTTTGATATTTGCATTTGAGGGGCGTATTTGCTTTCACTGCATTACATTAATAGAGTAAGTACACAGGTAAATCTGTAGATAGATCTGCCTCTCTGAGGTTCTCTCTATCATGGTTACAATTACATATCCTTATTAAATTATTCAATAGGCAGTACTTGTTTTCAGAGTCAATAATGAGTTCCAATGAACTGGATGAGATCGAAGAAGAAGCTAAAGCAACGGCCGAAAAGATGGTCATGAACATGATGCAACGTCCAGGTCAACTTGAGAAAGTAAGTAGGCATAACCTCATGTACTTTTTTCTTATATCTTACCCATTGTTTTATCAAGCCACCTATAGGGTTGGGTATTGATCAGGGACACTTGATTTTAATTACTAGAGTTATATAGGAGGATAGTTGACTATATTCTTGAACCTTTTATCCTAGTCGGAATATTGTCGGAAACTTGTTTTGGATTTATAATACCTAAAACAAAATATTATTTTGTTTGCCTGAAATGGAACGCAATTTAAAAAAAATTAATAGCCTTTGGACCGGCAAGCGACCCGCAGCGGGCAAGTTTTCAAAATGAGTCGACCGGCAAGCGACCCGCAGCGGGCGGATTTCCGGTCGTATAGAGATGGGCGCTTTTAAACTTAAAATATAGGTTGGGAGCCGCGTTTGTACCTACAGTTGGTAACCCCATACACGAACGTATCTGTGGAGCTATCAAAAACCAGTCCGTGCATAGGAAAAAAATGAGTTCTGACCCAGTTTATCGGAACGATTTCTCGCGCGCTTTCACCGCGTTTTGATTGAATCGCGTTTCACATGTTTTTCGCTAGAAATGTATTATTTTTAATTGATACTAAGGTTGGTGTTGTACATATTGTATAAATAAAACAGAAAGTTAGTAAAAAATGTGTTTAATTTAATTTTTATTAATTTTATTAATTAATAAAATAATTAATTAATCAATTTAATTTAAATGCTAGGTTTGACCTGGGACAGCTAGGCTCACGAATACATTATTGTTTTCATTCTTAAACACTAAATTAGCTTGTTTCATGGCAATTCTAATAATATATAGGTTCCTATCCTTTTCATACAATAAAACGCCGTGAGCGACGTTTTAGTAGGAGCAGGCAACAGCCCGCGGGGACCACCCACGTAGCCCCCTTGCCGGTTGAGCGTAATTTTTCAAAATGGCGCCCGACACGATAAGGGCTATAGAATTTTTACATTTTTTTATAGTATAACAAAAATACCCCTGGTTTCCGACAATTGAGGCTTGAGAGGGGGGGGGGGGGGGGTTTGTGATCAAAACCCACCTATGTCCCAAAAAGAATATATGTGGTTCAATATTGTACAGGTTATCATTTTCTAGTCCCTTCACATCAGGCAAATCTGATGTTACCTGTATTCTATATGACTTATATTTCATTTGCTTATCATTTTAGGTAGAGCAGTACAAAAGACGGATAATGCACAAGAAAGCCTCAATCGAGGCCCAGCTGAAGTCAGCAGTGCAAGGCAAGCTGGATGGAGTCAGTGTTGGCCTGAAGCAGCTGCAGGAGTGTCTGGACGATGTAAATGATATTAGCTTAAAGTTAGTATTTTTACATAAATTAATAGTGTTAGCACCTGCTTAGGACTAAGTATCTGTTTCATTCGCAGTTAAAATTATAAATATTTCTAATAATATAATATTAATATATAAAAGTTTTCATTAATTATAACCCTGATTAATAGTTCAACCGGGTTGCCTGTAGATATAGTTCGCACAATTTTTACTTTTACTATAATGTAAATGGCAGGGGGTTATTTGGAGCTCCCCTGTCCCTGTAGTATAGTTTTTTGCGAGGAAATGTATAGTTTTTCAGATCTATGTTATTTACATTTTTTTTTTAATTTGAGGTTATGTTCACATAATTTTTGCTATGGAAGTGATAAGAAGCAAGTATGCAACCCGTAGAGGGTTGGGGGAAAGCTTCCCATGTGGTCTTGTGGTGTTTTAGCGTACTTTTTTATTGCCGGAGACTCGGTTTTATTCAATTACGATTTTAATTCAAATTCAAAGACTTACGCAAAATTAAACTCCATTGTCATTTATTAAAAAAATACACACTGAAGACTGACTTCAAGTAGCATTATATTTTTGAGTCAAATTTGGCTAGGGTAGGTTATTGTGGCTAAATTTCAATTGGGTTATAGGTTAGGTTAGAACTTAGAAGAAGCAAAACGGCAGTGTAGCCAAGTTAGCGGGGCGAAGCGGAGTGAAGCGGAGCGAAGCATAAGCAAATAAAAACAACATTTAATGATATGACTATGGATTGCTTTATGTCACTTTCATAGCGAAACTTTTCTAAATATAACATCAAATTAAAAAAATACATAATTCATTACTCAAAAACTATACATTTCCTCGCAAAAAAAAAACTAGGGGGCAGGGGAAATTCACCCTACGTCCTTCACCACCTCCATCCCCCAAATTAAGGTGAACAATATCTATAGTTTACCTGGGTCAGTGTCGATAAGGGGGCGGAAGCCCCCACTTGTAAAATATTCAAAAATTATCACTTTTTGAGGCTATCTATTTTAAAATTCTAAGTTTTTTTTCCTTGGCGCCCCCTTATCTACACTCCAACCTTTACCTGCTCAACCTCACAATGATTAATTCATGTTAAAAAATAATTCATGGAATTTTTTGGCTCAATCAGGAATAGTGGAAGGTGTGTAAAATACCATAAACAATTACACTATATAATTTTGATAAATCAGGAATATGTGTAAAATCTACGATCAGGAACAAGGTAGTTAGATTTAAAAGTTACTTCAGGAAATATGCTGAATTGGAAATATACCATTCATACTACTTCATATCTCACTAACTTTTGTTAAATTGTAGAGGTCTTTCTCAATACCTACCATATCTTCATGTAGTCATGTGATTATGTCTATTTTCCGGCCATTCATTGCTAACCCTACTTCATAATTCAGAATGGATGAATTAGAGATGGTGCTACATGGAGTGCCCCCACTGGTAGCGTCCCTACAAGCCGTGAGAGAGGAAGACTCTCGCCACTCCCAGTATGAGACGGCTATGGACAGTCTGAAGCACATCTTCACCGTTCCAGAGAGTGTTGCTAAGACAAAGCAGTGGATCGGTGAAGGCAAACTGTTGCATGCTCATCAGGTAAGTTGGCAATTTTACATTGTTGTATGCATTTCATCCTGTTCTTTAATTAGTAGCGAAAAGATACAGACTCTTGGAACTTTAATTGTTTTGAATAACCATTGAAATAGTTAGAAATAATAAAGTTCTAAAATAACCAAGAAAAATATTAATTTATCATATCATCAAGAATTCAAGACTTGGATTGCCAATGCCCGGGTATCCTGTGGTTAGCTCAATAGATATACAATTTGCTACCCAGACTAATTATGTAGATATGTACCAAAAACTTAGTATTGGTAGGCCAATAGAATATTTGAGGTGTAGAAATTAACTTCCGAAACATGGCGCGCCCCTCCACTTACACCAATGAAAAACGTTTTGGAAGAGGGCACTGTATATTTGTAATCTCTTTGCATAAACAAGCTTTACTTATAGGTACACTATTATTCATTTATAACCTCAGAAGATTGCAACTCTTAGCTGACTTACTTCTATCTATCTATCTACCTAACCAGCCTCCTGCACCCACTGTTGAGTAAAGGCCTGCCTCCTGCCTCGTCTACGCGCGTCCCTTGGCCACCATTCCATGACGGCTTGTTGCTTACTTAATTTGTTATAAAAAATTAACGCCCTCTAAGGGAACTACATTAAAGCTTATCTTCCCTATTGTATTTTCAGTGCCTCACAGACCTGGAGAATTCCCGCGACGATCTCCTATACGAGCTGCACCGTCTCCCAAACCAGTCACAGCATGACAAGATCATGCTGAAGGCGTACTTCGAGGATGTGGAGACAGTCTCCAACCTTCTGGAGAAGCAGATCAAGCTGATATTGATGCGGACGCTCAACACTGTGAGGAAGGAGCCGACGGTGATCGTAACGGCACTCAGGATCATTGAGAGGGAGGAGAAGAGGGACCAGATGCATCTTCAAGTGAGTCGCTACTAGTCTACTACTACTGCTACTACTAGTAACGGGTCTGCTAGAGGGTTCATCAACACTGAGGAAGGAGCCGACGGTGATCGTGACAGCATTCAGGATCCTTTTGAGAGAGAAGATGTGATGCATCTTCAGGTGGGTTTCTACTAAGTAACGGCTCTGCTAGAGTTTAAATCAACACTGAGGAAGGAGCCGACGGTGATCGTGTCTACACTCAGGATCTTTGAGAGAGAGGAGAAGAGGGATCAGATGCATCTTCAGATAAAAATTATAAAAAATAACCATGTGGATTGCTATAGTGGAGGCAAAATAATAAGCATGTTGAGCGAGCATGCTTAATAAACCGCAAGGTCCGGCATATTGATTTAGGACTCAACGTGCACATTGATTTTGGCTCCACTTTACTACTGTCTGCCAGAGGCTTTAAATGCCTGCTGATGTGATAAAAATCTCGGCCATGGATGTTTGCGACGAACTTCTTCGGGATCATGTAAACTAGAATTTTTTACTATACTATCATAAATTAATGCATAATTAATGTAAATACTTAAAATTAAATGCAAAATGTTAAAACCCCCGTCCACACAAAAGACTTTTAAGAAGAGCCAGATACTATAATGGCAGGACGAAATAACGCCAGCCTGAGCAGCCCTAGGACAGCAGTCCACTCGATTAGGAGCTGTGATGCCACACACAGATACTACCCCACCAAGCCAACTATACGCCAGTCGGGCATCTTCCGTCTCATGTCATACACGCCTTGCAGCATTTTTTGTTTCACAGGTGTTCTTATGTGACATGAGTTCACATGAGACGGAAGATACTCACAAGGTCAACTCATAACACCCCTCTTTTGCGTCAGGGTTTGCAAAATCCTGAAACTTCAAGGTTGAGGATGATTTATAATTTAATTTTAGCAACAGAGCCAGTCGGGCTTCATGCCGCCCGGTCGCCCCAAGTGCTGGCGGAAAATGGCATTCGACACGCTACGGGACACGGTCGCACAACGCATCGAGGGCACAAGGTAATATGTATTTTAGATAACTTTTCCCTTCATTGGCTGAAGAGCACAACTGTCAACTGACGCAGAAAAATGGGCGAATGCAATATCCGGTTGCCAGATTAAGATTACAGCTCCCCGCTTTAAACAAATGGGATGGCAGGTTTGAAGGTAGCTACAACCTCGTCACGATACGAAATACGTAAATTAAATACAAATTATACCTATGACTATCGGCAAAGTACATGAAATGAACATTTATGGTATGAATTACTGTGTTATTTTCTTCCTAACTTTTGGGTAACACATTTTTCAAAAGATGACAACTAACTGTTAAGTTGCCGTTAAGTTGGTAACACTGTTTCATTGTTACCAACTTAACGGCAAAGGTATAAGTTATGTACAGCTAGTATTAAATAAATGACCTGCTTTAAGCGATATGTTCAAGGGGATTCAGTTAAAGGGGATATTAAATAAATTAGTTGAAGGATCAAAAATATAAAATAAATTTGTTATCATTTTCAAATATATTTTTTTTAAATTAAAATTAAATTTATTATTTTTACTATTATTATATCCAACAGAATAAATAATATTTTGATTGATTGTCTGAAATGCACTTAAACAGTAACAGTCAACTCGTTGTGATTTGTCACAAAAGACCCAAAAGGGGCTTCAAGATTTTACATGATGTCTTTGAAGACCTCCATGGCGTTACGGTTCGAGACTCTGCCTCTCGAGCGAGAGGTCCCGGGTTATAATCCCGGCTGAGGAATAAAAAACGGATGTTGTTATATGTGTGTGACGTCGCTGATTCTTTTTCCCACGACACACACAGAAGTAATGTATGTGCATGTATAATGTTTTTGACTGGTCCTTACTTAGGACCCTTCACCCCTGTGAGGGGTCCGAAGTGAGTCTTCTCCATTTTTCGCTGTCCATCCTTTACCATCATTTGATGACTGGCATAGGGCTTTGAAGGAAGTCCTCGGTTTGGCGGCGGACATAAAAACTTACATCAAAACTACGATCAAAATATTTCCATGTGGTATATTTTTTAAATTGGAGGAATTAGATATTTGGTTGCGATTTGAATAACTTTGGCATCCCAACTTTACCAAATGTAAGCCATACCTCGAGTGTAAAGAAAGACTCACAATTTCAACACCCGTCCCTTTATTTCCCCCTAGTTTGCAGGAGCGGGAAGACAACAAGATGTGGCTAGTACGAGACTTAGAGCTGATCCGGCAGCTCATTGTCGAAGACTTGAGAGTCGTGAAGTCGCTGTGTGTGCCGTGCTTCCCGCCGCATTACGACATCGTCAGCAAATACGTGGACATGTACCATACGGCGCTGTCTAACTGTGTGAGTATGGAATGTATTGAATGAAAAACGCTTCAACGACGAAGGAGTTTCTTGAGTGATGATAAATCTATGGTATGGACCTTCCTAAATCTATGGTGAGGAGCTACTAAAAAAAAGAAACTAATTGGCGAGTTACTAACTAGTTTACTTTGACTCACATCCATTGAAGCTATAATAAAGGGGACGCCACACAGGGCAATACTGTTTGGATTGGATAGTTTGTGTGAGACTTGATTTCATATTTTACAGTTGCCAAAAGGCTTACTTTATTTGCAGTAGTTTTGTGACATATGGCCTAACTTGGCACTTACTTCACTGTACTTTACATACATTACCTTAAGTATTATCGTATTTAGTTACCGAAAGCAATGCTGCTCAAAAGAAGTGACACTGACATTCCCCGATCATTTGAGTGTTAGCAGGGAACGTATAGTTAGTTTTAACCAAAAACATATTAAAAGAGGAAAATATTGAAAAAATAATTATTTGGGGGCAAGGTAGTGCCCCCGCCAAGTCGAGCAAAGCGTGGCGCAAGGGCACTAACATCTTTTCTTGAAGCGCTTCTTCGTTTTTTCGAACAGTCACAACTTGTGTTTGGATCAGTTCACAAAATTGTCGGGATATGATGTCAATAGGGGACTTATTAAACATATGAAGTTTCAATTGCATAGCTCTTATACTTTATATTTTACTGACTCACTGATGATTATCAAAATTCTTAGGGTACTTCCTGAAGTCCTAGAAAGCTAAAATTTGGTATTTATGATAGTATTAGTATACAACATAAAAATCTAAAACTTGGAACTTTTACCCCCCCAACCCCTTAAACTAGGGGATTTAAGATTGTATGAGTCTTCCGAAAATTTTTATGCTAGAGGTCTGAAAATGTATATATTGACTCCTTGTTATAAATAATTAAATACTTATATCAGGATTTTTAGTAAATCACCCCCTACCTATTAGGGGATGGAATTAAGAGCGCGCAAATTGCTTATTGTGTAAACTCAAACACAAATTTCTTTATTACTGTAGATATTTACATATACTTAGCAAACGTCATTTTTGCCTGTTGATTGATTGATTGATGATGAAGCAAATACAGCGCGGGTATGCTATCACCATACATAAAAATCAAGGGCTAAGTTTGAATAATCTTTGATATTGCTGGCAGGCCTATGTAGCACTCTCTAGAGTGACTAATTTGCAAGGTGTTCACCTTTTAAATATCGACTTTAGTAGTATTAAAGCACAACAGTCAGCTATAGTCGAAATATAATCGCCTAAGAGCCAAGTATCGCCCTGATGTTATAAACAGTAAACCAACAAAAAGAAAAAAGGCAAATATAGAGAGTGGGCTATGAAAAAAGACACCTCTGAAGTTCAAGAAATACACCCCAAAAAAAGAAAGAAAAATTAACAAAAATAAAAAAATATCTTATAAGCAACTTACAAAAAGTAGTGAAATGCCACCAAAAACATTTTCATGTACAATGGTGCCAAGATGAGACCATATGGCTCGCACTGTCAAAAAGTTATCAGATCTAATCTAAAGCCAAGCTTCTAACTCTACACGCCCTAACTCTAAAAGCCCTAACTTCACAAACTACACCTTAGTCAAAATATGTGGCTTGGCCGTTACTCTACCGTCAGACGGGCGTAAGTAGATTTTTTTTCACTGTTCATTAGTTTTCTGTAATACAATTGTTTTTGTATTAAAAATTAATGAAGTAAAAATGAAATAGACTTGTTTACCTACAAGAACATTACTCGTAGAGTTAGAAGCTTGGCTCTACATGAGATCTGATAACTTTTTGACATTACGAGCCATATGGTCTCGTCTTGGCAACATTTTACATTAAAATATTTTTGGGGGGATTAACATATTCAAAAATCGATTAACCCATATTACTTGTGATCAATTATTTCGGTTTTCCGTTTGAAATGGTCTCTTCAAATGAATGGGTTACCAGGATTTCTGTTAACCTTTCTAAGCGCTAACAAAAATGACGGTTAACCGTATGAAACGACTACTCCAAATAATAGGTTATCCGTTCCCCGAGTGTTAGTCAAACGTCAGCTGCCGGTCGTGAGTCCTAAAGGCTCCGGCACACCTCAGGCGGGACAGGAGCAGGTCGGTAGCGGGGTGGGTGTCAAAGACCAAAAACTCTATCAAGCATGCCACACCAAATTCGAAAGCGGGCCGGTGCTGTTGTGTCATATTGGCGGCGATTTGACCGTACATTTCACAACATTGACAATCGCCCCGCCACCGCCCTGCCCCGCCTGAGGTGAGCCGAAGCCTTTAATGTCTCAATATTCGCGATAGCTGCAAGACATTGCAGCGAGCGGCCTCGAAGGCAGAGAAGAGCACGTGAGCCTTCTCTCGTGGGTGCTCAAGACGTACCCCGGAGTCGAGATGATGAACAGTCCGGAGCTCAATGTGGACGTGTCGGAACTGCCGCCGCTCCTTTCCGAGGAGAGCATGGCCGCTATACAGAGGGACTACTTGCAGGTATGTAGCACAAACATATTTTGGCTGAATGTACCACAGATAAAATAAAGTGTAATTTTGCGCTGTTATTGAATTTATGTATGACCTACCAATCAAAACAAGAAAATCGATTCATAATTGACATAATATAATAATAATAATAATAATTTATTTTATCAAAAAATATTACAAACTCGCTTATAATAATAACTAACAAATTGTTGAGCAATTTATATGTAACAGGTGCGGAAAGGTCTTTTAAGTATACTGCCCCCTGCACTAGTTTTTATAAACTGTGTTGCAGCAGGGCATGTTAACAATTAACAATTTACACAATTGCAGTACAGACGTGTAGGTACTAACACTGAGGTTATCAAATAGTTTGTTTATTCTTAATTAAAGTTATAGTTAAAGATCTAAAGGAATTATAAATATTACCTAATATAAAATAGAAATTGAAAATTAAAAATTGATATTAGCTTAGCTTTTTCAATACTGAGGTATGTATAATTGTGATTATACATGCACATATGCATGTTTATAAATGTTTAATGGATATAGTTTTTTATAATATAATGTTTAAGTATATATATACATATATATATATTTATACATGATTCGATATAATAATAAATAAAATAATAAATAATAATAATAATATATATGCTTACATTGATAATATATTAAATTTGGCTAAAATAAATGAGTTATGATTTTATAGGTATATCATTTTTAGGAGGTTATTTTTAAAAGATTCTCAGTTTGCTCATAGTTAAGTCCACTCAAGAAGTTGCCTAATATTTTCTTACAGTTATATTTCGTATTGTTTCTAATAGGGCAGGTAGCGCAAATTTTGTTATATATATATATGGTCCTAAAAAGTGACAGAAGTGTTGAAAAAAACTTGTCTGGCATAGAGGGACTATATAAACATTATCCAATCTTCTTTGGGAGATCTGCTCCGGTGGAATGATGCTGTGTTGTCTTAGGAGAAGCGCGCTCAGATATAATTGTCGTATCGTTAGGACTTTAAATTCACGGTAGAGATCTTCAGTAGGATATCGATAGGGTTTGAAAGTTGCAGTCTTTATGATTGCCCTCTGAGCTCTTTCAATCTTAATAAGGTTACTTTTAATAATAATCGCTTAGTTTGCTACATATTGCATACTTACATACGTATTGCATACAGTTCAATTGAGAACCTCTTCCTTTTTGAAGTCGGTTGAAAAGGCTCTTCACCGATCAATAGAGGACTAACAGAGCAACATTAGAAAATATTTTTATAGCGATTAAATATATAAAAAGTACATACATTGAAATCCTAAATATTTTTATCTACACACGTATCATAAACCCTATTTACTGCGTCCAAAAACCGCACGTTACGACCAGCATAATGTTATACAACTTGGTAAAAACTCATTTCTTATCTGAATATTAATTTGTTGTCTATGGTTGACAAAGTCATACACATGTTTTGAGAGTTCATATATCGCTAATATTGTGGACTTATTTTTTCTAAAGGCACTCTGTTCGTCTACAAATATATTGTGCGCTTCTAAAATAGGAGGCCGATTTTGCTTTCGTCTGTCTCTATGTGTGTCTGTCAGTTCCGGTCTAGGGGCCAAAGTTTTCAAGCGATCCTCACACAACTTGGCACACGTGTTCCTTGTTTTTTTTTTGTCGGGAGCTTTTCTCGATTTTCCCCTTGTGGGGGGGGGGGGGGGTTATGATATGACGTCATAATTTTTTTGTATGTTTTCTTTTTTCCTTTTCTGAAACATATCGTGTGGGATATCAAATTAAAGGGCTTCATGAGCCGGTTCTAAAAATATACTAAAGCATTACCTTTCGGCCGCCTGTTTTTTCAAACATACCAATTTTTGACTCTACAGACCATGAGAGTGAGTGAAATAGACTTTAACTATTTTCGTGAAAAGTCAATATTTTAATCGCAAAATGTAGTTTACAAAGTTATTGTGCGGCTACTTTACTACTAGATTTTGATTGAATCTAAAATACTTACCTATAAATTGGTTCACAGTCCCCCCTGTTGCGAGGTCTACTGCCCACAGGGCCACTAGTGATATGTGTGTTGATAAACTAATGTATGCAACCTTACTTAATTAGGCATTAAAACTCTCGCGTGATATTATTATGAAACTCACTCTCGAGTTTTAATGCCCTCCATTATGTATCACATAAACTACTATTAATGTTAGGCAAGGTTAGGCTGGATCAATTTTCCAGAAAAATATATCCTTGTTAAGTGCTTCTCCATATTGTCCCGCAGAAAATGGAGCTAGACTACCGTACGTGGATGGACAACACGCTCGTGTCGGAGCGCGCGGAGTGGGAGGGCGACAAGCCGCCCGAGTGCGAGCCCGGCACGCGCGCCTACCAGACGCACGCGCCCATCATCATCGTGCAGATGATCACGCAGTACCTCGAGGTATAGGCCGATTTTTTTCTCCCCACCCGGGATCAGAGGTGGTCATATCGGCTCTTTAAAAACAACTGCAGAGTTGTTTTGTAAGAACCGTTATTGAAAACAGCTTTTCGTTTATGCGTTATTGGTAATGAAAATTGCATTCGCACGTTGTAGCTTTTAAATTGGGGTGCTGTTATGTAATAATGTGTGACATTGCTGTTAGCTATTGTTGTTAGTAACATTATTAAGATCAAATAAGCTTCCGTTTTCGATTTTTACTGCAGTTATTTTTTGAAATTTGTTAAAGCATATTTATACGATATAGAATTTTTACAATATTTACAAATATATTTTTTCTCTACGTCACTTTAATCCTAATACTTCCACATTGAAGAAACTGAACAACTTAGTCAGCGCGTGGGCCAGGCAATATTAAATAACTGTATGCCTGGCGCCACATATTCACAAATATTGAACAAAGTGTTGTCATCGCAGTTTTTAGAACCAACCACCCTAATTATTTTAATTGGTAGAAGGGAAAATGTATCTAAAAAACTAATTACTAAATACTTTTCCAAATTAAATTCTTTACAAAATGTAGATAGAATAATCTTGTTTGCGTTTCCCTTCAGCCAATCTTTGTCACAACATGAAAATCATATAAGACATGATTATAATACATTTATACACACATTGACATGTCGTCATACTGAAAAATTTCATTTCATAGACACCAATATTTGTATTGGAAAATATTTTTATTTGACTAAGGATAGGTATTACCTATCTAGGTTTTATACAAAACAGATAGCACAGTCACTATCTTATTTTATTTTGAACTCAGTCAAGTTTTTGACTAATAAAACGCCTGCTTCTATTGAGCAGTGTAATAATAATGACATGTACTCCTTGGAATCTGTTCCAAGCTCTTTAAATTAACCCATAGGACAACAGAGAGTAACTCTGGCAGTAATATTAATATTTGTATAAATATACCTTCATCTTGCCCATTAAATCAAGTTACTAGTAATGAAAAATGTAAAAGTAAGAATATTTTAAACGTGGTTCATCAAAATATACAGGGCATGTTAAGTAAAGAACTGGAAATTGAGTTATTCATGAACTGTAATAATATTGATATTTTATGTATAACAGAGCACTTTTTAAAGAGTTATCAGTTCATGTTCAACTTTAATAACCACCACGTTGCTAGTTCGTTCAACAGAAAAACAGCTGATCGCGGTGGCTCCTTAATACTTGTAAATAATAGTTTTAAATATAATCTCCATCTCAATGATGGCAGGTTCGCATCATTAATCAGCACCAAATCACCGACTTGAGGGGGGCTCGTCCGGTCAGTCCACTTAAGGCGCTGCTGCAAGATGTGCAAGTACTCAAGGGACCACCGTTTCCAAAAATCTTGAGCCATCTGCTGCAACATCTGCCACCTAGTTAACCGACTTAACTTAACATCACCGAATGGGTATTCTGGCAGGGCGATAAGGGGCTGACCTATCAGGAAGTGACCCGGCGTCAACGCTTCCAAATCATTTGGATCCGAACTGAGCGGGCACAACGGACGCGAGTTCAGTGTCATTTCAATTTTACAGAACAGCGTCGCAAGCTCTTCAAAGCGTAGAGAGGTCTCACCGATGATCCTCGTCAGGTGCGACTTAGCCGATTTAACCGCAGCCTCAAAAATTCCTCCCCAATGAGGACATCCCGGCGGACTGAAAACCCATTTAATCGTCGGGAGCAAGCCGTACCGATGGCGTCCTGGTTACCGTTCAGGAATTGAGTGACCTCCTGCAGATATCGCCTGGCTCCGACAAAATTTGTGCCGTTGTCCGAACGGATTAATGTCGGGAGGCCCCTTCGTGAGACGAACCGATCTAGACATGCGATAAATGCCTCAGTAGTGAGGTCACTGACCACCTCCAAGTGGACTGCCTTCGTGGCCAAGCACACGAAGACGAACAGGTATGCCTTCACTAATCTGGCGTTCCGTAGCTGTGAAGACTTGACCATGAATGGTCCCGCGAAATCCGTTCCGACACCCGCAAAGGGCCGGATTTCGTTAACCCTATCCGAGGGCAAATCGCCCATCTGGGGCTGCATCGTAGCCGCCTTGGCCCGATAAAAGGCAGGCACCGAAATACGACGCTACGCACTAAGCGTCTTCGCGATAGAATCCAGAACTCGCGCTGGAGAAACGCCATCAAGGCGTGGCATCCGATAGGCCCATTCCGAATGTGTCGATCCTATATCAACAGTTCGACCAACTTCCCCTTCCTAGGGAGTAACAACGGGTGGCGAGCCGCATAAGGCAGGTTGGCATTCCGCAGCCGACCTCCTACCCTCAGCAATCCTTGAGGGTCAATAAACGGGTTGAGCCGAGCCACAGCTCCCTTCAGTTGGACGCGTCCGCGTCTCAGAATGTCCAGTTCGGACTTAAAGTGCACCGTCTGCACGTTCCGTACCAATGCGAACAACGCATGGTTCCGTTCCCGTGGTGTCAGGACTTGTGTCCTCACCCGTTGCGCCTCAGAATTGCGACAATTCCGCGCAAATCGGAAGATCCAGGCGGTCACATTGACCAGCTTGTCGAACGAGCTGTACCGTTCCAGCAGGCTGAACTCCTCTTCCGGCTCTGGTTGCGACGTACAGACACCGACTGTCAAGGCGCCGTTCGCCGAGGTAACGCGTGGACTCATTGGCCAATCCGATTGGGCTTGAGTCAACCATTTTGGACCCCACCACAAGGGATGTCCAACCAACTCCGGAGCGTGACACCCACGAGACGCACAGTCTGCTGGGTTCATTTCCCCTGGAACATGTCTCCAGATTAAGGGAACCTCCGAATTCAAAATCTGCGAAACCCGAATCGCCACAAAAATCTCCAGCTTGTGAACTGAAGCCTTCAGCCAGCATAACACGATCTGGCTGTCCGTCCAAGCGTAGACCGTATCTTCTAACGCTATTGACCCACGAAGAACCGTCATCGTGTGGTTGAGCAGACGAGTCAGGAGAGCCGCTCCCGAAAGCTCTAATTTGGGAATGGTCAGGCGAGTGCGCAACGGCGCAACCTTGCTCTTGGCCATGACCAACCGCACATCAACCTCCCCCGAGAAGTCGACGTACTTCTGCCGGAAAATCCCGTCACGCTTCATGCGTCGATCCATCGACAGAAGCCGCGTCTCGGCTGCATGGTGTGAACTGCCCAGCGGTGGGCGATCACTCTGGAATGGAAGACGTGTGAGAAATCGACCTGACCAAAGGCGACTAGTATTGTTCCGATAAAACTGTTCACACTCTTCTTCAACCGGGTCCAACCGGCGGACCGTAGGTGGTTCCTCCACCTCCCAAAACTTCTGTATCACCTCCGAGAGTACAGAACCGAATAAGGGACTACGAGTCGCTAGGCGTGGGGCAGCCGGCATGACCGGACCCATTACCGCATGGCCCAGTCTGGTGTTGACCGAAACCAGACCAGTCGCCTGCAACACGTGGACACCTGGCACTAACAGGTATCCCAAGGCATCGATACCCAATAAAATGTCTACTGGGCCCGGAATATCGAACTCCGGGTCAGCCAGTGACAACCCAGCGACCAACTGTCGCACCGAGGGCGACAACCGTACGTGAGGGTGTGAGCCCATCACATTAGGCATGACTAATGCCGTGACCGTCAGATTCACCGATGAATCCACCCGTGACGAGAGAGTAATCCGACATACTCCCTTAACGGAACCGACTTCCGTGTTCCCAATTCCCCGAATTGAATGTGGATACTCCCTTACCGAAATGCCCAACCGTCTTACAAGGTTGCACGAGACTAAGCACCCCTGGGCCCCCGAGTCCAATAGTGCTCGTGCCACACAAGATTTGCCGTCCGAACTCCACGCTATCACAGAGGCGGTGGGGAGTATGACCGTCTGTGGAGTGGCGGCACCCTGTAAGTGGGCGGCGTGTCCCTAGCGGGAACCTCCGCGGGATCCGAACCCGCTCAGACCTCCGTCGGCCTTGGAGTAACTCGGCTGCTGATATGCAACCGGCATATCAGACCGTATGTGCATCAAGGGGTCCCAACCCGTATAATAGGCCCCTCGCTGTCCTGGTATCCGATCATACCGGATGGTGTACGGTGTGCCCGGTGCGCACCGTGGATGAATGGGGGAGAGCGGATCCAACCTGGGGCGCTCTAGGAATGGGGGCGACATCCGACTGTTCGCCTCCCTGTTCGCCTCCCAGAGCAACGGGCAGGGTGGCGCAGAAGGTGGTGGACTCCCAGCCTTCGCGCTACTCATAGGTGCCATCTGACACCCGCCCGTAACACGCAATGAGCCAGCGGCCCGAAGTCCTCGCTGACCGTGGACAGCAGCGACCGAACCCCTGCTATCCCGCATGTTACCCCCCGCGCTGCCCCCTTCCCCTCGGGGGGGGTCCCGTCCGCGGGTACCCCAGTCACCCCGTTGGTGACTCCCGTTGCCCGGAGGGGGACTGGGTCCGGCCCTGGTTGGGCCCTGTGGCCGACCAACCTGAGTCCGGCCCTGGTGACCGTCCGAATGGCCTGACCGATTCAGGCACAACACGATGTGGTGCTTGCCACCACAGCACTCACAGGGGAACGCGCGCGAGCACTCGCTCAGCGTGTGCGGCCCCAAACAACCGAAACACAATCGGTGACGGAAGACTATCTTCCTGCGGGCAGCTACCCCGAGCGCCTTAAAGTTGGCGCAACTGGTCACTTCATGATCGGCACTGTCGCAGTGCACACAGCCGTCACCCGACGGCGCGGCATTCAAAACGCCAAATTGTTTCGACCGCCCACCCCCCCGTGGGGGCGGGGGGCGCGGCCACTCCCGCATCCGCGCGCGTTGGCGCTGCACACTGGCCTCCGTATCCAGTGTGTCACATCGCCTGCATTCACCCTCCAAAAAATCCGTCAATTGGACGAGCGTGGGCAGTTCCGTGCTACTGCTCCCATGCAGCTGTACAAATATACAAATACAAAATACAAATACAAAATCATTTATTTGTGGAATGTAGGTGGATATATAAGTTGGTAAATACATTTATGTACTCTACATTCTGCTAAAAAAAGCATACAAATATTTTCATTACTTATAGTCTAACATGCAATTCTAATAGTTGATCAAATTAATGTCTTTAACAAATTCAAAAGTCTCAATTGAAGTTTATCATACATGTTATAGAAAGTGGCTCAGTGGCTCTGTAAAGTTATTTGCAGAATTCCTTGTCATTTAAATATTCAACAATAGAGTAATAACACTTCTCAATCAATATGGATTTAAGCTTTAATTTAAAAGTATTAACATTAAGGCTTTTAATATTATTAGGAATTTTATTGTAAATTTTTGGAGCTAGTCCAATTACGCTTTTACTAAGTAGAGCCGTTTTTGAGGTTACATTTTGAAGCCTATGAGGATTTCTTAATCTATTAGTTTTCGTAAATAATATTGGGTTCGTTTTTACAAATAAAGCAACTTCAAAAATGTACATAGAGGGAAACGTTAGTAACTTCAGTTCTTTAAAATATGGTTTACAGGTGTCTGTTGATTTAAATTTACACATTGCTCTAAGACATCTCTTTTGAGATTTAAATATAATTTCTCTATTTGAACAGTTCCCCCAGAATATGATACCATAGCGAAGCGTGGAAGCTACATAGCCGTGATAGGCACATAGCACTGCGTCACGGTTCACAACTTTAGCGAGCTTATATAACGCGTATGAGAATTTACAGAGTTTTTTGCAGATTTCTTCTGATTGTGGCTTCCAAGTCAAGTTTTTATCTATAACTAACCCTAAGAATTTGGTTTGGTTCACTTCTTCAATTGTTTCACCCTTGTAGTTTACATTTGGGTTCAAATATTCTACATTTTGACTAAAATGCATCACCTTGGTTTTGTCAATATTTATAAGCAGGTTATTATTAGTAAGCCAATCTATGATGTTGCTGAGAGTACTATTAATATCTTTCTCGTAGTCTACATCATTATTCCTTTTTATTAGAACTGTGCTATCATCGGCAAACAGTACCATGGGGTGGTGTACATTATTCGGCATGTCGTTAATGTACAGTAAAAACAAAAGCGGCCCCAATACGCTGCCTTGTGGTACTCCAAAGCAAGTCTTTCTAGGCTCCGATCTAAAACTTATTTCCCGAGCCCTATGCTGACATATTTGGGTTATTTCTGTGTATTGATATCTGTCACTGAGATATGACTTTATAAGATCATGTACGTTACCACGCAAGCCGTATGTGTAGAGCTTATCCATTAATATACAATGATCAACACAGTCGAAAGCCTTTGACATGTCCATATAAATGGCACAAATAGGCTTCCTTATGTCCATATTTAACACCGCACATTTTATTAAGTCATAAATTGCCATATTTGTAGTCATATTTTTTCTAAATCCTTTTTGTTGATCAGTCAATATTTTATGCTTGTTAATAAAGTTTGTAATGGCATTATATATATATTTTTCAAAGACTTTTGATAGAATAGGTATCAATGCTACAGGTCTATAATTGGATAGCTTACTTTATCGCCTTTTTTGTGCAATGGTCTAACAATTGTTGGTTTTAGTTTGTCTGGAAATATGCCTTTGGTGATACATTGATTGAATACATGGCTCAGAGGAGATGCTATTTCATTTGATACAAACTTTAAGACTTCTGTGGAAATTTCATCAAAACCAACACTTTTTTTGTTCTTTAGTCCTTTAACAATCTTATTAACTTCATCTGGTGAGATCGGTCTCATAAATATAGAATGAGGGATATTTGCGGAACTGTCAATACGGTTTTTAGTTTTAGGTATATCTCTAACCTGGTCAATAAAAAAATCATTAAAAGCATTAGCTATAGCTATTGGTTCTGTAATATCCCTGTTTAGATTATTAATCTTGGTTATTGATTCCTTAGGATGATTGTCTTTTGTTTTGTTTATAATTTGCCAGGTGGCTTTACATTTGTTGTTTGCTAGTTGTATGTAGTTATTATTTTGAGAGAACTGCGTCTGTTTGAGAACTTTTCTGTATCTTTTTTTGTACGAATTCAGCAATAGTTTGGTTTCACTGCAAGGCTTCAGTCTGTATTGCCAGAGAAGTTCCCTATTTCGCTTGCTACATTTTTTTATTCCCTTGGATATCCATCGTTGCTTTCTTCTTGTACGTATCCTAACATTTTTAATGGGAAAGAATAGGTCATAAAATAGTTTAAATGTTTCGAAAAATAAATTATATGCTTTATTTGGATCAACTGAGTCAAATACGTCACTAAATTTATAACTTGTTAAACATTCTTTAAATTTATGTAGGTTTTCTGTGGAGAAGTCCCGTCTTGTAATTTGCCATGATTTAAGTGTGCAGGTTTTTTTCACAGGACATTTTAAAATTTGCGCTGTATGGTCTGATAAGCCTAATTCCGCGATTTCCCCAGTACATCCTCTAATGCTATGAGCAAAATTATCTATACAGGTTTTACTTGCATATCTCGTTGGCTCTCTGAGTTGTAATGTCAGATTATGACTCAACAAAAGATGTTCGAATTCAGTTGATTTACAATTTGTTTTCAATACATCAATGTTAAAATCACCGCATATTATTAGTTGACTTTTTGAGTCATCACATATTTTCCGTAAAATTAGGTCCAGGGTGTCAAAAAATAAATTCATGTCTGATCCTGGTACCCGATAAACACATAATATGTTAATACGATGTTTACTTAACTCTATTGCACAGCATTCTATTACGTTAGGTATAGAGTACTTGGCTATATCACTGAGTGTTCTGAAGTCGTGGTCCATTCTGGTTAGTATACAAGAGCCTCCTCTTTTTTTGTTTCTACATAAACTGGCAGCAATTCTATAATTAGGTAAAAATAGTTGTTCTTCATTAGCGTCAGTCATATTGTGCTCTGTAATACATAACACGTCTATGGTTTTTCTGTTTTTTACCTTCATTTCTTCAAGGCAAACTGTTAGTTCATCAGCTTTGCTTATTAGTCCAGCTATATTCTGATGCATGTCATTTATGTGGTTATATACGAATAGTGGCACTTTGGGATCATTAGTTACGAAAAAGCTGAGTCGGTGTGTCAATAGTCCCGTCATTGGTGTTTTTCTGTTTATTTATTTGGACGGACCCTTTTTTTTTAATTGAGTTTATTAGTTTTGCCAAATCATCAAATACTACTTTCGTTCCATAATTGTTTATCTGGCCACTATATCTATGAAACATATTGTTGTCGTATGTTAAATTCAAATTTGTGTCTAATGCATGCGCATGCTTGTGTTCTTGTAAATCCATATATAAAGCACTGTTGAAAGTTTCAATCCTCCAGTTGAATAAGTCTGAATGTTCGTTGCATTTAAACGTTGGCACGCACAGTATTACATTCGTATGTTTTATTTTCTGTAGTTCCTCTCTGATGAGGTATACAAGATCAATATAGTTATTGGTGGTCAAGAAATCTTCTTCTCCAATCATGATGATGCAGTAATCGTCCATCGTAAAATCTTTAACATTTTTTTGAGTCTTTTCTAATAGGTAACTAATTCCAGCTCCAGGTGATGAGTAATGTAATATACTGCTATTTGGCAGGGTATCTTCAGCTGTCCGGAGTATTTTGTTCGTATTGTTGCTACTAATTATACATATTTTACTTTTTGGTTTTGTACTTTTGCTGACGTTATTACTAAGCTTCCCTCGCGCTTTAGGTGATTTTTTCGCTTTGTTAGAAGAGTTGAATTTTGGTGTGGTTTGTGTGCTGACTGAAATTAATTTGCCTGGGTTCGACACATCACCGTTTTTAGCACTCGTGGTTGGTTTTGTGGTCGCCAGGGTTTTGGACAGTGTTGTGGATTTGTCTTTTTTTGTTTTAGGAGTAACACAGTCGTATTTTAAACTATTTGTTACTTTATGGCAGATCTCTTGTTTTTTTTTGTAGCTCAAGAATATCTGTTTTCAGTTGACTGTTTTCTAGATTTAAGTTTATTATTTCTTCGTGTGCTGTTTGAAGCTGTTGTTTTAGAAGTTTTATTTCGCTTTCTAGTTGTTTTCTACTTTCCTCTTCATCATCTGATATTTCGGGCATACTACTGGTGGAAGCATTTACTGTTGTTTCGGATGCATTTATTTCCTCTGCAGTCACCTCTGACTCAGAGTGTGGACGATTCTTTCGAAATGTAATATTTCCAAAGAAACTCATTTTGTATTTGGAGTCTCTTTACAAAAATAAAAGACGTAACGAAACTAAATGTTGACAAGTCTTGAGTCGGGATCGACCCCGGAACCCACGGTAAGACGGCCAGACGTACTACGGCTCCGCTATAGGGACGTTGTTAGTCAAGGCGAAATTAGTAGTCACATTCAGTGAAATTGGACTCGTGCAATCAGTGCGTCCGTTAAGAATGAGTCATGGTTTGTTTACAAAAGATTGTCACTAACCTTTTTCGCTGTTTTTCTTAGATTGTCCCTTTAAGTCACTATTTTGTTTCGGCGGCGATGCATATATCTCATTCCTCGTGTCACAGGACTCAGCTAAGCAATAATTTATTTGTATTTTTTGTTACTGGAACGGTTTCACGATATCACAATACAACACTGTTGTAGTAGTTGTTTTTTGTAGATAACACTAATACTATTTTGATTCGACTTTATTTAACGGTTGGACAAATAACTTTCACTATTTAACGCTGTTTATTATTTAATTACAATAATTTATTACGGAGCTCACTTTAACTTGACAGCTGACATCTGTCAATCATCTGTTAATGTGACGACGCGACGGCAGGGTACCAGGACGGCAGCGACCAGCAGGCAGTTGCGTGCGATGAATGAGGTCCACGTGGGGGGCGGAGCCTGCCTACAACTGGGCGTGCGCGATCACTGAGTGCGTAGCTGCTGGAGTAGTAGCACTGCAGTTGTACTCACGCGCAGGATACGGTGTTTCGTCCAGATGAATGGAGTCCTCGTACGTGGGTGGGGCTTGCGTACTACCGGTGACTTCGATCACGGACAGCGTGGCGGGAGTTGTGGCGCGTGAATTTGAATCGCGGAGAGCACTTTGGAGTTATGCGCTCCTAATATTTTGGTTGTATTAAAAATGTTTAAATTGATTTAAATATTAGAATTAAATTAGTACAGGTTCTTTAGACGACTGCTCACAGTGAGATCCGGGGGGGGGAAGCAGCTGTTCAAACCGACTTTGAACAGCTGCAGGCAACCGTGACAAAACCATATACAAAACAATATATGACCATTGGTCTACCGGAAGACCAAGGTTCTGAAGGGCCTTAGTGGCCACCAGCACAGGGTTGAGCACCTGTCCTCGGATGTCAACATCCCGGGTTACTCTTGGGATGCTAAACAGCTTCCCCAGCTGCGCATCAACCAACCGCCGTTTGTGTTGGTAGCGGTCAAACAATATGGACCTGGCTATCTCATAATTGCCCGCCGTGACCGTTAGGTGACCGACCAACTCCTTCGGTTCACCCCGCAGAGCCATCAATAGTTGGGCCAACTTGTAGGCGTTGTCCAGGTCGTCCCGACCGTGGACCAAGCTATCAAATAAATTAATGAATGCCGGCCACTCATCAATTGCCCCACTGAAGGCCGGAATCTCCAGGTGTGGCAGCCGTCCAACAACACCCTTCGGGGGTGGGTCTCCGTTACCCTCCCCACGGTCATTCCTTCGCGACCGCTTAATTTTCTCCGCGCGACGCTCGATGTCGCCCAAGCATTCCATCGCTTGGTCAGCATCCGCGCAGAGCTGTTTCACTGCAGCCACCGAGGCTTCATCCGTAATCCCGAGAGCTTCAGCCTCCGCAGCCAGCCGACACACCTTCCCGACGCGTGTCATTGCGTCCTCCACACGCTTGAGCAGGACATCGTCCATGTCAGGTCGCTCCACATACTTATGAGTATGGGCGAGCCATCTCATTTCCTCCCGGACACCATGTCGCAGTACCGTCAAGGGCGAAGGTGCCATGTTGACCGATTTAATAGATTCTGGTCTTATACTTCACTACCGAACTAAGTATGGCCAGAGACCAGCACTTGCCCGTCAGCGCTGGGCACAGAAATTAAAACTAAGTTGTCAAAACTAAGGCAACCACTAAAAACAATTAAATCCTAAACAATATTTAATATGGTCGCCCTGTGGACATACACCTTATAACTATACACTCTAAATCAATTAGAGAATGCCACCATAAGGCACAATAAAAAATAACACACAAAAATTTATTATAAGAAAAAAGGCTATTTTTAATATAATGAAGGTAGCTGTGAACCTTTTAGAAGTGGCCCCTCCGATATGACCCACACTTCTACTGAGGTCAGCAAAATAAGCTTAATACCCCTTAAATAGCCTGACCCTGCTCTGTAATCCGAAATAACACTGCAATGCTATGGAATCCGACTGCAATACTATAGTCCGACCGAATGACTGTTTCTTATGCACACCGAGTAGTTTCCGACTACAAATTTATAATAATTGTTAACTAAATCGTCAATTATACGTTCACTAACCGAAAATGAACCTAAATTGTGGTATACCGACCACACGACTCACTCACAAAATGGTTGCCGACCAATCTGAGGTATCCACCCTCTCCCAGCTACAATGTGGCAAAAAAACAACCCTACAACCGTCCGTGAATCGATTTCCCACTAGGAAACCGCGCCTGCTACCAAAATGTTAAATTCCACGCCTCAACCTAACGGGCGTGGAATCTGGTAGGGGTTGGTTTTCACCAGGAGTATCACAAGTGGTACTGACCTTTGACGCCGTGGACCGGAATTCGAAAGTTCAATTCGAGGCAGGAATACGGGATAAGGAGCACAAGGGGTGGGGGGAGAGGAGTCGAATCTTACTCTCGTCGTAGCCCGATGCTGTCGCCGTCGCTGCCGAACGCGACGAATTGGGGACCAAACCACTTGAAGCTTCACAACACGAAGCACTCACTCCGCTGACGTGAATCTACTTATTTCCCGACGATTTGGTACGTGCTTATTATAATTGACATTCCGACCAGGCCCGACACCTGTGTTAGACAATTATTACAATTAAAATACAGCCAAGGCCCGAACGCCATGTGCCGACATTTTCTCCAAGTCAAGAAAGTAACCTCTAACTCGTCATCTCGTTTCTATACTAGTGACAGCTGCTAGTTCCGTTTCCGATCACTCGCGGTCCGAGTCGCGCAACAAAAGGAGGTGCGTTCCGAAGCATAAATATTAAACATCACCTTTGTTGTATATTTAATCAATGTATAGATAATGGTGTGTCTCCTGACTTGATGAAACTAAGTAAAGTTATACCTTTATTCAAAGCTGGTAGTACATCAGACCCCACCAATTTTAGACCCAGATCGATACTACCAACGCTTAGCAAAATATTTGAAAAACTCATACTTAATCAATTGCAAAGTCATTTTTATCTCAATAATTTAATTCATATTGCTCAGTTTGGTTTCACAAAGGGTCGTTCAACAGCCGATGCTGGTGTTGAACTAATCGACAATATTTTTGATGCCTGGGAAGACGCAATGGATGCAATAGGTGTCTTCTGCGATCTATCCAAGGCTTTTGATTGCGTCCATCATGACACTCTTGTCAGGAAGTTACGCCATTATGGTGTAAAAGATCAGGCACTTGGCCTTCTGGAGTCATATCTAACAGATAGGGTTCAGATGGTCGATGTTAATGGGAAAAGATCACCTGGGTCTTCAATAAGTATGGGCGTACCGCAAGGTTCAATTCTTGGTCCTTTCTTGTTTTTAGTATATATTAATGATTTACCTTACCTTGTTAAAGCAAAACATGGGTTAGTATTGTTTGCCGATGATACTTCTTTGATATTTAAAGTTAAAAGACAGCAATCAAATTATGACGAGGTAAACAATGCTATCTCTAGTATAGTGAACTGGTTTACTGTTAACAATTTATTACTTAATGAAAAGAAAACTAAATGTATTAAATTCGTGTTACCCAATGTGAACCCGGTAACTACAGACATATTTATAAAATGACAGAGATTGGACCTTGTGCAGTCGACTGTCTTTTTGGGCATTACTTTAGACGCCAAACTACAATGGGATCCTCATATAAATAAATTGTCGAACAGACTGAGTTCGGCAGCGTTCGCAGTTAAAAAAATTAGAGCTCTTACCGACGTAGACACCGCTAGACTAGTCTACTTTAGTTACTTTCATAGTCTAATGACCTATGGTATTTTATTGTGGGGTCACGCTGCGAATGCTAATAGTATATTTATTCTGCAGAAACGGGCTGTTCGTGCAATTTATAGATTAGGGCCTAGAGTGTCACTGAGGGAAAAGTTTAAAGAAATCAATATTCTGACATTTGTGTCTCAATATATCTATGACAATCTTGTGTATGTAAAAAGAAATATAACTAATTTTCAGAAGTACAGTGATATACACAATTTTTATACTAGAAATAAATACAAGTTGGTTGCCGACTACATAAAATTAGTAATTCTTTTAAAGGCAATTGTATACGCTATTACAATAGGGACCTTATTGTAATAGCGTATACAATTGCCTGATTACTGATATTAAAAACTTACCTTTAGACAAGTTTAAAATAATAATAAAACAGAAATTGTATAAAAAAGGTTACTATAGGATATCTGATTACTTAGAGGACAAATGTCCATGGGAATAGATTGTTTGAGTAACAGGCTGTTTCGATATATAATTAGCATTCATTTTGTAATTTGACAATATTTTATTTAAAAAAGGAAACGCTAAAGATGCGACGACTGTGGAGTTTCTTCGGTGAGCTCTTCTCCACAGTTTCCGCCATTGTGTTAGTGAACTCACCCAAAAAAATGTAATGACGGATCTAAGTGATGTAACAACATCCTATGGAAATAAATGATTTTTGATTTGATTTGATTTGATTTGATGTCACTCATTTTTGGCATTTTGACAAATGATTATTTACAAAACACTGCACTAAATTAAATGCCTCTACACTATGCACTATCTACCTATATACAATGTCTACTCATCTTATCTCTAGAAGAGATCTAAAATAGTCTTTCACGACCACTCTTTTACGAGAAAACAGGTGTACAAGTAGGTATGCGATCGCGCGCCGCACAAATTACATAATTACGTAACGGGAATAAGCGATGGACTAAAAGAACACAAACTACGCTGCATGCACTTGGGCGCGCAGTTACCAAAACGTGCCGCGCCGGGCGACACGCGATCACTCCACATCAATAATATCACGCGACTCAATCAACAGCGGAGCGGCAACGTATCGTATGACAAGCCGCGTTGTTTGATAGCCATCTTTATAAATGATCAATAGCGGGGTTTTCAGTATTTTAAAAGAGCGCGTTATTTAAAGCTTTTTTGTAATAACGACCACCTCTAGCTGGGATTAGAACCCGGTATCTCTTGCTATGCCCAGCAGTGTGCTTATGTGGGCTGAGTATGGTATGACAAAGATGCTCTCCGTAATCCATGACTTTGCACGTCTGGAGATGTAAACAACACAACATAACATAGCGTCACGCCTTTCCCCATTCGACTTCCCCACACAACTGTGCCCATGGAAAATAAAATGCACTTATAATTTCACCCTCAGGTCACGGAGACTATAAGTAAGGAGTTGACTTTCCAAGCGCTACTCCTGAGCATTGAGCAAGTGACGCGCTATGGGACTATGTACAGAGACGGCGTCATTCAGTTCAAGGTGAGATCATATGTATAACTCGTTCAATTAAAGAAAGGGACTGGCAATGGTGGTGCTACTTTCTGCTCAATTAAAGGAAGGGACTGGCAATGGCGGTGCTACTTTTTGCTCAATTAAAGAAAGGGACTGGCAATGGCGGTGCTACTTTCTGCTCAATTAAAGAAAGGGACTGGCAATGGCGGTGCTACTTTTTGCTCAATTAAAGGAAGGGACTGGCAATGGCGGTGCTACTTTTTGCTCAATTAAAGGAAGGGACTGGCAATGGCGGTGCTACTTTTTGCTCAATTAAAGAAAGGGACTGGCAATGGCGGTGCTACTTTTTGCTCAATTAAAGAAAGGGACTGGCAATGGCGGTGCTACTTTTTGCTCAATTAAAGAAAGGGACTGGCAATGGCGGTGCTACTTTTTGCTCAATTAAAGAAAGGGACTGGCAATGGCGGTGCTACTTTCTGCTCAATTAAAGAAAGGGACTGGCAATGGCGGTGCTACTTTCTGCTCAATTAAAGAAAGGGACTGGCAATGGCGGTGCTACTTTTTGCTCAATTAAAGAAAGGGACTGGCAATGGCGGTGCTACTTTTTGCTCAATTAAAGAAAGGGACTGGCAATGGCGGTGCTACTTTCTGCTCAATTAAAGAAAGGGACTGGCAATGGCGGTGCTACTTTTTGCTCAATTAAAGAAAGGGACTGGCAATGGCGGTGCTACTTTCTGCTCAATTAAAGAAAGGGACTGGCAATGGCGGTGCTACTTTTTGCTCAATTAAAGAAAGGGACTGGCAATGGCGGTGCTACTTTTTGCTCAATTAAAGAAAGGGACTGGCAATGGCGGTGCTACTTTTTGCTCAATTAAAGAAAGGGACTGGCAATGGCGGTGCTACTTTTTGCTCAATTAAAGAAAGGGACTGGCAATGGCGGTGCTACTTTCTGCTCAATTAAAGAAAGGGACTGGCAATGGCGGTGCTACTTTCTGCTCAATTAAAGAAAGGGACTGGCAACGGCGGTGCTACTTTTTGCTCAATTAAAGAAAGGGACTGGCAATGGCGGTGCTACTTTTTGCTCAATTAAAGAAAGGGACTGGCAATGGCGGTGCTACTTTTTGCTCAATTAAAGAAAGGGACTGGCAATGGCGGTGCTACTTTTTGCTCAATTAAAGAAAGGGACTGGCAATGGCGGTGCTACTTTTTGCTCAATTAAAGAAAGGGACTGGCAATGGCGGTGCTACTTTCTGCTCAATTAAAGAAAGGGACTGGCAATGGCGGTGCTACTTTCTGCTCAATTAAAGAAAGGGACTGGCAATGGCGGTGCTACTTTTTGCTCAATTAAAGAAAGGGACTGGCAATGGCGGTGCTACTTTTTGCTCAATTAAAGAAAGGGACTGGCAATGGCAGTGCTACTTTTTGCTCAATTAAAGAAAGGGACTGGCAATGGCGGTACTACTTTCTGCTCAATTAAAGAAAGGGACTGGCAATGGCGGTGCTACTTTTTGCTCAATTAAAGAAAGAGTCTGGCAATGGCGGTGCTACTTTTTGCATCTTGCTTAGGTTTTATACCGTCTGTCGCCGTGTCATCATGCCGTCTCGCTCAAATGTATGAATTGTGCTGACATTGCCAGTCTCTTTCTTTAATTGAACGAGTTATCGTTTAACTGTCTGTAAAACCATGTAGTGTATTTAAAACAATTTAAACAAATTTACTACTACTAATTAATGGTATTGGCATTAAATAAGGAATAGTATAGAAGGAAAGAAACATTAAGAAGCATTGTCTGGCATTTTTCATAAAACTAGCTATAGACTCTCCTGTCCTGCCTATGCCTAGGTTTGCTAGAAAAATCTCATTTTACATATAAGCTCACCTTTGCGCTCAAGTTTTCATGTTTTCTTATTTATTATTTACCGTGCAATTAAAATATATTGATAAATTAATAAATAAATCTGGTTCATAAATTTTGCGGGAAAAGTAGTAATATTCTCAGGCATTATATGATAACAGTTTGTAGTAGATATTTCATTTTAAGGTACTGTGAACACCACCGATGTCAGCAACATTTATTTGGTTCTGAATACAGACCCTGGATCAGATTTTGATGAAAGTTACACAACTCCCTAACTTGGGTGGTATATTTTTTGAATACTTTGTGTACGGGGAAAAATAAAACGAGCGAAGAAAAACTGAAAAATCTGATATCATTTTAATTATTCTTCCACCATAGTTGCAAATAGGCCGCTCCTCATAACGCATCATGCAATTAGTTCATGATTCGATTTGCTAGCCATGTGATATTTCCGGGGAGACCTTATAACAGCTCTTGTCAGATACTGGACGAGCTAGCCATGTGAGCGCCGCTCCTATAGCGGTTCTATTCGCTACTTACTTAATAACCATTACTTCTGGGGTGACTTGCGACGCTCCTATAGCGGGTCTACTCGCTTTTTGACTTAGTAGCCATTATTTCTGGGGTGGCTTGCGTCGCTCCTATAGCGATTCTACTCGCTACTTGACTTGGTAGCCATTATTTCCGGGGTAGCTTGCGCCGCTTCTATAGCGGTTCTACGCGTTCCTTGACTTAGTAGCCATTATTTCTGGGGTGGCTTGCGTCGCTCCTATAGCGATTCTACTCGCTACTTGACTTGGTAGCCATTATTTCCGGGGTGGCTTGCGCCGCTCCTGTAGTGGTGCTACTCGCTACTTGACTTGGTAGCCATTATATCCGGGCGGCTTCCGATAAAGATATAATAAATTAATCTACTGTTCTTTGAATTAATAAAACATATTTGTTAAATGTAACTAAAATGTTATGGTAACAGAAAAGGGTCGATCAATCAATCAATCAGCCCATATCAACCCACTGCTGGGTATAGGCCTCCTCTCTAGTACGACATCCAGTCCGGTCCTGAGCTTCCCGCATCCACTGCCTGCCCGCTATGGTGATTATTTCATTCGCTCATCGGGCCGGTGGCCTGCACGCTGGACAATTTGCGGTTCTACGGCGCCACTGGCCGCTTTGGTCCACCTTCCATCTTCCCTTCGTGCCAATTTTCATATAGTGCCATTAAATATAAAAACAAACAAACATTATAAAATATTAAATACCTACGTTCACCTATGTTTCGTCAAGAAAAAAAATGCGTCGGTTTTCATTTCGAAATTTTTCGTTTTGCTTCAAATATTTGATCCGCCACAAAACTATTTCAGGTCAATCTATGAGGTAACTTTTTCGGTCTCTTTTCATAATAGTGCATTATTGCAAATGCCGCGAAATAGGCAATTGCAGGTCGAGAATACGACATTTATTGAACAATATATTCAACAATAACAAATAACTTAACAACAACAAATAAAAGACCAAACAAAAAGAAGTACGTCTAACTCAGGCGCTTGCTTGACATACACAGAAACTACAGAATGTAAGGAGAAAACAAAATGGCGGACCGGTTCTGCACACCTGGCTACAAAGCGTTTGCAGACGAATTGACGTAACTTATTTTTTATATTTTTAGGGTCTAAAAAATACAATTGTTTATCTATTATATATATATATATTAAGTAATTTACAGATTGAATGAATTATTATATATTGTATATAGTATTGTATAAATTGAATTTAGATTTTTATTTTAAATTTATTAACGTGATTAAAAAATGTAAGTAAAATGTTGATTATTTTTGGAAATTTAAAAAACTTGTAGTCAAAAAAACATTAACAACGATTCGAACCTTGGTCTCTGTAACCATAATAAATAAAAAAAATTTATAATGTTATATTTACAAAAAAAAGAAGCAAATCGTGCAACTTTCTTAGTTACATCTTGTACATTTGAACGGAGTCGTGTCAATGTATTATGAAACGCCTGTTGCGTCGTATTTAGCGACAGTTTCTATGACGAGCGATACATTACGAAGATGTTTGCGTGAAACGCGGTAGAAGTCGGGTCAATGTATTTTATTCAGAGGGGGGGTTATACATTCAAGTTCTAGTCAGGAAGCGCACACACTCCCTTTACTTGGTCTTACATGTTTTTTTACATGGTCAGCACGTCGGTTAGTCGTCGATGCATTATTTCTGTATTGCCACAAATAACATACAAGGAAAAGTTATAACATAAAGATGGCGATATCTACAAAGGCGAGCTCATCTCCATGATCTCTTATTCATTCCCTCCCAGAACCGCCACTTCGCGGACCGTTCGCGCAACAAGTACTTCACGCAGCACATGATCACTATAGTGAACAACAGCGAGCAGCTGGTGCGGCTGGCGCAGCAGATGCAGGCGCGGCACTGGCCGCCCGCGCGCCACGACCCGCCCGCGGAGGCCAAGTTCGATAAGATGCTGAAAACCTTCCAGGTACACTAGTGTTCTTAGTGGTCACTGTACGAACAGCAGCGAGCAGCTGGTGCGGCTGGCGCAGCAGATGCGGGCGCGGCACGACCCGCCAGCGGAGACCAAGTTCGACTAGATGCTGAAACCTTTCAGGTACACAAGTGTTCTAAGTGGTCACTTTAGTGAACAGCAGTGAGCAGCTGGTGCGGCTGGCGCAGCAGATGCGGGCGCGGCACGACCCGCCCGCGGAGGCCAAGTTCAATAAGATGCTGAAAACCTAACAGGTACACTAATGTGTTAGTGGTTACTTTAGTGAACAACTCTGATATTAATAGTGATCAGATCACTAAGGTGAACCATACGGAATGGAAAATGTAGTTTTAACATAAACGCGATAAACAAGGTTTACATATATTAAAGTGCCCAAGAATTCCTTTCTGGGCGTGAAAAACACCTCGAATATACCGACACCCCCTTACCGATTTCAGAACCTAAGAGACGAGGCAAGCCAAATACTCCTCGATGAGGCGTTCCTCGACATGGAGAAGCACTTCGACGATCTATTCACGAGCAAGTGGCAACAGTCTAGCCACACCGTCGACATGGACACCATATGCGTCACTCTAGAGGACTACTTCTCTGACTACAACCATCTAAGGGACAAGAACTTCGAGAATGTTCTCAATGAGGCGCAGAACCTGGTGTATAAGAAGTATATAACCGCGATGCTGTCAAAGAAAGTGTCGTTTAAGACCGCAGAGGAGGCGCAGAAGGCAGCGGCGAAGATTATGAAGGAGGCGACACAGATTAAGTCGTTCTTCAAAAGGATGGCGCCCGAAGCCGTGGACTGCGATCGGCCGTTTGAGATCGTCGGGCTTCTAGCTGAGGTGAGTTTGTGTTTCTTGTGAATATGATGGGCTACTTGACAATGTAGTCAAAATATATACTTTTTAGGGTTCCGCACCCGAAGGATGCCAAATGGGACCCTATTACTGAGCCTCCGCTATCCGTACTATTTCTACGTTATTGATATCATAGTTTATGTTGAGTTTCGGTGCGTTTGCTTCTGGTTGATGAAATTGCATAATTTTAGTTTTTTGTAGATGAATTTCTAGATTTTTATTCTGAAGCCATTCGACAAGCCCACTCAATGTAATGTTTATATCTAATTCAAAGTTTAGTGGATCTGTACATTTTATGACAACGGAACAGTCATCCGCAAACAAAACTGTAGGATGTGGAACACTTTCTGGTAGGTCATTTATATATGCTAGGAACAGGAGAGGCCCCAAGATACTTCCCTGTGGTACTCCGTATTATACAGCCCTAGTGTCCGACGCGTGGTTTTGTTCTGTTCCCGCTTTATCTACTGTTGATAAAGCAAAACTGTTTTCTATTTGCTAAGTATCAATTTAATCGCTTTCAGTCGCTCGCGGACACTCATCCGCTTCGAACGCGTCGCGATTAACATATCAGTGCGTCTACGCATAGTTCGCAACTACCGTAAAAATGAAATGTGCTAAGTGTACCAAGCTAATTAACAAAAAATCTCCTGGAATATTGTGTAATAAATGCAATAAATGGTTTCACGCGTCGTGTATGTCCATCACAAATGATCAACTAAGTGTGTTACAAGAAACCGACTCAGTGGATTGGAAATGTCGTACGTGTACAGGCACCGCCAGACCGAAACGCTTGTCATGCATCTTACCAGAAGCCGAGGATGACGACAACACCGACACTGAAATTTTAACCAGCAGTATCTCCAACCAAATTCTTATGGATATTCGTCGTGAAGTACGTGAAACAATACGCATTGAAATGCAGACATCGCTGCAGTTCCTATCTGATAAAATTGATGATTACGAATTAAAAATCCAATCGTTTCTCAAGCAAGGCAAGGAATTGGAAAATCAGTGTAATGACTTGAGAAATGTATGTAAAAACTTGAAAATCCGGAACGAGGCACTAGAACAAAGACTTTCAACATTAGAGCAAAACCAGCTATTAGACCAAGTCGAAATATGTGGTGTGTCAGAAAAGGACAATGAAAATGTACAAGATGTATGTAAAACTATCTGCAGTTCGCTCAAAATCAGCCCAGACTCGATCATTAAAGCCTATCGCAAAAAAAACTACAAAAAGCAGGGTACTACAAAAACGATTTCATCATCGACTATAATTGTCCAGCTACGCGACGGTCACCGTGACAATTGGCTCCAGTCTTCAAAAACCACCAACTTAACAGGCGAACACCTTGGCTTGAGCGAAAAAAATAAAATATTTATTAGAGAACTCCTTACGCCTCATACGTCGTTTTTACTGTGGAAGACTAAAAATAGTCTAAAAGAAACGGGCTTATATAAGTACGTTTGGTACAAAAATGGGAAGATTCTCGTACGTCAGACTGATAACAAAAAAGTATTCACCATTAGATGTGAGAGTGACATCGAGTACCTTGCATCTAAAGTACCAACTATGGAATAAACCTACACCTAGTTATTGTAAGAATAATGGTTCAACAATATATACAGACTAACAAAAAAAAATGGATAACCCATACTCGGAAATTCAAGAAAATACCTATAGCAATTGGAACTCATTTATGAATAATATTGATTTCAAGAACGATCACAATCTATGTATACTACATGTCAACATTCGGTCAATGCTAAAAAACTTTGACCAATTGGACTATATTGTCTCGACTAGCGCACGCACTGTGCATATTGTTGTGCTCACAGAAGTAAATATAAAAGATACATGCAAAAACTTGTTTCAACTACAAAACTATGACATGTATTCACAGCTACGTTCCCAGCAAAAAGGAGGAGGCGTTATATGCACAAGGACGAGATAATGTCAGGTCTGCGCAAAACTAAAGGTGTCTACACTTCGGACCTAGGGTTTATTGGAAACTCCAAAAAACTTTATGTCCATGACCATCTAACACCGCTTAATAAGAAACTACTAAAGGACTGTAAAGCCGTATGCAACGAACAAAATTACACTTACGTGTGGGTAAAACACTGTAACATTTACGTCCGTAAAGCTATAAATTGTCCTCAGTTACATATTAGAAGCTCTAAGGATTTTGCCAAAATTGTATGATTAGTTATTTATCTGTTGGTTACCAAATCGCTTATGATAACTCCATTGTAACTTACTACTGCACTCTTAGTTCACTGATACACACACAATCACTACTCCTCATACATACACACACACAAATAACCAACTTATTTCCCTTCCTTTTATACAACCAAGTCAACAAGTATGCCCAACTATTACTAATCTCCGTTATTACTATTGTCTTTGTTCTATCCTTCCTTCTTTCTATTCGATTCTAAACTTACTATTTATTACCAGAACACTCGTGGACTAAGATCTAAATTACACCACCTTTATCGTAACATTTTGAGCGAAGACTATGATATCATTTCCATTACTGAAACCTGGCTAATCGAGAGCATTTTAGACACAGAGATATGCGACAGTAGATATGACGTTTTCAGACTGGATAGAGACCGCAGTCTCCGTGGTAAGCGGGACGGTGGTGGCGTTATGGTCTTGATCCGTCGCACGCTGGAGGCAAGAGCTCGCCCCGAGTGGTCGCAGGCTGGCATAGAATGTCTCTGGGTCACTATTCCGGCCAACGGACTGCGAATGCACTCCGGTAATGTTGATCCCTCAGCGACAAAATATGACCTACATCTGTGTACTATATATGCTCCACCCGACACGCGTTCTTCTAAGACATTAGCAAATGATTTACGTCACATCGACTCGCTTTTAATTAGGGCTCTCTCAGAATCTCCCAACGCACACTTCATAATAACAGGTGACTTTAATATGCCTAATATTTCGTGGTGCCCCGACGGCCACACCACGCAACTTCACCAAGGGTCAGTGGAGATTCAGGCTGCAAGTGCCAGTATATTGGAAACCTTTTCTGCATGGAATCTGCAACAATTAAACTTTTTCAAAAATTCTAGTGACAACATTTTAGATCTCATTGTATCAAATTTTGCGGCGGATGTCAGAATGTCACTACATCCACTAAGCAAAATCGACAAATTCCACCCACCACTCGAAATCACTACAAAGGATATATTTGCAGCTCCATTGGAAGAATCAAAACAAACTAAATATAGGTTTCGTAAGGGTAATTATGAGGAATTAAATAAGATACTCTCGGGGACTGACTGGGATAAACTCATTTGCGCACCAGACTTGGACAATGCAATATTAACTTTTTACGACATTCTTAATGACAATATAACTAAATGTATACCTCTGGACACCCGTCGTAAAAAGTGTAGCTATCCAGTTTGGTATAGCACACCACTGATCAAAATTATACAAGAGAAAAGTAGAGCTCATTCTAAATGGAAGCGGTATGGAAATCCCCGCGACTACGACGATTTTTCATTGCTCCGGAGTCGCCATAAATTCATTCTTGATCAATGTTACAATAAGTATATCACATCAATGCAAGAAAATATTAAGTCCGATCCTAAACAACTCTGGTCCTATGTCAGAGCACGTCGTGGTTGTTCAGCCTACCCGAAGAAATTTGAATACAAGGATAGCAGTTTTGAAAAGGGCGAAGATATCACTGCTGGGTTTAACCAATTTTTTGCATCAGTATTTGTCGAACCCGCACCTGAATACGATCATTTAGAGTTGAACCCACCTTGCTGTGACGATGGTAGTGTTGTCAGTACATTGGAACTCTCAGCAGATTCTGTTGAAAAATACTTGGCATCCTTGGATCCTAATGGTGGAGCTGGGAGTGACGGGATTCCCCCATATTTTATTTTTAAATGCGCCAAGAGCCTGTCCACACCGCTTAATATTTTATTTAACATGTCCCTTACTAACGGTACATTCCCGACAAAATGGAAAGAAGCCCTTGTGGTACCCATACATAAAAAGGGTTCTAAATTACAAATTCCGAACTATCGCCCAATCTCAATTTTGAACATATTCGGAAAGATTTTTGAGAAAATTATTTATGACAATATATACGGTACATTAACAAGGGGAATTCCACCGCAACAACATGGCTTCCTGAAAGGCCGTTCCACCGTGTCGAATCTTGCAGAGTTTGTCAATCACGTTCTCCGCTCAATGGACAAAGGGGTGCAGGTTGACGTGGTTTACACGGATTTTGAAAAGGCGTTCGATCGTGTGGACCACGTCATACTGCTCCGTAAGCTCCATAGATTGGGTCTGCGTGGAGACATTTATAGGTGGGTGACATCCTATATAACCAATAGATGCCAAGCGGTAGTACTGGGTGGCTTCAGATCTGACTATGTCAACGTCCCCTCTGGGGTACCCCAGGGATCACATTTGGGTCCTCTATTCTACAACGCATACCTTTACGACATATACACAGTATTCCATAATTGTAAATTCATAATGTATGCAGACGACAAAAAGATCTTTACTGGAATACGTAATGCGATTGATTGTATTGGAATGCAGGAAGATTTGAACCGGCTTTCCGAGTACTATGTAACCAATCGAATTAAGGTAAATATTTCCAAGTGCCTTCAGATCTCTTTTACTCGTAGTCCAAAACCAATTGTACATTCGTATGCTTTTAAGGATCAGATTATCGCACGCGTGAATACTGTTCGTGACTTGGGCGTCACTCTTGACGCAAAATTATCATTTGACCAACACATTGACGACATCACTAACCGCGCTTTCAGAAACTTGGGATTTATCTGTCGAACATGTGCTGCGTTTAGTGACATTACATGCTTTAAGGTACTTTACTTCGCCTACGTGCGCAGTATTTTGGAATACGCCAGCGTTGTCTGGTGTCCTCAATATATTACGCACAAGGAACGAATAGAGCGCATTCAAAAGTCTTTTGTAAGATTTTTAGATTATCGTGCCAAACGTAGGGGACAAGACTACTATTCATCGTGCACTCATCACCATATAATGAATCTTGAAGACCGTCGAATAGCACTTGATATGTCTGTCCTACATGATATCCTGAGCGGCCGTATCGATAGTCCCAATCTTGTTGAACTGGTCGGCTACCGCACTTCTACCACACGCACGCGCCATTCAGCAAATCTTCTATTTCACACACCTCGTGTACATACCAACTATGCCCAGAACTCCCCTATTATCCGCATAATGAATTTATATAATAAACGATTTAGCTGTGTTGACCCATTTGATTGCACTAGAAATGCATTCAAAAACCGCATAAGGAAGGTACTTAATAATTAAGCATATAATTCCTATACTACTGCTCCCCAACTTAAATTAATTTTCCTTTCAAGCACAAACACACCCTCACACACACATATACACCCTCACATACACCCTCACAACCACTCACCCTACACACACAAATTTTAAGCATAACGTCGTCAGCTCCTATTTTAATTATGTTAACTGCTCTTCTGTGGACATCTGTCATTGGCCTTGTTTACTGTATTTTGTTTTTTGTATAAATGTATGTGTATTGTGCTGTTGATGTCCCAAATAAAGAAAATAAAAATAAAATAATAATATAGTTTATATACACAACAGTTTAAACTTCACAAGGTATCCAGTATCAAGTTTGTATTTTGAGTGTGTGTTAGGCGAAATAGAAACACCCGATAAATTCAGGGCTAATATGTGTGCAGTGTATAGGCCTCCTCATTTAAGTGAATCATCGTTTGTTGCTGAGTTATCGCGAGTTATAGAAACTTCGCAATCTAAGTACTCTTATATTTTAATTGGCGATATGAACATTGATTTGTTTAAACGTAATTCGGTGCGCACGACATATCTTAATGCTATGTGTGACAAAGGGCTAGACTGTGGGATTACGCAGTACACGCGTGTGGAAACAAAAGGTGGTAAAATAACAAATTCGTGCATTGATCACATCTTTATACGTGCGATTTACTGTCGTGACATACACACAGCTGTCATAAACAATAAGATTGCGGACCACTACATAACAGGTTCCATTATAATTTGCGACTCGAAAAACAATGAAACTGGGTACAGATATATAAATAGATTCGATAATCAACAACTTGTGAACGAGTTACGTAAAATTAACTGGCAACCTGTTATGGAGTTAACCAATCCGAATGATATATTTGATTGCATTACAAATCAGTTTTCGCAGGTGTATAAAAATTGTAAAAAGAAATGTAAAATAAAAATAGGTAAACGTAACGATTGTAAATGGGCAAATAGTCGTTTAATTTATATGTGCAAAAAAAAGGAAGAGCTTTTTGAAATTTGGAAACAAGATGAAAGCAACAAAGTAAATTTATTATTGTATAATAGGTATAGAAATCTCGCAAATAAATATATAAATAAGACTAGAAATAAGCATATTAAACAGACTATATCTGATAACTTTCAAAATTCAAAAAAAGTATGGCAAATTATTAACTGTGTCTGTGGTAAAATTTATAAGTCCTTAGATGACGTTATATTAAAACATTTTAAGGATGATTTAAAAACAATTTGTGATAATTTTGCATATGGTTTCTCAGATAACATTAAAAATTTAAGCACGAGTTGTGATGTTAAGTTGTTATCAGATAATTCGTATCAAAAGGAATCAAATATTTCAATCAGATTTAAGTGTGCAACAAATAAAGTAATACATAAAATAATTAAAAGCATGAATAAAAATAAAAGTCCAGGTATTGATAGCATAAGAGTAAAAGACTTATTAAGTATAAGCGAAGAGATAACTCCAGTAATTAGTCACCTAATTAATGCGTGTATTTCCACGTCACTCTATCCTGACCAGCTTAAAATAGGCATAATCAGACCTGTGCATAAAAAGGGTTGCTATAGCAATGTAGACAACTATAGGCCTATTACAATATTATCTTGCGTCGATAAAGTAGTTGAGAGATACCTCGGTAACGAAATAACAGATTTCTTAACTAAGAACAAATTAATTAATGACAAACAGTACGGGTTTCAAAGAGGGCGTAGTACCTCGCAGCTGCTTTCTCGGTTTGTCGATGAGGTCAACCATCACCTGGATAATCGAAATCAGGTGCTGGTTGTCTTCATTGACTTCAGTAGGGCATTTGATGTCTTAAATTATAATATGCTTTTTTCTAAGTTGCAGCAGATTGGTGTGCGGGGCCCAATGTTGAAATGGTTTCGAGATTATCATAAAAATAGACATACATTAGTCAGTGTAAATGGGTACACAAGCGATCCTATTCCCACAGAACAGGGAACGGCCCAGGGTTCAATCTTGGGACCAACAGAATATCTGGTCTACGTTAACGACATGTGCAGTCTCTTCCAAAACGGCTCCGTGTACCAATTTGCTGATGACACATGTTTGGTTGCGCACAGTAGGGAAATTTTTGAGGCGCAGAGAATTATGCAAAACAATTATGACTTACTATGCAAATGGGCACACGATATGGGTCTTGTTATTAATGCCAATAAAACAAAACTTTTGCATATAAGATCACCCTACATAAAATGTCTTACTGATCCAACTGTAGTATCACATAGCCACCAATGTTTGCATGACCAGCCTGTCTCATGTAGCTGTGAAAAACTTGAACTAGTGAGTCAGCATACTTATCTGGGCCTCATCATTGATAAACATCTTAATTGGAAACCTCAGGTAGAATACATATGTAACAAATTGAGATCACTTCGTGCTAAATTTTCTATCCTTAAATTTAAATTACCTTATAATATACTAAGAATGTTGTACTTATCATTAGGTGAATCAATAATAGGTTATGGACTCAGTAGTTATGGTCGAACATATAAAACTAACATTGACTTAATATACAAACTTCAACTAAGCATACTTAAAACAATTATCCCAAAATATTTAATAAACAAATATAAAGAAGATGAAATAGGGTTGTTGAAGCACTGCAGAATTATGTCAGCTTACAATAAAATTAATTACCAAATAGTACTTGAGGAATACCATCACATTGAGTCCCTAACTGCTAGAGTTAGGCATAGTAAACTGCGCAAACTAAACAGTACACCAATGTTTGTTCTACCTAAATATAATAATGAATATGGTAAAAGGACGTGGAAATATACGCTACCCAACATATTAAACAGGCTTCCGCATACATTGCAAAACAGTATCTTAAAGAACTACAAGACCTGTAAACATTTATTAAAAAAACACTATATATTGGGATCAAGTGAATGACTTTATAATGCTGTAATGCGACTCATTCGTGCAAGCATAAACCTCAAATAGGTTTAAAGCGCGTCTAGTTTATTTTTTTTAACTATTGTATTGTTATGTGATGAACAAAATAAAAAAAAAAAAAAAAAAAAAAAATAGATTTTGTGTTGGACCCCTAATATCTAAACTTTGAGTTTTTCCAGCAATAGTTTGTGGTCTACGAAATCGAAAGCCTTAGTCATGTCCATGAAGATCACTGAGACATGTTGTCTATGGTTGACAAAGTCATACACATGTTTTATTAGATACATAGATACATAGACTTATTTTTTCTAAAGGCATTCTGATCGTCAATAAATATATTGTGCGCTATTTCTAGAAAGAAAGGAATTTAGTCTGTTATATATTGCCCGTTCAAAGATTTTAGATATTATAGGTATAAGAGCTTCTGGTCGGTATTTTGTGACGTCTTTTTATCCCCAGCTTTGGCAATAGATTTTTTAACAGAAGTTTAAGTCGATCTGGATAAGCACAGCCTTGTTCAAAGCACATATTTATAACGTACGATAGTGGCGCGGCCAAGATGTGGGAGATAGTCTGTTAGTATTTTGGTGCTGATTACGTCATATCCTACACTATTTGCGTTATTTAGACCTTTTATTAGATAATAGACTTCCGTGATATCAGTTGGTACCATGAATTGAATGATTTTTGGTTAGATTTGGTTGGTCTGAAGTTAGGTATCTTGCTACTTTAAGATGCTAGTCGGTCTATAAAGAAATCATTAAATGTCTTAGCTATGTCTCTTGGGTTATATATTATTTCGTTATTATGATTAATTTCGTTTATGTTATTTTTATTATTTCGTTGCAATCTCTGAATTATTTTTATATTTATAGATTTAGCTTTAGATTTATTATCGACAGTTTTTATGTAGTGCAAATTTTGAGATTTTTGTGTTAAAGTGAGGATTTTCTTGTACCGTTCTGTGAATGTTTTAAACTCTATGTTATTTGTTTCCGTTCTTCCAGAGTAGTTCGCGTTTCTTCTTAGAGCAATTTTTAATAACTTTTGTTTGCGAAGGTCGTTTAGATCGAGCTGATAGTCTAATTCTCACATCGGGAAGCATAGTTCGAAGAGCAAGGTGATTGTGTCCATTAGATTTTCGAAAGCATCTCCTGAGTCGGTGGTCATAGATTTTACTAAACGATAGATTACTCAACGAATTTGTGAATTTAGCTATATTTTCTTTGCAGAAGTCTCTTTTTTTCGCGAATTTAGGTTTAGGGGGTTTCGTTAGTCGTTTTTTTACAGGAACTTTTATAATAGAGGTTTTGTGATCGGAGAGTCATAATTCAATAACGTTTGTTTGACCATCAATAAATTGTCGCGAAGTTATGGATGCAGGTCTTAGTTTTGGGAGTTATTCTAGTAGGCTCGTTTAATCTTAGTGAGAAATTATATGTTTCTAGCAATTGTTCAAAATTAGTATTTGGTCTGTTTTTAGTTAGTCTATTTATGTTGTAGTCGCCGGCTATGATAATTTTTATTCTTTTAATTTGGGAAATATTAAACTGCACATTTTATTTTCTAGATATAAAGAACGTTTTCTAAGATTTGAAAGAATACAATGTATTGTTTTCTCGATATTCTATATACGCATATTACGTCAATGTTTACGTCTAATATCCTAACAGCACATAATTCTAAATTATAGTTTAGTGGGAGGGTATTAATTGTAGTAAGCTCTTCAAATTCTAGTTCTTTTTTTATTAGAATCGCCGTGATGCCGATGCCGTTATATTTTTTCTTATTGTGTCTTTTTCTAGTGAATGTATAAGCTACTTGATAGTTAGTCTTTACAAAATAAAAGTGACAGCGTCCGTGTCACTGACGTAATACGGTTGAATTTAGTTTGGGCCACCAGGCCTTTTATTTTGTGAAGACTGTAGGTAAGTTAAGATTGTTTTGTTCATTCGCTCTCAGGAAGTGTTCCGAAACAAATGACATTTATGTCTTGATTTTCATTTCTTAGTTAGTTAAGGGGTATTAAAAGACGATCAGATTTGTGGAGTACTCCTGCAATGTTTTGGTTAAATATAGTAGGAGTCGCATTATTTACGAAAAAACATCTTGTTGGTTTCCGCTTCATTTTTGTTATTCTTTTTCGCGTTATCGAGCTGTAGATAGTTTAACTTGTTTGTAAATTTATTAAAATCTTAATTCCTTTTTTGTTTAGCCTTCTGCATCCCTTCATGTATGCTTCACTATCACGGGGCAGCTCACTGTTGGCGTGCCCATGTGTCACCGAGTCCAGGTTCAGTAGGTTGTTGAATGTATCGACCCTCTGATTGAATATGCTAGTGAAACGTCCATGTCTCAAGGTCGGGGTGCAGACGACAACGTTAGTATGCTTAATATTTTTTGGCGCGTTTCTTATGATTATTACTAGTGTTTTATAGTCGTATTCAGTCCTAAAATCTTCTTCGCCTATCATAATTAAACAAATATCGCGTTGGTTGTTTGGAGTCAGGTAGTGACTTATGTTGTGTTCTGACCGGAATGTGTCTTCAGCTATTTCGCGAATGTGTGTTGTTTTATTATTAGTTATCACGTTATCAGACACATTTTACGTTTCAATTTTATAAGTTTAGGGTTTAGTTTGGGTTGCGCAGTACCTTCCACAAAGAACTACTCAAGAATTTATAAAGGGGTCGACTATTTTAGAGACATGTTTTAATATGCCTGCCCCTGTGAATTACCTAATCACCATGATTAAAATATCACGAGAATTTCGCGGCAGCCGTCGTCGTTGCCGATGCCGTAATTGGTTTAACGTCAGATTTGCAATATCTACGGAGAGGTATCGAAACCAAACTCGGTTATATCTTTTTGTTTTTGTTTTAATTTTTAGTTCTTAAGTTTTCTTGTAGGATGGTACGGGACCCTTCGTGTGCGAGTCCGAGCGATTTTTATAAGTTCTCAAAACGCTCGTTTCGTGCGTCAGTTGTATGTAAACATTGTGATGTGACGTCATAACAACACATTGAAGCAAAGGCCGCAGCGGAATATGGGAACTACCCTTGCCCTTGAGCCATATTAACATGTTTTTTTCTACAATTTACTCACAAATAGTAACAAAACGTTCCTAATAAATTAAAAAAAAATGTTTATTTTCTCTGAATTATTTTTGCATTATACTATTCTCCCGGCTTATTTGTAGATGCATTAACGGTAGCAGAAAATTAACGTATATCTTTAATTTTTATGACATAAATGACTGAGCCAAGATTTTTTAAAGAAAATAAAAACTTCTGAGAGAACGACCGATTCAAATTATACATATTTAAAAGCCTTGTTTATTTAACTGTCAAATGTATTTTTCGATGTTTTTTACTGGAATGCATCAGACATTCGATAGATTTTCGGAAGCAGATGTTTAGTTAATTATCCATAGACTGTTATACTTAGCTCGAGGTCGATCTTAAGGTGGTGCATTAGGCCAAAACGGCATTATGTAAAACTCTATTTAAGCAAAATAGGATTATTGAAACAATTATTTTATGCTAGCTTATTGCTCGTGAGTGTCAGCTTGCATTCGCTAACGTGTAAACGTAATTTGATATTTTTTCTGGATAGAAAACTCTCCCGAAGTTATCACAAAATTAGTGACAGTAATTTTGGTGAAAATACAATAGCTTGTATGTTAGATCGCAAATTAAAGTTATTGCTGCGGCTACTTTCATACAACATGTTCGTATCCCACTAACCAGATGCATTCAGAAGTTTGTATATGGTATTTAAAGAAAATACAGTCGTGTTATTCGTTTTTATAGTCATTCCACTTGTTAATTTTGAATTTGCAGTCCTCAAAAAGTAGGTTCAAGGTGAAATTCTAAGGCGCAGCCTTAACGTGCAACTGCCGCATTTGTTGGAAAGTTTCCCAGCTCAATACAATGCGCCATTTTGCCAGATATTTTATATTTCAGATATTTTGAAAAGAATAAGATTAATAGTTAAAAGATAATATAGTATATAATATAATATAATAATATAGATAAAAGAGTTTAAATCAACTCAAATATAGAAAAAAATCTATTTATGCCTGCTGTGTGAAGCCACTGAGTCAACGACGCTTACAACGATAGAACAAACAGTTTATTGATTGATACCTACACGTACCTCGTAGCATTTTTAGTAATAACACAGATACTCTCTAAGTAATTATAAGGTTTTTTCATCAGGGTAATATTTACTCCATTGTGAGACCATCGATTATGAGGAGGGACGCCCGCTCACCTGTGTGATCGGTCTTCTTTTGTAACTATTTCCCCAAATTCAAGTTTTGGAGACCGTAGTAAACTATTCCTCATCCCCAACTCAGGTCCTCCGCTGCCAAGACACGGAAATGCTCTCGTTCGACCTGCACGGCATCGTGGACAAGTGTCCCGACGTCACCGAAGACCACCTAGTCCGCCTGCTCTGGCTGCGAGGCGAATTGGACCGCGCCCAGAACAAGGAGACAGTTTCACATGTCATGGCGACCAAGAGAGAATCCCGGACGCACCAGCCCTCGATGTTTAAACACATTGTTTTTGTTGATAGGTTGAGGGAACGGTTCGCTTTGTAGAGCTATGAAGAGGGAATCCCGGACGCACCAGCCCTCGATGTTTAAACACATTGTTTTTGTTGATAGGTTGAGGGAACGGTTCGCTTTGTAGAGCTATGAAGAGGGAATCCCGGACGCACCAGCCCTCGATGTTTAAACACATTGTTTTTGTTGATAGGTTGAGGGAACGGTTCGCTTTGTAGAGCTATGAAGAGGGAATCCCGGACGCACCAGCCCTCGATGTTTAAACACATTGTTTTTGTTGGTAGGTTGAGGGAACGGTTCGCTTTGTAGAGCTATGAAGTATGGGTAGACGCTGTGTCACCAGTTTACGTCACTTGTGCATATTTGAGATTTTTAAAGTGCCTCAAACTACCTTGTTCTAGTTCGGGTATGTCTTTGAGAGAGAGATGTATTTTGTAATGAGAATATCAGTTTTAGGTACTTGTAAAGGAAAAAAAGTTAATTAATTTTATTTTTAAGCTAGTATTAATTGTATAATTTAATTAAGTCCAATTTTTAAGTTATAAGATTATCGAAATTATTTATAATCAAACACAATTTGGTCCCTTAGAGGGCAAGGCGAGTTGATATTCATTATTGTAAATAATATTATACAGATCACAATCAGTTCACTTTGTATTTTCTCGTTTACCGAAGTATTTATATTATCTTAGTAAGTAGTTACTTCTCCAGCTGTTAATAAACTGTTGAAGGAAGAAATACCTCGAATTTGGTTTGGACGGAACGGGCACGAAAAGTAGCCCCTTGAATATCACCGGCATTATATAACGCCACGTTTCTGTTATAGGTTTTAAATTTTATTACCATGGCATATCAAATCAAATCAATATCGTTTATTATGGTCTACCTTAAAGTTGTACAAATCCATTAAATAGGTACATTATTAATACAATCAATTCAATCTTAATGGTTGATGTATTTCAAATCATAATATCAAGTTTACATACATGCAATTTCTTTTATAAGCCAAAAAACAATTATTATGTGTAAAAATTAAAATGAAGATATAATGTCAAAGGATAAGTGAATGTCAAAATATGAATAAGTAGATATGTAGAAAAAATAATATAATAACCAACTACCTACTGGAACTTACAGCGAATACGATTATTTCGTGACTCATGATTAAAACATAATTTTGTTATTCATTCGTGTGCCCTTAATATGCCTAGTTTTGGTATGTAATGCACTCTTGCACAGTATAATATGCCTTTGCGACTGACATTTTTTTGAATTTCGATCTAAAATGCAAATGGCGTAAGTTTAAAATCGCGACCCGTCCCAACTACCCTCGGGTTTTGAGAAGGTTGACAGCGAAGATCACCCGCCACCTGGTGCACATCCACCCACAGCCAATATAAAATGGAAAGGAAAGTATTCAAATTCATACACTATCTACAGCATAGGTACGTCAACCAAGGTATGTTAATAATCACAAATGATGAAATGACAACTTTTCTTTTACATATTAACAGATATTGAATTTTACAGAGCCGTCTTCGTAACGATTGCAGTAAGGATGGATAGCCGACTTCGAAGACTAATGAAGTGGCGTATGACGAAGGTACGTGCTAGTTAATTGCTTTCCTTCTGTTAGCTCTTTATTTCGTAAGGGTGATTAGAACTATACCCTTATTCATATAAAAACGAAGTAAACTGACAACATCAAACGTCAATTCTTGAAATAATGTTGCCATGTACAGTTTGGTAGTGATGTTCTCATTCATTCTAAATAGAATGAAAAGCTGTATATTTATAATAGAGTGATTCTTTAAAATCAGAATTAGTAATGAATGATTGTCACAATTTACTGTGACATGAGATAGCATTACGCTTTATTTCCATTTGAGGTAGCAGAAGCAAATTGTGCCCCCTTTTTGTGAGTCATAATGAGAAAGAAAACTTATGCACTGACTAATGCTATTCTCCCTCTCGTTAACCTTCCCATTGTTCTCTTTTGTTAGTTTGCTCAGCCGGTGTCCTTACGTGACTTAACAGATTACCACACACACAACCTAATAATAATTACATATTATTTATGTTAGATATAATTGAGACAATAGAATGAACTTAATCATTCTTAACCCCATCACAATTTTTTTTCTACCAAAAAGCGGTAACACTGGTACTGTCGTTTTACTTCGTTGTTATGTGAATAAGGGTATAGAACATTTCGTCTAGAAAGGTACACTTTGTATAATACCTTAAATATACCTTAAAAATGTAGCCTATGAATGTCCCCACTGAGGAGCTCAGGCCTTTACCCGGATACGATTAAGATTATGCCAGACTCCACCGCGCTGGCTCAGTGCGGGTTGATGGAGGGCTTTTACGAGCACTACCACGTAGCGTTAGTAGCCGAGACCTACAATTTAACGTGTCATCCGAAACACTGAACGTCCGAGAATACACTTAAGATAAATTAATTATCTCATTGGTACATGGTCAGGAATCGAACCTGCATCTCCTGTGCGAGAAGTAAGCGTGAAAACCATTAGACCACGGAGCGCCTAAATATATCTTATATCACACGTTTCATATTGGTGCTATACGAAAACTATCAATCAAGTTTTAGTAAGAAACTGATGATGAAAACAATTTGTTTGTATCAAATCTTCCTACGCTCCCAGCAATATCGCGCTGTTACAAATATTTCCTCCGTTTAATTTTAACTATTTAGTCAAACCTATAATTATCCAAGTCGTTTGCGGCACCATTTCTTGTATGAGGGCGCTGGGTGGATATCAAAACACATATATATATAGCTTTATTAGTTAACTGGCTCTAATTATCTCTGTAGTATGACCCAAATAACTCAAAAGGGACTCCTTCGTCTGAGTCAAAATCTATTGTTCTTCCATGAACTGTAATTCATCTAAATATCTGTTCACACATTGCTATGGTCAAGACTGTCAATACTGGGATGGGTGACCACTTATCTAATACCTAACAGAAAGACGCGACCGTCCGTACCCAAGAATTTAAAACCAATCTAAACATCCGAATTGTATTCATACGCGTAGGAAGCGCCGAGGCCGATCCGCAGCTTGGCCGAAGGGCGGGCGGCAGTATACAAATTGTTCGCGTTGTGTGCGCGCGCGCAAATATGACAGCAACGGGCGAAAAGCGCGCCTTTTTCTTGGCAACAGTTTTGCTTGCCTGCTTTTTGCCAGGTGAGCTGTTGTATGTGATGAGGGTGTTTCGATGGTTCCGTGTGCTTCTTAACGTGTCTCTACCAGTGGCAAAATGTGAAACAAGTAACGAGAAGTACCGTACTTCAGATTCCGAGTCTTGTTGTTCTCCCGTCAAGGCTGACTCTCTTGTTTTAGTTATTCAAAGAGGATTTGTACATACGATCGAAAGCCAAAGATCATACTCCTACCGCCGCTTGACTGAATGCCCACTTGACTGAAGGGCCATTTGACCGAAGGACCATATCACCTAACAATCATATGACCGACAGTCGATTAAATAAAAGTAGTATTTAAACTTATGACCGTAAATCCAGTATTTTTATTGTCAAAAATACTTATTTTGCCTGACAAAATTAGTAAATTGCGCGACAAACTATAGCGATTAGAAATACTGGTTTTGACTGAAAAATTACTTAATTGCGCGACTAGAAATCTGAAAAACAGCAACTTGAAAACCTGAGGTCGAGTATCATAACATAATATACAAAACGAGCGTTGGGTTTTAATGTTTTTACTTGTTCAACCTAACGCGAAGTATAAAGACCTACTTACCGTAGGTAGGCCTGACCCACCACTTCGGCCAGACAGTCTTTATTTAGTCAATATTTATATATAGCCAATTTAGCCAAATCATTCTATAATTTTGTCGTGTAATTCATTAATTTTGTCACCCAATTCAATATTTTATTCGCTCTGGTTATTATTCCTCATAAATTAATATTCTACTACACATATTTAGTGTATAAGAATATTTACCTTGTTAGTGTGGGTTTACTCAGCTGGGCTCAACAAAATGAGGCGAGGACATGGCGAGGACGAATGAAAGACTTTAATGAGTGTCATTGAAACTTATTTACATGAGGCATGCTTCACTCAATATCAATAATAGCATTAACTCATTAGAAATTCTATTATACGAGTACATAGTGTATACATACAGCAGCCTTGTCTCTAACGTAAAAAGCGCAGTAACGTACAGTACGATTTGTTTCTCGACACTTCTCGGCTTTTTGTTGTTGTTTTTTTAAATCGTAAATCAATTTACTGTTTTCTTCCTTTTTCCTTAATATACTCTTCATGGTACACCTCTGTGCCAAATTTTAAGTTTCCAGGACATCTTGATCACTTACAGCGACTAAAACCGAGAAGTGCTGAGCGGTAAAGTTACAGTAATTGTACATATGCCATGAAGAAACCGTTTTATTTTCGGACGTGATCTTTAAAATGTTGCTTGCAAAAAACGCAACATTCTGAAGTGCGATTTCTTAAAATAATCAGTAAAAGTAGTGCTGAATAGTACAGGTAGAGATCACGCCCGTGACCGTGACAAGCACAGCTGTTACATCACAGCGTGATGGATGACAGTGACAAATAGATCAATTAGGATCACGGAAGTATGACGGTTTTGCTGACCAACACAGTTAAAGATCAGGCCTGAAGCAAAGTGACTTCTTGGGGCTAATTAAGTGCTATCTATTGAGTAGTTCACAAAAGCTTGTGTCGTATACGAGACGGACGCGACACCCGCCACGTAGAGATATTTTTAACATTCCCAGACCGGCCCAAGGTTGGCCAGAATAGTCGCTTATTCATTGGGATATGACCTAATTTTCTATAGGTAATAATTCTTATAAATAGATGGTCCTTCGTGGGTTTTCAATTTAACGAGCTGGCATCGTGTACTGATTTATAGGTTCGTGGGTAAATTAACGAGGATACGAGCTGAAGGTGGCTACGTTGATCTTTCAGAAGGCCATGTCCATGATTTTATGGAATGAGTGAAGTTCATTGGCACGCTCATCAAATAAACCGCTTTCAGTTATTTTCTGGACAAAATATTAGAAGATTTTATGTCCATAGGTAGTTGTATGTACTTTTAATGTCACATTTATAATCGTACACAGCTATGTACTATTTTTCACGATTTTCACGATTAAGAGATAAATTTGTAATATGTTTCTTGTGAGTCGTGATCATGAGTTCCTGACTACGGTAGTTTGAGAATTAACTACCTTGAATCGCTTTGAAATATCTTATACCTATATATATACCTAGGTATATCGCGGCGAACGTGATAGTCGCTGACGTTTAAGCACATGCTCAACGCTCTTGTTATTATTTAAACTAACCACAAATCAGAATGGCAACATCTGTTTACCTTAGCTAACCCGAATATTGCCCCCAACCAAGAAGCATGTGCCTAAATCTGCAATTTCACAAGGCATAAAAACTAATGTTTATTTCGAATCCTTTACCCCATACATTGAGTGATATACTGAAATTGTCGAATCGCCTAAAAGTTGGCTTTGGCCACTGCAAATTGTAGGCGCGTGCGTCAGACCAACATAATACCTATATTGTACCTGGCATAGTATCGCTAATACGCTGTACTTTTGGCTTCCTTTCTTTTTATTTTGGCTTCGTGGGTAAAATACCTCGTTCAGTCTTGGTGGTACCTTACATACTTTCTGAGCCTCTAAAGTCCACGAGGCGTCACAAAAATAAGACCACCGTGTGTGATCTGGGAAATTTTCAAGTTTCTTACAATACGATTAAAATCAGTTAAAGATTTGGCTTTTCTCGGATATCATCGCCTAAATCCGGAGACGGAAATGACGCGAAATACATTACCGCGATTTCTTGATGAGGGAGAGGGATGAGGGATTCACGACAATTTCCGATGTTGGCCGAATCGTTAACTGATTTTAATCGTATTGTAACTAGTTTATGGTTTGAACATCCCACTACGTCATTCATCTCTGTTATAGATAGACGAACAGACAGTCAGCAGAGAAAGTAAACGGTTACAATTTACGCCACAGAGGTGTTGCGGTCGAGTGAGAGATCCCGAGTTCGAATCCCGGCTGGGGAGGTAGAAAAAAACAGGTTTACATGTTTGTGACGTCGCTGTTTCTGGTTCCCACGATACGGGTATCCTAGTGTGGGAAGTTATCTTTATGTTATGTTATAAATTTTAACCCCCGACATAAAAGGAGGGATGTCTAAAGTTTGAAGCATCTCTCTCGGTCGGTGTGTGTGTGTTTGTGTCCATGGTACCCTAGCGGTCCAACGGGTGGACGGATGTTTTAATGAGGTTTTCCGTACATTGTAGTAGACTAGGGTTATGTCTTTGACTTGCCTTCGATGGTTCTTAGTTTTGTTAAAATCGGTTTAGTTCTTCGAAAGTCTCTTTAACAAAGAAAAACCGGTCAAGTGCGAGTCTAAATCGCGCACGAAGGGTTCCGTACCACGGTTCAATGGAAGCGATGGTGTGGAGTGAATAGTTTGGATTTTACACAGCAAAATATTGTTTACAAAGTTATTGGTGCGGTTACTTTCACACTCCATGTACGTAACCAGGTGCATCCATAAGTTTGTATGTGGTATTGAAAGAATTGTTGTATGGGAGCCCCCTTAAATATTTCTTTTATCCTGTTTTTTAGTATTTGTTGTTATAGCGGCAACATAAATACATAATCTGTGAAAATTTCAACTCTCTAGCTAGCTAGGTTCTTGAGATACAGCCTGGTGACAGACGGACGGACGGACGGACGGACGGATAGCGGAGTCTTAGTAATAGGGTCCCGTTTGGAACCCTTCGGGTACGGAACCCTAAAAAAGTCAGACAACAATGTTAGACTTTTAGGTTAGTTTTTTAGCGAAGCGTCCGTGGCCTAGGTATATTCGCACATTGGAAACGATCGTGCGGGTAGCAACATCTGGCCGAGACGGGTACTGGATGGGTGTCCGTTTCTATGTGGCATTTGTTTCGGACGATTCCGTGTTTCGGATGACAACGTTAAGCTGTTGTCCCGGCTACTATAGCTACTCGGTGGTAGAGGTGTAAAGCTGTATCAGAGGCTCTAATAGGGCAGCTTGATAACTTCTGACAGTCTGGTTGGCCACTAGCCCGATACCGCTCCACCGACCTGCACTGAGCCAGCGTTGTGGAGTATGGCTCAATCTTAAACGTATTCGGGCAAAGTCCGGTGCCCCTCTGTGGGGACATTAATGGGCTACATTTTCATTTTTACCCGACTGCACGAAGCGAAAGAGAGGAGGGATATGACTTTGACCTTTATGTATGGATGGATGTATGTCTGTTCCTGTGTGCCCTCGTAACGACTCAACGATTTTGATAAATGATACGTCTTTAGATTCGTCTTGATTGCCCGAGTTTCATTGGGTATATAAAATAAAATAAAATAAAAATGGCGGATTTTATGCTCTTTATTATGCGGGCTAAACAAGCTTTTTCCAAGACTTTCGAGTGGCCTATCAAAATAAAGGGATTTAAAAGGCGATTGCGGAAATATATATTAGTCGTGCTCTAGCTATGAATATAAACCATAGTTTTAAATTAAGCATTTACAGATTTCTCCTAATTGTCATCGAAAAAGCAGGAAATAAATGACGTAGTACATTGTGTTGAGGGTGTTTTAAAATTGTAATGTATAGTTATCATTGCCAGCAACCACACCCTTATCAGTCTCCGTCGATCTACCCCACTCCGCGGAGGTGGGATCTGACGTTGAGCTGGCATGCAGCCACGCGTTCGCGCCGGGCGAGGAGTCGCGGGGCGCCATCGTCAAGTGGTGGTGGACACCGCTGGATAAAGGGACGGATGACAAGGAGCTGATCTATCAGCGGATCGGGGATAAGCAGTCGAACCTGCAGTCGTGGCCGAATCTGAGTAAGTTGGGGCCCGAGACTCTTATCAACCACTATTAACATTAGTGTATCTGTTACCGGCAATCTGTCTATTCTAGGCAATATATATAATACCTGGGGCGTTCAGGCAATGTATGAAATATTATTAATATTAATGTCCATCACATACTCTACCTAGGTAATATATACAATGCCTAGGGATTATATAGAATACCTACTTGGCCACCGGTAATGTGTAAAATAAAAAGATTTTGGTAGAATATCAGGGCAAAACACTGCGGTAGCTTAGGTGAAGGGTATGTAAGAACAGCAAAATTACTTAGTTTTAAGTTTGTTTTGTTGTTCTTACATATTCAACCTAACACGAAGGATAAGGGGGGCTTCGCTTCGCTCACCCCCTTAACCCTTCACCTAAGCTACCGCAGTGTTTTACGCTTTTACTTACTAATGTAAATAAAAGCGTAAAACACTCCGGCTGCGCATGGGTATCATATACAGTGGTGGTCATATAATTAAGAACGATTTGTAGTACCAGATATTTTTTTTCAAAACTATGCTATGTGTACTTTTAAGTTCCTTCTTAAAAGTAATTAGTTGTGTTATGAAATAGCTACATCGATAAAGTAAACGGGATTAGGAGTAAATATTTAAAACATTTACTATTTTTTTTACAAATTTAATTTATTATCGATAATTACAAATTCAAGTAGTAAAAATGCTGGACAAATAATTAAGAACGATTCTTAAGCTGCTCGAGAGTTGTTTCCGTAGATACTTAGATTTTACAAATCACATTAAATAAGACAGTGACAATGTTAAAAATTATAATTTAATACATTTTATTCTAAGTTAATAGTTTGTAGCGTGACCATGGCTTTTAATAACTGCCTTACACCGACGAGGCAATGATTCTATCAATTTTTGACATTTTTCAAGAGAAATAGAGTGCCATTCTTCTAAAAAAACGTTATATAACTCAGTTAGGTTACCACATCGTCGATTTGAAACCTTTTTCTTGACTTCGCACCAAAGATGCTCTATGGGATTTAAATCTGGGCTGTTCGGTGGCCATTCTAAGACAGAAACTGATTGAGATGTCAGGAATTCTTTAACGGTGCGTGCAGTGTGCTTCGGATCGTTGTCGTGTTGGAATGTGCAAATAATCAGAAGTACGTCTTCAGCATATGGTAACATAGTTTCTTCAAGTATATTTTTGTACTGGAATTGATCCATGTTTCCTTCTATCAGTCTAACAGGTCCAACACCATGACCAGAGAAGCATCCCCAAATTTTCACATTTCCACCACCATGCTTTAATGTCATTTTTGTGTACTTGGGGTCGAATGCTGTATTCGGAGGGCGTCGAACATATCGTTTCCCATCAGAACATACTCTGTTAATTTTTGTTTCGTCAGAGAAAATAACATTTTTCCACTGTCTTGCTGTCCAGCTTTCATACCTCCTAGCAAATGCAAGCCGGGCTTGCCTATGACACTGTTTCAACATGGGCACCTTTCTTGCTATCCTTCCGTTCAACTTCGCTTCTACCAATCGCCTTCGGATGGTGCGCGCTGAGATCGCTGAAGGGTTATTTTCACCAAAGTATTCTTTTTTTAACTCATTAGACCCCTTAAAAGGGTATTGTTTTGCCAAACGCACGATATTTCGATCGTCTCGCTGAGATGACTTTCTCTGTTTAGGTACAAGAGGAATATTTAAAGTTGTTTGATGTGTGTTAAAATGCTTCACAGCGTGGAATATCATCGTTTTTGAGCACTGCAAATGATTGGCAATCTTTTTATGTGACCAATTCATATCGCGAAGTTTTATTATTACTTCCCTTGTAGATGCATCCCAACTTTTATTTTTTCCCATTTTTTTATTATGAAACGATCAACTTTTTGACTTTTACAGAACTAAATGGCGCCAAAATTACTCGAATAGTGGCCTAGTTACAGAGTGTTCTCTATTTAAATTTGAATAAAAAAATAAACTATCCAGCGTTCTTAATTATGTGGCCAGCCAGTAAGTTTGCAATAACATGTTAAGATATATTATATACAAAAAGTTTACTTATATAATAATATTGTTGAATTTATCATATTATAACTGTATGCTACGATTGTGTAAAATAGTTTTACGATACCGAGAGAGATACAAAACGATATGCAATAAGTGTTATTCTCGTAAGTTTGAAAAAAGCTTGTTTTCAAATAGTCGTTCTTAATTATATGACCACCACTGTATAATACCTAGGCAAAGTATAAAAAAAAAAACAGACTTTATCTGCACATTTTAGGCATTATATATATTGCCTAGGGATTATATATAATACCGGATTATACAGATTGCCGGTAACATCGATTGCTTGTAAGGCGCAAAATTCCGTATTTGGCTTGTCGGGCGCCTATTTTGTCGGGAGACTGACGCCAAATACGGCATTTTGCGCCTTCGGGAGCATTCGATACATTGCTAATGGTGTTTCATAAGAGTCTCGGGCCCGAATAATAGTATCGCAATACCCCGCTTACAAATATTTGAATAATTGAAAAAGTAATCGATTCCACATGATATGATCATTATATCAATGTACATAAGAGTTGCTGACAGTTTAATAACTTACCTAATAGATGCGTAATTATTCGGCTCTAACCATGTTCTAATGAGATAAGAAATTCATCTTATGTATGTAGGTAGAAACATACGGACACTCTAGCGGTGAAGGAAAATGATATGTAAGCCCACGCGGCAATGACTGATTGGTCTGATTAACTACAATTACAAAGTTATCTTGTATATTTACATAATTATTATATACAGTTTTGTTTTAAAACCCAACTGCGCCAGAATGAGAGATGTTTTTCGAGCGTATATATGTATGACCATTTTGTTAGCTTGCGCTGCAGTCCAAACACCTTGGTGAATTTGTATGATAATTTATCTTGTTTCTATTTATAAATAATAGAGATTTTCGTTTTCGAGAAAAGAGGTTTCGGCCAAGGTGTCGGTTTAGGTCAAATACTGGCCGCATCTTCGGCTCGGCCCAAACATACGTTTTGTAGCTGTTATGCTTTTAGTTCGCCGTCGAGCTGAGTCTAACATGTAAAATATTTGTATGCCAAGTAGAGGTACAAACTAATTAACAGTTTCAAATAATACGTAGAAAAACATACATTTATGCTAGTAATAACATCTTTCAAGAAATTCCTATGATGGTGAAGCTCTAAATTTCGTGCACCTGTGAACGTTTTCACAAGTTTAAAAAGTTTCTGTTTCGGCGGAAAATCCGGTTTCCGTCAGTCACTGAAATTAAATGTAGGTACGTTCCAGGTCCGAAAGACAAGGTCAGCGATGTGTTGACGCTGGGAGACCTGCAGCCGTCTCACTCTGGCGTGTACGAGTGCGAAGTCTCGGGCGTCGTGGAAGAGGACCGCGCGCATGCCAGCCTGATTGTCTACAGTTTGTATTTTATATCTAATCTTGTTATCCTGCCTCCCCACTAGTGACGGTTCGCGTTTAGTACTGTCTACAGTACTCCTCTCTGTTCTTCCCCTAGAGCATCAGATGTTCTACGCGAGCTTTGACCTCTCTTTCTAGTATAGAGGTGACAGCTCGCTCAGAGCCAAAGAAACTTGGCGTGCTACCATTCCTCAATTTGCCAAAATTAAATATCATCTATATGTCACCGGAAGATATTCAAAAACGTTAGCTGAAAAACTAAAGAGGTAGCTGATCAACTATCGACAGATAGTAAACTGTAGCGTACTGCTTACTATATGACGCGTTAGTTATAGTTATCAACTAACGGTTTTGACTATTACGGTGACATATAAGTTGACGTTCCTTCTGTAACGCCGTCGATGCACCTCCAGCCCAAGGCAGCGGCCCCCAGCTGAACGCGAGCCGGCTGCCGGACGGCGACGACGGAGACGAGGAGCCCGACGTGCTGGTCACGTGCTCGGCGGAGATGGTCGCGCCCAAGCCGGACCTCGTCATCACTGTGGCCGGGTGAGTCACTCAGTGTAGGAATAGACGAGATGAGACCGTCGCTCTTGATACGAAAAGTACTCTTGAAAACGGTGTCGTCCGTGACTCGAGAGTAAAGACCAGTGTCGAGTAAGCGAGACGGTTTAGCGGGCGTCACATAGCTACCACGACATACTAATTCGGATCGATTAAGTAAGCGATCGAACTGTGTCTGTGACGAGGAGCCCGACGTGCTGGTAAAGTGCGTGGTGGAGATGGTCGCGCCCAAGCCGGACCTCGGCACCACTGGCGCCGGGTGAGTACTAACTCAATGAGGAATATACGAGATGAGACCGATTTATTTGATACGAAAAGTAGTCTTGAAAAGGGGGACTTCCGTGACTGGAGCCTACTCGTGAAGGCCTAGGTCGAGTAAGCGAGACGGTTTATCGAGCATCACAAAGCTGCCACAGCATTCGCATCGAGTAAGCAATCGTATAGAACTTATCATTGTCGCCGGTTGAGTACTAACTCACTGTAGAAATATACGAGATGAGACTGTTTTTCTTGATACGAAAAGTAGTCTTGAAGACAGTGACGTCGGTTACTGGAGTCCAAAGACCGGTGTGGAGTAAGCGAGATGGTTTATGAGCATCACAGAGCTGCCACAGCATACCGATTCTCATCAGGTAAGTAAGCGTATCGAACTGAGTCGTTGACTGTGATGATCACAACCAAGCCGGACCTCGCCATCATTGTCGCCACTTGTGTACTAACTCAGTGTAGACGGAGATGAATTTTAAAACGGTTTCGTCCATGACTGGATTTGTTTGATGCAATGTTGATAGCCAAAAGTCCGGTGTCGAGCGAGGTCTCAGAGCCGCCGCGATACAGGCCCCCGGCATGTTTCTTGGCGATTGAGCAGCTGTCACCTCTTTCTCTCTCAACCCACCTTAGCCTGTGCGAGAGAAAGAGCGGTGACAGCTCTCTCAAATGCAAAGAAACCTGGCGGGGCCTGTCTGTCTACTCCATAATAACATTTGATTCGATTCGAGTAAGTAAGCATATCGAACCTTTGTTTGACGACAAGACCTACCACGAGTACGACAAGACCGTCCGATACAGGGGGTCCCACGGCTATGCCACATGGAAGGAAATTAGCTTACATATTATAATAATAATCCCCACCGAGGAGCGCAGGCCTTTATCCGGATACGAGTAAGTTTCAGCCGTCTCCACCACGCTGGCTCAGTGCCGGTTGATGGAGAGGTCTTACGACCACTATGACGTGCGGCTACTTCCACACTCCATGGACGTAACCGGGTGCATTCATAAGTTTGTATGTGGTATCGAAAGAATTGTCGTATGGGAGCCCCCTTAAATATTTATTTTATGGACCTACAACTTAACGTGTCATCCGAAACACTGAGCGTCCTATAGTGCGCTTAAGATAAATTAATTATCTCATTGGTACATGGTCAGGAATCGAACCTGCATCTCCTGTGTGAGAAGCAAGCTTGACACCCATTAGACCACTTAGAAAGAAGACTTAATTTTGTTTTTAAAAACAATTTGAACTGCATTCAAAGTTTATTTTAAAATCGTTCGTGCTACCCGGGTGTCGAAATGTGGAAAAATTACAGCCCATCACGGCACATGGAGACGGCTTCCCCACGATGTTTTTTCCATTACCGTTAGAACGTTCATATAATGTACTTTAATCTAATTCTGCCTAACCCCGCTTCCAGTGAGCCCGCACCGGACGTGGAGTGGGACACTGCCTCCGAGGCGGGCTTCTACAACGTTACCGCAAACGTCACACTAAGCAGCGAGCAGGCGCGCAACGTGCTGCTCAAGTGCGAGCTGTTCTACGAGGACGCCACTGTGACGCACCCGGCCTACATCGATACCGAAGACTTCACTATAGGTAACTGTTACTTATATTTTTGGTCGTAGTTCAGTCAGCATCAGGTATACAAGGTGTTGATTTGTAAAGTGACGCCCGAGTCAGGGGTGGTTATTTACATGACACTGAAGATACCTAAAAATAATTATATTGTGGCCTTACTTCTATCGCTTGCTACCGCGCATCGCAATATCGGACACTCGGCACGCATCGGGGTCGTGCGGGGCGAAGTTCGATGTTCGATTTAGTTAACATTTACTTTTTAAGTGGACAAAATGACGCGCGCTTCTTGGACCCGCCGGGGGTGTCCCCACGTTGCGGGTATTTCAGGACAAATTGAACACAGCAATTTGTGAATTAAAATGATGCGAGGGTAAATTAAAACTTTTTTGTTACAAGGTACACTTAAACTATCGTTCCTGAGTCGGGCGTTACTAACCTAATCAACACCCTGTTAATGAGCGTGCAAGCCACTCAAAGCACACATCACAAGAACCAGAAATATCGACACAGTCAAAGGGTCAGAATGATGATAACATTATCTGCGTCGACATGAATGTTGACATCATTTTGAGAGTTTCGCTGTGTAGAGATATTTCTGGTTGATTAATGATTATGATGTGTAGATCTATTTTAGCAGCTTGCGCGCGCATATATTTCTTATGCTGACTGTACATAAACAAACAGTGATGCCTTCTCGTATAGTCATGCCATTTCCCATATGGCATGGCAAGGGCAGTTCCAATTATTCAACAGTCCACCTTTCGAAGAAATTGGCCTTTCAAATTGACCACATATTTTCAACCTTATGGCTTGTTAATAGAGTCCAAAACCAATTAATATATTCCGACACCATATCCTGTCGGGAACTCTTAGGTTAAAGCAGTTAAGTCCTAATAGGGTAGCTTGAAAAGTTCTGAGAGTCAATTGGTGCGAATTTGGTGACCGCCTGCAATCCGAAAAGCCTACCTTCTGTTTTTGGCTCTCGGGTTTATTGTGGCCCCACATGTTATGAATATTGAATTTCCGTGGCTTTGTAAACGTAAATGGGTAGAAGCATGTTCAAATCAATAACTGCATCCCGTCATGAAAGTGTGGCATATAACACGTTCGGCAATATTTTTAGACTAGTTAAATATAATATTAGATTAGAGTAAATTTTATTTCATTCGCGGTTTAAATTTTTTCATTTGGTTGATGTGAAGATCATGATAAATTAGATATTTTGTTACATTGTAACTGAAAGTACAATATAAGATACTGGAGAACGGCTGCGAAAGTACTTTCTTATTCTTCTTATTTCTTATTCTAGGTTCTTATTCAGAGATAAAAATCACGCCCAACATATGGTATTTTGGGTTTGAAATTACCTCGAAACTAACAGCATTTGTTTAGTAAAATCAGTTTGCAACGTTGAGTAGATAAGTTAGTGTACGGTTCTTAAATGAATTGTTTCTGAAAGTCAGCATCTCAGATTTATATCATGATTTCATTAGCTATTCGCGATCTCAAGATTCTTATCTGCCGGAGACAGTACAAGTATTTGACCAATGGTTTCAATTTCTTAAAGCAGAAACATCAACCATAAAGTCATTTTGATATCCGAAAATATCACGACATGATTATGTCTCACTTAATTTATTTTAGTTTCTTGAGTTCGTGAACCCGTCATGGCCGCTACATTTTGGTGTGGTGTCTTGTGTACTGTATGGTATAACTAACATGGTTGCGTTGCGGCGCGCAGGCGAACCACCCACCACTGAAGAGGGCGCCACTCTCTTCTCAAACGAGACGGTCGTCGATGCGCAGACAGGTAACGCCGCGTAGCTTTACTTACATTTGGAGAACACATAATTTGTTTGTTGTGCACACTAAATACATATTTAAGTCCATTTTACCCATAGCACAATGACGCTAACTAAATTTACCTATAGTTATTAACTACGTATCGGTAGTATAAAATTTTGCCAAATTACACCCGCATTTTTCATAAGAATAACTCACTAAATATACGTATCCTAATAATAATAGCTGGTAAAATACCAGAACCAACCAAACCACGCCCATTCATATAAAATACTATGCATAGATGTTTAAACAATTTAATATCCTCTCGACCTCAATCTCAAAGCATCTAGGCCTGTAATATTGAACCGCACTCAGCTCTGAGAGCTATCTCGAGTGCGTTAAAATGACAGAACAGACTGACAGAGTATAGTAAAACCGTCATTCATTGTGACATAGCTGATACAACTCAGAACTGAGAGCGGTTTATTGTTACAGGCGCTCGAAGGCGTTTGCGTTTTCGGACATATTTCGCAACATACCCTGTTCGAGTGTCTATTGACCTAATGCACAGACTGCTTCTCAAAATGTTACTGCTTAAATGTCATTATATAATTTATTATTATTAATCAATTAATCTAAATCTATTGGGGAAAAATAAAACGCGCGAATATAATACTAATTGAGCGAATGACCGTGAGCAGCGGAATTATCTGAAATGAGCGAATAAATGATTGAATTACGCGAAAAAAATACCGAATGGTTTATTGGCAAATTATCAGACTGTCGTCGGGGCGAAGTGGGGGGTCAGGTTCGTGTTAGTTGAACATCTAAGAACAACGTATTCTAACGTTTGTTTGTTCTTTATTTTACCCGGATTAAGGTTTGTAAGTTGCTGTTTTTCAGATTTCTAGTCGCTCTCAGTTTTTCGGCCAAAACCAGTATAGTCGCGCTCAGTGTCTGCACTGCATTCACGGTCATACTGCCGCTTTTTATTTACCCCTATAATAATAAAATAATTCATGAAATTATTTAGGCCAATGTTTCCAGCACTCACAATCCATTACATTTATCTTTGGTAATATAATTTTGCAAACATCGCAATACATTTTTCACAGATGGCGCTGTTGGGCTTCCCTCGAGTTTCGGTCTTCTAATCGTGGCTCTAATCTCAATATACGGTTTTTTTATTAAACAATTTGATTAAGTCGGTGCTAAGCTATGATAAGATATTCATAAATCGAAGTTTATCAATCTACAGCTTGTAACAGAAAGGTGTATATGAATGTTGTTCAGAAATGTGACCCTAATGACCTCTATTGACTTACACCCACCCAGTATAGTAAATTTTTAGGTCATGAACTTGTTACGTTTTTGTTTTGTTCACTTTATTAATGTGGCTAATAAATGATGTACAGTATTTTACTATTTATTTAGTTTCATTTATTTTTAAAATCCTATCCCATTCTATGAGTATTTTAGCTTACTTGCCGACTACTGCCGCAGATCTTGCCAGTATCGGAATTGTATATTTCCAGCAGTTCTATTTTATAAACCCAATTTTGTGTTAAAGGCAGCATTTGACTATGACGTCACATGCTAGTAGTATTTCATAGAACTCGTGAACAAAATTACCGCTTTGACAGCTGTTCCTAAAAAGTATCCATTTTGACTGTCAGTCAAATACCGTATTACATAAAATACTTAAAGTATAGTGACATGTATTGATACAATAATAATAAATAAAATGTTGACGTTCATCTGTTTTCTTTTGGTTAACGAGGATCCATTCACACATGTCCTGTTAGTTTTGGTGGCTGAAATGATAAAAAAACGAAATCAATTGAGAATCTCAATGCCCTAGAGTCATTTGATGGTCCAGTAGGTACGACTTAATGAACGATTTACAATGGAAATCTTCACTTAAGTTTATGTTTGTTTACGACATGCTTGTAGTAAGATAAATGAAAACTTATTTACGAGTACTTACAGGTATATTTATTGCAGCACTGATTCAGATCTTCTGAAAGTAAAGTAAAACAAGATAAGCCTAAAGTATTAGTGCGGGAGGTGGGTGTCATCGTCTCTATAAAGTATTAGTGCGGGAGGTGGGTGTCATCGTCTCTATATGCATGGCACTACTCAATCCACAGAGTGTTCCGTAAACAATGGATAGCCCCGGAGCTATTGATATGCCGCATCATTCTAAACAACTGTCACTATAGAACCATTTTGATCTGAGCAACTTAAGTTTTCACTCCCCTGTATAAGTCAGCTGACCGCCCGCCCGCGCCCGCCCGCGCCCGCCCGCGCCCGCCCGCGCCCGCCCGCGCCCGCCCGGCCCAAAATGTATTGAAATGTTGTTCTTTACAAATCAGTTGCATAGTGAAGTTGATCAGAATAATGAGGCATATCAATAGCTCCGGGATTAACCTTTTGACCGCCAAACATTAATTACAAAATGTATCACTCACACGCCACTCATGTGTCGCGTTCATACTCTAATTAATTGCCTCTATAAAGTGAGTTTCCTTTTCCCGTTTCTCTTGTTGCCTAGCAAGAAGTCTGTTATTATTTCTTCGATGTCTAGAGTTCTCTTCCTTCTGTAAACGTCTTGTAAATATATGTATCTTGTACATAGAAAACCAATGGTTATACCTTAACTAGGATGTCATCAGGTTCCCTAAACATATTTGCGACGCAAAATACAACTTCGTTCATACGAGATAACGTGTCTTTTAATATAAAATTTGTGTCGGCTATAGCCGACGTGGCGCCAGTGGCACGACTTTCAGTGGTCGGCCAGAGCCGACTGGGGCGGTCAAAAGGTTAACCATTGTCCCACCACACCCTGTCTGGTAAACAGTGTATAGCAGTATGTGGTGGCCAAGGCAAGCGACAAGGCCAGTGGGCAGACCGAAGGACCGGCGGTATCATCAAGCCGATGGGAGCTCACTAGATCGGTTAGCAAAGGAGAGAGGTGAGAGCTAACTCGTGTTCCAAGAAACCTAGCGCGGGCTGTACCAACCAGGGTGTATTTGCTTCTCTCTCATCGCAGAGTAGCCAGCCTGCGGCAGCTCCAGTCTGCAGGTGATTCTGTCTCTTTCCCGCAACTCTGTCCTCGTCACTCGCGCCTGGCAGGCGGAATCGTAGAGGCTGCCGTTTCGCCAGACACGTTGGTCCTGCTTTGCGATGAGGTCTCTGGAATACAGAATGGTTTCGGGTGCGTGATCCCAACCATTGTTTTCTGACTCAACGAATTATTGCGATAGATAAAAATAAAAATAAAATTTATTAAAAATAATAATAAAAAACTCATCAACCCTTTTCAATTTGCAACCTCTTTTAAAACAAACAGTCTTTGCTAGAACAGTTATGGAAATATAGGTTATAATGTCACATTACGTCAAAGTCTATAAACGTAGAAACAGAGATAGTTGATATAATTTTTCTTGCGAAAGTGTGGCCTGGCTGGTAATCATCATTTGTTCTTTGAATGCCCTAATAATCATACTTCCTTTTACGATATCCTCCCTACAAAATTCCCTCATCCAGTCAATCTAAACTTCCTTCTTACTCTAACTCACCCATCCTCTGTCAATTTACTTAACAGATTTATATCTAAATACTAAATTATTAGATTAGTATCAGCTTAAAGTTTGCTTCTTTTAACTGTACCACGTGATCACCTATTGTGCAGTCTCATCACGTGACATTGACAAAATTATTGTGGCAACACACGATTGAAACCATAACCCAAATCAAAACTTAGGCTGTTTTTTGCTTGCTCTGCAAATAAACTAAGTCTATAACAATGTTAGTCCAATCCCATTGTGATTCTTTGAGGAAAGTAAGATAGATATTAATTTCTTGCTCGACGACCCCGAAATCATTCTGTATACTGTAAGGTTCACCTAATTACATACCTTGCAATCATGTATACATTACATGATAAATAAACAAACTAAACAAAAGAAACTTAGCGTCACGCCTTTTCCCATACGGGGTGGCAGGGGCACAGCTGTGCCCACGATTACGATAATCTAATTAGCGTGACAGGTGACAGAACACCACTCTCCTTCCACAGTGGTCCAATGTAGAGAAGAGGAAAAAAATGACGTTTGCTAAGTATTTGTAAATATCTACAGTAATAAAGACGTTTTAACTTAGAACCATGGCTGATGAAGATTAGTATGTCTAGCTGTGGCGTTGCGGTTTGAGGTTCTGCCCCTCCTAAGCGAGAGGTCCCGTGTTCGAATCCTGGCTGGGGGAGGAAGAAAAAGAAATACAGGTCTTGGATGTTTATGGGTGTGTGACACCACTGTTTCCGGTTCCCACGACAGGTATCCTAGTGTGGGGCCAGAAGCAATGTATGTGCATGTTTACAAATATACAAACAAACATTTATACACAGTCAGGTCATAAGTTCTGTCACACAATAAAAACTTTTGAATTTAGAACGCTGGCCACAAAAAAGTTTATTGAATTCGAATTTCGAATTTTTCATGGAAATAAAAATGTGTACTTTTTAGAATTTTCCTCATTTTTAAATATGGAGTGGACACGTCGCAGTTATTGCGTTGCATCGTTGCGGTTACGCGCCAATTCAGATTTTCGACTTACTGAAAAATTTGAATAAAACCAAAAGATTCGTTTATCGTACCATAAAACGATGCAATGAAGACTAGTGTAGATGACAGGTCAAGAAGTAGTCGCCCTCGCTCTGTTAGGACTCCAGCAGTGATAAAAGCTGTGAAGGCGCGAATTCAAAGAAATCCCATACGTAAGCAGAAACTGTTGGCCCTTCAGATGGGGTTAAGCAGGACCACGGTGAAAAGGGTGTTAAATGAAGACTTAGGGCTTAGGGAATATCGAAGAAAAACAGGACATCGTTTGGACGCTCTTTTAATGAACCTGAGACTGAAGAGATGCCGCGCTTTGTTGAAGCGGTACGCGGGAAAAAAGCATCGGGAAATTCTTTTTTCGGATGAAAAAATTTTCACCGTGGAAGAGAGCTACAACAAACAAAATGATAAGGTGTACGCACACAGCAGTGAAGAAGCGAGCAACCGTATTCCGCGTATCCAACGAGGTCATTTTCCATCCTCGCTCATGGTTTGGTTGGAGTCAGTTGTGTATCAAAATACAGTCCTCAAGAACCTTGTGGAAACTGTTTCTCATATCATGTTTAATAATAGGCACTTTCTTCCATTCCAACAAGATTCTGCGCCAACTCATAGAGCGAAAAGCACACAAGACTGGCTGGCGGCGCGTTAAATCGACTTCATCCGGCACGAAGACTGGCCCTCCTCCAGTCCAGATTTGAGTCCGTTAGATTACAAATATGGCAACACTTGGAGGAAAAGGCCTGCTCAAAGCCTCATCCTGATTTGGATTCACTCAAGGCATCCTTGATTAAGGCAGCCGCCGATATTGACATGGACCTCGTTCGTGCTGCGATAGACGACTGGCCGCGCAGAATAAAGGCCTGTATTCAAAATCGCGGGGGTCATTTTGAATAAACTTTATTACCATAAGAATCTATGTTTTATTAAGTTCATTTTGCTATATAAATGTTTACATAAATAATTAACATGTCTAAATTATTTCACATTGCACATGTGACAGAACTTATGACCTGACTATGTATAAGTAAAGGACTAGATTGCTTCTGGCCCCACTAGGATACCCTGTGTCGTGGGAACCAGAAACAGTAACGTCACATCTTGGATGTATATTATGCGTGTGACGCCGATTTTTCTCGTTCCCACGACATAAGATATCCTAGTGTGGGGTCAGAGGCAATGTAAGTACCTGTTTATATTTATAAACAAAAAAACATTTGTATACAAGGCATTGATTGCTTCTGGCCCCACACTAGGATACCCTGTGTCGTGGGAACCAGAAACAGCAATGTCATACACATATGAGCATCCAACACCTGGGTCTTTTGTTCCTCACCAGCCGGGATTCTAAGCCAGGATCCCTCGCTTGATCCACAACACAACGTCAAAGAGGTCCTCAGATGCGTATTAGATATGTTTAGTGGTTTTCCCTGTGTATAGGTATACTCACAACATTTGTTTACTTACCGATTTCGCTCAAGTACCATGTTAGGCTGGGGATAGATTCCTCTCGCGATGCAGTTTATCTCGACGAGATTTTGATCGTCGTTCTGACTTACTGCTAATACAAACTCGTGCTCTGGAGCTGGACAAAAGTCAATTTCAATAAAATCGTTGCTGCTGAACCTAATATGTTGAAAATAACAAGCTTCATCTCCTCTCGTACATCGTCGTAAGAGTCCACTAAGAGAAGAGGCCTTAGAGTTCAGTGCAGATGTGTAGGGAGCTTGTAACATATACTGATAATAAAATAAAATAAAACACGTGGTCCATTTAAAAGACACGTGGATTGGAACCAGTTTCGATTGAAGTTTTTTGTTATGAAAATGAACACTTTCTACAGATTTGCCGTATATGACATTACTTCTCAGAAATTATCCCTATCAACAACGCTATTGTATGATGCAATAATATAGGTAACTTTTTTAATAAAATATTTGATTACAATTCGATTCGAGGTTAAGAAAATAGTTTTTTGCTGTTTTGGTTGATTATCATTATCGATCATGGATCCTATCTAACAACATTTTTTTATCTCTTACAGTTGACCCTTTCAAATCGCCCACCCTACACAATATGTAGTTCCTCCTCTTCACATCTGACTTTGACTGCCTTGCGCCGCTGTGGTATATTTTTGTCATATTACAGCTCTAGCTATCTTCTCCTTATTGAAAATGAAGTAGTGAGATGTAGTCATCATTCTAACTAGATGCATCAATGTATTAGGATAGGGTACTCAGAGGACTGACCTCATAACATGGTCACCAAAATGTAGGTAAATATATATCGAAAAACAAGCAATCAATTCTAAAGTCAATTAAATAATACTTACAAAAGACGAGCATGGACTTCGTCTGCCGGTCTTCGCTGCCATTTTTCTGGACAACGCAAGTGTAGTCACCACTCAACTCAGGCTCCAGATTCACAATTCGTAATGCGCGGTACTCGTACTTGGAGTCCCCTGGAAATATGCACACAGGGGCCCTAGTCTCTTTTGAAACACCAATTGATACCTACACTAATCGCTATTGCTATTCGTGTTTCATGAGACTCGAGATCAAGTTGTAGGTACAAATATTACCTATATAAACTTACCTTCATGAGATATGGGGCTCAATTCTCTTATGGGCATAGCATAGCATAGCATAACGATAGCATATCAATTGATCCGAAGGGCGCATAATGCCGTATCTGACAGTCAGTCTCCAAACTAAGTAGGCGCCGCCAAGCCAACTACGGCATTTTGCGCCCTTCGGAGCAATCGGTATGTTATTCCCATAAAGATTGAGCCCTCTGTTACCGGTAAAACGCTGCAAATTTGGCTGCATTTTGAAGTATTTGTCGATATTTTTTTATTTAGGGACAGTCGTATGTTTTACCATTTTGAGATGCAAATCTGAATCTTAGCACGTATGTTTGAGAAAACAAATCGCCATAAAACTACTTGCTACTTAGCTATATATACTTCGAAAGATCCAGGCAAAGTTGAGCACAATACCGCAACTTTGCCTAGCCAAATATCTCACTAAATAAACTGTTTTTTAAATATATATTTTTTACATCTATACGGCAATGCATGCACCTAGCAGTATTTAAGTCATGTACAATGTCATTCTGGAGCCCACACGAATAACGGCTACCTTCGCTACTTGTGTAGATAACGTATTGTGTAGATAACGTATTCTGTGAATGTAATATTTACGATAAACAAATAGTTAAGGCATTAAATTCAGACCACACTGGTCAGATTGTAGTATTTGAAGAAAGTAAGCATTACTTCCTTCAAATACTACTATAGGTACTATAAATCTCGTTAAAGTATTGTGTAGACCAGTGACTTTGAAGATGGAAAATTTTCGTAGTGGACTGGTGTCAAGTCTACCGTTAACACCTTACTGTGAAGTCCAAACACATTACATTCCAGCTTCTTCAAATCTGTATTTGCGGAATTTGAAAAGATTTTCAATCTGACTAAAGTGAGAACTGACAACAAATCAAAATTCTCTGAATGGGCAACAGAGGATTTAAGACAGGGTAGGTCCAATGAATGTAGGTAGACTATATGAATTGTATGAGCAAAATCCTATGATCCTGAGCACAGACCAGATATCGAGATAGACGCAGCAAACACGGTCGAATGTATGAGAACCAACCGTGTAACTTTTTCACTTCCTACTGTGACGTCACGAGCGCCTTTTAGTGATGGGTTGGCATGTTAATCGTGAAACAGAGTCAAAGGCGCGCCGCCAAATCGATTCAAAATGAGCGCTGCTGCGGGAATCCCCTACCTACCACGACCACGTACCTACCGCGTTGCCTTTTTGTCAGTAAGCCGGCAGTGTTTCGAGCGGGAGATCGTATCGTAGCATCGCACCCGGATATCACATCATAGAGTGTTAAAGTATGTATTTGTCTGTAGTACCTATTTACCTTTTATTATTCATTTGTAAATCCGTTCAGCCCCCTTATTCAGTAACTCGAATCGATCTTAAACTGTGGAATAGTATCAGATTTCCCATATACTAAAATATAGATTGCAATGAAAATGCAACTCAGAATTATCATTCTTCCGTCAACAAAATCGAATCGTCCAGCGATTTTGCAAGAATCGTCGCATTGTGCAACACTATCTGATTAAATCGACAGAAAAATGAGCAAATCGACTGTACCATGCAACTGTAAGGTTAACGAAAGTATAGTTTGCTTCACTGTTCATTGAGGGCTACGAAAGAGATATCCATGAATTGTGTAAAGTGGAAGCAGCAGTGGATGAAGTCCATGGGAAATATACGCTATGGTTCAACCTATCTCAGTAAAAACGGGAGACGCTACTCGAAATTAAAAATAATTGATTATTAAATAAATTAGGCTAATTTCAGAAATAAAATTACTTACGTATGAAAGGTAACGCCGTCGTTTTCTTTGGAAACAACATTGCTTGAGTTTTTGCAATTCACAACGGCACAGTAAGGCATTTTTATGTTTATTAGTACACGGCTTACATTCGAAAAGCCAGAGAGCGACTGAGCCGGGATGAGCGAAGTACGCCTATTAAAAACACGCGAAGTGGGTAGACTTTCGCTGTCTATCTCGATATCTGGTCTGTGGTCCTGAGTTTAACATCTTTGTCAAAAATTATTTTAAAAATTTCAAGAAAGACTGATACAAAGCCAAGTGCCTATATCTAAACAATCAAATCAAAGCTTCTGGCGACAAAATTAAAACTACATGGAACCTTATCAAAAAAGAGACAGGCAAGGTTAGGTCTAGTGAATCTAGTTTTAATTTAAAAGTTAGCGACAAATAACTATCGTCAAAGGAGAAAGTTGCTAACGCATTTGAAAAGTTCTTCAGTACCATACCCATAATAACAACAGAAGCACTACCATTCTCTTCTGAAAAGTCTGCAGATTACTTGGTTGAAAATGTGCCCCATAACAAGGATGGCTTTAACTTCAAACCAATAGGCTCTGTAACTATAGTTAAAACAACTTCTTAACATGAAAAAGACTGAAGATTCGCTAATTGCGAGCTTTATGTTATTTTGATCGCGGTTTTCTTCTACATATTTAACTACTTCCTTTGGAATGTGAGTGTTTTCGAATGTTAATTTATATAGGTGGTTTTTTTTAGCAACTGCGTGGATTAGGCAGTTTCCATCCCTCAGCATTGGTAAGGTTTCCATTATATTATTTGCTTGGGATTTTACTGTGGGAAAGAACTTAGTAGCTAGGGCTCAGATTAATAAACAGTTAGGAACAGATTGGACTCTCCGAAAAAACATTCAACTGAATAGAGACTCTTGCTACAACGCAATAAAGTGCAATTCATCCTGTACAGTGCGGCGCTTGAACATCGGATATTCACCTACAAGTTGCCTCTCTTTCTATCGCGTAACTTTATCTCTTCTGACGCGGCATGTGTAACGTTAGGGTTGTCCTCTTGTTACGATTAGTGGTCAGAAAACTATTTTACAATGTCTTCCACAGACCAGATATCTGGTCTATGATGTCTTCATAGGTATAGCAAACTAAGTAGATAAGCATACACTATTAATCCAGTTCTGTGTACGAAACTAAATATTAATATGAAAATTGAACATTTGGTACCTATGGCTAATTATCGGTAGAAGTATGTTTCTTTACCTTTCGATGTCCTTAGGAAGTGTGAAAAACGTAAGGTCCGTATGCTTGTTATTATTTAGGCAGCCAAAAGGGATGCAACATCTCTTCGGCTTCATTTTAAAGGTAACTAGGAGACACGCGGGGCATGCTATCCAGGTGGCGCTCGGCGACCCTCTCAATTACTCTGAATCTGTCCTCGCAAATGCAGACGCGGATGTTTTTGTAGCTTTGCAGGTAAATTGCGGAGTGTCACCGGCCTAGCTAGGTTGAGTTATATGTACTACCTATGTGGAGTTAATCGTATGAATAGCGATCGCTAAGGTAGAGCCTTAATCTTATCTCAGTTGAATGGAGCGCTAACCGACGCGGACCTGCCTTCATCTCTCTGTGTCAGTAAATATTTTCTTTGCTTATGTGTGACTAAGTGAATTGTGATGTTTATCTACATTAAGAAGAATTGTGTCAGTTTTTGAGAGAATGACCAGCCCCTTCGATAACAGGAGCACGATGATAAGATCTTCCCTCCACTCCCGTGCCAACAACGCGAGTCGCAGCCCTCTACTGCGCCCTAAGTTTGGATTACGAGCATTGAAACCTGCCTAAACGAAGTATGCAGAGTGATAAACGAGGGCAAGATGAACACCGAACAGAAGCTCGTTCTTAATAATTACTGCCGCAAGATAGCAAATGGTATACTACGCACATGGTTGTGCAGTACCAAGCCATCAAGTATCAAGACCAGTTTCTGAAAAAACAACGGGATCTTGCCCTAAAAATATCAGAAATGACACAGACCATTGAGGAATCCTGCTCAAAGCCTCCTAACGCACCAACCTCCTTTGCTGACATGGTTAAAAGCAAGTATAAGTTAATTCGGCCTACAAACCTAAGCGCCGTTGCAATTTATCCTAGTGACATACAGAAATCTAGTGACGAAACGAAAGCACTTCTCCAAAAAATCATAAGCCCCGATTTGATGAAACTTCTAGTACGTAGGCTGAATAAAACAAAAATGGAGGGGTAATTATTAGTCCGGAATCTAAGGATGACGTGGAGAAGTTAAAACAGTCTGCTCAACTCCCAAAATTTGGCCTCTCAGTCGAAGAGCCGAATAAGCGCAAGCCTAGAATGATAATTATAGGAGCACCGTCAGACCTAACCGAAAAAGATCTACTCGATTACCTCTACGACCAAACTCTGTCAGAGAAAATGCCCTGGAAACCAAAGAATGATGTTATTAGCTCTATGAAGAGCTAATAACAGCTCTAGCTCTATTAGAGCCACAAATCTGGCCAAAGAAATGCACCAAAATGTAAATTCATTATTGAAGTGACAGCTCAAATACGTAAGGCTCTTATCTTACAAAGACGAGTATTTCTGAATTGGTCGGCATGCCCTGTTCATGGTTATATGGTCTCACGATGCTTCAAATGCCAACAGTACGTTCATGCAGGTCCTTCAGGGAAACCGCCGCGGTCTGCAGCCACTGGGAGCAATCGATATGATATCACTATGCGTTTCCCATAGGAGAATTGAGCCCCTATAATAGGATCCCCGACAGATTCACTGGTGTGCGGGTGTGTGTGTTTCTATAGGGATACCTACCAGAAACTTTATACCCGTCGTCGATTCTCCCCTCTAAGACTCCAGAAACCATCGGAGCCTGGCCCGGCCGCCACACATACACGGGTCGCTGGTTGAACAGCCACTGTAAAGTGACCTGTTCATCCAATGCGGAGTACTCGCAGTCAAGGGTCAAGCTCGAGTTCGTCTGCACCAGCTCTGGGACTGATAACTTAGTGATCTTGAGCGTGCTGAAGAGGTCTGTGGAATTGTGGGAATAAAGGTGGAGGTTTTTGTCACGATATGCGATGAGCCAGAATGTGTAGTAAATAAAGTACGAGACTACGAGTGCTTATATAGTAGACATGTAACACATGACATGTTATTTTGGCCAGTATGGCACCTAATAAGATCAACCTTATTTTGGTGCCAGAAATTACTCATATATCTGGACAGATTCCACAGCCATGTTCAGCAAAATGCTGAGATTGGTGTATCTATAAAAAGGAACATCACCGTCAGGGATAAATTACTAGCTCATTGCATAATTCAGTCTGACTCAGGTCAGGACAGACTAAGGAACCCCAATTTGTCAATAGACTGATTGTCCCGTAACTCAACCTCATTCCTCGAGTACCAGGAGAAAGGCGTGCTTGTACAGGGTCTGGCAAAAATATTAAAAAATATCTATGACAGTCCATCCATAATTTGAAATCACGTTGTAAGAAAGGGCGCCGATTTTTTTTTAATTCAAAATATCCTGTTTTTTATACATATATAAATTTTTGTCAGAGCCTGCGGAAGCAGGCCTATGTCGTGGTACCTCCTTGATGGTGATGGTACACGTGTACAGAAGTAGGAGTAGGTATGTATGTAGTTAAATTATACTTACTAGCAACCATCAAGAGGCTATTCGCAACAGATTGTCCAATGTTTGCCGCCATTTCTCAATTTCCACACACCACATCAACATCACACTGCTTACTTCTGCCCCAACATACCAACTATGCATTGAGCAGTCACGCGTTTCGCCGTCGCTAATGGAATCGAGAGTAGGAATCAAAGAGTGGAACATAATCAGAGTGGCAGTTATAGACATGGACTATTTTCTATTTTACAGCGTTTGTGTGACACGGTCTCATTGCTTTAATTTGCTTACCTCTTAGTTTTTTTGGTTAGCATCTTTGATTGGTGTTCTGACTTCCTTTTAACTTTAACGGTATTGGTGCCAAACTATTTTCAGTGCTATGAAGTCATCGTACCTGCACCTACCTAGGTGTACTTCAGGTGTACTATCTATTAGTTTTCATCATTATCAATCATGAATAACAAATAAAATAAAATTTTAAAATCTAAACACACTTTTTCTTACCTAAACATTTATATTTAAACATTTTTGGTAGGTAGGTATATATAATAATACATCATGTCATGGTGAGGCATTCTTCCAGCTGAGTGACACAACATTTATAAGTTAGGTATTCAAGGGGTAAAAACAAGTAGGTCATGAATAATACATAAAATTTGAGATTCTTATCACACTTTTTCTTAACCTAAACATTTTTAGTAGGTAATTAAATACAATAATACATCCTTTCATGTTTGTTAAAAGTATGGGACATTCTTCCAGCTGAGTGACACCACATTTATAAGTTAAGTATTCAAGGGGTAAATATAACAGGTAGATCATGAATAATACATAAAATAAAATTTGAGATTCTTATCACACTTTTTCTTAACCTAAACATTTTTAGTAGGTAATTAAATACAATAATACATCCTGTCATGTTTGTTAAAAGTATGGGACATTCTTCCAGCTGAGTGACACAACATTTATAAGTTACGTATTCAAGGGGTAAATATAACAGGTAGATCATGAATAATACATAAAATAAAATTTGAGATTATTATCACACTTTTTCTTAACCTAAACATTTTTAGTAGGTAATTAAATACAATAATACATCCTGTCATGTTTGTTAAAAGTATGGGACATTCTTCCAGCTGAGTGACACAACATTTATAAGTTAAGTATTCAAGGGGTAAATATAATAGGTAGATCATGAATAATACATAAAATAAAATTTGAGATTCTTATCACACTTTTTCTTAACCTAAACATTTTTAGTAGGTAGTTAAATACAATAATATATCATGTCAGGTTTGTTAAATGTATGGGACATTCTACCAGCTGAGTGACACAACATTTATAACGTTATAAGTTAGGTATTCAAGGGGTAAATATAACAGGTAGGTCATGAATAATACATAAAATAAAATTTGAGATTCTTATCACAATTTTTCTTAACCTAAACATTTTTAGTAGGTAGTTAAATACAATAATACATCATGTCATGTTTGTTAAATGTATGGGACATTCTTCCAGCTGAGTGACACAATATTTATAACTTTATCAGTTAGGTATTCAAGGGGTAAATATAACAGATAGGTCATGAATAATACATAAAATAAAATTTGAGATTCTTATCACACTTTTTCTTAACCTAAACATTTTTAGTAGGTAGTTAAATACAATAATACATCATGTCATGTTTGTTAAATGTAAGGGACATTCTTCCAGCTGAGTGACACAACATTTATAAGTTAGGTGTTCGAGGGATAAATATAACAGGTAGGTCATGAATAATACATTTAAAATAAAATTTGAGATTCATATCACACTTTTTCTTAACCTAAACATTTTTAGTAGGTAGTTAAATACAATAAATAATACATCATGTCATGTTTGTTAAATGTATGGGACATTCTTCCAGCTGAGTGACACAACATTTATAAGTTAGGTATTAAAAGGGGTAAATACAACAAGTAGGTCATGAATAATACATACATAAAATAAAATTTGAGAATCTTATCAAACTTTTCCTTAACCTAAACATTTATATTTAAACATTTTTGGTAGGTAGGTAAATACAATAATACATCATGTCATGGTTGTTAAATGTGTGAGACATTCTTCCAGCTGAGTGACACAACATTTATTAAGTCGGTATTCAAGGGGTAAATACAACAAGAAGGTCATGAATAATCAATAAAATTTAATTTGAAAATCTAAACACTTTTTCTTAACCGAAACATTTATATTTAAACATTTTTGGTAGGTAGGTAAATATTATAATAAATCATGTCATGCATGTTTGTTAAATGTATGGGGTATTCTTCCAGCTGATTGACAGAACATTTATTAGGTAGGTATTCTAGGGGTAAATACAACAAGTAGGTAAGTACCAAGGTACCTATTACGATTAAAAGTCTATACCTACTATAGCAACGACATGAATAGGCTAACAATGCAGTCTTACTAATAAGAAAGTCTTTTTTGAGCTTTATAATTATAACACTGTAATAGCTAAACTGTTTATGCAGTGTATAAATTGTCATACATATTATGTATTTTCTATACGAGTAACAGCTGTATGCGTGCGATTTGCAATTTTTTTGTTTATTATAGCAAAGGTTGGGTTATTTTTATTAGTAAGACTGAACAAGTGGAGTATACGACCTAAGTAGGTAAATCAAGTATCTATTATTATAAGTATATCACTGACGTAAACACAGTATAACTAGTAATACACCAACAACCTAAGTAGGTAAATCGAGTATGTATTAGGTATTATGAGTATAACACCGATGTAAATACAACAAGTATTACACGAATATCTTATACATCAACGACGTAAGTAGGTAAATCAAGTATTATTATGTGTATGACAACGACGTAAATACTACAAGTATTTATTACCAGTATATAGGTACACCAACGACGACGTAAGAAGGTAAATCAACATGTATTATTATTATGAGTATGACACCGACGTCAATACAACAAGTATTACTAGTATACACCAAGGACGACGAAAGTACATAGGTAAATCAAGTATTCTTAAGAGCATAACATTTTAAATAATAAGGTGTAAATATATTAAACTCCGGCAAAGATGTAATACAAGTTGGTATAATTAATTAATGCATTAAATAAATATGTGAAACTATTTGCTTAAAAGACAATGAGTCAACTAGGGAAACTTTGAATAAGTAACGGTTTAGATTTGAATATTTTTAGAACGATTTAGATATTGTTTTCAAAAAGTTATCCAAGTCAAACCGCGTTCAAAGTTATCCAAGGTGACAGCCGTTTCTAAATGTCTTCATAAAATAGGTTACTTAACTTAAATATTTGGAAGTCCTTGGGATAATTAATAATAAACTAACGACTATTGGTATATTTAAGGTGACGCATTACGCCAAAATAGCCTTTTGTAAATCTCAAGTTACCCAACAAAGGAGTAGAAAGCAATTGTTTCTTTGTACTCGCTTGTTTACCATGAGTGTCAGTTTGCATTCGCGAACGTATTAAACGTGATTTGATCATTTCTTCTCGATAGAAAAGTCTCCCGAATTTATCACAAAATCTGTTTTACAAAATAAAATAAAAATAAATTCCAAATAAATAAATAAATAAATAATTCCAAAAGTTATAAAAATATTAGGTTATGTTGCTCTGTTGGTCCTCTACATTGGTGAAGATTTTCAGGGTTCCGTACACGAGGGGTCCAAACGGAGCCCCATTGCTGACAGTCACGAGTCCGTTGGTCCGTCGTCTGACACAGAGGTTTTGCAGCCAAACGGTTAAAGCTACATATTTTCACAATATTTTGACCCAAAGCCATACAAATTGTCAAAAAATATGTTTATATGTTTTTCATGGTGGCCCCCATGACCTACCCTTTTGAGTGGGATATTGTTGTTTAGAGCTCGTTGAGTAGTTATTTACTGTATTTTTAGCCAACAAAATCGCCTTTTTAGGGTTCCGTACCTGAAGGGTGCCAAACGGGACTCTATTACTAAGCCTCCGCTGTCCGTCCGTCCGTCTGTCACCAGGCTGAATCTAACGAAACGAGACAAATGAAATTTTCACAGATGATGTATTTCTGTTACCGCTATAACAACAGATACTAAAAATGAATAAAATAAATATTTAAGGGGGCTCCCATACAACAATTCTTTCAATACCACTACAAACTTATGAATGCACCTGGTTAAGTGCTTAGAGTGTGACAGAAGCCGCACCAATAACTTTGTAAATAACATTTTACTATGTAAATTCCAAAACATTCATTCCAAACCATCCCTACCATTGCACGGTGGTACGGAACCCTTCGTGCATGAGTTAGACTCGCACTTGACCGGTTTTTAAAAAAAATATTGTACCGAAGACATTTTTAACTTTCTTACGTATATTTTAATAACAAAAAAGATACTGATAATTTTTTTCTTTGAATTTCCCGGGATCCTTTCTACGCGTGTAACCTGCTATTATAAATAAATGTTTATTAATTCCAATATTGACTACATTTATACAAAATAGACATCTTTCAAAACATTCAATATTCATACATATTTTTGGATAGACATTACCTTTAATAATGTGGGAGTAAAGAAAATGCACTAAGCCCATAATGAGCTTTTCATTATTTGCATAAGCGTAAGTAGGTATCTACATATAATGTAACTACCTACTTAAGTTAGTGTTTAAGAAATTAATATCCGAGTGACCGAGGTCTTCGTAAATCCGTTTTCAATATCTCAAAACATTTTTGTACTTATGAATAATAATAATAATCATTTATTTCAGGCCAAGTCCATATACAAATGTTAATAATTAATTTAAAAATGTTAATAGTACTTTATAACTGCAATATAGTGCAGATCGCACCAAAATTATTCTAATTTAGGCGCGCACCTATGCCTGGCAATGTATGAGCTGCAATCTAATGCCACATAAAGGGCTTGTCTACCGCAGCTGCTATTACCTCCAGGAGACCATTGGGGCTGCCACGAGTTCTGCACAAGAGAGACGCCATCCTTTTAAGCATAATTGCGTGGAAGCCATCAACACGCACCTCCGCATACATTCCTGATGGGCTACAGAATCGTGGCAGGCCCAGCAGTACCCTGACTGAAGGCATTGTTATACTGGATACGCAGGGCATTGTGCGATTTCTGAGTATATCGACCCACAGAGTACAGATTTTTATCTATAAATTTTTTTATATCGTTGATTATATGGGATATCCAATATTTACTAACTTATATAAATTTTAATCTAATCATCACAGATATATACATATTTTGGATAGATAATACTTTTTTTATTAACATTTAAGAATCAGACCTATAATAATGACAATAAATAAAAAGCACTATGCCCATGAATGAGTTTCTTCATATTTTGCTTACGGGTATGTATGAAGATAGGAAAGTTGTAAGTATTGACTCGTTTAGTAAGAAATTTAAACGGGTATACTTTTGTTGATTAGTATACTCGCACATGTCATTATTTTCGAATGCAACGGCAAAGTGGTTATTACAATCTTTGATTAATTATGTATACACTAGAGTAGACGCCTCGGCTTGTATCCTTGTAAAACCTACTAAAGGCATGTGCCGGAGGGCTGCGACAGCTCGACGCATTTGAGTGAAAAGGGTTACGTAAATATGCCTTCATTCATGTGTACTGAGGTACTACACAAACTTCACGGAAAAATTAAATAAACGTAAAGGAGTGACTTTCCACAAGTAAGCTTTCTGCATTATTACAAAATTATACGTTGTATTTAATTACTTTTGTATCAATTTTAACTCATTTTGACGCGCCATGTTTCGCGGAAATCATAGAGTAACAAAAGAGGTCTACGCAGAAGTGACAACTGTCCATGCATTATAAGTAAATTATAATGCATTTTTGGAAGCAAAGAGTATTATTCATCTTCACTAGCATGAAGGCGTGTTACCCTCCATACAAGCTTTAAATCCGTAGTCAGATTCCACCAAAATCTGGTCATAAAATATAATCGGTGGTCAATTGTACAGTGCCACTTCTGCGGTGTGCAATTTCGCCGCTCCCCCGTGTCATCAAGTTGCGACACGTTATTTGTTTGAGAAATTCGTCTCTATAGGCTAGTAATAGTTACTCAATGATTACAACCAATACAGAGATGATACAGCAAATAACCTATTCAATTTTATTTTTGTTGCTTGGACTGCTGCGTGCGCTAGAATCATGTTTGGCCTTGCGACTGCCATCTACGTCGAGGTCGGTGTCGGACGATGGCAATGTGTAAGTAATGTCTGAACACTTATGCGGTGTATCTGGAGACGTGATGCAGTCTGATTTTTGTGTAAGATTGTTGACAGTACCAACCATATTACCGACAGGCCAATTGACATATGTGTGAAAGTGTCTTTTTATCTCGGTTTTTGTTTCATAGCTAAAATTGCAATATTCTCGCATATTTGGTGTGGGCTGTTTGCGAAAGTACCGATCACGTACATAATTATCATCCGGATATATGTTCATGTACATCAGTATTGCCTCTTGCTCTTCGTTGCTGAGTTGTGCATACCTCTTATTGATAGTCTCATTACGAGCGTACAATATATCCATACTTCGCCGACCGGTCAGTAAGCATTCATCTTCGAAGTCACCGATTGCTTGTAAAGCTGTTACAACCGCCAAACGCAGCCTTAGTGCCTCCAGATCTCTATTGAAATCATCATTGTAATGTTGTGGCACAGAATACACAGGTTCAGGCCCAGTGAACGGCTCTACTTCGTTATTGTTAAGTTCTTCATACTTTTTCCCCGACTTCTTCTTTTGGTAGATGGGTATGTAGCACGGAGTATCTTCGAAGGTTTCCATGCCGTCAGATGACCTTAGTTTTGGTGATGGGGGGTATGCTGGAAGTAACATATGGATTGGCATATAAATGATTGTTGATGGACTGGTTGGCGGGCCATCCATGCCATCTAGCGATGAGCTATGGACCGCTTGTAGTGTCTGCCGGGGCAAGGAATTGCCGTTAGTCAGATTTGGTGGTAGTGGAGAGTTCATTGAGTCTTTTGTTGCACTTTTCCGTTCTAATAGCTTCTGTAATGTGCGGAAGAGCGATCCTGCACGGCGACACCGGAATCCATAGATTCCCTCACCAGTGGAGCACCAACGACCTGTAACAAAAAAAGATGACGTTTATGGTAATATGTAAGAGCCTACTACAAATTAATATGAGATATTTTCAAAGTATTACCTACATCTATTTATATTGGCCCATCATAGCGTGGCTACATATTTCGTCGCTGAATCGAAGGCCCGACAAATAAAACGCGAGTATACTTATAAAGGTACAGATACACTAGGGGACAAACGTCCTCCAACATGTCGCTGTAACGTGACCCTGCAACGTTGCCCATTGTCCCAAAACATGCCCCGCATAAACACGGGTCAACATTGACATTTCCTACATATTTTATATGGAACGTCAAAGGTGACACCAGATTAGAGCCAAATCACGTTTAAAATTTTAGCCCTAAATCAGGCACAAATTATGATTGAAGGGCATTTCACACTATAGGTATTTTTAATATACCGTCAAACATGAAACGAACGCATTGAGCTACCATTACTATAGAGGCGCTGTCTAGAACCAAAAACGTGTCGCAACTAGATCACAAGCGGGGCGGGGGGATGTGCGACCTGCCGCGAGCTCGACAGGTCGACCCTGTAGATTACACACCGCAGAAGTGACACCGCTTTTATACCTACAAAACTTCATTTGATTGAGTGCAGTCTATTACAAAATGTACCGATCTAAGTATTCATTGTAACCGAGATTTAAACAAAGGTTTATATAGATGACTTGCGCTTTCGCATTATCTTTATACTGCCATAATTTCAAAATGAACTGAAAAGTAATTTATTTTTACACCTTGTATATATTTATAGCCTTCTCCACTTAGGATGCTAGATCCTAGCGATACCAAACACTTCGAAATCGGTTCAGGCTTTAAGAAGTTGTGGTGGAATTAAGAAATATACGCACATGAGCCCTGAAAACAATACACTCCATTTTAGGCGGCAGTCGTGTTAAAATATTACCAAACATGTTTTGTTAGTTTAGGAGTCCTCTACCCATATTTACCACATTCATCATATCCTACATATTTGTGAAGTGCTCTCTCGTATCACCATTAGAACCTAAGTGTCTTATCTGTACGGTTCACTTTTCATATTAAATGGTTTTCATACAAAAGTCGGGTACAGTAGAAAATAATGTTCAAAATTAGTTTTGGATTATTTTAGTTGATATTTTGCTTACTTACTGATGATACCTCACGCCACTATCTTTTTTCTTCGTATTAGTAGCATTTTTACAAGTTCGCAAGACGCAGAAGGCATTTTTGAACTGTTCTTAGTCACAATATCCGCATGCGGTCGCTATGAGCGCTGGCGGCGAGGGACTAAAGGGTATAACGCCGGTTGGCGTTAGGTCATGGCGCAAAGAAATGGTTCGCGGTGTCGTCGGTTCCATACGCTAGTAATAGTAGTTCAATGACTTAACGACTAAGATTTGCGCATGTTGCGCATATTTGCGCGTGGTTTTTCGTCTGAATAGAAGGTAAACGATTGGCCTTCAATAAAAGAAAGTATTAAGTAGCAGATCTGTTATTGAAGTCTGTAAAAACTCAAATATTTCAACCCTCAAAATGAGGCAGATAAATGGACTTTTATTGTCCCTATAGCTGTGAGATACAAGTTTCGGGTTTAGACTTTTTTTTACTACCCTAATGGCATGTTTATCATTTTTAGATTTTAATTAATATTGCCAGCATTAGTGTGATTTAAAAAAAAACGATATCGCCAATTTTGGGTTACTTGAGACGCGTTGTCCGACATGATATCTATACGTTGTAATGTCTTGTCTCAAGTTACCCTGCTTGGCCAACACACTTATTTCTTAAATAAAAAGGTATGCATTTTGTTTTTACAGCTGATTTGTACAAATATTTATCAGGAAAAACTCTATTTTTTAGATAAACATAGATATTTTTTAAATATTCATCAGAAAAAGATAATGCAACTTTTATTCCGTTTTGAAGTTGATTTTTGAAAGCAACTTCTAAACAGAAAGTGTTACCCAAAAAAGGGTGTTTAAACTAAATTATACATGGTGTTTGGTGCATCGTTTGCCAATTTTAAAGGGTCAATTGCTATCTCCTAGGTCCACAAAGTTTTGGCCCAACGGATTTTTTATTTTTAACTTTTTTGAAGAATCCTCCAGAATTAGATACTCCTTTAAACTTGAATAAATAAAAAAGTTATTGATAAAACTTGCAATTATTTACTGTTATTGGTTGTGTAATGTTGTGCGGTTCTTTTGTAGTCAAAAATACTGGAAATTAACATCTATTTTTTTAATAATCAATTGTTTTTTCAAGAACTTCTGTAACGAATCATCTTTAACTTGCAATTTAAAAAAAAGCTTTTTTTCTTGAAGGTTTTTAAAAAAGTTCGCTGGTCTATCTCCTTTCTAAAAATGTACAATAATGCCATAAAAACATTAAGTTCATTAATTTGCCAACTTTGTTTATCGCGCAGGAGGGCGATACTAGTATCGCTGATTTCTAGAAGTTTTTGGCGGACCAGGCTGTAAGCCTTTGCCTAGCAGTAAGAGACTTCCCAGAAAAAAACTGTAATTGGCACGTTTTTTAAACATTTGTTTTTTTCGTGTTGGTTAGCACCGCGAACCTTTTTATGATTAAATAATGCCTACATTCTCTAATGAAGAATACGCGGACATCTTAAAGGCATATGGATGCGCTAATGGTGTTATTATCAAGAAACATTTCCTAGCAGACGCTTACCTTTTGACCAGGAGCATTAGGAATGTTGATCTATTGCTGGACATTTCAATCTGGAAGATGCGGAAGGTTCTTCGGCAAAATGGCAAACATGCATTTCATATTCATTCAAGCAATGGTATTCTTTATTGCACAGAAATCTTAATAGTAAGCTAACAAAACAATTTATGAGCAAAGGCGAGCTTATCTCTAAAGAGAGATTTCTACCAGCAAACCTAGGCAGGACAGGAAAACTTGTGCAACAGGAGAGTCCTAGTGCGCAATAAAACAATACAAAAGCACAAAAATAAAATATATATGAAACATATGCTACTTATATATCCATATATAAAAGTACCTGTCACGAAAGAGAAAGGAAATGCTCTTTGAAAATTGAGGGACTATCTATAATAGCGCAGGGAAGTGCGTTCCACAGTCGGATCGCCGTTAACCTAAACGAGTGTTTGTAAGCGGCAGTGTCATTATATGCCGAGGAGTAGAAAGGAGAGACATCGTGTGGGATCTGCGGTTGCTATGCCTGGAGGAAATAAACTCGAAACGTTCTTGAAGATATGAGGGGTAGCGGGGATTTCGTTAAATGTTGAACAGATGGATTTGCATTTCATTACACTTCTGTACAAGGTACGCATTTTTTATAGAATTAAGTAGGTACAATTAAATCAACCTGAAACCCAATCCTGATTGATCCAATCTCTTACGGTAGTGTACTTACTTCTCATTGTAATTATCTACAAGTTGACAATATTTAAGGCTAGTATCGCACATCAAAAATACTGGTTTGCACAGCAAAAAAGGATCTGCAAAAACACTTTTTATGTTTTATAGTAGTTTATGAGACTGCTGCATAATGGAGGGCATTAAAACTCGAGAGTGGGTTTAAGAAACGAGCCGAAGGCGAGTTTCATAATAATATCACTCGAGAGTTTTAATGCCTAATTATGTACAGTTACATACACTAGTTTATCTACACACATATCATAAGCTCTCTTTGATGTGTTCAGGAACCGCATGTTTGACCGGCATTGTGGCTCTGCAATTGTTTAACTTGTTCTGTAGTACCAACTTCTCGCAGACGGGCGTCGGCGTTCGAAATTTGAATGTCAGTACCAACTTCACAAACAAACTAGGGACGGCACGCGGGTGGGTGTCATTATATGCAGAAAAACTACACATAATGACCATAATGTGTAGTTTTCCAGATACGAAACGAGTTTTTACCAAGTAGTTTAACATAATGCTGATCCTAACGTGCGGTTTTTGAACGCAGTATAGAGGGTTTATGATACGTGTGTAGATAAAATATTTTATATGTAAGTAAAGTACTCAAGTTTATGTCTTAAGTACATATTTTTTGTTGTTCTTACATATTCAACCAAACACGAAGTATAAAGTGGGCTTCGCTTCGCTCACCCCTTACCCTTCACCTAAGCCACCGCAGCATTTTGCTCTGATATTTGCCGTGCAAATCAGTATTTATGATGTGCAGTTTAATATTTCCCAATAATTAATGCGTTCTCATCCGTATTGTACAGGTCTCGAAGGTAACGACTTTGGGACACGTTTTGTCGTTTTCTGCTGCACACAGACCTGGAGGATCGTGACTTTTAAAAAAGTATCCTGTGGACGGACGACTCCAAATTTACAAAAGAGGCAATTATAAATCTCCACAATCTGCACCACTGGTCGCCGAAAGGACAGAACCCACGGTTCAAAAGATAGAGGCGTTTCCAGAGGAGATTCAGTATCAATGTTTGGACAGAAGTCGTTGGAAATGAAGTCTTTGGACCACACTTTCTAAGCGATATTCTGGACGGGGAAAATTACCTTGATTTTTTAGTCAATGTCCTACCAGAATTGTTGGCAGTGGTGCCACTTTTCAATGAAGGCAAGACCCATCGTCTTCCAGCAAGACGGTTGTCCAGCTCACTGGAGGACTGCATTCAGGGAACACTTGGATGATGTTTTCCCAAATTCGTGGAAGGGAGGGATGGACCTATTCGTGGAAGGGAGGGATGGACCTATTCCATGGCCTCCACGTTCTCCAGACCTGACCCCTTTGGACTTCTACACCTGGGGACAGGCGAAAGAGTTAGTCTACGCTACGGAAGTCGAATCTAGAGAAGATTTATCGCGACGGATAACTATATTCAGCATTTGCCGTAATTAAAGAGGAAATTTAATTACGGCAAATGCTCCCACTGTAGAAATAAGGAATCGATGTTACGCGTGCATCAGCAATGAAGGTCGGCAATTCGAGCAAAATTTGTATATTTGTTTTGTAATAATGTGTTTTTGTGATTAAAGAACATTTGTAAATTTATTTCTACCTATAAAATCATGTTTATTCTTACATACCTGTCGAATCAGCCGTATGCGTACCACCCACCCGATATAAAGTTGGCAAATTAAGTAAGTAATGTTTTTTATGGCATTATTAGAAAGAAGATAGACCAGCGAATTTTTATTAAAACTTTCAAGAAAAAGCCTCGTTTTTTTTAAATATTGCAAGTCAAAGATGATTCGTTACAGAATTTTACTTCTTGAAAAAACATTTGTGGATAAATAAAAAAAAACTAGATATTAATTTCCAGTATTTTTTACACCAGTAAAACATTACACCAATAACAGTAAATAATTGCAGGTTTTATTAATAACTTTTTACTTATTAAAGTTTAAAGTATCTAGAGGATTTTTCAAAAAAGTTAAAAATATTAAATTACAAAAATCCGCTGGGCCAAAACTTTTTTTTGTGGACCTAGGAGATAACAAATGAACCCTTCTATCCGCCATTTTAATTTCGCAAACGATGCACCAAAAACCCTGTATAACAAATACCTATATAGTAACACAGATAACATGTGACAATGCTCCGCGTTTGACCTGCCATAAAACCTCAAAAGTGTCTCAAGTTCACTTTTTTGACGGCATTTTTTTACACATAGATTTTTAGTTAAAGCTTATCAATGTGTATACGGACGTTACAACACATCGCGACGAGACCTTCATATCTCCAAAGCTGCGGCGTGAGGCTAGCTCTGAATGGAGTATTGAATATTGGGCGTAATTGTGCATCTGCCACGCCGTAAGGGAAAAGGCGTGATTTTAAGTTTTGCTCATGATGAAAATTACCCATCCCAAATGGCTGCCTACTGTTTCAGTACACTCAAAAAATAAAATAAATCATTTAAAAATCTAAACATTTGTATTTTACTTACAGTGGTTAAACAAAATACATGTAAAGCATTCTAAAAACCACCGAATAAGGTAATTACAACTAGTATATGTATACGAAATTATTTGCTACAAATACTTGCGTGCAAAACTGTCGTAACTGTGTTTCAGGAAAATCCCAAAACTATGCGGCTTATCATCACTCATACCTACCGCCTTTTGTGGTATTTTCCGAACAACATGACAACAATTATTAAAATTAAAATAAAACATTTACCTATTATGGTCATGCTGATCATAGCTTTGCACTCAAGTGTTTAAGCAACTGACTTGGAGACACAACATAAATAACATTGCTTAATAACATTAAAAGCTAAAAACGGCTTACCTAGTTTATCAATACGTAATAAATTGTATTATATTAAAGCTTTGGGAAACTTTGGGCTTAGGAATGATTCTAATTAATTTACGGCTTTTAGGCAGTATTTTTAGAGACATATAATCGTCTTAAAAATGTGCCATATTTTGTGACCATAAACAGAATGCCATCGTCATTCTTTAATAGATCGAATCACAGAAAGTTATGCTTCATGTTAACAATTTCGTTGCCGAATATCAATTTATTATATTTATCTTTCCATGAAGCTAAGTCCTAATACCAATAACAACCATGAATGTCTATTATTTAATCCTGTCTTATTCCGTGGCTCACAATAATATTTTATCATATACCATTTGCGGGCAGAGCCCTATAAAATATGTATTTTATATGTATGAACACAACTAACTAATCTAAGCATACATACTTAGCTAATACACCGGTTATTTGTAGACGAGAAAACATCACGAAGATATATCAAACATCACGTTAGCTAAATGATATTAGATTTAACATCGTCTACAAAAATAATAAATATGACATTGTATTAATTAGGTCTAGGTCTTAATTATGTTTAACAATAAAAATGTAATGTGCGAAACTTTTAATTCGGCCCGACATCAATCGCAAATAAAGTTTAATTGTATAATCAAAATAATTAATTAATTATTTTAAAACAAAGCTATCGTAGAGGTAACAACTAATAACATATTTTGGTAACACTATGGGACAATAGAATTACAATATGTACTTCGTCTAATATAATTATGCATTGTAATTGCAATGCATTTCTAGGTAGATATCTTTGGTTGCAGATGGCAAAGGAACAAATATTTAGAAGTATACTGAAACCAAAGATCTTCATGCTTAGACTAATCTTGGTATTATATATCACACCGTACGGCCGTAAATTTAGCTACAAAGCTAGAGTAATTATAAGGCTACAAATAATAAGGAAATCATTACATCCATTATAAATGCAATGCCACAGCAATACATCCTAACTATTGCCGATTGTCACACACACAACAATCAATTCCCTCGCGTTTCCTACGTAAGAATCCAGAATTCCGAATGAAATACTTGAGATATCTCGGATGAGACAAATTAATTAATCCTAATATCAAGTTCATTATTCATTATTATGTACAATCACTTTTCAATTCCTATCTACTCAGTAAAAATATATAAAAGAAATCAAGTTAAAGGAACTTCATTCCATCCCTAAAAATATGTAAACTGGCAAGTTTGTAGGTATCTCTTCTTTGGCATTTGTGATTGCACCATTAATTAACTTACTTGTCTAACACGTTTCATCGCACAACGAAACATGCGATAGCGTAGTCAGGAACACACACATTCAAAGTAGTATGATGATGATGATGATGGTGATGTAGATGAAAACATCGTCCTTTAGAACCAGAAGCAGGATCATGTGCGCTGATTGATTGATAAAGCCATGATTCATGTCAATGGACGACGGTTTTAATAGATACGCTATCACAGGGCTCCCAGACGACTGTCAATTCAGTCTGTTCGACGAAACGTGCTAAAAAACGTGTATCAATTTTTGTTTTTGTCCGTTGTGCTGCTAGGGCTGCTGCAGGCGGTCGAGCTGTGCCTCGTCTTGCGACAGCCGTCCTCGTCGAAGTCGGCATCGTCGGCGACCGAGGTCAGGGCGACCGTCTTCTCGAAGTCGATAGTGGTGTAGCCGACGCTGGCAAGCGGCGCAGCGGCCGGCGCCTTCTCCAGGCTGGACTGAGAGACGTAGCGCGGCCGCGCGGAGCCCTGCGATGAGCCCTCGTGCTGCGAGCTGCCGCGACTCTCGCCCCGCGACTCCTTCGAGTCCAGCTCGAGCACCGCGTAGTTCACCTCCAGCTCCTCCACGGGCGACATCGACGGGAACGTGTCCGATTCGGAAAACTTGTGAGGGTTCTCGGCTGACGTGTTGCAGGTCAACATTTGTCTTAGGTTGTTGACGGTCCCGACCATTTCGCCGGCGGACAAGTTGGCATATGAATTTATTTCGAATTGAGTAGTGGGCCCGAAATTGCAATACTCTGGTATCTTTGGTGTAAGAGGCGTGAGAGGTGTGCTAGGTAGTAAGCCTTCGTTTCTGTTCAAATCGGCTTCATTCGGAGACTTCGGCAACGTGTTTATGAATCGTGCTGCTTCCTGTTGTTGCTCGATACTGAGTTGTGCATAGTGCTCACTGGCATTGCTCAGAGTGGGTGACAGTGGCGCATTCGATTTCACTGCTGAAACATTATTATCTAAGCACATACCGGAACCGAAATGTTCGTCTTCTAAGTCTTTGATTGTACTTAAAGCTTTGACTTGCTGCATGCCGCCGACCCTCAGTGCCGCCAGATCCCTATTGAAATCATTACAGTAGCTGTGTTGACGGTCCGTGATAGTTTCTGCGAGATCCGTGTGGTGATTATTATTGTGCTCCTTAGATTTCAACTCTTTCAATTGGTAGATATTAGCGACAGGCTGTGCGGCAGAGTTCTGTGGCCGCGGGTATAGCGGAGTCATTTCCAAGATGTCTAAGCCAGAAGGTGATCTGGGTGTTGGCGTGCGGGGAACTGGCGGCAGTTGCACGTGACTCGGCATATTAGTGATTGATGATGGAGTTTGTCTTACAGGTTGGCCACCATCTATCGATGATCTGTGGACGACGCTAGCTTGCAGCGTCTGTCTCGGCAAGGGATTGGGGCTGCCGTTCGACAGGTTTGGTGGCAGATGGAAGGGAAGGGATTCCTGTATTGCATTCCTCAGTTGTATATTCTGCTGTAATGTGCGGAAGAGCATTCCTGCACGTCGACAGCGGAATGCGTAGATTCCCTCACCAGTTGAGCATCTTCTGCCTGTAACAGAAACAATAGAGGGATGATGATTTGAGAAATACTTTCTTTTGTTTTTTAGGCGTTAGGCGCTTTGCCGTGCTACCCGTATTGCATTATCTATCCATGAGTAATTTTAGTCTCTAATTTATTTGATTGGCAATCGCCTTCATTATCTTCCACAGTTTCCTATCTCTGTCAATTTCTTACTTTAACTGTGAGTTTTATTTTAGATTTCTGTTTTCAATGTTGTCTTCCCTTGTTTCTCTCTCCTGGTATTGTTGGGTAAAAATTTTGCACCGTTTATCTTGAGTTCTTGTGCAACATATGTGTGCCCTGCCTTCTTTGCTATGTATTTTACACAGCATGGCACCAGTCCTTCTATGGCATAATTTATATTATTATTTCTATGTCATTTGGCACACTATCAGATACTTCAATGAATTGCCTAACCTCCTTCAACAATCAATATTACATATATTTGAACCATTGACAATCTGTTCCCATTTCCCTTGGTGACCAACCCATTCATAATTTTATATATTCCACATAGCACAGCCAATAAGTAGGTTATTAAGTTATTAAATAAGGAACATTTGGTACCCCTTTTATTACAAGAACAAACAGAACGGTCAACTTTGAACGTTTTTTAACAGTTTTTTTATAATAGGTACCTCTGATTCTTATATTATAACATTATTTTTTAGCATAAAGTGTTCTGTTGGTTTGGTTTACCTTTCTAAAATATAACTTATATAAAATATAAATATAACTTCTCGAAAATTGCTCCGAAAATTACATTTAAAGTAACCATGCAATTTGGGTAACTTTGAATCTGATATTTTTTGGATGTAAAACCTACCTAAAGCCGACTCTCTTGGCGCAGCGGTTGTGACTCTGTGTACCATGCGAGAGGTCCCGGGTTCGATCCCCGGCTGGGGGTACATAAAATAAAAACCCCAGATCTTGGATGTGTATATGTGTGTGACATCGCTGTTTCTGGTTCTCACGACACAGGATAACTTAGTGTGGGGCCAGAAGCAACGAATGTGCCTGTATGTAAATGTTTGTGTTTATGACTATTTTTGGTTCGGGTATCATTGAATTTTATCAGTGTATTTTAGTATTATTATAAAAAGCCCTATCTATTCTTGCATGTTATTATGGTTTTTGTGTTCAAACGAGTACGTTCTCTATTGAAGTACTCGATTTTGCCGGTTTTTGACGAATAGGAATTGGTAGAAAATGCACACGCTCGCACAACGTGTGATGTCGACATTATAGAGACTTGATGATTCTGTGGTCGCTTTTGACATTTCTTCTTCACTTCACTTTCCCTTCATCTTTTCGCATGAATGCGAATGGCTTGTTCGGAGAATGTATTGGATAATTTGTAAAGAAATCCAGGTGAGATTGCTGATCTGTCGAAGTATTTCTGTTTCTTACGACGTGTGGTGTCGTGTCACATCGTTTCCGTAAAAAATACAGATCAAAATCACCAAAAATGTTTGACGGCCGCGTGGCTGTAACATCTGGATAGATGGCGCAGTAGGGTGCTTAGACGTCGGATTCAGGCCAGAGAAACTTGGATATCGCCATGGTAATAATCTCGATTCATTGTTTTAAAATTTACATCGGTGTTGTCGAAGCTGTCGCATAACGCCCCGCACCCTTTGTCCGCAGAGATCGGCATTCTGAACTACATCAAAGAAACAGTTTTTTGTCTTCTATCTATCTTCTACAAGGGGGTTGTAGTGCCTGCACCTGGCCCACTTGAGCGGGGCCTTTGTGCATGTCCCCTTTGCCTGCACATCTACTTCAGCCATCCCAACTCCTGCACCAGCTGGAGAAGGAGGCCTGGGTGTTCTAGGAGCTCGTGGGTGTTTGTTGTGTCTCCTAGGATAGCCATCCTGGTTTCTGTTGTGGATGGACATGCCAGTAGCATATGCTGTTTCATCCACTTCCATGCACCCCCTGCACAGGGGGCTGTCCGTTGCACCTGTAATTGTCAAGTGTTTGTTTAGTGTACAATAGCCTGTAATAAGGCTTGTTAGTATTTTTATTTTACTGCGTGGCAGTCTCATTAAGTAATTCGTAAATTTATGGTTATACTTGTCTATAAAAAGTTTTGTGTTTTTGCAGTCTTCTCTGCTAGACCATAATAGGTTTTGTTGCTGTACTGTGGCTTCTCTGAGCCTTTTTCGTAGAGCTTCCGCTGATAAGGGCGAGAATGGTGGAGGGCCGATTTCCGGCACTTCCCCGAATGCTTTTTCTAGAATTGTGCAGTGTCTTTTATCTGCTATTTGTCCTTTCCATTGTCCAGTATTGTATAGCATTATGGCCGCCGATTTGGCCTCCTGCTGTACGAATAGGTCCAATGGTGGTATGCCTAGCATGATTTCCAGTGCCGCTGATGGCGTTGACCTCATGCAGCCTGTCATGGCTACACATGCCATTCTCTGGAACTGCTGTAGTTGTGTTGCGGTTGTGCATAGTGTTGTTCGTTGCCACCATACCAGGGAGCCGTATGTGATGATGGGTCTCACCACAGCCATATACATCCATCGACATATTTTGGGCTGGAGTCCCCATCCGTTCCCTACCATCTTCCTACACTGGAAGAACGATATGGTGGCTTTTTTAAGTGTTGCTTCCATGTGCTTGCTCCAACTTAATTTGTGGTCAAGCCATACACCTAAATATTTCACGTCTTTGATAGTGTTAGTGTTTTATTTAAGAGTTTGGGCAGCCTGTAACTGCCGTGGTTTTTTTTTTGTAAATAGTACCATCTCAGTTTTGGCGGGGTTTACTGAGAGTTCGTTATTTTTGCACCATGTTTCTATGTACCGTAGTGCTAGTTGCATGCGGACAAATATCGTGTTTATAAAAAGGCCGTTCACGAGTATTGTCACGTCATCGGCGTATGCTATTGAGTAGAATCCTCTTGTATTGAGTTGTGTCACCAGGTCGTCACCAGGCTACTAGTACCCACAGTAGTGGTGATAGCACACCCCCCTGTGGACAGCCCTTGGCCACTTTGCATTTGATTTTATCGCTGATTTCCAGAGAGATTATTCTTGATTCCAGCATTTTTGTTATCCAGGTTATCATGTGAGGGTTATAAATACCGCCAGGCACGACTGTTGGCTTAGTATTGAGCTTTCTATTCTTCTGACCACTGCATGTAAGGCGGTCTCTGTAGATTTTCCCGCTTGGTACGCATGTTGGTTTGGGTGTATAGGGTTGGTTCTCATGGGGACCGTCCCTTATAAATCTATCACACACTCTTTCTAACTAGGTCTACCAAACACATCCGAACCAAGTTAAAGAGTGTTTAAAATATTGCTATAATTATTTATCAAGCGTTACTCCAACAAAAAATATTATATTGCCTTTGTTGGTCTTGGATTAGGAAGAGCTCCGTATTCTAGTGGGTTTAACACTTGCTTCTCACGCAAGATATGCAAGTTAGAATGCGCAGGTTCGCGTGTTGTAGTAAGAATGCAAAACTTGATAAAACATTGCTAATACTTAAATGGCAGGCGTTGCCAATTCTTCGATAGTAGAGGTTTACATTGATTCGTTGTGCCTCTCTTCGGCTAAATTCCCTTTGTTCACAGTTGTTGCGTGGAAGTAGTTCCGGGCGGAACTAGTGAGACTTTTAGTCGCAGTAGTTCTGTGAACGGAACCGACTTCCCAGTAGTTCCGTCGAAACATTCCCAGTAGTTCCATGCATTATCGTAGCTATACAGGGTGTAACAGAAAGGTGTATGTAGTCAGTTCCGTTAACGGAACCACTGAAAATAAAAATCTCACTAGTTCAGCCTGAAACTCCAAACAAACAAACAACTGGGAACAAAGGAGAAATTCTGTCTCTTTTGTCAATGGACAATATAACATAACAAAGCGTCACGCATTTTCCATACGGGGTGGCAGAGGCACAACGAATCAATGTAAACCTCTACTATCGAAGAATTGGCAACGCCTGCCAATTGAGTATTAGCAATGTTTCATCAAGTATCTTTGTTCCGATACGGTTTAAAGACCTGATTCTTTTTGCTTTGGATTCCTGGTATTGTCCTCTAACACATAACTAGGTTTCATTTCTGGCGAAAAGAAAAAGTTGAACTATGCCAATATATTGCATTGGCCTTTAATCGATTATAATCAACTTGTATTAATTTTGTTCTCATAACTGTCAGATATCTTTCTACGATTACCGAAGTGCAGCAAGTACTTCTCTGCGAAAAGCGACATTTTTTTTCTTTTGTCTACTAACACATTCTGGCGAAACGTTTTACGGTGTTAAGACATTGAAAGATCATTTGAATACCATTTAATAAATTGTTTTCAAAATTTTGTTCAAAGTTAGACCACAATTCAAAGTTACTCAACTTGAATGTGTTAGGATTATTTACAATAACTATACATTTGTTCATAATACATAAATTTAATAATTTAAATAAAATAATAAAAGTTAATATTTTTATTGCACACAAACAAGATACAGAAAAAGTAATAACATATGAATGGTTTATAAGGGCGAACTTATTTATAACAAGAGATCTCTTCCAGCTAACCAAGTAAGAGTGATTGATGAGGTATTGATTGTATAATAATAGTAATTATTTGTTACTCGAAATATGTAAATCTATCTATCTACTAATATGTTTTACATAATGTCCCGTAATTAAACTCAACGTCAAGGGACAGGCAAAAATATATAGCAAAATAAGTTCATTGACAATTTGCTGTTATGGTTAGTAGAAATAAATGTGGCTTTTTTATAAATTTTACAAAAAATCTTACCATCAAAGTATTTTTTTTAAATATTTTTGCCATCTGTATAATCAATCAGGCATCTCTTGGTGCAATCTCGAATATGGGTTTTCTGACAGCGAATTAAAAAAGTGAATTAGTTTTGAAAGCTATGACAGATGGTGTTGTTTCGCTATGGCTTTCATTTATATCACAGACGCTATGGTCATTTCATTTCATTTATTTATCCATTAACAATATACATTGTGTCTGAAATCACTTAATGTCAAAATTATTACTAAATTTAATGAACATTGAGCAAAATAAATCAATAATTTAAATTAATGTTTACAAGTTGTCTTATTGTTGTTGTTATGTTATATATAGTTCAAACCTTTCTAACAATTACGTTCAGCATAAAAGTCATTAATGTCATAAAAAGATTTTTCCATCAAACATTTTTTTAGTTTTCCTTCAAACATCTTCGTTTTATTAATTATTTTCAATTTTTTCGGTAATTAATTATACAATTTTATGGACTGATAAAGAACATTTTGCTTGGCAATGTTTAGGCGAGGTTGAATTAACTCAATTTTAATGTCCTTCCTCCTGGATGTGTTTCTTAAATGCTTCTGCATCGGATCTTCTAGGTCACTAAGGTGTTTACTCAGGGTAGACAGTAGTATAAGTATGTAGAGACTAGGGACAGTTAATACGCCAAACTTCAAAAAGATTTATTTACGTGAGATCCACTGAGAAACTCTAGCTAATACTCTGATTGCTCTCTTTTGAATCCTAAATGCACTAAGATTATTGCGTTGATAGCTGTTACCCCAAAATTTTATACTGTATCTTAACTTAGATTCTACTAATGCAAAATACACTGCTCTGAGATGGTCTTGAGAGACCTCATCCCTTAAGCTCTTCATAGCAAAACAAGCAGAACTAATGGATTTTACAATCGCTTCCACCTCTTCCTTCCAATTAAGATTTTCATCAATGTGAACCCCCAAAACTTTACTGACTTAACGACATTAACTTTCTCATTATTAAAAACTATGTCCAAGGTCTCAGTGTTTCTTGCGGTAGTTTTAAAAAGTATTATTTTGCTTTTTGCGCCATTTAATTCTTGATTATTGTGCATGAACCAATCCTTGAAACAAGCCAGAACAATATTTACTCTTCTCTCAAGATCGACTATATTGGTTGCCGAAGTTATTGCATTAGTACCATCAGCAAATAGGACTAAGTTAGTGTCTATTGAGTTATTGATGATAGCATTTACCAAATCATTTATAAAAACCACAAAGAAGATGGGTCCCAGTATTGATCCTTGTGGCCCACCTCTTCTTATTTTAACTAGGCTAGAAGAAGCTACTTGCTCTTTCATTTTACTAATTGATCTGACTTCAACAAACTGGTATCTATTTTGCAAATAGCTTCGAATTAGTTTTAATGGCTGTCCTCTTACGCCATAGTGTTCTAAATTCTTAATGAGAAGTTCATGATCAACTGTATCAAATGCTGCATTAGATCTAAAAATAATGCTGCAACTTTCTGTTTTCTATCCAGGTTTGCAAGCATATCACTAAGTAGTACCTCTATTGCATCTGCTGTACTAACTTCTGGTCTATAACCAAATTGCCTTGCGCTAAGAATTTTGTGCTTATTTAAGTGTACAACTAGAGCATTCTTAATCAACTTTTCAAAAATCTTTGACAAAATTGGTAATAAAGATATGAGCCTGTAATTCAGGCTTTACTTGTTCATCTTTTTGAAATGGGAGTAATCTTTGACGTTCATCGCTAGAGAAAACTTTTTTTACAGAATTTAACGATGCAAGGATGATGAATTATTACGGACTACAAATATATAAATATAAATAGATATTATAGGGAAATCTTACGCAATTGGAACTAGGCCAATATTAAGCTCAACAAGGCTTGTGTTGTGTGTGTCAACAAGGCGCTGGTTGGCCTATTCAATCCTGAGAAAGCGATTCCTGATCAAGTTTCCCCGAGGATGTTGGGGTAGTCTCTCAATCTAGGAGTATAAGATCAAGTGCAGACCAGGGAAATCAATCGGCAATGTAGACACCTAGTACTTCTGATACTGGCGAAGACACCTTGAGGGAGGTTCTAATATTAGAAGAACACCCGGAGGGTTTGGACCTTGAGGCTAAAAAGATTGCAGCTGAAACGAAGAAGGACCATATTCTCCAGAATATAGTGCTTCATGTTCACCACGGCTAGCCTCGCGTAAATACAGATCCAGCACTGCTACCGTTTTGGACCAAAAGAGAGGCCCTTTCACATAAAAAAGAGTGTTTATTATGGCACGACAGGGTCGTAGTTCCTTCCTCGCTGCAACGAGTGGTACTACTTAGGCTATTGCATGTTCCGTATGCCGGAATAGTCCAAACGAAAGCATATGCAAGAGGATATGTGTAATGGACCAGCAAATTGAAAGAACTGTAGCAGAGTGCGACCAATGTCAGGCAGTGAGGAATAATGCGCCACGAAACCGTGTCCAACTACTTGACACGGCGGCGGGGCAGCGCGAGCCTGCCAGGTCCCTCGCAGTGAATCAAACTGTGATCGTACGCATGTACGGACCGGGAGAGAACTGGCAGAATGCCACCATACATACACATGGGAGAGGGTCCCAGCTCCTGTATGGTGAGGACGGAAGATGGAAACTTACACCGCCGACCAGATCCTAGCAGAGACCGTGCGTAATGAAACCCCGTCTCTACCTCTACATAAGTCAAAGTCAAAGTACTTCATTACTGTAGATATTTACATATACTTAGCAATCGTCATTTTTTGTCTGTTCTCTACATTGGACCACTGTGGGAGAAGCAGGGCGTAGAAACTCCCACAAATTGATTTTTAGATCTCTTTTAAAAATAGGTTGTGCTTAACTAATACAAATATGAAATTTTTTATTGTTATGATTAATAAGCAGGAATAAATAATTACAAAATTATTAACAGCAAGGTCTGTGTTGAGCCAGATTAACCCCATACAGTCCTGTCATTTCAGTAATCTTGAACATTGTAATATCCCTTTTTCGACAAAGTCGCTTTAACATGCTTTTTAAATTGCTCAAATGGCAATTTCAAAATCTCCAGAATCTTATTGTAGTAGAGAATGCACTGACCCTTGAAAGAATTGTTAACCTTCGCGAGTCTAAATCGGGGCGCACATAGTCTGTGATTATTTCTTAGGTTAAAATTACAGCTATCGCTAAGTTTGGAAAATGTTGTAAGGTTCTTGCGTACATACATTATATTTTCGAAAATAAATTGACTAGCTACTGTTAGTATGTCAATTTCTTTAAAAAGCTCTCTTAAGGAGTTTGTTCGTTTTAAATTATAAATTGCTCGAATAGCTCTTTTCTGTAAAATAAAAATAGTTTGAAAATCCGCTGCTTTCCCCCACAACAAGATACCATAGGACATCACACTATGAAAGTAACTAAAATATACTAGCCTAGATGTAGCCACATCCGTGCTTTGTCTGATGTTCCTAACAGCGTAAGCCGCAGAACTTAATTTACCAGCCAATTTATCTATGTGGGGTCCCCACTGCAATTTGCTATCAATGATACCGACAGACCTATCGAGATGAGATTCCCAGCTTCTACCCCAGAACTGCCTATTGATATACCACCCTCTGAGTTATGGCCAGACATCATTGGCATTCCTAATTTAACATAATATAAAGAAGTTTATAAAATCTAATAATTGACAGTAATGATGCCTGTTGATTGTAAATGTTTGATCGTATCTTATTTTGTTACGGTGATGAAATAAGGAATAGTTAAGTTGTATCAAATACTTATGAATATGTGGGGAGGTTTGATTAATAAAGTCTTTAGTTTATTGCTGACTGGGATCACTGTAGTATCTTTTAAAAACACCAATAATGTGCTTGTTGGCGACAAGTGACAGTCCTTGTTCCTCGGTTTATCACAAGCCAGTTTTGCCTAACTCAATCACCATCAAAATAGTATACATATATTTAGAACTGGCAACTGGTATGAAGAAAATAAAAAACCATGTATAACAACACAACATCTATGACAAATTTGGAACTACTTTATTTATATTATTGACGAGCTATCAGAAAATTGGCCAAGTATACCCTACCAATTTCATTGAGATTTCGTTAGACACTCAAGTCAAAGGCAGTGAAAATTTCTTCATTACTGAGGATATTTACGTATTCTTAGTAAACATCATTTTGCAATAAGGTTTGTCCAGTAACCAAAATGTCAATAACGAAACTCATTGTTTACTAAATTACTCTAATTATAATAAAATACAACACCTTTCATAGTGGATAGGTATAAATAACATCTTTGCGAAAAGTCATCAGTGAAAAAAAAGAGTTTCCTTTATCACACTTTTTCCTTTTATAAATAATAATGCATGCAACATTGTCTAAGCAACATACATGCTGCAATGGCATAAATAATTGAAATTTCAAAATTTCTATATTTTCTGAAAATATTAACATATGTTTAGAAACAGTATGTTTTGCCTCTTCTCTACATAGGACCACTTTGGGAGGAGGGCGATGGAACTCCCACAGATTGATTTTTAGAACTCTTTTAAAAATTGGTTGTGTTTACTAAAATTATAAATATTTAGGTCCTTACATATGAAATTGGCGTTTTCGCCGTACTGGCCACTTTGATCTCAAATATCTCCTCTATGATTAGGAATTCCAAATTCAAATTTATAGAGCTATTAACTTACTGTATTTGTGTTTCTAAATTGTAATTCATTTGTTTTTTCCTCAATTTTTTTTTCTTGCGTCACTCAGTTTACAAAATGGAAAACTTGAAATATCGCGTTATTTACGAGTACGAGTTCTACCGTGGCACCAGTGCTGCAGAAACGGCTCGAGGGATTAATGATGTGTATGGCGACGGTGCCGCAATAGAAAACACAGTGCGTTTTTGGTTCCAACGTTTTCGTTCTGGAAATTTCGACCTGCAGAACAAGCCCCGTGGACGGCCGGAGACCAAAGTTGATAATGAAGAATTGAAGGCTATTGTGGAAGCGGATCCATCGCAAACCACGTCCGAGTTAGCTGCAGGCTGCGGTGTTAGTGATCAAACTGTTTTAATCCACTTGAAGCAAATTGGGAAGGTGAAAAAGCTTTAAAAGGTGGGTACCTCACGAACTGAGTGAAGCAAATCAACAAACGCGCGTTGACTGCTGCGTTGCATTACTCACCCGGCACAATAATGAAAGGATTTTATGTCGAATCATTACCTGTGATGAAAAGTGGATCCTGTACGATAATCGCAAGCGCTCATCGCAATGGCTGAACCCTGCCGAACCAGCCAAACCATGCCCCAAGCGAAAATTGACTCCAAAAAAGTTACTTGTGAGCGTTTGGTGGACTAGTGCTGGTGTCGTTCACTACAGCTTTCTTAAATCTGGGCAGACGATTACGGCAGATGTCTATTGTCAGCAACTGCAAATCATGATGGAAAAGCTAGCTGCTAAACAACCGAGGCTGGTTAATCGCTCTAGGCCACTGCTGCTTCATGATAACGCTAGACCACACACTGCACAACAGACGGCTACCATATTAGAGGAGCTTCAATTGGAATGCCTAAGACATCCACCGTACTCTCCGGACCTTGCCCCAACAAATCACCATTTTTTCGAAATTTGGATAACTTCTTGAAAGGAAAAAAATTCAACTCCGATGGGGCAATCCAAACCGCCTTCAAAGATTTTATTGATTCCCATCCGAATGTTTTTTTTAGTAAAGGGATCGAAGAACTACCTATGAGATGGCAAAAGTGTATAGATAGCAATGGTACATACTTTGATTAAATAAATATATTATATTTAAAAAATCGACTTTATTTTCCTCCCATGCAAAACGCCAATTTCATATGTAAGGACCTAATATTACAAGCCATTAGAGAATTTAAAAACCATGTAAAAACAACTTTGACTAAAACAAATATGACAATGTTCAAGATTATATGAATGGCAATATTGTATGTTGTTATTCTAACTCAACACAGAACTTGCTGTTAATAATTTTGTAATTATTTATTACTGCATATTATAGCTTGCATGATTCCAGTTTGATATTGGATATTAAACCTTAGTTGAGACACAAATAAAATTCTGTCGATTGTACTCGATTGACGTTAAGTAACGGTACACATGATTACAGTGTGAATCTTCATGAAGTTCACATAACGATCTGGGTTGAAGAACATCGAAATACATCGAAAAAACATCACTCCCAGTTTTTCAGGGTTCCGTACCCGAAGGGTGCCAGACGGGACCCTATTACTAAGCCTCCGCTGTCCATCAGTACGTCTGTCACCAGGCTGTATCTCATGAAGCGTGATAGTAAGACAGTTTAAATTTTCATAGATGATTGATATTTCTCTTGCCGCTGTAACAACAAATACTAAAAAACAGAATAAAATTAATATTTAAGGGGACTTTTTTGTTTTTCTCACTGTGAGTTGTAAACCAAATACAAACAACCACTTTGCTACGAGTAAGTACTGGCGAGTAGCATGTATATTTTTTTGTTTTTCAATTATTTTTTATCCGAACAATGGAGAAAAGTTTAGTCGGTTGCCCTGATAGTTTTTATCCGCTCAAGTTTTTTTGGATATGCCCCGTGATATGAATCGAATGAATTCTCTCCCGCTGAAATAGCCGACATCCATTATTATTATTATGGTATGTCACGTGAAAGCTCGAGCGGCTCAAGAACCTCATATATCCCTTCCCCGACGGACGCCGACCATCCGCGCGGATGGCCGGCTCTCCTTAACTGGACTTGGCTTAAATCGTGATCGTCGAGAACCATGTGTTATAATCGACGTGTCCATGGAAAAAGCAATCTTAAGGATTCTATATGCGGATCCAGGCATCAGCACAATACGTTTGGCTGCACAACATGGCATTGGTCGGCGAGGGCCGGTAGGATGGCCTCCTCGTTCGCCAGATATATGACAACACTAGATATTTTTTATGGGGCACGATAAATCAACAAAATTATAATGCCCCCATCAACACGTTATTATCATGGGACACTTAAATGCAGTTGATTGGGATGTCGCACTCAGTTCGTGTGATACAGTCAGCGATATGGTTCGCGTTTCTTACACTACAGTCCGAGACTTGATTACAAAGCATGTCCCTTTAACAATAAACACCCGACACAGATTCCCTATGTGGTATTCAAACAATCTGATTAGATTGTTAAAGGAAAAGAATAAATTTCACATAAAGTACAAGAAATATGGTAATCCATTAGATCTCTTTGAATACGAGCAGTTACGCAGCAGCTGCTGCAAATTACAACACCAGAGTTATCGTAACTACATGAATCGTTTGGAGGCATCTATTAAAATTAACCCCAAAGTCTTTTGGTCATTTTTGAAAACAAAAAGAGGAGGTTCAAGCAGCTTTCCCTCTCAGATGCAACTGGGGAATACAAACGCAAATAATGTTGAAAGCATCTGTAATCTTTTCGCTCAGAATTTCTCGGGTGTGTTCAAGGAGGATAGTCAAGCCACGTCGGTATCCCTTACAGATAAGATGCAGAATTCGGCTCATTTCCTAAACAGCATCAGTTTTTCTGATAAGGAAGTACTAAGAGCCCTTAAAGGACTTGACCCTTATAAAGGGGCCGGTTTGGACGGCATACCTTCTGTCTTTGTCACGAGAGCAGCAGCTGCACTTGCCGTCCCCCTCCGTCATATTTATAATCGTTCCCTATCAGAAGGAATATTTCCGCAGGACTGGAAGGATGCATTAAAAGTACCGATATTAAAATCTGGCCAAAAAAATGTCGTCTCGGATTATCGACCTATTTCTATCCTCGCAGTTATGGCCAAGGTCTTCGAAAAACTTGTTTGTGCACACATGACCTGGTTTTTAAAGCCATACATTATTCCCAATCAGCATGGCTTTATGGACTCACGTTCGACAACAACAATTTTGTTATCTTATCAGACAGACATTTGCCGCTCAGTTGATCACCGTATCCCTACGGATGTAATTTACACGGACTTTAGCAAGGCTTTCGATAGAGTTAACCACAGACTATTAATCGGTAAACTGTCTTCGTACGGCATCGGCGGCAGCCTTATCAAATGGCTGGAGTCACATCTCCACGGTAGAAAGTGCAGAGTGGCGTTATGTGAGCAAACCAGCAATGCATTTCAGGCTCATTCGGGAGTCCCTCGGGGATCTCATCTGGATCCCATACTTTTTAATGTTTTTGTCAACGACATAGGTAGATTTAGTAACTCACAATTTTACATGTTTGCCGATGACCTTAAGTTGACCAAACCGATTACCTCACCTAAAGACTGCAACCTCTTAGAGGAAGACCTCAAACAGCTGAGTGAATGGTGTGACAAAAATGACATGTCATTAAACGCGGAGAAATGCTATTGTGTCCATTTTACTCGAATGAATGAATGAATGAATTGTACCACTCCAGCCAGGATTATACTTATTCCGGTCAAATGGCCGGCATACCAGAGGGCACGTTTTTTGAGGGGGGGGTGGGGGAGAGACCTGCTCACGTGATAGGGGATAGGATTGTGAATAGAATCGACCGATTAATGCAACCTTTAGCCAATATAGGAAGTTTGGACAGGGGAGGATATGTGATGGGAGAGCAGAAAAAAATGTTTCTTCATGTTTCCTTATATTCTGTTAAATGTGTTGTTGGTTGATTTTCTGGGTTCTGTTCTGCTGGGTTGTCCGATGTGCTTTCAGTTTCGCTGTCTGTTTCCGGAACCTGGTATTCGATTTGAGGCGGCCCTAACTTCATCCCTGTTGTGTGCTATTCAGTATTCAGTATTCATTTATTTATACATTTATTTCGACCCAGTAGCTAGGATTCTTTCCGTAGTATTTAATATCGTGTTTGAGGGAATCTTTCCAGGTATATATGGGTCGGCCGACTTTCTTCTTACTAGATTCGTAGTTCAGAGCGGCGTGGAGTATGTGTTTTTTTTGGGCGTCTTAAGATATGTGTATAGTAGCACATTCTATGATTTTTTATTCGTTTGGTTATTGTTTTCCCCTGCAGGATGTCGTGTAATTTCCTATGTCTGGGGTGGTTTTTGGCGTTATCGAGCATGTCGCCTAAGATCATGCGTTCATATTTTCTTAATCTTGAGCGGTTCGCTTTGGTGAGGGCTGCCACTTTTAGTCCGTATGAAATGCACGGTGAAATAACCATTTTGTATATTAAGCGAGCTATTTTCCAGTCCATGTCGGTCTTCTTCACAAAGTGTATTAAGGCTTTAGAGTTGCATATTGCTTGTTGCATCTTTTCCTTATTGTGTCTCTCCTGCGATGTCCTGCAGTAATATAAGTGCCGAGATATTTTATTTCCGTCACTGGTCGAATTGGAACTCTATCCTATACGATGAACTCTGGTCGCTGAGGATCAATGGGGTCTCTTATTAGAATTTTAGTTTTTGTGTCATTTGTCACAAGGCCTACTGTTTTGAGCAATATTTTTAGGTGGGTTACGATTTGGTTGAGATGTTGAAGATCTTGACATACAATGAAGAGATCGTCCGCGAAGGAGAGAATAAGGGGTAAGCTCATTTCTTCGTCTTGGTCCAGTTTTATATTGGGGATTTCATCTTCTAATGTTCTGAGGACATAGTCTTGGTGACAGTGGGCACCCTTGTTTGACCCCATGACCTTTATTAATACATGCGCTTTGCTGGCCGAACCATTTCATACAAGTGCGCTCATTCATACAGGCTTTAATTACCCTGTTAGTTAGGATCTTATTTGTCCTTGACAGGAGAATGTCTCTTAGCGCAGTTAGGTTAATTGTGTCAAATGCTTTCGCAATGTCAAGGGCTAATGCGAATGTGCGGTTGCCCGCCCGCCATTCTTCATCTAGTACCCTGCGTAATATGAAGATGTGGTCGTCTGTGGATCTATTACGTAGAAAAGCTGCTTGGTAGTTTCCGAGTTCCTTTATTGTTTCGTCCAGTTTCTTGAGTAGGTATGTGGCATAGATTCGATATCCTGTATTGCACATTGTTATTCGGCGATAATCGTTGGTGTCCTGCGGGTTTCTGGTTTTTGGAATTGGTACTTGGACCGTTTCGTTCCATGGGTCCGGTATAATGTTATCTCTCCATGCTGTTTTCATTGTTTTCGTGATGATCATTAACAGTTGGTCCGGTATCCCTTTGTATAGTTCCGGCACTACCTGGTCCGTGCCAGGTGCTGTTCCGTTGCGCATTTGGCAAATTATTGTGTAAATTTCGGATGTCGACGGGCCGTTATCAAGATACTCAATGTCTGTGGGCTCGTTGGGGATAAGGTCTATATTCGGACCTTCTGACTTTTTTAGTTCCTGTTCCCATCGTGACATTGGAATGTACCGTTGTTTTTTCAGCCGTCTCGTTTGTAGTTGGTGCTTTCTATAGAAGTGATATACTATCTGCATACGTTTGCTTGGGTGATTTTTACCTATCCCGTCAAAGAATCGTCGGCATTTTTGTTGTTCTTCTGTCTCTTTAATTCTTTCAAGGCGTCGTAGGCACTCTTTGAGATGTCTGTTTATGTGAGGATCTGTTGGTCGGCGTATTTTGGCGAATTTTGCCTTTTGTATATTGCTTAAGGCGATGCGGTGTTCTCTCGATCTGGCGGGTGGTGTGATAAGTATTTTTTGGGCCGCTTTTTTCATAGCATCTGTTATAGATTCCCACAGGATAGTCGGGATGTTTTCGTCTCCCTGGGGGTCCATATTGTTGATCCCTAGTGTGTCCATGATTGCGTTTTGGTATTTTGTTTTTGTATCATTTGGTTCGTCTTATGTTATTGAGGTGTAAGCGCACTGTTTATAATTGAAGTTAGTGGCTGTGATAGGGTTCCTTTCATTTTGAGGTGTTTTATTTTCTAATTTCTTGTGGGTCACGGTGGTTCTCTGGGGCGGGCTTAGTAAGTCTGTTTCGCCCCAGATTATCTTGTGGTCTGAAATGTCTGGGTCGCTCCATTCACCTTTAATGAAGTTGAATGTGTGTTTCTTGATATTATTATGTGGTCCAATTGTGAATTCGTTTTCCCGTTTGACCATGTGTGTGACACGACATGATTTGCGGGCCCTAGTGGTTTCTATTTTGAGATTTTCTCGGGTGCAAATGTCCAATAGGATTTCCCCTACAATGTTTGAATGTGTATGAAAGAGGTTTGTTCCTATTATGCCCTTTTTCCTGAATTCGACTGAGTCTTGTCGTCCCACGTGGGCATTCAAGTCGCCTAGTAACAGTATTTCGGCTTTGTTTGGTTTTCTTTTAATGGTGTTTAGGAGTTTGGTGAACGCAGTTGTTGCCCTCGTGTTTGAGCTTGGGATGTGTGCATTGATTACTTATAGTGTATTGGTGGTGGACTTTATTATAGCTGTCATAATTTCCATGTCACGTTTGATGTTGTGGACTGTTAGATTTAGGTCTTTTCTAATAAGTATTGCTAGCCCCTGGTGCGATTTGCTAGATCTGCCTGATAAATACCAGAAAAAGTGTTTTGGTTCGTATGACCCGTCATGTTCGTTTCTTGAATACACGCGACATGTATGTTTCTGTTATAGAGTTCAGAGTCGATCTTGCGTTTTTTATCTAATTTCGCGCACCCTCTAACATTCCACGTGGATATGCGCATGTATTCGCATGTGATTTTTGCTTTGTATGAAGGGTTGTTGCGTAACAGAGAGTAGCCGGTCGCGTCGGTGATCTCATCCATTGATGTCGCGGTTGAACCAGAGGAGATGAAGTACCCGGTTGTATCTGACCCGGCGGAGGGGGACGCATGTGTTTGTGGCGTGTGAGTGTACCGATACAGTTACCGTAGTTACCGTACCGATATATATCGGTACGGTAAGTATCAGTCATTGGTCATCTTATCTTGAGTTGTGGCGTTTTGGGTAGGCCGGGGGAAGGTGTGTAGATTTACCGCTATCAAATTATCTGTTTTTGGGGCGGGTGGAACTTGAGTGTCTTTGGTTGTCGCGCTGTATTTTGGTATGGGGAAAGTGTGATGCTGTAGATTTGACTGGTTGTTGATTACGTTTTGGGGCTCTATTATGTATGCGCTGTCGTAGTGGCTGTCGGAAAAGGTCAAGTTGATAGTTCCGACTGCGTTATATTCTTGTTGGGGGCTATATACGATTGATGGGCCATTTTGTTGATGGATCGCTACACTTATTACGTAGAACTCCGCGGCCGCTATGATAATTTCTTCGCCTCCCCACATGCTCTGTATGTGGAGATTTTTTATGTACTCAGTGAAAGCTTCTGAGTTTGGTGCGTCGATCGCAAGTTTGATACGTGGATAATTGCTGTTAGCTTCCACGTGTCTGGCGAAGTCGCTTCTGATGTGGGTATGGTTGAATGTCGCTCCAAACAGATGGTTGATTTGGTCTGCAATTGCATGGAACAGGCAGTTTCCATCTCTGGGCATTGGTAGAGTTTCCATTGTAAGATATTACTACAGGAGAAGTCTCGTGCTATTGTAGCTAATGTGAATGTGTGTGTGGGTTGTTTCTAAGAAGTGTACGGCCGGTATGATGAGAGACGCTGTTTGGCCTTTTACGATCTGTTTTATTCTAATGTTTCCCGGTATTTCCAAGACGGGCAGAGACCATAGAATGCCAGACCATGGGTGCCAGATGTGTGAGGGAATGTTGTGGGCATTTTGTGCTTCGAAGCTTTTTCAATTGTTCCTAAATAGCAGTCAATTGTTTTGTCTAGTTTCTGGGAGTTTGGTGAGATGGCCTTTTTATGGCATGCACGTGTTTAGTTTTTGTTTAATGTCGGGTTTAGTATATTTGCAGTTTAGCTACGTAAAAATAATTCTAGGATTGTTAAGTTTTGGGTTGGCTTATTCACAGAGTTTCAGGGTTTAGTGGAAGGTTATTGTTAATGACTGTTTTGAATGGTCTTTCGAAGATGAAGAAAAGAAATCTCGAGGAGAATTATCTCGAATTTATTTTCAGGCAAAGTAATATAAGTATATGTAGCTATAATAATGTGTTGTCAGTTGATTTTGATATTGCTTAGGTAGGGAATTGTTATATCCTACCAACCAATGACGCACCTATAAATGTGATTATACCTTAGTCAATAGGGGCGACCGCGGCCGCGGTAAGTAGTGGTTTATTATTATTGTCAGGCGGCGAGTGGTGCTTTGAGAAATAAAGTTAGAGGTAGGTAATCACTATCAATGATGTTCTAATCTAAATGATCTCACCAGGTTGGTGTGTTTAGCGGCGGTGGTGGTGGAGGCAGTGGCGCTGAGTGTGTGTTGCGTAGGCGTCGCTCGCTGCCGGCCTGTCGCTGCGTGGCTCAGACGTGCACATGGCCTAGAATTCTAGGGCTTGCACAGATGGGATGCCTAAGAGTATCGCGCAGTTCTCTGGGCATTCACTACACTTGGCCGCACTAGTATCACCACAATCACTGAAATGTGCGGTATTAACCTAGGCTTCTAGGGCTTGCACAGATGGGGTGCCTAGATGGATCGCGCACATTCCCCAGGTATCCCTTACAGAAACACGCGGTATAAGCCAGCCTATAAGCCAGGCTCGTTTTCGGGCATCCGGAGGCAGAACAAAAGGCGCGCGCCGGGGATGAAAACTATTGTTTGTTTAAATGCGTTTGCGAGATCTCGGGGGGACACGTCCGTTCAGTCCGGCAACACAAACGCCACTCGCTATTGTGTCCATTTTACTCGTAACAAAATCACAAATCACCAAACATACTCCATTGGGGATAAAAACCTAAAAAGCGTCGAGTATATCCGTGATCTAGGCGATCTGTTGGATGTTCGCCTGAGATTCGACAAACATATTGAGCATATTACATCCAAGAACCTAAAGACTCTGGGATTTGTTATACGCAACAGCAAGCACTTTAAGGAACCGCTTACTAAAATACGCTTATTAAACACACTGGTACGATCACAGCTTGAGTACTGTAGCGTGATCTGGAACCCCTAATACAGTGTTTACTCCGACAGGATTGAAAACGTACAAAAACGATTTCTCTACCACCTTGCGTACAGCGATAACAAAGCTACAAAATTGCCCAGTTACAACTCGCTTTTGGAGTACTACGGCACTAGCGCGTAGAAAAAGACTCGATTTAATCTTTCTACATAAACTTATCAATGGATGCTTCGACTGTCCTGACTTATTGGGCAAAATAACATTTAATACCCCCAAAAGACTACCTCGGTCTAACTACAGGTTATTCGTCACGCCTTTATTCAAAACCAATCTAGGTTCTAATAAGCCGCTGCATAGATTGTGTAAGCTATACATTGAACTCAGCGCCAAGGGTCGTGAACTAGATCTTGACATTTTTGCGGGCCTTAGTAGTTTTAGAGGAAGCTTGCAAAAAATTAATCTAGTTTATATCTGTGCCAATAATTGTCAAAAAACTAACTAATATTAGTTTTTATTTATACATGCCTATACCAATGTTACTCGTTCTTAATTGTTTAAATTTATCATTAATGTAAATTTAATTTATGTCAATTGTTAAAATTCACATTTATTTTTCCGAATTAAATATAGTTAAGTAATCTAATTAAAAATAATGCATATAATAACCAATTAATAACAAATAAATATCAAATGAACATTTCACAATTTCGAGTTTAATATTTATGCGTCGGAAACGCACCGGTTTTTTGTTGCGCGAATCGATCGCGAGTAATCGAGACATCACTAGCGAAAACGGCACTAGCAGCTGTCACTCGTATCGGAAACGAGATGAAAAATTGGAGGTTAATTTTTCTCTTGGTCTGTCTCATCGGTGAGAATAACATGGCGGCTCGGGCCCCGTGATGGTATTTCGGTGTACCAATTATCATACAGGCATCGGGCCTGGTCAGAGTGTAAATCTACTTCATAGCGTCGGGCTATTGATTGAAATAAGTAGATTCGCGTCAGCGGCCAAGTGATCCCGGTTGATTGGACATCGTCGCATCGGTAGCGGCGACTCCACGGTCACGGCAGGCAGCACGCCGGCGACGGCGTCGGCAGCAACGATAAGTTTCGATTCGCTCCATATCCTATCCCAAACTGTGCCCCTTTCCGTAGTCCCGTCTCGAATCGAGCTTTCGATTTCCTGCCTACGGAGACAAGGTCAGTAACCAATTTCATCACTTCTTTTCTCTCACGTGGCAAAGGCAAAACCCCCTCAGGATTCCACGCCGTTCGGTAGAGGCGTGGAATTAATCATTTTGGTAGCAGAAGCGCGGTTTCCTAGTGGGAAATCATCGATTCACGGTAGGGTTGCCTTTGTCACATTGTAGTTGGGAGAAAAGAATATCCCAGATTGGCTCAAGTCGGCAATGAGTCTGTGGTCGGTATACCACGATTAAAGTTCATTTTCGGTAAGTGAAAGTATAAGTGCCAATTTAGTTAACAGTTGTTAGTAAATTTGTAGTCGGAATAAGTCAATAGTCAATAGTCAAAGTACTTTATTACTGTAGATATTTACATATACTTAGCAAACGTCATTTTTTGCCTCTTCTCTACATTGGACCACTGTGGGAGAAGAAGGGCGTAGAAACTCCCATAGATTTATTTTTAGATCTCTTTTAAAAATAGGTTGTGCTTAACTAATACAAATATGAAAAATTTAATTGTTATGATTAATAAGCAGGAATAAATAATTACAAAATTATTAACAGCAAGGTCTGTGTTGAGCCAGATTAACCCCAATTAAATCAAACTACTGTTACCAGCGCATAAAGGATTGAACGGTCATTCTGCGAAGCCTAGATTGTATTACTTACGGTGGAACGTCGGGTTCTGTAGTCCTACAGTGTTATTTCGGTTTACACAGCAGGGTCGGGCTATTTAAGGGGTATTAAGCTGATTTGCTGACCTCAAAGGAAGTGTGGTTCCTATCGGAGGGTCACTGCTAGAAAAATAGTTTTTTATAATAACCTTTTGTGTGTTATTTGTATTGTACCACATGGTGGCATTCTCTAATTGATTTAGAGTGTATATTATAAGGTGTATGTCCACAGGGCGACCATATTAAATATTGTTTATGATTTAATTGTTTAGTGGTTGCCTTGGGTTTTACAACTTAGTTTTAATTTCTGTGCCCAGCGCTGACGGGAAAGTGCTGGTATCTGGCTGTGCTTAGTTCGGCAGTGAAGCATAGGACCAGGAACAATTAAATCGGTAACCATGGCACCTTCGCCCTAGACGGTACTGCGATATGGTGTCCGTGAGGAGATGAGATGGCTCGCCCATACTCACAAGTATGTGGAGCGACCCGACATGGACGATGTCCTGCTCAAGCGTGTGGAGGACGCAATGACACGCGTCGGGAAGGTGTGTCGGCTGGCTGCCGAGGCTGAAGCCCTCGGGCTTACGGATGAGGCCTCGGTGGCTGCAGTGAGGCAGCTCTGCGCGGATGCTGACCAAGCGATGGAGTGCTTGGGCGACATCGAGCGTCGCGCCGAAAAAATTAAGCGGTCGCGTCGGGATGACCGCGGGGAGGGTAGCGGAGACCCCCCCCCCTAAGGGTGTGGTTGGATGGCTTCCACACCTGGAGATTCCGGCCTTCGGTAGGGCAATTGATGAGTGGCCGGCATTCATCAATTTGTTCGATAGCCTGGTCCACGGTCGGGACGACCTGGACAGCGCCTACAAGTTGGCCCAGCTATTGATGGCACTGCGGGGTGAACCGAAGGAGTTGGTCGGTCACCTAACGGTTACGGCGGGCAATTATGAGATTGCCCGGGTCATATTGTTTGACTGCTACCAACACAAAAGGCGGTTGGTTGATGCGCAGCTGGGGAAGCTGTTCAGCATCCCAAGAGTAACCCGGGATGTTGACATCCGGGTACAGGTGCTCAACCCTGTGCTGGTGGCCACTAAGGCCCTTCAGAACCTTGGTCTGCCGGTAGACCAATGGTCATATATTGTGTTATATATGGTTTTGTCACGGTTGCCTGCAGCTGTTCAGAGTCGGTTTGAACAGCTGCATGGGGGCAGTAGCTCGGAACTGCCCACGCTCGACCAATTAACGGAGTTTTTGGAGGGTGAATGCAGGCGATGCGACACCATGGATTCGGAGGCCAGTGTGCAGCGCCAACCCGCGCGGATGGTGGAGGGGCCGCGCCCCCCACCCCCACGGGGGGGTGGTCGGTCAAAACAATATGGCGTTTTGAGTGCCGCGCCGTCGGGTGACGGCTGTGTGCACTGCGACAGTGCCGGTCATGAGGTGACCAGTTGCGCCAACTTTAAGGCGCTCGGTGTGGCTGCCCGCAGGAAGGTGGTCTACCGCCACCGATTGTGTTTCGGTTGCTTGGGGCCGCACCCGCTGAGCGAGTGCTCACGGGCGTCCCCCTGTGAGGGCTGCGGTGGCAGGCACCACGTCGTGTTGTGCCTGAACCGGTCAGGCCCATCGGACGGTCACCAGGGCCGGACTCAGGTTGGTCGGTCACAGGGCCCAACCAGGGCCGGACCCAGTCCCCCTCCGGGCAACGGGAGTCACCAACGGGGTGACTGGGGTACCCGCGGACGGGACCCCCCCCCCCCCCCCCCGAGGGGAAGGGGGCAGCGCGGGGGGTAACAGGCGGGACAGCCGGGGTTCGGTCGCCGCTGTCCAGGGTCAGCGAGGACTTCGGGCCGCTGGCTCACCACGTGTTACGGGCGGGTGTCAGATGGCACCTATGAGTGGCGCGAAGGCTGGGAGCCCACCTTCTGCGCCACCCTGCCCGTCGCTCTGGGAGGCGAACAGGGAGGCGAACAGTCGGATGTCGCCCCCATTCCTAGAGCGCCCCAGGTTGGATCCGCTCTCCCCCCTCCATCCACGGTGGCCACCGGGCACACCGTTCGCAGTCCGGTATGGTCGGGTACCGGGACAGCGAGGGGCCTATTATGCGGGTTGGGACCCCCTGATGTACATACGGTCTGATATGCCACCGGTGGCATATCAGCAGCCGAGTTACCAGGCCGACGGGGGTCCCAGCGGGTTCGGATCCCGCGGAGGTTCCCGCTAGGGACACGCCGCCCACTTACAGGGTGCCGCCACTCCACAGACGGTCATGCTCCCCACCGCCTCGGTGATAGCGTGGAGTTCGGACGGCAAATCTTGTGTAGCACGAGCACTATTGGACTCGGGGGCCCAGGGGTGCTTAGTCTCGTGCAACCTTGTAAGACGGTTGGGCATTTCGGTAAGGGAGTACCCACATTCCATTCGGGGAATTGGGAACACGGAAGTCGGTTCCGTTAAGGGAGTATGTCGGATTACTCTCTCGTCACGGGTGGATTCATCGGTGAATCTGACGGTCACGGCATTAGTCATGCCTAATGTGATGGGCTCACACCCTCACGTACGGTTGTCGCCCTCGGTGCGACAGTTGGTCGCTGGGTTGTCACTGGCTGACCCGGAGTTCGACATTCCGGGCCCAGTAGACATTTTATTGGGTGTCGATGCCTTGGGATACCTGTTAGTGCCAGGTGTCCACGTGTTGCAGGCGACTGGTCTGGTTTCGGTCAACACCAGACTGGGCCATGCGGTAATGGGTCCGGTCATGCCGGCTGCCCCACGCCTAGCGACTCGTAGTCCCTTATTCGGTTCTGTACTCTCGGAGGTGATACAGAAGTTTTGGGAGGTGGAGGAACCACCTACGGTACGCCGGTTGGACCCGGTTGAAGAAGAGTGTGAACAGTTTTATCGGGACAATACTGGTCGCCTTCGGTCAGGTCGATTTCTCACACGTCTTCCATTTCGGAGTGATCGCCCACCGCTGGGCAGTTCACACCATGCAGCCGAGACGCGGCTTCTGTCGATGGAACGACGCATGAAGCGTGACGGGATTTTCCGGCAGAAGTACGTCGACTTCATGCGGGAATACGAGTCGCTCGGCCACATGTCGGTTTCGGGTATCGACTGGAAGCGTGAATACCACTGCTTCCTGCCTCATCACGCGGTCTTGAGGACCCCGGAGGGCAAAATACGGGTAGTGTTCGATGGATCGGCATCAACATCTAACGGCATGAACCTGAACCAGTGTTTGCATTCAGGGCCGAAGTTGAATCATGACATCGCGGATGTTATCACACGGTTCCGTCGACACAATGTTGTGTTTGTAGCTGACATCCGGATGATGTTTAGACAGACGGTCATTCACCCTGACGATAGACGGTATCAGCTGATACTGTGGCGAGAGAGCCCAGATCAGCCCATCAGGGTGTACGAGCTGAACACCAACACGTACGGGCTACGGTCTAGTCCTTATTTGGCGATTCGCACTCTTCGGGAGTTGGCGGATCGAGAACGGTTAAATTTCCCTAGAGGAGCAGCGATCCTGGAGCAGGACCTCTACGTGGACGATATCTGTACCGGTGCAGATTCCGTGGAGGAGGCGCTCGCTCGACGGGACGAGCTAGTTGAGCTCTTACGGGGTGGAGGTTACGAGCTCCGGAAATGGATGTCGAACTCTCCAGAGTTACTGACTGAAACCACATTTTTGAAAATTTGGAAAATCCAAATATGTTGTCGGTATTAGGCGTCCAGTACCAGCCGGTGTCAGACATGTTCTCGTATCGGGTCGAGTTGGACTCCCCGAAGGTCTGGACGAAACGGAACGTCCTTTCAACGGTGGCTAGGACATTTGATCCAAACGGGTGGATCACCCCGGTAACATTTCAGCTCAAGTGTTTTATGCAGCAATTGTGGTCTGCTGAGCTGAAATGGGACGACCCGATCGGCGGGTCATTGAGCTCAGAGTGGGACTCGTTCTTTTCGACCCTCCCTGGCATTAATCGGATTTCACTGCCACGGAGGTTGGTCCCCACCAAACGATACCCGCCACCCTGCATGGGTTTTGCGATGCCTCGGAGAAGGGCTACGGAGCTGCGGTGTATCTGCGTACGGTCGACTCCTCGGGGGAGGTTGATGTGCGGTTGGTCATGGCCAAGAGCAAGGTTGCGCCGTTGCGCACTCGCCTGACCATTCCCAAGTTAGAGCTTTCGGGAGCGGCTCTCCTGAATCGTCTGCTCAACCACACGATGACGGTTCTTCGTGGGTCAATAGCGTTGGAAGATACGGTCTACGCTTGGACGGACAGCCAGATCGTGTTATGCTGGCTGAAGGCTTCAGTTCACAAGCTGGAGATTTTTGTGGCGAATCGGGTTTCGCAGATTTTGACTTCGGAGGTTCCCTTAATCTGGAGACATGTTCCAGGGGAAATGAACCCAGCAGACTGTGCGTCTCGTGGGTGTCATGCTCCGGAGTTGGTTGGACATCCCTTGTGGTGGGGTCCAAAATGGTTGACTCAAGCCGAATCGGATTGGCCAATGAGTCCACGCGTTACCACGGCGAACGGCGCCTTGACAGTCGGTGTCTGTACGACGCAGCCAGAGCCGGAAGAGGAGTTCAGCCTGCTGGAACGGTACAGCTCGCTCGACAAGCTGGTCAATGTGACCGACTGGATCTGCCGATTTGCGCGGAATTGTCGGAATTCTGAGGCGCAACGAGTGCGGACACAGGTCCTGATACCACGGGAACGGAACCATGCGTTGTTCGCATTGGTACGGAACGTGCAGACGGTGCACTTTAAGTCCGAATTGGACATTCTGAGACGCGGACGCGTCCAACTGAAGGGAGCTGTGGCTCGGCTCAACCCGTTTATTGACCCTCAAGGATTGCTGAGGGTAGGAGGTCGGCTGCGGAATGCCAACCTGCCTTATGCGGCTCGCCACCCGTTGTTACTCCCTAGGAAAGGGAAGTTGGTCGAACTGTTGATTCAGGATCGACACATTCGGAATGGGCATGTCGGATGCCACGCCTTGATGGCGTTTCTCCAGCGCGAGTTCTGGATTCTATCGGGAAGACGCTTAGTGCGTAGCGTCTATTTCGGTGCCTGCCTTGTTATCGGGCCAAGGCGGCTACGATGCAGCCCCAGATGGGCGATTTGCCCTCGGATAGGGTTAACGAAATCCGGCCCTTTGCGGGTGTCGGAACGGATTTCGCGGGACCATTCATGGTCAAGTCTTCACAGCTACGGAACGCCAGATTAGTGAAGGCATACCTGTGCGTCTTCGTGTGCTTGGCCACGAAGGCAGTCCACTTGGAGGTGGTCAGTGACCTCACTACGGAGGCATTTATCGCATGTCTGGATCGGTTCGTCTCACGAAGGGGCCTCCCGACATTAATCCGTTCGGACAACGGCACAAATTTTGTCGGAGCCAGGCGATATCTGCAGGAGGTCACTCAATTCCTGAACGGTAACCAGGACGCCATCGGTACGGCTTGGTCCCGACGAGGGATTGAATGGGTTTTCAGTCCGCCGGGATGTCCTCATTGGGGAGGAATTTTTGAGGCTGCGGTTAAATCGGCCAAGTCGCACCTGACGAGGATCATCGGTGAGACCTCTCTACGCTTTGAAGAGCTTGCGACGCTGTTCTGTAAAATTGAAATGACACTGAACTCGCGTCCGTTGTGCCCGCTCAGTTCGGATCCAAATGATTTGGAAGCGTTGACGCCGGGTCACTTCCTGATAGGTCAGCCCCTTAACGCCCTGCCAGAATACCCATTCGGTGATGTTAAGTTAAGTCGGTTAACTAGGTGGCAGATGTTGCAGCAGATGGCTCAAGATTTTTGGAACCGGTGGTCCCTTGAGTACTTGCACATCTTGCAGCAGCGCCTTAAGTGGACTGACCGGACGAGCCCCCCTCAAGTCGGTGATTTGGTGCTGATTAAGGATGCGAACCTGCCATCATTGAGATGGAGACGAGGACGGATCGTCCATTTGTACACGGGTCGGGATGGCACGCCTCGATCAGCAGAAGTCAGGGTGGGGGACTCGGTCCTCAAGAGAGCGGTCGCAACACTTTCTCGCCTTCCTATTGATTAGGGACAGGTTCGGGCCTGTCCGGGCGGGTGACTGTTTAATATTTATGCGTCGGAAACGCACCGGTTTTTTGTTGCGCGAATCGATCGCGAGTAATCGAGACATCACTAGCGAAAACGGCACTAGCAGCTGTCACTCGTATCGGAAACGAGATGAAAAATTGGAGGTTAATTTTTCTCTTGGTCTGTCTCATCGGTGAGAATAACATGGCGGCTCGGGCCCCGTGATGGTATTTCGGTGTACCAATTATCATACAGGCATCGGGCCTGGTCAGAGTGTAAATCTACCTCATAGCGTCGGGCTATTGATTGAAATAAGTAGATTCGCGTCAGCGGCCAAGTGATCCCGGTTGATTGGACATCGTCGCATCGGTAGCGGCGACTCCACGGTCACGGCAGGCAGCACGCCGGCGACGGCGTCGGCAGCAACGATAAGTTTCGATTCGCTCCATATCCTATCCCAAACTGTGCCCCTTTCCGTAGTCCCGTCTCGAATCGAGCTTTCGATTTCCTGCCTACGGAGACAAGGTCAGTAACCAATTTCATCACTTCTTTTCTCTCACGTGGCAAAGGCACAACCCCTCAGGATTCCCCGCCGTTCGGTAGGCGTGGGAAATTAATCACTAATTATAGTCGTATTTGCATGCTGTGATCTTTTATAATTAAGAAAGCGCTTAATTCTGTTATTATTAAGTATCTAAGCTGTGTCTGTATTGCGTATTTCTTGTTAAAGATCCTGTAAGTATAAATAAATAAATGAATAAATAAATAAATAAATAAATAAATAAATAAATAAAAAAAACACGGAGGCAGATCTGCTAGATCTGAAACGATCCGGACATGATTAGAAGAGCTACGCAGCAAATTGTGTTTCGCTCAGCATTGTGTCTTCAACAACAAGGGACCACTTCGAAAACCTTTAATATCTTTTTAATGTAATTACTCTGCTTATTTTCCTTGTATTTCCATTATAAATAAATTATAGAATGATAAGGTATAACTATTTTAATTCACCCGCACTGAGCCAGCTTGATTAGGTATCTATCTTACGCATAACATAACATAAGGATCCCCGCATACGGGCCACCGGCCACAGCCACAAAACGCCTATTTCCTGTAGTTTTCATACATTTTATATGGACTTGCCGCACACGGTTGACGCCGGTGGCCACCACATAGTGCAAAACGTCTTTGCTCGCTTCTTCTGGCCCGCACCGGCCACAAAACTCCGCCACACGTCTCTCGCGCGATTATGATACGGCGCGCATGTGTTAAAAAAAGTAGCAGGCACCGGCCACAAGTGGCTGACGCGCGTTTCAGCTTCCTTTGTGGCCGCTTCTAGCTTCTCGTGGCGGCGTTTGTGGCTGTGGCCTGAAGCCCGTGTGCTGCGACACATAGCCATACGCCTTTTTCCATTCGGGGTGGTAGAGGCACAATGGGCCCACTTTTAGCCTGCTATACAACACTCCATTTTGCGTGACAGGGGGCTTGCCCATCGCCGAGGCATGGAGTAACAATCAATCAATCTTAAGAATATCCATAACAGGCCTGTGCCTCTCAGTGAGGACATTAATGTGGGCTACATTTATTTATTTACTACCTTATGACTTCAAGGTCCCAATCTCTAGGTATAATGAGTAAGTGAAAATGGGTGGTATACCTCGCGCCACGAATTAAGAGCGCTGGTTGACGTTGGCAGGAATTACTGCGCATATGTACAGGTATAGAAAAGTGAATACTGCGCAATCAAGGCCATACGCCAACCGCTCATAGCGTATGGCGCGACGTAACGTAATGATTAAAAAAAATGTTTATTATTTAGAAACACAGTGTAGTGTCGTCTGAAAGCTTACAAAATGAAGAATAATATTCTGTAATAAAATAATTCCATTTTAGGAACTATATTTTATGGAAATCTGCAAGTTTGTACTAAAAAACTTAAGATAAAACCACTATTATTTCATAAACAAGCGTAATTTTAGTTTACAGTTACCACTTTTTCTGCAACTTTTTGTTACTGGCAGCACTATGTATCCTTGATCATCATGAATCAGTCTATGGAAAACCCTTCCATTCCGAAGTTATATTTTTTTTTGGAGTTGGTATAAGGTATGGCACATAACTTTAGCGCTGATCTTGGCAGTGCGTCTTTTTCGTTCGCGTTCATTTCTATATTTCCCTCCCTCATTTTTAGGCAAGGTCAGCGCTAGAGTTTCGTGCCGCTACTTATACCCAGATAGCGCATTTCAATATTAAAATGGTTACAAAAAAATTGGGAGGGGGAGATATTTTTTTTTGTCTATGAATTTTGATGTTCTTCAGCCCAGATCGTTATGTGCACATTATGAAGATTCACACTATAAAAGGGTATATTTAACAATATTATATCCTATGGAGGATGTGGTTCAAATCTTAAATTACATTAAAGGTATTCTATATAATACAGCCTGCTAGCACAAGAGCCTGCTATAAAACTTAAAATCAGAGATGAGTAAGCAGAGCCACCATTACATAAATAAAAAAATTCATACTGTTTGCTGAGCTGAGACTGATTTAATACAACCTTATAGCCAAGCTTAAAACAGTTCAATATGGTGCAAATTACAAAGAAAATGCATCTCCTTTCAGGATATGCACCAATATCAGAAAAAAAAACAATAAAATAAAAATACTGAAATACACACATCAACACTGTCTAGGGATATTAGATTTTTGTTTGCATTTCTTAGTTTTTCAGAAAAACTACTCAGAATTAGGAAAAAGATTATATGTGGAATTAAACCTCCTTGTTCCATTTTCAAACTGACATGGAAAAAAAAACAAAAACTTATGAAAACAAAAGAAAGCGCGGGTACACGCATTTGATTCAGTTTACAGTGCTGGTTTTGTGTTGAGATTTATTTAGAAAAACATAAATTAACTAACTCTATCAATTGTTTTGGTGATTTTTACTGTTTGTGTCATCTTGTTGGTGCCATGCAACGTCGACATCTGACGAGAGACGAGATGATAAGTGCGGTAGGAATGTTGGAAGCTGGCGCTATCCAAAACGTTGTTGCGGAGACCCTAGGCACCAGCCAGAATGTGATATCAAGGCTCTGGCCACGTTATCGTGATACTGGGGAAGTGGCGGAACGGCATGCTGGCAGAATTCGGGTAACCACCCCTAGAGAGGACCGTTTTCTCCAAAATACCGCCAGGAGAGAACCTACTCTGACGGCCATGGAAATGGTACAGAGGCTCCAACAGGAGCATCAGCTGTTGGTTAGCGACCAAACTGTCAGAAGAAGGCTACATGAAGCTAATCTTCATTCTCGCAGGGCAATTAGTGTTCCTGCTTTGCGACGAGGCAATCGCGGAAGGCGACTATTCTGGGCCCAAGAACACGTGTTATGGGATAATGAACAATGGTCGACAGTGCTCTTTACGGATGAGTCTCGGTTTGGATTTCATCCAGATTCGCGAAGAACACGAGTTTGGAGAGTTCCAGGCCAGGGAAAGCCGGCTCCAGCATCCACAAGAGGTTCATTCGTACCAAGCAGGAACAATCATGGTATGGGCAGGAATTCGTATAGGCGCGCGAACCGACCTCGTTTTTGTAAGAGGCAACATGAATGCTCAGAAATACCGTGATGAGGTGGTGGAACCTGTTATTATTCCGCATAGGGTGCAAATCGGCCAGCGATTCGTACTCATGCATGATAATGCTCGTCCACACACAGCGAGGCTGGTATCAGCCGCACTTCAAGACAACGACGTCACGGTAATGAGATAGCCTGCGCAGTCGCCCGATATGAATCCCATCGAACATGCGAGGGACATGTTGCAGCGAAGGGCTATGCATGCCCTCCCTCCAAATCTGGCCACAGAAGAGCAACTTTTCTTGCACCTGCAACGAATCTGGGAACGCATACCACAGCAAGACATCGACACCTTAATTCACAGTATGAATAACCGATGCCAAACTCTTATTAACGTGAGGGGTGGCAACACTGATTATTAAGAGTTAAAATGTCTCACTTTAAGTTGTTTTTTGAAATAAAATTATCCATTTTATTCATTAATTTCATTCCTAGACTTAGCACCATTTTTAGTCTCTTTGTTATTTTATTTAAAAAAATATATTTGAAGATCTAAAATGTTTTTTATTTATATAATTAAGTTGAGCATTAACTGAGGTTTAATTCCATATATACTTCTCTGAACAAAATATTTATAGTTTCTCAAAAAATTTAAGAAATACAAAATATCCCTAGACAGTGTTGATGTGTGTAGTTGCTAACATGGACTTTTAAAATACTTCAACATTTTAGCATTCTTAATTTTTTATCTATTCACAAAATTACTATCACTTCATTACTATAATGAAGTTTGAATAACTGGCTAAAAATGGACATAATTGTGCCTCTGCCACAATTGTGTCCACTTTTCCAATGTGAAAAGGTGTGATGCTATGTTACTCTTATTTGAGTTGATTATTTATGGATAAATATTTTTAACATTAACATTTTTAACATTACCATACAGGCACAAACATTGCTTCTGGCCCCATACTAGGATAGCCTGTGTCGTGGGAACCAGAAATAGCGACGTCACACACATATAAACATCAGACCTGGAGGTTTTTTTTTTCTTTACCCCCAGCCAGGGATCGAACCCGGAACCTCTTGCATGGTAGGCAGAGCCACAACCGCTGCGCCACAGAGGTTGTCAAATATTAAATAATTTATATCTGTATTAAAATATTTTATCCATAAATAATCATTAGGTAGCAAAAAATACAAAATAAGGAAGAGTAAACCCACTTCAAAAAGTATTATTTTTTAATAAGTTTTAAATGATCCCGTTCCGCCCCCTTATCGACACTCTGACCGTACTCTATTATAATTTTGGAAGGTGATACAATAAACAAGTTACCTGACTCAAAGCTGAAGATCTCTCCGTCGAAGCCGTACCGCCGCAAGGAAGCGAGAGGCCAGACAGTAGCATCTCGGCCTTCTCTGTACAATATGAGATCGGTCTCGGTAATCTCGAGTTGACCCGACCACAGGTCTGCGCCACTCTCATCGATGTTGACTACGCGGAAAACGTTCGGGTGGATGTCCCCGCTATCCTTTTTGCTTTGGATACACCCCATTATGAGGAACAGTCACTTATCGGCACAGAAACGGCGGAAATACCATGAAGGACAAGAGATACAAACACAAGATGTATCGCGCTAAGTTCGTGTGTTGTTCACTGAATTCGTTTTTTGGTTGCACATTTCGTAACAGTTTAGTATTCAGCTTTGTCCCTGGCTCCAATTATCATTGATAACACTAACATTTTTGTAAAGATTCTATAGCTATTCAAGTAATCAATAATTTACGTATTTCCTTCCGCAAACTACGTTTGACGGGAATTGACAGGATGAGTAAGACTGTGTTCAAGTCAAGGTATAAATAAAAGTCTTTATCATCTATGAAAATAAGGGTCGTTACGTAGTGACAGATGTCAAAAATACATAACCACCAAGTCCTGACATCTGCCAAAAATAAAACGAGTCAAAAACCTGACATCTCAGGTGTCAGGTTTTTGACTAGTTTCACTATTTTTGCAGTTGCTCACGTACTAAGGAAATACTTGATTCCTACAGCCCTTCGCGTTCATCAGGGTAGTGCTTAGGAGCAACAAATTCTCATCTAATTACCATCGCTTATGCCTGCTCTCTCAGGTCTAAGACGTAGGCAAGCGAATAACGAGATAAGGTAGGAGGTGGGCGGGCCACTTGGCTCGAAAGCCATCACAGAGTGTTGGCCAGGTGAAGTAGAAAGTATCCGATTGTCCGATGATATCTAGTGGTGGTCATAATGGCTATATTTTGATAATATGTTATAAGGAATATGCTTTATTTTTATAGCATGCTATTTTAGACGCTATGTTATAACGAACCCGTCGAAGGCCAAGGCGTTGTAAATGTGTTAACGTTAGCGAGCGCTATGTTACAATGTGCCGCTAGATTAATAGTCTGCTAAATAATTATAACCTTAAATTATATTGCTATAATATATATTGCTATAACTTTCGTTCATATTTTGTTTGAACATATTTTGTGTGTTTTGTGAATTGTAAAAACACATAATCGGTCACTGTACTATTTATTTACAAACACTACTATAACTGTCTTAAACATATCGTTCGATCATCACACAAATATTTACATTTATATTTAAAGATTACACGAGAGTCAACGTTGACGAGTTACGTTCGATCGAGTACGAGAATGTGCGCGAAATCGCGCAACATCCAGCGCGGTTGCGAGCTACTGGTCGACTAATCAATCACGCGCTATGCTATTTTTAACGTAATGCCATAAAGTCCACAGGCGCTAGTAGTAGCGCGCATGGCGGTCGTTCCGTTTCGTTATAAAATAGCTCTATCTGATTCTACTTATAGTTCAGTAAATAGCGTGCTATTTTTAATGGCTATACGTTACACTAAGATATCATCAAGTCGACGGGATGTCAATGGATGCGCTTGGCTCCAGACCGTGAGGATTGGCGCTGTATAGAAAAGGCCAAAAATAAGTGATACGAAATCTACAGGAAAACCTTGAAAAGTTCGCAGTGTTGCTCCCATGCAAAGTGGCTAATTCATTTAGTACTTCGTAATATTGAAAGGAGCAGCATAACATCTGGCGTGCAAGTAAATTATACATTCTTAGTTAAGTGAAGGTGTTTACTACTCATATCAGTTAAGTAAACTAATATTTTTTAGGTATTGTTAGTAAAAAAAAGCCAAAAACGGAACAAAAACAACACGAAAATAAAGATTTAACCACGTCATGTCCCCATTTACGATACTGCTAACTTGTAAAAGAAAAATACAATCCAAATTCCTTAAAACATAATTCATTTAATGCAGATTTGATTTGAATTCAAGAAATTTTAATACGAGGTGGATTTTTTTCTATTCACTTTTTTCTTTTCAATGTAGAAATTTGACTACGAGGTGGATTTTTTCTAATCACTTTTTTTAATGTAGTTTAAACTAAAACTAAACTATAACTACACTAAACTAAATTAAAAATTTCCCTGAGTTCGCTGCCGGGCGGGAGGGTGCCCAAGACGCTGGCACTGTTACCTCGCTGTATCGCAATACTGATGCGTTGAGCGAGGTAGGCGCCAGCTCTGCGGTCCCCTGACGCTTCGACGAGCCTCTTAGAGATGTCTTTAAGGACTCTTCGAGCGTCAGGGCCCCACGGCCCAAGGGTCTCAAAGCCGAACGGCATAAACAAATAGTCGTCGCCGAGTACGGCGTATTTGCGGATTTTGGGACACTCTGCTGCTGCCGCCGTAGCGCCGACTGTGGCTGAGGTTGCTGAAAGGTGACACGGTGCCAGCGTAACTCTACGCAGGTCGCGTCCCATACTAGCGACCTCCCGCTCTGCCAGGGTATGAGCGTCATTCCTCCGGCCTCCTGCCATCGTCGCGTGCCAGCCCATTGGGTTCAAGTATTGCTGGCACGCCACAGCTGGCAAGGGCCCGACGGATGACGTCATTAAGATTGGCATGACGGGACCACCGACCGGCGCTGCGTTGGCAGGAGAGGCCGTGGTGACCTAGTTGGTCCACCCTAGCACCGCAGCGGCACCGATGGATTTCGTTTGTCTTTACGCCGAGTCGCAGGCAAACGGCGAGGGTAAGGGTGGTACGGTATGTAGCTTACAGTCTACAGTGTGAGTAAAAGGGTTAATGTAGTTGAATAGCAATGATACGATGAATATTTCCATAAATATTCGAATCGCAGTGAAAAAATAGATAAAAATCCGATTCACAAAAAAATATTCAAAATCGGAGAAAACATTCACACAATAAAGATAAGATACAAAAGATACCGTAACTATTGCAATAACTTAATAAAGAAACTGAAATGTCTTTATGAAAAGGAATTACTAGCTAGATCAACAAATAACTCTTAAACTCTTTGGCAAACTATAAAAGCGATTACAAATCTGAACAATACTAAATCTAAAAACTCGAATCTATTAAATCTCAAATTAACTCCAAACGACTCAGTGAATTTTGTAAATACATTTTTTGCCAACATCGGTAAGGAACGTGCCCAAAAAATCACATCCGACAAATCATAGAATAATAAAATCCAATCCGAAACAGGAAGATCTATCACGTCCCAAGCCTCATCTTTTGTTCTTTACTCCACAGACCCACGAGAGGTCAATAGAGTCATTACCAATCTAAAATCAGGAAGCTCCCCTGGTCTCGACAATATATCGCCATGTTTTATAAAACTGTCTAAATGTCTTCTCATTCCTATAATCTGTCATCTCGTCAATCTATGATTTCAACAAGGCATCTTTCCTTCGCAACTAAATATGCAGAATACGCTTAGGTCACAGCTGTCTGTCTTGATGATGGGTCCGTTGATCATATTTTCTTTAACTGCCCCATTTATGGCCTTGATTCCTTGTACTCCCTAATACCCTCAATCGATCTCCTATCCCTTTTAATATTCGCCACCTTCTTTCCCTATTCCCCAACCCAAAGATAGTATTTTTATAAGCTAAATTTATCCATATTAACAAAATAAAATTATAATAGATATCCCCTGCCTTCCCTTTATGTTATCGTGTTGTCCCTTAGTTTATTTTGTGTGTGTTATGTATATATTACATGGAACTTACCAATAATGTAAAACTTTATTTCAGATAGACACCTACTAAAAAGTCTTCAGCCAATTTAAGATTTGCCCCGCGTCCTTTCACATGTGCCTCCACTACATGATACTGGCAGAAATTGTCTGGCAATAGCAGGATAGATTGCCATGAATTAAAGTTGAAGTTGAAGTTGACTAAAGCAAGTACTATCATTCCCCAAAATATGGTCAGCTAATTAAATGCCACCTTGTATACATATAAAACTTAGCACATAAATACATATAACTGTAAATTAAATAATAATCGGCCTTGTAGAACATAACTTATAAATAATTAATTATTTACCTTAAAACTATGATAAAATTACTTAAACCTTCTAATCTATAAAACAACTTGTCACTTTTATTACAATAAACTTTAGGTAACTATCAAACTGATAATAATCAAGTAGATTGTAAATATGTGATAGTGTTTATTTCAAAAGACTTATGTCATTGTGGAAGGTAGCAAGGGCGTACCCAGGATTTCAGCTAGGGGGGGCAGCTCATACCTGTTTCGAGAAGATGGTCGGTCAGGTATATTGAAACAAAAAACGTTGACGTTTATTTTATCTTCTAGGGGGGGGGGGGGGGGCAGCAGCCCCCCCTGCCCCTACCTAGGTACGCCCATGGAAGTTAGGAATCTCCTGATACAGGTATTATAATACTTAAAAGGAGATCCCATGTCCCATGTCTGTTAATTAATAATAATAATACCTTGGACACTATTTACACACATTGATCTAGCCCCAAACTAGGATTCCCTGTATCTTGGGTACTAGACAACGATACAAATACTTATATAGATAAATATTATACATAGATAGATAAACAACCATGACTAGGGTACAAACATCTGTTCTCATCAAACAAGTATTTGCCCCCACCGGGACTCGAACCCGGGACCCTTGGCTTCGTAGGCAGGGTTACTGCCGACTCGGCCATTCGGGTCGTCTTATTAATTTTAATTATTATTATCAAATAATCATTTTTGTATTTGTGTAGTTTTGTATTTTACGTCGGGGCATCCCCCTACTCACCTACATGCCTCGCGCACACACACACACTCACACGGCTGCAATATCCACACAATTCACATGCACTTTTGCCGGCCGGCATCGATTGGAAACTTGCTGCCCCGGCACCTGCACCGGCATCGGTGGGAGTCATCTGATCATCGCCGGTGCCGGTAAGTCGAAAAGCGTGCCATATGTTTCGTACATTTTGTTTCGTCCGCAGCCGTGCCGTTGCCGTTGACGTTGCCGTTGCCGTTGCCGGGCCGGCGTATGGAAAAACGGCTAAATATTGTCTGGATTATTGAGTGTGTTGTATTTGTGTGGATGTTTGTTTGGTTGGATTGGTTGGGGAGACACACACACGTAACCACGTACGTTGACTTTTGTACTGTCAGTCAGTCAACAAAATGATAATACATGAACACTGCTATGTCACCACCACCCCACAGAACACAATGGTCTGTCGCATATCAACTAAATGGAAGTGTTGATGAAAATAAAATAATGAATAGGCACCTTGCAAATAATTGATTCCAAGAGTTCTGAGTGAATTTCGACTAAAAAAGGTTTTATCAAGCATCATGACATGCCAAGTAGAATTGGTGGCCGACTGCGGCGATGTAGACACAATAGCAAGGGCACTGTTCATCCCAGACAAAGAAGGTACTGTCGTGTAGCCAGGTCTTTTACTATCAAATAAAATTCCAAGAATATATTATCTTACTACTGTTGATTGCTATTTGTTCCTTTTTCTACTCCTTGGTATAAATTGTGCCTCCTTGTCTACTCACAAATTTTTCTTTGGTTCTGCAAGTACAGCCCCCCCCTAGCCAAGTGACTTATCGTCATCAAATGTTTAATCGGTCAGAGTGTCGATAAGGGGGCGGAAGCCCCCACAGCTTAACTCTAGTACGAGATCTCTTCAAGCAAACCATGATAGGATGGGAAAGGTTCATTGCTGGTCAGGAGTAGACCTATGGGATCATTCAACAATTACGTGATCACCGGAAGGGGGGGGGGGGGGGTCGGGTGCTTGTATATACATCGGATTATGGGGGGGGGAGGGGGGGAAGAATCCATCATTACATCACTGCATTTCTTTTCCGGAAATAAATTATATTTAAATATTTACGTCCAATTTTGAAGTTTATTACTGGTAACATTTACTATTGGATAGATGAAACGGGATTTCCCCTGCTATAGACAAACTGTGACCAGGTATTTTTATACTTTTTCGGCATATTTTATCGTCTTCATTTAACTCACTTTTCACCGAGGTCCTGCTTAACCCCATCTGGAGGGCCAACAGTTTCTGCTTACGTATGGGATTTCTTTGAATTCGCGCCTTCACAGCTTTTATCACTGCTGGAGTCCTAACAGAGCGAGGGCAACCACTTCTTGACCTGTCATCTACACTAGAGTCTTCATGGTATCGTTTTATGGTACGATAAACGAATCTTTTGGTTACATTCAAATTTTTCAGTAAGTCGAAAATCTGAATTGGCGCGTAGCCGCAACGATGCAACGCAATAACTGCGACACGGTCTTCTTTAAGTGTCCACTCCATATTTAAAAATGAGGAAAATTCTAAAAAGTACACATTTTTATTTTCATGAAAAATTCGAAATTCGAATTCAATAAACTTTTTTGTGGCCAGCGTTCTAAATTCAAAAGTTTTTATTGTGTGACAGAACTTATGACCTGACTGTGTATATTGGAGGAAGTAAGTATTTTGGGTATGTTTTAGGTAAAAAAATATTAAAACTGTAGGGTGCCCGCAAATATTTATGTTCAGATGTTCCCTGATTTAGCCTGTAATGGCACTTTTAAATACAAAAATATTAATACTAAATACATTCATCTAACAAGTTTTAGTTAGATGAATGACGTGATGATTAATACATAAAACCTGCTTTGAAAATCAGTATTTTTACTGGTGTATTTCCCTTGTGCAAGGGAAATATACCATTAAAAAACAAAAGATTACGCTGTGATCACATAAAGGGGTGGGGGGGGGGGGTTTAAAAAACGGCCAAAAATGAGGGCTGACTAGATAAACTTTATTTTTCAGATAACACATGGTTATCTCAGTGCTCTGTGTCCCTATCATCATGCGGGAGCTTGCTTGCTGTGGGCTACAGGAGCCGTCTGTGTCTTTTAGCGACACAGTGGATCAGCTCTTTAGAGACTAACACATTTCTGATCTGTTGGAGCGGCACAATGCCGTCAGATGTTACTGCTGTTGCAGCCTTACCAATTTGTCCAACGCAACAGTCTTCACAGGTTGGTCTATTCTGCTATATCTTAATCCAATTGTTGTTCAGTTTTTCTACAGTATCTTGAAAGAAATTAGAAAGAACCTTCTTTTCTATTACTTGTTGTAGAGTAATTAACATAAATATTTCTTCATTTTCTTAAGGCCATGTGGGACGACAACGCAACTGCGTCAAAACTCATATGCCCATTTAAAACAGATGTCAAACAATTTTAATGCAACTAAAATGCAAATGAAGTATCAGGCAGTTGCAGTGGTGTCATCGTCGGTTACCCCCCTGTCTACTACCTATCTGCAGCACCATCTGGCTAAGTCTTGAAATATAGAATTCATAATTATGCTGAATCTGTGTAAATTCTTATTGCAGAATGGTCCTGACTGGTTCTGCATCATAGTTGGTTTCAAGAATGGCAGTGTTGCCTTCTATACTAATACAGGCCATCTCCTATTGAATGAGAAACTGGATGAAAAGCCTGTTCTTAAGATCTCATGTCACACCGGAACTTATGGGACACTGCCTGATGATATACATATCATGTTCCAGAATTGTGAATGTATAATCTCCGGGACGAGCTTGTTTCAAACATTGAGATATGCTAAGACCCAGTTAGCAAGAGGCAAGTGATAATTTCGGTCCATGATTTCTTATATGATTAGCAATTGTATTCTGAAAGGTAAGGTAGTTAGACACTTACAATCATATTGACAATTAGTCTACTCTGATGGAAAGATAGAACAAATTGGAAATTTTATTGAACATGATGTTCACAATCCTGCTGTCCTGTACAACTCTAAGATTGTTACTGACTTAAGTTTAATGTTATGTTATGCATATTTGAGTCATTGACAATCTTCTTTAAGGGTTGTTCTCTCAAATTTATATCTACTTAGTTAGTTCTGATCAACTAGTTCAGTCAGCTCAATTCAGTTCAGATTTCAGTTGCATTAAGGTGTGTATTTTCCAACAGTGCAGGCTGGAGTTCAGAGTGAGTACACAGTTGATGGGCGAAGTATTCAAATAAGAAAATGGTCATTTTCTGAACAAGAAGTGATCAATGATGCGGGAGTGGTCGGACTAGAACTGAAGAATACTTACGATCATCTTCTAGCTGCTTCTACCTACGGAGGATATGATACATGGTATTGTAAAATATATTTCATCATTTCAATAATGCATCAATTTGTAGTTATATATTCACAACAAAAAGAACCCTATTTCTTTTTCAATGGTCCCATCTCTCTCTAAAAATTGGTGCAGCGGTTTAGGCGTGATAACGAGTATAGAGTAGTAATAGAGTTACTATCGCATTTATAATATGAATTTGCAACTACGTTCAACGGAGAAAAAGGTTGCCACCTCAAGGTCAGACCAGGTGGAGATGGCCCAAGATTGGACCAAATGGAAAACTGAGACGTAACAAGACAAGATGGTGACGAATTTTTTGAATCCCTCGCAGGTACCGATCCATCCCGCCAGCGAACACGCTAGTGCTATGCGCGGGCGGCGCGCCCTACCTCGGCTTCCATTACGCGCTGGAGGGAGGCACCGCGCCGCCGCTGCAGGACGTGGCGCGAGCTGTCGCCAACAAGATCAAGTCTGCGCTGCCGTGAGTTACACACCCACACACACACACACACACACATTCACACGAACACTGATCTCTGGATATCTATGGGGTTCTTGTACAATTAGCCCCACTGACGACTATGCCACATACTTTTATGTAGAGGTAGTAAAATAATTCACATCGTAACGTACAATCACGCCACTGCGACGTTCAGCACAATGCAATAATAGTACATTACGATATTAGTGCGTTAAGATGGTTATAGCATGCGAGGCGGAATTTCATCCCGAGCCGAAGGCGAGGGCGTAATTGAGCCGAGCATGTTATAACCAATACGCACGTATATCGTACGACGTTTTTAACACATTTGCGAGGAAACAGAACTTGGCATTTTTCATGTTTTTCCACTTCAAGAAATTTTCATACGTGATTATGTATCTGTCCTTGGATATTGACGGCAGCAAGCTGTCGCATGCGGTTCGCGCAGTATATCCGGTGGAGTTGAAGTAATATATTGCTCATCTTAATTATTGAAAGTTGTCATTTTTAGATATTCACAATACAAGTACAAAGAAAAGAAAATTTGAGAAAAATGGCGCGAGGATTATTTTCTGCCGTGGCTGCGTGAAAATGTTGGCAAAGACGCTAGAGCATGCAGACAAGTTTTTAAATTACCGAATAAACAGTTTTATTTTTATTTTAAATAAACTCAATCTGTGAATGCACACTGTCTACTGACTGGCGCCGCGCGGCGATTAGTTCGAAATTTAAATAGCAACAGCGCGCTGCTCACTAGCTGGAGTCGTGCGGCGGCGATCAGTTCCATATTTGAAATAGCAAATGGAATTTGCTGTTATGGAATTTGTTTGGACTATAACTTAATTATTTGCTTTGGTAAGACACTCGTTTTTTATGACCCGCTTTACATATTTAAAACCGGTGGAATTACATCAGCTTTACGAGCAAGGGTGTTAAAAATAAATTAAGAGTGCTTATCCTGATGAACAAGTATAAGTACTCATAATTGCTTACCTCTACCAACTAGGTGTTGAAAGGAAGAACAATCGATGACAGGATTGGCTTCTGATAAAACGTCAAGCCTCGGATTTCGCGCTTATGCCGAAACGAGCTTAGACGCTCTGAAAACGCTAGCCTGAACCGCTCTTAGGCCCTACGCAGACAGAAGACTGCGTAAGGCATTAGGCGTAAGGTACGTTTGATCTTCGCCGCGTTCACGAAAAAAACGCGGCGCAGATCAAACGACCCTTACGCCTTATGCCTTACGCCGTCTTCTATCTGCGGAGCGCCTTAGGGAATTTTACGACATGCATTAGGAGACACAATGCGTTACACCCACAATTCGTCTGACTCCCCTTAGCGGCTGGCTGGGCGGCGGCGCCGAAGCTAACAAGGATACCTCCGAGCCGCGCTTACGAGCCGAGCCGCTCTCCATGCGAGCCGGGCTTCCGGACCCGGCACGGATCGGCACGGCCCTGGCCGTCTCGCCGGACCGGCGTCTGGCCGCCATCACGGACAATGTGGGCCGGGTGGCCGTGCTCGATGTGAATAAAGGACATTTGGTGCGGATGTTCAAGGGGTACAGGGAGGCGCAGTGCGCGTTTGTTCAGGTTTGTTTGTCTGATGGATAACTATGATATGTCCCTTTCGTTTGGAATTTGGATGCAACCATCTGTCTCTTTTCAAAAATCAATATGTATCGGAATGACGGTCGGCCCATTTTCCCCTTTAAATTCTCGGTATGCCGTAAATATAATCAACCTACCAGAAGCGTATTTGTTGTTAGTGTTCCTAACTGTTCAAAATAAAGTATTTTATGTTGATTTTCAGGTCTTCGAACAAAACCTTAAAAAGCCACAACTGTCCACAATTAAAGAAACGAGAAGAGCGATATTCCTTATAATCTACAACCCAAAGAAGGGACTCATCGATATAAGATTGATGCAACGAGGGAATAGAGTGGCTGTGTTTACTGCCACCAAAAACGGAAAATTATTATACAACACATGCGGCCTTGTTGGGGCAGAGCAAAATTACAGCCATAAGAAACTCAATTTGCCAGAGTTACAATGTGTTTTGATAGACCCAGATGGAAAACTCAAGAAATTCACCATTCCATTCTTCTTTGCACTAGAAGGAGAACATTCCGAAAGGTCGAAAGATCTTCACATTCTGAGGGACTTGAGAGATACTCTAAAAAAGACTCCCGGTGACTTAGACATGGACGAGGTTATTAGAAAAGCAGCTGAGTTAAAGACACTGGATTTAAAGAAGCACTGCTTGGAAATGTTTATAAGAAACTACAATGTAGCACCGAGGGTAGTCATGGCATGTCTAGAAGTGTTCTGGGACAGTCTAGCCGAAGTTAAGTTAGATGAGGATGGTTTGAAGATTAAAACGTATTTCAGGAATCTCGTCCTTCTAACGCTTTTTTACCGTCGCATTAACAACGAGGATACTGAAGAGATGGATGAACTGATTAAAAAAGTAAGACTAGAATCGAAGTCAGTCGATGAAGAGGATAAAATCGCAGACAGGGAAGATAAAGAGCAAGAAGACGTATTCCATTTGTTGGAAGATGATAATTGCATTTTGGAGAGGCTTCTTATATTGGCACAAGAGAAACATTATAAGGCACGCCAACACGCTAGAGTTAAATTTGCGGAGAATATAAGCAGCACTTACAAGGACTTCGTGGCGTCCTTTGATCTAGAGGATGATAAAGAGTATATTACTCTGAAGTCAAACACCACAATGGAAAAACTGGGCGCCCTAGCTTCATACACATTCAAGGCCGTATTCAGAGTCAAATATCTATCGGAACTCAGTAAGTTTGTTAAAGACAGCGGAGTAGATCCAGCCGAGATGATGAAACTCATGATTATTCACATAATGAATATGTCACTAGAAGATATTAGTGTTGAGATGATAGAGAAGTTTATAGCTGTTGCATACTACTTGTGCGAATCGTCAGAGCAAGCGTCTACCCTCACCTACAACGAGCTGTCTCCGTGGTGGCAGAACATCCGGGACTTACTAGTTGACATGACGAGCCCACTGAAAAGTATGATCGTCGCCATGGCCTGCAAAGCCGTCATCAAAATATTCGAAGAGAAATCAGCCAGAGAAGAAGAAGCCTGGGAGTCACTAACAAAAGAAAATGCCAAATGGGGCATCCTCATTGGAAAACTGGAAGATATTTCGATACTGAACATCATTATCCTGTTGAAAGAATCATACATCGGTAAGTCGTTGCCGAAACTGTACGCAGTAGATTTCGATGTAAATCTCAAATATATTTACACGCGAGGCAAAGGCTCCGTCACTGAGTTGATATCCAAGTGGCTCTGTTCCATGGGGGTGGCGCCGGAGGCAGTGCTCGCTAATGAACTGATGGACAGAAATGTAGAAGAAGCCACTGAAGATTCTTTATCAGAAGACACAGAAAACTTTGATGTCCTATTCCTGGAGGAAAATCGGACACTTGTCGATGAAAACCAAAAGATCTTCAAATGGCTTTCACTGCTGCGGCAACAGTTCCCGTTCAGCACCTCAGCTGACTACATAATAGTCAACATGTGTTGGGAATACGCTATAGAATGGCAGAAGAACTTGCAGGACACGGACAAACTAAACGCTGTCGTCGAGTGCCTCAAGAATATCACTGACAAGCATTTGCAGTTGGGCCTCTGCTCGATAGTGTGGACCACATACGTCAAACAGACTTTCGAGATGAGTTGTCGGTTAGTGAACAAGGTTGGGAAACTACCTAAAGAACGGCTGTGTGTGCAGGACGTCGGTCTAAGTGATACAACCTTGGTCAAATTTCTCGAAATCGCGAACACATATTTAGAACACTTTTTCAAATGGTCCACACAGTCTTTACAAGCTGAACGCAAGAAGATCCTGTTTGAAAAGATATGGGACAACAGCATTCCCTCCTTAGTAGAAGTGGCACAGGATGCCAAGAACGTAAACAAGGATATATTAAATCTAAACTATCAGATTTCTTGTACAATCTACTACCAGTGCCGGTTTAATTTGAAAGTCACGAAGCCGTTGAACAATTTATTCGATGTGGACTATCACTACATTTTCGACTCTCTGACTGATAAAGGGGAGAGGAGAGAAATTAATATGAAGCCTTCCGATAAGCTGAGGAATCCTCGGATGAAGTATATCAACAAAGTGGTGCGAGCCGCATTAGAACTGATATCTAGTGAAGACACTGATGCGCCTTACAAGCAATATGACACTTCGGAATGTATGGAGTGGATTCAGAGGATCACCAGCCTTGCGGAGCTGTGGAGTATTGAAAACGATTTCGTGATTCGGCAACAGGTAACATAACATTTTGGATTTATGTTTTCTATAAATTGTTTCTGACGATGACTTAATTTGCGTTGTCAGTAAGAGACAGAGCTACGCGTCTGTCTCCTTCTACTTCTCTTTCGTCTCTGCCCCTTACTGACAACGAAGAGAACGTCACTTCCACTGATGGGTGTTCTAAAACACGTTCCGTTTCACATTATTTTATATTCGTATTATTTGTTGAAAATCAATACAAAATAAAAATAAAAACATGGGAAAGAGGGGCTTCTAAGTTTTTAGGTCTCAAAATATTATTAAATGTTATAAATATCATCACTGACTGAAGCTTCTCTATTGTAAATTTACAGTAGTTATATTTTATAAACTCAATTTTGTGTAAAAAATTCAGCATTTGACTATGACGTCACAAACTTGTATTTTCATAGAACTCACGAACAGAATGACCCTTTAGCAGCTCATAGAAAGTATCTATTTTGACTAGCAGTCCAATAGCGAATTACCAGATTCCAAACAAACGCTTCTCGCGCAGGTCGTCGGACTCTACCACCTCGGCTTTGACCCTCTGACCGAGGCCCTCGTCTCCAGCGTGAGCGACGTGTGCTCGCTGCTGCACCCGCTGCTTCTGCTCACTGCGCAGCGACTGAAGCGGCACCTGGAGCTGGCGGCGCACCCGGCCGAGTGGCTCGCAGCCATGCCGCCGAACCTGGTCGTCTACCTCAACACCATGGTAACTAGCCTACAGAGGCCCTCGTCTCCAGAGAGAGCGACTGGGCTGCTTCTGCTCACTGCGCAGCTACTGAAGCGGCACCTAGAGCTAGACAATCTAGTCCACTGGTTCCCACCTTAGGTTCCCCTGGATCGTCGCGTTCCTCACGTAGCTAGAGTGTCCGTTTGTTAGCCTCCCGCCAAACCTGGTCGTCAACCACTAGGGTAAAGCCCCCCCAGGTTCCTTGGAGTTTGCGCGAGCTGTCACCTCTCACTCTAGCATAGGGTGAGAGAGAGAGAGAGAGAGAGAGAGAGAGAGAGAGAGAGAGAGAGAGAGAGAGAGAGAGAGAGAGATGCGACAGCTCGCTCAAACGCCAAAAAATATATGGCGGGCCCTGTAACTACACTGAAACACTATCCTGTGTCTGACATCTGTAAATTCTCAAAATCATGTTAAAATGTATGTTTTTGAAGGGCTTCAAATTGAAGTTCAACCAATCAGTAGCCTAATTGTGTATTTCAGATAGCAATCGCAATACCTGCCAAATTTAAAAATGACTAATCAGTAGCCTTGTCATACCAGGCTTATCATACCAGGCTTATCATACCAGGCTTGTCATACCAGGCTTGTCATACCAGGCTTATCATAACAGGCTTATCATACCAGGCTTATCATACCAGGCTTGGACCAGGCTTGTCATACCAGGCTTGTCATACCAGGCTTATCATAGCAGGCTTATCATACCAGGCTTGTCATACCAGGCTACAGATTGGGCGATTTTGTAATTGATTTCAAAATGACATAATAAGCCTGTAGCCTTTTCATGTAATTCATTGGAATTGAAATCGCTTTTGAAAAATTGCCCAATCACAATACGATTTTTACGGCAGCTGTCATTCAATGCTTTTATAATTTGAATTTGAGAGGAATCGGTATATGTCAAAGATACATAATATAATTGACACAATAGCTAACTGCTGTGAATATTAAGTTACATACATGATGTATCTGAGTTGAGCCATCGCACTAAACTAAACTATGGTTTCCTAACCCTTGCAACCTCAAAGGGCCTTGCAAAAGACCCTTCCTCCACTAAAAGATTTCAAATGTATCTCAGATAATAGATCTTGACTATCTTATGATCTTCTATTATGACGACATCCGTTTGGTATTAGGTATTGGGTATCCATAGGAATGGGGTTTTCAGGCAAAAGGGCTTTTCATGTAAAAAATGCATCTATTGAATGCTAAATCATTGTGGAATACAGCGCACGCTCGTTGATGTCTTTTGTAAGAATTTACACGGAAGGATCCTTGATCTTGCATTGTCCTGCGATGACGTCACAGTCACCGAATGTCTCGACCCCCTCGTAGGGCTAGATCCCCACGCATAAAGCTTTACTAGCCAGTGTTAATTATTTAAATACTCCGTATTTTAATTCCAAATCCTATGTTAAGTTTATTTACAATAAAGGTAACTACGATTCTATTAATTTAAAATTATATGATATTGATTGGATCACTGACTTTTCATCTAGATCTCTAGATGAGGCCGTTAAATATTTCTACTCTAGTTTTGATCAACTGAAAACACAATTCATACCCACCAAAGTTGTTTCTAACAGCTCGTACCCTACATGGTATTCTCCACCACTAATTAAACTTATAAAGAACAAGTCGAAATATCACAAAAAGTATAAAATTTATAGAATGAAATCTGACCTTGAACAACTTGTTCACCTACAGGAAAGTAAATGCTACCAGTTGTAAAAAGCATATATTGAGAACAATATTGAAATTTATCCAAAGAATTTCTGACCTTTTATAAAAAATCGCTCCAAGTCTAACGGCATTCCTACCTCTCTTAAGTATCTTGACAAAACAGTGACCACTGGGGATTTGTGAAGCTTTCTCCCAATACTTCCAATCATCATTTTTGGTTCCGGCCACGTAATCTAGCTATGTGGGCCCACCTGATGTGGTGGACGTAGACATTGCCCATAATTATGTAGCATAGAGGTTGTCAAGAATGATGTGGAAAAATTATTACTCCAGTTAGACACCTCTAAGTCAGCCGGCCCTGACAATATTAGTCCAATATTTTTAGTTGGACGCGCGTCTGTGTCCCAATATCTCTGCTCTGCCAGAAATCCATAGCGTCCTGCGAAATTTCCAGCATCTAGAAATTCGTCTTTGTCTCACCCATATACAAAAAGACTCAAAAACTGAAACAACCAATTAGAGACCCATTTCAAAATAATGCATCATAGCAAAAATATTCGAACGAGTTGTCCATAGTCGAGTGTACGCTGCCCTACATAACTCTTTTAATCCGTTGCAACATGGTTTCCTGAAGGGTCGTTCAACGGTCTCCAACATTGTCCTCTTCAACGATTTCATAACCGAAGCTATGGATCAGGGTCATCAGGTCGACGTAGTGTACACTGATTATAGCAAAGCTTTTGATATAATTTACCACAGGCTGCTTCTAATCAAACTTGAGCAGACTGGGATACGGGGTGACTTACTGCGTTGGTTTTTCTCTTATATCAATAATAGTTCCCAAGCTAACGTAATAAATAATTATATTTCAAGCTGGGTTTCTATTCCCAGCGGTGTGCCGCAGGGTTCTCTACTCAGGCCATTGCTCTTTTTAATTTACTTAAATGACATTTCTAGTTGTTTTCTATACAGTAACTTATAATGTTTTGCTGACGACATGAACATTTTTAAAATAATAAATTCCCAAAGCGACGTTTCTGACCTTCAGGCGGACCTAACAAGACTGAACAACCACTGTCTCATTAGTAAACTTGACCTAAATCCTTCCATGTGTTCCGTTGTTACCTTTACCCGCAAAAAACGTGTCACTCCATCTTATTTATTGTAAAGACAGGCTCTGCAGAAATGTAAGGGATCTTGGTTTTCTACATGATTCCAAGCTCGAGTTCGATAAGCACGTGGAATCAAACTTCTCTAAAGCCTCCAAAGCCTTGGGCTTTGACATGAGGAGCGCGGCATGTTTTCATCGTGCTGAATCATTCAAGATCCTTTATACTGTGCTTTTGTTAGAAGCATCCTGGATTATGCATTGCAGTTATGGAACCCTCGCTATGATATATATATAAAGATAGAATCGAGCGTATCAAATCAAATTCATGAAGTAACTTTGCTTTCGTTTAAAAATTCATCAAATTACGTCAACCTATGTAAACAATTTCATAATCTTCCTCTTACGAAGCGACGTGAGATCGCTGACTTACCTTTCCTGCTTAAAATAACTACAAATAATATCAACTGCCCTGATTTACTAAACAAAATTAATTTGATTGTTCCTTCTAGACGTCTACGATTCACCCCTGTCGTCTATATTCTTCCTGCTGGTACAAATTATTGGAAAAATACATTTATGTGGCGAGCAAGTGACAATTTTAATAAGCTAAGTAGGTGATTTGAACTCGACCTGTTCTGCACAATTGTTAGTTCAGCGAGGCAGCGGCTGAACAGAGAATTCTTTAGGCGTATTTGCGAATAATGACTGAGTAATTAGCATGCAGCCATTGAGCTAATTGACATTTATTGTTATATAAGTACGTTCGAAACTACTTCGATATTAAGTTCATGTGCATTTTCTATTTTCTCTACAAGTGAAAACCTTTTTTTTATTGGCCTTCTGTGTTTATTATTGTTTCTATAAATGTATAATGTGCTGTTGGTTTTCCCAATATACAAATAAATAAGTATTATGATTTTTTTCTTAACCCCATCGATTTTGGGACTGAAAAGAATATAACTTTATTAGTCTTTTACGGGACTTCATAATAATAATGAAAAAAGTGCCTCATTTGTTGGCGGTGGGGACATTAATATTTTATCGCGGCGCAGCGGAATGTTCATGGTCTTTACTTTCCTGGACCTACTAACCATGTGAATGATGTTGTGTCACAGGAGCTGGACCCATCAGTGCCTGCACATACCTCACTATCCACCACCGCAGCCGTGCTACAGAAGCTGCTCTCCAGGCTGGACGACGCTCCACTGCACTCACAGAATGTCAAACTAGCCGAACTGATGTTGCGCGGCTGTGAAACTCTTATGGAACTTCGTCTGTAATATGGTTTTCAGCAGTCAAATTTAGATAAATAAGATTGCAATCACCTGGAGCTCTATTTTTGAATAACTCGCGGGACATAAGATATCGCATGAGACATATGTCACGTACAACTTACAAGTCGCATGACGTTGATTTTCTGCATTTTTGAATCGGTGTGGCCAATAAATTTGGAAATTTTGATTTTTATCTGTTGCTCGCAGAAAAAGTAAAACCGGTCAATATCGCATAGGAAACGGAACGTTATGCGTTGCTCTCATATTATAGGCTGTATGACAGTTGTCTGTTCAATTAAGCTGCCTACTAAATCCTAGCAATAATATGGAACAAATCGGGTTGTTCAATCTGTCGCAAAGGTCACATATTTGACGTTTTGGATTCCAATTTGAAAAAACGCGCAAAAACAGAAAACTCTTACACTTCAAATTGTGTTGAGACTGTTGATATTAGCTTTGACGTATTTGTCGTTTATACTACTATTCGACTTGCGCAACGAGTGGTGCTGACCACTCGTTGCAGGCGAATGACTGCAAAATACGAAATTTCGGATGTCGAAGGAAAATCAGTAGAAAAGAGCGCTCGCGTGTCATGACAGTCATGCGAGCGATTCAAAAATAAAGCTCCTGATCGTCACTGCAGTAGTAGACAATAGTCAGGTGAAACAGCTGTGCATCTGCCACCCTGTACCTATATACATATGTATATACATAGGAAAATGCTCTGCCATGTGATTGTAATGAATTAGGGGGATAATAATAATATAGTCCCGTCGCATGGAAAACCTTGGCCTCGATTTCAACTGGTGCGTAATAATAATTAAGAACATAGAGTAACTGATAGGTAATAAATAATTTATAATTATGAAATTTAATTGTTTGTTACATTGTTGAATGATGTGTATAGTGTTATGTTTGTTTTTTAAGAGTCTCATGTGTACTGGTATCTATGAATATACTAATGAGGAATATAAAATATTGCTTTCACTACTAGGCCACAATCCACGCGTTGTGTGAAGGAACTATTAAATCTGAAGGTTTGAGCTTTGTCATAGTGATTTAGTTAATGTTTAGATTCTCCGCATATGATTGAAATCGTATTGCCTAAATAAACTTAAGAAATAATTAGCAAAGTCTGCAATGTAATGTAGATACTTAGCGCCTGGGAGATTCCTTAAAGCAAAAACACCGAATCGGCACAAGAAGTCTCGCAGCCGCTACCAAAGAGTATATATAATAGAACAACAAGCTAAGTGTTGCCTGTGGTCACTAATAATATAGCCTGTGGTTCTATACTCTTTACAATTGCAGTGTAGATAAGTTCTCAAGATCTGCTTGTGGCTCTGTCTACCATGCCAGAGGACCCCGGTTCGATCCCCGGCTGAATAAAGGAAAATAAAACCCAGGGCTTGGATGTTTATATGTGTGTGATGTCGCTGTTTCTGGTTCCCACGACACAGGATATCGTAGCGTGGGGCCAGAAGGAGTGTATACATATGCCTGCATGTATAGAAATGTTTGTTTCGCTCGCCCTTACAAAGCAGCTCTTTCTGCTATTTTAACAATTGTGCACCATAGCACAGATAAATATAATACATAAGTAGCCCAGCAACAAATTGACTACATTTGAAGAAAGTAACATTTATTACGAGTGTAACTTTCTTTGTCTGAAGCGACCAACGTCCAATGTTCGAAGAACGTCTCAATTCTTCGAACAATCAATGTATAAATCTAAGTTAATTGTACAGTGTTCGCAAATGATCAAACAAAGCTAAAATGGCTAGCACTGACTTGCTAAGCAATTGACATGACACACAATCGGTTGCTAACAACGGATGTTCGACGTTGATTATACAACTGTGCCATCTGTTTCTCCGGACAAAGAGTGACTCAATGTGGAGCCAACGAATCAGCCACGCAAAGTGAAGGCTTATTCACGGGCCCGGACTTTGCCCCTTCGTATAATTATGCACGGGTTATTCAGAAACGTGCTTTCGTTTCAACATTATTTTTATAATGGTTGCTTCATGAGCTCTATGTGAGTTTATCTCGAGAAAGGCTGAGATTGCTGACTCCCAGTCATGCAAAAATAGAAGATTGATCTTTATCCGTTAATTGGTAAGTTATTTCAATGTAGAATTAAGGTAAATCGGTGTCTAGAGCTGAATAACTAGGGCAAGCAAAAATAGAACGTTCGTTAGGTACTGAATTATGATGTCCGGTGAGGTCAATAACAAAATAGAAAAAATGCCAGCCGATAAAAGCGAATTTAACAAAACAAGCGGCTATTTTTGGCAGAAAAGATATTGCGTTAAAATCAAAAGAGCTTATTCTGGTACGGGCACAGAGATAATTTATTATGATACAATATTTGCTCAATACATAGAAATTTTACTCACCTTTCATAACAAAATAATCGGGTGATCGCCGTTTTCTTTGCTTAGAATAGTGTATTCGTTCTAGATTTCAATGAATGGTCAAAACGCCAATATTTATAATGTTTTTTACTGCTGCTTTGTAACACAGAGTGTTTGGTAGGTCGATGCAAAGACTCAAAGCGAAACTAGAACAGACCATTTAGAACTTTTTGAGTCAAATATGCCTATGGCGAAGTCTTACCGTTTATTTTTTATTGATGATTTATTGTTTTTATATGTTGTTTAAAAATTCCACGCCTCAACCGAACGGGCGTGGAATCTTGGCAGGGTTGTTTTTCACCAGGAGTACTGACCTTTGACGCCGTGGACCGGAATTCGAAAGCTCAATTCGAGGCAGGAACACGGGATGAGGAGCACAAGGGTGGGGGGAGAGGAGTCGAATCTTACTCTCGTCGTAGCCCGATGCTGTCGCCGTCGTGTTGCTTGCCGACACAAAGAGTCGCTGTCCGAATGCGACGAATTGATCCCCGAATCACGTTAACCTTTCACAACACGAAGCACTCACTCCGATGACGTGAATCTACTTATTTCCCGACGATTGTTCCGTGCTTATTATAATTAACATTCCGACCAGGCCCGACACCTGTGTTAGACAATTATTACAAATAAAATACAGCCAAGGCCCGAATGCCATGTGCCGACATTTCTCCATGTGCAAAAAAAAAACCTCTAACTCGTCATCTCGTTTCCATACAAGTGACAGCTAGCTAGTTCCGTTCCGATCACTCGCGGTCCGAGTCGCGCAACAAAAAAAGGTGCGTTCCGAAGCATAAATATTAAACAGTCACCCGCCCGGACAGGCCCGAACCTGTCCCTAATCAATAGGAAGGCGAGAAAGTGTTGCGACCGCTCTCTTGAGGACCGTGTCCCCCACCTTGACTTCTGCTGATCGAGGCGTGCCATCCCGACCCGTGTACAATTTGACGATCCGTCCTCGTCTCCATCTCAATGATGGCAGGTTCGCATCCTTAATCAGCACCAAATCACCGACTTGAGGGGGGCTCGTCCGGTCAGTCCACTTAAGGCGCTGCTGCAAGATGTGCAAGTACTCAAGGGACCGCCGTTTCCAAAAATCTTGAGCCATCTGCTGCAACATCTGCCACCTAGTTAACCGACTTAACTTAACATCACCGAATGGGTATTCTGGCAGGGCGTTAAGGGGCTGACCTATCAGGAAGTGACCCGGCGTCAACGATTCCAAATCATTTGGATCCGAACTGAGCGGGCACAACGGACGCGAGTTCAGTGTCATTTTAATTTTACAGAACAGCGTCGCAAGCTCTTCAAAGCGTAGAGAGGTCTCACCGATGATCCTCGTCAGGTGCGACTTAGCCGATTTAACCGCAGCCTCAAAAATTCCTCCCCAATGAGGACATCCCGGCGGACTGAAAACCCATTAAATCCCTCGTCGAGAGCAAGCCGTACCGATGGCGTCCTGGTTACCGTTCAGGAATTGAGTGACCTCCTGCAGATATCGCCTGGCTCCGACAAAATTTGTGCCGTTGTCCGAACGGATTAATGTCGGGAGGCCCCTCCGTGAGACGAACCGATCTAGACATGCGATAAATGCCTCTGTAGTGAGGTCACTGACCACCTCCAAGTGGACTGCCTTCGTGGCCAAGCACACGAAGACGCAAAGGTATGCCTTCACTAATCTGGCGTTCCGTAGCTGTGAAGACTTGACCATGAATGGTCCCGCGAAATCCGTTCCGACACCCGCAAAGGGCCGGATTTCGTTAACCCTATCCGAGGGCAAATCGCCCATCTGGGGCTGCATCGTAGCCGCCTTGGCCCGATAACAAGGCAGGCACCGAAATACGACGCTACGCACTAAGCGTCTTCCCGATAGAATCCAGAACTCGCGCTGGAGAAACGCCATCACGGCGTGGCATCCGACATGCCCGTTCCGAATGTGTCGATCCTGTATCAACAGTTCGACCAACTTCCCTTTCCTAGGGAGTAACAACGGGTGGCGAGCCGCATAAGGCAGTTTGGCATTCCGCAGCCGACCTCCTACCCTCAGCAATCCTTGAAGGTCAATAAACGGGTTGAGCCGAGCCACAGCTCCCTTCAGTTGGACGCGTCCGCGTCTCAGAATGTCCAATTCGGACTTAAAGTGCACCGTCTGCACGTTCCGTACCAATGCGAACAACGCATGGTTCCGTTCCCGTGGTGTCAGGACCTGGGTCCGCACCCGTTGCGCCTCAGAATTGCGACAATTCCGCGCAAATCGGAAGATCCAGGCGGTCACATTGACCAGCTTGTCGAGCGAGCTGTACCGTTCCAGCAGGCTGAACTCCTCTTCCGGCTCTGGTTGCGTCGTACAGACACCGACTGTCAAGGCGCCGTTCGCCGTGGTAACGCGTAGACTCATTGGCCAATCCGATTCGGCTTGAGTCAACCATTTTGGACCCCACCACAAGGGATGTCTAACCAACTCCGGAGCGTGACACCCACGAGACGCACAGTCTGCTGGGTTCATTTCCCCTGGAACATGTCTCCAGATTAAGGGAACCTCCGAATTCAAAATCTGCGAAACCCGATTCGCCACAAAAATCTCCAGCTTGTGAACTGAAGCCTTCAGCCAGCATAACACGATCTGGCTGTCCGTCCAAGCGTAGACCGTATCTTCTAACGCTATTGACCCACGAAGAACCGTCATCGTGTGGTTGAGCAGACGAGTCAGGAGAGCCGCTCCCGAAAGCTCTAATTTGGGAATGGTCAGGCGAGTGCGCAACGGCGCAACCTTGCTCTTGGCCATGACCAACCGCACATCAACCTCCCCCGAGGAGTCGACCGTACGCAGATATACCGCAGCTCCGTAGCCCTTCTCCGAGGCATCGCAAAACTTATGCAGGGTGGCGGTGTATCGTTTGGTGGGGACCAACCTCCGTGGCAGTGAAATCCGATTGATGCCAGGGAGGGTCGAAAAGAACGAGTCCCACTCTGAGCTCAATGACCCGCCGATCGGGTCGTCCCATTTCAGCTCAGCAGACCACAATTGCTGCATAAAACACTTGAGCTGAAATGTTACCGGGGTGATCCACCCGTTTGGATCAAATGTCCTAGCCACCGTTGAAAGGACGTTCCGTTTCGTCCCGACCTTCGGGGAGTCCAACTCGACCCGATACGAAAACATGTCTGACACCGGCTGGTACTGGACGCCTAATACCGACAACATATTTGGATTTTCCAAATTTTCAAAAATGTGGGGATCCTGCTGGTAGTCATCCGGAAGACCAGACAGTAAATCTGGAGAGTTCGACATCCATTTCCGGAGCTCGTAACCTCCACCCCGTAAGAGCTCAACTAGCTCGTCCCGACGAGCGAGCGCCTCCTCTACGGAATCTGCACCGGTACAGATATCGTCCACGTAGAGATCCTGCTCCAGGATTGCTGCTCCTCTAGGGAAATTTAACCGTTCTCGATCCGCTAACTCCCGCAGAGTGCGAATCGCCAAATAAGGACTAGACCGTAGCCCGTACGTGTTGGTGTTCAGCTCGTACACCTTGATGGGCTGATCTGGGCTCTCTCGCCACAGTATCAGCTGATACCGTCTATCGTCAGGGTGAATGACCGTCTGTCTAAACATCATCCGGATGTCAGCTACAAACACAACATTGTGTCGACGGAACCGTGTGATAACATCCGCGATGTCATGGTTCAACTTCGGCCCTGAATGCAAACACTGGTTCAGGTTCATGCCGTTAGATTTTGATGCCGATCCATCGAACACTACCCGTATTTTGCCCTCCGGGGTCCTCAAGACCGCGTGATGAGGCAGGAAGCAGTGGTCTTCACGCTTCCAGTCGATACCCGAAACCGACATGTGGCCGAGCGACTCGTATTCCCGCATGAAGTCGACGTACTTCTGCCGGAAAATCCCGTCACGCTTCATGCGTCGTTCCATCGACAGAAGCCGCGTCTCGGCTGCATGGTTTGAACTGCCCAGCGGTGGGCGATCACTCCGGAATGGAAGACGTGTGAGAAATCGACCTGACCGAAGGCGACCAGTATTGTTCCGATAAAACTGTTCACACTCTTCTTCAACCGGGTTCAACCGGCGGACCGTAGGTGGTTCCTCCACCTCCCAAAACTTCTGTATCACCTCCGAGAGTACAGAACCGAATAAGGGACTACGAGTCGCTAGGTGTGGGGCAGCCGGCATGACCGGACCCATTACCGCATGGCCCAGTCTGGTGTTGACCGAAACCAGACCAGTCGCCTGCAACACGTGGACACCTGGCACTAACAGGAATCCCAAGGCATCGACACCCAATAAAATGTCTACTGGGCCCGGAATATCGAACTCCGGGTCAGCCAGTGACAACCCAGCGACCAACTGTCGCACCGAGGGCGACAACCGTACGTGAGGGTATGAGCCCATCACATTAGGCATGACTAATGCCGTGACCGTCAGATTCACCGATGAATCCACCCGTGACGAGAGAGTAATCCGACATACTCCCTTAACGGAACCGACTTCCGTGTTCCCAATTCCCCGAATGGAATATGGATACTCCCTTACCGAAATGCCCAACCGTCTTACAAGGTTGCACGAGACTAAGCACCCCTGGGCCCCCGAGTCCAATAGTGCTCGTGCCACACAAGATTTGCCGTCCGAACTCCACGCTATCACAGAGGCGGTGGGGAGTATGACCGTCTGTGGAGTGGCGGCACCCTGTAAGTGGGCGGCGTGTCCCTAGCGGGAACCTCCGCGGGATCCGACCGCTCCGCTCAGACCTCCGTCGGCCTTGGAGTAACTCGGCTGCTGATATGCAACCGGCATAACAGACCGTATGTGCATCAAGGGGTCCCAACCCGTATAATAGGCCCCTCGCTGTCCTGGTATCCGATCATACCGGACGGTGTACGGTGTGCCCGGTGCGCACCGTGGATGAATGGGGGAGAGCGGATCCAACCTGGGGCGCTCTAGGAATGGGGGCGACATCCGACTGTTCGCCTCCCTGTTCGCCTCCCAGAGCGACGGGCAGGGTGGCGCAGAAGGTGGTGGACTCCCAGCCTTCGCGCCACTCATAGGTGCTATCTGACAACCGCCCGTAACACGCGGTGAGCCAGCGGCCCGAAGTCCTCGCTGACCGTGGACAGCGGCGACCGAACCCCGGCTATCCCGTATGTTACCCCCCGCGCTGCCCCTTTCCCCTCGGGGGGGGTCCCGTCCGCCGGTACCCCAGTCACCCCGTTGGTGACTCCCGTTGCCCGGAGGGGGACTGGGTCCGGCCCTGGTTGGGCCCTGTGGCCGACCAACCTGAGTCCGGCCCTGGTGACCGTCCGAAGGGCCTGACCGATTCAGGCACAACATTATGTGGTGCTTGCCACCACAGCACTCACAGGGGAACGCTCGCGAGCACTCGCTCAGCGTGTGCGGCCCCAAACAACCGAAACACAATGGGTGACGGAAGACTATCTTCCTGCGGGCAGCTACCCCGAGCGCCTTAAATTTGGCGCAACTGGCCACGTCATGACCGGCACTGTCGCAGTGCACACAGCCGTCACCCGACGGCGCGGCATTCAAAACGCCAAATTGTTTCGACCGCCCACCCCCCCGTGGGGGCGGGGGGCGCGGCCCCTCCCGCATCCGCGCGGGTTGGCGCTGCACACTGGCCTCCGTGTCCAGTGTGTCACATCGCCTGCATTCACCCTCCAAAAAATCCGTCAATTGGACGAGCGTGGGCAGTTCCGTGCTACTGCCCCCATGCAGCTGTTCAAACCGACTTTGAACAGCTGCAGGCAACCGTGACAAAACCATATACAAAACAATGTATGACCATTGGTCTACCGGAAGACCAAGGTTCTGAAGGGCTTTAGTGGCCACCAGCACAGGGTTGAGCACCTGTACTCGGATGTCAACATCCCGGGTTACTTTAGGGATGCTAAACAGCTTCCCCAGCTGCGCATCAACCAACCGCCGTTTGTGTTGGTAGCGGTCAAACAATATGGACCTGGCTATCTCATAATTGCCCGCCGTGACCGTTAGGTGACCGACCAACTCCTTCGGTTCACCCCGCAGAGCCATCAATAGTTGGGCCAACTTGTAGGCGTTGTCCAGGTCGTCCCGACCGTGGACCAAACTATCAAATAAATTAATGAATGCCGGCCACTCATCAATTGCCCCACTGAAGGCCGGAATCTCCAGGTGTGGCAGCCGTCCAACAACACCCTTCGGGGGTGGGTCTCCGTTAACCTCCCCACGGTCATTCCTTCGCGACCGCTTAATTTTCTCCGCGCGACGCTCGATGTCACCCAAGCATTCCATCGCTTGGTCAGCATCCGCGCATAGCTGTTTCACTGCAGCCACCGAGGCTTCATCTGTAAGCCCGAGAGCTTCAGCCTCCGCAGCCAGCCGACACACCTTCCCGACGCGTGTCATTGCGTCCTCCACACGCTTGAGCAGGACATCATCCATATCTGGTCGCTCCACATACTTATGAGTATGGGCGAGCCATCTCATTTCCTCCCGGACACCATGTCGCAGCACCGTCAAGGGCGAAGGCGCTATGTTGACCGATTTAATAGATTCTGGTCTTATACTTCACTACCGAACTGAGTATAGCCAGAGACCAGCACTTGCCCGTCAGCGCTGGGCAGAGAAATTAAAACTAAGTTGTCAAAACTAAGGCAACCACTAAAACAATTAACTCCTAAAAAATATTTAATATGGTCGCCAATGCCACCATAAAGAACAATAAAAAAATAACACACAAAAATTTATTATAAGAAAAAAGGCTATTTTTAATATAATGAAGGTAGCTGTGAACCTTCTAGAAGTGGCCCCTCCGATATGACCCACACTTCTACTGAGGTCAGCAAAATCAGCTTAATACCCCTTAATTACAAATAAAATACAGCCAAGGCCCGAATGCCATGTGCCGACATTTTCTCCATGTGCAAAAAAAAAAACCTCTAACTCGTCATCTCGTTTCTATACAAGTGACAGCTAGCTAGTTCCGTTCCGATCACTCGCGGTCCGAGTCGCGCAACAAAAAAAGGTGCGTTCCGAAGCATAAATATTAAACATATGTTATTAATCAAACTGCGAAATTGAACAGTAATTGGATTATTTTATGTAAATTAATTTTAAAATAATCCCATTATTCTCCGATTTTAGCCCAATGATAGTCATTGGAGTAAAATCTGAGTAGGTTTTATCTATACATAAACTTAATTATTTTTTCAAAATAGGTCGTCAGCAAGCCCTATAATTAGGCCTCTTGTTAACCAGACAGCATACATAATTCAGTTTTTTTGTTGGAGGGGAAAAAAAGGAATTACCCATGCCCAGGAGTCAGACCTCTCTCGGGCATCAGCTCGTGTGGTATACGGACTAAAATAACCCCTTGTGTTTTACAGTTATCGATATTCGATGTTACTGTGAGCCTTGGGGACAAAAATGCGTTATTATGAAATGTCACATAGGCACCGATATTCCACCAAAGTAATATTGAAAGCTTTTTTTTTACTTATTCCTATAAACATTTCATGTAAGAATTAGTAGGTACCTACCGAGAGGAACTTTGTGGTTCTGTAGGGTAGGTACCTACACGAGTAGTAGGGTATTCCTTAACTTATTTGTGACTCTCTTTACATTTACACTGGATTCTGCAAAAAACGTTAGCTACAAGAAACATTTTCATCATCAGAGATATGCAAAAAACCGCATCGAAAATGGCTAAAGATCTCAACCATCCTAGCTGCTGCAGCGCCTCCTGCCGGTCTACAACCGTAAAACATATCTAAGAAGCTGGTTTGCTCAGAAATTATATCCGTTTATTACAAAAAACCGCATCGAAATCAGCCATTTTGGCTGCTGCAGCGCCCCCTGGTGCTGGCACAAACGTAAAACACGTTAATGCAAAAACCGCGTCGAAATCGGTCAAGTAGTTTTCCAGGAAAATGGTAACGGACATATATACACACACACGCAAACAGCCTCTAACCCCAAACGCATATACTTAGTCGAACCTTTCGTTGCGTCTTTCGTGGGTCAAAAGAGTAAAGAATTATGTTTAGATATGTCACCGTAAGATTGTCAAAACCTTTAGTTTATAAACTAACGCGTTAGCTTGTAAACTATCGACAATTGTAAACCAGACCTACAGGATTTAGAGATTAAGTTTCTTTTATTCTTACATCTCAACCTAACACGAAGACTATTCGGGGGCTTCGATGCGCTCGCCCCCTCTAGTCTTTACCTTAGCTACAGTGTTTGCCCTGGTATTTCGTTTGCAATTCAAGATTAAACCAGTTCACTAATTAAGTTATAATAAACTAACGCTTCATGTCGTAAGCAGTACAATACAGTTTACAATTTCTCGATAGTTTGTAAACTAACGAGAGAAAAAAAGTTAGATTACAAACTAACGGGTTTCACGATATTACGGTGAAAGATATAATAATTGCAGAGGCCACCTGCTGCTACCGAATTTATATTCCCTCGATGTAGGTTAGAGAATGTATTTCCATGTTCATTTGCATAGCTCAATGTTCATTTGTCGAGTTTACAGAATTGGACTGCGAATGCGAGTGCTAACTCGGTGCATTTGCACCGAAGTCGTGTCGCCCGCCCTCAGGCAGCACTCGCTTATAGCCTGTACGTACGTATGGAACGTACGTACGTACACGTGTGGAATGCCACAGCACGTAAAACTTTGGAATTTGCACCTTATTCACTTGAGCTCTGGTACCAACTACTAGAAAAATGTAAACGGCCGAAGTTGTAAGTGTCTGTTATGTTTATGTATCTTCGTGTGAACTCGAGAGCACTTGGCCAATCGAAGTCCGTGTTTGAACATCACTTTTTTTCTTAGAAAAAACGCAGCATCTAGTCATTGAAGAACATGTTTTCCCGTAACAGTGGACTAAGGAACTAACTATTAGTTACGAGTGGTTTTCCACTACTTCTCCGAATATGTTATACTTGGAACTTGGCTCTACAGCATCTGAATAGCTAAGGCTATAGGTACCACAATTTTTAAATACAAGCCATAGTCTACAAGAGCTTAAGTAGGTGTACGAATAATTATGATTATGCTTAGTCGTAATGTAGTTTTCAAGAGATAATTTCAAGCTTTATATGCAATATACGACGACCCGACTGGCCGAGTCGGCTGTGACCCTGCCTACGAAGCCAAGTGTCCCGGGTTCGAGTCCCGGTGGGGGCAAATATTTGTTTGATGAGAACGGATGTTTGTACCCTAGTAATGGTTGTTTATCTATCTCAGTATAATATTTATCTCTATAAGTATGTGTATCGTTGTCTAGTACCCAAGATACAGGGAATGCTAGTTTGGGGCTAGATCAATGTGTGTAAATAGTGTCCAAGGTAAGGTATTATATTATTTATAGTATCTGTGATTACAATATTAGTGCTGAAAATTACTGGAGCGCAAAAAACGATTCATTAGTAAAACTATATTACAAAATTTTCGTTACGATACGCGTACTTGTGGTTACTTCAGACTTTAGCATGATGAACGAAATATACTCGAAATTTTCTTCAATCCTGATACCTACACATCTATGTATAACCATGTATAACTAACAAATAAGATTTCCTAATACGACAACGGCTTATAATCTATGCGAAAAAAGCAAGATGCGGATAACCATCTAAATGACGAGTCATTCATTACTTAAGGCTAGTATTTAATCGCACATCAAAACTACTGATTTGAAGTTTAATATTTCCCATTACGTGAAATGTCTCTCTTCTACTGCTTCCGCACATAATTTTATTTATTTATTATCTTAAAAAATCCACAACTAAAAACATGAAAGTCTAAACACTTATTAAACCTTAACTTAAGCCAATAATGGGTTTAAATTCCTTAAGCTAAACATCTTGACATTATATAGGTACTGAGGAGATTAAATAAGTATATACAAAAAGAAATCAGTTAAATATGTTACTAAAAAAAAGTAAAATTATTAAATTTTAAATGCACAGGTGGGATGTGTAGTGCGTAGTGTAGAGTGGTGGTGTACGCCCCTGCTTAGCCCTACGCCTACGACCATAGTCTTGGGATCTGATCTTTGGCAGCATTTGCCACTAAGCAGGATGCATGGGTTTCGGATCAGAATACTACCAATTCCATCCATCCACCCCATCAAAAGTTTCAGTTTACATTGTTCCCTTTCGCGTGACCGTGTAATTTTTAACTGCCTCGTCCATTAGTTAGCGCTAGTTTCTTTGCTGGTGCTGTCACGCACTCGTAAATAAGACCACAACTAGGTCTTGGAATGGAATAATGATTGTTTCCAGTAATCTGCGGCGGTTGTGTAACAGCGCAAATGCCTGGCTGCGCGCGCACTGACTAATGTACTGTAGAAATGAACGCGCCAATTTACCGTTGGATTCTATTGCGCGGTTATAGCGTCGGAATATTGAACCGCGCCGGTTTGTTCGATTTTAGTATGACTAGGTCGGTGACTGAGTGCATTGTGAGTGCAGACGCACTTGTGGGGACAACCACCTCGTCCAGATAATGATGTTGTGATTGAACTGGCCGCTTCTGGTACTCTTGCTATACACTATACAGGCTGATGGCGCTTTGCCTCTATGCCTGTCTGTCTTTCACTTGATAGCTAAAAAACCGGTCAAGTGCGAGTCTAACTCGCGTACGAAGGGTTCCGTACCACCGTACAATGGTTGGGATGGTGTGGAGTGAATAGTTTGGATTTCACATAGCAAAATGTTGTATGGGAGCCCCCTTAAATGTTTATTTTATTCTGTTTTTTAGTATTTATTGTTATAGCGGCAACAGAAATACCTACGAATACATACGTGAAAATTTCATCTGTCAAACTATCACGGTTCATAAGTTACAGCCTGGTGAGAGACGGACGGACGGATGGACGTACGAACAGCGGAGGCTTAGTAATAGGGTCCCGTTTGGCACACTTCGGGTACGGAACCCTAATAAAGAAGAAAATAAAGGGTGATGTGATGATAACGTTGACGCCCGTTTGGCGCCAATGCCTTTTACTTGATGGTCAGAAAAACAAAATTAACTTTTTATTTCTTTAGCAGGCAGGCAAAGGATTGTAGCGTGTCTGCGTGATAGCTAAAAAAAACCGGCGAAGTGCGAGCCGGACTCGCGCACGAAGGGTCCGTACCACTATCTATTAAAACGGCAAAAAAATCACGTTTGTTGTATAGTAGAAGGAAGGGGTGGCCCCATCGATATAAATACTAAGGATAGGCCTTCCCGTACTAAATTTCTTACCATTTTGAGGCTAAGAAAAATAGCGCCCCTGTCGGAATTCGTCGGAACCAAGACAGTACGAAAAATTGTAACGGCGTCACGGTCGGTCACGTTCCGATTTGTGGTGTATAGACACAATATTAGGAAAGTTGATCTACGGATAACTCTCAAATACCCGGTGACTTTTAATTGGTGATTAGGAGTAGAAATAAAATATATCTAGCTAAAATTTTACTTAAGGGGCGAGGTCTCACGCAATTAGCTCATGTTTAATTAATAAAAAGTTGAAACATAATTAAATAGGCATATTAATTTTTGTCTTTGCCGTTAAATTATGAAAGAGGATGTAAGCTCACAGATACACATTAGTAGCGTGACTTGGAATTTAAGATCTTGATTTTGATTTATAAGTAATAATCTACCTAATCACAGAAAAAGTTATGAATTAGTTAGGGGGGGGGGGGGGGGGGGGGGGTAACCAAATGACATTATAGTAATCTAATGACATTACGAATAGAAAAATAACCAAATCGGCGGGCTTATTACCTAAAATTCAGCAATCAGCAGCTATTGCGCAGTGATCGCGCATTCATCGCGCGGTCGTTTGCAATGTGTCATAACGAATTCGTATTATCTAAAGTGATCGCTCGCTAATTGTTTGCTTTCTGCCAGTGTTGCCACCAGGGCAATCTAGTTTGTGGCTACATAAAAACAAGTAAGCAGTTTTGTAAAAAACAAACATTTTCGAAATGTGGCTGGAAGTGGCTAATCTTTGCAGACTTTTATATTCTATGACTATTGATAATATAATATTATTATCATAGACAATGATATCGTTTCGATAAATTATGACATGACTACTTTGTACAAAACAAACTGTAAATAGTAATAACGTAGATTTTCATTCAATCAAATCTGAATTACGGAAATATATAAACATTCATTGGGGAAACCATGATCAGACATTACAACTGCGGCGCGGAGGTCGGACCGCGGTGGTGTTGCCTACTCAGTAAAAGGCGATAACCACAGATTTATTTAAAATTTCTTGCTCGTTCGACTTCCAAAAGTAATAATCTAAAAACATACCAAAAGTGGCTAGATGTAGCTAGATTCGTTTTGGTGGCTAAAATTTATTATTTTTTGGCTAAAACCGTTGAAATTCCTCTAGATCTAGCCACAAAGTGGCTAAAACGGCAACACTGCTTGCAACAACAATGCTCTTTTTAGTTTTGCGATTGCTCGCTAGAGGCAGCACCGTTGACCGCTGGCTACACTCCGCTATTGTCACTTTTGACAGCAGAAATTGCGCAATTTTTGTCGATTGCTTACTGTTTGCAAGATACGTAATAACCCCGCGGATCGTTTTTCAAATATAGGAAGCGGGCAGTTTCACTGTGCGTCGCGCGTCGCTACAAAGTTACGTCAGTCGAATGGTTGATTTTCGTTTGAGGATTTTTTCGAGAACAATATTTTATAGATAATCAATTTAAAGCCAATAGTAATTGAAAATATAATATTTACTTGTGATACGACACTCCCTGTTTTTGTGTTTTGCGATTTGGGTATGATTTACACCTTTTTAAGTCGCAGGTCACCATTTTTGTTTTTGCTGCCGATATGTCAATCGGCTGTCACCGTCCAAGCGCGACTGATTGCAAACAGTACAATTTTCCCGATTTAGTACTGTTTTTGTAGCGACACTTTCAAGCGCTCCGTGCCCTGTCCCTACTATTCAAGTCTGTAGGTGGCCCCTTAAATATCAATTTTATTTTAATTTAATTATTTCTTTTAAAAGTCATAATATAACTCAATTTTCTGTGGTTATTTCAAGCGTCTACCTGTTGCCGTTATCAATATCGACCAACAACGAGCAAAGAAAATCACTTTCGTCATATGAGAGCCCCCCTTAAATATTTGTTTTATTTTAATTTAATTATTAAAGCCTGGTGAGAGACGGACGGACGGTCGACGGTCAGCGGGGGCTTAGTAATAGGGTCCCGTTTGGCACCCTTCGGGTACGGAACCCTAAATAAACAAATTCAGACCTATGTGGGATGCAATTATTTTGGCAAAGTGCATGACATAAATAATTAATTAATCTTATGATTACGCCTGCAATTTCTAGGCAAGCCAACCACTTCAAACTTCATCATCAGAGAGCTATTTAAGAGTAATAAAATGCAGCCAAGCAATACGCGTGTGTGGTGCTTGTAATGGGCAATAATACCAACAACGAAATAAAATGTTGGACTCTGGGGCACCTAAGTAAAGAAGCTAAATGTGGCCCTTTATTAGGTAGGAATACTATAGACCTTATTGTAGATAGAACCATTTAAAAAATAAAACACAAAGTTTAATGTAAACCTGACATAGATAAGAAAGTTACCTTCTTGTCGACGGTCGAGGCTGTGCTTCCCGAGAGGAAGAAAAATAAACCGGTCAAGTGCAAGTCGAAGTCGCGCACGAAGGGTTCTGTACCACCCTACAATGGTAGGGATGGTGTGGAGTGAATAGTTTGGATTTTACATAGCAAAATGTTGTTTACAAAGTTATTGGTGCGGCTACTTTCACACTCCATGTGCGTAACCAGGTGCATTAATAAGTTTGTATTTGGTATTGAAAGAATTGTTGTATGGGAGCCCCCTTACATATTTGTTTTATTTTAGTATTTGTTGTTATAGCGGCAACAGAAATACATCATCTATGAAATTTTCAACTGTCTAACTATTTCGGTTGATCCGGTAGAGCCCGGTGACAGACGGACGGACTGCGGAGGTTTAGTAAAAGGGTCCTGTTTGGCACCCTTCGGGTACGGAACGAAAAAACCCAGGTCTTGGATGTTTACATGTTTGTGACGTTGCTGTTTCTGGTTCCTACGACACAGAGTTTCCTAGTAACCAACCCAGAAGCAATGTATGAGCCTATATGTAATTGTTAAGAAAAAAAGAAGGCAGTCTAGTAATAAAGTCCACTGGTTTTCTGTAGCCTCAACCCCAATCTCAGATTACACACGAAACTATTTAATTACCGACATTGACCATTTTTTTAAGGGTTTATGAAAAACACTTTCTACCCTTTTTAGTCCTACTGAAATCTAGTGATCTGAAATCCAGAACGTAGGGAACTAGAAGAATATCAATTCAAAAGTAACATTAGCTTGTTAGTGGTGCTTCGTAGTAATTTTCATCAGAAATGTCCTGCGTCAGTTTCGTCATCTTGTTTGTCATCAATATGTTTTTAATCAGGAAAATCCATCGTCATCGTCACAATCCACTATCACTGTTTTTCTCGGTGCCTATTCTACAGTACTCAGTCCAGACAATTTAAGATCACCTTTGTCTTAGAAATTATTTTTAATATAAAAAGTTAGGATTCAAAATTTTTAATTTTTATCTACAAATTTTCGACTGTTATATTCGGACCACTGAACTTGGACCACCTGTATTATATGAGGTATTAATTTCGTAATTAATTCGTTATTATTATAAGCAGCGTTTGCAAATAGGGCTGACAGTAATTTTCCTTGTATGTTTTTTAGCTAGGTTTAGGTTTAGACTCGCGAAGGTTAGCAATTCTTTCAAGGGTCAATGCATTCTCTACTACAACAAGATACCTCTGGAAATCTTGAAATTGCCATTTGAGCAATTTAAATTCAATGTTAAAGCGACTTTGTCGAAAAAGGGATATTACAATGTTCAAGATTACTTAAATGATGGGTCTGTATGGGGTTAATCTGGCTCAACACAGACCTTGCTGTTAATAATTTTGTAATTATTTATTCCTGCTTATTAATTATGATAATGACAAAATATTATATTTTGTATTAGTTAAGCATAAGCAATTTTTAAAAAGAGATCTAAAAATCAATCTGTGGGAGTTTCTACGCCCTTCTTCTCCCACAGTGGTCCAATGTAGAGAAGTGGCAAAAAATGACGATTGCTAAGTATATGTAAATATATACAGTAATAAAGACATTTGGAATTTGGAATTTGGCTAGAGTTGCATAGATTTTATAATTTAATTATTATTACATAAGTTCGAATATCTTACGACCTTATTCTTGAGTACCTACATATCAGTTCAGTAACTTTATAACAGACAAAGATCTTTGTTTCGCCTCCAAGATAATTAAAGTATACCTAGCCACATAAAGCCACTGACAATAGAAACATTAATGATGTATGTAGTTTAGTTAATAATTTGCTTCATATTACAAAGGATTTAACTTAAATACTTTTATAAGTAAGCGTTACTCGAGAGTTTCTTACATTAAGCCTTGACAATATTAGGCGAAACATGGTAACTTTAATTCATCCCCAACCCAAGGGCTTCTTTGTTGATCGTATGTGTTTGCCCTGCGTCATACGAACCCATTACCCGATTTATATGACGTCATGTTATGACGTCCAATAAGTATCGCGGACCAAGATATAAGCAAGAATAGCTTTACTTATCACACTTGTTGTTTAACTTATGCTTTATCACGGAGGAAACAACTATCTATGTCGCATGACCAACTCTGTGGCTCTGCTGTAGAGGCTCTGCCTACCATGCAAGAGGTCCCAGGTTCGATCCCCGGCTGGGGATAAAGAAAAAAACCCCCGGGTCTTGGATGTGTCTGATGTCGCTGTTTCTGGTTCCCACGACACAGGGTATCCTAGTGTGAGGCCAGAAGCAATGTTTGTGCCTGTATACATATAAATGTTAATGAGTTATGTTTATGCCTGACGCCTGTATTCTTATTATTTTGTTACATATCGTTTCATATCCACAATACAAAACGTCCTGTATGGTTCACAGAGTGAATTGACAAAGTACCCAAGACATTAAAAAACCACTAACACACATGTGGTTGATATGATGACTCAGTACCATTTATCTGAATACATTGGTACAGTTGACTGCAGATCCACATTCAAAGTATTTTTCATTACTCATACTCTGAAAGGGGGTCATTGTTCATCCAGGCACCGTGCTGAAAGTGGTACATGCCTGCTCTAAAGCAGAAAAGTATTAAAAAAAAAATATATGAATCGCAGTTTATATTGAACAACGCAATGGTAGTAACCTATACAGCCATAAAACGGAAGTATATTTTTTAATGTTATGCTCAAAGTAAAATACTTTTTTTATGAGTAGTATTTTTAAACTTGAGTTTGTTGTTTGTTTTTTAATAAAATAATTTTGATTTCAAGTGACTTTATTTTTAATAAAATAATTTTGATTTTAACTGACTTGTGTTTACTTTCCTCGTATTCGTAATGAAAAGTAGAGTGTTTTACTCGGGTGATAGCACCCATTTCTGCCTCGAACTATTGGCGCTCTCACTTCGTTCGAGCGCCAAAACATCTCGTCAGGAATGGGTGCCTTTCAGCCCTCGGTTAACAATCTACTATTTTCTTTTAAAAACTCAACTTGGTACCTACCTACCTAAGGTATTACGTACGATAATGTTGATTTGCTGTTGGGTGTACATAAACTTGAGACTCTATGTAGGTACTGTCCAAGTCGAGTTGGGATGGCACTATTTCAGTGGTGTACGGCGTGTTGGAAAACAAGATGGCGTCACGACAACAGCTGATTTAGGTTGCGTGTTAGGTTGAACATGTAAGAACAATAATAAAAACTTAAACATAAACTTAAGTACACATAAAACATTATTTATAGTGTATATGTCTTGTTGCCTAGGAACGTTTAGACAACTCGTTAAATGTTTCGTTCACTCACTTGTCTAACGGAATTTCAGTGACTTGGTTAAACGTCAGTATTTAATTAACGGTCTAGAGAGTTAGTTAAGTGTCTGATTTAACCAACTAACTGCGACATATCGATAGTTTCCAAAAAGGTACACGAAAAAATTAAGTTTAAATATCATCCATCACTTTATTATTTAAACTAATATTTTATTGATTACGATCAAAATCAATATGATAATAATATCATAGCTAGAAACACTTACGGAATCCTCGTCGCTGGTTTCTTCGACTTCTATGATAAATTGATAAAATCTTCCATCTTTTTTCTTTTCCTATTTCCTTCACCCAGTATTAATTTGATTCGAAAATGTTCAATGTTACAATTCTCCCAGTACTTTTATGGCTAGTTCACGTGCTCGAGATTGGATTACTAGTTTTTTCCGTTTCATAAATAACGAAGAGGCAACCGATGCCATTTTAATATTGTTACCTAAACAAGTACAACTACTAGCTTCAACGTGAGCAAGATCGATATCGATAAACCGGGACGATGCGGACTGGCACAGCACTATAACAAAGGTGAGACAGCGCTTTTGCGGGTGTGCGGAACGTCACCCCCTCCGCGAATTCCTCTTTCCCCTACGGCCATCCCAACCTGAGCCCAGGGCATAGCTCGGACGTGCACATATGGTATGAGCCAACATTTAAGCTTAATTCGACTGTACCTATTGAAAGAACGACCATTTTATTGACATTAATAAACATTTTTTTTTTGCTAATCATTGGGATAATCGAGTCTTTGAAACTTGAATACTACCTGCTCGAATCCTGTCGTTTATACGAAAGATTGATTGTATAAATAAAATACATATGTAGAATTGATGATGTAATGCGTTATCAAAGTCTAATGAAATATGGTAATTACTTATGTAAGCAATTTACTATCTACAACATGAATGCTGGCTTTGTTGTTAAATAAATCAATACTTACAACATCGGTAATTATCGTTAAGTCTGAATATAATATTAATTTATTATTAATTATTTTTATTACGTACACGTGCTGGCAATAAGAGATCATTTAATAAGTTGGATATTGCGAGAAGTACCCTAGATGCATTTGAGCCATAGATGTATTATTATATGGCTTATTATTTTCCGGGCAGCTAAAAGTTAAAACAGCAACTTTTACTAGGCATATAATATAGTATAATGGTTCCGTATATTTTGGCACCAATAAATTTAGATAAGCCTCAAAAATTCGCTACCATAATATTAAAAATATGGCAGCGAAATCAAAGGAACAAAACAAAACAAAAAAATATGCAGGCAAATTCAAATTATAGGTCGGCTGCTAAAAATAATGACTTGGCATCTAATATTGTCAACCAGGTGACTTTAAATGCTTTTTTATTTAAAATTAAACTAAAGGTAAGTTTGTCAGGTCATAACGTTATAACGCAACTGGGAGTCGAAGCGAAGCGGAGCGGAGCGAGGCGATTCCATGTTGTGTCACAGAACCGAATAGGCTGTAATATAAGACACACATTTTTCTTAAGGCGACCGCATCGCAAAAAAAAGCCACTCGATGCGTGTTGGTTAAAATTGTGCAAAAAACTTATTAAAATAAAGTTTACACACTCTGCAAGGCTGTAGGTAACGTCAATCGACGAGGCAGACCAGTGCGACATTGTGTTTTATTTATTTATTTGTAAATTATTTCTACAATATCAAACAGTGTGTTTTAATAATTTGAAAACCATTTTTTTTCGTAAGAACAATAACAATAACATCACGCCGTTTTCCATACGAGGTGCCAGAGGAAAAATTACCACTTTTAGCTATTTTAAATACTATATTTTGCGTGACAGGGGGCTAGCCCATCGCCGCAGCTGTGGAGTACTTTCCATCACCGTTAGAAAGTCCGCAAAATGTAGAAGATACTTAAGATAAATTGCTTATCTCATTGGTACATGGTTAGCACCGGGATTCGAATCTGCACCTCATATATAGATATTATTTTTAGATACAAAAAACATAGAATGTTTTAGGTAAAAATCATCTACAGTCTGGGGCCTAGAACCGGGGATAATATCGAAAATAGAGACTCTCTAGAGTCTAGAGTATTAGAAAAGATTCCAGTTAACCAAAACCCATGCATAACACACAATACGAATTTAAAGTTACGTTTCATCATCAGTGGATTATTGCAAAACGATATTATCGCTAACGTTGTGAATGTTGTGGTACAGGGCATGATAAAAAAAGCTACCGCAAAACATTATGATATCACTATCCATTAGAGAACTTACCTTTAACTCCTTGAATAAAACCGGTCCCCACTAAGCTTCCCAGAGCATAAAATCTCTGATTCCAAATAACTAAAATTTGATGTAAGTACATAAATAAAGGCTAGTATTTAATCGCACATCAAAAATACTGATCTGCACGGCAAAAGAGGATCAGTAAAAACAATTTTTATGTTTTAAATATTTTGAGTACTTAAGTTTATGTTTTAAGTATTATTTTTTATTCTTACATGTTGAACCTAACACGAAGGATTAAGGGGACTTCGCTTCGCTCACCCCCACCCTTCACCTAAGCTACCGCAGTATTTTGCCCTTATATTTGCTGTGCAAATCAGTATTTTTGATGTGCAGTTTAATATTTCCCATAAATAAATATCGCAATGATAATTATATGTATGATTAAATGTTATCCATCATGAAATGTCAATACCAAGTAGATTCAATACGTGGTTTTGCCGAGTTAAAGGAGTAGCGAACTTTTTGCAACTCTTTTTACATTATGATCTCCTTTTATTTATTTTTTTTAAATTTAAAAGAATAAGTATAATTAAACGATGCAGAATGAACTTAATCGATCGAGTTGAGCGGAACTATTGTTTGCATTAGATTGAATTTACGATTAGGTTTGTTAGAAAAAACCAAAAAGTAAAGTTTTGATTTTATTTCGTTGGAACGATAAAGATTAAATTGGCCAATGAAAAAAACAAAGGAACCAAACTGAGAAAACTATTTCGAGATCATTGTGTTCCTAACTTAATTCCATTATTCCCATCAAAAAATATTACAGGATTACAGAAATATCTGGTAAAGACATAATGTAGGTACTTCATATGTCCTCTCCATCGTAGTTTTCTGCAAGTTCCCTTCGCCATTAAGTTGGCTGTTCTGTAAAACTGTCAAGTATTACACTTTTCCTGTCAGTCGATAACGCAGATGTCAGTCGGAACGTAAAAAAAAATTGATATAAAATTTTTTTAGGGCTCCATAACCGAAGGATGCCAAACGGGATCCTATTACTATGCCTTCGCTGTCCGTCTGTCCGTCCGTCAGTCTCCGGGCTCCGGAGATCGGTTCAACCGGAATAGGCAAGGAGCTGAAATATTCACAGAGGGTGTATTTCTATTGCCGCTATAGCAACAAATAATGAAACATACGGATTTTTAAGAATTCAAAGTACCCACAGAAGAGATTATTTTTATGGCCATTTTGTTTTATTTGATTATCGGTGAACTGAACTGGACTCTACCGATCTTATCGGAAAATATCTTTAATTGCGGGTATCGAGTTTTCTGCTTAACTAATTGTCGTTAGACGATTAATAATTGCTCTTTAGAATTATAATAAATAATATATTTTTTAAAATATTAAATTTGACTTTATTTCTTTAAATAAGTTACTCAATTTCTATCTACTTCCGGTTTCAATGAGCAAAGAGCTTCGTTAACCTGAGTACACAGTTTAATAGTTACATACTACATACACAAAACTCTTTTTCTATGTACGGTCTTCAATGGAGTCCTACCATAGTATTTAATATTTTATTTTAATATTAGAAAATTATGCATTTAAGGGTTAAAACGTGAGAAGGATGTCACTTAAATTTTCCAACCTTGTCGGAATTTTGTGGGTCATTTTAGGGTACAGCGGTTAGTGAAGAGAAAACCTTACAAGATGTCTAACTATTATATTTAATAAATTTTAAAATAACACTCCTCGTGACCTCACTTGCTCACAGTTTTGGATAGTTTGTACTTGAGGCTGGTTGTTTCCGACTATACAACTAAATAAAACCGGTCAAATGCGAGTAGGACGTCGGACCTGCACACGAAGGGTTCCATACCTCAGATAAACAAAACGCTTACACCATTGTACACGGAAAAACTTAAAACGACAGTATTTTGTACGAGTGTACCTTAATAGGGTTCCGTACCCGAAGGGTGCCAAACGGGACCCTATTACTAAGCCTCCGCTGACCGTCCGTCCGTCTGTCACCAGGGCACCGTCTGTATCTCATGAACCGTGGTAGTTAGATGGTAGAATTTTTTCACAGATGATGTATTTCTGTTGCCGCTATAACAACAAATACAAAAAAATAGAATAAAGCAAATATTTGAAGGGGCTTCCATACAACAATTCTTTCAATACCACATACAAACTTATGAATGCGTCTGGTTACGTACATGGAGTGTGAAAGTAGTCGCACCAATAACTTTGTAAACAACATTTTGCTATGTAATACCCAAACTATTCACTCCACACCATATCCCTACCATTGTGCGGTGGGAACCCTTCGTGCGCGAGTCCAACTAGCACTTGGCCGGCTTTTTTAATTTTTATTTTCCTAGGTTTCCTGGAAGAAATCTCTCTCGCCTTTGCTTATAACATTTCTTCTGTCTCTACCTTTATATTTTCTGTGCAATAAAGAATATGAATATGAATATGAATAAAATATTTAAGGCAACAAATTTAATGATCACCAAAATATTTTTTTCCTACCCATAATGGATAAATGAACACCAAAAGTTGCAAAAAATAACAGGGCAAAATTCTGCGGTAGCTTAGGTGAAGGGTAAAGGGGGTGAGCGCAGCGAAGCCCCCTTTATCCTTCGTGTTAGGTTGAACATGTAAGAACAACAAAAAATACTTAAAACATAAACTTAAGTCAATAGTCAATAGTCAAAGTACTTTATTACTGTAGATATTTACATATACTTAGCAAACGTCATTTTTTGCCTCTTCTGGATTGGACATTGGACCACTGTGGGAGAAGGAGGGCGTAGAAACTCCCACAGATTGATTTTTAGATCTCTTTTAAAAATAGGTTGTGCTCTTAACTAATACAAATATGAAAAATTTAATTGTTATGATTAATAAGCAGGAATAAATAATTACAAACTATTAACAGCAAGGTCTGTGTTGAGCCAGATTAACCCCATACAGTCCTGTCATTTAAGTAATCTTGAATATTGTTATATCCCTTTTTCGACAAAGTCGCTTTAACATGCTTTTTAAATTGCTCAAATGGCAATTTCAAAATCTCCAGAGGTATCTTATTGTAGTAGAGAATGCACTGACCCTTGAAAGAATTGCTAACCTTCGCGAGTCTAAAACGGGGCGCACATAGTCTGTGATTATTTCTTAGGTTAACATTACAGCTATCGCTAAGTTTGGAAAATTTTGTAAGGTTCTTGCGTACATACATTATATTTTCGAAAATAAATTGACTAGCTACTGTTAGTATGTCAATTTCTTTAAAAAGCTCTCTTAAGGAGTCTGTTGTTTTAAATTATAAATTGCTCGAATAGCTCTTTTCTGTAAAATAAAAATAGTTTGAATATCCGCTGCTTTCCCCCACAACAAGATACCATAGGACATCACACTATGAAAGTAACTAAAATATACTAGCCTAGATGTAGCCACATCCGTGCTTTGTCTGATGTTCCTAACAGCGTAAGCCGCAGAACTTAATTTACCAGCCAATTTATCTATGTGGGGTCCCCACTGCAATTTGCTATCAATGGTTATTCCAAGAAACTTCGTATCATTTACTAATTCTAACGTGCTGTTGTCTAACACTAAACTGGTCTCAACTTGCCTGACATTTGGAAGTGAGAATTTGATATACTTGGTTTTACCAGCGTTTAACAATAAATTATTAACTGTGAACCAATTCAAGGTTTTAACCTTTGGAACAATTGGTTCTTTAGACAACACACCATTAACATCATCAAAATCTCCTTTTTGTCTTTCAATTTTGAAGACCATTGAAGTATCATCAGAAAACAACACTATGTCAGTTAATTTCTCCACCATGAAAGGCAGATCATTAATATATACCAGGAATAAGAAAGGGCCTAATATGGAACCTTGTGGAACGCCAATTTTAACCCCCGATCCATCAGATTTTACGCCGTTAACTTCTGCCTTTTGAATTCTATTGCTTAGGTATGATCTTAGTAGATCCAACGCTTTATTTCTAACTCCGTAATGGTTTAATTTAATTAATAGCGTATTATGATCAACACAATCAAACGCCTTCGACAGGTCGCAAAAAACTCCGATAGCATCCTGTGCGGCCTCCCATGCAGAATAAATATGAGATAAAAGGGTAATACCTGCATCCGTAGTCGATTTACCCCTACTGAAATCGTATTGTTTGGCGTGGAGTTGTTTTGTACGGTTGAAGTGTGAGAGCATTTGATTGAGTATAATCTTTTCAAATATTTTACTTAGTGTTGGAAGAACAGATATTGGTCTGAAATTTGAAGGATCACCCTTATGTCCCGACTTGAACAGAGGTATCAGTTTACTGTGTTTCATGAGGTCTGGGAAAGCCCCATCGTCAACACATTTATTGAATATATAAGCTAAGTGTGGGGCTATAACTAGAATTACTGAACCAATGACTTTGACTGATATACCCCACAGGTCTTCCGTATTTTTTAAGTTAAGTAATTTAAACGTTTTGACAATGTCCTGGGGATATACATGATGAAATTTTAAATACATATTACTGACGCTAGTGTTATTTTTTAATAAAGTCTCTGCTTCATATGGAGATGAATTTAGACGGTCTGTTGTGAGTAAGGGTACATTGGTGAAGAATATTTCAAAAGCTCGAGCAACATCAGCGCTGGATTCAACAATATCATCACCTATCTTTAGGCAGAAATCATTGTCCCTTGGTATAACTTTGCCAGTTTCGCGGTTTATTATTTGCCAAACTGTTTTCATTCTATTATTTGAATTTTGAATTTTTCTATTAATGTGTAAAGTTTTTGCAGTTCAACTTGAATGCTTTGGAATATTTTTTAACATAGTCATGAAATTTTCGATCAAAGTTATAGGTTTTTTGTTCATAAAAGTCATATAAGATAACTCTACTTTTACGAATTCCAAATGTTGCCCAGTCATTAAATTTAGATTTTAGATTTAGTTGTAGTCACTGACTTTCTTTAATTTAAAAACTTTATTGAATTCTGTCTGAATAATGTTGAAGAAGTCTGAGTATATTTTGTTTGGGTTCTGTTCATCAAAATCCGGTACTGGCAAATTTATATCTAACTTTTTCATATACGTCTCTAGTCTATGGGATGTAATAGGCCTATAAAATGATGGATCAGTCCTATTTTTACTGGCAATTGGGAATGAAACTGTTTGACCACTGTGATCTGAGGGTAAGCAGTTAATTACATTTTTACTTGTGAATGCACAGTCACAAAAAACGTTATCTAAGCAAGTTTGGCTAGAATGACACTTACCAGTCATTCTAGTTGGCTCTAGAAATATATGACATAAATTAAATGATTTGAACAGAGTTATTAATCGTTGTTTCAATGTTGTATCTACAAGCAAATCTACATTAAAATCGCCACAAATAATTAACTTTTTTCTGCTATTACTAAGTTTAATGAGGGCATCCTCCATAATTTTCTCGAACTCGAAATTGCCATGGCCGTTTTCATCTCTCGGAGGTCTGTAGACACAAACAATAATATGGCTATTACGTACACAAAACATAAAAATAAGTTTGGTGATCATTTATCCAAACACAATTTGGTGGACATTTATTCATTCTGGCAGACATTTCGAATTTATTGGTAGTAAAATAGGTGCGTTTTTGGTAATCATTTAAACATAAGCCAAAATTAAATACTATGGTAGGACTCCATTGAAGACCGTACATTGAAAAAGAGTTCTGTTGTGTATGTAGTATGTAACTATTGAACTGTGTACTCAGGTTAACGAAGCTCTTTGCTCATTGAAACCGTATGTAGATAGAAATTGAGTAACTTATTTAAAGAAATAAATTCAAATATGATGAACTTAATATTATTTATTATAATTATAATGAGTGATTTTTATTAAGCTCGTAATGAATGCAGTATCAAAATTGAGGAAGGACTAGCGGATGACCTACTTTTGTTGACCCTGAGGGGGGGATGGGGACTACTACTCCCCCCCCCCGCGGAAATGCCTAGTTTCTGAGATATGATTATTTAAAGTTTTGAGGTTATGTTGTTAAAATATAACAAATTTTAGACTGACCTTGATCTAGTGGGGGGAGGGGGAAGGGGTTGATGCCCCCCCCCCCCCCTACTACACCCCCCCCGCACGGAAATGCCTAGTTGCTTTCTTCGAAAGGGTCATTTTTCTGCCTCGACACCTTTCTCCTCCACAAATACTCCATAATGCTATCATCAAAATTTACATGAAAAGTAGCCACAATAACCTACTCTAGCCAATCGTTTTTGTTTGCATACGCTGCGCTCCACTCCGCTCCGGTTTAGCTTCTTCAAAGTTCTAACATAACCTATAACCCGATTGAAGAGTAGCCACAATAACCTACTCTAGCCAATCGTTTTTGTTTGCATACGCTCCGCTCCGGTTTAGCTTCTTCAACGTTCTAACATAACCTATAACCCGATTGAAAAGTAGCCACAATAACCTACTCTAGCCAATCGTTTTTGTTTGCATACGCTGCGCTCCGCTCCGCTCCGGTTTAGCTTCTTCAACGTTCTAACATAACCTATAACCCGATTGAAAAGTAGCCACAATAACCTACTCTAGCCAATCGTTTTTGTTTGCATACGCTGCGCTCCGCTCCGCTCCGGTTTAGCTTCTTCAACGTTCTAACATAACCTATAACCCGATTGAAAAGAAGCCACAATAACCTACTCTAGCCAGTTGTTTTTGCTTGTAAATATCGAGAGAACAAGAAAATAGAACATTCGCGAAACTACTAGAAAAGGGACTACTACTTTGCCGCCCAACCAAAAACGCGGCAAAACACCCCAACAAAATGCGTTCGGTTTTAAACAAAAATTACAACTTTTTTATTATCAAAAGTGATATTTTACGAAAGAAATACTAAATTAACTTTGATTGACTTAAAATAAATTAACAAACATAAATTGCAAGTTAAATGAATATTTTTATTAAAATAGGTATTATAAAAAAAAGATTCCACATTTTATCCTTTTTTTAGAGAATTCTCTCCTTTCAAATATACGTACAACGAAATGTAGGTAATGTATTTTGACCACAGACAAGATTAAAAACATATTATTTGCGTTGCGTTACATCATTTTACAAAGTATTTTCAGATTTTCAAAAAATCATATCTTAAAAACTATTGAATTCCGCACCCTGAAACTTTCAGGAAGATGATCAAATGACCTCAACAAGATGCTAAAAAAGTTTGGACGCCCCAGCGAGTAGGTCATCCGCTAAAGGTGAGCCAAAATGGACTCCAAGCAAAATTTTTTTTCTTTCAACCGTAACAAACTCAGAATAGAAATACACGTGTAATAGTATAAAATATGGTACTCACCTCTTACAATTTTTTTTGTCTAAAACCCCGATAAAACTCAGATTTGTCCAGATACTTCTTCGTAAGAATTGACACCTTGCTATGTTCCCACCGAAAGACAAAACTTCAAAGTCAAATGTCATTTTGAAAGCTGACAATTTTTTATTATTTGTTCTTGAAGATAATTCGCATAAAGGCCTGGGATTGCACTCAAGTAATATCGTCTGATAGATACTTAGTTCAACCTTCCAAACGACTTATGTATCGGACTTGATGTCCAATTTTGTTTATAGGAATACCTACTAAATTGTTTGTTTACATTTTTGACAGAATTCTATCTGATCTATGGTTATATACTACGCAGTTCTTGATTTTATTATTTTTTTACAACATTCTATCTGATCTATGTTTTTATACGCGCCATGTAATTCATAGTTATGGTTTTGCTGGCCCCTTAGGTAGTTTAACGGCAATTAAAAATTATGTTTGAATCTTGGAATCGACCCTAGGTTTCCTGACAAATGTAAAACCAAGATAGAGGTCTTCTGCAACTCTCTTAGGAGAGAAAATATATGAGGCCAGATTCCCGGGTAACCTTGAAGAACCTCTCTTCAAGAAGTGCCCTCTCTCCTTCTCTGTCTCTCTCTCTCTCTCTGTCTAAAACATATATTGTGGGTCCACGTGAACTCTAAAAGTGAATATTGTGCGTGCACTGGACGATGTGCTACACTCAGTGAACTCTTCACGGTACATCCTATCATCTCCGACCACCGCACCGCTACATGGCCTGGACCCCGATAGTAGCTACCCACCACCGTCTCCGGGCTTCACGAAGCTGCCGCCTACTCAATCTTGTGGACTGCTCCAGTCACCGCGACGCCCAGGCGACAGTCTGTAGGTTTTTGTGTGTATAGTTAGGTAGGTAGGTTAACTTTTGTTTATCGTAGGAAAACTTGTTTGAAATAAAACGGACTCAGTCTAATTTCTTTCTTTAATTTCTTTGAGGACCTGTGTAGGAAGCAGGAATATTTACGCGTCGAAAAAGTATGCGAATCGAACTGTCAGTGAACCTTATGTATAATAGCATAAGGTTCATTTTATCTGAACTCGAACACTTTTTCACTCTGGTATTTATTCCTGCTTGAGCCACTAAATTACTTTCTTTAGGCTTCTATTACGGTGGGATACTCACCACAACCCCTCGTATATCTGACAAACTATTAATCGTAGGAGAGGGGACGGTCATTGCTTTGGGATGCAACGTGTGTCTGCACATTTGCTCCGTCCCACCTGGCATCGACCGTGACCACCCCGGGGGCCGCAGCCGAAGAGGCAGCGAGGATGAAGACCCAAAAGTACTCTGTGCTTTTGGGCCAGTATATATTCGTCCCGCTTGCCATAGAAACCACCGGGGTCTGGGGAGTGCAGGGCAAGGCATTCATTAGGGAAATAGGGCGCCGCCTGAGGGACCGTGGCTATGACCGCCGCTCCGGGTCCTATCTTATGCAGAGGATCTCCCTCGCAGTGCAGCGCGGAAACGCCGCCAGCGTGATGGGGACCTTTGCATCTGATATGGTCCGGGGCGCTTTATTTTCTTAGTGTGTTTGTGTGTGTGTGTGTGTATGTTTTTGCATATTTAAGTTTTGTACAAAGTATTTCTTATTATTGTTTATGTAAATACATCAATAAAGATTAATCGTAATATTCAAATAAGTTTCTTAAAATAGGCTAAAATTTCATAAAATAAAGTATTTTTTTAGCGAAGCACGTGACCTATAATAGAGCCTCAATTTTTAGGCTTCCGTACCCGAAGGGTGCCAAACGGGACCTTATTACTAAGCCTCCGCTGTCGGTCTGTCTGTCCGTCCATCCGTCCGTCCGTCCGTCAGCGGGGTCTATCGGATCAACCGAAATAGGTAGAGCTGAAATTTTCACAGAATGTGCATTTCTGTTGCCGCAACAGCAAGAAATAATGAAGTACACACACTTTTGAAAATTAAAGGGGGTCCCCATACAAGCGACTGTTTTTTTTAATCCCTGCCCCTGCGTATACCTCATAACATCATGATTCAATATCACCATAAATTTCGCTGCTCTTAATAACTTTGTGATGACCCAGTCGGCTTCGTATCGGTTTCGCAATCTTGAAGTTCCGGGTTCGGTGCCCAGAGAACACATATATTTTTTATTTTTGTTTTGGTTTTATTATTTAGGATTTAGTGTTTTTTTCTTGTGCGATGGTACGGAACCCTTCGTATGCGAGTCCGACCCGCACTTCACCGTTTATTTTTTATATTATCCCCGGTTCTAGGCCATACACAGTAAATAGTTATTTTTTCAAAGAGTTTTCATTGACATATGATGTTTTCAAACACTTTGATCTTCATAACACATTTTTTTTTTTGGAATTGGAAACGTTCAATAGGCGACCGTTAAACCACTAGACCCCGGAGCTCTTTTTCTGAGCACGGAGTCGCTTTCTCAATTCTTCAAAACTATTTTTTTTTGTTTTCTTTTCGTTATTTCAAGATTGTGAGTGAACTATTAGTCTCACAGACTTCATTTTACGCTCTAATGAAAGCTAATTAAATGTACTACAAACGTTTCAATGACTTTTGTCACAGGCCAAACTATTTGGTTCATATTGTGATCTGGAAGGGAGCAAAATATAATTGTCAAATTTCGGGTAAAATTTATCATCCTTGATGGATGGATCATACCTAGATTAACTTTAAAATTAATTAAATTTGTTTTGTTTGTGATTTCACCCCCATTTTTCCCTCTTTACTCTTGTCAACTGACGTTCCAGACTTATAAACTACCTACCTGCAAAAAAACATAAGTCGGCGGTTAATAGGATCAATCGGTTAAAATAATAAATAACCCTGGTCTTGGATGTTTATATGTGTGTGGTGACGTCGCTGTTTCTGGTTCCTAGTGTGGGGCCAGAATGTGTGTGCCTGTATATAAATGTTATTACTGTAAATAAATGTTATTGTTATATATTTTCCCTAGGACATACCAGTTACGAGCTGCTTGTAGCTGAAAAAATTGCGAAAATTATGCGGTTTTTTGGGTTCAAAAGGTTGATCTCAACTCTTGGTATGGTTCAAACTGGGATTTCACGCATTTAGGACTAAATGAAGGTATTAAAACGATTACTTCCTCAAAACGCTTTTTGGATCTAATTAAATTAACATATTCACAATTTTTTTCTATTTTTGTTTTGACAGGGGATAAAACCTCTTGGTAGTCATTGTCTCAAGGTACGGATGAAAAATAACACCTACAAGGTGATCCCTTTCCGTATGTGGTCTAGAATTCTAGATGGAGTAGGGGTGTTCTAAGATTGAAGCGTCCGTATGTCTGTGTGTCTGTCTGTGGCACTCCACTCAAACGGGTGGATGGATTTTAATGCATTTAATAAAAAGGTGGTAGATTTCACTGCGATCGTTCTTAGAGATACATTTAATTGAAGTTGGTTCAGCGGTCCAAAAGTTATCAGCTAAAATAGGGAAGAATGGAAACAAATTTAAACCGGTGTTTTTTTAAATCTATGGTTATGGAATAGTGTAAGTAGTAGTGTAGTGAGTAATTCCATCTTTGATCGAATATGTTTAGTACCATATGTAGAAGTCACCGTAAGATGGTTAAAACCGTTGGCTGCTAAACTAACGTTTTTTTTCTCGTTAGTTGGTCAACTATCAACAGATAGTAACTGTAGCGTACTGCTTACTATATGACGCGTTATTTGATAAAGTAACGGATAAAACCGTTAAATAGTAAACTAGTTTAAACTTGAATTGCAAATCAAATACCAGGGCCACAGATTACTAAATAAGACTGCGGTAGCTTGGGTCAAGACTGTAGCACATAGCATATATAGCGCAGCGAACATGTGAGAACAAAAGAAACGTAAATTCTAAACCCTGTTGGTCTGGTTTACTATCTGTCGATAGATGATCAACTAACTTGTTAGTTTATAAACTAACGGTTTTGACTATCTTACGGTGACATATTTATGTATAGTACCTAGTGATTGCAAATTAGTTTAAAGAGCAAAGTTCCAAAGGTCACCATTGTTTGTATCTATTCACGTCATACCAATGTTCATCCTATTTCAACAGTTTTATCAACGGATGTAGCTGCTACTGAAGGCCATGTACATTATTTTTTATAGTATGACTATTAAACTAACTGTACTAAACAATATGTAATTGACCGAGCGTCGCAGAGTCTCCTTTTCAGCTTGGGCAAAAATGATTTCGTATGACTGGATTTCTGATCGGCGGTTCTCCTCTACAGATCGCAGGGCATGTTCGATAATTATAAGGTTATTTATTGTCGATGTCGTTTTAGGAAAATTGTCAAAGTGGCGGGGATATGGGGCTGCAAAGTTATTTGTGGGCGGCTACTTTCATCCTACATTTACGTAACCAGGTGCGTTCATAAGTTGCACGACCGGAAATCCGGACAAAAGAAAGCATTTTTACCCAAGCTGAACGTAGAAGCGCTTCGCGCTCGCTCGATCAATTCCCTATTCAGTTATTTATTCGTAAATATTGTATATCGTGTATTTACAACTGTTTTCGGGTCTCATCACTTCAGCTTATAGTAACAGAAAGGTGTACGGATCAAGCGAGGTGCGAGAATTTGATGCTTTGATATTTGACATCAGGTTGCAGTATTTTCACAACAAAATGGTGTTAAAGAATGTAATCTGAGAATAGGGAATTTTTCATCACTTTTCTGTAAAGAAACTATTGTATTTTGGAAATAAAACAATGGAAAGCCTTGAATTTTTGTTTTTATATGCAACATTATCCTATTTACATAGTTACATACAAACATTACATTATCCCATATAAAATGAAAGTGATTTGAAACAATGACCTCAAACAACATTTTAAATATTTTTTATTCTAAAAATAGATGATCAGCTTCTTTCTAGGCCATCAGTGTGCCTGCAGTAGCTTGTCGAAGCTGATTTATGGATTTATAGGTCGGATTAGTCCTTGATTAGTACCACACAAAATGAAAAACCACTACAATAACATAGTAAAACGATGGCCTTGACAGCTTTGTTTATAACTTTTTAACTATTCAGTTTCAGTTTCAGTTTATTTATTTATAATTGTCAATTACAGGTCAATACACATTTAGAAATACATTTAAAATTAGATTTAAATTATACGTTATAATTAAGATTAACACAACCTATTAATATAAATTATTATATACTAATTATATTGCACTGTTTATTACACATAATTCATTAAATACAAATACCTATGTTCAAAAGGTACGCAGGAAGGTACATTATATAAAAATACGAGGCTTCGTATTAGTCAAGTATTCATCCACACTATAAAACGTCTGCTCGATAAGCCAGTTCTTCAGTTTATGTTTGAAGCCACTTGTTGTTATGGCGGCCGTGATTTCTTGTGGTAGCCGGTTATAGATAGTGGGGCCCATAATGTGCGTGAGTTTATCTGAACGAGCGAGACTTCGTGGGATAGCGGCTAATTTTTCCGCATTTCTGGTGCGGTATTTGTGAAGATCACCCAGTTTAACAAAATTATGGGCGTTTTCCCTTACAAAAGTTGCCACCTGCAGAATTACAATGGAGGGTAAGGTAAGGATTCTGAGGGCTTTGAAATGTGGCCTGGCCGACTCGTCATGTGGCAGCTTCATGACCGCCCGCACGACCCGCTTCTGCATTCGGAAGGCGCGCTGCCAGTCCGCGGCGCGCCCCCACAGCTCGGCGCCGTATTGCAGTACCGAGTGCACCGTCGCGAAGTAGCAGGAGGGTACGGAGGAATACGTGTAGACGTCTACAAACAGATTTAGTGACAAGGCCGTATCAGAGTAAAGGAACAACAATCTTGTTTCTTTCAACGTTTTAGGAGCTGCTGTGGTCATCAGATAAATAGATAGGCGACTGTTAAAATCATGGTAAGGTAACCCTTCGTGTTCGAGTGCGAGTCGCAGATGGCTATTTTGGCAGGACTCCACGCGGATACAGACCGCGGGCCACGGCAAGTTTCATAGTCAAAAATGCTAATAAAATCGAACCTATTTGCAGTTCTGTTACATGCTAACGGTACATGGGGAACTTTCTTAATTTAGCTTATAAATTATAATCCACCAATGTCATGACATATTCTCGCTTTGTGTGACTTGTCTATCATGTAGATTAGAACTAAGAACCTTGGAAGGTTAGCAACTCTTTTAACTGTGAGTGGTATGTACAATACGTTTAATTATTTCAAGTGGTTTAGCCATGAACTGTGATCGTCTAGACATCATTCTACATGTAGAGTTATATACAGATATGCCTTTGGCTGGTAATAATAAAACAAGCGAATAAAAAACGAACTGAGCGAAAGACCATGAACTGAGCGAAAAAAATACTGAATTACGCAACAAAGTTACTAATTGGTTTAGCCAATGCTAGCCTAAATAAAGACTGCCTGGGCGAAGTGGTGGGTTAGGGTAGGTAAATATATAATATCCGCCTTTATGCTTATTTATTAGGTTGAACATGTAAAAAAAACAACAAAACATAAAATTACTTGAATTGAGGTTTTTTTTTTAGATTTCATGTTTCGCAGTTCGGTAATTTAGTCAGGCAAAATCAGTATTTTTGTCAAACAAAAACTGGCAGTGACATAACGACAACGTCATTTTAGACAAGTTACTCCTATTGGACCGATGTATGTGTATATGTTTAAGTGTGTGAAGTTGATAACGGAACCGTATATTTTTATTAGAGATGTATCGGGTATAGTTTGGCTCTCTATTTATTTCCAACAGATATCCGATCTGTTGGAAATAAATAGAGAATGGGAGTTAAAAGTAAACAAAAAAGACATCTATAAACCAGAACAGAACTCTTTCAAAACTAAATGATCGACACACCTTTTTGACGACCTGTGGCGCCGCGGATATGGCTCTGCCTACCATGCGAGAGGTCCCGTGTTCGATCCCCGACTGGGGATACAGAAAAAATCCCCAAGTCTTGGATGTTTATATGTGTGGGTATCCTAGTGTGGGGCCAGAAGCAATGTAAGTGCTTGTATGTAAATGATTATATTTGTATAATTTATCGAGTATAGAATTCTGGTTAGAAGGAATAACAGACAGCATCTTTATTCTTTATTGCACAGAAATCTTAATAGTAAGGTAACAAAACATTTTATGAGCAAAGGCGAGCTTATCTCTAAAGAGAGATTTCTACCAGCAAACCTAGGCAGGACAGGAAAAATTGTGCAACAGGAGAGTCCTAGTGCGCAATAAAACTGTACACATCTAATTGTTTACAACTAAAACATAATAAATGATATAATAAAAAAATTAATGAATGAAAATAAAATAAATGATATAGTAAATGATTTACACTAAATAAAATACAAAAGCAAAAAATAAAATATATATCAAACATATACTACTTATATATACATATATAAAAGTACCTATCACGAAAGAGAAAGGAAATGCTCTTTCAATCTTGTCTTAAAAGTGAAAATTGAGGGACTATCTCTAATAGCGCAGGGAAGTGCGTTCCACAGTCGGATCGCCGTTAACCTAAACGAGTGTTTGTAAGCGGCATTGTTATGCCGAGGAGTAGAAAGAAGAGACATCGTGTGGGATCTCCGGTTGCTATGCCTGGAGGAAATAAACTCGAAACGTTCTCGAAGATATGAGGGGTAGCGGGGATTTCGCAAAATGTTGAACAGATAGGAGAGAACGTGCATAACACGACGAAATCGGATCGGAAGCCACCCCAACTCCTTGCGATAATGTGAGACATGGTCATACTTGCGCAGCCCGAAGACAAACCGAATCCCGAGGTTTTGAAGTCGTTCGAGTTTGTTCAGTTGTTCTTCGTTCGCACCGATCCAGCAAACATCCGCATAGTCGATTAAAGGTAGTAGGAGGGACTGGGCAAGGGTAATTTTAGTCTGCTGCGGCAGGAAGTGCTGCAATCTCCGTAGGGAGTGAAATGACGCAAAGACTCGTCTGCTGACCTCACAAACATGGGGCGACCAGGACAACAATTTATCAAATCCAACCCAAGATTCTTGGCCTTCTCGCTGTATGAAATTATGTTACCATCATACACTATAGGGTCGACGGGCATTTTCTGAACTAGGTTATGAGAGTGACGAGTACCCAAAATCATGGCCTGTGATTTGCCCGGGTTGACAAGCAGACCATATGAGGTAGCCCATTTCCTGATGTTATCGAGATCAGCGTTCAACGCCTCTACTGTCATCTCTAACAGCAGCCCGTATTTTCAACAAAATCCCACCGAAAATTGCCGATTGGAGCATCGTAACGTGAAATAACACGTGACGCACGATCGATTATGCAGTGAAGTGAAATGTTGTTAAATTCAATTATTAACCAAAATATGCAGTGAAGTGAAATGTTGTTGAATTCAATTATTAACCAAAATAATTGAATTTAACAACATTTCACTTCACTGCATAATCGATTACTTTATTTAATGTTACTTTCGAAATTTGAGGTTACTATAAAAGTATTTCCATAATCCTTTAAACATTTAGTGACCCTTATATTTGGTGATCAGCTACACAATACCCAAACTCAACAGAGTTATCCAGAATGTAGCTTATAACGCCTTGCTGCAGCGTATTTCTATAGATGTCCTTTTCTATTAAGAAAAGCGAAACCGTTTATTGCCTCTTAACGCAGCTTTTCTATTCATCTACCACAATTTGCCCCTAGTACATCGCAATACGAGTACTAATTCTTTAGTCGTAGTAAGACAAAATGATACCTAATTTAGTTGCTTCATATATTTTATCCGTAGTAAAAGATAGTGAGTTATAATCCGTTCTCCGGCCGGATAGTAAATTAAGGCCGGATAGGCCGGATATCTGTTTCATCTCTAATCTTAATTATTCGTTGTGGTTGCAACAGCCATGCTTTTATGACATTCCACATTGTATCGGCGGCGGCGTGGGTAAACCCTTTTTAGTTCAACTCAGATGAATGTATGATCTATATTGATTGCTTCATGATGAATGTTGTTAATCGTTTCTATTGATTTCGATGAGCGCGGTTCAATTGAGAGCTTGAGGCGTAATCATCATAGAATGAGGCCAAGAATGGCCGTAATGTTTTTATATGAGTCGCGTTTTTCCAGTGAGGCGTCGAATTAAATCGACAAAAGCCGTTTCATTTTATGATTCTTAGTATGTCCTAACATTACGCACGCTTTTTTAAAAAAAAACATACCATATATCTGTCAAAAAGATAAATTATCCTCATGCGACAGCGTCAGAAAAGTTGAATGCTATGATCGACATTTTATTGAGTTACCTTTAGGTATCAGGTAGATTTACTTACAGAGGACAATGGAGACGACTCACATCGGCCCCCTAGACCCCACATAGTTGACAGAGCGAGCGAAGCGAGCGCAGCGTCCAGTTTCGAGATTGGTTAAAAATGCATTTGTCCTTCTGTCTGTCTGTCTGTCGGTCTGTTATCGCCTACAGGTCGCATTTCTTAACCTATCCTCGTGAAAATTTGTGACCAGGTTTGATAATTAGGTATATAGTTTTTTTGTCGAGTAAGTTTTAGATTTTTTAAATGGTGGACTAATGGCGGTACAAAGTTATTGGTGCGGCAACTTTCATACTCCATGTACGTGACCAGGTGCATTCATAAGTTTGTATGTGGTATTGAAAAAAATGCAGTCGGGTTATTTTATTTATAATAATTGCAGTTGTTCATCCGATAAACTTCAAGGGGTCGCGGGTGTGATGGGGCGAGTTTGCTGTAGCAAACGTATTCGTTACAGTGGGGTCAGTTTTTGGTTTTATTTCGGAAAATTTATACGTTCAGAGTTCAGACTAAGCAGGTTCTCTCTGCCTTCACGAGACGAACCCGTAGACACCAGATTTGACCTCCTGGGACCAAGGCAACGGGAGGAATCGCCAAAACTTAGAACCCTATTTTGCTCAAAAGTCTGCAAAGTAATTGGAAAATCCAAGCACCTGAAATTCAATTTAAAATTGGGCTTTCTTCGTTAAATTATTGCGCAAAATAAACTTGTATCGCATTATTATAAAGCCTTTTGTCCGTCAGTCGTGACAATATGTTGAAGTATGAATGTATGTCGAAGGGCTCGCAAGGTCTTTGTTCTCACAGAATCACTAGTGATAAAGGGAGATTAGTAAGTAAACCTTTACTTTACACACATATATATATAACTTTACCCACGCAGTAAGAGGATAAAGGCATTGTGAGGTTAGGGGCCGTTAATTAATCAAGTGATATTTTTAAGTGAGGTTTCAGACTACCCACCTTTCCCCAAAATCACGTGAATTTTTGGTACATACCTAGTACAGTGGCGTTCCTTTCATAGAGGCTAAAAGCAGGGTTTGTATAATAAATCTGAAATCAAAACCACCCTATCAAATTACTTCCATCTCTGCATTCCGGAGTGTCACGCTACATACGTCGAGCGCGGGGGCGGGGGGGGGGGGCGTCGTTAACTTATAAGTAGCTTGTCATCTCACTCGTTCTCGTTGGCTTTTACGATGCTTCAAACACTCTCGTCACTCACTTAGGGATACTATATCTACGATGTCGTCCCGAACATTTATCTGTCGTAACCATATCGAAGAATTCATGAAATGGGCAACTGTGGTTGAATAGAACTTTTTTGAGCGAAGAAATCTTTTAGGGAAAAATACTGCGGTAGCTTAAGTGAAGATTAAAGGGAGCATGCGCAGCTAAACCTCCGATTTGTCTTCGTGTTAGTTCGAAATGTATGTACATACATATATATATATCATATTAGTATATCACAAAAAAAAAAAAGTTTTTGAAAAGCTATGTTTCAACAAATTCGCCCTTTCTGACCATTTTATGAAATGGTCGGCCAGATAATGAAATTTTTGGCCATATCATAAAATGATCAATTCTATGATATAGCTACGACATATCTAAAGCATTTTTCTTTGCGATTTGAATTTAAAGCTGTCTTCGTACAGTCTGAAGTTAACTGTGTTGCGATACCTAGAATCTGTATAAAATACTAAAATTCATGTTTTCTTTTCTTCTATCTGTGGATGTTCGTAACGAAAATTAATACACGTGATATCTCACCCCCCCCCCCCCCCCCCCCCCGTGATATATCGTGATTTGTCGAGGCTCACGTGATTAATGAACGGCCCCTTCTTGCGTCAACAATAAATACCAAGTAACTGGAAATCATTCGACGTCACAAGATGAAACAAAGATTGCATCGCATATCTGTGCCACGGCAAAAGAATAAAAAAACAAAAGGCAGTCGCTGACTCACAGATCTCGTCATAAAATATCCCGCTTTTAATGCTGCTGCTAATACTTAACAACGAAATCACATTTTATTTTTAAGCACTTAATTTCGTGAATGCACACAGCCTAGTTCACAGAGCAATATAACCTATTTTTCAGGCGGGGTCATCGCTCCAAAGCAGCTGTTCTATGTAAGTACATATATCTGTTGAACCCGACCTACTAGACTGCTATTGGTCGGCAGACTTGGCTGAAATTAAAAAGAAAAACTTTTTATGAAGGTGGAGGAATCGGCCTGATCTCGATCTCCCAACGATTGTGGTCCGAGCGAGCGAAGTTCTCCGTTTCAGGATTGTGCCAAAATGCTTTCGTATGTCCGGATGTTCTCCTCTACAGGCCGAATTTCTCAACTGGTTCTCGTGAATTTTTGTGAGCAGGTTCGACAGTAAAATGGATTCTTTTTGCTGATTCAGTTTTTGGAAATTTTCAAAATGCCGGAGATGTGGGTTTTAAAATTTCAAAAAACCGCTGCAGTTCAAACAGCTTGACGCATTTGAACAAATGAGGTGTCGTTGGATTTGTAGAGACTGTGAGAGTAACAGGCTTCATTTTAGTGAAAAGTCAGTAGCTAGTTTGGGTTGAAAACCACAAAATGTAGTTTACAAAGTTATTAGTGCGGCTACTTTTATACTCTATGTTCGTAACCAGGTGCATTCTTAAGTTTGTATATGTTATTAAAAGAAAGTGGCACTCGTGTGGTCTACAAGTCACAGAGCTACTAGTAATAAAAGTTGTTGGATTAATTAATTAATTACACACTTCCATTGTTAGGTCTAGCTCCGCCGGTCCGGGATTACAAAACTATCCCACAACATTTTCTCAATGCCAGCTTGCAGGTAGGTATAATAATATAATATATATATACCTACCTACTAAACCTACCTATCTACATAACAATATATACCTACCTAATACGGCGCAGACAGTTTTAAACATATTTTTAGAGATTATCACTTTTAGGTAGGTTGGTATGGTACATACTCGTATTGCTACATTATTAAAATACATAAAAGATAGGTAAATCATTTTGATTGATTGATATAAATCATTAAAATTATTTTATTTATAATTAATTACCTATGTATATTATGTAGACCTAGGTAGGTCCTCCTTGTTAAGAAATCGTCGTGCGCACCAGAGCTGAGATAAATAAGACATAATGCAATTTTTCATAACAACTGCATAAGTAACTACACTTGTGTAAAGACGTAAGTATTGTCAGCCTGCTTATAAAGTTATAGGTATATTAAACATATATTGTTAGAAGTGGCTCTGTGAACTGTAGACCACGCGAGTTTCTTACTTATACTATGACGCGAGTCTGTTGGTTCATACATAAAAACTTATGAATGCACCTGGTTACGTACATGGAGTATAAAAGGACCCGCACCAGTAACTTTGTAAACTACATTTTGCGATAAAAAATCCAACATATTGACTTTTATTCAAAATTGTATAAAATATGTCACTTTCGTGGTCTCCATTAAGCCAACGAAACCTAATTTGTTAACATTCGTCAAGCCGTTTGAGAATATGTTTTGTTTTCATTTTCTATCTCCATGTCTCCTCCATTTTGAAAAAATCTAAAAACAGTATTTAATTAATAAAAACATAAAATTATCGAACCAGCTCACAAAATTTCACGAGATTCGGGTGAGAATTGTGACAAAGAGAGGTAAGAGACACAGATTCCTAAGTAGAGGAGAGCAGCCGGAAATCCGGACAACTAATGTACTAATAATTAGTAATTATTCTTATGAATGCATCTTTGCCCAAGCTGGACGGAGACGAAGCGGAGCGCTCACCCGGTCAATAAAATGTTGGAGGCTGTACTAAGTATATATGTTACGGCTAAAGCTAGGTGTGAAACTAAACTTAAGTTTAGCCGGCTAGTCTTAAGATTAATTTCGAGCCTCGGCTAATGTCCGAAGTCATGTTCGTTTGTGATAACGGATGTCATCTTTAATCGGCTAGACTGCACATTAGCCGATGCGTTTCGTTTAATGTTGGACATTAGTTAGCTAATGTTGAAAACGAAGTATTCGTGCGACTGCGGGGAGCGGGGCGGAGTAATTTTATTCAGATGAGAAAGTTATTTCTATATCAGGGCAAAACACTGCGGTAGCTTAGGTGAAGGGTTAAGGGGGTGAGCGAAGCGAAGCCCCCTTTATCCTTCGTGTTAGGTTAAACATGTAAGAACAACAAAAAATAATTATACTCGTCTTATTATAGTTTTTGTTGTTCTTACATGTTCAACCTAACACGAAGGATAAAGGGGGCTTCGCTTCGCTCACCCCCTTTATCCTTCACCTAAGCTACCGCAGTGTTTACGGCTACCGAATAATTATCATCAATTATTCCAGGATTAAGACGGTAATTTTTCAACATTAGCCTAGGTATACTGAAAAATAAACTTAAGTTTAGTTGGCTAATGTCAATCATATTTTCTCACCCTACTTTAGCCTCAACAGCGTCGTGGCTAAACTGCAGTTTAGCCGACTAATGTTGAAATCATTTATCGCAATGAACATTATTTCGGACATTAGCCGAGGCTCGGAATTAATCTTAAGACTAGCCGGCTAAACTTAAGTTTAGTTTCACACCTACCTTTAGCCGTTACATATATAACAATAATATCCAAATACTATCTAAATCGATTACTAGGCCCGAGCCTAAGTAAAGCGGCTGACCAGACAGCCAGGCATTAGTTAGTACGCTCTTACCTACTCTACATTCCACATCTTGGCAAGAAATGTCCACCCATACATATAAAATCAATAACCCCTTTTATCAACAACTCGACAAAACCCTCACAAAGCAGCTGTTACAATATCTGAGTACCGTTAGCCAGAATTAGAACTGAACTGTCTGACAAATGTTAGACAGAAGCTAAGTACAAAATACCGCAGTTAAAAATGTAGAGTCAAATGTTCTGCCGTCGATGTGGAAATATATCCGCAGTGAGGGTGAATGCGAGGGAGCGAGAAAGAAAGAGAGAGACTGAAATCGATGCGAGGAAAAGAGAAAACTGTACTTCTGTTTCAGCCAAGCTGAGTTCGCGTGCACCGAGAATGCACTGAATATTTCGTTGCTTAGGGCAGGCAGGGGCTTTCGCTCTTTGTGGAAGAATATCTCTTGATTAAGTACGCCTTTACCTATTAATGTTCTGACATTATGAGTATAGATAGAACATATTATAATTAACTAATTACTGGAATTGATCACCAATATATCGTATAAGTTACACAGGACATGGTAGACAGAGTCATATTTTTTTTGGTGAGATTAACTGACATCCAACTTATCGGTAGGGTTCCAATTTTATAATTAACTCGATAGAAAGTCATCAAAATAATTCGACTTTAACTGTATATCAACCAAATGCCACGTGACGACCCAAAACGCGATGCCCCTGTTTACATTCATGGTTCATTAAACAATAGGCTACCGGCCATGGTGTCTCAAGTTTAACATTTATAATTAAGATTGAAAATCGATTGGCAAGCGGCAGCGTGGAAGCCACAACACTGAACAGCTGTGGGGGCCCGCGCGGCACGGCGCAATCGCCTTTGTTGCCAACAATCCACTGGCACGCTCGGAGCGCGCTCTACCAACCACGGAGCAGAGTTGAATGTCTTTGTGATTGTAAGCCAGTAGCACATGAGCGGAGTTGATGGCTGTACGCCTGTAACTACATTCCTAAACCAACCGAGCATCTATTCCAATACTCGCTACAAACCAACAGTGAATTTTTAATAGTTATCTACCTAAAAGCTTGTGCCAGTTATACGTGTTCAATTTTGTGTCTGTATGAGGGACTGCTGTTTCTATATCACTGGATTTTGCATCTCTCTTTGTTGACTGAGGTAATTTTACTATACTTTCTAGTTGCATTATGCCATTTCTGTCTGCATGTGTGGTATTTGGTGTAATTTTGAGGTATTTCTGTGGATCATTGAGTGTCTTTCGAGTGTTCTAGATAGAGTGGCGAGTGTGACCTATTCATCAAACTTCGTAGCAAACGACTTTTTCCATGTTTGCCATTTCTCTAGCCAAGTTAATGATTTCCACCGACCTTTATAATGTATTTTTCTTTGTGGCATGCATCGGAATTAATGAGAAAACGTTATAAAGATATCCTAAAAATTTGTATTGAATTCCGGTACCTACCTACCTAACTATATTGGGTACCTAACCTTAGGTATACCTACTTTACAAAGAATTCCTGTGCATTGTCCTTAATTGACTCAACATTTTTCTACATCTATGAAATTATGAAAGAACTTATCGATTTCTTTAGTAGGCACTTTAAGTCTTGTTCTATTCGCTATTCTATATACCTACCTAACGTCCGTGGCCTAGCGGTATTCGCACATCGGAAACGATCGTGCTGGTAGCAACATCTGGCTGAGACGGGTACAGGATGGGTGTCAGTTTCTATGTGGCATTTGTTTCGGGCGCTTCCGTGTTTCGGATGACAAGTTAAGCTGTAGGTCCCGGCTCTATCGTTACTCGGTGGTAGAAGTCGTAAATCTGGTCAGAGGCCCTGATACGGTAGCTTGCAAACATCTGCCAGTCAGGCTGGCCACAAGCCCCACATCCCTCCATCAACCCGCACTGAGCCAAAGTGGTGGAGTACCGTAAAAGAGGGCTAATTGGAATTGAGAGGCTAATTGGAACTAATAGAAAATGCAGCCAAATCTCTGCATTTTGTTTTATATAGTTCCAATTAGCCCCTCAATTCCAAGGAGCCCCCTTTTACCGGTATTTTATTTATTTTATTTTATTCGGAAAACATCCAGTAATAAGGTAATTATCTAAATTACTAAAACATTATGATTGTCTAAACACCATTTATCAGTTTTCGCATGTTGAATCAATATTTACGCTTGTTTGCTGATGAAGATGGTGAAACGTTAAAGTATGTAATACAAGATGTTATATCTACAAGTGGTGGAGTAAGGCTCAATCTTCTCGTATCCGGCTAAAGGCCCGTGCCCCTCGGTGGGGACATAAATGGGCTACATTATATATATACCTACCTACCTATATTATTTTTAGATTCTGGTAGTAAGTAGATCGTAAGCTCTAGTCACGCCATACACCTACCTACGTAGTCCAGGTAACGATAGGACTCCTTATGATGTGATTGATGACCCACGAAATAAGAATTGGGAAATATTGAACTCCACATCAAAAATACTGAATTGCACAGCAAATATCAGGGCAATATACTTCGGTAGCTTAGGTGAAGGGTAAAGGGGGTGAGCGAAGCGAAGCCCCCATTTATCCTTCGCGTTAGGTTGAACATGCAAGAACAACAAAAAATACTTAAAACATAAACTTGAGTACACATAAAATATTTAAAACATAAAAAGTGTTTTTGCTGATCCTTTTTTGCTGTGCAAATCAGTATTTTTGATGTGCGATTAAATACTAACCATAAGAAATCTGAAATCAGACAATTTATTGTGGTAGGCAGGTTGGTAACTACATCTAAATACTTACTTTAAATTAGATGTTACATAAGTATTATGTTTTGTTCTTACATCCAGCCGTTATGCATACAAAATGACATGTTAGCGTTTTAAGCAAATAAACAACAGTTGTGTTAGAGGGCAATACTACTTCACACCATTACATCATTGTCAGAAATAATATGATTCGGCGCTAAGTCCAGAAAGGGTAGGTTGGGTATACGTCCATTTACAGTTTATGAGCGGTGGCCTTGAATGCGCAGTAGTCACTTTTCAATACCTGTACATATGCGCATTAATTCCCGCCAACGTCGCTCAGCGCTCTTAATTCGTGGCGCAAGGTATATATTCACGATAGAAGAAGTGAACGGTTTTGCATAATGTACTGATTGCAAAAAAGGTGATCGTTGAACGAATGAATGAATTAGAATAATTTACAACAAAATAGCCAGGCATGAAATGTAAGTCACCCTGAATCTGTCCGTGAACACAGCTATACCTACTTAACCGTACTTTTTGCCAATGATACCTAAGGAAAGGCTTCTGCCCTTTCAATATGGTTCAACATTTTCGAAGTTCATCAACTTTTCCATTCAATTGAATACTTTTACTAAATTCCGTTTTGAGTACTTATCTCTTTTCGGGAGACCGCTGTTAGCCATTCCGCGGCATAACAACGCTGCCTATCTCTCGGATTTCGGGCGGTCCGACTTAGGAACGCACTTCCTTGCATTATAATTTATATTATTATAAGAGACAGTCCCATTCTTTGAAACGTATTAAAGAGCACTGCCTGCTGCCTCTATCTTTCGTAAAGTTATTGTATGTATTTATATGTAAAGTGTATGTAATTTATATTGGTACTTATTTAGTAGTTACTGTCTTTATTTTATAAGTATTTAATTTATTCCTTGGCATTTTATTTCACATTTTATTGATTTTTTTTTTCTTTAATGTCTTGGTTTGCTGGAAGAAATCTCTTTTAACTTGTAGAATATTTGTCTGCAATAAAGAATTATGTATTATGAAAAAATCAGTAGTGTATACGGGATAACATTGCGATAGCGGTCATTGACCCGAGTGCGACTGCGAACCGGATCTTACACGGAAATTATAGCGACAGTTATTTCCAACGTTGCACGTAATAACCGCTAACCCAATCACGAGCATACAGTGGTGGGCAGGAGTCAATACCCGCGATTGCAGTGCTAATCCGAAAATACCTACTATGCAGAAAACACAGCTTAGCAAGGGCGCGCGAAAGGAGGTGTCTCCGACCGGCGTTTTTACCTATAAGGTAAAAACTCCGATCGTGAACTGATATTATAAATATCAGTTCACGCATTTCGTTTTAACTTAAAAATAAATAAATAAGATTTCAATGATATGTAAAAGCTCAACCTATACGTGCGATACTTTCTCATAACGATGACCTCTGTGGCGCAGCGGTTGTGGCTCTGCCTACCATGCGAGAGGTACCGGGATCGATCCCCGGCTGGGGGTGAAAAAAAAACCCCAGTTCTTGAAACTTGACTTCGCTGTTTCTGGTTCCCACGACAGAGGGTATCCTAGTGTGGGGCCAGAAGCAATGTATGTGACTGTCTGTTGATAAAGTGTACCAAACGATCTGCAGAATTATGGCCTAGTGATAGGGTTCGCTTCGCTCACCCTAATAATATGTTTCTATACCCATAAACAATCAAAAGTAAATACCGCATCATCATCATTATAGTGCCTGCTTTAATGTTGCGGCAACGAGCGGTATCACGCCAATTCTATATAATTTGTAACTCAAGCACGATATTTTATGTCATGCATATAAGTAAATATGGCGTCTATTAGATTAGAAGTATTTTTTTTAATTATAAAAAAAAACGTATTACTATTAATCATGGTTTGGTTTGATACAGTCTGAGTCTTTATAAAGTGCTTACAGGGTGTGCCACAAGTCACGTCGCACAGCGACACAGAATGACTTCACTGAAAGTTGCAAGTAATTCGAGATATAGTTGGTTTAAAATGCCTTATCCTAAATTAAGTATTTAATGTGAACATTATGAGTAATAGATGTCTGTAGCTACTGCCAGATAAACGTGCAATAAAATACATTAACCCGGCTAAGAAAATGTATGCGACTTGACGTTTGCCGCGCAAAGTCACGACGGCAAACGTCAAATAGTGGTAGCAGTAGCTTTAATTACTTTTTCACACCATTCATTCGGAAAAGTAAGTTTTGCTCCACGACGAGAGGGAGCAAAATGCTACTTTTCTGTTCAAGCTACTTTTTTAATTTATTCATTGGCTTGTAGCATTTACGCAATATGCCAATTGAACACAGATCTTATTAAAATAATCGATTATAATTTCAACGCAGTCGATTAAAAAGGAACATGCTTCAAGTTTTAACTTTAACAACGTTATATGAAAAAGTATGATTTTTCGTATGATTGATTTATGGTATTAAAAAAATGTCACAATAAATTATATGTTTTACTGAAATCAAAACTATAAACATATTATAGACTGGTATTGTGAAATAATGAATATTGATATCCGAAACCATTGCAATATTCGATTCGATTATTTGTACACATCGGTAAAAGTAGCACAGGAATATTTTATCTGTGGGGACCTTTCTCTAATCCTTCACAATCTGCCATTAAAAAAAAGTTTTGTTTACGTTGTTCGATTACTGTAAAAGCGGTGAAAGTATAAATCAAAGTAAAGTTTTTTTTAGAGCATTTAATTTAAATTTTCCTCATAGTCAGTGTGAAAAGTTGTATGTGTCAGTCAGGAGCAAAATTATTTTCGTCATGGGCGTTAACGCTTGAATCCTTCGTTACGCTCAGGATTCTATCGTAGAATCCTTCCCTTCACTCTGGATTCAATGTGCGGCCCTCGCCGTAAATACATCATTTTGCTCCCTTTATATTTATAAGAGGCTTTTTCTGCGAGTAAACAGTCTGAGAAAAAATAGCTTTTTAAATTTAAATGCCGCGGACATAGGCGAAATCGCAAACAGCGAACGGGCATCGAGTTATTATTCGATGTTCTTTGGTTGTTTACGATTTCGCCAATGTCACAGAAACTGCCATCGATTTTTAACTCGATTGCATTATCTGTGCTATTAATTTCAAATAATCGAGCTTATTTTATTCTCTAACCTTTCTAATTGATAAATAAAACAAGTAGAGAAATATTCCGTAGTGTAAATGAGACGAAGTTTATCATGAAAATGTTATTTGATTTTTCAATGTTTTATATTTTCATTCTCTTATTTGGTATGTTCTCATTGCTGAGATTAAAAGTTGTACGTGCAACACGAGACCAAAGTTATTGTTGCACAAATAACTATTTCTTAAATAAGGTTAAAAATAATATCACTCAGACATCCCTTAATCAAACATTTTAAAAGGTTACTTGTGGCTGTTTGTTTATCGACGAAAAAAAATATTGCCACTTACACACACGTCACTATTGAACATTCATAACAATAAATGAAAATGAAATGAAATAATTTATTACAACAATAACATTCCATTAAGCACAAGATGGTCTAAAATAAATTGACTATAAAATGATGGACTTTACTGTACGATACGTTGTTTTACAATTCTTACGTATATTTAGCGCAGGTCCCAAAAATATGAATTGTAAAACCATAGGATACTAACGATGCATTGAACGAACTGTCGAAATGTTAAAGGTTTTTAGGTGGCTTGTTCTTCTTCCTGAGTGGGCTTTGAATCCAGTTATTACATTAGGTTTGATTGCCTTGCTCTAATCTATGGATTTCACTAAGACTTCATTATAATCTGAGAAATCATTAAATCTCACGGCTTAATAAAACTATAGTAGGTAATAAAAATATTAGTTCACGTTCTGACACATCACATTTGACAGTTTTAAACGACAGCCATCGCAACGGCGAAGGAAATTTGAGCAAACTACGCTGTAGAGGACAAATTTAGGACATTCTCAATCAATTTCAATTTCAAATCATTCTCAATATTTCTCAATTTCAAAAAGGTGTCTCAGTTTTAATGCATCCGAAAATATTTTACATTTTACCCAATTCCTAATTCAAATAAATCAAATTCAAGTCGTTCGTTGTTTCGTTTCGTTTCGTTCGTTCGTTTTAAGTCTGGCATACCTACAATATGTGCATTATTCTCGAAATCATACAAAACGTTTTACAAAAAACACCCGGATGAAACTAATTTTAACTCAACTTCAACAAAAAGTTACTCGTTGCTTGTTGTTTTTATCAATTCAAACTCCAATTATCAAAGCTGTATACTATACATATATGTATTATACCTATATTTGACGATCTATGTGTTGCGGTCGAGGCTGCGCTTCCCAAGCGAGGTTCCGGGTTCGAATCCCGGCTGGGGGGGAAGAAAACAATCCGCCCGGTCTTGGATGTTCACATATTTGTGACGTCGCTGTTTCCGTTTCCCACGACACAGGGAAAACGGATCCTAGCCTAGTGTGGAGCCAGAAGCAATGTGTGTGCCAGTATGTAAATGTTATGTTATTAACGAACAAAATACGTAGAAGATATTCAATTTATGCCACTTATTTCGTGACGTAAATAAAAAACTGGTCAAGTGCGAGTCTAAATCGCGCACGAAGGGTTCCGTACCACCGTTCAATGGAAGCGATGGTGTGGAGTGAATAGTTTGGATTTTACACAGCAAAATATTGTTTACAAAGTTATTGGTGCGGTTACTTTCACACTCCATGTACGTAACCAGGTGCATCCATAAGTTTGTATGTGTTATTGTTGTATGGGAGCCCCCTTAAATATTTATTTTATCCTGTTTTTTAGTATTTGTTGTTATAGCGGCAACAGAAATACATAATCTGTGAAAATTTCAACTCTCTAGCTAGCTAGGTTCTTGAGATACAGCCTGGTGACAGACGGACGGACAGCGAAGTCTTTGTAATAGGGTCCCGTTTGGAACCCTTCGGGTACGGAACCCTAAAAAAACATGTAACATAGGAGAGCGGTGATGAAAATTATAGGTAGGTATGCCTTTGTCATTCTTTAATCTACGTCATCTTACGACCGTATTATTACTAGTTGCCCTGTGGGCAGTAGAACTCGCTAACAGGGGGGACTGTGAACCAATTTATAGGTAAGTATTTTAGATTCCATCAAAAGCAAGCAGTAAAGTAGCCGCACCAATAAATTTGTAAACTACATCATTTTGCGATTTAAAATACAATCTATTGAATTTTCACGAAAATAGTTATAGTCTATTTCACTCACTCTTATGGTCTGTATATATCCTCTTTAATAATCTGTCTCCTACTTCGAGGAGTCCAAACTTGGTGTGTTTTGAAAATATTTCTTGGAATTTTAGAAAACAGGTGGCCGAAAGATAATGGTTTAGTATATTTTTAGAACCGTCTCATGAAGCCCTTTAATTTGATACACCACACGATGGGTTTAAAAACAAAATGCCATACAAAAAAATTATGACGTCAAACCTCCCTTCCCCAAGGGGAAATCGAGAAAAGCTCTCGCCAAAAAAGACTTTTGATTCAAGGAACACGTGTGCCAAGTTTTGTGGCCCCTAGACCGGAACTGACACACACACGTAGAGACAGACGTAAGCAAAATCAGCCTCCTATCTTGTCGAATGGAGCCCTTCGCTCGCTCGGTCAAAAACATACGGGTTTTTAAGAATGAAAAGTAGTGCCCATACAAGGGATTATTTGTATGGCCATTTTGTTAGCCATTTTGTTTTAGTTGTTTATCGGTGAACTGAACTGGAACTCTCCCAATAGAAAAGATCTTTAATTGCGAATATTGAGTTTAGTGCTTAGTAGTTATTAGTCATTGACCGAGCGAACGAAGCGTCCACTTTCAAAATTGGCCAAAAATGCGTTTGTTGTTCTGTCTGTTTGTCTGTTCTCGCCTACAAGTCGCATTTCTCAAACGATTCTCGTGAATTTTTGTGAGCAGGTTCGATAATTATTTATGATTTTTTGTCGGGTCAGTTTTTAGTTTTTTTTTTAATTGGCGGCCTTATGGCGTTACAAAGTTATTGTTGCGGCTACTTTCGTACTACATGTACGTAACCAGGTGCATTCATAAGTTTGTATGTGGTATTGAAATTAAATGCAGTCGGGTTATTTTATTTATAATAATTGCAGTTGTTCATAAACTTCAAGGGGTCGGGAGTGTGATGGGGGAGTGGAGTAGGCGGGGGGGGGGGGGGGGAGTTTGCTGTAGCCAACGTATTCGTTACAGCGGATTTCAGTTTTAAGAGTGTAATTCATTTGATAGTCTGCATCTGCAATAGAAATCTGCACACGTTTAAATAGGGTATTGTTCTTCATTAACAAAGCCGATGAAATCGAGAAAACGAAAAAACCAGACATTATTTTAAATATCCTAACAATACACCAATGCCGTCATAAATATGCAATGTTGACATGTCCTTGAATTTGACAGTTCATTCCTCCACTTACACTCCACTCGGCTGAGGAAAATCCTCAAGTCGAGGCAATACGGTACTTGACAAGGTAGGTAATCCAATAAATCTAGAAACGTGTCTCAAGCTGAACCTATTTCAACAAAAACGTTTGACAATATCAGAATTGTTTATTTGCAGCAGTTGTATTTTTTAAACTCAATTTTGTATTAAACAGACAGCATTTGACTATGGCGTCACATGCTAGTATTTCATAGAATTCGTGAACATATATCATATATGATATGATAAACTGTGTTGTAATTTACAATCATTCTTATTAACTTTTAGAACAAGTTGAGAACCTTAATTTTATAAGTCAACGACAAAGTTAGCCACTTTTAATTATTTTGTGTTCGCGTTCGTGTCATCGTTTGTGTCACCGTGGAAGCATTTAACAATGTTTATTTGTTAAATGCTTCCACGGTGTCATCGACAAAAATAACCAAACTATAAATAAAAGTAACCAAAGAAAATGTTCGCATCCATTCGATGAGACTCGTCTTATTAGGTCTTAGATGTACGAGTATAAGCAGAAAATATATACACTGTACAGTATAAACAGCCTGTGTACGTAGCTTTTTTAAATTCTTGGTCCTGGATGGAAATCTCGAAAAAACCAGCGAAGTGCGAGTAGGAATCGCACATGAATCGCCCGTCATCGTTTTCGTGGCGTTGATATCACGCTTACTGGCACAACAATTGAAGCATTTATACGCGAGTGATTTAAACGTTCCATTGTCTACTGTGAAATATCAATAAACACGAGAGAGAATCATTTGGAAAACATATCTACATTATAATTTCTTACAGAACGATAACTTTAACTTTACTAATCGACATTTCTCAGTTTAAGTCGCTGAAAGTGATCAAAATGTCCTGGAAACAAGAAATTTGGCACAGAGGACGACTGTATTAAGGGAAAAATTACGATTAAACATTAATTAAAAAGCCGAGAAGTGTCGAGGGGTAAAGTTAAAATAATCGTTCCTACTGTATCATCTTGATGTAGGTGGTAAGTTTTTTGCAATATAAAGGACGGGGCAACAAACCCGGCTGGAGACGAGATTCTGAGACTAGGTTCATCAAACTGTGTTGCTGTGTCGCCCTTAGAGGATTATCTGAACATAAAATATACTTAGCAGGTAGATTCCCGATGTATACGACTGTGAAGGTGAGGTAAAAGATTTTCACGCTATTTCTGTTTCTTATGTCTTTACCTCGAATTATGCAAACGCCCTAGACTGGATGTTAATATGAAGCATGTCTTTGTATACTACAAGACAGACTGCAGACTTAAAGCGGCCATAAAGCCCTTTTAAAAAGATGGACCAAAATTAAATTGCTCTTATTTTATCCTAAAACGTTTGCCAACCATAGAGTGGTAACAACTGATGAAACATACTGTTGGCTGTATGCCAGCGCGTGCGCCGGCCATGTCAGCAGATGATGCAAGATTACGTACGAGATTACCTACCTACCTAGTTGAACTGGAGCAAAGGGAATAAAACTCTGGAACGGAGTCCACATTAACATTTTTCGAATGGAATAAGCAGTTAGAAATGAGTACTTTAGGCATTTTTTGCAGCAGTATAGCCACCACGATGATATTAAATTGTTATCAATACTCGAATTAAAGTTGACAATTGCTACTGTGGCTGTCAGTTTGACCCAGTCATTTGGTGCGACCGATATATGGCGAACTAGAAAGATTTGCGTTAGTTTTTAAAGTACCTAATAACATCACGAGAATAAAACGCGTACAGGAAAAATGCAATAATAAAATCATCTCTTGTATGGGGACCCCCTTCTATATATAAAAACGTATTTAATTAGTAATTCTTTACTAAAGCGACAAAAATACACACTTTGTGAAAATTTTAACTGTCTGTTACGGTTCTTGACATATACTTAGCCCACTATAGACAGAAGGAAGAACGGATGGACGAACGGAATGACGGACGAATGGACGGACGGACGGACGGCTGAGGCTTAGCATTAGCATGGACGAATAAAACTAGAGGAAAAACAATCGTAGTACTTTGAAGCGTAATTCGATTTTTAGTTTAAATGTATATTGCTAGATAGAGCTACTAGTTCAAAAGTTCTTTCTAGTATATGTAGTATCGTGGTGGCGCGCTTAAGACGCTGATTAAATAAATATGGGGTGCTGTTTTCATGTTCATTCATGTTCATGTGTTTTTCAGGAAATACTGGTCAAATCGTAATTAATTTCTGGTATATGTAATTTGACTATATAATCTAGAGATTCTTAATTGGAAAACATGTTTGGATAAAATTTTCTCGATAGAAAATAAATACAAAGTCAACCCTTTTTTTATGGTTTTATCCTATTACACCGCAGTAGTAAGTGAATATGACTGTGTGATAATTGCAATGTATGAACAATTGTTATTTCTAACGATTTTCAATTTGAAAGTTAATTCCCTGAAATAGTTTATTTTTTATGTTTTTTTTACGTTTTGGCGCTTACGTTGTTTCAGATTAGTCGCGAGCGCATTATTGGCATCCCGTTCTTTCTTATTCGCGAGTAATTATTGCATCTCACTTCCGCGATCTTCGATTCCGCGATTCCATCATCGCCTTAATTTAGGAAAGATGGCGGTATCAGCGTTCATTTCCTAAGAAGAAACAAGGCTGAAGGTTACGCCATCTCTGATTTTTCGTCGATATTATAGGCATTATACTACTCCGTCACCCTAAGCACCCAGAATCTATTGCGTGGTACAGCGACATCTAGAAATAATACAAGATTTTAGCTTTCTAGCAGGGTACGTTTTTTTGTATGACGTTGTCATTTCTCTAGTTTTATTCGTCCATGGCATTAGGGTCCTATTGGGCAATTTCGGCTATGGAAGCTTGAAAAAGGCGCCACTATCTCATACCGCGTGGTGGCGTGGCAATGTATTTACGGCCAAAATACATGTTGAAGTGGACTTTGCCTGCTTTGACTATAAGCTATTGACTACACAAAAAGAGCAACAAAAAAGAATGATATATAGTAAACATTCTCTTGTTTCGTATAACAAGCCGAGAAGGAGATGTTGCAAAAAAAAACCGGTCAACTCCGACTTGACTTCCACTTCGACTTGACGAAGGTCACCGCACAATCGTAGGGATGGTGTGGAGTAAATAGTGTGGATTTTACTTAGCAAAACGTTGTTTACAAAGTTATTGGTGCGGCTACTTTCATACTCCATGTACGTAACCAGGTACATTTATAAGTTTGTATGTGGCTTACAGATAAATATAGACCCTCGGCAATTCCGGGTAGGTTTTCCTGTAATCTTTGGCTTGAGTTCTATGGTTCTATATTCTTTATTTTTTCATAATTTTAGACTGAAGTTTCGGAGATAGGGGGGGGGGGGGGATGGTATTTTTTTGCACTTTTTTGATCATAACGTCGATCATATCATAACAATTTATTTTTTTGATAAGTTTATAATGAGCTCTTTTCAACGATAACTAACATGATTTAATTATAACAGTGTTTTTTTTCTTTCTTTTTTTTGTCGATTTAGCCCCTCCACTTTTTTGTATGCAATATTTTTTCATATTGGACTTGAATTATGTTGCGGTTATCAGGATAAGTATTTTTGCTAAAGATTTCAAGACTCTATCTCTAATAGTTCCTGAGACAAGTGCCTGTGACAGACGGACGGACGGACACGCGAGTGATCCTTTAAGGGTCCCTTTTTTACCTTTTGAGGTAGCTAAAACTGTTTTTAGACGCCACTTTTCCCACACATCGGTGGCAAAGTAGATATTCGGAAAGAGCATATCAAAATCTATAAAATCACCAATTTTCATGAGTTCTTCCTCGTGTTTCTACTGAATTCTCCTAGTGGTAGTTCATCAAAATTCCCGAATAACTTTCCAGGCAAAACTACCAATTGACCAAATAGCAAATAGTTCCCAAGCGAGAGCCGGGCGGGGACAGAGCGCATGACTTTGATTAGCGTCAAACTTTGGGTTAAGGCGCTGCCTCGTCCGTGCAAAGGTCTCTGTTACTCCAGGCGGAAAGACCCGCAGTGTGAGAGGGACGGAATCGGGAAAAAATGAAAAAAACGTAGCGCTAAACCATCGAAAAATTGTTTAAAAATAAACTACAATTTGTTATTAAAAAGTTTTTTAAGGAGATTTTGCGAATACATAATATCTACATCTTGAACGCAGTTCCACAATGAAATTAGTTAGGATTTCAGAATTACAGAAAAAAATAAAACAATTGAGAGGTGTTTTCGTAATTAAATTCTATCGAGAAATTTTTATCTAATCGCGTTTCCCTTTAATAAAAATCTTAATCAACGTTATTTGGGTCAAACTCAATAAACGTTGAAACAAAAATCAAATCTGTAGATGACTTCATGCTGGAGTAAATGGATTCGAAAAAAACCCCATTTTTTTTTTCGCATCACCTTAACGGTTCCGTATCCGGGTCATTATCTTGTACTTAAAATTAGTATACCTACTATTTGTATTAAAGCACCATGACGGCAAAATCTATCAGCTGGAATGTTAAATGCCCGATATCAATTGTAGTGATTTTATTGCAATTTTGTTGCCGTTCAGATTTTGTTTCGTCAATGGAATTATGAAGATAAAAATCTATCTTACTTAGCGGATAAATTTTTTGCAATTTACCTACAATTCAGTGTGATTGTCGTCCCGTTGTAGTGCAGTCTCGTGGAAAATTGCAGTGTTCTTGGAAAAGTTGTGGAAGTACCTATACATACTGAGATGGTCGCTAGCTATAACCTAGTGCAGGTACGAAGTTAAGATAAGTACTTATCTTAAATCTGTATAAGGTTTTGTTATCAATATAATAAGTACCATCGGTGTGGTACAGAAAGATCAAACTCGGTTTAAGTTCCTTTTCTTTCCATATCCCGATGGCGAAAGGCTTACAATGTAGGTAGGTATATAAAATAATTTCTATGATACCTAGGTACGTAGTAGGTCTAGCCTTTGGTATAAATCTGCTGATTACAGGAGCTGTACAAATGTAAACATTTTAAACTAACGAGTATAAAGTCTGAAAGCAACGTCGAAAACGTCAGAAGTTTAAAACATGTTTAATCTATATCATATCAGTATGTTTTTCGGTAGGAGAAAACAGATTTTCAAAAATGGTGAAATCTAGCATAAAATTCTCATGATACTAACATCGATAAAATAGGTCCCTCACATACATCGGCTGGCAATGACTGAAACCGGTATTCTGCCCGCGTCCGTATCAGTGACCTATAGACACAAATTAAGGACTAGATTCAATGGCAGATAATGGCCCTACTTTATGTTGGTAGATGTCTCTAGAGACTGCTCTGGAGCAGGGTTTTTTAAACTGGGTCGCTACCCCCAGGGGAGTCTAGAAGTTTCGCCATTTCCTTTTGATAAAGGACATCCTAGGGAGTTGGCTAGGATGTTTGAAAGAGGATCGCGTAGCCAAAAAGGATGAAGAACATTGCTCTAGTACTAGTAGTAAAGAATATTAGAATATTTTTCCTTCTATTTACATAGTTCATATTCAAATGACACAAATATATCTGGCCGTTACCCAAGGGAATACTCTGGCCGGATACGGGATCTCTGCAAAGTGATTCTTTGCAATACAAGACTTCTGAATCATATTTACCCAGCAGAATATCTATTTCTAAGTTATAGGACAGCTTCATCGTGCGATTTGTCGACAGTAATACGGCTTTCTTTTGCTGATTTTGCTTGCACTTGCTTGCTGACTTGAGAATTAAAAGGCATCACAAGCATTTCTTTCGTGACACTGAACTTGAAATAACTACCATATGCACTAGCATTAATATTGCTTCCATTAGTAGTTTCACATCAGATTTTTAGCCCACCCATACTTTACTAAGACTCAGCTATCTTTTAATACAAGATTAATTGTACTCAACAAAAGAAGTAGTATACTCAACAAAAAAGTAGCATAAGAATTGTAGGCATAGGCAAATGTTTGAGTTTATTTATTTTGTTTACTATCATGCTAAGCAGTATTTCTTTGTTATATACAACAGAGGCTAGTTTCTACGTAAATACTAATATCAAACACATTGAGGGTAAATGGACGATAACTATTATCGTTGTCATTGACTCTCTGGTTCATCTCTCAGGACCGTGAAATTTTAGTGTCAGCAGTTTCAACAAGACAGTATTCAAGCGGATCGTAGCCAGAATAGATCTAAATAAGAACTCATACTTATCATAACTATATTTGCGCTTGTGGTAAAGTCGGGAAGACATAATCGATATGTCTACTACAGATACACAATAGCCACCCTGTAGGAAAGTTATTTTGGAATCTTAGATTCAGCATCACTCAAGAAACTCTATCATCTTATGCTATGCTCGTTTAAAATAGTAAAATCTTCTCGCCACATCAATACTTTTTTGTATTTTATCATCACAAGCTTACTTATCACTTACCTTGACAGAAAGGTCACTAACCAGCGTCAAAATTGCTGTTAATTTTGTAGGTACATCTACCTCGAATTAATGTAAAAGGAAGATTGCTCATAGAAACATTACACAGTATTAGCCATGGTTTTTTGCCTTGAGTTTTTGCTTCCTCATCTGGACATCCGAACTAGGTACGTAGAGTTCATAACGCATTGATATTCATGTCTCGTTCATGGTAGTACCAAGATATTCGACTGCAGTACGACTTGGTGTACCAAGAATTGACCCCGGATCTTCTAGTATATTTAGTAAAAATATTGACGTTTATCCACAATAAAACATATGACATCCATATCTTAGTATTTTTTCCGACGGCCTTCTAAGACTTCTTTTGCGAATTCATCTATATTTCTATCTATTTTCTCATCTTGTTAATGTTTCACTAACTCAACAATTAACGGGTTATCAACCTTTAAGCTACCTTATCATCATTAATCTTACCAAATTGTCGCTATTGTGGATAGGATTACTTTGATCAATTTTGTAAAGCGAAGCTTATTGTATTTTTCTACATTCATTAAACCAATAGAATCTTAATAGTATAGTAATTGGGAGCATCTGGAGTCAATTAATCTTTTAAATTGGTTCGTGTTTCAACATCTTGCCGTCTTTTGATGTTGTTAGATTATCCTAGGCGACACTGTCAACGTTTATGTGTTCTACCAAACATTTGATATTAATTAATTATAGTTATGTGCAAGCTGTGACATAAACGCCTTAATTTGTCTTTTTTTCAAATTAACTTCTTTTTTCGAGTTTTGGTGACAAATTTTCGTAATTATTCTTCAACATTGACTTCGAATGTATTTGTACCTTTCTGTATATGTAGGAAATTTTGAGATTTGTCATCGCGATGGGTTATTTGATGTGAACGGCATATGGTGATCATCGAATGATTACAAAATAATAGTAGCACTTTACATAGATAAAATCAAATCACTCATCTAATACTGCATAAGGATAAAAGTGTACTAACCCATTAAAATTTAACCGATTGAATCAGACGAAGGTTAATGAGTAAGGCATATAATAATGGCATTCGTAACTTTAAATTTATTAAATTTTTGTAGATATCCAATAATATTCTTAGAAAACTTAATTTTTACCAATTCTCTACATTGGACCACTATGAGAATACGGTAAATTAGTTTGTTTTTTACTTTAGGGATCACCCAAGAATTCCAGATTCTATCAATATGGAATGAAAACTTATTTATTACCTACGTCATGATTTATCTTTACTATATTTATAGAGTACCCTAGATCCTAGTTAAATGTCGGTCTCTCTCTTCCAAGTACGGCACCATGTATAACTTGTTCTAGGTAGCTACTAGCATGTATACTAGTATACCAACCTATACTAAGAGTCTGCGGTTGTCTATCTCAGCCCAACAACAACATGAACATTCAATTGCATATATGTGTAGGTATAATTGCATATATGTGTAGGTATAATTGCATATATGTGTAGGTATAATTGCATATATGTGTAGGTATTATTTGTAAATGGATGAAACCAATTTCTAACACGAATACGAATTACTATTTTAGCACAAATGAACGTAACTATAAGGTAAATAGTCAGCAGTAGTAGCAGTAGTAGCAGTGTTAGTATCAATAGCTAGAGGTTATACCAGTAATGTAAATTAGGGACAAGCACCTATTATAACGTCATGGTGATGAATAAATTATCATTTATATTCTAAATCATTATCTCGAAATCACCGTTATTTTAACCAAATGAATTTGGATTGACTTTGATGCAGTGATTATGTAAGATCAAACTGATAAGAGTATAATAACTTGAATTGTATAATTTAAATAACACTGGAACTATTGGAACCACGCTTGCTCAATCTGTGTATATATATATATTCGTATAACGCCATCCCATATACGATCATGCGCCAATACCAACCGTATCCAATCCCGAAGGCTTGCTATTAGTTTTAAATATTCAAATATTCCTTTTGTTCCTTTTTAGGGCTTTACCCGGAGCGCGCACGATGTTGGTGTCGAGCCGATGACAAGCGTCGTCAAGATGGAGTCAAAGGGCACCCAGATCCACCTCCCGATGCTGGGCCGTGGCAAGACTGAAGACAAGGTGACCTTCGTGCGCTCACCGCCTCTCATGGAGCCCTTGAACAACGGACAGATTCTGGGGTTAGTCTTAACCGTTTTTTGGCATACAATTTCTATCCAAATGACTGTATTATCATAGCATCATTATCCTGTCGGGTCGGTTGAGTTAACTCTAGACAACTGCGCCAATTGTTTTCCCGATGATCTTCGCTGGGTCGTCAGACCATAGATCAGATAGTCTGTCGACTAATCTTAGGCCTCCCTCTTTGTCACTACTCGGTTACCTATTTACTTATGACGAAAATTAACATCCCCGTAGAGTTTCTTGGTGCTATCTTCTCTGACGGGCGTATTTCCGAAGCACTGGTAGAGTTTATGGAGTTTCTTTTTCCTGTGCGAGATTCAGCCATGAATCACCACTTGAAGGAGAAATTTCCTTTTTCAAACTCAAACCATAATCAGTTATGTACTCATTAGTTTAGTTGATCATATATTTTTTCCATATATATGAGACAGTAACATTAAGTAAGTGTTTGACTTGTAAAAGTGCATTATTTTGCCTACTTGTAATAAATGATTTGAGTTTTGAGTTTTACTAGTCATAAGTAATTTGCAGTTATAAATGTCCGAGCGAAGCGTCTCCTTTACATCATCATCATCTTATCCTACCACCCCTCAGCAGGGGTATAGTACAGCTTTCCATTTGTCCCGATCTTGGGCCATTTGCCCCAGCTCCGCCCAATCTGAGCTCACAGTGGCGGCCTCTTTCTCCGTTGAAAGTCCACATTGTTTTGGGGCGACCTTCCTTCAGTTTCCCCTTTGAGCACCATTTGAGGGCTAGGTCTACGTTACAGCTTGTGCAGAAATGCTTTCGTATGTCTGGATTTCTCTGTGCGGCTGTTCTCCGTGAAATTTTGTGAGCAGGTTCGATAATTATATGTACTTTTTTACCCAAACGGCTAGATACATTTTAGCAAATGACGTTCGCTATACTAGTGGGTTTGTGAGCTTTAGGCCTCGCGAGTCTGTTGGAGGAAAGCTTAGAACTTTCAAACTTATGAATGCACTTGGTAACGTACATGGAGTGTGAAAGTAGTTTTGAAAACTACATTTGCAGTCTAAAATCCAACCTAATGACTATTCATTCATAAGTTTGTATGTGTTATTGAAAGAAAATGCACTTGAGTTATTTGTTGTTATTGGTTTTGATTCCACTTGGTCATCCGATAAACTTCAAGGCGTCGGAGTTTTGTGGGGTAGAAATATAATGAAAAGAAAATAGTTCAAGTGCGAGTCGAATTCGCACACGAAGGGTTCCTTACTATCGTACTAACATTAGTACGATGGTAAGGAACCATTCGTGTAATATGTGTGGACTTGACTGTCACAAGTCAACGTTGTCAACCCCCACGGTCTCCAACGACTATGTATGCCATTAGACTTCAAGACACTTTAGGAAACCTTCACTCTTCATAGCTGCGCGGCGATGGGCTAGCCCCCTGTCATGTAAAAAAAAATGGTGTATGGAATAAACGGCGATACGTGGACACAATCACTCAACTGTGTCTCTGCTACCTCGTATTGGAAAAGCAGTCACGCAACATTATTATATGATGTTATAAGACTTAATTTTTTTGTTAAAAACTATTTGAACTGTAGGTATCTATTTTTTTAATCGCCCGTATCAACTCACGTCAAGTCAAATTTCTTTAATACTGTAGATATTCACATATACTTAGCAAACGTATTTTTTTGCCACTTCTCTACATTGGACCACTGTGGGAGAAGAACTCCTGAAGAAGGACTGAGTATGGGTGCAAAGAACCCTACTTCGAAGGGCAGACGACTGATTGTGGTGCATATGGGAAATGAAAATGGTTTCGTAGAGAGTGCTGATGGCTGAAGATGTATTTGAATAAAAAAACCCCAGGTGATGATGTTTTTCACGAGTCAATGGACACGCGATCCACTTTGAGCAGTGGTTTGAGAATACCGCGAATTTTACCGAAACTTGGGGAACATGCGGTAATGGTACTGGAAAATGCTCCTCACCTCTCGAGACACAAAGAAAAATTTCCCACCACTGCATGGAAAAAAGCAAGTATTCAGGAATGGCTGCGTAATAAAGGAATAAGCTTTTCGCTTTTCTAAAAACGAATATACATTGACGAGCAATGAAAAAGTTCCACCCACAAAATGGCGACAAGCACCCATCCAATTTTTTAAAACATTTAATTTAAAATTAGAACACAATATTGACGTTTTTACTTGGTAATATTCTGATGCACTGTTAAATGTACTTCAATATTGCAGACGGCGTCATGAAGCTTACCTTTCCCGTTTAGGAGTAATTTGGTGCTATCTCACTGGAACTTTTTCATTGCTCGTCAATGTATAATAAGAATCCTAAAAACGAAAATTTCCTGTGTCGCTTGGGAGGTCTGCAGCTCACAGAACCACTATAGAAATAATAGATGCTACTGTGGTAAATGACCATCGTTCCTTGCAGATTTTCCTGTTAATGACTTCGCAATATTATTATTCATAATTTACTATCTAGCTGTATCTGTCTGAAGAATATCTAAGTAAGAATATATAAGACGACCCGAATGGCTGAGTCGGCAGTGACCCTGCCTACGAAGCAAGAGTCCCGGGTTCGAGACCCGGTGGGGGCAAATATTTGTTTGATGAGAACGGATGTTTGTACTCTAGTCATGGTTGTTTATCTAACTATGTATAATATTTGTCTATATAAGTAAGTGTATCGTTGTCTAGTACCCAAGATACAGGGAATCCTAGTTTGGGGCTAGATCAATGTGTGTCAATAGTGTCCAAGGTATTATTCATATTCATATTCTTTATTGCACAGAAAACATAGATAAACAGACAGTTACAATAATTTTTATAGGCAAAGGCGAGCTTATCTCTAAAAAGAGATTTATTCCAGCAAACCTAGGCAAGACAGGAGTGTTTATGAAAAAGGACAGTCCTAGTGCGCAATAAAACTGTATACATACGTACGAAAATTACTTTTAAAATATAAATAAAATATACCTAAAAAAAAATAAAAAATCTCTCAACTATATAAAATACACTAGATAGCATGCACATATATAAACTACAAAATATCATACATATACTTACATAAATATGATACCGATTACGGAAGAGAAAGGAAATACGCTTTCAATCTTTTCTTAAAAGTGAAAATTGAGCGACTATCCCTAATAGTGCAGGGAAGTGCGTTCCACAGTCAGATTGCCCTTAACCTAAAAGAGTGTTTGTAGGCGGCAGTGTTATGCCGAGGAGTTGACAGGAGAGACACCGTGTGGGATCTCCGATTACTATCCCTGGGGAAAAGAAACTCAAAACGTTCTCGAAGATATGTGGGGTAGCGGGGATTTCGCAAAATATTGAATAGATAAGAGAGAATGTGCATATCACATTATTATTATTATTATTGTCCTACTTTTATAATTCGAAAACGTACGATATACATGTTAGATTTATTTCCATTCGGTCAGCTCGGTGAACTAACGGTTTTCACTACATTGCAAAAGAAATAAACTCGGTTCCGCCTAATCGATAAGCCGGGTCAAGTAACCAAACGTGTTGTGTAAGACCAACTTATACGAGTAACACACAGTAAACAACATTACAGAGGATTCTTTTTGTGTCAATTCAGTGAAAACCTTCTATAATATTAAGTCAGAAATAATATTACGGAACACGAATGTTGTATTGATTTCCGTTCTATTTTGATGATTTGAGACACAAATAAACTCAAGGGTAGACAGTCAGGCACTCGATTCTATAATTACATCCTCCATTTTTAGCCTTTCTTTGTTAAGCCTTAAAAATATACTCTCTTTTGCTACATCGCACGACAAGAGCTGCAAGATTTATTTCGTCATCAGTTTAGATTCTAAATTTAAAATGAGTGAAGTTGAATTTAGAACATTTGTTCCTTCAAATAGAACGAAAGATCAAGCACGTGACCGACAGGCTCCTTATCTCTAGGGTTCCGTACCCAAAGGGTAAAACGGGACCCTATTACACTCGGCGCCACGAATAAAGAGCTCTCGGAGAAACTGGCGGGGATTACTGCGCATGTGTACAGTCGCGGCATAATTCCGAAGTGCGTTTTTAGGGTTAGTGTGAAGGAATGAGTGTTCAGGACTTTCTTCACTTCTATTTTTTCTCTGTTTGATATTTTGTTGATTGGGATATTAGCCGATGTAAATAATGGACTTTGTGTCAAATAAACTATAGGTACTCTCTATTGACAACATTTGTTAACGTCAAGGTTGAAACCTATATATAAATAACCCCCTAGCATAGAATGCCCCTAGTCACTAGGGCCTAGTGAATATAGATACTTGTAGTAATAGTCCTGCACACTCTTTTCTTCCCGCTGACTAATAATTTGTAATTCGACCGGGGCGAAAGATAACGTTGGGTAATATTGTATGCGACTGTACTCAAGAAGCTTCGAGACGTGCTTTCGGTGCGGGCATCGGGAAGCGACTGATCAACGAATCAGGTGCCGGCGCTGACTACCGCCCCCGTCGCTCCTCACTTCCCCGCGCCAAACACTTGTGAAAAGTGACTACTGCGCATTCAAGGACAAAGCTCTTTAGTCGTGGCGCCCGGTATACTAAGACTCCGCTGTCCGTCCGTCCGTCCGCCCGTCCCTCTGTCACCAGGCTGTATCTCATGAACCGTGATAGTTAGACAGTTGAAATTTTCACAGATGATGTATTTCGGTTGCCGCTATAACAGCAAATACAAAAATCTTTTTTATTTATTTATCTGTAAACCACATACAAACTTATGCTTGCACCTGGTTACTTACATGGAGTGTTAAAGTAGCTGCACCAATAACGTTTTAAACAACAGTTTGCTATATGAAATCTAAACTATTCACTCCACACCATCCCAATCATTGTACGGCGGTACGGAACCCTTCGTGCGCGTGTCCGACTTGCACTTGGCCGTATTTTTTTTCTTCATCCCCAGCCGGGGGTCATTCGATTCACGATGGCACTTATCAATATGTCCTTCTCTATCGATAAAACAGTATCTTACTGTTCCCGTACGTGTACAGTGGTACGGAACCCTTCGTGCTCGAGTTCGACTCGAACTTGACCGTTGTTTGTACGTCACAGGTACTCTTTGGACGGGAGGTCGCCCACTCCCCGTCTGTTTCGTCATATTTATCAAAAAGTACCCCTCCCACACAGCTCCGATTTCGCAGAAGCCTTTTCAGCTATGTGCTATTTAAAATCTTTAGCATTGGTTCTGCTGAACATCGTTCTACATTTTTTTTAAACCAATCAGACCACGGAATTATGTCAGTACTTTAAGGTTTAAGTTTAAGAAATATTCAGGTGGAGACATAAACAATTGCTAGTATTTAATCGCACATCAAAAATAACTGATTTTCACAGCAGATAAGGATCGGCAAAAACACTTTTTATCTTTTAAGTATTTTTGTTGTTCTTACATATTCAACCTAATACGAAGGATAAAGGGGGCTTCACCTAAGCCAACGCAGTATTTTGCCCTGATAAATGCTGTGAAAATCAGTATATTTGCTGTGCAAATCAGTATTTTTGATGTGCAATATTTCCCATAAACAATACGTTAGCTACACATGATTCTGCTACGGTAGATACTGAACTTTAGTGGAGCCAAGATTAGAGTTAACATGCATTAAAATTCATCAACGTAACCTTCTAACGGAGGGCACACGATATTATATTACTTTTTCAAAGTTAAAACTGCACAATTATTGCTTAACATTTTTCAGTTATAAATACGTATTTATGGTAATAACGATAAAAGAAGGCAATATTACGTTTCTTGATTACTTCGGTGAACCCTTTTTAAATTCACAGATGGATGTTTGAAGTCCCTGTCGATTTATTCAATTCAATCGATTTTTTAAGCTGGTGAACCTCTCTAATCTTGGCTCTACTATAAGATATACATCTATATAATTTTCCATACTCACTACGCAAATAGAACAACGTTTCTAGAACTTCCGGCAAATTTGGCTTCAGCCATAAACAGTATTGAGATTATTTTGGCATGCCCATACAAAGCAGCGCCTACTGTAGCTTTTAGGTATAGGCCTTCCATCCATTCCTCTCTCGGTTAAGACTTAGGGCTGGGTCACACGATGTGGTGCGGCGCCGCTGCGGAGTGGGAATTGTAGTGGCGTACACGCCCGTCTCCCCCCGCACCACCCTATCTCGCCCTGTTTCGTGCGGGGCGGCGTGCGGTCTCACCCTTATGAGGGGATTTCCTTGGCAGCGTGCCAGATACAAATGTCTGAAAGCTGACTGTGGATCGTTACGTAGAGCGGTTTCGCTGCGATCCATCCACAAACATCTAGCAATATTAATTATTTTCCCTGGTCTGTACAACGGCTTTCTTCATTAAGGCTGACATAAACTTATATGCTTTTACAAGGTAGTGCCTAATGCAATTAGGGTAGAGTTCGTTCACGCAAAAATAACACTTTGTTTGATTCGTTTTAGACTCGTACGTGATCCATTAACCAGGCAGATGCACAGAACTTAGTGTAAACTGTTAGTTGTATTATACGAAGTATTATTAAAGATATCTAACTATACAGTGGGACTTATTCTGCCCACCCATCAGTAAAACGCAGTAACGACCATTTCGGGTCAAATGGAGTTAAATACAGATTCTTGATCAGCGATTTTCGCGCTATTTTTTTGTTGTACCCGTTTCTTCTTAGGATGCAAACAATGGTGACCAAATACGACCCAAACGCAGTAAGAGCCTGAACATTTGTTGTAATACCAGTTGAAATGCAGTGCAGTGGCCACAGAACATTTAAGCAGTGGCGTTGGATATGGTGTTGATTAGAAAACAGACCAACAAGTATTTCAAAAATCTGCAACTGCATTTTAGTCTTACTCGACATTCTAACAATAATCATATAAAAACCGGTCAAGTGCGAGTCTAAATCGCGCACGAAGGGTTCCGTACCACCGTTCAATGGAAGCGATGGTGTGGAGTGAATAGTTTGGATTTTACACAGCAAAATATTGTTTACAAAGTTATTGGTGCGGTTACTTTCACACTCCATGTACGTAACCAGGTGCATCCATAAGTTTGTATGTGGTATTGAAAGAATTGTTGTATGGGAGCCCCCTTAAATATTTCTTTTATCCTGTTTTTTAATATTTGTTGTTATAGCGGCAACATAAATACATCATCTGTGAAAATTTCAACTGTCTAACTATCACGGTTCGTGAGATACAGCCTGGTGACAGACGGACGGACGGACAGCGGAGTCTTAGTAATAGGGTCCCGTTTGGAACCCTTCGGGTACGGATCCCTAAAAACTACCTAAAACGCAGTTCAAGCTTGAATATTACAGCTGAACGCCATACAATTTTCATGCTACTGCATTTTAGTCTGTTAAACACATAATTTACTACGCAGTAAAGGGTCGGGAAATTGATTTATTTGATTTATAAGGCAATTAATTATTGCATAAAATAAGTAAGTACCTAAGAAAATTCGCATTCACGCTGTCAAAAAAATGCAATGACATAATTGAAAATATTCCAGTTAAAAGTATTTAGTTTATTTTTTTCAAACTTTAAACGAGTTTTTCTCAAAAGTGCTTTTTGGTCATTACTGCGTTTTACTGGCGGGTGGGCAGTATTAGGCGTAATGGATGGGGATATTAGACACTATGGACGTGAAGTTAGAAAACGCAGTACCTCGGGATGGTACCGGCACTGTCGGAGAACGCCTCCCCGAGCCCAGGCGAGTCCGGCTCGTCCGGCTCGGGCTGCCCGTCGTTTCTGAGGGGGCACAGTGGCAATACGCGGAGTAAAGGAAGATACTGACTGCGGCCGCTTCCCGGTGGTCGCCGGGCTCTCACTGGGGTTGAACCCGAAAATATCCCGAATCATCTACATCGCCATCCATCACGAAGCCTGTTCTCTTATGAGAGCATGGCGTCACGGCATAGCTTCTCGAGGCAGATATCACCCATCTCACCCCCATCTTCACCAGCAATATCCAACCGGAGAGATGTTGTGCAGGAGGCACTCGCCGATTCCTGCCTGCACCCACTGTTTCTAGGACCAGAACAAGACTAAGATGGACGAGAGACATAACTGCTCCATATGGCGTGCATATATCATAGCATCTAATTTAGAACAGATCTTACCTGTCAGAAATGCACCGCATATTTACAAATCAATTTCCACAAAGGAATGCCTCCAGACAAAGGCTGGGAGTCCAGAGAAGAGCTATACCCAAAACTAAATTACTACCCGAAAACGTAGTAGACGATGTAAGAGTAACTTCTTCTCTTAACAACTATCCTGACATAAATAAAATAAAAAACACTACAAGATACACAAAACTCATAACCAAACAGTCTACTACTATTCACACAAAACTCACCCACAAAAAATACTCCACGACAAAGAATGTCCTGGAGCAATGATATTAACGTAACTATATTACGTATTAACTGCAAGATAACCAGACTAGAGTCAAACAGAACTGCCAACAGACCTACACTACACGCTGCTGTGATAGCAGCACATCCTTACCTAGCACATGTCTCTGAGCAGAGAATATCAGACCAACTCTGTGCTATCATCAATAACAAATATAGGTACATAACAAACACCACAGTACAGCAAATACGAGATGAATTGGCATTCGAGCTCGAAGCTTATACCGAAATACACGTTCATTCACTACTTACTGTCATCATCAGTCATCGATTACGGAGAGAGAGGAAGATCAAGGTAACAGTAATATCCATCACGCACACAATCAACGCAACAATCAATCATTACTACCTGAAGAAAATATTGGAGATTTAGAGGAATTATTCACGAAGACACTAGCAGATTTAAAAGATGTTGACCCTACATCATGGCCATATACAGAGTGAATCTTCATAAACTGCAAATAACGATCTGGGTTGAAGAACATCAAAATTTATGGATAAAAAAAAACTACCCCTCATAAAATAGTTTTTTAGTAATTGCAGATTTCCACAAAATTTGGATCCCAAATAGAATTATTTTAATACGGAATAATATTCTTAATTTTGTTAGTTTTCGGACGGCACCAAAATTGTGTTTCTAAATATATAATAATCTTTAAAAAAAAATAACATGATACCTATTTTCACTTTTCGGAGCTAAGCTTAATCATAAGACCTAGAGATTAGTGATATACCGTAAAGTCATAAGTCAGTAAATTAATAAATGTAGCCCACATTAATGTCCCCACTGAGAGTCACAGGCCTTTCACGGATATGCGTAAGATTGAGCCATACCTCATCAAGCTGGTTCAGTGCGGGTGAATGGGCGAAGATAATAAAACAATTAAAATAATTATACCTTATCATTTTATAATTGATTTATAACAGAAATAGAAGGAATATAAGCAGAGTAATTACATTAAAAATATTAATATTAATAAAATATTAATGCATTAGAATTTTCGAAGTGCCCCCCTCGTTGTTGAAGGCACAAGGCTGTGAGAAACACAATTTGCTGCGTAGCTCTTCTAATCATGTCTGCGTCGTTTCGGATGACGTTAGCGCAACTTAGAAACCGATCTAGAAGATCTGCCTCCGTGTTGATGGGGGCATCATATTTTTTTTGTTTCATCGTGCCCCATAAAAAATAATCTAGTGGTGTCATATCTGGGGAACGAGGAAACCATCCTACCGGCCCTTGCTGACCAATCCAACAAGAAAAACAACAAAAAGTTATGGGCTGGGCAGCCGTCCATTTGGAGGTATCTTGTCTTACACCGATTGGTACATCTACCAACAATCGACAATCCATTATAGGTTACTCGTCCTATAAAAGCGCATAAAAACGTTGGCCCCTCAAAGCACTTGGTAATATTACAGGACCAATCAGCATGTTGCTTTTGTTTTGAGCCCTATTCGTACGTTAATAGAAAACCTCACTTGGAATGAGGAAGGAGTTTTTCAACTTGGAATTTTGGCCTTTACAACATGACTTGTGCTGGTTTCAGTGTTTTGTGATGTCATCTCTGTTAAATGTTGCCTCGTCCATCCATAAAATTTTCTTGAAAAATTCGGGGTCGGCTGAGGTCCTCCTTTGGACCCATGCCGACAAGACGCATCTCGGCATGTTGTCCACATCTTCGTGGAGATGATGCAATCGTTGATAGTGGTACGGGTGAAGACCCTCCTTCCTCAAAATTCGCCAGACAGTTTTCTGAGAGACGCCATATTGTGCAGCCAAACGTCTTGTGCCGATGCCTGGATCTTAAACTCCTTAAGATGACTTCTTCCGCGGACACGATGATTATAACTCGTGGTTGTCGACGATTTAAGCCAAATCCAGTCAAGGAGAGTCTTCTATGAACTTGGATGGACGGCGTCGGTCGGAGAAGGCAGTGATATATGTGGTTCTTGCGCCGCTCGATATTCCACGTGACATACCATAATGTATAATAATACCATATGTCGACTATTTCAGCGAGAGAAAATTTATTTATCATTTATCTGTTTTTGTTGTAATAACGTAACTTTATTTCACTGTAGGTATTTCTGTTATTTGAATTAAATTAATAATCAAGTATTTTTTATAGCCAGTATGTGTCCCAAAGTATAATTATTTATTATCTTCGCCCATCCACCTGCACTGAGCCAGCTTGATGAGGTATGACTCAATCCTATGCATATCCATAAAAGGCCTGTGCCTATCAGTGGGGACATTAATGTGGGCTACATTTATCTACACTCTTGTCGAAAAAGGGCTTATTACAATGTTCAAGATTACTTAAATGATGGTACTGTATGGGGTTAATCTGGCTCAACACAGACCTTGCTTTTAATAATTTTGTAATTATTTATTCCTGCTTATTAATTATGATAATGACATATTTTGTATTAGTTAAGCATAAGCAATTTTTAAAAGAGATCTAAAATTCAATCTGTGGTAGTTTCTACGTCCTTCTTCTCCCACAGTGGTCCAATGTGTGAAGAAGTGGCAAAAAATTACGTTTGCTAAGTATATGTAAATATCTACAGTAATAAAGACATTTGGAATTTGGAATTTGAAATTAATTTATTTACTATCTTATGACTTCACGGTATTAGACTAATCTCTAGGTCTTATGATTAAGCTTAGCTCCGAAAAGTGAAAGTAGGTATCATGTAATAATAAAAAAAAATAAGTTTATTATTTAGAAACACAATTTGATGCCTTCTGAAAGCTAACAAAATTAAGAATAATATTCCGTAATAAAATAATTCCATTTTTGGAACCAAATTTTGTGGAAATCTGCAATAACCAAAAAAAACTCGAAAAAATCACTATTATTTCTACAAAGCGTAATTTTAGTTTAAAATTACACTTTTTCTGCAACTTTTTGTTACTGGATGTACTGCGTGTCTTTCATCATCACGATTCAGTCAATTTTACTCCGAAAAACCCTTCCATTCCGAAGTTATATTATTTCTTTGCAGTTGGTACGCAGATAGCGCATTTTTTTACGAATTCCGATGTCAAAAAACTCAAAAAAAACTCAAAACTCAAAAAGTTTATTCTGTAAATAGGCCACAAGGGCACTTTCACATGTCATTTCATTTCATTTTTTACAGAACATTTGGTATTATTATCATATTATCAGAAAAAAAAAGTTTTTAATTATTGTTTCTGAGAGATGTAAAGAGTCTCAAATGTCATAATAAAATAATTAAAATATAAATAACAGAGATGTATAGTCTCTTTAGTCAATAATACAATGATAATAGGAGATGTAAATGGTCCCCACAGTCAAGAGTTGTATAATTAAATTAATCTTTGGAGGTGTAAAAGGCCTCCAAGTGTCCAGTAAAAGAAACTCTGGCAGTGAGGATGCTCACAATTAATTAGAACAATTCAGTCCCAAGCATTTTTATCGTCTATGTACTCTTTAATACTGTAGTAAGCTTTAGAAATAAGCCTTTGCTTGATGTATTTCTTGAACTTATTAATTGATAGATCTGTCAAAGTGCTTGGGAGTTTATTGTAAAATCTTACACAATTACCCTTGAACGAGTTTTTTATTTTATGGAGCCGAGTAGTGGGCACTGCAAGTTTGTCCTTGTTTCTAGTATTAAAGTTATGTATATCACAGTTTCTTCGAAAGTTAACAATGTTCTTATGGACATACATAATATTCTCGTAAATATATTGACTATGGACTGTCAATATATTTACTTCTTTAAACTTATTTCTAAGAGAATCTCTATTATTCAATTTATTTTGTCCTTCAACCCAGATCGTTATGTGTACTTACTGAAGATTCACAATGTATAATAATAATAATTAAACAGGAGCATGTCCATAGTCTAGACGGACCACAAACCTCGACATGATCAAGTTGCTGCAATAGTACACCAAGCCATAGCATACAAATACAAATTCGATACCCAAAAAACCATATTACAAATACAAAGCCAGACACAGTATTAGATTACACCAAAGTCAAACTTTATTGGTAAAGGACAAACATTACGTTCGAATGCAGTCTCGGTGCTTATCAGCGTGAGCTGCCTTTACTGCCGATATAGACTTGTGTACATGCGGGGAGGTGACCGCGTAGAAACCTGTCTGCCGAAGCCTCCAGGCCCCCTCACCGGGTTTAGCCCAGGAGCCGACGTGGTGTACCGGGGTGTGGCCGTCGTCTGCACAACAACTACTTGGAGCCACCGTGGAGAGTTTGTAGAATGCCTGCGTACTGGCAGGCATTCTACAAACCTACCTACCTATTTGCCTTCCCTACGGGTACTAGATCACCCTATTATACTCCTAATATGTATAACGTTAAAAACGTTTACGATAGGGTCTATAGGTAGGTATAAATGTACTTTTAGCAAAAACATTATTTTGTGATCAAACCACAAATATACATTTTTGGGATTTTACCCTTTATTGGTGCTATAAGACCTTGCTTTTAGCCAAATTTCATGATTCGAGGTCATCGGGAAGTACGAGTATCAAGCAAATTCGGCAAAATTGTGACAAAAAAGGCGGTATTTTTTTGCTCACCTTGACCTATAAGTTTGATTTTTTCTTAACTTCAAGAAACCACAGACCGGAGCAATTGATATTAGTTTCAAATGGATACCTCCACGCGTTCCTGAGAAAAAGGGTCTTGACAGACGTATAGTCAGACAGACAAAACTTTACAAATTTCGAATTTTACTCTTTACCTGTGCTCTAAGAAATTGCTTTTATCCAAATTTCATGTTCCTTGGTCAACGGGAAATAACCTATAAGTTTTTATTCCCTTACGAGTATCAAGCAAATTCAGCAAGTTCAGCAAATTCGGCATAAACGGCCAAATTTTTTGGTTGCGTGGACCTAGAAGTTTCCAATTTTTCATAGCTCCAAGGGTTCACAGACATTTGTAATTGATATCAATTTCAATTTGATACCTGCATGTGTTCCTGAGAAAAAGGGTTGTGACATACGGACAGACAGACAGCAAAGTGATCCTGTTAGGGTTGCTTTTTTTCCTTTTAAGGTACGGAACGCTAAAAAACAATAAAAATTGAACACTTGCCGCATCACCAGATTTTTTTTCCCAGCAGGAGTAGGATCTACTACTCTTGGCCTCGGCCCGCGCAGCAGATTAGATTAACCCCTTTAACAGAGAGAACACAAAAAATATATAATTAATAATATAATAATGTAACCATACAGTTTTTCATAAGTCATAGTTTCTTTATAATATTAAAATAGTGTACAAAGGCACGCTTATCTCAAGTAAGAGATCTCTTCCAGCAAACCAAGTCAGGATGAGAAAGGTTGATCGCTGAGCAGGTGTAGACCTGTGTACAACAAAACCTAATTATAATTTTCCTGGTACTTTGACATCATGCCAGCGGCACAAAGATACCATCAACTTTACGTCTGCATGTTCTACAGCCAGTTTCATTTCTGTTTCAGGGGCTCCCAGCTCAACTTGTGCAATGGTCCAGGCGCGACCATCACTGGCCTATACCCTAAGATACCCAATGGGTACGGAGACAACAAGAAACCCATGGCTGCTTTGACCCACCTGCCTAAGCGACCACCGGTTGACATCGAATTCTCTGATCTTTCCTACTCAGTAAGCGAGGGAAGAAAAAGAGGTTACAAGGCTTTGTTGAAATGCATCAATGGAACATTCCGGTCCGGCGAGCTCACTGCGATAATGGGGCCTTCGGGAGCCGGGAAGAGCACTCTCATGAATATATTAGCCGGATACAAGTGAGTAACGATTTTTAGTTCACCCTAAGTATAGTATTTACCCTCTAGTACAGGCATGGCACGTCGAGTTAAGTCTGGTCCAGATACACCAAGAGGGTAGAACAAATGCACCCGTCGCTACTTTCCTCGAACTTGGCCGGACACACTGCCACGTGTCTTGATTCCAGTGACTGAAGTGTTTAAGTGTGCGTAAAAAACTTGAATAAACAACATAGCGATACAATAAATTCGAAAAAACTTTTATGTAAGTACCAACTTATTGTCTGCGTCGTTACAAATCAGGAACGTAGTATGAGTGCACCCGTATGAGTTGTGTTGACCTAAGTGCCACCAGTACGAAGGCGAGTCAACACTTTTCTCTGAATAATTTTTAACAACTCCATATCTAGAGTTGTCAAAGTTATTCGGAGAACAGTGCTGACTTGCCTTCGTACTGGTGGCACTAAGTGTGTGACGTCTATAATTCTTCGTTACACGTGCAGATTATACCTATGTTATTTTGCGCTGGGCTCAGAAATATGTACCTGCCCAGACATCTGGCCGGTTCTTGGAACGGTATCAAAAAGCCATTACTGACTCAATGGAGTGTCATCTTCGATGTCATGTGAGATCGAGAGTATTTCAACTTTCCTGTTTAATGCTTACCTCCGGAAGTATTCCCAAATTTGACATTCCCAAGTGATTCGAAGGTCTTCGCAGAGATAAACTTTATTTACATTAAACAATAATGTACAGCGTAGTAAAAATGTTTGGCAACAACAGACACATTACACTCGCAAGTGGTTCACCTATTTCAATCGTTGTAATATAATCTAGTAAACTGTTATTCTATTATCAGAGGCACATAATTTTCTTTCATATTTATGCACATATGTACCTAAACTAGGCATTCCTATAGAAGGTATCACATGGTCTGACTTCGTCTGGCATCTATCTCCTACAAAACATGCAGATACAGATCCCATCAGGCATGTCGGGACCCATTCACCGAATCTAATTGAGATTTTCCTGAACAGCACACGTTTACTGTTACAGAACGTCCAATGTCAGCGGGCCCATCCTAATAAACGGCAAGGAGCGAAACCTACGCCGCTTCCGCAAGCTGTCTTGCTACATCATGCAAGACGATTGCCTCCTTCCGCACCTCACCGTCCGAGAAGCCATGTTCGTCGCTGCCAACCTCAAGCTGGGCACAGACATGACCAAAAATGCCAAGAAAATTGTGATAGAGGAGATACTAGAAACTTTAAGTCTCGTTGAAGCCTCGGATACGAGAACTATCAACCTCTCTGGTGGGCAAAGGAAGAGGCTGTCGATAGCGCTGGAGCTGGTGAATAATCCTCCGGTGATGTTTTTTGATGAGCCCACCTCGGGGTTGGACAGCTCGTCATGTTTCCAGTGCATATCGTTGCTCAAGTCACTGGCGCGGGGAGGCAGAACCATTATTTGCACTATCCACCAGCCGTCTGCGAGATTGTTTGAGATGTTCGACTACCTTTACACTTTGGCAGACGGACAGTGTATCTACCAGGGGCCGGTCACAGGACTAGTGCCGTTCCTGTCGACTCTGCAGCTACATTGTCCGAGCTACCACAACCCTGCTGATTATGGTAAGTTGATGTAGAAAAGTGTTTGGTGGACGGTGATAAACAAGATTCATTCTAAATCAATTGCTGTTTAATGACGGCAACGCCTTGGCATGAAGGCCATCACAGTAACAGACTTGTTTGATAAATGTCCATCTTCAGGAGCTCACACATCACAAGTAGTATCCTGTCAGAAATGTAACAGTAAAAAAAAACGTATGTTTTGAATTTCAAATCTACAAATCTAATTTCAATAGCTTACAGTCTAATCTAGTGGTGGATGTTCCCTTTTGTTCTCTAGTCGAGCAATGGAACACAATGTGAAATTCTTTGTGACTGAAGATGAAGATTTCCTGACCGAAGTTAAAAATGAAACGATTTCGCTGTAGATGATGATTTTTCTTAGTGGTAATAAAGCTTTAATTAGCGACCGACCCAAGGTTTGGTTTTGATTTCGATTTCGGCCAAGGATCTGGTTTCGGCAAGAAACATAAGTTTTGTAAGTAATATACCGACGAGCCACCAAGTAGGTACAAACAATTTGCATTATTTTAAATTATACGTAGAAATAAAAATTATGGTAGGTAATTACTTGGTCCAAGAAATCCTATCAGGGAAAAGCTCTAAATTTCAGGGAATTGTGTATATTTTCAAAAGATTTTAAAGTTTCGGTTTCCAACCAGGCTGAAACTAGGACAGATGCCGAAGGTTCGGTTTCGGCTGAAAATTCAGTTCGGTCGGTCACTAGCTTCAATTCCTTCTCTCGAACTTCCAGTGATGGAGGTGGCGACAGGCGAGCACGGGGACTGGGTGCACAAGCTGGTGATGGCTGTGAACAAGGGCAACAGTGGGCGGGGCCAGTCCAGCAGCTCCTCGACCACCAGCTCTGGGCCAACCAACTCCACCTACAACAACCAGAGCGCGAAGAATAATACTCAGAAGGATTCGTTAGAAATTGTGATAGGTAAGAAAACTGAAGGGAGACCACTCAGGATCGAAAATACTGGGGGAGGGGATAGAAAGGCCTTTGCCCAGCAGTGGGACAGGATGGGCTCGTAATGAGTAATAATAAATAGGAAAACTGCCGGTAGAATAAGCCTCCACATTTTGAGATCACACGCCTCTGGTCCGAACTGTCCTTTTGTGATAGCTAGTTGAATGTATTTGGAATCTTAATATTTACACATTGCTTCTGGCCACACACTAATATACCCTGTGTCGTGGGAACCAGAAACAGCGACGTCACACATATATAAACATCCAAGACCTGGGGTTTTTTCTTTACCCCCTGCAGGAGATCGAACCCGGGACCTCTCTCATGGCAGGTAGAGCCATAACCGCTGCGCCACAGAGGTCTATGAATGCCGCGCCACTAATAAAAAACTATATCTTTACAGATAAACCAACATGCACTGTGATAGACATGACTGAACCATCCACAATAAACCCTGAAAAGCAGCTTGCGTTAACCAACCCAACAAACCTAGCCCCGGTGACATGTACCACATCCTTACTGGACTCCAGTGAAAGCTTCTCCAAGAAACCTATCAAAACTGGCTTCCCAACTTCAGGATGGATACAATTCTGGATCTTATTGAAACGGACTTTCAAAAGCATCCTACGTGATCAGACCTTGACCCATCTACGCCTCTGTTCGCATACGATTGTTGGGCTCCTGATAGGGTTCTTGTATTACGACATTGGATCTGATGCAGCGAAGGTCATGAGCAATGCTGGCTGCATATTCTTCACTGTCATGTTTACTATGTTCACCGCCATGATGCCAACAATCTTGACATGTAAGTTTTCTTACATTAACTTTAACTTCTTGTTTTGCCTAATTTTTTAGGCAGCTCGGCCGATTCCACAAACTGTTATTTAAATTTGTTGTAGGTCTAAGATAGATCTAAGCCGCTAACAAGAATAAGTGACAGAGGCAACATGACAATATGGCAAATTAGCAGTTGCGAAAACGGGAAAAGTTAATTTTATTTATTATAAGAAGTACTCGTATGACTCTGCTATGAACGCAACAATTTTCAAACCTAGTTTTCCTTAGTTAAATTATCTGTAACGTTTTTAGACTCGTGACTAATCGAATATCTTTCTTTTTCAGTCCCAACGGAAATGAGCGTGTTTGTAAGAGAACATCTGAATTATTGGTATTCGTTAAAAGCTTTCTACTTTGCCAAGACGATTGCAGATCTTCCGTTCCAGGTAAACATTTTAAATTAACATTGTTCTTTGCCAAAGAAGAAAAATTCTCACTTGACTAACCAGTTGATTTTGCTCTTCCATCGTTTTATCGTTGCAAATACAGTAATCATCTGAGATGGTCCGTTCTCTACCAGCATAACCAATTAGGCCTGCTTTTGTCTGCTTCTGCCACAAGAAACAATTAATTAAATAACAACGAAGGCATTAACTCCATATTCCAGATCGTGTTCAGCGGTGTGTACGTGGTGATAGTGTATTACATGACTGGCCAGCCCATGCAGACCGACCGGCTGCTAATGTTCACCACGATTAACATCCTCACTGCGCTGGTCGCGCAGTCTCTCGGTCTGCTCATCGGCGCCGCCATGAAGATCGAAGCAGGCGTCTATATTGGACCGGTGACAACCATCCCAGTGGTTCTGTTCTCCGGCTTCTTCGTCAACTTTAACGCGATCCCGGGCTACTTCCAGTGGGTCACGTACCTTAGCTATGTACGGTACGGTTTTGAAGGCGCCATGCTCTCTGTCTATGGATTTGATAGAGCGAAGCTCAAGTGCACCTCTGAAGCGTACTGCCATTTTAGAAGCCCGAAGAAGTTTCTTGAAGAGATGACTATGGATAAAGCTGATTTTTGGATTGATGTCGGTGCTCTTTGCGGATTCTTTGTATTTATTAGAGTAATCTCGTATTTAGTTTTAAGATTCAAATTGAAAATGATGCATTAGGTAAGATGTCGCACAATTGTAGGTTTTCTCTCAGTAAATGTAATCTACATTGGTACTTACTCATAGAGGAATCTTGACAAATGCCATGATGATATTAAGGTGGAGCAAGTGTATGGAAACTTATACATTTTTACTTTTACACGACATTTATGTTTCAGTTCATTAAATTAATTAGGTATTCTTAGAGTTACATTTAATAATGAACCAGCACTTGTATGTTTGGAGACAAAGAAACAATAAGCAAATGTAGATTAGTTGATAAAAATTATGGTTCCATGAATACATAGATAGGTAGATATACATATAGCTATTAGAGTGTACGGTATTCAGGTAGTTTCTTTATTATGAAAATTTATTCTTTATTTATTGTTATTATAAAGTGCATAAATGTAGTAATGTATGCCTAGCATAGGAGATTGTGCCCATGACTTAATTAATTATTACCTAATTAATAATCATGATCATACATTCTAAGATGCCGTACCCAAAGGGTGCCAAACGGGGCCCTATTACTAAGCCTCCGCTGTCCGTCCGTCGTCCGTCCGTCGTCCGTCCGTCCGTCTGTCCGTAAGCGAGGTGTATCTCATGAACCGTAGATAAGGTAGACAGCTGAATCCTTGACGGGATGTGTATTTCTGTTGCCGCTACAGATACAAATAATGAAATACACGCCTTAAAAACAAAAAGGGTACCCCCCTTGCGAGCGACGGGATGTTTTTTTGCGATTTTTCTTCTAGGATGGTACGGAACCCTTGCCCGCACTTGACCGATTTTCAAGTTATTACATTTCCTTAATACTATACAATATACATAGGTTACATTGCAGTGATTTTTATCTCGTTACTTAGTGTATCCATAGTTGTATACGTACAAAGGTGGAGTTATAGGTGTGGGTGGGTAAAAGGTTCATCAATTCCATCACGCACTGTTACGGCAGTATAGGGAGCCAAAAGTTTGTAAAGGCCTGAAAGCTGGAGTCTAAGATAGAATTTGTTTTTTGAGAGGGCTCATCCTGAGACTAATCAATCAATCATGTTGTCGTGTTTTCTTAATTTTAACAAATCAACATTAATTGAAATATAATACAGGCTGGCCAACTGCAGTGGTACTTACAATAATTCAGTCCAGACAAGTCAAGGTCATAGTTGTCTAAGGAATTATTTAAGTTTATTCTATATTCTAAGTTTTTTTTGGACCACTGAAAATACCTATGCCACTAAATAAATATCCATTTTGATTGTAATTACCATAAATAATTTTATCTACACACGTATCATAAACCCTCTTTACTGTGTACAAAAACCGCACGTTACGATCAGCATAATGTTAAACTACTTGGTAAAAACTCATTTCTTATCTGAAAAATTACACATTATGACCATAATGTGTAATTTTTCTACACATTATGACATTCAAATTTCGAACGCCGACGCCCGCCTGCTTGCCGCCCCTAGTTTGTCTGTGAAGTTGGTACTGACATTCAAATTTCGAACGCCGACGCCCGCCCGCGTGCCGCCCCTAGTTTGTCTGTGAAGTTGGCACTACAGAACAAGCTAAACAACTGCAGAGCCACAATGCCGGTCAAACATGCGGTTCTTGAACACATCAAAGAGAGCTTCTGATATTTGTGTAGATAAACTAGTGTATGTAACTGTACATAATTAGGCATTAAAACTCTAGAGTGATATTATTATGAAACCCACTCTCGAGTATTCATGCCCTTCATTGTGTAGCAGTCACATAAACTACTATTATATTTACTTATATTTTGTACTTAGAATGTTACCATAAAATGGAATGATATCTAATTTCCGATTTTTGGAGAGTGTCATTATCATAACTTTTAAAACATCGAAGCAACGAAGCAATTGGCCACTGCAGTTCAATGTGCTCCAAACAAGATCTACTTATAAACATTTTCATATACCTACTCAAATACTAGTTACTACTAGTACTAGCTACTACTACCTATTTCACTCAAGATTTTTCTTGGGACTATAAATAATTTCAAAAGTTCCGGAAAATCTCTTTTACCTAGTGTCCTGTCGGAAAGTATTTATTAAATAAACAACTGTGATTTTTTTAATGATTTTGTTTGGTATTGTAGTTTTTCCCTTTCGATAAGTAAAAGTTGCATATATCTGGGATCTGGGATCATCTACTTCGCCACGATCGATACCAACTACTTCAAGTGATCATAATGCGAAGGGTTGAAGGGAAACGGAGCATCGGAAGAAGGGACATCGTGGCTGGCGTGATTTAGGCACAGATATTCAAGTAATCAGCGTGCACGTAAGTAAACAACCTATGATTAATGTGCAGTCTGATGATAATAGTAACAATAATAATAATACCTTGGACTGGACAATATTTACACACATTGATCTAGCCCCAAACTAGGATTCCATTTATCTTGGGTACTAGAGAACGATACACATACTAATATAGATAAATATTACACTTAGATAGGTAAACAACTATGACTAGGGTACAAACATCATTACTCATCAAACAAATATTTGCCCCCACCGGGACTCGAACCCGAGACCCATGGCTTCGTAGGCAGGGTCACTGCCGACTGAGCCATTCGGGTCGTCGATGATGATTCAATTATTAATTGGCTGGGGAGGAAGAAGAATAAAATCCTGCCTTTGGATGTTTATGTGTGTGACGTTACTGTTTCTAGTTCCCACGGCCCACGACATCGACACACGCTATCCTAGTGTGGGGCCAGAAGCAAGGTATGTGACTGACTACTGGATGTAACAGAAAGGTGTAGTCATGTTTCAGGGGGTTGTTAGGGACATCATTCAGAACAACTTTCACTATGAAACCAATTCCATTTCCGAGACTGGATTCCCGTTATGGACGAACTGATTCCATATATATTTTTTTGCAATCAAAACGACGAAAATCGTTTTTACCCGCATACCCGTTTTGGATTTTTCCCGGAAATCATCCCATTTTGGAATTATTCCGCGACCCATCTCTAGACGCCTCACGAATTAAGAGCGCTGGGCGCAAATGGCGGGGCTTCTACAGTATAGATATAAAAAAGGCTACCGCGCACTCAAAGCCACCGCTCATAATTCGTGAAGCGACTAGAGAGGGGTCACGGAATAATTCCGTCAGAATAATTCCAAAATGGGATGATTTCCAGGAAAAAACCCAAAATGGGTTTTTACGCGGGTAAAAACGTTTTTCGTCGTTTTAATTGCAAAAATGTAGGTACCGTTTCAAATATTTTCTATTTCCAATCAATGTTCGGCCAATGTCACATTTGGAAATTTCATCTGGAAGCAGACAAACTCGCGTGAGAGTTTTCCGACACATAAAAAATAAATGCCTTTTTGTGTACCTACCTACTTATTTTTATCGATACCAATATCATTATGGGGTGCATTTTGCATACGCTCCGCTCCGCTACGCTCCGGGGGTTGCTTCTTCTAAGTTCCAACCTAACCTATACCCAAATTGAAATTTAGCCACATAACCAACTCTAGTCAAATTTGGCTTTTCGTTGTATACGCTCCAGGGTTGCTTCTTCTAAGTTCCAACCTAAACTATAACACAATACAAATCTAGCCACAATAGCATATTCTAGCCAAATTTGGCTTTTCGACTCAAACGAAAGGAAGCTTTGTTCACTGACGCGAATGCAAGCAATAAATGAATCATAAATCATCATGACTTGTCAAACTAAATGGCTGCCAGCTGCGATCCGTTACTAAAAGCTGATTCTCAGTAAATCTAAAAGTAAGTATTAAAATAAGCACAAGTCCTAAACGCAAAGAAACAAGCTTATGACCTAAAAATATAATCAAAAATAGCTTTAGTTAAATGCATAATTTTTTCTATGTATTCTCATATTACAAATAAGCGTACAATGAAACGTAACATATTTTGACATTTTTTATTGCGTGTTGTTAATACAAAACTATTTTTTTATTGATTTTTCAAAAAATCGTATTTAAAAAACTGTGGAGTTCCTTGACCTGAAACTTTTAGGTTTTGATTAGAATGACCCCAAGTATTCACCAAAAGTCAAGAAATTCCTAGCTGTGCGGTCAAAGTCTGAAGGTGAGTCCAATTTCAATATTTAAATGGTATTATTCAGGATGCAGTTTCGTATATTAAAGCATGAAGTCCCTAAAACTACTTCACTCTTAAGTTCCATTTGTATCTCAGATGGGGTAGGTTTCTGGTTAAAAGTGCGATATTGAGTTAGGCTGTATCTCTATCACATGATTTACCGAATATTAATCGGCTGTGTGGAATGACATGTGTTATGTACTCAATGCTACGTCACACCTGCATTCTCGGTAGTGAAGTCATTATGTAGTATAAATAAAAATGAAGCTTTTTAGGTTGCCCATATTTTCTGATTTTACTTTCTTGTAATCATACCTAATATCCCTTTGAGCGAGTATCCGCCGGGAGCCGTCAATATTTTTTGATAGGGTTTGAATTTTATTAGGAGGTTACAAATCGCGGTCCAATTTTTAGGGGCTATACGTTTGACGGCATAAGGAGCCAACTCCATTATCCAAAAATATATCATTATTTAGTAAAAAGCAATATAATGATTAGGTTGGTGGTCTGTGGTCGTTCTTCTCCTTGTTTTCATCATCACATAATGGACCAACTCCGTTGTTAAAAATTCTACCAAATGCCTTCTTTTGTTCGCCCTCTATCCCTTTTTTGTATTTTTGCATATAAAAATTATTATTTTTTGTTTTAGGATCTCAATCAATATGATGCTAAGAAAAAACAATCGGAAGTTTTGGAAACACTATCATGCTCTAGATAATAAATCGTCCAAATGCTGTTTTTTTCACAAAATATACAAAGTTCCAAATGTCACAAAAGTGGCTGCTCATCTGCAAAAAAGATTCAAATTTCCCCTAGTGGTCAGAAATGAGTTGCGTGAAGAAGATACCTCTTCATACCTACATCTACATCCATTTTGCAACCAGTTGTGGGTCAAAATTTACCGATGATAGAAAGCGTTAAGAAGAGTGAAGCAGATGATAATATGTGCCTTAAAAGCGCCTTATATGAAGAAAAAAAGGAAAGTCTTCACAATTGCTGGCAAAAGCGATTTATGTGGCTGGCACTCCTCTATTAATGATAGATCATCCATTGTGGACCGAGTTTTTTGAAGAACTGCAGCCTTTGTTCAAGCTACCAACCAGAAATTCTGGTTGGTAGCTTCCTGTCTGGAGATGTGCAGCGACTACAATGATTCAGATTGTGTTGTATTTATGTACAAATGATATAAATCCTGTTAAACTTCAGTCACATCAATATTACGTGGTCAGTAAATTGAGAACAAATGTCCTTCTTGCTACTGTTTTCTCGACGAGCTTCTTAAACGAACATGCAATGAATAAAATGTTTCAATTCTTATGTACACAATTTTCCAACGCAAATCTCGTAGATTTGTCACAAGGCTAGGAGATTAAAAGTAGGTGGGATATGACGAGAATTCCCACAAAACTAACTATTGGTAGACTAATTCTTAGGGAAATATTAGCAAAAGCTAATAAATCAAACTAAGACAGTTATGTGAACAAAACATGCCAAAACGAGATAAACAGTTAACACTACACAAGTCAATATATATCATCAAAAAGTGTGTGGAATAACATCAAAAAGGGATGAGTTAGAAGTATATTTGCATAATCATAAGGTTTTTGTACATTACGTTTGCATTACTGAGCATTTCCTTAATAAATATTCAGCCCCATTCAGTATACAAGAAAGGAATAAAAACGGATCCAACCCCCTACAGGCCTATCTCGTTGCTATCCATATTATCAAAGATATTTGAAAAGCTCATCAAGGCAAGGTTTTTAGCACACTTAGTTTCAAACAAAATATTAAGTGAAAGACAATTCGGCTATCAGAGAGGTTTAGGAACCACTGATGCAATAGACATTTTAGTAGAGGACATAGTAAATAAACTAGACAAAAAAATGAAGGTATCAGCATTGTTTTTGGACTTAAGCTCGGCATTTGATCTTGTGGATCATAACATACTAATTTTTAAGCTGGAACATTACAGTGTGCAGTGTAAATGCTTGGATCTTTTAAAATCTTACTTACATAACCGAAAGCAATACGTCGAACTAACTACGAATGACAGCGGATGTCAAGAGGTAACTAGGACAAGTATGGTCTCGATAACTAGAGGAGTACCGCAGGACTCTATTTTGGGTCCAATTTTCTTCATTATATTCACCAACGACTTGTACGAATTTATTGGTAAATCGATGCCTGATTGTCAGCTCGTAGTTTATGCGGATGACACAAATGCTGTTGTCTCGGACAATGATCTTGAATCACTCGAGTTCAAGGTAAATTCAATTATGTCGATGTTTCATAACTGGTTCACTAATAATAACTTAAAAATAAACACGAGTAAAACCAAACTACTGTTATTTAAAACCACGGCATGGAACAGTGACGTTATTAATGCAACCCTAAATGGTGATACGGTGACTATGGTGAATGAATTCAAGTTTCTGGGGGTACACATAGATTTCTCACTGAACTGGAAGCCAGAACTTATTGCCCTAGAGGGAAGCATCAGCTCAGCGTGCTATGCTCTGAGGAGTTTGAGAGACATGGTGGATCAGGAGCATCTTAAAATGGTGTAATATGCTCTGATCGAGTCCAAACTACGCTATAGTATAAAACTCTGGGGAAATAGCCTACAATGTGACAAAGGCTTGCGTAATGCAGAAGAGAGCAATCCGTACAATAGTTTGCATTTCACATATGGGATCGTGCAGGCCGCATTTCATTAGGTTAGGGATACTAACGGTTCCTGCGCTTTATATACTTGTTTTAATGGTTGGGTTATCTAAAAACATTCACAAATTAGAAAACGTGGAACAGAAGTCTAAACGAGAAACTTCGCGTCGGCAGGACTTCCCAATTTAATCCGCACCGAAGTTAGTGATAGCACGACATGCTGCTAGTTTTCAGTCGCTATTGTTATTTAAACACCTACCAGTGGAGCTTTAAATTTTAGTTACACACAGCAGCTTTAAACACAAACTTAAATTATACCTGTTACAAAAGAGCCCCTACAGCATTGAAGAATTTATTAATTTAAAGTGAATTTAATAGTACCTTTTGACATACCTAATATTATTTTTATTTGTGATTACAATTTATAAATTAATTTTGACACTTTATGTACTGACTCGAAAGAACAAATATTTATGGACATTCTACTTGTGACAGTTCTTTAGATTTAGTCTTTAGATTAAATTTAGTCTATGGTTAAGTATTAAGTTAAGTATTTAATCTAATTTTTTTAATTAAAATTTTCATCTTTAATTTTTAATTTAAAATTTTATCCTTGACATTTTATTGTTATTCAATTTACTAAATTTCATTTGATTGATGATTAATTTATTAATTTTAAATTTAATTTAATTTTTGTAATTTCACACACAATCTTTGCATTGTTTTTGAATAAAATACTTATGACTTATGACTTATGCCTTATGAAAAGTACTGTCTATAAAACATTTGGATTCCATCTATAAAGAAATGTAGAAGGAAATCACCAAAGAACTGAAAGGTGCAAATTACTTACATATTCAGTGTGATGGATGGAGCAACTGTTGGAACGAAGGCATGATTTACTTCATCATATCGAAGCCAGAACCCTTTTCGTGAAAAACCTTTAGACAGGAAGTCATCTTCACACCGCAAAATATTTGAAGGAAGAGCTTGAAAAAGTTATGACGACTTGCGGCAGGGAAAAATTGGTGACGCTTATTGGAGACAATGCCAAAAATGTCCAAAAAGCCTTCGAATAGGTACGGGCCAGGCTCCCAAATCTAATAGGATTGAGTTGTGTAGCAAACACATTGAATTTGTTGTGCCATGACATTGTGAAATTGGAATCTATAACAGCAATAATTTTGATTGCGGTAGACACGATAAAAGCAGTAAGAAAAAGTCAAATCCTGATCACCCTGCTTTCACATATAATAAAGGAAAAAGGACCAGGAGAGAAATTAAAACTGCCATGCAAAACGCGTTGGGGTGCTTACCTGCATGCCTTCAAGCCTTTTGAACAGTAAGGCAGTATTACAATACCCTGCAGTTGACGAAGGTGCCTACATGATATCAAGGGTAACAAAAAGCCATTTACTTTATGAGAGCTTCTGGGAAATGGTGCAAGAAAGCTCCACACTTTTAGAACCTATCACGGAGCATATATTTAAGCTGGAGGCCAATGACAGTAATATTAACGACGTATACATGGATTTTAAGGATATTAAGTCAATAATTTTGTTTGCGTTCTGCGATCCCACCAGTATGGTGGGTAGCGAAGATAAATAACGATTTTGGAATGCAGTGGAGGCGAGGAAAAACAATTGCCTTAAGAGCATACATTTGGCCGCATATGTGTTAGACCCTAAGACCCAAGGAAGGCGAACTGCAGGAAGGCGAAGAAATTGCGGCCATGGCATTTATCCAAGGCATTGGATACCAGTTAATACTTGAACTAATGGCAGACTTGGCGAAACCAAGAGCCAGAGAAGGCTTTTGGGGAAAGCCTTCGTGTGAAGTAATTTAGATATATTGACGCAATTGTCTGGTGGAAAGGGAGACCACTTAGCAAAGTTGATGTGCGAATCTGAAGAGCGCCCTGTATATAAGCAGCTACTGAAAGATCTTTCAGTAAACATGAAAACATTCACAGTTTGACGAGAAACCATATGAAAACTGAAAGGGCGGCAAAAATAGCATATATTTCATTAATTAATTAATTTATTATTGGAATGTGCTAAACAAGAAACCAATCGCTGAAAAAGAAGAGGAACCACTATCCAATCCCCTCCCAAGAAGCGAAATGACAAGGCCTATGACAGATTTTGATCAGCAGCCCTTAACATCACAAGGACAAAGCCACGATGTGGAATTTTTCGACATAGGTGTGGGACACATAATGACTAAAACATTAATTTTGTCGTTTTAATTATGTAAAATAAATGTATGGTGATTGATATGTTGTATATGTTTTTGTCTAGACGTAAGTCCTTCACATAGTTTAACCCGCGTATTTTAAACGTTTTTACCCATGAAAAAACCCATTTTGGGCTTTTTCCCGGAATTGTTACACGTTTTCCCCCAAATTGGATTTATTCCCGCTAAAAGCGACGTGTTCATGACATCATACATACATAATAGATCTCTACAAGTGTGTACGGAAATACGGAACCCTTGGTGCACAAGTCCAACTCGCACTTGAACGTTTATTGTATTTAAAACCTCATACTTTATGGAGATATATTTGCAAACGTTAAGCAAGTTTTGTTTCTCGGCTGCCTAGATAAGTGAAATTTCAGGGAAGGATACCGCTAATTATAACAAGATTTTTTGTTTAATCTTTGGTGGGCTTACTAGCAATGTAAAAAAAACAATTAATTGACTTGATAGCAATAGCAAGTTTAAAAGGGCGCCAAATGCACGACTCGCCCGGGACTCCATCGCCAACATGGATATGGCCGGTCCTGCATAGGTGCTGCCATCGTATGGCGAAGTCGTGTAGTGCTATGCTTCACATCTACACCTAAACTATTCTCAGGAAAATGGATGAGATATCCAGGGTAAGCAGACTTGTATGAGGACGTGTTAGCAAAGGAATTCGCTTGGTGGCGCTAGTAGCCTGCGTGTAACAACGCGTGCTTCTTAGAATGTCTCCTTTAGCTCGGGGTACCCCATTGTACCCCACAAATTCAGATTTGGATTCGTCAAATTCCGAAAATAGCGGACGGTCTCGTTATATCGTTGTTTCCGTCTTTCTCTATACAATAGATGCGCTCTCCTGTATGCCTTTGTTGAAATACCGGTATTGGCTTCTCTGTATACCGGTATTTATGGAATGGATTATTGAATGGGCTTTGGTCTGGTTAGGCCAATTACGCTGCGATTTCAGCTACCCAAATTTTGTGGAAGCTAGGGATGTACATTAACAAATCGTAGCATTTCGACTTAGTATCTGCCCACCACACTTCTGAGAAAAGGTGGGGAATATATAGCCACTCAGTAGCCTCGAACACTGGGCATGACCTGGGCACCTATTCCAGATAATGACAGTTCAGTGACAATCACGCGACGACTACGGCCAACTTAAGGTACCTATCCGTTATCTGCCTTTTCTCTTTGGTTGATAACTAAATTATATAAAAAATCAAGTAATCGTATCATCAGTGATACTGATAAATGTTGCTCGATTCATATCACGTTGGTACCTCATCCGGAACAACCACACACTACACCTACAGCCAGCCTGAAACCCGATGCCAAGACCTTGTTGGTAGATGTAAGAAGGTGCCCTCACCCACCCCAAATACATCATCCCATACCAAGGTACCATTTTGTTATAATTTTTGCTTTTTTACGCTGTCCTCTTTTTGAAGGAGAACTTCTTAGGTGGCGTTGCCTTTTGTGATGGGGGGTAGCATTTATTTAACCTCTCATCAGTGGGTAATTTATAGCATTGCTTTTCAATTGTTATTGGCAGATTCCGCGATTGCCAGAAACGAGGGGCTAAACATATGTGACGGACGAACAGTTGGAGGCTTTTTTAAAAGAGTATTGATTTTAAAACGCTTTTTGACAGGGAAGATTAAATTAAAATTATATTATTATTGAAGAATATTAAGAAGACAGAGAAAAGTAATTGATTTTAATTAATTCAAGTAGTTTTGTTTTTGTTTGAAATACTTCGAACAAAAGAAGCACCATATTATGTTATTTTTTAAATATTCTTCGTACTTTTGAAAGTCATCTTCAGATTCTCAGCTTCTTTGTCAACAATGTTATCTGTTAAACTGTTTTCGTGAACCCCATTTTCTATTGTTTTATCATTACTATTTTCTTCGTTCACTTTATTTTTATTCACTGGTTCTGTTGGAATACGTCTGAATAGGCCAAAATCTTCCGACCATACAGCCAATTCTCGTTCATTTATTTATTAATTTCTTAGATTCGTGGTTCTTTTCTTGTTAACCGACTGCGGCGAAGCCCAAAAGAAGGTTTAATATTTTCTGCTACAGACAACAAATATTCTGAGCACGAGTTCCACTTCGATGACGTGTACTGTGCTGCACGAGCATTTTTTATTGATTCCACTGTTTTGTAACTTTTTTAACTAGCATTATACGTGTTTTAAATGATTGCATTTAAAATGTCATATGCTGTAAACAGAAAATAAACAAATGAAAGTATGATAAGTTATCACCTTAATTGCTTCCTTATCCGTTACCTTAAAAAGGATTATCCAAACGCCAAATAATGAATACCTGCAGTTGACCGTCGTCGTCGTGGTCATTGTACCATTAATATCGTCTGGAACAGCGGGCTTATTCGCTAACTTAAATGACAGTTTAAAATGATGATCACCGAGTATAGTTTCCAACTTCCAACTGTCAAAAAACACATTTGGTATTCCGTAATTTCGGTGCGCAACTTTAAAATTTGAAAATGGCGTGCCGCTCAGTGATTATTACTGTGCTAGTTCGATGGCCACTGAAGGATATCGACTTCCGATAAATTGGTATTCAGTAAGCTCGTTGTACATGATTTTGACGTTTAGCAGTGGATCACCCAAAGTGTCAAAATAGAAGTGAAAACGACTGTTGGATATCAGTGCTTTTAGGGTGAATAGTGATCATCACCGTTATACCATAGAGTATTTAGTCTATGGTAATACTAATCATTATTGTGTTTTAATTTATGTTGTAAGTACCTTTGTGTTTATTGTGATAAGTTATTTCTAAGAGTGAATAATTAGTCTTTTTATCCAATATATTTATATCTTAATAACATATCAGTACTTGTTGCTAATTTTAGATATGGCACGAGCGTATTTATTGGGTATTGCTGAAGAGCAAAGACAAATGAATGTCTTGCGAAGAGAACGCCCTCGCCGGGCAAGGCGAGCTTTGAGTGACCCCATGAATTTGCCGGACCAAGAATTTGAGGCTCACTTTTGCTTGTCCAAAGAAGTCTTCCTCACTATATCCGAGGATCTTCAACCGTATATGACAAAACCGTTTATGAAAATCGTAAAATTATATAAATGCTAATATGTAGTAAAATTTTAATATAACATAACTAAAAGTTTTACCTTGCAAATTTTCGACGCAACAAGCAAGATACTCACTGAAAAGCACTTCAAAACTTTATTTTACAACAAACGTGTTGGTTGTTATTTTTGAACAACAACATCATAGCGTCACGCCTTTTCCCATTCGAGGTAGCAGAGGCACAATTGTGCCCACTATGAGCCAGTTATTCAATACTCCATTTTGCGTGACAGGGGGCTAGCCCATTGCCGCAGCTATATAATATATGAAGGTTTCCTCACGATGTTTTCCATCACCGTTGGAACGTCCGTATAATGTACTTAAGATAAATTAATTATCTCATTGGTAAGTACATGGTCAGGAATCGAACCTGCATCTCCTGTGTGAGAAGCGTGAAACCCATTAGACCACGAAGCTCTTTTTGAAGTATAAGAACTTCCACATTTTTGACAACTCAAGTGGCGAACATATTAGCCGCAAAAATTAAGAAGATAATGGTGTCGTTCAATTATTTCCTTTAACCAAGGATATCAAATCAGCCGGGTAATAGCTAGAGTGGTAACAGTTTCATGTCGATGAGCACTGAGAGTTTCCGTTCATCACCGAAAGATCACGTGACATGAAGGCGATACGGAATACCAAAACAACAGAGTGTTGGGTTGGTCACTGAGCTCGGTGATCATCACTTCACTGTTTTTTACTTTCATCTCTCAAAATTAGTGAATAAGCCGGGCCCCTGCAGGCAAGTATCCGTGGATCTATCATTGTAATCCCCACTGATTCTATTATCTACTGGAGAAAAATTACGAGAATTCCCGGCAAACTGTTCACTGTCGACTTACCGGCCCATTGGATTACAGAACTGTCAGGGGGCATTACTGCGCTAGAAATGCTCACCATGTGTTTAGTGGACTTTCGTGGAATTATTCGAGTCCTGTGTACTGGTCATTCCCCATATTCTAACTACAATACTAATACATAAGAAACGAAAACGTCGAAGTTTACGTGAAATTGGAGGTTGATGTTTGGGAAAACTGTTACATTTCCACAATATTTACACCCGTAGTATAGCATGCCGAGCGCGGCGCGGGTTTTGTCGTGGGAAAATCGCGACAGAGCTGCCTTTATACAGCTCTGTCCCTCACCCTCCCGCGACAGAATCCGGTTTTCTGTCGATTTGAGTCAGTAGAAAAGGGGGCCGCCTCCGTGTGGTCGGAATAAGTTTTGGGTCCTTCGTGGCCAGGTATTCGAACGCATTTACGATTCTGGCAAACTTTATTGAAATTGGTCCAAAACACACATATACCCACCGAAGTAAATTTGGCACTCACGAGGAATGCGACCCCCTCTACCGCTCGCTCTCGCTCTCTACGCGTAAGTAGGACATTGACGGACGCTATGACGTCATCAAGGGCGGGGAGCCAAGTTAACTTTGGCGGTTAATACGAACAGAACATGGGAACAGTAGGTGCTACGACACATTCCCTCAACCACCACATGGTCTTTCCTGCCTTCGCGGCTGACAGACCGAATCTTCGGCACTGTCATGCGCTACTTGTCTTCGGCTCTTTCACGCATGCAGTTTCTTGTTGCCCTACAAGTTCTTGAATGCGTCCTGGCCTTTCTCCCTTTCTGGGCAGGCCATACAATACTCTTTCTTCATCCTCCCCACATGGGGCTCGACAACACAACACGTCACTCAGCGTTGAACTGTACCATGTAGTACACTGCTGTCCTCAATCTTAAAATATTCTTCTCTTGGTGTGCCATGAGTGCGCAAACTTGCACAACGCCTTGAAGTTCTGCTCGCAAGAAACTAGCTCCTCGTGGAATACTGGGCCAACCGTTGTCCTCTTCAGTGCATCCAGCATCTCCGATCTCTCGTCCGCGTGTAGCCTACATTCCCAGAGGGCGTGATCCCGGCTCTCGTTGTCCTTGCCGCATGGGCACTCTGCAGACTCGCACAGCCCTAGCCTGTGTAGACGCTGTCTGAAGCATCCGTGCCCGGTAAGTACTTGGGAGACAATGAAGTCCGGTTCTACCCATTCTGAACTGAGCCTCACGCCCACGTCTGGGAAGAATCTATACAGCTCGCGGCCGTCCATACTGCCCTGCCATCGATCCTGCCACTGAGCTACGATGTCTGACCTGACCTTCCGGTACTCCCTGGGGGCCAGTTGGTGTCACTCCTGAGCAATCCGTCCTGCACGAAAGACCTACAAATCGGCTGGTAAAACTCCCGCAAGCACAGGTAACACTTCTGAGCTGCACGATTGGTAAGCCTTCGTTAGTAAAACGTTAGGATGCTACGACACAATAATGATAAACCGGCTAAGTACGAGTCACCAGGCAGACTCGTGCGTGTGCGAGTCCACACGCGAAGAGTTAGCCTGCGCCCCGGGCGGCCAACTAAATTGCATTAGGAACTGAATTTACAATATAAAGTTATTTCAGTTAAAACCCTTGAATCGGAAAAAAACAGTAGTAACTCGATTCGTGGGGTTGACATTTTGGACAAATATTATAACCAAGTTCATCACAACTCAAACTGCAATGTGACTGTTACGTCAGTCGCTACGACAACGCCTACCAATTTATTTTTATATTTTTATTTCTACAAAACCACTGATTATTTCTTAATAAAAAGTTATAAGTTTTACGGCATTGTATTTTTTGACGCAAGAACCATATCCAATATCCTTCCAAACCATCCCAAGAAATAAGTAGCAAATTTTAGGTGACAAACCCTTATTTTTTTTATTTATGTTTCGCAACGTTGCCATTAACATATAATGTTTTGAAACACTAAGATTGAAGGAATGGGATGTCTTGATATGATAACATATTATATTTTACGGGAGTTGGAAAGTGTCTGATGAAAGATGGGCATATGACAATACACATCGCTTTAATAACTTTCCGACGCGACTTATTCGACTTCGACTTAATAACTTTGGTTGCAAACTGGGATATGCATATCGATAACTTAAAAACATTTATTGCATGCATTTAGTGGATCATAATTCATAATCCACACTATAAAGAAAAATGTTCATGAACTTCTTGGCTCATGCAGCAGATTCAAACTCACTTATAATAATATTATGAAAGCTGTATCCTCAGAAGAGCTTTATAATGGATCGGCACTAATGGAAATAAATGCTTCTATCTAATATCCAATTAACGGTTTATTCCCGTGTTGGGCAATTTCAAATTTCAGTCTATTTTTAAAAGCTTATTATACTAAAATCTTTAAAATTTCCTGATTCAGCCATCCTCTATTAAAAGTGTATATATTGTGTTTTAAAACATACTTATGGCCTGGCTCCGTGGTCTATTGGTTTCAAGCTGTCTTCTCATACCAAAGATGTGGGTTCGAATTCGGTGCTGACCATGTACCAATGGGATAGGTGAAGTACATTATACGGACGTTCAAACGGTGATGGGCAACATCGTGAGCAAACCTTCAATCTCCATAGCTGCCGCAATGGGCTAGCCCCCTGTCATGATTATTGAATAGCTGGCTGTTATAAACGTAAGCGTAACTGTGCTACTGCCACCCCGTATAGAGAAAGGCGTGACGCATGCATCGGAACTAATCCCAATAAGTGCAGTTAATAAGAGTATCATGACGACCTTTTAAGGCAAAAAGGGATGTAACAAAGCACTGTCTGCATATAGGTATATGTGCATGCATAATATGCATATGTCTTTCCGTATGGGAGAAGGAGTGATCTTTTTGTAGATTATTTTTCATTAATTTCAGTAAGTATTTCTCTTTGCTATCGGATAGGTAAGTGATATTTTACAGATAACATTATTATTATTAACCTTGCCCTATGGTTTCTATAAACTGAATATAATTCTCTTAATTTAAGAGTGATTCTACCTTCTTAGAATTATTTTTCGTTTCGTTGTAGTCTATGATGTATTACAGGATAGAAAGTAGCCGGAACTCCCGGATTTTTAGAAGTTCTGTCCGATTCGGTCCGACAACTCAGTGGAATACGGCACGTTCGAAAATAAAATAACATTTGTTTGGTTTTCACGAAAAACGTCGAAAACCTACCTAGTTGATAAAGCGAACGAGAAACGAAATGCCCTGGATACATCCGTTAAAAAAAACGGTACGGGATTTTATGGAAACCTTTTGGCTTTGTGTGACCTGGAAACCTGTGCCTGATGTAAAACGGAATTAAGGCTTGATGCTCTCTCTAAACCAGCAAAAAACTTCAAATGTGTTTGGGAAACTATCACTTTTCGTCAATTTTGATCGTTGTGAATTAGTAAATAAGGCGTGATGGACAAAAATCTCCTGTGTGTTATTGTATATCTTACTATCCCGCAGCAAATCTAATTCAAAATGGTTGTTTACACACATGAACGTTTCCTTTTAGAGTTAGTTGCGGTCTTTAGAGCATTCTTCGATCGCCGAAAACATACGAATTATTACTATTGTCCTTCTCTGAACGAAATACATATTTTTATAACAACAACATGGCGTCATGCATTTTCCCTTACATATTTTTATGTAGAATATTCTAAGAACTTTCTGTCAAGTGATGAGCCAGTAATTTTTCTACATTTAGTATTTTCCTTTTATTCTTTCTTAACTTAATTCTACAGCCGTGAATATACAAAGCTTTTCGTTATGTCTATGTCGCAGTTAGTTGGTTGAATCAGATACTTAACGAAATCACTAGACCTCATTTTGATTTAATTAAGCATCGTCAAAACGTTTAACAATCTGTCTTACTGAAAGCAGGCGTGTTGGAAAACAAGATGGCGTCACGACAATAGCTGATTTGCACAGCTTATATCAGGGCAAAACATTGCGGTAGCTTAGGTGAAGGGTAAAGGGGGTGGGCGAAGCGAAGCCCCCTTTATCCTTCGTGTTAGGTTGAACATGTGAGAACAACAAAACATACTTAAATCATAAACTTAAGTACACATAAAAAAATATTTATATTGTATATGTCTTACCTAGGAACGTTTAGACAACTCGTTAAACGTTTCGTTCACTCACTTGTCTGACGGAATTTCAGTGACTTGGTTAAACGTCGAAATTTAACTAACGGTCTAGAGAGTTAGTTAAGTGTCTGATTTAACCAACTAACTGCGACATCTATATAAGAAGAATGGATGTAATTTGACATTGTGCTTGAACAGCTATAAGGGTGCCTCAAATAACTCACCCTCGCCTCAACTTAGGGCTTTCCGGTCCGTGGAAGGGTCGACTAGGGAAAAGCCGCCCTTTGACTTTTGTTGCCATTACCGCAACTTTCTTAATAGCGGTAAATATGCAATAAGTTAATTAATGTTCCATACGCAGCTGAACCTCAAGACGAACATCTATTTTTCTAATAATCTCATCGATTCCTCTTCTGACGGAATTTCATAATACTGTTTTGTTAATGTTATAATAACGTAATGTAGTAATATGTCTATTTTATGTACAAGAAGTTAAGTCATAAAAACACTGGCAGGGGAAAATCACCGCTCCGTCAAATATCTAGTTATCAATGTGGAGATCAGGAAATTGTATCAAGAGGTTGCTAAAATACTGCAATGTTAAAAAACGTATTGGCAATGTTAAAAAACTGGTAGAGTTTAAGTTGGAGACTCTTAGAGGTAGAGCTCTCAATGCGGTACAAGAGACTCCAGTTTACATGGTAGCTCAACCATAAGCTAAGAATAAGGTAAGGTGTTAGCACTTTTTTAACTACAAGGACCATTAGATCCGTATTTCACATTTTCAGGCGATAGTCAGGGCAGTAACTTGGGCCTTGCACCATCAGCACTCGGTAAATGGCACAGAAATGACGCGGGTAAGAGAGGTCGAAGATCTGGGAATGCTCGTGACCACCGGTGTAATGATTCGTAATTAGATTGTAGCTAATATTTGTAATGAGACAATGAGTTTAGGCTCAATGAAGATGTAATTGCCCCTATACAATACATTGGTAAGAAGAAAACTAGAAATAAATGCTATTAACTGGCACCCATATGAAGCCAACGCCAGGTTGGAGAAAGTGCAAAACCGGTTTGTTAGGAACTTATATCTTGGGCATGGTTAGTTACAATGAGCTGTTGGCGAGGGGGAGCCTCGCACTTCCTACATATGTATTTAAGGTTTTCCGAGGACTGCTCGAAAACCCTCTGGTGTTGGCGTGGCTGGGATTTTATGTGCCGAACATAAGCCTTCGAGGTAGGAAACACAAGCTGTTCTACATCCCGCTGGCGAGGACGGGGATGCTGCGGGAGGCGCCGGTGATGCGGGTTCTTGCTTTCTTTAGTGACATATCAGAGAGAACTGACGTGGAACTTCCAATGTTCTTTGACGGGATTCGCAAGGGTCGCCACTTATTGTCTGTGTTATATAAGTAATATCTGTTTTATTCCCTGTAAGCTGTTGCTTCCTTGTCCTTATATGTACTGTCTTTTTGTGTCGATTTGTTTCTTACTGTGATGTTAAAAGCTTGTATGTTTATAATAAAAATAAATAAATGGTTCGTCGAGCACGCTCTTACCGAAGCGTATGCGTTGTACAGTATGTACGGCTCAGTGCTTTTACCATTTTTTTGTTATGCAAATTTACAGTTTTCGGATTAATCTCTATATTTGTGCTGTAAGAACTTGCTTCGTGCCAAATTTCATGATCCTAGGTCCACGGGAAGTTCTCTTTGGGTTTTGATTCCCTTGCGAGTATCAAGCAAATTTCGCAAAATTGTGACGTAAACGGCGATATGTTTTGATAGCGTTGACCTAAAGGTTTTATTTTTTCACTACTTTAAGAGACTATAGACCGGAGTATACAGACGGACGGACATCCAGATAGGTGAACAACGAATAAATAGATAAATATTAGAGGACACCCTTACATAAATCGAACTAGGCCCATAGTAAGCTCAATAAGGCTTGTGTTATGGGTACTAGACGACGATATATTTATTAGAGTTAAATACCTATGAATTACATAGAAAACATCCAAGACACAAACAGAGAAACAAATATTAATGCTCATCACATAAATATTTGTCCTTACCGGGATTCGAACCCAGGGCCGAAAGTTTCGTAGGCAGGGTCACTACCCGCTAGGCTAAAACGATCGTCAAAGTGTGAACCTATAAGGGTTCCTTTGTCCCTTCTAAGGTACGGAACCCTAAAAAGTATAATATTTAATATATTTATGAATACACGTCTGCTGTATCTTACGAAAACTTCCAAGTTTTCGACAGACATAAGTATAAAACTTGCAGCTAGGGAATCTTGGCAAATTTTCCGAACGAGCGGGGAATTTATACAATTTCGTCGCGGGCCGCACCAAATACATATATTTACAAAACTTTTCCCATTTTCTGAAACTCAAAGGTGCATTTCATTTCGTTTCGAGATTGCAGGCAGATGCTCTCTCCGATGCTCCCTTTGATATTGCTGAATGTTTCAATTTCCGAGCCGTACCCGCGATCTTTCTTATTTTATCTATAAGATTAGGTACGAGATAGAAATTGAAGTTGTACGAGGGGAAATAATCTGGATAACATGTCGCGATGACCTGGAAGTGGCCTGCAGCTGAAATATATCTTATTGTGCTAGGGATTATTTTCCTTTTTTCTTGTTTTGATCTTGGAAAGATCGTAATACGGGCCTGAGTTGATATGGAGTTGTGTATTATATAAGCTATGTATAGTGAATAGTCGAGGAAACATTTTCAACCGAATTCTAATCATTGGTCGAGGTAATACGAATAGTAAGCTACCTAAAGTGAACATATAAGTAGATTAAGAAATGCACATTCTCCTTATATCGGGGTAAAATGAAATGGCAGATGCGTTGTTATTATATACATTAAAGCCTGGACTGGTCAAATTTTTATTCGTCTTTCAGTTTGAACACAAATTTTCATTTTACCTTCCTACCTATCTAACATAGCAGGCAACAAAGAAAATCCTAAACAAAGGTTACGAGCTCTGGATCCAATGTAATTTTTTGGCTACGTTTTTAGGCGACTTTTACCTTAGTAGGTTTAGAGCCAGGACACATGAGTAATAATATTAATACAGCTGGTACTACATCGAAATTATTATGCATACAATTTTCTAATCGCTCGTTCAACCATGGAGAAATTGACGATACCCTCTACCACATAGACATTAGGCCAGCCAATTTAACACTTCTGTTGATCCCGAATCCGTTTTTGATCGAAACGGGAAGTTATTCATGTATGGAAGTCAGGAGACTGCAGGGAAATCGCCACAAACGGGTACTGCTACTGCTGCTGAAAGCCTTTCTGAGTCATCCAAATAGAAACATTATCTATCCGAATGTGGAAAAGAATAATAAAATAACTGCGAATGAATATTATATTACTTTCTTTCTAAAAGTAGTTTGTTTGATTGTTTGTTTAGTTGATCGCCAATAGAGTATGCGTCGGTTAAGATACTCATCACGTTTAATACTATTTTGAGACCTTTAAAAACATAAAAGGTGCACCAGTAAGGGACAGGCTATGCGCTAGACTTCCTTTTCTTTTCTCTGCAAAAAAGGAGAAGGAGATTGACGCATAGCTCTTTCCCTTGCTGACAATAGCTATTAAGGTATACGAAAAAATGTATATAAAAGGAATACGAATGTAAACGAAAGTGACAGCGTTAATTACTTCCACATAAGAAAGAAAAGAGAGCGCAAACAATGCCCTCGACTCAAACTAAGATATCGTGGCGCCAAACCACATGCAAATTGTTAAATAATAAACTTCACTATTTTGTCAAAATGATTTTCAAGGAGAGTATCCACATTTTGAATATAATTCCGCAATTAAATTATTTAGGATTTCAGAATTACAGTAAGGATTTTTTTTTCGTAATTAAATTCTATCGAGTAAAATCAAATCTGTAGATAACTTTAAAGTAGTAAATGGATTCGAAAAAAAATTGGATTTTTTTCGTATTAAGTCACTTTCGCTGTAGGTCCGTTTTCGCGCCAAACTGTCAACTATCAGGTGAAACCCGCAATTTTTGGCATTAAATAGTATTTAAATGTTTATGCTCGTGGTCTATTCAACAATATTCGACATAATATAAGTGAGAATGAAAGCTAAAACTAAATCAATTAATGTGTTCTATTGTACATAGAAGTAGCTTTTCTATAAATGCTTACACATATTGCCCATAAAATTGAAACAAAAGAAAATAAATATCCATTCACTATGTGGCCGAATACGGTCGCCCCGGGGCGGCAATATTGGGCTGCGTTGGGACTTGGATAACGGTAACTGTCCATTGGGTAAAGCCAGAACTAAGTAATATAAAATGAATGCATTCACGTTTTTTTTTAAAATATTTGAATCTTTTCATTTTATATTAATATACATCCCCGTCTGTACTAAGGCTTCACATTACTTAATCGAGTGCGTGAGATAAATAAGGACCCTTGGGTTTTATCGCGACACCGGCAAAGACAAAAGGTTGAAATGATAACAAATGCTTATTTCTGCCGCTCGGGTGACCTAGTTGACCGTTGTTTTACATTTTGTTGCGTAATCTGTGTCTATGTCGGCGGCCGATTGAAGAATTGGGCACATCGTGATGTGCCGCGCCATGCTAAGATTTGGCGGCGTTTCTTGAAATACGCCGTTGTCTTTATAGGGGGCATGTGGTGCCCAAACCAAAATCGGGCAGATCGATGAGAACCAAACGTTTGTCGATATTCCCAGTAAACGCTTCGCCGCATCATGATATAGCCAAAGGATAAAACGTCACATCGTAAAATAGTTGAAATTTTGTCACGTTACGAAGGGTTTGTGTGAAGAAAATGAAAGAGAGAAATTGAGGATGAGTCCGATTATATTTGACGACCCGAATGGCCGAGTCGGCAGTGTCCCTGCCTACGAAGCCAAGGATCCCGGGTTCGAGTCCCGGTGGGGGCAAATATTTGTTTGATGAGAACGGAGTTTGTACCCTAGTCGTGGTTGATTATCTTTCAAAGTATAATATTTATCTATATAAGTATGTGTATCGTTGTCTAGTACCCAAGATACAGGGAACCCTAGTTTGGGGCTAGATCAATTGTATAAATAGTGTCCAAGGTATTATTACATTATTATTATTATTTAACACAAGTATTATATACACAAAGGAAACTGACCCCTGGGCCACGCGGTGACTGGGGTAGTCCAGTGAAGTCCGGAGATGGAGGTAGGCAGCGGCGATCCTTGTCCAGGACGTATAGCGGTGGCCAGGGAGACGATAGTGGTGATGAGGCCTGTGTAGCGGTGGTCAGGTCCGTGTAGTGGAGGTCAGGTCCGTGTTATGGTTGTCTGGACGCAACGTGTGGGACCACTGATTCGTTAGCATTGATTTCCTTGGGGACACACAAACTTCACATTTTAGACGGAGGGAGAAATACTTTCTTCTTTCTTCAACGTCACGCGGGTCAGTTGGGTCCGGGTAGCTGTCCTCTTACTTCTTCTCACTTCAGAGATTTTTAGTAGCTTTTATTTGTATACGTTTCACTCTGGTTTTGCTTCTTTAAGGTCAAACCTAACCTATAACACAACTGAAATTTACCCACAATAACCTGCTCTAGCCAAGTTTGGCTTTTCATTACTTTCAGTCGCTCTGCTGGTTGCACATACCGAGCTAAATCTATTGTCACCCTACTTTTCGATATGCCGAGTTATAGGCTGGCAGATCATCGAACGATGGTCTTGAAACGATATGGCGGGTTTGAGATGGTAGATCAAGAAATACCGCCGTATCATCATGATGTGCCGAATTGACGATCGGCCGCCGACATCTACATTGTCTTTTGGTGCAGTCACCTTCAGGTCCAGTCAAAACAATCAAAAGCAAAATGGCCGCCGAGCATACGAATTGGCGGTCAATTAGGTGGCACATGTCTTGCTTGCTTGCTTGCTGTGTGGATAAGAACATGCTGAAGACGAAGAAGAAGAATCAAAAGTTCAATAATTTTTTTGGTGATTTTATAGAGCTCATGTAAAAAGATTAACAATCGAATGAATTTTGATCCAGCCATAAAGATCTTCTAAGACCTCGGTGACTGGGTCCAAAGTCGAAACTGCCTGTCTTTAATATTCCCCAGCTCGGCTTTCATAAGTTTAAATGGCCGGCCTCTTCTTTATTTGTTATTGTTGCGATTATGTAGGCTATAAGACTAGATATACGACGGTGCTTACGCTTAGAAATTCTAACGGTTTAAAGAGAGGTACTTAACTTTCACTTGCCTTGAATAGTATGTTCATAGCATTATGCAAATAACGTAAATGCGAGCATAGAAAAGTACTAATGCTGCTTAAGGCTGAGTAAGGCAGTTTTTTATATTTAACCCTCTCAATAGCCATAAAAATAATTTATGGCTATAAAAAGTCAAATTGTCATGGCGGCCAGCCACATAACCGATTTTTTTATTTACTCAGTCAGTCGACCAATCAAAGTGTGAGATCCAGAGAGAAGGTACGTTTATCCTCTATTTCCTGACAGTATTTCCAGTAATCAAAAAGAATAGTGGGTAATAGTAATTATTTTATTAAAATAAATATAAATATTATTCCAAGCCCATACTAGGTGTTCAAGTGCGAGTGAACGGTGGGTAAATTAAAATGTAATGCGAGTCCATACTGAGGTGTTCATACGCGAGTGGAAGGATTAATAGTCTATAAAATAATCTTTTAGAAAGATAGCAGGTTTATTGTATTTTTCCTTCTAATCCGTTTAATTCATCAACTTGCCGTTTTAGGCTCTGAGTCACAGATTAGCATGAGTGTAAAACAATGACTACACCTGAAATTATGTGAAAACATGTAAACTATAATCATACAGTGTCAACGCATCAAAGTCATGCTTGCCAGTCTCTTAGGTCTTTTAAGGATAAAATGTATCTCAAATAATACTTAATTCGTTTTAATTATCTGTTACGGAAAGAGATAAATAAGAAAGCGGGACAGTTACGTCTGAAATTAAAAGTACTTTCTTTTAATTTTAGACGTTATAATCCCGCTCGGTTTATTAAATAACCGAAATAATACCGCGTTTAATACAAAGAGTGTCATCAAGATAAAACCCCAACAAAATACCTTTCCTTGACCCGCGCTTTACAGTGAAAAGGATATTATTTTCCAACCTAAAATTTTGTTTTACGAGCATCTATTTGGAATTTTAACTATATGACTGTCTCTATAGAACTAAACTTTGCCGTTAGATCTAAAACGTGATTCATCTTCTGCGAGATATTGCCAGATATTGGAGTATTTGCTCTTGTCGCAAAGTTACACATCAACATTAATTTGCTAGAAGCGGAATCTGCTTATCCTCGTGATGTATGTACTAGAGTCATGTAAGCATTTCGCCTGCTTCAGGCTGAGAGAGCGTGGACTATAGTTTTTAGAGTTTGTAGGTCGTTTATAGTGAAACACTGTAAGTTTAAACCACAAGAACTTATTTATTATAATTTTGCACGGAATACAAATGCTTGCACCCAGATATGGTAGACGGAAGTGGTAGACCGAATGAATAATTTTATAACTATAAAAATGGCGGTATTGCCAGTTAATATTATCGGATTCCTACACAGGCGACCCTTACACCCTATTCGAATCTAGGGTTCCGTATAATCCTCCCCCTTCCACTCCTGGTTATAAATAGAGGTGGTCGTTATTACAAAAACGCATAAAATAACGCGCTAATTTAAAATAATGAAAAGCCCCGCAATTGATAATTTAAAAAAACGGCTATCATATAGCCGTCTTTTTAAATGATCAATAGTGGGGAACCAGTTGACATGCGAAGTTGTGATTTCAGTTTTTACAAAATAGGTTGCCGCTGCGCTGTTGATTGAGTCGCATGATATTATTGATATGCCGTGATCGCGTGATCGCGCGTCGACCGGCGCGACACGGATTGGCAACTGCGCGCCTGAGTGCATGCGACTTTGTTTGTTTTGTTTTTGTTTAAGTGTATCATGTAACTACCCTCCCCCTCGAGGTTTTTGAAATAAAATGAATAAACCCTACGAGTTAACCGAACGATTCTATGAAAAGTAAATTTAAAGATATAACCAGCTAACCATTAATTTAATGTCAGACGGAATTTAACCCTTACGCATTTTTATTGGAATATTTCTCCAATTGGAAAGATTCTAATACTAACGATTGCGAGTATCTTATTTAGATGATTTGGCCAAAGTAGTGGATGATCGTCTATGGGTAGGACTGCAGACGTTGTGATAGTAATAACCTTAAGTTCTTTTTAGAGTGGTTTTGGTTGAACAGTATCGTCATGAGGTTCCCCAGCCAGTGATGAATATAAGTGACTTAAAATATTGATAAGCATCGAGTCCGTGCTTATTAGAATAATTCCAAGTAAATAACCATTTAAAAGACATTTCGATTACATGTGTTTATAAGGAGGGTTTGTGCTAGAGCTCGCGTCCAGAAGGGACCCGGGCCCTAAGCCCCTTAACCCGCCCGACGCCAGTGGAGGTCAACCGAGTTCTACGGACCCAAGACAGACGAAGTTAGATTTAGCTAAGCAAAATAAGCTTAAATTTTACAAAATAATGCTTACAACCACTCAAAATTGTAAACACAATTTATAAGTAAACATAGGGTTAACTATGTGTTCATTAGTACGCTTTTGGCGTTATCTTTCACCTGTTTTGGGGCCATCCTCCTCCCACACATTCCCATACACAATCTACGTGACTGCATTATTTTAAGACTGCTGAAGACCTGGAATTAGCCAACTGAATACACCAGCACCTAGAGACCGCCTGAATCTACTCAAATCCCTCTCGAGTTAGTTTACCTGCCAATCAACTACATATAGACTATTTGGGTTATATTTTTTTATATCATTTGATATTGTGATTTCTCTCATCCATCAGTCCAACATGTTTGTTGATCGGTTACGGGATATTTTTATTTGCACCTACCCGTCTCTTAAGTTTTATTCCGTAACCATGTTGATGTTCATCCAGATATTTTATATATAAATTAGTTTTAAGACATGTAAATTCAGAGTAACTACTTAGGTTACTAGATTGATAATGTAGCGTGTGTGTAGGTTTGATTCTATCGGATTTCAGGCCATCCACAGGCATTCTACAGCGAAGTAAACTTCACTCTAAACAGGGGCGATGAGCGTCCCTGAATGATGCGACCAGGGTCTGTACTACAATGTCAAATCAATCCGAATTGTACAAATCCATCTTTTAATCGGGGTATGCGAGTAGTTCTCCAGTCCATGAGCAAGAAGAAGTCTAGGCACTACGTGCTTACGACAAAGGTATGAACCAGATAGTACTCAAAGCAGTGACAGCCTTTGGAAAATGGAAAGCACAAGTTCGTTCGAATTCCAATGCAGTAAGAATGATCGACCTTCTGAATCGGAGGCGTTTCAGAAGGGGAGAATGACTGCTAATAAACCTTAGGCCGTGTAGAATCTAGTAGAGTGTTCTTATAGTAATGTCAGCTTCTTGTAGAGTAAATTTGTATGTGTGTGTTTTGTGAATGACCAAGTAACCACGTCAATCTACATGCTATATGGAATTAGAATATGTTTGTCATTTTATGTAAAGTTAGGTAGGCCAACCAACATGATATACGGTCAAGAAAAGAAAGATCAAAACCGCCACAATCAAAAAAATATTTAGTTTGTTAGATAGTTTTATAAGTATTTAGGTATTTCAAGAGTGAGAAGGAAATAACGTAATTATTCTTAGTCATACGAATTTCAGATACTTGTTTGTTACATAAACCTAAATAATTGTGTTTGTCTCCCTAACTACATAACCACGGGTTATTTTTATTTGCACCTACCCGTCTCTTAAGTTTTATTCCGTAACCATGTTGATGTTCATCCAGATATTTTATATATAAATTAGTTTTAAGACATGTAAATTCAGCGCAACTACTTAGGTCACTAGATTGATAATGTAGCGTGTGTGTAGGTTTGATTCTATCGGATTTTAGGCCATCCACAGGCATTCTACAGCGAAGTAAACTTCACTCTAAACAGGGGCGATGAGCGTCCTTGAATGATGCGACCAGGGTCTGTACTACAATGTCAAATCAATCCGAATTGTACAAATCCATCTTTTAATCGGGGTATGCGAGTAGTTCTCCAGTCCATGAGCAAGAAGAAGTCTAGGCACTACGTGCTTACGACAAAGGTATGAACCAGATAGTACTCAAAGCAGTGACAGCCTTTGGAAAATGGAAAGCACAAGTTCGTTCGAATTCCAATGCAGTAAGAATGATCGACCTTCTGAATCGGAGGCGTTTCAGAAGGGGAGAATGACTGCTAATAAACCTTAGGCCGTGTAGAATCTAGTAGAGTGTTCTTATAGTAATGTCAGCTTCTTGTAAAGTAAATTTGTATGTGTGTGTTTTGTGAATGACCAAGTTACCACGTCAATCTACATGCTATATGGAATTAGAATATGTTTGTCATTTTATGTAAAGTTAGGTAGGCCAACCAACATGATATACGGTCAAGAAAAGAAAGATCAAAACAGCCACAATCAAAAAAATATTTAGTTTGTTAGATAGTTTTATAAGTATTTAGGTATTTCAAGAGTGAGAAGGAAATAACGTAATTATTTGTAGTCTTACGAATTTCAGATACTTGTTTATTACATAAACCTAAATAATCGTGTTTGTCTCCCTAACTACATAACCTCGACAACCTAGGTTTAGCCGCAACTAAACTCCTGTCTAGCCTAGTCTAAAATCCTAGTGTTATACCACGTCCATCATCGACACCACTCGAAAATGGTTGAGTTTGATTTGAATGTGTTTGTATGTTTAATGACTGTGTGTGGGGGAATTTCAAAACTCGCTACACGAAAGGAATGAGGAGAGGATTAGCCCGCGAATATCCTAAGAGCCAATTCAGGAACCCTATGGTGAAGGAAAAAGGAAATTAGGGTCGCTCCAAGCCCAGACTCAGACTCAGATCAATTACCTACAAGTTCTTATCAAACGACCCAAGGATAGTTTTGGAATTTGGGGTAGGTTGATTTAAAGGATAGGAACCGAGGTATATCTCGGCGCTTCAGACACTCACGCAAATCCACTGCAACACGCAATCATAACTCTAACAGTTCAAGACGCGTAAAACGGCGAATCGAACCGTATAGAAATCCCGAAAGGCCGTGTGTTACAGTAGTTCGACGCGGAGACTGAATGGCTCCCCCTCTGAGTCTTAACTCACACTTCCCTCGACGACCAGCAACAAAAAGCCCCCTTTCATCTCGACCCATCACTTTTATATCCTCTATTCCCACTAAAACGTTCTACCCCAGGCATGCTCGCCAAACTACCATGTAAAACTCCGCGAGTCATTCTCATTGGTTCGTTTCATTTCCTTTCGAAACTCAGTGCTCTGATTGGTCACTGGTCCACACCGTATACACACTTTATATTTTAGATCACACAGTTCAACCAGAAATAGACTTTATAACATCATAAAATAATCTAAATAAAATAATACCCATTTGTTTTCTATATAAAACATCTTATTGCAATTATAGTGAATAAAGTTCTACTTTGAGTCAAACCATCTGGAATTTAAAGGCGATCGACCGCCATCTGTACATCCATCATTGAACTAACTACGCATCTGTTTGACCCACCAAACTATATCGTAACTAAACACGCTTACGTATGAGTTTCGATTGAATGAGCCATGGCAAATGCGACACTTCAAAACAACATCACAAATGTGTAAAATGGTCATAATTCGACATCCACTGAAGCAACGGTGAAGTTAAACCATATTCATTTTAAATTTATGATTCACAACTTATTTCATAGCTCTTAAAGTTTATCCACATTTTGGAGATTTAAAAAAAAAATATATTTCTACCTACTGAGAAATAAACCAAATGTTTGTTTCGTCACAATCGGATATAAATTTACAACTTTATTTTTTATTAACAATGAAAGTAACCAAAATATATGAATTAAAAATAAAATAGAAACACTAAAAGAAACAACTACGCGAATAAACCACCCCGGGACATTGCCGAGGCTAAGGTTCCCATGACGCTTGCAGCATCTCCCCGCTGCACCGCCAGGGAGATCCTCTGCATCAGAAATGCCCCAGAGCGGTTGTCAAATCCTCTATCCCTTAGACGGCGCCCCAGATCCTTAATAAATATTTTCCCTTGTGTCCCCCAAACCCCAGTCGTCTCGAGCGCAAGAGGCACAAAGATGTAGCTTCCCGTGAGTGCGGCATACTTAAGGCACTTCCCATCCGACCGGCACAAACCTGGCGGCTCCAACACACTAGGAACGTTGGCCGATACCAAAGCCCTACGAACGATGTCGTTTATTGCGTGGTGCCGCGAAAACCTGCCAGCGCTCCTGGTACAATGTAGGCCATGGCGACCCAACTCATTGACCCATGCCCCACAAACGCATCGATGCGGCTGGCAGATAGTGCAGCCCAAACGCAAAGCGACTGCCAAGCGCAAAGTGTCGTCGTCCAGGAAAGTTCCCAGCTGGGGAGAAGGCATTGCGTGCAGCCACAACCCCGAGTCGGACTGACAAACGGCACGCAGGCGCGCCAATTCCGGCCCCGAACTATGAGCGAGGAGATCATCACGAATGACTTCGCACAGGACCTCATCCCAGGAGCGCTGACTACATAGCCTTTCCGGCAGGTCGCTTCTAGGACACCGGGCACGCCATAAGCTCTCCGCCTCCCCCGCAAAAGGAATGCGGAACCCGTCACCATGTATACCCAAGATGTGAGTAACGAGGTCCACAACACCATGCGAAGAAGCCAGAAAGCCAGGGAGCTCGGTGTCCTGCAAGCGTCGAACATCTAAACCCCCGTACCTGATGGGCAGCGTGGCTATCGGATATAATGGAGTCATGTTAGTTTTTTTTTTTTTTTTTTATTCACTTCCACAAGAACAATTACAATTTTACATTTTCAAGATACCCCTCGCAAACCGTCAGGTTTATATGGGGGTAGCTAAATCGCTATAAACACAGATAACACAAAAATAAAAATAACACTTATATAGATAGTAGCCATGCGACAATGGATCCTAATACTGAGTACCAAGATTCATCCTCGCAATACCCCTTTCTAGTTCCTTACATTACTCTCATATATGTACATAAACTTTATCAACCGACATTTAGGTAGTGTTGTTTTAGGATCTGTTTAACTTTATTTTTATTGAGATATAGACTATCTAGCACTTCTGTAGGTAACTCGTTTAGTGAGTTTGATAACGTATATTCCCCTGTTCTTTTTCCATAATAGTTATTATAATGCGGTGGCACGTACCTTGTGAGGTAATTCAGTTTTCGTAACTGTGCAGGCCGACTTCTGCGTTTTAATCTATTTTCTTTACAAAATTCTTCAAAAATGGTTGCTATTTTAATTTTATTGTAGACACTAATTACTTTACAATAATGAAATAAGCCTGCATCGTCACCTTCATACTGAATTTTGATTCGTGAAGGAACAATTAATTTTAATAATCTAACACTCGGTTGCAGAAAAGGTCATTAAGTTTTATTTGTCCATTAAACCTTAACAATTCTGTTAAGTCGTTGCAGAAAGCAAACTAAACTGATATTATAACTGGGCGATAATACGTATCTAACGAAACGTCAAAATGTGTCATTAGAGCGAATTTACGTTGCACAAAAGCTCATTAGGCCGATTTAGGCCTAACGGAACAATAGTTTTAACTTAATGGATGTCAAAATTTAATAGGCCACCGAGCACCCATTAGTGTCCAGTAAACAGATAATTGCAAGAAATTGTGTATAATCACTGCAAACGATACAGGAATTAAAGTAATAGGTACTGGAAAATTTCCAGGTAAGAATTTAAATAAAGTTCCAGTACATACCTACTACCTATGCATTGTGTTTCTTGTTTTTTTATAACCTAAATACCAATTCCTTTCAGGATGTCCATGTCAAGCCTCTCGTCACTTTCGGATCCTGAAATAGATATTCAGCGCCGCAATATCCCAGACAGGGTCAATTTATTTGATCAACTCGATGGAGAAGATTTCCGAATCAGATACCGGTTTACGAAGAACGCGGCACTACAGATTCTTAGCATGATTGGAGACTTGGAACCAACGACACACCGGAATAAATCGATAGATGGCATAACACAATTATTGATATCTCTCAGGTTTTACGCAACGGGCTCGTTTCAACAGGTGATGGGAGATTTAGCCAACATCCATAAATCGACCGTTTGTCGCATTGTTCAAAAAATTACACACGCAATTGCCCAATTAAGCCATATATATATAAATATGCCAGACAGAGATGAATTGAGAACAGTGGCACAAGATTTTTATGACATAGCTGGGTTTCCACGGGTAGCCGGTGCTTTGGATGGCACACATGTTAAAATAATATCTAGAGGAGGGATGCTCTCAGAAGTATACAGATGCAGGAAAGGGTACTTCTCAATAAATGTACAGGTGGTGTGTGATGCCCAACTCAAAATAAGAGATATTATTGCTCGTTGGCCAGGGTCAGTACATGACTGCACCATTTTTAACAACTCACACTTGTGTGCAAATTTTGATATGGGTAGATATAATAACTATCATTTGTTAGGCGATAGTGGGTATTACTGCAAGAAATATTTACTTACCCCTTTCCTACAGCCCCAAACACTAGCTGAAGAGGCATACAATAAAAGTCACGTATCTACTCGAAACACAGTCGAAAGATGTTTCGGGGTGTGGAAAATGCGAAGCCCTTGCTTACAGAAGGGAATGACATTGACAAAAACATCAACCATTCTTAAAGTGATTGTGGCTACTGCAATATTACACAATATGTGCATAGAGCTGGATGAGGTAGAGCCTCCAAACGATATTAATTTAGAAGATGAGGAAATTCTGCTACCTTTGCAGAATATGCCAGAAACTGATTCATCCACAAGAACTGCAATTGTTAATACAGTATTTTCTTAGTTACCTACTTTGTAATAAAATAAATAAAACAAGTCTACTTATCTGCCTTATTTCTTATTCACATGTAATTTTTTTTTTTATAAATGCATATATGATGTTTTCTGTGTAAAGTATAAACAAGACAAGTAAATGGAAAAGTCATTTATAAAGGCAAACTTTAGAGATATCTATTATGAGATTCCTTATCTTATTATTATTACTGCCAAGAGTTACTACTTATTTACTTATTACTAGTTACTATATTTATTTAATTTCATTTTTAAAACTTGCATCTTCAAATTATGGTGCTGCTTATTCTGAAAGATTTCTTGCATGACTTTTTTCTTTTCTAAGTTAGCCACTTGGCACTTCCTCTTAAAATATATTCTTTTAAGGCATTCTGCGGATAGTTTTTTTTTCTTTTTGATTGTACGTAGATTGTCTTTTTTGGCTGTCTTCTTTTTCAACTTTTTATTTTGATTATGGGGTGTTTTGTTTTCCGTTTGTTCATCGATTATAGATTTCTGTGCTTCTTCTGCCTCTACAGAAACAACTTCACATTCGAGTACTTGTTGGTTGTCTAAGTCTCGAAAATAAGATGCCCCACTGTCAAATTCATTTGTTAGGGGCTCAATTTGGTCCTTTAGCATGCTTAATATTTTTTCGTCATTATCTGTAGTTTTTGTGTCATAAGCGCCTCCTCCTGTTTTATTAACTTGGAACTTATCTTCCTTGGCATGACCTAAAGCACGCAATATTTCTTCAGATGTTACTGCGTATCTTGCTTTCTGAAAAAATAATAAATGTTTACACATGACCTTTGGAAAGATAGGTAGTCAAAAATAGTTAAACCAATTGTTCGGATCAACTTACATTACTCTCTGCCAAACTTTTTCGGGTTTTTTGTTTCCAATTATCGTACATCATTTTCAACTGGTCCATGCTACGTGGACCAGTTGAGGCACAACTATTGTACTTAATTGCTATTGTTGCCCATACTTCCCTCTTCCTAACAATGAACTGTCCTCCTGTTCGTTTGTCTTCAACAATGTGTTTGTATCTAGAAATATTAATAAAAAATATCAAGCATTTGTCATGTATAGCATCGTCTGAATCTTCATTTTTAATACCCTTTTATTAGGTTGTGGTGCAACTAAATAACATAGTGCAGCAAATCTATAAATAAAAATTTCGCCCCCTTCTAGATTTTCTATCAGTAAGAAACTTGGTGTGTGTATGTAGTTCAGATAATAATACAGTATGGTATCATTGAGCTGATCTGATGATGGAGCTCGAAGGTGGCAGACGAAATCCTAGGTTGTACTTATTAGTAAACCCGTCGAGCTAAGGCTCATCCGATTTCGTCATAACTTCGAAGTAATTTGTGATTACCATCACCTGATGATGGAGCCAAACGATGAAAAACGGTACCCTGGGGCTTTTGCGCTCATTTTATTTGCCTTGATAAGACCTCTTGAAGTAGGTAGGCAGGTACTTACTTAAAAACTAGGTCTGCCAATAATGTCTTTTCGTCGTGAGTGTAGTTGGCACCACGTTCCCTTTTTTTTACATTCTCCATATTCCTGAGCTCGTTAGCTTTATTATGATTACGATAAACAACAATCCAATCCAAAAATTTCCAAAAGAAACATGTAACATTTGACATTGACATTACATATTATTTTGAAAATGCGTTTTGATCACGCATTTTCGTCCATAATTTGAAAAAGTCAAGGAAACAAAACGCAACCATTCAGTCATTTGATGAATAGATTCAACAACCACAGAGTACGCTGTTTTAATACCCGCTTTAGCTAACTAACTATAACTTGAGACAGAAATGGCTTTCTGCAACGTATGTAACAATAAATAGTACTTTATCTCTAAAGCAGGTTTAGTTAATGGAGTGAAGTAATGAACTTTTCTGCAACCGAGTGTAAGTTGGATGTTATACATTAGCTGAATATTAGATGTAAAGGTTCGCCCATAACTACTTATACCATATCCGATCAATGAATCAGCAAGTGACATGTACATCATTCTTATTATCTGATACGGCAGCTTGTATTTTAAAATTGAAAGTTTACATGTTATTTTTCTTAATTTGTTACAAATATGGTTTATATGCGGTTTCCAGCTAAAATTGTTGTCAATAATAAGACCTAGGTACATATGTTGCGGTACAAGTTCTAAGTTGTTACATTTACAATGAATGTGATTGTCATGGAAACACTGATGCTCATGGGCTACTACGTATGGCGTAACATGTGATTTAAGGTAAGGAGAATGAATGTGAACAATTTTTGTTTTTTGCGCATTTAATACGAGACTAATGTCGTGTGCCCACTTGCATAATGAGTTAAAGTTGTTCTGCATGACCTTTTGCGCTTGTAAAATGTCACTATCAGCCACAAGCAGGCAGGTATCATCTGCAAACTGATATACCGAGCCCTGTTGGAAGATATTACACATACCGTTTACGTAAAGTAGGTACTCTGTAGGGCCGATAATTGATCCTTGGGCCGTGCCCTCTTCGGTCGGTGTCATCTGGCTATACTGACCAGCTATCTTTACGGTTGTGTACCTGTTGGTATGATAATCTTTTATCCATTGTAGTAGAGGGCCCTGTATACCATTCTGCTCCAGCTTCATGTACAGTGTATGATAATCCAAAGTTTCGAATGCCTTACTAAAGTCTATAAATACGGCCAGGACATGTTTTCTAGCATTTAGGTGGCAATTTACTTCGTTGGTAAACTTATGTAATAATTCAGAGGTACTTCGTTTCTTTTGAAAACCATATTGTTTATCGTTGATAATCATATTTTTTCTCAGGAATGAATTAATCTGGTTACCAAAGTATCTTTCAATTATTTTGTCAATACAAGATAATATCGTGATAGGCCTATAGTTGTTAGTATCTGAGTGGCTTCCTTTTTTATATATTGGCCTTATGGTACCTATCTTTAACTTATCAGGGTATAAAGAAGTTGCGATACAGATATTAATCAAGTGCGTAATAATTGGTGTTAATTTTGCATTTATACATTTTAGATCACTTATTCGAATGTGATCAATGCCTGGGCTTTTATTTATATTCATGTGTTTGATTATGGTAGAAATTATACTTTCATGGGCTTTTTTTAATCTTATTGAAACATTTGGTTGTATAGCGTAGTCTTCCGGGATTAATAAGGGTACATCACACTTAGAACATATATTTTTAACATTATTATGAAAGTCACTGGCGAATTTATTTGTTAGGATATCTGGATCTGTTTTAAAACATTTTAATATTATATCGTCTATTGATTTAGTAATTTTACCGCTAAGCCTATTGACAATTTCCCATATTTTTTTGGGTTACGAAAATTTGTAGTCAGTTCCTTCTTAATATAATTATTTTTTACCGTTTGAATATGTTTATTTGTTTTATTTCTATATATATTATATAACAATCTATTTTTTAAATCACTTTCATCTTTTTTCCAAATGCTAAACAACTCATCTCTTTTTTTGCACATTGCAACTATTTTATTGCTTAGCCATTTACATTGTTTCCTTTTATTTAAATACATTTTAACTTGAACCTCGCATAATTTATATACATAGTTAAATTTCTCAAGTATATAATTTAGTACATCATTTGGATTATCATAATTCAGTGCTTCGCTCCAATCAATTCAAACTCAAACTCAAACTCAAAACGTTTATTCTGTAAATAGGCCACAAGGGCACTTTCACATGTCATTTCATTTCATTTTTTACAGAACATTTGGTATTATTATCATATTATCAGAAAAAAAAAGTACTTAATTATTGTTTCTGAGAGATGTAAAGAGTCTCAAATGTCATAATAAAATAATTAAAATATAAATAACAGAGATGTATAGTCTCTTTAGTCAATAATACAATGATAATAGGAGATGTAAATGGTCCCCACAGTCAAGAATTGTATAATTAAATTAATCTTTGGAGGTGTAAAAGGCCTCCAAGTGTCCAGTAAAAGAAACTCTGGCAGTGAGGATGCTCACAATTAATTAGAACAATTCAGTCCCAAGCATTTTTATCGTCTATGTACTCTTTAATACTGTAGTAAGCTTTAGAAATAAGCCTTTGCTTGATGTATTTCTTGAACTTATTAATTGATAGATCTGTCAAAGTGCTTGGGAGTTTATTGTAAAATCTTACACAATTACCCTTGAACGAGTTTTTTATTTTATGGAGCCGAGTAGTGGGCACTGCAAGTTTGTCCTTGTTTCTAGTATTAAAGTTATGTATATCACAGTTTCTTCGAAAGTTAACAATGTTCTTATGGACATACATAATATTCTCGTAAATATATTGACTATGGACTGTCAATATATTTACTTCTTTAAACTTATCTCTAAGAGAATCTCTATTATTCATTTTATAAATCGCACGAACAGCCCGCTTTTGCAGCACAAAAATAGTATTTATGTCAGCAGCACTGCCCCAGAGCAGAATACCGTAGGACATAATACTATGAAAATAACTAAAATAAACTAATCTGGCTGTTTTTAAATCTGTCAAGTGACGGATTTTCCTGCATGCAAAAGCTGCAGAGCTCAGTCTGTTCGATAGCTTATCAATATGTGGACCCCATTGGAGTTTGGAATCCAACGTTATACCTAGAAACACTGTGCTGGTTACCAATTCCAATTCCTCATTTTTAATTGTTATACATGTCTGATTATTTTTAACGTTAGTAGTAAGAATCTTAACACATTTAGTCTTTTTCTCATTTAATAGCAAATCATTACCATTAAACCAATTTACCACTCTTGATATGGTATTGTTCACGTGATCATCAGTAGCGTGTTGGTTTCGCTTTGTTTTAAAAATAAGTGAGGTGTCATCAGCAAACAGTACCATATCATGACAGTCCCTTCCTAGATAGGGTAAGTTGTTTATATAGATGAGGAATAGGAAGGGTCCCAATATTGAGCCCTGTGGCACGCCCAAAGAAACCAATGATCCTGGTGATCGTTCTCCGTTTACGTCTACCCTTTGTATTCTTCCGTTCAGATAAGATTTTAACAAATTCAATGACGTGTCTCTAACTCCATAATGATGTAATTTCCTGATCAATGTTTCATGACAAACGCAATCAAAAGCCTTAGATAAGTCACAAAAAATGCCTAGGGCATCTTGTGACTCTTCCCAGGCATCAAAAATACTTTCAATGAACTGAATTCCGGCATCTGTTGTTGAACGACCGCGAGTGAATCCAAACTGTTTGTTATGCATTAGCTTATTTGATTCAAAATGATGTAATAGCTGTGATAAGATTAATTTCTCAAAAATTTTACTAAAACTTGGTAGTATTGATATAGGTCTGAAATTGGTGGGGTCTTGAGTACTACCTGCTTTGAAGAGGGGAATTATCTTACTTTGTTTCATTAAATTAGGAAATTCACTGCAGTCTATACAATTGTTGAAAATGACCGCTAGGTCAGGTGCAATTAATTCGATCAGGGATTTAACGACGTGAACAGAGAGTCCCCAAAGATCATTCGTTTTCTTAACATTTATCAATTTAAATGCCTTTACGACATCTGAACTTGTGACGTGCTTAAAATTCAAGTATGAAGCACACTCTGAGACATTATCTTTTAATATTGCAACAGCAGACAAAGGTGACGAATTTAAATACTTAGTCGTGGAAGCCGGTGCATTAGTAAAAAACGATTCAAATTCAGTTGCAACTTCTAAGCTAGAACTCGTAAGCTGTCCATTGATTTTTAGTTCCTAATCGTGACTCGCTTTTTTACTACGACCGGCCTCCTCATTAATTATTTTCCAAGTCGTTTTTATAACATCGGAACTATTCTTAATTTTACTACTCAGAAAATTACGTTTAGCTGTATGACAGTCTAATTTAAATTGTTTGGAGAACTGTTTGACTTGTTCTTTAAATTCGTCACTCATGTTGAACCGTCGTTCCTCATACAATGCATACAATGCTTGCCTGCGTTTATGCAACTCTGCAGTAGCCCACGTACTAAAGTCGTTTGAACCACTAACCACAACCGATTTTGAAGTGAATATCGCGCTGTACTGTTTCATAAAGGTTTCAAAGAATAAGTTATACATTATATTAGGAGACTGTTCAGCAGCCAAAAACGGTAGTTCCTGGGCTAAAGAGTATCTCATTCTTTCTAACCGGTCAGCAGTTATTGGCACAAACGAAATTTTCTTTTTAATGACAGGTTCTCTAATAGAATCAAATTGAAATAATTGACCTAAATGATCTGAATCCAATTCACTGATAACATTTTTACTGATTGGAATAACATCAGTAAAAATGTTGTCAATGCATGTAGCACTAGTAGCAGTCACTCTTGTTGGCTCCATAAATAAATGGCTAAGCCTAAATGATGAGAAAAGATTTATTAATCTAACGCTGAGAGTAGTTCTTTCACACAGATTAACATTAAAGTCACCACATATAATTAATCGTTTCGTACTGTGTGATGAAATAGTTAGGACGGATTCCATTATTTTCTCGAACATTTCAAAGTCGCTCAAGGGTGGCCTATAGACACATATAACGATGAACTGTTCTAATTCCACAGCTGCAAGTTCTATAGTTCGTTCAACAGATAAGGAAACAATGTCCTTACGTTCCTTGAATTTCATATGATTGTTTAGTATGATTAATGCCCCACCATGTATTGAATTAAGTCTGGTGAACGAACTACCAACCTGGTGATCTTTAAAGCTAAACATAATTTCATTAATAGTTAACCAGTGCTCTGTTATGCACAAAATGTCAATTTTATTACAATTTAAAAATAACTCTATTTGTAGATCTTTGCCTCTAATACATTGAATATTCTGATGAACCAGGCTTATATACTTAGCATGTGAGCTTCCCTTATTCTTAGGGTTTTCTAATATACTAGAACATATGTTGCCAGAGCCTGGGTCCTCTGTTGTCCTATGAACTAATTTAAATGCATCCTGTTATTCTGGTCTGATACCAGATTCATATTAGGCTGCTCAGTAAAAGCAGAGTTAGAAGCCAAATTTTTGGCTGTAATGTCATATAAATATAATAGTGACATAGCTATTTGTCGTTTACAATAATTTGAAAGGTAAAATGTACCTTTAGTCATAGTAAAATAATTACTAACATAATTGTTAGTGTCAATAATATCAAACTTATTATTATATGTACATAAATTGTACATAGTTATATTCATATTATGTCTATATACATTTTCATTTTGTGTCAATTGGTTGCAGTAGGGAAATGTGAACAATATAATTTTTTTCACACTAAGACCATTCAATGTTTCATAAAATTTTATTAAATTATTTTTGTTCACATCTCCCCTATTGCCCATGAAAATTATCAGTGTGGCACTGGCTGTGATAGTGCTGTCATTCAAAATTTGATTTATAATATTATCTACAGTGCTAAAAGGTGAGCAATTACTAATAACACTATGTCCCTTAGAGTATGAGGGGAGTGCTGAGCCCATGCCACTTCCAATCTCATCACAGTACATTATAATATCAGGTGTTGTGGTCATATCAGACTTGGCAGAACTATTATCAGTAACACCTTGTGTTGGTAAACTGTCACACAAGCCCGGAGAGTTGCCCGCTGTCAAACAACCACCTTTCTGCTCACAGCGACAAGTATGGTTGTTGGTCAGCGACTCAAACCGCTCACAATTATGGTTCATTTCTTGAATTAAATCATCCATAGCCAATGAGTATTCATTTATAACTTTCTCAGAGTTCAAATATGCACTGTTTAGTGATCTCAATGAATCCTCCAAGCTTTGGATTTTCAAATGTAAGTTTTGTGTGTCAGTTTCATACATCAACTTAGTACTTTCTAATTCTAATACACACATATTCAAATCATGTAATAAGTTTACATTTTTCTTGCTTACTTTTAAGTTTTTAGTACACAATTTATTATGTTTTATTAATTTCTGAGTTTTCCGTATATACCTATTTATTTTACCTAGTTTGTTATTGCTGCAACTTAATAACCTTGATGTGGGCAATGTGTCATTAGTTAAATCAATGACATCATCAAGGCTTCCAGTTGCAACAGTAACCAGCTGCGGGCTGATCCCTACGACTTCACTGTAGAGGCTCTGGGTCTGCAACGCTGCGGTGTTTTCCTTCTCCTCCTGGAGTGCATGTATTTGTTCATGGGCATCGAACAATGCTTTCTCCAGGGAATCAATCGATTTCAGGGCTTGCTCGTACTCTGCACTACATACAGTGAAGCTATCTACGGTGACCTGCAGCTTGTCCCGCTCAACAATTACATCACTACATTCTTGTTTTAATACACATAATTGTTTCTTTAGCTTATCTCTACTTTCAAGTACTGATAATAGCTCTTTCTCATTTTCCTCCCTTTCACAGAGTAATTCGGTGACCATTTCCTTTGATTTTTTTAATTCTAGTAAGGTAACTTTGAGCTTGTCATTTTCCTGCTGTCGGGAGGCGACAGCAGCAGCTCTGCGGGTCATCATGGTTACAGTTGAGATAAGAATCAAGGAATTGCACACCAAAACAATGCGAAATTACTTACGTGGAATAGTAATGTTTTTCAGCGTTTGCACATCACTAATTGCTATGAAATATATTTTAAACGTTGTTAAATATAATAATTTAACAATAAGGTAACAAAAAGCGCCGAAAGTGTACGGAAATAACAAATACTTTTAAATTTATAACCTGCAACGGTCACAAATTTAACATGTTTCGAGACACTAGTAAACGTCACTAAAACACACTGCAAACAATAGAAATACTTAACATTACACTATAATCCTAAAATAACACTAAATTGGGCTCAGAATTACACTAAATCATATTAAAATATAAATTTTTCTAGGGACGTAGTGAAATCAGCTGTTTGCCGTTTGACAGCCAGTGTTACCCTTTTCAATCAATCAATCAATCAATGTTGGTAAGTTCTGACTGTACCTTCTTGTTATCTATTCTTGTTACAGTTTTGTAGCTGGGATATTTACCTATCGCCGGGTCAATTACCGTAAGACCGGTTATGAAGTGGTCCGCTATCGCATTGTTTATGACAGCTGTTTTAACAATTGAGTTCTTGATACGGTGATCTACCGAGCGTATAAATATATGATCGATACATGATTTGCATATGATTTTTCCTTTTTTTTCCATACGGGTGTACTGGTTAATGCCACATTCAAAACCTAATTCGAAAAGTGAGTTTAAATATTGCGATTGGATATTATTGTTCAGCTTAAGGTCGATGTTCATATCGCCAATTAATATGTAATTATTTCTTAATGAACTTCTATTAATTATGGTAGTTAACTCACTACAAAAAAGGTATTTGTTGAGATCGGGGGGTCGATACACAGCACACAGATATGTTGGGAATCCACTTTTTGTAATTACTTCGCCAATTATACATTCGAAGCTGATGGCGCACTGATTTTGACGATTGAATTTTACACTATTATGCACATACACTATCACACCACCTCCCTTCTTCTGGTTTCTCAGCTCCGTGTGCATCTCGTAGTCATCTAGCTCGAACAGACTCGCGCAGGAGTCCCTTATGTTGGCCTCCGTGACGACGACGACCTGCACCAGGCAGGAACTGCTCGTAACGATGTACTCCAGGTGTGAAAAGTTTTTAATCATCGATCTGATATTTACGTGTAGAATGGTCAAGACGTTATGATTTTGAGGTATATCGTTAACGAATGCATTCCACTTTTCCTTATTTTCTTCTAGAATAGTTGAGTTGAATTCTTCTTCTTCTCCCTCCATTTATAAATATGATTTTTTTTCAAAATAGGTAAGTATTTATCTTTTTTTTTTTTTTTTTAGATCGGATTCTATTTTTTCTATGTCTTTTGTAGATCTGATGGTGTATGGTTTTTCCTTCTCGATCCTTCGTGCCATCACTATTCCATTTTTACACCAGACAAACTGACATATTTCGGTTTGTTTAAGCGCCAATTTAGCTTTCCACAGTAAGAACGCGTTGTTTGGCGTGAGGGACTCACGAATGTAAACATGGGAGTCCGCCTGCATTCCTAGGTCCTTACTGCTAATCCGGGTCGTTTTCGCTGCTTCCAGCCACTTGTCCCGGCATCCTTCAGCTAGTGACACTATGATAGGTGACGGCTTATTATTTCCTGAGGGGCAACTTGCCTTTTTTCGATAGGCTTTGATAATGTCTGACTGGTTTCGTTTAATTTTGTTACATATATTATTGACGGTGGTTTGCACGTCTGCATTTTCTTCTATTCCGATTATCTCGACGCAGTGGTTTATCATATTTTGCTCGATGCTGTTTACTTTTTGTTCTAGGACATCATTTTTTAGTGCGAGGTTTTTACAGGTGTTTTTCAGCTCGGTACATTGATTTTCATACAATTTAATCTTTGTTTCATATTCGTCGATTTTGTCCGAATAAAATTGGAGAACCGTTTGCAATTCGCTTTGTACTACCTCCCGTACCTCCCGCCTTATTTCCGACATAATGTTTTGTGTCGAAGTAGCAGGTTGAGGCTCTGTGTCGGTGTTTTCTTCCTCCTCTGCTTCAGGCATGATGAAAGATATGCGTTTTTGCTTTGCATTACCCACGCAGCTTTGACATTTCCACTCAGATTCCGTGGCAAACAAAACATTTAGTTGCTCCGTTGACAGATTAGCACAGGGTCCATGGCTCCACTTCGTACACTTATAACACTGTAAGCCTGGACTCTTCTTGCTTACCAGCTTAGAACACTTTGAACATTTTACCATTTTAAATATTATTAAATTATAATGACGGTAATCCGAGAATTAATAATTACTATTACTGCGGACACGACTAGTAATGACCTCTTCAGAGACGCGACTGAAACATATTTTGGAAGATCACAGGGACGCTAGGTGTTGTTTGTGACCTGTCCAAGGCATTTGACTGTGTAGACCATGAAACATTGCTTTTATAGCTAAAACACTATGGCATAAAAGGCAATAGCTCCAAGCTTATGAGATCGTATTTAGAAGGGATGGTTCAAAAAGCAGAAATTAATAGGATAAAATCGCCGGGTTCTCTCAGGTGAAGATGGGAGTCCCACAGGGATCTATTCTGTCCGTTCCTTTTCCTCATGTATGTAAATGATTTGCCATTCATGATACAAAACATGTCAGAGATAATATTATTTGCAGATGACTAGTCACTAATTTTTAAAATTAGGAAAGTAAATAATGCTCTCTTGCGAGTACTAGACTGATTTACTGCAAATAACTTGCTTCTGAATTCAAAAAAGACAAAGTGCATAAAATTAACTTTACTTAATGTAAGGCAAGTTGAGAGTAACATTGTATTATGGAGAGACAAACTAAAACTAATCGATGAAACTGTATTTCTCGGCATCAATATTGATGCCAAACGAAAGTGGGGTCCCCATATTGTAAAATTAGCACTTAGACTTAGCTCCGCAGCATATGCAGTTGAAAGAATCAGGGAATTGATTGACGTTGCAACTGCTAGGCTTGTATATTTTAGATATTTCCATAGCATTATGCCCTATGGCATACTACTATGGGAACGGGCTGCTGACATTGAGACCATCTTCATTTTGCAGAAGAGAGCGATCCGATTTATTTATAAGCTATGTAAAAAAGAGTTCTGAGCACAGACTTGAATAGTAGGGACAGGGCACGGAGCGCTTGAAAGTGTCGCTACAAAAACAGTACAAAATCGGGAAAATTGGACTGTTTGCAATCAGTCGCGCTTGGACGGTGACAGCCGATTGACATATCGGCAGCAAAAACAAAAATGGTGACCTGCGACGTAAAAAGGTGTAAATCATACCCAAAACACAAAAACAGGGAGTGTCGTATCACAAGTAAGTATTATATTTTCAATTACTATTGGCTTTAAATTGATTATCTATAAAATATTGTTCTCGAAAAAATCCTCAAACAAAAATCAACCATTCGACTGACGTAACTTTGTAGCGACGCGCGACGCAACAGAATAATATAAGGATAAATAATCTAACCGGATGTCCTAACGGTGATGGAAAACATCGTGAGGAAATCTTCATTACTCCGGCTTCATTACATTAGCTGCGGCGATGGGCTTGCCCCCTGACACGCAAGATGGAGTATTAAATCACTAGCTAAGTGGGCACAGACCGGCACAGTTGTGCCTCTGCCAGCCCGTATGGGAAAAGGCGTGACGCTATGTTACGCGTTAAATACTCTATTTTATACACGATGACTTAATCAGTGATATCAGGTACCAATTTTCATAACTTTTTCTATGATTAGGTATTTTATTACTTATAAATCAAAATCAAGATCTTAAATTCCAAGTCTACTATTGTGTATCTGTGAGCTTACATCCTCTTTCATAATTTAACGGCAAAGACAAAAATTTATATGCCTATTTAATTATGTTTCAACTTTTTATATACAGTGGTGGTCATATAATTAAGAACGATTTGTAGTACCAGATATTTTTTTTCAAAACTATGCTATGTGTACTTTTAAATTCCTTCTTAAAAGTAATTAGTTGTGTTATGAAATAGCTACATCAATAAAGTAAACGGGATTAGGAGTAAATATTTAAAACATTTACTATTTTTTTTACAAATTTAATTGATTATCGATAATTACAAATTCAAGTAGTAAAAACGCTGGACAAATAATTAAGAACGATTCTTAAGCTGCTCGAGAGTTGTTTCCGTAGATACTTATATTTTACATATCACATTAAATAAGACAGTGACAATGTTAAAAATTATAATTTAATACATTTTATTCTAAGTTAATAGTTTGTAGCGTGACCATGGCTTTTAATAACTGCCTTACACCGACGAGGCATTGATTCTATCAATTTTTGACATTTTTCAAGAGAAATAGAGCGCCATTCTTCTAAAAAAACGTTATATAACTCAGTTAGGTTACCACATCGTCGATTTGAAACCTTTTTCTTGACTTCGCACCAAAGATGCTCTATGGGATTTAAATCTGGGCTGTTCGGTGGCCATTCTAAGACAGAAACTGATTGAGATGTGAGGAATTCTTTAACGGTGCGTGCAGTGAGCTTCGGATCGTTGTCGTGTTGGAATGTCTAAATAATCGGAAGTACGTCTTCAGCATATGGTAACATAGTTTCTTCGAGTATATTTTTGTACTGGAATTGATCCATGTTTCCTTCTATCAGTCTAACAGGTCCAACACCATGACCAGAGAAGCATCCCCAAATTTTCACATTTCCACCACCATGCTTTAATGTCATTTTTGTGTACTTGGGGTCGAATGCTGTATTCGGAGGGCGTCGAACATATCGTTTCCCATCAGAACATACTCTGTTAATTTTTGTTTCGTCAGAGAAAAGAACATTTTTCCACGGTCTTGCTGTCCAGCTTTCATACCTCCTAGCAAATGCAAGCCGGGCTTGCCTATGACACTGTTTCAACATGGGCACCTTTCTTGCTATCCTTCCGTTCAACTTCGCTTCTACCAATCGCCTTCGGATAGTGCGCGCTGAGATCGCTGAAGGGTTATTTTCACCAAAGTATTCTTTTTTTAACTCATTAGACCCCTTAAAAGGGTATTGTTTTGCCAAACGCACGATATTTCGATCGTCTCGCTGAGATGACTTTCTCTGTTTAGGTACACGAGGAATATTTAAAGTTGTTTGATGTGTGTTAAAATGCTTCACAGCGTGGAATATCATCGTTTTTGAGCACTGCAAATGATGGGCAATCTTTTTATATGACCAATTCATATCGCGAAGTTTTATTATTACTTCCCTTGTACATGCATCACAACTTTTATTTTTTCCCATTTTTTTATTATGAAACGATCAACTTTTTGACTTTTAAAGAACTAAATGGCGCCAAAATTACTCGAATAGTGGCCTAGTTACAGAGTGTTCTCTATTTAAATTTGAATAAAAAAATAAACTATCCAGCGTTCTTAATTATGTGGCCAGCCAGTAAGTTTGCAATAACATGTTAAGATATATTATATACAAAAAGTTTACTTATATAATAATATTGTTGAATTTATCATATTATAACGATTGTGTAAAACAGTTTTACGATACCGAGAGAGATACAAAACGATATGCAATAAGTGTTATTCTCGTAAGTTTGAAAAAAGCTTGTTTTCAAATAGTCGTTCTTAATTATATGACCACCACTGTATATTAAACATGAGGTAATTGCGTGAGACCTCGCCCCTTAAGTAAAATTTTAGCTAGATATATTTTATGTCTACTCCTAATCACCGATTAAAAGTCACCGGGTATTTGAGAGTTATCCGTACATCAACTTTCCTAATATTGTGTCTATACAGCACAATTCGGATCGTGACCGAACGTGACGCCGTTAAAATTTTTCGTACTGTCTTGGTTCCGACGAATTCCGACAGGGGCGCTATTTTTCTTAGCCTCAAAATGGTAAGAAATTGAGTACGGGAAGGCCTATCCTTAGTATTTATATCGATGGTTCTGAGAGATTTCTTCAAAGAAACCAACATCCTAACAGTTGCAAGTCAATATATCTATTAAAACATAATGTATGTAAGGAAAATATAAGTAGCTTTAAAACCATTGATAGCCGCCACAATGTGCAAACTAGAAATAAACATAAACTTTATTTTCGAATGATCAGACTCACAAAAGTTAGCAGATATTTTATGGGACACTGTATACGCTTTTACAATAAAATTCCGCAAGAAATACAATACTTAACTGAAGGTCGATTCAAATATATTAAGCACACTTTGTGCACAAAGGCCTACTACAAAATTATTGACTTTTTACAAGATTAAACCAGTTCATTGCACCCTATATATTATGTACTAATAATTAGGCACCTACTAAATGTTATATTATGCTTGCTTGATTATGTTATGTGACGTTCATTAAGTCACAATTTTTGTTTTTATTCCTGTTTTCTCGTAAAAGAGTGTTCTTGAAAGACTATTTTAGTGTCACACACAACTAAATTAATTAAAAATTGATTTAAAAAATAATATTAAAGCAAAGGTAATTCAACAGATCAGATATCTGGATATCTGATCTGTTGTATTTCAAGTTGCTAGATCGTTTCTTGGTTGATTAGTTTTGTTTGACACCTTTAGAATACCACTCCAGTTTCACTATAAACGAAATAACAATAGCTTTGGATAGTAATTCTGACAGTCCTAAGACTGTGTAAGGTGAAGGAAAGTTTATTTGATCGTTATAATGTTGATAACAACAACAACTAACAGCAATATCACACATTATTACATAACAGCAACATATTTTAAAAGCTACACGTACGAATATAATTTTCGAAATGCCGTTTTTAATAACGGTTCTTATAAAATAACTCAGTGGTTATTTGCATTTTTTTAAAAGAGCAGTTATTCCCACCTATGGTTATAAATAGAAACAATAAAGGTACATAGGTAGGAAATAAATTAAATTTGACTGCCGCTTGGAGGCATGGTGTGGACCTATGGACTGGCACGTCGCCGCAGTGCGGGCCGCCTGTCGCGCCATGCAGCACTCAATGGTGTCATCTGCAGGCTTTTGCCCGTGCAGGTGTTTTCGCGATACTATGATAGAGCCAGCAGGCATCTCGCGGGAAGACGATATGGCGAAAGGCCGGACGGTATAACACGTGGGAAATCGGGCGGTAGCTTGTGTGAGACGCAACGTGTGTCAATACGTTGGGGGCAGGGTTAGAAAAGGCGTAAAATAGCAGCCTGTAGCTACACATTTGTGCCTTTTAGAGTAGAGACCTCAGTCCATCCATGGGGTTCAAAGGCACGCGTGTAGTTCGAAGAACTTGTCAACGCGAAAATCACCAGATCCATTAGATTTAACGCCGTTGATTTCTGCCTCTTGGATTCTATTGATTAAGTATGGTCATTACTATGATCTACTCACTCAATGCTTTATTTTTATCTCCGTAATTATTTAATTTCACAAGTAGCGTATCATGATCAATACAATCAAAAGCATTCGAAAGAAAGAAGATTCTTTGCGGCCTCTTAAGCAGAGAAAAAAATAGATATAAGGGTAATGCCCTATTTACCTCTAATGAAACCGTGTTGTTTGGCATAAAAGTTGTTTCGGACGGTTGAAGTGTGAGAGCATTTGATTCACATTTTTTTTTTCAAATATATTAATCCGGGAGGCGATATCGAATCTAACATATTCAACATTTGTTAGGTTTTGCCGTTAACAAGAAAATCGGCCTTGTGAGCCTTGAGACATACCGACGGACCAATCTGAAGTTATAATGGTGACGTTATCACCTGATACTCAGGAGCAATTACTCTAAGAATGAAAAAAAAAAAGGTATTTTATTAATTATATTACAAATATATGTAATTGTAAAAGATTGAGTGCTGCGTGGCGCGACAGGCGGCCTACACTGCGGCGACATGCCAGTCCATGGTGGCAATTAGTCCACGCCACGCCTCCACAGCGGCAGCATTTCTTTATTAATTACCTAACTTTGTACCTTTATTGCTTCTATTTATAACCAGAGGTGGGAATAACGGCTCTTTTAAAAAAAATGCATATAAGGGCTGAGTTATTTTCTAAGAACCCTTATTAAAAACGGCTTTTCGATTATACGTTTTTGGTAATGAAAATTACATTCGCACGTGTAGCTTTTAAAGTGTGTTGCTGTTATGTAATAATGTGTGATATTGCTGTTAGCTGTTGTTGTTATCAACATTATAACGATCAAATAAACTTTCTTTCATTTTACACAGGTTTAGGACTGTCAGAATTACTATCTAAAGTTACTGTTATTTTGTTTATAGTGAAATGGGAGTGGTAAGTCAAAGTCAAAGTCAAAGTACTTTATTACTGTAGATATTTACATATACTTAGCAAACGTCAATTTTGCCTCTTCTCCACATTGGACCACTGTGGGAGAAGAGGGCGTAGAAACTCCCACAGATTGATTTTTAGATCTCTTTTAAAAATAGGTTGTGCTTAACTATTACAAATATGAAAATTTAATTATTATGATTAATAAGCAGGAATAAATAATTACAAAATTATTAACAGCAAGGCCTGTGTTGAGCTAGATTAACCCCATACAGTCCTGTCATTTAAGTAATCTTGAACATTGTAATATCCCTTTTTTGACAAAGTCGCTTTAACATGCTTTTTAAATTGCTCAAATGGCAATTTCAAAATCTCCAGAGGTATCTTATTATAGTAGGGAATACAGTGACCCTTGAAAGAATTGCTTACCTTCGCGAGTCTAAATCGGGGCGCACACAGTCTGTGATTATTTCTTAGGTTAACATTACAGCTAAGGCAAATTTTGGAAAATGTTGTAAGGTTCTTGCGTACATACATTATATTTTCGAAAATAAATTGACTAGCTACTGTTAGAATGTCAATTTCTTTAAAAAGCTCTCTTAAGGAGTCTGTTCGTTTTAAATTATAAATTGCTCCAATAGCTCTTTTCTGTAAAATAAAAATAGTTTGAATATCCGTTGCTTTCCCCCACAACAAGATACCATAGGACATCACACTATGAAAGTAACTAAAATATACTAGCCTAGATGTAGCTACATCCGTGCTTTGCCTGATGTTCCTAACAGTGTAAGCCGCAGAACTTAATTTATCTATGTGGGGTCCCCACTGCAATTTGTTATCAATGGTTATTCCAAGAAACTTCGTATCATTTACTAAACTAGTCTCAACTTCCCTGACATTTGGAAGTAAGAATTTGATACACTTGGTTTTACCAGCGTTTAACAATAAATTATTAACTGTGAACCAATTCAAGGTTAAAGACAATACACCATTAACATCATCAAAATCTGCTTTTTGTCTTTCAATTTTGAAGACCATTGAAGTATCATCAGAAAATAACACTATGTCAGTTAATTTCTCCACCATGAAAGGCAGATCGTTAATATATCCCAGAAACAAGAAAGGACCTAATATGGAACCTTGTGGAACGCCAATTTTTACACCCGATCCATCAGATTTAACGCCGTTAACTTCTGCCTTTTGAATTCTATTGCTTAGGTATGATCTTAGTAGATACAACGCTTTATTTTGAACTCCGCAATGATTTAATTGAATTAATAGCGTATCATGATCAACACAATCAAACGCCTTCGACAGGTCGCAAAAAACTCCGATAGCATCCTGTGCGGCCTCCCATGCAGAATAAATATGAGATATAAGGGTAATACCTGCATCCGTAGTCGAGTTACCCCTAGTGAAACCGTATTGTTTGGCGTGGAGTTGTTTGGTACGGTTGAATTGTGAGAGCATTTGATTGAGTATAATCTTTTCAAATATTTTACTTAGTGTTGGAAGAACAGATATTGGTCTGAAATTTGAAGGATCACCCTTATCTCCCGATTTGAACAGAGGTATCCATTAACTGATATACCCCACAGGTCTTCCGTATTTTTTAAGTTAAGTAATTTAAACGTTTTGACAATGTCCTGGGGATATACATGATGAAATTTTAAATATACCTTTCTGACGCTCGTGTTATTTTTTAATAAAGTCTCTGCTTCATATGGAGATGAATTTAGACGATCTGTTGTGAGTAGGGGTACATTGGTGAAGAATGTTTCAAAAGCTCGAGCAACATCATCGCTGGATTTAACAACATCATCACCTATCTTTAGGCAGAAATCATTGTCTCTTGGTAACTTGGTAACTCGCGGTTTATTATTTGCCAAACTGTTTTCATTCTATTATTTGAATTTTTCTATTAATGTGTAAAGTTTTTGCAGTTCTACAAACCAAGTTTAAAGTTTTGGAATATTTTTTAACATAGTCATGAAATTTTCGATCAAAGTTATAGGTTTTTTGATCACAAAGGTCATACAAGATAACTCTACTTTTACGAATTCCAAACGTTGCCCAGTCATTAAATTTCGATTTACCGTTGTAGTCACTGACTTTCTTTAATTTAAAAACTTTATTGAATTCTGTCTGAATAATGTTTGAAGAAGTCTGAGTAGATTTTGTTTGGGTTCTGTTCATTAAAATCCGGTACTGGCAAATTTATATCTAAGTTTTTCGTATATGACTCTAGTCTATAGGCTGTAATAGGCCTATAAAAGGATGGACCAGTCTTATCCTTAATAGCAATTGGAAATGAAACTTTTTGACCACTGTGAACATCATCAGACTGCAAATCACTCATCATTACCTATGTTTAGGCTGAATAATTTTATACCTGTGCCATGTGACCAAAAAATTTGTGCAAGAAGGATTTATTTGGATTCGACATCATTACGAAACTTTTTGGTTAGGCTTCTCCTTCCGACGTAGTAAAATTTGACAGTATTTAATACTGTCACGTGATGTTAGGCCGGGAATCTCTCGGGAATAATTATGCTCTATTTTGTTGTCATTGGAATTTCTGCCCGCATAAAAACTCGAAAAAACCCGTTTTCCTAGTTTTGAGACCGAGTTAGATCAATTTTTAGTCTCCAAAAGATTCATGAAAATAAGTACAGAGAATATAAATAAGATACTTCATTCTAGTTCAGTACGTGTGGGACTGCCGCTCCATCCTCATATAGGCTTGTGCGATTCCACCTATGGCGGGTGCCGCGGATGCACATGCTGCTAGCCCTGATGATGGTGGTTTGAATTCTTGCTCGTAGCCAGCCCATTATTGTGGCAGGGGTCCGGTTCCAGCGGTCCGCCAGCGCCGTCGCAAGTCGCAGGCATGGAGATTGGTGTGCGGTGGTATCTTATAGCCATGGCATCCAGTAGCCAGGACTTTTTATAGGGTAGGCACAGTAATAAAATGTATTATGTGACCTCAAAATTGGTTTCCGGTGGTGTAACCGGTCTCACTCCAAACATTCTGGTTTGTTTCAAACAACAGACACTGAAAACAAAATAACCTATTGGTGCCAGCACAGCCCGCTAGCCAACTTTATTTACCGTAGGTATTGCATACACCTCCCTTTCTCAATAATCTTTTCTTATACCGCAAAAGATAAATTATGAAATTTACCTTTTTTCGCCTTATCTAAGCACACATCCATTTTACACATCTCACATGTAATACACATTCATTATAAAATCGTCTTACCACTTAGTTCTTATACTCACAACTTACAAATTAATTAAACAAAAACAAAAGAAACTAACACTATTTATGAACAGAAAACTGGAGGAAAAAGGCGCCGGCCGCCACCCCAGCTGTTCAATTGGATGGAATACGAAACGCTAACCAAATTGAAATGTCGGACCTTCTCTATTACTGTTATGCTGATCGGGTGTCTTCGTAAATGATTTGGGAAATGCAATGTTGCTTGCTCCACCCCCGAGCGAGTGACTGCGAGCGCAAACTAAACTATTAGGTAGGTAACCATATAAAATAGCGCAAAGTCCACTGCGCATTCGATTGGAACTCCTACCTAAGTCACTATTGTGAGCGCGCATTGAAATTCATACATGATCATAATTTCAAAAGAGGCTCAGCTTATTTCTGGCGTTAAACCCCTTAAGACCCGGGAATCGAAATATTGCTTGGTACCCGGGCCAGTCATACGATTTATGAACATTTTGAAAGCACGAACTGAAACTGCTTTTGGTCAACGGACGAGGACGGCAAGCGAAGAGGGGGGTGCTGTGCCGGGAGTCGGAGTCTAGTGGTTGAGCATTTTGATTCGCTCGGCGGGATTGTGTACATTTACATTTTTATTGTTTGTGAATCGATAGTTTAAAGAAATATTTTAATTTAAGATTGATTTATGCCTACTGAAGTAGCCCAGGGTAGGCAGTGCTTAAATGCCTGTATGGACGCTCGCCACTGATGGCATCTCTAAATGCGTGGTGTGATAAATCGAAGTTGTCTTTTCTTGACGGTAATACTGAAAGCCAGGTTGATGTTTTTGTTTTCATTTTTGTCGCTATTGATCTTTCTATTGCTCGTTTTTATTTTTGGATGGTAATTTTGCTAGAATGCTTTCGAGAGTTTCGTTCTCGTATGTTTCTTTTTCCTTGTTTCTTTCCTTTCTTGCGTCACGCAGAGAATTGTAGTGTTCAGCCAGGTTTATGTCTTTCATCTCTGTTAGGGCTGTTGAAAGTATTGTAGATCCCTGTTTTGAGATTTGGTATGCACGGTTTGGTGTGTTGAAGGGGTCCGCCTTTGTGAACTGGGAGGGTAAATAGCTGGGTTTCAAGTTTTGTGATTTTGCCTCCGATTAGTGTTGGTATGAATTTGTCGTGTAATTAGGGTTCGTTCGTTAGTTAAGGGTTCAAAAAGTTCTTCTGCATTTTTTAAGACACGTAGTAGGAAGGACCATTTCAACTGAGCTGCTTTAGTCAGGGCAGTGTAAGCGGCTTGAGGTGAGTTTTTGCAGATTGTTGTGAGTTTCTCGATGATAGATATCCATTCGGTAACATTCTTTTTTATGAAGTCGTCCCCTTCTGTCCCTATGTAGCCTCCTAGGAAGCGGGAGCCGGTAACTATGGAGACGTTGGTATCGGAGAACGTCTTTTCTGCGGTAGACTTGTCGTTTTTTGATACTATTAGAAATGATTTTTTACCTTTTGGTAAGTAGCCGTATGCTGGGCCTGTTTTATTTAAGTTGTCCCACCATTGTCGTAGGCTTTTGAAAGTGCCTTGCGCGGAGGAGTCATCAGCATACCAGCATTGTGTGACTTTGTTTTCGGTTTTAAGTTTGTTAATTATTGGTAGTGTTGCAAGCGCATACAGTGGCATTGCGAGTGGCTCTCCTTGGGCTACGCCTGCTCTGCTATATAGTCTTGTATCAGAATCGCGAAATACTAGTTCAGCGTGGCCATTGTAAGTATTATAAAGAAAGCGGGCGCAGTGTGGCCAGTATATTCTTGCTTGCTAGAGGGCTAGTTGTCTATTGACGGCGTTAAAAGCATTCTTCGCGTCAACGAGGAGCATTCCCCAGTTTGAACCAGGTTGGCAATCTCTTTGGAAGACATCGATCATGGCATGAATGGCGACTTCGATGCCACTGCCCAGTCCACTGCAGAGATGTGAATGGCCGCATGCTTCAGTGACTTTAGAGCCTGTTGCTAAGATCATGCATTTGGATAATTTCTTCGTAGGCATTCGCCGATGCCGATAGGTCTTACGCCAGGGCATTTGTCTAAAGCAACAAGTCGGCTTGACATTAATGCTTGTATTTGCCTCCAGGGTATGGTTTCGTTGTGAGCTGCGCTACGGCTTCTCTTAAATGGGCGCTTGCTTGGCCGAAGCAGGGAAATCTCTCCAGTTTTTGGCTGTGCATCCAGTGGGGCCTCCGCCTCCGTGTAGTTTTCTCGCAACTGTTTCGACATGGTCACAAGTTATTTCGACTTCAAGGAGTGTTGGGAGTTTTGTGACGTCTTTGGGGAGGGTGAATAAAGCGGGATCTGGAGTATTAGGCGGGGGGTGCTTTTCTCTCAGCACATCACTGACAGTTTTACCGGATGGGTCAACTTCAGTGTCTGGGTTTAAAACTTTGCTCGTGTCTTTTGTAAGGACCCAGTTGAGAGCTTCCCGCGTTTTTCCATGTAGTATCAGTCGTATGAATGATTTTGTTTCTTGGTCGTTGTTGTTTTGTTTCCGGTTTCTTGTATTCCATATAGATTTATCTGCTTTGATGGATTCCGTGATGAGTTCCTCGAAACGTTCGTCTGCCCAGAGTTTTAGGCGCCGATCGAGTAGTATCTTTAATTTTTCTAACGTTTTTGTCTCTTTGCAGTATGACCGCAGCAAAGGTTAATACGCGTTCAGAGGGGTAGGTTGAATTGGTTAGATGCTCAATTTCGTCGGCCAGAGTGTGTACGAATTTTCTACTGGGAGGTAATATAGCTTGCCATGAAGGTTGCAGACGTTGTCCCAATGCCTTTGCCAGATGCCAGACTTATGCACAACTTAAAAAATAAATAAAAAAAACAGTCCCCAAAAACACCTCCATAGAAAATTTCATCGAAAACTTTAGCGGCGTTTACGAGAACTCAAAACATATACAACGTGTGATCGAATAAACGCATAATTAGAAACTAGTTTGTTCAGAATCATGAGAAGACTCGATTTCACTGACTTTAAATATAGGTCATATTTTTGAACAAAACATGTTTTTGTTGTTGCCCTGTCTCTTTATAGCTAAGCTAACTTAGGCGAGACCATCCACTTTAACTGAGCCCTGCATATATTCTACTCACGCTGAAACGAAGCTCACACAGGTGAATTAGGTAATTAATCTAGACATATTAACAATTGGGCGTCCCGCCCTCTCGTCCCGTTTCATACAAGCCGAGCCACGTTTCTGTGGCTCTGAGCAAACGGGGACTCTCTTTCACTCATAGGGTTAGAGTGGGGGAGTGAGAGAGAGTTACCGCTCACTCAGTGCTAAATAAACTTGGCGCGAACTGTTCGGTTAGTGAGGTAGGGGGCGGGGAATTCGAAGTGCCTAGATTTTTGCGATGTTTTGTAGTTAGTAGGTACCTAACCTAAATTTTAGTTTGACTTTATCTTTCTATTGATTTATTTCTAAATAGGTAGGTACTTATTATGATGTTGCTATGGTAACCTAACTAACCTAAAAATCTAACTCACCTTAAAAAGTGTGACGGATTATTTGATCGAACTCGCGGGCCGCAACACGCACGCACCATAGAGTTATTAATTTTTTAGAAATGACACAACAACTTATGACTCAAATATTTTCTACAATATTTGATTTTTCGATGTCAATATTTTTTATTATTTAAAAATAAGTTGGGGTGAATAAGGTTATTCGTTTATTCAATTACATGTGTTATAGCTACAAATATTCCTCGTTTAATAGTATAGGAAGCTCGGCCACGGCCTACGGTGTGAGGCTTTGCACCTATGAAAGAAATGGACTTCAATCAAGTGGCTATTTAGCTTGATTAGAAATTTCTTGTTTGAATCAATCACAGGTTAATTAATTTAATTCATACAACCCAAAAAATCATAGCAGCAATAAAATTAAAATGATTGACCACTTAATTTTTTTTCTTGATTGATCATAACTAGATCGCATTATAAAAGCAGGCAAATGAAAAAAAATTTTAGTTCGATCAAATCAGATGTTTGTTTCGTTCACTTAGTGCTGGTTCCTTGAATAACTTTGTTTGTGATTTGGACTCGCTTGTATCTATCATTGGACTTAGTTGTAACTGTCACTAGGTTTGATATTGTCGACTTTTCGTGACTGCTTCTATCAAACGAATTTGTTTGCATATATTAGCGACGTAATTTGTTGCGATCTATCATGCAACATAATTGCATTTATCAATTATCATTATGATTGAATTTGACATTTTTATTTGATTTAATTTATCACATATTTTAGTTCTTTCCATCGCTAAGCTTATTGAAATTTGCTAAATCACTTTATTTTATCTATTATATTTGTAACGATAACAGTGATCACACAAGTTGATTGCAACTATCACATATGTTTGATTACATCTATTATTACACATTACACACTTGATTGCATTAATTACACATATTATACAGATCTATCAAATATGTTACAATTACAACGATCACACAAGTTGGTTGGAAATATTGAATACGTTTGTTTACATCCATTTAAACAACCTGATTGCATTTATTAAACATGTTGATCAGATATATCAAATATGTTACGGTTACATCGATCACACAAGTTGATTTTAACAATCAAATACGTTTAATTACATATATAAAACAGCTTGACTGCATTTATAATAATATTGATCAGAATTATAAAATATGTCACGATTACATAGATCACATAAGTTGATTTTAACTATCAAATACGTTTGATTACATGTATTAAACAACTTGATTCCATTTATGATTAGAACTATCAAATATGTTTCGATTACACAAGTTTATTGTAACTGTATTGTATCAAATACTTTTGATTGTATCTATCAAATAACTTGATTGTATATATCAAAAGTGTTGATCAGATCTAATAAATGTACAGGCACGACGTCCTTGTTTGAACGCAAAAGCAGTGTTCAGTGTTACCAGCTTGGTATATACTTATATTATCGGGAAAAAATGAGATGGAAGAAATCAGGCTACTGCCGCTAGTTTCTTTCATAAATTCGATGAATTACACTTTAATTTGTCAAATACAGTTTATTTCGTTCAAAACTAAGAAAGTGTTTTGATTTTGATTTTGCTTTCGCGAGTTACATTATGACGTAATCACTGTGTGCTGCTTTATCGGATGCTCCGTTGCATCTTGTGGCAGTAACACTCACGGAAAAATATATTTTCGTGGGAACTTTCGATCGGGATAGAAAGTATTCAATGTTATTTTCCACATTTATAACTAAACAGAGTGTAACAGAAAGGTGAGTTATATTTAAGGAGGTTGTTAGAGACATCATTCTGAACAACTTTCACTATGAAACCGATTTGATCTATGGAGGCCCTAAGGGTTTCTTCCGAAATGCATTGCATGGTCTGGGTGCGGTTATTCCCGAATGTGGAGGTCAGCTTTATGTGATGATTGCAAACAAGTTACTCTTGATCGCACTATTCATTTAAACTTGCTTGGAGCAGACACGAACATCATAGCTAAAGGAATAAAGAACAATAATTGATTAAATCAAATCACTTGTTTCCAGCTATCAACTAATCTTGTTGATGACAAACAGGTATGTTGACCCACAGAAACAAATAAACGTTAACAAGAAACGTGAAAATATTTAAAAGGTAGACTTGTTTTGGGTGGACATACAACTTGATAACATTAATTGGTTGTCTTGTTCAGAGTACACAAGCAACTTGATAACATTCAGTAGTTGTCTTGTTTAGAGCACACACGCAACTTGATAAAATTCAGTAGTTGTCTTGTTTAGAGCAGACATGCAACTTGATAACATTCATTAGTTGTCTCGTTTAGAGCACACATGCAACTTGATAACATTCAGTAGTTGTCTTGTTTAGAGCAGACATGCAACTTGATAACTTTCATTAGTTCTCTTGTTTAGAGCACACATGCAATTTAATAAAATTCATTAATTGTATTGTTTAGGGCAGACATTCAACTTGATAACATTCATTAGTTGTCGTGTTTATGGCGGACACGGCGGATTAAGAAGTTACGTTGTTTCACAATATGTTTCCGAATATGTAAATTTTGTCCGATACCTTATTCATATTACTCATGTAACACGGTATGCTCTTTATCAGCCAGTTGCAAAAACAATCTTAAAATTTTAAAGTCCCGTAAAACGCTATTAGCTTGTAAGTACGATATTCATGTATGTTTATGTAAATGTATCTGTTATGTTATAATGTCAGTTGAATGACCGTCCTATTTGTCAACGGATGATTCGCAACCCTTTGAATTGGGCATGGATTTTGTACCCAGTACCTGTAGACTGAATGTGGGTGACTGAACGTCTTGAAGGATATAGAGAAATTAATTGTTTAATGAAATGGCTACACCCCTTTGATATCGTCCATTGAATGTAAACAAGGCAAAATTTAAACTGTGTCTACCTATATCAAAATTATATAGGTCGGTGAGTGGGTTCGATTGGCACAAGACCGGATAAGTGAGCACGAAAAGGAGGAGGCTTAATATCTAGCAGTGGGCGGAAACAAGTAATCGAAGATGATGATGATTCCGGTAGCACTATATAATGTCCATAGGTGTGTGAGGTTTATACCGATTCATTTTGTAGTATCTATGCGGGAGAAGAATTGAAATGTGGGAAAGCAACGGAATTAACATCATGTCCGGCCCAATGGCAGCTATGTCCGCCTTTGCTCCTTCTTGGTGGCGCTGGAATCGTTGGAGGCAACGAGTTGCATTCGTCTGAGGTTAGATTCGTTTATATGTCACGTGATATTTCAAATGCATTTGACAGAAGTAAATATAATTTGACAACTTTGACAAATAGACAGCCAGCAACTACACCAGCACCATTTGCAATGAGCCTTTGAGATGAGGTGCACTTTGTCATCCTCACCTACACGCGCCTTGACGGCGACGACCTCGCAGCCATCGTGGTCCTCCCTGCTAGATATCGAACGAGGCTCTGGCGTCCGAGCAAGTACTACTGATCCCTAGGCATAGGTTGGAAGAGACTATCAGCAGCCTTGGAGACTAAATGGCCCCTAAAACGATTGATAGGAGAAGTAACTCAGAGAATAAACAGGCTTGTCTGACCGTTGAGATAGAAGCTCTATCATCTGTGTATTCCCGAAGTCAAAAACTATTACTGTAACGTAACATACAGATAACCGAACTGAATTATCAAAAGTACCTTTGGCATGAAACACGGGAATCTGTTTGGATATCAGAGCGTTGTAATATCAGAACGTTAAAAGAAGACTGAAGGCTATAGAAGTAGTGGCCAAAGTAATGGCAGCATACGGACTGGACGTTCTTGACATTTGGTTCTCTGAAAAACGTAGATGTGGCTTTGGTGAAACCACTCCCACGACGGCAAGACTCTGCTTTTCTAGGGCAAGGGCCACAAACACGAATATGGTGTTGGTTCTCTCCTGAGCCCACAAGCTCGAAATGACCTTATTTCTTGGCAACCGGTCTCTGACCGTTTCATAACTGCACTATTTACTTCAAAAGTGTGGATTATCACCTTTGTGCAATGCTACGCCCCAACAAAGACTGCAAATATCTCCATCAAATAAAGTTTCTCTAGTGAGCCGTCCAGGATTTGCTTGTGAATAGCGCGCGCGAATGTCGGCGCTGACCTAGTCGACCATAATTAGGTATTTTAAAAACTAAAAAACACGCATGTATTTGTCACGTTAAAACAAATCAAATGAGTCCAAACTAAGGGTTTACTAGTAGCCGTTGATAAGTTCCACTATCCAATTTCAGGTCCTATTATCAGATCAGCTCGATACCTTCAATAATCCATCAATTATTCACTAAGACGATTCTAAAGAGCCCAAACTAGGTTAGCCAAACTAAACAGCTAGGGTTGCGTCATTTTAAAACAGAGCTTCTGCGACCACTATCCGGCTTCATGATGAGATCAGCGCGATAGTATCATAATATTGCATTGTCACCAACTTACATGATTATTCTAATTTTTGGCTCAATCGGGAAGTGGGTCAAATTGCAAGATTTGTTTACGTAGTGACTTTATTACTTACTTCTTTAGTTACAGGTGAACCTAATAAAAGCGTATTAAAGACGTTTATTGCTGGCCAAGTACTCATTGCCTGTATAAAATGAAATGCAATGTAAGAAAGCTGAAGAAATGGAGCATTAGTATCGTAAATAGTTAATCACCTGTTTGATGAACGCGTCCAGAAGGATTAAAAGTAGACGCTTCCTGAATTTTTCTCGATTTTGTACTTTAAATTTCCAGGAGGGATATTAGTTGAAAAATAAGAAAATTATACTTGAATCTTGCAGCCAATATCATTACAATAAATTTGAAAGGCAATTATCCTAGAATTGAGTAGTAAAACTCACTCAAACACATTTATTTCGCGAAAAGTCGCTCACAAAATCCGATAGTAACTATTGACAGTGAGTATGAGTGGACACAGCATGTAAATTTCGCTCCTTTTCATTGATTACAATCGAAAACGCACTTTCGAGACGTTGGACGCTTGACTGGTTCGACCAACTCGCAACGATGCTGCAAGCTATTAATAGCTTGCAGCATCGTGCAAGCTATTACATTAAATAAGCAAGACTTGTGTAGGTGACTTTCATGCTCAGTTAGGGGACTATAACACTGGACTCGAACCTTATATGGGAAGACACGGTAATGGAAACCGCAGCGAAAATAGACAATTTCCTGTAAAAACTGTGTTCCCTTAATGATCTAGATATTGGCGGCATATTTGCCATCCATAAGAGGTGCCACTAAGTCACTTGGGTTTCCCCAGGTAGTCAAAGTCAAAGTACTTTATTACTGTAGATATTTACATATACTTAGCAAACGTCAATTTTGCCTCTTCTCTACATTGGACCACTGTGGGAGAAGAGGGCGTAGAAACTCCCACAGATTGATTTTTAGATCTCTTTTAAAAATAGGTTGTGCTTAACTATTACAAATAAGAAAAATTTAATTATTATGATTAATAAGCAGGAATAAATAATTACAAAATTATTAACAGCAAGGCCTGTGTTGAGCTAGATTAACCCCATACAGTCCTGTCATTTAAGTAATCTTGAACATTGTAATATCCCTTTTTTGACAAAGTCGCTTTAACATGCTTTTAAAATTGCTCAAATGGCAATTTCAAAATCTCCAGAGGTATCTTATTATAGTAGAGAATACACTGACCCTTGAAAGAATTGCTAACCTTCGCGAGTCTAAATCGGGGCGCACACAGTCTGTGATTATTTCTTAGGTTAACATTGCAGCTATCGCTAATTTTGGAAAATGTTGTAAGGTTCTTGCGTACATACATTATATTTTCGAAAATAAATTGACTAGCTACTGTTAGTATGTCAATTTCTTTAAAAAGCTCTCTTAAGGAGTCTGTTCGTTTTAAATTATCAATTGCTCGAATAGCTCTTTTCTGTAAAATTAAAATAGTTTGAATATCCGCTGCTTTCCCCCACAACAAGATACCATAGGACATCACACTATGAAAGTAACTAAAATATACTAGCCTAGATGTAGCCACATCCGTGCTTTGTCTGATGTTCCTAACAGCGTAAGCCGCAGAACTTAATTTACCAGCCAATTTATTTATGTGGGGTCCCCACTGCAATTGGCTATCAATGGTTATGCCAAGAAACTTCGTATCATTTACTAATTCTAACGTGCTGTTGTCTAACACTAAACTGGTCTCAACTTGCCTGACATTTGGAAGTGAGAATTTGATACACTTGGTTTTACCAGCGTTTAACAATAAATTATTAACTGTGAACCAATTCAAGGTTAAAGACAATACACCATTAACATCATCAAAATCTGCTTTTTGTCTTTCAATTTTGAAGACCATTGAAGTATCATCAGCAAATAACACTATGTCAGTTAATTTCTCCACCATTAAAGGCAGATCGTTAATATATACCAGGAACAAGAAAGGACCTAATATGGAACCTTGTGGAACGCCAATTTTTACACCCGATCCATCAGATTTAACGCCGTTAACGTCGCACTAAGAACCAAATCAATCACATAATAATGAGTCGTAAATGGCGTCGATCCCTGGTCGAACAAACGTGGTGCGGACGCTAATAGCGACCACCGACGACTTGGTCATTGATAGAGTGAGACTTCAGATTGTATCGGCTAAGAAGGCTTCCTCCGAAACCTCTAGGAAGTTTGATGTCTCTAAGCTGACTGTACCAAAACATAGAGAGACATTCTGACACTGGAGTTACGCAACAAATTCAGCTTGATTGAATACGAGGAGAAGACTATAGAAGAACACTGGAACAGCATAAAGAGAAAGTACCAAGGCACTTGTGAACAAACAATTGATTCCACTGAATACAAGAAGTGCTACTGGATCTCTGCAACAACTACCGCGGCATCAGTTTTTTGCCGATGTGCTCAAAAGTTTGACTGAATGGCCTGTGTGATCGAACCTTTGCTCAGAGATGAACAAGGAGGGTTCCGAACGTGTTGCTCCTGCACCGACCAAATGTACCTTTTACGCATAGTGCACGAGCAATGCAAGGAGATTAAATCATCAATCATAAATTTTGAAAAGGCATTTGATAATGTGCAATGGGATGTTATTTGCACAGACATATATTAGAATTTGGAAATTACTCAGACAGGAGGGTGTACCGGAGAAGATAATTTTGTTGTTGTTTAACCTTTACGTCAGCTCATCGTGCAGAGTACACCGAGGACAACAAGTCAGAACCTATCGCGGTCATAGCTTGTGTAATCAGCGGTGTCTCTTGTCCCCGTTCCTTTTTCTCATGGTGATGGAGAATAGCAAGGAAATTCTATGGTGCCCCACAAAATACCCCGAGGACAAAGAATACGCCAATGATCTCTGCTTTCTGACTACTCGACGTGAGGACTTCATACCTGATAACGATATCTGCCGAATAAGGAATGCATATCAATGTGCAGAAGATCAAACAAATGCGCATCATTACAGATGATACCTAACCCGTCCACATCAATGGCAGATGCCTAGAGCTGGTCAACCAATTCTGTTACTTAGGGAGTATGGTGGAACAAAATGGCGGATGTTGAAGCCCGGATAAATACAGCAAGATAAGTATCCGGCAAACTGACTAACTTCTGGAACTCCAAACAAATCTCGATCTCTCTCCTAACAAAAATCTGGGTGTTCAACTCCAACGGGAAGTCGGTCCTACTTTACAACTATGAGACAAGGGTTGTGCGTTAAGTCATCTCCAAAAAACTTCAAGTTTTCAAGTACAATATTCTGGTTAAATGTCGAGATCCTATAACGGAATTGGTGATGGATTGGGCATACACTGCCACAGGGAGAGTCCAGTCTGACCCGACAAGCTCTTGTTTTCGACCCCGAAGGGAAAGGCGGAGAGTGCGACCAAAGTGTTCCCGCACCCGTAGCATGCCGACCCAGCAGAAGTTGTTGACGCGGGAAAGTGCGTTTTATAAAGCTCTGTCCACCCCTCCACGGGTGCTGGAGGAGGACTATTGCCGAACAAGCAAGCTCAATCGGAATTAATGGCCAGGCCGTAAGAGTAAGAGTACCCAAGAAAAAGAAAATCTGTCAGATTAGTGGAATTAGTTTCTCCCAACCCCTTTTCTCTATGTAAAAGTCGTAAAATATGTTTAAAATGTAACTCTCTGTTAAAGATGAGCCATATGTCGTGAAAAATAACGCAAATTCAAAAGATCAGACTTATTCCGTGAGGAGATGCCTAAATAAAGGGCACCCATGTCCCACTGAAAATCAAGAGGGAAGTAAAACGTTGTGGAAATCATTGAAGAGCTGAAAATGTGTCAATTACCAATATGACTTGAAATCGAGATATGCTATTCAATAGTAACTCCTGTGATCCTATGGTAAGAGTGTTCGACTAACGACAAGCCCAGGCAACCGTAAATCGGAGTCCGGTAAATGGAGGATGTAAAACATTTGAAACTGCATTTTACGACGTTTGATTCCGATTGGAATAACCTTTACTTCATTCCTTTTTTATTTTGCAACCTTGTTGGACGAGTATCTAGGCCTGGAGATAATAATGTGTTTGAGATTTTCACAGACGTATTTATATTGACTAATTGTTGAATGATTTTATTTTAGGCAGACTTTAAAAGACAATAGAATCAAGGTCTGTATTCTCTACATAACTACACTAATGGCCCTGTGGGCAGTAGACCTCGCTAACAGGGGGGACTGTGAACCAATTTATAGGTAAGTATTTTAGATTCAATCAAAATCAAGTAGTAAAGTAGCCGCACCAATAACTTTGTAAACTATATTTTGCGTTTTAAAATACAATCTATTGACTTTTCACTAAAATAGTTATAGTCTATTTCACTCACTCTCATGGTCTGTATAGATCCTCTTTACTAATCCGTCTCCTACTTCGAGGAGTCCAAACTTGGTATGTTTTGAAAGTATTTCTTGGATTTTTAGAAAACAGGCGGCCGAAAGGTAATGGTTTAGTATATTTTTAGAACCGGCTCATGAAGCCCTTTAATTTGATACTCCACACGATAGATTTCAGAAAAAAAACCCATACAAAAAATGTATGACGTCATAACTCCAAAAAGGCAAGACACATCTCCAGAAGAGTTCACGAGCCAACTAATAGCTGTCATGGACAAGGTTACACCTATCAAGACCGCCCACTATTCCAAGCCATCATCTTTCATCTACCCAGAACTGAAAACTAGCGGCTACGTATTCGTACGCACGGACGCCGTTAGGAAGCCATTGACCCCAACGTATGAAGGACCATTTGAAGTCATCGAAAGACATGACAATATATTTTTAGAACCGGCTTATGAAGCACTTTAATTTGATACCCTACACTATAGGTTTCAGAAAAAAAAACCCATACAAAAAATGTATGACGTCATAACTCCAAAAAGGCAAGACACATCTCCAGAAGAGTTCACGAGCCAACTAATAGCTGTCATGGACAAGGTTACACCTTTCAAGACCGCCCACCAATCTAAGCCATCATCTTTCATCTACCCAGAACTGAAAACTAGCGGCTATGTATTCGTATGCACGGACGCCGTTAAGAAGCCATTGACCCCAACGTATGAAGGACCATTTGAAGAATCGAAAGACATGACAATATATTTTTAGAACCGGCTCATGAAGCCCTTTAATTTGATACGATACACTATAGGTTTCAGAAAAAAAAAAACATACAAAAAATTAATGACGTCATGTGTTTGGGTATTCGAACTTGACTTGCAGACGAAAAGCTGTCGGTATGGGAAGTGATCGAATTGGGAACGGTCAAAATGGAAACTTGTAATTTTGTATCTGGTCATAATGAAAACTTTTCGAATCGGCAATAAAATGAAAAGGCTTGGAGGGCTGTACCTAAACTCAAATATTGGTAAACAGCTCTCAGATTGTTATGAGCAAATGTGGTAGTTACAGTAAGAAACCGAATTAGCTTGGTCGGCCAACTCACATAGCTATTAGTATGCAGCGTGACTCAGCAAATTTCGTTTAACTGTCAATAGTTGATTTTATAGGAACCACTAATTATGCTTTAATATTTACATGAAATTTATATACATTTACAACTTGATAAAAATAATGATTGAAATTATTATTGCTGATATAGAAAAGCGGTTAAGTGCGAGTCGGACTCGTGTACAAAGGGTAACGTACCACCGTACAATGAATAGTTGGGATCTTACATAGCAAAACGTTGTTAACAAAGTTATTGGTTATTGGTTACGGCTACTTTCATACTCCATGTACCTAATCAGGTGCATTTATAAGTTTGTGTATGGTTTTCAGATAAATAAAAACATTGGCAACTCCGGATTGGTTTTTCTGTAATATTTAGCTTATGTTCTATATGCCCATTTCAACGATACCCTATATGTCTTATTACAGTTTTTTTTTTCGTTTTGTCATTATATCCCCTCCACTTCTTTGTAGCCATTTTTTCATATTAGACTTGAAGAATATGTTGCGGTTAGCAGGTTTTGCAGCAGATTTCAAGACTTATAGTTCCTGAGAAAAGTGCCTGTGACAGACAAACGGACGGACGGACGCACGCGGGAGTGATCCTTCAAGGATAACTTCTTTATAGGTACGGAACCCTAAAAAATAAAAAGGATGTAAAAACTGATGCCAGAGTCTATCATATAAGACTTATTAAAAATTCTGATGTTGTCTACTACTGATGCCTACTGATGCCAGAGTCTATCATATAAGACTTATTAAAAATTCTGATGTTGTCTACTACTGATGCCTACTGATGCCAGAGTCTATCATATAAGACTAATTAAAAATTGTGATGTTGTCTACTACTGATGCGTACTGATGCCAGAGTCTATCATATAAGACTTATTAAAAATTGTGATGTTGTCTTCAAAGTGACCAATAACAATATTACAAATTAATTTAGAAATATTGTGATGGGTGAATGCAATTTGTCACGACCGCCAGCCAGCCACCCTACCAAGCCTATACGTGACGTAGCCACGTCACAGCCACATGAGCGCCTTACCCTGCGCAGCCCCACGTCGGCCGGTGTAACGCGGGGAAAGCATCTCACACAGCCAGCCAACGCCTGCCTATAAAAGCGAGCAAAGACGGTATTCGGGATTCATTCCCATGGCTCACAGTTATATCTAATTTATCGATAACTGTCATACAATACAACAAAGGGGTTGTTTTTAGCTCGTACACTACACGAGCTGATGCCCGCTTATTGTGTAGGGACCCGGACTAGCAGGGAGGTCTGACTCCTGGGCATGGGTACTTACATTTTTACCCCTCCAACAAAATAATAATAATAATAATAATAATTCGGGATATTAATAAGGATTCTATTATAGAAATCTGAGTTAACTGTTACGCTGCCCAAATTGTAAATAATTTGAATTAAAACAAGCAATATACCACTCATTTCGTCTTTCGTCTAACATAGCGTCACGCCTGTTGACGACCCGAATGGCCGAGTCGGCAGTGACCCTCCCTACAAAGCCAAGGGTCTCGGGTTCGAGTCCCGGTGGGGGCAAATATTTGTTTGATGAGTACGGATGTTTGTACCCTAGTCATGGTTGTTTATCTAGTATAATATTTATCTAAATAAGTACGTGTATCGTTATATTTTATCGTATATTTTATCGTATATATTTTCCCAAACGGGGTGGCAGAGGCATAATTGTGCCAATTTTAGCCAGTTATTCCATACGCCATTTTGCAATTACACATATGTAAGTTTTGTGTGATAGGCCACTGGGAGTGAGCAGACACTTTACAGGATTGCGAAGGCATCGCGTTTTTAAAGTTTATGTTTCTTTTATTTTGAGCATTTTTACGTGTGTCGGGGGACACGAGAAACGTATGGTTCTAGTCGTGTTATTGTGTGTGTTGTGATATTGTTATTGCTTTCCCGAGGTGTAGATGTCCAGCACACAGCAACTGTAGTAGGTACCTACCACTGTCTCGCTCACTCGCTAGGAAACTACGCTCACTGTATCGCCCACTCGCGTCGGCGACACGTTGTCTGAAGTTGCGGTCGGGTACGAGCCTGCACCTTTATTGGCTACAATTTACTTTTTTTTCTGCACCAGCAACCCGCCGGACATATACTCGTAAAATAGCTGAAAAGTAACCCTCGTAGTAGCCATCAGAATGTTTGTGCCACGTAAATATTTGTACAACAAAAGTATCTTTGTAGAGCATAAATGTTCCGCCCGCTTTCCTCACAACCCCGTGAAAGGGTGGCTGTTGACTTCAAACTTCGGTTGTCGGAATCTTTTACAATTCTATCACGATTTTCCTCTCCGTGATGTCAGGATGCGTTTGTGATAACTTTCCTATGAGCAAAATATATCGGAAAACAACAAGTATAAACTATCCGAGATGAATCTGTGTCGGCCCTTCTGTGTACTTGTCAATCTTTCTGTGTATTGAATCGAGGATCAATGGAGAACCCTTGGATATGCCTGGGTAGGTAAATATCGATAGGTACTATAGTAAGACAATGGATTGTTATGTCAGTCTTCAAAAAAAAGGTTAAGAAAACATAAAATTGTTGTCAATACAGATTTGAGAAAAAGATTTTAGTTTGAGTAACTGTGTAAGTGGAACTTTGCTCTGAAGTTACGATAAAATCTTTTTTACTTTTGGGTTTAATTAAGTTGATACTTCGTACCAGGTAGCACGGCCGAAGGGTACAATTTTGGTGTAAATCCAATTAAGTGCTTTTTTCTTTATTCCTGACAACATTTGTTAGAATGAATGTTTTGACGGCGTTTTGACGAGGGATAAAAGGTTTAATTTATAATTCATGTTAATTTAAAAGGGATATAAACCGTACGTATCTCTCTCTCTCGAACATCTCCAAAAGTAGGTTCGTTCACAAATCACCTACAAAAAAAATATTTTCGGTGAACAATTACTTCTTCATATAGGTGCTTCCGATATTTTAGTAATTATTTGTAAAAAAGAACATCGTATATTTTTCACAGATCAGCACAACTTCGAAATGACAAATGTTATAAAAATGCAGTCAAAAAACTTCAAAGTATCGTAAAATAATACACAAGATAACTTCACTTAACATCGTATATTTTTCACAGATCAGCACAACTTCGAAATGACAAATGTTATAAAAATGCAGTCAAAAAACTTCAAAGTATCGTAAAATAATACACAAGATAACTTCACTTTTCTTTTTTATACGATTTCACAATACTTTACAATTATCCACTATTTCACGACTGCTGCTGGAGAAGGAATGCCAGTTGAATTCTCTAGACGTTTCCTCCTGCCATTCGGTTCCCGCTCAAAAGTAACCTCCTTTTGCTACTTTGTTTGAGCTAATGTTCAACTCAAGCACCTTCTGTTTCCTTAAACAGAATTAATATTTTAATAATTGCACGCAAGACAACTTCCGTTTTTATAAACAAATATTTTATATTCCACCGGAAATAGTCAAATAAAAACTCAATTTAAATTATCTTTATGGATCTTTGGATCTTTGTTATCTGAATAAAACATATTATTATTGACCGAGCGAGCGAAGCGAGCGAAGGGCTCCATTTCGACAAGATTAGGAGGCCGATTTTGCTTTCGTCTGTCTCTATGTCTCGTGTCTGTCAGTTCTGGTCTAGGGGCCACAGTTTTCAAGCGATCCTCACAAAACTTGGCACATGTGTTCCTTGAATTATTTTTTGTCGAGAGCTTTTCTCGATTTTTTCTTGGGGGGGGGGGAGTTATGACGTCATAAATTTTTTGTATGGTTTTTTCTTTCTGAAATCTACGTGTGGAGTATCAAATTAAAGGGCTTCATGAGCCGGTTCTAAAAATATACTAAACCTTTCGGACGCCTATTTTCTAAAAATTCAAGAAATATATTCAGAACGTACCAAGTTTGGACTCCTCGAAGTAGGCGACGGATTAGTAAAGAGGATCTATACAGACCGTGAGAAAGAGTTAAATAGACTATAACTATTTTCATGAAAGTCAATAGATTATATTTTAATCGAAAAATGTTGTTTACAAAGTTATTTGTGCGGCTACTTTACTACTTGAATTTGAATAAATCTAAAATACTTACCTATAAATTGGTTCAAAGTACCCCTGTTACCGAGGTCTCCTGCCGACAGGGCCACTTGTTATTATTATTATTCTCACAGCAGAAACCGGAAGTTGTCAAATTTACATTTTAAAAAACTCCCAGAAAGCGGTTATGACACACTTTGCTAAATCATGATATTTCACAACAGGAAATGACAAAAAGTAGATTAATATATTTAAATATAATACAATATCGATCACTAGTGTGTTATTAAATAAAAACAATCTCCTAAATATCACAAAAATCTAAACATAAATCACAAATCACGACAAAAGGTTGTAAAAACCAAGTCTCAAGTAACAGATGCCTGAAGCAAAATTTATTTTTAACTTATTTTTAAATGATAGAAAAAAATATCGTTCAAAATCGTTATTATTACCAATAAACTGTAAAATTCTGGGTTTTTTGTCATAACAATAAAACATCGATATAAACGAAACGGTAAGACTTCAACTAACATAAGTATGGCCTAAATGGTACTGAATAGCCTATACTTTCTTCATTATGATATAGATATTTCGCCAAATCTGAAAGGAATGTGTTTGTATGACGTTTTCAAAAAGACCATTTGTGTAAATGCGACTGACGCGAGTATTCAAAAATGCTCGACCTAATTTTTCCTTCGGCCGGCGTTTCCAGTACATTGCCAATTTTACTCATTCTACAGGGTTACGTTTAAAAGCACGTTAAATGACTATCGGTCGGTATAGAATTGTTAGCTTCATGAATGAACTTACAATTCAACTCTAACACGTTACCTAGATGTGTCGAAGGCCTTCGGTTGGATTGTATTTATATTATGTATTTATGTACTTATTGTACTTATTGTACGTCTTTGTAATGTACATTTATTTCTGAAAATAAACGATTATTATTATTATTATATATCTACCTAATTTTCTTCTTCGGCATGAAAATCAAAAGGCTCAAACTACTGCCTGCAAAAAAAAAATAAACATAAAAATGTATATAATGTATATATATGTATATATCCTACTAGTTCTGACCCCACACTAGAATGCCCTGTGTTGTGGAAACCAGAAACAGCGACGTCACACACATCGCAACATCGAAGGCCTGGGCTTTTACTTCCTCCCCGGCCGGGATTCGAACCCGGGCTCTCTCGCTTGGGAGGCAAACCCTCAAACTGCAATGCCACAGAGGTCTTGTATTTCCCTTTCTAAATTAACCCTGTATACCCAGACAGCTCTATACATCATACATGTTAGTATAGGATACTCGGACATGAATAGTCAACTGGCCAATCGGACACAAAAGATACATTAGTACGGCGTTTTCGTTTTTATATTTTACTCATACCTTGGTGCGTTCAATATCTTTGATTTCAAAGAAAGAAAAGAAGGTATCCGCGATATTTTTGGAGAGTAGTAATAGGAGCCCATGATTTTACCTATTCTTAAATTTTGATGTTTTGAATTTCGCTCATTTTATTTGAAGGTTTTTGTCTGTTCCGAACGTAAAATAATATTGGGTTCGTTCACCCGAGTTTGATTAAACATGTCCAATGTAGTCCTGAATAAGGGTAAAAACACAGTTGTGAATCACCCCCAAGACACTTTTGTCATCAGATCATCATAATCATCGTTTAGGCGAAGGAGGTCATGTTAGTTAGTCATGTTAGCAATCCATGTTCGGTTCCGACCCCTTATTCAGTAACTCAAATCCGCGTCAAATCTAACGCAGTTAGTATCAAATAGACGTTCAGGGTTGGAAAAACCCTACCCGGCCGTTTTCGCAACTGCGATTCGCAACTAGTTGCGAATTAAGAATTTGAATTCTTTATTGTGAATCAAGATAACCTTTTCCTTAACCGCTACTCGGTTGCGAACAAAGAAAAAGAACTTCCCAAACATACATAGTTGTGTAACGGCACAAAGGCTAAGGTCGAGCCACCGCTATCAGTAGCTATGATCGTCTATTCAATCTACCCCAAAATGAGATGTCCCGATTCAGCTGTAAGATTTGTAAGTTAAGAATGATAAGTCTGAATTTCTCGTTCGTAGAGAAGTTCGTTAGGCGTACAATAGTCGAACGAAGTTTGGTTCAGGAAGTTACAGTTTCAAGTTAGACAGAGAAAGCATATATGTCCGCGAGCCGATAATTCGCATCAGTCAGCGGTGTATTGCGCCAGAACGATCGTTGTTATATTTTATGGGTGATGGTACCATTTGGTTTTTGTATATATGGGCGCTTGGAACTTCTTTTAGTGGTCGACCACAGTTTATAATATTTGTTTGTGATATCGTATAGATATCCGTCGTAGTTTTACGACGTGAGTACTCAATGATATTTCATGTGCTCGCTAGTAGCGGCTTGTGGTGGTTCCAATTATATATTTGGTTCACGGCAATAACCATCCGAAAAGACCGGTTTACACAATTGCGATTTGATTTTCCGAAATGGGTTCTGAACTAGCGGTTACCTCAAAAGATCCGTAACGTTTTGAAACTTTCAACTCTGCGCAATTTGAGCTGGATGTTATCGAAACGTAGGCATTATTGCTTTAGGAGATCTAACCCACACCATAGCGAAGTGCATAGTTCGATAAATACCGAACTATGAATTCCACTAGCCGCAGCACGTCCTCGACTGAGCCTAATCATATGATTAGGCTCAGTCGAGGTATATATATACCGACTCAGCCTACACATTAGACCTCCAGCGAAAAGCGAAATTTACATTTAATTTAAAGATACAACTTGAATCCAACCTGACCCAAGGCAATGCAAAACACCTACCCGGTCCTAAACAATGAACTTTAGACTGTAAATTGATCTCTTCGCGCGTCCCCGACGACACTCAAATGTCAAAATATCAAAAGGATAGGTTATCTGTGTTGACACCGGTTTAACTTTGTTCTGAATTTGTTATTTCCATCCGCGGAACCTCATCGATCAAACAGTCTCCCTATGCCCTACCAACCTAGGTTTAGCCGCAACTAAACTCCTGTCTAGCCTAGTCTAAAACCCTAGTGTTATACCACGTCCATTATCGACACCACTCGAAAATGGTTGAGTTTGATTTGAATGTGCTTGTATGTTTAATGACTGTGTGTGTGGGAGTTTCAAAACTCGCTACTCGAAAGGAATGAGGAGAGGATTAGCCCGCGAATATCCTAAAAGCCAATCCAGGAACCCTATGGTGAAGGAAAAAGGAATTTAGGGTCGCTCCAAGCCCAGACTCAGACTCAGATAATTGACTTACAAGTTCTTATCTAACGACCCAAGGATAGTTTTGGAATTTGGGGTAGGTTGATATAAAGGATAGGAACCGAGGTATATCTCTGCGCTTCAGACACTCACGAAAAACCACTGAAACTTCGCAATCACAATTTCGTATAGTTCTGACGCGTAACACGGCAGACAAAACTGTTTAGAACTCGTGAAAGACGACTGTCACAGTAGCTAGACGCTGAGACTGAATGCTCTCCCTTCCCCCGCCATCTGTATTTATACACCCCACACGTCTGAAAGAAAAAAATCAGCGTCCTTTGCGAACACGCTCTGCCCAAGCGAAGCTTCTTATCACTAACTACACAGGGTCTATTTTCAACCATGCCATGCAGATCCGCCGTTCTACAAATTGTGTGTACGCATATTCACTATGATCAACCGTAGGTTATCACTCAAATCATTTGGTACTGCCGATACACAGAATCTGTTGATCGCTGACCAATAAAAGCTTGTTGCGATTAATTAAGCATTCCCGACCGCTAGGCGCGCGCAGCAAAGACCACTAGAATGCTATTCATACTAGTCGTGTCAGACTCTCCATCTCATACCTCAATCGCAATTGTATATTTGCAATCAACATAATAGATTTCTCCGTATCGTTCCATAATAACCTTTCATTATTTAGTTATTCATAATTTTATTTAGCGCGCAGCCAACTCGGCTCTGATTCCTACACATCTCGCAGGAATGCGACAAAAAAAAACCTGACCTGTAAACTTTCTCGAACCATCCCACGCGTCGGCTCTGTTTTTTTTGCTAAATTACCCGGAGCTACACAAAACCCCCAAACGTTATCTGTACCGATTCTCGTATTCAAAACAGCGCGGCGTTGGGCTAGCCCTTTGTCACGCAAAATGAAATATCAAATGTACTGACTCTCGTGTACCATTACAGCCCCCTCCCAGACCTTGAGACATTGTTTATCTCAGTTAACATGGCGCAAGGATCTCATTACCACTATGTTACCCATGCTTTGTCCATATCTACTCTATATGTACGGACATCTCAAATCATGTACACAGACCGATGAATCTGTCAATTATGTATATAATATTTACACAACTCGATCGAGCTCTCTCCTGTCTTATCTTATTTATCTATCTAACTATACAACCTCGCTTACCCGCAACTTATCCTAATTCGTATTACTATATATATACAAATTGTTTTTTTTTTTGTTTTTTTTTTGTTTTTGTTTCCAAACCATACAAGATCCTTAAATCTACAAAGTAGTTACTCAAATTTACAGCTCACAGCTTAATTATATAACTTTTATACACTATCTTATTTATCTACGCCCTTATTCGTCCTCACATAATACCTGGCTATATTTATAGTTTTGAAGTTACCCAATACCTCATTTGAACCCGGATCTACTAAAGTATAACAGTTCGGATATATCACTGTCGAAATAACATAAGGCCCTTTATACAACAATGAAAATTTCCGCATGATTTTATGTTCTTTATTTGAACGCACAAAGGTCTTAAGTTTCACATAATCACCTATACGATAGACTTCTAACTTACGCCGTTTGTCCGCCTGTCGCTTACGTCGTTCACTAGAATTTTTAGAGTTTTCTATCGCTACATTCCGCACCTGTTCCGTATCTCGCACACTATGGCCTAACAACCATTCATCGCCTAATTCCTTGTCAATAGTTAACGGTTCCCGCCTACCAAACGCTAACTCATTAGGCGCAAAGCCTGTGCTTGTGTGTTCGATATTATTATAGCAATTTTGAATGTCCGGTAACACGTCGACCCAACTACGATTACTTCCGCCGCAATAAGTTCTAATCAGTCGACCTAGCTCGCGATTCACTCTTTCTACGCTATTAGAATTTGGACAATACACCGACGTATGAGTGACCCGAATCCCCAGCTGTTTGAGTCCAAATTCCCATACTTTCGATATGAACTGTGGTTCTGAGTCCGTAATTATAGTTTCGATAGGTATTTCCCTATGAAATCTCTTTGTACAAGCGAGCACGCTCCTACCTGTCGCTTTTCGCATTGGATATAATTTTATTACTTTACGGTACACGTCTTGAATCACATATATATATATATTGATATCCGAATTTACCTACGGGCAATGGCCCTTAAAGGTCCGAGAAAACTTTCTCACCCAACCTTTCCGCCAACACCGGTGTACAAGGACCAACGGTATTGTTAGTACTTGGTTTGACCTTTTGACATATGTCACAACTTCTTATCACCGCGCTAATCACCCTACTCATATGAAGAAAATAATATCTGTCCTTCATCAGTGTTAATATTTTATATCTGCCGTAGTGACCTATTTCTTCATGTATGTGTAAAATTAGTTCCTCCTGTAGTGATTTCGGAATTACTAGCAACTGTACGTTCCGCTTCGGCACGTGAAAATATAACGTATCACCTACTAGCTTGTAATTTTCAAACCCTCTCGTTTCCGTATCTACCACACTACGTCTGATACAACCGCTAATTCGATTTAACCGCTCATCTTCGCTTTGTAATCTCGCAATGTCCCGTAAACTCGAAATAACACTTGCGGTATTCGATGCCTGAAACCAGAATATCCCCGGCTGAACATTTGTACTGTCAATCATACCTCCAGGTCCCGCCATTTGCCTGCTTAGCGTATCGGCAATTTGATTATCAGTCCCTCGCACAAATTCTATGTCATAATCGAATTGCTCTAAAAACATAACCCACCTAGTTACGCGTGCCCCCATTAAAGTCCACGACTTAATGAACGTCAAACTTTTATGATCAGTTCTAATAATAACTTTTTCTCCCCGCAAATATATCTCAAATCACTTTAAAGTGTATATAACTGCATACATTTCCTGTTCACTGACCGACCATCTAGTCTGAGCACCATTAAATGCCTGCGAACAGAACCCTATAATTCGTTCCTGGCCCGAATCATCTAATTGATAAACATAGCCCCCAATTCCTATAGCGCTGGCGTCACATTGAACATAATATGTTTTTCCCGCCAATGGCTGACTCAAAATTATACTTTCTAAGAATTGTTTTTTTATCTCGTCAAAAGCACTTTGCACCTGCGCACTCCAGACGAACTTGACTCCAGACCGTAATAAATTGTACAAGGGCTGTGTTAACGTTCCAAAATTTTTTATAAACCTCCGAAAGTAATTTATGAACCCCAAAAACGCCCTCAATTGCCTGACAGTTCTGGGTGACGGATATAATTTAAGTGTTTCAATTTTGTCCGGGTCCATTTGCAAACCTTGTGTAGACAAAATATGCCCCAATAACTTGACCTTTTTTTGTGCGAACTCGCATTTTTTTAGTTTGCATGTGAAGCCCGCGTCTTTCAATTTACTCAGAACCGTGTCCACTTGAGACAAATGCTGTTCGAAGTCACCCTCAGTTAAAATTGCCAAATCGTCAACAAAATTTAAACAATATGACCTAACCTCTGGCCCTAAAATTAAATCCATCGCCCTCGAAAATGAACCCACACTGGTTTTCAACCCCTGAGGTAAAACGTTGTAAACATAACTTCTGCCTTGATATACAAAACCCGTGTATCGTTTAGATTCGTCTTATAATGGTATAGAAAAATACGCATCTTTGATATCAATAACCCCTATGTAGTTTATCCGGCGCCCGGATTGCAATATCTCACTCATTAAAGGTGTGGTTTCAACCTCCCCAACCATTCCCGTGTTTAATTGTCGTGCATCTAGCAGGATACGGACCTCTCCTGATTTCTTTAGTGTACAAGTCAATAGACTACTGAAATCCGTAGATTGCCTGCTAATAATACCTATCCGTTCCATTTGTTCCAATCGTTTTGTTACTTTATCGCGATATGCGAACGGTATGGGATAGCTTCGTTTTACGAAAGGCGTTTCATCTCTCATTTTTATCTCATGTATATATTTATTTGTCCGACCTACCCTATCGCTAAACAACTCTGCATGTTTATTTAACACCGGCAATAACTTTGTTTTGTGTTCAACAGGTATTGATGAATTATTCACATATTCCTCCATCATATTTCTACTGGTATCTTGGTTCTGTACTTCCATTGTACAACAGCAAGAATCCTGTCATTCCTGGTATTTCACACATCCGCCCGGCGCTTCGTATAATTAGCCTCTTATTACCCTCACACATTAAACTGGCTCGCGTCTGTTGTATAAAATCAAACCCCAAAATTAGATCAAATTTTTTTATTTTTTTTTTTTTATTTGTTTTAAGTCAATGTATGGACCTTTTTTGGACTGAAATAAACAATTTTATTATTATTATTATTATTATTAGATCTTTAGGCACCCTTGTTAATACTAGCATTGGAGTATCGATAACGCATTCACCTATTGTTAATGGTAACGTTACTAATTTATCAACCTTTTCCTTACTGACTCCAAATGCACCTGTGATTCTCAAACTTGGAATCGGTATTTCCGTCGGTTTTCCCAATTGTCTGCATACTTCTTCGTACACTCTCCGACTTATTACGCTGATTTCGCTCCCCGAATCAATCAAACTCCTTACAACAATATTCCCAATACGCACATCTATCTCAGGTAATGTCAATGTACTACATAAATCGCGCCCACACTCAGTCGAATCGTCGTCTCTGAATATCGTATGTAAACGTCTGTCATTGCGGCCTATACAATTCAATCTAGATTTTTCATCCAAACACACGGCATATCCATGCGCTTTATGCGCTAGTAATTGAATAAATTCATTCACACCCACGTTCGAATCCAAATTACACAAATCATACAGTCTATGCTTTTTTTCAATTTGATCGGCTGTCCACCCGAACCGTAATAAATATCTGAGCGCGAACGACCCGCGCGAGTCCACTAGTTTTTTGAATTCTGATTTATCGCATTATTCCTGTCACTTGAACTTTGCCCTGCCTCTGTATTATCTGAAACATCATTGCCCCTTTGGAACCCTATTGCCTTGAAACTAGCCTAAGGCTGCCTACCTCTACCGCGAAAATAACCGCGACCGCGCGTCCCAAATTCGTTTCGCGCCTTCGTTCCCGCGTTATAATTATCCCTACGACTCACCGCGTTATAACGTATCGTATTTACCCGCATAGCACGATATTGCCCACGCATGTAGCTATTCCGCCTTACGTTATTCGTATTCATAGTTTCCGAACCATGCAACGCACTTAATCCCCCATCGACATTCCGTTCTAAATGCCGAAGGAATTCGACCGCATCTCGTATAGTCATTGGTTCCTTTCTAGCAAAAAACGCTACCTGAATATCACGCGGCAACTGTCTGAAAATCGTGTTGATTTTCTCCGTATCAGTAAACGGTATCGTAAGCTCATATATGCTATTCAATTGAGAGGCAAAGTATTCTTCCATACTTTGACCTTTCTTAGAATCAAACTTCGCAGTTAGGAATCTTTGTTTAATTAATTCCTGTTCATTATCACCCCAGAATACCTCTCTGAAATCTTTTTCAAAATCCGAATAGGTTCGCCATGAGTCTCTGTATATGCTCATTCGAACTTTTGCAATTCCTACCAAACTATCCGTTGCCCATATCAAAGCCCTAGAACTATCTCCCGAGACTTTAATATAAGCCTTTAAATCTCTTAAGAAAATCATCGGATTTTCCGAACTCCGCCCATCGAATGTCGGCAACTTCTGAGTCATTTTCACTATGCATGATTGACGTTTTTCTACCGTTTGTTCAAACGTCTCTAGTTCCTGTCTGTCAGTCTGTCTGTCCGAAGTCCTACTAGCATTGCTCGCGCTAGAACCCCTTTCCAAACTGTCTAATCTATTCACTATTTCAGATAACAATTGCGTCACCTGTCCTGACGCCATTTCACTTGTATGCGAAAGTGAAACGTCTCGTGCTACCCGACTAACGTTTTTTCTAAGCCCGCCGGCCATTATTCCTGAACACTAAACCGCCGTAGCTCGTCTGAAAACAATGCCCCTTTTTTTTTGCTTATTTCTTATTTACAAAACTGAACTGTTTAAAATCGTTTATACGTTGTGTTATTTTTAAAAGTAACGCGTTAGACCTTGATTCTTTTAGAATATCTAGGTATCAGACTATCTAGGATATCCTTCGGTCTCGGCACCAGAAATCTGTAACGGCACAAAGGCTAAGGTCGAGCACCGCTATCAGTAGCTATGATCGTCTATTCAATCTACCCCAAAATGAGATGTCCCGATTCAGCTGTAAGATTTGTAAGTTAAGAATGATAAGTCTGAATTTCTCGTTCGTTGAGAAGTTCGTTAGGCGTACAATAGTCGAACGAAGTTTGGTTCAGGAAGTTACAGTTTCAAGTTAGACAGAGAAAGCATATATGTCCGCGAGCCGGTAATTCGCATCAGTCAGCGGTGTATTGCGCCAGTACGATCGTTGTTATATTTTATGGGTGATGGTACCATTTGGTTTTTGTTTATATGGGCGCTTGGAACTTATTTTAGTGGTCGACCACAGTTTATAATATTTGTTTGTGATATCGTATAGATATCCGTCGTAGTTTTACGACGTGAGTACTCAATGATATTTCATGTGCTCGCTAGTAGCGGCTTGTGGTGGTTCCAATTATATATTTGGTTCACGGCAATAACGATCGGAAAAGACCGGTTTACACAATTGCGATTTGATTTTCCGAAATGGGTTCTGAACTAGCGGTTACCTCAAAAGGTCCGTAACGTTTTGAAACTTTCAACTCTGCGCAATTTGAGCTGGATGTTATCGAAACGTAGGCATTATTGCTTTAGGAGATCTAACCCACACCATAGCGAAGTGCATAGTTCGATAAATACCGAACTTTGAATTCCACTAGCCGCAGCACGTCCTCGACTGAGCCTAATCATATATACCGACTCAGCCTACACATTAGACCTCCAGCGAAATTTACATTTAATTTAAAGATACAACTTGAATCCAACCTGACCCAAGGCAATGCAAAACACCTACCCGGTCCTAAACAATGAACTTTAGACTGTAAATTGATCTCTTCGCGCGACCCCGACAACACTCAAATGTCAAAATATCAACAGGATAGGTTATCTGTGTTGACACCGGTTTAACTTTGTTCTGAATTTGTTATTTCCATCCGCGGAACCTCATCGATCAAACAGTCTCCCTATGCCCTACCAACCTAGGTTTAGCCGCAACTAAACTCCTGTCTAGCCTAGTCTAAAACCCTAGTGTTATACCACGTCCATTATCGACACCACTCGAAAATGGTTGAGTTTGATTTGAATGTGCTTGTATGTTTAATGACTGTGTGTGTGGGAATTTCAAAACTCGCTACTCGAAAGGAATGAGGAGAGGATTAGCCCGCGAATATCCTAAGAGCCAATCCAGGAACCCTATGGTGAAGGAAAAAGGAATTTAGGGTCGCTCCAAGCCCAGACTCAGACTCAGATAATTGACTTACAAGTTCTTATCTAACGACCCAAGGATAGTTTTGGAATTTGGGGTAGGTTGATATAAAGGATAGGAACTGAGGTATATCTCGGCGCTTCAGACACTCACGAAAAACCACTGAAACTTCGCAATCACAATTTCGTATAGTTCTGACGCGTAACACGGCAGACAAAACTGTTTAGAACTCGTGAAAGACGACTGTCACAGTAGCTAGACGCTGAGACTGAATGCTCTCCCTTCCCCCGCCATCTGTATTTATACACCCCACACGTCTGAAAGAAAAAAAATCAGCGTCCTTTGCGAACACGCTCTGCCCAAGCGAAGCTTCTTATCACTAACTACACAGGGTCTATTTTCAACCATGCCATGCAGATCCGCCGTTCTACAAATTGTGTGTACGCATATTCACTATGATCAACCGTAGGTTATCACTCAAATCATTTGGTACTGCCGGTACACAGAATCTGTTGATCGCTGACCAATAAAAGCATGTTGCGATTAATTAAGCATTCCCGACCGCTAGGCGCGCGCAGCAAAGACCACTAGAATGCTATTCATACTAGTCGTGTCAGACTCTCCATCTCATACCTCAATCGCAATTGTATATTTGCAATCAACATAATAGCTTTCTCCGTATCGTTCCATAATAACCTTTCATTATTTAGTTATTCATAATTTTATTTAGCGCGCAGCCAACTCGGCTCTGATTCCTACACATCTCGCAGGAATGCGACAAAAAAAAACCTGACCTGTAAACTTCCTCGAACCATCCCACGCGTCGGCTCTGTTTTTTTTGCTAAATTACCCGGAGCTACACAAAACCCCTGTTCGATTCCAAATCGATATTCGATCGATGGTTTCTGAACGGCCATTTTGAATTTGACGTTGCTGCCAACCTTGCAGTTTTTGACAACTGACAGACGGAAAGCCCTCGCAATGTAAACGCGCTTTGGTTAGGGTATTGAAATTAAATCGCAGTCCATCTGGAATGTATTCGGGGTTCCCTCAGGATTGTCTATATAGCTGAGTGTGTTGTGGTTCCCCGAACCAGATAAAGTTCGCATTTACGTGGCCGATTGGTTTTTCCCACGTAACATAACCTGTGTTGGAACACTGTGCTAGTCGAAGCTGGCCTGCCAGTCATACCTGGTTGGCTGAAGAACCTGTCTACCAAGAAGAGCCTAGGGTGCACCCGGGCCTTGCAGAGAGACAGGAGGTTGACGGGACCGAAGCACAGACCAGGTTAGATCGACTCCATAAGTATTAGCTCGGTGAATCGCCGACGTTCACACTTCTTGGCATCTGATCGCTACGCTACCTCGTAGCTGATGGGCCCCTGCGAGGTCATTGGGTGCCGAGAGGCCTGAACATTTTGGTAGCAAGAGCGTGGTTTCCTGAGATTTGCAGCCGTCAAGGGCTCCAGGAACCCACGATTTGGGACTATCAATCTGTAGGTATAGGCGGTTATTAGCTAACTTGGTGTTGTTCCTGTATCCACATAGATTGGTAGTATTGTAAGCTATAAGTCTATTGCTGGTAGTAGACAGACAGATATTACAGTTTTCCCTAAATGACCAGTTGTACTGAGATGTGACTCAGAATAGTAGGTACTCAACTTAGGTACATTGTAGGTGAATTTGAAATTTGCATTGAAGTACCAGTTAGTCAATCTATTAGTGGTCTAGTAATGCTAATGAATGTTTGGTTAACATAGGTAGTTACATCTATTGATAGCAGGCTATTACATTGTTTTCAGTTTATAGCAATTTATAACTTGAACTAATATTGACTATCTGTGTGTGTTATAATGATAAAGGGAAACTAAATTGTATTTACAGAATTTATATAGATATAAAACTCGGTTCCTATTGTTTAAGGAAAACAGCATTGTTTAAGTTGTGGTTTAGGGTTCCCTCGTTTGGGTTATAGACTGGAGGGTCCAATAAAATTGAGTTACTGCAAATTGTGAGTAAGTATCGTTCCGATCATGTCGTTATCTGAAATCCAGAAGGGTGTTTCTAAGGAACTCAGATGGTTTTCCTCCGCACACGGTCTGATAGACCGTTTAGATAGGCATGATGTGGTATTGGAGCGGTCTATGGACGTTAAGGAACGTTACAATAGGGTGCTCGAATTGTCCGCGCAGGCGGAATCGGTTGATGGTTGCGCACCTGACAGGCTGTCACGGTTGCTAGGGGATGTCGACCAATGTATGGAGATGGCAGCTGCTATCACGCAGAAGGCTGCGGACATACGTAGACAGCGCGAGTCCAGCCATGGTGGTGACATCGAAGCACCTCTGCCGCTTCAGGGTTCAGGGTCCAGGTTACCGGCCATAACTTTGCCTACTTTTGACGGAGTGTCCGGTGAATGGATGAGCTTCATCAATCTGTTCGACAGTTTGGTGCACATGCGATCGGACATTACCAATTCTGTCAAGATGGCTCAGCTGGTGGCAGCATTGAGGGGTGAGCCTAGGGAGCTGGTCGCTCATTTGACAGTTACGGAGGGTAACTATGAAACGGCCAGACAATTGTTGGTCAGACGTTACCATAACAAACGGAGGTTGGCCGATGCCCAACTGAACCGTTTGTTTAGTATCCCGGTTGTGAACAAGGTCGGGGCCATACAGACGGAGGTTTTGAACCCGTTGTTGTCCGTCACCAAGGCTCTAGAGAATCTTGGACTTCCGGTTGGTGAATGGTCGTACCTACTGCTGTACATTGTACTTTCCCGCCTACCCGCTGACGTGCAGACTCGTTTCGAACAGTCTCACGGGAGGTCGGCCGAGGACCTGCCCGCCTTCTCCGAGTTGGTCGGATTCTTGGAAGAGGAGGCTCGACGGGCAGAGAATTTGGGGTTGACGGTCACCCATCCTTCGGAGCCACAGAGAGCTGCCGGGAGCGCTGTGAGTAGGGGCCCTCCGACGAGGAAGGACCGCACCAACCGGCAGTCGTATGGGACTGTGAGTGCATTGACCCCACATAGTGAGACCTGCCCATGTTGTAGGCAGATTGGCCATGCTGTGGCCAATTGCAATAAGTTCGGGGAACTTAGGGTTGAGGGACGGCGCCGGATGGCCAAGCAGCGGAGCTGGTGTTTTCTGTGCCTCGGGCCACACATGGCTAGGGACTGCACGCGTACCAAAATGTGCGGATATTGTGGTGGGGCCCACAACAATCTGTTGTGCATGAACCGGTCCGGCCAACAGCCTCCACAGGGCCGTATCCAGGGTGACACGGCATGGGGCCCTGAGAATTCGTTTGCGACTCGGAGCGCAACTCAGGGGCCAACGTCCCCACGTCCACAGGGCCGTACCCAGGGTGACACGGCATGGGGCCCTGAGAATTCGTTTGCGACTCGGAGCGCAACTCAGGGGCCAATGTCCCCACGTGCACAGGGCGGTACTAGGGTGCAGGGCCGCACTCAGGGTCATCACATGGGGGGCCCTGAGTTTTCGGTTGCGACTCAGCATCCGACTCAGCGGGTAATGGGGCCACAAGCAGGCAGCCACCCAGGGGTGCAGGGCCGCACTCAGGGTCATCACATGGGGGGCCCTGAGTTTTCGGTTGCGACTCAGCATCCGACTCAGCGGGACATTGGGTATGTTGAGCAGGCCGTAACGGGCGGGTGGCATGGGACACCTTCGAGCTATGCGGGTGCGGTTCGGACGCCGCCTCAGTTGTCGCCCCGCTCGTCGCCTCGTCCTCGTCGGTCACATGTGATGTCCCCCCCGCTCATGGAGCGGCCACGGTTGAATTCACGCCCACCGCCCTTCGGGGGGCGTCGTAGGGTGGCAATGGAACCGGCGCGTGGGCCATTTGTACAATGGGACCCTCTGGCGTATAGCTGCCTACCTGATCGGTTACAGGCAGATTGGGGCCCCGGGGGCCCTCGCTAGGAATTTGCGGCCCAACAATTTGTTGCCCCCCAACCGGAGACGGTGGTGTTACCGATCGCCTCTGTGCTTGTTTGGGATTTGGCGTGCAACCCAACATTCGTTCGCGCCCTATTAGATTCTGGAGCTCAAGGCTGCATTGTATCGAATGATTTAGCAAAATGGTTGGGCCTCAAGATAAATAATGTATCGCTGCCGAGGAAATTGGTCCCTGCTGGGGATTACAGGGCAACCCTTCACGGGTTTTGTGATGCCTCTGAACGAGGGTTTGCGGCAGCGGTTTATTTGCGAACCGTCACCTCCACCGGGGAGGTCGACGTGCGTTTGGTTTTGGCAAAAAGCAAGGTAGCGCCTATTCGGACAAGGATGACGATTCCAAAACTGGAACTGTCCGGGGCTGCTCTTTTGACCAAACTTTTGAATCACACTCTAACAGTGTTGCGTGGGTCAGTGGTTTTGGAGGATACGGTGTACGCGTGGACGGACAGCCAGATTGTTTTGTGCTGGCTGAAGGCTTCGGTCCATAACTTAGAGGTTTTTGTTGCGAACCGTGTCTCCCAGATTGTGTCGTCTGAGGTCCCACTGACCTGGAGACATGTACCAGGAGAATTGAACCCGTCTGATTGTGCATCCAGGGGATGTCGGGCTCCTGAACTCGTTAGACACCATTTGTGGTGGGGACCACCCTGGCTTGCCAAGAGAGAATCGGACTGGCCCCACAGCTCCACCAAGGCGGTACATCTCGAGCTCGTTGCTGATCTCTCGACAGAGGCTTTCATTGCTTGTTTGGATAGGTTTGTTTCTCGAAGGGGACTTCCAACTTTGATCCGCTCTGATAACGGCACTAACTACATCGGTGCGGAACGATACTTACGAGAGATAGTCAACCTTTTGAATGTAAATAAAGTGGATATTGGAACGGCCCTCTCCCGTCGGGGTATACAGTGGACCTTCAGCCCACCGATTTGCCCCCACTGGGGTGGGATTTTTGAGGCCGTAGTTAAGTCAGCTAAGACGCACTTGGGGCGTATAGTAGGTCAGACCGCGCTGACTTTTGAGGAGCTCGCGACATTGTTTTGTAAGATCGAGGCCGTTCTCAATTCGCGACCGTTGTGTCCGCTCAGCTCGGATCCAAATGACCTGGAGGCTCTGACCCCAGGCCATTTCTTGATAGGACAGCCACTTAACGCGTTGCCCGAGCACCCCTTCGAGGGAGTGAAATTGTATCGGTTGTCAGGGTATCAGATGTTGCAGCAGTTTACTCAGAATTTCTGGAAGCGTTGGTCGCTCGAGTATCTGCATATCTTACAACAGCGCCTTAAGTGGACTGACAAAACCAGCCCCCCTAGTGTTGGTGACCTCGTTCTGGTTAAGGATGCTAACCTACCGCCACTACGTTGGCGCAGGGGGCGCATTGTTAACTTGTTCCCTGGCAAGGACGGGACCCCCCGGTCTGCAGAGGTTCTAGTAGGAGGCTCGGTTCTAAAACGAGCGGTAGCAACGTTGTCTCGGCTGCCCGTAGATTAGGGGACAGGTGGGTGCCTGTCCGGGCGGGTGATTGTTCGATTCCAAATCGATATTCGATCGATGGTTTCTGAACGGCCATTTTGAATTTGACGTTGCTGCCAACCTTGCAGTTTTTGACAACTGACAGACGGAAAGCCCTCGCAATGTAAACGCGCTTTGGTTAGGGTATTGAAATTAAATCGCAGTCCATCTGGAATGTATTCGGGGTTCCCTCAGGATTGTCTATATAGCTGAGTGTGTTGTGGTTCCCCGAACCAGATAAAGTTCGCATTTACGTGGCCGATTGGTTTTTCCCACGTAACATAACCTGTGTTGGAACACTGTGCTAGTCGAAGCTGGCCTGCCAGTCATACCTGGTTGGCTGAAGAACCTATCTACCAAGAAGAGCCTAGGGTGCACCCGGGCCTTGCAGAGAGACAGGAGGTTGACGGGACCGAAGCACAGACCAGGTTAGATCGACTCCATAAGTATTAGCTCGGTGAATCGCCGACGTTCACACTTCTTGGCATCTGATCGCTACGCTACCTCGTAGCTGATGGGCCCCTGCGAGGTCATTGGGTGCCGAGAGGCCTGAACAACCCCCAAACGTTATCTGAACCGATTCTCGTATTCAAAACAGCGCGGCGTTGGGCTAGCCCTCTGTCACGCAAAATGAAATATCAAATGTACTGACTCTCGTGTACCATTACAGTTGCAATGACAGATAAGCATTTCTTAATTCGCAACCAGTGTGTAAGATCTTGAATAAAAAATAGGCAATTGAAACGAAAAATCGCAATGTTAATCTACTATTTTACTTAACAAAAAGATGAAAACTCAACAAAATGAAACAAATAAAACAAAGTTTCTTCTTTCTTACCTACAAAATTAAATAAACTGATATATATTAAATTTTTGGAACTCGAAGTGGGGAACACGTTGGAAGATTTGGAACATTTTTGATAAATCAAATCAAATTTTTAACATTCCTGCCCCTGGCAATTACCAAGTCGTCATTATTCAAACATCACGCAAATTTTGCGGCACCCATGATCGTCGTCGGTAGCGCATTTGGTTTGACGTTGGATCCGTAGGGGAATCAGTAGGGAAAGATGCAGAAACCAAGATCGGACATATATTTTTTGTCTTTGTTTTATTGGGATAGCCACCTGTCACGCCAAATGAAGTTTTGAATAACTGGCTCAATCAATCGAATCAGTTCAATATGACAATAATGTTTATCTTGACATAAATCTATTTATTTCTGACTTTAGGCAGACAAAAGATAGTAGACAACTTGCTAAGTATCTACTCAGCCGTCCCAAAATTTTTGCGACTCTCGCCCGCGAATTTCGGCGGCGGCCTACTCGATATAAAAGTTTATTACTGGCCAAGTACTTATGCCAGTATAAAATCAAATACAAGGTTTTTACATTCATGGTACTGAAGAAATACAACACTAGTATTATAAATATTGAATTACCTGTTTGATGAACAAAGCGCAAAGAAGGATTAAAAAATTGCGATTCCTGTTTTTTTACTGTCCTTTTCCGTGCGAGAATTGAAGAAAATTGAGAAAAATATACTCCGATCTTGCAGGAAATATCATTGCGATCAATTTAATATGCAGTTAACCTAGAATTTAATTAGTAAAACTCACTTCAAACACCATTTCGCAATATATTTCGCAAAAACTCGCTCAAAATATCTAATAACAAAACACTATCTTTGATATTCATATTTATAAATAGTGTTGCCATGTATGGACACGAAAAAGGACCCAAGTGTATACGTAGCATAATGACAATGAGTACACTTAGCATGAAAATTTTGCTCCTTTTTATTCTTTACGATCAAAAATTAAAATTTGATAACGTTGATTAATTAATCAACGTTGGCAATTGCCAAATTATCATTCTGTCTGTTAAGGGACGTTAGACGGTTACGTGGGTATTTAGATTTTCATTTATTATAAGACCCTGTCATAGCTATTACGACAGAGGTTTCTTGTGTAGGATTTAGTAATAATACTAATATTGACATTGACATGGCGAAACAATTGTTACAATAAAAATACGGCTGATAGATATTTCTTTAAACTCAGTAAAAAATAATATTAAGGCGAGACAACGGAAATATATTTTTGCGCTTACTGTATAAAGACAAATAGTGCTATCCTGTGTTTAGTTAGATAGTCATATTATTATTTGTATCTACAAACCTCCAAGGGATGAAAAAGGCCATGGCCATTTCAAATATTTGAGAAAATTATGGAGGAAGCCCTCACTAAACTATGTTATAACTACTAGTGGCAGAATTAATGTAGATTTGCTTGTAGATACAATAATGAATCAACGATTAATGGCATTATTCAATATAAATATTTAAATATAAATATAAATCATTTAATATAATATAAATAATTTATAAATCATTTAATTTTTTCATGTATTTCTAGAGCCGCGACCTAGAAATACAGCCGACTAGAATTACATGCTACATACAAATTTGCTTAGATGACGTTTTTTGGGACTGTGCATTCACAAGTAAAAGAGTTATTATCTGTTTACGCTTCGATCACAGTGGTCAAACAGTTTCATTCCCAATCGCTAGTAAGGATAAGACTGATCCATCATTTAGAGGCCTATTACATCCCATAAACTAGAGAAGAAAAAGAAAATCTTTTGCCAGTACCGGTTTTATATGAACAGAACCCGAACAAAATCTATTCAGACTTCTTTAACATTATTCAAACAGAATAATAAAAAAAGTCATTGTCAACAACGGTAAATCTAAAATAAATTAATAGGCAACTTTTGAATTTCGTAAAAGCAGATTTATCTTAAATGAGATCTTTATGAAAAAAAACCTATATTGATAGAAAATGTCATGCCTATGGTAAAAAATGTTCCAAAACTATCAAGTTCGTTTTAAGAACGACAAAAACTTTACATTATTAGAAAAATACAAAAATGAAATAATACAATGAAAACGGGTTGGCAAATAATAAACCGTGAAACTGCAAAAGTTATACCAAGGGATAATGATTTCTGCTTACAGATAGGTGATGATCTAACGCTGAAGTAGCTCAAGCTTTCGAAACATTCTTCACAAATAATAATAATAATAATACCTTGGACACTATTGACACACATTGATCTAGCCCCAAACTAGGATTCCCTGTATCTTTGGTACTAGACAACGATACACATACTTATATAGATAAATATTATACTTATATTATAAATATTATAGTCAGGGTTGTTTATCTATCTAAATAGATAAACAACCCTGACTAGGGTACAAACATCGGTTCTCGTCAAACAAATATTTGCCCCCACCGGTACTCGAACCCGGGACCCTTGGCTTCGTAGGCAGGTCACTGCCGACTCGGCCATTCGGGTCGTTGTACCCTTACTCACACCAGAGCGTCTAAATTCAACTCCATATGAAGCAGAGACATTGTTAAAAAACAGCAATAGCGTCAGTAATGTAGATTTTAAATTTCATCATGTATAGCCCCAGGACATTGTCGAAACGTTTAGATTACTTACCTTAAAAAATACTGTAGACCTGTGGGGTGTATCGGTCCAAGTATTGGTTCAGTAATTCTAGTTATAGCGCTCACTCTTAGCTAATATGATCAATAACTGTGTTAACAATGGAGTTTCCCCAGACCTCATGAAACTCAGTAAACTGATACCTCTGTTTAAGTCGGGAGACAAGGGTGATACTTAAATTTTCAGACCAATGTCTATTCTTCGAGCACTACATAAATAAAATATTTATAAATATTATACACAATCAAATGCTCTCACACTTCTTCTGAACAAAACAACTCTACACCAAACAATTCTATTTGATATAGAAAAATATAGAAATCAATGTAGAAAATATGTCAATTTCAATTTAAAGTTATCATTAGGATGATAACTTTAAATTGAAATTGACATATTTTTCTATATTGCTAGTCAATTTATTTTCAAAAATATAATGTGTGTATTTATTCAAGAATTTTATAATATTTTCCAAATTTAGTGATAGCTGTAATGTTAACCTAAGAAATAAGCACAGATAGTTGCGCCCCGGGTTGGACTCGCGAAAGTTAGCAATTCTTGCAAGGGTCAGTGAATTTTCTATTACAATAAGATACCTCTGGAGATTTGAAACTGCCATTCAATGAAGCATTTAAAAACCATGTAAAAGCGAATTTGTTTGAAAAGGGATATAACATCAAAGGGTTATCAAAAGAAGCAGAATACGACAAAAGGAAAAAACAAAATGGCGACGTTACCCTCAGCCATTTTTTTTAAAACCTCGCGCACCATAAAAATGATATATATAGGTAGAGGATATAAGGATCGCCATGTGAGTACAAGCACAATCATTGAAAATGAAGTAATTACGTGTGTATTCGCGTTCCATTGTATTTAAATATTAGTTCATAGGTTGATTAAACTACACTGGCCTACAAAACTAAATATCACACTTTTAAAATTGCAATAACTTTTTAAGTACACAAGATTTACTTTCAAAATAAAAATTACTTGAAAAAGAGTTTAATTTTGTACTAGACTATCGTTTCAAGAAAAGTTGATAAAATTTGCTACTCAATGTATTTATTTTTTCAGGCCAATGTATTTATTAGAAAGCGGTTCAACTAGTAGCATGAAATAAGTCACGTTAGACGTATTAGACGAAAAAAAAACCCTGAATTTGTTAGGAAAATAAGATAAACTTTTCCAACAAATGCGGAAATGTTACGCAATAATCCGATTTCTTTCATATTTATTTGTCCGTACTTAATCTGTAGTGTATTAATTACTTACCTACTAATCTACACATCACAATGAAACGTTATTTTGTCTTATACGGCTCTCAGCCACCATAACAAACAAAAAAAATGTAAACAAATAATTCCAATGTCTCATGTTTGGTAACCAATATGTTTGGAACTAAACATTGCTATCTACGCAATTCGAATAACAACTAATATTTAAAGATTAACTAGTACAGCTCGTTCATATTAAATAATAATTGCGAGTTATACCTACTTTAATAAAATAGCGATTGATTGCATTATGTGATGTGATTTAAAGTGGTTTTTCTCATGCCACTAGTTGTACTGCCTTCTAACAAATAGTTTAGAAAAATTTCGAATTGGAATCCATTATAATGAGTATACACACGTAATTACTGCATTTTCAATGATTGTCATTGTTCTCCTATGGCGATTTTTACCTCCAAATATCTCTGAAATGTGAACCTTTAGGACAACATACAACTCGACATTTTTTGTTTGCCTAAGCATACCCTACCCATATATACCACTTTCATTGTGCGCGAAGGTTTTAAAAAAACAAAACGTAATATGGCTGGGGACATGCTAGCTGCCATAGAAAATTTTTCGCATACCTTATTATAGTTCGTGTATCCAAAATGGTTTCATCGTAGTCGTCGTAAACCAACTGATTTTTTCGTCAAATTTTTGGACCCTATTTTTTAAGTCGTTAAGGTGATTGATCTCCATAGTTTTATATAATAACTTATAAAAAGGGTCTCAAAGTACGATTTATTATAAAAACATCATAGCGTAGCATAATCAAAACAAAAACGGTGATGGTTTTAAAACCGTCGGCCATAGAGTGATAGAAAAATAGAAATAGAAATAGAATAGAAATAGAAATAGAAATATATTTATTTGACAAATAAACACAAGGATATACAGAAAGAAAAAGAAACCATAGTACAGTTCGGGGTTGAGGTTTTTAGATGCCAAAATGGTTTGAGCTCAGCATGTGTTACGTGTAGCAGTGAGCTGCTCGTAACGCTGGTTTTCAGCTCACACCATTTCCTAAAACTAGAAACTTAAAACTAAACTTATAATCTGAGTAAAAGTAAATACGCAGAAAGAGCTCAAGCATAATTATGCACCAGTGGCAAAATGCAACAACAAGAAACGATCGGAAATTAAAATAAAATAATAGAACGAATTCTTGTTGGAAAGAGACATAAAATTAAACGATCAGTCCAACTCGCGCTCGTAGTGTTCAGTACCACCGCATAATGGTACTCAAATTTCTTGCATGCGGATTAGGTATATTTAATTTTACTGTGTGTTTAAAAGCATTTTTTTATTACAGTTATTGGTGCGGCTACTTTCATACTCCATGTATGTAACCAGATGCATTTATAAGGTTGTATGTGGTATTGCAATAAATTGTAGGGGGGTCTTTTATTTGAACCATACATTTCTCATTATTTATAAAATGTGACGCGTTAGTTGATAAACTAACGGTTAAACCGTTAAATAGTAAACTGGTTTAAACTTGTTTTTTATCAAATATCGGTTTTGACTATCTCACGGTGACATATACAAATGTCTCCGTAATCGTTGCACCCGTCTTTGTCGAGATGCCAAACGCCGCCACATCTACGATAGTATTGTGAGCTACACTCCTGCACAAGTTTGGAAGTTCCTGAAGACCCTCGGTGTTGGAAAGTCCCAGGACGCTGATGCTGGTATTGTCGAACTCAACGGTCTCAACAAATTATTTGCTGTCTCCCCTGTCGTGATGGACCCCTCTGTCAAGGATGCTACCCTTTGTAACTTGCGTACGAGAACGACATCCAGTAGCTTACCTTTCAACCTCAGGTCTGTCGGAGTTGGCGAAGTAAAGAAAGCTATTCTAGAAATCTCGTCGAAGGCTGTAGGTGATGACAAAATCTGCTCTCAGATGCTATTCAGTGTACTCGATATTTTTACCACTTATAACGCATATAATCAAAGCGTCACTGCCAGCCAATGGAAAAGAGAATTAGTGATAAACACAGTCCTGACTCTCCTTGACTTTAGCAGCGCCTTCAACTGCGTCGACTTCAATATACTTGTTGAAATTATAAAATCGCTCAATGTCTCTTCACACTCGGTTCGCTGGTTTGACTCTTACCTGAGAGACCGCCGAAATCTTCTCAGTTTTCATCAATTCCATCTCGAATGTATTGTCTTCCTCGTATCATTTCTATGCAGATGACCTTCAAATTTATCGTCAATTTCCCCTGTGTAATCTGATTTCGACTGTAGACGCTTTTAATGCTGACCTCGACAACATCCTGATGAGGTCGAAAGAAGCCCATTTCCTGAAATGGGCTCTTTCGTACGGTCAACCCGGGTAAGTCTCAGGCGATGATACTGGGTACACGGCACTTATTTAATTTGTTGCAGAATAGGTCCGTTGCTCCCGTGCTATATGACGGCACCATTGTCAAGTACAGCGAGAAAGCCAAAAATTTAGGCATTGTTTTTGACAATCTATTATTATCCGTCGCTCCATGTTTGTGAGGTCAGCAGACGAGTCTTTGCATCATTTCATTCCCTTCGGAGTTTGCATTTTTTCTTGCCTAGGCAGACTAAAATCATGCTAGGTCAGACCCTTCTTTTGCCTTTAATTGACTACGCCGTTGTTTGCTGGGCCAGAGCGAACGAAGATGTACTGAACAAACTCGAGCGACTTCAAAATCTCGGGATTCGGTTTATCTTCGGTCTTCGCAAGTACGATCGTACGACGTACGACGAGTCCCAATATCGCAGGGAATTAGGCTGGCTCCCAATCCGAGTTCGTCGTGATATGCACATTATCTCCTTCCTCTTCAATATTTTGAGAAATCCATGCTACCCCGCATATCTTCGGGAACATTTTGAGTTTCTTTTCTCTGGAGAAAGACTTCGGAGATCTCACACGGTGTCACTTTTGTCAATTCCTCAGCACAACACTGTTGCTCACGAGAACTCGTTTAGGTTATGGGAAATAAGTTTGTGGATTGCACTTCCTTGCACTATTAGGGAATGAATCCTTGTTCACTTTTAAGAAAACAATTAACAGCATCTCCTTTCTCCCGCATTGTGGATATATTATAGTATGTATGCGTATCTATGTATTTATTGTATTCTATTAATTTATTTTATAATATGTGTGTACGATGTATTGTGATTTATCTGATAGTATATTGACTTTATTTATTTCTTTTAACTCTTAATTGTATACTTGGACTATCTCTCTATATATATTCATTCCTTTCCTCACAGGTTAGCTGTAAGAAATTTCTTTTTAGAAAAAAGCTCACCTTTGCATATTGTTCTTGATATATTTTCCATGGTGTTTTCTGTGCAATAAAGAATTATTATTATTATTCTAAGCATTTACTCTATGTCTCTCGAGGTCATTAAAACGCTATGCGCAGCTAACTTTATCGCCGCTAATGATAAATATCTAGTTCTAGGTTTTCGCAATAGGTTCTAGATCCTAGGTCCTAAAAATAGCTATTAACAGGATTTGAAAGGTGAAGGTTATGAAAATCCAATTATACTTAATAACTATCTTTTATATAAAATTTAACAGATCATTGCATAATTTCACATTGAAAAACGTTAAAATAAGTGAACTTCGTTTCTACCGCGTACATTTTCTTATTAGATATTTTTTAAAGTCTGATGCTCTCCAAGACCTGTTGATACAACACATAGTATTTATTTTATGATTTTGATGTGATATATGTATAAGGCTAATTATGAGCGATGCCGCGAAATTTCAAAACCCAGGAGAGATGCTTACAACATCTTTTGGATAGGTTTAATGTAAAAACTGACTATATAATTTTGCTCCTCGACCAAAAAAACATACAGGATGGATGACATTTAATAAGCTGACCATATTGTACTTAATAACTATCTTAATTACTTATCTAATATACTTACGGTTACCTGTCAATATATATAGGAGAATATCATGCATGTAAGAAAAAACATAGCTTTATTTAAAATTGTAGGTGATAGCCATACAATTAACACTAGAAATAAAAATAGGTTAGCACTACCATTATTTAGACTAAGTAAAGTAGACACATCATTCATGGGGCACTGTATTAGCTTCTACAATAAAATACCACAGGAATCATTGATCCTTCCTGAAAAGAGGTTCAAAAACTATGTTAAAAATGAGCTGATAAGAAAGTCCTATTATAGTATTAAGGAATACTTAGATGACAAAACTGCATGGTCCATACCATCTCAGCGCACAGAAATTCGACGAGGGGCGATGGATCAAGTCTATCACTCGCCGGCGAATTTCCTTAGACCGAAACCAGTACCTGTTGTAAAGTCACTTTTAAAAAAAAAGGTATGGGGGAGTTTCTTGCCGTTTCTTCTTAACCCCGAGGCCCACCTTCCGAAACGGTGTAGCCTTTTTTTTTAAATAAAAAAAAATTGACTTGTATTTATAAGTAAGTATAATTTTGACGTTGAATAAGATAATTTATTTATTTATATTCAATAAAAAAAATGACTCTCTGACTCTGACTCTTTTATATAAAATTTAACAGATCATTGCATAATTTCACATTGAAAAACGTTAAAATAAGTGAACTTCGTTTCTACCGCGTACATTTTCTTATTAGATATTTTTTAAAGTATGATGCTCTCCAGGACCTGTTGATACAGCACATAGTATTTATTTTATGATTTTGATGTGATATATGTATAAGGCTAATTATGAGCGATGCCGCGAAATTTCAGAACCCAGGAGAGATGCTTACAACATCTTTTGGATAGGTTTAATGTAAAAACTGACTATATAATTTTGCTCCTCGACCAAAAAAACATACAGGATGGATGATATTTAATAAGCTGACCGTATTGTACTTAATAACTATCTTTCATATAAAATTTAACAGATCATTGCATAATTTCACATTGAAAAACGTTAAAATAAGTGAACTTCGTTTCTACCGCGTACATTTTCTTATTAGATATTTTTTAAAGTATGATGCTCTCCAGGACCTGTTGATACAACACATAGTATTTATTTTATGATTTTGATGTGATATATGTATAAGGCTAATTATGAGCGATGCCGCGAAATTTCAGAACCCAGGAGAGATGCTTACAACATCTTTTGGATAGGTTTAATGTAAAAACTGACTATATAATTTTGCTCCTCGACCAAAAAAACATACAGGATGGATGATATTTAATAAGCTGACCGTATTGTACTTAATAACTATCTTTCATATAAAATTTAACAGATCATTGCATAATTTCACATTGAAAAACGTTAAAATAAGTGAACTTCGTTTCTACCGCGTACATTTTCTTATTAGATATTTTTTAAAGTCTGATGCTCTCCAGGACCTGTTGATACAACACATAGTATTTATTTTATGATTTTGATGTGATATATGTATAAGGCTAATTATGAGCGATGCCGCGAAATTTCAAAACCCAGGAGAGATGCTTACAACATCTTTTGGATAGGTTTAATGTAAAAACTGACTATATAATTTTGCTCCTCGACCAAAAAAACATACAGGATGGATGACATTTAATAAGCTGACCATATTGTACTTAATAACTATCTTTTATATAAAATTTAACAGATCATTGCATAATTTCACATTGAAAAACGTTAAAATAAGTGAACTTCGTTTCTACCGCGTACATTTTCTTATTAGATATTTTTTAAAGTCTGATGCTCTCCAGGACCTGTTGATACAACACATAGTATTTATTTTATGATTTTGATGTGATATATGTATAAGGGTAATTATGAGCGATGCCGCGAAATTTTAGAACCCAGGAGAGATGCTTACAACATCTTTTGGATAGGTTTAATGTAAAAACTGACTATATAATTTTGCTCCTCGACCAAAAAACATACAGGATGGATGACATTTAATAAGCTGACCATATTGTAGGTATGAACAACTTTGCCAAAAAACATATGGTAGCAAATGATAAAAAAAAATCGTACATTGACCCGCTCAGCTGATTACAAGTTACTATGGGAATCCCAAATATTTTCTTCGTTTTTGCGACCATATGTTTCTTGGGAATTCACAATTATGGGTTTAGTACCCTATCCCCAAAATAAAGTCAGCTAATTAAATCTTACCAGTACATGACGATATACCATACTTCAATATTGGTTCAAAACTCAGTTGCATTTTTTGGGTGCCATATGGACGCCATCTCTAATTACTCAAAATGCTGAAGTCTGGCAGTGTGGCATGTCTGAAATCTACACAACATAAAGTATCAAAAAAATCCAAAACATTTCATTCTTTACTCAAAACAAGGTTCTTCTTAGGACTTGGCACCCAGATTATGAATGGTTATCAGTAAAAAAAAGTTTGAACCACTGATGTTGGGTAAACCTGTGGGTACATAACTTAACATAACTTATCTAATATCAGATTAGCTGTCATTACCACAAGGTGGACGAGCTTCATAGCTTTATAATTTAAGAAGATTACCACCGAGGTGTAAATTAATACATACCTAGTGACGGCAGATAGAAACCGTCTGAATATAGAGGATTATTTTTATCTCGGGAAAAGGATCTGAAGCTATGAATTTTCTTTCAATAGCTGCAATTGATGAGAAACAAGAAGTCTTATGCTTATGTCTATAAGCCAGTAAAAGAAACTATCGAACAATGCAACCGCGCATGCAACTACGATTTTCGGGGTTCCGTACCCGAAGGGTGCCAAACGGGACCCTATTACTAAGCCTCCGCTGTCCGTCCGTCTGTCCATCCTTCTGTCACCGGGCTCTATCGGATCAACCGAAATAGGTAGAGCTGAAATTTTCACAGAGGGTGTATTTCTATTGCCGCTATAACAACAAATAATGAAGCATACCGGTTTTTAAAAGTTAAAAGAAAACCCATACAAGAAATTATTGGTATGGCCATTTTCTCAGCAATTTAATTCAATTAGTTAATCGGTAAAAAGTGGACTCTCCCGATCTAATTATATCCCGGAAATTGTCTTTCATTGCAGGTATTGAGTTTTGTGCTGAGTAATTTGGGATTATAAGTCAATAATTGCTCATTTGAATTATAATAAATAATATTAAGTTTTCTATATTTCTAACCACTTCCGGTTTCAATGTGCAAAGAGTTTCGTTAACCTGAGTACATAGTTCAATTCTTACATACTACATAAACGTACATAAAATTATTTTTCCATGTTTTGATATACGGTCTTGAATGTTGTCCTACCTTGTATTTAATATTTCGTTTCACGTTTTCCCGTATACAATGGTAGGGAACCCTTCGTGTGCGGCTCCGCGTCATACTCGCACTTGATCAGTTTTATTATATGTTGTTATGACCGGTTTTATTATGACCCCTGAGAGCAGTTAAGACCGAAGTTGGAATTCCTAAAAACCATGTGGTTTTCAAAAAACTGCGAAATTCTGGCACTTGCTGCAGTTCTTTCGAGAAAGCTACCTTTAGGAAACGATATTAGGATATATTGACTCTACTTTTCTAACGTCACTTAATTTGCTAGAAATTGTCTCTAACCGAGCTTTCTAAACTCTAATGTTTTATCCCGTAGAATTCTGAGAGCTATCATTTTTTGACATGTCAGAGATTACAAACCTTTTTGGCTGGACACATTTTTCAATTTCAATACTAGTTTGAACATCTGAGTGAATGTATCCATTTTTTAAGTGCGGCGCTCGTAATTAAAAGGGTATTTACGACGAGTGATAATTACGTCCCTTTTCATCACAAACAGTAAAAAACAACAAGTAAAGAAAACATATTTTTATTAAAATCTCTAATCATCATTAATACTAATATCACTTTCTTCATCATCATCATCATCATCATCATCATCATCATCATCATCATCATCGCTGACATGAATTATTAAAGTGTCTGCGACTGTATCAATCAAATTGTCGAGGATGACGATTTGATTGATACACCGCGAGGACGCTTCTTTCTGGGAGACAGAAAGTCTGTCTCTTGTGCTCTGTCGGATGGGGCTGCTTCCCGGTAAGGGCCAGGCTGTGGCTCCATAACGTTTATTAAAATCAACGAACAATCACAACACGAAAAGTCAACAAGAAAAAACTTAACAGAATAACAGAAACTTAACTAATTTAACAAGATAATAACAACAAATAGCAGCAAACACCGAGAAAACATGAGTGCATTGGTATATCTTTGCTGAAATCTACCAATATAATTTGTTCGCCATATACTTCGTAGCGTAGAATCACGTTCCAAATTTCAAATAATTCTGCATCCATCTGACAAAGCAGGTCTTTTGAGTGCACACTTTTAAATTATTCGCTATGGGGCTGTGTAGTGTTAAGTGTAAAGTAGTGTCCAATGGAGCGCAACACTGACAGCTAAACGTCGATAGCCACAGAACAAATATTACTCTCACGTCAACGGTAGTACCTGGTTTACGTTTGTATCAAGTATCAGGTTTCGAATTTGTGCTTATAATTGCGATATAAAACCACAAAATGTATTCGCTGATGACTGTGCGGGAACTTTAAACTGAGCTTCGAAGGAGAAATGCATCAGTAGCTGGAAAAAAGCTCATCTGATAGAAAGGTAAACATGTTAAGAATTCGAGGTAATGTTTCGTATTTTCCTCAAATTGATGAAATTCATTTACAACAATGTGGTTTTTGTTCAAGATTGGAGGCGTACGATCAAAACAAACACTTTGGAGGGTATTAAGACATTCCAGAAGACCATCCTGATGTATAATTGTAACGATCCCAACATGCACTGTTTAACTAAATCATACAAAATTATCATAAAATCAAGAAAGGTAGTTCATATCGGTTTGTTGGAGTTTTGGGAATAACTTAAGTAATAAAGTCATAAAAGCTGACTGTAAACAAATGTGCACCGATTAATTTTTTTTAGACTTAAAAGAAACATTGACCAGAACTATTTAGCCAAAACTCAGTTCTATTTATGGCTCGTTAGGAATTAAGTAATTAAGTCTATCACAAGGTCACTCTTATGATCATTCGAGATAATAAAATAAAGGTCATTTATCTTCTGGCCAATTACTTGCATCATGGCAAGAAATACAAAGTTCTGGGTAAGCAAGTCTTAACTTGTAATTTGTTATTTTTTACAATACAGTACAATCTGTCCTGCAGTAATTCAATGATGACGGTGTAAAAAGGCCGATACGGCGCGGATGTTTTATTATTTTAAGACGTTGTTACCTAAATAAAGCCAGGAATCGATGCCATTCATTGTTGGAACCTCACTGAATGAATGCCGTATGATATCTTTGAAATTAATTAATTAATAATAATAATAATTCCTTGGGCACTATTTACACACATTGATCTAGCCCAAACTAGGATTCCCTGTATCTTGGTTACTAGACAACGATACACATACTTATAAATACTATACTAAGATAGATAAACAGCCATCACTAGGGTACAAACATCCGTTTTCATCAAACAAATATTTACCCCCACCGGGACTCGAACCTGGGACCCTTGGCTTCGTAGGTAGGGCGCTGCCGACTCGGCCATTCGCGTTCATGAAATTAATTGAGCTCTGATAGGTTAGATTAGGCTCATAATACATACTAAACATACTAAAATGAGATCCTGATATATTTAATCTTGGTTGCTAATTATTTTATCACCCACTTTGGGCAAGTGTGTGACGTAAAGAACCAAATAAAGTATATAGCGAAAACCTAATATTAACAACATCTTATAGGCGGTGGCGAAAAGTTTCATGTATCAGTATCGTCAGTATCGTTCTATTTCTTGGGGTGGATCTAGGCATGGAAAGAACTACTTATATAGGCTAACTATTATGCTTGTTAAAATAATAATCCTGATAGCACCATGAGTACATGGGCCAATGAGATGACATAGGGGCGTAGTCCTGAATGAGATTTGGCGATGTGATTGGTCGAGACTGGAAGGGTAGGTAGTAGAGTAGGTAGGTTCCGTCCTTTCGGCGTATGCGCAATACGCCGAAAGGACGGAAATTTGACAGAGTAGGGGAGACCGGGTTTAGACACGGAACAGGGCAGTCGACAGCGAGGAGGACTTCATCAAGCGGAATAACAGGAAGTGCGGGAGTTTTTCTGGTGCCGGGCGCGAGAGGCGAGACTGCGGCGTCAGGGGGCCTTCGGCGAGTGGTGAGTAAAGGTACACGTGGTAGGCGTCGGCTGTCGAGTGAAGGATAGCACAAAGTGGTAAGTCTATTTTATTTTGTTACATTTCAGAGATGTGGAGAATTATAGTTGCATAGCGTCACGCCTTTTCCCATGCGGGGTGGTAGGGGCGCAACTGTGCCCACTTTGAGCCGGTTATTTCATGCTCCGCCTTGGCTGACAATTGGCCCATCGCCACAGCTATGGAGTAGTAAAGGTTTCCTCACGATGTTCCATCACCGTTAGAACGTCCGTATAGTGTCCTTAAAATGGATTGATTGTCGCATTGGTACATGGTCGGGAGTCGAACCTGCAACTTCTGTGTGAGAGGCAAGCGTGGGCCGAGCTCTTTATAATTTAATCTGATTCGAATCCAGAGAACTGATTATCATCCAGTAATTATAGTTAATAAATTTATCATTAAGTGGCTAGTATGTCGTACATCGGAGTCGAACCTGCATCTTCTATTTGAGAGGCAAGCGTAAGGCCCATTAGACCACGGAGAATTATAATTAATCTGGTTCGAATCCAGATCACTGAGTATAATTCAATAGTTTTAGTTAGTAAATTGATCAACGCTTTTAAATTTATTTTAAGAAATGCATTGCTTTGCCGTTTTGAATCATATTTATTGATCTGATTCAGCTCTAGAATGATAAAGTTTATTAGGTTTAACAAGCTCTCGTGGTTGACAGAGGAATAGGCCTAAGCCCACTTTGTCAAGAATTTATTGCAATCCGGTGACGTGTGCCTAATCTTGTTTGTACTTGCTGTGATTTATATTTTACTGTTGTTTATATATCTATCTTGATGTTACGCATAATTTGGAAGATTCGGGTTCGCGACGTGAACTTGCTTAAAACTATTTGCTATTATGTATCACTCATTTCGTATCGGGCAGATATTTCCAGGGGCTGCGCTCGCGCTTGTTGGCTTAGCAACGCGCGGCGGTACCTGACCATCAGACGGCTGATCGGGTGAGCATTGACCTGCTTTCGCGCGGCATCTCAGCGCGCCAGGAACTCCTGTCTGGTTTGATGCACAGTTTACTTAACCTAATTTATTGATTGCTCTTCACTTTAAATACCGGTACCGTGTATTGTCAATATTGTCGTTGCTTGTCCTTTTGAACTGTACACCACAAGGCAGTGTCAATATAGTAGAAATTTCGGTCTTAGTAGGGGCGTATATAATTGTTACTGGAACTTTGAGTTAATTATCTCGACTCAGACTCCTCATAATACTTATCTGAATAACAAACGGAAAATGTTATGTAGGTACAAAACGTGTAATGATAATCCATAATGCGTAGCACTGTCGTTCGCCTATTTAAATAGCTGCGTCGACATGAGATGCGTGTTACTGGGTTTTCAAAACTGATTAAGGTAGATCTGTCGTCGGCTAGCCGCTTAGGTAGGCATTCCCCATCCTTATATCCTTCCTGAACTAAAATTGCAGTTGAGTTCTTTGTCAGTTAGCTCATCCTGTAATTATCAAACTGACGGATTAGTTTATTTCCCTTCTTTTGTGTTCTAAATTTCTGTAAAATTAAGTTACACAGGTAACACTTAGTAGTATTGCGTTAATCTACTTGGCACTTGTATTTATTAACGTTTTATAGAACTACTCTGGTTACATTTTTCTCCACCTTCCGTGAAGTTTTTTAACTATACCAAATTCTTACGAATGACAGAGCTTGCATTAGCGTTCTTAAAAACCTACATATACTTAATTTATCTAGCCTGCTTCAATTGAAGCTATTTTTGATTGTTATTTATTACAGATAAGAATTATGCTGTCGGTTTGGTGTTGATTAAAACTTCACTACCTGGTAGCCGGAGTGCCTGTTGGCTATTTGTATTGTATATTGAATTGTAATTTATCCTCTTGTGTGATGTGGTGGTTGTGTCATATTGCAAACTTGGGCGAATAATAGGGATCTGCCCCTTTGTAGGTGGTGTGATTGCCTGAAAAGTCTTACAGGGTAGGGGATGTACATATTGTCATGGCGAGTAGTAGTGGTGCCCGATGGCAAGGGAGTAGGTCACGCCGTTACGTAAGAAAGGATGGGAATATGTCTTCCAAACCCCGCGAATTAAATTATTGCTGGCCGGTTCTCGCGGTTGTCTGAATGGGAAAGGTGACCGCGAATACTTCCGAGTCACGTGGCGTTGTTGCAGTTTCATACTGCGGGAATGCTAACGAATTAATATGATTTGCATTCGGACGAGGAATCACACCCGTAGGGAATATCAAAATAGCTCCAAGTTTGTCATTTGACATAAGTACATGCGTCACTTAGAGTCCGTTAGGCCCTATTGTAGCATCCTGTGCCAAGCTTAGGGAAATCCTTACTCCTCATTAAAGGGAATTCAACAGATCTCGCAACTAGATGTTAATCTAGATGCGAGATCTTTCACTTAGCAATGCTGGTTGGAATTCACAGGTAGATGCGAGGTTTGGGGCATCTACCACTCCCCCCTTCCCCCATTTTTTTTATGACAAAAGCGACAGAATCAAGATTTAGGGAACTGTAACTACCTTCTTTAAGTTTATAATTATTCGATGTTTGCCTCGTCCAAGGATCTTTCCAAGTCTTTCTAAACAAATTTTTATGACCAATTACATCACCTCCATCTCAAACTATGAATTTCTTTCTCATGGATTTTATTTACCTATTTCATGCCTCTAAAAGAATCTGGGTTTGCTGAAACAAAAAATTACACAACGTAGCAAGTCCTACCACAGTAATACGATCACATTTGGCCATTACACTGAGAAATATTACTATTGAATATTTCTGCAATTAACATATGCTTAAAAGCGTTTTGTTAAGTATAGGTTAAAATATAAAAAATAAACATAAAAGGGGGGGATCTTTACATAGTGCCCTCAGATACATACCGAGATATCAACGCTGATACACCATTTCATAAAATAAGCAAATCTCATCAAATTATGATAAACAGTATCTGATCGTAAATCTATTTACCGCCTTTTTAATTACTTATTCCTAAATAATCCCTTTCATTGAAATACAATGCGCACAGCCGCGAATCAGTACCGATGCATTACTTGCCTTTGAAGTTTTTTAATACACAAGGCACTTTCCCACAGTATTCTTCGTGAGAAATTGGCAGTTTTGCGCCCTATTGTGTGAAGCATATCTTATGTTTAGTAGAAACTGGTTATTGAGCGTGAAACAGTCGAATTTGCTGTCCCGACGCTGTTAACTAAACAGCGAGTGAAGGCTGAAGGGGAGGATGGGGCGCCGGGGATGTGGCTACTCGCAAAAAAATAGAATATACTTCTATTTGCCTCACTGCGCTGATTACTGGTTAGTAATCACTCACACTTAACACTGGCTGTTCAGACGTTGCTAGCATTTTACACTTCACAGCCACACTTAATAAATAAATAATGAATAAAATAATAATTGTCCTCATAAAGAACTTTATGTTATCTGAAATGTCAGAATTCTACGGAATAAAAAATCAGAGTTTAGGTCGATTGTTGGCGGATATAAAGCCTTCAAAGATGAACATTTTTTTCCAAAAAGTAAAAAAAAAAGAGGTAAGGTCATTTTCCAGGACACATACCAGCTAAAGTTATGGTCCCAGAGAAATTAAAACATTACAAAAAAAAAATAAGCTTAAATTTATTTTTATTTCAAAATAAAATGGTGCCTTGCCTACAATGGTGGTCACATAGTTTCTTCAAAAAAGAAAAATAGTAAAACATGGGAAAATGATACAAAACGTACAATAAAAAATGTTGATATTGATCTGTATTCCTTAAACAGACGTGCAAGAATGTGATTTAAATGTAACGTATGGCTTAAATTTAACATACACTTGAAAAGAAGAAAACAGTGTGAGTAATTAGTGCAGAGTAAAAAGTACATTACTGCAGAGACCTGTAAGTAAGCCATCCTGGACGAGTATGATGTAGCCGGCCGAGCCGAAGGCGAGGTCCGGCTATAATACGATGCCAGGATGGCACTTATGGTCGAGGCGTGTATAGTGTTTTTCCCAAAAATAAAACCATTTATGTTTATTATGAATATTTTCTTTTATTCGTCTTTTTCTTCTGTTAGTATCGAAGTTCCTGATTTCCTCCAAGAATGATATTTTGCAGGTATTGTTGACTTGAGCCGTTGCTACCGATTTTAAAAATGCTGTGTATCGTAGGCTGTTCAGTATTCCCTTATCTCTTCCGTAGAGGTTCATCAAGATTTTCTCGCCAGCAATTGCCTACTTCTTCGTGGCTGGAGTTTGGATCAGGGAAAATGCTGCAGATGTCTATCCAGAGGGGTCTTCTTTAGGGAACGTTGCACCATTTCATCTTGCCTTACCAGAAAAGGGTAGAGGTGGTCTCACATCCATTGATTTTATATAAATATAACCATCCCTGGTGAAATCTGAATTTCTCCACATGTGAAAGATTTTTCTGGATAACTTAGAAAATTCAAAGTCCTGACTGACTTACTCATATCATACATATATCAACGCACAGTCTTAACAACTGGTCCTAGAGACATGAAACGTTGTACAGGGGTTCCTATAGCGTAGGGTACCGTTAAGGAGGGGATTGGGAAATGCATCCACTGAGGGGGAGAAGGGGAGTTACTGTTCGTATAAAAAAATACTGAAATTTTGCTAGTACGTAGTTTATCCACTCATCTCCCATGGTATTTCTAGAAATACCATTTAATTTAATAATTTTCATTTGGCATAAGGTTCCAAATCGCGATGCCTAGCAACATAGGCGCGGGAGGTAAGTTGTTAAAGCAATGAGATGTAAAGTTTTTATCGAAATTTGTCCCCACAAGGAGAAAAGAGAGAGTTATGCCTGTTAGTGTTAGAATTTCGCAGTTTTTCGAGCACCACCGGAGTAGCACAGAGTTTTCAGGGTTGCCAACTTGGCTATAAATTACTTATTAACCTCTTGAATACCACCAGCGTTGGATAACGCCACTTTTCCGTTATTACCACAGAACATTTAATAATAGGTTAGAAAGGCCCTATTCCATTTTTTGAACGGGAACCACCGTCGCCGCTCCAGCTGACTACTACTAAGATAAACAAATACGTGCAAGGGTTCACATGTGTGCGTGAGGCAACAATACGGGCTCGCGATTGGCTAAGCAACTCACACCAACGCAACTGTTACTATCGTGCGTGTGTGCGTAAAAGCAATTTATTTTTCATACACGTTAGGGATTGACTAACGATAAACTTTTATCGATGTTTATATTTTTATTATCGATGTTAATTTTGATAACATAATGTAATATGTATTTTACTCAAATTGCTTATAATTTCGTCAAAAACTATCGGCAAAAACAAGGGACTAAGTATACGGAAGCGATCGAAATAGGAATCGACATAAGAATCGAATCGAATAGGACATTATTCTGAAACACGGGAATAGTCGTGTTTATAATTTTCAAAATTTGTGTCATGGACGGTAATATCGTAGGAAGTAAGGGACAGAACGGTGCGCTTTGATTAGCTCCCTTATTTCCTATGATATTACCATCCGCGACAAAAACCATACTTATTGAAACACGACTTGCATAAGAACGATTGGTAAAATTTAAAATTTCATCTGCAGTCGTACCTATATTAGTATATGTATTATTATTTTGAAATTATTTTATTTTTACCTTTTGAGGGAATTAACCACTCACGGACCGATGCCACGATTTCGGGGCATTTGGCCGTTATAGGTTTTGAATTTTATTTCCATGAAATAGAATTCAAAATCGCGATGCGTCAAATGTATGGCCGGTCCTGGAGTAATTAAAACTCATAACGTTTATCTCAATATTATTTATTGGCCTTGAAATAAAACATATTTATTAAGCAATTGCCTTTTCGTTTCTTTTGAAACGTATTCTTTCAGTAAAAAATGCACTCTTATATTAATATATTTTTCAATGACGGCTTTCATTAGATCTGTGATATGATTGCCAGTTGGGTACTACCCAATCTGATGAAATGAGATGTCCTCAAATAATTTGGTGCCGACTAAACTATGTAGGATTTTTGTGACCAAAAAATCTTTGTTAAACTTTCTCGAATTATCTGTGTAATATCGGATTACCGATTCTGCTTTTTTGCAAATAGTAATGACATCATCCGGCGGATACAAGATACCGCCTTTATCTTTACAAATGATGAATTTATGCTGTGAGGTACGCCAGCGAGATACCAGAGCACCTACACACACATCACATTTAATTTTTTTCATTAAAACGTGAACAACATTTCCCGCTATGTGACTAAGCACCTGTATACTGAAGCTAGACATGTTTTTGTAAAACTCAGCAAATTCTCGTTCTTCAGATCCATCGTCTTCATTGCCCTCTTCTAATTCATAAGTTGCATCTGTTGTCAAATTTATCCTTTTAACAGCAGAAGAACAATTGAGGATCGACAAATTCTCCAATGCTGTACAGTTGCCATTGCCGTAGTCTTTTAGCTCCACATGTACCAACAGTTTTTTATACGCAGCTTTAAATTGTCGTGCTGTTGGATTGTTATTTGCACCACCATGACATCTTATGTTGCAGAATAGAAGTTCGAGATGATCTTGGCTGACTTTATAAAAAGGAAAGAATAAAAGTTCTTTTGTTTCTATTAGTGTCCTGTAAAAATGCTTGACGGCCTGCACACAACCAAGAAAGCCCAAAAATCCGACTTTTCTTGGACTTTTTATCAACAACGTCCCATCTTGAGCTTTAAGGGTTGAAATATATTCAACCGCCTCATCCAAATAGTCGAATATTGTGGGAGCATTCCACTCATTTATAGCTTTCTTATAACCATACTGATTGAGGCTTCTAGAGTTAAAGATGTCAAACAAATTATTGATGATTCTTAAAAATTTTGTTGTGGCAGAACTATCTTGAAAATCCGACACAAAAGTCAACAGTCAACAGTCAATTCACAAAAGTCAACAGCATCAGCCACATTCAAACTAAACAGCTGGGTGGCCAGCTTCACTTTCATTTTTTGGTTCTGGAAGTGAATGTGACGATGTCGTAATTTGTTACGTAAATGGAACTTTTCCTTTTCTTGAACTTTATTTAGTTCTTCCAGGTAAGCCCACTGTATTTTTTTTGCCGTTCGCATCCACAAATGTTTGGTATACCTGAAAAAGTATGAAACATTTTAAATAAATGCTGTAAATTTTAATATTTAATTTAATTTTTGTATCATTATTGTTTATTAAAAATGGAATCTACCTGAAAAGCGTTTCGAATTAATTTTATCATATGTGATGGATCCAATACTGACATCACTTCTTGTTTTGTGACGGGATGTTCAAATGTCATCTTGCCATTTTCAAAGGAGCAACCCAAATTTTTTATCATTGCTAAATTAGATGCACAACCATCAAACGTGAGCGACACTATCTTTACTCCTGTATCATGAATCCTTTCCAAGCATTGTTTTACTAGATCAGAGCGTTGATCTCCAGTTACACCATCAACAAGGAAGTAGGCTACAGGCACTTTAAAATTGCAGTTTATTCCTGTTACTAAAAATACCAAAGCCTCTTTAGCTTCAGTTATGTGGTCACTGCATTGTTTATTGCCAATTTCCACAAAACCATGCAACTTGTATCCATCCCACTCTATCCGGCGTCTAATTGCCATCTCATCCATTACAAGCTCCGCGATAATAGGGTATTTGGTTGATTCCACTTTCAATTTCAGTGCTGCAAATGATTCAGATGTAAAGCCGGGTTCTCCTTCAATACTTGAGTACCACTTTCACAATGTACGTGTATGAGGCAGGCAAGTATCGAATGTGTTGCGAACATATTCGTACGCTTTCGGTGAATAATAATGTAGAGTCAATGCAAAACTCCGAATTGCTGGAGAGTATTGCTGTTTGCATTCTGTTCCTGATGTACTTTTAGTCATGTATCGAGCGAACAAATCTTCAACCTGAAAAAACAACAATGTAATGTGAACTCACCAAGTGCAAAATAAAACAAATGTTATGTGTACCTACTACCTATATTACTATTTTTGTTACGATTATTACAATACACCTAATCTGTGAAAAAAAATCTGATAAAAGAATCCACCTGTATATTAGTACTCTTGAGAGTTTCTAATTCCTCATTTCGCATAGAAAACTTTTTTGTAGATCGTTCATTATGTCCTCTATTTTATTTACTTTTTTCTTTAGCCTTCTATTTTGAGCTTGTATTTTCTTAATCTGTTTTCTTTGTCTTTTTATGACTTCATCTTTGGTAGTAATTATTTCATTTAATTTTCTCTTCCTAGTTGTTGATGCATTTGAACAAGGTAAATTTTCCTGAAAGGATTATTATGTTAATGTTAATATTTGTATAAAAACATTTCCAGTAGGTAGTCGGTTTGGGTATTTTTCATGCTTTTTATTTACCATTGAATATTTTATTTCTTGACCCGAGTAGTTTGAATGACTTTTTGGCGTCGATGTGATTGAGTTTAGTCCTGACGTCGAAGGTATTGGCTGAAATATATGAAAAATGCTCACATTTATTCGTGTACATAGATATTTACTAATATCTAAATTACTAGATTATATTACCTCTACTTTTCTTAGTTTTTTTGTTTTAGTTTCATCAGATGTACTTTCCAATTTGCGTTTTTTTGCTTTGGCTGCTATAAACGACTCGATGTCCTGTAATAATCAATAAAATAATGTTAAAAACTTTTTGCTACTACATGATATTTCTATTATACGTACTACAATGTTATGCTGTACTTATATTGAAATGTTATACGCACTGCATTGGTAGAACATATACGGACAACATTTTCTTGTGGCACTGCACCACACTTTAAGTATTTATGTCCATATATTAGGTAATCTTTTTCCTTGAAATGTTTTGAGCAAATTGTGCTTGATTTTGTAGGCATCCAATGTTCTCTACCAGTAACATCAATCCACGGTTCTTTTATTGTTGGCTCTTGAGGAAAGCTGAAAAAAAAAGGTAGGTACACAGAGCAAAAAAACATATCTTTATTCTACAATTACATTTATAGGGAAAATTACGAGATTATAGTACCAAAACTAACTTCAATATAAGGTTTTTAAAAATCCATAAATAAAACCCTGGTTTGCGACAAATAAAACTTAAGCGGTGGAGGTCCCCTCTACCCCCTCACCCGCCCCACCCCCTCCGCCCACTTTCCGTCCAAAAATCAGGTGTCCGTGTTCGAGACCTTTACCTATAGTCCTTAAATCCCGCCCCAACACGCACTGAGCCAACGTGGTGGAGTATGTCTCAATCTTACACGAATCCGGTAAGAGTCCTGTGCCTCTTGGTGGGACGTTGGTAGCCTATATTTATTTATTTAAAAGGTACTTAGAAACAACCATTTATCGATACGACGGCATAATGTGTCCCCACCCTATCACGAAAATCGTACCTCGATTGTATTTTCGATCAAATTATTAAAAATCTACGTTTATTGAACTTACCGATGAAAAGAAATGCTTCCATTATTCACATTAGCTTGTTGGCTTCTGGCTCTGCAAGTTATAATTGCGCAACTCGGCATTTTAGAGGGTTTTCGCGGAGTAACGCCTTCAACGAAAGAACGCGGCCGACTGAGGGGAGGTGAGGAGCGTTTTAGGCTATGTATGAGCGTTTGCTCATACTCGCGGCGCGCCTGAACCGCCCACATCGCCTTTCTAACCTATTATTAAATGTTCTGTGTTTATTACCATGGCATAAGATTCAAAATCGTGACCCGTCCTAACTACCCTCGGTTTTGAGCGGTTAAAGCATCGTATATACATGCGGTATTGAGACGTTTGCCTTTTTGTGTTGATATTGGCTGGGCCACTCTAACTACCCTCGGTTTTGAGCGGTTAAAGCATCGTATATACATGCGGTATTGAGACGTTTGCCTTTTTGTGTTGATATTGGCTGGGCCACTCTAACTACCCTCGGTTTTGAGCGGTTAAAGCATCGTATATACATGCGGTATTGAGACGTTTGCCTTTTTGTGTTGATATTGGCTGGGCCACTCGAGCTTAATGTAAATTATAATTAAAATGTGCTCTTAAAATTACTCGGGCCCTTCAGATTTTATTTCTGAATGCAACCCTTGTGATAACTTCGTGTTAAGCAACACCTCAAGTAGATATATAAATATTCATTACTTTCGTAAACATTACTCCAAACTTCGAGTATTCAGCCAGGAATTACTTTGCGAAACTCATTTTGTATTAAAACGAGTATTATAGCTTTTATTACTGAATGAAACACGATTCTTTTATAAAACCTCTTTGGAGAATATTACCAGATATTTGCATACTGAGAGGGGATTAAATTTTGTAAGCTCCTCGGGCGTTGTGGAGTAGAGAATTCTTACATGAGGACGGGAATGGATTTGAAGGGGGGCGCTGCCAGTAGTGCTCTTTACTTGAGATTAGTTCCTAAATTACCCACATGGTTTTAGGGAGCTCTTGCTTGCTCATATAGGTACCGGGTAGTTTGTTACCAGACTTTATGAAGACGACTCGTGTGCAAGCTGGTAGAGGTACTCAAATAATTGTTGCAAACCACGATCTTGGTTGTATTTACTTAGACATTTACTTAATAGCTGGCCGAGCGAGTGAAGCGTCTCTGTTTCAGCGAGTGCACAATGCTTTCGTATGTCTGAATTTCCGAAATTCTGTCCTCTACTGGTCGCATTCCTGAACCGGTTCTCGTGAAATTTAATAAAAAAGCGCTGCAGTCCATACGGTTAGGCAGATTTTAACGAATGAGTTAGATTGGTGGAGACCGTGAGATTGACATTGACTAGGCATATAATTTTAGTGAAAAGTCAATAGGTTGGATTTTATATTGCAAAATGTAGTTTACGAAGATATTGGTGTGGGCTACTTTAATACTCCGTGCACGTGCATTCATAAGTTTGTATGTTTTAAAAGAAAACGCAGTCGAAAAAGAAACGCAAATTATCTGTGTCGCTCGCGATTTCTACAGTTCAAAGAGCCACTAGTTTATGCATTTTGTTAAAGTCACCTTTCATTTCATTGCATTGGCGCGTGCCGACTCTTTTCAAAGAACGCCGTTACTAACTCAAAAAAAGCCGCTTCGAGCGTACACCCGCAAGTGACTTTGCTAGTTTGTGAAAGGGACTAGTGAAACGCGCGCAGTAGGGAAAGGCTGTGTTTGTGTTGACTCTGATACCTATATCGAAAATGTTTTTCGTCTTTGGGATGACCCTAAAGTACTCAAGATGAAACTGTAAGTGACTCAACGACAAAAATAAGGGTATTGTGTAAAACATGTGGAAAAATTATTATCAGTGTCTATCGACATTGTTTTGACATTAAGATGCCTGCAAATATCTCAGACACTTCAAAAATATTGGGAATACCAAAAAATAGCGTTAGCTCAATACTGGTGGAAAAAACTCCGACACTTTACTATGCGTGTGCCTACTCAAGTTTAATAAACATTCTCTTTGGTACGGAACCTTAAATGTGTTTTATTTATATTCGTATTTTATTATACATGTTAACCACAATTGAGTGCGGATGTACCGTGCAGGCGCAACGCAGTCTGGATGAACGCACGGTACATGCACATTTGTGTGTGACAGGGGCAGGGGAGGGGAAGGGGGAAGGGCTACAAACAGTCAGCATCAAATATATGTGAGCACTCAAGATACTCAAATTCACCATCAGCCAAAGAGTCAAAATTGTGTCAAACTGTGTATAGGTAGATACTTCTGGTTGTTTAGTATGTGATATTTAAGTAGTGCGTGCTCATATAAATCTGATGCTGGTAATGGTTATGACGATGAAGATAATTAGTTAAATGTAGTTAATTTGACAATGTAACGTTACCTGGGGTTACAACTGTCTCCGTGAATACCCTATAGCTGAATTGCCCATTGAACCAAATAATGTTAGACGACCTGAATGGCCGAGTCGGCAGTGACCCTGCCTACGAAGCCAAGGGTCCCGGGTTCGAGTCCCGGTGGAGGCAAATATTTGTTTGATGAGCACGGATGTTTGTTCCCGGGTCATGGTTGTTTCTCTATCTAAGCATAATATTTATCCATATAAGTATGTATATCGTTATCTAGTACCCAAGATACAGGGAATCCTAGTTTGGGGTTAGATCAATGTTTGTAATAGTGTCCATAGTATTATTATTATTATTATTCGCTCACGAGTTGAATGCACTCCAAATGTAGGAACTGTACCTGTGGACTGTGTGGCAAATATTTGTTTGATGAGAACGGTTGTTTGTACCCTATTAATGGTGGTTTATCTATCTAATTATAATATTTATCTACATAAGTATGTGTATCGTTGTCTAGTACCCAAGATATAGGGAATCCTAGTTTGGGGTTAGATCAATGTGTGAAAAAAGTGTCCATTATTATATATAATTTCTACAGAATACGTGTTATTTATGACTCATCCTCATAATGTGAACCTTCTTAAGTCGTACCACGGGTTTAGGTTCTCATCGTATATTTTCGAGATTAAGAACTTCAGCAATCCCCAGATATACCACACTTTTGTCATAAAGCTACATGTATTCAACCCTGTAATTTATCTTTCAATAATTTATGACCTAAAATTATGGGATTAATGGAGGCTTCGTGAGGTTAAAGGATGAAAACAAATTACCAACATTATCACAGAGAGGTCGCTTACCGGATATCCAAATAAGGCTTTAACTTTTACCTGACGATAATGGACTTTAGATGTTCTTATATGAAACAAAATATTAAATTTTAAAGGTATTTATGGAGATGTCACCGTTAAATTGTAGAAACAGTTAGTTTATAATCTAACTTTTATTTTAGTTAGTACATAAACTGACGATAAGTGGTAAACTATACCAAACTGCTTACAAAATAACGCGTTATAACTATAGTTTATAATCAAACTGATACGTCATTGTGAACTGGTTTAAACTTGCCATTGAATGCCAACGAAATACCAGGGAAAAATGGTCATGGTGGGTGAAGGTGAACAAAGTGGTGGGTCAGGGTAGGGCTAAAGGGGGTGAGTGAAGCGAATCCCCCTTTATTCCTCGTGTTAGGTTGACTTGTAAAAACAAAAGAAACCCTTAAACGGGTAAAAAAATGGTTAATAATATAAACGTTTTATTCCCGGTTTTTGCAATATTACGGTGAAAGAGATCATTTAAACGACTATTAGTTCAAAGGTTTGCTTTTTATAGATATCTTTGTACTATTGTACTTCGATGCAGCTCAGACCCTACATCAACCTCTCACTGAGCCAGAGCGTAGCTTGTGTAGTTTGAACTTGTTTCTTACACAAGAGTTGTATCACAGATACTATAAATACTATACTAAGTTTTAGTGTATTCTTGTGCAAAGGCGAGTATATCAATAGGCAACGAAAATAGCTATTTATGCTTCAAGCGCGAAAAATAGGTGATTAACGACGACGAGTGGCATCTTTATTTACGAGCGAGAGAAGCGAGCGGGCTTATAAGACGAAACGAGTCGGAATAATCATTTTACGCACGTGTATCATGCAACGTTTTACTATTGTGAGACGAAATGATAGTACACTGTTGTAGTGGCTGGAAAGTGAGCAATAGATGGACCAGTGAGTTTAAGGACCGGGCCGCAGGCGAGGATCTCTAAGAAACATTCATCCATCTATTGCACTTTTCGCCGAGACATTACCTAGTGATTTTCACGACACCGCGGGGAAATAAAATTATTTATCCAGAAAGTATTTTTTAGATAAATTAGGTTTTGCAATTCTCCTGGCGGAGCCCGCCATCTTTCGAAATTGACAGCACAAGTCATGCACGCTTTTAGCGACGCGACGGCATGGGGCACGGCATAACAAATAAGCCTACAATGTTTTTTCTGGCCTGTACGAACAAGCCAGAATTTTTTTTGTTGTCCTATTTAACTATTCATTGTTTTGGAGCCCCATTACAGACCATTTTTCGCCACATTTCCGAGCAGTGAAGTGAAAAAAACATACATGGACTTAACAATAAATAAGTAAAATGACCGGCTGATATTAAATGCATGCGCGCTGAACATACTGTGCATGTAAAAATAGCTACCACGTCGTATCGCAAAAAGGCACGAGCAAAATATGTATACTTTCAGCTAAACAAAGTTATTGAATATTTAAAATGTATTTATTGATCAAAATCAAAATCATAGTATAAGCGCATAATGAAGTTTTGGTTTTATTGCAGTTTTAATGTGAATGATAAAACTATAATCTGTACTTGACTAATTTGTACAACTTTACTCACATAATAAAAACCCTTTGCGACGCGCTGACGAGGGAGTTACAAATTTTAAATAAAACTACCATGTGCGTGTCGGAATCAACACATTTAAGTTTCCGTACCAAATGTATAATATGAGCATAAAAATCAAATCTGATTTATCAGGATTTATTAGTAAAATAAACGTAATCAGGTCAGGAAGTGCGGCTACTTTAATACTCCACGTAATTTTATTAAATTAACTATACATAAATTAAACGAGACAGTCTAAGGTCTAGTACCTATAACTACAATAAAATACAATGACATAAATCGTAACTAAATATAAGAAACAAAATACATATCTATAAAAGTAAACCGCCCCAAGAAACGCCCGCACCAAACGTGCCCATTACACTGGCAGCATTACCGCGCTGCACAGCTAGCGAGATCCTCTGTGACAGGAACGATCCGGTGCGGTGATCAAATCCTCGGTCCCTCAAACGACGCCCAATGTTCTTGACGAAGGCCCTACCCTGCGAACCCCACACCCCTGTGGTCTCGACGGCCAAAGGAACAAACAGATAACTTCCCATTAGCTGAGCGTATTTAATGCATTTCTTCCGCGCTGCCGACTCAACAGCAGCACCCGGGGTTACCATAGTTGAGCTGATGTGGGATGTCGCGTACGTGCATACGCAGGTCGCATCCCACAATAGGCAACGACCTCTCTCCCAAGGTATTAATGTGAGACCGTCCGGACGTTTACCGTCGCTGCGGCTCAAACCCGGAGGTTCTAGAACCATCGGAATATTGGCAGAGACACGCGCTCTCCGGACGATGTCGTTAACTAAGTGATGGCGAGAGAGTCTCCCTGCACTCCGAACATAGTGCAGCCCATGGCGCCCCAGCGAGTCAACCGCCGCACCACAAACACAGCGATGTGGTTCGCAGATGTCGCAACCTAACCGAAGCGCCACTGCTACACGCAGGGAGTTGTCGTCCAAAAAGGTGCCCAACTGCGGAGACGGTAATGCATGCAGCCAGGCACCAGATTCTGGCTGGGAGACTGCACGCAGGTGAGCAAGATCCGCTCCCGTAATCTGCGCCAGAAGCCCGTCAAGGGACCTGCAAAGGTCTTCATCCCAGGCACGCTGCACGCCAGGCTGCACCGGCACATCTCTCGCCGGGCAACGGACCTGCCACAGCCGCAAAGCCTCGGCCGCAAAAGGAATGTTCAAATTCATTATTATTCAATTAATATTCAAAATGCGAGTGACAAGTTTAAACACCCCATGCGAAGAGGCCAAGAAAGCCGGGAGTTCCGTGTCCTGTAGGCGACGAACGCTGAGACCCCCAAATCTGATAGGAAGTGCTGCCTGTGACCACTGGGAGGGAGACATCTTCATATTAGAAATCGTCTACAAAATATTCTTCAAAGCTAGGTCGTATGAATCTGCCTCCCCCCTGCACATCCAGACCGGAGCCATCCGCAAAGAATATGTTAACCTCGGCTGGGACAAACAATTTCGCAGAATAATAAGGGCCACATGTGCGGAAAGCTCCTTAAGATGTGGCAAAGCCCCAACCAAGGCCTCCATCTTACTTCGCAGAACGCGCGGTGCACCTTCTACAAATATGGGCGCCCCCAACAGGGTAAAATCTGTTTTATTAAGGACCTTCGCCCTCGGCACTAAACGTTCAAACATCGCTCTTGAGCCTTGTGCCAAAATTCCAGAGCACGGGAATAACTCACATTTCTGTGAGTTAAGTTGTAGCCCTAAGACTCCTAGACTACGAATAATCGACTCCAAATCGGCCAGGACTACAGAGTACAGATGTAGTGAATAATCCTTTCCTATCGGCAAAACTCGGAACAACGATAACACCCGAATGGTGCCGATGTGTCTATGAATTACTGTATTATTAAATTACGTGTAGGTATCAAATAAATCGCATACTTTATTTATCAATGTCAAATGTCAAATTGCAGGTTCGTGGTTTCGGTACTCGTTTTCGCATTTGATGGCGTGGTCACATACTTTGGCCCAAACATCGGAACCAATCATATTAACCTTTTCCTGTACCAATTGCTTCACAGTAGTCATATTCATATGATGTTTCTTTTGGATACGTATCCCTTTATTTGAGACCATATGTTTTCAATAGGATTGAAATCAGGATGATATGGTGGCAATATTAGTACGCTGTATCCATATTCGTTCATAAGTTTATCTATAGAGTATTCTACAAAGTCTTGTTTGTACTTGCAGATAATTTCATATATTTCAAGTTTTGTTAATGACTGATCAATCGGAACGTTATGTTTGGATAGCCAATCAATCATGTCTTGCTTACTGGTATTTGAATTAGGAGGTTTTTCTACGTACTTATTATGATATGCAGCATTATCTACTACTAGTACCGAATGTGGAGCTAAGTTTGGAATGAGTTGATTACGAAGCCATTTTCATAGTTTTCATTGTTCATCGCGTTGTGATAGTCACCTGTATTATCAGTAGACTGATACATTAACAATGCCCCAGGTATAAACCCCTTTCTACTACCAGCGTGCACTATTATAAGACGTTGTCCTTTAGAAATTCACTGTTTTCTGACGAGTCAGCCCAGCTTTTACCTGCCAAATGTGAGGTATGGATGTATGTTTCATCCATATAAACAATCTCTCTCCCTTGCAATCTGTACTTTTTTATCGCGGCTAAAAACTTTACTCTTTTTAAACGAACATCATCTTTCTCGATAAGTAATTTTCTGTTGTTTTCAACTTTTTTATATGAATGTATCCCATTTTTCTAAGAATTTTTCTTAGCGTAAAGTCACATCCCTTAAAATTTATGGCTTCGGATAACTTGGTCTTCAGGGCTTTAATTGTAGGTACTTGTTTTTATATCAAATGGAAATCATACACTAATCGGCGTATAACGTTGTAGTCAAAATCGTCAAGACCTAGACAAAATAATTTATTTGGTCTACCCAACTTTGCCGACTTCGGACTATTGGAGGTGGTTTGATTTGTGTATTCTTTTTGCAATATTTTATTTACTGTTTGTTGAGAAATTCCACTGGCCTCCGAAACTCGTTTTTGGACTTTACAAAAGTAAGCAGTATAGTTTGTAAGTTTGAATTTATCATTTTCAGTTAGAAATATAAATAAATATTGAAAATAACTTCGCAGGCTTGCCGATCTAAACGTTTCCCTTTTCTTAGTGCTTTCGGCATGTCTGTTATAAATTGTTAATGTGGATCGAATAAAATCAATGTTTTTTTTTTTTTTTTTTAATCTTATTTATTTTATAAGCCATACATCTTATGATTAAGTCAGCTTAAAAATAATTAACAAAGCTACAGTGCTTACAGTATTACTTTAACAAAAGAAAATAACATTAAATAAATCTAACATTGGTTAGTTACATAAGTATTTTGTAGTGTTCCATCTGAGATCAATGTTTATTATTTACAAAAATGACAGACAAGAGTGAAATGTAAAAACAAAAAAAATAAATATAGGTGGCCTGCATTAATACACGAGTCCATGAAGTTTATCACAAAATCTAACATAAATATCAACAAAATATTTCTGTGGTATTAACTACTCTATATAGATACTTCCTCTTGCAATGCGACCGTTCCCTACGTTGTCTCGATGGGTACTGAGAGCGGTGAAGTAGTAAGACAAAAACGAACATTTCCGAGAAAATACGAAAGGAAAGGATTATTCACTACATCTGTACCGTCCCCCGATAGAACCGTCATCCAAGTACCAGACATTCAAAGGGAAACTTACAGATTTTACAACATCCTGTATCGCCAAGCTGAATAGCAATGGCCCTAACGGATCACCCTGTTGCGCGCCCACATGAGACTCTACCAGGTTTTCCCCAAAAAACAAGTTTGTAGTACCAGAGTCAGGAAGTTAAATATTGAAGTTAAAAAAGCTGACTTTGGTGGCTTATCATTCCTTTATGATCCAATATTTTATTAAAACAGAAAATACAATATTAAAATATCTGCCTATTTCACACAACGGCAGATTAGTGGAAAGCACAGAACTGCTACTGTTTGAACACACACGCCGAGACAGAACAACTACCGTATACAAGTTGAATTTTCTAAGTTATCACTCGTTACAACGCCAAAAAAATATATGTTATTTGACGTGGGCCCCGCAAAGTCACTTGATACTTTGCACGGAAAACCTCAAATCACATAGGTACATTTTCTTATGACCGTTTCACACGAGGGCAAAACAGTAAGGCATAACAGTGAATAGCGCAGTACCTTCTGCTGCTGTTTAAACGCACATGCCGAGGCAGCACTTTAAAGACAGGTAGGGCAGAACAGTTAATAGCCCACAGGTCTATATTTGCGGCAGTTGGCTGCCCCCATCACCTTTCTCGCTCTAATGTCCTGTGTGAACGCAAGGTGTCCTAGATTCGTGTGATATAACCCGAGGACTGCAGTGCAGCAGGAGCAGGACAGTGCTCGCGTGGCTTGTCCCGACGTTTTTGGCAATTTTTCGCTCAATAATGCTTGGAAATATATATGGCTTAACTATTGTAATAACAATATATAAATTGCTCGCGGAGCGTAAAAATACTGACGTTTTCGTCGGCACTCACGGACTGGCCGATCTGGGCTGTCCTATACGAACTCCTCTGTTCTGTTCCATGCCCCTATTATGCCCTCTTGTGAAACAGGCATAATGACAAAATTTTGGGAAGGTCTTTTATGCTACTATTTATTTTTTGAACTCTAAACTCAGATTTCTCGAAAAGGATATTGCATTGCATGCAATTTAAGCAATTCATCAAGATACACATTTGTTTGCAATAGTTTACTCTATCGATCGACAACCGTTTCAACTCTAGGTGCGGATATCATGATTTCATACTTGGTATGACAGTCTCCATACAAAAATGTTAGAGCTCTTTTTCGTGAATGCATTTGTGATTATAGCGATTATGTCAAACAGTTCATATTGATTACAAAAACTTAATGAACTGATATTTAGGACACCAAACTTTATTTACAATAATATAATAATAATACCTTGGACACTATTTACACACATTGATCTAGCCCCAAACTAGGATTCTCTGTATCTTGGGTACTAGACAACGATACACATACTTATATAGAAAAATATTATACTTAGATAGATAGACAACCATGACTAGGGTACAAACTTCTCATCAAACAAATATTTGCCCCCACCGGGACTCGAACCCGGGACCCTTGGCTTCATAGGCAGGATCACTGCCGACTCGGCCATTCGGGTCGTTATTTATGATAACTCACCAAGTTACAACTTAATAAATTTTACAACTTAAAAATTAGCGTAACACCAAGTTACAAATTAATAAATTAAATGCAAGCGTAACCGATACTGTCTTAGATTTCATTGGCCCCGGCTGCAGTAATTAAATTTAATTAAATTTAACACTGTACATATCATTATTTCATCGAATCATAATAATTACGTTAAAGTGATCCGTTTTCCATACAAATGTATTCAACTATTCATGGGAGAATACATAATGAGCATAATTTTACACTGAAATCAAATCTGTCGGCATTTATTTTGAAACTCGCGCTTCAAACACATCAAAAACATAACCCTCCTCTTTTTCGCCTCGGTGAAGTCGGGTAAAGAACCGACTTCTAGCTCCTTTCTGATTTTACGGTCGAAATTTTAATGTCGTCTAAATACACGATAACGAGCCTACGAAATCTTTCTGCTGACAAACAAAGTTACATATATATGTACAGTACACAAATTTATAGATTTTCTTATTGCTATTGTAGTACCATTAAAACAGGTCCCATTTAACACCTGTCAGTTTTTGTTTTTTAGTATTATATATTTATATACAGGGTGTTATCGGGGTCGTGTAGCAAGAAAGAGAAAATAGAATAAAAATGATTCCCTATTTATTAATTATTATGGTCACCCTACGCACTTGACAAGACTAAAAACCGTATCCAGTGAAGAACGCATTAGGTACAGTCGCCATCACATACATCGCAACGGACAAGCTGCTCAAAAATATCTGAACACGACCATTATTGTCAAGGCGTTAGAGTACATGTTCATTGAGCACCCTGTAATGTACAGATGTATCTGATGGCGACTGTACTTACGGTTATTATTACACCACTTGATAAATGATAATCTTTTAATTCAATGTTTAGTGTAAAAGAAATTTAAATAATTGACGAAAATTAAACAAATTTATTGAAGTAATAAAATCCCTAAGACACTACACAAGTTTTAAAACAATTAGGATCACACCTAAACATACTTCAGGAGTTGTTCAAAGTGTGAGCCTTCTTGCTGTCGACATAATTCTGCTCGTCGTCTGAGGTTGTCTTTCAACCTGCCAAGAGCAAAGCGATTTTGCTTTACAGTTTCAAACGCTGCAACTACTCGCTCACGGAGTTCATCGACAGTGTTGGACTCATGCTCATAGACCAATCTTTTCATTTCACCCCAGAGAAAAAAATCTAAAGGCGTCAAGTCGGGACTGCGAGCAGGCCATGCCACAGGTCCGCCGCGGCCGATCCAACGTCTCGGGAACTGTTCATCGAGGTAATCGCGTACTTGGTGTTGAAAGTGAACGGGAGCACCATCGTGTTGATAGTGTAAGTTGTGCAAGTAATTTTCCGGTACTTCTCGCAGTAATTCAGGCATCACTTTTCTCAACATATCAAGGTACTTAGCACCATTCAATCTGCCTTCGATGAAGTAGGGGCTGATCACAATATCGTTCACTATTCCTGCCCACACATTTAGACTGAATCTCACTTGATATGCATTCCTTCTAGTTAAATGAGGGTTTTCAGCACTCCAGTAATGTTCGTTATTTATTTATTTATTTATTCGTTATGCATGTTGAATAGGCCAATTCGTGTAAAAGTGCTTTCATCTGTCCAGAGGATGTTGGTTTCTTGGTTTTCTAATATCCAATCACACATGATCATTCTTGAAGGACAAACTAACGGTGAAAGATCCTGTACAGGTGTGAAATGAAACGGGTGCAACCCGGTTGCGTTGAGAAGTTTCCACACAAAAACATGGCTTCCATAAAACGTCTTGCGGCTTGCCGGGTGCTTCTTCGCGGATCCTGGTAAAAGAACCTTAAAATTTGTTGGTCGAGATTGTCCGCCGATTGTATCGACGTCGTTGTGGCCTCGTGCTTGGGCGTGATTCGGCACAACTGTCCGTAATCTCGCAGATTTTGAACCATCGTGTTGATGAATCTTCGGCTTGGGATAGGCAAATCAGGATAACGTTGGTGGAACAAACTTAAGCGGTGGTCGCACGACGTACTTGGTAATAAAACATCACCATGTCAGACCGCTCCACATTTGAAAACGGATATGCCGCAGGCATTGTTTGTTCAACAGAAAAACCAGTTAATTAGCTAAACCAATCCTTAAAAGTTTTCTTTATTTTGATATTTGACTTTCTTATGACGTGACGGTTGACAATTACCTACTACTTACTCATCTAATCATTTGTTTATTAAAAAGGTTTTATCATGAATTAATAGGGTAACCATAATCTGAGTTATTAACTGGGATAAATAAATTGTTGATTAGTTTAAAAAAGGCTGTATTTTTTTTTAAATTTGCCCTATACTTAAAATCGCATTAATTCTTCGAGTTAGGACCGATAGGTTTGAATCATGACCCCGTTAACACCCTGTATAATAGTAGGCGACCAGCTCAAAAACATCGTTTAAATTCAATGAATCGATACGGACTTCAAACATCTGTGAATTAAATGCAGTCATTATTGCATTCAATTAATTTTGATCGATCGCGCCATCGATTTTTGGGTGGCATTCTTAGTGTTTTAAAAGAAAAAGGATTCACCGATGTCACCTTTTAACAGTGTGTAATTTTTTAGGTTAAAATATTATCAGGATGGTTTATTAGTCAAAATCAAATTGCCTTTTTTGTCATTATTACAATATTTTTTTTTATTTTTTTTACTGAACACAGAAGCAATTGTGCAGTTCCAACTTGAAAAGAATGAATGAATTTTGATGAATGATTGTGTCAAATGAGACGTGTTACAATAACCATAGTTTAGAATGCCTTTCTCGAAAAAGACTGTAAGGACTTCTGACCCCTGAAAAGTCAGTGGATAAATATGCCATAAATCCCAACTACAGAATGGATTTCTAACTTTCAAAAAATGGGACCAAACGGAAAGTTATCTTCTTTTTTTTTTTCTATCAAACATAATTACAAACAAAATACTATCCACAAACGCTTCGTGAAAACAATCGGTTAAAAATACCAGTTTCGAGGTAACTAACGAAGCAAAACAACAATGTTTGCTCCTGCTATTTCGGGATTCAGAGCCATCGCTACCTAAACCCAACGTCAGAAAATTTCACCGCTTGTTCAAATATCGATTTATCTTTCTTTCATCTACCCACGAGTATCTGTCAATATCACAAAGGTTATTCACTTCCCCGCTGTCATCCCGGTGTACAGGCTATAGTCATATGTAAAAGGGTTATAACGAGTATGTTGGGGACATGATTGTAAAGAACTTTCTCCAAAGGATCTTAAATATAATACCCGAAGACCGTAAAAATGGCGTACTGAAGAGGAGATTGGTACTAAGCAGAAACTTCAGAAGGTTGGATACAAACAGATACATAGATAAGCCGTAACCAGCTCTTTAAGGGGAGTTGTTCAGAATGATACAGTCAATTATAAGTTTCTAAGTATTCTAAAAGTATGACTACACACATCTGTCACATCCTGTATTTTATATCGTAAACCAACAAAAGGGGGTCTCAGACAGAATAATCATTCTGCTTGCCTGAAAAGTATTTTTAGGTAAAGGACGTCTTACATTTTCTTTATGAGATTATTCTTATTTTACATAGATTCTAGTAGTTTAACGTTTATAATAAGGGCTGATTACTCCATCAGATATTATTTGGTACTATAGGCGAGATAGAGAGCTTGAGTAAATACTATAATACCACAGTGATAAAAAATAAGAAAGTAAACCACCTTTTCAGAGCGAGCCTGCGCCCTGGTTAAAAAGGATGGAGTTATTCGGCCCATCGCCGTGAATAACACGACTTCCTCCCCCTGTTCTAGAAAATAAGTTCCTGCCAACACAACTGAGCTTCGGATCCAAGTGAGGTTGCGAGGCCGCTGTACACGCTGCACGCACCTTCCTTACACACATCTATAATTTTTATTTTTATTATTATCCAAATTTTATTATTAGTATTAGAAAGAGCGGTTGCTATTATTCAATCCGGAGGCGAGGTTCTGCTAAAGCTGTATACAACGCATTCAATTCAGTAGACTGGGGTGTCCTACTCACAGAAATCAAAGAACACATTCCGGCCACATTCCCATACCTTTGGCAGGCATATTACAAACCATCTGATCTCATTTTAAAAGGCAATCTCCTCCATTCTGCAGTCAGCTATCAGCGGGGCGACCCACTCGGACCAGCTAAATTCAGTCTAGACATCCACCCCCACATTGGCTGTCTAAATTAAAAATTCAATGTTTGGTACCTTGACAATGGAACCATAGGAAGCAGTGAAATTTCAGAAGATTGTGAACCTAATGTTAAAAGTTTGGTAAAAAATCATGTAAACTACATGTTGAGAATAGAACAAAAACTTATTTTTAATACATATAAAAAAAACTTTAAGATTTTTTTTTCTCTTTTCGTAGGGCGTGTAGTGTACTAATCTATTTAATCTCATGTAACCTGTATTTTAAGTGCACTGATAAATCATATGCGCAGCTTGTCGCTCTCTTGAAGACTACCAGCTTTGAACCTTACAAAAGCTTTTCAATCATGCCATCAATACGAAAGCAGAGGACGACTGGAAAGCTTTTAAAAAAGCACGTAACCAATTCCAAAAACAAACTAGGACTAATTTTAAAGAATGATGGTAGCCTTCGACTCCCTGTTTATCGAGTGGCATTTACTCGATAAACAGGGAGTCGAAGGCCTCGCGAATCAAAATACTAATAAGTAAAGATCCACAACACCAACCTGGATCGAAAAAAAACTAATGGCGAGTAAACCAAAAGCGAGATAGAGCTCTGTAGTGTATTGAGCGAAACGCATTTCCCGGGAAGTACAATCCTACCCACATATAGGGTAAATATATCTAAGGAAATACCAAGCAATCTCGCTACCATCACTAACCCTGCCGGAGGCATGGGTGGAAGCCAATAATCTAAAAGCGATATGAGCGATCAACTCCTTCCTTCCATATAAATCACCAGGACCAGACGGCGTATTACCAGCCTTACTAAAATGGGGAGCATAGCTCATTATACCAAGACTTGTAACAATAGCAATATCGGCATGCCTAGCAATCGGCTACATGCCCATGATCTGGAGAGAGGTGAAAGTCATCTTCCTGCCGAAAACCGGTAAGGATGACTATACTGACTTCAAATCCTTCAAACCTAAAATTCTTACATCATTCATTCTAAAAATATTAAAAATATTGTCTGATAGATACATAAAGGATTGACACCCTAGACTAGAAAACGTACTAGGGGCGAAATCCACAGCGAACACCTTACACGCAGTGGTCAAGAAGATAGAAAGCTAAATACTAAGCTCACATCATGTCTGAAAGTGTTCATAGACATCAAAGCAGCCATTGATGTAACAAACTTCAGTAGCAGCAGAACAGGATTAGAACAACTAGGCATTAATCTTAACATGATAACCTGGATAACAAATATGCTGGAATCAAGAATAATCTCTATGGAAATCAGTGATAAAATCAAATTCAACACTTGGCCAAGGGATGTCCTTCTTCTTCTTCTTCTTCAGCATTTCACCGTCCACCGTTGGACATATGCCTCCCCAGTTGTCCTCCATCTTGTGCGGTCCGCGGCCATTCTCGTCCAGGATAGGCCGGCCGTGATCTTTATGTCGTCGGACCACCGTGTCGCAGGTCTTCCAACGCTTCTTTTTCCTGTGCGGGGTCTCCAGAACAAAACTTTAGAGCTCCATCTTCCGTCATTTCTGCGACAGATGTGTCCAGCCCATTGCCATTTAAGTCGCGCGACTCGTTTTCCTATATCGGTAACTTTAGTGCGTTGGCAGATGAGCTCGTTTCTTATCATGTCGCGGCGGGACACTCCGAGCATCGACCTTTCCATCGCTCTTTGTGTGACTCTAAGTTTGTTCATCATCCCGGCAGTAAGCGTCCATGTCTCGCAAGCGTAAGTCATCACCGGGAGAACACACTGGTTATAGACTCTAGTCTTCAGCGATTGAGGGATCTTGGAGTGGAAGACGTCCTTGAGCTTTCCGAATGCTCCCCAAGAAAGCTGGATTCTTCGGTCAATCTCGCGATCCAGCGAGTCCCGTCCCAGTCTGATGATCTGCCCTAGGTAGTTATACTCCTCCACTTGCTCCATCAAGGGATGTCCACAGGGGGCGTACTATCCCTACTTTTATAAATGGAGGTATAAGTAGCTAACGACCTGGTGACGCAACTGAACATAAGAGGATTTTACTCAATAGCTTAGGCGTTGCCCAGGCAAAGCGAACATCCAGCCGCCTGCCCAGCGACGGCGGCAGTGACTTGGCTCAAATTTTCTATCTCACTCAATATTAAATAATTTATAATTTTAAATTCAACTAGGTTAGATATCTGGTTGTTGAAATGTATCTGTCATTCCTACTTATGTTTAATATTGTTGAAAATTTACGATTTAGTCAGCAGAATCTACAACTAGGGGCGCATAATATGTTCTCAACTCTAGGTGTAACTGTTTAAATTGTGTAATTTTTATACTCAAATTAGAAGCACTTTCCAGAGCTAATTGGCATTCGAACTTGATCACCCAGCTCATGTGATGCTTGATCGAAGACGAGATATTGCGACTCTTTTATTTGGTGACAAGTCTTATACTGAACTTATGTTAATATCATACTGACCTTTTCAAGAACGTTCATAAGAAAGAAGAAGTTCATAATTATAGGTTTCTTAAAATAAAATTATAGACTCCTTAAAAGTGACACTGTATTCAGAAAAAAGATTGGTCCTTGATCAATACCTACCTTTACCACTATATCTCTGGTTGTGTTGAATGCTAAGTCGATCATTTCTCCGAACCTTCGAACCCGTAGACTTAAAGCAGGGATCAGCACAATCGCCCCAAGCAGAAAGATCGTTACCACGCCGCACCACGAACAAATAGAGGTTGTTTATCCTGCCTCGGAACTGTGCTGTCAAATGTTTGTTGGATAAGGAGGCTACGTGATACTTCTCCAGATATTTAACAACACTTATAAGTATGTATATGTATTTATAGACGTATTATATTAGATAAAATTTTGGAACATGACGAGGGTGGCTGCGACGCAAGCATCTCCCTTGAATCTCGAGACCTATCGTTGCGTTATCGTAATCTCATTATTTGGAGACCTTAATACCCGATGTCGTTAAATTCAACCTGGAATTGTTGCTGCCTTGTTAGACTGGCAAGATAATTGCGATGACACGATATCATTTGGAAGGGGGAGGCACCCGGCGGTCGGGGTCAAAGGTGAAAGGAAGCGTTTAAATTTTAATTAAACAACGACATTGCGTGGTTGGGGATAGGCTCCTTAAGGGAGCTTAACATAACAAATTAGGAACAATCGTGCACAAGCAGCACAAGTTCAGATAAGAGGCTTTCGGAAGGCGACGGAATTTGACCAAAAGACTGAAGGTTTCCGTTTGGGTTTTGTATTTTCCTGTTTTGGTGGAGGTCGGCTTGGAGCTATATCGACTTAATGTAGTCGACAAAATATTTTTCAGACAATACACACCAGAGTTTTAAGGTTTCCGATCCAAAGGAATCAGCTTAACCTGCTTGTTTACAAAAAAAAAACGTCAACGACTCACTAAAGTTTACTAGAGGCGGGGGTGCGCGGGGCGGAGCATGTTTTGGAACCCTACCCTCAAGATACCCCAGATCGATAGCCTGCCAACTTACGATCAGTACACCAAGCACGACTTTACCAAATTGCATATATTAATTTAAAATCAACTCACCAATTGATGTCATTAGTGTATCGTTATTTTATTTACATTTACTTAGTAAACATTTATTCTGATCATAAGTGGGAAACCTATCGTTTTTAGCATGGAGGGTACCGAATGAAATAAGCTGTTCTATTGTGATCTAGAATACACGCAACATATAGAGTCTCAACCTTATTACTAAGCACGTCGAGCGAGGTGCCCTCAGTTATAAACCTACTGCAACTAAGATCCTATCTACTTTTATGTACCTACTGCAATTTAGTATTTAGCAGTGATCGGGAAAGGTAGTTTCTGACACTTATTATACGTGGTATGAAAGTGTATTCATATTTTAAGGGATTGTTATGGTCATTCTGTTAACTTCTACTATAAAACCGATTTGATCAGAGCAACTTTATATTTTGTACCCGCCTCGGTCAGATATTGCTTAACCCGCAAGATAATTCCCTATTCGCGAGTACAGCCAGGGGCACAGAGTACATTATTAGTCTTTTGATATAGAGACATCAGTGTCCCTTTACGGCCAGCGCTGTCTGGCGGCGAGTGAAAGAACCAAGTCTTATAAAAACATACCTATAGCTATACCTTAGACAAGCATTACTTAAGTGCAGCAGTGTAATGTAAGAAGGAAACCTATAATCATCAATTTTCAAATTGAGTTTATATGGATGACCACTTAAGATTATTTGTGTGGACATCATACAAACTTAATTTGGAGAGAGATGATTGTAGGGTTCGTTTACTTTCATGATTATTTAGAGAACTAAAATAAAAAAATGAAGTGACAATTAAATAATTTTTAATATAAGAGTATCACATTTTATATCATTAAAATTAACATATATAGCAATCATAGTTTTACAATAATTATATTGGTGTATGCACTGTTGGGATGGCATTCCGAAAAAGAGTGGTGGATGAAGCATGACATTTCTCTTCAAAGTATTTTTGACATACTCTTCGTCGTTTAAATACCAGTTCCTCTTTAAGAGCCAATACATTCCCCCCCAAGTTAAAGGTCCATATTAGGATCCTGGCAGGAATATGTCAGGATCCTTTGCAGGATTGGGGAATGTATGCAGTGGTATATATATGGTCTTCAACTGTAAATCAAAAAAAGTACATATAATGGACCGAATGAATAAATATAATGACTGCTTTAAATCATTTTTCCAAGACAAGGAAGGTTTGTTTGTTACAAAAGGAGATGTTATCATTTTGTTGGATCTCTGTAAGTGAACATAACAGACAGTGAAAGGCCCATCTAATAGTAGGACACATATTTACGATAGGGAACTAGTATCCTAACCTAAGTGAGTCTAATCGGTTGGAGTGTAGCTAAGGGTTTTTGTCCTCTTATCGACAGGGACCAAATGTCTGTACTTATACTACTTGTGGTTAAAAGACCACGCATTACAATAAAGTATCACTTACTAGTTGTATTGCTGTTAGGAACACAGCATCGTTTCTCATTAATCATTCTTGAGGCATTTCTTGATTCCAAAAATGAGTGTTCAGAGTTTGAATGCAGTTGTCGATATCCAAAATCCAGGTCCAGGAGCAGAGAATAGGTGATGTAAAATCCACAAAATCACAGAAAAGCTAGTATTTATATCGATGCAGAAAAGCACAATCATCAATCAATCAAAATGACATGACAACCGGAGTTTCGTTACAGTTGAATATGCTACGGATTAATCTTTTAATAAAAATATTAACAATCACCAGACTACTGACAAACAAGTTATTTTCATTAGTTCCAGCTATATTTCAGTTGAAATATTTTGGTAAACATCTTATATGTTCTGTATAAAAAATATTTTGACCTATAAATATGCATAGAACGGATTGTAATCACAACCTCTTTTTATATTTATTTTTATTTTGAGGCTCTGGATACTTTTCTTTCAACCTGATTCACGACCTCTAGGGGGGAATCAAAGTCAAAGTCAAAGTACTTTATTACTGTAGATATTTATATTTATTTAGCAAACGTCATTTTTTGCTCTTCTCTACATTGGACCACTGTGGGAGAAGAAGGGCGTAGAAACTCCCACAGATTGATTTTTAGATCTCTTTTAAAAATAGGCTGTGCTTAACTAATACAAATATGAAAAATTTAATTGTTATGATTAATAAGCAGGAATAAATAATTACAAAATTATTGACAGCAAGGTCTGTGTTGAGCCAGATTAACCCCATACAGTCCTGTCATTTAAGTAATCTTGAACATTGTAATATCCCTTTTTCGACAAAGTCGCTTTAACATGCTTTTTAAATTGCTCAAATGGCAATTTCAAAATCTCCAGAGGTATCTTATTATAGTAGAGAATACACTGACCCTTGAAAGAATTGCTAACCTTCGCGAGTCTAAATCGGGGCGCACACAGTCTGTGATTATTTCTTAGGTTAACATTACAGCTATCGCTAATATTGGAAAATGTTGTAAGGTTCTTGCGTACATACATTATATTTTCGAAAATAAATTGACTAGCTACTGTTAGTATGTCAATTTCTTTAAAAAGCTCTCTTAAGGAGTCTGTTCGTTTTAAATTATAAATTGCTTGAATAGCTCTTTTCTGTAAAATAAAAATAGTTTGAATATCCGCTGCTTTCCCCCACAACAAGATACCATAGGACATCACACTATGAAAGTAACAAAAATATACTAGCCTAGATGTAGCTACATCCGTGCTTGGTCTGATGTTCCTAACAGCGTAAGCCGCAGAACTTAATTTACCAGCCAATTTATCTATGTGGGGTCCCCACTGCAATTTGCTATCAATGGTTATTCCAAGAAACTTCGCATCATTTACTAAACTGGTCTCAACTTGCCTGACATTTGGAAGTGAGAATTTGATACACTTGGTTTTACCAGCGTTTAACAATAAATTATTAACTGTGAACCAATTCAAGGTTTAAGACAATACACCATTAACATCATCAAATTCTCCTTTTTGTCTTTCAATTTTGAAGACCATTAAAGTATCATCAGCAAACAACACTATGTCAGTTAATTTCTCCACCATGAAAGGCAGATCATTAATATATACCAGGAATAAGAAAGGGCCTAATATGGAACCTTGTGGAACGCCAATTTTAACACCCGATCCATCAGATTTTACGCCGTTAACTTCTGCCTTTTGAATTCTATTGCTTAGGTATGATCTTAGTAGATACAACGCTTTATTTCTAACTCCGTAATGATTTAATTTAATTAATAGCGTATTATGATCAACACAATCAAACGCCTTCGACAGGTCGCAAAAAACTCCGATAGCATCCTGTGCGGCCTCCCATGCAGAACAAATAAGGGTAATACAAGGGTAATATAAGGGTAATACCTGCATCCGTAGACGATTTACCCCTAGTGAAACCATATTGTTTAGCGTGGAGTTGTTTTGTACGGTTGAAGTGTGAGAGCATTTGATTGAGTATAATCTTTTCAAATATTTTACTTAGTGTTGGAAGAACAGATATTGGTCTGAAATTTGAAGGATCGCCCTTATCTCCCGACTTGAACAGAGGTATCAGTTTACTGTGTTTCATGAGGTCTGGAAAAGCCCCATTGTCAACACATTTATTGAATATATAAGCTAAGTGTGGGTCTATAACTAGAATTACTGAACCAATGACTTTGACTGATATACCCCACAGGTCTTCCGTATTTTTTAAGTTAAGTAATTTAAACGTTTTGACAATGTCCTGGGGATATACATGATGAAATTTTAAATGATGAAATTTTAAATATACATTACTGACGCTAGTGTTATTTTTTAATAAAGTCTCTGCTTCATATGGATATGAATTTAGACGGTCTGTTGTGAGTACGGGTACATTGGTGAAGAATGTTTTAAAAGCTCGAGCAACATCATATATACCCTTGGTATAACTTTGCCAGTTTCGCGGTTTATTATTTGCCAAACTGTTTTCATTCTATTATTTGAATTTTGAATTTTTCTATTCATGTGTAAAGTTTTTGCAGTTCTACAAACCAACTTGAAAGTTTTGCAAAAATTTTTAACATAGTCATGAAATTCTCGATCAAAGTTATAGGTTTTTTGATCATAAATTTCATACAAGATAACTCTACTTTTACGAATTCCAAACGTTACCCAGTCATTAAATTTAGATTTACCGTTGTAGTCACTGACTTTCTTTAATTTGAAAACTTTACTGAATTCTGTCTGAATAATGTTGAAGAAGTCTGAGTAGATTTTATTTGGGTTCTGTTCATTAAAATCCGGTACTGGCAAATTTATATCTAAGTTTTTCGTATATGTCTCTAGTCTATGGGATGTAATAGGCCTATAAAATGATGGACCAGTCTTATCCTTAATAGCAATTGGGAATGAAACTGTTTGACCACTATGATCGGAAGGTAAGCAGTTAATTACACTTTTACTTGTGAATACACAGTCACAAAAAACGTTATCTAAGCAAGTTTGGCTGGTAAGTGTAAATCTAGTTGGCTCTAAAAATACATGACATAAATTAAACGATTTGAATAAAGTTATTAATCGTTGTTTCATTGTTGTTCCCACAAGCAAATCTACATTAAGATCGCCACAAATAATTAACTTTTTTTTGTTATTACATATTTTAGTGAGGGCTTCTTCCATAATTTTCTCAAATATTTCGAAATTGCCATGGTCTTTTTCATCCCTCGGTGGCCTGTAGACACAAACAATAATATGGCTATCTAACTCAACACAGGATACCTTTACTTGTCTTTCAACAGTATGTGCAAGAATATCTTTCCGTTGTTTCACCTTAATATTATTTTTCACTAAGATTAAAGAACCACCTCTATCAGCAGTCTTTCTATTGTAACAACTGACAATTTTGTAATTATTTATGTTAAAAGATATCATTTTTTCCTTCAACTAGTGTTCTGTAACACAAATAATATCAATGTCAGAATTTTTTAGAAATAATTCTAATACAAGTTCTTTGTCAGGTAGCCCCTGGATGTTTTGATGGGCAATATTTAACTGGGGCTTACATTTTGACATATTTAGTGGCTCTTGTATGCTAGAAATTTCCTCTATTGTCTTATGAACTAATTTAAATTACTTGGAACAGATTCTAATGTTGCATGCAAAGTATAATTAACAGGTGAATTCCCAATAGGGGTGCATGTTATATTACTCTTAACATAAGCTGATGTCAAGTTGAACTTGGTTAAACCAACTATAGCTGCTTCGCATATATTATAAGCTAACAATGTAGCTACTAATTTTCTATATTTATTAGACAGGTACAATGTATCCTGTGTCAGAGTAAAGTTATGAATAAAATTATTCATGTCGGAATATAAAATAGCATCGCTGTGATGACATGTTAAATTAAATAAATGAATATTCATTCTATGCACAGATTTGTTCTGTAGTTCTGTCAAATTACAGGCATATGGAAAATTGCAAAGTATAAATTTGCATTTCATCCTACTATGTAAGTCTAGAAGTTTTTCAACACTTTTATTCAAATCATTCCGACTAATGTTTGAATGATTTCCTACCATAATTACAATAGTGCTATACTCATCATAGATACCGCGACTAATTATCTTCACTAGATCTACAAATGAACTATTTGGACAGCAAATGTTCGTTACTTTTTGGTTAAGCCGGTTATATAATAGAGGCCCAAATGGAGGAGGAGAGGAATGAAAGAACTAATGCTAAAGGAGAATTTGTTTGTGGAAGTGTTTCTACTGAGTGAATGCACCCTGGCCATGGGGGGTCTCACTCAACAGTTTAAGTACAATCGACCAGCCAACCCGCCGTGCAGGATTTCAGTTAGGTTGCCGCTCGCTTGGCTTGCAATCGCGTCGCGCGCTAACCGCTCCTCATAAGCAACTTTTCTGTGAGGTTTGCAATAACAATGACTTAAGTACCTAACATTTTAGGGTATCTAAAGGAATTATTCACAAATAAAATTTGATTCCTTTTTAATTGAATACCTTTTGTTTACCTAAAAGTAAACACTTTAGACCCGGTATAAAACAAATTACAATTACTTAAGTAAGGAGGTAGGTACCTATCTAGCCTTAGAATGTGTCAATAGCCTGAGTAAGTACTAATAACACCTCTCTCACACAAAGTGGACTAAAATTCACAAACACAAATCGCACGTAGGTAACCCGTGATCAAGCGAAACAGGAGTTAACAGGACGACCTTGTGATGTCAGAGTAAAAGAAGCTCTCAAGCGTAGTAATGCGGCGCAATCTAGCCTGCACGGGCGGGGCAACCGATTCGGTAGATGTTTAGCGATTATTGTACGTAGTGCAGGTGCGAGCTAGATTGCGCTTTAGTGCCGCGAAGCGAGAGTAGCTATTTATTTAAGTGCATTTGCGGAGTGATCTTTCTTTACGTAGTATTATTAAGAATTCTGTGGTACAGCTAGCCAACAGATGCTTCATATTTATTTATTCCATTAAAATTAGCTTCTATTTATTTACCTTTACCTATACATCCCGGGGTCGACTATGCATATGCAAACAATCTTATCTATCCTCAAATGAAAAAAGCTGGATCAAATGACAGTTGGTGGGTTGCCGCTATATGCTAGAAAAAAAAATGTGTTGTCTCCGTTGACCAATTCAATTATTTCGATTATTCTATCAATTCTCATTCCGATATTAATTATTTTTGAGGTACTTGCTGAAACGTTACTTTTTTGATACGATGTTGTGTGAATAATATCTATAGTCTGTTTGAGTCTTGAAATAATGTAAATAAACAAACGAGGAAAATCAGAACGTATTAATATTAAAAAAAACAACGAAGAAGACAACAAGAAAGTATAAGTTAAAACCCATCGAAGTATTTTTCTGATCGAATGTCTCGGATTTTACTGTATCGATTTTTACAACACTATGAGTAACAAGCTTGCGAATCCAAATATATATTTTTGTCTAGTTAATTAGATACAAGTGACGTAGGTTAACATTTCGGATTACATGATATGGTATACCTAGATACCTATCTTGAATTAATAGGTTAATAGTAATATAATAGGGCCAGCCTATTTTCAATACCAATAGCACTGTGACCCAGTAAACCTTTTAAAACGATCAAATTCCCGGTATCCTTCAGACCCAATACCTAAAAACTCCAAAAAAAAAACGAAATGAAGCCCCAAGCATTGCAATTGGCTAGGTCTGCTACTTATTCTGTGCCAAAACTAGGGGAGGCAAACCACAGTCAGTCAAAAACAATACTGGGTCTGAACCACTATTATTTGATCCTTTTAAAAGCTGATTGGGCATCACCAGGCTATTACAGATCTACGACGTACCACGCCGGTCCTCTCATGCTTAAGGTGTCATTGATTCCCCTTCCCCTTACAGCTGGCACCCCCTCGCATCCTGATTAACGGAAGGGACTGAAAAAATCACAGCTTTCTTCCGGTTCCGGTGGGCAGTTTCATTAGTGAAAGCTGAGATTTTTCTGTTCTTTGCAGAGTGTTTTTTCAGATCGCAAACTTAGGCTTAGAAATGCTAATGAAAGTAACAATCAGAGAAACGACGCATTTTTTAGCTGACTGATAGTAAGACTTGCCTGGAAAGTTAACCGGGAGTTTTGAAAATTGGTGATTTTATGGATTTTGATGGGCTCTTACCGAATATCTACTTGGCCACCTCATATCAAACATTACCTCTTTTGTAGAAAATTTACCTCTTTTTGTAGGGTCATATTTTTAGTTTACGAGCGCCGCAAAGTTAACTTCATTCAACATGCATTTTTGCCATAAATACATTTCCAATACATTTTCAACCACGTGGTAGAAATTAGTAGCGCCCAAGCGTAAATAGCCGAAAGCTGCCCAATGGGCGCATAATACTAAGCCTCCGCTGTCCGTCAATATATTTGTCCGTCTCGTTCCGATCGTCCGTCCGTTCGTCCGACTCTCAATCAGCGGGCTATATCTCTATATATACTCTGTGAAATATTACACAAAATCTGTAGTGTACATCTGTCGACCACGCTGTTATCTATTTATTATTCGTTTATTCGTACCTGATAGAGTCAAATCACTACATAGATATTGAAGAAGAACTAGAATATGCTAAATTAACGAGCAAAACACCAGTCAACAATGCCGCTTTAAATGAAATGAAATGAACGGGTTAAGAAACATTTAGATACAATCACACAGAAACAACTTTTAAAAAGGCTTAATTATTTAAATAAAAGCTTTTAAAAAAAATAGAAAAATATTTTGAATTAAATCAAATTGATCAAACAATAAAACACTGATTTGATCAGAAAATAACTTTAATTGCGGGCTCCAGTGTTGTGCTTAGTTACATGTTTTCTACTTCCAAATAATAATCTCTCATTGGAATTATGATAAATTTAATTTTTATCAGGTTTTTAGTACCTATTTGTGTTAATGAATTCCAATAATTTGCTGAGTTTTTAATTGTAAATGACTGGATCTTGAGCTCCATACCATCCTGTACGATATGTAGCGAACAGGCACAATAGGTAACTCCCCCTTCCACCTGGGTAAGCTCATGTTACTCAGCTGCTCTAATTGAGTTCAAATCATAGCTAGTAAAGTAGCTCTTTGTGCTTGCACAATTAGTTCAATATTGATTATACAAATGATCGCCTACTATCGGACATTGGGTTGCATTTATGCGCAACCGAAAATTGACGAGCGGACTCCTAAGTGAAGGAGTACAGAGTACTACAATCTTTTTCCGATTCAAATTAGGTTCAAAACAAGAACATCACCATGGCGACCATTTCCATTATAATTCGCCATAATGTTTTAAGACGGTCACGGTAATTTTGCGGATCAAATTAGGTTCCTTATATGAATCGGCATAAGACGTTGTGGTAACCCCCCTGTACCTAACTATTTTTCTGATGGAATTGATATGTCTTTGATGTAAATGAATCGATTTTTACAACACTAGGAGTATGAAGCTTGCAACATTAAAAGTAATAAAGGGCGAATCCAACTGTCTGGTCTAGTTAATTATATTTCAGATTTTAGTTTATTTTATTAGAAGACTGTCTTAATGAGCTGGCAAGGTGATATTATCAAATAACTCATTTTAGGCGCCATTTTTCAAATATTGCGCCCTAAACTTTTTGGTTGCGGCGCGAGCGGCAAAGATACGAGGTAGAAAAGTATAAATTCAATATTTATAAAATCACCAAATAACAAAACTCCTGCAAATCTTTCTAGTTCGCCATAAATCGGTCGCATCAAATGACTGGGGTCATGCGTAGCAATTTACTATATCGTTTAACGGAATCTTGGTTATATGTAAAAGGGCAAGGATAAAAAGATATTTGACTCTAGTAACACCCTTCTCCTATTCTCAAATATAAACCCTTCTCCTATTTCATTGAAATTCTTTAGTATTTACAGTATGGGAAATATTAAAGTGCACATCAAACATACTAATTTGCACAGCAAATATAAGAGCAAAATACTGCGGTAGCTCAGGTGAAGGGTAAAGGGGGTGAGCGAGGCGAAACCCTCTTTATCCTTCGTGTTAGGTTCAACATGTAAGAACAACAAAAAATACTTAAAACATAAACTTAAGTACTCATTAAATATTTAAAACATAAAAAGTGTTTTTGTAAATCCTTTTTTGCTGTGCACATCAGTATTTTTGATGTGCCTTTAAATAATGCCTTTTTGATGTGCCTTAATATATTATAAACATACATAACTCCTGAACAATGAACTGGTTGTAAAGCATTCGCCATCTAAGAACAATAACCATAACGCCAACAGTGAATATTGTATTTGCACTACACCATAACTATGGAAATAAAATAGTAGATTGTTAACCGAGGGCTGAAAGGCACCCATTCCTGACGAGATGTTTTGGCGCTCGAACGAAGTGAGAGCGCCAATAGTTCGAGGCAGAAATGGGTGCTATCACCCGAGTAAAACACTCTACTTTTCATTACGAATACGAGGAAAGTAAACACAAGCCAGTTAAAATCAAAATAATTTTATTAAAAAACAAAGTCACTTGAAATCAACATCATTCTATTTAAAAAACAAACAACAAATTCATGTTTAAAATACAACTCATAAAAAAAGTAATTTCGGTGCCCCCGTTGATGTCTTTTACTTTGAGCATAACATTAAAAAAATACTTCCGTTTTATGGCTGTTTATGTTACTACCATTGCGTTGTTCAATATAAACTACGATTCATATATATTTTTTTAATACTTTTCTGCTTTAGAGCAGGCATTTACCACTTTCAGCACGGTGCCTGGATGAACAATGACCCCCTTTCAGAGTATGAGTAATGAAAAAAACATTTCTCAAATTTCAAGCAATATTAGGAAAACCAAGAGAAGGGTACATAGCTTACAAAAATCCGCACAAAGCAAGAAAAGGATAAGGAAATAAATCTCTTATATCAGCAATCACTATGTCAGGAGCGCCAGCAAGAATGAATATGAAGGGAACATGACGCATTTAGATCTGCTTATTCGATTGTAACAGGCCTCGTTAGAAGACATGACTACGAAATACGTATCTGCTGAGACTGAAATCTGCGATCTAAAGGTAGTTTCCATACCATTTTACACGGGAATAAGTAAAACGACAGTATTTTGTACAACTAAAACTTTTTAATTATTCATAAAATAATAAAATATTAAATACTAGGTAGGACATCGAAACATTGAAAAACAGTTTTGTGTATGTGTATGTAAGTATTGAACTATGTATTCAGGTTAATAAAACTCTTTGCTCATTGAAAGCAGAATTGGATAGAAATTGAGTAACTTATTTACAGAAATACTATCAAATATGATAAAAAAAAAACTTAATATTATAATGCGAATGAGCAATCAAAAATCGTATAATGACAAATAACTAAGCAAAAAACACTAAAGATCTTTTCCGATAATATCAGTCCAGTTCAGTTCGCCGATAAACAAATAAAACAAAATGGCTTAGAAAATGGCCATACAAAAAATCTCTTGTATGGGTTCTTATTTTAATTCTTAAAAACCGGTATGTTCCATAATTTGTTGTTATAGCGGCAATAGAAATACACTCTCTGTGAACATTTCAGCTCTCTACCTATTTTAGTTGATCTGGTAGAGCCCGGTGACAGACGGACAGACAGACGGATGGACGGAGGCTTAGTAATAGGGTCCCGTTTAGCACCCTTCGGGTACGAAACCCTAAAAATGACAAGTTGTAACTAACTCATTAATTAGAATGTACACGCACAGGTCCCACCGCTAAAGCTGAAACTATAATTACCTTAAGTTACCTACCTATATTCCGTTTAAAATTGAGATTTATTCTTGTTTGTGCTCCCTTAATCGTGTTGCCTTGTTTAGATCTCTCACTCAGACCAAGTTAATATCCTTACAGATTGCTTTACAGCTGTCTGAGAAACGATTACGGCGAAATTATTGGATCTGAACATCTTAAACATTCATTGGATCTACGAGTTTCCAATTAGGCTCAATTATAACTAGATTTTTTCCACCTAGACACTATTTCTGTGGTCCACGCTAATATGAAGTACGCCATATTACTTATAAACCTCTTTATCATTGCCGATTTTATATAAAATAGGCAATAAAAATGCTTCATCACCATCACCATCACCATCAATCAGCCACTGCTGGATATACTTTACCACGCCAAAATATGCTTACCAAAGAAAAAATTAAATAAACGGTGAAGTGCGAGTCGGAGCCGCGGACGAAGCGTTCCGTACTACCGCACATTGGTATTCAAGTTTCTTTCGTGGGGATACGGGATATCTCTAATTTTCTTGTGTGTTTAGAAAGCAAAATCTTGTTAACAAAATTATTGGTGCGGCTACTTTATTTGTGTATTTATTAGTTTGTATGTGTATTGATATAATAAATTTTTTACCCATTTTTCTTATTTTTTAACTAAGCATTTCAGGTTTATATTTTTGAGATACTCGCAAGCAACAATCCCTTGCATTTAACATGTCACACGATACTGTTTGAAAAACTTTATATTTTAAATTCAGATTTGTCCCCCAATAATAATAAACAGCCCCTATTTAAATTATAAATTTCTTATGTTTTTTTATTTACAATACTTAATTTTTCGGTTAATGGATTCGGTCGTTTAATATTACTTATAATCACCTATGACAGACACACGAGTGATCATATAATGGTTCCATTTTTTCTTTTTAAGGTACGGATCCCTAAAATAGGTGTAGTGCGAGTTGGACATCTACACAAAGGGTCCGTATCATCGTACGAGAAATAAGTACTCAAAACGGTTGTTTTGAGTTGGTTCTCTTTTTTTTGTTGTCTCTTTCGTTGGTTTTCTTTTAAACATTAATTGGTTCAATTAATGTTTAAAAGAAAAAAAAACCTGGAGTATGTAGGCAGTGGTAGTTCTTAATATAAGAAGGAAAGAAAATAATTGTTATATTGTTTATTTATCCAACCAACAAATCAGCACAAACTTGGTACTTACATACTTAAATTTATGAAAAACGAATGAGAAGAATAAATGAAAAGTACGTAGGGATCTATTTACGAGAATAATTTCTTCGAAATGCCTATTTATGCAAAATACTTTAAAATGTTATGTTATTTTGTAATGATTTCATTATTATTATATGTTTTATTCCTCTAAATGAATAGGAAAAACGAAAAGAAAGTGTGGAATTTTCGTATGAGTTAAAGACGAAGGAGGCCGGGGTAGAATTCGATATTAAAAATACTTTTTTCTTCTGAATAAATATCGATGCGGCCAGTTCTCCAAAAGGGGGGGCCCGGAAATGGATTGTTGGGTTTGGGAAAATTTAAATTCTAGTTTCTATATGAAGAGGTGAACCAAAACAATCGCAAGCAAAATGGCCATAGAATCTTATTACAAGCGTATTTCGTTATGTAATTCTTTATTTGTTGTTATAGCGGCAGCAAAAACATGCTCAGTGAAAGTTTAACGCTCTACCTATTTCGGTTCATCAGATGGAGCCCGTTGACGGACGGTCGGACAGACAGACGGTCAGAAAACGGACAGCAAAAAGGCTTGCAATAGTAATAGTGTCTCTTTTGACACTCCTCGGGAACGGAACCCTAAAAATTTCGGCTAATTCGAGGAAATCTGAAGAGACTAGAGATAAGACGTGATTTCTGGATAAAAAAAAGTAAAGCAGAGACTAAGGACCTCCACTTGCTTTACATAGTTCCTCATCACGCTATCATACTACACAGATATCCTATGACTATGAAGCACAACCGACTACTCAAAGGGCTCCGAAAGTCATGTCACACTGCAGGGCAGGTATCTCACTCGGGAAATGATAGTGTCCTTATGACATTTAAATGGAACTTCATTAGAGCAATTGCCTGTGTATTCAGTCATATGTGTTTTCACCCCATTAACCGCCATATATATAAGACGCCAGGACGTCTCGTAGATCGTACGAGGGATAGTGTTGAGTAAACAGACAGCATCCGGGATATCGCTGTGCATGGTAATAATGTGGAATCAACCTAGCATCACTCCAGAAACTCCTGCTTGGAATGAACAGAGCAGCACACTAACCTAATGACCAATCCCTTTTGGTTAAAATAAATAATTATAAATGCTGCCCATTACGACGACCCGAATGGACAGTCGGCAGTGATCCTGCCTGCAAAGCCAAGCGTCCCGGGTTCGAGTCCCGGTGGGGGCAAATATTTGTTTGATGAGAACGGATGTTTGAACCCTAGTTTGTTAATCTATCTAAGTATAATATTTATCTACTTAGGTATGTGTATCGTTGTCTAGTGCCCAAGATACAGGGAATTCTAGTTTGGGGCTAGATCAATGTGTGTAAATAGTGTCCAAGGTATTATTATGATTATTAATGTCCCCACCGAGGGGCGCAGGCCTTTACCCGGATACGAGTAAGATTAAGCCGTCCTCCACCACGCTGGCTCAGTGCGGGTTGGTGGAGGGGTCTTACGACCACTACCACGTAGCGATAGTAGCCGGGAAACATCATCATCATCAACATCCGAAACACAGAACGTCCGATAATGTTGACGAACTCTGTGGCGCAGCGGTTGCGGCTCTGCCTACCATGTGAGAGGTCCCGGGTTCGATCCCCGGCTAAGGGTAAAGGGAAAAAATACTCTCAGGTCTTGGATGATTATAATATGTCGCTGTTTCTGGTTCCCACGACACATGGTATCCTAGTGTGGGGTCAGAAGCAATGTATTTGCCTGTATGTTTATGTTTTATGTACTTAAGCTAAATTAATAATCTCATTGGAGTCCGAATCCTGACCATGTGGTCAGGATTCGGACCTGCATCTCCTGTGTGAGAAGCAAGCGTGAAACCCATTAGACGACGGAGCTCACTTTTATTTAGTTAAAACCCGGACAAGTTAGTTAGTTCCAGTCCTTTTAGGTATGTGTAGGGTCGGTCTTTGGAGCAGACTTCGATTATTGTCGAAAACATTCGAATTATTACTACTGTCCTACTCTGCACGAACTTTTACCAGCTATGCCCTGAAATCGAAATATCTGGAACAAATTGTCAGTTGGATTCGCACTTTTTAAATGCTTATATTTAACTTAGATGATATCGAGGGTCTGATGATGGAGCCGGAAGGTGGCCATGGAAACTCTGTATCAAGTTTGGGCTCGTTTGATTCGTCTTGACAAGTACTCTGGTTTTAGATTAGATTTTCAGCCATAGCGCACCATAAATAATAAAAAGTAAAAAATAAATAAAATAAAATGTTAATTGAATCAAACCCATCAATTAATTAAATAAAAAAAAATCCAGTTTATAAATTGTGCATGTAATGTAATTAATTTTCTTCCCTTTAGAGCACTTAAATAAAGGGCTTTCTAAAATGTCTTTTTACTATGAACTTCTTTCTTTTAATGTTTCAAGCTTGTTACTGCCTAGTTTTCTAAAATCAATACAGTAAAATCGGAGACATGTCAATTCGAAAAAAAAAATACGTCGATTGGTCTATTTGATACTTAAATATTCATATTTTCTTCTTGTCTTCTTCGTTTTCTTTAATATTTATATTTACTGCTTTTCTTTGTTTATTTATTTACATGATGTTTAAATCCAAATTGATCAGAGTATAAGTATAACTTAAACAACGTCTTGTCAAAAAAGTTATGTGCCAACAGTTACAGTAAGAATAATCGTAATAAATTAATTTTCCAACTGCTATTTTTCTACCGTAAATCGGCAACCGACCAACAGTCCATTTGGTCCAGTTATTTTGATTTCACACGGACTCGCACACGAAGACTCCATCAAACAAGAAACCCGAAGAACTACAAAATTAGAAAATAAAAACAAAAAATATATCTCCGCCATCGATATAAATACTAAGGATAGGCCTTCCCGTACTCAATTTCTTACCATTTTGAGGCTAAGAAAAATAGCGCCCCTGTCGGAATTCGTCGGAACCAAGACAGTACGAAAAATTGTAACGGCGTCACGTTCGGTCACGTTCCGAATTGTGGTGTACAGACATAATATTAGGAAAGTTGATCTACGGATAACTCTCAAATACCCGGTGACTTTTAATCGGTGATTAGGAGTAGAAATAAAATATATCTAGCTAAAATTTTACTTAAGGGGCGAGGTCTCACGCAATTACCTCATGTTTAATATATAAAAAGTTGAAATATAATTAAATAGGCATATAAATTTTTGTCTTTGCCGTTAAATTATGAAAGAGGTTGTAAGCTCACAGATACACAATAGTAGCGTGACTTGGAATTTAAGATCTTGATTTTAATTTTTAAGTAATAAAATACCTAATCATAGAAAAAGTTATGAAAATTGGTACCTGATATCACTGATTAAGTCATCGTGTATAAAATAGAGTATTTAGCAATACATTACACGCGTAACATAGCGTCACGCCTTTTCCCATACGGGCTGGCAGAGGCACAACTGTGCCGGTCTGTGCCCACTTAGCTGGTGATTTAATACTCCATCTTGCGTATCAGGGGGCAAGCCCATCGCCGCAGCTAATGTAATGAAGCCGGAGTAATGAAGATTTCCTCACGATGTTTTCCATCACCGTTAGGACATCCGGTTAGATTATTTATCCTTATATTATTCTGTTGCGTCGCGCGTCGCTACAAAGTTACGTCAGTCGAATGGTTGATTTTCGTTTGAGGATTTTTTCGAGAACAATATTTTATAGATAATCAATTTAAAGCCAATAGTAATTGAAAATATAATACTTACTTGTGATACGACACTCCCTGTTTTTGTGTTTTGCGATTTGGGTATGATTTACACCTTTTTACGTCGCAGGTCACCATTTTTGTTTTTGCTGCCGATATGTCAATCGGCTGTCACCGTCCAAGCGCGACTGATTGCAAACAGTCCAATTTTCCCGATTTTGTACTGTTTTTGTAGCGACACTTTCAAGCGCTCCGTGCCCTGTCCCTACTATTCAAGTCTGTGATCTCCGCACTTGCTTTCCACACCACTCCCTACAGATTGCGAATCCGACGTCAAACCCATTGCGCCACCAATGACTATGAAGGAGCCGCTTAGTATCTTCCGGCAACAATCGAAACCTGCGCCAAAGGCAGACCAAACCTCTAAAAGTAAATGTACTGTATATGGATGTATCGGGATTTTCAAACAGTATATAATTGAAGGCTCTTTGAGGAATATTAGAATTTTCGAGCGCCAACCTAACCATTTGCTTTTCCAGCTACATCAAAGAAAACACGTTTTCCTCTTATTCCTTTTTTCGTAATGTCACCGTAAGATTGTCAATACCGTTAGTTGATAAAGTAACGTTCTTTTTTTCGTTAGTTGGTCAACTATCGACAGATAGTCAACTGTAGCGTACTGCTTACTATATGACGCGTTAATTGATAAACTAACGATTAAAACCGTGACATAGTAAACTAGTTTAAACTTTAATTACAAACGAAACACTAGGGCAAACACTGTGGTAGCTTAGGTGAAGACTAGAGGAGGCGAGCGCAGCGAAGCCCCCGAATAGTCTTTGTGTTAGGTTGACATGTAAGAACAAAAGAAACGTAAATTCTAAACCCTGTCGGTCTGGTTTACTATGTGTATCGACAGAGACAGTTACAACTATCGAGTTGATCAACAAATGCGTTAGTTTATCAACTAACGGTTTTGACTTTCTTACGGTGACATATTCTTCTCTGACCCAGAGCATTTGCTTGTGACGTAAAAACATAAACAAAATTTATACGACGACCTCTGTGGCGCAGCGGTTGTGGCCGTGCCTACCATGCGAGAGGTCCGGGTTCGATCCCCGGCCGGGGATTCATAAAAAAAAACAGCTCTAGGATGTTTATACGTGCGTGACGCCCCTATTTCTGGTTCCCACTACACAGGGTATCCTAATGTGGGGCCCGAAGCATTGTATTTGACAATATGTAAATATTTCTGTTCATGTTTATGTTTGGCTACTGTTCACATCCGAGCATCACATTAGCGAGGAGAAACGAGGAGGGAAGAGACTACTCCTGACTCACCATCACCTGTACTGTAGTAAGAGACAGTGGTACAATTTGCAACATCAAAGACAGTGTGGCGATAATCTGAAGAGAATTTACGTTACAAAATAAATGCTTACATTTATGTTCACCGGTTTGTTGACGATAGCAAGCGCTAATGCCATCGTAATGTAGATATATGTCTATATTTTCAGGGATATCTTTTAAACAGTTAATGAAGACCATAGATAGATCTATCAGTCAGGCCAAATAATTTTGTAGGTATTGATTGATGGTAGATGTTAGATGGTGAAGAGGTGATATTCATATTCGGAGACTGTTCACAGAGAGGTAGGTTGGCGCTCTCGGTGCACACGGTATTCGTGCATGATAATTCGTGCGGCGGCTGGCATTCAGAATCACGAATAGAATCGCAAATTGCATCGCACAGAATCGTAGTGCCAACAATGCAGAGATGCGACGTACCTCACCTGCAGCTGGCTGTCAATTGTGTCACTATCGAATTATTGTGTCCGACTGTATGGTTAACTCCTGGAATTTATTTTCTTTGTGGTTGTCGTCATACATCCAGTATTGTTTACCAAATAGGCCCAGAGTATTTTTTATGATCAAATAAGCTACGATCTATCAAGGGAACTTTATTTTATTTATTTGATCACAAAATTATTTTGTACCGTCAAAGTCGGTAGCGGTTTTCAAAGTCGGTAGTCGGTAGCGGTTTTTTCTGATAAATGTTCCCCTTTTCCTATATTCGTGCACATATGTTTTTTGTGTAAAAATCTAGTGATTCATTTGGTAATTGATTCCGATTCTGTGGAAGTGAGTTAAATGAAGAAATCATATAAAAAATCGAGTGCTTAAACCGTATTTATTTCAACGTTTATGAGATTTTGTCTGGTGGAATCACTACATTTTCCGGCGCGTGATGTAAGGAGCGATATCTCTCGAGTAGAATATCCTAGCCAATTCTTTGTATAACTTTAGGGTAGCTTAAATATCCTCGATCAAATATTACAAGGGTTGTTTCATTGTTGGGTTGTTTCGATTAGAACAGCAAGAACAATTACAACAATTAGAATTACAAGGGTTAATAGGTAAAGTTTTGGTGGTCACAAGTTTTTTTATTCATATTTATAGATTTATCTCACATTCAATTCAATCACATATTTAATTGTTTGGTACAATAAAGTATAAAGTAATTTATTAGTACCTTAATAAATGTGTTTACTTATATTCATGATCAACAGGTTCATATTAAGCAAGCATACCTAAATTGTAATAGAACGGTGTAGTCATATTTCAGGGGGTTGTTAGGGACAGCATTATGAGCAACTTTCACTATGAAACCGATTTGATCTGAGCAACTTTAATGTTCACTTCTCCATAGAGTTTGGGCAGGGTTCAGTAGTTTTGTATGGAGAAGTGAAAATTAAAGTTGCTCAGATCAAATCAGTTTCATAGTGAAAGTTGTTCTGAATGATGCCTTTATCAACCCTCTTAAATATGACTACAACTATCTGTTACAACTCGTATGTTCTTAGACTGAAAGCAGTAATATCATGAATCTGCAAATTGTAAATGTATAACATTACCCAGTATTGTTACTTTGTAGTACGCGAAATAAACAACCCTTAACTCCAAAACATCTAAATGTGAACAATATTTATGATGAGTCATAAATAATGTTCAGATTTAGATGTTTTGGGGTTAAGTGTTGTTTATTTCGCTTTCGTAGGTGGACAAATTAGAAATCAAAATATATCTTTTAAGTCTACAGTTTAAAGAGTGCCTCATCGTGTTTTTTGTAATTAAATCAGTTCCCAGAGACATCAAAGACATAGCAAGAAAAACAATAAATAAAATTGGCTACGTGATTCCCTCGAAAATGACTTCAAAGATGACTCAAATACCTTTTGATATCAAGCTTAAATCTTGATTGCCTTTGAAAGTGTCCTTAAGTGGACTCGAAGATAAGACCGCACTAAGAAATGTCTGCAAAATTTTGATCAGTGTTTTAGTTTTATTATTCTTATTAATAAAGCACAGGCAGCTTAAAGCTGATGCGTACATATCAGTCCATATTTCACTGCACTTGTTAAAATTGTAAGTATATTTTTGAAACTGTTCATTGATGACGACTGATGGCGCACAGTTTCTGGAAGGCAGTTCCACTTGCGGACCACTCGGTTTGACAGAAGGTGTTTGCTTGGGTTACTTGTTGGAGTTTCAGTGAATGCCCTCTGAGATGGTTCTTCGGAAATATGTGTTTAATCGTTGTTACGTCATAGTAGCCAGCTAGAACTTTATAAGTTTCTGCATAAAATAGTGAGTCGTCTAGGAGTCATTGCTGCTGTCCACCGACCTGGCAGACATGACATATGGTTAGGTCGTAGAAACCGTTGCAGTTGTATATTTTGCTGTTTTTAACCCGGATTTACTGTATACCAGGCAACTCAGGATTTTTTTCGAAAAAAGTTTTCTCAAGGACCCGCGGCATCTTAAGATGCCGTTTTTGCGTTTTAGATATTTAACTTTATTACCATGGCATGTAGTTATAGCTAGATACTCAAATTTGCCCGTTGATGTAAAATATCGTGATTAAACCTTTATAAATCGATGATGCGATGGGCTAGCCTCCTGTCACAGAAAATAGAGCCTTGATTAACTGGCTAAAAGTGGGTGCAAATGTACCCCTGCCACAATGTATGGGAAAAATAGAGACGCTGTGTATGGATGTTTGTACTCTTATTTGCATAACCCAGAACCGTACGGTTAAGGCCTCAAAGGCAATTGTGCGCTGAATGAGTTTGTAAACGAGGCAGGCAAGTGAGGTAGCAGTACCGTTCTACAGCCTTCAGTTCTTACCGCAGACTATAATCCTTATTTGATGTGCAGTATAAAACTGAAAACTCTATTGTCACGATAAGAGCTGCCTAATAATTTAGGCAAAAGCATGTGAAATTCTCGGCACAACTATCAAATCAAGTCAAGTAAAATTTATTTATTACTGTAGATATTTACATATTCTTTGCAAACGACATTTTTTGCCTCTCCTCTACATTTGAGTACTGCGGGAGATGAGGGTGAAGAAATTACCACAGATTAATTTTTAGATCTCATTATAAATTTGTTGTTTGTAACTAATACAAAATTACGATATTGATTATTATAAATAATAAGCAGGAATAAAGATTTACAAAATGATTAAAATCGTGTTCAGTGTTGACTTAAATTAACCCCATATAGTCCCAATTTAAGTAATCCTGAACATTGTAATATCCCTTTTTACACAAAGCCGTTTTACATGGTTATTAATTGCTCAATCGGTAATTTCAAAATCTCCAGAGGTATCTTGTTGTAGTAGAGAATGCAGTGACCCTTGAAAGAATTGCTAACTTTCGCAAGTCTAAAGTGCTTAATTCTTAGTTTCACATTATAGCTATCGCTTTATTTGGAAAGCGGTACCCACTTTATAAAAATAAATTGGTCCCGCCTTCACTATACTTTAATAATTTTATCGAATGTCAATAATTAGTTAAGTAATTATCTGCTTGTTTTGCGCTTTTTAAAGTAGGCAATAGGGGTTTTTGGTATTTTTAATTTTGTTATTTATTTCCTGCTATTTAGGACACAATTCCGAAAAATCTTTAGATGCTTTTACAACGAATGTGTATTTACATAGCTTTCATATATTTCCGTACTCGAATTGTTAAGCTCTTTATTTTGGTACCATTCTCGAGTCTTGAAAAATGTTTTTAGCCCGCACATTTAAGCGCATAAAATTCGCCATTAAAAGAAGTTATGTACCCAGTGACTCGCGCGATATCAAGATGAAACTAATAATGTATCATTTATTAAAATCCATCCGTTCAGCTGTGGAGTATTTACGTAGGAATCCAGGAACAGACATGAATATATGGATACATACAGGCCGAACACATAACCCTCCATTTTTCGCTGCGCTACAGTCGGGTAAAAACATCGGCAACTGTCTGTACATACTTTTTCACTTCCCTGCTCGCAAATGTGGCCAAAGATAGTCAGTAATAGGGCCGTAAAACAATGAATAGTTAACCAGGACAATAAACACAGGACGGCAAAAACATTGTTGGCTTGTTTGTTATGGTTCTGCCACAGTGATTCTGGAAAGCGTGCGTCATGCCATCGAGTCAGTAAAAGCATGCCTGTGCTATCAATTGCGGTAGATGGCGGACCAAAGAGTTTTATCTGAGGGCGGACTCCGCTAGGCGGAAATCTAAACCTAATTTATTTCAAAATTATTTTCTGTATAATTAATTTTATTTGCTCGCAGTTGTCATGAAAACCACTGTAATGTCTCGGCCAAAAGTGCAACTCGCCTAATAGAAGGCATCGCGTGGGGCTCGACTAGCATAGCACCTTCACCGCTTGATTTTGGGTTCTCGCCTTTGGGTACTATTAAGTATTCTGTGCCTTTGGCTCGTGCCGCAAACTTCTCGGTTCGTAAATATGAGCCTTTTCGAACTCGTGGGAAATGTACTATTTCACACCTTTCATTCGGAAAAGTAAGTTTTGCTCCAAGACGAGAGGGCGCAAAATACTACTTTTCTGTTTAAGCTACTTTTTTAATTTATTCATTGGCATGTAACATTAACGCAATGTGCCAATTGAACTTCATAAAATAATCGATTGTGATTTCATCGTAATCGATTTAAAACGAACATGTTTCAAGTTTAAACGTTAAATATGAAAATTTATGAATTTTTCGTAATATTAAAAAAAAAAGACACAGTAAATTATATGTTTTACAGAAATCAAAACTATCGATGCCTGTTATTGTGATATTATGAATATTGATATCCGATACCATTGTAATAATCGATTCGATTATTTTTACACATTGGTAAAAGTAGCACAGGAATATTTTATCTGTGGTGACCTTTCCCTAATATTTCACAAGCATTATAAAAAAAAATTGTTGTTCGATTACTGTAAAAGTGATGAAAGTATAATTTAAAGTTATTTCATTATTTTTAGAGCATTTTATTTTAATTTTCCTCATAGTCGGTGTGAAAAGTTGTATGTCTCACTCAGGAGCAAAATTATGTTCGTCATGGGCGTTAACGTTTGAATCGTTACGCATAGGATAAGAATCCTTCGCTTCATTCTAGATTCAAAGTACCGCCCTCGCCGTCATTTTGATCCCTTGACACACAAATAACTATTGTTGCTTGAGGCAAAAAAATGTATTTATGTCGCCGGCTTCGTATCACTAACCGCCTTTACCTATTTAGCGGGCAGGCCATTCTTTCCCGGCATCTGCAGTATTGTATTATTTTTCATCATTGTACAGCCTTGTATTTAGAAGCCTATTTGAAATTTTTATAAAACCTTTGATAAGTTACTTCTTGGTTGCCATAGTGCTGAGGAAAAAAATAGTTTTATTTTTAAAAACACTACAGTTAAGAGTTTTCATACAACTACAACAGGAATTTTAACACCTACGCGTAGTATTGACCGACAGCAATCTAGTATAGAAAGTTCGATTTATCTCAAAGAAGGCTGTCACAAAAATAGTGAACGATCGGCTTTGTGAGGTCCAGGTCCACAACAACCAACCTGGCTGTATTTGTAAACTCGGTCCTCACTATTATGGATGGAGGGTGAAAAGTCGACGCTATTTACACAGACTTTGAAAAATATTTTGATCGCGTCAAGCATTTAATTTAACTGCAAAGATTTATGAAATTAGGCCTACAGGGCGATCTCTTTCGATTGACTGAATGTTAAATCAATAAAAGATGTCAAGTTGTGGTCATTTGTGGGTATCGGTCGGATCTGGTCATGACGATTCCTTCTGGTGTTCCTCAGGGGTCAATTTCAGGTCCCCTGCTATATGTGGCATATTTGTACATCATCGGCGTTTGCCTCCATCGTGCGAGTTTTGTACTTGACGCTGATGGTAAAAAAGTATTCTCGAACATAAGGTCAATTCAGGACAGTATTAATTTACAAGAGGATTTAAACCGCCTGTCGTATTATTACTCGTATGTACGGAACAGGATAAACGTCAACGTTGCCAAATGTAACAAAATCAGCTTTACCAGACGAATTAAACCGATTTCGTATGAACACAGCCTAAATGACTCTAGAATTCTAAGAGTACACTCCATACGTGATCTAGATGTTATCTTGGACTAAAACATGCCACAAATAAAACTTTCAGAAACCTTGGTTTTATTCTAAGCATCAGAAAACACGTTCACTGACATTAACTGAGTTCTAGTTCTCTTTTTTGCATAAGTTAGGAGCATCTTCGAATATTGCTGTACAATTTGGAATCCTCAGTATACAGTGTACAGTACAGTATACAGTGTAAGACTACAGAGAAAATTCTTGAGACATCTAAGTTTTCGTGAAGGATTTCATAACGACGATTAAACTCAAGACTCAAATCATTTATTGCAAGTAGGCAAAATAATGGACAAGTCAAACACTTACTTAAGTCTCATATACATGAAAAAAAAAACAAATATGATCAACTAATCTATGGTTTGAGTTTAAAAAAGGAAATTTCCCCTTCAAGTGGTGATTCATGGCCGAATCTCTCACAGAAAAAAGAAACTCTATTGACTCTATCAGTGCTTCGAAAATACGCCAGTCAGAGAATAGCACCAAGCAACTCTACGGAGATGTCATTTGAAAATTTTTATATTATTTTATTAAATTCAATTCAATTGCTTTATTTCAAACTTCTAGGTCCATACAAAATATACAGTAACATATGAAATTTTACTTAAAATTAAACACGTACATAAAACGTAAAAACAATATATTTTATTACACAATGTACGATATAAAAATTATCTAATCTAATGACAATATTATAACATCGTTTGCATAAGTGCCAATAAGATGGCTCAAAATAAATAAATAAAAACAAAGATTGTAAAGAACATAACTTATGAGAAACCAGACTGGACCAGTCCCCCCAAGCAGCACCCGATCGCGAGTATGACTTGTGCACCTGCCATCGCCCCCCTCGCCATATTTGTGGGAGGGGAGCAACCCGCTACACAGAGCTGCCGCAATAATATAAATTTTAGTGAGCATGACCTTAAACTCTGGTTTCTTGGTAACAGACTTGTATTCTACGTTAAAACGAATAAATTGTTATGTGTCACCTTACATAAGACTTTTGTACACTTAATTATAATACCAGACTATTAAAGTAAATTATTGCATTTGTAAAAGTTATGTTAATTTTTATAATTATCATGAAGCTCAAGGCATCGAGGCCATACAATTTTTGTCTTTAACATAGTCATTAATAGACTTTCTTTATGATATCAGCTTTATTAACAAATATTTTAAACCTGTGGGTAATTGATCAATTCCCTCTGGTAACTTATTTTAAAAGCGTATACAGTTCCCCATAAATGAACCATTAACCTTCTGCAACCGAAATCTAGGTATATTCAGTTTATTTTTATTTCTAGTGTTGAAATTATGTACGTCGCAATTTTCGATAAAGGTGTTTAAGTTTTTCCGAAAGTACAATAAGTTTTCATATATATATATATATTGACAAGCCGCTGTAAGAATATTTATTGATCTCTTTAAATCGTTCCCGGAGAGAATCGCGGGATTTCATATTATATATGGAACGAATTGTTCTCTTCTGTAGCACAAATACCGATTGTATATCTGCGACTTTACCCCACAACAGAATTCCGTATGACATAATGCTGTTAAAGTAAATGAAATATACTAATTTTGCAGTGGCTTCATCAGTAAACTGTCTTATTTTTTGTAGAGCAAAAGCTGCAGAGCTCAATCTTCCAGCTATATGCGATGCATGAGGACCCCACTGCAATTATGAATCTAGATTAATAGCCAAGAATTTAGTCGACTGTACCAGGTCAAAAGGCTCGTCATTAATTAAAATACTTAAAAGTGGGATCCTTTTGACATTGGGTAGCGAGAATTTCACATATTTGGATTTGTAAAGTTTAACACAAAATTATTGTAATATTATTATAAAATCATAAAACACTTAAGAACTAGCATTATTGCTTTGTTAACATCGTCAAAATTGTTCTGAATTCTGTTAATCTTAAAAATAAGTGAAGTAGCAAACAAACCAATATCACATAAGTTTTTTAGAAATAAGGTAAAATCGTTAATATACACCAAAAACAAAAACAGGCCCAATATTGAACCTTGAGGGACACCCATTGAGATGAGAGATCCAGATGATATCTCTCCATTTCCACCAATTTTCTGGATTCTATAACTAAGATAAGAGAAGACAAGTTCCAGAGCTTTCCCCTGAACTACGTAATGCTGTAATTTACAAATTAACGTTTCGAGACTAATGCAATCAAATGCTTCGGAAAGGTCACAGAAGACAGCAATTGTATCTTGTGACTTCTCCCAAGCATCAAAGATATGATTTAAGAACCTTATCCCTGCATCTGTAGTAGAACACCCTTTGGTGAAGCCATATTGCTCACTATGGAACAATCTGTTTATATTAACATGGGTTAACTGGCTTAAGATACTTTTTTCAAATATTTTACTTAGAGGGGAGAGTATTGATATTGGTCTGTAGTTGTTCGAATAATTTTTATTGCTGGACTTATGTAAAGGAATCAGTTAACTATTTTCATTACGTCAGGAAAAACACCTTCATCAACACACTTATTAAAAATTATAACTAGGCAATTGAATCAATAATATAAGTATTTTTTTTTTGTTGATGTTCCACAAAGATCCTCGGTGTTTTTAATATTAAGCAATTTAAATGTCTTAACAATTAATCTGGTGTAAGTGAAAGGCTGAAAATAAACACAAACTGAATTTAGAAATTCCGTTGAGCAGAACAGTGTCGCACACACGTAGCACAAAGGTGACCGCAATAAAAATTTACAATAAGCTGCCTGAAGATATCAAAGCTTTATCTGGAATCTCCTTTTTTAATAAACTTAATAAATATCTATTAGAAATGTGTCCATATGACTTATATGAATATTATAATTATAATTAATTAATAATAAGATAACGAAATAGAATTCCACAAAATGACATTATTTAGGATATTAAAATTCAAATAATCGTGTGTAGTTTATTCTTTTATGACTTTGTGACTGTGTAAATTATATTATAATTGCCTTGTTAGTATTTAAATCCTTGTATAATAAGTTGCTACACTCTTATGAGTAAAATTACACTGACTCATTATTGTTTTTATCATAAGATCTTTATAAACGTGTAATTTATGGCAATAAAGAACTGAACTGAACTGAACAATTCCAAATTACAAATGTTATTTAATTAATTACTGTAGATATTTACTTATACTCAGCAATCGTCTTTATTTGCCACTTCTCAACATTTAACCACTGTGGGAGAAGAAGTAAGAGTAGAAGTAAGTCGCTTTAAAATGGTTTTTAAATTGCTCTCATGGCAATTTCAAGATCTCCAGAGGTATCTTGTTGCAGTAGAGAATGGATTGACCCTTGAAAGAATTGCTAACCTTCGCGAGTCTAAACCGGGGCGCAAGTAGTCTGTGATTATTTCTTAGGTTAACATTACAGCTATCGCTAAGTTTGAGAAATTTTGTAAGGTTCTTGCGTACATACATTATATTTTAGAAAATAAATTGACTAGCTACAGTTAGTATGTCAATTTCTTTAAAAAGCTCTCTTAAGCAGTCTGTGCGTTTTAAATCTAAATCTAGGCTAGTATATTTTAGTTACTTTCATAGTGTCATGTCCTATGGTATCTTGTTGTGGGGGAAAGCAGCGGATATTCAAACTATTTTTATTTTTTTGTGGCTACCCACAACCGTGTTTTGTCTGATGTTCGTAACAGCGTAAGCCGCCGAACTTAATTTCCAGCAAATTTTTCTATGTGGGGTCCCCACTGCAATTTGCTATCAATGGTTATTCCAAGAAACTTCGTGTCAATTACTAATTCTAAAGTGCCGCTGTCCAACAATAAGCTGGTCACAACTTGCCTGACATTTGGAAGTGAAAATTTGATACATTTGGTTTTACCAGTATTTAACAATAAATTATTAACTGTGAACCAATTCAAGGTTAAAGATAACACTCCACTGACATCATCAAAATCTTCTTTTTTTCTTTCATTTTGAAGACCAGTGAAGTATCATCAGCAAAAAATACTATGTTAGTCAATGTCTCCACCATAAAAGGCAGATAGTTAATATATACCAGGAATAAGAAAGGGCCTAATATGAAACCTTGTGGAACGCCAATTTTTAATCCCGATCCATCAGATTTCAAACCGTTGACTTCTGCCTGTTGAATTCTATTGCTTACGTGTGATCTTAGTAGATCCAACGCTTTATTTCTAACTCCGTTATGATTTAATTTAATTAGTAGCGTATCATTATCAACACAATCAAATGCCTACGAAAGATCGTAAAAAACACCGATGGCATCCTGTGCGGCTTCCCATGCAGAATATATATGAGATATAAGGGTAATACCTGCATCCGTTGTTGATTTACCCCTAGTGAAACCGGATTGCTTGGCGTGGAGTTGTTTTGTACGGTTGAAGTGTGAGAGCATTTGATTGAGTATATTCTTGTCAAAAATTTTACTTAGTGCTGGAAGAACTTGTATCCCGACTTGAACAGAGGTATAAGTTTACTGTGTTTCATGAGGTCTGGGAAAGCTCCATCATCAACACATTTATTAAATATATAAGCTAGGTGTTGGGTTATAACAAGTATTACAGAACCAATGACTTTGACTGATATACCCCACTTGTTTTTAAGTTAAGTAATCTATATTTTGACAATATCCTGGTTATATTCATGATAAAATTTTAAATCTACATTACTGATGCTAGTGCTGATTTTTAACAAAATCTCTGCTTCATATGGAGATAAATTTTGACGCTCTGTTGTCAGTAAGGGTACATTGGTAAGCAATGTTTCAAAAGCTGGAGCTAGCTCAGCGTTGAATTTAACAACATCATCACCTATCTTTAAGCAGAAATCATTGCCCCTTGGTATAACTTTGCCAGTTTCACGGTTTATGATTTGCCAAAACGTTTTCATTCTATGATTTGAATTTTGTATTTTTCAGTTAATGTGTAAAGTTTTTGCAGTTCTTCAAACCAACTTGGAAGTTTTGAAATATTTTTTAACATAGTCGTGAAATTTTGAGAAAAAACTGTGTTGAATTCAGTTTGAATAATGTTGAAGAAGTCAGAATAGATTTTGTTCGAGTTCTGTTCATCAAAATCCGGTACTGGCAAATTTATATCTATGTTTTTCATATACGTCTCTAGTCTATGGATGTGGATGGAATGATGGATCAGTCTTATTTTTACTAGTAATTGGGAATGAAACTGTTTGACCACTGTGATTGGAGGGTAAACAGTTAATTACATTTTTCTTTGTGAATGCACAGTCACAAAAAACGTTATCTAAGCAATTTTGACTGGTAAGTGTAATTCTAGTTGGCTCTAGAAATACATGACATAAATTAAATATAGTACGGTTAACGGAAAATGGTAATCTTTAGATAGTTGTCATTTTCACAGATGATTTATTTCTGTTGCCGCTATAAGACCAAATACTAAAAAACAGAATAAAATAAATATTTAGGAGGGCTCCTATATGGCCTGACCACCAAGCAGATTGCTGCCCTACGCGCCGTGGAAAACTTTGAGTGGTCGTGTGACGAGTGCCACAGCAATACACCGCGCAGGAAGTCTTTCATCGTGCTGAACGATGACCAGGAAGATGACACTACTGAAGAAAACCTCAACAATAGTCGAACTAGACCTGCAGTTTCCGTCGACATCAAGAAGATGCTCCAGGATATTTCTAGAGAGATCGAAAAAACAATAAAGAAACAACTAGGAGAACTCCAGCAAGCCGTCGATTTCTGCAGCAGCAAAGTGGACGAATTTGATGAAGCGATGGAAGAGATGAAAACTAAGGTGAAAATGCTAGAAAAGAAAAACGAGAACCTAACAAATAAAAACACACATCTAGAAATAAAAATATAAGGACTAGAACAAAAATTCAATGAGCAGGAACAAAAGAAGATTGAAAATTTCCTCGAGATCGCTGGAGTTCCTTATCAAGAAAATGAAAATGTAGTTGAAATCTCACGTAAGATTGCGGCAAAGATAACCCTAGAAGCCAACGACATTCTGTCCGCGAGAAGATTGAAGGGAAAGGGCGAAAGTGCTGATGGCATGCTACAGGTCGAGCTGAAGAGGAGCTGCGAGACCAGCACCTGGGTGAAGGCCGGCCGCACCGCCGAGCTGGTCGTTTCCGACGTGATGCCGGACTCCAACCTCAGCAGCGATGCAGCCGCCGGCAGAGTTTACATTCGCCACGCCCTAACACCGTGGAGTAAAAAACTAATTTATGAGACTAGGAACATGCTCAAGGATCACTATAAGTTTGTGTGGTGTAATTATGAGGGGAAAATTATGGTACGTAAAAACGAGAAATCTTAAATTCATATTATTCGTTTCGAAGAGGATATTAAAAAACTACTGCCCTAAATATAATAATTGAACCTATAAATTACCAATATCAATTAACTAAACTTATTAAATAAATAAAATGGCTAACACTTATACTATAAAAGAAGTATTTAACTGTTCCAACCTAAATGACTTTCATACAGTCATTCCTACATCTAAAAATATACTCACATACCTACACATAAACATTAGATCAATGATCAAAAACTTCCCCAAACTCTTACAATGCATTCATACCAGTAATCCCCCCGACATTATAATAATAACAGAAGCAAACATATCCGACACCCTGTGCCCGCTATTTCTTATTGATAACTATGTAATGCATACAAAACTACGCAGTAGGCGCAAAGGAGGCGGTATAATTATTTATGCACACAAAACACTAAATAACGAACTAATTAAGACAGCTACAATGCACTCTGAATGTTTCCTAGGTAAAATCACAACACCAAATAAATCCGAGGTAATCCTATGTTCTTTCTACAGACCTCCAGATAAAAATAAACACAAGTTTATTGACGAACTATCAACAATATTGTCCAAATACGAAACCTTCCACAACTTCATCCTTATTGGAGATATAAATATCGACCTGAAATGTGAAAACATCATCACAGAGCGTTATCGCAACTTACTGGCGGAAAAAGGTTTAATGTGCGGAATTTCTGACTATACGCGAATTGAAGAAACAAATGGTAAAATATCTAAAACATGTATTGATCACATATTCGTAAGAAATAGGACAGAAGACCTCTACTCCGCGGCGCTTGGAACTGTATTGGCAGACCACCGTATGATAGTGCTCGCAGCAAATGTTGTTTCCTCGATACGGGTCGTTCCCAAAACGCAAACCAAAATCAACACCAGTATACTTAACTCAGAAATAAGTAAAGTAGACTGGGACCAAATCTGCCTGAGCGAATGTCCAAACCATATTTACAATTAAATCAAATCCTGTTACAACAACGCATACGATAAGGCATCCTATATACAACCAATAAAAACTAGCAGACAAAACAACTGTAAATGGCTAACCAAAAAAATATCCCTAGAGTGCGAAAAGAGAGATGAACTATTTATAAAGTATAAAAAAGATCCTACCAACAAACTGCTAAAACTAGAATACAACGAACAAAGAAATAAGACAAACAAAATAATAGAAAAATCAAGAAATAATTATTACAAAAAACAAATTGCTGACAATAAATCAGAACCTAGAAAACTATGGCAAATTATAAACAATATTACGGGGCGGATTATGAGGTCGGTCGATGAAGTAATCACTAAGGCATTTCGTGTAGACAAAAATAATGAAATTGCTGTCGCAAATACTTTCGCCACTGAATTCATTAAAAATGTCACAAACATTGTACCGAGCTGCAACATACCGCTGCTCAATAAATCTGAATACACGTCTAAAGTAGATAAATCGATGTTTTATAAAAAAGCTACAAATAATAAAATAAAGAAAATTATCAGTCATGTCAGCGTACATAAATCATCAGGACATGACCGAATACGACCCATTGATATAAAAACAGCCGGAGAAAAAATTATTCCAGCAATCACTAAACTAATTAACACCAGTGTCTATACCCGAACGGTCTTAAACAAGGAATAGTCAGACCAATTTATAAAAAAGGTAAAGAGGATGTCTACTCAAATTATAGGCCAATAACTATTCTGCCAATTCTGGATAAGATATTTGAAAAATATGTAGTTGGAATGTTACATCATTATTACGAATCCAACAATATCTTAACGGAAACACAATACAGTTTTAGGCAAAAAAAGAGTACTACTCAACTCCTTTCAAAATTCACAAACGAAATCAATGGTTATCTAGATAAAAAACAACACGTCCTACTAGTGTTTATTGATTATAGTAAGGCTTTTGATACATTACAACATGATCAACTTATACAGAAATTAGACAATACCGGCATCCGAGGCCCCATCCTGGATTGGTGTAGTGACTATCTACGTAAACGTAGTTACAAGGTCAGAGTAGGTGAATCTCACAGCGATGAGGTAGACGTCACGATAGGAACGGCACAGGGATCAGTGCTGGGCCCATTACATTACCTTATATATGTCAACGACGTCATAAATGTGGTCAAGCACTGCTCCCTGTATCAATTCGCGGACGACACTTGCCTTATAGCCACTGACACCAACTTGATGAGGGCAGCTCAAAGTCTCCAAATTGACTTTACATCCCTCTGTAAGTGGTCGCATGACGCAGGTCTTGTTCTGAACGCGCAGAAAAAGAAAATGATGCACATAAGATCCAGCCATAATCGCAGTAATACGACGACGGTCAAATTAATCGCTCACTGCCACAGCTGTCTTCACTCTCGGAGCAACTGCACCGACTGCATAACGATCGATCAGGTCAGCCAGGCGACATATCTTGGTATTATCATTGATGAGAGGTTCAATTGGGGCCCTCACGTCGATAAAGTATGTAACAAACTGCGGGCACTACTCTCCAAGCTAAATATTGTTAAAAACAGGATACCATACAACATACTGCGCGATATATATACAGCACTTGCGGAGTCAACAATTACTTATGGATTAACCAGCTATGGACGTACCTTCAAAACGAATCTAGACAAAATACATTCACTTCAACAGAGAATGCTAAAAACTATTGTCCACAAAAATATTTAAATGGCCTATAACAGAAATTACGATTCATTATTTCTACACTGCAAAGTCTTACCCATACAAAAAATGTTCAAAGTAGGCTTACTCGTAGAACAATACAATAGGAGTGATATCCTTCGACCTGTGGAACACAAAATAGGCACAAGAAAAGTTATAAACAAAGAAATGACAACAACCGGATTCAATAACACTTATGGTCGAAGAACGGATAAATACATAATGCCACGGCTAATAAATGAACTACCCCTCAGCCTAAAAGAAACTATAACAATCACTAATATAAAACACAAAATAAAAAATTACTACCTACTAAATTAAATACATAATTGAATACATAATATGATACATAATATTTAGAAAATTACTACAATAACAAGATAATAGCTAATATGTAACCATATCATAAGTATCACATAGGAAGTGCCCACTTCTTGATCAAAGCCACAACCGGTCAGTCAGCACTGCTAATACCGACCCAACCAAACAGGCGTGAGAGCGAGACAAACGCGCACTGGCTTCACGACCCACCGCCTGTTACCTAGATCAAAACACCTATACATCGTACTTACTGCCTTTACACAGTGGAGGTACATAACTGCAATAAGTATCTTAAACCTATCCCATCCCCGATAACTACACCTACTCAACACTTAGATGATCATCATATAGTTCATATGATTAGATCAATGTAATGCACAGGACATAAAATAATTAGGTGGGTTAGTTACGGTGTGCACCCAATCGGTTGGGAGAAATTTGTTCTGTGCTGTGCTTAGAGAATAAGCCTGACCAATGTGTACTTACCTAATACCTACTTTGTACATTAAAACAACCATGAATATCTTGTGCCCAGTAAAACCTCTGTGGTTTAAGAGCACATTGGATCTGAAATGTAAATATTTAAGTTAAGAAATAAATAAATAAATAAAAATAAAATACAAAAAACGTGATTTTTTGCCGTTTTTATAGATTATTTTATTTTTGGAACCCTCCGTGCGCAAGTCCGACTCGCACTTGATCATTTTATTTATTTATCCTACCTTATTGTTTACCCAATTTAATGCTAAGGTCTTATAAGAAGAGTCCTTAATTGGCCTATGCCAAATATTATTTTTAGGACACTATATTGTATCGTGCTGAGGACTCAGTTCCCAAATAAACAAATGCTCACATTTCCAAGCATGTTTGAGAAAATCTATTTTGTGGCTATGTTTATTTTCAACCTACGTACCCAACGACAAAGCTTGTGACCAAATAGTTAGTTTTATTTTCTAATATCTGCGTGTCTGTAATATCTGTGAAACATTACTAAAAGGAATAAAAAACTGGCTTGTAATGTCATCCTTACTACTATGAAAAAGTGTATTTAGAAAACAGTTTTTTTTTATATCATTGTGTTCACAGAAGCTCTGGATATGTGGCAGGCAAATTGTATGATTCCGCCGTTTACATACGGCGTCGCCAGTTTATAAACGCTCGCTGTTATGTAATATGCCGAAGGCAAATTGACAAATTGAAATTAAGGCGATGATGGAATAAAAATGCGCTGTCGAGTGGAAGTGAGATGCAATAATTACTCGCGAATAAGAAAAAGCGGGATGCCAATAATGCACTCGCGACTAATCTGAAACAACGTAAGCGCCAAAACGTAAAAAAAAAACATAAAAAATAAACTATTTCAGGGAATTAACTTTCAAATTGAAAATCGTTAGAAATAACAATTGTTCATATATTGCAATTATCAGAGAGTCATATTCACTTACTACTGCGGTGTAATAGGATAAAACCATAAAAAAAGGGTTGACTTTGTATTTATTTTCTATCGAGAAAATTTTATCCAAACATGTTTTCCAATTAAGAATCTCTAGATTTATATAGTCAAATTACATATACCAGAAATTAATTACGATTTGCCCAGTATTTCCTGAAAAACACATGAAAACAGCACCCCATATTTATTTAATCAGCGTCTTAAAATAGCAAATTATCAGGGCAAAACACTGCGGTAGCTTAGGTGAAGGGTAAAGGGGGTGAGCGAAGCGAAGCCCCCTTTATCCTTCGTGATAGGTTGAACATGTAAGAACAACAAAACATACTAAAAACATAAAGGAGTGTCAATTTGCCTTCGGCATATTACATAACAGCGAGCGTTTATAAACTGGCGACGCCGTATGTAAACGGCGGAATCATACAAAATGCCTGCGACAGATATATGAGATAAAAAATCGCCGTTTTCTTTCGATGAATGTGTTTCATGTTGCCCTTTTTTCGTTTTTCAACAAATTCATCTCTGGCCGCAATTATCGATGTTATCTCAAAGGGCGGAGCGTACATATGCCAGAATGCCCGTCTCCATACAAAAAAAATCGAACCCTTTTAGACGAATCTATTTTTTAAGTTAAATTTTTTATGAATCTTTTTGCTGCTTTGCAATTCGTCTGAAGTTTCTTATATGGATTAGTAAATCCGGACCGTGCCTTTAAAGTAAAAGATGTTTTATATAACTGGTAATATCGTATGTAATAAATTTAGTCGCAAGGCGGAGTTCAGGCCCTTTCGTCGTGAGAGTTCGGAACCGCATAAAAGGCAGGGCCCTGAATTTCACCGACCTAAAACGCAAACTGGTTAAATATATTCAAAAATTAATAAATATTCAAGTCGTTATTCGAAAATGAAGATGCTATTGAATGAATCACCTCATAATATTAAATCCCGCGCAAAGTAACCGCAACGAAATTGAAAATTATGACTTTCTTCACATTTCAATGATAATCTCCTGGAGCAGAGGAATCACTTAGGGGTGGAAATTGCTTCGCATCATGCATACAGGCTTACTGAGTTCTCTTATACAGGATGTTAGAGAGCAAAATGGCTTTATTTTAGAGAAATAACGGCCTAATAGTCGAACTACTGTACAAGAAAAGTGCAACTTAGATTGGCATTTCCCACGAGAACCGGAGAGAGAGAGATGATGAAATGTACAGATAGCTTGTCAAATAGAGAGCCACTTAAAGCTTAATGCCTACATGTCACAGTCTTTCGACACTAGCCTGTGATAAAAATGAAGCTCTCCTATCTATATGTAGCTAACCTAATAAAACATTTACACACCTATACATTTATATGTTTAATTAGAAACATATTGATACTTTTACATATACATGTCAGGTCATAAGTTCTGTCACACAATAAAAACTTTTGAATTTAGAACGCTGGCCACAAAAAAGTTTATTGAATTCGAATTTCGAATTTTTCATGAAAATAATAATGTGTACTTTTTAGAGTTTTCTACATTTTTAAATATGGAGTGGACATTTAAAGAAGACCGTGTCGCAGTTATTGCGTTGCATCGCTGCGGTTACGCGCCAATTCAAATTTTCGACTTACTGAAAAATTTGAATATAACCAAAAGATTCGTTTATCGTACCATAAAACGATACAATGAAGACTCTAGTGTAGATGACAGGTCAAGAAGTAGTCGCCCTCGCTCTGTTAGGACTCCAGCAGTGATAAAAGCTGCGAAGGCGCGAATTCAAAAAAATCCCATACGTAAGCAGAAACTGTTGGCCCTTCAGATGGGGTTAAGCAGGACCACGGTGAAAAGGGTGTTAAATGAAGACTTAGGGCTTAGGGCATATCGAAGAAAAACAGGACATCGTTTGGACGCTCGTTTATTGGACCTGAGACTGAAGAGATGCCGCGCTTTGTTGAAGCGGTACGCGGGAAAAAAGCATCGGGAAATTCTTTTTTCGGTGAAAAATTTTTCAACGTGGAAGAGAGCTACAACAAACAAAATGATAAGATGTACACACACAGCAGTGAAGAAGCGAGCAACCGTATTCCGCGTGTCCAACGAGGTCATTTTCCATCCTCGCTCATGGTTTGGTTGGGAGTCTCTTATTGGGGCTTAACTGAGGTACATTTTTGTGAGAAAGGCGAAAAAACGAATGCAGTTGTGTATCAAAATACAGTCCTCAAGAACCTTGTGGAACCTGTTTCTCATACCATGTTTAATAACAGGCACTGGGTATTCCAACAAGATTCTGCGCCAGCTCATAGAGCGAAAAGCACACAGGACTGGCTGGCGGCGCGTGAAATCGACTTCATCCGGCACGAAGACTGGCCCTCCTCCAGTCCAGATTTGAATCCGTTAGATTACAAGATATGGCAACACTTGCAGGAAAAGGCCTGCTCAAAGCCTCATCCTGCTTTGGAGTCACTCAAGGCATCCTTGATTAAGGCAGCCGCCGATATTGACATGGACCTCGTTCGTGCTGCGATAGACGACTGGCCGCGCAGAATAAAGGCCTGTATTCAAAATCGCGGGGGTCATTTTGAATAAACTTTATTACCATAAGAATCTATGTTTTATTAAGTTCATTTTGCTATATAAATGTTTACATGAATAATAAACATGTCTAAATTATTTCATATTGAACATGTGACAGAACTTATGACCTGACTATGTATAAATTCATGTATTGGTCTCGTATTTCACTGCGAAACTTTATGTTTTCAGTCCGGGAGGTACCTCTCTAGGTCCTCGCACCATCTCCTTCTGGGCCTGCCTCTGCGGCGTTGTCCGTCCTGTGCCACCCACTCGGAGGCAATTTTTGTCCACCAGTCCGGGTGCATGCAATGGACATGTCCGGCCCAGATCCATTTGAGCTTGGCGCTCTGTCCACCCACGTCGGTAATACGAGTTATGGAGCGCAGTGTGGTGTTTCCGATTCGGTCCGTCAATCAACTTTATGTTTAGCTTAGCAAAAAGCGAAATCATTGTAGTATTTCTTTTTCTTGGTCCTTTCTGTCACCAAAACTTATTATTAAGATTAAGATTTTTTAACAAAGTTTACTAATAAACTGCTCAAGGTTAGCAACAAACTTTATTTTATAAACTTAAAATTTGCCAGGACTCTACGAGACAGATTAACCAAGTGTGGAGCCTGCAATCAACTTTGTATAACATTCAATCTAATTAGTTGAATAAAGATTTGCATTTGTCATAGTGACGCTGTCATTTCCCGAGCGAGAGATACAATGACTTTCGAGTCCGTTAAACCTCTCGAGATACCTTCATGACTTTGAGCTGCACTCTTGATTTAATAGTTGTGTTACTGCACCAGGCAGTTAGTAAAAAACTAACTTTACAGACTGACACTTTAACTCGCATGGAGAAAGAAGGTAATCTGCGTAGAATAGAAACGGACAGTTTTCATTAAAAAACATATTTTCTGATTATTCTCTAACCAATAACTCGTAAAGTAGATTGAATTAAAGACGACCAAAATCTTATAACTCGTTATAGACACATGAAATTATTTCCAACCCTCGACCCTGTATATAAGAAGTATCCGGCCAAAATGAAATTATAAATGATTACTCGCAGGAATTCGATTTTTAAATCGGGAAAGTACAATTGGATTTACCCTTTTTACCTTTCGATAAAGGAAATAAAATGAATTGTGTGTAAGGTAGGTAGACGGAGCCGAAGTATCTATTTAGGCAGTTAGATGAAAGGTGGTGAATGGTTTCGGACAGTACATTGTCCGATAGCAAAAAAATGTGATTAATAAACGAATTAATGAATTACTCCAGTTTACAACAAAAAACGCATGAAATTTATATACTAATGTAATCTTCAGACTAAGTTACTCTTAACTGCAAACTGAAGTCATAAACAATTTTGGATGTTCAGGTTATAATATTTGCACTGACTTACATACATGTCATACCTCCTTGGTGTCGCGGTTGTGGCTCGGCCTACCATGCGAGAGGTCCCGGGTTCAACCCCCGGCTGGGGATGAATAAAACAAAACCAGGTCTTGGATGTTTATAAGTGTGTAGCGTCGCTGTTTCTGGTTCTCATGACATAGGGTATCCTAGTGTGGGGTTAGAAGCAATGTCTAGCCTATGTAACAAACAAAACAAAACTCAAATCATTCATTGCAAATAGGCAAAAATAATTCACTTTTATAAGTCAAACACTTAAGTTATGAATTGATATGTCTTTATTCAAATTGTGCATAAAGTAAAAATTTTAAAAAATAAATAAAAAAAAAGTCTCATGGAGAAAACTAAATAACATACATAAATAAATTATAAATACAAAACGTATACACACATTTGTGCCTATATATAAAGTTTTGCTTGTTTCTTAAACTAGAATTGATATTCGTGATTTGGTTGATAATCGCTAAAAAAGGCACCAATTTTACCCATTGGTTTGTCGCCTCTCATTCTCATCCACTTTTCGTTTTTCTTATCACGGTTAAAAGCTGAATATTTCTTTAAAAAATATAGTCGACGTCGCAGTTCATTTTATTTTATACTTTTATAGTTTTCTGTTGTGTTTGCTCTCGCTACAAAATAGAACTTAGATTTCGAAATATCATTGTCATGCAGCGTGACAGCAAAATTTCGAAATCTGAGTGGCATGCCCGATACATCTCAGCGAAATTTTGAAAAGTACAAAAGTTCAAACAAACTTCGGGTTTCAGTTTCATTGGGTTTCTCTGAGCTTGTCTATTTGTGTTGCGAAACCGCTCCCGATACTCTTGAACTGTTTCATTAGTATGTAAAATAACAGTCGCAACCATTTCAGAAACGAATATTTTTGACCAAAGTTCTTCAAAACTTTGCAAAACCAGGGGATTTGTTAGCCGAGATACGTGCATTATGTTATGAGCAGGAGTTCTGCTAGTTCGTGCCACTTCAGTCTTTGACCATGTAAACCCGTTTTTGCCAGCGTAGTTTAAATCAGTTTGGTCACGATTCCGGGAAACCGATAAGTTTAGTTGCAGGTTATCTTCATCGCTTTCACCGTCCTCATTTTCACCATCCTCATATTCTCTTTCGCTCAACTCATTAACGTCTTCTTTTTTAGAATAGAATAGAATAGAAATATTGATTGGCCTCGAAGTAAAATAATTTACAGGCAAGTCATTTACATTTTACACTTACATACTACTTAAATATTTGAAATTCCTATTCTAACTTAAATATTTAAAATTTTACATTACTTAAATATTTGACATTTAAATTACTGCATTTAACTTTTTACAGTGAAATGATAGTTATTTTATTTATAATTTTTCCAAGAACAAAGATTCTACAAGTTCCATTGACATATATTCTTTGACAGTATAAAATGGATTATTTTCAAAAAATATTTTTAGTTTTTGTTTGAACAAGTTAAATTTTAGAGTGGTCAGACTTTTTGGTAATTTATTATACATCAGGATTTTAAAGTAACGACCTTGTTTCTGTACTTTAGCTAATCTTGTTTTTGGTACTATACGGGTTTCATTATTTTTTATTGTTCGTTTTTTATTATCACGGAAAGTATAGGGTAAAGCAGTATCTTGCTTTTCCGGAATTTCCCTATCTTCGTGAACCTCTAACAAACTATTGTAAATGTAAAGAGAAATAACTGTCATAATTTTATCTTTTTTAAAGTGCTCTCTTGCGTGGCTGCGTTTTTTTAAACCGTTGATTGTTGTGATTGATCGTTTTTGACATTTTAGGACTCTGTTAATTTCTGTAGCATTACCCCATACAGTAATAGAATATCTAATAATTGAATGCATATACGCATAATAAACAGATAGAAGTTATTTTTTATCTAATAATGGTTTAAGTTTAAAAAGAGCATAATTGCTGCTAGCTAATTTCATACAAATTTTATCAATATGCCCTTTGTGACTAATCGTATTGTCTATTGTATATCCTAAAAATACATTTTCTTGAGAAGTCGAGTTACCAAAAATGCCTAATCTTGATTGATAATACATTACGATACTTTTATTAGAGTTGAGAATAATGCCATTAGCATCAAACCATTCTTTAAGCAAACTTATGACGTTGTTTAATTTATCGTCTAACTGCGACTTAATTTTGTCTCTCAAGCCAATATGTGTATCGTCAGAAAATGAGCTTCACTTGGAAGTATATTACAAAGATCATTTATATATATTAAGAACAATACGGGACCCAGGATTGACCCTTGTGGTACCCCGATCGACATCTTTCCTGGATGAGAAGTATGATTTTTTACCGATACAATTTGTGTGCGGTTATTTAGGTAACTTATCATCATACTGAGTTCAACGCCTTGAAACCCATAGTACTGCAATTTTAATATTAATATATCGTGACGCAAACAATCGAAAGCTTTTGAAAGGACACAAAAAATACTGGCACATCTATTTGAAAAATCTAAGGAATCAAGAATGTAATAAATTACTTTTCTAATTGCCATTTCAGTCGATTTACCTTTTCTAAATCCAAACTGTGCTATTGTAAACATGTTATTATACTCGAAGTATTTTACAATTCTAGATTTTATAGCTGCTTCTAAAATTTTTGATAAAGTTGGTAATACACATACTGGCCTGTAATTGCTAAGATCTGTGACATCTCCTTTTTTAAAGAGCGGTACTACCCTACCCGGCTTAAGTACATCAGGGAAAATGCCTTTAGATAAGCAAGAGTTGACAACAAGAAGTACTAATTCAAATAAGTTATTGTTATTTATTACAATATTTCTTAACGTTTTCGTACTCATGTCATAGATATCTAAAGTAGGTTTTTGCTTCATATTCGTTAATATCTTTCTAAACTCACTAAAACATAATGGATGAAATACAATTGTTGTTAGAGGCTTATTCTGTATATTTAAGTATTTTAAACAATTTTGTGCATTGATATTTAATTTAGTTGTTAGTTTTTGTGCAATGTTACGAAAAAAGTCATTAAATAGACTTGCAATTTTTTCAGGTTCTCTAACATCATTTCCCGTTTCATCTCTTAAGAGTTCTATGTGTGATTTTGTATTTTGTCGCTTTTTATGTCCTACTTGTTCATTTATGATTTGCCACGCTTCTTTAATTTTATTTTTCGATTTAGCTATCCTAGCCTTATACTGTAGTTTTTTTGCGGCTTGCATAGCTTTTTGCAAAAATTTTCTGTACATTTTAATTCTTAATTTTGTTTTTTGGCTGGGGTAATGCTGTTGAAGGAATTCTAATTTATATAAATTATTTTTACTTGTTTCTATACCTAAAGTTGACCAGGGTTTTTGTTTCTTATTAACTCTTTTCTTTATTTTTGGGAAAGCGATATTGTAACAATAATTAACAGCATTTTGTAGAATCTTCATTCTTGCATTCGCGTTGTTCGCCAATAGGATTTCTGATTTTATTTTAAAATAATTGTTATTAAATATGAAATTAAAGTACTTCAGATTACTCATAGAAAAGTTTCTGGCTACATAGGTCCTATTATTACACAAGTCATTTTGATTTAATAATTCTAGTTTAATAACATTGTGATCTGAAATTTTATGTCTAAGGACAGAACCATTATATTCGTTAAAATTTACAATGAAATTGTCTATACAAGTAGAAGTAGTAACGTTATTTTTGTTAGTTTCAGTTCTAGTGGTTTCATTAAGAACCCATTTACAATTACAGTTATTAAGAATTCTGTTCAGCTTTTTTATATTTTTGTCTAATTTTAATACATTCAAATTCAAATCTCCTGCTATTATTATTCACTTATTTTCTCGACAAATTTTATTCAGAAGTTTAGTTAATATTTCAAAAAATAGACTCATATCATAATCAGGTCGATATAGTGCAACAATAACTGTCTTGGATGATTTTAATTCTATTGACGCTAATTCACAATTGGTTTCAAAAGAAAGTTTATTTAGATCCTGCCTAACCTTATAGTCTAAATTGTTTTTTATGTATATTGCTGTCCCGCCGTGTTCAAAAATACTCTATTAAAACAAGTAGCTAACGTATAATTATCTAAAGTCATCGCCTGTATCTGGTGGTCCTTCCCCCACGTCTCCGTCAAGCACAGCACGTCGCAGTTTTGTTCTTGTGCTACATTTTCTATTTGTAAGTATTTATTATGTATGCTTCGAACATTCGCATGTAGAATTATGGTTTTTGACTTATTCTTTGTATTATCGGAAAATTTGTTCTAGTAGTAGTAGTTGAGTGCGGTTCTTCTCTATTTATGAAGCGTAGGGATGAATTACCAATAAATGTGTTCTTTAAGCATGATATGACATGTTCTGTTACAAACTTTTGAGCGCTAGGTAGTTTTTTGTATTTTCAAATCTAGTATTTGGATCTATGTACTTGACATTTTCATTAACTCTTGCCATATTAGTTATCTGCATATTGATATTGTAGATATCTTCATCATGCATTCCGTTATAACGTAGACCTGTGATTAATACATTGTACTTCCTTTCTGCATCGTTTATTATGGAATTCAATAGTCTAATGTATTTTCGTTTGTGATAATATATAGAATTGTCATATTTTGTTATTAATATTGCCGCTGTGTCACACTTTTCAAGACAATTAGTTTCATTTTTAAAGTTTTCTAATATTGGTTGGAACCCTGCATCGGGCTTACAGATATTATATGCTTGGCTATCCGTTTTTTCTGTAATGTTTATCGCTATTCCTTGACCAATACCGTCAGAAAATATGATCACATTATTATTATTTTTTAAGTTTTCTTTAATTTTAATTACTCTTTTATTTTTAGTTAGTTTTTTCCTGTTATCAAGCATTTCATTGTTTTCATTTTTTCTATGTTTATTAGTTGATGGTGAAATTTCCTTTGTGCTGCGTACTTCCGAAGTGCTACTAGAGCTCGACTCGTTTAAATCTATTGCGCGACTTGTTTTCTTTTTCTTAGCTGATTTCTTCGTTGATTTATCTGTTTTTGCTATAGAATTTCGTTTTTTGGGGGTACTTATGGCTTCGGTAAATAATTTTTTCCATTTGACCGCCAATGAATCTTTCTCTTGAATTTGTTTTTTAATTTCACTACTAGTTTTAATTGTGTAATTGCATTCATTAATTCTATTTCCTTCTCATTTTTAAAAGTAGATGTAGAACTTCTTGACGAACTTCATTTTCCTCTTGTTATTCATGAATATCTTCTCTTCTTTCATTTACTACCTGATAGCCAGGGTCTTCTACTGAATCGTCAAAATCACTAAACTCTTTTTCGTCTTCCAATTCTTCAAGCCTTGCTTCAATGCTCGTCATTATGTTTGAACTTTCCTGTAGAGTCTCTTTTTGAAAATCCACCGTCTTCCTTACGGCTTCACATCTAAAACCGATAACGGAAAACTAGTTGAATTTAGAACAATAATATTACATTTTATGAGATTATGTCTGAGGGACACTTTGCTGTTATGAATATATTAATGACATAATAAGTGACAGACACTATGGAGCTAAAAAATCTTGTTGAGGTGACGTCTCTGTATTTAAGTAAGACACCGACCACCAAACAGGAGCACTGTGCGGCCGCCCGCGCGTGACTGTCCGCTACCGCGAACCTTTTCGAGAAGGTATTGAGCGGGACAGAGCTACATCACGCGAAATGGCGATCTGGCAACGTTCTGTTTATTCCACAGTGTCTGATAGACTACCACCTCAGTCGCAGAAGTTCTATCGATATTGGTAAGTATGAATAAAAGCCGGTTAGTATGCATAATAAACGAAACATTACCTTTACCGTAGCATATATATATGTTACCGTCAAAACAGTTAGTTTATAAATTAACGCGTTAGTTATAACGCGATAGTATGAGACTTACAAGAGTGTCAGAAAAAGCTTTTAGCTGTATAAAGTATTTTGTCAGTTATAATAAAGCTCAAGCTGTATACAGTCATTATAATGAAATCCGCATAGGCTAAAGGTGCTATAACAGGATATGCCTACTTTTATCCTTAAAGCTGTATTTGGGCTGTATTTTGCATGCAATCACTTACTTATTACAGCTCTAAATGTTACAATAGTACCTGTTACTGTACAATGACATATACTTACTCCGTTCTTAAACTATTCTTATTGCGTTATTCTACATTTTTAAAATGCTGATTAAAAGCCAAAAGCTGTACAATAGACTCCATTTATTACGTAGTACAGCTACTAAGACTATAATGGTCTCCAAATATTGTTAAGGCTGTCATTTGCTGTTAATTGTCACCATTTTCGAATGTATGAAAACACATTTGATATGTGAATTCTAGAATTGCTTGACCTTATTTGGTAAAAACTTAAATCCTATCATAATTAACAACTCCAATAATAATATTTTTGCGCTCATAGCCATTATTTAAAATATATTGTTTTATTGTAACCCGAAAAACAAACAATATATGATATTTAGATTTATTATTTGTGCGTCAAATTTAGAACTTGAAAATTACGCCGAAAATGTAAAATTTGGGGCCTTTTTGCTCTTATATGGGTTGTATAAGAGCATTCTTACCCTTTATAGAGCCTAAATGACAGCTCCAATACAGCTTATAGTTCAAAAATGATGTAATATTCAGTTTCATTGCTGCGTGGGTACTATGCTCCTATTTCAAAATAAACATCAATGTTCACAATCATAACAGCAGTATTTTGATTGATTTGATTTGATTTGATTTGATGATGTCAAATAACAAAACTTTCAGGAACTGTCAAGCCTATTAGCATATTGCGGGGCTTATAACAACAAAAGGGAACTTATACATTAGAGATCAATTAAACTTTGTCAGTTAAAGTTATAAAACTAAGTATAGTTACTTAGTAAACTAAGAAAAATGAGCTTGGGATTAGGTATGCAGAGGCTCATGGCGAAGCTGCGACATATTTTTTTCCAAGAGGACAGTCGTTTTTATAATTTTATGACAGATCATTGCCAGTTCGGGTTTAATCTGAACGAATTCAAAGGGTATGATCTGAACTCTACCTCTGAATTTTCTCTCCCGTGAAATAGTGACTGCCTCAACCTACGTAATTCTGCCTATGAAAAATCGTTTATGCGGTCGATACTATACAAAGACTGATCAATTGTCATACTTATGCTATCTGTCTCTGAAATCTTTGCTTCATGTATATTAAAGTCCCAATCAGTCTTTCATTCAATCAAGCCTCTTTCTCGGAACGCTGCCATGGGCAGACATTGTCAAATGTAATTAATTAAAATCAAGTGTAATGGACGCCGACACGGTCGGTCGTTCTCATGTATTCATAATGTGATCCTCAGTTTTCTCTTACTCATACGCAGTAGTAGCTATTGGTCGTGTATTTTGTGATATTCTCAGTTTGTCAGGGCGCGTCGCGTAATTTAAATTATTTCATTTATCATAGTTGTTCAGTGACATTGAGTAACGCATCAAAGCGTTCAACACATCGCTTGAGGACATGATGCTCTTTGCTTGTGAGTAGCTGTTCTCCATCAGGTCACTTCAGGGGTGCACTGACTCGATGAGCTGAACCGATGAGTTTGCGAACCTCTCCATAGAACTCTCCCAGCCGGTTCGAGTCAGATAGCCACTGAATTTTACGGGCCATCTCTTACCAGAACTCCTTCTTCAACTCTCTTGTGAGTCTGCGTAGCTCAGACCCACTCTGTTTCACCTCATCTGCTACGTCTCCCTGTCCACGGTCTAGCTTATGACGTTGGGCTTAGTGCTGGAAGAACAAACATTGGTCTGAAATTTGAAGGATCACCAAGTAGTCTCGTGTCTTGAACAGAGGTATGAGGTCTGGGAAAGCTCCATCGTCAACACATTTATCAAATATATAATCTAGGTGTGGGGCTATAACTAGTAGTACTGAACCCATTGACTTTGACTGATACAAGCCCAGGTCTTCAGTATTTTTTTAAATAAGTAATCTTAACGTTTTGACAATGTCCTGAGGAAATACATGATGAAATTTAAAACCTAAATTACTGATGCTAGTGCTGTTTTTTGACAAAGTCTCTGCTTCATAAGGAGATGAATTTAGAAGCTCTGTTTTGAGTAAGGGTTCCTTGGCGTTGGATTTAACAACATCATCAAGTGGCAATGATTTATGCTTAAATATAGGTGATATTTAAGCAGAAATCATTGTTCCTTGGTATAACTTTGCCGTTTATGATTTGCCGAATCATTTTCATTATATTAATTGAATTTTGTATTTTTCTATTAATGTGTAAAGTTTTTGCAGTTCTATAAACTAACTTGAAAGTTTTGGAATATTTTTTAAATTAATCTTGAAATTTTCTGAAGAAAGGTACAGGTTTTTTGTTCAAAAAGGTCTTACAAGATAGCTCTACTTTTACGAATTCCAAATGTTACCCAGTCATTAAATTTATATTTACCGGTATAAGACCCGGATTTGAGTAAGATTGAGCCATAATTCACCACGCTGGCTCAGTGCGGTTTGTTAGAGGGGTAGCAGGCTAGTGAAATAATCGTTCGTATTTAAAAAAAAAAAAATTTGAAAAAGAACAACGTTAACAAGCTACAATATAGTAGCTTGTCTAAACTGAGAAGAAAAGGAAAAAGTGGAATGTATTCACCTCTTAATAAGTAAAATAATATTTTATAGACTTATATTGGAAGATTGTAAAATAAATAAACAAAATCCAGCAGCAAAGTAGTATACTTGCTTATAAAAAACTGTATTTGGTACATGATATTTTTTGGATAAGTTTTTCAGTCAATAAATACAGCCTGAAAATGATGAAAACTGCTGTACTGTAAAAGTATTTTAATGAATCTTGTCAAGTCACTTAAAGATATAGTATGTAGTAAAATAATAAGTAACCATTTTCATTTCAGATACGTGCTTACAAAAGGAAAATGGGATTTAAATAATGAGACTCTTAAATAATATGGGAGAAAATTTGTTTACTCATTAACCTCGAATATTATTCACTTACCTCACCATAATGACCTCGTATAGTATATAATAGTAATAATAGTATATTTTAGGTATTTAGTTTATTATTATAGTACATAATTATATAATTTATTTTATTTATCATTATTTAATATATTGTACACATAGGTCTACCCCTGCTCAGCAAACAACCTTTCCCACCTTAAACTAGTTGGCTGGAATAGATCTCTTATTAGAGATAAGCTCGCTTTTGTACACTATTTTTATGTATCTTTTGTTTTTTGTATGATTTGTGTGCAATAAAGAAATTATGAAATTATGAAATGGCCCTATTACGACTTAATCTTATCAAGCCAGTCTATCTCAAGCTTTTTACGTTCAAATACCGTGGATCAACGACCGCTTAGAGTTGACCCTTATTTCCTAGGCCATATTAAAGGTCATGACAGATCGACAACCTTATGTTACGAATGCGAAGTGTTTTGTCTCGCCCGGCTATCATTCGTGGCACAAAGCTGCTTACGTTTCGTACATTCACGGAACCCTGGAAATGAAATACCCCAAGCACCTTACTGTATTTTTAATACCTTCTTAAAGACGAGTGGCTGTATTTTGTAAATCAAAAAGAACTCTTGTTTATTTTATTATCAGGACAGGCAATTAACTCTCAGCTTGGCGGAGACAAGAAAATACTTAGGACTGAAACACAGAATCTCGAGTCTCGCCGTTCATCACATAAATCACTTTGGCTCTCTTAACATTTTTCGCAGAATAAATGGGTGAAGGAGTACGACGGCTTTGCAATTTTACTTACAAATCTTGGATCTATTCTCATCCAGGCAATCTGCATTAGAAACTGACATCTAGCATTTACCAGATTATATCACGGTCAAGAGGTACGTGCATTTATTACAGATGGTAAAATATCCACTTTTACTACTTTCAATAGTGTCAACATTCAGGCATTTGTTTATAGCTATATTCTAGGGAAAATTCGTAACTTGTCGTACTTAAAAGAGATCTAATCAAATCCTCTGAGAGTAGCAAGCAGTCTTGGTTACTGATCAAACGGTCAAATCGAGAAGCTGGTTTCTTTCAAAGGCCTGAAAATATCAAAGGTATTAAATATGTTATGTTTTCCGACTATGACTAGACTGTTAGTTTGGTTTAAGGTTAAACTAATCAGTGTACTACTGCGTAATTAAAAAGACTGTTCTATCTTTTGCTTAAAAAAGTACTGAAAGAAAATCTTTCTCCCACTGTACCACACGATATTACCTAGAGCAGGAAAAGTAAAATACAATAACCAATACCCAGAGCGTAGGTTAATAAAATGTAGCTCACTCACTCAATAAGCAGCGGGCGTGTGTATGCTGCGGCAAAAGTGGGGATTCCTCTTTCGTGCTCATTTCTCACCCTCTCACATGTATGCATCGGAGAAATGCGACGGACCATAATTTATCTCTCAGATAGCCGGCGGGCGGACATAAATCAGAAGCTTTTTTCACGCTCTACCGAGAAAGGAGTCTGCAGCGGTCACAGACGAAGAACGGGCGGGGTGGGGAGCGAGCTGGGCGAATAAGAATCGTCTGGAGATATTAAACCTAGGCAAACGTGTGTACACGACGGTGTATACTTTGTATAGCCAGCTCAGTTGTTTAGAATCCCCTTGAAAGCTCGAACGTCCTTAAGCTCGAGAAGATACCTACATAAAGTTTTCCTGCGATACCTTAACGAGAGGAAATTCGGATACTACCCTTTTCTTTATCCATCTGCTTATATATTGGGTATGCTTGGATTTAACTCTCTAGAGGTGAGAGTTCACTAAACACCTACTGACCTATTGTTGCGAGGCACCAGCTGCTAGCGGGTGGCACGCACTGCACGGTGGCGCGCCGGCAGACCCCGCTAGTTTAGGCGTGGGACAGTCTCACGCACTGTTGGCTGCAGCGCCACTGAATGATCTGTTTGGTGATACGTAGAGGGATATAGTGCAAGAATGTGGCAGGTTCAGTGAGATAATGTGTTGTCGCTGGATCATTGAGATTGAAAGTTTATTGATCTGAATTGATATATTATTGTGAGTTGGAACCTGAACATCTATCATATTATAATAGAATTGTTATTGAACTACAACTGCATTTTAATTGTATCATGAAAATATATCGTGAATGATTGTGTCGATCTGGCATTAGCTGTAATGGCTCATACAATAAATGTAAATAATAAATAAATAAATAGCCAGTCCACTTAAATTTACGGAACACTGTAAGTTTTGGACTAGATTTTTAAGGAGCTTTTGCTGGCGTTGGTTCTTATATATAAGATACTATACATATGTGTGCGTAGGGTGTAAAAGGCTGGCAATATGCCATAGAATATATACTTGTATGTGTAACTAGTGAAAGCCAGAGCTGCAGGAACATTTATGATTATGATCGCACTGCCACAAATAAAGGTCATATTTCTATGGAAACAATTTGGTTGTTGATTAAGACATCGCCGTTCTGGACACCCACGGTACCCTCTAATCTCTTTTCGAGAAAAAGTTTTACTACGTCGGATTAGGAACTCGTTATATACTACTGCAGGTACAGCTTGGCAACATCTGCAGATTACTGCGTGTTAAAACATAGTTTAGATTACGCAGCAGACCGCTTTTATGTCACTTATATTACCATAATATATTTCCTAGCATTTCAAGCCCAGGTATATGTGAGCATAACGTGTGATTATAGAAGTATTAAAGCAAATAAAAATATATCATTTTTATGCATTCTGAGTCTTTGGCACTCCACATGGAAATGGTTCTTACAATAACCAACCTTATAAAAAGAAAGAATCATTCCTACGAGAATAGGGACGAAGAAAACTATAACTACTTTTATAACCCGTGGTGTCAGACGTCGGGGGTGCAATCGATGACGTTCCAAATACTCATCAACAAACCCGAGAGAATCAGTTGTATTCAACCTGCTTTAAAACACCTTCATTTCACAATAAATAGGAACTTTTCCTGCTAACTTAGTTTACTTAGTAGATGAATATAACTCCTCAACTCTTGAAATTGAAGCTGAGTTTGGCGTGGACTTCGTCATTTGGGGTATCCGACATGAAAATGACAACGATAAATAAAATTTTAATATCAATGGCAGCATTTTAACTGTTATAAGCGGGGAGGTACGACTCTCTTGCTTCGGTGAACCTCAAGTGATAATAGGGCATTTCGCTGAAAAAATAATTACAGGTCAACAGTCAGTGAAGTAGATGTGGCGGAGATACATTTTATGTAAAATCAAGAAACGGATTCAGGTGAGCCGGTTACATACTTAATTATTATTTATTATACCTTGTAATGTACCTAGTATATGCGAATATCTGCATCACGGGCAAACCTCCGCAGTTTTTGTGAGTGTAGTAATTTATTTATAAGATGTTACTTCTTGCTGTATTGTATATGCACGTATAAATAAGTAGATGACTACACTAGTGTTTCCTGTATCAGATAGAAGGCCAGGCTTTCACCACAGAAATACTACTAAAACTACAAAAATCGCAATAATTTTTTGGGACCACTGGTTTATAAGGTAGAGCCTCGATCACTGCGCCAAAGAGAGCACCTAGGCAGAAGCTAATATCTCGGAAACGCATTCCCCTAATGGAAGATTCAGTTTCCATTAAATTTACGATTATTGTTGTGTATAATTTCTGCTTAATTATTCAAAACTCGGGAAGGTCGACTTATCGAGGCGTTCGCTGTGAAAGCTTCGCTTCACAGCTTGTGAACCCCACACATGTTACGAAATATCAGGAGGAAAGGAAAGCTGTCAAGATTAAGAAAACCTGTCAAAGTTTGTTAGTGGCAAACACGGGGTTATATAACATCAACTGACGTACAGAGGGATAAACTACACTTAAGGTACAATTTTCCTAGTTGTAAACTAACGGTAAAAAAATAATGAATAATGATTAAAAATAATTAAAACAAAATGTGAAACTTTAGAAAAAATCCATAAAACCTGTTACAAAACATACCCATACGTATCTTCGTTGGTAAAGATAAAGATAAAGATAAAGATAAATTTATTTGCTAAAACATGTGTCAGTCAAGATACATAAGCATGCATTTTGGATAATAAATAAGAAAAATTCGGATCAACATGTTCTACTGTTATCAGCGTACAAATTTGAGTGGCGGTAAGTCAGGACACGGTTTCAACCATTCTGATGTTAAAAAAAAACTAACATTAATTTAACTTGCATTATAAAAATTCAATTATTAACATTTCAATTACATCAAGAATATTTAAATAATTACAGTGGTCAATATAATTAGAATTTGTCATTGAGAATGTCATTTATAAATTTCATCAATAATATTTTAATAATAACAGCGGTCACTACTTTAACTGGAATTTATCATTGAGGAAGTCATTTACACTATAATAACATTTATCAACTAATAATGATTTGAGCTTATTTTTAAATAGGGAAGTATTTAATTGTTTATAGCATTTTGGTATTTTATTGAATATGATAGGCGCCATACATAGGATGCTTTTGCTCAATAGCGCCGTTTTACAGGAAAAAAGGCGCTGTCTTTCTGTGTCGCGTCTATCACGAGTCACTGTTTCAGATAAACGTGGGAATAAATGAGGGTTGGTCTTCACAAAAGTAGCTACTTCTATTATGTATAATGACGGAAGTGTCAGAATTCGGTGCTTAGTAAATAAAGGCTTACATGTCTCGGTTGTCCTAATATGAAACATAGCACGTATACACCGTTTCTGCATTTTAAATGCTACTTCTTTATTAGTCGAATTACCCCAAAATATGATTCCGAATCTAAGAGCAGATTCTACAAGCCCGTAATACGCCGTGAGTAACACATCTGTACTGACTACTGGAGATAATTTATGTAAAACATATGCTGAAGTACTAATTTTTTTAGTTAATTGATTTATGTGTTCTTTCCAGTTTAATTTATTGTCAATTGTCAAACCCAAAAATTTTGCAGTTTCAACCTGATTTATCGCATTATTTTTAAAAATTAATTTAATGTCATTGTTTTTAATTCTTTAGCTGACGTGCATAATATTCGTTTTCTTTAGATTTATTTTTAAATTATTGTTGTCGAGCCAATTTATTATCGAAGTCAAGGAATTGTTTATATCTAATTCATAATTATCGTCTTTATATTTAATAGTCACTGTGCTGTCATCGGCGAATAGGGATATTGGATTATTAGTCGATTTTGGTATGTCATTTATATATATAATAAATAAAAGGGGGCCCAGTACACTTCCCTGTGGCACACCGTGAGTAATTTTACGCGAATTGGACCTGTATGACACTTCATTCTTTGTTTTGCAGTTCAGCCTTGATATCTCCGTTATTTGGTGTCTATCTGTCAAATATGATTGTATTAAATCTAAAACATTACCTCTAATTCCGTACGCTTCAAGTTTTTTCGTTAGGATATTGTGGTCCACATAGTCAAATGCTTGTGTCATATCACAATAAATCGCACTGACTGGAGATATCTTGTCCATTTGACACATAACATTTTTTAGGAAGTCGTACACTGCCATATTGATTGTTTTATTTCGACGGAAGCCTTTTTGTTCGTGGCATAAAATATTATTCTTTTCTAGATAGTTGTTTATTTCCTTGTAGTAATATTTTTCAAATATTTTAGAAATTATTGAGATTAAGGCAATTGGCCTGTAAAACTTCTTTGTTTTCTTTCTTGAATAGGGGTTTAAGAAGCGTTAGTTTCAAATCCTTTGGGAAAATGCCCATTAATATACTTTGATTAACTATATGGCTTAGTGGGTGGCATATATATTTATTTGCAGCCTTAATTATTCTTGTTGAAATGTCATCCACACCCACACTATTTGTGTTTCTAAGGTTATTTATGATTTTATAAATATCGAAGGGTGTATTTGGAGCCATAAACATCGAGTTCATTTGGTGATTAATATTACATGTCACTTTATTTCCAGCGCCTAACACTGGTTTAATTTTATCAATAAAAAAGTTATTAAATGCTGTGGCTATGGCTGCAGGATTTGTTATATAAGTGTCATTAACTTTTATTTTTGCAATGGTTTCTTTGGGTATTTTAGGTCTTGATTGACTGATTATTTGCCACATTGTTTTCGTCTTGTTCACAGACGATTTTATTTTATGATTGTTTTGAGCACGTTTTGTAAGGTTTGTAATCTTTTTTAATAATTTCGTGTAGTTGACAAGATTTAACTTATTCATTGTATTTGGTTGTAAGCGAAATTTCCAAAGTAAATCTTTTTTCTTTTTGCTGCATATTTTGATACCTCGTGAGATCCATTTTGGCTTAGTACATACTTTTATTATGGTCTGTTTTCGTGGAAAGCACAAATTATAAAAGAAATTGAAATTCTCTATAAAGTTTCTGTAGGCCGATGTTGGATCAGCAGCGTCGTAAACGTCAGAAAACGATAAGTTTTTTACGAACCCTACAATTTTTTTTATATTTTCATTTCTGAAGTCTCGTCTCATTTGGCGCCAGAATTTTAATTTTAAAGTTTTTTTGACTGGAAATTTTATTATTTGGGCAGTGTGATCCGATAAACCGCATTCCAACACTTCAGTTTTACATGTTTTATTATAATTATGTGCAAAGTTATCTATGCAGGTTTTACTAGCTGGGCGAGTGGGCTGTCTAAGCGCCAATTTCATATTATAATTCAAAAGTAAACACTCTAGATCCAGAGTAGTGTTATTATCCTTAAGTATGTCGATATTAAAGTCTCCGGCTAATATTATATTGTAGGACTTCAGCTTAGAAATGTAGTGGAGCACTTTGTCAAGTCTTTCAAAAAATGTGTTCAAATTATTTTGTTTCGGAATTCTATACACACAAATAATAACAATTTTAAAGTCAATTAGTTCCACTGCACAACACTCGAATATGTTAATTAAAGACATTTTTTTAATATCTGGTAGGTCTTTGCATTTGTACTGATTGTTCACCAGAATACATGATCCGCCTCGTTTATTGTCATTTCTGCTAAAGCATGCTGCCAGAGTGTAGTTTGGAAGATTTAGGAATGACTCCTGTCCTGCCATCATAAAATGCTCCGTTATACATATCACATCTGTGTTTATATTTTTGTCTGCTAGTTCATCTAAATTGATCACGAGTAAATCTGCTTTATTTAATAGTCCGGCTATATTCTGATGTCGAATATTAAGATACCTAGTCTCGAAAAAAAATTGTGTCATTATCTATTGGGTCATAATCCTTGTCTTGTAGGTCAAAATTAGTTGTTGATCCCATTTCAATAAACTTTTTTATGTCGTTGATGATTTGTCGCATACCGTATTTATTTAGCTTGCCCGTGAAGCTAGAGAACATGTCCAATGATAAATTCTTGTTTGTGTCTAAGAACCAGCAGTGTTTGTGTGTTTCAACATCAAGATATAATAGATTTATAAATTGCTCAGCTCTGTAGTTGAACATTAAAGCTCCACAGATATAGGTCGGCGGACAAATGATTACATTTGTGTGTGTGATTTTTTTTAAGGTATTTCTCAGTAATTGTATCACACTGATGTAGTTTTGGTTCATTTTGATGTCCGATTCTCCCAGCAAAATTATACAGAAGTCTTCTTTCGTGAGTTTACATACTTTTGTCTCTATTCCCATCAGTAGTTCATTAATTTATGCTGCAGGTTTCGAAAAATGACAGAAAGTAAACTTTTTCGCAAATGTGTCTTCAAGATTTTGTAGTACATTGTTATTTCTGCGGCTAATTACACATAGATGGGGTTTTCTTTGTTGGTCTGTTTGTGGTTGTTTTTCCATATGCTGCGTTTTCTGAGTATGCATTAGAGAATTTAAGTTAGTATTAGATATTTTCCTAGTTATCCGAGCTTAGGATGCTGTATTTTTTTATGTAGTTGTTTTTTCCCCGATACTTCGCTATTTGTTGCTGTTAATTTAGTTTCATCTATTTCTGGATGGAGCTTTTTATGTGAACATAATTGAGCATTTGAATGGCTCTTAGTTCTTAAAGGGGTCTTTTGCGATTTTGGTGATGATGTAACCGTTTTTAGTAGTTGATTTTGTCTAATTAAATCATCATTTTTTGTTTGCAACTTAGTATTTTCTATGTTTAAGGCAGCTATTTCCTTGTGTGCACTTTGCAACTCAAGAGTTAAGTTTTCAATCTTCTCTCTCATTTGCTTCAACTGTTCGCTGGCATCGTCGTCGTCCGATATGTTTGGCAAGCTATTTGTTGTGTCGTCCAACGCCCGTTCCCTGATGTGACTGTTGTTAACGTCAGACTCTGAATTGTTACGTGGGCGTCGAAATGTGATGTTTTCGAGAAAGTTCTGCATTTTTTCTTGCGCCTGTGGCTTGGAGGAGTTTATTATTTGAATATCAAGAAACAAAAATTATTTATTTAACTAGGTCTCGAACCCGGGGTACTTCGCTTAGCGACGACGTATTGAGTCAGCCCGCTAGCCGATCGAGCCACTGCGGATGTTATTGGGTGTCGCCAATTTGAGCATCTAGTGTTGCCTGAGAAAAGACAGCTTTTCAAGGTCGATCACTTATGATGTGTCATCGAACTCGTATTGCAGTCACAACAAACAGCAGTTTAACCGTCACTTCAAGACCATAATTTGGATAAACCACCACTTTTTCACTTCACATTTGTATGATTAATGACTAATTTTAATTCACTTCAGTTTAAGTTTTAGATTATCAACTTTGTTTGTAAAAAAAGCACGATTTTTACGTTGTTTTGATTAAAATTTTTGACTAGCTATGCGTAAGCGTGTCTATTACTCGCGCCAGACGGAGCGTCACTCCGTCTGGCGCGAGTAATAGTTCTTTAAAAAAAAGTTCTTTTTTTTCTGTATGATCCCATCATCAGATTCTGACCAACGTTAATAAATAGTTGACAAGCAGACCTGATACGTCACCAACAAGTCCATTTGACAATTGGGCATACGACAAGCGTACATTACCGACCACATACCGAAACCTGTGGGTTTACCTAGTATTGAGAAGTTCTGGTGGCCATCTATGGTCTTCATCACCAGATCCTCTTCACAAAATGATGCTTCCCAAGAGTAAGTGCACGAGCTCTGCCTATTTCGATTTCTCCAAGAACCCATTATCAGATCCTTCAACTTAAAATTTTTATTTTTTTTTTCAAATCGGTCCATTCATCATGAATAAATCGATGAACATACATAAAAAACATCATAGATTCCGACGAATTGTAAATCTCCTCCTCTTTAGAAGTCAGTTAAACATAAAATAACTAAATAAGATGCTCGTTTAATAACTTTGTTTTAGTAACGCATTGTAGTCATCAAAATTAATTAACTAACTTACTGTGATTTACCTGTGAAATGAAACGCGGACTATCGTTCACTGGTTTATTTAACTCAACCCGTGGCAATGCTGGTATATATGTGTATTACTGTAACTACAAACGCATAAACACAACATATTTCCCTCCTTGCATATCCATATCTTACATAACTAAATGCCTAACTTAAATTTTATTAAAGTAGTAAGTAAATAATCGATAGGGAATTAACACAATGGATAAATCACTAACTTAGACAATAATATGGCCTACAAAAACAAATTATGCCTTGGAATGATGCCTAAGGCATTTTATTAAGTATTCGTGGTCTTAACCGTATTTTGTGTGGAGAATGTTTATTAATTGCTATATTGCTCACACCCTTACCAAGGTCAGTTTCTACACTGGAAACTGTCGGCTGCTCAACAGGCTGCATATTATTTTCAATATTTGGGCTCTTTAGGAGAGTGACTCAAAGGGTCGAACAAACTTCTACTTCTTATACGCCTCTTATGGAGCCTATTGTCATGTGTCTTAACCACGTAAGACACAGGTCCTGTCTTATTATATACAACTCCCTCTCTCCATGAGTTGTTTTTATTTGTATAGTCTCGTAATAGAACCTTCTCACCCTCACCTAACTTCCTAAGTGAACCAGCACGCTGCTGCTCGGCCGCGTGCTGTGTGCTGCGTACCAGCTCGTGCGTCTCCGGTCGAATCAGGTCGAGGAGACCACGCAACCGTCTACCCATCAGTGCTACCGCCGGCTTCTTAGACGAAGTGCTGTGTTCTGTATTTCTATAGCTAAATAAAAATCTGCTTAAAGCAATCTCACAATCTTCTTTTTCAAAGACAGCCTTTTTTAAAACACTTTTGACACTTTTCACTGCGGTCTCCGCAGCGCCATTGCTAGATGGGTGATATGGAGCTATTAATATATGGATTCAATTTTTTTTCATCAAATAGTATCTTTCTTTATCAGGTCATTATAACCACAGATGTATCGTGATATATGTGATCACAGGTCCGCTTCTCAAGCCAAAATAAAAGCAGTAGGAATTGGTTACAGCCACCTTAAAATAAAAAGGAGGTATTATTAATGTTGCAAGAAAAGATATGTACAATAATATACCAAATTGCATACCTATTACCACAACAAACAAGTTAAGTTCTACAATATGCTTAATTCTCAAACCCCCAGTTTATTTCGTCGCGATTTTGAACCTTATGCCATGGCATTATAATTCAAAACCGAAAACGGGAAAATGGCTTCATATGATGCCTTTGGTCGTTGAGAGGAAGAGCATATTGTAGATTGAATATCAAACATTTTACATTAACAAGAAAACTTCAATCGTTTGTCATGGCAATCAGAACAGTTTGATTCCAGGATCTCAGCATCAGTATCTTACTTACATAAGGGCTTTGGCTCCTCTGACTTGAGCAATGTTGTGGTTGCTGGAATTCGAGATAAACTTCGACATTATCATAATTTTGGTATAACTTGGCGGTAACTTGTCGTAGCGAATAAAATCAAAATGATAAAATATCAAAACAAATCGCTGAATATAAGCTACAATGATGAGAGGTCACTCATAGATTCACATTTTTTTTCTAGATGAGGCGGGCAGGTAAAGGCATTTTATCATACATCTAATGATGAAGTCATAGAGGTCAAATGAATGAGTGCCGCCGCCGGGGGGGCCAAGCGACGCCCGCGCGCCATGCCCACACGATGCAGGCCTTCCGTTTCCACCACTCCGCTACCAGGTCTGCTGCCACTTCAACTGATGCTAGATGCCGCCTCCATAGCGTGCCGGTCTGCTGCCTCAAATGCTAATGCGAGTTCCACAGCTCGTTTGTACTCTAAGTTCTTCTCGGCAAAAAGCCTAGACTGCAAATCCTCATTCGTAAGTCCCGACACGAACTGTTCTCCCAGATTGACTTCCAGTGGATTTTATTGACGGGTAGTAAAGTAACAGGATTCAGATGCTTCAAGCTGTGTAGGTATTGACTCACGGTCTCGCCAAGCTCCTGCTTTCTCTGCCGGAATATATGCCGCTCTGCGATCTCCGATCGTTGTGGTTCCAAGTGTGATTTTACTATCAACGCCAATTGATCCAATGTTTTAGTTTCAGGTAATTCTGGCGCACAAAGATCACACATCAACTCGTAACATGTGATGCCCACGTCTGTGACTAAAGTTGCAATATGCAAGTTTTCGGCTATGCCGTTTAATGCTATGAACTGTTTTTTCTTCTGCAATAAGCGTCTCAATTATGTACACCCACTTCAAACGATTCGATTTTACCGAAAGGCATTGCTTAATTTTGGAATGCGGCTGCACCAATGTGATATACGTGTGAAATAAAACGCGGACTACGTGAACTGGTTTATTCAACTCAACCCGTGGCCATGCTGGTACACATAATTATAACTGCAAACGCATAAACACCACACTAACGATAGGTAATAGTTTAGCTTTAGCTCAGTGAGTATCCGCCAATTCAGTTTATACCAATACACTGTGCAAACACATCATTGGCATACGACCGTTAACTAAAGTAATCATACTTCCCTCAAGGCAAGAGCAGCTATTTATCTCTCCCTGGAGGCCAACTTAGTTTCGGAAATATGATCCTTTTCTGTAAACGCAATTAAATTAAACAGCCCCTGGAGAGAAATAAATGTTCCATTATATTTTGCTCCTTGAACATAGGTCTCATTTAGAATTATGTAAATTTTTGACCCTCCGTATTTAAGTTGTATATAAAAGTTCTTTATGATGACTTTCTGTCAGTTAATTTTTACTTAGGCTGAAAGATAGGTGCTAGCTGAGATCCGGGCATCCTCGGGACTTAGATTGCAAAATAAAACCTTTACCCTATAACAAGCTGCGGCTCAGTGCGGGTTGGTGGAGGGATTTTACGACTACCGCAGCGATAGTAGGCGATACTAGGCGGGACCTACAAACTTATTGTGCCATCCGAAACACGGAAGGCTCGTGTGTCGGCAAAATTGGACACAACCACACTGAAAATTGGCTGCTATGTGTTGATTTTATTTTTCAATAAGTTTTTCTTATTACTTAATTTCAAACGAACAGTTTTAAGATATTTTGAATACCTACTTTTTGTACGCAAGAACCATATCGGAATTCTTGGTAGATCACAAGAAATTGCAAGTTCTAGGGGAACAAGATCTATTTTTTTTTGCATAGTTCCCATTGACATATTATATTTTCAAACTACAGTATTTAATTATAAAGATGTTTTAAAAAAATACATTTTTTCGGGACTTGGGAAGTATCTCGTTTAAGGAGAATAGGGCATTTGACAATACCCTTAAGATAAATGACTTATCTCATTGACTTACTCAGCACCGGATTCGAACCTGCATCTCCTGCGTTAGAAACAAACGTGAAACGCACTAGACCACGGAGCTTAATATTTATTATTAAATATACCTACTGATAAATAAATATTTTTTCTAAGCCGAAACTATTAATTCACTAAGTCTAAATACGCAGCAAAATTGAAGCATTTTTTATCAAATTCTATTTTAGTGTATTGTTACTGTTAAGTGGTGTGTAACTGTTAAGTAGTTTGCCAGAATTTTCGGTCTTTGTTTTTGCTAGAAGAAATCTCTATATAGAGATAAGTACGCCTTAGTAAGCGAACTGTGTTTATAATTGTCCAAAAATGTGTATGTGCAATAAAGTAAAAAAAAAAAGTATAAAGTCTTTTTGCATTAACTTAATAACGGGGATAATAGTTTCACCGAACTAAATCCCCAAAGAGACATAATTCCTCTTCTGTTTAAAAGGACAAGAGAGTTATAAATATATCGAAGGTTAACTAGGAAAAATATTACAGCAATTAACGGGGGAATGCCATGAAAAACTCTTATCTTGCCAGCAAGTTCAGTGATGAATATTTCACGTGACAAATAAAGAAAGGAACTCCCAGGAAGTTTTAGTTGGAAAATGCGGCGTTTGTTAGATAAAAACTTAGTCTTCCCGACTTGTAGTTAAATGGGACTTAAATAGCGTATTATGACCACGAGATGGAACTTTGACGAAGTAAGTCTTTTGATATACAGTACAGTTTAAAGAAGAATTACCTGAGTTTTCCAGTCTGCGAAGTAAATTTCTCGGTGTGAAGTGTGCAATTAGCGTCTATAGGTCGAGCGGTGATGAGACCCAATTACTATCGGAAAAAAGCCAATATTAACTTTGCGAATAACATTTTTCCTTGTCAATTGAATGTCCTTAATTGGTGTTATATTTTTCTGATGTACGTATATTTTGCTTCTGATTGTAACAAGGACGGTCAAATCATTCAGGTCATATCTCAGTTGCGAATTAATGATCGAATATTGTAATCATGACGCTACAGAACGGCTCAGTTTCATCTTGTTAGCTTTCCGAATCCATGTCAAGATGAAAATAGGTTGTAAATAATTGCTCCTATTAAGAATGCTATACTAAAGATATTATTCAAGTTCTGTGCTGATTTGGAACATTACATTACATCGGGGTCTTGTAATTCCTTCCAAAGCATAAGAGTTGTTAATAGGTAATGGGGGAACCATTTATAAACTAGCAACTTGTTAGGTTATTAATATTCCTTCTCTTTTACACATAAACCTACATTTGTAGGAACCTTATATAATCCTGTAGCTATGGTCGTTCCTTATTGGAATAGCTGTGTCACTTACTAGGCGAGGTCAAGAGGGGATTTTGTGAGTTACTCGAGCGCGGCAGATTAAGATATGGAAGATGCCTTAGACCTTGTTGACTAGCTCCACTCCACCAAATAAAATATTTCCGTAGAGGACCTTAAAAAAAATCAGCAATGCCCCAAAAAAAGGCACTTTACTCGAGTTAATTTGTTTTCTTATTCTTCTCATCTTAATTCGCGGTTCTAATGAGAATGAGGATGATTAATGGTCCTTCCGTTGAGAGCTGAGACGAGTAACTAATTATAAATAATGAATGGTTAACAATGTCGGTATCGTTGTATAATGAGGCACACATCTGGGTGGGACCGCCCTAATTTGTCGCGGCGCGCGCTGTAATCCTTTGTAGAATTATCTAGAAAGATAATGCGGTTACAGAATGTGTGAGCATCGTTATCAAAGTCGCAAGCTTGTGAAGTGATATTTTGTATAGACTACTCGTAAACATCTGAATAAACTCATTATTTAATATGCGGCATTATTTTCCTGAAAACTGAATGATTTCTGACATCAATATTAGTGTATATCTATAATAAGTATGTGCGGGTACTTGCATCTGTATACTACCGTCGTATGTTAATAAATCCAGTCTCGTTTACAAGGGCGTTTCAATCGAGTGCTAGTCCTCTATTTATTCCCAAACAGACCATTTGGCGACGATTAAGCTATCTAAACAGTGCTAAAACGTGAACAAAATGCCGAACGACGATAAGAAAGTGTTGGTCACGAAAAATATTCCGGATTTGAGTGGTATACGAGAATTCAAGGTGAACGCTGACCGCTGGTCGACTTACGTAAGCAGGTTGAAGGCGTGGTTCGAGCTTCAAGAGGTTGGCACGTCGATGTATTCTAAATATTTGGTTGCTGTTGTGGGAACAGAAGCATTGGATCTTATAATCGACCTTTGTTACCCAGAGAAGCCCGAGGTAACTCACTTTGACACAATCGTGAAGTTAGTCGAAGATCACCTGTCTCCGAAGCGGTCGCTTATCGCGGAACGCATGATTTATCGTGCATGTAAACAAACGGAAGGAATGTCTATTACGGAGTATTTGGTGAAGTTGAAGAAGCTTAGTAAACCATGCAAGTTTGGGACGGTTGAATCTCTCAAAGAAAACTTGCGTGACCAATTTGTGTACGGTTTGGCAAGCGAACGAATAAAACAACGGTTGTTAGTCGAGGAGGACTTGACGTTCCAGCGCGCTTCTGAATTAGCGCTGTCGTTGGAGGCGGCAGTACGAGACTCAAGGTCAGGAGGTGGCGGCGAGGCCACGACCGAAGAAACCCGCGGTGAGGCGGTGTTCGCCGTGAGCGGCGCGGGGGCCGGGCAGCGCCCCCGACCCACGATCTCAGGCGGCGGCGGCGGTGGCGGCGCAGGGCGCGGCGGCCGCGGCGGCGGTGGCAGTGGCCGGGGCGGGCGCGGCTACTGGGCTCGTCGGTCAGCTCGTGGAGGAAACTGGAAACGTGGAGGAAATGCATCGGAACAAAACACAATTGTTTGGCTGATAGTTTATCGCGCATACCGGTCATTGACCATGAAGATCACAGCCGAACTTATTCCTACATAAATTTCGTTGAAAAATCATTACCGGTCGATTGGAAGCTAGTTGCAAAAGAATCTGGGACAGACCCAGTATTACGTAAACTGGTACAGGCAATTAAATTAAACTGGCAATATTGTAAAGACGCAGATTTGAAACAATATTTCGAGATAAAATCTTGTTTAAGTATTGAGCAAGGGTGCATATTATATGGCCATCGCATTGTAATACCATTGACATTACGCGGGGCAATTTTGAACATGATACACATGACTCATCAGGGCATAGTAAAGAGCAAAAATTTTGCTCGTAACTATGTGTATTGGCCAGGTATTGACGGCGACATTGAGATCACGTGCCGCGCATGTGAGACGTGCGCGCGGGAGCGAGCGGCGCCGGCCGCGGCCACACTACACCCGTGGGTGTGGCCACAGGAGCCATGGTACAGACTACACATTGACTTTTTCACAATATCGGGTAATACAGTATATTATTTAGTGGTAGTCGATGCCCACTCCAAGTGGATTGAGGCATACCGAGTAGGCGGCACTTCAGCAAAATGTACAATTAGTAAACTGCAATGTTTATTTGGTCAATTCGGGTATCCACGGGAGTTGGTCTCCGACAATGGCCCGCCTTTTAGCGGTTACGAGTTTAAAGAGTACATGGTCAGCAAAGGAATCAAACATATATTAGTGACACCATACAAACCAAGTAGTAATGGTGCGGCAGAAAATGCCGTTAAAATAGTAAAAAATTACATCAAAAAGGCAATGCGGGAAAGTCAGGATATTGAGATATCCTTGCACAACTTTCTAATGATATATCGGTCCACCCCGCACAGTATAACGGGACGCACGCCCGCTAGCTTACTCCTGGGTCGTGACTTGCGCACGCAGTTTGATCTACTGCGACCAAGTGCGAGTGACACAGTCATGGAGAGACAAGCTGCTCAAATCAGGGGTAAAGGGGGTAAGGAGCGGAACTTTGAAGAAGGAGAAACGGTTTTCTTTAAATTGTTTAGGAAAAATAAATTTTCTTGGGAAAAGGGTATAATTAATGCAAGAAAGGGGCCAGTAACATATATTGTAAAGTATAAAAATTTAGAATATAAGAAACATGCAGATCAATTGTTCAAGGATGTAACGGAATGTTCGAATGATGATGGCGAAATAACAGATAGCTTCATGAGCCCAGGTACGCGTGCCACTGTGGAGTCACACAGTGAACCATCTGCAGGTAGGTCCGACGATGTGGAGCGTGACAGCGGCGCTGGCACCAGCACCGCGGCGCCGCCGGGAGCGAGCGCGGCGACCACGTCGCCGGCGAGGGGCGCGAGGCTCAGCCCTGCCGGCGGCGGGACACCGGACACCATTCGACACCAGGTAGGAAGTCCGATGATTGTAGATAGATATAACGATGATCAAGTAACGGCGGATCGTTCTAAACGGATACGGAAACCAGTAGAACGTTATGGTTTTCCAATTAGACAATAAATAAATGAAAAGGTTCGGTTTCACCTAATTATAAATATAGGTATTAGTTTACTTTGCATTACTTTGATTATAAGGTGTATAGTTGTTAAGGAAGATAGTTGTCATTTATAGAAATAAAATTATAATATTTGTCTAGATTTAATGTTGGCATTACACATAGCATTTAAACATAAAATTACATAAATAGGTAGATATTATTACTGTGTTATACTTTATTATTTATCTTGTAAACATGGGGGGAGATAATAGTGTATATCTATAATAAGTATGTGCGGGTACTTGCATCTGTATACTACCGTCGTATGTTAATAAATCCAGTCTCGTTTACAAGGGCGTTTCAATCGAGTGCTAGTCCTCTATTTATTCCCAAACAGACCAAATATAATCCTAACATTCACTCACCAACATAACTCACCAACACTACACACCAAACTATTACGTTTTTGCTGTTCAATCTTATATTTTCAAATGTCAGAAGTTATATTTTTATTTTAAATGTCAGATTGTTTATACACTATGTAGTATTTCAATCTGAGGCATATATTGTAGTGGGAAGTTTTGTAGCAGCAACTTATCCTAAAACAAAGGGTTCGCCCTATTTTAGGGAGTAGCGATACATCCCTTGTTTACCCTGCTAAACAAGTTTGTAATGTACATTTATTTCTGAAAATAAACGATTATTATTATTATTATTACTAACATTCACTTTCTGAATCGCTTACTTAATTTAACACGAGCTAAAATAAGGCCACACATTTTATAGTTTTTATTTTCTCTGACGTGGCCGAGCGTCAGACCAAATAGAAACTATAGAATGTGTGGCCCCATTTTGGCTCGGCAAGGCAAGTAAATGTTTATGAGCGGCACACGAGAGGTGAAAAGTCAGTTAATTAAATAATTTACATAAAACCACGAAAGTTGGCCCCTAAGGGCTCATAAACATGAGCTTAAAAGCGGCTTGCGTTTGAGATGTAAGGTCATGTAACTTAACTCAGAGGGTGAACCTAAAGATTCACTGACACAATTTTTATGGCTTTGCAAATGGATCTTCAAAACATTCTAGGCTAATAAAATAACAACATAAACGAAAGTCTCGCTTTACGGGGTGGCAGAGGCACAATTCATCCAGTATTTCAATACTCCATTTTACGTGACAGAGGGACTAGCCCATTGCCGCAGCTATGAAGATATGGATATGGTTTCCTCAAGGTGTTTTCCATCGTCGTTACAAAGTCCATATAATGAACTTAAGATTATTAGTTAAGTATCCTAATCCACATACTTTTTGGCCACTGTTTTACTTACTGAGCTATTTGTGGTAATGTCAATATATATTTTAAGTGTCAGTTTATAATTTAACATTTTGACTACGCTTCCAATGTACACCATATAAGGCTTATTGCCACTCTGACTTATTTCGCAAATGAACCACAAATAGTAAGAAATCATCTGTTCATAAAAATATTATCTGTAAAATCAGCTTTTCCATTTGTATCCCATTTTCAAGTGCTTTGTTGGAATACTTAGGGTTCCGTGCCTAAAGGATGCCAAAGGAAGCCTGTAACTGAAGCAACATCTGACAGGCAGTCCATCGGCCTGTGCAATAATATTGTTAATACATATGATAAAAATTAAGGGAGGTGACAATTATTTTGAAAAATAACAAGTGTCAAATATTAAACGGTGGTATAGAATCCATTATATCTGAGTTCAATATGCAATTTCCCGGTTTTTCATATTAATAGGGATAGCGGGATCACGTAAGTATTTCAAATAAACTGTTGGAGCTTTCTACTCGTGTCGCCGCCGCTCACACGTCTCAGGGAGTTTTACTCGAGAATGGCACGTACTGTCTGATCCTTTCATAAATATGAGGCATGAGTGACAATGAGGTGCTGTTATAAAGAAGTCTTTACTTACAGACCAGCATATTCAGGGTTCATCGAAAGTAATAATAATAATATTACCTTGGACACTACTTAAACACATTGATGTGGCTAAAACTAGGAATCCCTGTATCTTGGGTACTAGACAACGATACACATACTTATATACATAAATATTTTACTTAGATAGATAAACAACCATTACTAGGGTACAAACATCCGTTCTCATCAAACAAATATTTGCCCCCACCGGGACTCGAACCCGGGGCTTCGTAGGCAGGGTCACTGCCGACTGGCAGTCAGTTCTTGGCACTGAACGATATGTAGAGTTACAAGTTTAACTTTGGTCAAGATATAATGGTCACAAAGAGCACCTTTACCGAATCCCGAACGTTATGAAGCATCGTGATTATAAACCCCATACCTTGGTAATATAATTCAAAACCTGTAACAGGAATTTTTCGGGCCTAGCTGGCCGTGGCTCTGGAATTGTTGAGCCACTATTTCTGAAATGTGGCAAGTCATGTGGACTCATTCTGGACTATTTTTGATATAAATAAATAATATAATTTAATATTTTTTTAAACCTTAACCAAGTTGATAGGCCATCAATTTGCCTGCACGAGAGAAGAGTATTACTGCTTGACCTCAAGCCGTTATCCTCACCAACCTATAGCTATAACTTCGAAACTACAAGTGGAGTATTTTATTTACATTGGTGATTATTTATGACTAGTTCGTGACTATTTTAGAAGTATCAAATTTAATTTTGAAGTAGATTTCAAATGTGAGTTCATATTATACACTGAACTAAGACTCACACTTTTTAAAGTGCAATAACTTTTTAAAGACACAAGATATACTATCGAAATAAAAATAACTCCAAAAAGAGTTTAACCTTGTACTAAAGTTTGGAAGAAAGTTAATTAAATTTGCTATAAAACTTTTTTAAATCTCTAACTTCTATAGTTTAGAAAAAATGGAAATTTTAAAAGCGACACTTTGTTTTGCAGGACAGTGTATTATGGATGGCGTAACGGCAAAGAACTGCGTAGCGCGTAGCGGCGGTGTAGCAAGTAGCAGTGGCGTACCGCGTAGCACAGCGTAGATGGCTTGTGGTTTCTGTGGTTTAAGTGCTTTTTTAAAACTGGTTTGTCGGCTGCACTAACAAAAAAAACATTATGAGAATGGAAACATCAGAGTGCAAATGACCACCTAATTAACATTCCCTTACTTACCCTGGGATCCATTCCGTTCCGTTGGGAGCAAGGACGTCGACAGTAAGCTTCCAAGCTATGTAACTGTCTTTGACATTTTTGCCGCAATGATTGAATAGAAAGTTAAATCGAATACCCCAAATACCAATAAGCGTACAGTTACAAAGATAAAAAAAGGTTTTTTCCGCGTTTTCGCCTCCACAATGTATTCGGATTCCTAACTCGGCAATATTCATCCTGAAACCCAATTCCGCTACTAAAATGGTGGCCCAGGGACAATGACGTGACGATGACGGTCAACTTTGGGTGGTAACTTAACAATTAATTATCTCACGTTTTTGCAGTCCTTTACCATTTTGCCTAAAAGTATTTTTCAAAAGCCAAATTAATAACCAAAGTTCAACGTCGTGGTCCCGCCATTGTCACTGAGCAGTCATTTTTGCTAGTGGAATCAAGGCCGTGGCAGGATGTCGCTTCGAAAACTATTTTACATATTCGCGCGGCGGCTGAAGCGATTCTGATTTCCCTGAATAGTCGGAAGTGATTGAAACATATTCCTAAATTCCTACAAAATCTTGGACGTTTGCCGACACATTTCAATTCCAGTTATCTTTTGGCGCGGGCGATGCAGTTTTGGGATCATTGTTTGCTATTTCCTTGTTGCTCTCACATAAATCGTTCTTGTACTTGTGGACTGTTCAACTCGAGTGAAACTGAATTGAAACTGTTCGTAAATTCTTAAAATATTTTCCAGGCAGACAGGTTGATCCCAGAGACGTCATAACGAAACTAATAAGACATAACAGTTTGAAAATAGAACTTATAGCAACCGGGCAAGATCTGTCGGATTTCAAGCTGTCATTTTAGTTCGTTAGTTCATTTGATTTCCATCAGAATTCAGGGCATAATATATTATACGTGTATACACGGGACGGTATACATATAACAAAGGCTGAGAATCGTAAGTTGCCTCTTTGAAACCCATCTGCGGGTAAACAATTCTGATGTAGTAACAGCGAACTTCTTGTGGATATAATAAAGGGTACTTAGATTTCGAAACAACAAGCCTACTTGGTTATTAAGTTACCATAAGCAAACAGAAGGGAAGCTACTTTCAAAAGCTATTTGACTTATATTAATCACGAGAGCTACAGGTTAGTTGGTGTGGTAGTGCTTTTAGTTATGTATATTGATTCGTTTGACTTTGATTTGGTTTAACCTAAAAGGGTACTTCGCATTATCTTAATTGACCGCCTATCGCTCTTAGAAAATATAACGTTAACGTTAATAGTAAACACAAACAGTTTTTGAATATTTTATTTAAGATTTTTTGCTGCACTAAGAAAAAAGAGAGTCATCCTGCTGTACACAAGTCTAACTAATGGTAATCCCTTTGCTTCGCAGCATTTTGTGTTTACTAAGTTTTATTCGCATACCCTTACCCATACCCTGGACAAGTTCCAACCAGAGTGTGTCAATCTAGCTTTGTCTAGATAATATGTGTGGGCTCGGAACGGGAAGGCCTTTGCCCAGCAGTGGGATACCGTATAGGCTTCGTAAAAAATAAATAAAAATATATAGTTTCTTTAAATTTATATTGTTTGTTAAATGAGAATACTAATGGTGCGATTGCAGTTTCACAATTGGATATAATATGGATTGGATTGTGTAACCAGTGGAGCGAGCTTGCGACTGCAATTATGAAAACAAAACAAATTTGGCTAGAGTAGGTTATTGTGGCTAATTTTTTTATTAGGTTATACGTTAGGTTGGAACTTAGAAGAAGCAACCCCGGAGCGTAGCGAAGCGGAGCATATGCAAATTGCACCCCCTAATGATATTAGTAAATGTTAAGTAATAAAAAGATACGAAGTTTCTTAGAATAACCATTGATAGCAAATTGCAGTGGGGACCCCACATAGATAAATTAGCTGGTAAATTATGTTCTGCGGCTTACACTGTTAGGAACATCAGAAAAAACACGGATGTGGCTACATCTAGGCTAGAATATTTTAGTTATTTTCATAGTGTCATATCTTATAATATCCGCTGCTTTCCCGCAGAAAAGCAGCGGATATAAAAACGATTTTTATTTTACAGAAAAGAGCTATTCTAGAAATTTATAATTAAAAATGCACAGACTTCTTAAGAGAGCTTTTTAAATAAGTTGACATACTAACTGTGTTTACGCAAGAACCTTACAACATTTTTTAAACTTAGCGATAGCTAAAATGGTTACTTAAGAAATATTAACAAACTATTTTCATCCTGGTTTAGACTCGCAAAGGTTAGCAATTCTTTCAAGGTCAGTGCATTCTCTACTAAAACAAGATACCTCTCGAGATTTTTAAATATCCATTTGGGCAATTTAAAAAGCACGATAGAGCGACTTTGTCGGAAAAGGTATATTACAATGCTTAAGATTACTGAATTGGCGGGACTGTGTGGGGTTAATATAACTAAACACAGAACTTGCTGTTGAACATTTTGTAATTATTTATTCCTGTTTATTAATTATAATAATTAATATTGTAATATTTGCATTAGTTAAACATAACCAATTTTAAAAGAGTTCTAAACTTTATTCTGTGGGGGTTTCTTTGCCCTTCTCCTTCCAATGGTCTAATGTAGCGAGGAGGCAAAAATTACGTAAGCTAAGTATACGCCAATATCTAGAGTAATAAATAACTTTGACTTCATTTGACATGACTTACAAAATTTCGGTTAATGGATTTATGGCACACAATATTATTACACTACATAGTATGCAATGCAACATTGAACCCTAGCCATTCAGGTCGCAGGAAATTAATCTTCAAGTTGACATTGACCAATTGAAGGACATAAAGTAGCTAACGTCGCATACAATAGTAGTTTATCTGACATGCACTAGTTTATCGACTACCAAATCATAAGCTCTTTTTGATGAGTTCAGGAACCGCATGTTCGAACGGCATTGTGGCTATGATCTTTGCTCTGCACTTGTTTAGCTTGTTCAGTAGGACCAACTTCACAGACAAACTACAAGCGGCACGCGGGCGTACAGCGGCGTTCGAAATTTGAATGACATAATATGTCTAAATATTGATACATTATAGTCAGAAATGAGTTTTTACCAAATAGTATATCATTATGCTGGTCATAAAGTGCGGTATTTGGACGCAGTAAAGAGGGTTTATCATGCGTGTACATATATTTTGCACTGCAAATGCATCATACTTTTCTTAACATTTAACTATACTCTTATTTTCTTAACGCCAAATGGCATCAGTTTTCCATTTCAATACCAGCGCAACAATTTGTCCGACAGTTTCTTACATAATTCGATTTGCATGCGAGTAGGCAGACGGGAAACGAAGGCGGAAGATCACACTTATCAACTGGTTCATGACATCGCCGGGACAATAGGAGTGCGGTGCGGTAATGGCGCCGGGGGGACGTGACTGACCCGCCCTCTGCACTGTTGAACATCATTCACACGGGAGGTCCCAGGACTGAGTGCATGTCCGAGCAACTTTCGCTGTTTTCGCGAGTTGAGAGTAGCCACCTTCATTTTTTTTTCAAGAGCCTGAACTTTTGTTCTACTTACTTACCTAAGCCTCTCCGTTAGAGGAGCAAAGGGCAGAAGCGATCAATCGAAACAATTGTTCTTGGTCCAGCTCGTAATCTCCTTCCACATTCGCTCTCCGCATTGGATTCTTTGACTAAAATTGTGAAGAATATGGTTTGCTAGCTATATTTTCCGGATTTACTTTAAGGATTCAAGGAGCAAACACTGACTAAGCGAATTTTTCACATTTCAGGTTTCACTTGTAAATGAGCACCGCGGAGAGACTCACGAACTCAGTCAGACATATTGAGCCCCGGCAGGATCGCTGCGGGGATGCTGATTAAGTAGTTGAGTAGATCGATATGTAAAAAATAACGTTCAGTTAGCCCTGAAAAAAAAAATTAAATCACTGACTTACCCAGTGGCGTCTTCTGAAAAGCCCGTGGGGTACAACGCTGGGCCGCGTTGTGGCCCATGGACTTTTCCGAATTTCGGACCGCTCGAAAAGCCAGAGCGCTACAGCGCGACGCTGCGTCGTACTACACGGGGTTTTTCAGCGCTCACATTAACAATTCATCCTCTGGATGGCCCGTGGGATACAGCGCCTGCAGCGTTGTGTCCCTCTGGTTTTTAGTGAATTAGCTTCAAGTAAAAAAAAGGAACGCTATAACGTTATAAAATTTGTACTTTTTATAGATCACGTTTGTTCAAGTTACGGCCGATTTTACACACATATATATATATATATATATATCTAAAGCAATATATATCTAAAGCACAGGCTCTGCCTAGTTTAGATCTCGATAAATCAACCATTAAGTCAATCACAAAATACAAATTGGTAAACATCAAATGTAAAACCTATGTAACAAATCTGCTATTGCGGCAAATAAATATTATTATTATTAATATTATTATTATGCTCCTGGGTAGCGTTTACAAACAAATCACAGTTCACTTAGTCATCAAACAAATTATGGTCAGAACCTCGCCTGCTGTGGTTTTCACCAGGTGTTTACGCTGTCACGAAGAGACCAAATGGCGACTGTCAACCTCGCGGTTTCCGGGCAAAATAAAGACGGAGAGGCTCCTGGGCCCAGGAATCCACGTCTACTAACAAGCTTGCAACACAACTCGACCGGTCCAATGGAGCGAAGGCCTCAACAGGAACGTTTCCAAACGTTGGTCGAAATAGGAGCAATGATGGGTTGGCTGTTTGCCAGTTTTTATAGCTGACCATTCCAAGTGGCTCAACAAAAAATTCGTGAGGCCACTTTCTAAACAACATTCTGCCCAAAACAAACTTGAAAATCCTTATTACTAAACCAAAAATGTGTTTATAGTGTACTGTGTACAATAGCCAAATATAGAAGTGAAATTGATTGTTATCAAAACAAAAGCACAATAGCCAAGTCCCACACTAACAACCAATGCTCCGTGAACATCAAAATAAACTTAATGAAAGGTTTAGAAAACATTACAAAATACTTCAACGCCGAACGTCTCTGACGACGTAACTCTAATGTGGGGAAAATATCCACGGCATGTTATCCCTCACGCTTGACAACGTTAGACAACTATTGTCGATATTAACCGGTGAGCTGCGCGACAAAAATACATCCAGGACACAGAAAAATCACAACAATCGTTGGAAACTGGTCAGCTGCAGGTGAAAACTTTCAGATACTATATACTCTAGACAAAAATGCTTTACTGACAAAAATAATTTTACGAAAATGAACAAACGACGCAAGGATGATGTTTTATTTTTATTTTATTTCGGTAGAATTCGCACGGCTAAGTTAGCCTAGAAGATTTCTCTCTGCTCATCTAATAGTATCTCTTAATAATTCTTTTGAACATATCTCTATACAAAGGAAGCCTTTACGGCATTGTGAGATCATTTCTAAAAACATTTACATACTCCAGGTGTTACGGATAGCCCCCTGTGCAGAGCCTGCACGGAGGTGGAGGAGATAGCCACCCACGTTCTGCTGGAATGTTACGGGCGTGACCATCTACCGGGCAACATGCCTCGGGTCACCGAGGTCACCTCAGGAAGTCGTCGGCAACATCAAGGGTTTGCTAGGCTTAGGAACAGGAGCTGGGTTGGCGGGAGTAGTGCCCCCAACTCACATCAGGTAAAATAGGCGCAATTTAATGACGTCGATTTGCGGAAAATCAGCCCATCAATAAATAAATTACGAATGGCTAGTACAATAAAGGAATTATTTAATCGCACATCAAAAATACTGATTTGCACAGAAAGAAAGGATCAGCAAAAACACTTTTTATGTTTTAAATATTTTATGTGCACTAGTATTTTTTTGTTGTTCTTGCATGTTCAACCTAACACGAAGGATAAAGGGGGCTTCGCTTCGCTCACCCCCTTTACCCTTCACCTATGCAATCGAGGCATTTTGCCCTGTTATTTGCAGTGCAAATCAGTATTTTTGATGTGCAGTTTAATATTTCCCATTACGAAATGCGTGCGCCTGGGGATAGACACATAACACAAACAAGCACCATAAAAAATTGCATATAGGCACATACATTGCTTCTGGCCCCACACTAGGATATCTTGTGTCGTGAGAACCAGAAACAGCGACGTCACACGCATATAAATATCCAAGACCTGGAGTTTTTTTTTCTTTTATTTTCCCCCCAGCCGGGGATCGAACCCGGGACCTCTCGCTTGGTTGGCAGAGCCACAACCGTTGCGCCACAGAGGTAGTCAAAGACAGTTAGTTAACATACACCCGACACAACATTACGCCTTTTCATATGGGGTACTAGAGCTCTGAGTTACACCCTGGTGCAATGGGGAAGAATACTCAAAACTTTTTGGTAGAGGGCACTGTATGTTTGTATCACAAAGATTTTCATTCATCTGAGGTTTGTAACTTGATGAACATTGTCAACTATCAACAATTTATCTGAGGTGCTATGGATATCCTGAGCATTGATGATTCATTTATCTGAATAACGAAAATCTTTGCAGAAATTCGTTTTACGCAGTTTTACTCTGTGATTCATTTATAGGTAACGATTATATAAACGAAACTCTTCGGTTACCTACTCTGTGTTTAGTATCTACAATCTTTTAGCGCCCTTTAAGTGGAACTAATTTGACAGTATGCTTCCCCATTCAACCTCCGCCGATCGCCGCCGCCCTGGAGGCAAGGTAAAATCCTTTCCTCAGATGTGGTAAGATGTTGCTCTATAATATTATATCAGGAACTGCGAAATATATACACGGAATGTATTTATTATCAAGCTATCTTTTCATTAATAGAGTTTTCTCTTTCCGTTCATTGATGAATTAGTTCTCAGTTCATAGAAATTAGTTAAGCGTGGGATACCCACCGATATTCACGCTAGAGCGAGCACGGATTTAGCATTTACCAGAGTGCAAATAATACATTTTGTAGAATATTTCCGATGTGATAAAAGTCTGATGAAATTGACATAGAATAGACCAACGATTTATTTATTTTATGCTTTCCGGGAGAAAATGCCCGACTTACAGTAAAACAAATCCAAACCGCTTGCCATGGTTTGCGTGGATTATTTGAAGAGCTCCTTCGATTTTTCGATGATCCCATAATCAGATTCAGACTGAAGTTGATAACTTGTTGAGGAGTTCTCCTGGTATACCACCATCACCTCCAATTTACCCTAATGATTAGGACAAGCATACATTTCTTATAATAGCAACCGTATTTAACCCTGCTAGCGCGAAGTCGTAAATAAGGCACGTGATTTTGAACCTTATGCCGTGTTAATAAAATTCAAAAGCTATGACAGGTTTTCAGCAGTAGGCCGGACGAACTCGCTTGAAGGGGCACTTTAATTTCGACACTATGCATAATGACGAGCAAACATACTGACCACATTTCGCTACCTGTGGGATAACTAGTATTAAGCAGTTCCGGTGGCCATCAGTTCCACTTCACAAAATGATCAGATAAAGCACAGATGTGGCTACATCTAGGCTAGTATATTTTAGTTACTTTCATAGTGTCATGTCCTATGATATCTTGTTGTGGGGGAAAGCAGCGGGTATTCAAACTATTTTAATTTTACAGAAAAGAGCTATTCGAGCATATAATTTAAAACGAACAGACTCCTTAAGAGAGCTTTTTAAAGAAATTGACATACTAACTGTAGCTAGTCAATTTATTTTCGAAAATATAATGTATGTACGCAAGAACCTTACAACATTTTCCAAACTAAGCGATAGCTGTAATGTTAACCTAAGAATTAATCACAAACTATGTGCGCCCCGATTTAAACTCGCGAAGGTTAGCAATTCTTTCAAGGGTCATTGCATTCTCTACTATAATAAAATACCTCTGGAGATTTTGAAATTGCCATTTGAGCAATTTAAAAAGCATGTTAAAGCGACTTTGTCGAAAAAGGGATATTACAATGTTCAAGATTACTTAAATGACAGTACTGTATGGGGTCAATCTAGCTCAACACAGACCTTGCTGTTAATACTTTTGTAATTACTTATTCCTTCTTATTAATCATAATAATTAAATTTTTCATATTTGTTAAGCACAACCTATTTTTAAAAGAGATCTAAAAATCAATGTGGGAGTTTCTACGCCCTACTCCTCCCACAGTGGTCCAATGTAGAGAAGAGGCAAAAAATGACGTTTGCTAAGTATACGTAAATGTCTACAGTAATAAAGTACTTTGACTTTGACTTTGATACATCCCGAGAGTAAATCACGAGTTACTATGAAAAATACAAAAATCGCTTAGACTGCCTGTAACATTTGAAGAGTTCCCCCGATTTCGCCAGGATTCCATACGACGCCAAGACTAATCGACGGTAAACCCTTTCAAACAAAAACATATATTTTCCAAATCGGTCCATCCATCTTGGGGAAATGGGGGCAAATACACGAAAACAAAAAACAGAAATGATCTCGACGAATCGATAATCGCCTCCTTACTTTGTTGAAGTCGGTAAAAAATTACGCATCGAATATGATAGGTAGCGTATTAAAATAACAGTGACAATGTAATGGCACAAGGTTCATTCATCTGGACTCGTTTACCTTAATATCGTTCGGAAATAAGGTCAAGTTGAGAATCAACACAGCCTTAACAGAAAGTACATGACATTAGAAAAAAAATGCAATTTATAAAGGCCGTACACATATTGGCTAAGGCATAAAGGATGTTAACTCAAGAAATCAAATCAATCATCTGCTTATTATATCCTGACAAGATAAATACACGCGGAAAGATGTCGAGACCATCATTGTGATAAGTTACATTGAATTGTTATCAACCCCAGAAAATATAGCCTTAATCTCTATCACTTCCTACTGCCTTGTACAAAAGTCTGTCACAATACACGTAGCGAGAAGTCGAGAAGCATCATTGTGAGAAGTTACATTGAATTATTAACAACCTTTGAATAATTAACATGGCAAGATGTGGAGTACCGCCATGGTGGGTTACATTTAATTACTGTAACCGGCTTGTGAATCGATACTTCCTACAGAAAATTCGTTGTTTTTGCGAGAAACGACACTTCAACAAAATCACAAATACAGATGTCAATTACATCTCTTATAGCACACAGCATGAAATAACTTCTAATTTTATGATAATTCCAAACATACATACATTATAGATGGATTAAAATTAATACTTGGCTTTACTCACATGATCTGTGGGTCAAGGTATCAATCAAGATTAAGTTTAAATCACAAGAAATTAATAAAAGTTGTATATGAAAAACCATAAAGTATGACGTATTTCAATATCCGCTGAGCTAGGAGCTTGCTGACCCTTGCCCCCACAAAACGGATCCAAGTGCTCTGAACTCTTTATTCTCATTCCAACCCTTAATAGGTGCCCTACCTTCAGTGTGAAATAAGAATTTATTATTGGATTTCGGCCCTGTTACCCAGATGTGACCTCATTTTATTGGATTACTTTCGCAGCAATCCCGTCCCCTTAAGTTTAGTTTAGTACTCCTTTTACGCCGTGAAAGCCCCGAGGCCTATTTCCGACACGGATATAAATTCAACGATTATTGCCTTTCTGGTTGTATTATTGTGTTAGTTTCTACTAGCGAAACCTAAATCTCCATGCACAAGTCTGGTTTTAGACTCATCTATACTCTATTTACTTGTACAGCTAGTACCAATAGTCCGTAGTGCATAAATAAATACAAACTGACAGTTTTAAATCTGAAAGTTCTTATCGTTGCCATAGGTATGATGTTCAAACTGGTTATTAATTCATTTAGTTGTGACGCGTCTGGTATGGTCTGCATTTTGTACTATATTCTGCGTCGAGCTCTAGATGCAGAGTAGATATTTGACAATTTTAATTCTTACAACCATTTATATATCTTTTCAAAGCAATACTTTTATTTAATCAATGAATGAGTGTGACAACCAAATGAATAAAGTTTTGAAACTTTGTCACATTTTTATATGTGGACAACCTCCCGGAAATATTCCCAAAAATAGGAGCTGCCCGTGAATCCCGCCAATCTTCCCTCCAAAGGGGAGTTTTGTGGGAGGATTCGTATTATTATTTTTCTTTGTTTACATTTTACAAAGCAAAGGTTTATGCATAAAGTAAAATTAATCTCGTAGCTAAAAGGTAAACCAATAAATGTAATTTGCGAGTACAAAACATTTATTTAACTTTGGCGTTGATTTCGTGTTTATTGTACAGATCAATGACATTATTTTGTTACCTTTTAATTACGAGATTACTAATTCGAGCTAAGTTTATCAAATTTTCGTGAAGTATTAACAACTAAAATGTATTTTTCCATTATAACCGAAAGCTAACCTTTGACATAGGTAGCCCATCACGATTGTCGTTTAAAAAATAACTCCCACTGTTAGGGCACATTCCCTGGAATTATTCCAAGAAATGTTCCAGGAGGATACACGGGAAGATTCCCAGCCGCCCATCTATAGTCACATGATACAAAGGCAAGAACAAAAAGAACATTTCCTGTAATTCTTGTCTCAACCTCTTTTTTGTGAAATCAACAGTTTTAGCATACGAGCGATGCTAAGTCTACTTCAACGTGCGTTTTGACCAAAAATATATTTCCACGCGGGTTTCCTACGTAACATCGAAGTCGTTATAATTGATGTCACGAAGCGAAAACGACACTAAGGAGACTAACACAAATTGCGTCCACAGAGGCGCCTATTACAGCATTCTTTGGCTATATGCTAACTTATATATATAGCCTAATATACATATATATAATAATACTTTGGACAATATTTACACACATTGATCTAGCCCCAAACTAGGATTCCCTGTATCTTGGGTGCTAGACAACGATACACATACTTATATAGATAAATATTATACTTAGATAGATAAACAACCATGACTAATGTACAAATATCCGTTCTCATCAAACAAATATTTGCCCCCACCGGGACTCGAACCCAGGACCCTAGGCTTCGTAGGCAGTGTCACTGCCTGTATCTCTATGTCTATGTCAATGTCTCTATCCTAAGCTCGGTATCCATTATTTTCTTTGGAGATTCTACAGATAGAGATACTATTTTCAAAAACCAGAAAAATGCGCGAGGGCTACTGGTGGCATTAAATAATCGGTAAGTTGCAGACCTTATTAAAAAACATATGAAATATTGATGAAAATGTTCTAATGCCTAATGTTTATAAAGAAAAATTATACCCGTTTTAGTGAGCGTAATATAACGAATTTTAGAAACTTACGTAATAAATACTGGTCAAGTGCGAGTCGAAGGGTTCCGTACCACCGTACAATGGTAGGGATGGTGTGGAGTGAATAGTTTGGAATTTACGTAGCAAATATTTTTTACAAAGTTATTGGTGCGGCTACTTTCAACTTTCATGTACGTAACCAGGAGCATCCATAAGTTTGCATGTAGTTTACAGATAAATAAATTATTTTATTCTGTTTATTAGTATTTTTGATATAGCGACCACAGAATTACATCATCTATAACTATAATATAACTATCACGGTTCATGATGAGACAGACGGACAGCCTGGTGACAGACGGACGGACGGACAGACGGGCAGTGGAGTCTTAGTAATAGGGTCCCGTTTTACCCTTTGGGTATGGAACCCTAAAAAATAACCTAAAATTCCTATTTCCTTAATGCGCACTTTATAGGGAATAAAATTTACTTTGGACACTAAAATATTCAACTTGTTACCTAATGACATTATAGACCCTACATTTTAATTCCTTTAAACATACTAGTGATAGCCAAAAAATTGTTGCGAGTTTAATTAATAATCAAATCTTTATAATTTAAGAATTCATTAATATCCTAGTATATTTTATTTTAAAGCATTCTATCACTAGAATGCTTTAAAATAAACTAGGATATTAATGAATTCTTAAATGATAAAGATTTGATTATTAATTAAACTCGCAACAATTTTTTGGCTCTCTTGCGGCTAAGTTTTCTTGCCGTTGCTTACACTACCAAAAAGTCCACACGACCTAACAAAACGGATGAACATATCCTAATAATATATTACCTAATATTCTTAATTAAAATCAAAATAAATATATACAAATAAAGTAAAATAAATAAATAAATATCCTATATTTTAAGTATATAAGGCCAGTAAGAACTTATTCGCATCGTATACATGTTCTTAGCATCATAGCGAGTGAAAAGTTAGTGAATGCAATTAGTCTAGGGGTAAAACTAATGCTCTCAAAGACGCCATACATTCAATTAACCAACTTACTCTACTGTTCCTCCCCGTAGCAAATATTTCAGATGATCTAGTTTCAGACATTGCACGGCTGCACATAAACGTTACTACTAATATTAGTTAATGTTGTCTTCAAACTCAGTCCAAGATCGTACTCAATATTGGCGAATAACTTATTCCAAAAGAAAATTTTAATAAACTTTTTCAAAGAGATTCTGCTTTTGAGGGAATGTGATTAAAACCTTAAATCGCATCCTATATGCAGTGTTAGCTGCGTTGGCTTCCTGGGTTTCTATTATCCCGAGCTATACTCTTTATCAAATAGGATTTCGATAGATTAAAATATGCAATTACGTGTCTTCGAAACCCCGTGAAAAAATCGTAACCAGACTCTTAGCCCAGGGTTCGTGGCTTAGGCCCCCAGTGGTCGACGCAACCATGGTCGAGGACCCCGGTGAGTTTGTTTTGATTCGTAGAAAGTTTTAGTGAAATTTACCGGCAGGCACAAAAATGTTTTACAAAACTAATAAATATATATTGAGAGTAGGTATATATATAAGACGACCCGAATGGCCGAGTCGGCAGTGACACTGCCTACGAAGCCTAGGGTCCCCAGGTCCGAGTTCCGGTGGGGGCAAATATTTGTTTGATGAGAACGGATGTTTGTACCCTAGTCATGGTTGTTTATCTATCTAAGTATAATATTTATCTATCTAGTGCCCAAGATACAGGGAATCCTAGTTTGGGGCTAGATCAATGTGTGTAAATAGTGTCCAAGGTATTGTTATATATATATAAGTTTTGTAAAGCGCAGCGGTTGTGGCTCTGCCTACCATGCGAGAGGCCCCGGGTTCGATCCCCGGATGGGGTAAAGAAAAAAACTCCCAGGTCTTGGGTGTTTATATGTGTGTGACAGCGACGCTGTTTCTGGTTCCCACGGCACAAGGTATCCTAGTGTGGGGCCAGAAGCAATGAAGCAATGCCTATTTGTAAATGTTTATGTTAAATATGTATTATTATGTCTTAGAACTCGCAAACCAGTTTTCAAACCTTAACTTAGACGCAGAAGATATACCTCCGATTTCTGAATTTGGAATTTCACTAATCAAATAGTTTAGTATCGTTCTGTCTCTGCAAATTTTACAAAAAAGAAAGTGACAGAATGACACTTAATTATTAATTTAGTGAATTTCTCAATTCAGAAACCGGCGCTAAGAGTCACAATTCAAAAACATAAAAACGCAATAAAATCTGCTAGCAATACGCGGAAAATACAAATTGAGTACATCCAACAAGCTTTTGATAGACGAGAGAGAATCTCTAGAAAAAGGCTCCAGACAATATTATAAGTTTGATAGACAAGTAAAACGTAGCATCAGGAAAGGCAGAAATTTCAACACAAATTTGGTGCAAGCAACGACACAGAACAACACCTCACTTCGAGTTGCCAAACAATTTCGAAAGGTAGGACCTGGATCACACGGCTGACAGACGAGAATGGTAAACAACAATGAAGTAGAGACAAAGTTATCGAAATTTGAACCAAATTCTACAAAACCTATATTCGGATATAACTAAAACAGATCAAACCATAACATATTTGACCCAATTCCATCCCCCTCATAACAGCCACAGAAGTAAATCTTGACCTTAGAAGTATTAAATACAATAAAAGCCGGGTTGAAGATGGAAGTTTGGAAGTGCCTCAAAAATTCTGCCATTCCAATATTGTTCTTCTGCATAAAAAGGGCGACAAAAGTGATATAGGAAACTACATACCTATCAGCCTCATCAATTACATCTACAAGGTTTTTATTAAAGTCATAGTCAACCGAATTGCTGGGCTAGACTCCCATCAACCTCAAGAACAAGCTGGATTCCGTCCCGGCTTTTCCAATACAGATCACCTCTACACTCTAAATCAAATAATTGAAAAAAAGTAACGAATTTAATAAAAGCCTCAACCTGGCATTCGTCGACTATTCCAAGGCGTTCGAAATATTAACTCCACTTATATTAGCATTCTGGAAAGCGTACACCTAAAGAGTACAGCCAATATTAAACTACATTCAGCAGTATCTTCATTCCCAATAGAAAGAGGCGTCAAACAGGGAGACCCGCTCAGATATCAGAAAAGAAGCTGGCGTTCCCATGGGCGGACAGTGGCATTGACATCTGTGGCAGAAAGCTAACAAACTTTCGCTTCGCCGATGACATTATCCTGTTTGCCGCATGAGTGCATGCTTCAGGAACTCAGCGATGTGAGCTTCCTTCACAGCCGGGATGCGAACCCGGGGCCTACCGCTTGGGAGGCAGGGCCTAGTACCACACCGCCACAGAGGTCTCAAAAGCGAATATTACCCGATTTCCTAATTTGACATGAGCTGCGTCGATCACCGTGGTTTGGAGTTGGGGGCTGGTGTGAATATTATATCAGTGTATGCACAAGCGGAATAATTCAATAACCTTACGTCCCAAAACATGTTGGATTCAGAGACGGCGCTAAATTAACAATAAATATAAGGCTAACGTGAGATAATCGGCTTGTTTCAACTTTGTACTAAAGTAAAGTAGAACCTTCTCGTTTTTAGGGTAAAACAGGTCCGTACTGCTAAGACTCCGCTGTCCGTTCGTCCGTCCGCCCGTCCGTCACCAGGCTGTATCGCATGAAACGTGATGGTTATACTGTTAAAATTTTCAAAGATGATCTATTTCTGTTGCCGCCATAACAACAAATACTAAAAACCAGAATAAAATAATTTATTAATCTGTTAACCACATACAAACTTATGAATGCAAGTGGTTAGGTGCATGGAGTGTGAAAGTAGCCGCACCAATAACTTTAACATTTTGCTATGTAAATTCATATTCCAAACTATTCACTCCACACCATCCCTACTATACGGTGGTAGGGAACCCTTCTTGCGCGAGTTCGACTCGCACTTGACTGTTGTTAATTGAGATCCGTTGAGTCAGTTACTTGAAACACTCGTACATCTGATAACTACTGAGTCTCATTCAAACAGAAGCCTTATCATTAACACATCTACGAAATTCAGTCGCTTTTGAAAAATTTAAACAACAGAAAATCGCATAAATAAGCAAAGTAATAATAAAAGAATGCTCATGTAAAATAATCGCATTGTGATTGGTCACTTTTTCAAAAGCGATTGCAATATCTATGGTCGCTACTGAGCCTCATTGTGACGCACGACATAAAGCGTTTTGGAATTGAAAGACGAAGCTGCCTACCAACCTATAGCTATATACATAGTCAGGTCATAAGTTCTGTCACATGTGCAATATGAAATAATTTAGACATGTTTATTATTTATGTAAACATTTATATAGCAAAATGAACTTAATAAAACATAGATTCTTATGGTAATAAAGTTTATTCAAAATTCCCCCCGCGATTTTGAATACAGGCCTTTATTCTGCGCGGCCAGTCGTCTATCGCAGCACGAACGAGGTCCATGTCAATATCGGCGGCTGCCTTAATCAAGGATGCCTTGAGTGACTCCAAATCAGGATGAGGCTTTGAACAGGCCTTTTCCTCCAAGTGTTGCCATATCTTGTAATCTAACGGACTCAAATCTGGACTGGAGGAGGGCCAGTCTTCCTGCCGGATGAAGTCGATTTCACGCGCCGCCAGCCAGTCTTGTGTGCTTTTCGCTCTATGAGCTGGCGCAGAATCTTGTTGGAATACCCAGTGCCTGTTATTAAACATGGTATGAGAAACAGGTTCCACAAGGTTCTTGAGGACTGTATTTTGATACACAACTGCATTCGTTTTTACGCCTTTCTCACAAAAATGTACCTCAGTTAAGCCCCAATAAGAGACTCCCAACCAAACCATGAGCGAGGATGGAAAATGACCTCGTTGGACACGCGGAATACGGTTGCTCGCTTTTTCACTGCTGTGTGCGTACACCTTATCATTTTATTTGTTGTAGCTCTCTTCCACGGTGGAAATTTTTTCATCCAAAAAAAGAATTTCCCGATGTTTTTTTCCCGCGTACCGCTTCAACAAAGAGCGGCATCTCTTCAGTCTCAGGTCCATTAAACGAGCGTCCAAACGATGTCCTGTTTTTCTTCGATATGCCCTAAGCCCTAAGTCTTCATTTAACACCCTTTTCACCGTGGTCCTGCTTAACCCCATCTGAAGGGCCAACAGTTTCTGCTTACGTATGGGATTTCTTTGAATTCGCGCCATCACAGCTTTTATCACTGCTGGAGTCCTAACAGAGCGAGGGCGACCACTTCTTGTCCTGTCATCTACACTAGAGTCTTCATTGTATCGTTTTACGGTACGATAAACGAATCTTTTGGTTAATTTCAAATTTTTCAGTAAGTCGAAAATCTGAATTGGCGCTTAACCGCAACGATGCAACGCAATAACTGCGACACGGTCTTCTTTAAGTGTCCACTCCACAGTCCACTCCATATTTAAAAATGAGGAAAATTCTAAAAAGTACACATTTTTATTTTCATGAAAAATTCGAAATTCGAATTCAATAAACTTTTTTGTGGCCAGCGTTCTAAATTCAAAAGTTTTTATTGTGTGACAGAACTTATGACCTGACTGTGTATATACATACATATCTGACACCTAATTATTATCGATAGATGATCTCATGTTACCTAAGTGGTATTTTTCATTTATTGTACATCTTAGTGGGGCATTAAATATAATTAAATTATCAAAAAACATCTTCGCCGGGATCATAAGTTGTATGAACGCACCAAAATTTTATGAATAAATTCTAAAGATATTGTTCAGTTGTCAATGCTTACAAAAGTCCAAGAGGAAATAAGGACGTGATTAATGAGACCCTCACAATACAGAGAATTCAGGAGCGGCTGCCCCTAATATAGAGACATTCATTAGGATGCCTGCCATAAAAGGTTTTGAAATAAATTCTTCACAAATTAGGAATGATACATCCTGACTGTTCTTTGTTCGCGGATATTTTTGGACGGCTATTGTGACAATGCTGTGAGCCTTTTTGGAAACTTTTGTACATAGCTGATGACACTTGAAATCGCATATTAGTTAAAAAACTGGTAGCGCAAAGCTGGGACAAGCCTCCGGGCATTTGACCCAATTCATCAACTTTTGCAACTTTGTTTTATAGGGAAAGATTGCGGTGGCCGTAGTCCGTAGAATGACGAGGGGCAAAATTCACAAGAATTCGGTAAAATAACCTATATTCTACTCATAATTCATAATTTATTAATTGCACACAAATGACATAAAAAAAGAGTTACATAAAAATAGTGGACAAAGGCGAGCTTATCTCTAATAAGAGATCTCTTCCAGCAAACCAGGTATAAGTGGGAAATGTTGATTGCTGAGCGGGGGAGGCCTATGTGTACAACAATATGACGAAATAAACGAGTACTTACATAAATATTAATAAATAAAATAAAATATATAATTACTATAATTATATACTAAATACTTATAATATAATACTAAATTATATATAAATGTGCTAATAAATACTTACATAAATACTATCTGTAATGCTAAGGGGAGAGGTAATGATTCTTCATGCGATTTTTAAATATATTGAGAGTAGAGAATATGGTGAGATATTCGGGAAAAAACCTTTTAAAATCTTAAATGCGTCGTCATAAAATCATTACCATTTTACACTGGTGTCTCCCATGTCAAGGATGCCATTTGATCTAGCTAGGCTGTCTACTTCTTGAGGCGCTCACACAATACCCGAGCTTACAGATTTTATTGTGCTCTATAAATGCACATTGTGTATCCCAGGAGCCGTCAACATTCGAATGTTTCGTCCCATCGTAGCCAGTGCAAATAAGACGTAGAAACTACTGTGTAAATATGGGGGCACCGGGGCACGCATGAGTATGGGGGCCGTCGGTACATATCATTCTTTACATCAGGGTCGATGTTGAAAAGAAAATCCGCTTATTCGTATTAGGTTTTCTGTTCAGCTTCATATTTTCTAGAATTTTTCATTCAGACATATGCCCACAGGTTATATTTACATACAACAAATTCGTAGGACATTCCTGCGAAGAATTTTCTCGTGCATATTATGGAAAGTGCTGTGATGTGAGCAAATTCATTACATTCACGACAAAGCACTTGAACCTTGTTTACTTAACAACCTCCTTTCATTGCATTCGCCGGCCGCTTTGCATACCAACTAGGGGTACCACTAAAAGCGTAACTTGTCCTTATTATTTAAATTTCTTGAATCGCCATTCTTTCGCAGCATTCTCGTCGGAATAAAGCACTCTATGTAAATAGCTTTAGCATCTTGGCAATGCTTCGGTACGAGTGGAATGTTTTCGTGGTTTGTGTGGAGTGAATGGAATAGAAAATGAGATCATTGTGTCTTACTGCAAGTTTGTGAAACGTTTTTTCCTCCGCTTTTCGTGATACGGAACTGGGTGTTATGTGTGCGATGCAAAATCTAATATAAAAGTTTACACTCAGCTGGAGTATAAAATAAACGTTTGGATAAGGAATGGTAAAAAGTAACGTTTATTATCACTATCAGCTTATAAAAAGGAAAATAAATTATGTAGTTTAAAATTTGGCTTTAGATGTCGTTGGCGGGACATGGTTTTTAGGGTTCCGTAGAAAAATAAGAAACCCTTGTAGTTTCGTCAAGTCTGTCCGTCTGTCCGTCCGTCCGTAGGTCACAGCAACTTTATTCCGAAACTATTAAGACGTAGTAGTGACTTGTAAGAAGTAGTTGAAACTTGGTATAAAATAAAAATAAAAAAATATATATTTGCACCTCAGTTACCACCAGCGCTACGTTTCCGTTATAGGTTTTAAATTTTATTACCGTGGCATAGGGTTCAAAATCGCGATCCTTCCCAACTACTTTTGGTTTTTGAGTAGTTAAGGGGCGCTTTACATACAAGGAATTGAAACAACAAAAAATATTTTTCATCCAACCTAGATGCGTGTCTTTAAAAATGATATTGAGGTTCCTAAAACCATTTTTCCTCAAAGTAAATCCTATATCGATTTATTTTGAGTAAAAATGGTTTCAGGAATCTGAAAGAAAAAAATCTAAAAAATATATATGTTGTGTATTTCCATAAATACTTTCAATGAAAATTTATTTGAACAAAATAAAATAAGCAGTTTTTAAGATATAAAACATTTATTATAAACCGCAAATATTCATTCATACAAACACTATGAAAAACTAAGTAATTATATGCTGGTAAAGAATGATAGAGTTATTTTGGCTAGGTGTATCAGGTGCATGTGAATTTAGTACCTTCCCATTTATTTTTTTTGGCTTATGTTCTACATTTATTACGGAACCCTAAATGTGCGTAGTCCGACACGCACTTGGCCGGTTTTAATATTTTTAGTCATGCCAGTTGCCAGTTCAAAAGACATAATATATTTCGTTGGGGGGAACCGCTATTTTTCACTCCACTGCTTGGAAATGTAGCGAAAGTTGGTCTGTAATGTGGCTGCCATAACTATAACTGGTTATCTAACCAGGACAACATATAGGTACATTTCTATCCGCTTTGAACAGGCCTAAAATAATTGTTTTTTGGATTTCAAACCGAAATCTCATGCAAAATCAACGGTAATCATGGGAAAAAATATAATCCTTGAGTCGGTAAATTCTGTAAAAAAATCCCTTGTGATGAACGTCGAAGATTAACGGTTCAAACGATTGAACAAGTAAGGAGAGTCCTTACTTGTTCAACTGCTTGACTTGTAGGAAATTGATGCATAGCTCTGTGACTGTCACGGTGACAAAACTGTTTTGTCTATGTCACCCGTGCGCGCCGGCCGTAATGCCAGAATCGACCATAGTTAGTAAGTGTGGGTCGAAGACGTTTGGTTGTTAATTTATCACATATTTATATAAATGAAAGCCATGGCGAATCAACGCCATGTCCGAGCTTTCAGAACTATTTCATTTTTTTAATTAGCTGTCAGAAAACCCCGTGTTGGGTTTTTAGACATAAATTAGTACGCACTACATGCATTGTAACTGATGGAATGATTATCTATTTCTGACAACCTAGCTAGATAAATCAAAGCATTGGCTAAGAACCATGGTGAATTTTTATCTCATATTTTAGACCAACTTTATCAAAGAAAATCTATTTTAGTCTCTTCCTTCTCTGCCAGCTGGTTTGACTCTTAATTGGGGGATCGGCAACAGCGTATTAGGTTGGAGGAGACTTCCACTGAATGGCGTGACCTCCTTTCAGGCGTCCCTCAAGGTAGTATTATTTCTCCTATTCTATTCTCGATTTTCATAAACTCCATCTCGGACATCCTGTCTTCCTCATATCATCTTTATGCTGATGATCTCCAGATTTATCGCCGCTTCTCTTATAACGATGTAAACTCTGCTGAGGCGGCACTGAACGCTGATCTGGAGGGGGTGAGAAGCTGGGCTTCATATTTCGGACAACCCGAGCAAGTCCTAGGCTATGATTATAGGTGCCAGACATTCTCTTAACTTGTTACAGCAACAGCCCATTCCACCTGTCACTTTTAATGGTACCACAATCATATATAGCGATAAAACTAAAAACCTGGGTCTTATCTTTGCAACCAGCTGTCCTGGTCTTCGCATGTCAATGAAGTCAGTCGCCGAGTATTTGCGAATTTTCACTCTCTTAGGAGACTTCAGTACTTCTTGCCTCGACAGACCAAAATCACTCTCGCTCAGTCTCTCCTTATACCCCTCATCGACTATGCTGATGTATGCTGGGTCAGTGCTAACGAAGAACTACTGAACAAACTCGAACGACTTCAAAATCTCGGGATTCGGTTTATCTTCGGGCTGCGCAAGTACGGCCATGTATCACAACATCGCAAGGAGTTAAAGTGACTGCCGACCCGTCTTCGCCGGGATTCTCACATTCTCAATTTCCTCTTCTACATTTTACAGAATCCACGCTATCCAACTTTCCTACTAGACAGTTTTCAATTTCTTTCTTCGAGCAGGCCTCGGAGAGCTCTCGCATTTTCTTTGCTCACAACTCCACAGCATAACACCGCGTCCTATGAGCACGGGTTTAGACTCCGGGCCATTCGGTTGTAGAATGCACTCCCTGGCACCATCAGGGACATTCCTACTCTCAATATATTTAAAAGTCGCGTGAAGAAGCATTACCTCTCTCTTTAGAATTACAGGTAGTATGTATGTAAGTATTTATTAGAACATTTATATATTATAGTAGTAGTTAGTATTATATTACAAGTATTTAGTATATAATTATAGTAATAATATGTTTTATTTTATTTAATAATATTAATGTAAGTATTCGTTTATTTCGTCATATTGTTGTACACATAGGTCTACCCCTCCTCAGCAATCGACTTTTCCCACTTAAACCTGGTTTTCTGGAAGAGATCTCTTATTAGAGATAAGCTCGCCTTTGTACACTATTTTTATGTAACTCTTTTTTATATAATTTGTGTGCGATAAAGAAATTATAAAATTATGAAATTTAGATGAACCTTTTTTAATATAATTACAGAGTGACAGTGAAATGACACTCTGTAATGAGTGACTCAGAAGATGAATTGTGTGAATCAACAGATGGTTAGAAAACATCAATTACCATCGGTATTCCTAAAGTGCCGACGCTCAAACTCGGAGACATAGAAATAAATCCTAATCTTCCGATTTTTATGTTTTTATTATTTACTTACTGAGATTCATAGCTATCTTTTATATTGTAGGTACTTTATTATATTTTACTATTGTAATTATAATTAAGCAATATTGAATATTCACTGTTTTAGTTAGACTTGTATGATTGATTGTAGTATCTTATTCTTATATTATATTCTTATGACATTATTTAAAGACTGCCTTTTGACTTTTAATTCCCTTTTTTTGTTAATTTCATAGATGGCCATCCCAGATTATCTATAGTGACGCTATCAACTGAACACTAAAGATCAGTAGTGATTTTATTCTCTTTGGGTGGAACTTGTACTTGCTTATTCAAGCAAGGAGGATGACGACGGATGTATTTGGATTCGATCTCATTTGAACGAAACTTTTTGGTTAGGCTTCTTTCGACACACTAAATACTGTAACGTGATGTTGGGGCGGGAGTCTCACGGGAATAATGATATAATTTTTGGATTATCATCGGAATGTATTTTTATCGGAATATAGTGAAATAACCAGTGGAACGATCATTTTTTATCATTGTAATTTTTGCCCTATTTTCATTGTCATAATGGGAATTACCCATCCCTTTTGGCAGAAGAGATGAAAACTCAAAAAAATACTCCTTTTTCCCGTTATCAGACCTAGTTAGATAGATTTTACGCTCCCAAAAACCTCCAAATTTCATGGATAACTTTAGCGCCGTTTCAAGAACTAAAAACAGTTAAAAAAAATCCTCTATTAATAGTATAAGGCTGCTCGGCCATGCCCTACGGCCTCGCACATACCTAGTCGGTCCTTAAGTTCTGTCACAAGGTTTTTGATAGATAAAACTCAGCAATAAACTTTTTCTTATTCGTATTATACATGATTAAAAAGCTTATTTTATACGAATCAAATTGCAATACAATACATTTTGTACGATCATCGCAATATGACAAAAAACCTTATAACTTGAGACAATCGCGGACCCAAAACACGCCGCAACTGACAAAAATACCACTTACCACAAATTTAATAAAAAAAACAGTGTTCCAGATAACGAACAAGGTTTTTTTTATTTATTCTGAAACCTCGATTTTAGACCATGCTTAACAACTAGCATTTGATTTTCTGTTAGCTTTCAGTTCCAACTGCTCCCAAAGAGAACTTTACGTACTTTTTACGTTTTCAGAAAAACGTATAAAAATGATCTTGTGGGCAACAAGTACACTACGTAAAATGTGAATATGAAAATTAGTTTTACCCAGACTTAGTTATCTTATGCTTCAAAACGAAGGTAACGGGTTCAGGGAGGGTTCTGACTAAAATCTCACGTAAGTTTGAAAGGTTTTAAGAGTCATGGAAAAAAGATAAAGTGAATCACGTCCGTATTTTTGATTGGGTAAAAAAGTGCAAAATCTCTGAAGAAACTAGCATTTGTGTAATATGGCTTTAAGCATTTAAATCCAATAATCGTTCTAATTTATCAGTATTTAATGAGTTATCAAATCATATATAGTTTTAATAAAAAAAAACTTGGTATTATTTACTATGCGGCAAAATATTTGTGACAGAACTTATGGACCGACTAGGTATAATAGTTATTCAAATGCGGGAGGCGGTTGCTCAAGTCCGCAGGAAATACTTGGATCCTACATACCCCCACCGCCTCCTGGGTGCTAAAGAGCAACAAATCAATCTTGAATTCTCGGTTGAGAACCTGACCACATTATTATGTTTCAAATACACTCGATACTAGCAAAATTAACCTCAAAAGGGATTAACACGCCATTAAAAAAAGGAGAAGAAGTAGAATAAGAATTGAAATGCTGATTACAATAAAAATACCAACTGCAGCATTTATCACGCTTTGATCAATAGGTACTTAGCAGTGAAATAAAATGTGTTACAATACCGTAGCGACATCTACTTTGTTTTTCATAAGCTGCTTCGAAGAAATTAAATGTTTTACACAACTGACAGCTGGTCGTAAAATAATTAATTGAATTGCATCCTAATTTTCTTTTGGAAACTAATATTCGGTAATTTTGAGATATTAAAATCATAGAGTTAAAAGTGAACCTATGCCTTGCATTCGTAAAAAATATAAATCTCATAGGGAATATAAATAAATTATAATAAAAATCAGAGATTTCATACGTGAAATCTCTGATTTTGATTATGATTTATTTACTCCGTACGTGCTTCGGAGTGCTTTTTTATGTTTATGTAATGATATTATTGACATTGTTTTAGGTAAAACTCATTTAATTAAGACATCCCAGTGATTATAGACGTAAAATAGAACAAATGTTGGTTTTTGGGAAATTGGAAGCAATTTACCTTTTACAAAATTTCCCAATCAAAGTTTTAGGTATGTCAAAAATTCCGTTTCTAGATGAAAATTTACAAACAAAATAGTTCACTAAGTAATCCTTAATAAATCATTTAACGAATCTGGGGGGCGATCGCGGTAAAAAATATCAACCGAACCATATCTGAACCATAACCGAAACACGACTTTAAGGACTTTTCGTATAGCGCTAATGTTTTGACAGATGGTTGAACCGAAGTTCGATTGGAATTGGACCTTATCCGCTGTCAAACGAACGGTTTTGTTAAAGTTAGTGCGGAGCTACTTTTTCACAACCGTTTTAGAATTGTTGAGATGAAAAGTGAGTGAAAATCGTGAAATTGATGTATCTGGACTTTGGAAATGGCCTACGAGTGTGATGTAGCTATAGCGCGAGCCCAATCTAAAACAGAGAATCGGAGTTTATCAAGCGAAATTGACTGTCGAAGCAGTTAGCTTGTGGACACGTTAATTACTCAGTCCTGGGTTCAATCCCCAGCTGGGGATAAAGAAAAGAAAACCCAGTCTTGTCATCGTTGTTTCTGGTTCCCACAACCCAGGGTACCCTAGTGTGGGGCCAGAAGCAATGTATGTGCCTGTGTGTAACTGTTTATGTATAAATGTTTATTATTTTCAGATTTTTCAAAAAGTACAGATTGCCAGGCGTTCTGGCTTGCGGAGATGGTACTCATATGTCATGAGGAGAGATACTATAACAAAAAAGGGTGACATTCTATGAATGTTATGATAGTAAGTCTATTGCGGGGAGCGCAATTATTGATAAATTAAGGACTAAAATAAATGATATTTAACTAGGTAAATTTGTTTTATTCATGTCTTGGTACTTAAGTTATCTCACTTTAATTATTCTCACATTGGAGACCTTTGCCCAGCAATGAGATATTATAGGTTAGTAATAATAATTACATATTTTTCACATGTCTTCTCCTTGTTGGGTACAAAACTGAAAAAAAGAAATAATGTACAAGTTAGTAGAAATATTTTACATAAAACTATATAAGTATACTATAATTACATAATTGCATGAATTAATTAATTATAGCTAATATTTTCTACAGCATATTTACAGGAAAAGTAAACATGGTTTAGAAAACTCGTGGGGAAAATGTCATTAAAATTATGCTAAGGGCACTTTTAAAATTAAAATTTATATTAAGTAACAATGTAAGTATTCAGGGCATATTTCCTACATAACTATATCCTAACCAAACTGATAATAAAGTATAGAATTACCTGCATCGTCAATCTATTATTTCACAAATTCATTTGAAGGACTGCTATAGTATTAATACTATAGGGGTCTGAGCATTTTGCAGAGCAGCCTGGGAAGTCTGTGCAGCCTTTGCCCTAAGATGTTCAACTTTCAATCCCATCAGCCTTGATACGTCCAACATGCTTCTGCTGGCTGGAATATTAATAAAACAATTTGCTGTACACTTTCCTTTAGGATATGAAAACAATTAACATTGTCATTCTTATTTATCTAAACATCGTAATGCTTCTTACAAAAGCATTATATTCTGATAGGGAAAAAGTTTAAGATAAAGAAAACTACATACCTTGATTCATTCCTTTGCAGTCCTAACTGCTCTAAAGGGGTTGAGGATGTCTGCGCACTCCCCCCACAGACAGTCTGCTGTCGCACGGAACTCTTTCTATTTTATTCAACCTAGAGCTAGATTTCGATGAACTTCCAGAAACTCCATCATCATCTCAAGTTGGCGAACAGGATGTGACACTGCGGCGCTGTTGCTGCATTTTATATGAAATATAGATTGGATTAGATTTGATCAAACTAAAAATATTCACACCCGTAATTTTGAAAGGACACTTATTTCTCCTTCATGGTCATCTCACGCACCCCTTCTGGGGCGTGGGGAGTCGGGGTCAGGTCAACGGACCTCTTCCCGAAGAATCGCCTCTGTCCACTCCTGTGGACAGGTCATGGTCAGAGTGTCGATAAGACTCGGTCGGGTGGGCGCGCGAGGTGCGGCGCCAGTTCGGCGATGTGCGGGTGTTGTGACGCATCCGCACGCTCGAACTTGCCCTTCGCCAGCCTCTGGACAAACTGGTCAACGGTATCCCATCTTAGGTCCCTCTGGATTGTCGCGTTTCTCATGTAGCGGGGGGCTCCGACGATGGTACGCAGCTCGGCGTCTCCGTTTGTTCGTCTTCGAGCACAGGGCGTACCATGGCGGGGCCGCGTAGGTGAGGCGGGATCTCGCGTAGGTCTTGCAGATCCCGAGCTTCGCCCTCAGAGGGAGGCTGGAGTACACTTATTTATAAAGCTACATTTCTATCCACTTGAATCTTTCATCTGTAATTTTTCGTTCACCTCGTAAACACATCAAATTCCACGAATTCCCACCCAAGTGTGGTCAAAACTTGAGGTTTTAACAACAAAAACGCGAAATCGACGGTCGATTATACACAATCGATGCTACACCTCTAATGTTTTGATTACGACAATGGTTCGGTTATGGTTCAGCTTTGGTCACCACTAAAACTTTAGTGCGATACCGAATTTCATTGAACCGATCCAAAGTTGAATTACAACTGGAACTGAACCAGAACCAAACCTTCGACGTTCGTTGACTATACAAATTAGCGCGATCGCCCCTCTGGGCTGGGTATGGCGGTAAGTCATGTTGTTTTACATAAAAAAGGTACATTTTTTCTACATTTCATTTAATATTCGCCATGTAAACAGGAATAAACATTTGGAAGTCACATGTTGCGGTGTAATGAAAATCTATCTGGTTTGAAATATAACATGTCAATTTGTCGGTTTTATTTTCATTCATCTTGACGACTACACAACACATGGCTACACTAACAGGCTCCCCCATGACGGAGCAGAGAAACACTAGTTGACTATTCATCACAGGAGGTTATTCCTTTTAATATGTTCACCATGTATTCAGGTTTTATCATTTATAGTCACGGTCAGGTTTTTCATGTACCCATGACACGACAGAATGATATACAGATGCATGAACAAAATTCAAAAGCAGATGACATGTTCCAAGATGAAATTACAATGTATTCAAAACTTACGAGATTTTTCTCTTTAACGCTCCTCCTTTATTTTATCTCCCTCTCACATTCATCCATCGTTGATCACACAACACCCATATTTTTCACACACCAGTTAAAATTTCCTTTCAGTAGAGGCTTGGTCAAAGCATCAGAGATCATGCGAGTCGCCTCCAGAAACACTAAATCAACTGACCCCTCCTCAACTGCATCTCTAACAAAATGGTGGCGCACGTCAATATGTTTTGTACGTTGATGGTGCACAGGTGTGTAATAGTTATAGCAAACTTCTGCAATTAAACTCTAACTGGTTTCCATGAGAACACCACACCTGTTTACAATTCTATCATAATTTGCGTCTGCAAATCTTATCCATTGTTGATGCTTCTTCACTTAAGCCTAAGGCTTTTAATAGCCTTCAAATATCAAAGTACCTTTTTCTCAGCCATCCAATGTTGATCTATTTTAATGTATCACTTTAGTTTCTCACGGGGAACTGTTGATGTTGACTCTATCTTGCAGTCAGCCATCCCAAAAACCCTCAAAAACTTGTCGATGTGCTGCTCTTGATTGACCTTGATTTTCCTATCATCCTGTGGGATATCCTTCAGGTCAAAGTTTGAAATCAGGCCCTTTCTGACATTCCGGAGTTCCTCTGAATCATTCTAGAATATCAGTACATCGTCCATTTATATTAGATTAATGACTTCTTATTGCCTTTGGATCTCGTGTAGACATACGGTTCGGTTTTTGACTGCTTAAATCCAAGTAGTAAAAGGTCAGTATTCAGTGTGTGGTTCAATTCCCTAGGGGCTTGCTTGAGTCCATGTAATGACTTAGGCTGACATAAATAGTCCTCCCCATTTTCCTCGAATCCCTTGTTTTTTGATGTAGACCGTCTCGTTTAAGTCTCCAGCATTATGATCGATGAATATGCATTGGAAATGCATGAAGGCTTTGCACCCGAATGTCTTCACCAAGCTCAAATCGCATTGTCTTCCTGACCGTTTCTCCTCTGGAGTCATGTCCTTAATGGCGATTGTTGGGGACTTATTCTTCAAGAATACCACATGATGCACAGCCTGTGCTCAAGATCAAGGTTAGCTTAGCACGCTCAGCTACGCCATTCTGCTCTGGCTCAACCATTACTTAATGATGTATCCCATACTGCTTTAGGCAACGGTCCATCCGTTTGTTGACAGAATTCGTGCCGTTATCAGGCCGCAAAACTTTAATTTTCTTTCCGCTCTGGTTTTCAGCAAAATGTCCTAAACTCATTTTTTTTCGAAAACTCTGATTTGATTGAAATGAAAGTTTTATACGTAAAATCGTCAATTAAAGTTAAAAAATGTTTATACCCTCAATCAAAGCTATACTCATAGGCCCGCAAACATCTAAGTACATTCTAGAGTTTCCTCTTGGGTGGTTAACTAACTCCTTAAAGCCACACCTAAGACGGTATCAAATTTCAAAGACTTGTGTACGATACGAAGTGTACGATTCTTATTTATTTTGATAATTCCTTCTCAGCTATTTATATAGTTTGTGTACAAATTCGTAATAGTAATAATTGTAATAGTAAAACTATGTAGGTATGTTGCATTTCTACTCTGTCTGGTGGCGATAGGACAAACCACATGGGGTTTTTATAACGTCATTGGATCGTCTTTGTAATTAAAAAAATATATTAAAAAAGCTGTGGTTGGCTACAGAATTGCAGCGTACAACAGGGGCAACAATATAGTAGTTTACTTCTTTAGCTAATTAACTCTACTTTGACTAAACGTGGCCGAAGCCACGGATAAAAGCTAGTAGGTACAAATTACTATACAGACAACAACCTTCAATCTCCATAGCTGTGGCGATGGCCTAGCCTCCTGTGCATTTGCCACCCCCTAAAGGAAAAGATGTGATGCTAAACATGTATATTTTCCTGTAGTTAAGCGTAGAGATCGGATATACTTGCATAGGTATTGTACCTAAATATTGTTGCTGTCCAAAGCAAGCGGAGCCACAGAACGAACGACTGCTTTCACAGTTATTTTACCTCTGGCTTTACAGTTGACTAGTATGAGTAACTGCAACGAGATTATATATACATGTCGCAGAGATATGATAAAATGAGGACTTTGCCAAATCACTATGGGATTTGATGAAATCCCGGGAAATGATAAAATAATGGCATGATTTTAACATATCCCTAAAAGTGGATTGGTCGAATTCCTATACGATTTCGCTGAAATGTCAAAAATACATGTCAGTTCTTGTTTTTTGCCCTGCCCCCTTCTTCACCGCGCCCAGTTCATACTAGAATATATAGCCAAATTGGTTGATATAAGTCACTTTCTGTCCAAATACTAAAGTTAGGTTGTGTTAGGTTTCACCTTTATGGAGCTGAGTGAAGCGGAGTGAAGCAAGGTTTCACAGAACCGTATTGGTTGCTTATTTGGCATTTATTTTCGACCAGCAGTTACATAAACATTGTTTTTGTCATTTCACTATACTATAGTTTTGTGATTTGTTCAAATCCCTAGATCTGTTTAGGGATATGTTTAAATCATGTCATTATTTTATCATTTCCCGGGTTAGATCGAATCCCTTAGTGATTTGGCTAAGTCCCTGATTTTATCATATACTATTCATAGTATAAGCAAAAGAGATATATCACACAAAATTGGTACCTACACAAGCTATATTTATTAATGTTTTTTCTGATCGGGCTTTACTTTTGGTTATTTCGCTATTTTTTTCAAATTATTGAATGTTCCAAATCCAAATCATATTTTAAAAGCTGATGTGTTTTCTTTTTAATTTCAAATGCAATAAGGGTAATTTGTTTCATGAGTACTTCAACTGTTATTTATTTACCTTTAAACCTTAAAAATGCATTAGCTTTTGAGATCGCTACCGAAATTCGAATAGGGGTCATTGCTCACTTAGGCTTTGTTCTCATTACGGCTAAAAGTTAGCGCCGACTGTCATGTTTCTATATAATTTGGCACGCTGCAAACTAGCGATCTGCCAAATTTATATCGCAGCAAAACAGTAGGCACTGCCTGTCAGTCGTAATAAACATAAACGTAAAATTTATATACATGCACACTCATTGCTTCTGGCCCCACACTAGGATACCCTGTGTCGTGGGAACTAGTAACAGCGACATATAAACATCCAAGAATGTTATAAACAAAGCCTTAAACCGTAGGGTCCCAACGCATTTTCAAACGTAAACCCTGATTTACTAGTGCTAGTACATATTATTCCCGAAAATAAATGCGAGCAATTGAAACTAAACACCGTCCAGGAGCGTCGAGCTATCTCGCCCGACACTTTACAAAGTACGAGCACAAAAGAAAAGAGGAAACGTAGATATACGACCTCGAATGCCCCACAAGGAATAAAACGTGGTTGCGAGCAACGAGTGAGCAAGCATAGATTACGGTTGTAGGGACCGGTTGCACTGATAAGATAACCGGCTATTATCACCAGGAAATGGTTTTTAAACAGTGTTTTGAGAACTAAAGTAGTTTATTAACTAAATCACCCTTTTGAAATCGCTAGGTCTTGTTCGGCGATTGAAATGAGCCCAAATTCATTACAAAATATACAGATCACTGCAAAAATAGCATAAACATTGCATAAACATCAATATAGGCAGCAAATGCTTTATAAGCTGTGCTTCCGAAGGTAGCATCGGCTTTAGTTACATATAGGAGCAGGAATTAACACAGTTATTTTGTTACAAGTCGACTTAATAAAGGTGTTAAAATAGCAAACGTGTGTTTTGCAAGGTTCTTGCGTAGAATTAGTTATAATCACAGATATCTCAACATAGGAGATAGGGCATTCAGCCTATTTTGTATGCAAACCGATTGTGAATATTTCGTTAATCGTGTTGTTTTATCGAAGAAATATTGTATTTTCAGTATTTACCTGTGAAATGTTATACCTTTGTTATGGAAATTTTTCGCAACACTACGATTTTCACATAGGACAACTGCACAGGCCGGCATTATAGAAAATAAAGCTAAGTGTTGTCAGTTTTCTAAGGCGATCGGCGCGTGCACTCGGGAATTCTCGCTGACAGGAAATGAATGCACTGTATGCACACTGGGCATACAACGGTCAGCCGTTACGCGGCAGCTTGCCCTCTCTCTAATATTCAATTCTCTGTGGTTTTAATAGTATAGGTAGAATTTACAAGCAACGTTTACTTGATCCTATCCTATCTTACTAATATTATAAACGCAAAAGTTTGAGTATGTATGGATGTTTGTTACTCTTTTACGCAAAAACTACTGATCGGATTTTTGTGAAATTACAGTAATATAGCTAATACATCAGAATTATAAATATATTGATAAATGTCAAAAAGTAGGAAAAAAATCTGCCATATTATTATGTATGGAAGGAGGTGGTCCTTGGGCACCGCGGAGACCAGCAGTATTGGGGGTAAATGTGGCCATTGAAATCCTTGGTTGCGGATTTTTTGGAGGGGCCGTTACTGAACGCTATGCGATGTGTCTGGTTTAATCCTAGTTTGTGGAGTTTTCTTTGTTTTGTTGTGGTATCATAAATGACTGTTAATACTTTAAGTAATTGGAAATTATTTGACTGACTTTATTGATGACCTTCAAGCTGTAATCCTCACCATTGAAACCTTCATAAAATGAAATTTGACACTGCCAAAAAATAGTCCTAAATAGTCCACAATAATTATGAACAACTTTCCTCCAGAAACATATGGTCGCAAATGGAAAAAAATCGTCCCTCATTACATTGACCGATCAGCTGATTACATGTTACTATGGGAGACTCAAGATGTTTTTCGTTTTTGCGACCATATATTTCTTGGGGAAAGTTATTCATAATGATGGGTCCCTTATCCGGGTGTAACTTTACAAAACAACACCCAGTATAGAGAGGTGAAAAATAAAATTGCTCTGATAAAAACGGTTTCATAGTGAAAAGTGTTCAGAAAGATGTTTCTAACAACCTCTAATTTGACTACACTTTTATTTTACAGCCTGTATATAAATAACATGTAGTGGACTTATAAATTATGATTTATTATCATATCTAAAAAAAAACAGTCAAAATAAAGTAAGTATAATTGATAGATCTCTAACCCAAGAAGTGGTCAGTAGAGTTCAATTATTATGGATAGTGGCAGTAAATTCATGAAAATTACGAATAAATGATGTTGATTTTAAATATTTTCATCATTTTTAAATTAGTTTTAGAGCGTACTATACTTTTTTTTACAAAATACCATCCTTTTTTGTATTTTTGTGATATCCTTATCAACGCACCGAAATCCAACACTGGTTGTCGTATAGCGCAGCCGGTCTGCCGCAGTGGGGTGATAAAATTGTAACCTCATATTGAGTGGAAATGGTGAGATGATTTGTACCTTTGTAAAAAGGTAGACAGTTAGGGACCTACAGCAGGGGGCTTGCTCATTGGCGCAGCTATGGAGATAAAAGTTTGCCTAACGATGTTTTCCATCACCGTAAGAACGTCTGCATAATGTACATTGGTTAAAATACTTATCTAAATGATATATGGTCAGCACCGGATTCGAACACGCATCTCCTGCGTGAGAAGCGAGTATGAAACCACTATACAATAGAGATTAATTGGTGTAAACCGGTTTATTAGGGCTTACCCCATTATTATTTTGTGCACCATTATACATGTATTGAAATGTATGGGAAATTAAACCTTGTATTTTTAATGCACTTCTTCAAAGTAAACCAGGTGGAAATCATTATTGTTTTGGTGGACTATTTCTGGACTATTTTTTGGCTCAAATTTCAAAGTAAAAGTCGTAGGCGTTCCGAAGATATTTGATGATATCAAATGTTCAAGCTGCAATCCTCACCAAAATGTCTTAATAACTCTGGAATCGTTGAAGGACTATTTCTGAAATTTGGCATGCCGTGTGGACTATTTCTGGACTAATTTTTGAAACCCAAACCAAGTCGATAGGCCATTCCGTTTGCTTGCAAGAGAGATGAGGATTACAGCTTGACGTCAAGCTGTAATCCTCACCAACCTATAGCTATAACTTCGGAACTATAAGATGACTATTTTTCTTCTTTAGTGGACTATATAGGACTATATCTGGACTATTTTTTTGCATTTTCAAATTTTATGTTCATGAAGGTTTCAATGGTGAGGATTACAGCTTGAAGGTCGTCTTTATTGATTACATTTGTATTTTTAAGAGTGTCTATCTGTGATTATGGATTGACTCGATTCACCTAAACATTTTGACCGTTTTAATCGTAAGTGAAATCCGTCCTAATCTAACTCGTTTTGTAGCTGCCTTCCTGGTCAGTGTTATTAAGTAATCATAGAAATATATCTTCATGAAAATATTAATATAATTGCTTATTCTCACTCATGAGTTTCACAATATGGAATGCAAACGGGATTCTGAGAAATTGAAATTAAATTCGTTCAGTCTTGTTGTCCAAATTTGTACCCATACCTGCACCAGTGTTACAGTGCCACTAGTAACTTGTTTTTCGGTGGGAGCCTGGTGCAGTCAAAGGTAGGGGTTCAGCAGGGCGATCCCTTGGGTCCTTTTCTCTTCAGTATGGCAATCCAAGAAGTTGTGGCTTCTTTGCGTTCACCTTTAAACGTGTGGTATTTAGATGATGGCACAATCGGTGGCAGTCCAGAGGTGGTTCTGGAGGATCTTAGAAGACTGATACTGGGGTTCGGCAAATTAGGGCTTAAGTTGCATACCCAGAAGTGTGAAGTATTTTCTTGTTCGGGACAATTACCTCAAGAGGTGAGCGACGAAATCCAATCAGTCGTTCCCGGAATCATTCTTAGGAATAAGGTGGATTTCACACTTCTGGGTGCTCCTATTTTCCCGGAGGGCATTCCCGGAGTATTGCAATCAAAAATTGATATCCTTAAGGCGTCGAAACCACATTTAAAGCAGCTTTCCGCCCATGTTGCCTTGACGATTTTAAAAAGTTGTCTTTCTTCACCAAGGCTAACTTATTCCATACGGACTGCCCCGATTTGGTTGCACAGGGAGATAACTTCTAGATACGATGCAGTTTTGAAGGATTTGTTGGAGTGCATCATCAACGTAGAGATGTCCTCGTCTCAGTGGGTGCAAGCCACGCTGCCCATCAGGTACGGGGGTTTAGGTGTTCGACGCTTGCAGGACACCGAGCTCCCTGGCTTTCTGGCTTCTTCGCATGGTGTTGCGGACCTCGTTACTCACATCTTGGGTATACATGGTGACGGGTTCCGCATTCCTTTTGCGGGGGAGGCGGAGAGCTTATGGCGTGCCCGGTGTCCTAGAAGCGACCTGCCGGAAAGGCTATGTAGTCAGCGCTCCTGGGATGAGGTCCTGTGCGAAGTCATTCGTGATGATCTCCTCGCTCATAGTTCGGGGCCGGAATTGGCGCGCCTGCGTGCCGTTTGTCAGTCCGACTCGGGGTTGTGGCTGCACGCAATGCCTTCTCCCCAGCTGGGAACTTTCCTGGACGACGACACTTTGCGCGTGGCAGTCGCTTTGCGTTTGGGCTGCACTATCTGCCAGCCGCATCGATGCGTTTGTGGGGCATGGGTCAATGAGTTGGGTCGCCATGGCCTACATTGTACCAGGAGCGCTGGCAGGTTTTCGCGGCACCACGCAATAAACGACATCGTTCGTAGGGCTTTGGTATCGGCCAACGTTCCTAGTGTGTTGGAGCCGCCAGGTTTGTGCCGGTCGGATGGGAAGCGTCCGGACGGCTTGACCCTGGTACCTTGGAAGAGAGGACGTTCCCTGCTATGGGATGCGACCTGCGTCTGCACATTTGCAGCCTCCCATGTCGGGTCGACGGCGGCCCGCGCTGGTGCAGCCGCCGAGTCTGCCGCAAGACAGAAGTGCCTTAAGTATGCCGCACTCACGGGAAGCTACATCTTTGTGCCTCTTGCGCTCGAGACGACTGGGGTTTGGGGGACACAAGGGAAAATATTTATTAAGAATCTGGGGCGCCGTCTAAGGGATAGAGGATTTGACAACCGCTCTGGGGCATTTCTGATGCAAAGCATCTCCCTGGCGGTGCAGCGGGGAGATGCTGCAAGCGTCATGGGAACCTTAGCCTCGGCAATGTCCCGGGGTGGTTTATTCGCGTAGTTGTTTCTTTTAGTGTTTCTATTTTATTTTTAATTCATATATTTTAGTTACTTTCATTGTTAATAAAAAATAAAATTGGTTTTTGAGGTTTGCATGGACATAATCTCAGAAGTTAATACATCGATACTCTAAATACTATTTGAGCGACTACAATATTAAACTGAACAAACAATTGAACAGCTTTAGGCTCGACTTATGCTACATGTATTTAGAGTATTGCAGAGTTATAATGACACTTTATTTTATTACGATAATGCCACTTATATGTTACGCAGACTTTACCTTAACCAAGTCTCTTGGGTTTAGCTGGGTCGTCATTATAACTCGCTGGTTATGAATAAAATTTTCACTTTTCATAGTTATTATTGATAACAATAAGCATAAACCCAGTTTAGATTTGTGAAATAGAACAACTATACTAGTGGTGCCCGCACGGCGCATAGCCCAGGCCTCCAGGGGCGGGGTCGACGCCCCGCGCCGAACTTATTTAAAAATCTAACTTATTCGTAAATCGAGCTAGCCACGGCAAGTTGTTTTTTTTTAAACACAGCAAAAGTGTTGGAAGACACTGCCACATAGTTTTTTTACTGCATTTTTATTGTCATGCAAAAGATGATAAAAGTAGAGTATATACTCCTCTGGAATAAAGCTGTTTTTGCCTTGGGCGCGCTTGAACTCCTCACTGCACTCACGGCTCAGCTTAATCCCCTCGGTATAGAATCTACTATTACAATCTATAAAGCTACGTCATGTGTTGAATATTCATCCGAAATTCACTTAATTTCAGACAGACAACAACTTTGGTAAACGCTATGGTTCTTATTACAAAATTAGAAACTCCTGTTGAAGACTTGTTTAAAGACAAAAATGTATAGGATTTGACATTTGTTTTGAGGTTAATTTTCAAAATATTTTTAGTTACATGGTGTTATTCTTGTAAATTGTTTCTGTTTTTATTATTGACGTTCTAAAGGTGTTGAAAATAATTGTGAGGAAACCTTGAAACATCTATTTGCTGTGGCGATGCGCTATCCGCCTGTCACACATAATTGATTAAGTATAGAATGACTACACGTGGGTACATCTGTGACCCTTCCTCCCCATATAGCCTAAGGAAAGACAACTATTAAACTATTGAATATAACGTTGCTTTCTGCTCGCTTTGTGCAATATCACAAAAAGTTCATCCGCCCCTTTGTTAGGTGAAATCCTTTTCCAGTTTCTAAAACCATGACGTTCGATCAACCCTCATCCCTTCACAGACAGAGTTTATTACGTACAAGGTCCTGTTGTGATGGATAATTCCTGATTGATCGGAGTCGGGTCGTGACTCTGTTTCAGTCAGCGCCAGTCAGCGTTGATTGCGTGTCAAGTTAGGCTCGACCGCTGGAGAACAAATGTCGCTTTTAATAGCAAAGGCATTGCGGGCTTTTGTTGAGGCACGATGCAACTCTACAACGTACGTTTTGTAATTTGTTAGTGCGATTCGTTTTCTAAATACTGACACGTTTTTCCACTCCTTTTTCTATAAGGGTTGACCGACGCATAGTTGCCCTTTGCCCTTCGTACACCACCAGTAATTAAGTACAAGGAAATTCCTCGTTTCTATATTTTTTTTTGTCTGGATAAATACGCAAGAAAATGTATCGCTGGTGATTTACTCAGGATTTTCCTTTCCAGATAAGATAAACTTGGGTTCCGATTCATTGTTCCACATAAAAGAAACGGTACAACGACACCCGAAACCCGAAAATACGAATGTCAATCAATGGAAGGACATATTTTAGTTCTTTCCTATATTTCTACAGCTAGAATAAACTGGAACACGGCATTTAAGTACGTACGTAATATAATAATGTAGGTAGCTTTAGTGAAGCCCTACGTCGCCCCAGAAACGCTGAGTCAAGGATTTATATCAGAACTCGAGTAAGGAAATAAATAAGTACGAGTTTATTCATACTCAATCTAGAGGAAAACAAATAAAATATTTACAACGTTCTTACAACATTTTCCTTTCGAGGATGTTGGTTCTATTGCTTCTTCAGATCCCTGAACGCATAATATTGGAAAACATGAAAATAGAATACGCAGGAAATGTACAAACGCTCAAGGAAATGTCATATAAAACTTCTATTTCGATACATTCATTCAAGATGAAATCAGAACCATGTCTAAAGCACAAACTGCAACCTACATTTACATACTTAATTTTATTGCCTCTGGCTCCATGCTAGAATCCAGTTCTCTTTATAAATCTGTTTTATCCCTTTAGTTTAGACCAAACAAAACAAAGGCCGAATGCATGAACTCTTCTCAAATAAGTTGCAACTTAATTGTCACATCGCTTAGTCATCACTGACTGTCACTCAAACTTTGGGTAGGCAGTTGTGTATCAGGTTTCGGTAGAATTTAATGCCACGGCTACCCGAACGAGCCGTATCATCATGAATAGAATCGGCATCATAGAATAACCTCCTCCTTAACCTACTGGTAGTAGTTTTCATCTGCCCCGGACTTAGTATGAACCTGTCAGCACTCATAACTCTGTTGGCACAATCAAATTAGGTCACGCGCCTGTTTGTTCAACGATTGCTTGCAGGTGGTTCATAGTAATTATCGCGTAGAATGTAATAACGAATGTTAGTCACCATTATAATACACCCACCTACCCTGAGCGGGACGTGACGTGATTCTCGTTGCTTTATGACGCGATGTCCGAGGTTCTTAAATTTGTTAGCTTGCTATATTTTTAGCGTTATTGCCCGACTGCGTAACAGCAAGGAGGATATTGGTTTTAGATATTATCACAGTTATTATATACTACTATAGAAAGATCACGTAGAACAAAATATGTCACCGGCGGCGTTATCAAAGATGCTACGGATGCATATTTAGTTCCAGGCCTACGAATATATCACTTGGTGTAGCTCTATTGCAAACTTGCAAATACCATGGGATGGCGCTAGGAGACACAATTTCAAGACAACTACCGATGTTTATTTGATACTTTTATTAACATTTAATAGAATACAATAAAGATTCACTAAAAGCCAACTTATGTATTTGCAATTCTGTAACATTTTTATTTCTACATTCTGAAGCCAAGGCGTTAAAATTACAATCGTTACTCCCAGCGCCATATCTGGCTTAAGAAGGTTTTCTAATTCTAATTAGTATGAAATGCGCACCCTGTGTGATGATATATCTGGCCCTTTATATTTTGTAATTATGCGTTGATTTACCAAGCGTAACGTTACTACCGATAGATGAAGAATGTGTGTCTCTGCAATATCTAATCTACAAAATGAATGAACATACTTTTAATGCCACACACAATTACAAATTTACTCGGAATTGTGGAGCACATCTCCAAGTATGTATGATGTATAGAGGTTTTAGGTGGAAAACTAAACAAAGACATAAGTATCAACTCAGTGAGCTTAAGAGAAGGCATTAACTTGCAAGTCAAGATAGGTACTAACTTGCTAACCGCTCTCCACACGCCTCAAGGGAACAATTTACTTGTGCATTTTACAGCACGATAGTTGTATACTCGGGTATAAAATAAGTACTTAGAAATGTATACTGTGAAAAATTAATAATATATTTTGATTGTTTAAATAGAAAAAAATGGACTTTAACATATAAATTTATAAAAACTTTAATATTTAAAGCAAACAAAAATGTTTTTGTATAAAAACCTAACGTATAAAACGTTATTCAATATTTGGCAAATTTATGTATTTATTGTGAGCAGCTTTTTTGTTAAATGTGTTCTAAAATGGCAAAACTACAGACAAAACTTAACTATAGCAACCAATTCGGTTATGTGAAACTACATGGGATAACACAACCTAACTTCTGCTCCGAACAAAATGTGACATAAGACAACCAATTCAGTTCTGAGAAACTACATGGGTCGCCTCGCTTGACACCGCTTGGCTCGTCGCACGTCACACATATATAAACATCTAAGACCTGGGTTTTTTTTCTTCCTCACTAGCCGGGGAACCCGGGATCTTTCGCTTGGGAGGCAGAGTGGGAGTTCCCGAGCGGCGGGAGGCGCCGTCGAGTAAAATGCCCGGGATTTTTAGTTCCGTATCTTAACCTCTTGAATACCACCGGCGTTAGCTAACGCCTCTTCTCCGTTATAGGTTTTAAATTTTATTACCATGGCATAAGGTTCAAAAACGCGACCTGTCTCAACTACCCTCGGTATTTGAGAGGTTAAGAAAGAAAACGTAACCACGATCCTAAATCACTCGTGTGTCTGTCCTAGGTGTGAAAAAGTAAAAAGTTTTTTAAACTGAAACTTGTGATATGTCAAATGGTAGGGCTTGCTGCGTGGATCCCAATTTTCATGATAAATAATAAACATTAACCTGAAATTCGTAGTAAAAAAATATTCTAGAAAATAGGAAAAAACAGACCAATCCCCCCCCCCCAATCTCTGAAACTACTGATCCTAAAATTTTGAATATAAATACGTACAGCTTAAATAGGGCGGGGCACAATTGGGGGGCCAACCAGATTTTTTTATTTTTCCAAGCCGTATCGTGTTAGTCTTATGAAAGGGCTTGTTTGCGGGGATTTCAAATATATTTTTCATTAACTTGACATGCTTGTTTAATTAAAATAATATTTAAGAAAATAGGCAAAAAAGACTACTCGTGCGCGAGTCTGACTCGCTCTTGACCGTTTATTTATTCATGGTACACTAACCCAGAGGGTATATTGAGAGTTAATACTAAGTAATGTTTTTAAGACCTTGGGCGGTAATGAAATCAGGGATTGTGTTCCATGTAGGGTTTATTGGGTGGTGGGAGGTTAATTATTTGCTTATCGGATTTCATGCAGAACAAATTAGTAAGACAGTATTATTTCATGGTCGTTCGACCAATTTGATAGGTATACTTTCGCCCTTTTTATTATTTCCCTTTACATTCACACCGCAAGCGTGTTTCTGTACGATCAGAGACATAAGTGGTCTGCAAATTCGCATGATCACCATTTAGACCAAGTTTTATAAACCTAACCGGACACGTCCGAGGAATTAAAACACGGAGATCAAAATCTCACTCTATCCAAATCCGAATCTATGGCTGAACTAGAAAAACCTATAACTGTTATTCTACAGAAAACCGTAGCTAATTCCGACTAATTGGTCTATATAATATAACAAAGATCGCTAGCCAAAAAAACGCGATTAAATTGCAATCTAAGTACCTTTCTGAATACTTCACAAGGATATTATCAGTCCACTTGCCGAAGTTAGAAACATTGTGTAGCTCGATTTGTGTACGACCAAATTTAAAATGGAAGGCTCCATATTATACCGTGCAGTCCTCATAATAAAAGTCTCACAAATTTAATCCTCGTCTCTTCCCACATATAATACCAAATACATCTTTTGTCCCGACTTGGTAAATCGAGAGGGGAAATATTTATTCCAAGTTCCCAACAGAATCAGCCCGTAATCGGGGAGAACGGGGGGCGGTGGGGGAAAAGGCTTGGGGGTGCACCCCAAACTTTATGGCAACTTTAGGTTACATGAGAAGCTACTGAAACGCACGTCACCAGAATGGCAAGTGGAGGTATTAGCGCCGACTTTGAGGCACGTATTATTTCAGAGTTTGTCTCAGAGAAAAGTTTGTTTTCGCGAGCACAACCGACTGTATTACCATCAACACGTAGCCGTTTTTATTTTATTTGTTTCACCTCGCTCTCCTTTTTTTCCTCCGCCTACGAGCTTCCGTCTCGTAACAAGTGTTTTTATGTTGCGAGTACCTGTCCTAGTTGATTTAAGGCTGTCGTACACAGCCCTCGCTGCAGCCGGGTGGTGCATTTGTCACAAAAAAGCAATACGAAATACGAACAATATTTTCAAAATGCTTTTAGAGTTTTGCATAACTATAGTCAAACGGCATAGACTAGACCGGAGTTGCGTAGCAGTTTGTGATGTATATACTCACGTACGCAGGAAACACTTATCTAACACCGTCCTTATTTAAATTACTTCACGTTTCCTTTATACAGGATGTAACAGACATGTGTAGTCATTGAAGGGGTTTGAACAATTTCTGATCAATTTTCATTCTAAAACCGATATTATCACAGCCACTTTATTTGTCAGTTCTCTCTAAATTTTTTGCCCGGCGATCAGCGATTATTGAGAAAAGAAAAATAAAGTTGCTCTGATCAAAAAGGTTTCGTAGTGAAAATTGTACAGAATGATGACCCTAACAACCCATCAAAATATGACTACTCCTTTCTGTTCCTAAAGTGCTCACTGACGGGTATGAAATCATACTTTTATCCTTTTATCAGATTCTCGTAACATAACAAAAACACGTGATATTGTATAAATTTAAAAACATGACATTTACATACAGGCACGTACATTGCTTCTGGCTCCACACTAGAATACCCTGTGTCATGGGAACCAGAAACAGCGACGTCACAAACATGTTAAAATCAATGACCTGGGTTTTATTTTCTGCCTCTCCAGCTGGGATCCAAATAACACGAATCATCCAAAAAATAAATTTTGATAAGAGGGTGAACCTCGGAATGTAAGATATTAAGCTGGAAACTTGCTTTATTTGTGCATCCTTTATTTTATTGTTGTAAATATTTTTACGGAAACATCAAATCTCTTGTCGTGAGGTCAACCTTCATATCTTCATAGCTGTGGTGATGATAAGCTCCCTGTCACGTAAAATTGAGTATCAAATAGCTGGCTAACTGTGCCCCTGCCGCCCCGTATGGTAAAAGGGCGAGACGCTATGCTTTTGGTTTGTATGTTTAAATATGTCATGTATATTGAGTTACCACATTATCTCACGGTTAGTGGTTTGGCGCAATTTTGCTACCGCTTCTACATCAGTGGCATGATTCGGTGGATGTTTCGAGAGAGTACCCTGCTTAGGATTCATATAGTAGTCAACCTGGGAGGCTCCCGCGGTGGTCAGAATGAAGGGACGGTGCTGGTGGTGGGTGCTTCTCAAACGGACAATAGCTGATTTACTAGTGGAGTTCTACATTAAAGTTCTAAGGCTTGTACACTACGATGAGCGAAGTTATTCAAGTTTTATTCAATAAGCTAATGACTACAGTGTACGATGTAAGCAAGCAGATAGCATAGCTTTAGTCATATATAATGAATAAGTCTATAATTTCACAATTATTAACTATTACTCGTAGTAATATAATAGTTCAGTTTATAAATCCAATTAAAAGGATCGATATGCTGTGGAAACTAGGCAAGACCTTTTACTGTATACTACATTACAGAATTATTCTACTTCTCAACCACTGGGGGGCGATGCGGGCTGCCATTGGATACCCGAGTTGCACGTGCTAATGCGGCACTGGCTTGCGGCTCCTAAAGCGCTGCTGAGAGGTAGTAATCACTAATCACATGTTATCTTTTTGCACTGTTAAAGTAACTGCGTAAAATCTAGGCAAGGCATATAATTTTTAACAAAAGCTTCATAACAAAGATTAGTTAGGCGTTATATGATCATGCATAGCCAAATGAATATCACGTGTTTTTTAAATATTTAATTCAGGAGCTATGTTTACGAATGTTAATAATACAATTTGTAGGTTTCGCCACATTTGTGATGGTTAGATTTGTAAAACAGAAATCTAGAAATAAAAAAAATGCTTGGTGCAGTCGGAATTTGCATTGGTTGACCATGTCTTATTGTTATCCAAAATAGCAAAAGACTTGATTTTTATTATTATGTTTTACCGTATTTTCGAAAGCGAAATCTGTTCAGTTACCAACTGGGTTTAAATTGCAAAATTCATCGGACAACAGCGCATATACCTCTGTATGGTTTGCGGAAAGCAAAGTTTTACCTTTCAACTCATGAACGTAGTTTATTTGAGAGGGCTTGAAAACAGTTGACAATCCTCACCGGTTACTAGTAGAGCGTAACCGTTTATTAGGATCAGATTTTTTCGCACAGAGGAAAAATGCTTGGTGCAGTCGGACTTTGCATTGGTTGACCATGTCTTATTGTTATCCAAAATAGCAAAAGACTTGATTTATATTTTTATGTTTTACCGTATTTTCGAAAGCGAAATCTGTTCAGTTACCAACTGGGTTTAAATTGCAAAATTCATCGGACAACAGCGCATATACCTCTGTATGGTTTGCGGAAAGCAAAGTTTTACCTTTCAACTCATGAACGTAGTTTATTTGAGAGGGCTTGAAAACAGTTGACAATCCTCACCGGTTACTAGTAGAGCGTAACCGTTTATTAGGATCAGATTTTTTCGCACAGAGGAAAATTATGGCCTTTTGTGCTTATCGACACTGATACATGCACCGAGTAAACTGCTTGTACACTGGAACGTTGTTAGAAGTATTTAATATGTTTAGTATTTGAACGTACAATTATAATTAACAATTTCCTCTTTTAAAATAAAAACCGGCCAAGCGTGAGTTGGACTAGCACACCGAGGGTTACGCATCCCATTTATTTGTGACGATGCTACAAAATACGGTTTTCAGATTATTTTTTCTTTACTTGTGTTAAACGACCTAGCTTTGTGCTAAATCTCGTGATTCTAGGTCAACGGGAAGTGTTCAAAGAATGGGCTTTGATTCCCTTACATAGCAAGCAAAATTATGACATAGACAGCGGTATCTTTTGATTGCGTTGACATAAAAGTTAGATTTTTTCCCAATTTAAAGAAATAACAGACTTAAGTAATCGATATCATTTTCATCTTGATACCTTCATGCGCTCCTGAGAAAAAGGGTCTTGATAGACGGACATATATACCTTGTTTTGTGCCAAATTTTATGATTTCAGGTCAATGGGGAGTGCCCCATACGTTTTGATTCCCTTGCGAATATCAAGCGACTCCAGCAAAATTGTACCATATTTGGCGGTATCATTTATTGCGTTGAACCTATAAGTTTGATCTTTTACACCTTTAACAAAGCAGAGACCTAAATAATCGATTAATCAGACCGAAAACCGGTCAACGAAGTGATCCTATAAGGTTTCTTTTTTCCTTTTGAGGTAGGGAACCCTAAAAAAGAGCCCTTGGGACATAATAAAGGCAACATTTCATAAAGGATAAGTAATTAAAATCAATTCATCTACCTTCTTACAGAACATCGTCAATATTTCTTTGCATACATTTTTTTAGATGAAAATATATTTAATTAAGTGACTGTATTATTGTAAAGTTGTAAAGACGTCTATAAAATAAATATATAAATACCGGTCATGATTTACTCTAACCGGTATCGAGATCGAGCACTCACTGACCGACCTCAAATTTTTGCTTGCTTGCACCTAGATGATAAACTTTCGTCATTGAATTTTGCAGTTAGGTGTTGCATTTCCAAATATGTTTGAAGCTAAATCCTATTACGTTGGTTTTTCTGACGCTCGTGGAATCGACCGTTTGGTCAGTTCACAGTCAGCACTTATTTTTGAGCGCTTGAGTTAAATTGTATGACATACGTGGCTGTAAAACGGAGTAGTAGTAGTTTGCATGTAGTAACTACCCCACACAATAAACAGACATCATAGTATATTCCCATCTTCATACTAAGGGTTTTTTCAGTACACAGAGGGACTTTCAGGTCAAGGTTACGAATGCTTTCAGGTCTGAGAACTGTCATAAATAAAGATTTTTGGTCAAAAAACGTGCAAATTCAGAATCTCAAGTCCACAGTTATAACAGTTCTTTGAAATGAGAGCGTTTTATGAATTCGGGCTTTCGACTTGCGTCACAACTAGACCTCCATCAGAACAATAAAATGTTTGTAATTACTTAAAGTACATTTAAACACGGGTCAGGCGGGTAAAGCCCGTCGTCTGGCCATCTCTCCAGTCACGTAACGGGTTGGATGAGCCAGCCCCGACTGCTTAATAACGAATATTATCACCTAAGGCTCCTGAACGACTTCCGTGCGAAAATATTATCGGCACGTGTGTATAACCCCTTACATTATATGCCGTTTGCTTACGATATCGGGGTAATATCGCCCTCAGCGAGGTCTTGTTCAGGCGAATTGAACATTCTTCGCGAGACATCACTTCTTTGTTATGCAAAGTCAATTTAACGGTTTACAAGCATCTTCATAAAAGACGAGCACTTTTCCAACCCAGCTTTACAATATAAAAAATGGGATAAAAGTCGAGTGTACTTAGGCATACTTTTTGATGAAAATGAGTCATGAATCACAAATAAAAATCTTTTTTGTTCATAATTGAAGTATGTTAGGATAGGTTAATAGACACATTCTTATATCAAGCGGCTGTTCCTCTTTACCATTAATTATTGTAGTTTTAATACCTTCCGTTTGAGCCAAAACTCGATGGGTTTACAAGAAAGAACCCCAGAATTCCGTCTGCCACCTTCCAGCTCCATCATCAGGTGATGATGATGAGAACAGCAGAAGGAGATATGAATAGGACTTGTCACGATGAATTTAATGAGCCCAACCCCGATGGGTTTACAAGTCAGCATCTACGAGTGCCCTCTCCCATCTTCGAGCTCCATCATCAGATCAGCTCGATGGTATCATATTATTGTATTGTCAACTGAACAACATATACATACTAAGTTTTGGAATTGACCGAGCGAGCAAAGCGTCTCCATTCAGGTTGGGCAAAAAATCTTTCGTTTTGTCTGGATTTCTGTCCGGCTGTACTCCTAAGTACTAAGTAGAGGTCGCATTTCGCAACCGATTCTCGTAAAATTTTGCCTTTCTTCGCTGACTACCTGAAGAATTGCCTACAATACTTGTGACTCTGCAGTTTTGAGTCCTTGCCACGGTCGGGTGCTAGCCCAGTCTCTATTCTTGGTTCATTATTATTTAACATTAAGATGAATGACCTGGAAACAGAGCTAAAACATGCTAAAAGCCTTTTGTACGCGGACGATCTGAAACTGGTATTTCCCTTGAAGTCAGAGGATGACTCTTACTCAATAATGAGATGTATATAGTATAACCTTCACGCGCTCTCCTCAGCCTATTAGTGCGACGCATACACTCAGCACGGAGTCTATACTCGTTGTATTCGATGAAGAACCTTGATGTTTTGTTTGAACCTACACTTATATTCCATGAGCAAATGAACACTTTGGCCAAGGAATGCTTTACAAGATTGGGGTTTGTGATACGGTATAGTAAGGGATTCCATGATTTGGGTATGGTCAAGCTTTTTAACACATCCCTAGTGACAACCAAACTTAAATATAGCTCGGTTATTTGGAATTCACACGAATTCTTGAGAAAAAAGAACGAAATCTCATATGTCTATGCTATGCTCGAGAATGTACACAAAGCTACAATATCTATACAAGAGGAAATTTGTATACTACCCCTACCTTTACCCATCCGCTTTTATATTGGGTATGCTTGGATACAATGCTCTATAGGTGAGACGTAACACCGAGGAGCTTCTGACAGTGAATCCTTAACCTCAAATGCGACAGAGACAAATAGTCCGAACATCACAAATCAGCTCAAAATAAGACCTTTTCAAGTGTCATAGAATCCCCAATTACAACCACAAAACCAACTGACACCGAGACACCAAAGGATGACTGTCAATCTGAACAGAGTAACTGGATAACCAGATACCAGCATTGAGGGAGTTGACGGTCAAAAAGTATCCGTGTAAGTAACACGGATACTTCTTCAAGAAGGATACCACACCAGAAAGCCTGCCTCGCTACTGAGAATAAATATATGCTGGCTCTGAATATAGAGTTGAACAGACTCCATCAAAACGTATACCTATATATATACGGTCTCACTAATACAAAAAGTTATTCACAGTTTAACTTATTCAGTGTTTTGTCCTTCTCATACGTCGAGTAAATGTCATATGTCAAAGCAAGACAAAACACTGTATAAGTTGAACCGTGAATAACTTCTTTTATTAATAAGGTCGATGGTGTATAGTCTAACTTTTATTTTATTTTATTTATAATTTTGATAATAATAAGTTACTGTTGTACAATTATTATATTGCAAATAATTGCTTTTGCATCATATTTATTAATTAAATAATAACATGACATATGTGTAGTTCCCACATCTGTGTATGAAAAATTCCACGTAGCTGGCTTGGCAAATCAATGTCAATGTAGTCACATAGAATGGCGGCCCTTTCTATGTACCACAAACCACCAGATAGAGAGGACAAGATCGCCAAAAATTATCAGTAAAAAGAATCACTGCAACAAGAGCAGCATACAAGACGCACACACTTGAGTGTGAGCTCCAAGACAAGACTATAAGGTAATAATAAGGGGTGATTGTAATATAACCATCTTAGTCGACACCTCCAATTGTGTTTTTTTAATAGTTTAAAACAGGGGGGATTAAGATCTGCAATAATTATGACTACCCGCTTTTGCTTCATAAATGCTTTGTCCCTGTTTGCAGCTATTGCCCAGTGATCAATCCCGTATTTTAGTATGGTGTTTAAATATCCATAATAGGCCAGTTTTATGTTATCTATAGTAAGACTGGGACCAAGTTTTCGTAATGCATGTCACGCTGGGGAAAGCTCGTCGAACAAATAGAAGCTGTCACATTGATATGAGGGGCCAGGTTAGTACAAAGTCGATAATGAAGCCCAAGTACTACTCTTTCTCTACCGGTGGGATGGGCACGCCGTTACACATGACATCTAGGTGGAGTGGCCCGGCCCTCTGCATTTAAAAATGCATTAGATTTGTTTTGTCAACATTCAGTTGCATTCCGTTAGCAGTGAACATGTTTGCAATTTGAGACATTACTTGGCTCCGTTTGTATTTGATCATATAATAGTTGTCAGCTGAAACAATGACCCAGGTATCATCTGCTAACATCACTTACTCAGGTTCACTGGAGTTAGAAGTGATGTCATTGACCAGGACTAGAAATAAATTATTAGCCATAACAGAACCCTACGGCACCGCACTGTCACTAATCAGCTCCAGCTCCGACCTTTCGTCGTGAACGAAATAACTGTATTTACAGCCGTTCAGAAATGATTCTAATGTCTGGTAGAAGCACCCTCAGATTCCATAATGATTGAGTTTTTCTAGTGGAAGGGAGTGGTTTCCCAACTCAAAAGCTCGCGAGAGATCACAGAATAAAGCTGCAGTGTGTCGCCGAGCTTCCAGGTGGGTCATGCATGACCCTATTTACTACGTCATACGTCACGGGTCACGTCTATGGTGGACTTCGCAGGCTAGTATGCATATTGTTCTTTGTTAAGTATATTGTTTTGTATACAATATTGTATCATTTTATCACCCAGTAAGTACCATTTGTCTCCAAGGCTCAAATGCCTAGGAGACAATTGGTATTAATCCGATCCCATTATTAGCATTTTAGCAAGTGTATTTCACTTTTTTCTCTATGTATTGGTTGTACTTTGAACATCTTGAGTACATCAGGATAAACACCGAGGTAGACACATTGATCAAATAAGTAGTAACACATGGGGAAAAATAATCAAACAGATAGGTCGACATATAATTCTGACTGTTTTAATTGATGTTTTTAAAATTTTCAAATTATTTCATCAAGTGTGAAGGGCTTAAACTGAAATGTTGGCATAAACAGTGAAGTAGTAAATGAGAGAGCACATTGCTTTATCGTGAACTGATTTTGTGTTGGTTTTGTTAGCATCGATATAGAATATTTTATTGCGGCGGCGGCGGTGGCAGCGCGCCGCTGGTTACAGTCACCAGCTGATTCACTGACGAGTACGTCGTGCATTGCTTCCATGGACACTTCTGCTAGTTTCCTTAGATATGACATGCCATACAATTTATATATATTGTTCTTGATTTCTTTATATTGTTTCGTTCATATGGTTTCATCTTGCTTTTCGTATAGCCTGATTGAGGAAATCATCTTCAAGAATTACCAGGTGATTGTGTTGTTCCGAGCCATGACAGGGCTAACAAATTTTTTAAGCTACGGACACGAGACCGCGTCTCTCGGACCCACATTTTTACATAGTTTCGGACAGAGTATCTTTTTATCGGGAAACCACAATCAAATAAATAATTTATAACGTTAATTACTGAAGTCTTACTCCAATAGGTAGGCAAAATGAAATCAAATCAAATGCAGAGCAGCAAAGGGCTGTCCTCGGGGGGGAGTACTAACCCTACAATGACCTCATAGCCCAATTAAGCACGAAATGCTTTTACACGATAGCTTACGCTGACGACTTAAATATACTTGTAAATGGCCTATCTATAAACACCCTATTTGTACAATATGCAAATAGCACTGCGTAATATAGTGACATGGTGTGTCAAACACAAACTCTCAGTAAACCCAAAAAACCGAGATGGTACTATTCACAAAAAAGATTAAACTCGGCAACTTCAAGCTGCCTAAGCTCTTTAATAATAAAACAATTCAATAAACCTTACTAAGGAGGTTAAATTTGACTTGACAGCATACTAAGCTGGAACAAACAACTAGACGCAACTCTGAAGAAAGCCACCATATCACTTTTCCTACGCAGAACGATGGTGGGCGATAAATGGGGACTGAAACCGAAGCGAGCTCAATGCTGGTAGCTGGCTTGGCCAATCAATACCAATGTAGTCACATAGAATGGCGGCCCTTTCTGTGTACCACAAACCACCAGATAGAGAGGACAAGATCGCCAAAAATCATCAGTAAAAAGAATCACTGCAACAAGAGCAGCAAGAAGCAGAAGGCATTTGAGCCTTGGAGACAAATGGTACTTACTGGGTGATAGAATGATACAATATTGTATACAAAACAATATACTTAACAAAGAACAATATGCATACTAGCCTGCGAAGTCCACCACAGACGTGACCCGTGACGTATGACGTAGTAAATAGGGTCATGCATGACCCACCTGGAAGCTCGGCGACACACTGCAGCTTTATTTTGTGATCTCTCGCGAGCTTTTGAGCTGGGAAACCACTCCCTTCCACTAGAAAAACTCAAGCATTATGAAATTGGAGGTTGCTTCTACCAGACATTAGAATCATTTCTGAACGGCTGAAAACACAGTTATTTCGTTCACGACGAAAGGTCGGAGCTGGAGCTGATTAGTGACAGTGCGGTGCCGCAGGGTTCTGTTATGGCTAATTATTTATTTCTAGTCCTGGTCAATGACATCACTTCTACCTCCAGTGAACCTGAGTAAGTGATGTAAGCAGATGATACCTGGGTCATTGTTTCAGCTGACAACTATTGTATGATCAAATACAAACAGAGCCAAGTAATGTCTCAAATTGCAAACATGTTCACTGCTAACGGAATGCAACTGAATGTTGACAAAACAAATCTAATGCATTTTTAAATGCAGAGGGCCGGGCCACTCCACCTAGATGTCATGTGTAATGGCGTGCCCATCCCACCGGTAGAGAAAGAGTAGTACTTGGGCTTCATTATCGACTTTGTACTAACCTGGCCCCTCATATCAATGTGACAGCTTCTATTTGTTCGACGAGATTTCTCCAGCGTGACATGCATTACGAAAACTTGGTCCCAGTCTTACTATAGATAACATAAAACTGGCCTATTATGGATATTTAAACATCATACTAAAATACGGGATTGATCACTGGGCAATAGCTGCAAACAGGGACAAAGCATTTATGAAGCAAAAGCGGGCAATCATAATTATTGCAGGTAAACTGCGAGAATGGCCTGCACAAGAACTTTTCAGGAAGTATATGTTCCTCACACTGCCCACACAGCATGTATACACTGAGATAGCCAGGTATGTCAGAAGTAACTTAAACATGTTCCCCACAAACTGTGGCCGTTATAATGTGAACACCAGACAGAGAGCCAAACTTTATTTACCAAAAAGAAGACTGGCGAGAAATAACAGATGCCTTAATGTTATGAGTATAAAAATATACAATTCTTTTCCATCTGATATTAAACAAGTATGTAGTGATGACATTTTCTTAAAATAACTGAAAGACTTGATGTTGAAGGGAACCTACTATACTTTAGGGACCTATTTCTGATGTGAATCGTTTGATCAAACTATTGTATTTAAAACATCCACAATACCTATCAGTACCTAAACATGAAATTAATTATATTATTACGAAACAGGTAACTAATTATAACAAAGAATGGCATTCAATGACAAAATGTCATGTAAATTTACAATTTACCAATTAATACTTACTTACTTACTTACGACGATAGATTCAACTGGGTCCCTCATGTAAATAAAGTTTGTAAGAAACTCCGTGCTCTTCTCGCCAAATTTAATATTATTAAAAATAGGATACCTTACAATGTATTAAGGGATATATACTACGGAATAACAAGTTATGGTCGAACCTTTAAAACTTACCTAAATAAAATACTTACACTCCAACAACGAATATTAAAAATAATTATGCACAAAAATATCAAATCAGCCTGCAAGGGCAACTACGAATTATTGTTTAAAAACTGCCAAATGTTACCAATACACAATATGATAAAACTTGCTCTTATCGTGGAGCAATGCTATCGAAAAGACCTCCCACAACCCGTTAAACATAAAATTAGCACTAGAAAAGTTGTTAACAAAGAATTTAAAACGACCAGATTCACTAAGACATATGGACAAAGAACAGATAAAGTAATCTTACCCCAGATTATAAACGAACTACCCCCCAGCTTAAAAGAAAAGATAACAGTCACAAACCTCAAACATATAACCAAAAACCACTTTCTACAACAAAACTAATCCACACATAAATAGTCAAAATAAATAAATGAACCGAATTTTCTATGATTCAAACATCAGCATCACATAATCACATCGGAAGGACCCACATTACAAGTTGTTTGTTTTGTTACACATTACATCCAATAAGTACTGGAACTAGGCCGAGGTGCGAGCGAGACGATTGCGCGCCGACCCGCAGCCGTCAAGCCAGCCACCGTACATTGCGCGAGTCACAAAAAACAACACAAATTCTATTACATTCCGGTACCTACTTACGCACATGATCACATCACACCCGCGGCTTTGTTCCCATGAAGGAGTGGCCAGAGCTGTAGGGCGATATATTTACCACCTGCTGTTGTTACACGATTGTGCATTATGTTGCTGCACCTGCACTACACTTATAATGAGCAATAATTGAGCCCAACCCAAATATGCGACGTCATAGGATATACCTACAGTTACATATCTGCCAAGAATAATAATTATGAAGTGTTTGTAGTGATGTGCAGTAGTGATGAAATTCCAACTAAACTAATGTACTTAATAGTGCGCACTGATAACTACGAATGTTCTGTGCTCAGACAAACCTTAGTGGTTTACGAGTACCGTTTTACGAAACTATATATGTATATTTAAGATACAACCAATAAATAAAATAAAATAAAAAAACGTATCTTGCCAGCTCGTCTGCTTTTTCATTTTCTTGGATCCCTTCGTGGAACCCATGCAATAATTACTTCTGAAATAATTCCCAGAGAGTTTAGGTTTGCCTTACATTATTTGACTAGTGCAGATTTGTTCATTGGTCGTATTTGAGCCTTTAAGGCTGCTTGACTATCTGCTTTTTTTTCAAAAGTCGCTTATTGCATAAAACTCATATAATGTATATGTTTCGACAAAAACCCTGTGATTGACGAGCAAAATATAAATAAGTTCGCAGACTCATTTGCCTATAAAAACTATAATACTTGTGCAAATAACGTGTAATACGTACCTACATATAAACTTTGAATAATTACATTTTAGTACAGCACTTAATACTAACTACACTTACACAATCTAAAGATACTCAATGTATTGATTAGAAATGCAAAGAGAATTTACAATCAATTATATAATAATTACGTCAACGTAAAGTGGTTGATGCAATCATATTCCGCGAGAATAATGCGGGAGGATCGAAAATTCTCCATCACCGCACGGAACCGGAGGCATTGTTACTGTGCAGAATATAGTGATAAGGTAGCCTATACCTGTTCTAAGTATTGACGTGTGGAAGATTTTCTAGTCGTGAATTTCCAATTGATGCTGTCAAACTATTTGGATAAGACATATTTTGTAGGTAGAAGTATGAATACTTAGTTAGGTGGAAAATCAAGTTTTGCACGGATGGAAAGTTTTATTTTTCATGAAGTTTTTTCGAGTTAGAGTAATAAGAGGTGTTTTATGAAATTTATAAGGCTTTGTTTTGAATTACTTGCAGTTTATTGTAGTTACTCTGATAGGTGCTGCTCCTGGTGATGCATATGTGATACATGGGCGAACTAAGGTATAGTAGATTTTTTATTTCGTACTTGGGATCTAGTAGCTACGCCTATTCAAGACCGGACATAAGGTATTCAATGCTTTAAAACATTTGACACGAAGTTGGTAGACGTGTTCTAGTTTATTTTGAGTCAATATTTCATAATCGAATAATTATTAATAACCAGTTTGCGAGTGGGTAGTCGTATTTTATGAGTAAACATAATTATCGCAGTTTTGGGCTTATTCAACTTTAGTCTCCATTTTTTGAAATATGGGCCTAAGAGATTCAAGGCTATTTGAAGCCGGATTATCACTAAGTTTGAGTCGCTTGATGATGTGAAACATGCGGTGTTATTTGCGACGCAGGCCAGATGCATTTGGGGTTGTTTAGGATTGTCATTAATGTAGACCAAAAATAAGGTAGGCCCCAGTACATATCCTTGTGCCACACGGCAGGCACAAGAAATAAATTCAGGACAGGCAGGACATAAGGTATTTAATGCTTTAAAACATTTGACACGAAGTTGGTAGACGTGGTCTAATTTGTTTTGAGTCAATATTTCATAATCGAATAATTATTAATAACCAGTTTGCGAGTGGGTAGTCGTATTTTATGAGTGAATATGATTATCGCAGTTTTGGGCTCATTCAACTTTAGTCTCCATTTTTTAAATATGGGCCTAAGAGATTCAAAGCTATTTGAAGCCGGCTTATCACTAAGTTTGAGTCGCTTGATGATGTGAAACATGCGGTGTTATTTGCGACGCAGGCCAGATGCATTTGGGGTCGTTTAGGAATGTCATTAATGTAGACCAAAAATAAGGTAGGCCCCAGTACAAATCCTTGTGCCACACGGCAGGCACAAGAAATAAATTCGAGACATCATCACCTAAGTGAACACGATATTGCCGATTACGAAGGTATGAGTAGATTAGTCGCACAGTTTCCCAAAAAACATTACTCAATATTAGCTTATCAAGTAGCCCGACGTGCCACACCGTGTCAAAGCCTTTTTATATGTCCAACAGAAATAATCCTGTTGATTCATAGCGGTTATATTTGTCAGCTATGTGTTCGGGTTCACGAGCAGGCTGTTGAACTGTGGAGTGGCTTTGGCGAAAGCAAACTGTTCATTGGTGATTGTCCAATCCATATAGTTTAAAAGCCTGGATCGAATCAGATGTTCAAAAAATTTATTATAATATTTATTATTTATAATATTTCTTAGGTTAACATTACCTTTAGGCTGGCAGCGACGTCAGCGGTCTCCCGATGAGGAAAGGCCATGGGGTGAGAGGAGAAAAGTCATCTGGATTAGAGGATACCTAGAGGTATCCTCTAATCACAAAGTCCTCATAAAGGGCTCCAGAGTTAAATATTGCCTCGACCTGGCACAGCAAGGTTGTAAATGTCAAATGGGTATTTCCTAATACTCTTTTGATGTGTTATTTAGCTAACTTAACAGCTGCTTCATTTAGCCCCCCAAAATTAGGTGAATAGGCAGGTAAAACCTGAATCTGATACCCTCCTCCGCACTTTTGTTTCGCATTGTGTGGCAGAAGTCAATGAATTGTGTCACAGCAGTGCATGGTTGTAAGGTCCTTCAGCACATAATCCATCAGATCTAGCGTCACGCGGCCTGTACCCAGATGTAGTGGAGGCCGAGACCCTGTGGTATATTATCGTATTTAATGCTTTCCCAATGATAAGAATAACGACGTCATCTAAACATATTCTGGTTATTTAGAGGGTTATAAGCTAATCTACAAGTAGACAGCACATAAGTAGTGATAGACATCCACCCTGCGGGAAACCCGTATTTGCTCCGATTGTGTAACTAGTTCCTACCAAAATCACTCTGTTTTTAAGTATTATTACCACCCACAATGATATCAAGTTATGTATACCATCCCGATTGAAGGACTCCAGTATTGCTTGGTAACTTGCTTTGTCGAATTCTCCCTCCACATCATAGAAGCATCCTAGGGCAAATTCTATGCTTTCTATGCTCTCTCCACTTTTAAAGTTCCATTGTGCAGAGCAGTTTCTGGGCACGAGTAGAGGCTGGTGTAATATTCTACCCAACGGTTGACCTGACGGGTGCTAACGGTGATGATTGTGCTATCAGTCTCCTTCAGAGGCACCGTTTTTTTAGGTAAAGAACCAGCAGCTCTTATTATGCCCGAATAAACTCCGCCGATGTTAACTGTAACTGCGCATGCTCGGATACTTTGGCAGAGCTCCTTCCAGTATACGTTAGCGTAAAAACGCCTATTGAGGCAATATTTCAGGGCTGCTGAGCGTTTATCGTCAATAAGGGGTTGCAAATACTCTTGGTTTTCCAGGAACCAGTCTGGATATTTAGTTTGCTGATAGCCAAAGACACTGCCGGCTGAGTCGGTGAAGAGGACTTTAATACTCTTCGGTGTCGGAGTCGGTGAAGAGGACTTTAATAATACTTTTGTCCCAGGTAGCTAGTACTTGGTGCACCTTGCTGCCAAAAACATCCACTGTCTCGGGGTCTTTGGTCATGCTCAGACACACGTTCTTCCTTCCTTATATATAAGATCTAAAATAACCCTGACCTGACCTTGTTACAGTTTTTCGGGCGTCGCTGAATTGGTAGGGCAGTCCAACATTGGAGAAACTGGCGGGCGAGGAAGCGCAGCAACACTAGGTGACACCGGCGGACTGTCGGCCACCAGTGGCCCGAAGACAGCAGCGGGTAGACGAATATCGTGGCCCGTAGACGGAGGTGGAAAAAGAAGTGCGGAGTCACCTGCGGGCACTAGGACATCAACAGCCAGGAGACTCTGGCAGGCTAGGCCATGCAGCAAAGGGCGGGGCCCGCAGACGGAGATTGGTCAGGAAGTATATCACCGACCAGGAGTCACTGGCAGCACAAATTAAATAGGTACAGAAGTCAACCACATGTATGTACTTCACTTTTCATAGCTACGCTCGGCGATCGCTCTAAGGTTGTTAACTACGGCTTATGCACGAAAAACTATCGTGGTACTAGCGCTCCTATCTAGTTGTATGATTTATTATGAAGAATGAAACGAGAAGAATAAAAACATAACACTACTATTACAATACAAAAGGTTTACAGATCAGAAAAATACCTACACAATTTTACGTTTGTCAATTTTTACTATCGAAAATCCCTGATAACTTCTAAACGGACTACTTCAGTTACAAAATTTCTATTGCTCTGTCCGTTTTAGACATACACCTGTCAAATGACACGAAAAACAACACAATATCTACACAAGCAAAAAAACATGTTTTCAACTTACGTAAGTAAGGTGGCGTGAATTTACCTAACAAAAAATTTGTTAATACTTATTTTATTATACTGATTGAAAAATAGGCAACTGTTATTTATTTAAATCGATCTTAGATATATTATTCGGGGACCTTATTTACCTACCTAACTGTTCTATACATATAACGTTAAAACGAACTATCGAAACACAGGCAGATAGCTACTTTCTGAAACCACTGGTAGCTTAAAAAACGCCAATTCATAGTTTAATGTTGAATTTAAACAACCGTCCACTGAACAGTTATAATATTTTTTTTCCGTTACTCCATTGTTGCATTATTTGCATTAACAGACGCGCATGTCAAGCGGATGGCACTCACGCTCGCACTGGTTTGAACTGCTCTGAGATATCGTGTCCGTGAGCAGTATCTATGTGTGCGTTGCTCGAGCGCGCTTGTATGTAGATTGATTTCTGTTCCTATTTATTTTGTGCTGGCGGGTAGTAGGATACCAATGGATGGACAAGACACTCTGGCGGGCTAGGGGAGTTCTTCAAAGGTTTCCGGGCCAGTTGGGCCCAGGAATTTAGTCTACTAGTACTTCTCCCTTTGGAGACAGTTTGCTTGCTTGCTGAAGCAGACTGAACTACATTGGGTCTTGATTTGTTAGGGACGTTTCCGGTCGATTACAACATTACAATTTGAAGTTTTGAATTTAAATTGACATAATCTCCCAGGGGCGAGTAAATTTATAGGGCTGAACTACATGGTACGTTTAAAAACATAGACCAGACAGAATGTTGTCAAATAATTGTAAAAAAATAAATAAATTGATAGTTACTTGTATAAACAAACAAGTACCTAATGGAAATGTAATTCTTTCATAAGGCTGGAATCTATCAGAAGATATTACCTTAGAGCAATCCGAGGACCCTTGAACTTTGGATAGAGCAGGAGTAAAGGGACACTTGATTTATAATCTTTATCGAAATGTGGTGGGTTTCAGTAGGTTTTAGCGGATAGTGTAGGGAAAACCTTACATCACAATCTGTATTTTCATCTTTAATTATATCAGGTGGATCCACCTATGCATTATGGTGGTCCGATGTGTCATTCTCTTTGTATGTCTCCAGTATACACTGTTTGGGGTTCAGATTTAAATTCTATTTTTAAACTACCTAGTTGGTATGTTTTATCGCTTGCTAGTAGTTTTGTCAGCTAAGCTGCATCTGAGTATGTGTTTATGTCCTTGCAGTACAGTTGCCAGCCTTACCTACTTTCTCTGTGTCATATTTTACTACATCTTTATTGCACAGAAAATATAGATATACAGACAGTTGCAAGAAAAGATAAAGGAACACCATCTGGTATCTCCCATTGCTATCCCTGTGGAAAAGAAACTTAAAACGTTCTCGAAGATATGTGGGGTAGCGGGGATACTGCAAAATATTGAATGGATAGTAGAGAATGTGCATATAACGGCAAAGACGGATTGGATAGCTTCTTGCGATACTGGAAGACTTGATTATACTTGCACAGCCCGAATAAAAACCGAATCCCAAGGTTTTGAGTTTGTTCAGTTGTCCTTCGTTCGCACTGACCCAACAAACATCCGCGTAGTCTATTAAAGGTAGTACTGAGCAATGGTAATTTTAGTTTGCCGTGGCAGGAAGTACTGCATTCTTCGGAAGGAGTGAAATGAAGCAAACACTTGTCTGCTGACCTCACAAACATGGGGCGACCAGCACAGCAAGTTATCAAATATAAACCCAAGATTCTTAGCTTTCTCAATGTAAGTGATTATGGTCGTATTACCAACATATAATACAGGATCGACGGGCAAATTGTAAATTGTAAAATAAGAAGAAGTAATAACGTCAGAGATGGAGTTAATGAATACTGTGAAGAGGAAAGGAGCAAGAATACTACCCTGCAGAACACTCGCGGAGAGATCACACCAGTCCGTTGACATACTGAGATACTCAGACTAAATGCGATGCTCGCGGTTTCTCAGGTAGGAGTCAAACCAGCGAGTTGAGTGCGAGGAGACTCTGAGCGACTTGAAATTTTAACCAGGATATCAAAATCGACGCAGTTGAAGGCGCTACTGAAATCAAGCAGTGTGTGATCAGCTTCTGATCCATGGCTAATTGAAAGTCGTCAGTGATTTTAAGCAATAAGTTAGTAAGTATTTATTTATTTCCAATACAATAAAAACATTTCACAATACTGCTAATCCCACACTAGGCGAACCTGTATCGAGGTAATCAGACAATAATAATAATAACCGGATCTTAACTAGATACTTTTGCACAAAATCAATAATATAAAGAAAAATAAAATAAAATTTAATTCACACACTGCTGTGCAAAACGATTCTGTGTTATCATAATTAATGGTTGCTAGCCACTTTGTGACACGTAATTTAACCTCCCGGTGAATACCACCCCCAAAATTGGTTTGTGTTCCATCAATGTTATTCGAAATATGTACAAGGTAAACAGCTCTAATTTCATGGTAAATAGCAACATTTGGAAAACAGAAAAATAAGTGAATATGCGCATCATAGGTAGCGTATTTTTTAAAAACACCTTTCTTCGCATCATCATGTCTGTATTTTATAAGTATGTAGAGTGGAGGCAGAAAACAGCTTGCTCATTGGTTCATTCAAATAAATTAGACAAATTTGACGATTGTGTTCTCTTGTCAACGGCAGCGTGTCGCGGCTGCTTAGACAAAATGAGCAAGCCGTAATCTGCCTCCACATACATTAGACTATAGATACTCCAACTCAGTTGTGCGCGCGGCGCTATGTGTGGGTAAACCTTGTACATATACAGTGACTTTGTGTGCGTGACAAGAGGTACAGTCGGGTACAAATACAAATACAGTTATCGTGTGCAGGAGCGCTAACTTGTTGTGTTTGATAATATACGGGTTCTTAAAAAAACAATAATTTGGTATTGGCACACTGTAATTTAATGTATGTATTGAACATATTTGATTAATTTTCCACGCCTACCGAACGGCGTGGAATCTGAAGGGGGTGGGCTTTTGCCAGCGCGTGAGAGAAAAGTGAGTTGAATTGTTACTGACCTTGTCGTCGCAGGCTGGTAGATCGAAAGCTCGATTCGAGACAGGAATGCGGGAGAGGAGACAGTTTTGGGATAGGAGAGGAATCGAAACCTTGCCGTCGCTGCCGACGCTGTCGCCGGTGTGCTGCCTGCCGACACGTGGAGTCGCCGCTACCGATACGACGATGTCCAATCAACAGAGATCACTTGACCGCTGACGCGAATCTACTTATTTCCCGACGATGTAGATGATTAACACTCCGACCAGGCCCGACGCCTGTATTTAGTAATTGGTACACCAAAATACCATCAATGGCACGATGCCTGAGCAGACATGTTGTTCTCCCGATGAGAAAAGAATAAAAATAACCTCCAATTTTTTCCTCTCGTTGGTACGAGTGACATCTGCGGTCCGTTTCCGCTTAGTGATGTCCCGATTACTCGCGGTCGATCCGCGCAACAAAAAACCGGTGCGTTCCGAAGCATAAATATTAAACAGTCACCCGCCCGGACAGGCCCGAACCTGTCCCTAATCAATAGGAAGCCGAGAAAGTGTTGCGACCGCTCTCTTGAGGACCGAGTCCCCCACCTTGACTTCTGCTGATCGAGGCGTGCCATCCCGACCCGTGTACAAATTGACGATCCGTCCTCGTCTCCATCTCAATGATGGCAGGTTCGCATCCTTAATCAGCACCAAATCACCGACTTGAGGGGGGCTCGTCCGGTCAGTCCACTTAAGGCGCTGCTGCAAGATGTGCAAGTACTCAAGGGACCACCGTTTCCAAAAATCTTGAGCCATCTGCTGCAACATCTGCCACCTAGTTAACCGACTTAACTTAACATCACCGAATGGGTATTCTGGCAGGGCGTTAAGGGGCTGACCTATCAGGAAGTGACCCGGCGTCAACGCTTCCAAATCATTTGGATCCGAACTGAGCGGGCACAACGGACGCGAGTTCAGTGTCATTTCAATTTTACAGAACAGCGTCGCAAGCTCTTCAAAGCGTAGAGAGGTCTCACCGATGATCCTCGTCAGGTGCGACTTAGCCGATTTAACCGCAGCCTCAAAAATTCCTCCTCAATGAGGACATCCCGGCGGACTGAAAACCCATTCAATCCCACGTCGGGAGCAAGCCGTACCGATGGCGTCCTGGTTACCGTTCAGGAATTGAGTGACCTCCTGCAGATATCGCCTGGCTCCGACAAAATTTGTGCCGTTGTCCGAACGGATTAATGTCGGGAGGCCCCTTCGTGAGACAAACCGATCTAGACATGCGATAAATGCCTCTGTAGTGAGGTCACTGACCACCTCCAAGTGGACTGCCTTCGTGGCCAAGCACACGAAGACGCACAGGTATGCCTTCACTAATCTGGCGTTCCGTAGCTGTGAAGACTTGACCATGAATGGTCCCAATTTACAGAGAGTACACGAGCTTTCGCAACAATCACAACAATGCCTTCAGAAGAACTGCCCGGTATCTGAGGTCGAGCCTAACACCGCTCCCTTCGAGATTACCGCCAGAGAGGTCACCATCATCACATCTGACACAGGTAACACACCACCGGTGGAGTTGGAGGCTGAAAATGTAGGTTTACAGTCAGACCTCCAAGATGCCCGAATAGAAATCCAGCATCTACGTGACCTCCTGTCAAACGCACTCCAATGTTATGCCAAAGAACAGAGTGAGTTAGTCGAAATCAGTGCTGCAACATCTGAGCTGCTACAACTACAACGCCAGAACGCGGAATTGGTAGGCATTCTAATTGAGGACGAGGAGGATGAGACCAGCAAGGAGGATGACACCAGCAAGAAGGATGAGCCCACATCACAAACTCTGGTCTTGACCCCCCTCAACGTGAGTGTTGCAACGCCCACTGCTGTCCCGACCAAGAAACAGCGTCGCCGTCGTCGTCGAGGAGGCACCTCACAGCTCATCAGCGCGAGCGCCGCGCCGTTAAGTGACGCGCGTGTCGCGCTGCCTGCTGAGTCGTGTGTCATGCTGCACGCTGCCGCGAGGGCCGCGCCGCTCGCCGTTACACGCGTTGCACCGCTCGCTACCGCGACTGCCGCGCCGCCCGCTGGCACGTGCATCGCACCGCACTCCAACACGAGTGTCCCGCCACTCACCTCAAATCGTGCTCCGAGAAGAACAATAGCAAACAAAAGAACTGTAGTTTATTCAGATAAGATAGGTGTAGATTTTGGTATGTTTTTACATTATGGCCTTAAGCAACAAGTGACAAATAATTGTTGTCCTAATAGTTCCTTTGAGGATATTATAAAAAAGGTAGCTGTAGGGAATTTTGATGAAAATACTACCATTGTTATTATGGTAGGAAACCACTCAAACATTAGTCGGAGTGCATTAGATACCGGTATAGAGGTACTGCTCAATTTATATAATAAGACGAAGTGCAAGTTTATTCTATGTAACTTTCCTCATTATTCTAATTTATCGGGGAAACAAAATAAAAGTGTACATAGAATGAACATGCATCTATACAATATAACGTGTCATCATAGTGATGCTATTTTATATTTCGACATGAATAATTTTATTCATAACTTTACTTTGACTCAGGATACCATGTACCTATCTCATAAAACAAAAAAACGAGTAGCTACATTGTTAGCGTATAATATATGCGACACAGTTGTTAATACTATAACGCAGTCGCCTTCAGTTTTAGTTAGTATTAGTACTAATAGTAGTGTTTTAAACTAGATAGTTCGACAAAAGAGGACCCCTCAAAACATAAGAAAATTTTACAAAATAAGCAGGGGTTTTCTGGCAATCAAATGAAAAATACTAGGACAAAGGGTAAGCCCCACTTAAATATTTCCCATCAAAACATGCAGGGGCTACCTGGCAAAGAACTTGTATTAGAATTATTTCTTAATCATTCAGACACCGATGTTATTTGTATTACAGAACACTGGTTAAAGGAAAATATGATGTCTTTTAACATAAATAATTACAAAATTGTCAGTTGTTACAATAGAAAGACTGCCGATAGAGGTGGTTCTTTAATCTTAGTAAAAAATAATATTAAGGTGAAACAACGGAAAGATATTCTTGCGCTTACTGTAGAAAGACAAATAGAGGTATCCTGTGTTGAGTTGGATAGCCATATTATTGTTTGTGTCTACAGACCTCCGAGAGATGAAAACGGCCATGGCAATTTTGAAATGTTCGAGAAAATTATGGAGGATGCCCTCATTATACTTTGTAATAACAGAAAAAAGTTAATTATTTGTGGCGATTTTAATGTAGATTTGCTTGTAGATACAACATTGAAACAACGATTAATAACTCTGTTCAAATCATTCAATTTATGTCATTTATTTCTAGAGCCGACTAGAATTACACTTACCAGCCAAACTTGCTTAGATAACGTATTTTGTGACTGTGCATTCACAAGTAAAAATGTAATTAACTGCTTACCCTCCGATCACAGTGGTCAAACAGTTTCATTCCCAATTGCCAGTAAAAATAGGACTGATCCATCATTTTATAGGCCTATTACATCCCATAGACTAGAGACGTATATGAAAAAGTTAGATATAAATTTGCCAGTACCGGATTTTGATGAACAGAACCCAAACAAAATCTACTAAGACTTCTTCAGCATTATTCAGACAGAATTCAATAAAGTTTTTAAATTAAAGAAAGTCAGTGACTACAACGGTAAATCTAAATTTAATGACTGGGCAACGTTTGGAATTCGTAAAAGTAGAGTTATCTTATATGACCTTTATGAACAAAAAACCTATAACTTTGATCGAAAATTTCAAAATTCAAATAATAGAATGAAAATAGTTTGGCAAATAATAAACCGCGAAACTGGCAAAGTTATACCAAGGGACAATGATTTCTGCCTAAAGATAGGTGATGGTGTTGTTAAATCCAGCGCTGATGTTGCTCGAGCTTTTGAAACATTCTTCACCAATGTACCCTTACTCACAACAAACCGTCTAAATTCATCTCCATATGAAGCAGAGACTTTATTAAAAAATAACACTAGCGCCAGTAATGTATATTTAAAATTTCATCATGTATATCCTCAGGACATTGTCAAAACGTTTAAATTACTTAACTTAAAAAATACGGAAGACCTGTGGGGTATATCAGTCAAAGTCATTGGTTCAGTAATTCTAGTTATAGCCCCACACTTAGCTTATATATTTAATAAATGTGTTGACGATGGGGCTTTCCCAGACCTCATGAAACACAGTAAACTGATACATCTGTTCAAGTCTGGAGATAAGGGTGATCCTTCAAATTTCAGACCAATATCTGTTCTTCCAACACTAAGTAAAATATTTGAAAAGATTATACTCAATCAAATGCTCTCACACTTCAACCGTACAAAACAACTCCATGCCAAACAATACGGTTTCACTAGGGGTAAATCGACTACGGATGCAGGTATTACCCTTATATCTCATATTTATTCTGCATGGGAGGCCGCACAGGATGCTATCGGAGTTTTTTGCGACCTGTCGAAGGCGTTTGATTGTGTTGATCATAATACGCTATTAATTAAATTAAATCATTACGGAGTTAGAAATAAAGCATTGGATCTACTAAGATCATACCTAAGCAATAGAATTCAAAAGGCAGAAGTTAACGGCGTAAAATCTGATGGATCGGGTGTTAAAATGGGCATTCCACAAGGTTCCATATTAGGCCCTTTCTTATTCCTGGTATATATTAATGATCTGCCTTTCATGGTGGAGAAATTAACTGACATAGTGTTGTTTGCTGATGATACTTCACTGGTCTTCAAAATTGAAAGACAAAAAGGAGAATTTGATGATGTTAATAGTGTATTGTCTTTAACCTTGAATTGGTTCACAGTTAATAATTTATTGTTAAACGCTGGTAAAACCAAGTGTATCAAATTCTCACTTCCAAATGTCAGGCAAGTTGAGACCAGTTTAGTGTTAGACAACAGCACGTTAGAATTAGTAAATGATACGAAGTTTCTTGGAATAACCATTGATAGCAAATTGCAGTGGGGACCCCACATAGATAAATTGGCTGGTAAATTAAGTTCTGCGGCTTACGCTGTTAGGAACATCAGACAAAGCACGGATGTGGCTACATCTAGGCTAGTATATTTTAGTTACTTTCATAGTGTGATGTCCTATGGTATCTTGTTGTGGGGGAAAGCAGCGGATATTCAAACTATTTTTATTTTACAGAAAAGAGCTATTCGAGCAATTTATAATTTAAAACGAACAGACTCCTTAAGAGAGCTTTTTAAAGAAATTGACATACTAACAGTAGCTAGTCAATTTATTTTCGAAAATATAATGTATGTACGCAAGAACCTTACAACATTTTCCAACAGCTTAGCACTTAGCGATAGCTGTAATGTTTGCCTAAGAAATAATCACAGACTATGTGCGCCCCGTTTTAGACTCGCGAAGGTTAGCAATTCTTTCAAGGGTCAGTGTATTCTCTACTACAATAAGATACCTCTGGAGATTTTGAAATTGCCATTTGAGCAATTTAAAAAGCATGTTAAAGCGACTTTGTCGAAAAAGGGATATTACAATGTTCAAGATTACTTAAATGACAGGACTGTATGGGGTTAATCTGGCTCAACACAGACCTTGCTGTTAATAATTTTGTAATTATTTATTCCAGCTTATTAAATAAAAATAAATCATAATTGTATTAGTTAAGCACAACCTATTTTTAAAAGAGATCTAAAAATCAATCTGTGTGAGTTTCTACGCCCTTCTTCTCCCACAGTGGTCCAATGTAGAGAAGAGGCAAAAAATTACGTTTGCTAAGAATAAGTAAATATCTACAGTAATAAAGTACTTTTGAGTTTGAGTTTGAGTTTCCCGCGAAATCCGTTCCGACACCCGCAAAGGGCCGGATTTCGTTAACCCTATCCGAGGGCAAATCGCCCATCTGGGGCTGCATCGTAGCCGCCTTGGCCCGATAACAAGGCAGGCACCGAAATACGACGCTCCGCACTAAGCGTCTTTCCGATAGAATCCAGAACTCGCGCTGGAGAAACGCCATCAAGGCGTAGCATCCGACATGCCCATTCCGAATGTGTCGATCCTGTATCAACAGTTCGACCAACTTCCCTTTCCTAGGGAGTAACAACGGGTGGCGAGCCGCATAAGGCAGGTTGGCATTCCGCAGCCGAACTCCTACCCTCAGCAATCCTTGAGGGTCAATAAACGGGTTGAGCCGAGCCACAGCTCCCTTCAGTTGGACGCGTCCGCGTCTCAGAATGTCCAATTCGGACTTAAAGTGCACCGTCTGCACGTTCCGTACCAATGCGAACAACGCATGGTTCCGTTCCCGTGGTGTCAGGACCTGTGTCCGTACTCGTTGCGCCTCAGAATTCCGACAATTCCGCGCAAATCGGCAGATCCAGGCGGTCACATTGACCAGCTTGTCGAGCGAGCTGTACCGTTCCAGCAGGCTGAACTCCTCTTCCGGCTCTGGTTGCGTCGTAAAGACACCGACTGTCAAGGCGCCGTTCGCCGTGGTAACGCGTGGACTCATTGGCCAATCCGATTCGGCTTGAGTCAACCATTTTGGACCCCACCACAAGGGATGTCCAACTAACTCCGGAGCGTGACACCCACGAGACGCACAGTCTGCTGGGTTCATTTCCCCTGGAACATGTCTCCAGATTAAGGGAACCTCCGAATTCAGAATCTGCGAAACCCGATTCGCCACAAAAATCTCCAGCTTGTGAACTGAAGCCTTCAGCCAGCATAACACGATCTGGCTGTCCGTCCAAGCGTAGACCGTATCTTCCAACGCTATTGACCCACGAAGAACCGTTATCGTGTGGTTGAGCAGACGAGTCAGGAGAGCCGCTCCCGAAAGCTCTAACTTGGGAATGGTCAGGCGAGTGCGCAACGGCGCAACCTTGCTCTTGGCCATGACCAACCTTACATCAACCTCCCCCGAGGAGTCGACCGTACGCAGATACACCGCAGCTCCGTAGCCCTTCTCCGAGGCATCGCAAAACCCATGCAGGGTGGCGGTGTATCGTTTGGTGGGGACCAACCTCCGTGGCAGTGAAATCCGATTGATGCCAGGGAGGGTCAAAAAGAACGAGTCCCACTCTGAGCTCAATGACCCGCCGATCGGGTCGTCCCATTTCAGCTCAGCAGACCACAATTGCTGCATAAAACACTTGAGCTGAAATGTTACCGGGGTGATCCACCCGTTTGGATCAAATGTCCTAGCCACCGTTGAAAGGACGTTCCGTTTCGTCCAGACCTTCGGGGAGTCCATCTCGACCCGATACGAAAACATGTCTGACACCGGCTGGTACTGGTACTCCGTGGATGGAGGGGGGAGAGCGGATCGGGGTATCCTGGCACAGGTACTTTATACTTAAAAGGATGCCCCATCAACTACTGTAATTAGTATGTAAGCTTTGCGAAATAAATTATTTGTATTTGTATTGTATTGTATTGTATAACCTGGGGCGCTCTAGGAATAGGGGCGACATCCGACTGTTCGTCTCCCTGTTCGCCTCCCAGAGCGACGGGCAGGGTGGCGCAGAAGGTGGTGGACTCCCAGCCTTCGCGCCACTCATAGGTGCCATCTGACACCCGCCCGTAACCCGCGGTGAGCCAGCGGCCCGAAGTCCTCGCTGGCCCTGGACAGCGGCGACCGAACCCCGGCTATCCCGCCTGTTACCCCCCGCGCTGCCCCCTTCCCCTCGGGGGGGGGGTCCCGTCCGCGGGTACCCCAGTCACCCCGTTGGTGACTCCCGTTGCCCGGAGGGGGACTGGGTCCGGCCCTGGTTGGGCCCTGTGACCGACCAACCTGAGTCCGGCCCTGGTGACCGTCCGAAGGGCCTGACCGGTTCAGGCACAATACGATGTGGTGCTTGCCACCGCAGCACTCAAGGGGAACGCGCGTGAGCACTCGCTCAGCGGGTGCGGCCCCAAACAACCGAAACACAATCGGTGGCGGAAGACCACCTTCCTGCGGGCAGCCACACCGAGCGCCTTAAAGTTGGCGCAACTGGTCACTTCATGACCGGCACTGTCGCAGTGCACACAGCCGTCACCCGACGGCGCGGCACTCAAAACGCCAAATTGTTTTGACCGCCCACCCCCCCGTGGTGGGGGTGGGCGGCGCGGCCCCTCCCGCATCCGCGCGGGTTGGCGCTGCACACTGGCCTCCGAATCCATGGTATCGCATCGCCTGCATTCACCCTCCAAGAAATCCGTTAATTGGACGAGCGTGGGCAGTTCCGAGCTACTGCCCCCATGCAGCTGTTCAAACCGACTTTGAACAGCTGCAGGAAACCGTGACAAAACCATATATAACACGATATATGACCATTGGTCTACCGGCAGACCAAGGTTCTGAAGGGCCTTAGTGGCCACCAGCACAGGGTTGAGCACCTGTACCCGGATGTCAACATCCCGGGTTACTCTTGGGATGCTGAATAGCTTCCCCAGCTGCGCATCAACCAACCGCCGTTTATGTTGGTAGCGGTCAAACAATATGACCCGGGCAATCTCATAATTGCCCGCCGTGACCGTTAGGTGACCGACCAACTCCTTCGGTTCACCCCGCAGTGCCATCAATAGTTGGGCCAACTTGTAGGCGTTGTCCAGGTCGTCCCGACCGTGGACCAGACTATCGAATAAATTGATGAATGCCGGCCACTCATCAATTGCCCCACCGAAGGCCGGAATCTCCAGGTGTGGCAGCCGTCCAACAACACCCTTAGGGGGCGGGTCTCCGCTACCCTCCCCGCGGTCATCCCGACGCGACCGCTTAATTTTTTCGGCGCGACGCTCGAGCACTCCATCGCTTGGTCAGCATCCGCGCAGAGCTGCTTCACTGCAGCCACCGAAGCCTCATCCGTAAGCCCGAGGGCTTCAGCCTCCGCGGCCAGCCGACACACCTTCCCGAAGCGTGTCATTGCGTCCTCCAAACGCTTGAGCAGGACATCGTCCATGTCAGGTCGCTCCACATACTTGTGAGTATGGGCGAGCCATCTCATCTCCTCATGGACGCCATACCGCAGTACCGTCAAGGGTGAAGGTGCCATGGTTACCAATTCAATTGTTTCTGGTCCTATGCTTCACTACCGAACTAAGCACAGCCAGAGACCAGCACTTTCCCGTCAGCGCTGGGCACAGAAATTAAAACTAAGTTGTAAAAACCAAGGCAACCACTAAAACAATTAAATCCTAAACAATATTTAATATGGTCGCCCTGTGGACATACACCTTATAATATACACTCTAAATCAATTAGAGAATGCCACCATAAAACACAGTACAAAAATAACCCACAAAACTTGATTATGAAAACAATACAAAATAATAAGTGGCTTCTAGAATTGGCCCCTCCGATATGAACCACACTTCCTTTGAGGTCAGCAAAATCAGCTTAATACCCCTTAAATAGCCCGACCCTGCTGTGTAAACCGAAATAACACTGCAGTACTGTAGAACCCGACGTTCTACCGCAAGTAATACAATCTAGTTACTTCGCAGAATGACTGTTCAATCTTTTATGCGCACAAACAGTAGTTTCCGACTACAAATTTATTATTGACTAAATTGACACTTATACTTTCACTAACCGAAATTAACTTTAATTGTGGTACCGACCACAGACTCATTGCCAAACAGATTGCCGGCCAATCTGAGATATTCTTTTCTTCCAACTACAATGTGGCAAAAGGCAACCCTACAACCGTGAATCGATGATTTCCCACTAGGAAAACCGCGCCTGCTACCAAAGTGATTAATTTGCCACGCCTACCGAACGGCGTGGAATCCGAAGGGGGTAGGTTTTTGCCAGCGCGTGAGAGAAAAGTGAGTTGAATTGTTACTGACCTTGTCGTCGCAGACTGGTAGATCGAAAGCTCGATTCGAGACAGGAATGCGGGAGAGGAGACAGTTTTGGGATAGGAGAGGAATCGAAACCTTGCCGTCGCTGCCGACGCTGTCGCCGGTGTGCTGCCTGCCGACACGTGGAGTCGCCGCTACCGATACGACGATGTCCAATCAACAGAGATCACTTGACCGCTGACGCGAATCTACTTATTTCCCGACGATGTAGATGATTAACACTCCGACCAGGCCCGACGCCTGTATTTAGTAATTGGTACACCGAAATACCATCAATGGCACGATGCCTGAGCAGACATGTTGTTCTCCCGATGAGAAAAGAATAAAAATAACCTCCAATTTTTTCCTCTCGTTGGTACGAGTGACATCTGCGGTCCGTTTCCGCTTAGTGATGTCCCGATTACTCGCGGTCGATCCGCGCGACAAAAACCCGGTGCGTTCCGAAGCATAAATATTAAACATATTACTTATTCTGAATCGCTACTTGAAAAATCAAATGATGAATTGTCGGATTCGCTGCTCTCACCAAGGTTGATTACGATTTCTGACTCCATGTCAAAATGTCGATAGTATTCTTCTTCTTTCTTTTGTACATGTCGACAAGTATTACCCCACATCTCTCCATCAATTTGACTTAAACGTTCATTTATTAGTTCCATTATTCTCGTCACATTTTGGTCGACGTTATGCGAAGCAATATATATTTTTTTAATTCCCCACACATTTTCTATGGGGTTTAGATCAGGATGATATGGTGGCAGTCGAAGAACTTTTATGCCATATGGCTGAAGTATGGTCATCAATCTTATAACAAATATGGTTTTCTTTGTTTTTTTTATCAAATCATACAGTTCAATTTTTTTCATATCTAGATTAAAAGCTATATGTTTTTCTGTCAGCCATCTCTGCATTTCTGTTTTTTTTTTAATTAGAATTTGGAGCTCTGTCATTTTGAACATTATGGTATGAGGCATTATCAAGCACAATTACAGAGTTAGGTGGCAGATTCGGTACAAGACGTTCCTTTAGCCACTTTTCATAGTTCATATTAGAGTGATAATCACCGGAAACACTATTTGCTTTGAATGTCAGTAGTGCGTTAGGAACGAAACCTTGTTGTGAACCAGCATGCACAATGTTAAATCTTTGTCCTTTAGACATGTTTCTCTTTAAAGGTGGTCCATCTTTATTACCCCATCCTTTGTTTTGCACATGACTAGTTAAGATATAGCTCTCATCTGTATATACGATACACCGAATTTCTTGACGGTATCTGAGCAAGTTTTTCAGGTAAGAAAACCGTAGTTTTTGGATATCATGCCGCTCTATAATAACACGTCTGTTATCCACAGTTTTTCGCCATTTCTATCCCAACTTTGACAAAGCTGTGCGCAGAGTCGAAATACTTCCATCACAATTAAGTTTCTCTTGAAATATTCTTTTCAACTTTAGCAATGTAGGTAACTCGTGATGTTCTAAATAATAATTTTGAATAGTTGAACGTATAACATCAACGTTAAAGTTGTCTAATTCTAACTTCTTTGAACGTTTTATGCGGAGATCTAATTTAGAGTCAGATTCTTTTCCTTCAGCCAATATATTAGTTATTGTTCTCTCTGATACCCCCACTGCCATTGCTGTTCTTTTCCGTACGCTGTTTAAATGTTCACTTAATTTAGATATTAAAATTGGACTTGCACTGCAAACTAGATAACTTACTAGTTGCAATATATCTCTCGCATCTTTTTTCAGAAATTCGTATACCTTAGTAATGGTTTCTCGAGTCTAAAACAATAATACATAAACGTCAACAAGGATATAATATTTCATTTCATTTTAATATTATTTATTTTTTATAGTAAATAGAATCATAATAAAAATAAAATATATCTAAATTTAAAATTAACAAATATTTACCTGACTCCTTAAACATTTTCTCCGCGAAGAACTAGACATTTTTGTTAACGACTGTACCCGTAAGTAAAAGCGTTAAGAACACGTCTTGCTCGGACGACGACTGCCGCGTCACTGCCACACAAATGAAACCTGTATATTTACAAGCGCACTCACACATAGCGCCGCGCGCACAACTGAGTTGAAGTATCTATACATACTTATGAATCATAGACTATACAGAGAATAGCAAAAAGGAGGTTACAAGCCGAAAAAGGTTGTTAGGGACGTCATTCTGAATAACTTTCTGGATGAAACCGATTTGATCAGAGCAACTTAATTTTTGTCAACTCAGTACATTTCGGGCCGAGCGCACAGCTGATTTGTACGGGTGAGTGAAAATAATGTTGCTCTGAAGAAGTCGGTCGTGTCACTGTGTGAATACTGAATACAGATCGGCGCTAATAAAGAGCGTTTTGATGATGTGTCCCTCCTAATTATTTGACATGGCGCAGCCGGTAGGCTTAGTGAAAGTTGTTTAGAATGATGTCCCTAACAACAGTTTTTCTTTCTTTCACCAGTATCGGCTCTCTAACTATTTGACATTGTGAGCAACACTGACGCGTACTCCAACTAAAATTTATTGACAAACTTAACTCTAATAGCTCTTATTCTATTTACGAAATCAGTTTTGTAGCAGTTTAGTTCAAACAAAACTCATTCAAGTGACTTCGACTTGAGGAGTTATAAGGGTTGTCAATTAATTGAATTTTGGAAGATGAAAATGGCCAAAGTGCATGTTTCATTATTACTTTGGGGTACAACTTGGCAGAAACAAACATTAACATTATTTATTACATTACTGCAGATAAATAATGGTTTAGCCAATTTTTTCACATCAAACCAAATCAAATATACCCACTTTATTGCACATAAAAATACGAAAAACAAAAATGTAAAGAAGATACAACATGTCAAATGCGACCGTAGCAACATCCACAAACGTCCAACCAATTTAAGTAACGCCCAATAAATAACTTCCCTTTGATTTTGTTACATCATGTACCACTTGAACATCGATGGAACCCTAAAACATTCCCCTAAGATGATAATATCAATCGAAATTAGGTTATATGAATTTTCTTATTTCGAGGCATACACACGAAATTAGGGTCTCATAGAACCTAGGGGGGGATGGATGTTTCGAGGGGATCTAAAATGAGTACCCCGAAATTGGGAGAAATTGATAGTGTTCTCTACCCCTCAGTTTCCACCGGCGTTAGCTAACGCTACTTTTTCGTTATAGGTTTTAAATTGTATTACTATGGCATAGGGTTCAAAATCGCAATATAACTTTTTATGCTTTCTAAGAAACCAACACTTTTGTCAAAAGTGTTCTTAATAAAATAAGATTTCATTGTTTATAAATATTTGTTTATAAAACAAATATTTATAAAAAAAACAACATCTGTTTATAAAAAAAAAAAATTGTGGATAAAACATACCACGTAATAAGGTTTTCATATGGTTAGACTAAACAGCAGAACAATCAAACATAACATTCATCATGATTTCTTTAATATCGGTGTAACCCGCGAAATTAGGCTGATTCCTTAAAATTCATGGTCTAAATTCGGGGTATTTTGTATTTCGCTATTTAGGTCCTAAATCAATTAAAAATGGTAAAAATTTCAATTTATAGGAAATATGTATATTAAAAGGAAAAAATTATAAATATAATTTTCAATACTTGGAGCGGTAGGAAGACACATTAAACATGTACTTAATTTACGCGTGCTCTTACCTGACCCGCTCTTCATTTCTATGATTACGTCCTGTCACGTCGCTGTCGCCGAACTGATTATTTTGTTTTGTTGTGTAGCCCTTGCTTTAGAATTCCCAGCGCCAGTTATTTGGTGGGGTATTAGATTTTGCAATAGCACATATTTTGTGTGTGCACCTATACCTTCTCAATCGCGGATAAAATATGAAAACATAAATACCCCGACTTTAGAGCGTGATTTTTAATACCCCGAAATCAGAGCCGTTTACCTTAGTTGCCGAAGTGATAGAACTTTTCATTGGATTAGCAAATTGGTTGTCGGATACCTGATAGATTATTTGAGTATTACCTTAAGGACCACTCTTTGTGCTCTTTCTGCTGGGTGTCACGTTGTGAATCGAGCGACACCGATTCTAATATAAAATCGATTACGCTCGATCGATAAACGGACAGCACTGGCCGGCGTCTGCGGCGGTTCGGCCGTTGACCTTTCGCGACCGTCAGACACGCTCGGAGCTCCGGACTGTCGCCACGCATCGCGTCGATACTCGACTCCCGCCATTTTTACTGCATCAGATTTCGGCGTTAAATTCTAAACAATAATCACGTTCTAATATGTAGTGTTACCCCATTCGGGTGAGTTTTTCAATACATTTTATACCAAGCTTGCTATGGCGCTTTGTAGGATATATTCTGCCGGCTATCTACCGTTATCTCAACGGACATTGTGCATTGTGTAATCACTGTATTTTGGCCTTTGACCTTCACATCCTTGATTGCCACTTGGTGCCTATAAATCGCTAAAAAGTATCGTCCCAAGCGCCAAGAGCACGGGGCGTCATGTGAAGGTCAAGGTGGTGCCAAGTCAGTTGTGAACTGGACCCCTTGACGTTCCAGGGTATTACGGCACGGTTAGAACTACGGCTGCGCTTCCCGACCGTTAACCGTATCAGCCACTACACGACGCGTCTACCCGCGTCTAACTGCTGACTACCTACGGGCTGTCTACTCAGCCGACCTCTGCGCTGCGTCCAGCTCCTCGCCCCGCTCCGGAATACGTTCATGCGAGGGGAGTACTATTATACGGCCAGCTATAAATAGAACTGACCGTATTTAGAAAAAGAATCCCCACTGAGCTCTAATCTATTTGGTAAATAATACTCGTAGTTTATTGTCATTTTTAATAGTAGTAGTATATGGTTAATATTAAGTAGTCTTTGTAAATATAGTATTTGTAAGCTTTATTAAGTAATTGTTTAAGTTTAGCCATAGTTATTGACCACCACTAAATATTAGAAGGTCAATAACCGTGTTGTCGGAAAATAACCGTGTTGTCGGAAAATAACCGTACTGTCGGAAAAAAACCGTAGTGCAAATTATTATCAGAATAATACTGCTTTACTTAGAGGATTAATAAAAGATAAGTGTTTTTTTTATAAAAAGCATTTTTATTGAAGGGAGCACCTCGATGATGAAGCACTTTAGGGCTGTCTGAGAGTCAACCTAATTTCTAACGCTTGCCATACTTAACTTCAACTACAAGCGTTACATGGGAAAAGCGTCGTCGTTGCTGCACCACCCCATACAGTATTGCAGTATGTCAACAATTGTCAATATGCCATTTGTTGTATGTATTTCGTCATAAAAAGATAGATCACGCTATTTATAAATTTATTTATCTTTTTTATCTACGCTATATTTCAGGGATGTCTTATTCTATATTATTGTAAGCTAAACTAAACCTAGTTATAATCTAACTTAACCACCTTACCTATATAACGTATATAAATATATACAAGTTGGACGCCAGGAGGGTTTTGTCGGTATAAGCTCCCTTCCCAACTTCCAGATGCTCCAGTGAAACTCAGTCGTGTACAGCAATATTTACAGAAGTTATAGTTCCTCATCAAAAGGGCGTTTCGGTGAGCTAAAATAAAATGACACATTGTAATGGTACACGAGAGTCGGTACATTTGATACTTCATTCTGCGTGATAGAGGGCTAGCCCAACGCCGCGCTGTTTTGAATACGAATCGGTTCAGATAACGTTTGGGGGTTTTGCGTAGCTCAGTGGCAAGTTAGAAAAAAACAGAGCCGATGCGTGGGATGGTTCCAGGAAGTTTACAGGTCAGGTTTTTTTTGTCGCATTCCTGCGAGATGTGTAGGAATCAGAGCCGAGTTGGCTGCGCGTTGAATAAATTGTGAATAACTAAATAATGAAAGGTTATTATGGAACGATACGGAGAAAGCTATTATGTTGATTGCAAATATACAATTGCGATTGAGGTATGATATGGAGAGTCTGACACCACTAGTCTGAATATCATTCTAGTGGTCTTTGCTACGCGCGTCTAGCGGTCGGGAAATGCTTAATTAATCGCAACAAGCTTTTATTGGTCAGCGATCAACAGATTCTGTGTATCGGCAGTACCAAATGATTTGAGTGATAACCTACGGTTGATCATAGTGAATATGCGTACACACAGTTTGTAGAACGGCGGATCTGCATGGCATGGTTGAAAATAGACCCTGTGTAGTTAGTGATAAGAAGCTTCGCTTGGGCAGAGCGTGTTCGCAAAGGACGCTGGTTTTTTTTCTTTCAGACATGTGGGGCGTATAAATACGAGAGCGTGGGAGGGGAGAGCATTCAGTCAAAATTTTGCAGCACCCGTGCAGGACGGTCGTGTTTACTCTCTCCCGCTGCCGCCCCGGCAGAAAGTGTTTCCCTCTCTTTCACCCGCGCCCGCTCCCGCGAGCGCGCCCGCGCTTGCGTGTAAGAGACCTCTCTCTCGCACGCCCGTGAGACCCCCTCGGGTCAGTCCGCCGCGTGTGTTGTGCCCAGGTTGGATTGGTTCCAGTAAGGTCGTATTATTTTTATTTTATTTATTTACTTATTCTTCTCTCTCTGTCCCCTTTCTACTGTCCCCATTCTTCTGTTTTATTATTTTGTACCACTCACCTCGGACCGCCTGGATAGAGGCGGAGGCGGTTCGAGACACAAGTAGGCACTCACCCACACGCTAGGCTACACACCCAAGCCATGGCCCCCCAACCAGACACTAATTTACTTATCGAGATAGGTAAATATGTGTCGTCGGTCCCCTTGTTGTTGGAGTACGTACTCCAACAACTGTCTCCATTTCCTCCGGATCACCCGTTGATCCAAATTATTAGGGCCGTCGATCCCCCCGCTAGCCCCTCAACCAGCTCCGAAGCTGACTCGCACCCCCGCTCGCCGGTTCTTGCATCCCCCGTGAACCCCCCAACCCCAACCCCAACCCTCAGCTCTCTCTCCCCTGTAACTTCACCGCCATTCAATGAGGAAACTCATTTCACCCCCGTCATCTCAAAAAACAAAAAGCGGAAGAACCGGTCTTCCGAGTCCCCCTTAAGCCCCGAGGCCAAACAGATCAGGCCCGCTGCCATGTCTCTGTCTCCGCTAACCCCAAAACCCACACCGTGTTCAACAAATTCCCCCGCCCCCCCCGCGCCCCGAACTCTGATCCTTCAGAGCCCTCCATCCCTCACCGGTACCGCGAATACCGTAGCCCCACCAACCCCCGCGCCCCACGCGTACCGCGCTCGCCCCCCACCACCAGTAATAATCCGAGACGAAACCGCCTGGACTCGGGTATCGATCCATTTGCAAAGAAATGGAATTAAATATACATCGGCGATAACATCAGCCGGAACCCGCGTCCAGGTGGCAGAGTCCAAATGCCATCGCGCTATCACCAAATTTTTGAGGGCGAACCATATCGCCTTCCATACTTACTCTCTCCCCGAGGAGAGAACTTTTCGTTACATAGTCCGCCCCGTCCCCACAAATCTCCCCACATCCGTCATCAAAAATGACTTAATCTCTAAAAACTTCCCGGTAATGGAAGTACATAGGTTGCACCGCGCAAAAACCGCGTACCGGCCTGCAAAGGCATTTAATATGATCCTAGTAATTGCCGCACCCACCGCCGCAGGTAGGCAAATTAGCCCCCTTCAATCCCTCTGCGGTCTCAAAGACATTAGCGTCGAAAGCCCCAAATCCGCCAACATCATTTCACAGTGTTACAACTGTCAAATGTATGGACATGGCCAAAGCAGATGCTTTGCCCCCCCCCGTTGCGTTAAATGCGCAGGCAATCATGCCACCTCCGTTTGCGGGAAGGACGCGGCAACCCCTCCCACCTGCGTGTTGTGCGGGCAGACCGGCCATCCAGCCAACTATGGCGGATGCCCGGCAGCCCCAAGCGCAAGTCGCAGGTGGGAACAGAGCCAGAGTTCTTCCCAACAAGCGCCCTCCCAACGCCCTCTAAAGTTTTCTAAGCCCCTATATCCACCCAACACCACCTACCCCCTTGGACAAGGCTTCGGGCCACGGCCCCATTTCCTCCAACGGCACCTTAAGCGCCGCCAACTTCATAAACTACCCCTCCCACCTAGGGCATTCATCCCAAGTCTTCTCGACCTCCCCACACTATATCCCCCAAACTTTGCCTCTTTCAGGCGCACCCCTCTTACATACGCCTTCGTCACCTCCCCCACCCACCAACCCACCCTTTATACCTAAACTACCATCATGTATAGTACGCCCATTTTAGTAAACTCGACAAACGGACGGACAAAGCCCCACAGTCTAACTTTAGCGCTCTATAACGCTGATAGTCTCCTTAAACAGAGAGAAGAAGTCGCCGATCTTCTCAATAGACATAAAATAGATATCCTCGCGGTCCAAGAAACTTACCTAAAACCCAAACATAGGCGCTTCAATATAGCCAAATATAGTCTCCTCCGTACTGACCGCTTACCGACTCAGGACCGACCAAATAACCCCAAAGGCGGTACCGCCATCTATTATAAAAAATCTTTGCACGTTTGTTCTATAGTCACCCCCCAACTAGATAATTGCGAAGCAACTGCCATCCGCATTGCAATGTCAGGTCACGATCCCATAGTCATAGCATCAGTCTATCTGCCGGCCGGAAAGAAGATGATAGCTAATGATATCAAAGCCCTCTTAGAACTAGGTAGTACAGTTATCCTAGCTGGTGACTTCAACAGCAAGCACCAGCAATGGAACTGTAATGAGACAAATACCAACGGACGGACCGTACACAGACTTCTCGAATCCCTCGATGACTGCGAAGTCATAGCTCCCTATGCCCCGACCCATTATCCCTACACTGCTGACCACAGACCAGACATTCTCTCCTACTGTATCTTCAAAAACATTAGCCTCCCTGTCAGGGACATAAGTGTACTTAGCGTGCTTCACTCGGATCATAGACCGGTCTTATACTATCTCGGCAGGCCATTCGACCAACCGACTGAAACCAGGACCGTTATTAACAACCGTAAATTCAAGCAAGCTCTCAGTAAGCGGGACCCAAGATTAGATATCACATCAGAAATTGACAATAGAGCCCAACTAGAAGCCAAAATCTCTGACATAGGCAGCAGTCTCAACGAAGCCCTGACCGGCGCCTCTAGCGAGGTCCCGGTACAGGCTAACCATCGCTTCGAACTCCCAGAGGACTTGAGACTGCTGCTTAGTGCAAAGAATGCGGCACAAAGAGATTATGATAACTGTCCCTCAGACAATCACAGAATTCAAATGCGTCGCCTCCAACGAGAGGTTACCAGATGCATGCGAGAGCTCAGAGGCAGTCGCATGAACGACTTTGTCTCCAGCATAGCCCCAAGTCACACTGCCATATTTAAATTCAGTAAATACCTCAAATCCGATGAGATTGTTCCCATGCCCCCCCTAAAACGGGATAACCAACCCGCAGCCTTTGATGACGACGAAAAGGCCGAATGTCTTGCCGATAGTCTAGAAACCCAGTGCACTCCCTCCTCTCAACCAATAGACCCCGATCATCTTAACATGGTCAACTCTGAAGTTGAGCATAAAAGCTCTCTCCCCCCCATTGACTCCCTTCCCGAGATCACCCTTGAGGAAGTGCAAAAAGTAATAAAGGAACTCAAACCTAAGAAAGCCCCGGGGCTTGATAGAATCACTAATATGGCAATTAAATCTTTCCCTCTCAGACTCCTAACAACCCTTACGGTAATTTTCAATGCCTCCCTCCATCTCTGTGCCTTTCCAACCGCATGGAAAGAAGCTGACGTTATTGGCTTTCACAAACCCCGGAAAGATCGAACCGACCCCACTTGCTATCGCCCCATTAGCTTACTCTCTTCAATAGGCAAAGTCTATGAACGGCTTATTCTCAACCGACTCAAAGACATTTGCATAGACAAAAATCTCATACCCAACGAGCAGTTTGGCTTTAGACCCAAACACTCGTGCGTCCAACAGGTGCACCGCATAACGGAGCACATTTACAAAGGGTTCCACACAACGGCGAAGTCCAAAGATACCGGTGCCATATTCTTTGACGTAGCGAAAGCTTTTGACAAAGTTTGGCACAATGGTCTTATTTATAAACTTTACCAACTCAACCTCCCCGATAGGCTTGTACTCATTATCAAAGACTACCTCACTGAGCGCAGTTTTTGCTATCGAGTAGAAAAATCGCGTTCTAGGCCCCACCCCATAGCAGCCGGAGTCCCGCAAGGCTCAGTTCTCTCCCCCACCCTCTTTTCACTTTACGTCCAAGACGTTCCCCGCACGCCATACGTCGAGCTAGCCCTTTACGCTGACGATACGGCTCTCTATTACACCAGTAGGAAGAGGGCGCGCGTTTGTCAAGTACTCCAGAAAGCAGTAACCGACCTCGGTGAATGGGCTCTCAAATGGAGAATAGAGATGAACCCCGAGAAAAGCGCAGCCGTGCTTTTCTCAAGGGGCAAAACTCGAGCTGACCGCGCGTCCTCTTCACTACCCGAAATCACCCTCTTTGACCGCCCTATCCCCTGGGAAAATAAAGTGAAGTATTTAGGCGTGACATTAGACTCCCGACTAAACTTCAAATCCCACATTAAAACGGTCCGCGACAAAGCAGCCTTCTACATGAGTAGGCTTCACCCGCTCATGAGAAGTAAAAGCAATCTTCCATTGCGCTGCAAAATAACTCTATTTAAAACTTGCATCCGTCCGGTCTTCACGTATGCAAGTCCAGTCTTTGCACACTGCTCCCACTCCCTTAAGCCCCTTCAGGTTTTACAAAATCGCTTCATGCGAAAAGCTGTAGGTGCCCCGTGGTACATGCGAAACGTAGACCTCCATAGTGACTTTAGACTCCCCACAGTAAAGCAATATATGAAAGAAGCGTCCGAACGCTTCTTCATTAATGCATCTAGCCACCCAAACCCGCTTATAGTACAAGCATCCCTTTATGATCCGACCCCAGATATAAATAAGAAACACCTTTTCAAAAGGCGCCCCAAAGACGTCCTCCTAGAACCGGAGGACGATATCACGAAAGCTCTTAAAGCCCAACCACCCCCCGCCCCTCAGGCACGTCAACTTGACGAAGGCTGTGTTCCCGAAGCACTACAGCGACTCAGATACCAAATTTGGATTGAAAGAGATCGCCGTCTTGATTCGACGAACACACAATCTCCCCCTGCCCCTTTAAACCTCCCGGACTGAGGTCAGAACCCCCCTAAATGACCCAAATATAAAGTAGTTTAGGATTAGGATAGGTCTCAAAAATTATATATAACCACTTCATAGTAGCGGGGGCAATCTGCCCCCCTAACATGCCGCTATCATGCCCGTTGACTATGAGCTGAGGCCCGCTCATAAAATCGGGTAAGCAGGCAAACTCCTCCCATATATATCATATACACATATATATCGCCCAAAAGGGCAAAATTGCAGGTAGAAAGCCTTCAGCATATACCGAGGCCATGGCTCACAGTTAATTCTTAATAAGACAACTGTAAACACAAAGGGGTTGTTTTTAGTCCGTATACCACACGAGCTGATGCCCGCTCAATATGTGGGGACCCGGACATAGCAGGGAGGTCTGACTCCTGGGCATGGGTAATTCCATTTTTTTCCCCTCCAACAAAAAAAAAAAAAAAAAAAAAAGGAGAGCATTCAGTCTCAGCGTCTAGCTACTGTGACAGTCGTCTTTCACGAGTTCTAAACAGTTTTGTCTGCCGTGTTACTCGTCAGAACTATACGAAATTGTGATTGCGAAGTTTCAGTGGGTTTTCGTGAGTGTCTGAAGCGCCGAGATATACCTCGGTTCCTAACCTTTATATCAACCAACCCCAAATTCCAAAACTATCCTTGGGTCGTTAGAAAAGAACTTGTAAGTCAATTATCTGAGTCTGAGTCTAGGCTTGGAGCGACCCTAAATTCCTTTTTCCTTCACCATAGGGTTCCTGGATTGGCTCTTAGGATATTCGCGGGCTAATCCTCTCCTCATTCCTTTCGAGTAGCGAGTTTTGAAATTCCCACACACACAGTCATTAAACATTCAAGCACATTCAAATCAAACTCAACCATTTCCGAGTGGTGTCGATAATGGACGTGGTATAACACTAGGTTTTAGACTAGGCTAGACAGGAGTTTAGTTGCGGCTAAACCTAGGTTGGCAGGGCATAGGGAGACTGTTTGATCGATGAGGTTCCGCGGATGGAAATAACAAATTCAGAACAAAGTTAAACCGGTGTCAACACAGATAACATATCCTGCTGATATTTTGACATTTGAGTGTTGTCGGGGACGCGCGAAGAGATCAATTTACAGTCTAAAGTTCATTGTTTAGGACCGGGTAGGTGTTTTGCATTGCCTTGGGACAGATTGGATTCAAGTTGCATTTTTAAATTAAATGTAAATTTCGCTGGAGGTCTAATGTGTAGGCTGAGTCGGTATATATGATTGGGCTCAGTCGAGGCGTGCTGCGGCAGTGGAATTCATAGTTCGGTATTTATTGAACTATGCACTCCGCTATGGTGTGGGTTAGATCTCCTAAAAGCAATAATGCCTACGTTTCGATAACATCCACCTCAAATTGCGCAGAGTTGAAGGTTTCAAAACGTTACGGACCTTTTGAGGTAACCGCTAGTTCAGAACCCATTTCGGAAAATCAAATCGCAATTGTGTAAACCGGTCTTTTCGTGAACCAAATATATAATTGGAACCACCACAAGCCGCTACTAGCGAGCACATGAAATATCATTGAGTACTCACGTCGTAAAACTACGACGGATATCTATACGATATCACAAACAAATATTATAAACTGTGGTCGACCACTAAAAGAAGTTCCTAGCGCTCATATATACAAAAACCAGATGGTACCATCACACATAAAATATAACAACGATCGTTCTGGCGCATTACACCGCTGACTGATGCGAATTACCGGCTCGCGGACATATATGCTTTCTCTGTCTAACTTGAAACTGTAACTTCCTGAACCAAACTTCGTTCGACTATTGTACTCCTAACGAACTTCTCAACGAACGAGAAATTCAGACTTATCATTCTTAACTTACAAATCTTACAGCTGAATCGGGTCATCTCATTTTGAGGTAGATAGAATAGACGATCATAGCTACTGATAGTGGTGGCTCGACCTTAGCCTTTGAGCCGTTACAGATTTCTGGTGCCGAGACCGAAGGATATCCTAGATAGTCTGATACCTAGATATTCTAAAAGAATCAAGGTCTAACGCGTTACTTTCAAAAATAACACAACGTAGAAACGATTTTAAACAGTTCAGGTTTGTAAATAAGAATTAAGCAAAAAAAAGGGGCATTGTTTTCAGACGAGCTACGACGGTTTAGTGTTCAGGAATAATGGCCGGCCGGCTTAGAAAAAATGTTAGTCGGGTAGCACGAGACGATAGCACGGGTTGACGACCCGAATGGCCGAGTCGGTAGTGGCGCTGCCTACGAAGCCAAGGGTCCCGGGTTCGAGTCCCGGTGGGGGCAAATGTTTGTTTGATGAGAGCGGTTTTTTGTACCCTAGTCATGGTTGTTTATCTATCTAAGTATAAAATTTCTCTATATAAGTATATATATCGTTGTCTAGTACCCAAGATACAGGGAGTCCTGGTTTGGGGCTAGATCAATGTGTGAAAAGGGTGTCCAAGGTATTATTATTATTATTATAATTCACTTTTGCAAACAAGTGAAATGGCGTCAGGACAGGTGACGCAATTGTTATCTGAAATAGTGAATAGATTAGACAGTTTGGAAAGGGGTTCTAGCGCGAGCAATGCTAGTAGGACTTCGGACAGACAGACTGACAGACAGGAACTAGAGACGTTTGAACAATCGGTAGAAAAACGTCAATCATGCATTGTGAAAATGACACAGAAGTTGCCGACATTCGATGGGCGGAGTTCGGAAAATCCGATGATTTTCTTAAGAGATTTAAAGGCTTATATTAAAGTCTCGGGAGATAGTTCTAGGGCTTTGATATGGGCAACGGATAGTTTGGTAGGAATTGCAAAAGTTCGAATGAGCATATACAGAGACTCATGGCGAACCTATTCGGATTTTGAAAAAGATTTCAGAGAGGTATTCTGGGGTGATAATGAACAGGAATTAATTAAACAAAGATTCCTAACTGCGAAGTTTGATTCCAAAAAAAGGTCAAAGTATGGAAGAATTCTTTGCCTCTCAATTGAATAGCATATATGAGCTTACGATACCGTTTACTGATACGGAGAAAATCAACACGATTTTCAGACAGTTGCCGCGTGATATTCAGGTAGCGTTTTTTGCTAGAAAGGAACCAATGACTATACGGGATGCGGTCGAGTTCCTTCGGCATTTAGAACGGAATGTCGATGGGGGATTAAGTGCGTTGCATGGTTCAGAGACAATGAATACGAACGACGTGAGGCGGAATAGCTACATGCGTGGGCAATATCGAGCTATGCGGGTAAATACGATACGTTATAACGCGGTGAGTCGTAGGGATAATTATAACGCAGGAACGAAGGGGCGAAACGAATTTGGGATGCGCGGTCGCGGTTATTTTCGCGGTAGAGGTAGACAGCCTCAGGCTAGTTTCAAGGCAATAGGGTTCCAAAGGGGCAATGATGGTTCAGATAATACAGAGGCAGGGCAAAGTTCAAGTGACAGGAATAATGCGATAAATCAGAATTCAAAAAACTAGTGGACTCGCGCGGATCGTTCGCGCTCAGATATTTATTACGGTTTGGGTGGACAGCGGATCAAATTGGGAAAAAGCATAGACTGTATGATTTGTGTAATTTGGATTCGAACGTGGGTGTGAATGAATTTATTCAATTACTAGCGCATAAAGCGCACGGATATGCCGTGTGTTTAGATGAAAAATCTAGGTCGAATTGTAGAGATCGAAATGACAGGCGTTTTCATACGATATTCAGAGACGACGATTCGACTGAGTGTGGGCGCGATTTATGTAGTACTTTGACATTACCTGAGATAGATGTGCGTATTGGGAATATTGTTGTAAGGAGTTTGATTGATTCGGGCAGCGAAATCAGTGTAATAAGTCGGAGAGTGTACGATGAAGTGTGCAGTCAATTGGGAAAACCGACAGAAATACCGATTCCAAGTTTGAGAATCACAGGTGCATTTGGAGTCAGTAAGGAAAAGGTTGATAAATTAGTAACGTTACCATTAACAATAGGTAAATGCGTTATCGATACTCCAATGCTAGTATTAACAAAGGTGCCTAAAGATTTAATTTTAGGGTTTGATTTTATACAACAGACGCGAGCCAGTTTAATGTGTGAGGGTAATAAGAGGCTAATTATACGAAGCGCCGGGCGGATGTGTGAAATACCATTAGGTACTGGTCCTAATCAGGATTCTTGCTGTTGTACAATGGAAGTACAGAACCAAGATACCAGTAGAAATATGATGGAGGAATATGTGAATAATTCATCAATACCTGTTGAACACAAAACAAAGTTATTGTCGGTGTTAAATAAACATGCAGAGTTGTTTAGCGATAGGGTAGGTCGGACAAATAAATATATACATGAGATAAAAATGAGAGATGAAACGCCTTTCGTAAAACGAAGCTATCCCATACCGTTCGCATATCGCGATAAAGTAACAAAACGATTGGAAGAAATGGAACGAATAGGTATTATTAGCAGGCAATCTACGGATTTCAGCAGTCCATTGACTTGTACATTAAAGAAATCAGGAGAGGTCCGTATTTTGCTAGATGCACGACAATTAAACACGGGAATGGTTGGTGAGGTTGAAACCACACCTTTAATGAGTGAGATATTGCAATCCGGGCGCCGGATAAACTACATAGGGGTTATTGATATCAAAGATGCGTATTTTTCTATACCATTATCAGACGAATCTACGCGATACACGGGTTTTGTATATCAAGGCAGAAGTTATGTTTACAACGTTTTACCTCAGGGGTTGAAAACCAGTGTGGGTTCATTTTCGAGGGCGATGGACTTAATTCTAGGGCCAGAGGTTAGGTCATATTGTTTAAATTTTGTTGACGATTTGGCAATTTTAACTGAGGGTGACTTCGATCAGCATTTGTCTCAAGTGGACACGGTTCTGAGTAAATTGAAAGACGCAGGCTTCACATGCAATCTAAAAAAAAGCGAGTTCGCACAAAAAAAGGTCAAGTTATTGGGGCATATTTTGTCTACACAAGGTTTGCAAATGGACCCGGACAAAATTTAAACACTTAAATTATATCCGTCACCCAGAACTGTCAGGCAATTGAGGGCGGTAACACAGCCCTTGTACAATTTATTACGGTCTGGAGTCAAGTTCGTTTGGAGTGCGCAGATGCAAAGTGATTTTGACGAGATAAAAAAACAATTCTCAGAAAGTATAATTTTGAGTCAGCCATTGGCGGGAAAAACATATTATGTTCAATGTGACGCCAGCGCTATAGGAATTGGGGGCTATGTTTATCAATTAGATGATTCGGGCCAGGAACGAATTATAGGGTTCTGTTCGCAGGCATTTAAGGGTGCTCAGACGAGATGGGCTATCAGTGAACAAGAAATGTATGCAGTTATATACACTCTAAAGCGATTTGAGATATATTTGCGGGGAGAAAAAGTTATTATTAGAACTGATCATAAAAGTTTGACGTTCATTAAGTCGTGGACTTTATTGGGGGCACGCGTAACTAGGTGGGTTATGTTTTTAGAGCAATTCGATTACGACATAGAATTTGTGCGAGGGACTGATAATCAAATTGCCGACACGCTAAGCAGGCAAATAGCGGGACCTGGAGGTATGATTGACAGTACAAATGTTCAGCCGGGGATATTCTGGTTTCAGGCATCGAATACCGCAAGTGTTATTTCGAGTTTACGGGACATTGCGAGATTACAAAGCGAAGATGAGCGGTTAAATCGAATTAGTGGTTGTATCAGACGTAGTGTGGTAGATACGGGAACGAGAGGTTTTGATAATTATAAGCTAGTAGGTGATACGTTATATTTTCACGTGCCGAAGCGGAACGTACAGTTGCTAGTAATTCCGAAATCACTAAAGGAGGAACTAATTTTACACATACATGAAGAAATAGGTCACTACGGCAGATATAAAATATTAGCACTGATGAAGGACAGATATTATTATCTTCATATGAGTAGGGTGATTAGCGCGGTGATAAGAAGTTGTAACATATGTCAAAAGGTCAAACCAAGTACTAACAATACCGTTGGTCCTTGTACACCGGTGTTGGCGGAAAGGTTGGGTGAGAAAGTTTTCTCGGACCTTTATGGGCCATTGCCCGTAGGTAAATTCGGATATCAATATATATATATGTGATTCAAGACGTGTACAGTAAAGTAATAAAATTATATCCAATGCGAAAAGCGACAGGTAGGAGCGTGCTCGCTTGTACAAAGAGATTTCATAGGGAAATACCTATCGAAACTATAATTACGGACTCAGGACCACAGTTCATATCGAAAGTTTGGGAATTTGGACTCAAACAGCTGGGGATTCGGGTCACTCATACGTCGGTGTATTGTCCAAATTCTAATAGCGTAGAAAGAGTGAATCGCGAGCTAGGTCGACTGATTAGAACTTATTGCGGCGGAAGTAATCGTAGTTGGGTCGACGTGTTACCGGACATTCAGAATTGCTATAATAATATCGAACACACAAGCACAGGCTTTGCGCCTAATGAGTTAGCGTTTGGTAGGCGGGAACCGTTAACTATTGACAAGGAATTAGGCGATGAATGGTTATTAGGCCATAGTGTGCGAGATACGGAACAGGTGCGGAATGTAGCGATAGAAAACTCTAAAAGTTCTAGTGAACGACGTAAGCGACAGGCGGACAAACGGCGTAAGTTAGAAGTCTATCGTATAGGTGATTATGTGAAACTTAAGACTTTTGTGCGTTCAAATAAAGAACATAAATCATGCGGAAATTTTCATTGTTGTATAAAGGGCCTTATGTTATTTCGGCAGTGATATATCCGAACTGTTATACTTTAGTAGATCCGGGTTCAAATGAGATATTGGGTAACTTCAATACTATAAATATAGCCAGGTATTATGTGAGGACGAATAAGGGCGTAGATAAATAAGATAGTGTATAAAAGTTATATAATTAAGCTGTAAGCTGTAAATTTGAGTAACTACTTTGTAGACTTAAGGATTTTGCATGGTTTGGAAATAAAAACAAAAAAAAAAACAAAAAAAAATTGTATATATATAGTAATACGAATTAGGATAAGTTGCGGGTAAGCGAGGTTGTATAGTTAGAAAGATAAATAAGAAAAGACAGGAGAGAGCTCAATCGAGTTGTGTAAATATTATATACATAATTGACAGATTCATCGGTCTGTGTACATGATTTGAGATAAACAGTGTCTCAAGGTCTGGGAGGGGGCTGTAATGGTACACGAGAGTCGGTACATTTGATACTTCATTCTGCGTGATAGAGGGCTAGCCCAACGCCGCGCTGTTTTGAATACGAATCGGTTCAGATAACGTTTGGGGGTTTTGCGCAGCTCAGTGGCACGTTAGCAAAAAACAGAGCCGACGCGTGGGATGGTTCCAGGAAGTTTACAGGTCAGGTTTTTTTTGTCGCATTCCTGCGAGATGTGTAGGAATCAGAGCCGAGTTGGCTGCGCGTTGAATAAATTGTAAATAACTAAATAATGAAAGGTTATTATGGAACGATACGGAGAAAGCTATTATGTTGATTGCAAATATACAATTGCGATTGAGGTATGATATGGAGAGTCTGACACCACTAGTCTGAATATCATTCTAGTGGTCTTTGCTACGCGCGTCTAGCGGTCGGGAAATGCTTAATTAATCGCACCAAGCTTTTATTGGTCAGCGATCAACAGATTCTGTGTATCGGCAGTACCAAATGATTTGAGTGATAACCTACGGTTGATCATAGTGAATATGCGTACACACAGTTTGTAGAACGGCGGATCTGCATGGCATGGTTGAAAATAGAACCTGTGTAGTTAGTGATAAGAAGCTTCGCTTGGGCAGAGCGTGTTCGCAAAGGACGCTGGTTTTTTTTCTTTCAGACATGTGGGGCGTATAAATACGAGAGCGTGGGAGGGGAGAGCATTCAGTCTCAGCGTCTAGCTACTGTGACAGTCGTCTTTCACGAGTTCTAAACAGTTTTGTCTGCCGTGTTACGCGTCAGAACTATACGAAATTGTGATTGCGAAGTTTCAGTGGGTTTTCGTGAGTGTCTGAAGCGCCGAGATATACCTCGGTTCCTAACCTTTATATCAACCAACCCCAAATTCCAAAACTATCCTTGCGTCGTTAGAAAAGAACTTGTAAGTCAATTATCTGAGTCTGAGTCTGGGCTTGGAGCGACCCTAAATTCCTTTTTCCTTCACCATAGGGTTCCTGGATTGGCTCTTAGGATATTCGCGGGCTAATCCTCTCCTCATTCCTTTCGAGTAGCGAGTTTTGAAATTCCCACACACACAGTCATTAAACATTCAAGCACATTCAAATCAAACTCAACCATTTTCGAGTGGTGTCGATAATGGACGTGGTATAACACTAGGTTTTAGACTAGGCTAGACAGGAGTTTAGTTGCGGCTAAACCTAGGTTGGCAGGGCATAGGGAGACTGTTTGATCGATGAGGTTCCGCGGATGGAAATAACAAATTCAGAACAAAGTTAAACCGGTGTCAACACAGATAACATATCCTGTTGATATTTTGACATTTGAGTGTTGTCGGGGACGCGCGAAGAGATCAATTTACAGTCTAAAGTTCATTGTTTAGGACCGGGTAGGTGTTTTGCATTGCCTTGGGTCAGATTGGATTCAAGTTGTATTTTTAAATTAAATGTAAATTTCGCTGGAGGTCTAATGTGTAGGCTGAGTCGGTATATATGATTGGGCTCAGTCGAGGCGTGCTGCGGCAGTGGAATTCATAGTTCGGTATTTATTGAACTATGCACTCCGCTATGGTGTGGGTTAGATCTCCTAAAAGCAATAATGCCTACGTTTCGATAACATCCAGCTCAAATTGCGCAGAGTTGAAGGTTTCAAAACGTTACGGACCTTTTGAGGTAACCGCTAGTTCAGAACCCATTTCGGAAAATCAAATCGCAATTGTGTAAACCGGTCTTTTCGGATCGTTATTGCCGTGAACCAAATATATAATTGGAACCACCACAAGCCGCTACTAGCGAGCACATGAAATATCATTGAGTACTCACGTCGTAAAACTACGACGGATATCTATACGATATCACAAACAAATATTATAAACTGTGGTCGACCACTAAAAAAAGTTCCTAGCGCCCATATATACAAAAACCAGATGGTACCATCACACATAAAATATAACAACGATCGTTCTGGCGCATTACACCGCCGACTGATGCGAATTACCGGCTCGCGGACATATATGCTTTCTCTGTCTAACTTGAAACTGTAACTTCCTGAACCAAACTTCGTTCGACTATTGTACTCCTAACGAACTTCTCAACGAACGAGAAATTCAGACTTATCATTCTTAACTTACAAATCTTACAGCTGAATCGGGTCATCTCATTTTGAGGTAGATAGAATAGACGATCATAGCTACTGATAGCGGTGGCTCGACCTTAGCCTTTGAGCCGTTACAACATATAACATAGCCTCAAAGTGTCTTGGTCTGCGCCCTCTTGAAATAACTTCATCACATAAATGAGTTTCCTAACGCTTCCAGCGAGAGTATTCATGTGTTGGTGAAATTTAAGGGTTTCATCTAAGACTATTCCTAGATATTTGACATTAGGGATTATTTTTATGGAAGGGCAACTATAACAGTCTCTTGCTTGATGATCACAGATGTGTATTCTTAGGTATGGTGGGGTGGAAGGCTCCGATGCCTTGGTATTATGGAAACAAAGAAAGTGAGTCTTAGAAGTATTTAGTGTGAGTAGGTTTCTATCAAGCCAGTTAGCAACAGATTTAAGACCACTTTCAGCCTTTTTGAACACTTTTTGCCAGGAAGAGTCCTGAAATACTCTTAATCTAATCTAAGCTATATATCTAATAGTCTTATCTGCATAAAAGGCAATGTCAACCTCAGCTTTTGTTGCGAAAATGTTTACTATATCGTTAATACACCGTGACTTTTAAGACACTCTAAAATCGAAACATGGTTTATCTATACAAAATCACTATCGATTGACACTATTAATTCCCAAATTGGAGCACTTAATTGGTAATTTAATCTCGACTAAATAACAATAAAATTTAATAATCGCGAAACCATGATGAACCATCGATCGTTGAATAGAGTCATCTGTGTCGGCAATAACACAAGATGCCGCTGCCTTTGTGCCCACGCCGCCCATTTTCTTTGACCTCCGCTGCAGTCGAGTGTATTTTGTGTGTAGGCAATGACACAAGATGCCGCTGACCAATCACAGACCATACGACCCTGTGCCTACGCGCAAACCCCGCCCCATTTCTTAGAGTTACGCCGCAGCCGCTTTGCTTCCGATTATCCGTGACGCATGTGGGTCGTGCTTCCCCAAAATGTTTTCAAGCCGAGAATATCTCGATATGGTGAGGTTTTAAGAAGAATGTATGCGAAGCCCGATCACCTGGAATCTTTACGCAGGTCAAGGATCCACAACCCAAGGGTGCTGTGGAGACTATCCTGGCAGCTACGCAGCGCCTACTCGACCACGGGCCAGTTCAGAGTGCCGACTCACGCGCAAGGACGTGGCGCTCCACGGCTCCCGGGGCATAACTATGACGAGGTGCTACAATACTTCGGGCGGCACCCACTGTGCAGCACCAGGCAAGCAGCCAGAAGATTCGGCCTGAGCCAGATGTTCGTCTGGATGGTGCTAAATTGCGCGGGACTCCACCCGTTCCACTTCCGGGGTGTGCATGCTCTTCACGACGGCGATCATGTGCGTCGAATTAAATTCTGCCAGTGGCTGTAAGAGAACAGGGACGCAAATGTGCTTTGGACAGATGAGTCCCTATTTACCCGTGTCGGAATATTTAAATGTCACAACGAACATTACTGGAGTTTACTGAATCCCAAAAAAAAAAAAAAAAAACAGCCACCAAACACGCTTCAGCGTGAACGTTTTGCGGGTGTGATTAACGGGCACCTGATCGGACCATTATTCATTGAGGGCCACCTGACCGGGGCCAGCTACCTCGAGATGCTGCAGACAGTGATACCCGAGCTGCTGGAGGAGGTTCCCCTCACGTGGCAGCCCGAGCTCCAAATGTATAACCAGTACGACGGCTGCCCTGCTCACTTCGCGGTCCAGGTGCGCGAGTACCTTAACAGTGTGTTTGGTGACAGGTGGATTGGCCGCACCGGGCCAGTGGCTTGGCCTCCCAAAAGTCCCGACCTGTCACCTATGGACATTTTCCTCTGGCCAGAGATTAAAAGACGGGTGTATGTGGAGGAAGCTCAGTCAGTAGAAGTACTAGACAATGCAATAATAATAGCATTTAATGACGTCAAACGTGACCGCGACACTTTGAATAAACTGAACGAAAATTTACAAAAACGTGCGCGCTTGTGTATCGCAATGGGTGGCGGACATTTGAACAACAACTTCAATATCAATAATCTACCTGATACATTAGGTACATTACATACCAGACTTTTACCAAATTACAAGAGCGTACAACTAAACACCTACCATGTTGTTAAATTAGATACCTACCTACTTATCATTGTTTAATTTTTGTTAATTGTGGGTCCTTGTTGTTTTAATTTATCATTAAACTTAACTTGAATAAAAGTCACGAGTGGAATTTACTTTTATCCATTTAGCTTTACAGCTAATAACACATCAAGCTTTACAGTTTGAACTTTGAACCCTAAACTACTTTTTTATGGAGGAGTAAGCTTGATGTGCTGCTATGTGTTATACAGTAAGGATATTTTTAACGACACCGCAGTGTAGGTAGAGGTAGGGGTCGTCGTAGGCTGTAGGTAGCGAGTTATTTTGTAGCTAAACGTGTGTCTACTAACCATTGAGCCGAGTAGATTAGAAAAACACCATTTGGAAATTTTTGCCACCACTCAATAGAGTCGACTGTCTATACCAACCAGGCTTCGGCTTAAGAGTGTCTAAAAAGTCGCGGTGTATATAAGACAAATAAAGTTGGACCAAGTAGGCTCCCTTGTGGGACACTAAAAGACAGATTGTGGGTTGCTTATGTGTTAACCGACTTTGACCATCTGATGTCGACCTATAAGATAACTCGAGAACCAATCTGTAATGAAACACACGAGAGTTGGTCAAGCACTGACTTTATTTATGTACCCACATACCTTGACAATTATAGAAGCACCTACCTACATATATACTACATCCTTTCCTTTCCGTAAAATAAACAACAACAAAAGAAGCTTAAAAGTGAAAATTCCTCTCATAACAATCTGAACAGATCTTACTGGGCTTGAACATTACATTTATTAGTAGGTAACCTACCTGCTAAAACAACGTTATTTAATTTTACTCTTAATACATCACACTCTCATAAAAACACGAAAACATCCTTTTAAAAATTTCAAAACCTTCACCTTAGACTAGCCTTTACGAGTGTTATACACTGCAAGTTGCTACTAACAAGCTCATCAACTTACAAGCTAATCACCTATTTTACTTACTAATTCTTAAAAACGAACTTGAAAATACCTATTCGTAACTCCAATATTACGTGGATGAGATAGAATTTTTAGGCGTCATTGTTCGTTCCAAATCATATTTTTGATAGCATTCGTGCAGTTCTTTCTTTAGACCGTTGAATAAAAACTATCGGTGATACCTGTGAACCCGAGATAACATTACTACCTGAAGGTTCAGTGACCACATCGACCGCCGTCGGAGATGGCGACTTATTTGGTTGTGCTTGCGGTGACTCCGACTTCACATACTCCGGCTGAGTATTTTCAGTCGGTCCCTCAACTTTAGGTCGCTTACGTCTCACACTGCGAGTAACCACTGCTGACTTTTGTGAGCTCGTAATTCGTAATTTCGTAATTTCTTTATTGTACTAAACAAAACAGACATACAGATAACTTATGATAGAAAAAACATGTACAAAGGCGAGCTTATCTCTAAAAAGAGATTTATTCCAGCAAACCATGTTGGATAGGAGACGGAGATGATAGGTAAGGGAAAGAATTGCGCGTACAATTAAGACTATATTCTAATATAATACATATTACACATATATAAAACCCTATTGCTAAGAAATATAGACTACATACACAGTTACATAAATACAGCATATCAATAAATATCTTACAAATATACTAATACTAATACATTATATAGCTAAATAGAAAGTGAAAGATAGTGCTTCTTTAGTCGGTTCTTAAAGATATTCAGTGATGGACTGTCCCTGATGGTGCAGGGAAGTTCATTCCACAGCCGTATAGCGCGGATTCTAAACCCGTGCTCGTAGGTTGCAGTGGAGCGTTGTGGGGCTTTAAGCATAGTAGCCATGTGAGTTCTCCGAGGCCTGCATGAAGAAAGAAATTCGAAGCGATCACGCAGGAAGTTAGGGTACCGAGGGTTCCACAAAATATTGTAGAGCAGGCATAGGATATGAGAGTCCCGTCGAAGACGAATCGGAAGCCAATTCAACTCCCTGCGATGTTGAGAAACGTGATCATATTTTCGCAGTCCGAAGATGAACCGAATCCCGAGGTTTTGAAGTCGTTCGAGTTTGTTCAATTGCTCTTCATTTGCGCTTACCCAGCAAACATCAGCATAGTCAATGAGGGGAAGTAAAAGAGACTGGGCGAGAATAATGTTGGTCTGACGAGGAAGAAAGTTCTGAAGTCTCCTGAGAGAGTGAAAGGTAGCGTAAACTCGCCTGCTGACCTCGCTGATATGCGTTGACCAGGTTAACTGGTTATCGAAAACAACACCCAGGTTTTTCGCTGTGTCGCTATACATGATTACGGTACCGTTATAAGATACAGGAGGGACAGACTGTTGCTTCAACAAACATAGTGAGTGTCTGGTACCTATAATCATGGCCTGGGACTTGTTTGGGTTAACCAGTAGCCCAAATGACGAGGCCCATCCTCTAATACCCTCTAAGTCAGCGTTTAACGCCTCCACAGCGGAGTTTACATTATCGGGAGAGAAGTGGCGATAGATTTGTAAGTCATCCGCGTAAAGATGATAAGAAGATGAGAGGGCATCGGAGATGGAGTTAATAAATATAGAAAATAGAAGAGGAGAGAGAATGCCACCTTGGGGGACACCGGAGGTGAGGTCACACCAATCCGTGCAAGTCGTCTCCGATTTGATACGCTGTTTACGGTCACGAAGGTATGAGTCGAACCAGCTGATAGAATGGGAAGAGAGATTAAGAGATTTGAGAAATTCAACGAGAATGTCAAAGTCAACACAGTTAAAGGCACTGCTGAAGTCGAGCAGGGTAAGCACTGAAAGCTGCTTCTGATCCATGGCAACCTGAATATCATCCGTCACTTTAAGTAGAGCCGTAACTGTGCTGTGACCCGGTCTGAAGCCTGATTGAAAAGGATTTAATAGGTTGTTAGAGGATAGATATTGGGAGAGCTGGGTATGGACAATGGATTCGAGGACTTTTGATAGGATCGGCAAGATGGAAATCGGGCGATATTCTTTGAAGCAGGTGGGATTGGATGATTTAGGGAGAGGGATAACTAGTGCATGTTTCCAAGCAGTAGGGAAGGAGCAGTTTGAAAGGGAAAAATTTAAAATGTGCGTTATGGGCGGAAGCAGGTCATCTAGGATAGTGAAGATCATTTTTAGGCAGATGTTGTCATGTCCGACTGCTTTGGAGCTAATCGCCAACAATGCCCTTTTAACTGTGTCAACTCCGACATATCTCATGTTGAAGGGTGTGGTGTTGGGAAGTGACCTAGAACGCAGACTCCGAAGAGTGGCTTGCTTGACGGTAGAGTCCATCACAACGGGCGGTGCGGAGAGAAATTGATTAAGAGCGTTGAGATCGACATTACCTGAATGCGTGTCCTGGGCCTGGGACTTGCCAATACCAAGTGTCCTGAGAAATTTCCACACCTGAGCAGGAGTGTACCTTTCGATACACTCAAAGATGTGGCGGCGTTTGGCGTCGCGACAGAGACGATTGCAACGATTTCGAAGCGATTTGTAGGTGAGAAAATTGTCATCTGTCGGATCCTTTTTGTACCTGCACTTAGCCCGATCTCTCTTGGTCATAAGTCGCTTGATATCATCGTTTAGCCAGGGAGCAGGCAGGTGCTTCACTCTAACTTTTTTAATGGGAGCATGTTTGTCATAAAGTCCCAGGACAATTGTATTGAAGCTGTGAATTTTGTCATCAACGCTCTCGCTCAAGATGACAGGGGACCAATCGAGCAGTGAAACATCAGACTTGAGGGAATCCAAGCTGCGAGTTTCAATAAATTTGGTTCTGCACTTAGGGGGCCTAATTTTATATGAGACGTAAATGAGGTCGTGAAAAGAAAAAGGTGAGTTAAGTTGACCATGAGTGGCCACCTTATCCAGGTTGGAAATGATTATGATGTCAAGAAGAGAGGGCGAGCAATGTGGCTGGGAATGGGTGGCCGCAAGCGGCAAAATGTGCAGATTGTATGAATCTACTATTGACCTAAGCTTGGCTGAACGAGAATCATTTTTGAGGAGACAAGTGTTGAAATCCCCAAGAATGAGAGTGTCATCGTAAAGTGGGGTCAAATCATTAAGAATAGATTCAAAGGTGTCGAAATAATCAACACGGAGAGAGGAGCTATAAACAACACCAAGAAGCACCTTATTGTGATAAAGAAGAATTTCGAGGAAGAGATATTCGGCAGACTCGGAGTACTGGCTAGGGGATGCGCTGATCACCTTGCACGGAATATCCGCACGCAGGTAAACAGCAACACCTCCATCCGCTTTCCCGACTCTGTCATTCCTGTAGAGCCTGAAGCCTGGAAGAGAGTACATAGATGAGGAGAGTGAAGGCTTCAGGAATGACTCGGAGACAAGGATAGCGTCCACATGTTGGTCACTAAAAGCCTCGATAAGATCGGTGTAGCTCGTGTGAATGCTCTGAGCATTGATGTGCACAATGTTCAGATTCTTCCCAGACCCACCAAAGACAGTTCTGAGTTTGACAGAAAGTGGTTCTTCCACACTGGAAATGTCACTTTCTGCACTTACAAATTCATCGCTAGACGCACACGACAAGAAGCTATCGTTATTGAGATTCATATTATGTAGATAAAATAATATAATAATGTAATATAAATACATAACTAGGTATAGGAATATACCTAGCTGAAAATATATAATGATTAAGGAATCAAAAGAAAAAAAACAGACTAATATAAACCAATGGGGTGACCTAAACCCTCACCAGGCATGGATTGTTGTAAGAAATCAGAAAACCTACTATTACATTGTAAATAAACATCACACACACACACACACACACACTTTACACAATAAGAAAGCAATAAACTATAGCGCTAACAATAGAATAAAATCCACAGCAAAAAGGTAAGCGCAAGAGGGACCGCGACTTCAAAAGCCGCACAATGGCACTTAACCTTCGGCATACAAGGTGGGGTTTAATACACCCCAGACAGTTAAAAACCGTTACAACTTTTTTTTAAATGACCTTGCGACGTTGCCGCTTTTAGTAGCTGAGTTAGCCACGTTGCCGCTTTGATAGGTGTGAATACCTCAGTGGTATGCTTGCGCTCTTGGGAGCTAGACGTGTTTTGGGTTTCTCACACCCCACCTTGTACGGGACGCAGATTTATAGGTAAGTGTCTTGTTGTTATTTTTCCGTATTAGAAAAATGTTTATTAAGTTTAACTTTGCACATTTTATTGTTTTAGGTAAAAAATAATGGCTTTTATTAGAGACGAGCTAATTCAACAATATTTATTAGAAGAAGACGACACTGATTGCGATGACATTATTCCGTGTGAAAATGATTGTGAGTCCGATCACCTGAGTATAGCTTCAGATCACGGAAGTGAGGCTGATGCTGAAAATGTCAATGTCAACCAGCCACTTACAAAGGAGCATTCACAGAGACAGTCACGTTCTCGACAGAGACAGGCATCTCGTAAAGCAGGAAGGCGGTCGCCTTGTATACGAGAGCGAACAAGAACATCATCACGCGAAATAGAAATATCATCTGCAGAAATCGAAGCTGAAAGGCCCGCGTCCAGTGCGTCAGAAGAAATACCGCTGGCACATTTAATTCAAACAGAATCGTCGAATGAGAATACCTCTTCAAACCAAAACAGTGATACTCAAAGCCAGTCGTCGTCGTCGTCTTTTAGAGACTATTTTATTGGTAAAGATGGGACAAAGTGGCAGAAAAATCCACCTAGAACAAATGTTCGTACCAGAAATGAGAACATTATAACAGCATCACCGGGAGTCAAGTCACACGCAAGCTATAAGAAATCTCTCTTAGACTGCTTTGAACTATTTTTATCAGAGAGTATTATGTACACAATTTTGATACATACAAATGACAGGATTCGAACAAATTTACTATTGTCACAGAAAACCGATGAGGCTGTTGATTCCGCGAGATCTGAAACGTCACTTGAAGAGCTTAAGGCATTTATTGGACTACTGATACTGGCTGGCGTATTTAGAGCAGGAAGAGAAAATTTAGAAGACTTGTGGGCGACAGATGGCACAGGTATCGAAATTTTTCGACTTACTATGACACGAAATAGATTCACTTTCTTACTCAATCACCTGAGGTTCGATGACATGTTGACAAGGACAAATAGAGCTGAGATGGATAAACTGGCACCTATTCGACATGTGTTCGAATGTTTTGTTACTAATTGCCAAGATGCGTATTCACCACATGAATATCTCACTTTAGACGAAGAGCTTGTTGCGTTCAGAGGAAGATGTGGTTTTAGACAATATATACCATCGAAGCCAGCGAAGTATGGTATTAAAATATTTGCTCTTGTAGATAGCAAAACGTTCTATACGATGAACATGGAAATCTATTGTGGAAAACAACCCGATGGTAGTCCTTACTTTGTAAGCAACAAGCCATATGATTTGGTCGACAGGATGGTGCAATGCGTATCGGGTACCTCACGCAATATAACGATGGACAATTTCTTCACCAGTTTGGAGACTGCAGAGAATTTACTTGAGAAGCACAAGCTCACAATTGTCGGGACTTTACGCGCAAATAAAACCTGTCTTCCCGCTGAATTCAAGACAAGACGCGAGGAGCACACTTCTGTGTTCGGATTCCAAAAGACAACGACTTTGGTTTCCTACGTGCCAAAACCAAAAAAAAATGTTTATTTGTTGTCAACACTACACCATGACCAAAACATAGACGAAGAAACTGGAGCGAAACAAAAACCAGAAATCATCACATTTTATAATGCGACAAAAAGTGGTGTAGACGTAGTTGACAAACTTTCAAGAACATATGACGTTTGCCGAAACTCGCACCGGTGGCCACTCACTGTATTTTTTGCTTTGGTGAATCATGCAGGTATAAACGCGATGATAGTCTATCTGTCAAACAATAATATACAGACAAAAAAAAACTAACTACAGACGAAACTTTCTGAAAAAATTGGGTTTTGCCTTACTAGAAGATCACCAGAGAAAAAGATCGGAGAACGAAAGATTATCTACAGAACTGCGAAAAAGACTAGGAGAACATCTAGGCCAACCATCATGCACTCCGCCAAAAAAGACTAATGCTGTGCAAAGATGTTCTAAATGTCCTAGGAAGAAAGACCGCAAAACAAAATATATATGCGAGAAATGTGCCATACCGCTGTGCCTCGAACATTGCAAGTTTCTTTGCGAAAACTGTTCCAAAGATGAAGACTGAAGATGAAGAGATTTTTATTATTCTTGAGGTTTTATGTTTTATGTTAGCTCATTGAGAGTTTATTAAGTTGATTTTTAGAAGTATTTCAGAGCAAAATTTAAAAATAATTTGAAAAAGGCCCTTCATGTCGACTGTGTGTTAAACTTAGTGGTACAGAATAGACTGATTTTTGTTCCTTGATAACTAATAAATAATAACTAAATATTAATATGATTTTTATTACTTGTCCTTCCTAATGATGTAAAAAAACAGTTTATTGTAATATTTTTCATGCAACCACCTCGTGATGACTGCAATGCGCGGTTTTATTAGGGTATGTCACACCCCACGTTGTAGGGCAAGTTACAAAACCCCACCTTGTATGCCGAAGGAAAAAAAAAACTATTATACTGTGTCAATATGCTATGCTATATGGTCTAGAGACCTTTGCCTGCCTGACAAGGCAAATGAACCAAAAAAAAATAATGTGTCAATATGCTGTCAATAGTTGCAAATAAAGCGAGTGGGCTTGAAATTTAAAATAAAAATAGTTGCTACTACCTCGCAAAACATTACTAGTAGAGAAAAGGATCACGACATGAGCACTGTACCACCGGGGGAACGGAACGCTGAATCTGATTGGTTTAGAGACAGACGAAGAGGGTCTAACCTTGCTTCTTCTTGCCCTGCGACTGAGTGGCCTGTTTCCTGGTCACTACGCCGGAGGCAGATGCGGCGGCGCCCTCAGCAGGTTTATTCCCTTTGCCGGCTGGCGAGGGGGTCTCCTTGCTCGGGTACTTCGCCATGAGTGGCCGCAAATCTGCCCAGCACTCCAGCCTCTGCCGCGACTTGTCAGGCAGCAACACGAGTATCTTGCCGTCCGACGTCCAACTGCTGCTGATGCCGAAGTGCTTCCGCGCCGCCAAGAAAACGTCGTGCCGGGATTTTGTCAAAAACTCAGACACCAAAATGCCTGAGCCCTTGAGCTCCTTCTTGCGATCCCAGACTTCACAGCGTGCTGAGTGTGTGGCGAAGCGAACCAGCAGTGGGCGTGTCTTCGTGCTCTTGGCTCCCAGTCTGTGCACCACCCTGATGTCATCGAGGCACATGTCGGGCAATTTAAGGCGGTCTGCGAACACTGCCCTTAACACTTCGTCTGGCTGCTCCTTGTCGGTCTCCTTGATGCCGTGAACTAGCAGCACTTTACGCCGCGCCGCAGTCTCGTGCCGGTCGAGGCCGAGGGTCAAGTACTCAAGTTGATTCTTGAGTGCTCCCAGGCTCTTCCAGACCAGCAACTTGAAGTCACGGAACTCACTCGCCAGCTTTGTGATGTTCAGGGGTCCGGGGGCAGGTGTGGCCGCTTGCAGCTCCTGCTCGAACTTCCCGATGCGCTCACTGAGTGACTCCGAGATGGCCTCCATGTTCTCCTGCAGCTTGGCGTAGAGGTCCTTAGAGGTCATTGTGTTGTGCTGGGTGAATTTATTTAATTGTGAAAATCAGTGAGGTAATCTGTTTGATTTTGATTTTGGAGGGTCCAGGTCAGTTCTTTTAGATTAAATTGTACATAAAATTGTATTAATTAATTAAATTTCAATAAAATTACAGAGAGCTAAATATTTGTATGCGCTTCTTCCAACTACCCTCGAAAAAAAACTGAGCTCGTAGTCATACCGGTCCTACCACAGTGAGTACTAGCGTCTTTTCCAGGAGTAGCAGTAGTACGCGTCACTAAATGACTGCGACTGCGCCTGTAACAAGACCCGCTGTCATCCTGTACTACAAAAGACCGTGGCTCGGAAGCACGGTACACGATAGAAACCGGTTCTCTCCGGCCACTGCATATCAATGTAGCCTTATCACCTGGGCAAGGCTCAGAAAGCGGCCGCGCTGACATATCGTAATGTTTTTTTTCAGTTTGTCTATGCGCCATCAGTGCTTGATAATTTTTTTGATTATCAACTGATTCGCTTAATAATTTGGTACTGATTGGTAATTTGGTACCTATTCGCCTACCCATAAGAATTTGTGCCGGTGAATCCAAGCCATTTCCAGGCGTAGCCCTAAAATTTAGTAAGCTCATAGAAAAGTCCTGACCGTCGTTAACACATTTTTTTAACATATTATTTACCGTTTGAACGGTTCTCTCTCTCTTCCCGTTTGATTGTGGATTATAAGGCGACGACGTTACATGTCGCACTTCCCATTCCCGCATAAATGTTTTGAACTCGTGAGAGCTATAGCATGGCCCATTATCGGTAACTAGTTCAGCTGGAACACCATGGCGCGCGAACTACTCCTTCATATAGTTAATTACTTGCCTACTACTTATGCTCGTTAACTGGCCTACCTCGACAAAGTTTGAAAAATAGTCAACTAAGATAATACACAGTCAGGTCATAAGTTCTGTCACATAATAAAAACTTTTGAATTTAGAACGCTGGCCACAAAAAAGTTTATTGAATTCTAATTTCGAATTTTTCATGAAAATAAAAATGTGTACTTTTTAGAATTTTCCTCATTTTTAAATATGGAGTGGACACTTAAAGAAGACCGTGTCGCAGTTATTGCGTTGCATCGTTGCGGTAACGCGCCAATTCAGATTTTCGACTTACTGAAAAATTTGAATATAACCAAAAGATTCGTTTATCGTACCATAAAACGATACAATGAAGACTCTAGTGTAGATGACAGGTCAAGAAGTGGTCGCCCTCGCTCTGTTAGGACTCCAGCAGTGATAAAAGCTGTGAAGGCGCGAATTCAAAGAAATCCCATACGTAAGCAGAAACTGTTGGCCCTTCAGATGGGGTTAAGCAGGACCACGGTGAAAAGGGTGTTAAATGAAGACTTAGGGCTTAGGGCATATCGAAGAAAAACAAGACATCGTTTGGACGCTCGTTTAATGGACCTGAGACTGAAGAGATGCCGCGCTTTGTTTAAGCGGTACGCGGGAAAAAAGCATCGGGAAATTCTTTTTTCGGATGAAAAAATTTTCACCGTGGAAGAGAGCTACAACAAACAAAATGATAAGGTGTACGCACACAGCAGTGAAAAAGCGAGCAACCGTATTCCGCGTGTCCAACGAGGTCATTTTCCATCCTCGCTCATGGTTTGGTTGGGAGTCTCTTATTGGGGCTTAACTGAGGTACATTTTTGTGAGAAAGGCGTAAAAACGAATGCAGTTGTGTATCAAAATACAGTCCTCAAGAACCTTGTGGAACCTGTTTCTCATACCATGTTTAATAATAGGCACTGGGTATTCCAACAAGATTCTGTGCCAGCTCATAGAGCGAAAAGCACACAAGAATGGCTGGCGGCGCGTGAAATCGACTTCATCCGGCACGAAGACTGGCCCTCCTCCAGTCCAGATTTGAGTCCGTTAGATTACAAGATATGGCAACACTTGGAGGAAAAGGCCTGCTCAGAGCCTCATCCTGATTCGGAGTCACTCAAGGCATCCTTGATTAAGGCAGCCGCCGATATTGACATGGACCTCGTTCGTGCTGCGATAGACGACTGGCCGCGCAGAATAAAGGCCTGTATTCAAAATCGCGGGGGTCATTTTGAATAAACTTTATTACCATAAGAATCTTTGTTTTATTAAGTTCATTTTGCTATATAAATGTTTACATAAATAATAAATATGTCTAAATTATTTCATATTACACATGTGACAGAACTTATGACCTGACTATGTATAATATTTTTTCCTGTACTCAAATATATCGGACGCCAGCTTGTACCAGGGCAGCTCAAGCACGTGGTGCTGTACCCGCGACAACATCTCCTCACGTAATACGCGCGGAATGAAAACACAATTTCCTTTAAAAATTATGCCATCAATATGCTGCAGTTCTTGCCGGTAGGCCCAATACACCTTGATATGGTCATTCACGTCACGCCTATTTTTCGGCCAACCACTTGTAATGTATTTGATTAACCACTTGCAATCACTATCGACATGAGTTTCTTTTCTAATTGCCTCCATTTTTAGCTCACTAAACGGTACGTTGATTAACATGAAACACGTTTGTATCTCAACGTCTTCTGTAACTCGATCGTGCATTAACTCTTTTTATGGAGCACGCGAAAGCGTGTCAGCAATGTACATATATTTACCCGGAGTATATACAACTTTCAAATCAAATCCTTGCACCCTTAACATCATACGCTGTAGTCGAGCGGGCACCGCCACAAGGGGTTTATTAAACAAGGCTTCCAGCGGCTTGTGATCGGTGTGCACCGTCACGTCAGACCTACCATAAATGTATTGCCTAAAGCGCTCCACCGCGAACACGATCGGAAGCATCTCCTTCTCTATCTGCGCGTACCGCTGCTGCGTGTCGGTGAGCGTCAGCGAGGCGAACTCAACGGGGCGGCCATCTTGCAGCAGCACGGCGCCCAGCACCACGCTGCTGGCGTCCACCGACAGCACGACAGGCGTGCGCGCGCTATATAGTGCCAGCACGGGCGCACTAGACAGCTTGCTCTTCAGTTGGTCCACCGCGTCAGAGTGCTGCTGTAGCCACAACCACTCACTCTCCTTCTTTAGCAAAGACCTTAACACATTTACACACTTCGAATAATTTGAATAAACTTTGATAAATAATTTATCATACCTAAGAACCTTTCCAAAGATTTTCTATCCGTTGGGTAGGTCATATCCAATATAGCTTTAACTTTCGCATCATCCGCTCGCATTCCATTCACATCAAATTTGTGTCCTAAATACGTTATTTCGGGCACCCCAAATTTACATTTATCGCGATTAAATTTTATACCTATATCCGTAGCTCGTCTTAACAGAGCATTTAGTCGTTGATCGTGTTCTTCTCTAGTGTGACCACAAACGATGACGTTATCTATAAACGATTCAACACCTTCCAGGTCTTCCAGGTGTTGTCTCACTTTAGCGTGGAAGACTTCCGGCGCACAACTAATACCGTAGAGAAGCCGTAAAAATTGGTACCTACCAAACGGAGTACAGAATGGTACAAAGGTCGGCGCTCGCGTCATCGATCTGCACCATCCAGAAGCCACAGCGCGCGTCGAGCACGCTGAACAGGGCCGCCCCGCGCAGGCGCGCCGCCAGCTCCGGTACCGTCGGTAGCGAGTACTGCGCGCGCCGCACCGCACGGTTCAGAGGTCGCGGGTACAAACAAACACGAATGTTACATCTTTTTTAGCTACCAAAACAATCGCATTCACCCAGTCGGTAGGATGAGTGACTTTTCGTACGACGCCTAAAGTTACCATTCTTTGTAATTCAGCTAACAATTTATTCTTAAGACCCAATGGAATTTTTCTGGTAGGACATAATACCGGTTGTACATTTTTATCAATCACAATAGTATATTTACCAGGTAATTTACCTAAGCCCTTAAATAAACTGGAGTATTGTTCCATATTTAATGTGTTTACACAATTAATCAATTTAATTGCCATGCAACCTTCTAATCCAAGCACATTTTGGCAATGTAAACTAGCAATCACAAATGGTAAAATATATTTTTTGTTACTGTAAATAACTGTCAAATCATAACTACCCGTAAAAGAGTGCACTCGCTTAGTAAACGGTTTTAAATTATCAATAGAGAAACCCAGATTTCTGTAGTTATTAACAGATATTACATTTAACATAGACCCGGTATCTACTTTGAGCACCAATTTTTTACCATTACATTGAACCATTCTTTAGAAGACTTACGTAACCGCCGACTGTCCGAATTGTTCTGCTGATTTATTACATCGATGTAAAAAAAGTTCTTCTTCACTTACGTCACTCTTCGCCGGAGTGATATTAAAATTTAGCACTTAACGCATTTCTTTAGAACGCTCACACACTCGCGAATAATGCCCTTTTTTGTCACACACATAACACACTGCATACCGCGCTGAGCATCGCTCGCCGCCTCCACAGCGCTGTCCCCCACAGGTGCCCACGCCAGCGCTCCTGAGTGCCGCTGCCTCCCTGGCCCCTCACTGCATTCACCTGTATGTCCGCCGTGGAATTATCTATGCACCTACTTTCTTCTTTCGACATCTCGGCCGCCTGACAAATTTTCATTGCTTTTGACAATGTCAGGTCGTCGGTACGAAATAAACGATCCCGCACTTTAGTGTCGATGATACCGCAAACGATCTTATCCCGCAGTAAACTATCGTGCAGCTCGCCGAACTCGCACTGTTGACTTAGTACACGCAAAGCAGTCACGTATAGATCAATGTTTTCCCCGTCCTCTTGACTCCTTGTGAAGAACTTGTACCTTCGCAAGGTTATGTTCGGTTTCGTAGCGAAATAACTATCAAATTTCTTGAGCACACAGGTGACGTCATCTTCACTTTCACCCGTAGTATTAAATTTAAAAGTTGTATAGATCTCATATCCTGCAGACCCGATGAGGTTAACCAACAAACTAGCCTGAACTTCTTTAGGCTCTTTGCTCACTCCGGACGCTTTTATAAATACTTCAAACTGTTTCCGCCATTTTTGCCACGACTCGTATCGGGCGGCTGGACCACCTTCGAGACATAATTCCGCCGGAGGACGCGCGTGTTCCATAGTTCGCACAAAATATATTTGTTATGGGAACAATAACACTTTTTACAATCCACTGGAGTTCGATTTGATACTTTAATGATATTTTAAAGCACCACCGCTATCACCATGTAGTGAAACACACGAGAGTTGGTTAAGCACTGACTTAATTTATGTACCCACATACCTTGATAATTATAGAAGCACCTACCTACATATATACTACACAATCTAAAGCGTTGCCACGAACGCCTGACGTTTCTAGTTTGCGAAACATTATCTTTATTGACACTGTGTCGAAGGCTTTTGCGAGGTCTAAAAAGACTCCGACACAAGCCTTGCCTTTGTCTAGTGCGCTTGATACTTGTTTTAGAAAGGTATTTTCAGCGTCTCTAGTAGATCTGCCGTGACGAAAACCAAATTGACATTCGAATTCCAAAGGTTTTGTTTGACTCTAAATAAAGGGAAAACGGCTTTAAAAAAAATAATGAAATTTTGCTAAGCTATAATGAAAATATTAGCAATGATATTGGTCTATAATTGAGGGGATCGTTTTTTGGGCCGGCTTTGAAGATTGGTATAAGTAATTCGATCTTCCAGGGGGTTGGGAAAATTCCCATACCGAGGCTGAGATTAAAGATATGGGTCAGTGGTGCGACGATGGAAGAGAAAATGCTTTTTATTATTCGGTTATTCATTTCATCAATGCCAGGAGATGTCTCGTTTCGAAACTTACGGATTAGTTTTGCAACTTCATTTTCATCTGTAGCTGTTATAAAGATTGAGTGTAATAGGTTTGTTTCCGGAGTAGTGAATTTCTAGCGAACTCTTTTTCACACGTGCCTTTAGTCAATAGGATTTGTTGGCAAGATTTTTTCCGACGTTGGTAAAAGCTGTATTACAGGCATTCAGGGAGTACTTAAAAATAACGTATGATATGAATGGCGACCTGTCTAAAACCCGTCATATTTGTGTGTTTGTCTAACAGAAAATTAAATATTAGCCCTCACAAGTAAAATGCATGCTAAAATGCTTTATTAATTTTAACTACTGCTCACGTCGTCATTGCTGCTGTCCGCACTAAAATATATTATTAGCTCGTTTTGTATATTGTCTACGTGTATGTATCATTCGAAATCTTGTTGTTTTATTGACTTCGTTTTCTCCACAACCTTCTCACAGTCATCTACTGTTTTTCCTGCATACGCAACTTCAACCAATCCCATCAGTTTCGCCTTACTAAATGGTGGATCCGTATTGTGACTAGCTGCATGGCCCTTTATATTAGCCCAAGAAAGCATTATGACATATTATATTGGCAGTGGTAGAGCGGCAATCTTAATATTTCGTACTCGTACTCCTGGGCTAATTTGTCAATAATATATCTTGATTTGCATGGCTTATTAGCTTTGTTATTATAGTTCTGATTTTAGTAAACCAGCACTGGCACACACACCATTTCTGCTCAGCCAAGACACAATGTCTTCTTTATTGCTTGACTAAGTGAATGGTTTGTCCTCTTTTAGCAAATGGTACGACGCATTATCCATAACGATTGTAGATGGATTCTCAAGGCTGAATAGCAGCTTTTCGAACCATTTTTAAATACTTAAAAGTTCATTACTTCATGGTAATCGCATGATTTTTTTAAAAGCAAATGCGAGCAGGCAGTCAGGAATGAAGCATTGAGCTGAGCCTGTGTGATAAAGGCGGACACCTTTCCCTGATGTGACTTTTGATGTGGAGGCCGCTGAATCATCGGTCCATGTATATGAAACCGCATGGTTTGTATTTAACCATATTTCATCCAGAAACACGACATTATCCCTATCTTTCACTTTATTCAACTTTTTTGTGTTTGAATCCCATAGCCTTGTAGACCTTTTACGACATGTATTACATCCAGAAAATAAGCTTACGATTAGAAACGATTAGCTTTTTAGCAGTAGAATATTTTTTTCTAGCGTAGTATCCATAAATATGGTTTCTTATTGCTTCCGCATCAAAACTATCAACGCCAACGATTACTTTTTGTCTCTTTTTAGAATTTGGCGTTTTCAAGGCATTGTCTTCGAGGCCCGATTTCCCAATTTGTTTTGTAATTATTCGGAAAATTGTGTTTTTGTCAATGCTAAGAGCTGCGGCAACGCTATCTCAAGGTCTTGTTATTAGAGGCCTGCCATTATATATTTAATTGTGAAAGTAATTAAAAATAAATTACTACCTACTCCCGAGTTTGAGCGTTGAGAAATTTTGTTTGTTTTGACATCGCCATGATAATGTACAAGAAGAACATTACAATTCGTTAGGAAAACGGAAACCAAAATTATAGCCAGCCACGTCAGAGTAGATACCTAATATCAATAAGTCCGTTAGTAAATGCCGGGTCAGAAGAGAATAACAAAGAGTAAGATCAAGCCAATGAGAGAAGCCGGGGCCAGAAGATATTATCAGAGATCCCACCAAATACAACAAGTCACTTCGTACTACGACAAAAGCTTAGACTATTTACTCTATAGACGGAGTGTCATTTTCGCAATTGCATCGTAAATAAGGCGCACAACCGTGGGCCGCCATTCAAACAGTCTGCTTTGAGCTGACATTGGAGACGCACGCGTTGTGCAGTTTCACAGGTCATCAAAATTTGATAAAAAATGCCTTTCTGTGCGATTATTGTTCATTTCACGTGATTCACACTTTACGTTTTATTAGTGTTGCCAGTTTTTTCAATGCAAAATTTCCACACAAATTACAACTATGCTCGCACCAAAGTGCTTATGAACATGAGGTGATAAACTAGCATCGCCTTTTTCCATACGGGGTGGCAAAATCACAGTTGTGACCAAACTCAGTCAAACTTCGTAGTTACTAGTCCGATTTGCTTCAAAATCTATATCTGGGAATCCGGTTGGAGTCAACACACAAGTACAACTAAAACATAATAATGTAATAAATGATGTATATACTAAATAAAATACAAAAATAGAAAAATAAAATATATACCTATCGAACATATACTACTTATACAGAGTGTCCGGTAGATCGATGCAAAGATTTAAACATAATTTAGTACACACCATTTAGAACCATTTGAGCCAAACATAGATATGGCGAAGTTTTATCGTTAAATTTTTATTGATGATTAAGTGTTTGTGAAGAAAATTTCAAGATTTTTATAATTAAGTGATTACTGTGCCGGTCGACAATGTAAGTCATATTTCCACGTAATGTTAAGATAAGTTGACGACCGTCACAGATAAAGTATATTTATATTCATCACGTAGTTTTGTAGTAAGTTGTTTTTGTAGTAAGCTTAGTATTTCCTATAATAAATTAGTCTAGTATTTGCGCGCATCTCAACCCTTTTACTAAAGTAAAAGGGTTGAGATTTGGGGAGTAAACTCCCGAAGATGTCGCTCTCCTTATAATTGCCTCTGGCAAAGTGGTGACCCGACTTCTGAACATCAGCAACCTTCGGTAATAGCAGCATGGACCCAGCCGCGAAGAAAACTCCGTGTGCTGCCACCTTAGAAGTGCAAGCAAGAAGCACTTCGTCCAAGATCGCCGAGCCCCGACTTCAGTTTGCATACACGCTGCAGAACTCCTTAATCAATACCCCACCCAAACCAAGACGACATCAAGCAAGCCATGACCGGACCAGATTTGAAAACGGACCAGAAGCCAAAAGATAAATAATTTCATTTGAAGATTTCCCACATCGAACTCAAGATACCGCAAGAACAATGAACCGATAGTCAGCTGACTCCTGATTTATCAAAATGGAGCTCGCACCAGCAGAAACGAACGCGTCGGCAAATTCATTCACAGCAAGCAGCTTTTCAAGTTCAAGACATAGGTAGCCGTTTCAGCCCCCAGAAGAGTATTGAAACATCATCGATATACCTAATTCAGCGAATATTGAAATCATCCAGGAAGAACATCGCACGTAGAATAATCAAATCACTGAAGAGAGAGAGATATATATATACATAGTCGGTCCATAAGTTCTGTCACAAATATTTTGCCGCATAGTAAATAATACAAAGTTTTATTTTATTTAATACTATATATGGTTTGATAGCTCATTAAATACTGATAAATTAGAACGATTATTGGATTTAAATGCTTAAAGCCATATTACACAAATGCTAGTTTCTTCAGAGATTTTGCACATTTTTACCCAATCAAAAATACGGACGTGATTCACTTTATCTTTTTTCCATGACTCTTAAAACCTTTCAAACTTACGTGAGATTTTAGTCAGAACCCACCCTGAACCCGTTACCTTCATTTTGAAGCATAAGATAACTAAGTCTGGGTAAAACTAATTTTCATATTCACATTTTACGTAGTGTACTTGTTGCCCACAAGATCATTTTTATACGTTTTTCTGAAAACGTAAAAAGTACGTAAAGTTCTCTTTGGGAGCATTTGGAACTGAAAGCTAACAGAAAATCAAATGCTAGTTGTTAAGCATGGTCTAAAATCGAGGTTTCAGAATAAATAAATAAACACTTGTTGGTTATCTGGAACACTGTTTTTTTATTAAATTTGTGGTAAGTGGTATTTTTGTCAGTTGCGGCTTGTTTTGGGTTCGCGATTGTCTCAAGTTATAAGGTTTTTTGTCATATTGCGATAATCGTACAAAATGTATTGTATTGCAATTTGATTCGTATAAAATAAGCTTTTTAATCATGTATAATACGAATAAGAAATAGTTTATTACTGAGTTTTATCTATCAAAAACCTTGTGACAGAACTTAAGGACCGACTAAGTATATATATATATATAAACGATTGGTGTACAAGATGTGGCCTATGTTGCCAAATTCCAAGGTTTTTAGGCACACAAATTTCATCAATAGACAACTTACTATTCACTCAAGAGTGAAGAGCACGCACGTACATATGACGTACGAGATCATTAACTGCCTTCAGCCAAGGTTACAGATTTAATGCTAACGCTGATTCAGCACAATCATCCTTGTGTAGGCACGGTCGCAATTATAAACAAACAGTGATTACAACTTCAACGACGTGCGATGTAAATTGACTCATCGATTCCTGAAAAACATGGGCGGCTGCAGCATCAGACGACTCTCCTGCGGATCTTGTCCAGGTTATAGGTTAGGTTAGTTTACTAACCGCGAAGCCCCATTTTCCTAGTGTTTTTCTGTTTTCCAGTTTTTAGTTTATTTTATGTAGTGTGCGGCCAGACACAAGACTCGCCTGTAGGTAAATATTAAGTAATTTACTGTTTACGCTGAATTATTATGTTACTTTTCTGATATGTAGTAGGTACTAATCTATGTTCTTTTAATTTATTGGGTTTTATTAGTCAGTAGTAATTCTTTAAACTTATGTAGAATTCGCATATCCGTAGTTCCTTTATTTTTCTAATTCGTGTAAGATTTACCTTTAGATTAAATTAAAGTATGCACAATTAAAATCCAATTTATGTTTATTAAAATCCTACTAGTTGCAGTTGATATAAGTTTGTTATGGTATACACATTTTTAAAGTTATTTTGATTCATTTATGGTTATTGTTTGATTCTAACTTAGATTTTTGTTCATTGTTATAAGTACATTCATTTATTTTTTTCCCTAAAGGGGGGGAGTACCTGTGCCGGTCGACTATGTTAGTCATATTTCCACGTAATGTTAAGATAAGTTGACGACCGTCACAGATAAGGTATATTTATATTCATCACGTTTTGTAGTAAGTTGTATATAAGCTTTTTATTTATTTATTTATTTGGCTTACTTACAGTTTGTGCACTTAAAGTTATAATACAAAAAGTATGACTAATTATGAACAACGCTTAGTGCAAAAACTACTTACAAGTAAACACCGCATTGTTATGGAAACATAATTTGGAGTCTAGGTTAGTACGAAGTAGACTGTGCTAAGGTAACTAAGGTAAGTAGTAAACTTATAATAAAAACTAATACGAGATTTAAAGAGGCATGAACTATAGTCAACAGTGGGTTCCCTGACAGGCTGCTGCTGAGTGCTGATCGTGATGATCATAAAGCCTAGAGACTAAATGATTAAATGAATACCTACGCCAGGGTTAAGGTCTTTATCTTTGTTGATGCATCGTGGAAGATGTCAATCATGTCGCTATATTTGTTGAGAGATTTACAGAGGCGAGGGATGGCTGAGTTAGCTCCAAGTACCGTTCTACGAAGTGGCGGAATTAGTGGCGTCGTAGGTAGTCGGGGGAGTCTGGGTGGTACCCTGATTTTTAATTTAGATAATAGTTGTGAGCAGTCAATTTTGTTATTAAGAATTTTGTGCAAAAAAACTAAGTCAATGTAGTCATATCTGTTAGTCATAGGTTTCATTCCAAAATGTTTGAGTCTGTCCTCGTAAGTCGATATGGTTTTAGCCACTCCTTTGGAGTATGCCAGGTGTCACATAAACCTCTTTTGTATGCGTTCCAGTTTAAACATGTGGGTCGCGTAGTGTGGACGCCATACCACACTGGCATACTCAAGTATACTGCGTACTAGGGTGTTATACAACAGGATTTTAGTTTTAGGATTACTAAAAGTTTTGCTGTTTCTGATCACAAATCCCAGCATTTTAGAAGTCCTTTTTACATTGCTATCAATGTGTGGAACAAAGGTCAGTTTCTGGTCAAAGATTACACCGAGGTCCTTGACTGTTTCAAGTAAAACAAGTTCTGTTGTGTCTATAGAATAACGTGTTGGAATGCCCCATAGTTTTCTAGTAAAAGTTACGTGAAAGCATTTTGAGGCATCAAGTTGCATTCCGTTTTCGCGACACCAGTGTGACAATCGGTCTAGGTCCTCCTGTCAAAGTGTGGAGTTGTTCTTGCTTTCTATGACTTTCGCTATCTTGAGGTCGTCTGCATACATGAATGGGGGAAGCTTAGTATTTCCTATAATAAATTAGTCTAGTATTTGCGCGCATCTCTAGACTTTTACTTTACTCCCGAAGATGTCGCTCTCCTTATAATTGCCTCATTGCAAAACTTAAAAATAGTTGGATTATTTTACAATTGATTCTAATAAATCACTTAATTAGAATTATAATAAATCTTCATTTGTGCATCTGCTACGACAGACTTGACTACGGACTACTTGCACGGCAAATTTCAATCATGAATAAAATAAGTTTTTCGGACCCAATTTAACAAAAACAAGTGAAAGCTTTCTAAATTTGTCAAACAGAAGCTGGCTCTGACAACCAAAATACACTGAAAAATGGTGTCAAGTAAATTAAAACAATTTATTAGCACTAGTCATTTTGTAGCAGAAGACCACCAATTACACCAGGTGCACCTTACAAAATTGGTGGTTGAAAAATACCTGGCAATAAGGTGTCATCATCTATGCAAATCAGATAACTTAGACATGCCATCTTCAAACCGCAGATTGTATAAAAAAGAGATCCAAACAAATCAAAGAAAGACAAGAAAGGTCATCAAGATGATCCCCAGATCTCGATTTTGAAGCAAATCGGAGCAGTAACTACGAAGTTAAAAATGGCGACCACTTTTTCAAAATCTGACTTCAGAGTCATGATCGGACTCTAACCGGATCCCCAGATATCGATTTTAATATTATAAAGAATGATTTCACATCTCATACTTCATTTCCAATTAAAATATGGGGTCTGATAAACCCTCCGCGTGTAAGGCGGGGTCTTTTTTGACGCTACCTATTGAGAAAGGATTAAATGAATACTTAGTCTTTTTCTTTTCAGTCTTATATGTTTAGCAGTTGCTCTAACAATTAGTTTATTTATTAGTTTATTACTTGAGAATATTATACATATGTAGTACCTACCTATATAGGTACATTTCTATACTATTCCACTGGCACTTCATTAAAATAAAGAATGCAAATTAGTCACACTATTAGGTACGCGAAAGATGAGATAGGTAAGTTAATCGACAAGGATAAAAAATAGATAATTTCATACTTAACCGAAATTCTGCTAATATTAGGTCCTTACATATGAAATTGGAGTTTTGCATGGGAGGCAAGGGCGTACCCAGGATTTAAGCTAAGGGGGGGGGGGGGGCAGCTCATACCTGTTTCGAGAAAATGGTCGGTCGAATTCCCACTTGCCAGAAAAGTTGCCGTTTATTATATCTTCTAGGGGGGGCAGCAGCCCCTCCCTGCCCCTACCTGGGTACGCCCATGATGGGAGGAACATAAAGTCGTTTTTTTTTTAAATATAATATATTTATTTAATCAAAGTATGTACCATTGCTATCTTTTGCCTCTCATAGTTAGTTCTTAGATCCCTTTACTAAAAAACAACATTCGGACGGGAATCAATAAAATCTTTGAAGGCGGTTTGGACTGCCCCATCGGATTTGAATTTTTTCCCTTTCAAGAAGTTATCCAAATTTCGAAAAAAATGGTAATCTGTTGGAGCAAGGTCCGGAGAATACGGTGGATGTCTTAGACACTCCAATTCTTAGAAGACTTAGAAGCTCCTCTGATATGGTAGCCGTCTGTTGTGCAGTGTGTGGTCTAGCGTTATCATGAAGCAGCAAAGGCCTAGAGCGATTGACCAGCCTCGGTTGTTTAGCAGCTAGCTTTTCCATCATGATTTGCAGTTGCTGACAAAAGACATCTGCCGTAATCATCTGGCCAGATTTAAGAAAGCTGTAGTGAACGATACGAGCACTAGTCCAGCAAACGCTCACAAGTAACTTTTTTGGAGTAAATTTTCGCTTCGGGCATGGTTTGGCTGGTTCGGCAGGGTTCAGCCATTGCGATGAGCACTTCCGATTATCGTACAGGATCCACTTTTCATCACAGGTAATGATTCGATTTAAAATCCTTTCATTATTGTGCCGGGTGAGTAATGCAACGCAGCAGTCAACGCGCGTTTGTTGATTTGCTTCACTCAGTTCGTGAGGTATCCACCTTTCAAGCTTTTTCACCTTCCCAATTTGCTTCAAGTGGATTAAAACAGTTTTATCAATATCAATGCAGCCTACAGCTAACTCGGACGTGGTTTGCGATGGATCCGCTTCCACAATAGCCTTCAATTCTTCATTATCAACTTTGGTCTCCGGCCGGCTTGTTCTGCAGGTCGAAATTTCCAGAACGAAAACGTTGGAACCAAAAACGCACTGTGTTTTCTATTGCGGTACCGTCGCCATACACATAATTAATCCTTCGAGCCGTTTCTACAGCACTGGTGCCACGGTAGAACTCATACTCGTAAATAACGCGATATTTCAAGTTTTCCATTTTGTAAGCCGAGTGACGCAAGAAAAAAAACAAATGAGGAAAAAACAAATGAATTATAATTTTTAAAACACAAATACATGAGTAAATAGCTGTATAAATTTGAATTTGGAATTCCTAACCATAGAGGATATATTTGAGATCAAAGTGTCCAGTACGGCGAAACGCCAATTTCATATGACTGTAAGGACATAATATAATATATGGTTAAAAATAGTTTAGTTTAAATCCGAGTTAATTTATTTAGTTTATAGAATAGATGATCGAAGGTAATCCACCAAATTGTACAGTTTCCCTACTATTATTCCGGTAGTATTGCTTTATGTGGAAACTTTTGACACGCACACAGATTAACAGGTCGCGAGCGTAAGACGAGCTTCTAACATGTTGACACACACACTAGCATGCTAAAATTGGCCTGTTTTACCGCTCTCATTCATATACTGACGCGGTATCTAGTCTTTGTATATAATCTAAGGACAAAAGCAGTGGTGATCAATATGTCATAACTAGATAAACAATGATCTAGGGAAAAAGGAGGGTATATCTCTATGATAGTTACATTCCACAAAGTTTTGAAGCCTAAAAATGCAACATCATTCTTCTTCTTTCATCCTGACACCTCTTGCCAGGGGTATAGGAGTAGGACTCACAAGATAGTTCTCCACTTTGTGCAATCTGCAGCTATCCCCAGCTCTGCCCAGTCTAAGCTTACTACGGCAGCCTCTTTATTGTACCCTGCAATGGGTAGGTGTAGGCTGATTGATGATGATGATGACGATGAAAATTAATTAATATTATTTATATTTAAATGTTATTATTATTTTTGTTTTATTTCAAAGATATGGTCAAACATTCCATCACATTAGTGATCCAGTCAATTTAACCTAATCCTCTTTCTTTCAATATTTTTGGGGAACATCCCTAGAGATTAAAAATAAAAATATTCATCTTCGTTAGCTGACGCAACCTTGTAACGACGTAGTTTTTCTACAACAAACAATATTTATTGTTCTTATAATTTAATTATTTCATTATAAACACAAATCCACAGCCAATCGGACTTCGGTAAACTAACAGAGGCCTAATATGGGCCATTTACGGACTGAACCATGATTACTGAAGAACTGTATGCTCCTTATTCATCGACTTCTTGGGATGATTTAGTGATTGTAAATCGAAAAATTACATTATTATGTCATCAAAGGCTTTTAATTATTGTTTTTTTGACTGAAAAAGATTAAGCAACTGTTCAGGTCTAAAATTAGAACATCCGAAAAAGTTACGTCGTTACATTAAGATGATCTGTCAAAAGACCTGCGGTAAAGTGTTTTTACTGTAGTTTTTTATTAACACGGTGTTTTTTACTTTTTTTGCCGTCTGGGAGACAGATCTTACATGTTTTTCCCATTTTAACCGTAACTGAAACACAAAACAAAGAATAAGACGGTAAAACGTTGAATCGGCATTATTTGGATAAAACAAAGATTTATAAGCATATTTTTAGTACAAACTGGTACAGATTGACAAACTTATCTGTAGAATGAAGATATGACGCCACCATCGAAAAGGGTTGCCACATATGACATAAATTGCTGCAATCGGTGCGAATAGTGGATGTAACACACGATTATTTTTAGCGATTTATTAATTTAAGATTGATACATAAATACAGCCGTTTTGTTAGCCAAATAAAGAATATACATATGTACATAACATTTATTAATAACTAAAATCCACAACATAAAGCACTTGGCACTTATCACAACTTTTAACATCTAAATACGTATTCGGTTAACCACTTTTTGAAGTTTGTGTTATTCATTTCGTCGTGGTAGTCCCCACTTTTGGTAGTTGATTTAAATACAAGGTCTGCTTTTTGGACAAACCCCATTTCTCCTCCGGCATGAACAATAATAAAACGTTGCCCTTTAGATATAGGTTCTAGAACTCCATCTGTTTCTTGACTTTGCCAGCATTTTTTTGGTGGTATATGAGGAATGTATATAAGTCTCGTCTAATTATACAACTGGTCGACGATAAACTGATAAAGCGTTTTTATTTAATTCTTGCAAATATTTAGCTCTCCACGCAGAAATATCATTGCGCTCGGTTAAAACCTTGCTATTGCTTTGTGTTTTTTGGAAACGAAAGCCAATTGTTCGTAACAATTTACGAATTGTTTCTCTGCTACCTTGGAAATTTATGTCGTCTTTTAGAACAATAAGCAGTTTATTAACCGTTGGTAATTTCCTTTTAATCGCATAAAATTTATGCACTTTTCGCTTGATCAAACCTAGATCGAAACTGTCAACTTCTATTTTGCCACGTGTATTTTTTCTCGATTTTCCTGGTGTGATTATTTTCATACCCATTTCTGCAGCAGTTTTACCTTGTGCAACAATTTTATAAATTGTTGATATACCAATACCTAAAAGAAAAATAAACTCATCATTAGAGTTATAAAATTTGAGAAAATGTAACCGAATTCTAGGCGGCCGAAGTCGCGGGCACCAGGTTATATATAATCTAAATTAAATTGGAACTAATAAATACCTTCAGCTGTTTTAGTTAATAACGTATTATCAAACGATGTCGAGAATTTATTTAATAATAATCTGGTAACACTAGCCGGAAGCGGCAGCAATGAGTTTGTATTCTTTTTCAAACGAATAATTTCATTTTGAGAATAATTTCTCGTACACCACCTTTGATTGCTTTCGGCATAATTATCAAACAAAATACTTGTAATATTGAAAAAACTATTGGACTCTCAATTGAACGACACAACACAACAACAACTGACAGCGAAGTGACATTTTCAAAATGGCGTCCGTAGTTTCCCCTTTCACCGTTCTACAGATAAGTTTGTCTGCGTACATAAAAATGACATACACAAAAATCAAACAAAAATTATGAACGGCATGACAAGGCTGTGTTTTGAGGTTATGTTTCTAATAAATAAGTATTTTTCATTGATAGAGTAGTTTACTAGTAGTAAATTGCGACAGATTTTTACAGAAAACTCTATCAAGAGAAAAATCTTTTTACGTCACATGACGCAGAAGTAGAAAAAATCAGAGAACCATGCAAGCTCCCAGATAGACTTACCTTCACTTTAACCGAGATAATAAAAGGCATCAGACATTTACAAAATCAAAAAAGTCCAGGACCAGATGGAATTATAAATGAAGCACTGAAAAGCGGAGAGAAGGAACTCTCTGGACTACTACACAAATTATTCAACAAAATTATGAACTCTAAAGAAATCCCGACACAATGGAATGAATCCGAAATTATTTTGATATACAAGAAGGGAGACCCAGGCGACGTATCAAACTATAGACCAATTAGTCTAATGTCATTAATCTTCAAGCTTTTTTCATACTGCCTCACGAGAACACTCGATAACACAATAGACAGGAAACAGCCGATAGAGCAAGCTGGATTTAGATCAGGATACAGCACCACAGATCATCTTCAAACAGTCAGTCAAATTATACACTGAATTTAACACTGAACTCTACATAGGTTTTGTGGATTACTGCAAGGCCTTCGACACGATTTCACACAACTCTCTATGGTCAGCTTTGAACTTGCATAAGGTAGAGCAACGGTACACCGAGATAATTCAAGAAATCTATAAGAATAGTATCGGTAGAGTTAGACTCGACAAAACCGGCCAACGATTCAGAATAGGAAGAGGAGTCAAACAAGGAGACCTCATGTCACCTAAACTATTCATAGCGGTGCTGGAATCGATTGTCCATCGCATTGACTGGACAAAAAGTGGTATAAACATCGGAGGCAAGTACTTGAGCCACTTAAGATTTGCAGATGATATTTGCGAGAGAACCAAAAGAACTGGAAAACATGATGAGCGAATTAAGTTATCATAGCCATAGAGCAGGACTCGAAATGAATTTCACAAAAACAAAGATCATGACAAATGCGGGAAAGGTCCCAATAAAGATCGAAAATAAAGAAATTGAATATGTAGACGAATACATTTACTTAGGGAAAATGATATCTTTCAGAAATGTAGACAAAGAAGAAATAGAACGCCGTATCACCATAGCATGGAACAAATATTGGTCCATGAAAGAGATTTTAAAAGGAGATATACCAATAAAACTGAAGTCTAAAATACTTAATACATGTATACTTCCCTCACTCACATACGGATGTCAAACCTGGACACTTACTGCTGAAAATGCAAGAAAAATCTCCATGTGCCAGAAGGCGATGGAGAGAAGTATAACCAATGTAAGGCTAAAAGATAGAAAACGAAGTTCAGAAATAAGAGAAAAAACAAAAGTCATCGACGCCGTCGAACACGTGACAAGGATGAAGTGGAGATGGGCTGGACACCTGGCTAGATTGAAAGACGGCAGATGGACTAGGGCAGCGACGGAGTGGAAGGGACCAGAAGAAAGACGACGACGACAGGGACGGCCAAACAAGAGATGGTCGGACGACATTGTGGAGGTCGCAGGAAAGGACTGGCTTAAACGCGCGGAAGATAGAGAAGAGTGGCATCGCTTAGAGGAGGCCTTCACCCGATCAGGGCTCTCATAAAATTAGCACGACATATTTTTTTTTACAATTAATAATAATAATCAATCTGCTATAATACTAAAAATAATAATGTACCTAATTTAAATTTATTTAATGCATGAAAAATGAAATGTTAAACCCTATTTTTTTTATTATGAGATATTAAAAGGCTTTTTATTTTTTTATTTTTATTTTATTTTATAAAGTAGTTTACACATAAAATGGTTGGTAATTTTTATAGAACATTTACCGAAGTATTATCGTAACAGAAATGACGCCTGAACTTTTCAAACTGCAGATTTACAAATAAATTTAAAATTTTCTTGAGTTGACATTTTCCATAGCCTATGCCTGGTTCACAACAGATGTTGTTCCTTTTCAGTTATTTTAAATGGGGAATTAATTATTAGAAAATTTCAAAAGGGAAGAAATACTCAGAAAGTTTCCGGTAGTGCTCCCTTGCCATGCCCTAGCTAGACTTAAGCGGTCATGGGGTCCATTAGGTCCAGCGGATACAACTCTTCCTCTGAGTCCTCCAACTGCTGACCATCAGTCCATCTCCCACATACCCCCACTGCCGGCAGTTTGCGTTATGGGGGCATAGGCATGATCGCTCCAACCGTAGCCCCGGAAGAGTGGACAAAACGATATTCACTGCCTTTTCTCCACGGTATAAGCAAGGAAGGGACAAAACCAGTGATGCATCACATACATGTGTGTGAGAGTAACAGCAGCATCCAGTTCATTTGCGTCGAGGTTGAAAGACCCCTCGTGCCACCTCAAAGGATGCTTCGAATAAGACAGGCCAGCATTTTCTCGAGAAGCTACGGCCATCGCGCACACACTCGTTTGTTAGGGTAGGATAGATAAAAGGAGATGGAGGAGAAGCGTCCAGAATTTTATTTAAGTATCCGAATAATACAGACTTATTACAAGCAGTACATATCGATTAACTAAAGCTGGCACGTTCACAGTACTCAAATTAATACAATTTCACTATACAGTATGTTCAAAAGTGTATTATTTTATTCTAAACTCGATATAGGGAAACAACATCATAATAACGCGCGTCGATTGATACGTGACAAGAATACAAAAAATATCACTTTATATTTATAAGCAGTAGCAAAAGCAAAACAATAACTGTCTCCTTCATACACATAAGTGTGAGCGCGCGCGAGAGAGACAGACAGACCATTGTTGAAGCCAATGCAGTGCGACGTCACGCCGCGCGCTTTTTCACAGACACTGCACAAGCGCAACGTGTAAATGTGTTGAACGTGCCAGCTTTAGTTAAGCGATCTGTAACCACGTGAAAGAAATTGTTGCTTGCCTGAAGAATCATCACAACATGTGCTTCAAGACTTTACCGGCCGACCTGCCGGACAGACAATGCATGATAATGTTGTCTGTCTTGTAGCAATTTTCTCGTATGATTTTTTTGCTACGAAATTGTTATCGATATGATGATATATATTAATTGAATTGAATTGACATGACCTTAAAAATCAACTGATTTTGTATTTCAATAATGTATTGTGTTTTATATCATTTTTTGATGATATTTTACCATGAGATTTGTACACATATTTGGATAGATGAATTGCATATAAAATAATTGTATATAATGTAATATATGTTGAATTACTTTAATAATAAATACATTAATGAACCCTACGATTCTCTGTTAAAGTTTAAAGTTTTTTGTATGTATTATGTTTAGGAAACTTATTATGACAAACTTTACTATTGAGTCCAGCTTGCCAAACTGAGTTTCCGAAACCACTATTAAGTTTTGATAAAGCAATTTCCGCTAACACCTTTATTTGCTTATCTTCTGAATTATCTACGACCATAAACCGGTATCAGGTGGGCATCTGGCCGCCGCCGAACCGTGGACGGTCGAATATGTTACCGTATTTGTGCAACCATTACTTGTAACCGAACTAGGATTCTGCTATCAAACACCGGAAATCTAGTTTATTCTGTAAAATAGTGGAATGTTTTACTTGAAATACAATTGTTTTACTGTGTTTATTGTTGATTTAGATGTAATGGCTATAGCAATGCCAATCCGTATACAACACGTATATACGTCAGACAGGAGTCATTGCCCGCTATTGTAATGGTTACCCAAAAATACTACAAGTTTAGTACCCACAATCTTGAGTTCACGCTACATGTCGTCATTGCATCAGAATCTTCATTTTGCTGTTGCTGGATCCCACGGGCCGAAAAGTTTTGAGCCTAAGATATTAAAAATACTGATAGAAATGTATATATATATTTTTTAAATATAATCTCCCTCTACATTTCTTATATATAAGGCTTTCAACCCGATAAAAATTATTCGCCTTTTATGTTAGTCAGGGCCGCCTCCATTTCATCGTTGCTTAAAAATATCCGTCTTCTGAGGTCCTTTCTCAAATTTGAAAAGAGGAAATTGTGTCTCTTTTGGGCCGTAGGGTGCAAAACAAGACTTCTTTCGCGAGTTTTTCTCTTCTTTTCTCCACAACCACTTGACGTAGTTTTGTCGGAAATGTCACGTAATAATCTCCGTTTATTGTAGTATTTTAGTAGGGTAGTCCATGAATATTCTCGCGGAGCCGCACCCCTAGGGAACGCGTCCCCAGGTGGTGGATAAACGGTGCTCGACAGGTTTTTCTTAGGATATCTGTAGGGCTGGAGGGAAATGAAATACCTCTCGCTGGCCAACAGGCCTCTTGCCTAAGGTTATAGGTCCTCAGGACCTCAACGACAGCAGTGGCGGAGAAGGCAAGCTTCGTTATCAGCAGAGGTAACGGATCTAGAATACCGTTAGACGCAAGTAAAGTTCAGGTTGAAAAGAGCAATTCCTGCAACAAAACCAGTTCTCCATGTATCGACTTGCTCATTCTTGTGTCAAGCTGAGGATGTCAAGAGAGGGATGTAGATGCTGGCAAATCTGCGTTTCTTGACTATGTTCCAGGCAATATAGCGCTTGTGGAACGGTCACTTCACCCGAGCCATCCCGCTGCACCTGCTACCGCTGCTATATCTTCTGGGTACCCCTGGTGCCAATGTTTGAGATCCCAAAGGTGCGGGCTCCATCGAAGGTTGGGAATTTAGAGGATATACACAATGGACTATGGACAATACACGATCCAAAACCCAAAGCACACAGGAACCGAAGGGGCAACCTGAATGCAAGCTGAACCTCAGCCACTAACACAAAGAGCTGAGTTTGTGAAAACATAACTGATCTCTAAAATTAATACCTACAAGCGGGGGCAAAAGCCGCGTTACTGTCTTTCACAAGTGTGTTCTGAAACCCAAAAGCACACAGCCACAAGAGGGCAAGGTGGCAAAAGCTGCACCGCTACATACAAAAAAAAGGGAAAGTCTGTGAAAGGTAGCGGTAAAGCTGGGAAACTAGCTGAGCCAAAACCTACCGTGGTTAGTTGCCAGACCCAGATAGGCACGGCGCTGCCTCATGGTGGTATCGCGTCAACGAGCACACTAGCCACTACCACCAGTGCAATGCGGCTGCTAGGCATGGCGAAAGCAGGGCATAGAAATTCGGTGTACTTGAAGTTTCAGTGGACTAGAGGAATATTCGTCGAAGGGCCTCACTCACTCCGGTTGACACCTCAGCAGCCAGATACTGCTGAGGTCATTACAGCTGACAAAAACACTGGGCCCAAATCCAACGCAGCTGACCGACGAGGTCACCGGAAAACCTGTAGGGGACGCTAGTAATTCTCCGGATTCAGAGGACGGGATGGAATGTACGGAGGGAATGGGTTATCTGGCGCTTGGGATGGATGAGGAGGTGCTGCTATCAGGTATAGATGCCGTCCACTTCCATACCGTGTAGTATTCTGCAAGCAAACCTGCACCACAGCGAAACCACAACGGCTCAGCCAGGGAAGTGGTTGGAGGTTAATCACAATGCCTTAGCACTGATACAGGAGCCGAGGATCTGCAGAGGCAATATATGTGGCGGCAGTGAACCTGTCTACGAAGCCAAGGGTCCCGGGTTCGAGTCCCGGTGGGGGCAAATATTTGTTTGATGAGAACGGATGTTAGTACCCTAGTCATGGTTGTTTATCTATCTAAGTATAATATTTATCTGTATAAGTATGTATATCGTTGTCTAGTACCCAAGATACAGGGAATCCTAGTTTGGGGCTAGATCAATGTGTGTAAATAGTGTCCAAGGTATTATTATTATTATTATTATTATTATTGTTATTATTATTATTATTATTATTATTATTATGTGGACTCCGCAATCTCAGAAGTATGTTGTTTAAAGATACTAGCTCTATTAATCCCCAGGCGTGTATAAAAACCTCCAAGAATATACATGTGCAATCTCTAACAAGTTTCTGTTCCAGAGACGTGTGTGGCTTGAGGCTGCACGAGGCACAATACTCCAGTTTTCGAGGGATGGTTGTCACCTCGATGACAAGACTCCATGCGAAGTTGATCATAACCACGGATGAGAAAGCACAGTACACTCTCTGGGGGAAGGTGAACAACAACGACCGAGGTAAGCTTCTCGTCGAATATCTAGTGACAATCAACCTTAACATTGTTTACATCAGGTTTAGAACAAGCAAGCGTCACCAGACGAAGCAGAATAATCATCGATCTAACACTTGTAATCGAAAAAGTGTCGAGAGCTATCTCAAATTGGTACCTGTCTGCAGAACTATCGTGGTCATATCACAGATGGATTCGATACGCAATTCAGATAAACACAGTCGAGGCAACCTTAAAGCGGAATCCGCGCCAAGCAGAGCGAGTGCAATATGCCAAACGGTTCGATCAACTCCTGAATTAGTAGGAAGTGCCGGTAATAATATCGGGTGCCGAGGGTATAGAGCAACAGGTAAGCAACCTAACTGAGGCCATAACCAGGTACCACCATGCATGCCCTGGAGAGAGAGAGAGGGTTTTTATGGATATGTATTTGTTTTATTTCTCTCCAAGGGTTTTTTACGGCACGTGCCTAAGCCAAGTCCATAGTGATGAATGGGTGATGATATTATGATTATGATGAATTCCCCATGAAATTGAGGACGATCCTGCATGTGTTCAAAATAACGGCCTTTTGTAGTAGTTGTGGATGGATGTAAATGAATTGTTTTTAAGTATGAGTGTTATGAATTAGGAATGACGCCGGTGGTAGATATTATTATGGGTACTGTTTTAACTGATATTACTTTCCATTGGGCTTAGATTTCTATTGAAAGATCGACATATATCGTTATCTTTGTAGCTTGGGTGCTGTTAAAATTTTGAGTATTGTGTATTGCAATGTCTATAAGGTATACCACTCTTTTGATTTTGTCCTAACCTAAAAACCTAACAATTATATAATAATTCAGCAGTTAATAATTTCTTATATGTTTCTCCTTCTTAAAAAATAATAATTTCATAATATAAATGTCCTCTCCTATATTCCTATGTTGCTGTGCCTTATCAAGGTTCACAAGTGTATAAAGTGTTTTGTCTAGTATTTAAGAGTAAAATCTGTTTAATACTCACATAGCTATAAGAACATTGTGAAATGCAATAAATATATTTGATTTGATTTGATGTGCATTAGCCTGGTATGTGGTACGGTATCATACGCTTTGCGATCGATTAATCTATGTACATTATGTTAATATTAGGTCCTTACATATGAAATTGGCGTTTTGCATGAGAGGAACATAAAGTCGTATTTTTAAAATATAATATTGTTGGAAATATCTAGCCCGGATGGGGCGGGGCCTAGCAGCGCGCCATGCAGACGCGCGAAACGCGCAGTACAGTGATTGGTGGACGGGCAGCCGCTGGCTACTTGGCGCCAGTCGAGCAAGCGTCGGGCTTCACTTTTTCGGCGGCGCTTCATGGTGTTGGACGTATCTTTGAATTATAATTTGAGTGTCTGATTTAACGGTTTTCCTTTTGTTATTACAATTATTTTTAGTAGTAAAGTATATTTGTTTTAAAAAAACATTCCTGCTTTTGATTTGTAAAATCAGAAGTGGGATAACCACGGGTCCTAGTCGCTGAAACGGCTTCTTTGTAAATTTCAATTCTAATCTTAACCGTTAAATCTGGAACTTTTTCATCAACCCTGTACACCGGACAAACTGTGAGTACACCCATTTAATTATGTCGGGACGACCCTCTCGGTCAGAGAACAGAAGGGGCGATAGCCCGTTTGGACATCGCAGTAGATTTCGTGAATGTCGACGTGGTCCTCGCAGTCGGCATGATGGAGCGCGCGGGCGGCGCCGTCGCGACAGTTCCTATAGCAGTCGTGACGGTTCCCGCAACCGTGCACTAGATACTATTCTCGGTCGCCTAACTGCGATCGAGGGTAGATTGTCTGCCAGCACCACGTCGGCGATAGGGTCTTGCCCGACACCGATACCTCCAACACAGGATCGCCAAACGCCACCGCTGCCTGTAGCATCAGGCGAGACTAATTTTATTTCGTCTGAACCTAGTAGTGGTGCTACGGACAAACTTGTGGGCGCGCTGACCTCTCTTTTGCAAGCCAGGCCTAGTCACTACTACATATCTAGTTTTGACCCTAATGTGCATGATTTTGATGCTTGGTGTGCTGAAGTGGACAGAGGTCGCGAGCTGAATCGTTGGGCCGATCATGAGTGCTTGTCGCGCATTGGTAGCTGTCTCAAAGGCGACGCGCGTACTTGGCTGAGTGATTGGACTTCTAATGATCGTACATGGACAAATTTTAAGTCTGACTTCCATTCACTTTGCCCACGGAGTATTGACATTGCTAACATTCTGTACGACGTTATGAGCACGAGCTCAAATAAGTTTCCTACCTACGCTGAGTACGCTCGAAAATCATTATTGCGTTTGAAAATTGTAAAGGGGTTATCCGATGATCTGATAACTGCAATTGTTATTCGAGGACTAACTGACCCCCAAGTTAAAGCCGCTGCATCAAATGCAAAGTTACAATGTAACGAACTTGTGGAGTTTCTATCGGTTTATTCAAAACCCAAAAATGATTTTCGCGATACCCGCAATTTAGTCCGTTCATCAAACGAGCGCCCAAACGGCTTGCGTAAGCGTGGCGCAGTGAATAACGATTGGAAGTGTTCTCTTTGTGGCGGCACGGGCCATAAGCATTGGAATTGCCCTAAAAAGCAGAAAACAGAAACAAACAATGCAACTGTGACCTCTGCGGCCGGGAACGGGCCACTTTTGTCGTGTACATATTGTGGAAAGGCGGGGCACTCAATTGATAGATGTTTTGTTAAACGGCGTGTCGAAACTAACAATAAAAGTACAAGCAATGTAAATTTTTGCCAAAATAACAACATTTCGCAACAAAGTAACGTAATGACCGCTGTTATTGAAAAAGTGCCGGTAGATGTTTTAATTGATAGTGGTTCAGACATTTTCCTAATTTCTACCTCTGTACTGAAGCATCTCAAATGCAACAGAAAACCTACATTTCGACTTATGCGCGGTATTGGTAGTCAGGAGATAGAATCGACTAGTTATGTGACTACGCTGGTAGAACTTCCCGAGATTTCTTTAGAGGTAGATCTGTATGTTGTACCTTCTGACAGTATAGGTGCGCCCGTGCTACTGGGCACGGATGTCCTGAACCGTGAAGGCGTGACCTACGTCCGTACCGGTGATACACAGAGTCTCACTCGAGTAGAAAAGGTGTCTCAGGTGCATCATTTGCGTGCTTTAGATACAGTCGCCATAAATACGCCCCTGGTAGGCGAGGCTAAAACTACATTGCTGTCACTCTTGAATGAATACTCGGACTCTTTTATCACCGGTACTGCAACGTCCACTGTCAACACTGGATACATGGAAATAAAGCTTAACAGTGATGCTCCTGTGCACTATCGTCCCTATAAACTATCGGCTAATGAAAAGGCGGCCGTTCGTGGTATAGTCAACGACCTTTTGAGCAAGGGCATTATTCGTGAATCACAGTCGGAATACGCAAGTCCTATCATACTCGTCAAAAAGAAGAATGGTTCTGATAGGATGTGCGTGGATTATCGCGCTCTAAATGCCATAACTATCAAGGATAGGTTTCCCTTGCCGTTGATCGATGACCATATCGACAAGTTGGGTAGTGCCAAATACTGTACGAGTCTTGATATGGCCACCGGTTTCCATTTGGTACCTATGAAAGATGATGATTCCATCAGTAAGACAGCATTTGTCACCCCAGAGAGTCAGTTCGAATATTTGAAAATGCCTTATGGTTTGGCAAATGCTCCGGTGGTGTATCAGCGGATTATTTCGAAGACCTTGAAGGCCCTGATTGATACTGGAAGAGTCCTTACTTATATCGATGACGTCTTGATTCTTTCGGATACAGTAGACGATGGGTTGACAATGTTACGTCAAGTACTAACAACACTCACTGCTGCAGGATTTTCAATAAATCTCAAGAAGTGCGCCTTCCTGGAAACCGAAATTGAATACTTGGGCAGACTTATTTCGCAAGGTCAGGTACGACCGAGCCCCGGGAAGGTGGACGCGCTTGTGAAATCCCAAAAACCCACTAATGTCAAACAAGTGCGGCAATTTTTGGGTCTGGCCGGTTACTTTAGGCGCTATATTGCTAACTACGCAACTAAAACCGCTTGCATCGCGAAATTAACTAAGAAAGGGGAACCGTTTCTTTGGGGACGTGAACAAGACGTGGCTCGCGATTACATAATTAGTTGCTTGACCGAAGAGCCCGTTCTTGCCATATTCGACCCAAAATTGCCCACTGAGCTTCATACTGACGCCAGTTCAATCGGTTACGGGGGTATACTCCTACAGGAACATGACGATAAGCGAAAGAGGGTAGTCAGTTATTTCAGTAGAGCGACGCATGGCGCGGAATCTCGATATCATAGCTACGAGCTCGAGACTCTAGCGATCGTAAAGGCGCTACAGCATTTCCGCCACTATCTTATTGGCATTGACTTCAAGATATTGACGGATTGCAACTCGCTAAAGTTGACTCAAAAAAAGAAAGATCTCATTCCAAGAGTTGCCAGATGGTGGGTCTACTTGCAGGACTTCCGGTTTACGATCGAATACCGAAAGGGTGCGTTCATGCAGCATGCAGATTTTTTAAGCCGGAACCCTGTAAGTGTTTCTCACATCCGCAAGCCAACCAATTGGGCACAAATGGCCCAAACTGCTGACAATGAGACGCAGGAACTCATGGAGAAAGTAAGAGATGGTCAGTTGGATCCATCCCGATATGTGGTAAAAAACAATCTCCTGTACTACAAGTACAGTCGCACCGGAGAGGAGTCACGTCTTCTTTGTTTCATACCAAAGGGGTACAGACTCAGTCTCTTAAGAGTCTTTCATGATGATTATGAGCATATCGGCATGGATAAAACTACCGAACTGATTCTCCGTCACTTCTGGTTCCCTGGTTTAAGACAATTCATCAAAAAATACATAAACCATTGTGTGATCTGTCTTTCCCAAAAACGTGTTCCACGTGCTTCACATCAACCCATACAGTCCTGGACGAAACCTGAAAGTCCCTTCTCCACTGTCCACATGGACGTCCTGGGCCCATTGCCTGAATCCAATGGATTCAAGTATGTCCTGGTGTTAGTAGATGCTTTTTCCAAATTTTGTCTTCTTTATGCCCTGCACAGACAGGACACTGAAGATCTAAAACGCGTGTTTATAAACGCAATTTCCCTATTTGGCACACCTTCATTAATCGTAACTGATAGAGCTAGGATGTTCGAAAGCTCAGCATTTCAAACTTGGGTCAGGGGGTTGGGTTGGTCAACACATCTTATCACACCCGAGATGCACCAAGAAAATGGCCAAGCCGAGCGGTACTGCCGTTCCGTCCTCAATATGCTCCGCATTAAAGCGAACAGCAAGTCCAGTAGTTGGTCTGAAGTCCTATGGAAGATTCAGCTTACACTCAACACGACCAAGCAGGCTACGACACAAACTTCACCCCTACATCTATTGGTTGGAATCGAAGCAACTACCCCGGTCCTGAGGTCACTGGTGAGAGACGTGGCGCTCGACAACTCCCATGCAAATCGTGAAGCGTTGGGTGTTTTGAGACGACAACGGGCTACGGAACAACTTCAAGCCAACCAGCGACGTCAAGACCGCTATGTCAATAAATCACGAGTACAACCACGTGTTTATGCTATTGGCGATTATGTGTTTGTTAGCAAATTTTCACAGAGCACTGGCAAGTTGGACTCCGGCATGAGGGGCCCCTATAAGGAGGTCCGTCAACTTCCCCAGCACCGTTACGAGCTGGAGCTACTGGCAGGGTCATACGGCAAAAAGACTCAGGCCGCGGCTGAACACCTTGTCCTATGGCGCGGTGAATGGACGCCGGAGACATGCGCCGTATTTTTGGAGACTGGTGAGCATCAGGCCACGTTATGCGAACTTTAAGGAGCCTCTAATGTGTGCCATGTGTCTTATGCTTCGACATGCGAACTTTACAGGGCCTCGGTCGGTGTGGTGGTAGCCTGATATGCGAACTTTACAGGGCCTCTGTCAGTGCGGTGTTAAGGAGTTCTGACATGCGAACTTTACAGGGCCTCTGTCAGTGTGGTGGTAGCCTGATATGCGAACTTTACAGGGCCTCTGTCAGTGCGGTGTTAAGGAGTCCTGACATGCGAACTTTACAGGGCCTCTGTCAGTGTGGTGGTAGCCTGATATGCGAACTTTACAGAGCCTCTATCAGTGCGGCGTTAATGAGACGTGAAATGCGACCTTTAAAGAGCCTCTTTCGCGGGGCATAGCAAATGCATTTAGAGATCTAATGCTTTTGCAATGCGGCACATTTTGTGGTTCCGTTTAAGTTCACAACAATTTTCAGCATCGGTCATAGCTGTTTGGGTGCACACTTATAGTTATGATGCGAAGCTTCTAATTGTTTTTGAACAAGACTATTTCCAATCATTCGATAAGGCTTGTAATGGACGTCTGTTTCAGATGATGAAGAACCTGATCACCTAACAGTTGGCGAAGAGCCTCCTGCTCAGGACAACGCGGTCGGGGACGCCTCGCTGTCAGGAGAGGCCGTGTTGGAAATATCTAGCCCGGATGGGGCGGGGCCTAGCAGCGCGCCATGCCGACGCGCGAAACGCGCAGTACAGTGATTGGTGGACGGGCAGCCGCTGGCTACTTGGCGCCAGTCGAGCAAGCGTCGGGCTTCACTTTTTCGGCGGCGCTTCATGGTGTTGGACGTATCTTTGAATTATAATTTGAGTGTCTGATTTAACGGTTTTCCTTTTGTTATTACAATTATTTTTAGTAGTAAAGTATATTTGTTTTAAAAAAAGATTCCTGCTTTTGATTTGTAAAAATATATTTATTTAATCAAAGTATGTACCATTGCTATCTCTACACTTTTGCCATCTTATAGGTAGTTCTTCGAACCCTTTACTAAAAAAAAACATTCGGACGGGAATCAATAAAATCTTTGAAGGCGGTTTGGACTGACCCATCGGAGTTGAATTTTTTCCCTTTCAAGAAGTTATCCAAATTTCGAAAAAAATGGTAATCTATTGGAGCCAGATTTTTTACCAAAATTTTTTAGAACATTTTTGTTTAGGTATGTAGGGTCTATGTTTTGAAACTGTTCGATAAAATTCTGGAAAGTATAGCTTATTTTAAGGGTCGTTTCTGCGTTAATTGAATGAGAATTATTGATTCTGCTCTGTGTGATTGCGTTATTTTCAGTGTGTATATCTATTGTGCTCTAGGTATCGTAAGTTTTGAGTTATTGTGGTCTCATGTGCCTCAGATTCTCTTCTTGACAATTGATTAATACTACTGTTCCGTACAAAGTTTATATCTACTTCTTCTTTAAATTCTTGTAATCTGGCCTGAGAAATGTATTTGTTGTATTCTATGCAGCTTCTTTGGTCGGCAATTGGCTGTTCTGAGAGGTGTGACAATTGTGGGTCATGTATGAATAGGGAAAGTAGTTGTTGCCTATATGCAGACTTATCTATTTCCTGTTAAGTGATCTCATTCTGGATCGCCTATTTGCTCATGGTGGAATCCTTTGTGTTTATGTGTAAATAAAGGAGCAGACTCCCCATAAACTGCTGTCATCTCTTCAAATATTTCCGTCCGCATTTTTTCCTTTGTGAGAAATTATTACTGCCCGATAATCTAATTTCGTGAATGCGCGGATGACTCTGACATGGTGATGCTTACGTTTAAATAACGCAAAGAGTTTTTATGTTTATGACATGAAATTTATCATTTATACTATTTATGCTACTCGCAATTAGTGCTGTGTACCGCGAGCCAAAAGTAATACTTAAAGGTACTTAAGCTCAAAACTTTCCAGCCGCCCCTCGTATATAGTGTGAGTCTTTATAAAGTGCTCATATGAAACAGGTTGGGGGGGGGAACTAATTTTAGCAACAACAAAAATATTAAAATAAATACACCCCGCCCTCCCTATATTTTTGTAGGCATTCTAATATATATATATATATATTTATTGGTTCAGGTTCGCCAACGGACAATACATGTTTACTTAATTATTAAATTTTGTAGACTTTGTCGATGCTTGTCCACTTATAGGCAAACACAGCTTGCATTACATTTCATTTAATTGTCATTGTAAACAATTAAATTGCAGATTCTAAATGATAATAGAATTTTAATTTTTTTTGTACCAACTGCAATAATATATATAACTTCTAAACGAACCGTTTGTAGGGTTCAAATGAACTGAATCGTGATAATGAAGAATAGGCGGTTCTTCCAGTATCAAATAGTCGCTAAAAATTATAACTGTAAACTTAAATTGTTGGTTTATTCGATTGAGAATCGATTGTACAAAAACTAATCTGTGAAACCGCCATACTTGTTGTTTGGCCACACTGTATTTAAAAAGGTTAGTTAATAGCTGTGTTATAAAAGACGTTGCAACCGCCCAAATCCTCCTTTTTTCTGGTGTGTTCTCAAAGCTGATAGGTCGCAGTCGTATAGCCTTCCAAGTACATAAATTCCCGCCAATATAAGGAATTCAGTTAAACTACTAAACCGTCGTTTCTCTAAATCTTAACTCTGCAAATAGGCTCCTAACCAACATAAATTACGCTTTGTTTAAGGATAAACCCCTATTTTGTAGCACTTTTTTTGTTAATTGCTATTTTTCACTAAAATTGGTACTAACCCAAAAAAAAAATCGATAGGGAATATTATTTAACATCAAACTAGCTCTCAAGAAACACCAAAAACATGTTTCTAACTAAATCACTTGTGGCGTATTAATGTTTTATAAATGTTTTTATAATCGGTCAGTAGAGGGTAAATCACAAATAATAAATATAAATAATTAGGTTATGACAACATTACCTAGATCTCTACAAAAACACCCATTTTTATGATATACCTCACGACACATTTACTGCTTTCACATTTTTTCCTTTTCTTGTGCAATGAGACCTGTCTTCTTGCAGTATTTAATGATTCTATGTTGTCTGTATAGTCCCTTAAAGTTGTGGAAAAATAAAATTTCTAGGTCACCACAAACATCCGTTTGTGCCGAAACAAAAACTAGTAGAATAATTCAATATGGCAAGAAGCAAGGTCTTATAGCACAAGTAAAGAAAATAATGTGAAATCCGTAAATTTGTTGCTATCACATTATACATCTAAACTTCCATATTTTTTTTTTGCCACCACGTGTAATGGTCAAGGGTGTGTTCGGCTGCTGTGGTGCAATAAAAGGACTACGGAACAATAAAAGTAACCATAGTCACCTAGTGTGGAATTTTGGTGTGGCTACGGCACGGTTGGGAATTTTTGTACGCACTCGGTGCGCGAGCTCGACTTGCACTTGGCCGTTTTTTACCATTTAACAAGTAATGGCTTCATACTCCTAAAAATCGAATAAAAAAATCCTCAGGTGCTATACTTCCAGAGTTCTAGGTGATCTTGTCACAACGTAATTTCGATGTATTTGGTTTTTGCGATTTAACTCTCTTACTACTTAAAAGACCGAATTTAATAGTAGTTTATGTGATTGCTACATAATGGAGGGCATTAATACTCGAGAGTGGGTTTATGAAAGGAGCCGAAGGCGAGTAAGAACCAATGATTTTGATAGGTTGATGTTTATATTTATCTTATAACCACCCAAAAATGCACATGATGATGATTTGATGTAAATGTAACATAAAAGTTACATTTTTCTGGAATCGGCAGCCATACTGCGTTCGATGCGATCGAGAACGGGTTGATGTTATATTTCAACGAACTAGTAGGATTAGATCTCCTGCAGGAAGCTCTAACACCTAGTTGTGGGACAGAGCGTTGTAAACTCCGATTATAACCCGGCACAGACACGAAATAGGTTTACAGAAGGAGGTCAGATGATACTTTGCTGCACACCCATAAAGTGCTGTTACTATAAGTATTGAGTATTGTTGTTTGAGAAACTTTATTCACTAGCGGAACCGTAATTCTAATAAGTACTTTTCCGTTTGATAAAATTTATCATAAAAACTTTTGTTTGCTTTTCGTTCTACTCACTAGTGGATCCATGGGGGAGAGGGGCTAGGGGCTTAAGAAAAAACGCTCTTTTTAGATCAGTTCAATAATAGTAAGATAGCCTATAGGATTCAGGCCAGAAATGCCCAAAATTATCTAACTTTTTAGGTGATAAACCATTGCACTCTTTATTTAATAGGTACCTAAAGTTAAATTGTGATCAATGTATTTCTGAACTTTATAGGTTAATTATGTTTTACCTAGACTCAGTGGGGTCAAGCCTCCCAAAACGAGAATGCTGGATCAGCCACTGGTTCGACTATTAGGTATTCTCCCATTTTAGTAAGCGTGAAAACATCCACACATTGCGTTTGGCTATGTATCGAAAGTTTTTCAGAATGATTCCCCGCCACACGGATAAACTTGACCCTTGACATAGGTGTTTTTTATTGTGTTGATCATCATGATACGCTACTAATGAAATAAAATAATCACGGAGTTAGAAATAAAGCGTTGGATCTACTGAGATTATTCTTAAGCAATATAATTCAAAAGTAAGAAATCAACGGCGTTAAGTCTGAGGGGTCGGGTGTAAAAATCTGCGTTTCATAAGGTTGCATATAAGGCCATTCGTATTCCTGGTATATATTAATGATCTGCCTTTTATGGTGGAGAAATCGACTGACATGGTTGTTTGCTTCACGGGTCTTCAAAATTTTAAGACAAAAAGAAGATTTTGAGGAATTATTAAATATTTATGATGTCTTTAACCTTGTATTTTTTCACAGTTGGTAGATTATTGTTAAACGCTGGTAAAACCAATTGTATCAAATTCACACTTCCAAATATCAGGCAAGTTGAGACCAGGTTAGTGTTAGACAGCAACACGTTAGAATTAGTAAATGACAAGAAGTTTCTTGGAATAACTATTGATAGAAAAATTTCAGTGGGGACCCCAGCTGGTAGATTGAGTTCTGTGGTTAACGCTTTTAAAAACATCAGACAAAACACGAATGTGGCTACAGCTCGGCTAATATATTTTAGTTACTTTCATAGTATCATGTCTTATGGTATCTTATTGTGAGGGAAAGCAGCAGTTATTTAAATTATTATTATATTATACATATAAAAGAGCTATTGGAGCAATTTATAATTCATTACGCATAGACTCCCTAAGAGAACGTTTTAGAGAAGTGGATATACTAACTGTAGCTACTCAATTTAGTTTCGAAAATATAATGTATGTACGCAAGAACCTTACAACATTTTCCAAATTTAGCAACAGCTGTAATATTAACCTAAGAAATAATCACACACTTGTCGCGCCCTGGTTTAGATTCGCAAAAGTTAGCAATTCTTTTAAAGGTCAGTGCATTCTCTGCAGCAAAAAAATATCTATGGAGCCTTTGAAATTTGAGCAAAAAGTAGATAACGCTATATATAGTGATGACTCTTATTTAATCATATGCCTCGGTAATATGGGTAATGTGAACAAGTCTGACTTAATTAAATATTTAGACAAGCTCTGTTCTTTAAAAGTAAAACAAATTGGTTTATTCACATTTACTTACAGCGACAGCCTGCTACAATCAGAAACAACCTTAGATATAAGCTGAATATGACCTTGCATATTATATCATGCAAAAATAAAATACATGTACTATCAGTTTTCTTAGTAGAGATAAATATTATTTGACTAAAGGTAAATATTACCTTTCTAATTATTACAAAAGACAAGCAGCAAATTCGCTATCCTATTATTTTAATATGCTCAGTACAGGCATTACATGTAGCCAAAAATTTGGCTACATGTAATGCCTCTATTGAGCATTATAGTGATGTTTTAAACAAAACCTTGGAAGTTTGTCCAATTCATTTAAATTAGATACAACGACAATAGAGAAAGTCTTTAGCCCGTCAAATAATATTAATTAAATACATAATAAAAACCGAAAAACTCAAAATTTTTAAATAAATGCAAAGTTTACTAATCTGGTCCACCAAAATATTCAAGGTATTAGCAGTAAATTATTAGAGTTGGAATTGTACATGACCTCTTTTAATATTGATATTTTATGTCTAACAGAATATTGGCTAAAAAGCCATGAGCTCATGTTCAATTTCAGTAACCACCAGGTTGGTAGTTCTTTTTGCAGATAACATGCTGTTCGTGCTCTCTTATATTTCTAAATAAACACTTAAAGTTCAAAAATCGTTATGAATTAGTATGTTTATCAGTTGAAAGCCACATTGAAGTAGCATGTGTTGAGCTGGAGCGCATAATTGTAATACGCGTTTACAGCCCACCCTCAGCTTCATTTGATGTTTTTGAAAAAGTTATGGATGAAATATTATTTAAAGTATCAAAATCTAATATCAAATAAAGTTTATATTCTATTCTATTCTAATCTAATAAAACGCTTATGATATGTGAAGACTTCAATGTAAATTTATTAGAAACTTACTCTCTTAATACGAGACTAACTAACTTATTTAATTCTCACAACTTAAAGCCACTTTTCATGGAACCTACTCGAATAACTGAAACCTCAGAAAATTTTATAGACAATGTATTTGCTTATCCAAATGAAAAAAATGTACTTAAAAGATTATAAGTAATTTAAAGTCAGACCATTTAGGTCAATACATTAGACTAGAAATTCAACTTAAAAAAGTTCTACAAAAAAGATAAAATACATCCCTGTGACTGCACATCACTTTGAAAGGTTTAAATTGAATTGGGATAGCAAACTACCTATCAATTACTATAGTAATAACCCTAATGAGTCATATTGCATTTTTTTTTACAAATTCAGCAATGCGTTGAATGCTGTATTTACTACCACAGCATTGAAACTTAACTTTAGTAAGTGGGCCACAGTAGGTATACTTAAAAGCAGACAAAAATTATATGATAATTCATATAATTTTTGTCTGCTTTTAAGTTGGGATTTTGTTGTAAAAGCGAATAAACTACCCTTTAAAAGATACATTAACCATATGGAGCCTGGTAGTAGGTATGGCTAGTTTATTCCTATTTCTAGTGTTGACATTGTACCTGTCGCTATTCTTAGGAAATTTATCAATATTTTTGTGGACGTACATTAGGTTTTCATAAATATACTGACACGGCACTGTCATAATGTTAATTTCCTTAAATTTACAACGCAGTTACTCTCTGGGAGCCACACTGTAGATTGCACGAACAGCCCTCTTTTGCAGCACAAATATTATGTTAATGTCTGCAGCGTTCCCTCACAGCAGTATGCCGTAAGACAAAATGCTATGGAAGTAGCTGAAGTAAACTTGTCTAGCTGTTTCCAAGTCCGTAAAAAAACAGATTTTTTGAACTGCATAAACTGCGGAACTAAGTTTTTTCGATAGATTATCTATGTGTGAGCCCCATTGAAGCTTATTATCTGAAAAACAATGGAATCATAGCGAAGAGTTCAAGGATAAAGTAAAAAAGTACTCAAAAAACTTTAGAAAAGATTGTCAAATTGCAAAATCAAATTATATCAGATCTTAAATAAGAAAAAGTGATAGCAAAGTTTAAATCAACTTGGGATATAATTAAAAGTGAGACTAGAAAGGTCAGTATTAAAAACAATGAATACTAATTAAAAATTAATGTTATTACTATCAAAAATTATATTGATGTAGCTAAAGCGTTTGTTTATTTTTTACTGACATCCAATCTCTACTACAAAGTCTTTAGACTCTTCCAAAGTAGTCACTGAATCTTTGCTAAAAGACTATGTACCTAGATGTGAAAATCAATTCTCGTTTAATTATGTAGATGTTGCAGATATTATTAAAGCTTTTAAATCAATAAATGTTAAGAAAACTGCAGACCTCTGGGATATTTCTGTTCATGTTGAGAAGCCCTTAATATATGTTATAGCACTTGATTTAGCTTTCATATTTAATGCATCTATTGAATCTGGCGTGTTTCTTGATTTAATGAAACACAGTAAAATAGTTCCTTTGTTTAGAACGGGTAGTACATCTGACACTTCTAACTTCAGACCGATATCGGTATTGCCTATATTTAGTAAAGTTTTTGAAAAAGTAATTTTAAATCAACTTCTTACACATTTCAACACCAACAAACATGCTCCACTGTAAACAATTTGGTTTTACACAAGGAAAATCAACTACTGATGCCGGTATTGAGTTAATATCACATATATATATGATACCTGGGAGGAGTCGCATGATGCTCTAGGAGTATTTTGCGATTTGTCTAAGGCTTTTGATTGCGTTGACCATGGGACATTGATCAGGAAATTACATCACTATGGAATTAGGGATAACTCTTTAGATCTTCTCTTTTCTTATTTAAATGACAGGATACAGAGAGTTGATATTAATGGAAAACGATCTCCAGGGTCTGTTGTTACTATGGGTGTACCGCAGGGTTCCAAACTTGGGCTATTCCTATTTTTGGTTTATATTAATGACCTGCCACATCTTTTTAGAGTTTGCGGATGACACTTTACTTTTATTTAAAATGAAAATAAACTTTGACGATGTGAATAATGCAATCTCAAAGGTAGTCAATTGGTTTAAGGCCAATAATATTTTACTGAACAATAACAAAACTAAATGCATTAGTTTTATACTCCCCAATGTTAAACAAGTCTCGGCTGATGTTAATGTTGAAAATTTAGAAACTGTAGACAGCACGGTATTCCTAGGAATTACTTTAGATAATAAGCTTCAATGGGGCCCACACACAGATAAGCAATCGAAAAAACTCAGTTCCGCAGTTTATGCAGATCAAAAAATCCGTCTTTTTACGGACGTGGAAACAGCTAGCTTGACTAGTTTACTTCAGCTACTTCCATAGCATTATGTCTTACGGCATACTGCTGTGGGGGAACCATGCCGACATTAACATAATATTTTTGCTGCAAAAAAGAGGCTGTTCGTGCAATCTACAATGAGGCTCCCAGAGTGTCTTTGCGTTGTAAATTTAAGGAAATTAACATTATGACTATGCCGTGTCAGTATATTTATGAAAACCTAATGTACGTCCACAAAAATATTGATAAATTTCCTAAGAATAGCGACAGGCATAATGTTGTTAAGTGAAGCATGTATTCAATCTTATTGGTCTGTTAGTTACTGACTTACTTTGTGAAAGCGTTTCTATGCATGTCACTTTTAGATTTACCTGTCAATAAAATTCAATGTGTACTTTCTACAACAATGATTTATTTAATTTATTAAAGTGGTAGCAGAGATTTAAAAAGTATTTAAACCAATCGCAAAGTCATCCCAATATGTTATTTTGGTGAAGAAACCAAGATTTGATTTGAAAGATGTCAGCAGGACACAAGATAAGTGTAAAACGTAGTCTACAAGGGAAACGTCAAAATGGACAATTCTATCGTAGAAGCTACCAAGTTTCGAATCGGGAACTTATCAGGGACCGATGACTATAAGATGTGGAAATTCAAAGTTTTCATGGTGCTGAAGGGTGTACCAGGTGCTAAAGATTTCTTGGAAGGTAGAAAATCCAGACCAGCATGTTTGCAAGGTACGCCAACTTCGGAGCAAATTGCGAAACATGGAAAGGAAGTACAAGAATTTGATAAACTAGATAGCATAGTATTAGCATAGTTTATTTCTTGATCTCTACGAATTTGCCAAACGACATAGTTACAAAGATGATGCGCTTCGACAACGCTAAGGATATGTGGGATGAACTAAATCGGCTGTACGGAGGTTGTATCGTAGACAAATCCTACGAAATGTGTCAAACATTCTTCGGATACAAGAGGGATACCAAGCATGACATGGCTATACGTATTTCAACGTTAAAGAGTCACTGGCACGAACTCAATGTAGCATTAGAAGAGACAAATGAGTTGCCAGCAGCAATATTGATCTATAAGATATGGGACACTTTACCGAATGAGTATTTGGGATTCAAGTCAAGCTGGAATCTAATGACGAAGACTGAGCGCACAATAGAGAACCTTACAACACAGTTATGCGCACATGAGAAGATCCTAACAAAGCAAAAAGCAGATGTTAAGGCGGAAAGCAGCGCAGAAGGCAATAGTAGTGCAGAAGCATTGTAAATAAAGCAAGAAATAAAGGCAATAAGGATAAGACAAAGAAGAAAGACGTTCAAAGTCACAAATGCAACTATTGTGGAGAATCTGGACATTTTCTCAGAAAATGTCAGAAATGGATCGCAGATGGCAGACCACCAAAGAAGTCGACTACCGTAGATATGAACCTAGCTGTTTTCTCAGTCGAAAACCTTGATGGTAAAGTCAGAGACACGACGAACTGGTATGTGGACAATGGGGCAACCAGCCACATAACAAACAGAGGCGATCTCTTTGAGGACTTTAATTATTTCAAGGGTTCACACACGATTACTGGAGCTAACGGACAGACAATCCCAGCAGTAGGGATGGGTTCTATTCGTGCAGAAGCTGAAGTAGATGGTCAAAGAGAGCAAATCCTTTTGAAGGATGTTTGGTACGTGCCTAGCATTAGCAGGAACCTTTTTTCTGTCCTTGCCGCACACGACATCGCTAATAATAGCATCTTTGAATCGGATCTTACTACGTGCATAATGAAGATTAATGGCGAGACCAAGCTATTTGGCAACAGAGAGAAAGAGGGTGGGCTTTACCGTCTGAAACTGAAATGCGTGAAGCCAGCCACCCCAGATAAAACTGTTGAAGTAAATGAGCGGTTCAGTCATCAAAATAAAACACACGTGAAAAAGGTATTGGAGAGAGACTTAAACATAAAGACTGAAGCAAAGACAGAACTCTGTGAAGGCTGTGTTTATGGGAAATCTCATAGATTGAAGTTCGGGCCTAGGGAAAAAGCCACTCAACCTGGAGAATTGATCTGCAGTGATGTGTGTGGACCATTCCACTGCTCGATCGGAAAGAGTAAATACTTTGATTTATTCAAGGACCTATACATGAAGTACCGCTGGGTATATGTAATGCGTCAAAAATCTGATGTCCACGAAAAACTACTACATTTGATAGCTGAAGCTAAGACTGCGGGTATAAAAATAAAAGAAGTTTTAAGTGTCAATGGTGGCGAGTTCGATAATGAAAGGGTTCGTGCTACACTAGCGAAAGAAGGTATCAAACAGAGGTTCACGATGCCTTATACCCCACAACAAAATCCCACTGAGAGGGAGAATAGAACTGTTGTGGAGATGGCGAGAGCCATGATGCACGCCCATGTGAACATTCCAAATGGCTTGGGGGCTGAGCTGATTATGACGAGCGTGTACATTCTTAACAGGACAGGCCCAGGTCCTGAAGGTAAAACACCATATGAAGCATGGCATGGCAAGAATATACTTTGACTTTGACTTTGACTTTGGTAGAATGAGGACTTGGATGGGTACTAGAACTCAGGAACCAGGAATATAAAGGCAGTCACTATCCCTTTAAAATTGACAAATCAAACAATCGGGCAATCTTTTTATTGATCGATTTGTCAATTTAAAAGGGATTCTGATAGAAATTCCCAGATGTCAGACAGAATACCATAATAAGCCCTTTAAATAAGCTTTCTAAACATCAATTTGAAAGCTTCATTTCACTGATATAGAATGGAGCTACTGGTCCGAATGCTTCAGTTAGATCTTTTTACTATTCCACCGAACTGGAGCGCTATTCATAATTACTTTGCGGATCTGATTCAAACGTATTAGCGAGTCAAAAGTTACATAGCATTAATAAGGAATTGGGCCCATGAGTATGTTCACGCATATATACTCGGTCTCTAAATACTCACTACTGGATTCTCAAAGCTCACTCAAGCCTATAACTACAACTTGGTTAATAAAACAGCCCGTTTGATACAATTGTCTCGTACGTCATACCTATTATGTAAAAGTATTCTGATGAAAATACCTATTTAAAAATAAGCTTTCATTATACAGTGTACTTGTATAATGTACTTAGTATGTAAATGTAAATAAATTAAATTAAACGTAGACAGTTCCAATTTCGGAGTAGAATTCTGCGTATATCAAGGACTCTGTGCAGCTCGCTGGAATGCTTAGAGCGCCGTAATGACGTCATGAATATTTTGCACAGATATTGCGACTGTGGCTGTGTTGCATATCCAATTACCCATCTCCATTTTTCTGTTCGAATGTTAAAATTACGCGTTGTGTTTGAAATATAAAATAGGCCAACATACAATTATTTTACAAAATAGCTAAGTAAATGAGTGCTGAAAAAAGGGGTCTATAAGGATGCTCTTTAAAATTATAAATAAATATGCTAAAGTTCAGTTCATAATCCTGGACAACAATCGGGATAAGGTTAACAGTTGTAGAAAATTTAATCAGCTTTAATTATGTAGTACAATAACATTTTCTATGACGTGTCGTTTTCAAGATGTAAGCTAAAAAACAAAAAAAGAACCTTCTTCTGGGGGGTTACCACAATCTTTTTCCGATTCAAATTAGGTTCAAAACAAGAATATCACCATGGCAACCACTTCCATTCCAATTCGCCACAATGGGCTTTATTTTAAGACGGTCACGGTAACTTTATGGATCAAATTAGGTTCCTAATCTGAATCGGCATAAGACGTTGTGGTTACCCCCTATCCCCTGTTCTTGTGCTCACCCCGGAGGGTTCAGGACTTTCAGTATGTTTGTCTTCAAACATGTAGTCTAGCTAAACAACGTTCCGTGGTGGAACTTTCTGGTCTCGACTTTTCCATCTAGAATCGTTCGTTAAATAGTTTATGTGTAGTATGTTAGCCTCTGCTACGTTTGATCTACAGGTGAGTAGGGGTTCAAATCCTGTACACAATGACCGCTCAGTGACAATGACGTGACGACGTTGGCTAACTTCAGTTATCTTTTATCTGACGTTAATAAAATTTATATTATTTATTTCCTTTTCTCTTTGATTGATGACTACTTTATACATTAAACGCCTCAAATTCTACCATTAATGACACAGTTGACCGCCGCCGTCGCGCCATTGTCACTGAGCGGTCATTGAACTAGCAGAATTGGGCCCCAGAGCACTTAAAGCGTGATAAACAAAGACACCATTAGCCAAATCAATTACCTACAGTGACTTGACGCGACCCGAGACACAAATAGATTATTATTAAAACCCTATAACGGTGCTACATCAATATGTTTAACGTGTAGAATAATTAGACTGTAAAATGTGTAATGAGTTTAAGTAAAAAAAGTGTTACCTATCTCATTTTTCTGTTCGAAAGTTAAAATGACGAGATATTATAGTATGTTACGTTAACCTCTACTAAGTTGGATCTAAAGGTGAGCATTTATGCGTACTAAACATAGACGCCATTAGCAGTATCAATTACTAGGCAGTGATTTGATTTTCAGATGCGATCCGTGACACAAATAGATTATTATCACAACCCTATAGGGTGCTACAAAGTCAAAGTCAAAGTCAAAGTTCCTTATTACTGTAGATATTTACATATACTTAGCAAACATCATTTTTTGCCTCTTCTCTACATTGGACCACTTTGGGAGAAGAAGGGCGTAGAAATTCTCACAGATTGATTTTTAGATCTCTTTTAAACATTTGTTGTGCTTAACTTATAAAAATATTACAATATTAATTATTATGATTAATAAACAGGTATAAATAATTTAAAATTATTGACAGCAAGGTCTATGTTGAGCTAGATTAACCCCATACAGTCCCGTCATTTAAGTAATCTTGAACATTGTAGTGTCCCTTTTTCGACAAAGTCGCTTTAACATGCTTTTTAAATTGCTCAAATGGCAATTTCAAAATTTCCAGCGGTATCTTATTGTAGTAGAGAATGCACTGACCCTTAAAAGAATTGCTAACCTTCGCGAGTCTAAACCGGGGCGAACATAGTCTGTAATATATTTCTTAGGTTAAAATTACAAAACTGCGGAACTGAGTTTTTTCGATAGCTTATCTATGTGTGGGCCCCATTGAAGCTTATTATCTAAGGTAATTCCTAGAAATACCGTGCTATCTACAGTTTCTAAATTTTCACCTTTAACATTAGCCGAGACTTGTTTAACATTGGGGAGCATAAACCAAATGCATTTAGTTCTGTTATTATTCAGTAAAATATTATTGGCAGTAAACCAATTGACTACCTTTGAGATTGCATTATTCACATCGTCAAAGTTCAAACTGCGTCGTTTCATTTTAAACAAAAGTGAAGTGTCATCTGCAAACAGTACAATCTCATGATTATCTCTGACAAGATGTGGCAGGTCATATGGTATAAACCAAAAACAGGAATGGCCCTAGTATGGAACCCTGCGGTACACCCATAGTAACAACAGACCCTGGAGATCTTTTTCCAGTAATGTCAACTTTCTGTATCCTGTCATTTAAATAAGAAAAGAGAAGATCTAAAGAGTTATTCCTTATTCCATAGTGATGTAATTTCCTGATCAATGTCCCATGCTCAACGCAATGAAAAGCCTTAGAAATCGCAAAATACTCCTAGAGCATCATGCGCCTCCTCCCAGGCATCATATATATGTGATATTAACTCAATACCGGCATCAGTATTTTTGCCTTATACAAAACCAATTTTTTACAGTGTTGTTGTTGTGAGCATATTGTTGCTGTGGAAATGTGCAAGAAGTTGATTTAAAATTACTTTTTCAAAAACTTTACTAAATGTAGGCAATACCGATATCGGTCCGAAGTTAGAAGGGTCAGATGTACTACCCAATTTGAACAAAGGTACTATTTTACTGTGTTTCATCAAATCGGGAAACACGCGAGATTCAAAAGATGCATTAAATATGAAAGCTAAATCAAGTGCAATAACATTTATTAGGGGCTTTACAACATTAATAGAAATGTCTCAGAAGTCTGCTGTTTTCTTAACATTTATTGATTTAAAGGCTTTAATAATATCTTTATCATCTACATAATTAAACGAGAATTTATTTTCACATCTAGGTACATAGTCCTTTAGCAAAGATTCAGCGACTACTTTGGAAGAGTCTAAAGACTTCGTAGCAGAGTTGGGATGTCAGTAAAAAAAAAACAAACGCTTTAGCCACATCAATATCATTTTTGATAGTACTGAATATCATAAATTTTTCATTCGTATTCATTGTTATTAATACTGACCTTTCCAGTCTCGCTTTTAATTATATCCCAAGTTGATTTAATTTTGTTATCACTTTTTCTTATTTAAGATCTGATATAATTTGTTTTACAATTTGACAAACTTTTCTAAAGATTTTTGAATACTTTTTTACTTTATCCTTGAACTCTTCACTATGATTCCATTGTTTTTCACTATATAATTCATATAAATTTTGTCTACCTTTAAGTATACCTACTGTGGCCCACATACTAAAGTTAAGTTTGTCTGAGACCACAATCGATCTGGTAGTAAATACTTCATTAATGATTCGATTCTTTAAATAATATGTCATCCATGACTTTTTCAAAACATAACATGAACATCAAATGAAGCTGAGGGTGGGCTGTAAACGCTTTTTACAATTATGCACTCCAAGTCAACACATGCTACTTCAATGTGGCTTTCAACTGATAAACATACTATGTCATTACGATTTTTGAACTTTAAGTGTTTATTTAGAAATATTAGAGAGCCTCCACGAGCCGCATGTGATCTGCAAAAAGAACTACCAACCTGGTGGTTACTGAAATTGAACATGAGCTCATGGCTTTTTAGCCAATATTCTGATAGACATAAAATATCAATATTAAAAGAGGTCAAGCACAATTCCAACTCTAATAATTTACTGCTAATACCTTGAATATTTTGGTGGACCAGATTAGTAAACTTTGCATTTATTTTACAATTTTGAGTTTTTCGGTTTTTATTATGTATTTAATTAATATTATTTTACGGGCTAGAGACTAGAGAAGCCAATGTTCAAAAAAATTACGTTTGCTAAATGACTTTGACTTTGGTTGAAGTGTGAGAGCATTTGATTGAGTATAATCTTTTCAAATATTTAACTTAGTGCTGGAAGAATAGATATTGGTCTGAAATTTGAAGGATCACCCTTATCTCCCGACTTGAACAGAGGTATCAGTTTACTGTGTTTCGTGAGGTCTGGGAAAGCTCCATCTTCAACACATTTATTGAATATATAAGCTATAACTAGAATTATTGAACCAATGACTTTGACTGATATACCCCACAGGTCCTCATTATTTTTTAAGTTAAGTAATTTTAACGTTTTGACAATATCCTGGCGATATACATGATGAAATTTTAAATGTCAGTAAGGACTGACGCTAGTTTTGTTTTTTAATAAGGTCTCTGCTTCATATGGAGATGAATTTAGACGATCTGTTGTGAGTAAAGGTACATTGGTGAAGAATGTTTCGAAAGCTCGAGCAACCTCAGCGTTGGATTTAACAACATCATCACCTATCTTTATTCAGAAATCTTTAGAAATCATAGTCCCTTAGTATAATTTTGCCAGTTTCACGATTCATTTTTTGCCCAACTGTTTTCATTCTATTGAATTTTGTATTAATTTGTTAAGTTTTTGCAGTTCTACAAACCAACTTGAAAGTTTTGGAATATTTGTTAAAATAGTTATGAAATTTTCGATCAAAGTTATAGGTTTTAGTTCATAAAGGTCATACAAAATAGCTCTCTTTTGACGATATCCAAATATTTCCCAGACATTTAATTTAGATTTACCGTTGTAGTCACTGACGTTCTTTAATTTAAAAACTCCTTTTTGAATAATGTTAAAGAAGTCTGAGTATATTTTGTTTGGGTTCTATTCATTGAAATCCGGTACTGGAAAATGTATATCTAAGTTTTTTGTATATGTCTATGGGATGAAAACTGTATGACCACTGTGATCGGAAGGTAAGCAGTTAATTACATTTTTACTTGTGAATGCATAGTCACAATAAAAGGTTATTTAAGCAAGTTTAGCTGGTAAGTGTAAATCTAGTTTGCTTTAGAAATACATGACATACATTAAATGATTTGAATAAAGTTATTAATCTTTGTTTTATTGTTGTTCCTACCAGCAAATCAACATTAAGATCGCCACAAATAATTAACTTTTATTTGTCGTTACATAGTTAAGTGAGGCTTCCTCCCTAATTTTCTTAAATATTTCGAAATTGTTATGCCGATTTTCATCCCTCGGTGGCCTGTTGACACAAACAATAATATGTCTATCGAAATCAACACAAGATACCTCTATTTGCCTTTCATCAGTGTACAAGAATGTCTTTCCGTTGTTTCACCTTCATGTTTAGTAATATTAAAGAACCACCTCTATCAGCAGTCTTTATATTGTAACAACTGACAATTTTGTAATTGTTTATGTTAAAAGACGTCATATTTTCCTTTAACCAGTGTTCTGTCACACAAATTACATCGATGTCATTTTTTTTTTAATTCTAATACAAGTTATTTTCCAGGTAGCCCCTGGTTGTTTTGATGGGTAATATTTAATTGGGGCTTTTACCCTTTGACATATAAAGTGGCCTTTGTATGCTGGAGATTTCCTCTTTTGTCATATGAACAAATTTAAATTACTTGGAACATATTTCAATGTTGCATGTAAGGTATGATTAACCTATGAATTCCCAATACCTGCACATGTTAAGAGTAATATGACATGCACCCCATGTGCACCCCATATTACTCTTAACATGTGCAGGTTTCTGATTAGTCTGTTCAACAAAAACATCTGATGTCAAGTTAAACCAACTATTAGCTGCGTCGCATATATTTAAAGCTAACAATGTAGCTACTAATTTTCTATATTTAGTAAGTAAGGAAATAAGTAATTATATATTTATTTATTTATTACTAGTATGTGTGAATGGGTGTGTGCGAGGGTGCGAGGGGTGTGTGTGTTTGTGTGTAAGGGTGTGGGAGGATGAGTGCGTTTCTGATTATGTTATACTATAAAAAATACTGTTTCATCATACGTAAAATTTTTGAGTAGTGTAGACACTTTCCTTTTACATTCATATTTGGGTTTGTTAAATATGAAATGTTATATAGTTTAATTTAATTTATTTTATAGTTTTGGGCCAAGATAGAACTGATGTCTTTTTGTGAAACTAAGATTCGGCAAGGGTGTAATACAAAGTCTTTGCGACGTTTGGAGGTTTCATAGAAAGGCGTATTGATGTGTTGGTGAATCACGGAATTGTATATAAATAGTTGTCTGACGATTATGACGTCACAATCACTGTACAGTTCAGTAGTAGTGTAGAGGATAGGACGTTTAGTGGCTACCTTCAGCATACCACGTTGAGCCACTTTTAGTGGTTTGAGGTGTGTTTTTGTTGCAACACCCCAACACGTACAATCTTGAACATCTCTTTTTCGACAAAGTCGCTTAAAAATACTTTTAAATTAAAATTTTCAAAAGGCAATTTCAAAATCTCCAGAGGTATCTTATTGTAGTAGAGAATGTACTGACCCTTGAAAGAATTGCTAACCTTTGCGAGTCTAAACCAGGGCGCAACTAGTCTTTGATTATTTCTTAGGTAAACGTTACAGCTATCGCTAAGTTTGGAAAATGTTGTAAGGTTCTTGCGTACATACATTATATTTTCGAAAATAAATTGTTACTGTTAGTATGTCAATTTCTTTAAAAAGCTCTCTCCCAGATTTTACAGGATTATTGAACATTGGATCGCGATTTTGAACTTTAACACTTTAAGATAAGGTTAAAATCCTATGAAACAAAATTGATGGTTCTATCAAATGCTAGTAACAAGTGGGTTAAGGATAGTTCATTTTAAATTATCAATTGCTCGAATCGCTCTTTTCCGTAAAATAAAAATAGTTTGAATATTCGCTGCTTTCCCACACAACAAGATACTATAGGATAAGATACTATGTAAGTAACTAAAATATACTAGGCTAGATGTAGCGACATCTGCGTTTTGTCTGATGTTCCTAAATTTACCAGCTAATTTATCTATGTGGAATTTCCTATCAATGGCTATTCCCAGAATTTTCAAATCATTTAGTAATTCTAACGTGTTGCTGTCTAACACTAAACTGGTATCAACTTTCCTGACGTTGAAGTTTTTAAGTGAGAATTTGATACACTTGGTTTTACCAGCGTTTAACAATAAATTAATTAAAAATTATCTTAAACCTTGAACTGTGAACCAATTCAAGGTTTAAGATAATATCATTAATATAAATATTTTCTGTAGTTCTGTCAAATTACAAGCGTATGGAAAATTTCTTAGTATAAATTTGCTTTGCATACTACTACGTAACTCTAGAAGTGTTTCAACACTTTTATTCAAATCATTCCAACTAATGTTTGAATAATTTCCCACCATAATTAAACACGCCTCAGCGGGTGGCGTGGCACTCGCGCTGTTGAGCTGCGAGGTGCCTCGTCCTCGACGATGGCGATGCTGTTTCTTGATTGGCATAGGAGCACATCAAGGTATAGAGGTTAGAAATTAACATAAAATGCAGAATAATTGGACGGTAAAATGTAAAGAGGAATAAAGTAAAAAAAAACAAGTCTGTAATCTATGGGCCGACGTTAAAATCTAACAAAATCCATCAAATAAGAGTCTTATAAAATCATAGCAAAAGCTGGCACCCATCTCATTTTCCTGTTAGAAAGTTAAAATGACGAGATATTGTACCTATGTTGCGTTTGTCTGTACCTATGTAGCCTCTGCTAAGTTTGATCTACAGGTGAGCACTTATGCGTACTAAACATAGACACCATTAGCAGTATCAATTACCTAAGGCAGTGATTTGATTTTCAGACGCGGGCCGTGAGACCAATTGATTATTATTACAACCCTATACGGTGCTACATCTCGTATGTAGCATATCAATGAGAGGTTAATATAACATGAAGAATAATTGGACTGCAAAATGTAAAGAGGACTTAAGTAAAATTTCTCTAACTTCTAATTCCAAATGTATTTATTACTGTAGATATTGACTTATAATTAGCAATCGTCATTTTTTGCCATTTCTCTACATTGGACCACTGTGGGAAAAGAAGGGCTTTTTAGATCTCTTTCAAAAATTGCTTGTGCTTAACTAATACCAATTTTATAATATCATTATATCATAATTAATAAGTAGGAATAAATAATTACAAAACTATTAACAGCAAGGTCTGTGTTGAGCCAGATTTACCCCATACAAGTCTCAAGTCTGTTATCTACGTGCCAACGTTAAAATCTAACAAAATCCTTCAAATAAGAGTCTTATAAAATCATAGCTAGAGGTAAAAGCTACATTCGACCCTCAGCTACCCCGAGTGGTAATTAATATGCAAAACGCTTTACATAATATGTATGTGAATATTTTCTGCTTTTTGTTTGAGATGAAGAATGGGATTTACACGCTTGTATTGTTAATAGGCGACTCGTATGAGAGCACACTTCATCCTAGGGCTAAAAGGGTCGAGGGTTGATAGGCGGAAAGGGTCACCCATTCATCTCAACTTAAATACTTACTTAGGTTAGGCAAGGAGTTATTCTAATCTAACAATATTTAAGTGTAACGTTACTTCAATATTAACTTAGACTACTTACCCGTGATAGGATTACATTTTCTAATTTGGATTGTACTTATTTCGATAAACGTCATTTACACACAGACAAAAACAAATATTGCAGAAAATATACAGATTAATATTTATACAGATTAATAACAGCCTCCGACCTCATAACAAGATTAACAAGTACAGATAGGCCAGTTGGTAGAGGTTCAAAGCTGAAGGGTTTGTAACACAAGATGGTACATTTTTTTTATCTTATATGGTGCAACTGAGGAAATATAAAAATTGGTAAAATACGAGATCTGGGGATACCTTTGGGCAAATACAAAACCTCGAAATGTTGGCACTTTTTTTTGGTTTCTCGTTCATAAATTTAATAGGGTGCATCCTAGCGAAAAGTTGCTTTCAAACAAATGAAGACCACACAAATTTGCATCTAATGAGTACAACACTAAATTATTCGGTCAAGCGATATAGTAGAAAACCTTGGTCAAAAAACGAAGTTGCTTATCCTCTAATTTGTCGAATTAGGTCAAAAACACTCACACAAAACAAAATCCAAAATAGCCTTTCATGACTTGCGCAATGGTATTTAACAATGGTACCCCATTAACTTTGCACGCAAAAATGGTATAAGAATAGTTCGCCATTTAAGTAGTAAGTAATAACATAGACAAACTGGTTTTGCACACCTCAAGTATTCAGTGTCTTATTAGCTGGGAATTTAGTGCGATTTACCGTTTGAATTTGGACTGTGAGCTCATGTTTGGCACAGTTGTTTTGTAGGTGGTCTTGAGTGGATTTAGCCAGGGAAGCATCGGGAGGCACTTCCAGTTTGGCGAGGAGGGGGGTGGTTTGATTTCGCTGCGTTCTCGCAGTTGGTTGGTAAAATCAGATACTTAACTAACTCTCTAGACCGTTAATTAAATACCGTCGTTTAACCAAACCAAGTCACCAGCATTTTGATTTAAATAAACCTGTGCAACCTGATATAAATCGTCGAAAACGTATTAGGTATATCACAGTATTAGGATTGCACAGCTTATATCAGGGCAAAATATTGCGGTAGCTTAGGTGAAGGGTAAAGGGTGTGAGCGAAGCGAAGCCCCCTTTATCATTCGTGTTAGGTTGAACATGTAAGAACAACAAAAATACATAAAATATAAACTTAGGTACATAAAAAAATATTTATATTGTATATGTCTTATTGCCTAGGAACGTTTAGACAATGCGTTAAACGTTGCGTTCACTTGTCTGACGGAATTTTAATGACTTGGTTAAACGTCGGTATTTAATTAACGGTCTAGAGAGTTAGTTAATTGTCTGATTTAACCACCTAACTGCGACATATGTATCTCTCTAAGTATTGGTACCTATGGCATGTTTGATATTATTTTTGAGATAAATTTAATATTTTGAATTCATTTCTGGAAAATATATGTTTTTCCCTACAAAAACAATATGTATTTGGTATAATCTGTAAATCGCGAACAATTTTTCACATTATCGCCGTTGTCATTTTAACCATAAAATATATTTGCTAAAGACTTAATCTATCTGCATTACAGAGTTATAATTTTTGTTAGAATTTCGTGGCGAAAAATGAGTGAAAAACAATAAAGTTTACTGCAGGGCAGAGTAGCTATAGTGCGCAATTCCTTATTTTACCAAAACGAACTTGTATTTATATTTGAATCGTCTTGATGTCCATTGTGCTGGGTTCTATGGGGGGGTCTATGACCACCTACAGAACAACTGTGCCATATTTGAGTCCTCACTCACTTTAATTTCAAATGGTTCCCATTCAAAGTATTGCACTAAATTCCCAGCTATATGCCCTCCCATCGGCTGTATACAACAACCTGTGACGTCAGAGATGCAAAATCATTTTGAACAGTATTTGGTGGTGTTATGGAATGAATGAGAATTTATAAGTGAATTTAATTATGAGTTAAATAAATTCCTTAGCCGACATGGTATTTTGTTTTCAAATTAATTAAACTGACGGGAATATTTTCACGCTGAGGTCTAATCTGAGTAGTTCTTATATTACCTGATTTCTAGGGCCATAAAACTTCTTTAGCTCTCGCTTACACATACGGGGCTTATGGAACAGCAGCACAGTTGCTTCTCGTAACTAAGTACTAATAACACATGAGTAATAAAATAACTCAACAGAGACAAAACTTTGAAGGAGCGTGCAAAATTCTTACCTATTTTGGTAGGGATGACAAAAGAGAATAAAATAAATTGCTGAACGTGGCTGTAGGAATGCTTAAGTGATCCTGCAGCTCTGGCTACCCCTTTATGGTAATTTAGCCATGAATATATGCATTTGCATATATTCATGGCTATATTATATATATATAAACAGCAAAATGTTTGTAGATTCACCCAATTAGTTATGTTATAAAATACTAATAACAATTAAGTAGTTAAATAAATAACACGGTTTGTGGGACAGTTATTATCTGGTATTTATTTGCTTACCTAGTAGACTCCTTGGGATAAATGAAGCATGAAATATGTTTTGTTTTCCTCGTATTGTTCATACAAACAGTACAGTAAACAACCATTGCACTATTCCAAAACGTACACTTCTTAACACTTTAATAACTATTTGCTGTTTATTGCACTTAAAACAATTCGATAAGGTAGGTGATGAAAAAAAAAACACGTGATTTATGCAGTGCAGGCCCTCCGTTTCTCATCATCCCGGAAGAGCGTAAACCGGTTTTATCCGGTGGCGGCGCGTACGCGACACAGGGGCTGATGATACCCACACATACGCCGTATACTTGCAGTACCTGCGACGGTTACCTACGACGGCATGGTTGTATGAAACTTTGTCTCAGTTCCGTTTCTTTAATCCAGGGCTTTAAACTGGAGGGGCCCGCCACCGCCGCCTCCACAGCCTCGGCGTGCGTACCCGAGGCCGAACTCGACGGCTGGTGGGCGTAGACAGCAGCAGCCGCCGCCGCCGCCACGCTCGGCCCCGCAGCAGCATCAGCGCCGGTACTACCAAGCTCCCCGACCCAGCAGGACGATTCGACATTAACACAGGCGGGTACTTTACCCTTCTTTTATTAAAATTGGTTGGATATAACAAACGCGCTATAGTACTGTCCTGGATTTCGGGTCTTCGCTTGCCTATTTCTGTTAATATAGATCAGCTGAAGGCTCCTTGTAATATTCCTGAATCAAGTTGTTACAAGCACTCCATGAATATGGATTTGTTTAGACTTTTGGAAATAGTTGCTATTAAAAAATGTAATCCTTGTCAGGGCCAATTCTTATCAAAGATCTTTCCTATTGAAAAAGATATTAAAGATAATGGCAAAAAGAGGTTTAAAATTAATTTAAAGAAACTAAATGAGTTTATACCTGCACCTCATTTTGAATTAGAGGATTACCGCACTGTAATGAAGCTGGTTAGGACAGATATATGAATTTCAAGTTCTATCCTTTGGGTTGATCATTGCCCCTTTAGTATTTACCAAACTTATGCGTCCGGTGATGCAATATTTACGCAGCCAGGGACTCATTTCGGTCATATACTTAGATGACCTGTTTATGATAGGAAATTCTTATCTTGAATGCAAGAATAATTTCTTTATATCTAAACAATTATTGGAATCTTTGGGCTTTACCATAAATCAAGATAAAAGTGTTGCTACCCCTTCTCAGAAAATGAAATTCTTGGGTTTTATTTTTGACTCAGTAAACTATACTATTAGCATAACTGATGAAAAGAGAGAGAATATTAAAAAAGTGGTTTTACATTACTTATCAATAGAAAGATGCAAAGTTCGCCACTTCGCACACTTCATTGGTCTTTTGGTTTCAGCTTACCCGGGTGTCCCTTATGGATGGTTATACACCAAAAACTTTGAAAGAACAAAGATCCTCTATTTAAAACAAAATAATGATGACTATGATTCGCATCTTACCATTCCAAAATCACTGTCAGAGGATTTCACTTGGTGGCTACAAAATATTGACTCATGTCAAAATCCTATTCGAACTGGTTATTATAATCTGGAGATTTTCTCCGATGCATCTCGGACAGGTTGGGGAGTAAAATTTTCAAGTGACACTGCAAGTGGTCAATGGTCAAGCACAGAATTAGAAGAACATATCAATTCCTTAGAACTTAGAGCAGCATTATTCGGTTTAAAAATCTTTGCAAAAGAATATCGAAACTGTTAAATCCTTTTGAGGATAGACAATACTACCGCTATAGCCTATATTAACAGGATGGGCGGTATTCAATACCCTCATCTTACCAAAATTAGTAGAGAAATATGGCAATGGTGTGAGCAGAGGCAGCTTTTCATCTTTGCATCGTATATCAGTTCCACAGAAAACTACTCTGCGGATGCTGATTCACGGCGGATTCACGCAGACGTGGAATGGCAACTTAGTAATGAAGCACTCAAGACCATATGTGAAAAATTCAACAAACCTGAAATAGACCTGTTTGCTAGTCGTCTAAATAAAAAATGCCCAATGTTCATTTCATGGCACAGAGACCCAGAGGCTTTTACAATGTCATGGCATGGATATTTCTTTTATGCCTTCCCTCCACTCTGTCTTATTATCCGAAGTTTACAGAAAATAATCAATGATAAGGCTACAGGTATCGTGGTGGTGCCATGGTAGCCCACACAGCTGTGGTTCCGTGGTTCTTTTCAGAAAATGCCTCGTATCTGAGTGCATTGAATTCCGCCCTAACAATAATTTATTATCATCTCCTTTCAGTCACGAGCACAAACTCCAAAGGAGCCTTACCTTGGTAGCAGGGCTGCTATCGGGAAAAAGTTTCTGAATCAGGGCATTTCTGTAGAATCAATAGAGGTAAAATTTGCATCTTTATCTGATAACACCATCAAACAATATAATCCGTGCCTTAGACAATGGCATCAGTTTTGCCAAGAAAATACAATTGATTTTTATAGAGCATCAGTTTCAGATGTGCTAAAATTTTTGACAAAATTATATACTAAAGGCTGTAAATATGGCACTTTAAATAGTACTAAATCTGCGTTAGCTCTCGGGCTGGGGGCCAACACAATGAATGACTGTGTAATCAAGCGTATCATCAAGTTGCGTACTCCTTTACCAAGATATAACCTAACTTGGGATCCTGAAAATGTATTTAATTACGTAGGTGGGTTATTTCCTAATGAAACTTTGTCTTTTGAAACGTTATCCAAAAAACTTGCCACTTTATTGGGTCTTGTAACGGCTCACCGTATCCAAACTTTATCACTCATTCGCATTAGTAATATAAAACAGTTGTTATCAATTTTTATATTATATTATATATTTCAATTTTTATAAAATTCCAAATAAAAAATAGATATGAAAAGTTAAGAACTTATACAGCTTCGCAAAGTCTACTATTATTACAATTTTCATTGCCTACGACGGCTCTGGCCGACGACAACGCCAGACGTCAGACATCTGTCATCTCTTAAAAACAATTAGTGTTCTGTTACATAAATTAAAATGCATGTTGTGCGAACATTTTGGTGATTATCTATACACGTGTCATATTATTAGTATTAATGCCCTCCATTATGTAGCAGTCACATAAACTACTATTTTATACTATATAGTGGATTTATAATGATAATAAAATAAGGAAATATAATATAATGATATAATATGATTAATAGTTTATTCAGGTATAAGACATGTAGGTATAGATACTTCAACTCAGTTCTGCGCGCGGCGCTATGTGTGCGTGCGCTTGTAAATATACAGGTTTCATTTGTGTGGCATTGACGCGGCAGTCGTCGTCCGAGCAAGACGTGTTCTTATTAGGGTTTGTGATCCGGATATCCGGATATCCGATTATCCGGATATCCGTATAGTTTTTGGATCCGGATAATTTCTGTCGTAAAATGCGGATATCCGGATCTTAAAGTTATGTCAGATTGACATGAAAACATCCTAAAAAATAAATCTTTTTTTATTTATTTTTTTGCTATATCTACCTACATATGTATACGTCTCTTTTTTGCTTTTGCTTTGTATAAATTAATGACAATTTCAAAGAGTTATTTAATGTTATGTTAAATATAGATAGAGATTTTAATTTAATTTCATACATTACAGTCCGACAAAGTTATTAGGTGCCATTTGACGTTTAAGATATCCATAGAAAAATAATCAGCTGCACACACAACATTGAACCATATCTTCATGACTTAAGTAAACGTCAAACGGCACCTCTTAAATTTGTCCAACTATAGCAATTAATAATTACCACGCAGTTGCTACCTGCGCCGTGCCCGCATTGTAGAGTCATTGTGCTAAACGGGCCAATCGCGTTGTAGTAGCGTTTGATTAGGTAATCAGAGGAAGGGTCCTTGTCTCAGTCTCAGGTAAACCATTTTGCGAAGTGACAGTGTTGTTGTTTTTTTTGGTGACGCATTACACGTAAATAATTGTGTTACTATGAGGTAAGTTTCTAAAAATCATCGTTTATTTTTCCTACATGTAAATTATATATTTTATTTATTGACATAAAAAAATAACATTTGTGAAAAACAGTTGTAGTTTGAATAAATGAACTGCAATGTGCAATCAAAAATACCACGTGAGTTTGTGTTTGATTTTTGATTTGATTTGAAACTTGTAGGCAGCATGTTTTTATGTAATTCAGAATTTTGAGTAAAATATTACTTGATTGGTATAAGATAAGAGCGAAAAAATATGCGGTATATTATCATTAAAGTTAATAGTAAATGAATAAGACCGGATTATTTGATTTGAAGCTATGGTCGGACAAACGTTATAGATATCGTGCCGTGAAAGAAGTCCCGCGGATTTTCGGTCTCTCTCTTTCACTCCATGGACTTTAGATTGTAGAGTGAAAGAGAGAGACCGAAAATCCGCGGGACTTCTTTCGTGGCGCGATCTCTAGGTGCCATTTCACTTTTACTTAAGTCATGGAGATAAGGTTCAATGTTGAGTGGCGCTATTTTTTTTCTATGGATTTCTTAAATGTCAAATGGCACCTATTACGTTTGTCCGACCATTGCTGAGATGTAGATTTAAATAGTTATCTATTTACTGTCGTCTTTGCCTTGCTTATTCCGTTTTTTTAAATAGCCACTTGTCTTTATTTTTCAGATTGTAATTCAATATTACAAATGCAGTAAAATGACAAGTAAAATTGAAATTAAGGAATACAAGAAGTCAACGGACTCAAGTTCCGTCTGGCAACATTCATCAGCACATAGTGATTCTTCTAGTCAACTAGACATGGAAACGAAGGTCCGAGTTGAGATGGCTCTATATGACAGTGGCGGCGAACGGGGTCTACATTTGTCGCGAGTGTATAAATTACTGAAGACTGTACCACCAACCAGCGTAGAAGCTGAGAGAGTATTCGCCGCCGCAGGCTACATGTGTAATAAAATTTGTAGTTTAATGCATGATAATTCTCTCGATGCTTTAAGTTTTTTAAGATCATACTACCAAAAAAGTCAGGTGAATAATGAAGAATAGTGTTCAATAATTTTACAAAAATAATTTATACTTACGTGCCTTATCCTCATTCCACAAAGAAACATCTTTGTATCGTTTTAGTTTAATTTTAATTATTTCAAATAATAAAAGTTTAACGTTTGTTGATTTTGCATGTTATTCTATTTAAATTTTAAGAAATGTTTCTTTTTTTATCGTAGTATTATAACGCATTAGTTAATAGGTCTTTCTAGTTAAGTATGAGAATATTATTATAAGACTTTAATATTGTTGATTTTGCAAATCTTAATAATGATAAGAAAATCATTGTTATTTCGTTAAGATTTAACTTTCCAAATTACTTATGAAGCTGTTATTATTGTTACATACGATCACATCAGTCCATTCAGTTCAATAAACAACAATTTCCATGCATTTTATTTTGTTTTTTATTTTTTTTAATATCCGCAATCCATTTAGTTAAATAAACAACTATTTCCATACATTTTACTCTGTATTTTTATTTTTTTTAAATATCCGGATATATCCGGATATCCGGATAATCAAATTTCAAAACGGATAATATCCGGATAGTAAAAAGTTCCGGATCTTGCAAACCCTAGTTCTTATCGCTTTTTCTTACGGGTACAGTCGTTAACAAAAATGTCTAGTTCTTCGCGGAGAAAATGTTTAAGGAGTCAGGTAAATATTTGTTAATTTTAAATTTAGATATAAATAATTATTATTATGATTCTATTTCATATAAAAATTAAATAAATAATATTAAAATGAAATGAAATATTATATCCTTGTTGACGTTTATGTATTATTGTTTTAGACTCGAGAAACCATTGCTAAGGTATACGAATTTCTGAAAAAAGATGCGAGAGATATATTGCAACTAGTAAGTGATCCAGTTTGCAGTGCAAGTACAATTTTAATAACTAAATTAAGTGAACATTTAAACAGCGTACGGAAAAGAACAGCAATGGCAGTGGGGGTATCAGAGAGAACAATAACTAATATATTGGCTGAAGGAAAAGAATCTGAATCTGAAGAAGTTAAATCTCCGCATAAAGACCGCAAAAAACGTTCAACGAAGTTAGAATTAGACAACTTTAATGTTGATGTTATACGTTCAACTATTCAAAATTACCATTTAGAACATCACGAGTTACCTACCTTGCTAAAGTTGAAAAGATTATTTCAAGAGAAACTTAATTATGATGGAAGTATTTCGACTCTGCGCACAGCTTTGTTAAAGTTGGGATACAAATGGCGAAAAACTGTGGATAACAGACGTGTTATTATAGAGCGGCATGACTCCAAAAACTACGGTTTTCTTACCTGAAAAACTTGCTCAGATACCGTCAAGAAAATCGGTGTATCGTATATACAGATGAGAGCTATATCTTAACTAGTCATGTGCAAAACAAAGGATGGGGTAATAAAGATGGACCACCTTTAAAGAGAAACATGTCTAAAGGACAAAGAATTATCATTGTGCTTGCTGGTTCAGAACAAGGTTTCGTTCCTAACGCACTACTGACATTCAAAGCAAATAGTGTTTCCGGTGATTATCACTCTAATATGAGCAGAAAACTATGAAAAGTGGCTAAAAGAACGTTTTGTACCGAATCTGCCACCTAACTTTGTAATTGTGCTTGATAATGCCTCATACCATAAGTTTCAAAATGACAGAGCTCCAAAGTCTAATTCCAAAAAAACAGAAATGCAGAGATGGCTGACAGAAAAACATATAGCTTTTAATCTAGATATGAAAAAAATTGAACTGTATGATTTGATAAAAAAAAACAAAGAAAACCATATTTGTTATAAGATTGATGACCATACTTCAGCCATATGGCATAAAAGTTCTTCGACTGCCACCATATCATCCTGATCTAAACCTCATAGAAAATGTGTGGGGAATTAAAAAAAAATACATTGCTTCGCATAACGTCGACCAAAATGTGACGGGAATAATGAAACTAATAAATGAACGTTTAAGTCAAATTGATGGAGAGATGTGGGGTAATACTTGTCGACATGTACAAAAGAAAGAAGAAGAATACTATCGACATTTTGACATGGAGTCAGAAATCGTAATCAACCTTGGTGAGAGCAGCGAATCCGACAATTCATCATTTGATTTTTCAAGTAGCGATTCAGAATAAGTAATATGTTCAATACATACATTAAATTACAGTGTGCCAATACCAAATTATTGTTTTTTTAAGAACCCGTATATTATCAAACACAAGAAGTTAGCGCTCCTGCACACGATAACTCGTATTTATACCCGACTGTACCTCTTGTCCCGCACACAAAGTCACTGTATATGTACAAGGTTTACCCACACATAGCGCCGCGCGCACAACTGAGTTGAAGTATCTATACATAGTTAAATGGCTCCCTGTCTCCAAAATCAGGTTTATCACCTGTATTTCAGGGGTCAGGGCTCATCCATTATTTGGTCCTTTACCTTATTAAAGTACTGTATAATTTCCATACTTATAAGGTAATTAATCAATCTCAAAAATAATTTACTAATAACATTATAATCTGAAGTTTTCGAAACTCAAATCCACTATTACATAGGGTCAATTATGGTATCGATATTTCGTTTTGGAATCACTACGTTATTAGCTTATTAGAGATCGACAGGTATTTTCAGCAGTTTCTGTCGATGGGATGACGAATGTGTGGGTATGACGTATGTAGGTGAGCAAAAGGGTTAAAATAAGCTAAAATTACATGAAATAAAACAAAATTCCTATGTATATTTATTGAGCTTCATAAATTGTTGCCTTACAGGATTAATGAGTTAAATTAGGTCTAATTTATGGGCCTATTCATAACTAAATTCTATTTATGAGAAAAATCCCTCGGCATCAAGCCAACTTCGTTAGGATTTGTGGTTTTATTCAAATTTGTGTAACTTATTACTTACACCTACATTTTTGTGGGAATATAATAAATTGGGCAACTTCATACTGACTGCGCAAAAACTTCTCTCAAAGGGCGCGTCGCACAAAAACAAAAACGAAGTATGTTTTTTTTGTTTTTGTTACATAAACATAAACATACAGGCACATCCATTGCTTCTGGTACCACGCTGGAATACCCTGTGGCGTCGGAACCAGCAGCCTTATGGCGTAACTCTCTGAAGTAGCGTGTGTCTATGGTTCATCTCATGTTCATACAATTTCATCGATTGCGGTGTATCACCGAAGGCTCTAGGATTCATTCAATGAGCTTGGGTTTGGCCTCCATTATGATGCTACTTGCGTGATACCAATTTGACAGATGAAGCTGGTTCAAGGTGTCAAACGTAAAAGTGTATATGAAGTTCATAGCTCAGACGACTTACGCCATAAGGCTGCAGAAGTGGCGACGTCACACACATATAAACATCCAAGACCTGTTTTTTTTCCTTTACCCAGAGCACAACCGATGCGCTACAGAGGTCGTCGTGTTTCCTCGAAACTATGGACTCGATTTCAAAAAATATTTTTACTTTGAAGGATGATCACATCGGTCTCATAGTATGGTTTCTAAATTGAAAAAAATCGCATTTTTTTGTAAAGGAACTGCAATTTTACGGTTTCAGATTTTTTCCTTTCCTTGTGCTATAAGAAATTAAATCATTCTAGATCAACAGGAAGTTTTGATTCCCATGCGGATAGCAAGCAGTTTCTCCAAATTGCGGAACATATGTCGGTAGACATATAATTTTCATTTTTCTACAACTTTTTCTTGAACTCTAAACACTGATATTAATTTCAACTTAATACCGATACGCGTTCCTGAGCAAATAGGCCTTGACAGACGGACAAAGAAGTGATCCTATAAGGGGTCCTTTTGTCCTTTTAACCTGACTAAGACTTAGGACATTTTCAGACATCGTGATTTTTAACCTCACATGGTAATAAAATTCAAAACCACGGGAAAACCGTGGGTCGTTGAGAGGTTAAGGTACGGAACCCTAGAAAACAGAAAATTTTGATGCCATCCATGTAAAATAATCGCCTTCTTGCGACTTTTCAGGCGTGTTTAGGTACCGGATTCGAATCCTGGCTGGGGAGAAAGAAAAGAACCCTGGTCTAGGATGTTTAGATGTGTGTGACGTCACTGTTTCTCATTCCCACGACACAGGATATCTTAGTGTGGGGTCAGCAGCGATTTATGTGCCTGTATATAAATGTTTCATGTTTAAGATCAGAAGACATATTTTGTAGCCTCATTATAGTGTGTTTAGACGACATTCAAAGCACGGCCGGGGAGGCAGAAAGAGGGCTTGAATTAGTTTTTTTAAGTTTTTAACATAGTGAATTATTTTCACTTGTTTAAACTATAATTTATTGACTAATACATTTCATACCGAAACGCGCAAGTCTGCCGACTTTCCTGAACTACGTAAATCTGCAGCGGTGGGGTATAGTAGATGATAAAGCCGCCACGTTGAAACTTGCTCACGTCACGTATGTTCCTGACACATTTGTTCAGGTTTAGCCCCTAAAGGTAAGTTACTGTATAGCCGTGAATTGAGAGACTGCAACCTACAAACTTATATATACCATCACACACATACTTGGAATTCGTATACAGAGAAGTTTCGGTCAAGCAAGATACATATTTAACAGATTTAATAATATTTTGAGAACTAACATACAAGGTGACATTTAATTAGCGGACCATATTTTGGGGCATGATAATACCCATTGTTAGGAACAACTTTCCACAAGAAACATAAGGTCGTAAAAGAAAAAAAAATTGGTCTACCGTAGCAACTTCTAGTCAGCTGATCGGGTGAATGTGTTTCATTTGCGACCATATGTTTCTTTCGGAAAGTTGTTCATAATGATCAGTGCTATCAATCCCCAAAATATAGTCAGCTAATTAAATGTCACCTTGCATAAAAGGCCCCTTTTTTCCAAGTTTTTATTTTATTTAGTATTGATTTCCCAAAAAAGTACAATTTTAAAGTAACGTCAAACAGTATTTGTTTTAAATACCCCATCAGAGGAAGTGACGTCATAGTTGTTGTCAGAAAGGGACAAAGCTACGAGTCAGTCTCACTTTCATTCTATGCGAAAAAATAAGAAGGAGATTGATGAATAGCTCTGTCCCTTACTTACAACAGCTATTACGTCATTTCCGCTGTAGGTCCGTTTTCGCGCCAAACTGTCAACTGACAGTTTGAACCCGCAGTTTATGCCATTAAATTATTCTATCTAACCTCTTGAATACCACCGGCGTTAGCTAACGCCATTTTTCCGTTATATGTTTTAAATTTTATTACCACGGCATAAGGTTAAAAATTGCGGCCCGGCCAAACTACCTTCGGTTTTTGAGAGTTTAATGTTATGTCTTATGTAAAATGTAATAAAAATAATATAAATTCATGATTCCTATCGTTTTACACATATTTTTACTCACAAGTCACAACAATATTTTATAAAGTACCTATTTACAAATTAACAAAGACTTAAACAAATGGTTTACTTATAGCCTCAACCACTTGCTTAAATATAACATACATAACATAACATAGCGTCACGCCCTTTCCCATACGGGGTGACAGATGCACAATTGTGCCCACTGTGAGCCATCAGTTATTCAATACACAATTTTGCGTGAGAGGGTGCTAGCCCATCGCCACAGCTATGGAGTAATGAAGATATCTTAAGATAACTTAAAATAAATAAATTATCTCATTGGTACATGGTCAGGAATCGAACCTGCATCTCCTGTGTGAGAAGCAAGCGTGAAACCCATTAGACCACGGAGCTTAAATATATAAATACAATCAGCACTAGAAAACGAATTAAAGGCACATGCCATGGCCAACATTCTCAGAAAGGTTGCTAAGAAAACGATACTTAACTCTGCTACCGATGTATGTACACAGATAAAAGTGTAGCTACCGTTTATGGATGAAAGGACAGCAACAATATCAAGGACCTTCCACGGGACCATCTGCTTTTTGGTTCTGACCTTTCTGAGAAACGCAAAAGCATGAAAATTATTACCAAAATTGGTACGGAAATGAAAGCACCAGCTCCGAGACCAAAACAAGTCCTCGGAAATGCTCTGCCTTCTCTACATCCAGGGCTTTAAACTGGAGGGGCCCGCCACCGCCGCCTCCACAGCCTCGGCGTGCGTACCCGAGGCCGAACTCGACGGCTGGTGGGCGTAGACAGCAGCAGCCGCCGCCGCCGCCACGCTCGGCCCCGCAGCAGCATCAGCGCCGGTACTACCAAGCTCCCCGACCCAGCAGGACGATTCGACATTAACACAGGCGGGTACTTTACCCTTCTTTTATTAAAATTGGTTGGATATAACAAACGCGCTATAGTACTGTCCTGGATTTCGGGTCTTCGCTTGCCTATTTCTGTTAATATAGATCAGCTGAAGGCTCCTTGTAATATTCCTGAATCAAGTTGTTACAAGCACTCCATGAATATGGATTTGTTTAGACTTTTGGAAATAGTTGCTATTAAAAAATGTAATCCTTGTCAGGGCCAATTCTTATCAAAGATCTTTCTTATTGAAAAAGATAATAAAAATAATGGCAAAAAGAGGTTTAAAATTAATTTAAAGAAACTAAATGAGTTTATACCTGCACCTCATTTTGAATTAGAGGATTACCGCACTGTAATGAAGCTGGTTAGGACAGATATATGAATTTCAAGTTCTATCCTTTGGGTTGATCATTGCCCCTTTAGTATTTACCAAACTTATGCGTCCGGTGATGCAATATTTACGCAGCCAGGGACTCATTTCGGTCATATACTTAGATGACCTGTTTATGATAGGAAATTCTTATCTTGAATGCAAGAATAATTTCTTAATATCTAAACAATTATTGGAATCTTTGGGCTTTACCATGAATCAAGATAAAAGTGTTGCTACCCCTTCTCAGAAAATGAAATTCTTGGGTTTTATTTTTGACTCAGTAAACTATACTATTAGCATAACTGATGAAAAGAGAAAGAATATTAAAAAAGTGGTTTTACATTACTTATCAATAGAAAGATGCAAAGTTCGCCACTTCGCACACTTCATTGGTCTTTTGGTTTCAGCTTACCCGGGTGTCCCTTATGGATGGTTATACACCAAAAACTTTGAAAGAACAAAGATCCTCTATTTAAAACAAAATAATGATGACTATGATTCGCATCTTACCATTCCAAAATCACTGTCAGAGGATTTCACTTGGTGGCTACAAAATATTGACTCATGTCAAAATCCTATTCGAATTGGTTATTATAATCTGGAGATTTTCTCCGATGCATCTCGGACAGGTTGGGGAGTAAAATTTTCAAGTGACACTGCAAGTGGTCAATGGTCAAGCACAGAATTAGAAGAACATATCAATTCCTTAGAACTTAGAGCAGCATTATTCGGTTTAAAAATCTTTGCAAAAGAATATCGAAACTGTGAAATCCTTTTGAGGATAGACAATACTACCGCTATAGCCTATATTAACAGGATGGGCGGTATTCAATACCCTCATCTTACCAAAATTAGTAGAGAAATATGGCAATGGTGTGAGCAGAGGCAGCTTTTCATCATTGCATCGTATATCAGTTCCACAGAAAACTACTCTGCGGATGCTGATTCACGGCGGATTCACGCAGACGTGGAATGGCAACTTAGTAATGAAGCACTCAAGACCATATGTGAAAAATTCAACAAACCTGAAATAGACCTGTTTGCTAGTCGTCTAAATAAAAAATGCCCAATGTTCATTTCATGGCACAGAGACCCAGAGGCTTTTACAATGTCATGGCATGGATATTTCTTTTATGCCTTCCCTCCACTCTGTCTTATTCTCCGAAGTTTACAGAAAATAATCAATGATAAGGCTACAGGTATCGTGGTGGTGCCATGGTAGCCCACACAGCTGTGGTTCCGTGGTTCTTTTCAGAAAATGCCTCGTATCTGAGTGCATTGAATTCCGCCCTAACAATAATTTATTATCATCTCCTTTCAGTCACGAGCACAAACTCCAAAGGAGCCTTACCTTGGTAGCAGGGCTGCTATCGGGAAAAAGTTTCTGAATCAGGGCATTTCTGTAGAATCAATAGAGGTAAAATTTGCATCTTTATCTGATAACACCATCAAACAATATAATCCGTGCCTTAGACAATGGCATCAGTTTTGCCAAGAAAATACAATTGATTTTTATAGAGCATCAGTTTCAGATGTGCTAAAATTTTTGACAAAATTATATACTAAAGGCTGTAAATATGGCACTTTAAATAGTACTAAATCTGCGTTAGCTCTCGGGCTGGGGGCCAACACAATGAATGACTGTGTAATCAAGCGTGTCATCAAGTTGCGTACTCCTTTACCAAGATATAACCTAACTTGGGATCCTGAAAATGTATTTAATTACGTAGGTGGGTTATTTCCTAATGAAACTTTGTCTTTTGAAACGTTATCCAAAAAACTTGCCACTTTATTGGGTCTTGTAACGGCTCACCGTGTCCAAACTTTATTAGTTTAGGTACAAAGATCAATGAATATGTGGCCACAAGGTGGTCAAACACTTGAAGGTCGTCAAACATTGATACATGGACTCAAAAATGATACAAAAAAGGAAATATGTAACCGGCACATTCCAGAAAACTTAAAATTAGCCAAAGTGCCGGATGTTAATCCCAAACTCTTACAAGGTGCCTCTGACATGGTCAAGAAAAGAGATTGGTGGAAAACCAAAACCAAATGGCTAAAGTCATAACCTGCATTGGTGATGCAATAACTCTGGTTATAGAGTATAAAGATACTGCAAGAGAAACCCTACTAAAAGTTTTGAGTGATGCTGGACGACTGGCTTGCCACGTTCATCAGGCCCAGACCATGTCCAGAAGACATTTCATCCGGACTTGTCTGAACAAAGAGGACAGCAACAATATCAAGGACCTTCCACGGGACCATCTGCTTTTTGGTTCTGACCTTTCTGAGAAACGCAAAAGCATGAAAATTATTACCAAAATTGGTACGGAAATGAAAGCACCAGCTCCGAGACCAAAACAAGTCCTCGGAAATGCTCTGCCTTCTCTACATCCAGGGCTTTAAACTGGAGGGGCCCGCCACCGCCGCCTCCACAGCCTCGGCGTGCGTACCCGAGGCCGAACTCGACGGCTGGTGGGCGTAGACAGCAGCAGCCGCCGCCGCCGCCACGCTCGGCCCCGCAGCAGCATCAGCGCCGGTACTACCAAGCTCCCCGACCCAGCAGGACGATTCGACATTAACACAGGCGGGTACTTTACCCTTCTTTTATTAAAATTGGTTGGATATAACAAACGCGCTATAGTACTGTCCTGGATTTCGGGTCTTCGCTTGCCTATTTCTGTTAATATAGATCAGCTGAAGGCTCCTTGTAATATTCCTGAATCAAGTTGTTACAAGCACTCCATGAATATGGATTTGTTTAGACTTTTGGAAATAGTTGCTATTAAAAAATGTAATCCTTGTCAGGGCCAATTCTTATCAAAGATCTTTCTTATTGAAAAAGATAATAAAAATAATGGCAAAAAGAGGTTTAAAATTAATTTAAAGAAACTAAATGAGTTTATACCTGCACCTCATTTTGAATTAGAGGATTACCGCACTGTAATGAAGCTGGTTAGGACAGATATATGAATTTCAAGTTCTATCCTTTGGGTTGATCATTGCCCCTTTAGTATTTACCAAACTTATGCGTCCGGTGATGCAATATTTACGCAGCCAGGGACTCATTTCGGTCATATACTTAGATGACCTGTTTATGATAGGAAATTCTTATCTTGAATGCAAGAATATTTTCTTAATATCTAAACAATTATTGGAATCTTTGGGCTTTACCATGAATCAAGATAAAAGTGTTGCTACCCCTTCTCAGAAAATGAAATTCTTGGGTTTTATTTTTGACTCAGTAAACTATACTATTAGCATAACTGATGAAAAGAGAAAGAATATTAAAAAAGTGGTTTTACATTACTTATCAATAGAAAGATGCAAAGTTCGCCACTTCGCACACTTCATTGGTCTTTTGGTTTCAGCTTACCCGGGTGTCCCTTATGGATGGTTATACACCAAAAACTTTGAAAGAACAAAGATCCTCTATTTAAAACAAAATAATGATGACTATGATTCGCATCTTACCATTCCAAAATCACTGTCAGAGGATTTCACTTGGTGGCTACAAAATATTGACTCATGTCAAAATCCTATTCGAATTGGTTATTATAATCTGGAGATTTTCTCCGATGCATCTCGGACAGGTTGGGGAGTAAAATTTTCAAGTGACACTGCAAGTGGTCAATGGTCAAGCACAGAATTAGAAGAACATATCAATTCCTTAGAACTTAGAGCAGCATTATTCGGTTTAAAAATCTTTGCAAAAGAATATCGAAACTGTGAAATCCTTTTGAGGATAGACAATACTACCGCTATAGCCTATATTAACAGGATGGGCGGTATTCAATACCCTCATCTTACCAAAATTAGTAGAGAAATATGGCAATGGTGTGAGCAGAGGCAGCTTTTCATCATTGCATCGTATATCAGTTCCACAGAAAACTACTCTGCGGATGCTGATTCACGGCGGATTCACGCAGACGTGGAATGGCAACTTAGTAATGAAGCACTCAAGACCATATGTGAAAAATTCAACAAACCTGAAATAGACCTGTTTGCTAGTCGTCTAAATAAAAAATGCCCAATGTTCATTTCATGGCACAGAGACCCAGAGGCTTTTACAATGTCATGGCATGGATATTTCTTTTATGCCTTCCCTCCACTCTGTCTTATTCTCCGAAGTTTACAGAAAATAATCAATGATAAGGCTACAGGTATCGTGGTGGTGCCATGGTAGCCCACACAGCTGTGGTTCCGTGGTTCTTTTCAGAAAATGCCTCGTATCTGAGTGCATTGAATTCCGCCCTAACAATAATTTATTATCATCTCCTTTCAGTCACGAGCACAAACTCCAAAGGAGCCTTACCTTGGTAGCAGGGCTGCTATCGGGAAAAAGTTTCTGAATCAGGGCATTTCTGTAGAATCAATAGAGGTAAAATTTGCATCTTTATCTGATAACACCATCAAACAATATAATCCGTGCCTTAGACAATGGCATCAGTTTTGCCAAGAAAATACAATTGATTTTTATAGAGCATCAGTTTCAGATGTGCTAAAATTTTTGACAAAATTATATACTAAAGGCTGTAAATATGGCACTTTAAATAGTACTAAATCTGCGTTAGCTCTCGGGCTGGGGGCCAACACAATGAATGACTGTGTAATCAAGCGTGTCATCAAGTTGCGTACTCCTTTACCAAGATATAACCTAACTTGGGATCCTGAAAATGTATTTAATTACGTAGGTGGGTTATTTCCTAATGAAACTTTGTCTTTTGAAACGTTATCCAAAAAACTTGCCACTTTATTGGGTCTTGTAACGGCTCACCGTGTCCAAACTTTATTAGTTTAGGTACAAAGATCAATGAATATGTGGCCACAAGGTGGTCAAACACTTGAAGGTCGTCAAACATTGATACATGGACTCAAAAATGATACAAAAAAGGAAATATGTAACCGGCACATTCCAGAAAACTTAAAATTAGCCAAAGTGCCGGATGTTAATCCCAAACTCTTACAAGGTGCCTCTGACATGGTCAAGAAAAGAGATTGGTGGAAAACCAAAACCAAATGGCTAAAGTCATAACCTGCATTGGTGATGCAATAACTCTGGTTATAGAGTATAAAGATACTGCAAGAGAAACCCTACTAAAAGTTTTGAGTGATGCTGGACGACTGGCTTGCCACGTTCATCAGGCCCAGACCATGTCCAGAAGACATTTCATCCGGACTTGTCTGAACAAAGAGGACAGCAACAATATCAAGGACCTTCCACGGGACCATCTGCTTTTTGGTTCTGACCTTTCTGAGAAACGCAAAAGCATGAAAATTATTACCAAAATTGGTACGGAAATGAAAGCACCAGCTCCGAGACCAAAACAAGTCCTCGGAAATGCTCTGCCTTCTCTACATCCAGGGCTTTAAACTGGAGGGGCCCGCCACCGCCGCCTCCACAGCCTCGGCGTGCGTACCCGAGGCCGAACTCGACGGCTGGTGGGCGTAGACAGCAGCAGCCGCCGCCGCCGCCACGCTCGGCCCCGCAGCAGCATCAGCGCCGGTACTACCAAGCTCCCCGACCCAGCAGGACGATTCGACATTAACACAGGCGGGTACTTTACCCTTCTTTTATTAAAATTGGTTGGATATAACAAACGCGCTATAGTACTGTCCTGGATTTCGGGTCTTCGCTTGCCTATTTCTGTTAATATAGATCAGCTGAAGGCTCCTTGTAATATTCCTGAATCAAGTTGTTACAAGCACTCCATGAATATGGATTTGTTTAGACTTTTGGAAATAGTTGCTATTAAAAAATGTAATCCTTGTCAGGGCCAATTCTTATCAAAGATCTTTCTTATTGAAAAAGATAATAAAAATAATGGCAAAAAGAGGTTTAAAATTAATTTTAAGAAACTAAATGAGTTTATACCTGCACCTCATTTTGAATTAGAGGATTACCGCACTGTAATGAAGCTGGTTAGGACAGATATATGAATTTCAAGTTCTATCCTTTGGGTTGATCATTGCCCCTTTAGTATTTACCAAACTTATGCGTCCGGTGATGCAATATTTACGCAGCCAGGGACTCATTTCGGTCATATACTTAGATGACCTGTTTATGATAGGAAATTCTTATCTTGAATGCAAGAATAATTTCTTAATATCTAAACAATTATTGGAATCTTTGGGCTTTACCATGAATCAAGATAAAAGTGTTGCTACCCCTTCTCAGAAAATGAAATTCTTGGGTTTTATTTTTGACTCAGTAAACTATACTATTAGCATAACTGATGAAAAGAGAAAGAATATTAAAAAAGTGGTTTTACATTACTTATCAATAGAAAGATGCAAAGTTCGCCACTTCGCACACTTCATTGGTCTTTTGGTTTCAGCTTACCCGGGTGTCCCTTATGGATGGTTATACACCAAAAACTTTGAAAGAACAAAGATCCTCTATTTAAAACAAAATAATGATGACTATGATTCGCATCTTACCATTCCAAAATCACTGTCAGAGGATTTCACTTGGTGGCTACAAAATATTGACTCATGTCAAAATCCTATTCGAATTGGTTATTATAATCTGGAGATTTTCTCCGATGCATCTCGGACAGGTTGGGGAGTAAAATTTTCAAGTGACACTGCAAGTGGTCAATGGTCAAGCACAGAATTAGAAGAACATATCAATTCCTTAGAACTTAGAGCAGCATTATTCGGTTTAAAAATCTTTGCAAAAGAATATCGAAACTGTGAAATCCTTTTGAGGATAGACAATACTACCGCTATAGCCTATATTAACAGGATGGGCGGTATTCAATACCCTCATCTTACCAAAATTAGTAGAGAAATATGGCAATGGTGTGAGCAGAGGCAGCTTTTCATCATTGCATCGTATATCAGTTCCACAGAAAACTACTCTGCGGATGCTGATTCACGGCGGATTCACGCAGACGTGGAATGGCAACTTAGTAATGAAGCACTCAAGACCATATGTGAAAAATTCAACAAACCTGAAATAGACCTGTTTGCTAGTCGTCTAAATAAAAAATGCCCAATGTTCATTTCATGGCACAGAGACCCAGAGGCTTTTACAATGTCATGGCATGGATATTTCTTTTATGCCTTCCCTCCACTCTGTCTTATTCTCCGAAGTTTACAGAAAATAATCAATGATAAGGCTACAGGTATCGTGGTGGTGCCATGGTAGCCCACACAGCTGTGGTTCCGTGGTTCTTTTCAGAAAATGCCTCGTATCTGAGTGCATTGAATTCCGCCCTAACAATAATTTATTATCATCTCCTTTCAGTCACGAGCACAAACTCCAAAGGAGCCTTACCTTGGTAGCAGGGCTGCTATCGGGAAAAAGTTTCTGAATCAGGGCATTTCTGTAGAATCAATAGAGGTAAAATTTGCATCTTTATCTGATAACACCATCAAACAATGTAATCCGTGCCTTAGACAATGGCATCAGTTTTGCCAAGAAAATACAATTGATTTTTATAGAGCATCAGTTTCAGATGTGCTAAAATTTTTGACAAAATTATATACTAAAGGCTGTAAATATGGCACTTTAAATAGTACTAAATCTGCGTTAGCTCTCGGGCTGGGGGCCAACACAATGAATGACTGTGTAATCAAGCGTGTCATCAAGTTGCGTACTCCTTTACCAAGATATAACCTAACTTGGGATCCTGAAAATGTATTTAATTACGTAGGTGGGTTATTTCCTAATGAAACTTTGTCTTTTGAAACGTTATCCAAAAAACTTGCCACTTTATTGGGTCTTGTAACGGCTCACCGTGTCCAAACTTTATCACTAATTCGCATTAGTAATATAAAACAGTTGTTATCAATTTTTATATTATATTATATATTTCAATTTTTATAAAATTCCAAATAAAAAATAGATATGAAAAGTTAAGAACTTATACAGCTTCGCAAAGTCTACTATTATTACAATTTTCATTGCCTACGACGGCTCTGGCCGACGACAACGCCAGACGTCAGACATCTGTCATCTCTTAAAAACAATTAGTGTTCTGTTACATAAATTAAAATGCATGTTGTGCGAACATTTTGGTGATTATCTATACACGTGTCATATTATTAGTATTAATGCCCTCCATTATGTAGCAGTCACATAAACTACTATTTTATACTATATAGTGGATTTATAATGATAATAAAATAAGGAAATATAATATAATGATATAATATGATTAATAGTTTATTCAGGTATAAGACATGTAGGTATAGATACTTCAACTCAGTTCTGCGCGCGGCGCTATGTGTGCGTGCGCTTGTAAATATACAGGTTTCATTTGTGTGGCATTGACGCGGCAGTCGTCGTCCGAGCAAGACGTGTTCTTATTAGGGTTTGTGATCCGGATATCCGGATATCCGATTATCCGGATATCCGTATAGTTTTTGGATCCGGATAATTTCTGTCGTAAAATGCGGATATCCGGATCTTAAAGTTATGTCAGATTGACATGAAAACATCCTAAAAAATAAATCTTTTTTTATTTATTTTTTTGCTATATCTACCTACATATGTATACGTCTCTTTTTTGCTTTTGCTTTGTATAAATTAATGATAATTTCAAAGAGTTATTTAATGTTATGTTAAATATAGATAGAGATTTTAATTTAATTTCATACATTACAGTCCGACAAAGTTATTAGGTGCCATTTGACGTTTAAGATATCCATAGAAAAATAATCAGCTGCACACACACCATTGAACCATATCTTCATGACTTAAGTAAACGTCAAACGGCACCTCTTAAATTTGTCCAACTATAGCAATTAATAATTACCACGCAGTTGCTACCTGCGCCGTGCCCGCATTGTAGAGTCATTGTGCTAAACGGGCCAATCGCGTTGTAGTAGCGTTTGATTAGGTAATCAGAGGAAGGGTCCTTGTCTCAGTCTCAGGTAAACCATTTTGCGAAGTGACAGTGTTGTTGTTTTTTTTGGTGACGCATTACACGTAAATAATTGTGTTACTATGAGGTAAGTTTCTAAAAATCATCGTTTATTTTTCCTACATGTAAATTATATATTTTATTTATTGACATAAAAAAATAACATTTGTGAAAAACAGTTGTAGTTTGAATAAATGAACTGCAATGTGCAATCAAAAATACCACGTGAGTTTGTGTTTGATTTTTGATTTGATTTGAAACTTGTAGGCAGCATGTTTTTATGTAATTCAGAATTTTGAGTAAAATATTACTTGATTGGTATAAGATAAGAGCGAAAAAATATGCGGTATATTATCATTAAAGTTAATAGTAAATGAATAAGACCGGATTATTTGATTTGAAGCTATGGTCGGACAAACGTTATAGATATCGTGCCGTGAAAGAAGTCCCGCGGATTTTCGGTCTCTCTCTTTCACTCCATGGACTTTAGATTGTAGAGTGAAAGAGAGAGACCGAAAATCCGCGGGACTTCTTTCGTGGCGCGATCTCTAGGTGCCATTTCACTTTTACTTAAGTCATGGAGATAAGGTTCAATGTTGAGTGGCGCTATTTTTTTTCTATGGATTTCTTAAATGTCAAATGGCACCTATTACGTTTGTCCGACCATTGCTGAGATGTAGATTTAAATAGTTATCTATTTACTGTCGTCTTTGCCTTGCTTATTCCGTTTTTTTAAATAGCCACTTGTCTTTATTTTTCAGATTGTAATTCAATATTACAAATGCAGTAAAATGACAAGTAAAATTGAAATTAAGGAATACAAGAAGTCAACGGACTCAAGTTCCGTCTGGCAACATTCATCAGCACATAGTGATTCTTCTAGTCAACTAGACATGGAAACGAAGGTCCGAGTTGAGATGGCTCTATATGACAGTGGCGGCGAACGGGGTCTACATTTGTCGCGAGTGTATAAATTACTGAAGACTGTACCACCAACCAGCGCAGAAGCTGAGGGAGTATTCGCCGCCGCAGGCTACATGTGTAATAAAATTTGTAGTTTAATGCATGATAATTCTCTCGATGCTTTAAGTTTTTTAAGATCATACTACCAAAAAAGTCAGGTGAATAATGAAGAATAGTGTTCAATAATTTTACAAAAATAATTTATACTTACGTGCCTTATCCTCATTCCACAAAGAAACATCTTTGTATCGTTTTAGTTTAATTTTAATTATTTCAAATAATAAAAGTTTAACGTTTGTTGATTTTGCATGTTATTCTATTTAAATTTTAAGAAATGTTTCTTTTTTTATCGTAGTATTATAACGCATTAGTTAATAGGTCTTTCTAGTTAAGTATGAGAATATTATTATAAGACTTTAATATTGTTGATTTTGCAAATCTTAATAATGATAAGAAAATCATTGTTATTTCGTTAAGATTTAACTTTCAAAATTACTTATGAAGCTGTTATTATTGTTACATACAATCACATCAGTCCATTCAGTTCAATAAACAACAATTTCCATGCATTTTATTTTGTTTTTTATTTTTTTAAATATCCGCAATCCATTTAGTTAAATAAACAACTATTTCCATACATTTTACTCTGTATTTTTATTTTTTTTAAATATCCGGATATATCCGGATATCCGGATAATCAAATTTCAAAACGGATAATATCCGGATAGTAAAAATTTCCGGATCTTGCAAACCCTAGTTCTTATCGCTTTTTCTTACGGGTACAGTCGTTAACAAAAATGTCTAGTTCTTCGCGGAGAAAATGTTTAAGGAGTCAGGTAAATATTTGTTAATTTTAAATTTAGATATAAATAATTATTATTATGATTCTATTTCCTATAAAAATTAAATAAATAATATTAAAATGAAATGAAATATTATATCCTTGTTGACGTTTATGTATTATTGTTTTAGACTCGAGAAACCATAGCTAAGGTATACGAATTTCTGAAAAAAGATGCGAGAGATATATTGCAACTAGTAAGTGATCCAGTTTGCAGTGCAAGTACAATTTTAATAACTAAATTAAGTGAACATTTAAACAGCGTACGGAAAAGAACAGCAATGGCAGTGGGGGTATCAGAGAGAACAATAACTAATATATTGGCTGAAGGAAAAGAATCTGAATCTGAAGAAGTTAAATCTCCGCATAAAGACCGCAAAAAACGTTCAACGAAGTTAGAATTAGACAACTTTAATGTTGATGTTATACGTTCAACTATTCAAAATTACCATTTAGAACATCACGAGTTACCTACCTTGCTAAAGTTGAAAAGATTATTTCAAGAGAAACTTAATTATGATGGAAGTATTTCGACTCTGCGCACAGCTTTGTTAAAGTTGGGATACAAATGGCGAAAAACTGTGGATAACAGACGTGTTATTATAGAGCGGCATGACTCCAAAAACTACGGTTTTCTTACCTGAAAAACTTGCTCAGATACCGTCAAGAAAATCGGTGTATCGTATATACAGATGAGAGCTATATCTTAACTAGTCATGTGCAAAACAAAGGATGGGGTAATAAAGATGGACCACCTTTAAAGAGAAGCATGTCTAAAGGACAAAGAATTATCATTGTGCTTGCTGGTTCAGAACAAGGTTTCGTTCCTAACGCACTACTGACATTCAAAGCAAATAGTGTTTCCGGTGATTATCACTCTAATATGAGCAGAAAACTATGAAAAGTGGCTAAAAGAACGTTTTGTACCGAATCTGCCACCTAACTTTGTAATTGTGCTTGATAATGCCTCATACCATAAGTTTCAAAATGACAGAGCTCCAAAGTCTAATTCCAAAAAAACAGAAATGCAGAGATGGCTGACAGAAAAACATATAGCTTTTAATCTAGATATGAAAAAAATTGAACTGTATGATTTGATAAAAAAAAACAAAGAAAACCATATTTGTTATAAGATTGATGACCATACTTCAGCCATATGGCATAAAAGTTCTTCGACTGCCACCATATCATCCTAATCTAAACCTCATAGAAAATGTGTGGGGAATTAAAAAAAAATACATTGCTTCGCATAACGTCGACCAAAATGTGACGGGAATAATGAAACTAATAAATGAACGTTTAAGTCAAATTGATGGAGAGATACTTGTCGACATGTACAAAAGAAAGAAGAAGAATACTATCGACATTTTGACATGGAGTCAGAAATCGTAATCAACCTTGGTGAGAGCAGCGAATCCGACAATTCATCATTTGATTTTTCAAGTAGCGATTCAGAATAAGTAATATGTTCAATACATACATTAAATTACAGTGTGCCAATACCAAATTATTGTTTTTTTAAGAACCCGTATATTATCAAACACAAGAAGTTAGCGCTCCTGCACACGATAACTCGTATTTGTACCCGACTGTACCTCTTGTCCCGCACACAAAGTCACTGTATATGTACAAGGTTTACCCACACATAGCGCCGCGCGCACAACTGAGTTGAAGTATCTATACATAGTTAAATGGCTCCCTGTCTCCAAAATCAGGTTTATCACCTGTATTTCAGGGGTCAGGGCTCATCCATTATTTGGTCCTTTACCTTATTAAAGTACTGTATAATTTCCATACTTATAAGGTAATTAATCAATCTCAAAAATAATTTACTAATAACATTATAATCTGAAGTTTTCGAAACTCAAATCCACTATTACATAGGGTCAATTATGGTATCGATATTTCGTTTTGGAATCACTACGTTATTAGCTTATTAGAGATCGACAGGTATTTTCAGCAGTTTCTGTCGATGGGATGACGAATGTGTGGGTATGACGTATGTAGGTGAGCAAAAGGGTTAAAATAAGCTAAAATTACATGAAATAAAACAAAATTCCTATGTATATTTATTGAGCTTCATAAATTGTTGCCTTACAGGATTAATGAGTTAAATTAGGTCTAATTTATGGGCCTATTCATAACTAAATTCTATTTATGAGAAAAATCCCTCGGCATCAAGCCAACTTCGTTAGGATTTGTGGTTTTATTCAAATTTGTGTAACTTATTACTTACACCTACATTTTTGTGGGAATATAATAAATTGGGCAACTTCATACTGACTGCGCAAAAACTTCTCTCAAAGGGCGCGTCGCACAAAAACAAAAACGAAGTATGTTTTTTTTGTTTTTGTTACATAAACATAAACATACAGGCACATCCATTGCTTCTGGTACCACGCTGGAATACCCTGTGGCGTCGGAACCAGCAGCCTTATGGCGTAACTCTCTGAAGTAGCGTGTGTCTATGGTTCATCTCATGTTCATACAATTTCATCGATTGCGGTGTATCACCGAAGGCTCTAGGATTCATTCAATGAGCTTGGGTTTGGCCTCCATTATGATGCTACTTGCGTGATACCAATTTGACAGATGAAGCTGGTTCAAGGTGTCAAACGTAAAAGTGTATATGAAGTTCATAGCTCAGACGACTTACGCCATAAGGCTGCAGAAGTGGCGACGTCACACACATATAAACATCCAAGACCTGTTTTTTTTCCTTTACCCAGAGCACAACCGATGCGCTACAGAGGTCGTCGTGTTTCCTCGAAACTATGGACTCGATTTCAAAAAATATTTTTACTTTGAAGGATGATCACATCGGTCTCATAGTATGGTTTCTAAATTGAAAAAAATCGCATTTTTTTGTAAAGGAACTGCAATTTTACGGTTTCAGATTTTTTCCTTTCCTTGTGCTATAAGAAATTAAATCATTCTAGATCAACAGGAAGTTTTGATTCCCATGCGGATAGCAAGCAGTTTCTCCAAATTGCGGAACATATGTCGGTAGACATATAATTTTCATTTTTCTACAACTTTTTCTTGAACTCTAAACACTGATATTAATTTCAACTTAATACCGATACGCGTTCCTGAGCAAATAGGCCTTGACAGACGGACAAAGAAGTGATCCTATAAGGGGTCCTTTTGTCCTTTTAACCTGACTAAGACTTAGGACATTTTCAGACATCGTGATTTTTAACCTCACATGGTAATAAAATTCAAAACCACGGGAAAACCGTGGGTCGTTGAGAGGTTAAGGTACGGAACCCTAGAAAACAGAAAATTTTGATGCCATCCATGTAAAATAATCGCCTTCTTGCGACTTTTCAGGCGTGTTTAGGTACCGGATTCGAATCCTGGCTGGGGAGAAAGAAAAGAACCCTGGTCTAGGATGTTTAGATGTGTGTGACGTCACTGTTTCTCATTCCCACGACACAGGATATCTTAGTGTGGGGTCAGCAGCGATTTATGTGCCTGTATATAAATGTTTCATGTTTAAGATCAGAAGACATATTTTGTAGCCTCATTATAGTGTGTTTAGACGACATTCAAAGCACGGCCGGGGAGGCAGAAAGAGGGCTTGAATTAGTTTTTTTAAGTTTTTAACATAGTGAATTATTTTCACTTGTTTAAACTATAATTTATTGACTAATACATTTCATACCGAAACGCGCACGTCTGCCGACTTTCCTGAACTACGTAAATCTGCAGCGGTGGGGTATAGTAGAAGATAAAGCCGCCACGTTGAAACTTGCTCACGTCACGTATGTTCCTGACACATTTGTTCAGGTTTAGCCCCTAAAGGTAAGTTACTGTATAGCCGTGAATTGAGAGACTGCAACCTACAAACTTATATATACCATCACACACATACTTGGAATTCGTATACAGAGAAGTTTCGGTCAAGCAAGATACATATTTAACAGATTTAATAATATTTTGAGAACTAACATACAAGGTGACATTTAATTAGCGGACCATATTTTGGGGCATGATAATACCCATTGTTAGGAACAACTTTCCACAAGAAACATAAGGTCGTAAAAGAAAAAAAAATTGGTCTACCGTAGCAACTTCTAATCAGCTGATCGGGTGAATGTGTTTCATTTGCGACCATATGTTTCTTTCGGAAAGTTGTTCATAATGATCAGTGCTATCAATCCCCAAAATATAGTCAGCTAATTAAATGTCACCTTGCATAAAAGGCCCCTTTTTTCCAAGTTTTTATTTTATTTAGTATTGATTTCCCAAAAAAGTACAATTTTAAAGTAACGTCAAACAGTATTTGTTTTAAATACCCCATCAGAGGAAGTGACGTCATAGTTGTTGTCAGAAAGGGACAAAGCTACGAGTCAGTCTCACTTTCATTCTATGCGAAAAAATAAGAAGGAGATTGATGAATAGCTCTGTCCCTTACTTACAACAGCTATTACGTCATTTCCGCTGTAGGTCCGTTTTCGCGCCAAACTGTCAACTGACAGTTTGAACCCGCAGTTTATGCCATTAAATTATTCTATCTAACCTCTTGAATACCACCGGCGTTAGCTAACGCCATTTTTCCGTTATATGTTTTAAATTTTATTACCACGGCATAAGGTTAAAAATTGCGGCCCGGCCAAACTACCTTCGGTTTTTGAGAGTTTAATGTTATGTCTTATGTAAAATGTAATAAAAATAATATAAATTCATGATTCCTATCGTTTTACACATATTTTTACTCACAAGTCACAACAATATTTTATAAAGTACCTATTTACAAATTAACAAAGACTTAAACAAATGGTTTACTTATAGCCTCAACCACTTGCTTAAATATAACATACATAACATAACATAGCGTCACGCCCTTTCCCATACGGGGTGACAGATGCACAATTGTGCCCACTGTGAGCCATCAGTTATTCAATACACAATTTTGCGTGAGAGGGAGCTAGCCCATCGCCACAGCTATGGAGTAATGAAGATATCTTAAGATAACTTAAAATAAATAAATTATCTCATTGGTACATGGCCAGGAATCGAACCTGCATCTCCTGTGTGAGAAGCAAGCGTGAAACCCATTAGACCACGGAGCTTAAATATATAAATACAATCAGCACTAGAAAACGAATTAAAGGCACATGCCATGGCCAACATTCTCAGAAAGGTTGCTAAGAAAACGATACTTAACTCTGCTACCGATGTATGTACACAGATAAAAGTGTAGCTACCGTTTATGGATGAAAGGACAGCAACAATATCAAGGACCTTCCACGGGACCATCTGCTTTTTGGTTCTGACCTTTCTGAGAAACGCAAAAGCATGAAAATTATTACCAAAATTGGTACGGAAATGAAAGCACCAGCTCCGAGACCAAAACAAGTCCTCGGAAATGCTCTGCCTTCTCTACATCCAGGGCTTTAAACTGGAGGGGCCCGCCACCGCCGCCTCCACAGCCTCGGCGTGCGTACCCGAGGCCGAACTCGACGGCTGGTGGGCGTAGACAGCAGCAGCCGCCGCCGCCGCCACGCTCGGCCCCGCAGCAGCATCAGCGCCGGTACTACCAAGCTCCCCGACCCAGCAGGACGATTCGACATTAACACAGGCGGGTACTTTACCCTTCTTTTATTAAAATTGGTTGGATATAACAAACGCGCTATAGTACTGTCCTGGATTTCGGGTCTTCGCTTGCCTATTTCTGTTAATATAGATCAGCTGAAGGCTCCTTGTAATATTCCTGAATCAAGTTGTTACAAGCACTCCATGAATATGGATTTGTTTAGACTTTTGGAAATAGTTGCTATTAAAAAATGTAATCCTTGTCAGGGCCAATTCTTATCAAAGATCTTTCTTATTGAAAAAGATAATAAAAATAATGGCAAAAAGAGGTTTAAAATTAATTTAAAGAAACTAAATGAGTTTATACCTGCACCTCATTTTGAATTAGAGGATTACCGCACTGTAATGAAGCTGGTTAGGACAGATATATGAATTTCAAGTTCTATCCTTTGGGTTGATCATTGCCCCTTTAGTATTTACCAAACTTATGCGTCCGGTGATGCAATATTTACGCAGCCAGGGACTCATTTCGGTCATATACTTAGATGACCTGTTTATGATAGGAAATTCTTATCTTGAATGCAAGAATAATTTCTTAATATCTAAACAATTATTGGAATCTTTGGGCTTTACCATGAATCAAGATAAAAGTGTTGCTACCCCTTCTCAGAAAATGAAATTCTTGGGTTTTATTTTTGACTCAGTAAACTATACTATTAGCATAACTGATGAAAAGAGAAAGAATATTAAAAAAGTGGTTTTACATTACTTATCAATAGAAAGATGCAAAGTTCGCCACTTCGCACACTTCATTGGTCTTTTGGTTTCAGCTTACCCGGGTGTCCCTTATGGATGGTTATACACCAAAACCTTTGAAAGAACAAAGATCCTCTATTTAAAACAAAATAATGATGACTATGATTCGCATCTTACCATTCCAAAATCACTGTCAGAGGATTTCACTTGGTGGCTACAAAATATTGACTCATGTCAAAATCCTATTCGAATTGGTTATTATAATCTGGAGATTTTCTCCGATGCATCTCGGACAGGTTAGGGAGTAAAATTTTCAAGTGACACTGCAAGTGGTCAATGGTCAAGCACAGAATTAGAAGAACATATCAATTCCTTAGAACTTAGAGCAGCATTATTCGGTTTAAAAATCTTTGCAAAAGAATATCGAAACTGTGAAATCCTTTTGAGGATAGACAATACTACCGCTATAGCCTATATTAACAGGATGGGCGGTATTCAATACCCTCATCTTACCAAAATTAGTAGAGAAATATGGCAATGGTGTGAGCAGAGGCAGCTTTTCATCATTGCATCGTATATCAGTTCCACAGAAAACTACTCTGCGGATGCTGATTCACGGCGGATTCACGCAGACGTGGAATGGCAACTTAGTAATGAAGCACTCAAGACCATATGTGAAAAATTCAACAAACCTGAAATAGACCTGTTTGCTAGTCGTCTAAATAAAAAATGCCCAATGTTCATTTCATGGCACAGAGACCCAGAGGCTTTTACAATGTCATGGCATGGATATTTCTTTTATGCCTTCCCTCCACTCTGTCTTATTCTCCGAAGTTTACAGAAAATAATCAATGATAAGGCTACAGGTATCGTGGTGGTGCCATGGTAGCCCACACAGCTGTGGTTCCGTGGTTCTTTTCAGAAAATGCCTCGTATCTGAGTGCATTGAATTCCGCCCTAACAATAATTTATTATCATCTCCTTTCAGTCACGAGCACAAACTCCAAAGGAGCCTTACCTTGGTAGCAGGGCTGCTATCGGGAAAAAGTTTCTGAATCAGGGCATTTCTGTAGAATCAATAGAGGTAAAATTTGCATCTTTATCTGATAACACCATCAAACAATATAATCCGTGCCTTAGACAATGGCATCAGTTTTGCCAAGAAAATACAATTGATTTTTATAGAGCATCAGTTTCAGATGTGCTAAAATTTTTGACAAAATTATATACTAAAGGCTGTAAATATGGCACTTTAAATAGTACTAAATCTGCGTTAGCTCTCGGGCTGGGGGCCAACACAATGAATGACTGTGTAATCAAGCGTGTCATCAAGTTGCGTACTCCTTTACCAAGATATGACCTAACTTGGGATCCTGAAAATGTATTTAATTACGTAGGTGGGTTATTTCCTAATGAAACTTTGTCTTTTGAAACGTTATCCAAAAAACTTGCCACTTTATTGGGTCTTGTAACGGCTCACCGTGTCCAAACTTTATTAGTTTAGGTACAAAGATCAATGAATATGTGGCCACAAGGTGGTCAAACACTTGAAGGTCGTCAAACATTGATAGATGGACTCAAAAATGATACAAAAAAGGAAATATGTAACCGGCACATTCCAGAAAACTTAAAATTAGCCAAAGTGCCGGATGTTAATCCCAAACTCTTACAAGGTGCCTCTGACATGGTCAAGAAAAGAGATTGGTGGAAAACCAAAACCAAATGGCTAAAGTCATAACCTGCATTGGTGATGCAATAACTCTGGTTATAGAGTATAAAGATACTGCAATAGAAACCCTACTAAAAGTTTTGAGTGATGCTGGACGACTGGCTTGCCACGTTCATCAGGCCCAGACCATGTCCAGAAGACATTTCATCCGGACTTGTCTGAACAAAGAGGACAGCAACAATATCAAGGACCTTCCACGGGACCATCTGCTTTTTGGTTCTGACCTTTCTGAGAAACGCAAAAGCATGAAAATTATTACCAAAATTGGTACGGAAATGAAAGCACCAGCTCCGAGACCAAAACAAGTCCTCGGAAATGCTCTGCCTTCTCTACATCCAGGGCTTTAAACTGGAGGGGCCCGCCACCGCCGCCTCCACAGCCTCGGCGTGCGTACCCGAGGCCGAACTCGACGGCTGGTGGGCGTAGACAGCAGCAGCCGCCGCCGCCGCCACGCTCGGCCCCGCAGCAGCATCAGCGCCGGTACTACCAAGCTCCCCGACCCAGCAGGACGATTCGACATTAACACAGGCGGGTACTTTACCCTTCTTTTATTAAAATTGGTTGGATATAACAAACGCGCTATAGTACTGTCCTGGATTTCGGGTCTTCGCTTGCCTATTTCTGTTAATATAGATCAGCTGAAGGCTCCTTGTAATATTCCTGAATCAAGTTGTTACAAGCACTCCATGAATATGGATTTGTTTAGACTTTTGGAAATAGTTGCTATTAAAAAATGTAATCCTTGTCAGGGCCAATTCTTATCAAAGATCTTTCTTATTGAAAAAGATAATAAAAATAATGGCAAAAAGAGGTTTAAAATTAATTTAAAGAAACTAAATGAGTTTATACCTGCACCTCATTTTGAATTAGAGGATTACCGCACTGTAATGAAGCTGGTTAGGACAGATATATGAATTTCAAGTTCTATCCTTTGGGTTGATCATTGCCCCTTTAGTATTTACCAAACTTATGCGTCCGGTGATGCAATATTTACGCAGCCAGGGACTCATTTCGGTCATATACTTAGATGACCTGTTTATGATAGGAAATTCTTATCTTGAATGCAAGAATAATTTCTTAATATCTAAACAATTATTGGAATCTTTGGGCTTTACCATGAATCAAGATAAAAGTGTTGCTACCCCTTCTCAGAAAATGAAATTCTTGGGTTTTATTTTTGACTCAGTAAACTATACTATTAGCATAACTGATGAAAAGAGAAAGAATATTAAAAAAGTGGTTTTACATTACTTATCAATAGAAAGATGCAAAGTTCGCCACTTCGCACACTTCATTGGTCTTTTGGTTTCAGCTTACCCGGGTGTCCCTTATGGATGGTTATACACCAAAACCTTTGAAAGAACAAAGATCCTCTATTTAAAACAAAATAATGATGACTATGATTCGCATCTTACCATTCCAAAATCACTGTCAGAGGATTTCACTTGGTGGCTACAAAATATTGACTCATGTCAAAATCCTATTCGAATTGGTTATTATAATCTGGAGATTTTCTCCGATGCATCTCGGACAGGTTGGGGAGTAAAATTTTCAAGTGACACTGCAAGTGGTCAATGGTCAAGCACAGAATTAGAAGAACATATCAATTCCTTAGAACTTAGAGCAGCATTATTCGGTTTAAAAATCTTTGCAAAAGAATATCGAAACTGTGAAATCCTTTTGAGGATAGACAATACTACCGCTATAGCCTATATTAACAGGATGGGCGGTATTCAATACCCTCATCTTACCAAAATTAGTAGAGAAATATGGCAATGGTGTGAGCAGAGGCAGCTTTTCATCATTGCATCGTATATCAGTTCCACAGAAAACTACTCTGCGGATGCTGATTCACGGCGGATTCACGCAGACGTGGAATGGCAACTTAGTAATGAAGCACTCAAGACCATATGTGAAAAATTCAACAAACCTGAAATAGACCTGTTTGCTAGTCGTCTAAATAAAAAATGCCCAATGTTCATTTCATGGCACAGAGACCCAGAGGCTTTTACAATGTCATGGCATGGATATTTCTTTTATGCCTTCCCTCCACTCTGTCTTATTCTCCGAAGTTTACAGAAAATAATCAATGATAAGGCTACAGGTATCGTGGTGGTGCCATGGTAGCCCACACAGCTGTGGTTCCGTGGTTCTTTTCAGAAAATGCCTCGTATCTGAGTGCATTGAATTCCGCCCTAACAATAATTTATTATCATCTCCTTTCAGTCACGAGCACAAACTCCAAAGGAGCCTTACCTTGGTAGCAGGGCTGCTATCGGGAAAAAGTTTCTGAATCAGGGCATTTCTGTAGAATCAATAGAGGTAAAATTTGCATCTTTATCTGATAACACCATCAAACAATATAATCCGTGCCTTAGACAATGGCATCAGTTTTGCCAAGAAAATACAATTGATTTTTATAGAGCATCAGTTTCAGATGTGCTAAAATTTTTGACAAAATTATATACTAAAGGCTGTAAATATGGCACTTTAAATAGTACTAAATCTGCGTTAGCTCTCGGGCTGGGGGCCAACACAATGAATGACTGTGTAATCAAGCGTGTCATCAAGTTGCGTACTCCTTTACCAAGATATAACCTAACTTGGGATCCTGAAAATGTATTTAATTACGTAGGTGGGTTATTTCCTAATGAAACTTTGTCTTTTGAAACGTTATCCAAAAAACTTGCCACTTTATTGGGTCTTGTAACGGCTCACCGTGTCCAAACTTTATTAGTTTAGGTACAAAGATCAATGAATATGTGGCCACAAGGTGGTCAAACACTTGAAGGTCGTCAAACAGATACATGGACTCAAAAATGATACAAAAAAGGAAATATGTAACCGGCACATTCCAGAAAACTTAAAATTAGCCAAAGTGCCGGATGTTAATCCCAAACTCTTACAAGGTGCCTCTGACATGGTCAAGAAAAGAGATTGGTGGAAAACCAAAACCAAATGGCTAAAGTCATAACCTGCATTGGTGATGCAATAACTCTGGTTATAGAGTATAAAGATACTGCAAGAGAAACCCTACTAAAAGTTTTGAGTGATGCTGGACGACTGGCTTGCCACGTTCATCAGGCCCAGACCATGTCCAGAAGACATTTCATCCGGACTTGTCTGAACAAAGAGGACAGCAACAATATCAAGGACCTTCCACGGGACCATCTGCTTTTTGGTTCTGACCTTTCTGAGAAACGCAAAAGCATGAAAATTATTACCAAAATTGGTACGGAAATGAAAGCACCAGCTCCGAGACCAAAACAAGTCCTCGGAAATGCTCTGCCTTCTCTACATCCAGGGCTTTAAACTGGAGGGGCCCGCCACCGCCGCCTCCACAGCCTCGGCGTGCGTACCCGAGGCCGAACTCGACGGCTGGTGGGCGTAGACAGCAGCAGCCGCCGCCGCCGCCACGCTCGGCCCCGCAGCAGCATCAGCGCCGGTACTACCAAGCTCCCCGACCCAGCAGGACGATTCGACATTAACACAGGCGGGTACTTTACCCTTCTTTTATTAAAATTGGTTGGATATAACAAACGCGCTATAGTACTGTCCTGGATTTCGGGTCTTCGCTTGCCTATTTCTGTTAATATAGATCAGCTGAAGGCTCCTTGTAATATTCCTGAATCAAGTTGTTACAAGCACTCCATGAATATGGATTTGTTTAGACTTTTGGAAATAGTTGCTATTAAAAAATGTAATCCTTGTCAGGGCCAATTCTTATCAAAGATCTTTCTTATTGAAAAAGATAATAAAAATAATGGCAAAAAGAGGTTTAAAATTAATTTAAAGAAACTAAATGAGTTTATACCTGCACCTCATTTTGAATTAGAGGATTACCGCACTGTAATGAAGCTGGTTAGGACAGATATATGAATTTCAAGTTCTATCCTTTGGGTTGATCATTGCCCCTTTAGTATTTACCAAACTTATGCGTCCGGTGATGCAATATTTACGCAGCCAGGGACTCATTTCGGTCATATACTTAGATGACCTGTTTATGATAGGAAATTCTTATCTTGAATGCAAGAATAATTTCTTAATATCTAAACAATTATTGGAATCTTTGGGCTTTACCATGAATCAAGATAAAAGTGTTGCTACCCCTTCTCAGAAAATGAAATTCTTGGGTTTTATTTTTGACTCAGTAAACTATACTATTAGCATAACTGATGAAAAGAGAAAGAATATTAAAAAAGTGGTTTTACATTACTTATCAATAGAAAGATGCAAAGTTCGCCACTTCGCACACTTCATTGGTCTTTTGGTTTCAGCTTACCCGGGTGTCCCTTATGGATGGTTATACACCAAAAACTTTGAAAGAACAAAGATCCTCTATTTAAAACAAAATAATGATGACTATGATTCGCATCTTACCATTCCAAAATCACTGTCAGAGGATTTCACTTGGTGGCTACAAAATATTGACTCATGTCAAAATCCTATTCGAATTGGTTATTATAATCTGGAGATTTTCTCCGATGCATCTCGGACAGGTTGGGGAGTAAAATTTTCAAGTGACACTGCAAGTGGTCAATGGTCAAGCACAGAATTAGAAGAACATATCAATTCCTTAGAACTTAGAGCAGCATTATTCGGTTTAAAAATCTTTGCAAAAGAATATCGAAACTGTGAAATCCTTTTGAGGATAGACAATACTACCGCTATAGCCTATATTAACAGGATGGGCGGTATTCAATACCCTCATCTTACCAAAATTAGTAGAGAAATATGGCAATGGTGTGAGCAGAGGCAGCTTTTCATCATTGCATCGTATATCAGTTCCACAGAAAACTACTCTGCGGATGCTGATTCACGGCGGATTCACGCAGACGTGGAATGGCAACTTAGTAATGAAGCACTCAAGACCATATGTGAAAAATTCAACAAACCTGAAATAGACCTGTTTGCTAGTCGTCTAAATAAACAATGCCCAATGTTCATTTCATGGCACAGAGACCCAGAGGCTTTTACAATGTCATGGCATGGATATTTCTTTTATGCCTTCCCTCCACTCTGTCTTATTCTCCGAAGTTTACAGAAAATAATCAATGATAAGGCTACAGGTATCGTGGTGGTGCCATGGTAGCCCACACAGCTGTGGTTCCGTGGTTCTTTTCAGAAAATGCCTCGTATCTGAGTGCATTGAATTCCGCCCTAACAATAATTTATTATCATCTCCTTTCAGTCACGAGCACAAACTCCAAAGGAGCCTTACCTTGGTAGCAGGGCTGCTATCGGGAAAAAGTTTCTGAATCAGGGCATTTCTGTAGAATCAATAGAGGTAAAATTTGCATCTTTATCTGATAACACCATCAAACAATATAATCCGTGCCTTAGACAATGGCATCAGTTTTGCCAAGAAAATACAATTGATTTTTATAGAGCATCAGTTTCAGATGTGCTAAAATTTTTGACAAAATTATATACTAAAGGCTGTAAATATGGCACTTTAAATAGTACTAAATCTGCGTTAGCTCTCGGGCTGGGGGCCAACACAATGAATGACTGAGTAATCAAGCGTGTCATCAAGTTGCGTACTCCTTTACCAAGATATAACCTAACTTGGGATCCTGAAAATGTATTTAATTACGTAGGTGGGTTATTTCCTAATGAAACTTTGTCTTTTGAAACGTTATCCAAAAAACTTGCCACTTTATTGGGTCTTGTAACGGCTCACCGTGTCCAAACTTTATCACTAATTCGCATTAGTAATATAAAACAGTTGTTATCAATTTTTATATTATATTATATATTTCAATTTTTATAAAATTCCAAATAAAAAATAGATATGAAAAGTTAAGAACTTATACAGCTTCGCAAAGTCTACTATTATTACAATTTTCATTGCCTACGACGGCTCTGGCCGACGACAACGCCAGACGTCAGACATCTGTCATCTCTTAAAAACAATTAGTGTTCTGTTACATAAATTAAAATGCATGTTGTGCGAACATTTTGGTGATTATCTATACACGTGTCATATTATTAGTATTAATGCCCTCCATTATGTAGCAGTCACATAAACTACTATTTTATACTATATAGTGGATTTATAATGATAATAAAATAAGGAAATATAATATAATGATATAATATGATTAATAGTTTATTCAGGTATAAGACATGTAGGTATAGATACTTCAACTCAGTTCTGCGCGCGGCGCTATGTGTGCGTGCGCTTGTAAATATACAGGTTTCATTTGTGTGGCATTGACGCGGCAGTCGTCGTCCGAGCAAGACGTGTTCTTATTAGGGTTTGTGATCCGGATATCCGGATATCCGATTATCCGGATATCCGTATAGTTTTTGGATCCGGATAATTTCTGTCGTAAAATGCGGATATCCGGATCTTAAAGTTATGTCAGATTGACATGAAAACATCCTAAAAAATAAATCTTTTTTTATTTATTTTTTTGCTATATCTACCTACATATGTATACGTCTCTTTTTTGCTTTTGCTTTGTATAAATTAATGACAATTTCAAAGAGTTATTTAATGTTATGTTAAATATAGATAGAGATTTTAATTTAATTTCATACATTACAGTCCGACAAAGTTATTAGGTGCCATTTGACGTTTAAGATATCCATAGAAAAATAATCAGCTGCACACACAACATTGAACCATATCTTCATGACTTAAGTAAACGTCAAACGGCACCTCTTAAATTTGTCCAACTATAGCAATTAATAATTACCAAGCAGTTGCTACCTGCGCCGTGCCCGCATTGTAGAGTCATTGTGCTAAACGGGCCAATCGCGTTGTAGTAGCGTTTGATTAGGTAATCAGAGGAAGGGTCCTTGTCTCAGTCTCAGGTAAACCATTTTGCGAAGTGACAGTGTTGTTGTTTTTTTTGGTGACGCATTACACGTAAATAATTGTGTTACTATGAGGTAAGTTTCTAAAAATCATCGTTTATTTTTCCTACATGTAAATTATATATTTTATTTATTGACATAAAAAAATAACATTTGTGAAAAACAGTTGTAGTTTGAATAAATGAACTGCAATGTGCAATCAAAAATACCACGTGAGTTTGTGTTTGATTTTTGATTTGATTTGAAACTTGTAGGCAGCATGTTTTTATGTAATTCAGAATTTTGAGTAAAATATTACTTGATTGGTATAAGATAAGAGCGAAAAAATATGCGGTATATTATCATTAAAGTTAATAGTAAATGAATAAGACCGGATTATTTGATTTGAAGCTATGGTCGGACAAACGTTATAGATATCGTGCCGTGAAAGAAGTCCCGCGGATTTTCGGTCTCTCTCTTTCACTCCATGGACTTTAGATTGTAGAGTGAAAGAGAGAGACCGAAAATCCGCGGGACTTCTTTCGTGGCGCGATCTCTAGGTGCCATTTCACTTTTACTTAAGTCATGGAGATAAGGTTCAATGTTGAGTGGCGCTATTTTTTTTCTATGGATTTCTTAAATGTCAAATGGCACCTATTACGTTTGTCCGACCATTGCTGAGATGTAGATTTAAATAGTTATCTATTTACTGTCGTCTTTGCCTTGCTTATTCCGTTTTTTTAAATAGCCACTTGTCTTTATTTTTCAGATTGTAATTCAATATTACAAATGCAGTAAAATGACAAGTAAAATTGAAATTAAGGAATACAAGAAGTCAACGGACTCAAGTTCCGTCCGGCAACATTCATCAGCACATAGTGATTCTTCTAGTCAACTAGACATGGAAACGAAGGTCCGAGTTGAGATGGCTCTATATGACAGTGGCGGCGAACGGGGTCTACATTTTTCGCGAGTGTATAAATTACTGAAGACTGTACCACCAACCAGCGTAGAAGCTGAGAGAGTATTCGCCGCCGCAGGCTACATGTGTAATAAAATTTGTAGTTTAATGCATGATAATTCTCTCGATGCTTTAAGTTTTTTAAGATCATACTACCAAAAAAGTCAGGTGAATAATGAAGAATAGTGTTCAATAATTTTACAAAAATAATTTATACTTACGTGCCTTATCCTCATTCCACAAAGAAACATCTTTGTATCGTTTTAGTTTAATTTTAATTATTTCAAATAATAAAAGTTTAACGTTTGTTGATTTTGCATGTTATTCTATTTAAATTTTAAGAAATGTTTCTTTTTTTATCGTAGTATTATAACGCATTAGTTAATAGGTCTTTCTAGTTAAGTATGAGAATATTATTATAAGACTTTAATATTGTTGATTTTGCAAATCTTAATAATGATAAGAAAATCATTGTTATTTCGTTAAGATTTAACTTTCCAAATTACTTATGAAGCTGTTATTATTGTTACATACGATCACATCAGTCCATTCAGTTCAATAAACAACAATTTCCATGCATTTTATTTTGTTTTTTATTTTTTTAAATATCCGCAATCCATTTAGTTAAATAAACAACTATTTCCATACATTTTACTCTGTATTTTTATTTTTTTTAAATATCCGGATATATCCGGATATCCGGATAATCAAATTTCAAAACGGATAATATCCGCATAGTAAAAAGTTCCGGATCTTGCAAACCCTAGTTCTTATCGCTTTTTCTTACGGGTACAGTCGTTAACAAAAATGTCTAGTTCTTCGCGGAGAAAATGTTTAAGGAGTCAGGTAAATATTTGTTAATTTTAAATTTAGATATAAATAATTATTATTATGATTCTATTTCATATAAAAATTAAATAAATAATACTAAAATGAAATGAAATATCATATCCTTGTTGACGTTTATGTATTATTGTTTTAGACTCGAGAAACCATTGCTAAGGTATACGAATTTCTGAAAAAAGATGCGAGAGATATATTGCAACTAGTAAGTGATCCAGTTTGCAGTGCAAGTACAATTTTAATAACTAAATTAAGTGAACATTTAAACAGCGTACGGAAAAGAACAGCAATGGCAGTGGGGGTATCAGAGAGAACAATAACTAATATATTGGCTGAAGGAAAAGAATCTGAATCTGAAGAAGTTAAATCTCCGCATAAAGACCGCAAAAAACGTTCAACGAAGTTAGAATTAGACAACTTTAATGTTGATGTTATACGTTCAACTATTCAAAATTACCATTTAGAACATCACGAGTTACCTACCTTGCAAAAGTTGAAAAGATTATTTCAAGAGAAACTTAATTATGATGGAAGTATTTCGACTCTGCGCACAGCTTTGTTAAAGTTGGGATACAAATGGCGAAAAACTGTGGATAACAGACGTGTTATTATAGAGCGGCATGACTCCAAAAACTACGGTTTTCTTACCTGAAAAACTTGCTCAGATACCGTCAAGAAAATCGGTGTATCGTATATACAGATGAGAGCTATATCTTAACTAGTCATGTGCAAAACAAAGGATGGGGTAATAAAGATGGACCACCTTTAAAGAGAAACATGTCTAAAGGACAAAGAATTATCATTGTGCTTGCTGGTTCAGAACAAGGTTTCGTTCCTAACGCACTACTGACATTCAAAGCAAATAGTGTTTCCGGTGATTATCACTCTAATATGAGCAGAAAACTATGAAAAGTGGCTAAAAGAACGTTTTGTACCGAATCTGCCACCTAACTTTGTAATTGTGCTTGATAATGCCTCATACCATAAGTTTCAAAATGACAGAGCTCCAAAGTCTAATTCCAAAAAAACAGAAATGCAGAGATGGCTGACAGAAAAACATATAGCTTTTAATCTAGATATGAAAAAAATTGAACTGTATGATTTGATAAAAAAAAACAAAGAAAACCATATTTGTTATAAGATTGATGACCATACTTCAGCCATATGGCATAAAAGTTCTTCGACTGCCACCATATCATCCTGATCTAAACCTCATAGAAAATGTGTGGGGAATTAAAAAAAAATACATTGCTTCGCATAACGTCGACCAAAATGTGACGGGAATAATGAAACTAATAAATGAACGTTTAAGTCAAATTGATGGAGAGATGTGGGGTAATACTTGTCGACATGTACAAAAGAAAGAAGAAGAATACTATCGACATTTTGACATGGAGTCAGAAATCGTAATCAACCTTGGTGAGAGCAGCGAATCCGACAATTCATCATTTGATTTTTCAAGTAGCGATTCAGAATAAGTAATATGTTCAATACATACATTAAATTACAGTGTGCCAATACCAGATTATTGTTTTTTTAAGAACCCGTATATTATCAAACACAAGAAGTTAGCGCTCCTGCACACGATAACTCGTATTTGTACCCGACTGTACCTCTTGTCCCGCACACAAAGTCACTGTATATGTACAAGGTTTACCCACACATAGCGCCGCGCGCACAACTGAGTTGAAGTATCTATACATAGTTAAATGGCTCCCTGTCTCCAAAATCAGGTTTATCACCTGTATTTCAGGGGTCAGGGCTCATCCATTATTTGGTCCTTTACCTTATTAAAGTACTGTATAATTTCCATACTTATAAGGTAATTAATCAATCTCAAAAATAATTTACTAATAACATTATAATCTGAAGTTTTCGAAACTCAAATCCACTATTACATAGGGTCAATTATGGTATCGATATTTCGTTTTGGAATCACTACGTTATTAGCTTATTAGAGATCGACAGGTATTTTCAGCAGTTTCTGTCGATGGGATGACGAATGTGTGGGTATGACGTATGTAGGTGAGCAAAAGGGTTAAAATAAGCTAAAATTACATGAAATAAAACAAAATTCCTATGTATATTTATTGAGCTTCATAAATTGTTGCCTTACAGGATTAATGAGTTAAATTAGGTCTAATTTATGGGCCTATTCATAACTAAATTCTATTTATGAGAAAAATCCCTCGGCATCAAGCCAACTTCGTTAGGATTTGTGGTTTTATTCAAATTTGTGTAACTTATTACTTACACCTACATTTTTGTGGGAATATAATAAATTGGGCAACTTCATACTGACTGCGCAAAAACTTCTCTCAAAGGGCGCGTCGCACAAAAACAAAAACGAAGTATGTTTTTTTTGTTTTTGTTACATAAACATAAACATACAGGCACATCCATTGCTTCTGGTACCACGCTGGAATACCCTGTGGCGTCGGAACCAGCAGCCTTATGGCGTAACTCTCTGAAGTAGCGTGTGTCTATGGTTCATCTCATGTTCATACAATTTCATCGATTGCGGTGTATCACCGAAGGCTCTAGGATTCATTCAATGAGCTTGGGTTTGGCCTCCATTATGATGCTACTTGCGTGATACCAATTTGACAGATGAAGCTGGTTCAAGGTGTCAAACGTAAAAGTGTATATGAAGTTCATAGCTCAGACGACTTACGCCATAAGGCTGCAGAAGTGGCGACGTCACACACATATAAACATCCAAGACCTGTTTTTTTTCCTTTACCCAGAGCACAACCGATGCGCTACAGAGGTCGTCGTGTTTCCTCGAAACTATGGACTCGATTTCAAAAAATATTTTTACTTTGAAGGATGATCACATCGGTCTCATAGTATGGTTTCTAAATTGAAAAAAATCGCATTTTTTTGTAAAGGAACTGCAATTTTACGGTTTCAGATTTTTTCCTTTCCTTGTGCTATAAGAAATTAAATCATTCTAGATCAACAGGAAGTTTTGATTCCCATGCGGATAGCAAGCAGTTTCTCCAAATTGCGGAACATATGTCGGTAGACATATAATTTTCATTTTTCTACAACTTTTTCTTGAACTCTAAACACTGATATTAATTTCAACTTAATACCGATACGCGTTCCTGAGCAAATAGGCCTTGACAGACGGACAAAGAAGTGATCCTATAAGGGGTCCTTTTGTCCTTTTAACCTGACTAAGACTTAGGACATTTTCAGACATCGTGATTTTTAACCTCACATGGTAATAAAATTCAAAACCACGGGAAAACCGTGGGTCGTTGAGAGGTTAAGGTACGGAACCCTAGAAAACAGAAAATTTTGATGCCATCCATGTAAAATAATCGCCTTCTTGCGACTTTTCAGGCGTGTTTAGGTACCGGATTCGAATCCTGGCTGGGGAGAAAGAAAAGAACCCTGGTCTAGGATGTTTAGATGTGTGTGACGTCACTGTTTCTCATTCCCACGACACAGGATATCTTAGTGTGGGGTCAGCAGCGATTTATGTGCCTGTATATAAATGTTTCATGTTTAAGATCAGAAGACATATTTTGTAGCCTCATTATAGTGTGTTTAGACGACATTCAAAGCACGGCCGGGGAGGCAGAAAGAGGGCTTGAATTAGTTTTTTTAAGTTTTTAACATAGTGAATTATTTTCACTTGTTTAAACTATAATTTATTGACTAATACATTTCATACCGAAACGCGCACGTCTGCCGACTTTCCTGAACTACGTAAATCTGCAGCGGTGGGGTATAGTAGATGATAAAGCCGCCACGTTGAAACTTGCTCACGTCACGTATGTTCCTGACACATTTGTTCAGGTTTAGCCCCTAAAGGTAAGTTACTGTATAGCCGTGAATTGAGAGACTGCAACCTACAAACTTATATATACCATCACACACATACTTGGAATTCGTATACAGAGAAGTTTCGGTCAAGCAAGATACATATTTAACAGATTTAATAATATTTTGAGAACTAACATACAAGGTGACATTTAATTAGCGGACCATATTTTGGGGCATGATAATACCCATTGTTAGGAACAACTTTCCACAAGAAACATAAGGTCGTAAAAGAAAAAAAAAATGGTCTACCGTAGCAACTTCTAATCAGCTGATCGGGTGAATGTGTTTCATTTGCGACCATATGTTTCTTTCGGAAAGTTGTTCATAATGATCAGTGCTATCAATCCCCAAAATATAGTCAGCTAATTAAATGTCACCTTGCATAAAAGGCCCCTTTTTTCCAAGTTTTTATTTTATTTAGTATTGATTTCCCAAAAAAGTACAATTTTAAAGTAACGTCAAACAGTATTTGTTTTAAATACCCCATCAGAGGAAGTGACGTCATAGTTGTTGTCAGAAAGGGACAAAGCTACGAGTCAGTCTCACTTTCATTCTATGCGAAAAAATAAGAAGGAGATTGATGAATAGCTCTGTCCCTTACTTACAACAGCTATTACGTCATTTCCGCTGTAGGTCCGTTTTCGCGCCAAACTGTCAACTGACAGTTTGAACCCGCAGTTTATGCCATTAAATTATTCTATCTAACCTCTTGAATACCACCGGCGTTAGCTAACGCCATTTTTCCGTTATATGTTTTAAATTTTATTACCACGGCATAAGGTTAAAAATTGCGGCCCGGCCAAACTACCTTCGGTTTTTGAGAGTTTAATGTTATGTCTTATGTAAAATGTAATAAAAATAATATAAATTCATGATTCCTATCGTTTTACACATATTTTTACTCACAAGTCACAACAATATTTTATAAAGTACCTATTTACAAATTAACAAAGACTTAAACAAATGGTTTACTTATAGCCTCAACCACTTGCTTAAATATAACATACATAACATAACATAGCGTCACGCCCTTTCCCATACGGGGTGACAGATGCACAATTGTGCCCACTGTGAGCCATCAGTTATTCAATACACAATTTTGCGTGAGAGGGAGCTAGCCCATCGCCACAGCTATGGAGTAATGAAGATATCTTAAGATAACTTAAAATAAATAAATTATCTCATTGGTACATGGTCAGGAATCGAACCTGCATCTCCTGTGTGAGAAGCAAGCGTGAAACCCATTAGACCACGGAGCTTAAATATATAAATACAATCAGCACTAGAAAACGAATTAAAGGCACATGCCATGGCCAACATTCTCAGAAAGGTTGCTAAGAAAACGATACTTAACTCTGCTACCGATGTATGTACACAGATAAAAGTGTAGCTACCGTTTATGGATGAAAGGACAGCAACAATATCAAGGACCTTCCACGGGACCATCTGCTTTTTGGTTCTGACCTTTCTGAGAAACGCAAAAGCATGAAAATTATTACCAAAATTGGTACGGAAATGAAAGCACCAGCTCCGAGACCAAAACAAGTCCTCGGAAATGCTCTGCCTTCTCTACATCCAGGGCTTTAAACTGGAGGGGCCCGCCACCGCCGCCTCCACAGCCTCGGCGTGCGTACCCGAGGCCGAACTCGACGGCTGGTGGGCGAAGACAGCAGCAGCCGCCGCCGCCGCCACGCTCGGCCCCGCAGCAGCATCAGCGCCGGTACTACCAAGCTCCCCGACCCAGCAGGACGATTCGACATTAACACAGGCGGGTACTTTACCCTTCTTTTATTAAAATTGGTTGGATATAACAAACGCGCTATAGTACTGTCCTGGATTTCGGGTCTTCGCTTGCCTATTTCTGTTAATATAGATCAGCTGAAGGCTCCTTGTAATATTCCTGAATCAAGTTGTTACAAGCACTCCATGAATATGGATTTGTTTAGACTTTTGGAAATAGTTGCTATTAAAAAATGTAATCCTTGTCAGGGCCAATTCTTATCAAAGATCTTTCTTATTGAAAAAGATAATAAAAATAATGGCAAAAAGAGGTTTAAAATTAATTTAAAGAAACTAAATGAGTTTATACCTGCACCTCATTTTGAATTAGAGGATTACCGCACTGTAATGAAGCTGGTTAGGACAGATATATGAATTTCAAGTTCTATCCTTTGGGTTGATCATTGCCCCTTTAGTATTTACCAAACTTATGCGTCCGGTGATGCAATATTTACGCAGCCAGGGACTCATTTCGGTCATATACTTAGATGACCTGTTTATGATAGGAAATTCTTATCTTGAATGCAAGAATAATTTCTTAATATCTAAACAATTATTGGAATCTTTGGGCTTTACCATGAATCAAGATAAAAGTGTTGCTACCCCTTCTCAGAAAATGAAATTCTTGGGTTTTATTTTTGACTCAGTAAACTATACTATTAGCATAACTGATGAAAAGAGAAAGAATATTAAAAAAGTGGTTTTACATTACTTATCAATAGAAAGATGCAAAGTTCGCCACTTCGCACACTTCATTGGTCTTTTGGTTTCAGCTTACCCGGGTGTCCCTTATGGATGGTTATACACCAAAACCTTTGAAAGAACAAAGATCCTCTATTTAAAACAAAATAATGATGACTATGATTCGCATCTTACCATTCCAAAATCACTGTCAGAGGATTTCACTTGGTGGCTACAAAATATTGACTCATGTCAAAATCCTATTCGAATTGGTTATTATAATCTGGAGATTTTCTCCGATGCATCTCGGACAGGTTGGGGAGTAAAATTTTCAAGTGACACTGCAAGTGGTCAATGGTCAAGCACAGAATTAGAAGAACATATCAATTCCTTAGAACTTAGAGCAGCATTATTCGGTTTAAAAATCTTTGCAAAAGAATATCGAAACTGTGAAATCCTTTTGAGGATAGACAATACTACCGCTATAGCCTATATTAACAGGATGGGCGGTATTCAATACCCTCATCTTACCAAAATTAGTAGAGAAATATGGCAATGGTGTGAGCAGAGGCAGCTTTTCATCATTGCATCGTATATCAGTTCCACAGAAAACTACTCTGCGGATGCTGATTCACGGCGGATTCACGCAGACGTGGAATGGCAACTTAGTAATGAAGCACTCAAGACCATATGTGAAAAATTCAACAAACCTGAAATAGACCTGTTTGCTAGTCGTCTAAATAAAAAATGCCCAATGTTCATTTCATGGCACAGAGACCCAGAGGCTTTTACAATGTCATGGCATGGATATTTCTTTTATGCCTTCCCTCCACTCTGTCTTATTCTCCGAAGTTTACAGAAAATAATCAATGATAAGGCTACAGGTATCGTGGTGGTGCCATGGTAGCCCACACAGCTGTGGTTCCGTGGTTCTTTTCAGAAAATGCCTCGTATCTGAGTGCATTGAATTCCGCCCTAACAATAATTTATTATCATCTCCTTTCAGTCACGAGCACAAACTCCAAAGGAGCCTTACCTTGGTAGCAGGGCTGCTATCGGGAAAAAGTTTCTGAATCAGGGCATTTCTGTAGAATCAATAGAGGTAAAATTTGCATCTTTATCTGATAACACCATCAAACAATATAATCCGTGCCTTAGACAATGGCATCAGTTTTGCCAAGAAAATACAATTGATTTTTATAGAGCATCAGTTTCAGATGTGCTAAAATTTTTGACAAAATTATATACTAAAGGCTGTAAATATGGCACTTTAAATAGTACTAAATCTGCGTTAGCTCTCGGGCTGGGGGCCAACACAATGAATGACTGTGTAATCAAGCGTGTCATCAAGTTGCGTACTCCTTTACCAAGATATAACCTAACTTGGGATCCTGAAAATGTATTTAATTACGTAGGTGGGTTATTTCCTAATGAAACTTTGTCTTTTGAAACGTTATCCAAAAAACTTGCCACTTTATTGGGTCTTGTAACGGCTCACCGTGTCCAAACTTTATTAGTTTAGGTACAAAGATCAATGAATATGTGGCCACAAGGTGGTCAAACACTTGAAGGTCGTCAAACATTGATACATGGACTCAAAAATGATACAAAAAAGGAAATATGTAACCGGCACATTCCAGAAAACTTAAAATTAGCCAAAGTGCCGGATGTTAATCCCAAACTCTTACAAGGTGCCTCTGACATGGTCAAGAAAAGAGATTGGTGGAAAACCAAAACCAAATGGCTAAAGTCATAACCTGCATTGGTGATGCAATAACTCTGGTTATAGAGTATAAAGATACTGCAAGAGAAACCCTACTAAAAGTTTTGAGTGATGCTGGACGACTGGCTTGCCACGTTCATCAGGCCCAGACCATGTCCAGAAGACATTTCATCCGGACTTGTCTGAACAAAGAGGACAGCAACAATATCAAGGACCTTCCACGGGACCATCTGCTTTTTGGTTCTGACCTTTCTGAGAAACGCAAAAGCATGAAAATTATTACCAAAATTGGTACGGAAATGAAAGCACCAGCTCCGAGACCAAAACAAGTCCTCGGAAATGCTCTGCCTTCTCTACATCCAGGGCTTTAAACTGGAGGGGCCCGCCACCGCCGCCTCCACAGCCTCGGCGTGCGTACCCGAGGCCGAACTCGACGGCTGGTGGGCGTAGACAGCAGCAGCCGCCGCCGCCGCCACGCTCGGCCCCGCAGCAGCATCAGCGCCGGTACTACCAAGCTCCCCGACCCAGCAGGACGATTCGACATTAACACAGGCGGGTACTTTACCCTTCTTTTATTAAAATTGGTTGGATATAACAAACGCGCTATAGTACTGTCCTGGATTTCGGGTCTTCGCTTGCCTATTTCTGTTAATATAGATCAGCTGAAGGCTCCTTGTAATATTCCTGAATCAAGTTGTTACAAGCACTCCATGAATATGGATTTGTTTAGACTTTTGGAAATAGTTGCTATTAAAAAATGTAATCCTTGTCAGGGCCAATTCTTATCAAAGATCTTTCTTATTGAAAAAGATAATAAAAATAATGGCAAAAAGAGGTTTAAAATTAATTTAAAGAAACTAAATGAGTTTATACCTGCACCTCATTTTGAATTAGAGGATTACCGCACTGTAATGAAGCTGGTTAGGACAGATATATGAATTTCAAGTTCTATCCTTTGGGTTGATCATTGCCCCTTTAGTATTTACCAAACTTATGCGTCCGGTGATGCAATATTTACGCAGCCAGGGACTCATTTCGGTCATATACTTAGATGACCTGTTTATGATAGGAAATTCTTATCTTGAATGCAAGAATAATTTCTTAATATCTAAACAATTATTGGAATCTTTGGGCTTTACCATGAATCAAGATAAAAGTGTTGCTACCCCTTCTCAGAAAATGAAATTCTTGGGTTTTATTTTTGACTCAGTAAACTATACTATTAGCATAACTGATGAAAAGAGAAAGAATATTAAAAAAGTGGTTTTACATTACTTATCAATAGAAAGATGCAAAGTTCGCCACTTCGCACACTTCATTGGTCTTTTGGTTTCAGCTTACCCGGGTGTCCCTTATGGATGGTTATACACCAAAAACTTTGAAAGAACAAAAATCCTCTATTTAAAACAAAATAATGATGACTATGATTCGCATCTTACCATTCCAAAATCACTGTCAGAGGATTTCACTTGGTGGCTACAAAATATTGACTCATGTCAAAATCCTATTCGAATTGGTTATTATAATCTGGAGATTTTCTCCGATGCATCTCGGACAGGTTGGGGAGTAAAATTTTCAAGTGACACTGCAAGTGGTCAATGGTCAAGCACAGAATTAGAAGAACATATCAATTCCTTAGAACTTAGAGCAGCATTATTCGGTTTAAAAATCTTTGCAAAAGAATATCGAAACTGTGAAATCCTTTTGAGGATAGACAATACTACCGCTATAGCCTATATTAACAGGATGGGCGGTATTCAATACCCTCATCTTACCAAAATTAGTAGAGAAATATGGCAATGGTGTGAGCAGAGGCAGCTTTTCATCATTGCATCGTATATCAGTTCCACAGAAAACTACTCTGCGGATGCTGATTCACGGCGGATTCACGCAGACGTGGAATGGCAACTTAGTAATGAAGCACTCAAGACCATATGTGAAAAATTCAACAAACCTGAAATAGACCTGTTTGCTAGTCGTCTAAATAAAAAATGCCCAATGTTCATTTCATGGCACAGAGACCCAGAGGCTTTTACAATGTCATGGCATGGATATTTCTTTTATGCCTTCCCTCCACTCTGTCTTATTCTCCGAAGTTTACAGAAAATAATCAATGATAAGGCTACAGGTATCGTGGTGGTGCCATGGTAGCCCACACAGCTGTGGTTCCGTGGTTCTTTTCAGAAAATGCCTCGTATCTGAGTGCATTGAATTCCGCCCTAACAATAATTTATTATCATCTCCTTTCAGTCACGAGCACAAACTCCAAAGGAGCCTTACCTTGGTAGCAGGGCTGCTATCGGGAAAAAGTTTCTGAATCAGGGCATTTCTGTAGAATCAATAGAGGTAAAATTTGCATCTTTATCTGATAACACCATCAAACAATATAATCCGTGCCTTAGACAATGGCATCAGTTTTGCCAAGAAAATACAATTGATTTTTATAGAGCATCAGTTTCAGATGTGCTAAAATTTTTGACAAAATTATATACTAAAGGCTGTAAATATGGCACTTTAAATAGTACTAAATCTGCGTTAGCTCTCGGGCTGGGGGCCAACACAATGAATGACTGTGTAATCAAGCGTGTCATCAAGTTGCGTACTCCTTTACCAAGATATAACCTAACTTGGGATCCTGAAAATGTATTTAATTACGTAGGTGGGTTATTTCCTAATGAAACTTTGTCTTTTGAAACGTTATCCAAAAAACTTGCCACTTTATTGGGTCTTGTAACGGCTCACCGTGTCCAAACTTTATCACTAATTCGCATTAGTAATATAAAACAGTTGTTATCAATTTTTATATTATATTATATATTTCAATTTTTATAAAATTCCAAATAAAAAATAGATATGAAAAGTTAAGAACTTATACAGCTTCGCAAAGTCTACTATTATTACAATTTTCATTGCCTACGACGGCTCTGGCCGACGACAACGCCAGACGTCAGACATCTGTCATCTCTTAAAAACAATTAGTGTTCTGTTACATAAATTAAAATGCATGTTGTGCGAACATTTTGGTGATTATCTATACACGTGTCATAAAACCTCTTTACTGCGTCCAAAAATCACACGTTACGACCTGCATAATGATAAACTTCTTGGTAAAACTAATTTCTTATCTGAATATTGATCATTATGACCATAATGTACAAACATTTGTCAAATTATGACATTCAAATATGAACGCCGACGCCCACCTGCGTGCCGCCCCTAGTTTGTCTGTGAAGTTGGTACTACAGAACAAGCTAAACAACTGCAGAGCAATGACCAATGCCACAATGCCGGTCGAACATGCGGTTCCTGAACACATCAAAGAGTATAGAGTATGATACGTGTGTAGATAAACTAGTGTATGTAACTGTACATAATTAGGCATTAAAACTCTCGAGTGATATTATTATGATATAAACTCACTCTCGAGTATTAATGCCCTCCATTATGTAGCAGTCACATAAACTAGAATTTTATACTATATAGTGGATTTATAATGATAATAAAATAAGGAAATATAATATAATGATATAATATGATTAATAGTTTATTCAGGTATAAGACATGTAGGTATAGATACTTCAACTCAGTTGTGCGCGCGGCGCTATGTGTGCGTGCGCTTGTAAATATACAGGTTTCATTTGTGTGGCATTGACGCGGCAGTCGTCGTCCGAGCAAGACGTGTTCTTATTAGGGTTTGTGATCCGGATATCCGGATATCCGATTATCCGGTTATCCGTACAGTTTTTGGATCCGGATAATTTCTGTCGTAAAATGCGGATATCCGGATCTTAAAGTTATGTCAGATTGACATGAAAACATCCTAAAAAATAAATCTTTTTTTATTTATTTTTTTGCTATATCTACCTACATATGTATACGTCTCTTTTTTACTTTTGCTTTGTATAAATTAATGACAATTTCAAAGAGTTATTTAATGTTATGTTAAATATAGATAGAGATTTTAATTTAATTTCATACATTACAGTCCGACAAAGTTATTAGGTGCCATTTGACGTTTAAGATATCCATAGAAAAATAATCAGCTGCACACACAACATTGAACCATATCTTCATGACTTAAGTAAACGTCAAACGGCACCTCTTAAATTTGTCCAACTATAGCAATTAATAATTAACACGCAGTTGCTACCTGCGCCGTGCCCGCATTGTAGAGTCATTGTGCTAAACGGGCCAATCGCGTTGTAGTAGCGTTTGATTAGGTAATCAGAGGAAGGGTCCTTGTCTCAGTCTCAGGTAAACCATTTTGCGAAGTGACAGTGTTGTTGTTTTTTTTGGTGACGCATTACACGTGAATAATTGTGTTACTATGAGGTAAGTTTCTAAAAATCATCGTTTATTTTTCCTACATGTAAATTATATATTTTATTTATTGACATAAAAAAATAACATTTGTGAAAAACAGTTGTAGTTTGAATAAATTAACTGCAATGTGCAATCAAAAATACCACGTGAGTTTGTGTTGTAGTTGTAGCCTACAACTACAACACAAACTCACGTGGTATTTTTGATTTGATTTGAAACTTGTAGGCAGCATGTTTTTATGTAATTCAGAATTTTGAGTAAAATATTACTTGATTGGTATAAGATAAGAGCGAAAAAATTTGCGGTATATTATCATTAAAGTTAATAGTAAATGATTATTCATTTACTATTAACTTTAATGACCGGATTATTTGATTTGAAGCTATGGTCGGACAAACGTTATAGATATCGTGCCATGAAAGAAGTCCCGCGGATTTTCGGTCTCTCTCTTTCACTCCATGGACTTTAGATTGTAGAGTGAAAGAGAGAGACCGAAAATCCGCGGGACTTCTTTCGTGGCGCGATCTCTAGGTGCCATTTGACTTTTACTTAAGTCATGGAGATAAGGTTCAATGTTGAGTGGCGCTATTTTTTTTCTATGGATTTCTCAAATGTCAAATGGCACCTATTACGTTTGTCCGACCATTGCTGAGATGTAGATTTAAATAGTTATCTATTAACTGTCGTCTTTGCCTTGCTTATTCCGTTTTTTTAAATAGCCACTTGTCTTTATTTTTCAGATTGTAATTCAATATTATAAATGCAGTAAAATGACAAGTAAAATTGAAATTAAGGAGTACAAGAAGTCAACGGACTCAAGTTTCGTCTGGCAACATTCATCAGCACATAGTGATTCTTCTAGTCAACTAGACATGGAAACGAAGGTCCGAGTTGAGATGGCTCTATATGACAGTGGCGGCGAACGGGGTCTACATTTGTCGCGAGTGTAAGAGTATTCTCCGCCGCAGGCTACATGTGTAATAATATTTGTAGTTTAATGCATGATAATTCTCTCGATGCTTTAAGTTTTTTAAGATCTTACTACCAAAAAAGTCAGGTGAATAATGAAGAATAGTGTTCAATAATTTTACAAAAATAATTTATATTTACGTGCCTTATCCTCATTCCACAAAGAAACATCTATGTATCGTTTTAGTTTAATTTTAATTATTTCAAATAATAAAAGTTTAACGTTTGTTGATTTTGCATGTTATTCTATTTAAATTTTAAGAAATGTTTCTTTTTTTATCGTAGTATTATAACGCATTAGTTAATAGGTATTTCTAGTTAAGTATGAGAATATTATTATAAGACTTTAATATTGTTGATTTTGCAAATCTTAATAATGATAAGAAAATCATTGTTATTTCGTTAAGATTTAACTTTCCAAATTACTTATGAAGCTGTTATTATTGTTACATACGATCACATCAGTCCATTCAGTTCAATAAACAACAATTTCCATGCATTTTATTTTGTTATTTATTTTTTTAAATATCCGCAGTCCATTTAGTTAAATAAACAACTATTTCCATACATTTACTCTGTATTTTTATTTTTTTTAAATATCCGGATATATCCGGATAATCAAATTTCAAAACGGATAATATCCGGATAGTAAAAAGTTCCGGATCTTGCAAACCCTAGTTCTTATCGCTTTTTCTTACGGGTACAGTCGTTAACAAAAATGTCTAGTTCTTCGCGGAGAAAATGTTTAAGGAGTCAGGTAAATATTTGTTAATTTTAAATTTAGATATAAATAATTATTATTATGAATCTATTTCCTATAAAAATTAAATAAATAATATTAAAATGAAATGAAAAATTATATCCTTGTTGACGTTTATGTATTATTGTTTTAGACTCGAGAAACCATTGCTAAGGTATACGAATTTCTGAAAAAAGATGCGAGAGATATATTGCAACTAGTAAGTGATCCAGTTTGCAGAGCAAGTACAATTTTAATAACTAAATTAAGTGAACATTTAAACAGCGTACGGAAAAGAATAGCAATAGCAGTGGGGGTATCAGAGAGAACAATAACTAATATATTGGCTGAAGGAAAAGAATCTGAATCTGAAGAAGTTAAATCTCCGCATAAAGACCGCAAAAAACGTTCAACGAAGTTAGAATTAGACAACTTTAATGTTGATTTTATACGTTCAACTATTCAAAATTACCATTTAGAACATCACGAGTTACCTACCTTGCTAAAGTTGAAAAGATTATTTCAAGAGAAACTTAATTATGATGGAAGTATTTCGACTCTGCGCACAGCTTTGTTAAAGTTGGGATACAAATGGCGAAAAACTGTGGATAACAGACGTGTTATTATAGAGCGGCATGACTCCAAAAACTACGGTTTTCTTACCTGAAAAACTTGCTCAGATACCGTCAAGAAAATCGGTGTATCGTATATATAGATGAGAGCTATATCTTAACTAGTCATGTGCAAAACAAAGGATGGGGTAATAAAGATGGACCACCTTTAAAGAGAAACATGTCTAAAGGACAAAGAATTATCATTGTGCTTGCTGGTTCAGAACAAGGTTTCGTTCCTAACGCACTACTGACATTCAAAGCAAATAGTGTTTCCGGTGATTATCACTCTAATATGAGCAGAAAACTATGAAAAGTGGCTAAAAGAACGTTTTGTACCGAATCTGCCACCTAACTTTGTAATTGTGCTTGATAATGCCTCATACCATAAGTTTCAAAATGACAGAGCTCCAAAGTCTAATTCCAAAAAAACAGAAATGCAGAGATGGCTGACAGAAAAACATATAGCTTTTAATCTAGATATGAAAAAAATTGAACTGTATGATTTGATAAAAAAACAAACAAAACAAACAAACAAACAAACACAAAAATGTGTGGGGAATTAAAAAAAAAATACATTGCTTCGCATAACGTCGACCAAAATGTGACGGGAATAATGGAACTAATAAATGAACGTTTAAGTCAAATTGATGGAGAGATGTGGGGTAATACTTGTCGACATGTACAAAAGAAAGAAGAAGAATACTATCGACATTTTGACATGGAGTCAGAAATCGTAATCAACCTTGGTGAGAGCAGCGAATCCGACAATTCATCATTTGATTTTTCAAGTAGCGATTCAGAATAAGTAATATGTTCAATACATACATTAAATTACAGTGTGCCAATACCAAATTATTGTTTTTTTAAGAACCCGTATATTATCAAACACAACAAGTTAGCGCTCCTGCACACGATAACTGTATTCGTATTTGTACCCGACTGTACCTCTTGTCCCGCACACAAAGTCACTGTATATGTACAAGGTTTACCCACACATAGCGCCGCGCGTTGAAGTATCTATACATAGTGAAATGGCTCCCTGTCTCCAAAATCAGGTTTATCACCTGTATTTCAGGGGGCAGGGCTCATCCATTATTTGGTCCTTTACCTTATTAAAGTACTGTATAATTTCCATACTTATAAGGTAATTAATCAATCTCAAAAATAATTTACTAATAACATTATAATCTGATGTTTTCGAAACTCAAATCCACTATTACATAGGGTCAATTATGGTATCGATATTTCGTTTTGGAATCACTACGTTATTAGCTTATTAGAGATCGACAGGTATTTTCAGCAGTTTCTGTCGATGGGATGACGTATGTAGGTGAGCGAAAGGGTTAAAATAAGCTAAAATTACATGAAATAAAACAAAATTCCTATGTATATTTATTTAGCTTCATAAATTGTTGCCTTACAGGATTAATGAGTTAAATTAGGTCTAATCTATGGGCCTATTCATAACTAAATTCTATTTATGAGAAAAATCCCTCGGCATCAAGCCAACTTCGTTAGGATTTGTGGTTTTATTCAAATTCGTGTAATTTATTACTTACACCTACATTTTTGTGGGAATATAATAAATTGGGCAACTTCATACTGACTGCGCAAAAACTTCTCTCAAGGGGCGCGTCGCAGAAAAACAAAAACGGAGTATGTTTTTTTTGTTTTTGTTACATAAAAATAAATATACAGGCACATCCATTGCTTCTGGTCCCACGCTGGGATACCCTGTGGCGTCGGAACCAGCAGTCTTATGGCGTAACTCTCTGAAGTTCATAGCGTGGTGTCTATGGTTCATCTCATGCTCATACGATTTCATCGACTGCGGGGTATCACCGAAGGCTCTAAGCCTCATTCAATGAGCTTGGGTTTGGCCTCCATTATGATGCTACTTGCGTGATACCAATTTGACAGATGAAGCTGGTGCATGGTGTCAAACGTAAAAGTCTATATGAAGTTCATAGCTCAGACGACTTACGCCATAAGGTTGAAGAAGCGGCGACGTCACACACATATAAACATCCAAGACCTGTTTTTTTTTTCCTTTACCCAGAGCACAACCGATGCGCTACAGAGGTTGTCGTGTTACCTCGAAACTATGGACTCGATTTCAAAAAATATTTTTACTTTGAAGGATGATCACATCGGTCTCATAGTATGGTTTCTAAATTGAAAAAAAAAACGGCCAAGTGTGAGTTGGACTCATGTCCCGAGGATTCCAAAATCGCATTTTTTTTGTAAAGGAACTGAAATTTTACGGTTACATATTTTTTACTTTCTTTGTGCTATAAGAAATTAAATCATTCTAGATCAACAGGAAGTTTTGATTCCCATGCGGATAGCAAGCAGTTTCTCCAAATTGTGGAACATATGTCGGTATCTTTTGATTGCGTAGACGTATAATATTCATTTTTCTACAACTTTTTCTTGAACTCTAAACACTGATATTAATTTCAACTTAATACCGATACGCGTTCCTGAGCAAATAGGCCTTCACAGACGGACCACAGACGGACAAAGAAGTGATCCTATAAGGGGTCCTTTTGTCCTTTTAACCTGACTAAGACCACGGACAATTTCAGGCATCGTGATTTTAGACCTCATATCATGGTAATAAAATTCAAAACCACGGGAAAACCGTGGGTCGTTAAGAGGTTAAGGTACGGAACCCTAGAAAACAGAAAATTTTGATGCCATCCATGTAAAATAATCGCATTCTTGCGACTTTTCAGGCGTGTTTAGAGTCATTGACATGAAGCTTCCAGCTATAAGAAGTAGAACCTATGTGGCTTTGAGGTTGGAGGCTCTGCCTCCAAAGCAAGAAGTACCGGATTCGAATCCTGGCTGGGGAGAAAGAAAAAAACCCTGTTCTAGGATGTTTAGATGTGTGTGACGTCACTGTTTCTCATTCCCACGACACAGGATATCTTAGTGTGGGGTCAGCAGCGATTTATGTGCCTGTATATAAATGTTTCATGTTTAAGATCAGAAGACGGATTTTGTAGCCTCATTATAGTGTGTTTAGACGACATTCAAAGCACGGCCGGGGAGGCAGAAAGAGGGCTTGAATTAGTTTTTTTAAGTTTTTAACTTAGTGAATTATTTTCACTTGTTTAAACTATAATTTATTGACTAATACATTTCATACCGAAACGCGCACGTCTGCCGACTTTCCTGAACTACGTAAATCTGCAGCGGTGGGGTATCGTAGATGATAAAGCCGCCACGTTGAAACTTGCTCACGTCACGTATGTTCCTGACACATTTGTTCAGGTTTAGCCCCTAAAGGTAAGTTACTGTATAGCCGTGAATTGAGAGACTGCAACCTACAAACTTATATATACCATCACACACATACTTGGAATTCGTATACAGAGAAGTTTCGGTCAAGCAACATACATATTGAACAGATTTAATAATATTTTGAGAACTAATATACAAGGTGACATTTAATTAGCGGACCATATTTTGGGGAATGATAATACCCATTATTAGGAACAACTTTCCACAAGAAACATATGGTCGTAAACGAAAAAAAAATCGGTCTAACGCAGCAACTTCTAATCAGCTGATCGGGTGAATGTGTTTCATTTGCGACCATATGTTTCTTTGGGAAAGTTGTTCATAATGATCAGTGCTATCAATCCCCAAAATATGGTCAGCTAATTAAATGTCACCTTGCATAAAAGGCCCCTCTTTTCCAAGTTTTTTATTTTATTTAGTATTGATTTCCCAAAAAAGTACAATTTTAAAGTAACGTCAAACAGTATTTGTTTTAGATACCCCATCAGAGGAAGTGACGTCATAGTTGTTGTCAGAAATGGACAAAGCTACGAGTCAGTCTCCCTTTCATTCTATGCGAAAAAAGAAGAAGGAGATTGATGAATAGCTCTGTCCCTTACTTACAACAGCTATTACGTCATTTCCGCTGTAGGTCCGTTTTCGCGCCAAACTGTCAACTGACAGTTTGAACCCGCAATACCACATACTAACTTATGTATGCACCTGGTTACGTACATGGAGTGTGAAAGTAACCGCACCAATAACTTTGTAAACAATATTTTGCTGTGTAAAATCCAAACTATTCACTCCACGCCATCGCTTCCATTGAACGGTGGTACGGAACCCTTCGTGCGCGATTTAGACTCGCACTTGACCGTTTTTTTTTATTCTTTTAGATAGTGTGTTTAGCTGTGATGCCTCTGGAATTGGTTTCGGTGTCAACACTTTAGTAGCATACCCATATAGAGCTAACATAAAAACTCCATTTCAACAGTATCTTTGATTTCAAGCAAAAGCTTTAAAGCGTTTAATATTAAAGGATATATTACCAGACAGGCTCCATTCTCGAAGGTTCAGTGTTGGCATGGCAGTCAACTGAAAGCGAGTTTGGCGGTAGGTGCTTCAATTAGGGAATAACAAAATTAAGTATAAAGCTTGTTATTCGACGGCGTGTAAAAGGCGTTTCAGACGAGCCTTGTCGAGTCGAGTGAATCAAAACATTATTTACATATGAATGAAATCTGCACAAAACACCATTTTCTGCCCTTTTATAATGAGCTGGACAGAACAGCCGATTTTATTTGGGTTAGCAAATTAAATAAAACCGCTGGAAATTTAGCAGCTCAAGCCGTGTTGCCATGATATAGTCGCAGGCACACACAGTACAAAACCTACTATTCCTCATACAATTAATATCTAAGATGATGACGACCGGTTCAGCCTAGCGGGTAGTAACACTGCCTACGAAGCTGACGGTCCTGGGTCCGAATCCCGGTAAGGGCAAATATTTGTGTGATGAGCATGAATAGTTGTTGCTTAGTCTTGAATGTTTTCTATGTATTTCCATAATTATTTATCTCTATTTAATATATCGTCGGCGGGTTTATCTTCTAGTCTTTAACTCATAACATAAGCCTTGTTGAGCTTAGTATGGGCCTAGTTCGATTTTTGTAAGATTGTCCTTTAATATTTTTTTATTTATTATTTATTGTATCGTTGGAAATTTCATACAAATCGATAAAACAAAATAAAATAAGCCCACAATGTCCCACTGCTGGGCTAAGGCCTATCTTCATAATCTACTCTATCCGATCCTGAGCGGTCTCCCTCCAGTCCTCGTCCCATGATCCCAACTCACCACTCAATCTCTTCCTGGGTCAGCCCCACTCTCTCTTTGCATATCGGGAGCCAGTCTGTGGCTCTTCTGGCCCTTTGATTGGGCAGCATTCGAGCAATGTGTCTGACCCAGCCGCACGTTAGTTGATAAATCTATTATTCTTGTCTGGGAAAGCAGCGTAGCTCTCAACCTATACGACAAGTAATTAACTTTCCATAATTAAGCTCACTAAATGCAAATAGTTACAACTTAAGGAGACAATCCATTTCAAGAAAGGGAATGGAACTATGTTCTAGCACTTGCATCGGGAACAAACTTCAGTTGGAAATTAAATTTATCGCCAACTACTTAAATGGATGCTCCACTCGTTAAATGGTCTTCTACCTGCTTTCTTGTGACATGTAAAACAAAGTTTGACGCCTCTACGAGTATTAGGACAAGTAACTGGATTTGTTCAGATTTCAACGCTTTACAAGCAGCACGGTTACATTCATATTAGTGTTGAAGATCGGGAGTTGAGAAGAAAAATAAACGGTGAAGTGCGAGTCGGACTCGCGCACCTAAGGTTCCCTATACACTTGTAGATATGAGTATGTATGATATGTCTATTTAAATAGTTTGTCCATAACGCCCTTACAGACACTTACGCTTGTACATACCCAAGCGGGCGTTGACCTATAAGTTTGAGTTTTTACAACTATAAGAGACTGCAGATTTAATGAATAACTGTTAATTTCAACTTGATAAGTTTAGTGTTCCTGAGAAACAGTGTATAGGATACGGAACCCTAAAAAGGAATAAAATAAAATAATTCTATTAAGGTATGTATTTCCTCCTTGAATTTTCGTCGTTATCGTGTATGTGCACGACAGTACTACACTCACATATTGTGGAAGTGGTTAGATTTGCAGACCCAAAAATACATAATAATATTGATAACGAGTTTATCCACGAGTATTTAATTCCTCTCTTAAGCACTGGTTCTCAATCTCCATCAGTCTTAGGTTGCACTTCCGATTGCTTCAGGATGCTAGTGTATATTTTTCCGTTGATAGCTCGTAAATCATTCCATAAGCTACCCACCGACCTATTCGATATTCTCAATAAATAATAATTTATTGCACAAAATGGAAACTACTGTACAAAGGCGAGCTTATCTCTAAACCTAGGATCGACAGGATACCTTGACGAACAGGTAGACCTATGTGCACATCGTTAAATAATAAAAATAATAAACTACTTACCAATATGTCCATAAATACATAATATTAAGACAAAAAGATAAAATTATACCACAAAATATACATCAATACAATATACTTACATAAGTCTATTATGGATGAGAAAGATACTGTTATTTTAAGCGACTTTTAAAAATAATAAGTGACGGCCTGTCTCTGATGATGGTAGGAAGTTTGTACAAAAGACTGACCGCTCGCAGTCTGAACCCATGTTCATATGCGGCTGTGTTGTGTTGCGGAGTTGTAACCAGAGACCGAGCGTGAGATCTCCGAGGCCTATTGACAGAAATTCAAAACAATCTAGTAAAAAGGTAGCGAGGAATAAATAAGATGTTGAAGAGACAGATGAGGATGTGAGAATCCCTACGAAGACGGATAGGGAGCCACTTCAACTCCCTGCGATACTCCGAAATGTGGTCATACTTGCACAGGGCGAAGACAAAACGAAGTCCTTGAGATTCTCAAGTCCAATATCTCTAAATTCATAGATCCGATGCAAGCAGAGCGCTTCTGAGAAATAAGTATTGATACGAAACTGAAGTAACGTTCGGTAGCCATCATTTAATACCGACTTATACGAAATTTAACCGCTTTTGAAAATTTTACCTTACACAACACGATTATTTGGCTTGAGCTGTCGTTTTTTGTAACTTTGCTTGTTTAAGAAAAAAAATCAAAAGCGATTGAATTTCTAAATTCTATATACTTGTTAGGCTAGGTCAAGTTATACTCCAAAGAATTTAAAGTCAAACCAGCTAAACTGACCGCTTAAAATCCTACAGATCTTCTCCGGTTGACAGAAGTTGCCTTATCCCCAAAACATAACTTAACTTGACAGAGGTATTTTTTCATGCAAACTGTATTTTTTATAAGTTTGCCTCTGGAACACTCGACTGGACTACACTGGAGATACCTTCGAAGTAAGTGTGCTTAGTGGGAGTTGCTCATATCCAATTGAATGACTTTACGATCGCGTCATCGAGAATTCACTGCGAGAAATTTCGCGTCGCATTCAAGTATTTACGACTCGATTGATCTTTGTGTTAGTTTTTATGTTTGAGTTGATAGCTCTGTGTAAAATGACCAACCGGCCAAAACACAAAATACTGTTTTGACCACAGAGTAAGAAAGCAGAGAGTCTCGTTCATCTGAGGTTTTCACCGTATTTACTATTTACAAAATTGCCTATCATATTTTGACGGGATAAGACGTGATTTTGGCATCAGTTAGTCTCGTTTGTAAACAAGTTTGGGTTTAATTTACTATACATGCACATGAAGAAATTTGGAGCCAGACAGAATGAAATGAAATGAAATGTGTTTATTTGCATAAAATATGGAACATACAATATAGATGGTAATAGGTTCAACATATTTCTTCACATAGTGGCATGCAAATTTTCGATTTCTAAGATAAATTACAATCATAAAATTAGTATAAGTATGTAATTTATAGAATGTCTGATAAATTGTAAAATTATTATATTATATATCTCTGTTTAGAACCGTGCCTTACAATTTGAAAAATTGTTTGATATTGTAGAAACATTTTCTCAGCTTATGTTTAAATATATTAAATGGTAGGTCTTGTAACTCTATTGGAATATAATTAAAAATTTTGATCGGCATCCAGTGGCAGTTTCGCTTCAACAGTTCCGTGCGCGGCATTAGTAGGCTCAGCTTATTGGGAAACCTTGTATTGAAATTACATGTTGTTGATTTTTTTGCAAATAGATCCATATTTTGCTTAACAAATACAGGTTTCTAATATGTAGATCCCTGTTATAGTGAGGAGATTTAGTTTTTTAAAAAGTGGTCTACAAGATTCAAGAGGGCTCACTCAGCATATTGCGCGTACACATTTCTTTTGTATAAGAAATAAAGTTCCGACTTCCACTGCGTTGCCCCACACAACTATGCCGTATCGTAGGGCAGACGAGACATGGCCATGATAAGCAAGCATTGTTGTTTCATGTCCTGCAACTTTAACCAACCTGTAGAGTACAAACACAAACCTATTGTTTTTTTTTAAATTATATATTTAATATGTGCCCCCCATGATAGTTGCGAGTCAATCGTAATACCTAAGAATTTCATTTCATTGGATTCCTTTATTTCTGAATTATTATATTGGACTGTCACATTGATGTCAGGCTTAATTTCATTATAAAATGTCATATAGGATGTTTTGTCAATATTTACACAAAGATTGTTTATTTCTAGCCAGTTAACTATTTTCTTAATCGTATTATTTATGTCAGTTTCAAAATTAATAGCATTATTATATTAATTATTATCGATATGTCGTCGGCAAATAGAGTACATTGGTGGTCTGTTGCATCTAGAAGATCATTTATATATAGGAGAAATAGAAGTGGCCCCAAAACGCTTCCTTGCAGTACTCCAAATCTATTCTCTCTCAGTTTTGAGTTCTCTTAGGCTTCCATTGTTAGTTCTTGATTTAATTTACTAATTTCAACTATTTGTGTGCGTCCTTTTAAGTATGATTCGATCCAGTGATATGCTGGACCGCGGTTTCCGTATTTTTGACACTTTGTTAATAGAATATCGTGATGGACAAATCAAATGCCTTAGTCATATCAAAAAATACTGTTAGGGTAGGGATCTTTGAGTCAATACTTTCTGCCAGTATTTTTACCATATTGAAACAGGCCAGATTTGCCTTTTAAAAGCCATTTTGTTCCTTTTTAATTATGTGGTGTTTTGTTTTGAAGCCGATCAGTCTATTATAGAATATCTTTTCGATAAATTTTGATAAGATTGTTACTAGTGTTACAGGTCGATATTTGCTCATGTTTTCCTTGTCGTCTTTTTTGATTATTGGTTTGACGACGGACATTTTTAGTTCAGCAGGGAATTCTCCTTCTTCCAGTGATTGATTTGTCAAATGTGTAAGGATCGGGGCTAGTTCTGTTGCGGAAAATTTATGGATTTTTGTGTCAATTTGTCAAACGTGTCGTTGCGACGAAACGGCCGGAAACGGAAGCGAGACCAAAGTGGTTGACCGCCATATACCTCTCCGTCTCTAGCATCCTCCAAGCAAAATCTACGCGACGACATTGTTTTCTTCTTCTTCTTTTTGATTTATTCTTCACTAGACTTTTTTAGCTTACTTTGGTCGCTCAAAGACTGTCACTGAGTCTCAGTCGCTCTCACCATCATATCCAAAGATTTATACTTTGCAAGCGTGAGCAATTTCACAATTCGAGCTGTATAAATGTTCACGTATTGTAACTCGCACTCGCTAACACCCGATCCTACTAAACAATCAATCAATAAAATTTATTATTTGCTAAAAATATGTGTACACGTATTATCTTGAAGCCAATTGGTATGCATAAGTATTAAAGTATTCACCATCTGGGAGCTGGTGTGCAAATATGATCTATTATAAACTATCCTTTTTGGGCTATCTAAGATTGACAATTAAGTCCATTTTGTAGTTGGCCCGTGCCAATAAGCGATCTACGGACTACATTTGCAATCTGTGAACTCAATCCATCTATTGGAGGAAGGATCACAGATTAAAGATTGACCTCCGTTCGCAAATGACAGTTTTTGCGTCTCAATATCCTGTCTTTCAACATTGACAACGCATTCACTTCTACTTTATTACCGTTCGCAGTCGATCTTGACAATATAACGTTGAAAACTCCCGCTCAGAATTTGTATTTCACATCGATGCCGCGCTTTATCAATGCCATATAAAACTGAGTTCGATGACTTTCTTTATGAAAATTCCCGCTTCGCTCTCAGTTGTAAATGAGTTGACAGAAATATGTTTATTTATTAATCCCCATCCGGGCGGCAAGGAAACCAATTCCTTTTTAAAATATTTTAATTGCAATGTATGTTGAATGTTCGGGTCAAATTTGACCCACCTTTTGAATTTCGATTGAGCTGAAATTTCGCACACTTATGTAAATCGGATAAATATATAATATTTTAATAACATAGAGCTGATTTGATGATGGAGCCGGAAGGTGGTTATAGGAACTGCGTAATAAAACAACGCAACCCTATTGTTTAATATTTATGCTTCGGAACGCACCGGTTTTTTGTTGCGCGGATCGACCGCGAGTGATCGGGACATCACTAGCTAGCTGTCACTTGCATAGAAAAAATATGGCTAGCTAGAGGTTACTTTTGCACATGGTAAATTGTCTACCACAGGTATCGGGGCCTGGTCGGAATTTTAATTGTAATAATCACGGAACAATCGTCGGGAAATAAGTAGATTTCACGTCATCGGTGTGAGTGCTTCGTGCTGTGAAAGGTTGAAGTGGTTCGGTCACCAATTCGTCGCGTTCGGATAGCGACCCATGTAGTCGGCAGCATCACGACAGCAGCGGGCTGCGACGAGAGTAAGATTCGACTCCCATCACCCCCAACCCTCGTGTTCCTCATCCCGTACTCCCGCCTTGAATTGAGCTTTCGAATGCCGGTCCACGGCGTCAAGGTCAGTACTGCTTTGTGACATTCCAATGAAAAACAACCCTACCAAGATTCCACCGCATTCTTTTTACATTTTTTACATTTTGGTAGCAGAGGCGCGGTTTCCTAGTAGGAAATCGATTCACGGGCGGTTGTAGGGTTTTTTTTTTGCCGCGTTGTAGTGGGAAAGGGTACCTCAGATTGGTCGGCAATCTTTGTTGTGAGTGAGTCTTTTGTGGTCGGTATACAACAATTTGGGTTTATTTTTGGTTAGTGAACGTATAATTGACGATTTAGTTAACGATTATTATAAATTTGTAGTCGGAAACTACTGTTGTGGGCATAAGGATTAAAAGGTCATTCCGCGAAGTAACAGTATAGTACTGCAGTGTCATTTCGGTTTACAGAGCAGGGTCGGGCTATTTAAGGGGTATTAAGCTGATTTTGCTGACCTCAGTAGAAGTGTAGGTCATATCGGAAAGGCCACTTCTAGAAGGTTCACGGCTACCTACAGATGTAGTGAATAATCCTTTCCTTTCGTATTTTCTCGGAAATGTTCGTTTTTGTCTTACTACTTCACTCGCACTCAGTACCCATCGAGACAACGTAGGGAACGGTCGCATTGCAAGAGGAAGTATCTATATAGAGTAGTTAATACCACAGAAATATTTTGTTGATATTTATGTTAGATTTTGTGATAAACTTCATGGACTCGTGTATTAATGCAGGACACCTATATATATTTTTTTGACTTTACATTTCACTCTTCTCTGTCATTTTTGTAAATAATAAACATTGATGTTATTCGATCCACATTACCAATTTATAACAGACATGCCGAAAGCACTAAGAAAAGGGAAACGTTTAGATCGGCAAGCCTGTGAAGTTATTTTCAATATTTATTTATATTTCTTAACTGAAAATGATAAATTCAAACATACCAACTATACTGCTTACTTTTGTAAAGTCCAAAAACGAGTTTCGGAGGCCAGTGGAATTTCTCAACGAACAGTAAATAAAATATTGCAAAAAGAATACATAAATCAATCCACCTCCAATAGTCCGAAGTCGGCAAAGTTGGGTAGACCAAATAAATTATTTTGTCTAGGTCTTGACGATTTTGACTACAACGTTATACGCCGATTAGTGTATAATTTCCATTTGATATACAAACAAGTACCTACAATTAAAGCCCTGAAGTCCAAGTTATCCGAAGCCATAAATTTTAAGGGATGTGACTTTACGCTAAGAAAAATTCTTAGAAAAATGGGATTTCGGTATAAAAAAGTTGAAAACAACAGAAAATTACTTATCGAGAAAGGTGATGTTCGTTTAAAAAGAGTAAAGTTTTTAGCCGCGATAGAAAAGTACAGATTGCAAGGGAGAGAGATTGTTTATATGTATGAAACATACATCCATACCTCACATTTGGGAGGTAAAAGCTGGGCTGACTCGTCAGAAAACGGAGTGAAACAGTTAATTTCTAAAGGACAACGTCTTATAATAGTGCACGCTGGTATTAGAAAGGGGTTTATACCTGGGGCATTGTTAATGTATCAGTCTACTGATAAAACAGGTGACTATCACAACGCGATGAACAATGAAAACTATGAAAAATGGCTTCGTAATCAACTCATTCCAAACTTAGCTCCACATTCGGTACTAGTAGTAGATAATGCTGCATATAATAATAAGTACTTAGAAACACCTCCTAATTCAAATACCAGGAAGCAAGACATGATTGATTGGCTATCCAAACATAACGTTCCGATTGATCCGTCATTAACAAAACTTGAAATATATGAAATTATTTGCAAGTACAAACAAGACTTTGTAGAATACTCTATAGATAAACTTATGAACGAATATGGACACAGCGTACTAAGATTGCCACCATATCATCCTGATTACAATCCGATTGAAAACATATGGTCTCAAATAAAGGGATACGTATCCAAAAGTAACATCAGTATGAATATGACTACTGTGAAACAATTGGTACAGGAAAAGGTTAATATGATTGGTTCCGATGTTTGGGCCAAAGTATGTGACCACGCCATCAAATGCGAAAACGAGTACCGAAAACACGAACCTGAGTTGGAAAATTATATGGCTTGTTAAATTCCACGCCTCAACCGAAAGGGCGTGGAATCTTGGTAGGGTTGTTTTTCACCAGGAGTACTGACCTTTGACGCCGTGGACCGGAATTCGAAAGCTCAATTCGAGGCAGGAACACGGGATGAGGAGCACAAGGGTGGGGGGAGAGGAGTCGAATCTTACTCTCGTCGTAGCCCGATGCTGTCGCCGTCGTGTTGCTTGCCGACACTAAGAGTCGCTGTCCGAATGCGACGAATTGGGGACCCAACCACTTTAACCTTTCACAACACGAAGCACTCACTCCGATGACGTGAATCTACTTATTTCCCGACGATTCTTCCGTGCTTATTATAATTAACATTCCGACCAGGCCCGACACCTGTGTTAGACAATTATTACAAATAAAATACAGCCAAGGCCCGAATGCCATGTGCCGACATTTTCTCCATGTCAAAAAAGTAACCTCTAACTCGTCATCTCGTTTCTATGCAAGTGACAGCTAGCTAGTTCCATTCCGATCACTCGCGGTCCGAGTCACGCAACAAAAAAAGGTGCGTTCCGAAGCATAAATATTAAACAGTCACCCGCCCGGACAGGCCAGAACCTGTCCCTAATCAATAGGAAGGCGAGAAAGTGTTGCGACCGCTCTCTTGAGGACCGAGTCCCCCACCTTGACTTCTGCTGATCGAGGCGTGCCATCCCGACCCGTGTACAATTTGACGATCCGTCCTCGTCTCCATCTCAATGATGGCAGGTTCGCATCCTTAATCAGCACCAAATCACCGACTTGAGGGGGGCTCGTCCGGTCAGTCCACTTAAGGCGCTGCTGCAAGATGTGCAAGTACTCAAGGGACCACCGTTTCCAAAAATCTTGAGCCATCTGCTGCAACATTTGCCACCTAGTTAACCGACTTAACTTAACATCACCGAATGGGTATTCTGGCAGTGCGTTAAGGGGCTGACCTATCAGGAAGTGACCCGGCGTCATCGCTTCCAAATCATTTGGATCCGAACTGAGCGGGCACAACGGACGCGAGTTCAGTGTCATTTCAATTTTACAGAATAGCGTCGCAAGCTCTTCAAAGCGTAGAGAGGTCTCACCGATGATCCTCGTCAGGTGCGACTTAGCCGATTTAACCGCAGCCTCAAAAATTCCTCCCCAATGAGGACATCCCGGCGGACTGAAAACCCATTCAATCCCTCGTCGAGAGCAAGCCGTACCGATGGCGTCCTGGTTAACGTTCAGGAATTGAGTGACCTCCTGCAGATATCGCCTAGCTCCGACAAAATTTGTGCCGTTGTCCGAACGGATTAATGACGGGAGGCCCCTTCGTGAGACGAACCGATCCAGACATGCGATAAATGCCTCCGTAGTGAGGTCACTGACCACCTCCAAGTGGACTGCCTTCGTGGCCAAGCACACGAAGACGCACAGGTATACCTTCACTAATCTGGCGTTCCGTAGCTGTGAAGACTTGACCATGAATGGTCCCGCGAAATCCGTTCCGACACCCGCAAAGGGCCGGATTTCGTTAACCCTATCCGAGGGCAAATCGCCCATCTGGGGCTGCATCGTAGCCGCCTTGGCCCGATAACAAGGCAGGCACCAAAATACGACGCTACGCACTAAGCGTCTTCCCGATAGAATCCAGAACTCGCGCTGGAGAAACGCCATCAAGGCGTGGCATCCGATATGCCCATTCCGAATGTGTCGATCCTGTATCAACAGTTCGACCAACTTCCCTTTCCTAGGGAGTAACAACGGGTGGCGAGCCGCATAAGGCAGGTTGGCATTCCGCAGCCGACCTCCTACCCTCAGCAATCCGTGAGGGTCAATAAACGGGTTGAGCCGAGCCACAGCTCCCTTCAGTTGGACGCGTCCGCGTCTCAGAATGTCCAGTTCGGACTTAAAGTGCACCGTCTGCACGTTCCGTACCAATGCGAACAACGCATGGTTCCGTTCCCGTGGTGTCAGGACCTGTGTACGCACCCGTTGCGCCTCAGAATTGCGACAATTCCGCGCAAATCGGAAGATCCAGGCGGTCACATTGACCAGCTTGTCGAGCGAGCTGTACCGTTCCAGCAGGCTGAACTCCTCTTCCGGCTCTGGTTGCGTCGTACAGACACCGACTGTCAAGGCGCCGTTCGCCGAGGTAACGCGTGGACTCATTGGCCAATCCGATTCGGCTTGAGTCAACCATTTTGGACCCCACCACAAGGGATGTCCAACTAAATCCGGAGCGTGACACCCACGAGACGCACAGTCTGCTGGGTTCATTTTCCCTGGAACATGTCTCCAGATTAAGGGAACCTCCGAATTCAAAATCTGCGAAACCCGATTCGCCACAAAAATCTCCAGCTTGTGAACTGAAGCTTTCAGCCAGCATATCACGATCTGGCTGTCCGTCCAAGCGTAGACCGTATCTTCTAACGCTATTGACCCACGAAGAACCGTCATCGTGTGGTTGAGCAGACGAGTCAGGAGAGCCGCTCCCGAAAGCTCTAATTTGGGAATGGTCAGGCGAGTGCGCAACGACGCAACCTTGCTCTTGGCCATGACCAACCGCACATCAACCTCCCCCGAGGAGTCGACCGTACGCAGATATACCGCAGCTCCGTAGCCCTTCTCCGAGGCATCGCAAAAAGCATGCAGGGTGGCGGTGTATCGTTTGTTGGGGACCAACCTCCGTGGCAGTGAAATCCAATTGATGCCAGGGAGGGTCGAAAAGAATGATTCCCACTCTGAGCTCAATGACCCGCCGATCGGGTCGTCCCTTTTCAGCTCAGCAGACCACAATTGCTGCATAAAACACTTGAGCTGAAATGTTACCGGGGTGATCCACCCGTTTGGATCAAATGTCCTAGCCACCGTTGAAAGGACGTTCCGTTTCGTCCAGACCTTCGGGGAGTCCAACTCGACCCGATACGAAAACATGTCTGACACCGGCTGGTACTGGACGCCTAATACCGACAACATATTTGGATTTTCCAAATTTTCAAAAATGTGGGGATCCTGCTCCAGGATTGCTGCTCCTCTAGGGAAATTTAACCGTTCTCGATCCGCTAACTCCCGCAGAGTGCGAATCGCCAAATAAGGACTAGACCGTAGCCCGTACGTGTTGGTGTTCAGCTCCTACACCTTGATGGGCTGATCTGGGCTCTATCGCCACAGTATCAGCTGATACCGTCTATCGTCAGGGTGAATGACCGTCTGTCTAAACATCATCCGGATGTCAGCTACAAACACAACATTGTGTCGACGGAAACGTGTGATAACATCCGCGATGTCATGGTTCAACTTCGGCCCTGAATGCAAACACTGGTTCAGGTTCATGCCGTTAGATGTTGATGCCGATCCATCGAACACTACCCGTATTTTGCCCTCCGGGGTCCTCAAGACCGCGTGATGAGGCAGGAAGCAGTGGTCTTCACGCTTCCAGTCGATACCCGAAACCGACATGTGGCCGAGCGACTCGTATTCCCGCATGAAGTCGACGTACTTCTGCCGGAAAATCCCGTCACGCTTCATGCGTCGTTCCATCGACAGAAGCCGCGTCTCGGCTCGGCATGGTGTGAACTGCCCAGCGGTGGGCGATCACTCCGGAATGGAAGACGTGTGAGAAATCGACCTGACCGAAGGCGAACAGTATTGTTCCGATAAAACTGTTCACACTCTTCTTCAACCGGGTCCAACCGGCGGACCGTAGGTGGTTCCTCCACCTCCCAAAACTTCTGTATCACCTCCGAGAGTACAGAAACGAATAAGGGACTACTAGTCGCTAGGCGTGGGGCAGCCGGCATGACCGGACCCATTACCGCATGGCCCAGTCTGGTGTTGACTGAAACCAGACCAGTCGCCTGCAACACGTGGACACCTGGCACTAACAGGTATCCCAAGGCATCGACACCCAATAAAATGTCTACTGGGCCCGGAATATCGAACTCCGGGTCAGCCAGTGACAACCCAGTGACCAACTGTCGCACCGAGGGCGACAACCGTACGTGAGGGTGTGAGCCCATCACATTAGGCATGACTAATGCCGTGACCGTCAGATTCACCGATGAATCCACCCGTGACGAGAGAGCAATCCGACATACTCCCTTAACGGAACCGACTTCCGTGTTCCCAATTCCCCGAATGGAATGTGGATACTCCCCTACCTAAATGCCCAACCGTCTTACAAGGTTACACGAGACTAAGCACCCCTGGGCCCCTGAGTCCAATAGTGCTCGTGCCACACATGATTTGCCGTCCGAACTCCACGCTATCACAGAGGCGGTGGGGAGCATGACCGTCTGTGGAGTGGCGGCACCCTGTAAGTGGGCGGCGTGTCCCTAGCGGGAACCTCCGCGGGATCCGAACCCGCTGATACCTCCGTCGGCCTTGGAGTAACTCGGCTGCTGATACGCAACCGGCATATCAGACCGTATGTACATCAGGGGGTCCCGACCCGGATAATAGGCCCCTCGCTGTCCCGGTATCCGACCATACCGGACGGTATACGGTGTGCCCGGTGGCCACCGTGGATGGATGGGGGAGAGCGGATCCAACCTGGGGCGCTCTAGGAATGGGGGCGACATCCGACTGTTCGCCTCCCTGTTCGCCTCCCAGAGCGACGGGCAGGGTGGCGCAGAAGGTGGTGGGCTCCCAGCCTTCGCGCCACTCATAGGTGCCCTCTGACACCCGCCCGTAACACGCGGTGAGCCAGCGGCCTGAAGTCCTCGCTGACCATGGACAGCGGCGACCGAACCCCGGCTATCCCGCATGTTACCCCCCGCGCTGCCCCCTTCCCCTCGGGGGGGTCCCGTCCGCGGGTACCCCAGTCACCCCGTTGGTGACTCCCGCTGCCCGGAGGGGGACTGGGTCCGGCCCTGGTTGGGCCCTGTGGCCGACCAACCTGAGTCCGGCCCTGGTGACCGTTCGAAGGGCCTGACCGATTCAGGCACAACACTATGTGGTGCTTGACACCACAGCACTCACAGGGGAACGCGCGCGAGCACTCGCTCAGCATGTGCGGCCCCAAACAACCGAAACACAATCGGTGGCGGAAGACTATCTTCCTACGGGCAGCTACCCCGAGCGCCTTAAATTTGGCGCAACTGGTCACTTCATGACCGGCACTGTCGCAGTGTACACAACCGTCACCCGACGGCGCGGCATTCAAAACGCCAAATTGTTTCGACCGCCCACCCCCCCGTGGGGGCGGGGGGCGCGGCCCCTCCCGCATCCGCGCGGGTTGGCACTGCACACTGGCCTCCGTGTCCAGTGTGTCACATCGCCTGGTATTCACCCTCCAAAAAATCCGTCAATTGGACGAGCGTGGGCAGTTCCGTGCTACTGCCCCCATGCAGCTGTTCAAACCGACTTTGAACAGCTGCAGGCAACCGTGACAAAACCATATACAAAACAATGTATGACCATTGGTCTACCGGAAGACCAAGGTTCTGAAGGGCCTTAGTGGCCACCAGCACAGGGTTGAGCACCTGTACTCGGATTTCAACATCCCGGGTTACTTTAGGGATGCTAAACAGCTTCCCCAGCTGCGCATCAACCAACCGCCGTTTGTGTTGGTAGCGGTCAAACAATATGGACCTGGCTATATCAATTAGAGAATGCCACCATAAAGCACAATAAAAAATAACACACCAAAATTTATTATAAGAAAAAAGGCTATTTTTAATATAATGAAGGTAGCTGTGAACCTTCTAGAAGTGGCCCCTCCGATATGACCCACACTTCTACTGAGGTCAGCAAAATCAGCTTAATACCCCTTAAATAGCCTGACCCTGCTCTGTTATCCGAAATAACACTGCAATACTATGGAACCCGACTGCAATACTATAGTCCGACCGAATGACTGTTCCTTATGCACACCGAGTTGTTTCCGACTACAAATTTATAATAATTGTTAACTAAATCGTCAATTATACGTTCACTAACCGGAAATGAACTTTAATTGTGGTATACCGACCACAAGACTCACTCACAAACTGATTGCCGACCAATCTGAGATACCCTTTTCTCCCAACTACAATGTGGCAAAAAAACAACCCTACAACCGTCCGTGAATCGATTTCCTACTAGGAAACCGCGCCTGCTACCAAAATGTTTAAATTCCACGCCTCAACCGAAAGGGCGTGGAATCTTGGTAGGGTTGTTTTTCACCAGGAGTACTGACCTTTGACGCCGTGGACCGGAATTCGAAAGCTCAATTCGAGGCAGGAACACGGGATGAGGAGCACAAGGGTGGGGGGAGAGGAGTCGAATCTTACTCTCGTCGTAGCCCGATGCTGTCGCCGTCGTGTTGCTTGCCGACACAAAGAGTCGCTGTCCGAATGCGACGAATTGGGGACCGAACCACTTTAACCTTTCACAACACGAAGCACTCACTCCGATGACGTGAATCTACTTATTTCCCGACGATTGTTCCGTGCTTATTATAATTAACATTCCGACCAGGCCCGACACCTGTGTTAGACAATTATTACAAATAAAATACAGCCAAGGCCCGAATGCCATGTGCCGACATTTTCTCCATGTCGAAAAAGTAACCTCTAACTCGTCATCTCGTTTCTATGCAAGTGACAGCTAGCTAGTTCCGTTCCGATCACTCGCGGTCCGAGTCGCGCAACAAAAAAAGGTGCGTTCCGAAGCATAAATATTAAACATGGCTAGTTTTGTAATCACCGTTCATGAAAACTCTGACGATGATACACCAGAAAATAGTTCTGATTCTGACTGTGATATGGAAGTTGGAAGTATTGTTTCGCATCACACTGTCCACCCCGCTCCTCCTCCTCTTATCCCGCTGTCATAATCGAAGTCGTTCATCCAATCAGAAAATCATATTTATTTATATAAATTTCTCTGCTGGTTTGTTTTGTTTTATGTTGAGGTGTCTTTTTTGTTATGTCATAGTATTTTTAATTAATTACAAAAATTTATTGTTATAAAAAAGGTCTGAAAAATCCTACTGTAGTTTTGGCTTATAGTTAGACTTTTGGGGTTCCAATCCTTATAGAATCATTAGATCATCCCAACCGGAATTTGGTTTTTATCAGTGCGTTTTATTGAATTAAAACGTCCTCAGTAACTAGTTATATTTTTGTTTACCTAACGAATTCTTTATATGATAGATCGTGGTGGTTTTAACATCTCAGTGTAATATACGTCAAACGGGCAATTTGACATTTGACATTGATAAATAAAGTATGCGATTTATTTGATACTTACACGTAATATAATAATACAGTAATTCATAGACACATCGGCACCATTCGGGTGTTATCGTTGTTCCGAGTTTTGCCGATAGGAAAGGATTATTCACTACATCTGTACATTATATTAAAAATAGTTTTTTTTTCTTATAATTAATTTTTGTGTGTTATTTTTTATTGTGCTTTATGGTTGCATTCTCTAATTGATTTAGAGTGTATAGTTATAAGGTGTATATCCACAGGGCGACCATATTATATATTTTTAAGATTTAATTGTTTTAGTGGTTGCCTTAGTTTTGACAACTTAGTTTTAATTTCTGTGCCCAGCGCTGACGGGCAAGTGCTGGTCTCTGGCTTTACTTAGTTCGGTAGTGAAGTATAGGACCAGAATCTATTAAATCGGTCAACATGGCACCTTCACCCTTGACGGTACTGCGGAATGGTGTCCGGGAGGAAATGAGATGGCTCGCCCATACTAATCAGTATGTGGAGCGACCGGACATGGATGATAGCTCAAGCGTGTGGAGGACGCAATGACATGCGCCGGGAAGGTGTGTCGGCTAGCTGCGGAGGCTGAAGCTCTCGGGCTTACTGATGAAGCTTCGGTGGCCACAGTGAAACAGCTCTGCGCGGATGCTGACCAAGCGATGGAATGCTTGGGTGACATCGAGTGTCGCGCGGAGAAAATTAAGCGGTCACGAAGGAATGACCGTGGGGAGGGTAACGGAGACCCTCCCCCGAAGGGTGTTGTTGGACGGCTGCCACACCTGGAGATTCCGGCCTTCAGTTGGGCAATTGATGAGTGGCCGCCCTTCATCAATTTATTTTATAGTTTGGTCCACGGTCGGGACGACCTGGACAACTCCTACAAGTTGGCCCAAATACTGATGGCTCTGCGGGGTGAACCGAAGGAGTTAGTCGGTCAACTAACGGTCACGGCGGGCAACTATAATATAGCAAGGTCCATATTGTTGGACCGCTACCAACACAAACGGCGGTTGGCTGATGCACAGCTAGGGAAGCTGTTTAGCATCCCTAGAGTAACCCGGGATGTTGACATCCGGGTACAGGTGCTCAACCCTGTGCTGGTGGCCACTAAGGCCCTTCAGAACCTTAGTCTTCCGGTAGACCAATGGTCATACATTGTTTTATATATGGTTTTGTCACGATTGCCTGCAGCTGTTCAAAGTCGGTTTGAATAGCTGCATGGGGGCAGTAGCACGGAACTGCCCACACTCGTCCAATTGACAGATTTTTTGGAGGGTGAATGTAGGCGATGTGACACACTGGACACGGAGGCCAGTGTGCAGCGCCAACCCGCGCGGATGCGGGAGGGGCCGCGCCCCCCGCCCCCACGGGGGGGGTGGGAGGTCGAAACAATGTGGCGTTTTGAACGCCGCGCCGTCGGGTGCACTGCGACAGTGCTGGTCATGAAGTGACCAGTTGCGCCAAATTTAAGGCGCTCGGGGTAGCTGCCTGCAGGAAGATAGTCTTCCGCCACCGATTGTGTTTCGGTTGTTTGGGGCCGCACACGCTGAGCGAGTGCTCGCGCGCGTTCCCGTGTGAGTGCTGTGGTGGCAAGCACCACATAGTGTTGTGCCTGAATCGGTCAGGCCCTTCGGATGGTCACCAGGGCCGGACTCAGGTTCGTCGGCCACAGGGCCCAACCAGGGCTGGACCCAGTCCCCCTCCGGGCAACGGGAGTCACCAAAGGGGTGACTGGGGTACCCGCGGACGGGACCCCCCCCTAAGGGAAGGGGGCAGCGCGGGGGGTATCATGCGGGATAGCCGGGGTTCGGTCGCCGCTGTCTACGGTCAGCGAGGACCTCGGGCCGCTGGCTCACCGCGTGTTACGGGCGGGTGTCAGATGGCACCTATGAGTAGCGCGAAGGCTGGGAGCCCACCACCTTCTGCGCCACCCTGCCCGTCGCTCTGGGAGGCGAACAGGGAGGCGAACAGTCGGATGTCGCCCCCATTCCTAGAGCGCCCCAGGTTGGATCCGCTCTCCCTCATTCATCCACGGTGCGCACCGGGCACACCGTACACCGTCCGGTATGATCGGATACCGGGACAGCGAGGGGCCTACTATACGGGTTGGGACCCCTTGATGCACATACGGTCTGATATGCCGGTTGCATATCAGCAGCCGAGTCACTCCAAGGCCGACGGAGGTCTGAGCGGGTTCGGATCCCGCGGAGGTTCCTGCTAGGGACACGCCGCCCACTTACAGGGTGCCGCCACTCCACAGACGGTCATGCTCCCCACCGCCTCTGTGATAGCGTGGAGTTCGGACGGCAAATCATGTGTGGCATGAGCACTATTGGACTCGGGGGCCCAGGGGTGCTAAGTCTCGTGCAACCTTGTAAGACGGTTGGGCATTTCGGTAAGGGAGTTTCCACATTCCATTCGGGGAATTGGGAAAACGGAAGTCGGTTCCGTTAAGGGAGTATGTCGGATTACTCTCTCGTCACGGGAGGATTCATCGGTGAATCTGACGGTCACGGCATTAGTCATGCCTAATGTGATGGGCTCACACCCTCACATATGGTTGTCGCCCTCGGTGCGACAGTTGGTCGCTGGGTTGTCACTGGCTGATCCGGAGTTTGATATTCCGGGCCCAGTAGACATTTTATTGGGTGTTGATGCCTTGGGATACCTGTTAGTGCCAGGTGTCCACGTGTTGCAGGCGACTGGTCTGGTTTCGGTCAACACCAGACTGGGCCATGCGGTAATGGGTCCGGTCATGCCGGCTGCCCCACGCCTAGCGACCACTGCTTCCTGCCTCATCACGCGGTCTTGAGGACCCCGGAGGGCAAAATACGGGTAAGGTTCAATGGATCGGCATCAACATCTAACGGCATAACCTGAACCAGTGTTTGCATTCAGGGCCGAAGTTGAACCATGACATCGGGGATGTTATCACACGGTTCCGTCGACACAATGTTGTGTTTGTAGCTGACATCCGGATGATGTTTAGGCAGACGGTCATTCACCCTGACGATAGACGGTATCAGCTGATACTGTAACGAGAGAGCCCAGATCAGCCCATCAAGGTGTACGAGCTGAACACCAACACGTACGGGCTACGGTCTAGTCCTTATTTGGCGATTCGCATTTTGCGGGAGTTAGCGGATCGAGAACGGTTAAATTTCCCTAGAGGAGCAGCGATCCTGGAGCAGATTCCGTAGAGGAGGCGCTCGCTCGACGGGACGAGCTAGTTGAGCTCTTACGGGGTGGAGGTTACGAGCTCCGGAAATGGATGTCGAACTCACCAGAGTTACTGTCTGGTCTTCCGGATGACTACCAGCAGGATCCCCACATTTTCGAAAATCTGGAAAATCCGAATATGTTGTCGGTATTAGCAGTACCAGTCGGTACCAGCCGGAGTCAGACATGTTTTCGTATCGGGTCGAGTTGGACTCCCCGAAGGTCTGGACGAAACGGAACGTCCTTTTAACGGTGGCTAGGATATTTGATCCAAACGGGTGGATCACCCCGGTAACATTTCAGCTCAAGTGTTTTATGCAGCAATTGTGGTCTGCTGAGCTGAAATGGGACGACCCGATCGACGGGTCATTGAGCTCAGAGTGGGAATCATTCTTTTCGACCCTCCCGGGCATCAAGCGGATTTCACTGCCACGGAGGTTGGTCCCCACCAAACGATACACCGCCACCCTGCATGGGTTTTGCGATGCCTCGGAGAAGGGCTACGGAGCTGCGGTGTATCTGCGTACGGTCGACTCCTCGGGGGAGGTTGATATGCGGTTGGTCATGGCCAAGAGCAAGGTTGCGCCGTTGCGCACTCGCCTGACCATTCCCAAATTAGAGCTTTCAGGAGCGGCTCTCCTGACTCGTCTGGTCAACCACACGATGACGGTACTTCGTGGGTCAATAGCGTTAGAAGATACGGTCTACGCTTGGACGGACAGCCAGATAGTGTTATGCTGGCTGAAGGCTTCAGTTCACAAGCTGGAGATTTTTGTGGCGAATCGGGTTTCGCAGATTTTGAATTCGGAGGTTCCCTTAACCTGGAGACATGTTCCAGGGGAAATGAACCTAGCAGACTGTGCGTCTCGTGGGTGTCACGCTCCGGAGTTAGTTGGACAAAATGGTTGACTCAAGCCGAATCGGATTGGCCAATGAGTCCACGCGTTACCACGGCGAACGGCGCCTTGACAGTCGGTGTCTGTACAACGCAACCAGAGCCGGAAGAGGAGTTCAGCCTGCTGGAACGGTACAGCTCGCTCGACAAGCTGGTCAATGTGACCGCCTGGATCTTCCGATTTGCGCGGAATTGTCGCAATTCTGAGGCGCAACGGGTGCGGACACAGGTCCTGACACCACGGGAACGGAACCATGCGTTGTTCGCATTGGTACGGAACGTGCAGACGGTGCACTTTAAGTCCGAACTGGACATTCTGAGACGCGGACGCGCCCAACTGAAGGGAGCTGTGGCTCGGCTCAACCCGTTTATTGACCCTCAAGTATTGCTGAGGGTAGGAGGTCGGCTGCGGAATGCCAACCTGCCTTATGCGGCTCGCCACCCGTTGTTACTCCCTAGGAAAGGGAAGTTGGTCGAACTATTGATACAGGATCGACACATTCGGAATGGGCATGTCGGATGCCACGCCTTGATGGCGTTTCTCCAGCGCGAGTTCTGGATTCTATCGGGAAGACGCTTAGTGCGGAGCGTCTTATTTCGGTGCCTGCCTTGTTATCGGGCCAAGGCGGCTACGATGCAGCCCCAGATGGGCGATTTGCCCTCGGATAGGGTTAACGAAATCCGGCCCTTTGCGGGTGTCGGAACGGATTTCGCGGGACCATTCATGGTCAATTCTTCACAGCTACGGAACGCCAGATTAGTGAAGGCATACCTGTGCGTCTTCGTGTGCTTGGCCACGAAGGGAGTCAACTTGGAGGTGGTCAGTGACCTCACTACAGAGGCAATTATCGCATGTCTAGATCGGTTCGTCTCACGAAGGGGCCTCCCGACATTAATCCGTTCGGACAACGGCACAAATTTTGTCGGAGCCAGGCGATATCTGCAGGAGGTCACTCAATTCCTGAACGGTAACCAGGACGCCATCGGTACGGCTTGGTCCCGACGAGGGATTGAATGGGTTTTCAGTCCGCCGGGATGTCCTCATTAGGGAGGAATTTTTGAGGCTTCGATTAAATCGGCTAAGTCGCACCTGACGAGGATCATCGGTGAGACCTCTCTACGCTTTGAAGAGCTTGCGACGCTGTTCTGTAAAATTGAAATGACACTGAACTCGCGTCCGTTGTGCCCGCTCAGTTCGGATCCAAATGATTTGGAAGTGTTGACGCCGGGTCACTTCCTGATAGGTCAGCCCCTTAACGCCCTGCCAGAATACCTATTCGGTGATGTTAAGTTAAGTCGGTTAACTAGGTGGCAGATGTTGCAGCAGATGGCTCAAGATTTTTGGAAACGGTGGTCCCTTGAGTACTTGCACATCTTGCAGCAGCGCCTTAAGTGGACTGACTGGACGAGCCCCCCTCAAGTCGGTGATTTGGTGCTGATTAAGGATGCGAACCTGCCATCATTGAGATGGAGACGAGGACGGATCGTCAACTTGTACACGGGTCGGGATAGCACGCCTCGATCAGCAGAAGTCAAGGTGGGGGACTCGGTCCTCAAGAGAGCGGTCGCAACACTTTCTCGCCTTCCTATTGATTAGGGACAGGTTCGGGCCTGTCCGGGCGGGTGACTGTTTAATATTTATGCTTCGGAACGCACCGGTTTTTTGTTGCGCGGATCGACCGCGAGTGATAGGGACATCACTAGCTAGCTGTCACTTGCATAGAAAAAATATGGCTAGCTAGAGGTTACTTTTGCACATGGTAAATTGTCTACCACAGGTATCGGGGCCTGGTCGGAATTTTAATTGTAATAATCACGGAACAATCGTCGGGAAATAAGTAGATTTCACGTCATCGGAGTGAGTGCTTCGTGCTGTGAAAGGTTGAAGTGGTTCGGTCACCAATTCGTCGCGTTCGGATAGCGACCCATGTAGTCGGCAGCATCACGACAGCAGCGGGCTGCGACGAGAGTAAGATTCGACTCCCATCACCCCCAACCCTCTTGTTCCTCATCCCGTACTCCCGCCTCGAATTGAGCTTTCGAATGCCGGTCCACGGCGTCAAGGTCTGTACTGCTTTGTGACATTCCAATGAAAAACAACCCTACCAAGATTCCACCCCATTCGGTTAAGGCGTGGATTTTAACATTTGAGTTTGGGCGCGTTTGATTCGTCTTCACAAGTCTTTTTGTCCTATATAATATTTCCATGACATGGAGCTGATCTGATGATGGAGCCGGAAGGTGGCCATGGAAACTCCGTATAGTAATAATCAGAATAATACAAAGCAACCACATCGAGTTTGGGTGCGTTTGATTCGTCTTGACATGTCCTTTGGTACTATATGATATTTTATGACATTGAGCTGATCTGGTGATGGAGCCGAAAGGTGGCCTTGGGATCTCTGTAACAGAATGACGCAACACTATCGAGTTTTATCTCGTTTTATACATCTTGACAAGTACTCTGGTCCTAGAAAAGATTTATTTTAAAGTGACGTCTTCAGAGTTTCCGTGATTCCTCACAGCGTTGTGGTGGCACGGAAAATCAATTTTCTTAATTATCATCCGATCTCACTATGTTATATGTCTAAAAATTTTTAGTTAAAATAACATGAACGGGCAAAAAAACATTTAGATACAATAAAACAGCGGTAACAAAAAAATATTAAAAAAAATGTAAAAATAAAAACCTTTTATTTAACTCCTTGAATACCACCGGCGTTAGCTAACGCCACTTTTCCGTGACGGGTTTAAAATTTTATTACCATGGCATAAGGTTCAAAATCAAAGACCCGTTCCAACTACCCTCGGTTTTTGACAGGTTAAGTGCTAAAAAGAAGAAAATAAACATTACGTTGATCCTATCCAAACCAATCAATTTATTACATCACAAATATTATGGGATAAAAGCTTGCTGCGATATTTACTTGTTTTAAAGTAGTTATTTACCTATTTTACACATTTTGTAAAACTTGGGGTGACATTAAAAGGGCTATTACTTAATCGCACATCAAAAATACTGAGATGCACAGCAAAAATGGATCAGCAAAAACACTTTTTAAGTTTTATAGTAGTTTATGTGTCTGCTACATAATGGAGGGCATTAATACTCGAGAGTGGGTTTATGAAACGAGAGATTTAATGCCTAATTATGTACAGTTATCATAAGCACACACATATCATAAGCTCTCTTGGATGTGTTCAGGAACCGCATGTTTGACCGGCATTGTGGCTCTGCAGTTGTTTTGCTTGTTCTGTAATATCAACTTCACGCAGGCGGGCGTCGGCGTTCGAAATTTGAATGTCGGTACCAACTTCAGAGACAAACTAGGGGCAGCACGCAGGCGGGCGTCAGCGTTCGAAATTTTAAATGTCATAATATGTAGAAAAATTACACTTTATGGTCATAATGTGTAATTTTTCAGATAAGAAATGAGTTTTTATCAAGTAGTTTAACATTATGCTGATTGTAACGTGCGGTTTTTGTACGCAATAAAGAGGGTTTATGATACGTGTGTAGATAATAGTAGTTTATGTGTACTCAAGTTTATGTTTTAAGAATTTCAACATAACACGAAGGATAAAGGGGGCTTCGCTTCACTCACCACCTTTACCCTTCACCCAAGCTACCGCAGCATGTTGCCCTGATATTTGCTGTGCAAATCTGTATTTTTGATGTGCAGTTTAATATTTCCTCTTTAAAAGAGGCTCTAACTGCAATGTTTACAAACCACAAAGCTGGTGTTCTGATTACCGCTTCTATATTTCTAGGAGTTATGAATTACGCTAGTAAATGCTGTTCTACCGACTCCCACGCGTATGGTCCTAAAGGTCTCTGATACCCACGGCAAAGCGTGTGTTATGGTATGTGGTTCCCTTGATGACTTTGTTCAAGTTTGCAAACAAGCTGATGTTTCTGGTAATGTACAGTACACCCTCAATTACATATATGTTCAAACTACTAATAATACTACAAACAGTATTCGGAGTGATTGCTGCAACTGCAAGTTACATCTTTTATTAATTCAATAGAATCTTCTGTCAATTCAATATCACATTTGTAAAATAGGTAAGGTAACTTAATTACATCCACACAAGTATGTCTCGCTGCAAGCTTTTATATCATAACTAATTGAGTGATGTAATTAATTGACGGGTTTTATTCAATTTAAAGTTTAGTTTCTCCTTTACGTATTTAAGTAAAGGCTTTTTATGTTTTTTACTTTAAATTTATTGAAATAGAACTTCTACATATAGGTGGCGTAGTGATTTGTGAAAATATGAATTTCTGATGAGGAATTTATTTTTTTAACCTCTCATCAATGAGTAATTTATAACATTGCATTTCAATTGTTATTGGCGGATTGTGCCGTTCCCACAAATGAGGGGTTAAGAATATGGGACGGACGAATAGTTGAGGCTTTTTTAGAAGACTTTGATTTTTAAACGCTTTCAACAGGGCAGATTATAAGTTTCAATAAAGATCGTTAACAGAGAAATGGCTACAAAATCTAAGAACTAATTATATTTTAATTAATTCAAGTTTTTGCTAGAAACACTTCGAACAAAACGAGTGCCTTGCCATATTTTTTTTTAAATATTCTTCACACATCTTAATAGGCTGAAATCGTCCGATGATAGAGCCAATTCCTGAGTATTTATTTTTTCTTTTCATAGATACGTGTTTCTTTTCCTTTTGCCCAACTTCGGCGAAACCAAAAACTAGGTATAACAAATTTGTCCAAGAAAAATCGATAGTGATGTGAAAAAAATATTGTCGATAAATTGTATTGTAAGAAATAATAGTGCTTAATTGCAATGGTTTGATCTGTATTAATGGACCTTTTCCACGAAGTAACATTGATGTGGGAAAATTCACGTGTAATTTAATACTACCCTTTTAATTTTAGATTTCCTGGTGAAAAACGATTGCCAAATGTGTGGCTTACAGCGGTATCTCGCAGGTCCGGTTGGACGGCAAAGACACACACGAATTCTCTAGAATATTTTACTGCAGAATGATTTTACCAACAATAATAAAAAATCAGATTAATACAAACTACTATACCATTACTAATCTCCCGTTCACATTTTTTATCAGAGCAAGAGCTCATTCACACGCGATTCGACATTCACGATTCGTCAAAATATCCCAATAGTCATTATATTCGTAGATGCTGCTGATGTTTTTTAATATATTACTCCGTCACGGTACGTCAAGGGTATTGTATTATTGAATCGCGATTAGCGACCGATGAAATAATAACAATAATTTTATTTTGGGACACAGAAGGATCCATATTTAGTTTGTAACAGACAAACTACTTAATCTTTATTATTTTTTTTATATCACACTCAGTTCAATATATTTTATATAAATAGGCCTGCCAGTGGCATGGCTCAGTTTTTCACGCACTGTCACAAACAATCACAACATTGGGCCGTCGAGCCGACCTGCAATGACCTCTATAATGCTATTGATGCTGCCATGCTTTCTGCTTCAGTAAGGAGACCGTTCTTCTACGTTTGATGGCATAGAATCCAGCACTACGCGCATCAAACACGCTCGATGCAATACAGTAGCGTGGCAGCCCCAGCGAAATCCTGAAAACATCGTTATACTGGATGAGCAGGGCTTTGAGAGTCTTTTGGGTATAGTTGACCCATAGGCTGCACATGTAGATTGATTGACAGTGTGCCTTGATTTTTTTTAAATTTTTAATGGCTTTTTACAATCTGCAATCCTACATACGAGTCAACATTTTCGCCCAAACTGCCAAAACGCTGCGTTCCTACTCTATGACTAGGTCATCCCTCAGGTCCTCAGTCACGACCAAGGTATTTAATATTGTTTACTGAGTGTGTTACCATATAATTTAATTTAAAGACTGTGTTTATTTATTTCGTAGTATGAAAACAAGCTATCACTTTGACATTGTTTATCGATATAATTTAAACAGTGATACCAGTCCACTTATAACGATACTAACCCCATCGCTGGTTGTCAATCAAATTGTACGCGAAAAGAATCCTACATGTTCTGCCAAAACTATATTGGATTCAGTCATACAAACTAAAGTGATAAGTCGTTTAAGTAAAGAATGTCAGTAGGTATATTAACGTGTGTTCATGGAAAATAGCTCTATTTACTTACTTGTGAATCTGCTGCACGAGTTTTTTTTTTAGTTAGCCTACATGTTGTCCCACTGCTTGGCAAAGGCCATTCATTTTTTTATTAACTTTCCTAAAAAGCGATTATTCAGTTTTCACATCAGTAAAACTATGTTGTAGTTTGTCTTTGATATGGAATCTCGCTCAACTATTACAAATAATACCTAACCGCTATATCAAAGTCAATAATAAAAATATCCGGTATTTTCTAAAGTCACGCCAAACTCAGGGGCAATAGTTTACGCATCACTTGTAACTAAAATTAGTTTTATATTTCCTTCGCATAATTTTTATTCACAAATTACCGTGTTCAATTTGTTCTGTAGTAACCGCAACGTGCAGACTAGCCCGACCGTCTACGAAGCGTGCGCAGCGTGTCAAGTGCACGATTTTGGGAGCGCACTGCAAGCGATAGATTTAAGACCACTTTAAGGTGAATTTTAGGTATTTTATATATTTATATTTTTTTTGGTTCAGTGTCATGTAAATAACCACCTCTGATTCGGGCGTAACTTTTCAAAGCAACAAGCTAGTTTTGTATTCGCAGAAATGATTTGCCATTCCTTGTTGTCAATAAATGAGGTCTTGCACTGAGTCTTAAATAGTACCAATTACAGCTCGCTATTAAGAGTAATTAGATATTATTTACCACTATCTCGGATGCCGCCTGTTTCCCTGCCGCTATCCGCCAATTGGGCCTGTAACAATAAACCTCTCTCGGCTCTGAGAGTTATTTCAGCTATGTCACGTCACATTGACAATTTCGCCAAATGAAATCTGTAATTTTCACGCGTTTACCCCTTTAACGCCTACCGTACACGTTTGTTATGCCTGATAGATGTTTTTTATTGTAGACATATTGATAATTGTATTTAAAGTTCATGATTACGAATCCAAAGGTCTACAGTTATGAGAAAAAAATAATAAGTTGATGGTAAGACGAGAAAAACACACATTTTATCATAAGGATTACAGTCGAGAGCATTGTGGTAAGATTTATTTCGTCTTTTTATTGCAAATATTTACTCATTCATTATTTTTTCCATTATACTGTATTTTATTTGGAACACATTAAGGCGCGTTTACTTTATGGATCCGGCGATCTGCCGTAGGCAGTGTAAATGCACCCTTTTTTGGTCTGTGACCAGATGTCACACGTAACTTTTTAATGGAGAGATGTCAATCCCGCTCGGACATGGCTGGTTTGCATTGGGGGTATTGCAGAAGAAATCGCATAATGTTATAGCAATCAGCTCCCAAACCGCAAGAAGACCCCACTAGCTTCTGCCCCTGGGTATGCGTGTGGCCCCATTCGCCCCTGATTCGCGTACCGAGTCGTAGCCGAAAACTCAGGGCCCCCCAATTGTAAAACTCTGAGTACGCCCCTGTACTTGACCCCGGTCGCCATGTACCTGAGTACGACCCTGATCACAACTGGTGATAGCCTGAATGGTTCAAATACAGAGCAACTCATGTTAGGAATCACTTCAAAATGAACACATTCTTGCCCGTGTGCAGTCTCTCGCTAAGTGCGAATCTTAAAACACCAGCCTCGATTCTTGGCGATCAAATACCTTCAAAAAGTCTAAATAATTCAGAAACTTGGCATAATTATCACTTAATTTGCTAATTCTGAAGTGAAAGCATCTTTATGTCTCGCCGCCTCCTACTTATTAGCGCATTGTTAGTGCAATTGTGAATTCTCAGAATTTTGAGTGTGTTTTGTGATTAATAATGAAATTAGGCAAGAAGCAAGGTGTCACTAGTTAATAAAAAACACCGTATTTTTTTTTTGTTTTTTAACAAAAAAATGTTCGATTTCTGCTGAACCCTCGGTGCGCTAGTCCAACTCGCACTTGACGTTTTTTTTATTAAACGTCATAAAAGCATTTTAAATTGATGCCCTAATGCGGACGAATTGGGTAGAACTATCTGCCACTTGCCCCGCGGGGGATCCGCCAGTTACCTGGTGCAATTGTAGACGTACTATTTGTTACTAGATATACAGTAAAGGGTAGTCCATATAATTATATTTTATGAAGTGTCAAAACGTTTTTAGTTTCGTCAATTGTATGGGAATAAGTTGATTCAATAAAAAGTTTATTTTTTATAGTCTCTTGACGAATCGTATGAGCCCAAACTTGATGGGGTTACGTCGAATGTTATATGTCGAATGGCTAGGCATCTAGAGCCATATGATAATGTAGAGACCATAACAGAGAATATTATCGAGACTGGTGTAGAGGCTCATAACATAGATACAAATGTAGAGTACAGGAAACAATTAAACAAAGAGCCACATCTTGAAAAAGTAGTTGTAGAGAATCTCACCGCTACAAACCCAGTAACTTTGCAGCAATCTGTCAGCAGAAATCAGCAGCCATGTACAGAGGAAACTAAAACTAAGACATTAAGGCGTAAGGTGATTATTCTAGGTGATCAACAAGGAAGGCACCTACAAAAGGCGTTACAGCAGCTACTTGGACATGAATTCCTTGTCACCTGCTTTTTTAAACCGCAAGCAAAGCTCGCAAATATTATTGACGCAGAAAGACATGAAATATTAAAACTGACCATGGATGACTTTGTAGTCCTGTTGTGTGGGATGAATGATCGTAACCCCTGTGAGTTCCAATTTGAACTTAGGGCCTGGTTGCAAAAAGTACAAAATACAAATGTAATCGTACCAAAGGTATTACATAGTCTCTACCTTAACGAAAATAGGCTAAATTATGAAATCAGATTCATTGCGAGCGCATTTAAAAACTGTACGTTTGTCGATCTGCCACTGAAAAATAATGTGCACGTACTGAGTTCAGTATTTATGTCCCAATCAGTCCTCAGGGAAATTCTGCGTATAGACTATAAAATAAAGTTTGATGCTCATATTCACACAGCAAAGCAAGGCCACATCAAGTCAAGAAAGAACGAAGATAAGTGTACTCAAACTGACTCTACATATGTACAAAATAGCAGTGATAACACAAACTCTCAACAAAACAATGATAATCATATTGAATCTGAAGTAACTGGTAGCAATACAAATGGAAGAGAATACTGTAACAATTCTGACTTTTTTCGTAAATAACGTTATAAATCTATTTCATCAAAATATTGATGGACTTATATCTAAATCAGACATGTTATTCATTTACTTAGATGAACTTAGAAATAGCGGGACTTCAATAGATGTAATAGGTATAACAGAGCATAATATGATAAAAAACGACATAAAGGCACTTAATATTGTAAATTATTCACTGGCTACCTACTCCGCCAGAAGCACAAGGAGTGGTGGTACAGCTATAATTGTGAAAAATGGACTTAAATTTCAAATTCTTGACATAACCGACTGTAACATTCCTAATGCAATAGAGTGTTGTGGTATAATACTTTCAGAGCATAATTTAAATGTAATATGTATATATAGGAAATGTAAATATGATGTAGCGTCTTACGATATATTTTTCGAAAACTTAGATAAGCTATTGTCGAAACTTTGCCGTAGTAGACGTAAGACTATAATATGTGGGGATTTTAATATAGACCGGCTTCATCGGGACAAGTATGCAGTATATTTTGAACAGTTACTACTGCATTACAACTTAAGACTTACATTCAACGAACCCACACGTCTGAGTAGTGGGACCTGTCTTGACAATTTTATTCAAAACATTAGAGAATGCAAAGGCCGAATAATAGAGTTAGCGCTTTCGGATCATACTGGACAGTTACTAGAATGCCCTGTAAGAAAATACTGTACACTAGACTATTGGTTTGTAAAAAAACGGGATTACCATAAAGATAACCTTGACAAATTCAAAGAGTGTATTTCAAATCTGAGTTTTTCTGAGTGTTTAACCAGTTCTGATGCCAACGTTGCCTATAATGAATTTCATGAAATATTTGTGTTGATGTATGACCTATGCTTCCCGGTAATAAAAATAAAGTGTACTAGCAGCGTGCGACCTCGGTGGATCTCTAAGGGAATACGAAGATGTTCAAAAAGAAAAATGGAGTTGTTATGGACATACAGACGCGCTCCAAATGAAAATAAATAAATATAATTTCAAAACATATTCTAAAAGACTTAAAAGAATAATAAAACTCACACAAAAATCCCAGAACGATTATTTTATACAAACTTCAAACAATAAATGTCGAGCTACATGGAAAACAATAAATAACAACTTGAATAATAAAAAAAACGTACCAAAAGAAAGCATTACACAAATAAAATTGGACAATCGGGTTATTAGCGACCCTAAGCAGATAGCCCAAGCTTTTAACAATTTTTACATTGATCAAGTTGAGCAACAACAAAAAGCAGACGCAACTAGCAACAGAACAAAACTGAAGTCATTTCCAAAATCTCTATTCTTTAAACCTACCACACCGTTTGAAGTATATCAAATAATAAACGCTCTCAAAAATACAAATAGTACGGGATATGACAACATTTGTACAACAGTAATAAAGCATGTAGCATTGATCATATCACCAGTCTTAAGTCACATCATAAATCTGTGTGTAGAACAGGGTGTTTTCCCTGAAAAGCTTAAGACCACAATTATTAAACCAATGTTCAAAAAAGATGACAGAGAAAACATGTCCTTCTATAGACCAGTCGCACTCATTCCTATACTATCCAAAGTAGTCGAAAAGGTCATTTATAATGCCATAAACGCCTATTTTGAAAGCAACAACATATTTAGAAAAGAACAAAAAGGATTTCGAAAAAATAAGACAATAGATCAAGCAATCTATGATTTCCTCTTAAGTATAGTAACCAGCTTAGATAATAAAATTCCTGTGTCTGCATTGTATACGGACATGACCAAAGCTTTTGATTATGTGGATCATTCCATCCTGATAAACAAACTATACATGTATGGCGTCCGAGGTAACGCCCTTGATCTTATTAAATGCTATCTATGCAACCGACAACAACTGACTCAAATGTCCAGAGTAGACAAGACAACTAAAACAGAATATAATTATTATTCAGATTCAAGGACTGTGCAATATGGAGTACCACAAGGTAGCGTTTTGGGACCACTGTTATTTATAATATATATACCTGACGCGGTCAATTTCCCAATCGTAATGTTTGCTGATGATAGCACAATGATAGCAGAAGGTCGAAATATTAATACTTATGAATCTGACATAAATAATTCCCTAAAAAATATTATTGAATGGCTCGGACAAAATAATCTTGTAATTAATTTAAATAAAACTAATATAATGACATTCACAAATAATTACAATAATATTAATAATAAAATTGACATCCACTATGGTACAAAAATAATTGAGGAAATTCATGACACCAAATTTTTAGGTTTAACAATCGACTCCCACTTAACATGGAAAACACATATTGATAATGTCTGCACAAAGTTAAGCCAATTCTCGTATGCACTATTTATGCTTGCTAAGGTAGCTAGAGTCACTACCTTGCTATCAGCATACCATGCTTATGTGGCTTCGACTCTCAAATATGGTGTTATATTCTGGGGCAACTCAACGGATAAGGACAGAGCCTTTAAAGCACAAAAAAGATGTTTAAGGGCGATATGTCATTTAAAACAAATAGAAACATGTCAGCCACATTTAAAAAAATTAAGAATTTTAACTCTACCATCGTTGTATATCTATGAAATGGCCGTTTATGTAAGAAATAATTGGGATCATTTTAAAAAAATAAATTCAAAAAGAAACATTATGTTAAGCATAACGCGGCACTCGACCGCACTATTTAAAAAAAATGTGTTTGGGATGATACCAAAAATTTATAACAATATTCCAAAATGTATCAGAGAAATAGAATCATTTCATTTATTTAAATTAAAGCTTAAAGAACATTTGCTTAATAAAGCCTACTATAGCGTACAAGATTTCCTCAATGGTGACTGAAAGATTGCTTAATGGGTGGGTGGTAGCGTATGTTTATTAAGGATCTATGTAATTTGCAGTATTTGAATAATCAAACGGACATGTAATATAATGCATTGTTATGTAATTCAAATTTAATCTAAATATAATTTAATTTAAATTAATATTTGTACGCCTTTAAGGTAGAGTGTGGTAAGAACAATATTTATTTAACAACCCTGTAACCCACATTCACAAATAAAATATCTTTATCTTTATCTTTATCGAATCATTATAGATGTCTCAAGGGCACCTTCCGGCTCCATCATCAAACCCTGGATATCACCTAGGACCAAAGTACACCAAAGACAAAGACAAGGACAAAACGAATTAAACGGGCCCAAACTTGACGGGGGTTCGTCGAAACATTACAGATGTCTCATGGGCCCCTTCCGGCTCCATCATCAGACCCTGGATATCAAATAGGACCAAAGTACACCAAAGACAAAGACTAGGACAAAAAGAAAGAAACGAACCCAATCTTGATGGGGTTGAGTTGTTTTATAATAGAGTTGCCACTGCCCTTCCTGCTCCATGCTATCAGGTCAGCTCCACGTCATGTAGATATTGCACTGTTTTCGTACTTACAAATGCATGCAAACCGGGAACTGAGTCAAATTTTCCTTGCAAGATTTGATCAACCCTTCATATTCTAACTTGATTTGGTGGAAAAAGCTCGCCTTTTACACTGAATCTATTAACCTAAGATAATCTTGGTTTTATATGAAATTATTTTATTAGGGACAAGTGAAATTTAATCTACCATTTGACAACAATGTGCTATGACGTCAAACGATCCAAGATGTCAGAATCCGTTTAACTACACTCAAATGGAAGTGGGCAGGACACTTGGTGAGGCCAGGTGATGGCAGATGGAGGAGATCTCTGACTGAGCGGTGACTGAAAGAGGGAAAGTGTGGGTAGAGTAGCAGTCAGAAGGTCGATGACTTTATAAATGTCGCAGGGAAAACCTGGTATTGATTGAGACAGGACCGAATAAGTTGCCACAAAAAGGAGGAGGCTTATACCCAGCAGTGGACGGTAACAAGGTGTCCATGAAGATGAAAATGTTTATAAAATATAACTGCTGCATATTTAACATTCTGAATACAACAAGCCGTTTGGCTTATATAGCTTCAAAGTCTGTCATAATTTTCATATTTGTTAGACTAGCCAAAGAAGAAGTCTTACTCTAACATCTATCTCGATACGTATTATTGTCTAGAGATCGTGATCGACATCTAAAAAGAGATCTACTCTGAAGATAGACAATAGAGAGGGCACATTTAACAATATACAGAGTGTACCAGAAAGGTGCAGTCAAATCTAAGGGAGCTTTTATGGACATCATGCTGAACAGCTTCCACTATGAATCGATTTCATCAGAACTAGTTATTTTTCAGTTGTACATAGATTTCGGGCCAGGCAATCAGCTGATTTGTACTGAGAAGTGAATGATAAAGTTGCTTTGATCGAATCGGTTTCATAGTGAAATTTAAACAGAACTTATAAGTATAACCCCCTTAAATATGTCTACTGTTACAGTTACTTTTTTCTGAAGAAGCCATTCTGATCTTTCGTTTCGTATAATTTTTTAAAATGCATAATATGTTCGTGGCCAAGCCAGCAAACGTACACAATGGAATACGAGTCAGTTGCCTAGCCACTAGTGGCAACATTATTGTGCAAGTGACGGCGATCAATGGACACACACATATTGCGGTTCTCAAAAAATATAAAAGGAGCCGAAATTCAATTGCATTTTCAATTTCGCGAGGTTGCTGTTATCGGCCGACACAAAAAAAACTGAGGGACTATTAGGTTTTTTTTAAGTTTATTTCGATTTTTGGTTACACTAGATATGGTTTTTGTTAGCCAACGTCTGGAAAACTTTGTAATTGTTTAGCATTCAAAGTAGCTGCTGTTAATTAAGTGACTTAGCATTATACTGGCGTAATTAATGTTACTTAAGGGTCGAGCATGTTGGAACATCAACAAAGAAGTAAAAGTTGTTGATTTTGATACAGTTTATGATACATAAAGAAAGGTCAGGTTTATTTCATGTCTGAGTTCTGTATTTGCTCAATTAAACAGTGTGTGGTGGCACAAAGGTCATTAATTGAAGACGCTAGCTTATTTATCTCGAGGCCGCCCATCACCAGGCTCCGCACTATAGGTGTATAGATGTTCATTCAGAGTGTTTTGGCTACTTACCAGTAAAATACTTCAGATAAGATATCCCAGGAAAAAAAAAATGAAATTGCACCAATATTGGCCCTTCGAGCTGGATCAGAATCCCCATGTTTTTTTCCATGACAAATTACAATTACAATGCTCGGCTTAGCTACTATCTATATCAAGCATCTACAGTTGACTGGATACTTGCTAGCGTATTTTCTCAGCTGTATAATAAGGGTATAATTAACCAGAGCTGCAGGATCAAACACCGATATAAGTAGCGCGCACATCTGAGACGATTGCCTTAGCCGACTCCCGAAGTCCCGACATGCCCGTGAACGGTTGGCTGAATCGGGATTGATCGGATTATTTGATAAATAATTACCGGTAGTAGGTTATCGAATGAGTTCAATTTGCACGGCATCAAGGCTAACTAACATTAAACTGGCTACTAGAAATCTGACAGTTGTTTCACTAGTTGTGTTATCTAACTAATCTGATAAATCGTAAATTTTGTACAAAAAAACATGTTTAAATCCTACACATAGGGTTTATTTGTAACTTGTGAAGGCGCAGACAAATGCTTGCGTCGAATTATTTCAGTTTGATACCTAATTTAACCGAACAGAAATGTAACGTTAGCGGCACTTAATACGGATGCCTCTTTGATGCCACGCATGATATATTTGAATTGCACATTTGCATCCGACAGGTGCGCTAGTATACGGCAAACATTTGTCAATTAGCAGAGAGTACTTCAAGTCTGGTGCGAAAACTGCGCTTTCCAGCGATCGATAGACTCGTCTGGCTGGCAATTTAGTCGGCTGCCTCTCGGCAGCGCAGTCGGGACTAGGGTTGCCACGTATGCTCGTTATTAAAATACCGGAACCTTATTCGCCAACTGCAATGCCCATCAAAAGCTACCTACCGAAAGCTGAGGAGAACACTAAACGCAATTTGACGCTAACTGGGTCGATTATTGCTTTTATTTGGATTTAGTGCATAAGGGATTTTTCGGTAATTATGTTAAGGGTAAATGATTGATGAGGATTGGAGTATTGAATACCGGCTAAACGGGAGTGCAACTCAACCTCTGCTATCCAAAATGGGAAAATATCTCTATGTTTGTATTGATTTACAAATTGACTTTTGACACGTCAAAACTTGATTATATGACACGAGCTGTCATTTAAAGCGATGGTAATTGGTAAAATGTCCATTTGAAAGGGATAGGGATAGATGATTGATATAGAGAATCAAAGGCTATGATTACAATTAATATAACGTATATTTTATTTCTAAATATGCAAACCTGGCCGTGCAAATTGGCGGCCCTAGTCACAGCCGTCTAACGAGGAAGTGTGCAGATACCAACAAATCACGTTGCTCGATAATTTGAAGTCAACCAAATCAGGCAAATATTTATTTGTGGCATTTTTTATTTGTTGTAAGACCGACGAGGCATATCAAATCATAAGATTCTTGTACGAGGTAGGTACCATACCATCCAATTGTTCATGTTGTAACTATGAGTTAGGTGGCTACTGGCACGTTTAGGAACTGGCACTAATGACTGTTTACTACTTTTTGTTCACTACTCGAGTGTATGCCATTAAAATAAATTACCACATTACTACTGGAGGAAAAGGTGGTACACATTTTATATGAACCCCGTACCTACCAACAGTCATTGGATGCGTGGCGATATGTTCATAGGGACTACAAAGCGATGAAATACTTGTTATCGTTTTAAAATAAAGAGTATATTTTTGTACCTACTCAATGTAAAAAACACTTCTCGGAGAAAATAACCATAACTTTATGTTAATTAATATTATAGTTCAATATCTTATTACTCACTCATTTAAAACCAATCACAAAAAATGCTTTCCGCCAACCTACGTCAAAAAACATTAAAACAGCAATACAAATGATAGAACATCAAAACTTAAAATTCACCGAATAAACCGCCCCGGACATCATTACCACGCTGGCAGCATTACCACGCTGCGCAGCCAGTGATATCCTCTGCCTAAGAAATGCCCCAAGCGGTAGTCAAAACCTTCATCCCATCAATAAACAGTTAACCCTGTGCCCCCATACCCCAATCACCGCCCCTACAATAACGTAGTGCGCCATGAGAGCAGCATAGTTTAGACACTTCTGTCTAGCGGCAGATGCCGCGGTCGACGCAACATAGGCGGCTGCAAAGGCACGAAAGTCGCGTCCTACAAAAAAACGCCCTCTCTCTCAAGGAAGCATGGTCAGACCAAACTAAGATTTTGGCCTGACCGTGGTGGTCAGGCCGAAATCTTAGTTAGGTTAAAAGGTTAAAAGGTGACATTGCAATGCTATACCGTTCCACTAGTATCGTTATAATCAGGGAATAGAGCAGTGTGCTCACATGCCCGCAATTTGGGGAGACGTTCACAAATAAGATTTTTTGCATAAGCCCATGCGAACCGGCGAGCGACGAGTATAAAGCAGTTGATGCAGTGGCCAAAATCGGTCGAAAATCTATTGCTTGAAGATGAGTTGTCAAATGATTCAGCTGCCATACGAACATTCGTTGCAACAATGGAGCCCATATCAGTGCGGTTTTTACTGCCACTGGTTTTTGGGTAGGACAGTATGAAAATTTATGGCGGCTCGAAACCGCACGAGGCCGACCTCAGAGCTCGCTGGACCTATAAAAACGTATTAATCTTTTGGATATAAAGCTGTACATTTGTATGTATGACCTCGGTTGCGTAGTTGTCGAGGTCCTACCTCAGACGCGAGAGGGTTGGAATCCCGACTGAATAGGTTTTAACAAATAGGAACTCGGATCTAGGATGTTTGGACTGTATGTTTGTGACGGGTTTCTGGTCCTCTCAATACAGGATATCCTAGTGTGGAACCAGACGCCATATGTGTGCCTGAATATTTGTTCATATATAGGTCACCGTAAGATAGTCAAAACCGTTAGTTGATAAACTAACGTTTTTTTTCTCGTAAGTTGATCTACTATCAACAGATAGCAAACTGTAACATACTATTTACTATATGACGCTTAATTGATCAACTACGGGCTAAAACCGTTAAATAGTAAACTGTTTTTTTTTTTATTTGAATATAAATAAATAAATTATCTTATTCAACGTCAAAATTATACTTACTTATAAATACAAGTCAATTTTTTATATAAAAAAAGACTACACCGTTTCGGAAGGTGGGCCTCGGGGTTAAGAAGAAACGGCAAGAAACTCCCCCATACCTTCTTTTTTTTAAAAGTGACTTTACAACAGGTACTGGTTTCGGTCTAAGGAAATTCGCCGGCGAGTGATAGACTTGATCCATCGCCCCTCGTCGAATTTCTGTGCGCTGAGATGGTATGGACCATGCAGTTTTGTCATCTAAGTATTCCTTAATACTATAATAGGACTTTCTTATCAGCTCATTTTTAACATAGTTTCTGAATCTCTTTTCAGGAAGGATCAATGATTCCTGTGGTATTTTATTGTAGAAGCGAATACAGTGCCCCATGAATGATGTGCCTACTTTAGTTAGTCTAAATAATGGTAGTGCTAACCTATTTCTATTTCTAGTGTTAATTGTATGGCTATCACCTACAATTTTAAATAAAGCTATGTTTTTCTTACATGCATGATATTCTCGTATATATATTGACAGGTAACCGTAAGTATATTAGTTTCTTTGCATTTTTCTCTGATTCTCTAGCATCTAATTGATATATCGCCCTGATCGCCCTTTTTTGTAAGACAAATATCGTATTTATATCTGCTGCTCTCCCCCAGAGCAATATTCCATAATACTGTGAAAATAACTAAAGTAAACCAATCTGGCAGTTTCAACATCTGTAAGATATCTGATTTGTCTGACCGCAAAAGCGGCTGAGCTAAGTCTTCGTGCGAGATTTGTTATGTGAGGACCCCATTAAAGTTTTGAATCTATAGTGATTCCGAGAAAGATTGTGTCCTCAACGAGGTCCAATCTTTCAGATCCTATTCTTACACTGCTTTCAACCTGTCGTACATTAGGCAAACAAAATTTGATAAATTTTGAAACTTGAATTGCAAACGAAATACCAGGGCAAACACTGCGGTAGCTTAGGTGAAGACTAGAGGGGGAGCGCAGCGAGGCCCCCGAATAGTCTTCGTGCTAGCTTGATATGTAAGAACAAAATAAACGTAAATTCTAAACCCTGTCGGTCTGGTTTACTATCTGTCGATAGTTGATCAACTACCGCGTTAGTTCATCAACTAACGGTTTTGACTATCTTGCGGCAACATATGCATAACTTTTGATAGGAACTTTTTTATTTTATTAATATGATATTGATTACCTCCCTTATAAATTGGAAAGAAAGATTCATTATTGGTTTTATCATAATCCACAAGAACCGTGCATTTTCAGGAGAAAAAATATGTTAAGTAGTATAATAGATTATATTAGTTTATATTATTTTATTTGAGTGCAATCAAGAAATGATGAATTATTCCAGTTACTGGCCTAACTTATTCCTAATAAAATTATTCTATTTTCCTTAGGTTAGGATTTGTTTTTGATATATTATCGCTGTTGATATTAAAATAGGTATTTAACTTATCCCCAATACATGTATCGTGATATAATACATCTTTGTAGGGTGCTTGAATTTGCAATAGTCATTTATCTTGAGACTGCTCCCCTGGCGTGGCATAAATCATATTGACAGGGTGGGTAACTTTATGTTGGCCTTGATACAGAAGTAGAGGCATTTACCCGAGACTTTACTTGTCAAAAGCAAACGTTTGTTTTGCCTACAGTTTCGCTTCGAAAAAAGCTGCTCAAACATCTCCAAATACTGTCTCAATCTCAACGCAAACTGGTATCTAGATCTGTTGAAATTTGAAATTGAACGAGCTATATCGAAATATCGTGAAATTGGGGAGTAAATAATTTTTTGTAGACTTTACTCTACATTGATTCAAGAGAATAAATAAGTTGCAGCCTCAAGACGATTCGGGATAATTATAACAGTAGATTGTTTACCAAGGGAGTAAATAACTAATTTTAAGGCAAGCAAGCTTAATATAGGTTCATGTTATGTTATGATAAAAATTATAATAGAAAAGTTATGAATAAAAATAGTCGATATTTCTGAAGTTAATAGGGCAAAAACACATTTTCTGAGAAACGCTTCGCTTCTTTTGCATTTTCCATAGGATGAAATGTTCATATGCTTTCAAGTAAAACTCACGGGATTTTTGAGGAATACCTCACCACATTTGTTTGCGTCTGCCATAATATGGTCTGGACTTAATCTCTCATGGTAAACGAGATTGAGAAAACAAAGGCGGAATAATGCATTTAGATTTAGCTCGTTTTTACAACTTTCATTGAGTCCGTGTTTCGATATCAATATTTTTATTGATTGGAACTGACTGACGTTATGATTATTTACTCTGTGCCGACATCTCAAATAAAAATTATCCTTAATACAAACTTATATTTTTAATTTGGCCCAAGTTTCGAGATCAATTTATTGAGTGGGCTGTCCATTAGAATTTAGTGGATATGATTCTTTCTTCTAAACTAATAATTAAAAAGTAACTTTTATTTGTCCCCAGGGATTAAAGTGCTACTTTAGTCCCGGCTTACCGGGGCTAAACAAGCTCTTTTAAAATAAATTTGAAAAAATATATATTTTATAATTTTAAAATGCAAGCCACTTATTGGTAACTACTGAATATTGTCTATCTGATGATGGAGTTCCTAATGCAATAAATGAGTAAGATTGCTGAAAAATTATGTAAAAGGATTTGTTTTCTGTCAATTTTAAACTAAACAATATATAGCCCGACGTACACACGGCCGGCCCTTGTATATGAGTAAACATTATTCGTAATAAGTTACGATACTCAGAAACAGATCGTATCGAAATTTCCAAGTCCCTGGCGACTAACGCTTACTCGAGTAAAGTGCGATATTTGTCACAAAACAGTGGGAGGAGAAATTCATACCTCTTCTTTGGCTATAGACAAAGTAAAAGGCTAGAGATGGACTAAAAGACTTTCACTTGATTAATTACCTAGATTGAATTACGAAATAAAATCATGTCGGAGATTTTCTTAAATAGTTTGGTGATTTGTAATTAATTATCATATCACATTGCACTGTTAACCTATTTTTTAAGCTTTTGCCTCTGTTTTTCTGTGATCAAATCTTGCAAGACAAACTCCCCGGTTTCCGAATGAGCTAAAATTTAGCATGCATATTTACTAGGTTACCTTACCTATGGAGCTTGGACTTTGACTGCCATGCAAAAGAGCAGACTTGAGGTTTTCCAGCGAAATATGGAGCGCAGTATTCTGGGTTCCGGCTGTTGTATTGAGTCCGGAATATTGAGTTGCGCTCCAAAACTAAATTATAAGACGTACCGGAAAAAGGGAAATTGAATTGGGAATAGGCCGGCCACGTCACTCTTATGCAGTCACACCGATGGGCCAAATTAACATCTCTCTGGATCCAAAATGAAAAACGAGGTCATGGTCTCCCCAGGAAGCGCTGGAGTTACGATCTTTATTCTTTATTGCACAGAAATCACAGTGGAAATTATAACAGAAACAGTATGCAAAGGTGAGCTTATTTCTAAAAAGAAATTTCTTACAGGTAACCTGTGAAGAAAAGAGAAAAATAAAATATAGAGAGGTAGTCCTAGTGTACAATTAAGAGTTACAAGAAATAAATAAAATAAATATACTATGAAATAAATCACAATACAGCCTACGTAATTACTATAAAATAAATAAATAGAATACAATAAATAAATAGATATACATAAATACTAAGAGATACCCACTATTCGGAAGAGAGGAGATGCTGTTTCAATTTTTTCTTGAAAGTGACCAAGGATTTGCAATCCCTTATAGCGCAAGGAAGTGCATTCCACAAACGTATTGCCCTTAACCTAAACGAGTGCTCGTAAGCAACAGTGTTGTGCTGAGGAATTGACAAAAGTGACACCGTGTGAGATCTCCGAAGTCTATCTCCTGAGAAAAGATACTCAAAACGTTCACGAAGATATGCAGGGTAGCACGGATTTCTCAAAATATTGAAGAGGAAGGAGAGAATGTGCATATCACGACGAAGTCGGATCGGGAGCCAGCCTAATTCCCTACGATATTGGGACACGTGGTCGTACTTACGAAGTCCGAAAATAAACCGAATCCCGAGATTTTGGAGTCGCTCGAGTTTGTTCAGTAGATCTTCGTTCGCACTGGCCCAGCAAACATCGGCGTAGTCTATTAAAGGCAGAAGAAGGGTCTGAGCTAGCATGATTTTAGTCTGCCTAGGCAGGAAGAACTGCAAACTCCGAAGAGAATGAAAGGATGCAAAGACTCGTCTGCTGACCTCACAAACATGGGGCGACCAGGATAATAGATTGTCAAAAACAACGCCAAGATTTTTGGCTTTCTCGCTATACTTGACAATGGTACCGTCAAATAGAGCGGGATCAACGGACTTATTCTGCAACAAATCAAGTAAGTGCCGTGTACCTAGTATCATCACCTGAGACTTGTCCGGGTTGACTAATAGCCCATACGAAAGAGACCATTTCCTGATGTTGTCGAGGTCAGCATTCAAAGCCTCAACAGTCGAAGTCAGATCACACAGGGGAAAATGCCGATAAATTTGAAGGTCATCTGCATGAAGATGATACGAGGAAGACAATACGATCTGAGGGATCACGACAAGAACTGGCGGGAAAGCGCCCAGGAGAATGAGGAGTGAAAGAAGAAGAGAAGGAGAAAAATAATTTTATTGTTCAAAATAACAGGGTTAACATATTTGAGGTCCTTGCCTCCCAAAGTAGGAAAAACCTGTATCATGGGAGACAGTTACTTCCCAGTGGGTACATATTTTATTTTGTACAATATGAGGTACTTAAGGATTTTTAGATTTATGCAGGTAATCAAAAGAGGTAAATCTACAACAAAAAAAACTACACTATAAAACCAAATTAGGGTACACAATTGACGGGTATTAGGGTACACAATTGGTGGGTATAATACTAACACTAATACTTAATTGTAATAATTATAAAGAGAGTGTGTAGTGTGATGTGAATGTAGAGTATAAATGTAGAGTGTAGTGTGTGTGTGTTAATTTTGTGTGTGTTGTGCATGTGGAGTTGGTGAAGGAAAGGATGTTGTTATTTTGGTTTCCTAATTTGAAATGTCAAGAAGCTTCTCCATGTCTCCATAGGAGAGCCTCATCAGCCATTTTTTTATTAATGGTTTGGAGTCGGTTTTGGGTAGATGATAAAGCTTGACGTCCCTGCTAATATTGTTGTAGAGACGAGGGCCGGTGATAATCTTTGGCCAGGAACATCGTCTTGAGGTCCGCCGGCACACGAAGTTTGAAGGAAAGGAACTCCTTGGGACTTTCTGACTCCAAAACTTCGATCCGTACATTCGCCTCTTTTAGACCAGACGGCGGATTTTTCTTCAGCTTTTCCAGGATATGACGTTCAACGTCCTGGCAGGTCATTTTCACGTCAATCCTGGAAATGTATAACTGAATGGTGGGAGCGACAGCTTTCAGGCTGCTCTCACTGGCGAGGGCTGTGCCACGCAGATTGCGGCTGCGTCTGGAGCGACGCTTCCTGTTTTGGACCAGGATAAAGCCTTTCCCATCAACTGTCGCGTTCGGGCCCCCCACGGGCGGGCCTAGCCGGTGTCGCGCGCGGCGCAGCCTGCAGCTTCTGTTGTTCGGCGGCGGGCGGTGCGGGTCGCGGGTGGCGGTGGTGGGCACGGCGGGACACAGCAGCATACGTGTCCTTCTGGGGTTCCAGTATTTTGGATGTTCCAGAAGAAACCGCATCCGGTGCTGGTCGACTCAACTTCGTCACGTCACGAGGCGGTGCGATATTTATTAACGCGGGCTTGACTCGTGGAACTGGGTCAGCTGCAGTAACCGCATTTTTGCTTACCGGCGTAATGTTGACGCGCGTGTCGGCTATTCGCTGCGTCGGAAAAGAGGTATCAGCCTGACGCAATACCGACAACTCACGTTTCAGGTCGGCGCAGATGCCTTCGAAAGCCTCCAACTTGCTCCGGATTTCGGTGACGTCAGCCTGCAGCCGCACGATGTCCTTCAGCAGCCGGGTGACGTCGACGTGGTCAAATGTCACCGGCGGCAGCTTGTTGAGATCGCGGGCTACATAGGTTGGGACGTCATCGGGTTCGGTCTCCTTGAACACCCGGAAGATGTCCTGGAGATCCTTCTTTCCGCTCGCGTTCCTCCGCGCCACAAGGCGCACGGTGGTGACGGCGGTGTCATGCAGCAGTTTCTTGGCGGCGGCGATCTCAACCTCCTTGAAGCTGGTCGAGCAGATCTGCTCCAAGGAGGTCTCGTCCATCACGTCCAGCTTCTGTTGTACGAAGGCGAGCAGCTCGTTCACCAAGATGGTGTCCGCGCACTTGGCTGGTACAGCCATGTATCGTGTACGGTATCAATATTGCGAAAACTACGTCAACACTGAGTTATGGGACATTGTTGCGAACGCTGCTAGGAAGCGTCCGTACGTGCCGGTGTCGCAGTTGCGACTGGACAATAAAGCTGCCATTGAGCATGAGCGGTTTTTTCAGCTTTCTAACTCAAACACTCTGTCTTTTCTCCGCTTTAGGAGTAGCAAAGGATCGTATGGGCGACTTGTGTGTGTTCCCAGAATAGCCTGTTGGATGAAAAGAGGGGAAGAGAGGCCCATACCTAATATAATATAATAATTATAATAATAATAATAATATATTAGGTGGGAGACATTAAGGAGAAAAAATATGTTTTAGTTTTCCAGCACATTAACGAAAAGCTGCCAAATTATTATTATATAAAAATATAAGAAACAGAAAAAATTATGAGAAAAAGAGGTTCTAAAAGTGCGTGAGGGAATAAAAACTCAGTCCTCACAAAGCATATCATAGTGAGCATATCACAAAAACAAATCATAAAATTGCTGTGTAGGAAAGAGGATATCTTTAAGGTTGCTCTTTGAGTTATTTCTAATTTAAGGAGTAGGGTTTTGGATGCTCCGCCCCAAGACGTTATGCAGTTGACAGATTGATTGACAGAGAGCTAGATATAAGCGTTTCATCAACCCTCCGTCAGCCACATTATGGAGATACTTAAAAACATACATGAGTTTTCTAACTCTGCCGCATAAAAGATGGATGTGTGGACCGAAGGTAAGGTGATGGTCTATGAGTAGACCCAAGTACTTTATGCTCTCTCTCTTAAAAAGGAACGGGCAAAAGCATGGAACGTTTTTCGGGTCAGTACAATTGTGAGCCTATATCGTGTCGTTGTGAGCTGCTCCAGAAATTCTCATGGAGAAAGTGAAATATTTAGAAAGAAAAAAAAGAAAGAAAGAAAGACATTTATTACACACAAAAAACACACCTTACAGTAGGACAAAACAAAAAAGTATAATAAACAAAACGAAACATCTAAAAACACAACTAATTGTAAACAATTATTGGCTAGGGTCACGGTGTGTTCTTGCTTTGCAAAAGGCACTAACTCAGCATTGTGCTGGGGGTGGAGGCCCTCAGCGCTGATTTTCAGTTAGTGCCAGGTAGTGACCGCACGTGCCACAATTGCCGTGTAGTGTGCGTACAATACTTACATAATATTACTTATATTTAAATAAACTATGATCGGTGTGTATATACAAGGCTGAGATAATATGTGCTGTGTGAATAAACTGAAAAATAAATAAATAAATAAATAATACAATAAATTAATAATAACTTAAAAATGTGTGACATAACACAACTGCTTTTTCTGATGCGATTACGTCGTCGTCGTCAAGTTGAGTTGCGGCGAGTTGTTCAGACAGGGAAGGGAAGTTTCTGCTGTTCAAGCAAATATGCCTTGAGCTTTCGCCCAAAAGCATATCTACTGAAAGCTTCGTGGACTGGGGGAGGAATATCATTCCAACATTTGGACGCCGCATACCTGAAACTACCCCGGAATGCCATCGTTCTATGCTGAGGGGTGACGATTCTCTCCTTGTGAACGCTACGCTGCCTGGTGGAAAACTGGAGCTTCTTGTATAGGTAGTTGGGAGCTTCAGTGCGTATGACACCAAAAAGCAACATGGACAAATGGAGTTTTCGTCGGGCTTCCATGTTCAGGAGTTTTGCATTGTTCAAATGTGGAGTGACATGGGATCTGGGAGGGACCTTGAAACAAAAACGTGCGTATGCGTTTTGAACACGTTGTATTAACTTTCTTGTCCGGGCAAGTATACAGCCACCATAAACGACATCACAATAGTTTAATCTTGATAATATAAGCGATTCACTTAGCCTGACACGCAAATCAGTGCTAAGGTAATCGCGTATATTATAGAGAAGTTTAAGGCGATAGAAGCAGTTGCTGACTACGTTGCCTATATGTTTTTCGAAACGCAGCTCTCCATCAATTAGTAAGCCGAGATTTTTTGCTTCTACAACCCTTTCCACTGGTTCCCCCATAATAGCTATATTATTGCCGGCAAGGGCTTGCACCGTATTATGGATTTGATTATGAGTACCAAGTACCATGTACTTTGACTTGCTGGGGTTCAGCACCAGACAGTTCCTGCCAGACCATGCCGCTATGCGATCGAGATCACTGTTGATCTGCCGTGCCGCAGCTATTGCATCTTCTGATGGTGTCGACAAGTACAACTGCGTATCATCCGCGTACAAGTGGAAAGAGCAGTTTTTGATACCGGTGACAATATCGGCGCTGTATAAAATAAACAGAAGAGGCCGGACCCCCCGCGTCAGCTGCTTTGTTGATGAAAACCGCATCGTACCATCATTCTTATGTATTACGACTGTTTGCGCACGGTCTGACAGGTAACTACCGAACCACCTAACCGTAGCATTATCGAATCCATAATAAGACATCTTTGATAATAAGAGGGCAGTATTAAGACAATCGAAGGCTCTGGAGAAATCTAGCAACACCAAAATTGTGCTCCTCTTCTTGTCGAGCGCTGACAGCACGTTGTCCACGACGTCTAGCAACGCAGTAGCCGTCCCTCGACCCTTCCGGAACCCAGATTGCAATTCCGGTAGAATGCCATTTTTCTCCAGATACCTCGACAGCTGGTTATATACCGCCCTCTCAATTACCTTAGACATGCAAGGAAGAATGCTAATGGGACGGAGATCGGATATGTGGACAGGATTAGGTTTCTTGGGGGTTGGTGAAACTTTCGCAGTCTTCCAGTCAGTCGGAAAGATGTTCGTCAAAATGCTCCGATTAATAATCGCAGTGAGGGTCGGCAATGTCGTAGGTAGAGTCAGTATAACCATGTCTATTCCAATTCGGTCAACTCCTGTCGCATTGGTCTTGATAGACGTCAGTATTTTTGCAACAGTGTGTGCAGTGACGGGGTTCAGAAAAAAACTAGTAGCATTGTCGTGTCGGTTAAATTCAAAGTAAGTCAAGTCCGAAATGGTCACCTTAGTCGTTCCTGGTACATTCATGAAATGGTCATTAATGGCGTCGGCATTACCAAAGTGTGCGGGTAACTCAATATTTCGTCTATCCGGTAGAACAGTGTGTTTAAGGTTTTTCCACAGGCGCTTCGGATCTTTAGTGCAGCTGTTGATTTTTTGTTCAAAAAAAGCATGTTTTTCATTGTGTAGGGCGGTGATGACTAGGTGTTTGAGGTCTAAGTAGTAGTTTTTATGCACATCCAATTTAGACTCTTTGTACCTTTTATGTGCCTTATCACGAAGTCGCATCATTAAGCGAACGTTGCTTGTAAGCCACGGTTTAAGAGACTCCCGCACAACTTTAGTCCTGACTGGCGCATGTCTGTCAAAAAGTCCAGTAATTTGGTCACTGAACTGTCTTAGCATGTCGTCAACGTTATCTAGTTTATTAATATTGTCCCAGTCTATTGAACACAAGTCTTCGTCAAAACTGTCACGGTCTATGTCCTTAATTGGACGGAAAGTTATAGTCCTAGGGATGGGCTTTTGTTTTTTGACGTGAAGGTCAACAGTAACAAAACAATGATTACCTAGGTCCGGTATATGATGCACTTCGACACTACGTACCCGCGCATCCGTGCAAACAAGGTCAATCGTCGTTTCGCTATGGTCGGTAAAGTGGGTAGGTTTGTCAACAATTTGTCTCAACTTCAGTGAAGTTAAGAATTGCGTCAGACATCTAAATTTGCTGTCGTTGCAGTCAGTATAGTTAATGTTAAAGTCCCCTACCAGTATAATATTGTCGTAGTCAGTCATAGAAGTCAGTGAGTCGGTAATCGCATCAAAAAAAATGTCAGTACTCACCCATCGGGGGCGATAAGCCGTGCCAACTATAAGCTTCTTTCCAGCTACGTTGACTCGGAACCACATCTGCTCCACGGGAGGGGTGGGGGGGTGCACGCAGAGCCGCGCACTGACACCTCGCTTCACGTAGAAGCCCACACCGCCCCCGCAGTGCCGGAAACCAGGCGGGCGCGGTACATGGCGCAGTCGGTAGCCGGGCACGACGGGCGCGCGTCCTTCCTCACCTTCACGAAGCCAAGTTTCATTTATGGCTACTAAGTCGGCCGACAAATTAGTCATGGTGACAGTAAGCTCGTCATGACCTGTCCCTAGAGAACCGGCATTAAACAGACCAACCCGGAAATGTTTTGTTTTAGACATAGTTATAATAATACAAATTACCCACACTTGTATATAATATAAATAATATTTTAAATACTTTTCTGTGTAGTATTTTTATGAATATACATTCAAATATATAGATATATGACAATTGAATAAACACAACGCAAACACCATCGGCACCAACCAGCACATTAACACACCGCGACCACGGCGCACGCACAACATTTAATCCTAGATTTAAACAAATTATTAGGCCATAAGGAAAATTACTTTTAGGCAGACAATGCAAGGCTAACTTAGTCCGTTTTAAAAATATTAACAATATCTATCTCCTTTCGGATACGGTATCCGGGCTGCCCCTCCGCGCGTCGCACCTGCTCCCGCCCATCCCTGGTCCACACCCATCTCCAGGCGTGAATGCGAGCTTGCTCCTTAGCCTTGGCAAATAGCTGCCTGTTCAGCTTGGTGAGCCGTTCGTTGACGTAGAAACGTCGCGGTACTCCACTGAGACCCATATCAGCGGTTGTTGCTCCACGACGCACGCGCGCCTCACGTAGCAGTGCGTCACGCGTAGCCCTCCGGGCCAGCCGCACCACCAGAGGCCGCGGCCTGCGGTCGTCGGCACCGGCTCCGAGTGGGCCTACCCGCACCGCGCTGACCACGTCGCGCTCGTCCATCGGCACACCCAGCTTCACCGCGATGAGCGACACCAGGTGTACAGGGTTCTCGCCGCGCTCCTCCGTAACATTGCTAAACTGTAAGTCGTTCGCCAGCATATCTTGGTCCCGATCATTCAGCTCCATCTGAAGGTTGGTAATGGCTTCCTCCAAGACCTTCGTTCCCGTCGACACCACTTCATCCGTGACCCTCTTCTCGAGATCATCGACCCGCCGCTCCACCTCTTCAATCCGCTGATTGCATGCACCAAGCGTTGAGCGGAATTCATTGGTTTCGCGCCTGAATTCACGCATTTCATCCCGCATACCTTGCATTTCTTCTCTCAACAATCGCACCTCCAGCAACAAACTTTGCAACGGGTCGGCGTCATCACTATATTCGAGTCGAGGTCGACGCAGCGTAATATTGCTTACCTCCTGCTGCTTCCCTGTTTGCGCCAGATTTGGTTCCGACACCGTTATCTGGGACTTCGGTGGCAGCTGAGTAGTGACAGGCACTGTAGGAGTATGTGGAGGAGAGCGCTGTATGTTGGGCATCTTGAACGGCACAGACGACAATACAGGTATACCCTTAGCGTGGCGCGGCTCAGGAATGCACGATGTGGCGTAGCCCGTAGCACACAGGTGATGCGTTACGGCGCGTAGCACTCTCGCGTAGCACTCGTAGGCGTCCATGCAGTAAGCGAAGCGTAAATTCGTCTCGTCGTCCTCACACCGTATGGCCCAGCGGCACCACGCCCGCCTCGCAAACCCGATGCACAGTTGGGCGGCGGTTCAAATCTCGGCAGGACCAACAGCGAATCACCAGCTTTTGTTTGCTGCGCAACACTTGAGGAATCTATATCCCGCTCTAGGACCGCCCAGTGGGAGGAGACTGTCCATAAGAGGCACCCAAGTGCGACAAGGAATCAAAAATTTTCGAAATCACCAATCACAATTTAATGACACGAATTTATCAAAAGAATATTAGAAGTGAGCGTACGCACGTCCACACAGCACCGCGACACGCGCGATATTTTGTCTTTTCCGCGTTAAGGCTTAACAAGTTTTTTGCGAGCCAATGGTTAACTAAATTAAAGCTTATCTGCGCAACCTCAAAGGTAAGTTCCCAGGTTTTAGCGGAAAAAGTAAAGCCGTGACATCTGCATATGTGAAAATTTTACCTTGAGGTAGATTTAATTTGCACAGGTCATTAATGTAGATGAGGAACAGAGTAGAACCAATGGTACTAGCCTATGGTTCCTCATAAGATATCGGTAGTTTGGCGCTACAATAATTTACTATTTTTACAAACTGTCCGGTCCGCAAGGTCCCCAGAAGTTTCAGTTGAACCCTACAAATCTCCAGAGTATTCATTTATGCAAGATTATGGGTACAGAGACCTCGTCAAAGGCCTTTGATGGGTCTAGAAAAATGCCCAAAACCTTATCGCCGCTATACAGGGAACCAAATTGGGATTTAAAAAATAGTTTGTTGTCTTCAAGGTACTTGGCCAACCTTAAATTAACCAGACGTTCAAGCAACTTGGATATTGATGGCAGAATAGAAATAAGTCTATAGTTATTGAAACGGTCTCTGTCACCAGACGTGTAGATTGAGAGGATCATGAACTTCTTGAGGGATCTAGGAAACACCCCTTGAGATAGGCACACATTGAAGATGCGAGTGCGCGGACCCACAAAGAAATCTTTGAAGAGTTTAAGGATCCTATTAGAAACTTTATCCAAACCAACTGAACACACACTCTTAAGACCTTAATTAGAGTCCTGATTTCACATACATCGATCTCTAGCAGAACAAAAGATCCACTCTACTTCAGTGGTGTTTTTGTTGCCAGGGAGACCTAACCTTACAATCGTCAGTCTTTACTTTTTTAGTACCTTTGATTTCTTTTATATATCTTCATAAATTCCTTGAGTTACTGCCTGCTTTAGTTATTTCTTTTTCTTCATGTGTTCATTTCTTTAGTAGATTATTGCAGAAACTTCTATATCTCTTGTATGTGGTTTGCAAAACCAGGTTATTAGGCGATTTAGTGGATTTTTGTGCAGTCGGTCTCTGTTTCTCATGCAGTGAATAAGCGTGACAACTTTTTAAAGGAGTATAGGCATCAATTTCACCACGTACATATGTCATTAATAAGTTCAAAGCTCAATTGGGACTAGTAGAATTGTAAATTGGATTTAGGTCGATTTCGGAGAGACTTGTACTCAGACCTGATAAGTCTATTTAAGTAGCAGTTGTTTGATTAAAAACTCTTCTTTGTTTGACTCTAAGGCAAAGCAGTACGAGTTGATGATCAGTCAGTGTAGAGTTGGTAACAAGTGTAGTTGCAGAGTGTTGTGTTTTTAAAAAGACATGATCTAAACAATTACGGCTAAGCCTTGTAGGTACACTGTGAGCCGGAATTAGACCATGATACGCACATTTATTAAGTATTAGTAAGTTCTGGATTCGGAATTGTTTGGCAGAATATCAATGTTTATATCCCCAACTAATAACAGGTTGTTAAAGAACGTTAGATTGGCCAGCGTCTTATTAAGGGAGGTGAGGGAAGGTTCAACATTTTGCCTAGAAGGGGAGCGATATAGGACAAGGATTGCTGTTTCAGTACCCAATTTCAGTAGTAGGCTATTAGAGTCCTGAATTATGGGTTCATTGACAGATACTTTTAGGTGATTGCGTTCATATAAGTACTAAAACCCCATCATTCTGGAGGTAGTTATCTATAATAGAGTTATCTGCAATTGGGAAATGTAAGAGGCTAACAGGGGGGACTGTGAACCAATTTATAGATACGTATTTTAGATTCAATCAAAATCAAGTAGTAAAGTAGCCGCACCAATAACTTTCTAAACTACATTTTGCGATTTAAAATAAAAAAATTGACTTTTCGCAAAAATAGTAAATAGTATATTTTACTCACTCCCATGTCTCATCCTCTTTAATAATCCATCTCCTACTTCTAGGAGTCCAAACTTGGTATGTTTTGAAAATATTTCTTTGATTTTTATAAAACAGGCGGCCGAAAAATAATGATATAGTATATTTTTAGAACCGGCTCATGAAGCCCTTTAATTTGATAACCCACACGATAGGTTTAAAAAAAAGAAAAAAACATACAAAAAATTTATGACGTCATAACTCCCCTCCCAAGGAGAAAATTGAGAAAAGCTCTCAACAAAAAAAACTTTTAATTCAAGGAATACGTGTGCCAGGTTTTGTTAGAATCGCTTGAAAACTGTGGCCCCTAGACCGGAACTGACAGACACACATAGAGACAAACGAAAGCAAAATGGGTCTCCTATCTTGTCGAAATGGAGCCCTTCGTTCGCTTCGCTCGCTCGGTCAAAAAATTCGCCGATGTTCATTGCTGTTATAGGATTTTTTCTGTACTTTGTTTACTTACTTTATACACCTTATTTGCTGCACAATTTCTTGACTCTAGGTCAACAGGCAGTAAGCTACAGATTTTGATTGCCTGAAAATTTAACAAATTTGCGACATAAACAGCAGTATCTTTTGATTGCGTTGATCTAGAAGTTTGATTTTTTCACGCAGTTAAGGGACAACAGATTTGAGTAATCTATATAAATTTAAACATAAAATCTCCACGCGGTTCTAAGAAAAATAGTCTTGAAAGACAAGAAATACAGACAGATAGCAGACAAAGATGTGATCGTATTGTGGTTCCTTTTCTCCCTTTTAAAGTACGGAACCCCTAAAATAACGATAATCAAAAAAAGAGAAAAATCCATGATTCTGTGTTGTGTAGGAGGGGTATAGTAGTTATGTGTGGTGTGTGTGTACGTGAGTACTTCAATAATGAGGATATCAAACTCTGTAATATAATGTTTACGTAAGTAAAGAAAGATAATGTTAAGATTATACGGAGTTAAATTTTAATAAAATAGGTACTAATGGACGATGCTAAATTAATAAAAATAGTACTTTTTATTATTTTCGTGAAACTTATGTCTATTGTAAGAAACTAATATGGAGTAATACATGTCTCAAAACTTTTTAAAATAAAACCCCTCGTGACAATTGATCAAAATTGTGGAACGGTTACTTGCTTCTGGTTGTTTCTGAAACAAAAAATCAATGTCACTCACGTGTCACGATTGAACATTCCTAAAAAAATATCATAAGAGAAAAGGACTGTCTAAACTAAAAATTGTTTAACAGTTATTAAGTATATGTAGCACAGGTCCTAAATAATATCAATTGTAAAACTATAGAAAACTCTCGATGAATGCTGCCGACATTTTAAGATTTTCGGTGGCTTAAATGCTTCTTCTTGAGTGGACCTTGAACCCATTTATTACACAAGGCATGATTGCATGACTGCATGATGATGTTTTCTTAGGATTTCACTAAGACTTAGATCTGAGATTCCACCACTTTATAAAACTAAATACTATAATATCAATTTGCTTTACGTTCTGACTAATAACTGAGTTATTGACAAGCGAGAAAACTATTGCCATTTGACAGTTTTACAGAACAGGCAACTTAATGCAAAGGAAATTTGAGGCAAAGATGACATATAAAGGATTTTTTTTTTGTTGTTATTTTAATGTTTTTTTATTGTATTAACGCCATTTATTTTAGAACACAATTATCTCGAAGTGATTTCCTTTTATTTAAAAGGAAATCACTTCGAGATAATTGTGTTGAAAGGGATACATTTGTATCCCTTTCAACTGAATTTAAATTGTTGGGATGAAGGCACACACACTGTGCCAAAACAGGACTTGATAGCGGAGTGTCGTGGTGGAGGCCAAAAGGCCTCGGAGCCCCGTGTGCGCTCACTTTTTGTTCGCAGCAGCAAATACTTCTAATAAACATTTAATGATGTACCACTCCGCATCAATGCTACTTTGATCTCGTGAGGGTTTGGACACTAAACGACCGACCCATAACATAACATAAACATTTACATACAGGCACATATATTGCTTCTGGCCCGAAACTAGCATATCTCACACGGTGTCACTTTTGTCAATTCCTCAGCACATCACTGTTGCTTACGAGCACTCGTATAGGTTAAGGGCAATACGATTGTGGAATGCACTTCCTTGCGCTATTAGGGATTGCACATCCTTGTTCTCTTTTAAGAAAAAGTTGAAACAGCATCTCCTCTCTTCCGCATAGTGGGTATCTTATAGTATGTATGTGTATCTATGTATTTATTGTATTCTATTTATTTATTTTATAGTTTGTGTAGGATGTATTGTGATTTATCTGATAGTATATTGACTTTATTTCTTAAGACTACCTCTCTATAAATATTTTTTCCTTTCCTCACAGGTTAGCTGTAAGAAATTTCTTTTTAGAAATAAGCTCACCTTTGCATATTGTTCGTTGTATTTTTTCCATTGTGTTTTCTGTGCAATAAAGAATTATTATTATTATATCCTGTGTCGTGGGAACCAGAAACAATGACGTCACACATATAAACATCCAAGACCTGGGTTTTTTTTCATCCCCAGCCGGGGATTGAACCCGGAAAATCTGATTTGGTAGGCAGAGCCACAACCGCAGCGCCACAGAAGTCGTCGAGTTTTTTCTGCTTATGCTATGGTATGTTAAGCTGAACAAAAATTGCGATCATAATTTTTCCAGCGCTTTTGGATCGCTTTACTTTCGTAGGCGTAGGTTCGTTTTGATACAGCCATACTGTTGACTGGTGCTTTGTTTCTGGATCGTATTCGTAAATCCAAGAAGCGTCACCTGTTATAATGTCGTATATCCCGCAGGATGAAACTGCGCGTGCGCCTGCTTCTTAGCGTCGGTACCATGCGCAAAACAATCCTACTCATCTAAAGGTGGCTGTGTAAAATGTCATGGGCGCATCCCGATCTAATCTGCAGAGTATGCAGAACCACATTTCACATTTTTTACTGTCAGTACATTTTGGTAACAAATATAATGATCACCAAAATATTTTTTTCCTACCCAAAATGGATAAATGAACACCAAATGTTGCAAAAAATATCAGGGCAAAATACTGCGGTAGCTTAGGTGAAGGGTAAAGGGGGTGAGCGAAGTGAAGCCCCCTTTAGCCTTCGTGTTAGGTTGAACATGTCAGAACAACAAAAAATACTTAAAACATAAACTTAAGTACACAAAACATAAAAAGAAGTTTGGTGATCATTTATCCAAACACAATTTGGTGGACATTTATCCATTCTGGCAGTCATTTCGAATTTATTAGTAGTAAAATAGGTGCGTTTTTGGTAATCGTTTAAACATAAGCCGTAAATTTTTACCATAACCGCAGTCAAAGTACGACATCTTCTTTCTACACCCTTCGAAGTTAAGCGACCGCATTTAAATTCATTGTACCAGAGTGGTACACGGTTGCTTTCGATGCGGACTCATCCATAAAAGCTAGGCTAAGTCGATATTCTTCTTCTCAAGTCGATGGGCATCTCAGATACTGGCAGCCCAGAATGCCGCAACCGCAACAGCTCGCTCGATGAATCGGCAACGTCGATTAAGCGATTCATCCAGTTTCAAGTTAAATTTAAAGTCGTAAAAAATGTTAAACGATAATGTTCTCATAACAAATCCATTTTTCATTGCCATACCATAGTTTTATCAGGCTGGCAAATTTATTGAGGCAAAGAACGGTGGGCTATATTTTTGACTGAGGTCTGGGCCCAGCGTGTAGCAGTTTCAAACCCAGCTTAAAATCCAGAACAGACATATCTCAATATGTAATAGGCTGTATGTTTTATAATCAAATAATAATATAGTTGCAGCTGCTTCGAAAATTCAGTACCTTGATGATATTTCTGTCAATTTCTATATTTGTTAAAAAGGTGTACAGTCAAAGGAAAAATAAAGAAAGCTTTCTGTTGTTTCATAATCGGTCAAAGTCTTCTATATAAAGTGCCTTTTCCTAGATAAAATAACATAATATATAACTTTTTACCTTCATGAAACTTTTGACAGCTGTCACTGATTTTAACACCTGTCACTGATTGTGAGAGCTGTCAATATTTGAGTTGCCTGGTTCGATAGTTGTTTAATACTTAGCTCATGTATTAAAACCCCGATTTTACAGCGACATTGACAGACAATTATAAAAGTACTGGAGTTTCGAAATGGCTGTTATTTTTTATTTGATTAATAAGAGTCTTGCTACCTTATAATAAAATGTTGAGATTAATCAGTTCTTCATTTTAAGCTGGGTTATAACACTACACGCTGGGCCCATTCTGACCATTGTTCTTTCAAATTGGAACGAATGTATATTTACTTTTAAATAAACGAGTTTTCTAAATAAATTATAGCTGCCAATTGTCTCAAGCATAAGTAAAAAAAAATGAGTTGCCTGGTTCATACCATGAAACCGTGACTCGAATGTAGATAGTGCGTAGTTTAGGCATAAATAGATAATATTTATTATTAATAAACCGCTCACGCATTGATAAACCGCTCACGGCTCTGAGATATCTCATGCGAGTGAAAATGACATATTATAAACGCGGGAAATCTTCATTGTGAATTTATGACATATAGTTAAGGCCACTCACATCCTCGGTAAAATATATTTCCCTCTATTACCGCTCCACTACTGCAGGAAATTTCTCAGTTATGAGCTATGGTTGTATTGACTACTTGATTACAAGAAAATATAATTTGCCACTAGGCCAGAGCCAACTGAATAGCAAGGCTAAGACGCAAAGTTGTCGTCAAGACTTGTTTGTTATTCATCAAGTAATCCCGGTCGGTCTGCCAACGCTGCTGTTAATTTAGACAGCCTGTCGGGATAAGTTTCTCTGTTGTCCTCTCGCACTAACAACAATACGCCCATACATTTATTCATTAATCATGTACATTATATCAGCAAAGTCCGTTTAAATCACGTTTGAAAAGCAAATAAACGCTGGTTTCTAGATATTGGGTGGCTGTGAAAATAAGTGGAATCACTAACGATAACTGATTGTCAAATAAAAACACACTGTGGCTGATGCTGAGTACAGAGCGTTTTATTTTCGACTGTACTTTCGTGGGCGTTGTGATAGAGATAAAGAGATTTATAAGTAGATAACTCATTCTCTATCATATTCGACATCATTGAATATGTTACAGAACTAAGTACATTTTTATGAACTTTAAAGTGATATTTAATAGCTTATAATGGCTTAGCTACATATTTCTGTTTTAGCCTGCATAGGAAACAAACTTACTGCTTATTATTAGGTGTTCCTCTGAACTGTGATGATAATAATCTCCAGACAGCATTCCAGTTTAACGGTAGGCCGCCATCAGTATTTTAATAATTACAACATGTGTTTAATTATGACCTCGCCAAGCCTCAAGTAACATCCATCTTATGTTCCTATTAAGATTTAATCAAACCTGAAAAAGTTTTGTTTTACGGTTTCGGGATTTTTCGCGGAAAAGGCACTTATTACGTAAATAACATCTTTTTACACGTGGAAGTAAAATCCGCACATTTTGGGAAAGATAATGTATTTTTTTTAGATTGGGATCTTACTGGAATAAGTGAAATAAATCCTGATAAGTAAGTAAAGTATCAGTAGGACACATTTCCTTATTCCGCGAAAACTTCTGAGATCCCTGATCTCCGTAATTGTTCGTCGTAAAAATTAGTGCCAACAATATACCATCTGTCAAATCCTCAGATAAGTATCTCAGATGAGTATAGGCCTCTTCTTTAACACGCCACTTAAGCCGGTCCCAAGCAACCCGGGTCCACTGCTGTGAAGTGGTTTTTACATGGTTTTTAAATTGCTCTTAGTGCAATTTTGAAATCTCCAGAGGTATCAAGTTGTAGTAGAGAATGCATTGACCCTTGAAAAAATTGCTATTTTTCGCGAGTCTGGGGTGCAACTATAGTCTGTGACTATTTCTTAAGTAAACATTACATCTAACGCTAATTTTGGACAATGGTGAAAGGTTCTGATGGCAATACTAAAATTACAGTATTGGCGCTTCACTGTGACTTCAAATAGGTAAATCCGACATAAGACCTTTGCTAAACCTAAACAGACCAAGACTATTACGGATGAATTCATATCCGTTATTTTTAAGGAAAACCTTTTAAATAAAGTCAAGAAATTCAATCAAAATAAACCTTACAGGAATAAGCTTTACACCAGCAATATCCAGATGTAGGGAGTGGCAGCGCATATATATAGATAACTATATTTCAGAGAACTAAGCACGAGATTTCGCAAAACATAACGGCGTCACCTTTTGCTGGGTGTCCCATGGAAGGTAGACCTTCGACTTGAATTAAACCTTTGATTCGTATGGATGAAGAATCCGACCTCAACAAAATTGAGAAGATATCCAAGTGGCTTATTTTGGTTTAACTTATTGTCTCAATCAACACTTACTGTATACGCACTATAATATCTATAATATAATACCAATAATATCTATCAACTAATAACATATACGTCATTCACACATACAATTCCACAAATACAATTATGAACATCTAAGTACTTGATTGAGGTTGTCTGCCTGTTTTTGGTCCCACTCCATTATTTTTACTATTATCTCTTTCGTCCAACCACTAGAGAAAACAAACGCTATCCTAAATTCTGCATAGACATTACTACAATTCTTATGAACCCTAAGCCTGTGACGTTATTGTAGTGAATAAGAAAGGGTGCTTGCAGGATACCGTTTATTAGTCGACTAACTACACATTTCTATCCTACGCTACAACCTACCTCTTAAGACTAAGAAACTTATCTACAAGAAAGAAAGAAATAAAATCATTTACTGCCAAACATTCGATTAAATAATAAACAAAAATAATAAATAATAATATTTGGAAAAAGGGCCAAGCTCAGCAATGCTGTGAGCATGAGCTGCACAGCGCTGGCCTGCAGCAGGGCCCCTTTCTCAAAACATTTAGCATTAAGAAAAGTCGCGAGTCACATTTTTACTTCAACATGGAAAAAAAGGCTTTTTATAAAAGGCTTATTTCGTTTCGGTGTTAATAATCCGAACAATTATAATAAATTGCAATTTCAAATGTTAATAAATAAAAATAATTAAATAATAATTCAGTTATTATATACATCATTTCATCAACAGTATTTTTAAAGCATTGTCTAGAGTAGTTTATATAATTATCAAATCAAATAGCAGAACAATCAATTACAGAAAAATCCCAAAAAATAATTATTTTTGATAACTTAAAATAGTAAGCCTAGGTAGCCTACGTTCCCTTAGCGGATATCGGCGCTCCACGGACGGTATGGTAGGGGCAGTGGTGGTGTTCGAGTGGGCGGGGAGCGGCGCGGTGCTCTCGCCTGTAGCACTGTGCTCTGTATTCCTGTATTGTAAATGAAACCGACACAACGCCTCCTTGAAGAAACGCCTTCCTTATTGTTTTCATACAGGGCTGCACTGCGTTTTCATACAAATATTATCACTTAAGTATGATTTTAACTCTGTCCTTGTATACGGTGGCCCATTGTCACTTAAAACCTGCTTGGGTAAACCAAAACTCCCGAATATTTCTCTTAATTATAATTAACTCGTTAAGCTGTTATTGACGAAATTTTAATAGTAGTTTATTTGACTGCTACATAATGGAGGGCATCAATACTCGAGTTTCATAATAATATCACTCGAGATATCGACTCGGCGTTCGAAATTTGAATGTCAGTACCAAGTTCACAGACAAACTAGGAGCGGCACGCAGGCGAGCGTCGGCATTCGAAATTTGAATGTCATAATATGTAAAAAACTACACATTATGGTCATAATGTGTAATTTTTCAGACCAGCACGATGTAAAACTATTTGGTAAAAACTCATTTCTCATCTGAAAATTTGTACATTATAACCATAATGTGTAAATTTTCTACATATTATGACATCCGACGCCCGCCTGCGTGCCGCCCCTAGTTTGTCTTTGAAGTTGGTACTACAGAACAAGCTAAACAACTGCAGAGATAAGATCAATGCCACAATGCCGGTCAAACATGCGGTTCCTGAACATATCAAAGAGGCTTATGATATGTGTGTAGATAAACTAGTGTATGTAACTGTACATAATTAGGCATTAATACTCTCGAGTGATATTATTATGAAACTCGCCTTCGGCTCGTTTCATAAACCCACTCTCGAGTATTAATGCCCTCCATTATGTGGCAGCAGTCACATAAACTACTATAATCCACTTGAAACACGCATCTTCCACGACAAATGAAGTGTAAATGCCTGTAAATGTATTCTCAATTGCCTCCTCAATGCCCGACTACCACACGTAGTACCGAGCTATTGCTTTAGTTTTCATCGTGCCCATGTTAGCATCATGTAGCTCTCTCTGGCTCGACCGGCTCTTTGCAAGGATCACAACCCTGTGGCCCCAAAATAGGCATCCTAATACCGTATAAAGATTTCCTATCGAAAAATGGTTTAAATCACTGTCCGCTTCTTCCGGCCATCCATCCCGAACGTAGCTTAGTACCTGACCTAGCACTGGGTCTCTCACTGTCAGTATATTTTTAGATCCGTAAAGTCCAAAAGTAACGGGTCTGCGGCAAATTACAGCTAAGTTTGTTCAGGAATTTCCATGTTTTTACATACACTGTCCTCTTCGTGAGATGTGATCATTCGTAATAAGCAATCCGCGGTGTTATCATTCACATTAACATACTCAATGTGAAACCATCGCCCACATCGCAATACCACATCAAATTTCTTGATTTGACCGGCCATTTTGAATCACCAGCCTGGAACACCACTACTGTAGTGAATGAGAAAGCATGCTTGTAGGAAAACGTCTTTTAGTCGAGTGACTACATATTTCTACCCTGCGCTACAATTACTAAAACCTTTTAAAATTTAATACCATAACCGTTAATATTGAGAGGGAGGTAGAGCGGACGGTTGAAATATCATGCATTAAAGTAGATGATCCAACTGAATACGCCACGACATTAAAACATGTAACATAGTGTAAAGTCCAAAAGTAACGCGTCTGTGGCAAATTACAGCTAAGTTTGTTCAGGAATTTCCATGTTTTTACATACACTGTCCTCTTCGTGAGATGTGATCATTCGTGATAAGCAATCCGCGGTGTTATCATTCACATTAACGTACTCAATGTGAAACCATAGCCCGCATCGCAATACCACATCGAATTCTTTGATCTGACCGGCCATTTTGAATCACCAGCATCGAACGCCCCAGTAGTGAATGAGAAAGCATGCAAAACGTCTTTTAATCGAGTGACTACATATTTCTACCCTGCGCTACAATTACTAAACCTTTTAAAATTTAATACCATAACCGTTAATATTGAGAGGGAGATTTAGCGGACGGCTGAAATATCATGCATTAAAGTAGATAATTCAACTGAATACGCCACGACATTAAAACATATATGCCCTTCAATTACCTACTAATTCTTACAGTCAATATACGAGGTGTAAATGCTATTTTTTACTCGCTTTTGGTTTTACTCGCTGGTTTTCATCACCTCTCTGGAAATCCCTATTGATGTAGTTTTGCCATGCGAATAACACTATTAGTATTTTTGGTAGGGTCATATAATAAATTAAATGCTAAATACAGAGCTACTTGTCATCTAGAGTATTTAGCAAGATATATAAAGATTATCTTTTGCCTGCCGTAAGTCAGAAATAAATAGATTTATGACAAGATAAACATTTATATCATATTGCTTGTTACACCGCTCATAAGTTGGTTCAACCTATTTATGTATTTATTGCGACCTATTCCCCTAACGTGGGAAGAGATCTGCCAGCTGGCTTAAGATCGAAAGGTGTTGTTTCGCTTCGTTCCTTTACTCCCCAAAGGAGTTGAGTCTGAGCATAATTTTTAATAATTTTTAATACAATCTGAAAACACATGAGCGATTTAAATTTGTTTTGCATTTGTTTGCGGGACGATTTCCTGTAACAAGTACAATAAGAAATAGAATATTACATGAGTTCTGTCGCGTAGACAGATAACAGAAAATCAGTTATTATAACAGCACAAATGATTTCAAACAAAAAATCCATCCGACGAAGAAATAGAACACAATAACTTCAAATACCGGTCGTTCAGATCCAGTTCATGTAACTCCAATCAAGCTTTAATACGTTTTCAATAGATACCGTTTTTCAGTAATGCAACTGTTGTAGAGGAAAAATTCTGCGAGCAAAAATTCAAATTAACATTTAAATATCATTAATTGTAGTCTACACACTTTTCAGTGAGTCAATCATCCATCACAATTATATAATTATTATCTTATATTATTATTTACTTAAACGTTTATGTTTAATGTGGAAAAATTGCGACATGAAATAAATACCTAGGTAATGTTTTTCGAGGTAATGTTAACGGTAAATGGAGTGTGATGTTTTACGAGCATAATAATAAAAATCGTTTATTGTTACCATCAACAAAAGTTACAGCATAATATAATTTAAACTGATTTGGATTATTGCAATGTGTTACTTATTGTTACAGTATGTTTGGAATTATTGAGACAGATGCTAGGCAAAACCTGTGCTATCAGCTACGGATCCCGATATAAACTCAATGCTTTAGCAATGTGACACACTTTACTCGTGGAAAAATTTACTGAAGATGGTGTTCGTATGTTTGTACCAAATTAATAGCAAAAACTTAAAAGTTATGATAATGGTAATTAAATTAAATCAAATCTAAATCTGGATACATAAAGATAAAGAGATGTAGGTGTGTGTTTTTGATTGTGTAATTATAGAGTGCAGTGCATAAGCGTAGTGTATGTTGTGCGATGTATAGTTTAATAAAATTATAGAGATTTTGTGATAGCATACAAGCAATAAAATCTAAACTGACAAGATTCTTCTTGTATGATACTTCAGGTGTTGGCTCTGGTTACTAGAGTTTATATTTCCTGATTGAATATAATTTAATTTAATGAAAATATAATGAAAAAATAAATGAATTGACATGGAATATACAAGAATAAGGTAAAAAAACCGGTCAAGTGCGAGTATAAATTGCGCACGAAGGGTTCCGTACCAACGTTCAATGGAAGCGATGGTGTGGAGTGAATAGTTTGGATTTTACACAGCAAAATAGTGTTTACAAAGTTATTGGTGCGGTTACTTTCACACTCCATGTACGTAACCAGGTGCATCCATAAGTTTGTATGTGGTATTGTTGTATGGGAGCCCCCTTAAATATTTATTTTATCCTGTTTTTTAGTATTTGTTGTTATAGCGGCAACAATAATACATAATCTGTGAAAATTTCAACTCTCTAGCTAGCTAGGTTCTTGAGATACAGCCTGGTGACAGACGGACGGACGGACGGACGGACGGACAGCGAAGTCTTAGTAATAGGGACCCGTTTGGAACCCTTCGGGTACGGAACCCTAAAAATAAACCTTATTCTTGTATATTCCATGTCAATTATTAATAAATTAGCTTTCTATTAGTGTGCGATTGATGTGCGTAATGTACCCTAAGTTTTAGTTTGGCTATAGATATATTTATGTTAGTTTAGTTCTATCAGTGAGAAACTGTAATTGGCTATATATATGGTTTTATTATTGTTTCTATAAATATATTGCGCTGTTGGTTTTCTATGTATATAAATAAATATTAAATGATTATGTGTTGCTTCGAAGTAATTTTTCTGTTGCTTCGAAGTTATCTAGTGACTGTAGCCATTTAGAAAGTTTAACTTTGCGTTCATGGCGTGGAAGTGTCACCGTGAGATTACCAAAACCGATAGACGCTAGATAGATAGGAAATCGATAGACGCATATCGAACGCCTGGAAGAGCTACTGGTAAATGAAAGAGCTGATGAAGGGAAACCTTCCATTGTCACTGAAGCGAAAACTGGTCGACATGTGTATCCTGCCCATCCTAACCTACGGTGCTCAAACTTGGTTGCTGACGGAGGTCCAGAAGTCCAAACTCAAAGTTTGCCAAAGAGCGATGGAGCGAAGTATAACCGGTGTCAGACTGACCGTGTCATATTGTAAGCAGTAGGGTACATTTTACATTTTATCGATAGTTTGTAAACTAACGAAAAAAAACGTTAGGCAATAAAATAACGGGTTTGACAATCTTACGGTGACATATATAAATTAATTTTCAAGCTGATCTTATTATTAGGCGCATCCCGCGCCTAATTTTTTTTTTATTAGCTGCCAAAAAAAAAATGCGGCAGTGACTCAGTAGTATATTTTTCACCGTAAATAAAAGACTTGTATCACTAAAAACCATATATATCGGCGCAACGCCGATGAGTCATATTTTAATTCAATAGTTTAGTTAAATTTTATGTTAATTAGCTTTAGTTAGTTAAGTTCTTATCTGTTAAGCGGATTGATTGTTATTTTATAGGCAAAACTGTGATTATTATCAATTCTAGCTTTCCCAAGTATTTGGTGCGAATGATTCGGTTTCCGGTTTTCAAATAATTTGATTTTAGCTTGTAAAATTCATTTCTAGGTTTCTAAAATCTTGTGATAATTACTTAAGGCTTCTGTCAAACTTTCAGAATTAACTTGATCAATTTGGTGGAAATGTAATCTTTCGGAAGCGCGCTCAGTAGTACGCGGTTCCGGTTAGCTGTGATTTTATTTAGAAACTCGTTAATTCGTTAACTTTGTAATATTTACTAGGTTCTAAAAACATACTCTGATTCAATAAAACTATGCTGTAATAGTTTAGTTTAGCAAATAAGATGATTTCATGTGTTTTGTGAAAAGTGCGGGAATTGTGACCGCGAGGCAATCGCCGTCAACCAATGGGCGGCGGCGGATGTCTCGCGGACCAATCAGAAGCGAGACTGGTCGGGTGGTGGTAGAACTCGGCCAGGGCGCTGAATGGAATCGTACAGGCACTTTTCACGGAGCGGTTGACCTGAGTGCTCATCGGTAGTGGTACAATTTCCAAAGCTAAGTATTTCTGTTTGTTTCTCTTTTCTGTTTACTCTTCTAGTGTGAAATAAAATTATAGTGCGCTTAGTTCGACTTCCATTTATTTTGTGCTTAGTGCTCTGGCCTTCTGCACTAGCTTCTGATACGAAGTATGGAGGAAAGTGTGAATAGTGACGTCAGCGATGCTGGCGTTATGCTTCCTATAGACACTGACGACCCCCATGCTCCGTTATCAGAAGTGGGATTCCTTCCCACTTCAGGACATCCTGGTACGTCTGACATCAACAATGACATCCCGTTCATGAGTCAAGGTATGTCGGCACAATTTTTCACGCAAATGATGCAGACGATGAAGCAGATGTCTGAGCGGCTTGCAAAGCCACACAGCGGAGACAAGGTAAAAATAAATGATATTTTTCTACCCTCGTATGACCCAGATGCGAATGTTGGTGTTCGTGAATGGTGTCAACACATATCCCAAGCTGTGGAGCTATACAAGCTCAACGACTACGAGATTCGAATGAAAGTAGGTAGTCTTCTCAAGGGCCGTGCGAAATTCTGGGTCGACAATTGGCTGGTGACGACCACCTCATGGGAGGAGCTGAAGAGAAACTTGATAACAACATTCGAGCCTGAAAATAGGTACTCTCGTGATATATCGAAATTTCGCGAACATTCTTACGACCCTACGAAAGACATAGCAGAGTTCTTGTCAAAGGCGTGGGTTCTCTGGAAACGCGTCACAAAGGAGAAGCTGGGTGATGACGACGCGGTTGAAGCAGTCATTGGGTGCGTAGACGATGAGCATTTACGTATTGAGCTGCTGAATGCAAGGGCGAAGTCGGTTCCTGAGTTGATTTCCGTAGCAACATCTAGACGCCCCAAGCGACCTCATCAAGGAACGTCTCATACCGTGCCAGGTAAGCGATCCCGCTTTGATGACAAACGACCCCTAATTTTCTGTCAAATATGCAAGAAAAATAGTCATATAGCGCGTGACTGCAGGCTCAAAGCGGTTGATAACTCCCCATCCCCATCAAACAGAGACAATAAGGAAACGTCGCGCGATAGTAGGGAGATGCCACATGACGGTAAAGACAGACCTACCTGTACATTTTGTTCGAAAGTAGGTCATACATTCGAAAATTGTTTCAAACGTAATCGGTCAGTGGTATCAAATGTAAATTGTGTAGGTAGTTTGAAATCTAAAATAGAAGTAACGATCGGAGATGTCACCTGTAATGCAATGTTTGATAGCGGCGCGGAGTGTTCTGTAATGCGTGAGTCAGTTGCCGCAAAGCTACCCGGCCGTAGGATTGATAAAGTGACCTACTTACGTGGTATAGGGCAGTTCCCTGTCATCTCATTGCAAGCGTTAATCGTAGTTTGCGAAATTGATGAGGTGAACGTAGAACTAGAATTCTTTGTCATTGCTGACTATGAGATGACATTGGATGTGCTAGTAGGCATGGATTTAATAGTGAAAACGAATTTCGATGTTCTCGTTACTGTCGGATGTGCAAGGGTAGTCCGTCGTTGCGTTGTAGCTCGCATTCAGGCCAATCACGCTATATTCGACAACTTGGACTGTGACTTGACAAGAGAGAGCGAGACCAACGAATTACGCATTCTGCTCAACAAATACGCTCATCTGTTCATCCGCGGTTTTCCTAATACGTGAGTTAAAACTGGACAGTTGGAAATCCGTTTAAAAGACCCCACTAAATTTGTAGAGCGACGTCCTTATCGGTTGAGTCCCGTCGAGCGTGAGAAAGTTCACGATATAGTTCAAGAGTTACTCGACCACAATATTATTCGTGAGAGTAAGTCCCCCTTTTCGAGTCCAATAATTTTGGTCAAAAAAAAGAATGGCGATGACCGCATGTGCGTGGATTATCGTGAATTAAACTCCAATACGTTACGCGATCACTACTCTCTTCCATTGATTTCGGATCAAATTGATCAACTCTCGGGAGGGGTATTCTACAATTCCCTTGATATGGCAGCAGGGTTTCACCAGATTCCAGTGGAATCTTCCTCAATTGAGCGTACTGCATTCGTCACGCCTAATGGATTGTATGAGTATCTTACCATGCCGTTTGGTCTGAGCAATGCCAGTGCCGTCTATCAACGTTGCATCAATAAAGCATTAAGTCCATTGCTCGGAAACAACGGCGTGGCCCAGGTCTATGTCGATGACGTGCTCAGCAAATGTAGAGAATTTTCAGAGGGCATGGCTCACTTAGAGCGAATTTTCATTGCCCTCGGGGAAGCAGGTTTCTCCATAAATGCGGAAAAATCGTCTTTCTTCAAAAAGTCAATAGAATACTTGGGGAATATAATATCGCACGGAGAAGTCCGCCCGAGTCCGCGTAAAGTAGAGGCATTAGTCAAAGCAGCAATACCAACCAATGTCAAACAGGTGAGACAGTTTAGTGGTCTCGCTGGGTATTTCCGACGCTTCATTCCCAACTTCTCCCGTATAATGATACCGTTGTACGAACTCACGAAACAGGGAGCTAAATGGGAATGGAACGAGCGGCACGAAGAAGCACGTAATGTAATCATTCAATACCTTACGTCCTCCCCCGTTCTCATCATCTTCCAGGAAGACGCTCCCATTGAACTCTACACGGACGCTAGTAGCCTGGGCTTCGGGGCTGTGCTCATCCAAATCATCGGAGAGCGTCGCCACGCTGTTGCTTACATGAGCCAGCGCACCACCGAGGTGGAGAGCCGCTACCACTCCTACGAGCTCGAGACCCTCGCCGTGGTGAGAGCTATTAAGCACTTTCGCCAATACCTTTATGGACGCAAGTTCAAGCTCATCACGGACTGCAACGCCCTCAAGGCATCGCAGAATAAGAAAGAACTGCTACCACGTGTCTATCGCTGGTGGGCATTTCTTCAGCAGTACGAGTTCGAGGTGGAGTACCGGAAAGGCGAGCGGATGCAGCATGCAGACTTCTTTAGCAGAAATCCACCTGCAATGAAGGTAAATGTTATGACAAGGGACTTGGACTGGCTGAAGGTGGAGCAGCGTCGTGACGCTACACTCAGGGCAAGAATCGACTGCCTGACGAACGACGAGCAAATCGATGGCTTTCTCCTTGAGGATGGCGTGATGAAGAAAATGCTACAACACCCTATCTTTGGCGAGCAGAAATTAATCGTGGTACCCAAGGCGTTCCAGTGGAGTCTTATTAACTCCTTTCACACTGCACTAAAACACACAGGTTGGGAGAAAACATTAGACAAAATCAAGGACACTTACTGGTTTGAAAAGATGGACACTGTGGTCCGAACCTTCGTCGACAACTGTGTTGTATGTCGAACCTCAAAAGGCACGTCAGGCGCAGTGCAAGCAGAGTTACATCCAATTCAAAAGCCCTCTGCAGCGTTCCAAGTCATCCACATGGACATCACCGGAAAATTGGGTACGACAGGTGAGCACGATTACGTCATAGTCACCATCGATGCTTTCACAAAATATGTGATGCTCTACCACGCAACGAACAAGAATCCTCATAGCACGCTGGCTGCACTCAAACGTGGTGTGCATTTATTCGGAGCTCCAGTTCAAATCATAGTAGATGGAGGACGAGAATTTCTTGGTGAGTTCAAGGCTTACTGCGATCAGTCTGGCATAGAAATTCATGCTATATCGCCAGGAGTCAGCCGAGCCAACGGTCAAGTGGAAAGAATGATGGGAACTTTGAAGAACGCTCTCGTCATGATCAAGAACTACGAAACTGACCAGTGGCATACTACTCTTGATAAACTTCAGCTAGCCTTCAACTGCACAGCTCATAGAGTCACTGGAGTCTCACCACTGACGCTACTCACCAGGCGTAAAAACTGCGTGCCACCGGAACTGATCAACCTGGTAAATTTTGATGAGCAAACCGTGGACATTGATGGCCTAGTCGAACATGTCCAGCAGCAAATGAGAGCAGCTTCACAGCGAGACAAGCAGCGGTTTGACAAGGGAAAAGCTGTTATTCGTCCTTTCCAGCGCGGAGATTATGTTCTGATCAAGAATAATCCTCGGAACCAAACTTGTCTTGACCTAAAGTTTAGCGAGCCTTATGAAGTTTGCAGAGTCCTCGAAAATTACCGCTATCTAGTGAAGAAGGTGGTGGGCAGAGGCCGGCCACGCAAGGTGGCTCATGATCAGCTACGCCGAGCGCCGCAACCGGGAGAACATACCGTATCGGCGGAGGCAGATGATGACGAACCACAAATCGTTGCCCCGGCGGCATCACCTGATGCCACAACACCAACACCGTCCACATCACACGCTGGTCACGAGGACGTACAATGATTGACAAAATGTAAGTCACGTTAACTTTGTTTCCCATTAGTTTTCTTTTTCTTTTCCTATCCCCAAGAGCCTCTGTGTACCACGGTCAATAGACCCAGAGCACAGCATCGACCTTTATCTCATTCCTTTAGAGCCTTTGTGTACCACGGCGAACAGGACCGTCCAGAGCACAACATCAATATCCCGTCTATATAAAATGATAAATCTTCTTGTTGGCGTAGTTAGACGCAACAAGGAATGAACAGGTTACTAAATAACCTATAATCAACTATAACTACCTAAGAGTATAATAACCAGCTGATTACAGCTACCAAATCTGCGGCATGAGAATTGCCATTACCTACTCTCAATATTTTGATATTGAAAGTACTACAATCAAGCTTATTACCTGTAATCACCTTGAGAGGTGATAAACAGATGCCTGCTTGAAAAATATTTTCCGTTCTTTCCAGTTCACCACGAGTGCAACTCTGGCGATGGTGTTCCTCTGCCTATCCATTCACGAGTGCTGTCAAAACCAGAACCAAAGCGATTAGACGACGCAACGCCTCCAACCAACTGCAATTACAGAAGTTTGCCACCGAGATGATAAAACCCTTTCACAAGCCCAGGCTGGTGCAGAGCGCGCACCGCCTATCAGACTGGCCGTATCGGCGCAACGCCGATGAGTCATATTTTAATTCAATAGTTTAGTTAAATTTTATGTTAATTAGCTTTAGTTAGTTAAGTTCTTATCTGTTAAGCGGATTGATTGTTATTTTATAGGCAAAACTGTGATTATTATCAATTCTAGCTTTCCCAAGTATTTGGTGCGAATGATTCGGTTTCCGGTTTTCAAATAATTTGATTTTAGCTTGTAAAATTCATTTCTAGGTTTCTAAAATCTTGTGATAATTACTTAAGGCTTCTGTCAAACTTTCAGAATTAACTTGATCAATTTGGTGGAAATGTAATCTTTCGGAAGCGCGCTCAGTAGTACGCGGTTCCGGTTAGCTGTGATTTTATTTAGAAACTCGTTAATTCGTTAACTTTGTAATATTTACTAGGTTCTAAAAACATACTCTGATTCAATAAAACTATGCTGTAATAGTTTAGTTTAGCAAATAAGATGATTTCATGTGTTTTGTGAAAAGTGCGGGAATTGTGACCGCGAGGCAATCGCCGTCAACCAATGGGCGGCGGCGGATGTCTCGCGGACCAATCAGAAGCGAGACTGGTCGGGTGGTGGTAGAACTCGGCCAGGGCGCTGAATGGAATCGTACAGGCACTTTTCACGGAGCGGTTGACCTGAGTGCTCATCGGTAGTGGTACAATTTCCAAAGCTAAGTATTTCTGTTTGTTTCTCTTTTCTGTTTACTCTTCTAGTGTGAAATAAAATTATAGTGCGCTTAGTTCGACTTCCATTTATTTTGTGCTTAGTGCTCTGGCCTTCTGCACTAGCTTCTGATACGAAGTATGGAGGAAAGTGTGAATAGTGACGTCAGCGATGCTGGCGTTATGCTTCCTATAGACACTGACGACCCCCATGCTCCGTTATATATATTCCAAAGATAATAATGTTTAATAACTTATCCGAGAAAATAATATGTAAAAACAACGACATAGTAGATATTTTTTTTCGAAACTTATATGGTATCAATTGGTTTTTACATATTGACAATACTATGTTGTGAGGCTGGTCCACACTGGATGACTGTGGCAAACGGAAGCGACTGACTAAAAGTAAAAAGGTTGTTTTCTTATTCTTAATACAATTATTTCGTCTGATATTTAAAAATAATAACCGTGTGATCTATGGATTATACGATTCACTTAGCAAGGATGAAAAGAAATGCCATTGAAAAATGTAGATTATTGGTTTTGTGACGAAAAGTTTTCAATAACATTATTTATTCCACTACAGATGTAGTGGAAGAAATAATGTTATATGACAAGTCCAGCGTTTTTAAGGGTATCGGTATTATCCACTAGTCAGTGTAATTGACGGAATCTGCCGACGTCACTTTTCCCGTTTCTGTGTTAATAGCAGATTGTGGCATTTTTTGTTCATGTTGATGGTCATATTTCACGCTCAATGTGAACTGTGTTCATATATCGATCTCTTTTTGGCTTATGTGAAGAGGTTGATGAAAAAACAGACTAATTAGTCAAATAATCATTGAAATCGCCTCCTTGTTCCAATTTGTCTCGCCGGCGGTGGCCAGTCGAAATATGCAGGCGCTCAAGGCCAGCCGCACGTCTTTTTTGAAGACAAGTATAACGTTATTTAAAGGTAGCCGTGTCATGTCTAAAAGTATTGTATGTTGACAGTATAACAACTTGTCGTTAAAATATAACATAAAATCAGATATAAAGTATGTAATCAGATATAATGTAAGTAAAGTATATTAACAACGTGTCCTTTAAATAAAACATAAAAATCAGATATTAAGTATTTTTCACATAATTATTTTTTATTTGTGTTTACGATTTACATTCACGTTTTTACACCTGCATGTTACAACAAAAAAGGTCTGCTCTGTCAGGGAGGAGTTGCTCACGTCCGAAGAAAAAACTTGGTTCTTACAGCCCTTCACGACCTTCCGGGTAGTGCTAATGAGCAACAAATAATTCTCAATGACGCTAATTTCCAGGTTCTCGGAGAAAGTGACCAATTGACCAATTGACCAAGTGACCAATTGTGATCTTTTAAATAGACTTGACGCTGGAAAAATTAAACTCAAAAGAGGTTAGCACGCCAAATTAAAATAAAATCTCCAATGTTCGGTCTGCTTCGAAATTTTGACGATTTTGGCTTCTTTTTCGTACTGATTTCTGGTTTATACGTGACTTTCGCTGACATTTACCTAGACTTCGGTATCTGCTTACCTGTTTACCTCGGTATTGTCACAATGGATACAGATCCAGAACGCACTACTGTACGTACTAAAAGCAGAGGACAAGATCCAAAAAATCGACCATCTTATGGACGATGTTACGGAACGCTTCATAGTAAATATTCAAGATGAAAGTGATGATGACGATGATGATGCAGAAGATGATGTGGACGACTCAACCCATGACTCCACATGAATGACATATTTTATTCTGTTACCCAAAGAGATTGTTATTATAAATAAAATATATTTATTTTCACTTGTATTTTGGTTATTTTTATTTATTTTTCATATAACATTACTATTCACTTTATTTGTAGTACAAATCAATGGACAGTGCAATTAATTTTGTAATTACATATTTCAATGCTCTATGCCATACGTATATGCATACGCAGCGCGCTATATTTATCTTGAGTCTTGATTTATGTGCAAGCCAATCTCGTAAAATCAAATCTAGGTTTCTTTCTTTCAGCTAAAGACTGTCATTTACTTACTACTAAAGACGATCTATACCCTCACTAGTGCTACACTAAATTGACTGTATCGTGTGTGCAAAGAACTGTCCCTTCATTATGCTTTGGTTAATATATTATGTTCGATCGAAGTTCGTGCTTTTATTCATCATTGCTTCGCCTCCCATATCTTCTATCTTATGCAATCAGGCAAGGAGTGCAAGGATAAAAATACCTCCTGATTTACTCTAATACACCACACACTAAAATAAATTGCGCTCGCCCAGTGTGGACGTGCCATGTGTAAAATGTCAAAGTGTCAGTATTATTTTCCGGCAGATGACTAAGAAATAGATTTTAGTTAACATGTAAATCTGTTACGAAAATTCTGTCTTTACAATTTATTACATGAACAATTTATTGGAAAAAAATTATTGTATTTTGATAGTCGTATTTTTTTCTTTATCTCACTAGAATCTAAAGGAAATATTTGATTTTTTTCATTTAATTTCGCCTTCGAGCAAATTTACCTGCAGTTATAATAAGATGTTCGATATAAAAAACCTTTAGTTCAAGATTTATTACAATATGTGAAAAATACTTAATATCTGATTTTTATGTTTTATTTTAAGGACACGTTGTTAATACTTAATATCTGATTTTATGTTATATTTTAACGACAAGTTGTTATACTGTCATCATACAATACTTTTAGACATGACACGGCTACATACCTTTAAATAACGGTATACTTGTCTTTCATATTCATATTCATATTCATATTCATTTATTTGCATAAAACATGTACAATACACACTACAGGTAGAAAATGTATGTAGGGTACATGCACCCTGACAGGGTATAACAAATTTATCTACACATACACATAACTTTTACATTGACCCGATCAGCTGTTCACAGGTTAAAGAGACTAAATTTATTTTCCTAATAATTTTTATCTTCGAAGAATTCCTGCAGCACGTAGTAGCATTTTTCGGCGAGGTAACATTTTAAAAGTTTTTTAAATTTTGTTAAATCTTCCATTTCCTGGAGATTTTTGGGTAAATTATTATATATTTTTGTAGCCATGGTAAAGGGACCACATTGTACCATTTTAAGTTTTGTCTGGGGACAGGATAAGTAGCTTTTAGGTCTTAAATTATTTGGACGGGAATATTTTGGGAACATATGTAAGTTTTTTTTTACAAAGTTGCTAATTTCTAATATATAGATAGAAGTTAGTGTAAGTACTTTATATTGTTTAAAATAGGGCTTGCAGCTAGTCATATTGTCTATATTAGCAATTATTCTGACGCATTTCTTTTGTAATAAAAACAAGTTTGGTACCTTAAAAGACGCGCGGCTGGCCTTGAGCGCCTGCATATTTCGACTGGCCACCGCCGGTGAGACAAATTGGAACAAGGAGGCGTTTTCAATGATTATTTGACTAGTTAGTCTGTTTTTTCATCAACCTCTTCACATAAGCCAGAAGAGATCGATATATGAACACAGTTCACATTGTTATAGTCCTAACTGAATGCCGCCTATCACGTACAACTACTATGCCCCTAATTTCAAATTATTCTCATTATGCCACTGTGAATAACCCCCTACAAAACGATGGTGTGGTCGTTTATATCAAAAACGAACTAAAGGTCTCAGTTGTGGAACCACTATGCATGGGCGCGAATTGTCTCCTTATTAAAATTGGGATGGAAACAGCAATTGTGGCCTTATATCGTTCTCCTTCTGAAGATAATGTGGATCCATTTTTAGAGTCTCTAAACACGATTTTAGAGTCCTTGAAATCTTTTAATAATACTTTAATAATAGGCGATATTAATATAAACATAAAATTAGATAATAATGCTAAAGCCAATGAATATCTCAATTTATGCGCTTTTCACGGCCTCCTCCCGGCACATACGTTACCTACAAGACTCGACAGGTCATGTCTGGATCATATCATTTTAAAGACCATAAAACCCGCTACTACCCTGGTTGCCAACTCTACTGTGACCGACCACAACCTTGTTATTATCTCTATTGGCCACAAGCATACAAGATATCCTAGTCAAACCACAACCCGTTGGATCAACCAAATAGGATTAAATGATGCCATACAGAAAATTGATTTGCAACCTGTCTATTCTTCTTTCAACCCTAACACTGCTCTACAATATCTCACATCTTCCGTCCAACAAGCAATCGATGGTAATACTTGCTCTAAAAAACTTTCACGTCGTCTCAAGGTAATTAAACCCTGGATCACACCAGGCCTTATAAAGTGCATGCGTAATAGAGACAGATTACATAAAAAGTCAACTGCCGCACCGGAAAACCTCATTCCCAAAATGACTTATAAAAGATACCGTAATTTCTGTAATAATCTTCTTAAAAAACTCAAGAGAACCCATGAAAAGCATGAACTTTCTAAGGCTTGCAACAACTCTAAGGAGTTATGGAAAACCATAAAAGGGATCACAAACACTGCCAAGTCAAAAAGCGTTGCAACTGAGTTGCTGGGACCATCTGCCAATCAAAATACTACCGAAGATGTAAATAAATTCTTCGTAAATGTTGGTAAGGACCTTGCTGAAAATATTAAGAAAGCGGTGGGTCCAACACTTTCCAACAATCCTACATTTCTACCGAGCAGATGTAAATCCTCATTTGCCTTACTAGGGACCGATATGAGTGAAGTGGAAAGATTAATACTTGGCTTGAAGAACGTGTGCGCTGTTGGTTGGGATAACATCTCAAACCGTGTACTTAAGCTCCACAAAAACTTCTTTATTCCACCTCTAACATATATCTTCAATATGTGTCTTACTGATGGCGTCTTCCCCGAGTCCTTAAAGCGATCGATGGTGCTCCCTATACATAAGGCAGGTGACAGAGATCGTGTCAACAACTACAGACCAATTTCTATCCTGCCTTCTATATCTAAAATACTGGAACGAATCATCAACTCACGTCTAACTAAATATCTTGAATCAAACAAACTATTATCTGCCTGCCAATTTGGGTTTCGAAATGACATCTCCACCAGTGATGCTGTGCACGAACTCACTGACTATGTGGTAAAGAACCTTGATAAAGGGCAGAAGGTTATAGGCATTTTCCTTGACCTTACTAAGGCGTTAGACACGGTCTCTGTCCCTATCCTCTTGGAAAAACTAGATCGACTTGGTATACGAGGGGTACAGTTGAAGCTTTTTGAGGAATATCTCACCGGTCGCTTTCAGTATGTAAAAAACGGAGATCACTGTAGTGGTGATCTACCTATTGCGTACGGTGTCCCACAGGGCAGTATATTGGGCCCCACTCTATTTCTCATTTACATCAATGAACTATGTGACCTAAGTCCCGAAAATGGCAGAGTGATTACATATGCTGACGACACTGCCCTTTTATTCTCGGCAAAAACTTGGGAAGAGACCTATGAGGTTGCCCAGCGGGGATTTAATCAAGCCACCCAATGGCTTCAGGACAACAGTTTGACGCTTTACTCGGATAAGACTAAATATGTTACCTTCTCCATTAGAAACAGTCAGAGCACATACGACGGTTCGATAACTGCTCACAACTGCATAGACCCTAGTAGTGGAACCTGCTCTTGCCCAGCCCTAGTTAAAACCTCAACTATTAAATATCTCGGTGTTCTTCTCGACCAAAATCTCACGTTTGGTCCTCATATTCACTTGGTAACTGGCAGAATCCGCAAACTTATATATATTTTCAAAATACTTCGCCATGTCGCTGATGCCGGGTTGATAAAACGAGTTTATATGGCACTCTGTCAATCTGTGCTATCCTACTGCATTACCTCGTGGGGAGGCGCATCCAAGACATCTATCCTTCAATTAGAACGTGCCCAAAGAGCTGTACTCAAGGTTTCCACTTTCCGTCCCCTTGTTTTCCCCACTGATCTCCTTTATAATTCTTGTGACGTACTTACGGTCAGGCAACTATTTATGTATCACACTGTCTTAAAACAGCATTCTTATTTAACATATAGCCCCTATCTGCTGACCAGACGGCGGAAGGATAGAGTCTGTTTGGATTATACATTATTCCGAACATCCTTTGCCCATAAATTCTTCTGCTTCCTCGGTCCTTTCATATATAATAGAATTAATAGAATAACTAATATTTATTCCCTCACCAACTATAAACTTAAAAAGATTATCTATAAAACATTGCAATCACTTAATTATGACAAAACGGAGGACATACTGATCATAACTACCTAGCTACCTTCATAAAGGTGCACAAGGCAGTTCATCAATTCATCTATAAAAAAAAATAATAATATAACGCATACTTTATATTAATCTGACTTGTACACTATATTGACATAGTAACGTTGTTTTATTATTATTTTTATTACCTCACACACCCTCTCACACACACTCACTCATACTCATACTACACACAGAGAGGCTTACCCACTCACCCACACACCCATTTTTTTCATATTTTTATAACTTTGTCTTTAGTCAGTATTAGTCAGTAATTTTAGTATAAAAAAGTGTCCGTGTAACTTAAATTAGCTTTATATATATATTATAGGAAGAGCACTGTAGTCTGAAATACAGGTTAACACCTAGCTCAGGCTCAGATGACTCAATTATCATGTGTCACATTTTAGCTAAGGGCCTCAAATATTGTAAACGTTTTCTGTTTCTTTTCTTTGAATAAATAAATATTTGATAAAAAAATATTTGAGCGTGAAATATGACCATCAACATGAACAAAAAAATGCCACAATCTGCTATTAACACAGAAACGGGAAAAGTGACGTCGGCAGATTCCGTCAATTACACTGACTAGTGGATAATACCGATACCCTTAAAAACGCTTTAGGACTTGTCATATAACATTATTTCTTCCACTACATCTGTAGTGGAATAAATAATGTTATTGAAAACTTTTCGTCACAAAACCAATAATCTACATTTTTCAATGGCATTTCTTTTCATCCTTGCTAAGTGAATCGTATAATCCATAGATCAAACGGTTATTATTTTTAAATATCAGACGAAATAATTATATTACGAATAAGAAAACAAACTTTTTACTTTTAGTCAGTCGCTTCCGTTTGCCACAGTCATCCAGTGTGGACCAGCCTCACAACATAGTATTGTAAACTATAATGTAAACTTATATGGTATCAATTGGTTTTTACATATTGATGTAAAAACCAATTGATACCATATAAGTATTGAAAAAAAATATCTACTATGTCGTTGTTTTTACATATTCTTTTCTTGGATAAGTTATTAAACATTATTATCTTTGGAATATATATGGTTTTTAGTGATACGAGTCTTTTATTTACGGTGAAAAATATACTACTGAGTCACTGCCGCATTGTTTTTTTGGCAGCTAATAAAAAAAAATTTAGGCGCGGGATGCGCCTAATAATAAGATCAGCTTGAAAATTAATTTATATATGTCACCGTAAGATTGTCAAACCCGTTATTTTATTGCCTAACGTTTTTTTTCGTTAGTTTACAAACTATCGATAAAATGTAAAATGTACCCTACTGCTTACAATATGACACGGTCAGTCTGACACCGGTTATACTTCGCTCCATCGCTCTTTGGCAAACTTTGAGTTTGGACTTCTGGACCTCCGTCAGCAACCAAGTTTGAGCACCGTAGGTTAGGATGGGCAGGATACACATGTCGACCAGTTTTCGCTTCAGTGACAATGGAAGGTTTCCCTTCATCAGCTCTTTCATTTACCAGTAGCTCTTCCAGGCGTTCGATATGCGTCTATCGATTTCCTATCTATCTAGCGTCTATCGGTTTTGGTAATCTCACGGTGACACTTCCACGCCATGAACGCAAAGTTAAACTTTCTAAATGGCTACAGTCACTAGATAACTTCGAAGCAACAGAAAAATTACTTCGAAGCAACACATAATCATTTAATATTTATTTATATACATGGAAAACCAACAGCGCAATATATTTATAGAAACAATAATAAAACCATATATATAGCCAATTACAGTTTCTCACTGATAGAACTAAACTAACATAAATATATCTATAGCCAAACTAAAACTTAGGGTACATTACGCACATCAATCGCACACTAATAGAAAGCTAATTTATTAATAATTGACATGGAATATACAAGAATAAGGTTTATTTTTTACCTTATTCTTGTATATTCCATGTCAATTCATTTATTTTTTCATTATATTTTCATTAAATTAAATTATATTCAATCAGGAAATATAAACTCTAGTAACCAGAGCCAACACCTGAAGTATCATACAAGAAGAATCTTGTCAGTTTAGATTTTATTGCTTGTATGCTATCACAAAATCTCTATAATTTTATTAAACTATACATCGCACAACATACACTACGCTTATGCACTGCACTCTATAATTACACAATCAAAAACACACACCTACATCTCTTTATCTTTATGTATCAAGATTTAGATTTGATTTAATTTAATTACCATTACCATAACTTTTAAATTTTTGCTATTAATTTGGTACAGACATACGAACATCATCTTCAGTAAATTTTTCCACGAGTAAAGTGTGTCACATTGCTAAAGCATCGGGATCTGTAGCTGATAGCACAGGTTTTGCCCAGCATCTGTCTCAAGATTATCTATAGATATACATAGCTTTGATTATAGGCCGCTATTTAGAAAACATATAAATTCCCGAAAAATTATGGTTACCACTACGCTAGGTTCAAACTCCTTTCCTGCGTCGCTCGCGGGATTTAGCGCTCACAGTAAAGAGCAATATAAGTATAAGGGAAAAGAGAGTCTTCTCTCGGGACTCTTATGCATGACAAGGTTGAAGCGCCATCTAGAATTCAGAGTCATAACTAATTCATATATACATACCGTATACCTATATATATATAAGTACATTCAATTATTTCGATGGGTAGGTAAGGATTTTCCAGTAATAAGCTAATTTTAATCTGTTTTTTGTTGCATAATTCACATAAATATAACAAAGAAGTTGCAACCAGAAAAATAACACACGCATTGCTCATGACTGTAGTACTACATGAAAAGTAGAACAAGTAGTACTACTTATAAAAATAAAACAGAGGTGTCTTCATTTTCTAACTAAATCGGCAAAACTGTTTTCTTGTGAAATTGTGACATGTCATTGGTGCCAGTAAACATAATAAAGATTAATTTTGGGTGACCATATAGAACATATACCTTTCGCTTTGACAAAATCTCAACTTTAAATTGCGTCAGCCCTCTGAAAACTTTTATTGTAGTTTATTAAGTTAGATTATCTGAATTTCAGCAGAGAGTCATCTGTTGACTATTTGAAGAAACTTTAAAACTAACTTCTACCATAATTAACAGATGGTGAAAATTTCTTTTATAATATTTTCAATCTATAGGACTGTCCCACGCCTGGCTCACAGTGACTGTGTGTTGTGTATGTTGTTAATGTTATCTACTTTTTTATTTTCCATTAAAGTGTATTTATTCTATGCCGTAAGGTTTTTTGTTGTTATAATATTTTCTCTTGTACCCAGTACAGCTATTATATTCCGACCATTCGTTTGACAACCAGTACTTTTTCCTTATTTTGCAACCCAATCTTACTAATCATACTTACTTACTTATTGTAAAACAATAGCAAAAGCCATAAAAACACTAAAAGCTCACTATAACTGAAATAATTATGTATAAAATATTACTTACTACGAAATCAAATTATATCACTGCTAATGTATATTTATTTCAATCATTACAAATTTTGTTTATGAACATTGCCACCTTTTGTGTTTTAGGAGTTTCGCTAGTATAATAAAGCTCCAATTTAATGCCTACATAAATTTTAAATATCACGATATCAAGGTAGTTACTTGATTGCCGATGTACATTCCTAAGAACATCGTTTGCGAAGTAAGCTTGGCTTCAGGACGATAAGATTTTCAATCTATATTCTGAGCTCCGAGGTCGGCTTCAATCTGGGAGCGAGGTTGTCGTTTGCGGCTCCAACCCCGGTAGCGATTTACATAATGATCCCACCCGGTCCCATTTGACACCCGCATTAAATACGATACACGTAGAGTTTTTATTCAAATTACCAACTCCGCAACATTGCTTGGACGCTTTTAAAACATTTTCATCTCTCATTATTCCAGACTTAAGTGCTGTGGATCGCGCTGCAGCGGAATTTAAAAGCGTAACTGGCACATTTCGTTTTAGAAATCCGCGGCCGGAATTTTAATGTAACTTAGCAATCAACGCTAACGAATGTGTCAATATTTGAGAACTGGAGTGGCGTTATTTTAGTTTTAGTCTGGTTTTTTATCAGACCCCAAATCTACTTAGCGATCCTAGCACAGTGTTGGTTTAAAATACAACCGAACCGACAAATCCTGAAAAATTCATGAGGGGATGGAAGCGTTCTGTCCGTGGGAAGACAACAGGAAAAAGTCTTCGAATCACAGCTTTCAGTCTACTTATATCCAAATTACCATAGGCCTTCAAAAGAATTGCCACACGTGTAGGAAAGGGCCGTTAATATAGTCTTAAATCTAAGTTTAGGATATGGTTTATTGTAAAATATGTTTAAGATGTGCATCTTAAACATATTTTACTACTACTACTAAATAGTCAGTTCACAAGGTAGTTATAATATAGTGCAACTTGGAGGCATACAAATTCTTGTTGCTGCCATTTTGTCGTAGCGAACAAAATATGACAGTTGTATCATGAAAATTATTTTGTGTAGACGCGGAAAATTTGTTAAGGGGCGTTTTACGACTGAATAACATTTATCAATTATTAAAACCACAATCGAGACCTGAAAAGAACGTTTCCGGGATCGAGACCTGAAAAGAACGTTTCCCGGTCGATTAATTTCCAGAAACGGTGACATCGATTGGCCCCCATGACCCCCGGATTAAACAGCTACTGACTTTTTCCTGTGGAGCTATCTAATGGGACCTGTCTTTGCTAACAGGCCAATGAACCTTCAGCAATTAAAACAAAATATCCGAGAGACGGTCACTGAGATAATGCAGGAAATGTGTAAAACTGTAATGAACAATTCACCAAGTTAAAAACATAAAAAACAGACATCAATTTGAAGCCGTATTCTTCCTACCCAGTCGAGCTGCGAAGGTTTACATACACACGAAAAGTCTTCTTAAAAATGTTTTCTGTAGGAAACCACAAACCAAAACGTAATCTGTGTACATATTTTTTGGTTTTTTTATTTTTTCAAAAAGCACTTAATCAAAAATTTTTTCAAAAAGCACTTAATCAAACTTAAGGAAACCTTCATTACTCCATAGCTACGGCGATGGGCTATCCCCTTCAATAATAACTGAATAAATGGCTCAAAGAGGGCACAATTGTGCCTCTTCCACCCCGTATGGGAAAAGGCGTGACGCTATGTTATATTATGTTATTTCATAAACATTTTTTTTTTAAATGAAGTGTTTAGGTGTTATTTGGCCACCTTGCATGTCAACATTATGATGTGGCGTCGTAATACATTGAATTCAAATTTGAACTTCTTTACATAAAATTATGTTTATACAAAATCACTGCTATAAATATACAATTCTGATATTGACAAGCTTTTGTATACAGTACTTCAACGATGGACATGTATTTTATAATTTGTTCGACTACCTTGTGCAATACCTACCCAAATGCATCTAGATGCAACGATACATCCACACTACTCACTTATACCAATGTATTCCAGAAGTATAATTTATAGTTATAACTTTTTCTTTTTGATGATCCTTTAGTCTCTTTTTATTAGTTTATTGTTGTTATTTAAGAGTAATTATCTTGGTTACTAACAGTTATGTGTATGTACACCAATTCAATATTTTGTCAACAATAGTACAGAAGCTGTTGCCTATCTTACAGGTCTTAAGCCTAGTTTAGGTAATAGTAACAAACATATAATGTAAAACCTAAATTGATAAATAAATTATTCTTATTCTTATATTATTCTTATAATTAAAAAGAATGTATCAAAAAGGTCTGTAGGCATTTTTTTTGGTTGGCTATTTGTACTTTACTATTAGGTATCTATCAGAATGTTGGTAACTCGCTATTAAATTCTGGCGCCCTTAGTAATCCGATTTAGGTCTTATTAATTACCGACTATAAGTCCTACCAATTAATTAATAAAATTAGTTATATCTGCTGGCATCTACAATTATTAATTATTTATACAATTTTGTTCGGCTATAGCAGGTGAAAATTCCGTTAGAGTTTCTATGCTAATAATGAAATGCTGTGAAAAACAAGCCTATTTGGAACCGTCAAAATAGATTTCTGGCCATAGAAACAGAAATGATTAATCAGAATCAATAATATAATTTGAATAAATAATCAAATCCAATAATCATAGAAATAACTAATTTACAGGCAGAGACTAAACAGCTTATATGAAAGGTAACCTGTACCCCTGGTGTCATATGGTAAATTATTAACATAACAATTGTATTACAATAAATACATCACTATTAAGTTTTACTGTGTATAGTTGAACAATAGTATAATTAAATATTAAATAGTAACCAAATAAATATAATAGTAGTTTATGTGACTGCTACATAATGGAGGGCATTACCACTCGAGAGTGGGTTTATAAAACGAGCCGAAGGCGAGTTTCATAATAATATCACTCGAGAGTTTTAATGCCTAATTATGTACAGTTACATACACTAGTTTATCTACACACATATCATAAGCTCTCTTTGATGTGTTCAGGAACCGCATGTTTGACCGGCATTGTGGTTCTGCAGTTGTTTAGCTTGATCTGTAGGACCAACTTCGGGCGTCGGCGTTCGAAATTTGAATGTCAGTACCAACTTTACAGACAAACTAGGCGCGGCACGAGGCGGGCGTCGGCGTTCGAAATTTGAAAGTCATAATGTGTAGAAAAATTACACATTATGGTGGTAATGTGTAATTTTTCAGATAAGAAATGAGTTTTTACCAAGTAGTTTAACATTATGCTGATCGTAACGTGCGGTTTTTGTACGCAGTAAAGTGGGTTTATGATACGAGTGTAGATAAAGTATTATATAGATTATTAAATTACTTTAAATTAGATAATGTATAATGTTTCTTCTCTAAAACTCATGTTTCATACCTAATTTAATTTAACTGTAACAAATCTCATGTTAGAATTTTATAGTATTTTTGCTATGGCTGTTTATCATTATATTATTGTGTCAAGGAGGAGGGCGAGGTTTCTGTGATACAGGTCTTTAGACTTAGTACAGAGCCTCAATGACTAGTAAGTGCATGATTTGTATATGTATAATGAATAAATAATTTTGTTTATTTTTTTTTATTTGAACAAAATTACGCTTTTTCTTTCGATGTAAGTATTGCGTAATTCGCTATCTAATGAGATAGCGGATTACCGTGGGCAGGGATTTACTGGCATCCCCACTGTTATCCTGACGCACGAGTATCTCCCAAGGTAATTATTTTATAAAAATAAGTAAAATACGCTCCCATTATGAGTAATCAGGCAGGAAATTCCCGGCAATTTCAACAAATGGCAGACCTTGAGGCTTAATGAAAATGTATGAGTCCACAGTTCTCCCAAATCCGAAGTCGGTTGGCGTCGTGCGGTGAACATTTGAACAAGAGCTCCGCATACGGACCAATCATGGCGGCGCGAATGTGGGCTAACATTGATCGATGCTCAAATTATTCTTCGACGCTTTCGATCAACGCTGTTTCTTCTCGTTTGTTTCCTTGTACGAATTGGGGTTGCTCAAAGGCCTTAAATCTGCAAGATGTACTTAAAGTAGTAAAATAGGTGTAGTTGTAACTTAAGGTAAAGTACTTACCTACTATTCATTCGCCCTGTTCGTACTCAAAGAAAAAAAAGTGTATTTTGAATGGATACCAATATTTACCGGGCCTCTATTCACATAATATCATTTCTCGACAAAATTGCGGATATCGAATGATTCTTATACAAAATCATTCGATATTATAATTATTGCAATTATTTTGACAGTTTTTTTTTACTTACATATATGTATTCGTTGTGGGAACCAGAAACAGAGACGTCACTCACGTATAAACATCCAAGACCTGGGTTTTTTCTTTTCTTTATCCCCAGCCGGGGGTTGAACCCGGGGCCTCTCGTATGTTAGGCAGAGTCACAACCGCACCGCCAAAGAGGTCTTCATATAAGGTGTCGATATCCATACATCGAATGGGCGAGCTGAAATAAAACAAATATAGTATTGCGACGGAGCAATACGCATAATAATATCATCTTCAAATCACCTAGCCGATTTTTCATCAAAATCTACTTACGTTAGTAATTGACTACGAGTATTAATAGGAAGATAGGTAAATTATATGACATAGGTAATGTAAAGGCTTGACAAGAATTGTTTGTAAATAAATTTAAAAATGTTACTACAAAATATCAGATAATGTATAAGACAAGAAAGCTTGGGAAGGTGTTTGCTCCAATTCTGTAAAAAATAACGCATAAAGCTGGGGGTTTCTAGTCGCCTCTTTGCTTCCAGCATCTAAAACATTAAGGTGACGGAATTCAAATGGAGTTCTATATTTCTCTATACCTTATATACGTGTTAGTTTAAGATTTGACATTCTCCAAATTTAACATATGTGTTTCTTATGGAAATAAACTCTTTTTAAATTATGAATTTGGCACTTTTTTAAGAAACTGAATAAACTGGATTTTCAGAAAAAAAACCGAAAATGAACCTTCGGCTTTTTCCTCGCTGATACCAAAATCGAAACTTTGACGGAAGATCTTCGCAAACTTGGACAAAACCGAAACTGATCGAGCCTTCAGTCAGTTATAATAAGCAGGTGTGTGTCATGCTTATTATAACTGACTGAATATGACTAATAATGACTGAATGGCCATACATAGAATAAAAAATTCCAAGATATGATATTGACTATACTTCTTTTCTGACGTATAGTCAAAGTCAAAGTACTTTATTACTGTAGATATTTACATATACTTAGCAAACGTCATTTTTTGCCTCTCTACATTGGACCACTGTGGGAGAAGAAGGGCGTAGAAACTCCCACACATTGATTTTTAGGTCTCTTTTAAAAATAGGTTGTGACGTTCAATCGTAGTCATTCGTTAGTCAATATCGGACGTTCAGTGTTTCGCATGGCAAGTTAAGCTGTAGGTCCCGGCTACTATCGCTACGTGGTAGTGGTCGTTAAACTCCTCCATCAACCCGCACTGAGCCAGCGTGGTAGAGTATGGCTTGAGCTCACTTACTTAAAAGCCCGTGCCCCTCGGTGGGGACATTAATGAGCTAGATTATGTGCACACCCTTTCCAGGATAATTTGACTGGACTAAGATTGGTATTTCTCCATTGGCATTAAATCAAAATCATTGCTATTCTTGGTTTATTCCTTCGCCGTTTCTAAGGAAATTTGTATGGTTTTGGTGAGATACAACTTAATCATTTATTCACAAAAAAAAAGATTTTCGGTAGTAAAGCAATCAAAAGTTCCGAAATAAGATATGAGGCAACAAGCTTTATACAGCAGAACTCCTCACGGCGTAGGATAGTCAATTGATTGAATTTAAATTGATGTTGTATAGCTAGCTACCCATCTGAAATATAATCTCACATTGTTGATTCTACAACTCTATTCTCTAAAGCATAAAGGCGATCTTGGATTGCCGAAAGAGAGGACATAAGTCCGTCAGAGCATAAGCCTCAAATAAGCTTGGGAGAGTGGTCTTCACTTAATTACACAGAAAGTACAAGTTATTGCAGGGCTTTATACCCTTTCTAGTGAGAGAGTTGAAAAGAAGATTGTCGGTGGCAAGCAAGAGTAACTTTCAAAGGGAAACGTTATAAGCGGCTATATAAGGCCTTAAGATTTAATTTCATAACACATTTCATTAACAGTTAGATTTTTACTTGCAGATGATGAGTATGTCATTACATTTGTCAATAACTGCAAGTGCAATATTAGGACAAACAAAAAGATATTAATAATAATAATAATAATAATACCTTGGACACCATTTACACACATTGATCTAGCCCCAAACTAGGATTCCCTGTATCTTGGGTACTAGACAACGATACACATACTTATATAGATAAATATTAATACTTAGATAGATAGATATTGAATGATGATTTACTTGGTGATGTATTTTTTTAATTATTAAAGTTACGCCCGATTCAGGGTTGGTTTTTTACACGGCACTAAAGCTAAAAAAAAAGAACATTAAATTCTGGCCTTACGCTTGCTACCGCGCTCCCAACATCAAGCACGCGCGAGTTAAGTTTGACAACCCCTTCGATATTACCTTTGTCAGCTTTTCTAGTTAAACACATATGGCCTTGCCATCAAAAAATAAACTACTGTTTAACACTGGTTTTAAAACAAAAGTGTATGGGATCTGCCGTTTTTTTCTGGTCAAACGCTGTTTTAAATTATTTGTGGTTACACGGATACATACTAAATTGGGTACATGCGTCGTAGCTTAGACTTAGATGATATTTTAATATATATAGCAAATAAGTTTTAGATTAAGATGACTATTGTTTGATCAATCTTAGTGGTTACTCTGTTCAATTGATGATAAAATATTTATTTTAATCAAATCAGTGTCGATTACTTAATTGGCGCAGCCGGTAGGATCTCAGTAGTGGGACCGCCATAAAAATCATCATCGAAAGTGCATAATTTACGATGTCCATCGTCCGTCTTTATGGTTAAGGTGGTATCGCTGAACAAACAAATTAATTGGGTATCGAACCAACGGCGGAATCCCCGAGGGATCATCCATAATAGTACACTTCAGAAGGACATGGGAGCAGCTACGGGTCTGTGAGTAAATCTTTTTCACCTTCCTTGTATATTTCCTCTATAATCCTTTTGATAAATATACATATGTTATTAGGGATTAGACAACGCCATAATAATACTAAACTTTTCATTGATTAGGTATTTTTTTATTTTATTTTTTAAATTTACTATGGAAAGCAGTACTTGTGTACCGATGGAGATGGTGAAGATAATCCCGGTATTTGTGGGTGATTCTAGACAATTACTTTTGTCTATTAAGAAATTCCAAAAAATCAATTCCACGTGATAACGAGTAGATTAGCGGGGAAAGCAGCGAATCTTTTCGGTGAAACTAGCCAGATCCCTACCTGGACTGAGCTAAGATCATCACTTTGCCAACATTTTGTGGACTCACGGTCCAAAGAGTTATTATAAATGGAGCTTGAATCAGTTAAGAGAAATAGGAACGAAATTTATCTAGAACTTTATCATAGAATTCAGCAACTGAAAAGTGTTCTATTTGCAAAAATTAACGAAAATATAAATGACGAGAATTTGCGACTGTTTGCATTGAATGTTTTTCTATATAGTTAACGCGTTTACATGGTTAGGTTTGTACGATTGCGTAATGTTAACACCTTGGAGTATGCACTAAAAATTGTTCTGGAGGAACAGAACTTCCAACTGTTTACAACTCAAAGAATAATACTCGCAGTATGAACTCCCAAAACCAAAGTCCTCACTTTATGAACTATAATGGCCCACCGAGGTAACAACCCGCAACGATTACCAAGTACATATGCACCAAATAACGCTAGGTTTCCTTCCGACTTAGGTACACCGAGCGTTTCCTTCCAATCTCATTTTAACAACAACAATAGTAAAGTGAGTCATAATACGAATAGTCACGCAAGTCAACCGAATAATAGCCAGTGGCAGCAAGGCAAATCAACAGCCTTGTCAGCATATTACGGGCAATGCACCTCGAATGAGGCAATCTAACATACCATATGTGGCGCCCTCGTCAGGTCCGACCATTGAACCACGATGCGCACAGCCAGCTCGAGGCGAGTGAATTATACTAATAAAAGCCAGGAACCGATGAACAGATAAAGTAATTTGAATAATTATATCAATGGCGCAGCAAAATCTTGAAAATGTTTGCCTTGCGGCCTCCCTGACATGGAAACTTTAATAAAAGATTGAACCTGCCCTATATGTATGTGCCAGAGCTAAAGGCCGTCTATATGATAGGTTCGGGCAGTACGAGGTCTTTCATAAGCCCGCGCTTAGCGGTGCAATTTTATAAAATTATAAGCGGAATTAACCTTTTGAAGTCATTAGCGTCCATGCATCGAGTAGGCAGACCGAGGTCGCGACATTTCCACTGCCGAGTATTCGGAACACTACAAATTCTTTATAAACAGCGTAGATGAAAGGTACGACGGGCTAATTGGGTTCGATCTAACACAACGTTTAGTTCGATCTAATATTATGTCATTTACCACTTAGATATGCACAAATTCCTATATTATATAAAACTCCTATGAGGGAAATGTAATATTTGCCCCCCCGCATTGAGTTACAGGTCAAACTTCCGGTAAACTCATTAGATGGAGAAGCAATCCTAGATTATAAATAGTTCGGAGAAGGAATTCAAATGCCCGCCGCTGTAATGCGATGTGTGAAACGGTACGCCACCACAGTGATTCAGAATTATAATGAAAATCATGGCACATTGATGGTTACAGCCCCATTCCAGGTAAAGCTCTAGATTCAGTTAGAAAACATTAACTTGAATTATACTAATAATAGAGTAGGAACCGATAGACTGCTTACTTAATGAACCACATGAATGAGAAGATAATTTTTATTGTGAGGACATTCTATTAAGCTTTACAAATCAAGTTAAACATTCTAAAGCTCCTAGGTTACCCCCCTCACCAACAACTAAAATAAAAAAAAGGTAGATAAAATGTTAAAAGACGACGTGATTAATGAATCACATTCTCCTTAGAGTGCCCCAGTAAATTGAGTGCCAAAAAGAGGAATGCTTTAGGTCAAAAAAAAAATGAGAATAGTAGTAGATTACCGAAGACTGAACGAGATTACTGTAAATGATAAATACTCCTTACCTAAGCTTAATGATTTTTTCGACATGCTAGGAAAAAGTGTGTATTTCAACGCACTTGATTTGGCCAGTGGGTATCATCAGAATGAATTCTCAGAAGAGGATAGGGCTTAAACAGCATTCAATACTCCCTTGGGGCACTACGAATTCAATATAATGCCAAACGGACTGAAAACGGCAACTGCAACATTTCATCAAGCAATAGATACTGTACTGAGAGGCTTGCATGGCCTACGTTGGTTTATTTGCTAGGATGACGTCATAATTTTCTCAAAAAGCTTACATTAACATGTAATAAAACTAAGGACAGTTTTCCTAAGATTTTGGGAAACAAATTTAAAAATGCAGCTTGATAAATCTGACTTTTTGAGAAAGAAAGTATTCTTATACATATATCTTGGTCATCCTATAACTAGCGAGGGTTTAAAATTAAATGATGTTAATATTGAAGCCATCCTATAATTTATGATATCAGAGACAGTAACCCAAATCAAAAGCTTTTTGGGGTTAATTGGGTATTTTAGGAAATGTATTAAAGATTATTAAAAAATTACCAGACCACTTACAGAATGTTTGAAAAAAAGGCGAAAAATAATAACGAAAGATATATGTAAAGATATATGTAGGCCAATGGAAACATCACCTTCGCGTATGACTGGGGCGCGCGGTCCGCTGTCTATGTCTTTCGCGAGCGTGGTGACTGAGAAGGCTGCGGTGCCCGTGAAACCGGCCGACTCGGCGGCGGCGGTGGAGGAGAATGGTGCACGTGTGGAGGCCGGCAAAAGAACCGTGGTTTCGAACACTGGGGAACCAGTAAGCGCCGGTGAGGCCCAACGGCGCTCTCCGAAATTATCCGTATCAGCTGTTAGAAATAATAATCTAGAATCTCAACCCGAAAAAGATGGCCTGATAACGGTTGAAACGGTTAGTGAAACGGTTAGACTCCCTATCTTGAATGAAAGCAGACTTTAGAATATTTACAAGATTTATTTAAGGGAAAACAGAGCAAGGTCGTGGGTGTGAACTCGTGAAACGGACTTTGCACGTTTAGGCTGCGACTCCCCTGATGAGGTCCGGTAGCAGGAGCGGCAGCACACAGTGGCCTATAGGGGGCCGCGAGGAGTCCGGTTCAGCAGAGGGGTTTCGGGTCCAGTGGTGTGAGCAGGAGGGTAGGTAGGCGGTCATACAGGTGGAACCCCAAGCGTGGGGGTCAGCAATTAATTACAGCACATCAAGTAAATGCAGCACATCAAGAAAAGGCCTTCTATATACACAACACAAGTTATAATCACAATTATGTAAATTAACAATTATAAGGGACTAGCCCATCGATGCAACTATGGCGTAATGAGGAGATAAAAATAAAACTCATAGAGGATATGTCTCAGCTATACAGAGCTCAAGGAAGGAATGTGTCAAAAACAATCGAAGAGCTACCAGACGAAATTCCAGGCTTAAATTCTGAACCTTTGCTTTTCAGAAGGCTAGCCAGCCAGTAAGCTTGTCAAATGAAATAAAAAGAGGTTTTACTACAATCTGTTTACTTAAATACGACTTAATAGTAAGAAGAACCTAATTCTAAGTAAACCATGTTACAATAAAAAAATAAAAAAATAAAAAAATTAAAAATTTAAATAAATAAATTTTTAATTTTTTAATTTTTTAATTTTAATAACCCCCCTATTTAGTATAGGATTTTCCTATGTAAAATCCGCTGAGACTCTACTAAGTCCTAAAAACCAACAGTCAGGCTCTGCACATTCTTCACACATTCACATTAATATCAGACATCAGCATCACACAAAGTTCACACCAGAGTCTACACAAATATAGAAAGTGTAGACTCAACATTCCATACAGGGTGACATATTAGTCAGCATAGTCACCCAAACCTAACTGAAAGAGATGACAAAGAATAGGTCTATTGAGAAAAAATAAAGATATATACATAAAGAGTGAGCCACAGTAGCATAGCTACTACTGTCAGCTCAACATCAATGACGTAGGTTAGCATCCCACGCCAGTGACAGCAACACTGCGACCTGGTAGAGGCCGAGAGGAGTGTGCTAGTAGAACTCCACCAACCGGAAGGGGTTGGCAAAATTAAGTAATCATATATAACACTCAATAGACCAAGTAGAATAGACATTCTAGAGTAGTTAGCTAGTTAGGCAAGTACTCAGCGGGTTCTAGAGAATAGTAGGGTATGATATGGCGCCTTTGTAGATAGTTACACAGCTCTTTATAGTTATACAGATACGACACCTATTTACAAAGTTTAAAGAGGAACATAGAAATAATTTTCGAGTCCTTATTTAAGACAGAAATGTCGACAAAGTTACGTTATCGAAGTTCTTATTTACCAAAGGGAGGAAAATCTCGAAAAGGTTATCAAAGAGGTCAATTTAGACACTTGAGAGAGTGTGTTTTAGAATTTAGAGGTTTAAATAGTACGAGTATGACATGAAAGGAGGTAACAACCTATAACGTAGAAAATTAATAGACTATGAATGACACAGTGTTAGAAAAGTCAGGGAAATAAAACGTAAACAAAAAAATCTTTATTGCTATCTTCACATTTAAGACTATGATACAATTATAGCTACACTACAACTACGAGGCAATGTCTACGATAGCTAAATACCATAAAAAACACACAAAGCCATTCAAACGAGTTCTTAGGTGGGCGCCAGTGAAACGGTTAGGGGCGTTATTATTCTAAGATTGAGGGTGTGAACTCGTGAGACGGACTTTGCACGTTTAGGCTGTGACTCCCCTGATGAGGTCCGGTAGCAGGAGCGGCAGCACACAATGGCCTATAGTGGGCCGTGAGGAGTCCGGTTCAGCAGAGGGGTTTCGGGTCCAGTGGTGTGAGCAGGAGGGTAGGTAGGCGGGTGTACAGGTGGAACCCCAAGCGTGGGGGTCAGCAATTAATTACAGCACATCAAGTGAAGGCAGCACATCAAGTAAAGGCTTTCTATATACACAACACAAGTTATAATCACAATTATGTAAATTATCAATTATAAGGGACTAGCCCATCGATGCAACTATGGCGTAATGAGGAGATAAAAATAAAACTCATAGAGGATATGTCTCAGCTATACAGAGCTCAAGGAACGAATGCGTCAAAAACAATCAAAGAGCTACCAGACGAAATTCCAGGCTTGCATTCTGAACCTTTGCTTTTCAGAAGGCTAGCCAGCCAGTAAGCTTGTCAAATGAAATAAAAAGAGGTTTTACTACAATCTGTATCCTTAAATACGACTTAATAGTAAGTAGAACCTCATTCTAAGTAAACCATGTTACACGGTGGAGAAACGAAAATCAAAATCTCGTTTTGTGGGGAAAAAGGGAAGAGCCCCTGTTGACCCTGAATGCAAATTTAAAGCCGCGGCCCCTAAATACCTCTTTTCATCTACAATGTCTCGCTGAGTACATAAAGGAGAAAACTCAGATTGTTGTGTCTCCTGTGCGAGTAGGTATGAAAGAGGAAAAAGAGTACAACTCTTATAAGATCTACATACCCAAGGACAAACTTCCAGTGTTCTACAACGACAACCTATGGCCAGACGGGATCTTTATCCGTAGGTATTTTATATTTAGCCGGACGGCTAGTAAAGACGCTGACAAACTTTCGGCTTCAAAGAGAAACTGAGCCACAGAACTTTTAAGCTCGCAAGCTTCAATTGTAAGTCCGTGATGAGAGTCTCGGGCCATGTCAGAGAGCTATGCTTATCGATGGACGTAATTGCGCTGCAGGAGACTTGGTTGCTGCCCCACGACATACCTTACCTGAGCGGCATCCATCCTGACTTCGCTGCGACTGGAGTGTCGGGCGTGGATACTTCGGCGGGAGTAGTGCGAGGCCTTCCTCGCAGCTACGGTGGCTTACGGTGGCGTAGCTGTTTTGTGGCGTTAAAGTGCGTTTGATAAAGTCACTATTATCAATTGTAAAAGTGTGAGATTGGTGGCTATAAAGTGCGAAATGGCTAGTTGGTCTGCTATATTTTTCTCCGTCTACATGCCTACGGACTCGAAAGAGAACTTACCAGTCTTCACTGAATGCCTAGCAGAGGTGAGTTCTATCGTCGAGGACAGCACCGTGGATAATGTGTACGTACTCGGGGACTTTAACGCTCACCCAGGTGAGTTATTTTGTAATGAACTACTCCAATTCTGTGCGGAACAAAAGTGGATTTGTGCGGACATTGAATCACTAGGTATTGACTCAGGCACATATACGTACATAAGTGACGCTCATGGCTGTTGTCGTTGGCTTGATCATTGTAAAACTAGTTGTGTAGCATATCAATCCGTCACAAAATTTGAGGTGCTTTATGATGTGACATGGTCTGATCACCTTCCCCTGCTGATTGATTGTGACTTCAAAATACTTGCGCCCAAAATAAACATATATAATCAGTTTCAATCTAAAGTTATATGGGGTACTAGAGATGAGACACAAATAAATATGTACAGGGAGTCATGTCATAGCCGGTTACGTGCCATTGACTTTCCTTTCGAGCTCAGACACTGTAGTGATAAAATATGTACCAATGTGGAACACAAGGTAGTTATAGACAATTTGTATAACAGTATTGTCAACATATTGAGTGAGGCTGCTACCTGTAGTTATCAAGGCAAAAGTTGTGATAAGAAAAGGTATGTTATAGGTTGTAATAAGTATGTGGCGGAGGCCCATAGGTTATAGGATGACCAAGATATATAAGAATACTTTCTTTCTCAAAAAGTCAGATTTATCAAGCTGCATTTTTAAATTTGTTTCCCAAAATCTTAGGAAAACTGTCCTTAGTTTTATTACATGTTAATGTAAGCTTTTTGAGAAAATTATGACGTCATCCTAGCAAATAAACCAACGTAGGCCATGCAAGCCTCTCAGTACAGTATCTATTGCTTGATGAAATGTTGCAGTTGCCGTTTTCAGTCCGTTTGGCATTATATTGAATTCGTAGTGCCCCAAGGGAGTATTGAATGCTGTTTAAGCCCTATCCTCTTCTGAGAATTCATTCTGATGATACCCACTGGCCAAATCAAGTGCGTTGAAATACACACTTTTTCCTAGCATGTCGAAAAAATCATTAAGCTTAGGTAAGGAGTATTTATCATTTACAGTAATCTCGTTCAGTCTTCGGTAATCTACTACTATTCTCATTTTTTTTTTGACCTAAAGCATTCCTCTTTTTGGCACTCAATTTACTGGGGCACTCTAAGGAGAATGTGATTCATTAATCACGTCGTCTTTTAACATTTTATCTACCTTTTTTTTATTTTAGTTGTTGGTGAGGGGGGTAACCTAGGAGCTTTAGAATGTTTAACTTGATTTGTAAAGCTTAATAGAATGTCCTCACAATAAAAATTATCTTCTCATTCATGTGGTTCATTAAGTAAGCAGTCTATCGGTTCCTACTCTATTATTAGTATAATTCAAGTTAATGTTTTCTAACTGAATCTAGAGCTTTACCTGGAATGGGGCTGTAACCATCAATGTGCCATGATTTTCATTATAATTCTGAATCACTGTGGTGGCGTACCGTTTCACACATCGCATTACAGCGGCGGGCATTTGAATTCCTTCTCCGAACTATTTATAATCTAGGATTGCTTCTCCATCTAATGAGTTTACCGGAAGTTTGACCTGTAACTCAATGCGGGGGGGCAAATATTACATTTCCCTCATAGGAGTTTTATATAATATAGGAATTTGTGCATATCTAAGTGGTAAATGACATAATATTAGATCGAACTAAACGTTGTGTTAGATCGAACCCAATTAGCCCGTCGTACCTTTCATCTACGCTGTTTATAAAGAATTTGTAGCGTTCCGAATACTCGGCAGTGGAAATGTCGCGACCTCGGTCTGCCTACTCGATGCATGGACGCTAATGACTTCAAAAGGTTAATTCCGCTTATAATTTTATAAAATTGCACCGCTAAGCGCGGGCTTATGAAAGACCTCGTACTGCCCGAACCTATCATATAGACGGCCTTTAGCTCTGGCACATACATATAGGGCAGGTTCAATCTTTTATTAAAGTTTCCATGTCAGGGAGGCCGCAAGGCAAACATTTTCAAGATTTTGCTGCGCCATTGATATAATTATTCAAATTACTTTATCTGTTCATCGGTTCCTGGCTTTTATTAGTATAATTCACTCGCCTCGAGCTGGCTGTGCGCATCGTGACTTCAATGGTCGGACCTGACGAGGGCGCCACATATGGTGTGTTAGATTGCCTCATGCGAGGTGCAAGTACTGGACAATAACCTAAAATTTCAAAACCATATTCAGAGTCTCAGCACTAAAATTAGAAAATTAATATATATTTTTAAACATCTTCGACATGTAGCAGAGCCATTCATTATGAAACGCATCTATGTGGCTTTAGCCGAATCTCTCATACGCTACTGTATCTCTAGCTGGGGCGGTGCCCATAAGACTACACTTTTACGCGTCGAAAGAGCCCAGCGTGCTGTGTTGAAGGTTTGCACATTCAAACCGTACCTTTTCCCTACATCAGAACTCTACAATTATTGTGATGTTCTGACTGTCAGACAGATATTCATTCAGATGACTATACTTAGACAACATAATATACTCTCATCAAGTAATTATAATAACTATACAATTTATTCAAAAAGACGAAAAGATAAAGTATACCCACTTATAAAGGTTCGTACTAATTTTATGCAAAGGTTTTTCAAGTTTCTGGGACCCTTTTTTACAATAAATTGAGTAAAGCAAGCGAAATTTACAATAAAACTAACTTTGAAACAAAAAAAACAATATACCAATGGCTTAGATCCCAATCATATGAAGATACTGAAAAATGCGTAACTATTTTATCCTAATAAAACTCATATTATTAAGCACATACGTATAAAGTCATACTGGTAATTCCAAATATTATTTTTTAAATATGGACATACTCATACGACTCTCACACACACACCCACACATATCCACCCACACACCCACACACACACATACCCACACACACACACACACACACACACGCACACACACACACACACACACACACACACACACACACACTATACATTTTATTATATTTTTCTAAATAAGTTAGTAATCACGATGTCTAGATAAAAAACATACTACCTGTATACATTTAATCACTTAACTATTTACTGCTAGAAAACTGTTCTTTTTACTCTGTTCATTTTGTAAAATTGTTAAGTGTCACTTACTGGAGGGAAGTGCTACTACTTAACCTATACCACAGGGTTCGCCCTATTTTAGGGAGTAGTGATCATCCCTTGTTACTTACCTAATGTAATAACAAGATTTATGTTGTAATTTTTTTAAGAATAAACGATTATTATTACATTAAATTATATCTCTTATTTATGTAGGTACCTAAGAAAATATAATACTCGGTACACTGTATTACTCTTCACACTAAATTATAGAACTCGTTTTTTCCTTTTTAGTGGTTATTTTATGCAGTCGGGTTTGTTTTTTTTTGTTTGAACGAATTAATAATTATAATACATCAAAAATATTCCTAAATTTGTAGGGTTTTCTCTACACTAAAACCGCTACACCATAAAAAGAGTCACCAAATTCCGACATGGTTTGAAAATTGAAGTGACATCCTTCTCTCCGCTCGGAGGGTAAACGAGCATGAAGCTAAGAGGCACGACAGGAATGATGCCTCAAAAGCATCGAAGAGGACGCAGCCCGTTTCAGAGGCGCCAGCGACTCAGGTCTGTACCGGAGCCTGAGCCCCTCGATGTCAGTTCTCTGAGCATCGAAAAGCCATACCACCCCTTTAATAAGTTTGGGCAACTACGTCACGCTGATCACCATGAACTGGCAGCCTTCTACCCACAAGGGGGGCAGGTTTTCTGTCGTCACCTTTAGCCACGTCAAAGTCTCCGGGTCAAGGCAGGTGAATTTAAGTCCAACTTGCGGCATACGTTGCGGCATGTGGTCGAACCCCGGGAAAAAGTCCTGGGTCAGGTCATCAACCGCTTTTTTCTGATTTTTCTCCATCTCTAGACGGAGAATTACATATTGTTCGGTGCTGCCCCGCTGTCCCATAAAAGGAGCGTTATGAGCCTGCATTCCTACCCTTTTGGTTTTGTGGTGCTGTCCCGCATGCGGTCCGGTATGAGGAGCGGTGTGAGCTTGCATCAAGGTTCCATGTGTACTGTGGTGGTGCTGTCCCGCACTTGGTCCATATTGGGATCGTTTTGAGCCGGCATTTCCACTTCCACACAGTTCGTGCTAGAGGCCTCCGTGGCCCCACGACGCGCGACGTATGGCCGCGACAATGGCAAGCTCCTCTGCGAGGCGCTGCGTCCTCTTCGATGCTTTTGAGGCATCATTCCTGTCGTGCCTCTTAGCTTCATGCTCGTTTACCCTCCGACCGGAGAGAAGGATGTCACTTCAATTTTCAAACCATGTCGGAATTTGGTGACTCTTTTTATGGTGTAGCGGTTTTAGTGTAGAGAAAACCCTACAAATTTAGGAATATTTTTGATGTATTATAATTATTAATTCGTTCAAACAAAAAAAAACAAACCCGACTGCATAAAATAACCACTAAAAAGGAAAAAACGAGTTCTATAATTTAGTGTGAAGAGTAATACAGTGTACCGAGTATTATATTTTCTTAGGTACCTACATAAATAAGAGATATAATTTAATGTAATAATAATCGTTTATTCTTAAAAAAATTACAACATAAATCTTGTTATTACATTAGGTAAGTAACAAGGGATGATCACTACTCCCTAAAATAGGGCGAACCCTGTGGTATAGGTTAAGTAGTAGCACTTCCCTCCAGTAAGTGACACTTAACAATTTTACAAAATGAACAGAGTAAAAAGAACAGTTTTCTAGCAGTAAATAGTTAAGTGATTAAATGTATACAGGTAGTATGTTTTTTATCTAGACATCGTGATTACTAACTTATTTAGAAAAATATAATAAAATGTATAGTGTGTGTGTGTGTGTGTGTGTGTGTGTGTGTGTGTGTGTGTGTGTGTGTGTGTGCGTGTGTGTGTGTGTGTGTGGGTATGTGTGTGTGTGGGTGTGTGGGTGGATATGTGTGGGTGTGTGTGTGAGAGTCGGATGAGTATGTCCATATTTAAAAAATAATATTTGGAATTACCAGTATTACTTTATTACGTATGTGCTTAATAATATGAGTTTTATTAGGATAAAATAGTTACGCATTTTTCAGTATCTTCATATGATTGGGATCTAAGCCATTGGTATATTGTTTTTTTTGTTTCAAAGTTAGTTTTATTGTAAATTTCGCTTGCTTTACTCAATTTATTGTAAAAAAGGGTCCCAGAAACTTGAAAAACCTTTGCATAAAATTAGTACGAACCTTTATAAGTGGGCATACTTTATCTTTTCGTCTTTTTGAATAAATTGTATAGTTATTATAATTACTTGATGAGAGTATATTATGTTGTCTAAGTATAGTCATCTGAATGAATATCTGTCTGACAGTCAGAACATCACAATAATTGTAGAGTTCTGATGTAGGGAAAAGGTACGGTTTGAATGTGCAAACCTTCAACACAGCACGCTGGGCTCTTTCGACGCGTAAAAGTGTAGTCTTATGGGCACCGCCCCAGCTAGAGATACAGTAGCGTATGAGAGATTCGGCTAAAGCCACATAGATGCGTTTCATAATGAATGGCTCTGCTACATGTCGAAGATGTTTAAAAATATATATTAATTTTCTAATTTTAGTGCTGAGACTCTGAATATGGTTTTGAAATTTTAGGTTATTTTCCAGTACTATACCTAAATATTTGATATTAGAAATTCTTTCTAGCACTCTGCATGAGCAAACATTATTTTCTAAAATATTGCATGTATGAGCATATAATTTGTGTTCAATGTTTGGTTGTGTTGAGGCAGTGATCGAGAAAGTTAAATATTTAGTTTTTTCAGTGTTAACCGTCAAAATATTTTCATGTAACCAAGAGGAGACAAGATTGAAACCTGTTTGAGCACTTTCAAAAACTTCATCCCAATTTTTTCCTGCAAAGAGTAACACCGTGTCATCGGCATAAGTTATAATTTTGGCTTTAGGTAATGTGAGTCGGCAAAGGTCATTAATATAAATGAGAAATAAGGTAGGTCCAAGAATGCTGCCTTGTGGGACTCCCCAATGGACTGACTGTGTACTGCTCGTGAACTTCCCAATTTTAACACATTGAGTTCGGTTTGTCAGATAACTTCTAAAGAGCTCTAATTGGGTCCCTCTTATTCCCATGATCTCTAGTTTTTTCAAGAGGAGTTTGATCGAGACGGTGTTGAATGCTTTGGCTAAATCGAGGAATATTGCCAAACAGCGTTGGCCATTGTCAAGGTTTTCGGATATGCTGCTGGTTAGTTCGTGTACAGCGTCAGATATAGATTTTCCTGCACGGAAACCGAATTGATTTTCCGCTAGTAGACAATGTTTTTCCAGATATTTTATCAGCCTTGTGTTCATTATTTTTTCGAGCAATTTTGAAAGAGAAGGGAGGATAGATATGGGCCTGTAGCATTCAACACGATCGCGGTCACCGCCCTTATGAATTGGAAGGACAACTGATTTTTTGAGAGTATCGGGAAAAATCCCTTTATCCAAACATAAATTGAAGACGTGGGTTAGAATGGGTCCAAGCGTCAAATAGAATCAAACCTACAAATCAATCCTAAATCTTTTTGGACTTAAATAAGAGACAAGAGAAATAACGATTCTAATTTACCTTCTCAAATGCATTTAGCGGACTCTACTGCCAAAACTGGTCCAGAAGTAGCCAACCTATTCGCCTCTCATTTTTCGTCAACTTACCTTGCTAACTCAGCTGATGACGTTACACAAATACCCGAGCAGTTTAATAATAGATCCATTGCCCAAATTAAAATTAGTGAAAAAGATATATACCTTAAAATAAACCAACTAGACATATTTAAAGGGTCGGGTCCCGATGGAATCCCTCCACTACTTATCAAAAGATGTTCGCAATCCCTGACCTACCCATTATTTATAATTTTCAATAAATCTCTAGAAACAGGTCAATTTCCCGATATTTGGAAAAAAGCGAGGATTTTACCTCTTCATAAAAAAGGTGATAGTTGCATTATAACAAATTACAGACCAATATCCATCCTGTGCTGCTTCTCGAAACTTTTCGAATCTCTCATTTGCCCAATCATTACTCAGCAAATAGACATCGCCATCAGTGATTTCCAGCACGGCTTCAGAATGGGTCGATCTGCCGAAACCAACCTGGTATCATTTATTTCTGATATATCAAAGAAAGTTGACTCTGGATACCAAGTCGATACTATTTATACTGACTTCAGTAGCGCATTCGATAAAGTCAGTCACTCGCTCCTAATCGCAAAACTGGAGGCTAATGGTGTACATGGGTCGCTGCTCAACTGGTTCAAATCATATTTGGAAAGACGCTCACAGCTGGTATCAATGAATGGTCATGAATCTCGTTTGTACTATGCTGACTCTGGAGTTCCCCAAGGTTCACACTTGGGACCAATTTTATTCTCACTCTTTATAAACGACATTGTGACCAAACTCCAGAACTCAAAATGCTCATTGTTTGCTGATGACCTGAAAATTTTTAAAACCGTGAATTGCCTTACTGATGCCAGCTTGTTACAAAGCGACTTAAGCAACAGTGGTGTACAGAAAACTTCATGGTCTTAAATTCACAAAAATGCTACCATATTAAATTTACGAGAAAGAAGATGCCAATTCCTTCTATATACAAGGTTGGTGATGATGTTTTAAATGAAGTCAACGAAGTTAAAGATCTGGGTGTCACTTTGGACGCAAAACTAACCTTCATTCCCCATATCAACAATATTACCAAAAAAGCAGCTCAAATGATGGGTTTCATCCAGAAGAAATTCCAATGGCTTTAGCGTTCAATCGAAAATACTATTGTACGACTCTCTTGTCCGAAGTCACCTGGAATATTCCTCCTCAGCTTGGAACCCATCTTACACTCTTCATTCCCAACACATTGAAAGTATTCAGAGATCATTTACTAGGCATCTGGCCTTTATTTCAAGCGGAATATCCCACAGATGCCCGTACGAACAACGCCTTAATTTTTTCAATATGGTCTCATTAAAAAGTCGTCGTACCCTTCGTGACCTTACGTTCCTACATAAAGTTATGAATGGCAACATCCTATGCAGTGACATCCTGGAACGCGTTTTCCTGACAGTACCCTATAATTATCCAAGACAGCCTATTTCTAAAATTCTACATGGTCCAATTGGTAAAACCAAATTACTCAGTCACTCTCCTATAAATAGAATGTGTCAAAGCTATACCAACTTACTTTCCAAAGATCCGGATATAGACATGTTTTTCAATTCACTCAACATCTTTAAAAGTTACGCAAGAAAAGTAAATTGTTAATATTATTATTGTTGTTATGTTTGGTACGTTAAATAAGATTTAGAAGTTTAAAAACGGTTATAAAGATGTATAATATGTCATTTATTATTCCATAGTTTAGGTTAATTATAAACTGTGTTGTTTCTAGGCAAATGCTGTATACATGTATTTGGGTGCACACCAGATATATCTCTAAACTGTACCTCAACTATAATAATGTAATATTAAGTGTGTAACCCTGCTCATGTATCTTTATATAAATAAATAAATAAATAAATAAATAAATAAATAAATAAATAAATAAATAAATAAATAAATAAATAAATAAATAAATAATCTTTATTTGATTTCAAAATCAAATTTGATATATTGTCCCAGCCAATAGAACATTCATTTTTAAGATTACTTATAAGTCTTTCGATTTCTTGATTGTCCGTTTCTAACAATAAAAAAGAATTAGGCTGGAAGTTTTGATCCAAAGGCGTGGGTTTTATCGTTTTCTTTTGATAATTTATTGCCTCAGCGAGACTCCTTCCTACATTAACAAAATAGTCGTTAACACTTTCTATTGATGATTGCGGGGAATTTAAGGTTGTTAAAAGTTCTTTAGGTTTGTCTTTAATTTGAGTGGTCGAGGAAATCATTTTAATAGCCTTCCAAAGCTCTTTATTGTTGTTGCCCGCTTGACTAATCTGCGATTTCTCAAAGTCTGTCTTAAGTTTTTGTAACAAATTGTTGCAAAAATTCCTATATCTTTTGTAAGTTAATTTAAGGTTTTTATTTTCAGGGTCTAACATTAATTTACTATGCAGGTTATCTCTATTTCGTATGCAACGCAGGAGTCCTGCAGTCATCCACGGTTTAAAAATCTTTTTCCTACTTGAAACTTTGCGAGTTTTATTAGAGTTAATGGCACTTTGCAAAATTTCTATAAAAGAATTCATAGCATCATTTGGGTCCGGGACTTTTTAATGAAGTCAAAATTTGTTTCTTTTAGGGATTTTGATAGCCCCTCTGTGTCCAAAACTGAATATGTCGTTGGTGGACACAGCTTTTTCTTTTTTAAGTTAAGACATAACAGGACCGCTTTATGGTCTGTTATTGATGAGTGAATTACTATTGTGACGGCTTCATTTTTCGTTTTAAGCAACACGTGATCTAAGCATGTGTTACTTTGGTCTCTAGTCACAAAAGTGTGTCCAGGAAGGAGTCCATAAAAGGCAATTCTATTTAAATAAATATCGGCATCAGGATTATGGTTTTCTGGCTTAATATCTATGTTAAGGTCTCCTGTTAATAATATGTTTGGAAATGGTGATAGATCTTGTAAAACACTACATAGAGATTCCATAAAATTATCAATTTTTTTATAACTAGGTGAGCGGTAGATAGCAATAACTGCCGTGTCTTTTTCGTGTTTCACTATAAGACAATTTCCTTCCTCAAAATTGGGCTCTTCAATTGTGATTTTCAGGTTATCCTTATAATATATCACCACTCCATCATTTTGATTTCGATGATTTCGATTTGCGCAATGCTTATAGCCCTGTACCAAATATATTTAATTGATATCTAGTAAATGTTTTTGTTAATGTTCGATTTATTGTAGATACTTTCAGTGTTTTTTGGATTTGTATGTCCCCTGCAATAATTTAAAACATTTTTTTTTTGTATGTCTGTTATTTATGTAGGTTCCTAATATAATAAAATACACGGTACACTGTATTACTCTTCACACTAAATTATAGAGCTTATTTTTTCCTTTTTAGTGGTTATTTTAAGCAGTCGTTTTTTTAAAACTAATGCTATGTAATTTCTGTTTAAGTTTAAGGAAATACACCGAAGTGACAGTACACACTCTGTCCATGGCCCTTCGTTGGATTTCTGTGCGCTGATAGTGATTTTCGTTAAACTTTTTCTCTTTCCCTTGAAACTTAAACTGCAAGTTATATGTATATTTGGAATCGCTATTGGAAACCCTTCATTTTGGTACCCCACTGGATGGGTTTGGTGAATATTTTTTTTGTTTCTAATATAGCCAGTGTCACTCGCGCTTTTACGACAAATATAACGACACCTCGTATTTGAAAATCCTTCGAGCCGTTCAGGCTGTAACAGGGAACATAAAAATCTACATACATACACTCGAAAAACATAATCCTCCCTTCTGAAGGCAGTCGAGTAATAACACCATTGCTTCTGTAAAACTCAATCAAACCCTTATATTCTCTGTAAATTATATTTAATAGATTTTATCTACACACGTATCATAAACCCTCTTTACTGCGTCCAAAACCCGCACGTTACGATCAGCATCAGCAATGTTAAACTACTTTGTAAAAACTCATTTCTTATCTGAATATTGAACAATATGACCATTATGTGTAAATTTTCTACATATTATGACATTCAAATTTCGAACGCCGACGCCCGCCTGCGTGCCGCCCCTACATTGTCTGTGAAGTTGGTACTACAGAACAAGCTAAACAACTCAATTCCATAATGCCGGTCAAACATGTGGTTCCTGAACATATCAAAGAGAGCTATGATGTGTGTAGATAAACTAGTGTATGTAACGGTACATAATTAGGCATTAAAACTCTCGAGTGATATTATTACGAAACTCGCCGTCACATAAATTACTATTAAAGAGTTTTTTCCATAAACTGCTCAAATTCAGTTTATCTTTGAATTGGGAACGTGTGTGTTCAAGTAGTGCTTAGTATACTTTCAGATTTAGCGTGAATACCTTTGTACACACGTCAATTTGTAGTGCGACAATCATCAATCTTGAAGGAGACTGTCGAGTCTTTCAGTCTCTCGCTTACAATGGATTATGGATTATTCTCCCGTTATGGAGTTTAATCTTCTTAAGGCAATGCAAAGGCAATTAACGAAAAATAGCCGTACGAGTTTAGTAAATACCGGCCCAGTATCAATTTAGTAGCGCCACTAAAGCGGTAAAGCGGTATCGCTGCAAAATGGCATCGTGTGCATGCGCCCTAATACGGATGAATGTTGAAGTTACTTTTAAGGGAACGGGTATTGAACATAAACATTTACATATAGGCACTTATCATTGAACTGCTATGCCATCGGAGGCAAGTCCCAAATACCGAAAAATAAATTGTGATGAAGACATATAAATTTCCTTCAATTCGTTAGTTTGAAACAATGGGAACTATACGAAAAAAATACACATGTTTTTTGAACAGAACACACCAAAAACTTGCTATTTCTTGGGATCTAAATATAATATTGATATGGCTCTTGCTTTGGTCTTTGTCTTTGGTGTAGTTTAAAATTAAATAGTAATATGTTTTTTTAAATAAATGAACAGCACAAAAATTTCGCACTGCCACAGCGACTGACATTACAGCCATATTGTAGTAAAAGCTGTTATCAGCATGGTTGACTTTGAAATTTTAATGGGTCGAAATTTTGAACTTTTTATGCCATGGTAATAGAATTAAAAACCACGAAATTCATTTTTATATGGTTGTGTCCAAAATGTCAACCACCACGAACTGTTGCACATTTTAACAATACATGATCTCACTCATTATTAATCTGCGCATGAGCATTAAAATTATCGCCATATCTCCGTAACAGCGGTGAAGGGCAAAATGGAGTATTGATACTCTAAACGTGGGTGCAACTGTTTCTCGCTTGGGAAAAGGCATAAACGTATTAACAAACATAAACATTTATTGCACTCACATTGCTTCTGACCCTCGCTCTCACCCCACACTAGGATATCATGTGTCGTGGGAACCAGAAACAGCGACGTCACACACGTGATTATCCAAGACCTGGGTTAGTTTTTCTTTTAGCCGGGGATCGAACCCGGGATCTCTCGCATGGTAGGTAGCCACAACCGCAGCGGCACTCAGGCAAATGCAAACAGGTTCATAATTTTGCTTTTTCTCGTAGGAGAACATTAATTCCAGCCCCTAAACACTTGTCTCATTATTTTTCGGGAACAGTGCAAAAAGATTTAGAAACGTCCAGTGCGCACAATTTTAATGTTATTTTCCCAGCAGTTTTGGGCGAATTACTCGCACCGTATGCAGCATAAATTTATCCTAAGTCTTATCCTGTCACTTCGTTGTGAGTTCACATTCGAGGAGCTGTGTTCTTGCTTTGCATAAGTACTCTAATTGCGACTTGTGTGGGAAATGTTTTTAATTTAAATACTCGGCTCTACATATGCATGTGCCTTAAGAGAGCAAGTTTCTAAGCCATATTTTATATTTAATAGAAGTTGTCTTCTAATTACATCTACTTGCATGAATAAGAAGTAAAGCTAACTTTCTTGAGGATGACTTAGTGAAGATTTGAAACTATGCACACGCTTGACTATTGGACGTACAAAAATTTTAATTATTAACAGAATTAGGTAGTACTGTTTGGCGATTTGCGTTTTAATCATTTAGCGTTTCCCTGGCCTTGGCTTAAACTTCTTTAGGAAAACAAAACCTGGAAGACGCAGACAACATCACGTACACTAGTAGCGGGTAGTTATCATATATCAGGGGATTATGTTTCACATTGATGTCCGCAGGACAAATTATCTGGCCGTGCGAAAACCGAAACCACGTCTTCCTTCGATTTGGCCCTCAGCATAATACTAATTCAAGACACGGAATAAGATTATTTATTCCTTGTCATGGTCTCAGCCAAAATGGGGTTGGATGGGGATTTGTTCGTTTAATTGATAAACCTTCCATTTCAAGTGTTTGCCCCTCCTGCCTCCCGAGTATTGTTCAAGTGGAACCGATTTACATAGTTGACTGTCGAGACAAAGCCGGGGCGTAGGGATCATGACAGGCATGATACATAATTAACTAATGCCGAGCCGACACAATAGCTCACGGGGCATAAGTATAGACGATCCGTACTGGGGTTAGACATCGATGTGAAAGACTGAGATGCTCAGCAAAGCTGAAACATCTAGCCACGGCGCTGAAATTAGCATCCTACCATTAATTACGCAATAATACTATAAAATATACAGTGGAAATTATGAATAAAATCTCGTATAAAACTCTGTTATTCTAAAGAATACTATTTAGAGCGATAGGTTTTTATTTTCCATCTGTAATCCTCTATTGCTTTGTGACATTTTCAATCTCACAATCTAAGTGGGATAGGGTTGTCAGAGGTGCGTTGCGACACATCTAAATTTCCTTCCCTCGATGGTGCGATCGTGCTAATATTTACTGAAGCATGTAGCTCGATAAATTGGAACGACCCCGAGCGATGGCTTGAGGGCACTTATTTCGGTAAGTGAACGTTCTGAAGCACCAACTAACACTACGTGAAGAGTTAAAAACTCAACCGCATGTTCGGAACTCGCGGGTATTTTATGTGTTAGTTGACGAATGTGAACATCTAATAGTATATACGGCATAGCATTGCGATAGCGGCCATTAACCCGACTGCTACAGTTAACCAGATCATTAATGTAGGAATTTCTCTTTCCAACATTGGATAGCCGGGCTACCTCTGCCATTTTCATATATTTTTAGTTAGATATTTTATGATTTTAGTAAACATATTCACACTATACCCATTCTGCTACTCACTACTCACGTGGCATAATCACAGCCTGAAAGCTGCCGCTCCCACCGTTCAGTTATACATTTCCAGGATTGACGTGAAAATGACCTGCCAGGACGTTGAACGTCATATCCTGGAAAAGCTGAGGAAAAATCCGCCGTCTGGTATAAAAGAGGCGAATGTACAGATCGAAGTTTTGGAGTCAGAGAGACCCAAGGAGTTCCTTTCCTTCAAACTTCGTGTGCCGGCGGACCTCAAGACGATGTTCCTGGCCAAAGATTACTGGCCGGAGGGCATCGTTTACCGACGCTACAGGGAAGCGAGAATGAAGAAGAAAATCCCTAGCTAGGATAGATTATATTTAGTGTGTTTTTATATTACATGATGTATCTCTAGTTGTAAGGTATTTATAGATATGGGTTTTTTTGTAAGCCTGAAATAAAGATTATTATTATATTATATTATTATTATTATAATATCCTTATATACCTATTTATATAATCTTCATGTATATTTTGTACTATCCTACTCATGAAAGTATTGAAACATATTTATGTGCAATGTATTTATTTATTTCCACATCTTTAAACACTTGTAAGGATATATCTATTTCTGACACTTTTTTATTATTATTCTTTTCATTCACATTCACATTCGGATGTAACTGTTGAGTCTCCGCGTCTCCTAGGTGAGGGCTGAAAACCAGTGCTGCTCTTAATGAGCAATAAACACTGAGCTTTGACCTTTTCGCGTCAATGCAGCGCGCCTACATACCGACCTATATTCTTTTTTTTTTTGTTTTATTGTTGTAGTAATAATCTTATGAGTTTTTGTTTTAATTACTTTGCTTTCATTTAAATTATTTTATAGTTGCACCTCCGTATCACTTTTAATTTGTATGTGTGCTGCTTTGATGCAATAAACGTTAATCTAACCTAATCTAATCTAATGTAACCATGGTTTCGGTTGGTAACCATGGTAACGATCAGTGACCGCTACCGCTACCATGGTAAGTATCGCTAACCCGCAGTCACGAGCATACGGTGGTAGCCAGGAGTCCATGCCCGCTATTGCCATGCCCACCCGAAAAAACAATCCACGTACACGTACTTTACTTATGAAACCTCACAGACAGTTTAAGAGTGACCACCTACGTGATCGACATGCGGCCAATGATATCAACGTCGAGGTCTAGTGAAGCTCAGGGCAGTGGGCTAGTTACAAATAGTTACGTTCCTACCTTCCTCAAATTTATACATATACGCTGAAAATGTAAGCGTAAGCCGTCTTATGAGAATTTATTGATGAGCGCTGAAACGTTTTTACAATATGATAATGAACACTGATTCATAATGATTGTCAATACCATTGTTGAATTATATAGAAATACTCGAATATTTGGCACTCTCTAATTACCGAGACTTTCAATCAGTAATTTAACGGTACACAAGCATCACATTACACTTAATGTCACTTGTCACTACAAGGAGTAAAGTCTTTGGCTTTATATACATGTGTATCTATGTATATGTACATACATTATGCATGTATGGACATTAACCAAAGGTCTATTATGGTCCTACATAGATAACCCGCGTTTTTCAATTGCCATAATGAATCGTCGAACGACCTAAGTAAATACAAAACCTATTGCCTCCGGAAAATACGAGTTGGCAATATTACTCTATCATCTGCACAAAGGCGACTGCTATCAAATCACTGTTTGAATGGCTGACGCGGCACAAAAACACGAGAATCCAGCGCACTAGGAAAATGTACAAAAACTACTATCACCGCCAGCGGTGGCCCGGGGCAAGCGTTCGCGTTTATTTATTAGCGCAGAACACTGAAAATGAAATTTATAACATTATTTAATTTAAAGCTAAACACTCGTGAATTACTGATGTTGTTGGCGAGCTATGGAGCCGGGGATGGAGCTCAAGGCTATGCTGCTGCTACTCAATTTCTCTGTGCATTTTCGAGATTAATTAAGCAAAAAGCTTCTTATTTTATTTCGATGACGTAACAGCATGCACACCTTATAAGTACCTATTGCTATTGTAGATATGTTAGGTTGTATCCTAATGTGGGGCCAGAAGAAATGGATGTGCCTAGATATAAATGTTTGTTTGTTTGTGACAGCGAAGTTTCTGGTTCACACGAGACACCCTATCTTGGCCCCACCATTGGTAACGTATGTATGTAAATGTTCACTAACAATTAACACTCTCTAAAACGCCTCGTCTAGTCCAACGACCGGCTACCCAATCAAATGTTCTCTCAGAACGTCCGTATTGATTTTTATTTAGTTACCCGTTCCTTTGCGGACCTACTAAAACTCAGCTTCCGGCTGGGATAAGATTTTCTATTCAAACATTTGTGAGCTCTACGAAGGTTACCCCATTAGGCATACGTAAGTAAGTATTGACCTTATCGGACTAAGAAAACTCTGAGATTAGGGACAAATTGGGGATAAATGGCGGCAGTCAAGGGTTGTTAAAGGATATAAAGGTATCTTTTCTTTAAAAAACTGGTCAAGTGCTAGTCGGACTCGCGCACCGTAGAGTCCGTTTAAATCGCTTTTTTAAGAAACTATAAATTTTCAATTTTTGGTTTTTGACGTGAAATTAATTTAAAGTCACACTGAAACATATGAGTATCAAAGTAAAAAAAAACTGGACCGTAACGAAAAAGTCTATATCGTCTTACCTTATTAATTGCAAAACTATTAAAACTCAAACTTCAACAATCGATCCATATAAAAATTGGTGTAATTTGGACAATAGTTATAGTTAAAATTAACTAGAAAGGCGAAAAAAATATGAAAATTCTAGTGATGGGACTCGAATCGTATTTGATTCGAATGATTTGAATGATGACCGCCAACTTTTGATTTGAATTAAATTTTACGTTGATTCGAATCATCGATTCGAATTGTTAAGTTGATTCAAAGATTCGAATTCGCGAGCAGATTCAAATCAGTTTCTTTGATTCGAATCATGCATTGCGCGGAAACCTTACGTTATAGATGAGACAATTAGGATTCGTTGAAATTTTTTGTGTTTTGCGTGGTAAATTAGGCAGTTAGAAAGTGGGTAAATTGTTTGATTTCGTTACGTTATGTTTAGTTTTTAAAAGTAATAATTTGATGAACACGGTGACGTTAATTAAAAATTGTTTACAAATATTTGGACAGTGAATTTGTGACTGTTTTTCTGTTAAATAATTATAAAATAATGATGTGTTGTGTGTAGTGTAGATGTGTATAAAAAAATGAAGTTTGGTGTAGGTCCAGTCTGAAACCAGATTATCTGGGCCGGGCTGCCGGGTTTTTTGTTATCTCCAGATATGACCGTGGGGCTTGAGGCACTGGTCCCACCAAGGACGAGGAAGCGATTAGCGATCGACTATTTTGTCCACAAGAAGTTCAAGAAACGAACAAAAGATAAAGATCCCGTGTGGGTAAAAGGGAGAGATATATTTATAGTTCATCGCTGACTGTTCTCACTGCCTCTCACAGGACTCTCTTCACTAGTTAATCGCTGAGCAATAAAAGCGATTAACGATAAAACTCGCTCAGTGGTACTCGCTAAGCGAGCATGTGGGTCTCGCGTGTAGGTTTGTACTCAAGATTTTTTGGGCTTCTAATTACGAATCTTGGATTCATTTCGCATTCCAAGATGGCGGCCGCTCCAAAACCAAATTTTGCAATTTGAGTATGATTTTCAAGGTTTTTTTGGGTTGCTTGTAACGGTGTAACGGTGGGATCTTTCTACATAAAACAGTCTGATATATCAACGGATAATTTTATTTGGAGAATGATAGTTCAGGTTCGTGAGTAGTTGGCATTGATGATTGAACGTATTACATCCAGAAGTGACTTGCCGAGTGGTTCAGGTCTCCTGCGGCGCCTCCAATGAATTTCAGCCTTCAGTCGTCAATGAGGGGCAGGTCAACCCACAGTCAATACGTCGTCTCCATCTCGACTCCGTCTATCCGCTTGATTGCATTGGGATACAAAAGTATCCAAATATTTTCTGCAGTAGATTGTCTCGGGATACTTTTGTATCCACGACTTTTTTCTCCGTAGATTGCCTCTGGATACTTTAGTATCCAGAGGCAAATGCAACGACTTTCTGCCAGAAACCTTTTATCTCTATTACACCAATGAAATACTTCGTAAGGTGTTCTCACTCACTCCTTCCCAGTGGGATTACCAACATTTAGACAAACAATACCACCAACCAATCATAGCGCTAGATCCAGTTTGAATGCAATTTCATTCCGCCGTTCAACAGCCGCGTCAGTGATTTGTGTTTGTTTATTGTGCTGGGATAAATACTATAAAATGTGAAGTTTTAGCTGATAATTGTTCTGGACTAATTATTTTCGTAGAGATTAGTTCCTTCCACTAATGCTTGATGAAAAGGATTTAGCTAAAAACCCGATTTTATGCCATATTTCTTTTGCTTGTTGTTGTTCTCTTGCAGTTTTTATTCCATGTTGCCAATAGGTAAGTTGGAAATGTTTTGCTTTATTTTAGAGTAAAATAAAGGGTTTTATGTCAATATGAAGTTATTATCTTGAAAAACAATTATCTTACACGAGTTATCAGTAAAAATATTAGAGAAATTGTATGAGCAACAGTTATTTTTTTATCTGTCATATTAATTACGGCGCGCTAGCAAATGTGAACGAAAGTTTAAATATAAATAAAAAATATATTTTTGTTTGAGATAAGTGAGTTTTTTTATTCATATGTAATATTAATATAGAATTCTGTTATATACATATAATTAGTAGGTTCACGATTTACTTTTTCAGATAAGAATTTTTATATTGACCCTGGTACATTTTACGCCTGAAGTATATGTTTACAGCTACGAAAGTCGTTAATACAATCAACACTTATTCCAGTAAAATGCCTATTTTATCAGCTGTTGACAATAAATAACTCTCAAGGATAACTCGAGAACTGGAGTCAGAAATAATGTTTATGTGAGGCGGCCCAACGCGATGGGAGCGGTCCGTCGATGGTGGCAAAATAGGTACCATTTTGTTGGCGCGCAAAGGCATATCGACGGGTTTTCTTGCCGCGGCCAGAACAATCAAGCGGCTAGGTGACTTGGTCCCCTTGGACCTTGTAGTACGTAGGTTAGCCAAGAGTTGGACATTCAGTCGCAAGGAAATTGGCCACCAAGGGCTTGGAAATATGTCATCAAGGGCTTTGACCTTGGAAAGAGGCAGACATGAGAACAGAGGTTACGAAATTGCCCCAGCGTCCTACTGCAATAAATACAAACTTAACTACGACTTCAAAATAAGCAAGACACTAAATTTACGCATCGTTACATGCTAATAACTTTTGATTATTTTTTATAAATTATGATTTTTGGGTCCATTTCGCATTCCAAGATGGCAGCCGCGCCAAATTTAAGTTTTGCAATATGGGTATGATTTTTAAGGTTTGTTTGGGTTGCTCATACCCCAAAAAACCTTATCAAATCTATACTAGTTTCTAGTAGCGGCGACGCGAAGCATTACTTTGCTCACCAGTGCGCTACTGTCAATGCCTGAGTGGATCACATCATGAAGCAACTTCATATCCGCGAATAGTCTTTTGTCCGCCAACGACACCAAGCTTCGCTCATGTGGGCCTGCATTAAAACTAGTGGGGTAGAGATAACCCAACCGTCTGATAAACTTATTCTGGACCGATTCGAGTCTGTCGCTGTGTCTCGAGTATATGTATAGGAGACCAGACGGGTGAGGCTTACTCCAACACACTGCGGACATAGGCAAAGTACAGCTGTTTGAACGCCAGGGCAGACTACAGAGGTTTAGTCGCTCGAAAAATGAATCCCAGTATTTTGAATGCTTTTAATGCTCTACGTTCGTAATGGGGCACGAAAGTGAGTTTGCTGTCCAAAATAACGCCGAGGTCTCTAATTTGAAATACCCTCCATATCTGCTGATAATTTGAGACATAATTAAATTGAAGGTCAGACCACTTTCTAAAAAAGTGGGGGACTGGCATTTCTTAGGGTTAAGATCCAGGCTGTTACGCTGGCAGTTATCAAAGAGCCTGTGCAGGTCCTCCTGTAGATTAAGACAGTCTGTCACGTCCCCGACAGGCATAAAAACTTTGGTGTCATCGATGTACATAAGCAAGCGGGCGAATCTAAAGCACGACGCGATATCGTAGAGGCAGACGTTGAAGAGGAGCGGACCGAGATGTGAGCCTTACGGCACACCTGAAGGGATAGGAGCGAAGCGGTAATGATAAGGACCAACACGGACAGCCTGACTACGTTTCTTGAGTAAGGATTCAAACCATCTAAGGAATCGCCGTGCACACCGATTTCAAAAAGATTAAGCAAAATCACGTCCTGTCTTTGTCTATCAAAGCATTTAGAGTAATCGGTGTGTACGGCATCCACCTGAAAACCATTGTCCATATGACCCGCCACCAAGTCCACAGACTCTACGAGGTTAGAGACGGTAGAACGCTTCCGCATGAACCCATGCTGTTCCGGTGGAATATTACGAGCTACAATTGGGTAGATATGGTCGTGGACAATAAGTTTATAGAGCTTGCTGAATACTGGCAACATAGATACTGGGCGGTAGTTTTCGGCACTTAGTGCCACTAGCTATAAAGCAGATTAGCACTATTGACAACTCCATACAAATTAGTATGGAATTGTCAAAGTTAATCGGAGAATTGTGCTGATCCGCTTTATAGCTAGTGGGCCTTAGTTTCGAACCTCCGTTGTGAATCGGGACAGTAAATGCCCTTTTCCATTGTTTGTTGAGGTTATTTTCTACTTAGGTCTATAAATATATATCTAAGCTATATCTAAGTCATTACGCCCCTCTGCTGAGTCCTCTGCAAGTTCCAGCATATATGTATAGCTACCATGTATACTCCTGAGTAGAAAATGAAGTTCATATTCCGAACCCTGAACGCGTATGGCCCGAAAAGCATTTTGACCTGGACGGTAGTCTAAAACATGCAGTAGGGATGTAGTATCACGTCGAGCCAGTTAGTATACGGATGTGGCGCGGTAAACACAATGGATGCACACTTTCCGATTTATACACTGAAAGCCATCTTAATTGTGTTTGACCCAAAAATGTATGCTATGGTAAAATGTAATTTGTACAAAATCTAATATCGTTAATTAATGTAGAAATAACTGAGCTATTATTTAAATTGATTTCGAGTTTTGAGCGAAACCTGGAATAAGTCCGAAAATTGTAAGGTTTTTGGGCCACCAAAAGCGGTCTCCCCCATTTTCGAGATCGCAAACTTATCTTTCCCATACCCAAACGGCCAGACATTCTAATGATCCTAGAAAAATAAAACCTTCTATACAGTGTGTTTTTTTGTAAATATACACTCGACTCAGGGACGATAGTTTACGCATCGCTTGTAACTGAAAATTGGTTTTACATAATTTTGATTCTCCAATAGCCGTGTTCAATTTGTCCTAAAATAACCATAAAGTGTGTAAAATACGCCTGGCCAATCTACGAAGAGTGTGCGCGCCACGCGCCAAATGCCCGATATTGCGGGTTCGCTAGCAAAGAGATTGATTATTAGGTGTTTTTGACTGAAAAAATAACTTTTAGTTTTTTAGTTTCAGTGTCGTGTTAATCGGGCGTAACTTTAAAAAACAACATCCTCCTGTATATTGTGCTAGTGTATCAGAGGCACAATTTTTCACCCGCAATCAGTTAGTAAGAACACAACACTGGTTTGCGCGAATAAAGGCGGTTAGCTCATCACCGCAAAGTATTTGTTTACAAAAATGTCTTAATAAATGATACTTGTAGATGGCCGACAACCGTCCCCCTCATCATTAGTACCGACTTTGCTAGCTCGTCTCAACACTTAGTTTGCGAGATCACAACTCGTAGGTGACAAAATGTCCTCTTACCGTAACCTTACTGCGAAGTTTACCGCCGACTGGTTTATCGTCTCAATTCAACCAGTTAATTAAACGATGCTGCAACAGTCGTCGGGCTTCCCTATCAAAGCGCTGTTGTCATATGATCAGGATTTTTCCCCTCAGAATGAGAGAATGGAGAGATAGTTTTGAATTTCCGCCGTGATTGCGTCTCCGCCCTGATATTTGTGTTTCTTGGTAGGGACAAACATTTGCTACCGCCGCGATGCTAGTTGACTCAACTTATCAAACTAAAAGTTTTCCGTTTCAGTTTATTCTGAGGGAGCGTCGATTTATTTGGAATACTGCTCCAGAATTTCAATTCTGTTATAAATGGCTCGTTTATAACTAATTACATCATCATTGTTATTAAAATGTGTACAAAATACATTGAGAGATTATGAGAGTGATTTCGATTAGATTTCTACTTTTTAGTAAAATGATGGGGACAATAATAGATGTCAAGTTGAATTCTAAGACTCTTAATTTCTGTCGTATGGTGGTAAAAGAGTGTCCCGTTATTTGTTTTTAAAGTGAAAACGTAAGGTGATTCAGCGCTCTTACGAGAGTGAAACAGTACGCTCCATCACACTGGTGGCAGTGTTTTTTAAACAATGTAAGATTTATCAGTTATCATATTACGGTATTTACTTGCTAAATCTAACTTGGCTTGGATTTTATTGGAAAAATATTGAATTCTTCATAATCAATTTCATCTTATGTAACAGTGATGGTGGGAAAATGTTGTCAAAAAAAAGGAAAAAAAAAAACTCAATTCAGAGTGTAACGCACAAAATCATTCCTTCCATTCCTTCTGTTAAATCGACCGCGACGTTGAGAAATATTGGAACGGCAGTCCGCCGGCATACAGCATCTTGTTGTTTTGCCTGGCTATAGCAGAAGGCTGCCACATTTATCTACAAATCCCATTCAATGACGACTATTTACGACCCGAATGGCCGAGTCGGCAGTGACTCTGCCTACGAAGCCAGGGGTCCTGGGTTGGAGTCCCGGTGCAAATATTTGTTTGATGAAAACGGATGTTTGTACTCCATCGTTGTTTATCTATCTAAGTATAATATTTATCTATATTACTATGTGTATCGTTGTCTAGTACCCAAGATACAGGCAATCCAAGTTTAAAGCTAGACCAATGTGTTTAAATAGTGTCCAAGGTATTATTATTATAATGGCATGTAAGCTAATTCCATATTTTGTGTAGGGATTACTGCAGGTGGTGGAGAACTAGAATTTAAACAAGTTGTTTCACATTCCCCAAGTTCAAGAGTTTGGTGGTTATGGCAGGCGACCGGTAGCCATCTCTATTGAGACATGCTGTCACTGCAGTAGCAGTGCGGTCCCGGTGAAGCCGGGCTTTTTATCCCGATACACTCCACATATAACACGTCACTCCATACTATAAGATAGAAGGTAAATCTCGCATTCTTTCTTCTCTCTGTGTTGACTCAAGTTAGGTATAATTCTGAATTAATTAAGTACCTATATAAGAAGTCATTCAGTATTTGTAGGAGAAGAGGCCTGCCTTTATTATTAGTGCATAATCATAACCAATATGATTTACTGTAAATATATTAACTGTGTATGTGTCTTGCATTATATAGTGAACAATATCTGTAACAAGACTATTTCTTTCTACCCCATACAATCTATGTTGCACGGGATGTTGAAGAAGTTTTGTTAAAATATAACTCTTATATCCTCTCTTATAGTGGAGTACTGGCGCTCACTGCACGACAGCTTTCTTCGACATCCTGCCAGACCAATCTACCCACTCCCTACCACTGAGCTAGGCAAGTTGAAATATTTGTTACAGACGTGGGCACGACTCGAGTCGGTAACGATAAAATGAGTAGATAATTAAAACTTCTATCGTGTTGATAAGAACATACACTCGCGTTTCCATTTTTATGTATTTATTGGCTAAATGTATGCAATTTGTACGCAACAACATATTTATGAATATCCACCACACACTTCCTGAAGAGACAGCAACACATTTCTGTCACGCCGTCCAATCTATTCATTCGCTATTAATTGTCAACCTGTAGTTTTTGTAACGCTATGCTAAACTAAACAATGAAAAATAAAACAGCGTCACGCCATTCCCATACGGGGTGACAGAGGTGAAGATTTCCTCACAATGTTTCCATCATCGTTAAAACGTCCGTATAATGTAAAATATGTGAATGGGTAGGTAAAGTGCACAGAGGTAATATTTTTAACTGTTTGTGTTAATTGAAGCCGGCGAACCCTTGCAAGCATGACATATTGATACAAAAACTGATATCGTTGTGTAAACATTGGTTGAAACTTGGGTGAAGGTGGTTGGGGGAAGGTTAATATATCCAACACCTTTTAATAATCATGATCACAATACTGGCAATTCAGATTTGCAAGGTTTATAAAACTTCGTTATCAATAAAACTATCAATCAATCTATGAATCAACCCACATTCACCGGGGTATAGGCCTCTTCTTTACCACCAACTCCGATCCTGAGCCTGCCGCATCCACTGCCTCCAAGCAATGGCGCTGATGTCGTGCGTCCATCGGGCTGGTGGACTGCCCACTGGATAATCTGTAGCAACCTTGGTCAATCTTCCGTCGTCTCTTCTTGCCATGTGTCCTGCCCACCCCTACTTCAGTCTCGTGATTTGCTTGCCGACACCGACGTTCTTAGTACGACGTCTTAACACTGTTTTGCGACTACGATCTTAAAGTCTGGAACGCTCCATAGCCCTTTATGCGACTTTAATTTTGTGCACATTCGCTTTTGCTAGCGCACAATATGTTTCGGCATTGCATGTAAGTGCGGACCGTACACATTGTTTGTATACCCTAGTTTTCAGGTTTTGCGGGATCTTATACTGGAAGATATTTTTCAGCTTCCCAAATGCAGCCTTTTCCAGGCGCCTGGTGTTGAGCTGCTTAGAATTGCTGTGCTTAAGAGCTCTACACATAAAATGGGTACCTCTCCCGCGTGCAGCATCTCGAAGGTAACAACAACATCAGCCATCATCCGACCTAAAATAAAAGGTAATTTATTAATTTGGGCTTAAATAACTCAATAATGGAATGTCTTTATATACTTGTAAGGTTACTAAACAGAGATTACAAACTGAAACATTTTCAGAGAACAAATCCTAGTAGAAGATGGTTCATTTATTTTAGCGAAGCTTAATGCAACCGCCTACCGCATGTGCCTTTGGTTCCGCCATAATGGTCTGCTACTGAATACAACTAAGACAGAATTCGTTCAGTTTGATCTATCTGGGCGTAGAAGACCTAAATTAGCAGTCGTCGTGGACGGATCTCAAATTGAGCATGCCCACACTGCAGCGTTTCTGGGCTTTCAGGTTGATCAGGCGTTAACCTGGGACGCGCACATAGATAAGTTATGCAGCAGACTGGCGAGCGAATGTTTCGCCTTAAGTCGGGTCTCATCAACACTCCCTGTAGAGTCGCTCCAGACGTGCTACTTCGCGTCGGTGCACTCGCTGCTGCAGTACGGCGTGGAGCTGTGGGCGCGCGCGGCGCAGTGGCACCGCGTGTTCGTGTTGCAGAAACGCGCCGTGCGGTTGCTGGCGCACTTTAAACAACTTAAGATTATCACACTGCCTAGCCTACTCATTCTCCAAGTGGCCACGTATGTGCGAGAGAATTTTCACCTATACAAACGACTTGGAGAAGGGCATAGATACGAAACGCGCAACTCCAACAAATTAGCTACAATCGCGCACAAACTGGAAAAAACAATCCACGCTATGGGTCCGGTAGTGTACAACAAGCTACCTTGGGCTATCACTGATGCTCCGAGTGTGTCCATCTTTAAATGTAAATGAAGAACATGGCTTATTGAGAAGTCCCTGTACAGCTATGATGAGTTTTTAGCATTAGGTATATAACTAGTGAACTAGTCACATAATTTGACATTTACAATTACCATTGACATTATTATTTACTGTTTTATTATTTAATTTTTTGTGACATATACTGACTTATTTAATTTACTGCGTGTAAGTTATTTTAAAATTGTTAGCAAATGCTTATTATTATATAGACATAAGTAATATAAACATCCCTATGTACCAATTTATACTAGGTACATAACATTGAATTATGATTCATGTCATGACGTGTAATGAATATTATCAATAAATGATGTCTATGTCTATGTCTTATTCCGAAATAAATATAGATTTTAAATACGGATGACGATAGACTAATATTTTTAAATATTTCCTGTGACTTTGCATAGACAAAGTTGCATAGAATAACCTCCTTATTCTTAAAACTTATCAAACCTATGATAGCAAAAATGTGCTTTGTCTTTTTCTCACAAACACTAATTTCAAAGTGACGGACAAAGACAAACGAATTATAACGGCATTATAGTTAAAATAAGTTTATTAGACGTTTATGAATAAGGCGATAAGTCGTTAAGAGACGTCATGAAAAGATAAAACTTAATTTCATGTACCTACGTGAATGCACCAAACTCAAGCAAAATAGTATAATGCAAAACATCCACTGGCATCGATCAACCTGAGTCATTACATCACACGGCATATTTAGCGGTATACGAGATGAGTCATCCCTGAATTTGAGCAACTCGAAAAAAACCGGTCAAGTGCGAGTTGGACGTCACACGAAGGGTTCTATACGAATGCACACGGAAAAACGTAAAATGACAGTATTTTGTACGAGTGTACCTTTTTAATTCCTAATAATAAAAGGCTTATGTTTAAACGATCATCAAAAACGCACCTATTTTACTACCAATAAATTCGAAATGACCGCCAGAATTAGTAAACGACCAACAAGTTGTGTTTGGATAAATGATCACCAAACTTCTTTTTACGGTTTATGTATGTTTTTGTTTTAACTATGTTTTGTTGTTCTTACATGTTCAACCTAACACGAAGGATAAAGGGGGCTTCGCATCGCTCACCCCATTTACCCTTCATCTAAGCTACTGCAGCATTTTGCCCTGATATTTGCTGTGCAAATCAGTATTTTTGATGTGCAGTTTAATATTTCCTTTTTATTATTTGTTGTTTTAGCGGCAATAGAATTACACCCTCTGTGAAAATTTCAGCTCTCTCCCTAGTACCTAAGATACAGGGAATCCTAGTTTGGGGCTAGATCAATGTGTGTAAAGTGTCCAAGGTATTATTATTATTATTATTATTTCGGTTGTTCTGGTAGAGCCCGGTGACAGACGGACAGACGGACGGACAAACGGACAGCGGAGGCTTAGTAATAGGGTCCGTTTGGAATCCTTTAGATACGGAACCCTAAAAAGGTATCCACGCTTTCAAGGAAAAAGCTTCTTGAGTCTTTACAGACAAACGGACGGACATCAAAGTGATCCTATAAGGTTTTTCAGATTGATATTTATATCAATTATTCAAGCTTGTGGTCACTTGAAGTTTTAGCGGGAATTGTGATACCTGGATTAAAAGCAGAATGCATTTGTTTGGGTGGTTGCCTTGTTGGGGTTTTTGATTGATACACCATATTAGCTTGACCACTGAAGTGACTTTAATTCACGAATAGTTAATGAGGAAATGTTGAAATGTTATGAATGCACCCGTCACGCGCGGTTCCGTAAAATGCACTGAAAATAAGTAATCGCGAGTGGCCGACTATACAGGCGTCAGCAAAAGGTGTTCGGTTCCCGAACATATTCCCGGGGGGCAAAGATAAGCGTTCTGGGTGCTTTCATGTTAAATGTTAGTAGTTAATGTGGTGATTAAACAATAAAGAAAATTACAAATCATGTTACAATAAAGGAAATTATGTTAATGTTAGTACTTATGTAATTATGTAAAATATTTATTCATCACTAAACACTATTTTGCGAAACACTGGGGATTTCACATTGTCCATGTTGAAGTCATTCGCTGGTGCACTATGACGATGTTGATTGTAGTTGTGCTTAGCTGGGGCCTGGGCGGAGGCGGGGGAAGGGGCGCTCACAGCCGGCTCGCTCGTCGTTGCTGCTGCTGGTGCCTGGGGTGTTCTCCAACTACGACGTGATCGACGCCATAACCATGCCAGCACTAACAGTACAATGATACCGTAGATCAGTGCGTAGTGGTGAATATTATGGTATGAGACCTGGGTTCCATCTTCATCACTTTGACATTAGCCTCAGCTTCGCTTCTATATCCTGAGATAACCGATCTCTTTCTTTAGTTTCATTTGTCGCATTTCCATCTTGCGTCTCTATCGTAATGTTAATTATGTGATTGATTGGGGCTATGATTGAAGGTTGAAACTCATCTTTAATGTTTAATTGACTTCTGTAGTGTTTGTGCCCGTAGATCGTAAAGTCCTTTGTTTTGATTATGCAGTAATCATCGAGGCTAATGACACTTGTATGCGTCAGCTGGTGTGCGGTAACGCGATCTCCGCATATTGTTCGTAGTTGGCATTGCTCGCAACAGAAGTATAGATAAATGTTGTCTTTTATAAGTCCGACCCAGTTATTTTTACACTTAGCGACGTTTATTTCTCATTTGCTCTCTGTTTGCACACACAAATCAATATCAGACTTCATCTTGTATATAGGGTTTTGAAGGTTGCACATGAATGTTGAACTGTCTTCGATTATGCATTTCTGTATATTCTCCTGTGTTACGGGTATATATCTGTCCTTTTGTAGGTTTAGCGCCACATACTCGGAAATAGGCACGATTGATATCATATTTGATAGTTGCACTTGCGGCACTGGAATGACGTGGTACGGATCATACTGTTCTCTGCTGACTAGGGGGATTCTGATTTCAAAGATGAAATAATCTTGTGTCATTCTTGCTCGAACTTTAAGAAGTTTGTAAAGCTTCGTAAAGTCTGTATGTATGTTTTCAATCGGTAATGTTACTTCGCTCGATAATAATCCAGTTATTATGTTTAATTGTTCTTGAAGTTGTTTTGGCGTCAATAAATGTAGGTTAAACTGTCCCTTAAATATGTCTGATATGGTATCCAGCATCATATTCTGTATTTCTCTTAAGATTTGTAGTATGTTTGTCGCTGCAATAGCTGTCAATGTAAAGTCTCTTTCTTTCTCTGCAATGTTAATCTCCTTCAGAATATTTTTTGTTGCTGCGTCAAGACTGTTCAAATGTTTATTAATAATTTTATGTTGTTTTTCCATGATTTCCTCCGTTCGTTTTAGTAGATTATGTTCCGACTCCAACACTGTCGTCTGATTAATCCATAATTTATTTAGATGAGATTGATTTTTCTTAATAAGCGCTATGTCGCGTGAGTACTGTTCTGCGAAATGTTCGTCTAGTACCCCGAACAGGCTATTAGCAAGGTAACCGACACCGTTGATAAGACCTCTGCGGCGGCGGCGGCGGCGGCGTCTCGCTTGCTCCGTGAAATGCTGAGTTGACAAAAGCTGGTCGTAGTACTCCAGCTCATTGAACTCATGTCTCAGTTGAGGTATGATCATGTTACACTTATTGTTTATTTCCAGACTGTTACACATATTTTCGAGATACTTTAAGAGTTTTTCTGTTGTTTGTGTTCCGGCCCAGTATGGACTCATATCATAGTATGTCACGAGTGTCCATTGATCTCTTAGTAGTTGCATTTTTGCGAGCGGGTCGAAATAAAGCGACTGGTTGTTGTTGAGTTTTGTGACGTTGCATGTTGCGCTCGATCCCGATATGAATGAAGCAAAAAATATTATTGCTGTTACCACCGCGAATAAATTGGAGAGCGGCTTGCGGCTACAGTTTGTTTGCTGACGGTTGTTGTTATTGCTGTTCTTTGCATTTTTCTCGCTGTCATCTTGTTTTTGTTCTTCGGATTGTATTGGGAGTAAGTTGATCTTGACTACGGGGCGTTTGATATATCCAGTCTCTGTTTTCAATGTCACTACCCTCACGTAACCGTCTCTTCCTGGATGTATCTCAACCACTCTGCCCATTGCCCATTTTCCGACAGGCATGTTATCTTCTCGAATGGTCACTAAATCGCCTACTTGGATGTTTCTTTTTGGTTGTAACCACTTATTTCTCGCTGTTAGTTGTGTTAGATATTCGTCTTTCCATCTCTTCCATATTTGTTGTAAAATCTGAGTTGTTAGGAACCATCTTGTTCTCGCATCCTCTCTGGTTTCTATCACTGTTACCCTGCTCTCCCGGTTAAGAAGTGTGCGGGAGTTAAGAAATCCAAGTCGTCCGTATCTTCTGTCAGGGCGCACAAAGGCCGGGAGTTCAAGCAAGCTTCGAGTTGCGATAATATTGTTGAATATTCTTCAAATTGTTAGGCGTTGTTGTCCGACTACACGTTTCAAGTGGTGTTTGAGGCTACGCACTGCTCTTTCCCAAATCCCTCCTGCGCTTGGCCAAGCGGGCGCATTAAAATGCCATGTTATGTTCATGTTTTCCAAAACTCCTCGAAAATTGTCATCCAATGTTTGTTTCACTTGTTCATACTCTTCCCGTATTATTCTGTTAGCGCCGACAAAGTTAGTGCCACAATCACTGTACAGGTGGCCGGGGGCTCCTCTCCTGGCGGCCATCCTCCTCAATGCTGCTAGAAATGCTGAGCTGGTAAGGTCTGACACCAACTCCAGATGAATGGCTTTGGTCACCATACAAATGAACACGGCGATATAGCCTTTCAGTGACCTTGCGTTTCTTGTTCTGTTCGCCTTTATCTCCACAAACCCGGTGTAGTCGACCCCACATTGGTAGAAGGGTTGTGCAGGCTCTACCCGAGCTGCGGGTAAATCTCCCATTATTTGGTTTTATTTGCTCGGATTGTTTTTTCTGCAAGTCACGCAGTTACGCAACTGTTTCTTCACTGCGTTGTTTCCTCCAGGGATCCAGAACTGCTGCCTGAGATTCGCCGAGGTCAGGCGTGGACCTCCGTGGAATGTTAGTTGATGAGCTTCATCTATCAAAAGCTCTGCCAGTCGACTCCCTCGTGGTTGATTTTTGGGTGTCTCCTTTCCTTGTTTATGTTCGCGTTTTCCAACCTCCCACCAACTCGTAAAACTCCTAATTCGGAATGAACGGTTACTTTTCGCCTCTATTTGTTTATATTTTCGCAATCGTTCGATTTCCGCTCCATACTCTGCATGTTGCACCTATTTTACGATCAGCGTTTTTGCGGCGGCCAACTTGTAACGTGAGATAGCTTGGCAATTTGTTACGTTTACTCGGTGCAGCTGTCCTTAGTAGCCAAGCTACAATACGTGTTATTTTATTGAATGAGCTATGATTGTTTAAAAGATCGTCGATCAAATGTTTCTCTCGTTCCATAACGACTGTTGATTGTTTTTTGCACATCTCCTGTTCTGTTGTGTAATTCTCCGGCTCGGTATTTTCTTTCTCAAATGTTGACAGCCAAGAAGGCCCATTTTTCCACAATGTGTTGTCTTTTAGCTGTATAGGGTATTGAGCCCGACTCGCTGCGTCAGCAGGGTTTTCTTTCGTGTTCACATACCTCCAACTTTGACCCGGTATGACTTCTGTTGTTTTTTGAACTCGATTCGCCACATATGGTTTCCATCGGCTCGGCTCTCCTTGTAACCAACCTAATGTCACCATCAAGTCCGTCCATCCATAGATCTCAAGTTTATGTTGATGTAAAGCTTCTGCAATTTTTCTCATTAGTTTTGCCAGTAAATAGGCTCCGTTAAGCTCCATTCTAGGAAGTGTTGATGCTTTTTTGTGTGGAGCGAGTTTTGTTTTGGCTGACACCAGAACCACTGTTTGTTTGTTGATAATCTTAGCATAAACCACACAGGCGAATGCGACTAAGGACGAATCGCAAAAGCCGTGAAGCCGCAAAAGGCGCGGCGCGTGTTCCGTACGTGACTGTTGATAGACTAAATATTTGTATGGGTTGTTCTAAGTCTGATCTCCAAATAATTTTCTGGTATCTTTGGTCTTCTTCATTTATTAGTATCATGCGAAACATCTTCTCTATGTCTGCCGTGTAAACATATTGGTGTTGTCTCCATCTGAGCAAAAGTGTTTGTAGGTCAACCTGTAAATTCGGTCCTGTATACATTAAGTCATTAAGACTACATCCTGTAGATGTTTTGTTTGATGCGTTGAATACAACTCTATATTGCGTTGTCAGCGAGTCGATTCGCTCGACCCCGTGGTGCGGCATGTAGTACTCAGGTGTCTCGTTGCTATTTTTCGGTTTCATATGATTTAAGGCTCCGTACTCCTCCATAAATGTTTTATAATCCGTCGCTAATTTACTTTGTTTCTGAAACTTTTTCTCCAAATTTTTAAATTATGCTAAGGCAGTCTGTTTAGACGACCCTAGTTTTGTCTCGATGTCTTCTTTGAGTGGTAATCGTACTTCATATCTCCCATTTTCTTTTCTGGTAGTTGTTTCGTTGTAGTATGTTATGCAATGTTGCTCTTCTACTGATAAGTTTGACTGTTCATTGATCTCCTCCAACTCCCAAAACTGCATGCATGTTGCATTTGTATGTCTTGGCGTTTCCACACAGTAACCAACCACGATGTGATTGTTGTACGAGCGGCTGACGTGAGTCATTCTCCTTAATCATTCCGCTGAGTATAATTTGTGAATATATTTCTGCTCCAAGTAACACGTCAACTGGGCGGCAAATGTAAAATTCCGGGTCGGCTAATGAAATATTTTTGATTGATGTCCATTCCGGCTTTGCAAATGTTTTGTTAGGTAAGTTACCGACCAGATTGTTCATTATGATGACGTCTGTGTTAAAAGTGTGATCGTTATGTATAGATTTGCATTCTATGTGCATCATTCCCTTTCCATTTGTCTCTTTCTCTCCAATACCACAAACTGATCCCTTGCAGTTGACACGTTTAATTTTTAATAACTGGGCTGTTTTCTCCGTAATGATGGAAATTTGTGACGCTTGGTCCACCAGCGCTCACAGGAGATGATAAGTACCATCGCTTCCCTTCACTTTTATCATGGCGGTTGACAACAAGACCTCCGCTGTCATGTTCAAATCACTTCGTTTCGACACGTGTGAGTTGTTATTGCAGTTCAGTGCATCGTGAATTATTGTGTTGTGTCTCTTGTTACATTTGCGGCATGTTTTTGATGATTTACATTCGTTGCCATTGTGGCTGAATAAACAGTTGATGCAAACTTGAAGTTCTCGTACTTTTTTTAGTTTTCTATCATTTTGTAATTCTAGGAAGTATTTGCAGTTATACAGGCCATGTTCGTTGTTGCATAGTGGGCATTTTATTGTCGTCACGTTGAATGTTGATTTTGTTACTGGCGGTCTTTCTTTATTGTTCGAAATATTTGTTCGAGTATTAGAATAGAAGAATAGAATAGAATAGGCATTTATTCGCTGTATCAGCACAAACACAAGAATATAAAAGTATTACATGGAATGAAGTAGGTACTATTTAAAAATAAAATAAAATTCAGCAATAAAACTACCCACTATTAGTACCCATAAACATTTGTGAGGAGTTTCGCTGCCATGTGCACATGCTGCGACAGCAAAAGGGTTCAGACTCAGCATAATGTCACAGGAAATCCTGTGACGCTGGTTTTCAGTCTGGGGCCCAGAAGATATAATATGATTTAAAATATTAATTTGTCCAGGTGGCAAGTGTAATAAATAAAATAAACTAAACTTAATATTGGTGGGAAGTGTGAGAATAACCTAGGCTAAGTACCTATTCTCAGAATAAATAAAAATTAAAAACAAATGAAATGTGCGGAATTAAGTTGTGAAAGAGAATTGTAAATTGCATGGCTGTTGCATGCAAATGTTTGGTGTGTTGAATTGTATTGTAAGTAATAATGTCAAATCATAGATACACAAGAAAATATAAAATTATAAAATTTAAATTAAATCACTACATATACACATTAAGAATTTGAATAAATCTTAAGAATAAAATAAAATAAGCTGGAAAACGCGGCACGCAGCACCACGTCCGCGGTCGTGGCAGCGTCAGGTACTCTGCTTTTGTTGCTCCAATAACTGTGCTCAAATTCGTCTTTTGAATATTGTTTTTGTTTTGAGCTCTCTCAGCGGAGGGGGTATGTTATTCCAGCATTTTGTGGCAAGGTACCTGAAGCCGCAACGAAACGCCGCAGTTCCGTAGCGAGGAACCGATAGAACGCAGGTATTATTTCTGTTTGTGTGGTGGCGCGAAAACCTCCAGGTCAGTTTTTCAAATAAGTATTCAGGTTTACCTGTTTTAATAACACCAAACAAAAGTGTTGAAAAATATAAATCTTGTCTCGCCCTTAATTTCAGCATATCGGCACTATTGAAATATGGTGTGACATGCGTGCGCGGAGAAATCTTGAAGCAATACCGAGCACAGGCGTTTTGTACCCTTTGTATCAACTTCTCTGTTAGTTTGTATACACATGGGCCGTAAACCAACAAGCCATAGTTTATTTTAGAGAGCACCAGAGATTCACAAAGCCTGACACGCATATCAACACTTAGAAATCTTCTAACTTTGTACAAAACTTTGAGCCGATAAAAGCAGGCTTTTACGACTTCTACAACATGTTTTTCAAAGCGTAATTCACTGTCCATTAGTATGCCAAGGTTTCGGGCCTCACTGACTCGTTCCAGGCGAACACCTGAGATTGAAATTTCGGGATCATAGTCAATTATGGATTTTACTTGTGTTTTTGAGCCAATAATTAAGTACTTTGACTTCGATGGGTTTAAAACTAATGCATTTTTGGCAGACCAGAGGGACACCTTAGCGAGATCCTCATTTATATTTCTGACGGCCTCTTCGATGTTATCTTTATTGGAATCTATATACAACTGAAGATCATCAGCATATAAATGGCACTTACTGTGCTTAATGCTACCTATTATATCTGCACTGTACAAAATAAATAGTATTGGTCCCAGAATGGACCCCTGAGGGACGCCTCTTCCAGAGAGTATGCAATCAGATGAGATACTAGATCCATCCTTTCCACTAATAACAACTTGTTGGTAACGATAGACAAGATAGCTCTCAATCCACTTTATCGGCTCAATATGAAAGCCATAGTAATTTAGTTTAGACAGCAACATATTTACATTTAAACAGTCGAAAGCTCGAGAAAAGTCCAGTAATGCCAGTGTAGTACCAAAACCCTTGTCCTGGAAAGCTAGGATATTATCCACGACATCTAGTAAGGCAGTAGTTGTGCTGCGTTCTTTTCTAAACCCTGATTGCAACTTAGGCAAAATCCCATTTTTTTCCAGGAATGAAGTGATCTGGTTACATATAATCCTTTCCAAAACTTTGGATAAGTATGGTAGTATACTTATCGGTCTAAGATCAGTCACATTTTTCGGGTCATTATTTTTAGGAATTGGCCGAATAGTCGATTTTTTTCCAGAGCCCTGGGAAGGTAAAAGTGGTGATTGACCGATTCACAATAGCTGTAATGATCCTAAGAGTTGTAGGTAGTGTAAATAGAACCATACTTCTAGTTATTCCATCACTACCGCGGGCTTCTGATGGGATGTTTAAAATAATTTTTCCCACTTCGCTCTCATTGACCGGGTGCATCTGAAAAGTCGCGTTACAATACCTGTGATGCTCGAAGTAACTAAGATTAGATATCGTAACACCATTGTCTCCAGGCACATTGAGGAAGTGGGTGATCATCTCATTTGGATCGTTCAGATGCTCTGGCAATTCGTTGTACTTCTTGGGAAGAACTGTATTCTTAAGAGTTTGCCATAGCTTCTTAGGATTTCCGATATTATTATTAATATTATGTTCGAAAAATGCCTTCTTTTCTGAGTAAAGACTGACAGCAACAATGTGTTTCAAAGATTTATACTGGTCTCTGTCAACCGGAAGTCGAGATTGCTTATATTTATCGTGTGCCCTATCACGAAGTTGCATCATGTACTTAACATTACTGGTTAACCACGGTTTTGACACTTCCCTGACTATCGTTTTACGCTCTGGTGCATGCTTATCATAAAGTGCTAGCAAGTACTCACTGAAGGTCGACACCATAAGGTCCACATTGTCACAGTGTAGAATCACGTCCCAGTTAATATTTTGCAGGTCATTGTCGAATGTTACCATGTTAATATTTTTAAATGGTCTATACATGACAGTGCGAACAGGAGGTTTATCTTTCTTAATTTTAACTTTTGCGGTTACAATTGCGTGATGCCCGAGATCAGGAATGTGATCAACTGATATTGAAGTAAGAGTTACGTCCGTACAGACCAAAACAATTAGGGTTGCGCTATGGTCAGTAAAATGGGTCGGTTTATCGACAATATTTACCAGATTGGTGTACGCTAGGAATTGTTGTAATTTACATGTCATATTGTTGCCTGTATCAAGAAAATCTATGTTAAAATCGCCCAATAGTATTACCTTATCAAAATGGGAAAAACTAGATAAAGAATCGGTAAGTGCATCAAAGAAAGTATTAACATTCATCCACGGTGGTCGATAGGCGGTTCCAATAATAATTTTAATACCGTTTACATTCATAGATAGCCACATCTGTTCGACACTAACGGTGGATTCTGGATGGGAGTGTAGTCTCGCCTTTATACCTATCTTCACATAAAATCCCACCCCACCACTCCGCGCCAGTCTGACGCTGCGCGGGCGCGCGATATGTCGCAGTCTATAGCCGGGGATGTCGGGGGCGTAACCTACGTCGTCCTGGCGCAACCACGTCTCATTGATGGCCAATAGGTCCGGAGCTCGCTGCTCCACCGCAACTATGAGCTCATCGTGTCCAGTACCTAAAGAACCCGCGTTCCAGAAACCAACTTTTAAGAACTTTGTATTATAAGATTTTGAGAAAAATAATAGTGTAATAAAGCAGAAGTGTGTGTGTTTTGTTGAAAATCATGTAGTGATTTGTTATGAGTATCATTATTGTATAGGTGTATTATATGATAATAGCAGTTAATTAAATAATATTTACGCGAACATGATAAATAGTGATTGTGAGCAACCTGTGGGACTATAGCAATCATCGTGCGTAATCTGAACCCATCCACTGCCCCGCAGGCACACACAGCAACGGAACCCTCATACGTAAATGACTTCGTTTCAAAATTGTTTAAAACATTTAAAAACTTATTTACCAAGAAAAAACATTGTAGACAGTTTATACAACACAAAAATAAACAAATTATAAGCAGTGACGAACACAGTGAAAATTGGTAATGCGAGCGATTCAAATATTCAATCTCTGCGCAAACAATGGCTCTACCCAAAAACACGGACTAAGTCAGCCTCAACACGCAGATGGTATTTGGTGGACAAGTTCTCTCGTCTGGCAAAAATGCGACCGTCCATGGTCCAAACGTAACGCCATTTCGCCGCGAACCCCATGTTGCGGGCCTTGGCAAACAAGACACGGTTTTTCTTGGTCAGACGCTCATTAATAAAAACCTTCTGTGGCACGTGCGGTGGAAGGCCCAGGCCTTCAGTGGTAGCTCCTCGGCGAACCCTCGCGTTCTTCAGGAACTCGTCGCGCAGCACCCGACGCGCCAAGCTGACCACGATGATGCGTGGGCGGCGCGCCTTGTTGCCGCTGCCGCCGCCGTCAGTCACCTGCTGGTCGCGCGGGCCCACGCGCGTGGCCCTTACTACGTCTCGCTCGTCCAGCGACACGCCGAGCTTCACCGCGACCGCGGCTACGAGATGCAGCACCGACTCGCCCTCGTACTCCGGGATCCCCGATACCTCCACGTCGTTGAGGAGTGAGCTCTGCTCCTGCTCGTTCACTTCGGCCCGCAGCTGGACCACTTCCTTCTCCAGCTCGGCGTCAGGTGAGCCCCCACTCCTTTTTGCCTCTGCAACCTCAAGCCTTAATGCCTGATTCTCTAGCTCGAGGGCATCTAGCCTGGCCTTCACGACATCGGCTGAATCTCCCAGCTACTTAATTTTAGCTTGTAATGCGTCCGTAGCTTTGGAGAATTCAAGCTGCAACCTGGCGGTAAACGCGTTCATTTCCTTTTTAAGGTCATCACTAATTATTGCAAGCTTCGCATCGAGCTTCATGTCCAGTATTTCGGCCCACCTGTCAAGAGATGAATCAAGCGTACGAAGAATGTTCTGCTCCGGAGTTTTATACGCTGGCGCCACCGCGAGGCTGATATCGGCAGCAGTGTCATCCAGTGACATGTTCGTCTGGTCTAGAGACGATTCGTAGTGGCGAGTGATAATAGTATCATCCCCTCGCGTGCCCCTTGTCCTGGTGACGTTCTGACACTGAGCTGCAGGACATTGCCAAGTTTTACGCAACGTCTGCATGTTTGCCATAAATTGGGCGGATGTAATATAAAAGCATGCGTAGTTGTACGGGCCTTTGCAGAGCTGGCACTTCAATAGTTCGCCTTCATAAACTGAACCCGCGTAAGCCAAACATTTGTCCATTATGGAGATTAAATAATCCACTCAGATGGGTTAATGGCCAACTTTCAACCTCGAACGCACGAAAGAGGCGGAATCGAGACGAACAATATCAGTACGTCGAGCCTATTACTGTTATGAGCGCCATCTAGTATCTAGTAGTTGTTTAAAACAGTAGGCTTCCGAGGTAGGTGTTATAACTACTTGCGCTACTCAGCGCTAGGTGTCTCTGCTAGGGTAGTGAAGCTATTTAGCGTTAGATGTCGCTGTTGCTATTGATTGTACCAAGAATATTGTTGCAGGGGGGTTATTTACTGTCTAATGCACTCTGACTGCTGAAGGTGAGCCTATTTGGCTACTTAATTATGGTTTTAGTTTGTTTGATTCACTTCTTAAAATCACTGATCAAATTTTCACGGAGATCAAACACCGGTAACCGTTTTGAGTCGCAGCTATTTATGTTACGTTTCGGCACTGTTTCGCTAATTAGGAGCGAGATAGCACCTACACTTATGTATTGAGTTACTGTCTTCACTATGCACTATAGAAACTTATAAGAAAATAAGAGATTACTTGAAAATCGAAAATTCGTTGTGGAGAATTTGAAATTGTTTGTTTACACTCAAGCGCCACCTTGCGGAGAAAAAAAAAAAATAATTAAAAAAAATATAATAGTATTACTTGACGATGATGAACTTGGTTGATAATGATGATTGTAAGATGCTCTTTGTTGATTGTTCTCTCCTTTTCGTCGACTTGTTTCCATAGCGGTGAATTTTCCCTCCAGAAAATCAATAAAATCGCTCAATATTGGTAGCTCGCGGCGATCTTTTAAAGAGTCTATGTACTCTGAGTGGCTTTCGCTATCCAATTTCAAATCCAAAATATGTACAATTAGTGGGTCCCATGTTGTTATGTCTACTCCTAAGTTCTTGATCGCATTGAGTGTTTCTTGGGCCACATCGTGCATCCTCTTGATCTGTTCTAGGGACTGGTGTTTCATGTTTGGTATTTCTAATAGTGTGTTGTATACGTTGTGAAAATAAGGCGTTTGTTGTTGTACCTATGGTTCAGAATGTCCCAGCACACGGTATAGTTGTCAGAGCTAATATTGAGGTGCTGTATCAGACGCTCAGCTTCTCCACGTACCTTCCCTTTCAGAAACTGCATCTTTTTTGCGTTAGACAACGAAGCATTCTTGTGAATAGTTTCAGTAAAGAGGTCTTTAAAAGACATCCACGGGTTGTAATTTCCATGATATACCGGTACCTCCATTTTAGGGGTTGTTTTGTCTCTGTGGGTTTCTGACCACATTTTTGAATTAAGGTTCTTTTTCAGTTTATTATACTGCTTCTCGTTGTTGTTAAATAATGCCTCGAACTGTTCATTATCCTCTTCATTAAGCAAACCTTCTAGTTCCCAATGCAATGAGTCGATTGTCGACCAACGTGTTTCCAAAGTCTTCAGAGCATCTTCAAACTCCCATTTCTCTGTTATCGCCTCTACATCTATGTTCGATATTGTTCGCTGAAAAGCCTTGTAGTTAGCCGCCTGCTTACTTAGTTTGTCGTCTAATTTTTTGTCAATATTAGTGATCTCCTTCGACGTTCCAGATGTTTGTTGTTGTAGCTTCACATACTTCTCCAAATAGGCTAATGTTTCATAGTAAAATATTTTTGTTGTCTCGTAATGTTCTCCCTTGAAATAATCGTGCGATTTATCTTCATACTGACAAAGGATGAGATGATTCGCGTGAAATTCACGAAACAGCTCCGTCAGTTTCTCAATCCTTTTACTTGCTATGGTTGGCTTACTCTCAGATTTTTCTTTTTTGAAGTTGACCAGCAATTTCTCCATGGCTGCCGTCGTCTCCACTTGTTTGCTCATTAATTCCTCCATTGTTGGTTGTTAATGTTTTCTGTCGCTCTCGGAATGTTAAGATAATTGTTGTTGTTTAATGTTAATGTTCTCCGACTCTCTCGAAATGTTTAGATGTTTGTTGTTCGGCACTCACTCCTTTTTTGCTGATTACCCGGCGAGCTTCACACGTGAAGTTTGCCCTTCTCAATCCAACTGGTGGAACCCGCTTCTGGGAAGCCAGTGAATCGATTGCAATCACGCACGAAGTCCAACCGAGTGGCTCGAAGGACCAATGTTTGGGTGGTTGCCTTGTTGGGGTTGTTGATTGATACACAATGTTAGCTTGACCACTGAATTCACGAATAGTTAATGAGGAAATGTTGAAATGTTATGAATGCACCCGTCACGCGCGGTTCCTTAAAATGCACTGAAAATAAGTAATCGCGAGTGGCCGACTATACAGGCGTCAGCAAAAGGTGTTCGGTTCCCGAACAGCATTTATATTTTTTAATCAACTTATCCTAACTATGTCCATGTCGCAGTTAGTTGGTTAAATCAGACACTTAACTAACTAACACCCTAGACCGTTTATTAAAGACCGAGGTTTAACCAAGTCACTAGCATTTAGATTTAAATAAATCATCGTCGAAAACGTTTCATAATCTGTCTTACCTGTGGCGTTAATTCAGTGTATGTCACTAAACCCTAATTTAAAATAGTTAAATTTAGTACATCAATATTTATTACTGAATGTTATTTATCAATCGCAATCCGTTATGCAAAATTTACATTAGCATGTTTATAATAATAAACCGATAATTACAAATAATAAAATCTAATCTTAATATTAATCCTAATAATCAAATCTTAATACTAATTTTAATAATCTAGTCTTAATAATCTAATTAAATATTGTTAATAATAAAATAATAATAAACAAATACATATAATAATACTAACTTAATAATAATAATTTAATAATAGTAATTTTTAAGTGGATAATGCATCCACTTATGTTGAATCATAAATGTCACTTTGCATTATATAAACTTTTATATATTTTGTACGTTGAAGCGGACAAGCGCACCGTTTTTTATTAGTAGATAGGAGCGCGCACTGCAACCGCCTACGTCACGGTATAACCTGTCGGCGCGCTCGCCTCCTCCGGAGTATGCGCGGCCGCCGCCGGACAGTGAGCTTGATGATACGACGCGAGACGCATGTCGCTCTGTTCCGCCGCTTTTGCTTACGCTCCGCTATCGAAATTACTTATGCGCCTAATATCAACCGCTGTGCTTGTTCCTTCTCTTTCCATTTCTCCTTCTAAGACTGTGCTTGACTATATGTACTGTGTGCTATACGTCGCTTTGAAATAAACTGTTAAACAGTGTTCTTGTTTACATTCACCGCGACCCGCACTATACTCAAGTAAGTGTTGCGTAGGCACCAGCCTACCAAAGTGGTGACCCCGAACTGTGCACGACGATATGGAAGCCAAAGGAACATCTAAACAGGTGAATAATGATGGCGCTGCGCAGAATGGCGCGGAGTTGTGTAAAGTGGGTGTGCGGATACCCCCATTCTATAAAGAAAAACCAGCACTATGGTTTGCCCAGCTGGAAGCCCAATTTACGCTGTCCAATATAACTGCGGACACTACCAAATTTTACTACACCATGGCCCAGCTGGATCCTCAATATGCGTCGGAAGTGGAGGACATAATAACAAACCCACCAGCTACAAATAAATACGACAAGCTCAAAACCGAGCTGGTGAAGCGGCTGTCAGCCACACGAGAGCGAGATATCCAGCAGCTCTTGTCACACTAGGAGTTAGGGGACAGGAAACCTTCCCAGTTACTACGCCGCATGCAGCACTTAGCCGGCCCTGGGGTGCCCGAGGATCTCATGAGTACTGTTATATTCCCTCTATGTATGGTGAATTGCTGATGAACCTGCTTCATCATCATTTAACTAGGCCCTGTACTGATGAAGTCGTTGGCGAGGAGTCAGTCTCTCTCCGCCGGTCATACCGTAGACACACATATTTCTATTCCCGATCTTTGAATATATTCTATTACTATAGTTTAAAAGTGTTTCTTTTTTTTAAAAAGAGAATTCGCGGACCCCTTATAACATTGGTGGCAGCGAGAAGGGATCTCAAAAGGTCCCCGGACGTCTCCTTCAGTTCCATATAAAAGTGTGTGAAAGTGCAAAACGAGAGACTCAAAATACCTCAACTTTATCAGCGAGTCCACTGTGTGCTAAATGGATCAGGAGAATAACACCAGCAGCGTGTTACCTTCTGCAACCCAGCACCGACTCCAATATTCTAGTTCCAGCACAAACCCAGTTCCAGTTACATTCGAGTTCCAGGAAAGTTCCAGCATACATTCCAGTCCTTCTACGTCGTTCTGAACCAAATACCAATTCAGACCATAATTTCGTCACATCGAGTAACATCATGCCAGCTATCATCTACCTTCTAATGTGAGTACATTCCAGTTTAAAGTGAAAGTGCATACCTAAAAGTGTCCCACAAAAGTTTTATTCATTGACATTAAATTAACAAACTGTAGTGTAACCGAGTTCACGCATTGTCTCATTCTTATCTCAATTGTGTTATTGTTTTGACTGAGTGTCGCCCACGCATCTATAATGGGAAAAGATAAAGACAAAGCAGGACCGTCTAAAGGCGTAGAGCTTAGTATTCTATTGAAATTTATAAACAAATTCGATGGCAGTCGCGACAGACTTGCTCCATTTTTAAACAATTGCCAAAACGAGATAGACCTTGCTTCGCCTTCCCAGCAAATTATATTATTTAAATATATTGTAAGCCAATTGGAAGGACGCGCGGAAATAGCGTGTTCTATCAAAGAATTTGAGACATTTGATCAGTTAGAAGATTTTCTGAAAAATCAGTTTGGCGAGAAAAAACATTATGCCGCCTTATTATCCGAGCTGCAAGATTGTCGCCAGCTTAGTAACGAAGCGGTTAATCAGTTCGGCCTCCGCGTAGAATCCTGCTTAGCAAAATTAATAACTGAAATAAATATCACTATACCAACCAAATTAAAAGGAGAACTGACTGGCCGCATCGCCGCAATGCAAGACCTCGCATTACACACATTCGTGACCGGGTTGAACCCAAGACTGGCAACCGTTATTCGATGCCGTAATCCCTCAACCCTCAATGAGGCAATAAGCTTTGCCTCATCTGAAGAAAAAATATTACAGGCAACACTTAAGAAACATCCAACTTCACATAGCGGTGCCAACTCCTACCAGAACCGTCCACAACAATCATCGAATTTCCAAAATCAGAATCGTTACCAACATCCTAACAATTATCAAAATCCATCTCAACGGTCAGGCCAGTTCCAGCGTCCTCAGAACCGAGGATTTCAGAATCGTGCGGGGATAAACATTACCAACGAGTCCAACGACAATGGTCAAAATAATTCTAGTTCTCGTCCTGTCTGTCGATATTGCAAAAACGAGGGACACCTCATTAAAGACTGCCGTAAACGCGAATTCAACAACAAACGTTTCGGCAACTATCAAAATCAAGGCCAGTTTAGCCACCCTGTACACCATGTTGACTTACCCTCATTCGATCAGGAAAATGAAGGAGTCGACGAAATCGATGATTTAAACGAATAGGTTTTCCTGTACGGTGTCGCGCGGGAAATGAACCATCAAAAGCCGATACTTTCTCATCCCAAAATCTGACTAAACAACAGTCTACGCCACAGGGTAACCAGCCCCACCGGAAAGACAAATCCTCTGAATCTATACGCCCAGCAGCGGCTTCCGAATCCTCTGAATCTATACGCCCAGCAGCGGCTTCCAAATCCTCTGAATCTATACGCCCAGCAGCGGCTTCCAAATCCTCTGAATCTATACGCCCAGCAGCGGCTTCCAAATCCTCTGAATCTATACGCCCAGCAGCGGCTTCCAAATCCTCTGAATCTATACGCCCAGCAGCGGCTTCAAAATCCTCTGAATCTATACGTCCAACAACGGCTTCTAAATCCTCTGAGTCCATACCCACAGCAGCGACATCTGAAAAAATATATCAAATTAATACAGATCCAAAAAAAAAGTACTTACCCTATATTGAAATACTTACCTCCGTTTCTACCCGACCCTTGACGCTTTTAGTTGATAGTGGTGCATCCGTAAGCTTGATCAAGAAAAGCTCTGTTGAAATAATGCCTGAAATTCTAAGAGATAAAATATCATTTTCAGGAATAGGACAAACTGAAAACCCGATGTCTTCTCCAGGTCGAATCGCGATTGAGTTCAATTCAATAACTCACCAGTTCTATGTCGCATCTGGAATCACAATACCATATGACGGTATTTTAGGAAATGACCTTTTTACAAAAACAGACTGTAAAATCGATTATACTAAACAAACTCTCACGATTGACAAGACACAATTACTCCTGAAATTTCAAAAACCTACATACACCATTTCTCCACGAACACAGATGGTAATCGAGTGTTCTGTACAGAATCCAGAAGTAGGAGAAGGTTTCGTATTAGACCAAAATTCAATAGAGTCTTTACTAATTGCTAACTGCATAGTTAAAGTAAAGAATAACTCTAGAATAAATATATCCGTCGTTAATGTCTCCGAATCCCCCATAGTTGTGAATTCCAATTTGAATATTAAATTAATTCCAGTGAATGAAATATTTAATGAGCACCACGAAGTTAATAATTTTTCTTCCAAAAGGAAAATAGATGCTGTTAACCGTACTACTGAAGTATTAAATCAGTTACGAATATCACATTTGAACAAATAATAAAAAAGGTGTCTAAATGAGCTCAGTTCTAACTATTCTGACATTTTTCACCTACCCGATCATAATTTAACTACGACGGATATCCTGAAACATGAAATAAATACGTCCTCCTCTGTTCCCGTAAATACGAAGTCTTACAGATTCCCGGAAATACATAAACAATAAGTACAATCGCAAGTAAATAAAATGCTTCGTCAGGGTATAATAAAACCCTCAACATCCCCTTGGTCTTCCCCAATATGGGTTGTTCCAAAAAAAATTGATGCTTCAGGTGAACGTAAGTGGCGGGTCGTCATTGATTACCGCAAACTTAACGATATCACCATCGGAGATTCCTATCCGATTCCGAATATTTCTGAAATTCTTGACCAATTAGGGAAATGCAAGTACTTCAGTACTCTTGACCTTGCTTCCGGTTTTCATCAGATCCCAATGGCTGATAACGATGCTTCAAAAACCGCGTTCTCAGTCCCTCAGGGACATTTCGAATTTACGCGAATGCCCTTTGGTCTAAAAAATGCTCCCTCAACTTTTCAGAGACTAATGAATTTAGCTCTTTCAGGCCTTCAAGGAATAGAATGTTTTGTCTATCTCGACGACATTGTCATCTATTCTTTCGATTTGGAAACTCACATCAAAAATCTATCCGAAATTTTCCAAAGGCCCCGTGACTTCAATCTGAAACTTCAGCCGGATAAGTGCGAGTTCCTCCGTAACGAAGTATCTTATCTTGGTCATATCATCACCGATCAAGGTGTCAAGCCAAATCCTGAGAAAATCAGAGCCGTTCAAGAATTTCCATTACCCAAATGTCCTAAAGACATAAAATCATTCCTTGGGCTCGTGTCTTATTACCGGAGATTTATCCCGGAATTATCTAAAATCGCCAAACCCCTAACTTCTCTCCTTAAAAAGGACACTCCATTCAATTGGGAACATGAACATCAATTATCATTTGAGACTTTAAAAAATTCATTGACATCGGCTCCCTTGTTGGCATACCCCGATTTTTCCAAACCCTTTGTACTCACCTGTGACGCATCAAATTATGCGATTTCAGCTATCCTTTCTCAAGGGCCTATTGGCAAAGATCGCCCTATTGCCTATTCATCTCGGACTTTGAATAAAGCCGAATGTTATTACAGCGTTACTGAAAAGGAATGTTTGGCTATCATTTTTGGTACCAGAGTCTTCCGGCCATATCTCTATGGCCGCCGTTTCAAAATCGAGACCGATCACCGCCCATTAAAATGGCTTTTCAATTGTAAAGAACCCGGTTCTAAATTAGTTAGGTGGCGACTGAAATTAGAAGAATTTGACTATGAAATTGAGTATAAAAAGGGTAAAATCAATAGCAATGCCGATGCGTTGTCTCGTTACCCTGTAAATCCGATTCTCCATAATGATACTGATCCTGAAGCCTCAATCTTACAAACACAATCTAATAAGCCACAAACCATCAACGTCAACTCAAGACCCTGATCTTGACTCAATTCAATTGAGTGACTTAATAGATCTCGGCGATGATAATATAAGCCCTTACGGCGATAACATAGATTTTACTCCCCCGGATCTTCCATTTTCACCACACCCTGAAACGCCAGCAGAATCACCTCAAATCATACACTCTCCCAACAACGACTACTCCCAATTTCTGAAATCATTTTCCAACAAAAACGAAACATATAACACACACATAAACGAATGTAATGAAAATTTGCTGAAAACTCAATACAAAACCATCCTTGTTCCCACATCAATAGATCTTGACGAATCAAATATGTATATCCAAGACCTATTATCTGAAATGGAAAATCCAACAGAACTTCTAAATAGCGAGAGAGAGCTACATTCGTTCAAAAAAATTTAAAACAAAGGAAAAACTTATTACTTACTATTCACAAAAGTCTATCATTTTGATTCCTGCAATTATCCAGAAATATTCCAATGTCTGAAATCGGTTAAAAATTATTTATCCGAAAATGTTACGGAGATTGCTATATCAGACTTCCAAAATCCATTCGACAAACATGCTTTCACAAAAATCTATGGCATGATTATGTATTTATTTCACAATAGCCAGATCAATGTCAACATTTGCCACAACACCATAATTTATGCCGTCCCTTCAGAAATAGCAAAGATTTTAAAAGAGAATCATGATATACCAATTGCAGGCCATTTAGGTTCCACCAGGATGTACAATAGAATCAAACAGCGTTATTACTGGAAAAATATGCGATCAGACATTGAACTGTATGTAAAAAACTGCAAGTCATGTCAATCCAACAAAGCCTTTCGTAAAATAAACAGATCTCCTATGCAAATAACCACAACATCAACTCGTCCATTTGACCGTATCAGTTTAGACATAGTTGGACCATTACCTGAAGCCGGACTTTCGAAGCTAAGATTTATTCTTACCCTCCAAGATGATTTGACAAAATACTCGATTGCTTACCCCGTCTCGAATGCCACAGCAGAAGAATGCTGTGAATGCCTCGTTCATTTCATATCGCTCTTTGGAATCCCCAAAATGATTTTAACCGATCAAGGGACTAACTTCACTGCCGACCTTTTTAAACGTACTTGCGAATTCCTTAAGATAAAACAAATCTGGTCTTCACCATATCACCCTCAAACCCAAGGCGCAATTGAAAGGAGCCATTCTACGCTGAAAGAATACTTAAAATCGTATGTAAATGAAAACCAAAATAATTGGCATAAATTTGTGTACACAGCAATGCTAGCATATAATAGTAATACCCACTGCACAACCCAATTTACACCTTTCGAGCTGATGTTTGGACATAAGCCACATATCCCTGACTCTGTCTTTAATCTACGCTCAGATGTTACTTATCCAGAGTATGTAAAAATGCTTAACCACCGATTAAAACTATCCCGCGAAAAGGCTTTAGAAAATATCCGGCTCTCCAAAGAAAGATCCAAGGCTTATTATGACAGACAAACCAGAATCTCTACATACGAAGTTGGCGATATGGTATACTTAAGAAACCATCTCAGATTGCGAAAAGCCCTTTCACCAATCTGGAAAGGCCCATATAAGGTGGTTACAATACATGGAAACAACACATTGTCATTGCTAATAAACAGACGCCATGTTAAACACCACTATGACCAAGTGAAACCAGCACATGAATGTGAATAACCCCTTAGATAGGTAAGATATGTAGTTAAGTTCTAATTTTAATGTAGTTATTAAATTTTTCCAGATTTATTGTGAACAATCACAATCAAGTTCTGGCTACTAGCGTCGAACCGATCACCAAGCGTCCTGGGATACTCTTTAACCCAATTGGTACATTACGTGTCGTGGATGACCATTTTCACGTAGTTATTCCAATAGACATCTCTTACGTTAACCATCACCTGGAAAATATTCGTGAAACCTTTAGTACTGTCAGATTCCTATGTCAACAGAATGAACCCATTAGAGGTCGATGTCACAACATGATGCACTCGATTCCCTCTTCAGCGATATTCTACGAGACCATAACTCTATTTCCCATCTCACCTCAAGTAGTCCAACTAGAAGGTCAGCCTGGTTCTCGGGCGTCGGAACTGTATTTAAACACATATTTGGCACCCTAAGTGAAGAGGATGCTGAAAAATATAATAATGCTATTCGAATACTTTACGATAACGATAGTAAACTTACAAGTTCTTTGACGGACAGCATTATTGTATCTCAATCGGCAATTTCAAATCTTAACCGATCCCTGTACGAACTAAATAAAAATGAAGCCATACTGGACGCCACTCTTGAAAATTTAACCCATTCATTAAACAATGTTTCCAAAATAATGAATGAACTTGCATTCGAAAATCAAATAACTCACACATTGAACAGTTTGCAAGCCAATATGATCACATTGTCATTTAAAGTTGAAGATATTGTAAATTCTGTACTATTTACTAAAACAAATACTTTGCATCCTTCAATAATTACTCCTAAACAGCTGTATAACGATATTTTAAAACATGTCAATTTAATGCCTAAATATAAAAACTTCCCTGTTGATTTACACCTGAATAATATACATTTACTGATGAATCTTTCAGAATTGATATCATACTTCTTAGATAATAACCTATTTTTTTGTAGTGAAGATTCCTTTAGTTACACTCACAGAGTTTAATCTGTTTAAAAATATACCTGTGCCTACACCCTTAGATGTTAATAAATCAAACACATTTTCAATGATTTTATCTGAAAAACCATTTATTGCCTTAAGTAAAGACAAAACTGTGTATGTGACTCTGGAAAACCTTCAAAAATGTAAAACTATCTTTGAGGACAAATTTATGTGTGACGAAATCGAAATCTTCAGTGTTATTGGGTATCCATCCTGTGAAACCGAAATTATGACAAAAGCTATCACTCATATGCCTAACCAGTGTAACCATAAATTTCTCTTCGGATATATAGACATTTGGCACAGATTAAGTAATGACAAATGGATTTTTATCCAATCTGAATCTACTAAGCTTTCGATAGACTGTAATAACAACCTCACGGAATTAACAATATCCGGTGCAGGCGTACTGAATATTGAACCTGAGTGTATAGCGTATTGTAGAAGCAATAAGCTATTAAGTAAATCTAACCCTAAGGTATCTATAATTAACATAAGACCTGAATATAGTATAACTGACGATAAATGCTGTAACATACAAAAATTCAAAGATTTAAACTTGGACACTTCACATCAGAGTATTTCGAATATCAACCTAGATAATCTTAAATATTTAAAATTACATCAAAATATCGAAAACCTAAAATCTGTAAAACCATCAGAAAAATTTGTAAACCATGTCAGTTTTCCAATTTTTAGTGTATTATCAATTATCTTTTGTGTTAGTGTTATAATTTTATATTTTTGTAAAAAGTATGAGTATCTACAATCCCTTATCTGTAAAGATCAAAGTGATCCTGAAAACCCAGAAATTCAAATAGCCGATGAATCTGATCCTGGTCCGCGACTTCGTATTGACTGAATTTCATCTGAAACTTACATGAAATTCGGTAAGTTTCATCTTACGCAGGGGGCTGTTATATCCCCTCTATGTATGGTGAATTGCTAATGAACCTGCTTCATCATCATTTAACTAGGCCCTGTACTGATGAAGTCGTTGGCGAGGAGTCAGTCTCTCTCCGCCGGTCATACCGTAGACACACATATTTCTAATCCCGATCTTTGAATATATTCTATTATTATAGTTTAAAAGTGTTTCTTTTTTTTAAAAAGAGAATTCGCGGACCCCTTATAACAGTACGATGTGGACCAACAGGCTTCCCCAGAACATCCAGGTCATCCTCGCGTCACAAATGAAGTGTACTTTGGAAGAATTGGCGGAATTGGCGGACAAGGTGCATGATGCCATTGCTTCTGCTCCACAAGTCGCGGCGGTACAACCAGCTGTAGCTCCTCCAACGGACCCGTTGGTCTTCCAGATCGCAACACTCAGCAAGCAGATGGAGGCTTTGACCACCAGAATGGACAGAATGTCCCGGGAGCCCCGCCAATCACGACCGACGACGAGTAACCGAAGCCGAAGCCGAAGCCGAAATCGCCAGAACTCGACGAGGTCAAACTCCAACTACCGCAAATTTCCCACCTGCTGGTACCATCACAAGTTTGGAAGCCAGGCACGGTGCTGTGTGAAACCGTGTGACTATACAGCGGGAAATGTATAGGGCAGTCGATGACGGCGACTGGCGGCTGTCCGAATTCCGGTCGCTTATTTGTTATGGACTCTAAATCAAAAATACAATTTTTAGTAGATACCGGAAGTGATTTGTGTGTGTTTCCCCGTAATTTATTAAAAGAACGGAGAAATAAAACGAATTATACTTTGTATGCAGCTAACGGTACAATTATTAATACTTACGGGTATGCACACTTAGTTCTTAACATAGGATTGCGCCGCGACTATTCTTGGCGATTTGTTATAGCGGATGTCACTGGGGCAATAATAGGTGTAGATTTTCTCGCTCATTATAATCTTTTAGTTGATTGCAGGAACCATCGCCTTACTGACAATAATACAAGGCTCACCGCCCCTGCTTTGCCTGCGCGGCCGTCTGATGTCATTTCTTCGGTAAAGGTTGTAACTGGTGAGTCCACATATCACAACATACTACGCGAATACCCTGACATCACTCGCCCATCTGGCATACATCGAACACCTAAACACTCAACAGTACACCACATTCGCACCACACCCGGCCCGCCCGTATCTAGTAAACCAAGACGACTGGCACCCGATAAATTAAAGGTAGCAAAAGAGGAGTTTGCCTCTATGCTTTCGAGTGGCATAGCCAGACCCTCTGAGTCACCTTGGGCATCTCCCTTACATCTGGCCCTTAAAAAAGACAACGGTTGGAGACCGTGCGGTGACTACAGGTTGCTTAATGCGAGAACCATTCCGGATAAATATCCGATTCGCCATATCCAGGATTTCTCGCACAGCATAACTGGTTGCACCGTCTTTTCAACCATAGATCTCGTCAAGGCCTACAACCAGATCCCCGTCAGCCCCGAAGACATCCCAAAAACCGCCATTACAACGCCGTTCGGGCTTTACGAATTCCCGTTCATGACGTTCGGACTTCGTAATGCCGGGCAGACTTTCCAGCGCTTCGTGGACGAGATGCTGCGGGGACTGGATTTCTGCTACAGTTACCTTGACGATTTCTTGGTCTTCTCAGAGGACCACAAGACGCATGAAGCACATTTACGGCGACTGTTCACCAGGTTGCAGGAGTATGGGATGGTGATCAACACCTCCAAGTGCCACTTCGGAGTGGAAGAGGTAACCTTCTTAGGATACCGTATATCTGCAAACGGTACCAAACCACTACCTGCCAAGGTGGCAGCCATCCAGGACTTCCCAACGCCGAGGAACGTGAGGGAACTCTGGAGATTCTTGGGTATGCTTAATTTTCACAGACGGTTCATCCCTAACGCAACCGTACACCAGGCTCCCCTGAATTCTCTCCTCACAGGTTCTTTTAAAGGTTTCCATCCAATCAACCTTACCCAGGAAGAACAAGTTGCCTTCGAAAGGTGCAAAGCAGGTTTGTGCGATGCGGCACTGCTGGCTCATCCAGATGCATTGGCAAAATTATGCATCGTCACTGATGCATCAGACGTGGCTATGGGTGCTGTGCTGCAGCAGCTGAAGGACGGCGCCTGGGAACCTCTCTCATTTTTCTCGCGTAAACTGACGTCACCACAGCGAAAGTACTCTCCTTACGATAAGGATCTTTTAGCCATATACGAAGCTATAAAGTATTTTAAGCACATGGTAGAAGCACGAGACTTCATTGTCTATACTGACCATAAACCTTTGTGCTTCGCATATAGCTCTCGTAAAGATAATTGTTCCCCGAGGCAGTTCCGACATTTAGATTTTGTGTCACAATTTACGACAGACATCAGGCACATATCAGGAAGAGACAGTGTCGTAGCTGACACTCTGTCACGAGTCGAGGAAATCACGCAGCCTGTTGACTACAGTAAGTTAGCTACGGCACAAAACACCGACTCTGAGCTACGCCTTCTTCTGAGCAGTAGCAGCTCACTGTGCCTGAAGAAAGTGAATGTGCCCGGAACTACTGTCGACCTTTACTGCGAGGAGAAAGAGGAGAAGGTAAGGCCCTATGTACCAAAGGAGCTCAGGCAGCAGATTATCAAGAGCCTTTACTCTCTAAGCCATCCAGGAGCAAATGCCACTGCCAGGTTGGTTGCGGAGAGGTACGTTTGGTCAGGGGTACGCAAAGACTGTCGAGAGTGGACCCGAAGTTGTCTGGCTTGCCAGCGCTGTAAGGTCACTCGTCACGTCTCATCACTCTTAAGCACGTTCAAGCTGTCGCATACCAGGTTCCAGAATATCCACATTGACCTCATAGGACCACTACCACCTTGTCAAGGGTTCAAGTACTGCCTCACTGCCATCGACCGTTTCACACGTTGGCCTGAAGCAGTACCACTGCAAGACATATCAGCCGAGACCGTCGCTAAAGCGCTGTTGCACGGTTGGATTGCTCGCTTTGGATGCCCAATTGACATTGTCACCGACAAAGGTCAACAATTTGAGTCGACGCTATTCGAGCAGCTGGCAAAACTGGTAGGATTTCGGCGTAAGCGCACTACTGCGTATCACCCTGCCTGTAACGGACTCGTGGAACGTTTCCACAGGCAGCTGAAAGCAGCTATAAAGTGCCACGCCGACAGCAGTTGGGTTGAAGCACTCCCTTAGTCCTGCTAGGAATCAGAGCCGCATATAAGGACGACCTTCAAGCCTCTGCGGCAGAATTGGTTCACGGTGAGACTCTTAGGTTGCCCGGAGATTTCTTTGATCACGAGACTCACGCCACCACGGATGTTACTGACTACCTGTCCCGACTTCACATGTTTGCTAGGAATCTGAAACCAGTGCCAGGTACTCGTCACGCGGGACGTCGGCCGATTTTTTACTGAATGTAAGTACATCAATATTTATTACTGAATGTTATTTATCAATCGCAATCCGTTATGCAAATTTACATTAGCATGTTTATAATAATAAAATCGATAATTACAAATAATAAAATCAATGTTAATAATCTAATCTTAATATTAATCCTAATAATCAAATCTTAATACTAATCTTAATAATCTAGTCTTAATAATCTAATTAAATATTGATATTAATAAAATAATAATAAACAAATATAATAATACTAACTTAATAATAATAATTTAATAATAGTAATTTTAAGTGGATAATACATCAACTTATGTTGAATCATAAATGTCACTTTGCATTATATAAACTTTAATATATTTTGTACGTTGAAGCGGACAAGCGCACCGTTTTTTATTAGTAGATAGGAGCGCGCACTGCAACCGCCTACGTCACGGTATAACCTGTCGGCGCGCTCGCCTCCTCCGGAGTATGCGCGGCCGCCGCCGGACAGTGAGCTTGATGATACGACGCGAGACGCATGTCGCTCTGTTCCGCCGATTTTGCTTACGCTCCGCTATCGAAATTACTTATGCGCCTAATATCAACCGCTGTGCTTGTTCCTTCTCTTTCCATTTCTCCTTCTAAGACTGTGCTTGACTATATGTACTGTGTGCTATACGTCGCTTTGAAATAAACTGTTAAACAGTGTTCTTGTTTACATTCACCGCGACCCGCACTATACTCAAGTAAGTGTTGCGTAGGCACCAGCCTACCAAAACCGAAAGCTGGCGAAAACAAAAAATACTTAAAACATAAACTTAAACACACATAAAATATTTAAAACATAAATAGTGTTATTTTTTTATCCTTTTTGGCTGTTCAAATTAGTATTTTTGATGTGCGATCAAATACTAGCCATAACAAAACATGCGGGTTTTTTAAGAATTAAAAGTAGTATCCATACAATAGATTATATCTATGGCCATTATCTTAACCATAGATATTAGTTTATCGGGGTGTCCGGAGGTGGCACTGTGCCGGAATGTGTGGACTCAAAGAGAGCAGTGTGCTTAGTGGGAGTTGCACAGAGCCAATCGAATGACTTTACGATCGCGTTAATCGAGCATTCACTGTGAAAAGTGACAATCGAGTATTTGCGAGTGTAAGTCCGAGTGAGTCGCATTCGATTATCACTATTCGATTGACGTTTACTCACCGTGAGTTGCGTTATTCTTTATGTTTAAGTTGGTAGCGCTGTAGTGACAAAATTAACAACCAGCCAAAACACATACACCTTTTTGACCGTGCTGTATTATTTAGTGTAATTTGTTGAACCTAACCTTTATCGTGATTTATAATTCTCTTCTTTATCAGCATGTTCGCCTCCACTGTTGGACCGCCAATTCGTGCGATCTGCTGCCATTCTCATCCATGTCAGGCCGATTGAACCGTAGCCGTTGATAAATATGTGGCTTTATTTTTTCAGACACGGTGATCTGCTAAACCCACCACCAATGCAAAGGGAAGAATTTCTCATATAAAACGTTTGGGAGGCCTGCTGCTTTATTAAATAGTGATGGAAGTGGTGATAAAAAATCCACAGAAAAGTGGAAACAGGTTAGGCTTCAAGTGTTGATCAGCTGGTTGAGGAATTCGGTGGTGGTTTATAAGCTACATATTTATGTGTTGACTATACGTACCTTACTTACTATAAGTATAATAAACATTTATTTATATAAAAAATCAATTTTATTTTATCCCGTTTTACAGTGGACAACATTTTATTGCTGCATTATTCTGACTAATCCCGCAATGCTCTTCGAATTATATCTGTGGTGGCACTTCGTTCTGTAACCGCGTACCTTGATCTAGCCCCAAACTAGGATTCCCTGTATCTTGGGTACTAGACAACGATACACATACTTATAAAGATAAATATTATACTTAGATAGATAAACAACCATGAGTAGGGTACAAACATCCGTTCTCATCAAACAAATATTTGCCCCCACCGGGACTCGAACCCAGGACCCTCGGCTTAGTAGGCAGGGTCACTGCTGACTCGGCCATTCGGATCGCGAATTACAGTTTACACTATTCGTTTTAGGTTAATTTCGACGCTCTCACCTTCAAATCCAAAGTGAGAACTTTACTTTGCGAACGTGAGCGATTCACCATTCGAACTGTCGAAATGATGACGTAGATATAACTCGCACTCGCAAAATCAGCGTAAACGCGTTCACTTCTCGATCGTCACCGATAAATGGAACGCATTCGATCGTGACAAAAAGTGACAATAGTGCTTTGTAAACTCGCACTCAGAATTTTAATTTCAAATCGTTGCCGATAGGAGGCGCTGGCTCAATGCCATACAAAACTGAGTTCGCGTAAACGCGTTCGATGAGTTAGAAAAACTCCCGCCTTTGCCCAGCAGTGGGACATTATCGTACAGGCTATATAAAAAAAAAGAATTAAAAAGGTATACTCGTAAAGAATATTGTCGTTTTACGTTTTCCCGTGTGCAATGGTACGGAACCCTTTGTGTGCGGGTCGACGTCTTCTTACTGGACCGGTTTTATTTCCTTTTAAGGTACAAATTCCTAAAAATACAAATAATCTAGTGTCATACTACATTATATAATACTAGTACATACGAGCATAATGCTATGAGGTGACATATATGATTCAAACATTTACATAAACATTTTAAAACAGCCACATACATTGCTTCTGGCCCCCCACTAGGATACTCTGTGTCGTGAAAACCAAAACAGCGATATCACACACAAATAAACATCCAAGACCTGGGTTTTTTTAACCACAGCCGGGGATCGAACCCGGGATCTCTCGTATAGTAGCCAGAGCTACAAACGCAGCACTATAGAGGTCTTCCAACATTCATTCAACGTTAACAATTTTGTTTTGTGCGATGTGATACATTTCATACCAATACTAGGCGGTTTATTCACACATAACTAGAGCTATCTTGAATTCAGGTGTTCAAGTGCTCTTCTATTTAAAAGGCTTATCAAACGCCATTTATAAATCGTAAAATACCTAATAGTGTACTTTTCCCCTCAAATGTAACCCTGGATAAAGTTTACTGTTGAAATTAATGGAAATACAGCGATGTGAGAGTTGATTCATTAAATTCACGTAAGTGGTACAAGGCAACGCGAAGTCCCAAAGAGGTCACATACGAGTACCTAAATGAAATTAGTTCCAGCCAAGGCCCGCAAGAGCTTAAAGAGTTAAAGGATAAACCCAAAGACATTAATAACTAGGTTGAATAACAACAACAACGTCATATAACCTGTTGTCTCTAACTTCAAGTGTAAAGTACCTCAGCCATGTATCGTGTGATGTTAGTCATGTCATGTAGGTATACATTTGATTACTTATATTTATCACAGCGGGAGTAGAGGCGAACACGTAACGGCACGTGTCGATCGAATCTTTATGATCGTTAAAGATAGATAAAACTAAGGCCTGATAGAATAAACAATAAGTACGTAGAGAGGTTCTCGGGAACGCAACTTAACCATCACTGCTTGCACGCTTGTATCGGTACCGGTATTTCTGAAATACGACTTCAAATTATGAATCAATCTCTCCCATATTATGAATCAATCTGTCCCCTGTTATATATCAATCTGTCCTACGCTTTGAATCAATATGTCCCATATAAATAATCAATCTGTCCCATGTTATGAATCAATATGTCCCATATTATGAATCAATCTGTCCCATGTTATTAATCAATCTGTCCTATGCTATCAATCAATCTACTTTCACAACATGTGACAGATGCTTAACTATTATTGTGTGTCCGTAGCATCACCTACATGTGAGTTCGCCTCAACTCCTGCTGCGTAGCCTATATGTCTCGGCATTCCGCAAATACTGAACATGCTTCTATCTACGACACAAAGGATCTTCGTAATACACACTTCGTACCCTTCACTCGACTGGTTGTTATAGCCTGACAGACACATATTATGACACCTGCTTACCTATACGTGACAGGGTGGCCGGGAAACAAGCTATATAATCTTAGACGTTGTGCAGACGTGATGTGACGTAAATATACTGCGATTTTTAATTTGAGGCCAGAAATGTAAACAAACAACTGCATTTTCCAGTACAAAAAGTATAAAATGAATGTCAAAGTCAACGGTTTTGTTCTAGGAAATGACAGTTGTTTGTTTACATTTCTGGCCTCAAATTAAAAATCGCAGTATCTGACAAATCATAGTATCTGACAAAGGGCACGTTAGCAAGGCATGTCTACCCAATCGAAATTTCAGGATTGGGAACCCAAAAGGACCTGCAGTGTAAACGTGGCTTTTGCAGCCACATGTCACGTCACGTCACATAATGGGTGCAACGCCTGAGATAAAGCATCTCCCTGTTACCCTGTCACTTGCCACGCCACTTGAGTGGGCACGACGCTTTATGAGAAACCGTATCGGGCGGGGAGTGAAAAGCTCGTTACGCTGAGTGACCTAATAGCAGCCCTCGCCATCCACTATCCGTTCCTATTCTACCAAAGCATCTTTTGTGAGAATGTCGATCTCTAGCTATCAGGCAGGCGCACACCAGACGGTAAGGTGCGTGTTTGAAACAGTAACTTTATAATACAAGTATGTTTTGATTGCCACACAGTGCTTGTTACAAGGCGATATGGCAATAATTTCGGCAGTGTAAGCATCTAGATAAATATGTATTCGATGTCTAGTCTATGTCAGTGGGGGTCAACATAAGGTGACTATGCCTATCTAAAATGCGCCCTCCTATATTATTTGCCCGTAATGTCTTCAGTATCGTTTCAAAATCGCAAAACTTAAGTGATATTGGAATAAATATTTTGCCTAGCGTAGTTTGCTACGTTGTCCGTCCCCTGCAGTATTTTGCTTGGCAATCACAAAACTTAACCGATATTGAATTAAATTTATTACCCACTGTAGTAGGTACGATTCAGTTCTACGTCTTTAGCAACTTTGGGAAGGCAAAAAAGCACGATAAACTCGGAACTCATCGTAAAAAACGAAATACCAGGAGTAATTACTACATATAGTAGCGGACGTTACAATTAATCTCCACTTAAAGGTGCAATTAAGCTTAGGTCGTCAAGGAGAGAAAGAAAGAATATTATTAAGATCGTGCGACTTTTCGCGAAACCTTTATTCCTGGGTTCATTAATCTCCTTCGTACGCTCACATAGATTAATGAATCGGTCAAGTTTTGGGAGGTGCTTTGCCCAAAGTTACTTCTGACAAGTATTGTTAACTTCTTAGGACAGTCCCTCTTTTAGGGTTTCGTAATAACTTTTGTGGAGCAATTTTATCTTATTTTATCTGTCAAGGCAATGCTGGTACCCTTTCTATTGATCAGTTGATTTGAAGATTATAAGATATATGTCTATTGTCTAGCTCCATGGCCATTTGTGAGACTTAAATTTTGTGCATGTTCGCCTTTGTTAGCGTCCATGCTATGACACAGTATGAAAGCGTGGGGCGGCAAATTGGTTTTATACCCTGGTTTTGCGGGATTTTCGACTTGTAGACATTTTTGAGCATCCCAAATGCGGCCCAATCCAAATGAATCCGCCTTGAAAATCAAATACAGGCAATAGCAGCGCATGAACCACAAGTCCTGGTGAATGGAATTGCCATTACACGGGTCCGCGAGGCTCGCAACCTAGGTCTTCTCATCGATGACAAACTACGATTTGAAGGGCATGTCCTCGAGATAGTAAGGAACTGTTTCTATAGGCTTAAAGTTCTCTATAGAATCCGGGATCTTCTCAGCGTTGAACTGCGAAAACAGTTGAGTGAAGCTTTAGTACTATCTAAGTTAAACTACTGCATCACGGTATATGGATCGTGTCTGTTTGGAAAAACCCAAAAACTCATACAAAGAGTACAAAATGCCTGTGCCCGGTTCTGCTTCGTGATTCCTCCTCGAACACATGTCACTCCATTTCTTAACGAGGCAAACCTTTTAAAAATGGAAGCTAGACAAGACCTGCATTTTTCTACGTTACTATTTGAGGTTATACGGACTAGGAGGCCTTCATATCTATACGATAAACTTACCTGGCGTCTGTCCCAGCGTGTTGCACCTTTCCTCTCAATGCCCCGTCACAAAGGTGCAGCTTTCCGTGGTAGTTTCAAATACCGTGCTACCAAATGCTGGAACAACATCCCACCTCCACTGTTGTCTCTGGTTAGTAAGGCTGGTTTTAGAGGTGCCTACCGGAAATACCTAACAATGCAGCAAAAGGCCGAGGAAACAGCACGCTCCTAACATACAGTACTGATTTTTATTGTGTTTTTGTATTTTTGTTTTTTTAATTTATTTATTCTGCTACCCACCTTATTTTCACATCACTTACTTCCCAATTTAAAATATTTTGTGTAGTAATGACTATTTAATTTGTGTTACTAATTCTCAATTTTTTAATTTCCCAATTAAAATATCCCAATAATCATAATACTGACATCCCATCTAATTAATTTTTTTTATATCACTCTTTATGCAATTTCAATTTCAATATAATTATTTGTTATATTTTATTATGGTTCCATTTTGGTCATAAATGGAATTTTATATTAATAATTAATACTAATGTATATTTTAATGTGTACTCCTGCATACTGTTGTCTCGTCCGTATTTGGCCCTGGCAGAATACCAGCGTCACAGATTCGTCTGTGACATTGCTGAGTCAGGGCCATTTCATTGTCGCGGTACATTCACAATACCACATAGTGAAAATGATTATTTATTTGTAAATTGTTTTGTGTTATGTTCTTCCAGGTTTTATTCTATTTTGTATTTCTTTTTATTATGTGTCTGTGTGTGTACCTTTTCAGTGAATAAATGAATTTATCTATCTATCTATCTATCTTGTTATCTCATTTACTTGAGGTTCTCGGCCAAGGGACAAACAATGTCGAATATAATTGATAATAAGATTAATAAGAGATATTCATCCTGAGGCAGATCTGCAAGGATACTATGTGCTTTTCTTCAAGAATGTTTTTGAGATTACTGAGGTCCTCAGTTATTATCCTCAGTTAGCACAAGTTCATTTACGAACCTCACGTGCAAAGGCTTTGTGCCGTCTTTTCCCCACACGATAGAGTCTTCAATATGTCTTCAAGAATAATACAATAATAAATCGTGTTTAGGTGGAGCAGTCTCGCCAAAGTTACGGAGTCGGTTAGCTCATGCATACGTACCTGCATTGTACCGTCGCAGCAGTAGAGCTCGCAGAGGATACTTACATACATGTTGCAATACCGCACAGTCTTTAACTGTGCCGAAAGCTTTTTCAAAATCTATAGGTACAAAAGCTAGACGCAGATGCCGGTAGTACATCCTACATCTCTCTATCAGATGCTTGATTGTATATATATGGTCAAGACTAGAATATCCGTTCCGTAAGCCCGCCTACTCCACTTGCTGGTATTCGTCTAGTAGGTACTCGCGTTAATCTATTTCACAGCACTTTAGCAAACAGCTCTTAATATCTCAATTCTTGTTCAAAATCGTCATTGCCGCATTTTCCAGGCGCGTGATATTGAGCTGTGTTTAGCATTACTGTGTTGCAAAACCAGGACTCTTCAAACGTATTCCCTGAAGAGTATAGCAATACACCATCATCCTCCATCATTAACCTTAAAATAAAACGTAATTAATAAAGTTCGGCATAATAACTCATTAATGGAAGGTCTTCATCTATTTCGAAGGCTACATATTACGCAGAGATTGCAAACTCAATTTTAATGGAACAACTCGTCAGTAAGAGAGGTATCATTGTATCATGTTATTCTTAGTGTCAGGTGTACCTATTCCTAAATAAATAATTTATTTTTTATACGGATGACGATAGACAATTATTTTTAAATGTTTCTGCATAGAAAAAGTTGCTATAAAATCAGGATAAAGTTATCTGGCATGAGCTTAAGAAGCTTTAAGAATCATTTTATCCGTAAGTTATCTTTTTCAGCTTTAGGGTCGTTTTCTTAGCAATTGGTATCGTTATATATTATGTGCGAGGCTACAACAGAAAAGACTCAAACTCTAATATAAAAGAAACTCATCGCTTATATTTCATTATGTTTGCTAAATAGCAAACACAATGAAATATTTAGTGAGACCAAAAAAAATAAAAGGGGATAATTGGCCTTTTGTAAGTTTGTCTTTTGACAATACCCTCCTTCACCCTTTTGAAACAAGACCCAGAAAAGAACAAATTGCTCTTATAAATAAACAAATTAACGGCACTCTTAATTAAATTGTGCTTCTTTATCTTTTCTTCTCCCAACAAGTATAAGTACTACTCCTGTCGTTGTCATTGCTGCTGTCCGCACTAAGAGATATTATTATCTCGTTTTGTATATTGTCTACGTGTATATCTTGTTCGAAATATTGTTGTATTATTGACTTCGTTTTCTCCACAACCTTCTTCCAGTCATCTACTGTTACTCCTGCACACGCAGCTTCTAGCAAACCCATCATCGGCGTACTAAATGGTGGATGCGTGTTCTGTCGAGCTGCATGGCCCTTTATATTAGCCCAAATAAGCTGTATGGCATTATATTGGCAGTGGTAGGGCAGCAATCTTATTACTTCGTGCCCGTACTTCTGGGCTAATTCGTCAATTATATATCTTGGTTTGCATGGCTTATTAGCTTTGATTAAACTGAGTAGTTCTGCTTTTAGTAAACCAGCACTGGCACATACACCATTTCTGTTCCGCCAAGAGATAATGTCTTCTTTATTGCTTGACTGAGTGGGTGGTATGTCCGCTTGTACCGAATAGTACCATGCATTATCCATAATTGTTGTAGATGGATTCTCAAGGCTGAATAGCAGCTTGTCGAACCATTCTTTAAATATATTAAAGTTCATCTCTTCATGGTAATCGCCTCTTTTTTAAGCAAATGCGAGAAGGCAGTCAAGAATGAAGCCTTGACCTAAGCCTGCGTGACAAATAATAAGGCGGGCACCTTTTCCTGATGGGACTTTTGGTGTGGAGGCCGCTGAGTCCTGGTCGATATGATACGGTTTGAATACCTTCGAAACCGTATGGTTTACATTTAACCATTTTTCATCCCGAAACACGACATTATCCCAATCTTTTACTTTGTTTATTTGCCGTAAGAATGTTAGTCGCTTCAGTTTCACATCTCAGCGCGTCATTAATATTTTACGCTTGTCAGCTATTTTATATTTGAATCCTATTAGCCTTCAAGACATTATTCTGAGATGTATTTCATTCAGAAAATAAGCCTACGTTTTCTAACGATTCTAATAGCTTTTTAGCAGTAGGATATTCTTTTCTAGAGTAGCATCCATAAATATAGTTAATTATTGCTTCCGCATCAAAACTTTCAATGCCAACGATTACTTTTTGTCTTTTTCTAGAATTTGGCGTTTTCATGGCATTGTCTTCGAGGCCCGTTTTCCCAAAAAAAAAAAGAATTTATTCGGGAAACTGTGTATTTGTTAATGCCAAGAGCTTCGGCAACGCGGTCTCAATGTCTTTAAAATAGAGGCCTGCCATTATCTTTGTAATTGTGAAAGTAATGAAATAAATTTACTACCTGCTGCCGAGCTTGAGCGTTGAGAATTTTTGATTGTTTCGACATCGACATGATATTATCAGAGATCACAACAAATACAACAAGTAACTTCGCACTACGACAAAATCAGTGGTGATCAAGATGACAAGATGTCATAAGGAGATAGAGGCTATGACAATGCTCCAGGGGGAAAGGAGGATATATATGCCATGATATCTCCGTGATAGGAATATTCCACAAAGTTTAAAAGCCTAAAAATTCAATCATTCTCCTTCTTTCGTCCTGACACCCCTTCGCAGGGGTATAGGAGTAGGACTCACAGTATAGATCTCTACTTTGTCTGATCTGCAGCCATCTCCAGCTCTGCCCAGTATGAGCTTACCACGGCGGCTTCATTATTATACCCTACAGTGGGTAGGTGTTGGCTGATTGATGACGATTATGATGATGAAAATGATATAATATTATTTATATTTAAAAGTTATTATTATTGTTTTATTTCAAAAAGATGTGTACAGCATTAATTTAATATCATAAATGGTTAAACATTCCTTCACAACAGTCATCCAGTCAATTCATCTAACTAAACCTCATTCTTTCCATTTTTTTGGGGAAAATCCCTAGAGATAAGAAGAAAAATTATTGGCATGTATTTTTTGTTATCAAAATGTCTCAAAACTACAACAAAAATATTTACTGCACATCAGAATTTACCAAAAAAACAAAAAAAAAATTGCAAACTGTTTAACGATTTATGTAAAACCGTTATACAAACTAATTATCTGATATCTAAATGTAAACCCAACTTTTCGTGAACCAAGCACCTTATTCTTCGGGGCCCATAAATTTTTATAATGAAAACACCATTTAATCAATCATTATTATTTAATCAATCAATCAAAAAATCACCTCGATCCAAACGTAATAACAATAAAGAACAATAAATTAAATTATGAAACATATTTCTTTGCCATTGCGATATAAAAACAAAATTAAATTGGGTAGTATTTAATCAGACATCAAATATGTCCTAAATGCACAGTAAAAATGTTCAACAAAAACACTTATGTTTCTTATGCTTCTAACACGTTCAAACAATTTTATGTTTCTTTTGTTTTTACATGTTAAACCTAACACGAAGGACAAAGGGGGCTTCACTTCGCTCACTCCCTTTACCCTTTACCTAAGCTAACGCACTACTTCGCCCTGTTATTTGCTGTTTGCGGTTTTATATTTCCCAATGAAATCTAAACTATAGCCTCAAACTCTTCATAGTGCGATAAAGGCAGGTCTTGCTTTAGCAGGGCGTCCGCGTTTTCGCATTATGCCAATAGCGATATTTAAAAACAGATAAGAAAAAATAATGTTATCTATAGTAGTAAGCTTTTTAGGTACAACCAGAGGACCATCAAACTCTTTTGCTCAAACTACAATACTATGGTATCAAAGATAATGCGTTTAAATTAATGGAATCTTATCTTATCATAAGAAAACTAAAAGTAGTTAGACAGATGTAAGTCCACTGGAACCCATATGAATATTGGTGTACCCCAGGGTTCTATTTTAGGTCCGTTCCTTTTCTTAATATATGTGAATGACTTACCGTATCTGGTGGAAAAAATTACTCAGATTGTACTATTTGCTGATGACACATCTATTATTTTCAAACTGAAAAGACAAAAAGAAATTCTAGATGACGCAAATAGTACACTCTCTCATGTCTTAGATTGATTGAATGTGAACAACCTGTTATTAAATTCAAAGAAGAGACTAAATGTATCAAATTTTGTTACCTAAATTACGACAGGTTGTAAACGAGTGTTAGAATAAGATCTGAAAGATTGGACTTCCTTGAGGACACAATCTTTCTTGGAATCACTATAGATTCGAAACTTCAATTGGGTTCTCACATAACTAATCTCGCATGAAAACTTAGCTTAGCCGCTTTTGCGGTCAGACAAATCAGATATCTTACAGATGTTGAAACTGCCAGATTGGTTTACTTAGTTATTTTCACAGTATGAGCAGCAGCAGATATAAATACAATATTTATTTTACAAAAAAGGACGATCAGGGCGATACATCAATTAGATACTAGGGAATCATTAAGAGAAAAATTCAAAGAAATTAATATACTTACAGTTACTTATCAATATATACGAGAATATTAAGTATTTAAGAAAAAACGTAGCTTTATTTAAAAGTTTAGTTGATAGCCATACTATTAACACTAGAATTAGAAATAGGTTAGCACTACCATTATTTAGACTAAGTAAAGTGGGCACATTCATGGGGCACTGTATTCGCTTTTACAATAAAATACCACAGGAATCATTGATCCTACCCGAAAAGAGGTTAAAAACTGTGTTTAAAATGAGCTGATAAGAAAGTCCTATTATAGTGTTAAAGAATACTTGGACCACAAAACTGCATGGTCCATACCATCTCAGCGCACAAAAATTCGACAATGGGTGATGGATCAAGTCTATCACTCGCCGGCGAATTTCCTTAGACCGAAACCAGTACGTGTTGTGGAGTCACTTTATAAATAGGAGGTATGAGGGAGTTTCTTGCCGTTCCTTTTTAACCCCGAGGCCCACCTTCCGAAACGGTGTAGTCTTTTTTATATAAAAAATATTACTTTTAGTTTATAAGTAAGTATAATTTTAACTTTGAATAACATCATATTATTTATTGATATTCAATAAAATAATAAATCTGAATCTATTTTTTTTCTTATGTTTGTATCACAAGGCCACGTCTACACAGTCATCGCCTTATTGTATAAGAGAGCGAGAACAGGGCATCTCTTTCCTGCAGCAGCGTTCCGTCATTGTAAAATCTATGTGTTTCATTCACGGTACCGTCAGAACCTTATTATTCGTACAATCAATCATAAAGCAAGACACGCAAATCATGAAAATAAATTAGCAGCGCAAGACCGTCCGGCGTCAGATGCAGAGCGATACCACTCACAAACATACTTTGTGCCCAAAAAACCGACAAACCTGTGTATAGCGCTTGTTTAATTGTTGTACTGCTTGTGGGACCATGGTGGAGTTTGGCAAGGATTTATATGGGTTATTATGCCCTTTAAAAAGTCAAACCGCATGTCACATGGGCAAACTTTGTACTCACTAAATCTGTGAAAATACGAGAAGTAATGATGGGTTACCGATATGTTTACATAACATAACATTTATGATAATCTGTGATGGGATCACCTTTAGAGGCCTGTTTATCGATAATGTTGTGTGGGCCATGTGTCTGACATCAAGATTAATTTTTACAAACCAACCACTCTGACCACAACATGAATAACCCTCTTGAAATTATATTTTAGTTTCAGTTGTTTGCAAAATAAACAATCAATAAAAAACCACGATCAAGAAACACATAATCTTGGTATATCCATATTTTGTGTTAAAGTCAGATCAATTTTCAGCAGGCAGGTATCTCTCAGAAACCTGAAAATAAAATTACAAATGATAATTGTCTGAAGACACAAAGTTTTACAGGAGTACAATTTGTGTGTTATCAATAAAGTGACCAATCACAATGATATTAAATTATTGTTTTATTATTGTCATTGTTTTCACCAAAATTCCAGAATTTTACAGGTAATTATTGCGATTTTTTTTTTATAGTTTCTTATTTTGTACTTTTTAAGTAATCCAACATAACATTCTAGGCATCAATAATTTGAGACTTGGTTTTGACAGACCTTTGGAACCCTATATACATCCTATCCTATCCTAAAAAAAAATGCGCGCTTTTAAGAATGATTTTGGGACTGCATTTTTTAAATAAACTAGTGGAGTTGCATGCAAAACTTTTTTAAAACATACTTTTCCTGTCTTTTTAATTATCATTTGAAATATGGACCTCCGATCCAAATTGAGGGAGAAAAAAAATGTTTTCTTCAACCTAGTGGCGCATAATGAGAGAAAAAATAATCGATAGAGGACCATTAAACGAACAATAAATGTCATCTAACATAATGTCCAAAAGTGTCTTGTTGGCGGAAAATAAGCTTTAATAAACAATAACTTTTGGCAATGCTTGTCTTTCCCATCAAATTCCTCGCATATGTGATACTTTAAAACAATTTTATACATTTTTTTTTTTGTTGGCAGACAAGCCTTCTAATGATTCATTTAAATTTGAATGTTCTATGCGCAGATTAAAAAAAGTGTTTCGAGGCATTATTTCAAAATCTACAAACCCATTCAATCTCTTAGATTGTTTCTCAACTGAAACTTACTTGAATGGCATTTTTTTATTATAATACTTACTATATTTCATGCCAGCTCTTTCAGACTTGTTGATTACTGACAAATGTCCTTGTATTTTCCTCGTACAGCGCCAACAACAAAAGAGTTCCTTTAGATATTTATAGATCTTATTCAACCGGACGTCATCATCCGGAACCAATGCACATAGCAAGGTCTACTACGTCCGACCGGTTTGGACACGTGACTCTGCCCAGGATAATAAGTTGAAGGAGACAGTCTAAGGTCTAGTACCTATAACTACAATAAAATACAATGACATAAATCCTAACCAAACATAAGAAACAATACATATCTATAAAAATAAACCGCCCCAAGAAACGCCCGCACCAAACGTGCCCATTACACTGGCAGCATTACCGCGCTGCACAGCTAGCGAGACAGGAACGATCCGGAGCGGTGATCAAATCCTCGGTCCCTCAAACGACGCCCAATGACCTTGACGAAGGCCCTACCCTAAGTTGTTCTACTATGTTCGCATCCCCGTGATCCTGACAATGCTGACGGCTAGGTGTGCGCGGCATCAACAAACTGCGGCCACAGTTATTTCTGTATGTAGTGTTTGCAGGCGCAGTATTTTTAGATGTGTGTCCACCTCATATGACTCGCATGCGCTTGTACTACTAGTCTAAAGCGAGTCAACTATGAAATTTCACATAAAATATCTATAGAATTTGACCCTAAATAAGTCGAGTAAGCACTTTGAATTAGTGCTAACTCGCTTTCTATATTTCTTCCCTAGGGCTTATTGATAAAAACTTGATGAAATTTAATTGAATCCTCACTGCCGGTTCTAGCCATTGCAGCAGCCGCCATTAATACAAATGACAGATTATCCATCCGCACCGGCTAATACATGCCACAAATCACTCAAAATATGGTGGCGAACCAATTTACCAACCACCGAAATAAGAGTCACTAGAGAATCTATTCACGTCCGCATTTGGAATTTGTATTTGAAATTGGAATGGTTTTGTGCATGCAGCACCTTTAATGTAAATTTAATCGTATTTCCAAGAATAGCGTCACACGTTTACAAAATTGTCGTGAAGAGGTATTCAAAACGCCAAAGAAGCCTTTTGTTAATCTCAAGTTCTATAGGATTATTATCAATAGGATTATTACAGCAGTTGTTCCTTTATACAGAAGCGTATTGATCGTGATAGTCAGCAGGAATTCGTGAATAATTTGACGTAATTTGATTTAACATTGCTACACACAAAAGTCTCCCGAAGGTAACACAAAATCTGTCACATTAAAAAAAACTATTGAATTGAAATAAAATCTCCGGATTTGAATGTATGTGCGTGTTTATGTTATTTATTTAATCGTTATTAAAAATATAAACTTAACATAATGTCTGTTAGTCCTCTTCAGATCGTTGGAGAACCTTTTTAGGTTTCCGTACCTTAAAAGCAAAAAAAACATATGAGGTACTTTCCTTTGACCTTGAATTATTAAAATGGCACGAAGCAAAGTCTCATAGCACAAGGAAAGGAAAAAATCCAAAAGCCATAAAGCAGTTTCGTCACAAAGAAATGAGCTATGTGTGGAACTCGTTTTTTTATCATTTGAATGCTATTCCGCTAAAAGTAAGCTGAAGGTTATTCCGCTGACGGAATGCGGACTTAGAATAGGCTTTGATAATTTCGTTGACTATTTGGAACTGATTTGATTTGGTGGATTGATTGGAGCCATAGATATCGAGAGATAGGCCCTTGGCGCTAAGCTTGTATCGGAACCAGTATCGCCGAAAATTAAGAACACGCACACATCTACGCCACTCATACATCAATCCTTCCGCTTTTATAGGTCAGTGTAATGTCATGCACCTATCGTCCGAACACACCCACACTACCGCAGGTACACTAGCTAGCCGAGCTAGTGTTGGGACTTAGATTATAATTTATTGACAGTGGTATCTATGCCGGCTCATATAAATAAAATAATTAATTGTTTGTTAATATGACATATTTATTTTGCAAAAAATACCTATTACTATGTTTACAGGCTGTAGCACTTACGGGGTACCAAGCCGAAAAGGGTTATTTGGAACAAAATTTTTAAAAACTTACTCAATGAATCTGATTTGATCAGAGCAACTTTATTTTTTACTTCCCCATACAAATCAGCTGACCGCTCAGCCCAAAATGTACTGCAAAGTGAAAAATAATGTTACTCTGATCAAATCGTTTTAATAGAGAAGGATTTTCAGATTGAAGTCCTTTCGGCATTTATACCCTTTCTGTATAATCCTGTACAGTACAATACTACCTATTGACCAGAAAAACGTAAATATTTATTAAGAACTTGCCGTTTTGACAATTTAGGCGTAGCATTTTTTGCTAAGTAATGCAGTCTTATATTAGTATATTTTTCCATTACAGCTTTGGTTAGCAATATTAGGTCCATCGGGTTTTGTTCGAATTGGTGATAATCTATTTCTTTCTGTCGATTCAAAAACATAATTCTCACTAACACTATCCCCATCACTATACGTCATATCTGCGTGCGTGTAACAGTTCGCCTCCGTACCTCGAGGCATATTTACTTTCGTATTTAGATAAGTGTGAAATATTCATTGCGTGTTAGCTTGTCAATATGTAGTGAAATTAAGATACAAAACAATCAATGGATAATAAACCTAGCGAGAACAACATTTCATTGTCACTTTAATGATCAACTCATGACGAATTTTTTCGTGAATGATTTATTTCCGTAATAATATTTTTTTCTTGTGTTTTAAGAAGAAATAATAGTTGGAATGAGACTTACAAGTAATATGTTATTCCGCCGTTCTTGGAGTTCTCACTCCCGCTTCTATTTTTGCACGTAAGTATTGCACAGGTCGGCATTTTCGAAAATCATCGGATATGAATTCGTCACTGCGGTCGCCCGGCGACTACTGAGAATTTTCAATTACAAGACAGTCGGGGCTAGATTTGTTCGCACGTGCCACGCCCCTTAACCTATCTCTCGATTGGTGCGAAGGGCTCCATTTCGACAAGATACGAGGCCGATTTTGCTTTCGTCTGTCTCTATGTCTCTATGTGTGACTGTCAGTTCCGGTCTAGGGGCCACAGTTTTCAAGCGATCCTCACAAAACTTAGCTCACGTGTTCCTTGAATTAAAAGTTTTTTGTCGAGAGCTTTTTTCGATTTTCCCCTTTGGGGGGGGAGTTATGACGTCATGATTTTTTTGGATATATTTTTTTCTGATCCCTATCGTGTGGGGTATCAAATTAAAGGGCTTCATGAGTCGGTTCTAAAAATGTACTACATCATTACCCTTCGGCCGCCTGTTTTCTAAAAATCCAAGAAATATTTTCAAAACATACCAAGTTTGGACTCCTCGAAGTAGGAGACGGATTAGTAAAGAGGATCTATACAGACCATGAGAGTGAGTGAAATAGATTGCAGCTATTTTCGTGAAAAGTCAATAGATTGTATTTTAAATCGCAAAATGTAGTTTACAAAGCTATTGGTGCGGCTACCTTACTACTTGATTTTGATTGAATTTAAAATACTTACATATAAATTGGTTCACAGTCCCCCCTGTTAGCGACGTGTACTGCCCACAGGGCTACTAGTTAAGTAATAATTATTAGTTTTTACGCCATCTAACCTCAAAATAGCACCTTCGCCGCTTGCTTTTGGGTTTTCAGGCGGAAAAATTATATTCGTAACTTGTTCAAAAAGGCTTCTATACGAACTTCGATACGACCCTCGCCTTCGGCTCGTGCCGTAAATTTCTCGTTCGCCTTTGCGAACTCGTACGAAATGTACTATTTCACTTCTCAAGCTCGAAAATTCCTTCTTCATGCTGGATGTAGGCTGCATAAAATCGCATTTTATGCATAAAGTGTTGTCGTCATCTAGACTAAGGCAATTGAGCCATTCAGCCTGACAGACGAGGTGGCTGCATTAAATAAACATGTTATTTTAATGCATTTAGTTTCATTTATTTGCATAGTAAATAAAGAGAATAAAACTAATAAAAACACGTATTATTAACAAAAACATCAACATACGACTCGGCAGTATCGCGTACGACCTAAGCTTCATATGCAGAAAATAAAAAAAAAATAACAGTGGCGGGAAAGAGAGTGCCTTGTTTTTGACTTTTATTTAGTTGTTGTTTTACATTATCACACTATTTCCTCGCAATCGAAGTGAAAAACAGAGAACTCGGTCTGAAAACCCATCGTATGCCTTTATTGTACAATCTACTATTTCTTCCAATAACGCTGCTATTCTATCTTAACTACACTACATATCCAGCACAAAGCGGCATTTTGTTGCTTAAGAATAGAAAAAAATGTGTGCTAAAAAAATACTGGCCATTCGGAATTAAATAAAAATAAACAAAAAGAGCTAATTTTCACAGAGAAATACGAGCTGCTTATTATTTTAATTTGAATATTAATAATTTTATTTTGAATAAATATGTGTATACATTTTAATAATTAAACTATTCTAATTTCTCTTCAGTTTTATTCTTCACCTACTTTCCTTGCAGTAGTTGAAATAAAAACAGATTATGCACCTTGCATTAAGTAATTTATATTGAAATCGTGTCTTTTAGACCCCTCGCTAGCGTTCGGGCTCCAAATAAGCACTCGATGCAATAACAAACTACTTTCTGCTTGGTGCAACAATTTACTATTAACATAACATAACGCAGCGTCAAAATTTCCTTAAGGGCTGGCTTCGGCATAATTGTGTCTAAGTTTAGCTAGCTTTTCAATAAAGCATTTTACATGATAGCCATGATCTTCTTAGCTATGTAGATTGAAGGTTTTCTCAAAGGCTTAAGATAAATAACTAATCTCATTAGTAGATAGTCCGCACCGGATTCGTACCCGTGTCTCGCGCGTGACATTTCGTTTTAGTATCGCTCATTTAGAATTTGGATAGTCCGTACGGGATGTTTCCTGACATCACGGTAAAAGTAATTACACGAAGTAATTTTATTATGTACAGTTAGTCCTCGCAAACTAGGAACAAACTTTAACTTTATTGTAATATTATTTACAAGAGTGGCAAAAGTAATAAATCTGGCTCCACCGGCTAATCTTGTTATATCATTAAATAATAACTTGAAGTTGGTGAAGTAGAGAAAACAAGTGCGCACAAGGCAACTTGTAAATGTAACAGGTAGGTATAAAACAAGTTGTACAAATGTTTGTCAAACATACCTGAATGTCCTACGTGACCTGTGTGCAATCTGACAAAAGGCCACATTTGCATGGCATGCCCTTCAGAATCCTTCAATTACGATTGGATAGAACATGCCGTGCAAATACGGCCTTTATCAGATCAGAGTCAGTCAGAGAGGAAGCAATATTTAAAATTACAAACAGCTGCGTTATTTCAAACACATTTAAATGGCACCTAATCTCAAAAGCTCATTGCAAATGGCGCTGATATAGTTGGGGTCACAGAGTTTCGTCTATCTGCGTTGGGGGCTGTCAATCTGTCGAAGTTGTCAAATTCTAATATAATATACTTCTTCTTATAATATATGGCGTGCTTACCTCGTTTGAGGTTAGTTTTGCCAGTGTCAAGTGTATTACAAAGATCGCGTGACGTGTTTTTGAACCTAACCTCAGATGAATGAAACTCTTTGTGCAACTACCCCAGCGCCTCCAAGCGGTAGCAAAGGCGCACATAGATGCCATTGCTGAAAAATGTACCCCTTACTTGATTTGAGACTTCCACTTCGTTTTATGTTCCTGCGTCATGATCTTTTGCATTTGTAACACAGTCTGTGACAATATCCAAATGCCTTCTTCGAGAGCGCTCGATTTATACTAAATTCGTGCTATTTGTCTAGACTAGAGAATCGCGCTGGAGTGCTCTAGCGATAATATTGGATTGCATTATGCACGCAGAACAATGGATATGACACCGTTTAATTTTTCCCGAGATTTTAAACTGTCTTTAAATTGTAAACTGTACAATATACTGCTTACAATATAACGTATGAATTTGCGTTAGTTTATAATCTATTGGTTAAATTGTAAGTTGGGTTAAAATAGAATTGCACACGAATTATCAGGGCGAAGTGATGGGTCAGAGTAGGTCACGGCTAAAGGGGGTGAGCGAAACGAAGCCCGCTTCACCTTAACCTTAGTGTTAGGTGACATGAAAGGACAAAAGAGCCAAAATTATGAACCAAAATAAAATAAAATAAATAAATAAATATAGGAGGATAGTCTTACACAAATCGAACTAGGCCCATAATTGCCGTATCATATTTATGTCACCATAAGATAGTCAAAAACCGTTGTTGATAAACTAACGCGTTAGTTAATCAACTATCAACAAATAGTACAATAGTGTAAACTAGAACGACAGGGTTTATAATTTACGTTTCTTTTGTTCTTACATATCAACCTAACACGAAGATTATTCTGGGGCTTCGCGCTCTCGCCTCCTCTAGTCTTCACCTAAGCTACCACAGAGTTTGCCCTGGTATTTAACGGTTTTAACTGTTAGTTTATCAACTAACGCGTCATATAGTAAGCAGTACGCTACAGTTTACTGTCTGGCCGATAGCTGACCACCTAACGAGAAAAAAAACGTTAGTTTATCAACAAACGGTTTTGACATTCTTACGATGACATATACAGCCACAAGCCTTGTTAAGTTTACTATAGTAAGCTCAAAAGAGCTTATGTTATAGGTAATAGACGACGATATATTTAGGTACTTATATTTCACAATATTGCAATGACAGATATTATTCATTTTATTTTATTTATTTACTTTCACACTAAATATATTCATGCCTCTGCCACCGCATGTGTGAAATATCTATATATATGATTAGTAAATTTTTCAATGGCAATCTGATTATCATTATACTTGGGCAGTATCTTATTTATCACCTGAAAATACCCGACTACCAACGAAAAGGCTCTATAAAAAATTAAATTGCTCATGCAAAACCTAATAAAAATGTGAACCAATATTATTCATGTCGAGGCAGCCACCGCTTTTTAAGAGTGCGTATGTTCAAGTCGACAATGTGAGTAGACTCAGAGCCGCATGCAGGCAGGGCCTACAAGAACTTATTCTCAATAAGCTCCCTAGTTATATCGAAATTTTTTACCTTTAAACACAAACATAGGGTCACGTATTCCATACGGGGTTGTAGAAGCACAGTTTCGCGCACCGTCGAGCCAGTTAGTCAATTTTCCATTTTGCGTGTTAAGATGCTATTCCATCGCCGCAATTGTGGAGATATGTAGTACTCGTTCTTAAGAATACATAGCCATGTAAGCAAAGTAGCTTTCAGTTCAGTTCTTCTGATTCTGTAATTACAGTGGCATGGCAGACAAATGGGCTAACCTCAGAGTATCTGCAGACTCGCCTGTTTATACACTAGAAAAGTTGCCAGAAAATGCTCACCCCCACACTAGCCCCGGTCCTGGCAGAGTTTGATTGCGGCAGGTCCTCCACAGGACCGCTGAGGACTGAGCCGAGAGCTCACGGGCGCAGGATTACGGCCCGCTTTTGTTGCCATGCAGATGAAAGAACTCTCATCTACCTCCACATGAATGGAGATGGGTTTTACATCGCCTCTGACACACAAAAACATCCCTCGCACATTTTGCGCGGATAGAATTTTCAACTAACCTCCTTCAGTCTTTGTAAGCCCTTTTTTGACGATGCTAGAGCCTTACAACGTACTTCTGAGGACCTTTCCCAAAAATCTCACGTCTCAAATACATAATATTCAACGTCATGCCTATTCAAATACAAAGGTAGTCGTACGACGTAGTTTTTGTACGCTATTACGATAAAGCGGCTGTCAAAAGGATAGCCTGTACATTAATTTAGAGTTACGAAAATAATTATTCGAAATAATTAATTCACTACTCTACCTATACATATGGAATATTGGAGGTGGTTGGGGTCTTTTGCTCTAGGTATGCATTGAAATATTAACAAGCAATAACTAAACATAGATTCCAAGGGTTATTTAAACCACTTTTTCCGTGTGTTGGTAGACAATTATCACATGTAGCGAGTCAACAACGGACGGAAGACAGATTAATGTTGTTGTCCGGGTCTACGCTTCTTTGTGTCTCGGGTTATAAAGCGGACAGGTCCAACGTAGGCGAAGTTCGCGATAACGGCACATATCATTTTGTCTCTAAGCAGGGACATAAAGATAATTGAATGTATCTGCTCTATCTGCTCCCGTGCATGTCAAAAGTCAACTCAAGTCAAGTCAAAGTTGTTTATTAGTGTAGATATTTATATATACTTAGCAAACGTCATTTTTTGTCTCTTCTCTACATTGGACCACTGTGGGAGTAGAAGGCCGTAGAAACTCCCACAGATTGATTTTTAGATCTCTTTTAAAAATTGGTTGTGCTTAACTAATTCAAATATTAAAAATTTAATTATTTTGATTGATGAGCAATAATAAATAATTACAAAATTATGAACAACAAGGTCTGTGCTGAGATAGATTAACCCCATACAGTCCCGTCATTTAAGTAATCTTGAACATTGTAATATCCCTTTTTCGACAAAGTCGCTTTAACATACTTTTTAAATTGCTCAAATGGCAATTTCAAAATCTCCAGAGGTATCTTATTGTAGTAGAGGACAGAAATGACAAAGGGATTCAGGGACCAAGTTCTGTCAGGCGATGATCTAGCTACTATCACTGGTGGTTCTGCGAGGTTACTACAACCTCAAGGAAATAATGAGCTCGGGAGAGTGATGTAACACATCATTCAGATTAGGTTAACAAATATATATAGAACATGGCAACTATTTCCATTTCAATACGCCCTAATGGGCTTTATTTACCTGATACCAAGACGTGTTTTGAGATGGTCATGTTAATTTTGCGGACCACTTAAGGTTCCTCAACTAAATCGGCATAAGAGGTTATGGTAACGCCCCTGGTCACTGATCTGTCACTTTTTTGGAATGTATGTGTTGGGGCCATATCATAAAATTTATCATCTAAGGATGTGGTCAACCGTTTCATGATCTTGCCGACCATTTCATGCCATGGTCAGAAAGGATTGACTGCCATGAAAACATGTCTTTTTAAAAGCATTTTTATTTAGCTCTAACATGGTGTTTTTTGGGCTTCAAGAATCGTTATAGTTAGACAGATAGTTTTGTTGCCGCCATAACAAAAAATACAAAAAATAGAATAAAATAAATATTTAAGGGGGCTCCCATACAACAATTATTTTAATACCACATACAAACATATGAATGCACATACGTACATGGAGTGTAAAAGTAGCCGCAACAATAATTTTGTGTTTGTTTCTACTATGTGCTATGTGTACTAAAATCCAAACTATTCACTCCACACCATCCCTACCATTGTACGGTGGTACGGAACCCTTCGTGCGCCAGTTACACTCGTAATTGACCGTTTTTTTGCAATATACACATGGAACTAACATGAAGACTATGGGAGGGCTTTGCTGCGCTCGTCCCTTTTAGTCTTCACCCAAACTGCCTCGGTGTTTTGCCCTAAAATAATCCTTCGTTTATTTCAACCATGGTTGATTAATTTAATGATCTGACCACGACATGAGTGCATTTTTCTTCGTATAATCCCACCCAAACATGTGGGATGTGTACATACACGTAAGCATTGCCTATGTCTAAAATCATGCCAGCTTAAAAATAACCTTTCGTTGAAAGAACCGCCGCCGCCACAATTTCTCCATTTTGTGTCTCTCGCCAGACAATGCTGTTTTGTTTAAGGGTTCTTCTCTGCAGACATTTTGGCATCTCGCTCCGTATCTGCTCCCCGACGGAAATGTTAGCTCAACATCCCATGGAGGTAAGTAACATATTTATTGTTAAGAATAAGATTCTTGGAAAGTGAGTGACTACTAAGTGTATTATACTGAGTGTATTACAGTGAATACAAGTAGAAAATATAAATGATTCTGTTCATTGAACTGATAAAGAAGCAAGAAGACTTTTGTAACGGATATGCCAGTTTCGCCATTTAATTAAAATGACGATGGTCCGTAAAAGTTACTTAGTCATGTTGAGAGCCTAACAAAATATTACAACAAGCATTTCGCATTGTGGTGAACAGCTATTTCAAGTCAAAGCTAACATTCCGTGTAACTACAGACAAAAGTACTCTTTAACAGCCGGAGGCGTTTGAAGCCACATTTTCAAATTAGAATAATTGTACACTGCAGAAAAAGCTAAGTCCTACAAATCCCCCGGGCTCCCTACGAAATGAAAAAACTTTGAGGACAATCCTAAATCAACGTCTGATATGGGGCGTCTCCAATTTACTCAGATAAGTCGGACTGTAAGAATGGTGGAGGCATTCCTGATCAAGATGAAGCAACATTCCTTTTATATTCACAACTTATTCTAATTAAAAGTCATTGAACCTATTTGCTTTGGATAAAAAACAAATTACTTTTGAATTGTAGATTCAATCCCGCATAAACATTTTTCATGTAATAATTAGTTGTCGTAAGAATTTTGCCAGTGCCACAAAGAGATAAAAAGGGGCAAAGGCCCCCGCTCAACCATTACCTCTCCTACCATCTTGGTTTGCTGGAAGAAATCTCTTTTGAGAGATAAGCTCGCCTTTGTACATGTTTTTTTCTATTATAAGTTATCTGTATGACTGTTTTGTGTAGTACAATAAAGAAATTACAAAATTACAAATGTAGGTAGGTATGTAATGTAGGTATTAATATATAAGAGTAGGTAATGGATTAAAGTTATGCCCAAATTAAATAGAGTTGTTAAAATAAGCGAGTTTCGCCACATCATTTGGATATTTGTAAATATAAAATACCCATTTTTTTTTTATTCCAATAACACTGGCCAACCATTTCATGATATAGTCAATTATTTCATGAAGTGATCAGAAAAGGTTGAAATTCACGAAAAAATATATTTTCAAAAGCATTTGTATTCAGTACTACGTGGCGTTTTTAGGGTTCCGTACCCGAAGGGTTCCAAACGGGACCCTATTACTAAGACTCCGCTGTCCGTCCGTCCGTCTGTCACCAGGCTGTATCTCACGAACCGTGATAGTTAGACAGTTGAAATTTTCACAGATGATGTATTTATGTTGCCGCTATAACAACAAATACTAAAAAACAGGATAAAAGAAATATTTAAGGGGGCTCCCATACAACAATTCTTTCAATACCACATACAAACTTATGGATGCACCTGGTTACGTACATGGAGTGTGAAAGTACCAATAACTTTGTAAACAATATTTTGCTGTGTAAAATCCAAACTATTCACCCCACACCATCGCTTCCATTGAACGGTGGTACGGAACCCTTCGTGCGCGATTTAGATTCGCACTTGACCGGTTTTTTGTGTTATACACGTCGACTTAACACGAAGACTATTCGGGGGCTTGGCTGCGCTCGCCCACTTCAATCTTCACCTAAGATACCGCAGTGTTTTGACCCAAAATATTTCTTCATTCAATGAAAGTTCTAATTCATCCATGGTTGGCTATTTCATGATATAGTCAATTCTACGATATGGTTACGATAGAGACATACCTCAATAATAACAACAGGGGGTTACCACAACGTCTTGTGCCGATTCAGTCAAGGAACCTAATTTGATTCGCAAAATTACCGTGACCGTCTTAAAACAAGTCTTAGTACGAGGTAAATAAAGCTCATTATGGCGAATTGGAATGGAAATGGTTGCCAGGGTGATGTTCTTGTTTTGAACCAAATTTGAATCTCAAAATGACTGTGGGTACCCCCCAGGACGACAGGAAAATTAATGGTGAATTAATGCGTGGGTTTACACTATACTAGATTAGGGCATTCGAATTCCTTCAAATAGAGATGAGTCGCTTTGATTTTCGCTTTTGGACCCGCATCTTTCCCTGGGTACCTATCTAGGTAGAATCTATTTATCTTGTGGCTCTTTGCTCAGGACGAGATGAAACTCATCTTTAATGCGCTTTCATGGCCTTCGGCAGTAATAGCTAGAATAGTCCTTATGTCCCGAAATTACATTCCAGGCTCTTTACGGGCGTGATTAATATACTACGTCGATTAACGTTACTACGACGACTCGATTTGGGAAATGTTTTCGTGAGTACCTGCATTGGTTTTCTATGTGAGGACAGCGGAACCAAAGGAAGTATATTTTTAGGGCCAGTCTTTTTTAAGCTTGTGGGCTTTTTTAAGTCTTTTTTTAATCGACGTGACGACCGGTTTAACCTAGCGGGTAGTGATTCTGCCTGCGAAGCTGACGGAAATGGGATCGAATCCCGGTAATGGCAATTATTTGTATGATGAGCATGAATATTTGTTTCTCAATGGCAAATTCATGATCTCCAGAGGTATCTATTACAACAAGATATATCTGGAGATCTTGAAATTGCCATTTAAACAATTAAAAAACCATGTTAAAGCGACTTGTCGAAAAAGGGATGTAACAATATTCAAGATTACTTAAATGACGGGACTCTAAGGAGTTAATCTGCCTCTACACATATCTTGCCGTTAGTAATTTTGTAATTATTTATTCCTGCTCATTAATTATAATAATTCATATTGAAATATCTGTATTATTTAAGCACACAATTTTTAAAAGAGATCTAAAAATCAATCTATGGAAGTTTCTACGCCCTGCTTCTCCCACAGTGGTCCAATGTAGAGAAGGGGCAAAAAATAAAGATTGCTAAGTATATGTAAATATTAGGTCCTTACATATGAAATTGGCGTTTTGCATGGGAGAAACATAGTCTTTTTTTTTAATATAATATATTTATTTAATCAAAGTATGAACCATTGCTATCTATACACTTTTGCCATCTCATAGGTAGTTCTTCGATCTCTTTACTAAAAAAAAACATTCGGACGGGAATCAATAAAATCTTTAAAGGCGGTTTGGACTGCCCTATCGGAGTTGAATTTTTTCCCTTTCAAGAAGTTATCAAAATTTCGAAAAAACTGGTAATCTGTTGGAGCAAGGTCCGGAGAGTACGGTGGATGTCTTAGACATTGCAATTGAAGCTCCTCTAATATGGTAGCCATCTGTTGTGCAGTGTGTGGTCTAGCGTTATCATGAAGCAGCAGTGGCCTTGAGCGATCGACCAGCCTCGGTTGTTTAGCAGCTAGCTTTTCCACCATGATTTGCAGTTTCTGACAATAGACATCTGCCGTAATCTGAGATTTAACTGCCGATTTAAGAAAGCTGTAGTGAACGACACCAGCACTAGTCCACCAAACGCTCACAAGTAACTTTTTGGAGTAAATTTTCGCTTGGGGCATGGTTTGGCTGGTTCGGCAGGGTTCAGCCATTGCGATGAGCGCTTCCGATTATCGTACAGGATCCACTTCTCATCACAGGTAATGATTCGATTTAAAATCCTTTCATTATTGAGCCGGGTGAGTAATGCAAGGCAGCAGTCAATGCGCGTTTGTTGATTTGCTTCATCAAGTGGTCAGTACGGAAAAACGCCAATTTCATATGTAAGGACTTTGGAATTTCGAAAATTTGGAACTTAGTGTTGGATGTTTTCTTGGAGGAAGTCTTTCCAGGAGTATATGTGTCGATCGACTTTCTTCTACTAATTTCGTAGTTCAGGGCGGTGTGGAGTATGTGTTTTTGGGGGCGTCTTAAGACATGTGAATAGTTCTGTGATTTTTATTCGTTTGGTTGATATTTTCCCTTGTAGGATATAGTGTATTTTAGGGATGAACCCGATATGATACCGATACCGATATATTCAGATACCGATATATTCAGATACAGATACCGATACTGTTTTTGGTCGCCCAGGATTATGCGTTCATATTTTCTTAATCTTGAGCGGTTAGCTTTGGTGAGGACAGCCACTTTAGATTTAACATGGATCACCACGCGTCATTTTCAAAACATTGAATTTATATTCTTGAACAACACAATACAACATACCACCACTTTCTGCCTGTACTCTGCAACACTTGTTTAGTATACCATACTCAAATATGGGATTCACAGGAAAATTTACACTCGATCACTCAGGGCCCGATCAACATAAGGCTTTAATTATAATAAATACGAGTAAAAAGCATCATCATCAACTCAAAAACTGGGTTACTGTCAATTACTACAAAGTATAAAACACAAGTTGAATATTGTGTGAGACGATCCGTGGATCCATTACAAAAGAATCGAAAGCGAAAACCCGTGCCACACCACCCCATTCGGGAGCGATGGGTTACTTGATAGGAGATAGAGATGGGATCTTTACCTCTCAACGATCCATGGCACCTACAGACGTCATTCCTCCGATAAATTCCAAATTTAATACCACGGCATGAGGATTTTCTTGTAAACCTAATTCAAGACACTTCATTTCGACAAATTCGCTTTGGGCAAAAAACGGGTCCATTGTTCTCCGGAGCTATCGGGGACACGTCCGCGTGCTTCGATGACCCAAAGCCGACCTCCAAATTACCGATCTTATCATTTACGTGGAAATTCGTAAAAACGTGTTTCTCTGATATGATATTGTTGGACCAACAAGAAGCAATACCATGTGTATAAAATGCCAAGGGCAAAAACGAGGCGCTATTTTAATACACAATATAGAAAGATATATATTATTCATTTCATCCACAATACAAATAGATACATAGTGTCCATTACATAATCAAATTTTCAGTTAATTCTATATGAACTTCCGTATCGCTTCTCGATGGCTCAACTAGTTCGATGTTTCGCTCCCCAGAACCCCTATATAGTAAAAATCAACGAAATCGTTAGAGCCGGTCGTGAGATCTCATATGATATCCACTTAGCCATCAACAGATGATTGATTACTTTTCATAGGTTTTTAAAATCGCGGGCCATTTTTCGATCTACCCACAGAAGAGTCTACACACAAATATTTCACGTTTAATATGTAGTACGCATTGTTGGCAAAAGCTGTCTCATGTAACAAAATAAATGTACCCAATTACATTAACCGTAAATCAGTGCAAAAAATATACAAATAAAGATGTAGCCATCCCCATCCATAACCTGCCGACATTCCCCTTTTAATCTGGTTAATTTATCTCATCACCCTTATAAGGGTTGCTTTGCTTTTCATTACAAAAACCTTTTTAAACGATGTTTTTCACAGTTTCAATTCGGTATTTGACAAGGTAGTCAAATTATAAACGATTCGTTCGACGAAACGAATTCGAAACGTGTCTGAAGTTGAAACAATAGATAAGCTTCGGTCAAGGTTTTTATCAGATTTAATACTATTTGATATATATATATATATATATTTACATTATCTTAATTAAAAGGCATGGTTGGACTTGTAAGCTGCAAAGGCTAACATGAGAGTAAATGGTGATAGAACAAATGAAGAAGATATGGATGGAGCGATTGTGAAGTAAAGAGTCTTGAGAAGATTGGTGAAAGAATGTGTGACAAGAAAGAAAGAAGAAATAAAAGAGCAATGTGACAAAAGGTTTTCTGCCAATTTCCGGGCCAATATCAAGATGTTTTGGAAATTGGTGAAGGATGCCCGAGGAAAGTCAGAAACAAGCACAGCCTCCTCACCCCTAGTAGATGTCGTACTCGCAGCTGTCGCTGAGGATATGACATTGACTGAAGTTGAGTATGAAAGTGATAATGTAAGCATGAAAGAAATAGTATGTGCGATGAAAAGTATGAAAACAGGTAAAGCGGCAGGGTATGATAGAGTATCGTTGGAGATGCTGAGGGGAGGAGTTGGCGTCGTGGCTAATCAGCTATATAGACTCTTTAATATATGTTGGGCGTTCAGTCAGGTGCAGGAAAACTGGTGCAAGGCTGTAATCGTCCTGTTATTTGAGGGGAAGGGTAGCACAGCAGGACTGTAAAAGCTACTGCGGCATTAGTCTTCTCAACAACGTCGATAAATTGAATGCAAACATTTTGATTGATCTAGTGATGAATAAAACGAACAAAAATATCTGGGATGTGCAAGGGCGATTCTGAAGAGGAATGGGATGTACGGACGAGATCTTTGCTTTACGATGTGTAACAGAGAAGCATCTGGTTTAAGTCAAAAAGTTTTCTGCGCTTTCGTAGACTTAGAAAAGGCATTTGATAAAGTGGTGAGGAATAGTTTGTGGAAAACACTATCCGTGTATAAAGTAGACAGCCAAATGATTCGGGCACTGAAGTCCTTGTACGACGACTCTAGTGCATGCGTCAGGATAAAGGTTGTCTACACGGGCTGGTTTAACATCGAACGTGGTGTATGACAGCGTTGTTTAGAATCGCCATGGCTGTTAAATCTGTTGAATTATTTGAAAGAGCGTGATTGTGGGATATAAGTGGGAGAGTAATTTATCAAGTGCCTCTTATACGCCGATGAGTTATTCTTGCGTCATCAGTTGGTGAGCTGCAGGAGATAGAAATTCTCATGAACGAATCATTTAAGAGGAAGGGAATGAAAGTCAATGTCATTTAAACGAATGGTTTTAGAAAAAGATGAAGAAGTAACTGAATGCGTGATTATGATTGATGATGAACAATTGGAACAAGTGAATAAGTTTATATACTTGGGTATTAAGTTTACAAGAGATGGGGAATGTGAGGGTGATATTGAAAGGAGAGTGAGTGCGGGCAATGAAACCAATGGGGCACTGCAACAAAATCAATGGGGCATTGCAACCCTTGATGAGTAGCCAAACGTGGATCGTGGAACGATGGATGTTGAGGAAGCCAGAGATTTATGCTAGAATCGTAGCGGGTGGAGGTCTTTAGCCTCTGCCTACCTCTCTTCCGGCAAATATGTGAGCACATGTATGTATGTATAAAATATATGTATAAAAATAAAGTATGTAACCACTTATCTGTAAGAAATAATAGCAAGTGCTTCTCTTGTGAATTCACGCAGAGTAAAGGAGAACAAATCAACCTCCTCCTCTATCCGGTTGAGCGTGTGCAGCGCGCGCCTGAACGGTGTTTTAACGAGCAGTTTAGCCACGGCCACCGCCGATGTCGCACATACTCGTCCGGCACGCACAGGCATACCCTCTGCAGTATGTCCGCATTACTAATTTTGCCCCTCAACACCTTCAAGATATATCTAATCACAGCTAATTACCTCCTTCCTTTCAGCTCATTATATCCAACCATTCCTAAAACAAAAAAGTTGGGATATAATAAGGGATAAAAGGGGTAAACTCCATACAACTTCATATATAAATATCTTGTGAATTTATTCTGCACTTTTTCCAATATTTTAATATATTTACCTTCATGCGGAGCCCAGATAACTGCGTTACATTCAAAGTTACTTCTCACCAATGTATTGCATAAACTAATTATGGCGTTAATATTTTTGAAGTTCTGTACCCTTCGTAGAATAAACTCCAGGTTACGGTATGCTTTTTTGCAGCATTTAACAATATGGTCCCGAAATGTCAGATCTGCTCTGAGAGTAACGCCTAGGTCTTTCACCTCACCGACTCTAGTCATCAGTGTCTGATTTACCGCATAGCTGTGCAGGGTAGGAGTGTGCGACCGCGTGAACGTTATTGTTCACTTCGAGGTGTCAAACTGCAGGTGGTTTCTTTAACGCCAAGCCGCTACTCTATCTATGTCTCCTTGAAGCTTATCACGGGAGGATTGTGTTTGCGATCAGACCTGACAATTGACGGTCATCTGCGAATAATAATCATTTCGAGTCCTGTACAACATGAGGTAGGTCGTTCATCATTAAAATAAACTGCAACGGTCCTAAGTTACTTCCTTGGTCCTTAGCTTACTCCTGCCCTAGTAAAATATGTCTCATATGTATCTATGTGTGTTCAGGTCAGAGTAGTCCACGTACTGTTGTCTATCTCTCATATAATTAGCAAAAAATAAGAGTATATGCGGTGTAAAACCAACACCGGCCAGATTCTTCAGCAGTATATCATTTTCAACGAGGTCAAATGCTTTCTTAAAATCGATGTAAGCAGCGTCAATCTACATTCCGCTAACTACTGCAGAGACCACGTCAGTCATGTAGCTGAGATGGTTGCTAGTGGTGCTCCTCTCTGGTCGGAATCCATGTTGAGCATCGGATAGTTGGTGATTAACCTGCTCGAATACTATCTTATAGATGGCCGATTCTAAAACTTTTGCAGGAGTTAACAGAACGGCCACCGGTCTGTATCCATCAACCCTTGGTCCCAGTCTTCCTTTAGGGAAAGACACCACCCGGGTTTTTTCCATCTCGATGGGAAGACCGCTTCGCCCAGACACTTAATAAATATGTAAAGTAATGCGAACCGACAATCTCTCATTAGGTACGGTGGTATACCATCTGGTCCCGTTGACTTCTTTGGCTTGAGTTGTCGCATCACTTGCCTCACCTCTTCTAGCTGCAATCTCCCCACGTGTACTCAATCCGGCCCGTTCTCACCACCAGCTCCCACTATGGCTTCTTTGACATTCAATTGAGCTGTTTCCGTACTAACACCGGGTAAAAATATTCCAAAAACGCCTTTGCTGACAGCACCCCAGATAAATTTTCTCCATTATTGTCTATTTTGTTTTGTTTTTACGTGTACCCTGATCTGCCTTTAAGAAGTTCCAGAATGATTTGAGATCTTTTTTGAAGTTCTGCTCTACCCTACTGCGGTATTTTTCTGTACTGCCATGCTGCCACTACCAAGAATATAAATTTAAAACTCCTATTACTAGTATTTCACTACACTTATCACAGAGCTGTTCTATAATCCTAAATAGTACCTACTAAATATTCGTTGTCACTGCTATTCGGTGTGATATAAACTATACACATAAGAAATAGGTAGTTACCTATCACGTAAGCATGTCCCAACGCACACTAGTTCAAATACGTGATCATCGATGTTGACGCCACCTGGTATCGACACTCTACGCAGCTCGTAGCGCGGTGCGGTAACTAACAGCGCTCCGCCTTGTTTGCGCTTGTCTGCCCGATCGCAGCGTACTTCACATTTTATGACCCTAGAGTCAGGTGAATACTTTGAGAGGTTGTTAGGGACATTACTCTAGGGACTTTACTGAGCAACTGGTTTGATCAAAACAACTTTATTTTTCACTTACAAATCAGCTGACCGGCCGGCAAAAAAATGTATAGGAATGATGATGACCTAACAACCCCTTATACGATTACTTTATATCCAAACTGTTTTTATTTATATATTATCATTTTTTGGGTTCTTAGTATGTTTTCTCTGTCTGCCTGTGTGTCCGTCAGCGGGGCTGTATTTCATAAAGTGTCAATGTTATAGGTAAAGAGTTGACATTTTCACATAATATGAATTTCAGTTGCCGCTACAAGCAATGTTAAAAAATTAATGGGGGGAAGAATTCAAAGAACACGTCTCTTATATGGCCCATATGCACTTAAATTTTTAAACAAGTGTGGTTTATTATTTATTTCTGCGTTTACACAAAACACCTTGAAATAATAATCCAGTTAAATTTATTTTGTAATTTTCATTAGCCTTTTTGCTACACTTCTACTAGATTGGATAATTCTGAGTTATCTTAAACTAAATATCAAAAGAAATCTTCTTTGAAGCAGAGTGTAATAAAAGTTTGCTTGCTTGTGATTCCAGGTAAAATGGAGCACTTCACTTCAGTATTCTAGGGTCAAAAGATGTTTATTTGTCATGATCGAGATGCGATGCATAAAAAATGCGAGAAATATATGACCATGATGTAAGATAATAATTTAGACAAGGCTTAATTATGATTCTGATGCCCCAGAAATACACATTCTGTGAAAAATTCAACTCTCTACCTAACTCGGTTCATCAAATACAGCCCACTGAGGGACAGACAGGCAAACGGACGGACATCGGGGGCTTAATAATAAGGCCCCGTTAGGCACCCATCAGGCACGGAACCCTAATAAATGGAATAACAAGCATTACCAGCGTCTCCGCTCGAAAAACTTAATAGAAATACTTGAATAAAGATTGTACAAGTAATTTGCGAGGCCTTAATACATATGATTCTCGTTTTTTAGAGTCCCGTACCATAAAAAGAAAATACCCTCTCTTCCGTCTGTCTGTCTGTCTATCTTTCGAGACCCTTTTTACGGTTCCGTAACTTAAAAAATGAAAAACGGAACCATTATAGGATCACTCGTGTCTGTCCTAGGTGTGTAAAAGTAATATTAATCTACCGATTTCAGAACTGATTCAGTTGAAATTTGGTATACTTTTGTATTTATTTTGGGGAGCAAATCAGAACATAAAAAGTTTTTCAAACTGGATCGTGTGACATGTCAAATGAGCTTGTTGTGATGAATCATTTTTATTTCATATCTTAGAAATACTTGGTTAAAAAAATAAGCAAAAAGACAATAAAATACCACTTTTGCAAACAGTTCCGTTAGGATTTGTTCCGAGAATCTCAAATATATTTTTTTCACGAACAAAACATAAAATATAGACAGATAGATCGGAGATAGATCTCTTAAACTACTAATTAAAAAAAACGTTGTATAGGTTTTCACTTAAATATTACAGGAAAAATAATGAGAAATGTATGGTTTAAATAAGGGGCACTTTTTTAATCGAAAATTATACGAGTTATACAGCACCTGGTTACATACCAGGAGTAAGAAGTAGCCGCACCAATAACTTTGTAAAAAACATTTTGCTATCTAAACACACAGGAAAAATAAACATATCTATATGCAAGAAACTTGAATAGCACTTGACCGTTTTTCTCAGAAACGCGTGTAGGTGTATCAAGTTAAAATTAATAACAATTAATGAGGTCTGAAGTTCCTTGGAGCTCAAATTCAAAAATGTTTATTCTGAATAATAGGTACAGAGACTTAACTTAGGCGTATAATGTAGTTGATCTTTAGAAGACAAAGTGCTGGTTGGTTATGTACATAATTAATTAAGAATAACATTGAAGTCCCTACTCCCCAAGATAGGGTTGCCTCTGTTTATGTCAAAAATCCTGAATTTGCCTAAATAAAAAATAAGCTTATGGTGTAACATAATTAAGCCTTGTCTAAATTATTATCTTACATCATGATCATATATTTCTCGCATTTTTTATGCATAGCATCTCGATCATGACAAATAAACATCTTTTGACCCTAGAATACTGAAGTGAAGTGCTCCATTTTACCTGGAATTACAAGCAAGCAAACTTTTATTACACTCTGCTTCAAAGAAGATTTCTTTTGATATTTAGTTTAAGATAACTCAGAATTACCCAATCTAGTAGAAGTGTAGCAAAAAGGCTAATGAAAATTACAAAATAAATTTAACTGGGTTCTTATTTCAAGGTGTTTTGTGTAAACGTGCCTAAGCAAAAGATTAACACAAGAATTTCCCAGCTTCAGGTTGTGCATGCAAGATAGTTGTAAGTTGTGACCTAACACAACCTAACTTCGCACAGGAAGCGACCCACTCGTCCGTGGGTAGATTAAAAATTGGCCCGCGACTTTGAACCTTATTGCTTTGTGATAAATTTCAAAACCTATGAAACATTATTAATTATCTGTTGATGGCCCCACAGCTGAGTGACTCTGAAAGAAATCAGCTGGTGTGTTTACACCATTTTGCTAAAACCGGCCAAGTGCATGTCGCATATTAGGGTTTCGTAAAAAATCTGACTTATTAATAATTGGTATATATTACCAAACATACGTAATAACTAGTGGCCCTGTGGGCAGTAGACCTCGCTAACAGGGGGGACTGTGAACCAATTTATAGGTAAGTATTTTAGATTAAATCAAAATCAATCAAAAAAAAGTAAAGTAGCCGCACCAATAACTTTGTAAACTAAATTTTGCGATTTAAAATACAATCTATTGACTTTTCACGAAAATAGTTATAGTCTTTTTCACTCACTCTCATGGTCTGTATAGATTCTCTTTACTAATCCGTCTCCTAGTTCGAGGTGTCCCAACTTGGTATGTATTTAAAAGATTTCTTGGATTTTTAGAAAACAGGCGGCCGAAAAGTAATTGTGTAATATATTTTAAGAAGCGGCTCATGTAGCCCTTAAATTTAATACCCCATACGATAGGTTTCAGGAAAGAAAAAATCATACAAAAAATTAATGTCATCATAACTAACTCCTCTCCCCCCCCCCCCCTAGACCGGAACTGACACAGACACACAGACATAGAGATAGACGAAAGCAAAATCAGCCTCCTATCTTGTCGAAATGGAGCCCTTCGCTCGCTCGGTCAAATCTATGTAAAAAGCTTTAAACAACGATATACCACTCGATGGGGCAGGAAAAAATCGAGCACTCCATTAGCTATATGGGAGACCTCCTTAAAAACATTAAAATATATATATATCATTTATAGGGATTTTGGGTCAACCAGACGTTAATCTATAAAAAATAAGACTGTATATAGCCTTAACCGTTTGGATGTAAACCCTGTGTGACAGGCGACGGGCGGACAGACGGACACGTAAGTGATAGCAATAATTATAGGACTCCGTTTGCACCCTAAAAACGAATTTGGCCGGTTCTCCATTGCTCTAAACAAAAGGCTGACTTTCGGTAAGACTGGTTTTTAAACGTTTCCGTCAATGCTTTGTTTAATCAAAAGGCTAGCCATTTTCTTAAACGCCGGTGCTCAATGAACGGCCCGGGTTTTTAATTTAGTGCCTCAATGGCCAAATCTGCTGTGATTAACTCATTTTATATATGTAATGCAGAGCAGCAGTAATTGAAAAGCACGCAACCTATTCAAATTATAATAATTTTGTATATTCTAGAAATTTCTTTGTAAATTTCATGTGACAAGCTTTTACGCCACATGAGGAATAAATTATTTCCGAAATAAACTAGATTGTTCCCATTACAAATGGGTCAGTTGCTTGTCTGTCCAGACCAAGCAAGTACGAATGGATGCTGTCCAGAATAAGACTGTTATTTTTCGTGCAATATTTCAGCCGTTCTTTCTTATTATATTAAATATTTATATCTACTCATGTAAGTAAGTAAGTAATGTAGCCCATTAATGCCCCCACCGAGGGGCACAGGCCTTTACCCGGATAAGAGTAAGATTAAGCCATACTCCACCACGCTGGCTCAGTGCGGGTTGATGGAGGGGTTTTACGACCACTATACCACGAAGCGATAGTAGCTGGGACCTACTGCTTAAGGGCTGAACAAAGGCCAATGGCATTGAGAATTAGACAAAGAAAACAAATACCCGTCGCATCGCGTCGAAGCAGACTGACGCATGCTCCCGCGCAGAGCCCCGCGGGGCAGCCCGAGCTCCGAGACCAAGAAAATCATAGAAAATTTTACTAAACTCCTGTAATAATAACATTAAAAATAAAATAAAACAACAAAAAAAATCCCTTTTTTTACCTATTTTTGCGTGTAAGTTTCATATAGGAAAATGATTTCGTCTTCGAGCGCTTGTTCATTTAGTTGAATAATAATGCATTGTGAAAAATATTTTTAAGTATTAAATATAACAGATATCCGGTAATTTTAAAAGTCCATTCTTATCTCTAATAGACCTTTTATAACATATATTTATCCTACATTTTTATGGTGTCTAGTTTAGCCTAGAATTGAAGCTAAAGATGCATTTCTGGCCATATTTAATCCCTTAACGTGTCATCCGAAACACTGAAAGTCCGATAATGTACTTAATTATCTCATTGGTACATGGTCGGGAATCGAACCTGCATCTCCTCCATATCTCATGTGAGAAGCAAGCGTGAAACCCATTAGACCACGGAGCTCTTCTACTATCTACGATCTCCTCATATAATATGTATAGTAATATATTATTATTTGGTTAGTTGAATTCAATGTAGCGTAGAGCTTCCTAACTGAAAATATTTAAATTGGCTGTACCTTTGAATTTTCGATACAAATCCCAGCGGAGCTCCGGTATTCATATTAAGTAAGTGATTACGATTTGGTCGATCCGAATTTATTAAAATTTTATACTAAAAGCTAGCCAATAGATAATGATTATCGTTGGATTCAAATTTGCCGCACTTGCAACTCATCAATTTGTTGTACAAATGGATGAGTTGCAAGTGCGGCGGCGACGGCATCAGTATGTAGTTTATATTCGAAGAGAAATAGTAAGAGAAATAGGGAGAGAGTTTTTTTACTGTAGATATTTACAAATACTTATTAAAAGTATTTTTTTTTGCCTCTATACAGTCGTCCAATGTAGAGAATTGGACGACTGTAGGAGAAGCAGGGTGAAAAAACTCCCATAGATTGATTTCTATATTTCTTTTAAGAATTGGTTGTGTTCAACTAAGTAAGACAAAGATTACAATTTTGATTATTATAAATAATATGCAGGAATAAATAATTACAAAATTATTAACAGCAAGTTCTATATTAAGTTAGATTAATTCAGTCTTGTAATTTATGTAATCTTGAATATTGTTATATCCCTTATTAAAACAAAGACGTTTTTAACATGTGTTTTAAATTGCTCAAATAGCAATCACAAAATTTCCTGAGGTGTCTTGTTGGTGGAATGCACTGACGGTTGAAAAAATTGCTAACTTTCGCGAGTCTTAAAACCGGGGCGCAACTAGTCTGTGATTAATTTTTGGGTTAATATTGCAGCAATAGCTAAATTGGGAAAATGTTAAATGTTTTTGCGTACACACATTCTATTTCTGAAAATAAATTAACTAGTTGGTATGTTAATTTCGTTAAAAAGTTCTCTCAGGGAGTCCGCTTTTTTAACGATAAATTGCTTGAACGACTCTTTTCTGTAATATCTTTCTCTTTTCTGTATGTTTGAATAACCGCTGCTTTCCCCCACAACAAGATATAATAATAATAATATAATAATAACTTGGACACTATTTACACCCATTGATCTAGCCCCAAACTAGGATTCCCTGTATCTTGGGTACTAGACAACGATACACATACTTATATGAAAATATAGTTAAATATTATACTTAGATAGATAAACAACCATGACTAGCGTTCAAACATCCGTTCTCATCAAACAAATATTTGCCCCCACCGGGACTCGAGCCCGGGACCCTCGGCTTCGTAGGCAGGGTCACTGCCAACTCGGCCATTCGGGTCGCTAGGACATGACACTAAAATAGACCAGCCTAGCTGATTCTGAAGCATTCATGTCTAACACTGCTGGTCTCAATTGGTCTCTGCCTGACCTTTGGAAGTGAGCATTTGATACACTCGGTTTACAACAACAAATTATTTACAGTTACCATTTCAAGGTAATTTTTTTTGTCTTCCAATTTCGAAAATAAGTGAAGTGACATCAGCAAACGACACTGTCACTCAATTTCTCAACCATTAAAGGACAAGACAAATTCATCCACATTTCGTTCATATGAGATTTCGTCCTAAAATCCTTTGTCTCTCTCTTTCTCTCTCTGTCTCCCTCTCTCTTTCGACATTGTCAAAACGCCCACACAGCCTCACCACAGCACAAACAACGGCAATTCTCACAATTAATGTATACCACAAACCTCATCGTAAGATGAATATACGCTTTGTTTTGTTGCGTCTGCCAAAAATTACCTAATTAAGTAAAATTACAAAGTAAAGAATAAGAAAGTAAGTCTAATGAGCCTAAACATATCATAAGAACGGCGGCGAAGGCTTTATAAGATATGTATGATATTTGTATGTCTAGATATCGGAGAAAGAAACACTTCCCATTGGGTTTATGTTGCCAATTGTTTAGAGCCTGGTATACGGTATTGCAGCTGCAGCGGCAATAAAAGCTTAGTGTGAAATGGGTTTATGAACTCGATCCCTTAGAATATTACGAGAATCGTGGCGCCGAGCCAAAAGTGGGCACTCAGACGGGACTAGACCTACTTACGGTGAGCGCGGGTAGTTTCGCTTCTTTGTGCTATTGTGAAATGGACTAAGATTAAACGAGCAACTGCTCTAGATATTGTTATGGCAACAGAAACTTTTAATAAAGTTTCATCCAGCGACATAGTCAACCCAATGGAAGAATAGCGAGATGAAAATTTCATTTTTGAAATGAACATCCACATCCCATTTCGTTTATGAGTAACATAACTCGAAGCACTCATTGCATGAGCGTTTTAAAGCGTATGACAGACATATACTCGTTAGACATTTATCTACGAATTCCGTCAGACTTCTGCCTACGTAAACTTTTAGGGTTCCTTACCCGAATGGTAACAAACAGGACCCTTTTATTATGCCTCCGCTGTCCGTCTTTCTGTCCGTACCTCTAAACGTAATAGGTAGGGAGTTGAACACAGAATGTGTATTTCTGTTGCCGCAACAGCAACAAATAATGAACAGCAAGCAATTTTGAAGATCTCCTCATACAAAAGATATTTTTGCGTGTTTTCTTATACGATGGTACGGAATCCATCGTGTGTGAGGTTGCTCGCACTTCATACTTTTTCTAAGGGCTATAGTAATCAATCAGGATTTATGGTAAAGGTAATAGGATCATAGGTATTCTGATCACATGGTTCACGCAACTCTCTCTGTCTTGTCTTGTCTCCGGAGATGCTACACCGACATCTTTCTTTACCAATAATAAGAGTTTGTGTTGGGTGTCTCAAAATAAATTGCAGCAGCCCAACTCAAGAGCGTGAGCAACATCTGTAAATACCAGTTAGCTCCTTTCGAATTTAAAACAAAGTTTATTTAAAAGGAGAGACTTCTGCCGTTGACAGCCCCCTCCCCTCTGGGGGTGTCCCTGCTCCCTCAATGCCTTCTTGTTTTAAGAGCAAAGTTTCTAACTTAATGAACTAGTTGAAAGGAATTAGCTGCTCGTGTCATTAGCTTTTGAACAGCGATTAGGCTCATGAGTTCTGTAAGGCTCGGTAAGTTTAATCGGCGCTTTGATGCTAGTGATACTAACTTAACTGGATCAAAAAAGGTGTAACTGGGTAAACTCAACAATAAATTTGTATTTTTATTGTATTCCAAGCTTCCACACGTTTATACGAATCAGCACAGCATTTAATCAATCACATTATCTTTGCATCTATCGTGGAGCAGGAATAATTTAGGTCATTAATCTGTTATTACCTGTCTCTGTCGCTTCCGCGTGAACACATTAACGTCAAGCTCACTCAGACGGCGGTCATTGCACCTGTGCGAGCGTGTCGTGAATATATTTACTCTGGGGCGATAGAGACAGGTAATAACAGGTTAATGACCGAAATTATTCCTGCTCCGCGATCGTACTTTAGTAGATACATCAATATAGAATTAAGGTTATGCCCCGAAACATGCGCCCTGCAAGAGCACTGCAAGATTATTTTTTTACTTGGGTTAAGGAGGCCTTTGCCCAGCAGCGAAAAACATCCCTGGCTATGTAGCCTGGGATGTTTTTCGCTGTATGATTAATGTAAAAAGGTAAGTATTATAAACTAATTAGCCGTTAGCCGCGGTTTCGCTCGCGAAGAGCCTCGTAAGAATGACCAAGTGAGAGTCGTAATCGAAACCAAAGGGTATTATTATATCTATTAACACCTGATAACCACAGCATCTACGATAACATCGAAAGAAACACGTTTCTTCTTCCTTTACTTTTATCTTTGTGTCTTTGCCAAATTACAGCTTCATAGGGATGGTAAAACGATTCATATAAAAACTATCGTTTTTATAGGAATCGTTTATCCCATCCCTTTTTAGTGCTCTCTTACTAAAAGTAAGAATTCATTCAGGCGGCCGTAAAATTTTAAAGTCAATAATTATACATTTTATACTTTTAAAAACCCCCGCCCGACACATAACTTTAGAACTACAAAACCGTTTTCTACAAAATAGTTTGCTAAGTATATGCAAATATCTACAGTAATAAATAAATATGAGTTTGAGTTTGAACTACAGTAAAATTTAACATCGTACAATATGTCAAAAAGTCTGTATCTTTCCCATAATTTCGCGCTAAAGCGGCTGGTCAGTGAGCGAATAATAGCAATACAGTTTCATACAAATGGGCTAATCTAGGAATTGAGCTATGTTATCTATTCAATTGCGAATGTCTGTCGGTTTATGGTCCATTAAATCGATTAGCGCGAATGGAAGCCCGTACGGAGGTACGTGTGACCCTAGTGAGCGATTCATCGTCATTCATCTTCCTTAATCGCTTCTCGCCCCGAAGGTTGAGATGGACGGGCGAAGTGCTCGATTGACCAATGAGCTTGGACCCTTCATAAAATACGTTATTTCTCTGGGTAGTCAAATAAATATTGTTACCCACTTGTTATTAGCGTTTGATAAAACGATCAATTTTATTTCATAGGATTTGAACCTTATCTTAAAGTGTTAAAGTTCAAAACCGCGATCCGATTTAAAAAAATCCCATAATATCTGGGTTAAAAAAACGTTATGTTCAAAAATAGGTACTCATATCAGAATCGTAAAATTACTGCAGTTGTATTTCACCAGAAGGTTTCAAGATTAAAATACGCAGGACCATATACTGTCGTAGCATCTCGCTTTCTCGGCATTGAATTAATTCACTTGTATTAAAAACTTATCTAAAAATGTTTAACAATTTAACAATTTTACACTATTTGTTGATTTGGGAGTTTAATTGAAAACATCTGCTGCATCTCCATTCTCCTCCTTTCTTCGATGCATATGGTAAAAATCGACTTAAGGTTCAAGGAGCTTCAGAGATCGATATTGAAGTTATAAGGATATTATTAAAAGCTTTTATTTGTATAGTATATGTAAAGTTCAATATTTAATTAAGTTCCGGAAATTGAGAGCCGCCAAATAGTCATGTCCATACTTTTGCTCCCGTTGCGCTCCAAGGCATTCCGACCACTGCTTAAAAAAATAAACCTATATATACAGGTATATATTAAAACAAAAGTAAGTTCAGTACAGCAGGGGGGGGGGTTGTACTCCCCAAAATATGTTGTTGGTCCATATTACAAACATCCTGTTTCTATATACACTCTGTTAACTGAGTGAAATATTTCTGAAAACACCAATCGCACGAGGATTCATACTATATATATATACATATATGCTATCTAGACCTAGAATTTCTGGCTAAACATAACCCACAAACGTACCATTGAACGTGAAATGCCTACGCCACAACATTGGATTTCCGCAATTTGAATGGTGGATGTTGAACAAACAAGTTTTACCAGAAGCGGTCTGCAAATTAGTTTTCACTAATGAATGGATTCTACTAGAGCGTAACAGAAAGGTATCGTCATATTTTAAAGAGTTGTTTAGGAATATCGTCTTAAAGCACCCACATTATGAAACCAGATAATCATATAACCAGATACGATCAGAGCCAACTTTATTTTTCTCTTCTACTGTACCATACATTCAGGGCGAAGCGGCCGACAGTCAAGTATGGAGAAGTGATGTATAAGAAGGGGTACAAAGCCAGCACAGGAGCCAATTCGCGACTCCAGCATAATCTCTAAACCACCGAGGCTAAATATAAGTATGTGTGCTGGAGAAATAGCACAGAATAAGTAGTATGAAATAGTAGAATAGTCAGTCGTATCCCGATAATACCTAACAAACAGATAAAACAAAGGGTCATGCATTTTCTAATAAGGGATAGCCGAGGCACAGATGTGTCCACTTTTATCTAAGCCAGGTATTCAAGAGTCCATTTTTAGGGTTCTGTAGCAGAAGGGTGCTAAACGAGACCCTATTACTAAGCCTCCGCTATCCGTCCGTCCGTCTGCCACTAGGCTGTATCTCTTGAACCGTGATAGTTAGACAATTGAAATTTTCACAGAAGATGTATTTCTGTTGCAGCTATAATAACAAATGAGTACTAAAAAACAGAATAAAATAAATAATTAAGGGGGCTCCCATACAACAATTCTTTCAATACCACATACAAACTTATGAATGCACCTGGATACGTACATAGAGTATGAAGGTAGCCGCACCAATAACTTTGTAAATAACATTTTGCTATGTAAAATCTAAACTATTCACTCCACACCATCCCTACCAAAGTACGGTGGTACGATACCCTTCGTGCGCGAGTTAGACTCTCACTTGGCCGGTTTTTTATGAGAAGCCGCCAAGCAGTAAAGCCGAAATTCTGGAATCACCATTTTTACGTAGATTTACATGGGAGCTGCGGATAAACATAATATGATTCGCAAACGACCGTATGGTTTTTTCAATCAAACCCTTTCACCGCTTGTTTCTGCTAAGCTTTATAAAGACCAATTAGGAAATCATCTAAACAAGGAGATTTCAGAATTCTATTAAATATACCCATTAATATTCAAATCCTTTTGTTCAATATCTAAAATTCAGATTGCTAACGGCTCGCCATAATCTCATGCAAAATACATTTTTTAAGCCTATTACCGATTAAATTTTGATTGTTGTCAAGAGCTTACGTAGTGATTGACATCCATCAAGGGATTAACCATCATCTCTAGTATATCTGCGCGGTCAAGATCATGAGTCGGTTATTATGCAAACTAACCGGCTACTATGCATGCTTACCAACATCGATGGTTAAAGTAATTAATACAGCAAGATTTATCACATTAACTGGTTAGTTTATATAATCACTTACGTCCGTGGTGAATATGATTAATACTGATTTCCACAGCTTATATCAAGGCAAAGCACTGCGTTTGACATGTAAGAACAACAAAAATACTTCATAGTTTCATAATTTCTTTATTGCACACAAATCATACAAAAAACAAGAGTTACATAAAAAAGTGTACAAAGGCGAGCTTATCTCTAATAAGAGATCTCTTCCAGCAAACCAGGCAAACAAGGGAAAAGTTGATGGTTGAGCAGGGGAAGACCTATGTGTACAATATATAAAATAACAAATAAAATAAATTAAATACTTAATAACTCTAATAATATACTAAATACTTATAACTCTAAAGGGAGAGGTAATACTTCTTCACACGACTTTTAAAGATATTCAGATTAGGACTGTCCCTGATGGTGCAGGGGAGTGCATTCCACAACCGAATAGCCCGGGCTCTAAACCCGTTCTCATAGAAAGAGGTGTTATGCTGTGGAGTTGTGAGCATGGAAACTGCGTGAGTTCTCCGAGGTCTGCTGGAAGAAAGAAATTGAAAACTGCCTCGTAAGAAAGTTGGGTAGCGTGGATTACGTAAAATGTTGTAGAGGAAATTGAGGATGTGTGAATCCCGACGAAGACGAATCGGCAGCCACTTCAACTCCCTGCGATGTTGTGACACATGGTCGTATTTGCGCAGCCCGAAGATAAACCGAATCCCGACATTTTGAAGTCGTTCGAGTTTGTTCAGTAGTTCTTCGTTAGCACTGACCCAGCAGACATCATACTTAAAATATAAACTTAAGTACACATAAAATATTTTTCACCTATTCACTCCCAATCAATACCCTGTTGCATTATAGACAAACAATATTAAGAAGAATTAACTATTTGTTTTATTTTATCTTTAATAAACCATATTTGATTAAGAAAATAATTATCTTATTACTTTCACAAAACCCTCGTGTTGAGTATTAATAATAACCGGTCATAGTAGTCAATCGGACTGATTTTGGCTATATTTATTACTTTCACCAAAATCGGTGGTAAGCATGAATATCTACCGGTTATTATGTATACTAACCGGATTTATTAGAGTTGACCGTAACATATCTAATATTAGTAAAATTTATTTTAAGGTGTTATCTAACAACGTGACGTGATGACTTAGATTTTTTATAATACCAACTTTAATTCCCAGGGGAGCATTTAAGTTAGAACGGTGCCCTGATTTACGCACGACCAACCTTCAAATTAAACTTCCAACATTGCTATTGAGCTAAACAAAGTTCTCATTAAGGATCATTGCTGAACGTTGTGGGTTGGAAAGGAAATAACTTCAGCAGGCAAGTTGTTACCTGTGTTTCAGATACCAATAAAATTCGGGAAATATTAAACTACACATCAAAAATACTGATTTGCACGGCAAATACAAGGGCCAAATACTGCGGTAGCTTAGGTGAATGGTAAAGGGGGTGAGCGAAGCAAAGCCCCCTTTATCCTTCGTGTTAGGTTCAACATGTAAGAACATTATAAAATACTTAAAACATAAACTTAAGTACACATAAAATATTTTAAATATAAAAAGAGTTTTTGCTGATTTTTTTTTGCAGTGCAAATCAGTATTTTGATGTGCTATTAAATACTAGCCTAACTTTAGTAGGCAAATTGTTCTGTGTTTCAGAGTCTAATAAAATTCACCGCAATCACTATTCATTTATCCACAGATAGCACTACTCATGTTATTTAATAATGTAAGAAAAACCGATATTCATACACCTATTTGTACACCTATATACATAATCCTCTCGTCAGTATACCCTATTTTGTTTTTTTACCATTTACATAATTGAACTTCGGGACGGCAATTTAAGTAGAATTAAAAGTAACAGATTTACAACATTCCAAGTAGCATAAACACCGAGTGGAGTAAATTTGGGTTTAGAGCTGTTCATATAGATTAAACATAATGTTAATAGTAAATTCATGGCCCTGATATTTACAACAAATGTGCTATCAAAAGGGAAAACTGAACTAAATCAATGTTCGACAAATTGGCAATTCCCTAACCGAACAGGCGAAGTTATTGCTTATAAATATAAGACAAACCACTTCTGCTACACACGAAAAATGACGACGAAGATTGAGCGTACTGCCGCCGTGTTCTTTCATAAGGCGAACATTCGCCTCTACGTTTAATCAAAAAACTGATTTCAGGCCTAAGGCTATATCTCGTCCGTGTAACTCCAGGCGGAAAGACCCGCAGTGTGAGAGGGACGGAATCGGAAAAAAAATCATAACGTAGCGCTAAACCACAGAAATATTGTTTGAAAATAAACTAGGCTATTTTGTTAAAAAGTTTTTTAAGGTGAGTTTACGAAGACATAATATCTACATTTTGAATGCAGTTCCACAATGAAATTAGTTGGGATTTCAGAATTACAGGCAAAAATAAAAGAATTTAGAGGTATTTTCGCGATTAAATTCTACCGAGAAAATTTCATTCAATCGCGTTTTCCTTTAGTGAGAATCTTAATCAAATACTCAATAAACGTTAACCCAAAAATCAAATCTGTAGATGAACTTCATGATGGAGTAAATGGATTGGAAAAAAAACCCATATTTTTTTTAGTATCACCTTAATAAAGACTGATGCCAATATATATATACGTCACAGAAATCACAGACTACAGTCTATTTAAAAGAGACTTAGTCGATACAGTGATTGAAAAACAGCGACCCTTTATTATATATCGGAGTGTTTAGCCATTACATTGGTTTCTCAAACGGAAAAATGATGTACCTAATTAGTCTGGTTAGGATTTTGATAAATTGCCTATAGCCCTTATACATATATTTATCAAGGTTTTAATGATATTTTAGAAAAAAAAAAGGTTAAACTAGTTAGAAAAATAATATATTTTCGTTGTCAAGTTACAACTTCCGCCGAAAACCCTACAGAGGTCATGGCATCGCTTGTGACGTCACGAGTTTGACAACGATTAAAGCAACTATTTGCCTATCCACCCGTCTAGGTAGATCGAAAAATGGCCCGCGTTTTCCAACCTTCTTGCTTGGTAATAAAGTTCAAACCCATGAAAAATAATCAATCATCTGTTGATGGCCCCACAGCTGAGTGGCTAAACATGAATCCTGACTTCCATAATCTGATGGTGTTATATAAGTCTGATGGTGTTCATCATAAGATGGCGGATTGCTGTATTTTGTTGTTTTTTATCCAAAAAATAAATATTAATTAGCGCCTAGCGACAATTAATCCTTATTTTGTAGGATAGGACAGGTGGTCAGGTAAATACATTTTTTTAGTTGCACTTAACAGGCAACTTTTTCTGCGATATCGTAACAAATATGAAGCCTTATTCTCACTAAATGTAAAGTACATAAATATACGCAACATCCTAGTGAACATTTTGGGTAACTCTCGTGATTACTGACACCTTCCCTGTACAGGTACTAGAAGGAAAACCTGATTACATACTTATATGCGAAATTTATTGATTTATGAAACACACCGCTGTTATTTGAAAATTTGGTCCATAATAGCATTCGCTTGTGTCCAATGTCGCAATAAAAACCTTAATTAAAATCATGATTAAGGTTGTTCAGTCAGAGCTCCGTGGTCTGGTGGGTTTCACGCTTGCTTCTCACGCAGGAGGTGCAAGTTCGAATCCCGGTGCTGAAAATGTACCAATGAATTAAGTAATTCATCTTAGTTACATTAGACGGAAGTCCTAACGTCCTTACAAAAAGGCTTGTGTTTAAACGATTACCAAAAAATTCGAATATTTACTACCAATAAATTCGAAATGACTGCCAAAATGGATGGATGTCCACCAAATTGTGTTTGGATAAAGATTACCAAACTTCTTTTTATGTTTTGTGTACTTAAGTTTATGTTTTAAGTATTTTTTGTTGTTCTGTTCATCCTAACATGAAGGATAAAGGGGGCTCTGCTTCGCACACCCACTTTACCCTTCACCTAAGCTACCGCAGTATTTTGCCCTGATATTTTCTGCAACTTTTGGTGGTCATTTAGCCATTTTGGGTAGGAAAAAAAATTTTGGTGGTCATTATATTTGTTGCCTTAGAAAAACATCATGAGGAAACCTTATTTACTAACTTAACAAAGTCAAAGTCAAAGTAATTTATTACTGTAGATATTTACATATACTTAGCAAACCTCATTTTTGCCTCTTCTCTACATTTGACCACTGTGGGTGAAGCAGGGCGTAGAAACTTCCACAGATTGATTTTTAGATCTCTTTTAAAAATAGGTTGTGCTTAACTAATACAAATATGAAAATTTTAATTTAATAAGCAGGAATAAGTAATTACAAAATTATTAACAGCGAGGTCTGTGTTGACCTAGATTAACCCCATACAGTCCTGTCATTTAAGTAATCTCGAACCCGAATATCCCTTTTTCAACAAAGTCACTTTAACATGCTTTTATAAAATGCTCAAATGGCAATTTCAAAATCTCCAGAGGTATCTTATTATATTAGAAAATGCACTGACCCTTAAAAGAATTGCTAACCTTCGCGAGTCTTAATCGGGGCGCACATAGTCTGTGATTATTTCTTAGTTTAACATTACAGCTATCGCTAAGTTTGGTAAATGTTGTAAGGTTCTTGCGTACATACATTATATTTTCGAAAATAAATTGACTAGCTACAGTTAGTATGTCAATTTCTTTAAAAGGCTCTCTTAAGGAGTCTGTTCGTTTTAAATTATAAATTGCTCGAATAGCTCTTTTCTGTAAAAACAAAAAATTGTTTGAATATCCGCTGCTTTTCCCCACAACAAGATACCATAGGACATGACACTATGAAAGTAACTAAAATATACTAGCCTAGATGTAGCCACATCCGTGCTTTGTCTGATGTTCCTAATAGCGTAAGCCGCAGAAATTAATTTACCAGCTAATTTATCTATGTGGGGTCCCCACTGCAATTTGCTATCAATGGTTATTCCAAGAAACTTCGTATCATTTACTAATTCTAACGTGCTGTTGTCTAACACTAAACTGGTCTCAACTTGCCTGACATTTGGAAGTGAGAATTTGATACACTTGGTTTTACCAGCGTTTAACAATAAATTATAAACTGTAAACCAATTCAAGGTTAAAGACAATACACCATTAACATCATCAAAACCTCCTTTTTGTCTTTCAATTTTGAAGACCATTGAAGTATCATAAGCAAACAACACTATGTCAGTTAATTTCTCCACCATGAAAGGCTGATCGTTAATTTATACCAGGAATAAGAAAGGGCTTAATATGGAACCTTGTGGAACGCTAATTTTTACACCCGATCCATCAGATTTAACGCCGTTAACTTCTGCCTTTTGAATTATATTGCTTAGGTATGATCTTAGTAGATCCAACGCTGTATTTCTAACTCAGTAATGATTTAATTTAATTAATAGCGTATTAAGAATAAACACAATCAAACGCCTTCGACAGGTCGCAAAAAACTCCGATAGCATCCTGTGCGGCCTCCCATGCAGAATAAATATGAGATATAAAGGTAATACCTGCATCCATAGTCGATTTACCCCTAGTGAAACCGTACTGTTTGGCGTGGAGTTGTTTTGTACGGTTGAAGTATGAGAGCATTTGATTTAATATAATCTTTTCAACTATTTTACTTAGTGTTGGATGAAAAGATATTGGTCTGAAATTTGAAGGATCGCCCTTATCTCCCGACTTGAACAGAGGTATCAGTTTACTGTGTTTCGTGAGTATACCCTATTTTGTTTTTTTACCATTTACATAATCGAACTTCGGGACGGTAATTTAGGTAGAATTAAAAGTAACAGATTTACAACATTCCAAGTAGTATAAACACCGAGTGGAGTAAATTTGGGTTTTGAGCTGTTCATATAGATTAAACATAATGTTAATAGTAAATTCATGGCCCTGATATTTACAACAAATGTGCTATCAAAAGGGAAAACTGAACTAAATCAATGTTCGACAAATTGGCAATTCCCTAACCGAACAGGCGAAGTTATTGCTTATAAATATAAGACAAACCACTTCTGCTACACACGAAAAATGACGACGAAGATTGAGCGTACTGCCGCCGTGTTCTTTCATAAGGCGAACATTCGCCTCTACGTTTAATCAAAAAACTGATTTCAGGCCTAAGGCGATATCTCGTCCGTGTAACTCCAGGCGGAAAGACCCGCAGTGTGAGAGGGACGGAATCGGAAAAAAAATCATAACGTAGCGCTAAACCACAGAAATATTGTTTGAAAATAAACTAGGCTATTTTGTTAAAAAGTTTTTTAAGGTGAGTTTACGAAGACATAATATCTACATTTTGAATGCAGTTCCACAATGAAATTAGTTGGGATTTCAGAATTACAGGCAAAAATAAAAGAATTTAGAGGTATTTTCGCGATTAAATTCTACCGAGAAAATTACATTCAATCGCGTTTTCCTTTAGTGAGAATCTTAATCAAATACTCAATAAACGTTAACCCAAAAATCAAATCTGTAGATGAACTTCATGATGGAGTAAATGGATTGGAAAAAAAACCCATATTTTTTTTAGTATCACCTTAATAAAGACTGATGCCAATATATATATATATATATATATATACGTCACAGAAATCACAGACTACAGTCTATTTAAAAGAGACTTAGTCGATACAGTGATTGAAAAACAGCGACCCTTTATTATATATCGGAGTGTTTAGCCATTACATTGGTTTCTCAAACGGAAAAATGATGTACCTAATTAGTCTGGTTAGGATTTTGATAAATTGCCTATAGCCCTTATACATATATTTATCAAGGTTTTAATGATATTTTAGAAAAAAAAAGGTTAAACTAGTTAGAAAAATAATATATTTTCGTTGTCAAGTTACAACTTCCGCCGAAAACCCTACAGAGGTCATGGCATCGCTTGTGACGTCACGAGTTTGACAACGATTAAAGCAACTATTTGCCTATCCACCCGTCTAGGTAGATCGAAAAATGGCCCGCGTTTCCAACCTTCTTGCTTGGTAATAAAGTTCAAACCCATGAAAAATAATCAATCATCTGTTGATGGCCCCACAGCTGAGTGGCTAAACATGAATCCTGACTTCCATAATCTGATGGTGTTATATAAGTCTGATGGTGTTCATCATAAGATGGCGGATTGCTGTATTTTGTTGTTTTTTATCCAAAAAATAAATATTAATTAGCGCCTAGCGACAATTAATCCTTATTTTGTAGGATAGGACAGGTGGTCAGGTAAATACATTTTTTTAGTTGCACTTAACAGGCAACTTTTCCTGCGATATCGTAACAAATATGAAGCCTTATTCTCACTAAATGTAAAATACATAAATATACGCAACATCCTAGTGAACATTTTGGGTAACTCTCGTGATTACTGACACCTTCCCTGTACAGGTACTAGAAGGAAAACCTGATTACATACTTATATGCGAAATTTATTGATTTGTGAAACACACCGCTGTTATTTGAAAATTTGGTCCATAATAGCATTCGCTTGTGTCCAATGTCGCAATAAAAACCTTAATTAAAATCATGATTAAGGTTGTTCAGTCAGAGCTCCGTGGTCTGGTGGGTTTCACGCTTGCTTCTCACGCAGGAGGTGCAAGTTCGAATCCCGGTGCTGAAAATGTACCAATGAATTAAATAATTCATCTTAGTTACATTAGACGGAAGTCCTAACGTCCTTACAAAAAGGCTTGTGTTTAAACGATTACCAAAAAATTCGAATATTTACTACCAATAAATTCGAAATGACTGCCAAAATGGATGGATGTCCACCAAATTGTGTTTGGATAAAGATTACCAAACTTCTTTTTATGTTTTGTGTATTTAAAATTATGTTTTAAGTATTTTTTGTTGTTCTGTTCATCCTAACATGAAGGATAAAGGGGGCTCTGCTTCGCACACCCACTTTACCCTTCACCTAAGCTACCGCAGTATTTTGCCCTGATATTTTCTGCAACTTTTGGTGGTCATTTAGCCATTTTGGGTGGTCATTATATTTGTTGCCTTAGAAAAACATCGTGAGGAAACCTTATTTACTAACTTAACAAAGTCAAAGTCAAAGTAATTTATTACTGTAGATATTTACATATACTTAGCAAACCTCATTTTTGCCTCTTCTCTACATTGGACCACTGTGGGTGAAGCAGGGCGTAGAAACTTCCACAGATTGATTTTTAGATCTCTTTTAAAAATAGGTTGTGCTTAACTAATACAAATATGAAAATTTTAATTTAATAAGCAGGAATAAGTAATTACAAAATTATTAACAGCGAGGTCTGTGTTGACCTAGATTAACCCCATACAGTCCTGTCATTTAAGTAATCTCGAACCCGAATATCCCTTTTTCAACAAAGTCACTTTAACATGCTTTTATAAATTGCTCAAATGGCAATTTCAAAATCTCCAGAGGTATCTTATTATATTAGAAAATGCACTGACCCTTAAAAGAATTGCTAACCTTCGCGAGTCTTAATCGGGGCACACATAGTCTGTGATTATTTCTTAGTTTAACATTACAGCTATCGCTAAGTTTGGTAAATGTTGTAAGGTTCTTGCGTACATACATTATATTTTCGAAAATAAATTGACTAGCTACAGTTAGTATGTCAATTTCTTTAAAAGGCTCTCTTAAGGAGTCTGTTCGTTTTAAATTATAAATTGCTCGAATAGCTCTTTTCTGTAAAAACAAAAAATTGTTTGAATACCCGCTGCTTTTCCCCACAACAAGATACCATAGGACATGACACTATGAAAGTAACTAAAATATACTAGCCTAGATGTAGCCACATCCGTGCTTTGTCTGATGTTCCTAATAGCGTAAGCCGCAGAAATTAATTTACCAGCTAATTTATCTATGTGGGGTCCCCACTGCAATTTGCTATCAATGGTTATTCCAAGAAACTTCGTATCATTTACTAATTCTAACGTGCTGTTGTCTAACACTAAACTGGTCTCAACTTGCCTGACATTTGGAAGTGAGAATTTGATACACTTGGTTTTACCAGCGTTTAACAATAAATTATAAACTGTAAACCAATTCAAGGTTAAAGACAATACACCATTAACATCATCAAAATCTCCTTTTTGTCTTTCAATTTTGGAGACCATTGAAGTATCATAAGCAAACAACACTATGTCAGTTAATTTCTCCACCATGAAAGGCTGATCGTTAATTTATACCAGGAATAAGAAAGGGCTTAATATGGAACCTTGTGGAACGCTAATTTTTACACCCGATCCATCAGATTTAACGCCGTTAACTTCTGCCTTTTGAATTATATTGCTTAGGTATGATCTTAGTAGATCCAACGCTTTATTTCTAACTCAGTAATTATTTAATTTAATTAATAGCGTATTAAGAATAAACACAATCAAACGCCTTCGACAGGTCGTAAAAAACTCCGATAGTATCCTGTGCGGCCTCCCATGCAGAATAAATATGAGATATAAAGGTAATACCTGCATCCATAGTCGATTTACCCCTAGTGAAACCGTACTGTTTGGCGTGGAGTTGTTTTGTACGGTTGAAGTATGAGAGCATTTGATTTAATATAATCTTTTCAACTATTTTACTTAGTGTTGGATGAAAAGATATTGGTCTGAAATTTGAAGGATCGCCCTTATCTCCCGACTTGAACAGAGGTATCAGTTTACTGTGTTTCGTGAGGTCTGGGAAAGCCCCATCGTCAACACATTTATTGAATATATAAGCTAAGTGTGGGGCTATAACTAGAATTACTGAACCAATGACTTTGACTGATATACCCCACAGGTCTTCCGTATTTTTTAAGTTAAGTAATTTAAACGTTTGACAATGTCCTGGGTATATACATGATGACATTTTAAATATACATTACTGACGCTAGTGTTATTTTTTAATAAAGTCTCTGCTTCATATGGAGATGAATTTAGACGGTATGTTGTGAGTAAGGGTACATTGGTGAAAAATGTTTCAAAAGCTCGAGCAACATCAGCGCTGGATTTAACAACGTCATCACCTATCTTTAGGCAGAAATCATTGTCCCTTGGTATAACTTTGCCAGTTTCGCGGTTTATTATTTGCCAAACTGTTTTCATTCTATTATTTGAATGTTGAAATTTTCTATTAATGTGTAAAGTTTTTGCAGTTCTACAAACCAACTTGAAAGTTTTGGAATATTTTTTAACATAGTCATGAAATTTTCGATCAAAGTTCCTATAACTTTTTTGTTCATAAAGTTCACACAAGATAACGCTACTTTTACGAATTCCAAACGTTATCCAGTCATTAAATTTAGATTTACCGTTGTAGTCACTGACTTTCTTCAATTTAAAAACTTTATTGAATTCTGTCTGAATAATGTTGAAGAAGTCTGAGTAGATTTTGTTTGGGTTCTGTTCATCAAAATCCGGTACTGGCAAATTTATATCTAACTTTTTCATATACGTCTCTAGTCTATGGGATGTAATAGGCCTATAAAATGATGGATCAGTCCTATTTTTACTGGTAATCGGGAATGAAAGTGTTTGACCACTGTGATCGGAGGGTGAGCAGTTAATTACACTTTTACTTGTGAATGCACAGTCACAAAAAACGTTATCTAAGCAAGTTTGGCTGGTAAGTGTAATTCTAGTCGGCTCTAGAAATATATGACATAAATTAAATGATTTGAACAGAGTTATTAATCGTTGTTTCAATGTTGTATCTACAAGCAAATCTACATTAAATTGTCGCAAATAAATAACTTTTTTTTGCTATTACAAAGTTTAATGAGGGCTTCCTCCATAATTTTCTCGAACATTTCAAAATTGAATATCTTTCCGTTGTTTCACCTTAATATTATTTTTTACTAAGATTAAGAAGGAAAGAACTACCGCTATCAGCAGTCTTTCTATTGTAACAACTGACAATTTTGTAATTATTTATGTTAAATATATCGTATTTTTCTTTAATCAGTGTTCTGTAATACAAATAACATCGGTGTCTGAATGATTAAGAAATAATTCTTATACAAGGTCTTTGCCAGGTAGCCCCTGCATGTTTTGATGGGAAATATTTAAGTGGGGCTTACCCTTTGTCCTAGTGTTTACAGTAACTGAAAGCAAAATGAAGTATTGAATAACTAGCTTAAAGTGGGCACAATCGTGCCTCTGACACCCCTTATGGGAAAAGGCGTGACGTTATGTTTTCTTATTAAGTTTGTATCTAACCATCTTCATATCTTCACTTGATTACTAATAAACTTGCAAACAAGTGGCGAGGTTCTCATGAATATCCTAGTCTCGTGCTAGTTAGACGCAAATGTTACATATTTGTTATACGTACAGGTTATATTAAAAAGGTGTAGACATATTTTGAGGAGTGAACTAGAGGTCATCCCTGACTAACACGGTCCAGCTACCACTCTTATGAAAATATCATATACGTTAGGAAGAATATAAATAGCTTCATTAAAAATGTTGACAGGCACAAGCGAACAAATAAGAAGCGGAAATAAAGTTGACCAACCTTACTAAGACTAGCTAAAATTAGAACTTTATTTGTGGGTCCAAGTATATAATACTATAACCAAATACCGGAAGAGATATAAAATTTGTCAGAGAAGAAATTTAAAGGCATAGTTAAAAAAACATTATGTTATGAAGCATAATATAGGCTAGATGATTACATTAATGACAAAGAGGTATGGAACTCTGGTTTTCCAGCGCAGCACAAGAACCACGCACGCACAAGGTTGTAACACAAGAGATATTCTTGAAAAAAAAAAAACAGAAAGGAAAAGTAGGCCGTGCTGCAGTGTACGAGTTTCTTGCGCCGCTTCTTCTCCGCTGCCGTAACTCTTTCCGAGTCGGTAGTAGTTTTTCTTGCATTATATAGATTCAAATGACATTCAAAAAATATGCGTAAGAATCTATTGCTTTTTTTTTGATATTTGTTTGATATTTGACCCAGCAAAAATATTCATTCAAATATATATTTTAGTTTGTGCTCTGTAGATATACTATCGAGTGGTAAGTTTGCGGCAAGTTCACCTATTGCAAGCAGTTTTCTAAGAGCACAACCTAAAACTCATATTTGAATGAACATTTTTTGCCGGGTGGGAGCGGGGTCGTTTAAGTCAGCAATGACCTGATATCTTCATTGGCATATTTTACCTGTAGACCATAAAATAAACTCTATGATCAAGTTCCATTAGGGCTATCTTTTATTAATTTACCGATAACAAGTGCTGGTGTAGTATGAGGTCTCCCGACACAAAACGAACTGATAACCTTACCCTTTTATTGAGTCTTTGAAATTTTTACAGCTGCTTTTGCCTTACTCGCCAGCGGCGCCCTCGGTGAAAAAGCCTCGGTGAGTAGCCGGTGATCTTACGTAATTATGTCCATAAAATAACTCTCATAACATAACAAAATTTAAAAACAGCCCTTACACAAGTTCCAAAATCAACATCTTCTAAATTAGACAATTTTCGAATTCGATAAGTTCCAGTATTGACAACTTCCCGATTTGAAAACTTCCGATGTTGACAATTTCCCAATTTGACAAACATTTTACTTGCATTCAACTCTTGTCACTCGCGGGCAGGCCTAAAGGAGAGAGAAGGTTGGATACGCCTTGGTTCCAAGGAGGCGATGCTGATAATTAACACAAATATAACACTAGAGCGTTTGATTAAAGTATTTTTTTGTAAATTATCCTCTACTGCTCGAAATTGCTTAAGTTTGTTTCAGGATTAAAGTACTGAAAGGTTGATTACCGCATTGTTGTTGAAATAGGAAGTTGTCGAAATGGGAAGTGGTAGAATTGGGAAGATGTCGAATTGGGAAGTTGTCAATATGGAAACCTGTCATTATGCACCTTGTCATGATGGGCGATTCTAGAATTGGCACAAAAATGATTTCGAAATGGGAAGTTGTCGAAATAAACCTAAAGGAGAAACAGAATAAATATATACATATCTAATTTTCTTATGTTGCTTCTGAGTTGCAGTAGCCGTCATGCTGCCAAGCCTGTCCGCGAATTCCCGGGATATATTTAACTGGAACAGCTTGGATTTGTGAATGAACGAGTATACAGGCTCTAACAAAAAGGTGCAGTCAAATTTTAGAGGATTGTTAGGTACATAATTCTGAGCAACTTTCCCTAAGAAACAGATTTGATCCAAGCAACTTAAATTTTGAAATCTCCATAAATTTTGGGCCGGGCGGTCAGCTGATTTGCATGAAGGAGTGAAGGATAAAGTTGATCTGATAAAATCAGTTTCATAGTAAAGTTTTTCAGAATTATTTCACTAAGATATGACCACAATTTTCTGTTACAGCCTCTATACTGGTTTGCTTAAACCGAGGTACGCAGGTACTTCGGTTTTAGCATACATACATGTAACATAACATAACAAAGCGTCACGCCTTTTCATGTACGGGGTGGCAGAGGCACCATTGTGCCCCCTTTGAGCTTTTGCGTGACAGGGGGCTAGACCATCGTCGCAGCTATGGAGTAATGAAGGTTTCCTCATATGTATTTCCTCATCAATACATGTGGTTATACAAATCACATAGTACATATATATATAAGCCCCAGTTAAATAATTGGAGCTTCGAATGAAAGCTTATTACGTAGCTTCAGTGAAGTAAGTATTACTGCGCTAGTCGAGTACTTTGGTAAAACCACGATGCCAATTAATGTCAAATTTTCAACCTGAAATAATATGTGGTTTTAACTTCCAATTCCGTGTATAGATATTTGTAAAAAACAATCATTGCTGGACACTTACAGCAAATGAAGTGTTAATTTATTTAACCTTATATTTTACATCTTCTCACTCTCTATCTTTCTCTGTCAGAGGTGATGGGCTTGCCCCCTATTGCGAAAAGTAGATTATTTCAAAACACACACAAATTAAAAGGCCAAATTTCTGTATTACGGTAAAGATATACTTTAGCGTCATTTTTAGGGTTTCATAGAGAAACAAGAAACCCTTGTAGTTATGTTTTATGTTTTATGTTTTATGTTTTATGTTTTATGTTTTATGTTTTATGTTTTATGTTTTATGTTTTATGTTTTATGTTTTATGTTTTATGTTTTATGTTTTATGTTTTATGTTTTATGTTTTATGTTTTATGTTTTATGTTTTATGTTTTATGTTTTATGTTTTATGTTTTATGTTTTATGTTTTATGTTTTATGTTTTATGTTTTATGTTTTATGTTTTATGTTTTATGTTTTATGTTTTATGTTTTATGTTTTATGTTTTATGTTTTATGTTTTATGTTTTATGTTTTATGTTTTATGTTTTATGTTTTATGTTTTATGTTTTATGTTTTATGTTTTATGTTTTATGTTTTATGTTTTATGTTTTATGTTTTATGTTTTATGTTTTATTTTTTATGTTTTATGTTTTATGATTTATGTTTTATGTTTTATGATTTATGTTTTATGTTTTATGTTTTATGTTTTATGTTTTATGTTTTATGTTTTATGTTTTATTTTTTATGTTTTATGTTTTATGATTTATGTTTTATGTTTTATGTTTTATGTTTTATGTTTTATGTTTTATGTTTTATGTTTTATTTTATGTTTTATGTTTTATGTTTTGTGTTTTATGTTTTATGTTTATGTTTTATGTTTATGTTTTTTTGTATAATTTTCATGTTTTATGTTTTATGTTTTATGTTTTATGGTTTATGGTTTATGGTTTATGTTTGAAGTTTTACAAATGACAGAGATAAGCAGAAGGTGTTGTCTACACGTGAATTTGAAGTGAGTAATCGATTGGTGGTCTCGGATTGCTGGTGGCAAGTTGGTCCAACACTTTGTAGCTACCTGAAACTGAAAGGTAGCTGCACCATGACGGGGGATTGTCAAAATGTTGGTTGTTATCCTGTTGATGTGGTAACGTGATGCCTGCCATGCGAGCTTTTCGCACACCAAATAAAAGTGAGATAAGATACAGTTCCTGCCTGCCGTTCATATTAAGATTATTGGCCTTGTTTACGTAATGTGTAATGTGACTTCGAGAAGAGAGATATTACAACAAAACCTGGCACACGCGTTTTGGACTCTTTGTAACTACCGGTGAGTGCGTTTGAGCAGACAGGGCGCGTATACTGTTATGCCATAATGTAATTTGGACAGAACTAATGATTCACATAGGGATATGTGCATATGTTCGCTTAGAAAGTTTCGGATCCTATACAATATGCTAAGCCTGTAGAAGCAGCTCTTGATCAACTCAAGAACATGCTTCTCACAGCCTTACTCATGATCCATAACAATACCAAGATAACGAACCTCATATACATGTTCAATGGAACCCGAAATGGAAACATGTGGATATACATAGGTTAGATAATGTCTCCTTTTGATTCATTGACCCCAACATCATGTATTTAGAGTTAGTAGGGCTTACGGCCAAAGCGTTCCTCTTAGACCACTTGCTTATTTGGCCGAAATAATCATTAATACGTTTAACGGAATCGGCAAGTTTGCCTTTATTCAAATCAATATTAATCTGCATAGAACAAGTTCTATGCAGATGCTGGCAAGCCAGATACTTGACCAAAGCTTAACATTAAATTATTAACTGTGAACCAATTTAAGATGTAATAGAAATTTCGAAGACCAGTGAATTATTATTGTATCAGCAAACAACACTATGTCAGTAAATTTATATCGTTAATATTAGGTCCTTACATATGAAATTGGCGTTTTGCATGGGAGGAACATAAAGCCGTTTTTTTAAATATAATATATTTATTTAATCAAAGTATGTACCATTGCTATCTATACACATTTGCCATCTCATAGGTAGTTCTTCGTTCCCTTTACTAAAAAATAAAATTCGAACGGGAATCAATAAAATCTTTGAAGGCGGTTTGGACTGCCCCATCGGAGTTGAGTTTTTTCCCTTTCAAGAAGTTATCCAAATTTCGAAAAAAAAATGGTAATCTGTTGGAGAAAGGTCCGGAGAGTACGGTGGATGTCTTAGACATTCAAATTGAAGCTCCTCTAACATGGTAGCCTTCTGTTTTGCAGTGTGTGGTCTAGCGTAATCATGAAGCAGCAGTGGCCTAGAGCGATTGACCAGCCTCGGTTGTTTAGCAGCTAGCTTTTCTATCATGATTTGCAGTTGCTGACTATAGACATCTGCCGTAATCGTCTGGCCAGATTTAAGAAAGATTTAGTGAACGACACCAGCACTAGTCCACCAAAAGCTCACGCTTTGGCTGGTTCGGCAGGGTTCAGCCATTGCGATGAGCGCTTCCGATTATCGTAGAGGATCCACTTTTCATCACAGGTAATGATTTGATTTAAAATCCTTTCATTATTGTGCCGGGTGAGTCATGCAACGCAGCTGTCAACGCGCATTTGTTGATTTGCTTCACTCAGTTCGTGAGGTACCTACCTTTCAAGCTTTTTCACCTTCCCAATTTGCTACAAGTGGATTAAAACAGTTTTATCACTAACACCGCAGTCTGCAGCTAACTCGAACGTGGTTTGCGATTGATCCGCTTCCACAATAGACTTCAATTCTTCATTATCAACTTTGGACTCCAGCCGTCCACGGGGCTTGTTCTGCAGGTCGAAATTTCCAGAACGAAAACGTTGGAAACAAAAACGCACTGTGTTTTCTATTGCGGCACCGTCGCCATACACATCATTAATCCTACGAGCCTCTGCAGCACGGTAGAACTCATACTCGTAAATACCGCGATATTTCAAGTTTTCCATTTTGTAAGCTGAGTGACACAAGAAAACAAACGATTGAGGAAAAAACAAATGAATTATAATTTTAGAAACACAAATACATACATGAGCTGTATAAATTTGAATTTGGAATTCCTAACCATAGAGGAGATATTTGAGATCAAAGTGGCCAGTACGGGGAAACGCCAATTTCATATGTAAGGACCTAATATATTCCAGGATTAAGAAAGAAGCCTTTATAGGACCTTGTAAAGCTGATTTTTATACCCGTTCCGTCATATTTAACGCCGTCGATTTCTGCCTTTTGAATTCTATTGCTTAAGTATTATCTAAGTAGATATATTTCTTTTATATTTAATTTCATTAGTAGCGTATCATATCACGACACCAGTTCATCGACCCGCACTGAGCCAGCGTGGTGGAGAGTAGCATAATCTTACTCGTATTTGGTTAACGGCCCGTGCCCCTCGATGGAGACATAAATGGGCTACATTTATTTATTTATTTTTAGTAGCGTATCATGATGAACACAATCAAATACCTTCAATTGATCGCTAAAAACAGTGCGACCTCCCATGCAGAGAAAATATAAGATAGGAACTTTTCGATTCTGAACATTATCTTTCTCTTCCATGCTAAATATTAATATGAATTTGTATCTATTTATGTTTATGTTCCATATAAGATGCTGGAAGTATAGATCTGAAATTGAATATATCAGCGATGTGTGGGGTTTTAACTAGAATTACTGAACCAATGACTGACTGTCGACTGTGACTGTGACCACAAGTCTTCAGTAATTTTAAGCTAAGTAAGCTAAACATTTTATTTATAAAGCTAATGTTGTTATTGTTTTAAAGTCTCTGCTTCATATAGAGATAAGTTTAGACGCTCTTGAAAATTTTAGAATATTTTTGAATAAAGCCATGATTTTTTATATCAAAGGTTTTTGTTCATAAAGCTCATAGATAGAAGATAACGCTACTTTTTGATTATAACAGTCATTATTTTTTTGTTTTACCGTTGTTGTCACTGAATTTCTTCAATAATGTTGAAAAAATCTGAACACATTTTGTTCGGGTTCTGTTCATTAAAATCCGGTACTATCAAATTTATATCTTAGTATTCGTTTCCATTCTGTGGGATGTAATAAGCGTATAAAATGATGGATCTGTTTTATCCTTACTACCAATTGGGAATGAAACTGATTGACTGATGTGATGGTAAACAGTAAAATACATTTTTACTTGTGGGTACGTTATCTAAGCAGGTTTTGCTGGCAATTGTAATTCTATTCGGCTCTAAAAATACATGATATCAATTTAGAAGGATATGACGGTATATCCACGAAAATTATTAAGAAATGCTACTCTGCGATTATGCCCATACTGACATATCTTATAAATCTGTCCTTAGTAACAGGGTGCTTTCCTAATAGACTTAAAATATCAGTAGTTAAAACTCTGTTTAAAAAGGGTGAAAAATGTGATATAGGTAGTTATCGTCCTATATCTCTCACACCCGTGTTATCAAAAATGTTTGAAAAGGCAATGCAAAAAAGACTTACTGTTTTTATTGATAAATTTAACATATTGACCCCGGAGCAGCATGGGTTTCAAAAACACAAATCCACAATATTAGTAACCTTTAAACTTGTCGATAGTATTGTACATAATGTAGATATAAAATAATTCAGCACAGTTCTGTTTTTTGATGTGTCGAAAGCGTTCGATTTTGTTTCACATGATCTATTAATGTCCAAGCTCGAATCAAATGGCATTAGAGGCCTTGCACTAGATTGGATACAGTCATAATTGAACAATCGATTGCAGTTTGTAGAAATAAGTAGAATAAATGACAAAAATGTAGAGAACAGGTACAAATCTGACCTTCAAATAAACAAATTCGGAGTCCCTCAGGGCAGTGTTCTCGGGCCCCTCCTATTTTTACTCTATATTAATGACGTACCCGAGGTTACTAATCAAAACTGTATCTTATTTGCGGACGATATATCAACAAACGTAACGCATGCAATAGATGATGATATTTCTTTTCATGAGTCTGACATCAATGCCGCAATTATAAGTATAGTTCAATGGCTACATAATAATAATTTACAGGTTAATTTAAGTAAAACAATGTACATTAATTTTAATAATTTTGAAAAATTCAAGAGAGACATGACGTTAAATGTAAATTATAATGGACAAATTCTTCAGGAGGCTAATAGTATGACATTTTTAGGTATTAATATAGATCGGCATTTAAATTGGAAAACTCACACTGACAAAGTTTGCAAGAAAAGTAATAGATTTGTATATGTATTAGGTAGACTTCGGAAAACGACGAATAAAAAGACTGCTCTAATTGCTTATCATGGTTATGTGGGCTCTGTACCACGATACGGTCTCGTAATTTGGGGAAACGGCACTGAGATAAATGATGTTTTTATTGCACAAAAAAAATGTGTGCGTGCCATTTGCGGTATGGCCCCATATGAATCCTGTGAACCTATGTTCATTAAGTTAAATATTACCCTTACCATGTGTGTTCATCCACGAAATTGGAAAATTTGTTAAAACCAACCCACAATTGTTTATAACGGCTCAGGATAAGTATTTAAGAAACACAAGAAATTCGACTAGGTTGGTATATAGCCACATCCCAAGAACATCGCTGTATCTCAAAAATTATTCTGCGATGTGTGTAAAAAAAATTAACAAGATACCTGAACACATAAAACAGTTACCCTTAAATATGTTTAAGTCCGAACTGTTTAAATGGTTATTACTCAAATATTTTTACTCTATAGATGCATTTCTCAATCATAAATAATAATCAATCATTAAATGTTAATCGATGTATAATTATTACGTATTTCCTTTTTTTGTAAAATATATAAAAAAATGCATGCTAAAATTAATAGCTGATAAGGTGTTCTTAAATAATATCCTACCATCTACTTGTACCCTTATCTTAGCTAGTAAAAATCTTAATCTTTATCTTTATCTTTAATGATTTAAATATGTAAGGTAAGGTATTAATCGCTGTTTCATTGTTGTACACAAAATATACTACCTAGATATATGCACAAAATATTAGTTGGCGAAGAACGTTTCTATAAATATCATGCATAATTGTACCGGTAGATAGGTTACGAATGAAGGGAATAGGGAATTAACATACGATCTTATGGCCGTTGTACCGTCTCGCGCGAACGGACCCGGGACTGATATACATTGCTTTGCATTCCAGACCAAACCCGATAAATATAATAAGCGGCCAATATATTTTTCTTTTTCCTTGTTTGATTTCTGTGTATTGGTATTGATGTTCGATATTCAATTTTAGTTCCAACGACCTCTTATACGAAAATTATGCTCCTACTCCAGTGCTCGATTGCTCTGATAACACATTCCAGAACTTTAAACACCGCTGACCAATGTTGAGGTCGGCATCCAAACTAATTCTACGACCTTTGACAATGCGAGAATCAGATTACCTTTGCATTCCAGCTCCAACTTCGTTCGTTGGAGCAAGTTCCGAACTCTAATGCAAAACGGCATCGGCATCGCAAGCGCCCTAAAGGTTTCCTAATTACTGTTGTTCCTCGATCCGAAGGCATCAGCAGAGATAAGTGGGGGATTGTCGTGGAGAAAAATAAAATTGTGATAGTGGGTTCGGTGTAGGGTGAACGATGCGAGACTCTACCCGGCCGTCTGCGCGGCGCCGCTGCCCGCCCCGCCGCCCGCCGCCCGCCGCCCCGCGCGGCAGTCGCCGCCGCCGCTCGCCCCCGTCGCCACGGCCCTCCGAAAACAACCCCTCACTTGCCTCACCGCCAACGAACAGTGAAACCTATACAAATTCATCAGTAGCACAACCTCATGCGATCAAACATGAAGGAGTACCTCTGTGACAGTGATTGTGTGTGATGCTCAAACAGTGAAAGTTGGAAAGTGGTGGTTTTTAAGGTCGCCTGAGGACGTTGATGGTAGGTACTAGGTATACATTTTTGTATCTGCAGAAGTCGCACTGGGTGTGCATGATTGCACGTGTATTTTTTTTGTTTAATGTGTAAAGGCTGTGCCGCCGCTCGGTGACCATTACAACGGTGAATGCCCAGAGTATACAGAGATTGTCAGGAATTTTATTACTAGATTATACTTACTCGCTTCCGATACTTAATTAAATATATTACTATTTCTCAGTACGATTTTGTATGGATTTTGGGTACATTGCCCTTATAATACATTTTGGTTAACATAACGCCCTTCTGAATAAACTGCTTCACTGAAAATAATAAATTCACATGTCCATTATTGTACATTGTAAAATTGCAAGTTATAGTATAGATAGGCACTTAAGTGGACCATACTGATAGTAGAACGGAGCAAGTATTTTGTAAGGAAGTGAACTTTATCTATCAAAACCTAATGAGATACATCGTTGCCGCTGCGGTGCCAGGGTGTGCCAACGTGGACACCACGGCCGGTCCTGCTACTACAGCGCTGGCCGTCTCTCTAGACATGCTGCTCTGAATGACGTCATCCGTCGGGCCCTTTCCAGCGCGGGCTTGCCATCTGTTCTCGAACCCCCAGGCATAGCCCGCGACGACGGTAAGAGGCCTGACGGAATGACGCTCATTCCATGGCAGCATGGGAGGTCGCTGGTGTGGGATGCGACATGTGTTGACACACTAGCGCCATCCCATTTATCAGCGACTTCTTCAAGGGCCGGCGCAGCGGCGGACTCTGCGGAGGGTCTCAAGCGGCGCAAGTATGCCGCCCTCGGGGAGGACTACATATTTGTGCCATTTGGCTTGGAGACCCTCGGGCCGTGGGAAACTGACGCACGGCGAGTCTTTAAAGAGATTGCAAAAAGACTCGTTGAAGCGTCGGGTGATCCAAGAGCTGGCACCTTCCTCGCCCAGCGCATAAGCCTGGCTGTACAGCGAGGCAATGGTGCCAGCATGTTGGGCACTCTGCCTCACGACGGCGGCGATCTGAGAGATATTTTTTATTTAATTTAATATTTGTACATAAGTTAGGTTATTTTGTGTTTATTACTACTGTATAAATTATACTAAAATAGCTTCATATTTATTAGATGGAATTAATAATAATAATTTATCACACAAACATAACCATTTGATTAATTAGCATTTCATCTCCGTTTGCTCTTTTTATCATTCCGTGAAATCATGTGTATTTCATAGCATATTTTCTACAATTCCAAACGCTCTCATATTTATTCGCAATTCATATCCTTTCGCAGAATCTATCCTTTTTCTGTGGTTAGTACAACTTAATATACCATATTTATAACTTAACTTAACATACATTTCTTCTGGCCCCACACTAGGATACTATGTCGTGGGAACCCGAAACATCCAAGATCTGGGGAATTTTTATTGAGTTCACATTTATCGAATACTCGAAACCGGTGGTTGACTTTGCCACAATATCCGATATCTTACACGCTAATTGCTTTTGGTACAGGCCCCACCAGGTTTATTTGCTATGAATGGCGCCTGGAGGGAGTAGCGTCTATATACGGGAGAGAGAGGTGAGTGCTCGCTCAACCCTGGCGAGGCCTGTAATAAAAGTGAAATCAAACAAAGCGCAACTCACATGGAAGACAAATCTATACGGTAAGAACAAAGTACAGTCATGTACAGTCGATCTAATTATATTTCCGACCAACCTAAGGCTAATAAATGCAGCAAAGTGGAACCATAAGTGCTATGCCATTAGAGTAACTATGTTGCTACGACGATGTTGCATGCATAATTTACTGAGGAAGTGATTAAATAAGTCTGTGATTGACCAAACTCTTTTTTTACTGATAAGTTTTGCAAAAAGGTCATATCACTTTAAAAGTATCATGAATCGTTAATCTGAGGTTTTGACAATTTATAATTGATATTTCAATTACTAGAATATTCGACGTTATTGGACTTTGAGTGTGTGACGAAATTTAAACTAATTTAATTTCTGAGTTTATTTCAATTACTGAATATCGAGTACCAATAGTGAGTTTTACTTGAATATTTTTGGAAATAAAATACTTGCATACTTAACCATTCAATCTCGGAGATATGTTTTTGTAAAATGAAATGAAGTGAAATTAAATTTATTTGCAAGATAATACTCATCGATGGAGTCCTGGGGGTGGGCGTTCAATCATTACATGACATAAGACAAATCCGTCAAATATCAAAAAACGTCATGAGCCTGTGTCGGGTCAGGTATTACTGTCCTTACTTTACTTCTACAATATCTGGGGAGGCCCTGCTCGGAGGTGGGTTGGTTGGTGGTCGCACCGATAACAAATCATCAGACTGCACATCACTCATCATAGGCTGTTATACCAATAAACCTACGCGTAGGCCGAATGATTGAATACCTTTGCCATTTGACCAAAAAATAGCGTGCTTCCTTGTTCAAGTTTGACGACCTGAATGTCCGAGTCGGCAGTGACCATGCCTACGAAGCCAAGGGTCCCGGGATCGAGTCCCTGTGGGGGCAAATATTTGTTTGATGAGAACGGATGTTTGTACGCTAGTCATGGTTGTTTATGTATCTAAGTACAATATTTATCCATATAAGTATGTGTATCGTTGTCTAGTACCCAAGATACAGGGAATCCTAGTTTGGGGCTAGGTCATAGTGTCCAAGGAATTATTATTATTTGTATTGTATTTGGACTCGACGCAATTGAACAAAACTTTTTGGTTAAGCTTCTTCCTCCGACGCACTTAATACTGTCACTTGATGTTAGGGCGGGAATTATCATAATTTTTTTGAAAATAAACCGATCAAGTGCGAGTAAGACGTCGGACCCGCACACGAAGGGTTCCATACCATTGTTCACCGAACAACGAAAAACGAGAGTATTACGAGTATACCTTTTGAATTCCTAATAATAAAATATTAAATATTAGGTAGGACTACATTTAAAGCCGTACATCGAAACATTGAAATCGAGTTTCGTGTATAAAGTATGTAAGTATTGAACTATGTACTAAGGTTACCGAAATTCTTTGCTCATTGAAACCGTAAGTGGATAGAAATTGTTTAACTTATTTACAGAAATTAAATCAAATATGATAAAAAACTTTTTTTATTTTTATAATTCGAATGAGCAATTACTAATCTTTTATTGACAAATAACTAAGCACAAAACTCAATACCCGCAAATAAAGATCGTTTCCGTTATCGGTAAAGTCCAGTTCAGTTCACCGAAAAACAAATAAAACAAAATTTATAAGAAAATGGCCATACAAATTATTTCTTGTAATAATACTTTTAAATCTTAAAAACCCGTATGTTTTATTATTTGTTCTTTTATCGGCAATAGAAATGCACCGTCTGTAAAAAAACAGCTTTCTACCTAAATCGGTGGATCCTCTAGAGCCCTGTGACAGACGGACAGCGGAAGCTTAGTAATATGGTCCCGTTTGGCACCCTTCGGGTAAAAAAACCCAAATAAATACAAGTTCGCATATTAATATATCTTTTTCATTGGAAATTCTGCCATATTTTCATCGTCATAAATTGAAATTACCGATCCCAGTGCGCGATGACGTTATAAGCACGAAAACTCGAAAAAAACGCGTTTCTTGTTATGAGACCGAGTTCGATCGATATTTCGCCCCCAAAAACCCCTATTAGCAAATTACATCGAAAACTACAGCGCTGTTTTCGAGAACTTTCAAACTCCAAACATATATGTATATATAGTTGCAATTGTTCTTCGTTGAATATAGGTTCCTCGGCCATGGCCTTAGGCCTACGGCCTCGCACCTATAGTTACATAGAAAAATATAGATTTGGATTCCCTGTTTCGTGTGGACCAGAAACAGCTTCGTCACGTAAATAATAGACCTCCAAGACCTGAAGATTTTTTATTCCTCCAGCCGGGATTCTTACCCGGGACGACTCGCTTACAGCCTCGAACCTCAACACTACAGAGGTCGGTCACCTTATGATCCTACAGAATCACATATAGAATAGAATGGATTTAACAATTGTCATTTTCCCAAGAACTAACTGTTCTTCGAGCATGACGTATGGCGTAAAAGAAATCTTTTGAATGAAGGAAATGGTAATGTTAAAAAGAATGTATAAACAACAAGGTAGATGAAGAATAAAGGAGGCAAGTGATGCGAAGCCGCCTTGATCATTCATGTTCTCTTCAACATATAAGAATAACAAAATCCAAATCTCGTTCTTTGAATAATAATGTATTTATATATTATTACTCAAAGATCTCGTTCTGTATTTTATGTCACTCAAATTAAGGTTTTCAAGTTTCTGTTTTTCAGATTTATAGTAGCACAATTCGGTCAGGTAAATTTTGTCAGGTAAAGTCCATACTTTTGACAATAAAAATATGGATTTACGGTCATACGTTTAAAAACTACCCCTAAACAATGCTACCTCTTTCGCCGCCATTTCGATAAATTAGGCTCTTAATCAACAGCCCGGGCCAAAAGCTAAAGGCTGGCATTTAAACAAATAGCTAAATGTCCGTCGGGCAAGTAATTGGACGCAAAGTTTAACGAGTCGCCCGACCGTGCCCAGGCAAATGATTAACAGAACACGGATTTAAATCTTTCACCATTGTATCGTTCTGCTCCGCTTTGCTCGGCTCCAGGTTGTGCATAAAGTTGTGACCTAATATAATCTAACTTTAGTATTCGGTAAGAAAGTGACCAGCAGCAACCAATTAATCATTAAGTCAAAAGGCTGACTTTCGGACGATGCTTTATTTTATTAGAAGGGTAGGCTTATGATTGAAAACCGTCCCTTATTGAACAAAGCGGGCATTTGATTAACTGCCTGATTAAATTAAACAGCTGCGACGTGTATATCTGTCCAATCATAGGTGAAGTTACGTACCTATATTTAAAGATGAACCATTTATGAAAATATCCCACTTGTAAAATATTGATATTTATTTACAACCTCGATATACGAATAGCATTTTTTCTGACTGATGCATTGCGGCCATTCGGGGAAATTATAATATTTCCAGTTCTTTTTTATATTCCCTGTAAAAATATGCGGTTGTTTTGATGCTGTTTGAACTTTCAGCACGTTAACGATTCACTAGAATTATGCACTATTCTTGGAACAGGTTTACTCGATAGCAAGCATTTGCCAGTTAAAGCGCGCTGATAAACTTCAGACCCTCCTCGGTGTATTATCATCAACTTTACTCAGTAAATATTTCATGATTTCATAATTTATTTATTGCACACAAGATTTAAAGTAAAATTACATTTAAGACAAAACAGTGCACAACGGAGTACTTATCTCTCAATAAGAGTACTCTTCCAGCAAACTAACTGAGAGAGTAAAGGCTAGGCCAAATCAACGCGTTCAATTCGCATCCGCGGTGGCGTGCACGGTGGCAATTACTGCGCGAGCAAAAGTTGTGCACACTGTTGCGTTTGTTCTTGCGTTCACCAGGCTAGAGTCACGTCATTAATTACAATGCTCTCCGATACAGATAGTGAAATTGAAGAAGTTTTACTTCTGTCTGTTCTCATTGAAGATGAAGAGGAACACACTACACTCCTTCCTATTTCGTCCCACACCTGGTCCTTTTTTCTATTATTCCTATAATCAAAATGAGAGGTATCATACAACAATGGGTATTTGTGAACCTCATTTATAATTCCTTCCGGTTCCACCATACTTTAAAAACTACAAAACACAGTTTTTCTCAACAACAATAGCTGCGTGCGGCGCCTAACGTAATAAGCGTGATCTGATCGCCACCGCCGCGTGCAGACGCTGCACCGGACGCCGCGGCCAAGCAGAGGACGCCTCGATGTGAACACGTTACTACCACCGTGCACGCCACCGCGGACGCGAATTGAATGCGTTGGTTTGGTCTAGCCTTAATAGGTAATTGTTAAGCGGGGGTAGTCTAATTGTGTACATTGTACTACAGCACGAAACGTAGGGTCGAGGTTGATGGGTAGGAATACACTATGTCGACGAATACATCTACTTGGGCCAGTTAGTATCTCCTTCGACAACAGGCAGGATAAGCAAATCGATAGACTCGTATCCAACGCCTGGAAGAGCTACTGGTCCATAAAGGAGCTGTTGAAGGGCAACCTTCCATTATCACTGAAGCGCAAACTCGTCGACATGTGTTTCCTGCCTAACCTAAGGCACGGTGCTCAAACTTGGTCGCTGACGGAGAAGTCCAGACTCAAGGTTTGTCAAATAGCAATAGAGCATAGCATCGCAGGTGTTAGACTGACGGATGACGTCAGGACACGACGCTACGCTCCATCACTGGCATTGCTGATGTAGGTGCAAAGACCGCTAGCCTAAAATGGGACTGGGCCGGACACTTTTGCCGCATGCACCCCCAGAAGTGGGCGAAACTTGCCATAGAATAGGCGGGCGCAGCGAAGGAAGAAGAAGGTGGTCCAAGAAAGGGGAGGCCTTTGCCCAGCAGTGGGACAAATAATAGGCTACGTAAAAAATTATCGTATATACAGTCTTATCAGTTGATTGATGTTGATTAAATTCAGTTCTATGATGCCTGAAGAGTTCAGGTCCAAGATATGCTGATTATTATCAAAAACCAAAAGCAAACAATACACATTACCTGAAAGTTTGGCAACAATAACTCAATCTTATTGAATTGTAAATAACTGAGTCCCAACGAAGAGTTTATAATTAACAGTCTCCAAGTTAGCAGGCTGATGTGCCAAATTCACCATTGTGCAGCTAGCTTCTTATCAGCGGCCCGTATAAATTGGAGATTACACCAATTGGACGTTTAAATACAACTGTGAATTGGGAAACTCGGTCCTTTTAATTGCTAGCTTGTCAGCACCTTATCTTAGCCCTCTCGGCCGTTGTCAGGATGGATATAACGGCGCGATAAGGAGAACCCCTAAAATTAACACTTCTCTAAGTTCCTAGTGGACCACAGCTGATGACGACATGTCGCCGGCGAGACAGCGAGCTTATTTACGACGCAAGTGAGCGAAATAGCAAGTGTTTTACGTAGTTACGCTTCACGCTCACTATGGTCTGAATTAAATTGGCTAACTGTCGTCTTCAGTGCAGCCAGCAATGAACTTGTACCTTACATCCATTAAGATATAGCGAGTCATTGTCAATGTATTGTTGTTATACTATCTGCCAAATTTATTCTGATGCTTAAATCTGCCGCAAGCTGGCAACGCTAGAATACATGTAGCACGATAGTTCGGGATACCAGTTTTGCGATCGGTTTTTAGGGTAAGCGACAAAATTAATGATAAATAAATTGGATTTTTGTGAAGGTCCTCTGTTATGTAAAAGGCATCTGTTGCCTCGTTATTTGGCAAATGGTATGTATCTATGCAGTCATTGCGCGGTATTCAGTGCGACAGTTTTACTAAGATACCTCACGTAATCTTTATGGTACGAGAAGTATCCGAGTTGATTTGACGCATCAGTAGTTGGTGGGTGTATGGTCGATCTAGCATCGAAAGATAATTGAAACCTCATCATAGGGCAGTCGTTAATTCTGGAACTCTAAAAAAATGTCCCAAAATAATGAGAAAAATCAGTCATTATTTAAAATTTTGGATTTTTGTCTACACTTAGACTATGTTCAGGATATTTTATGACCGAGTCGAATTAATCCTATGGCGTAACAATCAAGATATTAAAATATATTTTTTGGAGATAATAAAAATATATTTCTCCCAAAGCGCTTTTCAGGGGTTTTCTCCGAACCTGAGCCTTAATCAAGACACACTTAATAAAATGTACATTATCTTCACTGCGTCATCTAGTTGACTTCATTTACTTTGATGGTATCAAGATTAGAGTACAGATACTAACTCACCTTGGCACGCGGCGCTATGTGTTCGAATGCTTGTAAATATGCAGCTTAGATTTGTGTGGCAGTGACGCTGCGGTCTTGTCATCCGTGCACGCAAACGCACTCACTGCACTGTGTCTATCATATTTAAGCCACAGACACATATCACCCCGCGCCAAGATGAGTTGAATAAAGTTTTAAAGTACCTGTGCCTGTAGACAAGTGACATCTCTAAGGATAGCGAGTCGAAGCGATAACTTTTTATGTATGCGATTTGACATTTTGATTCGCTAGGTTACGTCACCTTAGCGATTCCAAATGTCATATCGCATACATAAAAAGTTATCGTTTCGACTCGCTATCCTTAGCAATATCACTTGTCTATGGGGGCTGCATCAATGGGAGACGAATAAATTTAGCTCTATTTACGCATACGATTGATTCTTAGAATGATTTAATCCTGCAAGTTTAATTCGGTGAAATAAACATTGAATATTAATATAAAGGCACATACACTTTCTGGCCCCACAGTTAAAAACAGCGACTTCGCATACAGCTGAATACCCAAGGCCTGGCCTTTTTTTATTATTTCTCCTCAGCCGGGATTCGAATCTGGGATCTATGCTTGGGAGGCCGAGCTTCGAACAGCAATGCCACTAGAGGTCATCTAGAAGTAAGGTGATTGAAGAAAGGGCATACAACGTTTGTGTCATAGTCTAGACACCCCGCCGTTAATCTTTTTTTCCAAATCTTTCGTCCACGATGTGTGGTGTATGGTCAAATGGATAGAGGACATCAATCCGAACAAAATATGGAAAATAATACAATACAATAAGATCAGCTACTATAAAACATGTATGTTTAACACTAAACAGAAGATACAAATACATCAAAATGGAATCCAGGTGTACAAAGGCGAGCTTATCTCTAGAAAGAGATTTCTTCCTAGGAAACCTAGGAAGGATAAGTTACATGAATGAACAGGTAGTCCTATGTGAACAACGTTAAATAAATAAAATTATAAACTACTTACCAATATATACATAATATCAATACAAATCGAAAAAATTATACTACAAAATATACATCAATGCAATAAATTAACATAAGTCTGTTACGGAAGAGAAAGATAGTGTTTTAAGCGACTTTTTAAATTAATAGGTGACGGGCTGTCTCTGATGGCGCAGGGAAGTTTCTTCCAGAGCCTGATGGCTCGTAGTGTTAACCCATGTTCATATGTGGCTGTGTTGTTTTGCGGAGTTATAAGCAGTGACCGAGCGTGAGATATTCGAGGCCTATCTGAGCCGAGCCACTTCAACTCCCTGAGATACTCCAAGACGTGGTCATACTTGCGCAGGCCGAAGAAAAACCGAATCCCGAGGTTTTGAAGTTGCTCGAGTTTGTTCAGTTGCGCATTCGCTCATCCTACATTCGTCAGCGTAATCGATCAGGGGAAGGAGAAGAGACTTGGGCAAGCGTTATTTTTGTCCGACGAGCCAGGAAGTTATGAAGTCGTCTGAGCGAGTGAAATATAGCAATCTACACTCCGATTTTTCTCGGTTTCCTCTAGCCATAGACAAGGTGACATTCAATTAGAACAACTTTCCCGCAGAACATATTATGGTCGCAAATGAAAAATATTTTTCGTCCCTCAGTACATTGATCCGATCAGCTTATTACAAGTATGTTTCTTGGGGGAATTTGTTCATTAAAATAGGTACTACTATGCTCCAAAATATGCTCAGCTAATTAAATGTCATCTTATAAATCGCATTTATCCTGCGGGTAATACTTGAAAAAAAAATGTCGGCGAGGATGACTATGCCAGCTTCCATACATAAATAATAAAAATGTAGCCCATTAATGTCCCCAACGAGGGGCATCAGCTTTTACCCGGATACGAGTACGATTGGCCATAATCCACCACTGGCTCAGTGCGGTTTGATAGAGGGGTGTCGGGCTTGTGGCCAACCCGACTGTCAGAAATTATCAAGCTGCCCTATTAGGGCCTTTGACACAGCTTTACGACTTCTACCACCGAGTCCTACACTACACCGGGACCTACAGCTTAACGTTTCATCCGAAACACGGAAGCGCCAGAAACAATGCTACATAGAGCGGACACCCATCCAGTGCCAGTCTCGGCCAGATGTTGCTACCCGCACGATAGTTTCTTCCGGAAACTTACATACAACAATGTTCAAAGAAATTAGTGGCACATTCACGTGGCACTACTTGCAGTGATTATAAATTAAGAGGTAACACAACCTACATTTAAATAAAATAATGACACTACAGTTGGGCACTGCTTTCCGGTTTCCCAGAATGTTTAATTTATTTCGTTCGCTCACATTTATTCGCAATTTCATGAGGTCGTATTACCTGAGTCGAATATGTGATTTTTATAATTCACTCTAGGGCTGTAATATTCGGTTTATTGCGACAAGGGTTTGACTGCACTCTAGGCTTATTGCAGTGGTGTAGGTACCGCCTGCACTTAGCCTTAAATATATAACAGATCAGATTATGTGATCTGACTCACAAACTAGAGAGATTAAAAAATATAACTTCACATAAATTCTTCGATGTGACTTCTATTTAACAAAACAATTAAAATGTGTTTGAAAAAGAACCTGAACTGTGGGATTTAAATCAAATCAAATCAAATCAAAAATCATTTATTTCCATAGGATGTTGTTACATCACTTAGATCCGTCACTACATTTTTTTGGGTGAGTTCACTAACACGATGGCGGAATCTGTGGAGAAGAGCTCACCGAAGAAACTCCACAGTCGTCGCATCTTTTGCGTTTCCTTTTTTATATAAAATATTGTCAAATTACAAAATGAATGCTAATTATATATCGAAACAGCCTGTTACTCAAACAATCTATTCCCATGGACATCTGTCCTCTAAGTAATCTAATATCCTATAGTAACCTTTTTTATACAATTTCTGTTTTATTATTATTTTAAACTTGTCTAAAGGTAAGTTTTTAATATCAGTAGGGACCTTATTGTAATAGCGTATACAATTGCCTTTAAAATAATTACTAATTTTATGTAGTCGGCTTACATAAGCAACCAACTTGTCTTTATTTCTAGTATTAAAATTGTGTATATCACTGTACTTCTGAAAATTAGTTATATTTCTTTTTACATACACAAGATTTTCATAGATATATTGAGACACAAATGTCAGGATACTGATTTCTTTAAACTTTTCCCTCAGTGACACTCTAGGCCCTAATCTATAAATTGCACGAACAGCCCATTTCTGCAGAATAAATATACTATTAGCATTCGCAGCGTGACCCCACAATAAAATACCATAGGTCATTAGACTATGAAAGTAACTAAAGTGTCTACTTTAGTTACTAGTCTAGCGGTGTCTACGTCGGTAAGAGCTCTAATTTTTTTAACTGTGAACGCTGCTGAACTCAGTCTGTTCGACAATTTATTTATATGAGGATCCCATTGTAGTTTGGCGTCTAAAGTAATGCCCAAAAAGACAGTCGACTGCACAAGGTCCAATCTCTGTCCTTTTATAAATATGTCTACGTAAGTAAACGTATCAGTTTACTTCACTACAATTTTTTTTTGTTTATGATTTCAAACCGTTATCAAAATATTTTTACAATATTCATGCCCCATCGTTGGCAAAACCCAGAAGGTTTTGTGTGCCGATGGGGAGGTCTAATACTAATGCGCGTACTCAGGGTTATTTAGTGGCAAATTTGTGTAGGTAACCGGTTTAAGATAGTGCCTTTTTATCTTATTATAAATAATGGTTTATTAAACAAAAATGTAGAGGATTTGACTTTTGTTTTGAGTGTAAACTATGTGTTACATTTGTTGTAGTAACACGGATATCGTTTAGTTTATATTAATTAAATTATTATTATAAATTATTAATTAATACTTAAAGTATAAAACTAACACCAAGTTTGTCGGAAAATATGCTATTAACATTTTCTTAACTTTATATCCTTGTGTGTAATTGTTGCGAACAGCATTGAGCAAACTATTTATAATTTTAGGTAATAAGTAAGTACATATTCTCGTACCATATAAGTTCTTATATCTAGTTAAACTAAGATTATATCTATTGTTTAACGGTCTAAGTCTTTTACATCGCTCGTTACATCTTAAATCAATAATGTTATGTTTTTCATCCTGTAATGTAGCAAATTTTGGTCTTATTTTCACTGGTAGTATTTTACAATATTTGAATTTTTTGATAACTTCAGAATTATTTCAAAGATTGTCAGTTCAACTGGTTAGTTTTAAAATCTATTTCTTAGTCATCTACCGAAAAAAAAATACTCACACTTGAGATTTGACACATGGCGCGACCAAACTGGACGAGCGATGACTATAGGAGCCGCTGCTGTGTACGGGGTGTATTTCCTCAACTATTTGAGGAAATTTGGTTGTGTATTTATACTTGCGGTCCTCGCCTGATTGCGTTAGGCAGTAGATCTACATGGGATGCGATGCAGTGATGAGTAAAATCACTGTCTTCAGTCAAACATAATATATTAGCCGAACCACAATGAGTGGACAGTTCTTAGCATACACAAGACAGTCAATTTATTGTGGAGGACTAGTGAGGATAATGATCGATAAACAGCCTTTAGCTGAAATTAATAAACCTCGATTTTGTTTTACGAGAATGGCATGCACATATATCAAGACTAAAGATGAAGATAGCACGCTGCATATGCTTATACGTATGGCAAAGAGCAGTGAAATATCTTATAACACAATTCATTGCGCTGTCCTTAGATTTATTTTCTAAATTAAAGTAAAAATAAATATTTTTATTTATGATAAAAATCTTTTTGGGTAACAGGATGTCGCGATGAGGGATGCACCATGTTGCATCTGTTCATGTGGAGCTCATAAGACATGCTTATAAAGGTAAACTAAGATCCTTTTTTCACTGGGCGTTAATGCACTCCGTAGTAATTTTTTTCGAAGGGGACGAAAATTCTTTATTACTTTATAGGTCGGGAAGCACTTTCATTCATCTTAGAAATTATTATCAGTTTAACAAAGAAATTTTTCTTTTTTTCTTCTTTTAATTTGGGTTACTCTTTTTTAGGTTAATTTTGCCAGTGTCAAGTGTATCTGAAAGATGTCACTTTGGTCAGGTTCTCTATCGAAAACATGGAGATTGGCGTCTTGAGAGTAATTTTGTTGTTCTATAGCACTACCCGGGAGGACGTGAAGGGCTGTAGGAACCAATTATTTCCTTCAGACATAAGCAACTTCTCCCTGATTTAGCAAACGTTTGTATTATAACATTCAGGTATCAAAACGTGTAGGAAAATCGTAAATAACCGCTTATCGTCACTAAACTAATACTACTAATCAACATTTTTTCAAACACTTTTTCTTTCATCCTTGCAAAAGTAATCATATAATCCATAGATCACACGGATATTATTTTTAAGGAATTATTCCTTATGAAAGAAACGAAAACGTGTCTTACGTGACGTGAGTACAATTTATTACTCAAACAAGTAGAATAATAAAAAAAAGAACCCGACTGCATTTTCTATCAATACCTTGTACACTATTGACACACATTGAGCTAGCCCCAAACTAAGATTCCCTGTATCTTGGGTACTAGACAACGATACACATACTCATATAGATAAATATTATACTTAGATAAATAAACAAGCATGACTTTACAACAAACATCCGTTCTCGTCAAACAAATATTTGCCCCCACCGGGACTCGAACCCGGGACCCTTGGCTTCGTAGGCAGGGTCACTGCCGACTCGGCCATTCGGGTCGTCAAACTTATAAATGCACCTAGTTCTGCACATGGAGTATGAATGTAGCCGCACCAATAAGCCGAGGAACCACCGAGGAACTTAGATTAAGATTTTGCCTCAGTGCTTACTGAAATACCTGTAAAATAAAATACAGCACTTATCAGACGAAATGTTAAGAATTATGAGACAGACTTTTTTTGTTTAGTCAGTCGCGTCCCTACGCCAAATTTGTCTAGTGTGGACCGGCCTCACAACACAGTGTTGTCAATACGTAAAAAACCGATGGATAACATTTAAGTTTCGAGAAAAAATTATGTAACTACGTCGTTGTTTTTATAAATTATTTTCTTGGATAAGTTATAATACATTATTATCTTTGGAATAGATATGGTTTTTAGTGATACATGTCTTTTATTTACGGGTCAAAATATGCCGCATTTTTCTTCGGCAGCTAACGAAAAACCGTATATTTGTTGTTTATGACGACACAAGAATAGCTCACAGAGCACTTTGCATGGAGCTTGTCTTGGAATACACATAAAGTCGATTTCGAGAGTTTTATTAAGGATTAACTAAGACCGTAAAAAAGAGCGACCATCAATTATACGAAAATTAACTATAACTCGATTTTAACTACTAATCTTCCCGCTGCTACAACCGAACTTTCTCGAACTAAACTCAACTGTAATGTATAAATGGCTCAAGACCCGGAAATATTACATTTCCCATGAGTTCGCAAATGCATATACTTACCAACCGAGAAGTTTACGGCACGAGCTTTCATCAAAATGATATGGCCTATGTCACTCTCACGGTCTCCACAAAACCAACGAAACCTCATTTGTTGAACAAAATCTCTCCAGCCGTTTAGGAATATATTTGTTTAACATTATCAACCCCCACATCACCGCCATTTTTTAAATTTTCCAATTAGTGAACCAACAAACAAAAATCCAGTTTTAGAATCTGCTCACAAAAGTTCACGAGAATCGGTTGAAAAATGCGACCTAGAGAAAAACATCGGGAACCGGCCTTTTATATAAAAACATTTTTCCCAACTGAACGAAGACGCAGCGTCGCGCTTCGCGCTCACTCGGTCAATAAAGTCAAAGTCAAAATTTCTTTACTCAGTAAATGTCATTGTTTTGCCTCCTCTCTACTTTGGAACACTGTGGGAGTAGAATGGCGAAGGAAACACATAAAGATTTATTTTCAAATATGTTGAGTAATATAAATTTAGCCTCAAAAACGAGAGCTCCTGGAATCCACTAATGTGTCCTGGAATTATGTAAGAGTAATTAAATGTAGTGTGGGGCCAGAAGCAATGACTTTACTTTACGTAAATGTGAAAATAAAAAACCCCTCGTAAAGGAAGTTGAGGGGAAACTTACTACGTCCATTAATAATACGTGTCACCGCTGCAGAACTTTTCGAGGACGTCCACTCATTAGCCATCTAAACGTCACTGCCACTTTAGGAGCCAGTAATCTACTAAAGGAACAATCAATTCCAATCGTATTGATGCTTCTGATCGCAATAGAAATAGAGAGTAAGTTTGAAAGCATTAATTATGCCAAGGGCGTGATTTCGGCAAGTGACTATTGAATTTTGCTCCGTATTATATTCTTGCGTTGTGGGGTTTATTATGTTAATTGTATCCAACGTTATACGAATATTTTGGAAAACACGAGCCATATTCGTATAATATCTAGTCTGTCTAGTACCCAAGATACAGGGAATTCTAGTTTGGGACTAGATCAATGTGTGTGAATCGTGTCCAAGGTATTATTATTATTCGTAAATACCTATTTTTCAAAACGTAAAATAGATTCATTTTCAAATGTCTTACCAACCGAACAAAAAAAATACATGAATCTATCCAAGTACTTCTTGAGATATTAATGTTACGCCCTTTAATCATGCCTAAAATCTCAGCTCAGCAAAATCAAACATAAATTTGAAATCTGGACGCACCAGCATTTTACAAATAAATTCTTCAACCGCTAGCAGTTGTCGAACATCAAACGGACGATCAAAGACAATCGGAGTATACCTACGTACAGGTCTACACCTGTATACACGTAGGTACACTCCGTCTGTATGCTACGGGAACGAAATGTGAAAACCCTATCGAAGGTTAGTTTTTGTACTTAGTTTATCCCCTTTCAGAAAGGTTCCATTGAATCGGCTTACAAGGTGGCATTCCGCCTGGTCATTTATTATTCCGAAAACCGAAACATTATATCAATAAGCGAGTCGCCCTCTTTAAGAGCTTATTACAAATGTCCTAAATCTTAATGCTGTAATACAATTACCAAGGGTCAGTAACATTTATATCATGATGATTAATGAAGCTTTTATTTATTCCTGATCTCCATTTCGATAAAATTCTGAGACTTTTCAAATACTTTTCAAATCGAGAAGGTGTATTGTGATCTACAAAAGTTTTAAATTATGATTTTATTATTGTTATCAAACGTGTTCTTCCACTCTCACTCCCACTTTTCAAAGTCATACCGTACAAAATATACCGTAATAAATCTCATTCAATGTTACCATGTTTTTTTCTCATCCTTTGTCAAAGGATCGATTTGGTTCATTGAAGCACATTCCAAAGGCATTTCCAATTATTGAAATACATCGGAAGTCCAGACTTTTCATCGCTTTGCAGTATAAAAGGAAAACACAAAACCTTGCATACCCGAGAGTTTCTCATGTTTTCTTTTTCATGTCCGCTCCATAAAGCGTTTTAAGCATCTCCATTCCTTTCTAGCAAGTTGGGAAATGAGGGACCCAATAAGCTCTAGGCATTTAAGAAATGAAATGTGGGGTATTTTTTGAATTTTTTTGAGTTGTTGCACATTTCCATTCGGCTGTGGAACGCACTTCCCTGCACTATTAGGGACAGTCCCACTCTCTTCTCCTTTAAGAATCGCTTGAAAGAGCACTTACTTTCTCTTTCATCATAGGTATTGTATATATAAGTATGTAATTGTATTTATCTGTTTATTTTTATTATTTGTTTATTTCTATTTTATCTACCATTTCTTTTATTATATGTATTTTTATAGTAAGTATTATATTTTATTGGTATTTGGTAATTTTATTTCACTAGACTTATTTTCAGTTTATATGTATCCTATCCTGATAGGTTTGCTGGAAGAAATCTCTGTTGAGAGATAAGCTCGCCTTTGCCTTTTAATTTCTTGTAAAATGTTTTGTTGTAATGTTCTGTGCAATAAAGAATTGTGAATTGAGAATTGAAATTTCCTGAAAAAATACAAATACAGTAAAGGTGATTATACCGAAATTCTTTACAGTTTGTACAATAATCGGAGCTAAATGCTAAATGTCCTTTAAACATTAAAAACTATTGATACATAATAGTTTTATAAGCCTCTCTAACGACCACGACAAGTCTGCGAAAACTCCCGACGACATTAGTTTAAATCGTAGAGACCTATCTATAAAACATGTGGGCCATTAACGTCTCTCTCTAAACTTAACGATAATGGGGTGCGTAAGTATTTGCAATAAACAAGCGACATGTTTTCGCTGGGTGATACTGTCTGCGCAAAATTTCTTCGTCTCCTAACAAAAGATGTGAATAAGAAGGGGAGGTTTCAAAATTAGGGTAAGGTGGGATGAGAGAGAGAGGTCGCAATTCATTCGGAGCCAGAGATTTTGGCGCGGTTTATACGGCGCGAGAGAGACTTAACCAAGTTTGTGCCCCCGGTAGTACGTATGCAAAACAACTAATTTGCACTTCAATTTATAGCAGTAGTCTTTTTGTACATATAATCACGATATGGCTGTTTTTAAGGGTCATTTATTTACAAGTTGACACAACACATTCATGGGAAGGTATAAAATTATAACATAGAGTCAAAGTTAAAGGTATTGTACTGGCCAATGAAATTTCTTTGTTTACAAAAAATTACAAGATAAGTAATGCGAGTTTAGTTTTAGATCTAGTTGGAATGTGTCCGCCCGCAGCTGAAAATCTACTGAATAGATCAATTTATTTAGGACTTAACAGAGTACCCTGGAGATTTTGCTAAGTTGAGTAGGTGAGCGGCAAAATCGATGTATTTTACGTATCAATATCAATAAATAAAACTTGGTGTCTTTTAACATGTCCCGCGTAGTTAATCTCTCTTCCGACGAAACGGTTCGAGATAAACTATGTGCCCCAGGATATGATTTTTAATTTGATTTTAATGAATGCCAATTGAAAAATCCTGATCATCAGCGAAAAAAGTGAACTAAAGTCAGGACTCTGAAAATTAATTAAAGTGTGTATAACCTGGAAACTTTGTACCTTTATATTTCTTTAATTGGGTTTTACATAAATAGATTTATAGAGTTCCGTGGTCTGCGTGCTTGCTTCTCACACAGGAGATGCAGGTTCGATTCCTGACCATGTACCAATGAGATAATTAATTTATCTTAAGTACATTATACGGACGTTCTAACAGTGATGGAAAACATCGTGAGAAAACCTTCATTACTCCATAGCTGCGGCGATGGGCTAGCCCCCTGTCACGCAATATGGAGTATTGAATAACTAGCTCAAAGTGGGCACAATTGTGCCTCTGCCACCCCGTCTAGGAAAAGGCGTGACGCTATGTTATGTTGTTTATATAAAATATTAATTGCATTTTTTTTTAGTTTTCACAGAATTTAAATTAATCATTAACAACACCCACAACCACCGGTTTGAGTCCGGTTGTGAAATTTTGTGTCGCCGAAAAGATCAATCTAGGCTAATGAAATTAAGTCAAATTTAATTAATTTAACTTAAATGAGATCACATTCAAAACAAGAATTATATTTTTCTTGAAACGTATAGAACATTAATGGGGTATCAATATTTTTTTTAAGTCAGGTGACAAATAAATATGTAATGAAGCGACATGAATAAATATCCTTTATCTAAAGTTCACAATAACAAAGTTCAGAGACGAGCGCGAGGCTCTTGCGAAAAGTCTGTGAATGGTGTTGTCTCCTCAAAGATAAAGCAAATTTCTTTGCGAGAAAACACTTTAATTAAAATATCCGATAAGAACTATTCTTATACGACGTGAAAGTGACTGACAGTACTAAAGGCCAAAATTAACTTGGCACCTCGCTCTGATGACGTCATAGCGTCCATCATTGTACTACTGACGCGTCGAGGGCGAGAGAGAGGGAGAGAGGGATGGGAAATGTATTCCTTGCAAATGCCAAGTTAACTTTGTGGCGTAGAAGCTACAGACACTTTCCATATTAGTAGTTATCTGCGAGTAATGTGGATAGGAACCAAGCCAAGCCAAAACAAAACGACACGAATAAATTAAGAGATATCCTATTTTCATACTAAAACCCCAGAGACTCCTTCAATCAGCTACCTATATTTATTTTTTTTTACATTTTTGGTTAGCCTATTTGGTGCCCCAATGCTGGGCCTCACCGGATTGAGTCCACACATCGACCCTGGCAGGATTTTATCCAGGTAGTCCCTTTATCTCCTTCTGGGCCTTCCCCTATGCCGGTGCCCGTCTGTAGGCATCCATTCAGTGGCTGATTCCGCCCATTTGTGCTGATGCCTTCGACAGACTGTTCAGCCCTGTTCCATTTGAGTCTGGCAGTTTGTACGCCTACGTCCGCAGTTTTGGAGCGCAGTATAGTGTTCCTATTGCGATCTATACATTTACATTATTACATATAATTAACAAAGTAGTGGGAATAATCACGAATTACGTATCGACAAAGGAAGCGTTCGAAATAAATCGACGACGAATGACTTTTAGATCTGGCACCAGGCTATTGTATAGGTTGTTTAGCGCAGATGCCAAATCGACATAAATATACATGAAATATTTACAAGATACAGTTTTAATTTAATTACAGTTATATAAATACAGATTCAATTCAAATCAATTACATTAATATAAATACAGATTAAAATAAATTCACTTTAAATAATATAAATACAAATTCAATTAAATGCCATAATACAAGAACAACACCATCATCCATTCATCTAACAGAACCTGCCACATTCTTGCACGATATCCCTCCAAGCAACACCAAAGATCCTTTTACCAACAGGGGGTTAAGGCTGTAAAACGCCCGCACTAGCGGAGTCTGCCAGCCTGCCATCGTGCGGTGCGTGCCGCCAACTAGCAGCTGGTGCGCGCGCGCGCGCGCTGGCACGAATAGCGAGCATACCGTACCAACAAGCGCTGCGCAATTACTGGCACCTCGCAACAATCGACACTTAGTCATTCGGTTTTACGTCTCGTGCATTATTTTAAGGCTTATGATTAAACGATCACCAAAAACGCACATATTTTACTACCAAAATGGGTTTGGATAAATGATCACCAAACATCTTTTTATGTTTTGTGTACTTAAGTTTATGTTTTAAGTATTTTTGTTGTTCTTACATGTTTAACCTAACACGAAGGATAAAGGGACTACTTCACCTAAGCTACCGCAGTATTTTGCCGCGAAATTTTCTGCAACTTTTGGTGATTATTTACCGATATTGGGTAGCATTTACCAATTTTGGGTAGGAAAAAAATACGTTGGTGATCATTATATTTGTTGCCTTATTTTAATATTACCATGTTTTTCCTTTGTCCTCGTATTTGTCAATTGATTGCCAGAAAATCCCTGCTAATTTTGTAAAATTATCTTATGTTCAGAGGGATTCTCTTTTGTCGAACAATCTTGTTTAAATCACTACTATTAGTACTAATACTAACTAACACTGAAGGCGACTGTGTTATAGTATTTACAACTATATCGCATTTATATGATACGTTAACAATGTAGCTACTCGTCTTTTAATTTTATTAGCCAGGTACATAGTATCTTGAATCAAAGTAAAGCAATGAATAAAATTATTCATGTCGAAATATAATACAGCATCACTATGATGATGCCTTATATTGTATAGGTGCATGTTCATTCTATGCACGCATTTATTTTATTTTATTTAGAGAGAGCATATTCCACAGATGGAAATATTTTCTGCGTTCGACTGCCTTCAATGTGGTGATACGTGGTCCAGCGGTAGAGCTCAGTGATCTTGGTCGGCGAACTTTCTTCCGTACCTCTGTCCAGCCGTCATCATCCCCGGACTCCTCACATGTCCTCATATGTTCGGGACGCCTTTCACCTGCACTGGTGCTGGTTTCGATGTTGTTTTGCCATCCACTGTTGGTTTGGCCTTGTCATGGCTGCCCTATTTAGGAACTTAAAAGGGAAGAGTGTGTCCGTCTGTCGCAACCTTTTTTCTCAGTAACGCGTGCCGTGATCAAATTGAAATTGATATAAATTACTCATGTCTGTGAACCTTTGGAAAATATGAAAAATTCAAACTTCTATGTCCACGCAATCAAAAAATACAGCTGTTTATATCCCAAATTTGCTAAACTTGCTAAATTTGCTCGATACTCGCAAGAGAATCAAAACCTATAGGGTACTTCCGATTGACCCGGGATCATGAATTTTGGCAAAAAGCATGGTAAAGGGAAGAATCCGAAAACTGTAAATTTTTGCCTGTCTGCCAAGACGTCTGTCAAGTCCCTTTTTCTCAGGAAGGCGTAAAGGTATTAAGTTGAAACTATGAAATTTGGCAAAAAGAAAGGTCTTGTAGCACAAATAAAAATACAATCAGAAAACTGCAAATTTGTAGTTTGATCGCAAAAATAATTTTTGGTGAAAATGCATTCCTACTTACTACTACATTACTACTCCAAAACAGCTTCGCGTCCCAGTTCAGAAAAATGGCCGCTTCACACACAATATTTGTATGTTGTTTTTGCGTAACACATTAGAATCCTTTTAAATATACGCTTGTACGTTATGTAGGCATTTCTGTTACACACTGATCACACCGTAGAAACTCTTGTTCAAATCCCCAAATCCCACCCAAACATGAATGTGAAAATGGGAGCCAAGTTCAATATTAACGATACGTTAATTAATATTAATAGATTCGTTGACCATACCAATATACAATGACATAAAAAGCATAAAAACATTGTAACACTAACACATACATTATTAGCCGAAAATAAGGCAATAGTATGTGAATACTAGCCAAGTAAAATCTTTAATTTCAATTTGTGTTAAGTTATTTACTTTGCGTTACTTTAGAATTTCAGGAATATCAAAGGTACAGAACTTGGCATTCATTAAGATGTCAAATCTTTTGTAGGCGAAGTCGACAGCCACGATATTGTTAATAATGAATTTGGGTCCTATTTTAACCTTCATGTTCTCGGTGGGATATCATTACTTTTAGTAAATAAATTATAGTTGATGTTCAACATTTTAATTATAATCAATCAGATTTTAATACAAGCAGCTGCAGCCTTTAATTCAGAAACCCCTCCATACGTTGTCGAATGAAGCATACTTGCGCGGTACTCTTCTTCGGAGTCATCTGGTTCACCGTTATGGGCGCAAGTTACTACTTAGGTCTACTGTACGACTCACTGTGCTACGTAAAAAAAATACCTGAGGTATCAAAATTCACGAATTTTCATCTATACCGAAAGGAAAATTACGATCTGATTTAAAAAAATAAAACAACCTATGAAAAAATAATTGAGAACTTGCATATACTTGTTATTAATCTATGTTATTAATTACATCACAACGTACTCTTAAAATCACTTAGCACGAAATTTGGCAAGGAAACTGCATCAGCATTCCAGTGAATATGAAAACGAATGACATGTGACAACAGCGAATAATGCCATCGGGGGACAACCAGCAGCATGCGGGCGCTCGCGCTAATGAGCGCGGCTGCCGCTCGCTACGGAGCGTTTGCGTCGACGCGTTGTTCCCCCCGCTACCCCACGCATGGCGCTTCCTTTGCCCACCCCGCACTGCGAACCTCTGTTACTGGGGTCATCAGATAATAATACCCTATATAATAATACCTTGGACACTATTTACACACATTGATCTAGCCCCAAACTAGGATTCCCTGTATCTTGAGTACTAGACAACTATTAGATAGATAAACAACCATGTTTAGGGTACGAACATCCATTCTGATCAAACAAATATTTGCCCCCACCGAGACTCGAACCCGGGACCCTTGGCTTCGTAGGCAGGTCACTGCCGACTCGGTCATGGGGGTCGACAGATAGATTACATTATATATTTATATATTTAATGATAATATGCACGTAATAATGATGTCAGTTGGGCAAGCATGAACGAAGATCTACTGAACAAACTCGAACGACTTCAGAATCTCGGGATTCGGTTTATCTTCGGGTTGCGCAAATTCGACCTTGTCTCTCAATATCGCAAAGAGTTGGGGTGGCTTCCGATTCGTCGTCGCCGAGACTCTCATATTCTTTTGTATCTTTTTAATATATTGAAAAATCTGCGCTACCCCAGCTACCTTCGACAGTGCTTTGAGTATCTCTATTCAGGAGATCGGCACCGGAGATCTCACACGGTCTCACTCTTAACCACACCAAGGCACAACACCTCGGCATATGAGTACGCCTTCAGGTTGCAGGCGGTCCGTCTGTGGAACGCACTTCCTTGCAATATAAGAGACACCCACTCTTTTCTCTTTCAAAAACCAGGGAAAAGTGCACTTCCTCTCTCTTTCATGATAGTAGTTATAGGATGTATATTATAACTATATGTACAGGTTTATGTATAGGTATATATTGGTACTTGTTTAGTAGTTTGGTATATATATAGGTATTTTATTTTCCATATTTTATTGATAAATTATTAGATGTTGTGCACTACCCTTTCATGGTAAATCTAATAACTTATCAATAATAAATAAAAAAAAATATCTGTAAAATATGGAAAGTACTAAATTAGTACCAATATATACATAAATATATTGTGCTCTACCTACCCTTTCATGGTGAATTTTCCTAACATGCCTTGGTTAGCTGGAAGAATTCTCTTTTAAGAGAATTTTACACAAATGTAACTTTTTATTTATCTTTGTGCAATAAAGAGTTATGAATTATGAAAGTCGGTTATCACATCATAAAAGTCAAGGTGGCCCAATAAATCCTAATACGTCTTTATTATAATTGGAGGAAGTATGTATTACGATCTATTTTGCCTCTTTGGCTGCTATTAACTACATGGCTCTGACTGTACATTACTATATACTATGCGTTTAAAATAACAATAGGACTGCTAAAACGATATTCGATCTATATCTCTAATCGATTTCGAAAATGAAATTATTTTTTGATATAACAAATTCAATTTTTTTGGAAAATATCACAAATCGTAAATAAGACACTGTTTCTTTATCTTAGGTTCGTAAATTTACAATTACCCAGCTGGATGCAAAATTTGAAATTGCTTGTTCATCTGGAAGTTGGTTAGGTTTTTGATATTAGGTCAGTCAGTGAGAAAAATCCCGACAAGAATGACTAGGGTTGACAAAAATGGCCTTTTTTGGCTATTTTCTTCAATATGTTTTTATTAGATAATTCAGGTTTACACACATTTGAGATTCTCGCACCAAGCCTCGCACACGATTCAGTTTGGATAAGTATTTATTTTTATTTTTATTTGCTCCGCAATTGTGCACCACTTATTTAAACCAAACTTTTTTCACAATTTTACTGCAGTATTGGAATAATAATAATAATAATAATACCTTGAACACTATTTACACACATTGATCTAGCTCCAAACTAGGATTCAAAATAAAGAACTATATTACGTTTTTTTTTTATTTTAAGATCGGTTGTTTCGGAGATAAGGGAAGAATGTATTTTTTTGCCTATTTTCAAAAATATTTTTTAGCAAAGCATTGCAGGTTTATGATAAAAATATGTTTAAGATCTTCGCAACAAGCCATTTCATGAGATATAGCCACACGTCACAGTTTATTAAAAAAAAAAAATATTTCCTGATTTCCTGACCCCCAGAAATTGCTCCTCAAATTTAAAATGTCTTTACTTACGTAACACGTTTGTCTTTGGGTCACAAAATACATAAGTGTACCAATCAATTTAATCGGTTCTGAATTCGGACGTTTAATATTATTTTTACACACACACGGGTGATCCTCTAATGGTCCCGGAGTCCCTTTTTAAGGTGCGAAATCCTGAATATTAGATATTTTACATAATTTTTCGTATTCCACTTTTGCATTGTTTGGACTTTTTATGAGAAAAATGTCTCATAAAAAATACCTTCAAAAGCCTTCGTGTGCTATGCCAATTCAGGAATGGAACAACACTTGCATCACAATGCCATTAAAAAGGAATTTAATGCCATCTTCACTCATCAAACTGGGGCTCCACTTAGTAAGAAAGGTGAAAGAACAAGCCACTATTATATATATTATATACTAATAAATATTCAGTTCAGTTATTTTGTTAGCGACTTTTCCATTTTTCTTAAAATGTATGAGAGAAAAAGAGATGCAAAAATTTATTTAGTTGACTAGTGAGACGGATTCCAGAATCGTCGCAACTAAACTTATTAAATCAGCGAGTTTCACGAGGTAGAAGCCATGGCAACCACATAAGAGCTGTCGGATTTTATGATATCAGTTATATCCGCTGGTAAGATAGTTTTGACGCCTTCAGAATTACACATATATTTTCATTAGTGGCTTGCTTAGGCATTATAGTAAGGTTTGGTTAGGGAATAGTTTCCGACTTCTCTCATATTCTCTCTGTGACTCCCCTCCGCATAGGTTCTACCAATTCGTTTGATGGATAAATAGTGAAAAAGTCAGCTTACTGACGTTTTCACTATTTATCAAATGAAGAATTCCTTAGAATGAGATAATAATTAGTGTTGTTATTTCACCTTTCCTAACCCCTTACGTGGTAGAGGCATGCATAATTTTTCATTGGTTTTTTACTTTCATACCAAGCCATAAGGGAAAATATGACGGAAAATACATTGCCTCTGTCACATAAAGGGTCCCTATTAAGGCGGAGTCCTGGTTTCATGATAAAGGTGGCATAATAGTTTTTAAATGTAGTTTCTCAAACCGTGTCTGTACAGTAAGTTAAGACTAAGTCATCAATCCCTCGTATTATACATTAGGTATAAACAAAATAACACTTGTGTCATCTTAAGTAACATTTCGACAATTCATCATAGCGTAGAATTGAAAAAAACCAGAAAGAGATGTCCAATCCAAGAAATGGCTGGACCTAATAGCCAATTCAAATAAATCATTTAAACCGACGATATCTCGAATTACATGCAACTTTTAGCGAGGTCAAGTTTGGCATATACGATGCATTTAAAGCAGGTCTACCTTCGGTGTCGCTATGGGATATGACTTATGGGACACCCTATATGCCCGTATGGAATTTTCACGCTGCATTCAGGTTCTTGTAGTCCAGAAAGGGACCGACACATTCAACGTTAGTTCCAGATCCAAAACATATGCTGGTAAATGTTTTTAAGACCTGACATAAGTCAAGGTGCAAGTTCGGCACGACCACAACCAACTGTAGACGAAGTGTCGCATGAGCGTTTGAGCGAGAGCGAGGGTTCGATCCCCGGCTGGGGTTGAAGACAAAGGAAATCTCCAGGTCTTGGATGTTTATGTGTGTGACGTCGCTGTTTCTGGTTCCCACGTCACAGGATATCCCAGTGTGGGGCCAGAAGCCTATAGTAAATGTTCGTGTTTATATTTACAATTAAATTGCGCTTTTACGAGCGAAGAAATAAAGGTAGAGTCTTATTCTTTTCCGACACAGCGAAAGTTCGTGATCGAGTCTCAGGGAACAAGCATGCATAGAATACTCTCGTTTCGTCAGCCGAGAGGGGAAGCCGGTTTGAATAAAAGGTGCAGACCTCGACGTTCTTTGTGGATAGAAACATTAGCAAGTAAAATCGCGGAGCGTTTGGTAGTAAAACATGGCGGGGGAAATGTGAAGAAGGGGGGTGGGGTCGACAAACACGGAGCGCCGTCCGGGGGGGGGCGATGCGGGATGCGGCTGAGACAAAAACTCGACAGATATCAGATACGTCATTTTATTTTGCAAGACGAGGGGTTATGATTTTAATAATGCGCGTCACACGTAAATATAAATGCCTTTTTGGAATTACCATCTGAGTTAAGTAGAGTATATTATCCAGTATGTTACTTATTTACTGCGCTCTAAGAACTATGGTCATACTGTTTTGATACTCAATTTAAGCCCAAATTATAAATACTGAAGAAGCCAGAGATGTATGCCATCAAGATGGTAGCAAGCAAGGCCTACCTCTCTTCCGGGAAAAAATCGAAAGCATATGTATGTATGTATGTATGTACTTCCTCTTTTTCCTAAAAGCCTCGGTGTGTTAGTTACCACCACTTAGTTATAACTTATCACCATAACAATAATATAAATTTTATGGTGATAAGTTATTTCTCACGACATTTTTTTTACCTTGTATGTGGTCCATGCATTTGTTTAGTGTGCGTGATATTGTAAGGAAATTATTAATCTTCTTTAAGGATTTATTTAACCACTTTGTCAGCGTGATTAATATGTAAACCTATGCCAAAATTTTGCATACTAGTAAAAATATTATCCCAACTAAACCGCGGACGAACAGCCGGACATGGCAAAACAGTAAGGGTTCCATGTAGAAAATCGAAAACATATACGAATAGGTAGATAAATAACAAAATAAGTAAAAATGGTAGGTACCTTGAATCAGAATAAGGTGCACATGAGAATATATTTCACGACAAACAGATTTGGACACATGTCTATAAAAGATTCCGTGTCGAAAGAAAATATATATCGTTAGAAAATATAAAATAAAGAAATGAGCAGCGCCCCCAGCCAATAGTGCAAAAGTCCATTACCTATATTAATACACTTTATTTTTACACAAACGGAAACGTATCGATCTTTAAAAAATACACTTGATTTAATTATATTAGGTACCTACCTAGGTATGTCAAAGAAGTTTTGGTGCATTACAATGATGCGTAACGTACAATGATGCTACGGTGCTACGAGCTACGAAATTCGTAGATGGGCGGGCTTTGCTAGCTTTTGCTTTATCGGTTAGATTTTTTGAAAAGCTTAAAATATGAGCCAATTTCACTGCTAATTCATTTTAAATCTCGTTTGATTTATATATAACGTTCATTTAGCGTAATCTCAATTCAACAAAAACATTTCAGAATTTAAATTCGGTTAAATTTTTGTATGTTTGCTTTTGGGCTTTCGTCGGTGAAAAGCAACGATTTTGAAAAAGGACTTTAATGGTAATGTTGAAGTACTATTTACCCATCTGTGTGGCAAATAATTACTTCAACCAATAACTCCTTAACTCCTCATCATTTATTTTAAAAAAACTTTACATTGTCAAAAATACTTCCATATCGCATTTTGTACACACAACTGGCCCGAATTACTTATCTTATTTCGCCATTGGAGACGCCAAGTCTATTTAATTCCCCCATCAGTCTTCCAGGCTGGCGACTCTCCACTGTAACATTTAATCTACAAGTTAAACTCGAGCTGATATCTTTTGTCCCCGTCTGACAATTAAGATTATGCAAATGACGGAGCGAGCAAAAATATCACAGGAATGCTGGATAATTTTCCTCTGGGCATAAGAATTCAAATTAATGCGCAAACATTGGTAATCCTATTTCGTGTTCTGAGATCAACCATAATTGGAGTGCCAAGACTGAGGCCAACGATTCATTACTGCTCTTGGTATAGTAGATAGTAATAATGGTTATCTCATTTATATGACATTAACGCGTTTAAAAGTAGATATACTTTCTGGGTCCTAGACTAAAAACCAGCGTCACAGGCTTTCATGTGACAATATGCTTAGTCTGAGCCCTTTTGCTGTCTCAGCATGTTCCCATGGCAGTGAAACCGCTCACGACTTTATTTGGGTACGGAAAATAGGAATGGTATGAATTATATTATAAGTTTTTATCTGTAGTTGTTTATTTCTTTTATATGTATGTGTTTATACAACAAATAGATGGATATTCTATTCTATTACATATTATTCAGAAGTACGAGAACGAGGTGACTACCAGCCATGGCGTCATAAGTAAGTTATTTGACTCGTGAGGTAACGATTATTCTCGATAAAAACCGAAAAATTTTAACATCATGTTGTGTTAAAGGTTACTTAAAATGTCTGCCCCAGGTGTTAAGTCAAACGTCAAACATTTTACAGATAAAACCTAAACGTCCATACACGGAGTGTCGTGTTAACATCTATGATGTCTAAATAAGTATCACCTGAGCGCACAGATATCCGAGAGCAATGATTGATGATTCCTCGGGAGAGGAATCGGGAAAGGGTTTCTGTAGCTGTCGCTGAGTTTTCGGTTACCATCCACAGTTTTTCTGTCGCAATATTTCTTGTGACAAGCACTCTGAGTACACCCAGCCTTTGCCGACACACGTGAATGTGACAAAATATTTTTTTTCCCCTACAATAAGGAAAAGTTGGCGCACGTACAAACAATAATCGCTGAATAAAGAAGTTTTATATTTCCTTTTGTTGAGGGATATTCTGTGCTTTTCATAGTGCGGTTTGATTTGCGGAAAGGGTCATTTTGTTTTAAATCTTCAGGCTCTCGTAATAGATTATGATATAAATTAAGTTTTTTGTAGCCTATTGAGACTTACATTTAAATAATAATATAAATTAAGTATTTCTTAGTAAAATAAATGTCGGTCCCCATTTAGGGGCTCAGGCCTAGACAGGCGTTACGTAGAAAATATATTGTTACAAAAATGGTATCTTCGTGTGTAGAAGATCGTCCAATAGCTGCACAAAATACCGCCATTGTAAATTAAACTCTTGCGACCTAATAGGAAATAAATAACTTCAGTTTATGACGACAATATTTTGTCAATAGACAGTAAAATATAGCTGCTATTTCCAATAAGTGCCACACCGCTGTTAATGTTCGCTCCAAGATTTGAGGCCGATTTTATAGCATCGTTGCCGGAAGCTTTGAAAAAGAATTCACTTTTATTGACAACGTTACTTTTGAATAAATTACCATCTAATTGTGGCTCAAGCTTTTGTATCAAGTGATTCGATTTGTGCTGAAGAAACTTCATGGATTTCTTTGCGATTCCCCTGACATTGTCTTTCTTTCGGAATATTGGATTTGGCTTATATCATCAAGGCAGGAGGATAAAAGAGAAGCAAGGAATCCACTTCTTATATTAAGTATGCGATCATTGACAAGCATATAAGCGTACCTTGTTCACGATAACCATGTTATGTTTTTGAAAGGTGGGGACAAAGCAACAATATTTATTTATTTGTTTAGGAAAACAAACAGCTACATATATATATATATATATATATATTACATCTTATTAAATACAAGTAATTTTTACATGGAGCCAGTGAAGTTTCCACAAATAGCTTAAACCTATCATTTATACACAAAGGGTGACACAACATAGATATCAAAACAGAGTTTAAAATTATTTAAAAAAAGAGTCTGTAACATTATAACTAAACTAGTATCTAACTACTAATATACATAGCCTATACTAGTTTAACGTCCTTAACACGAGAAAAAGAACATCAAATATTATTATTTATATATCCGAGGTACCGTAAGACTTAAAAACAAAGATCTTTACGTATGCAGGTGACGATCATGTTTGTGAGCCTATAAGTGTAAAACACTCATAAAACTACCACGAAATTATAAACCCATTGGCGAGAAATAAAATCATTTGATTGATGATATTATAACATAGCATGTTATAGTTTCTTAATAATTTATCCATAATCCTGGTTCAAAATAAAGATTATAATGTCAAGTTAAAGTAGCAGATTTGGGCCACATAAATAACGTGAAATGGTAATTTCCCCACAATATTTAGCATGAATGAGTACGGCGGCGCCAGGCTTGAGTTTTCTATTCAAAACAGAACATTAACACAATATGGTACAATATTTTTTTAAAAACCCCGAAAAAGTTATATGCTTTTTGAAATAAATAAATGTCAGTTTGCAATTGAAAGAACCAATAGGTAGGTTAAAGACGTTAAATGCGTAGCGTCCTAAATAACTTGTCTCTACTCGTGTTATCCCAATGTATACCGTTTAAACTGATCTGCAATAAAAAGGATCTATAATCAAGACTAAGTGAATATTATTGACACTCCTAAAATACGACAACTCTATTAAGCAATTAAAAGTTATAGAGCAGCTGTAAAAACAATTCAATTACCAGGATAGAAACTCATGAAAGCAATTTCATTATTTTTATTGCTAAGTGCAGTTAAAAGGAAGGAAGAAATCTGTTTCCGAAGAAAGGGGTTTGAAAATTTTGGTATGGATGCTGGCATTATCAACCTCGCCTTAAATTGTTATTTTTTCAGTCTTTCGTGCATGGTGATGTCTACATTTGTCTACATTTATGGATAGAGGAGACAGATAGGAGACATGAACAAAAATGTCATTTATGGCCAGTTCCAAGATGTCCCGATAAGCTGTTTTCGACAGATTCATCTGTAATTTTATAAAAAATATGATTTAGCTTTTAATAAGGCTTTTGATAGGCCCTTAATATAGTTCCATAATGTGTCGCGTTTGCGAGAAAAATTGGAGAAGGTTACCTGTTGATTACTGGCTAATATTTAAATTAAACACAATATGTACTACAGATTGTACATACAATTTGACATCTAAACATAAATATGACTATACAAGCAAATACGTCTGTATCATTATCCCTCCCAAGTTCTCGTATACGCGAAACTTTAGCGTATTATACGAGTATTATATAATAATTAAATTATTAGGTTAGAGGCGCGCGATCAGCTGTTTTGGATGGAGAAACGAAAAATAAAGTTGCTGAGATCAAATCGGTTTCATAGTGAAAGTTGTTCAAAATGACGCCCACAATAACCCCCTAAAATATGACTATTGCTCATGCCACACTCGTTGTTCGAGAAAAAAATAATTGAAAGCGGTCGCCTAGCCTATACCACAAACTTTTTATGCCCTTTTTGAGAAAAGTTTAAAATGTCTCAATGTAGGGTTAATTCATTTTTTCGTAGCTTTATATCGTCCACTATATATTTAAGTGATAAACGTATTTAATGAATAAAATGCCATGCAATAATCATATTCCGTCATGGGTTATTCGGTAATTTATCAATTTAAACTTATTTGAAATTGTACCACACGTTTAGACTAGACAACGAACGGTTCTCGATAGACGCAGAAAGTTTGACTTGAACTTTGTTTGGACTATAGTTAGGAGACAAACATACTAAAGGTTCTGATCCCTCTGAGGTGAGCCCTAGGGGGCACAAAGAAGGTCACGATTTTGGATTTTCCTTACATTTTGAAAACGATGCGACTAAGGAAAGTTTGTTCTACACATAAAGGTGATGAAAAATTCTACAACTTTATTCCATACCCAATCGTTGTCTCATTTCATTCTGTATAATTTTGCTTTTGATCGCATCGGTTTTCGTATATTTACAAATAATCCTTATTAGAAAATTCAATAGCTAGTTTCTACGTTGATTCTGAGTATCCATATCCATAAACATGGAGATTTTTTATGTTCTGAAAATCAGTTTCACCATTTGACATTCCCAACTCCAATTCAATAAATGACCCCAGTTTGTTTACAAAGTTAATTCAGGCACGAACGTGACTCCTACAGTACTACGAAGTACCCAATTACGCCAAGTATTTTTCCACTCAGTCTATCACACTTTACTACTTTAAAATGTAAATTTCTTAAGATTGTAGTCAAGACTCATCTCTCATATTTCACGCAAAAAAAGCTAAGCTAAGTTTGGGAATAAGAATTATTAGAAAAATAAATAATAATATAAAAATAATTGTGGTACATGTCCCCACAGACGAACCTCCCCAATTCGAGTAAGATTTAGGCTAAAATCAAGTAACCACGCTGGCTGATAGGGAGATGTCGTGTTAGTAGGTAGCAGTTTGCTAAGAAGATATAGGTATAGTACTTGAAATTTATAATCTAATGGCCTAGTGATGTATATAGTGATATATGTGGCGAGAGTGCAATATTATTGAAATGTTGCCAGCGTTGCGAAACAATTATGGAAGTTTTGGCATCATTAATTTTGTTCAGAGTTTGTTTTTCCATCATAAGCGAAAAGAGAGTAATTAAATGTAAAAGTACCTAATTAATGTTTGTTTGAGCACATTATGGTTAAACGACAATTTTCCATTATTTTCACAATTATTAGAGAGATCCGCATTACAAAAAAATCATAATAGGTAGGTACGGTTTTTATTTTGCAAAATAATACCTAACCTTCTCTTCCTATACTTCTCTTATATGGAGTCTACTAAACAAAAAGAATCGTCAGTAATTTCAGTAGCAACACAGTAGCCTCGCTTTATAGCTGCCGTTGAATTGCTGTTACTTTCGCGCATCTTGAAAGAACTTAGTATCTTCATCGGTTTTGAATACATTGTTTCATTTTATCAGTTTGGCATAGATAATTCGCGCCTCGCATCCAAACACTTCTTGATGTACCTATCTAAAAGTCTGGAACAAATGAGAACAAGTGTTGTGAGGTCAACCCAATATAATTAAAGTGTAATATTAAATTCCTGCACAGCTGTGTACAATGACTCCACTACGTCTATAATATCCACAACACAGATTACTACCCCACAAACGTACAGCTCGTCTTGGTAGCGAAGAGACGCTTCGTCTTGGCCAATTACTGCGGTCAGATTTGGACCAGTTATATAGACAACAGACCGTTTGGCACGAGCTGAATATTAGTATTTATGGAACCTGAACTTAGGGCATAATCGCTGTATGACTCAAGAACTAAACACGGCAAAATGCTTGAAGATGTAACCTAAGGACACCGCAATAGTTTAATTTTTTGGTTGGACTGGTCAATCTACCAGAATCGGGGGGCACGGCAGTGCCCCCGCCAAGTCGAGCGCGAAGCAAACACTGCAGTACCATCCTTTACTGGAACCATTTCGCCGCATTTTCAGGCCCCTATTTGAGAACCTCTGGATAAGACTCTTAAATTTTTGTCACCCAGTAAGCTATAATCATATACAGCATTAACTCATGTTTGGCTCATGATTACGATTGGGACTCTATTTTACATAGTAAACCAATAGATGACTCCATTGAGTTATTTTATGCCTGTATTTATGAGCTACGTGATAAATTTGTACCGCACAAGTACATAAATGCATCGTCTTTTCCGCCTTGGTACAGCTCCCCTCTCAGGAGGGTGCTTAAAGAAAAGTACAAATACATTAAGAAATTTCATAAATATGGTAACCAATCCGATTATGAATCTTTTGCTTTTCTTAGAAAAAAGGCGAAAACCTTGGAGGAAGAATGCTACCAAAAATATATTTCAAAAGTTTAAAGTTCCATAATTGAAAACCCCAAATATTTTTGGTCTTTTGTCAAATCTCAAAGGAGAAGTGCCAACTCTATTCCGTCCACTTTATTTTATAAAGGGCTGTCGGCTAGTACTGGAGAGGGAATTTGCAACCTTTTCTCCAACTATTTCTACTCCAATTTTCAATCTCAATCACATAGTTCTTCTTCCGATAACGGCTTGGGAAACGGCCCTTTAAAAAATGATTATCCATGCTCTATTAGTGACATCGATATTGAACATGCTACTGTATTTAAACTACTTAGGTCGCTTGATATGTCAAAGGGTGGTGGGCCTGATGGCATTTCCTCAGTCTTCATAGTGAGAAGTGCTGAAGGCCTTACATATCCACTGACTCTTCTTTTTAAGCGTTCTATTGAGCAGGGCTATGTACCTAAGGTCTGGAAAGCAGCAAATATTTCTCCTATCCATAAAGGTGGTAGCAAGAGTGACGTTAATGATTATAGGCCCATCTCAAAACTTTGTATTTTTGCCAAGGTATTGGAGAAGCTTGTTTATACTGCGGTATATTCAACTCTCTCAACATCATTTATTCCGGAGCAGCATGGGTTTATTCGAAGACGTTCAACTACTTCTAATCTGCTATCTTTTAATGATTATACCACCTCAAACATGGATGCTGGTGGCCAAGTTGACGCTATTTTTACTGACTATAGCAAAGCATTTGACAGAATAGATCACCAGTTGCTCTTACAGAAACTCCTAAGGGCGGGAATCCATGGTAATCTTTATAGATGGTTTACCTCCTACATTGAAAATAGATCCCAGGCCGTGGTTCTTAATGGGTTCTCCTCCTCCTCTAGTTAGATAAAAATAACTTCAGGCGTGCCCCAAGGATCATTGCTCGGACCGCTCCTTTTTTCTATATTTGTTAATGATACGTGGGTGGGGCGCACTATAAGTTTCCGGAATGAATATGAAAAAATACTATTAAAGGTACAAAATTATTTATTGTTTTTCAAAATAATCTCCCTTGGCGTCTATGCACTTTTTCATTCGATGAAACCAGTTTTGAAAACTTTTGTGCCACTCCTCTGTGGTGACCTCTGAAACGTGTTTTTCATACTCCTCGACAGCCTCTTCTGGTGATGAAAATCGTTGACCGCGTAATTGGTTCTTAATTTTTGGGAACAGAAAAAAGTCACAAGGTGCCAGGTCGGGACTGTATGCAGGATGACTCATGAGTTCTACATTTTTCGCCTTCAAAAAGTCGTTTGTCTGTCTGGCCGTGTGAGAACTAGCATTGTCGTGGTGCAGGATGATACGGCGTTCACGGTTATTTTTACGGATTTCGTCAATAACTTCCGGCAAACAAATGGTCGTGTACCAGTCACTTTCACTGTACGACGATTCTCTAAAGCAACAGTAGCCACGTGTCCAGTTTTATTAAAAAAAGAAGCAATCATCCGCTTAGATGCACTTTTCACGCGCGCCACTTTGGTTGGTTTCGGCTCATCTTGAAAGACCCATACGCTCGATTGCTGCTTTGTTTTGGGATCGTAGCAATAAATCCATGTTTCGTCACCTGTTACTATGTCCCACACCAAATTTGACGCACCTTCGTTGAATCTGGTAAGCATGGCACTGCACCAAGTGACGCGGTCCGTTTTTTGAGCCTCGGTCAAGTTGTGTGGGATCCACCGCGAGCACAGCTTTCTCACACCCAAATGTTTGTGTAGGATTAATTGTATTTGACTCATGCCTATTTCTAAGGATGCGCGAATTTCATGGTAGGTCACATGCCTGTCTGTTTCAATCATACGGCGCACAGCATCGATGTTTTTGTTGGTCACAGCGGTGGACGGCCGACCATCGCGAGATTCATCACTGAGATTGATACGACCACGCTTGAATTCTGCAAACCAGCTATAAACAGTTGTCTTGCATGGTGCTTCATTGCCAAAAGCTGTTTCAAGCCGAGCGATGCTCTGTTGAGCTGTCAAATTACACTTAAAATCGTAGAAAATCATACTACGAAAATTTTCCCGAGTTAAATCCATGTTGATGCAGACACACAATTTTTTAAATGGCGCCACAAGGTAAAAACAAAAGGCAATCAGATGAAACAAACTGCATTCTACAGCCAAAGAGTTCTATTTTCAAATGTTGCAATAAATTTTTAAATATTGTTTATGTAAGTGGCCAGTTCCGGAAACTTACAGTGCGCCCTATGTATTTGCCACTGCTTTAGGTTCTCAAAATGTTTGCCATATGCGGACGACATGAAAGTTTTTAAACGAATTAGCGACGTCAACGACTGCAGTCTATTGCAGGAGGACTTAGGTAGGTTTGAATTTTACTGCCAGCAAAATAAACTAGACCTGAATGTGTTGAAATGTTTTGCTATTACTTTTACCCGTAGCCCTAAGCCTACCCAGTACAGTTACACATTCAAAGGAAACCCCCTGAAGGTGGTAGATGAGATTCGTGACCTTGGAGTTATTCAAGATAGTAGGCAAGCTTACGACAAGCATATTGATAGCATTATAAAAAGAGCAAATAAGGCTTTGGGTTTTGTTATGAGAACCTGCTCTCAGTTTACAAGTATTAAAGTTATTAAAATCCTGTATTGTGCTTATGTACGTAGCATCCTCGAGTATTGTTCACAGGTTTGGAACCCTCGATATGAAATTAACATAGATAGGATTGAGTCCATACAGCATAGATTTCTGCGATATCTGCAATTTAAGTGCAATAATTTTGACTCGGACTATTCAGCTATATGTAAAAGACACCATACACTCCCCCTACAAGAGAGACGACGAATTGCTGACGTTGTACTCCTTTGCAAAATTGCACAAGGAGAAATTGACTCTCCGCAGCTTCTTGAACACATCAAAATTAAAGTCCCCAATAGAACTAATAGACATCCTATTCAACTAGACATTCCTTTCACAAATTATAGACAAAACTCCTTTTTCAGTAGAGCGTTAGCTACATTTAACGGTTTGGTCGATATCCCCGACCTTGACTTATTCAACTCAAAACCGCAAAGCGTTAAGAAACTCCTGACAAAGCGCTGGTTTACTGCGTTAGCATCTTAAACTAATCAAGTTGTTATTAGGTAATACTATTTGTTCCTAATTTTTTTTTTTTTTTTTGCATTATTTTTTTTTCCTTTAACTTACAGTTCTGTCTTTTTGTACCTATAATCTCTTGTTAATTATTATGATTGAATTTATAAATCATGTCAATAATATATAAGTTATACATTCTAATGTTGTTATCCAGACAGAACTATATTTTTGATTTTTTCTCTGTCTAACTGCAAGCAGGCAGTTTTTTTCTTTTTAGCTTCTTTTGCGAGAACACATTAATGGTTATAAGTTATTATATAAGTGTATTAATAAAGTGTGTAAAACTGTTTGTTCTCCTAATACAATAAAAATAAAAAAATACTTAATATCGAAAATTTCAAGTCTGTAGGTCATTTAGTTCCAAAGTTCAGCGAAAGCAAAGTTTCGCATTTATGACACTCACTCACTCATGATCATCATAATAGAACTGGTACTTCCCATAAACTCAGAGAGCTGAAATTTGGTACAGAGTTAGGGTTTAAGGGCCACATAAAGGGAAAGCTATAGAAACTAGGATAATCGAAGATCTGGAGTATCTGGTGACCCTGATTAGAAAACACAAGAGCTTGGTTTTCTCTTGGTATAGATTCGGTGTATACCGTTTTCATATCTCCCGGATATCTCCTGAAAATCTAATAAAATAAATCAATATGCCCATGTTTCTAGTGAAATTTAAACTTCCTTGTAAGTTCTGCCGTCTGACCAGCACCTTAGTCACCTATAGTGGCGAAGTAAGTGCCCATGTAATTCCTTAGCAAAAGGTACCTATTACATATTTAAATGATTTACATCGTTTTTGAATTTATAACATTTTTGCTGTTGCATATTAGATTATGTTAGCGACACGAACCATGTGCTCCGTAGAGCGAATACTATTACGGTAATGCTAATGCCACATTGTAGCGGCCTGCACCACACAACCTTCGAACTTCACGATTTGCTTATTTTTATTTATTGTATGGTGCATAATGTGCGCAATTCTACACTTACTAAAAACTATGCTGAAAGCTTTAAATCCGACATCAATAAGTATATCTCTCTATTTTAAATATCTAATGTTAGACAAAAGAATTATTTAAATTAGTGCGCTCGTCTTTATTCAATCTCTCGATAGCTCAGTTCGTGACAACTCTTCACAGAGGCTTATTAGAGAAACAATCTTCATATCTCTTATATTTTCAAAACGGCAACAAATATAATGATCATCAAAATATTTTTTTCCTACCCAAAATGGATAAATGAACACCAAAAGTTGCAAAAAATATCAGGGCAAAATACTGCGGTAGCTTAGGTGAAGGGTAAAGTGGGTGAGCGAAGCGAAGCCGCCTTTATCCTTCGTGTTAGGTTGAACATGTAAGAACAACAACAAATACTTAAAACATAAACTTAAGTATACAAAACATAAAAAGAAGTTTGGTGATCATTTATCCAAACACAATTTGGTGGACATTTATCCATTCTGGCAGTCATTTCGAATTTTTTGGTAGTAAAATAGGTGCGTTTTTGGTAATCGTTTAAACATAAGCCTTTTAAAACTACGCAAACAATTAAGATCACTTTTGTTACGGTTAGCGTCGCCCACCAGTAAGGTAAGATAGGGTACATGACAATCTCATTCGCAAATCAATATTTATAACTTTATAATGCAGGCTGTAAAAATAAAGATGTACTCATATTTTATTATTGACGTTGTAGTTGTTACTTTGAAAATATTTGATGCAGCTCCGTTTTAGTCTAATATTTTTTAATTCATATGAATTGTCAGGGACTAAGTTTATCTCGAAACACCATATCCATTTAAATATTATAGACATCTTACGACATGCTTACAGAGAATAACTCTGGGATAATTTTGGGATAATTTATTCCTGCTTATTATTATCATTATCAAATCAATTATCAAAATATTACAATATTATATACTGTAATATTTTGATTAGTTAAAGACAAACAATTTTTAAAAGAGATCTGAAAATAAATTTGAGAGTGTTTCTTCGCCCTCGTCCTCCCACTGTGGTGGTGGTGGTGGTGGTGGTACAGTTATAAAGATATTTTGACTTTTGTGTTGTTTAACATACAGGTAAATTCATTGCTTCTGGCCCCACACTATACCCTGTGTCGTGGGTACCAGAAACAGCGACGTCACACAAATGTAAACATCCAAGACGTGGGGGTATATTTTTTCTTTTCTTTAACCCCAGCCGGGGATCGAACCCGGGACCTCTCGCATGGTAGGCAGAGCCACAACCGCTGCGCCCCGGGGGTCGTCAACAAGAAATAAAGGTTCATAGCCACATTTGCCGAGACTTTGTATCGTACAAGCGTGTAAGTTCTGATTAGTCAGTAAGCTCTTTAACAAGTGCTGGTGCCGTCAGCGCCGCTGCGGGGGGCGGGGGGCTGACACTCTGATCTTCTTTTGTTACGACCCGCTTCCGACGCTAGGAGGAAACGTTGGCAATCCAGGATATGTACCTCGGAATGTACTGGCGTGTTTGCGAGTTTGCATCAAGAATAGTGACATAAAAGTGTTCGATATGTATATTTTTGGATTGGTCTACTTAGCCTGTGCCCAAGTTTAGCCAGATATTAAACACTCCATTTTACTGACACGGCGCTACCCCATCGCCGCGCCGGTCTACTTAATAGTTTACGTATGTGTATGAAATCCGTCATTGTATACAATGCCTAGACTTAATCCCAACGTTTACTGATATAAATAGGAAAACGTTTTGTTTTTGCTGGCAATACTCGACTGCATTTTTTTTTAAGAACTCCATGTTCATATTCCTTCAAGGTTAAACCAACTGATCGACACTATTTCCATGCTTGCATCATCTAGGAGTCCACGGGAATTAGTACGATAGAAAGGCAACTATAAGTGTTCCAGAATTATGAAAAAATATATTTGACATTCTCGCAACAAGCCATTTCTTTTGAAATATCAAACGATCCAGTTTTAAAACTTTTTTATTTGAACCATATGAAAAAATTATGAAAAAATTAAATCTTCTCAGCAAGCCCTTTTATTTGACATGTCATATTAAAAATATATTTTTTTATTTACAGAGTTGCCCCCCAAAAGTGAGCCGTAAATTCAAAACTAGGTACTATGTTTACGTATTTGGGTCACAAAAATCAGTATCAGTATAATTGGTTCAGATTTAGATCATCACTGTTACATACCTAGACAGACATACGAGTGAACCCATAATGGGTACGTTTTTCCTTTTTAAGGTGCGGAACCCGGAAAAAGCATAAATTGCTGACTTAACCCAGTAAATAAAAAAGTGGGTTTTTGTTAAAAAATAGGTAATCTTGTGCGATTAAATGATTTTAATTTACATAATACGGTATTTGACAAGGTACCTAGTCCAATAAATCTAGAAACGTGTCACAAGCTGAACCTATTTCAACAAAAACGTTTGACAATATCAGAATTGTATATTTCCAGCAGTGTTAAAAAGTCAGCATTTGACTATGACGTGACGTGCTAGTATTTCATAGAACTCGTGAACAAAATTACCGTTTTGACAGTTCCTAAAAAGTATCTATTTTGACTAGCAGTCAAAATGCCTTGTTATAGTTTTTTATTTGTAATTCAAAGAAATTCAACGTGTGAGGGTATTCGATATATATGTTGTGAGGGGTTAAAGTAGAGCTTATTTCCAGCAATATGTACATGGTAAATAGTTGATTTTTTTACTTTTTTATTTTCTATCAAAAATTTGTCTATGTTATTAATAACTTAATTACTTTGGGTTTACTATATACAACTGTTGTTTGTTAGTTAATACATAAATGATGAAGTGTAAATGCTTAAAGTAAAAAAAAACACTATTAATTTCGCGTTCGTGGTCTAGCTGTATTCGCACATCGGAAACGATTGTGCGGGTAGCAACATCTGGCTGAGACGAGTACTGGATGGGCGTCCGTTTCTAAGTGGAATTGGTTTCGGGCGCTTCCGTGTTTCGCATGACACGTTAAGCTGTAGGTCCCGGGTACTATCGCTACTCGGTGGGTCAGAGGCCCTATAGGATAGTCTGAAAACATCTAATAGTCGGGTTGGCAACTAGCCCGACACTCCTCCACCAACACGCACTGAGCCCGCGTGGTGGAGTATGGCTCAATCTTAATCGTAACCGAGTAAAGGCCCATGCCCTTCGGTGGGGACATTAATGGGCTACATTATTATTATTGTTATTGTATTAATTTAGATGCAGTGAGCCTCTCAACTCACTCACAATTTTAACCCCTCAGTAATTTCACCCCTCACACAAACCTACCAAAAACACCCTTTAGTGTTCATTTCATACATTGACTGGCCTCGGTTAATAATAATATAATAATATAATAATACCTTGGACACCTTTTACACACATTGATCTAGCCCCAAACTAGGATTCCCTGTATCTTGGGTACTAGACAACGATATATATACTTATATAGAGAAATATTATACTTAGATAGATAAACAACCATGACTAGGGTACAAACATCCGTTCTCATCAAACAAACATTTGCCCCCACCGGGACTCGAACCCGGGACCCTTGGTTTCGTAGGCAGCGTCACTACCGACTCGGCCATTCGGGTCGTCGGGTTAGTTATAGGCATTCTGTACAATAACTAACCGAGGCCAGTCATAGGCATTCTGTACGTTACCCAGGTTATGTGTGTAATAAAGATCATTTTAAGATTTTATTTCACACCTTGACCAAAGAGGCCCGTCATTGCCTAGACATTGTATAGAATGCTTGAATTTCATACTTTGCCATTAACATATACATCTAAAACAATAGCTTTTCATCAGATGTTTTCGAATAGTGAATACAAGTAATGTGCTGCCTAACAATCGGCTCGATTATCGCGAATTAATGGTGATTGGTTTTCACTAAACACGCTGCGCAAAATTAGCAGCGATTATCTGCAGAAATATCAAACAATAGAGCCTGGCCAGGCCGGTCACGTTCATCTCATCACTCATCACGTTTTAATTTAATTGCTTTCAGCTAAACCGCTTGTTCTTTCTTAAACTTACTAAAGGGCAAAGACAATTCGGGGATCATTGATGAGTATTCAATTGTCTGTGCTAAAGTGAACAGTGGCTTAGTCAAGACATGCTAGTCACTCAAAGACTGATCTTTCATTTTACACGAGACTCGCAGGCATCGTAGGTTTTTAATTTGGACCGGTCTTATGATCCGACAATAACAAAAACATAACATAACATATACGAGTACAGACGCATACATTTCTTCTGGCCCCATACAGGATACCCTGTGAGATGGGAACCAGAAACAGCGATGTCTGATACTTATAAACATCCAAGAACTGTGTATTTTTAGAACCCGGGGCCCTTGCAGAAATGGACAGTACAATCCATCTTCCCTGTTCGGTGTGATTCCTGATAACGTTTATGAAATTTGTTACAGATAAAGTTTCAAGCAAATACTCCGCTATTCTTTGAGTGACACACCTCTATAATTTAATAACGGCTAAACTGGGATTTTGCAATCGAAATGGAGGGAAAACTAATTATAGATATGTTATTTCCATGTTGTGGGGTGTTGGTCAAAACACTAAATGAGATTTAACATGAAACATAATTTTTTCCATAGCATAGTCATACAGAGCTTGTGCAATATGTGCATAGAGTCTTAGACGGTAACAATCCATTTAAACCGCTCTCATTTTTATTACAAACTGCCCGTATATCAGCCCTAAGCTAGGTTATCTCGTAAACGGAGATTAAAATATCATACTTCCGTTAGCCCACACTGTCGGTTCTTCTCTCCCGCGGGGCAGCCAGCGGCGTTTACCGGGATGAAATATATCCTCGTCGAAAATGTACGGCCTTCCGGCACGAAAAATCCGACATATCTAAACCATTTTATTTATTATGCAACGCACGGGCATGTCAATCAAACGAGCACAAAATTATGACTGCGTAGTCGGGGGTCCCTCCAAAGTCGATGGAGCGTCGAAAATAGTGGATCTATTTCACGGTGTTCACTGCTCTGTGTGGCGATTAAAAAGACAATTTTAACATTGATATCACTTAACATTATGTAGGTAGGTAACACTCACTGTTATTATTATTGTTTATAAGTATATATGTTTGTTTTCTCCTTTTTTGAGGGATTAATCTAATCTGTACAAGGCCAAGCGTCGCAGATCCTAATCCTGCAACAAAAAAAAAACTGGTGAGGCGGCAGGTGTTCAATATTACAACTTTCTGCATGTAGGAACTATTTTTTTTTATGTTTAGTATTTTTCTTATATATATTGTGTTAGATTGCTGGGGATGATTCCTGTTGCTGAAATAACTATCGGAAAAATATGGGTGGTCTTTCCTTTCCATTGCGTTTGTAAATATATTGCAAGCTTTTGATATTTAGTCAGTTTTTCTGTTATAGTTTTCTGTAGGTTATGTGAGTTTGGCACGGCGAAATGCGGTTTAGCAGCTTTTATCAAGTAACATGATGTTTGAAGTTTTATGTTGATGTTTTCCATTACTGTGTCTGGCTTATATTTGTAATATGGTTTCTTTTGGTTAAAGAATTTTCACTTGTATGCTTTGGCCTGATGAAGTATTTCAGCAACTTGATATTATTATTGGTAGCCAAGGTCTTCCCACTGCAATATTCACTACTATATTTTATTTTGAGCAGTACTGAGAAATTCGAAATTAAGGTGTTTGACTCCAATCATTATTGTAGTTGAATGTAAAAAATGCTAATTATTGTGGCGGCTTCAACTCTATCAGCAGACGACGGTCGTCTCACTTCATAGAAAACTTTTTGCAAGCAACAATTTTCATAAAAACTCTCTATTGCGGCTCGAATATGCCAAGGACCAGCCAAGTTTGTACTCAAAGGCTTAACCTCAAATAACTCCTAGCGAAGATCGGTTACAACATTTACAGAAGCAGTGCAAGCTGGAAATTAAAACCACAAAAGCCCATCGTAATGGCTTCATACTGGCATCGTGAAGGCCTGAAGTGACAAACAAAAATTTATAAAAAAATGGTTTTAATGCCAAATCGAGTGACATCGAGTTGACCTCACATTAATTTAGAGATAACAAAAACGGCTACCGAAAAGTATCATGGCAGCATCAAACAGAATTCATTACGAGTCCCCTGGCGGAAATAACGTAAAAAGTTTGGAGCACTCGCCATGCGTTATCTGAAAAAAGTGTACCTTCTGTAAAAATCTATGAGGCTTTGTTCGTTTTAGACCTGTTTCAGAGTCATGCGGGTTTCATCACGCTCGCGGGATTTACTGTGACAAACCCGCATGAAATTGAAAGTAGCCTCACGGCTGGCAGTTAGGCTGTGTTTTTATTGGAAGAAATAAAGAAAGAAAAGAAAGAAAAAGCATTTATTTGACACACGTCAGAGAACTTTGTACATTGATACAATAATGAAATTAGTAATGTGTCAAAAAGGTTTGGTTTCAGCATATGTTGTATGGTGTGGTGGCAGCACACAACGCTGGTTTTCAAGCCAACCCCTTTTTAAACTAAGCTAAACTAAAGTAAATTAAATCAAATAAAAGATTTTTTTACTTTTATAAATAACCACAACACAAATTGTACCCACCTTTATAACATTCTAAGCACATTTAGGTATTATTATTATTAATTTATGATGCTTCTAGCGATCCTTTATTTGTCTGTAGTTAGGTAAAAAACACCAGACTCTCCTTGGGCGGCGCCTACAGACATAGTAAGGAAGAGTAATAAATAATACTTATTAACAATATATTTCTGAAGATACCAGAGTATGAAGTAGATATTAAGGGTTAATTTAGCCTTGCAATAATTGAGTTCTAAAAATAATTTTCCTTACTTTCTCCTTGAAGGTAGCATCACTCATTCATTGCTCACTCTGTGCAGCTGAATGTCGTGTTTCCATATATTTGGCACCCATACCCACCGTTGCTAACGCTTGGTGGCGTTGGCATAGTTGGAGGTAAAGAGTTTCATTAATTCGAGGTTAGGTCCAAAAACACGTCACGTGACCATTCAAATACACTTGACACTGGCAAAGTAGACCTCAAATGAGGTTAGTACGCCAAATATTTCAGGGAGAAGTAAATATAATTTGACAACTATGACAGATAGACAGCCTCCAACTACAGCAGCGCCATCTGCAATGAGCTTTTGAAATTAGCTGCCATTGAGATGACGAAAAATAGTGCGCGCACTGCGCTTATTCTTCGGCTGATAGCTGTCACTACACTGGCGAAGTACACCAAACACAACGTTCAAATAGATTAAAGAGTGAGCAATGAGAACGTAAGTCTAAATCTAAGTCGAACTCGCTGTATATCTATGAAAACATTTTTTTACTTTCTATATTTGTTAGTGGATAGATAGTAATCAAATCATGCTAAGGTACCACAACATCATAAAGTTAACGTATTCATGGAAATAACGACTTTCGTTCGACTGTAAAAATGTTCGCTTCAACCTCAATACTTTCCTAGCGGTCGCTTGGCCCAAATTGAAATATTAAAATTTGTGTGAAATATTGGTAATCATTCTGTTTAACAATAAATTTTGCCAAAAACAAACACAATCATAGCGTCACGCCTTTTCCCATATAGGGTGGCACAAGGTACGTTAAGCCAGTTATTCAATACCTACTCCATATTAGTTAATCTCCATCTCTTCTGTTGTCTAAATAACCAAATCAAACTATACGACTAGGTACACGTCTGTAATACCATCCATACACCTACTTCTACATACGAAACTACTTATATATTTAGAATTTTTTTAGCTCTATTAGTATATACATCAGTTTTGTTAATGTAAAAGAATAGCTACTAAGCACGAAAATATCCGGACCTGCTCGAGGCTTTTTGTGACCCACGCGGCATTCTGGTCGTCTGAGACGTTCCTAAAGCCTTCGCTGTCTTCTTCTTCGCATTTCCTTCCAGGATACAGGCCATTTAGGAATCACAGAGTCGGGAAGGCCAATGGGGGCGCCCAGCCAGCCAGCTAACCAGTGCTCCGAGTCTGCTGAACATCTATTTCTCGAAATAACTCTTCACCATAATAAGGTTCTCCTCGGTGTTCTGTATAGCCCCTCTCTTAGCATCGACTCATTTGAATCCCTCCTCAACGAACTTACACCACTTTATAAAGTCCTTAAAAACAATTCACGTTCTGCCAGACTTAAGTACGTAGTCGACTTCTTTAATACGCATATTCTGCCTTTTGATGCCACCCAATTTCAATCAGTTTGCTCTCCCTCACTTCTTCATATTATGATTATTTCAAATTTAGACGAGGGCCGCCCTACTCGGACTTCTAAATTATCCTTTCTCTTTTCATGACCTCGACTATCTTTCTTATAGGATAAGGCCTCTCAAGCGAAATTTCTTTACATATGTAACTTTAAATAAATCGACCATGACTCTTTTATGTCGGATGCCATGTCGATTGACTAGTCCCCTGTCACTTCGAATAAGAAAGTTGATGATAAAATCGCCAATTTCAATTCTATGATCCTGGATCTCTGATGACAAGCACGCCCCCATAAAAAGAGTGAGGCTAACAGACGCTATCAAGCATCTAAAGGCTAAGAGGAATACTGCCAAGTGTAGATACCGCAAGAATCCGACAGAAGATAATTTTCTTTCCTAAAAATGGCTTCGCAATAGTAGCAATCGTCTCTGTCACGATGCTAAAAGTCGGCACATCCACGAATGCATTGAGAATTATACTCCAGCTCAGGTGTGGAAATCCTTACGAATGCTTGGTATAAGTAAGTCCGTAGCTAACCTACAAGCTGGTAATATAGATCTCGATGGTCTTAATCAGTTCCTTTCTGCCCCACCTGTTGTGATGGATCCTGCTATCAAACACACCACGCTTCAGAACCTTTGCTCTGAGACATTACCAGACACCACACCATTCAAGTTGAATAATGTTGGAATCAAAACGGTCAAGAAGGCATTATTAGCAGTCAACTCAAAAGCTGTAGGCGAGGACAAAGTTTGCCCTAAAATTCTACTGATGATCCTAGATGAACTATTGCCTGCTATCACACTCATAAACTTTTCCACATCAAATGGCGTCTTCCCAACAGTGTGGAAAAAAGCACTAGTTATCCCATTACCCAAAACTTCCAGTCCCGCTTCTTTCAAAGAGTATCGTCCCATTTCAATCCTGACCATCCTCTCCAAAATCCTTAAAACCATTTTCCATAATCAGCTTCCTATCACCTTCCCTCATACAATCTTCTAAAAATGTTCCAATCAGGATTCAGGATGGGTCAGAGCATTGTCACGGCGTTGCTGAAAGTCACAGGTGACATCCAGCTAGCCATGGACTGCAAACGGCTTTTCGTGTTGGCTTTATATGACTCCAGTAGTGCCTTCAACTGCGTAGATTTCGACATTCGCACTAAGGTTCTAAGATCCCTGAACGCCTCCTCCTCCTCTGCCAGCTGGTTCGACTCTTGTGTGAGGGATTGGCGACAGCGTATCAGATCGGAGGATAAATCCACTGAACAGTGAAACCTCTTTACAGGCGTCCCTCAAGGCGGTATACATTCTCCTCTCCTATTCTCGATTTTCATTAACTCCATCTCGAACGCCCCGCCTTCCTCATAATATTATTATGCTGATTATCTCCAGATCATGATTATAGTTACAAGATATTCTCTTAACCTGTTGCAGTAACAGCCTATTCTAGCTGTCACTTTCAATGGAACCATAATCATATATAGCGATAAAGCCAATAACCTGGGTCTCATCTTCGATAACCTTTACTTTCTCAGGAGACTTCAGTACATAATGCCTCGACAGACCAAAATCACTCTCGCTCAGTTTCTTCTACCCCTCATCCACTATGCTGATGTCTGCTGGGTCAGTGCTAACGAATAATTACTGAACAAACTTGATCGACTTCAAAGTCTCGGGATTCTGTTTATCTGCGGGATGCGCAATAACGACCATGTATCACAGCATCATAAAGAATTTAAGTGGCTGCCGAACCGTCTTCGTCGGGATTCTCAAATCCTAAACTTCCTCTACAATATTTTACGGAATCCACGCTATCCAACCTTCCTACAATACCGTTTTCAATTTGTTTCTTTCAGCAGGCCTCCAAGGACTCACGCAGTTTCCATGTTCACGACCCCACAACATAACACCGCGTCCTACGAGCACGAGTTTAGACTCCGGGCGATTCGATTGTGGAATATCTCTACCCCTAATATATTTAAAAGTTGCGTGTAAAAGCATTTCCTATCTTTTTAGAAATAAAGCTAGTATGTATGTATTTATCAGTAAAAGTGCTACCATAAAAACACGTTTTCAGTTAGATCCGTACCACCGTACAATGGTAAGGATGGTATAGAATGAATAGTTTGGATTTTACATAGCAAAATTTTGTTTACAAAGTTATTGTTTCGGCTACTTTTACACTCCATGTACGTAATCAGGTGCATTCATAAGTTTGTATGTGGTATTGAAATAATTCTTGTATGGGAGCCCCTTTAATATTTATTTTATTCTGTTTTTAGTATTTGCTGTTATAGCGGCTTGGGAACTACATCATCTTTGAAAATTTCATCTGTCTAACTATCCGGTTAATGAGATAGGGCCGGGTGACAGACAGATGGACGGACGGACTGCGTAGGCTTAGTAATAGAGTCCCGTTTGGCACCCTTCGGGTACGGAACCCTGAAAAGCCCTAGATTAAATCACTAGATATTATCGACTATATTGTATAAGTATATTTTCTGAAAAGACAAAGAACAAATTTGAGCTTTTCAATACTTTCTAAGAGCATGATTTAATTATATTCAGCGGGATCTCGTTTTCTCAAAATGAGTTTGACTTTGAGACTGGAATACGTCTCTATTATATTAAAACTTTACTTTCAGGCGTGAAACTCGTAATAAATTCACCTTTACATTTCGTCCCCAAATGCGAGTTTTTGTGAATCATTCTAACCTTAGTTATATTTACGCTAGTCTGAAGTTTGAAGTTTGCGTTTTTTGTTACAGATGACAGGCGCTGCGGTGTGATCGCCGATTAGTTCGAAGATGAGGCCTCCACTGGATGTGAGGCTGATCGCGCTGTGCACCACCTGCCTGCTGCTGCGTGCCATGGCCTGCCCCAGCCAATGCGTCTGCAAGTGGAAGAATGGGAAACGACACGTCGAGTGCATCGATAAGGATTTTAAGCAGATACCCAGCCCGCTTGACTCTGAGACTCAAGTCCTAGACTTCGCCGGAAACGAACTCCAAGTTCTGCAAAAGGAAATCTTTCAGAAACTTGGCCTCTTCGATCTTCAAAAGATCTACCTTCCCCGCTGTCGGATTCATAAAGTTGATAATTATGCGTTCAAGGGCCTCGCCAATCTGGTGGAGCTCGACTTGTCTAACAATTATCTTACTATTGTTCCGTCGTCTAACTTCGTTTACTTCCCCTCGCTGATGAGGCTGTCGCTAAGCAACAATCCAATAACAACTATAAAAACACATTGTTTTCAACATCTAATGTTCCTGAACACGCTGGAGCTGGGCGACTGTAAGATTGAACAAATTGAGAATGATGCTTTCACGGGCCTCCACCATTTAGAATGGTTACGTCTAAATGGAAATAAACTTTCGAATATCGTGGGAGATAATCTGTTCCCGGACACGCTGCGGGGTATCGATCTAGAGAACAATCGCTGGCATTGTGATTGTAAGATGAAAGACTTACATGATTGGTTATTGAAGTTTAATATGCCGCACGCTGTAGAGCCGGTGTGTACGGCGCCGGACCGTCTGAACAAACGTAAGATCTCCAGTGTCGAGGTCAGGGACCTGGCGTGCCCGCCCACGATGTCTCCCATATCAGTGTATTTAGAGACTAACGAAGGAAATAACATTACTCTAGAATGTGTAGTGAAAGCTATCCCGGAAGCTGAAATATCTTGGTGGTTCCGAGGACAAATAATTCATAATGATTCTATACAAAATTCCGATCCCAAAACGTCGTACAACGTGATAGGTACCACCGAGAAGAAAAGTGAGTTGTATGTTTTTAACGTTGATCGCGAAGACAACGGCACCTATGTGTGCATAGCCGATAATATAGCAGGTAGAGCTCTAGCAAATTACACTTTAAAAATATTATACAAAGAAGAACCCGTTATAGTAGTTGTAACGTTTCCACGTAAACATTTAGTGGTTATTGTAACGGGTATATTTTTAGTCATTGTGTTACTTATAGCTATAGTAGCTGTTGCATTGTTGAAATTTAAAACTGATACTAAAAGTAGAAAAAAGAAAGACTCCGGAAAAGATGTCGCACTGCGCAATCATTGTAACTCAAGGAGAAATGATATGAATACTTTTAATACATTACAAAGGAAAAATAATGGCAGCTTGATAACGAACGCTCAGACGCATCATGTCGTCCATTATACTGTACAAGAGGAAGCGGAGGACATATACAGGGGAGGAAGCTTAAAGAACTTTGTCGACAGGAACCCCGACATAATTAATGATGCTGAACCAGTTACTAATAATGCTCTCAACGACAACACGATTATGTCAGTGTTTAACACCCAGAATATAAATAAAGAAAGTATGGATAGTGAAACTACATTTTCTTTGCCAGTCATGCAGCGACAAGTGACGTGGCGAGATCAGCAAGAGGTGATGAACAGCGCACCGACTCAGACGCCACCGTACAGCATGTACCAACACTCAGCAGACATACATCTCAACCCTGGTTGCTTCCTCGACAGCGATGGCTACCCTTACGACTACGGATTACCGAGAATGCCATGTAGATTCGCGCCCATTCACGCTCAATCAAATTACGCTGTATTTGCTCCGGGCTATCAAACACTGCCACACAACAGACCCAAAGCGCAGAAACACGCTTCGAAATTTGCTAAGGACACGGAGTTTAACTCGCCGCCTTGTTTAAATTATGTTTCGGGAAACTTCAGGCACACCGTCGAAGGGTATCCTATTGTTCAAAACAGGCCCGTTCCGTTCATAAATGGGAATATGTTTGTCGGTCAACAGGGGCCGCGGTGTACCGCGCCGGAGGGTTACACCGCGGAGCCAGTAGCTGCGTGCTGCGGCGCGCCCCCACCCGAGCCCTGCTCCTCGTGGCATGCCAACAACCTCAAAGGCACATGCGCGGTCATGGTCCCCATGGACGTCAGTGAAGCTGGCCCCGGAAAATGCTACCACATTGAAACTCGATGCGTCGACACCCAGACGACGGATATGCGCCCGCCGCTCGGCGAATGCAGCAGCGACACTCTCAAGCCAGTTCTAAAACCTACAAATGTAAAGTACGAGCTGGAAGTGTGCACGGAGAGTCCTGATGAAGGTTACGTCGGAGAGGCCGTCGACGCGAACGATATCTGACGACGTCGCAAGCCCGACAGCACTAAACCAGGACGTCTCGGGGCACACGGAAACAATAAAAGTGATAAAACGACTGAATAAATTAACACTAGACTAAGTTTCGATGCGGTTTCTTGAGTGTAGCAGCGCGTCGTAGCAAGCAAGAGCTCGCATCAGACCGCTTCACCAGAAAGTTTTAGCCTACCGAAGCCGCGCCGCTAGCCGGACAGAAATAAGAGGAAATTGTTCGAAAGTTTTTTCATCCGGAAATACATAAAGCCAAGAATTTTCGGGCGTCAAGCCAGCAGAAAACAGTTAATTACAGTTTTCGACTTTCCTCTCAATTAGCTGTCGAGGTGGAGTACCAACATTAAAATAACGGCAATAAAACAGGGTCGGTTTGAATTTGCTACAATAAAAAAATCTATAGATTCTTATATTGAGTTGTAGCACTGTAGAACTTTAAGATTAATGTTATTGAAGAAGGTATACATTTATGAATTACAACAGCAATTGAGTAAGTCATTGTCTACTTACGACGTCAATCGTTCTGTAATGTAACTTAAAGATGTGTACCACCTACCTATTATATTTTGTACCCAACCGTCGTCATTATAGCATTGATTTGTTAGACAAATTAGCGCCCACGTACAGACCGCGCCAAATATCCCTTACTCTGAATGAAATTTTCTCTCCCTCTCATCCCCCCATAACTTACCTAACTTTCTCATCTTTTACTCAGAGACGAAGAAGGATTTTCGGCGCAGCCTGTACCTAGGTCACATTTTTCTGTAAAAATAACACTGTATTTTATGTAGATGATTTTTGTACGAAATAACGAAGTGTATAATTGTAAAAACTAGGTCAACAGTAATAATTATACCTGCAGTTACGTACAATCGTAAATTGTAGAACTTTCTGAATTTCATATTTTCTCCTCGTCTACTTAGCAAGAATTCGTAGAGATATAAGTTCACTGTGACAAATTGTTTATAGGTTTACATTAATTATGTTAATTGATAAAACAAGAACCTGTGTAAATATTTTTTTATGAAAAAGGTTAGGGTAATGTTATGAATCTCCTCATGAAGGGAATCAACAGTATTGTTCGCAAATCCTTTAAATCGATATCAGGGTATTTCCCTTTAAGTTGTGTACATGCTCGTACATTAAATTTGTGGCATCTTGCCAAAACGAAATAGATAGACAGTTAGGACGAAGTTAAACATACAACTTTCACTTACTGGTAGCCGTTTTGATAACTCATTTGTTTATATGCAGATCATCTTTCTCACGAAAAACCAGGCAGTGAAAATCATCTATAGCTAGTAAAGCGATATGTTCAGCCTTTTGCATAACTTCGTCAAAACCGTCACCCTCCAGTTACACTGACATACCAGTATATTTATTTTGTAAAAAAATGTAGATATTAATAATAATACTATTAACCAAGGGAAATATGTATTGTAAATCCATCGTATTTAATGTATTCATAAGCATAGTTTACCTATCAAACCTGAGTCTACAATTTATTCCACAGGTATTTCAGTTTCAGTTCATTACCGAGTCGATTTGTTTTTAAAAATTTTCAGGTCATTCTCCTGAAACCTCCCACCTAGGTAGAACTTGAAACCTATCAGTAAATATTGTTTTTTTTTTCAGTTTGACAATATACTTTTGACGGTATTGACAACTTTTGCATTACGCGCTAAAAATATAACTTATGCTGGTGTTTTAAAACCTCGCTGCCCGCATACTTATAAAACGTGGAAGCAGGACGCCATCAATGCTTTGCATGAAAGCCTTTAAATGCGACAGAGAACTCAGCATTGTAATTTTACTGCTGCGTGGGCAAGATTTTAACACTAGTGAATGATTTTGTAACTGATTATGATTAACTTAACGTTTATCCTGAGATGATAATCAGTCACCAATGTCAAGGCCTCACGTGAGAATGTGTTTTGATTTATTTGTAATGATCGTAATCTTTAAAAATAACGTTGTTAAGTGTTTATTAGAGACGAGAATCAGTAGTTCTGCATGAAATTACAAGTAAAATACGATGTTTTATTATTATTATGTGTGTTTTAATCCGATTTTCCCCTGCTCCATGTATGAAATTATATCCTTAGTCAATCGCGATGACTAGTTTTCTATTGTTCACGTGTCGCAAAGGACAATAACCTTCCTTATTTTGGATCCAGTTACTAACGAAGTGTTCTCTCCACCCCAAACCAACCGGCGATTGCGTAACTCTTGTAAGTAATATCTACCAGAAAACAATACACAAACATAACAAAGTTTGTAGGAATAATTTATCAATTAATAGTTTTACAGCCGAGTGTTGCTGGAACTCACGTAGTCTTTTTATAGAACTTGAGTTAATAGTTTACTTGACGCAAGTCATTGTGGCAAGGTTTTGGCTGCGTTTTGTGGCTCTTTCATCCTATAAGGGAAAGAGAGAAACATTAGTCCTAAAATAATTTTCTACAGATAATCTCTCCTTCAAACCATTGTCTTGTTCAATTTTTCTTATTAAACAGGGAGAATTCTCTAAAGTTTCAGTATTTTATTATTAAGTAAGAGTATGGTTCATTAAGGTTCCCTTATTATTATAACATTTGTTCGTAAATTCAAGAACAAGTGTTGAAGGATTGTATTAAATGCATTATGATAAATATTGGAATAAGGTAATAAAGAAACCATCAGTGGTAAACTAATATAATTCATTGGCTGGTAGAACTTTGAGACAGTTATGTCCAAATGCACATACTGCTGCTCAAACGAAATGCCTCTTAAATGTCGTACTACCGACGTTAGTTCCCGAGTACAATCTATTCTTTAGTCATCAGCCGAAAAAAAAAAAGGTCATCCTTCCATCTCCTTCTGGGCCTGTCCCTACGCCGGAATCCGTCTGTAGGCATCCATTCAGTGGCTGATTTCACCCATTTGTCCGGATGCATTCGACCAGCCCAGTTCCATTTCAGTTTGGCGGCCTGCGTGCCCACGTCAACAATGCCAGTTTTGGAGCGCAGTATAGTGTTCCTAACGCGGTCCATACGTTTAACACCTAGAATACTGCGCTCCATTGCTCGCTGGCAAACCTTGTTTGGACTTCAGATGTTCGGTCAGCGACCACGTTTGTGCGCCGTAGGTTAGGATGGGCAGGATGCACAAGTCGACGAGTTTGCGCTTCAGGGTCAATGGTAGGTTGCCCTTCATTAGCTCCTTCATGGACCAGAAGTTCTTCCAGGCGTTCGAACACGTCCGTCTTTTTATTTCTCTGCCCTGCCTGTTTTCGAAGGAAACTGTCTGGCCCAAGTAGATGTACTCGTCAACATATTGTATGTCCTGCCCATCGACCACTACCTTATGTTTTACGCCGTTGGTCATGAGTTGGGTTTTTGACCCATTCATATTCAGTCCAATCTCAAGGCTCGCAGTGCTCAGTTCTTGGAGCATTAGTTGAAGTTCCGACGAGGTTGGCGCAAACAAAACAATATCGTCGGCAAAATGAAGGTTATGTAGCCTTCTATCGCCGACGACAATGTCTCTGCTGCGCCACGGGACCGCCAACTTTTTGAAAACTTCTTCGAGGGTACTGGTGAATAGTTTAGGAGATAGAGGGTCTCCCTGGTTCACCCCTCTCTCTATTGTGAATGATGGACCTAGGTGTTGTAATTTAATATTTGCCGTGCTATACAACAATAGCCTATTGCCTGAATACTAATATATGTGGGATCAACATTTTGATTGCGAAGTGCGGTAAATATTGACGAGTATGTGATACTGTCGAAAGCTTTTGAGTAATCAACAAACGTTAAGTAGAGTATTTTCTAACTCATTGTATTTTTCTATTATCTGATTTAGTGTGTGCAGGTGGTCCGTAGTAAAGAATCCGTGGCGGAAATCTGCCTGTTCAGGCGGTTGGTAGGAATCTAATTGTCCGGAGATAAGGTTTTCTATTGTTTCTATCAATAGTTTGTAGACATGTGAGACTAGACTGATAGGGCGATAGTTCCCAATGTCCGACCTGTCGCCCTTTTTGTGGAGAAGAATTATATTTGAATGATAAAATGTTTGAGGAAGTTTTCCGGTGTACCGTATGGAGTTACAGAGGTTGGCGAGGTGGGGTAGTAAAACAAGTTTGCCCGCTTTCAGTGCTTCCGTCGTGATCCCATCCTCTCCAGGGCTTCTGTCGTACTTCATGCTCTGTAGAGCACGATGCACCTCAAAGCCGTTTATAGGGAGGATGGTGTCTGGAGTAGGACGGAGATAGATACTATATTGATACTAAAATATTACAATAGAAATAAGGCGGCATTGTTCTTATATCAGTGCATATTAACGAGCACATACTTGACCATTGTACACCAATGTAAACTTAATTTTGACAATAATAGAACCAAGAATTTGAAAATAATTTAACTTAGGATTTAATAATATAATACATTAATAATAGGAGAGAGAAAAATATAAATTTGGTTGCAAGTTAGTTTGCCATGTCAGAATTTTATTCCTGGAAACAGGCAAGCGATCATGAAATATATTTATGTTGGGTTAACTACAGGAGTTGTTATAAGTATTTGTCGCAAATTCTGGGTATGGGCGAGTGCTTGTAAGTGTTTGTTCTGTATAAAGGTGTATGGAGTGTGTTGGAGATGGGTTTGCGTGGAGGGGGCGACCAAAACCAAGATATACTTTTTTATATTTATAAGTACTACCGTAGATCATCCGGAATGAGTGTATCATAAAAATATGCATGATGTCGCCATGGCTGATTGATAAGAGACGTTATTCGGGATCACTAAGGTCACATCCTGATTTAAAAGATCCGCTTGTTCTCGGATATCGGAGCATAATAGTTAATAAATAAATAAATAAAATAAATAAATTTAGAGGACACTCATACACGATTTGAACTAGGCCTAAAGTAAGCTCAACAAGGCTTGTGTTACGGGTACTAGACGCCAATATATTTCATAGAGAAAAATAGTTACGTTAATTCATAGAATACATCCAAGACTAAGAAACAAATATTCATGCTCATCACACAAATATTTTCCCTTACCGGGATTTGAACCCAGGACCGTCAGCTTCGAAGGCAGGGTCACTACCCGCCAGACTAAACCGGTCGTCAATAATATGAATAAACGCTCACTATTATAAATACTTCTAAAATTACTCAGTGGAGCTAGACAAAACATCACCGACTATAGGAATGAGTCAAATTGTTGTCATTGTCTTCGTATTTAAATATTATTATTATCGACGACTTCTGTGGCGCAGCGGTTGTGGCTCTGCCTCCCAAGCGGGAGGTCCCGGGTTCGATCCCCAGCTGGGAGTAAAAAAAGAAACCCAGGTCTTGGATGTTTATAAGTGTGTGACGTCGCTGTTTCTGGTTCCCACGACACAAGGTATCCTAGTGTGGGGCCAGAAGTAATGTATGTGTCTGTATGTAAATGTTTAAATGTTTATCAGTTTACAGAGTTTATAAGAAAGATACTATGATATTGTAAGGCATTTAATTGGCAATTTAGAAGTTTAGATTGATTAGCCATATTATTATCATCAGTATACTGGTTGTAGCAGAAAGGTGCAAACAGTCAAATTTTAAGGGGTTGTTAGGGACATTATTCTAAACAACTTTTACTATGAAACTGATTTCATCAGAGCAACTTTATTTTTCATTCCTCCATACGCATTGGCCCGGGTGGTCAGCTCAGAAGTGAAAAATACAGTTGCTCTGATCAAATAGGTTTCATAGAGAAAGTTGCTTAGAACCCTAAGCCTCTTAAAATCATCAGTTACACCCTGCATAGATATATATCGTAGAGTCACGCTATATCTATATTCTACTTATGTGCATAGGTACATCTTACAATACCCACACCCTAAATAGAGTTACGAGTAAACAAACTTTGAGAGCTGTTGATGACTGGTTTCAGGTTCGGTATTCCATTGCAACAGCGAAACTGCTTTGTTGCCTGGCATTATGAGTTCAATAGCCAGGAATTTTGGGATCAGCGGTATCCAAGAAACGTAACCCGTGTAATCGATGAGATACCATCACAACGGTTCGGGTACAAAACACTTTTAGTCACGAAACACTTTAAGCACCCGGGTAGAGCGACTGAACAGACAGGGCAAATTGCGACTTCTTATAGCGTCCAGCGTGGCGGAAAATAAGAAAATTGAGAAAATTATGAGTTAACCGTGACCACCGATATATGGAAGATTGGCAGGTATTGGAAAAACCTCATCTCCGTCCGTCATCGATTGCCTAATATTGAGATAGATACGCCGTGATCGACTATAGATCAATCTCTTTTATCATTATAACACATTATATCAATCAATCACGCTAAGGGGTGACAGGATGAGATGATGATCACACAAACAAACTTTCAAATTGATTTTTATCGTCAAAATGATGAGAAATTATTTTCTTATAGTATTCGCATGGTGGGGAGGCCGTTGAAGACAATGTCCAGAACTTTAACCTGTCCTGAGCTTATTTGATAAACACGCTCCGGTCAAGAGCGTTAAGGTTAAGCACATTCCTGGGCCATGGCTTACTGACACCAACAAGGGTCTGATGGCCAAGAGAAATATACGGCGAAAAATTTATAATTTTCAAAAGCCTCCGTAATCGTTGCACTCATCTGTGTCGTATTGCCAAACATTGTCATTTCTACGAGTGCATTAAGAGCTAAACTCCAGCACAGGTTTGGAATATCCTGAATGGTAGGTAAGTCCCTGGACTTGGCTGCTTGAAATTTCGACCTCAACGATTTCGACGATTTCTTTGCTATCCCCCTGTCGTGATGGACCCACTCGTCAAGGTCGGTACGGTCCATGATCGTAGCCCACAACTCACCCTTCAACTTCAACCATGTTGCGATCGTTGCTGTAAGAAGGCATTATAAAGACCATAGCTCAGAACAAGATCTGTTCTCAGATGATTACCAGCATCATTGAAGGGCTTTTACCTCTCATCCCCCACGTAATTAAAGTGTCACTTGACCTATGTTGCCTCCCCACTCAGTGGAGAAAATCACTTGTGATTCCCCAATCTAAAACGTTCAATTCTCCTTTAAAGAATTCCGTCCCATAATTATTCTGCCTATTCTCTCCAAAGTGCTGGAATCAATTGTTGAATCCCAGCTTTCTTCCTACCTTTCCTCAAGAAACTTACTAAATCCCCATCAATCATATTTTAGGCCAGGCCACAGCACTCCTTTAAATAATTCCTTCCCATATCTAATCTGCCTATCTTCTCCTGAGTCCTGAAATCAATAATTGATTCCAGGACTCAGGAGAGGATAGGCAGAATAGATATGGAGAGGATAGACTGAATAGATATGGGATTGTTCAATGGCAGCTCTCCTCTAACCATTCCTCAAGAAACTTATTAACTGCCTATCAATCAGGTTTCAGGCTGGGTCACAGCACTACCACGGCTCTGCTTAAAGTCACTGATGATATTGAATTGACCATCGATCAGAAGTATCACCCCATATTTGTGAGGTCAGCAGAGGAGTTTTTGCATCATTTCTCTGCCTTCTGAGATCGGAGTACTTCCTGCCATGGCAGACTAAAATCACCCTTGCTCAGTCCCTTCTACTATGCGGGTGTTTGCTGGGTCAGTGCCAACGAAGAATATTTCACGACTTCAAAACCTCAAGAATGACCATGTCTCCCAGTACCGCAAGGGGCTGGAGTGGATACCAATCCGCCTTTGCCGTTCATCATAAGCACAATCTCTTCTATCTGTTCAAAGCTTGGCGAAATCCCCGCTACTCCACATATCTTCGATAACGTTTTGGATTTCTTTTCCTCAAGGATAGCAATTTGACATCCCACACGGTGTTGAAAGGAGTTTCAACTCGTCGGCATAACACGGTTGCTTAAAAAGACTCGTTTAGGTTAAGGGAAATCAGACTGAGGAAAGCACATCCCTGCGCAATTAGGGATAGTCCCTTAATTTACACTTTTAAGAAAAGATTAAAAGTGCATTTCCTTTGTCTTTCGTATTAGGTAAAATCTATCTATGGTAGGTATATGTATGATAAATTATTGTTTAAATACAAAAAAATACGTATTGTTGGCCCATGGTATATATACAGTTTTATTGCGCACTAGGACTGTCCTTTTGCATAAACTCCACTGTCTTGCCTAGGTTTGCAAGAAAAAATATCTCTTTAGAGATACCTAAGCTGGCATTTGAAAGGGTCATATAGGAAAGGAGTGACGTTATGTTATGTTTTGTGTTAGAATCTCTGCTTAAAGTCACTGATGATATTGAATTGACCATCGATCAGAAGTATCACCCCATATTTGTGAGGTCAGCAGAGGAGTTTTTGCATCATTTCTCTGCCTTCTGAGATCGGAGTACTTCCTGCCATGGCAGACTAAAATCACCCTTGCTCAGTCCCTTCTACTATGCGGGTGTTTGCTGGGTCAGTGCCAACGAAGAATACTTCACGACTTCAAAACCTCAAGAATGACCATGTCTCCCAGTACCGCAAGGGGCTGGAGTGGATACCAATCCGCCTTTGCCGTTCATCATAAGCACAATCTCTTCTATCTGTTCAAAGCTTGGCGAAATCCCCGCTACTCCACATATCTTCGATAACGTTTTGGATTTCTTTTCCTCAAGGATAGCAATTTGACATCCCACACGGTGTTGAAAGGAGTTTCAACTCGTCGGCATAACACGGTTGCTTAAAAAGACTCGTTTAGGTTAAGGGAAATCAGAATGAGGAAAGCACATCCCTGCGCAATTAGGGATAGTCCCTTAATTTACACTTTTAAGAAAAGATTAAAAGTGCATTTCCTTTGTCTTTCGTATTAGGTAAAATCTATCTATGGTAGGTATATGTATGATAAATTATTGTTTAAATACAAAAAAATACGTATTGTTGGCCCATGGTATATATACAGTTTTATTGCGCACTAGGACTGTCCTTTTGCATAAACTCCACTGTCTTGCCTAGGTTTGCAAGAAAAAATATCTCTTTAGAGATACCTAAGCTGGCATTTGAAAGGGTCATATAGGAAAGGAGTGACGTTATGTTATGTTTTGTGTTAGAATCTCTATCCGCTGTAAGACAAGTTTCGTGGCCAGATATCAAGAGCTCACATGCCCTCTCGTACCAGCCAGAGAATGGCACCAAGTGGATAGAGCCGTTGCCTTGGGCGATGAGTAATACGCGTGGCATGCATTCCGCTGGGACGTGGACGTAGCTTGGGATCATAAGGGTATAAAGGTGGAACATGATATCATATGTTTATGCCCCTATAGGTATTTGCTTTCTAAATCAAAAGTGTGTTGGGGAAATAAAATTTTATACACGCGGTGGCAGAAACACAATTGTGCCTACTTTTAGGCAGTTATTCAATACTCCAGGGGACAGGGGGCTAGCCCATCGCCACAGCTATGGGAAGTTAAATGGGTCAAGTAAGTATTAGTGGATTATTGGAAATATTGGATCCCCGGCTGGGGATAAAGGAAAAGAAGCCCAGGTCTTGGATGTGTACATATATATGTGTGATGTCGCTGATTCTGATTCCCATGACACAGGGTATCCTAGTGTGGGGCCAGAAGCTATGTATGTGCCTGTATAGAAATAAAAAGTTCAATTAATTGCATACTTTAGTAGACTTTTCAACGAAATATTTTAGCAATTGATATGTTTCACTCGGTTTAAGAGCATATACTTAACATGTTTAGGATGCCTAACTTTCCACCCACTTAAGTAAAAAATCTTAAGTGTTTGCGACCATGATGAAACTGGTATCAATCGACAGAGTAAAACATTACAAACAAAAGTATGTTGTTTTGAATTCCATAAAATATATTATTTTGTTTGTTATAATTGACTCTATCGATCGACACCGGTTTCATCTCTGGCCAAGAACAAGATTTTTCAGCGAAGGCACCCGGCTGGATTATCCGGACCGGCTCAGTCTCCATACAAAATGTTAGAACCCCTTTCCGGAAATTGTATTTGATTACCTCCAACCTTCTATGCTTAGAGCAATTGTGTCTTTTGATCTTTCGCTTTTTTGAACATAAGCATTACGTATAGAATATCCCTTGGAATTCAGGATGTAATCAAAATAATTCATCCGTACCTATGTGAAGTTTGTGAAGTCATACTCATAGTACCGCATATCAAACGTCAAGCTTCCGACGCTAATTGAACGTGGCCGTGAGTCTCGTGAGTCTGTAGCTAAAATACAGATATGTGAATAAGTTGGATTTTAAGATAGAGAGGTGCCCGCTTTTGCGTCATAGACAACCCATACCCAATTCAACCTAAATACAGGGAAACGGTATTAGCGCGAATTTAAAGGGCAGTTATGAAATGAATACGAAACAGATTCCTCCTTATTAGGTTTCCGTTCCTTAAAAGGAAAAAAGGAACCCTTAATGGATCACTGCGTCGTCCGTCTGTCTGTTCGTCTGTCAAGTCATTTTTACTCATAAATATATCAAGTTGAAATTAATATTGAATACTCAAACCTGTGGTTTTTTAAAGTTGTGACAAAATTAAACAAAATATTGTCCGCAATCAAAAGATACCCGCCATAAATGTTAAAATTTTGCTTGATATTCACAAGGGAATCAAAACCTATAGGGTACTTTCCGTTGACCTGGAATCATAAAATTTAGCATTAAGCAAGGTCTTATAGCACTAGTAATGGAAAAAATATGAAACAGTAAATTTGTAGTTCTTTCACAAAAAAATGTTATTTAGGCGGTAACCTCGGTCCAACTCTCACTTGGCCGGTTTCATATGATTTCTTTGCACTACTTATGGACTACAAATATAATTGTTAATTTTATAAAAAAACACAGAAGCAAAATTTCCAAATGAATGAGAACAAACTCAACAAAATCAGAAGCGTAATTCAGCGGAAGAAATATCTCGTTTATCCTAATTCGGTGTCGTTTGAGTTCAACCATTCGTTTCAAATGTAATTATGAACCAAAATGAGTGGCACCTTCTTGTCCTGAGTGCCAGTTACATTATGCTAATTCGAGTCTTCGATCTATCAGCCTGAGGTAGAAGTCACTTAGCGCTAGGGGTATAGGATATCAAATTAAAATTAAATAAAAACCGCCCATGTGCGGGTCGTACCACCGTACAATGGTAGGGATGGTGTGGAGTGAATAGTTTGGATTTACATTGCAAAATGTTGTTTACAAAGTTATTGGTACGTAACCAGGGGCATTCAGAAGTTTATATGTGGATTGAAATAATTATTGTACGGGAGCCCCATTAAATATTAATTATATTCTGTTTTTTAGTATTTGTTGTTAAGCGGTTGAAATTTTCACAGATGATGTATTTCTGTTGCAGAAATACGTCTGTGTTGAAAATTTCAACTGTCTAACTATCACGGTTCATGAGATACAGCCTGGTGACAGACGGACAGACAGACAGACATACGGACAGCGGAGTCTTAGTTATAGGGTGCCGTTTTTACCCATTGGGTAAGGAACCCTAAAAAGACTTCATTAAATTCAAATAAAAAACAGCTGAGCATTATTACTATAGTAGGTATTCAGAACAATATTTTCTTATTTATATTATGACAATATTGAGAATAGTTACTTAATAGTAAGTTAACGACTAGGATACCCGTAACACACTAAGGTCCGTATTAATGAACTGCTTTCAGCTCTGATAGATGTCTCAACTATTAGTCGTGTCTTCTATGTTTTCAGACAAACAAAAAATGGGCACAAGAAAATATGCAAAAAGAAACATCTCTTGTATGGGGTCACCCTTATTTCTTTTTAATGCGTTTCTTAATGAGAAAGACTTTTTTTTTTGTCATTACCATACATTGTTTATGTCACCGTTACATTGTCAAAACAGTTAGTTTATAAACTAACGTGTTTTTGTTCTCGTTAGTTTACAAACTATCAATAAATTGTAAACTGTACCGTACTGCTTACGATATTACGCGTTAGTTTTTATCGACGACCCGAATGGCCGAGTCGGCAGTGACCCTGCCTACGATGCCAAGGGTCCCGGGTTCGAGTCCCGGCGGGGGCAACTTTTTGTTTGATGAGAACGGATGTTTGCACCCTAGTCATGGTTGTTTATCTATATAAGTATAATATTGAAACCGTTAAATTGTGAGCTGGTTCAAACTTGAATTGCAATCGATAGCTTAGGTGAAGACAAGAATAGTATTCGTGTTAGGTTGGCATGTAAGAACAAAAGAACAATAGTTTACAAACTATCGCGATAGTTTGTAAACTAACGGTTTTGACAATCTAACGGTGACATATACATAGTCAGGTCATAAGTTCTGTCACATGTGCAATATGAAATAATTTAGACATGTTTATTATTTATGTAAACATTTATATAGCAAAATGAACTTAATAAAACATAGATTCTTATGGTAATAAAGTTTATTCAAAATGACCCGCGCGATTTTGAATACCGGCCTTTATTCTGCGCGGCCAGTCGTCTATCGCAGCACGAACGAGGTCCATGTCAATATCGGCGGCTGCCTTAATCAAGGATGCCTTGAGTGACTCCAAATCAGGATGAGGCTTTGAGCAGGCCTTTTCCTCCAAGTGTTGCCATATCTTGTAATCTAACGGACTCAAATCTGGACTGGAGGAGGGCCAGTCTTCGTGCCGGATGAAGTCGATTTCACGCCCCGCCAGCCAGTCTTGTGTGCTTTTCACTCTATGAGCTAGCGCAGATATTGTTGGAATACCCAGTGCCTGTTATTAAACATGGTATGAGGAACAGGTTCCACAAGGTTCTTGAGGACTGTATTTTGATACACAACTGCATTAGTTTTTACGCCTTTCTCACAAAAACGTACCTCAGTTAAGCCCCAATAAGAGACTCCCAACCAAACCATGAGCGAGGATGGAAAATGACCTCGTTGGACACGCGGAATACGGTTGCTCGCTTCTTCACTGCTGTGTGCGTACACCTTATCATTTTGTTTGTTGTAGCTCTTCCACGGTGAAAATTTTTCATCCGAAAAAAGAATTTCCCGATGCTTTTTTCCCGCGTACCGCTTCAACAAAGCGCGGCATCTCTTCAGTCTCAGGTCCATTAAACGAGCGTCCAAACGATGTCCTGGTTTTCTTCGATTAGCCCTAAGCCCTAAGTCTTCATTTAACACCCTTTTCACCGTGGTCCTGCTTAACTCCATCTGAAGGGCCAACAGTTTCTGCTTACGTATGGGATTTCTTTGAATTCGGGCCTTCACAGCTTTTATCACTGCTGGAGTCCTTACAGGGCGAGGGCGACCACTTCTTGACCTGTCATCTACACTAGAGTCTTCATTGTATCGTTTTATGGTACGATAAACGAATCTTTTGGTTATATTCAAATTTTTCAGTAAGTCGAAAATCTGAATTAGCGCGTAACCGCAACGATGCAATGCAATAACTGCGACACGGTCTTCTTTAAGTGTCCACTCCATATTTAAAAATGAGGAAAATTCTAAAAAGTACACATTTTTATTTTCAAGAAAAATTCGAAATTCGAATTCAATAAACTTTTTTGTGGCCAGCGTTCTAAATTCAAAAGTTTTTATTGTGTGACAGAACTTATGACCTGACTGTGTATATGTCACAATGACGGTTCCGCCATGTCAAATCTGTCATTCTCTCGCGCTCGAGATAGCTCGCTAAAAATAGACACTAATAGTCATCCATCGGTTCCTAAACATAAGCAAACTATACTAACCATTGGTTAAAAATAACTTAAATTAGGAAAACAACTCAAAGTAGGACCACCTCTTATCCGAAAAAGCAATCCCGACCAACACCATTATCGGTTTTGTATTTTGATTGTGCGACCAATAAAGTTCCGCAACTTTTAATTGACTGGATCCGAGGGCTGCGAAACGCCATTAAATACAGAAAAGCCCGATATTTCCACCTAAAGCCCACTCGAAACTACTCGGTCTGTTCATGACAACTTTATTTTACCAAGTTTCTTTAGGGTCTCGCTTGCTCGTGTCTGTCAGAGTCCCCTCTAAAGCGGCCGGACCACGGCCTTTTGACTGCACGGACTATACCCAGAGGGTATTGTATCAAAAATAATGTTCCGACCCTGGAAGTCAATGACAAAGGATGGTCTATGTACATAATCGTTAGAAAGGCGCGACTTTGTTTATGCGGCTTTTATACGTTTGATCCCATATTTCATTAGATAAATAGTAAAGTTATAATCTGATAGGCTTGATAAGTATTTCAACGGACAGCGGAAAGTAACGGACCAAACAAATTTGCACAGGATTCATGTAAACTGTTAGGTAAGTCGAGAAGAGAATCCCAATCCCAATCACAGGGATAATTATCGCCTGAAATAAACTCGCCCGTAAGAGGTAGGTAGGCCAACATAATATGTGGAATTAGATATTAGTTATATTCCTATCCCTTTTGGGCGAGTTTCTTTCGGGCGAGATGTCCACCAACTCGAGAAAATGTAGTGGTACTGTATGGATATAATAGTAGTTTATGTGACTGCTACATAATGGAGAGCCTTAATACTCGAGTGGGTTTATGAAACGAGCCGAAGGCGGGTTTCATAATAATATCACTCAAGAGTTTTAATACCTAATTATGTACAGTTACATACACTAGTTTATCTACATACATATCATAAGGTCTCTTTGATGTGTTCAGGAACCGCATGTTCGACCGGCATTGTGGCATTGATCATTGCTCTTCAGTTGTTTAGCTTGTTCTGTAGTACCAACTTTACAAACAAACTAGGGGCAGCACGCAGGCGGGCGTCTTGGTCATAATGATCAATTTTCAGATAAGAAATAAGTTTTTACCAAGAAGTTTATCATTATACTGGTCGTAACGTGTGGTTTTTGGACGCAGTAAAGAGGGTTTATGATACGTGTATATATTTTTAAACAATTATTTAATCATCTTCAAAATTAAATTAACTAAAAATATTATGTCTTCATTTTGAGTTAATTTCATCGATTTGAGTTAATTTAATTTTGAAGTTGATTTAATTCCTTTTAATTAATTTTTATTTTGTAATTTTTAGTTTTAAGTGAAAACTGCAGTATTTGGTTGTAGTATAAAAAGGATTGACCACGCCAATTTTCCCATTTTTCCAGCTGCTGTTTTTGTGTCCCTTTTAAAGAGAAGATAGCAACCTCCCTGTCCTCATTCCGATGATGTATATGTTCGATTATGTTCACAACGCCAGATCATTAGCAGTACAAATATACGTTGCCCATGTAGCTCGTATCACTAAGCCAGGCTATCATACTTAAACGTATTGAAAACTACTGAACCAATTTTGATGAAACTTGGAGTGTTGCCTTGTTTTTATTATACTTTATTTGCCCAGCTCATATCACTAAGCCAGGCTGTCAAATTTAAACGCATTGAAAACTACTGAACCGATTTTGAACAAACTTGCACTGTGTCCTACTTTTATATAAGACCTGCGTTGCCCAGCTCGTATCACTAAGCCAGACCGCCATACTTACACGTATTGAAATCTACTGAACTTATTTTGATGAAACTTGCACTGTTTCATAGTTTTTATTAGACCTTCGTGGCCCATAGCGAGTAAATGTTAGCAAATAAAAAGAATTGTCAAAATCCGATCCATGGTTTCGGAGAAACACGAATACAAACATACATACACCTATGATTTTTAGGGTTCTGTACCCGGAGGGTGCCAAACGGGACCCTATTACTAAGCCTCCGCTGTCCGTCCGTCCGTCCATCGACCGTGATAGTCAGCTATAGTAATTTTTAATCAGCTGATCGGGTCAATGTACTGAGGGACAAATATTTTTTTACATTTGCGTCCATATGTTCCTTGGGGGAAGTTGTTCATAATTATGAGTACTCTCATTGCTCAAAATAAGTCAGCTAATTAAATATTACCTTGTATATTCTCTAAAAAAAAATAAAAAAATAAAGGGGGCTCCCACACAACAAACGTGTTTTTTTTGCTGTTTTAATAGATAATGGCCCGGAACCCTTCGTGCGCGAGTCCGACTAGTACTTGGCCGTTTTTTTATTACTTATTTGGAAGCCCTAAAAGCATAACATGTGTGAATGTTTAGCGTTTCCGATAATGTTACATATGTACATACGTATAGAATTGAGAACCTCTCCTTATTTAAGTCGGTTTATTAGAATACGGGATGTAACAGAAAGGTTTTGCAAATAGAAATATAATATTAATTGAGATGTTAACCTTGTGGCAAGAAAGGGCTTCCGTTGATGTCATTCCTTCGAGTCGTGCGTGTCATGTAAGTTACTTCTTACTCAGCCAGTCTTTCATACGTAGCACAAAAGGTACGACTGACTATAGCTATATTTTTGTAAGATGATGTGAACTTGACAGCTACTTGACAACGGAAATTTGAAATCTATGTTCTATTTTTAGCAACAGCGAACTGGTCAGAAAACTGCAATAAGTAATAAAATAAAAATGATCGTCGACGTCGACCAACTTTTGAAGTGAATATCCGTTTTGTGGAAATCGAAAAATGACAAAAAGTGTTGCCCTTTTTCAGCTATCAACCAAACCATGAAATATCATTCCTAGACTATGTAACAAACAAAACAAAGCTTGACTTGTATGTGCCCCGTTCGACGCCTTAAATTATTTTCTACTTCAATATGGGGTTATGGGTGACTCTAAAGATAAAGGTTTCATGTGTGGGTATGTATGTAGTGAGTAATACTAGTTTACAACAAAAATGTTGTAAAATAGTATTACTCATTCCATTCGTTCGTCAATCAATCACCTTTTTTGCTATTAGTCCATTGCGCGGAACCATTCACATCCACACAAGCTAATATAGCTGTCCTCTAGTAATCAATAATCTCTGTGTCGCCGAGAAATTTACCTTGCGCCATTGAAATTGTATTGGTTAACCCCAAAAGAGTGAATTTATCGTAATAAGTCCAGGTTCCGAGAAAAAATCTTCTTCAATCCTGACACGTGTTATTTTTCATTTCCTACTCTCAATCAGCACAAAAGCCTTTCTTCTTAGAGTATTCAATGGTCCATGTCGAGTGAAATTGTTCTGTTCGATACTCGACGAAGCTTAGCAACCAGTGGAGCATTATTTAACCATCCAAGTTAGCGAAGTGTTAGCAAGAGAGGTTTACTGCAATAAATCTTGCCGATGTGGAAACTGCCGTAACTCCGCCATCATGCATAATCCCCAGATTATTACATAAGTCCTAATAGTGCTCTTAGGGGGCACATGTTCTTCGTACTAAGTCATTTGTAACTTAACGTCGAGTTTAACATTATAATTAATGATGTTTAAAAGAAGTTTCTACAACGTGTAAAAATGTAAGCTGATTTTCAGGTTTACTCGATTTTTCATCGAAGACTTAAATGCTACCGATAGAAATCTAAAATACCTTAACTATGGATTACAGTACAGTCGATGGAGTTTTATATAGATTTTTACCGATTCATTAGAAAGAATGGACGACTGAATTACTGAAAAAACATCAAAGGCAGAGACTGTTCGCTTTTCAGCAGACAAATAGATTGGACTTGCGCTGATCAATTGAAGATCAATGCTCGTCGCTCGAGTATGTGTATTTCGGTCTTAAATTAATCGTGGTTCAGGTTCGTGTACAGAAGGGCTCTGAATATCCCCCGATATTACATTTGGTTTGTTGTGTTGCCTTGTTTGGTTGGTCTGGGGTACACATATTAAGTTCCAATAACGAGTAGTTCCACTAAATCATCGTTGTTTATAAATATTATTGCATTTTAACAACATTCACAGCACATTTCGACTTGAAAATCAACCATATTTTTTTCAACTCTCTTCAACATCGCTGGACAGCTGGGTAGCTAACTCTGCTGTGATTGGCATACTGCACAACTGGCGTACTGCACTTTTCTTTGTTAAAGACTGTAGTCGTTAATAAAAGTAAGCGCTGAAACTTATTTAAAGTTACTCGTCCTACCCGCTACTGAACAGGAACCGGCGTCTTAGCCAAATTGCTCTCAGGAACGAGTACATGCAAAGTTAGCCAATAATAGTGAAAAGAATTCTTCTATTCTTCGTGACTGACTCAGCTTAGAGATCCGGTGCCGGGATGTCGTTGTGATTCAGCGATAAAGTTGCTGTGCTACTGTAATAGTATATGGGTCGATAAACTTTTTCTTGCAACAAAAGTTGAAAAAATAAATATGATTTTGGATGATATGAGCAAAACTTTAATAAATATTGATTTTACGTGAAAAACTCAGAGAACTTCGAAATATATCCTTTGGCTAACTGGTCTTATACCATTTTTTTAAAGTTAGATTTTGTAAGTGTGATATTTTAGGTAGCTTCTAATCCTTTTAGCCTTTTTTTTTCCCAACAGAAAGCTAGTAATTTTTGTTAAGAAAATAACCAATGTTGGCGCCACCTAGCGAAGAAGATGGGAAGCTTTTGATGTGCTCGTACTCAAGCCTGCGTCTGCGCATGATGCAGTAGTTTGGTTTTTTCGCCGCTGCGCTAGGGTATCACAGTTCGTCGTCGTCATCGTTTTTTCGTTATCTAACCTTTGAGATGTAACATTATAATTTTCATCCTCAATAAAACGTTTTTTAAAAGCTGTAAAATAAAGAGCATTCATTTTGGTCTACCACAATTAATAAGAAAGGATAGCTTGGCCAGAGGCGAAACATATTGGTTCTTCGTCGCCGATACTTCACTGAAGCAGCAGAGTCAACCTACACGTGGCAAGCAAGACTCGAGAAGAAGACGATTCAAGATAAATGGTCAGACTTTCCTTTCTAATCCTACTCCTCTCAATCGCGTTGTGTTAATACCGTGTTGTGATTTTGGCATTACAGTTTGGGTGCGTTGTTAGCGTAGTTAACGCCGGCCGGCTCGCGACACGTGGCTTCACTTCTTTACGACTTGTGAGTACCTTTGCTTTCACTTATAAGCCACCAAAATGCCTGTAGACGATGTTTTCCCCAGTGTTAGTGCATGTAAAACGTCCTCGTCATCTAATGAATCCGTTAACCTCAGTGACCTCAAGAAACAAAGAGGTGTCGTTAAGGGGAAACTAACCTTGTTCGAGAAGTTTGTAATTAAATTTGATGCCGCGATTCTAACTAAATCGCAAAAAGCGGAGTTAGATATGCGTATGCAAACAGCGGTTACAGTTTTTCAAGATTTCGATAATATCCAAAGCAGGATCGAGTCCCAGGTTAATGAAACCGAATTGTTACTTCATCTCGAATATAGGGAATTATTTGAAGAGCAATACTATAGCAGTATGGCATCAGCCAAATGTTTATTAGATAATGATGACGAGGGCGGTTCCAGGTGCATTCATTCGAGTAAAGCAAACGAGTTCGCCCCTGTAAACGTTAAATTACCCTATATCAAGCTACCTACATTTGATGGGTCGTACGATCAGTGGTTAGAGTTCAAGAACTCATACGTAACGATGATTCACAAGCGAACTGATCTAGATTCGATTCAAAAATTTCATTATTTGAGGTCATCTCTTAGTGGCAGCGCACTACAAGTCATTAGTGCATTAGAGTTCACCGCTGCAAACTACACTCACGCGTGGGAGCTAATTGAAAGTAGATTCCATAATAGTCGACTTTTGGTGCATAATCATGTCAAATCGTTGTTTACGATATCACAACTAACAAAAGAGTCTCCTTCGTATATCAGAAAGTTGATTGATACCATTCTGCGAAACTTGCGCGCTCTTAAAACGTTGGGTGAGCCGACAGAGTCGTGGGACACTCTAATTATTTATTTAGTCGTTTCAAAGTTAGATGTTTCCACTGAACGCGAATGGGAAACCCACAAAGGGTCAATCATCTCTGATACGCGAAACGAGTCTGGTTCAACCATGAAATTGGATGATTTACTTACATTCCTAAAAAACAGGGCTGACATGTTAGAAATGATAAACGCGAATCATAGTAAAAGCTCTCCGTTTCTTAAACAAGAGAATAAGCAAAGCGAAAACAAAAAGTCCAATTCGCATCAGCAACCATCGCAACACGTACACAGCTATGTAACTACCCGCAATAGCAATTATAAATCGGATAAACGTTCTGCCGCTCGCGCGGGTACTAACAGCTGTGCTATGTGCAAAAATAATCATGCGTTATACACTTGTCCACAGTTTTTAAACATGGCTGTTAAGGATAGGGTGAAATTCGTTGAGAAAAATAACATTTGTCGAAACTGCTTGCGTCCGGCGGAACATTCGATCGATGAATGTTTTTTCGGACCCTGCAAACAATGTCATCGTAAAAAACACAATACTTTGATATGTGAGGATAGTTCAGTAAACGTTAACGGAGCAGAACTTTCAACTGTGCGTGCGCATATGTCACAAACAGCTGATAGTGCCCCGTCTGCTATCAACACAACCGCGTTACATACTATGGCCTCGGACGGCAATGCTGAAGTAGTCGGATCGCTTTCAGCAACATCAAACATGGTGTTACCAACCGTTTTGCTGTCCACAGCTTTGATAGACGTTTTAGACGATAATAACAAAGTACACACGGTACGCGCGCTCCTTGATAACGGGAGTCAACATTGTTTTATCTCCGAGAGATTATGTAAACGATTAAACGTTCAATATTTACAGTCCACTATTCGAGTCTCGGGTGTAGGACAATCAGTCACACAGTCGAGTCAACATTGCGATATTGTGATGCAGTCGAAATTAAACGATTATAAAACAAAAATTCGTTGCCTAGTTTTGCCATCCATTACTTCGGCGCTGCCGTCCTCGGCCATTGATCTGGATTCGTTGCAAATACCAGATAATGTACAACTCGCGGACCCCACGTTTTATGTACCCTCAGAAATCGATATACTTATCGGGGCAGATAAGTTTTGGGAGTTGTTAACCGAAGATAGAATACGTTTATCAAACGGACCTTACCTTCAAAACTCAAAGTTAGGATGGATAGTTTCCGGCCCGATTTTTAACGCGACAAGCTTGCAGTTAAAACACGTTCAATGCAACTTCACTCAATCGGTAGACATGCAGTTGAGACGGTTGTGGGAAATCGAGGATATTCCCAAGGCGGGCAGTATCCTGACGGAGGGTGAACGGAAATGTGAGGATCTCTTTGTCAAAACTACTAAACGAGATGATGAAGGTCGGTTTTCCGTCAGAGTACCGTTAAAAGAATCAGCTGACGTGCTCGGTGACTCATACGTTCTAGCGAAAAATCGATTCATGTCGCTAGAACGTAAATTACAACGTTTGCCTCAATACAAACAGCTGTATTGTGATTTTATGCGAGAGTATGAAGACTTAGGTCACATGACTCGTATAGATAAGTACGATTTCCCTCACTATTTTCTCTGTCATCATGGTGTGTTCAGGGAAAGTAGTTCAACTACCAAGTTGCGTGTAGTATTCGATGGTAGCGCAGCTACCACGTCCAAAAAGTCGTTAAATGACATTCAATATATAGGCCCCCCTTTGCAAAATGATATTATTTCGATTCTCCTGAGATTCCGTAACTTCGCATACGTAGCGTGCGCGGATGTCGAAAAAATGTATCGGCAGATTCTGATACAACAGGATCAAAGACGTTTACAACTTATCCTGTGGCGCGAAAGTCCCTCTGATGATCTCCGTGTCTATCAATTGAACACAGTAACGTATGGTACTGCGTCCGCACCCTACCTTAGTATTCGTTGCCTCAAGCAACTTGCCCAGGAGTGCAGTGATGACGTAGTGGCAAACGTTATTCGTGATCATTTTTACGTTGATGATTTGATTACCGGTCATGATGATCAAAACGAGTTGGTTGAGATATGTAGGAAGACCTCTCGTGTCCTGGAATCTGCATGCTTACCGTTACGCAAATGGACGTTCAATTGTGACGTCACTACGGATATATCGAAAGAATTGTGTATAGGAGAACTGTCTCAAAATAAAACTCTAGGGTTGGGTTGGCTAAATAAAAGTGATGAGCTGCATTTTACCACAAAAATTGATAAGACGTCAAAACTGACAAAACGAGTTATGTTGTCAGTTGTTTCACAGATATACGATCCGTTAGGTCTCCTAGCCCCCGCAGTTATTATCTCAAAAATACTATTGCAAAGGCTTTGGCTGAGTAAGATCGATTGGGACGACAATGTGTCAGATGAAATTGCTAAGTCTTGGAACACTTTTATAAAATCATTGCATTGTTTACACGAATTACGAATTCCTAGATTTGTTAGGACCATTGGTGCTCAATACTCTGAGCTACACGTTTTCACGGACGCGTCAGAGTGCGCATACGGCGCCTGCGCGTACATACGTACATATAGTGATAACGCACCAGTTACAGTAAAACTGTTGTGTGCTAAGAGTAAAGTTTCGCCGCTCAAGGCAATCAGCATACCGCGATTAGAGTTATGCGGTGCAGTGATAGGAGCTAAACTGTACCAAAAAATAGTTGAAAGTCTCTCATTTAAATTCGATAAAGTATATTTTTGGACAGATTCAACCATTGTCATGGGTTGGTTGCGAATGTCACCGCACTTATTAAAAACGTTCGTTCAAAATCGAGTAACAGAAATAAACGATATAACGGGTGATGCTATCTGGTTACATGTTAAGAGTCAGGACAATCCTGCTGATCTTGTTTCGAGAGGCATGTACCTCGATACACTTAATAATTGTAATATATGGTGGAACGGGCCATCATTTTTACATGAATCCGATTTAGATTGGGCAAAAAGTCCTAAAATAAACGATTCCCTTACGTTACCCGAATTAAAGTCAAAAACAGTCGCCATGGTTTGCAATGATGTGAAGGATATTTTTGATTTTAATAGATTCTCTTCATTCAATCGTATGCATCGAGCTGGAGCTTATATACTGCGTTTCTTACACAATGCTCGCAGCCGGCGATTGAATGTGGATCGCAAAACCGGTCCATTAGCAGTAGGTGAGTTGGACGCCGCGCTTCACTTGTTGACACGAATAGCTCAATCGGAATCATTTCCCGAAGATTACAATAATCTACTAAACAATTCTCACAAGAACTTTAAAAACACTAAAATCACGGGTCTAAATGTGTTCCTTGATGAAAACAAGTTATTGCGAGTCGGTGGAAGGTTGTGTAATTCATCCAACTTTGATTATAACAAGAAGCATCCGTGGTTATTGTGTAGTAAACATCGATTCACGGTGTTATTATTTCAATCTCAGCACAAACAATTACTTCACGCGGGACCACAACTTCTTTTATCTACCATGCGTGAGTGTTGGTGGCCATTAGGCGCAAGAAACCTTGCCAGGAAAATTGTGCATCAGTGTGTAACTTGTGCTCGAATCAAGGGAAAAACATTGACACCAATTATGGGTAATTTGCCGTCTGAGCGTTTAGAACCTGGATTCCCTTTCATGAAAACGGGCGTTGATTTTTTGGGTCCAGTGTATATCCTTAATCGAAGAGGAAGAGGAGCGGTTCTGATAAAAGGTTATATTTGTTTATTTATCTGCTTTGCTACTCGAGCAATACACCTGGAACTGGCTAGTGGTCTCTCTACTAATGATTATATACTTTGTTTAAAACGTTTTATTTCCCGTCGTGGGAAACCCAGCCAGATATTTTCAGATAACGGAAAAAATCTGGTTGGTTGTGAAAAAGAATTTTCATTAAATAATGATGTTCAGAAAATCATTGACTTTGCCAGTAATGATGGCATACAATTTACATTCATTCCTCCGTATGCTCCTCATTTTGGTGGCTTGTGGGAAGCAGGGGTCAAGTCGTGTAAATTTCATCTTAGACGAATTGTAGGAAATGCTAAATTAACGTACGAGGAATTCAGCACGGTATTGACACAAATCGAAGCCGTCCTGAATTCCCGTCCCATGTCCCCTCTGTCCACAGATCCATCTGATTTTACCCCTCTAAGTCCTGGCCATTTTCTCATCGGACGACAGATGACAGCACCAGCTTGCAAGGACTTGACGGCTGCAAATACTCAACGACTGATTCGATATGACAGAGTGGAGCAGTTGAGACAACATTTTTGGCAACGCTGGTCGACAGAATATGTGTCGGAGCTGCAGCAACGGAAGAAATGGAAGGACCATAAAGAGGATCTAGCTCTGGAAACTCTCGTCCTAATCAAAGACGAGAACTTACCTCCCCTAAAATGGAGATTGGGGAGAATTATTCGTATTTTCACAGGCAAAGACGGAGTATCCCGTGTTGCTGATATGCGCACGGCCACAGGTGTGGTCCGACGCGCCTTTTCAAAGATCTGCCCGCTACCAGTGCAGCTCGCAGATGACAACCAATGATGACCAGGTCTACATTCCACGTTGGAAGTACGTGCTTCCAAGGCCCGGGGCATGTTGGCGCCACCTAGCGAAGAAGATGGGAAGCTTTTGATGTGCTCGTACTCAAGCCTGCGTCTGCGCATGATGCAGTAGTTTGGTTTTTTCGCCGCTGCGCTAGGGTATCACAGTTCGTCGTCGTCATCGTTTTTTCGTTATCTAACCTTTGAGATGTAACATTATAATTTTCATCCTCAATAAAACGTTTTTTAAAAGCTGTAAAATAAAGAGCATTCATTTTGGTCTACCACAATTAATAAGAAAGGATAGCTTGGCCAGAGGCGAAACAACCAATAAACGGTCTTTTGGGTAACCTTAAGTAACCGTAATGCTTAAAATATATCAGTTTTTATTTCATCATTTGCAATTCTGTGGCTGAAATCTAAACCAATTCAATATATTTTATAATGTTTTAAAAAGTCTTACTTTTGTAAATTGCTATTAAAAAAACAGTCAAGTGCGAGTTTTACTCGCGCATGAAGGGTTTTACATAGCACGTAGAGGCATAATATAGCGGCGACAGAAATGCATCATTTTTGAAAATTTTATCTGTCTAACTATCACGGTTCATGAGATACAGCCTGGTGAGAGACGAATGGATGGACAGACGGACGCACAGCGGACGGACAGCGGAGGCTTAGTACTAGTATTTGTTGGCACCCTTCGGGTACGGAACTCTAAAAAAATACGCTTTATTAAACTAAAGAAAACATTCAAAACAGCTTTCCGCAATCAGGGACACCCAGAAGACAAATTTAGTTACTCAAGAGACAATATACCTGCAACTACTGCAAGTATTAGGAATTTAAATAACATATGAAGCAGCTAATGGATAAAATATACCAGAGTTTTAGTAATTATTTGGATTATTAAATGAGAAATCTTAGTAATCATAAACCGACAATACCGACATTCCATGCTCTTGGAAAATGTCGTTTTTTGCCCGTGGTCCCTCTATGTCATGTTACCCCACCAAATTGAAAATAAATAAGTTTTGTATTTCTGACAGGAATCTTCTCAGATAAGGTGGCAAAGACACAGCACATCCAAATTATATATTGTGTATGGATGGCTGTTTCAGGTGAAATAAAATGAATCACTAATAAGTATTAATTTTTGGTGGACGGAGAAGAGAGAATGCATTTATGAATAAACTTCGCTTCGCTGTGAACTGCATAAAAACGCTACCAAAATACCCTTTTTCGAAGGAACGAAATCAGCAACTACGTATTCACTGTAACGTCATTGAATCATTCATTCTTTACAACTGGTGAATAATTTTTAATATGTCAGAAAAGAAGTAATTCCTTCCATGATACTTTTATTTATTCATTCAGACCATTATCAATATTGGCGTAAGTATTTCCAACGCTGAAGCCAATGTTGGTAATGTTTGCACTAACCAGTTTTTGACGGTGCTGTCAGACAGAAAGGTGACCTCATGCCTGTCAGTGATGCCATCTGGTGGCGAGAATTTACCAGAACATCCTTATTATGCAGATTTGCGTCGCGCGAGCTCGGTAACAAACAAATTGGTACAGTGTGTAGCGCTGTCAGCAAAATACACCATTGTATTTTGTGCATTCTTATTTTGTGCGCCAAAGGGCCTTTGATCGTACTGCTATTGTGTAACTTATGCCGAACTAACTTACCTATCGGCTGCTTAGTGCTTTTCAATTAGGTGAGACAGGCGTCGGCTTTATACTACTGGGATTTTATGTTTGTTGCTCCGTGGACAGCAATAAAGGGGATTTTCATTCACTAATACAATTCAAATTGGTATTGTACTAGTGACGGTATTATTTAGAATAACCGTAAGTAACGGTATACAATACAAATGGTCAATCGACGTGCGTTATTGTGATTGTTTAACTTTTTCGAAGTTAGAAGAAAACGTCTTCTGAAAGAATTGGTTCCGGAAAAACATCAACAGGACAATACATATAGATCTCACCGCAAGATAGTCAAAACCGTTAGTTGATAAACTAATGTTTTCTTTCTGGTAATTTGGTCAACTATCGACAAATAGTAAACTGTAACCTACTGCTTACTATATGACGCGTTAGTTGATAAACTAACGGTTAAACCCGTTAAATAGTAAACTGGTTTAAACTTGAATTGCAAACGAAATACCAGGGCAAACACTGCGATAGCTTAGTTGAAGACTGGAGGGGGCGAACGCAACGAAGCCCCCGAATAGAATTTGTGTAAGGTTGACGTGTAAGAACAAAAGAAACGTAAATTCTAAACCCTGTCGGTCTGGTTTACTATCTGTCTATAGTTGTTCAACTACCGCGTTAGTTTATCAACTAACGGTTTTCACTATCTTCCGGTGACATATACACAATTAAAAGTAAAATATTTTTTAATTTATTCACAACCTGCCCAACCTTACCAAAACCAGATTAGACTATCTACTTCTCTCATATTTTGAAATTATTGTATTTTCAATCAAAATCATTCATTTTAACCAAACTATGTAGTGAAATTGCATTAGTGTCAGTACTGAGAACGTGCCAACTTTAATTTACTGACCTGTACATACGATATCAGGCCCATTACTTCAAACGCCAGTCAACATTATACTCTGAATAAGGATTTGTCAAAGTTCTTCAGATAAGAGTGGTGGACCATACTACATCCGGACCAGCTAATTACGTTTCTCACTGAACTTACCTGTAAACGTGTCAAGGAAGCGAGAGATTAACAATGAAACAAGATGGTAGCAAAAGGAGGTCCTTAGTCTCCCCCTCTTCTGGTAAAAAGATGTTTTCTTTCATCAATATGCATTCGTACAGTAAACGTACTAAAATGTGGACTGGCACATGGGAAAATTATTTGTCTAGAAAATGCAGACCATTAAGATTGATTGACACTGAGAAGCAAAATCTTTAAATTTTAAAGCCACGCAAATGTTAGTGGCATGGCAGTTCCATGTTTTTTTTTTTGTAAAACATGGCTCTTATTTTTGAGTACACAGTGTTCATGACGGCTTCGAAATTTGAAGATCTTTTCTGCAACTTACTGTTTGTCTTTCTGTGCTACGTTAATCACTACTAGTGAATGATTATTTTCTGGAAAAAATGTATCTGAAAATTTACCTAAATTATTCACAATTAAGTTCAGAAACAAAAGCCTGGAATTGACGCGAACTCTAAATTTCTTTTCAAATCCGCTTTAAAATAGAAGCGGATGATTGATTGAACCGCACGAAAATGGCAATTTTAGTTGAGTTTACTTTGAATAATTTATTATGCTGAAACTGATTTTATAAATAAACTTGAATAATTGACTGGGCTACAGTAATAAATCGTAACACTTGAACAATCTTGTTGGAGCTAAACAGGTTTTCAGGGTTTCGTCCAATAACCTATTAGCTAAGGATTTTTATAGTTTTATCTTCTTGGGTTTCTACTATCTCGGTGCCACGGAGGAGCAAAATGTAAGCTCCGTATTTAATTATATAGTAAATCTGGTATCAAATCTGCATGCCTGCGCCACCTGTGGGAAAATCTGCCTGAGAAATATTAATAAATATCAATTTGAAACCTGGTATCTACAGTTAGTATACCACCTTTATACCACCTATAAGCACCTTTAAAGTAAAAGTAAGTTACCTTTAAGTAAGTACCTTGGTAAGACTTACACAAAATAGTGTTAACATTAATTACTAAACAGTTTCGTTAAAAAAATAACCAAATTAGATTTGGTTACGTATTGCTACAGTTTTATGGTCACTTTTTCTATGTTATACGTAGACGAAAGTTTAGCTACGTATAACAAGAGTTTTTTTCAGTGTTACCGTAAGATTGAGTTACGCCGATTTGTATAGAAAAAAAAAGTTTGTTTCATGGTTAGACTGGTACATTACGATTTTGAACCTTATGCCATGGTAGTTGAGTCCATATAGTTCGATAGTCTAACCGATTTGTTGAATTTATATGTATGTTCAATATACACAACTAAACTTATGCCATTTAGACCTTTCTGTGAGGTGAATACATCCTGCACATACGAGTATTAGTAAGAGTAGTCCTTTCAGAAGTACGCATGGTAACAAAGCGACTCTCTTCTCTGCAGTGACTGGTTGAATACCAGAATAGCGATACCATAGGACGCTTTTATACTTCCAATTTCCAACAGTAATATCGTTACTACGAAAGTGAGCGACAGAGCTCTATCCCTCTGTTTCCTCCTATACCTACCGATATTACTTGGAAATATTGTTGGAAATTATTAGACTAAAAACAACCCCTTGTATATATATTACAGTTATCGGGTAGCAGGCCGCGCCGGCCGCCAGATCAGAGTGACACATGTCATATAATTTTAGGCACCCACAGCGCCATACAACTGATGTGAATAATATTGACGACCCGAATGGCCGAGTCGGCAGTGACGCTGCCTACGAAGCCAAGGGCGGGACCCTTGGCTTCGTAGGTTCGAGTCCCGGTGGGGGCAAACATTTGTTTGATGAGAACGTATTTTTGTACCCTAGTCATGGTTGTTTATCTATCTAAGTATAATATTTATCTATATAAGTATGTGTATCGTTGTCTAGTACCCAAGATACAGGGAATCCTAGTTTGGGGCTAGATCGATGTGTGTAAATAGTGTCCAAGGTATATTATATATTATTCGATTGTAAATAGAAATATACTCCACCATTGATCTCGCCGCGATCTCCCCTATTTTTTTCTATAACGTGATTTGCTGACATCCTTACGCTGGCAAAGTTGTTCTTGGCAAAAGATATACTAGCCATTAACCCCACCGACGTTAGCTAACGCCACTTTTCAGTTACAGGTTTTAAATTTTATTATCAAGGCATAGGGATCATAATCGCGATCCGTCCAACTAAACTCTGTTTTTGAGCAATTAAAAAAGGCTAGTATTTAATCGCACATCAAGAATACTTCCTTTCACAGCAAAAAAGGATCAGCAAAATTATATGTTTTAAGTATTTTTGTTGTTCTTACATGTTCAATCTAATACGAAGGATAAAGGGGGCTTCGCTTCGCTCACCCCCTGTACCCTTCACCTATGCTACCGCAATATTTTTCCCTGATGTTTGCTGTGAAAATCAGTATATTTGCTGTGCAAATCAGTATTATTGATGTGCAAATCAGTATTATTGATGTGCAGTTTAATATTTCCCAATAAAAAAGTGTACCAATAGAATGCTACTTGTAAAGTTGTAACGTAAAACAAATTGTAAATACGTACTTCCACCTTTAACAAAGCGATGGCTTCCGTGTCATAAAATGTAGCCAAATAATGCCCCCACCTAGGGGCTCGGGCCTTTACCCGGATACGAGTTAGATTGAGCCATACTCCACCACGCTGGCTCAGTGCGGGTTGATGGAGGGGTATCGGGGTGGTGGCCAACATGACTGTCGGATGTTTTCAAGCTGCCCTATCAGGGCCTCTGACACAGCTTTACGACTGCTACCACCGATTAGCGATAGTAGCCGGGAGCTACAGCTTAAAGTGTCATGCGAAACACGGAAGCGCCCAAAAAAATGTCACCTAGAAACGTGCACCCATCCAGTACCCGTCTCAGCGAGATGTTGCTACCCGCACGATCGTTTCCGATGTGCGAATGCTGCAAGGTCACGGACTCTTTTCAGAATCAACTTGATACAATTCTGTACATGTAGTATTTATAAAGTTACCTAGACAACCGCTTTCTAATCATACGGTCTCCAAATTGAAAGAGTTTTTAGGGTTCTTACCCAAAGGATGCCAAACGGGACCTATTACTAGGCCTCCGCCATCTGTCCGTCCATCAGTGGGCCGTATCTCAAGTAGAGAAACCATAATATGAAGAGAGTTGAAATTTTCGCAGAATGTGTATTTTCTTGCCGCTATAGCAACGAATAATAAACTACACAAGATTTTAAGAATTAAACGGTGTCCCCATACAAGAGACGTGTTTTAACACCACCCGTGATATACATAGCAATTCATAACATGATTCATATATGATCGTAGATTTCGCGGCTTATCGTATAAGTTATAGTGGCGCAATTGGTTTGATATCGGTTTCAAAATCTTACGGTCCTGGGTGCGACACCACGTTCGGATATAATTTTATTCTCTTTTCGTTTTTTTTTATTATTTTTAATGGTTAAGTGTTCTTTTGCGATAGTACGGAACCTTTTCTGCGCGAGTACGACCCAGACTTGACCGATTATTAATTTATTTGGGTACAAATAAAAAGCACGACTTGGCTTGTGTGGCTTACTAAGCGAACAAATGAAATAACCTACCTATTTACTCTTTACTCTGGTTTAACTAACTAACTTAGGCAGTAAGAGGGCGATTGTGTTTCAATCCACTGAATCTCTTGATCTAAATAAGATCCCCTTTTTCATTATTATTATCTTGCTTGAATGTTTTTCTGGGTTTTATTCTGCAATAAAAATCTACTACCATAAAAATAGGCAACGATGTTAGTTTTGTAAGCAATAAACTTATTCCAATTTCAGTCACAATCTCAATGTTCTGAATGTCATTGGGTTAGTAACCTGAATAAATTCTATTACTAGTGGCCCTGTGAACCGTTGACCTCGCGAGTGATACTTTCTTTTAATAACCGAAACAGACTTATGGTTAGGTACATGGAGTATGAAAGTAGCCGCATCAATAACTTTGTAAACTACTTTTCACTAAAATTATATAGCCTATAACTCTCATATATCTCATATATCTCGTATTTAAAATGGCTTCGACTGCCTCTTCTTCTATATGAAAAGCTAGTCCATTAATCCATTGTCATTCTCGAGAACTAGCTAGTACTGAAAAATTATGATATTGAACGAAAAATTATTTCATTACTCTTCCTCAATAAAAACCGGTCAAGTGTGAGTCTACCTCGCGCACGAAGGGTTCCGTACCACCGTACAATGGTAGAGATAGTGTGGAGTAAATAGTTTGGATTTTACATCGCAAAATGTTGTTTACAAAGTTATTGGTGTGGTTGCTTTCACACGCCATGTACGTAACCAGGTGCATTCATAAGTTTGTACGTAGGTACTGAAGGAATTGTTGTATGGGAGCCCCCTTAAATATTTATATTATTCTGTTTTTGAGTATTTTTTGTTATAGCGGCAACAGAAATACCTCATCTGTGAAAATTTCAACTGACTAACTATCACGGTTCATGAGATACAGCCTGGTGACAGACGGACGGACGGACGGACGGACGGACGGACGGACGGACAGCGGAGGCTAGTAATAGGGTCTCGTTAGGCACCCTTCGGGTACGGAACCCTTGAAATGACTATTGAACTTGACATGGACAGAACTTTGTACCCATAGAGGAATAATGTAAAAAGTGATGATGTGGTCGTCTGTAGACATCGCTCATGGGCTCGCATGTGGCTTATATAGCTGATCTTCCTTGTGAAGATCCTAGCTATAAAGAATTTTCGCAGGTGGTTGTGCTTTCGATTCGTCGCGCTTGAGGTCATTCTCAGCGCTCCGGGGAACTTCAAACTCACGGACTTTGGTATGAACCAAAGCCCTCCACTCCGGTCTTTTGGAGGCTTGTTTCTCCCACTGAGAATCATATTAACAAAACAAACTAAGTTTTGTGACTATAAAAGAACTAGAATTACGGTAGAAAGTTTTGATGACTTTATATGAACTCGCCCCATCCACTACCGCCGGCGCCGAACGCAAATATGATCTCAATAGAAAGCTATCAAAAAAGCTGTTGCCTGAGTTGCCTGCCGTGCGTGCTCGGATCGACAACGCCGCTGATTATGGAGCTCGTAAGTGGGAGATGGAACCCTGGGATGCTAACTCGTAAACTGTGCCCATTCAAGAAGTCCATTTTGGGTTCCAAAACGGCGATAGCGCTAAATTTGCATTTTGCAATATGTGTATGGTTTAAGTTGACATCTGACATAATTTTTGGCAGCTGTCACTATTGTTCACAGGTATCACTTTATTTGACAGCTGTCATTATTGTTGACAGCTGTCAACATTTTGCTGACCTCAGTAGAAGTATGGGTCATATCGGAGGGGCCACTTCTAGAAGGTCACAGCTACCTTCATTATATTAAAAATAGCTTTTTTTTTCTATAATAAATTTTTGTGTGTTATTTCTTATTGTGCCTTATGGTGGCATTCTCTGATTGATTTGGAGTGTAAAGTAATAGGGTGTGTGTCCACAGGGCGACCATATTAAATATGTTTTAGGATTTAATTGTTTTAGTGGTTGCCTTAGTTTTGACAACTTTGTTTTAATTTCTGTGCCCAGCGCTGACGGGCAAGTGCTGGTCTCTGGCTATACTTAGTTCGGTAGTGAAGTATAGGACCAGAATCAATTGAATCGGTAACCATGGCACCTTCGCCCTTGACGGTACTGCGGTATGGTGTCCGTGAGGAGATGAGATGGCTCGCCCATACTCACGAGTATGTGGAGCGACCTGACATGGACGATGTCCTGCTCAAGCGTGTGGAGGACGCAATGACACGCGTCGGGAAGGTGTGTCGGCTGGCTGCGGAGGCTGAAGCTCTCGGGCTTACGGATGAAGCCTCGGTGGCTGCAGTGAAGCAGCTCTGCGCGGATGCTGACCAAGCGATGGAATGCTTGGGCGACATCGAGCGTCGCGCGGAAAAAAATAAGCGGTCGCGACATAATAGTATTTTTGACATCTGTCTCTTATATGTCACTTACTTGTCAAAAACAGAACACCTGTCAAAAAAGGGACAGCTATCAAAAATAATGACACCTGTCTTCGTCTACTTCATCTTCTTCTTTTCATGTGGGAGCGTTAAACAATAAATAATTAAAAAATGTATTACCGTAAGATTGTCAAAACCGTTATTTTATATTATAACGGTTTTTCTCTCTCGTTAGTTTACAAACTATTAATAAATTGTAAACTGTCCCGTACTGCTTACGAAATGACGCGTACGTTTATAATAAAACCGTTAAATTGTGAATTGGTTTAAACTTGAATTGCAATACTTTTTTTTTCCTTAGCTGGGTATAAAAAAGTAAACTACAAAGTTACCTGTACACTATTTCAATTAAAGTTAAAAACTATTTAAATTTTAGAAATAGAAATAGAAATAGAAATTGTTTATTTTGCCTTAAAAAAAAACAATACTGAGGAAAGCGAATGCGTAAGTAGGTATATAAGGCAAAAAAGGGAACAGTCTCAGCGTTTGCTACAAGCTAGCACAGTGCTAGCTTGCAGCGCTGGTTTTCAGTCAGTCCCTGACTAAAATTAAGAAAACTAAAACTAACTTAAATTTACGGTCAGTTTGTTGTTTGTTCGATGACGTATTAGTGCTTATTCTTATTTATGGTAAACTTAGATCGCTTAGCTGCGGGTGTGGTCGAGACAAATTGCCTTGGGCGAGCGGCTACGTTCGCACGTTGACACCTCGACGGATTAACTCTCGCGGCCTATTGCTAGGCCCGTACAAAGCACCTCCTGGAAAAGTCCTGGAGTAGGTGTAAGCGACCAGTACGCAGGCAATTTAGAAGTTAACTGATAGGTTGAGAGCAATTTAGGAAAACGGGAAAGAAAATGCGGCATGAAGATTTTGAAGATGACTCAGCAGTCCCTAGGCACAAAGGGAGCTCATGGGAGCCTGTGCAGGAAAGGCATTAAGGCTCAAAACGAAGGTTACATTTATGAAATACCATTAACTCCTTGCAGAATAATTTAAATAGTTTACAGTGCACATTCCAAGGAGGTTTTGCTGGATATGTTTAGCAAGGGGACATAATTGTGACATACCTGGCACATAAGTTATAACCTCAAAACCTTTGCAAAATAAGAAGAGAAACTGACCTTTTGGAGAAAAATGGCCTTGATTACAGTCTGATGTAATCAATGTCGACTCCGGAACGCCGAAGTATCCGTGTAGGACGTGGCACAAGGATTTCTTAGCGCACTCGGCTGGTATTCAACAAAAGAACATTACACTCGACAAACAACCCGGCTTTTAAGAGCGAAAGGGTTATATACTTACCGTTGCTGTGATTACATTACAGCCACGTAGGTTATTATTTAGGTATTGTAAGGTCGAAATCGATCTCACTGATCAATAACATTACACGATGTTGCCATCCGCCACAGACATGGATAACGAAAACGAAACGAAACTGGAAGTTGAAGTGATCATAGATTATAAGATTAATTTAAGATACAAACATAACAAATTAACGGGGAATGGAATTAATTGTGTATTGCTGAGGGTTATTTCACGCCTGCAAACTATACATTACACACCCCCTCAACCAGGACAATTTTACGAAGAAGGAAACTGAAAGAGGAAAATTCCAGCTCTTCCTCTAGCTGAGTACACAAAAAAGTGTTTGTGTGTCAGCTCGGACGCACGACTGGATTTTACTCCTTACGAACGATAATTATCATGTATATGTTACGGCTAAAGCTAGGTGTGAAACTAAACTTAAGTTTAGCCGGCTAGTCTTAAGATTAATTTCGAGCCTAGGCTAATGTCCGAAATAATTTCCATGGCGATAAATGATTTCAACATTGGTCGGCTCAACTGCAGTTTAGCCTCGACGCTGTTGAGGCTAAAGATGGGTGAGAAAATATGGTAGACATTAGCCGACTGAACTTCAGTTTATTTTTCAGTATACCTAGGCTAATGGTGAAAAATTACCGTCTTAATCTGGAATAAGTGATGATAATGATTCGGTAGCCGTAAACACTGCGGTAGCTTAGGTGAAGGATAAAGGGGGTCGCTTCGCTCACCCCCTTTATCCTTCCTGTTAGGTTGAACATGTAAGAACAACAAAAATACTTATACTCGTCTTATTATAGTGTTTATTGTTCTTAAATGTTCAACCTAACACGAAGGATAAAGGGGGCTTCGCTTCGCTCACCCCCTTTAACCTTCACCTAAGCTACCGCAGTGTTTTGCCCTGATATTAGAAATAGCTTTCTCATCTGAATAAAATTATCCCGCCCCGCTCCCCGCAGTCGCACAAATACTTCGTTTTCAACATTAGCTAACTAATTTCCAACATTAACCGAAACGCATCGGCTAATGTGAAGTCTAGCCGATTAAAGATGGCATCCGTTATCACAAACGAATATGGCTTCGGACATTAGCCGAGGGTTGAAATTAATCTTAAGACTAGCCGGCTAAACTTAAGTTTAGTTCACACCTAGCTTTAGCCGTAACATATATATCGAATAGAAAAAGAGGGTAAATTCACAGTACAACACTAAACTACAGTAAATACACTTTGGTAAATACACTGTGCTTGTCGCTGTTCTTGTGTTTGAGAAACACGAACACTCGTCATACGAACGCGGCTCTGCTCTCGTGCGATTCGATCTTCTTGGTCGCGGCATTGTTTCTTAATTGCACACCATTCTGCCACAAAAGTTCACCAAACCAAAACAAACTATAACCGACCGGTAACCTCAAGTAACAAAATCAAATCATATGCATGCCACCAAATACGAAAAAAATACATTTGAAATGACATGACAGGACAGACACACACTTTTTTTGCTTTTAAGGCTTTCGATTGTAATAATGTACTCTGTTATCCTATCATTCTCTTGAACTGCCAAATTGTATTGCGACAGTGGCTCCACCGGATGAAAGTGGTAGGTTTCTTTTACATGTCACCAGATGTCAACAGATGTAATTAAAAGTTGGTGTAGTTTTGTCAACAGATGGCTCTTCATGCTTTTGACTAATCGTATTCTATCTCATTCTTTTGCACGTTCAATCCTACAGATTAAAATGTTTGTCTCTTTTTACGTGACGCCTCAGCTCAAGTGTAACACTCGATTTTACTCCTCATAAAATTTTCATACCGGGCCCTATAACTCAAATCGTTTCTTAAGGAGTAAACTCCAAAAACTACAACAATAAAATGACGTGAATCCCTTAACTAAGGTACAGCTGAACACTTTGACGAGAACTCCCGGCACAGAATCACACGTCCTGCAGTACCTTGGCATCAATAGAGTCCGTGCGGCTGAGTGCGCAAGTCATTACCATTGACTTAACTATTTAACTTTAAAATAGCATCGCTGCTTTCAAAGAATGATCGTATTGTTGACAACCAGGACCGCCACTCGTCCTGAACTGCCTTATTCGATTGGCGGTATTGCCAGGCTGATCTAGGTCGTGGTTGTTTTTAAATAATCGTACTGTTTAATTTTATTTTGGCTGGTATGTAATGGATAGTTTTAACGGGCGTAAGGGCTTATAGTAAAGTAGTGTTAGAATGTTACGAAATTGGTTCGGGACTGTTTTTCCGGTTAATTTTTAGCCTAGCTATGGAAGCAGACACCTCCAGTAGCATATGCCTTAAGTATATAATTTCTTATAAATTATTGTACACCCATTTTCTTGAATAAAGTTTATTATTATTATTATTATTAATGCTGCGTCTGAGATCTCTCGGGAAGCACGTACTTGCTCCAACCTTCGCAGGAACGCCTTAATGCAGGACTTGCCTTTATATTTCAGATCTATTTTTTACCGCATTATAACGCATGGCTGCGAAGCCTGATGCTGCATTAGATGTAAGTAAAGTAGGTGCAGTCAGTGGCCTTGGGGTTAATGTCCGGAGTCAATGCACTTTTGAAATTATCTAAAATATTATCGAAACGCAAAAGTAACTTACCCAATTGTCCTTGTAATTCGAGTTGCCTCGTGGATTCGGATTCGAAAGGCGATAGGCGAGTTAGACGGTGATAGAGGTGATGCGCATTTGCTTGCACACAATTAAGCAAATTTAAAGAAGTGTGACGTTGTGCTGATGTTTGCAATAAATCCCTTAGCTCCTCCATTTTAGATGCGACAACTTGAAGCTCCTCACTGACGTCGCCCTCGTAATCCACGATCTCATCAGTTGGTATCTCGGTGTTTAGTTTCCTAACCTGACACCGCAGGTCCATGACCGTAGCAAGCGGGACATCAAGTCATATCTCAAGTTCATCTTTTTTTAATAAGTTTAATGCAATAGGACGTTCCTCCAATGTAGAATTCGACATTATTATTATTTAAGTAATGTGTCAGAAATAAATTTTATTATTAGAGTCAGTGACAGCGAACAGCAGTTGGTTTCCAAATTAATTTGGAATATATTATGGTTATATTTGTTTATGGTAGCGAACCACTGAGTTGTTGTTATATGTTGACATTAATATTTCGACGACCCAAATGGCCGAGTCGGCAGTGACCCTGCCTACGAAATCAAGCGGCGGAACCCGGGACGGGTTCGAGTCCCGGTGGGGGCAAATATTTGTTTGATGAGAACTGATGTTTGTACCCTAGTCATGGTTGTTTATCTATCTAAGTATAATATTTATCTATATAAGTAGATATGTGTATCTTTGTCTAGTACCCAAGATACGGGGAATCCTAGTTTGGGGCTAGATCAATGTGTGTAAATAGTGTCCAAGGTATTATTATTATTAATTTAATTTGTTACAAAAAAGTTAAGGGTGATTGAAGTTTGTGGCTTTTGAAGTTAAAGTTCATTGAATTTAAGGTTTTATAGATTAGGTTAAATAAAATATAGGAAAAAAACCCTGAGGCCTCAGGGCCTCTTATACAATATGACCGAAAATCTCAACCGTCCACACCGGAACACAACAGTGCAAGCACCACTGCTTACTCATTAGAAAGCTCTGAAAGTTGAAGAACAGAAAAAACGGCAAATAAAAAGTTACATTCGTTGTCAGATAAATAAAACTTTGCTAACCTCAAAAATACAATCGACACGAACATTGAATGTTAAAAAATTCGACAGAAAAAACTTTCGACAGTGGAAATTCCAGATAAAATGCGCCCTAAAAGCCAATGGGATCGACATTTCCAACCCCAAACCCGAAACAAACCCAAGTGAATGGTTAAAAATGATGGCATAGCCATATTTATTATAACCTCTTCGATGGATTTCAAGCAAATTACATTGATAGAAAACTGTGAAACGGCTCACGAAATAATGTCAAAACTAGAATAAGTATACGAACAGAAAGGTGAATTAAACAAAATGAAGTTGAAATGAAGTAAAATGAGTATAAGTGACAGTTTAGCGCAACAAATCTCTGGTGGAAAACCTAGCTCAACAGCTGAGAGATTGTAGTAAGAGTGTCAACAAATTACCTATAATTACAAAAATATTGGGAACATTGCCTGCCAACTACAGATCGTTACGTCAAGCATGCATGTCGTTGGATCCAAAACAGCAGACTCTAATTAATTTAAGTGCCCGTTTGTTGGATGAATAAGCTAGTATTGCATGTGAAGATGAAGAAGAAGAAACTGCTCTCCTTGTAGCAAACACAAAACAAAAGAAACACCATGAAAATAGTAGTAGTACTAATAAAACTAAAACTTAGTGAATTATAGTTTTGAATGTTATAATTGTGGGCAGCGAGGCCGTTTTTCTAAAAAATGTCGTGCTCCGAGAAAATCAACCTGGAAGTCAATAAAAGAAAGAACAATGTTGGTGTTGATGTAGAAACCTAATTCTTCGTAATATTCTAATATTTATGTTTGGATTTTAAGCTGTTTAATCGATTTTGGTGTCCAATTATCGCAGTCTTTGGGAAGACAAGATTGGTAGGTTGAGGCTATAACGTTATCAACGTTTGCTATAATAATTGAGACATTATTCATCATTTACGAGATCTCTTAGTAACAGAGGAGCAGACGAAAACAGTGATTTCGTGACGAGGTCATAGTGGCATTTATTTGCAGAATTATTTGTGTGTCAGATATTTAATTATTTTTGCTTTGATTTCATTGAGGTTTATAAAGTTAAATTTGGTTGTTTGGTTTGCCTTATATCTTGCAATAAGTATGTACATTAGGAGTACTACAGCCAAATCCTAGTCATTAAAAATAACCATAAACATTTAAATACAGGCACAAACATTGTTTGTTAAGAGCTTTTAGGCCAGACTCAGAATACATTTTGATGAGCTTCTCCTTTTCAGATCCTCGCAAATAGCCTTTTTCGAAACTTATGCAACAGAATATATATTTTTAGATCTCTGCAAAGTCCCTTGCCAGATAAAAAAAAGTGTTAAACGTAAGACTCTAACATAAACACCCACTTTTCTGGGCCCATCTATATGGAGAGTCTTTGTTGAATTTAGTAGTTGCCTTTATAATAGTCTCTTTCAAGATTACCGAGTTTAATTCAACAACTTGTCGTTCCGCGTGGTTTGAACGTGCACATTAGTCGGGTACACAGAAATGTTAAGTGCCAACAACCACAGGGGGGTGTGCAGGATAATGTGGACGTTAATTCAACACCGCCATCGCTCAATGACCTGGCTCGCTTGAGAAGGAGGGTTAGGGTGTTAAAGCATATGCCAAAGGGAGCGAGGTGTTTGGCGGCGGGAAAGCTGTCGGATCTCATTCAGAGGTGCGTCCAGACCAATGGGACCAATGATTGGTTTGATCTGCCTACCTTTTCATACACCTGTCTGAGAGCCCCATCATCCGATGACAGAAGTAGGTCCCTTACTTCTAAGGTAAAAGACAATATTAATGCTGGTTCTTTAGATGGCCTTTCATCGGCCCAGTCATCGGATGTTTGTCTTAGGAGCGGGAGTGTTCATCTGCGTGCTTTTTATAAGTACGTCGAGTCAAAGGTACATGATGGTCACCTAGGAGGTGCTGTGCGGATCCTGCTGTCAGACTGCTCTGTAGCCGAAGATAATGAGCAGACCTTGGAGTCCTTACGTCTTAAGTACCCGTCTCCGTCCCGTGACATGCACTTCCCTCCGGAGCCGGACCTCTCAAGTAAGTTTTCGGCGGTTGAAACGGCTGATGTTTTGGAGGCAATTATGACCTTTAATAACGGGTCCGCAGCTGGTCTTGATGGGATCCGCCCAGCAATTCTTAAGGAGCTGACTTCTGCTGGGGCTGAGGATAATGGTGCGACTCTCTTACGGTCGCTAGTAAATCAAGCCAATTTTATGCTGAGGGGAATGGTCAACAGGGTGGTATGCCACTTTCTTTATGGCGCTTCTCTCTGTGCCTTGAGTAAGAAGGACGGTGGGATTCCTCCTATTGCTGTTGGGAGCGTACTCCGTCGTCTGGTGGCCAAACTCTGTTGCAGAGCTGTTAGGGGACTGGCATCGTCTTTACTTCAGCCACAGCAGTGGGGACTTGGAGTACCGTTGGGCTGCGAGGCCGCAATCCACGCCACCCGGTTATTCGCATTCGATCCAGGAAACACTGATAAGTTGATTCATTGATTCGTTGATTGAGAGTCATCGTTAAGGTTGATTTACAAAATGCTTATAACTCAGTTGAGCGTGACGTCATTTTGAGCAAAGTTAGTGATTGCGTTCCATCTTTCTACCCTTTTCTCCATCAGTGTTACTCTGGTACTACAAACTTGGTTTTTGGGGAAAACCTGGTCGAGTCTCAAGTGGGCGGCAACAGTTTGATCCGTTAGGGCCATTGATATTCAGCTTGGCGATACAGGATGTTGTTAAATCTGTAAGTTCCCCTTTGAATGTCTGATACTTGGATGACGGTACTATCGGATGACCTCCGCATGTAGTCCTGGCCGATTTGGAGTCGATTATTCGTGGTCCAGGCGTCTTAGGGCTACAACTTAATTCACAGAAATGTGAGTTATTCCCGTGCTCTGTAATTTTGGCACAAGGCTCAAGAGCGATATTTGAACGTTTAGTGCCGAGGGCTAAAGTCCTTAATAAAACAGATTTCACCCTGTTGGGGGCGCCCATATTTATAGAAGGTGCATCAGGCGTTCTGCGAAGTAAGATGGAGGCCTTGGTTGGGGCTTTGCCACATCTTAAGGAGCTTTCGCACATGTGGCCCTTATTATTCTGCGAAATTGTTTGTCCCAGCCGAGATTAACATATTCTTTGCGGACGGCTCCGGTCTGGATGTGCAGTGGGGAGGCCTATTCATACAACCTAGCTTTGAAGAATATTTTGGAGACAATTTTGAATATGAAGATCCTCCCAGTGGTCACAGGCAGCACTACCTATCGTTCGTCGCCTACAAGACACGGAACTTCCGGCTTTCTTGGCCTCTTCGCATGGGGTGTTTAAACTTGTCACTCGCATTTTGAATATTAATGGTGACAATTTGAACATTCTTTTTGCGGCTGTGGCAGGTCCGTTGCCCGGGGAGAGAAGTGCCGGTGCAGCCTGGCGTGCAGCGTACCTGGGATTTGCAGGTCATCCCTTGACGGGCTTCTGGTGCAAAGTACGGGAGCGGACCTTGCTCGCCTGCGTGCAGTCTCCCAGCCAGAGTCTGGCGCCTGGCTGCATACATTACCGTCTCATAAAGTAAGCAAATAAAAAAAAAATGAAACGAAATAAGGTTGACATGCCACAACGTTAGAGTATTTTTGTAATTTTCGTTCCAAAAATACTCTGACGAGAATGTCGTTTAAGAGTCAATTTTCTGTTGAAAAGGCTGGATCTGATTGATGAATTCCTTACGCTCGGCCATCATTTAATTTGGTTGGAGCTTCATGTCGTCGTATACTGATGATACGAAGTTGACGGATTTTTCAAGCTCAGCGTTTTGATATTTTAGATCGTTAATGGCTTATAAGAACTCTTACGTTTGAGATTTTTATGTGGTAATCCAATTACTCACTTTATCTATGAAGTCCTGCAACGAATCCATATAGCCTCAGAGTCACCTTGTTACCCGCGTTTGCTAAAGTATTCCCCAGCGCTCTCTTTAACTTTATCTTATTAGTTCGTATTGGAGTTTGTAAGGTTCAGATCTACATGGTGTTTCTATGGCCGGTGTGGCAGGAGCTAGCCGTGTTTAGTCCAGTTTTCGTGGGTGACTCACGCGCAGATCCAAATAGGCGGGGCATAGAATGGTTTCCATGTGGCCAAGGTGAGTCACCGGGCTCGTAAACGCAAAGATGACGATCGCGCACTTGTAATACCTAGTGTACTGATAAATTAATTAAGTAAAAACATTCACTGACAAAACACTTATAATTTATTTTAATAATAAAATCAAAAGTTTACAACAAAATATTGAATGACAACCGTGTCCAAAACCGAAAATTAAACCAGAAAAGAGATCACAAACTGAACTTGTCTATGTCGCAAAAGAACACCAAAATTGCTTTTGACGCTGTATGCGCACTTTGATCAGGACTGACGTGAAAATGAAATGATTGTATGAGGAGGATATGAAGTGCGTATGGAATGGATGAGGGGTTATATGAACGATTGCCTAAAAGTATGCCATAAATATCTTTGACGGTGGCGTACGTAATGCTTTTAAAAATTTAAATGGAATGATGAACAGACGACATAAACCTGTTCAAAGATTTAAAGTTGTCGAAAGAGTAAAGCCGCGCTATGAAGCGAAATTTTAATGGTAATGGACGACCCGAATGGCCGACTCGGCAGTGACCTTGCCTACGAAGCCAAGGGTCCCGGGTTCGAGTCCCGGTGGGGGCAAATATTTGTTTGACGAGAACGGATGTTTGTACCCTAGTCATGGTTGTTTATCTATGTAAGTATAACATTTTTCTATATAAGTATGTGTATCGTTGTCTAGTACCCAAGATACAGGGAATCCTAGTTTGGGGCTAGATCAATGTGTGTAAATAGTGTCCAAGCTATTATTATTATTATTATTATTATTAATTAAAATACATACGACTGTTCAAATAAACAAAAATATGGATTGAGTCAAAAAAATACGGGATCTCCTGAAGCGGCGTCCAAGATCCTCCTTCACGTACGCCTGCCTGCCTGCGTCTGCCTGCTCCAAAGCACGCCTTGGTGAGGTCTACGCGTCCGCGGTATCGGTTTCAAAAATTGCGCAGCTCTCCACCAAAAGCTACAAATAAGATATAATGATAAGTACCAGAATAACGCTAACACGACCAAAATGCCACCACGGAATATAAACACCAAATACATACCCAGATCGCTTCCAACGTCTGGCCTTTGACTTCAGATGAAATAATGGATGAAATATCGGGAAAACGCCAGCAATATTTTAGGCCGGCATCAATTCTTGCCCAAGGACAATTCTTTTTACGTCTAGGCTGCCCAAAAAACATTAAACGACCACTCCCAACGCGAACAAAACTGTACAAAACTGAAAATGTGCACCAAAATGCTTACGACTCCAACAGCACAATGAAAATGATTTTTTCCAGTACTGCCAAAACTGACAACTACCAATAAGAATCTAGAATAATTTGAACTTTCAATTTCGCATAACCTTATAAAAAATCAACCAGCCTGTATCCCAATAAAATCGAAATAAAAATTAGCATTACAAAGGAGTCTTAAAACGACGTCTGCGAAACCAAAGAAAAAAATTAAAAGAAACGATCGTTCGCCGAAGTCAACATTCGAAAAGACAGAGTATGGCAAGAAGATCCAGATATCATACATAGATTATTATAAGAAAATTACGGTATTGACATCATAGATTGGAACCAACCAATGCTGATATCCAAGAAGTCCTAATTGTAAAAATTGTTTTAAGAATATTTCTCTACTATAACTTTACTTGTGAAAAAGGTTAGTTTTCCTGGTTATCGGGGCTGTTATTAGCATACATAAGCTCAATTTCCTCTCTTGAGCCTCCCACACATAACGAAAAACCTGGCCATAGAAACCAAAACACCAAAAAGACCAAAAAACACCTTAACCTAGACTAAGAGAGAAAAATAAACAAAAAGAAATGCCAGCAACACCAGGTTACGAAATTACTAGCAGAATCCGACCGTCGATGACCTTCTCAATCGACACCCTGACTCATAGGCCCATAATGAAGAACAGAAGGTTTAACCTGAACCCATAATATAGCCAACGGACACCTATAATTATTCGCCAGTAACACTAAGTTACGACATTACAATCAAAATCCGAGCGTCGATGACCTTTTAAATCGACGCCCTGACTCATAGGCCTATAACGAAGAACAGATGATTTAACCTGAGCCCAAAATATAGCCAACGGACACCTATAATGAATCGCCAGTAACACCAAGTTACGACATTACAAGCAAAATCCGAGCATCGATGACCTTTTCAATCGACGCCCTGACTCATAGGCCTATAATGAAGAACAATGATTAAAAGCGGAAAGATGGAAGGAAATTAAGGCCTAAACAGAGAAGCGAAAAAAAAGGAATATGACGTGCAGCTTGTCTTTCTGAATTTAGAAGATCTGGTTATCTGTACCCAATCTGGTATAATCGGTCACTGGTTGCCATTATCAGAGAGAAAAACAAACTGTATAAGGTATGGAGAAAACATAGCAACCCCGTAGACTACAAGGCGTTCTCTCTCCTCCGTAGTAGGTGCAAACTCGCTCAACATAATTGTCACATAAATAACATAAACCTGGTACAAGATAGCATAAAAAATAACCCGAAACTTTTCTGGTCGTACGTTAAAAATATGCGTAGAGAAGGTTTGGGTTATCCCAGTAATATGACTCATGGCACGGTTGCCCTTCAAACCGAAAAAGACACTTGCAATGTCTTCAATGAGTACTTCGGTAGGATGTTCAGCGAACCCGCTGCAGTATACCACAACACTAACCTCCTCGAACCAGCCCATCCCAGAGTTATAAGCGCGGTGCGAGTATCTACAGACAGCGTTTACAAACTACTCAGCACCCTGGATAAAAGTAAAGGCCCCGGCAGCGACAAGATTCCTCCAATACTAATCGCCCGCTGTGCCAAGGTTCTGGCTGTACCACTTACAACCATCTTCAACAGGTCATTCTGCGAAGGTGTCTTTCCCAACCAGTGGAAATTTGCAAATATTGTGCCTACACACAAAAAAGGTTCTAGGCTGCCTGTACAACACTACAGGCCTGTATCGATACTCAACGCATTCAGCAAAATTATGGAGCGAGTGGTTCACGACCATATCTACGCCACTATTTCCAATAATATCCCTGGGGAACAGCATGGTTTTATGAGGTCTAAATCTACCACAACTAATCTGGCTAGTTTTGTAGATGCGGTACTTAGAGACATGGATGGCGGTGGACAGGTGGACGCCATCTACACCGACTTTGAGAAGGCCTTCGACCGTGTTGACCATAACATACTTTTAAGGAAGTTAGAAAAACTGGGCATCCAGGGCGACCTCCTACGATGGACAAAATCTTATATCGCGAACCGTTGTCAGGCTGTTGTGATTGGTGAACACATGTCTAATCGAATCACTATCCCGTCTGGAGTCCCACAAGGGTCAATATTGGGTCCCCTATTATATGTAGCCTATCTATACGATATAGGAGTGTGCTTCCACCACGCCAAATTCCTCCTGTATGCTGACGATAACAAAATATATAAGCAAATTAAGTCTACTCAAGATTGCGATCTACTGCAGGAGGATTTGGATCGTCTGACACACTACTATGACATAAATATAATTTATGTCAATGTCTCGAAATGCAACACCATCAGCTTCACAAGAAGAAAACAGCCCATTTCGCACAGCTATCATCTCAACAATATCCCTATTCTGAGAGTTCACTCCATACGCGACTTGGGGGTGATTCTTGATGATAAGCTGACATTCGAGGAGCATGTAGAGGCAATAACTAGCAAAGCTTTTAGAAATTTAGGTTTTATTTTAAGAGTCACCAAACCTTTTTCAGACATGGGATGTGTTCGAATACTTTACTTTGCATATGTGAGAAGTGTCCTTGAATATTGCAGTACTTCTTGGAATCCACAGTATGGCGTCTACGTGGACAAAGTCGAACGCATTCAAAAGAAGTTTTTAAAACAACTTAACTTCCGTGACAGATTTTCAAGCGAAGGATACGAGATCTCTTGCCAACACCACGGTTTCGAGAGCCTCGAGAACCGTCGGAAGATGCTTGATATGATGCTCCTCTATAACGTCTGTCGCGGAGGTGTCGATTGCCCTGACCTCGTTAACTCATTACTTAAACTGGATGTACCGTCTATTCGCACTCGCCACTCTGCAAACAAACTCTTCCATATTCCCTTCGCACGAACAAACTACGCAGCTAACTCCATGAGCTGCAGGCTGCCCCGCACTCACAACAAGTACTTTGCCGACCCGGACATTTTTCATCTATCAAAGCCGCTCTTCAAAAAACGGATTATGTCGTTGCTTAAGGAACAAAGGTAAGCCTGCCTTCTGTTCCTGCATAATCATTTAAATTCTCTCTCTCTCTACTATACACACACCGTCACACACTCACATACACATAGTCCCATATACACACACTCACTCATATAACCACAATAATGTAATTTTGATGTAATTTAATTTAATTTTTGATATAATTTAATTTTACTTTTTAATGTAAACTGTATATTTTCTATCATACCTGCTTAGTCTTTAATAATGAGAGTTTGTAATTGGCCAAAGATAAGTTTACCTTTTTGTCTTATTTGTATCGTATGTGCTGTAAACTCTGTAATCAGTAAATAAATAAATAAATAAATAAATCTGAGCTGTTATTAGCATACATAAGCTTAATTTCCTCTCTTGAGCCTCCCACACATAACGAAAAACCTGGCCATAGAAACCAAAACACCAAAAAGACCAAACAAACACCTTAACCTAGACTAAGAGAGAAAAAAAAAACAAATATAAATGCCAGCAACACCAGGTTACGACATTACAAGCAGAATCCGACCGTCGATGACCTTCTAAATCGACGCCCTGACAAATAGGCCTTTATTGAAGAACAGGTTGTGACTTCGAGGTTCAGTATCAAAAAAAACTCCAAATCCTCACCAGAACCGAGAAGACGAGGCTGACGTACACTCGGCACAGGTACGCGCGGCGTACCGTGGATGGAACCTTCGTCGATGGGATCCAACATGTCGGCAAAATCTCCAAACGACAACACAAACAGCAGAAAGAAAGAAAAGACACATAAAAGTATACCAGAACAAAGCGAAGGTACAGTCTGCAACAGAGACATCTGACCCCCCAACTTTTAAAACGTAATTCCATTCAAACTGCTGAGAAGCGCCACCTACCACGATTCTTGGCACCTAAACTTGTTTCTGGAAAGTGTGCAGCCGCAGATTTTGTATTTCTATTTCAAATTGAAGGAAACCGGCTACATCAATAATAACCAGGAAGAAACAAAAACAATTGCTTTACAGAGCGGGGTTCGAACCATGGCCCTTCGATTTATGAAGCAAGCGCTCGTCCCATTGCACTAACCAACGATCTGTATATCATGGCGAAAATTAATATCATATGTTCTACTTCTATGACGCAGCGCTCTAACTTCATCGTCAACCGCACGCAATGCATTTACAAATAAATTGAAGGTAGGATATCAGAATTATAACCACAGAACAAGAATACGTTCAGTTCGTGTCACAATATCACATAAGTTACTGCGGATCTTGTGATTTTGAAAGTTTGGACTAGTCATCATGTCTCATTTTTTAACTGATTTTGTTAAAGCCAAAATAATAGTGTATTGGGAAGACAACCACAGTATTAAAAGTATATCTAGAGAATTAGGTATCGCGGTAAGTAAAAAATAATTATATATTATACTAATTTGTAACAATTTTTTGTTTCGTGTAACATAGGTTTAGTGTTAAAATTACTTATATAAGATGCCTATATTCTCTTACAGAGAAACACGGTTCGTCTTTGGATTCGGAGATACCAAGATAGTGGTGACGTAAAGCGTAACCGCCCCGGCCCGCAAGCAATGACCTACACAGATGCATCAAACCGACATCGTGAAATCGTTAATCTCCACACAGAAGACCCATTTAAGACAACACGATCAACTGCCATAGATTATAATATTTCACTGCAAACAGTAAGGAGACATTTACATGCAGGGGGTATCCATAACTACAAGCCGGCCAAAAAAATTAAATTAACCGAAGCCCATCGCCAAGCAAGAATGAGATTCGCATCTGAATATCTAAACTTTGATTGGGAGAACGAAATCGTAATTTTTACCGACGAAAAAAGTTTTAAGTCCGATGATGATGGCAGAAAAATATTATGGAGAAGAGCTGGCGAGCGTTATAACCATCAAAATATTTTGCCTTTGAGAACAAGTGGCAGAATAACTTTAGGTAAGAATATTTATAAACATTTATGTTATATGTTGTGTTTATAAACAACATTAACATCATACAGACAGGCACATACATTGCTTTTACTTCTGGCCCCACACTTAACCTTTCACGTCCCGTCGTCGTCGCGATATCCGGTCGGCCGAAATTTTCATAGGATTGGAACTCTATAAGTCTATGGCGTTAAGTTGAAAATCGCGATGTATTTTTGCTTATATTTTTATAGGACGTATCTTGAGAGGTTAAATAGCCTGTGTCATAGAACCAAACACGGCAACATCAGAAACATGCAACTTCTAACACCTTTTGTCTTCGTGCCCAGCCGGGATTCGAAATATTATTATTTTAAATTGTATTACGCAGTGTGGATTATTTGTTATTTAACCAAATTATTGTTTTGCAGGCTATTGGGGTTGGATGTCCTCCATGGGCCCAGGGGAGTTGATCGAATTCGGCGGCCGAATGAACAAAGATAAATACTTGGAAATTTTACAAGATGTGATGATTCCAACAGTGCGCAACGTGTATCCAGAGGGGCAAATATACTTTATACAAGATAATTGTTCCGTGCACCGTTCGTGTTTGGTTAGAGAGTGGTTTGCCGCTCGTAATGATATAACTGTCATTGAGTGGCCATCTAAAAGCCCAGATTTGAACTTAATTGAAAACTTGTGGGGTCAAATGGTTCTTAACTGGGATACGAGTGATGTTAGAACAAAAAGTTATTTAGACCAAGAGGTGATGAGATCTTGGGACCTTTTCCGCCTTAGTAATATGTGTTCCAACATGGTTACAGGAATGAAGTCCAGGCTTGAACAAGTGCTTCAAAATGAGGGGCACCCTCTCCGATATTAAAAATAATTTGCTGCCACTACTTATATCGAAGCAATGTTTCAATAAATTGCTATCCAGGTATAGCACTATTCGACCCTATATGCTATTTAAATATCATGCTATGATAAAGTAGTTGAGAGATGTAAATTGTTACTTAGACTTAGTAGCATGTTGATTCTCCCTACGGAAGATTTATCATAGTTTGAGTTTATATCTTTATTTCGTTTCTTTGTTGAAAAAGTCTTAAATATTGATATCGAAGCAAAGTTTCTATAAATTGCTATCCAGGTAGCACTATTTGACCCTACATGTTATTTAAATATCATGCTATGATTATGAAAGTTGAGAGATGTAAATTGTTGCAAATATACTTACATAGTAGCATGATAATTCCCTCTACGGAAGATTAATCATAGTTTGAGTTTAAATGTTTGTCTAAGATACACATTTCTTTGTTGAAAAATTGAAATTAAATAAATAACTTTCAAAATTATTTTTATTTTATTTATAATAACAATAAGTTATAAAATAAGCTAGGTAAGTTATCTAACAATATAACAACCCATCGTTTCTATGAATCACCATATTATGTTCCAAAATTATTACACCAACATTACCAATATTTTGCTTAGCAAAAACTGAGCCTTTGTGGATTCGAACATGCTACCTCTAACTTATCTTGACATGTAGCTATTTGCGCCACGTAACACTCATGATTTGTGACGAAATAAGCGTATCCTACGCTTCGACCCTGTGGTGCCTGACCTGGTGGTTTATCGAATATCGAATAGATGGCATTGATGGTAATGAAGGTCATGAAGGATTTAACCACGAGAGAGGGCGCTTTTGTAGCACTTTTATGGGGGGTCATATGTCTCTGTTGCAGACTGTACAAGCAAATAACCCACTAAAAATAAACAAGTGGGTGAGAATGAAAAATGATCAACAATGATCGAAAGAATCAGCGAAAACAGCCAAGAATGACGAAGTCAAGCACGTTCAACAACGTACGACAATGGTTAATAAACAACGTCAACCGTCACTATCATACACCAGTAGCACGAGAAAAAAATAAATATCAACCGAGCGAGTTATTTCATCAGCATCGGTTCATTAAAAATTTGGGTAAAATGAAGTCTTGATTTCGTCTATCAGCAACCGATCTACGCTATCAAAACTATCACGCGTATGTTAGGAAAATTCAATCGAAGAAAATTTCCAAAATAAATTATTTATTTCCAGAATATTCTGAAATAAATCATTTATTTCACTCAAAATAAACGCTTAAAAAGAATACACAAACATTTTCGCGCTGGGATTCGAACCATCGACTTCGAACACGAAAGTCCGGACCACTAAACCGCAAGGCTATGATGGCGAAATACAGAAACCAATTACCTACACTGGACAGCAAATAAACCGAGCCACCCGCTACCTAGGCACTCTAATTCGATTTTCTCAAAAACTAAAAACCTACAATTATCAAAGTTGTACCTACAGAAAGTGCGTTTCATGGTGATTAAAATGAAAGGAAACTCATTGGGTTTAATCAATATTTCAGTGTTTATTAAGGATTTTACAAAGAAGAGTCGTTTTCCAGTCGTGACAATCGTTAGTAATGATAAAGTGAAAAAAAAATTAAAGCCAAAAACAAAGATAAAATCAAAAAAAAGTTTTTGATCAATATTCCGTATTCCCTCCCCTTGCTCGGATAACTGCCAGCATCCTTGTATTCATCGACCTTACGAGCCTGACGATAAAATCTTGAGGAATTGTATTCCACTCCTCTTCAATTGCGATTCGCAGCTCTGGAAGCCTTGTTGGAGCAGGTACCCGGGCTCGAACCCGACGTTTCAGCTCATCCCATAAGTGTTCTATCGGATTCAAGTCCGGGCTTCGAGCTGGCCAGTCCATCGTACGAATGCTGACGTCGCGTAGATACTGGGTCACCACATGAGCAACATGAGGCCGTGCATTATCATGCATCAATTGCATATCCTGTCCGATATATCCTGCGTAAGGTACCACATGGTCTGCGAGGATTTCAGTAATGTAGCGATGAGAAGTCAGTCCACGTGTACGGCCCGTCGGTTCAATGAAAACTAACGCCGTATGTGCTGTTAACGAGATGCCGCCCCAGACCATTACAGATCCTCCTCCATAAGCAACAGTTTCCTCGATGCAACACTGAGAATAACGTTCTCCAGGGCGACGATATACTCTCTGACGTCGATCACTTCCATGTAGACTCACCCTGGTCTCATCAGTGAAGAGTACATTACTCCACTGCTCTAATGTCCAATCCCTATGCTCTCGAGCAAATTCAAGTCGTGCTCGACGGTGTGCTACCGTTAATGCTGGGCCTGTTGCAGCTCTTTTTGGGGTCAGGTTCCGTTCAGCAAGTCTCCTTCTGACGGTATCTGAACTTATGACCACTTGGCGTTCGTCACGCAGACTTTGTTAGACTTGAATTGCGTTGAGGTGGCGATTTCGCAGAACAGTAAGGTGGATATAACGATCATCTGCTGCTGATGTAGCCCTAGGTCTGCCCGTACCTGGACGGCGATCGAATGCTCCAGTCTCTAGGTATCGTCTGTAAACTCGTTGCACCGAAGATCTGCTGATTCGAAGCCTTCGAGCGACTTCACGTTGCGCAATGCCTGCTTGAAGTAATGCTACAGCTTGAGCTGCTTCCTGAGGTGTTGTATCCATTATTAATCGAAAAAAGTAGCAAAACCACACGCTTCTGAGCAAACGATGGGCAAAAACTAAAGAAATGATAAGAAATATCCGACTACCCTCATTGTAGAGAAAAAGAACGCTAATTTCAAACTCTGGTGAAAACAGAGCAAATCGTTAGCATTGTGTTTGTTGCTTGATTACAATGTGAGTTGACGGTACTTTCGAATTAATTTGTAGTCATTTTAATCACCATGAAACGCACTTTTTGTAGGTATAACTTTGATAGTTGTAAGTTTTATACTTTTTGAGAAAATCGAATCAGAGTTCCTAGGTAGCGGGTGGCTCGGTTTATTTGCTGACCAGTGTATATACTGTTAATCCGTTGCTTAGCAACCAAAACAAAAAAATATCAATAAAACAATCGTGCCAATGTCAACTGAAAAAAATACAATGTAAACAATATAACCCTTCAGCTGTCGAATAAACTTTTCCGCACAGGACGAAATAAAATGAAATTTGACTAATAATCAATACGCGAAACAGCGACAAAAGGAAAAAAAACGCAATGAAGACAAGATAACTCGGAATTAAACCAGGGTAGACAAATAAACCGAAATTACGAGATAGGGTAAATATTAAACTACAATTGACTTACCTTTCCGTTCCCGAACACTACGGGTTCTAACGACGGGTTAATAGGGTCTACAATAATGAAAACTCGGGATATGTTGAGGGATGAATTAAAACACAGGCATTAGAAACACAGTACTTTTCATTTACATTAAATAACATAAATCACATAGAGTTGTCACATTTCACCACTCGCGGTAGATGCAAGGTTAAATGTCGAACTGCGGCGTGGACAGCATGCGAGCAACAGACCACCAGACTCGTCAGAAAGCTGAAACCCAAGGAAATGTTAATAATAAAGCGACCGATAGGTCACCGTTCCCACACGAAAAAAAAAAAAGGTTTTAAGTAGTAAATTTCATAACTTCACACATTAAACATCAAGGAAAAACAAATCCAGGGTACTTACCATAATGTTTCAGGTGCTAAATTTGTAGTAATAAATAAGTAAGTAAAAACATTCACTGACAAAACAAGTATAATTTATTTTAATAATAAAATCAAAAGTTTACAACAAAATATTGAATGACAACCGTGTCCAAAACCGAAAATTAAACCAGAAAAGAGATCACAAACTGAACTTGTCTATGTCGCAAAAGAACACCAAAATTGCTTTTGACGCTGTATGCGCACTTTGATCAGGACTGACGTGAAAATGAAATGATTGTATGAGGAGGATATGAAGTGCGTATGGAATAGATGAGGGGTTATATGAACGATTGCCCAAAAGTATGCCGAAAATATCTTTGACGGTGGCGTACAAATGCCTTTAAGAATTTAGATGGAATGATGAACAGACGACATAATCCTGTTCAAAGATTTAAAGTTGTCGAAAGAGTGAAGCCGCGCTATGAAGATAAATTTTAATTAAAATACATACGACTGTTCAAATAAATAAAAATATGGATTGGGTCAAAAAAATACGGCATCTCCTGAAGCGGCGTCCAAGTTACTCCTTCACGTACGCCTGCCTGCCTGCGTCTGCCTGCTCCAAAGCACGCTTTGGTGAGGTCTACGCGTCCGCGGTGTCGGTTTCAAAAATTGCGCAGCTCTCCACCAAAAGCTACAAGATAAGTTTCCCTACCTCTTGGTTGTTTCTGTCCTCCTAGTTTTGTTTACGTTTTAATTAACGTTTTTAGAGTTATACAGTTTAACTACACGTCTACTCGAATCAAGGTCCGGGGGGAAAATATTATAGCTTGCGGAATCGGCAATGTAACGGCATAAATAGCTAAGGCCCCCGCTGTCAGAAAGCTATGATCGTCTATTCTATCTACCCCCAAAAGAGATGTCCCGGTTCAGCTGTGAAAATGTCACGTCAAGAATGATAAGTCTGAATTTCTCGTTCCAGGAGAAATTCGTTAGATGTACAATAGTTGAACGGAAGATTGGTTCAGTAAGTTAAAGTTTCAAGTTAAACAGAGAAAGCATGTATGCCCGCAAGCCGGTATTTCGCATCAGTTAGCGGTGTTTTGCGCCAGATCGATCTTTGTTATAATTTGTGTACTGGTACCATTTACTTTTTGTATATATGGGCGCTTGGAGCTTCTTTTACGTGGTCGACCAAAATTTATAATATTTGTTTGGGATATCGTATGGTTATTCGTCGTAGTGTTACGACGTGAGTACTCAATGATATTTCATGTGCTCGCTAGTAGCGGCTTTAGTGGCTCCAATTATATCTACTCTATATGCACGGACATCTCAAATCATGTACACAGACCGATGAATCTGTCAATTATGCATATAATATTTACACAACTCGATTGAGCTCTCTCCTTTCTTATCTTATTTATCTACCTAACTATACAACCTCGCACACCCTCACCTTATCCTAATTCGTATTACTATATATATATAGGAAAATATATATATACATTTAAATATATATATATATATTTTTCCTAAACCATGCAAGATCCTTAAATCTACAAGGTAGTTACTGAAATTTACAGACTAAAGCTTACTTATATAACTTTTATACACTATCTTATTTGTCTACGCCCTTATTCGTCCTCACATAATACCTGGCTATATTTATAAAAATTTGTAACGGCATAAATAGCTAAGGTCGAACCACCGCTGTCAGAAAGCCATGATCGTCTATTCTATCTACCCCCAAAAGAGATGTCCCGATTCAGCTGTGAAAATGTCACGTCAAGAATGATAAGTCTGAATTTCTCGTTCCAGGAGAAATTCGTTAGATGTACAATAGTTGAACGGAAGATTGGTTCATGAAGTTAAAGTTTCAAGTTAAACAGAGAAAGCATGTATGCCCGCAAGCCGGTATTTCGCATCAGTTAGCGGTGTTTTGCGCCAGATCGATCTTTGTTATAATTTGTGTACTGGTACCATTTATTTTTTGTATATATGGGAGCTTGGAGCTTCTTTTACGTGGTCGACCACAATTTATAATATTTGTTTGGGATATCGTATGGTTATTATATAGTTATAGTATATAGTTTATAACCAACTACCCTCATCTATAAGAAACGCTCAAACAATGTATGCATTCAAAAGACTATTAACTCAACATATTTTATCGACAAGTGGGAATGTAACCATACGTCCTTCGATACTTACATAGTTACTTCATACATTTTTTGACATACCTACCCGAACTGTACTGGCTGTCACCTCGTATTGTACTTATTAGAACTATGTCGACGACATTTAAATGTATTTTTATCTATGTTATCACGTAAGTGACCTATGTCTTTAGTGATAATAAATTTCATTAAACCTTAAACCTTTTTATTTGTCGTAGTGTTACGACGTGAGTACTCAATGATATTTCATGTGCTCGCTAGTAGCGTGGCTCCAATTATATAATTAGTTCACGGCAATAAAGATCCAAATAGACCGGGTTTACACAATTGCGATTTAACGTTTTGAAACCTTCAACTCTGCGCAATTCGAGCTGGATGTTATCGAAACGTTTTCTTTAGTGCTTTAGAGATCTAACCCTCTCCACAACGAGTTACGTACTTCAGAAAATACAGATTTATGTACTCGTTTACCTCAGCACGCCTCGACTGAGCCCAGCAAAATAAATGCGTGACACAATCTACACGTTAGATCTCCCAACGAAATTGACATTTAATTTAAAGATGCAACTTGAATCAAAACGATCCAAGCCAAGGCAAAATATCAACCCGTCCCTAAACAATGAACTTTAGACTGTAATTTGATCTCTTCGCGCGTCCCCGAAAACACTCAAATGTCAAAGATATCAACAGGATAGGTTATCTGAGTTGACAACGTTTATACTTTGTTCTGAATTTGTTATTTTCATCCGCGGAACCCCATCGATCAAACAGTCTCCCTATGCCTTGACAACCTAGGTTTAGCCTCAACTAAACTCCTGTCTAGCCAAGTCTAAAATCCTAGTGTTATACCACGTCCATCATCGACACCACTCGAAGAAGTTGTGTGTGAATTGAATGTGCTTGTATGTTTAACGACTTGTGTGTGTGGGAATTTCAAAACTCGCTACACGAAGGGAATGAGGAAAGGATTAACCCGCGAATATTCTAAGAGCTAATCCAGGAACCCTATGGTGAAGGAAAAAGGAAATTAGGGTCGCTCCAAGCCCAGACTCAGACTCAGATCAAATTACCTACAAGTTCTTATCTAACGACCCAAGGATAGTTTTCGAATTTGGGTAGGTTGATTTAAAGGATAGGAACTGAGGTATATCTCGGCGCTTCAGACACACACGAAAATCCACTGTAGCACGCAATCACAAATCTTCCAGTTCCAGACGCGTAAAACAGCAGACCGAACTGTTCAGATTACCGAAAGACACGTGTACCACAGTGGTTTGACGTACGGACTGATTCCCTTCTTAATTTGGTATCTGAGACGCTGTAGTGCTTCGGGAACACAGCCTTCGTCAAGTTGACGTGCCTGAGGGGCGGGGGGTGGTTGGGCTTTAAGAGCTTTCGTGATATCGTCCTCCGGTTCTAGGAGGACGTCTTTGGGGCGCCTTTTGAAAAGGTGTTTCTTATTTATATCTGGGGTCGGATCATAAAGGGATGCTTGTACTATAAGCGGGTTTGGGTGGCTAGATGCATTAATGAAGAAGCGTTCGGACGCTTCTTTCATATATTGCTTTACTGTGGGGAGTCTAAAGTCACTATGGAGGTCTACGTTTCGCATGTACCACGGGGCACCTACGGCTTTTCGCATGAAGCGATTTTGTAAAACCTGAAGGGGCTTAAGGGAGTGGGAGCAGTGTGCAAAGACTGGACTTGCATACGTGAAGACCGGACGGATGCAAGTTTTAAATAGAGTTATTTTGCAGCGCAATGGAAGATTGCTTTTACTTCTCATGAGCGGGTGAAGCCTACTCATGTAGAAGGCTGCTTTGTCGCGGACCGTTTTAATGTGGGATTTGAAGTTTAGTCGGGAGTCTAATGTCACGCCTAAATACTTCACTTTATTTTCCCAGGGGATAGGGCGGTCAAAGAGGGTGATTTCGGGTAGTGAAGAGGACGCGCGGTCAGCTCGAGTTTTGCCCCTTGAGAAAAGCACGGCTGCGCTTTTCTCGGGGTTCATCTCTATTCTCCATTTGAGAGCCCATTCACCGAGGTCGGTTACTGCTTTCTGGAGTACTTGACAAACGCGCGCCCTCTTCCTACTGGTGTAATAGAGAGCCGTATCGTCAGCGTAAAGGGCTAGCTCGACGTATGGCGTGCGGGGAACGTCTTGGACGTAAAGTGAAAAGAGGGTGGGGGAGAGAACTGAGCCTTGCGGGACTCCGGCGGCTATGGGGTGGGGCCTAGAACGCGATTTTTCTACTCGATAGCAAAAACTGCGCTCAGTGAGGTAGTCTTTGATAATGAGTACAAGCCTATCGGGGAGGTTGAGTTGGTAAAGTTTATAAATAAGACCATTGTGCCAAACTTTGTCAAAAGCTTTCGCTACGTCAAAGAATATGGCACCGGTATCTTTGGACTTTGCCGTTGTGTGGAACCCTTTGTAAATGTGCTCCGTTATGCGGTGCACCTGTTGGACGCACGAGTGTTTGGGTCTAAAGCCAAACTGCTCGTTGGGTATGAGATTTTTGTCTATGCAAATGTCTTTGAGTCGGTTGAGAATAAGCCGTTCATAGACTTTGCCTATTGAAGAGAGTAAGCTAATGGGGCGATAGCAAGTGGGGTCGGTTCGATCTTTCCGGGGTTTGTGAAAGCCAATAACGTCAGCTTCTTTCCATGCGGTTGGAAAGGCACAGAGACGGAGGGAGGCATTGAAAATTACCGTAAGGGTTGTTAGGAGTCTGAGAGGGAAAGATTTAATTGCCATATTAGTGATTCTATCAAGCCCCGGGGCTTTCTTAGGTTTGAGTTCCTTTATTACTTTTTGCACTTCCTCAAGGGTGATCTCGGGAAGGGAGTCAATGGGGGGGAGAGAGCTTTTATGCTCAATTTCAGAGTTGACCATGTTAAGATGATCGGGGTCTATTGGTTGAGAGGAGGGAGTGCACTGGGTTTCTAGACTATCGGCAAGACATTCGGCCTTTTCGTCGTCATCAAAGGCTGCGGGTTGGTTATCCCGTTTTAGGGGGGGCATGGGAACAATCTCATCGGATTTGAGGTATTTACTGAATTTAAATATGGCAGTGTGGCTTGGGGCTATGCTGGAGACAAAGTCGTTCATGCGACTGCCTCTGAGCTCTCGCATGCATCTGGTAACCTCTCTTTGGAGGCGACGCATTTGAATTCTGTGATTGTCTGAGGGACAGTTATCATAATCTCTTTGTGCCGCATTCTTTGCACTAAGCAGCAGTCTCAAGTCCTCTGGGAGTTCGAAGCGATGGTTAGCCTGTACCGGGACCTCGCTAGAGGCGCCGGTCAGGGCTTCGTTGAGACTGCTGCCTATGTCAGAGATTTTGGCTTCTAGTTGGGCTCTATTGTCAATTTCTGATGTGATATCTAATCTTGGGTCCCGCTTACTGAGAGCTTGCTTGAATTTACGGTTGTTAATAACGGTCCTGGTTTCAGTCGGTTGGTCGAATGGCCTGCCGAGATAGTATAAGACCGGTCTATGATCCGAGTGAAGCTCGCTAAGTACACTTATGTCCCTGACTGGAAGGCTAATGTTTTTGAAGATACAGTAGGAGAGAATGTCTGGTCTGTGGTCAGCAGTGTATGGATAATGGGTCGGGGCATAGGGAGCTATGACTTCGCAGTCATCGAGGGATTCGAGAAGTCTGTGTACGGTCCGTCCGTTGGTATTTGTCTCATTACAGTTCCATTGCTGGTGCTTGCTGTTGAAGTCACCAGCTAGGATAACTGTACTACCTAGTTCTAAGAGGGCTTTGATATCATTAGCTATCATCTTCTGTCCGGCCGGCAGATAGACTGATGCTATGACTATGGGATCGTGACCTGACATTGCAATGCGGATGGCAGTTGCTTCGCAATTATCTAGTTGGGGGGCGACTATAGAACAAACGTGCAAAGATTTTTTATAATAGATGGCGGTACCGCCTTTGGGGTTATTTGGTCGGTCCTGAGTCGGTAAGCGGTCAGTACGGAGGAGACTATATTTGGCTATATTGAAGCGCCTATGTTTGGGTTTTAGGTAAGTTTCTTGGACCGCGAGGATATCTATTTTATGTCTATTGAGAAGATCGGCGACTTCTTCTCTCTGTTTAAGGAGACTATCAGCGTTATAGAGCGCTAAAGTTAGACTGTGGGGCTTTGTCCGTCCGTTTGTCGAGTTTACTAAAATGGGCGTACTATACATGATGGTAGTTTAGGTATAAAGGGTGGGTTGGTGGGTGGGGGAGGTGACGAAGGCGTATGTAAGAGGGGTGCGCCTGAAAGAGGCAAAGTTTGGGGGATATAGTGTGGGGAGGTCGAGAAGACTTGGGATGAATGCCCTAGGTGGGAGGGGTAGTTTATGAAGTTGGCGGCGCTTAAGGTGCCGTTGGAGGAAGTGGGGCCGTGGCCCGAAGCCTTGACCAAGGGGGTAGGTGGTGTTGGGTGGATATTGGGGCTTAGAAAACTTTAGAGGGCGTTGGGAGGGCGCTTGTTGGGAAGAACTCTGGCTCTGTTCCCACCTGCGACTTGCGCCTGGGGCTGCCGGGCATCCGCCATAGTTGGCTGGATGGCCGGTCTGCCCGCACAACACGCAGGTGGGAGGGGTTGCCGCGTCCTTCCCGCAAACGGAGGTGGCATGATTGCCTGCGCATTTCACGCAACGGGGGGGGGCAAAGCATCTGCTTTGGCCATGTCCATACATTTGACAGTTGTAACACTGTGAAATGATGTTGGCGGATTTGGCGGACTGATTCCCTTCTCCAACCCCGCACTCGTATTTATAGGTGGCCCACATGTCTGAGATGGCGTCCCACCCCGCAAATACTGCCCAAGCGCAAGCTTCTTATCATTAACTACACAGGGTCTAGTTTCAATCAAACATGCCATGCACGCTCGCTGTTCTACATTTTTGTGTATGCATAGTTCCTATAATCAACCATCGGTTATCACTCAAGACATTTGGTATTACCGATACACAAAATTTGTCGATCGCTGGCTATAAAGCGGTTGCAATTAATTAAGCCTGACTGCCCGACCGCTAGCGTCTAAGACAAAGATCACTGGAAAGATATGCAAACCCGTGATGTCAGACTCACCACAACGTAATAATAAATCGCAATTGTATATTTGCAGTCAATACATTAGCTTTCTCCGTATAGTTACATAAGAACCTTCCATTATTTAGTTATCAATAATTTATTCAGCGCGCAGCCAAATCGGCTCTGATCCCTACACATTTCGCAGGAATGCGACAAAAAAAACCTGACCCGACCTCTCCTCCCCGAAATTAACCACATTCTCAGGCCCATTTCTTGCCAACTTACTTCGAATCACTCAATAACCCAAGCGTTAAATGAACTGACTCTTGTATTCAATGTGTGTACCATTACAGCAACTATTACCTTTCATGTAAAAATATTACGTATATTCTGTGACTTTTATATTAACCAATTTGGCAATATTCGAATACTGTTCGCGAGCATTAGTAGGTATTTGACAGTCACTTATTGCATTTGACGGTCAATTTGAATCTCTATAGGAATATGATAAATTAATAACCAGGTCAATTCAGGCTTTACTTGTTCGACTTCTTGAGCATGGGCGGCGACTATGTCGTTGATCACTAGGGAAAACGTGAAACTTTTTTACAGCGTTTAAAGGCGCAAGGATGTTTTTTTTCCATGATATGTGATGATTTCGATTTGAAAACCAACGACAGTCAAGGAAATTGGTCAACGAAGCTGACAGCTGTCAACAACACGTAAACAAAGGGCTCTAGCCAAAAATATAAGAAACAGTGCTAAAAACAACAGAAGAAGGAGAAATAACTAAATAAAACCACTCAACTAACCTGAAACTGTGAGTACACAAATCCAATATTCAACACCATAGCCGGATAAATAAGAAAATCTGGATCAAGCAGTCGGGACACCATATAGAAGCATAACTATAACAACATCAACACAATTTAAAAGTACAATTAAACGGCTAAATCGCTAATTTTGCAATTTGATACACCCATATTCCAAAATAAACAGCTGCTTGGCACAACAAAACAAATGACATTCCGCACGGCTACCAACGTCACGGAGTGAAAGCGCGTTTCAAAATAGACCAACGAGTGGAGTGACGTAACTAAGCGATATGCTGGAGCACGTTCCGTTTCACGTATGACCACACGGAAAATATATCAAATGAATTTGTACGGGATCTAGTAGTGTACTCAATATAAATTCATTATTTCTACCACAAATTAATTCAACTGGAAGTAAAATAAATTCTCATGGATCAAAGTATCATGGATCACAACGACTATGTAACACTTAGAACCCAATACAGGCACCGAAGCAATTCATGTGGTGATGAATCAAGCTCATCCTTATTTGAAGATCTAAATAGAAGTTTTCCGAACACATCGTGCGTCATCAGCCACAATTCAAATACAAATGATCAACTTCAGAAACTTAGAAATGACCTTCATTCAGCTAACCAGGAAATTGAAAATCTTCTCACTAAAAAACCAGAGACTTCAAAAGGAAATCGAAAAATCTAACAAACTAATTGAGGTATATAAAACATTTAGGTTTTCTGAAACAGTGATGACTCCCTTAACTGCAAGACGAAGGAAAAAACCCAAGAAATCACCTTCACACAGTAACCCGAATAGAAAAATACAATTACTTATTAAAGATGACATCAAAAACACTGATAAAAATGGTGATGAGAGTGCTATACCGGAGCAAAGCGAAAAAACCAATCACACAGAATGTGATCAAGTGTCAAACGCCATCAAGACCACAGAAGAAAGTAACAGCAAGACAGTGATAGAGACTTCTATTGATTCAAAGAAAACCACCATCGAGACCACTCGTGACGAGACTAACAGTCAAACACCAACCACACATCCACCTATTACTATTCAAACCAACAATGATTCAATAGAGCAGGGAGATAATAATCAGATTACAGAAACAACACCGAAGACACAACCCATGATAAACAATACCCCAACTAAAACAAGCAATACACAGTCAGGTCATAAGTTCTGTCACACAATAAAAACTTTGGAATTTAGAACGCTGGCCACAAAAAAGTTTAATGAATTCGAATTTCGAATTTTTCATGAAAATAAAAATGTGTACTTTTTAGAATTTTCCTCATTTTTTAATATGGAGTGGACACTTAAAGAAGACCGTGTCGCAGTTATTGCGTTGCATCGTTGCGGTTACGCGCCAATTAAGATTTTCGACTTACTGAAAAATTTGAATATAACCAAAAGATTCGTTTATCGTACCATAAAACGATACAATGAAGGCTCTAGTGTAGATGACAGGTCAAGAAGTGTTCGCCCTCGCTCTGTTAGGACTCTAGCAGTGATAAAAGCTGTGAAAGCGCGAATTCAAAGAAATCCCATACGTAAGCAGAAACTGTTGGCCCTTCAGATGGGGTTAAGCAGGACCACGGTGAAAAGGGTGTTAAATGAAGACTTAGGGCTTAGGGCATATCGAAGAAAAACAGGACATCGTTTGGACGCTCGTTTAATGGACCTGAGATTGAAGAGATGCCGCGCTTTGTTGAAGCGGTACGCGGGAAAAAAGCATCGGGAAATTCTTTTTTCGGATGAAAAAATTTTCACCGTGGAAGAGAGCTACAACAAACAAAATGATAAGGTGTACGCACACAGCAGTGAAGAAGCGAGCAACCGCATTCCGCGTGTCCAACGAGGTCATTTTCCATCCTCGCTCATGGTTTGGTTGGGAGTCTCTTATTGGGGCTTAATTGAGGTACATTTTTGTGAGAAAGGCGTAAAAACGAATGCAGTTGTGTATCAAAATACAGTCCTCAAGAACCTTGTGGAACCTGTTTCTCATACCATGTTTAATAACAGGCACTGGTTATTCCAACAAGATTCTGCGCCAGCTCATAGAGTGAAAAGCACACAAGACTGGCTGGCGGCGCGTGAAATCGACTTCATCCGGCACGAAGACTGGCCCTCCTCCAGTCCAGATTTGAGTCCGTTAGATTACAAGATATGGCAACACTTGGAGGAAAAGGCCTGCTCAAAGCCTCATCCTGATTTGGAGTCACTCAAGGCATCCTTGATTAAGGCAGCCGCCGATATTGACATGGACCTCGTTCGTGCTGCGATAGACGACTGGCCGCGCAGAATAAAGGCCTGTATTCAAAATCGCGGGAGTCATTTTGAATAAACTTTATTACCATAAGAATCTATGTTTTAATAAGTTCATTTTGCTATATAAATGTTTACATAAATAATAAACATGTCTAAATTATTTCATATTGCACATGTGACAGTGTTATGACCTGACTATGTATAATAGGATACCGTTACCTATTTTGAATATAGAGAATACGAACTTGTTTAAATTAAAACTGAAGGAATATCTAGCTGCTGAGGCATATTACTCCATAAATGAATATTTGTTATGATAATGCGCAATATATGCTAATGTGTTGACATCTTATTTATTTATTTTTTCTGACATTTTAATTCGTGACAATAATCTAATCTAATTCAATTCTCATTTAATTTTATTTTATCTTTTTGTATGCCTGAATGTTGTATTGTACTGACATGCTATCAATTTCTTGTTTTGACATGTTTAATTATTCTAGCTACTTGCGTTACTTTCATGGATGTATCACCTGTTGATTTATTTATTTGTATGCCTAATGGCAGGACGTTAGAACATTTGTGAAATGTTACATCTTATTTATAACTACGATCCACAATAAAAAATTCTGATTCTGATTCTGAAAAAAAAAATAAGTCTCAAAGATCCGGAAAGATTGCCAGGGTTGTCGTAAACAAAGAGTTTGAGGTAAATTGTCGTAATAATCATAGAACAGAGGATAACGCAAAGACAACGTTGTCGATACAAACCAAACAACAAAATGTGTTTTGTTTGTTGTTGACAAGTGAAAGTTCTTGTTGTTCTATTTCGTCTCAGAACAGCTTTTGTTTTACTCATAAACATAGACAACATACGATTATTCACCAAAAAAACGGTACGTCAACAGGAAAATTTCAAAGACTGAATGATGACGTGAAGTGATGGAAGGAAGGCACTTATTATAAATAAATAATAAATGCTTGTCTCGTTAGTGAAATGTCTCTATTTCAGCATCCGTGCAGACACCACTCAACCATTTAATAAAGATAGATAAATATAGGTAGATAGATAGATATCTAGACAGATGAAATTTATAATAATCAAGTGAGTACAGTGAGTGTGATTGTATGTGGGTGTGTAAGTGAGTGCGATTAAGTGAGTAAGTGAGTGTGGGTCAGTGAGTGAGTGTGAGTGAGTTTGTCAGATCATAAGCGCGGTAGAAGGATAAGTCAAAAACTAATATAATAAGTCATTAGAGTTATTATTGAATTGGGAATTACAATGATTATTGTAAGAAATATTGAAAGATTGTTTCATTGTATTTAGATGTATTGTAGGTATGTATTTTGATTGCAATTTGTAAATTTATAAATATTTAGCGAATAAGTTGATATTAGCCTTTTGCAAAGCTAAAATATGTCTTATAATGTTTTTTGAATGTTTTCACTGATTTGAGCGTAGAGGAGGCCGTATGTTGTACCTACATTTTGAAAAAAGGTTTAAAAAACTACCTAACTCAAACACCCTCAAAAAAGCATTTCCTGCCAAGATATAAATATATTTTGAAGTAGCAACGGGCATGAAAAAAACATAATATGTCTCGCCAACAACATCTAATGTCAAATTTAGAACTTTTTTATGAACTGCTGACAAATGATTTTCTGAAAAATTGGTCATTAATTTCTCTGAATAACGAAACTCTTTGCATACATTTTAGTAAAGTACTTTTACTCTGTAATTAATTTGAACTCAGATGAACAAAATTCTTTACTTGCTTGCTCTGTGTGTATTATCTTCAATCTTTTAGCACCGTCTACGTGGAACTTATTTGACAATTTGCTTCCCCATTAATTTAGAGGCAATTAAAAATATATATGTCTCGCAGTTGTCTTTCATGCCAGTTACCATTCACAATAGTTGAATACTATTGAATTCAAAGAGGTTGTACCTATATTATCGATAATCTTGCACCTTATTGTTTTAATTCATTCACAAACCTTAATTGAAAAATGAAATTATATGAAATTGAAAAGTAAAAAATAACCCTACGAAAACTGTCCCAGGTAGACTCTAGAGGGGCTCGAAAGTACGTTCACTGTGTTCATATATATCGACCAATCAAAGATGGCCCAGTGCCGCATGACCCAATATATATGAAGCAATCATCAGTCTTTCGCCCTTTTCAGTATCTGGTACCGTTTTCAGATGATACTGTGTTAGAAGCGCGCCTTCTATGTTTTTTTCGCAACCGCATAAATGGAACGGCATGAACTTTAAGACAATATTTGACTTTACTTGTAAGGAGCGAAATATCATGGATTATGTTATTATTTAATTGTTATTATTATAAATATTTTATGTTATTCGTGACTCTGTGCTTATTCACTGCACTGCAATGTTATACACTACAATTTACTGTTCTTTCTAATGTTACACGTTTTTACTCAATCATTTTGATAATAGATTCATCAGGATGAAGGGATGCATGTCAAAATATTTGTTGTTCATGTCGAATTAGTGCCAGCTCTTTCACTCATGTATCATTACCATAATATTTGTCCTTGTCTATTCCTCGTTCTGTGCATCTAGCGTCAACGAGGATGTTAAATCTATGTATCGTCCTAAATATACTTTTAGTTATTTTCTTAGGATTGCGAAGTTTTGATACTAATAACAGTAAGTTATATTGCTTTATAAAAACATCGGAGAAAATGCGTTAAAGCAAAAACCGGCCAAGTGCGAGTGCTCACCCTTTTTAAACCATACATTTATCTATAGCTTTTCTGTAATATTTAGGGAAAGACCCATTTATGACTTATTAAAAAAAGTCTTTGTTGGTCTTTTTTCTTAAATAAGTTTTTATATAAATATTTCAAAATTTAAAAAAAAAATGAGATCCTAGCAACAAGATTATTTGACATGTCACACGGGTACACACGACACAGTTTGAAAAACTTTTTAGTTTATTTTATGATTTGTTCCCCAACTGTCCTTTTTAAGGTACGGAATCCTATAAAGGTGCAATACCCACTGTTCCAGTAGATTAACTCTCTGAAATTAAGCGATTTTCTTGTTGACTCGTAAACACCCATTCAATTCTAATAAATAGTTTTTTTTTAAATGACGGAGCCAACCTTGACCTTTATTTACTTTTCATTGGGGATTATTCTATAGAAACTTTACCAACCATTTGAAGTGGAAAGTTTCTGCGGTACGGGGCTAAATAACTGATTCGCTCTTGAGCCAAACAACTTTAACTTCGTAATGGAAGATAAGAAATGAGACTCTAGGACCTGAATCTAGGACATACTACTCGTACCTAGTTCTTATACCCACATATAGTTCTAAGTCTCAAGAGAACTAAATCTATTATCTACAACCTCAATGGAACTAGGTTTATTTGTTTGAAGCACATGTGAGTAGTTTGGAGCGCAAAGCGATGAGTATGCTTACAGGAACGATCATATTCTCGTGTTAGCTTCAGAAATGTTGTACTGCTATCTATCGCAATATGCTGATACCATACACACAAAACTGTCTTCCATTCACATAGTATCCAGACTCGTAAGTTGACAAATAATGAACTAGTGACGGTCAGAGCTTGCAATTACTATGGTGAGCGAACTACTCAATTCATCATACCACGAACAGCCTACCTACTCGACTCTGTAATACTATGTATGTTGTGCGATAACTTGTTAAGTGTTCGTACCCACTATTTCTTGTTTATTGTACCGTGTACGCATGAATGCCAGCATCACGCACAAACCTCCGTGGTTTATGTGATAAATTTGATCATTATTTGTGCCTTAAATAAAAATAAAAACAATGATTGGAGGTGTCTCAACGTATGTTGATGTGAACGATAATGAAAACGAGATTTAGGTGACAGAGAATTTTTTCAATTCATGTTCTATTTTGTAGCGACAGCCAAGTCAACAGAAAAATACAATAAGTAATAAAATACAAATAAAAAATATTGACGTCGACAAACTTTTGAAGTGTATAACTTCTTTAGCCGTGGTTTGAAATTCGAAAATTGGAAAAAAAAACAATGGCCAAAAGTGGTGCCTATTTTATTCCGCCATCAACAAACTATGAAATATTAATGCTAGACTATGTAACAAACAAAACATAGCATGACATTTTTTTTTTATGTCATGCTTTGCCCCAAAACTTTTTTAACGTGACGTCCTAATGATTTAGCTTAAGTGTGGGGTTAAGGGTGACTTACTCTAATGATAAAGGAACATTGGCTTCATGCATGTTTTTTTTGTTGTAAATTATTGTAAACCAATAATTCGTTCATCGATCATCTTTTTTGCAATTGTGCGAAATTATTCACTTCTTTTTTCACCTTCCTACACCTAATACACCTAGCACACCTCGCGCTATTCGTATTTATCGCGCATTTTATCGCGTCTTTGTTACATTTTTGTATCGAAAAGTGTCAGTGAGACGCGAGTTTTTTCATTTAGACGCAATAAACGCGAGTCTCTCTGGTGTAGCCTCGAAGTTTTATGGTAATTCTGTAAATGTTTTACCACATATAAATCCTGCGTCACACCAATTTCCATTCGCGATAGCAGAGGCACAGTTGTGTCGAGAGTAAATATTTTTTTTACATCTAGAACTGTAGTCTGGCATGAATTTTTTTGCTCGTTATTGTAGTTATATATGTATGTAATTATTTTATGATAAGATCACTAAATATTTATTTTTATAGTTATTGTTATGTTATTTGACTTCCATGCATTATGCACTCATTTACTTAGGTAAAGGATTACCTTCACTTATTTCAACTTGTTTGTTTTTCTTTTTTGTGATGTAATAATTACCTACAAGTATCTACTCACTTGTATGCTCGTCCGTCTGTCTGTTGTGTATGTCAATCTGTCCATATATAATATTTGTGTAAATTTGTAATTGGTCTTCCATCCTATAACTCATATTTTTATAATTGTACCTAGCTGTTAGTTTTCCCTGATAATAATAAAAAATAAATAAAATAAAAAATATTAACCACCGTCAGAGGCGCTGATGTCTATTTGTTGTTGATTTTTACGATGGAGGCGGTGGCAAGTAATTGTGATACATGAAATGGCCAACTATGGTTGAATTAGAACTTTCATTGAACGAAGAAATCTTTTAGGGCAAAACACTGCGGTAGCTTATGAGTAAGACTAAAGGCGGCGAGCGCAGCGAATAGTCTTCGTGATAGTTCAACAAGTATATCACAAAAACATTAGGTAGTACTAAATAAAAATGCTATTAAAAAGACATGTTTCATCAAATTCAACCCTTTCTGAACATTTCTTGAAATGATCGGCCATTTCATGAAACGATCATCAGATACCCTACACTATTATCATTGACGATATGGCCAAACGTATATGACCATATCGTCAAACGTTGATGTTTAGACGATCTGTTCAGTCTAAGTTTAACCACATCAAGATATAATCAATTCTAGGATATGGCTACGACAGATAAATATAACACACGAACAATTTGTACTGGCGAAAGGCCTGTTGCTCCCACTCCAATGTCTCGTGGCCGACTGAGCTCACAGCGTTGACGTCGAGAATCTATAGGAATTTCGCTCGGTAAATGTTTGAATATTATTAATAATATATCTATAAATTTCTAAGTAAAGTTACTTTAGCATTACGTAAACAAGTATTTTATCTTTGTAGACACTTAAACAAATATGTGCTGTAACCTCTTTTTTTGTGTTGTTGCCCTCTCCTTGAAGTCCCTGTTGGTTGCTACGGGCCGGCAAACCCTAGGTGGCCCAAGTTGGCCCCCCGTGCGCCAAAGTTGGCCACCAGTGAATAAAATTGTTACTCGGGTGTTGGTCAGTTGGCCGTCTCAGAGGGTTGGTCTCTTATCAAGGAAAGAATTGAACACGGTGGACAAGGTTTATTACATAAAAATGAACAAAGGGGGGGTCTTCTCTCCTGGCTACTTATCTTAACCAGCAGTCTCGCTTGTTTACCCCAACGGAGGGAAGCTCCCGCTATGGATGCAGCGTTTATGCAGTGCGATGACGCACTTCACAATCAGGTGCAGGTGCTACACCAAACAGGCGCCCGGCTGCAATTAGTTACTGGAGTTAGGAAAAATTTCTAATTAATAAATACTCGCTGACAGGTTTTTAAATGGTGTATTTCTTTTCGTGGCAGTAACAAAAGTGTTCTCAAAATCAAAGCAGTCCTATTTATAACATCTATTCCCTCCATCTCCCGCGTTCGTTTTCGCGGTTAAACACACCCTTCTTCAGACTATCCAAAACCGGAAATGCAATTTACACGTATTATTTCTAACACGAATTCTATAATTACTACAAATATTCTGGATAGTTCTAAAATTGGCTTTAACATTATCAAGATTTAACAAATTATAAAACATTTCAATAAACCATCAGATTAATATTAGCATCGAACGGAAATGTCTAATACATCGCTAGTTACCATTTTTAATCATGTCACTTCCTGTTACAAGTCTAAAAGATTTAAATATGAATTAAACATAATAACGATAGGACCTTCATAAATGGCTCTAAAATCAGAATAGACTTTATTATGATTTTAGAGTTCAATTTTCAAAAAAGGATATAACCAGAACAGGGTACGTCTATAACGGAAGTATTACTACATCCGGCTATAGGTTCGACAAAGTTAAATTTGAAGAAACGAGGATAGATTCATGATTTAAACCAAAGACAAATATAAACTAAAGAAATGATGATTAATTACAATTAATGTCAAACATAAAAGGATTTTAACTATCATCATAATCCTTCAAATAATCTAAACGGAAATGGAAAGTTGCTTTACGTTAGTACAAGCCGGCTCCACTAGATGGCGTTAGATGTAAGTATAGTGAAATATACAAGGTGTAACTAACAAGAGCTAACATTCGACCGTCCTGACTCTAAAGTTTGTCTCTAAACTTATACAATTACTTCTACAAAACATTATTTCTGCAAACTAGGTATACTATCTCATTATAAAACAGGGAAATAATAATATCAAGACTTTGTAAGCATGCCTCTTATTCAAGATAGGCTTCGTTATCTGCACCTGATCCCTCATTCCTGAATCTATAGTATAATAACTACAGATTCATTAATCGTATCAGACTTCCAGATCTTCAGTTTTAATATCTGCACCTGATCCCTCATTCCTGAATCTATAGTATAATGACCATAGATCCATTAATCGTATCAGACTTCCAGATCTTCAGTTTCAATATCTGCACCTGATCCCTCATTCCTGAATCTATAGTATAATAACCACAGATTCATTAATCGTATCAGACTTCCAGATCTTCAGTTTTATTATCTGCACCTGATCCCTCATTCCTGAATCTATAGTATAATGACCATAGATCCATTAATCGTATCAGACTTCCAGATCTTCAGTTTCAATATCTGCACCTGATCCCTCATTCCTGAATCTATAGTATAATAACCACAGATTCATTAATCGTATCAGACTTCCAGATCTTCAGTTTTAATATCTGCACCTGATCCCTCATTCCTGAATCTATAGTATAATGACCATAGATCCATTAATCGTATCAGACTTCCAGATCTTCAGTTTCAATATCTGCACCTGATCCCTCATTCCTGAATCTATAGTATAATGACCACAGATTCATTAATCGTATCAGACTTCCAGATCTTCAGTATCTATCTATACTATTCTTTCTTTTCTATAAATTTTAAGCATTCTTCTCAAATCATACTTTCTGTGCAATTTATAAATTCTATGTAAATTACACATTTTATTTAAATTATGCTCGTAAATCATCTAAACACAATATGATACATTATTATCCAAATTAACTACAACTTATATGTTCATCATCTGTGTTGTCACTATCAGTATCACTCTCTACAGTCACTGTAATCCAAGGACGTATGCGATCTGTTGACCAAATATTACTATATTTTCCTTTAGTTATGTTGGAACCAGGAATACTTGATACCTCGTATCTATCATTTTCTAAAACCCTTGATATCTTGAACGGGCCCGTATACTTGGGCAAAAGTTTTTTACTCTTCCCATCATTAGAAGGAGTAGGTTTTAAAATTTTCACTAAGTCACCTATCTTGTATAGCGTAGCGTCTTTTCTAGTTTTGTCAAATCTCTCTTTTTGTTGAGCCTGATTCTTCTCAACGTGTTCATTAATCTCTTGTATAATTTGTTCACTAGCTTTCCCGTTTTGTCGTGTATCTACCACTGTATCTCCTAGTATACCGTCTCCTTTTCCTAACAATCTTTTCCCAAATAACGCTTCTGAGGGCGTCTTGCCTATCCCTTTATTGAGTGTATTATTAAGTCCCCATTGTATCTTCCCTAGTTCTTGATCCCATTTGTTTTCACCTAAACTATCTGTATAGGTCCTAAGTCCATCTAAAATAGTACGGTTATACCTCTCCACTTGTCCGTTAGCCCTAGGAGTAGAGACAGCATTAAGAATGTGGCGAATTTCATATTCTGTACAGAATCTTTTGAATTCGTTTGAAGTAAAACTCGTACCTCGATCTGAGATCAACCTAACTGGATGACCGAAGATTGAAAACAACTCTATCAAACATCTGATAGCCGAGTTTGATTTAGTATTGCGTAGTGGTTTGAGTATACTAAATTTAGTAAATCCATCCACAAGTACAAATAGATATTGATTACCCCTGGAACTCTTGATAAATGGTCCTAAATGGTCTATGTGTACTGTGTGGAATGGAATATCATATTTAGGAATATTGTGTAAATAACCTTCTTTTGGTCCTGAGGGTTCTTTACCGAAAGCACAGTGTAAGCAAGATCGTACATATTTAGTTATAAATTTCTTCATTTTGGGGAACCAAAAATCTTTCCTGATCTTGTCCAAAGTTTTTTCTACCGAAAAATGTCCTACATCATCATGATTTCGTTGGCATATTTGCCACCTAGCGCTCTTCGGGACTACCCATTTTAGTTGATCTCCTATTTTTCGGTATATGCGATTGTTTTGTACGACAAAGTTTTGTCTTATATCAGTCAATTCCTTGTATTGCGAGTCTTCAAGAATGGATCGAATATGTTGAATTTTAGGATCTGTCAATTGAAGACTCAGTACCCAATCTTCTTGAGATATATGCATTACCCGAGACAAATGTTCATACTTGTCATTATCCTGTCCATCTTCAAGAGGATTTCGACTGAGCGCATCGACATGTTTCATTGTACAACCGGGTCTATATTCAATGGTACAATCGTATTCTTGCAGAGCGATCCACCAACGAGCTATCCTTGGTATTAAATCTCTCTTGGAGAAAGTTGATCTTAAAGCGTTACAGTCTGTGTGTATTGTAAAGGGTTTACCTAACAAATAAACTCTAAACCTATTGAGAGAAGTTATAACGGCAAGAGTCTCTAATTCATATGCATGAAATTTCTCTTCATCTCGCGTCGTTTTTCTACTAAAGAAAGCGATAGGTCTTAAGTCAGATTTCATATTTTCCCTTTGTAATAATATTCCTCCAAAGCCTTTTTTTGATGCATCACAATGTAATTCCGTGATGAATTCAGGATTATACAAACTCAAAATAGGTCTGATGATTAGTTTCTCTTTTAATGTTGTAAAAGACTCTTGCTGTTCTTTCTCCCACTGCCAAGCAATATCTTGTTTCGTTAGGTCAGTCAAAGGCTTAGCGATGCTAGAAAACCCCTTGATAAATTTCCTAAAGTAGCTAGCCAGGCCAATAAATTGTCGAATCTCATGCACTGATTTGGGAGTTGGGAATTGTTCTACAGCAGAAATTTTGGCTTTACCAGGTCTAATGCCCTCGACAGATATTTCGAACCCCAAATATTCTATTTCAGTTTGAAAAAAGTTACATTTATTTATATTTAACGTCAGTCCAGCTTCCCTTATGAGAACAAAGGTTTGTTCTAATTTTGCTAAACATTCTTCGAATGTCTTTCCACATATTAATAGGTCATCCATATATGCCAAAGCACATTTCTCACGAGATTTTCCCAACATTTTATTTATTGTTCTTTGAAAAACAGCTGGACAATTAACTAGTCCAAAAGGAGCTCTACAAAACTGATACAACCCATCAGGAGTTATAAAAGCTGTCAAGTGCTTACACTCATCTTTTACAGGAATCTGATAAAGTATTTATTTCCACTCAATAAATCTAGTTGATCATCTATTCTTGGGAGAGGATAATTATCTCTTATTGTCTTTCGGTTCAGTGCCCGATAGTCGACACACAATCTATATCCTCCTGTCTTCTTTGAAACTAACAATACAGGACTAGCATACTGTGATTCTGACTCTTCAACAATATTATTTTCCAGCAGCTCATTGACCATATTTCTAACTACCTCTTTTTCAGTATGACTCAAACGGTAAGGTCTGTAAACAACGGGGATTTCATCGTGTAGTTTAATTTCTAGTTCTGTTATGTCTGTACAACCAAGTTCGGCTAAGTTTTGCGCAAAACAGTCACGATTTTTGTTGATTACTTCATAAGTTCTACTTTTCTGCTCGGTTGTAAGATCAGGGTTAACATTAATTTCCTCCTTACTGAAAGGTTCTAAATGCTGTAGAGCAAAGAAGCATCTTGGCTGTCCGAACATTTCTGAACTGTCTAGAGAATCTTCACTTTCACTCAAGGTAATACCCCGAGCAACACCGAAGTCTTTTGTAAAGTAAATTGGACTGTTGAAGATATTCATTATAATAATAGCACACTTCCCGTCTTTTAATTTATACAACCCTTCCTGAATACAATACTCAACACCATTTATGTTTCGATAATTACCTTTTAGGTATATATTTGCATCGCGTACATCCTTACAGTAGCATTTAATTAAACCTACAGTTTCAATTTTAGTGTCGGAGTGTACGTATAACATGTGTTTGTTATAAATTTGGTCATTATCAAATGACGGTAACTCAGGATTAAAATCTCTGGTCATGATATTAAGGGAGCTATCTGTTTTTGTGATAATCACATTAGGTAATTCGGTGAAATCCTGTCCTACAAGTAAGGGTACGTGCAATTGTTCGTCTCTTACAACTAGCGCTGTTATCGTAGCTTCAACTGTATCAATAAGTAAAGTTAATTGCACTCTACCTAAAGGCTGAACACGTACATTCGCCAATCCATGAACTGTCGGTATACTATCAGTCGCAATTGCTAGACCTATTTGGGTGGCCAATCTTTGCGTAATTAGTGTGCAATCGCTTCCCATATCAACAAAGCACTGAGTTTCTTTTACATTATTAATCAGAGCTCTTTTGTAATATTTATGGCTAGGATCGGCTATGCTGTTTATAACAAGAACCTGTTTTTCAGTATTTTTCTTTTTACGCGGACAATCATTGGTTTTATGACCGTATAACTTTTGCTAACCATATTTCAATTCGGCTATTTTTGATAGATGGGTCAAACTCTGGGATCATGTTTTCATTGCCTCTAGTGGATAAACCTGGTTTTAGTGACTGTAGGAGTTTATAAAATTCATCGAAAGTTACTAACATGCCTGAATTAGACGAGTCAGTTTTATTTCTAACCTGTACGTCCAGCACCGTATTACTCGTCGCTGTAGCACTCGGGTTCACGTTTTCTTCGTCTCGTCCGGTCGTAGAACTACTTGACATCATAGCAGCTGGGTCGTCAACTCCGATTGCAGAATTGCTCGACGTCATGGCGACTGGGGCATCTCGTCCGGTCGCAGCATTGCTTGACGTCATGGTGACTGGGCCATCTCGTCCGGTCGCAGCATTGCTTGACGTCATGGCGACTGGGCCATCTCGTCCGGTCGCAGTATTGCTTGAGGTCATGGCGACTGGGCCATCTCGTCTGGTCGCAGAATTTTCTGGATCATGTACTCGTATTGCTGAAGAAGTACCTGGGGTTTGAATGCTTGAAGATCGTATGGAATTCTCCTTTGAACGCCTGACGTCCTCATTGTGGATACGACGTCGTTGTGATGAAGTATCCCTGGCCGATTCACGAAATCTCTTTTTTGATGGACTAATATTTCGTTCCCGCGATCGGCTCGTTCTAGGTGTCCTGCGGCTTCTATCACGATCTCGACGTTTACCACGCCGATAGCTTCTAGATCTTGAACGTGATCTTCTGGATTTAGAGCGGTCCATCGTGGGGCAGTTGAAGAATTTGCTTCTTTCGTAGAACCACTTCTGATAATAAATACTCGCTGACAGGTTTTTAAATGGTGTATTTCTTTTCGTGGCAGTAACAAAAGTGTTCTCAAAATCAAAGCAGTCCTATTTATAACATCTATTCCCTCCATCTCCCGCGTTCGTTTTCGCGGTTAAACACTCCCTTCTTCAGACTATCCAAAACCGGAAATGCAATTTACACGTATTATTTCTAACACGAATTCTATAATTACTACAAATATTCTGGATAGTTCTAAAATTGGCTTTAACATTATCAAGATTTAACAAATTATAAAACATTTCAATAAACCATCAGATTAATATTAGCATCGAACGGAAATGTCTAATACATCGCTAGTTACCATTTTTAATCATGTCACTTCCTGTTACAAGTCTAAAAGATTTAAATATGAATTAAACATAATAACGATAGGACCTTCATAAATGGCTCTAAAATCAGAATAGACTTTATTATGATTTTAGAGTTCAATTTTCAAAAAAGGATATAACCAGAACAGGGTACGTCTATAACGGAAGTATTACTACATCCGGCTATAGGTTCGACAAAGTTAAATTTGAAGAAACGAGGATAGATTCATGATTTAAACCAAAGACAAATATAAACTAAAGAAATGATGATTAATTACAATTAATGTCAAACATAAAAGGATTTTAACTATCATCATAATCCTTCAAATAATCTAAACGGAAATGGAAAGTTGCTTTACGTTAGTACAAGCCGGCTCCACTAGATGGCGTTAGATGTAAGTATAGTGAAATATACAAGGTGTAACTAACAAGAGCTAACATAATTGACTTTCACAAATGTTAAAAGAGAGAGTCTGCGCCTGGGGCGTTCCTGGGCTTGGTACGTAGAAATGCACTCTGGCCGGGCGTGACGACGGTGGGGTCCTCTTCGGGAGCTATCGGCGTGGCGAAGTACTCTCGCAGGTATCTTTCAAGTGCTGCGACGTGCTCCACATCATCCGTAAGGTTCGGCTTGAACTGCTTCACGAGGCATTTGGCGAAGATCTCCGCACGGTCTTGGGCTCGGAATCTTGGTAGACAGTCGCTGCCCAGGATTGGAAGGACAGGAGCTGGAGTAGTCGATAAATCCCGGCACAGGCGATGCACGAAGGGGACGTGGTTGCCTTTGAACTCGACGTGGCGTTCCCAAGATTCTTCGGCGTAGAGATCGAGTTGGCGCTTCAACTCTGCCGTCATGGCATTGAGCCTGGTCTTCATCGTAGGGCAGTGAGTTTGCTGCCACTGCTTCCGGAGAGCTTATCGCGGAAGAGTGCGCGTAGCTCAGCAGGGAGAGGAGTGGGCTTCCCCCCGCGAGCTACGGCGTGCGATGACAGGACGAGCGTGTCTCTGATCTGGCTGGTCAACAACGATGCCAGCCAGTCAACGTCTTCCGGATGGTTGACTGGGCAGGTGGTGGAGGACTAGTCGAGGGCGGCGGCGAAGGCACCCCACTGGTAGCGTCTGCGTGATGCTAGTGGAGACACCCAGGTGGGCAGGTCCGCCAGGGCGAGAAGTGGCCTGTGGTCCAATGGGAGGTCAGGGAAAACCTCCTGGCTTAGCAGTGTCCGCAGACCTCTGACGACTTTGACGTCGATGATGTACCATCCGGCCCGCGGATTTGAAGTGGGTGGGCTCGTCGGAACACCGATGATATCGTAGTTGTGGCTTACTGAGTCGGCATGGATAGCGCGTCCAGCTGGGCACACCCTGATGGAGTTCCAGGCGGTGAGTGTCACCGCCGTCGAGTGTCGGGTGCGGCAACTGTAGCAGCCCCCGTAGCTCAGAGGTGTGGATTTGGGAACTGGGCGGCTTGTACATGGCGTCGAGTCGCAGCACCTGGCTGGCGACCTGTAGGTCTACGCCCAAAGCATACAGGGATGTATATTCCTGGGCTTTGAAGCCCAGGAATATACATCCCTGTATGCTCGTTGACGAGCTGGGGAATGATCTTCCTGCCGACGATGACTGCCAAGCCTCGAAAGGCCAGGCCGCTGGTGGATTTCTCGTTCTTGCGGTAGACGAAGTAGCCGGGCAGCGACAGCTTGTCGCTTCCGGCTAGGAATGTCTTGCTGACAAGCATCACGTCGATGCGGTAGTCCCTCAGGAACACGTGGAGCAGCCGTTTATTCCCGGTCAGTGACTGCGCATCGCAGCGGACAATCCTGGGCGGCTCATACATTGCGAAGCAGAGCCGTGAATCGGCCCAGGGCAGTGGGGTCAGGGCACTGGGGTCCCAAGTCCTGCTGACCTATCACAACAGCTGGAGTGGCGGTGCCAGAGATGGCCGCAGTTTCACTGGCGGCGAGAGCAGCCACCGCGGCGCCGGCGGCAGATGGAGCCATCGCTTTCTTCTTCTTATTTTTCCACCCCCGCTTCGTCTTCTGCTTGGGGACTTCGTCCTGCGCCATAAGCGAGGCGGGCGCTGGTTTTTCTTAAAGCTCGGGACGGGGCAGAGGAGGAAGCTGCAACTTCTTGGGCCCAGGCGTGTGTGTGAGCCCCACAGTGCCGGCCTTCTTATTCCACGCCTCCTAGCGGAACACAGGCCCCTCGCATTATTCGCCGTGTGCGGGCCACCATAGTTGGCAGTTTGGCACATGCCGGAGGCTGGTCTTTCGGGTGGGGGCACTCCCGCGCCGAATGGGGACCGCCACTACGCACGCATGCCAGGGGGGGTTGGCACATTTGCGAGGAGTGCCGGAACTGCTGGCACCTGTGGCACTAGGCCGGGCCCTGTCTGGAGCTCCAGGCCTTGATCTGCACCCCCGGCATGTACCTACATGAGCTCCGAAATCTCATTTCGCGAGCGGGGCAGCGGAGTGCTTATGGCGAGCGGGCACTGTCATTGCGGTTGCCAGCGGGGCGGACGGACGCGCAATAGGCGGCACCGGATACCTCACTGAACGGGGGGGCGCGGTGCTGAGGCGTGGTACCCCAGACATGTTTTTTGCGGTCGCGGCCGCCGCGGCAAACGACACTGTTTGAGAGCTCTTAGTAGGTAAAACACTCGTACCTTTAATTTCCAGTGTTGAAGCGCTCTCACTTTCTCTTTCACTCGCGGCGGTCGGTCCAGAGGTGGGGGCGCTGGACCCGGATGCCTGGGGCTCACCCAGTAGGGGCGAGAGCCTCGGCATGTCCAGGCTTGTAATCCTGTGTGCAGGCGGATGGGGTGGCGGGCCCACTTCCCACTACCCCACAACAACTCGTCAGTAGGGCTTTCACCACGCGCCCGCCTCGTCCTGCGGTGGGGCGACGGTAGGAGTAGCGACTGCACACGTGCCTGCTCCAGCAGTCTTGCGTCGAGAATTTCATCGCCGATGCTAGCCGCAGTCGTACCGTCCAGGGCAGCACGGCTATCGGCGATATAGGCCTCCATGGCGCGTAACAGTCCTGGCGAAAACAGTGTGGCTTGAGCGGCCCGGATGAAATATAATCTGTCCAACTCAAGGTCTGCTCAGGGGCTGCCTGTCACAGCGGTATGGCGGTCACTTGCACTGACACAGTCACTCTCACTGTAGCCCTTAGAAGGACTTTTGAACTCGGCCATAGCGGGATATGGCCGACTTGGCTGCCCGAAGGGGGTACCGACCAGGCACGAACTTAGGCGAAGCCTGCGGCCGTTCCTAGTAGGTATTCCCCTCCGTACAAAACACTCGCGACGGTGAAATCGTGGCGCGCACAGGCGCGTGTTACGCACGTCCGCATTCGTATGCGGTGGAACGGTGATCAATGGTAGGTCCGGTCCGTATGCGCGAAGGTCGAAGCAATCTCTCTGAAAAAAAAAAAGTCGCTGATCCCCGCTTTTATATGCGCACGAGATCCGACGAAATTTCCAGAACATGGGTTTGAAAGGTGTCACTACGACCGATCCGCGCCACCTTGCGGCACTGGGGTGAAACACTCGATTTCTCGTCTAGACTAGCTCGCGAGTATCTAAACGTCATGCAACCAGTGGGACGCGGCCCCTCCACTAGAGTGCGTTACCAGCACAGACCAGATATCGAGATAGACGCAGCAAACACGGTCGAATGTATCAGAACCAACCGTGTAACTTTTTCACCACCTACTGTGACGTCACGAGCGCCTTTTAGTGATGGGTTGACATGTTAATCGTGAAACAGAGTCAAAGGCGCTGTTCGATTCCAAATCGATATTCGATCGATGGTTTCTGAACGGTCATTTTTTAATTTGACGTTAGCTGTCAATCTGGCAGTTTTGACAACTGACAGACGAAGAAAAAACCCCGCAATGAAAACGTGTTGATTAGATTGTTGAAATTAAATCAAAGGGCATCTGGAATGTATTCGGGATTCCCTCAGGATTATTAATATAGCTGAGTGTGCCGTTGTCTCTCGAACCAGATAAAGTTCGGATTTTCGTGCCCGATTCGTATTTTCCACGTAGAACATAACCTGTGTTGGACCATTGTGCTTATTGACGCTGGCCCGCCAGTCATTCCTGGTTGGCTGAAGAACCTGTCTACTAAGAAGAGCCTAGGGCGCGCCCGGGCCTTGCAGAGAGACAGGAGGTTGACGGGACCGAAGCACAGACCAGGTTAGATCTACCCCACATAACTTTAGCTCGGTGAATCGCCGACGTTCATCACTTCTTGGCACCTGATCGTCACGCTACCTCGTAGCTGATGGGCCCCTACGAGGTCATTAGGTGCTGAGAAGCCTGAACATTTTGGTAGCTAGAGCGTGGTTTCCTGAGATTTGCAGCCGTCAAGGGCTTCAGGAAAGCACGACTTGGGACTATCAATCTGTAGGTATCTAGGCGGTTAGGTAACTTGTTTGTTCCTATATCCACATAGATTGGTAGTATTTGTAAGCTATCAGTCTATTGCTGGTAGTAGACAGACAGATATTACAGTTTTCCCTAAATGACCAGTTGTACTGAGATGTGACTCAGAATAGTAGGTACTCAACTTAGGTACGCATTGTATTAGAAACATTGTAGGTGAATTGAAATTTGCATTGAATTACTAGTTAGTCAATCTATTAGTGGTCTATTATCTGTGTGTGTTATAATAATAAAGGGAAACTAACTTGTTATTTACAGGATTAGAATATTAGATCAATAGCAAAATTTATATATGTAGATATAAAACTCGGTTCCTATTGTTTAAGGAAAACAACATTATTTAACTTATAGTTTAGGGTTCCCTCGTTTGGGTTATAAACTGAAGGGTCCAATAAAATTGAGTTACTGCAAATTGTGAGTAAATATCGTTCCGATCATGTCGTTATCTGAAATCCAGAAGGGTGTTTCTAAGGAACTCAGATGGTTTTCCTCCGCACATGGTCTGATAGACCGTTTAGATAGACATGATGTGGTATTGGAGCGGTCTATGGACGTTAAGGAACGTTACAATAGGGTGCTCGAATTGTCCGCGCAGGCGGAATCAGTTGATGGTTGTGCACCTGACAGGCTGTCACGGTTGATAGGGGATGTCGACCAATGTATGGAGATGGCAGCTGCTATCACGCAGAAGGCTGCGGACATACGTAGACAGCGCGAGTCCAGCCATGGTGGTGACATTGAAGCACCTCTGCCGCATCAGGGATCGGGGACCAGGTTACCCGCGATAACTATGCCTACCTTTGACGGCGTGTCCGGTGAATGGATGAGCTTCATCAATCTGTTCGACAGTTTGGTGCACTTGCGATCGGACATTACCAAATCTGTCAAGATGGCTCAGCTGGTGGCAGCATTGAGGGGTGAGCCTAGGGAGCTGGTCGCTCATTTGACAGTTACGGAGGGCAACTATGAGACGGCCAGGCAATTGTTGGTCAGACGTTACCACAACAAACGGAGGTTGGCCGATGCCCAACTGAACCGTTTGTTTAGCATCCCGGTTGTGAAAAAGGTCGGGGCCTTACAGACGGAGGTTTTGAACCCATTGTTGTCCGTCACCAAGGCTCTAGAGAATCTTGGACTTCCGGTTGGTGAATGGTCGTACTTACTGTTGTACATTGTACTTTCCCGCCTACCCGCTGACGTGCAGACTCGTTTCGAACATTCTCACGGGAGGTCGGCCGAGGACCTGCCCGCCTTCTCCGACTTGGTCGGATTTTTGGAAGAGGAGTCTCGACGGGCAGAGAATTTGGGGTTGACGGTCACCCATCCTTCGGAGCCACAGAGAGCTGCCGGGAGCGCTGTGAGTAGGGGCCCTCCGACGAGGAAGGACCGCACCAACCGGCAGTCATATGGGACTGTGAGTGCATTGACCCCACATAGTGAGACCTGCCCATGTTGTAGGCAGATTGGCCATGCTGTGGCCAATTGCAATAAGTTCGGGGAACTTAGGGTTCAGGGACGGCGCCAGATGGCCAAACAGCGGGGCTGGTGTTTCCTGTGCCTCGGGCCACACATGGCTAGGGACTACACGCGCACACAAATGTGCGGATATTGTGGTGGGGCCCACAACAATCTGTTGTGCATGAACCGGTCCGGCCAACAGCCACGACAGGGCCGTACCCAGGGTGACACGGCAAGGGGACCTGAGAATTCGTTTGCGACTCGGAGCGCAACTCAGGGGCCAACGTCCCCACGTGCACAGGGCAGTACTAGGGTGCAGGGCCGCAATCAGGGTCATCACATGGGGGGCCCTGAGTTTTCGGTTGCGACTCAGCATCCGACTCAGTGGGCAATGGGGCCACAAGCACGCGGCCACCCAGGGGTGCAGGGCCGCACTCAGGGTCATCACATGGGGGGCCCTGAGTTTTCGGTTGCGACTCAGCATCCGACTCAGCGGGACATTGGGTGTGTTGAGCAGGCCGTAACGGGCGGGTGGCATGGGACACCTTCGAGCTATGCGGGTGCGGTTCGGACGCCGCCTTAGTTGTCGCCCCGCTCGTCGCCTCGTCTTCGTCGGTCACATGTGATGTCCCCCCCGCTCATGGAGCGGCCACGGTTGAATTCACGCCCACCCCCCTTTACGGGGAATCGTAGGGTGGCAATGGAACCGGCGCGTGGGCCATTTGTACAATGGGACCCTCTGGCGTATAGCTGCCTACCTGATCGGTTACAGGCAGATTGGGGCCCCGGGGGCCCTCGCTAGGAATTTGCGGCCCAACAACTTGTTGCCCTCCAACCGGAGACAGTGGTGTTACCGATCGCCTCTGTGCTTGTTTGGGATTTGGCGGGCAACCCAACATACGTTCGCGCCCTATTAGATTCTGGAGCTCAGGGCTGCATTGTATCGAATGATTTAGCAAAATGGTTGGGCCTCAAGGTAAATAGGTATAATAAATCAATACGGGCGTGGGGAATGTTACGGTTACTAATGTAGTTGGTCAATCGGTGATCACGTTCTCTCCACGTTATGACATTTTGACAAAAACATCCGTGCAAGCTTTAGTAATGACGCATGTCATGGGCAGACACCCCTTGGTGAAGTTGAATCCGGCCGTTCGATTCCTGACATCAGGACTCATGTTGGCGGATCCCGATTTTGACACTCCAGCCCCGGTCGACCTGCTACTGGGAGCAGACATTCTGGGTAGGTTTCTGTTGTCGGATCGGCGAGTTCTTCAGCCGGACGGGTTGATTGCTGTGGATACTAAGTTTGGTCACGTGATCATGGGTCCGGCATTGCCAATGGTTAGGCCTGCCGAGTCAGATGGCATACTTATTGGCTCAGCGTTGTCAGACGCTATCCAACGTTTCTGGGAGATAGAGGAACCTCCCACCGTTCGTCGAGTCGACGCAGACGAAGAAGAGTGCGAGTTGTTTTACCAGAATAGTACTGGTCGCCTTCGTTCTGGTCGTTTTGTAACTCGACTGCCTTTCAGGGCCGATCGACCGCCACTAGGAGAATCTAGGAAGATGGCTGAGACGAGATTGATGTCGATGGAGCGTAGGATGTCAAGGGACGCCGTATTTAAACAAAAATACGTCGATTTCATGAGGGAGTATGAGTCGTTAGGACACATGTCGGTATCGGGTGTGGACTGGAGATCTGAGGATCATTGTTTCCTTCTACACCATGCCGTCCTGCGAACCCCTACCGGCAAGATTCGAGTTGTTTTTGATGGGTCAGCACCTACCTCGAACGGGATGTCCCTGAATCAGTGTCTACATTCGGGACCCAAGTTGAGTCGTGATATTTCGGATATTCTCACGAGCTTTCGGAGACACCAGATTGTATTTGTCGCAGACATTCGGATGATGTTTAGGCAAACGGTAATTTATCCTGCTGACAGAAGGTATCAGTTGATACTTTGGCGTGAGTCCACGGCCGAGCCAGTCAAGGTCTATGAGTTAAACACGAAAACGTATGGGTTACGGTCTAGCCCGTATTTGGCGATGCGTACCCTGCGGGAGTTGACGTCGCGTGACCGTGTGAGCTATCCTAGAGCCGCCGCTATCCTGGAGCAAGATTTGTACGTCGATGACGTCTGCACAGGGGCAGCCAGTGTAGAGGAAGCTCTGGACCGACGTGATGAGCTCATTCAATTGCTGGAACGAGGCGGCTATGAACTACGCAAGTGGATGTCCAACTCCCCTGAGTTGATGGCTGGTCTCCCAGATGAGTTTCAACAAGACCCGCACGTTTTTGAGAATCCTGACAACCCTAACATGTTGTCAGTGCTTGGAATTCAGTACCGGCCCGTCCATGATGAGTTTACCTATCGGGTGGTTTTAGAAACACCGATGGCCTGGACGAAGCGATCAGTACTGTCAACGATTGCGAGAACGTTCGACCCGAATAGATGGATTTCTCCAGTCACCTTTGCTCTCAAATGTTTTATGCAAAGGCTATGGGCGGCTCAGTTGACCTGGGACACCCACCTCTCAGGTGATTTGTTGACTGATTGGACGCGAATGTTTACCTCGCTATCGGACATAAATGATGTATCGCTGCCGAGGAAATTGGTCCCTGCTGGGGATTACAGGGCAACCCTTCACGGGTTTTGTGATGCCTCTGAACGAGGGTTTGCGGCAGCGGTTTATTTGCGAACCGTCACCTCCACCGGGGAGGTCGACGTGCGTTTGGTTTTGGCAAAAAGCAAGGTAGCGCCTATTCGGACAAGGATGACGATTCCAAAACTGGAACTGTCCGGGGCTGCTCTTTTGACCAAACTTTTGAATCACACTCTAACAGTGTTGCGTGGGTCAGTGGTTTTGGAGGATACGGTGTACGCTTGGACGGACAGCCAGATTGTTTTGTGCTGGCTGAAGGCTTCGTTCCATAACTTAGAGGTTTTTGTTGCGAACCGTGTCTCCCAGATTGTGTCGTCTGAGGTCCCACTGACCTGGAGACATGTACCAGGAGAATTGAACCCGTCTGATTGTGCATCCAGGGGATGTCAGGCTCTTGAACTCGTTAGACACCATTTGTGGTGGGGACCACCCTGGCTTGCCAAGAGAGAATCGGACTGGCCCCACAGCCATGTAGTAGTATCTTCGGATCATGGCCCCAGAGCGGCCGTGCATGTTACCCAGAAGGCTGAGGACCCTGACGCCGGGTTTCTGCTGGACCGGTATAGCTCACTTGACAAGATGTTAAACGTGTCCACTTGGATTAGGAGATTCGCTCGAAATTGTCGTACCCCTCGCGATCAGCGAACGTTGAACCCTATTCTGACTCCGGCAGAGCGAAACGAGTCGCTGTTGAATTTGGTCCGGTTGGTACAGTCCTCGAAGTTTGGGGCAGAATTGGAGATTATACGAAGTGGACGTTCGAAATTGAAGGGAGCCGTCGCGCGTCTCAACCCCTTTGTTGATTCGACCGGGTTACTTCGGGTAGGAGGAAGATTGCGCAATGCGAATCTGTGTCGGCTCGTCACCCACTTCTGCTCCCCAAGGGGGGACAGTTAGTTGAATTGCTGGTGACTGATCGTCGTATTAAAAACGCGCATGCCAGCTGTAACGCGTTGTTGGCCACGCTCCAGCGGGAGTTTTGGAAATTATCTGCCCGCCGTGCCATACGGAACATCGTGTTTCGGTGCATGCCTTGTTATCGACTTAAGGCTGCCACGATGCAACCTCTCATGGGGGACTTGCCCCCTGATCGTGTGAATGAGGTCAGACCGTTTTCAGGTGTTGGTACTGATTTTGCAGGACCGTTTATGGTGAAGAGTTCACGATTGCGTACCGCCAAGCAATACAAGGCGTACCTATGTGTGTTTGTTTGTTTATCCACCAAGGCGGTACATCTCGAGCTCGTTGCTGATCTCTCGACAGAGGCTTTCATTGCTTGTTTGGATAGGTTTGTTTCTCGAAGGGGACTTCCAACTTTGATCCGCTCTGATAACGGCACTAACTACGTCGGTGCGGAACGATACTTACGAGAGATAGTCAACTTTTTGAATGTAAATAAAGTGGATATTGGAACGGCCCTCTCCCGTCGGGGTATACAGTGGACCTTCAGCCCACCGATTTGCCCCCACTGGGGTGGGATTTTTGAGGCCGTAGTTAAGTCAGCTAAGACGCACTTAGGGCGTATAGTAGGTCAGACCGTGCTGACTTTTGAGGAGCTCGCGACATTGTTTTGTAAGATCGAGGCCGTTCTCAATTCGCGACCGTTGTGTCCGCTCAGCTCGGATCCAAATGACCTGGAGGCTCTGACCCCAGGCCATTTCTTGATGTCCTATCAAGAAATGGCCTTCACTTCAGTCACTTAACGCGTTGCCCGAGCACCCCTTCGAGGGAGTGAAATTGTATCGGTTGTCAAGCTATCAGATGTTGCAGCAGTTTACTCAGAATTTCTGGAAGCGTTGGTCGCTCGAGTATCTGCATATCTTACAACAGCGCCTTAAGTGGACTGACAAAACTAGCCCCCCTAGTGTTGGTGACCTCGTTCTGGTTAAGGATGCTAACCGACCGCCACTACGTTGGCGCAGGGGGCGCATTGTTAACTTGTTCCCTGGCAAGGACGGGACCCCCCGGTCTGCAGAGGTTCTAGTAGGAGGCTCGGTTCTAAAACGAGCGGTAGCAACGTTGTCTCGCCTGCCCGTAGATTAGGGGACAGGTGGGTGCCTGTCCGGGCGGGTGATTGTTCGATTTCAAATCGATATTCAATCGATGGTTTCTGAACGGTCATTTTTAATTTGACGTTAGCTGTCAATCTGGCAGTTTTGACAACTGACAGACGAAGAAAAAACCCCGCAATGAAAACGTGTTGATTAGATTGTTGAAATTAAATCAAAGGGCATCTGGAATGTATTCGGGATTCCGTCAGGATTATTAATATAGCTGAGTGTGCCGTTGTCTCTCGAACCAGATAAAGTTCGGATTTTCGTGCCCGATTCGTATTTACCACGTAGAACATAACCTGTGTTGGACTACTGTGCTCATTGACGCTGGCCCGCCAGTCATACCTGGTTGGCTGAAGAATCTGTCTACCAAGAAGAGCCTAGGGCGCGCCCGGGCCTTGCAGAGAGACAGGAGGTTGACGGGACCGAAGCACAGACCAGGTTAGATCTACCCCACATAACTTTAGCTCGGTGAATCGCCGACGTTCATCACTTCTTGGCACCTGATCGTCACGCTACCTCGTAGCTGATGGGCCCCTACGAGGTCATTAGGTGCTGAGAAGCCTGAACAGGCGCGCTGCCAAATCGATTCAAAATGAGCGCTGCTGCGGGAATCCCCTACCTACCACGACCACGTACCTACCGCGTTGCCTTTTTGTCAGTAAGCCGGCAGTGTTTCGAGCGGGAGATCGTATCGTAGCATCGCACCCGGATATCACATCATAGAGTGTTAAAGTATGTATTTGTCTGTAGAACCTATTTACCTTTTATTATTCATGTGTAAATCCGTCCAGCCCCCTTATTCAGTAACTCGAATCGATCTTAAACTGTGGAATAGTATCAGATTTCCCATAGTTATGTACAATCAATTGACACTGCGTTGCATTTGTCCTGGCTCAAGCAGGAATAATAACCAGAGCGAAAAAGTTTTCGAGTTCAGAAAACATGAACCTTATGTCATTGTACATAAGAGTCACTGACAGTTCGATTCGCATACTTTTTCGATGCGTAATTATTCCTGCTTCCTACACTGGATTAAAGTTACTAATTAAGGGGGCTGACTAGAATAATGTAGGTAAGGTAAAACGGGGTGTATTGATAACCAAGGGTAAATAGAAATAACTCTTAGGCCCACTACTTCGTAAAGTATTAGAGAAGAGAGATTGGGAGCTATCTCTATTCTCCCCTGGGTATCAAAATACACTCAGTTTTACTACAGTATTACCTTCTTACTTGTTCAGTCTTGTTCTACCTACCTACTTATCTTTTTTTTACTCATTTTTTTAACTCTCTCGAAGTGAATCGATGTTGTATCGACAGAGGAATGAATTACTAATCGACTTTCTATGTAATGCTGAGTTACACGAAAAAAGCTTAAATTTTAAGTCATGATTAAACTAATTTTATCACGAGAATCCATCCAGCGGGTTGGGTTGTGCTTTGATATGTCAGTCAGTCAGTCAGTCAGTCAGTCAGTCACTCAGTGTTCTTTTATATATTAACATAAAATGAATACATAACAATCTCTCATATACGTTATTCTACTACTAAAATATAGATTGCAATGAAAATGCAACTCAGAATTATCATTCTTCCGTCAACAAAATCGAATCGTCCAGCGATTTTGCAAGAATCGTCGCATTGTACAACACTATCTGATTAAATCGACAGAAAAATGAGCAAATCGACTGTACCATGCAACTGTAAGGTTAACGAAAGTATAGTTTGCTTCACTGTTCATTGAGGGCTACGAAAGAGATATCCATGAATTGTGTAAAGTGGAAGCAGCAGTGGATGAAGTCCATGGGAAATATACGCTATGGTTCAACCTATCTCAGTAAAAACGGGAGACGCTCGAAATTAAAAATAATTAATTATTAAATAAATTAGGCGAATTTCAGAAATAAAATTACTTACGTATTAAAGGTAACGCCGTTGTTTTCTTTGGAAACAATATTGCTTGAGTTTTTGCAATTCACAACGGCACAGTAAGGCATTTTTATGTTTATTAGTACACGGCTTACATTCGAACAGCCAGAGAGCGACTGAGCCTATTAAAAACACGCGAAGTAGGTAGAATTTCGCTGTCTATCTCGATATCTGGTCTGTGGTTACCAGTCTCTATAAATCGATAAATGGCACAAATGGATGTATCTCATTCCAGTAAACGGCTCCATTTGAAGAGCGCCTGGCTAAAACCAAACAGCAAAACGCAACCAGAGGAATTTAAGGGGCATAGTGGACGGGAAGGGTGTAAAATATTGACGACACCTAAAGCTGTTTTTGTAGATAGTTACGTGCTTAGTACCATTTCAGGAATTCTTTTTTAGATGATATTTATTTGTAAACTAGATTATAATGCGGTAACTCATAAAACAATTCTACGCGACTCCGTGATAAATTTTATGAGGGATCATGGAAACATTTCTTTAACAAAAATTAGGAAATGCTGGAGGATATTTTCCTATCCATTAAGATAAATTGGAATCCGTGGCATTAATATTTTAAGCGATGATTAAGGCGCAATTATTAATCACGAGTTATGCATAATAGGAGTATTAAAACAGTTATTACTGTGAACTAGCTTTTCTTTGACCGATCATGATTATGACACATGAGTGTCAGCAGAGATAGGTGAACGTATCTACGTATTTTTTGCTCGAAAGAAAAGTTTCCCGAATTTATCGCAAAATCTGTTTTCTACCGTATTTTTTTCCAGACCGGATTTGACTTTATGTACTTACTTGTTATTAATTTAATCGTTGTGAAAAAATTAATTTAAGTGCTCCGTGGTCCGCTTTCCGTGGTTCCGGCTTCACGCTTGCTTCTCACACAGGAGACGCAGGTTCGATTCCTGGGGCCTGTTTCTGTACTGGAGATTGCATTGCAATCGCAACGCGACCGCTCCGAGGAGCGCAAAACGCCATATTTGACAGTCAGTCTCCAAACAAAATAGGTGCCGCCGACAAGCCAAACACGGCATTCCGCGCCCCTCGGAGTGGGCGCGATGCGATCGCGATGCAATCCTCAGAACAGAATTGGGCCCCTGACCATGTTATACGGACCACACGGATGTTCTACGCCGCAGCTATGGAGAAATGAAGGTAGCTAGCTAGAAATGAAGTAAGCTAGCCCCCTGTTAAGCAAAATAGAGTATTAAAAAACTGGCTCAAAGTGAGCACAATTGTGCCTCTGCCACCCAGTATGGGAAAAGGCGTCACGCTATATTATGTTATGTTGCTCTGTCAATTGTCCAAAGATCGTTGAAGACCCTTTTTAGGGTTCCGTACCCGAAGGGTTCCAAACGGGACCCTATTACTAAGACTTCGCTGTCCGTCCGTCCGTCCGTCTGTCACCAGGCTGTATCTCAAGAACCTAGCTAGCTAGAGAGTTGAAATTTTCACAGTTTATGTATTTCTGTTGCCGCTATAACAACAAATACTAAAAAACAGGATAAAAGAAATATTTAAGGGGGCTCCCATACAACAATACCACATACAAACTTATGGATGCACCTGGTTACGTACATGGAGTGTGAAAGTAACCGCACCAATAACTTTGTAAACAATATTTTGCTGTGTAAAATCCAAACTATTCACTCCACACCATCGCTTCCATTGAACGGTGGTACGGAATCGTGCGCGATTTAGACTCGCACTTGACCGGTTTTTTATTTAGTTTCACCTGTCCCGTTGTCTGTCTGTAATCAAATCTTACAAGTTAAATTTGATCCACTTTCCGGTTTTCGATTAAGCTGAAATTTTGCATGCATGTATAAATCGGATGACAATACAATATTATTATAACATAGAGCTGATCTGATGATGGAGCTGGAAGGTGGCCATAGGAACTCAGTCATTTAACGACGCAACCTCATCGAGTTTAGGCTCGTTTAATTCATCTTGACGAGTACTGTGACACTAGATGGTAACCAGGGTCTGATGATGGAGCTGGAAGGTGGCCCATAGGAACTACATAATTAAACGACGCAAACCCATCGAGTTTGGGCTCGTTTAATTTGTCTTGACGAGTACTTTGACACAATATGGTAACCAGGGTCTGATGATGGACCTGGAAGGTGGGCCATAGGAACTCCATAATTAAACGACGCAAACCCATCGAGTTTGGGCTCGCTTAATTTGTCTTGACGAGTTCTTTGACACTAGATGGTAACCAGGGTCTGATGATGGAGCTTGAAGGTGGCCCATAGGAACTACATAATTAAACGAAGCAACCCCATCGAGTTAGGGCTAGTTTAATTTGTTTTGACGAGAACTTTCTAGGTAGTCTAAAATATTCCATAGCCTTCTTTTCTTAGCATGTTTTGGTTTTGTTTTGTAATGGAATCTACTAAAAAATTTGTACAACTACATGCATGTCGTGTCAATCAAGCAAGCTAGTTCCCAACATTGTTCCATCGTTTGTCCAACGTTGCGCTGCCACGGCCTAATTTTTACATTTAGCCGTAGTAGCGAAGGTGTATTATTGGAATGCTGGGTGTGTTCATGTAAATTATGTTTTGTGTTTTATACCTACTGTGTTTCGTCTATTTTACTTTTTATTTGTAAGTCCAGGTTATGTTTTTCATTTCAATGTTTGTAAGTTTGTATTAGTTTGTCAAATTTCTTTCCCAGCAAGCTCAGTGTTCGACTGGTTTCAGGCAAATTTATTTCTTTTGTTTTAAATAAGTATTGTGTTTACTTATTTTATTTTATTTATTTCCATATGGATACCTACAACTTTGGTAACAGCTTCTTCTCATGTTCTAATAGTGATGTTTCCGTTAGTGCGGGTAGTGTAAGGTCATCAGCGGATGACTCACTGCCTTACAACTTAAAGCGGGTGTTTTCTAATCTTGATACAAACTTCAACGTTGTCCATATTAATGCACAAAGCATTCACACCAGCTATGCTGACCTCCTTGTAACTTTTAGCGATCAGAACATACATGGTATTCTTGTTTCGGAATATTTTCTTAAACCTTCACTTCCTTCTGCCATGTATGCTCTGCCAGGGTTAAGTCTCTATCGGAACGATAGGACGGGCAAGGCTGATGGTGGTGTAGCCATATACCTACGTGCCGACATTCCATGCAAAGTCATCAGCTAGTCGCCAAGCCTGTACTCTGGTACCGCTGAACACCTGTTCTTGGAGATTTGCTTGCGTCACAATAAAGTCCTCCTGGGTGTCTATTATAGCCCCTCTCTTCGCATTGACTATTTTAACTCATTTGAAACCCTCCTCAATGATCTGACTCCTCTTTATAGCGACACCCTAATTCTCGGAGACTTTAACACTTGCCTTCTCAAAAATAACGGTCGCTCAGCAAAGCTGAAATCTCTTGTAAGTTCTTTAAATGTACACATCCTTCCCCTGGGTGCCACCCACTTTCAACCACACTGCACCCCTTCTCTTCTTGATCTGATGATTACTTCTAACATATCCAAGGTTGCTATGCATGGCCAACTTAATGCTGCGCGCAGCTAAATTCCTTGCTATACGTAGCTTCAAGGGCATGTATCTTAACTTCCTTAAATCAGATGCCGCCTCTGTTGACTGGTCCCCTGTCGTTGATAGCGAGGCCGTTGAAGACAAAGTCCGGAACTTTAACTCTATTGTCCTGAGCTTGTTAGATAAGCACGCTCCGGTCAAGAGGGTTAAGGTTAAGCACCTACCTGCGCCGTGGCTTACTGACACCATCAAGGGTCTGATGGCCAAGAGAAACCGTGCCAAGAGGAGATATAAGTTGGTTCCGACTGACGAGAACATTTTAATTTTCAAACGCCTCCGTAATCTTTGCACTCGTCTGTGTCGTAATGCCAAACGTCGTCACATCTACGAGTGTATTGAGAGCTATACTCCAGCACAGGGTTGGAAATTCCTGAAGACTCTTGGTGTAGGTAAGTCCCAGGACTTGGCTGCTGCAAATGTAGCCCTTAACGGTCTCAACTATTTCTTTGTCATCCCCCCTGTCGTGATGGACCCCCTCGTTAAGGAAGCCACCCTTCGTAACCTACGGTCCGAGACCACAGCCCACAGTTCACCCTTCAACTTTAACTATGTCGGAATCGGCGCAGTAAGGAGGACAATTTTAGCGATCTCTTCAAAGGCCATAGGTGAGGACAAGATCTGTTATCAGATGATAACCACCATCATCGATGAATTATTACCTATCATCACCCACATAATGAATGTGTCGCTTGAACAATCTCGCTTCCCCACTCAGTGGAAACAGGCACTTGTGATTCCCCTACTTAAAGCGTCCAATCCCGTCTCCTTTAAAGAATTCCGTCCCATATCTATTCTGCCTATCCTCTCCAAAGTCCTGGAATCAATTGTTGACATCCAGCTCTCCTCCTACCTTTCCTCAAAAAACTTATTAAATCCCCATCAATCAGGTTTCAGGCCGGGTTACAGCACAACCACGGCTCAGCTTAAAGTCACTGACGATATTCAATTGGCTATGGATCAGAAGCAGCTTACGGTCCTTACACTGCTTGATTTCAGTAGCGCCTTCAACTGCGTCGATTTCGATATCCTGGTTGAAATTCTAAAGTCGCTTAAAGTCTCCTCGCTCTCGGCTCTCTGGTTTGACTCCTACCTGAGAGACCGCCAGCAGCGCATTAAGTCTGAGGAGATCTCCACGGACTGGTGTGAGCTCTCCACAGGTGTCCCGCAGGATGGTATCCTTTCTCCTCTCCTCTTCTCAGTATTCGTAAACTCCATATCTGACGTTCTTAGTTCTTCTTATCATCTCTACGCAGATGACCTCCAAATATATCGGCACTTCTCTCCGTGTGATGTGAAACTGACTGTAGAGGCGTTGAATGCTGACCTCGACAACATCAAGAAATGGGCTATTTCATATGGGCTGCAAGTCAACCCGGGAAAATCTCAAGCCATGATTATGGGTACACGGCATTTGCTTAACTTGCTACAGAATTCGCCCGTCGATCCTGTATTGTGTGATGGTACCATAATTAATTACAGTGAGAAAGCTAAGAATCTTGGGGTTATATTTGACAACTTGCTGTCCTGGTCGCCCCATGTTTGTGAGGTCAGCAGACGAGTCTTTGCGTCATTTCACTCCCTCCGAAGATTGCAGTACTTCCTGCCACGGCAGACTAAAATCACTCTTGCTCAGTCCCTTCTACTACCTTTAATAGACTATGCGGATGTTTGTTGGGTCAGCGCGAACGGAGAATAACTGAACAAACTCGAACGACTTCAAAATCTCGGGATTCAGTTTATCTACGGGTTGCGCAAGTATGACCATGTCTCCCAGTATCGCAAGAAGCTGGAGTGGCTTCTGATCCGTCTTCGCCGTGAAATGCACATTCTCTCCTATCCGTTCAATATTTTGCGAAATCCCCGATACCCCACATATCTACGCCAACGTTTTGACTTTCTTTTCCCCAGGGATAGCAATCCGAGATCCCACACGGTGTCTCTCCTTTCAACTCCTCGGCATAACACTGCCGCTTACGAACACTCGTTTAGGTTAAGGGCAATCCGACTGTGGAACGCATTTCCCTGCGCTATAAGGGAAAGTCCCTCAATTTTCACTTTTAAGAAAAGATTGAAAGTGCATTTCCTTTCTCTTCCGTAAAAGGTACCATATTTATGTAGGTATATGTATGATTTGTTATAGTTTATGTATGTTCATGCTATATACATAGTCAGGTCATAAGTTCTGTCACATGTGCAATATGAAATAATTTAGACATGTTTATTATTTATGTAAACATTTATATAACAAAATCAACTTAATAAAACATAGATTCTTATGGTAATAAAGTTTATTCAAAATGACCCCCGCGATTTTGAATACAGGCCTTTATTCTGCGCGGCCAGTCGTCTATCGCAGCACGAACGAGGTCCATGTCAATATCGGCGGCTGCCTTAATCAAGGATGCCTTGAGTGACTCCAAATCAGGATGAGGCTTTGAGCAGGCCTTTTCCTCCAAGTGTTGCCATATCTTGTAATCTAACGGACTCAAATCTGGACTGGAAGAGGGCCAGTCTTCGTGCCGGATGAAGTCGATTTCACGCGCCGCCAGCCAGTCTTGTGTGCTTTTCGCTCTATGAGCTGGCGCAGAATCTTGTTGGAATACCCAGTGCCTGGTATTAAACATGGTATGAGAAACAGGTTCCACAAGGTTCTTGAGGACTGTATTTTGATACACAACTGCATTCGATTTTACGCCTTTCTCACAAAAATGTACCTCAGTTAAGCCCCAATAAGAGACTCCCAACCAAACCATAAGCGAGGATGGAAAATGACCTCGTTGGACACGCGGAATACAGTTGCTCGCTTCTTCACTGCTGTGTGCGTACTCCTTACCATTTTCTTTGTTGTAGCTCTCTTCCACGGTGAAAATTTTTTCATCCGAAAAAAGAATTTCCCAATGCTTTTTTCCCGCGTACCGCTTCAACAAAGCGCGGCATCTCTTCAGTCTCAGGTCCATTAAACGAGCGTCCAAACGATGTCCTGTTTTTCTTCGATATGCCCTAAGCCCTAAGTTTTCATTTAACACCCTTTTCACCGTGGTCCTGCTTAACCCCATCTGAAGGTCCAACAGTTTCTGCTTACGTATGGGATTTCTTTGAATTCGCGCCTTCACAGCTTTTATCACTGCTGGAGTCCTAACAGAGCGAGGGCGACCACTTCTTGACCTGTCATCTACACAGACAGTGACAGAACTTATGACCTGACTATGTATAATAATATGATGTCCCATCGTGGATGCAACCCAGTACCCCCCAACATTGAGAAATCGATATCAAACCAATTGAGCCACCATTTAATCTACGATCATATTTGATCGCGGGAGGTGTTAAATACACGTCTCTTATATGTGGACCCTAATTAATTTATAACATCTCGTGTATTTGCTGTAGCGGCAACAGAAATACACATTATGTGAAGATTTCAAATCACTACATATCACGGTTCATGAGATACAACAGCCCGCTGACGGACGGACGGACGGACAGACGGACGGACAGCTGAGGCTTAGTAATAGGTTCCTGTTTGAGACCCTTCGGGTACAGACCCTCAAGGTGTTACCACAAAAAATATTTAACTTAACAGCGTTTATCCTCAAAATAAACGTCAAATCCCATACGTTTTTGTTTTTAAAAAAGTGTTGAACAGTAGTATATTTTTTTGTGGTAAGGCCCTCAAGAGTTAAGTCAAAGTTATAAATATATTTAAATATGCCATACCCAATTTCAATATAATCATTTTCTGATTTTTGACGTGTGTTTCTTAGGCTTTTATGTTGAGACTGCTTTACTGTATACTTAATTAAAAACATACAAGTTAGAAGATAATATCAAGTGGGTACTGAAATTTCAAAAACAGACATATGTTCCTTCTTACGACTGTATCCGATTCTATCTAGCAGTATACAGTAGATTTACTTTATTATAAGGGCATAAAAGCCTAAGAAAGCCACTTCAACAATCGGAAAATAATTATAATGCAAAGATGTAAAGCTTATTTTGGATTGAGTTTTAACTTTGACTTAACTTTTTAAACATATTGCTGGTAAAAGTTTGAAGAAAGTAGTAATAATTCGCATGTTTTCGGCAATAATCAAGAACTGCTCAAAATACCTAAAAGGAAATACACTGTACAACAAGAACTTTAACAAATTTTGTACTGCGCGCGCATGAGGGTCGTCAGCAAATGGACGGTGCTGACAGCTGTGCGCGGTGTCATATAACTTCATCCAGATTATTCAAAGGCTTAGCTACAGATATAGTCTACGGCCCCTCGTGTGCGCGTACCATAATACTGTTATTGAACTTTCGAGAGTATTCTAAAGGAGAGTTGGCGTGATGCAGTAGTGTTTTAGTTGAGCAAACAAAAGTATCGTGTCAGGTGATGTGTGCAGAGAGTGCAAAAAATGGCAATGAAAATCATATGGTTGTTTATTTTTAGTTTCAACCGAAATACTTAAGTATACAGGGTGTCCGATAGATCAATGCAATGATTAAACCGAAGCTAGTACAGACCATTTAGAACCGTTTGAGCCAAACACATGTCGAAGTAATACCGTTATTTTTTTATTGATGATTTAGTGTTTTTAAAGAAAATTTCCAGATTTTCATAGTTAAGTGATTATCATTGCGAAACTAAACAATAATTGGATTATTTTACAATTGATTCTAATAAATCACTTAAAGCATTCTAATAAATCTTGATTTGTGCATCTACTACGTACGTCAGACTTGGTTTTTACAGACCATTGAAGAGCAGGGCAAATTTCAATCATCAATAAAATAAGTTTTTCGGACCTAATTTAACAAAAACAAGTGAAAGCTTTTTATGTGCAAATCTTTATAATAACATTCTTAATTAATGATCATTCATTTAAGGTATTATTGACGTAAATACCTCACACATTATTGAAGTTATGACCTACTAACCAGTTCGAGGGAGAAAAATAGACCTTTTAGACAGTCTTTTTAATTAATTAAATTTATGCTATTCATGCTCGAAAAGAGATCCTTGATTCCTCACACAGACACGAGCCCGTCTTCGAGGTCTGTAGTGAAACTGTTTTCCCAATTGCTGGATTGGCAGAGACGGGCCTATTCCTTGGCCTGCTCGTTCACCAGAGCTGACCCCAATGGACTATTTTGTGTAGGACAGAGCCAAAGAACTGGTTATTCCTACGTAGCCATCAACATAAAAGGAGAGTTGATTTCAAAAATAAGAATGGCTTTCGACACCATTAAAGAGGAAATAATGCTCAAAATCACAACGACAGAAGTCCGAAGACTGGCTCATGTCTGTGTGGGGAACCAAGGATCTCATTTCTAGCATGAATAACATAAATTTATTTAATTAAAAAGACTGTCAAAAAAGTCTATTTATCTCCCTCAAACTGGTAAGTAGGTCATAACCTCAAGAATGTGTGAGGTATCTATGTCAATAATACCTTAAATAAAAGATCATTAACTAATTATATTTTTCTAAAGATTAGCATATAAAGAGCTTTCACTAGTTTTTGATAAATTAGGTCCGAAAAACTTATTTTATTGATGATTGAAATTTGCCGTGCTCTTCAATGGTCTGTAACAACCAAGTCTGACAAAGCAGATGCACAAATTAAGATTCATTAGAATGCTTATTGACTGATTTATTAGAATCCATTGTATAATAATCCAATTATTGTTTAGTTTTGCAATGATAATCACTTATAAAATATAATAACTAATATTATAATAACTGTTAAAATCAACACTAAATCATCAATTAAAAAATTACGGTAAGACTTCGCCACATGTATGTTTGGCTCAAATGGTTCTAAATCATCTGTACTAACTTCGGCTTAAGTCTTTACATCGATCTACCGGACACCCTGTATATATTTAAACACTAGTAAGCATACTTTGTCCCATGCGGTTATATAGTGCTTTTTTAGGTGACGGGGGGATAGCCCATCGCAGCCACCCCGGAGTTTTTTGTATTGAAATTATAATCTTGAACCCTTCCAGCGCGAAATATTACATGAGGCATCGTGATTTTGAAACTTACGCCATGGAAATAAAATTCAAAATCTATAATGAGTTTCACCCGTAGGCCGGACGAACACTTTTGAGGGGTTATGTAACCATAATTCCCCAAAATTTGGTTCGCTAATTAAATGTCACCCCGTCTATCTTACAATAACTCTCAGCGCGTTACATAACATATGGTAATTAACTTATTCGTATTATTATTATTGCTAATTGGTTTTTTGCTTTAAGTGAAATTCCATGTCATGTAAATAATATTCAATCGTCACCCATCACCGGGACCAATTTTAATTAATTAATATATTACAATGAAGCTTCTTTCCCTGGAGACGGATATTGGAAAATATGCCCATGAAATCAATACAGAGCATATTACGAGCTCCCGATCTCGCGCTAAATTAAAATGCATATTATTTTACCGGCAAAGAATTTGACTCGATCCTACAGATCATCTACAGGGCGGCCCATTGTGTCTTTAGCCCAAACAAGCAGATAATACTAAAAACGTAATTACTTACTTTAGAGAATCCGCAAAGTGCATCGTCAGTGAAAATAACTAAGTATCAAATAATTTAAAACTACACACGCACAAAAACTGAATACAATAAAAAAAACAATACTAAACAAATAAACTGCCCCAGGACATGCCCGACCCAAAGGTACCCATCACACTGGCAGCATTAGCGCGCTGCACGGCGAGTGAGATCCTTTACTTTATACTTTTTTGCACAAAAACAGATATAGATACATCAAAATGGAAAATAAGTGTACAAAGGCGAGCTTACCTCTAAAAAGAGATAATTATTGAGATTCGATAGAATTATTATACTACAGTGTTATTTGTATTCAAAGTTAAATGCAAGCGGGACCAATTAAATCTTATAGAGTAAGATCCGACTTTTTCCGGAAATTTGACCTTTTTTGCGGAGGAATCTTTTTCTTAATCACTTTTGAAACCTTTTTCAGGAGATTAATAATTGTGCACCCAGTAACCTCGTAAAAAAACTAAATTTCTGTTATTGTACCACCTGTCAGGTGACAGGGTCTACAAGGCCCGTATTTCATCACCTTCTGTTTGGTTATTCGACTGTTACTGTCTGATTGTATATGTCACCGTAAGATTGTCAAAACCGTTATTTGATAAACTAACGTTTTTTTTTCTCGTCAGTTGGTCAACTATCGACAGATAGTAAACTGTACCGTACTTCTTACTATATGACGCGTTATTTGATTAACTAATGGTTAAAATCGTTAAATAGTAAACTGGTTAAAATTTGAATTGCAAACAAAATACCAGGACAAACACTGCGGTAGCTTAGGTGAAGACTAAAGGGGGTGAGCGCAGCGAAGCCCCCGAATAGTCTTCGTGTTAGGTTGACATGTAAGAACATAATAATCGTAAATTCTAAACCCTGTCGGTCTGGTTTACTATCTGTCAATATCAACTAACGGTTTTGATTACAGATGTAGTGAATAATCCTTTCCTTTCGTATTTTCTCGGAAATGTTCGTTTTTGTCTTACTAAATGTCGTCGTCTTTGTCATTTGAAATTGATAATTTGATATTGACATTGACATTGATATTTGATACCTACACGTAATTTAATAATACAGTAATTCATAGACTCATCGGCACCATTCGGGTGTTATCGTTGTTCCGAGTTTTGCCGATAGGAAAGGATTATTCACTACATCTGTATCTTACGGCGACATATACAAAATTTACTCTCTGTATGTTATCGGCATTAAGAAAATGCACCGATGTGAGTCCACCAATATTTAGCAGTACAGTTTAGCTAATTAAATATGTACTTTAATCCCAACATCGTCGCTGCAATGTTACACAATGCAAGTGCCGAACTAGCTACTTCCGACTTGGGTAGCCATTCCGCTGAGCGTAATGGCGCTCGGACGGGAGTTTTGCTTCGGGAATTCCAATTTTTTTCCCGAATCGAAATCAAGATGCAGGGAACGGCTGCAGCTGTGCACTGAGAAACGTAGCTCGCAATAGCCTTAATTTGTTTCCTTGGGCAAATGTTTGTTTAAAAAGAGAAGAAGTTTCGCGGGAAATCTGTTTACTATAAGAGTTTTCCAACCCTCATAAGGAGTACATGTAACGGGGGTAATAGTTCTTAACCAAAACTAGCGGAAAACGCAGCTTTGCAAGGGCGTGAAAAGGTGATGTCTCTTGAGAAATTGTTTATGAACTGCAGTTATTTGTACTATGGCACCCACGAAGGCTTTATTAAGGCAAATACAATAAATTTACAAAAAAGCAGTTCATAAAATGAATGTTATCTTTATTTTTTTTAGTTAATTTACATATCATCAAGTGAATGACAACGTGGGAACTAAACATAAACTTTAATCACTATGCCAAAGCGCAATCATAAAGTATACCACATGAAGTTCTGGATTGTGGCATAGTGCTATTTTGTTACTAATTATATGATCCAATCTAGCTGGATCCTTCTAGCATATTCGTTTAAAAACATAACAAGTATTCAGTAACAATGAACACCGGCGTAGAGGCAGGCCGAGACGTCGATGGCGGGACGACCTAGACAGGTTTTTTCCGTACTGGGCTGGTGCGGCACAGGATAGGGAGGAGTGGTCTGAGATAGGGGAGGCCTTTGCCCAGCAGTAGGAAACAACCCAGGCTATATTAAAAAAATGCGTATATACATGTCGCCGTTGGTTGGTTAAATCAAACACCTAACTAACACCCTAGACTGTTAATTAAAGACAGACGTTTCACCAAGTCACTAGCATTTTGATTTAAATAAGGCACCGTCGAAAACGTTTCAAAACCTGTCTTACCGAAAGCCGGCATGTTGGTTAAATAATGTAAAACAAGATGGCGTCACGACAACAGCTGATTAATTTTAGAGTCTATCTTTTCACTACTGATTTGCACAGTTAATATCAGGGCAAAACATTGCGGTAGCTTAGGTGAAGGGTAAAGGGGGTGAGCGTAGCGAAGCCCCCTTTATCCTTCGTGTTAGGTTGAACATGTAAGAACAACAAAAAATACCTAAAACCTAAACTTAAGTACATATAAAATATTTTTATCTGTACTGACGTGTATTTTTATTGTATATGTATATATATGTATGTCTAGGAACGTTAAGACAACTCGTTAAACGTTTCGTTCACTCTCTTGACCGACGGAACTTTAGCGACCTGGTTAAACGTGGGTCTTTAATTAACGGTCTAGGGTGTTAGGTAAGTGTCTGATTTAACCAACTAACTGCGACATACACATTAATTTTCCGGCGTAGAGTTGTAAAATAGTAAATTGTTGCTTTATGAAAAGACCGCAGCACGCAAACTAGTCGTTCCTACAGAAAATACTTCCTAAACTGTTCACTGGTAAATAATGTTTTCTACCAAAACGTGTCCTGAATATAACGCTGAGGCAATACGAGACACGCTGTTATTTTATTCAAAGCCTTTCTTTATGTGTTGAAAGTTAAATACAAAATGAGCTGGATGAATGGAAGCATTCGCGTTCTGTACATTCATAAGCGGAAGAACCTGATCCGAGTATCGAGTACTCATGATGAATTAGATGGATTTGCAGCCAAAGGAAGTGCAAAAAGCTTGCAGGTACAGTTAATACCAGTTTTCAGTCAGAACATGGAGCTTTCAGGTTGAAAATCTAATTTCGAATTCGTACTACTCGATTCAAAATGAACGCCCAATTTTAATGATAGTTGCCTGCTACGAGGGCGTTACGAAGATCTACGAATTTCGTAGCTGATTGTTTTGTGTATGAACGTAACAGTCAAGGCGCAAATTTTACTTGTAGGGTTAACCTTTTCCTGGTTAGAGGGATATATATAAATATTAAACTATATAACTTAACCAATGAAACATTTTGTATGCTTAGGACCGGAAAGGGGTTAGGACGATGCATTGGGCCTTAACAACGTAAAAGCTTCTTGTAACTCTCAAGTTACGCAAAATTTAAATATCAAAGCAATGTTTTTTTATTTGACTAGGTACCTATTTTGATCGATGGAATAGCCTCCCGAAGTTATCACAAAATCCGTTTATCTCACCAATTTTTTTCACGATTTCCCACCGGATTTAAAGTAAAAATTAAATATTTGTTATTTCGCGGACCTTATCACGAATTTTGATGATCGATGACGAGTCAGTCCGTGACAAAATGACGGAACTGTAGTGTGTGAACACACCTTTACCCTGTCCCTCTATAATTTTTATGTATGTGTCAAACAGGAATCATTAAACGCCTATCTATTGATACAGAACTTTGGACGGCTGTCGTTTCCAATCTAACTGTCGGTTCAAATTACCTAAATTTTAGGAAGTTGCCTATTTAAATTATGGCCGAGATTGTAGGCAAGAACAGAGAGATGGACAAAGGCATTTTTGCCCAATCTAGAAACTGGACGCTTCGATCGCTCGGTCAATTAAATTATCTTGCTCTGTTTGTCCTCTGTACATCGCTCGAGAGCGTTTTTAACAAGCTCTTATTAGGTTCACCTGTAACTAGGAAGCAAGTAATAAATAAACTATGTAAACAAATCTTGCAAGTTAAATTTGACGAATTCGGTGATAGTGCAATATTGTGATACCATCGAGCTGACCTGATGACGAAGCCGGATGGTGGTCAAAGTAACTCTGTAATAAAATAACGCAATCCTACCGAGTTTGGGCTCTTCAGAATCGCCTCGGTGAGTAGTTGATGGATCAGTGAGGATATCGAGCTAATCTAATGATGGGATCTGAAGATGGATAGTGGAACTCTTCAACGGCAATGTAAACCCCTCGAGTTTGGACTTGTTTGATTTGTTTTAATGTGACAAACACAAGCGTGTTTTTTAGTTGTTTTAACTACCTATTTTAACATTTGAATCCTATTCCTCTACAAGTAACCTGTAGAAGAAATCGCAATTTCCACTTCGGGGTGCTCAGCCTTAATGAGAGTAACTTTGATGTTAAATTAGACATACATAAATCATAAGCGTCACACTTTTTCTCATATGGGTTGGCTGAGTCACACGACCGTGTCCACATTCAGCCAGTAATTAAATACATTTTAGTTAATACTTCTTTAGTTTTTATTAGGGTTCCGTACCCGTACCCTATTAATAAGTCTCCGTCTGACGTCTGACTGTCTATCTGTCTGGTACCGATGTGAAATTTTCACAGAAATTTTGCCGCTACAGTCAGAAATTAATGAGATTTTATACATTGTAGGTGGCCTCGATACGAGACGTTTTTTTAATATCTCCGCTCCTGTTTATTACCTTACCTAGTCAGCATTATTCAATATCACCGCAAATTACGCAATACCCGTCATCGTCGTAGGTATATGGCTCACTGGCACCTAATCTCAAATGCTCTTAACAAATGGCCCTGGTGTTATTGGAGTTCCTTTTGTGAAAGTTGTCAAATTCAATTTACTTCTTGTTATAATATATGAAGTGCTCACCTCATTCGGGATTATTTTTGCCAGTATCAAGTGAATTTAATAGATCACGTGACGTTTTTTTTTAATCTAACCTCAGATGAATCTCGTCTGTAAACTCGTTTCACCGTAGATCGACTTATAAGAAGTCTTCGAGCACCCCGGCGTTGCTCAAGGCCTACTTGGAGTAGTGCTACAGCTTAGTCTTGTACAGTCTTATGAATATGAGAATGCAGGCTTCAAGACCCAAGATTCAACCGAGAGGAGGATATACGAGATATTGATGACCAATTTTTCAAAAAGATTTCCTTTGTTTGCGGTGCATCTGGAGCAATGGATGCATCTCTTGGAAAAATATTGAATTAATAATGAAATTATTAATAAAACTTTCGTGCTAGCATTCATTTTAATTGTCATTCAACACTCTTCCTAAGGTTTGATATATTTTTTTAATGTTATTATTTTTGGATTCGGTTTATTTTTAGTTTAGTTTTAGTTTATTTATGGGCTCGGTTTTTTGTTGTCCAGTCGAAAAAGGAATCCCGTGTTTAGATTTTTGTGATGTTTGTTAAAAATATAAAACAGAAAAAAAAAATAGGCCGACTATTCGGCGTTTTTTTTCCACTACAAAAGAGCCGACTAGTCGGCACATTTCTGTACGGAACCCTTCACGTGCGAGTCCGACCCAGACATGACCGATTTTTATTCACTGTTTGATAATTTTTATACTGAATGATTAAATGAGGTATCTACGTTTCCAAGTAACTATTAGAAAAGTACAATATTATAATAAGTTCCACCGTGTTGTCGACTCGAATGGCCGAGTCGGCAGTGACCCTGCCTACGAAGCCAAGGGTCCCGGGTTCGAGTCCCGATGGGGGCAAATATTTGTTTGATGACAACGGATGTTTGTACCCTAGTCATGTTTTTTTATCTATCTAAGTATAATATTTATCTATATAAGTTTGTGTATCGTTGTCTAGTACCCAAGATACAGGGAATCCTAGTTTGGGGCTAGATCATTGTGTGTAAATAGTGTCCAAGGTATTATTATATATGTACTACATCGCTCTCAACTAATTTAAACTTCAACTAGTTATATGAAAGTTGTTACAGTATTTGTGGACACTGCCGTACACTTGATGCACGGGCAAGCACGCCGGACAAATGGAAGAGTGATGTACTAGTTGCATAGTTTCTTTGGCGCGTGTGGTTTGTAGCGAACTGTCGAACATTAGTTACGGTTGCAACTAGGGTTGGGCTACTACCGTATCCGGTGCCATTAGCAGTTTAATGATACAGGTTCATAGTTTGAAAGTTTTACCAATCAATTTTAATGTTAGGACTTTTACTGGTATTATGTAGTACCTATACAAACTTTAATGTTTAGTTGATTGCATAGTCATGTTGTTGATATTCTTAATAGTTCAAAAATATCAAGAAAACCGGGATTCCCGATTCCAGCGAAGTGGAGAAGGGAAGGCTTATATGTTTGGCCTCTATGTATATATTACGGGTATGCCTGCCTAGACCTGTGTCCCCTGGTAAGTGTTCATCAGCTCTAACAATTTTGATAAATGATGCGTCATTGGCGCTTGTGCCAAATAAAATAATAATAATTGTGCTTTGAGATTCAACTACCATTAGAAATGCCATTTCCCGTTATGGGTTTAGAATTGTATTACCATGGCATAAGGTTCAAATGGCGTAAGCGCGGTAATGGACCGGTTGACGGGCTAAAATAACTTTTTTCAAGTCCCTCGAGTGAGGTAACCAAAAAAAGGTGAGTATGGCAATATTTACTAATCTTGCAAAATCTATGAATAATGCATCTTAATGTAAAACTAAGTAGGTATTTAAATAATTTTCGTATTTTTTGTACTAAAAAGCAGGAAATAAATGACATGTACACTAAAAAGTAACGCAGTCGTTTTTTTTATTTTTATTGCGTCATATATTTAATGTTTGGATGTTATGTTATGGGTATATCACCCATAGCATTAATCAGTAGGTGGAAACATGGAGACGATCAGATGATCCGCCATTTATCATACACAGAAATAGGTAGATGATAGCAAATCTCAACCTTCTCACTTTGCTATCACATGATAGACGCCTTTTCGATATACGCATTGAGTTTTACTCTAAATATATTCCAGACATATTTAATAAAAACAGTTGATTAAAACAATAAATAAATTATTCAATTACATTTCCGAATATTGCGCCGCAACCGAACTATCCGTCCAAATAGTTTGCGGTTAATCGGAATTAAACTAAATGTTCCACATATCCGGTTGAAACCAGTTATAATTTAACCAGTTATCGGCGCAAGCATTTGCCTGTCGATGCCATTGACACGATTCGTGTCGGCACTTGGCATGAGGCCAGGCTTCGCCGGTCAATAATCAGGTCTGCCAGTGTTTATGCGCGGCTGGAGGCTGCCTAGTCCTGACACCGAACTGCTTGTCGGAGTTATAAAACGAGGAATATAAAACTGGGCAAATAAATATAAATAAACATCTAAACGTAAAACGAAGTTACAAAAGCCTGACAACACACTGAGTTTCAAAGATATCAATCAATTATTATATCCTTTATTGCATAAAACAACAGTAAAAACAATTGACGCAGTGGGAAGTAAGATATACAAAGGCGGGCTTATTACTAAAATAAATCTCTTCCAGCCAACCCAGTAAGTATGTGCAGTGAGACAATGCGGGTTCAGCTAATTACAAATATTTACACAAACAAGAAAACAGCAACTAAATTTAAAAATAGAATACATTACACATACACACAAATATTACAAAAATATTTTATAACATATATATCATTATGAAGATAATTATACTATATAAACACTTAATACTTAAATAAATAAAACCTACGATAATTGAGATAGGTATAAGTATTCTTTCAGTCTTGATCTGAATGAGCTAGACGATAAACTATCACGGATAGAGTCTGGCAGGAGGTTCCACATCTGCGCAGCATGGACTGTGTAAGAATTCATCAGAAAACTGGTATTGGCCATTGGACAGATCCCTTGATGCGACACATGCACGACGAGGTCTTGAGGGTGGCGGTGAATACGCGTATCAATACAGTAATGAATGTGTTATTCTAAAATGACACTCCTCACAAAATTATTCAGGTCAGAACCGAATAAACATTAGAACATATTTCATATAGGCCCACCTGTGAAACGGCAAAGGCCTACTTGCTGTGTACAAAACTCCTTGTCAGCGGCCCTAAACGATAAAATATAACATACATAGGGAGGGGAGTTAATAAAATGATCCACGTTTCGACAATTTGCAAAAGTCGGGTGGCGTGAACGCCGCTGACCCTTTCGCGATTTATTATCCACCTCCACTCCTGTCCGCCAATGAAATGGATATCTGAAACTAATTTACGTCTCGACCGCTCTGGATAGCCTTTTTTATTAGGGTTCCGTATTCGAAGGGCGCCAAACAAACGGGACCCTATTACTAAGCCTCCGCTGTTCGTCTGTCCGTTAGTCTGTCGGTGTGTCCGTCAGCGGGCTGTATCTCGTGATCCGTAATAACCTATGGTTCGTGAAATACATTGCTGTACGGCAAGAGAAATACACTTTCTCTAAAAATTCAACTCTTTAGGTAAAGAGTTTAAATTTTCACAGAGTGAGTATTTCTGTTGCTGCTAGCAACTAATATGAACCACGCGTAGTTTAAAAAATAATAATAATAATAATGATCGTTTATTTACAAAAATAAATGTACATTACAAGCTTGTTTAGCAGGGTAAACAAGGAATGTATCGCTACTCCCTAAAATAGGGCGAACCCTGTATTTTAGGATAAGTTGCTGCTACTTCCCACAAGAATAAATGCCTCAGATTTAAATACTACATAGTGTATAAACAATGTGAAATTTAAAATAAATATAATAAAAATATAACTTCTGACATTTAAAAATATAAGATCAGCAAAGACGTAATAGTTTGGTGTGTAGTGTTGGTGATTTATGTTAGTGGGAGAGAATATGGGGAGTGTGGTGAGTGTGTGATTGGAAGTAATGAGGTGTCTAGTGCCTGTGAGAGTTAATGTGACTATTATTTTGATATAATATAATTGGACTTGTGTTAGACGATTATAAGTTTTTCGCAGTCATCATATGTTTGTGTGCGCAACCAAAGACGTATGTTTTTATTATTATCAAATGTGTTATTAGACCAAAGGTCAATGTGCTTACTCAGATTATTATAAATATAGGATCCCAGAAATTTAAAAAATCGCTGCATAAATTTGGTTCGTACTAACACTATGTGAAATACTTTATCTCTTCTTCTTTTACTACGTGAGTTATTTTGATGTGGGGAATTGTTTTTGTGTTGTTTCAGAACAATGCTATGTATAAACAGCTGTCTAACCGAGAGGACATCACAGAAGCTGTACAATTCAGTTGTAGGGAAACAATATGGTTTAAATGTACACATCTTCAAGACCGCTCTTTGAGCTCGCTCAAGTTGCAAAAGTGTACTTTTATGAGTACCTCCCCAACTGGAGATGCAGTATCGTAAGAGTGATTCACATATATCATTTTCATCAGAAGCGGTTCAGCCACATGTCTAAGACCCTTAAAGATATAAGTCAGTTTCCTAACCTTGGAGCTGAGCATTTGAATGTGAATTTGGAAATTTAGGTTATATCGAGCATAATACCTAGATATCTCATTGAGGATGTCCGTTCTAAGGGCCCACAGCCGCAGAAGCCAGCAACAGAATCAGCACACTCATGAGCAACTAAGCTGAAATCATTTGTTGGTTGGGTTGAGTTATTAATCGAGAAGGTAATGTATTTGGTTTTTGCAGTATTCAAAGTTAAAATATTTTGTTGTAGCCAATCTACGACTTCATTGAAGCCAGCTTGTGCACAGGAATTTACCTGTTCCCAACATGAACCCGAGAAAAGTAATGCGGTATCATCGGCATCGGCAACTCAAGACAACAGAGCTCATTTATGTAGATTGTGAATAGAGTAGGTCCAAGTATGCTGCCCTGAGGGACACCCCGATGGACTGATTGAGTGGAACTTGTGTGTTCACCTATTTTTAAACATTGCAGCCTATTGCCTAAGTAGCTCCTAAAAAGCTCAAGCTGTATGCCTCTGATACCTATTTTTTCTAGTTTGGTTATAAGGAGGTCAACGGAGACCGTGTCAAATGCCTTGGCCAGATCAAGAAAGATACCCAGACACCTCCTTTTATCATCAAGGTTTTCAGCAACATAGCTTGTGAGCTCATGGACTGCATCAGATGTGGATCTGCCAGAACGAAAACCGAACTGATTGTTCGATAAAATTTAATATTTTTCTAAGAAGTGAGTCAGTCGTGAGTTAATGATACGTTCTAGGATCTTAGAAAGAGATGGCAGTATCGAAATAGGCCTATAGCAATCGACACGGTCTCTATCGCCCCCTTTGTGAATAGGTATAACAACTGATTGTTTGAGAGCGTCCGGGAAAATTCCCTTCTCAAGGCACAAGTTAAAGATGAATGTAAGGACTGCAACAAATTTAGTCTTAAATTCTTTAAGTATCTTATTGGAAATGTTATCCCAGCCAGTTGAACAGTCGTTTTTTAGTTTCATGATGAGATTATCGATTTCGTCAGAATCCGTTCCTAGCAAAGAAAACGATTGCAGTCTTGCTTGAGATTGATTATTTAAGCAAATATTTTTAGTTTTAATAGCCTCTGCCAGTTTTTTTCCCACATTCACAAAGTAGTTGTTAACATTTTCAATTGAAACTTTAGGTGAGTTATGAGTAGCAAGAAGTTCACGAGGTTGGTCTTTCTTTTTGATGGTCGAGGTAATTTTTTTATAGCCTTCCAGAGTTGTTTGGAGTTATTAACTGCCTGATTTAGTTGGGATTTGTCAAAGTTTCTTTTTAGTTTTTTTATTAGATTATTACAGAAATTTCTATACCGTGTATATGTTTGCTTGTATACTTCATTGTCAGGGTTTTTTGCCAATTTGCGAAGGAGATTATCTCTGTTTCTTATACATCGAAGCAAACCAGGCGTCATCCATGATTTTATAGGGCGTTTATTACTTGGGATCCTACGTATTTTAGAGTTTTTATTTATAACCGTTTGAATAGTCTCTACAAAGATATTCGTAGCTATAATAGGATCAGGTTGTTCATAAATATTCCCAAAAGATAGTTTATTAATATCCTGTATAATTCCCTCACGGTCAATAGTAGTATAATTTGTTGCAGCATGTAATTTATTATGTTTGAGCTTTAGACAGAATAGGATAGCCTTGTGATCAGTCAATGTAGAATGCATAACCAGTGTAATTGCTTCATTTTTTGTCTTAAGAATTAAGTGGTCTAGACATGTCCTACTCATGTCCCTAGTTATTAATGTATGACCAGGAAATAGCCCGTGATACGCCAATGATGTTAAGTATTGTTCGGCGTCAGAGTTTTGGTGGTCAGGGTTTAAATCTATATTGCAGTCCCCAGTTAATATTATATTTTGAAAATTAGAAATATTTTGTAATTGTTTATTTAGTGAATCTATAAAATTATTGGTATTTTCAAAGGATGGTGAACGATAGATGCCCAATATAGCTGTATCGTTTCCATGTTTTATAATCAGACAACTTCCATCGAGGCAGTTCGGTTCTTCAATCGTTAGACTTAAATTTTCTTTGTAATAGACTACTACGCCATCATTTTGATTGGAAAGTGTTTTATTTGAGATCTGATTATATCCGTCAATTGTGGGGAGAACAGGGTTACAAGAAAGCCAACATTCTGTGAGTATTAGAATATCACAGTCTACTTTCAATTCGTGAAGGAGGACCAAAAAACCTGGCATATTACAGCCAGTACTTCGGATATTCTGTGTTATTATTTTTAGACAATTATTTGTTGAGGGTACATATTTGTGACAGTTTGCGGTTTCAGTAAGTAAAATGAAAGGGGTCCTCAGGCAGAAGGTCTATTTTTTGCCCATGGCTAACAGTAAACCCCATGGCTAATGTACTGTAACTGATTACAGTTGCTTACTCAGATCGAATACAATCGAATACAACACTAAAAACAACATCTTGTATATTAATACAAGATGTTGTTTTTAGTGTTGTATTCGACCACACGAGCCGATGCCCGCTCAAAATGTGGGGAACCGGGAATAGCAGGGAGGTCTGACTTCTGGGCATGGGTAATTCCATTTTTTTCCCCTCCAACAAAAAAAAAGGATGGTCTATTTTTTGTAGTTTTTCTTGTATCATCCTGCTGAACCCTTTATTTGTGAGTCCGACACGTACTTGACCGATTTTTGCAGGCCCCAACGCGTGCCATCCCTGCGCTTTGTCTGGCACTGTGAGCCTTGCAACAGCCACTCTCACAGAATTACACCCATTCATGTAATAGGCTATTTGAAACATTTTTTAATAACTGCTAAATACGTAAGGACAAGTGAAAAATAAAGTTGTTGTGATCAACTCAGTTTCACAGTGAAAATTGTTCATAATGATATACCGACCAACCCTTTAAAATACGACTTCACCTTTTTGATACAGCCTGTATATGGTTACGGTGAAGCAAGTCACGACATGCGATATGTATGTGTCACCGTAAGATAGTCAAAACCGTTAGTTAATAAAGTAACCCGTTAGTTAGTAAACTATCGACAGATAGTAAACCAGACCGACAGGGCTTAGAATATAAGTTTCTTTTGTTCTAACATATCAACCTAACACGAAGACTATTCGGGGGCTTCGCTGCGTTCGCCCCCTCTAGTCTTCACTAAGCTACCGCTGTGTTTGTCCTGGTATTTTATTTGCAATTCAAGTTTAAAACAGTTTACTATTTAACCGTTAGTTTATCAACTTACGCGTCATATAATAGGCAGTACGCTACAGTTTGCTATCTGTCGATAGTTGACCAACTAACGAGAAAAAAAACGTTAGTTTATCAACTTACGGTTTTGACAATCTTACGGTGACATATGCAACCAGAGACATATAGTGTCTCGTTACGACGAACAGTACTTTGACGTCTTCTTCTTGGTGAGTAGTAAGGCCGAGTTGACTGTAGTAAAGTACATTTTGTTACAAATTATTTAGGATGATGGTGTATGTGGAGAAGAGCAAGTTGTGTAACAGTTTTTTTGTTAAGTTAAGTATTAAAAAGTGTTGATTGTTGCTGAATCTATGCAACGCCGTGTGTTCTAATTTAGAGGCAAAATTTACTTTGGCATTACTGTCTTAGTCTACGTCCACTGCTTGTTGAATTGACACAATTCCTCGAGGCTCGAATTTTATTGCATCTAAATCCGATTAGAGTTAGCGGACGTAACTACTCACGATTAAAATACGGATATAGTTTTGTGGGAACAGAAAGAGTTTAGGCCGCAACGTGTTGATAAAAAAACAACGTATTGATGATGCGTTAATACTACAAAGTATAAAACTAAGTTTTGAAATGAAATGAAATGATTGGAAAAAAAAAATATTTTTATAAATCTTACATCCTAGATACAGCTTGACCCTACCTCCTAAACTAGGGGAACCTGTATGTCAGGGGCCAGAGCCTTCAGAAACGAAACAATTGGCATTTTGGACCTAAATAATTATGGTAGTTATCTAATTGAAGAAGAGTTAGTATGTTTACTAATAAATAAATAAAATATAATTATATTAAAGTAAGTGAAGTTAAGTGAAGGACTCTGAAACTACCATAACTCAAATAAGTTATGGTAGTTTTGCACGGCATCTATCTGTCGTAGGGATAAGGGTTGAGTTGCCACAACAAAATGAACTTACCTAGGGATTTTTACTGATGACAATGACCTCACCTGAGAGACTGTATAGTGTAATTTTCCGAATTTATATTTCCCCACTTTATTTTTCCATTCCCGTCTTTTCCCACGCTTTTTTATATACCTATTTTTTACTACGAAAAAATTCTATCGGAAAATTTATTTATACAGCCACGTGAATAAGGTAGAATACGAAAGGGCCTTATGGTTATGTTATGCTTCAGTGCAGATCATAGAAGACGACTGACTGGGAATCTTAGAATGACATTCTATCAGGCGATGAGGTTTGTTTTATTGGGAATAAAGGCAGTAAGTATTATATTTGTATTAAGCATAGATTAAGTACAAAATCAATAAACTCTTTGCAGACTATACAACAAAGTCTCAATCTTCTTCTAAATACGGCATCTACAAATGGACAGTTTCATTTAGTTTTCCAGACAAAATCTTAAGAAGAGAAATATACAATCAGTAATGAAATTGATGAACCAGTTGTCCTTTGATCAATCACCTAAGAATTGATCAAAGCTCCGACGTATAAAAAATCTCGAGAGTACCGGCAGTATCATTGATTAACACAATTCTAGGTATACGACCAAATCGAAACGCCCCTTTGAAATTAAATTACCTCCCAGGAAATTCCTTGAAGGTATAATGGGATTTTTTTCATTCAAAAGGGAAATTGCTCGGGTTCAATCCAAGAATAATAACTATAAAGAAGTTGTCGCCGAGGGAGCGTCTATCAAACGAAATAAGAAATCACTAATGGACGTGCCTTAGCAAATGCCCCGAGCAATGAATGAGTCCCGAGTGGATGCTCGGGGATTTTATCGACCTTTTCTTTTATTCGGGACTCAGTATAACAAAGGCGGAGGCTTTAGAGGATCGCTTCCTGACCATCGGAGTGTTTTTATGCAAAAATTCGCGAAGAACAAGTGACACCCTTCTTTTGATTTCGGTGAACTTGGGGGATAATAGGCTATAGCGATTCAGCGGAATCACGGTCGCGGACACTCGCGGAAGATCTGCGACGGAACGTCGGTCGCATCTTGAAGACTGAATTCTGTCCGGAACAAATGTCTGATCAGTTGTATTCATCAGATCATGCAACATATACATACTGTAGTTGGAATTTGAATGTAAATAAAAAAAAAAAATTGAGTTGATGACAAATAACCAGGTTCTCACTGAAAAACGGGATTCTGTGACTATAGATCAAATTGTTGCTTGGTTGTTCGGAACGCAACAACGGTACTAAGAATTTAGTAGCTGACTGCTACAAGCTTTGTCTATGAACTTAGCAGGGGTGAAAGCACAATAGAGGGACGATCGCCCGTCTGTGTTTCTAACTAGTATCCCACCTCATCATCGTGGACGTAGCAGACAAGGCACATGGTTTAACAGGGTGGTGTGATATTATATGGACATAATTCCAATTAAATAACTAAAAATTGACTCAATCAATCATCATATCCGCGATCCATAGTATTCATTCTCAAATTTTACTTCACCATTATGTTAGTTCCCGAAAACGTTACTTATGATGCAAGTGTAAACAAAACGGAAACAGATCCTGCATTATTTTCCGGTTTTCCCTCTGGGGTAAATTAACCTACTCGGTAACCTCAAGTCTTCGAGCCAGCGCAAGCAAAAGTTTTAATTTGAAGAGTTATTGTTGGACAGGGTCCGGAATGGAAACCTACGGGCTTGGAGTTTAAAATACGGTTATGAGTACATCTTGCGAAGTGTTTGAATATAAGTTGGCTGATTATAACCAAGTATTACGGCATTTCAGAGCAAACCAACAGCTATTTTTTTTTAAAAATAGGGGGTAATAACACATCTTAGGATGATTTTATGAACATTGTTAAAAAAAAAACTTGAATTGTAAATTGGCTTCGTTTGGCTAAATATATTTTTCCCTTTTACATAAATTATGTAAAGTATATATATATATAGGGCTCGTAGTGGTAGATTTAATGGCTCTGGCAAAAAAAAACTATTATCCAGAAAAAATAAGATTTACGACGAAAACGAGATCTAGTGAACGTAAATAATCCCTTTCTGTAGCATTCTGTATAAAATCCTTAAGACACCTTACACCAGTATTACAAAAACCCTTTTTGCGTCCATTTCGAGTGTGTTAGAAAAAGTTATTTAAGCCGACCTTGTCGATCAAACCCCAGATTGATTGCGGCATCCCAAAAAGCAGCGTTTGTAGGCATCGCTTCGAAAATAACGATCTAGCGGGAGTTTTTACACGAACGCCGCTGTTGTCGTCATCACAAAGGTTTCCGGCGTAAATCGGACTTGTATAAATCAAGCCAAGTCGTGCGACCCGAATGCGAACTGAAATCCCTAATAGCAGCGTGTCGCCTTGAAATATTCTGCATTATTTATAAGAGAAATATCACGATCGTTCTAGCGTACCATCCATTCTGTTTTATTTATTTAACGTCCAAACAACAAACTGAGCGAGTTAAGAATCGTGATTTGCTCTGGGCGATGTTTATAATGATTTTCGTTTGGTTATGAGTTATGAGGGCAAAAATAACGATAAAGCCTTAGGCTTGTTTTGGTAGGATGTTTTAGTACATAGGCAGTTTGCCTTGTTGTGACTTATATGTATTAGGAGTCCGTGGGTCCGTGGCCTATAAGTATTCGCACATCGAAAACGGTGGTGCGGGTTACAACATTGGCCGAGACGGGCACTGGATGGGTGTCCGTTTTTATGTGTATTCCGTACCCAAAGGGTAAATCGGGACTCCGCTGTCCGTCTGTCTGTCCGTCCGTCTGTTACCAGGCTGTATCTTATGGACCGTGATTGTGAGACAGATGAAATTTTCACAGATGATGTATTTCTGTTGCCGTATAACAATAAATAATAATAAAAAAAAAAAAAACAGAATAAAAAAATAATAAGGGGGCTCCCATACAACAATTCTTTCAATATCATATACAAACTTTGTAAACAACATGGCCCGAATGGCCGAGTCGGCAGTGACCCTGCCTACGAAGCCAAGGGTCCCGGGTTCGTGTCCCGGTGCGGGCAAATATTTGATTGATGAGAACGGAGGTTTGTACCCTAGTCATGGTTGTTTATCTATCTAAGTATAATATTTATCTATATAAGTATATGTATCGTTGTCTAGTACCCAAGATACATGGAAACCTAGTTTGGGGCTTGATCAATGTGTGTAAATAGTGTCTGAGGTATTATTATTATATTATTATTATCAACATTTTGCTATGTAAAATCCAAACTATTCACTCCACACCATCCCCTCCACACCATCCCTACCATTGAACGGTGGTATGGAACCCATCTTGCGTGATTTAGACTCGCACTTGACCGGTTTTATTATTATTACCACTCATTTTACAGGCAAGAAGGCGAGAACTGGGGATTGCGATTGTGTGCGTGCACAGGGCCGGCCAATTGGCCACTTGACAAGAGTACAATACACTACATTGATATAACTTACATTGTTACGCCTCACACATCCTCGAAGTCTTATACGGATGGAAGCTTAAACAAACACATTTCTTAAGTCTCGCCTTCTGGACTGTATTCTGCAATTACAAATTCCAGTACGAGAGACTCTTAAAAATACGAGTACCTATTAAAAATAGTGCTTATTAACTAAATATGTGTATTTTGGGTAACTTTATGAATCATTGCGAATATGAATATTGAAATTTGTGTTATTAGTTATTGGAATAAAATGTTTGATGTTTGCTTGCATTTATTGAATCATAACATAGTTATGCGGGAAGTGATCAAACGATGTGCTATTTACGTGGAATCCCTACCAAAAAAGACACAAAAATAAACATAAGGTGAGCCAGAAATATAACAAATTTATGTTGTTCAAACAAAGCACTTAGGCTGTGTGTACGTTTGATAAATTGTTCTTAAAATGGAATTTCAAAGAATAATGGACATTTTTTTTATCAACCATCTTATCTCCGCAGCTGCTCCGATAGGCTAGCCCCCTGTCACGCAAAATGGAGTATTGAAAAACTGCCTAAGCATGGGCAAACGGTGACTCTGCCACCCCGTATGGGAAAAGGCGTGACCATGTTGTAGTGATGAACTAAATAGCAGTGTATGATGGAATGGTTCAGCTCATAATCACGTACTATGATTTCCACAATTCCAAATATTAGGAGGTCTTTACACGTAGCACCACTGAGCTCCCATGTTGCGTCTTCTGGCAACTTGGTACTAGCTTTTTTTTAAATTTTCCTGTAAGGTAATTTGTTATTGTCAAATGCCCAACTTCTTCTTAAAGGAGACAATTCTCAAATACCAACAAATTTATGCTTAAAAGGCATACTTTTTCTTAAATATTATAGTGAAGAAAAAATCAGTGCTTTAAGAAAAATAAAAAAGCCGGTCAAGTGCTTGTCGAACTCGTGCACAAAGTTATCCCTACCACCGTACAATGGAAGGGCTGGTGTGGAGTTAATAGTATGGATTTTATATAGCAAAATGTTTTTTACAAAGTTATTGGTAGCTACTTTCACTCTTCATGTATGTAACCAGGTGCATTCATAAGTTTATATGTGGCATTGAAATAATTGTTGTATGTTTAAAGGGGGCCCTTTAATATTTTTTATTCAGTTTTTAGTATTTTTTGTTATAGCGGCAACATAAATAACAACAAATTTCAACTGTCTTACTATCACTGTTCATGAGATACAGCCTGGTGACAAACGGACGGACGGATGGACCGACGGACAGCGGAGGCTTAGTAATAGGGTCCCGTTTAGCAGCCTTCGGCTACGGAACCCTAAAAATACAATTTCTACACTGTTCTGCCGCAGCGAATGACGTAACAGCCATATGGTAGTGTGGGCTGTTATAACATAATGGGCGCTGGGTAACGTTAAATCCGGTCAAAGGCCCTTTTTAGCGCTATTCCTCCTAACGGAGATAGTTACCAAATCTAGAAAAAATATGTGTTATGAAGATCTCGCTTTTCATTAATATGTGTGTTTGAAAACATTACATGTCATTGAGAACTAATGAAAATAAAATACTTAATGATCAAATTATTTAAATTAATTAATTAAATAGTTCTGCAGCTGCAACTGACTTAAGAGCCATGTTGCAGTATGAGCTATTATGTATGAACTTTATTTTAATATGGTTGTGTCCAAAGTGTCAACCTCCACGAAACAAGTTGCAAATTTTACCGATACACGAGCCTTAATTATTGCAGCAATCGTAAACGTGGCGTCAATTGAAGTTGATACGCGTAAAGACAGCCTTTATTTCACACAGTTTCCCGAACCAGATTTCACCGTTCAAGTCTTTTATTCACCCAAAATCAGAAAGTAAACTGTTAAATAATTGGCAACGAGCGTTTAAAACGTGAAGGTTTGACCCTTTTCTGTGGGCGCAGACAGGCAGGGACGCTATGGAGAAACTTTGCGAGGAAGGGTAAAAACAATAGAGGCTATGAACTAAAAGAGATAAAAAACAACTGTAAATAAACTTACGACATAAATTTTGCTATCTTTGAGAAAATAATAAAAATAAAGTTATGATTAGCCCAAACTAACATAACGATACATAAATCAATAGACAATTATTTTGAGATTTGTAAAACAACAAAACAACAAAAAAATAGTTTGAGAGCTAACTTAAACAAAACACTTGCTCATGTAAGACCGAATGCAGTATAAGGTTCGTTCATACGAACCTTATACTGCATTCGGTCCTACACTTAAATAGGCTAGCATCATATGCAGAATAGGTGCCTCATCAGAAATAATAACTTTAGATACAAACATAAACATCCAAGCTAAGCAAACTTAATTTTCACCTTTGTCGGGATTCAACATGCATTTTTACTTCATTTAAGCAAACTTTATCAATTTCCGATAAAGCGATAAAAAATATTTAAGAAATAAGCTTCCTTTGTTTCCTATTCTAGTGAAGTTTAAGAAGACTGTTTAGTTTTCGATTAAGAATTTTCAGAGCAAAGCGCTGAGTTCAAAAGTTAGCTCTACGTGTATCTTCGACAAAATTTCTAAATAGGTATAAGTTAGACTGTTATGTCGATTTTATGAGTACTTTGTATCTTTTTAGATTAAGAACAAACAGACAAGAAAACGACTTGACTGAAGAAAATGACTTATTCCAAATATCTAACATAACTGCTACCAGAAGAAACGTTGCAAATATGGCGGTGATTCAATGCGACCATCTGTACCAGTATCTTTGGTTATTTTTCATTCCATGAAAAATAGGCCAAGTGAAGACGCTGAAACAGCCGAGATGGGACGAATCTATCTTTCTGTCCAAACGTAATGTAAACAATCATTTATTGGGATCCAACGGGAGGTACAAACTTGCGTACAAGTTTGACCCTACGATGAAAGCCGACTACCCTGCTCTTTATTATACCGTCATGCCATGCATGATGCTCGCTTGACACATATATTGGAATAAATAAATAGAATAAATTCATCGTACAGAATACCGAAGAAAATACAATATATCAATTACATCTGAAGTTTTTTTTATGGTTAGCACGTACAAGCATTGCCTGTATAGTTACCTATTTGGTCCTATTACAACGGTGAATTTGAAATTGGACGGAGTTAAAACTGTACTGTAATTTAGCTGAAAGCTTTACAAGTTACAAGTGCAAGACGGCGCGACGCAAAGCTGTCTCATCCAGCAAGCTTGTCACAACTCGTGAAATCAGGAAGCACTCTACTTGGCTATGATTACCTTCGAGACCTAGGTATCTGTTTGTTGTTTGGGTAAGTTATAATAGACACTCATGAAATAAACAGGCAGTTTTTGTAAAGTTCAGGCTCACGGACTATAGTATCTACTCATGATTATGAATAATTTTCCCCAAGAAATATATGGTCGCAAACGAAAAAATATGATTTTACCATAATATTCTTATTCTTGATTACATTACTTTTATGTTTATGTTGTCGACAGCTCAACAATCTCTCAGAGGCACGAAGATGAAATGAAGTGGTCCAAGAACCAATGCGGTCAACTATTACTTAACTTCATGTTTCTTCACACCGAAGCCTACTGAGCAACGAAGCACGAAGTCTCACCCTCGAATTTCGCTGCCACGAACCTACGTGACTTCAAAATCTAAATGCTTGATACACAAGTTTTCTTTTCTGTCCTTAAAAAAGGAAGCTAATGAACTTAAAAATATACTGGTAATATTAAAAATACCTGGTCTACTGTAAAATAATGTAATATGAAAAAAGTGGCTAACTCCCCGTACTGACAAACAATAATGCAATAAATTCTTTTAAATATGAATACCATAAAAAGTGAGACAAATTAAAGTTATAACGCAATTAAAAAATAAAATTAATTCTCTTAGGGGAATGCGTAAGCATTTTCAATCAACCTACCAACGAAGTAGAAATAATAAGAATAATCAAAATAAATTGGGCTAGCCCCCTGTGACGCAAAATTTTGTATTGAATAACTGGGTAAAAGTGAAATAGAAATATAAATAGAAATAGAAATATATTTATTTGACAAATAAACACAAGGATATACAGAAAGAAAAAGAAACCATAGTACAGTTCGGGGTTGAGGTTTTTAGATGCCAAAATGGTTTGAGCTCAGCATGTGTTACGTGTAGCAGTGAGCTGCACGTTACGCTGGTTTTCAGCTCACACCATTTCCTAAAACTAGAAACTTAAAACTAAACTTATAATCTGAGTAAAAGTAAATACACAGAAAGAGCTCAAGCATAATTATGCACCAGTGGCAAAATGCAACAACAAGAAACGATCGGAAATTAAAATAAAATAATATAAATAAAGCCAATCATATGTTAAAAAACAGACATACAAACAATCCAATCATACAGTCATATGTTAAATGTTGGGGTAAGTGAGTAGTGTAGCTTAAGTAGTGGAAATATGTGAGACTGCGAGAGAGTGAGAGTTTGGGTAGACCTATTATGTATATATGTATACCTATGTAGAGGTGAAGTCAACTGTGCTCTGTCCTATAGTATGGTTTTTGTGCTGCTAACAAATGTGCCTTGAGCTTGTGTCTGAAGGAGCTAATTGATTTCAGATCATGAAACGGGGGTGGTATATTATTCCAGCATTTGGTTGCAGCATAGCGAAAACTACCACGGAATGCAGCAGTCTTGTGTCTTGGACACGACAGCAGAGACGTGGCTGCTCTTGAGTTAGTCGGGTTCCTACGGGACCAGTTAAGTTTAGAGTATTCCGGAACCTGAAATCTTACTACTCCAAACAACAGCGTCGCAAAGTGAAGATTTCTTCTAGCGCTAAGTTTTAGAAGATTGGACTTATTGATATAAGGGGTGACATGAGTGCGGGGGGTACGTTGAAGCAGAACCTGGCGCACGTATTCTGAACACGCTGAAGTAGACGTTCAGATCGGTTCAGGAGGCGCGCGTCATATACCGTGTCCATATAATTTAGTTTCGAAAGCACAAGGGATTCACACAGCTGAACACGAAGATCTATGCTGAGGAAAGGCCTAATTTTGTACAGTATTTTCAAACGATAGAAGCAGTTACGCACTGTATTTGTGACATGTTTCTCAAATCTGAGGGTACTGTCCATCAGCAACCCCAAGTTACGAATTTCGTGGGTGGGCACAGTTGTGCCTCTGTCACCCCGTGTGGGAAAGGCGTGATGCTGTGTTATAATAAGAATAGACTCTGTTACAGGCTGGGATGGTATCCCAACAAAGTTACTGAAACTTACAAAAGATAAGCTAGCAGCTCCCATTTATTGAATACGTATGTAACTGCTGGTATCTTTCCACAGGCACTAAAACGATCAAAACACAAAGAAGGCGATATATATTTATGGAGACAATTATAGACCGGTTTTTGTACTGCCAGTACTATCCAAGGTTTAAGAATATAGCTGCAGGGACAGTGATTGAACACCTTGACTCCGGGAGACGCTGCCCCGGCGATTTCCTGGACCCCTCAAAATTGTTTGACAGGCAATAGGCTAACGATGAATTCCTATGCAAATGATAAGTGAACGGACTCAAAGGACAGGTACCATCACCACACACACATGTGAGAACTATGAGAGAGAGAGAGAAAAGAAAAAATATTGAAGTATATTCAAATATTTAAGACTTCATACAGACCTCCTTAGTGGTCCAATGTTGAAAAGACGCAAAAAATGACGTTTGCTAAGTATATGTAAATATCTACAGTAATAAATAAATTTGACTAGATACTAGGGTTTTGCGAGAATTAATCTTATATAGACATGCCATAACATAAATAAAGCCAAGTTCAAAAGAAGAGAACTGGCGACGCAGTGGCCGTGTGTTATATTACACAAACCATTTGGAGCCAGTTTTGACACCTACGTAACTCAAAATTTATTAAATATAAACATATGAAATACGGTTCATTTATGAGGATTCTTAAGGTTAACTAGAACCCCAAATTTCATGAATATAGCTCAATCGGTTATTAAGATACAAGCATCTAAAAACCGGGATATTTCTCACTGGCCGACGGAAATAACATCAAAACCTAACCCACTTCCAGATGACCTAGCAATTTGAAATTTGGCGTCTAGCTGGTTGTGTGATTACGAAACTAAGATAAAAAGCAGTGATTTTTTACGATTTGTAATATTTTCCAAAATACAGTTTTTATTTACACACTAAGCACCTATGAAGATGAATTAAAGGTGAGAGGGCCTATAGGTGAGTGCGCTGCTAAGCCCTATGACTAAGACCTTAGGATCGGGTTACGAGCTGGCTGCCCACTAAGCAGGGTGAGTTTCTGTAGGTGTGGTGTGTGGAAGTTCCGGAAGAGGTATCATCGCTGACATGCTACGAGCGACAGTCATATTATCAATCAGTATCACTGATGATGCGACTCACCTTGTCCTTGACTTGGTGTTAGAATTGAGAAAACGACAGGGCATAAATATGCCCAAATCGGAAAAGTGCTTTTCATAACTATCAATGCTCCTATTTGAAGGCGACTTGGCATCGTAGTTGCCGGGCGTGCGTGCGTGTGTTAGCACGCTTAGGACGTGCTGGCGCTCATACTGCATAACTATTTGGGGTAGCACATACAGCACCGACTTTCTTCCTCTAGAACGAGCGCAGCGATTACTTCTCAGAGTAATGACATTTAAAACATATCGCTATCCAGCAGTCGATCTTTACTAATCACTTTAGCTTTTAAGCATAAGACAATATATAGTAGATGAAGCATAAGGTTGGAACTACGAAAACGTTCCGAACGGCTTTCTCCCAACATTCACACTCTTTTCTAGGTTCATATCTCTACATTAAATTAAATAAATTACAAAATATAAATGGCTTGAAAATATAGCTTTTGAGCTTAACTTAGAAACAGAAATAATATTGAAATAGATAAATATAATAAAAGAAATACAAATATATATAGGTAATACTACAAATACTTACGTGAAACTCCTATCACTAGTGGCTCTGTGAGCAGACCTCGCCAGCGACGCAGGTTTTTTTTTTTTTTTTTCATTATTTTTCACCTAGATACCTTCGTCCCCTTAATGTTTATCGTATGAACAAGTGTAATCATAATAGAAACCAATAAAATCAAATAACCCGAGTGCATTTTTTTCCAATATCACATACAAACTGCACCTGGTTACGTACACGGAGTGTGAAAGACACCGCACCGACGCCCAATCTGAAAATTTGGGCTGTGATTTTATTTACATTGTAACCCAAAATCTCCGCCATTTTGAAATTTCTCAAAAAACTGAATCGACAAAAAAAGCATGTAATTATCGAATCCGCTCACAAAATTACACGAGAAGCGGTTGAGAAACACGACAGAGAAGATCTGCCGGATAGCAATCCAGACATACGAAGGGATTTTTGCCCAACCTGAAACGAAGACGCTTTGCTCGCTCGGTCAATTATAATTGTACATATGATACATACACAGTCAGGTCATAAGTTCTGTCACACAATAAAAACTTTTGAATTTAGAACGCTGGCCACAAAAAAGTTTATTGGATTCTAATTTCGAATTTTTCATGAAAATAAAAATGTGTACTTTTTAGAACTTTCCTCATTTTTAAATATGGAGTGGCCACTTAAAGAAGACCGTGTCGCAGTTATTGCGTTCCACCGATGCGGTTACGCGCCAATTCAGATTTTCGACTTAATGAAAAATTTGAATATAACCAAAAGATTCGTTTATCGTACCATAAAACGATACAATGAAGACTCTAGTGTAGATGACAGGTCAAGAAGTGGTCGCCCTCGCGATGTTAGGACTCCAGCAGTGATAAAAGCTGTGAAGGCGCGAATTCAAAGAAATCCCATACGTAAGCAGAAACTGTTGACCCTTCAGATGGGGTTTAGCAGGACCACGGTGAAAAGGGTGTTAAATGAAGACTTAGGGCTTAGGGCATATCGAAGAAAAACAGGACATCGTTTGGACGCTCGTTTAATGGACCTGAGACTGAAGAGATGCCGCGCTTTGTTGAAGCGGTACGCGGGAAAAAAGCATCGGGAAATTCTTTTTTCGGATGAAAAAATTTTCACCGTGGAAGAGAGCTACAACAAACAAAATGATAAGGTGTACGCACACAGCAGTGAAGAAGCGAGCAACCGTATTCCGCGTGTCCAACGAGGTCATTTTCCATCCTCGCTCATGGTTTGGTTGGGAGTCTCTTATTGGGGCTTAACTGAGGTAAATTTTTGTGAGAAAGGCGTAAAAACGAATGCAGTTGTGTATCAAAATACAGTCCTCAAGAACCTTGTGGAACCTGTTTCTCATACCATGTTTAATAACAGGCACTGGGTATTCCAACAAGATTCTGCGCCAGCTCATAGAGCGAAAAGCACACAAGACTGGCTGGCGGCGCATGAAATCGACTTCATCCGGCACGAAGACTGGCCCTCCTCCAGTCCAGATTTGAGTCCGTTAGATTACAAGATATGGCAACACTTGGAGGAAAAGGCCTGCTCAAAGCCTTATCCTGATTTGGAGTCACTCAAGGCATCCTTGATTAAGGCAGCCGCCGATATTGACATGGACCTCGTTCGTGCTGCGATAGTCGACTGGCCGCGCAGAATAAAGGCCTGTATTAAAAATCGCAGGGGTCATTTTGAATAAACTTTATTACCATAAGAATCTATGTTTTATTAAGTTCATTTTGCTATATAAATGTTTACATAAATAATAAACATGTCTAAATTATTTCATATTGCACATATGACAGAACTTATGACCTGACTATGTATTTACGAGGGAAGCGCTGATCCTTCCTAAAACTTCCCAGTATATAGATCAACGAAACCAAGATAATGATATCCACATTATTTAATGTAATTCGAGTTATTTTTCATTAAAAAATTAACATTTGTTAATTTATTCATACATTCATTTGATGCTATACTGATTTTAAATATTGTATTTCAGAGCATTGACAAATAATCCAGAGTGTAGTATCTTTAACCCCTGTCTGCCAGTCCTTTGAAGCACATAAATATTAGGAGCGCATAGCCTCCGCCATAACAACTGAGAAAGCCGTAAAGTTTTATTTCCTCAACACTTAACCTCAACTGCTGTTTGCACTCTCTAAGAACATTGTTTACTAACCTCCCGACCCTTAACTACAGATGACAGTCGTAGAAGTAGCAACAACTTTATTAAGCAGAAAAGAAAACACAATTCGCGGCTCGAAGGCGGGGCGCGGCTCTATTTTTGCTTGATAGCCCAAAATAATCTAATGAACGTTGTTGAAAAACAGTTTCACCCAGTTTCCTAGTGTATGTTTTGTGTGCCTAACAATTTCATTTCCATCGCAAAACTTTCAGAACGAGTGAATGGCCTACCAACACAATTTGTTCCCAAAACACGTTATTGTAGTACATAGATAGTATAATAAGCTTAATACAAATATACGACGCAGCACAGATACTACACATTTTGCAGGGTAGGGCTGGCAAGGCAGATATAGGCCGCGAGAGCATGATGCACTATTCGCGGACTAGCTAGTACCACAGAATAAGTACAAATAATATACGATCTGCATGCAGACGCAGAAATCTGAGCAGTTAATACAACGAGACGCAGCGCAGGAAAGACAAATGCTGCGCAGGAAATACATTCGCAGCAGTGAGTATGTTCATGCATTACAAAATCTGCGCTGCGTGGACCTTTTTTTATAAATATTATCGGGCTTTGGTGACATCCCACGATGCAAAGAAGTGCAATACACGAATCACTCTGCCTTCCGGAGTATTTTTTACCTTATGATACTTGAGTACGTAGGACGATAGAGGGCTGTATCATTCTCACAACGCGTATTTGAATACTACTCTAAATTCGATATTGCTTGACAGATTATTAGTAGACACGTAATACATAGATGGATCATGGCGTGTGGTAGAAAAACATGTCAATAATTAAACCTGGCTTCTTCTAATTAAAGTTACGTATAAAGTTAACAGTAAAAGTTGCTTCTTCTACTAAACACTTTCACTGCGTTACTTGGTCGATAGTATAAGCGTTTTCGTTCAGTACGGGAGCAAAATATGGTGAAGTCTCTCAGGTGCGCAGCGCGTAGCTTGAAGGGTTTTCTAGGTATGAAAAAGATGAATATAGATTTGAGGTTCTCAACAACAACAAGGGAACTTCAAACTGTAGTAAGTGTTTTGACCTAGCGCCGCAGTGGACGAAAAAAAGTATCGTTCCTTGAGGTAACTAGGTTTAAATATAGCGTAAACCACGCGCCACGAATTAAGAGCGCTGGGCGACTTTGGCGGAAATTACTGCACATATGTACAGGTATTGAAAAGTGACTACTGCAAATTAAAGGTCACCGCTCATAACGTGTGGAGCAAAGTATACTAGGTCTTTCGATCAAGTATAAAGCTTTGGTCTGGTGATCATGACGCACAACGCTGCGATATGCGGTATGCGTTGCCGGACACTCAATCATATGAAAAAGGTCGAGAATGTTCTCTTGTTCCGTCGCAGTCTCCGTCAGCGGCGAGGGGCAAGCGCGGTGAAGTGGGGAGGTGTACTGCCGCACAGCGCGGCGTCATTCTCGGTTCAACGCTGCGGTGTGCGGTGTGCTTCACGGGTCAACAATATGGAATTTTTCGAAGACAATGTAATAGAATTAGTTCGCAACTATCCTTCTTTATATAAAAATAAAGACAAAAGACATAAAAGTTTGATAGTTAAAGAGAGTTAAGGTTTCGTAACAACCTTCACTCCTACGTTGTAAAAACATGTTCCTCGGAGATTTTCTTTGTCTATTCAGAAGCAGTAACAATTCTTCTTCTTCCTCCTCTTCAAGCAAAGCACAAATTACAGAAAAATTGATCATGTTCACGTCTACCTTGGTAGCTGCGGCAAAATCAACTGACCACCTCTCCGCAGAGACGCTAACTGCTGCGTCGTGACGCTGCGTTGCGACGCATACCGCAGCGTTGTGCGTCATGATCCCCAGACCAAAGCTTAAGCTTACTAGGTCTTTTGACCGCACTGACAGTAAAACCTGCATTTTTGTCGACATCAAAGCCCAGTGAGGTGGAGTTCGCCAGCGGCGTCCAGGCGAAGCGTCCTATCAAAGAGATCTAGCGGGATATCGTGGTCCAGTTTTGTGTACGAGCAACCAAGGAGAGCTTGATTAAATTCATTATTCGTCGAATTATTTCGAAAGATTTGGGAATGGACGGGGAACCGCGGAAAATACATACATAATAAAAAACTTCTGGTCACCAAATGTAAGAAAGCCGCAAATGACAAAGGCTACAAGCTTATTTGGACAAAACAAGCCGAAGGTTTGTCATACATTCATATCTCTACAGATTCAGACCCGGCGAAAATAGAATATCTTTTATAATTCATATGTTCGTATCACTTCCTAAATATAAATGCATTGTAACAATGCACTAATGTGTCGGGAAATACCTTAGACCTGCTCTTTTCGACATTTACTTTATATACTGCAAAATATCATGATCCATTGGTCTAGGAATATTCTGCTCACACTACATTAAGTAAACGAAAATAAATTTATTTCATTTATTAAGATCCTTAAGGCTAACTAGAACCCCAAATTTCATAGATATAGCTCAATCGGTTATTAAGATACAAAGATCCAAAAATTGGGATTTTTCTCACTGACTAACTGACTTAAGATCAAAAACCTCACCCACCTCCAGATGAACTAACAAGTTGCAATTTAGACTTAACCGATTTACGTAATTTTATATTTTTTTATTATATGACGCGGGACAGAATCAGTCATCTGACTTTTGCAGATGTAGGAAGTGTTGTCTGCAGGTAATGTGTATTATCTATAATGACAATATAAAAGGTATCGATTACAGTGGTCAAATGTTCCTATATCTACTTTTCTGAGGAGAGGATTGAATTTGCACAGAAATATATGTGAGAAATTTTATTCTGGATAGCTGTCATTAACAGTTGGGTAGTGTACAATATAGAAAGATAAAAACTTTGTGGAAGCGTGATTGATGGCTTCCACAAAGATTGGATGATTCCAAGCACTCACGAAGAAGCGGATGATTACAGCCACAGATACTGTAATGTTTATTAAACAGTAAGTACTTCAAAAAACAACACACTATGATAGCCATTTTGAATTCATTGAGATTTTGTAAAAAATACACCGTGGTTCGAAGAAACATTTGTAAATCTTTAATAAAACTTCATAAATCAAAACCGTTTTGTGGCCATCAAACTGTGTCTGGACCCTCACTTGTTTTGGAATCAAATACTTCTTGCTGCACTTACTTGCCAGTGTCTCACTCCGGTGTTTCTATGCGTGTATTAGCATTCTTATTGCGATTTTTATATGCTTTCTATCTATTTCTCTTCATATTCTAGCACTGATAATCAAGCAAATAAGCCCACAACCTACGAAAACGATTACTGGAAGTCAATCCTTGTTTTTCCGCAAAGTAGATGAGGCTCACATCATCAGTGCTACCTCACTGAAAATTGATACTTCATCTGGTTGGGATGCAATCTCTATGCGAATTATAAAGGACAATACACTTTCATTGGCCCTTCCTATCTCCTACATACCTGATTTATTAATTTCTACAGCATTTTTTTTAAAATCAGTTATAATCCCGATTCATAAGAGCGGTGAGAAAACTGTGGTGAACAACTATAGACCCATCTCGATTCTGCCAATTCTCTCTCAAATACTTGAGCGCATATTAAATATATCGTTGGTAGAATTCCTTGAAAAATAAAAACTAATATCGGAAAACAAATTTGGCTTTAACAAAATTAAAGATTGGCTTATCAGCAATCCACTGACACTAAATTCTGACAAAACCAAAGCATTCAGTATACATAACACAAATGTCTCTTTCGAGTCTAAGAACATGAAAGTGCATATGGAATGCCACTCTAATTGTGTCGCTACAAAGCGTCGCTAAAACGTGTGACTGCCCGCAACTTAAAAGGGTTTCCAGTATTAAGATTTTAGCTTTTATCATTGATGAGCACCTTTTTTTTAAACAACACATTAAACTGCTAGCTCAACGTATTCGCAGATTGATAGTTTTATTTAAAAACGTAAGACATGTAGCTAGCAAGCCAATTATAAATATGTTATATATCTCCCTAACTTGCTCCTTGGTCTAACACACATGAGATGCAGGTTCGATTCCTGACCTTGTATGAGATAATTAATTTATCTTAAGTACATTATCGGAAGTTCAGTGTTTCGGATGACACTTTAAGATGTTGGCCCCGGCTACTATCGCTACGTGGTAATGATCGTAAAACCCCTCCACCAACCCGCACGAGCCAGCGTGGTGGAGTATGGCTTAATCTTACTCGTATCTGGGTAAATGCCTGTGCCGCTCGTTGGGGACATCAATGGCCTACATTTCTTATTTATTTATTTATTATATCTCTCTATGTCAATCATTACTGATGAGTGAATGAATCAGTATCACTACGAGCGAGGGGAGGAACCTTTAGGACGCTATAACTGCCACGTGACAGGGCAGAATGAGCTGTTTCCGACCATACCTCTATCCAACGAAACAACTATACCAGGATTGCCAGTTGCTCACCGTGAGACAGCTGCTTATTGTGCAAGCCATACTTAGAAAGCACAAGGAGCAAGATAACACTACTAAATTTAATCGAGGGGGTAAATCGTTGTCAGAACTTGGTTTTTAAAACTGTGACCCTAAAAACGCTTTTTGAAAATCGGTTTATGTGCTTTCTTACATTTATACAATAAAAATCACAAAGAAATTAAAATATATACGAATAATAGCGCACAAACAGAAGAACTTTTAAATGTGACCAGGTCACACCAATATTCACATAATTAATTACACACACACCCACATAATCTCCGTGAAATTGTGAAAATGAAATAAATCTCCAGCCTTTTCAAATTCCAGCTAAACCAAATTAACTTCAAAGTCAGAGTCAAAGTCAAAGCACTTTATTACTGCAGATATTTACATATATTTAGCAAACGACATTTTTTGCCTCTTCTCTATATTGGACCACTGTGGGAGAGAATGGCGTGGAAACTCCCATGGATTGATTTTTAGAACTCTTTTAAAAATTGGTTGTGCTTAACTAATACAAGTATGAAAATTTTAATTATGATGATTAATTAGCAGGAATAAATAATTACAAAATTATTAACAGCAATGCCTTACAACATTTCCCAAATAATTACAAAATTATTTGGAAAATGTTGTACGTAAGTATGTTGAAAGATACTTACGTACATACATTATATTTTCGAAAATAAATTGACTAGCCACAGTAAGTATGTTTTTTTTAAACTCTCTTGAGGAGTCTGTTAGTTTTAAATTATAAATTGCTCGAATAGCTCTTTTCTGCAAAATAAAAATAGTTTGAATATCCGCTGCTTTCTCCGACAACAAGATACCATAGGAGATGATACTATGAAAGTAACTAAAATGTACAAGCCTAGATGTAGCCACATCCGTGCCTTTTCTGATGTTGATGTACACCGCAGAACTTAATTTACCAGCCAATTTATTTATGTGGGGTCCCCACTGCAATGTGCTATCAATGGTTATTCCAAGAAACTTCGTATCATTTTCTAATTCTAACGTGCTGTTGTCTAACACTAAATTGGGCTCAACTTGCCTGACATTTGGAAGTGAGAATTTGATGCACTTAGTTTTACCAGCATTTAACAATAAATTATTAACTGTGAACCAATTCAAGGTTAAAGACAAAACAGCATTAACATCATCGAAATCTCCTTTTTGTCTTTCAATTTCAGATCGCAAAAATCTCCGACAGCATCCTGTGCGGCCTCCCATGCAGAATAAATATGAGATATAAAGGGAATACCTGCATCCATAGTAGATTTACCGCTAGTGAAATCGTACTGTTTGGCGTGGAGTTGTTTTGTACGGTTGAGGTGTGAGAGCATTTGATTGATAATCTTTTCAAATATTTTTCTTAGTGTTGGAAGAACATATATTGGTCTGAAATTTGAAGGATCACCCTTATCTCCCGATTTGAACAGAGGTATCAGTTTACTGTGTTTCATCAACACATTTATTGAATATATAAGCTAAGTGTGGGCTATAACTAGAATTACTGAACCAATGACTTAGACCGATATACCTCACAGGTCTTTAGTATTTTTTAAGTTAAGTAATCTAAACGTTTTGACAATGTCTTGGGGACATACATAATGAAATTTTAAATATACCTTACTGACGCTAGTGTTATTTTTTAATAAAGTCTCTGCTTCTTAAGGAGACTTAACATAACCTTCGTTTTTTTAATAATATTTATAGATTTATTTAAATATAAACGTTTCGACTTAATTTATTATGGTGTTAACTAAGAATAATATATTCAAATTTCAGTTACAATGTTAAACAATAAATCATTTTGTCAATAACACAAGAGAAGCCTTTTATATTATACAGGTCCTTAGCCTAGTTTAGGTAACAGAAACAAACATTTAATGTAAGCTTTATGATAAATAAAATTAGTCTATTCTATTGTATATCACATCAAATCTTCTAAACTAAAAGTCTTCTAAAAAAAGTCTTCTAAACTAAATCTGGGTAGGCCCGTTATTTAATATGTATTTAACTTTTTATAACTGATTCAAACTCCGTCCACTATAATTTGATTCCTTCATTCCTGCTCTTTCTTATTCACTAACGCTACGCTGCAGTGTAGAGCATTAAGCTATACGTTACTATTCCAATTATTAATTAATCTTCGCACTTATACTTCAAATATGATTCACTACACTTCTGCTCTCGGCACCGTCTCAATACAGTGCGAGATCCTATTTTTTCGAAACTCTTCGGTCGCTGCACCGTTAACGCACTAATCCTTCATTCCGGATGTCAGAAGGTTATTTCCGATTAGCGCGTTAACAGCGGTGGCGCCATTTTACAACTGACAGCGCGCCCAGACATAATTTTGGTGTTTCATCCGGAAGTCAATAAACTAACACCCATAGCGCGCTGTCGCTCCGGCGCCATTCCTTACAACCGTCATGGCGCGAAAACACAAAACCATGATACAACCCGTGGATCCGGATGTTGCGGTATTGGTTGAACATAATTGATCAACCAATACCGCAAATATACAATAATATTGCTAGCCAAAGTACAAAAATGGTCATATAGTTTCAATGTAAACTTTGTTCCAATTAAAAAAAAACGATACAAATGTGGTAACTTTGCAAATCGCTAACATAACTTATGCCTTCCGGTAACTATTTTCCGGAAGGCATTAGTTGCTTTAACTGCTTGATGTATGTAATGATATTTCATCATTACATACATCAAGCAGTTGAAATCTCATACTGTTTGCTTTTGCATAAGCTTTGCTTTATTTATTTACAGAATAACAAGTCGTCAAACTGAAGAAAAATCACACATTTGAAAAAGGGGCGAATAGAAAAATAATGTAGGTACCCGTTGTTACCTAAAACTTGCGCTACGCATATCCGTCGGGAAGCATGCAAAAAAGTGAATCATATTGTTCATAAAGTTAATAATGTAAATTTATGAATTGAATGTTTAGGATGTTTTTATAATTTTCTTATGTGATTTTTTGTTTTACAGGTTATGAAAAGGTCGTATTAGTCGTAATTTATGTGGGTCGTTAGGAACATCATTCTGTAATTATTATCACTAAAAACCGATTCGATCAGTGCAACTGTATTTTTCAGCTCTCGTTTTGTATTGAGAAGTTAAAAATAGAATTGCTTCGATGAAATCAGTTTCATGTGAAAGTGAAATGTGTTCAATGATATAACAAACAACGTCTTAGTTTATGACTTAACTTTTTTATACACCATGGGTATATTGTTATAATGTTTTGTTTAATACTTATATCCAAAAAACCAGCATACATCATAATTAAAAAGTTTAGTTTTACTAACTAGATTTTGAATGTCAAAAAAAAATATTACAACATTATGAATTTGACAAATTGAAATGAAAATGTTTTTTTGGAAATTAAAAAGCTTGAAGCAGTTGGTATGTTTGATGATTAGCTGAAACATAACATCGAAAAGAACAACACATAAGACCGACACACAGACCGAAAGCTAAGCTAACTTGATTTAGCTTAGCTTGCATACCTGACGCAGTTTTTCATAATTATGTGGGAACAGCAAACTTAGCTGTCATCAAGATAGCTTAGCAGTCTGACTGCATCCAGCTTATATGTTGTCTTTTAGCTGATATCTTTCAGCTTTTCATCAAACTGAACAACAAAGCTATGCAAGCTAAGCTGGCGGTAGTTTTAGATAAGATAATTTTGATTTTTGTTTTTAAACATTGGTAATGGATATGTTTTGTCATAAATAAAAGGTTTCACAGAAAGGTGCAGCCATACTAAGGGAGTGCTAATAAAACCTTTCCGATCATCATTTGCCTAGGAAACGATTTCATCAGAGCAACTTTGTTATTGACATCTCCATACATTGTACGCCGGGCGGTCATCTAATGTATTGAGGAGTGAAAGGTTGTTCTGATCAAATCAGTTTCATAATATAAGTTGCTCAAAATGTTGTCTCGACAAACCCTTGTAATTTAACTACACGTTTCTGTTACACCCAATGATGAGTTTAAGAGTAAATAAGTTTAGATTTTTGTTTAGATAGATGTAAAAGTTTACATAGATGTAAGTGTTGAATTTTGATTTGAATACTTCGGAATTTTTACGTAGTTTCTGAAAATAATTTTGAGGTACCATGCTAAATAAAAAATATGGCGATTACCCATTTTTTACTTTAATCCTGTGCTATGCTATGTTGAAGTGTCGAGTAATTACTTCTGATTATTACTTGTAAATGAATAGTCGGGATCCCAGGCGAAGCCAGTATATAACGACCAGAGTTATATTCTACAGAATTTAATTGTTTGAATTAAATATTTTTGCATTTTCGCTCCAAAATTTACATTTAAAACAGGAAAGGTGCAAGGTCCTTGCTCCTAGTAACGCACTAGGTTGACTAAGCGAAACGGGCATTTCAACCTAGTAATGCACTACTGAAAAGAAAAACGTTTTTGTTCCCGCAGTCAGCGTGTTAAACGTTCATAATGAGTCTAAAGTTAACATTAGATTAAACCTTACTTCTTGTTGTTGTTAAGATTACATAATTTTAGTCGGCACTTTACTGTGTCGATGAAATTTTTCTGATATAACTTGTTCAGATTTCTATGTCTATTGTTCCAGATGCACACACCCAGATGCAAAATCGGCATTTAAAATTTTGGCAGACATTCAATTTCATGATGGCCAAAACAGCCTTTTATACATTTCAGTTATGCAAAATATTAATATCAAAGCAGCTACTAAACTCGGTTATTCAATCATCGAAATCTCTCTCTAGATCTCCCGAAATTATCACATAACCATGTTCACAATAAAAAAATACAATTTCGGATTTTATTTTATGTATGTACATGCTATTTATGAAATATTTCAAAAATATTGTCATGTTGCTCTGTAAGTCCTATATATCGGCTTAGAGAATGTTTTAACATTTCAATTCCTATTCTCCTAAAAGTAAGCTGAAGGTGGAATTGCCCAGCCTTAGGCGCTTCTTTCTTTGAACACGAGACTCCCAAAACTCACAAACGGCTGTTGTAGATGTAAACCTAATACATAGGTACTTATAGTTATTTTTATGTTGGTATTTTTTTGTTTTTATTCATTAATATATATTATTTACAAAGGCAAGTTTATCTCTAACAAGATATTTCTTCCAGCAAACCTAAGATGGAAAGAATAAATGTAATAACAGCGACAGGGTCTTTGTGCAGAAATACAAGTAAATAATATAAGTGTTTTTACTACATGAATGTAAGAAGTACATGAATACTGTAGAAATTTAAAAATACATGAAGACCCATTTTATTACTAATACCAGCAATAAATTTGTAACCCCTAAGCTCCGACATTTTGAAAATTTTCTAAAAACTGAATCGACAAAAAGAACCATATAATTAGGGAACCTGCTCACGAAATTTCACGAGGATCGGTAACGAAATGCTTACTGCAGAGGAGAAAAGCCGGAAATCCGGACAGACGAAAGCATTTTTGCCCAAGCAAACATAGATGCTTTGCTTACTTTGCTCGCTCAGTCAAATATAATGTACAGAAAAAACTTATATTTATAACGCTAATTGCAATTCCGTTCGAAAATTAATGATATTTGAAAATAACCAACCAAATTGAAACCTAAATATGAAGTTCGTTCAAGCGCGCGGATCAAACACAAAGGGTTATAACAGGAAGAAGTACCCCAAAACTTCTCGAAATAAAAATTATTTGAATTGTTAATATAGGGCCAGTAGAATATTAATAAAGTTGTACGAATTTCTTCCTCTTTTTGAATTTGTGATCCAATCTAATACGTACTAAAACCGGAGCAGGAACGATCCCTCTGCAAAAGTTTAATTTGGATCGCAAATTGGGGCGCTGAAATAATTTATCGCTGCGATCCGTACGCTTGTAAAAATGAGAAGACAGATATGTGTTACATGGGTACAGCGTGACTTTAAATTAGATGACCAAATTTTCTTTGAAAAACCTAATAGATCCGATAGTACCTTATATTAATATGTATTATGAAAAAAAAAACACTCAACTGTGATACACTAATGAGGGTTTTCTGACTTTGTACTATCTGACAGCTGTGACAGCTTTTTAGACCTGACGCATACGAGGCGCTGCCTGGTGGCAGAAAAAGTATCGAAAACCCTCGAGGGTTTTCTGACTTTGTACTATCTTATTGCTGTTTAGACCTGACGCCTACGAGGCGCCACCTGGTGGCAGAAAAAGTATCGAAAACCCTAAGTCTCGAAAACCCTCTCTGTGTAATACATATATTCCAGTCTAAAATGGATATACTCTTTATTGTGTATGTACCTATACAAACTTCAAGGTAAAACTGTTTGGTAGACAATCAGCAAAAGGTTAAATCAAATAATAAATTAAAATTAACATACACAATAAAAAAATCTCACAAAGCTTCGTCACAAAATAATAAATAATACTAATTATACAAAATTAATTACACAAACCCCCCAAGATTGGCCCGGCCCAAAGGTACCCATTACACTAGCAGCATTACCGCGCTGCACGGCGAGTGAGATCCTCTGGACCAGGAAAGCCCCAGAGCGTTTGTCAAATCCTCGGTTCCTCAAGCGACGCCCAATGTCCTTGATGTAGATCATAACCTGCGAGCCCCAAACCCCCACTTCTAATTATTTTATCTGTTCCCTAAATATATATTGCTCACCAAATTAATCAAAACGGTCACTATAAATGGATCACCCAATAATTGTAAATATGTCTGATACAAAAGTTTGATCACTTTTTTTAATATCGACCGAATAATAGGTTTGTCCTCAAAAAAGTGGATCGATCATCAAAATGATATTTTGTCTTCAAATTACCATTAATCCATATAGGTTACCTAAATAGTAGATTCTGAATCTGTAGGATTTTGGTATTAGTAGAGATCTGTCACCTAATTATGGATCATAACTGCAGAATAACATACGAAATATCAGGCCCCCAATTCTGCTAGCACGTTGACCGCTCAGTGACAATGACGCAACGGCGACTGTCAACTTTAGGTATCAATTAGTTGGCGTTTGGAGAATATTTTTTTAGGTAATCAATGGTAGAAATTGAGGTTATTGGTAATTACATAAATTAGTAATAAACCAAAGAGAAAGGGACTATAAAACGTCAGATAAAATATAACTAAAGTCGACGTCGTCCTCGCATCGTTGACACTGAGCGGTCATTGTCTACCGGAATTGGGCCCCAGGGCATAGTGGTGGAATAGGATGAATAAGGGCTAGAGGCCTCTTCGTGCTAGGCTGAAGTGTAAGAATAGAAACCTTTCAATCAGGAACCAATTTTTTAATTGTTTGGTGATATACGTTTGGTGGTAGATCTACTATTTAGGTGAACAATTTAATAATTTAATGACCAAATGGTGACCAATGACCAATTCTTAGGTGATTTTTTAATAAATTTTAGGAAGTAAATTTTATAATCTTTATTGATACAATTTAGGTGACAGATCTACTATTTTAGGAACCAACATTATGAATTGATTAGTTAAAAAGTAATTGTTCAGGCGTTCAATAAAATCATACCAGAAAAATACGGAAATTTCTGGTCTTCGAACCAGTAGTAAACCAGTCGAATTTATTTCGACGCAGTAGGCCAAATAAGGCTTTTGTAAATCTCAAGTTACACAAAATAGGTGTATTAAAGTAGTTGTTTCTTTATACTCGCTTCATGATCATGAAAGTATACAAGTAATTTGATTATTTTTGCTCGATACAAAAGTCTCTCGAGGCTAACAGAAAATCTGTTTCTCACAATATCAAAATTGCAATTTCGCTTCGGATTTGAATTTATGTACTTCTTATTTATTTAATCATTATAAAAATATTTAGTTAAGTTGCTCTGTTAGACCTCTGTAGATCGGTGAAGAGACTTTTTTAACATTTGAATCGTATTCCTCTAAAAGTAAAATAGAATTTCCAGTTCCAAGCTTTTACATTTTCATTCCCTATCTAAGAGTTTGTTTATATCTAATCCGTTCTATTTCATTAATCCTCATAGGTAAGTTTAACTTTTTAATCAAAACGTATGAACTCATGCCAAAAGTAGTTGAATATATTATCGTATCCAGATGGGCCTTCCATTGAAATTCGGGGCTTTAGGAGAACTCAAAAGTTAATTGAAATATAAATAGAGATATCGAGTAACTGTTCCCTGTAAAACGCATTAGTACAATCAAAAATCCTTCAAAGTCGTACCTTTAGAAAAGTTTCAACGAATTCATGCCCATTAAGATGAACAAAGCGATCCAGTCATAACATACCTATTTGTATACGAGAATATAATGCACACAAAAGAAGAGTGAAGTATTTTTACTCTCTTTATGTCTGAAATGAAAACGAATGAGAAATGAATGAGTGGCAGCGGGCCAGGTGGCAGGGCGGGCAAAAGTGGCGTCGCTTGGTTTTATACTTTTTCGACTTCATACAGTTCTTATTTTTACGAGCGTTAAAGTCACATTTCTGCTACCTCTTCAGGACGAATGTGTGGTGTGTGTGTGTTAGTGTGTGTGTCTACAATGCGTCTTTCTGTCTGAACACCAAGACCGAGAGGGTAATGCCGTCTGTCCTAAACAATGAGTATGACATACATAAAAATACTGTAATGAGGTCCATATATCTATATAAGTACGAATAGACGTTAGGTGTGCAATGCCTCCTATAGTTACATATTATTTAAATTAATAAAGCGACCTATCTTTTTATTCGTTTATACAGCGATAACTCTATTGTAGTAGGTATTTCCCACGGGACTCTTTAGGCTTTATTTATTTAACATATTCTCAGTGTATGTAGATTGATCCGTTGTAAAGTTTGTCCAGTAGGTACCTAATATAATCAGCCGTATGTGTGGTTTTTTGAACAAAAGCAATACGCTCTACCACAGGACCGAGACATGAATTTAAAATGAAAATTAAGCAAAATTTACTAAAAATATTGATATAAGGTGGAGTCCTGCTTTTAAGTAAATATTACCTGTACCAGGAGGGCGGCTAAATAAGTGGGTCATAATATCAGTACAACATCTAGACCTGACACATTTGACGATGACGATCCATAGATGTTGACTAGAACGTCATCCTTGAGACGAGATTAGTGCTTACTTTACATACTACTCGCTTTTATTATTACGAGCATTCAGTGAAATTCGACAGCGCGCTGCAGCGTCAACAATATCTAGTATGGTATTTTAGCCGAATTTGTGGATATTCGGCTAAAATAAGTTGTTCGACATTAATCTTAAACGTCACAACAAAAAACTAATAGGAGGTGCAAAAAGCCAGCCCCTTTTTGAAACCAAGCAAAATATCTTTTCTTTCTCAACTCCATAAAGGGACGAGGACGCAAAGTTTCTCCGAGGGAAAACATTAAATTGAGCGATAAATTCTACTGGACCCGATTTATCCTCAAAGAACTGTAAGAGACGCAAATTAGTCGTCGACAATGACGCCGTCCCTAAGTATACCTACGCTCCACTAATTATCAAACAAGACAACAAGTTCTAAAGCTAAAATCTGACTGCTAAAAAATTGCGTTCTAAAGAATATGAAACCTTCTAACGATACGCTGCTAACGATTCGACGAAATGCTAGACAAGCAACGAGCAAGAGCTAGTATATTTTTTAATTTATTCAAAACCATTTATTCAAAATAAAAATTCCTTAACCAGTTTACAATAAGGCCCTGTGCTAGGATCATCAGACCCTATGTTACAGGAACCCCGCTGTTCCCATTGTAGCAAAATTTCGAATAATGATAATTAAAAAGTAAGTAGTATAACAATCTCGATCAAATTAAGTTATTAAAACATGTTAAGAAAAATTATTATATTGCATGCTTTAAAATTCAATTTCATTTTAATTTCATTAAAAATAAATTCATGTGGTATGAATTGCATTGTTAAAACATTATTTTGGTGAAAATGTCAGGTAGAGTGAATGTGTTGAGAAGATGAGAGGTGTAGTGAGTGTCTGAAAGTGTGTAGAGTAGCGCCTGTTAATGTCATTGGGGAGGGGAGGGGAGGGGATTGAAATATGACAAAGTCTGCGTACTGTATTTATTATATTTTTATTATATATACATATATTTGGAATGTGCTTATTAAGCCCTTTAATTTGATACGCAACACTGCCCTGTTCATAAAATCTTTTTTAAGCATTGTTTGCTAAGTGAAAGTGAAAGTGCATATTGAATTAAGTGTGACGTCACATAGCATATCACCAGAAGTTGAGATTTTCTGTTGGAACCAATGATCGGTCAAACACATAGCCCTCCTTTTGGGTTCACTGTAGTCGGTAACAAGACCATAAGTTCAAAAAAAAACGACTAAAACTCGCGCTCGAATCTTCTCTTCACTTCTATCTATTCGACCAAATGCAAGCAAAGAAGCGAGCAAAAGCTAATAATATGTATATTTTTGGAATGTGCTAATTAAGCCCTTTAATTTGTTACCCAACACATCTCTGTTTGGGAAAAAACATGACTTTTTGCCCTCTAGAGGGCACCATGTAGAATTTAGTATGACGTCAAATAGCCTACACGAGTAAGTCGTTGACGATCAAGACGCTTATAGCAATAGGTACACTCGGCGCCACGAATAAAGAGCTCTCGGAGAAACTGGCGGGGATTACTGCGCATGTGTACAGTCGCGGCATAATTCCGAAGTGCGTTTTTAGGGTTAGTGTGAAGGAATGAGTGTTCAGGACTTTCTTCACTTCTATTTTTTCTCTGTTTGATATTTTGTTGATTGGGATATTAGCCGATGTAAATAATGGACTTTGTGTCAAATAAACTATAGGTACTCTCTATTGACAACATTTGTTAACGTCAAGGTTGAAACATATATATAAATAACCCCCTAGCATAGAATGCCCCTAGTCACTAGGGCCTAGTGAATATAGATACTTGTAGTAATAGTCCTGCACACTATTTTCTTCCCGCTGACTAATAATTTGTAACAATTAAACCACAATTAAGTTTTTAACACAAAAAATATTATTCATCTGACAGTAATGATATAACAGACTCTTTTTTGATATAACAGTTCACATCGTAAACCATTTTTCTAGCTTGCCTAGTCAGTACTTAATTTTTCGGCATTTTCGACCGGGGCGAAAGATAACGTTGGGTAATATTGTATGCGACTGTACTCAAGAAGCTTCGAGACGTGCTTTCGGTGCGGGCATCGGGAAGCGACTGATCAACGAATCAGGTGCCGGCGCTGACTACCGCCCCCGTCGCTCCTCACTTCCCCGCGCCAAACACTTGTGAAAAGTGACTACTGCGCATTCAAGGACAAAGCTCTTTAGTCGTGGCGCCGAGTATACCTCAACTGTAAAATTCTGACAAGTAGCATTACTCATTTTACCTTAGTGTTTGGCCTACATATGTACACAGTTATCGACTTAAAGCAAACAACTAAATATGCCGCAGAAAGAGGATGAGCAGCATAGATCTTGCTGACATATCAGATACTTGTGGGCGTCACGTGGGAGATCATGCAATGAGTAAACACTTTATGTCAATCGTTTCATAATTTACTACCACTCTTTAGTAAGAGTGATAATAAATTGTGAGACTACTCTGTTTGTAATTACACTTAGCTCTGATATTTTACACTAGATAAGACGGCGCAGCTCAATGTATTTACATAGATCGACAGGAAACGCGGCGAATTTAGTCCAGAGCTGTCATCTGATGTCACTTCGGCGAATATACACGAGAACGTGGGCTCGGCAGCCTTGTAATCGGTTGCATAGATACCCATAAATATTTAGGAAATAATTTAATTTATATTTAAATTTGTTAACCTTTTATTTTGTCGCAGCTAAAGTTATCGCTGGCCGACTTGGCCGCTTACATGACGTCGTCGTACCAACCGCCCAGGTCGCAGCGGCAACTGCGTGGTCTAGCACTTCATGTGAACCTCTAGCACTGCAAATCGCGGAGCTCAGCAGACAGATGCGGGCACTGGACGCCAAGGTCGGTAGAATGTCCCGACCCCAAGGAAGATCGTCGAACCACTCCCGCCTGTGATCCAGCTCGAAGAGATCCAGCTCCAACTGGAAGTTCCCTACCTGCTGGTACCACCACAAATTCGGAGATCAGGCGCATAAGTGCATCAAGCCCTGCGACTTCCAATCGGGAAATGCATCGGGCAGTCGATGATGGCGACGAGTGGCTGCCCAAGTACAGATCGCTTATTTATTGTGGACTCAAAGACTAAAGTGCAGTTTTTAGTCGACACGACTAGTCATTTGTGTGCGTTGTAAATTAAAAGAACGCAGAAATCTGAAATCCGCTCATGTCGCATCTCAGGTTCGCGGATGATCTCATTCTCGTCGCCAAATGCGTCTCAGATCTCCAATATATGCACGCAGAATTGCATGAAGCTTCGCTGAAAGTCGGTCTCAGGATGAACATGTCCAAGACCAAGATCATGAATCGCTCTTTAAATGTACCGAACATAATTGTTGGCAACGACAACGTACAGATGGTCAGCGATTACGTCTATCTTGGACATCGTGTATCTTTTGACCGCGATGCACAGGTGAAGGAGATCATCACACGCGTCGGCTTGGGGTAGGCTGCTTTCGGGAAGCTAGACGAAGTCTTTAGTCCAAACTACCACAATGCCTTAATACTAAGGTATATAACCAATGTGTCTTGCCTATCCTCACCTATGGAGCCGAAACATGGACGCTCACTTAGCAAATTATACACAAAACCAAGGTGGCTCAACGAGCAATGGAGCGTTCCATGTTAGGTATCTCCCTCGTTGACCGCGTGCCAAACGTCGAAATTCGACGGAAGACGAATGTCGAAGATGTAGGTAAGCGGATGACGAAACTGAGGTGGAGATGGACGGGACACTTGGCTAGAAAGTTATATCTTGCCCGAATTAAAAAAGTCAAAAAAGTGTATTAATATCCAATATTAAAGAATATTTCAGACAAAGGGTAAGCCCCACTTAAATATTACCCATCAAAACATGCAGGGGCTACCTGGCAAAGAACTTGTATTAGAATTATTTCTTAATAATTCTGACACTGATGTTATTTGTATTACAGAACATTGGTTAAAGGAAAATATGATGTCTTTTAACATAAATAATTACAAAATTGTCAGTTGTTATAATATAAAGACTGCTGATAGAGGTGGTTCTTTAATCTTAGTAAAAAATAATATTAAGGTGAAAAAACTTTTTGTAAAAAGAAAAAAGTCAATTATTTGTGGCGATCTTAATGTAGATATAACACTGAAGCGACGATTAATAACTCTGTTCAAATCATTTAGTTTATGTCATGTATTTCTAGAGCCGACTAGAATTACACTTACCAACCAAACTTGCTTAGATAACGTCTTTTGTGACTGTGCATTCACAAGTAAAAATGAAATTAACTATTTACCATCCGATCACAATGGTCAAACAGTTTCATTCCCAATTACTAGTAAAAATAAGACTGATCCGTCATTTTATAGGCCTATTACAATCCATAGACTAGAGACGTATATGAAAAACTTAGATATAAATTTGTCAGTACCGGATTGTGATGAACAGAACCCGAACAAAATATATTCTGACTTCTTCAACATTATTCAAACAGAATTCAATATAGTTTTTAAATTAAAATTAAAGAAAGTCAGTGCCAACAACGGTAAATCAAAATTTAATGACTGGGCAACATTTGGAATTCGTAAAAGTAGAACTATCTTGTATGACCTTTATGAACAAAAAACCTATAACTTTGATATAAAATTTCCTGACTATTTTAAAAAATATTCCAAAACTATCAATTTGGTTTGTAGGACTGCAAAAACTTTACACATTAATAGAAAAATACAAAATTCAAATAATAGAATTAAAACGGTTTGGCGAATCATAAACCGTGAAACCGGCAAAGGTATACCAAGGGACGATATACGACGACGAATGATATCTGCTTAAAGATAGGTGATAATGTTGTTAAATCCAACGCTGAGGTAGCTCGAGCTTTTGAAACATTCTTCACCAATGTACCCTTACTCACAACAGAGCGTCTAAATTCATCTCCATATGAAGCAGAGACTTTGTTAAAAAATAGCACTAGCATCAGTAAAGTAGAATTTAAATTTTATCATGTATATCCCCAGGATATTGTCAAAACGGATAGATTACTTAACTTAAAAAAAAAACATTTTTCAATAATACTTGTTATAGCCCCACATCTAATTTTTTATTTAATAAATGTGTTGATGATGGAGCTTTCCCAGACCTCATGAAACATAGTAAACTTATACCTCTGTCGGGAGACAAGGGTGATCCTTCAAATTTCAAACCAATATCTGTTCTTCCAGCACTAAGTTTTTTTTTTTAAAAGATTATGCTCAATCAAATGCTCTCACACTTCAACCTTACAAAACAACTCCACGCCAAGCAATACGGTTTCACTAGGGGTAAATCGACTACGGATGCAGGTATAACCCTTATATCTCATATTTATTCTGCATGGGAAGCCGCACAGGATGCTATCGGTGTTTTTTGCGATCTGTCGAAGGCATTTGATTGTGTTGATCATGATATGCTACTAATGAAATTAAATCATTACGGAGTTAGAAATAAAGCGTTGTATCTACTAAGATCATACCTAAGCAATGAAATTCAACAGGCAGAAGTCAACGGTGTTAAATTTGATGGATCGGGTGTAAAAATTAGCGTTTCACAAGGTTCCATATTAGGCCCTTTCTTATTCCTGGTGTATATTAACGATCTGCCTTTCATGGTGGACAAATTGACTGACATAGTGTTGTTTGCTGCTGATACTTCAATTATCTTCAAAATTAAAATACAAAAAGAAGATTTTGATGATTTTGATGTTGTATTGTCTTTAATTTTGAATTCGTTCACAGTTCATAATTTATTGTTAAACGCTGGTAAAACCAAGTGTATCAAATTCTCACTTTCAAATGTCAGGCAAGTTGAGACCAGTTTAGTGTTAGACAACAGCACGTTAGAATTAGTCAATGATACGAAGATTCTTGGAATAACTATTGATAGGAAATTGCAGTGGGGATCCCACATAGATAAATTAAGTTCTGCGGCTTACGCTGTTAGGAACATCAGACAAAACACAGATGTAGCTACATCTACGCTAGTATATTTTAGCAACTTTCATAGTGTATGGTCCTATGGTGGGTAAGAGCTATTCGAGCATATATAATTTAAAACGAACAGACTCCTTTAGAGAGATTTTTAAAGAAATTGACATACTAACTGTAGCTAGTCAATTTATTTTCGATAATATAATGTATGTACGCAAGAACCTTACAACATTTTCCAAACTTAGCGATAGCTGTAATGTTAACCTAAGAAATAATCACAGACTATGTGCACCCCGGTTTAGACTCGCAAAGTTTAGCAATTTTTTTAAGGGTCAGTGCATTCTCTACTACCATAAGATACCTCTGGATATTTTGAAATTGCCATTTGAGCAATTTAAAAAGCATGTTAAAGCGACTTTGTCGAAAAAGGGATATTACAATGTTCAAGATTACTTAAATGATGGGACTGTATGGGCTTAATCTGGCTCAAAACAGACCTTGCTGTTAATAATTTTGTAATTATTTATTCCTGCTTATTAATTATGATAATGATAATATAAATATATTTTGTATTAGTTAAGCACAAGCAATTTTTAAAAGAGATCTAAAAATCAATCTGTGGGAGTTTCTACGCCCTTCTTCTCCCACAGTGGTCAACACTAATAAACACTTACGGATTTATTTATTTATTTATTTATTTATTTATTGATCTTAAAAAATCCACAGCTAATACAATTATGTAAGGCAAGAAAAATAATCTTAACATTAGCCAATAACGGATTTACATTTTTTTGTTTAAATATTATAAGACAAACGTACTTGGCGATTATACTTATATATAGAAATTATAACTAAAACTAGTTATACATATATGTAACTAGTGTTGATTTAGTTTTAAAAATTCAATTTATATTATAGCAAGTTGAGATGTGGTGTGCCGGTTGTGTAAGTAGTGTAGGTTGCATGTGTTGTGTAGTGGTGTGAGTGTAATGGTACCTGTATCTGCTTAGCCCTACGACGACGATGGTCTTGGGATCGGGACTGTGTCTATTGCATTTCCACTAAGCAGGGTGAGTATAGGTGAGTAGGCTTTCATATGACACGGCAGATACATCATCAATGTATCTGTTTGTTTTAATAATTCAAATAATATTTTTCTTAAAAACCTGTTTAGAGGTGTTAAAAATGTCTAGGTCCTTATCTTTGGAAAGCTTGTTGTAATTTAAATGACACCTATTCATGACTGAGTTTTGTGCATAGTTAGACCGAGATAGGGGGACATGGAAGAGAGGAGTGTGCCTGGTTCTTTTATTCGGAACATTTAACCGAAGTGCTGAGGAGATTAATTCAGGACAGTTCAGTCTTCCACTACACAGGTCATGAAGAAATAGCATGTCCAGGAGACGCCTCCTGTCCTCGAGTGTTTGCAGTTTGTGCTTTTCCAACGAAGTATTGTAGTTCTTCAAAGGAGAGTGGTAGCCAGTGCGGTAATTAAGATGTTTAATGAATTTGCGTTGTAATGATTCAATTGACTCAATGTGGCATATATATTGGGGTCGCCAGATAGGGCTACAGTATTCTAGAACACTGCGCACGTACGAGTAGTAGAGAACCTTTATACACAGTGGGTCAGTGAATGCCTGGCTCGTTCGAAGTACAAAACCCAGGTTCTTATAGGCCTTGTCTGTAGCAGCGTCTATATGTTGAGAGAATGTGAGCTTTGAATCGAGTAAAACTCCTAGATCTCTTATTGATTTAACTTTCTCGATTGGCCTGTTATTAATTTGGTAATTGTAAAATATTGGCTTAGTCTTTCTGGTAAAGCTTAGGTGATTGCATTTAGTGAGATTAACACTTATCCTATTTACCGTATAATAGACACCTAGCCTACAAAGATCTTTCTGTAGAAGTGCACAGTCGGAAGTTGAATTTATCTTTTTGTACACTTTTTTGTCATCGGCGTATAAAAGAAACTTTGAGTGGATAAAACAACTGCTTATATCGTATAGGAAGGCAATGTAAAGGAGCGGTCCCAGCAGTGATCCCTGTGGCACTCCTGATGGGATAGCGATGAACTCGGAACGGTGTCCTGCCACGACGACTGTTTGACTTCTGTTTTTTATGTATGACTCCAGCCATCTGAGCAGATCCCCCCTTATCCCTAGCTCACGCAATTTATGCATTAATATGAAATGATCTACACGGTCGAATGCTTTCTCGAAATCCGTGTAGATCACATCTACCTGCCCTCCCTTGTCCATGCCAGTAAGCACATCACCAGTAAAAATAGCTAAGTTTGTCACAGTAGAGCGCCCTTTGAAGAAACCGTGCTGTTCGGTCGGTATGTTTATTGAAATAACAGGATAAAGATGTTCATGTGCGACCTTTTCCATAATTTTGCCAAAAACGTTTAATATAGAGATGGGTCTGTAATGTTCTATGTTAGCTTTAGTCCCTTTTTTATGTATAGGTATGATATGTGCTATCTTCCACGCCGTTGGATAAATACCATGGTTGAACGAGCGGTTAAAAAGTATGGACAAAGGTAATGCTAGGGTTTTGGCACAGTTGCGAACAAAAACAGATGGAATCTTGTCACTGCCGGGGCCCTTAGATATATCAATTGTTTGCAGTATATTAAATATTTGCTCCTCTGTAACCACTATGGAGTGCAGCAACTCAATACCGTTATCTGCCTTACTGATGACCTGATCGTATGACTCTGATGGTTTTATGAACATTCGTTCGAAGAAAGTGCTAAATGCAGAACAGATTTCGGCTTCTGATTTTAATTCCTCATTGTTATATTTCATTATTTTAGGGTAGTTAGAACTATTTTGCCGTTTTGATTTAATATAAGACCACAGCAGTTTAGGATTATTTTTAATATTTTGTTGTGAGCGTTGTATGTAAGTTGCATGACATTCATCCTGTATAGTTTTCTGGCGTTTTCTGAGTAGGCTGAAGGAATCATAATCCAAGGGGTTCTTATACTTTTTCCAGAGGACATGGTATTTAGTTTTTTCCCTTATAACATTAATTAGTGCGCGGCTGTACCAGATGGGGTAGCGCCGTGATAAACCTATTACTGACTGCGGTACATATCTATTAACTAGATCATAGATTACGTCATAAAAACTTGAGACAGCGTCATTAACACTTAGAATATTTAAACAGGACCAGTCCTGTTTCGCGAGACACTTATTAATGCTCTCGTAATCTGCTTTCCTAAATAAGTATTTGAATTGTTTTGCTAACGGCATGGGGGGGACCGTAATGTCAGTGGCGTCGATATCCAGAGTGGGGTGGAAAACGTCCAGTGGTACTAATTCTGTGCTAGTTCCGTGTAGCTCGATGTTAAAGTTTGTGAAAACGAGGTCAAGTGTATTATTGCATGAGTTTCTAAGGTAGTTATATTGCTGAAAGCCGTGTATATTCAGTTGATTTATGAGATTAATTCCACTATTCTGTATCTCCACATAGCCCTTTTTCAGGTATCTAGGTTCCCCAGATTCCCAACTGATGGTGGAATTATTAAAATCACCTGCCAACAGAAAGTGATCTTCCGTATTAGAGTTGACAATGTTGGCAAAGGAGTCGAGAAATAATTGTGTGGTAGCCGGTAGATCGTGTGTTTCGCTATGAGGCGGAATATAAATTACACCGATGTGCAGATTGCTAGTGGATCCAAGCGCTCGCGCATTAATAGTCAACCATATGATTTCAAGGCCGCTCGGTGTCCACTCTGGCCGGAGACGGGCTTGGAGCCGCGGCGCGCAGAGCGCCATTACGCCGCCGCCCGTCGTCAGAGTTACCCGATCGCGCCTGAATACATCGTACTGATCTAAGTCGGTCAGCTCTGAGTCCAGAATGCCACTATGAAGCCATGTTTCAGTTACCAACACGATATCGTAGTCACAGGATGAGACAGTGTTCGAGAAGATCAGTGTTTTGGTTCTAAGACCGTTAACATTCTGGTAATAAATCCTGAGGTTATTTTTTATGTTTAGGCCGGCAAAAGATGGGATACAAACACTTTGTTGCTGATGATTGACTGTGTATACGGCAGTAAATTAGACAAAATGTTTGGACGTTTACTGACTGTTGTAGGTATTGGTTATTTGCAGGTTTTTGAGAGAATATATCAAATAATAAATGTTTGTGATTGACAAATGGTGGGTGTGTAGGTAGTTGCGGGTGTTTGTATTGTGTAGTTAGTAAGAGTGTGTTAATGTGTGTATGAGAGTGTAATATAACAGATAGGTTACATGGACTTATAACAAACAAAGGTCGACCAGTTATTATAAAATTTTCTTTAGATCCAATTCCGATGAAACCAGTATGAAGGGTGCTTTTTCTATTTTCCTGACATAGATATGGCAGTTTTTTGTCCATACGAATTTGTACCCGCAGTCTTTTGCTTTTGCTACGGATACGTGCATCTAGTGTTGAATATAGGTTTGTGCCGCGACTTTTTTTGGCCATTTATTGTAGCGGACGTTACAAGAGATATAATTTGGGTCGATGTTTTGTCGCATCGACTACAAGAACCATCGCCTTATCGACGGTAATACTACTCTCGCGACCGCGGCTTTGTCTGCGCGGCCGACGGATGTCATTTCCTCAGTCAGGGTTGTAACTTTGATTAATATAATTAGGAATTAGTGTTTGCACTCACAATTCTGTAAATAGCTGTAGCTGTACATTACTTTAAATATAAGAAAGAAAGTTATTATGTTAAGAGGTCTGTCTCGGTTGAGCACGTAGGAACACATAAATCACAAAATACAACGAAATATAATGAATAATTAACATGTGTAACTACTGTGCTTTACTGAGACGGGTCAATAAAAATATGTGTCTGTTGGTTCACTACTTTAGAGCGAGCGACAGAGATCACGCATAAACCATGTAGGTTTCCGTGATCGCTCCGTAAACATTGGCTTAAAAAAAAAATTGTAACATGGATAAATAACATAAAAAATAAAAAAACTGGTTAGTCTACATACCACACAATACTACGGGAATATCCCGACATCACTTGCCCTTCAGGCATACACCGCGGAATAAAACATAACACTGTACACCACATCTGCACTACACCGGTACCTCCAGTATTTAATGCTCCACGTAGGTTGGCCCCTGACAAATTAAAAATCGCCAAGTAGGAGATTTCTTCTATGCTCGCTACTGGCATAGCCAGACCCTCCGAATCCCCATCGGCCTCCCCCCTACATTTAGCGTCCAAAAATTTCAATGGTTGGAGACCATGCAGCGATTATAGGATGCTGAACTCGCGTAATATACCTGATCGCTACCCTATACGCCATATTCAAGATTTTGCCCATAGCATCTCAGGCTTCAAAATCTTTTCTACCATAGACCTCGTCAAGGCCTGTAATCAGATCCCCGTCAACGCTGAAGATATCCCGAAGACCACCATTACAACGCCGATCGGCTGCTGACTCAATATTTTTATAGTGTACGCGATTTTTTAGAAAATAAAAATTAGTAAAAATTAAAATTATTTATATCGGTTGTGTATAGAATTATTATTATTATTAATATTCACATTTTACACCCACTGACATGTTAAATTTAAGAATCGCCTGTATAGTTCACTAACAGTAGCCGTCGCCATCGGCAGCGGTACTTTCGCATTTTCTCTCTCAAGTTGCGGGATTGAGCGCGGAAAGTTTGCGTTTGAAGTGATACAGAGTTCGTTATTTCTATTGATATTGATGCTGTTTCAAATTTTTCAGACAATGTACTGTTGATGAAGGCATTGTTTCTGTAGACGATGTTCCTGATGGCAGTTGTTGTTTAATCTGATGAAATTCGTTCTGTACAATTATGACCTTCTGTAACTTTGTCACATCTCCGTGGTCAAATGTAGTATTGTAGGCAACTTTTGCAGTTCTCGGGCAACAAAGATTGGCAGTAACTCAGGATCCACATTTTTAAGTAGGCACGGAGGCAGGCAGGTAGGAGATCACGTTCCACTTTTCTTTTACCTTTTCAAGTTATCTTTCTTCTTTCTGTAGACACCGAGTCGAATAACAAACTCTTGGCGTTTACTATTTCTTCTTCATGGAAGCCTGTTACACAGATCCTAATGATTTCTTCTTCATGATCAGATATTCGGAATCTGTAAGTAGAAGGGTTAGATCGTGGACTCTTTGGCCCGAACAAAGTAAAAATAATACAGCGCAGTTTGCGAAAAATTAAAAATATTATTATGGTCAAATTCTCTTCCTGAAATAAAAGTTACTAACTCCGAAACATTCCAAATAGGTGTTTTAGGGTCTTTGGGTTTGGTTAAAGATATAGCCCATAGATAAGCCTTTAAGACTTGTTTCACTAGTTTGTGACCACTAAGTGAATATGTAGATTCGGTGGTGGAAACGTTGATACTACAGATTTATGGAAGTAGTTTAGTATTGTAGGAAAGTCCCTCTTTTTATAAAGGTCTGTCAGATATTGTGCGAGGTTTTCTCCTGTTAGAGAGTTGAAATAATATTTAGCTGCAGCAGCAATGGTGTCCATCGCGTTCATTCTACTTTATACGTTTTTAAAGTTGATGTGCGCCACGACCGGAGTAAAAAAAACCTTTTTTCGGCAGACCAATCTATCACGTCCCCAGTCCATCCCCATATCTCCAAACTTCGAGGGTCATTTCGTGAACTTTTGGTGGATTTCAGTATGTTCTGGAGATTCCAAACTACTGCTCTCGTTTTCAAATCTGCGCGCCAGAACACTTTCTTCCACCTGGGAAGTACTAGGAAAAATATGCCTTTCGCTTGATTTAGATGATGTAGGGAATCAGGCAAGGAGGTGGAAACACCCATGCAAGCTGATAATTTCAAGTTATGCTCAGAGCGTCGTAAAAAGTTCTGGTGTAAAGTGGAATATGCTGGAACGACTTGTGCTATTTTAGAAGCAAACAGATCGATCAAAGGTGGTCCCGATTTCAAGACGACTGTCTCTGTAGCCTAAGGAAGTATGTGCAACTCTGGTACCAGTTTGTGCCCTGATAGGTGATCGGCTTTGCAGTTGTATATTTCTGGGAGGATATTTTTATGGTGATTTGATGTCGGTCGAGGAGTTGATAAATTTTGTAGGTTAGGTCCATTAGGGTCTCCGACCGAGTTCCTCCTTCGTTCCTTAAGTATATTACGACCGTGTGACTGTCGCTCTGAAGTAAAATGGAAGCATGGTACAGATTGAGCTATTCTCCTTGTTCTAAAACTTTTGCTACCGTCATCATCAGTAGCTCTTTTTGGTTGCAGTGCAACAGTTTCTCTTCTTTGTTCACTATTCAGGTTGTTCAACTTTGCACCCCAAGCCACTTCCGATGCGTTTGTGGTCAGAAAAAGGGTTGCAGCTGAGATATGTATCACTGATGTGAGTTGACAATCGCCAGTCCACCAAATTACTTCTTGCTCTATTTATTTTGGTAAACCAAAGAATCTTTTTAGATATTTTTTCATTATTGAATTCATGAACTTCTGTAGACATCGAATGTGTATTGTGTAATCGTCCTCTTGGTACAACAAAACTGGCAAAATTCAATACCCCAATCAAAATCTAAAGTTATTTTACATTGGCTTTCTTTTCTAATAAAATATTTTCGCACTTTGCTTCTGGGAGGCTCTTCTGTTTTTCCAACGATTCCATTCTATCCCTAAATATTTGGGCTGGGCTTGAGGGGACAATTTGCCTTTTTTATGTGGATTTGCCTACCTTGTTGGTGTGGGGTTTCCACAAGTTTCTTTACATGGATTTGCAGAATTTAAGGGTTCTAGTGCACAAGCAGGAAATCGTCTAAGTAGACAAGTACCCTTAGTCCTTGTTTTTGGAGGATCTGTGCAACCCAATTCATCACTGAGGCGAACACTTTTGGTGGCGAACTTAGACCATTTGGTCCAAAAGTGTTCGCCATTTCCAGTAATGCGTCTTGTAAATGAGACGTAGAAGCCTATGTAGTTATAGTTCCAGACATTGCCGACTCATCAGAAACCAGCCCTGCTTCCCAGTACTGGCTGATGCAATCATGTGGCAATAGGATGTTTTGTCTACTCATCAGAAACCAGCCCTGCTTCCCAGTACTGGCTGATGCAATCTGGCATTATAATTGAGGACGAGGAGGATGAGACCAGCAAGGAGGATGACACCAGCAAGAAGGATGAGCCCACATCACAAACTATGGTCTTGACCCCCCTCAACGTGAGTGTTGCAATGCCCACTAGTGTCCCGACCAAGAAACAGCGTCGCCGTCGTCGTCGAGCACCTCACAGCTCATCAGCGCGAGCGCCGCGCCGCTAAGTGTCGCGCGTGTCGCGCTGCCTGCTGAGTCCTGTGTCATGCTGCACCCTGCCGCGAGGGCTGCGCCGCTCTCCGTTACACGCGTTGCACCGCTCGCTACCGCGAATGCCGCGCCGCCCGCTGGCACGTGCATCGCACCGCACTCCAACACGACTCCCGCCACTCACCTCAAATCGTGATCAGAGAAGAACAATAGCAAACAAAAGAACTGTAGTTTATTCAGATAAGATAGGTGTAGATTTTGGTATGTTTTTGCATTATGGCCTTAAGCAACAAGTGACAAATAATTATTGTCCTAATAGTTCCTTTGAGGATATTATAAAAAAGTTAGCTGTAGGGAATTTTGATGAACATACTACCATTTTTATTATGGTAGGAAACCACTCAAACATTAGTCGGAGTGCATTAGATATCGGTATAGATGTACTGCTCAATTTATATAATAAAACGAAGTGCAAGTTTATTCTATGTGACTTTCCTTATTGTTCTAATTTATCGGGGAAACAAAATAAAAGTGTACATAGAATGAACATGCATCTATACAATATAACGTGTCATCATAGTGATGCTATTTTATATTTCGACATGAATAATTTTATTCATAACTTTACTTTGACTCAGGATACTATGTACCTGTCTCATAAAACAAAAAAACGGGTAGCTACATTGTTAGCGTAAAATATTTCGACACAGTTGCTAATACTATAACGCAGTCGCCTTCAGTTTTAGTTAGTATTAGTACTAATAGTAGTGTTTTAAACTTGATAGTTCGACAAAAGAGGACCCCTCAAAATATAAGAAAACTTTACAAAATAAGCAGGGGTTTTCTGGCAATCAAATAAAATATACTAGGACAAAGGGTAAGCCCCACTTAAATATTTCCCATCAAAACATGCAGGGGCTACCTGGCAAAGAACTTGTATTAGAATTATTTCTTAATCATTCTGACACCGATGTTATTTGTATTACAGAACACTGGTTAAAGGAAAATATGATGTCTTTTAACATAAATAATTACAAAATTGTCAGTTGTTGCAATAGAAAGACTGCTGATAGAGGTGGTTCTTTAATCTTAGTAAAAAATAATTTTAAGGTGATACAACGGAAAGATATTCTTGCACTTACTGTAGAAAGACAAATAGAGGTATCCTGTGTTGAGTTGGATAGCCATATTATTGTTTGTTTCTACAGACCTCCGAGAGATGAAAACGGCCATGGCAATTTTGAAATAATCGAGAAAAATATGGAGGATGCCCTCATTAAACTTTGTAATAGCAGAAAAAAGTTAATTATTTGTGGCGATTTTAATTTAGATTTGCTTGTAGATACAACATTGAAACAACGATTAATAACTCTGTTCAAATCATTTAATTTATGTCATATATTTCTAGAGCCGACTAGAATTACACTTACCAGCCAAACTTGCTTAGATAACGTTTTTTTGTGACTGTGCATTCACAAATAAAAATGTAATTAACTGCTTACCCTCCGATCACAGTGGTCAAACAGTTTCATTCCCAATTGCCAGTAAAAATAGGACTGAAAAACATAACATAAAACATTATACTAATAATAGGAATTTTATAGGCCTATTACATGCCATAGACTAGAGACGTATATGAAAAAGATAGATATAAATTTGCGGGTACCGGCTTTTGATGAACAGAACCCAAACAAAATCTACTCAGACTTCTTCAACATTATTCAGACGGAATTCAATAAAGTTTTTAAATTAAAGAAAGTCAGTGACTACAACGGTAAATCTAAATTTAATGACTGGGCAACGTTTGTAATTCATAAAAGTAGAGTTATCTTATATGACCTTTATGAACAAAAAACCTATAATTTTGATCGAAAATTTCATGACTATGTTAAAAAATATTCCAAAACTTTCAAGTTAGTTTGTAGAACTGCAAAAACTTTACTCATTAATAGAAAAATTCAAAATTCAAATAATAGAATGAAAACAGTTTGGCAAATAATAAACCGCGAAACTGGCAAAGTTATATCAAGGGACAATGATTTCTGCCTAAAGATAGGTGATGATGTTGTTAAATCCAGCGCTGATGTTGTTCGAGCTTTTGAAACATTCTTCACTAATGTACCCTTACTCACAACAAACTGTCTAAATTCATCTCCACATGAAGCAGAGACTTTATTAAAAAGTAACACTAGCGTCAGTAATGTATATAAAAAATTTCATCATAAATTTCCGCAGGATATTGTCAAAACGTTTAAATTACTTAACTTAAAAAATACGGAAGTCCTGTGGGGTATATCAGTCAAAGTCATTGGTTCAGTAATTCTAGTTATAGCCTTATACACTTAGCTTATATATTCAATAAATGTGTTGACGATGGGGCTTTCCCAGACCTCATGAAACACAGTAAACTGATACCTCTGTTCAAGTCGGGAGATAAGGGTGATCCTTCAAATTTCAGACCAATATCTGTTCTTCCAACACTAAGTAAAATATTTGAAAAGATTATACTCCACGCCAAACAATACGGTTTAACTAGGGGTAAATCGACTACGGATTATATATCATATATATATATGTAATTTGTATGTGTATGTTATGTATGTATATAACTTGTATGTGTATGATATGTATGTATGTATATAATATTATATAAATTAGGTGCAGTAGTAGTAAAAGGTGTATGTACCTACTTATATTATTATTGTGTATGAATTATTTTGTTGTGCAAATAGGTTTTACTCTCACAATCCACTTTCCTTTCCTAACTGGGTTTGCTGGTAGAAATCTCTTTTATCGATATCAATCAATGTTCATTTGATTGTGTTTGTTAATTAATTGTACTTATCACTCCTGAAAGAAGCCCACCCAACTTATTTGAAGTTGATGGCTTACCCTTTTCTAAAGTCTGCACCATCATCCAACGTTCCATCATACCAATAGTAGCTGGTATAATGGAACGTTGGATCCTCTATTGAAGTTCAATGTCAAAGTCAAAGGTAAAGTTCTTTATTACTGTAGATATTTACATGTACTTAGCCTATACATATACTTATTTTTTGCCTCTTCTCTACATTGGACTACTGTGGGAGACGAAAGGCGTAGAAATTCCCACAGATTGATTTTTAGATCTCTTTTAAAAAGTGGTTGCGCTTATCTAATACAAATAATACATATTTATTCTGCATGGGAGGCTGCACAGAATGCTATCGGAGTTTTTTGCGACCTGTCGAAGGCGTTTGATTGTGTTGATCATAATACGCTTATAATTAAATTAAATCATTACGGAGTTAGAAATAAAGCGTAGGATCTACTAAGATCATACCTAAGCAATAGAATTCAAAAGGCAGAAAAGAAGTAATCGGCGTTAAATCTGATGGATCGGGTGTAAAAATTGGCGTTCCACAAGGTTCCATAATAGGTCCTTTCTTATTCCTGGTATATTTTAATGATCTGCCTTTCATGGTGGAGAAATTTACTGACATAGTGTTGTTTGCTGATGAATCTTCGATGGTCTTCAAAATTGAAAGACAAAAAGGAGATTTTGATGATGTTAATGGTGTATTGTCTTTAACCTTGAATTGGTTTACAGTTAATAATTTATTGTTAAACGCTGGTAAAACCAAGTGTATCAAATTCTCACTTTCAAATGTCAGGCAAGTTGAGACCAGTTAGACAACAGCACGTTAGAATTAGTAAATGATGCGAAGTTTCTTGGAATAACCATTGATAGCAAATTGCAGTGGGGACCCCACATAGATAAATTAGCTGGTAAATGAAGTTCTGCGGCTTAGTACGCTGTTAGGAACATCAGACAAAGCAGGGATGTGGCTACATCTAGGCTAGTATATTTTAGTTACTTTCATAGTGTCATGTCCTTTGGTATCTTGTTGTGGGGGAAAGCAGCGGATATTCAAACTATTTTTATTTGACAGAAAAGAGCTATTCGAGCAATTTATAATTTAAAATGAACAGATTCCTTAAGAGAGCTTTTTAAATAAATTGACATACTAACTGTAGCTAGTCAATTTAATTTCGAAAATATAATGTATGTACGCAAGAAACTTACAACATTTACCAAACTTAGCGATAGCTGCAATTTTAACCTAAAAAATAATCACAGACTGTGTGCGCCCCGATTTAGACTCGCGAAGGTTAGCAATTCTTTCAAGGGTCTGTGCATTCTCTACTATAATAAGATTGGAGATTTTGAAATTGCCATTTGAGCAATTTAAAAAGCATGTTAAAGCGACTTTGCCGAAAAAGGGATATTACAATGTTCGAGATTACTTAAATGACAGGACTGTATGGGGTTAATCTAGTTCAACACAGACCTCGCTGTTAAGAATTTTGTAATTATTTATTATTGCCTGCTTATTAAATAAAAAAAAACATAATTGTATTAGTTAAGCACAACCTATTTTTAAAAGAGATCTAAAAATCAATCTGTGGGAGTTTCTACGCCCTACTTCTTCCACAGTGGTCCAATGTAGAGAAGAGGCAAAAAATGACGTTTGCTAAGTATATGTAAATATCTACAGTAATAAAGTACTGTTACGAGCGTGGGGTTCGTATTTGATAGAAAAACAGGAATTAATCCACTAATTAAAACACTCACTTTATTACCCAAATTAGGCACTTACAATTCACACGAACTGTACATAAAATCCACTAAAACACACACACACTATTTCACTAATTATGCGCTCACTATTCACACGAAGAGTCTTTCTTTCCGATTATCCTTGTACTAGCACTCGATCGCAGTTAAAATGTAACTAAACTCGCTTCTTCTTGATAATCTTCTCACGCACCCTTTCTGGGGCGTGGGGAGTCGGGGTCAGGTCGACGGACCTCTTCCCGAAGAATCGCCTCTGTCCACTCCTGTGGACAGGTCATCGGATGGCCCCTGCGGGCGGTGGTCTTGATGTGGCGCTGGTGTGCAGTGGGTGATCGCCGGCTAGGCAACCAGGTCGCGTGGCAGGCGGCGGCGGTCGGGCGGGCGCGCGTGGTGCGGCGCCAGTTCGGCGATGTGCGGAAGATGTGAAGCATCCGCACGCGCGAACATGCCCTTCGCCAGCCTCTGGACAAACTGGTCCACGGTTTCCCATCTTAGGTCCCTCTGGATTGTCGCGTTCCTCACGTAGCGGGGGGCGCCGACGATGGTACGCAGAGAGAGGTTCTCTTGGGCTCGGAGTCTCCGTTTGTTCGTCTCCGAGCACGAGCACAAGGGCGTACCAAGCCGGAGCCGCGTAAACTAAACTCGCGCCGGCCGTCGGCGCCTTTTATATCCCGCGGAGCCGCTCTGGACACATTGTCCACACATATCGCGAATATTCTAGTAAGGACCAGCGTGCGGGCCGAGAACATTCGAGACCATATATGTCTCTCTCTAATGGTGCACTCTCTCTGTCACTCCCTTCTCGAATGTTCCGAGTATAGATATCTCTTTCTAGTAGTGCTATCTCTGTCACACACTTCTCGAATGTTCCGAGTATAGCTATCTCTTTCTAGTAGTGCTATCTCTGTCACTCCTACCGGATATTTCGCCATATAACGATTTGTGCTTCAGAGGCCCATAAGGGGTCCTGAAAACGCCTGAAAACGGGTTTTCAGGTTATGGCGTCATCTGATAGAGGGTGCCCTGAAACGGACTGAAAACATGTTTCAGGCGCCTGAAAACGACGGCAACTTGGGTGAAATTTCGATCTTTAGATATGTGATAGAGTAACTTCTGAAACGGCCTGAAATGACTTTTCAGCCCGCTGAAAACGTCTCTACAGCACTGAAATTGACTTTCAAAGTTTTTTTGACCTAACCTACCGGCGTAACAGTACTTTGACTTTGACTTTGACTTTGAATCATGTGGCAATAAAATGTTTAGTCTAAGTTAGCCAGACATTTTTAGCATGATATTGAAGCACTCTCGAATGAGCTTCTTTGAGGTCCTCACGTCTTACTTAATTAGATAAAACTCTCTAATTGTGTAATAACTGTGTGTTTAGTAATAAAATTAGCTTTAAAAAAAAAACATCTTTTGCGTTCCCAAAGTTAACTGGCGCAGCCGGTAGGATTACTGGCTGTTGGCTAGCAAATTCTAAACGCGAGTGAAACCATATCTACGAGCTTCGCTATTCGAATTTACGGCAGGATCTCGAACTGTTGCTGGTCACCTAGTAATCCTCGAACCAAATAAATGTGTTATCTGGAGCTGAAGAATGGAAAAGCGGCGAGTCAAATCCTTGTCCTTTTCCTCAGTTAGATATTCTGTAAGTAAGTGGAATTTAAATCTAATAAAAGTAAAGTAGGAGGTATTTATATTAAGAAAACTCGTAAACTTAGTTCTAAGTAGAGTCATAGTTATAACTACTTACTTCTATTGTGATTATACATTTTGTGTCTGTGTTAGTGATAAGTAACGATGATAGAACCACAGGCACAGGCCGCCATGCCCGCGGTGGTTAACTTAGACATTCCCCGGGACGTACTAACCCTAATACCACCATTTGCTGGAGAATCGAAGCTCCTGAGCCTTTTCCTTTGAAAATGTGAATTTGTGAAACTCAAGTACCAGGGTACCGAGGAACGCAACGCGTACCTCATGCAATGTATAACAAGCAAATTCACAGGAAAAGCCGCGGAATTAATAAGCGAGCGCGCTGATTTTGAAATGAATGACGAACTGAAGGTTCCATTAAAACAACACTTTGGCGATCCTCGCAGTGAGGAATGCTTGGCTATTGAGCTGGAGACCCTAAAAATCCGACCGTTAGAGTCATATTTAGACTTCTGTTCACGCATACAGGATGTTAGGTCCATCCTCCTATCCAAAGTCAATCAGCGCACGGAGGCGGAATTAAAGGCAGCAAAGAAGATTATTTATAACAATACTTCGCTGAATGTCTTCTTATAAAACTTACTTGAGTACTTGGTCCGATTAGTTCGCCTAAAGGCTCCTACTTCGCTTGAGAAAGCACTATCCCACGTCTTCGAAGAAAAGAATTTTGAAGAGCAGTATGCTCTCCGCAGCAAAATGCTGCATTGCAGACCTTCATCCAATCAACCGGCTAACCCCATCACTCAGACGCAATACCCCTATAAGTCACAATTCTCGGCACAACCCCCAACCCGATCGCCACCATTTTACCCTTAATTCAAGTTTGGTATTCCAAACCAAACTCTCCCAAAACCAGTTTTCCCCAATCAACCCCCAGCTTATAGAGCACCTCAATTCGGCTATAGGCCCCCGCAGTTCAACCCACAAGGGTTCAGACCACAGCCTGGTCAATTTGGCTACAGGTCCATACAACATACCCCTCAAGGCTTCAGGCCACAGCCCGGTCAATTGGATACAAACCTCCCTTCACCCCACAAGGCTTCAGGCCCCAACCTGGTCAGTTTGGATATGTTCAGCATGCCCAGCCGAATGCTAAACCCAATACTGACGTGTCCATGAGAACTGCGCCTAACGCGCCAGTGCCCCAAAGATTCCCCACAAATGAACTTTACTACACCAATGACGAATTTAAACAGTATGATAGCACAGAAGGTTATACGGTGGATGCTTACCCAGTACAGGAGTGTGAGTACGCGCTGTACGAGTCGCACGCGTCGCAAGCGTCTTGCGAGCCCGAGAGCAGCAAAATTCCCCAAATTCAGAATACTAACGAAAACGAAAATCTGCAAACCATTCAAAATTTTCGGATAAGTGCCACAACCAAAATTCACCCACCATAATACAATTGAATTCCCACAACAATCTGAGGCTACCCTACATATATATTCCCTAAATAAATGGTAAATTTATGTTAGATACAGACAGCAGGCGATTGTTTATAAGGATTCAAAAGGCCAACGAGTATTTTTCTAATTACAAACAATATGAGGCATTCACTGTTACAAGCACCCACGCTTCTAGCTTACACAGTGAAGTCGTGGATACACCGGGTTTTCCAATTTTTTAAGTTGATGTAAATCACAAGTTTTTCGTCTACGATGTCGACTCCAATTATGACGGATTAATTGGAGTCGACCTTCTATCCTTACTCCATGCTGATATTTGCCTAAAAGATAAAGTAGTCAGAACAGCCTCAGTTATCATTCCCATAGTTTATCAAACTAAGTATGAGTACAAACTAGAACCCCGCACTGAGCACAAAGTACAGTTGCCCATTAACTTGAAACATGGCACTGCCATTCTAAATTACAAGCAGTTTGCCCAAGGTATACGCATGCCCTCAGCAATAGTATAGTGCGAAGATTCAACCTAAAAGGGTTCATTTACAAAACGCTACCGAGGACTATATTACACTTACAGTTATAGCCCCGTTCGTAGTAACAAAGTTAGACGACGAATAATGCCTCGTCAATGTAAACAGTGTCGACTTAAGTAGTACGGAGATAGACGAAATATTGACGGATAATCTTAAAAAGTTGCGTTTGGACCATCTAAACTCTGAAGATCGTGAATGCATAAGTAAGTTGTGTGAAGAGTACAAAGACATCTTCTACTCTGAAGAATTGCCACTTACATTCACCAACCAAGTAAAACTTAAGATTCGTACCGCGAACGAAGATCCCATCTATGTCAGGCCCTACAGACAGGCACCAGCTGTAGCTGAAGAGACAAATAGACAAACCAAAAAATAATACAAGACGACGTCATCAGGGAGTCCCATTCCCCTTAGAGTGCCCCCGTGCCCCTAGTGCCGAAGAAACTCGATGCATCAGGCCAACCAAGGAACCGCATGGTCATAGACTAACGTAGGCTCAACGAAATAACAGTTGATGATAAATATCCTCTTCCTAACATCTGCGATTTATTTGACAAGCTTGGCTCAAGTTACTATTTTATAACGCTGGACCTGGCTTCAGGTTATCACCAAATTGAAGTTGATGAAGATTATCGAGCCAAAACAGCTTTTTCCACACAAAACGGGCATTATGTATTCAAGCGCATGCTCTTCGGTCTGAAAACGGCACCCGCCACCTTTCAACGCGCTATGGACAATGTACTGAGAAATTTGCAAGGAATTCATTGTCTTGTTTACTTGGATGACATTCTGATTTATTCAAACGTTCTCCAAAAACATCTACAAAAGCTACGGACAGTATTCGATAGACTCCGCCAAATGAATTTGAAAGTTCAACTAGATAAGTCGGATTTTTTACGTAAAGAGGTTCAGTACTTAGGCCATACCCTTACGAAAGACGGGCTAAAACCCAACAATGACAAAATCAAATCAGTACTGAATTACCCCATACCCTGTACACATACATAAATCAAACGATTTTTAGGATTTATCGGCTAACTGACTCGCCTTCGGCTCGTTTCATAGAACCACTCTCGAGTATTAATACCCTCCATTATGTAGCAGCCACATAAACTACTATTATTCAAAACCATTTGTTAAACCCTGTATTCTTTTATGAAGCATATTATAATAATAAGAGAAAGCATTTCCTTTTCTCTACCTATCGTACAAACTTACTTCCGGTATCCCTCGTTTTTCGCCTCTACCGCGGCAAGGCAGTGCAATATTCGTAGACCAAATGGTCTGAGTTCGGCACCAAAAGTGTTCGCCATTTCCAGTAATGCGTCTTGTAAATGAGACGTAGAAGCCGTCTGTAGCTTTTTTCTATAGGCAGATAAAAATATGCCCAAGTTAGGTCTACCTAGCATAGCCAGTCGTTATTCTGTAAAAAATCTGGAACCCCATTTACATTTATGAGGCGGAATTTATCCATGTGAACGTACAAGTTCAATGCTTTTACATTGAATTTAGCGATTATTAAATTTAAAAGCATCCATTCCCCTTTATGGTTTAGAAGAGGGTTGATAGAAAACTGGGGCTGTTTGCTGCCAGCTCCAAATTACCTTGATCTTTTAGATCCTGGATTATGTATGCCATGTCCGGTGTTAATTGAGTCTGAAATTTATTAGTACACGGCATTATCAGTGGAGGTTTTGTAGCAAATGAAATGCGGTACCTACCCTTGAATAATCTGCAAGATATATGGAGGTGCGTTTATCTTTTGCCACTGTTGAACAAAGCATAGAAGTAGTCCCACACGAAACGTCCTCACGTTAATATTTTCAACATTTATTTTCCGACTTGTTTTAGCGATCGGGGGACATCTTTCGTTTGTTTAGCATAATATCGTGTCTGTGACTCATATTCGCCTTGCTGATATTTTTTTCCACCGGAATAGCCCCCTCTTGTTGAGCGAAAGGGGGCGTTGTTTGTAGGTGGTTTAGGCCTGTTATCGTTATTGTTATAGTAACTACCTTACACAAGTAGTTGGTAACTTTGTGTATTGCCTTGTGAATGGGTTGGAATACCATTGTATATTCCCTGCTCGGGGATTGCGATCATATGTTTTCATTTGTGATGTGGATGTGCTTGTACTAGGCTTAGACAAGGAGTAGAATGCCTTGCGGACACTACCCGCTTTTTCTAGAGCACCTGTAAAAGACTCGCAGTGAAAGAGATTAGAGGTTGTCGCTGGAATTTTCCGGAGGGTAGATTTGACCAGAGGATCTTTCGCGTATTTCAGAATAGCTTCTCTTATTTGTAGGATTACTTCTGATCTGTGAACACACACCATCTGTATTGCATCCACTGATATTTTATGAAAGTAACCTTCTATAAATTAATTCTCACACTTATCTTTTATTAGGGAGTATGACAGCTGTTCTGATTATTGGATCCACCTTATAAAATTACGAATGCTAGTTTCAAGTACTTCTTTTTGTTTTAAAATAGCAACTGTAAGAACAGCGTATGATGTTTCTGTATAAATGAAGTATTTAGCCATATCGTATGATCAAATGTCCTGTTTGACCTCCAATTCGACCACACCTGGGGAAGAACTGTTAAGTTTTTTCAACATCTGCATAACTTACTTCACCCCATGAATTATCGCCAAACCTTTGGAATACTTGTGAGTATATCTATAAATACTTGTGGAGTCGTTGGAACCGTTGGATTTTGTATGGTAGTTCCTAGGGATATGCTGAAATCTGGGTTTTAATTGCCATCGGGAATGTGGGAATTTTTGTATAAATCTCCGCTGGTATCAGCATCAAGGCAATCATAGTCCATCTGTTCTAAAATGCTATGGAGCGCAACATCGTTTGGATTTACTTATAATATTACCCAGCTCATTAACTTCCTTGTCAAGTTTCTTCAGTGGGCGCCGTCGCTGTCTTTTTGATTTTCTGCTACGCTTTTTACGTGGTCCCGAGTAATTTCTAGAGGATGATGAGTTAGTACTGCTCGAACTCGATTCAGAACCAGGTTATCTCGGTCTTTCACGTATTCGTTGTTTATCTTTTTTTGTATATCACTTATATTTGTGAGCACCAACTGAAATCAGACTATTAAAAGTAATACCTAAAACAAAATACTAGGTATTAATGATCAAAAACACACAATACAATATCGAACGATAACATCGTAATATAAATAAAAACCGTTTAATTAAAAGCCCTAACGGTCGGTACTATGCTAGAATTCGAAGTTATAATACCGATATTGTGGAACAATCGTACTCGTAGTAACCATGAGCTATAAGCAGTAGGCAAATAACCCGCAGTCAAAGAAAAAGATTACGACATAGAATTTTACTCACGTATGTACCATGTGATGGTCGATTCCTATTTGATTTGGGATTTGCGATAGCAAAGATTCGTTCGAGCAAAATATTTTACAGAGCTTGGTTGGACACGACCGCTTGCGGCGGGGAAAAAGACTCCAATGACTGGAAAATGCAGAAGTATTTCTTGCCGCCATCTTGCCTTGCCGCGGTAGAGGCGAAAAACGAGGGATACCGGAAGTAAGTTTGTACGATAGGGAGAGAAAAGGAAATGCTTTCTCTCATTATTATAATATGCTTTATAAAAGTATACAGGATTTAACAAATGGTTTGAATAAAGTAATTGATTGTTGTTTCATTATAGTTTCTTCAAGCAAGTATACATTAAGATCGTGACTTTTTTTTCTGTTACTATTGCTATTACATAGTTTACTGCGGGCTTCCTCCATCCATTTCTCAAACGTTTCGAAATTGCCATGGCCTTTTTCATCCCTTGGAGGGCTGTAGACACAAACAATAACATGACTACCTAACTCAACACAGGATAGCTCTTTAGTCTTTCAACAGTAAGTGCATGAATATTTTAACGTTTTTTCAATTAACTTTATTTTAAGTTTTTATTCATTGATATTTATAAGGTTATTTCTTTTTATGTTATTCATTATATATAAAGTTAAAAATATTTGCATAAAGTGTGTAAAGGTACAACAAGACTCAACAAATATGCTGCTAAAGCTGAGTTTTTAAAGCGCGGGAAATGCTATTGTCCATGCAGCACGCTCGACGCGTTTCCTGTTCCGCTATTGGTTACTAGCTGCCGCCAAATGTGAAATGCTTAGTCTGCCACCATACTTCTGATTGAGTGCACGCGTAGCAGGCAAAAGTACACTTAGTGGCAAAAAAAGTGTTTTTTTTTTATAAAATGAATTCAATAAAAAGAGGACGACCACTTAAAAGACAAGCGCGGGAAATAATTTCCAATGTGCACGAGTTTATGACGAGAGAATTTCAAGAGTCTAAGAACACAACATTTACAAAAAATCTATTTTCGAAAATTATTGACCGAACGGCCGAAGCGACACGAATTTTAAAGAGGACGATAACGAGAATTCTGAACGAGAAGGATCAATCTACTAGCCCTGCGAGATCAACAAATACTGCGGGCCCTTCCTTTAGTATGCCGAAAAAGGGTAAACCGAAAAAAACTCATCGTAAGGGTTTAGACGATTTTGAAATGGTTGCAAGAGAAATTGATTCCCGATCTTCATCCAAATTCTGCGTTCGTCATTGACAATGGGTCATACCACAGCACATTAGAGGATAGGGCACCAAACCAAAACTCTCGAAAAAAGGTGATGCAGGATTGGTTATAAGAGAAAAATATATTTTTCGATATCAAAGCTTGTAAACCTGAATTATACGATATATTCAAACGCCATAAGCATTTGTACGTAAAGTATTATCTTGACACGATAATGGAAGCTCATGGCCACACAGTGTTAAGACTCCCTCCCTACCATCCAGACTTTAACCCAGTAGAAAACATATGGTTGCAGGTGAAAGGTCACGTAAGCAAATTCAATGTCGCCATGAATTTGACCGAAGTGCTGCGCCTTTTGTTAGAAAAATTCGCAATCATTGGGCCAGACGAGTGGCAAAAAGTTGTAGATCATGCCATCAAATGCGAGGACGAATTCATGACATTGGAGGAGGCCATCGACGATAGATTGGACCAATTTATTATAAACAGTTATTAAGTGTAATTGCGTCGTGACATCGCTCGAGTGAGTGAGATGGAAATAATACCTGCAGTGTACTATTAGACTTTAAATAGTGTAGTCTAAGGTTGATTGTAAATTTTAAGCTTTTTTTCGTTAATCTTCGGAGCCATACTTTCTTTTCTGCGCGAACGAAGATTCCCGACACGCCATATAAAATGTGTACTATAGTACCTTATTATAAAAATAACATTTTGTTTCAACCTTGCCTTAAATTTATTTCACTTTAATATAATATTTTTACGATAATCTGTATTTGTGATTTTTTTCCTAAGAATGTGTTCAAAACTAACATAACCAATAATAATTAAACGTTATTAAATAACACCATCGATAATCTGTGAAGGTTACGACACACATCCCTACAAGCAGGTAGTAAAAAGGACGGGGCCGGCTTAAGGATTTATGGCTTCACTGGAACTTTCCTTTGGCCCGTATTTGAGAGTCTGAAGGGTTCGATTTTGCACCAAACTGTCAACGGTCAGTTTGAACCGGCAATTTTTGACAATAGATCTTATCTAGATTTTTTTATGCTCGGTGGTCTATTCGACATGATATAGCAGCAGATTCATGATTCTAACTGGTAACTAGAATACTTCTCATAGCTCGAATAACAAATCCCAATGCTATTATTTCATGCATTACATTAAATGTTATAAATGATTAAGTGCCACAACAGAACAATTCACTGTTGAAAACACACCGAAACAATAGCGCTATTTTGTTTCAGAATTGAACCCTTACAAAGAAACAAAGGTGATTCGACCGGAAATCGAAAAAGGTTCGACCTTCGATACATTATGTTACAAAGGAAAGGACCAGTCCAAATGGTACTACGAGTAACGATCAAATTAATAACATCTAACTAGCAGAAAGCGCAGATTTGCTTAAAATTAATAATTGCATCCAAATAAAACACTCTTGTTACGTATTAAATTTCACTTTTAAGTTATTTAAATAGTTATTTAGATAGGCTACACACATAGATAAATAACTTAGAATAAAACTAAATAGCTTAGAACACATTTCTTATCTGCGAAAAATGTATTACTTCATAATAACATCGAATTCGATGTTCTTATTGCATTCTAATTGCGAACATTCTGAAAAACAGCAATTTGATTGGGCCTAAATTCTAATATCAGTCGAGATGACGTTCTATTCGAAATTAAATGTCAATGCCGCAATGCCGGTCGTAATATGCGGTTCCTGAACACATCATAGAGAGCTTTTAATATGTGTGTAGATAAAGCAGTGTATTCATATTCACTACTATTTTATAACGATACTAAATTTAAGGAAAAAGTCCAGCGATTATTAAACATTTACAAACACGCACATACATTGCTTCTGACCTCACACTAGGAAACCCTATGTCTTGGGAACCAGAAACAGCGGAATCACACATATAAACATCCAAGACTTGGTGTTTTTTTTATCCCCAGCCGGGGATCGAACCCGGGACCTCCCACATGGTAGGCAGAGCCAAAACCGCAGCGCAACAGAGGTCGTCTTATTAGATTAGTTAAATAACTATCGGTGTGAATGACTGATCATTCTATCTAAATGTACAGTTGTATGTAATGAATCATATCTAAATGTACAGTTGTTAAAGGTAGAGTAGTCATTTCATCAGGTGGAGCGTTAGAAGTACGTTGGCAATGTCAACGTACTTCTTTATTTTATTTTTTAATTATCCTGCATAGTGTCCCACTGCTGGGCAAAGGCCTCCCCTATCTCAGACCATTCCTCCCTGTGCTGTGCTGGCCCCTCCCAGTTCGGTCCAAAAATAACAAATAGTCAATTAATTCTATCCAACGTACTTCTGACGCTCATTAAAAAAAAATTTAATTCAAAAATCGTCGACACGTCTAAACATTAAAATTAATCATTACCTATGTCATTGCCCAAACCTTTAACAGTAACAGTTAATTCATAGGCGGTATCAAATTATTTACCGGATTGTGGCCCAGTGACAGTTTAATGAGTAATATAAAGCACAGTATATACGAGTAGGTTTTAACAGATATATATTTTTCCACATTCTAACCTCAAAATAGCAACTTCGCAGATTTTGGGATCTCAGGCGGATTTTTTTATTCCTAACTCGTTGGATCCTTATCCAAGGCTTCTTTACGAACCTCGCTACAACCGTCGGCTTCGGCTTGTGCCGTAAACTTCTCGGTTCGTAAATACAAGCCTTGCGAATATTGTTATTAGTGTCGTCATTCTAAACCACTTTCTCTAGTGTAAACAAAAAATGGTTTGTTGGCCTTTGGCATATTTTGACCCGAGCAGCCAACGGATTCGTAAGCAAACTATATACTCGTTTAGGGTGTATACCATAGAGTAAATTATATATGTACATATGTGGTGACTACTTCTGCGCCTGTTCGTGCTATCCCAATTTTTTACAAAGCGCTCTGTGTGTCTTGAGCTTAAGAGCAGCGAGGTGATAGAATTGGGCTTAGTGATTTTGCTTACAGTTTTCAAAAAAAAATACTGATTCTCGTTACGAGGCATCACGATTTAGAACCTCATGCCATGGTATTGAAATTCAAAACCTACTACGGAAAAACTTCAGCTCTAGCTGACCGTGGCAGGCAAGCGGCTACAACTATTCCCATTGAAACAAAAAATTCCGGTCACTGCACACCTCTCCAAGATAATCCATTTTTGAGTTAGTTTAGTTACTCCTTTGACTTTTTTTAAACATTAAATTAAACATATACTTACAGCCAAATGTAACAATTCAGTGTGACAGCAGACTCCATACGAAATGCTGCCATATAGCAACTGAATAACTGTGCTCTCGTTTAGTGAGTTAATTTATACTAGAGGTTTATCTATCCGCTTTAAAAAGATAATACAGGTCGGGAAACAAAGCTGGCACGTTCATCACAATTACACACAAGTATGAATAAGCGCGCGGCGTGACGTTTCCCTACATGGGCATCAAGTACAGTCTGACTATTTCTCTCGCTCGTGGTCAAACTTATGAATATGAAGGAGACAGTTATTGTTTTGCTATTGCTACTGCTATAAATATAGAGTATTTTTGTTAACATTCGTTTCACTTGTCATTCGACCCGCGTTATTGTGATTGTTTCCCTATTTCGAGGTTAGAATAAAATCATTCATTTTTAAAGATACTGTATAGTGAAATTGCCTTGGTTTGAGTACTGTGAACGTGTAACGAGCTTTAGTTAATTGACCTTTACTTACAATCATTCCATTTTGCCACATCACCTTACCATTTGTCATGCAGAATTCAAATTCAAGTTGATACTAACCAATTGACTGTGGCAAGGTCATGAAACCGTTCCATTTGCAATATCGAACAACAATTTCTGCGGTTATCGTAAGATCTTCCATAAGAAATTTAGAGTTGCCTAAATTTCTAACCCCAGAGATCCAGGGTACCTTAAGTAAGAGGACAAAAATGGAGACTTCAAAATTTCGACTGCTTACTGTCCCCCGAGTAGGGTTGCCAGATGGCTGGACAGCAAAACTGGACAAAGTCAGAAAATTCCGGGATTCTCCGGGACTCGCCGGGACAAATGAAACAGAAATATTATTTTTTCAAATTTATTTTCACAATAAAATATAAAGACATATTTATACCAAAAATTACCCGTACAAGTCGTTCAAGAATGGCTGGTTGAATCAGCTAAATCAAACACTTTATTTTTTACTTTGCCACTTGTATTTAGTGTTTGATTTAACTGAATCAACCAGTTTAAGACCTTGCGGTGTTCCCAAGAAAGACTTGAAATTTGTGCACGTAGTCTCAAAATTAAGGCGTATCATTATTTCGGCTTTTATCAAATCCATTCCCATCCTGTTCCGTTCTTTAGTGTATAGTTGGTTCAGCAAGCTGAACACCCATTCGCAATATGATTTGCTTACAGGAATTAACATTACGAACGATATTAAACGTATCAACGTTTTAAAAGTATCGCACTTTTAAACAAACTTGGGCCCAAATTTTGTCACTGCTCATGTCTTTATCTAGCTGTTCGTATATGGTTTTAATTTGGCAGTAATCCATATAGAGCGCGTCTCGGTCAATTTCATTTGGAATATTCAGTAATTCTGGTAACTGTGACAGTATATCCCAAGAAAACAAACTTTCATTTTTTAGAGACAGTGCACTTAACTTCTTATATAAACAGTTTTCTGTGAAATCGTATTGATCTGCTAGGTATTGGATCGCACGTTTTAAAAAATCATCTGTTTCGGCGCAAAATATTTCTTTTTCTTCAGGAGAAACCGTTTTCAAGACCGTTTTATTTTTGCTCCCGTAGAACTTGTCTTCCATCCTGCTTTTTAGATGAAGGAGCAGTTTGTTCATGACCTGATAAATCTCCAGAATTGTACACGAGTCACTTTCAAGTGTTAAGATTGCCGTATGGAACTCACTCATGACATTGTGCACAAAGTACAAATACGCTTCTAAAATCCCCTCATGCTTACATTCATCGATCTCTTCATTGTTATCAAAGCAGGTTAAGTCTTTTCCTATGAATTCCCAAATCTCCTTCCTACAATCTTTTTCTCCTTTTAACAAAAAATACTGCTTGACTGCTGGCCAGCAATTCAGAAGACGATCAAGAGCAGGCAATAAAGATAGCCATCGAGTTGGTACATGGCGTAGAAGTTTTTGTACTCTGTCCTTGCAAACAAGCAGCATTCTTTCAACTTTTCGTTTTTGGTCGATGATGAGCTAAACTCATTAAAAGTAATACTCTCAATATCTACTGACAACGCCTTATGAGCGTATTTAATACAGTTGTTAATCACATGACAGTTGCAGTTGGCTTTTACCAAAAGATTGTTTTCCTCTTTTAATTTTTAAAAATACGGAATTATTTACTCCGTAATTAACCGATGCATTATCTGCACTGTAAGCGGTCAGCTGATTTAAATTTAAGCCATTTTCTTCTGTTACTAGCTTGATTTTTGTAAATATATCTTTGGATGATTCAAACGGATCCTCATAAAAATCCAAAATCTTTCTTGAAATTCCTGTTTCTGTGTTAAAATATTGCACAGCGTATGGATATGTTTTCATATTTCCAACATTCGAAGCATCGTTAGCGACTGAAAAATACTCGGCATCTTTAAGTTCTGAAATGACTTGTTCTTGAGCGTATGGTGCTAGTCCATTTCGTGCTATTGCTGCAGCTTTTGTGCGCACACAAGACATTTTAGCAGCAATTTTACTGTCTGAATAAACTTTAGAAGTTATTTTCATTTGGCAATCGAGACTGTTATAACTTAAGCCATGAGTTACGTTGTGAAGTACAATTATCAGTTCAGCTGTAGATATATTTTTTTCTTCGCTACTATCCTGCTTTACAACAAAGTTTTGAAGATTGCCTGATATTTTTTGAGACGTAATCAGTTTCATGTGCTTCTTTGATTGATTGTGTTTGTCTAGACTACGAATTCCCTCATATATTATTGAAATTTCGATCCGACACAACTTGCATATAGCGGTATAATCATATTTTTTTGCTAACCACTTTGAGAATTGTGGATTGTTTTCCCATTTATCAGAATACGTTGTAAAACCCTTTGTTTTCTTGGATGGCCCAGGGCCAGTCTCCTTTTCATCATCTTGTAGATCCTATTGCGATGGTGCAGAGGATGTCGACATTATCTAAAACAAAAATTAATTTAATTAAAACAATTAACCCAATACTCAAGAAGTTTGACGGAAATTGTATTAAAAACATTTTGTTTACTCTTTGAAAATGAGAGCCGATGAGTAAATTGTTAAGTATTTATTTTTAATTGAAAAATTACAAAATTCAACATACTGATGATATGATATACCACCATTAGACAAATTTCATTTACGGCTATATTTTTTACATCCTAATATGGATTAATAAGACATTTTTATATTAATTCATTAGAAGTTCTCATTAATAAAATAAACGATGTTCTGTGCGGAAAACACACAATTTGCATCAAATAAGCTCACTTATAAAAGTTTTAAATATACTTACCAGCAAAAATGTGCAAAATCAACGTATTCTTGCACGATTTCCGCTAGTAAAACTCCGAACAAGACTAGACGACAGCATGTAAAGCAGGCGGCAGGCAGCAAACAACACAATACGCGCGCATTAGACGAGTAACGACCGGCGAATGAATGAATGAAGCAAGCCGGCCGGCCGGCTCGTCATCGATAGGCTACACTTCCCGCCCTCCCCGCCCCGGCCCCGGTCGGCCGCTTAGCCGCGATCATCGCGCGAGTGTGTGCGCGCGCCTGCTTTCGTTTGTGAAACGCAGCGGCAATTTTGAATTTGTTTACCACATTTTTATAAAAATCTGTTTGGCCGGGGCATTTTTCCGGGACACGGGACAAGACGTGAAATAGCGGGACAATCCCGGCGAATCCCGGCCATCTGGCAACCCTACCCCGAGACATGGAGAAGACCTCTTTACAGAGTATCTCCAAATCCTGGGCAATCGATTCATAGCCCCTGGTGATTGGAACGCCAAACACACACACTGGGGATCCCGACTCACCACACTAGAGGAAGAAAACTGATGAAATATGTGGACAAAATCATCTCAAAACCTTATCATCATGTAAACCTACTCACTGGCCAACTGATCTTCACAAAATTCCAGATATAATAGACTTCTTCATAGCCAAATGTTGGTCTCGTTTTTTCTTTAAGATCAAGACCTATCTTGACGCATCGTCAAACCATTTTCCTGTTATACTGACTGCCAGTACAACAGTGTATACCGTCAGAAACGAGCAGTACTTTACAATAAGCGTACTGACTGGGACTCGTTCCAGGATATTGTAGAAAACACTTTACAGTTAAATGTGATACTTAAAGCAGGAGAAGACATTGAAGCTGCTACAAACGACCTGACAAGGAAAATTCAGTCTGCCTGCAGGAGGAGTAGATCATCTAACCGACTGCCGAGACGCAATGAGGTCCCATAGGAAATAAAACAACATCTAATAGAGAAAAGACGACTCCGTAGAGTCTGGCACACCAGTCGACATCCGGATAACAAAGCCGTATTTAACAGACCTATCTGGAAACTTAAGAGCCTAATTTTGGATGCAAACAACGTAATGGCTCAAGCACATCTGGAATTGCTAACTGAAACCAAAACACGGGATACTCTCTCTGGCGTGCTTCGAAAAAAAATCAACCAGACGCAGAAAACTAAACCTAATATAAGAAAGCAGGGGAATTTCTGGGCTAGAATAGATCAAGAGAAGGCGGATGCTTTTGCCAACCATCTAGGAAAGATGATGAGAAATGAAGACGATAATGATGACATTTTGGCACAAGGTTTCCAGCTAAATGTACCTCTTAGAATAATAAATATCAAGAAGTTAACAGGACCATTAGATAGATGGATGACCAAAGGCACCGGGTTTTGACCTGATCGACAAAAAAAACATAAAATAACTACCACATGTAGCAATAATATTCCTTACCACGCTGGTATCATACTTTCGTGCATTGTAGAAAGTGTCCCAAATAATTATGACACACAAAGCGGAAAAACAACCACACGATGTCACCTCGTACATACTCATAAGCCTGCTACCAATTCTCTCCAAATTCTTCGAGAAAATCTTGCTTCGTAGATTAGCAGCTGCACTCGCAGAAAGATTTGCGATACCAGACCACCAATTTGGATTTAGACAGGAACATGCCACAATTGAACAAATCCAAAGAGTGTGTGATAACATCAGAAAATCACTAGAAAGAAAGGATTACTGTGCCTCAGCCTTCCTTGACTTTCAACAGGCATTTGATAGAGTATGGCACAGAGTGCTGTTATGCAAGATAAAACACCTTTTACCCCACTCATTCTGAACCATCTTGGAATCATGCCTATCCAATAGAATTTTCCAGATCAGGGAAGGAGAATGCACATTTACATTCCACGACATACACGCTGGAGTACCCCAGGGTTCGGTGCTTGGGCCCATTCTGTATACAATATACATATCATATCTACCATTAGTCATATTTATACTCGCCCCTTGTGAGGTGAAGGTTGCAGTACGGACGCTCTTGCTATTAAAATTCATAATAAAGACACAATGTCGATTTTAACAGCCGAAATAGTGGAAACGTTAGTAAAAAAGTGCCTAGAACCCATAGAACTCAAGTTGTGTGAGTTAGAGGATGCTATCGCGCGCCTAGGAGAAGAAAGAGGAGATAATCGAAGTTCTACAAAGCCGAATTCTGCGGCCGCCATAACACCCCAAGCAGCCCAACCGCTACCGAAGATTGCCGAACGAAAAAAGCTGACGGCGAATGAGCCGCCACGAGGTGCATCAACATCTGCACGAGTTGTACAGTATGGCCTAATCACAGTTCGTGAACAGCGCGCCATCATCCATCGGAACCGCCGGCGAATTCATTAGAGCAAGGGGTAAAGACTGCGGCTGCTCCCATCGTTCGGAAGTCTCTCTCCACACATCCGAACACTATGAATACCCATATTGACGCTATTAAAACGATAGAAACATTATCCCCATTAACGGCTGCTGATCCAATAAATGATATTATGACGCCAAGCCTGAGTATTGCAGAAAATGACGACTGGCACGTAGTACAGAAACGCGGACGGCGTCGAAACTCTAGGACTAATGCCATCTGCGGGACCGGCTCTGTTGACCCGGATCTACAGACAGTAGAAAGGACTAAGAAGATCCACGCTTGTTTCCTACGTCCAGAAACTACAGCGGAGTCCATGCTTGCCTACATGGAGAAGAAGCAGCCTACAGGAAGCTACAAAGTGGATAAGCTTGACCTCAAACATGACTACTATGCATCATTTGCCATATCAATCCCGACAAGTAAGTTCGACTTCTTCATGAAACCAGACAACTGGCCGCCGAGGACCGAGGTTACGGAGTGGTTTCGTCCCAGCAGTAGGCGAGCGGCGCGTTCGTCCCCTGACGCCAGCTCCCGGAGGAGACCCGGCCGCAAACCCCGAGCCGGCGACAGCGCAGCCTGCACCCGTCCGCCTGCCGCCGTCACCCCCGCCGCCGCCAGCCCCCCAAATACAGGCAAGCAGTAAAAAAAACCACCATCACCATTGCATTGCAAAATATACAATCATTAAATAATAAAACAAGAAGCTTAGAAGTGTTAACACAAGATGAGATAAAATGTAATATAATAGCTATAGCAGAGCACTGGCTAAAAAGCAATGAGTTGCAATGTATTCACTTGACTAATTTTACTCTGTTATCAAGCTATTGTCGATCCAATTATGAACACGGTGGTTCGTGCTTATTTGTAAATAACAATACAAAAGCCATCGAACATTCTGACATATGTAAATTAGCCGTTGAACGCTATTATGAAATATCGGCAATTGAGTTATTAGACTACAAATTACTAGTAGTATGCTTTTATCGTAATAGTAAAATCAAGGCATCTGACTTCATAGCTGTATTAGATAATCTTCTTGGTAAAATTAACGAGACCGGTCTCGAGTGTATTGTCTTAGGAGACGCGAATATTGACACAATGACAGACAGTTCTGAACACAAAGAACTTAGGGAGGCTGCTATCGCGCGCCTAGGAGAAGAAATAGGAGATAATCGAAGTTCTACAAAGCCGAATTCTGCGGCCGCCATAACACCCCAAGCAGCCCAACCGCTACCGAAGATTGCCGAACGAAAAAAGCTGACGGCGAATGAGCCGCCACGAGGTGCTTCAACATCTGCACGAGTTGTACAGTATGGCCTAATCACAGTTCGTGAACAGCGCGCCATCATCCATCGGAACCGCCGGCGAATTCATTAGAGCAAGGGGTAAAGACTGCGGCTGCTCCCATCGTTCGGAAGTCTCTCTCCACACATCCGAACACTATGAATACCCATATTGACGCTATTAAAACGATAGAGACATTATCCCCATTAACGGCTGCTGATCCAATAAATGATATTATGACGCCAAGCCTGAGTATTGCAGAAAATGACGACTGGCACGTAGTACAGAAACGCGGACGGCGTCGAAACTCTAGGACTAATGCCATCTGCGGGACCGGCTCTGTTGACCCGGATCTACAGACAGTAGAAAGGACTAAGAAGATCCACGCTTGTTTCCTACGTCCAGAAACTACAGCGGAGTCCATGCTTGCCTACATGGAGAAGAAGCAGCCTACAGGAAGCTACAAAGTGGATAAGCTTGACCTCAAACATGACTACTATGCATCATTTGCCATATCAATCCCGACAAGTAAGTTCGACTTCTTCATGAAACCAGACAACTGGCCGCCGAGGACCGAGGTTACGGAGTGGTTTCGTCCCAGCAGTAGGCGAGCGGCGCGTTCGTCCCCTGACGCCAGCTCCCGGAGGAGACCCGGCCGCAAACCCCGAGCCGGCGACAGCGCAGCCTGCACCCGTCCCCCTGCCGCCGTCACCCCCGCCGCCGCCAGCCCCCCAAATACAGGCAAGCAGTAAAAAAAACCACCATCACCATTGCATTGCAAAATATACAATCATTAAATAATAAAACAAGAAGCTTAGAAGTGTTAACACAAGATGAGATAAAATGTAATATAATAGCTATAGCAGAGCACTGGCTAAAAAGCAATGAGTTGCAATGTATTCACTTGACTAATTTTACTCTGTTATCAAGCTATTGTCGATCCAATTATGAACACGGTGGTTCGTGCTTATTTGTAAATAACAAAACAAAAGCCATCGAACATTCTGACATATGTAAATTAGCCGTTGAACGCTATTATGAAATATCGGCAATTGAGTTATTAGACTACAAATTACTAGTAGTATGCTTTTATCGTACTAATAAAATCAAGGCATCTGACTTCATAGCTGTATTAAATAATCTTCTTGGTAAAATTAACGAGACCGGTCTCGAGTGTATTGTCTTAGGAGACGCGAATATTGACACAATGACAGACAGTTCTGAACACAAAGAACTTAGGGACACACTCGAATCACATAGCTTGAGGAGCTTGGTAGACTTCCCTACGCGCATAGCATCCACATCGGCGACATCACCCGACCACATCTACACCAACACTGGGGACCGGTTCACTGCTGCGGTGCGACCCGTCTTCACAAACCTGAGTGACCCCTCGTGCGTCCGCGCGGAGCTGGTGTGCGGGGCGCTGCCCCCTCGCCCTCCCGCCACCCGCTTGGTCAGAGACCACACAGCGGCTTGTCGAGCTCAATTTGCACTAGCTATAAGTAGTGTAGATTGGGAGTATTTGTTCCGTAGCAAGACAAACATTGAGGAGCTTGCCCAGTCATTATTAAATGTTATTATAAGTAAATCAAATATATGCTTTCCCCTTAAACGTAAGCCTAATGTTAACAAAGCTAAATCATGGGTCACGAAAGAGAGACTTTATTTAAAATCTTTGCTGTTTGATCTCATAGAAACTAAAACTGCCTACCCGAATAATAGTCGTCTTGTCGAGAAAATTGATGAACTAACGAAGAGTTTCAAAAACAAACTACATACACAGAGACTTGAATACTTCTCCGCTTTAATTAGAAAAAGTGACAACGTCGTAAAAACAATGTGGCGAATAGTTCATACCGAAACTTGTAAAACTAGAAAGGCTAATGTTGATTTTACCCAAATTATTAAACATCCGACGGGCCAAACTATCTTATCTAAAAAACATGTCGTAGATCACCTCAACCTGCAATTTGTTAATGCAGCCCGGCTGTGTGGAGCTCCGCACGCCGACGTGTGCACTGCGCGCACCTCACTGCTGGCTGCGCACGCGCCGACTGACTGCTCGCTGCGGTTCTGCCCATTCACACCGACCGAACTCTTTCGTATTATTAAAAAAAGGGTAGCAAACAAACCAACGAAAGATATCTATGATATCTCAATAAGCCTTATTTATAGTATCGCCGAATACATATGCAACCCACTCTCTGTGATTTTCAATGGGTGCATAAAACTTGGCACTTACCCAAAGTGCATGAAACAAGTAAAAGTGAGCCCATTATACAAGGGTAAGGGTAAAAAAGATGATCCCAGCCACTATCGTCCGATCTCGATTATACCAGCGATAGCAAAGATTCTGGAAAATGGACTCGGCTCCCGTCTCACTGACTATCTCGCGAACACTTCAGCCCTGATGGACCGGCAGTATGCTTACCGCGAGGGACGCTCCACCACCCAGCTAGCGAGAGAGATAGTGAGGAGAGTGCTGGATGCTCGTGAGCGACGCCAAGCCGTCGCTGTGCTCTTCTGTGATCTGTCGAAAGCTTTCGATGTTGCAGATCACAATGTGCTGCACATGAAGCTACAGCACTACGGAATTGCCGGACCAGCCTTGGCGTTGCTAACAAGTTTCATGCGCGAAAGAACGCAGTTCATAGTCGGAGCGGCGGGCACAGTAAAGTCGGACGGCCTCTCGACAGATATGGGCGTACCACAGGGATCTTTACTGTCAAATATAGCATTTTCCCTGCTTTTAAACGACTTGCCCAACGCGATTAAGGGAGGTGAAATATTTTTGTTTGCCAATGATGTGGCCGCACTAGTGATTGCACCGACGACAGCAGAACTAGAAATTCATCTAAATTCAGTAGCCAGCCGTATGTGCCTTTGGTTTCACCAAAATGGTATTTTATTAAATACGACTAAAAAACAATTCATCCAATTCGATCTCTCTGGACGTAAAAGACCTAACCTAGCTGTCGAAGTGTATGGAATTCCAATTAAACAAGTCCATACTGCACCATTTCTGGGCTTTCAGGTGGATCAAGCATTAACGTGGGACGCTCACATAGATAGACTGTGTGGAAAACTGGCTAGCGCATGCTTCGCGCTAAGTCGGCTTTCGTGTACGCTACCAGCAGAGTCGATGCGCACGTGCTACGTTGCGACGGTGCTCTCGCTGCTGCAGTACGGCGTAGAGCTGTGGGGGCGCGCGGCGCGGTGGCACCGCGCGCCCCCACAAACGCGCCGTGCGGCTGCTGGCGAGAGTACCGACTGACGAGTCCGGGAAACCGCACTTTAAACATCTCAAAATTCTCACATTACCTAGCATTCTCATTTTCCAAGTGGCCATTTATGTGCGTGAGAATATTGACCAATACAAACGACTTGTAGAATCGCATCAATATGAGACACGGAACTCAAATAAACTAGCTGGAATCGTGCACAAGCTTGCTAAAACAAGTAAGGCGATCCATGTTATGGGTCCGGTAGTCTACAACAAGTTACCTGAAGCTATCACTGGTGCACCGGGTGTGCCCATATTCAAAGTAAGACTGAAAGGATGGCTTGTCGAGAGGTCCTTTTATAGCTATGATGAATTTATAGAATTAAAATAACTAACCCTTTTTATTGTGTACAATGATGAAATTAGTGTTACTATATGTATATTGAATTTAATTTAATTTCATATATTGAATTTTAAAAACTGACTTACTATAATTCAATTTAATTAAATAATTTCTGTTGACATTTAAACTTTATGAAATGTATATGTGATACATGATATTGATTTTGTAACATCTTATTGTAACTTGTAATGAATATTATCAATAAATGATGTCTATGTCTATATCTATGTCATTAAGCCCGGCGATCACTGTGGCGACTTTTGCTGATGACACAGCTATTCTAGCATCCAGCCGGAATAACCTAACATCACAAATACTGCAACGTAGTTCCAAAATCATATTGCAGTCCAACTGACAATTCCCTTCTACATGCGGTGCCTGAAGGAACGTAACAGAGCTGGACAGCCATTGAGGCATAATTCGAGGCACCATCACTCAAAAAATCTGCTCATAGTAAATGACTGATCACACGACAAACGAAAAACAAAAAAAAAACACAGGGATCGTGATCGAGATTGGAGATAAAGAAAAGGGAGCAAGCATATCATTAAGACTAAAACGGATCGGATGGCATGTCCTCAGATTGTGTGTCCAAAGTTTTATCGACGATAGCCGCCAATTTATCCTTTGTCACAAAATTACGCAAAAAAACAACAAACCAATTACATAGGGTAGAAAGCTCGGGCCGAAAATTACGATGAGTACCTACTTTAATACTCAGCGAAGGCTAAACAATTCAAAACTTCCTGCAAGGTTTTGACACGGTTTAAATGCTATAAAGCTCTACAAATATCAATGTTATTATAGGTTTATTATAATATTGATATTTCCTGTGTCGGTAATGTGGTGTGTTTGCGGTAAAGTAAGGGTAGCATTTATTGTATCGATTTGGGGAAGTCTAGTCTTAAACGATTTCAGAAACATGTAGTGCAAATCGAAAATTCTGCCAACTTCACATGCAAATTGAGTGAAATTTTGTATTGTCATCAAACAAATGTTGACAGCTCCTGCGCCTTTTTACCCGACTACAGCGAAGGTTGGAACCTACAGCCCTTCACGTCCTCCCGGGTAGTGCCACGATAGAGAAACTGTATGTTCTCGATAGAAAAATACAGTGAAATCTATAAAAACACGTGACATTGGCGAAATTAACCTAGTTGTTATACCGCCATTAATTAAGAAATTGAATCAAAAGGGGGGTTATGTGTTTGACCACTATGTATGTATATAGGTATATATGTTTTTCCTTTGTGTGACCAGAACATCTAAACTATTGATGAGAATTTGACAAATAAGGTATAGATGGTCCTGTATGTTTAAATGTAGGCCAAACGTTAAGGTAAATTGACTAATTAAAAAACATATCAGTATTTGACGATTAAGGTATTTTTAGAAGCGTTTTGATCGTCCACTACTTATGGGCTATGTTACGTCACAATAAATTCAATATGGCGGAGAGGTCCCTCTAGAGGTCAAAAAGTCATGGATATAACAAAGAAGTTTTTGAACAGGGCCGAGTGCTTAATTAGCACATTTTAAATATATACAGGGTGTAACATTAAGATCGGTTAGTATGGGAAAGTCTGAAACTAAATATAAGAATACGAACATCTGTTCTTAGGAACCATGTCCTCGTTTTTAGTAACAAGGAAAACTGCATTCATATATTTAAAAAAAACTTGTACTCAGCTCGGGAATCGATCCCGGACGTTATGAAAAATAAAACTAAAAATAGAAATAGTATAAGTTTTGTTTTTCAAAACGTCCGGGTTCGATTCCCGAGCCGAGTACAAGGTTTTTTTAAAGTATGAATACAGTTTTCCTTACTACTAAAATCGATGACATGTTTCCTAAGAACAGATGTTCGTATGTCTTATACTTAGTTTCAGACTTTCCCATACTAACCGATCTTAATGCTCGCTGCTTTGCTTGCATTTTGTATAATCCTCAGAAGTGTATTGTGCCCCTGGTGGTAATCGGTTTCATACTCTTTAGAATGCGATGTTTTGTAATCGGGTTTTAGTTTTTGAACTTTTGTCGTTCTCTGAAAATAAAAAAGTACTTATGTACGGTTTTTCTTCGAATAATCGCATGTCTTGTTACACGTTATCTCGCGTTTTTGAGTGTCTTTTACTGTATATACATATTTTTATCTACACACGTATCATAAAACCTCTTTACTGCGTACAAAAACCCCACGTTACGATCAGCATAATGTTAAACTACTTGGTAAAAACTCATTTCTTATCTGAAAAATTACACATTAAGACCATAATGTGTAATTTTTCTACATATTATGACATTCAAATTTCGAACGCCGACGCCCGCCTGCATGCCGCTCCTAGTTTGTCTGTGAAGTTGGTACTGACATTCAAATTTCGAACGCCGACGTCCGCCCGCGTGCCGCCCCTAGTTTGTCTGTGAAGTTGGTACTACAGAACAAGCTAAACAACTTCAGAGTCTCAATGCCGGTTAAACATGCGGTTCTTAAACACATCAAAGAGAGCTTATGTATGTGTGTAGATAAACTAGTGTATGTAACTGTACATAATTAGGCATTAAAACTCTCGAGTATTAATGCCCTCCATTATGTAGCAGTCACATAAACTACTATTATGTGCAAAAAAGAATACCGATGTATTTCATATTATTATGTGACGTTAATGCAGAGTTGGCACTAAAATGGTCCACAGGCCTTCGAGAGATCAATGGATAGGGAATGCATAATTTAGGTCGAATTTCCGCCCTTCCAAAGGGCACATAAATGAACGGGTTATCGTACCTAGTCACGACGTGCCAACTCCCGGCGGTACAAATAAAGGCCCGAAGTTTATTTGAATTGTTGATTATTTGTTTGGTTGATCAGTTTGGCTCAATGAAACTAAAGAGTGTGTGGCAGCTGGCGTTTGTTCAATAGAGATTGGTTGGTATTTAATAGATATTGTTGAGCTAGTGAGAGGAATCATTTGGGAATTTCAAAATAGAGAGGTAGTCGACAAGCGATCGAGATGCAGGCTCGAATGTATTACCAATGAGAGATTTAACTCTAATGATGCTGGAAAATATCGTGAGGAAACCTTCAAATCTAGATATCTGTGCGATAGGCTAGCCCGCTGTCACGCACTAATTGAGTACCTATTGAATACTGTCCCTCTGCCAAGCCGTATGGGAAAATTAGTAACGCTATATTTTTTTGGATATTTTTCGTTTTACCTGGTCGCTTATTTAACTTAATCTCAGTGTGAAAGTAGCGTCATCTCTTTGACTACGCCTTTATTTTAGATCCTGCGTAAGTAAGTAAACGAATATATATGGAACTAAAGTTTACCAGGCAGACGATACTCATCTGAGGATAAACGTCTCCGAGGGCCCGAAATTGTGAAGATGGATTGTGACAACAAACAAAAGCTGTAATAAGTTATCCCAACTTGACGGATAGGTGGCTTGGTGAGATGACCGAACGGGTTTCCCATTTGCTCTGGCATTCGTTCCTGACTTTCGTTATTCTGATTTAAAAATCTTACCCAACTGAAAATAGTCCCTCTATAATTACTTCAAAATAAGAGAAACAGTGGGTAGGTTTTGCGAGGGTTTTTCTTTTACCTAGATCTCAACTAACGAATAAGGCCATAAATTAAAATAAATGATCCGCTATGAATGATTAAATTTTAGTCCTATTTTCTTATTTCATTATGAAATAACAGTGCCGTGAGCTAAGTCGTATTAAAAGGCTTTGACTAAATTATTCACAATTATCACATCAGTCTCATTATATTCGTTCTCTAATCAGGCAGTGAATGCGGTTTATAATTGAACAAAATGTACCTAATATAATTCAAAGTTTAGTTTGTGCTTGCCGAATTAGTTATGCTTTCCGTGCATGCACGTCAAAGCCATGTTGGGATACACAATAATAATTCTTTGTTATATATAAGTTTTTATACTGAAGCCCTCTACGAAAACTTGATTAGAATCTCTTGCATTTTCGAGTCGCTATTAATAAGCTTCGCGTGGAAACACACCTCTCCTAACTTAGATCCTATATAGATACAGGATATAGATTCTATGGGCCCAGATCGGAAGTAAATAAATAGTAACAAATGAAAGTGAAATTAATAACTGAACGTTTTCAAATGAAAACATTCTGGGTAAGGCCTTTGTGTTGAAAAGTGAAATGAAAATAAAGAAACCCCTTGGAAGTTTTAGTGGGATTAAAATGGATGCATAAAAAATAAAAAGGAACATTACACTGTTTGATTTTGATAAGTACAGTATTTGGAAATATAGAATTCGCATTTTATTAAATGTACTTGAGATACTGAAACTGTCACTCAATATTCTGAGTGGGGAAAGAAAAATTCATCAGCTAAAAAAACTATTATAGAATTTCTGTCAGAACAAGTCACGGCTAAATATTTGTGCTAAACTTGAGTCTATCTTTGATAGGGAAAGTCTAGCCACGCTGCTGACTTTGAGAAAGTGGTTGCTAACTTAAAACTGGAAAGTGAAATCCCATTAATATATCAAATAGTTGATGACATCATCACCGGCTCTCACGGTTGCAGGTGCAAAGTTAGAAGTGCCCGAAAGTGACTCATCTTTTCATGGCTCTTTCTAAAAGCTACAACAGCAAATGCTCTTTGTACAATTGTAGACCCGGCAAAGGCTTTGCCAACCATCATTTTGGTAGCACTTGAAAAATAGGTACTTAACCCATACCATGAATCTCAAAATAACTTACACATGTAGTGATTTTTATAATGATCTCACTGGTTTTGTTGAGTCTGACTGGCTGCTTTTAAAATAGTCAAAGTTTTTTTCGACACAATAAATGCTTGTTAGAAATTTTACGCCAATCGTGAAAGCTTTTATAAATACCACCACAATTCGCGATGTGTCGTATGTGAATGAATGTGATGTAAATCAAGTGCGAGAGACATCAAACGCATAGGTCAAACAGAAAATCTGGACGCAGATTGCATTCTGTGCATACATTCATGAGAAGGGCCAAAAACACAGCATAACCATTCACGTCGCAATAATCTCCATTTTTTTTAATGGGGAGGCAGAGGCAATATTTTTTACAGTTGTATCCTCATTTTCAACCAAGTTCGACATATTTCATAAATGTAGACTGGTGTTGAAACACCTGTTTGACACCTCTCTACCACTAGAAATATCAAATGTCATAACTAGCGATATCAAAAATAGATAAAAATGTCAAAAGTATCTTGAAGGCATAGTGAAAACACTTTACCGTAGGTCTTTAGACAGATCGACTTAATGCAACGACGTTACTTTGTCTAATGTTAGAACTGAACAGTTGCTTAATCTTTTTCAGTCAAAAATTCGATACTAAAAGCTTGTGATGACAAAATAATTCAATTGTACGATTTACAATCACTAGATCACCCCAAGAAGTCGATGAATAAGGAGCATACAGTTCTTAACCAAAAAGTAACACAATTCTGCTGTCCAAATAGTTGATTTGTAGATCTTGTGAAGATAATTAGTCGTGGTATCTATGACGAGTACAGCACTATCGTTATTATGGTTGGAAATCATTCAAACATTAGTCGGAATTATTTGAATAAACCTGTTGAAACACTTTTATACTTACATAGTAGGTTGAAATGCAAATGTATACTATGCAAAAAAAATGTACTGTAGTTCTGTCAAATTACAAGCGTATGGAAAACCATATGCTTCTAATTTGATAGAACTACAGAACAAATCTGGGCATAAAATGAGAATTCATTTATTTAATTTAACGTTCATTACCGCGCGATGTTATTTATATTTCGACATGAATAATTTTATTCATAGCTTTTACTCTGGCTCAGGATACGTTGTACCTGTCTAATAAATATAGAAAATTAGTAGCTACATTGTTAAGTATAATAATTAAGTTAAGTTAAGTTAAGTATATAAATAATTAAGTACTTTTTTTTTCTGATAATATGATAATAATACCAAATGTTCTGTAAAAAATGAAATGAAATGACATGTGAAAGTGCCCTTGTGGCCTATTTACAGAATAAACGTTTTGAGTTTGAGTTTGAGTTTGAGTTAGCTTATAATATATGCAGGCAGCTATAGTTGGTTTAACTAAGTTTTCAGGTGATTTTGTTGAACAGACTAATCAGAAACCTGGGGGGTTACCACAACATCTTATGCCGATTCAGATTAGAAACCTAATTTGATCTGCAAAATAATCGTGGCCGTCTTAAAACAAGTCTTGGTATTAGGTACATAAAGCCCATTATGGCGAATTGGAATGGAAATGGTTGCCATGGTGATGTTCTTGTTTTGAACCTAATTTTAATCGGAAAAAGATTGTGCTAACACCCTGCTTATGTTAAGAGTAATATCACATAGACCCCTACTGAAAATTCACCGGTTAATCATACTTTGCTCGCAACATTGGAATCTGTTCCAAGTTATTTGAATTAGATCATAAGAAAATAGAGGAAATCTCAAGCATACAAGTGCCATTAAATATGTCACAGCCCCACTTAAATATTACCTATCAAAACACCCAGGGGCTACCTGGCAAAGAACTTGTATTAGAATTATTTCTAAAAAGAATCTGAAATCGATGTTATTTGTCTTACAGAACGCTGGTTAAAGGAAAATATGATATCTTTTAACATAAACAATAAAAAATGTCAGTTTTTACAATAGAAAGCCTGCTGATAGAGGTGGTTCTTTAACCTTAGTAAAAAATAATATTAAGGTGAAACAGCGGAAAGCTATTCTTGCACGTAATGTTGAAAGACAATTAGAGGTATTCTGTGTTAAGTTAGATAGCGATATTATTGTTTGTGTCTTCAGGCCACCGAGGTATAAAGAAGGCCTTTCGATTTCTAAATAATTGAGAAAATTATGGAGGAAGCCCACACTAAACTATGTCATAACAGAAAAAAAATATTGTGGCGATCTTAATGAAGATTTGCTTGTAGGAACAACCATGCAAAAACGATTATTAACTTTATTCAAATAGTTTAATTTATGTCATGTATTTCTAGAGCCGACTAGATTTATAATTACCAGCCAAACTTGCTTAGATAACGGTTTTGTGACTGTTCATTCACAAGTAAAATGTAATTAACTGCTAGCCATCCGATCACAGTGGTCAAACATTTTCCCAATTGCTAGTAAGGATAAGACTGCTCCATCATTGTATAGGTCTATTACATCCCTTAGACTAGAGACATATGCGAAAAAATTAGATATACATTTGCCAGTACCGGATTTTAATGAAATGAAGCGGTAACGTTATTTTTATGACGCGACACGTAGATAGAACTGAAGGATTCCGCAGCCTGCAGGCGACCAATGCCATTAACCAACGTTCCACGCATGTTTCTTTGACGAGTCGACCGCTTCTTGGGTTTTTTACTTGATACAAGGATGAATTCACTCTTATCAATAATACTCCTAGTTTCGATGTCATCTAACGGCCGCCTCATTATCTGCGACTGAGTCTGTGTAATATCTCTATAAGTAGGCATAGCGACATAAGTATTCGTTTCAGGGTCAGCTGTGGCGGCGGCGGTACCCAGCTGCGAGTGCGACGACGACGGTGAACCGGTTTTCGTCATAGGCTCACGAGTGTTTGCTAGTTGATAAACAGCTCGCTTATTATTCCTTCGGTTATTTTTTTGGAGGTTTTTTGGGTGGAACGGTTAGGGGAGTCGGTGATGCAGATACCTGTGGGGTACTTCTCACACACACATCTGCCACAGATGATCTCAGATCCTTAATCTCACTATACAACTTCATCTCCAGATCCTGGAACTTTACTTTGGAGATCGCGTTAGTACGTAGGGTTTGAAGTTCATTCTTCAGGAAGGTATATCCTTCAAAAGACGGGTCACATCCACACGGTCTTTGAGGTCTTTAGTAACAACAGGTAGCTCGTCTGGGTCAGTTTCCTTCAGAAGTTTGATGGCGTCTTTTATATCTTTTGTTTTTATCCTCAACTTTTCTGTTAATGGCATGAGTTCCGTCCGAGATTGCATTATACAGCAGAGATTCACCGGTTTCAATCTCCTTGTCGTCAAAATTTGAGCTGCATATCTCCACAATACTTATTTCATCCAGCACATTGTATTTATGTTGAACAAATGTCAAAAACTCGTTCACTATCATTTCGTTGGTCATTGTCCGGTAGGCAATGCGCAGCGCTGCATCTCACACACACGATCACACGATATCAATGCCGCGGGTAGACTGAATAAAGCGTTGGATCTACTAAAATCATAGCTAAGCAATATAATTCAAAAAGCAGAAGTGAACGGTTTTAAATCTGTTGGATCGTTTGTAAAAATTGGCGTTCCACAAGGTTTTTTAGGTCCTTTCTTATTTCTGGTATAGATTAACGATCTGCCTATTATGGTCGAGGACCATAAAATTGAAGACAAAAAGAAGATTTTGATGATGTTAATGGTGTATTGTCTTTAACGTTGAATTGGTTCACAGTTAATGATTTATTGTTAAACGCTGATAAAACCAAGTATATCAAATTCTAACATCCAAATGTCAGGCAAATTGAGACTAGTTTAGTATTAGACAGCAACAAGTTAGAATTAGTAAATTATACGAAGTTTCTGGGAATAACCATTGAAAGGAAATTGCAGTGGGAACCCCACATAGATAGATTAGCTGGTAAAATAATTTCTGCGGCTTACGCTGTTAGGAACATCAGACAAAACACGGATGTGGCTACATCTAGGCTAGAATATTTTAGTTACTTTTACAGTGTCATGTCCTCTGGTATATTGTTGTGGGGGAAAGCAGCGGATATTATTTTATTTTACAGAAAAGAGTTATTCGAGCAATTTATAATTTAAAATGAACAGACTCCTTAAGAGAGCTTTTTAAAGAAATTGTCATACTAACTTGCAACATTTTCCAAACTTAGCGATAGCTGTAATGTTTACTAATAAATAATGCAGACTATTTGTGCCCCGTTTAGACTCGCGAAGGTTAGAAAATCTTTCAAGGGTCAATGCATTCTCTACCTCAATATGATAACACTGGAGATTTTGAAATTACTATTTGAGCAATTTAAAAAGCATGTTAAAGCGACTTTGTCGAAAAAGGGATATTACAATGTTCAAGATTACTTAAATAACGAGACTGTATGGGGTTAATCTAGCCCAACACAGACCTTGCTGTTAATAATTTTGCAATAATTTAATCCTGTTTATTAGTCATAATAATAAATATTGTAATATTTGTATTGGTTAAGCACAACAAATTTTTAAAAGAGATCTAAAAATCAATCTGTGGGAGTTTCTATGCCCTTCTTCTCCCACAGTGGTCCAATGTAGACAAGAGGCAAAAAATTACGTTTGCTAAGTGTACGGGCAACGCACATACATCATTTCATGTGTCAACTCAGCATTGACACCAATCGATATTTCAGTCGCATTTTATCACGAAAATCACCTCAGTACTCATTTAGCTAATCATTATAGCGTGTGTGCTCATACATTAATCTTTAGATCGAGTTGTATTTTAATTTAGAGTTTACTACAATAAACTAAGTCATTTCATCTTACAACTTCGTATCATTTATCGCTACGGCTTACAACCGTACATGGTCCTTCGAACCGCCGAATTGGGGGTGCTATATGTGCTCGTGTGCGCGAACTGTATTCGGGTCAGACAATAGTCCAGTCAGTGACGTGGGAAATCAGTGAGTCATTATCTCACCAAGCACCCTGTGCAATCAAGAGCGTGGGCGTGAACCAACTCCAGCATCGTGTTGAGCATCGTCACGTACAGCTGCAGCATCTTCGCGACACTCACGATCGACAGGGAAGCAGGGTACCAACAGGAACAGCATCTATTCAAGTAAGATCTTTCCATATTTTTACCCATCATCATCATGGCCTCCACAGCAGAGGTGGTTGCGACTCAAGGGCAACTACTGGGAGCCATCGATCAACTATACATCAATTTTAAGAAGGATGGAGCGGACCGCAAGACATCGGATTACATAAAATGAAGTATGGAGACCCTAGATAAGTACTGGGTCGATTTTCACAACAATCACGTCAATTTGTGATCCCATGGGGACCAAAGTCATACCTACTTTACTACTCAGACTTATGAGCATGCTAAGGGTAGATTTAGCCAAATCAAAGAGACTATAAACAGCTATGCTCCAACTCAGACACCGTTACTCAAACCGCCGACTTTCGGGCTAGGTTCAGTGGGGGCGTCGGGAATATCTCGATCAGAAACTCCGCCTCCAGCCAAGGAGACGAAAGGAACGAGTAGTAAGACTGAAGAATTGCTTAGAAAACAGGCTAGCAATTTTAAGGCTTTTCAGTGGACGGCGACAAGCATCAAGCTCGACAGTGTAACAGATAAGTGGGAGTTTGAGGATTTATTACGTAACTTGCAAACTCGCTGGTCAGCAATTAGGAATTAAGACCGACCCAGATAAAATAAAAGCAATTCAACATTTTCCTGCACCAAAGAAAGTAAAACATGTCAGGGCTTTTCTTGGTCTTTGTAATTATTACAGGAAATTCATTCCTTTTTACAGTGTGAGCATAATTCCGCTATGTGAGTTACTAAAAAAAGGAACCAAGTGGAGGTGGGGAGAAAAAGAACAAGAAGCGTTTGATTCGCTTAAAGGTCAATTTTTAGAAACCATATTACTACATCATCCAGATTATAGTAAGCCCTACTATTTACAGACTGATGCTTCAGGGATTGGAATAGCTGGGGTGTTATACCAAGTTGGTGAGGGGAAAAACATGCGAATACTAGGGTTTTTCAGTAAAGCATTAAAAGGTGCAGAACTGAATTGGACAGTTACTGAGCAGGAATTCTATGCTATTATATGTAGTCTTAAAAGATTTGAAACATACCTGAGGGGTTCGAAAGTTATTATCAAGACGGATCATAAGGCTTTAACCTTTGTGAAAAATGTGAACTTGTATAATGGAAGAGTCACTCGTTGGATATTATTTTTAGGGCAATTTGATTACGAAGTAGAACACATAAAAGGAAAGAAAAATGTTGCAGTTGATGTCTTGTCGAGATATCTCCCCGAAATGAATTTAGTTCAAGAAGATAAGACATATTGTCCTGGAATTATGTATATGGGGGTTAAAGGCAACAAAAATATAAATGAAAAATTACGAAACATTTCACATTTGCAGAACTCAGATGAAAATATCAAAATTATTAAGGACAGAATTAATCATAATATCAGTACACAAGATAGGATAGGTAGGATTAAAGATATGTGTGTAATAGAAAATGGTATTTTACTTGTGCAAAATCATAAAGAAGTCGAGGTTATTTATCTACCACAATCTTTAATACCTGGAATAGTAAACCAAGTACACCTTGAGATGGGACATCAAGGCGCTTTCAAAATTATTAGATACATAAAAGAAAGATTCTACTGGACAGGATTATCCAGGAGTATAAAAAAGATTGTACGTAGATGTCATATATGTCAACTATCAAAAAGCAATAATGTCAAATATGTCGGGCCGTGCCAGTCAATTCTCACGAAAAATATTGGCGATTTAGTAATGGCGGATTTATACGGACCGTTACCGAAGGGTCAATATGGAACCGCCTTTATTTTAGTAATACAGGATTCGTTTAGTAACTTCGTCCAATTCTATGACCTTAAAAGAGCAACCGCCAGGGCAGTTGTAGGTAAAGTCAAACAGTTTATTTCCATTATTCAAATTAAGACTATTTTGACGGATAATGGCAGCCAATTCATAAGTGATTTGTGGCGAAATACTTTGGATGAGCTAGGAATAAAAGTAATTTATACTACCGTGCGGAATCCTCGGCCTAATACAACGGAAAGGGTTAACAAAGAAATAGGAAGACTTTTTAGGACATATTGCCATTCAAATCATAAAGGATGGGTCTCTGTATTGCCTAAATTAGAGGAGTTATATAATAACACTTGTCATGATACAACTGGATTCACTCCATGTGAAGTATTGTATGGGAAATCAAATAAATTAACGTTTGATAGCTATTTGCCAGAAAAATCAAAAACATTAGATTTAGACGTTGTAAGAGATAAAGTTAGGCAAAATTTAAATACTTCTAGTATTAACAGGAAAAATTCAATAGAACTATGCGTACAGTTACATTTCAGATAGGAGATTTAGTGAAGATTCATAAATTAAACAAGTCAGATGCACAGAAGAACATAACGAAAAAATTTGAGTTACTCTATGAAGGGCCTTATGTAGTTGCTGCAGTTCCTTCTAATAACGTATATGTACTACTTGATCCAATCAGTAATCAGCTGCGTGGCAAATTTAATGCTATTCATTTATCGAGATATTATCAATAAACAAGTAAATGCGATTACTGTGTATCGTAATGTTTTGACGTTTATTTTTACTATTGGTCTTTAGATGAACTTAGATCAATCTTACGTTCTTGTACAGGAAAAAAAAAGAAATAATAACAACTACATAACTAAGTTACAAAAATTATACATAAAGGGTATGATTTTGTAGAATTGGGCTTGGTTCTTAGGTATATTTAGTAATGATTTAATATCAAAAATACTTAATAAAGCAGTTTCACAGCATTATTTTGGCCCTAGAATTAGGACTTTGATTCAACTTTTCTATTATGAGGTATATTTAGTAGAATAAGAAACAAATGAACTAAGTTGTTTTGTACGGTTCATCCGATCATATGTTATAATGGTTTCAGCCTTATAATGACATAAGATAATAATTATAATTGTTAAATTACTAGTTTATATTGAGTTAGTCTTTAACATTTTGTGAATTTTACTTTAAAAATTAGACTCTATTTTTCCACCTAGTTAAGTTTGGTTATAAAAATAAAAAGTATATATAAAAATTTGTTACACCGACCAGACCCCATCCAAAACAAATATAAACTGAGATTAGATATCCTTAGTTCTGAATCTGACTATTAGAGCCTAATCTTAAATGTATTACATGTTAGATAAACTCAATTTATGTATGTTTCACCGGTCGGACATTACGGTTGGGGATTTAATTAAGAATAAAATATATATCTGAATAAAATTTAATATGAAAACCAACTATTGTTATTATTTTTCTAAAGGTAGGAGCTGGGATTAACACGCCGTTTCTTCGACTATTTTACTAATGATTACCATATAACTTAAAATGATGCAATGGTAAGCAACGTTTTGTTAAAATTCAGTAATTTAAATGTTTTTCTAATTTTGATGTCTGGTTGAATTGTTTTGCAAGCGAGTGACAACGTCGACGGGATCTGACCCAGATTTAACTTTCGATGCTAGTCCCTACGTGCAACCACGGTGTGCGGGATCGATGATAATAGCAAATAGTTACAGCATTGCTTCCACAAAGCCTAGGACCGCTGTGAAGAACGGATTATCAGAGGTCTCATAACTCGCGTACTAAATTTAAACCCTACAGGATGGATGTCTTGACTGTAAAGGTCAAGATTGTATACGGTGTGGAAGGTGAGAGCTCTACATCGTGGGTCTATCCCGCTCTGTTCTGGAGGGCCACCGTTAGAACAGAGTAAAGTAAAGTAAAGTAAAGTAAAGTAAAGTATCGTTTATTCATGTACATGGGTAAATAAAATAGATCTTTATATACAGAGTTTCAGTGCATTCCATGTGCTGCCCATCTGGGCGTATGAATATTCCTGCAAGCATGCAATAATTATGTCAAATCAAATTATAAAATTGTTGTGATTAAATGTCAAATTAAATTAGATTAAATTGTTTTATCCTCTAAAAAGTCAATAATTCTGTAGTAACATTTATCAATTAGTAACTTAAATAAACTACTTTTGAATAAATTTAAATGCATGTCCTTAATATCATTTGGCACCTTATTATATATCATTGGAGCCATAAATAAAACACCTTTTCTCATCAATGCGGTCCTGCATCGTGGTAAAAGCAGCCTGTGGCGATGTTGCGTGCGAAGACCTTTGTCTCGTATTGTGGAGATTGCAACAAAATATTTCGGATTTGTCTTTACAAAGACTGCTATCTCAAAAATATAAAGCGAGGGCAAAGTAAGTAGGTTGAGTTTCTTAAAAAATGGTCTACAACTATCAATTGTTTTAAGTTTACACATTGATCTAATGCAGCGTTTCTGCGCCTTAAAAATAATTTCCTTGTCCGTAGAGTTTCCCCAAAAAATCATCCCAAAGCGCAGCGTGGATGCGACAAATCCATGATAGGCTATGAGACAGTTTTCCTCGCTCAGGATTTTTGATAGTTTGGACAATAAATAGGCATATTTACAAAGTTTTTCACTCACTATCTTTGTATGTTCTTTCCAGTTTAGTTTACTGTCTATAGTGAGACCTAAAAATTTTGTGGATTTAACTTCGTCAATTTTGGTTCCGTTGTACTGAATGTTTAAATTTCCCAATTTCGATACTTTTTGATAAAAATTCATTAAGTATGTCTTTTCTAAATTAACAATTAAATTATTACTGTCCATCCAGATTATTATTTCTTTTAAAGCGTCATTAATGTTAGTTTCGTTATCGTCCAATTCATTGCATTTTATTATTAAAGTACTATCATCAGCGAATAATGTCATAGGATGTGATACATTTCTCGGGAGGTCATTTATGTAAATTATAAAGAGGAGCGGTCCAAGAACGCTACCTTGAGGCACGCCATATTTCACTGGTCTTGCCTTTGACAAATATTTTGATTCTCGCTTACTTTTAATGCATATTTTAGATATTTCTGTTGATTGTGTCCTATTACTCAAATATGACTCAATTAGATTTAGTACGTTTCCTCTTATACCATAGGCTTGTAGTTTCCTAATGAGTAATTGATGATCTACATAGTCAAAAGCCTTTGTCATGTCCATATAGAGGGCGACGATTGGCTTTCCTTTATCTACACTTGTAGTTACATGCTGTAAGAATTCGTATACCGCCATGTTGATGGATTTTCCTTTGCGAAAGCCTTTTTGTTCCTCAGTTAGTATATTATATTTTTCAAGGTAAGTAAGAATCGTGTGGTATAGATACTTTTCAAAATTTTTTGAGATAATAGTTACTAGGGCTACTGGTCGATAATATTTCATTAGGTTTTTGTCCTGTTTTTTAAAAAGTGGCTTTATAATTATTGGCTTAAGTCTTTCTGGGTATTTACCGGACTCAATACACGCGTTCACTATGTGACTAAGTGGGTGAGCTATGATATCACTAACATATTTTAATACCTTAGTATGAATACCATCGTATCCAACACTGTTCTTATTTTTAGTGATCCTATAATTTTCATTATGCTGTCTGGAGTTGCAGGTTTTATGAATATAGACTGACTTTGACTGTTAATTTTTATACGGGTAGCCCCATCTAAATTTGGATTTGTTGGTTTGATTTGATCAATAAAAAAGTTATTGAAAGCTTCTGCAATTTCTAGAAGGTCAGTTATTTCATTGTCATCTACATTTACTTTTGAGATGGGCTCATTTGGAAGCAATTGTTTAGAATTATTAATAATATTCCAAGCACTTTTGGATTTATTAGTTGAATGTTTAATTAAGTGATTGTTTTGTGCCTTTTGTGTCAACTTTATGATCCGCTTAAGCCGCTTAGAGTAATTATTAAATATTTTTTTATTGTGTGATGATGGATTTGAACGCCACTGCCACAGAAGTTGTCTTTGCCGCCTGCTGCACAGCTTAATTCCTTTGGACATCCATTTAAGTTTTTTCCTAATATTTATTTTTAAGTCTATATAAGGAAAACACAAGTTGTATATAAGAAGAAAGGATTCCAAAAAGCTATCATAGGATTTGTCTGGATCATTAGATTGATATGTTTCTGAGAAAGACAAACATTTTATATGGTCCCTAAATTTTCCTAAGTTTTCTTTGCTGAAGTCTCTCTTTTTAGTTCTCCAAAAATCTATTGTGCATGTTTTCTTGACGGGACATTGTAACAATTGCGCAGTGTGATCAGAAAGGCCAAAATCAAGTACCTCACTTTTGCATCCTCGCCTTACATTATGGGCAAAGTTGTCTAAACATGTACCACTCTCAGGTCTTGTCGGTTCAGACAGTGCTAAAGCAAGATTGTAGCCTAGTAAAAATTCTTTGAATTTTCGGGTATAACAATTATTTTCCAATACATTTATGTTAAAATCTCCACATACAATAACACGCCTATTTTTTTGAATACATATCTTATTAAGTAGTGCTGTCATTTTCTCGTAAAATAATTCTAGGTATACAGCTTTTTGTTTACTTTTAGGGATTCTATACACGCATGCTACTATAACTTCGTAGTCAGTAAGCTCTACAGCACAGCATTCTACTAAACCTGTCAAAGATAATTTTGATATATCAGGTAGATTCCTATACTTTATGCCTTTCCTGACTAATATGCATGAACCGCCTTTATTCTTATTATCTCTACAATAGTGTGATGCTAACCGATAGTCTGATAGCGCTAATAATTCTTCTCTTCCGGATTGCATGTTATGCTCTGTGATGCATATGACATCAATCGTTAATTCGTTCGCATCAAGTTGCTTTAGATGTAAAGTTAACATGTCTGCTTTGCTTATTAATCCGGCTATATTTTGGTGTAAGACATGTATAGTATTAGTCACGAAAAAACTGCTCAGTATCGTTTGTCGAAGATATATCGCTTTCTGCGCTTTGAGCTTCAGTCGTCAACTTAATGTCATTAATCATTTTATTCAAGTCTTGAATTATTGTATGAATACCATTATTATTAATTTTGCCAGTCCGTTTAGCAAACATAGCGTAATCATACGTTAGATGAAGATTCGAGTCAAGTACCTATGTAAGCGTATTGATGCGTAGAGACGTCCAAGCACAGTAAAGCATTGAAAGATTCTATCCTCCAATTAAATATGTCGCTGTAATCTGTGCATTTGAATGTTGGGAGACACAGTATAATATTGGTATGGGCAAGTCTTTGAACTGTTTGACGAATAAGGAGGATCAGCTCGAAGTAGTTATGAGTCGTTTGAAAATCCGACTCGCCTATCATAACTATGCAATAGTCACTCTTAGTGAAAGAGTCGAGAGTTTTGTCAATTCCGTTTGACAGTAGGCCTTTCACACCGACTTGAGGAATAACTTTGTGGCAGATGGAGAAGTTTTCGAAAGTATTCTCTGATATACTTAAGATGCTATTTATATTGTTGCTGCTTATTATTTGTATCTTGTTTAAATCCTTCTCGGTTTCTTTTTTCTTCACTCTTTGGATGTTGGCCGTATTTTCTACCCTAGATTCTATGTCTGGAACAAGTAATTGATGGTTCAATGCCTTAATTTGTTGATTCAGTCTGTCTATCTCATTTTTTGCCGCCTTAAGTTGTTTTTGTAAAACTTCCATTTCCTGTTGAAGTTCCAGAATTATCGAGTTAGGCTCCGGTTTCATGAACGCTGATGTTGACTTGAGAGGGGTGGATTGGCTCACATTTTTATCTAGAATAACTGAGTGTCTTCTTCTATTTTTAAGTGTTCTATTTTTTACAGCGCTTGTAGTTGTAACCGGTGTTCGGCAAAGCATTTTAGGGTATTATTCTCCATCGAAAGTTGCTTTATATGCTTCTTTAGTTCATTATTTTCTAATAGCGTGTTATCTAGCTCAGCTTGCGTGGACATGAGGTCAGATTTAATTTGAACTAACTCTTCTCTATCTATAATTGTGTCTTCAATCATGTTATGATTTAGGCTTCGCGATAGTCTTGGCGGGGACGATGACTCCAAAGATACCAAGGAATCGTCCGAGGTTTCTTGGTTGGACAGGATGTCAGAGTCACCGATCGGTGACGACATTGCACATTTCGCAGTGGAAGACGACGACAATCGATTGATTGCACTCTGTGCGTTGGGTGTGCTTTGCTCTGTGGTTGAATCTGTTTTATTTTTTTTCCTCAGTGTGATGTTATTCTGTTGCCCAGATGTAGAAGGCAAATGGATACACCTCGTACATTTCCATTGTCTCTTGGAGTTTGGCTTCATTAGAGCATATAGTTTTTCGGAATAGCCGGCGCAAACAAATTCAAATCTTTTATTACATGATACGCACAACAGTGTGTCTTTTTTGCTAACGAAATTCTTACATTTGGCACACTGTACATCAGCTATTTTTGTTGCTGCTGTTTTCCGGCCGTTATCCGCTTTGTTTGCCATCATGGTGGTTATTCCTTAAAAAGGCCGTAACAAAAAGACGGCCTGCGAGTGGGGTTCGAACCGTCGACTTCAGTCGTGTCCAACTACAGAGTTAGACCGCTCCGCCACGATGTCGTTACGACAAGGTAGTGAAAATGCCGTACACGTGCTACTTGATTGTACTGTGACTAATCACATAGGTTTACTGTGACTAACACACAAAATTTATTACGGGAGCTCAAATCACTTAGTGTTGTGGCTACGGTGGCGCCATCTCCTGTTTATCATTATGTAACAGTAGTTGCCGTTTTTGAGTCTAGTGGCGCCCTCTTATGTCGGTGCGTTGTGGCACTTCATAGATAGCACCAGGCTAGCTGGTTTCGTTATAAAATATGCGCGCGCGCTTGATGTACTTTTACTTTGGTTAGTTGGTTGCAGTGGCTTCGGTATGAGTTGTTTGTATATCGAACCGACTAAGGTGTTTCCGAGGTATTTGTGGATAGATGTTAAAAACTATACTGTATGTAACTTGATGTCTACATCGAATAAATACCTCTAAATGGTCAGTTCCAGAGTTTTCCACACTTTCCCGGATGCACTGCACTGTTAATAACTGTTTGGTTATAGTTTCATGTCGGGTTATTTGCTTTATCTAATTATTTCGCTTTAATTACTGCGGAGGTTGTTTACGTGCTTTGACAGGTGAGACGGAGTCTCCAAGAGAGAGTGAACAAGGGCGACAATGGTCCATTTGTATCTTGCCTTATTTTATGTGTCAAACGTGGGGGTGAGCATCCGTAGGGAACAAAATCATATTGAGCACTGGCTTGTCAATTGAATGCAACCATGATCATAACATCATTAAATCATACTATTAGGTTGTAGAACCCTTGTGTCATTTTAGGGATTTTTCTTTAATGAGTTATTTTAATTATGTACGATAATGAAAAAGTGGGAAAAAAATAATAAAAATTATTAATTTCGCTAAACTTCTTAAAATTTTAAGGGGACAGTTGACAAAACCAACCTTAAAATTAAAATTTGTAATTTATTTTTCTCTCACTCTCTCTCTCTCGCGCACTCTGAAAACTAAAGTAGCTTTTATTATGGATTTGAATGGGTTGCGATATTGTTTAATTTAGTAAATAAAATTTTATTCCGGTTAACTACTTAAAATTTTAAGGGGACATTGTGACGAAACAAACATTTAGTTTATTTCTAGGTAGAAAAATATATTTTTTAAAAAAATCTCCAAAATGTGGATAAACTTTAAGAGCTATGAAATAAGTTGTGAATCATAAATTTAAAATGAATATGGTTTAACTTCACCGTTGCTTTCAGTGGATGTCGAATTATGACCATTTTACACATTTGTGATGTTGTTTTGAAGTGTCGCATTTGACATGGCTCATTCAATCGAAACTCATACGTAAGGGTGTTTAGTTACGATATAGTTTGGTGCGTCAAACAGCTGCGTAGTTAGTTCAATGATGGAGGTACAGATGGTGGTCGATCGCCTTTAGATTCCAGATGGTTTGACTCAAAGTAGAACTTTATTCACTATAATTGCAATAAGATGTTTTATATAGAAAACAAATGGGTATTATTTTATTTAGATTATTTTATGATGTTATAAAGTCTATTTCTGGTTGAACTGTGTGATCTAAAATATAAAGTGTGTATACGGTGTGGACCAGTGACCAATCGGAGCACTGAGTTTCGAAAGGAAATGAAACGAACCAATGAGAATGACTCGCGGAGTTTTACATGGTGTTTTGGCGAGCACGCCTGAGGAGGACGTTTTGGAGGGAATAGAGGATATAAAAGGGATGGGTCGAGATGAGAGGGGGCTTTTTGTTGTTGGTCGTCGAGTGAAGTGTGAGTTAAGACTCAGAGGGGAGCCATTCAGTCTCCGCGTCAAACTACTGTGAAACACGTCTTTCTGGAATTATATACAGTTCGATTCGCCGTTTTACGCGTTTTGAACTGGGATAGTTGTGATTGCGTGTTGCAGTGGATTTTCGTGAGTGTCTGAAGCGCCGAGATATACCTCGGTTCCTATTCTTTAAATCAACCTACCCCAAATTCCAAAACTATCCTTGGGTCGTTAGATAAGAACTTTTAGGTAATTTATCTGAGTCTGAGTCTGGGCTTGGAGCGACCCTAATTTCCTTTTTCCTTCACCATAGGGTTCCTGGATTGGCTCTTAGGATATTCGCGGGCTAATCCTCTCCTCATTCCTTTCGTGTAGCGAGTTTTGAAATTCCCACACACACAGTCATTAAACATACAAACACATTCAAATCAAACTCAACCATTTTCGAGTGGTGTCGATGATGGACGTGGTATAACACTAGGATTTTAGACTAGGCTAGACAGGAGTTTAGTTGCGGCTAAACCTAGGTTGTCGAGGTTATGTAGTTAGGGAGACAAACACGATTATTTAGGTTTATGTAACAAACAAGTATATGAAATTCGTATGACTACAAGTAATTACGTTATTTCCTTCTCACTCTTGAAATACCTAAATACTTATAAAACTATCTAACAAACTAAATATTTTTTTGATTGTGGCTGTTTTGATCTTTCTTTTCTTGACCGTATATCATGTTGGTTGGCCTACCTAACTTTACATTAAATGACAAACATATTCTAATTCCATATAGCATGTAGATTGACGTGGTTACTTGGTCATTCACAAAACACACACATACAAATTTACTCAACAAGAAGCTGACATTACTATAAGAACACTCTACTAGATTCTACACGGCCTAAGGTTTATTAGCAGTCATTCTCCCCTTCTGAAACGCCTCCGATTCAGAAGGTCGATCATTCTTACTGCATTGGAATTCAAACGAACTTGTGCTTTCCATTTTCCAAAGGCTGTCACTGCTTTGAGTACTGTCTGGTTCATACCTTTGTCGTAAGCACGTAGTGCCTAGACTTCTTCTTATTCATGGACTGGAGAACTACTCGCATACCCCGATTAAAAGATGGATTTGTACAATTCGGATTGATTTGACATTGTAGTACAGACCCTGGTCGCATCATTCAGGGACGCTCATCGCCCCTGTTTAGAGTGAAGTTTACTTCGCTGTAGAATGCCTGTGGATGGCCTGAAATCCGATAGAATCAAACCTACACACACGCTACATTATCAATCTAGTGACCTAAGTAGTTACGCTGAATTTACATGTCTTAAAACTAATTAATATATAAAATATCTGGATGAACATTAACATGGTTACGGAATAAAACTTAAGAGACGGGTAGGTGCAAATAAAAAAATCCCGTAACCGATCAACAAACATGTTGGACTGATGGATGAGAGATATCACAATATCAAATCATTTGATTGGCAGGGAAACTAACTCGAGAGGGATTTGAGTAGATTCAGGCGGTCTCTAGGTGCTGGTGTATTCAGTTGGCTTATTCCAGGTCTTCAGCAGTCTTAAAATAATGCAGTCACGTAGATTTTGTATGGGAATGTGTGGGAGGAGGATGGCCCCAAAACAGGTGAAAGATAACGCCAAAAGCGTACTAATGAACACATAGTTAATCCTATGTTTAATTGTAAATTGTGTTTACAATTTTGAGTGGTTGTAAGCAATATTTTATTAAATTTAAGCTTATTTTGCTTAGCTAAATCTAACTTCGTCTGTCTTGGGTCCGTAGAACTCGGTTGACCTCCACTGGATCGGGCGGGGCTAAGGGGCCCGATCTTAGGGCCCGGGTCCCTTCTGGACGCAAGCTCTAGCACAAACCCTCTTTTATAAACTCATGTAATCGAAATGTCTTTTAAATGGTTATTTACTTGGAACTTATTCTAATAAGCTCGGAATCGATGCTTATCAATATTTTATGTCACTTATATTCATCACTGACTGAGGAACCTCATGACGATACTGTTAACCAAAACCACTCTAAAAAGAACTTTAGGTTATTACTAACACAACGTCTGCTGTCCTACCCATAGACGATCACCCACTATTTTGGCCAAACATCTAAATAAGATAATCGCAATCGTTGGTATTAGAATCTTTCCAATTGGAGAAATATTCCAATAAAATGCATAAGGGTTAAATTCCGTCTGACATTAAATTAATGGTATATAAATAAATGATAGATAAATAAATGGTTATATCTTTAAATTTACTTTTCATTGAATCGCTCGGTTAACTCGTGGGGTTTATTCATATTATTTGAACAACTGGAAGAGGGGGTTGTTACAACTCGAACCCGGGACCCTTGGGTTCGTAGGCAGGGTCACTGCCGACTCGGCCATATATGTCCCAACTGTCTACATTACCATCAGGGAATACCCTGAATATCGGAAAACCAATGCCAAGAATGTAGCAACGACCATAATTCATTGCTTCATAATGCCTTTTCGTCAAATGCAACCACGATGAATCAATCTGGGTCGAGAGCAATGAACGTGACAGCCGATCAGCAAGTACAAAGTTCGCACGCATCACAGAACGTGCACTCGGAAACACTCCTCGCGACCGCCCTGATTAAGGTTAAGGCAGTTGACGGTTCATACCACACGATGCGGGCACTATTGGACCAAAGGTCACAAACATCCCTGATTACAGAGAATGCCGCCCGAACTTTACAAGTTTGTCGCCAGAAATGTACGGCAGTAATATCGGGAATTGGCGCGAAAGAGAGCTCATGCAAGGGCATGATTAACATAGAATGTTTGTCGACACAGGGCGACTTTGCTTTCGAAACTAATGCTAATATCATGTCCAAACTCATCAGGAATCTACCGAGTACGTCATTATCAAAACCCGACTGGTCATACCTGGATCACATCAAGTTAGTCCGGGATTTTATGTCCGGAATTTTATGTCAGTCGCCCCGTCGACATCCTCTTGCGAGCAGATGTATACTCTACCATACTCATGGAAGGTCTTTACAGGGCGAGTGAGAAATTACCAGTCGCCCAACAAACTAGACTAGGCTGGATTTTGAGTGGGAATGTTACAACATTTCAATTCAATGTGATTTTAACTGACATTAGCCAAATTCAAAAGTTCTGTGAGATACAAGAAATCACGGACCCTTCGGATCTATCCCAAAAAGATCAGCAGTGTATCGAGCTATACAAATCATCCACAACCAGAAGGGAAGACTTCGAATTAAACATAGGCGAATCTAAAAAAAGGCTATTGCACAATTCAATCAACTGGAGCGAAAATTTCATAAACAACCAGCAATTGCGTCAGAATATAAAATGTTTATCGAGGAATATCGCTCATTAGGACACATGCAAACCAGCGAAGAAACTGACAGTCAGCAAGTTAGTTGCTATTTGCCTCACCACTCTGTATTGCGAAATGAATCATCGACGACCAAGCTACGTGTAGTGTTCAACGCGTCATCGAAAACATCGAGCAATTTCAGTTTGAATGAGGTCATATGTAGGAGCTCAAATTTGCAGCAAGATCTACATAGTCTTATAATCAAGTGGAGGCAATACAGATTTGCTTTCACTGCAGATATCGAGAAGATGTTTCGGCAGATTTGGGTGCATCCTGATCATCAACAGTTGTAGTGTTATGCTACTTACATGTCATTTTCCAGGATGTTCAGCTGGATACTTGCTGAGCTGCATAGCTGTATATTTTGTTCACCTTTATCTTCATAGGACCCTGTAACGTTTTAAACCATAAGAACACATTAACAAATCATTTTCGCTTCATATTTTCACACTATCAGCACTTCTAAATCGATAGCGAAGGGGTTTACCTTTGGTGACCTTGTATTTGGCTTTCTCCGAAACTCTGCAATCTCAGGCTTCGTGCGCGCTGGTGCGCTACCCTTTTATTTTTCGCTGTTATGTAAATTTTGCCTATGTGAACTTGTTCATTTTTCCATTACGAGCCTGAAACCAAAATCTGACATTTGTTATGTTGTTGTATATCTGGTTGTCATGGCAATGTCCATTCAAACTCGTTAGCGGTCTGATATGTTTACTTCAATACTTTTACAAAAATACTTTTTCTCTCTTGGCCACTCACAAAAATTGCTTTTAATTTAAATATTTTTTAGAACTCTCCAAAAAGGGTATAAGAGCGGAACATTTCTGAAATTCTGGAGTCTCACGTCAGCTTCTGAACTAGAAGTACCACCTAAAGGCCTTATCCCGGGGTCGCACTACCCCGGGATCCTGCAAGTCGTTCCTACAAACACGATCCTGCGAGCCGTTCCTACAAACGGGATCCTGCGAGCCGTTCCTACAACGGAATCCTGCGAGCCGTTCCTACAACGTGATCCTGCGAGCCGATCCTACAACGGGATCCTGCGAGCCGTAACTACAAGTACGCCCGCTACCGTTCCTACAACGACGATTTCAACAACATCTACAACAACAAATACACCTGCATCCTGGTCATTAACCCCACCGGTCTCCTACTCTCCGTGTCCTCCGCTTCCTTTTTTTTACTTAACCTGTGTTTTATAAAAAACCTGTTCTCATCTCATCCATCCTCATCTTCGTATCATTTTTTTTTTCGTCTTCACTGTAAATAACTAATAAACTGTTACTACTAAATTTTATCCTGGTTGTTTTCTGTTAGGTTCTGGTTAGGTTCGTATGGTTACACGACACAGTTGCAAAAGACTGTGTGGAGAGACGATCCATCGAAACGCCTTCAAGTCTATCAACTAAGCACCGTGACCTGCGGCACCAAAGCCGCCCCGTTTCTTGCTATGATGACGCTCAAACAACTAGCTTGCGATAAACGACAGAATTATCACGACAGCTCGGCGCCGGACATTTTGGAACATTCCTTCTACATGGATGATCTGCTGCACGGAGCCCATAGCGAGGCCTAAACAGAAGAGTTGAAGGATGACATGATAAAATTATTATCATCTGGAGGTTTCAATCTCAGGAAATGGAGGTCCAATTTGCCTCAATTGCTTGACAATACAAGGGATGCACAAAATTTTGACTTTAAGCAAGCGGATTCCTCAAAGACTCAAAGAGAAGGATTGGGATGGAACCCACATCAAGATATGTTTTTGTTCCATAAAATCGATCGTTCAACCACCGAGGAACCGACGAAAAGAATCTTACTGTCTGATATTTCAAAATTGTACGACCCACTAGGCTGGCTCACACCCGTCACAACAAAGTTAAAAATCCTATTGCAAGATGTATGGAAATCGGAAACTCAGTGAGACGAGCGTGTTCCGAGTAACATTTGTACTGAATGGACGCGCATCAAAGAAGACTTACGTTAGGTAGGTCAGGTTCAAATACCAAGATGGTTGAAAACACATGAGCGATCAGTACTAGAGCTTCATGGTTACTGCGATGCCAGTGAAAAGGCCTACGCTTGCGTGGTTTATTGCAAAACGAGAGATGGAGACAGCACGTTGATAACTATCGTCGCAGGGAAATCCAAGGTAGTGCCCGTCAACAAACATGTCAGGCTACCTCGCTTAGAACTTAGTGGGGCTCTACTCCTGTCAAAACTAATGGCAAAAATCAGGGAATGCCTTAGCGGTTATGAAATCCGAGTGTATGGATGGGTCGACTCCATGGTGGTTTTGGGCTGGTTAAATGGTGACCCAAATAGATGGAACACATTTGTAGCAGCAGTTACACAAATCACGAAACAAATGCCTGCAAAATGCTGGAACTATGTCAAGTCCAAAGAAAACCCAGCAGATTGCGCAAGGCGGGTTATCCACCGCCCAATTCCTTGATCAATCACTCTGGTGGCAGGGTCCTGACTGGCTTCAAACCTATGAGCCGAAACGAGAACGCGCAGAGCATACGACAGATCTAGAGTTGAAAAAACAAGTTCATGTTATACAACTACGTAATGAAAGGGAAGTCGTAGACGGGCTAGTCAACAAATATAGTTAGTTAACCAAGGCAAGCCGGGTGTTAATGTGGATCCTACGTTTCATGAGAAAGGAAAACAAGCCTTCCTTTCTTACACTCACCGAAATCAAACCTGCCTCGGAAATGATCATCAATCAAGTTCAAGAAGATCAATTCACGGAAGAGCTTGAATGTATACGAGCGGGGAAAATCGTGAGCAGCAAAAGACCGATTTATAGCCTAAGTCCTATCTTAGACAAACAAGGAGTCCTGCGATTAGGGGGCCGATTGAAACATGCGAACCTACATCCTGAAATGAAGAAGAAGATCCAGAGGACTTCGACTTCTTGACTCCATCACACTTCCTGTCGAGCGGACCAACACTTACATTGTACGAGACAGAAAAAGATATGAGGACAAGATGGCAACTGACCCAAAGGATATTCAAGGACATATGGACCAGGTGGCGTTCAGAATATCTCACACAACTATCAGCACGTTGTAAGTGGAGACGACCACAGCCAAATATAAGTGTTAATGATGTCGTCATCATCAAGGACGACAACCTACCGCCAGGAAAATGGAGGCTAGGAAGAGTCGTGGAATTGCACCCTGGTAGCGACGGATATGTGCGAGTCGTTACACTAAAGACGCAGAACGGCCTACTCAAGCGACTACTTTCTATTCTATCAACAAAGGACTCAGAGAGGACTGATTCAAAAGCGAACCAAGTACCGAAGAAAACTGAAGAGATGCCTAAACCTAGGTAAGCGTAGCCAAAAGCGATGACGAGGCGTTACAACTTTTCTTCATTGGTACTCGCCTTGACAGTATTCTTGTCGACTTTCTCCAGCACAACCTGTTCTCCGTACAATGTAACAAAGTTCAGATAAAACCAAGGCCTCTACTTCGATAAATTACACGACATGCAAGTCATAAAAGGTGACTGGACCATAGTAGTGTACTACAATATTCAGCCATAAAGCCTATCATTAAACGCTTTGGATGAATATATAAAACATTTAACAAAAGTATGTGATATATGCGACAACAAACAAAGGTACTGCGAGATCTTACTAGATCAATTACGTCATAGCTCAATTACGTCATAGAGACAGCATTTCAGCACGCTATCGGCACTGTCAACAATCGGGAACACGCAGACAAAGTGGCGCCGCGGACTTATGAACGGAGTTGGTTATCTGGCAAACTCGCTGTTTGGAGTGTTAGACGAAAGCTTCGCCGAACAATAGCAAAAAGATATCTCGGCGGTGATAGGCAATGAACAACATCTACTTGCGTTGTGGAAAAATCAAACCTTTATGATTGAATCAGAGTATAATTTCCTAAAGAGAACAGAAGACACGCTCAACAAACAGCAAAAGCTAATTCACCAACAAGCAATATCTTTTAAGCATGCCGTCAACGTCGCAAAATCGTAACTACAAGAATTGTTAAACATGAATGATTTCATCTTGGGAGCCCTCACAAATATGTTGCAAAGTCTAAAGGATATCGAAGAAATGCTCATAGACACGTTAACCGACATTTATCACGTAAGTTTCAACTTTCATATCGTGAGTTGAGAAAAGAGCTAAACATCATCACAGGTCAAGTCCCTAAAGACTTTTGCCTCCCTATCGAAAACACCCTAAGGGAACTTCGAAGTATTTATCATTTATTGAAGGTGAAGGCAAGAATTACAAACGACTTCTTGTTATTTGAAATCAAGGTGCCTTTAGTTCTTCGAGATTCATATGAGATGTACAAAATCATGCCTATACCCGAGAAGGTACAAAACAACAACATGATTACCATTGTGCCCATATCCGAATACATAGCGATGAACCTCAACAAAGATACATATATCACTATCACAGAATCAGACATAAGAAGGTGCCTACAAAATACTGATATATTTTTCTGTCAACTGTCCAAACCAATGTATCACATCCAGAACAAAGAAAACTTCTGCATCAAAACTAGAGTCACAAAAGATTGCATCCGTACCTCTGAAACTTGCACGTCTAGATAGGTCGAGACAAACAAACCGAATAATCACCTGTTCTTTATGTGTAACGAGAGTCGGGCGCGAGTCATATGCGCGGATCAAGTTACTACCGCTCGGCTGACCGGCGCGGGACTGACAACAATAAATGAAAATTGCATAGTCAAATCGAGTCATTCACCTTGCATGCTCATAAACACGGATTGAATAGAATAAAGAACAAACCCGACGTACCCCTTCCGATCCTTGTCCCGATAAATAATATGATAAACATATCCATCTCTACTGTAACTATAGCGAATGACATACAAAAGTCAGATCGTAAGCAGCTAGACGATATTGGAGACAGTATCCAGCGGGCTAAGCAGAATGGAGCAACAGCAACGTGTCGTACCATGGCGTTTATCACTATGTGACGATTTAAGTGTTGGTGGGCGCGGGAGGGATCGCGGCCGCTGTAGCCGCCTGCCGCCGCTGGCGCGGGCGCCGCCGGCGACGGTCGTCGCCTCGGGAAAATCAGTGTCAGTGTAGTGAAATTAAAACAATTAGTGGTCGTGTCAATCAAAGCTTCAATAAAGCTAGTGAAATAAGACAAATTAATAGTGCTACCGTTGATATCAATCGCGTCGAATCAAGCTGATCGCATAATTATGATAGAACTTCACGTACAGGTAAGTTCGTTTGATCATTAATTATGCTTCTCAGCTTCATTCTTTGCGATTTATGTTAACATGTTGTAGGATGTTCAGAGTAAACTGCATAAAGGTGAAATAGCATTTGTAAATTATACTCAGTTAAGTTAATCAAAAAGGACTTTTATTATGTATCATCTTCATCATTAATTGAATTTAGTGACAATATTCGTTGAGCAAATATACTGGAATCACTTATTGTATCTCGATTATAAAATCTAGCAAAGACAGAGGATGATTCACTCCATCCAGCTTTTCGAATCACATCTAGACTGACGCCAAGTCTACTCGCAGCAGATGTGACCGCATGCCGAGTGCTGTGTGCGGTGAACACAGAAGTGTCTATACCGCTACCCATCAAAATGTCTTTGATCCAATGACTTAAAGTTTGGGAAGTTAATTTTCTATGGGGCTTCTTAAAGCTTATGAAAAGGTTATTATTTTCAGATGAACGCAATGACTGAGTCTTTTTATGTATGTTGTAATTGCTCTAGCTGGACATATTTCTGGTTTATCTTCAAAATAAGGAAGTCTTAATAACGGTTGAACAGATTTTTGACTTGATGTTTTTATAAGGTCTGTAATTTTGATTGTTATTGCAGCAGACTCATAAACTATATTATTTATTTTTATGACAGATAAAGTTTGAACTCGATGTGCGGTTACAAGTGCTAAGAGACTGGCAAATTTTTTGGAAAGAGTCTTTAAATCTAGACTATAATTTTGCCATTGTTGGGCGAGATAGGTCAACACAATGTTTGGATCCCAAGTGTAATTGTATCTGGGAGCTGTTGGTCTTAACTTATATACACCTCTCATAAATCTTTTAAGCATTTGATCATTAATATTACTTCCTAATAGTAAGGCCAATGCCGATCTATAACAATTAACAGACCCATATGTTTAATTTCCACGCCTACCGAACGGCGTGGAATCCTGAGGGGGTGAGCCCTTGCCACGTGAGAGAAAAGAAGTGATGAAATTTGTTTATTACCTTTGTCTCCGTAGACAGGAAATCGAAGGCTCGATTCGAAAAAGGAAAGGACAGGAATTCGGGAAAGGGGGCACAGTTGGGATAGGATGGGATCGAACCCTTGCCGTCGCTGTCCGACGGCGTGGCCGGCGCGCTGATGCCGACACGTGGTGTCGCCGCTACCGATACGACGAGTTGGAGACCGTACAACTTCAACCTTCACCACGAATCACTTGACCGCTGACGCGAATCTAATTACAATCAATAGCCCGACGCTATGAGGTAGATTTACACTCTGACCAGGCCCGATGTCTGTATTATGGTAATTGATACACCGAAATACCAATCAATGCCATGGGGCCCGAGCCGCCATGTTAACTCTCACCGATGAGACCAGACCAAGAGGAAAAAATTAACCTCCAATTTTACATCTCGTTTCCGATACGAGTGACAGCTGCTAGTCCGTTTTCGCTAGTGATGTCTCGATTACTCGCGATCAATTCGCGCAACATAAAAACCGGTGCGTTTCCGACGCATAAATATTAAACAGTCACCCGCCCGGACAGGCCCGAACCTGTCCCTAATCAATAGGAAGGCGAGAAAGTGTTGCGACCGCTCTCTTGAGGTCCCCCACCCTGACTTCTGCTGATCGAGGCGTGCCATCCCGACCCGTGTACAAATTGACGATCCGTCCTCGTCTCCATCTCAATGATGGCAGGTTCGCATCCTTAATCAGCACCAAATCACTGACTTGAGGGGGGCTCGTCCGGTCAGTCCACTTAAGGCGCTGCTGCAAGATGTGCAAGTACTCAAGGGACCACCGTTTCCAAAAATCTTGAGCCATCTGCTGCAACATCTGCCACCTAGTTAACCGACTTAACTTAACATCACCGAATGGGTATTCTGGCAGGGCGTTAAGGGGCTGACCTATCAGGAAGTGACCCGGCGTCAACGCTTCCAAATCATTTGGATCCGAACTGAGCGGGCACAACGGACGCGAGTTCAGTGTCATTTCAATTTTACAGAACAGCGTCGCAAGCTCTTCAAAGCGTAGAGAGGTCTCACCGATGATCCTCGTCAGGTGCGACTTAGCCGATTTAACCGCAGCCTCAAAAATTCCTCCCCAATGAGGACATACCGGCGGACTGAAAACCCATTCAATCCCTCGTCGGGAGCAAGTCGTACCGATGGCGTCCTGGTTACCGTTCAGGAATTGAGTGACCTCCTGCAAATAATAACAAAGTTTGTGCCGTTGTCCGAACGGATTAATGTCGGGAGGCCCCTTCGTGAGACGAACCGATCTAGACAAGCGATAAATGCCTCCGTAGTGAGGTCACTGACCACCTCCAAGTGGACTGCCTTCGTGGCCAAGCACACGAAGACGCACAGGTATGCCTTCACTAATTTGGCGTTCCGTAGCTGTGAAGACTTGACCATGAATGGTCCCGCGAAATCCGTTCCGACACCCGCAAAGAGCCGGATTTCGTTAACCCTATCCGAGGGCAAATCGCCCATCTGGGGCTGCATCGTAGCCGCCTTGGCCCGATAACAAGGCAGGCACCGAAATACGACGCTACGCACTAAGCGTCGTCCCGATAGAATCCAGAACTCGCGCTGGAGAAACGCCATCAAGGCGTGGCATCCGATATGCCCATTCCGAATGTGTCGATCCTGTATCAACAGTTCGACCAACTTCCCTTTCCTATGGACTAACAACGGGTGGCGAGCCGCATAAGGCAGGTTGGCATTCCGCAGCCGACCTCCTACCCTCAGCAATCCGTGAGGGTCAGTAAACGGGTTGAGCCGAGCCACAGCTCCCTTCAGTTGGACGCGTCCGCGTCTCAGAATGTCCAGTTCGGACTTGAAGTGCACCGTCTGCACGTTCCGTACCAATGCGAACAACGCATGGTTCCGTTCCCGTGGTGTCAGGACCTGTGTGCGCACTCGTTGCGCCTCAGAACTCCGACAATTCCGCGCAAATCGGCAGATCCAGGCGGTCACATTAACCAGCTTGTCGAGCGAGCTGTACCGTTCCAGCAGGCTGAACTCCTCTTCCATCTCTGGTTGCGTCGTACAGACACCGACTGTCAAGGCGCCGTTCGCCGTGGTAACGCGTGGACTCATTGGCCAATCCGATTCGGCTTGAGTCAACCATTTTGGACCCCACCACAAGGGATGTCCAACTAACTCCGGAGCGTGACACAATCGACCTGACCGAAGGCGACCAGTATTGTTCCGATAAAACTGTTCACACTCTTCATCAACCGGGTCCAACCGGCGTACCGTAGGTGGTTCCTGCACCTCCCAAAACTTCTGTATCACCTCCGAGAGTACAGAACCGAATAAGGGACTACGAGTCGCTAGGCGTGGGGCAGCCGGCATGACCGGACCCATTACCGCATGGCCCAGTCTGGTGTTGACCGAAACCAGACCAGTCGCCTGCACACGTGGACACCTGGCACTAACAGGTATCCCAAGGCATCGACACCCAATAAAATGTCTACTGGGCCCGGAATATCGAACTCCGGGTCAGCCAGTGACAACCCAGCGACCAACTGTCGCACCGAGGGCGACAACCGTACGTGAGGGTGTGAGCCCATCACATTAGGCATGACTAATGCCGTGACCGTCAGATTCACCGATGAATCCACCCGTGTCGAGAGAGTAATCCGACATACTCCCTTAACGGAACCGACTTCCGTGTTCCCAATTCCCCGAATGGAATGTGGGTACTCCCTTACCGAAATGCCCAACCGTCTTACAAGGTTGCACGAGACTAAGCACCCCTGGGCCCCCGAGTCCAATAGTGCTCGTGCTACACAAGATTTGCCGTCCGGACTCCACGCTATCACCGAGGCGGTGGGGAGCATGACCTTCTGTGGAGTGGCGGCACCCTGTAAGTGGGCGGCGTGTCCCTAGCGGGAACCCCCGCGGGATCCGAACCCGCTCAGACCTCCGTCGGCCTGGTAACTCGGCTGCTGATATGCCACCGGTGGCATATCAGACCGCATGTACATCAGGGGGTCCCAACCCGCATAATAGGCCCCTCGCTGTCCCGGTACCCGACCATACCGGACTGTGAACGGTGTGCCCGGTGGCCACCGTGGATGGAGGGGGGAGAGCGGATCCAACCTGGGGCGCTCTAGGAATGGGGGCAACATCCGACTGTTCGCCTCCCTGTTCGCCTCCCAGAGCGACGGGCAGGGTGGCGCAGAAGGTGGTGGGCTCCCAGCCTTCGCGCCACTCACAGGTGCCATCTGACACCCGCCCGTAACACGCGGTGAGCCAGCGGCCCGAAGTCCTCGCTGGCCCCGGACAGCGGCGACCGAACCCCGGCTATCCCGCCTGTTACCCCCTTCGCTGCCCCCTTCCCCTCGGGGGGGGTCCCGTCCGCGGGTACCCCAGTCACCCCGTTGGTGACTCCCGTTGCCCGGAGGGGGACTGGGTCCGGCCCTGGTTGGGCCCTGTGACCGACCAACCTGAGTCCGGCCCTGGTGACCGTCCGATGGGCCTGACCGGTTCAGGCACAACACGACGTGGTGCCTACCACCGCAGCCCTCACAGGGGGACGCCCGTGAGCACTCGCTCAGCGGGTGCGGCCCCAAACAACCGAAACACAATCGGTGGCGGAAGACCACCTTCCTGCGGGCAGCCACACCGAGCGCCTTAAAGTTGGCGCAACTGGTCACCTCATGACCGGCACTGTCGCAGTGCACACAGCCGTCACCCGACGGCGCGGCACTCAAAACGCCAAATTGTTTTGACCGACCACCCCCCCGTGGGGGTGGGGGGCGCGGCCCCTCCCGCATCCGCGCGGGTTGGCGCTGCACACTGGCCTCCGAATCCATGGTGTCGCATCGCCTGCATTCACCCTCCAAAAACTCCGTTAATTGGACGAGCGTGGGCAGTTCCGAGCTACTGCCCCCATGCAGCTGTTCAAACCGACTTTGAACAGCTGCAGGCAACCGTGACAAAACCATATATAACACAATATATGACCATTGGTCTACCGGCAGACCAAGGTTCTGAAGGGCCTTAGTGGCCACCAGCACAGGGTTGAGCACCTGTACCCGGATGTCAACATCCCGGGTTACTCTTGGGATGCTGAACAGCTTCCCCAGCTGCGCATCAACCAACCGCCGTTTGTGTTGGTAGCGGTCAAACAATATGACCCGGGCAATCTCATAATTGCCCGCCGTAACCGTTAGGTGACCGACCAACTCCTTCGGTTCACCCCGCAGTGCCATCAATAGCTGGGCCAACTTGTAGGCGCTGTCCAGGTCGTCCCGACCGTGGACCAGGCTATCGAACAAATTGATGAATGCCGGCCACTCATCAATTGCCCCACCGAAGGCCGGAATCTCCAGGTGTGGAAGCCGTCCAACCACACCCTTAGGGGGGGGGGGGGTCTCCGCTACCCTCCCCGTGGTCATCCCGACGCGACCGCTTAATTTTTTCGGCGCGACGCTCGATGTCGCCCAAGCACTCCATCGCTTGGTCAGCATCCGCGCAGAGCTACCTCACTGCAGCCACCGAGGCCTCATCCGTAAGCCCGAGGGCTTCAGCCTCGGCAGCCAGCCGACACACCTTCCCGACGCGTGTCATTGCGTCCTCCACACGCTTGAGCAGGACATCGTCCATGTCGGGTCGCTCCACATACTTGTGAGTATGGGCGAGCCATCTCATCTCCTCACGGACACCATATCGCAGTACCGTCAAGGGCGAAGGTGCCATGGTTACCGAGTTAATTGTTCCTGGTCCTATGCTTCACTACCGAACTAAGCACAGCCAGATACCAGCACTTTCCCGTCAGCGCTGGGCACAGAAATTAAAACTAAGTTGTAAAACCCAAGGCAACCACTAAACAATTAATTCCTAAACAATATTTAATGTGGTCGCCCTGTGGACATACACCTTATAATATACACTCTAAATCAATTAGAGAATGCCACCATGTGGTACAATACAAATAATACACAAAAGGTTATTATAAAAAAAAACAAAATAATAAGTGGCTTCTTATGAACCACACTTCCTTTGAGGTCAGCAAATCAGCTTAATACCCCTTAAATAGCCCGACCCTGCTGTGTAAACCGAAATAACACTGTAGGACTACAGAACCCGACGTTCCACCGTAAGTAATACAATCTAGGCTTCGCAGAATGACCGTTCAATCCATTATGCGCTGGTAACAGTAGTTTCCGACTACAAATTTATAACAACTGTTAACTAAATTGGCACTTATACTTTCACTTACCGAAAATGAACTTTAATCGTGGTATACCGACCACAGACTCATTGCCGACTTGAGCCAATCTGACAATGTGACAAAGGCAGCCCTACAACCGTGAATCGATGATTTCCCACTAGGAAACCGCGCTCCTGCTTCCAAAATGTTTAATTTCCACGCCTACCGAACGGCGTGGAATCCTGAGGGGGTGAGCCCTTGCCACGTGAGAGAAAAGAAGTGATGAAATTTGTTTATTACCTTTGTCTCCGTAGACAGGAAATCGAAGGCTCGATTCGAGACAGGAATTCGGGAAAGGGGGCACAGTTGGGATAGGATGGGATCTAACCCTTGCCGTCGCTGTCCGACGGCGTGGCCGGCGCGCTGATGCCGACACGTGGTGTCGCCGCTACCGATACGACGAGTTGGAGACCGTACAACTTCAACCTTCACCACGAATCACTTGACCGCTGACGCGAATCTAATTACAATCAATAGCCCGACGCTATGAGGTAGATTTACACTCTGACCAGGCCCGATGCCTGTATTATGGTAATTGATACACCGAAATACCAATCAATGCCATGGGGCCCGAGCCGCCATGTTAACTCTCACCGATGAGACCAGACCAAGAGGAAAAAATTAACCTCCAATTTTACATCTCGTTTCCGATACGAGTGACAGCTGCTAGTCCGTTTTCGCTAGTGATGTCTCGATTACTCGCGATCGATTCGCGCAACAAAAAACCGGTGCGTTTCCGACGCATAAATATTAAACACCATATTTAGCACCCTTTTCAAAATCCTCAGTTAAAAAATCAATAACAATTGAATTCGATACATCTCAGTAATTATAATTATGAGATCGACAATAATCTAACCAGGCCTTATAACATCCATCATACTGCTTATATGTGTTGGCCGTGAGAGAAGCTAACATTATATCAACAGATTTAATATTTGGGAGTCTTCTCAATAGAGCTTGCCTGACAACCTAGCGGCAACCAGGATAAGAGTCTTGTGCAGGTTGTGCGATATTCTGCAAGAAAATTTCAGTAATTTCACATCGGGTCCAAAGTGAATTGGTTCGGAAATAAGCATTTTTTGAAACATTGGATGCCAAGGTTGGGTTGGCCAATAAGGGACAATAACAATTCCTTCGGCTTTATCTCGAACAATCTTTTGTAACATATTTAAAATCAATGAAAATGGAGGAAATGCGTAGAAGAATAGATTCGACCACGAAATAGTATAAACATCTACAGTCCACGCATCAGGATCACCTTTCCACGATACATATAAGGGTGTTTTTGCGTTGCATCTACTTGCAAACAAATCGATTTGGGGTGTACCGAAAATTTTAACAATTTCTTGAAAAGCAGTGTCGCATAACTCCCACTCCGTATCAGTAAATTTTTTGCGTGATAATGAATCGGCTTCACAATTATCATTCGTGTATGATTCATTTAAGTATGATGCAAAAACTATTATTTTTCGCATTTTACACCAATCCCACAACTCTTTAGATACTTGATTTAAATGAGGATATTTAATACTGCCCATGCGGTTGATGCATGAAATCGCAGTGACGTTATCGATCCTTAGCAGTATTTCACATTCATACATATCTTTTCCAAATACCTTTAGCGCAAGCAACGCAGCCATTAACTCTAAAACATTAAGTTTTTCGGTATCTTTCCAGAACCCATAGGATGATTCACTTTCACAATAAGCACCCCAACCAATTTTAGATGCATCCGAAAATATTTCCAAACTGTATTCATTAAATCGAAAGGGGTTACATCCTAATTGTATATTATCTTTCCACCAGAGAATATCTTCTTTTTGGTTGTACGGTAGATTGATAACTTGTTCATAGCTAGGGTTGTCGAGCAAACATAGGTACTTATGTCGTTCAAACTGTTTGGTGTGTAACCAGCCGTATTGCATTGCTGGACACGCAGAAGTCAAAAGCCCGATAAATCTTGCAAAATCTCTCAGCTTACACTTCAAATGGTAGAATTTGGAAAGACATTCTTCTATTTTTTGCCTTTTAGAATCTGGTAATTGCAAAACCATTTTTTCAGAGTTAAATATAAATCCTAAAAATTTACATTGTTTTTTGGGTATCAGACAGCTTTTTTCGTCATTTACAAGAAAACCGAGATTACGTAATGTAGATTTTGTAAGATTTACATTTTTTATGCATTCATCGTATGTTCTACCAATTAGGAGAAGATCATCTAAATATATTACTGAGATCATGTTACGAGATCGTAAGAATTCCATAACAGGTTTCATCAATTTTGTGAAAACATACGGAGCAGTCGACAATCCAAACGGAAGACAATTGAATTGGTAAAGAATGTCATTAAATTTAAATTTAAGGTATTTACTGAAACTACTATGTATTTTTACCATAAAGTAGGCATCTTTCATGTCAATTGACGCCATATAGCAATCTTTAGTCATAAATTTTGAAGCAGTTCTGTAATCTTCCATCTTAAAATGAGAAGTGTGTAGTGTTATGCTACTTACATGCCATTTTCCAGTCTGCGTTGATGGTCTGCATTCATCTCATATATCTCTGGATATTTCGTATCACCTTTATTTTCATAGGACCCTGTAACGTTTTAAACCATAAGAACACAATAACAAATCATTTTCACTTCGTATTTTCACACTATCAGCACTTCTAAATCGATAGAGAAGGGGTTTACCTTTGGTGACCTTGTATTTGGCTTTCTCCGAAACTCTGCAATCTCGGGCTTCGTGCGCGCTGGTGCGCTACCTTTTTATATTCATTGTTACTTCATTTACTTCATTGTTTTCTTGTTGTTTTCTCTATTACGAGCCTGAAACCAAAATCTGACATATTGTGATGTCGTTGTTTATCTGGTTGTCATGGCAATGTCCATTGAAACTCAATAGCGGTCTGATATGTTTACTTCAATACTTTTACAAAAATACTTTTTCCCTCTTGGCCATTCACAAAAATTGCTTTTAATTTAAATAATTTTTAGAACTCTCCAAAAAGGGTATAAGAGCAGAACATTTCTGAAATTCGGGAGTCTCACTTCAGCTCTTGGAAAAGAAGCATCACCTAAAGGCCTTATCCCGGGGCCGCACTGCCCCGGGATCCTGCGAGCCTCTGTTGCTACGTCTCCTGCCTACAGCTGTTACTGGAGTAAGGCTGCTACGCCTCCTGCCTACTGCTGCTACTTACTGTGTTGCCTGCCTCTACTGAACGGCTCGCCAGACGGCTGCTACGCCTCCTGCCTACTGCTGCTACTTACTGTGTTGCCTGCCTCTACTGACCGGTTCGCCAGACGGCTGCTACTTCTTCTGCCTCCTACTCTCCGTGTCCTCCGCTCCCCTTTTTATATCATTACCTGTATCTTTTATAAAACCTGTGTCACCTCATTCAGCCTCACCCTCATTTCATTTTTATAAAAATAGTCACTGTAAAATACGCATAATAAACTGTCATTTCTAAATTTTATCCTGGTTGTTGTTTCTTGTTAGGTTCTGTTTAGGTTTTTGTCGCTGCACGACATTTTGGCGCCCAACGTAAAAGTTCTTCTTCACCCTTCTTCACCTTTTCTGCGCCTTGTCTCTTTCCTTTTGATTTGCTTTCTCTTTCGCTCTTAAATCTTTATATATTCATCCTTTTCATATTTTCCAAATTCTAAAACAAAACTGCATCTAGTTTTTCAACTCATCTGGATTATATTTAGGCCTACATTTAACTTACATTACTTCACTTCACTTCACTTCACTTCATCACTTTAATATTTTTAACAATGGAAAGGGTTATTAAGTACGAATTCCTTAACAAGGCCGAGCTCGAATACGAAGTAGAGATTAGATGGGAGGAACCAGCTAATACTGTTTTGCTTCTTAAAAAACAGGTTTTGCGTTTAGTTGCGAATTCTCACCCTGAAGATATTCTGACTTCTTCAGTTCCGATTGAGGATGACTTGTCTCAAATTGGTCCTACTCTGACTTACCTGGATTGTAAAATTGAAAAAAATTTACAAGATGAAACCAAATACTTACGATTAATAGAAACTTTTATTAATCATGTTTTTTACAGATTGGAGCGAATAGATACGGACTTATATCCAGACTCTAAAGCTAGTTTCGATACTTTGAAGATGAAATTTGACGCTATTTCTAAACAATTCGAATCCTTGACTCTACCTTCAACTGCAAATGACTCTCCATCACTGGACCTTCCTGCTGACCCGACTGTCATAGAACCCCCTCTTGTTTCTCAAACTTCTGTCCAGACCCATACCCCGTATCCTCCACCACCACCTCAATCTTTCCCTCCAACTAACGTCTTCAAAGATCTGAAAAGACACACCTTCAATGGTAAAAGCTGTCCAAGATCCTTTCTTCAAAAACTTGAAGAATATAGCTTAGCTCGTGGCTTGTCCAAGGACTTGTTAATTTCTCAGGCGTTCGAAATGTTCACCGACAATGCCCTTCATTGGTTCAGATTTAAATATAATCAGAATCCAAACTTAACTTGGAACGAACTTTCTTCTTTACTAATCAAAGACTTTGGTGGTTTTGATTATGATCATAAACTTCTAGAAGCGATTAGGAATCGTACTCAAGGTCGTGATGAACCTATCGTCATCTATATTTCCATCATGTCTGGAAGGTTCGCTCGCCTTTCAAAAATACTTTCTGAAACAGAACAATTGGAGATTATTTTGAGAAATATTCGCCCATGTTATTCAGTCTTCGTAGCTCTAAAAGACATTGACTCTATCGATTCTCTTCTGGCCACTTGCCAAAACTACGAAAAGTTCCTAGACAGAGACAAACAATTTAAAGAACCAAATTTGCAACAAAGTCCTCATGTTTCTGATTTCAACTACAAGCATTCCACTTCAAGTTCAGTTGACTCTCCAAACTCTTCTAATAACTCACGACCTTCTCCTCCCTTCATGAATAAATTCACTCCACCCTACAAATACCCTTCTAGACAAGTTAATAGTCTCTCTCAAACTGCAGCTCCCCAAGAAAGTTCTTTTTGCGTTCGCTGTCGTAAACTAGGTCATACTTTGAACAGTTGCACTCAACCACGATTCGTGATTTGTTTCAAATGTGGTCTTAAGGGTTTTGAAACTGCAGATTGCCCTACTTGTTCTCCCAAACCTAATACTAGTATAAAAAACTAACCGCTGACTTGAAAAGTAACTCAAACTTTGATAAGGACGAGTGGACTAATTGGATCAAAACAATTCAAAACTTCTTTGCTTGCTACAAAATCTCTTCTACACTCTACTCCAAAGCATTTACCTTATGAGCATTTAACTCTTAATCAAAAGAACATCGCTAATGACATCATCCAACGCTTCAAGACAATCTCTTTTGAAGAAAAAGGTGTTCTGGGAAACACACACTTAATCACCCACAAGATTGACACTGGTGATTCTCTTCCGATCAAACAAAGATGTTACAGACTGTCTCCTGAAAAACAAAAGGCTTTAATTAATGAAGTTGACAAGATGCTGGGATGGAACGTCATTGAACAATGCGAAAGTCCTTGGTTATCTCCAGTCCTCATCACTCCAAAGAAGAATGGTGAATGGCGTTTCTGCGTAGATAGCAGGAAGCTTAACTCAGTTACACGTCGTGATGCTTATAGTCTGCCTCTAATAAGCGAAATTTTGGACAACCTAAGAAATGCCAAACACTTATCAAGCATCGACATTGCGAAAGCATTTTGGGAGATTCCCTTGAATCCTGCTGATAGAGATAAGACAGCATTTTATGTTCCTGGAAGAGGTATGTTCAGATTCAAAGTAATGCCTATTGGTCTCACTAACTCACCTGCAACTCAACAAAGATTATTGGATACGCTATTTACTCCTGAATTAGAGAACAAGTTATTTTGCTATCTGGATGACATCGTTATTATTAGCGAGACTTTTGATGAGCACATATCACTTCTCATGAAAGTTCTTGAAAAACTTTCATATGCTAATCTGACTATTAACTTTGAAAAGAGTCAATTCTTCAGGAAAGAACTGAAATACCTTGGTTTTCTAGTGGACGAGTATGGTCTACGTGCTGATCCAGAAAAAATAAAAGCTATTCTAGAATATCCTGTACCTACTTGCAGAAAAGAAGTTCGAAGATTCATAGGCACCTGCAGCTGGTTTAGAAGATTCATTCCAAATTTCAGCACTATTGCCTCTCCACTCAACCAACTAACCTGTTCCGGGAAGAACGCTCCTAAATTTTTATGGAATTCCAAGGCTGAAGCTGCTTTCCAGAAACTTAAAGAAGCTTTGGTAACTGCTCCTGTCCTTGCTTGCCCTAAATTCGAACTACCCTTCTCTGTACATTGTGATGCATCAAATTATGGCATAGGAGCAATGCTTACTCAACATCAAGATGACAAAGAAGTCGTGATTGCTTACATGAGTAAAGCACTAAACAAAAATCAACAAAACTACTCAACTACTGAAAGAGAAACATTGGCTGTAATAACTGCGCTAGAACATTGCCGATGTTACCTAGACAATGGTAAAGAATTTACAATATATACTGACCACGCTGCACTTAAATGGTTTCAGAACTTATCGAATTCATCTGGAAGACTTGCTCGCTGGACTCTACGCTTATCATGCTTTAATTTTGTCCTGAAACATAAAAAAGGACAGGATAACGTTGTTCCTGATTTATTATCAAGACATAAGAATAAAGAACATACTGATACACGAGAAACTTCACCTCAAGGCGTACATCCTATTACGATTGAAGAACCACCTGATCGTGAACTTGAGTACTACAATAAGATTTTTCTCGGATGCTCCAACAACCCAGACGCATATCCCAACTACACTATCAGGGATAACAAAATTTACCACTGCATCCATTCTCCCGATCGTCTAAACGATGACTTTATTTGGAAAGAAGTTCCACTGCCGCAAGATAGACATGCACTTATTGAAGTTAGCCATGGTTCCCCTTCACAACTCCACCTTGGTATCTTCAAGACATTCAAGAAAATATCTTTAAAATACTATTGGCCTGGTATGTTTAAGGACATTGCAAATTTAATCTCGTCTTGTGAAACCTGCTTAACCTACAAACACCCTAATCATTCTCCCTATGGTCTTATGGGTAAACATAAACTTTGCTCCAGACCTTTTCAAACTATATCCTTAGATCTTATGGGTCCATTGCCTATGACCCGGAGAAGAAATCAGTATATTCTGGTAATTAACTGCAATTTTACTAAATATACTATGATTTTTTCCCTTAAACGTGCTACTTCAGCTAATATCATTAATGTCTTAGAAAATTCAGTGTTTCTAGTTCATGGCATTCCCCAAACTATTATAATGGACAACGCTGTTCAATTTCAGTCAAGAGAATTCCACTCATTCTTAAATTCTTATAACGTTCCTTGTATTTTTCACACAGCTTTATATTGTCCTCAGGTTAATCCTACAGAGAAATTTAATAGTACAATTATTACAGCTCTAGCATCCCTAGTAGGAGACGATCATAGATCCTGGGACAACCATCTTACTAAGATTCAGTTCGCAATGAACAGCGCTACAAACGTTGCTACTGGCTTTACTCCAAACTTTTTAGTCTTTGGTAGGGAAACAATACCTTGTGGTTCCTTCTATACTCCAACTCAGAATCTCGAGGAATTGATATTTATGCCTCGTGATATTTACGCGTCTAATGCTGGTCTCCTCTCATCTATCTTTCACAGAGTTCAAACTAAACTTCACATAGCTCACGCTAAAAATAGCGCTCGCTATGATCTTCGCCGGTCTTTTAAAGAATTTAATGTGGGAGATACTGTTTGGCGTAAAAACCATGTTTTAAGCAATGCTGGCGCATACTTTAATGCTAAACTTGCCCCTAAATTCATTAAGTGTAAAATAATAACCAAACTTTCACCATTAGTATACATTCTCGAAGACCCTAACGGAGTTAGAGGCAAGTGGAACATTAAAGATATAAAATCTTAAATTTTCTTAACTTCTATTAACTTTTCATTTGTATATATGTATAAATATCACCATCATTTTCACCTTATTATTTTTATTTCTTCCTTTAAACCAGTGTTCTTCAACACATTTTACTTTAGGACCTCGAATCTTCATTGGTTAGTCTTCACCTTTTTTTTATCTTTATTTCAGACACATCTCGTTGGCGATGTTGCTGATCTCTGGCTTCGAGCCCTACCGCTCTGGCCGTTTTTAATCTTTTCTTAATTTAAGCAACTAAAGCTACCTTAGGATTTATTTGTTTCTCTTTACCTCCACTTATTTTTTTTTTCCACGCAGGAGCCGATGACAACTCCTTAAGTAAGCCTGAATGTCCTTTCGAAAACACACTTTTAGAGTGGTAGTCATTGAATGTGAACTCCACCCTTACCTGAATGAAGATGATGAATGTAAGAGATGGTATATCTGATTTTGCCTGGTGATGTCTGTATCTGCAAAGCTGTGTTTTTATGGTTTATTTTAAAATGTACATATCAAAATTTTTGCAGAGTCAAAATTTTTTCCAGGGTCGGGGGGAAAATGTAGTGTTATGCTACTTACATGCCATTTTCCAGTCTGCGTTGATGTTCTGCATCCATCTCATATATCTCTGGATATTTCGTATCACCTTTATTTTCATAGGACCCTGTAACGTTTTAAACCATAAGAACACAATAACAAATCATTTTCACTTCGTATTTTCATACTATCAGCACTGTTAAATCGATGTCGAAGGGGTTTACCTTTGGTGACCTTGTATTTGGCTTTCTCCGAAACATTGCAATCTCGGGCTTCGTACGCGCTGGTGCGCTACCTTTTTATATTCATTGTTACTTCATTTACTTCATTGTTTTCTTGTAGTTTTCTCTATTACGAGCCTGAAACCAAAATCTGACATATTGTGATGTCGTTGTTTATCTGGTTGTCATGGCAATGTCCATTGAAACTCATTAGCGGTCTGATATGTTTACTTCAATACTTTTACAAAAATACTTTTTCCCTCTTGGCCATTCACAAAAATTGCTTTTAATTTAAATAATTTTTAGAACTCTCCAAAAAGGGTATAAGAGCGGAACATTTCTGAAATTCGGGAGTCTCACTTCAGCTCTTGGAAAAGAAGCATCACCTAAAGGCCTTATCCTGGGGGCGCACTGCCCCGGGATCCTGCGAGCCTCTGTTGCTACGTCTCCTGCCTACAGCTGCTACTGGAGTAAGGCTGCTACGCCTCCTGCCTACTGCTGCTACTTACTGTGTTGCCTGCCTCTACTGAACGGCTCGCCAGACGGCTGCTACGCCTCCTGCCTACTGCTGCTACTTACTGTGTTGCCTGCCTCTACTGACCGGTTCGCCAGACGGCTGCTACTTCTTCTGCCTCCTACTCTCCGTATCCTCCGCTCCCCTTTTTATATCATTACCTGTATCTTTTATAAAACCTGTGTCACCTCATTCAGCCTCACCCTCATTTCATTTTTATAAAAATAGTCACTGTAAAATACGCATAATAAACTGTCATTTCTAAATTTTATCCTGGTTGTTGTTTCTTTTTAGGTTCTGTTTAGGTTCTTGTCGCTACACGACAAGTGTTGATAAAGTGATTTAGGCATTTGAGGTTTAGAATAAATCTTTTGTCTCCGTTTGGCTTAGGGACTAAGAATACGCTAGATATGAATTCACGGTCCTCATGTTCACTTTTACTTATAGCATTTGATCTTAATAAAGATGAAATACAAGAACTAAACTCTTTAAGTTCTTGATCTGACCTAGGGTATACAACAGGAGTATCTTTTCGTAATGGTGTCGTGGTAAATGGTATTTTATATCCATGTAACCATGATATAATATTAGGATCAGATGTTATATTCTTCCAATTACGAATAAAGTATTGAAGACGCCCAGCATATTGTACCTCAGTATCGATGTCTAGCTTCACCTGGATAACCTGGTGACTGGTGAATGATCCCGCTGTTGAAAGTTGTTGCTCCTGGTCACTGGGCGTTGAACTCGACGAGGTTGAGGCTTTTCCGCTTCTCTTCTCGTCGCTGCTATTGCCGTCGTCGGAGCCTTGCGAGGCGTGGATTTCCAGTTTAAACGATTTCGTGAATTCTTAGCAACAAAATTGTTTTTGTTGAATTTATCATTGCGGACTTGCTTCAGATCGGTGCCAGATCTCTTTATTGATTTCGCGGACTTCAGTTTTTCCGAAACATTATCGACGCCCAGCATATTGTACCTCAGTATCGATGTCTAGCTTCTCCTGGATAACCTGGTGACTGGTGAATGATCCCGCTGTTGAAAGTTGTTGCTCCTGGTCACTGGGCGTTGAACTCGACGAGGTTGAGGCTTTTCCGCTTCTCTTCTCGTCGCTGCTATCGCCGTCGTCGGAGCCTTGCGAGGCGTGGATTTCCAGTTTAAACGATTTCGTGAATTCTTAGCAACAAAATTGTTTTTGTTGAATTTATCATTGCGGACTTGCTTCAGATCGGTGCCAGATCTCTTTATTGATTTCGCGGACTTCAGTTTTTCCGAAAAATTATCACCAAATAACAATTTGTCTCGTTTGGTATCTAGGAGAGTCTCTTTCATGTCTGAATTAATGGCGGATATTATAAAACTCCTTCTTTTTTTTGTGTCGCAATGAACACTGTCGCACAACATTCGACAGGCGTCACTTATAGGTTTAAGCACCTTTGCTATGTTAACTTCTTTAGATATCACAAGCTCAGCAGCTTGAGCTAGTGCTGCGATGGCTATACCAAGTTGTTTCTGTTTCGCCAGCAATGTGGCGTCTCTTTTCACCATAGACTCAGGCAACGCAGCCTTTACTTTGGGGTTAAGGGCCGGTGCGGCTAGCAAATCGCAGTTGGAGGGGATCAAATAATTTTGGATTATTTTTTCTTTGATGTCTTTTACTAACCCCTTATCTAAGATGTCTTGCCAACGAGCAGCCAAATCGCGATGAATTGGTTTTCCAAAACTCTTATCTTCTTTTGGTGCCTCTCCGAGTAGAAGTAAGATTTCATCATCCAGTTCTTGATCCTGAGGTTTTTCAGACACAGGAAACGTCTCATTGCTTTGAGGATGGTTTGGTAAAACCACATCAGTTTCTGGAGACGAGTCTGTAAAAGAGATGTATTTGGTGTTTGAGACCAAAACTTTCGCTGGATGCATCATAGGAAAGTGCAGAGTAACGTGACAGAGGCAGCCCTGCTGGCAGCTCGCATCACAAACCATACACGCAGTGTGATAGAAAAAATGTTTTTCTAATATTGTGAAAGAGACAACCCTGATGGCAGCTCGCATCACATTTTAGAACCCACACAGGACGTGTATGTGTATGTATGTAAGGTAGGTACCGTGTGTAAACCAACATCTTGACAGAGACAGCCCTGGTGGCAGCTCGCATCAAGTTATTTACACTTGAGGTGACCCTAACCGAAATAAAATTATCATTTATATCTACCCACATTATTGTAGAAGCTGATGCCCGCAACTTTTAGCAAGTAAATCAGATATCCAGCCGCGACATGCATGCATCATATGCTAACGATTAGCGATAGCAAATAGCAGTAGGTAGATTCATTTTTCAACACTTACCGTCCTCATCTTGATCCTCTTCTGAGCTCGAAATGATTCTAATTCTTTTTCTCGTAACTTCATTGTTCACCTCACTTTTCCTTTTACGTGGCATATTATTATTGTGGCTTCTATCGTTTGTAATTTGTTGACGAAGCGCGAATGTGCAAAGGCTTTGAGCACGGAACACACAATGAAACGAAGATGGCGGCGGGGCCAGAATGGTGAGCTCAGGGTTACCAGGTCCGGTTTTTTTTTTAAATCCTACTATCTTTAAAGTCCGTGCAAGGCTAAAGCTTGGAGCTCAACTACAACATGTTAACATAAATCGCAAAGAATGAAGCTGAGAAGCATAATTGTAGGGACTGAAGCTAAGTACCACTCCTACGAGTTGGAAACCCTTACAGTTGTAAAAGCTTTACAAGATTCCATGCGATATTTAATTGGTAAACCTTTTATGGTAGTAACAGACCTTCACGAATCTTCTTCAAGATTACGATTTTACATTAGATCACCGAAAAGGAGCGTTGATGAGTCACGTAGACTACTTGAGTAAAAATCCGGTTAACTTATGTACAGTTTAAAAACCTAAAAATTGGGCACAAGCCGCTCAAAGCACTGACGACGAAACAGACACACTATTAGAAAAATTAAATGACGGGTTAAGAAGAATGATCTTCTATACTACAAATACGATGTTGTTGGGTAAGACTCCCGCTTGTTGTGTTACGTGCCTAAGGTGTATCGATTAAGTTTACTCCGCGCATTTCACGATGAGCTTACACATAGGTGTTGATAATACTCTAGATTTGATACTGAATATTTTTTGGTTCCCGGGAATACGTCCATTCATCAAAAAGTATATTGCCCATTGTGTCGTATGCATCACGCACAAAAAGGTTGCACGGGCCTCACAACAACTAATAGTATCGTAGCAAAGACCATCTATCACTTTCTATACAATACATGTGTATAGTCTTGGGCCCTTACCACAAAGTAATGGTTACAAGTTTGTGTTCATTGCAGTCAATGCCTACACAAATTTAAGCCTTTTATACCCTATCTATAGACAAGTCACCTTAGAACTCAAAAACTTAGAGCGCCTAGTTTAATCTTCTGCGATCGAGAACGCATGTTTAGTAGCAATTATTTCACGAAATGGGTTGGCGAGCATGGTATCGATCTACATTTTTAGCTCCCGAAATGCATCATTCTAATATAACAATAATAATGGCCAAGTGGAGCGATACTGATGCACAGTTTTGAACATGATTACGATAGAAGTAAATCACAAATCTCAAAACTGGGTTGATGTGATATCCAGTGCTCTGCTCTCAATCTCCTGATTGGCATTGAGGCCACTACTCCTGCAATCAGTTCGCAATTGAAGGCTCCAATGTGAACAGAGAAGCATGGCGTGAACTACGTCGTCAGCGAGCAGAAGGGTTGTTGTCAAATAATAAGGATCAACAGGACGATTATGTGAATGAACATCGCTATAATCCCAGAAAATTCCAGTTGAATGATCTGGTCTATGTTATAAAACGTTCTCAAAGGGCAGGTAAACTTGACAGCGGCGTGCGTAGACCTTACACCGTCATCAAGGTTCTACCGAACGGGCGCTACGAAGTGCGGTTAGTCCACAGTTTGTATGGTAAAACAACCCAGGCCGCAGCTGAGTTGATGGTGCCAAGGCGAGGCGAATGGACACCTGACACATGTGCCGCATTTTTTAGAGTGAGTGACTAGTATTAATAATTTTCCCTTACGTCTATGTTTTTAATTTTGTTTGTTTCTCTTTCATGTATATCGGTCTTGGGGTGCCTTTTAAAAACATGTATTATTCGATGTCTAAACACGTCTAGTGCTGTTGGCCGAGCAGACTCCATGTAATTCCTGTTTTTATACTGGTCTTGAGGAAGTACCTCATGTAATGCCTTCGGTCTCGATGTCTTGTAAAAATACATACTCTGATGTGTTGCACTAGCCGAGCATTGTGTAAATCCCGGTTTTACTCATATTCTGGTCTTGAGTGAGTACCTCATTTCGGTCTTGATTTCTTGTAAAAATGCAAACCCTAAGTAGTATCGCGTTGACCGAGCATCATGTCAACCCTGGTCTCTATTATCATAAAAGAGAATAAGGAAAAAAATACGATGCACACCATATCACTTAAATACCTACCTACATATATATGTATCTTGTTTGTGAGTCTAATTGCTGTCCTTGTTATGAGCCCCAAAATCATCATAAAAGTCAACTAAATTGATAAGTTAGATAACCTGATAAGTTAGCAAAATGGTCAATAAGAGTGAAAAACACTATTATCAGCCAGACATAATGTAATTGTATAATTGCTAACCTGTACTTATACGTTGTGTTTCTGTAGGCTCATAGGCCATGATGATGGTGACGTCCAAGGCTAAGATCCCGGTCTTCGGCTTCACCTCGCGTGGACGCGGCTCTGTCAGGAGAGGCCGTGTTGGGAGAAAATGGCGATGAGGAGTGCCACACCAACCCTCGGACGACGACGGCTAAGTCACCGGGCGAGAAAAATAAACCAGCGCCCGCCTCACCCACCTCTTTTTTCGGTATGCGCATTCCAGAAGAAAACGGTCTTTCATTTATTGTGAAATTATTAAAGTTTGTAGATTGTGAAGTTCGTAGTGTTGTGATCTTTTTTAATACTGAAAATTAAGTAGCTTTCACAAAAATACATTTATGACATGAATAAAACCAAGTTATAATAAATATATAACAAACTAAATAATAGATTGGTCTTATTAGGTTTCCCTTATCCTGCGCAACAAATGTTGGACCATTGGGGAAGGAAGTTTGATTTTAAATTATGTAAAAATATATAATACCAGAAATTTAATAAAAAGGTTTTTATTTTTGAACGATCGTCTTGGAATACTCACAAATAAACCTTTCCTATTTCATTACAGTAAGTATTCTATCTCTTTCTTGCTTGTCAATATAGTTTTTATATTGATGCCCTCTACGAACGCTAGATCACTTGTCTAGAACCCCTTGCGTTTTGTGTCGCTGTTTGAAATACTATTTAGGTCGTAGAACTCTGATTTTAACTAGGACCCCTACATCCTAACAGATATAATATGTACAGAGAGGTCCCAGGTTTATGTACACAGGTACAGTACCACCCCAATCGTGTAAAAAGTGCCGCACAGTTTGTTTGTCCTGAGCCCTCTTTTCTCGCATATTTACCGATATTTCTGATGTCTAATATCTGGTATTGCGACGAATCCGCAAGAAGAACTTGAAGAAATCAGAAATAAGATACATTGGGTCTTAAATATGTTAATTCAGTTTAACATGGCATAACCACAAATAGGTATGCAAATCAGCAGTTGGCAGCATCTGCTCCAAAATAAATGGTTTTTCCACAATGGTGGTTGACTATTGTGAGACACTTTCTTTCAGACATAGTCAAACTCAATATGGTATCCATTACAAACCTCCGAAAATACAGTCATTTATTTGTAATAAGTTTTAGCGAAACGGAGTACCTACCAACAACTAGGTAGGTAAAACGGCCTTGGGAATTGGTATTACAAACTCGGCAGCGTTTGATTGCGAACATGTGTTGTTTGATTAATTTCGCCTTCGCATTCTAATTTCGGGATAACGAAAATGATTTATTTAATGTCTTGACTTTGTTCTGGGAATTTCGCAGAAAGGGAAATGTTATAATTGATTAAGTATCGATCATAGGAGAAAAGTAGGATGTGAAAGAAGTCCCGTAAAAACAACATTAATTTGACGATCATTATCTAAGTTAAATCCTTAAAAAAACCGACTAAAAGCTCTATTTATTCCACTCCTGAGGCTACGAAATGTGATGATTCTGACACAATCAAGGCCATACATTTTAAATACTTATTGCTGATATTACTATCCCCAGATAAACAGACAGATAGCCTATCTGTTTATTGGCCAGGTTGTAATAAATTTAACTTTTCAATAATCGGACAGGACCTAGTGGAATCGAATAAACTGCTGTGTTGTTCGTGTTTCTGTGGTCTTGTTATTAAATTATATATAATAGAATTTACTTTATTAACAAGACCACAATTAGACGAACATTATATGACATTATTTGTGCGATTTCAGTGTAGTACGTATTTGCCATGGGGGGGCAGGGCGCCATACTGACAGCACCCGCTTGCGTGATGAAACCCGCATGACATTGAAAAGAACTTAAATCCCGCATGCGTGATGCAGACGTTACTTTGTTACCTGAGGAATATATCTGAAAACAGCATTTTCCATATATCGGTTTGAAGTAATGCAGTCATTTGGCTTGGTATTAGGTAATTTTTTGAGTTCTGTTAGTGGAGTATTACTAACCAACATGGCTTTTTGAAAGGTCGTTCCGTCATGTCAAACCTAGTCGCGTATACAAGTCATATTCTCAATGAGTGTATCGAACCCGGAAACCAGATGGACGTCATATCGGAAGCCTTTGATTACGTAGACCACAATCTTCTGGAGTATTTACTCTGGAATATGGCATGGGTATGGTATGTGATGTTCATAGCTGGATAAGCTCCTACCTAAGAAAGAGACTTCAATTAGTGGTAATTAATGGCTGTTAATCAGAAGAGATATAGTGTGCCATCTGGTGTGCCACAGGGTAGTCATCTTGCTCCTTTATTTTTCATCCTTTTTGTAAGTTATATCGAGAGTTGCGTTCAAAATTCCAACATCACTATCTGCACTGACGATATCAAAATATTTAAAACTTTTATTTGTTTCAATGATACCCTACTTATACAAGATGATCTTGATAGACTTGTTTTAAATTGCACGGAAAATAAGCACGGAAATAGTAAGATGACTAGAATGGATTTCAACTATAAAGTCGGCGCAATTCAGAAAGTGGAATTGGTTAAGGATTTAGGGGTACGTTTGAATCCAGAGCTATCCTTGATAGTCACTATGGCCAAATTATACCAAAATCATACCGAAAGCTTGGATTTGTACTTAGAATGTCTAGGAAATTCAAAAAATACTCAACGGTTAAAATGTTTTATTTTGATTCAATTATTTTCACACACATCCCACTGTGTGCGGACCATTTCTTATTGTAAGATTGTGTTAAATAGAAGACAAGTAGGTGTAAGTAAGAGAGACTGGGTTTTTATTAATGCGTCATTGGTTTTTATTAATGCGTCTCGGCCTTCAGTTCAGTTCGATATTCACATCGAAAAATTCAATATTTTAGTTATCTGTATTAATTGGTTTTCCTCTATTATAATTTTCTCTTTTCTGTATAATTCTGTCTAAAAGTCAAGATATATTCGAATTAAAAACCGGCCAAGTATTAGTCACACTCGAACACGAAGGTTTCCTTGCCTCTGCATCATGTTCTCTAAGTTTATTCTATGGAGAAAGCTTTTAAATTTTTACTTTATATTTATTCGTGTGACGCCTTTTGCTCCTCGGTGTTTACAGTTACTATTTTAATTATCTGTAGGGCTGTCTGTATATAACACATTTTGTGAAAACGATAAGTGTAGACGCAACGGTTCTTTGGTTAACAGACGGGCGGAAGGACGGACAGACCCCTAAAAAGGGCACAAGAAAGTTTTTCAGCAGAATACAACTGCCTGCTTTAGTTAAACTATCCACACTTAGACAATTTATAAACAGGATACAAGTGAATAGGCACTAGTCCCAAAAAAAGGCGTACTCTATGTTTTAGAATAACTTGCTGCTACTAATAAATGTCTCAGTATAAAAGACTTGATTAAATTTAAACAATTTGACATATAAATATAACTGATGACATGATGATTCAATATATGAGATGCAAAAAGGAAATACAAAAACAAAATAGGAGCCCAATTTTATTTTTAATAGCCTCTGCCACTAATTTTTCTAAATTCAAAAATTCATGGCCATTTTGTGCCAGCTCATAAAAAAAAAGTAGTTCAAAGTTTGTCATTAGAGGTCGTTGGCGAGACATGTTTTTTTTCAAGCCAGTTGCCAGTTCAAAAAATGTTCAAAAGACCTTGGCAGGAAATGCTATTTTGCAGGTGGTTGAGTTAAGCTCTGGGGCCCAATTCCGGTACACAATGACAGCTCAATGACAATTACATGACGATTATGGTCAACTTTAGATATCCAATATTTGGCGTTCGGAGAATATTTTTTGCTGTGAATCAGTATTTCTGATATGCGATTAAATACTAGCCGTTTTTTTTTCCTTTTCCGTTCCTTTCAACAATATTCTTCTTGTTGAATTGACAACAGACGAAGTCTGTTCTCTGTTCCTTTCAATAATTTTCCTGTTGAAATGAACAGAGTAGGCTGGCTCGAAGAACACTCTTGGAATACGGGTGTTGGCTCCGTAGAGCAGTTGCGCGGGGCTAATATTGTCGTCTTCACGAATTGCAGCTCTTAAGCCGAGCAGGACGAACGGTAATTCTTAAGACCAGTTTGTTATGTTCGCGCGTGCGATTATGGCTGCCTTCATGGTTCTGTGACATCTCTCTAACATCCCGTTGCATTGAAGGTGATAACACGTGGTACTGGTTTTCTTTACCCCTAAAATTTTGATGAGGGATGAGGCACAAAGGTCCGATTCAAACTGTCGTCCTTTATCCGTTGTTATGACGCCTGGGGATCCAATTTGAGCAATTCGAGTGTTCACAAAATCTGTGGCCAATGTCATCGCTATCATGTCCGGTACTTGGACAGCTTCTGGCCATCTCGTGCCTCGGTCAATCATCGTGACGATGTACTTGTCGTTGTTGGACTCGAGTAACGGGTCGACGATATCGATATGTACGTGATCCAAACGTGACATGGAAGGAAATGTTGTGATAGGTACTGTGACGTGACACCTTGCTTCTCTGACACGCAATGCACATTTTAGCCCAATTCCCGATGTCGCTGTTTATTTTTGGCTAAAAGTAGTGTTTGGAGTCGAGGTTTATTGTGGCCCTTACTCCTGGGTGCGTCAGGTTGTGCATATTGTTGAAAATGAACTTGCGCAACTTGTCTGGAATGTATGGACGAAGCTCGTTTGCGGAGTTTTCGCACCATATGTCTTTCCGTGGCTAAATTAAATTTTCTTCATATTAGCGTTGTCAGCTGTTTGCGTTGTGGGTCGCCTTTTTGCAAGTCGGCGATCTCGTCCCAGTCAGTGGGTGACAGACAGTCTATTTGTGCGATCTTTAATAGCGCGTCAGCAACTGGGGTCTTGCTAACGGCGAGGTGTCGAAAGTCCGTAGTTAATTGTGCGATGTATTCTAGGTGACGTAATCGCCTTGGGTCGTTCGCTTTCTTCACAATTCACAATTCAATTCACAATTCTTTATTGCACAGAACATTACACCAATACAATTATACACGAAATTAAAAGGCAAAGGCGAGCTTATCTCTCAACAGAGATTTCTTCCAGCAAACCTATCTGGATAGGATACATATAAAATGAAAAGGGTAGTCTAGTGCAATTAAATACTTACCAAATACCAATAAAATATGATACTTACTATAAAAATACATATAATCAAAGAAATAGTAGATAAAATAAGAATAAACAAATAATAATAATAAATAGATAAATACAATTACATACTTATATATACAATACCTATGATGAAAGAGAAAGTAAGTGCTCTTTCAAGCGATTCTTAAAGGAGAAAAGAGTGGGACTGTCCCTTATAGTGCAGGGAAGTGCGTTCCACAGCCGAATGGCCCTCAGCCTGAACGAGTGCTCGTAGGCGACGGTGTTATGCTTCTTCCAAGGTTTTTCGTTGTAAAAGCATGACACAACGGCTTGTGATCGGTGAATATAATGACTTTCCTTCCTTCGATGTAGGGTTTAAAATATGTTATGGCCATGTATATTGCCAGTAGCTCCCGATCGTATGTACTGTACTTCGCCTGGGCGTCGTTGAGGCTCTTGAAAAAAAATGGAAGGGGTTTCCATTTGTTATCCTCGCATTGTTGTAGTGCTGCGCCGACGCATTATTGTGACGCGGCAGTCATTATTGACAGTGGCGCATCGGCCGACGGTGACGTCAGTGCAGCGGTGTCGCTTAGACTTTCCTTACACTGCATAAACCCGTTAATTGCCTCAGGCGTCCACTCTATTACCGAATCGTCTTTCTTTTTGGCGCCGGTTAGATATTTTTTGAGACCCGCTTGGTGTTCTGCCACTTTAGGCAAATTTTGTCGGTAGAAGTAAATCAAGCCGAGGAAACGTCTTAATTCTTGAATGGTTTTAAATTAAAAATTCGATTTCAGCCCGTCCGAACTCGCATTTATCTTGATTTAGTGCGATGCCGCTGTCGTCTAACCTCTTGAACAGTTCGTCCAGATGCTGCTTGTGCTCTTCTGATTTTTATGCTATCAGGATATCGTCGATGTAGGCGAAAACAAAATATAGTCCTGATAGCGCGGAACTGAGGAATCTAACGAATATCTGCCCAGCATTGAGTAACCCGAAAGGCATTCTTGGAAATTCGAATAAACCAAACGGCGTAATTACGGCTGTCTTATCAATATGTTGAACAGGAATTTGGTTGTAAGCCCTCTGGAGGTCGATTCGGGAATAGATGGTTGTTCCAGGTAGTATGTATATGAAATCTGTTATCCTGGGAATTGGGTATCTGTCTGGAACTGTGCTTGCATTCAAACTCCTGTAGTCTCCGCATAATCTTAAATATCCGTTTTTCTTCTTAACGACGTGAAGTGCGTTAGACCAGGGGCTCTGGGATGGATGGCACAAACCCATCTCTAACATCTTGTCGATCTCTTGCTTGACTCTGTGATATTTGTCAACAGGTAATGGCCGGCATTTGGTGTGGACCACGTGACCGTTGGTGATGATCTGGTGCTTAACGTCGTGTTTTGGCTCGGCGAGTGCGTTGATTTGCTTCGTCATATTTGGGTATCTGTTTAATATCTCCGAATATTTCTCTTCAAGCTTGATGGTACGAAGAATCGGTGTGTTTGACTGGATTATGTTTCCTGAAGTCAGAAATCCTCTTCTCCCATCAATTTGTTTTTGTTTCGCATGTCCACCAAAATATTGTGATGTTCTAAATAATCAGCGAGTATTGGTTGAGCGATGTCAGCAACGATGAAAGTCCACTGGTACGGTCGCCTTTTTTTAAGGTCGAGCAGTTTTATTTCCGACCCATTGGCAGCGTATAACTTGTATGTTGACCTAGTTGGTCACCCTTTTTTCGGTAGGACATAAATGTTTGCGCCTGTGTCAACCAGAAAGCGGTACCCACTTTTTCGGTCGCTAACGCAAAGTCTGTTGGCCGGGAAAATAGCGTTATTGACGGCCTCGGTCAACGCTAGCTCTAGTTTTCCGAAGATGACGATGATTTATTCCAGTTGCATGGCTGCTCATATTTTTAAGCTCGTTATTTGTAGTTGCGATGATACCAGCATAACTCGTCCGACCCTGGACGTGACCTTGATCTGGGTTGATATCTTGAACGACTCCTATATCTGCCATGGGACCTGCTTCTTCTACCGTGGTCGTTGGCTTGGACTCTGAGTACTGCGACCTCCAAAGTTAGCTTGTTGACTTAAGCTAACAATTCCGTCATCAGTAGTGGTTGCCCGCTGCTTATCTCGCATAACTCTGACTTGTTGTTGCTCTCTATAATCTTGTCGGCAATAGCGAGATTGTCCAAACTCTGGTCCTGGCTGACTGTGAGGACGGCTCGTACGTGAGTTGGAAGTCTTGACGTCCACAAATTGATTAAGGTTTTGTCAGGGACGCTGGTGTTCTTTGCGAGCTCCCTCATGCGGCGTAGTAAGTGGGGTGGTTTTTGATCCCCAAGCTCGATCTCGCTGACCAGTTTCTGGAATTGCCGCTCTTCTGATTCCTCATAAGTGGTTTGTTACAGGGACTGAGACTACAATGTAACTTATCAGAATTATGGAGATCTTATTATTAGATTAATAGTGAAGTAGCTAAAATTGACTGGGATACTGAGTTGAGTAATCTTAACCTAGAAGAGGCATCCAATTATTTTTATATTTTTTTCAATTATTTAATGGATAAATATATTCCACACAAAATTGTAACTACTAAAACACACCCGAAGTGGTACTCCAAAGCCTAAGGGCTATTAAAGAAAACGTAAATATTTTATTAAATCCAAAATATATGAGAAATTATCAGACATACATACATTTCATTTTCTAAGGGACAGGGTGAGATCGTTAGGAGAATCATGTTATAATAAATATAAAAACTCGGTTGAGAATTCAATCTTTAAATGTCCTAAATATTTCTGGTCTTATGTTAACTCAAAATTTAAAAGTATCGTCATGCCTAGCAGCCTCAAATATGGTAATGAAAAACTCGATTCAGGTGATACTATCTGTAATGCTTTTTCATCGTACGTCCAGTCCAACTTTTTAAATCAATCTCAATCTTCTTGTAGGCACTACGTATCCAGTAATAATTGTTCTGATACTGTGTCAAACATTTCTTCTATCTTTAAAGATATTGAAGAGGTTATTGACTTGTCGAAGAAACTGGATCCATCTAAATCTGCTGGACCAGATCATTTGCCAGCCATCTTTTTGATAAACTGTGCAGATGTACTTTTTCGGTGCCAATATCAATATTATTTAGAAAATCTATTGCGTCTGGTACTGTCCTTATTTGAAAACAAGCTTTTATTACCCCTGTGCATAAGAAAGGCCCGAAAACTGATGTCATTAATTATCGCCCTATATCTAAACTCTACATCATTTCCAAAGTGTTTGAAAGGATTATCTATAATCAATTATATATAATATATAGCATTGAAACAGTCTTTTAGTGATACGCAGCACGGTTTTCTCAGGGGTCGCTCTACAGTTTTCAACCTCGTATTATTTAACGAACAATGCCTTGAAGGTTGCCATGGACGGTGGATCGCAGGTTGATGTCGTTTACATTGAGTACAGTAAGGCATTCGATAGGATTCAGCACGACCTCCTGTTAAGTAAATTATCTAAAAGTGGTATTATGGGTGACCTACTGCGCCGGTTTGCTTCCTACAAAGACAATCGCTCACAGGCTGTTGTTATTATTAATAATATGTCTAGTTGGGTTAATATGTCCCTAGCCGTGTGCCACAGGGGTCCTTGTTGAGTCCGCTACTTTTTGTGGTATTTGTGAATGACATTGACCTGTGCTTTAACTTTGCTATGTTGTTATCCTTCGCTGACGGCATGAAGATTGTTGGTAACATAAGCTCAAATGCCGTTGCTGATACTATGCAAGCAGATCTGTTCCGTCTAGAACATTATTGCGATTTCAATCAGCTTGACCTTAATCCTTCCAAGTGCAGTATTATCTCCGTCTCTCGTAAAAAGAGCCCACTTTTCTTTAACTATATTGTTAAGGGTAAGACATTAAAATGTGATTCAGTCGTTAGAGATTTGGGAGTCATCTATGATGCTAAACTGACATGCCCATAATGCCCATGTTGATAGTATTATAACTAGAGCCTCGAGGGCTCTGAGTTTTGTTATGCGTTCCTCAAGAGACTTCAAAAAAGCTAAAACTTTGAAAATTCTTTATTGTACGTACGTTAGAAGTAATCTTGAGTACGCTTCGCAGATTTGGAGTCCTCTTTACAATATTCATATTAACCGGATTGAAAATATTCAGCGTAAATTCATGCGTTATCTTTGCGGACTAAATTTAAATACAATTCAAATTCTTACGGAGATCACTATATCAAGACTTTTTCTATGACTAGAGTGACTAAGTATTTTGACTTTCGGTTAGTTATTCCATTTTCTTTTTCTTTTTTAATGTGACATGTTACCTAGCATGTCATCTAACAACGTATAGGGCTATGTATAATGCGAACCTTTTTCCATTATTTAAAAGTGCTTTTACTGTTTTATTTGTTCGAAATTTGAATGTCATAATTTGACAAATTTTTGTACATTATGGTCATAATGTACAAATTTTCAGATAAGAAATGAGTTGGTTTTAACGTGCGGTTTTTAGACGCAGTAAAGAGGGTTTATGATACGTGTGTAGATAAACTACTAGTATTGTGTCTTTTTGTCGGCGATAACCTATAATTAGCTTTTTTGTTTTTATATAAGGTATATACTGTTAAATTAAAGATAGCTGTTGGTTTTCCAATATTAATAAAATAAAATAAAATTAAAAATAGTGACTTCCCGATAAATAAAAAGCAGGTTACAATTTTTAATTCCATTATATGATTAATAATTGTTCATTCGAATTATAATCAATATTATTAAGTTTTTTAACATATTCTATTTTATTTCTATAAATAAGTTACTTAATTTCTATCCACTTCCGGTTTCAATGAGCAAAGAGTTTCCTTAACCTGATTACATAGTTCAATGCAAACATACTAAATACACAAAAACTCTTTTTCAATCTTTCGATACGTGCCGTACGCCTTGGATGTTGTCCTACCTAGTATTAAACCAGTTGGCTATGGTCGACATTCCACTCTCAGCGCTAGCAAAAACGTCACTCCAGCTATCTTCGTGAAAAATGATGGTGGTGTCGTCGGCGTAGCAGATAATTACGGCGTTTTTTATTTATTTATCCATGTATAATATGAACAATGTTGGCCCTAGTATGCTGCCTTGTGGTACACCGAAATTCACCGTTTTGTTATCGCTAGTTTGAATGCCAATCTTTACACACTGTCTCCGCTCTGAAAGGTAGCTCTTGAACAGCTCTAGGGCTAGGCCTCTAGTGCCAAAATGTTCCAGCTTACGTAAGAGAATAGGAGATGAGACAGTGTCAAAAGCTTTCGCCAAATCTAGGAAAACTCCTATGCTACGCTGCTGTTTGTCTAGTTGTGATGACAAAAATTGTATCAATAAGGACACTGCATCCTCAGTTGATCTATTCCGCCTTGTAACACCCCCCCTTTCTATTACATCCACCCTTCTTTTTAAACGCAGTCACTTATTAATTGTGATGGCCAAATTAAAATAGATCGTCTAGTAAATTAGAACTCCTACTACTTGTGAAACCAGTAACCCTAATTCTAGAGGTATGAGTAAGAAGTGCTGTCAACTTTGACAATAGATTTTAAACAAGGAATGTTTTAAATTGAATATTTAGTAATTTTAAATTTCAATAAAAGATATATACTTAACTATGTCCCCACTAACAATAATGATACAGATTAATATCCATTAAATGATTAATAACCTTATAAAGCAAATTCATATAATAAAATGTCATAGTATATTTTGAGTATTGACTAAAATGAAATAAAAAATGATAAATATTAAAATAATAAAAGGAAAATTTGATATTCATAAAATTTTGGGGAAGAAACCCCTACCACTTGATTCGGTCTTCTACCCAGATAATTCTACGAAACCAATTTTGTAGTTCTGATACTCGTTTATAAAAAGAGTAGCGTATAAGTATTCTGAATTGGATTTAGTCATAGATTCACCGGATTGGGATGGGGTATGACCGATCAGGATGGGATTATAGTTTGTGAATGACATTCAACTGTCTCATCAGTCAATATCTGATATTTATGTAGTAAGATTATATTAAATATTCTTCCACATATAGAAAACTATAAACATACACAATGAAGTTTCACTGGTTGTTTATGTTACACGTTATGTGTTTCAACAAAGACTTATTTGTCTTTTAGTAATGCACAATAGCATAGCATGAAGTATAAAATATTTCTGCACATCCATTGAAGTGCGTAAGTAGCATGATTTATTTTAAGGTTAATGAATTGACCTTCAATCTACCATCAGCAGATCCAAACATGATATTGTTACTTCGTAAAGTGCGAAGATATAAGTATATGTATCCGTATAGTAATATAAATATGCACATCTGAATAGAGCATAACTGTGAATTTCCGTACTTCTATTGCTTCATTCTGGCGTTATGTGAACATTGGCGGTGGCTTTGCGACGGCTTATTCCATAATTTGATCAAAGGTAATTAATTAATAACTATTGTATTAATAAAATTAACCATGACCGCCTTCCATGATTGCAATACAAGGTCTAGGGAAATTGAACGTTTATCATCATTCAGTTAAGACGAGAATTGCAGGTTTGTTTATTTAAACTCTGAATTCTCGACATCGAGTCGAACATATCAAATTGAAAACGTTGTTGCAGAAATAGACAACTCAGTAACTACTTTCAATAAGTTTATAGTCTCATTGACTCCAAATACTACAAAGTAGTGCTATAATAATATTTCAAACTTCATTCCACGTCGCTGGAATAACCACAAATTGAATATTAATTCAAACTCTCAATATCATTCAACATAAATATGAATAATGTGACAGTTGACTGACTTTATCTAGGATTCGGGTAAAAATAGAGTATTTAAGGACAGATTTTACTTAATACGAGAAGTAAATAAATTCCTTTAAATAACAGACATTAACAGGGGGAGGGATAGGAGTAAATAAATAAGGAATAAAATGTTAGTAAAACATAACCCTATTGAGAACCCCATAATATTCTATTATTTTATTACCTAGTTATTTATATATATATATATATATATTTCAACCGAATATTTTTATTTATTTTTTTATTATTATTCATTATCGAATGTAATTCCCAAACTAAGGTAACGAATGAGCTCTAGTTAAAGTTAACTGTGTGACACTAGCGATGTGGCGAACACGCGAACTACGACGATGTCTGCGCAAACGCCTGCTTGAGCACTGCCACAAAGCTTCAAAGCAACGCCGCCAGGTGGCGCGAACATACAACTACCCTTACTTCGCCAGCTATAATAATTATGTAGGCAATCTAACGCAACTAGCATAGGTACCTATTTATTTACCCACGTTATATTATAGGTAGGTACTCCCGGAAACATGGTTTAAAAACAATAAAAATATATCTTCCTTTCCACACATAAGTAAGTATAGGTACTTATTCTACATAGGTAATTAACTTAGAAACCTCAATCTAACGTTCTATCTAACCATGTTCCTATAGATAGGTATCTATATCCATTGAGCTAGTAGTTCAATGCCTATAACTGCTCAAGCAACAACCCGTGATATCTATCTAGGCATTGTTAATTCCATAATCGTATTTAATACCTACATTCATTTCGTCATACCCCTATGACATCATATGCCAATGTCAATTCGTGTCCTACCAAACATATATTTAGGTACCTACTTGCTAACGAAAGTATTTCACAAAGATAGGTATTTAATTAAAAGAGTTTCCTATTAAACTTCCTAATTAAAACATCGCATTACTTCCCCTCATAAAGAATACACAAAATATACATACATTGCGTTTATACATAGGCACATACTCTGATCCTATTGTCCTCGGCCGGGAATCGAACTCGTGATCACTCGTATTGTAGGCAGAATCACAACCACAACGCCTTATTCTTTTAACTAAGGTCCCGAACTCGTGATCACTCGTATTATAGGCAGAATCACAACCACAACGCCTTATTCTTTTAACTAAGGTAGGTACCTAAGTATCTTATAAGAATTCTTCGAATCATTATCTATCTGTTGGTTTCCTAGATACATAATAATACTTTGGACACTATCCACACCCATTGCTCCAGTCCCAAACCAGGACTCCCCGCACCCCGGGCACCAGACAACGACACACGTAAATATACAGACAAATATTAAACCCAGATAGATAAACAACCATGACTAGAGTACAAACACCCGCACCCACCGGACAAACACTTGTCCCCACCGGGACTCGAACCCTGGCTTCGTAGGTAGGGTTTCTGCCGACCCATAGGTATATATCCGTAGCGCTACACGTTGTGAGCGGTCACCTTGAATGCGCAGTAGTCACCTTTCAATATCTGTACATACGCGCAGTAATTCCGCCAAAACGTCGCCCAACGTACTCTATTCGTGGCGCGGCTTGTATATAATTAACATTATAAAATATGTAAGTACCTAGCTAGGTACTGCTATTGAAATAACCTGTTGATCCTCTGACTTTCCGTTTGTGATAATTATAGGTAACTAGTGGATTCAACAGTTTTGAAATAATATGAATAAACCCTACGAGTTAACCGAACGATTCTATGAATAGTAAATTTAACGATATAACCAGCTAACCATTAATTTAATGTCAGACGGAATTTAACCCTCACGCATTTTTATTGGAATATTTCTCCAATTGGTAAGATTCTAATACCAACGATTGCGAGTATCTTATTTAGATGATTTGGCCAAAGTAGTGGGTGATCGTCTATGGGTAGGATTGCAGAGTTTGTGATAGTAATAACCTAAAGTTCTTTTTAGAGTGGTTTTGGTTAAACAGTATCGTCATGAGGTTCCCCAGCCAGTGATGAATATAAGTGACATAAACATATTGATAATTATCGAGTCCGTGCTTATTAGAATAAATTCCAAGTAAATAAGCATTTTTACAAGGCATTTCGATTACATGTGTTTATAAAGGAGGGTTTGTGCTAGAGCTCACGTCCAGAAGGGATTGGATATTGTGATATCTCTCATCTATCAGTCCAACACGCTGGCCGATCGGTTACGGGATATTTTTATTTGCACCTACCCGTCTCTTAAGTTTTATTCCGTAACCATATTGATGTTCATCCAGATATTTTATATATAAATTAGTTTCTTTGTATTTAGAATATGTTTGTCATTTAATGTAAAGTTAGGTAGGCCAACCAACATGATATACAGCCAAGAAAAGAAAGATCAAAACAGCCACAATCAAAAAAAAATATTTAGTTTGTTAGATAGTTTTATAAGTATTTAGGCATTTCAAGAGTGAGAAGGAAACAACGCAACTATTTGTAATCATACGAATTTCAGATACCTGCCTGCCACATAAACCTAAATAATCGTGTCTGTCCCCCTAACTACATAACCTCGACAACCTAGGTTTAGCCGCAACTAAACTCCTGTCTAGCCTAGTCTAAAATCCTAGTGTTATACCACGTCCATCATCGACACCACTCGAAAATGGTTGAGTTTGATTTGAATGTGTTTGTATGTTTAATGACTGTGTGTGTGGGAATTTCAAAACTCGCTACACGAAAGGAATGAGGAGAAGATTAGCCCGCGAATATCCTAAGAGCCAATCCAGGAACCCTATGGTGAAGGAAAAAGGAAATTAGGGTCGCTCCAAGCCCAGACTCAGACTCAGATAAATTACCTACAAGTTCTTATCTAACGACCCAAGGATAGTTTTGGAATTTGGGGTAGGTTGATTTAAAGAATAGGAACCGAGGTATATCTCGGCGCTTCAGACACTCACGAAAATCCACTGCAACACGCAATCACAACTATACCAGTTCAAGACGCGTAAAACGGCGAATCGAACTGTATAGAATTCCAGAAAGACGTGTTTCACAGTAGTTTGACGCGGAGACTGAATGGCTCCCCCTCTGAGTCTTAACTCACACTTCACTCGACGACCAGCAACTAAAAGCCCCCTCTCTTCTTCATAATCTTCTCACGCACCCTTTCTGGGGCGTGGGGAGTCGGGGTCAGGTCGACGGACCTCTTCCCGAAGAATCGCCTCTGTCCACTCCTGTGGACAGGTCATCGGATGGCCCCTGCGGGCGGTGGTCTTGATGTGGCGCTGGTGTGCAGGGGGTGATCGCCGGCTAGGCAACCAGGTCGCGTGGCAGGCGGCGGCGGTCGGGCGGGCGCGCGTGGTGCGGCGCCAGTTCGGCGATGTGCGGAAGATGTGAAGCATCTGCACGCGCGAACATGCCCTTCGCCAGCCTCTGGACAAACTGGTCCACGGTTTCCCATCTTAGGTCCCTCTGGATTGTCGCGTTCCTCACGTAGCGGGGGGCGCCGACGATGGTACGCAGAGAGAGGTTCTCTTGGGCTCGGAGTCTCCGTTTGTTCGTCTCCGAGCACAGGGCGTGGAAGGAGACTCTGGCCTGTGATGAGCGCCTGCGTTTTCCCAACATTGACGGACAGTCGCCACTTGGCGAGCCAGTCGGGCAAGATGTCCAGGGTGCGCTGCAGTTTGATGGCAGCGTGCGGAGCCTGGAACGACGACGCGTAGTAGGCTGCGTCGTCTGCGAAGAGTGCCAGCTGGGCACCCGGCCCGACGGGGATGTCGTCCGTGTATCGGGCGTAGCAGGCGGGAGACAGGCAGGAGCCCTGGGTCGCTATTCTATTCACTATTCACAGTAGTTTGACGCGGAGACTGAATGGCTCCCCTCTGAGTCTTAACTCACACTTCACTCGACGACCAGCAACAAAAAGCCCCCTCTCATCTCGACCCATCCCTTTTATATTTTCTCTTCCCACCAAAACGACCTTCCCCAGACATGCTCGCCAAAACACCATCTCAAACTCCGCGAGTCATTCTCATTGGTTCGTTTCGTTTCCTTTCGAAACTTAGTACTCTGATTGGTTACTGGTCTACACCGTATACACACTTTATATTTTAGATCACACAGTTCAACTAGAAATAGACTCTATAACATCATAAAATAATCTAAATAAAATAATACTCATTTTTTTTCTATATAAAACATCTTATTGCAGTTATAGTGAATAAAGTTCTTATTTGAGTTAAACCATCTGGAATTTAAAGGCGATCGACCGCCATCTGTATCTCCATCATTGAACTAACTACGCATCTGTTTGACCCACCAAACTATATCGTAACTTAAGACGCTGATTAAATAAAAATGGGGTGCTGTTTTCATGTGTTTTTCAGGAAATACTGGGCAAATCGTAATTAATTTCTGGTATATGTAATTTGACTATATAATCTAGAGATTCTTAATTGGAAAACATGTTTGGATAAAATTTTCTCGATAGAAAATAAATACAAATCCAACCCTTTTTTTATGGTTTTATCCTATTACACCGCAGTTGTAAGTGAATATGACTGTGTGATAATTGCAATGTATGAACAATTGTTATTTCTAACGATTTTCAATTTGAAAGTTAATTCCCTGAAATAGTTTATTTTTTTTTTTTTTTTTAACGTTTTGGCGCTTACGTTGTTTCAGATTAGTCGCGAGTGCATTATTGGCATCCCGCTTTTTCTTATTCGCGAGTAATTATTGCATCTCACTTCCAGTCGACAGCGACAGACTGAATGGCTCCCCCTCTGAGTCTTAACTCACACTTCACTCGACGACCAGCAACTAAAAGCCCCCTCTCTTCTTCATAATCTTCTCACGCACCCTTTCTGGGGCGTGGGGAGTCGGGGTCAGGTCGACGGACCTCTTCCCGAAGAATCGCCTCTGTCCACTCCTGTGGACAGGTCATCGGATGGCCCCTGCGGGCGGTGGTCTTGATGTGGCGCTGGTGTGCAGTGGGTGATCGCCGGCTAGGCAACCAGGTCACGTGGCAGGCGGCGGCGGTCGGGCGGGCGCGCGTGGTGCGGCGCCAGTTCGGCGATGTGCGGAAGATGTGAAGCATCCGCACGCGCGAACATGCCCTTCGCCAGCCTCTGGACAAACTGGTCCACGGTTTCCCATCTTAGGTCCCTCTGGATTGTCGCGTTCCTCACGTAGCGGGGGGCGCCGACGATGGTACGCAGAGAGAGGTTCTCTTGGGCTCGGAGTCTCCGTTTGTTCGTCTCCGAGCACAGGGCGTGGAAGGAGACTCTGGCCTGTGATGAGCGCCTGCGTTTTCCCAACATTAACGGACAGTCGCCACTTGGCGAGCCAGTCGGGCAAGATGTCCAGGGTGCGCTGCAGTTTGATGGCAGCGTGTGGAGCCTGGAACGACGACGCGTAGTAGGCTGCGTCGTCTGCGAAGAGTGCCAGCTGGGCACCCGGCCCGACGGGGATGTCGTCCGTGTATCGGGCGTAGCAGGCGGGAGACAGGCAGGAGCCCTGGGTCGCTATTCTATTCACTATTCACAGTAGTTTGACGCGGAGACTGAATGGCTCCCCTCTGAGTCTTAACTCACACTTCACTCGACGACCAGCAACAAAAAGCCCCTCTCATCTCGACCCATCCCTTTTATATTTTCTCTTCCCACCAAAACGACCTTCCCCAGACATGCTCGCCAAAACACCATCTCAAACTCCGCGAGTCATTCTCATTGGTTCGTTTCGTTTCCTTTCGAAACTTAGTACTCTGATTGGTTACTGGTCTACACCGTATACACACTTTATATTTTAGATCACACAGTTCAACTAGAAATAGACTCTATAACATCATAAAATAATCTAAATAAAATAATGCTCATTTTTTTTCTATATAAAACATCTTATTGCAGTTTTAGTGTATAACGTTCTTATTTGAGTTAAACCATCTGGAATTTAAAGGCGATCGACCGCCATCTGTATCTCCATCATTGAACTAACTACGCATCTGTTTGACCCACCAAACTATATCGTAACTTAAGACGCTGATTAAATAAATATGGGGAGCTGTTTTCATGTGTTTTTCAGGAAATACTGGGCAAATCGTAATTAATTTCTGGTATATGTAATTTGACTATATAATCTAGAGATTAATTGGAAAACATGTTTGGATAAAATTTTCTCGATAGAAAATAAATACAAAGTCAACCCTTTTTTTATGGTTTTATCCTATTACACCGCAGTTGTAAGTGAATATGACTGTGTGATAATTGCAATGTATGAACAATTGTTATTTCTAACGATTTTCAATTTGAAAGTTAATTCCCTGAAATAGTTTATTTTTTTTGATTTTTTTTTACGTTTTGGCGCTTACGTTGTTTCAGATTAGTCGCGAGTGCATTATTGGCATCCCGCTTTTTCTTATTCGCGAGTAATTATTGCATCTCACATCCACTCGACAGCGCATTTTTATTCCATCATCGCCTTAACACCCTTACGTATGAGTTTCGATTGAATGAGCCATGGCAAATGCGACACTTCAAAACAACATCACAAATGTGTAAAATGGTCATAATTCGACATCCACTGAAAGCAACGGTGAAGTTAAACCATATTGATTTTAAATTTATGATTCTCAACTTATTTCATAGCTCTTAAAGTTTATCCACATTTTGGAGACTTTTAAAAAATATATATTTCTACCTACTGAGAAACAAACCAAATGCTTGTTTCGTCACACCATCCATTCAAATATGTCGCCCTTTCATTTCATAATTAATCCGGCGGCGCATTCCACGCATAGATTTCTAGACCAGATAAATAATGACGATTATAGAATTAATAAGCAATTACTGTGACGACATATTCAGTGGTTCAAACAAGGTAGAAAACATTTACAAAGATGCATGATAAGCAATTAACTTCTAGGACTTAAATTTAATTAGCACAACCCGACACTCCCGAATAGCTATTCAGAAAGGACCCACAATTAATAACCCAAAACCAAAGGTAAAATAGAAAAAGAAAAGTTGACAACGGAGAATCGAACCTCGAACCTTAATATTTCAAGTCTGGTAACAACGCGATGAGCCACTTGAGCTTATACGAGGCCTTGTGAAATTTGCGATGCCTTCGATAACCACTAATCTCCATAGTTATGTTTATACCAAATTTATCTTGACGCTTAATTGAGCATTGGTCAACACCAATCTTACATCACCGTTATTTGTTTGGTTTAAGAATATTTTGCTTCTCTTTTTGCAGTTCATAGTTGAATCATTAAATCACGTTGCCCAAACCTGCCAACGCCTGCCAACTTTTTATAGCAAATAAAAAATGTGTCTCAGATCTTTACATTTCCGTTACAGCCTAGACCCAAATTGTCTATCTGAAAGCAGGACCCTAGACTCTATAAATTTAACTAATCGTTTATTTACCAATTTTTCAAGCAACTTGGAGAAAACTCCCAGCAAGGATATGGGACGGTAGTTATCCGGTGTATCTTTATTACCACTCTTGTGTATCGGGCTAATTGATGCCGTCTTCCACTTCTGAGGGAATACTCCTGTTGCAAGACTGATATTGAAAATTTCTGTTAAAGGTTCTACCAAATATTTCTTAATTTCCTTTACAAGGGAATTGTTGAGCCCATCGATGCCCGGAGCTTTGTTGGTTTTCAGATGTATGACCATTGATTCCACTTCCACTGTATCAGTTGGTTCCATATAAAATGATTCTGTTACACACAGTTTTGGCTGTACAATTGTCGACAGCCTTTCTTCGCTAGTCTTAGTTGTATCAAGAATGACTTTTGCAAGATTTTTGCCAACATTAGCAAAAAAGTCATTACAAATGTTGAGGGAATCTTTTGGGTTAGATGAGCCAGGTACAGACAAAAGATCTATTGGCTCACTGTTTGATTTTAAAATATTTTATATGTCCTTGACCAACTTCCAGAGCTTTTTAGAATCACCATGGCTATCCTGCAGTTCCCTACTTTCATATTATATTCTAATTTTTCTTAAAAGACCATTGCAATAGTTGCGATAACGTTTGTATATAACTTGCTTTATCTCATCTTTAGGGTATTTCTTAGCATGAATGTGCAGTTTATCACGGTGACTCATGCAACGCATTAATCCTGGGGTGATCTATGGTCTAAAGTTGAATTTGGAACGACTACATTTTATTAATTCGGTGTGCTTGTCAACTAAGTTCTGTAAATATTTTGACGGCTTCATCCACGTTTGTTTCAATCATAACGTCGGACTAATTAGTATCGGTCAGATCCTCTTTGATAGCGTTAATATCTCTACTAAGCCTAGTGCGACTTAAACGGTTCAATTTAGGTTTACCCAACATCAGACCAGCTAAGGTCATATAATGGTCCGTTACATCGGTCGCTCAGACTAAACCAATTGATAGAGAAGGAGACTTGATAAAAATATGATCGAGACAGGAGTTTAATCTCGTTGGTTTCGTAATAGCTGGAAGGAGGCAGTGTTCGGCATTTAAATTAAGCTAATCTATACGCTGTAAGGGTCTATCATCTGTTGGCAGATTATTGATGTTGATTTCTCCTGCAACTATGATATTTCCACCACCAGCAGTGTCAAGTTGTGATCCCAAATCAGTTGAAAAACTTTCTATGTTATCAAAAGAGGGTGAACGGCAGAAAGCGAAAACTTTGACGGTTTTTGGAATATTGATGAAAAGTCCATCAGCTTCTTTAAAATTAAGCTCGGAAACAACGGGGTTCCAGAAGTCCTTAACATAAATGACTACACCGCTATTTTTGTTTATATTTTTGTTGGTTTGGTGATTTTTGTATCCCGGTATGCTTGGCATAATAGAAAATTCATTTATCTGGCACTCTGGCAGAACGATGATATCACAGGCAACGTTTAAACTTTTGAAGTTATCCAAGAAATTATCAAAGTTTTTATTAAAACTCCTTATATTAAAATTCAATATTTTAAAACTATAAGCAGAGTTGAGTAGCCTACTTGCAGTTTCAGGTTCATCCAAACTATGGCAGATAATCTCCAAAGATTCCATGTCATCGCTCACATTGTTAAGGACTTTTATATATTGTTGTAATAGATGATTTGTCATTGTCTAATAAACATACTGTCATAGAAGGTGATGATATGAGTATCACAGGTTTAATGTGTAGGAACTTTATCGAGGACCCAATGTAGCCTTTTTTTATTGACTTATTATGTTTTTGTATGGATGTGTGTTCTGTGACTAGATCACATCGAATGATGTGAAAATTTGCATAACAATATAGGTACATATACATAATACAAATATATAAATATTGACATACATTAAGCACAATAATTAGGTTGAGAGAATTTGAGCATGATCTAACAATTTTTTTATCGTTTGGAGTTGAAGTCTGTGGTCGTTCGATTGACGTGCACGCCTCCTTCCGAGCGGATCTGGATTGTTAGTTTCCTCTCCGCTTACCGGACGTATATGCAGCCATCTCGCACCCAATAAAAGCGGTATCTGTACTCGGAAGCTCGTAGTGTGGTGCTACGAAAAAGCGTTCCGTTCGCACATAATATTCTTAGTTAGATATTCTGTTGCGGTAATTAATACCAATTCGTCAATAGTTTGAGCGAGGTTAATAATGCGTTGCTTAGTGCTTCTAGTTTTAATATAAATGTAACTTCTACCGGTGAGAACCCATTAGTGGTTTTTATGTGTAATACGTTGTAACCCTACTAAAAAAAATCTAAACCTTGGTTTTCCTAAGATAATAAAATAATTATTCGTTAGCCGTAAACACTGCGGTAGCTTAAGTGAAGGATAAAGGTGGTGAGCGTAGCGAAGCACCCTTTATATTTCGTATTAGGTTGAACATGTAAGAACAACAAAAACTATAATAAGAGGAGTATAAGTATTTTTTGTTGTTCTTACATGTTCAACCTAACACGAAGTATAAAGGGGGCTTCGCTTCGCTACCCATTCTTTTTCCATCCATTTCTACCCTTCAGTGCCTCTACCGCAGTGTTTTGCCCTGATATAAGAAATAGATTTCTCATTCGAATAAAATTACCCCGCCCCGCTTCCCGTAGTCGCACGAATACTTCGTTTTCAACATTAGCTAATTAATGAAACGCATCGGCTAATGTGCAGTCTAGCCGATTAATGATTACATCCGTTATCACAAACGAACATGACTTCGGACATTAGCCGAGGCTCGAAATTAATCTTAAGACTAGCCGGCTAAACTTAAGTTTAGTTTCACACCTAGCTTTAGCCGTAACATATACACTAAACGAGTGTAGGTAACACGGGTTGCTTACGTTGCATAGGAAAAATGTCAGGTGCTGGGTGACGGGACCTCGTCAGCAGTTTCCGTGAATGAAGGGCAAGTAACAACTCCCCGAGAAGATCACGAACATTGAGAGAACTCACAAGACGTTTGCATTGAAGAAACGGAACGCGCGCGGCAGCGCTTTGAAATTCGTATCAATTCGTGTTTGGCTATATATTTTTTTAAATAGCCATAGAACTCTTAGTAATGAAACTTTGAGATGTTGTTTATGCATCTTATATCTTTGTTGATACATTAGAAAATCGATGTAGAGTGGCCTGTGATTTAAATAAAAAGGAGAACAGTCAGTGCGGTCTTCGCGTCTTCAGTCTGTTTCAGATTATTTTTCTAGAAGATAGTGGGTAGTTATTGTAGATTTAAAGGTTTCATCAAATACAGCAACTTTCCTCTAACCTGTGACATTTTTTTTGAGAGGTTACAAACACTTTTAAGAGAAGAAAAATGGAGAACCCCAAAGACTGTTTACATATAAAGGCCCCTTAATTGTTGTTCGTGATTTTGGAGAAAGAAATACAACTGTAACCCAATTGAATTTTCTGACGTTTCGGTCGTTATAAATGCGCATTCTCCTAGTAAGTAGCCCGAACAACTAAACGAGCTTATTTACGAAAGCATAATAATAATACGTACGAAAGCATAATACGTATTTCCATCAAAAGCAATGGAAATGTTGTTTCTAAATTGCGTTGTTATTCTGGTTGACAAGCACAAACTATGAGGTATGATAATTGTTAGTTACATAAGCATTTATAGGGTTCCGTACCCGATGGGTGCTGGGATCGGGACGGAATCTAAGCCTCCGCTGTCCGTCCTTCCGTCCGTCCGTACGTCCGTCTGTCTGTCTGTCCATCAGCGGGCTCTATCTCATTAACCTAGGTAGATTGTTGAAATTTACAGAGAATGAGAATTTCCGTTGAAGCTACAGCGACAAATCACGAACATTAAAAAAAATGGGGCTCACCATATAAGAGACCTGATTGTTTGCTTTTTCCTTGGACGAAGGTATTAAAACCCACTTGGCCGGTTTTTTGTATTTTTTTAGTGTTTTCACAACGCATATTAATTGTCTTTACCTATTTTTGCACTGACTTCATCTAATTCACGAGCGATTCAACTTTGCGTAACGATTGCTAAGTACCATGTCTTAATTACTTACGGCCGATCCCAATAACCTATCTACTATCCATAATCTGCAGATTTCAGATTGCTAGTGTCAAATGTGACATAAATCCCATAGCGCAACTGTCAAATGTAATGCGTAATCTGCAGATCACGGATAGAGATAGGTTATTGGGTTTGGCCGTTAGTCAGTGCGATTCTTCAGTTGTCAAAACCAACTAACTGACAACCTTGAATGCGACAGCTCTCGCGCGGTAGCCATAGATTACATTTTCAAATACTTTTTTTAATTTAGTTTAATTTATTTGTGTCACATCCAGCATCGGTCCCAGTATTTACTTGAAGTAAAACTAAAAGATGTTTAATAGTCCAAACAATCAACCGTTGAAAGTATCTGTTGTTTTATTATAATTCACCAAGTTAAATACTTAAAAAACCGACTTCAAGTTCAAAACCTATTATTTATTTCTCCCCAGTCGCCCCTTTGTGTTTACAGTTGTCCTACTAAGACTCTACTGTGAGCCATGGCCTCGGTATGTGCTGAAGGCTTTCTACCTGCAATTTGCCCTTTTGGGCGATATATATATATATATATATGTGTATATGATATATATGGGAGGAGTTTGCCTGCTTACCCGATTTTATAAGCGGACAAAATCGGGTAAGCAGGCCAACTCCTCTCTTCTTTCTCCCCGGTCGGGATGCGAATGCAGTATTTGTACGGGAAAAGTCATCATCAAAACTTTTGCTACACGGAACCACAAACCAAAAAACCTGTTTATATATTTTTTGTTTTTGTTGATTTTTTCAAAAAGCGTTTTTTTATTTATCTGGGACACCTCTGAAGTATCGATACATTAATCATTAAAATCGTTTCATAATTGACGGTATAATCACGTAATAATCATTAAAAAAACCGTCAAATGATGAAGCCTAATAATAATTCACCAAGTTAAAAACTTTACAAAACCCAAGCCCTATTTCTTGCCCCCCGGACGGGGTGCGAATGACGTCAAAATACACGAAAACACGCCTAGACCGATTTGGTCTGGCTGACAATCAAGTCCACACTATTGCACGATTTAAACGAATATACTTATAGACAGAATTAAACTTATGACAATGACCTTAACCACCACTGATAAGTCACACAAAATTTGGCTTCTTTTATTCAAAAGTTTTTAATTTGGTGAATTATTAGTAGTGTTTGCGTTCTTTATTATGAAATGAGATGCAATCTGCCATTTTTTCCCTTATAACATAACATAGCATCAAGCCTTTTCCCATACGGGGTGACAGAGGCACAATTGTGCCCATTTTGAGCCAGTTATTCAAAAGTCCATTTTGCGTGACAGGGGGCTAGCCCATCGCCACAGGTATGGAGTAATGTAAGTTTCCTCACAATGTTTTCCATCACCGTTAGAATGTCCTTATAGTGAACTTAAGATAAATTAATTATCTCATTGGTAGGTACATGGTCAGGAATCGAACCTGCATCCTTGAGAGAAGCAAGCGTGAAACCCAATAGACCACGGAGCTCTGTTTTTTTAGGTTATAAACCAAATCAAGAAAAGTAGGATGGCCATCACCAGGGAGTCGGTGGACTACTATTGGGTATAAACGTCACGCCACACGTTATGAACGGTGGCCTTAAATGCGCAGTAGTCAACTTTTCAATACCTGAACACATGCGCAGTAGTTCTGCCAACGCCGCCCAGCGCTCTTAATTCGTTGCGCGACTTATACGAGTATGATATTTTAGAGACTTTTATTATCCTTAATATTAAATTATGTTTTTATTTGCAAATGTACGTCCACAAAAATATTGATAAACCTAAGAATAGCGACAGGCGCAATGCCAACACTAGAAATATAAATAAACTAGCTATACCTACTACTAGGCTCCATAAGGTTAATGTATCTTTTAAAGGGCAATGTATTCGCTTTCACAACAAAATCCCAACTGAGTTACAAGAATTGTCTGTAAATAAATTCAAAAATGTTGTTAAAAATCACTTATGTAAAAAGGCTTACTATAAAATATCAGATTATGTAGAAGACAAGAAAGCTTGGAAAGGTGTTTTGCTCCAATTCTGTAAAAAATAACGTATAAAGCTGGAGGTTTCTAGTAGCCTCTTTGCCTCCAGCATCTAAAACATTGAGGTGACAGAATTCAAATTGAGTTCTATATTTCCCTATACCTTATATATGTGTTAGATTGAGATTTGACATTCTCCAAACGTAACCTATGTGTTTCTTATGGAAATAAACTATTTTTGAATTGAATTTGAATTAAAACGCTACGCTCAGGTTTTGCTTCTTCTAAGTTCCAACACTCATCAAATTTGGCTTTTCATTACTTTAAGTCTTAAGCTCGCTTCGCAGGTTGCATACAGGTTCTAACCTAACCGAACCTACCGAGCTAAATCTATTATCACTCTAATATTACTTTTATATACTTTTCGATATGCTGAGTTATAGGGTAGCTGATCTGGCTGGCTGAACGTTGCGCTTGAAATAATGAGGTGGATTTTACATGGCGGATCATGAAATGCCGCCATATCATGATATGCCGAGGCACATTATGATGTGCCGAATTTGACAAGCGGCCGACGACATATAGATGAAATTCGTATACCGACCGTGGAAGAAGAAAAAGGGCTTGAAGTCGGTTTTTTATAAGTTTTTAACTTGGTGAATTATTTGAAGTGGGTTAAACATATTGATCCCCCTGTGTAACGACGCGGGCGTTGTCAATTTCAGAATTGCTAACATTGTGGCTGATCAAAAGGAATATCACAAGCAGTATGATCACAGGCTTGTAAGGCTGAGCTGGTTGAGCTGGCTAAGCACATAGAAGGAATTAGTGTACCGGGTTTAAGGAAGGAACGAGATTGAATCAGCGATATGCTGCTTCGATCAAAGGAGTTGCTTTACATACTGGCGATAAGTAGGCACTGAATTTAGAATCAAAGGCGGGGTTTTATAACCACTTTGGTAAGGTATATACATAAACATTCATACAATGTATAGAGGCACATACATTGCCTCTGGCCCCATACTAGGATATCCTGTGTCGAGGGAACCAGAAACAGCGACGTCCCACACATATGTAAGGTTAGCTGTAAGAAATTTCTTTTTAGAAATAAGCTCACCTTTGCATATTGTTCGTTGTATTTTTTCCATTGTGTTTTCTGTGCAATAAAGAATTATTATTATTATTATTATTATTATGTATATACCCATACATACTCGGTGTTTGGTCGATCGATGCAAAGTCTTAAACCTACGAGAGTTCAGATCATTTAGACCATTTAGGCCGAACTTGTCTTAGCAGAAGTCTTACCGTTTCGTTTTTTTCGATGTTTTATTGTTTTGACGAAAATAATTGCGGTTTTATACAAAAATTGTTGTTTTTTTACAATTATTTCTAATTAAGTACTGTTTAAGTAATCTAAAAAAACCATTCTAGACTTCTGTGACTTGATATTTGGTTTTTACATACCTTTGTAGTGATAGAAAATTTCCTCTGCTGTCAAGCATGGTTTTTTGGACTGCATTTGGGGGGAAACCTAGGAGGACTTTGTGTGCAAACCATTTTAAAAACATGCTTGGCTCTATCTTTTGAGATATCATATCAGATATATTGAAATTAGGACCCACGAACTAAATTTAGGGAGAAAAATGTGATACTTTAGGACAATTTTATACATGACATGTTTTGTTGGTAAAAGAGCCTCCTATTGATTTTTTAAAGTTTTAATCTGATACTATCTTCTAAACATTTTTTTAAACATTTACATACAGGCACATTGCTGGCCTCACACTATGATACCCTCTGTATGGATATGGGAAACAGAAACAGCGAAGTCACACACATATAAACTTCCAAGACCTGGGGTTTTCTTCTGTTTCTTCTGTTTTCTAACAATAACCATATAAACAATAACTGAACACTGGCTGAACGACACCAACCTCAACTCATAAAGTAGCACTTCGACGGCTACACATTAGTGTCGAGCTATTGCAGAACTAAAATATAACATAAAGGTTCCGCTTTATTTGCAAATAATATATAAAATGTGTGAACAAAGATGTGACCGCAATGTCAGTAGAAAGATATCTAGAAATATCTGCAGCTGACATACATACTAATATTTTTCTCTTCAAGCATAGGTATTAGTATGTATGTATTTTCATTTTATTTATAATTTATATACATATATATATTTAGTTTATTATTCTTATACAGTATTTAAGTATTCGTTTATATAGTTAGGCTTAGATGGTTATATAAACAGGTTAAGGTATTTATTTTGAAGTGTATATTATCATTATGTTTAGGTATGTAGTCTATGTAGTACAATTGTACACAATTAGTCTATCCCCGCTCAACAATTACCTCCTACTCTCTTAAGTCGGTTTGCTGGAAGAGATCTCTTACTTAGAGATCAATACGCCGTTGTGCACTTTTTTATCTACAATGTAATTTTGCTTTATATTTTGTGTGCAATAAAGAAATTATGAATTTATTAAAACTGTTATTATATTTATTCAAAAACCACACGTTACGACCAGCATAATGATATACTACTTGATAAAACTCATTTCTTATCTGAATATTGGTATGTATAATAATAATATGTATATTCTGACATATTATGACATACAAATTTCGAACGCCGACGCCCGCCTGCGTGCCGCCCCTAGTTTGCCTGTGAAGTTTGTAGTACTGAACAAGCTAAACAAGTGCAGAGTAATGATCAATGCCACAATGCCGGTCGAACATGCGGTTCCTGAACACATCAAAGAGAGCTTATGATATGTGTGTAGATAAACTAATGTATGTAACTGTACGGCTTCGGGCCGTGCACTCTTGATATTGATTGGTAAATGATAAATTTTATTATGTATAAAAGTATTGTATTGATAAATAACAATTATTGTTTTATATTGTTAACTATATTAGGATTGATATGAGCCACACGGTGTGCTTGCTGTCCGTAAGTGAACTGGTAATAATTAATGGTTGATAGGTAAAGCAGGCAACCCACGTGACCTCAATTATAACTATTGCTACGGTGGCAGTGCACCGTACATGCTCCCGAGGGCAGAAAAGGATTAATGGCAATACAATTAAGATTAAGTGAAAAACATACATTACTCGATACTACTCTTTAATGGGCAATCAATCGAAGAAACGATGAGGTGTGCTTATCGGATTATTGCCCAAGAACTCGATACTGAAGCAACGGAAGGGAGAAAATTTCAGTATTGGGTTCAAACTTTTGGCTTAGGCAATATTGATAGCTATGATAACGTAATGAATCAGGATGATAACAATGATGGATCGGCAGCGTTAGGCAAACAAATTTATCAGGTTCTTAAAGGAAAATAAATATAAATTTCTTGCTTAATGGTACTTCTGAATTCAAATGCTTCTTCGTCGATGGCTCAGGTAGTACTGGTAAAACGTATATATATAAAACGCTATACTACATGCTGACTGGCAGGGGCTGCAACGTAAAGTGTATGGCATTTGTCGGTATCGCTTCAATACTACTTCCTCGCGGCCGAACTTCTTATAAAACCTTCGGTCTAAAAGTACCAGAGTCAGAGTCAGTTTCAAGTATTAAACCAAGATCGGCTAAAGCAAGGGAATTAGCACATATAGATAATTTCCTTATGGACGAAGCACCTATGCTTCCCAAATATGGATTGAATAACATGGGCCAACTTCTGATCAACATTGCAAATCCGGATCTACCCTTTGGAGGGAAAGTATTTGGGTGAGATTTTTGTCAATTTCTGTACAGCCACAGGCTAATAGAAATGAGTTATTGAATCTTTCTATTAAAAAAATATCTCTTTGGTTCATTTTCAAAATATTTTCTCTTGATGAAAACTTGCGAGTTGATCCAGAACAACGGATATTTGCAAGATATCTTCTGCAAGTAGGAAACGGAGAATTACCAACCAACTCTATGAAAGAAATAAAATTAACACTAAATATACTTTCAAATGGTAATCTTATTTTAGAAGTATTTGGAAACTGCATTGAGACTGCAAATTATGAAGGAATGAAAGATATAGCTATACTCGCGCCAATAGAATAAATAATGAAATTATCTCCTAATTACCAGGAGAATACAAAGTCTATCGTAGTAACGATTCAGTAAAAGATCAATTGGAAGGAGGACTTCAATTCACAGCTGAATTCCTGAATTCGATCAACATATCTGACTTGCCACCGCATGGTCTGAGCCTAAAAAAGAATTTTATTATTATGTTCTACGTAATTTGGATATATCAGAAGGCATTAGCCGTAGGAACGAGATTAGTTGTCACAACCCTGTGTAGCAGCTAATATTTAAAGCTAAAATAATAAATGGTGAACAGTTCGGCAAATAGATGTACATCCCGAGGATCATTCTTGATTCGACAAAGGGACAACTCGAACAATGCAGCGACCAGTTTCGTGTAAGAACCACTTTTGCTATGACAGTGCACAAATCTCAAGGTCAACCGTTCGAGGTTGTTGGTGTTGTTCCCAAAACATCTGTTTTATGCATGGAATGCTGTATGTGGAATTTTCAAGAGTTAAAAGTCCAAGCGCTTTAAAAGTATTATTACCCAATGAGAACACACGCCACACCCGAAATAAAGTGTGGAAAGAAATTTTAAATAATCTACAGAAACTATGAATTTTGAATACCTACCTATTTTACACAATTACATGCAAAATTCTGCAAAATTCAAATAAATGGAAGACTACTATGTTATCGTTGAAATGTAATGTTAGTTATGTATAAGTTGTTGTGTTATGTTAAGTCTAGAATAAACAAGCTATTTACAAATAAATTTTATTTTATTTCTCCTATCATTCACCAGTCTATTTCAGTGTGCTCAATTCGATGATGACATATTAAAATCAAGAACCTTTGAATTTCTTACGCCTAGCGTATAATGACATAGTGATTGACTACAATTAGTAATTTATTTTATTTTATTTATATTATTTTTATTGACATTATTATCACTTTGACATTTTATTGCCAAATTGATAGTTTTATTTTTGACACTTTATTTTATTGACATTACTATTTATTGATTGAATTAATTAATGATACTTATTGTAGAAATCGAACATTGCAATGACATGTAATGAACATTATGGATAAAAATCTTATCTTATCTTATCTTATACCCAGCCCCAGCCCCAGCCACAACCGCAGCGCCACTGAGGTCTTTTTTTATTTATTTTTCTTCTTTTTACGACTGTGCGTCGATCTCCCAAACATTCTGTATAAACCTCGGGGATTCGAATCCGGTACCTCGCGTGGGAGGCAGAGTCTGCAATGCAATATCCTTATCAATTGACTAATACAAGAACACAGAGGTTTTGACCGTGGTGCCGTACTCCTGTTAATGTCCCGACTACGGTGAAGCCAAAAGGAGAGTTGTGATCATTAAAGCGCCCTCTTAGTGAAGTCAGGTATTTGAAAATAATAATTGAACAGTCAACATAAGGGCTTAATTAGGACATTCCAAAAACAAATGTATTTCTATAGTGAGTACGCATTAGCGTTGCTATTGCGGTCATCGACTCCTGTCTACCACTGTACGCTCATGATTGGGTTAGCGATACTTATCAACTTAGTGTGTGCAATGTTCGAAATTACTGCCGTTAGGCATATTATCATAGAAGCGGTCGCCGAACAATACGTATACCCACTATAGTTATTGTTGGCTGCAATATGTCTGCGCGATATTTTAGTAGTTGGGACAATTATAGTAGTCTATCTACACACGTATCATAAACCCTCTTTACTGCGTTCAAAAACCGCACGTTAGGGTCAGCATTATGTTAAACTACTTGGTAAAAACTCGTTTCGTATCTGGAAAACTACACATTATGGTCATTATGTGTAGTTTTTCTACATAAAATGACATTCAAATTTCGAACGCCGACGCCCACCCGCGTGCCGTCCCTAGTTAGTTTGTGAAGTTGGTACTGACATTCAAATTTCGAACGCCGACGCCCGCCTGCGTGAAGATGGTACTACAGAACAAGCTAAACAACTGCAGAGCCACAATGCCGGTCAAACATGCAGTTCCTGAACACATCAAAGAGAGCTTATGATATGTGTGTAGATAAACTAGTGTATGTAACTGTACATAATTAGGCATTATGCAGCAGTCACATAAACTACTATTATGTGACTGCTGCATAATGGAGGGTATCAATACTCGAGAGTTTTAATGCCTAATTATGTACAGTTACATACACTAGTTAGACGCAGTAAAGAGGGTTTAGGATACGTGTGTAGATTAAATATTTTTTGTCCGTTCAGTTTATGGTTTATTTCAAAATGTGGGAGATATGTTAAAAGTAAACGTATTCCCAAACGGCTTTACGGATTTTAATAAATGAGGTGTCGTTGGATTTGTGGAGACCGTGAAAGTAACCGGGAGGGTAACGGCGGCTATCACACACGGAAGAGGCCGGTTCTAGCAGAAGGCCGGGAAACAGGGAACATGGTCGGAGATCAAAATGATGACGATGGACAGAGAAGACTCATATCGGCCCCAGACCCCACATAGGTGTTAAGCGACATAAGTAAGTAAGTCAGTAAGTGAGAGTGACATAGGCTATATGGTGTTGTTGAGAAGTAAATATGTTGGATTTTAGATCACCATTTGTGGTTTACAAAGTTATTGGTGCGGCATTTACTTTCCACCAACAGAATCGCTAGTTTAACTTATTATTTTGTTTTTCTTTAGAATTGTTCATAATCAGTTGAGGCAGTTTTTGTGGAGGATTTAGCATCGAGAGTGTGGCATTGAATGGAACTTTTACACCCTCCATTAAAATCAGAATATCCATTTAAATACTTTTCAGTTTTACAGACAAGTGAATTAACTGTATTCCGGGCCTTAGTTATTTAGTTATTATGTTAACTATGATTAACGTTGCGTTTCGTCGGGTTAGGAACCTGACCTGAGTTTAAATCGGTAGGTAGGTAGGTTGATAGGTAGGAGATTTGGTAAAATCTGTGAAACAAGAACTGAGATATCATGTCAAAAGTCAGTCGATAATTCCCTTTTGCGATTGCACAGGGAAAAAGCTGAAAATAAAAAATAATGTCACCTCGGAAAAATAGTAGTTTTTGTACAGTGTATAGTGCGGGTTGGACTCGCAGAGTCCCACAGGTTCCGTACCATCGTACAAGAAATCTTAACTTTATAAATTAAACGGGGGTCCCCTTTAATTTATAAAATCTGTATTTCATTATCTGTTGCTGTAGCGGAAACACAAATACCTATACATTCTGAGAAAATGTCCACTCCCTACCTTGTTCGGTTCATTAGATAGAGCCCGCTGGCGGACGGACGAACAGACGGCGAGACAGACATCGGAGGCTAAGTAATAGGGTCCCGTTTGGCACCCTTCGGGTACGGAACCTTTAAAAGGAAAAAGCGTATTTGAGATTTTTGCAGGAAAATTGTAGATCGTTGGTCCGATGATAATTAATGTTACACCTGATACTAACGAATTTTCCTGTTTCATTCCCTCCACAATTACAAACGGCCACACATAACAAGCAAACGAAGCACGCTCCGCTCGGATGAAAGTTTTGCTCCATCGTACCCTCTGAATTCTTCATGAGGACTCATAGCCACGCCAGCTCGATCACGTAACTAGCTCGCAAAGTTTGACATTAATGGCTTTTGCCCGCTGATTAGGTAACTGGGGCTGCTTACTAAAACCACAGATACTATAATACTAAAACCGACATAGCGTCTCGGACTTTCCCATACCTACGGAGTGGCAGAGGCACATTTGTACCCACGTCCAGTTATTCAATACTCCGCGTGACAAAGGGCTAGTCCATCGTCCACGTAGGCAGGAAGGGCTTTTCCAAAACCGGCCATGGTGCACACGAGTAAATATTGATATCGTAGCGATGCGGTTTACGATGCGCTTATGAGTGCTATTTACGTTGTGAGCGGGCTGTAAGTCGGTTATGATGCGCTTATATTCACCTGTGTAAACGTTGTGACCTCATAGCGACGTCATTTTAGCGCGCTCACTGCGCTCACCATAAAGAGATAGTGCAGCGTGCGCGGTAACGTACAAATTGACATTTGCAGTATGGTTTGCGATGCGCATTTCCTGGTTAACATTGTAAGCACGTAAATTGGCTGCGTTTATCATAAACCGGCGAAAGCGCGTTAATTCAACTCTCATTACACCTCCTTTAATCATTTTTAAGCCATATTCCATTAATTCGGTCATCACATCGTTTTGTTTTAAATCCATGCTGAAATCCTTGAAATATTCTCGATAAAACACTACAGATATCAAATGACAATATGACGTTTCGGCATATGCCTCTTTTCCGTGAGCACTGTGAGCGCACTAAAATGACGTCACTCATGAGGTCACAACTCTCAACGTTCACACTACTGGCATTAAGCGCATCATTAACCAACTTGCAGCTCACTCATAAGGCAAGTAGCGCTCATAATCGTAAACGGTACCGTTGGTATCTGTTTGTCGTGATATCTCAAGGATTTCAACGAGGATTTAATGAAAACCGATGTCTTCTGTGAATAAATTGGGAAGAATTGGAGGGTTAAGGTTAGTAAATTATGTGTAGTATTGTAAATTATAGTTGAGGATAGTCCTGATTGGGATATAAATCCAGTATTTTTAGCCGCAAAATATTACCCACAGTTTCACTTTGTCCACATTTAAACAAGCAAATATCTGGGAACCGAGCCCTGCTCGGTGGTTGAAAATTATGCAGGGATTTACTTTATAAATTAGTTTGTTTACATTATTATAAATAGGTACTTACTTGGTTTTACCACAGATACTATAATACTTATTATGTTTTACTAAGGTTAATTTTAATATGTCAGCAGCGAATTGAGCACACTAAAATAGACTGGTGAATGATAGGAGGTATAAATTTTAATTTATTTGTAAATAGTATGTTTAAAATAACAATACAAATATTTATTTTCTTTCTTTCTTTCTATTCTAGACTTAACATAACACAACAACGTATACTTATCTAACATTACATTGCAACGATTACATAGTAGGTAGTAACCCTCATTGAATGTCTTGCATTTCTTTGAATTTTACAAATAATTGAATGTAGTTATTAAAAATTCATAGATTCTGTAGATTATTTAAATTTTCTTTACACACTATCTTTCGGGTGTGGCGTGTATTCTCATTGAGTTAATACTTTTAAAACACTTGGCCTTATAACTCTTGAAAAAGCCACATACAGCATTCCATGCATAAAACAGAAATTTTGATATCAACACCACGACCTCGAACGTTGACCTTGAGATTTGTGCACTGTCATAGCAAAAGCAGTTCTTACAGGAAACTGGTGTCGCTGCATTATCAAGAGTGAACCTCGGGATGTGCACCTCTTTTCCGTACTGTTCACCAGTTATTATTTTAGATTTAATGATATTGTTACACAGGGTTGTGACGATTAATCTCGTTCCATTGCATAAGCTTTCTGATACACTGATGAGCAATGAAAAAGTTCCACCCACAAAATGCCGACAAATACCTTAATATCTCCTAAGACATAGAACCTAGCTTCATAAATTATAATATAAGGTATAATATAGCTAATATTCTGATGCGCTGTTAAATGTACTTCAATATTGCAGACGGCGTCATTAAGCTAGCCTTTCCCGTTTAGGAGTAATTTGGTGCTATGTCACTGGAACTTTCTCATTGCTCGTCAGTGTATAACCAAATTACGTAGTAACATAATAATACAATTCTTTTTTAGTCTCAGATCATGCAGTGACAAGACGGATATGTTGATCGAATACGGGAATTCGGTTGTGAATTAAAGTCCTCTTTCCGATTGCTCTTTTAGGAATTGTAGCTATGATAGACTTTGTATTCTCCTGTTAATAAGGCGATAATATCACTATTTATTCTATCAACCTATTTATTAAGTGGCTGAAGTATAGCTCTATCTTTCATTCCTTCATAATTTGCTGTCTCAATGCAGTTTCCAAATACTTCTTCAATAAGATTACCATTTGAAAGTATATTTAGTGTTAATTTTATTTCTTTCATAGAGTTGGTTGATAATTCTCGGTTTCCTAATTGCAGAAGATATCTTGCAAACATCCGTTGTTCTGGATCAACTCGCATGTACTCTTCAAGAGAAAATATTTTGAAAATGAACCAAAGAGAGCTTTTTTAATAGAAACATCCAATAACTCATTTCTGTTAGCCCGCGGCTGTACAGGAATACATTGACAGCAATCTCCCCCAAATACTGTTACTTTCCCTCCAAAGGAAGAGCTAGATTTGCAATGCTGCGCAGAAGTTGGTCCATGTTATTCAACCCATATTTGGGAAGCATAGGCGCTTCGCCCATAAGGAAAATATCTTATTGTGCTTTAGCCGATCCTGGTTTTATACTTGAAACTGACTCGATGCTAGTGGTACTTTTAGACCGCAGATTTTATGAGAAGTTCGGCCATAAGTAAGTAATATTGAAGCGATTACGTTGCAGCCTCTACCAGTTAGCATGTAGTTAAGCGAATTATATATATACGTTTTACCAGTACCACCTGAGCCATCGACAAAGAAGCATTTGACTTCAGAAGTACCATTAACTGCAAGAAGTATGGTGTCTACGATTTATATTTGTTTTCCTTTAGGAACTTGATACATTTGTAGGCCAAGCGCTGCTGATCAATCATTGTAATCATCCTGATTCATTGCGTTATCATAGCTATCAATATTGTCAAAGCCAAAAGTTTGGACCCAATACCGAAAATGTCTTCCTTCCGTTGCTTCAGTAAGGAGTTTTTGGCAATAATCCGATAAGCACGCCTCACCGCTTCTTTGATTGAATGCCCATTCTTCTGGCTTCTTGGATGAAATCTTGTGCCAGTTCTTCCTTGAATACCCCCCAGAGACGCTTTGGGTTTTCGGGACAAACTAAAATCAATATCTGCGCAAAGAGACTTCGCATTGTCATGGGCATTTTAGAAAGTGCAGATTCTCGTAAAAAGCCATACACATTGCCGATCATCTAACGTTAAGCCTCGTGCATGCTTGTTTGAATGTTTCATATCGGACATCATTGACAGTTCGCATATCCTCAAAACTGGCCGCATCTTTGACATGATAGAGTAGTATTCTTAGGCGGTAAAGTTCCGGCTGGGAATGAAGATGACATTGTGAATTTTGCCAATAACTCGCAGTTGGCGAACCCTTAGCACCAATTCACTTGTTCTCCCAACCCACTTGAAATGTTTTGGCATTTGCCAGTAATCATAATAAATAGCTTCTTTCTGTTGTCTGAGATTATTGTTATGCTGGAAGTAAGCATCTAAATTTGATCCTCTTTTTCCGATATCTGCCAAATCTTCTTGAGCTTGATCCAAAGTTCGTTAATCTATGTTGGCCTGGAAGAGGAATGCTCAGGCGTTGGATGGCTTTTTTTTTGGATTTCGAAAGTAAATAAACGCCAACCTGTAACGGTGGTGTGATGCATCTGCCTTCGATGTATGTATTCGCTTCATTGTAGATAAGTCTTGTCTGTTCTTGCACAACCTTGATTGATGCACAATCGTGCCCTTTGTATATGTACTATCGAACCATCTGAATCATGACCCACCATAAGCTTATTTTGCTAAACCCCTTAAATGCAAGTAGGTCGAAATTCGCTTGAAGGTTTATTTCCTTGGTAACGAACTTGTTATCATTTGATTAGACACTGACATTTAGATAGATCTTACAAGTTTGAAAGTTTCAAACGAATTATCAGGCAAAAGGGTCATGATTCAGTTGGTTCGATAGTACTTAAACAGATATTTTACAGCTAAAATACTTCCGACGTACTCAACGTTAATATGGCAATTATACTTTTTGAGTAAATAAGCATTGTATGAGGCTACGTGGCGATTGTCCATTGTTATTCGATAGCCATCCACTTCTTTGCGATATACTTCCCACCCATCAGTAAAACGCAGTAATGACCATTTCAGGTCCAATGGAGTAAAACACAAAAACACAACAAAACGCAGATTTTTGATCAGCGATTTTCGCGCGATGTTCTAACAATAATCATATGAAAACTACTTCAAACGCAGTTCAAGCTTGAATATTACAGCTGAACGCCATACAATTTTCACGTTACTGCATTTTAGCCTGTTAAACACATAATTTACTACGCAGTAAAGGGTCGGGATTGATTTATTTGATTTATTTCTTAGGCAGTTAATTATTGCATAAAATAAGTAAGTATCCAAGAAAATTCGCATTCATGCTGTCAAAAAAATGCAACGACAAAAATGCAATTGAAAATATCCCAATTAAAAGTATTTATTTTATTTTTTTCTAACTTTAAACGCGTTTTTCTGATAAGTGCTTTTTGGTCATTATTGCGTTTTACTGGCGGGTGGGCAGTACACTGCTTGTTCGTATGCAAATTCGGTAATTTAAGGATCCAAGTTCGGTTTATTGCGTCTTCGATAATTAGGTTTTCCTTCAAAACTCAAAACTCAAATCATTTATTGCAAGTAGGCCAAATAATGCACTTTTACAAGTTACACGCTTACTCAAGTCTCATATACATGCAAAAAAAAATATTAAAAAAAAAACAAATATGATCAACTAAACTTAATGAGTACATAACTGATTATGGTTTGAGTTTGAAAAAGGAAATTTCCCCTTCAAGTGGTGATTCATGTTAGTGTAGTAAGTGTAATATTTCAACATATTATGACATTAAAGTTCGAACGCTGACTCCCGCCTGCGTTGCGCCCCAGGTTAAGGTATTTATTTTGAAGTGTATATTATCATTATGTTTAGGTATGTAGTCTATGTAGTACAATTGTACACAATTAGTCTATCCCCGCTCAACAATTACCTCCTACTCTCTTAAGTCGCGTAATACGCCGTAAATACGCCGTTGTGCACTTTTTTATATACAATGTAATTTTGCTTTATATTTTGTGTGCAATAAAGAAATTATGAATTCATTAAAACTGTTATTATTTTTATTCAAAAACCACACGTTACGACCAGCATAATGATATACTACTTGATAAAACTCATTTCTTATCTGAATATTGGTACATTATGATCATAATGTATCAATATTGCGACATATTATGGCATACAAATTTCGAACGCCGACGCCCGCCTGCGTGCCGCCCCTAGTTTGCCTGTGAAGTTTGTAGTACTGAACAAGCTAAACAAGTGCAGAGTAATGATCAATGCCACAATGCCGGTCGAACATGCGGTTCCTGAACACATCAAAGAGAGCTTATGATATGTGTGTAGATAAACTAATGTATGTAACTGTACGGCTTCGGGCCGTGCACTCTTGATATTGATTGGTAAATGATAAATTTTATTGTGTATAAAAGTATTGTATTGATAAATAACAATTATTGTTTTATATATTATTATTTCTTATCTGAATATTGATACATTATGACCATAATATGTATATTCTGACATATTATGACATACAAATTTCGAACGCCGACACCCGCCTGCGTGCCGCCCCTAGTTTGCCTGTGAAGTTGGTACTACTGAACAAGCCAAACAAGTGCAAAGCAATGATCAATGCCACAATGCCGGTCGAACATGCGATCATGCGATTCCTACACACATCAAAGAGAGCAGCTTATGATAAGTATGTAGATAAACTAGTGTATGTAACTGTACATAATTATACATTATGTATCACTCACATAAACTACTATATGTAAAGAATAAATGAGATTGATTTTTAACACCAGTTTGCTGATTAGAATACGTTTTCAAGTCTGATTTTATCTGAACAGTACACATTATTTTAACTGGTGGAAAATATTGTTTATTTTTTTGCATTATTTTAATAAAGACTGACTGATTAATCTGGTACTTTGAGTTTTAATGGGTCATTAGACTTATTAATTTGCTATTTTAGATTTCAACATGAGGGGTTTAAAAATAATAGCAATAAATACTCATATTTGTATTTATGATGAGTTGCTAACGTAATACAATACGAACTTGTACTGAGTTCCTAATAAATATCCATTTGGAATGGATCCTTGAACAGCCTGAGTATCTTGGTTTCTGGTTTATGTTTTAGTATTTCCTATTTTATGGTAATTGTAGTATTTTTTTTTTCAAATGGATCGTATAGTTTATCTTCATTGTTAAAAATGATTTTGTTTTGTGGTATGTATGTTAAAGAAAAAAATATAATAAGTAGACTGATTAACGAACACAGTTAAAATTATTATTCAAACTCAAACTCAATTTTTTTATTGCAAATAGGCAAAAATAATGCACTTTTACATGTCGAAAACTTACTTAAGTCTCATATGCATGGATAAAAATAATCAAATATGATCAACTAAACTAATGAGTACATAACTAATTAAGGTTTGGAGTTTGAAAAAGGAAATCTCCGTTTCAAGTGGTGAATCATGGCTGAATCTCGCACAGGAAAATGAGCCTCTATAGATAAACTCTATCAGTGCTCCGGAAATACGCCCGTCAGAGAAGGTAGCACCAAGAAACTCTACGGGGATGTATATATATATAATTTTTTTTCGTAATTTTTTTGTTATTATACAATGTACAATATACAAATAATCTAATATTATGACTATATTATTAAATTTAATTTTGATATTCTAACATCGTATCCATAAGTGCCATTAAGATGTCTCAAAATAACAATCTAACACAATAAATAAATAAGAACAAAGACAAGCTATAATGAACATAACTTATGAGAAACCAGACTGGACCAGTCCCCCCAAGCAGCACCCGTTCACGAGTATAACTTGTGCACCAGCCATCATCCCCTCGCCATATTTGAGGGAGGGGAGCAACCCGCTACACAGAGCCGCCGCAAGAAAAGACATTTTAATGAGCATGACCATATTTCTTGCTAACAGGCTTATATTCTATACTACTCAAAAGAAAATAGGGGCCACTAAGTATTTTGATTGATACGTGAAAAATATAGTAAACAGTAATGTATATTTATTAAAATAACATTTACACAAGGCTTTTGTTTTAACTTATGCTAATTACCATTTAATTGTGTAGTCAATTGTTTCACTTATTTCAATTAACATGAAATTAGTCCATTGTCAACAGCAAAAACTAAACAGAAACTCTTTGCAAAACAAAACAAACACTGACACAAGCTGTTTTTTTTAATGGTTTAGTAACGGGTGTGTCCTCCTCTCCTGTTTTCACACTCCTGGAGCCTTGAATGCATACTCTCGATTAAGTTTCTGATGTTTTCATCAGGTATCTCTTCCCACGCACGTTTCAGAGCATCCATAAGCTGTTGCTGGTTGTGAACCTCTTGCTCATGCTCCCTAACCCTTCGTTTTAATTGGTCCCACATATGCTCTATTGAATTTAAAACCGGACTATACACTGGCCATGGTAGGACACGAATACGGAAGTCATCCAGTACGATATGAGTGGCCCGAGCTGTGTGTGGGCGGGCATTGTCATGCATTAACCAGAACCCTGGCCCCACTCTCTGTGAGAATGGAATCACATGAGGCCTGATGACTTCATCGATGTACCGTTGTGCGGTTACTGTGCCTTGATTTAAGAAAACCAGCTCAGTTTTGCCTTGTAAGCTAATCCCAGCCCAAACCATCACACTAGGACCTCCAAAGCGGTCAATTTCCTTGATGCAGACATCGGAAAATCTCTCACACTGTCGTCTCCATACTCTAATCCGCCGATCTTCACTACAAAGCTTCACTTTACACTCATCTGTGAAGAGCATCATACCCCATTGATTCATGCTCCAATCTGAATGTTCGCGGCAAAAACTTAAAAGATTTCCACGTTGAACCCTAGCTAAAGGAATTCGTACTACTCGGCGTCTGGACCTTTGCTGGTCTTCATGCAGTCGATTACGTATCATTTGGTCACTAACACGAATCCCCCTTGTCAACCGTAGGCGATTTTGTAACTTACGTGCCGTCACAGAGCGCTCTCGACGGGCACTCAATCGGATGTAGCGATCCTCTTGTGCCGTAGTCGCTCGCACCCTGCCCGATCCAGGCCTTCTTGCAACACTGCCAGTCTCTTGGAACCGATCCCACACATTGTGGATGGCTCGGCGAGGGAAACCCAACGAAAAAGCTACAGAACGCTGTGAATGACCTTCAGCAATCAATGCAACGGCTCTGGTGGCAGTAATGGTATCCATATGCCTTCGTTGACGTGGCATTATTAACAAAAGATGTTAAAAGAAGCAAAAGATGGACAGAAATAGTTTTTTAACAGAATAAAATTGTGATTCCATCTGAAAGGAATTTGACCTGAAACTCGTTTTTTTCATTTGCTTCAATTTCTGGCCAGCTGTAAGACTTAAACACCAGCATTAAAGAGGTTGGATACTGAAGGAGGCCGGACATCATTAATTAGTCACTTATTAATTAGTTTACATCTAAAAATTTACTCAAAAACAGAAATATGTAAGTGGCCCTTATATTCTTTTGAGTAGTATACTTTAAAATTAATAAATTGTTATGTATTCATTGTTATTATATATATATATATAGACATAGACATAGACATAGACATCATTTATTAATAATATTCATTATAAGTCTTGCAAGGGAAAATAAATTATACATGAACTCATAGTGTAGTATTACACAGGATTCATAAAATTATTACAATATCTTAATTATTATGTCATAAAATTGATTAATTTAAATTGAATAAATTGTAAATTACCATGTCATTGGAAATATATTAAATTATAATAAAAATATATTAAATTAAATTAATAAATTACGCTTTAAATAATGTCACATTTATGGAATATAGGTATGTCAAACACATACTCATTATAGTAACGGTGTCATCGTTCTGATAATTAGTCATTTAGTTTTAGAAATTCATCGTAGCTGTAGAGGGAGGGTCTTCTCGGTAAGCCATCCTTTCAACCTCAGTTTAAAGATGGGCATACTCGGTGCACTAGTGATAGCTTCAGGTAACTTGTTGTAGACTACCGGACCCATAACATGGATCGTGTTGCTTGTTTTAGCAAGCTTGTGCTTAATTGTAGCCAGCTTGTTGGAGTTGCGTGTCTCATATTTATGCCATTCTCCAAGTCGTTTGAATTGGTCTATATTCTCACGCACATAAATGGCCACTTGGAAAATCAGAAGGCTAGGTAGTGTGAGAATTCGTAGATGTTTGAAGTGCGGTCTCGCAGATTCGTCAGTGGGTACTCTCGCCAGCAGACGCACGGCGCGTTTCTGTAACACGAACACGCGGTGCCACTGCGCCGCGCGCCCCCACAGCTCCACGCCGTACTGCAGCAGCGAGTGCACCGTCGCGTAGTAGCACGTGCGCATCGACTCTGCTGGTAGTGTAGATGACAGCCGACTTAGCGCGAAGCAAGCACTAGCTAGTTTGCTACACAGTTTGTCTATGTGTACGTCCCACGTTAGCGCTTGATCTACCTGAAAACCCAGAAATGGTGCATTGTGGACTTGCTCAATTTGAACGCCGTCCACTTCGACAGCCAAGTTAGGTCTTTGATGCCCGGAAAGATCAAATTTAATAAATTGCGTTTTGGTCGTATTCCGTAATAACCCATTTTGGCGAAACCAGCGGCACATCCGGCTGGCCACTAAGTTAAGTTCTATTTCCAGCATTGCTATTGTCGGTGCAGTCACTACCGCGGCTACATCATCGGCAAATAAAAATATTTCACCTCCGACAACCGCGCTGGGCAAGTCATTAAGAAGCAGGGAAAACACGATGTTCGACAGTGACGATCCCTGTGGTACTCCCCGAGATTACCTCACGGACCGCTCCTACCGAGTGAAGGTAGGTGAGGAGTACAGCTCACCACCCACAGGGACAGATCGCGGGGTGCCGCAGGGGTCGGGCAGTGGTCCATTGTGCTATTTGATGCATGTAAATAGCCTGTGCAACGTAGTCCGCCATTGCTCAGCGTACATGTTCGCGGACGACCTGTGCACGCTGCGGGCCGGCCGCGACATGGACGAGGTCTCGCGTCTCGTGCAGGAGGATATCGACAGTATCACTCGCTGGGCGCATGACAACGGTATTGTAATCAATTCAGATAAAACGAACCTAATTGTTATTCAGTCTCCTTACTCATGTATCCCTAAGGTATCATGCGGATTGGTTGCTCATGGCTTCTCTTGTATACATAATAATTTTTTAAATTGCAATTGTCAGACTATTACAAGAGTACCACAAGTAAAATACCTCGGCATGTTTATCGATGAAAATATGGGTTGGATAAGTCATGTGGATTATATTGTAGGCAAGCTTCGCATATTGCTATGTAAATTTAATCAGCTTAGTTATAAAGTTCCTAAATTTATGTTAAAAACTATTTATCTTTCGTTGGTTGATTCCATTGTTAGTTATGGTATTGAGTGCTATGGTTCGACTTTCAAAACTCATTTAGACAAAATTGAAACGTTACAAATTAAATTCCTAAAACTACTGGTAAACAAAAAATCTAAAGCCAAACTAAATCATGATTATAGAAAGCTGTTTAAGATATGCAATATCCTTCCAGCATCGTTAAAATATAAACACGCTGTAGCCGTAAGCAACCATGGCAGTCAGAACCATAAATTACCCAAGCAGCACGGTCTCAATACAAGATCTGTAGCTCAAGGAAAATTTGAAACTTCAAAAGTAAATAACTACTTCGGTGGTAGAATGCTAAAAAGACAGATTCCTAGAATAATGAATGAAATGCCATCTCTTATTAGATTTGAGATGAATAGAAACAAATTTTCAGTCATAATAAAACATACCTTCTAGATAGTATCCTGAGTACCTAATTGCCTGGCTAGATCTTCAATGTATAAGTTCCTACTTAGTTGACTACCATCATAGTTACCTATATTGTTATCATAAATTGTTTTCGACTATTTCTGTGTCTTAAGTAATTCTTAATATGAAGTGCGACTCCCGACCCACAGACAAACCATACTCAAACTTGGTTTTGTGGGATGTATGTTTAGCCCATAAGTATTTTTTTATGCAATAAACTCATTCATTCATTCATTCATTCATATCTGTCGAGAGACCGTCCGACTTTACAGTCCCCGCTGCTCCGACTACAAACTGCGTTCTTTCGCGCATGAAACTCGTGATCAACGCCAAGGCCGGTCCGGCAAGCCCGTAGTGCTGGAGCTTCATGTGCAGGACATTGTAATCTGCAACATCGAATGCTTTCGACAGATCACAGAAGATCACGGCGACGGCCTGGTGACGCTCACGAGCATCCAGCACTTTCCGTACTACCTCTCTTGCTAGCTGGGTGGTGGAGCGCCCTTTACGGTAAGCATACTGCCGGTCCGTGAGAGCAGTGGTGTTCGCGAGATAGTCGGTGAGCCGAGAGCTGAGGCCATTCTCTAGGATCTTTGCTATGGCCGGTATGATGGATATCGGACGATAGTGGCTTGGGTCTTCTTTTTTACCTTTGCCCTTATACAATGGACTCACTTTCACTTGTTTCATGCATTTTGGATATGTTCCAAGTTTAATACATCCATTGAACATAACAGAAAGTGGGTTACATATATAATCTGCGATGCTGTTAATGAGGCTAATTGAGATGTCATAAATATCTTTCGTTGGCTTATTTGCTACTCTTTTTTTAATAATAATAAAAAGTTCAGCCGGTGTAAACGGGCGTAAACGCAGCGAGCAGTCAGAAGGCGCACGCGCAGCCAGCAGCGAGGCGCGCGCCGCACATAGGTCGGCTTGCGGGGCTCCACACAACCGGGCTGTATTTATAAATTGCAGGTTAAGGTAATCTACGACTTCTTTTTTACATTCGAAAATTTGGCCTCTCGGATGTTTGATTACTTGGGTATAATCAACATTGGCTTTTCTAATTTTACAAGTTTCTACATTCACTACATGCCACATTGTTTTAATAACGTTGTTACTATTTCGGATTAAAGCGGAGAAGTGATCCAGCCTCTGTGTGTATAATTTATTTCTTAAACTCTCCGTTAATTCATAAATTTTCTGGTCAAGTCGAGTATAATTCGGATAGACGGGTTTAATGGCAATGAGATCAAATAGCAAAGATTTTAGATTAAGTGTCTCTTTTGTGACCCATGATTTATCTTTGTTGACATTAGGCTTACGTTTAAGGGGAAAACATATATTCGATTTATTTATTAACACATTTAATACTGACTGGGCAAGCTCCTCGATTGTTGCCTTGCTACGGAACAAATATTCCCAATCCACACTATCTATAGCCAATGCAAATTGAGCTCGAGAAGCCGCTGTGTAGTCTCTGACGAGGCGGGTGGCGGGAGGGCGAGGGGGCAGCGCCCCACACACCAGCTCCGCGCGGACGCACAAGTGATCGCTCAGGTTTGTGGAAACGGGTCGCGCCGCAGCGGTGAACCGATCTCCAGTGTTGGTGTAAACGTGGTCAAGTGATGTCGCCGATGTGAATGCTATGCGCGTAGGGAAGTCTACCAAGCTCCTGAAGCCATGTGATTCGAGTGTGTCCCTAAGATCGTTGTGTTCAGAACTGTTTACCATCGTGTCAATGTTCGCATCTCCTAACATTATACACTCGAGACCCGTCTCGATAATTTTAGCGAGAAGATTATCCAATACAGCTACGAAGTCAGATGCTTTGATTAGATTAGTGCGATACAAGTAATTTGTAGTCTAATAACTCGATTGCTGATATCTCACAGTAACGTTCAATGGCTAATTTACATATGTCTACATGTTCAATCGCTTTTGTGTCATTATCAACAAATAAACATGATCCACCGTGTTCATAGTTAGATCGACAATAACTTGAGATCAGCGTAAAGTTAGTTATATTAATACATTGCAACTCATTGCTTTTTAACCAGTGCTCAGTTATGGCTATAATATTGCTATATATATATATATATATATATGATATATATGTTATTATACATAGTCAGGTCATAAGTTCTGTCACACAATAAAAACTTTTGAATTTAGAACGCTGGCCACAAAAAAGTTTATTGAATTCGAATTTCGAATTTTTCATGAAAATAATAATGTGTACTTTTTAGAATTTTCCTCATTTTTAAATATGGAGTTGACCTTTAAAGAAGACCGTGTCGCAGTTATTGCGTTGCATCGTTGCGGTTACGCGCCAATTCAGATTTTTGACTTACTGAAAAATTTTAATATAACCAAAAGATTCGTTTATCGTACCATAAAACGATACAATGAAGACTCTAGTGTAGATGACAGGTCAAGAAGTGTTCGCCCTCGCTCTGTTAGGACTCCAGCAGTGATAAAAGCTGTGAAGGCGCGAATTCAAAGAAATCCCATACGTAAGCAGAAACTGTTGGCCCTTCAGATGGGGTTAAGCAGGACCACGGTGAAAAGGGTGTTAAATGAAGACTTAGGGCTTAGGGCATATCGAAGAAAAACAGGACATCGTTTGGACGCTCGTTTAATGGACCTGAGACTGAAGAGATGCCGCGCTTTGTTGAAGCGGTACGCGGGAAAAAAGCATCGGGAAATTCTTTTTTCGGATGAAAAAATCTTCACCGTGGAAGAGAGCTACAACAAACAAAATGATAAGGTGTACGCACGCAGCAGTGAAGAAGCGAGCAACCGTATTCCGCGTGTCCAACGAGGTCATTTTCCATCCTCGCTCATGGTTTGGTTGGGAGTCTCTTATTGGGGCTTAACTGAGGTACATTTTTGTGAGAAAGGCGAAAAAACGAATGCAGTTGTGTATCAAAATACAGTCCTCAAGAACCTTGTGGAACCTGTTTCTCATACCATGTTTAATAACAGGCACTGGGTATTCCAACAAGATTCTGCGCCAGCTCATAGAGCGAAAAGCACACAGGACTGGCTGGCGGCGCGTGAAATCGACTTCATCCGGCACGAAGACTGGCCCTCCTCCAGTCCAGATTTGAATCCGTTAGATTACAAGATATGGCAACACTTGCAGGAAAAGGCCTGCTCAAAGCCTCATCCTGATTTGGAGTCACTCAAGGCATCCTTGATTAAGGCAGCCGCCGATATTGACATGGACCTCGTTCGTGCTGCGATAGACGACTGGCCGCGCAGAATAAAGGCCTGTATTCAAAATCGCGGGGGTCATTTTGAATAAACTTTATTACCATAAGAATCTATGTTTTATTAAGTTCATTTTGCTATATAAATGTTTACATAAATAATAAACATTTCTAAATTATTTCATTTTGAACATGTGACAGAACTTATGACCTGACTATGTATATCATTTATTTATTATTATTATTTGTTTATTCTTATTATATCTACTATTTATTTGATTACATGTATTTTTATAGTAAGTATCATATTTTATTGGTATTTGGTAAGTATTTAATTGCACTCTTTTCATTTAATATGTATCCTATCCAGATAGGTTTGCTGGAAGAAATCTCTGTTGAGAGATAAGCAGCTAACCTTTGCCTTTTAATTTCGTGTATAATTGTATTGTTGTAATGTTCTGTGCAATAAAGAATTGTGAATTGAATTGTATCACCCCCCCCCCCCCCCCCCCACCCCCACCCCTATAGCACTTTAGTACACCAAATTATATTATCAGACTATTAAATTACATTATAGCATTAGTAAACGCTAGGTAAATTATTATTATCATTCTCATGGAGCTTGGGCCATTGAGGCCATGCAGTTTTGTCTTTAACATAGTCATTAATAGTGTAATAGGCTTTCTTTATGCTTTCTTTATCCTTAATAAATGTTTTAAGCCTTTGCATGGGTAATTGATCACTTCCCCCTGGAAACTTATTATAAAAGCGTATACAGTTCCACATAAATTGTAACGGCATAAAGGCTAAGGTCGAGCCACCGTTGTCAGAAGCTATGATCGTCTATTCTATCTACCCCCAACTTAGATGTCCCGATTCAGCTGTAAAAATTGCAAATTAAGAATGATAAGTCTGAATTTCTCGTTCGTTGAGAAGTTCGTTAGGCGTACAATAGTCGAACGGAAGATTGGTTCAGGAAGTTAGAGTTTCAAGTCAAACAGAGAAAGCATGTATGCCCGCAAGCCGGTATTTCGCATCAGTTAGCGGTGTTTTGCGTTCCATTTATTTTTTGTATATATGGGCGCATGGAGCTTCTTTATAAGTGGTCGACCACAATTTATAATATTTGTTTGGGATATCGTATAGATATCCGTCGTAGTGTTACGACGTGAGTACTCAATGATATTTCATGTGCTCGCTAGCAGCGGTTTTAGTGGCTCCAATTATATAATTAGCGGTAATAACGATCCAAATAGACCGGGTTTACACAATTGCGATTTGATTTTCCAAAATGGGTCTGAACTAGCGGTTTCCTCAAAAGGTCCGTAACGTTTTGAAACCATCAACTCTGCGCAATTTGAGCTGGATGTTATCGAAACGTTTTCATTAGCGCTTTTGGAGATCTAACCCACTCCACAGCGAGTTACATACTTCGGAAAATACCGAACTAAGTATCAGGCTAACCACAGCTCTTCCTCGACTGAGCCCAGCAAAATAAATGCTTGACACAATCTACACGTTAGAATCTCCAGCGAAATTTACATTTAATTTAAAGATGCAACTTGAATCCAAACAGATCCAAGGCAAAGCAAAACAATCTACCCGTTCCTAAACAATGAACTTTAGACTGTAATTTGTCAAAAATAACAACGTGATAGGTTATCTGAGTAGACAACGTTTATACTTTGTTCTGAATTTGTTATTTTCATCCGCGAAACCTCATTGATCAAACAGTCTCCCTATGCCTTGACAACCTAGGTTTAGCCGCAACTAAACTCCTGTCTAGCCTAGTCTAAAATCCTAGTGTTATACCACGTCCATTATCGACACCACTCGAAAATGGTTGAGTATGATTTGAATGTGTTTGTATGGTTAACGACTGTGTGTGTGGGAATTTCAAAACTCGCTACACAAAGGAATGAGAAGAGGATTAGCCCGCGAATATCCTAAGAGCTAACCCAGGAACCCTATGATGAAGGAAAAAGGAAATTAGGGTCGCTCCAAGCCCAGACTCAGACTCAGATCAATTTACCCACAAGTTCTTATCTAACGACCCAAGGATAGTTTTGGAATTTGGGGTAGGTTGATTTAAAGGATAGGAACCGAGGTATATATATCTCGGCGCTTCAGACACTCACGAAAATCCACTGTAACACGCAATCACAAGTCTTCCAGTTCCAGACGCGTAAAACGGCAGACCGAACTGAATAGATTACACGAAAGACGTATGTCACAGTAGTTTGACGTAGGGACTGAATGACTCCTCCACCCACGCGCTCGTATTTATAGGCCCCACATGTCTGAAAAAATGGCGTCCTTTGCGTGACACAATCTGCCCAAGCGAAAGCTTCTTATCCCTAACTACACAGGGTCTAATTTCAATCAAACATGCCATGCACGCCTGCAGTTACAATTTTGTGTATGCATTTTCTATAATCAACCGTCGGTCATCACTCAAGTCATTTGGTATTGCCAATACACAAAATTTGTCGATCGCTGGCCACAAAATCGGTTGCGATTAATTAAGCCTGCCCGACCGCTAGCGTCTAAGACAAAGATCACTATTCAAACCCGTGATGTCAAACTCACCACGTCGTACCAATCAAACGCAATTGTATATTTGCAGTCAACACATTAGCTTTCTCCGTATAGTTTCATAAGAAACCTTCCATTATTTAGTTATTTATAATTTATTCAGCGCGCAACCAAATCCTACATATTTCGCAGGAATGCGACAAAAAAACCTGACCCGACCTCGCTTCTCCGAACCAACCACGTTCTATGGCCCCTTTCTTGTCAACTTACTTCGAATCACTCAATAACCCAAGCGTTAAAGGAACTGACTTTTGTATTCAATGTGTACCGTGCGGCGATGAGCTAGCCCTCTGTCACGCAAAACGAAGTATTAAATGAACTGACTCTTGTGTACCATTACAGCTCCCTCCCAGACCTTGAGACACTGTTTATCTCAGTTAAACATGGCGCAAGGATCTCATTACCACAATGCTAACCCACGCTTTGTCCATATCCACTCTATATGCACGAACATCTCAAATCATGTACACAGACCGATGAATCTGTCAATTATGCATATAATATTTACACAACTCGATTGACCTCTCTCCTGTCTTATCTTATTTATCTACCTAACTATACAACCTCGCACACCCGCACCTTATCGTAATTCGTATTTATATATACAATTTATTTTTATTTATTTTTTTCTTTCTTTCTAAACCCTGCAAGATCCTTAAATCTACAAGGTAGTTACTCAAATTTACAGCCTAAAGCTTACTTATATAACTTTTATACACTACCTTATTTGTCTACGCCCTTATTCGTCCTCACATAATATCTGGCTATATTTATAGTATTGTAGTTACCCAATATCTCATTTGAAACCGGATCTGCTAAAGTATAACAGTTCGGATATACCACTGCCGAAATAACATAAGGCCCTTTATACAACAACGAAAATTTTCGCTTGATTTTATGTTCTTTATTTGAACGCACAAAAGTCTTAATTTTCACATAATCACCTATACGATAGACTTCTAACTTACGCCGTTTGTCTGCCTGTCGCTTACGTCATTCACTAGAAATTTTAGAGTTCTCTATCGCTGCATTCCGCACCTGTTCCGTATCTCGCACACTATGACCTAATAACCATTCATCGCCTAATTCTTTGTCAATAGTTAACGGTTCCCGCCTACCAAACGCCAACTCATTAGGAGCGAATCCGGTGCTCGTGTGTTCGATATTATTGTAGCAATTTTCAATGTCCGGTAACACGTCGACCCAACTTCGTTTACTTCCGCCGCAATAGGTTCTAATTAGTCGACCTAGCTCGCGATTCACTCTTTCTACGCTATTAGAATTTGGACAATACACCGACGTATGAGTGACCCGAATCCCTAGCTGTTTGAGACCAAATTCCCAAACTTTTGATATGAACTGTGGTCCTGAGTCTGTAATTACAGTTTCGATAGGTATTTCCCTATGAAATCTCTTTGTACAAGCGAGCACGCTCCTACCTGTCGCTTTCCGCATTGGATACAGTTTTATTACCTTACTGTACACGTCTTGAATCACATATATTTATTTATTTATTTATTTATTTATTTGGTTTACTTACAGTTTGTGCACTTAAAGTTACAATACAAAAAGTATGACTAATTATGAACAACGCTTAGTGCAAAAACTACTTACAAGTAAACACCGCATTGTTATGGAAACATAATTTGGAGTCTAGGTTAGTACGAAGTAGACTGTGCTAAGGTAACTAAGGTAAGTAGTAAACTAATAATAAAAACTAATACGAGATTTAAAGAGGCATAAACTATAGTCAACAGTGACAGGCTGCTGCTGAGTGCTGATCGTGATGATCATAAAGACTAGAGACTAAATGATTAAATGAATACCTACGCCAGGGTTAAGGTCTTTATCTTTATTGATGCATCGTGGAAGATGTCAATCATGTCGCTATATTTGTTGAGAGATTTACAGAGGCGAGGGATGGCTGAGTTAGCTCCAAGTACCGTTCTACGAAGTGGCGGAATTAGTGGCGTCGTTCGTAGTCGGGGGAGTCTGGGTGGTACCCTGATTTTTAATTTAGATAATAGTTGTGAGCAGTCAATTTTGTTATTAAGAATTTTGTGCAAAAAAAACTAAGTCAATGTAGTCGTATCTGTTAGTCATAGGTTTCATTCCAAAATGTTTGAGTCTGTCCTCGTAAGTCGATATGGTTTTAGCCACTCCTTTGGAGTATGCCAGGTGCCACATAAACCTCTTTTGTATGCGTTCCAGTTTAAGCATGTGCGTCGCGTAGTGTGGACGCCATAATACACTGGCATACTCAAGTATACTACGTACTAGGGTGTTATACAACAGGATTTTAGTTTTAGGATTACTAAAAGTTTTGCTGTTTCTGATCACATATCCCAGCATTTTAGAAGCCCTTTTTACAGTGCTATCAATGTGTGGAACAAAGGTCAGTTTCTGGTCAAAGATTACACCGAGGTCCTTGACTGTTTCAAGTAAAACAAGTTCTGTTGTGTCTATAGAATAACGTGTTGGAATGCCCCACAGTTTTCTAGTAAAAGTTACGTGGAAGCATTTGGAGGCATTAAGTTGCATTCCGTTTTCGCGACACCAGTGTGACAATCGGTCTAGATCCTCCTGTAAAAGTGTGGAGTCGTTCTTGCTTTCTATGACTTTCGCTATATTGAGGTCGTCTGCATACATGAAGGGGGTCGTGTAGCGGAAGCAATTCGGCAGATCATTAATAAATAAATTAAACAATACTGGTCCTAAGTGTGATCCCTGCGGAACGCCAGATGTAATATCGCTGTATTTTGATGTATGCCCATCAACTACGACACAGAACTTGCGACTTTTTAGATAGGATTCTAACCAATTTAAAATAGGGCCTGTGAAACCGAAATTTTCTAATTTGTACATTAAGACTTTATGGGAAACTTTATCGAAGGCCTTGCTGAAGTCCGTATATATGACGTCCACCTGCTTGTTTATGTCTATTGCATCCACAAGCATCTCTTCAAAACTAACCAGGTTAGTGCATGTAGACCTGGATTCTAAGAAACCGTGTTGGTGGATCGTCATAAGCTGCTTGCAGTGCCTCTGGATGTGGGGACAGACTAATGACTCAAGGATTTTTGCGAATGAACTTAATATAGAGATTGGGCGGTAGTCTTTGACGGAGGTAAGCTCTTCACCTTTGAATGTTGGCACAACTCTTGCCGTTTTCCAATTATGTGGAAATATACCTGATTTAAGCGAGCGGTTGAAAATAAGATACAATGATTCCGTTAGACTGGTTGCACAAGCTTTGATCAGTAAAGGTGGGATATCATCGGGCCCGGGTCCTTTGTTGGGGTCAAGGTGTTTGAGTTTAAAGAATATTTCCGCACGTGTAATATTTAATGACGAAAAATTGTCATTGTGTAGGTCTATTTTGTCCATATGGTCTGTGTTGTTGTCACTAGTACTATAAACTGAAAGGAAAAACGACGCAAACATTTCACAGACATCTGTAACGGTTGTTGCTATTTTACAGCCGTTGATCATTGTGGCTGGGTAGGAACTTTGGCCAAAGCGCTTACTCTTTACGAATGACCAGAATATTTTGGGATTCGAGGCGATATTCTTCTCCAATGTCTCATGATAATGAAGGTAGCTACTAGCGGCAAGTTTGTCGCAGCGTTTTTTGAGTATACCGAGAGATATTTTGTCCAGAGGGTTATTGTATTTCTTGAAACGCCGTCTAAGGTTGTTTTTTTCCCGCAGCAGTTTGATAAGGTCCTTTGTGAACCAGTTAGGGTACCTTAGTTTTGTCATTCGTTTTTGAGGTACAAATTTATTAATGCTTTTAGATAATTGGTCATAGAGGAGGCCTACCATGTCATTCACGTCATCGAATGCTTTCATTTGTTCACCCCAATCAAGGCTGCCTAGGTGATTGTTGATTGCATTGAAATCAGCTTTGTAGAAGTTATGTCTTGGAGCGTTATTGTTGTAAGGGAGTCTATCTGGTACTGATGATGATATGCAGACATCGAGCGGAGGGTGTACAGGGTCAACTTTAGATAATATATTGGTCGCTGCCGAAACCTTGCAACTTGCTATGTCTGTAACTATTATGTCAAGAATATTACCGTTGTTGTTATATATGAGGTTTTTCTGGACAAGGTCATTTAGAGTCAAAAAGTCTGTAAGTAACTGCTGTTTGGATGATGTGATGGTTCCTTGTACTTCCCAGTTAATACAGCCGAGATTGAGATCTCCCACGATGCATGTTTTTGTGTCGTTTAGTTCAGAAACGCGATTACAATTAGCCAAGAAACAATCGACCAGTATGGTCTTAACGGGCGGAGGGAGATAAACTACACAGAACGCCAGTGGTACTGTGTTATCAACTATCACCCATAGGTCCTCACAGGTACTTTCCCAACATAACATTCGTTTAGATTTTAAGTTTTTAGTTACGGCTATCAAAACCCCTCCACCATCTTTTTTTTTACTAATGCTTAGGTCTCTGTCCCTCCTATAAACAACATATCGATCATCAAATAGTTCATTATTGAGTATTCCATCATTGAGCCAGGTTTCTGTCAATATTATAATGTCGTAATTACTACATGCTACATTTTTATAGAAAATATTTGTTTTAGTTCTTAGACCACGAATATTTTGGTAATATATATTTAGCTCGGTAATGGTGTTAACAAAAAAGCATGCATGACTTGAGGTCCAATTCAAAGTTTAAGTAAGTTTATGAAGAGTTTCCATATCTTTTATAAGAATATAAGCGAAGTCCGTGTGTTTGCGCATAAAGATACGCCCATTCCTTATCCATATGAACTGGTAGCCTAGTTCCTTGTCCTTGTATCTAGCAGCTGCGTGGAGCGCTCTGTTACTTGGTGAGAGATGTTCCGCGACGAAGATTGGGGTATTTTCACCAGCAATACCCAGGTGTGAAGAGTTCAGATTGTTCTTTGGATTAGCCTTGTTGAATTTAATCACAGCAGCAAGGAAGTTGTCCCTAATCCTGGGCGAAGCCAATTGGACGACTATAGAGCGCGGACGAGGGTTGGCAGGATCCGCTTTAGCCACACAAGAGCTGTGTAGTATGTCTGTATCAGCTAAGGTACAGTCTATGGTGTTGCCGAGCTGCAGGATGATACTGTTTGTGTTTTCATTCTTTTACTCTGGCACACATTGTACTTCAATGTTGTTGGCGCGCGCGTGCTGTTCTAGATTTCCTACAGTCTTCTTTAGTTCGTTCACGGTTGCTCGAAGCTCTAAGTTCTCCGCCATCATCTCAGAATAATCTTGAGTAGTAGATTTAACTGCTTTCATTGCGTCTTCAAATTGATTGTTAATGTAGGCCATACTTGATTTGACGTCTTCTACTTCTTTGCGGATGGATGAAAGTTCTCGATTAATAGTAGTTGCAATGGACTTCTGGATCTGGGTCGCGAAGAACTCCATCTGCGTCTTAACAATATCAGTGACAATCTTTCTCAAGTCGTTAGCTGTCACCATTGAAGATTCCGGTGAAAATGATGAGGCAAGTCGTTTAGTGGGTCTGGTCATTGTAACGTTCGAACCAAGTTGGGTAACGAAGCCAGGGGTGGCAGGTAGTCCCCCTGAAGAGAGAGTACCATCGTCAGTACAGAGGGGACAGGCCCAGTTTTGTGGGTTTTCGACGGTGACGCCATCCTGTTCTATACACACCCGGTGAAAATGTTTTTTACATTACGTGCATGACAGCGCCTTTTCTTGAGGGACATCTGTCTTGCATAAGTTGCAATTGCTTGTAGTGGTGGCCATGGTAGATTTTGTGGTGTTTGTTGTTTTTTATCCTGGTTATATGAGTTGTGTCGTGCTGGTAAACAAAAACAAAAAAAATAATAGAAAATGAAGAATATAAAATTTCTTCTCAGTTCGAGATTTGAACCAGGGTCCCCGGCGTTCGATTCCGCCTGCGGTACGGCTGAGCTACGAGGGTTCTTGCATCAAGCGACGAATAAGTGGTATCAATTGCGGGTGACTCGTCGTCGTAGACAAGCGCTGAGCAGACGAGACTGAGAAAACTATACCTGTCTCGTGCCCCCGCGGGTTGCGGGGAGGGGCTGTGCACGCGCTTAGACTGGTTTCTCGATGCGCCGGTGGGGTGCTCGTGGAAGTAATGGCGTTGATTTGCACGACGATTTGGCCCGTAATGAGTTAGTGATATCGATCAGAGTTGAGTATACTATCACTGTGAGTTATAATAAAATTGTTGAGAGCACCGATAACACGTCCGTACTGTATGACGACCTGGACGAGAGAGGATATTGATATCCGAATTTACCTACTGGCAATGGCCCATAAAGGTCCGAGAAAACTTTCTCACCCAACTTTTCCGCCAACACCGGTGTACAAGGACCAACGGTATTGTTAGTACTTGGTTTGACCTTTTGACATATGTCACAACTTCTTATCACCGTGCTAATCACCCTACTCATATGAAGAAAGTAATATCTGTCCTTCATCAGTGCTAATATTTTATATCTGCCGTAGTGACCTATTTCTTCATGTATGTGTAATATTAGTTCCTCCTGTAATGACTCCGGAATTACTAGCAACCGTACGTTCCGCTTCGGCACATGAAAATATAACGTATCACCTACTAGCTTGTAATTATCAAACCCTCTCGTCTCCGTATCTACCACCCTACGTCTGATACAACCGCTAATTCGATTTAACCGCTCATCTTCGCTTTGTAATCTCACAATGTCCCGTAAACTCGAAATAACACTTGCGGTATTCGATGCCTGAAACCAAAATATTCCCGGCTGAACATACTGTCATTCATACCTCCATGACCCGCTATTTGCCTGCTTAGCGTGTCGGCAATTTGATTGTCAACCCCACGCACATACTCTATGTTGTAATCGAAATGCTCCAAAACCATAATCCACCTAGTTACGCGTGCCCCCAATAAAGTCCACGACTTAATGAACGTCAAACTTTTATGATCTGTCCTAATAACAACCCTTTCTCCTCGCAAATATAAAATCGCTTTAAAGTGTATATGACCGCATACATTTCCTGTTCGCTTACAGACCATCTCGTTTGAGCTCCTTTAAAAGACTGCGAACAAAACCCTATAAATTCGTTCATGGCCCAAATCATCTAATTGATAGACGTAACCCCCAATTCCTATAGCGCTGGCGTCGCATTGAACATAATTCGTCTTTCCCGCCCATGGCTGACTCAATATTATACTTTCTGAGAATTGTTTTTTTATCTCGTCAAAAGCACTCTGCACGTGCGTACTCCAAACGAACTTGACTCCAGACCGTAATAAATTGTATAATGGTTGCGTTAGCGTTCCAAAATTTTTTATGAATCTCCGAAAGTAATTTATGAACCCCAAAAACGCCCTCAATTGCCTGACAGTTCTGGGTGACGGATATAATTTAAGTGTTTCTATTTTGTCCGGGTCCATCTGCAAACCTTGCGTAGACAAAATATGCCCCAATAACTTGACCCTTTTTTGTGCGAACTCGCATTTTTTTAGTTTGCATGTGAAACCCGCGTCTTTCAATTTACTCAGAACCGTGTCCACTTGAGACAAATGCTGATCGATGTCACCCTCAGTTAAAATCGCCAAATCGTCAACAAAATTTAAGCAATATGACCTAACCTCTGGCCCTAGAATTAAGTCCATCGCCCTCGAAAATGAACCCACACTGGTTTTCAACCCCTGAGGTAACACGTTGTAAACATAACTTCTGCCTTGATATACAAAACTCGTGTATCGTTTAGATTCGTCTGATAATGGTATAGAAAAATACGCATCGTTGATATCAATGACCCCTATGTAATTTATCCGGTGACCCGACTGCAATATCTCACTCATTAAAGGTGTAGTTTCAACTTCCCCAACCATTCCCGTGTTTAATAGTCGCGCATCGAGTAATATCCGAACCTCCCCTGACTTCTTTAGTGCACAAGTCAATGGACTGCTGAAATCCGTAGATTGCCTGCTAATAATACCTATCTGTTCCATTTCTTCCAATCGTTTTGTTACTTTATCGCGATATGCGAACGGTATGGGATAGCTTCGTTTTACGAAAGGCGTTTCATCTCTCATTATTATCTCATGTATATTTTTATTTGTCCGACCCACCCTATCGCTAAACAACTCTGCATGTTTATTTAACACCGGCAATAACTTTGTTTTGTGTTCAACAGGTATTGATGAATTATTCACATATTCCTCTATCATATTTCTACTGGTATCTTGGTTCTGTACTCCCATTGTACAACAACAAGCTTCCTGATCGGGCCCCGTACCTAATGGTATTTCACACATCCGCCTGGCGCTTCGTATAATTAGCCTCTTATTTCCTTCACACATTAAACTGAATCGCGTCTGTTGTATAAAATCAAACCCTAAAATTTAATCTTTAGGCACCCTTGTTAATACTAGCATTGGAGTATCGATAACGCATTCACCTATTGTTAATGGTAACGTGACTAACTTATCTACCTTCTCCTTACTGACCCCAAATGCACCTGTGATTCTCAAACTTGGGATCGTTATTTCCGTTGGTTTTCCCAATTGCGTGTGACAGAATATCCGTATCTGTAAGAGCATATAATAAAATATTGTAAATAACATATCAGTAAAGTAGTAATTAATTATAAATTAATGACAGGATATTCATTATGAAATACAAATTAAATTATTAACAACGTTTAAGAATTTATAAATGGTGTTCAAGTCAATATCCTGTCATTGTCACTTCCGCATTTCAGTAATAAATATGATTATTTTATAAGATAATTTTGTAATCATAAATAAGTAGCCTAAAATTCATCATAAAATGCGAAATGAATTATGGAAATCATATTAGAATTTACAAGTCCTTATTCAATCAATTTCCGGTATATTCGAAATAGTTGTTTCTATAAATATAATTTATAATAAATAATAAGATCATAATATTATCAGATAATTGTCATAATAATTAATAATATTTTACACGATTTAATTCACTAAGATTTTACATGTATTTCTGTCTTTCTACAATTATGTTTGTGTGGCGCCAAAGCGGCCACGTGTGGCGGCAAATCTGTTATTGTCAGACAGGGTATAAAAGCAACAGTGAACAACATGGCCAGTCACTTGTGTCTGGGCGTCCGTTCCGAACTAATCTCGGTAAGTGAATTAATCCTGCCTTTCATTGTGCTTTTATGTTTCTGGCTCAATGATTATTTTACATTGTGCTAAATCTATTTTAATATTATTTTGTACTACTTGTATCCTATATAGAAAAAGAGGCGATATTCTATTGTAACAACTAGCTTTGTAGATATATCGACGATATAAAGGATATTGGGTGTTTTATGACCATGTGAATAAATATCCGACATTAGATTAGTTTATTTTATATACAGTGTAATATATATTCACATAAAATCGTAATTTCATTGTGTTTCCCTCAAGTTTCACTTTCAATAAATGAAATATAAGGTAATGTGTTATTTCATTTCTCAGATGTCATTATTAGGGAATGTGATGGTGAATATAATGGATAACCAGGGATCCTAATAGTAATCTGCTGAATCTAGGTATGCTTATCGAGATTATAGAGAATAATTTAACACGTGCATACTTCATCATACACTCCCCGACTTATTACACTGACTTCGCTCCCCGAATCAATCAAACTCCTTACAACAATATTTCCAATACACACATCTATCTTAGGTAATGTCAATGTACTACATAGTTCGCGTCCACATTCAGTCGAATCGTCGTCTCTGAATATGGTATGTAAACGCCTGTCATTGCGGTCTCTACAATCCAATCTCGATTTTTCATCTAAACACACGGCATATCCATGCGCTTTATGCGCTAGTAATTGAATAAATTCATTCACACCCACGTCCGAATCCAAATTACACAAATCATACAGTCTATGCTTTCTTTCAATTTGATCGGCTGTCCATCCAAAGCGTAATAAATATCTGAGCGTAAACGACCCGCGCGATTCCACTAGTATTTTGAATTCTGATTCATCGCATTATTCCTGTCACTTGAACTTTGCCCTGCCTCTGTTTTACCTGAACTATCATTGCCCCTTTGAAACTCTATTGCCTTGAAACTAGCCTGAGGCTGTCTACCTCTACCGCGAAAATAACCGCGAGCGCGCGTCCCAAATTCGTTTCGTGCCTTTGTTCCCGCGTTATAATTATTTCTACGGCTCACCGCGTTATATCGCATCGTATTTACTCGCAGAGCACGATATTGCCCTCGCATATATCTATTCCGACTTACATTGTTCGTATTCATTGTCTCCGACCTATGCAACGCACTTAATCCCCCATCGATATTACGTTCTAATTGCCGAAGAAACTCGACCGCGTCTCGTATCGTCATTGGGTCCTTTCTAGCAAAAAACGCTACTTGAATATCGCGCGGCAACTGTCTGAAAATCGTGTTGATCTTCTCCGTATCAGTAAACGGTATCGTAAGCTCATATATGCTATTCAATTGAGAAGCAAAGAATTCTTCCATACTTTGACCTTTCTTAGGATCGAACTTCGCGGTTAGGAATCTTTGTTTAATTCATTCCTGTTCATTATCTCCCCAGAATACCTCTCTGAAATCTTTTACAAAATCCGAATAAGTTCGCCATGAGTCTCTGTATATGCTCATTCGAACTTTTGCAATTCCCACCAAGCTATCCGTTGCCCATATCAAAGCCCTCGAACTATCTCCCGAGACTTTAATATAAGCCTTTAAATCTCTTAAGAAAATCATCGGATTTTCCGAACTCCGCCCATCGAATGTTGGCAACTTCTGTGTCATTTTCACTATGCATTTTTGACGTTTTTCTACCGATTGTTCAAACGTCTCTAGTTCCTGTTTGTCCGTCTGTCTGTCCGAAGTCCTACTAGCATTGCTCGCACTTGACCTCCGTTCCAAACTGTCTAACCTGCTCACTATTTCAGATAACAATTGAGTCACCTGTCCTGACGCCATTCCATTATTAGAAACACTTGTCTGTGAAAGTGAGTCGTCTTGTACAACCCGACTAACGTTTTTTTTAGGTCGGCCCATTATTTCTCAATACTAAACCTTCGGCTTGTTCGATGAATTGTGAAAACAATGCCCCTTTTTTATGTTGTTGCTTATTTATCTTACCTACAAAACTGAACTGTTTAAAATCGTTTCTACGTTGTGTTATTTTTAAAAGGTAACGCGTTAGACCTTGATTCTTATAGAATATCTAGATATTAGAATATCTAGAATATCCTTCGGTCTCGGCACCAGACAAATCTGTAACGGCATAAAGGCTAAGGACGAGCCACCGTTGTCAGAAGCTATGATCGTCTATTCTATCTACCCCCAACTTAGATGTCCCGATTCAGCTGTAAAAATTGCAAATTAATTAAATTAATGATAAGTCTGAATTTCTCGTTCGTTGAGAAGTTCGTTAAGTGTACAATAGTCGAACGGAAGATTGGTTCAGGAAGTTAGAGTTTCAAGTCAAACAGAGAAAGCATGTATGCCCGCAAGCCGGTATTTCGCATCAGTTAGCGGTGTTTTGCGTTCCATTTATTTTTTGTATATATGGGCGCATGGAGCTTCTTTTTAAGTGGTCGACCACAATTTATAATATTTGTTTGGGATATCGTATAGATATCCGTCGTAGTGTTACGACGTGAGTACTCAATGATATTTCATGTGCTCGCTAGCAGCGGTTTTAGTGGCTCCAATTATATAATTAGTTCACGGCAATAACGATCCAAATAGACCGGGTTTACACAATTGCGATTTGATTTTCCGAAATGGGTCTGAACTAGCGGTTTCCTCAAAAGGTCCGTAACGTTTTGAAACCTTCAACTCTGCGCAATTTGAGCTGGATGTTATCGAAACGTTTTCATTAGCGCTTTTGGAGATCTAACCCACTCCACAGCGAGTTACATACTTCGGAAAATACCGAACTAAGTATCAGGCTAACCACAGCTCTTCCTCGACTGAGCCCAGCAAAATAAATGCTTGACACAATCTACACGTTAGAATCTCCAGCGAAATTTACATTTAATTTAAAGATGCAACTTGAATCCAAACAGATCCAAGGCAAAGCAAAACAATGTACCCGTTCCTAAACAATGAACTTTAGACTGTAATTTGATCTCTTCGCGCGTCCCCGACAACACTCAAATGTCAAAAATAACAACGTGATAGGTTATCTGAGTGGACAACGTTTATACTTTGTTCTGAATTTGTTAATTTCATCCGCGAAACCTCATCGATCAAACAGTCTCCCTATGCCTTGACAACCTAGGTTTAGCCGCAACTAAACTCCTGACTAGCCTAGTCTAAAATCCTAGTGTTATACCACGTCCATTATCGACACCACTCGAAAATGGTTGAGTATGATTTGAATGTGTTTGTATGCTTAACGACTATGTAAAACTCGCTACACGAAGGAATGAGGAGAGGATTAGCCCGCGAATATCCTAAGAGCTAACCCAGGAACCCTATGATGAAGGAAAAAGGAAATTAGGGTCGCTCCAAGCCCAGACTCAGACTCAGATCAATTTACCCACAAGTTCTTATCTAACGACCCAAGGATAGTTTTGGAATTTGGAGTAGGTTGATTTGAAGGATAGGAACCGAGGTATATCTCGGCGCTTCAGACACTCACGAAAATCCACTGTAACACGCAATCACAAGTCTTCCAGTTCCAGACGCGTAAAACGGCAGACCGAACTGAATAGATTACACGAAAGACGTGTGTCACAGTAGTTTGACGTAGGGACTGAATGACTACCCCACCCACGCGCTCGTATTTATAGGCCCCACATGTCTGAAAAAATGGCGTCCTTTGCGTGACACAATCTGCCCAAGCGTAAGCTTCTTATCCCTAACTACACAGGGTCTAATTTCAATCAAACATGCCATGCACGCCTGCAGTCTACAATTTTGTGTATGCATTTTCTATAATCAACCGTCGGTCATCACTCAAGTCATTTGGTATTGCCGATACACAAAATTTGTCGATCGCTGGCCACAAAAGCGGCTGCGATTAATTAAGCCTGCCCGACCGCTAGCGTCTAAGACAAAGATCACTAGAATTATATTCAAACCCGTGATGTCAAACTCACCACGTCGTACCAATCAAACGCAATTGTATATTTGCAGTCAACACATTAGCTTTCTCCTTATAGTTTCATATGAAACCTTCCATTATTTAGTTATTCATAATTTATTCAGCGCGCAACCAAATCGGCTCTGATCCCTACATATTTCGCAGGAATGCGACAAAAAAACCTGACCCGACCTCGCTTCTCCGAACCAACCACGTTCTATGGCCCCTTTCTTGTCAACTTACTTCGAATCACTCAATAACCCAAGCGTTAAAGGAACTGACTTTTGTATTTATTGTGTACCGTGCGGCAATGAGCTAGCCCTCTGTCACGCAAAACGAAATATTAAATGAACTGACTCTTGTGTACCATTACAAAATGAACCATTAACCTTCTGCAACCGAAATGTAGGTACATTCAGTTTATTTTTATTTCTAGTGTTGAAATTATGTACATCGCAATTTTTGACAGTTAAAAACAAATCTATTCAGATTTCATAATGTTTAATTATAAGTACTTATGATATTAATGTATAATTCTAACTAAAGTTCAGTTTCAGAAAATAAAAATAAAATTAGTGTTTAGTACATACTATATTGAAAATGACATCCATGTCGCTGCACTGAGCATAACAAGCAACTACTACTAAGATTATCATAATAATGAGTAAATAACACAAGTTTATTTTACTGTGTTTAAATATTTACAACGATGTCTATATTATTTTCTTATATAAGAAAGCCTTTTAAGTAAGAAAGTATATGGAATAATATTCAATTTTAATATATCATCGCATGTGGGATCATTAATCTAGAAAAAACATATCGCAACATAAATCCCCGATTCAATTAGTCTCTATTGGCAGAGAATTTACAATTTGCTTGTGTTTCGCTAAACCTAAAGATCTTGTATTCTCTGAAATAAGCACACTTCGACTAGCAGTTCGAAGAACGTCGTTTGGCACTTCATTAAAATCTTTTTTAGATAACATATATTATGCAATACGCATGTTACGACTATAAATTCTTAAATTTGAAAGGTACTCTCCGATACTCCTCCATCTTATTTTCCACATACTAAAGGCCCTTTCTATAGCAATTCTAGCTGAGAAAAGACAGAAATTTAAAAAATCTGTCGTAATGAAAGATGACTATTGTCATGGCACAATTATATTCTGGCGTACGCCATATGCGGCATCACCGACTAACTGGGACTCGTCTGGAAAGTATTTTGAATCTTCCATTCTTCCAAGTATTTTTGAACAGCTGACACTCTGAAACCCTGGCATCATGAACGCTTCCCCTGCTTCCAGAAAATACACTGGTAATAGTAGTATAGTAGCAAACAGCCTGTACTTGAACAAATGCATAGCCTTTACGATTTATTTAAGAACTTTTATCTTTTTTCGCGGATCACATTTCACATGTGTCCCATCAATGGTGCCCACACCTTTAGGGAAAGCACTTAATTTTTCATAACCCCTCATGACTTGTTTGCTTCATGTCCTTTGGGCCGTTTTATAAATTTTGGAGCCAACCTCTACATAAAAATTGTGCGACACACAGTGACTAGCTCTTATGGCAGTTAGCTTTACCACATGAAATTTCTCACTGACTGATCTCTAACTCTTTGAAGTCGCCAGGATCGAAAATGTAATTAAGAGCTGTTTTTTGGGTGCTATTGGCTTAATGCCCAGGTCGAAGTTGGTGTTCACTAACACTCAAGATGTAGTTAAATGTTTCTGGATACATCTGAAATGACGTTTGCAGACTTCGTTGCAAGGCAAAAAATAACGTAAATACATATACATAGTCAGGTCATAAGTTGTTTATTATTTATGTAAACATTTATATAGCAAAATGAACTTAATAAAACATAGATTCTTATGGTAATAAAGTTTATTCAAAATGACCCCCGCGATTTTGAATACAGGCCTTTATTCTGCGCGGCCAGTCGTCTATCGCAGCACGAACGAGGTCCATGTCTATATCAGCGGCTGCCTTAATCAAGGATGCCTTGAGTGACTCCAAATCAGGATGAGGCTTTGAGCAGGCCTTTTCCTCCAAGTTTTGCCATATCCTGTAATCTAACGGACTCAAATCTGGACTGGAGGAGGGCCAGTCTTCGTGCCGGATGAAGTCGATTTCACGCGCCGCCAGCCAGTCTTGTGTGCTTTTCGCTCTATGAGCTGGCGCAGAATCTTGTTGGAATACCCAGTGCCTGTTATTAAACATGGTATGAGAAACAGGTTCCACAAGGTTCTTGAGGACTTTTTTTTGATACACAACCTGCATTCGTTTTTACGCCTTTCTCACAAAAATGTACCTCAGTTAAGCCCCAATAAGAGACTCCCAACCAAACCATGAGCGAGGATGGAAAATGACCTCGTTGGACACGCGGAATACGGTTGCTCTCTTCTTCACTGCTGTGTACGTACACCTTATCATTTTGTTTGTTGTAGCTCTCTTCCACGGTGAAAATTTTTTCATCCGAAAAAAGAATTTCCCGATGCTTTTTTCCCGCGTACCGCTTCAACAAAGCGCGGCATCTCTTCAGTCTCAGGTCCATTAAACGAGCGTCCAAACGATGTCCTGTTTTTTTCGATATGCCCTAAGCCCTTAGTCTTCATTTAAAACCCTTTTCACCGTGGTCCTGCTTAACCCCATCTGAAGGGACAACAGTTTCTGCTTACGCATGGGATTTCTTTGAATTCGCGCCTTCACAGCTTTTATCACTGCTGGAGTCCTAACAGAGCGAGGGCGACCACTTCTTGACCTGTCATCTACACTAGAGTCTTCATTGTATCGTTTTATGGTAAGATAAACGAATATTTTGGTTATATTCAAATTTTTCAGTAAGTCAAAAATCTGAATTGGCGCGTAACCGCAACGATGCAACGCAATAACTGCGACACGGTCTTCTTTAAGGGTCCACTCCATATTTAAAAATGAGGAAAATTCTAAAAAGTACACATTTTTATTTTCATGAAAAATTCTAACTTCGAATTCAATAAACTTTTTTGTGGCCAGCGTTCTAAATTCAAAAGTTTTTATTGTGTGACAGAACTTATGACCTGACTGGTACTTAGCAACTTACATATCTTTACATTGGACTCACAGTGGTCCATGAGAAGTAAAGCGTAGAAACTCCCACAGAATTATTTTTAGATATCTTAAAAATTGGGTGTTCTTAACTTCCCTTCCCCCCCGGACCTCGTAAAGAGTAGTCGTGTTTTAAACCTTTCGTCATTTTATTACAATTTAAACTAAACATTTTCAACGTTTTAAATGAAACGAAATAATAGGAGCGCATACGCGAAGGAGCTTCACTCAGTTTAAATTACGCGCCGTTGATCCAACCCGCGCCACCAGCCGACGTCCCCTCCAGCAACGGCTCATCAAAGGCCACTACTACACAGCGTAATCAAGCTCCGCCCGCTGACGAGGTCCTCATTCATCTGGACAGAAGAACCGCCCATTGCGCGTGAGTAGCCTTGACCGCGGGCCAATCAGGACGCGGTTCATATTATACTAGACGGAAAGGCATTTCGGCCCAACTTCACGATCGGTGGCCAGCGCACTTGACCTAAAGGCCATCTCAAACCTCCTCGAGTCACTGAGCGCCTGGTATTTTATTATGAGGCACTATTATCAGCGGTCAAAATTTTCAACTCAAAATAACCAAACACAGATAAACTAAACACCACACATCCGGGTCTAATTGCGCCGAAGAGAGGTATTTTCATATCTGAAACTCTCACCCCCAAGACGCAGCGTTCATTCTATATGGCTCGAGAATTTGCAAAGGAGAACAAATATGATTTCTGCTGGACCTCTCGTGGTGTAGTCTACCTTCGGAAGTCAGAAAATAAGCCTTACAGCCGTATCGCAAGTGACAGTGATTTAGCCAATTTGGTTAATAAGGCGTGACTTATTTTAGAAAATTCTTCAAGTACTTGTCTCCTTTAAACCTAGATCAAATACTACATACACACATACCAATTCTTAAACAAACATTACACTCACTTATTCCTTCTTCAGAAACACATACACAACAAACAGAAAAACACACACCATTTACATCACCACTCCTGCAAACAATTACTAATTCTCAAGAAAATCGATTAATCAATAAATATTATATAAAGCCCATCATGAATAATAAATACAGGTTTAATTCAGAAAACAATACAAAACATGATAATATTATAAATATCACACAAATAATTAAGACTTTGGCCCAGAGTAATATAATTAGATTCAATATAAAAATAAACCACATTCGATAATGTAAATCAATTAATCAATGATCTGGACGGCATAACGGTCTGTAAATCCATCCTTACTGAGACCAGAAACTGCATAAATTATGTACCCACGTCGGAGTCCTGTCTAAAAATTATCTCTCAAAATATTAGGAGTATTGGTCACAATTTATCGGATTTTCTAGTGCTTCTGCACGAACTTAGATTTGACTGTGATATTCTAATTTTGACATTCGGTCAAAATTAGAGTTCAAGGCTATAAAAGTTTTTCTAACAAATCAATAATAAACCAAAACGATGGAGTGGTGATATACTATAAAGAAAACTTACTCGTCACCATAGAAGAGCCAAACCTTGCCGAGGGAAGTTGTCTTATTCTAAAGCATAATAAAGACATAGCAGTTATCGCTGTTTACCGCCCACCTTGTTTCTACAATATAGAGAATTTTATAGATGGACTAACTAAAATATTTCAGGATTTATCATCTTTTCCTAATCTCATTTTGACAGGAGACCTCAATATTGATATATACCCAGGTAACCAAAATTGTGATGCTGACCTCTATTTAAATAAAGCTGCATATTATGGATTACTACCAGGACACACATTTGTGACCAGGGATATAAGCAATACTTGCTTAGACCACTTACTCCTTAAAACGAAAAATGAAGCTGTTACGGTAGTTATGCACTCCACTATAACTGACCATAAAGCTGTGCTTTTGTGTATTGATTTAAAGCACAAAAAAGTTAATCCACCATCTACTCTTTCTTCTCTGGACACAGAAGGCTTAGCAAAAACATTAGGTGACGCAAATTTTGAGTTTATTTTTGAGTTACAGGATCCAAATTCTGCTATGAATGAGTTTATAGGCATTCTTCAAGGAGCTATAGAGAAAAACACAAAAACTCGGCAAATTTAAAGTAAGAAACGCATCTTTAAGCCTTGGATGACTAACGGACTCCTCCGCTGTATAAGAAATCGTGATAAATTACACAAGAAATCCATTTCCAATCCAAAAAATGAAACTTTTAAACTGACATATAAGAGGTATAGGATTTTTTGTAACAATTTAATGAAAAATTTAAAGAGAGACTTTGAAAAGTCGTTACTCCATAAAGCGGGAAACAATACTAAACAGCTTTGGAGGGCTATCAAATCAATTTCCTCAACCACTTCAATAAAGGACCAACCTCGAGAACTTATTTCAAATCTTAGGCAACCCGTATCATCTTTAGAAACAGTAAATAATTATTTCATAAATGTGGGAAAAAATCTAGCAGAGGCAATAAATCAATCAGAACAAATCCCTTTTCAGATAGGACAAAATTCTCTAGTAAACTCATTTGTAATCTTACCAACGGATAATCAGGAAATTGAAAGACTCATCACGAATCTAAAGAACGAATGTTCAGTCGGGTGGGATAAAATTTCAAACAAGCTCTTAAAATCCCATAAAAATCAGTTTGTTCCGATCCTTACACACATTTTTAACTTATGTTTAGAGAAGGGAATATTTCCTGATGCTCTAAAACAGTCTGTAATTATTCCGGTTTATAAGGGGGGGGACCGGTATCGTGTTGAGTGCTACAGGCCAATATCTATTCTCCCCTCCCTCTCCAATCTTCTGGAACGAATCATGAACACAAGACTCACTAGCTACCTGGAAAAGAACGGTATTCTGGCTGAAAATCAGTATGGTTTTCGTGCTGGAAAGTCTACCTCTCATGCTGTACGTGAGCTTACATACTTCGTAGCGGAAAACCTTGATGAAAGAAAGCGCTGTCTGGGAATTTTTCTGGACTTAGCCAAAGCATTCGACACGGTCTCGGTTGAACTCCTTATAAATAAGCTGGAATTTATAGGTGTAAGAGGAGTCCAGTTGGACCTTTTTAGGAGTTATCTCTCGAGTAGAATCCAATGCGTTAAAATAGGTGAACTAACGAGCAGCACGAAACCGGTGAACTGTGGGGTTCCACAAGGAAGTATCCTCGGACCCACTCTATTCCTGGTTTATATAAATGACATTTGTCGCCTTGCGCTACCGCAGGCCAAAATCATCGCTTATGCCGATGATACAGTCTTACTTTTTGCAGGTAGTGGATGGGACGAGGTATTTGATAGTGCCCAGCGGGGCTTTGATATTGTTTCTCGCTGGTTACAACAAAATGTTTTGACCCTTAACTCTGAAAAAACCAAATATTTGAGTTTCTCCATCCTTACCTCTACACAACCGAATATCGAATACAAATTATTTGCCCACACCTGCGATACACTTGGCCTGAATTCGTGTATGTGTAGAGTTCTGGAAAGGACACAAACAATAAAATATTTGGGTGTAACTCTCGATAATAATTTGAAATTTCAGCATCATATCCAGGCTCTTGGTTCCAAAATTAGAAAATTAATATATGTTATTAAGAGTCTCAGGCATGTAGCTGAGGCATCGCTTATGAAACGTTTTTATGTAGCTCTGGCTGAATCCCTGTTACGTTACTGCATTACTAGCTGGGGTGGCGCCCATAAGACAACACTCTTACGCGTAGAGAGGGCTCAGCGTGCAGTATTGAAGGTCTGCACATTTAAACCTTTCATTTATCCTACAACGAAACTCTTCAATTTTTGCGACGTTCTAACTGTTAGGCAAATATTCATACAAAGTATTATACTGAAACAGCACAGTAAACTCGTTCCTAGTAATACAGCAGTAACAACAAAACGAAAAAAATACAAAGTATGCAAAACTGTAAAGGTGCGTACAAGCTTTATGCAAAGATTTTTCAAGTTCCTTGGACCTCATCTCTACAATGAAATCAGCAAACACAGTGAAATGTACACAAAACCAGTATTTGAAATTAAGAAAACTTTATACAAATGGCTAAGATCCCTAACGTATGAGGAAACTGAAAATATTTTAACGATTTTATTCTAATACCGAATATGCTATTAATAATTAATAAAAATAAAAATTTAACAAAATCAATCCACGCTATTAACAAAAATAAAATATGTCAATAGGTATTTTAAAATAAATAAATAGTAATAATTAAATATTAATAATTATCAACACTTCTATTCACTACTCACAACAATAAACCATTCAAACATTACACTTTTCATCTTCTCTATACACACACACATACACATACATTACACAAACTAATTATAATTAAAAATTTAATGTTACTTTAATTTCAACTTTATGTTTTAATGTTAATTTTAAATAATTCTGTTCTAATAATTTCAATATATGAATTTTTATTGTAATTTATCATCATGTCAAAAAATTTCCTACTTTTAAAACTATTGGAAATTGTGTCATCTACTGGTGGGAAGGATCTACTTATCCTATGCCACAGGGCTTGCCCTTTTTTAGGGAGTAGTGAATATCCCTTGTTCTTTACTGCGTAAAAAACAAGTTTATGTGCATAAAGTATTTCTATTTCTATTTCTTCTAACTAATACAAATATTACCATATTATTTATAATAAATAATAAGCCGGAATATATAATTACATAATTTTTAATTGCAAGTTCTGTGTTCAGTTAGATTGACCCCATACAGTCCCGTCATTTAAGTATTCTTGAACATTGTAATATTCCTTTCTAGACAAAGTCGCTTTTACATGGTTTTTAAATTACTCAAATGGCAATTTAAAAATCTCTAGAGGTGTCTTTTTGTAGCAGATAATGCACTAACTCTTGAAATAATTGCTAACCTTCGCGAGTCTTAATCTTAACTAGCGCACAACTAGTCGTTGATTATTTCTTTGTTAACTTTACAGCCATCGCTACTTTTGGAAAATGTTGTGAGGTTCTTGCATACATACATTATATTTTAATTCGTATGTCAATTTGTTTAAAAAGCTCTCTTAACCTCTTAAATACCTTAGATAGGTATAGGTTTTAAATTTTATTACTAAGGCATAGGGTTCAAAATCGTGACCCGTCCCAACTACCCTAGGTTTTAGAGAGGTTAAGTAGTCTGAGTGTTTTAAATTATAAATTGCTCGAATAGATCTTTTCTGTTAGATAAAAATAGTTCGAATATCAGCTGCTCTTCCCCCCAACAAGATACCATAGGACATGACACTACGAAAGTATATAAAATATACTAGCCTAGATGTAGCCACATCAGTGTTTTATCTGATAATCCTAACAGCGTAAGCCGCAGAACTTAATCTACCAGCTAATTTAGCTATGTGGGGTCCCCACTGCAATTTGCTTTCAATGGTTATTCCAAGAAACTTCGTATCATTAACTAATTCTAACGTGTTGCTGACAACACTTAAATGGTCTCAACTTGCCTGACATTTGGAAGTGAAAATTTGATACACTTGGTTTTACCAGCGTTTAACAATAAATTATTAATTGTGAACCAATTCAAGGTTCATGACAATACTCCATTAACATCATCAAAATCTTCTTTTTGTCTTTTAATTTTCAGGACCAGTGAAGTATCTTCAGCAAAAAACACTATGCCAGTCAATTTCTCCACCATGGCAGATCGTTAATATATACCAGGAATAAGAAAGGCCCAATACAGCCCCTTGTGGAATACCAAATTTCACTCCAGATCCATCAGATTGAACGCCGTTGACTTCTGCCCTTTGAATTATATACCTTAGGTATAATCTTAGTAGATCCAACGCTTTATTTACATATATACATATGCTAACGCCTATTTTCCGAAAGAGGAGAAGGCAGAGTCTTAAGACCTCCACCTGTTACGATCCTTGCAAACAACTCTCGATTCCTCAACATCCATAAGTCTATTCATGCAAGCTCGCCGGTTACGGGTACTTCTTTTTTGCCTCTTCACTAACAAATCACCGATTTGGCCTTCTTGGGAGTCCCCGTCCGACGGCACCTTTCACACCCGCTGTATAAATCTGTTTCGTTCCGTGTATAAATCAATCTCCTTTCATTCATCTTTTCAACGTGACCAAACCATCTGGCCTTTCTTTATCCTTATCACTATATCTTCTTTCAATCCACAGCGTTCCCTTATAACTTCATTCTTCAATCTATCTTTCAATATTACTCCACACTTACTCGTCAAAGACCTCATTACTACAGCGTTTATTCTACTTTCATGCTTCTTCTGCCATACCCAACATTCGCTCCCATATATCAATGTCGGACTCAACACTCCATTATGAATCGCCAAACGTGCCTTTTGGGACACCGTTTGGCTACTCATCAAGAAGTGCAGTGCCCCGTTGATTTTATTGCCCGCACTCACTTTCCTTTGAATATCACCCTCACATTTCCCATCTCTTGTAAACATACTTCCCAAGTATATAAACTCATTCACTTATTTCACATGTTCATCATCAATCATAATCACGCATTCAGTTACTTCTTCATCCTTTTCTAAAACCAAACCTCCGTTTTACTGACATTCACTTTCATTCCCTTCTTCTTAAGTGATTCGTTCATGAGAGTTACCATCTCCTGCAGCTCACCCACCGATGATGCAAGAATTACTTGATCATCGGCATCCCACAATCACGCTCTTTCAAATCATTCAAACAACTATTTATGAACAGATTGGACAGCCATGGCAATGTTACAAAGCCCTGTCTCACACCACGTTAGTAGGTAATAATAGTGTTATGGATCAATTAGATAATCAGGTAAACAAGTGTTTCCCCACAGTAGGCAAGATGTGATCCAGAACCAACAATGGGGTTTTCCAGAACCACCAATAGTTATTTGTGCATTCGCAACGGAAATAACTAATAGAGTGTTACTGTTCACTCATGGGTTAAATGTATAGACCGAAAAACCACGATCAGTTTCGCAAATAAAATTAATAAATTAGGTAGATTGGATGTAAAAAAACCTATAATCACTTATTGGTCCGCCTACCGGCTAATACAATGCGGTACTCATTTTACGTACCACACTTGCATCCAATCAAATAGTTATAAACTTTGTATACCATTTTCAACAACAACAATATGGAAAGCAACAGCACGCTACTCATAGGTTAAATATGTATATGTATAATATGACTGTACGCAATACAAAAATTGTATTCTTTGGCACAAATCTATTAATTTGTATATACATCACTGACGGAAACAGTGAGGACATCAAAGTTATTATTGATAAAATTGAAATTGCCCGTCATCGGGCTCTTTCGGGTCAACCAAAATAGGTAGAGAGCTGAAATTTTCACAGAATGTGCATTTCTGTTGCCGCAACACCAACAAATAATTAACTACTTTTTTAAACCCCTGCCCCTGCAAAATACCTCATAACATCATGATTCAATATCACCGTAAATTTCGCTGCACTTTATGACTTTGGGATGGCTCGGTAGGTTTCGTATCGATTTCGCAATCTTGAAGTTCCGGGTTCAATTCCCAGAGAACACAGATATTTTTTCTTTTTCTTTTGGTTTTATTATATAGGATTTAGTGTTTTTTTCCTTTTTGTTTTGTTTTTATCAAATAAAAAAACAACATTTAAATTGGTATATGGGGTAGCAGAGGCACAGTTGTGCCCACGCCACGTTTAGCCATTTATTCCGTCAGATTATGCCCACGCACATTGTGTTTGGCGATTGTTTCGTTTATCAAACCTTGGTGAATATACCGATCAATACTTAAGTTTTGACGCAATGCTCTTAAAAACAGGAGTTAAATTAGAACTAATATATAACCTTGAAATCATTCGAATGATTTAAAGTTGTATTCGCGGGGGTGTTGGTTTATTTTCTACTCGGTATGACAATGCTAATTATAAGTATCTTTCGAACTACAACCCATACAAGCCTAATAATTATTTAATTTACATAGATTGTAATCATTTGGATGGTTATGCTATGTGTTGTTATTTAACTCATCTGATTTCGACTTGATCGAAAATCCGGCGTTTCAAGCTTCTGACATTCTCTCTTCACAAGACAATGCAAATGTAGGTTACATTTTTAATGTTGACCTAGAATATCCTGAAAATTGACATCATTATCATAAACCTTTCTCTCCGCAAAAATTTGCACCTGCCGGATCTAAAACATGTTAACTGATACCGAAGTTGTATGATAAGTACGCTTGTGCTCTGGTTTTTGGCGCGAACTCTGACGTGGGACTTGACCTGCGTGGACACGTTGGCCCTGTCCCACGTCCGGCGTTCGGCCCGAAAGCCGGGTTCTGCCGCAGATGACGCCCAATTGGTCAAATGCCGCAAATATGCTTTTTGGAAAAGCAATTACATATTTGCGGCACTTGCAATAGAAACGTTCAGGCCATCGTCAGACACTAATGGCATAGTGAAAGATCTATCTAAAAAATTGTCAGTGTCTCTGGCGATCTAATGGCAGGTTTCTACTTCGCCCAAAGACTGAGCATGGCAATGAATTGCTGAAGCAAGGAAATGCGGCCGGCGTGCTGGGGACAATGCCCCGGGCTAGCGTAAGTTTCTTAGAATCGATTTAATGTAACTATTTGTTTTTAAACACATCTTTGATGACAAGTATAACTATGTTATACACTTTATTCATTTGAAAACTTGCCTGAAACATGGACTGAAGCTGAAGAACATCCACAGAGCTATTACATTTAAACAAGATCCACATTTGAAAAAGTATATTGATTTAAACACGGTATTATGAATCCGGTGAACAATTCCTTTTCCATGCAAACTTAATTCCTTAATAATTTTCGATTCGAGATTATTTCAACGTATATATGCTGTTATTCGTATAATTACAGTATTTACCTAGGTTCCTGTTCCAACGTTTTTCTAAAAATAGTTATCTACTTAAAAATATAGGACATTTAATTTCGTATATTTTTTATTAATTATATTTTCGTATATTTAATTTATCACGGTACAGAAGCGAATTTATGTTGTCTAGTATTTAATCGCACATCAAAAATACTGATTTTCACAGCAAAAAAGGATCAGCAGAAATACTTTTTATGTTTTAAGGATGTTTGTTGTTCTTACATGTTCAACCTAATACGAAGGATAAAGGGGGCTTCACTTCGCCCACCCCCTTCCCCCTTCACCTGTTCAGTCATAACAGGCTGGATTATATTTTGTTTTTATTTCAAAACAACGAATGAAAACAGTCTTCTTGAGTTTCAATATTCATTCTGTCAAGAGATTTTTGCAAAGCACTACAATATATTTATTTTACATATCGCTATACGTTTCATTCATGTTCCTACATGAATTATTGGTCCTTCGAGCCGGATAAAATTCTATCGCAAATTGTATAACAAATACGTGCTTCATACAAAGTCTACGACACAGCGCAGCTCGCTGCCGTGACTATCGGCAACAACGAAGACGACGTCGTGCTAGCAGCACCTACTCGCCACGTGCAGGAGCGACGTAAAGGAAACAACGGCCAATTATTTCGACAGAGTTCCCATCTTTGCCAATACAATCAACCTAATGATATAAAAGTGACCGAGAATTCCCCGACTCTCAAATGCCTGCTGGTACAAGAGCTACCAGCTGGTTGAGGAAGTTCTGCGGTGAGGTTGGTCGTCGGCTGAAAGAAAGTGAGTCCACTCCATATCATTCCATAATAACCATAATAACTTAAGTAGGTACCTACAGACACTATAACTAAAAAGATCGATTGACAGTTAAAAGTTTGCAACTTTTAACTGTCAATCGATCAAAAGTAGTGTTGATCACATTAGGGACTTATGTTTATTTTGTGACGTAATCGCACTCCAGGAGACATGGCTTCTCCCTCATCAGCTCTCATTTCTTGATACCATAGATAGTGAGTTTTCAAGTCACGGTACATCGGCCGTTGATACTTCCGCTGGTATTCTGAGAGGTAACCTTATGGGGGGGTGGCAATTCTATGGAGGACCGCAGTATTTGATCTTATTGAGCCTATTGACTGTAATGATCCGAGGCTGTGCGCCGTAAAGACGATAGTTAACGGTAACTGTCACATGTACTACTCTGTTTACATGCCGTAGAATAGCGTAGAAAATTTTACTGACTAGGTACTTATTATCTTGGGATTATTCAGTAAATTATTAAAAATAATAATGTCAATGTTGCTTTTGCATTCGGCGATTATAATGCAGACATTATTAAAAATACGCTTTTTAATGATGAATTATCTAAATATTGTTGTGATAATGACTTGTTTTATGCAGACTACGAGCTTCTGAAACATAAAATGGATGTTTTTACGTATATTAGCTATGCTCATGGCACAAAAAGCTGGCTTGATCACTGCGATACTACACGTTTAGCCGGGTCTATGATAGATAACATATATGTCATGGAAGATGTGTTCTGGTCTGATCACAAACCGATGATCATTCAATTCGGACATTCAGGTGAACTCACACTCGCACATTTCCGAGCAGGAGGTGTTTGACGCCTTAAAGCCCATGTCTCTGGGTAAGCCGTGGGACATGACAACATCAGCGTGGAACACCTACGTTTTGGTAGCCCGTGGGTGGTGGTGCTCCTCTCTGTGCTATTTAATGCTTGTCTGAGACATTCGTACCTTCCCACGAAGATGCTTCGAACCATTGTTGCACCCATTATTTAAAGTAAAACTGTAAACGCTTCACTTAGTTCCAATTATCGACCTATTTCTTTGGCAACGACTTGTTCAAAACTATTTGACGCTATTATTCTTAAACGTCTCACAAAAGTTGTAGAAATAAGTGAAGCTCAGTTTGGTTTTAAGAGTAATAGCTCAACGGATCTTGCTGTTTTCACACTGAAGCAGACCGTGGATTACTACATCTCAAGGAAAACCCCCGTATATGCAGTCTTCCTTGACTTAAGCAAGGCGTTTGATCGGGTCAACTACAGTCTGCTTTGGGAGAAGTTATCGGATCGTGGAGTACCCTCGGATATTGTTAGGATCTTGGCGGCGTGGTACAAGAATCAGGTGAAGACATAAGACATAAGACATAAGACATCATTTATTGGTAATATACATTACAAGTCAAACAAAATTCAAAAAATTAATAAAATGTTTAAAATAAAATTAGATAAAGGAAAAACTCAAACTCAAACTCAAAAGTACTTTATTACTGTAGATATTTACATATTCTTAGCAAACGTCATTTTTTGCCTCTTCTCTACATTGGACCACTGTGGGAGAAGAGGGGCGTAGAAACTCCCACAGATTGATTTTAGATCTCTTTTAAAAATAGGTTGTGCTTAACTAATACAATTATGATTTATTTTTATTTAATAAGCTGGAATAAATAATTACAAAATTATTAACAGCAAGGTCTGTGTTGAGCCAGATTAACCCATACAGTCCTGTCATTTAAGTAATCTTGAACATTGTAATATCCCTTTTTCGACAAAGTCGCTTTAACATGCTTTTTAAATTGCTCAAATGGCAATTTCAAAATCTCCAGAGGTATCTTATTGTAGTAGAGAATGCACTGACCCTTGAAAGAATTGCTAACCTTCGCGAGTCTAAAACGGGGCGCACATAGTCTGTGATTATTTCTTAGGTAAACATTACAGCTATCGCTAAGTTTGGAAAATGTTGTAAGGTTCTTGCGTACATACATTATATTTTCGAAAATAAATTGACTAGCTACTGTTAGTATGTCAATTTCTTTAAAAAGCTCTCTTAAGGAGTCTGTTCGTTTTAAATTATAAATTGCTCGAATAGCTCTTTTCTGTAAAATAAAAATAGTTTGAATATCCGCTGCTTTCCCCCACAACAAGATACCATAGGACATCACACTATGAAAGTAACTAAAATATACTAGCCTAGATGTAGCCACATCCGTGCTTTGTCTGATGTTCCTAACAGCGTAAGCCGCAGAACTTAATTTACCAGCCAATTTATCTATGTGGGGTCCCCACTGCAATTTGCTATCAATGGTTATTCCAAGAAACTTCGTATCATTTACTAATTCTAACGTGCTGTTGTCTAACACTAAACTGGTCTCAACTTGCCTGACATTTGGAAGTGAGAATTTGATACACTTGGTTTTACCAGCGTTTAACAATAAATTATTAACTGTGAACCAATTCAAGGTTAAAGACAATACACCATTAACATCATCGAATTCTCCTTTTTGTCTTTCAATTTTGAAGACCATTAAAGTATCATCAGCAAACAACACTATGTCAGTTAATTTCTCCACCATGAAAGGCAGATTATTAATATATACCAGGAATAAGAAAGGGCCTAATATGGAACCTTGTAGAACGCCAATTTTAACACCCGATCCATCAGATTTTACGCCGTAAACTTCTGCCTTTTGAATTCTATTGCTTAGGTATGATCTTAGTAGATACAATGCTTTATTTCTAACTCCGTAATGATTTAATTTAATTAATAGCGTATTATGATCAACACAATCAAACGCCTTCGACAGGTCGCAAAAAACTCCGATAGCATCCTGTGCGGCCTCCCATGCAGAACAAATATGAGATATAAGGGTAATACCTGCATCCGTAGACGATTTACCCCTAGTGAAACCATATTGTTTAGCGTGGAGTTGTTTTGTACGGTTGAAGTGTGAGAGCATTTGATTGAGTATAATCTTTTCAAATATTTTACTTAGTGTTGGAAGAACAGATATTGGTCTGAAATTTGAAGGATCGCCCTTATCTCCCGACTTGAACAGAGGTATCAGTTTACTGTGTTTCATGAGGTCTGGAAAAGCTCCATCGTCAACACATTTATTGAATATATAAGCTAAGTGTGGGGCTATAACTAGAATTACTGAACCAATGACTTTGACTGATATACCCCACAGGTCTTCCGTATTTTTTAAGTTAAGTAATTTAAACATTTTGACAATGTCCTGGGGATATACATGATGAAATTTTAAATATACATTACTGACGCTAGTGTTATTTTTTAATAAAGTCTTTGCTTTATATGGAGATGAATTTAGACGATCTGTTGTGAGTACGGGTACATTGGTGAAGAATGTTTCAAAAGCTCGAGCAACATCATATATACCCTTGGTATAACTTTGCCAGTTTCGCGGTTTATTATTTGCCAAACTGTTTTCATTCTATTATTTGAATGTTGAAATTTTCTATTAATGTGTAAAGTTTTTGCAGTTCTACAAACCAAATTGAAAGTTTTGCAAAATTTTTTAACATAGTCATGAAATTTTCGATCAAAGTTATAGGTTTTTTGTTCATAAAGGTCATATAAGATAACTTTACTTTTACGAATTCCAAACGTTGCCCAGTCATTAAATTTTGTTTTACCGTTGTAGTCACTGACTTTCTTTAATTTAAAAACTTTATTGAATTCTGTCTGAATAATGCTGAAGAAGTCTGAGTAGATTTTGTTTGGGTTCTGTTCATCAAAATCCGGTACTGGCAAATTTATATCTAACTTTTTCATATACGTCTCTAGTCTATGGGATGTAATAGGCCTATAAAATGATGGATCAGTCCTATTTTTACTGGCAATTGGGAATGAAACTGTTTGACCACTGTGATCGGAGGGTAAGCAGTTAATTACATTTTTACTTGTGAATGCACAGTCACAAAATACGTTATCTAAGCAAGTTTGGCTGGTAAGTGTAATTCTAGTCGGCTCTAGAAATATATGACATAAATTAAATGATTTGAACAGAGTTATTAATCGTTGTTTCAATGTTGTATCTACAAGCAAATCTACATTAAAATCGCCACAAATAATTAACTTTTTTCTGTTATTACAAAGTATAATGAGGGCATCCTCCATAATTTTCTCGAACATTTCAAAATTGCCATGGCCCTTTTCATCTCTCGGAGGTCTGTAGACACAAACAATAATATAGCTATCCAACTCAACACAGGATACCTCTATTTGTCTTTCTACAGTAAGTGCAAGAATATCTTTCCGTTGTTTCACCTTAATATTATTTTTTACTAAGATTAAAGAACCACCTCTATCGGCAGTCTTTCTATTGTAACAACTGACAATTTTGTAATTATTTATGTTAAAAGACATCATATTTTCCTTTAACCAGTGTTCTGTAATACAAATAACATCGGTGTCTGAATGATTAAGAAATAATTCTAATACAAGTTCTTTGCCAGGTAGCCCCTGCATGTTTTGATGGGAAATATTTAAGTGGGGCTTACCCTTTGTCCTAGTATTTTTCATTTGATTGCCAGAAAACCCCTGCTTATTTTGTAAAATTTTCTTATGTTTTGAGGGGTCCTCTTTTGTCGAACTATCTAGTTTAAAACACTACTATTAGTACTAATACTAACTAAAACTGAAGGCGACTGCGTTATAGTATTTACAACTGTGTCGCATATATTATACGCTAACAATGTAGCTACTCGTTTTTTTGATTTATGAGACAGGTACATAGTATCCTGAGTCAAAGTAAAGTTATGAATAAAATTATTCATGTCGAAACATAAAATAGCATCACTATGATGACACGTTATATTGTATAGATGCATGTTCATTCTATGTACACTTTTATTTTGTTTCCCCGATAAATTAGAACAATAAGGAAAGTTACATAGAATAAACCTGCACTTCGTCTTATTATATAACATTTGCCACATCATTAATAAGGAAGTTGTCATTACCCGTAGGAGTATAATGTAATATAATTGGTACAATTAAAAGAATATCTACTTATGCACGTCGTTCTTTAAAATTTATGAATTCTTCATAGGAGTAGAACGACTTCTTGACAAGCCACTTTTTTAGTTTAATTTTAAAGTTTAGGAAGCTCGGTGCATTGGTAATGTCGTCCAGTAGCAAATTGTACACCTTCGGACCCATCACCCGTATTGTTTTGGCCATTTTTTCTAATTTATGAGGGACATTGGCTAGTTTATCTGCACCTCTTGTAGTGTGACTGTTTTGGTCACCACGTTTAGGCAGACTACCAACATTGACTCTCACATGAGTAGCAACTTGAAAAATGAGTAGGGATGGCAATGTCATTATTCCAAGCGCCACAAAGTGCGGTCTGGCGGATGTGTCCTGGGCCACACGTGCAATCAGTCGTACGGCTCGTTTCTGAAGTCTGAAGATACGCTCCCAGTCAGCAGCGCGCCCCCAGAACTCGATTCCGTATGACAGGACTGACTGCACTGTGGCGAAGTAGCAGGTCCGAACCGCTTCTTTAGGAAGTGTTGACGATAGTCTACTGAGCGCAAAACAGGCGCTACCCAATTTACCACACAGCTTTTGTATGTGATGCTCCCAGGTCATTGTCTGGTCTATGACAAAACCGAGAAATGATGCGGAGGAGACTTGTTCAATTTTCGTTTCCTCGACGCGTATATCTAGTAAGCGTCTCCTGCGTCCGGAAAGGTCGAAATTAATTACTTGAGTCTTTGTTAGATTGAGTGCGAGGCCGTTTTTTTTAAACCAATGCCATAATTGGTTTGCGACTTTATTGAGTGTGAACTCTAGTGAGTCAAGAGTTTTGCCCGTGACTACAGATGCTACATCATCTGCGAACATGAACAATTCACCGTCAGTGGTAATCTTCGGTAAGTCATTCAGGAGGAGAGAGAAGGCAAAGTTTGACAGATCTCGAACGAACGAATGAACGTCGTCAGATGGTGTAATGCCTCGTCGGCCGAGTTTGTGCTGTCCTGCGGTGTGAGACAGGGAGGGCTCACATCTCCTCTACTATTCAACTTGTACGTCGAGGCGCTGATCGAGGAGCTCAGCGGCACCGGCATCGGCTGCCATGTTGGAGGCAAGTGTGTCAACAATCTGAGTTATACGGACGACATGGTGCTGCTGAGTCCCACGATTGGTGCTCTCAGATATTTACTGCAAATCTGTACAAATTACGCGGATGCGCACGGGCTCGTCTATAACGCGACGAAATCAGTGGCTATGGTGTTCTCTGAACGGGGAAAAACAGTATGCTCGCTGCCTGTAACCCTTGACGGAAACTCTCTGACATTTGTTGATAGCTTCAAGTATCTCGGGCACTGGGTAACGAGTGACATGCGGGATGATCTCGACCTGGACAGGGAGAGACGAGCTATGGCCGTCAGGGCCAATATGATAGGGCGCAAATTCAGTAAATGCTCGCGTGACTCAAAGCTTGTTCTATTTAAGACGTACTGCCAGACGATGTACACGCCTCAGCTCTGGTGCAGTTATAAGGTAGAGAGTTATCGCAGATTCAAGGTGCAATATAACGACGCTTACCGCATCTTGTTCCGCCTACCGCGGTGGTGCAGCGCCACTACAATGTTCGCAGAGGCGCGACTGCCATGCGCTGACGCAGTGATAAGACACAGGGTGGCTAATTTTAGGTATAATTTGCATTGTTTGACGACTAATAGTATAGTAAGTATAAAGACGGTCCATGAGGTTAGCCACGACCTGCGCAGGATCTGGTCGAATCTACTTCGTCCATAACTTGCGTGGGTCGGTGAGCTAAAATAATTATGTTTAATAATTTCATGAAACATTTGAATTAATATGATGTATTAATGACTTAATTTAAATCTAATCTAATTAAATTTATTTTGACATGTATTTACCATTATGGACGCTTGCGTCTGAAATAAAGATGATTATTATTATTATTATTCTTTGACACTAAGCAACCACGTGAGACATCAAAAGACTTGCGCGAGTTTATGGATACTTTCAACAAGAGCCTTCGATCTCTCAACGCTTTGGGAGAAGCGACTGAAGGCTGGGACACACTCCTCGTTCACATCGTGACTACTAAACTGGACCCATGCTCCTTGAAGGAGTGGGAAATGTTTCGAAGTCCTATTGAAAAGGTTGACTATGCATCGCTGAACACCTTCTTGAAGAAACGAGCAGATCTTCTCGAGAGCTTGGAAGGGCACAACAAGCTGAAGCCTTTTACTATTTCAAAGCCTCATGTGAACCGGGGATTGGTAACTGTCAATAACTCGCCGTCGCGGTGGAAGTGTGTAGTGTGCAACGGGGACCACATAATATGCCATTGCGACGAATTTTTTACAGCAGCGATACCCAAGCTCAAGGAAATAGTGAACAAGTTAAAAGTTTGTCACTACTGAGTTCGAATTGGCCTTAATGTCAACAACTGCAGGCATTCAAGCTGTCGTGTATGTATCAAGAGACACAATTCGCTGTTGCATTACAAGGATGATGAAAATCCACATTCAGACAAGCAGGAGGCCATTACTGATTCCAAGATCATAACAACTACCGCAAGAACGTCCCACCAGGTGCTGTTGTCGTAAAATAAAATTATTCATGTCGAAACATAAAATAGCATCACTATGATGACACGTTATATTGTATAGATGCATGTTCATTCTATGTACACTTTTATTTTGTTTCCCCGATAAATTAGAACAATAAGGAAAGTTACATAGAATAAACCTGCACTTCGTCTTATTATATAACATTTGCCACATCATTAATAAGGAAGTTGTCATTACCCGTAGGAGTATAATGTAATATAATTGGTACAATTAAAAGAATATCTACTTATGCACGTCGTTCTTTAAAATTTATGAATTCTTCATAGGAGTAGAACGACTTCTTGACAAGCCACTTTTTTAGTTTAATTTTAAAGTTTAGGAAGCTCGGTGCATTGGTAATGTCGTCCAGTAGCAAATTGTACACCTTCGGACCCATCACCCGTATTGTTTTGGCCATTTTTTCTAATTTATGAGGGACATTGGCTAGTTTATCTGCACCTCTTGTAGTGTGACTGTTTTGGTCACCACGTTTAGGCAGACTACCAACATTGACTCTCACATGAGTAGCAACTTGAAAAATGAGTAGGGATGGCAATGTCATTATTCCAAGCGCCACAAAGTGCGGTCTGGCGGATGTGTCCTGGGCCACACGTGCAATCAGTCGTACGGCTCGTTTCTGAAGTCTGAAGATACGCTCCCAGTCAGCAGCGCGCCCCCAGAACTCGATTCCGTATGACAGGACTGACTGCACTGTGGCGAAGTAGCAGGTCCGAACCGCTTCTTTAGGAAGTGTTGACGATAGTCTACTGAGCGCAAAACAGGCGCTACCCAATTTACCACACAGCTTTTGTATGTGATGCTCCCAGGTCATTGTCTGGTCTATGACAAAACCGAGAAATGATGCGGAGGAGACTTGTTCAATTTTCGTTTCCTCGACGCGTATATCTAGTAAGCGTCTCCTGCGTCCGGAAAGGTCGAAATTAATTACTTGAGTCTTTGTTAGATTGAGTGCGAGGCCGTTTTTTTTAAACCAATGCCATAATTGGTTTGCGACTTTATTGAGTGTGAACTCTAGTGAGTCAAGAGTTTTGCCCGTGACTACAGATGCTACATCATCTGCGAACATGAACAATTCACCGTCAGTGGTAATCTTCGGTAAGTCATTCAGGAGGAGAGAGAAGGCAAAGTTTGACAGATCTCGAACGAACGAATGAACGTCGTCAGATGGTGTAATGCCTCGTCGGCCGAGTTTGTGCTGTCCTGCGGTGTGAGACAGGGAGGGCTCACATCTCCTCTACTATTCAACTTGTACGTCGAGGCGCTGATCGAGGAGCTCAGCGGCACCGGCATCGGCTGCCATGTTGGAGGCAAGTGTGTCAACAATCTGAGTTATACGGACGACATGGTGCTGCTGAGTCCCACGATTGGTGCTCTCAGATATTTACTGCAAATCTGTACAAATTACGCGGATGCGCACGGGCTCGTCTATAACGCGACGAAATCAGTGGCTATGGTGTTCTCTGAACGGGGAAAAACAGTATGCTCGCTGCCTGTAACCCTTGACGGAAACTCTCTGACATTTGTTGATAGCTTCAAGTATCTCGGGCACTGGGTAACGAGTGACATGCGGGATGATCTCGACCTGGACAGGGAGAGACGAGCTATGGCCGTCAGGGCCAATATGATAGGGCGCAAATTCAGTAAATGCTCGCGTGACTCAAAGCTTGTTCTATTTAAGACGTACTGCCAGACGATGTACACGCCTCAGCTCTGGTGCAGTTATAAGGTAGAGAGTTATCGCAGATTCAAGGTGCAATATAACGACGCTTACCGCATCTTGTTCCGCCTACCGCGGTGGTGCAGCGCCACTACAATGTTCGCAGAGGCGCGACTGCCATGCGCTGACGCAGTGATAAGACACAGGGTGGCTAATTTTAGGTATAATTTGCATTGTTTGACGACTAATAGTATAGTAAGTATAAAGACGGTCCATGAGGTTAGCCACGACCTGCGCAGGATCTGGTCGAATCTACTTCGTCCATAACTTGCGTGGGTCGGTGAGCTAAAATAATTATGTTTAATAATTTCATGAAACATTTGAATTAATATGATGTATTAATGGCTTAATTTAAATCTAATCTAATTAAATTTATTTTGACATGTATTTACCATTATGGACGCTTGCGTCTGAAATAAAGATGATTATTATTATTATTATTCTTTGACACTAAGCAACCACGTGAGACATCAAAAGACTTGCGCGAGTTTATGGATACTTTCAACAAGAGCCTTCGATCTCTCAACGCTTTGGGAGAAGCGACTGAAGGCTGGGACACACTCCTCGTTCACATCGTGACTACTAAACTGGACCCATGCTCCTTGAAGGAGTGGGAAATGTTTCGAAGTCCTATTGAAAAGGTTGACTATGCATCGCTGAACACCTTCTTGAAGAAACGAGCAGATCTTCTCGAGAGCTTGGAAGGGCACAACAAGCTGAAGCCTTTTACTATTTCAAAGCCTCATGTGAACCGGGGATTGGTAACTGTCAATAACTCGCCGTCGCGGTGGAAGTGTGTAGTGTGCAACGGGGACCACATAATATGCCATTGCGACGAATTTTTTACAGCAGCGATACCCAAGCTCAAGGAAATAGTGAACAAGTTAAAAGTTTGTCACTACTGAGTTCGAATTGGCCTTAATGTCAACAACTGCAGGCATTCAAGCTGTCGTGTATGTATCAAGAGACACAATTCGCTGTTGCATTACAAGGATGATGAAAATCCACATTCAGACAAGCAGGAGGCCATTACTGATTCCAAGATCATAACAACTACCGCAAGAACGTCCCACCAGGTGCTGTTGTCTACAGCATGTGTAAAAATATTTGACAGTTAAGGCAATGCGTATATTGTTCGTACCTTACTCGACTGTAGCAGCACGTCATGTTTCGTCACCGAAAAGCTGGCGAAGGTGCTACAGCCAAAGATGTTTGCTGTCAACACAACTGTCACCGGATTGAACAAACGTCCATCATTAATCGTCAACAAGTATGCTTTACATTTAGAGACTATTAGTGGGACATTTGAAGCGACTATTGAATGTTATGTCATTCCTAATATAACAGAGCCTCTTCCCGCGTACAAGATAAACATCCGGGAAATACAAATTCCGTGCAATCTCAATCTAGCTGATCCTGAATTCGCAACGCCAGGAGAAATCGACCTTCTACTAGGAGCTGACATTTACACAGGAGTGTCCTTGATACAAACAAAGAGAATCCACCTTGACAAGGATCAACCATCGCTTCAAGAGACCAAGTTGGGATGGGTCATGTCAGGAAGAGTCTCGGCAGCTCCAAGGATAAGATTTCACTTTGCTTCTACGATGGAAGTGCAAGACCAACTGGCAACATTTTGAGAACTCGAGGAAGGAACCTGGTCCGACGAAGAACACATTTGCGAGAAGATTTGCAAGCAGTCACCAGAGTGCCTTTCAGATGGAACATTTCTCGTATAAGTGCCATTGAAACAAGATGCAAGTTCACTTGGAGATTCTTTCTCAATGGCTGAAAGGAGGTTTCTGTCACTCGAAAGAAGACTTCACGCAAACCCAAAGCTCACTGAATCCTACAAAGACTTCATCAACGAGTACGAAGGTATGGGCCATATGTCAAAGTTGACACCTGATGACAGTGTCAAGCAGTACCACTTACCACATCATGCAGTAATCAGAGAAGATAGCTTAACGATGAAGCTAAGAGTTGTCTTCGATGCTTTTGCGAAGACGTCCAGTGGACTGTGATTCAATGACATTCAGTTAGTTGGACCGGTTGTTCAAAACGACATCCTCACGATTCTGCTGAGATTTAGACAACGTGCAATAGTAATCTCTGCTGACATTGCCAAGATGTATAGACAGGTTTTTGTGCCTCATGAACTGAAGCCGCTACAGCAGATCATCTGGCGTGAAAACAAGCATAAACCCTATACCGTATATCAATTGAATACGATAACTTATGGAACCGCGTCAGCTCCGTACTTGGCAATAAGATGTTTGAAGCAATTTGCCGATGAATGCAAGGACCGCTCGATTGGTACAGTCACTGAGGATGACTTCTATGTTGATGATTTGCTTTCTGGAGCAGATACCGAAAGCGAAGCCACTAGAATCTGCGCAGCATTTAACAATCAACTACTATCTGGATGTTTCGAACTCAGAAAATGGGGATCCAACAATGAGACAGTTCTTGCGAATCTGTCCGATGTGGCAGCTAACTGTCATAATTCATAATTCATAATTCTTTATTAAACACAGTTATTTAAAAAAGATACATTAAGAGAAAACATATGTACAAAGGCGAGCTTATCTCTAAAAAGAGATTTCTTCCAGCAAACCAAGGCATGACAGGAAATTTTATCAATAAAGGGTAGGCAGTGCACAATATCTAAACAATAATAAAATACATATAAGTAAATTACATATCTATAAAATACGGTAAATAAAATACATACTCGTATCTAACAAACTACTAAATACGTATCAATACATACATAAACCTGTACATAAAGTTTACATATAATAATAATATACATACTACAACTATCACAAAAGAGAGAGGAAGTGCTCTTTTACCCGGTTTTTGAAAGCGAAAAGAGTCGGGCTGTCTCTTATCGCACAAGGAAGTGCGTTCCACAGTCGGACCGCCTGCAACCTGAAGGAGTGCTCATATGCGGAAGTGGTATGCCTTGGAGTGGCTAAGAGTGAGACCGTGTGAGATCTTCGTTGCCGATCTCCTGAAAAGAGATACTCAAAGCGGTCTCGAAGGTAGCTGGGGTAGCGCGGATTTTTCAATATATTGAAAAGACAAAAAAGAATATGGGAGTATCGGCGACGACGAATCGGAAGCCACCCCAACTCTTTGCGAAATTGAGAGACGTGGTCGAATTTGCGTAGCCCGAAGATAAACCGAATCCCGAGATTCTGAAGTCGTTCGAGTTTGTTCAGCGTTCGCGCTCGCCCAACAGACATCGGCGTAGTCGATTAGCGGCAGGAGAAGGGACTGAGCAAGGGTGATTTTGGTCTGCCGCGGCAAGAAGTACTGCAGACGCCTGAGGGAGTGAAAAGACGCAAAGACCCGTCTGCTGACCTCGCTGACATGTGGAGACCAAGACAGCTGGTTGTCAAAAATAACCCCAAGGTTTTTCGCCTTATCTGTGTACTCTATTGTGATGCCATTATATGATACGGGAACAATGGGTTTTTGTAACAAGGAAAGAGTGTGCCTGGTTCCTAAAATCATGGCTTGTGATTTATTCGGGTTTATTAACAGCCCGTATGATGAGGCCCAGTCTTTCACATTCTCGAGGTCAGCATTCAGTGCCTCCACGGATGAAACTACATCTCAGGGGGAAAAGTGGCGATAAATTTGTAGATCATCTGCGTACAGATGATACGAAGAAGAGAGGACGTCGGAGATGGAGTTTATAAAGACTGAAAAAAGAAGAGGAGAGAGAATACCACCTTGAGGCATTCCTGAGGAAAGATCACACCATTGAGTTTCGGTCTCTTCAGACTTAATGCGCTGCTGACGACCTCTCAGGTATGAGTCGAACCAGCCAGCAGCGTGGGAGGAGACATTCAGCGATGTTAATATAGCGACAAGAATGTCAAAATCGACGCAGTTAAAGGCATTGCTGAAATCAAGCAGGGCCAGCACCGTAACCAACCTCTGATCCATGGCTAGCTGTATATCATCGCTGACTTTTAAGAGTGCTGTGGTAGTACTATGTCCTGGTCTGAAGCCAGATTGGAAAGGATTGAGAAGTTTGTTTGATGAAAGGTAGGAGGTGAGTTGGGAGTGGACAATGGATTCAAGGACTTTGTAGAGAATAGGTAAAATAGATATAGGCCTGTAATCTTTAAAGGGAGAGGGATTGGAATTTTTGGGCAGTGGGATGACAAGAGCTTTCTTCCACAGACTAGGAAAAGATCTAGCTGATAGAGAGAAGTTTATGATGTGGGTAATTGGAGGGAGCAACTCTTCAAGGACGTTCAATACACGTTCAACGAATCTCCTGTATCCAAAACATTAAGTATATTGTGGAACAGTACAACTGACACTCTCAGTTACAAGATAAACATTTTAAAAATCAAACGACCTATAGCAAAGCGCACGATTCTCACAACGATATCACAAATATTTGATCCACTGGGTTTATTGTCACCTTCGGTCATACAAACCGAGGTTCTACTGCAACGATTATGGCTTCAGAAATTAGAATGGGACCCCGCAGTTCCAAATAAAATCGCAAGTGACATGAACGAAATCGTTGAGACACTAAACCATCTGAATGCGCTAGATATTCTCAGACATGTACTACAGAAAACGCCAAAGCGTGTCGAAATACATATCGTTTGCGATGCATCTGAAATGGCATATGGAGCATGTGCATATGCTAGATCTATTGATTCTAATGATACAGTTCGCTCTCAATTACTATGTTCAAAGGCCAAGTTAACACCACTAAAGTCTACGACGTTGCCGCGGCTCGAATTATGCCTACACGTGCAGATTTGTTGCAAGTGAAGCAAACCCGGCCGACGTCCTCTCCCGAGGTATCAAAGCTAATGCTATTCAGAAACACGAATTGTGGTGGCACTGACCCTCGTTTCTAATGTCAAAGGAACGGTTGTAGCCTACGCATCAGTGTATTAACCCTGTTGACTTACCTGAACAGCGGATAGTTTCGACCGTTGTTGCACAGCTTCCAGACGATATGATTGATACTATACTCAATCGATGCTCTAAATTTTCTAAAATAAAAAGAATATTGGCATATGTCTTGCGTTTTATCAGTAATTCGAATATTCATCTACCAGCTCAATGCGTCAAGGTTTCCTGTCTTGTGATTAATTACATAAGGCACTGACTATTATACTTAAGAGTGTCCAAGCTATACACTTTGCATGCTAGATTGAGAGAATAAGGTCAAATAAGGAGTTCCCACATAACAGTTCCTTCGCAAAGTTGCAACCTATTCTATGTCATATGGGGATTTTACGTGTAATCCTGATTAGTCCAATCATGATTAGTAGTAAGAAGGGTAGGGACGCTGAATATCTCAAGGCTTATATTTGCGTCTTTGTCTGTTTTGTAACGAAGGCAATCCGTCTAGAATTAGCTACGGATATGACGTTTATTTCACCGTTCAAACAATTTATTGCTCGCCGCGGAAAATCTTCTCACATTTATTGTGACAATGGATCCAACTTCGTTGGTGGTTGGAATGAAATGAAGGCTAAATTACCCGATACTTTTTCAAATGACGGGATCCGATTCCATTTTAAACTTCCCTACGCTCCTAATTTCGGCGATCTATGGGAAGCAGGCGTTAAGTCTACTAAGCATCACCTTAAACGCGTTTTTGGCTTAGCTCACCTCACATATGAAGAATTAAGCACTACACTTTGCCAAATAGAAGCCATCCTAAACTCGCGTCCATTAACACCACTATCATCATCTCCAAAAGATTTGTCACTACTTACTCCGGGTCACTTTCTTATCTTTCGCCCGCTGACCTCACTACCAGGGCCAATTTTCCCAGCTGGTAGTAACGCTGTCCAACGACATCAACGGATCGAACAATTATGTCTGCACTTTTGGCATCGTTGGAGCATCGAATACTTGTCACAAATGCAAGAAATGTCAAAATGGGACCGCAGGGTTTCTAACATCGACATAGGAATTCTAGTCAAAATTAGAAAAATTCCGTCCCTCCACTAAAATGAAAGAAGGGACGAGTATCGGCGCTACATGGCGCCGGCCGTGATGGCGTCGTGCGAGTAGCTGATATATTCACTGGTTCCGGATTCTGTAGACGACCAGTTAGCAAGCTATGTCCACTGCCCACAGATTGAAGCAAAGACCTTCAAGAGGGACGACATGTTCGCGCCTCTTCAGTCATAACAGGCTGGATGAAATTTTGTTTTTATTTCAAAACTACGCATGACAACTGTCTTCTTGAATTTCTATATTCATTCTGTCAAGAGATTTTTACAAAGCACTATATTTATTTTACATAACGCTGTATGTTTCATTCATGTTCCTTACACTACCACAGTATTTTGCCCTGTTATTTGCTGTACAAATCAGTATTTTTAATGTGCAGATTAATATTTCCCATTTATATTTAATTTTTAACAGTATATCGCTGTCTCTGCTCGCACGGGGGGGACGGAGGCGCGTGGCGGCGGGGTGCGGGAGCGGGCGGGACCCGCTCGTCAAGTAGGTTAGGTTCTACCTCAGATTAACGAAACTCTTTCTTATATACTCTCTGGGCTCTACAGTATGAAAAAGATAACAAGGTGCTTGACGGGTGCCAGTTTAGGGTGAGCTTAAAAACATCGATTAATCAAATGAATCGATGAACTCTTCAAACATTTGTAAAATGGATCCAGCAAGTTTGGATAGATTTTGACATTCTTTTTTCAATTTCGATTCTTTCAGATTGTTTTGGTAACACCCTAGTGTTAAAAAGTGTTTTTTTTTAAGGTTTAAGTTGTTCAGTACGACCAGGCTACTGAACTTTTAAACAATTATTATATAGGTACAAATATTACTTCTGGTCCCACATTAGGATAGCCTGTGTCGTCGTGGGAACCAGAAACAGCGACATCACACATATAGGTATAAACATCCAAGACCTGGGGATTTTGTCTTCCTCCCCTCTCGCTCAGGAGGCAAAGACTCGAACCGCAACGTCACAAAGGCCGTCATAGAAGCGCCCTCGTTTAGCCAGTTTTCACTACTCCATTTTGCGTGACAGGGGGCTAGCCCACAGAACACAGAAAATACAACAAGTTAGGCAACGCAGAGTCAAATCGCCAACCAGCAGCCTACTAATTTATTTAATAAAATCCCGCCTAATAACGGAATAAATATAATAATATTAGGTCCTTACATACGAAATTGGCGTTTCGCCGTACTGGCCACTTTGATCTCAAATATCTCCTCTATGGTTAGGAATTCCAAATTCAAATTTATACAGTATATATACTCATGTATTTGTGTTTCTAAAATTATAATTCATTTATTTTTTCCTCAATTGTTTTTTTTCTTACGTCACTCAGCTTACAAAATGGAAAACTTGAAATATCGCGTTATTTACGAGTATGAGTTCTACCGTGGCACCAATGCTGCAGAAACGGCTCGAAGGATTAATTATGTGTATGGCGACGGTGCCGCAATAGAAAACACAGTGCGTTTTTGGTTCCAACGTTTTCGTTCTGGAAATTTCGACCTGCAGAACAAGCCCCGTGGACGGCCAGAGACCAAAGTTGATAATGAAGAATTGAATGCTATTGTGGAAGCGGATCCATCGCAAACCACGTCCGAGTTAGCTGCAGGCTGCGGTGTTAGTGATAAAACTGTTTTAATCCACTTGAAGCAAATTGGGAAGGTGAAAAAGCTTGAAAGGTGGGTACCTCACGAACTGAGTGAAGCAAATTAACAAATGCGCGTTGACTACTGCGTTGCATTACTCACCCGGCATAATAATGAAAGGATTTAAATCGAATCATTACCTGTGATGAAAAGTGGATTCTGTACGATAATCGGAAGCGCTTATCGGAATGACTGAACCCTGTCGAACTAGCCAAACCATGCCCCAAGCGAAAATTGACTCCAAAAAAGTTACTTGTGAGCGTTTGGTGGACTAGTGCTGGTGTCGTTCACTACAGCTTTCTTAAATCTGGCCAGACGATTACGGCAGATGTCTATTGTCAGCAACTGCAAATCATAATGGAAAAGCTAGCTGCTAAACAACCGAGGCTGGTCAATCGCTCTAGGCCACTGCTGCATCATGATAACGCTCTAGCGTTATCATGATGTGGTCTACCACACACTGCACAACAGACGGCTACCATATTAGAGGAGCTTCAATTGGAATGTCTAAGACATCCACCTTACTCTCCGGACCTTGCTCCAACAGATTACCGTTTTTTTTCGAAATTTGGATAACTTCTTGAAAGGGAAAAAATTCAACTCCGATGGGGCAGTCCAAACCGCCTTCAAAGATTTTATTGATTCCCGTTCGAATGTTTTTTTTAGTAAAGGGATCGAAGAACTACCTCTGAGATGGCAAAAGTGTATAGATAGCAATGGTACATACTTTTATTAAATAAATATATTATATTTAAAAAAACGACTTTATGTTCCTCCCATGCAAAACGCCAATTTCATATGTAAGGACCTAATATTACTGACCGAGCGAGCGAAACGTCTAGTTTCGAATTTGGCCAAAAATGCGTTTGTCCTTGAGTCTGTCTGTTCAAAAGAAGTATTATTTAAGTACTCAGATGTAAGCGACCATGACGAACAATTTTGTTTATGACAGCTGTTATCAAACCCGAGTGACAATTCTGATATATTAAATTAATTTCCATTATTACAGTCTTTCAGAAATATCGTCTTCCATTTCCATCGAATGATCTTAGTTTTGTGTGGGATTTATAAATTTGTCCCAATGACTGATTTTTCGTATAGTTTCATCGGCTATACTCCAGTCAGAGGGTTTATCATTTTTAACAGGATTTTTTTATTTCTGTACCCTCTGTTTGTCTCATAGCATTTGTAATTTTATTAAGAAGCTCAGAACTGGCTTGAAAACGCTTTTTATAGCCTTTTTGTATTCTGATTCAACATTAAGCAATTTTTTAAACTTTTTTTACTGCTTCGGCAGCAGATACGATTGATCCTTTGAGTTTTTCTCCATATCTAAACATAAACCTGTGTGCTTGTCCTGTTGAAGAGCTAGTGTAATATTATCGAATTAACCTGCATTTATATATGCGTTCGCTGAGTAAAAGCCAAGATCGTGTCAAACTGTTTACGATAGCACCCTTTATTTTTTTCACAGTCTTTGTTTATGACCAAGTAGCTGTAAGAACCCCTCCATATTGTTGAACTCATTTCTCGAAACTCCTTCCACGTCATATCCGTGTTAACCTGTTCATCATATACAGGGTGTCCGGTAGATCGATGCAAAGACTTAAACCGAAACTAGTACATTTAGAACCATTTGAGCCATACGGTGAAGTCTTATCGTTGAATATTTATTGATGATTTAGTAGTGTTTTTGAAGAAAATTTCCAGATTTTCACAGTTGATTGTCATTGCCAAACTAAACAATAATTGGATTATTTTACAATTGATTCTAATAAATCTTGATTTGTGCATCTGCTACGTCAGACTATGTTTTTACAGACCATTGAACAGCACGGCAGATGTCAATCATCAATAAAATAAGTTTTGCTGACCTAATTTAACAAAAACCGGTGAAAGCTTTTTATGTGCAAATATCTTAATAAAACATTCTTAGTTAATGATCTTTCATTTAAGGTTTCATTGACATAGATACCTCACACATTCTTGAAGTTATGACCTACTAACCAGTTTGAGGGAGAAAAATAGACCTTTTAGACAGTCTTTTAAGTTAATTAAATTTATGCTATTCATGCTCACACAGATACGAGCCCGTCTTCGGACTTTTGTGGTCGTGATTTAGAGCATCATTTCATCTTTCATGGTGGCGAAAGCCATTCTTATTTTTGAAATCTACTCTTCTTTTGTGTTGATGGCTACGTTGGAATAGACCTGTTTTTTGGCTCTGCCCCACATAGAATGGTCCATTGGGGTGAGGTCTGGTAAACGAGCAGGCCAAGGAAAAGGCCCGTCTCTGCCGATCCAGCAATTAGGAAAACAGTCGTCAAGATAGCTTCTCACCGCCTAATGCATCTCCTATACACTAAACAGCCTACGAAATTGAAATTAATTGGATTGAACTAAATACATCAACCAAAATATGAATTTCTTCAAAATTCATATTTTAGTCGAGTTTTTGAATAAACGTAAACATTCTGAAAGTAAAGTTCATTTTTTTGCAATAAAAGACCGACCATCAGATATATTTTTTCACAATTCGATGGGCCGCAAATTAGGCAGCGTATGGAATTTGGCAAATTACCGTGGTGAAGTACTTTGTTTGTTGAATCAGAAGTACTTAAATTATCTAAGCGTATTGTGCTTTTTTGTTTTAAAAATGTCATATTGAAAACGGTATGATTCATTTGGGAATATGTGTAAGACTTAAACTATTTTAGGTCTCAACCATGTTATATTGTATGGTGCAGGATCAACATATTCGGTTCACGAATAAACCCTATGAAATGCTTTTAGTTATTTCCGTTGCGAATTCAGAAATCACCGATCCGTCCGTCCAGCGATTGGAAAACCCATTGTTGGTTCTGGATCTCTTATGAGTGAACTGATATCTGAGATCGTGCATCGTCCAACGTTTGGAAAACCCATTGTTGGTTCTGGGTCACATATGAGTGAATCGATATCAGACATCGTGCATGGTCGTTCGATTGGAAAACGCCATTGTTGGTTCTGGATCACTTACGAGTGAACTGATATATAAGATCGTGCATCGTCCATCGATTAGAAAACCCATTGTTGGTTCTGAGTCACATATGAGTGAATCGATATCAGACATCGTGCATGGTCGTTCGATTGGAAAACCCCACTGTTGGTTCTGGATCACCTCTTGCCTACTATGGGAAACCACTTGTTTACCTGATTATCTAATTGATCCACAGCATACTATTTACCTACTCATGCAAGCACCGTTTATCCTGACGCATGCACTTGAGTCTCGCACTAGTACTTCAGTGCACGAATCATTCGGCTGTCCACTCCATATACGAATAGTGTTTCCCACAAATCATTCCTCATCACTTTATCATAAGCCTTTTCTAAGTCTAAGAAGTAAACTTTATGCCTCAAAGCCAGATGCTTCTCTGTTACGCATCGTAGAGCAAAGATCTGGTCCGTACATATAATTTCTCTACTGAATTCCAATTGCACATCCCAAATATTTTCCTCCGTTTTATTCATCACTCCTTCCTTACAGTTTACCGACAATGCTGCGAAGACTAATGCCGCGGTAGCTTTTACAGTCCTGCTGTGAACTATTCCCCTTATATAGCGGGACAATACCAGCCTTGCACCGGTCTTCTGGCACCCGACCGATCACCCAGCGAATATTAAAGAGTCGGTATAGCTGCCTAGCCATGACGCTATCTCCTCCCCTCAGCATCTCTAACGATACTCTATCATACCCTGCCGCTTTACCTGTTTTCATACTTTTCATATTCAACATAAGTCAATGTCGTATCCTCAGCGACATCTACGGGTACGGTATCTACTAGGGGTGAGGAGGCTGTGCTTGTAACTACACGTCCAGTCCCCTCACGTTCGAAAAGACTTTAAAAATATTCTTTCCATTGATCCAGAACCTTCTCTTCCTCATTCAAAACATGACCATTTTCACTTCTAATAACATTAAAATTGGTTTTGTTCTGACTTCCCTCGCGCACCTTTCACCAATTTCCAAAACATCTTGATGTTGGCCCGGAAATTGTCAGAAAACCTTTCAAAAAATCGCTCTTTTATCTGTTCTTTCTTTGTTGTCACTAGTCTTTTCAAGACTCTGTACTTCTCAAACGCTCTATCCACATCTTATTTATTTATTCTATCACCATTTACTCCCATGTTAGCTTTTGTAGCTAACGTGTCCAACCATGCCTTTTTTTCCTAGCATCCACCACCTTTATTACTTCATCATCCCACCAGACAGCTTGTTCTGGTCTTTTTCCTTTCTTCCTTTTGGTCACACCACATACTTCCCTTGTAAACTCTATCACTCCATTATTAATAATTGACCAAAACTGTTCCATGGTAACAATCTCCTTCCAAATTAATCTTCTCAAAGTGTTCAACCAGTCTCTTCTTATATTGTACTTTTACACATTTTTCTCGTAATTTCTCTACTTTTATACATTCCAACTATGTTGTCGGCATTTGAGTGTGATATCGCCATCATTTCAACAGACTATTTTTCTGGCTTATCACCAGAAAATGATCCGATCCTAGGTTAGCGCCCCGCCATACTCTCGTGTCGACAACGTTATTTCTCAATCTTTCATCAACAATTATAAAATCAATCCTCAATACTCAATACAATCAATACCCCTTACTTTTTGTGTCTGCCAAGTATACAAATGAATATTTTTGTGACAAAAAAAAGTGTTCATCACACAAAGATTATTTTCAAGACACACTTCGAAAAGACCTAAGCCGTTGTCCTTTACCCATTCGTCACCAAACTTACCCAGCACTTGATCATAAACATCTCGCTTTACTCCTAACCATGCATTAAAATCCCCTAGCATTATGATCCGCTCGTTTGCATCGCACTTCATTAATATCTCTCGCACATTTTCCCAATACCTGGGGATTCATTAATATCTCTCGCACATTTTCCCAATACCGTTAGATCAATATCTGGGGCTTACACGCCTACTACAAATAGTCGTATAAGCCCCACCCTGAGTCTGACCCAGAGAATTCTTGGGTCTACACATTCATACTCACTAACACACTGTGCCATACTTTGGGGAAGGACAATCCCTACCCCCTTACATCCTACCTCGGCCTCTGAACCCCAGAACAGTAGGCTATAAAAGGGCCATGGTTAGTTGTTCCTGACCCTTTATTTTTAGTCTCATTCACACAACACACATCTACTCTCTTTTTATCCATCATATCACTCACTTTATCAATCTTTTCATTCATCGCTCCACGCTTTATTTCTAACTCCGTAATTATTTAATTTTATTAGTAACGTGTCATGCACGATCAACACAATCAAATGCCTTCGACAGATCGCAATAAACTCCAATAGCATCCTATGCAGCCTCCCTTGCAGAATAAACATGAGATATAAGGGTAATACCTGCATCCGTTGTCGATGTACCCCTTGTGAAACCGTATTGTTTGGCATGGAGTTGTTGTGTACCGTTAAAATGTGAGAGCATTTGATTGAGTATAATCTTTTCAATTATTTTACTTAGTGCTGGAAGAACAGATATTGGTCTGAAATTTAAGGATCACCCGTGTCCCCCGACTTGAACAGAGGTATCAGTTTACTGTGTTTCATGAGGTCTAGGAAAGCTCCATCGTCAACATATTTATTGAATATATGAGCTAAGTGTGGGCAAATAAACAAATGAAGTCTGTTTCATTATCGCTTGACGATGATGATGAAAATAAGGATTTTAATCACCATCACGTGGTCATCGTCAGTTTCAAGAAGATTCCATACTAAGTGCAACTCAGCCATTTCGCAGCATTATTTCTTGGAATAATGCTATAATATTAAATATTGGGTAGTAGGTAACAGAGATGTTGATATTTGACACTTTTGACAAATGGCGGCCTAGTGCGCTTTCGCTGGTTTATATAGTACGCGGGCTATTTGTGTGCTTATAATGTAAGCCACGGAGTATACAATGATTGCAGTGTGAGCAAACCGTACCGTCAGCGTAAACTGCTTCAAACATAATAGTGATCATAGAACAGTAATACGTAATTTATATAATAACATAGTTAGTATTTTGTGTGACGCCGCTACCAGCAGTTATCGCGGCCGTGATCTTTCTAGCAAAAGATATATTATAGGCTGGAGCAAACATGTAGCGGAGTTTCATAGGGAAGCTCGATTACATTTTCAGACCTGGCTATTCTATGGGAAACCTACTGCAGGGTATATCATGACAATATGAAAATATCCAAAAAATAATTTAAAAACAAACTGAAATGGTGTCACGAAAATAGTAATCGTATAAAAATGGACATAATAGCGACAAGTCATGAAGCCAAAGATTTCAGGAGCTTTTGGAAGTTAGTAGTAGCTTAGTGAGCCTGTCCGACAACAAAGACTTCTTTCTTTATTCTTTATTGCATAGATAATATAAAGTTACAGACAATTAAAAGTAATGTAATAAGCAAAGGCGAGCTTATCTCTAAAAAGAGATTTCTTCCAGCAAACCTAGGCAGGACAGGAGAGTTAATTATACTGGGAAGTCCTAGTTCGCAATAACACTATACATACGGACGCAAATTACTTTCAAAATATATATAAACTATACCAAATATAAAATAAATATATATATATATATATATATACTTCCACTACATAAAATACAATGTATAGCATGAACATACATAAACTATAATAAATCATACATATACCTACATAAATATGGTACCATTTACGGAAGAGAAAGGAAATGCACTTTCAATCTTTTCTTAAAAGTGAAAATTGAGGGACTTTCCCTAATAGCGCAGGGAAGTGCGTTCCACAGTCGGATTGCCCTTAACCTAAACGAGTGTTCGTAAGCGGCAGTGTTATGCCGAGGAGTTGAAAGGAGAGACACCGTGTGGGATCTCGGATTGCTATCCCTGGGGAAAAGAAAGTCAAAACGTTAGCGTAGATATGTGGGGTATCGGGGATTTCGCAAAATATTGAACAGATAGGAGAGAATGTGCATGTCACGGCGAAGACGGATCGGAAGCCACTCCAGCTCCTTGCGATACTGGGAGACATGGTCATACTTGCGCAACCCGTAGATAAACCGAATCCCGAGATTTTGAAGTCGTTCGAGTTTGTTCAGTTGTTCTTCGTTCGCGCTGACCCAACAAACATCCGCATAGTCTATTAAAGGTAGTAGAAGGGACTGAGCAAGAGTGATTTTAGTCTGCCGTGGCAGGAAGTACTGCAATCTTCGGAGGGAGTGAAATGACGCAAAGACTCGTCTGCTGACCTCACAAACATGGGGCGACCAGGACAGCAAGTTGTCAAATATAACCCCAAGATTCTTAGCTTTCTCACTGTAATTAATTATGGTACCATCATACAATACAGGATCGACGGGCGAATTCTGTAGCAAGTTAAGCGAATGCCGTGTACCCATAATCATGGCTTGAGATTTTCCCTGGTTGACTTGCAGCCTATATGAAATAGCCCATTTCCTGATTTTGTCGAGGTCAGCATTCAACGCCTCTACAGTCAGATTCACATCACACGGAGAGAAGTGCCGATATATTTGGAGGTCATCTGCGTAGAGATGATAAGAAGAACTAAGAACGTCAGATATGGAATTTATGAATACTGAGAAGAGGAGAGGAGAAAGGATACCACCCTGCGGGACACCCGTGGAGAGCTCACACCAATCCGTGGAGATCTCCTCAGACTTAATGCGCTGCTGGCGGTCTCTCAGGTAGGAGTCAAACCAGCGAGCCGAGTGCGAGGAGACTTTAAGCGACTTTAGAATTTCAACCAGGATATCGAAATCGACGCAGTTGAAGGCGCTACTGAAATCAAGCAGTGTAAGGACCGTAAGCTGCCTCTGATCCATTGCCCATTGAATATCGTCAGTGACTTTAAGCAGAGCCGTGGTAGTGCTGTGACCCGGCCTGAAACCTGATTGATGGGGATTTAATAAGTTATTTGAGGAAAGGTAGGAGGAGAGCTGGATGTGAACAATTGATTCCAGGACTTTGGAGAGGATAGGCAGAATAGATATGGGACGGAATTCTTTAAAGGCGACGGGATTGGACGTTTTAGGTAGGGGAAGCACAACTGCCTGTTTCCACTGATTGGGGAAGCAAGATTGTTCAAGCGACACATTCATTATGTGGGTGATGATAGGTAATAGCTCATCGATGATGGTGGTTATCATCTGATAACAGATCTTGTCCTCACCTATGGCCCTTGAAGAGATCGCTAATATTGCCCTCCTTACTGCGCCGATTCCGACATGGTTAAAGTTAAAGGGTGAACTGTGGGCTGTAGTCATGGACCGTAGGTTACGAAGGGTGGCTTCCTTAACGAGGGGGTCCATCACGACAGGGGGGATGGCAAAGAAATAGTTGAGACCGTTAAGGTCGACATTTCCAGCAGCCAAGTCCTGGGAATTACCTACACCAAGAGTCTTCAGGAATTTCCAAACCTGTGCTGGAGTATAGCTCTCAATACACTCGTAGATGTGACGACGTTTGGCATTACGACACAGACGAGTGCAAAGATTGCGGAGGCGTTTGAAAATTAAAATGTTCTCGTCAGTCGGCACCAACTTATATCTCCTCTTGGCACGGTTTCTCTTGGCCATCAGACCCTTGATGGTGTCAGTAAGCCACGGCGCAGGTAGGTGCTTAACCTTAACCCTCTTGACCGGAGCGTGCTTATCAAACAAGCTCAGGACAATAGAGTTAAAGTTCCGGACTTTGTCTTCAACGGCCTCGCTATCAACGACAGAGGACCAGCCAACAGAGGCGGCATCTGATTTAAGGGAGTTAAGATCCATGCCCTTAAAGCTACGTATGTCAAGGAATTTAGCTGCGCGCTTGAGAGGCCTTAACTTGAATGAAAGGTAAATCAAATCATGATAGGAGAAGGGGGCATTAAGTTGGCCATGCATAGCAACCTTGGATATATTAGAAGTAATCATCAGATCAAGAAGAGAAGGGGTGCAGTGTGGTTGAAAGTGGGTGGCACCTAGGGGAAGGATGTGTAAGTTTAAAGAACTAACAAGAGATTTCAGCTTGGCTGAGCGACCGTTATTTTTGAGAAGGCAAGTGTTAAAGTCTCCGAGAATTAGGGTGTCGCTATAAAGAGGAGTCAGATCATTGAGGAGGGTTTCAAATGAGCTAAAATAGTCAATGCGAAGAGAGGGGCTATAATAGACACCCAGGAGGACTTTATTGTGACGCAAGCAAATCTCCAAGAACAGGTGTTCAGCGGTACCAGAGTACAGGCTTGGCGACTGGCTGATGACTTTGCATGGAATGTCGGTACGTAGGTATATGGCTACACCGCCATCAGCCTTGCCCGTCCTATCGTTCCGATAGAGACTGAAGCCTGGCAGAGCATACATGGAAGAAGGAAGTGAAGGTTTAAGAAAAGATTCCGAAACAAGAATACTATGTATGTTCTGATCGCTAAAAGTTACAAGGAGGTCAGCATAGCTGGTGTGAATGCTTTGTGCATTAATATGGACAACGTTGAAGTTTGTATCAAGATTAGAAAACACCCGCTTTAAGTTAAAAGGCAGTGAGTCATCCGCTGATGACCCTACACTTCCCGCACTAACGGAAACATCACTATTAGAACAAGAGAAGAAGCTGTCACCAAAGTTGTAGGTATCCATAAACTAGATATAATATAATAAATACAAATATGGAAATAAATAAAATAAAATAAGTAAACACAATACTTATTTAAAACAAAAGAAATAAATTTGCCTGAACCCAGTCGAACACTGAGCTTGCTGGGAAATAAATTTGACAATCTAATACAAACTTACAAACATTGAAATGAAAAACATAACCTGACTTACAAATAAAAAGTAAAATAGACGAAGCACAGTAGGTATAAAACACAAAACATAATTTACATGAACACACCCAGCATTCCAATAATACACCTTCGCTACTACGGCTAAATGTAAAAATTAGGCCGTGGCAGCGCAACGTTGGACAAACGATGGAACAATGTTGGGCTTGGTTGGGAACTAGCTTGCTTGATTGACACGACATGCATGTAGTTGTACAAATTTTTTAGTAGATTCGATTGCAAAACAAAACCAAAACATGCTAAGAAAAGAAGGCTAAGGAATATTTTAGACTACCTACCTACCGAGTAAAAGTGAAAAGGAGATGTATTACCCGTCCAACTTGAGAGAACACGGAAAAAATAGAGAGTATCTTGAGTACGAGATTTCTACTTCTTGACTCCCGTTGGACCAGCGCGCCTGGAGCTGGGTAGACGCTTGCCAGGGGCAGGCACCGAAGAAGCCGCTACCGCCCCTGCAGCAACCGCCGCCGGTTTCGGGGCAGGGATGTTGGCTAGTTTGGGCACAGGCAGAGCAGAAGGAGGGAACTTGGCAGTTATAACCTGAAGCTCCGACATACTCTCCACCTTCTGTCTGGACTTGTCAGGAAGCAGCAATACGATCCTGCCCTCAGTTGTCCAGCAATTCAGCATACCGAAGTGTTTACGCGCAGCCACAAACACCTCGTGCCTGGATTTTGTAAGGAACTCTGACATTGTGATTCCAGTTCCCTTCAAAGCTGTCTTGGCTTTCCAGGCCTCTGATCGAGCACTGATGTTTGAGAACCTCACCAGTAAAGCATTAGAAGGCTTCTTGGTAGATCCCAGTCTGTGCACTACATGTATGTTGGACACACACTCGGGGGACAACTTCATTTTGTCGGACAGTACTACACGCACAATGTCAATGGCCTGCTCCTTCACTTCTTCGGGGAGTCCATGAAGAAGGAGCACCTTCCGCCTGGATGCCATCTCAAGACGGTCCTGGCCAGCAAGCAGCAACTCCATCTGAGAGCGCAGCAAGTCAAGGCAGTTCCAGGTGAATGCCTTGAACTCAACAAATTCACTGGCGATGGTGTTGATATCAAGTTGGCTGCTGGACGAGGACATGGTGGCAGCCTCCCGAAGCTCCTTCTCATATTGAGACATCCTTGTGTTGAAAGTGGTGGCAATCTTCTCCATGTTGTTGTTCAACTTTGTGTAGAGGTCCATTGTGAAGTGAGTTTAGAATCCAGGTATGTTTATAAGATTGTTTATAATAAACTCAGTGTTGTTGGGGGTTCAGGCCTAGTTTTATTTTATAATAATTGACATTAAATTATTGTTAAACTAATATTAAAATGAATTTAAAATCGGGAGTTAATTTTTAAGATGTTGCTTGCTAGGCTACCCTCCAAAAAAAAAAACCTAGACATAGCCAATATGTTCATAGATCATTTCACTGTCATGCCTTTATCTGTGTCAACTGCGCCGGTGTTCGACACTCACAACCATCATGCTCTTGAACGTGAATACCATCAATTCACTATTAAAGATGTGGAAAAGGCCATTCGCGGTATGAAACGAGGAAAGTCGCCGGGACATGATGGGTTGAGTTTGGAACACTTAAACAATGCGGGTGTACATCTCTCCAGAGTTCTCAAAATGTTTAATAATGCCTGTATTGGGCACTCATATCTGCCTGAGGATCTAATGAAAACAATAGTGGTACCTATTATAAAAATTAAACAGGAGATGCCAGTTATAAGGGAAACTATAGGCCTATCTCACTGGCAACAATTGTAGCGAAGGTCCTGGAAAGTTTGCTTGATATACAACTAACTGCATATCTGCATTTGCACGATGCACAGTTCGGTTTTAGGGCCGGGCTGTCCACGGAGAGGGCAATCTTGTCTCTCAAGCAAACTGTCCGGTACTATACAGATAGGAAGACTCTAGTATACGCCTGTTTTCTGGACTTATCTAAGGCTTTTGACCTCGTAAAACTACGCGATCCTTTGGCACAAGCGGGTTAAGGAAACCGCTCTACCTGATGAGCTTATTTTCATGTTTAAATAATGGTATGAAAATCAACGCAATGCTGTCAGGTGGGCCGGCTCCTTGAGTCAAGACTATAGTCTTAGTTGTGGAGTAAGGCAGGGTGGGCTGACGTCTCCTAAGTTGTTTAATTTATTTATAAACAAACTGATTGAGGGGCTTAGCAACACCAAGGTAGGGTGCTCGGTTGTTGGCATCATGGTAAATAACATTAGATATGCAGATGACATGGTGGTGCTAAGCCGTTCAATCAGAGCGCTTAGGCAGCTACTGGGGATCTGTGGATCGTATGCCGAATCACATGGCCTTAGGTAAAAGAAGTGAGTTGCTAATTTTTACGGCTGGCAGCAAAACACCATCGAGTATGCCACCTGTCCAGCTCTGTGGCATTCCTTTACAAAGAGTCACAGAGTTTAAGTACCTGGGCCATGTAGTCACGGACAGGTTCATAGATGACCTGGAAATGGAAAGGGAGCGCAGGGCGCTGGCGGTTCAATGTAACATGCTGGCTCGCATGTTTGCACGGTCCACTCCAGAAGTGAAACTCACATTGCTCAGAGCATAATGTCAAACTTTCTACACCTGCAGCCTGTGGGTTAGCTACAAGCAGAGGACCAACAGCGCTCTGCGTGTTTAATATAATAACGCATTGAGGATTGTGTTGGGGCTGCCGCGATTCTGTAGCGCATCAACCATGTTCGCAAAGGCAAAAGTCAACAACTTTTTTGCTATTCTGTGAAAAATAATTAATTCAACAATAAGTCGTATGCGCGGCAGCCCGAATACGATTCTCGATGTGTTAGCAAATAGGATCGACAGCCCTGTTATGAGACACTGGGTAGGTGTACATCTAGCTCCTAATAAAAAATGATGTACCATTTGCAAGCAGTACATGATTGTGGATGTAGTAAGGATGTGTAATGCATGTGTGTAAGATCATCATGGCAGCCATTTCCATTTCAATACTCCCTTGGACTTTATTTTGCTTAATACCAAGACTTGTTTTAAGACGTTCAGGGTAATTTTGCGGATCAGTTTATGATCAAAATGAATCATAGCAAAGGCTGTGGTAACCAAAGTTCAAAGTTCAAGTTCAATCCAAATATATTTATTACTGTAGATATTTACATGTTCTTAGCAAAAGTAATTTTTTGGCTCTTCTATACATTGGACCACTGTGGGAGAAAGAGGCGAAGAAACCCCCCAGGAATTTCACATTCTCATTGTCACAGATTTTCCAATGCGGAAAATTCCAGTCTTAACTTCGTCATTTACTTTGATAATGATGTGGGCATATTATTAGGTATTTGATGATAATGACACATCGCGTTATGACGCTACGCTATGATTGGCCCAGTGAATGGAGATAAACAAAGATACGTACAATATTTGGTGGAGATATTGATAACGACATTAATTGTCATTTCAAGTATGAAAGCAACCTCCTTCGTCATCTTACCTCCTTTTAATTTACATACCTAACTCAGATGTAAAAGCCTATTAAAATGCGGACACTTGAGTCACTTAATTGTTAAGGACGTTTGCCCTCAGAGGCACCTCTTTGGTGGTACTAATACAAAATACCTTCAACCACAAGAAACGGCAATTATAAGAGAACTGCCAAGTCACGTGTTCTCGTTATAATTGTTTTGCCGTTTTTTGGGTAACCCGAGAATTATTAGTTTTTGTTAAAATGTCTGGTAATACAGTGTTGGTCTTGTAAATGCGCATATCGAAAAGGGTTGAAGAGGATCGAACTAATCGACAATATTTTTTTTTTAATATCCTACCTCCCCCTCCCTATTTTTTGTGATGTCAAACTTATTTCAGTTAAAAACTTATTTTTGGTGTCATTTGAAAGCTAATTTGATAATGTGATGTAGAGTAATATTCGGTAATATACATGTCGCACTTAGTTGGTTATATCAGACTCTTAACTAAAATTCCGTCAGACAAGTGAGTGAACGAAACGTTTAACGAGTTGTCTAAACGTTCCTAGGCAACAAGACATATATAATATAAATATTTTTTATGTGGACTTAAGTTTATGTTTTAAGTATTTTTGTTGTTCCTACATGTTCAACCTAATACGAAGGATAAAGGGGACTTCGCTTCGCTCACCCCCTTTACCCTTCATCTAAGCTACCGCAATGTTTTGCCCTGATATAAGCCCTTCGGCCGCCTACGAAACCATGCTACGTAACCAGTTACGTGTGAAGAATTAATTTTCTTGCTACGAAACTAGTTGCGTACAAAGAATTTTTTTTTTCCTACGAAACCAGTTAGCTTATTGAAAAATATGTTTTCAATAAGCTTCTACCGCCTTCGTTTATCGTGGTTCCCGAGGGAATTGCGAGATAAACAAAGCCTATGTCCTTTCCAGGGCTTTCCGGCTACCGGCTTACTAAATTTCACCAAGATCGTTTCAGCTGTTCAACCGTGAAAAGGATACCGACAGACAGAGAGACGGACAGACAGACTGATTAAAAGACAGATAGAAAGATTTACTTTCGCATTTATAACATTAGCATAGATTACAATGTTAAATACTCTTTTCTAACATGACTGGCTGATTATAGGTAATATCTTTTTAAAATGCGTCATTTATCTGACACTTATGTAGCTATTGAAGTGTCAACTTGAAATCATAGCTTGGAAGTGATTAAATAGATAATATGTATATTCACACCACACGCACTACATAATTTGAATCGGAAAACATCGTAATCGTAATGAGTGGTTCCAGAGAAATTTAATTTATCACAACTCGAAAAGGAGGAGTTTCATTACTATATTACTACCACCGATTTTTTTTTATCGTAAAGGTAATTCATTCTGGCTATGCTATGAAAATAACAGAGGTTGCTCTGGAAATGTAACGTTAAATAATTGAGGGATGGCACAGTAGAATAAACAGATACATCGGGAGGACAAATCCTTCACTGACTCAACTATTAGAAGTTTTGAGCAAAGAAACAAAAGTACTTCCTATATAAGTATAGGATTTTTAACATGCCAATTAGGAATCTTCCTAAATACCCATCGAGTTTACTTTTTGCCACAAGTGAATGAGAAATTGCTCACTGTATTATCAATTCCGCATTTCTCGCAGGTAAGGTAGATTATCCTCGTATTTTGATAGCGTAATGGGTTTCGGTTTGATGCAGCTCGATTCCGAAATCCACAACCACTGACTGACCTCAATATAAGTATGTATCTCTATACATAGTAGGCACTCTAGCTAACCGATAGGGGCGGGGTAACTAGAGTTTGTGTTTGGTAAAATAAATTGTATTATGTAATAAAGGAAATGTCTCAAAAAACCCCGGAGCGAACGAAATGTTATATATACATATATATATGTTTAATATTTATCAAACAGAATTAGTGCAAAATTCGGTGCTTTAACACCGCTTAAACCGCTGTTGCTAGTGGTTTAAACCGCTTCGGCCTTTTGAAGTTTTACAGGCCTTCATACTAAAACTTAATTTTGGATGATAAATTGATATTTTAATCGCTAGTAGGTTCAAATATAGCTGTTTCAACATACTATACTTATTTTAAGAATAAATTGTACTGGGATAATGCAAGTTAATACAATATTTGTAAATGGTTATGTTGTGGCGCCGAACAAAACCATAGCTATATGTATATTATGGTTTTATCTAGGTTTTTTTCAATCTTAATACATATTAATGTGAAAAATTTAATATAATTAACTCACATTCTTGGTGAATATTGAGTTTTTATATGAGCGCCTTCAAGAAGCAAAAACTCAACTTTATCTATCGAATTTTACACTAATAATTTTTGATACATGATACTGATTATACACTTCATTTTGAGATACATTCTATTTGCGCCGGGCCTGGGGTTTTGCTGCGGGAGTTTTGAAATTTCTCCTTTATTAAATTGTAATAAATTGGGGAGATAATATAATTCTCAACAAATAATTAATTACATTCATGCTTAAACATTAGTTGCTTCGCAATAAATATTGGGAAACAGAGACAGTGTTGGATATCACGAATATCCAAGACCTAAGATTTCCATATCAATTTAGCTTATATTTCTCCCGTTTTATCGCACGAGCCGAGCCATGTGCATGTTTCACCGCGTCATGCCATTAGAGGCTTCAAGGTAACCCGGTTGCCATTATATTTTCAGGCAAGCAAGGTATTACCATCACAAGCATCACACACAACACGACCTTAGATAGCTTCATGGAATATCGGTAGTTCCGCTTCTATTATGCTGTAAACTCGAGTATGCTTGAACGGCGTACCAGCAGCATAGCAATTTAAATTTCGATATCGAAAGTCGATTCGTGCACCTTAGAAAACTACTCTGGATGTTATAATGAGGCAATTTGCGTCTTGAATCTTGTGTATATAGAATCTTGTATGGAAAGCTTTAGTGTTGAGCATAGGAGCACATTGAACTGCTGGTGCGCATTGAATACATGAATACCCTGGTCTCTAACCACCGGTTTCCAGGTAATTCTGAAGTTATCCTACGTAAATTTAAAACTCTGAAGAAAATAATCGAGGTTTGAGAACCTTGAAAAACCGTCTGATGACCCTCAGCCTCAGTGTATTCCTTCCTAGGCATTATACATATATATTTATGTCCCATATTGGTAGACAACACCGATCACCATCGTAAAATTTTGTAGTAAAATCCCAATTCTTAAAATAACTCCTATCTCTCCCAGCCTAACTGTTTCATTGTGTGCGCGATTCTTTTATAGCCTTTCAAATCCAGACGGATATTGCATAGCCTTCTTCCAACAATTCACAAAGGGGATTTTAGACAACTGGCTCCATACAAGCTGATCAAAGTCCGTAGAATCACATAGCTAGTTCGATCTGGCTTCCATGAACCCTGTAAAAGTCTGTTTTCGATGCTGGCATGTAATAGCTAGCAGAATTCACAAGGGATTAGCTTCTAGATTTGTAGGAACACAATGACAGTCATGTTCAGTCAGTAAATAGACTGAGACTCCCCGTACTTTAGAGTTGCATTTGGGTTGCTTTCATATTGTTTGTATCCGTATTGACCGAGCGTGTGAAGCGTCTCTGTTTCAGCTTGGGGAAAAAATCTTTCAAATGCCCATCTGTCCGGATTTCCAGCTGTTCTCCTCTACAGTTTGCATTTCTCAAACTATTCTCGTGGAATTTTGTGAGTAGGTTCGGTAATAACAGGTTTTTTTTTGTCGACTTAGTTTATGGTTTTTTTTTTCAAAATGACGGAGATAAAGGGTTGAACATGTAAAAAACATATTCCCATAGGGCTTGACTTGATTGAAGATCGCAAAAAGGTAGTTTTCAAAGTTATTGGTGCGGCTACTTTCATTCACTAGGTGCAGTAACCAGGTGCGTTCATAAGTTGGTATGTTAGAATTTCAGCTTTCTACATACAGAGTCGCAAGGTCTACAGCTCACAGAGCCACTACTTTATATGGGCATTATGAGTTTCGTCGCTGTAGCGTCATCATCCCTTACTCCTTGTGCGGAAGGCCTTTAGCTCTGTAGAAGCCTTTTGTTTTCAGAATCTAAACCCAAAATCACATTATCGTGCTTTGGACAGAGACAATATAATGTCAAACAGGTATCTATATTTATAAACGCCGCAACTAGATGATCATCTCAAACAGTTAGCCCGATGTGTATAATTTACCGCCGGCTACTGTTATGTACACTATATGAAATTGTTTTGCACGAGATCAGACTCCCACACAATTACGCTACTAGGTGAATAACGTGACTAGACCGTATCGTATACCTGCCTCCGATGTTAAATGCGACATATAAATAAAACACAAACAAATCGTCTAAGCGCCAGACATGTTTGTTAAGCCCGAAATAGGTATAAAAATGACTGTGTACAAAAAGATTTTGTGAACCATAAAAGCAAATAGCATTATGGCTGTGACGGGGCGAGACGCGCCGGGTGACAGGCGCGTGGCTGTATGATTGATCGCCAGTCGGCGCGAAAGGTTCCATGACAAAAACACTTTTCTATCTGTGGCTTTACCGCCTATGTTTTTGTAAAAGTGGCTGCTTAGCACTTTTGTTACCGCCCGCTCGCCCTTTCGCGTAAAAACTGCGATAAACCGTGAAGAAAAATGGGGCTTTGTTGCGGAGGACATCAGTCTGTAGATGGTTCCTGATCTTAATGGAGATAGTAAATCAGTGTTATGTGCGATTGTACCGTTTCGCTTGTATAATAGGAACGTTTGAATCAATTGTTTACAGATTGCCTCTGCTGTCTGTTTCTGGCAAGTGTTGGTGCTTGAAACAAATGGAGACGGTTGAGATCAGAAGCATGCCGATAAACGTGGGTTGGCCGCTGTATGTACTTATGTACGAAAATGTAGCCATAGTATAGTTTATGTACGAATAAAGAGTGAATCTGCCACCCCGTATGGGAAAAAGCGTGACTATATTGAATATTGTAATGAACGAAACGATCATTGATTTGGGTCATGAAACGGGACTAAATAAAACATGCTATTTTGTGGTAGAAATATCCAATAAAGTAGGGGCGGATTATTTTTCTTTTCTTGATGTTACGTTCATGTTTCCCAAAAGAACCCTTCATCTTTCTTAGATGAAAAACCGGGATTTTGCGAATCGGGGGTCTATTCTATTTCCCTATAAATCCGTCCGAGGATTTTGAGCCGAAACTCATGCAAATTCCCGATATTAATAAATAAGTATGTACAGTACGATTATTTTTTATTTTCCGCTCGACATTTCTCGGTCATAGTCGCTGAAATTCGTTACTAATTAAACTTCTAGACATTACTCACAACACATGAACAAGACAAATGGTAACATATTTAAACTATAGTTCATGAGATGATATTTGTTGGGTTTTTACACAGAGTAAGCAACTAAAGCAAAGCGTCAAGTTCCTAGTAAAGTTGATGAAATTTGCCATGCCAACATTTTTTGTATGAAAGTATCAAAGGAATGTTGTCATGGAAGGCTGTACTCGTATTTAGTGATGGATTTATAATCAATGAATGTGATTCAGACAGTGAAAGTGATTGTGCGAGTGACACATCTATGTAATCTATAGGTTTACTCTACAAAATATGACTTCGATACATTCAAGTGCGAGTCGGACTCGCGCACCAAGGGTTCCGTACACACTTATAGAGAGCTATTATGTATGTATTTCATGAACATATAAAAAGTTCGTGCAACACGGGAATCCAGTCTTGGAAATAATTTTAACCGACTTTAAACCGGGTGGTCCCGAATTTCGTGACACCAGAGAAACAAACTCCCAAATTACGAAAAAAGCAACTAAACCAGAAATAAGAACTATCGAATCTCAAAAACCTTCTCGATTCAGGCAAAACTTTAGAACAGTTGCAAAGTGAGTGACGCCATATAAAAAAGTGCTAAGCGTTTTTGAAAAACCACAAAAAAACTGGCAGTTACGCTGACAAAAAGTTCGCAACACGCAACTCGCATCCAAACTTCTTTAAGCTGGGCCTTGAACATAAAGGAGCTTTTATTATATTTTAACAAGAGTTTCGATACGGTGGTTTCCACAGAAATGCGTGGATAGTGATATATTTAAAAGGATTCAAATATTTTCTTATAGGTATACCTACGTTAAGCCAAAACCACATACAAAATATTGTGGCAAGGAGTCCCACACCGGGTGGCTGGCAGAGGCCCATACTGCCCACGTTTAGCCAGTTATTCAATAGGAACTACATTTTGCGTGACATGGGGCTAGCCCATCGCCGCCATTTTGGGAAAAAACTATAATTGCAGCCAGCCAGGAAACCGGTGTAAATACATAGAGTAAATTAGTTATTGCAAACGTAAGTATGTGTGCTGTATAATATGTATGAGCAACCTGTTTAAAGATAGGTAGGTATAACTTTCATAATGTGTTTTTTCGTAATTTGAACATATTATTGGAATATATTTTGCGAAAAATCTGAATTTCTCGCAAAATAAATTGTTTACGGAATTCATAAATAAATAATAATATTCAGCTGCCTGTGCATTATAAACCTAAACATGAGCATTTATTGTAACAGAAAGGTGCTGTTAGGGACATCATTCTGAACAACTTTCACTTTGAAACCGATTTGTGCAAAGCAACCTTATTTTGCACTTCTCTATACTAATCAGCTGATCGCTCGGCCGAAAATATATAGAGAAGTAAAAAATAAAGTTGCTTTGATCAAATTGGTTTCATTGTGAAAGTTGTTTGGAATGATGTCCCTAACAATCCCATAAATAATTAAAAGACCATTCTGTTACACCCAGTATATATATATATATATACACTTTGCTTCTAGCCTCACACTAGGGCAGCCTGGGTCGATGTGGTGGGAAATAGAAACAGTAACTTCACACATATAAACATCCAAGATCGGGATTTTATTTTTATTTCTCCCCAGCCAATTAATAATTAAATCATCATCTGTTTACTTACGTGTAACGTCTGTGCCTAAATCACGTGACGAAAAAAGCATGCATGCTTGTAGAGGTATTTTGTTTGGATTCGACCTCATTTCTCTATATGAAGCGGCGATTTGTCTAAACTGGGTCGCGAAGCTGTTTTGGATTCTATCTGGAAAAGCCCATGCCTAACAAAATTATATCGATATGAACTGAGTCACTGATGATGATGATGCTTAGATACCTTAAAGGAGCGTACAATTTTCTGGTCGTTAGTTATCTGAAGCCTAAAAACGCGTATACGAAGCCATGCCCACGGGCAGCTAAAACAAATTAAGGGGAAATATTAAACTGCACATCAAAAATACTGATTTGCACAGCAAATATCAGGGCAAAATGCTGCGGTAGCTTAGGTGAAGGGTAAAGGGGGTGAGCGAATCGAAGCCCCCTTTATTCTTCGTGATAGGTTGAACATGCAAGAACAACAAAAACTGCAGTTCACATAAAATATTTTAACTATACTCGTATCATAAACCCTCTTTACTGCGTCCAAAACCACACGTCACGACTAGCTTAATAATAAACTTCTTGGTAAAATCTAATTTCTTATCCGAATATCGATCATGGTCTTAAGACCATAATGTATCAAAATTTGTCAAATTATGACATTCAAATTTCGAACGCCGACGCCCGCCTGCGTGCCGCCCCTAGTTTGTCTGTGAAGTTGGTACTACAGAACAAGCTAAACAACTGCAGAGCAATGGTCAATCATGCGATAGTCAGGTCGAACATGCGGTTCCTGAACACATCAAAGAGAGCTTATGATATGTGTGTAGATAAACTAGTGTACATAATTACTGTACTGTACATAATTAGGCATTATGTCACAGAAACTACTATAAAACATAAAAAGTGTTTTTGCTGATCCTTTTTTGCTATGCAAATCAGTATTTTTGATGTGCAATTAAATACTAGGCTAAATTAAGTACGAATTAAAATAACAATTAGGTAATTGTACAGTTACATACATATTGCGACTCCTTTTCCCACAAGAAGTGGCAGAGGCATAGGTACGTGGTCAGCAGCGGGAATCGAACCTGCATCTCCTGTGTGGCAGGTGAGGGTGTAATCACTAGACCACGGAAGCTTTAGATACGTTTACGATAGGGTTTATAAATCGGTATAAGTATATTTTCAGTTTTGGATTTTATCCCTCATTTGAGGGAGAGAAAGCAATGAGATCTTGCTTTTTGCCTAATTCCATGATTCTAGGTCAACGGGAAGGACCCTATAGGTTTTGATTTCCGTGCGAGCATCAAGCAAATTCAGCAAAATTGTGACATAACCGGCGGTATTTTTTATCACCTTGAACTGTACATATAATTGATTTTTTCACTACTTCAAGAGATCACAGACCTGTGCAATTGATATTAGTTTCAACTTGATACCTCCACGCGTTCATGAGAAAAAGGTTATTGACAGACGTTTAGGCAGACAGACGGCCAGACAGACCGTAATTTACAGTTTTCGAACTTTTACCTGTACTGTAATACCTTGCTTTTTGCCAAATTTCATGATCCTAAGTCAACCGGAAGTACCTTATAGATTTTGATTCCCTTGCGAGTATCATGCAAATTTATCAAGTCAGCAAATTTAGGACATAAACAGCCGTATTTTGTGATAGCGTGGACCTAGAAGTTTGATTTCTTCATAGCTCCGAGGGTTCACAGACGTGAGTAATTAATATTAATTTCAATCCTATATGGGGTTCCTTTTTTTCCTTTGAAGGTACGGAACCCTTAAAAATAATAAGCTTTTTATACGTAGGTACCAATTTTAGGGAAAACTTTGCGCTAACTGTTATGATGTGGCTAACAACCAAATAAAGAAACTATCTTTAAATTTTAAAGCCCCATTAAACGTTAATGGGCGTAACGCCAAGGCGTGTGAACTGTCATGAATGTACTCAGAAATAAGAGCCATGGTTTATCATAAAACATTTTTTATGGAACTGACACGCCATTCGCGTTTAATGCAGTTTTAAAATTTAAAGATCGCTTCTGTAAAGCACATAATATGCTCGAAATATCTCCTAATGGCAAAGTCGGGTAAAAACGAAGTCGACGAGGCGATGGCTATGTAGAGTGAAGTTGACACCATCACCATAAAGATCATGCACGTTTACTTCGACCTGGGATAGCTACTTGAATAGAATTCTACGAATGTTACATATTTAAATAGGCTTTACAATTAAAATATCTTATTGTTGTAACGATGCGTTAATTTAGTGTCTTGCTTATTTTTAAGTCATAGTTAAGTTTGTATATATTGTAGTAGAACCTTGTTTTGAGTTGCAGCTGTAATTTTTTAATGATACATGTACCTATATAGTTTCTAATTACAAATAACTTTGGCTCAGATTTATTTTATTTTCTTTGTCACGAGTTCATTCTGGAGCTGAGTTCTGAACGACACGGTCAAGAAAATCCATATCTGAGGTCTGGGCTAAAAGTCGTTGGCATTGTTTGTGTGTAAAATCTACTAATCTACATACTGTTTTCCCCATTCTATGGGTATGTGTATCTTCGATATCTGTTTCTATATCTTTCCCTACAACATCTGTAGTACCGTACCTCTGATGCCTAGTTGCACTAAGCGTCTCGCCGGGCATGGGCTCGCGATGGGCTACGACCGCCGAACGTCGGGACGTTAGGGCAATCACGTAACCTCTGTTCTCACATCTGTCTCTTTCCAGGGTCCAAGCCCTTGATGGCCATTTTCCAATCCCTTGGTGGCCAATTTCCAAGCCTTGAGGCTGAATACCCAGCTCTCGGATAACCTATGAACTACGAGGGCCTTGGAACAAGTCACCGGAGGCGAGACAGTGACGAAGTTCTGTCAGTGGAGTGACCAGCCCCTCATTGACGACTGAAAGCTGGAATTCAGTGAAGACGCCGCAGGAGACCTAAGCCACTCGGCGAGTCACTTCTGGGTGTAAAACGTTCAATCACCAATGCCCGACGACCCTGATCTATCCTTCTCCAAATAAAATTTATCCGGTGTTTTATCCCACTCTTTATTTAGAACAGATCCTTAGTGAGATACCACCGTTACATTGTTATTGGGCAGAAATTTATGAATGCTCGCAGCCTCAAAAACTAAGATCACTTAAGGACCAAAGTTCAAAGACTAATCACGTTCTGTGACTTTGAGAAGTTAGCCTTTGAAAAGGTACAATGGCTGGACTTTATAGGAGGCGGTATTTCTCATTAATGTTTTAGTTAGTTGATATCTATACTTTATGTACAGGGTATAACGGAAAGGTGAATTCTTATTTTAGGGGGCTGTTAGGGACATAATTCCAAACATATTTCACTACAAAACCGATTCAATCACATTAACATTTATTTTTGACTCCTAAATATATTTTAGTAAAGAAAATTCGGTTTTATAGAAAGACGTTCAGAATGACGTCATTAACAATCCCTTTTAAAATTACCACACCTTTCTATTAAACCCTGTATTTAATTTCGGAGAAAGCGGACTCGTAACGATTTTGTTACCCACATTTAATGATTGTCATGATATTCGACCCCAGTTGAATAACGTTTTGTCGAATGCGCTATTTTGCCGTTACTTGGTATAATAAAGATATCTTATCAAAAAAGCCACTTTTCTACGTAAAGGCTTCATTAAAATTGTATCTAACATTGAAGGCCTCTCAAATAGTATTACGAATGCAGCAAATGCTACCAAGTAACGGTATCGGTGTCTAACAGGCAAAGACTGAGCAGGTTTGCCCTCAAATGAATTTGTATGCCGCCATGATCCAGCCAACTTAACGTGCTCCGACGATAAATGCGACCACTCAGTTAAATGGACCCCGCCAGGCTGACCTTTAAGATAAAACTGCCTAATAAAACGATTTTTTCAATAAAAAATGTCATCCAACAGAGTTTTATTTTGTGAGAATTTTTCGGAGTTGCTGACAAAGACCCTATGGTTATGTGCCCATAAGTTAAGCTCGCCTTTCACTTAATTCTACTACGATACTTTTTGGCATCGATTTTTGAATTTAAATCGGATATCTTGAGTTGTAATAGCCTGCAATTTTATTGTAACAGATAAAATAATTGAACCCGATGTAAGTAGAAGATTCTTGTCACGATTTTCACTAATATTTTTTTGTACCTATATATAATACTCAAGTTACGCAAAATAGGAGTATTTATATTAAAGCAGTGGTTTTTGTAGGCCTATACTATAGGTAGCTTGTCGATTTTGAGCATTCGCTAACGTCTAAACGCATTTTAATTATTTGTACTCAATAAAAAGTCTCCCGAAGTCTGTTTTTCACATTATTATTTTTTACAATTACGCAACCGGGGCGCGGCGGAGAATTTTATACTTGTTATTTATTTATTAGTTATAAAAAAAATGTTGCTCTGGTAGTCCTCTAAACATCCGCAAGAGCGTTTTTAACATTTGAATTCCTAATGCTGTTTTAGTAATTCCTACGGTTGTGATCACTTCGGGAGATTTTTTTTGGAGCAAAAATTATCAATTTACGTTTACACGTTAACGAATGTTATCATAAACAAATGACTGCTTTAATTCTCCTATTTTGTATAACTTGATATTTACAAAAAGTATCGCTGCAGAATCTAAGAACGTCGAGAGGTAGACTCTTCATCAGGATTACTTGACATTTATTCATTAATATTCTATCTTACCTATCCAGATTGATGTACCTATTACATTCCTAATCTCCCCTTTCAAACGAAGATATCATTCTGTGACATCTTGTATAATATTCCACCCTGTAGAAAATTCTGTGGCGACTTCCGAGAAATGGGGGCTCTATAACTAGCAACCCCTCTCAATGTAGGTAGGTAGGTAGGTACACATTGTATACCGTGATAACTGCTACGATATTTTTGCTGCTAGCTCTTTTGCAGTAACTGTGGAAACGGCACGTTTTTCATAGACAGATATAGTTACAGTGCATGGATTCCATTCGCTGTACAGTTTAGAATAGAAGAGGGACATATTTAGAAGTATCTGATGTCAGGAGGTATTTTATTTATGGGAAATATTAAACTGCACATTGATTTGCGCAACAAATATACTGATTTTCACAGCAAATATCAGGGTAAAATACTGCGTTAGCTTAGGTGAAGGTAAGGGGGTTAGAGCGAAGCTAAGTCCCCTTTATCCTTCGAATTAGGTTGAACATGTATGAACAACAAAATACTTAAAGCATAAAAAGTGTTTTTGCTGATCCTTTTTTGCTGCGCAAATCAATATTTTTGCTGTGCGATTAAAAACCAACCTTTATTTTGTCTGGTGTCACCTGTCGGAAAAGCAAGATATCATCCACCACACACTTAAAAGCCCCGCAGAATGGTAATGCGCTTAACGTCAAAGCGTGTGTCGTCAGTTCCTGCGAGTGATTACTTTAAATGGTTTAGACGTTCATAGAAAGAGTCATTACATTATGAAAAAATAAGGGGCCTTTTTAGACTGCAGTAGGGTTGGAAGGCCCAGCCACTTCTTGTAAGGCCCAAGCAACAAGTTTTGGGCCTTTATAAACGACAGGGCCTTGCAACACAAATTTATCATTTTCGAAACAAATATAAATAAAATCGCACATAACATAAGAATAATGATCAAATAAATATCCTAAACAAAAATCTAATTACAAATTGCAGTATAGGCAAGTAAAAGTTACGTTTTGTGGGAAAACAAATTAGTAATACGAGTGGCCGCGACCGACGTCAGCAAACAACCGGGTACCGCTGGCAAGATAGCGGCTTCACGCCGCCCGCTGCTGTGTTCCGGCGTTCCTATTGGTTTATTTCATACCTACTATGAATGTGGTGCGAAAAAAATGTATTTTAATTGGTTTTCCCCGCTTGTGCCTTGCAAAACTGTGGGCCTTATTACCCGTAATATTAACCTACCTACCACCGGCGTTAGATAACGCCACTTTTCCGTTATAGGTTTTAAATTTTATTAGATACCATGTCATAAGGTTCAATACGCGACCCGTTCCAACTACCCTCGGTTTTTGAGAGGTTAATATTAAATTATATGATATTGTCATTAGATTTGAGTATTTGTATATTATACATTGTGTAATAACAAAAAAAATACGAAAATTAAAAAAATTACATCCCCGTAGAGTTTCTTGGTAGTATTTTCTCTGACGGGCGTATTTCCGAAGCACTGGTAGAGTTCATGGAGTTTCTTTTTCCTGTGCGAGATTCAGCCATGAATCGCCACTTGAAAGGGAGATTTCCTTTTTCAAACCCAAACCTTAATCAGTAATGTACTCATTAATTTATTCATATTTGATGTATTTTTTATTTCTATCCACGTAAATGAGAGTTAAGTGTTTGAATTTTAAAAGTGTATTACTTTATTTGAGTTTTGAGATGCTTTGCTTTGTTGAGAGGTTAGTGAAATATTTGGTTTATCTTTTAAAACACGTGGTAGATCTCTAATATGTCACTTTTGTTACTAGGATGTCTTGCCAAGGTTAAGTCTGTCTGCTTTAGCATAAAGTGGCAACCCCAAAGATATTTGGATACAGTAAAGGATAAGTAAACAATCTCACGAGCCCTTACAAATGTAACATGGTTACACAATATTTAGTGCCTTCACAGGTAATAATTTAATCAATAGTGAATCTAATGAAGTCATAAAACATGCTATCTCTCTCTCTCTCTCTCTCTCTTTCTTTCACTCATGAGGAACGGAACGTGCCGTGTAACTGCGAACACTTGTTTACATTCTCGTCTTACAATTATCGGAAAATAAAATAGTTACCGCGGTGAAACTACTTCCAAACTCAAGATAAATATTATTTGACCAGTGTGCTACAAAGTGAACATTCTGGATTGCTGAAATTCATGTTAAATAGTAAGTTAAAACTCAAAATCTTTAGTACTAGCCGACCAAACATAATTGCATACGTCAACGCAAAAGAGAGAGGCCCAACATACAGAGAGAGAGAGAGAAATATAAACAGACAGCTAGTGTCACCGGAAAGGACCAATCAACGATCACATACCCCGATTGCGTTCCGCTCCACGCATTGTGTCTTTACTGCAACCATTGCGGTTGTTTTGGTACTGCTACTACAGTACAGAGGGCGCTGATATAAAATTGCATTAGAAAACTACAAACAGCTATGGCAAATTGTGATGCTTGTCAGCAACATGTGAATATATCAGATCGCATACAATGCTGCTGTTGTAAAAATATATACCACTACCAATGCTTAAATATTACAAATGAGCAATATACAAAAAACACGCACATGTACGATATTTCTTGGACCTGTCCTGAATGTGCAAATGTAACTAGGAGACAAAGAAATGACAATACTCCCGCGCGAAGCATCCATTCATCAACATTATATGCAGACTCCGAATGCGAACAAAGTTTCACGGGCGATACCCTAACTGGTAAATTCTTGGCAAAAACTACTTCACAAGATGCAAATGTTTCTGACCTTAGTGAAGTCCCCACCCACCTAAAGGAGCTGAGTGATCTTTTGGATAGCAAATTAAAAATAGCACAACATCAAATAATAACAGAAATATCATCCAGATTAGAAGTTAAGATAACAATTGCCATGCAAGAATTGAAACAAGAATTATTTAAAGATGTAAAAAACTTAAAGTTAGAACAAGCAAAAATGTCTAATCATCTAACAAAGATAGATAATGATATTAAAAAGTTAGAAGAAGATAAGTTAAACTTAGAAAAACAAATAGAAAAGTTATCGTCCAAGATCTCCCAAAACCAAGCCCCCTATACAAACTCTCCGACAAACGATTGCAGTGACAATTCTAGAAAGGTGGTATTATACGGACTTGATGAAATCTATGGCGAGAATGAATACAGCCTGAACAATACAATTATTGAAATATTTGCAGAACTGTACAATGTGGATCTTGGCGGATATATTGATCAGATATTTCGTCTTGGAAGAAAAGGATACCGTCGGCCTATTGTAATTGAAGTAACTAGCAAGATCATGTGTAAATACATAACACAAAATTCTACGTTTCTCAAAAACACCGGACTCTACATATCTGAATATCATGATGAAGAAAAACGAAAAGAACAGATCAAAATGCAAGAATTAATGAATTCCGCAAGAAGAGAAGGGAAACACGCAATTATAAGAAATAACAGATTGATTATAGATGGAAAAGAACATTATACAGGAAGCAAGACCGTGAAATATAATAATGAAAATAATTACCAGCAATTGAATGAAAGTAAAACCGAAAATCATACATTTCGCAAATAAACAACAAGACCAGTTCTTTAAAATCCTATTTCAGAATATGCAAAGTCTATACAACAAACAAGATACACAGTCAGGTCATAAGTTCTGTCACACAATAAAAACTTTTGAATTTAGAACGCTGGCCACAAAAAAGTTTATTGAATTCGAATTTAGAATTTTTCATGAAAATAAATATGTGTACTTTTTAGAATTTTCCTCATTTTTAAATATGGAGTGGACACTTAAAGAAGACCGTGTCGCAGTTATTGCGTTGCATCGTTGCGGTTACGCGCCAATTCAGATTTTCGACTTACTGAAAAATTTGAATATAACCAAAAGATTCGTTTATCGTACCATAAAACGATACAATGAAGACTCTAGTGTAGATGACAGGTCAAGAAGTGGTCGCCCTCGCTCTGTTAGGACTCCAGCAGTGATAAAAGATGTGAAGGCGCGAATTCAAAGAAATCCCATACGTAAGCAGAAACTGTTGGCCCTTCGGATGGGGTTAAGCAGGACCACGGTGAATAGGGTGTTAAATGAAAACTTAGGGCTTAGGGCATATCGAAGAAAAACAGGACATCGCTTGGACGCTCGTTTAATGGACCTGAGACTGAAGAGATGCCGCGCTTTGTTGAAGCGGTACGCGGGAAAAAAGCATCGGGAAATTCTTTTTTCGGATGAAAAAATTTTCACCGTGGAAGAGAGCTACAACAAACAAAATGATGCGTGTCCAACGAGGTCATTTTCCATCCTCGCTCATGGTTTGGCTGGGAGTCTCTTATTGGGGCTTAACTGAGGTACATTTTTGTGAGAAAGGCGTAAAAACGAATGCAGTTGTGTATCAAAATACAGTCCTCAAGAACCTTGTGGAACCTGTTTCTCATACCATGTTTAATAACAATCACTGGGTATTCTAACAAGATTTTGCGCCAGCTCATAGAGCGAAAAGCACATAAGACTGGCAGGCGGCGCGTGAAATCGACTTCATCCGGCACGAAGACTGGCCCTCCTCCAGTCCAGATTTGAGTCCGTTAGATAACAAGATATGGCAACACTTGGAGGAAAAGGCCTGCTCAAAGCCTCATCCTGATTTGGAGTCACTCAAGGCATCCTTGATTAAGGCAGCCGCCGATATTGACATGGACCTCGTTCGTGCTGCGATAGATGACTGGCCGCGCAGAATAAAGGCCTGTATTCAAAATCGCGGGGGTCATTTTGAATAAACTTTATTACCATAAGAATCTATGTTTTATTAAGTTCATTTTGCTATATAAATGTTTACATAAATAATAAACATGTCTAAATTATTTCATATTGCACATGTGACAGAACTTATGACCTGACTATGTATATTAGAAACTTTCGTCGATCAGAATCCATTCCATGCTATATGTATATCTGAATCGTGGTTGTCCCCAGCAAAATTGGATTTAATTAGTATTACAGGCTATAAGATTGCATCTTCATATTGTAGAGTTAACTACGCCGGAGGAAGTGTGTGTATACTATTACCTGAAAATACAGAGTTTATAGAGAGAAAAGACTTTGAAAAGTTTTCTGATGAATATGTTATAGAATTATATATATATCCGTATACTGGAACGGCAGAGAGAAGGACATATTTAATAGGCAACTCAAACTCTTATTAACTCATATCAATAATAACTATCGTCACTGTAACGTAGTACTAGGTGGCGACTTTAATATAAATGTACTAGTAAACGATACACAATCTAATGACTTACTAAATGTCACGTTGGAATATAATTTTGCTCAACATGTAAGAAAACCAACACGTTTAACAAAATGTATAGATTTAATATTTACAAATTTCCAAAATAGTATTAGCCACACTGATGTTATGGATTTTGGTTTTAGTGATCACAAAGAAGCTATTATAAATTTAAAAATTTCTAATGTAAAACATGTAACACAATGGTTTACCGAAAAACGCCTTATGAACGCCGAAAATGTCACTAAATTTAAAAAACAGTTAAAAGAAATAAATTGGATAGAATGCATAAAACCTAACATCAATATTCAACAAAATTATAAGAACTTCATAGAAAAGGTGACGATAATCTTAAATCGATGTATACCAAAAAATAGAGTTAAACTAAGAACTAAGTTTAAAAAACACTGGTTAACGGTTGGTATTAGGGCGTCATGTAAACATAAACGTTTGCTAAAAATACTAATTAATAAATCTAATAACACATTGCTTAATAACCATTATAAAGCGTATGAAAAATTATTAAAACGAACAATCATAACATCAAAAAAACTAAATTATGTAAGCAAGCGAAACATGTCAGAAAATAAAGTAAAAACAATGTGAAGTATCATTAATGAACGTACTAATAAAAAACCAAAAAAAGATAAAGAGAACATTAAGCTACAAATTGATAATAATCTAGTCACTGAGCCGAAGGAAATTGTAAATTCATTTAATAACCATTTTGCATCTATAGGTGAAGAAAAAATTCGACTCGCGAATGGTAAACTGCCTGAAGGCCGCCCTTGCCTAATTCCTACAGATAATTCTTTTTACCTAAGTCCAGTAACTTATAAAGAAATACACAAAATTATTAAAAATATGAAAAATAAACGTTCATTCGGAATAGACGAATTACCACCAACACTTATTAAAGAATGTGCTGATGAACTTATCTTACCAATAACTACACTAATAAATCAAACATTTGAAGAAAGTGACTTTCCAGACTTGCTAAAAATTTCAATATTAAAACCCGTACATAAAAAAGACGAAAAAATGGATCCTAATAACTATCGACCAATAGCTTTACTACCTGCAATTTCAAAAATATTTGAAAAATGTATGTGTGATCGTGTTTATTCATTCTGCGAAAAATTTAATCTGTTTGATGAGTGCCAAAATGATTTTAGGAAAAATCGTTCAACTACTTTAGCAGTACAAAAATATATACAGGAAATTATTAATACATTAGATAACAAAAAATATGCTGTTGGAATATTGCTTGATATGACGAAAGCCTATGATACAGTCCAATACAATATATTACTAAATAAACTATATGGAATAGGTATACGTGGAAAAGCACATCAATGGTTTCAAGCATACTTGAAAAACAGGCAACAATATGTAGAAATCGAACATTATAATGAAGAAACTAAATTTATAGAATCTATCCGATCAAACAAAAAAGCTATAAACTTTTCAATTCCACAGGGTAGCGTTATTGGATGCCTTTTATTTCTCATTTATATAAATGACCTGCCAAAAGTTATAAACCAGAATTGTGTATTATTTGCAGACGATATCTCTCTACTTACCACATGCGATAGTGATTTTAACCTAACTGCGAAACTCACCTCCATCTTAAATATAGTAACTGACTGGATGCTAGATCACAACCTTCAAATCAATTACTCAAAAACTAAAATAATGGCCTTTTACCCCCACCAAAAGAAACCTCTTGCCATAAACCTTACTTACAATAATATGTCAATACAAACCGTAAATGAATTTAATCTATTAGGCATAGATATAGATACCCATGTTAACTGGAAAAATCATATTCAAAAAATTCACATGAAATTATCACGCTTCTGTTACGCTCTAAGAGAAATAAAAGAATCCACTGACTTTTCCTCTGCTCTAGCCATGTATTACGCTTATGCATGGCTAAGTTATGGTGTTACACTATGGGGAAACAGCGTCGATGCACCTCGACTATTTACAATGCAAAAAAAGCTAATCCGAATCATATTTAACTTAAAGCAAACAGATAGTTGTCGACCCTTTTTTCAAAAACATAAACTCCTTACCCTCCCTTCAATTTATATTTTGGAACTATGTAAATTCGTCCGGAAATACAATCATTTTTTCAATCGCCGTGAGCAAATGAATCAAAAAAATTTGAGACATAAGAACAGACTTCATTTACCATATTCAAGGTTAAAACTACACTCTTCCAGTCCATATATTATGGCAATAAAAGTTTATAATAAACTACCGAAATCATTGACAAATGAACCAAAAGATAGCATTTTCTTTAAAAAACTAAAACTAATGTTAATAAATAAAAGCTACTATACGTTATTAGATTATTTAAGTGATAAGCCTACAAAAATAAATTAGCTGCCTTCTCCCACCCTGTGTTGCTGTGCCCGTAAGGGTCCATAATGTGAGACAATTTATTATAATTATTAAGACCAAATGTACCATTATGGAATGCAAATAAACTATTGAGTATTGAGTATGATGTCACTCGACTCGTTGCTAACCGTACTAGGTTCTTCACACGGTCCACATGTCTCTGCGCGATTTACCTTTCTGCGGGCCTTATACTGCCACGCAGGAAAACTCCTTACAGGGAATCTATGTCATCAGGTTCGGTAATGTCCAAATATAGCCTAGTAGATCTGTACCCACCAACCTTCCAGTTTTTCCGCAGAAATATTGACATGGCGAACCGAGAGAAATCGCGATAAAATATTATGTTACCAGTTAGTAAAATGAAAAAGGTAGCGTGGCACGCACGATTGACTTCCTCAGACGTTTGCTTTTGACGTCTTGTGTAATAAATAACGCCACAAAAAAGGGACACCGTCGGGCAGTCAGGGGCTGTTTCAACAAAAAGATCGCCGCTATGCAGCTATCAGCTTAGTACCTAAACCGCGACACAAATAAATCAATGGTTTTCTTTTGCAAACTTTCCGGCTTGTCTCAATCGACCAGAATAAAACTTGAAAATACGCTTTTTACTTTACTAATCGATAATAAAGTGGGTGACTTTAGGGTGACTTTTAGTCACCCAGCTAGGATCACATGATTGAGGAAAAAACAACATAATAATAATAAATGTAGCCGGGCCTTTACCCATATACAGCTAAGATTGAGCCATACTCCACCACGCTGGCTCAGTGCGGGTGGATGGAGTCGGGCTAGTGGCCAACCCGACTGTCAACTATCAAGCTGCCCTACACAGCTTTACGACTACTACCACCGCGATATGGCTTAATCATCCGAAACACGGCAGCGCCCGAAACAAATGCCACATAGAAACGGAAACCCATCCAGTGCCTGTCTCGGCCAGATATTGCTAACCGCACGATCGCTTCCGATGTGCGAATACCGCTAGGCCACGGACGCTTCAAAACAACATTTAGGTACATAATCTAAATCAATATATAGACAAATATTTGCGAGATGTCATTTATTTTATTAATCTTCCTTCAAAATCGAATTAAAATATATTTGTCTGTTGATGTACGAGGGAAATGAGATGCCAGGCTCTATACAGCTATGTAAGCCCTTCAATGACCCTTTCCACGGAAAACAATCACGGGATTCGCCGAACCATAGATACGTAGTGTAGATAGATAACCAATTAATAGCCAGATAGAATAGCCAATTAATATCTTGCCCGGTTTAACGTAAGGAATATGCCTTCAATCGTAACTACACCACGTAATTTCAGTGGCTATAGTTATTGTTTCTGAAAATTACGAGTGTCGCAGCACCCATTGAGTTATTAGGTTACTTTAGAAAGTAAAACTGTAACTTGTGTTGTGATTACTTAGGATAAGTAGCGACCTAGACATTTAGGGTCAACTGGAAGACGGAAACTTTAAACAATACACAAACAATGTGTTATACTTATAAAATATATAACATCCCGACACCATATAAATAGTTGAAGTCGATGGTAGACTTTTTTCCCTGGTTAAGCTTAGCTACTCTTATACATAGTTACAGCTGCAGCCGCCTAAGCCTTATTCTCTAAATCAAACCGGTAGAAAATTTTGAAAGTGTTAGTTTTTAGGGTTCCGTACCCAAGGGTGCCCAACGGGACCCTATTACTAAGCATCCGCTGTCCATCTGCCCGTCTGTCACCGGGCTCTACCGGATGAACCGAAATAGGTAGAGAGCTGAAATTTTCACAGAGGGTGTATTTCTATTGCCGCTATAACAGCAAATAATGAAACATACCGGTTTTTAATAATTAAAAGAAGTACCTTATATCTTACATTCTAAGCCATTTTGTTTTATTTGATTATCGGTGAAAACTGGACTCTCCCGTTCTTATTGAAAAAGATCTTTAATTGCAGATATTGAGTTTTGTGCTTAGTTATTTGTCATTATACGATTAATAATTGCTCATCATCTCGTCCTGTCACCCCTCAGCAGCCTTTTAGTACAGATTTTCATTTGTTTCGATCGATCTTGGGCCATCTGCTCTAGCTCCGCCCAATATGAGCACACAATGGCGGCCTCAGTTGAACGTCGTCACGTTGTTTTGTGGCGACTCTTCCGTTTCCCCTTTGAACACCTATGAGGGCTATTTTCGACAGGTGTTCGTCAGGTCCCCTTAACACGTGGCCAAGCCATCGCCACTTCCTGGCGATCATCTCCGTCTCCAACGGCTTCTGGTTCGTGAGTCTCCACAACTATGCGTTTGTGATTGGGTTTGGCCAGAATATTCTCAATATTTGTCTCAAGCATTTATTGACAGATACTTGGAGCATGCCTGAGATGTCCTTTCGAACGAACCATGTTTTGCACATCGCAAGGACATCTCAGGCATGCTCCAAGTATCAGTCAATAAATGCTTGAGACAAATATTGAGAATATTCTGGCCAACCCAACGCGACGTGTTCCAACTCAGACCGGTGTGGAGGAGTTCCCCACTGGTTCTCTGCTGTGAATACTCTGCTTATAAATCCCTCGTAGAGGCATGGCAGGCGATTATATCTATTATCTTGTCTGGAACACCTCTGCATTTCAGTATTCTCCACATACAGGTCCACCTTACTCGATCAAATGCTTTTTCGAAGTCGACGAAGAGGGCAAAGACCTCGCATTGCATTTCATTGCATTGCTCCAGGATCATTCTAAGAAGGTGTATCTGGTCCGTACATGAGCGCCCTCGTCTGCATCCGAGCTTGTTCGTTCTTGAAATTTGAGTCAACTGCCCCAGTCATTCGCGCAGGAGAATTTTGCAGAGTATTTTGGAACAAGTTGGTGACAGGTTGATGCCTCTCCAGTTACCGCGTTGTGATAAATTACCTTTCTTTGGTAGTTGAATGACTATACCCTCTTTCCAGCTTCTTAGTACATGTCCGGATTCCCAAATCTTACCACCACGGCAGATGAGTGCGGATTGGCTTTGAAAGTTTCCACTGGTATTCCATAGTTCCCATGCGCTTTCCCACTCTTAAGCGATCTAATGGCTTTAGCGATTTCGGGTTAAGATGGGACGTCGATATTAATATTCAATAGACCCTGAGTGTAGTCTTTAACATCAATCGCTTCTTTGTTTTCCGGGGATTTCAAGACATCGGTGAAATGTTGATGCCATCTTCTCAGCTGGTCTTCCATAGTTACCAAGAGTTCACCAGTTTAGCTCTTGATGGGGCGTATAGGAACTGGCTTATTGCAGAGTTCTTTTGCTGTACGGTAAAGTTCTTTCATATTGCCTGTCGATGCAGCGGCTTGGGCCGTTCTGGATATGGCATCAGCATAGGATCGCTTGTCCTTTTTCAGATTGCGCATAACGGAACTTTCACATAGGAAGGGTTTGTAGGCTAGAGACTCTTTCGTGTGGTAGTCTACAGCGTAGTTTAGTTTTTCCTTGACGGCTCTCCTGCAGTTGATTAGATCCCTTATATTTTGCCAATCACTAATGTGGTAATGCGGTAATGTGGTGTGGTGATGGTAGTTGTTTACATCAGCGCCTCTTCTATTCCTGACATTTAGCAGAGTGTGTCTCCGTTTTCGACTTATCAAGATGTGGTCGATTTGGTTCTCAGTCTTCCTATCCGGCGAAACCCAAGTAACTTTATGACAATCTTTATGTGTTAAAATGGGTCCTCCAATAAAAAAGTCGTTTTGGCAACAAAAGTCCAATAGTATTTCCCCGTTCTCCGATCTTACCCCAACGCATGTTTCCCGAGCCATGACTCAATATCCTCATTTTTATTTCCGAGCTGTGCATTAAAGTCGCCCATGCATATCACTATATCTTGCTTTTTCACGGCTCTAAATGTTGAGGTCAACTGGTTACAGAAATCATGTTTTAGTTCCGTGTCGGCCTTGTTCGTTGGTGCATAAAACGTTTACATACAGGCACGTGCATTTTTTCTGGCCCCACACTAGGATACCCTGTATCGTGGAAACCAGAAACAGCGACGTCACACACATATAAACATACACAAAAAAAAATGTTTTCTTTATCCCCAGCCGCGGATCGAACCCGGGTCCTCTCGCATAGTAGGCAGAGCCATAACCGCAGCGCCACAGACTTCGCCGTACATAGCACTGGATGATAGTGACATTCCTCACATTTAACTTAAACCGCGCTGTATTTATGCGGTCGGACACGGGTTTCTTTTTTCGGCTTGTCCACTCAGTAGAAAGACTACCCCGGACTCGTGTTTTGACTCCTTCCCTGATTATAAAAGCGTCAGTTCTTCCACTTTTCTTCTCCAAACTCCTCCCATCTCACCTCTGATGTGCCGAGTATGTGGAGTTTATAGTTTCGCAAATTCTCCGCTACTTGGAGCATTAGACTGAATTCACGCATCGTGCGCACGTTCCAGCATTCTATCAAAGTTCTGTATTTCATGCCAAAGGTCAGTTTTGTTGGATCGATCCGTTTTTCTATACATTGAGTTTCATTAATATGTTTGGTTTCAGGTATACAGGTTATTAGGTGAAAAGTTGTCTTCACACTTTTTGTTTTTTTTTTTTTGTTTTAACAGGCTCCTCATATTTTGCGTGTGTGGCCTACAGAATACACTTGTATTTCATGTTTTATTTTTTTTAAATAAGCGTTACATTGATATACTGCAGTCACTTACAGATACATACAGATGTAGTGAATAATCCTTTCCTATCGGCAAAACTCGGAACAACGATAACACCCGAATGGTGCCGATGTGTCTATGAATTACTGTATTATTAAATTACGTGAAGGTATCAAATAAATCGCATACTTTATTTATCAATGTCAAATGTCAAATTGCCCGTGAAGTAGTAAGACAAAAAGGAACAATTCCGAGAAAATACGAAAGGAAAGGATCATTCACTACATCTACTATACATTGCCTATGGCAACACTAGGATAATTCTTCTTGCCCCAACATTGTGTTCCTGTAGCTTTGGCAACATATTTTTAACCATTTTGTTCTCAACCTTGATATATAATTATAGTGATCATATCCCTTATACCATCTTATACTCAAACATAACGCTGATCCAAAAAAGTATTAAAGTATAAAACTAAAAAACCCGGCTGCGGTCGGTACACTAAAAAGCATAAAACAAGCACATAAGATATAACGTAATTATTGAGATTCTATAAAATTACTGTAGTACAGTGTTCAATTAAATTAAATTTAAATGCAGGCGGGACTAAGAAATGTAGCCCATTAATGTCCCCACCGAGGGGTTTCAGGCCTTTACCCGGGTACGAGTAAGATTAAGCCACACTCCTCCACACTGGCTCAGAGCGGGTTGGTGTAAGGGTTTTACGACCACTACCACGTAGCGATAGTAGCCGGGACTTGTTAACGTGTCATCCAAAACACTTAACGTCCGATAATGTACTTAAGATACATTAATTATCTCATTGGTACTAGGTCAGTACATCTCCTGTGTGAGAAGCAAGCGTGAAACCCATTAGACTCTTTTAAATATAGGTTTTGTTTAACTAGTACAAATATTAAAGCTAACCTACTACTAACGCCATCTGTTGAATTTACTGTAAAGGACTCTACCTGGCTGGTTAGTCCATCGGGCTCTTTTCGCGATAATCGTTGACTAAACATGCACCGACACTAACCCACCCCGCCCCGCAAATTATTAAAGAGATAAATCTCGCGCCACGAATTAAGAGTGCTGGGCGATGCTGGCGGGAATTACTGCGCTTATGCAAGGTATTGAAAAGTGACTACTATGCATTCAAGGTCACCGCTCATAACGTGTGGCGTGATGTATACCTCATCATCCGAGAGTTGGAATACGCATGCCAGTAAAAATCCACGCAATTTTAGCCTAGTGCCATCTATCGACAATACCGGTAAACGCGTTCGCCGTTTCCCGTTTCGCCTCAACTTTGACCTACTTTGATGACGGATAACATGGATTCCCCGGGGCTCTTTTCGTGTGCGAGAGTTTGGGGAGAAAGCTGTTGGACTTCCGTGCATGAGTTCATAATTTATGTTAATGACGTATCGCATCAATCGCGTGGCGTTTGCTGCTTTAAAGCGAGTCTGTCGGTAAAATTAGCAACTCGTTTGTGATGGCTGAAATTTTGAAAATTTTATTTTTTAGGCTTCCGTAGTCGGAGAGTGGACCTTATTACTAGCCTCCGCTGTCCGTCCGTCCGTCCGTTTGTCCAACCGTACGTTAATGGGCTGAATTTTTATGAACCGCTACAGCAACAAATAATGAACTATACAAGATTTTACAAATAAAAAGGGTATTCCTATTTATTTATTTACTGATTACAGAGTTTACAGCACATACGATACAAATAAGACAAAAAGGTAAACTTATCTTTGGCCAATTACAAACTCTCATTATTTAAGACTAAGCAGGTATGATAGAAAGCATACAGTTTACATTAAAAATAAAAATTAAATTAATTTAAATTACATCAAAATTACATTATTGTGGTTATGTGAGTGAGTGTGTGTATATGGGACTATTTGTATGTGAGTGTGTGACGGTGTGTGTGTAGTAGAGAGAGAGAGAATTTAAATGATTATGCAGGAACAGAAGGCAGGCTTACCTTTGTTTCTTAAGCAACGACATAATCCGTTTTTTGAAGAGCGGCTTTGATAGATGAAAAATGTCCGGGTCGGCAAAGTACTTGTTGTGAGTGCGGGGCAGCCTGCAGCTGATGGAGTTAGCTGCGTAGTTTGTTAGTGCGAAGGGAATATGGAAGAGTTTGTTTGCAGAGTGGCGAGTGCGAATAGACGGTACATCAAGTTTAAGTAATGAGTTAACGAGGTCAGGGCAATCGACACCTCCGCGACAGACGTTGTAGAGGAGCATCATATCAAGCATCTTCCGACGGTTCTAGAGGCTCTCGAAACCGTTCACCAATCACAACAGCCTGACAACGGTTCGCGATATAAGATTTTGTCCATCGCAGGAGGTCGCCCTGGATGCCTAGTTTTTCTAACTTCCTTAAAAGTATATTATGGTCAACACGGTCGAAGGCCTTCTCAAAGTCGGTGTAGATGGCGTCGACCAGTCCACCGCCATCCATGTCTCTAAGTACCGCATCTACAAAAGTAGCCAGATTAGTTGTGGTAGATTTAGACCTCATAAAACCATGCTGTTCCCCAGGGATGTTATTGAAAATAATGGCGTAGATATGGTCGTGGACCACTCGCTCCATAATTTTGCTGAATGCGTTGAGTATCGATATAGGCCTGTAGTGTTCTACAAGCAGCCTAGAACCTTTTTTGTGTATAGGCACAATATTTGCAAATTTCCACTGGTTGGGAAAGACACCTTCGCAGAATGACCTGTTGAAGATGGTTGTAAGTGGTACAGCGAGAACCTTGGCACAGCGGGCAATTAGTATTGGAGGAATCTTGTCGCTGCCGGGGCCTTTACTTTTATCCAGGATGCTGAGTAGTTTGAAAACTCTGTCTGTAGATACTCGCACCGCGCTAATAACTCTGGGATGGGCTGGTTCGAGGAGGTTAGTGTTGTGGTATACTGCAGCGGACACTTGCAATGCCTTCAATGAGTACCGAAGTACTCATTGAAGGCATTGCAAGTGTCTTTTTCGGTTTGAAGGGCACCCGTGCCGTGAGTCATATTACTGGGATAACCAGAGCCTTCTCTACACATATTTTTAACGTACGACCAGAAAAGTTTCGGGTTATTTTTTATGCTATCTTGTACCAGGTTTATGTAATTTATGTGACAACTATGTTGAGCGAGTTTGCACCTACTACGGAGGAGAGAGAACGCCTTGTAGTCTACGGGGTTTCTAAGTTTTCTCCATACCTTATGCAGTTTGTTTTTCTCTCTGATAATGGCACCCAGTGACCGACTATACCAGATTGGGTACTGACGCGAGCTGCTTGTTGTTCTCTTAGGGACGTATTTTTCTATGGCATCATGTATATGCGAGTTCAACAAGCAGACCGCGTCATCAAGCGAGCCAGAGTCGACGCTAGACCAGTCGATTTTGGAAAGATAATTTCATGTCTTCATAATTGCCTTTACGTTCATGTGTCATGTTCAAAAAGTTCATGTCTTCATAATTGCCTCTACGGAATTGGTATCTGAGCTGCTTAATGGTGGGGATATCAACTATACCAATGTCTGCGGTTTCCATTACAAGGGTTGTATGGAAACAGTCTTCGTCAACAACTGGTGACGGAGCCTGATGTATGTCTAATGGAAAATTAGTGTAGACAAGATCCAAAACGTTTTCGCAGCAGGTCTTTAGCCTGTTGTGTTGGGTAAGACCAAGGAAGTTCATTAAGCATGTTAGGTTGGTGGCAGAGTTCGGAAGAGCGACTGGACCAGTCCTCATGCATAGTGGCGCACTTGTGTCCCAATTAAGGCAGGGTAGATTAAAATCTCCTACTATAAGATACAGGTCATCCGGGTGTTGCTGAGTGATATCACTCAGCCCCTTGAGAAAGTACTGTACGCGTTAAGGTAGGTTTACGTCAGGAGGTAATTATACAAGGGAAATATGTAGATCATGTTTGGAAGCAATTGCACCGCCCGGCACGGTCAGCCATATACTTTCGTGGTCGGCGCGATGCCACTCAGGATGAGCGCGCGCATTGAGTGCGGGCGAGCTAAGTGCCATTACACCACCGCCGGCCGTCGCAGATGCACGGTCGCGACGGAATATATTATAGCGATTGGGATCCGCGATCTCCGCGTTAAGAAAACACTCACACAGTTTTGTTTCTGTGATTTGATCAATTTTGATTTGATTTTGATTTTTGACTATTATAAAAATTCATAGTCTTAGTCCTCAGACCATTCACGTTTTGATAAGCCGCCAAGGCTTATCACATGTTTGTGGTGGCGCAATTAGTTTCTTGGTTCGAATCCACGTTCTGACAGAATATTATTGTCAGCATGGTTTTCGACCAGCTCGGGGAACACACAGCAACCTTATGTTTCACGCAAGACGCTGCCACAGCCTTAGACGTAAAAGTAGGAGGAGAAATAGATGTCGCATATTTTGATTTTAAGAAGGCTTTTGACCTCGTAGATAACGACATATTGTTGGAAAAATTTGCTATATTTGGATTTACACCCACTTTGCTGTCTTTTTTTGCCGACTATCTAAAAAATCGCTAGCAATACATTGAATACGCTGGAAATACCTCAGGAATGTATAGGACACCATCAGGCGTGAGTTATGAGTACCATCCCTTAGTACCCGTTTCTAAGAAATAACGATGACGTCATGACGTCATCGCCACCAGCCAGAACAGGATCATCAGATCTTCAGTCTTGTTCTAGCATCGACAAGGTTCAGACCTTAGGTTAAGAAATCTTATAATTGTAATACTGTATTAACAGTCATATATAACCACTCTATATTTGTGTGTTAAATAAAATACTTTTTAAAAAACGAAATCAAAGACTTTCATACTTAACTGGCGCAGCCGTGCGGTTTTTTCAGACTTTCGAAAATCAAAGCTGAAAGAGACTAACGAACTCTGTTTTCCTGTAAGAAGCGAACTCGAAATAAAAAATCAGTGCATAAAACTAAGAAAAGCTAGGACGCCGTGCCGAATCCACCACATCGGGGCTTGCACGTCGAACCTGTGCGTAATTCTCATACACGCCCTGCGTATTGCAGTCAATTGCTGAAGAAGAAATTTAACGATGTGATGTAAGTGCCTATCCTATTTCTTTCCTTACATGTTCTAACTTCGTGCATAAATATAAATGTGTAAAACTTGAGTAACTAGAGTTTGGTCAGGCAGAGGTATAACTTTACAAATAGATTTTGATTTTAACTAATATGTTGAATATCCCATACCTACCTTGACTACGTATTCTGAAAATGGACGGTAAAAACATACAAATCTTCAAAACCGCTTTGGGATTTGACCCACCATATAACGGCAACCCAAATCAGCTTTATCGATTCATTAAAACTGCCGAAACAATTTTAACTGAATATTATGATCCAGCCGCAACAGAGCCGTTTCAAAGCAAACTTGTCTTAGAAAGCGTCGTAGGAAAATTGACAGGAAAAGCCGAAGAAGTAGTTAACATACATGGACCCACTCAAACTTGGAACTCTATCAAGGCTATCCTACTACAACATTTCTCCGACCAGAGGAATGAAAACTCTCTCAATCGTGACTTGGTCAATATGAGACAGGAAAATGAAAACACCCAACAATTCTATGATAGGTGTATGCTCATGCAAAATACGATCATTAACTATGTCAATCTACACGATAATGACAACGACGTAAAAACGTGTAAACGCACCTTTTTCACGTCTCAATCTCTCAGAACATTCTTAGCCGGACTTAAAGAACCCCTAGGTTCAACAATCAGAGCTATGAGACCCACAGACATGCCCTCAGCATCAACATATATTAAAGAGGAACAAAATATACAATACCTATAAAAGAAAAACTCTAATAATGCACACATGCAAGCAAAACCGTCACAGATTCCAACATATAAACATAATCAACAGACTCATAAATTCCAACCACAACAGAACGCAAAACCAAACTACCCCTATAAACCACCATACAATACACAAAATTAACAACGATCATTTGCACCTCGCTACGAACAAAGGTACAATCAGCAAAATAAGCCATGGACTCGAGGTCCGCAAGAACCTAAACCTATGAATCAAATCCCTAATCAGCCGAAACCCAAGCCGATTAGCGGAATCACCTATCGTCGATAGACCGTTGCACCCACCATACAACCAAGGTCCATCCGCCTCATACTATAGGAAACCTCAAGAGCTACATGCTCAAGAAACTTACGAATGCGACAACAATGTAGCCGACGAAACATGTGAGGATATGCCATACGAGCCCCACCACGATAATAATTACTTTAATCAGACAGTGAATGACCACGGAAGCGACATTATTCAAATGCCTTACGACAATTATTGCGAACAGGATTTTTGTCAGGATTTTCACACGAACAACCCAACATAGAGTTAAATATCAAAAGACATGTCAAAAGACAGTTACCATTCATCCAGATAGCCAACCCACCGTTAAAGTTGCTTATCGATACCGGAGCTAATCAGTCATTCCTGTCGCCCGAAGTAGTTCAACAATTTTATAGCGAGTACCCACTCAACAGTGATCCGTTCACAGTAACAAATTTACACTACACAACTACTAATGACTACCCTGTAGAGTTCCCACTGTTCCCAGAATTTAGAGACAAGGGCACAGCGAATTTCTTTGTTCATAAATTCCACAATGTATTTGATGGATTGATTGGATTTGAACTACTTGAGCAACTTAGAGCACAAGTAGACATAAACAAAAGGAAATTGGTGACAGAAAAAGCAACAAATAGGATTGATATTCTTGTATCAGGAGTAACAAACTTATTTGAGGCATTAATAAAGGCCAGAGCGACCTGTATAGTAAAAATACCAGTATCAATACAAAATGGAGATGTCTTTCTTCCAGAAACAATACTGCACAAATGTCTAATGACCTGCTACGATAGGTATAGCCAAAAATGGTTACGCGTATTTTGAAATAAGAAATCCAACCAACAACGACATAATAGTGAGCTCAAGATCACCATTAACAGTTTTTCCGTTAAAAGAAAACTTTGAAACACACAATTTCGAATCAATCTTTCCCACAATTCATAACGTAGAGTCATTGATCCGTACCGATCACTTGAACGAGGAAGAAAGAACCAAACTACTTAGTCAATGTCGAGACTATGCCGACATATTCCATGACGAAAAACAACCTTTAACTTTTACCAACCAGGTTAAACACAAGATTAACACAACAGACGAAGACCCTGTGTATGGCCGTAGTTATAGATACCCACACATACATAAGGCTCATACCCCGCAGGTCTTAGGTATTTTTTAATTTAAGTAATAAGGTTTTGACAATGTGCTGGGGATATACGAGTACATGATGAAATTTTAAATATACATTAATGACGCTAGTGTTGTTTTTTTACAAAGTCTTCTTCAGATGGAGATGAATTTAGACACCCTATCGTGAGTAAGGTACATTGGTGAAGAATGTTTCGAAAGCTCGAGCAACTTAAGCGTTAAATTAAACAACACCATCAATCAAATCAAACCTCAATCATCATTTTTAGGCAGAAATTATTGTCCCTTGGTATGACTTTGCCAGTTTCACGGTTTATTATTTGCCAAACTGTTTTCATTCTTTTATTTGAATTTTGTATTTTTATATTAGTGTGTAATGTTTTTGCAGTTCTACAAACCAACTTGAAAGTTTTAGAATATTTTTAACAGTCATGAAATTTTCTATCAAAGTTATAGGTTTTTGTTCATAAAGGCCATACAAGACAACTGTACTTTTACGAATTCCAAACGTTGCCCAGACATTAAATTTAGTTTTACCATTATGTACTGATTCTCTTTATTTTTTTACCCATTTCGCCCCATTTACGGACGGTTGGACAAACGGACGGACGGACGGACAGCGGAGGCTAGTAATAGGGTCCCGTTTGGCACTCTTCGGGTACGGAAGCCTAAAAAGATACAATTTTCAAAATTTCAACCACCACAAACGAGTTCTTAATATTACCTATATACGCACTTTAAAGCAGCAAACGCCGCGCGGTTGACGCGATTTATGAACTCATTCACGGAAGTCAAACAGCTTTCTCCACAAACTCTCGCACACGAGTAGAGCCCCGGGGAGTCCATGTTATCCGTCAGCAAAGTAGGTCAAAGTACCCTACACTGAGGCGAAACGGGAAACGGCGAACGCGTTTTACCAGTGTTGTCGATAGATTGCACTAGGCTACAATGGCGGCGTGGATTATTACTGACATGCGTATTCCCAACTGTCGGATGATGAGGTATACGTCGCGCCACACGTTATGAGCGGTGGCCTTGAATCACTTTTCAATCACAGTCACTTTTCACCTGTACCTGTTGATACGTGGCGCGAGGTTTATCTCTTTAAAAATTTCCGGGGCTGGGTGGGTTAGTGTCGGCACACGGTTAGTCAACGATTATCGCGAAAAAAGCCCGGTGGCCTAACCAGCCAGGTATTTACTTACAGTAATAATTTCAACAGATGGCGTTAGTAGTAGGTTAGCTTTAATATTTGTACTAGTTAACTATATGGGGAGGTAGCACCGATATTAAAAGGATTTTCGTCTTACAAAAGAGAGCTTCGTATTGTAAATAACAGGATTATCGCTGGAGTCTTGTCGGACTTCATTCAACGAATTAAACTTTATACTGTCACAGCTCTATACATTATAGAATTATGTAAATTGATCAGGAGATACCCCGGTAAATTCCCTCTGAGAGCTGCCGGTGTAAGTGATAGACTCAACGAAAGCAATAAAGGGAATCTAGAGATACCTCGTATGAGAGCAGCAGCTTATACATGAGCTACAAAGATTACTGCTTAAAGCCTCAATAGCCTCCCTCTAGTCATTAAAAACCTGTCAGGAAGTAAATTTTTAACTAGACTTAAGGATTATTTTATAACTATATCTCCCTATAATTTGACTGAGTTTTATAATTACAATCACGTGTTATTTAATGTATCTTGCTACGATGATTATTAAAAAAAAACTCTGTATTATATTTACAACCTTATTATAACTACATAAAAGAGTGGAGTGGAGAATTTATTAGTAATATGTAAAAGTGTGATTCTAGCCCTGTGACTTCCATGGCAAATTGTTCTGTTTATTATGTTGTGAGTTATTTTATCTGTATCTGTGATACTATTATAATGTGCACTAAATTGCTACACACATTGGGTAAACTTACATTGATACGTACATTGGACCTAGCTAAGACCTGACTGTAAACATGAAAGTTATTGCAATAAATACTGAAATTCTGAAATGTAATTTCTAAACCTACCTTTTACTATCTGCCGATAGTGGATCAACTAACGGTTTTGACTGTCTTATGGGGACATAGATATATGTCGGCGGCCGATTGCAGAATGTGCACATCATGATGTGCCATATTAAGATATGGCGGCGTTTCTTGAAATACGCCGTTGTCTATGTTGCACATGATGATGATGCATTTATGTAGTTTTAAAAATAATTATTCATAATTTTTTTTTTAGGTTATCAACCCAATCAAGAAAAGTAGGATGCTCATCACACTCGATGGACTACTATTGGGTATCCGAGTATGATATTTTAGAGACTTTTACTAGGTATCGTCATTATTAAATGTTGTTTTTATGAGGCCAAATTTATTGTCACCCTACTTTTCAATATGTCGAGTTATAGGCCGGCAGATCGTCGAATGTTGGGCTTGAAACAATAAGGCGATTTTACATGGCGGATCGTGATATGCCGAGGCGCATTATGATGTGCTGAATATGACAATAGCCCGACGACATACACACATTTACTTTACATACAGTCCCATACATTTACTTCTGCTCTACACTGAATTTTTAACCAGGTTAATGATTTATTATTATTGCAAATAATAATAAATCATTGGCACTGGCACAGAACCATAAAAATATGCTCTATAGAGAAGAAGCCTTTACCCAGCATTGAGTAGATGTGGGCTTAGCATGATGATGATAATGATGAAGAAATTACATAACACCAAGTATTGCAGTTTAAAAAATCTATTTTATAACTAGGATTTGCTAGTCTTCACAAAAATAAAGGCCCAGTGGCCCAAACTAAATTCAACCTTATTAAATCAGTGACAAGGACGCTGTCACCGGGCCCTTATATTATGTAATTTGTTTCAAAATGCCCTGACGTATAAGGGTTTGGCATTCTGATGTTGGTAAATAATGTCTGCTGTTATTTTTCAACATTATAACATCACCATCTTCTAATTCTAATTTACCATAGTCAGTCACACACAATACCTCTATGAATAGTGATTTTGGCGGTTTGAGATTCTCCGTCAAATCAATTCCACTGTATCCAATATCTTGTCCAAGTGATCGCATGTATGTGGCTAGATTTGTTGAATATTTGGAAAACCATTGGTATTCCTCATCTGAGAGCAATTCTCTAATATCAGTTGGCAGCACTGAGCCAAATTCCCACCGTAGCGTCTTGATTTTGTTCATCCGACTATAGAGGTAGGCTATCAGGCATCTCTTATTACGTTCTAGTGCTGAGTGTCGAACTTGTACTGTTGTCCATAAAGATTTGTTTTCGTCTGTTGCGTTTCTGAAAAAATATTTCAAATGTTTAAGATGAAGCTGTTCATGAGTGTAAGCATTAGTGAATTAAGCTGAGAATAATGGCATTAATCCCAAAAGCTCTTTGCAGATGGCGCTGGTGTAGTCGGAGGTTGTCTATCTATCAAAGATGTCCAATTCTATATATTTCTACTTATAATATATGGCGGGCTAGTTTCATTTGAGGTTAATTTTTCCAGTGTCAATTGTATTTGAAAGATCAGGTGACATGTTTTTTATGTTTTATGTTTAACCTATGAATGAATGACTCCAACTATGCCAGCGCCACAAGCAAGAGTGAACTCAGACATAGTTGCCATTGAGACACAATTTTATCAACACATCATCACAATCCCGGAGCATGCCCTGCATCATTTTACTATGGTTAAATAATGATATTTAATAGTATTGATACCTATTTAATCTTAATCAAAGAATCATAATACATTTGTGACATTAATGCACAGCCTGATATAATAACCTTGTGATTATGTACCAATTCAAATTTTGATTAAGTAGGGCCTCTTCCGGCCTCTTATCAACACTCTGAGCTATTATTTAACTATGCACTGAATAGGTATATAATTTATATAAATAGTAGTGAACCAATTGTTTGTACATTGTCCTCTGCATAAACTTAGTTCACCCAAGAAGTCAGTACTGTGGTACAACAAGCAGGAAGGTGCACTTACGCGTCATTCATGTTCAATTTGAAGAGAAGGTGCATTTCCTCCAGAATTTGGCGCAATTTGTCATCCTGAAAAGACACAAGAATGAATTAATCAATTTTGGTACACTTACCTACCTAAAGGATATAAAATTCAAACTTACATTATAAGGGTCTATAGTATCGGGATTCCTGTGAGCTTCTTTTATAAGCTCTGCCACTTTTTCTCCAAACATTTCAAAGAGTAATAGAAACACAAACCACACTTGACCAACAAAAAACACAATAACACACAACACAAACAAAGCTCTTAGTAAATAATTATGCCTCGTCCGGGCGCTTGCCACTTGCCGCAAGCTCACTACAAGCTATAAAACTCGCAAGCGTGTGGATGGAATCATGTGTTTGTTAGTGGACGTCGAAGTTATTGCTAGTATCTTATTATGTCTGTGGTTAATGCGCCGGCAAGCCACTATCATTTGGCCTGGCCTATGTTAGGTATTTTTATTATCGACTCTCGATTGCATTCACCTATATAGTCTGTATCCCCCTATATACACCCTTATTTACATAACAACGAAGTAAAATGACAGTAACATTTTACCGCTTTTTGGTAGAAAAACAATAGTGATGTCGTTAAGAATGATTTAGTTCATTCTATTGTGTCAATTATATCTTATTGACTGCATTTAGTTTGAACAAGCTATACTATGAAATTGAAAAGCAACAACAAAAGAGAACTATGGGACGGTTAACGAGAGGGAGAATAGCATTAGTCAGTGCATAAGTTTTCTTACTCATTATTACTATTACTCACAAAAAGTGGACACAATTTGCTTCTGATGCCTCAAATGGAAATAAAGCGTAATGCTACCTAATGTCACAGTAATTTGTGACAAACATTCATCACAAATTCTGATTGTAAAGATTAATTCCATTCAAAATATTCAATTGCTTTTCATTCTATTTAGAATGAAAGAGACCTCACTACCAAACTGTACATGGCAACATTATTTCGAGAATTGACATTTGATGTTGTCAGTTTAGTTAGTTCTATGTGAATAGGGGTATAGTCTGTGAGCACAGAGTAGGTACTGAGGCTGTGGCCAAAGATAATATAATCACTATGTATACATTCATATTTATTTATTTTTGGTTTTATTTATCCCGTCACGGAAAGGCTACGGTGCTAGACCATAATGCCTTGTCTGTTGTATTTCATCTTTGTAGTCTATATAAAAAAAATATATTGTAACAGACACAAAAAGACACATTTAATGTATCTTATCTTCCAATATCTTCAAAGCCACATGGCGCATTCATCAAATTGAAGCGAAACTGGAAAAAGCAGGTTGTGTTGCGCACTATATCAATTTAACGCGGCGAGCACGAGTTTGCTATTTAGATCTTCATGTGATATTCTTATTGTCTATGGTAGTTTTAATTTCCAATGACTGAATGAACTTAAAAAACTCGTGCTAAAAATCGAAACCCACACCGAGCCGGAAAAAAAAAGTAGCCAAGTGCGAGGCGGACTCGCCCATGAAGCAAGTAATTAAGTGACTGGATATTTGTGTTGTAACTTTGTTTTTCATAGTGTTTGTATGAATGACAAAGTTATCTTGTTACAAATGTTTTATATCTTAAAAACTGCTTATTTTATTTTGTTCAAACCAATTACAACGGAACGAGATGTAGATATTCGAAAACTAGACTCTATAAAAGTAAACACAAAGCAAGTTCGACTCTACGCTGATGAGAGAGGAAGATGATTAAGATCCAGTCTACAGAATTTATTGGGAGATGGATATAGAGTCACATCGTCGATCAAGCCGCACGCACCTCTAGCCGAAATTCTGAGTTCATGCCAATCGGACTGCAAGGAGTTTACGGACCGGGACTTTGTAATAATTCTGGCGGGTTCAAATGATTGTGACGTTTTGTGCCTCAAATCAACCCTGTATTGTTGTTTGAGTGCCCTTAAACATACCAATATAGTATTGTGCAATGTTGGCCTAGCTAGGTATTTAAATGAACACATGTTAAATCAATACCTAGAACACGTAAGCTCTCGTTTCTCTCATGTTGTGCTCTTGGATGTCTACGATGGCAATAGGCTTTTTAGTAAAGGGTTCGGATGTAGATACCTGCACGCACACTGCACAAAGAGATTCTGCGTCTCAGTCATAAAAAGAAGTTTGAATGTTACCACAGTAACCCAGAATGCGAGACTAGCTCGGGAAGAACGAAATTTTTGAATCCATAGATTGTTAAAAATGTAAAAAATGTAGAGACGCAAACTTACTTTGACACAGACACAGACAGGCTGCTCAAACAGTACATTTCACCAAGAACGCAGACAGAGGAAACATTTTTTCGTCAATAGGGTAAATTATGTATATATTCTCTATCAGAATGTTTGTGGTGTTACGGGGAAAAAAGATGAAATTGAATTATTCCTCCACGAACTTAATGTCAGACCTAGTTTTTTTTGTATATGCGAGCATTTTCTTGATAAAGGTGATGCACTGCTTTTCAATCTTACAGATTACAAAATGGTATCCTACAATACGAGGACTAATAAAAAAAGAGGTAGAGGTAGAGGAACTTATATTGGCGCAAAAGGACGGAAAGGTAGAGGAACTAAGAAATTGTTGTAAAATGTACAAGATGAATAGTTTTGAAATTTGTGGTGTTAGGGACATTGATACCGGCATTAACATTATATGTATCTATAGAGCCCCGGACAGCAATAAAACCAAAACCTTTGGTTCATTCATTATCAGCTTGGAATCTTTACTGGGACTATAATTAACAAAAAGTGTTTGATAGTTGGTGATTTTAATGTAGATTTTCTATCGAATAGCAAACAAAAAATCGAACTTCAGACATTGTAAGAGTATTAAATCTAAATTTTAGACACTTGGTTAATACTCTTACGTTTAGGCGTAATGATTCTCAGTCGTGCATTGATAATATTTTTACAAATACCTCTATAGAGGACTTGGGGATGGTTGACGTATATTTCAATGGACTAGGCGATGGTAATGCGTTATTATCATGTCCGATAGTTACTAAAGCTATAGAAAAGAAGGAAGAAGTATTTTTTACAGAAAGAAGAAGTTTTTCTAATAAAAATAAAGCACTTTTTCGTAAGCAATTAGAGTCTATAGATTGGTGTAGTATGGGTATAAATACTTTTCTATCCAAGTTGACCCAAGTTTTTAAGTATAGTTTTAAAAAAGTCAAAAGGAAGGTAAATGTAAAAAAAGTTAATAAAATAAATTGTGTAACAAAGGGAATACGGACTTCAAGAATAATGAAACGCGTTTTGACTAATTTAAATCTACAATCTGACATTTCAATCTTCTTTTCGAGTCGACGGTCATCTCAGATACGGGCGGCCCAAAAAGTCGCAACCGCAATAGCTCGCTCGGTAGCCTTATACAGCTCCTCATCCGTGCAGGTTGTCGGGCACGCAGGGCACCCAGTCATGTGCGCAATCGTCTGTCTCGGGTATCCACAGATGCACGCCATGTCTAGTTCCGAGATGATGCCCCACCTCGCCAGGTTAGCTCTGGACCTCCCCAGTCCAGCTCTGAGACGGTTGAGAGATTTCCAGATCGGCCAGCTGAGCTTGTATCCTTCAGCTAGTTTCTCTTTCACGCAGTTGCTTGGGTGCGTAGGGTTCAGTCGCGACTGCCACTTGGCGAGGCGTGTAGTTTGAGCTGGTTGACTTAGCGGCTGCACTGAGTGCAGGGAGCTTTTTCTTGAACGCAGCCTGGGCCTGGCTGGTACATGGTTGAACAGGGGATGCCGTCTGTCATGTGTCTGCTTTGACCTTTCAACCGAGCTAGAGACAGATCTCCGAACCTCCGGGGGGGCTATTCCTGCTAGCTGGTACATCTGGTCGGTTAGTGTGGGTTTTAGACAGCTCGTTATTAATCGACATGACTCGTTCAATGCCACGTCGACCAGCTTTGCGGGCGTTGAACGTTCCCACACAGGGCAGGCGTACTCAGCCGCAGAGTAGCACAGCGCCAGAGCTGTGGTGCGCAGGACGGTTGGCTTTGCTCCCCAGGATGTCGTGGTCAGCCTCTTGAGCAGGTTGTTGCGTGTGCAAACTTTTTGTTGGGTCTTCGCGCAATGCTGCTTCATTGTCAGGCTTCTGTCTAGAGTTACGCCGAGGTACTTAGGGAAACTGTTGTGGGACAGTTTTACGTCTCTCCATATGATGTTAAGTTCCCTTTTAGCATCCCTATTGCGGAGATGGTATGCACAGACCTCGGTTTTGGCTGGGTTTGGCTTCAGACCGTTAGCAGCATAGTATTCGCCAAGCTTGTTCAGGGGAGAGGTAATTATTCCCTCCACGCTCTCGAAGGTGTCCGATTGAGCCGCGAGTGCTAGGTCGTCAGCGTATATGAAGCTTCTGGTATCCTGTGTCCTAGGCTGGTCATTTGTATATATGTCGAACAGACTTGGCGCCAGGACACTACCCTGTGGCAATCCATTACACTGATTTCTCCAACGGCTCTTCTGGGATTGCAGGTTAACTTGAAACAGGCGGTTACTGAAGAGCTGTCCTACGATCTGGCAGAAGTTATAATCGCCCGTGATCTCATACAGCTTTTTAATCATTACGCTGGTGTTCACAGTGTCATAGGCCGCCGATAAATCCACGAAAGCGACACCCGTGATTTTCCCTTTCTCAAATCCATCTTCAATGTGCTGGGTCAGGTTGACAACTTGCGATGTGCAAGACTTGCCGGGGCGGAAACCTGCCTGTTCTGGGATCAGTTTATCGTCGATTTATGGAGTAAGACGGCCAAGAAGGATCCTTTCGAACAGCTTGTATAGGTGGCATAGTAGGGAGATTGGACGAAAACTTTTGGGGTCATCAACTGGTTTGCCCGGCTTGAGTAGCGCGATGACACGGGCCTTGCGCCATTCTTTTGGGATCTTCTTGGTTTCCAGACAGTTGTTGAAAAGCCTCAGAACCCAATCCACCGTCACAGGGCCGAAATGCTTTATCTGTTCGACAGTGAGGTCGTCGAGTCCACACGCCTTCCCGCTTTTCAGCCTTCTAATCGCGGCGATCATCTCTTCGCGGCTGAAAGCATAACTCAGGGTGTCAGTCTCGGTGGCCGGGTTCCTAAGGATCTTCCTAGCTCCTGGGAGGGGTTTAGTCTTGCCATTCAGCAGCAGTTGGTGGGCGACCTGGTTTGCAGTAACATTTGTATATTCTCCAGAAGAGTTTTGGGTACCAGTTAGTTTCTTGATTGTAGACCAGGCTTTCTTACTGTTGTGCGTCATGTCAACCGACTCGACCAGGTCTTGCCATTTTTTCCGTCGGGTTTCACCGATACACTGCATTAGAGCTTCACCGAGGGCGGTAGTGTTTTCGGAAAAAGGGTCTCTTTCAAAGGCAGTCTGGTATTCCTGCAGAAGTCCGGCAGTGTCGTCAGTTAGTCCTGGGACATAAGATGAGGCACAGCCCCTCGGAATAGTCCTGCGCGATATTTCCTTAATCACGTCAATGAATGAGCTGTAGTTATTTGGCGTGGCCTCAATGGTGTGAATCCTGCTATCTAAAGTAGTTGCGAACTTCTCCCAATCCGCTTTGTTGAAATTGAAACGCCTCCGGATCGAGACTGTAGTAGGTTCGATTGCAGCGTTTACTTCACAGAAGATGGGTCTGTGTTGGGTGCGTGGGATCGGCCGTGCCACTCGTTTTCGGCATTGGTAGCTAATGTTTGAGCTAGCGAAGATTAAGTCTCGGTTGTATCCCCTTTTCCATCTGCCACTGTTGAAGGATGCCGGTAGCTTTGGGTCGTGGATCAGTGCAAGGTTATTGGCCTCGCTCCATTCCTCAACGACTTCTCCATTTCCGTCCGTTTCCTTGTACCCCCATGCGACGCTATGACTATTGAAATCTCCAGTGACAATTCTGGTTATCGTGTTGCCGAAGTTGGGTGTCGCTGTGAATTGGAACGGGTTGTTGGGGGGTTTGTATTTTGCGGATGTTACAGTGGCGTCCGACAACTCCACGGTCAGTATCTCCACATTATTGTCGTCTGTTAGGTGGGTGGACTTCACGTGCGTACCAGGTTTGGTCTAGATCGCGCTGCCGTACTTGAGATGAGGTCGCTCGATGATACGGGTCATATTCATTATATCCAGCCTCGGGTTGTCTGGGCCTCGGTGCGTTTCTTGTACGCACAAAACGTCAGTCTTATTTATATGGCACAGCTCAGCAAGTAAAATTGCTTTGTCCGGTGAGAAGCCCTCTATATTAATAGAGAGAACTGTCAAGGCAGGCCCTGATAAGGGCCGTATATTGCGAGCTTGGATCTTACGGATGGCCATCGTGGTGAAAAGATTAGTCAGCCTACTGCTTGTTGATGCTAGTAGCTGCTTCCAGGGGACGCCGGGTGCTTAAGTAGGTATAAAGCGTGCACCACACTAGGATGCTCTTTTCATGTCCCCCCATGACATTTCAATTATAAATTACAAGATGGACTTTATCGCAAGGTAATTCGCAATATGAAAAAGCTGACGATGGCTAAAGAATTAGCTTCAGCTAACAACAGTAGCAAGGCAATCTGGAGGATTATCAATAGGCATAGAAATTAGAGCGATACAAAAACAGATAATATAATTTTAAAATGTGACAACAGAATAATAACTGATCAAAAGGATATTGTTGATGTTTTTTCAGATCATTTTAATTTAGGAGTCGGGAATGTTTTAGTGGACCCACAATTTGCTATATGTCTATTAAAAGAAAATGTTAATATGGTGGAAAATGATATGGAATGTAGAGTGTTTACACAGTGTGAGATACAAAAGTTAGTGCTCTCCATGGAAAATTAGAAATCTTCGGGTTGGGATTAAATAACTATAAGCGTATTTAAGGACAACATAGATTTGCTAGGACTGCCCCTCACTCATCTGTTTAATTTATGTGTTGACATCGAGATTTTTCCGGAACAACTTAAGTTAGCAAAAGTAATACCAGTTTACAAGAAGGGGTCTAAAACAGAAGCCAAAATGTGCAAACCGATTTCCTTTCTTCCAACACTATCAAAAATATTTGAGAAACTACTGCAATATAGGCTTTGTACTCATTTTTCTTTGAACACAGTAATACACAATAGACAGTTTGGTTACAGGAAGGGTGTTGGTACTTCAGAAGCGATAGAAACCTTGATCGATGATACAGTCAGATATCTTTCAGAAAGAAAAAAGGTTCGGCACTTTTCTTAGATCTCACCTCAGCGTTTGACACTGTTGACCACCATATTCTGCTAGGCAATTTAGAACACTACGGTGTCCGGAAAGGCTTATTGAGCTTAATGGAAAGCTATTTAACAAATAGGAGCCAATATGTAGAAATCAAATGTACAGACCAAGGGATAGAAAAGATAGCAAGATCGAAAGTCAGCATAATAACCCGTGGGGTACCACAAGGGGCTATATTATGGCCTACTCTCTTTAAAATTTTCACCAATGATCTGATAGGCTACATCAAAAACAAAGTCCCTGACATAAACTTAGTTCTGTTTGTCGACGACACAAATGCAATAATTAGTTCTGATGATGTTCGATTCCAAATCGATATTCGATCGATGGTTTCTGAACGGCCATTTTGAATTTGACGTTGCTGCCAACCTAGCAGTTTTTTTGACAACTGACAGACGAAAGCCCTCGCAATGTAACGCGTATTGGTAAGGGTATTGAAATTAAATCGCAAGCCATCTGGAATGTATTCGGGTTTCCCTCAGGATTGTCTGTATAGCTGAGTGTGTTGTGGTTCCCCGAACCAGATAAAGTTCGCATTTACGTGGGCGATTGGTTTTTCCCACGTAACATAACCTGTGTTGGAACACTGTGCTCATCGAAGCTGGCCTGCCAGTCATACCTGGTTGGCTGAAGAACCTGTCTACCAAGAAGAGCCTAGGGTGCACCCGGGCCTTGCAGAGAGACAGGAGGTTGACGGGACCGAAGCACAGACCAGGTTAGATCGACTACATTTACATTAGCTCGGTGAATCGCCGACGTTCACACTTCTTGGCAACTGATCGCTACGCTACCTCGTAGCTGATGGGCCCCTACGAGGTCATTAGGTGCCGAGAAGCCTGAACATTTTGGTAGCTAGAGCGTGGTTTCCTGAGAATTGCAGCCGTCAAGGGCTCCAGGAACGCACGATTTGGGACTATCAATCTGTAGGTATAGGCGGTTACTAGGTAACTTGGTTGTGTTCCTATATCCACATAGATTGGTAGTATTGTAAGCTATAGGTCTGGTAGTAGACAGACAGATATTACAGTTTTCCCTAAATGACCAGTTGTACTGAGATGTGACTCAGAATAGTAGGTACTCAACTTAGGTACATTGTAGGTGAATTGAAAATTGCATTGAATTACCAGTTAGTCAATCTATTAGTGGTCTAGTAATGCTATTGAAGAATGTTTTGGTTAACATAGGCAGTTACATCTATTGATAGCAGGCTATTGCATTGTTTTCAGTTTATAGCAATTTATAACTTGAACTAATATTGACTATCTGTATGTGTTGTAGTGATAAAGGGAGACTAAATTGTTATTTACAGAATTTATATAGATATAAAACTCGGTTCCTATTGTTTAAGGAAATCAACATTGTTTAAGTTATAGTTTAGGGTTCCCTCGTTTGGGTTATAGACTGGAGGGTCCAATAAAATTGAGTTACTGCAAATTGTGAGTAAGTATCGTTCCGATCATGTCGTTATCTGAAATCCAGAAGGGTGTTTCTAAGGAACTCAGATGGTTTTCCTCCGCACACGGTCTGATAGACCGTTTAGATAGGCATGATGTGGTATTGGAGCGGTCTATGGACGTTAAGGAACGTTACAATAGGGTGCTCGAATTGTCCGCGCAGGCGGAATCAGTTGATGGTTGCGCACCTGACAGGCTGTCACGGTTGCTAGGGGATGTCGACCAATGTATGGAGATGGCAGCTGCTATCACGCAGAAGGCTGCGGACATACGTAGACAGCGCGAGTCCAGCCATGGTGGTGACATTGAAGCACCTCTGCCGCTTCAGGGTTCAGGGTCCAGGTTACCGGCCATAACTATGCCTACTTTTGACGGAGTGTCCGGTGAATGGATGAGCTTCATCAATCTGTTCGACAGTTTGGTGCACATGCGATCGGACATTACCAAGTCTGTCAAGATGGCTCAGCTGGTGGCAGCATTGAGGGGTGAGCCTAGGGAGCTGGTCGCTCATTTGACAGTTACGGAGGGTAACTATGAAACGGCCAGACAATTGTTGGTCAGACGTTACCATAACAAACGGAGGTTGGCCGATGCCCAACTGAACCGTTTGTTTAGTATCCCGGTTGTGAACAAGGTCGGGGCCATACAGACGGAGGTTTTGAACCCGTTGTTGTCCGTCACCAAGGCTCTAGAGAATCTTGGACTTCCGGTTGGTGAATGGTCGTACCTACTGCTGTACATTGTACTTTCCCGCCTACCCGCTGACGTGCAGACTCGTTTCGAACAGTCTCACGGGAGGTCGGCCGAGGACCTGCCCGCCTTCTCCGACTTGGTCGGATTCTTGGAAGAGGAGGCTCAACGGGCAGAGAATTTGGGGTTGACGGTCACCCATCCTTCGGAGCCACAGAGAGCTGCCGGGAGCGCTGTGAGTAGGGGCCCTCCGACGAGGAAGGACCGCACCAACCGGCAGTCATATGGGACTGTGAGTGCAATGACACCACATAGTGAGACCTGCCCATGTTGTAGGCAGATTGGCCATGCTGTGGCCAATTGCAATAAGTTCGGGGAACTTAGGGTTCAGGGACGGCGCCGGATGGCCAAGCAGCGGAGCTGGTGTTTCCTGTGCCTCGGGCCACACATGGCTAGGTACTGCACGCGCACAAAAATGTGCGGATATTGTGGTGGGGCCCACAACAATCTGTTGTGCATGAACCGGTCCGGCCAACAGCCACCACAGGGCCGTACCCAGGGTGACACGGCATGGGGCCCTGAGAATTCGTTTGCGACTCGGAGCGCAACTCAGGGGCCAATGTCCCCACGTGCACAGGGCGGTACTAGGGTGCAGGGCCGCACTCAGGGTCATCACATGGGGGGCCCTGAGTTTTCGGTTGCGACTCAGCATCCGACTCAGCGGGCAATGGGGCCACAAGCACGCAGCCATCCAGGGGTGCAGGGCCGCACTCAGGGTCATCACATGGGGGGCCCTGAGTTTTCGGTTGCGACTCAGCATCCGACTCAGCGGGACATTGGGTGTGTTCAGCGGGCCGTAACGGGCGGGTGGCATGGGACACCTTCGAGCTGTGCGGATGCGGTTCGGACGCCGCCTCAGTTGTCGCCCCGCTCGTCGCCTCGTCCTCGTCGGTCGCATGTGATGTCCCCCCCGCTCATGGAGCGGCCACGGTTGAATTCACGCCCACCCCCCTTCGGGGGGCGTCGTAGGGTGGCAATGGAACCGGCGCGTGGGCCATTTGTACAATGGGACCCTCTGGCGTATAGCTGCCTACCTGATCGGTTACAGGCACAGTGGGGCCCCGGGGGTCCTCGCTAGGAATTTGCGGCCCAACCATTGGTTGCCCCCCAACCGGAGACGGTGGTGTTACCGATCGCCTCTGTGCTTGTTTGGGATTTGGCGGGCAACCCAACATACGTTCGCGCCCTATTAGATTCTGGAGCTCAGGGCTGCTTTGTATCGAACGATTTAGCCAAATGGTTGGGCCTCAAGGTAAATAGGTATAATAAATCAATACGGGGCGTGGGGAATGTTACGGTTACGAATGTAGTTGGTCAATCGGTGATCACGTTCTCTCCACGTTATGACATTTTGACAAAAACATCCGTGCAAGCTTTAGTAATGACGCATGTCATGGGCAGACACCCCTTGGTGAAGTTGAATGCGCCGCAAAGTCAAGTTGCGGTCACGGCTAGTTAGTTTAAAACGGGCCAATCATAGCAGAGCGAGTGAGTTGTCAACAGTGGAATGTTGCTAGTACAGCGCGTGAAAATTAATACTGTGATTACTAGCCTCATTTGGTAGTTTTATTAAGAGAATTACTACTTAAATTTAAAATAAGACCAGTTAATGATAGAGTGAAGACAACGGTAACTTACAACGTTACACGTTCGATTCCTGACGTCAGGACTCAAGTTGGCGGATCCCGATTTTGACACTCCAGCCCCGGTCGACCTGCTACTGGGAGCAGACGTTCTGGGTAGGTTTCTGTTGTCGGATCGGCGAGTTCTTCAGCCGGATGGGTTGATTGCTGTGGATACTAAGTTTGGTCACGTGATCATGGGTCCGGCATTGCCAATGGTTAGGCCTGCCGAGTCAGATGGCATACTTATTGGCTCAGCGTTGTCAGACGCTATCCAACGTTTCTGGGAGATAGAGGAACCTCCCACCGTTCGTCGAGTCGACGCAGACGAAGAAGAGTGCGAGTTGTTTTACCAGAATAGTACTGGTCGCCTTCGTTCTGGTCGTTTTGTAACCCGACTGCCTTTCAGGGCCGATCGACCGCCACTAGGAGAATCTAGGAAGATGGCTGAGACGAGATTGATGTCGATGGAGCGTAGGATGACAAGGGACGCCGTATTTAAACAAAAATATGTTGATTTCATGAGGGAGTATAAGTCGTTAGGACACATGTCGGTATCGGGTGTGGACTGGAGATCTGAGGATCATTGTTTCCTTCCACACCATGCCGTCCTACGAACCCCTACCGGCAAGATTCGAGTTGTTTTTGATGGGTCAGCACCTACCTCGAACGGGATGTCCCTGAATCAGTGTCTACATTCGGGACCCAAGTTGAGCCGTGATATTTCGGATATTCTCACGAGCTTTCGGAGGCACCAGATTGTATTTGTCGCAGACATTCGGATGATGTTTAGGCAAACGGTAATTCATCCGGCTGACAGAAGGTATCAGTTGATACTTTGGCGTGAGTCCACGGCCGAGCCAGTCAAGGTCTATGAGTTGAACACGAACACGTATGGGTTACGGTCTAGCCCGTATTTGGCGATGCGTACCCTGCGGGAGTTGGCGTCGCGTGACCGTGTGAGCTATCCTAGAGCCGCCGCTATCCTGGAGCAAGATTTGTACGTCGATGACGTCTGCACAGGGGCAGCCAGTGTAGAGGAAGCTCTGGACCGACGTGACGAGCTCATTCAATTGCTGGAACGAGGCGGCTATGAACTACGCAAGTGGATGTCCAACTCCCCTGAGTTGATGGCTGGTCTCCCAGATGAGTTTCAACAAGACCCGCACGTTTTTGAGAATCCTGACAACCCTAACATGTTGTCAGTGCTTGGAATTCAGTACCGGCCCGTCCATGATGAGTTTACCTATCGGGTGGTTTTAGAAACACCGAAGGCCTGGACGAAGTGGTCAGTACTGTCAACGATTGCGAGAACGTTCGACCCGAATGGATGGATTTCTCCAGTCACCTTTGCTCTCAAATGTTTTATGCAAAGGCTATGGGCGGCTCAGTTGACCTGGGACACCCACCTCTCAGGTGATTTGTTGACTGATTGGACGCGAATGTTCACCTCGCTATCGGACATAAATAATGTATCGCTGCCGAGGAAATTGGTCCCTGCTGGGGATTACAGGGCAACCCTTCACGGGTTTTGTGATGCCTCTGAACGAGGGTTTGCGGCAGCGGTTTATTTGCGAACCGTCACCTCCACCGGGGAGGTCGACGTGCGTTTGGTTTTGGCAAAAAGCAAGGTAGCGCCTATTCGGACAAGGATGACGATTCCAAAACTGGAACTGTCCGGGGCTGCTCTTTTGACCAAACTTTTGAATCACACTCTAACAGTGTTGCGTGGGTCAGTGGTTTTGGAGGATACGGTGTACGCGTGGACGGACAGCCAGATTGTTTTGTGCTGGCTGAAGGCTTCGGTCCATAACTTAGAGGTTTTTGTTGCGAACCGTGTCTCCCAGATTGTGTCGTCTGAGGTCCCACTGACCTGGAGACATGTACCAGGAGAATTGAACCCGTCCGATTGTGCATCCAGGGGATGTCGGGCTCCTGAACTCGTTAGACACCATTTGTGGTGGGGACCACCCTGGCTTGCCAAGAGAGAATCGGACTGGCCCCACAGCCATGCAGTAGTATCTTCGGATCATGGCCCCAGAGCGGCCGTGCATGTTACCCAGAAGGCTGAGGACCCTGACGCCGGGTTTCTGCTGGACCGGTATAGCTCACCTGACAAGTTGATAAACGTGTCCACTTGGATTAGGAGATTCGCTCGAAATTGTCGTACTCCTCGCGATCAGCGAACGTTGAACCCTATTCTGACTCCGGCAGAGCGAAACGAGTCGCTGTTGAATTTGGTCCGGTTGGTACAGTCCTCGAAGTTCGGGGCAGAATTGGAGATTATACGAAGTGGACGTTCGAAATTGAAGGGAGCCGTCGCGCGTCTCAACCCCTTTGTTGATGCGACCGGGTTACTTCGGGTAGGAGGAAGATTGCGCAGTGCGAATCTGTCGTATTCGGCTCGTCACCCACTTCTGCTCCCCAAGGGGGGACAGTTAGTTGAATTGCTGGTGACTGATCGTCATATTAAAAACGCGCATGCCGGCTGTAACGCGTTGTTGGCCACGCTCCAGCGGGAGTTTTGGATCTTATCTGCCCGCCGTGTCATACGGAACATCGTGTTTCGGTGCATGCCTTGTTATCGACTTAAGGCTGCCACGATGCAACCTCTCATGGGGGACTTGCCCCCTGATCGTGTGAATGAGGTCAGACCGTTTTCAGGTGTTGGTACGGATTTTGCAGGACCGTTTATGGTGAAGAGTTCACGATTGCGTACCGCTAAGCAATACAAGGCGTACCTGTGTGTGTTTGTTTGTTTATCCACCAAGGCGGTACATCTCGAGCTCGTTGCTGATCTCTCGTCAGAGGCTTTCATTGCTTGTTTGGATAGGTTTGTTTCTCGAAGGGGACTTCCAACTTTGATCCGCTCTGATAACGGCACCAACTAAGTCGGTGCGGAACGATACTTACGAGAGATAGTCAACTTTTTGAATGTAAATAAAGTGGATATTGGAACGGCCCTCTCCCGTCGGGGTATACAGTGGACCTTCAGCCCACCGATTTGCCCCCACTGGGGTGGGATTTTTGAGGCCGTAGTTAAGTCAGCTAAGACGCACTTGGGGCGTATAGTAGGTCAGACCGCGCTGACTTTTGAGGAGCTCGCGACATTGTTTTGTAAGATCGAGGCCGTTCTCAATTCGCGACCGTTGTGTCCGCTCAGCTCGGATCCAAATGACCTGGAGGCTCTGACCCCAGGCCATTTCTTGATAGGACAGCCACTTAACGCGTTGCCCGAGCACCCCTTCGAGGGAGTGAAATTGTATCGGTTGTCAAGGTATCAGATGTTGCAGCAGTTTACTCAGAATTTCTGGAAGCGTTGGTCGCTCGAGTATCTGCATATCTTACAACAGCGCCTTAAGTGGACTGACAAAACCAGCCCCCCTAGTGTTGGTGACCTCGTTCTGGTTAAGGATGCTAACCTACCGCCACTACGTTGGCGCAGGGGGCGCATTGTTAACTTGTTCCCTGGCAAGGACGGGACCCCCCGGTCGGCAGAGGTTCTAGTAGGAGGCTCGGTTCTAAAACGAGCGGTAGCAACGTTGTCTCGGCTGCCCGTAGATTAGGGGACAGGTGGGTGCCTGTCCGGGCGGGTGATTGTTCGATTCCAAATCGATATTCGATCGATGGTTTCTGAACGGCCATTTTGAATTTGACGTTGCTGCCAACCTAGCAGTTTTTTTGACAACTGACAGACGAAAGCCCTCGCAATGTAACGCGTATTGGTAAGGGTATTGAAATTAAATCGCAAGCCATCTGGAATGTATTCGGGTTTCCCTCAGGATTGTCTATATAGCTGAGTGTGTTGTGGTTCCCCGAACCAGATAAAGTTCGCATTTACGTGGGCGATTGGTTTTTCCCACGTAACATAACCTGTGTTGGAACACTGTGCTCATCGAAGCTGGCCTGCCAGTCATACCTGGTTGGCTGAAGAACCTGTCTACCAAGAAGAGCCTAGGGTGCACCCGGGCCTTGCAGAGAGACAGGAGGTTGACGGGACCGAAGCACAGACCAGGTTAGATCGACTACATTTACATTAGCTCGGTGAATCGCCGACGTTCACACTTCTTGGCAACTGATCGCTACGCTACCTCGTAGCTGATGGGCCCCTACGAGGTCATTAGGTGCCGAGAAGCCTGAACAGATGATATGAATGATCTCAACGAAAAAGTACAGGCCACTATGTTAGCTTTCAATGCTTCGTTTGTATCCAACAATCTTAAATTAAACACAAATAAAACTAATGTGATGTTGTTCAAAGCTACAGCAGGAAATAATGATACACTACAAATTTCTATTAATGGAACCTCTATCGCACAAGTTGAGGAGGTGAAGTTTTTAGGTGTTAGACTTCACTCATGTTTAAATTGGAAACCGGAACTAAACTTACTTAATATTCTGTAAATACGATAGAAACACGAAATATAGGGCCAAAAGATGTGGAAAAATCATTATTTTCGTATGTTATTTCGTATGCTGTTTAAACCCTATCGTCATGGCGTAAGGCAAAATTTTGTTTGACCTGGACTAGACGTCCACTCGATAAAGCGCGGCGTTGACTTGCACGTGAAAATAACTTGATAACTGGTAATGACTTTATGTGTATCAGTGATATTATTTCTTTCTAGAAATGAATAATTGTTGTCGGTGTTTTAAATAAAATTGAGTTAAATTAAAATAATGGCCCACATATAACTATTTGTTCTAAGTATTGCAGTGTATTGGCTATTTATCTATAAATTATAGTATTGTTTTTGTCTCGTATTTATTTATGAGCGCAAAGGCAGAGAGGTGGTGGTTTTTAAGTTTCTTTAGATTGTTCCACTAGTGAATAGAGTATGGTGGCTAAATTAAGATGGATCCGATATTTACCAGATATACATATGTGTAAGAATTTAGTTCAACCAGTCCGATGGATATGTCACCGGAAGATAGTCAAAACCGTAAGTTGATAAACTAACGCGGTAGTTGATCAACTATCGATAGATAGTAAACCAGACCGATAGGGTTTAAAATTTATGTTTCTTTTGTTCTTACATGTCAACCTAACACGGAGACTATTCGGGGGCTTCGCTGGGCTCGCCCCCTCTAGTCTTCACCTAAGCTACCGCAGTGTTTGCCCTGGTATTTCGTTTGCAATTCAAGTTTAAACCTGTTTACTATTTAACGTTTTTAAACCGTTAGTTGATCAACTAACGCGTCATATAGTACGGGACGCTACAGTTTACTATCTGTCGATAGTTCACCAAAATACGAGAAAAAAACCGTTAGTTGATCAACTAACGGTTTTGACTACCTATATTATCCGCTAGAGCGAACACTATTTCAAAATATGACGCCCGAGCGCACACTGGTTAAGCGGTCGGCGCGCGCACTTTACTATTAAATTCCCAGAAAGATACACATGAAGCTTATCGTAAATGCAATTATTGTGTTTGTCACAAGAAGAATAGAGTCACAATAGTGTCGAATAATGTGTTTTGTTAGCTGCCTTACTTTAGATTCTATGGGCGTTTGAATAACAAAATTTCGATTTAAATAAAATCTAAAGCGACAACCTATGTTTTATTTTAGTTCATTGTAAAGCCTATCTCATCGTTATTTTGATAACATCAAAACATCGTAAGGTGCTGGAGCTAATATTTGAACTATCAAGCCAAATGTAACGCACGCCGTGAAAAAGAGCACATTACGCAGCAGATCGCGTAAGGCTCCCGGCAGACAGATTTTATTCTTCGTCAAAATTACCAAAGTGCAATTTTTGTATGATGAATGAAATAGATAGGTAGGTTTCAATAAATTAGTAACAGTTACATTTAATATAAATAAATATTAGGTAAATAATAATATTATTTTTATAAAAAATATGCTTTCATGTAAGTAGGTAGGTATTTATTTTTAATTAGAATAGGACTCTGTCATCATTTGAAGTATTAAAAAAGGGATATCTATAGATGTGCCGTTGCCGGCAATATTGCCATTGCCATTTAATTCCCACAAATGGCAATAATGCCCATCAATAGGGATACCATATTGGGTTCAAATCGTACCTTTCCAATAAAAAACATATATAAACTCACAAAACGACGAAAGTAAAAAATAATTATTATTCAAAAAATAAATACTTAATAAATTAATTTTAAAATTATTTATTTGCGTAATTTTTCAAAAAGTAACGTAACAAAACAATATTTAAACATATCCTTGGTACCTATATAACAAAACTCGGACCATCACTCAACTCTCTATCTATAACAGTTCGTGTAACACAGTCCGCTGACGGACAGACGGACGGACTAGTGGAGGCTTAGTGATAGGGTCTCGTTTGGCACCCTTTGGGTACCGAACTCAAAAATGCAATAAAACAGCTTTGATATTAAGTTATTTTTGGAGGCTCAATAATAAAATATGTACAGTGCCACAAGAATCTTATGGTACGAGGCTGCAATCAGAACTAGCTCCGCCATCTTGTAAATCGTGTTAGAGAGAGGAAGAGAGGTGATGCTAGCTAAAAGTGGCCCCCCTTATTTCAATATCATCCTTATACCATCTAAAGATCCTAGAGGAACTGTAAAAACGTACGTGATGTCAATTGGTTGCGGAGAAAAAGTCCTTTCGGCATCTTCATATTCACTAAAAAAAAATAGAATTAAATATATGTAAGTAATTAGGAAATTGTCATTAAATGCATAAAATAAAATTAAATTTGTCATACGTTATTGCAGATGGCCGGCTTGTACTCGGCACTGGCGAAGTAACTGATCTAAAACCAAAATGTCGTTACACAAATATTTTAGAAAAAGTACTTAGCCGTTATTAATAAAATATTTATTATATTTTTTTTTTACTAAGGACACCTACCTGACTTCAAAAATTTCACGCTTTGCTTTGCTTTGCGACCACGATCCTGACCTTGACGCTTATTTTCCATTCCTGAATACAAAAATATATTTTTATGTTTTATTTTCCGATTACTTTTTTAAGTCCCACTCACTTTGTATACCATTTTCTACATACAACATGCATACAACACATAGATCTACCAAATTTTATATCACAGTAAAGAAATTCGTGTTTGCAAATAGCCTTGTTTCGGGCCACTTTCATGACTTCGCGCAATCGAGGAATATAGATTTGCCATCAATAATCTATCGGGAAGTAAATACTATGAGAAACAAGTAGTAAAACATAACAAAATTGGTATTAAACTGTCTGTAAAGACTCAATCAATACTATTATTTGAACATATATTAATTTAAATCTGTTTCTGTAAGATATAACAACCAAACTGAACAAAAAAATTGTATAGGCTTTTGAATTAATCCAATTTATTTCATGAATCACTCGTCTAATTCAAAGAAACCGCTACATATCAATAAAGCATACTTTGTAGCATAAAGTAAGCTAAATATAATCACACAAATCAAGAAAAAAAACATACTTACTTACACATCGATGCTTACTTATTATTTAATATCGGGCGCCCGAGTACACCTTCAAACACTTTTTCTATTATTATCATAGTCAAGTTAGAATGCCGAAAACATCGAATGTTTCCTTTATCCAACGCTTTCTTTCAATACCTTTCCAACAGTGTACTTAAAATTGACAACTGCTATAGCAAAATGCCAACAATAGCCAACCTACGAAACTATGAATTTGGTCCACGAATATGGCTTCGTTACATCGAGCATTTGAAGAATGAGCCAGTTTCGTGGACATGTTCACCGGAGCGGTTAAGGTGACAGATACATCAATCGGAAATAGGTAAACAAAACTAACAAACAAATAAAATATCAGTTTGCTTATCTAAAAACCAAAGTTTTAATTTGCAATGGTGAATATGTCCAGCAGTAGAAGAATTAGGTGAATTGCAAAGGCGTTGTATTTATTTAAGCATTTACTAAGAATAATTATGCCCGTTTTCACCAACAATCCCTATCTTTTAGAGGACACTTATCTCTTTTTAAGGGCTACCTAGCGGGTGTTTCGCTTTCACCAACGTTTAAGTGTCACCTACGCTGCTAGAGGTCCCCCTAAATTTAGGAGGCCGAAAACCGAGCCCTTAGCGCTATGTGATGTAAAATCAGTAAAATGGTCAATTTTAAGGATTTTATTGATGACTTTGAAGCTTTTAATGACACCAGTCTCCTAACAAATCCAAATTTACAAGGCAGTCTCGTAATTTCGGGAGGCCCGATTTTTTCGCAAAGTTGTAGATTCTGTAAGACATTTTAGTTCATCTCAACGGACTGTTCTTTTTTTACTTACCAAAATTGTAGTTCAACTGGAATTCAATGATCGCGCTAAAATGAAAAACACCGGATTTGACAGTTTTTTTTCTATAATGGCAGGCCAAGATTAGTCACCAAAAGGCCATCTGTTCTCATGTACACTAATATTACATATTGCTTGCGGAATCAATGTAGAATGTGTAACAAAGCATGAGATGTATCTAAATTGTCCATTATAATCATAAAAATGTATTTACCGGTTAATTTACTAGAATCACAACTCTAGACCATAGACAAACCGTCACATAAGTAAGTAGCCCCTTGTCAGGGGTTTCTTTGTACGGTGAAAACGAATTTAAGTTACGGGATGATTAGGGGATGACTTAAGCTAGGAGTTCCTTAGTTAGGTGAACGTTAGGTTATGGTGAGTGAAAACGGGCATACTTATAGAATTTTGACAATTTGACATATCGTCAGCAATTTTTATTATGAAAATAGAATTTCAGTGAGATACTGAACATTAAATTGATAATTCGTATAATACACAATAAGACTGATCATTGAATTGATGATAGGGTAAAAAAAAGCGGTAAAAGACTATAATGAAATTGATGTGAAAGAAAAATAAGCACTAAGACTGATCAATAAATTGATGTTACAGTTAAAAAAATGCAGTAAGACTGATAATTAAATTGACTTAAAAGTAAAATAAGCAATAAAACTGATCATTAAATTGATAACTAATAACGGTGGACACCGAAGTAGCAACTGCTGTCCATTCGTTTGTTACATTGGTTTAAATGACAGCAGGTGTAAAGAGGATCATAAATTGATAACTTATAATGGTGGTCACCGAAGCAGCAAAATCTGTCCATTCAATTGGAAAATGGGTTTGAAGAAAAGCAGTTTTAAACTGATCATTTGATGTCAAACCGGTAAAAGCAGCACAAGCTGATGTCTCTTTAGTGTCTAGACAGCAGATTGCATATAATGATCTTAATAATTTAATTGATTGGCTACCGATACTGGCGCCAAATCAGCCCCCTTATTCAGAAACACAAATTGACTGAAAACAATGGAAATTTAACAGTTTTTCGTATACACTAGACGTCAATATGATACTAACTACGTTGTGTTTGGTTAATAAGGGGGACTTCAGCTCCATGGGTACAAGAACTTGGAGAGCGCCCTTTTTGTATTTACTTGGATGGTTCTGGCACCGAGAAAAAAAAAGAGCAATTATGTTACATTTCGGTGGATTAGATCTACAGGAGGTGTTCTATAATGAACCTAGGTCAATCCTGAAAAAGTTATAGTTGCGTTATCAGTGGCTAAATCTAAATTGGATGCTTACGTTGCCCGAAACAGAGCAAATTAAACGAGAGCAGCGGATATTCCGCTTGTTATCACAAGACGTAGACGAGAAGTTCTTATTTGACTTAAACAGAAAAATGTTAGTTTCATTACTTATTCAATGCACACAACATGCATGCAACATATACTATAATAAATGGCCTTTACCCGGATATGAGTAAGATTAAGCCTTACTCCACAACGCTGGCTCAGAGCGGGTTGATGGAGGGGTTTTACGACCACTACCACGTAGCGATAGTAGCCTGGACCCACAGCTTAAACATGTCCTCCGAAACACTGAACGTCCGATACTATACTTAAGACAAATTAATTATCTCATGGGTACATCGTCAGGATTCGAACCTACGTCTCCAGTGTGAGAGCAAGCGTGAAACCTATTAGACCACGGAGCTTTTTACCACAACGAAAAAATAACATACAAAATTAAATAGTTGACTTATAAATAAAGGCGAGCTTATCTCTAAAAATATCGCTTCCAGCAAACAAAGTTACGATAACATAGTGTAATTGTTAATCTTGTGTACAACATTAAACATACTTTACCTAAAAGCACTTCTCTGCATTGGACCACTGTGGGAGAAGCAGGGCGTAGAAACTCCCACAGATTGATTTTTAATTCTCTTTTAAAAATTGCTTGTGCTGAACTAATACAAAAATATATAATATAATTAATAAGCAGGAATAAATAATTACAAAATTGTTAACAGCAAGGTCTGTGTTGAGCCAGATTAACCATGGGGTTAATCGACTTTGTCGAAAAAGGGATATTACAATGTTTAAGATTACTTAAATGACGGGACTATCCATATAGTCCCGTCATTTAAGTAATCTTAAACATTGTAATATCCCTTTTTCGACAAAGTCGCTTTAACATGGTTTTTAAGTTTTTAAATTGCTCACATGGCAATTTAAAGATCTCCAGAGGTATCTTGTTGTAGTAGAGAATGCATTGACCCTTGAAAGAATTGCTAACCTTCGCGAGTCTAAACCGGGGCGCAAGTAGTCTGTGATTATTTCTTAGGTTAACATTACAGCTATCGCTAAGTTTGGAAAATGTTCTAAGGTTCTTGCGTTTCCATACATTATACTTTCGAAATTAAATTGACTAGCTACAGTTAGTATGTCAATTTCTTTTAAAAGCTGTCTTAAGGAGTCTGTGCGTTTTAAATTATAAATTGCTCGAATAGATCTATTCTGTAAAATATAAATAGTTTGAATATCCGCTGCTTTCCCCCACAACAAGATACCATAGTACATCACACTATGAAAGTAACTAAAATATACTAGCCTAGATGTAGCCACATCCGTGTTTTATCTGATGTTCCTAACAGCTTAAGCCGCAGAACATAATTTACCAGCTAATTTATCTATGTATAGAATATGTAATCCTAACTAATATAAACTACGTACACGAGAACCTACAAAAATATATCATAATGATTTTCACCTTAAGGCCAATAACATCTGTAACAGATGATTTAAACAGCGTCCAAATATATATCTGCGCTCGTGACTATACATTCCAGGAGCGGCAAACATAATAAACATAGATAAAATGTTTTATCTAGGTACCTAAATAAATTCTTGGCTTCTAAATGGCTTGGATTCTAATCCCGTGCTGATTGGACGCGGTGTTATGCCATAGATTTGTGAGCATGGAAGCTGTGTGAGATAATAAATATTATAAATAAATATCAGAGGAGAATCTTACACAAATCAAACTAGGCCCCATATTAAGCTCAATAAGACTTGTATTATGGGTACAAGACGACGATATATTTAATAGAGATAGATAGACTTATGTAAATACATAGAAAAAATCGAAGATTAAGAAACAAATGTTCATGCTCATCACACAAATATTTCCCTTACCGGGATTCAAAGCTTCGTAGGCAAGGTCACTACCCGCTAGGCTAGACCGGTCGTCAAGATCTCCGAAGCCTTGCAGGAAGCTTTAATAGCGAGGATTCCTAGAATGTTATACAGGAAATTGAGGACGTAAGAATCCCGGCGAAGATGGACCGGCAGCCACTTCAACCCCTTGCGATGCTGTGGTTTGTAGTGTTTGTGCAGCCCAAAGATGAACCGAATTCCGACATTTTGAAGTCGTTCGAGTTCATTCTGTAGTTCTTCATTAGTAGAAGATCTAATGAAGAACTAAGCAGACAGCAGCATAATAAATTAGGAGTAGAAAGAGAGACTGAGTGAGAGTGATCTTTGTCTGTATTCGGTTTTATGCTTACACACCGAACACATGATATGCAAACGGTACGCGACACTTTACCTAATTATTACAATTCAGTGCATCAATTGGAACCGTCGCGAACGAGTACATTCACTCAACATAGATAAACAACATTATTTTATCTACACACGTATCATAAACCCTCTTTACTGCGTCCTTAAACCACACGTTATGACCAGCATAATGATAAACTTCTTGGTAAAAACGCATTTCTTATCTGAATATTAATCATTATGACCATAATGTAACAAAATTTGCCAAATTATTACATTCAAATTTCGAACGCCGACGCCCGCCTGCGTGCCGCCCCTAATTTGTCTGTGAAGTTGGTACTACAGAACAAGCTAAACAACTGCAGAGCAATGATCCATGCCACAATGCCGGTCGAACATGCGGTTCCTGAACACATCAAAGAGAGCTTATGATATGTGTGTAGACAAACTAGTGTATGTAACTGTACATAATTAGGCATTATGCAGCAGTCACATAAACTACTGTTATAAAAAAATTATAAATTGTCTAGTGAATTAATAGATTAAATAAAACTATTCTATAACAATACTCATACACTCAATAATAATATCATCGTTTATTACCCTCCCGAAGAAACCTACGGCTAAGAAATGCACAGAATACCGCACAATAAGCCTGATGAGTCAGGTCTTAAAACTCTTTCTGTCGATTATACATGAGAGGATTAGAGTTAAATGCGATGCACAAATTTCGGACAGCCAGTTTGGGTTTAGATCTGGACTAGGAACCAGAGAGGCCTTGTTCTCGTTGAATATTCTTGTTCAAAAATGTAGAGACCTGCAGACTGACGTCATTATATGTTTTGTTGATTACGAAAAGGCCTTTGACCGTGTTAAACACGAGGTACTTATTCGTCGTCTGCAAGAAGTCGGAATTGATGGCAGGGATATGAGGATAATACAGAACCTCTACTGGAACCAAACCAGCACGGTGAGAGTGGATGGTGACGAAACCGAACTAATTGCGATTTGTCGTGGAGTGAGGCAGGGGTGCATTCTGTCCCCGCTACTATTTAATTTGTACTCAGAAGCAATTATCTCTGAAGCACTGGAAGAGAAAGAGTGGGGTATTAAGATCAATGGCCAGATAGTTAACAACTTGAGGTACGCCGATGATACCGCTCTAGTAGCAACAACACCTGAAGATCTACAGAGTATTGTTCACCACGTCTTTGAGAACAGCCAAAAAGCGGGGCTATCAATGAACCTCGCCAAAACTAAGTTAATGGTGGTTTCCAGAAAAGAAGACTTGAACACAAAAATCACAGTGGCAGGTACTACTTTGGAGAGAGTCACTAAATACAATTACCTAGGCAAATGGATGACTGAAGCATGGGAGACCGAAACTGAAGTAAGGGTCCGAATCGAAATTGCTCGTGCGTCTTTCAACAAAATGAGAAAGGTACTCTGCAACAAAGAAATCAGTCTACACCTCCTAAGTAGGATGCTTCAATGTTACATCTGGCCAGTTGTAATGTATGATTGCGAAGCTTGGACCTTGAAGGAGGCAACCATTAAGAAACTGGACGCCTTTGAAATGTGGTGTTACCGAAAAATGCTGAGAATAAGCTGGGTCCATAGGGTCACGAATGAAGAAGTTCTACGGTGCGCCAAACGATCCCGAGAACTCACTTCGATCATTAAAAAGAAGAAAATAAGTTACTTGGGACATGTGCTTCGACACGAACGGTACCGACTTCTTCAAGTCATCATGAGGGCAAGGTCGAGGGGAAAAGACGCGCTGGCAGAAGGAGGAAATCGTGGCTCCGCACCAACAGAGAATGGACGGGAGTTGCCAGCGTAGAACAGCTGATGCGCTTGGCGATGAACAAGAAGGAATATAAGGAGCTGACCGCCAATCTCCAGTAGTGAAGAGGCACAATAAGAAGAAGATAACAATACTCTGGACTTTTAACATCTTGCCAACACTCACATCACCTCACCCCGAACATTGGTCCTTCAAACCGTTCTCGCGCGAAGTTGATTCGGTCGGTGATTTGTGAAAAAGCTTCTGGATTTTCGACGTGTGGGGGTGAACTGAAAAAACAAATTTGAGTGAAGTGTAGTGCAGTGATAATAGGATTGCGTAAGAATTATGAATTATGTATCTCAGAAAAGAATATCCTACGCTATCAAAGCTAGTAAATTCTTTAAAAGTGGCGGGCTTATTTTCCGGCTGTAAACAGTCTCTGATGAAGATTTTAAAGTCAATAGGATTTAGATACAAAAAAACTGACAAACGAAAAATTCTGCTTGAACGCCGCGACATCGTTGTGAAGAGAATTTCATTCTTACGCCAAGTCAACAAAATATAGGATTGGGACAATGTTATTTTTACTGACAAAACATGGTTGAATGCAAACCACACAGTTTCCTAGACATGGACCAATGATACCACGGCCTCCACCTCAAGTCCCAACAGGAAAAGGAGATCGCCTTATTATATGTCACGCGGGTTCAGCTTCTGAAGGATTTATTACAGACGCCCTCCTTGCATTCACGTCAAACTACGGGGGATTACCACGAAGAAATGAATTTTGAGGTTTTCAAACCGTGGTTCGAAAATCTGTTGATCAGCCTACAAAATCCATTTATAAATATTATGGACAATGCTTCGTATCATTGGGTACATGTGGACAAAGCACCAAATCAGACATATAAAAAGAACGGAATTGTCGCGTGGCTTGAAAGAAATGGCGTGGAAGCAAATCCAACATTATTAAAAACTGAGTGGGTAAATTTGGTTAAAGCACATAAAACGTCCAAGATTCGATACGTGATCGATGAATTAGCCCTACAGCATGGTCACGAAGTCATCCGATTGCCCCCTACCATTGCCAGTATAACGCTATAGAGCTTATTTGGGCACAGGTAAAGGGCTATGCAGCGCGCAATAAAGTCAAAGAAAAGTCAAAGTACTTTATTACTGTAGATATGTAATTTACCTATATATATATAATTAGCAAACGTAATTTTTTGCCTCTTTTCTACATGGGACCACTGTGGGCGTAGAAACTCCCACAGATTGAATTTTAGATCTCTTTTAAAAATTGGTTGTGCTTAACTAATACAAATATGAAAAATGTAATTATTAGGATCAATAAGAGGAATAAATAATTACAAAATTATTAACAGCAAGGTCTGTGTTGAGCTAGATTAACCCCGTACAGTCCCGTCATTTGAGTAATCTTGAACATTGTAATATCCCTCTTTCGTCAAAGTCGCTTTAAAATGCTTTTTAAATTGCTCAAATGGCAATTTCAAGATCTCCACTTATCTTGTTGTAGTAGAGAATGCATTGACCCTTGAAAGAATTGCCAACCTTCACGAGTCTAAACCGGGGTGCAAGTAGTCTTTGATTATTTCTTAGGTTAACATTACAGCTATCGCTAAGTTCGGGAAATTTTGTAAGGTTCTTGCATACATTATATTGCGTACATAAATGATATTTTCGAAAATAAATTGACTAGCTACAGTTAGTATGTCAATTTCTTTAAAAAGCTTTCTTAAGGAGTCTGTTCGTCTTAAATTATAAATTGCTCGATTAGCTCTTTTCTGTAAAATAAAAATAGTTTGAATATCCGCTGCTTTCCCCCACAACAAGATACCATAGAATAGACAATAAATTTGAAAATGAACTAAGTAATTATATCTCTAAGTGCTGATAGCAGTGATGACGATGACAACTCTTCTGTTAGTTATACTCACAGATATCGAGAGATAGGCCCTTGGAGCTAAGCTTGTATCGGAACCAATGTCGCCGAAAATTAAGAACACGCACACATCTACACCACTCATACATCAATCCTTCCGCATTTATTGGTCAGTGCAATGTCATGCACCTATCGTCCGAACACACCTACACTACCGCAGGTACACTAGCTAGCCGAGCTAGTGCTGAGACATTGCAAGGACAGCGTGTTTCATCAATCCATTATAATTTATAGACAGTGGTATTTATGCCGGGTTATAAGTATAAATAAAATAATACTTTGTTTGTTTAAATGACATATTTATTTTACAAGAAATACCTATTACTATGTTTACAGGCTGTAACACATACGGGGTGCCAAGCCGAAAAGAATTGTTTAGGATATGATTTTGGACAACTTTCTCAATGCATCTGATTTGATCAGAGAAACTTTATTTTTTACTTCCCCATACAAATCAGCTGAACGCTCGGCCCAAAATGTACTGCAAAGTGAAAAATAATGTTGCTCTGATCAAATCGTTTTAATAGAGAAGGATGTTTAGATTGATGTCTTAACAACCGCCTTTCGGCATTTATGCCCTGTATATACCCTGTGTATAATCCTGTAGAGTACAATACTACCTATTGACAAGAAAATTTTAAATAATTATTAAGAACTTGGCGTTTTGACAATTTAGGCGTAGCATTTTTTGCTAAGTAATGCAGTCTTATATTAGTATATCTTCTCATAATGCCCTGATTAGTAATATTAGATGATTATCCAGTGGGTTTTGTTCGAGTTGGTAAAAATCTATTTCTTTCCATCGATTCAAAAACATAATTCTTACTATCACTATTCCCATCACTATACCCCTCCAATTGTTTGAAGCGTCAAACTCGTATGTATGGTCATTTGCTTGAGCACAAATCGCGCGCTCCGCAGGTTGAGTGCCTCGCGCCCCGCGCTTGGTTCTAGCATCTAAATCATAACAACTACTTATTTGTATGAAACAAACATTATATATTTGAAAACTACAATAAATTTCCTTTCCACTAATGTTTTAAAAGCTAAGTTTAGTTCAGTATTACAGATTGTGTCAAAGAATGTAATCTGAGAATAGGAAATTTTTCATCACTTTTTTGTAAAGAACCTATTTTATTTCGGAAATAAAACAATGGAAAACCTTGATTTTTTTTTTATGTACAACATTATCTTATTTACATAGTTACATACAAACATTACATAGTTCTATATAAAACTAAAGTTAAAAAGGGATTTGAAACAATGACCTCATAACAGCATTCTCAAAAAAATATAGAAAATTTCTCTAAAATAGGTGATGTTGTCAGCTTATTTCTAGGCTTCAGTAGCTTGTATTAGCTGATTTAAGGATTTTGGGTCCTAAACTAGGTAAATCATGAACCCCAGGCAGGTAGGATTTCTCCTTGGAGTGTAGTATACAAATTAAAAAACCACTACAATCACATAGTAAAATGATGGCGCTGACAGATTTGTTTATAACTTCAAACTATAGATTTGCAGGAAGAGATATTTACACATCCAAAAACTACACGAAATTACCTATTTAGTTCAATTAACACTTTTTGATTAGCCTGTTAGAAATAAAAAATTTATTGAATTTAAAACAATGAATTTCTTCATACAAACCGAAAAATCACTCGCGAGAAAATTATGGATACATACGGCTTTGAAATTCGGATTTATATACTTTGGTAAGTATAAAATTATAGTAGTAGATTTGGTAAGTTACTATTGTACCTATACAAATAAATAAGTACCTATGAAAAATGTATTTAATGACCGAGCGAGCGAAGCGAGCGAAACCTCTCCGTTTCAGGATTGGGCAAAAATGCTTTCGTATGCCTGTCCGGTTGTTCTCCTCTACAGGTCGCATTTCTCAACCGATTCTCGTGAAATTTTGTGAGCAGGTTGAATAATCAAATAGTATCGTTTGTCGAGTCAGTTTTTGGATTATTCAAAATGGCAGAGAAATGGAGTTTGAAAATTTAAAAAGCCGCTCTTAGCCCAAATTGCTCGACGGATTTTTACAAATGAGGTGTCGTTAGATTTATGGAGACCATGAGAACGACATAGACTATTGTCAATTGTCAATTGTAAGACGGGCTGGTTTCCGCAACTCGTCGACGAAAGCGCCTATTTTGCGTGTGGTTGGGAATGCGATATCATTCGAGCCAACCCAACTCCTCCAGGAACGCCAGCAGGCCCTTTACGTTACCGACTAACCCTGGAAGGTCCCTCGATTGACCGAGGTGCTTAGCCCTGTAGTCCGCTACTCCTGTGCACTACATGAGGACGTGAGCAGCCGTTTCTTCTGCCTCCAAGCAGGCTCTGCAAAGGGGGCTGTCGGTAACACCTAGGACATATAGATGTTTATTAAAGAAACCATGGCCAGTAAGTGCTGCAGTCACCAGTCGTATGCGCGGCCTACTAAGTCGAAGCAAGGTCTTAGCAAGCCTAGCGCTAGGGGACGGCAAGGCCAGCTTATCCTGTCTGCACTCCTCATGATTTGTCCAAAGAGTGGTATGATCATTCCTGGTCGACTCTCTCAGAAATGTGCGTAACATCTTTAAGGGAAGAGGGATGATAGGTTCGGGACCATACGCTTTCAAGCTATCCTTTACGCGCCAACTCATCCGCTGCATCGTTACCTCTTGACCCGCTGTGTCCTTTTATCCATTGAAGGATTACGCGGTTATGTTGACATACCTCCATTAGTCGTTTGTGACACTCGTAGATTAGCCCTGAGTTAATAGTGTTGCTATTTAGGGCTTGTAAGACGGCCATGCTATCCGAGAGGATTCGAATGGAGGAATCTCTTACCTTTCTCGATGCTATGGCATTAGCGGCCGAGATGATGCCCATGCATTCAGCTTGAAAGACAGTATTATGGGCACCCAGTGGAATGGCTATCTTGATGTTTAGGTCCTCCGAGAAGGTGCCTGAACCAGTGCCTGCTTCAGTTTTTGAACCATCGGTAAAAATTCTGAGCTCTTTAACGTCGAGCCCCTCAACCGATGGTTTTCATGTAACTGTATATTGTATTTTTTGTCGAAAACAAATTGTTCAGGGATTCTGTCACTGCAAGCCATAGAGATGGGAAATTTTTTGTAAACTTCCCCTAGGATGGCGGTGTGTGAGGTCCTGTTTTTCCTCCAAAGTCCTAAGGTGTTGAGTCTCACCGCAGATGACGCGGCCTCCTGCTTAATATACAGCTGGAGTGGCGGAAGACACAGCATGGCCTCCATTGCTGCTGTTGGAGTAGTTCTCATACTACCTGTGATAGCCATGCAGGCCAGCCTTTGGAAGCTTTGGAGTTTGCTTACCATTGTGGTTAGTTTGGTCCTGGTCCACCACACCACAGCTCCGTAGCAGACAAGAGGACGGATCACCGTCACGTACAGCCAAAGAATGATGTTGGGAGAAAGTCCCCACTTTTTCCCCACCATTCTCCGACACTGCCAGAAAGCAATACTCGCCTTCTTTAGTTTGTTGTCAATGTGGCTACTCCAGTTGAGCTTGTTGTCCAAGGTTATGCCCAGGTACTTCACCTCAGTTGCTAGCTGGAGTTCCGTTCCAAAGAGCTTAGGTAGGGTATACATACCAAGAGCCCTATTGTTAGTGAACATGACCATTTCCGTTTTTGTTGGGTTAACCGCCAGGTCATATTCTAGACACCAGCGCTCCACGATGCGAAGAGCTGTTTGTTTAAGGTTGCACACTGTGCTCGCAAATTTACCTGTGATGAGGATTACCAAATCGTCGGCGTATCCTACGGTGTAGTATCCATTAGCGTTAAGCTTGGTAATCAGGTCGTTAATGACCAGATTCCACAGCAGCGGGGAGAGCACTCCTCCCTGCGGGCAACCCCGCACTACCTCCGCCGACAGGGACTCACGAGGTAGACGCACGATACGTTTATTAAGCATGTTTGTGACCCAGTTGTTTACAGCTGTTGACACTCCATGCCTTGTTAGAGATGCACTTATACTGCTATGCTGCGTCTTGTCAAAGGCACCTTCTATATCAATAAAAGTTCCAAGACAGATGCATTTGTTTTGAATCGCCTCTTCAATTGTGGATACAACTGCATGGAGAGCCGATTCAGTAGACTTACCCAAACTATATGCATGCTGATTCTTGTGTAAGGGTATATGTTTTAACGCTCCATCTCTCAGGTGCCTCTCGCACAAACGTTCGAGAGTCTTAAGCAAGAACGAGGTGAGGCTAATCGGCCTGAAAGATTTAGTGTTAGTGTAGTCGCTCCTTCCTGGCTTCGGTATGAAAACTACGTTTACTACTCTCCACCTTTTGGGAACGTATCCGAATCTAAGACATGCTTTCATGATTCGGACCATTATATTGATGACGGGTTCCCCACCCCTCTGTAGAAGTGCTGGGAAGATTCCATCTGGTCCTGCTGATTTAAAAGGTTTAAAGCTATTAATGGCCCATCTCACCTTGTCAGCAGTGATAATATTATTAGTTATGTCTAAGTGGTCGACAGCTTCATGGTGAACCTCTTCCGGCCACACAATCTCTTGAATAGTTCTACTTCCGGGGAAGTGAGTTTCCAACAAGAGACTGTGTGTTTCTGTGGTGGAAGAGGTATATGTTCCATCGGGTTTTTAAGCGACCCTAGCCTGGAGGTGCCTTGTTGAGCTAGTATTTGCCTTACCCGATTTGCTTGATCAACGGTTTCAATGTCGCTGCAGAATTTCCTCCATGAGTTGCTGCTTCTGAACCGTAGTCGTTTCTTGTACTTGGATTTGGCATCTTTGTAGTTGTCCCAATCCTCATCAGCACTGGTTTTCATCGCCCTGTTTAGCAGTCTACTGATCTTAGCACGCATCCTATCTAGATCAGGACCCCACCAAGGCTGCCCCTTGATGTTGGTAGGCGCTGGCGTGCTAAGCGGGCAAGTTGAATGGTCATAGCAGTCTATTGATGTATTAGTAAAATCTGTTACCTGTTGTTCGATTTGTTCGGGTCCCTCCGGATCTGGTAGTGTCTCAGCCCAAGCAAGTCTTTCACCTAGGATAGCTCTGTACCTGGTTCTGTCAGTCTTGCGTGGGTTTCTCTTAGGTACAGTTGGGGAGAACGCTGCGTTGATCTCGAAGCGTATCCATCGATGATCAGAGCATGACGCCTCGTTGGACACATGCCAGCCCCCAACGTCGTCGGATATGTCCGCCGTTGCCAGGGTAATATCAACGATGGTTCTACTCCGCTTGGTAACAAAAGTTGGTTCAGAACCTATGTTAAGCACATTAAGGTTTGTAGTAAATAGGTATTCAACAAGTGTCTTACCTCTGCTGTTCATATCCGGCATGCCCCATAGTGGATGATGCGAGTTCGAGTCGGCCCCAACGATGAGCTGGAGGCCCGACTTCTCGTAGTGGTCCAACAGCCGGCACAGGTCGTGTGGAGGCGGGTTGTCCTCCGCAGGCATGTAGGTGGAGGCTACCACGAGTTCGCGGCACCTAGCTGTGTCGGGCATTTGCAGCCTTATGGCACACAGGTCCCTGGAACAGAACTCTGTTAATGGCTGTGCTGGGATGTTGTTAGTAGTTATGATGCACGTTCTAGGGTTATCGTGATCAGTTGTAACGAAAAGCTTACCTCTCAAATTGGCGAGCCCTCGAATGCTACCGCGGTTGATCCACGGCTCCTGGATCAGATTAACGGGAGTGCTGTTTGCCCCCAACCAGCGTCTTAACTGGGCCGTTGCAGTTTGGCTGTGTTGGAGGTTGGCTTGGAGGACTTTACAATAGTGGGAGAGGGACGCCATTTTTGGTCAACCACTCCTCCACCTCCAAGACGAGTTCCTCCTCCAGCCGCATGGACAGCTCCTCGCCCTCAGAGGGCAACACTGCTGGTTCTAGCTCATCACCTTCACCAAGCAGGATGGCCTTCCAGTGCGCGTGCCCGTCCTGTGGTTGAGCAGCAGAACTTTCCCCGACTACATCGGGAACTGTTTGCTGCCGCTCTGGAGTGAAACTCTGGGGCATAGATGTTGTTGATGAGACCCCAGTGATGACCAGCTTAGAGCTGGTCTGCGCTACCACCGGTGGTTCCTTAACAAATTTCCCACCGGGTCCCTGAAATTTAAGGTAGACCGAACCACTACCAAAAAGGAGCTGTCTGCCCTTTCCCAGCTGGGTCGGCACCACATCTTCAGGGACGTCTGTAATGAGAAACAGGTTGTCCTGCTGCTCATCTACTTTCTGGAGGAGCCATCGGTAAACCTGTGCCCACTTGTTCATAAAGTGGAGGACTACGCCGACGTCGGGCGCAGACTTCCACTTGCCCCGTTCGTTGGGTATGAGCACCCCACATCGAACCCTGCGGATCATCTCCGATTGGCGTTTCACCACCAACTGTACGTTGGATGGTGTAGACACGCCGGAGACACACTCCCGCAGCCAGTTCAGGGAGTACTCGTCCTCCACGAACAGTTTAAGGTGGCCGTCCTCGTAACGAGGCTTGCCACCGAATTTGGGGTTTTCCTTGCTCGGATCCGCCAACGCTTCCCTCAAGATTTTGTCATCAATCTCGTTGAGGATGAGCGTTGACAGATCCTGTGAAATATGACCAGTAGCGACGTCAGTAACGGCGATGTACTGGTCAGACTTCACCTTCTGAGCATAGGTGACCCCAGCTCTGCGCGCTTCCGTGCACTTCTTTTTAGGCTCCACTCGAGGAGAATTACTATCCTCGAGTCGAGCCCTCTTAGCAGCCGCGCGCTCGTTTTTGCTGGATCTCTTGGCAGATTTCAACTTCTTGTTAGAAGTCGGACCACCAGAGAACGCTACGGTAGGTTTAGCCCCGTTTGAGTCTAGGGTTGCCCCTTTGACACCACGGGAGCCGGTCACCTTAACCGCAGCTCCGGCTGTATAAGCAGCGGGACCGCTAACGGTCGCCACCGTGGCAGATGGAACCCCATCTACGCCGGCAGCGGCCGATGTGGCAGCCAAACGCTGTTTCTTCTTCCACCGGCGATTCGCCTTACGCCCTGGTCCGGTATGCACCGTATCTGGACGTTTAGTCGATGGGCCCTTCCCTTGCAAGGATTGCTTGGGTGGTTTACCCTTTCGACCAACCGTCATCCAGGCGCTGGCAAAATGCTCGGCGATGTTAGTCGAATGGCTCCGCGCACCGGGTTGCCCCGTGGCCCTACCTCTCGACTCGCTTTCGGGCTTTGTGCAGCTAACCTTCACAGTGGAAGCACTACCGGTTTGCACCGGTAGGTCACTGATGGTGGCAATGCGCCCAGTTAAGGCTTGAGGATCTGCCGAGGCAGATTCTCGCACCTGTTTGGAGACGCTTGCGGTTTTCACCGCTGGAAGCGTTCCAGAGGGGTTTTTTGACCTGACACGATCCATAGTCAAATGTATAAAGATTCGTCTACTCGATTTCCCACCCTCCACGGAGCCCGCACATTTGGGAGCGCCTTCTTGCTTGGAACAGCTTTCAGTCGCTAGGAGTACCGAGTAGATATAGGAGCATAGGGCTGGTACTTGGCGCGACATCGGGAGCTCGCTTCTGTGGACGATGGGAACCAAGGTGTCAGCGACATGGTCCCACCGCCGTAGTCACCGAAGCTTACCCCGTCAGCATGGCCCATCCCACCGCTTTGGCTGACGTCTTAGCGGACCCTACACCCCTAGCCGTGGCTCTTTGACGGGACACTTGGCCGCTACCCCAACCCGCAGCTACGGGCGAGGCTACCGTTTTGCCTGAAATCCAGGCCAAAGAGGGCGTGTTGCCTTACGAAGCTAAATCCACAGCAACGCTCGGCTCAACCCCCCAGGACCCCTTCATCCTGGCCTACGGTGATCAACTGCGCAGACCACAAGACGCAGGTGAGTGTAGATAGTCTGCCGGGTACTCCCACCTTAACCGACAGAACCGGAGGGACTTTTAGCCATCAGCTAGTAAGAGGTCCGGGGACCAGTCACTAGCCGCTGTTACCAGGGTGCACCAGGAGGAAGCAGAAGTTATGCAGTCGGACGTATCCTTCTGCATCACTTCAGCTCCCCCACACTAGGAGGTAGTCGCTCAGAACACCCTACGACATAGACTATATAATTTTAGTGAAAAAAAAATAAGTTTGTACTACTATTTACGAAATTTTGTCAAAGAACATTTGTTGTTTGTAATTTAATTTTCTATCGATGGACATATGTTCTATAGGTGTACACGAAAAAACGTAATTTAAGGGAATTTCAACTGTAAGTATCCCAGAAAGATTCTATGTTCTTTTTAGAGCAAGGCGACTTTAATCTAAAATGGTGCGTCTCCCGTCACCTAGTCACAGAACCTTTTTTGCTGCCCATGATCAGCCCCAACCATTACCGCCAAATAAAAATAAGAAAAAATACTCGATATACACCAAAAAGTAAAAAAAAAAACTCGACAAACACAAAAACCTATGCCACATGCACATTCACAAAACATTCAACTCCAAAATGCAAACCAATTTGTAGAAGTAATCAAAACCAAGAATCCCGAAATCCATACACACGGGCGCATCCAAATTATCGTAGCTCATGCCTACCGACTGCCATTTTGGTTGAAACATGCCACTTGCTGAGCGGTCTGCAGAGAACGTACAATATCTCAAGGTTTTCGATTGATGATTTATGCTCTCAGATACGATTTAGGCACATACTTATTGTTTCCACTTGCGAGTTTATGAATCAATGCTATGAATTTAATAACATTTCACCCGTAAATAGAAAAAACAAAGCCATAAATCGTGTCTTGTCGGAAACAGCAAGGCGGAATTTTTCCGCCGTTCAGTTTAGATCATCGATATTAAGACAAACCCTAATGCAAAAAACGTATAAGAGTCATTATAAATGGTAATTACTTACAGTTCTGTCCTCTTTTACATCCGGTCTGCAAAGACCACAAAGTATGTGAGGGGATACGTCGTCTCTGCGTGCTGTTACATGCACGCAGAGACGACGTATATTCGCCTCCGTACCTCGATGCATATTTACTTTCGTATTTAGATAAGTGTGAAATATTCATTGCGTGTTAGCTTGGCAATATGTAGTGAAATTAAGATACAAAACAAGCAATGGATAATAAACCTAGCGAGAACAACATGACATTGTCACTTTAATGATCAACTCGTGACTAATTTTTTTTTAATGATTTATTTCCGTAATTATGTTTATTTCTTGTGTTTTAAGAAGAAATAATAGTTGGAATGAGACTTACAAGTGATATGTTATTCCGCCGTTCTTGGAGTTCACAGTCCCGCTTCTATTTTTGCACATGAGTATTGCACAGGTCGGCATTTTCGAAAAACAGCGGATATGAATTCGTTACTGCGGTCGTCCGGTGACTACCGAGAATTTTTAATATGAACACTATCGGTGCTAGATTTGTTCGCACGTGCAACGCCCCTCAACCTATCTCTCAATATCTGTGGTTCAACTGAATAATCAATTTCGATTCTTTCCGATTGTTTTGGTAACATCCCTAGTGTTTAAAAACTGGATTTTATAAAGTTTTGCTTCTTAGTATGGATCATTGACATTGATCTGAGGTTATTGACCGATCATACGGGTCATTTCCGCGCGATAACCACACCCGCGCCATCTCGTGGAGACTCGGTTGCACTTCTTCGTCCCGTCATTAGCGGCTGGCTGTAACTTATCTAGGGTGACTCAAAAAGTGTACTGACAAAACCATCAGAGTGCGCTGTCTTCATAAAGCCCAGTCGTCGATACTAATATTGCCATTAACTGCGCTGCTGGGTGTAAGACGACTATTATTCGATCCGAGTTGCGAGATCCGATCCGACCATGCCTGCGTTAACATCACAACTGCACAATGTCCACGCTAACCTATCGGAATTTGAAACTTCGTGGCGCTGCCCAAAACCGGCCTGCACTGAAGTCACACAAAGGAACGATAGCGCCCCAGTGGGAAAACTTAGGCACCCGGTGCCAGCAGCGTTACCGCCCAAAGAGGATGTCGAAAGTGAATCTGCGCCCGCAACATCCGAGTTGTTCTCGCACTATGTCGGCATGCAGCTGCTTAACTGTGCCGGGTGAACTGCTTCTGGACCAGAGACGTACGAGTGCAGGCGAGGCGTGATGTCATTTGCCACGACCTCCTGGCAGATTTAAGAAGGGATGAGTTGTGGGTTTCTATGTACGAAAAGGTGTTGTAGCCCGAACCATTCCCCACCCCCCACCCCGCCTGGAGAGGTTGTCACTGAACAGATGTAGCTATCTCTCCGTGTCAAATCCTTCCGAATTATCAAAAGTACAGCGTATAGACCCCAGTGGTTCAAGGCGGAAACATTTTTTGACTCGCTGACTGAAAGTATAGCTTCTTTCTCGCATTATGACAGAATCATCTTGTTGGGAGATTTTAATATTAACGTGCTTGAACCGAATGATAGTAAATCAATCCGATGAAACCAACTCCTATTATATTTAATTTAAAAAACTGCGTCGCAAGGCCACTATTCAAGTCTGTGATTCCGCCTAGTAAAATTTCAATCAGACCACTCAAAGACATCAATATGGACGACTATAATAATTATTTGTATTCACTTGTGTGGGATACATTTGGTAATCTCGGTAGCGTAGATGAAATGACTGAGAACTACAAAACCAACATTCCGTCTTATAAATAATCACACACATGAGAAGACCATTGTTTTACGGGCTAAGCTGCAACCTTGGCTCACCAGTAACATACGTCGTATGATGCGGCTCCGCGATGAGCCATAAAACCCATACAGGAAATCCAAATCAGATCACCCCAAATAGGAATACAAAAACTTAAGCATCTTGTTAATGTTGCGATTTTCTATGAAAAGAAAGCCTTTTTTGATTATAAAAATAATATTGAAACAAGTGCAACGTCTCTTGGCGGTAGGGACAGTGCCTTTACAATGATCTGCATAATCCCTAGAGGTATCAATAAAAAAGTAAAAAATAATATTTATAGCCTGCCAAGAAATTATTGAAATAAATGGCAGCATTTGCAGAAAAGTGTTTTTATAAAAATATATGACTGTGGTTTTTCTAACAGGCAGTCCGCTAATTTTTCACATGGGTGTACCATAGTACAACCATTTAAACAGCCATGAAGCTCAAAGACGAATTCACGATACGTCATCAAGCCTGTGTTACAATGAACCTGTTAATCACACTCTTTCTTTCTAACACAGGCGTGATGTCGCATCGTGTTCTGTATGGTTCTTTCTACTATGATATGTCCCTTAATTACTTAACTTATTTTCGGTAGGCTATGCCGATGCAAAGGTGTGGAGAATCCGTATCCGTATCAAGAAGTAAAGAATTTTTATGATAAGGCCTAAAATACTTATCAAGACCGATTGAGGAATGAGTAATGATAACTCGAAAAGTTTAACAAATTCTATGAACAAAACCCAGACTATACAAAGCCTGGGGTGGGGTTCAATTGTTATCATTTTTATATTATTATATATGTCGGAGTGCTGCCAACGCCCTCTGACGTTCGATAGCAGTACTTAGTGGTATTTGTGTTGGTAGTTGTAATTATTGAGATTTATAAACGTCAGACTCGTATTTTGTGTTTTGACGTAGGTAGTCTTGAATATTGTGATTCTTAAACGTCAAACTATTAAAGTATTCCGTGCTATTGATTTGAAACGTCAGGCTTCCGCCTGGGTGAGGTCGGTGCGGAGCTGGCAACACTTGTTTTGACAGATAGGTTGGTAGGCCTGCGAGGTTCGACCAATGAGAGGCCTGGGTTTGGTAAAACGTGTTTTGGGAGTCTACGCGCGAGGAGAGAGAAGCGCGGTCACTTTGGACTGAGCATCACTACGGAACACAAGTGTACCTCTCCGCACTGAACTTGCCGCGTTTCTTGAGACCTAATCCGTCGATATCTTTTCAATCGAGCTGTATTTTAAGAAGATGATTGTAAAAATCAAATAACTAGAAGTGTGAAGAATCGGAAAACGTTTTATTTCGCCGCTGCGCCATGTCTGAAGATCCTGACGCCCTCCCCGTCTCGTTATCAGAAGTGGGATGTAATCCAGAAGTCCCACATGGCCAAACCGAAGATAGAAGATGGGAATTACTTCTCGAACAACAAAATCGGAATTTCATGGCGCTGGTGCAAGCTATCAAGAAACCTAATTCGCCGCGTGATTTGAAACTGCCAGATTTCGATCCCAAGAAAACTGACGTCAATGCCCGAGCCTGGATTTCGACGGCGGATATGTGCATCGCCGATCAAGAACAACAAGGCCCCAAACTCATGGTTGCCCTCAGCCATGCTTTGAAGGGAGATGCGTCTACGTGGCTTTCAACAATCGCATTCCCTGGGATGACCTGGAGTGACTTCAAGGCTCTTTTCATTGCAAGGTATGAGTGCCCCGAAACTATTGCATCATTCCTGATCAATCTTCTTGCTAATAAACCAAAAGACGACGAGTGCATAGCTGCATATGCTGCCTCCCTCATGTCATCCCTGATGTCAAGATGGAACACTCATTCTACTGAACAGATTGCGATTGGTATTGTCTTGGCGCACATTTCCCAATTCAATCCACGTGTTCAACGCCTCGCATTCACCCATGATATAAAGACTCGCAATGAACTGTAACAAGAACTGAAGGCTGTGTCGTTTATGAAGAGGAAAATGAACAGTGATCAAGATGGACCAGATAGTAAGCGTGCACGGTTTTCTACGGTCCCTAAACCAGTCTGCTACACCTGTGGAAAACATGGCCACAAGTCTGTTATGTGCAACCTCCGCGTCAAACCTACTTCAAGGAAGATCGACGAGCGTCCAAAGTCTAGCAGCAGCGTCAGAACGGGGGACAAGTCGTCGGTTACCTGCTTCCACTGTCAAGCCCGAGGCCACTACGCTAGCAGCTGCCCGAAGAGGATCTCCAAACCCAACGCGAGCAACCCCGGAGCCAGCTCTTCGGAGAAGAGGATCGACGTATGCAACGTGAATGCACAGACGGGACATCTTCGCACATCTGGTGAGCAGTTCTTGTTTCATTTTCATTCTGGAGCTGAATGCTCACTAGTAAGAGAGTCTGTCGCGTGCAAGCTTCAAGGCAAGCGATTACATAATACAGTGACTATGACTGGCATAGGGCAGACTTTACTCTACCATGCAGATTGAGACTGTTGTGGAGATAGATGATATTGCTATTGTGGTTGTTTTTCATGTGTTACCGGATCACTATTTGCGTTATGACCTTATGATAGGTAGAGAGATTTTGATGCAAGGTGTAGAAGTGCATATGACTTTCAACAAACTGAGTTTTGTCAAAACGCGTATTGTAGAGTCCTGTAATATCAAGAAAACTGAGACTATTGACTTACAGACGATCGACACTCACGTTCCATCTGACAGTAAATCTAAGCTGATAGAGATCCTAGAGTCTTTTAGGGATTCTTTTATCGTAGGAACACCCCGAACTCCTGCTGATACAGCACCCATGCAAATTCGGCTAAAAGATCCCCATAAGACTGTCAATCGTAGACCTTATAGGTTGAGTCCTGCGGAGCGCGAAGCTGTTCGAATCAAGATTGTAGAGCTACTGGAGGCTAACATCATCCGACCTAGTTCTTCTCCGTTTTCTAGTCCAATACTCTTGGTACAGAAAAAGGATGGCTCCCAACGATTGTGTGTCGACTATCGCGAATTAAATGATAATACCATCCCGGATAGATTTCCACTTCCGCTCATATCGGATCAGATAGCAAGACTTCATGGTGGCCACTACTTCACTGTGCTGGATATGGCATCTGGCTTCCACCAGGTCCCTATAGAGCAGGAATCGATAGAGCGTACAGCTTTTGTCTCGCCTGACGGCCAATTTGAGTACTTGACAATGCCCTTCGGGTTAAGAAACGCTCCATCTGTGTTTCAACGAGCAATAGTAAAAGCTCTAGGTGATCTTGTCCATTCATATGTTGTCGTGTACGTTGATGACGTGATGATTGTTGGAGGGACTGTTGCTGAATCATTGGAGAGGCTAAAAGTCGTCCTAGAGACTTTATCTGATAAGAACTTCTCCTTGAACATCAAAAAGTGCTCGTTCTTGAAAGAGAAAGTAGAGTACCTTGGTTATGAGGTTAGTCAAGGACAGATTCGCCCCAATCCCCGCAAAATAGAGGCTCTCACGGCTTTACCACCACCTGAGACGATAACACAACTTCGTCAGTTCATCGGGTTAGCGTCTTATTTTCGCCAGTTCGTGTCGAAGTTCTCGCAAACTATGGCCCCACTATACTCGCTCACTTCTGGCAAAGGCAAACTAACCTGGAAACCTGAGCACGAGAAGATTAGGCAGCAGATCATATCTGCCCTTACGAATGAGCCTGTGCTGAGTATCTACGACCCAGATCTCGATGTAGAGTTGCATACCGATGCGAGTGCCATCGGCTATGGTGCGATACTACTACAAAAGAAGGAAGGTAAGATGCGAGCGGTTGCTTATTTCAGCAAGCGTACCACTGACGCCGAGTCGAAATACCATTCGTATGAATTGGAGACTTTGGCTGTCGTCAACGCAGTGAAACACTTCCGTCACTTCCTTCATGGCCGAAAATTTCTCGTGGTAACGGATTGTAATTCTCTACAAATGACTCGCAAAAGGCTTGATTAAGCCCCGCGTGTGCACAGATGGTGGGCTTTCCTGCAAAGCTTTGACTTCGACATCATTCACCGAGAGGGTAAGCGCATGGCACACGTAGCTTTTTTCTCTAGGAATCCTCTACCTGTAGAAGAGAAGGTCATCTCGAAAGTAGAGAAAAGGATCGTGAATTTCGCTGAGCTTTCGGACAATTGGCTTCTAGCTGAGCAACAGCGTGACCAGGAGCTTTCACAGACCCTGGCCGACTACAAAAATAAGGAGCTTCCTGAAAACGTTGCGAAAACGTACGAACTGAAGTCCGGTGTCTTGCATCGTAAAATTCAGCGCAATGGTAAGACCCACTCTTTACCCATAGTACCTCGGTCACTTCGGTGGTCAATAGTAAACAATGTGCATGAAGGAATCATGCACCTGGGTTGGCAAAAGACTCTAGAGAAAGTATTTGAGAGTTACTGGTTCGAACATATGGCCAAGTATGTGCGACGATTCGTCGAGAATTGTGTAACCTGTAAGGTTTCAAAGTCACACTCTGGTAAGATTCAAGCTGAACTCCACCCTATTCCCAAGGTCGCTATACCCTGGCACACAGTGCACATCGACGCCACCGGTAAGCTTAGTGGGAAAAATAACAAAAAGGAGTACGTATTTGTACTAATCGATGCGTTCACAAAGTATGTGTTCCTGCACCATACTCTACAAATTGACACGGTGAGTAGCATTAAAGCTTTAAAGGCTTGCGTATCTTTGTTTGGGACCCAAGTAAGAGTGATTGCAGATCAAGGTCGTTGTTTTGCAAGTAGAGATTTCAAAGACTACTGTAATTCTGTCAATATAAAGCTTCATCTCATCGCTACAGGCAGTTCCCGAGCAAATGGCCAAGTAGAGCGTGTTATGAGCACTCTAAAGAACATACTCACAGCAGTTGAAGTAAGTAAAAAGTCCTGGCAAGATTCTCTACAAGATATCCAGCTTGCTCTAAACTGCACTCAAAGTAGAGTAACTAAGTTCAGTCCACTGGAGTTACTAATTGGTAAGGTAGCTAGACCACTAGATGTCATGTTCGCTGACGACGTAGAGCCTGAGGTTGACATAGAACAGGTGAGAAACCAAGCTATACAGAACATGCAAGCAGGTGCTGAGTATGACAAGTTACGATTCGATAGTACTAAAGCTAAGCTGAATCCGTTCTCTGTTGGTGATTTCGTTCTGCTCCAAAATGAAGAGCGCAACCAGACAAAACTTGATCCTAAGTACAAGGGCCCATTTAAAGTCAGTGAAGTCCTAGAAGGTAATCGGTACATTTTGAAATCACTTACCTCTAACCGAACTTACAAGTACGCCCATGACAGACTGCGTAAAATGCCAGATAGTGGTACTTTTGATAACAGTGTTATCGATGATGAATCTGATGACCAAAATGAATCTACTTAATTCTAATTGAGAGTGCTTAATTTTAAAATGAACTGAATTGAACAGAACCTAATATGTTTTATGATAATTTTTGGTACTTAACTTTTATTAGCTAGAGTATGATGGATGTGAGTGATGCCAATAGCCCACAGCAACTGTAGACGTAGGCGTAAAAGGGTCGGACCAATCGGGACCTGATCTTCCCGTTGCAGTGCGGCCACCTTGATTGACGGTGGCATGCGGTTGCTGATGAGGTGTGGTGATTGGCTTTGAGTTTCTGATGCTGTTACCGGATGGAGGTGACACGACCATGACCGGATAGAGGTCCTTGGTGGGTGGATGACCGGATAGAGGTCACAGTTGGATGGCCGGATAGAGGTCACTGTTGTTGTAACCGGATAGAGGTTACGGTGTAAAGATGAGCTGTGCACATAGAAATGAGATGCAAGGATTAATCTTGTTTTGGTTTGGATCTGTTCAGTTCTAGTTAAAATTATTCTTATTTTATGACTGACTGTAATTTGGTTTCTAAATAATTGATGGATGTAATATTGCTATCGGGTATCGGAGCTAGTTGCCCACACATATCCCTTTGGTCAGGTTGGCCGACTGACACTTTACTCTCCGGAAACTTATTGTCCTCAGGTACGTCCTCACGCGTGGACGCGTGATATGTCATGATGGCCGTGTCGGAGTGCTGCCAACGCCCTCTGACGTTCGATAGCAGTACTTAGTGATATTTGTGTTGGTAGTTGTGATTATTGAGATTTATAAACGTCAGACTCGTATTTTGTGTTTTGACGTAGGTAGTCTTGAATATTGTGATTCTTAAACGTCAAACTATTAAAGTATTCTGTGCTATTGATTTGAAACGTCAGGCTTTTTATTTCGCCGCTGCGCCATGTCTGAAGATCCTGACGCCCTCCCCGTCTCGTTATATATATATTTATTATTAACAAACATTTGCTGTCTAAATAGTTCTTTTGTAGATTCTGTAAATATAATTAGTCGTTGTATCTCCGTATCTATTATGAGTACAGCAATATTGTAATTACGGCAAACATTAGTCCGAACTTTTTGAATAAAAGTGTTGAAACACTTCCAGACTTACATAGTAGGATTAAATGCAAATCTATACTTTGCAATTTTCCATACGCCTGCAATTTGACAGAACAACAAAATAAATCTTTGCATAGAATGAATACTCATTTATTTAATTTAACGTGTCATCACAGCGATGCAATTTAATATTTCGACATGAATAATTTTATTCAAAACTTTACTCTGACACGGGATACGTTATTCCTGTCTAATAATAATAGAAAATTAGTAGCTACATTGTGAGCGTATAATATATGCGACGTAGTTCTAGTTGGTTTAACCAAGTTTAACTTGATTAAGCTGTTTTTATTGAACTGACAAATCAGAAACCTGCTTATGGGGTAAGATGACATGTACCCCTATTGGGAATCGCCGGTTAATAATACGTTGCATGCTACATTGGAATCTGTTCCAAGTAATTTAAATTATAAGACGATAGATGAAATCTCTAGCATACAAGAGCCACTAAATATGTCAAAGGTTAAGCCCTACATAAATATTACTCATAAAAACATTCAGGGGCTAATTCTTTGAAAAAAACTGATATCGATTTTATGGTCATTTCAGAACACTGGTTAAAGAAATAATAATAATAATATCTTGGAAACTATTTACACACATTGATCTAGCCCCAAACTAGGATTCCCTGAATGTTGGGTACTAGACAACGATACACATACTTATATAGTGTTAGCAATCGTATAATTTAAAAGGAATATTTACCTAAGTTTTAGTTAATTACAGCATAAATACAGATAATTTTATACAATTGGCGCGCTTACGTGATGACTAGACGACTGATGTTGTTCATTCAGTCGTTCACCTAGCCTGTAGCATAAAAGCACGCACATCACGTAAACGCGCGCAGTCGATCGTCAGTTCTTGTGGAGTCAAAACCTCTAAAATTGTGTTGAAGTGTATACGAATCAGGTCATAGTACTGTGTGGAATTCAGTGAATAAACTATTGTTAGTTAAAGTGTGGGTTTGATTTTGTCGGCGATACCCGGAAGCTAAAAGATCAGAAGTGGGATATCTTCAAGTTGCGGTGATACTGAACTTGGAGCTGGACTAATTTAACGCCCAAAGAAGGTACGTAGCATGTGTTTTTCTTCTTTTCTAAATGATTTCTAAAATTATTATTTTATACAACGATCACGGCATATTTTGTGGAAAGAATCAGATTGTTATGTTGCCAATTATGGTATTTCCATAAAAGATAATTAGGGTATTCAAAATTACTTACTCGGACTATGCATTGGATGAAAACTTACGCATAATTTATTTCGTTTTTTTTTTGTACCCAACTAACGGTATCTGACTGAATTTACAAATCAAGTAGCATTATTCAATTTTCTTTCTTCAAAAACTATTGTACCATTATGTAACGAACAGTGGAGACCTTTTTCTACACCATGACGATGAAATAAAAGACGACTTTGTAAATCAGCGTCATCATTATTGGATAGATGATAAGAAAATAATAATGCAAAATGATCAACTAGTATTTATATAAAATATAGTCATGCCTTTCCCTTTCGGGGTGGCGAAGGCACAGTTGTTTAGTGGCATAACAGCAGTTTTTGTAATCGATTTATCGATAGTTATGTCATTGTGTCGATCGTTCATATCATACTTAGTTTAGTGGCATAACAGCAGTTTTTGTAATAGATTTATCGATAGTTGTGTCATTGTGTCGATCGTTCATATCATACTTTGTTAGTGGCATAACAGCAGTTTTTGTAATCAATTTATCGATAGTTGTGTCATTGTGTCTATCATTCATATCGTACCTCCTAGGGATAAAACAATAATGCAACATTTACTTTTTGTGTATTTTATTTATTTCAGTGGATAAAATGGGTAGAGAAAGAGAATCCCGTACACGGAATCGTGATGATCCTAGATCGCGATCCGATTCCGACTCGTCGCTGCGAAGTCGCAGTTCTAGACGTCGTCATCGCAGCCGCGAGTCACGACGAAGAGAGCATTCCCGCCGTTGCCGTTCGCGCCGTAATTCTCCAAGCGAGTCCCGACATCAGCGCTATGAAAGAGTGGAGCAACGACGTGGCGAGACACCTTCGAAGAATCACGATCCAAGCATCTCTCGCATGACAGCAGATCGCAACCGGTGTGTCTCACCTGTGACTGTTGTACCTGAAAAACCTGTAGCTAGCGCATCATCTACAAGCAACTCAAACGATTTATTACAGGCGTTTAAAGAAATTGTGCAGACCATGAAAACGACAAACAATACCGAACGTTTCACACAAATGAATGTGATCCCTGAATTTGACCCATCAAAAAGGAACCAAACCATAGATATGTGGATTATTAAAGTCAATGAATGCGCCAGTATTTATGATTGGACAGAGCGGCAGATAATTTATTACGCTCTGCCCAAACTTGAGGGTCTGGCACAAAGATGGTATCAGGGATTACCAAGTTTGTTGTTTACGTGGTCTGAATGGCAAGACAAATTACGTTTAGCTTTTCCTAGTGACGAAAATTATGGGCAGTTGTTGACGGGAATGCTTGCTTGCAAGGGTCGGTATGGCGACTCCTTAGAGGAGTATTTCTATGAGAAAATGGTATTACTAAACAGATGCAACATTACTGGGAAAAATGCCATTGACTGCATTTTGTTCGGAATTGAAGATAGGTCTGTCAGAACCAGTGCCGAGGCCGCACAGTTCACAGAACCAGACAAACTATTAGTATTTCTCCGAAATATTAAGGTTGTTAAACACCAGGAGAAAACAGCCATTCCTTGGCAACGCAGCACTCCAGTCAACAAGTATCCTAAAACAACTCAGAAAAATAATGACGATAAATTGGTAGCTAAGTGTTACAATTGCAATGAAGTGGGCCATCCATTTTATAGATGTAAGAAACCAATTAAGAGATGCGAAGGTTGCAATAAACTAGGACACTTGGTAACTGAATGTAACAAAGAGAAAAATGGAAGCAATGTTAATAAAACAGTCTTACGCATATCTCAAAAACACGAAGACGATTTGAAATATTTCAAACCAGCCAAAGTGAATGGTCAAAATTTAGACTGTTTTGTTGACTTTGGCAGCCAGTGTACTATGCTGAAAGAGTCCGTTGCTAGAAATTTGGTTGATGTTTGGTCAATGACCAATTTGCCAATTCTGAGGGGATTTGGAAATTCAGTAGTAAATTGTATCGGGAAATGTAATGTCCAAATTGAAGTAGACAACGTAAAGGCTGATTTACAAGCTTTGATTGTGCCTGATAATCTATTGCAAGTGCCGTTGTTACTGGGTCAGTCATTTACGGAACAGGAACATGTAGTAGTCTACAAAACAAAAGATGATCTAAAAATATCTTCAAAATCACAAGATGAGTTAAGTCGGATCATGCTTCATGCGTCTGAATCAACCGTAGTTCAAGGATTTACGGAAGTAAATGTACATTCAGATGATCTCTTTGATGGCGATCTGTTTGTCGATCCGAGTTTGTGCCAAAAACCAAATAACGAATATGAGATCATACAGGGTGTGGTCCGAATAATACAAGGTTCCGGAAAAATCGTCATAAGAGGATTAGTTCCTTCTGGATTTGAACTGCAACAAAATAGTTTGTTGGCCCGAGCCGTGCCATTGAAAGAACTTCAGGCTTACAATGTGCAGAGGGTCGAAAATTGTCCTGACAATGTGTCTATATCTTTAATCGAAAAAGCAATGATCAATGTTAACGAGAATTTAGAGATATTAGAGTCAGATGAGCTAGCGAAGATGCTGAACGAATACAGAGATTGCTTTGCTTTTTCGAGTGGAGAACTGGGCTGTGTTAAGAATTCTAAAATGGATATAAAACTTAATGATACTACTCCTGTGGTATATAGACCTTATCGATTATCACATATGGAGCGAGAAAAAGTACGTAACATGGTAGAAGAGCTAGAGGATTCGGGTATAATTCGTCCATCAACTTCGGAATATGCATCTCCAATTCTTCTGGTCCGTAAGAAGACCGGGGATTACCGTCTGTGCATTGACTTTAGATCTCTTAATAAAAAGACAGTCAAGGAACACTATCCGTTACCTCGAATCGATGACCAACTGGACAACTTGTCGGGATTTAAGTACTTCACGTCATTGGATCTGGCATCTGGGTACTACCAGATACCCATGTCAGATAACTCAAAACGGTTGACAGCGTTTGTCACGCCGGATGGGCATTACGAATTCAATCGCATGCCCTTCGGCCTGGCAAACGCCCCGTCAACTTTTCAAAGGACTATAAATGACATATTAGGTAATGCCAGATTCAAGGATGCATTTGCGTATATGGATGACGTGATAATACCATCCAAAACAATCGAGGAAGGCTTTCATAAACTTCGCGATACCCTGGAATTGTTTCGCGATTCAGGCTTGACACTAAAGCTCTCAAAGTGCAACTTTTTCATGGAATCGATAGATTACCTTGGGTTTGAAGTCAGCAGTGAAGGTATCAGACCAGGCAAAAGGAAGGTCGAGGCCGTAGAAAATTATCCCCCACTTACCGATCAGCATAAAGTGAGACAATTTGTTGGCCTTGCGAGCTTTTTTCGGAGGTTCATCCGAGGCTTTTCTACAATTGCTCGACCTCTTACACAACTTCTCAAGAAGGATGCAAAATGGCAATGGGGTAGTCCAGAACAAGAAGCGTTTTCAAGTTTGAAGAAAGAATTGGTCAAGCGACCAATCTTATCGTTTTATAGTCCAAATTATGAAACACAATTACATACTGATGCGTCCAAACTTGGAATCGCTGGAATTCTGATGCAAAGACCAAACAAAGAAGCTCCTTTTTCTGCTGTCGCATTCTATAGCCGGCAAACTTCACCCGAAGAATCGCGGTTTTCGGCATACGATTTAGAAACACTAGCTGTGGTCTGTTCATTGCAAAGATTTAGGGTTTATTTATTAGGAGTGCCATTTACCATCGTTACGGATTGTAATTCGCTACGAGCAACATTTGAAAAGAAAGACATGTTACCTCGAGTTGCAAGATGGTGGGGAATGATGCAAGAATATGATTTTAACATTGTTTATAAACCCGGCACCACCATGGTTCACGTCGATGCACTTAGTCGGAACCCCATATCAAATTCAAATTGTTTAGAAGTGAGAAACATTGATACCAACTGGATAGCTACCGTGCAGCAAACCGATTCTGAGTTACAGAGAATGGTTAACATTCTTAATGATGAGGATACTGTAAATATAGCTGAGATCAGAAACAATTTTATTGTAAAAAGAGGATTGTTATACAGGAAAACAGCTGATGGAGACCGGTGGGTAGTACCCAAAGGGGTGAGGTGGCAGATTTTACAAGCCTGTCATGATAATCTCGGACATTTCGGATTTGACAAAACATATGACAAAATTAAGAGTAACTATTGGTTTGCTAAAATGCGACGCTTTATCAAAAAATATGTACAATCGTGTCTGGAGTGCGCCCACGCAAAAGTTCCATCTGGTAAGAAATCTGGCGAGCTACATCCCATTCCAAAAGCAGAAAGTCCGTTCAATACTATCCACATTGACCATCTTGGTCCATTCGTGCGTACAAAAAAGAAGAACGCCTATTTGCTTCTGATTATTGACGCCTTTACCAAATACATACAGATTGTACCGGTTAAAAGTACAAAGACCGTTCACTCTATTACAGCATTAAAACAGTATTTTCACACCTTTGGTGTTCCTCGAAGACTAATATCTGACAGGGGAACCTCTTTTACAGCAAAGCGTTTCAAGGAGTACTTGCACTCGCTAGGTGTTAAACATGTAATGAATGCCGTAGCCACTCCGCGCGCGAACGGTCAAATAGAGCGTTATAACCGTACCGTGTTAGCTGCCCTTACTTCGAAAAATCACGGTAAACCAGAAAACCTTTGGGATGAGCATGTTTCAGAGATACAATGGGCATTGAACAATACTATTAATAAAGGTACTGGAAAGACCCCAGCTCAGGCCCTTTTCGGAACAAGTTTGATAGGAACGAACGATTCGCTACTTAACTTAAGTATTGCCGATGAGTCGGAGAGTACGACACGTGACTTGACTTCCATGCGAGTGGAAATATCGGAGCACATTAATTCCCAACAATCAAAACAAAAGGAACGTTTTGACAAAAGTAGGAGGAAGGTCTCTTTCCAAGTAGGTGAATTGGTTAGAATCGAAAGAGACATTCCTTCTACTGGCAAAAGTAGGAAGTTGATACCCAAACTCAGAGGTCCATATCGTATTATAAAGGTATTGAATAACGACAGATACGTGGTGGCAGATACTCCCATATCTCGAAAAGGGAACCGCTCTTTTACTGGTATATTCTCTGTTGATAAGATATATCCATGGATGGTTTTCAACAGAAATGATGATGATTCTACATCAAACAGTGATGATGATGAGGACAATGATGATGATTTAGTCAGATAAATGAAACAATTGATAACAGATAATTATTTATTTACTATAATACAATATTATAAAGTTAAGTTACAGATATAGTATAGGGTATATTAAGATACTGACGTTTTCATTGATATGCAGGACCTGCAATTATTATGTCAATTGTATATATCCTATTGCTATAGTGAAGCTGAAGACATGAAGGGGCTTCAATTCACTAGAGTTTAAGTGAAGCTGAAGACTGAAGGGGCTTCAATTCACTAGCGTTGTAATGGAGCTGGAGACTGAAGGGGCTTCAATTCATTATGATGTTTTATTATTATTAATGTGATTGTATGGCTGTGATGAAGCTGGAGACATGAAGGGGCTTCAATTCATCACAGTTTTTAATGAAGCTGAAGACTGAAGGGGCTTCAATTCATTGTGATGTTTGATTAATGTAATCCTACGGCTGTGATGAAGCTGGAGACATGAAGGGGCTTCAATTCATCACAGTTTTTAATGAAGCTGAAGACTGAAGGGGCTTCGATTCGTTATGTTGTTTTATTAATGTTATCATGGGATAGCCATTGCCAAGCCAAAGGGCTGTGATGAAGCTGGAGACATGAAGGGGCTTCAATTCATCACAGTTTCAATGAAACTGAAGACATGAAGGGGCTTCAATTCATTATTATGAGACGTTATGATGATGGAGACCTAGGGGCTCTTGTTTATTATAAAAAAAAATATATCTATATACTATTGTAAACGATGTGATTAAGTAATTCTGAATATGGAGAGGCCAAATTGCTCCTGAGTTGACTTTAAGAAATGTATTATGATTGTTTATTAGATCTTAAGAGACATCACTTGACACAAATGTCAACCTACTTGTTTTCCAAACTATGGCAACTATTGATTTATAATGAAATGTTATATTTAAGGTTAATTTACCCGGGACGTGTAATGGTCAGGAAAGGCCGACTGTTAGCAATCGTATAATTTAAAAGGAATATTTACCTAAGTTTTAGTTAATTACAGCATAAATACAGATAATTTTATACAATTGGCGCGCTTACGTGATGACTAGACGACTGATGTTGTTCATTCAGTCGTTCACCTAGCCTGTAGCATAAAAGCACGCACATCACGTAAACGCGCGCAGTCGATCGTCAGTTCTTGTGGAGTCAAAACCTCTAAAATTGTGTTGAAGTGTATACGAATCAGGTCATAGTACTGTGTGGAATTCAGTGAATAAACTATTGTTAGTTAAAGTGTGGGTTTGATTTTGTCGGCGATACCCGGAAGCTAAAAATAGATAAATATTATATTTAAATAGATAATTAACCATGACTAGGGTACAAACATCCGTTCTCATCAAACAAATATTTGCCCCCACCGGGACTCCAACCCGGGACCCTTGGCTTCGTAGGCAGGGTAACTGCCGACTCGGCCATTTGGGTCGTCTTTCTTCTTCTTGTATATATTGCAGATATTCTTACTGTAGAAAGACAAATAGAGGTATCCTGTGTTAAGTAGTGTGTAGTATAGTATAGTATAGTAGACCTCCGAGGGATGAAAAAGAAGAAAATATGGAGGAAGCCCTCACTAAACTATGTTATATTATAACAGAATTGTGGCGATCTTAATGTAGATTTGCTTGTAGATACAACTATAAAAAATCGATGAATAACTTTATTCAAATCATTTAATTTATGTCATATTTTTCTAGAGCCGACTAGAATTACACAGTCAGGTCATAAGTTCTGTCACACAATAAAAACTTTTGAATTTAGAACGCTGGCCACAAAAAAGTTTATTGAATTCGAATTTCAAATTTACTTTTTAGAATTTTCCTCATTTTTAAATATGGAGTGGACACTTAAAGAAGACCGTGTCGCAGTTATTGCGTTGCATCGTTGCGGCTACGCGCCAATTCAGATTTTCGACTTACTGAAAAATTTGAATATAACCAAAATATTCGTTTATCGTACCATAAAACGATACAATGAAGACTCTAGTGAAGATGAGAGGTCAAGAAGTGGTCGCCCTCGCTCTGTTAGGACTCCAGCAGTGATAAAAGCTGTGAAGGCGCGAATTTAAAGAAATCCCATACGTTAGCAGAAAATGTTGGCCCTTCAGTGGGGTTAAGCAGGACTACGGTGAAAAGGATGTTAAATGAAGACTTAGGGCTTAGGGCATATCGAAGAAAAACAGGACATCGTTTGGACGCTCGTTTAATGGACCTGAGACTGAAGAGATGCCGCGCTTTGTTGAATCGGTACGCGGGAAAAAAGCATCGGGAAATTCTTTTTTCGGATGAAAAAATTTTCACCGCGGAAGAGAGCTACGACAAAAAAAAATGATAAGGTGTATGAACACAGCAGTGAAGAAGCGAGCAACCGTATTCCGCGTGTCCAACGAGGCCATTTTCCATCCTCGCTCATGGTTTGGTTGGGAGTCTCTTATTGGGGCTTAACTGAGGTACATTTTTGTGAGAAAGGCGTAAAAACGAATGCAGTTGTGTATCAAAATATAGTCCTCAAGAACCTTGCGGAACCTGTTTCTCATACCATGTTTAATAACAGGCACTGGTTATTTCAACAAGATTCTGCGCCAGCTCATAGAGCGAAAAGCATACAAGACTGGCTGGCGGCGCGTGAAATCGACTTCATCCGGCACGAAGACTGGCCCTCCTCCAGTCCAGATTTGAATCCGTTAGATTACAAGATATGGCAACACTTGGAGGAAAAGGCCTGCTCAAAGCCTCATCCTGATTTGGAGTCACTCAAGGCATCCTTGGTTAAGGCAGCCGCCGATATTGACATGGACCTCGTTCGTGCTGCGATAGACGACTGGCCGCGCAGAATAAAGGCCTGTATTCAAAATCGCGGGGGTCATTTTGAATAAACTTTATTACCATAAGAATCTATGTTTTATTAAGTTCATTTTGCTATATAAATGTTTACATAAATAATAAACGTGTCTATATTATTTCATATTGCACATGTGACAGAACTTATGACCTGACTATGTACATTTATCAGCCCAACTTGCTTAGATAACGTTTTTTTTGTGAGTGTGATTCACAAATAGAAATGTGATTAACAGCTTACCTTCCTGCTTACCTGCTCATGCTAGTAAAGATAAGACAGATTCATCATTTTATAGGTATATTTCATCCCATAGACTAGAGACGTATACAAAAAAAAATAGATATACATTTGCCAGTAACGGATTTTAATGAACAGAACCCAAACAAAATCTATTCAGACTTCTTCAACATTATACCTCTGCAACTTACTAACTATACATGGCAGATCGTCAACTGTTTCAAATTAATAGTTAATAGTTCACCCATACTCTTCTCAGCCTTCTTAACTAATTTTTTCATTAAACAATGGTTCAGCTTTCTTAACTAATTTTTTCATTAAACAATGGTATGTGGTGTTAACATTGTTTTCTTTGTGAGGTAAAATTAATTTTAGTCAACATTTTATCTTTGGAAAGTGTCTAATATGTGTGGCTTTTGTTTGGTGAGAACGAATAAGAAACACCATTGTATTATTTCCGCTGATGAAGTCAACAGCACTTCTAATTTAAAAAATATTATAATTAACCACGATTTTTCTATGATACGAATTGTTCTGATTTTATCCGACGATAGCCGAATCGTTTTCAAAATCTCTACTTAAGTACGGTCGCCGAGCAGAAGGAATTTCGTACATCGACCCATAGCTACTTGTCTCTTTTGCTCACGCGCAAGTTATATTGGTGTGGCGCACATTTCAATTGTGGGCATGACGGCTATATCATTTACGCTCAAGCGAAAGAGACAAGTAGCTAGGATTCTATGTGCGAAATTCCTTCTGCTCGGCTACCGCACTTTACAGTACATATTTTTAAAGCAAATATAGTTTTGACATTCTTTATTTAATTTTATTTATTGGTTTTCTGTGGTAATGTGGCGGAATAAGTATGATAATGTGGCAAGGAAGGCAATTTAGTTAAAGTGAGAAGTAATAGAAGGCGCTACTGAACGATTCGGATTTATTGTTCCTCGTTATCCTCTTGAGAATTGAAATGTGTTGGGCAAAGCATATGTCAAGGCTAGCCGTCGTCCATAAGCAAGAATTAAAGGAGACTTGAAGTCAAGAATAAAATAAAACGATGACAAGCTTTTTGCCTACCCAGAATGAATGATACAACAACAGATATATATTCGGACGCCGAACCACTATATTATACATATATACGGACGCCAGATATATCAAATCGTACATATCGTATTTAGTTTGACGTCTATAGATATATGTGTTACCTATAGACGTTTAAAATATCAGTAAACAATAACCTTTGTGTTATTTTGTAGCGCACTAGTTGTGGTTCCGTTATAAAAAAATGTTACTAACTTAGTAACAAATACGTGTTGGTTCATTCCAGGCGGCATATTTTTGAGACACTTTTACGAATGCCAGATGTGATGAAATTTCTACAACGTACCTATTTGGTTTTGCGTCCGCATATTGTAATTTATTTAATGTTTAAATTTTTTATGGGATGATGATGATGATGAGTCAAAATCTTTCAAAACATGTATGGGACTTGTCTAAATAATACGTATGTTTATTTTTCATTTTCACTGTTTAGGTTGACCAGTTCAGTATTTTATAATAACAATAAATAATGTTGATTTCATATTGTTTTATTTTGATTTCTACCCTCAGCTTGGCTCCTTCATTCGCTTACGCCATCTGCGCTTGCCTCTTAATATCTATCCAGCTTGCTGTGTTCTGGAGCACCCCACACTGCCTGCGTAGTCTGTCATTCAATACCTACTACGGTGCTTTTAATGCGATTCTGTTTCTGTCGGTCCAACACATGATTCTGGTATTGATATATTGATTCTGTCACTTTGTAACAAATGTGAATTCATAATTCCAGAAATACTATTTTTAAGAAGATCTATATATTTATAGAGATATATCAAAATCATACATATCGTGTTTAGTTTGGCGTCCATACATGTGTTTGCTTTAATATATCAGTATACAATAACCTTTGTGTTTTGTTTTGTAGCGCACTATTTGTGGTTCCGTTCTAAAAATAATGTTACTAACTCAGTACTAAATATGTGTCGGTTAATTCCAGGCTGCATATTTTTGAGACACATGTACGGATGCCAGATGTGATGAAATTTTCGCACCGTATTTGGTTTTGCGTCCGCATATTGTAGATTTTTAATGTTTAAAATTTTTAGGGATATAGGAGTCAAAAATCTTTCCAAAACATGTATTGGACTTGTTTAAATAATACCTACGTTTATTTTTAATTTTCACTGTTTAGGTTTAACAGTTCAGTGATCTTATAATATCAATAAATAATGTTAATTTCATATCGTTTTGTTGTGATTTCTACCCTCAGCTTGGCTCCTTCATCCGCCTACACCATCTGCCCGCCTCTTAATATCTATCCAGCTTGCTGTGTTCTGGAGTATCCCACACTACCCGCGTAGTCTGTCATTCGATACTGTGGTGCATTTAATTGGAATGTGTGTCCTCCGAACACATGATTCTGGTAGTGATTTTGCATTCTAAGCTTTGCAAGCAAATCAGACCGTAGTCTCATGTAGTAAAGCTTAAATTTGTATACTTGCAGTTATTGGAAATTTGGTAACGTCGATAAAAACGTGGAAGTATAGTCGATAATGTAAACAGTATTTTAAAATATACAGCGGATGTCCTTTCGATGCAATTATGGAAGGGAGTTAAAATTGGTTGCATAGTGATTGGTAATATACATATATTTGTATATTAACCGAACCGTCGGACTGATTGTTTCCTACGTTCGAGTTTTTTTTAAAATAGCCATTTCAAGCATTCGGGAACGTAACGATGTGGGAGTATTAGGGTGGGCAAAGACGAACGTTAACGTTAGATGTCGTTCAACGTTAATTGACCTCGTGGCTATTGACATTAACATTGAACTTGACCTTTCGTGTATATTTCGCAGAAAATTCTTAGTTTTCCCTTATTATAATTTTTTTATAATTATAATTTTTTAGTTTCGATGTCGTTCAAAATCCAATAATATAAAAAAAATGCAAATTCGTCTTTTCTCTTCCCTAATAATTCAACATCGCCACGCTTGAAATGGCTATTTTTAAAAAAAATGTGTCTCGAAATCATTAATAAATCCATTAATAAAGCATAGAAAAAACCTAAACTGCCTTTTCTCATTTTATAATTTCAGCTTTAAGGCAAGGGAATCGGTAATCCTCATCCATCACATTCATCATCATTATTCACCAAATTCAGGAGGGCTTTTACAGTGGTCCTACAGAGTGGGGAGAACTAATGGCCATATTCTGGCAACATCAGCGATTAATTCCTTCATTTCACAGACTATTCATTTAACGTTCATTTCAGTCTTTCGCTCTCGCTCTTTTGCTGCGCTGCGCTGCGCGTAAATATTTTCTTTTCTTTCAATCACCATTAATTAATTGAGGCGCACGGGAGACAGACGGGTAGAAAGTTCGTGTGGTGTTTTTACTTTCTATTTACAATTTGTTAGAAAACAATATCTTATCCGTTTACAATGTGCCATCTATCGCCCTAACGAACTTGTTTCCTTAATAAAGTGCAGTGTTTATAATTGTTCGTCTTCAAACAACCAACCTACTAAATACAAAATGAGTTCCAGTAAAAAGTTTACTTCCTCAAAGCATCTGGAAGACGAGGGTGTTGATTCTGGTCTCGTGTCTGATTACATCAGCGAGCCTCTATCGGGCGAAATCAGACCGTTGTCGTCGGAAAACCCACAATCGTCACAGAATTTGCCCAAGGACAATAGTAGGTCTTTGGGTTTACCCCGTGAATGTGACAGTTTATTGAGCGAAGAGGACACAGAGTTGGACAGTGGTATCGTTTCGGAGTTCATTAGTGGGAAAGTTAGTGATATAAGTGCAGTGGAGGGTGGGAACAATGCTCCAGCCATCACAGTGGTGGAAGAAAAGAGACCTGACTGCGATGTGCTGCCTCTGGAGCTTCTATTTCAGCAAGATGAGGATGGGGAAACGTAAGTGGTCATCAGCAGCTCTATTTGAAGTATAGGTTTTTCAAGGAGTATTTTGGTCAGAGTGTTGGTATGGGGGTGGAACCAGCCCCTTGTCATGCATGATGAAAAGAGTTTTCCCAAATTTGTTTGCAAATGCATTAGTTTGCTACCAATCGCCTTACAAAAGTGTGGTGGTGCTATGATAAAAATCTTTGATTTTTATTGTGATTCCAACCAAAATTTGATGGGATACCTAAAACCTATGATGATGATGATGATGATTATGAGGTGGGATGCCCGCTGAACCACAGGTGAGTGATTGGTCCTCTATCTTGATTAGTGCAGTGTTTGGGCACTGGCTACTGTTGGTTCAACAGATGTCCCTCCCCAAATCTACTTGTTCATTTAATGAATCCTAGGATGTTGCTAAACATAAAGTTTGAAAAAATAATCTGCTTTAATTTTATCAATCCCTAGTGTTCGCCATCTTAGCATTCTCCCAAGAAGTGCTGGCTACTTTTCTCCAAGCCACAGTGACGGCATGATTGATTATTTAAAACCTAAGACCCATCTGAACTCATAATAAGATGTGTTTTGAATTTGGGTAAATTTTATTAATAAGTGTAAACCTAAGATGAGTAACAGGCAGATAGGTTAATATTCTGCAATACCATCAAAAAATGTACTAATCACCCAAAAAATAAATAATTTACATTTGAAAGCCAACTTTCGCTTTCTATTTGAGTAAACCTATTCAATTCATATCCCTATGGATAGGGGCTATCCTCTAACTAGATTTATTGAAGGTTCGTCATTAGTTAAAAGTTAATTCTTCTCAACAGGCAACTACACATTGCTGCCTTCCATGGTTGTACCAAGTCCATCTCAACACTAATACGAGTATGTCCAGAGAAAGAGTGGCTCAATGTACCTAATGATGAAGGCGAGACTGCTCTACATTTATCATCATATGAAGGGCATGCGATGGTCACTAGAATGCTACTAATAGCCGGTGCTTCCCTCGGTACAAGGGACTACAAAGGGGAGAACCCATTACACAAAGCCGTATCAAGAGGACACAATGACTGCTTGAAAATGTTACTAGCTCCAATTCACGAGAGACCATGCAGGCGACTGTCATCAATACTGAACCAGAAAAACTATAATGGTAAGTTGTTGACATAACATCACATTTTTCCATTTTCTGGTGGTTAATTTGCACTCTTATCAACCTTTGGTTTAGGTATTAATAAACCATAAGTTTATAGGTTTTTTTGGTTTATTTTTGTAACCTCTCTCACTTATCCAACAAAGGTCAATTTGGCCAGTCATCTCCTGTGATTATATAATTAATGGAGACTTTAGAATTGTTACCTATCAAGTATCTCACGTGTGATGAAGTATGAATCTAAAAGATGTAGATATAATGACTTAGGGTTCTATACTCGAAGGGTGCCAAATATGACCCTATTACTAATTGGGAGAGTGAAGCGAGCCTATAAAATAGGGCACAATCCAGCACATAATTTGGTACAATTTATGAAGAAACTACCTTATACCTATAAGTTGACCTTTGACATCGTGTGTCCATGTCAGCCTCTCATCAGTGTGGAACATACAGATGGGTTGGATTGTTCCATCTGTCAAAGCTGTCACTGCATGACATCTTTTGTCACTTTTTCTAATTTGACTTTCGAAGGAACCCTAAGTCACCATCAAATATTCAGTGCTTAGTTTCCAAAAATATCACTGAAATATTATTTTCTAAATAAATTAAAAAGATAAAATCATTTGTAAGGTCTGCAATAATTATTGTCCCGTAAGTGCTTGCGAAACTTCAAGGCAAACATATAAATTTGAAAATTATATACTTATCAAATGCAAGAGACATCCTTTCGCGCCCTTTTCCAAAGCTGCGCTTTCCGCTAGTATTTATTAGTTTTACTGTAGTAGTGTCGCTATTAATTTATGTATTTAGTTATTCATATTTATTATGTATAACAATTAATATTGTAATATTATAACAAAACCAATTTTTTAAATAGATCTAAAATCAATCTGTGGGAGTGTCTCTGCCCTGCTGCCCTCCCGCAGTGCTCCAATGTAGAGGAGAGGCAAAAAATATAAATATCTATGTTATAAAGAAATTTTGAGTCTGAGTTTGTTAGGATAACACATTTCAGTTTTGTTCTATATTGGACCAAATCAATACCAGTTTATTATTTTAGATATTAGTTACATAAGCCTATATAAGTTAACTTGATAACCAATTAGTCTATGTCCTGTTTGAAATGAACTTATCCGACCAAGTAATAATTCACCTATATTTGTGTAATCTATCCATTTACCAAATCTTTTGACGACAGTGACAACATTTGTTAAACTTTTATCATACAAACCTTAATCAAGGTATCAATCTACCTATCCATTGAAATGACGTCAGTCGTTATAATATCAATGAAATACTATGACAATCTCCTCACTAGGACGCAAACCAGTTTCCTAGCGTAGTCTCATGCCATCGCGTGTGTTTTGGTCTAAAAGACCCGGAAATGCTCTAGGATTTCCACCGAGATACTTAGGTCTGGTCGCCTATTTGTTTGTTGATTCAAAGGTTTCCTCGTTCGTAGAGAAACTCATTGTTTACGTGTGAACATACCTAGCTCGCCATTGACGCACGCCAAGGCCACTGTTACGTCAAGCTGCTACCTACTAGGACTTGCTGTGAAATTCCTTTTATGGCATATAATTTATGGGGTAACTTAATGTTTGATGTAATGATCCAAATGCTGATCCATCAGCATATTCTTTTCTTGTTTCTAGTCCAAACGTGGAACGGTTCTCTCATCAAATCATCATACTTTACCGGTCCTAAGAGACACATTGCTGAGTTTACCTTTGTAGGTAGAGACTTACTAGAAGATAAGGTAACATTACAGGGACAAAGTGTCGAATAAGTTACACCGCTCACAGAAGAATGCGCCCCGGTGTAATTTGTTTCTCCATCTCCAAGTTGAGCAGTTCTACTTTTACGATACGTATATGTCACCGGAAGTTAGACTAACGCGGTAGTTGATCAACTATCGTCAGATAGTAAACCAGACCGACAGGGTTTAGAATTTACGTTTCTTTTGATCTTAAATGTCAACCTAACACGAAGACTTCGGGGGCTTCGCTGCACTCGCCCCCTCTAGTCTTCACCTAAGCTACCTCAGTGTTTGTCCTGGTATTTCGTTTGCAATACAACTTTAAACCAGTTTACTATTTAACGGTTTTAACCGTTACTTGATCAACTAACGCGTCATATAGTACGCAGTACGCTACAGTTTACTATCTGTCGATAGTTGACCACCTTACGAGAAAAAACCGTTAGTTAATCAACTGACGGTTTTGACTATCTTACGCTGACATAAACATACACAATACGCCTATGTTTGTGTATTTGTGCATGTTGTCTGCCATGTGACCAAGCGAGAGCGATGAAATGATTGGAATGTCAGCCGAAGCAATTTGGGAAACCCCAAACGACCCGGCTAAGGTGACGTGATGCCGTCCGCCATCGCTATATCTAATCTGAATTTAGTTCGCCTTGATGCTAGAAGTTGCACTGTTAGTGCAATTTTTCCAGTTTGCATGTCGGTTACGTTACGTCCATTGTTGTTCGTTTCTATGTACCTTGCAGAGAACCTACCTACGTACTCTCTCAAAGTGGGCGGTAGCGCCAGGTCCCAGAAACCTACAGATTGCTGGTCCATGTGCAAGACTTCTTGGTAGTCGGCTATTCCTATAATACAACTACAATTATCTCAACTAACCAGAATACATGATTCAAACCTTTGATCACTCAGTTGAATAAACCGGTGAAGTAGCGGGAATACGCAAGAAAAACCCCCCAGCAACCAGCGAGTCTGTAATTATGGAACAGAAAACCCATCGAACGCAGTCCTAACAGTGGTTGCCAATGATGCCTATAGAAAGCGATGATTAGCACATGCACGGGCCTGCCCGACCCAGTGGGTTATACCCAGAACACGTGAAAGTGTACCGTTCAACGGGCGTGATATAATGAGCGAAACTCCATTTGGAATTCCCAAATATCTGTGGTTTTGGGGGTCCGCTGGTGTCTGGTGCTCATGACCAAATCTACTAAGGTCTACCTACAGGGTTTCTCTATTATAGACAACATGTATCAAAAGTATGCCTCTGGACTGAACATGAACTGAATTATATTCATTTCTCCATATGGGCCATATTAAATATCAATGTATTGTGGATTAATATGTGATTATTCTTGATTACCCCTTGTAATTACTCATGCGGGTATCAGATACTTTACCTACAGCGTTAGAAGATCCACCTTGTGACGTATCTTCTAGATTTATAATTAAAACATCCATTACTAACGAGACTCTGAACGGTTTAAAAGCTATTAAGACATTCCATTCGAGCATTATCTCACATATTCAGGTTTTATCAACGATGGGTTTTTCAATAAGACCCTAATAGAGTATGTTTGTGATTACAGAAAAGGCATTGATTTATTTTTCTCCTTGAATCTTTACTGATCACCTGATTCTGACACTTAATCAAAGTCCAATGTTTTACTTAAACTGCGCCAAAAATCATGAGAAGATAACTAACTTTGACATTGTTATTTTATCTTTACTCGTGTCGCCATTGGTTGGGAACTTCTGTGTTACAATACAATATACTCGGTTGTTTGTATGTCGTTGGTTTTTCCATGTACGTTTGGGTTTTTCAACGTTATTGGCATACCTGCGTACACACACAATCAAACTCGTATCTATATTCACTTAGACTAGTGGCTCTGTGAGCTGTAGACCGCGCAAGTCTGTTGGTGGAAAGCTGGACTACAAACATACAAACATATGAATGCACCTGGTTACGTACGTACATGGAGTATGAAAGTATGCGCACCAATAACTTTGTAAACTACATTTTTCGATCTAAAATCGAACCTATTGACTATTCATTAAAATTATATAGCCTATTTCAATCTCACGGTCTCTACAAATCCAAGGACACCTAATTTGTTAAGATCTGTCGAGAAATTTCGGCTGTAACGGTTTTTTATGAATATAATACCCTATATCTCAGCCATTTTGAAAAATTTGCAAAAACTTAATCGACAAAAAGAACCATATAATTATCGAATATTCTCTCAAATTTTCACGACAATCGGTTGAGAAATGCGACGTACAGGAGGAGAGCCGGACAGAAATCCAGACGAAAGAATGTTTGCCCAAGATGTAACGGACATGCTTCGCGCGCTCGGTCAAAAATAACACATTCCCAAAGGCTGGTGGGTGCAATTTTTAAAACCTTTTTAAGGTTCTCCGGAAAGGAATGTAATTGGGTAAAGCTTAGAGAAAGCATTCAGCTGAGAGAAGATGGTCATTTTCCTTACCTCTCGCCATTGTACTAAAAGCTATTGAACCCTGCCTGACCATAAAAGGCGTTGAGAGTTGCCTCGATGCGCAGGCGCACATAGTTGGGAAAACCCCATTTTATGACCGAGACGATCTGCGCAAGATTGCTGGCACGGTGGCGAGGGGCATGTCGCGTCGATGTATGAACAAGCACCAATATACATCTGTCCTACTTCTTCATACAGGCCGCTTGAGAATGCTTTCTAAAAATACAATTCGCGGCCTCAAGTCTAAATTTAGAAGTAGAAGGTATAATTTGGTATTATGTACAGCATCAGATTTTACGTGAGCACGCAATATAGTAAAATATAGGTCTATACATCACAAACAACCAGGAACACCTAAACAGCTAATTTGTCAAAATTTATGTATCGTTCTCTGCGTCAACATATGTTGATTGTTGACATCATTTTGAAACTTTCGCTCTGTAGATATTTTGGATATGTCGCTTTGTTGGCAACTTCACAATTTTCCATTGGTTGTTTAGTTTAGGATGTGTAGATTTATTTGAGTAGCTTGGCTGCTCATATATCTGATGCTGGCAGCACTTCTTTAGACCGCTTCGATGACGAAGTCATATGTAGGTAAATACCTGACGGTCATATCCGTCAAAACTTTGCGTATCTCGATTTCTACAAAAGTTATTCACACTTCGTGATACTTTATAAGTTCTTGCCCAATTCCATTGTTGGTACTAACTTACTTTTTTAGGGTTCCGTACCTTAAAAAGGAAAAACGGAACCATTATAGGATCACACGTGTGTCTGTCTTACCTAGGTGTGTAAAAGTAATGTTAAACGACCGAATTCTGAACCGATTAAGTTTAAATTTGGTACACTTCTGTAGTTTAAGACCCAAACAAGAACGTGTTACGCTAGAAGTTATATATTGAATTTGGGGGGCGATTTTGAGGGGTAAATCAGAAATAAAAAAAAAGGTTTTCAAACTGTATCGTGTGAAATGAAAGGGCTTTTTGCGAGGATCTCAATTTTTTTATACATAAACCTAAAATGCTTATTTAAAAAACATTTAAGGAAATAGGCAAAAAAAATCATTCCCCCAATTATCTCCGAGACTATTGATCCTAAAATTTTGAAAACATTACATTAATATAGATAAATACCTATATAATAATTATTACACCTACCTAATAAATGTTACAGGAAAAAATGAGAACTATATGGTTTAAATAGGAGGGACCAATTAGTGGGCAAACAAGAAAAGAAAAAAAAGTTTAAGCTGTATACTGTCTAATTAAAGGGCTAGTTGCTATTTCAAATATATTTTTATCATCAAACTGAAATGCTTAGTCAAACAAATATTTACTAAAAAAGGCAGAAAATATGATTCCCACCTTTATTTCCGAAACTACTGATACAATTATTTTTTAATACGCATTTGGCAGTCAGTCTCTAAACAAAGAAGGCAATGACGACAAGCCAATTGCGGCATTTTGCGCCCTTCGGCGCAATCCATATGCTATCGCTATGCTATTCCCATATGAGAATTGAGCCGCAGGCGTTATTTAGGTGATACCAGAAAATATATAGAAAAGGAATTCTAATGTAAACGAATGTGACAGCGTTAATTGCTTCCACATAAGAAAGAAAAGAGAGCGCAAACACATAAAAAATATTTTAAAATGACCTACGTTATTTTGTGAAAAAGATTTTCAAGGAGAGTTTACGAATACATAATATCCACATTTTGAATGCAATTCCGCAATTAAATTAGTTAGGATTCAGAATTACAGGAAAAAATAAAACAATTTAGAGCTATTTTCGTAATTAAATTCTATCGAGAAGATTTCATCCAAACCAGTTTTCTTTCAGTGAGAATCTTAATCAAATACTTAATAAACATTAAACCAAACTGATGACTTTATAGTGGAGTAAAAGGATTCGAAAAATACCCCGTTTTTTTTTCGTTCACGTTAATTCGTCTTTCGACCTCTTTGTCCTGTCTGGCCTGGAAGGATGTATGTATGAACATACCTAAAGATGTATGTATGGATGTATGTATGAACATATCTAAGCCTCGAGTTATTATTTATTTATTATTTGTGTAGGAACCTCCCCTGTTCCATTTCGCTGTTTCAATCAATATGCTGATCGTTATGCTTTTTCCGCTACCTTACGTAGGTATGTATCTTGAACAAAAACAACCTGTTGTTTTGTGCAAATATAGACAACTTGATCCGATGACGCAAACCAGCGTGATGCTGCGATGAGATGATGACTACACATTGAACTTTAATCGGCATATAAGTAGCTAATGACGATTGCATAAATAAATAAGTGACCAGATCATTATGACCATGAATGCAATGCACGTGTACTTAAATTGCGAACTACAAACGTTATGGATTTATTTGGCTAAACCATTCAGTAATTTTGTTGCGCAAATCAATAATTTTATCGCGCAGTTCAGTATTTTTTAGGAAATTTCGCTGTTCATGGTCATTCGCCCAATAGTTTTTTATTTGGTCGTTTCATCATTCCCCTATTATAATAATTAAACATGTAATGATCCTAGCGGCGCATCTAGGTATATGTTATTTAAAAGAATAAAAATCACAAGTCATAATTTAAATTTTTAATAGGTACTTAAGTTAAACTGTTTCTGTTTTCAGGCCAAACCTGCATGCATTTGGCAGCCCTGTCGGGTAACATTGATCTGTTACAAACCCTAGTATACTACGGAGCAGATGTGAATGCAAGAGTAAGTACAATCACTTCCGATAATACATAAGACTGCCCTTAAATACAATACTGCTATCAAACAAAGGTACTATCATAATGTAGACGAACTAAATTGAAGGCGATACTAGCAGGTTCCTTAGATCGCCTCTAAACTATTAAGTTGATTCGGTACTCCGTTGTGTTATTTTATGTTAATAAGAACAATATCGTGAGCTTTGGTGCCGACAACTCCACTATTAAAATATTCAAATCAAAAAGGATTTTTTCAATTAATAAATAAAAACTACAAGGAAAAGAGCAAAACTATGCTCGGTAAACAAAGTATTGGTTATATTGTAGATAATCTTATTGCTTTCGAGATAGTGGCCAGATTGCTAGGAAATCCGCATAGCCCACTTTCAGTACTGATTTATGCTACTAAAAGTGCAAATTATTTGTTTTAGATGTTCAATAGGCATCAAAGTGTTCGCCATTGTTTGAGTCTTTTTTTGTATCGGGATCGAATGACAGAAAAGCCTTTATCGATATTTAATTAAAATTTCAAACAAAAATATTTTTAGAAAATCTCTATAAGAAACGTTCATAGGGATTGAGTAACCTCAATCCTTCATATTTAAATGTGCATGTACCCTGCCTGTTCTCAAATAAATAAACAAAGATGACCTTAAATTTTCTAGACTGAATTATTTAAGAAAAAAATTGCTGAAAATAAGTTGGGTCACCGCTCGCTCGATCCCGAGTAATTTTGCATGAATATGCAAAAATTCAAATTCAAATATCATTTGTTTCTCAGAAAGTTAATGTGGTACATGAGGTATAAGGTAGGAAAAAAGGTAAAATATACAGATTCGAGCGAGCTTATACAGGTGCATATGCATCACTTGAGGCCACTGAACAAAATGTAATATCTAGTGCAATACACAGTAATAATGACTGATATAACATAACAAAAAGTTCGCAGTGCGTATATTTTACGAGCAGTAAACACTAAACAGCGAATTTTCCTCAATCATTGTGTTGATAGTAAACCCAATTGGCATTCCGTTAAGGGAATGTGTATTCCCACGAACAGAGGAGGTAATCGACTCGTACAATTCCGAAAAAATCCGAAATGTTTTTGCCAAACCACTCTGCTACTGCTAACTACACAATAACAAATTAGGTCTGTGCGTTTGACCGAACTTAGACAAAAGGGGCTTTAAAAAACCCGACAATGCAAAAGCGATCGAGCGATAAAAGTAGGTAAGTAAAGCAATTCATGTTATCTACGAGTATCAATATTAACAGAGTTCTGCTACGACGGTTTTGCTGGCAAAATTATAGGAAACATCAGAATGAGGTACGGCTGTTGCTCGCTGTAATACAATAAATAATATCTATAACTATATTGAAGTATTGTTAGGTATTGCATGACATGCAATCGGGGATTCCTTTTTGGGAAAAGCCGAAGTATATTTATACTGCGATATCTTTCAGGCAGTTATCTTTGTATCGGGGGTTTTCACATGATTACATGACGTGGAAGTTCGCTTTACAACAGGCCAGTATACTCACATATGAATCATACATAAGTAGCAAGGGGGCAAAATGCTATTATTTTAATGGAAAAACGTCTACGCTGTGTTCCTTAACCTTTCAAGCCCTGCACCTGGTTATGAAGCATCGCGATTTTGAACCTCATGCCATTTAAAGAAGACAAAACCTAAAACAGCACAATGGCACCACAGTGACTTTACCAGGGCTTAAGGGTCCAAGAACTGCTCACAGGCCACTCTATTATTATTACACACTTTCCCAAATCACTGTTCCCAAATAGAGTGTCAGTACCTTAGATTCACACCCGCGTTAGGACTTGACTCACTTTGATTAGTGTTTAGTATGAGTGATAAGTAAATACTTAGAACACGCTCTTAACCTCTTGAATACCACCGGCGTAGATAACACCACTTTTCCGTTATAGGTTTTAAATTGTATTACCATGGCATAAGGTTTATAATCGCGACCCGTCCCAAGTACCCTCGGTTTTTGAGAGGTTAAGCAGTAAACACTTATCACTTGACACTACACAGTTGCTGGCCAAACGTGTTTAGTAATAATCATCAAACACTTGCACCATCACTCATTTGGACCGTCACAAAATATATAAATAATCTTTACTAAAATATTTCGCGTTGCTTGCGGACAAATAACTCAACGTCAAGTGAGTACCTACCAGAAGATAGGCCTGCTTGTATTGCCTGTGTACAACGTCTGGCAAAAAAATGAAAGACAAATCTTTATTGATAGGATTTTTTGATTAAAAAAAACGGCAACCTGTCACACATTTCTAGTAAGTTTGACAGCAAATTATGGATGAATCAAGTGACATAGATTCTTTTAATTATCTTAGTCAGAGCCCTTATAAGCAGGCACACCCAATTAAGTATTTTCCTCATTCATGTTTACAGTTACTCATACCAGCTGATTGTTTTGTAGCAAACACGGTTATACCCAACTGGTTTTGTATAGGCATAAGACGCTCATGGTAGACATTGCGGTTTGGATAAGCCTACCGCGTTTAGTCATCAATCAGTTGTAAAGGAAAATGTCTGCCAGAAGTGAAAACCCTCAACGTTCTCTAATAAGATTCTGATTCACTGTGGTGGCTAATAATTATTGTAAAAGGATATCAGAAATAACCCTCCCTCTGGCGCAGTCGGGTAATAAATGAATGCAGCTTAGCGACCTACCGACAAAGCTCATGCTTTGTAGAGACGTCCCCACCAAGACACCTACAGGCCTCTAAATTGAGAGATATTTCACAGCAATGGCTCTTTGCTGACTGATGAATTTTGTTCCAAAAGACTTCTGTGGTGTTGCTGTCGAGGCTGTGCTATCCAAGCGAGAGGTCCCGGGTTCGAATCCCGGCTGGGGAAGAAGAAAAAACCCTTGTATTGGATGTTTAAATTTTTGTGACATCCCTGTTTCTAGTTCCTACGACACAGTGTATCCTAATGTGGGGCCAGAAGCAATATTGTCAGGATAGTGCACAATCCCACATGGCTGTTAGAAGATTGTGCATTATTAATTACAGAGCTTCCTCTCGGTATTCTCCCTTTAACAGATTAATCTCCTAATAATTTCAGTCATGTTAAAATGAAGAATAATCAGTTACTACATGCTAGCTCATCGATAATAGCACCAAATACCAGTCCATAGTCTCCAGTGGTTGGATAGTAACAATAACGATAGCTAAGCTCCCCCTTCGTTGTCTGCAGGAAGGCCTGGCCGGCTGGACGGCCCTCCACTGCGTCGGCGCGCGTGGTGACTACGCCACGGCGCGGTACCTGCTCGGCCGCGCGCGCGCCTCCGCTCGCGTGCTGGACTTTGCCGGCAAGACCGCACACCGGCTTGCGAGACGCACCGCTGCCGCACCGGCCTTCGCGGGCCACGAGGACAGTGACGACGAGGAGACGGAAGACGAGGAGGAGGATGAGGTGGGTTCCTAACAGTTTCCACACTTGCAGACGTGGCAGCATATGTCCATATTATTTAATGTAATACGCCATTTTGCGTACTTGGGCCTAGACGGGGATATGGTTACGCGCAATTTTTGCCGTCACGCATTCCATCTAGTAGAACGAGGTCATAATAACTGTGTACCTGGATTCGTGGCGTCATTAGGGCGCTCTGTAAATGTACTCTTATTTAACGAGGTGCACAGACATTGTTAACGTGATACAAACTGTGCGCCATAGCGCACAGTTTGTATCATAATTATTTTTATCTACACACGTATCATAAACCCTCTTTACTGCGTTCAAAAACCGCACGTTACGATCAGCATTATGTTAAACTACTTGGTAAAAACTCGTTTCGTATCTGGAAAACTACACATTATGGTCATTATGTGTAGTGTTTCTACATATAATGACATTCAAATTTCGAACGCCGACGCCTGCCTGCGTGCCGTCCCTAGTTTGTTTGTGAAGTTGGTACTGACATTCAAATTTCGAACCCCGACGCCCGCCTGCGTGAAGTTGGTACTACAGAACAAGCTAAACAATTGCTGAGCCACAATGCCGGTCAAACATGCGGTTCCTGAACACATCAAAGAGAGCTTATGACATGTGTGTAGATAAACTAGTGTATGTAACTGTACATAATTAGATATTAAAATTCTCGAGTGATATTATTATGAAACTCGCCTTCTGCTCTTTTCATAAACCCACTCTCGAGTTTTAATGCCCTACATTATGCAGCAGTCACATAAACTACTATTATCTACACCCGTATCATAAACCCTCTTTACTGCGTTCAAAAACCGCACGTTACGATCAGCATTATGTTAAACTACACATTATGGTCATTATGTGTAGTTTTTCTACATATAATGACATTCAAATTTCGAACGCCGACGCCCACCCGCGTGCCGTCCCTAGTTTGTCTGTGAAGTTGGTACTGACATTCAAATTTCGAACGCCGACGCCCGTCTGCGTGAAGTTGGTACTAAAGAACAAGCTAAACAATTGCAGAACCACAATGCCGGTCAAACATGCGGTTCCTGAACACATCAAAGAGAGCTTATGATATGTGTGTAGATAAACTAGTATATGTAACTGTACATAATTAGGCATCAAAACTCTCGAGTGATATTATTTCGAGTTATAATGCCCTCCATTATGCAGCAGTCACATAAACTACTAATTGTGCACAGATAACTAAAATACATCTTGCCGTCGATGATGATTTATGTAATGTAATGACACAGAGTCGACTGTCGAGTAACTTGCGAAACTACAAAAATATAACTCTTATTTAATTAATTAAAATAGTGTACATGTTTAAAGTAATATTTTTCTTTGTTGCCAGCAGTACGACGACCAAACTGAGCAAAGCATCCTGAGGATTTCGGAGAGAATGGACGCCATCAACGTAGCCTGACATCTTAACACGAGCCACTCATTACCTTCAATAGTGTCCCAACGAAGTAACAACTAAATTGAAATAACAGCCAAGTTCTGAATATCATTATACAGCTCTTGTAGTTCATTCGTCAACCTGAGAGGCACTAATTCTATGTTGTGTTCTATGGTTTTATATTTGTAATACCAATAATTTATTGTACAGAATATTATCTTATTTATAATTATAGATAGCAAGTGTCGATGCAATACCTTTGCCATAACAAATCAGTTCACTCCTAAATAGTAATAGTGGTTGTGGACATCATTCTGAACAACTTTTCAATTTGATGGACTCACTATCACGGGCCAAAACTATGAATAATGTATGGGAATGTTGTTCAGAACTATTCAATTAAATTGATGATGTCCGCTAACGCCTTATATTATACTCCTTACCGTTCTTAATTTTTTGTATTTTGTGCTAAAAATATTTAAGTTGTGTAGGTTTAGGAACAAAGCCGCATGTAGTATAGTACTATACATAACAGTTTAGGAGCTTAATTATCTTATGGGAAACGTATAGCGATAGCATAACGATTGCTCCGAAGGGTCCAAAATGCCGTATTTGGCAGACAGTCTCCAAACAAAATAAGCGACCCCGTCTCCGACAAGCCAAATACGGCATTTGGCGCCCTTGGGAACAATCGTTATGCGTTTTCTATAGCCCCTGTTGACTTGTTTATTTCAGACTCCGATAATAACAGTCTTTTCTCTACTCGTAATGGAGTGTATAGTCAGTTACGAATGATTTGTCTTGTTACAGGCATTTTCAAAGTTATATATATTTTTTCAAACTGATATTTGTGTTCAAGTTCAACTCAGTTTGCGCTAAATTTTTACTGACGATAGCAGTGACTTAAAATTTTCATTCAGGTGCTATGTTGAATGAAATTGTATAAAATGAATTAAAATCAACAGAAATAGCAGTAGTAGTATAATTTTTCATCAACTTACTGTTCCTTTGTTTGTCTCACTCTATCTTTCTTTGAGAAAGAAGATGTGCAGCCTACAAAAAAGTATTTACCTAGTTGAATTCGAAGTACTTTCTCAAGGTGGCACGCTAATTCAATCTTGCGCCGTGAATGATGGGAATTAAAAATATAGAAAGTAATAGCGAATTCATTACTATAGTTGCTAGCTGGACCGACGTAAACACGCCCGCCGCGGTACGCGAAAATAATCTTACGTGTAGAGACAAGGCACCCGCGAACCATTCCGAGGGTCGAGTTTGCGCCGGTCAAGCTGTAAATGTCCTAATCAAACCTTATGTTCGACGAATGAAGCCAAACCTATTATATAGAATTACGTATAGTGCAGTATGTCTTCTATAAATATTAAGTAGGTACCTTATGTACATAAAAGTACCCACCTCTAATATTAAATTGTCACCTGTTAATATTATTTTGCTGGATGTAGCAACTAACGATATAAAATTGATTATAGAATTTCAGTTTTAGTCACCTTGTCAGATAGCACACTACTGAGCAGACCGAATAAATCTTCCTTCTATAGTGGTAAGTACAGTCAGCATCAGATATATGTGAGCAGGTTAGCTACTCAAAAAGATCTACACATCTTAAAAATTCATCAATCATTTTTTAAGATGTGTATATCTTTTTGAGTAGTTAACCTGCTCACATATATCTGATTCTGACTGTACAAGACTCCATGTTTTTTGCTCTGGATAGTAAATTAAACTTCGCATTTAATATTGGCGCCAGATTTCCCTACTGGCATTTTTGGGACTATAAACCTCATGATATAGAATTGATATCCATACAAAAATTGATGTGTCTAAAATAAATGTAAAGATATAAATCATAATTATGTAACGTCTTAAAAATATTTAAAACTAATAAATATCACGGAAATTGTTTGTTATTTGTAAGTGAACTAAGTTAACATTGAATAAAATGTATTTAAAAATATACACTTGTTTCCTTGTATTAGATTTTGTTACTATTGACATGAACAAATTATTAAATTAAGTCATAATTGGTATTTATTTTAATTGTCAATGACAATGAATGCTTTTAATTTTATAATTTATTACTAACTAACGACATTTGTTTGACTTTATTTTATATTGTTAATTTTGTTTTTGTTGGTTGGAATCATTCTGATATGGCCGCTCCACATTCGCACGACCTCCACATTCGCAAACCGTTCACGGTCTAGTCCGCGCGTCTAGTCTAGTCTAGTCAGTCTGGACGGGAATGGACGGCAATACTGCGATGCTGCGCGGCGCTAGTTTGAGCTTTGGCAATTTATAATTACGCCAATTTAAAGGAAACTAAAAATATTAAAAATAAGAAAATAGTTCATCTGCACCAACGCCCGATTGGATACTTTTTTTTGCTCCTGTAGCTGGACATTAAAGAATATTTTGTCTTTCTCAATTCCTCCGCTGGTATCTCCATCAAAGTGCTTATTCGCACCCCAGGCATCGTGCGCTTTTAATTTATTTCTATAATTGTTCCTGGTTCCGTACGAAAATAGTCTATAATTTATGACAATCTTACACAAATCGAACTAGGCCCATAAGAAGCTCAACAAGGCTTATGTTATGGGTACTAGATGACGATATATTTAATAGAGGTAAATACATAGAAAACATCCAAGACTAAGAAGCAAATATTAATGCTCATCAGTCTCATCACACAAATATTTGCTCTTGTTTTGAGATTTGAATTTGATGTGAACTCAAGAAGTTTTTGAAAGACTGAGCGTTTTTGAATAGACATAATACATTATAAACCTACCTACCTGCTGAAACAAGAAAATCCGTATAATCCGCACAAATAAGGAGAACACTTCGGGCAGAAGCTTGTCGGGGAAATATGACGTAGCGACCTACTTCTTCGCTCCTGGCGGCGGCGGCACTCCTTTGCTCCTGATGCTGGGGGGGGGGGGGGGGTTTGTCTATGCCCTACGCTGCAGCTGGTTGCAGCGGGAGCAGCAACCGAGGGCGCTGCAACAACAGCGGTCGGCTTGGCAGGCGTCTCTTCTCGCCCAGATGGAAGGAGGAAACTTGCTGGTGTACTCCAGCAGCTCCGCCATACACTCCGCCTTCCGCCTGATCTTGTCTGGGGATTTTATTCTTTTATTTTTGTAAATATGAACGATGTTTCTATGATTTGAAAGAATATGTTGTATTGATTTCCTGGTATTCTAAGTATACATATATATGCATGTTACGGCGTTTAAGTCTAATATCCTAATAGCACAGCATTCAAAATTATTGCGAGGGTATTAATTGTACTAAGCTCTTCAAATTCTACTTATTTTAATATTAGACTCGAATAGAATGTAGGAGCTATACTTGATAGTTACGTAAATTAAGATATTTTTTGTTCAATCGAGAATTCTTCTCTAGCATTGGAGCTACATTGTGCCGAACTATAGAGTTATTCTCTCTATCCTCGATCAATTGGTCATTCAAAGTACTTTTCGACCCTTGACCTTGTATCAGGTTTCCATCAGATCTTTCTAAATCCTGCTGACTCAGCACAAAAAGGATTTACCGTTACTAAGTCAAATGGCACTTCGGGCCACGATGAGTTGCAAGGATGGCATTCGGACTTAAGAATGCTCAAACGTTTTCAAAGGTTAATAAATACTGTTCTATCCGGTTTGCAGGGTCTACATTGCTATGTTTACTTAGATGACTGTATCGTCTATTCCCATGACCTTGATTCTCACATCCAAACACTGAAACTAGTTTTCGATAAATTCCGGGAGTTTAACCTGAAAATGCAAGCCGACAAATGCGAGTTCCTTAGACGCGAAGTCTCGTATTTAGGTCACAGTTAAAGAGAATATAATCACTACCGTTTTAGTCACAGTATTACCGATAAAGGTGTCAATGTCAATCCCGACAAAATCAAGGCCTTTTCAGAGGTCCCTGTCCCCAAAAATGCCAAAGATATCAAATCTATTCTTGGTCTATTGGCTATTACCGTCGTTTTGTAGAGAACTTCTCAAAAATCACAAAACTATTAACAAACCTTATTAAAAAGGATATACCTTTCATATGGTCCCCAGAACAAGAATATTCATTCAATTGTCTCAAGGAGAAATGGATTACGGCTCCTAAACTACAATATCCTGATTTTTCCCAGCCGTTTGTGGTCACTACTGACGCTTCCAATTACGCCGTCGTCGGTGCAATTCTTTCTCAAGGAGAAATCGCAACGACAAGCCTATCGCCTATGCGTCCCGTACCTACTCTGAATAAAGCTGAAGGATAGAGAAAGAACTTCTAGCTATTCTTTGTCCTCATTTAGCGATGAACGATAAGCCTTGTGCCACACTTGCCAAAAATGTTGCCTTATTTGCATGCATTTCCGCCAAAGCCGTAGTCTGTTAGCAGGAATGGTGGTGACGTCAGGCTCAGGTATTGCCGTTAAAGAACACCCAATCAAGAAGTGAGCCGGTGTCTAAAATGAAAAATTTGAAATGTCCTGAGACACATACCTCATACGTCAAAGGCCTAGAATTCGAAGAATTCGAAGATTCCCTCAATTTCGAATATTACGGTGTTTATTTGCTCATAAATAAGAGCGTGAACTCCAATGATTCTTTTAAAGTGGAACTTGGCGGACTTTACCCCGGCTTATTCCCACAAGCCGCTAAAGTTAGGACTGTAACACGGTATAAGTGGAACTGTATTCCTTTGTCCGCTCCGAATATGGTGATATCTTGTACTTATATGTTTATCCTAAAATAATGTCTACAACTCTCTATCCGCGCCTTTGTAAGTACTAGAGTTATATTATAACGACTACAGAGCTACAACGACTTGGAGGCATTTCCGTAATGTTGTACATTTTAAATTTCATTATAAATAAATAAAATAAGCGTTAGATAACGCCACTTTTCCGTTATAGGTTTTAAATTTTATTACCATGGCTTTAAAATCACAGTTTATGTCCAAAGGTCTTCCCCGACGGTTAATGAATCTTTTGAGTGAGCTGATGAAAGTACCCGTGGTTAAATCGGACGTCACCTCTATGTGCACTGCCTTCGTGGCGAAGCATACAAATAAGGCAACATGATGGTGATCATGGTGTAACAACCCCCCTTTCGTTAATTGAAATAATTTGAATAAACCCTACGAGTTAACCGAACGATTCTATGAATAGTAAATTTAAAGATATAACCAGCTAACCATTAATTGAATGTCAGACGGAATTTAACCCTTACGCATTTTTATTGGAATATTTCTCCAATTGGAAAGATTCTAATACCAACGATGCGATTATCTTATTTAGATGATTTGGCCAAAGTAGTGGGTGATCATCTATGGGTAGGACTGTAGACGTTGTGATAGTAATAACCTAAAGTTCTTTTTAGAGTGGTTTTGGTTAAAAAGTATCGTCAAGAGGTTCCTCAGTCAGTGATGAATATAAGTGACATAAAAATATTGATAAGCATCGATTCCGAGCTTATTAGAATAAATTCCAAGTAAATAACCATTTAAAAGACATTTCGATTACATGTGTTTATAAAGGAGGGTTTGTGCTAGAGCTCGCGTCCAGAAGGGACCCGGGCCCTAAGGTCGGGCCCCTTAACCCCGCCCGACGCCAGTGGAGGTCAACCGAGTTCTACAGACCCAAGACAGACGAAGTTAGATTTAGCTAAGCAAAATAAGCTTAAATTTTATAAAATGATGCTTACAACCACTCAAAATTGTAAACACAATTTATAAGAAAACATAGGGTTAACTATGTGTTCATTAGTACGCTTTTGGCGTTATATTTCACCTGTTTTGGGGCCATCCTCCTCCCACACATTCCCATAGACAATCTACGTGACTGCATTATTTTAAGACTGCTGAAGACCTGGAATTAGCCAACTGAATACACCAGCACCTAGAGACCGTCTGAATCTACTCAAATCCCTCTCGAGTTAGTTTGCCTGCCAATCAACTACATATAGACTATTTGGGTTATATTTTTTATATGATTTGATATTGTGATTTCTCTCATCCATCAGTCCAACATGTTTGTTGATCGGTTACGGGATATTTTTATTTGCACCTACCCGTCTCTTAAGTTTTATTCCGTAACCATGTTGATGTTCATCCAGATATTTTATATATAAATTAGTTTTAAGACATGTAAATTCAGCGTAACTACTTAGGTCACTAGATTGATAATGTAGCGTGTGTGTAGGTTTGATTCTATCGGATTTCAGGCCATCCACAGGCATTCTACAGCGAAGTAAACTTCACTCTAAACAGGGGCGATGAGCGTCCCTGAATGATGCGACCAGGGTCTGTACTACAATGTCAAATCAATCCGAATTGAACAAATCCATCTTTTAATCGGGGTATGCGAGTAGTTCTCCAGTCCATGAGTAAGAAGAAGTCTAGGCACTACGTGCTTACGACAAAGGTATGAACCAGATAGTACTGAAAGCAGTGACAGCCTTTGGAAAATGGAAAGCACAAGTTCGTTCGAATTCCAATGCAGTAAGAATGATCGACATTCTGAATCGGAGGTGTTTCAGAAGGGGAGAATGACTGCTAATAAACCTTAGGCCGTGTAGAATCTAGTAGAGTGTTCTTATAGTAATGTCAGCTTCTTGTAGAGTAAATTTGTATGTGTGTGTTTTATGAATGACCAAGTAACCACGTCAATCTACATGCTATATGGAATTAGAATATGTTTGTCATTTAATGTAAAGTTAGGTAGGCCAACCAACATGATATACGGTCAAGAAAAGAAAGATCAAAACAGCCACAATCAAAAAAATATTTAGTTTGTTAGATAGTAAGTATTTAGGTATTTCAAGAGTGAGAAGGAAATAACGTAATTATTTGTAGTCATACGAATTTCAGATACTTGTTTGTTACATAAACCTAAATAATTGTGTTTGTCTCCCTAACTACATAACCTCGACAACCTAGGTTTAGCCGCAACTAAACTCCTGTCTTGCCTAGTCTAAAATCCTAGTGTTATACCACGTCCATCATCGACACCACTCGAAAATGGTTGAGTTTGATTTGAATGTGTTTGTATGTTTAATGACTGTGTGTGTGGGAATTTCAAAACTCGCTACACGAAAGGAATGAGGAGAGGATTAGCCCGCGAATATCCTAAGAGCCAATCCAGGAACCCTATGGTGAAGGAAACTCAGACTCAGATCAATTACCTACAAGTTCTTATCTAACGACCCAAGGATAGTTTTGGAATTTGGGGTAGGTTGATTTAAAGGATAGGAACCGAGGTATATCTCGGCGCTTCAGACACTCACGGAAATCCACTGCAACACGCAATCACAACTCTTCCAGTTCCAGACGCGTAAAACGGCGAACCGAACTGTATAGAATTCCCGAAAGACGTGTGTCACAGTAGTTTGACGCGGAGACTGAATGGCTCCCCCTCCCACGCTCCGAAAATACAATCTGAGTCTTAACTCACACTTCACTCGACGACCAGCAACAAAAAGCCCCCCTTCATCTCGACCCATCACTTTTATATTTTCTATCCCCACCAAAACGTCCTACTTCAGGCATGCTCGCCAAACCACCATGTAAAACTCCGCGAGTCATTCTCATTGGTTCGTTTCATTTCCTTTCGAAACTAAGTGCTCTGATTGGTTACTGGTCTACACCGTATACACACTTTATATTTTAGATCACACAGTTCAACTAGAAATAGACTTTATAACAACATAAAATAATCTAAATAAAATAATACTCATTTGTTTTCTATATAAAACATCTTATTGCAATTATAGTGAATAAAGTTCTACTTTGAGTTAAACCATCTGGAATTTAAAGGCGATCGACCGCCACCTGTATTTCCATCATTGAACTAACTACGCATCTGTTTGACCTACCAAACTATATCGTAACTAAACGTCCTTACGTATGAGTTTCGATTGAATGAGCCATGGTAAATGCGACATTTCAAAACAACATCACAAATGTGTAAAATGGTCATAACTCGATATCCACTGAAAGCAACGGTGAAGTTAAACCATATTCATTTTAAATTTATGATTCACAACTTATTTCATAGCTCTTAAAGTTTATCCACATTTTGGAGATTGTTTAAACAAATATATTTCTACCTACTGAGAAATAAACCAAATGTTTGTTTCGTCACAATGGATCGTCTCAGAGATGATTGCCGTATGCCAATTGGTCCGAACTAATCCACGCCTACTCTTTGGAATGGTCTCGCTTCAGTTACCCGATCAGAGATTAGAGTGTCGCGGCTTGAGCTCGCAATCTGAAGCATTGTACACACTTATGTATCACGCTCTTGATCTGATTTATAGCACTTATAATCCAGTAACCTTTATGATAACAAGTCAGCAGAATTGTCTACTGTGGACAATATTTGTTCGCAACTCGGCATAGAGTAGTCGAAATCTAGAGAAGTCGGGCAAGCGACTAATTTGGGTTTAGAAAGATGTAATGATTCATTGTGTTCTTGGATCTGAGTATCATTTGATACAGATTTTGTAAACTGTTTTTTTAAAGTAGAGCTCATAAGAGCATTTGTTCAAGTTTGAATGAGAGTTGGCGTTGACAGGGTTACGGGAAAGAGCATCTGAATTTGTATTTACTGTGCCGGGTTTATAAACGAGTTAATAATCGTATTCCTCTAATTTTAAACGCCAACGAAGAAGACGGCCTCCGGGATCTTTACCATTTAACTGCCAGACTAAGTGTCGGTGGTGAGTTAGAATTTTGAACCCATATTCATAGAGATAAGGTCGGAAGGTGTTAAATCCGAAAAGAATATCCAGAAGTTATTTCTCTCTAGTAGAGTAGTTTCCTTCAGCTTTGTTCAGAGAACGGGACGCATAGGCGATAGGCGTGTCGTTGCCGATTTCTCCTTGAGAAAGAATTGCGCCGACGGCGTAATTGAAAATCTAAATCAAAAATCAAAATCAAAAATCATTTATTTCCATAGGATGTTGTTACATCACTTAGATCCGTCATTACATTTTTTTGGGTGAGTTCACTAACCCAATGGCGGAATCTGTGGAGAAGAGCTCACCGAAGAAACTCCACAGTCGTCGCATCTTTTGCGTTTCCTTTTTTAAATAAAATATTGTCAAATTACAAAATGAATGCTAATTATATATCGAAACAGCCTGTTACTCAAACAATCTATTCCCATGGACATCTGTCCTCTAAGTAATCAGATATCCTGTAGTAACCTTTTTTATACAATTTCTGTTTTATTATTATTTTAAACTTGTCTAAAGGTAAGTTTTTAATATCAGTAGGGACCTTATTGTAATAGCGTATACAATTGCCTTTAAAAGAATTACTAATTTTATGTAGTCGGCTTACATAAGCAACCAACTTGTCTTTATTTCTAGTATTAAAATTGTGTATATCACTGTACTTCTGAAAATTAGTTATATTTCTTTTTACATACACAAGATTGTCATAGATATATTGAGACACAAATGTCAGAATATTGATTTCTTTAAACTTTTCCCTCAGTGACACTCTAGGCCCTAATCTATAAATTGCACGAACAGCCCGTTTCTGCAGAATAAATATACTATTAGCATTCGCAGCGTGACCCCACAATAAAATACCATAGGTCATTAGACTATGAAAGTAACTAAAGTAGACTAGTCTAGCGGTGTCTACGTCGGTAAGAGCTCTAATTTTTTTAACTGCGAACGCTGCCGAACTCAGTCTGTTCGACAATTTATTTATATGAGGATCCCATTGTAGTTTGGCGTCTAAAGTAATGCCCAAAAAGACAGTCGACTGCACAAGGTCCAATCTCTGTCCTTTTATAAATATGTCTGTAGTTACCGGGTTCACAGCGTAGTGACGCTTGTGGTCACTACTGAGTTGCAGCCGTTTGTGGTCACTACTGAGTGAGTGGCTGGGAAAAATCGGGGTAATGTAGTTTAGGAGCCGTAATCAATTTCAGAAAAGTTTTATTCATAAAAATGTAATCAAAAATAAATTGTAATAAACAACAATCAACACTAGCAAAAATACGTCAACGATATCAGTCTCTTGGACACTCAAATCTCTTATTTAATAACATCAATATAGAAACACAATAGTAAACTCTAAACGTCATTGCACTTAAAATATTATACCCAGTTGTAAGTTTTGGACGTTAGAAACAATCAAATTCTAATCATTAATTATTTCTTATTAAATATCTCTTTGAAATAAAGAGTCTTTCACACATAAAGTAGGAACTATTAATAAATCTTTATAACTAGTAAAATTCTACTCATGGAATGCTTTGTAGCAATTTCTTTGCCTATTGAGACATAAATACACATTGCAAGTACTGCATTTAGTGCGCGATTTGTTATAATGACAGTGACGACATCGTGACTCATCATCGCCTCTTTGATGGAACTGCAGTAGTTGGCCTTACCCTTTTTCGTTTTAGGTTTGGACTTGTATCTTCTTCAGCGCCGTTTGAATCAAACTCAAACTCAAACTCAAAACGTTTATTGCGACATTGTGGTGGTATATGGTGATATATACCACCACATATATATATATATCACCCGAGCTGTCTTCCCCTGTATTCATCTCGATCATTTGTTCGCCTAATTCCATTTTGAAATTACGAAGTTGTTGTATCTTCTTCACTGGAACGCCTTTGCTATTCCCTTTCTTATGTTGTAGCCATGCGTTAGATACCGCTAAATCTAGCATGTGCGCAAAAAAACCGTTATGTCCATTTTCTCGTCCTGTATCGGTTAGTACAGACTGACAGCATTCTGTCAGCCAAATCAAGGCCCCCCATGAAGGTATTATAATTTCGTACGACTCTGGGCCTGTTGACATTAACATAGCGTTTTTCGCGCTTGCACCACCGTTGGCAAACATCTTCGGGATCTTTAGCCTCAACCGTGGATAACATGAGTACAGGTTTGTTGTCAAACCACTTAGTGATTGCAACCTTGTCGTCTTCCCTAACAATGGAATGCATACTTCCTCTGCCAAGTTTTTTTAAGGCTTTGTCGTCAATCAGCTTATCTCCGGCAGCACTCTATTTTTTTGGATAGTTCCTGTACATCCAATACCTTCTTGAAGGAGTTTATCAGCCAATTTAACAGTGGTGAAATATCTGTCAATGTATAGAGTACCTATGTCCAGGAACAAGGGAGTCAGCTAGAGACAATACTTCCTTTTCTCCTAACCCAAAACTCGTAGCTTCAAACTGCGGATGGGTCGTATTTCCCTGATTTACGTCAAAGTCGCAAACTAATCCATTGGGATTAGCAAGCACAAATGTTTTTACGCCTACTGGGTTAGGCTTCCCAGGGCAATACTGTTTGATGCCACATGATCCCGTAAAAGGAATTATCATTTCGTCAATTGATAACTTTTTCCTTTATCTTGTCGCCTGCATCCAGCTTGAATTTTGTCAATTAATGGTCTCACTTTCCAGAGTTTATCTTAAGTTCGGGCGTCAGTACCAATATTATCATCATAAACAAATTTCAGGGAGTTTCTCAGCTGCATAAAACAATTACGAGGCATGTTGTCAGCGATTACAGCCACTCGCCATTTTCCTTCCCAATATCTCCTCAACCAAGGATAGTTAATCGTTGACATCACAAATGATATGCCAGTGTACAAATTCAGTTCTTCTTTAGTCAGATTCAAGCTTTTATATTTTTTTTTACTGCTGTTTGATTTTTTCAAGCAACAATATTATTGATAAGATCATCATCAATATACTGCCTGTACAAACTCATTCTATCCGTTGCCTCCAGGATATTGGGTAGGTAGCCGGGTTGAAGTAATTCCGAGGAGCAAAGGTTTTTTCTGACCAACCTGCAGTTGAGGAACCATTACGAGCTGATGAACTATGTCCTTGATGTCCAACAAACACTCCTCTACTTAGAGATGATCTGCCCCTGCTTCTGCCGCGTGCCGTGCTCCGTTAGGCAGCAATCACGTTACTTGCAGCTTCAGGTTCAGAATCAGATTCACTGGTGTCATCGTGTTCCTTAGTTAGTTGAAACTCCGGATCAGAATATATGTCGTTATCCTCGTTCCCTACATCTTCCTGTCCAAAATCATCTAAATCAGAGTCGTTGAGTAACTCCTCTATGTCTGTGTTATTCAAATCTGAAAAAATTTACAAACCTTTTATTAAAAACCGTATACTTCAAAACTACCCAATGTGACCATATCACGATCACAAAAAAATACACCCCTTATGATAAGTAATGCCCATTGTTATCAAATGATCACATAATTTTTCGATGTATTTTTTTTTACTTTTAAATATGCTTAATGACAAAAATAATCCTCATGCAATAAACTCGTACATTTTGTCTCTAAAATATTGTACTGGATGTCACTGTTAGATCGAAGATTTCATAAATAAATAAAGATAAATACTCACTTTGCGTGCGCCGATATCCCTGGTTCGCAATTTTGGAATGAAAAGACAACCTTCACGTGATTGGATTTCAATTTCACTTATGTCAATTTGACCCCTATGTTCCAATAACCAATCAGGAATACACAGATGACATGTCATTCACGCGCCAATTTTGAAAATATTTTTGAAGGGTTTATTTGTTCTCAAATGATCACAGTGGGTCTTAACTTGAAAGAAATGTCCACAAGCCTTGGGTCTGAACGATGTCTTTATTTTTGCCTCACATGAGGACAATGGGCCTTACGAGGTTATAAGAAACACATAGGTTACATTTGGAGATTGTCAAATCTTAAACTAACACATATATAAGATATAGGGAAATATAGAACCCAATTTGAATTCCGTCACCTCAATGTTTTAGATGCTGGAGGCAAAGAGGCGACCAGATACCTCCAGCTTTATACGTTATTTTTTACAGAATTGGAGCAAACACCTTCCTAAGCTTTCTTGTCTTCTACATAATCTGATATTTTGTAGAAAGCCTTTTTATAAAAGTGATTTTTAACAACATTTTTAAATTGATTTACAGACAATTCTTGTAACTCAGTTGGGATTTTGTTGTAAAAGCGAATACATTGCCCTTTTAAAGATACATTAACCTTATGGAGCCTAGTAGTAGGTATAGCTAGTTAATTCCAATTTCTAGTGTTGACATTGTGCCTGTCGCTATTCTTAGGAAATTCATCATTATTTTTGTGGACGTACAATCGAACCAACTGAATCATGACCCACTTGCCTGATAATTCGTTTGAAACTTTCAAACTTGTAAGATCTATCAAAATGTCAAATGATAACAAGTTCGTTACCAAGGAAATAAACCTTCAAGCGAATTTCGACCTACTTGCATTTAAGGGGTTTAGCAAAATAAGCTTATGGTGGGTCATGATTCAGATGGTTCGATAGTACATTAGGTTTTCATTATATATACTGACACAGCACTGTCATAATGCTAATTTCCTTAAATTTACAACGCAGTGACCCTCTGGGACCCACATTGTAGATTGCAGGAACAGCCCTCTTTTGCAGCACAAATATTATGTTAATGTTTGCAGCATTCCCCCACAGCAGTATGCCGTAAGACATGATGCTATGGAAGTAGCTGAAGTTAACTAGTGTAGCTGTTTTCACGTCCGTAAAAAACGCATTTTTTTGACAGCATAAACTGTGGAACTGAGTTTTTTCGATAGCTTATCTATGTGTGGGGCCCATTAAAGCTTATTATCTAAGGTAATTCCTAGGAATACCGTGCTATCTACAGTTTCAAAATTTTCACCTTTAACATTTACATTAGCCGAGACTTGTTTAACATTGGGGAGTATAAACCGAATACATTTAGTTTTGTTATTGTTCAGCAAAAGATTATTGGCACTAAGCCAATTGACTACCTTTGAGATTGCATTATTCACATCGTCAAAGTTCAATCTGCGTCGTTTGATTTTAAACAAAAGTGAAGTGTCATCTGCAAACAGTACAATCTCATGATTATCTCTGACAAGATGTAGCAGGTCATTAATATAAACCAAAAACAGGAAATAGCCCGAGTATGGAACCCTGCGATACACCCATAGTAACAACAGACCCTGGAGATCGTTTTCCATTATTGTCAACTCTCTGAAACCTGCCATTTAAATAAGAAGTGAGAAGATCTAAAGAGTTATCCCTAATTACACAGTGATGTAATTTCCTGATCAATGGCCCATGGTCAACGTTATCAAAAGCCTTAGACAAATCGCAAAATACTCCTAGAACATCATGCGACTCCTTCCAGGCATCATATATATGTGATATTAACTCAATACCGGCATCAGTAGTTGATTTGCCTTGTGTAAAACCATTTTTTTTTACAGTGGAGCATGTTGTTGGTGTTGAAATGTGTAAGAAGTTGATTTAAAATTACTTTTTCAAAATCTTTACTAAATGTAGGTAATACCGATATCGTCTGAAGTTAGAAGGGTCAGATGTACTACCCGATGTAAACAAAGGTACTATTTTACTGTGTTTAATTATATCAGGAATCACGCCAGATTCAAAAGATGCATTAAATATGAAAACTAAATCAAGTTCAATAACATTTATTAGGGGCTTCACAACATGAACAGAAATATCCCAGAGGTCTTCAGATTTCCTAACATCTATTGATTTAAAGGCTTTAATATAAATATATAATAAATAATATCTTTATCATCTACATAATTAAACGAGAATTGATTTTCACATATCGGTACATAGTTTTTTAGCAAAGATTCAGCGACTACTTTGGAAGAATCTAAAGACTTCGTAGTAGAGATTGGGATGTCAGTAAAAAAAAAACAAACGCTTTAGCTACATCAATATCATTTTTGAAAGTAATATCATTATTCTTTTATTCATATTCATTATTTTTAATACTGTCCTTTCCAGTCTCGCTTTTAATTATATCCCAAGTTGATTTAATTTTGTTATCACTTTTTCTTATTTTAGATCTGATATAACATGATTTTGCAATTTGACAAACTTTTCTATAGATTTTTGAGTACTTTTTTACTTTATCCTTGAACTCTTCACTATGATTCCATTGTTTTTCACTATATAATTCATATAAATTTTGTCTACTTTTAAGTATACCTACTGTGGCCCACTTACTAAAGTAAAGTTTGTCTGAGACCACAATCGATATAGTAGTAAATACTGCATTGAACGCAGTGCTAAATTTGTAAAAAAAATACGATATGACTCATTAGGGTTATTATTACAGTAGGGTGGATGTCCCGGTCTCAAACCAGTTAAGGCGAAAATTTGACTTTAAGCTGTTGTTATTTATAATGGGTGTGACATTTGCTGGTTGATTTTTTTTTGTTAAAGAATAATTATACAGTAGTAAGAAAATAAAAACTCCAAGAGCGTAAATAATTTACTTTTTTTTAAATTAAATATATAAGTGAAACAAATGGAATATACCCAAGTTTGACCAGTAGAACCCAGTTGTTGACCAGTTTTGCACCAAAGGTTGACCAATTTTTTTATGACAAGTTCCTAAGGTCTAGCCTTTGAATTAGGACTTGAAAATCATAATAAATTAGTAGAATATAAATTAACATAGGGACCTTACTATTTGGTTATAAAATAAAATATAAAAAACCAATTGTATTATATAATCAAATTTATTCTTATGACTAGTTGAAAAAATAATAAGTAAGTATCTTTTTCAGTCTTATCAAAAACAGTCGGAATAGTTAAGTGTTACAAAAATGGCACATTTATTCATTATTAGGGTTACTAGGAACATTTTTTTTTGTTTCATCATCATTATTCTAAGAACAAAGTTATGTTATACCTATTTTATCATTTATAAATCTCACTATCAAAGATTATATAATAATCATCTAGAAATCTTACTAACAAAATTTTTTGGTTTCACCATCATTATTCTAAGAACGAAGGCACCTATAACCATCTTTAAATCTCAATATAATTATAAATTGGTACTACGTGCCACCAAAAATTTTCACAAAATGTGATTAGATCCAGAGAAGATATTTGGTCATTTCTGGTACTCTGTATGAACCTCTAGTATTAATTGATACTGGGGTGCCCATTTTCTCGATTATACTGTCATTTGGGTACCAACTCTTGTCTTCCTTCTCTGGCCATTTAAACGTATTTGGACCTGACAGCCCCATTGTACTAATTTCTTTACTGTCTTTGTCAATGTTTTTGACAATACCAGGAAAATACTCTCCCTATGACATACGATCCTACTTCTACTTCGTCTTCTCTAGGCTTCTTGTTGTAGTTTGTCAAAGGTAAGTCATCGTCTTCTGAATCAGATTCTATCCTCATCTGCACTCTCTTTCTCTTTTGTTTTTCTTTGGATTTTTGAATTTTATTTGACTCTTGCAACTTCTTTTTCTCTTCTCGGGCCGATTTTCTATTTTCTTTTTCTTCTTGTTCCTGATTTTTTTCTTTCCAATATTGCATCCACTCTTTTGATGTTACGGCATCTGGTAATCGTTTCTTAAACTTTTTCTTCGAGCCTTTTTTGAGTGGTGAATCTGTGGGCCAAAGTAAAGATGATGCAAAGGCGGGGCTAATCGCTGCTTTAAATGATCCAGGTATGGTTTCTTGCAAGGGTTTGGTCAATTTAGTGGGCGTTCTTTCTTGGTTGTTCGCTTCTTTGGATGGTCCCGCTTTGGGTGTTCTTTGCTCAGAGAGTTCTGTTATTGTAACAGGTTTAGTGGGTGACTGATGAATTGATGCTGAGATTTTGTCGATGTTAATTTCTGGAGACTTCGAAGCCAAACTCTCTTCATTCACACCCCTTAAGGTCTCTTTTGCAACCAAACTTGATACTGTCATACAAGGATCTTCTGTAGAGTAAGTTGAGGTTTGTGGTCTCTCAAATGATCCGGGCTCTGTTTCATAGTTCAATAAAGCAGTGAGTGAGGGTATTTCTCCGTCGTAAATTTCATAAACCTGTAGTAAATTCGGACTTAACACATCAGCAGTTTGTTGATCATCATCCTCAGAGAAAATCGGGCAGTCAAGAATATCATCTCCAAGAAGAGAAGGTGTTGAATCACCGTCCCGGTTATCATGTATATCTTCCGCAGATTCTGGGGGCTCTGAAGAATTGCGAGTGATGGTGGCGGCGGCATTGTGAGTGGTCGTTCTTTGGTGAATTTTGTGCCAAACATAAAAAAGCTCTTTTGCTGATTCATCTCCTGTCCAGGATTCGGCGTGTGGAATAGCACGAAATTCCGCAGCTCTATTTTGAGACATAAGGGACTCAAAGTACAGCAAATGTTCAGTACCAATTGCCCTTGGTTTGTCAGCAGCTGTATGTCTGCTAGCATGGTTCATACATTTTTTTTATAGTCGATGGCATTAGCGTCAAATGGAAACAAACCACATTTGCGAAATCCATTTTTTATTACCTCTTCAGTAGCAGCACCCAGGGCTGAGTTCAAAAGAGGGGCAAATTGAGCTCTTGACACCACCCGAATTCCAGTAGCTACTTTCCAGTTTTGAACAATATTTTTCCATTAATTCTTCAGTGGACGAAACACAGACACATCGGCAGGTTGAATAATATGTGTTGCATTGGGGTAAATGGCATATAAAATTATTTTATTCTCAATGCATAACTGACTCACTTCGTATGTTATGTGAGATTTGTGCCCGTCGATTAACAGCAGCTCAGGATATTTCACATTGGCGCTACGTAAAGCTGGCAGCAATGAATTAGCCACATCATGAAATACGATCGGGCGCCGACATTCACATTGTTTTTATATTGATATTTCTATTTACCTACACCAAGTCACCTATTATGTTCCTATTACAGGAAGTTATGAAGACATGGAGAGTCAGTCGATTTTGTGTTCACGTCCTGTACATGAGTACATATCTGAAGACGAAATTAATTCAAAAATTCAAAAAGAGTTTATTTCCATAAGAAACACATAGGTAACATTTGGAGAATGTCAAATCTTAAACTAACACATGTATAAGGTAAAGGGAAATATAGAACTCAATTTGAATTCCGTCACCTCAATGTTTTAGATGCTGGAGGCAAAGAGGCGACTAGAAACCTCCAGCTTTATACGTTATTTTTTACAGAATTGGAGCAAACACCTTCCCAAGCTTTCTTGTCTTCTACATAATATACCGAATATAGAAGAATATTTTATTAAATTACCCGACGGCCAAACCCTACTAAAGAGTGACGACAGTACACCAGATATTTACATGTCCGTCGGTACTGTAGGGTCCTAACCACTAGACGATCACGGCCTATAATTGCCTACCTAATCTGTAGGGCTAGGGAGTTTAATTAGGAAGACGTTAGTAACACCAAACTTGTGTTTATTGATCGAATATGGTTACAATTTATATAAAAGGGATCAAACTGGCTCGATAGCCATTAAGCTTATCCTAACTATCTAAATTACATCGGTCGCTGACCGGAGCCTAAGGTGAAGTGTGTCACATTGACTTTTTCACATCAAAGCCCTTTCTTTTTAAAATTACAAATTACGTAACAGTGTCAAAGCGAACACTCACTCTAAAGAGGCCCGTATACAATATTATCGCATAGACATCATCATCATAGTCATCTCACGCACCCCTTCTGGGGCGTGGGGAGTCGGGGTCAGGTCGACGGACCTCTTCCCGAAGAATCGCCTCTGTCCACTCCTGTGGACAGGTCATCGGATGGCCCCTGCGGGCGGTGGTCTTCTTGTGGCGCTGGTGTGCAGTGGGTGATCGCCGGCTAGGCAACCAGGTCGCGTGGCAGGCGGCGGCGGTCGGGCGGGCGCGCATGGTGCGGCGCCAGTTCGGCGATGTGCGGAAGGTGTGATGCATCCGCACGCGCGAACATGCCCTTCGCCAGCCTCTGGACAAACTGGTCCACGGTTTCCCATCTTAGGTCCCTCTGGATTGTCGCGTTCCTCACGTAGCGGGGGGCGCCGACGATGGTACGCAGAGAGAGGTTCTCTTGGGCTCGGAGTCTCCGTTTGTTCGTCTCCGAGCACAGGGCGTACCATGCCGGAGCCGCGTAGGTGAGGCGGGATCTCACGTATGTCTTGTAGATCCCGAGCTTCGCCCTCAGAGGGAGGCTGGAGTCGAAAAGTGGACGCAGCTTGGCGCGTGCCACCTTGACCTGGCTGACGACGTTGTCGACGTGTTGCTTCATGGTGAGCCGGCGATCAATGGTCACTCCCAGGTACTTCACCTGCGAAGACCACTCGATGTGCTGTCCCTGGAGCTGGAGCGATGGCGGAAGGAGACTCTGGCCTGTGATGAGCGCCTGCGTTTTCCCAACATTGACGGACAGTCGCCACTTGGCGAGCCAGTCGGGCAAGATGTCCAGGGTGCGCTGCAGTTTGATGGCAGCGTGCGGAGCCTGGAACGACGACGCATAGTAGGCTGCGTCGTCTGCAAAGAGTGCCAGCTGGGCACCCGGCCCGACGGGGATGTCGTCCGTGTATCGGGCGTAGCAGGCGGGAGACAGGCAGGAGCCCTGGGGGACGCCGGCTGCGACGGGATGTTCCTCGGAGACGGCGTCTTCCACCATCACTCGGAAGCGGCGATTCTTCAGGAAAGAGGCGATTGTCTTGACCGTTCTTCTTGGGGCAGGGGACGTCGACAGCTTGTACAGCAACCCCTCTTGCCATACTCTGTCGAACGCCTTCTCCATATCCAGAAGTACTGCGACAGTGTATTCTTTTTTGTTCAAACAAACCGTCATGTCATTCAGTACTCTGGTGAGCTGAAGCGTCGTAGAATGCTCGGGCCTGAAGCCGAACTGTTCCGGGCGCGGGTGGATGTGGGGCAGTAACTTCGCTAACAGGAGCTTCTCAAACACCTTTGAGATGGTGCTCAGTAGGGTGATCGGCCGATAGCTCTCAGGCAGCTTGGTGTCCTTGCCCGGCTTGGGCAACATGATAACCAAGCCCTCCTTCCATTGGGTTGGAAAGTGACCCGTGCGCAAGATACCGTTAAACAGGCGCGCAACGGCCGCCACAGTGCGTGGCGGCAAGTGTAACAGCGCCGTGTTGGGTATTCGGTCTGCGCCCGGGGCTTTCCTGGGCTTGGTACGTCGGAATGCACGCACAATCTGGCCGGGCGTGACGACGATGGGGTCCTCTTCGGGAGCTATCGGCGTGGCGAAGTACTCTCGCAGGTGTCTCTCGACTGTTGCGACGTGCTCCACATCATCCGTTGGGTTCGGCTTGAATTGCTTCTCGAGGCATTCGGCGAAGATCTCTGCACGGTCTTGGGCTCGGAATCTTGGTAGGCCGTCGCTGCCCAGGATTGGTCGAACAGGAGCAGGAGTGGTCGACAAAGCCCGGCACAGGCGATGCACGGAGGGGACGTGGTCGCCTATGGACTCGACGTGGCGTTCCCAAGATTCTTCAGCGTGGCGATCAAGTTGGCGCTTCAGCTCTGCCGTCATGGCGTTGAGCCTGGTCTTCATCGTGGGGCAGCGGGTTTGCTGCCACTGCTTCCGGAGAGCGCGCTTATCGCAGATGAGTGCGCGTAGCTCAGCAGGAAGAGGATTGGGCTTCCCCCCGCGAGCTACGGTGTGCGATGATAGGTCGAGCGCGTCTCGGATCTGGGTAGTTAGCAGCGATGCCAGGCGGTCAACGTCTTCCGGCTGGTTGACGGGGCAACTGGTGGAGGGTTGGTCTAGGGCGGCGGTGAAGGCGCCCCACTGGTAGCGGCGACGTGATGCTGGCGGAGATACCCGGGTGGGCAGATCCGCCAGGACGAGAAGAACAGGCCTGTGGTCCGAAGGGAGGTCAGGGAGAACCTCCTGGCTCGGCGGTGTCCGGAGACCTCTGACGACCACGACGTCGATGATGTCCCATCCGGCCCGCGCGTCGAAGTGGGTGGGCTCGTCGGGACCGATGACGTCGTAGTTGTGGCTCACGGAGTCGGCATGGATGGCGCGTCCAGCTGGGCACACCCTGGTGGAGTTCCAGGCGGTGTGCTTGGCGTTGAGGTCGCCGGCGACAATTGTCGGGTGCGGCGACTGTAGCAGCCCCCGTAGCTCGGCGGTGCGGATTGGTGTACTGGGGGGCTTGTAGGCGGCGTAGAGTCGCAGCACCTCGCCGGCGACCTGGAGGTCGACGCCCAAAGCATACAGGGATGAATACTCCTGGGCGTCGACGAGCCGGTGGACGATCTTCCTGCCGACGATGACTGCCAAGCCTCGAAAGGTTCGGCCGCTGGAGGTCCTCTCGTCCTTGCGGTAGACGAAGTAGCCGGGCAGCGACAGCTTGTCGCTTCCGGCTAGGTGTGTCTCGCTGATGAGCATCACGTCGACGCGGTAGTCCCTCAGGAACACGTGGAGCAGCCGCTTCTTCCCTGTCAGCGACTGCGCGTTCCAGTGGACGACCCTGAGCGGCTCATGCATTGCGGAGCAGAGCGGTGAGTCTGCCCAGGGCAGTGGGGTCGCTGAGGAGGGCGAGCAGGGCTGTGAGGTGCCCCAAGTCCTGCTGCCCTATCGCCGCAGCCGGAGTGGCGGCGCCAGCGGCGGCCGCAGTCTCGCTGGCGGCGAGAGTAGCCGCCGCGGCGCCGGCGGCAGGTGGAGCCGTCGCCTTCTTCTTCTTCTTCCCCCCCCGCTTCGTCTTCTGCCTGGGGACTCCGTCGTTCGCCTGCGCCATAAGCGAGGCGGGCGCCGTTTCTTCCTGCAGATCAGGACGTGGCGGAGGGGGGGGGCTGCATCTTCTTGGGCCCAGGCGCATTAGTGAGCGCCACAGTGCCGGCCTTCTTGTTCCGCGCCTCCTGGCGGAACACGGGGCACGTCGCATTATTGGCCGTGTGCGGGCCACCGCAGTTGGCGCACGTCGGCGGCTGGTCTTTCGGGCGGGGGCACTCCCGCGCCGAGTGGGGACCGCCGCAACGCACGCACGCCTGGGGGCGGTGGCACATATGCGACGAGTGCCGGAACTGTTGGCACCTGTGGCACTGGGCCGGGCCCTGCTTGGAGCGCCAAGCCTCGATCTTCACCCCCGGCATGTACATGAGCTCTGAGATCTCATATACTGCACTGGGGGCACGGTCGGGATTCTTCCGCAGGGACGCGTAGAAGATGCAACCGGGGCGCCCCTTGCGCGCCCGGATCTGTTTGCAGTACTCGGCCTCCACACCGAGTTCCGCAAGTGCCGCGACGATCTCTTCCGGCGTGGTGTTGGAAGGCAGCCCGCGGATCGCCACCTTCTGGGTCTTGTCGGCCGGTAGCGAGTAAGAGAACCACCGAACTCCGTGGTCCTTCTCCAGCCTGCACAGGTAACGCTGCACAAGCCGGTACTCGTCTTCGGCCGTTGGGGTGAAGCGCACACCCTTTTGGTAGGCGCGCGCGCTGGGAGCCCGGCCGAGCTCGCTGGCTATCGCCCTGAAGTGGTCGGCCCAGTTGGGAAGGACCTCCACAATAAGGGGCGGATAGCGCGGCTGGCGGGGCTGCTGTGGCGCAGCGCCTCCCGACGGGGCGGCGGTGGTGGTGGCGATCGCGGCTGCGGTTTGGGCGGCGGTAGCGGCAGGCGGCGTTGGGCGGGCGGGTGGCATTGGGCGGGCGGGCCCTTTCGCGGGTGTGGCGGCGTGCGGGTTCGCAGGCACAGCGGCGGGACGCGTAGGGCGGGCGGGCACAGTCGCGGCGGTGGGCGGGTTCGCGGGCGCGGCGGCGGGGCGCGTAGGGCGGGCGGGCACTATCGCGGGCGCAGCGGCGGAGCGCGTGGGGCGGGCGGGCACTCGCGACGTGGTCGCCGACGGGGCGGGCGGACGCGCGGTTGGCGGCACCGGGTGCCTCACTGATCGGGGGGGGGGCGCGGTGCTGGGGCGCGGTGCCCCAGACACGGGAATTGCGGTCGCGGCCGCCGCGGCAAACGACACTGCGGGAGAGCACTTATTAGTTGAAACACTCATACCTGTCATTTGTGTTGTAGCACTCTCACTCACTCTTTCGCACGCGGCGGTCAGTCCAGGGGCGGAGGCGCCAGACCCAGATGCCTGGGGCTCGCCCAGCAGGGGCGACAACCTCGGCATGTCCAGTCCGGTCTTCCTGGGTGCAGGCGGGCGGGGCGGCGGGGACGGTGAGTCCGCGAGCAAGGCCCGCTTCCCACTACCCCGCAGCAGTTCATCCAACGGGCTTTCACTGCGCGCCCGCCTCGTCCCACGGGGCGGGGGCGGCAGGATAAGCGGCTGCTCGCGCGCCTGCTCCAGCAGTCTCGCGTCAAGGATTTCGTCGCCGGTGCTAGCCGCAGGCATACCCTCCAGGGCCGCGCGGCTATCGGCGATGTAGGCCTCCATGGCGCTTAACAGTCCCGGCGAGAACAGTCTGGCTTGAGCGGCCCGGATTAAATATAATCCGTCCAACTCAAACTCCGCTCTCGGCGAAACCGGACGGCGCACCAATGGGGACCCATATTCCGTCGACGTTGAGACGGGGAGCAGGCGGTCCAGGGATGCCGATGTGGTGAAGCGACTACGGCGCGGGGTGATCCCCAGCGGCGGGCTGCCTGTCACATCGGCTTGGCGGTCACTATCACTGTCACTTACACTGTAGCCCTTAGAAGGGCTTTTGGGCTCGTCCATAGCGGCGGGCTATGGACGAGTTGGCTGCCCGAAAGGGTACCTACCAGGCACGACCTTAGGCGAAGCCGGCGTCCGCTCCTAGTAGATAATCCCCTCCGTGCAGCTCACTCGCGACGGCGAAGTCGCGACGCGCACGGGCGCGTGTTGCGCACGTCCGCTTTCTACGAAGCGGCGTGCGAACTGCGGTGGAACGGCGATCACTATAGGTCCGTGTGCGCGACGGTCGAAGCACTCCTCGCATAGACAAATATCGAACCTAACTATATACCTTACAATCATTCCCCCCTCCTTTCAAAAAAAAAAAAAAAAACAACTGATTTTTTTTTTCAAAAGTGGCAACCCTAACTCAAAGTCTAAAATCTAAAAAACATTAAATGTTAACATTAAGTGAGCATGCTATGCTTGAAATCTGAAAAACAGTAAATATGCTGCAAGCATAATCTTAAATAACATCGAGTACCCTAATCCTTAACCGACCAACTACACTTAAGGTGTAGGCTATGCACCTTAAAAAAATTAATTAAAAAAACTTAAATTATAACACCCTATGATCCCATCATACAATTATTCGCGGCTTAACACTAACCTACCTAACGCTAGAAAACTATATATTACAATACGAAGGCAAACAGCTGAATCTAGCTAAAATTTAGCTTCTCGAATGGTTATCATTCAACCAACTTTCTGACAAAAAAAACTAGCGAAAAATTTATCAGACAACTATAATACCTCCGTTCTTAAAATTATCACAACTCCATCTTTGCTTAAAAAAAAAACTTTAAATCACCACATTGTGAACTCTTTCCACCGGATGGAAGTATTTCAAAAATTAACGCAGGCAAAGATCAAAGAAAAAATTATCATTTTCAAATATAGGAAACGTCAACAATATTAACAGGATTAATCTATAGAACCGTATTACTAAGCGGCTTAGTACGTGGCTTAGTCTAAGCCACAGCTTAAGAATGAGTTCATTAAAATTCGTTCCAATAATACGATGAAATCAACTAGCTTTAAAACCGATACTTCAACTTACAAACATCTCAACTAATCCATTGGAATTCAGTAAACTATCTTTTACTATTAACCAGGGCCGGTTTTAGCACTACCAGCGTCCTGGGCGAGATTTTCACGGCGCCCCCTAACTGCACTTCAATTCCATACGTTAAAGGCAATGGGTATAAGAAAAAAAAAATATTAATAAAAATTATCCATTTATTTTAAAAACTAACAAAATTTCACTTTTCTAGCCTTTCTATCAGCGAACTCTTTTATTAGAATATCAAAGTCGATGTTTTCAGCAATTTCATTTTCGATTGACAAAGTTGCCAAGTTTGTCAATCTAGATTGACATATTGTCGATCGCAGATAGGTTTTAATCAGCTTAAGCTTAGAAAAACTTCTCTCCCCACTAGCAACCGTTACAGGTATAGTCAATAATATTCGCAATGCTATCCATACATTTGGATACAGTTCTTGTAAGTTGTTATCTTTGATAAAATTTAAAACATAAGCAGGGTAACCAGATTTTGATTAGGCAAAAAAGATTTCAGGCTTACGAGTTCATCACATAACATGCAACCATCTATATCTGATTTAGAGTTTACAGTTAATTTCAATTGGAGATCACCACACAGTTTGACAAGTTCGGGTTTTTCCGGAATCTGGTTTATATTATACAAAAAAGACCAAGATTCCGAGTACTCATTTAACTGTTCGAATCTTTCATTAACTGAAATTAATGTAGTGTCCAAGAGAGCGTTGAAAAATTCAATCTCAAATTTTTTTTCTGGAGAAATTATAGGCTCGTCGCGGGCAGTTTCACCAGCTTGACGCTTGACAAATCGAATTCTTGTTGTGGCTCTAACACAGGCTCAATTTTCAGTTCTTCAGCCAATTCCTTCGCAGTTAAAATGGCGCTTTTAAAGCCTGTATTTCTATTATCTTCCAAGAAAGTGCAGCATTTTTTTAACATTTCTGTGCATTTACTGAGATCCATATCTTTTGATTGTAGAGATTTACTGACGACATTAATTTGAAAAAGTATGTCATACCAAACAACCAATGAAACAATGAAGCTGAAATCTTTTAACTATTCGGCTAGAGTTGTAGCTTCATGAGATATTTGGACATCAGTGTGCTGTGTTTCAATTGCCAAATAAATCAATGCATCATGGATGGCACTAATTTGATAACGGACTGCTTTAACACTGCTTATTCTTGCTTCCCATCGTGTGTCACTAAGCTTTTTTAAAGTATATAATCCCAAGCGATCGGTTAGAATTTTCCATCGATGAACAGAAGCTGAAAACAATGTGAACAACCTCTGAAGTACCCCAAACAAAGTGACCGATTTTACGGATGACTTAGCGGCATCGCATAGTACGAGATTGTAGCTATGACAGCCACAAGGGACATACACAGCTAAGGGGTTTATGTCCAGAATTCTCCTTTGAACACCAATATTTTTTCCTTTCATATTTGCTCCGTTGTCATAACCCTGACCCCTACAGTCGTTCACTTCCAGTTCGTGTTTATTTAAAACATCAATAATAACTTCAGTCAGTTTTTCACCAGTCGACTCATTTACAGGTATAAATTCTATGAAATGCTCTTTTACTGATATGTTATTGTCATCTGATGATAAATCAACAAATCGTATTGTCAGTGAAAGTTGTTCTACATGACTAATGTCTGGAGTACAGTCAGCTATGATAGAATAATATTTTGATTTCTTTGCGCGTGATATGATTTCTGACTTCACTTTTTCACCCATCAGCTCTATTAATTCATTTTGAATGTCTTTTCCGCAGTAGTGATCTGAGACATCACCTTTCATAGCTAATCGCAAGTGCTCCTGCATAACTGGATCGAATTTGGCTAGTAGTTGTACTAATCCCAAGAACTTTCCGTTATTTGGCTTGTATAGTTTGTCAGAAGAACCTCTGAATGCCATATTGTTTTCAGCTAAATAGAGTGTGATATGCATCAATCTAGACAAAACATTATTCCATCTTGTGGTTTCCTTTCTAATCAAATGTTGCTCTTGGCAATCGATTGTTTTTCCTTCTTTAATCGTAGCTCAGTATCAATCCATGAAAGGTAAAACTTCTTATGTGAAATGCTATTCTCATGATTTTTAAACATTTCAGACAAGTGTTTCCAGTCGTTATATCCTTCAGATACTAAACTCGACGTTGAACTAATATCAAATAGCCGGCAACAAAAACAATAAACTCGATCCTTAGAAACGGAGTATACCAACCATCGACGCCGAATTGTTTCATTGATTGTTTGCTAGTTTTTTTATGAAATGCGAATTAGAGAAATGTCGCTCTGTATCATTCTTCGGATAATTATCAATGTGAGTTTGCACTGGGCCACTAGTTATTATATGATCAATGATTTTGCTATTTCGAATGAGTGGCCAATTGGCTGGATCCGTTATATTCGGGACAACAGTACTAAAGTCATCTAGCATTTGTATTTGTTGTACATCACCAATGGAGTCATTCTGAGCAGCATCTGTAATCATAGCACCACTTGTTCCCCCACTTTGGGAAACTTCGTCCACAATCTCTTCAACAGCTATCTGATCGGATTTTTCAGACAGAGGCTCCACTATCGATGCATTCGTTTGTATTCCAGATGTAGATGCCACATTCAGGTCTTGATTTTTTGTTGTGATATATTTATCTATATTCATAAACTTTTTTGCTTTTTTTAATTCCTTTTCTTTTTTTGCTTTTCGTTTTCTATAATTTGCCCCAGATAGTTTTTTTTTATAAGATCAGCGTTTTCAGACATTTTATACTAATTGGATAGTAATTAATAAAATCTGCAACAAAAGAAATCTTTGTGAATTTAAAATCATTTCTCAAATACATTTAATAAGTACTCATAACAAAACTTCATTATAATAGCGTTTCTTTTTTGTCTTATTTTCTGATTTTTTTAAATCATTACCTACCACGAAAAATCAAGAGCTCAAACTCAAACTCAAACTCAAAACGTTTATTGCGACATTGTGGTGGTATATGGTGATTTATATATATAGATTTTGAAGAACTTTTCTTTTCAGTCCACTATGAGAAAAAAAGTTGGGACACATCTGGACGAAAAAATCACGATCACCCACTCATTCCCATGGGAATGAGACTTTTTCTCGCATTAAAAAGTAGTTAAGTAATCTATGTATTTCCTACTCGGGATCTATATATCTCCGTATTAAAATTTCATCAATATAGTATGTTCCAGAGATTATACCGCCCCAAACGTTTAAAACATACAAACAAAATGTCATTAGAGATCGATGGATAAATAGCAGAGAGAGAAAAAGTTAAAATAGAGTGTAAGATAGTTAAAAGTTTTGTGCTTACCTTATGAAATGATCCGTCAAAAAACGTAATTGTACACTGTTATTTAAACTTTCCAGGTAAAACTAATGTCACTCGGTACCTACTCCGACTCGGAACCAAGAGTGGAACGTCTGATTTACCTACTGCGTTTTATTGTTTTTAAATATTTGGAATAACTGTTTTAAGTGCGTTTACTCGTTTATAAATGAGAATAAGCTGAGTGCAAGTTGTGTGTTTCGCTTCGCTTTGTCAAAAATAGCGCCCACTCTTTTAATAAGCATGTTAAAAAGAGATAGATAATGTGTTTCTCTATGGTCGGGGATTCTCGGTAAAATGAACTTTGCGTCCAGGGCTGGGTTCAGAAACATCGCAATGAGTGTTATTATTGTCGGGCGAATGTCGCCCGATGACAGTTCCCCATACAAATCTATGATCGCACTGACTTTCTGAACGGACTGGTGCGTCGGCGGGCGTGAGCGGGCGATGTTTCTGAACTCAGCCCAGTGCTCCATTCTAGTGTGGCCGATATAATTTTTTTTCCCTTAACTTAGGGAAACTGGGAGTAATTCGGTTTGAGCGAGTGAATAAAAAGGGGCGCCTGCGGCGCCCCCTCTCATCCGGCGCCCCTGGGCGGTCGCCCAACCGCGCCCTACCCTAACGCCGCTTCTGCTATTAACAGTTCAAGATAATCGCCGTGAGTTGCAACCAATTACCCAAGTTAAAACACTACAAAGAATCTTGAATGTGTATCGAATACCCGAGTTATCCCACATCAGAAATTACTTTCATTGAGAAACCTTCGTTACCAACTTTATGAACAACCCTTACTCTCCCCTTAACAAATCATCCCAACTCTATACTTTAAGAACGCAGGAACCAAAACAGAACCCTATGACGTATAGCTATTGCCTCTTCATACTGCTCTCAAAGATAAAACCAGGCGATCGGTTCAAACAATTATACGAACTGTCGTTTCTCATATAAAGGTAATCTACCACGGAAATCTAGTATGTTACAAATATTTCTTGGGTCTTTGGTGAACGGTCCTCATCAGACATCATAGTTCAGCAACAACATGAAAAGAAACACCGGTTAATAAACAATTCATAACAATACCGCATACATAAACCACAAACCAACAACCGGGATAAAATTATATTATACTCCTAATGTATAATTATTTAATATCAGACGAACTCCTCAACGCAGCACAAAGCGTTTTAAACGATTTGTGTTAACAATTACGCCCGGTGACCGTTAGTTCAGACGACGAATCAGCACATTAGACCTCCCAACGATCTCAATTACCTTGTATGGTCCTTGATACAGACGTGCCAACTTCATACATCTTCCCGTTATCCGCCTTGGTACGTATAACAAAACTAAGTCATTCACCCGGAACGATCTGGGTTTTGATCTCATATCGTAATACCGTTTTTGTACACGCTGTGCGTTCGCAATATTCCCTAACGCCTTAGTCAGCAGCCCTCCCATACGATTTACCCTTTCATCTATCGTTTCGTCTAAACCAACTGCGTTTAATCCTAATGATCGATCCACCACTGAGCACTGTTCCCTACCAAATAAAATATTATACGGCGACACTTTCGTTGACGCCTGCACGCTAGTGTTATACGCATGTACTACCAAAGGTAAAACTGAGCACCATTGCCTTTGATTACTACCTAAATATTTTGATAACATCGAAGTTAACGTTCTATTCATTCGTTCTACCAAACCATTACTCTGTGGGTGAAACGAACTTGTATGTATCATTTTAGCCCCAAACTGTTCTACCGTTTCTTTTAAGATTCCCGCCGTAAAAACTGTACCTTGTAGTGTTATGCTACTTACATGTCCTTTTCCTTGCTGCTGCTGCTTGATGCTTGCTGAGCTGTACAGCTTATTATTGGTCATCATCTTTATTTTCATAGGACCCTGTAACGTTTTAAACCATAAGAATACATTAACAAATCATTTTCGCTCTGCATTTTCATACTATCAGCTCTTGTAAATCGATAGGGAAGGGGTTTACCTTTGGTGACCTTGTTTTTGGCTTTCTCCGAAACTCTGCAATCTCGGGCTTCGTGCGCGCTGGTGCGCTACCCTTTTTCCTTTCACTGTTATGTAATTTACTTCATGGTTTTATTGTTGTTTATCGTATTACGAGCCTGAAACTAAACTTTGACATTGGTTGACGCCTTTGTTTATCTGGTTGTCATGGCAATGCCCATTCAAACTCGTTAGCGGTTTGATATGTTTGCTGCAATACTTTTACAAAAATACGTTTTCTCTCTTGGCCACTCACAAAAATTACGTTTAATTTAAATAATTTTTAGAACTCTCCAAAAAGGGTATAAAAGCGGAACATTTCTGAAATTCTGGAGTCTCACGTCAGCTTCTGAACTAGAAGTACCACTTAATGGCCTTATCCCGGGGTCGCACTACCCCGGGATCCTGCGAGCCTTCAAACTCTCTCAAACCTTCAAACAACGGGATTCTGCGAGCCGTAACTACAGATACGCCGCTACCGTTCCTACAACGACGATTTCTACAACGGGATCCAGCGAGCCGTAACTACAAGTACGCCGCTACCGTTCCTACAACGACGATTTCTACGACGGGATCCTACGAGCCGGAACTACAAGTACGCCCGCTACCGTTCCTACAACGACGATTTCAACAACATCTACAACAACAAATACACCTGCATCCTGGTCACTAACCCCACCGGTCTTCTACTCTTCGTGTCCTCCGCTTCCTTTTTTATACTTAATTTGTCTTTTATAAAACTTGTTCTTATTTCATCCATCCTCATCGTCGTATCATTTTTTTTATCGTATTCATTGTAAATAACTAATAAACTGTTATTACTAAATTTTATCCTGGTTGTTTTCTGTTAGGTTCTTTTAGGTTCTTGTCGTCACACGACAACCTCTATCTGAAATAATTTCCCTAATCGGCCCGAACCTACAGAAAACTTTCTCAACTAAAAACCGCACTACATCTTCCGATGTAACCCTAGGTAACGCCTTACATATCGCAAACCGCGACGCATACTCTACCGCGACTATAATAAATCGGTTATCTCTCGACGAACGTGGAAAGGCTCCTAACACGTCGATTCCTACCTTCTCAAAAATATCCGAGACCCTTATCGGCATCAAATCTGCTACGCTTTTAACTAATTTCCTTTCTTGACACGGCACGCACGAAGCTATATAAAGCTCTATCTCCTTATCGGCTTTCGGCATGAAATATTTCGACCGAAACCTCTTCAACGTCTTTGCGAGACCCAAATGACCTCCTGTCCACGCCTCATCATGTAATTCGTTCATTACATTTTGAAACAAAGACCTAGGCAATACATTAGTGTTGCCTAGGACTTTGTTTCAAAATAGGGAGGTATTAACCTCCCTAATTTCTCCATCTCTACGTACACTTTTATATAATAAATTATTTCTCAAACAAAAACCGCTACGCCACGCTTCCGGACGTTCGCTTAACCGCGTTAACCATCTACTACAAAATGAATCGTTCGCTTGATCCGCTTTTAACGACTCTACATTAATACTAAAAACTTCCAAACCATCATCATCAGGTTCAGAACGAGAAGTAGACTGAGGTCCTTCTGTTTCCCATTTCCCTTCTTCCATTAGCGGATTCCTACTCAAAAAATCTGCCACTACATTGCTTTTCTCCGAGCAATGAACTATCTCGAAATCCCATTCTTGTATCGCTAACGCCCATCGCGCTAACCTACCAGACATATCTTTTTTCGACTGTAACCAACATAACGCGCTATGGTCTGTAACAACCTGAAAATACGATCCCCAAAGATAATGCCTATAGTGCCTTAACGCCCATACTAACCCCAGACACTCTTTCTCCGTCGTACTATATTTTTTCTCCGCATCCGTTAACTTCCTAGACATCATTTTTTCAACGCCCTGCATCAACACTGCACCTAACGCCTCGTTAGACCCATCCACATAAACCCTCGTAGTAACCGACTTATCCCCCGAATAATACGAAAGTATTGGCGCACTACACATAAACTTCTTAATATAATCGAACGAATTCTGCAATTCTTCATTCCATTGAAACTTTACCCCCTTTTTCAATAATTTAGTGAGAGGTAACGATATTCTCGCAAAATTCGATACAAATTTTCTATAATAAGAAAATAAACCTAATAATTGTTTCACATCCTTCGCAGATGTGGGAGTTGTAACCTGTTGCATAGCCTTCAGCTTTTTCTCACTAGGTTTTACTCCTACATTCGCGATTAGATAACCTAGCATCTCAATCTCGCAAAAACCGAATTTACATTTGGATGACTTGAAGGTCAAGTTCGCTTCTCTAAACCGCCCAAAAACTTTCTGCAATGTACCGGTAAACTCCTCGAACGTTCTACCATACACAATTACATTGTCTACATAAACCATATCCCCTTTAAATCTTAAATCCGCCAAAACTTTATCCATCATCCGTTGGTAAACTGCTTGACTCGTTGCCAAACCGAACGGAACAACATTAAATTCATAAAGACCCGTGGTCGTGACGAAAGCCGTTTTATGCCTACCTTCCGTAATAACCGTCTGCCAATAACCTGAATTGAGATCTAACTCCGCAAAATACTTGGCCCCGGCCAAACTATCGATATTGTCTTCTATCCGCGAATAGGATAACTATCCCTACAAATTTTCTTATTTAATTTCCGATAATCTACACAAAACCTCCATGAATTATCGGGCTTTTTAATTAACACACGGGCGCAGCATAAGAACTAGTGGATTCCCTAATAACACCTAGTTTCAACATCTCCGCGACCTGCTCCTCAATAATTTCTCGTTGCACCGGCGAAACGCGATACGGGTGACAATGAACCGGCTCTTCATCATAAGTCTTAATATCGACCGACACTATCTCCGACCTACCTAACTGGTCAGTTGCAAACGCAAATCTATCCGCATTCCTATCCAACAACGCCAATAATACCTGCTTATCATTCCCACATAAACCCTCATTTACGATAAACCGTTTATCTTCTACCCCAAACGCAAATTCGCACGAATCCGATAACCCCGAGAAATAAACGTAATCGCCCTTTCTTAACTCCTGAAAGTCGATAAAATCTATCACGTCACGATCCTCGATAACCGTGGTTTCCCCGAAGTTCACTTGTTTCCTTCTGGAACCGTCTAGAAAGTCCGACCCTATCTTTTGTTTTGAAATAATCCCTATGCGCATGACATTTCGTTTTACCGGTGTGGTGTTTTGTTTCGTATGGAAATTATTGAAAAACGGTATTTTTTCCTGGGAAAAACACATACACGAATGAACAAAATCAATATTCATACCGTTCTTTACTAAAAAATCCACCCCTAAAATAATGCTACAATTTAAATCAGTTATTACTAAAAAATCCTGTGAAAAGTTAAAATTGTCCAAGCTAAAATCTATAACACATTTCCCTACAATTTGCAATAAAATTCCATTTACCGCCTTAACCCGTCTCTTCTCTTCTTGCATACATCTCGCACCCACTTGATCTGCAACGGCTGGGCTGATGCATGAAGCCGTAGCGCCTGTATCTAAAAGAGCTACCACGTTTACACTAGAAGAATTCAATAAAACTAATGGTCTGACCTGCTGATCCGCCTCGTCTGCGACGATCTTCCCCAAGTTCAAGTTCATTGGTCGTTTCGCTTCCGCGCTACGCTGCTGAGCTCGTCTGAGGCCCTCATCCTCACAGGTCAGCCTGGTCACCGCTATCGGCCTCTAGCGACGACGCGTTGTAAAATCCGCTTGCCTAGGACGCAAATTATAATTATTAATACTAGGTCTAATATGTGGTTCCTGACCACTTGACGACGGCGAAATATTCGGCGTTTTTCGTGGTAGGGCTTTGATTAAATTGTGCAGGCCTAAAAGAATGAAACGGCCTGTCTCCCCCCCTCTATTGCTATGGGCCAAATTAGGTCCAAAAGTTGCCGGGTTCCTAAACACATTTACATTATCATCACTTCCCGGACTTAATTTCTCCACCTGTACCAGTACTGCCCTTAGCACCTTCTTATCTACAAAATGGCTCAACATTAATTTATTTCTAAGATGGGTTTGCAATCCTCTTAAAAACTGCGTTATAAAAATGTCATCTTTGGTAACTCTAGCCTTCCTCGCTAGGTCCCCTAAGTAATGGAAGTAGTCCAACAAACTTCTTTTCTCTTGCTTGGCATTGTAGAACTTCTCTGCAAAGTCTGTACTTCCAAATTCTTCATTAAATTTATCCACCACCTCTTCAAATGGCACTGCCCCTAATTTCCCTAAAAAAATATAAGGCTCCACCTTTTAAATACGAATGAAATAATAATTTTAATTCCTCCGACGATATATATTTCTTCCTCGATGCAGCATCTCTGAAGTCTTCTAAAAAGTCTTCAAAGGACTCCTGAGGACTCCCCGAAAAATAAGTTGACAAATCCTCCATCATATTATTAAAATTTAAATCTTCCCTATAAATATTTTATGAAATTATTTCATAACATTTTTCACAAAATGTCCGCTGCGATAAAAATCTTCCAACAATATTTTTCTATTCAATTCTTCACTCGCTTGGCAGGTCGAGGTAATTTCTAAATTAAAAACTTAAGTACAGAAATATACTTCCTTTCAATGTAGTTTCGATCCTTCCTCGTTTCTTCAAGGTCTGGATCGACGATCACTATTCTCTTCTATGACGTCACTTCTTATGACGTCACCTCTTATTTCTTATGAAGCGGTCCGGAGCCTAGCGAACCGGAGATATAAATCTCCGGTTCGTTCGGCGCCTCCGCCAATGTAGGGTCCTAACCACTAGACGATCACGGCCTATAATTGCCTACCTAATCTGTAGGGCTAGGGAGTTTAATTAGGAAGACGTTAGTAACACCAAACTTGTATTTATTGATCGAATATGGTTACAATTTATATAAAAGGGATCAAACTGGCTCGATAGCCATTAAGCTAATCCTAACTATCTAAATTACATCGGTCGCTGACCGAAGCCTAAGGTGAAGTGTGTCACATTGACTTTTTCACATCAAAGCCTCTTTCTTTTTAAAATTACAAATTACGTAACAGTGTCAAAGCGAACACTCACTCTAAAGAGGCCCGTATACAATATTATCGCATAGACAAATATCGAACCTAACTATATACCTTACAGTACCTACTGTAACAACCCCCCCCCCTCGGCATTTGAAATTACAATGAATGAACCCTACGAGTTTCCCGAACGATTCGATGAAAAGTAAATTTAAAGATATAACCGACTAACCATTGATTTAATCTCAGACGGAATTAAACCCTTACGTATTTTTTTATTAGAATATTTCTCCAATTGGAAAGATTCTAATACCAACGATTGCGAATATCTTATTTAGATGATTTGGCCAAAGAAGTGTGTGATTGTATATGGGTAGGTATGTAGAAGTTGTGATAGTAATAACCTAAAGTTATTTTTACTGTTTCTATTACCTAACTGTTCTTTTTTGATAGGTATTCCTTTTTTCGCCATTGCATTTACCCATTTGGTAAGCAATAACTCTTCGTTGGGTGTCAATATAATATAGTTAACCATTCCAATAAAGACGAGAAATACCTATAATGGTTAGATTGAAAAATAACTTACTATCAGTAAGATTAACCTTTTATCATTACGAAAATCAATGATTAGAACGAAATTCATGAAAAAACAATGCAAATAGAAATAAAAATGTCTTACCTGTGCGAACAGATGGCCTAACTGTTTCTAACTAATGTATTGACCTAACTGGTTTGACTTTAAATTACTTATAATTTTTTTAAGTACATTTTTTTCATTTGGATAAGCAAATACATTGTCTATAGAATTTGCTGAGGTTTCAGTTATTCGAGTAGGTTCCATGAAAAGTGGCTTTAAGTTGTATGAATTAAATAAGTTAGTTAGTCTCGTACTAAGGGAGAAAGTTACTAATAAATTTACATTGAAGTCTCCACATATCATAAGAGTTATATTAGATTGTGATTCTTTAAATAATATGTAATCCATGACTTTTTCAAAAACATCAAATGAAGCTGAGGGTGGGCTGTAAACGCTTATGTGCTCCAACTCAATACATGCTACTTCAATGTGGCTTTCAACTGATAAACAGACTGTCATTACGATTTTTGAACTTTAAGTGTTTATTTAGAAATATTAGAGATCCTTCTCGAACAGCATGTGATCTGCAAAAAGAACTACCAACCTGGTGGTTACTGAAATTGAACATGAGCTCATGGCTTTTTAGCCAATGTTCTGTTAGACATAAAATATCAATATTAAAAGAGTTCATGTACAATTCCAACTGTAATAATTTACCTTGTTATTTATACCTTGAATATTTTGGGGGACCAGTAAATTTTGCATTTATTTTACAATTTTGAGTTTTCTGTTTTTATTATGTATTTTATTAATATTATTTGACGGGCTAGAGACTTCTTCTATTGTCGTTGTATCTAATTTAAATGACTTGGAAAATCATCCAAGGTTTTGTTTGACACATCAGTATATGCTCATTAGAGGCATTATGTGTAGCCAAATTTTTGGCTAAACATAGTTGCCAAATTTTTGGCTGTTATATTAAAATAATATGATAGCGAATTTGCTAGTTGTCTTTTGTAATAACTAGGACCGGTGTGAAGTTGGCAGCCAAAAGTTAGCAGCCAATATAATCCGACCAAATTAAGGAGGTACTTTTTCATATAACACTGAGGGCCTTTATGATAGGTTTAAGGCAATATAAATGGTGTCTAGTGCCTGTTGATGAAACCCATACTTCCTTAATGAACCATGTACCCTAAAACGTCGACAATATTCAATATAGATAGTTGGCTGTGGTACTTGTGGTCTTCTAGTCTGATATTGGTATTCAAATGTATTCTAGATTATGCATTAAGACCTATTTAACCTAGCAAGATACAGCTTATTTACTAGCCGAACCTCCTTCGTGGTCAAAATCACCAGCAGCGGTTTCAAGGTAGAGTACACAAATTCAAAGTTTCACTTTCTGTTGGCTTTGGTAGTGTCTTCTTGTCCGATATTGACCTATTTTAGTATTCAAGATTATGCTTTAAGACGTACTTAACATAACTACATACAGGTTATTTACTAGCCGAATCGGCTTCGTGGTCAAAAACATCAGCAGCGGTTTTAAGGTGGAGGAAACAAATTCAAAGTTTCTTTTTCAGTCGGCTGTGGTCGTGTCTTCTCGTTCGATATTGACCTGTTTTAGTATTCAAGATTATACTTTAAGACGTACTTAACATAGCTAGATACAGGTTATTTACTAGCCGAACCTTCTTCGTGGTCAAAAATACCAGCAGCGGTTTTAAGGTGGAGACAACAAATTCAAAGTTTCTTTTTCAGTCGGCTGTGGTCGTGTCTTCTCGTTCGATATTGACCTGTTTTAGTATTCAAGATTATGCCTTTTGACGTACTTAACATATCTAAATACAGATCATTTACTAGCCGAATCTCCTTCGTGGTCAAAAACACCAGCAGCGGTATCAAGTTGGAGTACACAAATTCAAAGTTTCACATTCTGTCGGCTCTGTTACTGTCTTCTCGTTCGATATTAGCATGTAATATTGTTCTTGATTATGCTGTAAGACCTACTTAACATAGCTAGATACACGTTATTTACTAGCCGAATCTCCTTCGTGGTCGTAAACACCAGCAGCGGTTTCAAGGTGGAGAAAAGAAATTCAAAGTTTCACATTCAGTCGGCTCTGGTACTGTCTTCTCGTTCGTTATTAACATGTAATAGAGTTCTCGATTATGCTGTAAGACCTACTTAACATAGCTAGATACACGTTATTTACTAGCCGAATCTCCTTCGTGTTCATAAACACCAGCAGCGGTTTCAAGGTGGAGAAAATAAATTCAAAGTTTCACATTCAGTCGGCTCTCGCACTGTCTTCTCGTTCGTTATTAGCATGTAATAGTGTTCTCGATTATGCTGTAAGACCTACTCAACAAAGCTAGGTACAAGTTATTTACTAGCCAAATCTCCTTCGTGGTCAAAAACACCAGCAGCGGTTTTAAGGTGGAGAAAATAAATTCAAAGTTTCTTTTTCAGTTTGCTGTGGTAGTGTCTTCTCGTCCGATATTGACCTGTTTTAGTATTTAAGATTATGCTTGACGACGTTTCTAACATAGCTAGATCCAGTTTATTTACTAGCCAAACTTGCTTTGTGGTCAAAAACATCAGCAGCGGATTCAAGGTGGAGAAAAGAAATTCAAAGTTTATTTTTCAATCGGCTGTGGTAGTGTCTTCTCGTCCGATATTGATTTGTTTTAGTATTCAAGATTAAGCTTTAATACCTACTTAACATAGCTAGATACAGTTTATTTACTAGCCGAACCTCCTTCGTGGTCAAAAACACCAGCAGCTGTTTCAAGTTGGAGTACACAAATTCAAAGTTTCACATTCAGTCGGTTCTGGTACTTTCTTCTCGTTCGTTATTAGCATGTAATAGTGTTCTCGATTATGCTGTAAGACCTACTTAAAATAGATAGATACACGTTATTTACTAGCCGTACCTGCATCGTGGTCAAAAACACCAGCAGCGGTTTCAAGTTGAAGTACACAAATTCAAAGTTGCACATTCAGTCGGCTCTGGTACTGTCTTCTCGTTCGATATTAGCATGTAATATTGTTCTTGATTATGCTGTTAGACCTACTTAACATAGCTAGATACACGTTATTTACTAGCCGAATCTCCTTCGTGGTCATAAACACCAGCAGCGGTTTCAAGTTGAAGTACACAAATTCAAAGTTGCACATTCAGTCGGCTCTGGTACTGTCTTCTCGTTCGATATTAGCATGTAATATTGTTCTTGATTATGCTGTTAGACCTACTTAACATAGCTAGATACACGTTATTTACTAGCCGAATCTCCTTCGTGGTCATAAACACCAGCAGCGGTTTCAAGGTGGAGAAAAGAAATTCAAAGTTTCACATTCAGTCGGCTCTGGTACTGTTTTCTCGTTCGATATTGACCTGTTTTAGTATTTCAGATTATGTTTGACGACGTTCCTAACATAACTAGATCCAGTTTATTTACTAGCCGAACTTGCTTTGTGGTCAAAAACACCAGCAGCGGTTTCAAGTTGAAGTACACAAATTCAAAGTTGCACACGAGAAAACAGTACACCATGGTACTGTCTTCTCGTTCGATATTAGCATGTAATATTGTTCTTGATTATGCTGTAAGACCTACTTAACATAGCTAGATACACGTTATTTACTAACCGAATCTCCTTCGTGGTCATAAACACCAGCAGCAGTTTCAAGGTGGAGAAAAGAAATTCAAAGTTTCACATTCAGTCGGCTCTGGTACTGTCTTCTCGTTCGATATTGACCTGTTTTAGTATTTCAGATTATGTTTGACGACGTTCCTAACATAACTAGATCCAGTTTATTTACTAGCCGAACTTGCTTTGTGGTCAAAAACATCAGCAGCGGATTCAAGGTGGAGAAAACAAATTCAAAGTTTATTTTGCAGTCGGCTGTGGTAGTGTCTTCTCGTCCGATATTGACCTGTTTTAGTATTCAAGATTATGCTTTAAGACCTACTTAACATAGCTAGATACAGTTTATTTACTAGCCGAACCTCCTTCGTGGTCAAAATCACCAGCAGCGGTTTCAAGGTGGAGTACACAAATTAAAAGTTTCACTTTCTGTTGGATTTGGTAGTGTCTTCTTGTTCGATATTGACCTGTTTTAGTATTCAAGATTATGCTTTAAGACTTACTTAACATAGCTAGATAAGTACAGGTTATTTACTAGCCGAATCGGCTTCGTGGTCAAAAACACCAGCAGCGGTTTTAAGGTGGAGGAAACAAATTCAAAGTTTCTTTTTCAGTCGGCTGTGGTCGTGTCTTCTCGTTCGATATTGACCTGTTTTAGTATTCAAGATTATGCTTTAAGACGTACTTAACATAGCTAGATACAGGTTATTTACTAGCCGAATCTCCTTCGTGGTCAAAAACACCAGCAGCGATATCAAGTTGGAGTACACAAATTCAAAGTTTCACATTCTGTCGGCTCTGGTACTGTCTTCTCGTTCGATTAGCATGTAATATTGTTTGCGAACAGAAGGAAGGAACAGAACTATGCGTCAATGGTTGCATTTATATTATAGATATCTAGCTTTGTTGAATAGGTCTAAAGCATAATCTAGACGTGTGCCTCAAGCCTCAAGCACCAAAGAAAAGTTGTTATTCCTATTATACCGAAGCATAAAAGTCCGATGAAAATTGTGAATGAACAAAAACATCGATGAAATGAAATTACAAATATACAATATAAAAGCAGCCATAAGATCCTCTGCCACTGTAAATATTTATTAATATGTTATAATTAAAAAGCTATCAACGAGTACACCTTACGGCATCTGTTGGCTAATAGCAGCGTTTCAACTTATCGATAATTTGTTGAAACCGTTGCTAGTGATTTTGGCTACCGAGCACATGCGGCTAGGAGATATGCTGTGTCTAACTTTGTTGAATAGGCCCCAAAGCTAAAATAAATCTAGACTGCTTTACTTTACCAATATCGGTTAATTGAATTGTAATTGTATTGTAACATGTAAATATGTCGTGAATGTTTATGTCGATCTGGTAATAGTTGTAATAAATCGGCCCAGAAGAAGAAGATACCCACATGTGATGATCTTGATCATATGACGTCGCCCGCCGCTAACGCCATCTAATAGATGATAGAAGCATTTTTACGTAGGTAAACGTTTTTTCCCAGAAATATTCACAAGCAACATAAAAAATATAACATACCTATTAATTCGGCTAATAATTATTTATGTACGTGTCTCTACAGAGCCACAAAGATCTTAAGGCACTTGGATGAGATAGACATGAAGGCGCTACTTATAGCTTTATAGCATGTTTATAGCACCACCTCTCTCCCTCTTTCTGACACGATTTATACGAAGGCAGCGATAGTTGTGATTTCTGCCACGCGCTCCTTGTGGCACTGTATCTATTAATAAGAATCTTAAATCTTACTATTAAATCCAAAAACAATAGAATAGTTAACCTAACGCCATCTGTTGGCTAATAGCAGTGATTCAACTCATTGACATTTCTTGAAACCGCTGCTGGTGATTCTGACTACTAAGGAGGTGCAGCTAGTAGATAGATGTACCTAGTTATGTTGAGTAGGTCTTGTGGCATAATCTGGAGCACAATTAAATGCCATTATTGGACTAGAAGACACTACTAAAGCCGGCTGAAAGTGAAACTTTGAATTTGTTTACTCCACCTTGAAACTGCTGCTGGTGTTTTTGACCACGAAGCAGGTACGGCTAGTAAATAACGTGTATCTTACTATGTTAAGTACGTCTTACAGCATAATCTAGAACACTATTACATGCTAATATCGAACGAGAAGACAGTACCAGAGCCGACTGAAAAATAAACTTTGAATTTGTTTTCTCCACCTTGAAACCGCTGCTGATGTTTTTGACCACAAAGCAAGTTTGGTTAGTAAATAAACTGGATTTAGCTATGTTAGGAACGTCGCCAAGCATAATCTGAAATACTTTAACAGGTCAATATCGAACGAGAAGACACTACCACAGCCGACTGAAAAAGAAACCTTGAATTTATTTTCTCCACCTTGAAACCGCTGCTGGTGTTTATGACCACAAAGGAGATTCGGCTACTAAATAACGTGTATCTAACTATGTTAAATAGGTCTTACAGCATAATCGAGAACACTATTACATGCTAATATCGAACGAGAAGACAGTACCAGAGCCGACTGAATGTGAAACTTTGAATTTGTGTACTCCACCTTGAAACCGCTGCTGGTGATTTTGACCATGAAGCAGGTTCGGCTAGTAAATAACCTGTATAAATCTATGTTAAGTACGTCTCAAAGCATAATCTTGAATACTAAAATAGGTCAATATCGGACGAGAAGACACTACCACAGCCGACTGAAAAAGAAACTTTGAATTTCTTTTCTCCACCTTGAAACCGCTGCTGGTGTTTATGACCACGAAGGAGATTCGGCTAGTAAATAACGTGTATCTTACTAAGTTAAATAGGTCTAACAGCATAATCAAGAACACTATTACATGGTAATATCGATCGAGAAGACATTCCCAGAGCCGACTGAATGTGAACCTTTGAAATTGTGTACACCGACTTGAAACCGCTGCTGGTGTTTTTCACCACGAAGGAGGTTCGGCTAGTAAATAACCTGTATCTAGCTTTGTTAAGTAGGTCTTAAAGCATTATCTTGAATACTAAACCAGGTCAATATCGGACGAGAAGACACTACCACAGCTGAGTGAAAAAGAAACTTTGGATTTGTTTGCTCCACCTTGAAACCGCTACTGGTGTTTTTAACCACGAAGCAGGTTCGGCTAGTAAATAACCTGTATAAATCTATGTTAAGTACATCTCAAAGCATAATCTTTAATACTAAAACAGGTCAATATCGGACGAGAAGACACTACCACAGCTGAGTGAAAAAGAAACTTTGGATTTGTTTTCTCCACCTTGAAACCGCAACTGGTGTTTTTGACCACGAAGCAGGTTCGGCTAGTAAATAACCTGTATAAATTTATGTTAAGTACGTCTCAAAGCATAATCTTGAATACTAAAACAGGTCAATATCGGACGAGAAGACACTACCACAGCCGACTGAAAAAGAAACTTTGAATTTCTTTTCTCCACCTTGAAACCGCTGCTGGTGTTTATGACCACGAAGGAGATTCGGCTAGTAAATAACGTGTATCTAACTAAGTTAAATAGGTCTAACAGCATAATCAAGAACACTATTACATGGTAATATCGATCGAGAAGACATTCCCAGAGCCGACTGAATGTGAACCTTTGAAATTGTGTACTCCGACTTGAAACCGCTGCTGGTGTTTTTCACCACGAAGGAGGTTCGGCTAGTAAATAACCTGTATCTAGCTTTATTAAGTAGGTCTTAAAGCATTATCTTGAATACTAAACCAGGTCAATATCGGACGAGAAGACACTACCACAGCTGAGTGAAAAAGAAACTTTGGATTTGTTTGCTCCACCTTGAAACCGCTACTGGTGTTTTTGACCACGAAGCAGGTTCGGCTAGTAAATAACCTGTATAAATCTATGTTAAGTACATCTCAAAGCATAATCTTGAATACTAAAATAGGTCAATATCGAACGAGAAGACACTACCACAGCTGAGTGAAAAAGAAACTTTGGATTTGTTTTCTCCACCTTGAAACTGCTACTGGTGTTTTTGACCACGAAGCAAGTTCGGCTAGTAAATAACCTGTATAATCTATGTTAAGTACGTCTCAAAGCATAATCTTGAATACTAAAACAGGTCAATATCGAACGAGAAGACACTACCACACCCGACTGAAAAAGAAATTTTGAATTTCTTTTCTCCACCTTGAAACCGCTGCTGGTGTTTATGACCACGAAGGAGATTCGGCTAGTAAATAACGTGTATCTAGCTATGTTAAATAGGTCTAACAGCATAATCAAGAACACTATTACATGCTAATATCGAACGAGAAGACAGTCCCAGAGCCGACTGAATGTGAACCTTTGAAATTGTGTACTCCAACTTGAAACCGCTGCTGGTGTTTTTGACCACGTAGGAGGTTCGGCTAGTAAATAACCTGTATTATCTAGCTTTGTTAAGTAGGTCATAAGGCATAATCTTGAATACTAAACCAGGTCAATATCGGACGAGAAGATACTACCACAGCCGAGTGAAAAAGAAACTTTGGATTTGTGTACTCCACCTTGAAACCGCTGCTGGTGATTTTGACCATGAAGCAGGTTCGGCTAGTAAATAACCTGTATATATCTATGTTAAGTACGTCTCAACGCATAATCTTGAATACTAAAATAGGTCAATATCGGACGAGAAGACACTACCACAGTCGTTTGAAAAATAAACTTTGAATTTGTTTTCTCCACCTTGAAACCGCTGCTGATGTTTTTGACCACAAAGCAAGTTTGGCTAGTAAATAAACTGGATCTAGCTATGTTAGGAACGTTGTCAAGCATAATCTGAAATACTTTAACAGGTCAATATCGAACGAGAAGACACTCCCACAGCCGACTGAAAAAGAAACCTTGAATTTCTTTTCTCCACCTTGAAACCGCTGCTGGTGTTTATGATCACAAAGGAGATTCGGCTACTAAATAACGTGTATCTAACTATGTTAAGTAGGTCTTACAGCATAATCGAGAACACTATTACATGGTAATATCGATCGAGAAGATATTCCCAGAGCCGACTGAATGTGAACTTTTGACATTGTGTACTCCGACTTGAAACCGCTGCTGGTGTTTTTCACCACGAAGGAGGTTCGGCTAGTAAATAACCTGTATCTAGCTTTGTTAAGTAGGTCTTAAAGCATTATCTTAAATACTAAACCAGGTCAATATCGGACGAGAAGACACTACCACAGCTGAGTGAAAAAGAAACTTTGGATTTGTTTGCTCCACCTTGAAACCGCTACTGGTGTTTTTGACCACGAAGCAGGTTTGGCTAGTAAATAACCTGTATAAATCTATGTTAAGTACATCTCAAAGCATAATCTTTAATACTAAAACAGGTCAATATCGGACGAGAAGACACTACCACAGCTGAGTGAAAAAGAAACTTTGGATTTGTTTTCTCCACCTTGAAACCGCTACTGGTGTTTTTGACCACGAAGCAGGTTCGGCTAGTAAATAACCTGTATAAATTTATGTTAAGTACGTCTCAAAGCATAATCTTGAATAATAAAACAGGTCAATATCGGACGAGAAGACACTACCATAGCCGACTGAAAAAGAAACTTTGAATTTCTTTTCTCCACCTTGAAACCGCTGCTGGCGTTTATGACCACGAAGGAGATTCGGCTAGTAAATAACGTGTATCTAACTAAGTTAAATAGGTCTAACAGCATAATCAAGAACACTATTACATGGTAATATCGATCGAGAAGACATTCCCAGAGCCGACTGAATGTGAACCTTTGAAATTGTGTACTCCGACTTGAAACCGCTGCTGGTGTTTTTCACCACGAAGGAGGTTCGGCTAGTAAATAACCTGTATCTAGCTTTGTTAAGTAGGTCTTAAAGCATTATCTTGAATACTAAACCAGGTCAATATCGGACGAGAAGACACTACCACAGCTGAGTGAAAAAGAAACTTTGGATTTGTTTGCTCCACCTTGAAACCGCTACTGGTGTTTTTGACCACGAAGCAGGTTCGGCTAGTAAATAACCTGTATAAATCTATGTTAAGTACATCTCAAAGCATAATCTTGAATACTAAAATAGGTCAATATCGAACGAGAAGACACTACCACAGCTGAGTGAAAAAGAAACTTTGGATTTGTTTTCTCCACCTTGAAACCGCTACTGGTGTTTTTGACCACGAAGCAAGTTCGGCTAGTAAATAACCTGTATAATCTATGTTAAGTACGTCTCAAAGCATAATTTTGAATACTAAAACAGGTCAATATCGAACGAGAAGACACTACCACACCCGACTGAAAAAGAAACTTTGAATTTCTTTTCTCCACCTTGAAACCGCTGCTGGTGTTTATGACCACGAAGGAGATTCGGCTAGTAAATAACGTGTATCTAGCTATGTTAAATAGGTCTAACAGCATAATCAAGAACACTATTACATGCTTATATCGAACGAGAAGACAGTACCAGAGCCGACTGAATGTGAAACTTTGAAATTGTGTACTCCAACTTGAAACCGCTGCTGGTGTTTTTGACCACGTAGGAGGTTCGGCTAGTAAATAACCTGTATCTAGCTTTGTTAAGTAGGTCATAAGGCATAATCTTGAATACTAAACCAGGTCAATATCGGACGAGAAGATACTACCACAGCCGAGTGAAAAAGAAACTTTGGATTTGTGTACTCCACCTTGAAACCGCTGCTGGTGATTTTGACCATGAAGCAGGTTCGGCTAGTAAATAACCTGTATATATCTATGTTAAGTACGTCTCAACGCATAATCTTGAATACTAAAATAGGTCCATATCGGACGAGAAGACACTACCACAGCCGTTTGAAAAATAAACTTTGAATTTGTTTTCTCCACCTTGAAACCGCTGCTGATGTTTTTGACCACAAAGCAAGTTTGGCTAGTAAATAAACTGGATCTAGCTATGTTAGGAACGTTGTCAAGCATAATCTGAAATACTTTAACAGGTCAATATCGAACGAGAAGACACTACCACAGCCGACTGAAAAAGAAACCTTGAATTTCTTTTCTCCACCTTGAAACCGCTGCTGGTGTTTATGATCACAAAGGAGATTCGGCTACTAAATAACGTGTATCTAACTATGTTAAGTAGGTCTTACAGCATAATCGAGAACACTATTACATGCTAATATCGAACGAGAAGACAGTACCAGAGCCGACTGAATGTGAAACTTTGAATTTGTGTACTCCACCTTGAAACCGCTGCTGGTGATTTTGACCACGATGGAGGTTCGGCTAGTAAATAAGCTGTGTCTTGCTAGGTTATATAGGTCTTAACGCATAATCTAGAATAAATTTGAATACTAATATCGGACTAGAAGACCACAAGTACCACAGCCAAATATCTATATTGAATATTGTGAGTATTATGTCGTCATTTTCGGGTACATGGTTCATTAAGGAAGTATGGGTTTCATCAAAAGGCACTAGACACCATTTATATTGCCTTAAACCTATCATAAAGGCACTTACACCCGTTTGCACTAAACATAAGAATCGCCTAAGTTATTTCCTAACTTGTTTAGGCTACTCCTAGCAAAAAAAGTCATTGCACTAACCCTAAGCCATTCCTAAGTCTTCTTAGGAGATTCTTAACTTTATGAGCCCGATTAGGAGGCGCCTAAGTTAAGGCAATACATAAGTTGTGTTTGTTTTGTAATCTATGGATAATTTGTCTGTCAAGAAATTGTATTTTGCTATGAGCTGGTTTAAGTCAAACAAAGATCGCAATCACCATGGCAGAGGATATATTAAATTTCCTTGAATTCGTAGAAGAAGTCGATTTTCATAACGAACGGCACGCGAGAACTCGCCTAACAAGGCCACGACCAAACTGGTTCCGAAATGGCGATGAAATCGACTTCTTCAAGCGGTAAAGGATGTGCTAAAGTACAGTATTGTGTAACCTTTGAGTTGATGCACTGGCCTTCTTCACACAAAAATCGCACAAACCTCAATTTCTCCTCCGCCGTAAAGTTCGGGGTTCTTTTACTTTTCAACTTATTTTCCATATTAACGAACGATGATAATTCACACTAAATATAGTAATATATACTATTGTTATTGTATCGTAAAAACGTTTCGAATTCAAATCTGCCTAGTAAGTTATATATGTACTCTTTGTCTGCCTCCTTGTTGCTTGACTGACAATGAAAATTGACATTGACTTTCGGTGTATTGACGTTCGCAAATAAAATATACCAAGGCCTTATCTTTCATCTCCTTCTAACTCACAACTGAATCACTGTAAAGAGAAAGCCAAAATATATTCTATAGTCTACATTACTAGCTGGTTTATAAAACCATAAACAATCAATCTTTACATTCATTCAATCATTCTCTTAACTAGGTAATGCCTATGCTACGACTTATGTAAGATAAATCTGTCAGTGCAATATATTTTTTTAGCTAGGCTGTTCTTAGGCTTAGGAGTATCTTAACTAGGACAAGCCTAACTTACGTTTAGTGCAAATGGGTATTAGTGTTATATGAAAAAGTACCTCCTTAATTTGGTCAGATTATATTGGCTGCTAACTTTTGGCTGCCAACTTCACACCGTTTTAACTAGGAAGGTAATATTTACCTTTAGTCAAATAATATTTATTTCTACTAACAAAACTGTTAGTATCCGTTACATGTATTATTGCATGATATAGTATGCAAGGTCATATTCAGCTTATATCTAAGGTTGTTTTCTGATTGTGGCAGGTTATCGCTGTAAGGGAATGTGAACATAACAATTTGTTTTACTTTTAAAGAACAGCGCTTGTCTAAATATTTAATTAAGTCAGATTTGTTCACATTAACCCTTTTACTGAGGCATATGATTAAATAAGAGTCATCACTATATGTTGCGTTATCTACTTTTTGCATAATATCATGCAGATTACAGTTTGGTAAACAATTATTTACTACCGTATGCTCCATATACATATTTAATAATTGGCCCATATTTTTTCCAAGTTCATCGCTGTACATAATTGTTTTTATACCTGGATATGAAGCGCTGACAGCCATAAGGGAAGTAGCTGACGGAGCCCAGTCCGGCACACAACAGCAGCTCTCCATTATTTTAGTTTCTAGGCTAACCTGGCTACTGAGAACTGCATCCATTGCTAGATTCAGTTCCCTGGTTTCCGCTCTGGTTTTGTCATAGAGGCCAATGTAGTGCCCCAGGGAGCGCTCCGCCTGGTCAAGTTTGCATCTTAGTTCATGCATGTTGTCCTCATAGCTAATCTGGTTATAATTAAGCTGAGCGGTACACAACTCCAGTTTATATAGAACCCTTCTTTTATTATGAAGCTTTGTTACAACCTTTATTTTGATTTTTTAGCATATTTTTTTTAAGTAAGTATATAAGTTTATGAAAAAAAACACAATATTAATTTTTACATATTTTCTCAACTTATTTTTTCTCAGTTTCAATTTGTGTGTGCTGTCCCTGCTGCTGGCTGCCACATTACACACTGAGTCATCCTTAGTAAGGTCAAAAGTCATAGTGGGCAAGCTACAGCCCGCAACAGAAACATAGCCCAAGGAGGTATTAACTGCTACCAACTCATCAAATAAGCTCTGCGTGGTCACAGTGGCAGAGCTAATAGCCGCTTCTTCCAGCTGTGTGATATGTTGGTGGGCTACACAGAGTTCCTTCTCCAGGACTGAAGTTCTGCGCAGGACGGACTCAAACTCAGTGCCACAGTGCTCATCAAACTCTCACTAATAAAAATATTAATGGAATGTAGCGCGGAATGCACTTTTATGTATTGTCAGGATTTTAATACAAAATTATCTCGCAGGAGAAAAAAATTGATAAGTACCTTAATAGTGTTTGAATATTAATTATTCAGAAAAACTACAGTGTAACTAATAATTTGGCCACCCACTGTACATACTACCATGTACACAACTCTTTTTAAATGTTTCGATGTACGGCCTTGAATGTAGTCCTACCTAGAATTATTTTAATATTAAAATTAAAAAGGTATACTCAAACAAAAGATATATCGTTATACATTTTTCCGTATAACAATGGTATGGAACCGTTCGTGTGCGGATCCGACTTCCTACTCGCACTTGACCGGTTTTATTTTTTTATGTACCTATCTTTATGTAATTCTGTGATATAATCCCCACAATAAAGAAGTTGTAGTCAGTCGCTGTGTGAAAAACAATTTTATTATAACTTTGGTAATTTTACACAAATCGCACCTTATGATATATATTTTCTTAAAATTACTTAATTTGTACTAATAAGGTGAGTGAAAGATTGTGCAAGTATGAATGTTGTAATACATCGTATTTGCTGCATGTTATGGTGTGCGTTCACTTATCGGCATCGGCACGCATCGGATCGACTTGCGCGTTGCTCTGTCGCACGCAACAGAATGCAAAATGCCGACGATTCGTCCGCAGCCTCCGCGATGAATCTCTTTTTAGAGATAAGCTCGCCTTTGTACGTTTAGTTTCCATTTTGATGTATGTGTATCTTCTGTTTTTGCGTAATAAAGTATAATGAAGTCATCAGGATTTCTATATAAGCTTCTCCGATTCCCAGGAGGATATGCAGTTTCATAGGATTTGATATAAAAAAGAAACAAAAACCCGATCCATCCGGTGCTGATAATTGTGCGTTCACCATTAGGATGTACTAACCATTCATTTCAAGTTTGCCGTGGCTGACCTTTACAAAATGACGTCACAGGGCGACAGCTATGCGTACCATTGATAAAAAAATGTACTTGGTGGCGGAGCTGGTTAATTTAATTTCTTTATCAAAATCATCATTTTGTCATGTTCGTGATCTTTTTATTTTACTAACTTTTTACTAGGGAGTATTTGAGCATATACATAGCAATACGTAAACACAATATACGTATTGCTATGTATATGCACATATACTCCCTATTAAGAAGGTAGTAAAATAAAGAGTCGGCTTCCTGTGTATTTACTTGCAGGCAAGTTAGCACCAACTTTGACGAACCTTGTTTTCCCTCTCCTCTTCAAAAATGAATACATTTGAGTAACACATGGTGTTCAGCGCCATGCAAAACTTTTAATTTTTTGCGAGGGGGGTGGGAAGGGAAATTCGACTGTTTAAACGGTCAGCCACAGCAAACTTGAAATGAACGGGATTATCTGTAATAAATTGTATCACAAACGCTTCTATGCATCTGGATATAAACTGTAAAATATCATCTTATATGAGATCTAGAACATAATAGTGATTTCATAGATTCATTTATTTACATATATATATGTTACGGCTAAAGCTAGGTGTGAAACTAAACTTAAGTTTAGCCGGCTAGTGTTAAGATTAATTTCGAGCCTCGGCTAATGTCCGAAAGAATGTTCATTGCGATAAATGATTTCAACATTAGTCAGCTAAACTGCAGTTTAGCCTCGACGCTGTTGAGCTAAAGATGGGTGAGAAAATATGGTAGACATTAGCCGACTAAACTTAAGTTTATTTTTCAGTATACCTAGGCTAATGTTGAACAATTACCGTCTTAATCTGGAATAAGTGATGATAATGATTCGGTAGCCGTAAACACTGCGGTAGCTTAGGTGAAGGATAAAGGGAGTGAGCGAAGCGAAGCCCCCTTTATCCTTCGTGTTAGGTTGAACATGTAAGAACAACAAAAAATACTTATACTCGTCTTATTATAGTTTTTGTTGTTCTTACAGGTAACACCTAACACGAAGGATAAAGTGGGCTTCGCTTCGCTCACCCCCTTTACCCTTCACCTGAGCTACTGTAGTGTTTTGCCCTGATATTAGAAATAGCTTTCTCATCTGTATAAAATTACCCCGCCCCGCTCCCCGTACGAATACTTCGTTTTCAACATTAGCTAACTAATGTCCAACATTAACCGAAACGCATCGGCTAATGTGCAGTCTAGCCGAATACAGATGACATCCGTTATCACAAACGAACATGACTTTGGACATTAGCCGAGGCTCGAAATTAATCTTAAGACTAGCCGGCTAAACTTAAGTTTATTCTCACACCTAGCTTTAGCCGTAACATATATATACACAATCAGGTCATAAGTTCTGTCACACAATAAAAACTTTTGAATTTAGAACGCTGGCCACAAAAAAGTTTATTGAATTCGAATTTAGAATTTTTCATGAAAATAAAAATGTGTACTTTTTAGAATTTTCCTCATTTTTAAATATGGAGTGGACACTCAAAGAAGACCGTGTCGCAGTTATTGCGTTGCATCGTTGCGGTTACGCGCCAATTCAGATTTTCGACTTACTGAAAAATTTGAATATAACCAAAAGATTCGTTTATCGTACCATAAAACGATACAATGAAGACTCTAGTGTAGATGACAGGTCAAGAAGTGGTCGCCCTCGCTCTGTTAGGACTCCAGCAGTGATAAAAGCTATGAAGGCGCGAATTCAAAGAAATCCCATACGTAAGCAGAAACTGTTGGCCCTTCAGATGGGGTTAAGCAGGACCACGGTGAAAAGGGTGTTAAATGAATACTTAGGGCTTAGGGCATATCGAAGAAAAACAGGACATCGTTTGGACGCTCGTTTAATGGACCTGAGACTGAAGAGATGCCGCGCTTTGTTGAGGCGGTACGCGGGAAAAAAGCATCGGGAAATTCTTTTTTCGGATGAAAAAATTTTCACAGTGGAAGAGAGCTACAACAAACAAAATGATAAGGTGTACGCACACAGCAGTGAAGAAGCGAGCAACCGTATTCCGCGTGTCCAACGAGGTCATTTTCCATCCTCGCTCATGGTTTGGTTGGGAGTCTCTTATTGGGGCTTAACTGAGGTACATTTTTGTGAGAAAGGCGTAAAAACGAATGCAGTTGTGTATCAAAATACAGTCCTCAAGAACCTTGTGGAACCTGTTTCTCATACCATGTTTAATAACAGGCACTGGGTATTCCAACAAGATTCTGCGCCAGCTCATAGAGCGAAAACCACACAAGACTGGCTGGCGGCGCGTGAAATCGACTTCATCCGGCACGAAGACTGGCCCTCCTCCAGTCCAGATTTGAGTCCGTTAGATTACAAGATATGGCAACACTTGGAGGAAAAGGCCTGCTCAAAGCCTCATCCTGATTTGGAGTCACTCAAGGCATCCTTGATTAAGGCAGCCGCCGATATTGACATGGACCTCGTTCGTGCTGCGATAGACGACTGGCCGCGCAGAATAAAGGCCTGTATTCAAAATCGCGGGCGTCATTTTGAATAAACTTTATTACCATAAGAATCTATGTTTTATTAAGTTCATTTTGACATAAATAATAAACATGTCTAAATTATTTCATATTGCACATGTGACAGAACTTATGACCTGACTATGTATATATATAGTCATCTAAAGAATAAATATCCGGTTACTTAATACACGAGTGCTAGCAATTACTTACCTAAATAATATTTTCATTAACTCGCGTAATTTTTAGGGTTAGGTACAGACGTAGGTAAGGTACGAACATTATTTCTTCTCGATCAGCTTAACAAATCTTTAGATAGCCTACACTCAACTACAGTTCCCGCTAAGATTCTTTGTCTCTGAGCGAGACTTAACCTCTCGCTCTCACCCCACGTTACCCTATGCGAGCAAGAGATCACAGCTCGCTCAGAGTTACAGAAAATTGGCGCAGCCTGTACTTAGCTCGATATCAAATTTTAAGCTGAAAACTTAATATTTTTTAATAAACATTGCATGCATTTATAATTTTATAAGTGCATGTTAAAATGTTCTAAAATCTAGATTGTTCGTTTTAATATATATAACTAAAAGGCAGTGCCAATAGACGAATCATTCATTCTACTTTAGTTAGTTACACACAATTAGGTACCTTCACTTTGTCTTGCTATCGCATCGAATGCACTGCATACAAAAATACACAATACCTATTTTATCGTTGCTAGACGTTTTGATAAAAATAGCTTTCAAGGCTACTTCTAATCTAATCTGACCCATAAATAACACAATACAACAAATGCAGTGACAGATACAGTCCGCGCCAAATTTCTGTGGCTCTGAGCCAGGGTAAGGTGGGTGGTAACCTCCATTTCCCGCCTACGTCGATGCAACTTACTGATGCGAGCCTATCCGACGCAGTTATCTCCTTAAAATAAACTCGATGCTACTCCGGCGCTAAGCCCAAGGAAGCGCGGGGAAGGGGGTAAAATGATGTTTTACCGACGAGGGTGTGAGAGGTTACCCACCTTAACCACGCTCAGAGCTACAGAAACGTGGTGCGGTAAGTAACAAGTCTAAACACATATCCGCTGATATGTACTACAATCACTGGATTCAAGGCATTCTTTGATGACAATAACACAGTCAGTTACACAAAATAATCTCTAAATCAATTGATGTTGCGCGTTCACTTCGTAATCATGACCGGACTCAGATTTCCGTGTAGTACGTAGGTCGATTGAGTCGCAACAGATAGAAAACCGTCGGAAAGACATATGTTGTGTTCACTCCAATCATTCCGTATGTAAAGTACTTATAGCACAGTTCAACTGTGATTTTGTTCTTATTATCGAGACTGTCTTCGGAGTTTCTTAGTTCGTTTTTGTCCTTGCCAAGGAGCGCGCAGATTACTGCATATGAGACCGATTTGCCGAAGGCTCGCGTGGCCAGGACTCCGCAGAAGCCTAGGATAGTCCTGAGTATTGTGTGGCCCAGCATTATGATTGAGGGCCAGATGATCTTGTACGGCGGGTCCTGCTCGCTAGCCACCATGTTGCCGAGCTGGTAGTTGGTCCAGGATCCAATGAGGATGCCGGCGCATACACTCACAATCATTGTTGTGTCGCCTCTGGAAAAAGAAAATTGTGGATGAGTTGTAGATGATGAAGGTGGTTGGTAATAGTAAAGATGACGATTTTTTTTAAATTTGAACTGCCATGTCTTTGAATTAAGTGAAAACATTAAAATCTGTCTGATCTGCACACAAGGCTTTAAAACTTTGTACCTTGAGTAAGTCCAAGTACAAACTAGCACACAATAACCATTGATCACATTTGTTCTGCATTCTTAGATAGCATATCTTTATTCTACCTATATTTATAAACAAATCATTCATATAGTAGGTAAATGCCGAATCAAATACTTCAGTAATAATGTATAAATACTAGAGACGCTAGCTTGAACAAAATATGTGCGTCAGTTGTCATAGATAACAATCTTTGCGCTCAGATGCGACATGCCGAAGACGTACAGTCGCCTTTGCCCAATAGTATACCTGTTTAATATTTATGCTTCGGAACGCACCGGTTTTCGTTGCGCGGATCGATCGCGAGTAATCGGGACATCATTAGCGGAAACGGAACCGCAGCTGTCACTCGTACCAACGAGATGAAAAATTAGAGGTTATTTTTCTTGTCGTGAGAAAAAACATGTCTGCTCATGGCGTCGGGCCATTGACTGTATTTCGGTGTAACAATTGTCTAACACAGGTGTCGGGCCTGGTCGGAGTGTTGATCATAATAATCGTCGGGAAATAAGTAGATTCGCGTCAGCGGTTGAGTGATTCGTGTTGTGCGGTCCCCGACTCGTCGTATCGGACGGCGACTCCTCGTGTCGGCAAGCAGCACGCCGGCGACAGCGTCGGCGGCAAATAGTGAGATTCGGTTCCTCTCCTATCCCAATTGTGCTCCTATCCTGTATTCCTGCCTCGAATCGAGCCTTCGAATTCCGGTCTACGACGACAAGGTAAAGTAGCAATCACGATTTTCTCCCGTGCTGGCAAAAACCCAGCCCCTCATGATTCCACGCCGTTCGGTTGAAGCGTGGAATTAAACATTTTGGTAGCAGGCGCGGTTTCCTAGTGGGAAATCACCGATTCACGGACGGTTGTAGGGTTGTTTTTTTGCCACATTGTAGTTGGGAGAAAAGAATATCTCAGATTGGCCGGCAAGTCGGCAATGAGTCTGTGGTCGGTATACCACAATTAAAGTTCATTTTCGGTTAGTGAAAGTATAATTGTCAATTTAGTTAACAATTATTATAAATTTGCAGTCGGAAACTACTGTTTGTGCGCATAAAGGATTGAACAGTCATTCTGCGAAGTAACTAGATTGTATTACTTGCGGTAGAACATCGGGTTCTATAGTACTGCAGTGTTATTTCGGTTTACAGAGCAGGGTCAGGCTATTTAAGGGGTATTAAGCTGATTTTGCTGACCTCAGTAGAAGTGTGGGTCATATCGGAGGGGCCACTTCTAGAAGGTCACAGCTACCTTCATTATATTAAAAATAGCTTGGATTTCGGAATCCAGTGTGGTTTAGGGTGCTATATTGTTTAGGTTTATAGTCTCGGAGCCCACCACTTATTATTTTGTATTGTTTTCATAATCAAGTTTTGTGGGTTATTTTTGTATTGTGTTTTATGGTGGCATTCTCTAATTGATTTAGAGTGAATATTTATAAGGTGTATGTCCACAGGGCGACCATATTAAATATTGTTTAGGATTTAATTGTTTTAGTGGTTGCCTTGGTTTTTACAACTTAGTTTTAATTTCTGTGCCCAGCGCTGACGGGCAAGTGCTGGTCTCTGGCTGTGCTTAGTTCGGTAGTGAAGCATAGGACCAGAAACAATTGAATCAGTAACCATGGCACCTTCGCCCTTGACGGTACTGCGGTATGGTGTCCGTGAGGAGATGAGATGGCTCGCCCATACTCACAAGTATGTGGAGCGACCTGACATGGACGATGTCCTGCTCAAGCGTGTGGAGGACGCAATGACACGCGTCGGGAAGGTGTGTCGGCTGGCTGCGGAGGCTGAAGCTCTTGGGCTTACGGATGAGGCTTCGGTGGCTGCAGTGAAGCAGCTCTGCGCGGATGCTGACCAAGCGATGGAGTGCTTGGGCGACATCGAACGTCGCGCGGTAAAAATTAAGCGGTCGCGACGGAATGACCGCGGGGAGGGTAGCGGAGACCCGCCCCCTAAGGGTGTTGTTGGACGGCTGCCACACCTGGAGATTCCGGCCTTCGGTGGGGCAATTGATGAGTGGCCGGCATTCATCAATTTGTTCGATAGTTTGGTCCACGGTCGGGACGACCTGGACAACGCCTACAAGTTGGCCCAACTATTGATGGCACTGCGGGGTGAACCGAAGGAGTTGGTCGGTCACCTAACGGTCACGGCGGGCAATTATGATATAGCCCGGTCCATATTGTTTGACCGCTACCAACACAAACGGCGGTTGGTTGATGCGCAGCTGGGGAAGCTGTTTAGCATACCAAGAGTAACCCGGGATGTTGACATCCGGGTACAGGTGCTCAACCCTGTGCTGGTGGCCACTAAGGCCCTTCAGAACCTTGGTCTGCCGGTAGACCAATGGTCATATATCGTTTTGTATATGGTTTTGTCGAGGTTGCCTGCAGCTGTTCAAAGTCGGTTTGAACAGCTGCATGGGGGCAGTAGCTCGGAACTGCCCACGCTCGTCCAATTAACGGATTTTTTGGAGGGTGACGCCAACCCGCGCGGATGCGGGAGGGGCCGCGCCCCCCGCCCCCACGGGGGGGTGGGCGGTCAAAACAATTTGGCGTTTTGAATGCCGCGCCGTCGGGTGACGGCTGCGTGCACTGCGACAGTGCCGGTCATGAAGTGACCAGTTGCGCCAACTTAAAGGCGCTCGGGGTAGCTGCCCGCAGGAAGGTAGTCTTCCGCCACCGATTGTGTTTCGGTTGTTTGGGGCCGCACCCGCTGAGCAAGTGCTCACGCGCATTCCCCTGCGAGTGCTGTGGTGGCAAGCACCACATCGTGTTGTGCCTGAACCGGTCAGGCCCTTCGGACGGTCACCAGGGCCGGACTCAGGTTAGTTGGTCACAGGGCCCAACCAGGGCCGGACCCAGTCCCCCTCCGGGCAACGGGAGTCACCAACGGGGTGACTGGGGTACCCGCGGACGGGACCCCCCCCGAGGGGAAGGGGGCAGCGCGGGGGGTAACAGGCGGGATAGCCGGGGTTCGGTCGCCGCTGTCCAGGGTCAGCGAGGACTTCGGGCCGCTGGCTCACCGCGTGTTACGGGCGGGTGTCAGATGGCACCTATGAGTGGCGCGAAGGCTGGGAGCCCACCACCTTCTGCGCCACCCTGCCCGTCGCTCTGGGAGGCGAACAGGGAGGCGAACAGTCGGATGTCGCCCCCATTCCTAGAGCGCCCCAGGTTGGATCCACTCTCCCCCCTCCATCCACGGTGGCCACCGGGCACACCGTACACAGTCCGGTATGGTCGGATACCAGGACAGCGAGGGGCCTACTATACGGGTTGGGACCCCTTGATGCACATACGGTCTGATATGCCGGTTGCATATCAGCAGCCGAGTTACTCCAAGGCCGACGGAGGTCTGAGCGGGTTCGGATCCCGCGGAAGTTCCCGCTAGGGACACGCCGCCCACTTACAGGGTGCCGCCACTCCACAGACGGTCATGCTCCCCACCGCCTCGGTGATAGCGTGGAGTTCGGACGGCAATTCTTGTGTGGCACGAGCACTATTGGACTCGGGGGCCCAGGGGTGCTTAGTCTCGTGCAACCTTGTAAGACGGTTGGGCATTTCGGTAAGGGAGTATCCACATTCCATTCGGGGAATTGGGAACACGGAAGTCGGTTCCGTTAAGGGAGTATGTCGGATTACTCTCTCGTCACGGGTGGATTCATCGGTGAATCTGACGGTCACGGCATTAGTCATGCCTAATGTGATGGGCTCACACCCTCACGTACGGTTGTCGCCCTCGGTGCGACAGTTGGTCGCTGGGTTGTCACTGGCTGACCCGGAGTTCGATATTCCGGGCCCAGTAGACATTTTATTGGGTGTCGATGCCTTGGGATACCTGTTAGTGCCAGGTGTCCACGTGTTGCAGGCGACTGGTCTGGTTTCGGTCAACACCAGACTGACCATGCGGTAATGGGTCCGGTCATGCCGGCTGCCCCACGCCTAGCGACTCGTAGTCCCTTATTCGGTTCTGGACACACGTTGTGAGTTTCAACAATATACTAGCACTGTTGGGCTGGTGTTTGCAGATTACACTCAAATTATGTTCGGATGTTTTGTCATCTTACGTCGAAACCACGTGAGTTCAAAATCGGAAACCTCATATTTCGGTAACTTTCGGAGTCCTCTGCCTATTAAAATAAAGTCCTACCTTCTCATGCGTTCCATTCCTTATGCGCTTGTTTACCTTGACGACATTGTTGCCGTTGTTTTTATTTTTTTTCTCAGAAACTATATGACATACAGATGTTCTGATAACATTTCCTGGGGGGTCAAAATCGGGCCCGTAAACGCTATGAGTTTCAACTTTTTACTCGCATGTGTTGGGCTGGTGTTTGTAACGTTTTTTTTTTTTTACGAAAACTAAGCGAGTTCAAAATCTGAAACTTCGTATTTGGGGGGGTCCAAAAAAGGTCTAAATCGTCTAAAATTTTAGAGACGTTCCTAAGAAGTGTTGGGCTAACTTCACATCGCTTATACATACTACCCATATACCTTATACATACTAACCATAAAGTATCGATACCTAGTTATATCGATAGGATTTAGGCTTTTTTTTAGGAATAATAGAAAAATAGGTTTTTTTTACGCCGACTCATTCGCCAAACAACAACAAAGAATGTCAGAAAATAAATATGGCGAAATAGCTGGCTTTCTGACAATCGAACATCAATCGATCCAATAAGGCTGGCTCAACCAAACAAATAAATGGCTGCTCTAGGCTGGTTGGTGACGGGCAATGTCGCGCCGCGGCTGCCTGAGAGAGGTCGAGAGAGATAGAGAATAATAATAACAACAAGGACGGTTGGAAGGAATTGCGGCGCGTTCATAGGTCGTAATTGTAAGATGCGTTCAAAAAACTAGTTCCGTCCCTTCGTACATCAAAATTGGTTTGATTCGATTCGATTCAAGTACATTTGTTTCGATACCAAGTAGGTACTCGCTAGATTGATTCGATGCTAAAAGTACAACTACTTTCGTACCAACGTATCGAAACTAACGTATCGAGTATAATACTCGTATTTACTTGAATCGGAACGTCCCTTTTTGCGGGCGCAACGTTGAAGATGGCGGACGAAGATGAAGTAGACGTGCCCTAGACAAACGCCGGCGCCGGCATAAGGGCATGAGCGAGACTTTGTTTTTTTTTTGCTAATATCTTTATACAGGGATTTCCCCTCATTTTGGAAATCCAAAACAAACGAATATGCAAATAAAATAAAAGATATTATTAGAATATTTTCTTTTAATTCATGGATTATAGCCTCACGTCTCCATTATTATTATACCCAAAATACGAGGAGCAACCAACTACCGTAGTTATCGAGAGCCTTTGAATAGCGGGAATAGCTTATCGCATTTTGAAAATTTTCAATTTTGGGTCGAATCAACTTCAATAATGTTTCAAAAGAATCATTGTTCATTCGAAGAAAATATAATCGTCGAGTCGAGTGAATCGATTTATGGCATATATTAATATGTCAAGTAATGTCATATCTGCGTTGGAAATCATTTTCACTCATCATTTATACAATCATTTATATACGACAGTACACGACTCTCTTGAGAGTGCGCACTTGATGCAGATCGGTAGGCGACTGTGTCGTGCGGCATCATGACGGGCCCGTCAAGCATCCCATCAATCAAAATTGATATCATGCATGCATGTCATTCAAGATTGATCGTCTCCGGGACGCTTAACGTCAATCAGTCTGCGTCCTGGGTATATATTGTTCTGTGGTCTGCGTGCGCACGCACGCACGTACAAGTGATATCGTGTTATTATTAAATGGGGTATTGTACAGCGAAGTTGTGTGGAAAAATACCAAGACATCAGGTCCTCAAAAGGATGGCATATCATTGGCAAGCAGATATTAACTAAATAAATACATTAATAAATAAGCATGGAAACCAGATAAGTTCTTACTCCAAACTCGGACCCCCCTTGATGTCTAATAACTTTCTCTCTTTCTTTTGCGCAACGCGCAACAAGAACAGCACAATACCTCCAGTATTGTGCTGTTCTTGTCTAGCATTGCTTAGGATGAGTTAGTGTTGGGCGCTGTATGTATTGTTAATATCGATGAATTAGTTGAAGTGGATTCTGCTTTATTATTTAAAATTGGTATTATTATACTATTTAGGCGTACTTGAAATACATTTTGATTAACGAAATTCAAAAAGAACCTCAAGGTCCCAAAAATGCACGGACTTGGACATGGGTAAAGTGGGACAGGTAGAGTCACCCCTTTTTAACATTGTAGCGTATTTATTTCGTAGTCTTCCACGATTTTATGGCAAGGGGTGACTCGGCGTGTCCTTGACTATGCCTAGTTAGTCAGGAAATTAGTCTGAACTTTATTTTTTAATTAAAATGTTGTTTGCTTTGTTTAAGGTTTCCTAAATGGCCAAAAATAAAAGAAATGTGGATTGATGCCACAAAACGACCATCTGAGTGGTGTCCTCCTCCCACGGGTGTGATATGTTCGGTACACTTTGAAACAGTGTGCTTCAGATTGACTTAGTGCAATAATCGATATATCGCGCTGTACCGACACTTTACTTACCAGCTGTGGTACGTATAGTATATCACTACATAATACAAATTAAATTTCCTCACCGCATCTGTGTGTCTGTCTCTTTGTGAGCGCTTATTTCAAAAACGACCTAAGGGATTTTGTTACGGTTTGCATGTGTGTATATTTTTCTTAAAAGATTCAATATACTTTTGTATTCAAGATAAAAGATAGTAAAGAAAAATCGATGTTTTCCAATGATATCATAAAAAATACGTTTTTTGTTAGAGCTTTCACGGCGTACGCCCGCTAAAGTAGGAGTTAAACAAGGTTAAAAAATTACTACTGAAATTGACTTACCAACACTTTTTAATCCTTTTAAGTCTCTTGCGTACAATCTAGTACGCTAAATCAAAGTGGAACACTGGACAGCTGGAACTTCAAATATAATAGGATTTATCAATAGCAGGGGTAATTTTACTCGAAGGTATAATTGTTTTCAGGTACTTTTACCTGATCAACTCTTGATAACTCAAAGAATTATGCAAAATAAGAATGATGCGTTAGTTTTTTGTTTTATGCGATGTTTCGTTTTAAAATATAAAGTACCTAATGTCATGTTTGTCAATCTAAAACATAAAAAAACTTTACCCTTTGGCCCAGGTATTTTTGTAGTCTTATTTTGAAAAGTCATATTATTTTTTGTTGATCTGAAACAAATATAAACTTTACCCTAGTAAAATAGTTCCTTTTATTCTTTATCCCACAACGGATCATGGAGTCCCGTCATCGAGTTATTGTAATACTCTGTTCTTGGCTCAGGTATTTTTATAAAGTCTTATTTTGCAAATCAAAGGTATTTTATTTTATTTTGTTGTTAATCTTAAACATATAAAAACTTAACCCTTGTAAAATCTTTACATTTTTGCAGAATGTTATTCATTATCCTACAAGTGATCACGGAGTCCCGTCAACATCGAGTAATTATAATACCCAGTTCTTGGCCCAGGTATTTTTGTTGTGTTATTTTGAAAATCCAGTTCTTTTTGTCAATCTTAAACATATACAAACTTTACCCATATAAAATAGTTCCTTTTTGCAGAATGTTATTCATTATCCCACAACGAATCATGGAGTCCCGTCAATATCGAGCCAGGCCACTGCCAGCCCAAAAATTCGAACAACTACAAATATTGACCTTTTAGAAACAACCTCAAACTCTGAAAAAAACGTATTCGTTTTAAAATAACCGACCCAACACAGAAACTTAAACAGTCGAAAAATAAAGTAAAACCATTACAAAGTGCAAATCGCGTATTGGAAAAAATACGTCTTTAAAATCGTTACTGAAGGAAGTAGAAGACAATCAATTAGTCACTGACGAGCATACGTCCATCCTGGAAGATATGCTCAGAATGTTCAACATTCAGAAATTACAAAAAGTAAATTTTTAAAGGCCAAGTCGGGTGAAATAATTCGAACAAAATATTCACCCCAACTGCAAATATTTGCACTGACCCTACATTTACAAAGTAATGCTTATCAATACGTCAGGAAAACTTTATATGCGTGCTTACAAACACTACCTAAATGTAACCAAACCGTCAATGGTCGCCCTGGTTTCACAAAAGAAGCTTTCAATGCACTCTTGAAATAAAAGCTTTGAGATTCGATGGCTGTTCTACTAATAAGTCAGCTGTTAAGATTTTGGGATGTAATTGAGACTCCCACAACCTTAAAACAACATTTAAGGTAGACGACAGTGAAATCGCGTTTTTTTAGACGCTGTCCACATGGTAAAATTAATAAGAAATAGTTTTAAATTTTACGGCGACTTAAAGGACGGTGATCATAATTTGATTGAGTGGGGAAATACATCGAGAAATTGCACGAGTTTCAGGAAAAGGAAACGTTTCATTTGGCTAATAAGCTCCGTTCACCTCATGTTTATTTAGAAGAAAAAAAACACCATGAAAGTCAAACTGGCCACGCAATCTTTTAGCAGAAGTGTAGAGACTACATTGTAATTTTGTAATTCGCAATTAAAAATAAATGAATTCTAAGATGTTAAAGGAACTGTCAATATGTTATTGGTTTTATCTACACACGTGTCATAAACCCTCTTTACTGCGTCTAAAAACCGCACGTTAGTACCAGCATAATGTAAAACTATTTGGTAAAAACTCCTTTCATATCTGAAAATTTGTACATTATGACCATAATGTGTAAATTTTCTACAGATTATGTCATTCAAATTTCGAACGCCGACACCCGACTGCGTGCCGCTTCTAGTTTGTCTGTTAAGTTGGTACTACAGAACAAGCTAAACAACTGCAGAGATAAGATCAATGCCACACTGCCGTGCGGTTCCTGAACACATCAAAGAGAGCTTATGATATGTGTGTAGATAAACTAGTGTATGTAACTGTACATAATTAGGCATTAAAACTCTCGAGTGATATTATTATGAAAATCGCCTTCGTCAGCTCGTTTCATAAACCCACTCTTGAGTATTAATGCCCTACATTATGTAGCAGTCACATAAACTACTATTAAACGACATATTTGACATCTTGGATTCTAAAAACCACTGTTATGGTTTTAAGCGCGCAAGTAATAAAGAAAGTTACTTTGATGTATACAAAAGGGTGGATGAGGCAAAACAATATTTATTGTCACTGTTCACGAAAATCCACAGAGGCCAGAAAAATATATTCTACTAATAAAATCTCGTCGCCATACAGGACACGCTAGATTCTGAGTCTGCATTGAAAGTGCGAAAGTATTATTTAAAAAAATAGTCTTGGTCTGCATTGAAAGTGCGAAAGTATTATTTAACAAGTTAGTCTTGAATGATGCGTGTCCTATAGCCTATCTGCCTCTTTATAAACCTTGTTCCTTGGAGATAACTATGGTCAGGTAACTGGTTATCTGTCAAGATTTTTTTCCTCAGAGATAGCTAGTTATCTCCAAGGATTTATTTTGCCTCGCAGATAACTGCATTTTTTAACAGTTATCTGCGAAGAAAATTTATTCCTCGCAGGTAATTAGTTATCTCCGAGGAATAGATTTTCGTTATAGATAAATTTTAAAAAATACAGTTATCTGCGAGGCAAAACAAACCCTTGGAGATAACTAGCTATTTCCTAGAAATATAATTTCTTCGCAGATATAACTGTTAAAAAAAAGTTATCTGCGGCCTATTCCTTAATTGAAGCAACAAGTTACAAATTACAAGTGGATGTCTCTTCTCATATTCTACTATTAGAAAGAGACTGCCGCTCTTGTATCTGCATCTTGTTGCTTCGTAATATGGGCCACTATAAGGAAGTTTAAGTTACCCTACTTAGTATTTTTAATGAAATACATATAAAAAAATGGTCCATTAATCAAAGATATGTGGAGCTAAGGCAGAAATCTATGCAGCCAAACTTTTTTGCTTGTTACAACCCGACACAGAACTGCAGCAGTCTCAATCCGGAAATTGTATTCCTAAAGGACATTTTAAATTGACCGAAGAAATATTACAGAGGAACGATGCAAACACTTTGTGCAGAATGGTGATACTGACACAGTTGAAGATGATTTGGCCATTGCCATACAAGAGACATCATTGTCATTTGTTGAAAATATAATTTAATATATTTCGCGATTTGTGGTTCAAGTCAAAAACTTAAATGCAGCAACTGTATTCAATCATTAATATCTTTAAACGAAGAACCAAATTCTCTTATATTTGCTCTGGCAAATATAAGAGAATTTGGTTGACCAAGTTGGTTTAATCTATCCATCTGAAATGGTAACAAAATATGTTGTTGAAACAGTCATAAAAAGTAATTCCAATTACAAAACGGTTAAGCCCGATCGCAGCGCAATTTCCATCATGACTAAAACATTGCAGTCCAATGAAGATTTGTTCCTGATTTATTGCTACACCAATTTGATTACGAAAATACAATTCATGTCATAAATCTGACTAAATGTATAATAGAGAAGTATACAAATGTGCGATTAGCTTATTTAACAAAAAAAAATGCATTCAGGGTGTTTAATTCCACGCCTCAACCGAACGGGCGTGGAATCTTGAGGGGTGGTTTTCACCAGCACGGGGAGTATCGCAAGTGGTAATGACCATGACGCCTTGGGCCGGAACTCGAAAGCTCAATTCGAGGCAGGAATGCGGGATAAGGAGCACAATGGGTGGGTGGAGAGGATTCGAATCTTACTCTCGTCGTAGCCCGATGCTGTCGCCGTCGTGTTGCTTGCCGACACGAGGAGTCGCTGTCCGAATGCGACGAGTTGGGGACCGAACAACTTTAACCTTCACAACACGAAGCACTCACTCCGCTGACGTGAATCTACTTATTTTCCGACGATTATTATAGTTAACACTCCGACCAGGCCCGACACCTGTGTTAGACAATTGTTACACTAAAATACAGTCAAAGCCCGACGCCATGTGCTGACATTTTCTCACGACAAGAAAGTAACCTCTAACTCGTCATCTCGTTTCTGTACAAGTGACGGCTGCAGTTCTGTTTCCGCTAGTGATGTCCCGATCACTCGCGGTCGATCCGCGCAACGAAAACCGGTGCGTTCCGAAGCATAAATATTAAACACAGGGCAAAATGCCATCAGACGTGTTTATACGAAGTTAATACATTTTATAGGCCTATAGTAAACGCTTGGTATAATTTCGTCTATACAGGATGTAACAGAAATGGAGTTACAAGCCGAAACGGGGTTGTTAGGGACTTAATTCTGAACAACTTTCACTATAGGACTGACTTGATCAGAGCAACTTTAATAGTCACTCCTCCATACAAACCAGCTGCGCGGTCGACCTGAAAAATACTAAGATGAGATTAATAAAGTTGCTCTGATCAAGTCTGCCCGATAATGAAAATTGTTCAGAATGATGTCCCTAACAATCTCCCTTCGGCTTGTAACCCTCTTTCTGTTATATACACCCTGTACACTACGTATACTGTATAACTGTGACTAAATAGACAGGCAAATATGTTCTAATCTGGAAAATAAAATGCATTAAACGGATGTCCTTTTGTAGTACCATTAACCTGATAATTTAATCTTGCTAACAAAGAAAAAGTATCCAAGACGAGAACAATTTATCTTTGTGTCAATCTAGTCTACATCCGTCTCGTTGAACCGATTTAGTTCTTGAAACTATGTATATAGGTATATATAAATTGATTTAGCGCAAATACATCAAAATAATTATTATCACCAATAACTAAAAATAGACATTATCGAAAATCTATCACAAGCTTCACATCACTAGTTCGATAGAATGGGTCCCGGGTTCGAGTCCCGGTGGGGGCAAATATTTGTTTGATGAGAACGGATGTTTGTACCCTAGTCATGGTTGTTTATCTATCTAAGTATAATATTTATCCATATAAGTATGTGTATCGTTGTCTAGTACCCAAGATGCAGGGAATCCTAGTTTGGGGCTAGATCAATGTGTGTAAATAGTGTCCAAGGTATTATTATTATTATTATTAATGTCCAGCAGCTGTTTTTTCTGACGGCCGCTTGACCTTGAGCCTGCGAAACACAGCAAGCCAACTGCATGACCCCCCCCAGAGGTGTCTAGGTTTCTCGTCTGTGAGCCTAGCCAATTCCGTTTTAGTGTTCCGTAAGAAGGGTGCCAAATGGAAACCTATTACTAGACCTTGACTGATCAATATACGAAGGAAACTGACTTCAAATGTTACTTCTCGAAATAATGTTACCATCTACAGTTTGATAGTAATGTTCTCATTCATTCTGAATATAATGCAAAACTGGATAATATATTAGAGTTCTTCACAATAAATATCTAGTTGATAAAATATTTTACAAACTAAGTTTTATTTTCTGATATGGTAACATTATGATATCCATAACCGAGACGACTATTTTGATCGGCGGCGGCGGCTAGGTGCAAATTCGAATAGAAGTAGTTACGACGCGAGTGAGCGTGACAGCGAGCGTTGTACGTAGGTACGCTGTCACTCTCACTCGCGTCGTAACTTCGCCGTCTGTCTCTGTCTCCAAAGTGCTGTCTGCAGTTGCAGTTGTTTACACTTGCCCTCTTACCACTGCCAGGAGGGGGAAACTCCTCAAATTACCTCAAACTACCTTAGCCCAGGAAAGCCCCGGGCGCAGACCGAATACCCAACACGGCGCTGTTACATTTGCCGCCACGCACTGTGGCGGCCGTTACGCGCCTGTTTAACGGTATCTTGCGCACGGGCCACTTTCCAACCCAGTGGAAGGAGGGCTTGGTTATCATGTTGCCCAAGCCGGGCAAGGACACCAAGCTGCCTGAGAGCTATCGGCCGATCACCCTACTAAGCACCATCTCAAAGGTGTTTGAGAAGCTCCTGCTAGCGAAGTTACTGCCCCACATCCAGCCGCGCCCGGAACAGTTCGGCTTCATGCCCGAGCATTCTACGACGCTTCAGCTCACCAGAGTAATGTCTTAAAAATTACGAATAACAGATGTTGATTTTAAATATTTTCGGTATTGTTAAATTAGTAGTAGAGCGTACTATATATTTTTTAGAAAATACTATCCTTTTTATATTTTTGTGCTATCCTTTTCAACGCACCTAAATCCAACACTGCTCAGTGGGTTGCCGCGTGCCTGACCTGACGTTTTTCTCAGTTCCGAAGGAGTCATCGTAAAATAGGTTTTCTGGCCATTAAGTAATTAGATAGGTAGGAATATTATAAATGTTGTGTTGTTCACAAATGGAGAATAATTCCTAATTGGTTCGTAGTTGGTAAGTAAATCAGTCTATTTATTTGTCACACGGAGACATCCCTAAAGTTACACGGGCCGCGTCAGACGAGATAGAGTTACGTGACAAAAAGAGAGGCAACTTGTAGGTGAATATGCGACGTCTGTGCGCCGCGCTATGCACGATGAATTGTATTTTATTGCGTTGCAGCAATAGTTGCTATTTAGTTGAATGGTTTTACGTCCCATCCGTTCCTAACTCTTTATTAATCTGTGCCACTGCTAACTGAATCCTATAGAATTGGTTTGGGCGGAAGTGAAAGGCTATGTAGCTGCTTAAAATAAAACCTTAAAATTCTGTTCCATGAAGGAATTAATACTATGACGCCCGAGAAACGGCAAATTAATCAAAGAAGTAAACCAAATGTGCCATCACGACCACCTCATTGATATTAAGTCATATAGATTCTTAATTAATGTTCATGATGATGATGACGATTCATCCGATATTGATAATAATATGGATTAAAAAAATGTGTATTAATCGTTTTATTTTTAACTCTTTTGTGAGGGACCAGTAGATCTTTTCTCAGTCTCTGACATCTAGAAATTTCTATCAAAATCCCTTTTTTCTTCAACAAGACGTTAGACCAATCAAAACGCTGTTATATTTTATTTGTTATTTGTGTGTGTGTTATTTGAATTTGAAACGTATCTGGTTGTTTAAAGATACACAATAGAGCTACAGGTTTCTCAATGAACAATACTATAAAATCATTTCCATCTACAATATATTTGTCATCCGCTAAGTAAAGGGTCTCGTATTTTCAATAGGTACGTACAAACCGAAATATTTTTCTCAATTAATGGTAGGCAGTCACATTTATAAGATATTATTTTATTTTGAGGCAAGAGAGTCCCACCAAAAACATTTTCATGTAAAATGTTGCCAAGACGAGACCATATGGCTCACAATGTCAAAAAGTTATCAGATCTCATGAAGAGCCAAGCTTCTAACCCTACACGCCCTAACTTTACAAACTCTACACCTTAGTCAAAATATGGGATTGGCCGTTTCGCTACCGTCACATGGACGTAAGGTGAAAAATTAATTCACTGTTCATTATTTTTCTGTTATACAATAGTTTTTGTAGTAACAAAGCTATTTCGTTGTTACAACATTCATTAGTAAAATGAATGTTGTAACAATAACTATTGTGGCTTGTATTAGGGCTTGTAGAGTTGAGGCGTGTAGAGTTAGATGCTTGGTTCTACATGAGATCTGACAACTTTTTGACAGTGCGAGCCATATGGTCTCATCTTGGCAACATTTTACATGAAAATTTTTTCGGTGGGATTTCACTTCTTTTTGTAAGTTGTCTAAAACAATATTTTTATTTTGTTCGTTTTATCTTTCTTTTTTAGGGTGTATTTCTTGCTCATCAGAGGTGCCTTTTTTCTTTGCCTTTTTCTGATTCGTAATATATGTTTGTGGAATCGGGATTGTCATTTCTGTTTTAGATTTGCGGTTCAAGTTGACATCTAATTGTCGTCTAGGGATATAATAGGTTACCAAACAACGCACTCGCGATTTGAAAACATTCTTAGCCCGATGTTCGGTTATACAATAGGCGTTTTGCGCGGGCTTAATTCCTTCCCCTAATTTAAAGCGTGGGTGGTGATTTACTAAAAATCCTGAAATAAGTGTTTTATTATTAGTTTATCGGGTAGGGGGAAGATATCCCAAGTTTTAGATTTTTGTTGTTGTTTGTGGATAAATTAACGAAGTACATAAGTGTAGCATAATTATGTACTAAAATTCTGAAACCTGACGAGAGCGAGCCCTATCCCCTACTTTAAGGGGTTGAGGGATATTTTAAAAGCCCGAAACACGTTTATTATTATTTTTAATACGAGTATACTATAATAAGAAATCTCTGTACTTCTTGTATACTTTTCAGATCTCTAGCATGAAATTCTGTTTGAATGGGAAAACGATACAAACTTCTATCCCCTTATTTAAAGAGTAGGGTTGATTTACTTAAAATCCTGAAATATGTATTTCATCATTTATAACAAAAAGTCCCTCTATAAATTTTCAGACCTTACCAGCATCAAAATTTGCGGAAGTCTCATACAAACTTCCATCCTCCCCTAGTTAAAGGGGTTGTGGTGAAAAAATTCCAAGTTTTAGATTTTTTTTGTTGTTTGTGTACTAATATTAGCTTACATACCAATTTTCAGCTTTCTAAAACTTGAGGAAGTAGGTACCCTAAGAATTTAGATGACCATCAGTGAGTCAGTGACGAAATCGGGGTATTTCAGATATCAATAAAATCTAAAGAATAAGAGCTATGCTATTGAAACTTTCTATGTATGTTAAGCCCAGTATGTATGTTATCCACCTGCACCAGAAGAAGGGTAACGTTATCTTGGCAAATGATAAATCGTAGGAACACGCAGTTGCGGGCATCAGCTAGTTTGTCAATAATTGCTTGAGACAAACATTGAGAATATTCTGGGCAAGAACAATCGCGGAATTGTGGAGACTCACTAAACAGGAAGCCGTTTTTGACGGAGGTGGTCACCAGGAAGTGTTGATGGCTTGGCCACGTGATGTGGAGACCTGACGGAACACCTGTTGAAAATAACCCTCAAAAAGTGCCCAAAGGGGAAACGGAAGAAAGGTCGCCTCCAAAACAACGTGGCGACGTTCAACGGACAAAGAGGCCGCCATAGAGAACTCAGATTGGGCGGAGCTAGAGCAGATGGCCCAAGATCGGAACAAATGGAAATCTGTACTGGAAGCCCTATACCCCTGCTGAGAGGTGCTAGGACGAGATTATGATGATAACTTAATTTTAAATATTTGTAATCTATTGCATATTAATGAATTAGAAACATACTGTTTCAAAAATCAATTAATAAATGAATTATTATTTTAGTTTTAATGTACATAAATATTGTTTATTATTATATTATATTCTAATCATAGGACAAGATTAAAATTATGTGAATTCCATATAACAAACGAAAACATTCGCTAATTGTAAAGCAGATACGAGATAATAGACTAGTGGATGACTTAGGGTACTTTTTATTCAGTTATCGACAACATGTTTTCTGTTTCGTCATAGTTGAGGTTATACAGCGAGTTATATATATTTTCTTTTAATCTTATGGTCGCTGCAGAGGATACCTTCATGGGCAGAGATCGATGGGCTTTATAAAGCCCATCGATCGACTATATGTAATCAAAGTGGCTTTGGGCAAAGCTTGTTCTTACAAAAGTTTTGGGACAAATAAATCGTCTCTTTATGTTTTGGATGCTGTAGGTAGGTACAAAAAGTTTTCGTATTAATAACACGTTAATTTCAGCATAGAATGAGTGTAGTAATAAATTACAGTGACTGGTAGTGTAGGTATTTGTTGAGGTGGTATTTTTTGAGGTGAGGGGAAAAAAATAAAGATCACAGTGTAGAAACAGTTAATAGTTTGAGACAAACCGCTAACAAAGCAAACGAAAAAAAGATGGCCGTTTGTTTTTTGATTGTTTGCGGTGTACGAATTTTGTTTGTTTCTGCGTTCTTGTGTTATGTTGGTGATAAATGCGTATCTAGTTGAGTTGAGCTTTTGCTCCCCCGGTTGATTTACTACCAGCGTTGCACATCCATGGTGACAGAACCTAAATAGGACTGAGATACGACTCTTTAAGTTAGTGTTTATTATTGAGAAAATACTAAAACTGTTGGCAGTCAGTTGTATAACAAAACAATAAAATTTGTCTTATATTAATGAATTATAAAATGAATGAATTCTCCAGCCAAGGTTCTTAACCTGTTCCGGTCTTTCGGCCGGCATACCAGAGGGCACGAGAATTGAGACGGGGGGAATGACCTGCTCGCGAGGAGAGGAAGGGAAAGTGAATTCAATCGATGGACTCTTCAGCCCGAAGCCAATATAGAATATGTGGAATGGGAGGATTGGCGACTTAAAGAGCAGCTTTTGATTTCTTCAAGTTTTTGTTTTCCTTCTATTTTCAGGTATCGTTATTGGTTGAGTTTCATGAGTCGTGTTCGTGTTTGTGTTATCCGGTAAGTTCTCAATTTCGCTTTCGCTGTCTGTTTCTGGAATTCGTCCCTATTGTATGCTAATTCTATCCAGTAACCATATCCTTTACCGTAGTATTAGACGTCATGCTTAAGGGAATCTTTCCAGGTATATATGGTTCAGGTGTTATCAGGTAAGTTCCCAATTTCGCTTTCGCTGTCTATTTCTGGAATTCTTCCCTATTGTATGCTAATTCTATCCAGTAACCGCATCCTTTACGTAGTATTAGACGTCATGCTAAAGGGAATCTTTCCAGGTCTATATGGTTCAGCCGACTTTCTTCTTCCTTGCTTCGTATTTGAATGCAGCGTGGAGAAGGTGTTATTGTGGGCGTCTAAGGATATATATTCGGAGGTTTTTGATATCAACTACTTCAATTCACTTCATTATTGCGTATTAGTTAGGCCCGTGATTCGGGTCGGGGTTCAGTCCCTGAACAAAGCTCTATTGTTTATTGCTCCTTAGAATTGGTTTTTCCTTAGCTCGTTTTCCTTAGAAAAGGCTTGTTGGCCAAACAACATATACGTTTTTGCGTCGCCGTTTTGCAGGTTAGTTCGAGAAATGGATTTTTGTCGTAATTTCTTTTCTTTTGTTTCCTTGCTCTTTAGTTTAACTATCTCTTTCCAGTTTTGTTAGGATTTTAGGGTCCGTATTCATGTGTTAGGAAGGGGCCTGCCTCTTGGCTTGGGATGACCCTACGAGTTGTTGCGAAACTTTTGTTTCTATTGACTTAGTGTATGTGATGATGTACTAAGAACCACGTATGTGTGTTCCACCTGTGATAAAATGAGATATGTCTGTTCTCTAGGTTGTTGCAGTTAAGAGCTTAATTTTTTGGAGTTTAGTGGAGAGTTTAATGAAGATTCTACGTCCTATCAAAGCAATTTATTGATCAGGTTATTGCTGGGGAATGATCCCAATGTTATGACACATTTACTGTGTTGAATAGGGTCAGTTAGTACCCCAGGATAATGGCGCTTTGTTAGGGAGTACTGGTATTTATTGCGTGAGACGTAAATTCCGGACCTCTTCTGGTAGACTAGCCTGTGGAGATAAATATTGGTTGCATGCGTTAGGACAATTAATCGGAACGGGCTCAGCAGGCAACACTCGTTGAGTTGTCTCTGCCATGTGCACCTATTGTCGTACACTATGGCTGTGACAGCAGCGTGGCGTAGCCTTTTATCTGGTAGGGCGCAGCTCAGAGCCTAACTTATTCACACTTTACGCACTGTACTTCCACACTTGTAGCTATATTAGATACTCTAGCACTTGATATTACGGTATAAACTAGAGCTTGACGTTCGTATTGAGGGCCCTAATTGTGAGGGCCACTTGACTGCGCTGATATCACAACAATGACCGAAACGCGCGTCCGGACTCAGAACAAAAGGCGCGCGGCGGGGTTGTAAACTATTGTTTGTTTAACTGGGTTTGCGACATCTCCGAGGTAGATGGGCATTATAGACACGTCTGTTTAGTCCGGCAACACAAACGCGACTGCAATAACATTTGCCTCATATATTTTTTAATTCCTTTCAGAAGATTAAAAATTAAAAGCAACTTAATCAGGCAGGTACTGTTGTGATATACAATAATATAAGTACCTATATGACCGTGAGTTCAAAATAAACAACAGATGGCGCTAGCTATGCACTTCCCATTTCTGGGTCAAAGATAGGTCTCTATTTTAGTAAATAACAAGGTACTCTGTATGCTGGGTACCCAAATTCAATCGAGCGGAAATTAATCAATCAGAGCATAAACTTCCGCTATGTCTGTACGGCCGTCCGCCAGCGGGCTGTATAGAGTAGAATCGGTAGAGTCGAATTTTTCACAGAATGCGTATTTCTGTTCCCGCTACAGCAACAAATATATGAACTACACGAGATTTATAAATTAAAGGAGGTCCCCATACAAGAGACGTGGTTAACGCCTCCCGCGATATTACAAACCATATCATGATTCAAATATGATCGTAGATTATGCGGCTTATCACATAGTTGGTGTGGCGCAATTGGTTTGATATCGGTTGCGCAATCTTTAAGTGCTGGGTTCGAATCCACGTTTGGACACATTATTTTCTTTTTGTATTATTATTTTTTGCTAAGTTCTTTTGTACGATTACGGAAATTTTCGTGTATGAGTCCAGCACGCACCTGACCGATTTTTTACTGTATATAAAGAACAAATACACTGTAACAAGGATTTGTATTACCTGGTAGGTGTCCATTTTCCTGCATTCGGATGGTATACAATAACTAATATTGAGATGGCTAAGACAAACAGCGGTGATAGAATGTGTGTCAAGACATATCCGTCCAAGTAATCCACCAGTGGAATGAGTATGACCAGCAACCCCGAAGCCAGTATCAGACCAGCTGCAATATCCTGGAAATGGAAATAAAAACCAATTAACTCTTTCGTGGATGTTAACTGAATGGCAGATATTAAGTTTTTACATATAAGAAAGAAATATTTTTCCTATTCTATATATTGTATGTATAAATGTGTTGTATTGTACTTTATTTTTTGTACTGGAAAAACTTAAATTAAAAAAAGACATCTTCATTTGCAGGTACTATTAATTGATCGTTATAGCAGTAAACAGAAGGAGCAAACGAGACAGAACTATCCTCTGTCTTGCTTGTTCCTTGCTATTTTTTCTGTTTGCAAAAATGGTCCAATATATGACAACAACCCGTGGAAGTACTCATAGTGACACAAAGAGTAGGGATACCTATAAATGGAAATATGAATTCTACTCAGTGGCAATGGAATGGAGTTCCGTCCACAACAGCCGATCCAAAAACGAATACATTTTCTGCCAGAAACAAGAAGTGGCTGAAAAAGTATTAACTATGAACTTAAATTACACTTTGTATAAAAATAATAGCGATTTTTTGGAGTACTTCATTAGTAATTGCTGTTTTCCCACAAAATTTGGTCCGCAAAAGGAATCATTTTACTATGGAATATTATTCTTCATCTCATTAGCTTTCAAAAAGAACCAAAATTATGTTCCTAACTAAAAGTATATTTTTTCGTATGTACGTACATGCTAAACCTTTCTCATTTTTTGGAACTAATATTAATCATATGCCCTGAGAGGAAAAAACCTTACCTGGATACAAGTAAGATTGAGCCATACTCAATCACGCTGGCTCAGTGTGGGTTCATATTGAAGAAAACTTAAGCAGTAGAAAAGTACAAGAAGCAATCAGGGCAATTGATTTATGTTAGTTCCAATAATGAATGTATCATTGTTCATATTAAAAAAAAGGGTTTTAGTTAGAAAAAAATTTGGTGTCTTTAAAGCTTATGAGATGAAGAATAATATTCTGTGATAAATTAACTCTTTTTGGGGACCAAATTTTGTGAAAAACTATCATTAATAAAAAAATATCCAAAAAATCACTAATTCGGTCAACCAAAATTTAAATTGGCAACAAATATAATGACCACCAAAATATTTTTTTCCTACCCAAAATGGCTAAACGTCCACCAAAAGTTGCAGAAAATATCAGGGCAAAATACTGCGGCAGCTCAGGTGAAGGGTAAAGGGGGTGAGCGAAGCGAAGCCCCCTTTATCATTTGTGTTAGGTTGAACATGTAAGAACATCAAAAAATACTTAAAACATAAACTTAAGTACATAAAACATAAAAAGAAGTTTGATGATCATTTATCCAAACACAATTTGGTGGACATCCATCCATTTTGGCAGTCATTTCGAATTTATTGGTAGTAAATTTCCAAATTTTTTGGTAATCTTTTAAACACAAGCCATTTAAATTTAAGTTAACAGTATTTCTTACGCACTACCGCCTGTCCTTAATGATTACTATCCAGAATTTGATTACGACAAACCCTCCATTTCAAAGTTTTATATAATTTTTACTGTAAGAACATAATGCAAGAAAAACTAAAATCAAATGCATATAAAAATTATATTGGGGGAGGGGATGTGGTTCTCTTCAATTCTGTTTAATATGTGCACTTTTATACCACCTACTACACCTATATACCATTTGCTGACCGTGATAGTGTTAATACAATAACATCAAGTGATTAATCATTATTGGAGGGTAATTGGGGATGTATACGAAAAATCATAGTTCACAAGTCATTTAAATATAGTTTCAACAAGTCATTTAAATATAGTTTCAATGTTTCAGGGGTGTCTTAATTTTAATTTTATTTCACTTTGCCTTACACTGATAGAGATAAAGCAAGAACATTTTGCATTAGCATATTAGGTAAAGAAACAAATAATTGAAGGTCACTAAAATAATAATATGCAACATCAAACTTACCAAAACACTGTGCATGCCGAGATATACTCGACTGACACAAATCAATGTGCACCATGAAACCGCTAATGCCATGCCCCAGTGTACTGGGTACTGATACCTGTCCATGGTGTAGAATAATACCGAGAAGGGTATGGAAACTCCAACCATAGCATGTGTAGATGGCATTCCATACTCAATCGCCCATTTTTCTTGCAGTTTCTTCACTGGGAAACCTGGTCTTGGCCAACGAATTATGTCTTTGATTCCTTGCCCTAGAAAATTAAAAAGTGATAAAGTGTCAATATTTGTATACAAAACAAGCTATTACTGATCACTAATCAAATGATCAGTATATTTATATTTTAAATTGATGTGAATGGTTAGAGTAAAATAGATTCCCCCACCATATCATGATGAGGAGTAGTTCAAATAAATGACCACCTGTTTTCAAGGTGATTCACATTGTGTGAATGAGTCTTATCTGTTGTTTGCTGTATAGCTGTCATAGATTGTGAATGATAAATATCCTCTAACATTCGAAGAGCTGTTTAATCGATCTCTTCTGTATGCTGAGTTCCCGAGTGGTATTTATCAAATTCAATATGAATAAACACAAGACACACCGATATACATGGAGATGGTCCATACTAACACCACTCTTCTGCCAACTGCCCCATCAATATTCCAAAACCAAAACGGTATGAATGTGGCGTAGAATATCTCGTCTCCAAGCGCGGTTCCCAGTACGAACAGATAATACCAGAATTTGTTACTTATTGTGCAGACAAGTTCATCTTTCCCTGAGTCTGCCGACGAATCAGTCTCGTATGAGGATGAGCTGCTTGATATATTACTGGGAATTCTTTTGTGCTGTCGGACATCAAAGGCCTCATTTTCGAAGTCCTTCCTGTCGGAATGGACCACCTCGGCAGCGCAGGACTCAATACTTAGTTGCGGCCGAGTGTTGGGCTGGTAGATAACACCAAAAAAGTTCTGCACTTTTACCACGAGTAGAGGGTCTTTCAAATATTCTATGATATTGTCCCACATTGCGCTTAAAGGTTGTTTTAATTGTGAAACCCAGTGAAATTAATGAATGTATTTATTTATTGGAATTTGAATAAATAATCACCAAGATATCAATCACAGACTTCACATCAACATCAGTAAATTAAACTCTTTGACCACAGAACAATATATACTCCCAGAATATATACCCACAGAACAATATGTCTTTGACACACTTCAAACCTGATGTGAACTTTTTTTTCTAGTGCTACCACAAAGAAAAAGAAATTTATAACCGGATATGGAATCCCAAGCATAATAAGACCAAATCAATCATAGATATTTTTGTAATATCAAAATTTTTGAATGCATCTTTATGTCTTGTCTACGACTAATTTTGGTTTTTATGTTGGTTGCCCTGAAGCGTCATAATTATTCTGACCAATCACAAAATAGTCCAAATTTTGAATTTGTTCGAGGTGGGGACCCGTGTGCCGCCATATTGTGTTGAGCTGTGAGTGCTTGAAGTGAATAAATTATCCTAAATTGTAGTGTTGATTATTTGCGGTATATTACATTTTGGATTGAAGGAATCTAAGGTAAGGCTAAAATAAGTATATGTTTTTGTCATGGATACGTTTAGAACATATCATTACCCTGCATACTTTTTGAAGACCGGCTAGACAAGATCAATGCAGCTTCGGTGAATATTCCTTTTGGAAAAAAAAAAAGCTAACACACCCTTTTCTTTTTTGTTTTCTCCTAAACTAACTAGTACTACTAGTATTTCCTGTTAACTGTAGGTTAATCTGTAGTGATCCAAAGGCAAAAGTTGCGAGAAATCCGTAAACCAACAATATTTTGTCTTGACGTACCCATCGAGAACAATGAAATAATTTCAAAAGACAACCCTCCCCAATAACATTATTGAAGGTAATATGTTATCAATTAGGTACAAAGCAATACATTCTTGAAGAACAGAGCATTGTCCCTTGATTAGCAAATAACAGATCAATAGTTTTCGTAGTTTGAAATGTCTGGTCTTTGTGAGTGGCTAAGTTCCATCGATGAATCATCGTTTACCTACTTGTGCTTGGTTGGGGGAGAACTTGCAGGGTGTTTTATTTTATTCCACGGCGCTATACGATTATATTTGTCAGATATAGCTGTGTAGATTGTGACTTTTCTGTCATGGTTTCGTGATGCGAATTGCGAACTTGGAGACGGTTCGTTAGTCTCCCCGGTACCTTCGTAGGCCGATAGAAGATCATCATCACATAACGTGTAAACGGGGCGAGATAGTGCTCTCGGCCGATAACTCGGTGCGACAGTCTTTGAACCAAAACATACCTGGGAAACCACATAGGTAGGTAGGTTGGTAAGTGTATACCATTTTTGCTAAAGTCCTGCTATTCCGGTGTTGATCCCGTAGGTAGGTCGATACCTACCATGCAATGTAACCTGCAATGCAACGCCATGCAACCTGGGCATTTGTGAGGCAGTTGGCTTGGTGGTGTAGTATATCGTGCATTAGACGTGACGAGACGTGAAAGAAAATCTCTTGAGGAAACCAGCATATCAATTCTGCTAGCACAATGACCGCTCAGTGACAATAACGCGACGGTGACGGTCAACTTTAGGCAGGTTTCTTGGCCCGTGAGGGAGTCCTCACCTCCCCGGACATTCATCTCACTTGTACGGGGGGGGGGATGTTTGTCTCAAACCTCATTTCTCTCTGGATTTCTTCTGTTGCAAGCGTGAAATCAGATCTCCGTCGGACAAGAACATTGATCCCCATAATTCTTCAAATCTCTGAAGACTGATCTTTCGTATGTACCTATTACCGCCAATATTTGATACATGAAGCTTATTTACTTTAAATTACTCGAAGACTCGATGCAACAGTTTTCAGATGTGCATTACCGGAAATTAAACATTTAATTTGTTTAACTACCTACACATAATTATCTAATGGATACATCCCCCTGCAACAAAGGATGATAAAGTTAATATATTGACTGAGTTGCTCACATTTGAGCAGGGTACCTACAATGGAGTGTCTCCATGCGGGTGTCGCGAGCCTTCAGTTACCTACTTTGTGGTCACAATCCGCAACTGTACGATATCGATTTTCTACTTAATACCTATATAGATGTAGTGCATAGGTACTTACAGGATCTGTGGGGATTAGGTATATGCAACTACTGCGCTTCCACTGATGAAGCTTATTTATACCTTCCGTATTTGGAAAGTAGGCCGTTACATTACAAGGCTTGTCTAGTCGCCGAAACCAGTTTGCTGACGGCGTTGGTAATTGGTGACGATTTTGAGATGGGCTCATATGCTTTGATATGCTTTGTAAATGTCCTATCAAGTAGGGCAACTAACTATCATGCCGTTTTTCATTAACGCTTTTTCAGAAGAAAATCTCTTTCAATACGTCCATCCATTTTATTTTACTTTGTCTTCAATTCATGGCTTGACTTGTACATACCTACATAGCGTATTGTACAGACGATTGTATCACGTGGCATTTTAAAGGTTCCAGTAAGACTGTCCGCTATCGTTCTCGCTCCCGCCGTGCATCTGACCTTGAATACAGAGTCAAGGCCACATATACCAGTCAAATCCTATTTGAATCGACGATATAGGTACCTTGCCGGCCTTTAAGTGCCTCCCATTGTGAGCCTTCGGCCTCAGACATTAATTTCGGGTTGGCCGCTTGAGTCCAAAAAACGGGCCCGCGTTGAGTTTGGTGGGGGATATTAGAGGGCTTTCACCTCTATACTTGATCCAATTTGAAATATATCTTCGTTAAGCACTCCATTCGACTCGCAGACGTTCTTAAGATAAATAATTGCTTCCTAGATAACGGTGAAATAATAAATTATACATGTAGGTATTAACCGCAAACTGTTTGATTTTGTTAAAGGGGTCTACTTAGAGTTTTGGTCTGTAACTTTCCAAGTAGGTGTGATCGCCGAATCTTTTCAGTTTACCTTTCTTTAAAATCTGCTTACAATCCAAAAGTATGTCAAAGTGAGGCATCCCCAAAGCATACACCTTTATGAAATGCTACCATTACACTAGAAACGTAACAAAACTGCAGCGAATGCCCCAGAAATATTCTCGACGTTTGATTCAAGTTCAAAATTACGAGCTCGTGATTGCAGTGATTTCATTTGGGCGTTCTGTAAATTGAAGATGGCACGAACCTTTGTTCGGTGCTCGTACAGAATATGGAAGTTTACGTGGCGCTTTGGCTGCGGCCCTTCGAGTTATTTCTGTCCGGGCCAAGTTGCAGGGAGATAAAGCCGGAGCCCTCTGCGTGACTAATGTCACTTACTTACATTTATATTTGTGCGAGTAAACGGTCAGGATAATGAACGATAATATCTACAACGATGCGCGAGGAATTCGGTTCACTGATGATTGTTGTCAACCACTCAAATGTGTTCTACACTCTCAGTTTCGATTCGGACGTCCTCATGACAACTGCAGTTTAACTCCATATTTAGTAGACTGTCGATATTCGCTTCTTTAGCTAGTTGTGTGAGTTGTGTCAATAGTACTTATTTCCTCGATTCTTGCAACAACTCGTGAGTGCTCTTAAACAATTACATAACATGGTTTAGTAGCTGCTAAAAGTGGTTTCTATTTACCAAAAGCTGATAAATTTAAATAACTTAACTAATTGTTAACAAACCATAACATAACAACACCCCATATTTATTGTTGTCTTCGAAGCGTGAAACGATGCGTTCAAGATTAACTCAACAAGTGGGAACCTAGCGTGATAGAAACTACTTTTGTTCTCTTGTAAGTAAGATGGAGCTTATCGAATGGGGCCTGTGACTTTCACGGTCACGTCTGTCGACCGTCATGTCAACAAGTTTCGTCCTAGCGAGTCGAGTCAGTCCCACTGATGACTGCAGCTGCACTTTCGCTTCGCAGTGCTATTTCGGTCTTGCTCTCAGTACCCGTGACCCAGTAGCTCGATCTGTATTCGGGGGCAGCGGAACCCATCCAACTACCTGGACTGGCGGATATTTTTAACGCGCATATAACCAGTGTTTATGTACAATTCCTATTAAGACAAGGGCGCTAATGAAAACTACCACATTGTGTAGCCGCGGATGATGTTAGTCATCAATAATGCTTTTGTCGAGAGACGGCTCCGGTCCCCCCTAGCTGGAATCAAACTCTTGCTAAATACCAGCACTGCCCTCCAAGTTTAAATGGGGCGGTGTTGAATTTCCGTGAACTTTTCTCGCAACTCTTAAAGTAAAACTTGTTTCTATTGATGAGGGGATTCATTCGCCCCGCGGAAGTTTCTTCATTTATTTATTTCAACTGTATCGTATTTGGTTCCTTTGGAATGGGATCTACGAGTATTTCTCTTCCGACAGTAATGATAACAACTTTCGAGTGTGCGCATTCCATTCCTCAGTCAGCGATGCCACCGTTAATTACACTTTAGTTTGTTAGTACTAATTAGGCTAATGTGAAATAAGAGACTCCTTTGTTGAAGATGTTTTGTAGTATTGGCTTCCTTCTTCGAATCGTTTGTTCGTATACATTGTAGACGCAAAAGCCGGATATAACTTTCTGTACACCACTTCTTCAAACAAACGTGGCTTCATTAATACACAACCACCCACTGTGAATCACAAGGCTTAATTTGGTTCAATTCACATGGCTCAGTAAGTAGGATTTCAGTAGTAGAACGCTAGGATTTCATGTCGGCGTAAGTCATAAATTTACAAAGAATCCATGATTCACCCCCGCATACTCCGAGTACCTAGTATCAACTGCCACTTTGCTCAGTACCCAATCAAGTACTCACTTAGCGTTAGCTAACTACCGCGGAAATAGTAAATGTACTCGCGAGATCGGCGAATGTCCATTATAATAATAATAATTCATTCACTGTACTTACATCGAATCGCCTACACTTTTTGTTAAGACAGAAAAAAACATCTTAACCTACCTGCCACCTACTCTCTTACGCTTCTCAAGTAATACGATTTACGAAGAGCTTATGTAGATCAGTACAGTATGGTTCGGTTTAGTTAACTAATACGTAGGCACGTGTTATTTAATCAATGTTGATGCTTAGTGTAATATTTTTTCCAACACCAACCTGAAGTTGTTTTTTTTACCTATCAATCATCTTTTTGTCGGCCAACAGCTCCCTATGAAGGGCACAGCTCAATTTTAATCGTTGATTCATTTAAAGTGTTGGTTCAGTTGAGATAAGGGTATGCGGTTTCTTGACCATTAGAAATCCATTTACACTGAGATACGGGAAAAATAAATCATGTTATAACTAATAAAACAAGTCATTTAATGGCGCCAAACTTTCGTCGGATGTAGAAGGTAGATATGATAATGATTCATTGAACTGTCGACATTTCGACGATCGCTTCAAGCTTATTTGTTTTTTTTTATAAGTTTTGTGTGCAAAATTGGGAAAATATGAAATGTGGAGAAACCGTGACTCGTATCGAGAATCGAAGAAGGTCCTAACCTTTGATAATCCACCAACACCATCACCAGTTGACCACCATGACTAGTTGGGTGTGCGTGACACTGAATATTGGGACATTCCGCGACTCTGACAGTTCACCCTGTCAGAGATGAATCCAATCTTATCAAACATGAACACAGATCACCCACTAATCATCAATTTTCCTTCCCTGAGTGACGTTGATCTGTGGTCATACGTTTCTACTAAATATTCTATTGAATATTTAGTCTAGCGTCTCAGCTACTACAAAATGATTCACCTATCAGTTCAAAACGACCACCACGCCTATAGATTTAACAGTCGATTTAATTACTTCCACCTAGCAGCGAGTATGGGTGCCAAGCAGAGCAAGCGCTCGGTGGACATCAGCGGCAAGGAGGCGGAGGGCGGCGAGGTGGCCGCAGCCGGTGCCGGGGGCGAGGGGAGGTTGGAGGCCATCGCCGACGCCGACACTCTGAAGCCGCAGCTCAATGGAGACGCGTACATACAGCCAATTGACGAGGAGGAGAAAACGGTGAGTTGTCTTGTCCTATGGACACAAATAGCCATAAAGATGCACCCCAGAAGATAACGATAGGGGTTTAACTTTCTAGTTACCAAGCAACCTCGTAAATGGAGATTTCTTCGTTCATTCTCTTTTTCTTTATCAAATCCGCTCAATCTGCGGTGCGGGAGGCATAAGCTCGTGTGGGCAAGCGGAGGGCCTGCTACTGAAATTACTGTGGAGTAAGAATGAAAAGCGTCTCGAACTAGTCCAACTATATATCTTTCTGACGGTGATATCTGTGATGTATGTGAATACTACGTTCGAGTCAAACTGCTGACCTACCTCAAAAAAACAGCGCCTTGAATATTACGAAGCCTATATATTTTTAAAGTATTTTGGGAAAGGCCTCCACACTGCATTGCGATGTCACATCGCAAATATGGACGCAGAGTTGTGGTATCGCGTTAAGATCTTTCGCACCAATCGCGAGGTTTATGGAATTACCGAGGTGAGCGATCAATTCACCTATATACATAGTTATGAAAGTTCGTCAACCGTCGGAAACCACGTGTCCGAAATAGAGGATCGATGCTCTAACAATGTAGAATGGACAGACTTAAGTATTTTGTTACGCTCGCATTTCCAATAGTTAGGATTAGCTATACAATTTATTTCAAGGCGGTTGACTATCACTACTGTTGAGTATTGTTTGTTCCGACGACAGACTCAAGTCATTGTTTTACATTTCATATCGTCGCATCGTCTCATTGTTATTGTTATCCGTTCAAGGATAAATGACTGTTAATGCGTGTAAAGATAGATCACACACAACTCCATGTCATAGTTATGGGGTGGCGATGAAATCCCTTTGTTTGATTGTCTCATAACATTATTTCAAGGTCTATCATGGACAATCAGTTGCACATGGTCGAACGACATTATTGAACTTCTCTTGCATCTACTTGGCCCAGAACGAAATGAGTGGGCGTGCTAGGATAACCGAACCAATACCGGATTAAATAGCTGTAGTATGATGGCAAGGCATGACGGTGATTGATTATCTACATAGAGATAAGTAACAAATTGAATGTCATCACGCTAAAAATTAATATTCAACAAGTACAGAATACCCGAGAAGGTCTGATGTAGGTACACTGCGGGTGGCTCAACCCATACAGTCAAAGGTCAAAAACGCAACAGTAATTGACATTTGAGTACCAGTTTTTCGCAACTCCTTCTCATTGGCACACCACAATACCTGCACTGCAGGCAGTGAGCGGTGTTCTGCCGGCACACTCGCCCATCAAAGTCAAACTTACAGCCAGAATTTAAACAAATGGAAAGAATACTGTTACTGTCTAGTTGATAAGCGAAACACACTCATCCGATAAACTCGTCAGTCATTTACCGAACTTCCTGTCTGCGTATTGCTTGCTGTCTAGCCCCAAACAAGTTTAGACGGTCCTGCATTAGCAAATCAACAGAAAGGCCCAAGATCACATTCGTCCATTTTGAGTTTGACTAACCCAGTGTTGGAACGTGGGAATCTAGCTTAACCATTTCTTTTGCTAAACTTGTTCTGCTCTTAGTTCCGCTGTCCCGTAGTTTGTATTCACGTAATGGTCAGCTGGTGAGTCTTAGGCCTTCCGCACACGTAGCTACGCGACGGGGACGTGACTGCGACTCCCCATACTTTACTACAATTGCATTTGAGTTGCTTGCAATTTTTTGGCATCTGTTTTATATGAGCATACGAGTCATGTCGTAGTCGCGTCCCCATCGCGTAGCTCCATGTGCGGAGGGAGGGCCTTAGTTTCCGTCTCATGTCTTATCATATCAATGTTGGTGTGCGGTCCTTTGTCATATGCCTGAAGCGCACAAAATATAAGATACTCGGATTTGCTTACAAATAGCCGTCATTAATTCCGAGGAAAAGGAGGTAAAAATCTTGTTAACATTCTGCTCACGCGTCCCTTTTGCTACCAAGTCGAGGCGAGTCACTGGAATCTAATTTTAATCTTTACATTATTTTGTTTAATCATGACTGTATTAGACCAGCATTGCAATTGAAACTGTGTCTAGAAATGCCCGTTCCCACCCACGACTTCCGCCGCGAATTGAATTACTGATATTGCAATTCCTTACGCCCATATTGTTGTATCAGGACAAAGAGAAGCAACTGGACAGCGGCACGCCCGAGAACGAGAAGGATGCGACTACAGAGAAAGAGTCTAAAGTGGAGCTGAAGGAGAGTGAGAAGGAGGCTGCGCCGGCGCCGGTCAGTAACGGAGAAGCGGAGACGAAGCCAGAGGGGGACGGGGAAGCCGCGCCCACGCCCGAGCAGGAGGGCAAGAAGCCCAAGAAAGAAAAGGTTAACTGAGTTTCAGGTTTAGCATGAAAAAAGGTGGAATTACTACGGAAACTACTCACTAGAGTGTGGAATAGATTATTTTATTAAAGCTACTAGACCGTAAGATTATCAGATGAGCCTCTTCTACCACGCATTATCTTGTCATCGAAACATTTTAATAACCTTTTTTGTTCTCGTCAAACTAATATTTTCGTGCTAAGGTAATTACATAATTACAAAGCGCGCGGTACTTTTATTTATCAACAAGCATCATATTATTATTGTTTTTTTTTGTTTGTAACAAAACTAGTAACCAAACTGTTTGTGCCGTCATATCAACCACCAGCTTTGCGAGACTGCATGCATGTGTTTCACTAATCAAGTAACATTGCCCGGGCAGGTCAAGAAGAAATGGTCGCTGAGGTCTATCAGTTTCAGCCGGAAAGACAAGCCCAAGCAGGAAAAGAAACAAAAGGAGGAGGAGCCAAAGACCAATGGCGACTCTGACAAACTACCAGAGGAGGTAAGTCGTATTCAGTACAATGGTGAATGCTCTTTAGATGCGTTTTAATCAACTTACAACGTGCATCTCATAGGAGAATGTTCCGCAATCAACAGGGAATCGTGACAGGGTCTAATCTAATCAATAGCTGAACTATTTTTAAATATCGGCCCCATGAAGAAAAGAAGGCAAAGCTAAAGCTTTTCAATAAAATGATACAAACTAGCAGGCGATAAGTTTGTCACTAAAGTAGGCTAGTTTATCAATTATCTGCGCAATAAATGGCGTATTTGCGGCTGTGTGATGCACTGCAGGAAAGCAAAACATAAATGTGGGTTACGTGGCTATAGCCATCTAGTAGCTTCATATCCAGTTGATATACCCACATACCGAATACATTTAAAATATTCTGTTCGCATTGTCGAACCCAACAATGAGGCGCACAAAGAATTGTAGCTCGACGCATGAAACAATTCACCACTGAATATGATTTGTCCCACTTTCGTATTTTTTCCACCGCCTTCCATACTCGAAGCCAGCCGAACGTGTTAGACACATGTGCCCGTTAGTGGTGGAAGGATAATGAAACCAATTATTTTGGTTACATTATCGAGAGTCATCGACCGGCGCTCCGTGCGAATGTGCCGTCGTTTGAGTGAAATCGCAAAAGCACGTGTTTACAGAACGACAATGCTCGTCGCCCGAAATACACAAACTGCCAATCGCTGCCAGGCCATATGGGAAAGCGCACTGTGATTGCTTTCACACTGCAAGTAAACCAATAATAATAATAATAATATCCACGGAATCTATTCACATAACTATTATAAAGCTGGATGCACTCGTTGCAGATGCGATCGCATTAGATTGGATTATATGCGGGAAGAAACCGCAAGGAACATAAACTTGGCCTTTTTGTTTGCAATTTGGAAAAGATTGATAAGACGCTCGCTGCTTAGTTCTCTTCTCAGTTTTTTTATTTGTCAAATTTAGTGTGTGCCCCTTTATGTAATTTAGTGTCATGTCATAGAGATACTGATGAAATAGCGTAATTGTATTCGGCACGTACCGCAAACCCTGCCTTGTCTACCTAGCACAATCGGTGAGCGATTCAATCTCGGTTAGTCTGACGGTGTCAACCCACCGTGACATACCCATCCGGTGTTGAAGGCATCGTCATTTCAGTACCATCACCTTTGTGCCGCGGTACCGTTGGACGCCATACCGTTACCGTTTCGAAGGCGCTTTTGCTTTAATACCACTCTAAAAATATAATGTTTGTACGCTCTATCATTGAGATACTTAACTGTTATGTTCTATTTACCTTTTACTTTGTAAACATACTATTACGGCGTATGCTAAAACAATATACTTTTAATGATATCGATTGCATCCGATTCTGGGTACTGATTTAAGTTATTATGATTAATTGGGTAATTAGTAGTTGTGCATGGATCGATCGATCACCGATGTTATTAGGAAGTCGTTGAATCGTTTGGCGCCCGAGCCGACCTTGTGGCCCCGAGGCTGATAGAAACCGCCGATTTCTATGACAATAACTGATTGCGATGCAGTGCGTTGCACCCGAGCGTTAGCACCGACGTGCTCATTACAATGCAGAGGTGTATCCATATCCTCGCTCAAAACACGACTCCGCCGATCAATGACGCCTCAAACAATATTACAGCTCTGTCGACACTTGACTATGTCATTAGTCATTACATTGTGCCTTGCCTTGTGCCAGTCGAGCCATCTATACAACTTACACGTACTTTAATATCATATGAGCTCTCAGTGAATCAGGAAGGATCACAAAGCAAACCGTTCATTTAGCTTACAGAAGCAAACTAGAATGAATTTAATTTGTGGAGTTAATTTTTATGATTCGCTTCGTGCATTGGTGGCGGGTTGGGTTCACGGGCGGTGCGCGCAAATCCTGGACACGTAAAAGAGGATTTGCGCGACCGTGGGCGATAGCAGGCGGGAGCAACCTCGAACTTTGCGTGGGAGTTAGCGAGCGCTTACCCCTATAAAACCGGATGGCCACCAACGCGGCGCAAACGACAAATGACCGCCTTTACTGTACAATCAATATGGAATGTCTAGGTGTCTACTAGCGCACAACGGCCGGTTTTCTGGGCCCGGTTATGTTCACAGTACACAACGAAGTGACTGAGACTGCTCTTGTCAGCGAGAACGAGACATTGAACTAGTTGCATGCATTTTCGTAGCAGTTATCCATAGCTTTCCACTTTCTAACTGTGGTATCGAAAAGCGTAGCCAGGATATTTCTTCGCAATACTTTCTGCATTTTAATACGTAGGCTACAAATTACATGCATCTTTGTTGTTTGAATTCGTGTTATGCATTAGATGTCATGGTTCGTTTTTGAATTGAATTTGTCAATCCAGCGTGGTGTCAATCCAGTGTAGGTGGCAATTTGCACCACGCTACGGCGAAGTATCAGATGAAACAATGTTCGGTGTCTGAATACTATCGCATCGTACCAGCGCAGTAACGAGAAGCAGCTAGGCTCCGGTGACTTGTTTACTAATTCCTGCTGCCTCTGTCGTCGCCAGCATTCGACACACGAGCCGACCCACAGACTATTTTCATAATACCTCCTGCGTTCACATGGAAGCCTAGTACTTCTGATGAGATTAGAACTCTTGCTGCCAGTTGTATTCGTAGTTCGTGAAATACCACATAGTTATTCGAAAACGCAATATTTATAGACGCAATTGTGAATACGAAAAGGCTCGAAAGAATCGTCTACTCATTAGAAGAATGAATTAACAAAGTCTGTTCCGAAACATGGAAAGCCAGCCTTTGATGTTCCATAGATTGCTTGATTGTTTAATTGCTGTTTCGCGGGTAGGGATCTTGCCAGGCAGTAAGTAAGAAATTCAGTACTACTACGCATTCGCTTTCCTCAGTTTTGTTTTTTTTTTAGGCAAAATAAACAATTTCTATTTCTATTTCTATTTCAGTAGCTATGATTTATTATTATTATTATATTTGGATAAATTAAATCAAATGGCTAACGTCCTTCGGGCAAGTAACTGAACGAAACGTTTTACGAGTTGCCTAAACGTGCCTAAGCAAATGATTGAAACAAGACGTATTGTCATTGCACTATGGGATCGCCTCGCTTCGCTCGGCTCCAGGTTGTACCTGCACACAGTTGTAACCAAACTTTAGTATTCGGACAGAAAGCTACCTAAAACAACCTATTCTTATTTCGGATATGTTGACTCTGAAAAGAAAGGCAGCTTTTCCGTTGGCGCCATCTTGGAAAAAATGAAGTCGGCCGTTTCTCTTTTATTTATTCCTCATAACTCTAAATCAAAAGGCTGACTTTCGGTAAGAATAGTTCGATGCTTTTTTTATAAATAAATATAAACTGTATCTACCTTAAAGCAGCCTGGATTTATGCAGGCTGCTGTAAGGTAGATACAGTTTACAAAAACGTTTACTGCATGGCCATTAAAATATTTTATCTACACGTATCATAAACCCTCTTAACTGTGTCCAAAAACCGCACGTTACGACCAGCATAATGATATATACTTAGTAAAAACTCATTTCTTATCTGAATATTGATACATTATGACCATAATGTATATTCTGACATATAAATTTTAAACGCCGAAGCCCGCCTGCGTGCCGCTCTTAGTTTGTCTGTGTAGTTGGTACTACTGCACAAGCTAAACAAGTGTAGAGCAATGATCAATGCCACAATGCCGGTCGAACATGCGGTTCCTGAACAAATCAAAGAGAGCTTATGATATGTGTGTAGATTAACAAGTGTATGTAAACGGTACATAATTAGGCATTAAAACTCGAGTGATATTATTATGAAACTCGCCTTCGGCTCGTCTCATGAACCCACTCTGAGTTTTAATGCCCTCCATTTTGTATCAATCACATAAACTACTATAATAAGTTACCTGAAGATGTGGAACAATATGAAAGATGTGTAGTATTTAAGAGCAAATTGACATACTGGCTGATGAATCACTGTTTTTATAGTGTGCGTGATTTTTTAGACAATAAAACTTACTGAAAATGTTAATCATATGGCATATAGTATGTATATTATTCATATTTTTCACTCACTTACATGTTAAGTTTTAGAATCCCTCCTATATAGTTATAACTGATAGTTTCTAAATATTTGTACACCGTACTATACGGTAAAATACACTGCACTTTAAAGTATTCTACATATCATCACCCATACACCACCATATTTAGCAAATAAACGATTTGAATTTGAATAAATAGGCCTAGCTATTTGATTAAACGCCGGTCCTTAATGATCGTGAGCTTGAAATTAAGTACTCGCATTTAACCAAATAGAGACGACATTTATAGTAGCCGTTCGCTTCGAGTTTGCCGTTACCTCCCGCCACTCTCACCCGCACCCTGCTTAGATGTACTTACCCCTGTGCCTGCGGAGTGAGTGATGGTAACAGTGGCGGGAGGTAACGGCAAACTTGAAGGGAACGGCTAGTACTACATAATAATGTAATTATTATGATGTTAATTGCCGTTACCAAATGGAAAAGTGATTGAGAATTTGCATATCCCAAAATGTAGATACTATTCTCTGTTCTAAGCTTGAGGTTGATGTGATGTATCCTGGTATGCCTGATCTAGACTTGACTAAAGGTCGTCTAGCCTAGTAAATATTTATCTAATGTTGACCGCAACAAGCCAAACATGTTAGCCGGGCGTCTGGTGACCCTACTGTACATTTAGTATACTATACGCACGCATATGTACCTACTGTATTGTGCTGCGTAGGGCCCGTTAAAGATAACCTGTGCTCGGAGTACTATCTGTATGTATGTTGATACCTACACACTCCAAGCATAATAAAGTCCTTGTATCAGATGGACAAACGGCTTTGTGCAACTAATTTACAGTTTCCGAACTCATTTCTTCATAAGTTATGTTAATTAGACAACTTGTTGCAAATGCACTGTAAAGAGGGCACCTACTCTACCTACTTACAATACATGTATAACGAAAGTGTATTTTAGTAGGTTCTGTGAGAATGTTGGCAGGAACATTGTCCAGAGCGCAGCCAGCTAATCAGAGCTCAATTTTCCATTTACAACACAATATTGATCCTATTGAAGTCTTCATTCAATGCTGCCTTTGTAGAATATCGTGCACGTTGTACCCTTGTCCGCACAGCAACCAATGCCGATCTTAACCTTAAGGACTGCAACATAACAGGTTGTAATAGGACAGCCGTAGGCCGTTCAACCGGACTGATAGAGAAATAGTTATCACGCCGGACTGCGGCCCTCGGCCGGCCAAGATGCTATCGGTGCCGTTATTTATTGCGCATGCAAATTATATTCCTGTACGTGAAACGCCCTGGCGATCCCACTATCATGCCAAACTTGTCGCGCGCCCCGCTCCTGATGACAATATCACCGGGCATCATACAATCTGCACACGAGATAATGCTGCGTGAAATCGTCACTCCACGAACCGCGGGAGACAGAAGTCTATCATAAATTTTAACTGGCAGACACGTTCCATGGCGTGCTTTTAGAGCGGAAAATCAATTCCGGCCATGGTGTAGCGAGCGGCATCCACCGTGAGTCACCGGATTGCCCGCGTGAGGTACTTTTACCGTTATTACTCCACTCTACTACTCGAGTACTTATACTGTTAGCCTCCGAGCGCGCAAAAACCTCGCCGCGCGATCCGATCTTACTTGAAACTGTCGTGGCTAAATGCTCGAATCTCTTAGCACGTTAAGTTTTTGTTTTGCTGTATTACACAGTGTGTACTCATCATTACCGAATGACTTCTTATTGCACAGATTCTGCACAAAATCGCCATGTCCTTGTACAGTACATTGACGTATCAATCCTTGTCGAGTCCATTGTGTGTGATCGGCAATTAAAGGACCTTATTATATTTTCAAAATAAACTGTACTCAGACAAAGCCTGCAGTCATTTCCTGTGAGCTCCCAAACACCATGGAAATGGGGGAATCATTGTTATTGTTCCGGATCGGCGTTCAGCGAACATTACTAAAAATGACCCTTGTTACGACTCATTATGAATTACCACACAAAAAATTTAAGTACAGGGAATGTACGTACTGTTGATGGTATTAGGATAGCTCGTTTGATCTCTTGTCTCGTTCACACCCGCGGGGTGCCTCGCCCCAGGTCGATGATCTCTCTCACAAACATCGTTCACTGCATGCATGTAATTATTTGATCCTCCGAATGACGTCTTCTTTTTATAAACACCGGTTTATTATCTACCATTTATACGTGTCGCGCGACGTCTCTCAATTGAAAAGAAATTATTATTTTGAACTAAAAATTGGTAATATTGTAAAATATTAACAATTCTACTAAACAAGACCATCAGAGCTATTATATATTTACTGAATCTTTTAGCATCTCTTGTTAACTATGGAAAGTTAGTGCTTTAGGCTTTTTCCTGGTACTTCAATGAATAATGCTACATTGTTGTAGAGGCTGGAAAGTGAGCTATAGATGGACGAGTGAGTTTGAGGGTCCATCTATCTATTGGACTTTTGGCCAAGACATTACTTAGTGATTTTCACGACTACTGCGAGGAAATAAAAATCAGTTGGCCATTCTGCCTATTTTTACTATATAAAATTATTTTTGTGACTCGAAATGGCTTTGTAAAACACAACAAATCTAAGTGATCTGTCATTCTGATTGGTCGTTTTTATGTCATGCAGCACAAGTCTTGTTCTGATTGGTCGGAACAGTGAACAGCGGGCCGATGTGATTGCCCGACTTCACCTTGAACAAGCCAACATTTTTTTTCTTGCCTGTTTAATCAGCAGGCCAGAAATGTTTTTGTTGTCCAGCACCCGTAGCATGCCGACCCCGCGGGCGGGGTGGGTGTTGAAAGTGAGGGACAGAGCTATGCGCTACTAAAGCTCTCACCTTGTGTCCCTCACCTTTCTCGACAAACCCCCCCTCCCGCGTTCGACATGCTACGGGGGCTGGTCAACTATTCATTGTATTGCGGCCCCATTACTGACCATCTTTCCCCACATTTCCAAGTATTGTGGTCACAAGACCCTTTCGATGCATAAAACCATATACGCGAAACAGCACCTTTACGCAAATGCCTAACTCGGAAATCACCACTGATTGGACGAACCGGTTGTCCGTACCTTAATTTGCTAGTTCTTAATTTTAATTTAACACAAAGCGTCACGTCGTTTGCCATACGGGGTGACCGGCACAATTTTTTCCCACTTTTAGCCAGTTATATATGTATCGACACTCCATTGTCCAAATGTCAGGCAAGTTGAGACCAGTTTAGTGTTAGACAACAGCACGTTAGAATTAGTAAATGATACGAAGTTTCTTGGAATAACCATTGATAGCAAATTGCAGTGGGGACCCCACATAGATATGATATATAAAAGGCTGGTAAATTAAGTTCTGCGGCTTACGCTGTTAGGAACATCAGACAAAGCACGGATGTGGCTACATCTAGGCTAGTATATTTTAGTTACTTTCATAGTGTGATGTCCTATGGTATCTTGTTGTGGGGGAAAGCAGCGGATATTCAAATTATTTTTATTTTACAGAAAAGAGCTATTCGAGCAATTTATAATTTAAAACGAACAGACTCCTTAAGAGAGCTTTTTAAAGAAATTGACATACTAACAGTAGCTAGTCAATTTATTTTCGAAAATATAATGTATGTACGCAAGAACCTTACAACATTTTCCAAACTTAGCGATAGCTGTAATGTTTACCTAAGAAATAATCACAGACTATGTGCGCCCCGTTTTAGACTCGCGAAGGTTAGCAATTCTTTCAAGGGTCAGTGCATTCTCTACTACAATAAGATACCTCTGGAGATTTTGAAATTGCCACTTGAGCAATTTAAAAAGCATGTTAAAGCAACTTTGTCGAAAAAGGGATATTACAATGTTCAAGATTACTTAAATGACAGGACTGTATGGGGTTAATCTGGCTCAACACAGACCTTGCTGTTAATAATTTTGTAATTATTTATTCCTGCTTATTAATCATAACAATTAAATTTTTCATATTTGTATTAGTTAAGCACAACCTATTTTTAAAAGAGATCTAAAAATCAATCTGTGGGAGTTTCTACGCCCTTCTTCTCCCACAGTGGTCCAATGTAGAGAAGAGGCAAAAAATGACGTTTGCTAAGTATATGTAAATATCTACAGTAATAAAGTACTTTGACTATTGACTATTGACATTTCGCGTGACAGGAGGCTAGCCCAACGTCGCAGCTATGGAGGTTTTCTCACGATGTACTGTAGGTTTCCTCACGATGTTTCCCATCACCGTTAGAATGTCCGTATAAAATGTACTTCATTACATTGTCCAAGGGTGAAACCCATTAGTAGACTACGGAGCTCTTTTTAATTTAATAAATAATAATCGATGGTAGATCACTTCCCCAAACCTTAAAACTTAAGATAGTGCAGACCATTTAGAAAGGTCAAACTTGTGTTAGCCGAAGTCTTACCGTTTCGATTTTATCGGTTTTTTATTGTTTTGACGAGAAAACAAGCATTACAGTTGTTCTTTCCACAACTCTAGGTTTTGTGGTGTTTGGCGGATTTTTAGAATAATTAACATAATAATAATAATAATGTTTATTTTTCTAACTAAACCTAATTTGGTACAATATTTTGTAGTTGACAAATTTTAATGAAAAGTCAAGAGATAAAAAAATATACGACCATACCCTAAGCTAGGTTAAACCCACAGATATCGAGAGATAGGCCCTTGGCGCTAAGCTTGTATCGGAACCAGTGTCGCCGAAAACAAAGAACACGCATACATTTACACCACTCGTACATCAATCCCTCCGCTTTTATTGGTCAGTGCAATGTCATGCATCTATCGTGCGAACACACCCTCACTACCGCAGGTATACTAGCTAGTCGAGCTAGTGTTGGGGCAATGCAAGGACAGCGTGTATCATCGATCGATTATAATTTATAGACACTGGTATAGACAGTCGTATACAATGCCGGGTTCTATAAATAAAATAGTAAATTGTTTGTAAATACGACATATTTATACGACATACGAGACCCTCTCTTCTTTTTTTCAACAGAATCCTTACAGCTAGAAAGAGAGGCAAAGAGATTTCTGAAGGTAGAATAACTGTGAACTTTAAACAAACTTAAAATCTAAACTGCCTGTTTGGCAATCATTGGAATAACTAACAATAAACTTACGTATTATGAGCAATAAAATAACTATATTATTACATTAACTATATTAGTAATTGCGGAATGATAAAATCTATCGATTCAAAAACATAATTTTCCTATCACTATCCCCATCACTATATGTCGTCTCTGTGTGCGTGTAACAGTTCGCCTCCGTATCACGATGCATCTTTGCTTTCGTACTTAGATAAGTGTGAAATATTCATTGCGTGTTAGCTTGGCAATAAGTAGTGAAATTAAGATACAAAACAAGCAATGTATAGTAAACTTAGCGAGAACAACATAACATTGTCACTTTAATGTCAATTCGTGACGAATTTTCCGCGAATGATTTATTTTCGTAATAATGTTTATTTCTTGTGTTTTAAGAAGAAATAATAGTTGGAATGAGACTTACAAGTGATATGTGACACCAGCGTTCTTGGAGTTACAATCTCACTTCTATTTTTGCACGTGAGTATTGCACAGGTCGGCATTTTCGAAAAACAACGGAAATGAATTCGTCACTGCGGTCGCCCGGTGACTACCGAGAATTTTTAATATCTAACCTATCGGAGCTACATTTGTTCGCACGTTCCACGCTCCTCAACCTATCTCTCGATATCTGTGGTTAAACCTGTAACATAGGGAGTGGTTGCGTCCGCCTGGGGGTTTGTACAATCAGGCCCTTGAAGTTTGTTACTGTTGTTGTAACAGTACAACAAAAGAATATAAAATTAATCTAAAAGACTAAAACTTTATTTTTATTTTTATTATTAGTTAGAGATATATATAATTGATGTTTAGTTTATGCACCTGCACGGCTCACTGAGTAGCACGCAAGGAGAGTTATGTATTGTGTTTGTGAGTAGTGTGGTGAATATATGTTACCGGCCAAACCCGATTTCATGACAAACTAGTTATGCCTAGGATAAGTTTATTTTCATTGGTATTCTGCCGCCCTATGATAATATTGTTGTTCTTACATGTTCAACCTAACATTAAGGATAAAGGGGGCTTCGCTTCGCTCACCCCCTTTACCCTTCACCTAAGCTACCGCCGTGTTTTCCCTGATAGTATCTGTGTTATCACATTGCCCGAAACCCACATGGCAAAATAATGCCTGGCTAAAGTGATAAATAATAGTTTATCCTAGGCATAACTAGTTTGTCCTGAAATCGGGTTTGGCCGTTAACATATATATGGTTTGGTGTATGTAGGTGTGTAGCATTTCCAATTAAAAATAAAAATAAGATTTCTAAGTTATATAAGAATAATGAGCAAATCTTAGTTCAACGATTGCTGGATTTAGGCCACAGGTTGTAGGAAAGCCTCTACGTCGAATACCAACTTCATGTATAGCTTTATTTATTTATTTTATACTTTTTCCTATTGCCTAGTGCCACTTTTATATTTTACACAAAAGTGCACATTGTTGTGCGTGTTGTCTTGTGACCCGTCGGTCTCAACTTGTGATGCAACGAATACTACTTTTACGAATACGAATACGAATATCAAACCTACTATTCGGTGAATACGAATACGAATATCTCGCCATGGTAATAAAAGACTAATTTATTTGATGAATTCTCCTAATAAATAAAATTTACAATAGTCAAATTTTTATTTAAAAAATATAAAATTTGTAGATTTTCTTGTTTAAGGCGATTTCTGTTTTCAGTCTGGATGTTTCCAGCTGTTGAAAAAAGTCTTTCCGAGGCGACTGAACATTGCTTCAGTGAAAAATATTTTTGGGCGAGTTTTTTCAGACTTGGAAAATGGATATCTTCTCTCCAAAAGGCCACGTATTTTTACGTGCCGACGACTGACGCGCTTATTCGCCGAATACGAATATTCGGTAAATGTCTATTATTCGGCGAATACGAATATTCGTATTCGTTGCATCACTAGCTCAACGGAAGACCAGCAGCGCTGATTGTTCGCATTCAGCATATGCTGAGTTGAGGCCGGCTTGTGACAGGAAATACTCATATGTACCTAGACAAGATGTTCAATATTGTTTTTTTTTGTTTCCTGTTGCAAATTAACTTCTTTCTTTCTTTCTTCTTTCTTTCAACTACTTACAAATCCACAAACGCAAAATACCACCTTATACAAATTGGATCGCTATTGGATTTCATAATATAGTGACTAAACATCAATGATTTCTTAAAAAAACCTTTAAAAAAAATAAACGGCGCCGGCGCAACGTGGATATCGGCGTTGAAAAGAAGCAAATATTTGAGGAATTTTAATAAAACGCCTTGCCTTTTAAAACAATTAATGACATTAAAATAATTAAGTAATAATTAAAACATCGGTTTAGTTTTCTACATAGTTTCAGTTATACAGGGATACTGGTAAGTCGACCTACTCAATACTAATAATTGTTACTAAGAAACACCGTACCCAAAAATTACGGTTTTCGAGTCCCCTAGACTTAAGATTTTTGAAGATGTCGCTCTTATGTATATTTCGTACCAGTTTTCCTTTTCTAGGGGATTCAGTCCAGTTTTTGCTGGTTTTAGGTAAAAATAGAAACAATTTCATATATATAAAGAACCGACCACTACAAAAAATGCGGCTTACAAGGAAAACAAAATACCACATGTTTACTTTTAATGGTTACTTTAAAGCAGTGTCACCAAAAAAAAAAAAAAACTAGTAACTTTTTGTTTAAATAATACTAAAAATGCCTCCAGTTCTCTAGCTATTCAAAAAGGTACAATAGTCAAATAAAATGTTTTGGAAAAAACTAGGCGACAAAGAATATCAGTTAGCGGACTAAAATAAGAGCGGTGCTACTAAAAATGGCTAAGATGTTGTAAATAAGTGACGAAACACTTGGTAAAGACATGACCTGTTCAATGACTAATACAATGTCTTTTTCTATTTCACATGAGAGAACGACCGCGGATATTTTAAACAAACAAATGTGGGGGCAAATATTTGTTCGATGAGAACGGATGTTTGTACCCTAGTCATGGTTATTTATCTATCTATGTATAATATTTATCTATATAAGTATGTGTATCGTTGTCTAGTACCCAAGATACAGGTAATCCTAGTTTGGGGCTAGATCAATGTGTGTAAATAGTGTCCAAGAGTATTATTATTAGTAAAAAAAATACATTAAGTAAACATGCAATAAACAGTTTTCCTCATAAGTCTGTAAAAGTTTTTTTTTGTAGTGATTGGTTTTAAGTTGTTTTTAAATATTAAATAAATTGCAAAAATAGCTGGACTGAATCACCAAGAAAAGAAGAATTGGGACGAAAAATGCCTAACAGTGACGTTTTTGTTTAACATTCTTAACAATGGTTTGTTTTGACCCACCCTAGCATCTCCCAACGAATGTAGGTCGACTTACCAGTAACTCTGTATAAGCATAGTCTTTAATTTGTACTTAATATTAGCAACATATTCTATTGTAATTGATCAAAACCCCTACCTTTTTGTTTAAAAAAGTGTTGAACAGTAGTTTTTTTTTTGTAAGGCCCTAAATGCGGGAGGCTCAGGACCGGGGTGGATGGCGTCGTAAAGAAGAGGCCTATACCCAGCAGTGGGTGAATGTGGGCTGGATTGATGATGATAATGATAAAAGGCCTAAATTATTAACTTAAAAAAATCCCTAGTTCTCAAATTGATACCCAGCAGTGGGTGAATGTGGGCTGGATTGATGATGATAATGATAAAAGGCCTAAATTATTAACTTAAAAAAATCCCTAGTTCTCAAATTGATAAATTGGGAGAATACGACCTCAAAACTTTCAACATATTAAATGGTACGCCAGCAGCCGTTGTTCTTTATAAACCTTTACATATGTCGTGGGAACCAGAAACGGCGACGTCACACACATATACACATCCAAGACCTGGGCCTTTTTTTTTTCTTTACCCCCAGCCGGGGATCTAACCCGATATTTTTGAATGATCAAACGAACTTACCAAGTGAAGTTCGATCTTGATTATCTTGGCTTCGTCGGAGAGATTTATCTTGACCATGTAGTAGCCCTGCTACGCTTGAACTTACCCGCACCTAGTCTCCTGAAAAAGGCTACTGAAAAAGAGTTCCTTAGAAGAATAATTTATGTATTCAAGGAGAGGGAGCCCATTTCGAACAACTAATTAGTTAGCTTTTACATGTTTTTAGGTTAATAATAAAATAAGTTTTAAGATTTCATGTTTTCCTTTCATTTAATTTACTACGTTTGTTAGAGAGATGTGATCCTTATGATTGACCCTGTCGATTGACGCCATAAAAGTACAGGTGATGTTTTTTCGAATTTTAGCCGGTTCGATTCCTGGTTGTGGCAAGCGTATTTTTCAAAATCTTTGAATGCAGTTTTGTTTATTTTCAAAAATAAAGTAATGTTTCCTTTGGGGGAAATTTGCTACCTCCATTATTTAGAGTACTTGCCCTCCAGGTGGTGTCACAAAATTCCAACCTGTATACAGGATTAATATTAATGTATTATTTCATAATTAAATTAAATTAAAAACGGCAACAAATATAATGACCACCAAAATATTTTTTTCTACCCAAAGTGGCTGCTAAATGACCACCAAAATTTGCAGAAAATATCAGGGCAAAATACTGCGGTAGCTTAGGTGAAGTGTAAAGGGGGTGAGCGAAGCGAAGCTCCCTTTATCCTTCGTGTTAGGTTGAACATGTAAGAACAACAATATTATCATAGGGCAGCAGAATACCAATGAAAATAAACTTATCCTAGGCATAACTAGTTTGTCATGAAATCGGGTTTGGCCGGTAACATATAATATTATGAATACTTTAAAGACATATTATGAATACTTTAATAACATTAAAGAATACTTAAAACATAAACTTAAGTACACAAAACATAAAAAGAAGTTTGGTGATCATTTATCGAAACACAATTTGGTGGACATCCATCCATTTTGACAGTCAATTCGAATTTATTGGTAGTAAATTTTCGAATTTTTTGGTTATCGTTTTAACACAAACCATTAAAAACTAGCATACTACATTTCCCACGAGTTCGCAAAGGCTTGTATTTACGAACCGAGAAGTTTACGGCACGAGCCGAAGCGACGTCGTAGCGAGGTTCGTAAAAAGCCTTTTCGAACGAGTAAGGAATAGAATTTTTCCGCCTGAGAACCAAAATCAAGCGGCAAATGTGCTATTTTTAGCTCAGAAGACGGAAAATGAAACGGAAATTCGTTTCATCCAATGAGTCTGTTGGTTTTAAGGTGATTTACTCCACCATAAAGTCATCTACAGATGTGATTTTTGATAACGTTTATTGAGTATTTGATTAAGATTCTCACTAAAAGAAAACGCGATTGAATGTTTTTTTTTTCGATATAATTCAATTACGAAAAGACCTCTAAATTATTTTATCTATACACGTATCATAAACCCTCTTTACTGTGTACAAAAACCGCACATTACGATCAGCATAATGTTAAACTACTTGGTAAAAACTCATTTCTTATCTGAAAAATTAAACATTATGACCATAATGTGTTATTTTTCTACATATTATGACATTCAAATTTCGAACGCCGACGCCCGCCTGCGAGCCGCCCCTACTTTGTTTGTGAAGTTGGTACTACTGATCAAGCTAAACAAGTGCAAAGGAATTATCAATACCACCATGCCGGTCGAACATGCGGTTCCTGAACACATTAAAGAGAGCTTAAGAAATGTGTGTAGATAAACTAGTGTATGTAACTGTACATCATTAGGCATTAAAACTCGAGTGATATTATTATGAAACGAGCCAGTATTAATGCCCTCCATTATGTAGCAGTCGCATAAACTACTATTATTCTTTCCTTTAATCTGAAATCCTAACTAATTTCATTGCGGAACTGCGTTCACAATGTGTATATTATGTATTCGTAAACTCCTTGAATATATTTTTAACAAAATAGCGTAGTTTATTTTTAAACAATTTTTCTGTGGTCATTTTTCCCCGATGCCGTCCCTCTCACACTGCGGGTTTTTCCGCCTGGAGTAACGTCCTTTGCACAGACGAGGTATCCCCTTAAGCGAATAGAGTAAAAATTTTATTTTTTTAAATAGATGGTACTAAATTGTGTTTAGTTTTTAGTCTGTTTATGTGATTGATGTCAAGTGGGGATACTTCGGATGACCGTTTGGTACTGAATGTCGAATTACCTATTTTATGTACATAGGTTATTGTCATCTGTTTTATATATGTAATAAATAAAGTTGGCGTTGTTTTTGTGTAAAGGTGGTTTTTCGCGTATATGGTTTGGTTTTATGCATCGGAAGGCCATGTTATGTTTTGGAACTTTTTCTCATAATAAATGATGAATGACTACTGACTCACTAAACCGTGTCTTTGACTCTAATCGGTACCAACACCAAACAAAACGTAGACATTTATTTGGAATTACACATTCAATACATCATAGCGAAAATCAATACCAAAATAATAACACACTGCAAATAGACAAAACTAACACGCCCGAGACAATGAATTAGCATTATTGATTGACATGTGTGGAGTACTAACAAGAGTCGATCCAACAGCTGCCAAATGTGCGTAGTTAGAGCAAATGTCGCATGCATCTGCGGCGGACGCGGACAGGGCAAGGCGGCGTGTCGTCGTTTCTTTCTACTTCAGTAAACAAAGCCGGCCTTGTGCGCTCGTATCGTTTTATTGTTCGCCGCAGGGCATTGCGGTTGCGAGGCGTAGCTCAATTGTATAGGAAAAAGAAAATTCTTGCCTTTAGAGGAAGTGTTTTCTTTTCATCTCTTCTGATGGAATCGAACAGCTTCCCGGCTGTCTTTGACTGAAGGTGAAGATTAAACATGGACGGCTATTTAACAATTGAAGTACTTAACGGATTCCAACGGGTGTCTTTGTCTACGATATCGGAAAATTAGATTTCTTGACACAGCATTTTGAATAAAACCTGTTTAAAATTTAAACATTTACAAACAGGCACCACATTCATTGCTTCTTGTCCTACAAAAGGATACATCCAAGACCTGGTGATTTATCTTTTTTTCCTTAATCCCCAGCCGGGGTTCGAACCCGGGACCTCTCCACAACGCCACAGAGGTCATCGTTAGCGCACTTTTAATTAAGTTTACCTTCTAGATAAATACTCTGGTATTATGGCCTTTTCAGTATACATGCTATACCTAACCCCTGCGTATAATTTATGCACATTGTGCACAAAAAATCATGTCTAAGCAATATGCTATGTTCATTTGACAATATTTACTAGCGATGCAGCGTTAGATTATCTCGCGACAACCCTAGCTTCTATATTTGCAATACAATATGCCTTCGATCTTGATCACTGAAGGGTGAACTACGTATCTCATAAAAATGGGCGCCAATCTGCCGTGACAAAAAATGGCAGTATAAATTGCATTGCGCATTGATATATCCCCTCAGTCGTCGTTGGGATTTCCTAGATCGCACATATTACATATCTAGCACATACTTAGGTAATTTTGTGCCGTCATGGCAGATCAGGTAAATGCATAGCGCGTCGAGTTCACTGTTTAATGAGTGTTTCCTAACTAGACTTAACCGCATCGTTTGTGCTTACAGGCGGCCGAGGCCACGCCCGAAACAGTGGAAAGCAAACCTACAGAGGAAGCCAAGCCCCAGGAAGCCAAGGAGGACAAGACGCCAGAGACTCCGGTCACCGAACCCATGACTAACGGCAGCAGCACGCCAGAAACGCCCAAGGCGAAGACCCCCGCCGCAGAAGCGCTACCCACTGAGCCCGAACAGCTGCCCCTCAACGGCTTATCTATACAAGACACCAAAGAGGTACCCGAGGTGGCCGAGACCGTTGTCGAGAGCAAACACGTCGCGCTCGCAGCGGAGACGCCGGCGCCCGCGCCCGCCGACATTCCCGACAAAACAGAGGTTTGTGTTGAACCCACACCCCTAGTAGAGTCCGCCCCCCCGCCGCTCCCTGCCAACCCCCCTCCCTCGTCCGTGGTCTCCTTCGCCGCCACCACCATGGCGCCCGAGCTGGACACACCCGCACCACTGCCGCCGCCGGCTGACGTCACATCCGCCGCCGCCGACACTCCCGCACCCGCACCCGCACCGCTCGACGCCGCGACACCTTCGCCCGTCCCCTCCGAAACTATCGAGCCGCATCTAGCCAAAGCCGAGCCGACACTCGAGACCGAAGCCTCACTCGTTGATATCCCCGTTCTAGCGACTCTCGAAAATGTTCAAACCGAGGTTACCGATTCTGAACAGATCCCCAAAGATGCTCTAAGCGAAACACCTATCGTGCACAAAATTGAAGAGCGAGCAGCTTCTATTGTCTCCGAAGTTGAAAAGCAAGCGGAAACGATCGTCCAAGAGATTGAAAAGCGAGCAGAAACGATTGTCCCCGAAATTGAAAAGCTGGCAGATGTCATTGTTCCCGAAGCGATAGTCAAGCCCGCCGAAGCTCCAGAGCCCGAAGCGGCAGAGAGGCCAGATTCTATCGCCGAGCCCGTCACGGAAGCGGCGGACTCCGTCGAAGCGATCCCTCGTCAGGGCCCGATGGGCGACTTCGTAGAGAATGGCGTGACCGAAGAAAATACCAACGAGAACGCTGAAATTGCCGAAAACGTAGTCACGTCCAGTCACACACCTGAAACCAACGGCATCGGCAAAGTCAACGGGAACGCCGACGAAACCGAACAAGAGAACCTGAAGAATAAGACCAAAGACTCGCTGGAGACGCCAGAATGCAACGGCAGCGGCACCATCTCCGCGCCACCCGCGATAGTGAAGCAGCTGCCGGCCGGAGCCAGCCCCTCGCCGCCTCCGCCGCCGCCGCCTAGCGACGAGTTCCCAGCGCCGCCGCCCTGCGCCTCCGAGCCCCACTCGCCCACTGACACGCCACAGGTGAAGACCTCTCTTGCTCTTGTAGTGGAAACAAACAAACCCATACCCCATCTCTGAGGAACCTCGATTGTTTGTAGTTCCATGTGCATTTTTCTAGCATGACGTGAATAACCTGAAGACCGTTTAGAGGTGTGCTCGGCTCGATAGACTATCGCAAGTTCTTGTGAATAATACATATGCAACTACAGGACACCAACCCCCTTCCCGCTCCCGTCCTGTGCTTTCTCTGTTGTGATCGTGCGGATGCCACAACCTAGGTTTGCATTCTAACGACTGCTGACGACTGAGACATGTTTTAAGATAAAGCACGTCACTATAAAAGCACGATGCAATTGTAGGTTGTGATTTCTGCACACTAAAACATTTAATAAACAAACACTATTAATAATATGGCATGATGAATGCTTTAGTGCTAACATTTTGTGATACTTCACTTAACTCGCGAAGATCTGGCATTGCTCTGAACTCCGAGGATATCATAATTCTTTAGGACCGTAAAATGGACCAATTTATGAGTGATAAACTGATAAACATTGAGCAATGAGATCTCTCTTGTTACTACTTCATTTAAACTTAACAACCTCGGCAATTATTAATTTAGTTACTGTTTGTTCTGTGCAAAGTCGATCTTTACTTTAGAGCTTAGTTGAACAATTTATTGACTCTTAATTCTATCTATTCCACTTAGGCAACATTTTGTTGTAAATAATTTTTGGCAATCAATATTTTGTACATATGTTATTCGTTGGATACAATAGTAGTTTGTCAGACATAATTGTCCATTGGATTGTGGATAGATGTTTATTTCACATCATCACATGACATGTGTGTTTCACACTGCAAAATGTTTAATCTGTCCTCGTTTTCAGGATCTACCTATCCTTGACAAGATTGCAGATCTGATCCCTGAAATTCCAGACCTACCCTCGGATACCGTTGTGGTAAGTTTATCATCCGTTGATTGCCGTTACTTTCCCATCACGGTTAAATATGACCTCTCTTTTCTTTGTGACGAAACTTGAAGTTTTAAGAGCTAAGATAAATTAACTATTAGTTTCTGATTAAATAATTATGAAGTCGAAATGCTCTTGCCACATGCTTGATGCAATTCTTCCGCCTTGCCACCTCACTATAGCCACCAAGTGACATGATGTATCCTTGTTCCCAGCTCACGGAGACAGCAAGCGACGTCGCGGTCGCCAACTAATCGCGCAGCTCTACTAGACGTGAACCTTAATTTATTTCCACCAGTACACGTGGCTAATATCGAACGAAGTTCGACTTTATTTTTTATGTCAAAGATTTGAATTTGAGTATCAAACGTGACCTTTCATATACGACGATAGTGTAAGTTTAGTGTGCTTCGCTTCTGTAAAGTTAAGATTTTATACAATTATTTGCTAGGATGGAGTTTTATAATTATATACAGTATCGAATGTTACGTAGGCAGTATACGGTGCGATAAGTTGGTGCCATTATTACAGGGGTATTAGTTTGAATTCAGCTCTCTTCAATTTTAGCTCAATTTGATGATACATATTCAAGCCTTAATTATTATTCGCAATTAATATTCGCGAAGTATATTCTTCCAACTACAGTATATTCTGATATTGACAACTGGAGGTAGGTAGTTGTTGGCCAGATTTCTGCTCGTCGTACGCATGACAAATGTCATGTGGAACACAAAGACACATGTTGTCTCTTTAAGGAATTGATATGATACCACAAGCAATCTTTGCGATACAGAAGCTTGCATAAACTTGTAGAAAAAAATTGTCACTGATTCAATGTTTTGTTTTCAGCATGTATCATCAAATCTAGCAATTTGGTACCTTTTATGTATATATGAACGATTACGTTGTCTTGAAAAATATTTCGTAATCTGTTAATTTTGCGTCAAATTGAAGTTTAAAATTTCATTGTAAATTTTTAAGGTTGGTAATAAATATGTAATGAATTTTCATGATATCTCGTTAGTGTATAATTTTTAAGTTTATAAGCACGATTATATTCTGCCTGTAATACATAACTTAAGTTGTATAAATTTAGCAAGTGTTTATCATCTTTGTAATGTATGAAAAATATTAAAATTTTAAATTGACTTAGTCCTCCTGGTGTGTACGTGGCTGATACATCTGACTCCCGGTTCATAACTCTTCTTCAGTAGATTATGAATATAGGGAAAGGTACATTACCTAAATATTGGGCACATTTCAGCGGCCAAGTTTTTGATATTATACATTTTTTATGCATATACAATAATACAAATTGTAATCCCTAGACATGTAGTTCGGTGTAACAAGCTAGAGAAGTTAGTAATGTCCTACTAGTATACATTCATGATGAATCTTTTCACCTCATACATAATTAATTATATACAATAGATTTGATACTATTTTACAATATGTGACAATTATGCGTCCAGTAATTATATAATTTCGTGATTTTGTAATTTTATACAATTTATGATAAAATTTGAAGTGAACCGCTGCATGGTTGGGAGACTTACTCCATGTATATTAGAATTAAATGTGAGTGAGACATTCCATATCTGCTATACTAACATAGATCTTGTTACCTTAGCTTGGTACCCACACTAACAAGTGAAACAAGTGAATTCGGAGTCTAGATTACCTAGGATTAGCTGAAAAAGTAAATCCGTTTCACAAGCGAGTTATCCATCACTATGTATTTTGTGTGTAATCAAATCTCCCGCAATTTAACCATGCGATTATTCATACATGTACCCAATTATCAAATATTTTGTAGATTAATTTCATTTACGCAAGGTTCTATGTACTTGTAATACTTGTGTCTTAAGGCCATATGGAATTAGTTTTCAGGCATTAATTTTATTTGCTGTATTCCTGTACGAAACAAGTTGATGTGTGAATGTCTCTGATCAGTAAATAAATTTTAAATTGAAAATATGTATTATTGTTTGTTCTTTCCGTGATAGGTACTAGGGGGGTACGGACGGACCCGTGCTTCACCTCATTGCTTCGATTTATTGGCATGGCGTCAACCGGCACTGCGACAATCCGCTTTACTATGCCCCCCGGTACTTTAGCTTAACACGACGTCAACTTTTCTGAACACTACTAGACTTCGCGTGGCGTCAACTAATTCAGTTTGATTCTGATTATTCCTGATTACACCTGTGGCTTCATCGATAGATGCCGAGGGAGGCAGTCATATTATTGAAAAATTCCCAAATAAATAAAATACTCCGGTGAAGCACGGGGGTAGTTCTCCAACTGACAGAAAGCACAGTTAGTGGGCAGAAGTTCTTTATTAAAAATTTCAAGAATGTGAAAGCACAGTAGTAGTTCTTTATTTAAAAAATCCCTACATATTATAAACGAAGAAATGGAAATATCGACTCGTCTCTTACGCAGCAATCCTTGCGAACGTTAAGATTCCGGATTTTCCCCTCCGTAAACTTTATTCGCCTGAACTGCACGCTTAGAATGCCACGCTCGAGAAAGGGACTTATCTATGCAAACGCAATAGGGCCGTTACGTCTACTTCCCTTTACGTCCATGTATAGTTTTGGTCCGAATACCTTTATGACCATATCCCGATTCGACTACATCCGCATACGACTGCATACCGTTACGACCACATCCTATTACGACTAAATCCCGATTGGACCACATACCGATGAGACCAACAATCAAGTCGAAAAGTGTTTGTATTAGTTTTGTTACTTTTTATTATGATATGACTAATTACATCCTAAAATAGACTTAGCACGTTGCGCACATGATGAGAGACCTGACAATGGAGCTGGCAGGGGTTGTTTTAAATGCTAAAGTTAATTGTGTAAAAGTACCAGGGCAGCAGAAGTTTCTGAATGGTGGTAGTGCACCTAACCAGAGATGGGCGCTAAACGAGAGATAAATACTAAACGAGTATTTACCAAATATTTACTGAGTATTTACTCTACTGAGACTAGTGGGTGGCTGAAACGTTTTGTTCCTTGAGGTCGAAGGTAAGTGTACGAATTCTTTACTATGATAAATGAAGCACAACCAACCATGTGAAAATAATACAAACTTGAACTTTTTGATCACGTTTGAGAAGTTCTTTGTTTAAAATTAATACGCTACTTTGACATTATTATCTTGTTTGTTAATGTAAACAATCATTTTATTGTAGTTAAAGAAAATGGATAAAAATAAGAAAGAAGAGTTATTCTTTATCAAAAGTAAAAAAGGAAACCCATTACTTTTATGTGCTGGCGTTCAATATAACTGGGTGGCGGACAGAAAAAATGGTGACACGTTTTGGCATTGTCATCATCAAATCGCATGGAATGCAGTGCGGTAACCTACGTACTTTTAAGAAATATATTCATACATAATATAATTGGTTCTTTTTTGTACTTAAGTACTTGCTTTACTTAAACAAGTATAACGCCCGTCAAAAATCAAAGCTGTCATCCGAAATGAAGATTTCGTCGAGAGCTGTCATATCTCCATACATACAAGTGGTCTAGGATCAGTAGTTTCCGAGATATGACAGGTTTTAGTTTGACAGCTGTCATATATTTGTTAAAATCATGATATCAGTAAAATAGTGCCGCACCTGTCAATATCTAAAAATATTATGTGAAGTTGTGCCTCTGCTACCACGTCTGGGAAAATTACGTTTTTGTTTTCCATGGTTCGGTTGAAATAGGCAGAACAAAAAATAACATTTTATGTATTCCAATTAGTCATACATACATGTAGCTGGGCAATACCCAACTGCACATGCGCGTATTTCGAAACCATTGGCGGCATCACATAGAGTCCGCACCAGCTAAGGCTTGTAAAATATCTAAGAAAATTCAAATTTTTGTTCTTATCTGTACTTCACAAAACAAAACACGATGTGGTCCAATCGGGATTTAGTCGTAATAGGACGTGGTCATAACGGTATGTAGTCGTATGCGGATGTAGTCGAATCGGGATATGGTCATAAAGGTATTCGGACCAAAACGGTACATGGACGTAAAGGGAAGTAGACGTAACGGCCCTATCCCATGCAAACATGGGAGCTGTACAGGGCCGCCACGATGCAGGTGCGCATGCACGCTTTGACCGAACCGGGGCGGGCGCCCCAGGGGGTTACTCTTTCGCGCAAACTCATAGACATAGACATAGACATCATTTATTAATAATATTCATTATAACTCTTCACAAATGTGTTGGAAGATATAATGAAGACACTAGAGTTTCGCCGACCATCTGATCCTCCTAGCTGAAGAAGTCGAAGATCTCGAAAGCATGCTCGAACAACTTCATGAAGATCCCTGAAGGTTGGCCTTAGAATGAATATGTCCAAGACAAAGATCATGTTTAGCGATCCGGAGCACGTAGGTACCTAATGTTATCGTAGGTACTCAAAAAAGTATTGCCATTGCAACAACAATCATGACAGCCGTCAATTGCTAAAGGCTTCGCCAAACCAAACGCGGGGCGGCCGCGGCGCGCGCGGGCCCGCGGCGGCAACAACGAATTTGTAATACAGGGAATCCAATGAAACCCGTCAAACCAAAAGCGGCGCGGGAGCCGCGCGCAAATCGCGCTGGACCCGCGCTCAAACGGCTCGCGACAGATCGGCGGCCGCGGCGCGGGTCGAGCGCGGCGCGGGGCGGCCGCGGCGCGGCTCGGGCACACAGGAGTAGGGAATAGGAACAGAGACAAACCCTTGAAGGAGCGTGCTAAATTGCCAGTGCCAGCAAAGTTACAATTGCATATGCATTTTGGAATATAATTACCGGGATTTGAAGAAATAAAGAGTTCTAAACTAAAACTAACCGGCCAAGTGCGAGTCGGAGTTGGTAAATATATTATATATTTGTCCGTGATGTAACTACAAATTCACTAACGGATTTCGGAATTGTTTCTTTACTCCTAGTCAAAGACCATCTTCCTTGCTAAATTTCATGATAACGTTTCATGGGCGGGAAGTACCCTATTCATATAGGTTTTGAATATCTTGCGAGGGCCAGAATATCTGGCGAAGCGTCATAAACGGTCGTATCTTTTGATTGCGTCCTCTTTTTCACATCTCTAACGGACTGCAGACCAGGGTAATCAATACATATTTATTTCAACTTGATACCTCCATGCCTTCCTGACAAAAGGGTCTTGAAAGATAGATTGTTATTTTTTACCTTTTAAAAAAAATTGAGTGAGCGATTATTATTTTATTTATTCCGGTACCTACACGAGTAATATATTAAATAATATTTCCTATGTGGCTATATCCTCTACAGCCAAAATCCCGCCCACAATGCACCCAGCTTTGCCACGTGCCGGCTCTTCAAAGAACGCCGACACCACCTCGTCTGTGTACCTAACTGCCGGGAGCCGGAATATTTTTTTCATAGGTTTTGAACTTTATTGCCATAGCAAAATGTTCGAAATCGCGACGCCTCATTTAGAAGCCTCACAGAAAGAGAAGCCGCGTCGAGCGTACACCCACAAGTGAATTTGTTTAGATATCTATTTATAAATACAAGTGGAAATGACACCGATCGAAATGACACTTCGAGTGATGAAGAATAGTGTTCAATTTTACTTTACTTAATTTTTAAGATATACTTAAGATGTAAGATATTTATTCATATTTTTTTTCAAATACATGTCATATTTATATCTATACTACTCAAAAGAAAATAGGGGCCACTAAGTATTTTGATTGCTACGTGAAAAGTATAGTAAACAGTAATGTATATTTATTAAAATAACATGTAACAAGGCTTTTGTTTTAACTTATTCTAATAACCATTTAATTGTGTAGTCAATTGTTTCACTTATTTCAATTAACATGAAATTAGTCCATTGTCAACAGCAAAAACTAAACAGAAACTCTTTGCAAAACAAAACAAAAACTGACACAAGCTGTTTTTTAATGGTTTAGTAACGGGTGTGTCCTCCTCTCCTGTTTTCACACTCCTGGAGCCTTGAATGAATACTCTCGATTAAGTTTCTGATGTTTTCATCAGGTATCTCTTCCCACGCACGTTTCAGAGCATCCATAAGCTGTTGCTGGTTGTGAACCTCTTGCTCATGCTCCCTAACCCTTCGTTTTAATTGGTCCCACATATGCTCTATTGGATTTAAATCCGGACTATACGCTGGCCATGGTAGGACACGAATATTGGAGTCATCCAGTACAGTCTGAGTGGCCCGAGCTGTGTGTGGGCGGGCATTGTCATGCATTAACCAGAACCCTGGCCCCACTCTCTGTGAGAATGGAATCACATGAGGCCTGATGACTTCATCGATGTACCGTTGTGCAGTTACTGTGCCTTGATTTAAGAAAACCAGCTCAGTTTTGCCTTGTAAGCTAATCCCAGCCCAAACCATCACACTAGGACCTCCAAAGCGGTCAATTTCCTTGATGCAGACGTCGGAAAATCTCTCACCCTGTCGTCTCCATACTCTAATCCGCCGATCATCACAGCAAAGCTTCACTTTAGACTCATCTGTGAAGAGCACCATACCTCATTGATTCATGCTCCAATCTGAATGTTCGCGGCAAAAACTTAAACGATTTCCACGTTGAACCCTAGATAAAGGAATTCGTACTACTCGGCTTCTGGACCTTTGCTGGTCTTCAAGCAGTCGATTACGTATCGTTTGGTCACTAACACGAGTCCCCGTTGTCAACCGTAGGCGATTTTGTAACTTACGTGCCGTCACAGAGCGCTCTCGACGGGTACTCAATCGGATGTAGCGATCCTCTTGTGATCCTCCTCCCGACCCAGGCCTTCTTGCAACACTGCCAGTCTCTTGAAACCGATCCCACACATTGTGGATGGCTCGGCGAGAGAAACCTAACGAAAAAGCTACAGACCGCTGTGAATGACCTTCAGCAATCAATGTAACGGCTCTGGTGGCAGTAATGGTATCCATATGCCTTCGTTGACGTGGCTTTATTAACAAAAGATGTTAAAAGAAGCAAAAGATGGACAGAAATAGTTTTTTAACAGATTAAAATTGTGATTCCATCTGAAAGGAATTTGACCTGAAACTCGTTTTTTTTATTTGCTTCAATTTCTGGCCAGCTGTAAGACTTAAACACCAGCATTAAAGAGGTTGGATACTGAAGGAGGCCGGACATCATTAATTAGTCACTTATTAATTAGTTTACATCTAAAAATTTACTCAAAAACAGAAATATGTAAGTGGCCCTTATTTTCTTTTGAGTAGTATATAAATAGGTCTACTACCTACGTAAATTAGCTACAGTTTTTCGTAAAGTTATTGTAAAATTTTCATAAAACGGTGGTCATAATGACAATTATTAGTAGTTAAGTGACTGCTACATAATGGAAGGCAATATGATTTTTAGCAAACGTATTCAGAGCCGCTATTTGCGGGACATACTATTTTAACGTGTAGGAAGTATTGACGGCAGTCAATACTTCCTACACAATTAGGAAAACCCCACAACTCGCGGTATCCAGCTTCCGATTCCTTCAATTTCTCATCAGTTGGCGCATGCATGTATATCGGTTGCACTTTGTTCCAAATGGCTCTGCATACTTGTCCCACAATCTTTGATACAGTACTGCGTCCAACTCTAAAAGAGAATGCGATCGTTTGAAAGGAGTCTCCAGTTGCTAAATATCTAGAACGAACAAAAAAACACCATTAGGTCATAAATCGCAGTACTAGGTAAAGAAAATAAAAGAAAGCACGAGCCATGTAAATTTTTGTTTGTTTTTAGTTATACCTACCAGGTACATTTAAATTAACTGGCCATGGGGTATGATTCTACCCATTATTATGACCAACTTAGAAACTATGGTTGCAAACGAAAAACAGTCTCTCCCATAGAAACTTGTAATCAGCTAATCGGGTCAATGTACTGATAGGTACGTGCTTTTTTTCTCATTGCGACCATGTTTCTTTGGGAAAGTTGTTCATAATGATGTGAACTATCATTCCCCAAAATATGGCCAGCTTATTAAAATGTAAAACATAAAAACATTTACATAGAGGCACATACTTGCTCCTGGCCCCACACTAGGATACCAAGTGTCGTGGGAACCAGAAACAGCGACGTCACACTCAGATAAACATCAAAGACCTTAGGATTTTTTTTCTTTATCCCCAGCCAGGGATCGAACCAGAGACCTTTCGCATGGTTTCGCAAAAATCGTATAATAGCTCATAAGGTGCCAATAAGCCACTAGTACTGCCAGCCAGTGTATTATATCGTAGAGTAGGGGTCGGGAATAATATCAAATGAGTAACCATTGCACTTACCGCATGCAAATTGCAAGCCTTTCTCTTGAATGAACAGAAGTTGTGTAGTTGGTATCGAGCATTGCGATATAGGGTTTCAGCAATTCGTGCAATTCTTCAAAGGTACTTCTTGTCATTCGAAAGTACACAAAAAAGCGATCTTCGTGTGATTCTAATTCACGGCATAAGCGATGGTACTCTCCATATGCTTCTCTTTTGGTATTTATCTCATGTACCCATGTTCTTTTTCTGCGGTTTAATGCAACCAGCATGAGGAATTCTTCATCGTCCGAGTCCGATTCGTACCAAATGTTGCTCGCGTCGTCACGTAAGTCACACTAACAAAATCGTTGTCAGCGAGGCGCGCGGGAAACGCGGCGGCAGCAACGCGGCCCCGCGCGGGCCCGCCGCGGCTCTAGCGCGGGAGCCGCGATGCTACCGCCGCGGCGCTCGCCCCGCTTTCGGTGTGACGGGGTCGCTGCTCGCGGGAGCCGCGCGGCAGTCGCGCTGGAGCCGCCCCGCGCCCGCCCCGCGTTTGATGTAGCCGGGCCTTAATGCAACAAATTTACCAATTTTGACGTAACAGCAATAAAACAACTGTTGAATTACAATGCTAAAATCGTTCGTGTCACCGTAGAGTAATAATATAAGTGTCACTACATGATTTCTTGTCCTTTTGTTCCCATGACAAATGCCTTTAGCTATCATGCCAAAAGTAAATTGTCCCTACGTCTAACTTACCTTAGCTGCATGCAGTATTCAATGTGCTTTGTTCCGATGACAAGGGATTTTGCTAAAAAGACAAAGGTTTCTGTCCGTGGATCTAATTTTGTTTTGTTAAATTAGCAATCTTTCTTTGTGCTTTTATCAAATTTTCATGATAATCAACACAACAGGTGATTGTGTTGATTATCATGATCAACACAATCACCTGCATCCGTAGTCGATTTCCCGCTAGTGAAACCGTATTGTTTGGCATGGAGTTGTTTTGTTCGGGTGAAGTATGAGAGCATTTCATTGAGCAGTCTTCCAATATTTTACTGAGTGCTAGAAGAACAGATATTGGTCTGAAATTTGACGGATCACCCTTGACTCCCGACTTGAACAAAGGTATAAGTTTACTGTGTTTCATGAGGTCTGGGAAAACTCCATCGTCAATGAATTTGACTGAAATACCTTAAAGGTCTTCGGTATTTTTTAAGTTAAGTAATCTAAACGTTTTTACAATATCCTGGGGATATACATGATGAAATTTTTAAAATACATTACTGATGCTAGTGTTCATATGGAGATTAATTTAGACACTCCATTGTGAGTATATAGGAATAGGAATAAAGTTATTAATCGTTGTTTCGTTGTTGTATCTACAAGCAAATCTACATTAAGATCGCCACAAATAATTAACTTTTTTCTGTTATTACAAAGATAACTTAATTTTCTCAAATATTTCGAAGTTTCTATGGCTTTTTTCATCCCTCGGAGGTCTGTAGACACAAACAAGAATATGGCTATCTAACTCATCACAGGATACCTCTAATTGTCTTTCAACAGTAAGTATCTTTCCGTTGTTTCACCTTAATATTATTTTTTAATAAGATTAAAGAACCATCTCTATCAGCAGTCTTTCTATTGTAACAACTGACCATTTGGGTTGGGTCTTGATCACGGACACCTGATTTTAATTACGTGAGTTATTTAGGAGGATAGTTGACTATATTCTTGAACCTTTTATTCAGTCTTTATTTAGTCTTAATTGTCGGAAACTTGTTTTGGATTTATAATACCTAAAACAAAATATTATTTTGTATGCCTGAAACGGAACGCAATTTGTACTATTTTTCATAATTCATAATTCTTTATTGCACACACACATATTAAATTTAAAAGGTTACATTAGGAGAAATCATATGTACAAAGGCGAGCTTATCTCTAAAAAGAGATTTCTTCCAGCAAACCAAGGCATGAAAGCGAAATGTATCATGAAAGGGTAGGCAGTGTACAATATCTAATATCTAATCTATACTAAAATACATATATAATATAAAATACGGAAAATAAAATACTTACATACCAGACTACTAAATACAATACATATATATAGTTTATATATTATAATGATATACATACTATATATAACTCTCACTCTTTCCGTATGTATATCATGAAAGATGTCAAAAACGTATTGTAGAGTTGGGTGAAATGAAACGTAAAGTGATGTGAGATGCCGCCAATTTTCAAATGTCATTCACTCAGTTTCCCGAGTGTTTACGTGAATGTGCCCTTTCCTGTTTTCATTTATTTTTTTCATATTTAATTAAATATCAGGGCAAAATACTGCGGTAGCTCAGGTGAAGGGTAAAGGGGGTGAGCGAAGCGAAGCCCCCTTTATCCTTCGTATTAGGTTGAACATGTAGGAATGATTGTATTGATTGAATGATTGAACATGTAGTATTGATTACCTTAGTGTCGATTTGCGTGTTGACCTATGTGAATCACTTATATTATCTAGGTTAAACTATTGTGATGTCGTGTATGATGGGTGCATTACTGGTCGTTCCAAGAGGCTCATACAACGAGTGCAGAACGCATGTGCTCGTTTTTGTTTCAGAGTCCCTCCCCGGTCCCACATCACTCCCTACTTGAACGCCGCTAACTTGCTTAACATGCCTGCACGCCGGCGCCTGCACTTGGCCACTCTGGTGGTAAGACACAAAACCCCCACCTACCTTTTTAATAAACTGGTTTGGTCCAAAAGTGTGCGCAGGTTCAAGGCAATGGCCATTATACCTATGCACCGAACCGCTGCTTTCAGAGGTAGTTTCAAGTTTGCGGCGTCTAAGTGCTGGAATGATATCCCTCCTCCTATCCAAGGGGCGCTTAGCAGATACACCTTTAAGCGTATGCTTAAAGGCTATTTGTTGACGCTCCAGAAAACATCCTAATCCCCAGCACTGTGACAGCAATAAATATGCCAATTGCATTTCTTTTTTTTATCTAGTTTTGTTTGTAATTCTTACTGTAAATATTATATTAATGAAGCTGCATCTAGGTAGTGTTTACATTATTATCTCACTTTGTATTTATGTTTATTTCTCTTTAAAAATCTCGGTAGTTTATAGATATATATTCTTTTGGTATGACGTTTCCGTGAGTCACCGACGGTGCTGGCTGAAAATCGGCGCTGTAGGTGTTTGTCATCTCAGCATAATGCTGAGCCAGTGTCCGGTTCACTGCCGCAGAGACACACTTGTTATATGTTTTTTGTTTTGTTTATTTTTTGTTTAATATGCGTGTCCTGTGTGTTTGTGAATAAATGTTTCTTTCTTTCTTTCTTTCTTTCTTTCTTTCTTTCTTTCTTTCTTTATGTAAGAACAACAAAAATACTTAAAACATAAGTGTTTTTGGTGTAAAAATCAGTGTTTTTGATGTGCGATTAAATACATACCTTTTTTATGAGCCCTAGTAGCCGAAGCTAAGGCGATTTCGAACATAAATACTACAAACAATGCCTTTTTGTAAAAATCCCATAGTAAAAAATAACCTCAAAATTCGCTTTTTGAAAATTCATAACAAAAAAACCCCTAGTTTCCGACAATTGAGACTTAGGGGGGGGGGGGGGGGGGGGGGGGTCCCCTCGCCCCCCTTCTCCCCCCCACACTCTCCCCTCCCCTAAATTCAGGTGTCCGTGATCAAGACCTTTACCCATAATGTGACTGGAAGAAGCTTAGGGTTCTTTCCCTGTAAATTGTCAAGGCCCATATCATGGTGATCAGTTCACTCAGAACGGACAGGTTAGTTCTCATGGTGGTCCATGGAATTCTGGGTAGTCTTCTCCAGCACCACATTTTGAATGCATCGATTTTGCTGCGTTTCTGGCTCTTCAGGCACAAGGTTTCTGCATATGCATATTCACATGAAGATCGAGAATACCATGGTCGGGACAAGTCAAACCTTCATTATAATGGTGAATACTCCTGTTCTTCCTGATCTTCTCTAGGTTGGTCATCGCACTTTTGGCCATGCCTTGTTACTCCGCCGATCCAGTCCTCCAGCGTTCTCATCATTATATATTCGGTGTACAGGTTGAATAATTTTGGTGAATATACCCATGCAAATTGGCCTTATTTTAAAACTTGGAACTTATTAGAAGTTACATTTTAAATATAACTATAAATTAACAATCATAGAGAGCTACACTGTAGAGATAAAGCAGTGTTTGTAACTGTACATAATAAGGCATTAAAATACCTACTTGTGTTTTGTTATTATGAAACACTCATATATTAAAGCCTCTCATTATAGAAGTCACAATAACTATACTATTATTTTTTATTATTATGAAATAATCTTCCACTAAAGTAAGTAGCTACGTGTAGTCGGGTTAAAATAAAGAAAATAAAATCATTCTGATTATGTATTCATTTTTTTCATTAGTCATCAAATTCAGAATCTAAATATTCAACAGATTCTTATGACATTTCATGATCTTCATACCTAGTCAGATTGTACTGGTTCAATTCTAGACATATCAGACTCATTGTCAGTTGTAAGTCTGGATGTTTCACTAACACTGCCGCCAATATTTATAACAAGCTGTTCAATTTCTCTATCAATTACCAGTCCCCTGCATCTAAATTCCTCTTCATCACACGGGTCCGCGAAGCTCGAAACCTTGGGCTTCTCATGGATGATCAACTGCGATTTGAGGGACATGTTCTTGAGGTAGTTAGAAACTGTTTGTATAGCCTAACTGTATATAATCCGAGATCTTCTCAGCGTTGACCTGCAAATACTATTTATTGAAGCCTTTAGTGCTTTCCAAGCTAAACTACTGTATTACGGTGTATGGATCGTGTCTTTTTGAGAAAACGCAAAAACTCATACAAAGAGTACAAAACGCCTGTGCAGGTTCTGCTTCGTTCCTCCTCGAACGCATGTCACTCTTTTTAAATAAGGCAAATATTTTACGTATGAAAGCTAGACAGAATCTTTATTATTAAATGTTACTTTGTGAGGTTGTCCGGACGAGACCACCACCTCATCTTTATGATAAACTCACCTGGTGTCTGTCCCAGTGAGTCGCTCTTTTCCTCTCAATGTCTCCATACAAAAGTGCAGCTTTCCGTGGCAGTTTTAAATACCGTGCCACAAAGTGCTGGAATAACATCCCACCACCCCTTCGATTGCGAAATAGTAAGGCTGGTTTCAGAAGTGCCTTTAGAAGGTTTTTAATACTGTAGCAGAAGGCTGAGGAGGCAGCACTTTAAAATAACTGTTATGCCTTTGGTTATAATTTGAAGAAATCTCTAACCTCACAAAATTTATTCTTTTTTATTTGACTATGTACCATACGAAATAATCATTGACATTAATTATCCTTTTTCTATTCATATTATACAATTCTGAAATTTCATCTAATTTCAATCACACAATTCAAATACTATTCTATACATTATTAATTCAATTCCAATAATTCATTCAATTCCATATATTAGTAGATTTTAATATTTTTTATTTAATTTGATTGCTGCAATAATTAGAGTGTTTTGTTTACTTGAGCCAATTGCTGTCTCGTCTGCTTTGGCTCTGGCAGAATATCAGCGTCACATATTCGTTATCTATCTATCTTCTAGGTTTTTTGTATGCTCATAACAATTATTCCATGTATCAGCAGTTATATCCTCAAAACAGTTTTGTACAAGCTGCAGAAATGTGATATTATCTAAACTGTGGCAACCTTTCCTTTTACTATGCCCCATATAACTTTAAGGACGGTCCTACACTATCGTGACTTTTTGTTTTTAAAAATCCCGCGCTTCGGCGAATCAACATAACGGGACGACGGCACCGATCGCTCGTGCATAGATCACACTTTACTCTAAATAGGTGATAATTTTTGCCCGGATGAGCTATCAGTTTTAAATGTACTCTGTGTATACTCGGCGCCACGACTAAAGAGCTTTGTCCTTGAATGCGCAGTAGTCACTTTTCACAAGTGTTTGGCGCGGGGAAGTGAGGAGCGACGGGGGCGGTAGTCAGCGCCGGCACCTGATTCGTTGATGATCAGTCGCTTCCCGATGCCCGCACCGAAAGCACGTCTCGAAGCTTCTTGAGTACAGTCGCATACAATATTACCCAACGTTATCTTTCGCCCCGGTCGAAAATGCCGAAAAATAAAGTACTGACTAGGCAAGCTAGAAAAATGGTTTACGATGTGAACTGTTATATCAAAAAAGAGTCTGATGAAATACTGATGAAGAAGTCTGATGAAAAACTTAATTGTGGTTTAATTGTTACAAATTATTAGTCAGCGGGAAGAAAAGAGTGTGCAGGACTATTACTACAAGTATCTATATTCACTAGGCCCTAGTGACTAGGGGCATTCTATGCTAGGGGGTTATTTATATATAGGTTTCAACCTTGACGTTAACAAATGTTGTCAATAGAGAGTACCTATAGTTTATTTGACACAAAGTCCATTATTTACATCGGCTAATATCCCAATCAACAAAATATCAAACAGAGAAAAAATAGAAGTGAAGAAAGTCCTGAACACTCATTCCTTCACACTAACCCTAAAAACGCACTTCGGAATTATGCCGCGACTGTACACATGCGCAGTAATCCCCGCCAGTTTCTCCGAGAGCTCTTTATTCGTGGCGCCGAGTTGTATCAGTTGGTGACAAATTAAATGTACTCTGTGGTGACAAAGATGGCGGCGTTTTTTGTCAGCGACACTGGTTCACATAGGTATTGATTATTAGCTATCGTTATTAGTTACTAGCTGTTATCATGACACATTCCTTTGTCATGGTTAGAATTACTAAACTTACAAATTCAAAGCAAAATATTGAATTTGAAAATCAAATGCACGAGCGTGATGTTTAGGTTCAAATCCACTTTACCCAGTTTTAGATGTTGACTACGTGTAATTGAATTAAGTGCTATTATTCTTCTTTTTTGTAGGAAGGCCGCTTTCTGGTGATATAGTTCTAGAACTACTCGGAGATGGCAATGATTCCGAAATAAAAGGCGTGTGTGAAGATGAAGAATCATCTTTCCAGAGGCCGGTATGGGATGCATCCCATACCCGAGGATGCACATGTACTGGCGAGATAGCAAACGTAATGACTAGAGATAGGTTCAAGACTCGACGGGTATGGGATGCATCCCATACCCGAGGATGCACATTTACTGGCGAGATAGCAAACGTAATGACTAGAGATAGGTTCAAGACTTCGTTCTGCATTGCACGTAGTTGACAGCGACACTGCTCAACCAGGGACCACTTACACACTTTGGAAGGTGCAGCCGATACTAGACCAAGTCAAAAAAGCATGTATTCGTCTCGAAAGACAACCGGGATATTATTCGATTGATGAGCAGATGATCCCATTCAGTGGTGTTTGTCCGCGTGGGCTACGACAGGTTATCAAGACCAAGCCCCGTCCACAAGATCTAAAAGCCTTTGAAGCTACCTCCCACGATGGTCTGATGGTTGATTTTGAAGTCTACAGAGGTGCCAACACAGCTATTGGTGACAGATCACTAGGGGTTGGGGCATCGATAATTCTGCACCTTTCCAAGTCCATTCCTAGGGGAAGCTGCATTTACTTTGACCGGTACTTCTCTTCCATACCATTGTTCGAAAAGCTAAACTCCATTGGGCTGCATGGTACAGGAACCCTGATGATGAACCGGATACCAGAGAAAGGACGTCGATTTCAAAGCTGATCGCCGCATGCAACGGGGAGAATCGCAGCAATTTGTGAGTAATGACGTGGTAGTTGTCAAATGGATGGACAACAAGTCCGTGCTAGTTGCATCGAACTGCACATCGGGAGATGACACCACTCTTGTGCGCCGCTGGAATAAAAATATCTCAGCTTTCACTGATGTTACAGCAACAAAAATCCTTTGCAATTACAACAAGCACATGAGGGGGTGTTGATATCGTTGATCACTCTATGGATTATTACCGCACTTTCATGAAAACAAGAAAATGGACGTTGATCAGGTGCAATGCCTGGCGTCTGTACATAATAGAATGTACAACAGCTGCGATCGCAAGCAACAAAATATTGGATTTGCTTGAGTTTCGGATGCAAGTAGCCGATGGTCTAACCAACACACCTATTCGCCATTAACGAGAGTGACGCCGAATCTGCTTTGGAGGTCAAACCTGAGGAGTAGGTTCAAGAGAGCTAACCAACCCTCTCAAGCTAAAAGGTACGATGGCTGCGAGCACCTTCCAATCTTTGACGAGATTGCTAGTCCCCGCGTATGCAGAATGGAAAACTGTGGTAGCCGGTCAAAAATTAGGTGTGAAAAGTGCGACGTGTATCTGTGCCTATCGAGAAAAAATAACTGCTATGTGGCATATCATAAGAAAAATAATTAGTAGGTCTAGTACCTATCTAATTCAATTTACAAGTCTGATTAAAGTAATAAGAGACTGATTATGATTACTTTGTTATTTTTTGATTGATCTCAATTTCAGTTTATGGTCTGAAATATCTATAGGTAGAGAGTTAATTACATTCTACTAACTTGTTATGGTTTTTGTATGACGAACCTTTAAAATAAAAGTTGATTTTGATAAGATATGTGTTTTATTTATACTTTACAAGCACCTCAAAAGCCAAAAACCGAACATCGCACAATCGTGCACTAGTAAAGTTAAAGTCGAAACGTCATGATCGTGCAAGGGTTGTAACTGGTTTTAGGGGTGGTAGATATTTTTTTAATTATTTTTTACAGATGTGTTTTAGGCCCCCCTTCCATAATCCAAGCCCATATATTCCAATTTTAGAAAAAAGATCTCTCGGCCTGAAAGGGATATCATTTCTATCGGATTCAGGTCACAATGATATGGCGGCAGAAGTAGAATTTTGTGACCATACTCCTGTTCTAAATTATCAATATTGTATACTGGGTCAGGTTTATTTTGTTTTACCAAAAATAACAACATACTTTTGGTGGCTTTGCTAGGGTAGGCAATATTATTTGATGATTTAGCCATTCTGCAATTTAATTTTTTCTATTAACCGAGCATGGAAGTTTGTTAATTTGGTTAGAATGATATCTAGCATTGTCCATGATTAATTATACAGATGAGTTCATTTAGATTGGGTAATAATTTATTCAATACCCATTTATTTCAATCAACTTTATTCATCACATCATGAAAATCAGCTTTTTTTTCATGATTATCATTTTATCAAATGCATATCTACCATACTATGCAGAACTGTCAGCAAAAGAGGTGAGCATGCGGTCACAATCCTCAGCATTGAGGGACTGATAAAGAAGAAGAAGGAGAAACTCCAATTAAGGAAACAAATGTTTACTGAACAGTCTCCAGGGCATTTATAAGTATTGATAGGACATCTTTTTTCATTTCATAAACAATATTCCTATGTACACTATTAGCATTCATGCTGCTCAATGCTAGCTGAAATACTGGAAATCTCAGTGATTTCAATGCACTTGTTCCTAAAACTAGTTTAACTGTCCAATCAAAGTCTCTCACAACCTCACCATGCCTGGCATTATAGTCTATGAGTGCTGCATATAATATCTCTGCTTTATGCTCAGTCAGTTTAGATATAAAATAGTTCTGTTTTTCCAGATCTTCTCCAATGCTCTGAACTGCATCAATAACTTTGCTTAAATCAAAGTTATTTGTTAAAAAGAGATATCTAAGTTCATGTTTTGCAGCTTTCGACGTGTTACTGGATGCTTCTGGACTGTATAGGTCTGCTAAGATTTCGTCTATTGCCTGAAATAACCATATAGGATGATTAATATAGCCTGTTTTTATTGTCGTATTGCAGAAACACCATAGCCAAATACAGGATTATTTATGTAGGTTCTTACATTTTCAAAATCCTCTAGCGAGTCGATAGTAAAAAGGCTCCCCAAACTCTCCATGTCTTTAGTCCCACCGCACGCAACACAAATATAACAGGTACAGGTTTTTAGACTAATTGTTGCCGTACCGACTACTATTACCCTCGGTAATTAACTGATAGTGCGACGGGATAGATAGAGACTTGCTTGATTACCTACTTGATTTCAAATGCCATGGAAAAAGCAACAACGATGACGGAAAATAAAGAAACAAGTTTTTTTTTTTTGTAACGTTTTTTCCTTTTTTTTTTGTAATGTTTTTTCCTTTATGGAAAAGGCTAAGAGCTTAAGCCCATACCGCCAGGTCTTATTTTAATTTCTTTTCTTCTCTTCATATTGATTGAGGCTAAAAGCCTTGTCTTTCCGTAGGTATTTTCTTCAGTCTTTATTATATATTCGAGGCACATAGCCTTGTCTAACGTATTTATTCTTTAACTTCATAATCCAGTATGTTTAGGTCAATCCGTGTTGTCAAATCAGGTATCAATTTTCCTCCAGTATTTATAGGTCACATCCGAGTTGTCAAATCAGGTAGTATAGGTCTATTCCGGTGTATTATTATTTTTCAAATAACTCCAATGGTACTTGATAAAATTATAAATAGGGCAAAATGCTTCTATATTCATAAGGAGATCCTGAATAGAGCGCGGGACATCCAGGGCTTCTTTGTAAATGTTCAATAAGCTGTCAATGAATACTAGTCTTTGTATATTGAATTGAGGGCAATCAAAAAATATATGATTTAGAGATTGGTTTTCAGAATTACAAAATGTACAATTTGAGGAAGGAATCATTTTCAATCTATGTAAATGTTCATTAAATCTGCCATGTCCAATTCTCAAACGATAAATTGTTGTGTAAAAGTTTCTATGTAGATATTTTCCGACGATAAACCATGGTCTCTTAATGTCCGAGTTAATATAGCTGTACCATTTTCTTTTTATTTGTGTCGTTTCTCTCCAATGAAGCATCCATTGATGTTTAATATTCGTTCTAATGTCGGTTTTGCAATCTTGAAGCTGGCAACTTAATGTTCTTGACAGGTACTTGGTGAATATTGGGGTTTTTTATTATAGAGCTGGCAAGTTTATCAGCGAGTTAGTTGCCAGAGACGCCAAGTGAGATGTTGTCCAAAACAAACTTATTTCTCTATCTTGATTGAGCCAAAGCCTACTAATTTTCTGCCTTATGTTATAAATAATATAGTTTGTGCTACCATTGTACGTGGGATTTGACAGTGCCATTAAAACGCTCATGCTGTCCGAAATTATCAACCATTTCTTGAAACTGAGGTTAGTTGATTCTATATATTCTAAAGAGGCATAAATGGCTTGAGCTTCTGCTGTGTATGGGTGGCCCGGGAAATCGTGGATCAAACGAAGCCAGGAGGTAGAGGGGTTCATTATGAACATAAAATTCCTCTACGGTATGGCCTTTATCAGACACCATATAAAGTTATGGCGATTTTGAGTTTTAAAAAAAAAAGGTCTCTTTAGGTAACTTAATGAAAAAAAAAAAAGTTACTTAATTTGATAGTTTTTTTGTGTGTTTTTCGTGGCTAGGATAAAAATAAATTCAAATGGAGTTTTTTGTACAACTGTAGGTGCATAAACATGTAAGTAATGGCTTCATAACGAAAAAAAAAACCTTCACGAAAAATCTATTCATACTTTGAAGTCGCACTGTTAAAAAAAAATGTACTACTAAAAGTTCACCTTTTACTAAAAAAATATGCCTGTTTAATCTACTTTCTAACGAGGTACAACACATGATCATTATTAGTTAAGTTATTTTACAAAATAGGTTTTTAGGTGCAAAGTCTACCTTAGAGTAAAATGCACATTCAACGAAAAATCACCATTGTACAATTCTAAATTTTCTTACTACAATTCTAAACCTACTTAATGTGCTTGATAGTAATAAACTATATTATGTATTGAAATTATGTCCTTCTCACACTTGCCATGGGAGTGAAAAAGAACAAAAGCTGCACATACGATAGACAAACTTGTTAGGGCGCCTCTCTACCTGACCCTAAAATGCCGGGCTGTCTTTGTGTTTACCAATGACATCCCGAATACTTACCTAGTAAATAAAGAAAAGACAAAACTTTAAATTTCAAGTTTTATTTTTATTTTAAAACCTATTTTACATAAATTGCTCGAAATGTCTCCCTCTAACTACTATGCACATACGACATCTCCTCAGGAAATTGTTTCTTAACCTACGAAAAGCACCACCATTACGTTTTATTTGCGCAATTGCTTCCGCGATTCTAATTCTCAGCTCCCGTTCAGTTCCAATTTCTTTTTCATACACCACCTCCTTTAAATGGCCCCACAAAAAGAAATCGATCGGATTTAAATCGGGAGATCTTGGAGGCCATTCAATTGTTCCACGCCGACCAATCCAACGCCCTGGATACTCTTCGTTCAGATGGGCTCGTGTGGGGCCATTTAAAGGAGGTGGTGTATGAAAAAGAAATTGGAACTGAACGGGAGCTGAGAATTAGAATCGCGGAAGCAATTGCGCAAATAAAACGTAATGGTGGTGCTTTTCGTAGGTTAAGAAACAATTTCCTGAGGAGATGTCGTATGTGCATAGTAGTTAGAGGGAGACATTTAAACTCTCTGTGTTTATCCAATTTATTGTAAACTGCATATTTATCACTCAGTGTCCTATCTATGTGAATCTTTAACCCACAGAATTTGCTCTCATATGATCCTTCATAACAAGGCAAAGTACTTCTATTGTAGATATTATATTTACTCTTATAAGTTAAAGTTTCTTGAATGTTACAAGTTAAAAAGTTATTAGAGTTAAGCATTAGTAGTTTAGAAAGAAGGAGATTACCATCTTCAGACAACAACTTGATAATGAAATTAAGTTTTAAATTATTGAATCTGATCATTAATGGACACAAGTTACACTCAACCTGCATTTAATTAATTGGAGATGACTTAACCGCTAGACTGTCACGCGGACACATTTTGACCGATGCAAAATACCCCAGTCTGTCACGCGGACACATTTTGACCGATGCGTAAAAGGCGGTAAATAAGGACCGTTATTTAATCAAAGCGTTTGTCTATCTTGCTCAAACTTCCACTAAACGTTGCCGAAAGAAGGAGAAAGGCATAACATCCTTTGTTTCTACTCTAAAGCAAGCATTAGTGGTTGACCGAGGCAATGAATTATCGCGCCGTCAGTCACGTGCCAACGCTTATTGAGTGGTGGTGTGTTTGTGGTGATTGCTTTCCAGGATTATTGTATGGGGAGGCATGTTATTGTTATTTATTTATGTGCGATAACGTATTTAGATGTAAGTAAACTACAAACATGCTATATTTTTTCCATGTTTCATTTTTTTCTACAATTTTTAAAATAGATTTAAAATTAAAATTAAAATATATTGCTAGGCAAAACTGGACTATTCTTTTTTATCCGGTAGCTTATTTAAAAGCCATTCCAATGATATAACTTTCTTAGAGAGCTCCCATAGAAAAAATAGAGATATCGTCATTTTAATGAAACGGGACGCGGCCATTTTGAATTTTTGGGTTTGACAGTACAGGGGATAAAGGCTCCTAAGATTAATCTTAAATTTATATTTTGGATCTTTTCAAGTTTATCTACTAATTTTGGATCTATACAATAACAGAAAACCATAGTCAAAGTGACTTCTTACAAGGGCTTTGTATAGAGTCAAAAGAATCTTAGGATCGGCACCCCAATGGCTGCCAACCAAAAATCTTAAAGTGTTGGTAGCTCTTAAAGCTCGTTCCGTTATGCAATCAACATATCTACACCATGAGAGATTCTGTGTAAAAACTACACCCAAAATTTTTATTTGAGATTGAATTGGTAATAAGTTATTGTCATATTGTAGCTTAACTGGGATGACTTTTTTCTTTGAGAATATGACTACTTTACTTTTAGCTGGACTAATTTCTAGATTTAAATATTGAAAATACCTAACTATGTAATTTTTCCAGTGCTAAATTTAATTTTTGAGTTGTGTGTGTGATGTTATTACCACTGCAATTAATAGCCAAATCATCGGCAAACTAAGTCGCTGACTTCTGTTCCTAACATTTCATTGAGCCTGTGGATGTAGAGAATATACAATAAAGGGCTCAAAATGCCACCTTGACAGACGCCTTTAGTTGACAATCTAGGCCCAAAAATATTATTGCAACTCATCTTAACATAAAATTCTCTTCCACTGATAAACTCATAAATCCACCTAACACATTTTTCAGGTATTCCCAAAGAAGAAAGAATGGTACATAAAACAGAATGATTAATGTTATTGAATGCTCCTACAATATCGAAAAAAATACAGACAAGATGTTTATTACTGTTAACCGCAGCGTCAGTATCATGGAAGAGATGCCCTATACTTTCTCTTGCTGACCGACCGCGACGAAACCCGAACTGATTTCTTGGAAGAATATGATTGGATTCGATATAAAACTCAAGACGTTGTTTCATAAGTTGCTCAAAAAGTTTACCTGCACAAGATGTTAATGCAATGGGACGGTAAGAGTCTGCATTATTTGGATCTTTTCCTGCTTTTAGAATTGGAACCAAGCAATCTTTTTTCCACTCTTTTGGAATTATTGATTGTTCCCAGAGTAAATTTAAAATATTTAAAAATTTCACAAGGCAATCTGTTTCCAGTTTCTGAAACATTTTGTAAGAAATGCAATCTAAACCAAAGGTTGTGTCTTTACGTGACTTGATAGCTGCTTTTAACTCATCTATGGTGAATGATTGATAATGTAACTATTGGTGGGGTTTACGGAAGAAGTATTATTTATTTACATTGGTTGTGAAACAAAGTCAGGTGTATATTTCCTTAAAAAGTTATTTATCCAAAATATTTCATTATTATTATTTAGTTTCGTACTTTTACTGTAGGATTTATTAAATTTACGCATAGTTTGCCAAATTTTAGAAATTGGAGTGGATCTATTTATTTCAGTACAGTATTCCTTCCAACTATTTAATCTTTCTCAGCCTGCATTTTTTTAAATTAATATAGTTTAAATGACTAGGATCTTGTTTAAATATAATAAAAGCTTCCTTACTTTTTTGAACTGCATTAGCACACTTTTCATTCCACCATGGCAGAGGAGGATGCCGTTATTTAAAATTGCTTCCTGTCTGTTTCGAGCTATTATTATTCATATTTGAATTTTGGGCCTGATGAAGCTTTATGAATTATATCACAATAGTCATAGTAAGACTGTAGAGGATCGTTATGGTTAGTAATAAATTCTTTAAGCATAGTGTTGGCGAGCTTTGAAAACTTATTCCAATTTACTAGCCGTAGATTAGGTCTTTTGAGTGCAGCTGTGTTATTTTGAGAAATAAAGTTGTTTGTAGAAGAATCAGTGATAGTGTTGAACAAAATCTCAGTTATTGTGGGTAGATGATAACTTCCCAGGGGATCATCATATACTGTCCAATTGCAATTAAGGGCTATAGAGGGACTGACTATTGTTAAATCCAAACCATTTGGTCTCCAGTTATTTGTACCTACAATTGTTGGTTGTGTGTCATTTAATAACACTAAATTGCATTCATTTACAGCGTCGAGGACATCTCTTCCACGAGGACTGACAGATTGGCAACCCCACATGGTGTGATGTGCATTGAAATCACCTGCTACTAAGCATGGTTGTGGTAAGGTATTAATAAAATTAACAAATTTTGTTTTTCTAAAAGTAGGACTACAATTTGTCGGGATATAAAGACTGGCCATTGATAATGAACTGTTATTAAAGTTTATTTTGATAGCAATATTCTGAAGTGAATCATCAAAAAATGTTTTTAATCTACTGTATTGTATGTTGTTACGAATGACTATGGCAACACCATAGTGTTTATTGCCACAATCATTGCGTTCTATTGAGTATCCTTTAATATTTAAACGTTGTGTAGGCTTGAGCCAAGTTTCGCAAACTAAAGCTATGTCAATATTATTTTCATAAAAAATTGAGTAAAAATATGACGATTACATAACAGACTTTGAGCATTCCACTGTACTATCTTTAATTTGTCTGTGAATTTGTACTAATGTTCTTGGTATCACTGGAGTTGAAAAAATCGCTTAAAACATCTACCACATTTTTAGAGTATATTGGGGTATCTTGTGTCTTATTTAATGTTATAATTTTTATAATGCTTTGCACTAAGAGATTCAGTGCCTTGTCATTTGATTTTAATAATGTCAAGAGATCAAGAGGCTTCTTAGGGCCGAGAGGTGGGAAATTTCCATTTTTGAATATGTCAGCGAATGATGGTGTCTGAACTTTTTGACTGTTTTCTTGTATTTTCTTTTGCTTAATTGGACACTGAGCTGTAATGCTAACGTGATTGCCATCGCAATGGAAGCATTTGGCCTGTTCGATCGGAGTTTTACAAAACTTTATATGAGTGGTCTTCTTTACAGATGGAGCAGTTCGGAGTTCTTGCAAAACTTTGCTAAATGGCCATACCTGAGACACCGGAAACATTGTTTGACTGGTGGAACATACGCTGAGATGTCATGCCGGCAACCGTCAAAATCTACAGTCAAAGTCTGAAAGAACTGACGTCGCGAAGGTGATGGCTACTGTCTGCAGCGGCTGTTGAATGAAGTTATCATCAACTTTGGTCCTTTTTGTGAATCTTCGAACAGATATTATTTTCTTGTAACTTGATATCATTGTGAATATCTTTTTGTTTGTCAAGTTGGTGGGTACATTTTTAATTATACCAGTAATTTCAGTGCTTGAAGCTGGTATATTGGCCTTAAATTGGTAGTCTTTCAAAAACGTAGCATTGTTCAAGAAGGCATTAGCAAGGCTGGCTTTTTCGAAGTATATGGCAATTTTGAACTTGTTCATTGACCTAAGATATTTGATTCCTTTATTAAACCTTTTGATACAGCTAGATATGGACATTAGGTCTCTGGTTCCTATAGGTATATCCGCATTGGAAGACTACGAATACTACAAATTCTGTAGCACCGGAATCCTCAGGGTATCGTCTCTTATAATCTGTTACCAGATAAGGTTTGTACTTATCTGCGTTTTCGACCTCTGACTCGGACGACAACGTGGAGTCTCCTTCACTTTTCTCTTCAGCCTCATCTTTTTTTCTCTTTCTTGTTCGCGCCTTCCCCATGATTGGTTTCTTTTTATTTGTCTCCAGACGCCTTTTATTTCTAAAAACCCCGATTGATACACGAGTAATCGATGAAATTAATAAAAACTTCGAAAATCCCGCCTGGTTATTTCAATGGTTTCCCGCCCTTTTCCATGTTTTTTCCTTTATGGAAAAGGCTAAGAGCTTAAGCCCATACCGCCCAAGTCATTTTTTTTCATAATTTAGGTAGGCATCTGTCAATTCTGTCAATGTCAACGTCAACGTCATTACAACACACGTGTCGCTTTCACGACCATCATGCCCGTTCCGAGTGGGAAATGACCACCATAATAGATATTAATTCGGAACGCTTTAAACGCGACGGTAGACGTTGACATTGACAAATCACATTATTATAACCCAACTTTTGTTAGTTATTAACGTTTCGAGTCGTAGTAATTAAAATTAAAAGAAAAAGTGAGGAAATAAACAATTATGTAGCGCCAGGAGTCGCTGCTGGTTGCTGTTCGTACTTTGATAGTCTGCTGTCAGCGTGACAGTCTTCACTTTTAATGGCTTGCTCACAGTGCTGACGTGACGCTCAGAAGCATGGGCGATGATAGCACAACATGGTGGCGTTAATGATGTCATTCATGACGTCATATAAACCATTTCGAGCTATCGTTGTCACGCTAACTCATTCGGATCGACCTCGTAGACGCTATATCGATTATGGTGCGATTCGGAATGCGATGTAGGGATCCTGATATTCGAATTAAACGAAGATCGATTATTTGGAAGTGTAATTTGCGATTCTTTCAAACGATTCAAGCTCATACGACCTTACCCCGATTTGAACGCATTTATGATCGGATGAAAAGATCGAAAATAACGACGTCGCACATTGTCAATGAAATAGTTGGTTCCATGATTCCTAAATAAATCTTAGGTCCCCTTTTTAAATAACTATGTATGAGACAGTTATACATATACGTATAATATACATATAAAATTGTTAAGCTTTTACAGTTTTGGGTTATGACATAATAGTATTTATACAAATCGTCATGTTGCGGAACCTATGAAACTATTTTATTCAACTTGCAACACTTTCTTTAAAAAGTAATTAATGTCATCTGTCGATGGCTGTCAAAGTGGGGCACATCGACTCGACGCCCCAATCCCCATCCCATGATAGGTATATTTCGTTGTGTTTTGTGAGTTAAAAAGGGCCGAAAACTATTAACAGTGGCGTAAGAAAAGTTATTCACAATCTATCGCAATATTTGTCGGATGGAAAGTCTGAAGGATTGTACTCTATTCCTCTAAATAACATCACCAGCCTTGTTATCAACATGACTGGTAGGTACGTCATATAGTATTTGCAATGTGAATTGGCTATTTAGTAACTATTTATGAGTAAAATATTTTGTTGTCCCGATATGTCCCGGCCTATCCCGATTTTCTGTAATGAAAATACAAAACGAAGGTGGGACGTGGGACGGGGGGACGCTGTATTTTTTACGCCTAAGAAAAATAAACCTAAAACCAAAAAGAAAACGGACATATTAAACTGCACATCAAAAGTACCGATTTGCACAGCAAATATCAGGGCAAAATGCTGCGGTAGCTTAGGTTGAACATGAGAGAACAACAAAAAATACTTAAAACATAAACTTGATTACACATAAAATATTAAAAACATAAAAAGTGTTTGTGGTGATCCTTTTTTGCCGTGCAAATCAGTATTTTTGATGTGCGATTAAATACTCAAGAAAATCAGTCTGGATAATTTTGATTTATGTGCAATTAGGCATAAAATACATGAATTTTTTGCTGTCTGAAAAGAAGAACCGAGTTTGAAAGGGCTGCTTGCAGCTCATAAAGAATCCATAAATTTTGTTGGTGGCAGGGAATCTTTTCGTTTACTCTTACACAAATTAGGTTATAAATATAAAAAGTAGAAATCAAAGGTCGGTACTTATGGAGCGACATGATATAGTGGCATGGAGGGACAGGTACCTACATGCAAGTTATTTATCGCCCTCAGACCAGGCTTTTCATGTTCTTGGTTGGGCTTTGATAATGTTGCATCTAATAAATAGCTTTCATCTATGTATCTTTTTTTTCTTTTTCTAATCATTATCTTACTTAACATGACGTAGCATCACGGATTTTCTCATTCAGCCAGTCATTCAATAATCTTTCTAATCATTATAACTGCAGATTTTTATTGACAAAAATAAAAATTTTGCCTGACAATATTCACTGCTTGGAATAATTAGTATAACATGGCCTATAAATGTCAGCCCTTGGTCTTGGAAACACACAAAATCATCACCCCGCCCCAGGGGAGATAGAGTGACCTTCCTTCCTATCACCCACTGGGGTAATTCCTGTTCGGTGCGTCCAAGTCGCGGTGGTGGGCACCCCCCACTCCGTTAGGCCGGAGTGGGAAGGTGTCCAAGATCGGCAGGGACCCAGTTCTGCGGGGGTCATCGCGGAGCCCGTGCCCTGGGTTACTGGTGAAAACCTCAACGACTGTGAAGGCGGAGATGGAAGCCATCGGTATGGTGGAGCAGGCAGAATAGGCATAAGAAGGGGGTGGATTCCTCCCGCGTAGTGCAAGGAGACTGGTTCGGCGAGAAAGGCATCCCGACTGCTGATATGCAACAGTGGTGTGGCGGACACGGCGAGACAGCAAGGCAACGTGGAAGGCTTAGGGCGATGGTAAATAATAATAATAATAATAATAATAATAAAACTTTATTTTTAGACTCATTTACGAAAAATGTTATCCATAGTTGTCAAAAGAACTTAAAAAAAATATAGTAAGCAATTATACAGTGTTACAAAATGTATGTAGTTATGTGCTCTTGTCATATTTACTACGCTGCTGTTGCAAGCCAATGCTTAAACATGCCAGTAGTAATAAGTCTATCAGACAGCTCTTTGATGATAGTATTTCTACACATGTCAACTCTGTTCATGAAGGCGGCTATTCTGAACCTCACGATGGCACTAAAAGAGTTGACACGCGTCTCGGCGAGCATCCCCGATGCGCTGCAGCCTCGGCGCAAGCCCATCAGGTGCCTAAAAGTGTTGTTATATGTGACTCGAAGTGCATCGTGAGATTTTCGAGTGTACTTAGCCCAGAGTTGACACGTGTAAAATGATTGACAAAAAGTTTTAAATAATAATATTTTTTCATCTGAAGAGGCCTTAAAGAACCTTCTTGCTATCATATTACCAGTTATTGATAAAGCCCTCCGCTGCCTCTCAATATCAGCGTCGTCCTTCATAGAAGACGAGAGAATGTGGCCAAGGTACTTGAAGTTCTCGACTATATTTACAGGTTGACCCTTAAGCATGAGACTGGGAATGTGGTCCGGTCCTTTCCCCGACCTGAACACTATCATCTCAGTCTTCTTAACATTATATATTAGATCGTGTTCTAGTGCGTATTTTTCACATATAGACAATAACTTCCTCAGGCCTTTGATCGTGGGGCTGAGCAGACACATATCGTCCGCGTAACTCAGGTTGTTGACATACCTGTCACCAAGCCTGAGCCCCACGGGCGTGCCGCTCAGCTCCACGATCAAGTCATTCATATAAAGATTGAACAGGTCGGGGGAGGTCAGGCCACCCTGCCGCACGCCGCAGGTCAACCTATAACTGTCAGACAGGACGTTACCCCACCTGACACTGTTGGTCTGATTACTGTACCAGTAACTTAGAAGATCAACAGTGCCAGATGGCACCCCGCTCCTGTCTAATTTGTTCCACAGCAGATCATGATTAAGAGTATCAAAAGCTCGACTTAAATCTAAAAAACAACCGTATACCGTTGTTTTATTGCTCAAGTAATAATTAACTGTTTGTTTTAAAGAAAATATAGCCATATCCGTGGAAACATCAGCCCTAAAGCCAAATTGAGCATCATCTATTTTTAGAAACTGTGAAGTATTTAGTTGTATCAGTCTTTCAAGTACCTTGGCCACAATCTTAGCCAGCGAAATAGGCCTGTAGTTTGCCGCGCTCGAGGCATCACCAGTCTTATTTTTGACAATAGGAACTTTCAAGTTGGTTTGTAGAACTGCAAAAACTTTACACATTAATAGAAAAATTCAAAATTCAAATAATAGAATGAAAACAGTTTGGCAAATAATAAACCGCGAAACTGGCAAAGTTATACCAAGGGACAGTGATTTCTGCCTAAAGATAGGTGATGATGTTGTTAAATCTAACGCTGATGTTGCTCGAGCTTTTGAAACATTCTTCACCAATGTACCCGTACTCACAACGGACTGTCTAAATTCATCTCCATTTGAAGCAGAGACTTTATTAAAAAATAACACTAGCGTCAGTAATGTATATTTAAAATTTCATCATGTATATCCCCAGGACATTGTCAAAACGTTTAAATTACTTAACTTAAAAAATACGGAAGACCTGTGGGGCATATCAGTTAAAGTCATTGGTTCAGTAATTCTAGTTATAGCCCCACACTTAGCTTATATATTCAATAAATGTGTTGACGATGGGGCTTTTCCAGACCTCATGAAACACAGTAAACTTATACCGCTGTTCAAATCGGGAGATAAGGGCGATCCTTCAAATTTCAGACCAATATCTGTTCTTCCAACACTAAGTAAAATATTTGAAAAGATTATACTCAATCAAATGCTCTCACACTTCAACCGTACAAAACAACTCCACGCTAAACAATATGGTTTCACTAGGGGTAAATCGACTACGGATGCAGGTATTACCCTTGTATCTCATATTTATTCTGCATGGGAGGCCGCACAGGATGCTATCGGAGTTTTTTGCGACCTGTCGAAGGCGTTTGATTGTGTTGATCATAATACGCTATTAATTAAATTAAATCATTACGGAGTTAGAAATAAAGCGTTGGATCTACTAAGATCATACCTAAGCAATAGAATTCAAAAGGCAGAAGTTAACGGCGTAAAATCTGATGGATCTGGTGTTAAAATTGGCGTTCCACAAGGTTCCATATTAGGCCCTTTCTTATTCCTGGTATATATTAATGATCTGCCTTTCATGGTGGAGAAATTAACTGACATAGTGTTGTTTGCTGATGATACTTCACTGGTCTTCAAATTTGAAAGACAAAAAGGAGAATTTGATGATGTTAATGGTGTATTGTCTTTAACCTTGAATTTGTTCACAGTTAATAATTTATTGTTAAACGCTGGTAAAACCAAGTGTATCAAATTCTCACTTCCAAATGTCAGGCAAGTTGAGACCAGTTTAGTGCTAGACAACAGCACGTTAGAATTAGTAAATGATACGAAGTTTCTTGGAATAACCATTGATAGCAAATTGCAGTGGGGACCCCACATAGATAAATTGGCTGGTAAATTAAGTTCTGCGGCTTACGATGTTAGGAACATCAGACAAAGCACGGATGTGGCTACATCTAGGCTAGTATATTTTAGTTACTTTCATAGTGTGATGTCCTATGGTATCTTGTTGTGGGGGAAAGCAGCGGATATTCAAACTATTTTTATTTTACAGAAAAGAGCTATTCGAGCAATTTATAATTTAAAACGAAAAGACCCCTTAAGAGAGCTTTTTAAAGAAATTGACATACTAACAGTAGCTAGTCAATTTATTTTCGAAAATATAATGTATGTACGCAAGAACCTTACAACATTTTCCAAACTTAGCGATAGCTGTAATGTTAACCTAAGAAATAATCACAGACTATGTTCGCCCCGTTTTAGACTCGCGAAGGTTAGCAATTCTTTCAAGGGTCAGTGCATTCTCTACTACAATAAGATACCTCTTGAGATTTTGAAATTGCCATTTGAGCAATTTAAAAAGCATGTTAAAGCGACTTTGTCGAAAAAGGAATATTACAATGTTCAATATTACTTAAATGACAGGACTGTATGGGGTTAATCTGGCTCAACACAGACCTTGCTGTTAATAATTTTGTAATTATTTATTCCTGCTTATTAATCATAACAATTAAATTTTTCATATTTGTATTAGTTAAGCACAACCTATTTTTAAAAGAGATCTAAAAATAAATCTGTGGGAGTTTCTACGCCCTTCTTCTCCCACAGTGGTCCAATGTAGAGAAGAGGCAAAAAATGACGTTTGCTAAGTATATGTAAATATCTACAGTAATAACAGACTATACTAGTGTGCGAATTAAGTTAGCAGGTAGGTATGAATGCTGCGCACAGAGATTGAAAAACTGCGCCAGTACCTCACAGATGTACCTACCCGAGTACAAAAGATGTTCAATGCTGAGGCCATCATGTCCCGGGGACTTACCCCGTTTCGCTTTCCTGAGAACCTTGATTACGTCATCAGTAGTCACTCGGAATTTCCCCGGCACACGACGACATCTACTCGAGTTATCCCTACTAGCAGCTAACGGTAATGTACTTACCGGGTTAAAATGTTTTTGAAAAAGATTTGCAATATTACTAGGATCCTGCTCCCCCCCTACAGTCACGGGTAAGCATGTTTTATGATTGAACTTTTTCGTCTCCTTCCAGAACTGAACTCAATTCCCACCCGATTTATGTCTAGCCAAAACATCCAATTTAATTCTTTCCTGATTTTTCTGTATATATTTTAAGGCAGCCTTAAAATCCCGGCGCGAGACAGACATTTCCTCATAGCAATGCCCCGAGCACGGCCTACCACATACAACCCATTCCTGAAATTTTAGTCGAGCAATAGAATGATATTTCTTAACATGAAAATTCCAACCAATAAGTTTTTTAATTTTAGGGTTTTTAACATAAAAACTACGTACAGCTGCTGTTTGCAGGGTATTTACAATGTCATTATAAAGATTGTCTATTAATTTAATATGTTCACTATTGTTACATTTACATTCATTAATATCGTTATTAGAATAGTTATGCATACAGTCAACATTATAATAGTTACTTAATTTAATTGTTTCAAAGAGATCAGTACATATTTCGGCATATTTATTAATTTGTTCTTTACTGCGATTACCCCATATATGTTTAATGTCAGAATGCGAATCCAATACAATATTTACAGGCTTAAAATTAATATCTAACCTACACTGAATGACTAGTGGCAAATGGTCCGACGAATACACATCATAAAGTACCTGTGCTCCGCTAATTGAAGTTCGGGCCGCTTCTGATACTAGGCAGTGGTCGAGCCAGCGCCTAGTGCCGTGCGCCGCACTTACATAAGTATATGTATCAGATTCCATACCGAGTGAGTCATAGTCCGCACAGCTCATAACTTGCTCGTCACAATAGTTCATTAGTTCTACACCAAATAACGTGTGTGGGTGTGCATTAAAGTCCCTTAACACATAAATACTCTCAGTTTCTGAGCACTCAATCAATGCGCTTATATTAGCTAAACACTGCGTAAATTCAGATAAATTTTCATCGCTATTTGTCGGCATATAGACACTGAAAACGAGAAGACTGCTCTCCCCACACTGTAGGCGTACCGCCACCATACGCTCGCTATGGCACGGGATGATCTCGGCGATCGGGGACATGTTCCTGTCCCACAGGAGCGCCACACCGCCATACGGTCTTCCCTTAACGATTCCCCTCGAGGTATCCCGCTGAGACACCATGACTGCCAAAATTTCGGTCCACGGTGTTGAGGTAGTCCAGATCATGTGGCATTAACCATGTTTCCTGTAAGGCTATAACATGATGTGTTTTACACAGGTTTCGGACATGTTCAATCGAACTTTTCAGGTACTGACAATTAAATGACACCAATGTCAAGTTCTTATTAATTTTATTGGTTGTACTATCCATAAAAAATGTGTTTTATGTTATCAATTGTTAGGCATCAAGTCTTTCCGACACCTTGCCGTTCTGCGGCTTACGTGTGGTTTCCAGAAACCTTCTAAAAACTATGTCCTTGGGCCAAAAGCGGTCTCCTTGCCGATTAAGGAATGTATCAACATTCAAAACCGGCACCCTCACTTTAAAGGCATTGAATTCATTGTCTTCGTTGTCATAGGCATTCAACTTGGTTGCTTTTACATCTAATCCAGTTTTATATTTAATAAAGCCAGAAATATCAGATGTCTTAGACTCAGGACACACCCTTGACAAGTACAATGACATCATTCTCTCTGCGGCTCGAAAGTTGAACTGAGGAAGAGGTTCTCCCGTGCCTCTCCTGTTGGTGATTCTCTTTCTATTCTTACCACGAACCAATGTCCACTGCTCATCACCACTATGCTGCTGCTGAGCAGGTCGCTCATGGTAAGCAGTTTTCACCTTGTCGGCAAAGCTTACTGGCTTAACTGTAGTCGGCAGACTCACATACGTCATGTTCATCGTAGTCCTGGGGGAGGTTGGTTGTCTTGGTGTGGTACTCACTTTACTACGTTTTTTATTCTTGTTCTTAGTTGTGACTGAACCCGTCGCGGCAGGACATTGCGTGCCAGGATCTTGTGCGACAGCCTCCTCCTTGTTCTGGTTCTTCCTGTCATGCTTCAGCTCCGAATTCCCCCCCGTATCTGGATTTGCATCGGCAGGACATACAGTGACAGGAACTACAGCAACAGGACTTACTGTGACTGAACCCGTCGTGGCAGGACATTGCGCGCCAGGTTCTTGGACCTCAGAGGGCAATGATGACGTAACCGGCTGGGCAAAACCATCATTATGCTGCCTACTCGTATCCTTATCAATATGAGGCAGTAGTGGCGGCTCCACAAAGCATTTCCTGCTTTGCAGCTCCTGGAGGATTATCTTCATCCCTTCAATCTCACATTTCAAGGCCTCTATGCCAGGAGATGGTTGATGTAGATTATCATCCAGCTGTTTCACTTTGACGTCCGCAATTTCCTTCCTAAGAAGAGTCATGTCCTTCAAAAAAGTCGTAACATCAATATGGTCAAAAGATACTGGGGGTAGTTTGTTCAAGTTTTTCGCGACGAATATTGGCAAATTGGGCTCAAATTCTTTAACAAGCTTTATCATCTCCAGAATACTCTTCTGCTCCGAACCCTCTTTTTTACGAAGAATCTTCTTATGAGGGGCGAGATGGGAAAACAGGACGCTCCGTCCATCTTCTATTTCATCCAAGTTATAGGCCGATGAGCAAATCTGCACAATTGCATTCTCAGGCAAAGTATCCGACTTGTTCACTATAAACGCACATAGTTCATTTATTATTATCTTCGTCTGCTCCTTACATTTAGAGCACACTTGTTCGTCACTTAATGTTGTAGATTCTTTTCGCGAAGGTGGCGTGCGGAGCACCGTTGTGCTGTACAAGCATGCTTCTCGCTCGGCGGCGCGTCGCGAACTGAAAAGGAGGTAAAGGACATAAGCAACCATTAGTCGGACAGTGCATTCGAACTGTTCTCTAATCATGGCGGTCCCTGTCCCATTAGACCAAGAGGAGTTTTCTCGAGAGAGTGCATTCGTGCAAGCGCAAATACCTATGCACTATAATATTTTCTGCGCATATGAGTGCTTTCAAAAAAATTACCCGATTCGACTACAAGTCCTGTGGCGATGAAAAGATATAGAGAGGTCTCACAGTGATGCTAGCGGGGCTTTGGCGCTGATGTTTGCGCATGGGCGGCTAAAGGAGAGTAGTTGCTTCTTCACTGCAACGGGGTAATAGTGCGGATTCGGCAGCACATTGAGCGACGGAGCAGCACTACTTAGGGAGGCACTGCTCCCCCGCTCAGCCAGGAAGGGGCTAGAAAAGGTGCCCAAAAAACTGCTTACCCCAACCCACGAGGATGGTAGGTAGTAACGACGGCTGCCACTGAATCATTGCAATCTTGTCTATGCAACAATAAAAATTAAAAATACAAGAAAACCAGCTACGATCACATAATGGCGCGTGGAATGTACGCACTCTCCTTGATCGTGATGGTAACCTGTGCACTGAGAAGAAGACTGCACTGCGAGCGACACGTCTCAGACGAGGGCGAATGTTTTAAGACGGCGGCGGATACACTTTTTTCTGGAAAGGGACGGCTTCATCGGAACCCAGACGCTCTGGAGTGGGATTTAGAAAATGAGACGCGTGTCCTGTCCACATCTCAGAACGCGTCACCACACTACGCCTCCACTGGGACGATACCAACTACCGGAATGTGATAAGTGTATCAGCACCAACTATCGATAAGGATGATGACATCAAGGACTAGTTCTATGAAGAAGTCACAAAGGTCCTCAGCAGGATTCGTCCACTGGAGCAAATACTTCTGTTGGGCAACTTTAATGCACGAGTTGGGCGAGACTACGATTGATTGACGAAGTACAAGACCACATGGATGCATCCAAGGTCAAAACAATGGCACCTTATAGCAATTGTGAGACAGAGGGATATCTCGCAGGTCCAGATAAAGCGAGTCTAGAGCGCAGGAGGAATGAATAATGAATAAATACTTTATTGCACAAAACAAACATACAGAGGTACAAAGAAAGATATATGTACAAGAGGCGCGCTTATCTCTAAAAAAAAGAGATTTCTACCAGCAAACCCAGATAGAAAAAGAAAGTGGATTGTGAGAGTAAAACCTATTTGCACAACAAAATAATTCATACACAATAATAATATAAGTAGGTACATATACTATTACTACTACTACAATAATTTATATAATATTATATACATACATACATATTGTTATATTAATATATTTTACTTGGAACTTAATTAATAACAATTATATATTATAAACTAAAACTAAACTATAACTACACTAAACTAAATTAAAAATTTCCCTCAGATCGATGCCGGGCGGGAGGGTGCCCAAGACGCTGGCACTGTTACCTCGCTGTATCGCAATACTGATGCGTTGAGCGAGGTAGGCGCCAGCTCTGCGGTCCTCTGACGCTTTGACGAGCCTCTTAGAGATGTATTTGAGGACTCTTCGAGCGTCAGGGTCCCACGGCCCAAGGGTCTCTAAGCCGAACGGCATAAACAAATAGTCGTCGCCGATTGCGGCGTATTTGCGGCTTTTGAGACACTCTGCTGCTGCCGCCGCAGCGCCGGCTGTGGCTGAGGTTGCCGAAAGGTGACACGGTGCCAACGTATCTACGCAGGTCGCGTCCCATACTAGCGACCTCCCGCTCTGCCAGGGAATGAGCGTCATTCCGTCCGGCCTCCTGCCATCGTCGCGTGCCAGCCCATTGGGTTCAAGAATTGCTGGCACGCCACAGCTGGCAAGGGCCCGACGGATGACGTCGTTAAGATTGGCATGACGGGACCACCGACCGGCGCTGCGTTGGCAGGAGAGGCCGTGGTGACCTAGTTGGTCCACCCTAGCACCGCAGCGGCACCGATGGATTTCGTTTGTCTTTACGCCGAGTCGCAGGCAAACGGCGAGGGTAAGGGTGGTACGGTCAAGCAGGGTGCCAATGTGCGTTGATGGGATTGCGCGCAGCCAGTGTCCTGACTCCTTCTCCCTGGTAGCTAGGAGACGAGCGCGCACTGCTGGACCACTAGCCGTTTTTACCAGATCTTCGCGGGTTTTAATGCATAGCGGCTCGTCCCATTGCCATTGAGAGTTTAAATTTGTTGGAAAATTTTGCCTCGGACAGGCTTGCGTCCAGGCATTCCTGGCCTCGGCCAGACACGTGACTTCCACATCACCGAGTGATGGGTTTATGATTTTACCATAGAGATCACGTGTGCTATGGGCTGAAGACAGGAAGGCCGGGAGCGCCACATCTGAGATTTTCCGGATCCCCAAGCCACCGTGTCTGATTGGAAGGGCGGATTGGGTCCAGATTTGTTCGTCGAGATTAATGTTTAAAATTTTGGTTAATGTAGGTACTTTTGGTAATATCGTCTAAAAGGTTGAGAATGGGAGGGTATTTCCAAAGAGGAGAGCATCGAAGAAGGGCAAAACCGTATGATAGACAGGTCCATGTGGGGATTTAGGTCAGTCAGTTTGATAGAATTTTGATTGAATTTAGAGATTTGTTCATCCACGAAGCTGGGGATCCCGTCCTCTAGAACGGGCGCCCCTAGGAGGCGAAGTGAGTCTTTGTCTAGAATTTTAATGTTAGGGGCATCTGAGTTGAATTTAGAGATGATCTCAGTCTTTTCCGAGAGGGTAATATTATCGGATATGAACAATTTGCATTTCGAGAAATTGAAGTCTAGGCCTATTTTTTTTAATTCTGATGTTAGGTGTTCTAAATCTTGTAATACGTCTTCGACTTTGCCTCCTATGGTCCCGTCGTCTAGGTACCAAATGTTGAATTTGGAATTTAGGCTGGTAATGATCGGATGGATAGCCAAACTGAATATTGCCGGTCCGAGTGGGTCGCCCTGCTGACAGCCGACGGCAGAATTTATAAGATGGTCCCTGAAGATTAATTTAGAATGTTTAGTGTAACATTGCCACATATGATTGTAGATAGATGGTGTATGCTTTTTAATTTGGGATAGCAGGGCGCCTCTGTCTACCGAATTGAAGGCGTTTTTCACGTCTACCTTCAGCAGCACGTCTCCTCCTCCGTTAGCTAGGAAGGTGCAAGTCGCGTGCACAGCGGCCTCGCAGCCTCCCCTGCTACCGAAACCCAGCTGTACCGGTTGTAAGGTAGTGCAAAGATCTGGTAGGATATATCTGGTAGCAGATCTTTGACACTATGCGGCGGATGGTATTGCCTACAGCGATGGGTCTGATACCCCCGTCCTTCTTTATGAGGGCACACAGATTAGCTCCGGAGAGCACGTCTGTTATGCCCTCGTGTACCTTTCCAGACAACATGAGGCTTGCCAGTTCAGCGATATCCGCCAGCTGAGTCTGCCCGACGTCCCCGACGGCTCCACAGATCAGGTCTTTGTAGTGTTGCGGGCTCATGCCGTCGAGGCCGCCTGCGGAGACTTCTGAAGGACATCACCGCAGATGCGACGTCTCTGCCCGACGTCCCCGACGGCTCCACAGATCAGGTCTTTGTAGTGTTGCGGGCTCATGCCGTCGAGGCCGCCTGCGGAGACTTCTGAAGGACATCACCGCAGATGCGACGTCCTTGGCTATAGCCTGGGGAGTACGTTCAGAAGGGTTGGGGGGATCAGGGAGGTGCAGTGTTGGTGAAGGTGCTGGGTGCTTTGACTCCAGCGCGTGCAGAGTGTCCGGGGAGTCAGGGGCGACAGCATCGCTCGAGAAAAGAAGTTGAGCAGCTCCCTTTAAATCCCCGTCACTTATTTTATTCTCTATTGTTTTCGTCATGTTAAATTTGGATCGAGATCTATTGTTGAGAATTTGGCCCAAAAAGGTTGGTGATTGGTTCTTGCAGTTGTTTTTAATTGATTGTGTAAGGGATCTGCTCTTGCTTCCATCCTTATCTATGTGCAAAGTCCGGTATGCGAAAGTAAGCAGCTGTTCCCAACTGGGGCCATCATTGTTTAAGATGACCTGTCGTATGGAAAGGGACAGATAGGTCGCCACGCATGTCCTGGCACCACGAGGGATTCTTTTAACTTTTGGGCACATTTGTTTAAGGCGTCCTAAGGTTGCCCAGAATGCGCCCGTTGACGGCTGTGTTCTGCTGCTATCATTGGGCGCATCCTGAGCGCCTTGGTTGCCCTGTGGTGTGAGGTAATGTTTTTTATGTGTTTTGGAATTGTGTATCTTTAGACCTCTCTGTCCTTTGAACAGCCGCTGCTGTGTGCATTCCGGACACTGCACGAGATCTGAAAGTGCAGACGGCACCTGCTGACGGCCCGGTTGCCTGCGACATCGACGTAGCACGAGCGAATAAGAAAGCTATATATATATAAACTAGCGACCCACCCCGGCTTCGCACGGGTGCAATACTGATACTATATACTACAGAATGTCTCTATATACAACGTTCACAGCTTGTTTGTCATTAGACAATACAAACATGTTTTCTTTCGAGGTAACTCTTGAAAGAGCGACATATAATTGGCCATGTGAAAAACACTCAACGCTCAAATCTAAGCCTGCAACAAAACTCAAAAAAACTCAAAACGTTTATTCTGTAAATAGGCCACAAGGGCACTTTCACATGTCATTTCATTTCATTTTTTACAGAACATTTGGTATTATTATCATATTATCAGAAAAAAAAAAGTACTTAATTATTGTTTCTGAGAGATGTAAAGAGTCTCAAATGTCATAATAAAATAATTAAAATATAAATAACAGAGATGTATAGTCTCTTTAGTCAATAATACAATGATAATAGGAGATGTAAATGGTCCCCACAGTCAAGAGTTGTATAATTAAATTAATCTTTGGAGGTGTAAAAGGCCTCCAAGTGTCCAGTAAAAGAAACTCTGGCAGTGAGGATGCTCACAATTAATTAGAACAATTCAGTCCCAAGCATTTTTATCGTCTATGTACTCTTTAATACTGTAGTAAGCTTTAGAAATAAGCCTTTGCTTGATGTATTTCTTGAACTTATTAATTGATAGATCTGTCAAAGTGCTTGGGAGTTTATTGTAAAATCTTACACAATTACCCTTGAACGAGTTTTTTATTTTATGGAGCCGAGTAGTGGGCACTGCAAGTTTGTCCTTGTTTCTAGTATTAAAGTTATGTATATCACAGTTTCTTCGAAAGTTAACAATGTTCTTATGGACATACATAATATTCTCGTAAATATATTGACTATGGACTGTCAATATATTTACTTCTTTAAACTTATTTCTAAGAGAATCTCTATTATTCATTTTATAAATCGCACGAACAGCCCGCTTTTGCAGCACAAAAATAGTATTTATGTCAGCAGCACTGCCCCAGAGCAGAATACCGTAGGACATAATACTATGAAAATAACTAAAATAAACTAATCTGGCTGTTTTTAAATCTGTCAAGTGACGGATTTTCCTGCATGCAAAAGCTGCAGAGCTCAGTCTGTTCGATAGCTTATCAATATGTGGACCCCATTGGAGTTTGGAATCCAACGTTATACCTAGAAACACTGTGCTGGTTACCAATTCCAATTCCTCATTTTTAATTGTTATACATGTCTGATTATTTTTAACGTTAGTAGTAAGAAACTTAACACATTTAGTCTTTTTCTCATTTAATAGCAGATTATTAACATTAAACCAATTTACCACTCTTGATATGGTATTGTTCACGTGATCATCAGTAGCGTGTTGGTTTCGCTTTGTTTTAAAAATAAGTGAGGTGTCATCAGCAAACAGTACCATATCATGACAGTCCCTTCCTGGATAGGGTAAGTCGTTTATATAGATGAGGAATAGGAAGGTTTGACCTTTGACAACTTTGAAAGTTTGACCCTGCGATTTATTAATGGTCATTGCAAAAGATATCTTCACCGGAAATTGTAGGCGTTTAAATTGGAACGGTAAATCCGATGGTATTAAAGGAATTCGGGGAATCAATACATCTTCTCCAGTACCACATCCGGTTAGTACTGTGCACTCTAATAAGAAAGTTTTTAGTGATTTTACCAGCAAACGCGTGCCATTACAAAGTTTAGGTGGATTCAGGTTTCTTAATAAAATAACAGGACAACCTAATTTCAATACCATTTTATGAGGAGGGAGTCCAGACGGGTTTAAAGAATTAAGAAATTCTGTAGGAAAATGAACAGCTTCTTCCAAATCGAGTACAGTATCGACCGAGTAGTATATTTGCGTCGGCGCATCAATCTTGGAAAGAATCAAGTTATTTACCTTGTCTACTTGTTCGTTAGTTGGTGACAGAATCGCTCTTTCTTTAAACAAAGATATAGTCTTACAACTTAGGTTATCCATGTCGGGATAGACATTGTTGACCAATTCTTGGATGTTGTCTATCAAAACACAAAGGTTTTCTAGGTTAATCCTTCCATTACTTTGTGTTAACTCTCTATTGCCAACTTTTAGCAGCATCTCTGAAAAAAGCCTGTTCTCACGTGAAGACAATGAAACCCTCATGTTAGTTTTAAGCTCTAATTTATTGACGTGTAGCCAAAGGTTGGATCTTTTCAGGGAAGCGTTTATTTCGTCAGCACGTGTTCCTCGAGTCACAACTGGTAGGATTTGACGAAAGTCTCCAGAGAACAGAATTGTACATCCACCCATACGTGTATTTTTGCTGCGCAAATCGCGCATTGTCCTATCCAGTGCTTCCACAGACGTCTTGTTTGAACGACGAAGACGTCGTCTTCGTCCCAGACTATCAATGAGCAGTTACACATCAATTTTCCTGTATTGCTCTGTTTAGAAACACTACAGACGCTGCTATTATCATCGGTGGCGATTTTCAGCGGGAGCTTGAATGTAGAGTGTGCGGTTCGGCCTCCTTCTAATAGCGTAGCGGCAATGCCGGATGACGCGACAGCTAATGCAATTTTTCCGGTAGATCTCACTTTTGTTAAAAGCAAATTGATTAAAAATGTTTTTCCCGTACCACCTGGGGCATCAAAGAAAAATATTTTTCCTTCGTTGTTATCAATTGATGATAGTAATGTAGTTAATACTTTTTTCTGGTCGGTGTTTAATCGTGGCTCATCTTGAGCTATATTTTGTAAAAGTCTCGATTGATCGTATGATGTTTCTCTGGTGTATTCGGCACTATTCGTTAAATCTGAGTTAGTAGTATTAGCTGGCATCGGCAACCCAAAATCCTTGTAAATCGTTACACAAAAGTAATTGCACTACATTGTTCAATTCAAATAATGCTTCGTCAAATATGTTTTGATCATATTGTACATCATCTGAAACTAACTCTCGCCGTCGGCGCTGAATTAGAATATCACTGGCCATATTTTCTTGAAATTTATTCCATAGAGTAACAGAATCAGTTATTGACAAAATGCTACTATAATGGCAAATAAATATCTTAATGACGGAGCTGAACTGCAAATAGCTGCTTCTGATAATGTGTTTTCCCAATGAGAATCGTCTTCCAAGAGCCCCATAGCTTTGCATGCTGTTTGATAAGTATTGTAAATAACACCGTGTACAGTTCTCAGATGTGCAAAGGATGTCGGGCCTTTGACAACATGCAGTAACATTCTCAGATAAAAGCATTCGCTGTTGTTGGGATAAATCACGTAGACTCTGCCAAGAGCATCCGTTTTTTTTACTCCAGGGAAACCATCGACCGCAGTACCTTGTTTTCGCCGTTGAAAGGTTTTAGAACTCTGGTTCCATGTATAGTAACTTGGAACTCTTTCATATTTCAGTGTTTTCGCGAAATCATCTTGAGCACATAACTTCAAGAATGCTGTTAATGTTGTGTCCCGCATTTTATTAACAACTTCTTGTATATTGTTCTCAGTGAAATATACTCTTTGTCCATTTTCTAAATGAACTGCAAGGTGGACAATAGTGGGAGCACGGTCGTGCACTTCGAATGATAAAATCCTCCATACTGCTTCAGAGCTGCAGATGTAACGTCCAGACTGATATGTTTCCACTTCATTTGGTGATTGTATGCTGAAAGTGGCTTGATCGCTACCTTTATTAATATATTTAGTAACATATCGGATTGACTTTATTGAACTGCACAACTCTACGTTGATGTGGGCATCAAAAATTTTCAAAAGTAGCGGTTTATAGGGAACGATTCATCGGTTATCAATATCATGGTTTAGGACGGTGGCACTTTGCCCACCCTGTTCTGGTGATCGTCGACGATATTTGGGATATCCGTCATCGCTAGTAGATGTTTGAGTTTGGAACGACTTCGGAATTTTTTTGCTGCATTTGGAATCTCGCATACACGGAGAATGAGGGTTTAAAGTCCCGCAAGGGCCGTGTACCATGTATTTCTTTACGATTTCGAACAGGACAGGATCTTCTTCTTTAACCGGTAATTCAGCTGAAATAACGCTGTCAATTTGATTTGGTCTAATTTTGTTCACTAACCACACCAGCAGATGTACATGTGGCAAACCACGTTTCTGCCATTCTATAGTGTACATATGACAGCGCGGCGGACCGAATATATGAGACTTGTTAATGAGGTGCATGAGTTTCTGTACTTTTAAATGGAAGACTCTGTTAACTATATCGTATCTGTCTTGTGGAGTTAAATTGGTGTTAATATTTTCTTTGATTTCTGGCCAATTAGGGTAACATGTTGCAGTTATGAATAAATCAGGTTTACCGTAATGTCTGACGTAAGTCATTGCATCCTGTGATTTTTCGTGTAAATATCGAGGTCCACCTGTGAATGATGAAGGTAGTATAACCAACTGTCCAATGCCGTTGCTGTGTTCATTCGCCTGTAAAGCATCCTGAAGGTGAACGTAATTTTCTGCTCTCAATTTAGTTTGATTATTGCGGATGTAGGCTAATCTCTCAGATTCAATTTTCGCATATTGATCGACCAAGTATTGGTTTGTTTACATTCCATACCTAAGCAAAGGGTTGAAATTGTTACGTCTTGTCATTATACGGTAGCAATAGTAGTTCGTACATGACACTGTTTTATGCAGAGCTGCACCACTGATTGGGTCAACTTGAGAAACATTGATGGTATAACCATCTTCTCCACGACATAGCATCAAAGGATATTGTAAGCTGTCATAAGATCTGTGTAACTCTGTTTTTTTTTCAAATTATCATTACGTCTCTGCAACACAATATCTCTTTTGTCAAATTGCTGTCCAGTTATCACCACTGCAACTTCACTCGTGGAAGGCACATTATATCATCCTTTGTGTTCTCCAACAGGGACTTTATTTGCATGGATTACGACATTAAAGTCAGGAGTATCTACTGGAACACTCTCGATCGCAGTTTTAAAAGACTGTATGTAGCGGTTATGAGAATGTAACATATCTTGGAGAGATCTGATCAAATCTCTATCAATTGGTTGTGCGACACTTGAACACCGCGCTGATGCTTGTGTATCTGGATCTGCAATAAAATAAATTTGCAGAAATTTGTGATCATCGGGTCGAAGTGGTAGCAAGCTCCCAGCTAAGTGATACACTTGCCCTTGAATTTTAAATGTCGGCATAAAGCCACGCTCAACGACTTGCTTACTCTTGAAAGAGGTCATTTGAAATGCGTTATTATAACGGCGTATATTGCGCATGAATTGTTTGGATTTCGGATGATCACCCGCAAGAAGAGAGTGAAGTGGTTCAGGTGGAGGAAGAATTTCTTCTAATTTTACTTTTCCTTGTAAGCAACACATGCCTTTCGATTCATCCTTGAATTTTAATGCCAAGCAATGTTCACATACTACTGACATGGTACCTATTGATACTACACGATCGTCCTTGTAAGGAATCGAAGGATCGTAATTCATGGCAGAATTTTCTTTAATTACCCATGAAGATATGTGGCTGCTCGGTTGTTCATTTTGTTCGGTGTTACTATGTGTCTTTTTTTTTTTTTTTTTTTTTTTATTGTATGTTTTACTGTAGATATTTACATATTCTTAGCAAACGTCATTTTTTGCCTCTTCTCTACATTGGACCAATGTGGGAGAAGAAGGGCGTAGAAACTCCCACAGATTGATTTTTAGATCTCTTTAAAAAATAGGTTGTGCTTAACTAATACAATTATGATTTATTTTTATTTAATAAGCTGGAATAAATAATTACAAAATTATTAACAGCAAGGTCTGTGTTGAGCCAGTATATAGCCAGTGTAGTTCTAGTTTCATAATATCATGTTGATCGGTGCAGGTGGAGCAGTGCGCGCCGCCGCTGCAGGGCCGCGCCTACGTGTTCCAGGACCCGACGGCCCCGGCGCAGGGCTCGCGGCACCTGGCCACATTGTGTTTCGACGCGGACCGCGCTGTGGCCGTGCGAGCCTGCGCGGGCGGTGCGCGGGGACTCGCCCTGCCGCCGCATGCGGAGACGCACTCGCCGCTCAGCCTGCTCGGAAACTTCAACCACATGTTCGACGCGCGCACGCGCAGCGACGCCGAGCGACTATACGGCGACGACGCGAGCATGAACCGCCGCCTGCGGGAGATCGTGCGCCACGAGCGGTTCCGCTTCGCCGACCAGACACTGACGTCCGGGAAGCTCCTCAACGGCGAGTACTTCGAGGACCAGAACGCGCGCGTGAGCGAGTTCGCGTCCAACAAGGTGGCGGTGTGGAGCAGCGTGGCGCACGGCAACCTGCACGCCCTGCAGCGTGACGTGGCGCGTGCACGTCGCGCCCGGCCCGCACTGCGCGTGCACGCCGGCACGCACGGCACGTCACGCCTGCACGGCGCCGGCGAGCTGCACCTGCGTGCAGGCCGACGGTTCCCGGTGCCGCGCCTGGTGTGGACCGTGGTGCACGACCGTGCCTCACGCCGCGCCGCCGCGCTGGTGCTGCTCAACGAGCCCTTCGTGGCCGTGAGCGAGATCCGCGAGGCGGTGTTCTGCGAGAGCGCATGCTCGCGGATGTCGTGGCTGCGCGAGCTGCACCGGCACCGCAGCTACGAGACGCCGCTGTACGGACTGGTGTTCTGCTGCAACATCCACGACTTCACTGACGTTAACCCCATACAGTCCTGTCATTTAAGTAATCTTGAACATTGTAATATTCCTTTTTCGACAAAGTCGCTTTAACATGCTTTTTAAATTGCTCAAATGGCAATTTCAAAATCTCCAGAGGTATCTTATTGTAGTAGAGAATGCACTGACCCTTGAAAGAATTGCTAACCTTCGCGAGTCTAAAACGGGGCGCACATAGTCTGTGATTATTTCTTAGGTAAACATTACAGCTATCGCTAAGTTTGGAAAATGTTGTAAGGTTCTTGCGTACATACATTATATTTTCGAAAATAAATTGACTAGCTACTGTTAGTATGTCAATTTCTTTAAAAAGCTCTCTTAAGGAGTCTGTTCGTTTTAAATTATAAATTGCTCGAATAGCTCTTTTCTGTAAAATAAAAATAGTTTGAATATCCGCTGCTTTCCCCCACAACAAGACACCATAGGACATCACACTATGAAAGTAACCAAAATATACTAGCCTAGATGTAGCCACATCCGTGCTTTGTCTGATGTTCCTAATAGCGTAAGCCGCAGAACTTAACTTACCAGCCAATTTATCTATGTGGGGTCCCCACTGCAATTTGCTATCAATGGTTATTCCAAGAAACTTCGTATCATTTACTAATTCTAACGTGCTGTTGTCTAACACTAAACTGGTCTCAACTTGCCTGACATTTGGAAGTGAGAATTTGATACATTTGGTTTTACCAGCGTTTAACAATAAATTATTAACTGTGAACCAATTCAAGGTTAAAGACAATACACCATTAACATCATCAAATTCTCCTTTTTGTCTTTCAATTTTGAAGACCAGTGAAGTATCATCAGCAAACAACACTATGTCAGTTAATTTCTCCACCATGAAAGGCAGATCATTAATATATACCAGGAATAAGAAAGGGCCTAATATGGAACCTTGTGGAACGCCCATTTTAACACCCGATCCATCAGATTTTACGCCGTTAACTCTGCCTTTTGAATTCTATTGCTTAGGTATGATCTTAGTAGATCCAACGCTTTATTTCTAACTCCGTAATGATTTAATTTAATTAATAGCGTATTATGATCAACACAATCAAACGCCTTCGACAGGTCGCAAAAAACTACGATAGCATCCTGTGCGGCCTCCCATGCAGAATAAATATGAGATATAAGGGTAATACCTGCATCCGTAGTCGATTTACCCCTAGTGAAACCATATTGTTTGGCATGGAGTTGTTTTGTACGGTTGAAGTGTGAGAGCATTTGATTGAGTATAATCTTTTCAAATATTTTACTTAGTGTTGGAAGAACAGATATTGGTCTGAAATTTGAAGGATCACCCTTATCTCCCGACTTGAACAGAGGTATCAGTTTACTGTGTTTCATGAGATCTGGGAAAGCCCCATCGTCAACACATTTATTGAATGTATAAGCTAAGTGTGGGGCTATAACTAGAATTACTGAACCAATGACTTTGACTGATATATCCCACAGGTCTTCCGTATTTTTTAAGTTAAGTAATTTAAACGTTTTGACAATGTCCTGGGGATATACATGATGAAATTTTAAATATACATTACTGGCGCTAGTGTTATTTTTTAATAAAGTCTCTGCTTCATATGGAGATGAATTTAGACGGTCTGTTGTGAGTAAGGGTACATTGGTGAAGAATGTTTCAAAATCTCGAGCAACATCAGCGCTGGATTTAACAACATCATCACCTATCTTTAGGCAGAAATTATTGTCCCTTGGTATAACTTTGCCAGTTTCGCGGTTTATTATTTGCCAAACTGTTTTCATTCTATTATTTGAATTTTGAATTTTTCTATTAATGTGTAAAGTTTTTGCAGTTCTACAAACCAACTTGAAAGTTTTGGAATATTTTTTAACGTAGTCATGAAATTTAAAGGTCAAAGTTATAGGTTTTTTGTTCATAAAGGTCATATAAGATAACTCTACTTTTACGAATTCCAAACGTTGCCCAGTCATTAAATTTAGATTTACCGTTGTAGTCACTGACTTTCTTTAATTTAAAAACTTTATTGAATTCTGTCTGAATAATGCTGAAGAAGTCTGAGTAGATTTTGTTTGGGTTCTGTTCATCAAAATCCGGTACTGGCAAATTTATATCTAACTTTTTCATATACGTCTCTAGTCTATGGGATGTAATAGGCCTATAAAATGATGGATCAGTCCTATTTTTACTGGCAATTGGGAATGAAACTGTTTGACCACTGTGATCGGAGGGTAAGCAGTTAATTACATTTTTACTTGTGAATGCACAGTCACAAAATACGTTATCTAAGCAAGTTTGGCTGGTAAGTGTAATTCTAGTCGGCTCTAGAAATATATGACATAAATTAAATGATTTGAACAGAGTTATTAATCTTTGTTTCAATGTTGTATCTACAAGCAAATCTACATTAAAATCGCCACAAATAATTAACTTTTTTCTGTTATTACAAAGTATAATGAGGACATCCTCCATAATTTTCTCGAACATTTCAAAATTGCCATGGCCGTTTTCATCTCTCGGAGGTCTGTAGACACAAACAATAATATGGCTATCCAACTCAACACAGGATACCTCTATTTGTCTTTCTACAGTAAGTGCAAGAATATCTTTCCGTTGTTTCACCTTAATATTATTTTTTACTAAGATTAAAGAACCACCTCTATCGGCAGTCTTTCTATTGTAACAACTGACAATTTTGTAATTATTTATGTTAAAAGACATCATATTTTCCTTTAACCAGTGTTCTGTAATACAAATAACATCGGTGTCTGAATGATTAAGAAATAATTCTAATACAAGTTCTTTGCCAGGTAGCCCCTGCATGTTTTGATGGGAAATATTTAAGTGGGGCTTACCCTTTGTCCTAGTATTTTTCATTTGATTGCCAGAAAACCCCTGCTTATTTTGTAAAATTTTCTTATGTTTTGAGGGGTCCTCTTTTGTCGAACTATCTAGTTTAAAACACTACTATTAGTACTAATACTAACTAAAACTGAAGGCGACTGCGTTATAGTATTTACAACTGTGTCGCATATATTATACGCTAACAATGTAGCTACTCGTTTTTTTGTTTTATGAGACAGGTACATAGTATCCTGAGTCAAAGTAAAGTTATGAATAAAATTATTCATGTCGAAATATAAAATAGCATCACTATGATGACACGTTATATTGTATAGATGCATGTTCATTCTATGTACACTTTTATTTTGTTTCCCCGATAAATTAGAACAATAAGGAAAGTTACATAGAATAAACCTGCACTTCGTCTTATTATATAAATTGAGCAGTACCTCTATACCGGTATCTAATGCACTCCGACTAATGTTTGAGTGGTTTCCTACCATAATAACAATGGTAGTATTTTCATCAAAATTCCCTACAGTTTGTTCAAATTGTCTGTGCGGACAATTCTCTAGCTTTCTGTATTCGATATCTATCCCTATCCTGGCATAGGCGAGCCTCATGCTCTACAGACGATTCTTTGGCTCTCCGAACTCTATGTCTATCCCAATCCTGGGTGCGGCGAGCTTCACGCTCTATTGAGGATTCTCTTTCTCTCTCAGCTCTATATATATCCCGAAGCTGGCTGAGGCGAGCCTCGCGTTCTGTGGACGATTCTTTATCTCTTGCTGAACGTGCTCTTCTGGCATTCACTGTACTACGACCTAGGTTCAAACGACGACGTCTTTCAGACATGACTTTCTAATTTCTGTACAAAATTAACGCAGTATATACTAATAACAAAATATTTTACTTACTATTCGCTCGACCAAAAACAAAAGTTATTCATCAATTATGAACAACAAAAGATACCTATTCTATTAAGTTATTTTTAAACGTATTTTCGATAATTAAAAATACTTGCCCTAATACTAAATTTCCTTAACTCTAATTTGAAGTTTTATCTAATCCTATCTAACCTAAGTACACGTATGATTATGAAAAATATTTTTACTGCAGGACATACTAATAATATGGCAATTAGTATTAATATTTTACTTGCTATTCGTAACAAAAGATAATCAACAATTATTTATCAAAAACAAACGATACCTTTTCTATTTATTTATTTTTTAAACTTGAATACCGTACCATAAACTACGATTTTTATAATAAAAATATTTACCCTAATGTCTGCCCTAACCTAATGTACTTACTATAAGTGCGGTTTAAACATTAACCTTAAAGCCGACTAAAGTATGAACAAAATTGTCGCGCTGAAAAGCACGTTTTTATTAAGTAATAATTGTAATTTTACTCGCTAGAGAGCTCCGATAAACGCGTGCGATCGCTGCTGTATCATAAATTACTATGGGCGGAGCGCAAATCAATCAATCAAGAATTCATCTCACGCACCCATTCTGGGGCGTGGGGAGTCAGGGTCAGATCATCGGATCTCTTCCTGAAGAAGCGCCTCCGTCCACTCCTATGGACAGGTCATCCGGGGGCCCTCGCGGGCGGTGGAAATCTTCTCACCTGGGGTGTTCCGTTGGATGATCGCCGGCTAGGCAACCAGGTCGCGTGGCAGGCGGCGGCGGTCGGGCGGGCGCGCGTGGTGCGGCGCCATGTCGCGGATATGCGGATGTTGTGAGCTATCCGCACGCGCGAACATGCCCTTCGCCAGCCTCTGGACAAACTGGTCCACTGTTTCCCATCTGAGGTCCCTCTGGATCGTCGCATTCCTCACGTAGCGGGGGGCGTCGACGATGGTACGCAAAGAGAGGTTCTCTTGGGCTCGGAGTATCCGTTTGTTCGTCTCCGAGCACAGGGCGTACCATGCCGGGGCCGCGTAGGTGAGGCGGGATCTCACGTAGCACTTGTAGATCCCGAGCTTCGCCCTCAGAGGGAGGCTGGAGTCGAGAAGTGGACGCAGCTTGGCGCGTGCCACCTTGACCTGGTTGACGACGTTGTCGACATGTTGCTTCATGGTGAGCCGGCGATCGATGGTCACTCCCAGGTACTTCACCTGCGGAGACCACGCGATGTCCTGTCCTTGGAGCTGGAGTGGTGGTGGAAGGGGGGACTGGCCTTTGATGAGCGCCTGCGTCTTCCCAACGTTGACGGACAACCGCCACTTGGCGAGCCAGTCGGGCAAGATGTCCAGGGTGCGCTGCAGTTTGACGGCAGCGTGCCGTGCCTGGATCGACGACGCGTAGTAGGCAGCGTCGTCGGCGAAGAGTGCCAGCTGGGCACCCGGCCCGACGGGGATGTCGTCCGTATATTGGGAGTAACAGGCTGGAGACAGGCAGGACCCCTGAGGGACGCCGGCTGCAACGGGGTGTTCCTCGGAGACGGCGTCTTCCACCATCACTCGGAAGCGGCGATTTTTCAGGAAGGAGGCAATGATCTGGACCAGTCTTCTTGGGGCTGGAGACGTCGACAATTTGTACAGCAACCCCTCGTTCCATACTCTGTCAAACGCCTTCTCCATGTCCAGGAGTACTGCGACAGTGTATTCCTTCTTGTTTAAACAAACCGTCATGTCATTCAGTACTCTGGTGAGCTGAAGCGTCGTAGAATGCTCGGGCCTGAAGCCGAACTGTTCCGGGCGCGGCTGGATGTGGGGCAGTAGCTTCGCCAGCAGGAGTTTCTCAAACACCTTTGAGATGGTACTCAGTAGAGTTATCGGCCGATAGCTCTCAGGCAGCTTGGAGTCCTTGCCCGGCTTGGGCAACATGATGACCAAGCCCTCCTTCCATTGGGTTGGGAAGTGGCCCGTGCGCAAGATACCGTTAAACAGGCGCGTAACGGCCGCCACAGTACGTGGCGGCAAATGTAGCAGCGCCATGTTAGGTATGCGGTCTGCGCCCGGGGCTTTCCTGGGCTTGGTACGTCTGAATGCACGCATGATCTGGCCAGGCGTGACGACGGTGGGGTCCTCTTCGGGAGCTATCGGCGAGGCGAAGTACTCTCGCAGGTGTCTCTCGACTGCTGCGACGTGCTCCACATCATCCGTAGGGTTCGGCTTGAACTGCTTCTCGAGGCATTCGGCGAAGATCTCCGCACGGTCTTGGGCTCGAAATCTTGGTAGGCCGTCGCTGCCCAGGATTGGTCGGACGGGAGTTGGAGTAGTCGACAAATCCCGGCATAGGCGATGCACGGAGGGGACGTGGTCGCCCATGGACTCGACGTGGCATTCCCAAGATTCTTCGGCGTGGAGATCAAGTCGGCGCTTCAGCTCTGCCGTCATGGCGCTGAGCCTGGTCTTCATCGTTGGGCAGCGGGTTTGCTGCCACTGCTTCCGGAGAGCTCGCTTATCGCGGATGAGTGCGCGTAGCTCAGCAGGAAGAGGATTGGGCTTCCTCCCGCGAGCTACGGTGTGCGATGATAGGTCGAGCGCGTCTCGGATCTGGGTGGTTAGCAGCGATGCCAGGCGGTCAACGTCTTCCGGCTGGTTCACTGGACATGTGGTCAAAGACTTGTCGAGGGCGGCGGTGAAGGCGCCCCACTGGTAGCGTCGGCGTGATGCTGGCGGAGAGACCCGGGTGGGCAGGTCCGCCAGGACGAGAAGTACTGGCCTGTGGTCCGATGGGAGGTCAGGGAGAACCTCCTGGCTCGGCGGAGTCCGGAGACCTCTGACGACTACGACGTCGATGGTGTCCCAACCGGCCCGCGAATCGAAGTGGGTGGGCTCGTCGGGACCGATGACATCGTAGTTGTGGCTCACGGAGTCGGCAAGGATGGCGCGTCCAGCTGGGCACACCCTGGTGGAGTTCCAGACGGTGTGTTTGGCGTTGAGGTCGCCAGCGACGAGTGTCGGATGCGGCGACTGTAGCAACCCCCGTAGTTCAGAGGTGCGGATTGGGGTACTGGGGGCTTGTACACGGCGAACAGTCGCAGCACCTGGCCGGCGACCTGGAGGTCGACGCCCAACGCAAACAGGGATGTATACTCCTGGGCGTCAACGAGCTGGTGGACGATCTTCCTGCCGACGATGACTGCCAAGCCTCGAAAGGCCCGGCCGCTGGTGGACTTCTCGTCCTTGCGGTAGACTGTTTAATATTTGTGCTTCGGAACGCACCTCCTCTTGTTGCGCGACTCGGAACGGAAACAGAACCGCAGCTGTCACTCGTACCGGAACGAGATGTAAAATTGGAGGTTGATCTCTCTCTTGGTCTTTCTCGTCGGTGAGAACAAACATGTAGGCTCGGGCCTCGTGTCATTGATGGTATTTCGGTGTACCAATTACTAAATACAGGCGTCGGGCCTGGTTGGAGTGTTAATCATCTACATCGTCGGGAAATAAGTAGATTCGCGTCGGCGGCCAAGTGATCCCTGTTGGTTGGACATCGTCGCATCGGTAGCGGCGACTCCACGGTCACGGCAGGCAGCACGCCGGCGACAGCGTCGGCAGCAACGATAGGTTTCGATTCACTCCATATCCTATCCCAAACTGTGCCCTTTTCCCGTATTCCCGTCTCGAATCGAGCTTTCGATTTCCTGCCTACGGAGACAAGGTCAGTAACCAATTTCATCACTTCTTTTCTCTCACGTGGCAAAGGCAATCCCCCTCAGGATTCTCACGCCGTTCGGTAGGCGTGGGAAATTAAACATAGACGAAGTAGCCGGGCAGCGACAGCTTGTCGCTTCCGGCTAGGAATGTCTCGCTGATGAGCATCACGTCGGCGCGGTAGTCCCTCAGGAACACGTGGAGCAGCCGCTTCTTCCCTGTCAGCGACTGCGCGTTCCAGTGGACGACCCTGAGCGGCTCATGCATTGCGGAGCAGAGCGGTGAGTCTGCCCAGGGCAGTGGGGTCGCTGAGGAGGGCGAGCAGGGCTGTGAGGTGCCCCAAGTCCTGCTGCCCTATCGCCGCAGCCGGAGTGGCGGCGCCAGCGGCGGCCGCAGTCTCGCTGGCGGCGAGAGTAGCCGCCGCGGCGCCGGCGGCAGGTGGAGCCGTCGCCTTCTTCTTCTTCTTCCCCCCCCCGGCTTACGACGCGCTATTTATAGGTACGCGCCGCCGCCGGCCACCCAGCCGGTACCTACCACCGACGCGCCGCAACCTCTACGTATGCATTTAGAATCTGTAATATCTTCGAATATATTCATTTAAATTACATGCTTCAAAGTACCATATTGATCTATATTAAATGCACAATATGTTTAAGACACTTATTTGGATAAGGATTAATGCTGTATCGCTTAAAATCGCTTCGTAAATAAGCGTAAAAAGTAAAGGATACCAATGGTTATTGTGGGTTATCCCTTAGAGGTAGACATATATCATCGCAGACTTTTTTGTAGACCTTTTTAAGTCTACATTACTGTAGTACATTATTTTGATCTATCTCGTAGGGTTCAGCCAGCGTTTGCAATGTAAGCGCAAAATAATGTGTTTATTTACGACATTTAGCAATTATCTGTGTCTCTCTACTATATTATGCATGTATTATTCATAAAAACCTTTCTATTGAATCACTCTATCTATTAAAGAAAACCGCAATAAAATCAGTTGCGTTGTTTTAAAGATTTAAGCATATATAGGGACAGGAAGCGGGAGGCGACTTTGTTTTATACTATGTAGTGATAAACAAACAAAAACTGTCCATCACGTCGCACTATATCTTCTTCGTGCTGTGAGAAGCCGCCGACGCCGCCTGCCTCGGCAGGTTCCGTGTGGCGGCGGCGGTCTAAATAGATGTAGGCTGGATCAGTACCCCTTTTCGGGGATCAGTGATCCAAGAGCGAACCTGAATTTGATCGAGTATAAAGTGGATTGATCTGTCACTTTTTTGAACTGTTAACTGCAATCTGCGGGCTATGGGATCTCTCCTGCAGGTGGAAATCACCTTCAAGCACTTCTTTTACGTTGAAATTTTGAGCGTGAGAAAAATAAATAGGTGTCGGTCGAAATGTCACAACAAACTGGATATTGTGAAAATGGGTAAAAGTGTCAACAAGTCATCACATCAAAAACTACATATTATATTATTCTTCATACATACATATCATACACATACAAGTTATATACATACATAACATACACATACAAATTATATATACATACTATGGAAGAGAGAGGTAATGATCTTTCAAGCGAATCTTAAAAACGTTAAGTCCCTGGACTGTCCCTGATGGCACTGGGTAGCTTGTTCCAGAGCCTGATAGCACTGATCCTGAATCGTTGCCCATATGCGACTGAGTTGTGTTGAGGAGTTACAAGCAGCGACGCAGCGAGTGTTTGATCTCCGAGACCTATCCGAAGAAAGAAAATCAAACCGATAACGCAGAAAGCTGGGGTAGCGAGGGTTGTGCAGAATATTGAAGAATAGAATGAGAACATGGGTATCCCGGCGAAGACGAATTGGAAGCCACTTCAGTTCCCTACGATACTGGGAGACATGGTCATACTTACGCAGCCCGAAGACAAACCGGATTCCGAGATTTTGAAGTCGCTCGAGTTTGTTCAGTTGCTCTTTGTTCGCGCTGATCCAGCTGACATCTGCGTAATCAATGAGAGGAAGGAGAAGAGACTGGGCAAGAGTAATTTTAGTATGACGAGGCAGGAAGTTTTGAAGGCGCCTGAGAGAGTGAAATGTGGCTCGTCTACTAACTTCGCAGACGTGAGCAGACCATGAAAGCTGATTGTCAAAGATAACTCCTAGATTTTTTGCCTTAGTACTGTACCGAATTATGGCTCCATCATAAGTTACAGGAACAAGAGGCAGATGCTGACTGTGACTGTGTGATGAAGACTATGGGAGTGTCTGGAGCCGACGATCATGGCTTACGACTTACTGGGATTGACAAGTGGTCCATGAGACAGAGCCCAGCCCCTGATGTTCTCGAGATCGGCATTTAATGCACCCACAGAAGAAATCTTATCACTTTAGAGAAATGGCGGTAGATTTGCAGATCATCGGCATAAAGATGGTAAGAAGAAGAAATGGCATCCGAAATGGAATTGATGAAGACGGATAAAAGAAGAGGTGAAAGAATACCGCCCTGAGGAACTCCAGAAGAAAGGTCGCACCAATCCGTGGAAGTCTCCTCGGACCTGATACGCTGCTGACGACCTCTCAGGTAGGAGCCGAACCAGTTGGCAGCGGCCGAAGAGACATTCAGGGACTTCAGTATCTCAACGAGGATGTCAAAATCAACACAGAAGGCACTGCTAAAGTCTAGTAACGCTAACGCAGTGATCTGCTTGATTTCCATTGCCGATTGAATGTCATCGGTCACTTTAAGTAAGGCCGAGACGGTACTATGACCCGGCCTGAACTGGACTGGAATTGATTCAACAGCCTGTTAGAGGAAAGATAGGAAGAGAGTTGAGTGTGGGCAATCGATTCAAGGACTTTGGAAAGGAAATGCAGGATAGATATTGGACGATAATCTTTAAATGAGGAGGGATTTGAGGTTTTGGGAAGAGGGATAACTAACGCCTTTTTCCACACATTAGGAAAAGAACACTGAAATAGAGAGAAGTTAACAATGTGTGTAATGGCAGGTAGGAGGAAATCAAGGATGCTGTTTATCATTCTCGAGCAGATAATGTCGTCACCCACAGCTTTTTAGGAGATGGCAAGCACTGCCTTTTTAACTGTGCCAATTTCGACAAGACTGAAGTCGAATGGAGTGGTGGTGGGAGATGGCTTGGAGCGCGGAGAATGCAGGGTGGAATCTTTAACAGAGTGATTCATTACAACAGGAGGGTCGGAGAAGAAACTATTAAGACCATTGAGATCGGCATCACTAATCAATTGATTCTGGGACTTGCCAACACCAAGGGTTCTAAGGAACTTCCACACTTGAGCCGGGGTATAATTTTCGATGCACTCATAGATATGGCGGCGCTTGGCAGCGCGACACATATGGTTGCACCGATTGCGGAGACATTTGAAGGCAGGAAAGTTTTCATCAGTGGGGTCCTTTTTGTAGAGGCTTTTGACTCTGTTCTTCTTTGCCATCAATCGCTTGATGGGATCAGAGAGCCAGGGCGCAGGGAGATGTTTTACTCGAACCTTTTTTACTGGTGCTTGCTTGTCGTAGAGTCCCAGAATAATTGTGTTGAAGTGGTGAATCTTGTCGTCAACGGTCTCACTAGTGATGACAGGCGACCAATCAATCGAGGCGGCATCAGACTTTAGGACAGTAGGGTCTATACTCCTAAAACTACGAGCAAAATGAATTTACCTCTGCTTTTAGGAGGCCTAACCTTGTACGATAGATACACTAGGTCATGGAAAGAGAAAGGAGAGTTAAATTTACCATGGACAGCAACTTTGTCTACATTAGAGGTTATCATGATATCGAGAAGATATGGAGTGCAATGGGGCTGAAAATGAGAAGCGTTGAGAGGAAGCATATGCAAATTTAAAGAATTGATAATGGCCTGGAGTTGGGCAGAGCGAGAGTCATTTTTAATAAGACAAGTATTAAAATCGCCGAGGATGAGAGGGTATCATAAAGAGGAGTCAGCTCATTGAGCAGAGACTCGAATGTATCGAAGTAATCAATGTGAAGAGAGGGACTGTAGAGAAAACCGAGCAGAACTTTATTATGGTGAAGACAGATTTCAAGGAAAAGATGTTCTGCCGACTCGGAGAACACATTCGGGGAAGCACTTACAACTCTACAAGGGATGTCGGAGCGGAGGTAAATGGCTACACCACCACCTGCATTCCCAACTCTGTCGTTCCGATAGAGCCGGAAATCAGGCAATGAGTACATGGTGGATGGTAGGGACGGTTTGAGAAACGATTCTGATATAAGAATTCCATCCACATGTTTGCCACTAAACGCCTCAAGTAGGTCCAGGTAACTGGAGTGGATGCTCTGGGCATTTATATGAACGAGGTTAAGATTATTTTCCAGGCCACCAAAGACAGTCGAGAGTTTGGCCGATAACGATTCCTCCACAATGGATGTGTCGTTCGCCATATTTGTGTAATCATCGCTTGATGAACATGATAAAATACAGTTGTCAAAAATGTTACGCATGCTATCCATATATAACAGTTTAAAATATAATATTAATACTTATAAATACAAATATATATGCTTATTTTTACTTAATTATAAATATACATAAATTCATACCCACGCGAAAATAAAATCGACTTGTGTTTAACCCGACCAAAATGCGAAGTGCGGTGAGGAGACCGCGTCGCCGACGAATGATTTCTTGATTGCAGTCACCTCAACCTTCTTGACGCCGGCGCCGGGATGACGTTTGGGTATTGGGGCAGGTGGCGCAGCAGCAGGAGCACCAGCCGCCGCTGGCTTCCGCGCAGGAGCGTCCTTGCCCCAGGGCTCAGTGGCAGAAGATGGAAACTTGTCAATCAACTCCTGCAGCTCCATCATCAACTCGACCTTTTGCCTGCACTTGTTTGTGAGCAATAGGACGATCCTGCCTTCCCATGACCAATAGTTCCGCATGCCGAAGTGCTTCCTGCCAGCTGCAAATACCTCATGTCTCGGCTTAGTCAGGAATTCTGACAAAGATATGCCTGTCCCTTTCAATAAAGTCTTGCCTTTCCAGGCTTCTGACCGGGACTTGAAGGACATAAACCTGACAAGCAATGGACGAGGTTTTGATTCCTTGCTCTTTGACCCAAGCCTATGGGCAAAGCCTCGCAAGCCTCGAGATAAGCGCGGTTAGTCTGGAGAAGAGGGTGGAGGACATGGACCAGTCTGCAAGATCATGCAACCTGGAAATTCAAAACATACCGGAGCACAAGAACGAAAATCTTATCCAGGTGGTCTTCGAGATCGCAAATTGATAGGCGTCGAGATGGATGCGGGCAAGGTGCGGGCGGTACATCGCGTCGCTCGCGGGCCTGGCGCTGCCCCCGGCCCCGCCGCCGCCGTGGCCACAGACGCGCCCCCCCCGCGCCCCAAGAACATCGTCGTTCAACTGACCTCCCGCCGCCTGCGCGATGACGTACTGTCGGCCGCGCGCGTGCGCCGCGAGCTGTATACTGACCAGCTGCAGATGGGTGGGGAGTCACGCCGGTTCTTTGTTGCCGAACATCTTACCCTACGTAACAAGAAACTTTTTGCAATGGCCAGGAAGGTGGGCAAAGATGCCGGCTTTAAACATGTATGGGTTAGAAACTTCGCGATTCAAATGCGTAAAACCGATTTCAGTAAAATATTTTATATTCGAAGTGAATCCGACCTTGCACGCTTTGTATCTGTATGACTGCCTATTATACCTATACATATTTCCATAATGTTATTCATGTATCATGCCTGCTGTAGTTGCCGCCGAGTTTTATCTGCATTACACAAATATGTACCAAGCACCTACCTATACATCTGTCACACTCTCATACTGAGTCGTCTAAAACGTTCTCATCTGTCACTTAAACCATTACTTGTTTTGCCAAATTCCACCCATACCTACAATGCATTGCTTTTCATCTCGCCTTTCATTCAACACGCACATAAATCTTCTCAACATGTATACTGCAAAATTCTAAATGAATTAAAAGAACTTCTTCATATTTAACCATTTAACTGTTTATTATCAAAACGTTGGCGGAATGAAGGGCAAATTACACGATCTACGATTGAGTTTGATGAACAACAGCTGCGATGTGGTGGTTATTACAGAAACCTGGCTGAATGAACGAGTCTACGATGGCGAACTTTTAACCAGCGGTTATCAACTATTTCGACGTGATAGAGACTTCACCAAGACTACTAAGTTGGATGGCGGAGGAGTCATGGTGGCAGTGAGGAACTCGGTGCAGGTTTACCGCAGACAGGACTGGGAATCCCCGAGCGTGAATGAGATCTACCTGGTATTCCCCGATAACCAACACTCTGGCCTAATTATGTGTGCTGCTTATATCCCCGATTCTTCTCCCTATAAAGTTTATGAATCACACTTAGTAAAGGCTCAGGACGTCTTCATTGAGATGCCTGGCTATAATTTTTGTTTATTGGGCGACTACAACATCCCAGGTATCGATTGGCAATTCCAGGTCGGTATAAAAGGCTGTAACTTACCGGACCAGTACTTAATAACCGAGGTTAACAAACTTTTATCCAACACCATGTCACTTCTAAATATGCTACAATTCAATAGCATCAGAAACATAAACAACCGGACTCTTGATTTAATCCTAAGCAATATAATTGACATTGATGTCGTTACCTCCACGCAACCTGTATTGAACGTTGATAGACATCATCCACCATTGGAAATATCATTATCTACCAATATGTCCGAAAAAATATTACCGAACGCAAACATCACTAAGCTTAACTTTTATAAAACAGACTACGTCACTGCTATCGAGAAACTGCAGAGCATTGATTGGGTTACAGAATTGACACACTTGAATGCAGAAGAATCTTTAGATTTATTCTATAAACATATATATTATATTATTGATATAACTGTCCCCCGTGTTAAAACTAAATCACGTAAATATCCCATTTGGTTCTCTAAGCATCTGATAAAATTATTTAATCTGAAAGACAAAGCGTGGCAGAAGTGGAAAGTTTATGGAGCGTTGGCGGACTACAATCGGTTTTCTAAGTTACGCGCCAAATGTAAACATGAGATGGACATTTGCAACAAAAAATATGTAAGTAATGTCGAGGAGTCTGTTAAGGTGGACATTAAAAACTTCTGGAAGTACACTACCGCTCTTAAAAAAACCAATACCGGCTACCCTTCAGTGATGAAGTCGGGAGATACTACTTCACACAAAATTGATGAAATAGTCGAACTTTTCTCTGAATATTTCTTGTCCGTGTTTGAGCCAAACTCAGGGGTGTCGCCTAACTTGGTCGAACTTAATCTTATTGACAATCCCAATAGTCCCCTTCACCTGTCCAGGTTGACCCTATCTGAACCTGAAGTAACTTCAGTTCTTCGACAGTTGGACATCACCAAGGGTGCGGGTCCAGATAAAATTCCACCTATATTCCTGAAAAATTTGCATGAATATATCTCTCCAGCACTTACTATTATATTTAACAAATCATTACAAGAGGGCGTTGTACCATCAGTCTGGAAGCTTGCCTATGTCACGCCTATCCATAAGTCAGGACCAAAAAATGAGGTTTCCAACTATCGTCCCATTTCCCTTTTATCCACCCTAGCTAAAACATTCGAAAAATTGGTACATAACAGAGTATATCCCCTTTTAGAACCATTCCTTGATCCAAAACAGCATGGCTTTGTCAAACTCCGCTCCACTCTCACGAATCTACTTATTTACTCCAACGATCTCTTTGAAGCCATGGATCAGAATGTCTCAATGGACTCCGTATACACCGACTTCAAGAAAGCATTTGACAAAGTCGATCACTTGCTGCTTCTTAAAAAACTGGCATACAATGGAATCAAGGGAGACTTACTGAGATGGTTTGAATCTTACTTAGAAGACAGGCACCAATCTATCGCCCTTAATGGCAAACTGTCAAATGCAGTTTTGATAACCTCAGGCGTTCCTCAAGGATCTATCATAGGCCCATTTCTTTTTGTCATTTTTATCAATGATATAGCACAGTGTTTCCAACACTGTAACTACCTACTATACGCGGATGACCTAAAGGTCTATAGGGAAATCCATTCCGACATGGACACCGTGTTGCTCCAACAGGACCTGGAGAGACTTGACGCTTACTGTACCGTTAATAGTATATCCCTAGCATACAATAAGTGTCAATATATAAGATTCACAAAACAGGTGATAGAGCGTAATACGCGTGAATATCATATAGGCGGACATGCATTGCAAAGGGTCACATGTATTCGGGACCTTGGCGTCTACTTTGATGCAAAGTTGACCTTCGATGCACACATCGCACACATAACTAAGAAAGCTTATCAGATGCTTGGATTCCTCATGCGTACAACTAAGAGCTTTAAGAAACCCAAGTCCTTCCTCACGATTTACGGCTCTCTCGTTCGTTCCCATCTTGAATACGCATCCCCTATCTGGAATCCTTTCTATGCAACGTATGATGCACAAATTGGAATGGTACAGAAGAAGTTCCTCCGTAGTCTCAATTACCGTGTCAGGGCTCCAAAGAGGTCATATGATATCCTGCTTACAAACTACAGATAGACGTCCCTCCACGATCGTCGCACCCTCGCGGACGCCGTTGTTCTCAAGCGGATCTGCACCAGTTACTACAACTGCCCAGAGCTTGTCTCCCTTATAAGGTACCATGTCCCGCTCAGAGCTCCGCGGCACAAGCGGCTCTTCCACGTGAAAGCCGCTCGCACCAATGCTGGTAAAAGGGCGCCAATAGGTCGACTCTGTGCAGACCACGACAAAAACTTTGCAGAGGTCGACTTGTTTGATTCATCTGTCAATCGGTTTAAGCACTCCATACGCAAGCTGTTGTTCAAAAAACTCGAGGATTATAATCCTTGACTGTGGTGTGGTAATTTCATGCACGTTTGTGCAATAGATGTACCCTAATTGTAAACAATGCACATTTTTCTCTCATATTTTGGTTTTTAATTTTAGTAAGAATGTATATTCTTAGCACCTAAGTACTTTAGTTGTTGCTCATTCGGAGCTAATTCTTCCCAAATAATTTAAGCCATAAGTGGGATACCCTAAGGGATAAGTTAGATTTTAATTAACTGTATATTTATCCTCTGTTTGTTTTTGTAATGTAACTTGTCCTGTTTGTAACCCCTGAATAAATAAATAAATAAATAAATGGGCGACACCAACATACAAAGCGCACTGTGGTGGCAACTTCATTTGGTTGCGCTTCCACTGCCCGAACAGTTTCATCAGCCTCCTCATCAGCTACCTCCGGCACTCCATGCAAGAGAACGATCTTGCGCCGTTATGCCTGCTCCAGACGGTCTTGTCCTACCAGCAACAGCTCCATTTGGCCGCGCACCAAGTCCAAGGCACCCCACACAAAGGAAGTACGTTGAAACACTGGAAACCGCGATTCAGGAGCTAAATATTGAGAACGGTGACCTTCAAGCTGACAGGAAGACTTTATCTACGCGCTTATTTAAAACCGCAGTACAGACTCTGGGCTTAAAAATACGGATAAGTGAAGATTGGTCCGACGATAATGACGGGAACACCGAGCCTTCCGACATAACCTAGACCGTGGACATGGAGACGTAGCAGATGAGGTGAAGCAGAGTGGATCTGAAGCTATCTGACACGAACGATGAAGTTCTATGGAGAGGTTCGCATACTCTTCGGTACAGCTCATCGAGTCAGTGTACCTCTGAAGACGCCTGACGGGGAACAGCTACTCACAAGCAAAGAGGATGTCCTCAAGCTATGGGCTGAGCACTACAATGCGTTACTCAACGTCGACAGGTCAGACGATTCGAAACTATACCTGCACTACCAACAGCATGAGTTAGTTGAGCCACTGACATTGAGCGAGGTTGAGATCATCAGAGCACAACAGAACAAGAAAGTGGCAGGCGTTGACAGTATACCAGGAGAGCTACTTAATTACGGTGGAGACTCGTTGCATCTGACTATCTGGAACTTTTTCGTACTCATGTGGGAAGAAGAAGAGGTCTCATATATACCTTGTAAAAATGGTGGGTTGGTGGTTGGGGGAGGTGACAAAAGCGTAAGTTAGAGGGGTGCGCCTGAAGGATGTTAGGGGGATATAATCAATTCCAAGGGGTTAGGTGGTGTGGGCGGAATAAGGGGCTTAGCTAATGAGACATTTACGGGGCGTTGAGAGAAGGGTGTTATGAGCGCTGTTGGTAAGAACTCTGGCTCTGTTCCCACCTGCGACTGGAGCCTGGGGCCTCGGTCTGCACGCATAACACGCAAGTGGGAGGGGTGGCCGGACCTTCCCACAGACGGAGTTAGCGTGATTGCCGTACATTTGACAGTTATAACATTGTGAAATGACGTTATTAGATTTTGGGTTTTCGACGCTGATGTCTTTGAGGCCGCAGAGGGATTTAAGGGAGCTAATCTGCCTACCTGCGGCGGTGGGTTCGGCAATTACTAGAATCATGTTAAATGCCTTTGCAGGCCGGTAAGAGGTTTTAGAGGTTTAAGAGGGCGGTACATTCTGTGAACTTCAATTACCGGGAAGTTCTTTGAGAGTAAGTCATCTTTGATGATGGATGTGGGGAGATTTGTGGGTACGGGGCAGACTACATATCGGAAAGTCCTCTCCTCGGGGAGGGTATAAGTATGAAAAGTGATATGGTTCGCCCTCAACAATGTAGTAATAGCGCGGTGGTGTTTGGACTCTGCCACCTGGACGCGGGTTCCGGCTGATGTTAGCGCGGATGTATGAATATTTAATGCTGTGCCGGCTGATTCGATACCTCACGTACACACGTATTATTTGAGTTTTATCCCAGGTAGGCGTCAGCCATTACAGGTAATGGATTTATCATACCACGTACCTAATCTAAGTACGTGGTAAGACCTCATATCAATTCGTATATAAACCAAGTACTTATAATAATAAAGTTAGATAGTAATTGTGCATATTCCAAGCCTTTTATTACGTCTCCCTAAGGTAGTCGTCAGGAATTGCCTAAACCGGCAAAATGGTGACCCGAACACTGAACATTTCAGCAACCTTCGGCTACTAGCAACATGTCCGTGCCGCCGGCCAAACAAAACCCGTGTGCAGCAACAACAGCTAACCTGGAGGTGCAAGCAATCAGCACTTCATCAAAAATCGCCGATTTATGGAAGGACAAGCCCTGGTTATGGTTCGCACATTTTGAAGCAGTAACCACCCCCCAGAAGTTAGGTGACGAATCAAAATTCCACCTAGTTCTTACAAAATTAGCCAAAGAAGAGATCGAGCAAGCCAGTGACATAGTAACATCCTTATCAGATAGCGGAAAGTACCAAAAGCTTAAGGACAGATTAATTGCAACTTACGAAGATTCCCCGCATCGCAAATTCCTGAGATTATTCACAGACATCGATCTCGTAGATAGAAAACCATCACAATTGTTACGAAAAATCAAGGAGCTAGGAGGAGATCAAATCAACGACGAAATGGCAAGAATGTTTTGGCTAAAACATTTCATTTCATTTATTTATTGCATACATGTGGTACATAAGATGTCAAATAACGAATAAAGACCCTAACATGCGCCCTGCTAGGGCATTGCAAAAATAGTTTTAAAATAAAAACTAAAACATAAGTTAGTAATCTACTTCCTATGGTACAATATCTTAATCTTATTCACCAAAATTTATTTCTTTTCCTTATTGTTAAAGTCCAGTGCACATTCTATTTTTGTGCCTAATTATGTACAGTTACTATAACACACCTATAATTTAGAACACATAAGTAAAATTAATAAAACCTATGTAGGTATTTCTGTTTTAGGAGATCAAGCTGTCACCAAAGTATTCCTGCTCCGTATTAAGTATCTTAATCTTATAGAAATCTTTATTTTCTTTATAACAGACTAAAAGCGTAGTAAAAATAAAAAGTTTATAAAATTTTAACATTTAACAAATTTTACTATCTTTGTTGGGTAGGTTCGTTATCATAGAACTCTTCTAGGTTGTAAAATGTATTGGCTATTAGGAATTTATGTAGTGTGTTCTTAAACTCTCCCCCTCCATTATGGAATAATTTAACAACTGGAATTATTTAAAAAAATAATAACCCAACTGCATTTTCTTTCAATACCACATACAGAGTGTTGAATGCACCTGGTTACGAGTTATCTAGGTTTTTTTATAGAAGGTGGTAAGTTATAATATATTTTGACGCACATATTGTAAGGGCCTGATGATACAAATACTAGATTAGAGTCTGTGGCAGCTAATCTAGGTCGACTCAAACTCAAACTCAAAAGTACTTTATTACTGTAGATATTTACATATACTTAGCAAACGTCATTTTTTGCCTCTTCTCTACATTGGACCACTGTGGGAGAAGAAGGGCGTAGAAACTCCCACAGATTTATTTTTAGATCTCTTTTAAAAATAGGTTGTGCTTAACTAATACAATTATGATTTATTTTTATTTAATAAGCTGGAATAAATAATTACAAAATTATTAACAGCAAGGTCTGTGTTGAGCCAGATTAACCCCATACAGTCCTGTCATTTATGTAATCTTGAACATTGTAATATCCCTTTTTCGACAAAGTCGCTTTAACATGCTTTTTAAATTGCTCAAATGGCAATTTCAAAATCTCCAGAGGTATCTTATTGTAGTAGAGAATGCACTGACCCTTGAAAGAATTGCTAACCTTCGCGAGTCTAAAACCGGGCGCACATAGTCTGTGATTATTTCTTAGGTAAACATTACAGCTATCGCTAAGTTTGGAAAATGTTGTAAGGTTCTTGCGTACGTACATTATATTTTCGAAAATAAATTGACTAGCTACTGTTAGTATGTAAATTTCTTTAAAAAGCTCTCTTAAGGAGTCTGTTCGTTTTAAATTATAAATTGCTCGAATAGCTCTTTTCTGTAAAATAAAAATAGTTTGAATATCCGCTGCTTTCCCCCACAACAAGATACCATTGGACATCACACTATGAAAGTAACTAAAATATACTAGCCTAGATGTAGCCACATCCGTGCTTTGTCTGATGTTCCTAACAGCGTAAGCCGCAGAACTTAATTTACCAGCCAAATTATCTATGTGGGGTCCCCACTGCAATTTGCTATCAATGGTTATTCCAAGAAACTTCGTATCATTTACTAATTCTAACGTGCTGTTGTATAACACTAAACTGGTCTCAACTTGCCTGACATTTGGAAGTGAGAATTTGATACACTTGGTTTTACCAGCGTTTAACAATAAATTATTAACTGTGAACCAATTCAAGGTAAAGACAATACAACATTTACATCATCAAATTCTCCTTTTTGTTTTTCAATTTTGAAGACCAGTGAAGTATCATCAGCAAACAACACTATGTCAGTTAATTTCTCCACCATGAAAGGCAGATCATTAATATATACCAGGAATAAGAAAGGGCCCAAAATGGAACCTTGTGGAACGCCCATTTTAGCACCCGATCCATCAGATTTTACGCCGTTAACTTCTGCCTTTTGAATTCTATTGCTTAGGTATGATCTTAGTAGATCCAACGCTTTATTTCTAACTCCGTAATGATTTAATTAAATTAATAGCGTATTATGATCAACACAATCAAACGCCTTCGACAGGTCGCAAAAAACTCCGATAGCATCCTGTGCGGCCTCCCATGCAGAATAAATATGAGATATAAGGGTAATACCTGCATCCGTAGTCGATTTTCCCCTAGTGAAACCGTATTCTTTGGCGTGGAGTTGTTTTGTACGGTTGAAGTGTGAGAGCATTTGATTGAGTATAATCTTTTCAAATATTTTACTTAGTGTTGGAAGAACAGATATTGGTCTGAAATTTGAAGGATCACCCTTATCTCCCGACTTGAACAGAGGTATCAGTTTACTGTGTTTCATGAGGTCTGGGAAAGCCCCATCGTCAACACATTTATTGAATATATAAGCTAAGTGTGGGGCTATAACTAGAATTACTGAACCAATGACTTTGACTGATGTACCCCACAGGTCTTCCGTATTTTTTAAGTTAAGTAATTTAAACATTTTGACAATGTCCTGGGGATACACATGATGAAATTTTAAATATACATTACTGGCGCTAGTGTTATTTTTTAATAAAGTCTCTGCTTCATATGGAGATGAATTTAGACGGTCTGTTGTGAGTAAGGGTACATTGGTGAAGAATGTTTCAAAAGCTCGAGCAACATCAGCGCTGGATTTAACAACATCATCACCTATCTTTAGGCAGAAATCATTGTCCCTTGGTATAACTTTGCCAGTTTCGCGGTTTATTATTTGCCAAACTGTTTTCATTCTATTATTTGAATTTTGAATTTTTCTATTAATGTGTAAAGTTTTTGCAGTTCTACAAACCAACTTGAAAGTTTTGGAATATTTTTTAACGTAGTCATGAAATTTTCGATCAAAGTTATAGGTTTTTTGTTCATAAAGGTCATATAAGTTAACTCTACTTTTACGAATTCCAAACGTTGCCAGGTCATTAAATTTAGATTTACCGTTGTAGTCACTGACTTTCTTTAATTTAAAAACTTTATTGAATTCTGTCTGAATAATGCTGAAGAAGTCTGAGTAGATTTTGTTTGGGTTCTGTTCATCAAAATCCGGTACTGGCAAATTTATATCTAAATTTTTCATATACGTCTCTAGTCTATGGGATGTAATAGTCCTATAAAATGATGGATCAGTCCTATTTTTACTGGCAATTGGGAATGAAACTGTTTGACCACTGTGATCGGAGGGTAAGCAGTTAATTACATTTTTACTTGTGAATGCACAGTCACAAAATACGTTATCTAAGCAAGTTTGGCTGGTAAGTGTAATTCTAGTCGGCTCTAGAAATATATGACATAAATTAAATTATTTGAACCGTTTTTTCAATTTCAACGATTTAATCGTTGTTTCAATGTTGTATCTACAAGCAAATCTACATTAAAATCGCCACAAATAATTAACTTTTTTCTGCTATTACAAAGTATAATGAGGGCATCCTCCATAATTTTCTCGAACATTTCAAAATTGCCATGGCCGTTTTCATCTCTCGGAGGTCTGTAGACACAATCAATAATATGGCTATCCAACTCAACACAGGATACCTCTATTTGTCTTTCTACAGTAAGTGCAAGAATATCTTTCCGTTGTTTCACCTTAATATTATTTTTTACTAAGATTAAAGAACCACCTCTATCGGCAGTCTTTCTATTGTAACAACTGACAATTTTGTAATTATTTATGTTAAAAGACATCATATTTTCCTTTAACCAGTGTTCTGTAATACAAATCGAGGTCTAAGGGAACATGTGTAGATGTTTTCTTACAAATAATGATAGTTCTAAAATATAGATCGAAGTTAAGGTGAGGATTTCGTAGGTTTTGAAATATGGTCGACAGCTGGTCATTCGGTCTATATTAGCTATAATTCTAACACACTTCTTTTGTAGAACAAAGATGTTGTCTTTGTCGACGCTCTTTCCCCACAGTACGATGCCGTATTGAAGACGAGAATGTGCGTATGCATAGTAAGCTTTCAGGGCGGTTTCTAGATCTGTGGCTTTCTTAATTTCGTATAGGGCGTATGAAAAGCTAGATATTTTAGATTTCAATTTGCTGATATGATGTTTCCAGTTGAGATTCGAATCAATGTGAATTCCCAGGAAACAATAGTTGTTCACACATTCAATTGACTTGTCCCTAAATGAAAAGTTTATCTCAAGTGGAGCTCTTTGGTACGGATGAAACTGCATTAGTTTAGTTTTATTAAGGTTAAGTTCGAGATTGTGGTCTTCGAGCCAGTTGACGATAGTATCAAATGTGGAGTATATATGGTTATTTAATGAGTGGACGTGATTGCCTGGGATTAGAACAGAAGTGTCATCTGCAAATAGTGTGCACGAGTCTTCGATAACTTTCGGAAGGTCGTTTATATAAATCAAAAACAGCAAACATCCAAGAGAACTGCCTTGTGGGATTGATCTGTGTACGATTTTAGTTTTTGATTTTACTTTAGAAATCTCACCTGTCTGATGGTTTTAATGATCTACTTCTACATGCTGTGTGCGTTTATCTAAGTAGGAAGCGAACCAATTAAGGGCTATGCCTCGCACGCCGACTCCTGAAAGTTTTTTAATCATGATATTGTGAAGAACCCGGTCATAAGCTTTGCTCATGTCGAGAAAAATGCCAATTCCGTTTTTTCCATTATTAATAACGTCTAAGACATTATTTATGTATTTAAAAACTGCTAGTGTAGTAGACCTTGCTTTTCTGAATCCGTGTTGATTATCATTAAAAACATTAAACTTTTCGCAAAATTTGTAAAGCCTATTATACATTGCGATTTCAAAAATCTTAGCAAATGAAGACAGAAGGGCGATTGGGCGATAGTTATTGGTGTTTTGTTTAGAGTCTTTTTTATGTAACGGTCTGAATATCGACTTTTTTAACAAATTAGGAAAACAGCCGGTATTGAATGATTGGTTTATCAGGAATGCTAACGGCGTGACTAGGTATTGAGGATGTGCCGGTCGACTATGTTAGTCATATTTTCACGTAATGTTAAGATAAGTTGACGACCGTCACAGATAAGGTATATTTATATTCATCACGCACTATGTCTTATGCACGTCATTAATAACATGTACCAACCTAGTATATAAGCTAGGATTCCCTATAATAAATTAGTCTAGTATTTGCGCGCATCTAAAGCCTTTTACTTTACTCCCGAAGATGTCGCTCTCCTTATAATTGCCTCTGGCAAAGAGGACACTGTTGTAATAAAGATGTAGGGAAGTCGTCATATCCTGCACTGTTTTTATTCTTTAACTTTTTAATAATTGTGTATACTTCAATGTCAGTTACAGGGTGGATGTAAAAGGAGTTTTCGAGCGGGGTTAGTACTGGTCTACCTGGTGGGGTTGTAGAGGAGTTGTTAGGGTTTTCGCCGACAGATAGGAAAAAGTCATTGAAAGTATTAGCTATATTTTTCGGATCGTTTATTTTTTTGTTTCCCTCTAGTAATTTGATGTTATTTTTGTTTATTTTCCGAAGTTTGTTTGATTTCTCTTTTACTACTTGCCACACGGTTTTGGTAAAGTTTTTTGAGTTTTTAAGTCTTGTTATATGTCTTGCTTAATTTCCTTGATCTAGTTATTGCCTTTTTTAGAGTTTTTGAATATTCTCTGTAATGGTTCTTAAAGATTGTGCTTTTCTGTTGTGATGTATGAATTCTAAAAAGACGTTTATGCTGGCATGATTTTTTGATACCTTTAGTTATCCATGTTTGTGTGTTTTTATGATTAAGTTTGATTTTAACTTTTGGTATGCATTGGTCCAATGTTTGTTTAATTTTGTTATAAAAAGTATCAAAGTTTTTATCAACGTTTGCAGTGGCTTGTAGTATATTTACCCAATTTATTATACTTAAATCTGCAATGAATTTTTGAATATTTAATGAGCTAAATTTTCTCTTTAGTGTATGCCAAGTTTTTGGCTCTTGTTGTGTTTTTGTGAGGTCTATGGGTACAGCAACTGAAACACCTCTATGGCCAGATAAACCAAATTCAGTAGTGGTTACTATTGTGCTCGGTTCGCTGAAATTGGTAAAAATGAGGTCTATGCAAGTGCACGTTTCTGGTGTAATTCTAGTTGGTTCCTTAACTTGCTGGTAAAAATTTAAACTTTTAATTAGATCTAATAATCGTGAGCTGGCTGGGGTTGTCACTAGCATATTTACGTTGAAGTCACCACCCACTATAATATTTTTCTTTTTGTACTTTAGCCGTAAACTATGCAAGAGTTTATCTAGAGAACTATGAAAAAGATCTGGCATTCTGCTGCTACTTGGCCAGTATATTAGAATTATTATTAAATTAGATGTCGGAATTTCAATACCACAGACTTCGAACACTAATTCGGTCGACATTTCAGGAATATCAACCAGTTCCCTGAAATGTATATGCTCTCTGACATAAATACCAACACCTCCACGAATATGATGCTGTCTACAAAAGAATGTAGCCAATTTATAACCTGTTATTTGTGTAAGTTCTGTTTCTCCTACCAACAACTATGTTTCACTTATACATATAACACTATTTTCTTTTATTCTAGGGTCAGTTTCTATAAGAGGTATATTATGGTTTAAGCCTCCTATATTTTGATATAATACACTCGAGCTAATTACGAAAGTTATAGTTTTGGCCACTGGGTGTGTTTCTGTTGCTGTCATTATTTGCTGAGATGATATCGTTGCAATAGTTATTGTTTTGGCCACTGTGGGTGTTTCTGCCGTAATTTGTTGCAGACATGCTGTCATGAGCGGATAAGGCATTGTTAGTAAGTTCAACTGGTTTTGACGTGGAGTCTTGGTAAGGCTTCCCGTTGATGAGGAGACAGTTGTTGCGTATGACTGCGTGTTTGCCTTCTTTCCTTGCTTCACGGAAAATTTTGACAAGGTCTTTTCTTTGTTTCAGCGATTCTTCGTCTAAATGGTAGCAGTTACTTAAACCAGTATTCATGAAGTGTTTTTGGTTGGCTATTATGTATGTACGGGAATCTTCGATAACTACTATGAGCGAGGATAAAACACAGCAGCTTGACACCGAAATATATTGACAACTGGTAAAACAATGGTACTTCAAAAAATAGATAAATAAAACATAGACAATATAAAAAGTAATATAAAAACTCCTTAACAATGTACTTAGCCATTCTCTTACTTATTAATTCAATGGCCACTGGATTTCTGGCTCCTTTGCGACCCAATCTACGCAGATCTACGATGTATCCATCCAAGTTCACAGCTAGGATGTCCCTGAATATATATACTACTCAAAAGAAAATAAGGGCCACTTACATATTTCTGTTTTTGAGTAAATTTTTTAGATGTAAACTAATTAATAAGTGACTAATTAATGATGTCCGGCCTCCTTCAGTATCCAACCTCTTTAATGCTGGTGTTTAAGTCTTACAGCTGGCCAGAAATTGAAGCAAATAAAAAAACGAGTTTCAGGTCAAATTCCTTTCAGATGGAATCACAATTTTATTCTGTTAAAAAACTATTTCTGTCCATCTTTTGCTTCTTTTAACATCTTTTGTTAATAATGCCATGTCAACGAAGGCATATGGATACCATTACTGCCACCAGAGCCGTTACATTGATTGCTGAAGGTCATTCACAGCGGTCTGTAGCTTTTTCGTTGGGTTTCTCTCGCCGAGCCATCCAAAATGTGTGGGATCGGTTCCAAGAGACTGGCAGTGTTGCAAGAAGGCCTGGATCGGGCAGGGTGCGAGCGACTGCGGCACAAGAGGATCGCTACATCCGATTGAGTGCCCGTCGAGAGCGCTCTGTGACGGCACGTAAGTTACAAAATCGCCTACGGTTGAAAACGGGGACTCGTGTTAGTGACCAAACGATACGTAATCGACTGCATGAAGACCAGCAAAGGTCCAGACGCCGAGTAGTACGAATTCCTTTATCTAGGGTTTAACGTGGAAATCGTTTAAGTTTTTGCCGCGAACATTCAGATTGGAGCATGAATCAATGGGGTATGGTGCTCTTCACAGATGAGTGTAAAGTGAAGCTTTTTAGTGATGATCGGCGGATTAGAGTATGGAGACAACAGGGTGAGATATTTTCCGATGTCTGCATCAAGGAAATTGACCGCTTTGGAGGTCCTATAGTGTGGTGGTTTGGGCTGGGATTAGCTTACAAGGCAAAACTGAGCTGGTTTTCTTAAATCAAGGCACAGTAACTGCACAACGGTACATCGATGAAGTCATCAGGCCTCAGGTGATTCCATTCTCACAGAGAGTGGGGCCAGGGTTTTGGTTAATGCATGACAATGCCCGCCCACACACAGCTCGGGCCACTCAGACTGTACTGGATGACTCCCATATTCGTGTCCTACCATGGCCAGCGTATAGTCCGGATTTAAATCCGATAGAGCAAATGTGGGACCAATTAAAACGAAGGGTTAGGGAGCATGAGCAAGAGGTTCACAACCAGCAACAGCTTATGGATGCTCTGAAACGTGCGTGGGAAGAGAAACCTGATGAAAACATCAGAAACTTAATCGAGAGTATGCATTCAAGGCTCCAGGAGTGTGAAAACAGGAGAGGAGGACACACCCGTTACTAAACCATTAAAAAAAACAGCTTGTGTCAGTTTTTGTTTTGTTTTGCAAAGAGTTTCTGTTTAGTTTTTGCTGTTGACAATGGACTAATTTCATGTTAATTGAAATAAGTGAAACAATTGACTACACAATTAAATGGTTATTAGCATAAGTTAAAACAAAAGCCTTGTTACATGTTATTTTAATAAATATACATTACTGTTTACTATATTTTTCACGTAGCAATCAAAATACTTAGTGGCCCCTATTTTCTTTTGAGTAGTATATATATGACTTTTTTGTAGAGCTCATCATCATCTTCCCAGTGAGGTTGATCTAAACCATATAAAATTATGGTCTTCATGTGGTCATTTTTTGGTTGAGTTTCTAACTTTTGCGGTAATATTGATGTTTTCTTCTTTATTTCTTCTTTCATAATTAACAGCTGTCCCTCTATTGAGCTGATTCGATCCGTTAGTTTTCCGATCAGGTCCTTTGATATTTCTTGTTGTACTTTTAAAGTGCTTATTTTATTGTCTACCACTATTTTTATTTTCCTAATGGCTATTTGTATCTCTTCATGTAACATGGACTTTATTTCAGACTTTATTACATCAACTATTTTTGAGTTCAGCAACTTGGTTTCCAAGAGCTCACTTATTTTCTCGATGATTCCAAAGTTTTCTTGTTGTGAACCGAGAATAGTGTCTCCAAATAAATTCTCGTCGATGGTTCTGTCGCATGTTGATTCTGCTGTATCATTTGAAATGCCAGAGAAACTAATATCTTCTACTTTTTCCCTCGGTTTTTTGCGCAGAGTAATATTCGAGTCTTCTGACGGAATTGCTGGATTGCTGATTCTTATGGGTGTGTTGTCTGTGTTATTTTTAGGCTGTTTGCAGATGCAGCTTGGACATTTCCAATCTTTTGTTTGTTGGTTCATTGGGTGGAAAAAGAGGTTGTATCTTTGTTCTGACACATTCGCGCAGGTGAGATCATATTCGCCTTTGCAGATATGGCATTTCATAATTTGTTTGTGGTTTATTACCTTATTACAGCCTGCACATATTGCCATTGTAGTTAAAGAAAAATTGGGGTCTCCGGTTACAGCAATAAATTTCGGATAGAAGTACTCTGCTATTTGTTTTCGTGCGGCGAAAACTCGCACTATGTTCCGCGTATAGCTTCAAATCTAGTCACGTCATGTGCTGCCCTCTGTCGATAAGTAGCGATAACTTTAAATCGAGTTGTGTGCTGCTCTCTATCTCTGGCTAGCGGTATCTTCAGATCGAGAAGTGTACTGCCCTCTGTCTTTGAGTAGCGGTAACGATCCGGCAGAAATTCTTTTAGTTCTATAAAGCTGAAAGATGGCGCTGCTTGCTTGGTATCGGTTTGATTTTTAGTTCTTTTATCTGTAGTTCTAAAATCATTGGATGGTGTCTTGTGGCGCTACTAGTACTGCAGTCGTATATTTTTATTTCTTAAAAAAGAAAAGGAAAAAGAAAAAGTATTTTTGTTGTGTGGGGATAAAACGTGCGTCGTTGCAAAGCGACTAGGCGTAACGCCTCGCCTTAACCGTTACGGAGACAGTGTTTACGTCGGCAGTGTTGCCTTCCTCCGCCAATGACAATTACCAAATTCCTTGACCTCGATCCTTATAATAAATAAGGAGAATTATAAATATATTAATAAATAAGAAAACGACGAATTAGTCCAAATGGCCGACGATGTCAACGAAGTCTCAAGTCCCGAGCAAATTGCCGCGCTAAGCAAGGACGATGAGCCGGTAACGCACCTGACCGCTGAGGTAACAAAAATGAAACTTGAACTGGCAGCAATTCAACACAACAACAATCGTCGGCAGTTTTATCGAAATAAACCGTTTTCAAGTTCACGCCACAGAAGTCCGTCTGCTTTTACGAGAAACTCGAGTTTATGTTATTTTCACGCCCGTTTCGGCAAAAAAGCTCACAAGTCGAAGCTCCCTGTTCCTGGAAGCAGCAGGGAAACTAAAGGTGGCACTGGCTGAGGCGGAGGTCTGTGCCTTCTCACAGTTTCATCGCCTATTTATCACGGACAAAAAGACCGGCGAGAAATACTTAATCGATACTGGCGCGAATATATCCGTACTGAAGCGCAGGAGGAAGCATTTCAAGAAAGCGGATTACTCGTTACATGCAGCTAACGGCACGAAAATCAGCACCTACGGAGAACAATGTCATACCATTGATCTCGGATTACGAAGGGTTTTTAAATGGAATTTCGTGATTGCTGATGTCAACACCTCTATCATCGGAGCGGATTTCCTAGAAAACTTTGATTTGTGGGTGGATTTACGAAGAAAAAGGTTGATTGAAAATTCCACCAAGTTATCCACCAGGGGTAGACATGCAACAACGGACCAAGCAACTTTAAGCACTATTAACGAGAGCCATGTTATCGCAGATTTACTAAATAAATATCAACGCATCACTAAACCGTCCTCTTTGAAGATTAGTCCCAAACACAGCGTCCAGCATTACATAAAGACTCAAGTATCTCCGGTGGCATGCCGAGCCAGGCCTCTTCCACCAGAAAGGTACAAGGCGGCCCGAAAGGAATTCCAAGACATGTGGATGCGGGAATTTGTAGACCGTCCAATAGCTCATGGGCCAGCCCATTGCATATGGCGAAGAAGAAAAACGGTGAATGGAGACAATGCGGAGATTACAGAGAGCTGAACAATATAACAGTTCTGGACCGGTACCCGCTGCCACGACTCCTAGATTTTACTTAAGTAAAATATAGCTTTCCTTCGAGTATTTAAATACTCGAAGGAAAGCGCATTTTCAGTAAAATCGATATTCGGAAGGCATATCATTGCATTCCTATGGCACCAGGCGACATCTCCAAGACAGCCATCATCACTCCTTTTGGACTGTTCGAATTCCCAAGAATAACATTTGGCCTTCGAAACGCCGGTCAGACATTTCAGCGTTTCATAGATTCCATATTTAGACATCAAATTACTCCACAATATTCCGGAGAAGAGCCAAAGGATGAAAGAAAACGTAACAGATTTCACATTTTGTTTCGTCGACGATATTCTATGTGCATCATAAAATGAAGAACAGCGTTATAAACATTTAGAAATAATTTTCAAAAAATTGGATGAGTACGGCCTGACAATTAATTTGGAGAAATGTGAATTCCTGAAGGAAGAAATATATTTTTTGGGATATTACGTATCAAGTAAGGGGATCTCCCCGTCTCAAGAGAACTACAGGCTATAACCAATTTCCCTAAGCCAGAAAAGGTTAACATGCTGCGGAGATTTTTGGGTATGGTTATTTTTTATAGGACCAGCATCCCAAAAGCGGCTTTTTATCAAGCAGAACTGAACAAGTATTTACATGGCTGCAAGAAAAACGATTAGAGTTTAATCAAATGGACAAAAGAAGGTGAAGAGGCCTTCGAAAAATGTAAGGAGCTCATCAAACATGGCAATTCTATCACATCCTGCTAGTAACGCATCCATTTTACTAATGACCGATGCCAGTAACGAATGCGTGGGTTCCGTTCTGCAACAAAAAGAGGGTGGAAAATGGAAACCCCTCGGTTTTTTTTCAAAAAACCTATCACACAGAGAGCAGAAATATTCAACATATGATCGAGAGCTATTGGGCATCTATCTGGCTGTGAAGCATTTCCAAAGGCTCGTGGTAGGACGAGAATTCACGATATATATAGATCATAAACCAATCACTTTCGCATTCTCTAAGAAACCAAATATTGACGACCCGCCTCGAAGAATTCGTCAACTAGACTATATATCGCAGTATAGCACGGATATACGACATATTAGCGGATCCGAGAGCGTGGTGGCGGACACTTTATCAAGAATTATCGAGGAGATAACCACACCCTTGGGGGTTGATTTCGAAGAAATGGCCAAGCTCCAGCTAATGGACACAGGTTTTAAAAACCTTTTCAAAAAATCCAATCTGATGTTGTCCAAGATTAAAATACCCGGCTGTAATACCCAGATATATTGCGATACATCAACCGGTCAACCGAGACCATACGTTCCCGCATAATTACGGAGGAAAATCTTCGATTCTATTCACGGAAACTATGAGCATCCAGGGAAACGGTAACTCGAAAAATGATTTCGAAGAGATTTGTTTGGAATAAAATGAACAGAGACATTAACGAATGGTGTACAACGTGCTTAGTTTGCCAGAAGTCCAAGGTTAGTAGACACACTATTTCACCTATCGGCACATTCATGCCCGCTCAGCGTTATGAGCGCGTGCATATCGATATCGTCGGCCCGCTACCTACAAGCCAAGGTTACAGATTTTTGCTCACTATGATCGACCGTTGCTCCTCATAGCCAGAAGCATTTCCTTTGAAGGAGATTACCGCGGAAAAAGTTGCTTCATGCCTTTTTCAGGGTTGGATTTGCCGATTTGGCCCACCCACCCAGCTTTCCTCGGACCGTGGAAAACAGTTCGAATCTGAGCTTATTAAAGCCTTGGGGAGGTTAATGGGAACGGAAAAATTACGAACAACAGCCTACCACCCGCAATCCCATGGAATGGTGGAGAGATGGCATCGTTCGCTGAAGGCGTCTCTCATGGCAAGGAACAGTAAGGAAAATTGGGTAAAAGAATTACCAATCGTCCTTCTTGGTTTGAGAAGTTGTTTACGAGACGACACTGGTTTGAGCGTGGCAGAAATAGTCTACGGAAGACCAATGAGGCTGCCTGGAGATTTTTTCGGAGAAACCGGTTTGCGGTCGACTTATCACGACTTTGTGCTAGATCTAAAGCAACGTATCTCAAAAGTCTGCTCCGTCCCGAAGAGAGATAACCACCAAAACAAGTATTTCGTCCACCCTGAGTTAAGCTCATGTTCGCACGTTTTCATCAAGCGAGAAGGTGTCGCAAAAGGTTTGATTCCCCTATACGAGGGCCCTTACGAGGTTTTTCGCCGAACGACCAAATAATTCGTTGTCAAGAGGAACGAAAGTGCCGACACTTTATCTAGATAGATTGAAGCCCGCATTCTTACCAGCAGACCATGTGAGTTCCGTCATTTTGTCACAACATGCAAGCGAAGCGGAAGACTCGGAAAAAGTTGAATCAGCTCAATCCGTCACATCCAAGTACGGTCGAAAATATAAACGCAGGGTGAGATTTCAACTCTAATGACGTTTACAGCTCAGTATAAACAGAGAAGTGGTAATCGTAGAATATCATTCTCTTTCCGGCTATTATTCATGATTAAATTCCACGCCTTAACCGACAGGGCGTGGAATCTTGGTAGGATTGTTTTTCAATGGAATGTCACAAAGCAGTACTGACCTTGACGCCGTGGACCGGAATTCGAAAGCTCAATTCGAGGCAGGAATACGGGATGAGGAACACCAGGGGGGGTGAGGGGAGTCGAATCTTACTCTCGTCGCAGCCCGCTGCTGTCGCCGTCGTGATGCTTGCCGACACAAAGGGTCGCTGTCCGAATGCGACGAATTGATCACCGAATCACTTCAACCTTTCAAAGCACGAAGCACTCACTCCGATGACGTGAAATCTACTTATTTCCCGACGATTGTTCCGTGATGATTATTACAATTAACATTCCGACCAGGCCCCGATACCTGTGTTAGACAATTATTACAAATAACATACAGCCAAGGCCCGAATGCTTGACGCCGACATTTTTCATGTGCAAAAGTAACCTCTAACTCGTCATTTCGTTTCTATGCAAATGACAGCTAGTGATGTCCCGATCACTCGCGGTCGATCCGCGCAACGAAAAAACCGGTGCGTTCCGAAGCATAAATATTAAACAATTCATATAAAGAAAACTAAGCATGAATGTCCGTCAGTGACATAATTGTACCTCGCCAATCCTTGTTTTACATTTTTATAAAGGGGGGAGTATCTGTGCCGGCTGATTCGATACCTCACGTACACACGTATTATTTGAGTTTTATCCCAGGTACGCGTCAGCCATCACAGATAATGGATCTATCATACCACGTACCTAATCTAAGTATGTGGTAAGACCTCATATCAATTCTTATATAAACCAAGTATTTATAATAATAAAGTTAGATAGTAATTGTGCATATTCCCAGCCTTATTATGTCTCCCGAAGGTAGTCGTCAGGAATTGCCTAAACCGGCAAAAATGCCATTTCTTTGTAAATGGATCGACACATGAGTCCAGGCGGATTCGTCACGGACTATTACTGATGGTGGGGGGTAAGCGCGGGACGCGGGGGTCGGTGGGGCTACGGTATTCGCGGTACCGGTGGGAGATGGAGGGCTCTGAAGGATCAGAGTTTGGGGTCCGGGGGGGTCTGGGGAATTTGGTGTACGCGGCATGGTTTTCGGGGTTAGGGGAGACAGAGACATGGCAGCGGGCCTGATCTGTTTGGCCTCGGGGATCTGTTAGGTCACGGAAGACCGGTTCTTCCGCTTTTTGTTTTTGGAGATGACGGGGGTAAAGTGAGATTCCTCATCGAAAGCCGGCGAATTTACGGGGGAAAGAGAGCTGAGGGTTGGGGTTGGCGTTGGGGGGTTCGCGGGGAATGTAAGAACCGGCGAGCGAGGGTGAGAGGGGCTAGCGGGAGGGTCGGTGGCTCCAATAATTTGGATCAACGGGCGATCCGGACGGTATGGAGAGAGTTGTTGGAGTACGTACTCCAACAACAAGGGAACCGACGATACACATTTTTATATCTCAATAAGTTTATTGGTGTCTGGTTGAGGGGCCATGGCTGTGTGGTGTGTTGGCTAAAATGTAGGTGAGTTCCTATTTGTGTCTCGAACCGCCCCCGCCTCTATTTAGGCGGTCTGAGGTGAGTGGAAACAGACAGATGGGGACAGAGAGAGAAAAATAGGTAAATAAATAAAATAAAATAATACGATTTGACTGGAACCAATCCAAGTTGGGCACAACACACGCGGCTGAACTGACCCGAGGGGGTCTCACGGGCGTGCGAGAGAGAGGTCTCTCGCACGCGGGCGAAAGGGAGGGAAACACTTGACGCACGCACGGCTGGGACAGTCAACGACGGCGACTTTATAAACAAAATTTTGCTATCTATACACACAGGAAAAACAAAGGATAATAATAACGGTTCCGAAAAACAAATTAATCTCCAGGGGTTTGCGTCCGACTATTATACTTATTAAGCTGCGTCATAACATATCAAAAAAAAACCCGAAAAAAATATTACCTATATAAAAAACGAATAAGAGCATCTTCAAATTATAATTCTACTAAAAAAATGGATCTTCGAATAACAAAAGTAAAAATATTGAACCTCTGACAAAATTACTAAGTTACCGACACAGTTTTGTCAAAATAATCATATTTTATGACTTGCATGAACTATTAAAAATTTTATTATTGGTTTGCAAACATCGATATAAATACTAAGGATAGGCTTTCCCGTACTCAATTTCTTACCATTTTGAGGCTAAGAAAAATAGTTTAATAGAAAAATTATTTATCCTTATATTATTCTGTTGCGTCGCGCGTCGCTACAAAGTTACGTCAGTCGAATGGTTGATTTTCGTTTGAGGATTTTTTCGAGAACAATATTTTATAGATAATCAATTTAAAGCCAATAGTAATTGAAAATATAATACTTACTTGTGATACGACAATCCCTGTTTTTGTGTTTTGCGATTTGGGTATGATTTACACCTTTTTACGCCGCAGGTCACCATTTTTGTTTTTGCTGCCGATATGTCAATCGGCTGTCACCGTCCAAGCGCGACTGATTGCAAACAGTACAATTTTCCCGATTTTGTACTGTTTTTGTAGCGACACTTTCAAGCGCTCCGTGCCCTGTCCCTACAATTCAAGTCTGTGTTTGCAAATATATTTTTAACTCTCAATAGTAATGAAAATATATATATTTGTTCCTCACAAGCTTGTTTCTTTGCGTTTTTTACTTGTGCGTATTTCAATGTGTACTTTTATATTTACTGAGATTAAGTTTTTAAGTTTGAACGAAGTAACCCAAATTTGGCTAGAGTAGGTTATTGTGGCTTCAATTTCATTACAGTTTAGTTTTGAACCATGAGATAGGCCCTTGGCGCTAAGCTTGTATCGGAACCAGTGTCGCCGAAAATTAAGAATTCGCACACATCTACACCACTCATACATCAATCCTTCCGCTTTTATATTGATCAGTGCAATGTTATGTACCTATCGTCCGAACACACCCACACTACCGCAGGTACACTAGCTAGCCGAGCTAGTGTTGGGACATGGCAAGGACAGTGTGTTTCATCAATCTTTTATAATTTATAGACAGTGGTCTTATATAAATAATGCCGGCTTATATAAATAAAATAATTCATTGTTTGTTAATATGACAATTTATTTTACAAGAAATACCCATTACTATGTTTACAGGCTGTAACACAATTCACAATTCACAATTATTTATTGCACAGAACATTAAAACAATACAATTATACACGAAATTAAAAGGCAAAGGCGAGCTTATCTCTCAACAGAGATTTCTTCCAGCAAACCTATCTGGATAGGATACATATAAAATGAAAAGGGTAGTCTAGTGCAATTTAATACTTACCAAATACCAATAAAATATGATACTTACTATAAAAATACATATAATCAAAGAAATAGTAGATAAAATAAGAATAAACAAATAATAATAATAAATAGATAAATACAATTACAATACATATATATATATATACAAACAAACATTTACATACAGGCACATACATTGCTTCTGGCCCCACACTAGGATACCCTGTGTCGTGGTAACCAGAAACAGCGACGTCACACACATATAAACATCCAAGACCTGGGGATTGTTTTTTTTTTTTTTTCATTACCCCCAGCCGGGGATCGAACCCGGGACCTCTCGCATGCTAGGCAGAGCCACAACCGCTGCGCCACAGAGGCCGTCAACATATATACAATATATACAGTATACAATATATACAATACCTATGATGAAAGAGAAAGTAAGTGCTCTTTCAAGCGATTCTTAAAGGAGAAAAGAGTGGGACTGTCCCTTATAGTGCAGGGAAGTGCGTTCCACAGCCGAATGGCCCTCAGCCCGAACTAGTGCTCGTAGGCGACAGTGTTATGCTGCGGAATACATAGAAGAGACACCGTGTGAGATCTCCGCTCCTTGCCTCTGGAGAAAAGGAACTCAAAACGTTCACGAAGGTAGGAAGGATATCTGGGGTTTCTCAAGATGTTAAAGAGTAAAGTCAATATGTGGAAATCACGGCGAAGACGAATCGGGAGCCAACCCAGTTCCTTGCGATACTGCACTTGCGATAACACATACGGGGTGCCAAGCCGAAAAGGGTTGTTTGGGACATAATTTTGAACAACTTACTCAATGAATCTGATTTGATCAGAGCAACGTTATTTTTTTTGCTTCCCATACAAATCAGCTGACCGCTCGGCCCAAAATGTACTGCAAAGTGAAAAATAATGTTGCTCTGATCAAATCGTTTTAATAGAGAAGGATGTTCAGATTGAAGTCCTTGACAACCGCCTTTCGGCATTTATACCCTTTCTGTATAATCCTGTACAGTACAATACTACCTATTGACCAGAAAAATGTAAATATTTATTAAGAACTTGGCGTTTTGACAATTTAGGCGTAGCGTTTTTTGCTATGTAATGCAGTCTTATATTAGTATATCTTTCCATTAGAGCTTTGATTAGTAATATTAGATGATTACCCAACGGGTTTTGATCGAGTTGGTAAAAAATCTATTTCTTTCAATCGATTCAAAAACATAATTCTCACTATCACTATCCCCATCACTATACGTCGTCTCTGCGTGCGTGTAAAGGTAGGGACAGACTGAGCTCACGTATGCAACTTATGCAACGCAACGTGGGAGAGTTGATGTGTACACTTGTCCCACGTACACAACGCTTGACATGAAAGACTTGTCTACTATACTGTCTATACTTCGTATCGCCTAAGCAAATCGATGAGTTGTTCGTCTCCCATTTTCGAATCGCAGCAGCAGCGTGCAAGCCCAACGTCTATTCGTGCGCGACTGACGCGTTGCGAACGTAAGTTCTAGAAACACACTGGTCGTACGCATGGAATGGCGTATGATTATCCCCTCCAACTTCCCACGCCGATCTGGACGGACAGGTTGAACGTTGCGTGGGACGCATGGTGTAGCGTTGCGTATGATAAGTGTGTTTCTAATTCAAAGGTTTTCATACTTTAAGAGTCCAGATATCATAATGCGTTGCATACGTTGCGTACGTGGGCTCAGTCTGTCCCTACCTTTACAGTTCGCCTCCGTACCTCGATGCATATTTACTTTCGTATTTAGATAAGTGTGAAATATTCATTGCGTGTTAGATTGGCAATATGTAGTGAAATTAAGATACTAAACAAGCAATGGATAATAAACCTAGCGAGAACAACATGACACTGTCACTTTATAGATCAACTCGTGAGGATTTTTTTTGTGAATGATTTATTTCCGTAACATTGTTTATTTCTTGTGTTTTAAGAAGAAATAATAGTGGGCATTCCCACTATTATTGCGGCGGCGTAACACATAGCTTGTAAGTCTCATTAGACTTACAAGCGATGTGTTACTCCGCCGTTCTTGGAGTTCACACTCCCGCTTCTATTTTTGCACGTAAGTATTGCACAGGCCGGCATTTTCGAAAAGCAGCGGAAATGAATTCGTCACTGCGGTCGCCCGGCGACTACTGAGAATTTTCAATTACAAGACAATCGGGGCTAGATTTGTTCGCACGTGCCACGCCTCTATCTATGATTGGATCTATCTCTCCATATTTGTGATTGGAACTTAGAAGAAGCAACCCCGGAGCGTAGCGGAGCGGAGCGTATGCAAAGAAAAGCCAAATTGTGCTAGAGTAGGTAATTATGGCTAAATTTCAATTCGGTTATATATAATTTAGATACTGACAACTAACTACCTATTTAGTTCATAAGTACAAAATTATGTATAGGCATTTTCTACTAGGTACCTATAAAAATATATTTTCATAATAAACTGAGTTTTGTTTTATTTACTCTTTGTTCTCGCTAACATACGACCGAAGTTACTTTTTAACGCCTGAAGATGGTACCGATACCAAATCATAACCGCGGTAAGTAAAATTCATGATACGGGAGTGCAAGTAAAAAGGTATTATTACAAGTAAATTTCTATATTTTTTATAAGTTTTTGTAAAACTACTCATAATAGTATTTTCAATATAACATTATAGTTAAAATAGCACCGCACCACATTCTATGAAATATCAAAGGTAATTTATAAATTAATAGTAGGCAAGTAAAGATAAAAATTACAATCATATTTTTCAGTAGAATGTAATTTTATCTGGTAGAGAAGTATTATAGCAATAAACAGTCATGTTTATTGCTACAATACTTTTCAGTATCTTATTCGGTCGTTTCATCATTTTTATTCGGACAAAAGTATTCGGGAAGATAATATTTTAGTCAGTAGATTTAATATTTTGAGTCAGGACAATTCTTTTTTTTTTGTCGGAATCGATTATATTACTATCGAAAACAAAGATACCTTATCCTAGTGTTTTGAATTGCCGTTACATCGGCCCGTCACAATCTCGGGCCAAATTCTATCGGTCAATTACACAGTGGGACCATGTGGGACGACGGGCCTGCGGTGGTCAGTCACTGAATGCATGTTAAAATAACTAAGCTATCCCACTCTAGGTATATTTTTTTCACACTATTATTGGAACTTGCTACACAATTTAAAAATATTGCTGTAAGTATTGTGTAATGTTAAAATTAAATATTATCAAAAAAATTGTCTGTTCCTAATCTTTTATTCGGTTTATCCTAATTGGTATAAACTTAACAAAGATATGGCCATATAATTAAAGACACTCCATTTGCTTAGAATAAATCAAAAATCTATTGTTATTATTGACATTATCTTTATTCCACAAAATTCCCAACACATTTATTAACCATTCCGTATCAATGTGGGTTACTAGCGTTTGCCCCCGTTTTCGTATCCCCCGAAACTAATCAAAATAATATCATTTAATTATACGTTTGATTTCCCCCGTAGTTAATAAATTAGTTCAGTCAAGTGAGACAGTGCAACTTCCGAAATATTATTTTTAGCGACCGATTTTGAACCGATTTGTTTATTATGATACTTAAAATGCATTAAATACTATATCTCAACAAAATGTAGAGGCTTTGCACACTGCTCGAAACGCGCTTTAAACATTCCTGTTATTTAGAACAATAGATCATGGTATGGATCGATAGTTTGTAGGTACATCTCTTTCACGCGTTGATGGAATGTAATGCTGTCTCTCTTTCACGCATCGTTGGTAGGGATGCATCCTTGACCTTGTAACTATATGCAACTGCAACTGATAAGATATTCGTTTAGTTTATTACCTTCGCCATTTTTCACAATGTCGGGGGAAGGTTCTACTTCAGTGGGTTGTAATTTCAAAATAATTGAAAATAAACGGGGGACAATGTTACTTCACGCAGGGCATTCGTATATAAATAATACATAGAAAAAATAAAAAGTCGACAGTGTGGGTGTGCGTCAATAAAAGAAAATATAAGTGCAGTGGTACTCTCAAAGTGTTTCAAGAAAGTGATAGTGTACATTTCATGAACAAACATTCTCCACATTGCGTGCCAATTTTATTAATGAAGTTAAAAGTTTTATAAGTGAAACCAAAAAAGAAATTTGCAGTAATTATTTTGACTCTGTACAGAAAATTTATGAAACAAGTGTATTGAAAATGTAGAAAAAAGGAAACAAAAGTTTATTTGCAGGTATTCCTGATTTTCGATCAATTCAAAGTCAACTATATATATATATTATTTATTAACTTGTATGTAGGTAGGTCTACTCTGCTCAGCAATTAACCTTTCCCTGGTTCACTGGAAGAGGTCGGTTATTAGAGATAAGCTCGCCTTTGTACACCATTTTCATGTAACTCTTGTTTTTTATATGATTTGTGTGCAGTAAATAAATCATGTACCTAACGCATATTTTTAGGGTTACGTACCCAAAGGGTAAATGAAATGAAATGAAATCGTTTAGTTCAGGTATTAACCATAGTACATTTGACTGGAATAGTTAAAAATAAATTTTTAAATATAAATGTAGAAATAGTAAAGTTAAATTATAAAATCATCCGTATCTTGGTCCACTGGGCACCGATGTAGGGATGGGCCTATGGGATGTAGTGAGAGACGTGTTTGTTGGTTCAAAGACGGGCGTTTATTGACCAAGGATGGACACAGACATTGGTTATTATAGAGACGTATCGGCTAAAGGTTGTGACACACTACACCTTCCACCTTTTTTTTGAAAGAAAAAATTTGGTATCTAATTTTTTGTAAAATTAAAACAAAATTTATTTAAAAATCTTAAAATAAATAACATATACAATCCAATGTGTTTTTTATCTTTTAATTTCAAATATACTACTTTTAAATAATATGCTGTTATTTATTCCAAATCAAATAACATCATCAACATCAACAAACTTTGCAAAACATCTTACATTTCATTTTAACATTTTAACCTTCTGATAACTCTTCATCTGATAACTGATAATTATTTATACAAAAAAAATACTGTTATAAAAACATAACCAAAACATCAACAGTAGTGAAGTATAACTAAAAATATTTATTTTAATTTTCAAATTTATTAATATTTTTTTAACATAAACAATGACAAATTGTCAAATATAATTTTAATCAAAATAATTATCTTTGCATTTTCAATTGTTTTTTTTTTTAACTACACCGCCATTGCAAAAATATAGGTATGAAAACGATACATGTTTATTGTTAATAATATAAAAATTAACCATACATAGGTTGTTTACTATTACTATGGGTATAATGTGGTTTATAATCCACCATTCTAAAAGTAAAGATACATGATAGGTAAATAATTAAAACCTACGTCGATAAAAAAGATTCAAATACTAAACGCAAACTGTTGGTAAAAAAGAATTTGTAGTAGGTAGTATAGGGTAGGGTAGTGTTGGCGACAATAACGTTTATTTATTTTTGCTTTCTCTTTCAGCAATATTTTAACTCATTCATTTTCTTACTTGCATACCAGACAACAAAAACAGACTTTCCTCTCTACTTAAGTACATGCTCTCAATAACAAAAACAATACTTCTAATTTACTACATACTCTCAAAATTTTACAAGAAAATTATAACTTTATATCCTTTGACATTCTTTATAACTCTTTGTCTATGTTTTATTCAAACTTCTTTTTTTTTTCATATATCTAGTAAATACCATTTTTATATTTGTCATATATCTCATTATTACTTTCTTATCCAAAACACACTCTACATAAACATAATATAATAACCATCTTTTCAAAACCCATCAAAATGTACTTTTCTTTTCATAAACAATCTCTTTCAAACAAAGTCTTTATTATAATCTCCTTATCACTTCATATAGGTACTTTAATTATCGGGATCCGGACCCTTAATATTCACATGTAGTGAGTGCACATTTATAGGTACTTTTTATACACACTGGTATTTACTTTATAAGGTACTTTTTATAATAATACTTAAATACATAGACTAATAGTACCTGGCTCGCGAGCTTATTAGGTCATCGATATCCAACTTTCTCACAAAGGAAACTCGTCCACATCATGATCGAAGAGGAAGGATTCGTGCCTTGTACCTTGTACCTTTGAGACTTTGATGAAAATACAATAACATATCGGACTCGCCAATAGTTACGTACCATACTAAAAACATAACTTATACTCAATCAATACGAATCCTTCGAATTTTAAGATATTCTGTAAAGATTGGATGATCATTCCAACTTTTCTCGAAAACTTAACAAACGAAGTGTTCCCAACTAACTTGCTCTGTGGCCTAGAGTAACAATCCTGCACATTCCACACCTTCTCTCAAATTCATACTTTTTATTCCTAAACAAAAACCAACATTCCCAAATCCAAACAAAATCAACTTTCCTATGTAATACTATCATAAAACTCAAAAATATCAAATATGAAATAAACCTTGATAACAACGATTAACTTTTAATTTCATTCAATTTCCATACTTTTCAACTCTCAATATAAAACAAGAAGAAGTGACCATATCCGCTGGTCAGACTATAATTCTATTAATAGACTCGATTACACTGTATCTGTAAAATAAAATAAACGTAAATGCAATCTCGAAACAATCTTTTGTATTAAACTAACGTAAGTAGTTCCGTCGTTAGTAATGTATTTTAAATCTGAGGTTAAACTACTTTATCTGTAAATTATTCAGAAAACTAATGAAACATAAAAATCTGAACACACAAAAAAAATTAACTCTAGTTATCTTCTCTCTAAGACGTACTTATTTAGCGTACTAAATATTTATTACACACACTCAACTGATTTTCATACATACTCATACTATTAAAATTCATTTCTTACTGTAATTTAAAAAATGGTTCCATACTTTATCTCTTTGCGGTACCCTAAGCTTGCTATCAATCATTCATCACCTTTTACGTATCTCCCATATTAGTCAACTGAAACTAAAATCTTTCGCTCTTTACAAGTCGAACTGTAGTAACATGAACTTATAATAACAATTATTTTAAGTCTGTAATCGAAACAAGTGTTAAGTTCTACCTAATTTTGATTCTTCTGCAGTGTTGCTTGTCCATATTTGGATTGCCTGCGAGAACTGTATTGAATTACTGTGATTGTTACCAAGTCATGAATCATTTATGTACTTGATTGTACATTTGGAGTAAATTTGAATTATGAGGCAATAATTTAATAAAATAGTAGAACGGCTATAAAACAACAAAACTTTTATCTTCCTACTTCACATATTAAACCACATTCTTCCCATATTTCTCAAAATCGTCTCCTCCAAAAATAAACTACTATCAAAATCCTCATCCAAAATAACTCGTGTCAAACTAATTCAATTTACTTTACGGCCTTCATAAATATCTCCATTCCCAAAAAAAAACAGTTATCAAACATTTATTCATACTTCTCTTGCTAACTGTACTGTACTACCTACTAACTTTTCATTGTATGTATTCTTCCAAATATTCTTTACTTTATGCAATCATCCTCGGAAAAAAAAATTGGTATATCTATTGATATTGTTTTGTATCGTCACGATCCATTTTTGTCAGAACTAAAACAAATTCTCGGTGGTCCCCTAATTTGGTACTCTGTTGTTAACTGTATTGTATTGCATCGCGTTACATGCAAATATGGTTTGAATACGTACTAACTGGATATGTTACTAAGACAATTATTGTAAATACTTTACAATTTAAAATTATAAATTCACTGGAAAAAATACACACAAACATACGCCACACAATCAATGTCATCCTTTAACTCATTCATCATCAAACTAAATTATTTAAAAAAATGTAGTTCTTGTCGTCAACCCTTTACAAATTAATCTGAATTATTTATTAAGTACACCATATTCAGGGGTGTAAAGTAAATACTACAAATCATTTATAAAATACTTACTTAAATATTCAATTTCTATTCCATCATTATTTTTCTTTTATATCCAAATTAACAATTTCCGTCATTATTATTTAACACACAAAACAACATCTGATAAAATAAATCAAATTAACTCGCATAAAATGTATAATTCATTGACATGGAATTGGAAAAAATTGGTCACGACTCACTCATGAAGACTTCATGTGGTGCCTATCATTCCTACTGCGTGGTGCTGCAGCTCATCACTCCGGGACAACATCTCCCAGCTGCTCCTCATCGGACCCGTACATTGTGCAGCGTACAATTCGCCCTGCGCCCTGCATCGCACATCATCTAGGCTTGCACAGATCACCCGGCACCCAGCAGGAATCCTCTTTATAATTTGGGTTTTTAGGTTATTTTGTTTTTTAATTTGGTCACTGGTTCTGCTTTTGGTTCTAGTTTTATTTTGCGGTCTTCTTAATTTTGTAGGTATATAATTTTTATGTAATTTTAATCTTCATTTAAATGTCCATTATTTTATCTATTTAAGTAGTTCCTGATATATTGAATCTATTAACAGTTTATTTATATGTATAAAGGTATAATTTTCTTACAGTAGTTATTTAGGTATAATTTTAGCACTTTTTGTCCTTTTCACATTTTATTTCACATTTAGTCCAAAATATCATTTCACTTTACACGAAATATGCCATTCGGCGCAGCACTGCCTTTTAGGGCAGGCTGGCCTGGCTAGGTCGCCATGTAGGGATGGGCCTATGGGATGTAGTGAGAGACGTGTTTGTTGGTTCAAAGACGGGCGTTTATTGACCAAGGATGGACACAGACATTGGTTATTATAGAGACGTATCGGCTAAAGGTTGTGACACACTACACCGACACATTGACATGTGTCGCAACCCAGTGAGCCAAGAGAGGACAATCTACCCTGTCACTCCACACCATCAGGAGACCGTTGGTGTTCCCCCTAAGCCTGGCCAATGTAGAGGCTATTCTGGAGCGCAGTATCGCATGAAATCCGTTTACGCGAGCATCCGCAAACATTGCTGATGCGCTACAGAAACGGGGAAGCCTCAACGGCACCCTGAAGGCGTTATTGTATTGGACTCGAAGAGCGTTGACAGCTTTCTGCGTATATTTAGCCCAAGGGCTGCAGGTGTAAAAAGTTTGACAGAACGCTCGGAACAAAGTGATTTTTACATCCTGTGTACACCTGGCAAACCTTCGAGCCAGCATATTGCATCTGACTGCCAACGCTCTTCGTTCCCTCTCCATATCCATGTCATCAGAGAGGCCTTCCGTGACCCAGTGGCCCAGGTATTTAAACTTATTTACTTGTGTCACTGGTACGCCATTTAGAGTGATAGGTGGCACTGAATAGGTTTTATTCCCAGATTTGAACACAGCAGTTCACTCTTGGTAGTGTTATACCTGAGCCCATGGGCCACAGAATACTCCTCACATTTTTTCAGCAGGATCCTCATAGCACTAATCGAAGGGGTCAGCAGCACCATGTCGTCAGCAGAGCTGATGTTGTTCATGCTGACACCTATGGAGCACCCTACCCTGGTGCTGCAGAGCTCTCCTATCAAACCGTTCATGTACAAGTTAAAGAGCGACGGTGAGGTTAACCCCCCCTGCCTCACCCCGCACTCCAGCCTGTACACATCGGAAAGGGTGCTTGCCCATCTTACATTATTAGTTTGGTTTACATACCAAAATTTAAAAATGGACCTCAATTCACGTGGGAGATGAGTTTCAGTTTTTAGTTTTTTCCATAGAACATTATAATTAACTAGGTCAAACGCCTTCGATAAGTCGAGGAAACAAGCATAGACCGGTGTTTTTCGGTTAGTATAATATTTTACAGTATTTTTCAGGCATAAAACAGCTGACTCAGTTGATAGTCCCGATCGAAATCCAAATTGGGCATCATTCACATTTAAAAAAATCCTAAGCTGTTTGTCTAATATATTGTCCAGAACCTTTGTTATTATAGTTGCAAGTGAGATAGGTCTGTAATTACTTTTAACTGAAGCGTCCCCAGTTTTATTTTTAATAATTGGTAAAACAATAGTTTTCATCAGGTCTGGCGGCAAGTAAGAGTGCCCTATACAAAAAGTATATAACAATGACAGCACCCTGGGAAGATGATGATAAAAAAGGGACCCTATTACTAAGACTCCGCTGTCTGTCTGTCAGTCCGTCTCTCACCAGGCTGTATCTCATGAACCGTGATAGTTAGACAGGCCGCTATAACAACAAATACTAAAAAAACAGAATAAATAAATATTTAAGGGGGCTCCCATTCAACAATTCTTTCGATACCACATACAAACTTATGAATGCACCTGGTTGCGTACAGGGAGTGTGAAAATAGCCGCACCAATAACTTTGTAAACAACATTTTGATGTATAAAATCCAAACTATTCAATCCACACCATCCCTACCATTGTACGGTGGTACGAAACCCTTCGTGCGCGAGTCTGACTCGCTCTTGGCCGGTTTTTTTCATGTGTTTTTATTTTGTGGTTATACAGGCTTAGATCGCGGTAGATACGAATGTGTATTTACTTAATAAATACATTATATATATGTGCATTTGCTGATGTTTTATTTTAATACACTCTATTTCAATAGAGTTCAATTTCCTCTTCTATCTATATTTATAAGTTCGGAACAAACCCTGTTGCTAAGGCCCAGGCCCCAGCACTGCGTTGCGTCATCAAATCTGCGTCACATCGACCTTATGTTGATTACCAGTGGTCGGCGTTTGGGTGCTATTCCGCGGGATTCAATCAATGATTACCTAAAGTCAATGTGTCGCAGATTGGCATGACCCGAACAAGAGATGCTAGTAGAATAAATTGATCGATGATTCAACCCTTTTTCCATGTCATTAATGGTGATCAGATCATCATCATTGCAATTCAAGTTACGCGTTGGGCTAAGCGTTAGTGGTTGGGGTCTACATAGGTAAAGCTCGTGTAATTATTATCTCCCCCGCCCACATTAACTGGGCCCGCGTTCAGGTAAATCTCGCTCCACGAATTACGAGCGGTGGGCGACGTTGGCGGGAATTACTGCGCATATGTACAGGTATTGAAGTGACTACTGCGCATTCAAGGCCACCGCTCATAACACGTGGCGCGACGTATATACGATACGATTGCCTCGCCGCAATACACTACATACTGGTATTAATTAGGTAGGCCGTTTATTTAAAACGCCTGGTTAGACAATTAGTTACTGGCAAAATATTTTTGGTTACATTTTTTCCTTGACATTTTCCATAAACAAACGCCTAGTAAAAATCATAGCAAAATCGTTCTTGAAGTTTGTAGAGGTACCTATATACATATATTAATGTTTTTATCTTTTTTACCAACTTTTTTTAAATAATCTACTTTTCACAACTATGTAAGTAAATAAATAAACAACAGAATTGTAAAAATCTGTCAAGTTCCTGGAACTTTTAAAACATGTAATAGTGATATTCAGCCATTCAACATCTCTGGGGCAGTGGTCTACACATCGATTTTCCAATCTCGCTGCTAGTTAATCGGTCCTAAAATCTGTCATTTTAAATACTTTTATCTACACACGTATCTTAAACCCTCTTTACTGCGTCCAAACACCGCACGTTACGACCAGCATAATGTTATACTTGGTAAAAATTCATTTGTTATCTGAATATTGATACATCATTACCAGAATGAATACATTTTTGATAAATTATGACATTCAAATTTCGAACGCCGACGCCCGCCTGCGTGCCGCCCTTAGTTTGTCTGCGATGTTGGTACTACTGAACAAGCTAAAAAAGTGCAGAGCAATTGATCAATGCCACAATGCCGGTCGAACATGCGGTTCCTGAACACATCAAAGAGAGCTTGATGTGTTCAGGAACCGATGATGATATGTGTGTAGATAAAGATAAAGATAGTGTATGTAAACTGTACACAATTAAGCATTAAAACGCTTAACTGATATTATTATGAAACTCGTTTTATAAACCCGCTCTCGACTTTTAATGGCCTCCATTATGTATCAGTCACGTAAACTGCTATTATACTCGGAAGGGTGGAAACACGTGTGATCCTATAATAGTATTTTTTTATGGGTTATTTTATCGTACGTAACCCTAAACACACGCGGTATTCTGCAAATGTCACCACAACCCAATTCTGTATTAGTAATAGATAATAGTCCGTACCGTTCTAGATAATAATATTCCTTCCTAGATGAAGTCAAAGATACTGGAGTGGATGAAACATAAAATAATAGATTTTTCTGAAAACTCAATGCAACTAAAAGTGAGTTAATGAAGTGGTAATAATGTCTCGCGATCAATGGGGTGACCCATACCATTGCGACCTCAACCCCATTGAGCTCGTGTGGTTAAGAAGTAACTATTATCTAATCTAGGGTGTGGGCACAGACAAAAAGGCGTGTCGCAATCGCAAGGCAGAACAAAACTTACCAGAAGCAGATTACCATCGTCTTACGGATTATGGTTTCTACGTTAGAGTGTACGCCACAGTTGGAGCGTACAATGCGAGCCGTTTTCTTTGGTACATTTAGTGATAATTTTATTGAAATAAATGCTAAATGAGGTTCTGTAGGTTTTTGTAAGTGAACGAAAAAGGTTTGCACTAATTTACATTGAGGACTGAGGATTGAGGAGAATCCGACTTGTCACCCCGCGGAGACTGCACAGTCCCTGGTCTTGCGTTGCTATGGTTTCACCCTCGCTTCTCACACAGGAGATGCTGGTTCTAATCTGGTGCTGACCATGCACTAATGAGCTTAGTTATTAATTTCTATACCTATACGGACTTTCTATCGGTGATAGAAAACATCGCGAGGACAACTTCAATCTCCATAGGTGCGGCGACGGGCTAGCCCCCTGTCACGCATAATGAAGTATTGAATACCTGGCTAAATGTGGGCACAATTGTGCCTCTGCCACCCCGTATGGGAAAAGGCGTGACGCTATGTTATGTAAGGTTTATGTACTCTACAGTCAATAAGTCCTCTCAGACATTTTGGGTGTGCCCAAATGTTGATCACAAATATAATTATTTTCAGCTTTATCTACAAATCGAAACTGATAATTAGGGACGTGGTCCTACCGAAGATTATTAAAATAACAACTAGCGATTATGCTATCACTCGCTAAGATAAACGTCACGATGTTTTCTTTGGGAAACCTAGTTATTTAGAACGAAAATTGTAACAGATAATGAACAGTCCTCGTCTGAGGAACATCGTTGTGGGAGTGGGTCAGTTGTTTATTATTGTATCGAGAACTGATAATTTCGAAAACTTTCCCTTGTGATCTCTTTGTAAGTAAGTGCGAGTATCATAATGTTACGGTCGCGGTGTTTCAGTTCAAATCAACGGATTCAGGTGGCTTATTATTCGACAGCTAAGGTAAATTATTTCTATTGCTTGTTAGATTACTTATTTGATTAATTATTTAGTATTTTTATGTACCTACCTATATAAACTTTGTGATTTATCATTTTATTTTATTAATTATTATATTTATTTAATTTTTAAACTATGACATAACATCAGCGATATACTTGCTTGTATGCAATACAAATCATTGGTTTCAAATTGCTGTATCATTTTGCAGGGGTTTTATTTACCCAGCATTTCTCGGTAGGTGATTAGGTAGCGTACCCATATTTGTTTGGCGGTGAATGTATCCATTTTATATTGCAAGCAACGATCATAGATTTATTTAAAGGTAAGCAACAATTCGTTACACAGGTGTGGACTGTATTTAACTGGCTTGCTTCAGTTATTAAAATAAGGAAGAAATCCCCTCTCAAAGGAAATGAGGCCTCAATCAAATCCGTCTCGAAAACCGTGAGTTTCATAAAACCTAAGTTCTTACCTAGTTAGGTAACTATTATGTTTGATAATCATGGATTGACAATATGAGGTCTAATCTTCTATTTTCGTTTAGAGTAATTTCGGACATCATGTACCAGCCATATTCTCAACTCTCAATTGTTTGTTGGGGTAGGGGTACGCCTAACGAAGTACCCCACTCTCCTACACTTTGAGGGAGAGATATTTTAAGCTAGCGGGACCGATGCTAGAGGCGACCCTACTAAACTAACTGAACTAATTATAAAAGTGTGTTTGAAAATGGAATCTACCGTACATGCCCCTAATGGAGTATTATCTTTAATCTTGAATTGGTTCACAATTAATAATTTATTGTTAAATAGTGGTTAAATCAAATGCATCAAATTCTCACCTTGTTTCAAGTTGAGACCAGTTTACTGTTAGACAGCAGCACGTTAGAATTAGTAAATGACACGAAGTTTCTTGGAACAGCCATTGATAGAAAATTGCAGTGGGGACTCCACATAGATAAATTTGCTGGTAGATTAAGTTCTGCGGCTTACGCTGTTAGGAACATCAGACAAAACACGGATGTGGCTACATCTAGGCTAGTATATTTTAGTTACATTCATAGTGTCATGCGCTATGGTATCTTATTATGGGGGAAAGCATCGGATATTCAAACGATTTTTATTTTACAGAAAAGAGCTATTCGAGCAGTTTATATTTTAAAACACACAGACTCCTTAAGAGAGCTTTAAAGAAATTGACATACTAACTGTAGCTAGTCAATTTATTTTCGAAAATATAATGTATGTACGCAAGAACCTTACAACATTTTCCAAAATTACCATATTTCGTTAACCTAAGAAATAATCACATAATACTTGCGCCCTGGTTTAGACTCGCGAAGGTTTGCAATTCTTTCAAGAGTCAATGCATTCTCTACTGCAACAAGATACCTCTGGAGATCTTGTAATTGCCATTTGAGCAATTTAAAAACCATGTTAAAGCGACTTTCTCGAAAATTACTTAAATGACGGGACTGTATGGGGTTAATCTGGCTCAACAAGGATCTTGCTTTTAATAATTTTGTAATTATTTATTCCTGCTTATTAATATATGATAATAATATTATAATATTTATATTATTTAAGCACAAACAATTTTTCAAAGAGATCTAAAATTCAATCTGCGGCAGTTTTTAAGCCGTTTTATATAACTGTATATTCATCTTTGTTATTATCTATGTGTAAAGTGAGTATGAGCCTACTACTTGTACTTTCTGTGTTGTATTCTGTATATTGTGACGCTTGAATAAATGCTCATATTATCTTATCTTATCTATTCTCTGAATAACTTCGACAACTCCATAAAAAGTAGTCAAATTTATTCAGAGAATAGTGTTGACTGGCTTTCGTACTGAACGGCATTTAGTCAGTTGGTTTTGACACCTGAATGATCGAACTGATTATTGTGATAATAAAATAAAGTTTTTTGTTCATTCTTGAAATGAAATAAAATAAAATAAAGCTTGATAAAATAATGAAAGCTTTGCCTAAAAGCATATTAAAAGAGTGGTCCATAGATTTTCAGATCTCATAATTCTTGCTCGGTTCATTCGGTCAGTACATAAACCATAAAACTAAAAACAAACTATTGACAATCGTAATTATAATATCTTTACTGAACAACACGGAACTAATCATAATTAAGGCGATAAGTATAATTGTCGAATGCCTATCTATATATATATATGTACGTACATTGTGTAGGTACCTAAATTCGCATAATATGCATAGCATCGATAGAGTCTATAGAACCTATTACAAGTATTCTGATCCAAAATTATTACATTGTTACACTCGCACAAAATAATTGAGCACATAATGTAGCGCAGTAGATACTACCTACCCTAAATAAATAAACTAATGATGGCCAATTTTCTGACAAGTCATAAAAAAGACTTATTAAAATAAATTTTGCGTCACTAACAGACAATGCACAGCCTAAACCACTGGACCTAGAGTCATGTAACTCTGTACAGGAGTTCCTTATTTAGCCTAGGGTTGTACTAAGAAAGGATTTGGCGAAATACCTCCCCTAAGGAATAGGTTTTTTTTAAATTCAAAAACGACTTGACTTATGAAGCTGACATTTTAGGGATAGGTAGTTTATATTAGGAAGACAACAGTTAACAAGAGTAGAGCCACAAAGGGGGAAGAACTTTGTGATTTGAACGACTAACGGACTACGCACAGCTTTTAAACTGGTGGACATAGAACCATGAAAATATCTTCAGGGATCTCTTATGTAGCACACCTCTCTGTTACACCTGTGTAGTGTCCAAAATTTCAACACCCACGAATCTAGGTCTTAATTTTACCGATACACGAGCCTTAATGATTACATATACACGGATCGACGCAATAACTGATAACGTTGCTGAAGAAAAAAACATATAATTAACCTGTTGCTATAACAATATGTTAAATTACGAGTTACTTAATAGGTAAGTAGATTGATATGTACGATAAGGTAGTTTGTGGATATCTTATTCTTATTAGTACCTATCGGCTGATCGGCCACTCCATTACGGATTCACTATGCCTTTTCGAAACATATTTTACCTTGTTACATTCAAATTATGTTATGACAAATTATCGAGTTCTACTTTAAACTTATTTTGGCAGATTATACACCCATGGTTCATTTCACCTTAAAGGCATGAATACCAGAACTTATTTCATACATTAATTATTAAGTTCAATTTTGTTTTATCTGCAAACTATTTCTTAGTCATCTGCCGGAAAAAAATACTGACACTTCGACATTTGACACATGGCGCGTCCACACTCGACGAGTGGTGACCAGGTGCCGCGGCGAGCGCGACTGACTTTAGTGTGTGGTGTATTAAAGTAAATTAGGTGGTGTATTTGTCCTTGCGGTCGTTTCCTGATTTCGTTAGCTATCGAATAGATAATAGATATGGAATGCGAAGCAGTGATGAATAAAAGCACGATCTTCGATCGGACATAATATATTAGCCAAAGCACAGTGAAGCGACAGTTCTTAGCACACACGATACAGTCAATTTAGTGGAGCACTAGTGAGAATATAGATAGATATAGGTAAAGCACAGTCTTTAGCTGAATAAAGGAAACCTAGATTTGGTTTACGAGAATGCCGTGCACATATATGTATATCAAGACTAAAGATGAAGATAGCGAGCTGCATATGCGTATACGTATGGCTAAGAGTAGTGCAATTTCTAATAATAAAATAAATTGAATTGAAAAGATCACAATTTACTATCGAGAACCTGGAAATTAGCTTCTTGAGAATAATTTGTTGCTCATTAGCACTACCCGGGTAGACGTGAAGGGCTGTAGGAACCAAGTATTTCCTTCGGACATGAGCAAATCCTCCCTGACAGAGCAATCGTTTGTATTGTAACATTCAGATGTCAAAACGTGTATAAAAACCTCATTTCACCACAAAACCATTAATCAACATTTTTTCAATGGCGTTTCGTTTCATCCTTACTAACTGAATCATATAATCCATAGATTACACGGTAATTATTTTTTAAGGAATATTGAAAGACCCCAAAACGTACAATTTAGATTCAGATTCTGTACGGTTACACCGTGCATATAATGTTTTGTTAACGTGGCAGTTTACTCAGCCCGCATATTTCTACCGTAATAAATTTAGTTGACCACTTACAGTGAAGACAAAATGACGTGTTTCATTACTACCACTACTTTACTACTTCATTCGTAACAACTCACTACTAGAACTTTATACAACTGTGTGGAAAGTGCCGTCTACTAAGCACTTGATCATACATTATGGTCCTTCGAGAAAACTCAGTGTGTTCTGTGGTTTTTGGACTGTGGGAGCATTGGGAAGAACTGTGTGCGACCTACGACTCTACGGGTCGAGCTACGAAGAAAACTTAGCGTGCGCTGACAAAATCAAGCATCGCGACTACTTACTACTGATGAAACAAGCAAGGGACACCGTCTACTACGTGTCGAACTCATCAACTACATACTACTCATACTTACTGAAACTAAAAGGTACCAACTAAACATAACTATGGCTGAACTACAAACTCAGAGCAAAGTCTTTGAAAACATAAAAAGTCTCTGCGCTAACTACAAAAAGGACGGAGCAGAAAGGAAGAAAAGGCCAGACTATCTCACGAAGAGACTTGTATCACTTGAAACTCAATGGAAGGATTTTGAGCAAAGACATGCATTATTATTGGAATATGAGGAAAAAGATATTGAATATTTTAAGGAATGTGTCTACGAAAGAACTAAGGAGATATATACAAACACTAAAGAAAATATACTACAACTCATGTCTCAGAGCCTGCAAGAAGACGACTTTGACAAAACTTCAACTACAAATGATGGTCTTACTGGAGAAGAACTGACCAAGAAGGTAGATGACACAAGTACCAAGGTCAGAGAGCTACTTACTAGACAGGAAGGAAACTGCAAGGCCATTGACAGGGTCATGTCGAAAGTGAACATTGAAGATACTATGGAGAAATGGGAGATTGAAGATCACCTCAAGATAATGGGATCAAAATGGGAAGCAATAGATAAACTACACTGGACGCCCTACTGCAAGGTTCGGAGGAAAAGTACTACGACTTATTCATGACTTTGGAAGGCGAATACGACCGACTTAAAAAATCACTGCATAAAAAGCTGTGGACCAATGTACACTACAAGCAATCCGCACCAAAGATTGACATCCCCATATTCACCGGAAACTATGAACAATGGGTGTCTTTTAAAGATTTGTTCTTGGAAACAATACACAACAATCCATCTATTTCCAAGGCACAAAAACTTCAACACTTAAAAGCAAAGCTGAGAGGGGAGGCTGAAAAACTAGTGCAGCATTTGAACATCAGTGCTGAAAATTATGAGTCATGCTGGAACATCCTTATGCAGCGCTACGACAATCGCAGACTGCAATTTACATCCTACATAAATACTATGTTGAATTTACCAGTAATACACCAGGCGAGCGCATTTACTGTCAAAAGAATGCATGACGTCATAAATGAATGCATGAATGGCTTAACTAACATCGGCGTGGAAACAGAAAATTGGGATCCGCTAATTGTGCACCTTATGTCGCAAAAACTTGACTCTGATACCTACAACGAATACTGCAAAGAACTACGTGAACCGAGGGAAGTACCAGACCTTCATGAGTTCACAAACTTCTTGGAAAGCCAATTTATGGCGTTAGAAATAAAAACTCGTCAAAAAGAAGTCCCTAAGGTACAGAAACCGCCTCAACCTACTGAAAAGCAGCACTACGGGACATATAAACCGACTTTTGGATTCAAACGGGAATATAAGAAGTCATTTTTCACGTCTTACCAAGGAAATTGCCCACTTTGTGACGAAAACCACGTACTCATGAAATGCCGCAAGTTTCTAGACATGAACACTGAAACCAGAAACTCTAACGTCGCCCGCATGCAACTCTGCAAAAACTGTCTGTACGACCACGGCGACATGCAGTGCTCATCGACTAAGAAATGCAAAGAGTGTGCTAAGCCACATCACACGCTGTTGCACAATAAGATGAAGAAACCACCCTCAACTCCGGGTTCTGGAAGAAACTACTCTACTCAACGGCAACCTACTTATACTCAAAAAGTGTCGAATCACTTATCCAGTAACGCAACGGAGGTACTACTCACTACAGTACAAATCAAAGTAAAAGGCCTCAATGGAACTTATGTACATTTGCGAGCACTACTTGACCAAGGCTCGCAAGTAAATCTAATAACTGAAAATGCAGCGCAACTTTTAAGGCTGCCAAGAAAACATATGACTGCGACGGTGTCAGGCGTTGGGACCGTCACTGGGGACTGCAAGGGACGAATTGGAATTGAATGTCAGTCCATCAACTCTGTCTTCACCTTCAAATCAGAAGCACTGGTAATGAAAAAGCTCATAAATAACTTGCCGAGCAAATCTTTTCAATCAGCAGAATGGGAACACTTGAACAATCTGAAACTGGCCGACCCTGAGTTCAACGTGTCCCGCGGCATTGATCTACTGTTTGGGGCGGAGGTTTACTCTACCATCATCATGGAAGGAGTACTGAGAGGCACCAATGAATCCCCCATTGCGCAACAAACTCAGCTAGGTTGGATCCTGTGCGGCAATGTCAAGACTTCTTTCAACTGTCACGCAACCTTGGTCAATCTGGAAGACCTGACTAAATTCTGGGAAACAGAAGACATCACTGAGGGGAACGAAGATATACCATCCGATGATGAGTGCGAGATATATTACCAACAAACTACGAAAAGAAACTGCGATGGAACTTATGTTGTCAAGATGCCATTATACCCGAATTACGAAGAAAAACTGGGAAACTCTAAATCTGCGGCAACTGCCCAATTTTTGCAACTAGAAAAAAGACTCGACAGACTGGCGAAACTTTCAGCTATGTACAAAGACTTCATCCAGGAATACATAGATCTGGACCACATGCAGCCCGCAACTACTGTTTCTAACTCAAGCCCTGTATACTACTTGCCTCACCATGGGGTACTACGGGAGCAGTCCACGACGACCAAACTAAGAGTCGTTTTCAACGCGTCCCAAAAAACAAGCTCGAACTATAGCTTGAATGACTTAATGAAAAAGGGACCTAACTTACAAAAAGACATACAGGAGTTACTAATAAAATGGAGAAGCTACAAATACGTCTATACAGCAGACATCGAGAAAATGTACCGCTGCATCCGGATCGCTGAAGAACAGCAACATCTGCAAAAGATCATTTGGAGATTTTCGACTGACGAATCATTACAAGAAATGAACCTCTGTACCGTTACATACGGAACCAAAAGCGCACCGTGGTTAGCCATGAGAACCCTAAAACAGTTAGCCTCGGACGATCGCCAAAAATACCCCGCGGCTGCAAAAACACTGGAAAACGAATTTTATGTCGACGACTTGATAAGCGGGAATAACTCACTCGAAGCCGCCAAAGAAATGCAACGCACGCTGATTGTACTATTGCAAGGCGGTGGAATGAACTTACGTAAATGGACAAGTAACTGCACAGAATTACTGCAAACTTTATCAGAGGATCAAATATCAACGAAGAATGTGTTCAATTTTAAACAAGGAAATACTACGAAAACTTTGGGTCTCGGCTGGAGTCCAAACTCTGACGTGTTCATACTCAACTGGGACATGGAAGAACCTCCAAAAAAGGCTACAAAAAGGAGTCTTTTATCTGAGATATCAAAACTCTACGACCCGCTTGGCTGGCTCTCACCCATTACTGTGTCAGCAAAACTTATATTTCAACGGGTGTGGGTGGAAAAGATGAGTTGGGATGAACTATTGCCCGACGATATTGAAAAAGAATGGCTAAAACTACGAAATGAACTACCAGCAGTAAAGGACATAAAAATAAAAAGATGGATCGGCGGAACTCAAAGGGATCTCGAATTACATGGGTTCTCTGATAGCAGTGAGAAGGCGTTAGCGTGTGTGATTTATACACGACTTATTGACAATAACGGCCAGACAAAAATCACCTTAATTGCCGCCAAAACAAGAGTGGTCCCTATGGGTCAAAAAACCACACTTCCCAGACTGGAACTGTGCGCAGCTATGTTACTGTCCCAACTGATGGAGAAAATCAAGAAAACTCTGAAGGAAAACAACCTGACTGTGTTCGCCTGGAGTGATTCGAAGGTTGTACTAGCCTGGCTAAAAGGCGACACAGCTAGATGGGAACGATATGTAGCAAATCGGGTCACAAAAATACTCAAAATCATCCCAGCCGAACAATGGCACTATGTGAAATCGGATCAAAACCCAGCCGATTGCGCAACTAGAGGAATGTTACCTATCAAACTATTGGAACACAACTTGTGGTGGCAAGGCCCAGAATTCATAAAAACTATGACGACTGAGGAAGCACAGGAATGCGCAACCTGCCTGTATACTACCAGCCTGGAACTTGACGCGCATTCCTGTACAGTACAAGCTACAGAACAAACAGGAAACTTTATAAAAACTTTGCTAGAGAAGTGCAGTACTTTAACACGAATTACCCGAGTTATTGCATGGGTGTTACGTTTCATTAGCAAGTTGCGACAAAGGAAGCAACCGGACGCGAGCTACCTAACTACCGTGGAACTGACAAAATCCGCTGAGCTTGTGATAGAATACGTACAAAAAATGGAATTTGTCACTGAACTAGCACTGTTGAAGCAAGGCGTAATTACTTCAAATAAAAGCAAAATTCACAAGCTGAGCCCGTTTCTGGACAAAAAGTGCATACTACGCGTTGGTGGACGGCTCAAAAACTCAGACCTACCACCAAACATGAAGCATCCTGTGATACTGCCGAATAATGGAAGACTCACTCAACTGGTCATCGATCAAGCTCACGCCAACACATTGCACGGCGGAGCGCGACTGACCCTGGCTCATATCCGACAGCAATACTGGATAATCGGAGGAAACAGAGCGGTGAAAACATATCTGCGACGGTGCGTGAGATGTCATAGGTACAAGACGGCTGACAACAATCAACTCATGGGAGAACTGCCAAAACAAAGAATAACGCCTTCGCGTCCCTTTACTCATACGGGCGTGGACTTGACTGGTCATGTGGACGTAAAACTCAACAAGGGCCGTGGCATATCAACATCCAAAGCCTACATCGTGATCTTTGTGTGCATGTGCACAAAGGCAGTGCACATTGAACTAGCATCGGACCTCAGCACTGAGACATTCATTGCCGCCTTTCAACGAATGTGCGCAAGAAGGGGGACGCCGACCCACGTATACAGTGATAACGGAACTAACCTGGTCGGGGCGTCAAAGGCACTACGCAAAGAATTCGACTTCTACAAGACGATACTTACACCGCAATTCTTTGACAAAATAAATACTCTCCAGGTCACCTGGCATTTCAACGCCCCCGCGTGGCCCAGCGCTGGCGGTCTCTGGGAGGCTGCAGTGAAAGGGATGAAACATCATCTACGGCGAGTACTTGGAGACCAAAAACTTACTTACGAAGAGTTTACTACACTACTGGCACAGATAGAAGGCTGTATGAACTCGAGACCGCTGTGCCCACTGACGGAAGATCCAGATGAATACTTCAACTACTTGACGCCGGGCCATTTTCTCACAGGCAGTCCGGTAATGACAATCCCGCAAGCTAGCGATGCTGACGTCAGAAACATCGACTTGAGACGAAGGTGGCGTCTAACCGAACATATGCTGCAGCAGTTCTGGAAGGGCTGGTCGAATGAGTACCTGACACAGCTGCAAATCCGGAGCAAATGGAACAAACCAACTGAAAATGTTCAAATAGATGACGTCGTGCTGGTAAAGGAGGATAACCTGCCTCCCGGGAAATGGGCACTTGGCCGGGTAATCAAGACTCATCCCGGTCCAGACGGATACGTGCGAGTGGCCACGATAAAAACTCAAACTACTACTTTGAAAAGGCCCATCGTAAAACTATCACCATTACCGTTGCCGACCAATGCAAAAGATGACGCTGCACAAAACGATCCCGACAAGAATGCACCCAAGCGCAAAACAAATGCGAAGAAAGGCTTTTCAATGTTATTAACCTTACTGATAACGCTCTGTGTGTTTACAACTCAAACACACGGAAGCGGCGGCAACATAGCAACGAGGGCTCATATTACACCATTGGAAGACGCGCGCCCTATCTACTACGACACGAGAGGCAAAATACAAACAATCAATGACGAATGGACACTCCTAATGTACTATAACTTGACTAACTACTGGGATGGAGTTCATCGTATTGAAGCATATCTCGCTGATGTGAAGGATCTTTGTGAAAAAACCGATCCAAGATACTGCAAATCTACGCTGCAACAGCTTTATCACGAGGTCGAAATACTCAGCTACTACAACACCATACTACTTGCACCGCACACGCATCTATCAAGTAGAAAGAAACGTGGACTATTAAACGCAGGAGGCTACATAGCCAACAGCTTATTCGGCATTCTAGACCAACACTTTGCGGATAAGTACCAAAAAGACATAGAGGCAGTACAGAACAATGAAAACTACTTGCTCGAACTAATTCGGAATCAAACATCCATAGTGGAACTAGAAAATAACGTACTCAAGAAAAGTGAAACCAACATCCAGAAGCAATTTTTGATGATTGATGGATTTATGAACCAAACAAACAAAAACTTCGCCAAGATCGAATCAGAAATGGAAGCAGTGATGGCCTCAAATTACTTTAACTCAGCGTCACTTTCCCTACATTTCCTGATAAACAATTTGAAAGGAGTACAAGAAATGCTTTTTGAAACCCTGACTGAAGTCTACAAAGGTCACATGGAAGTCCGGCTTCTGTCCCCAGTCAACCTTATCAAGCAACTAGACGCTATATCAGCAAAACTGCCGAGAACATTATCTCTGCCGACAAAAAATACAAAAGAGGGTATGAAGGACTTGTACAAACTCCTCTATGTGAAGGCGAGAGTAACAGAGACTTACTTCCTATTCGAAATCCACATACCATTAATCTCGGACGAAATCTACACATTTTATCAAGCTATACCGTTACCTATTAAAGTAAACAAGGAAACTTTTACCATGAAACTATCATCAACCTACATCGCCGTAAACTTTCGGAAAAATACGTATATAACATTGATGGAAGAAGACTTGAAGCACTGCGTTCAACAAAAAACAGACAACTTTTTGTGCTACAAAAATCTTCCTGTCTACAACTTAAATAACTATAAGATCCCATGTGAAGCAAAACTACTGGGTCATCACTCTAATTTGCCGTGCGCAGTCACCCGTGCGCCGTGCGAAGACGAATGGATCGAATTACATGCACCAAACACATGGTTAGCTAAGTGCTGCGCGACTTGCGCCTTTCGAACCATATGCGATAGCGACGTGACAATGGAAACTTTGACATCATCCGGGATAGTAACTCTTGCTCAAGGATGTATCCTACAATCGAATGAGCTAACTATCTTCTCGCACAACCAATACAGCAGCAACGCTAAGCTGGAATACAACTTCAACATACCGCTACTAAACTCGTCGATAAATAACATTGTGAATATCACATATCACAATCAGAACCAAGCGTTTCAATATAACACTGCCGAATTAGATGAGATTGACAAGAAAATTAACTCGCAGAAAGACCGCAACTATCTCCCATCATCGGTCACAATCCACGACGTCCATCAATACGCGATCAGCTACATCCTCCTAGCAGCAGCATTTACGGTCCTAGTCATATGGATTATAAGAAGATGCTGTCCTCACATCTGCACAAAAATGAGACGCACGCAAGCTCGCATGGAAATCATCGAGCTACAGACGCTATCCAAAGTGAAACAGCAACAAGCGCAGAAGGCGCATCCCACTTCAGCTGATGGTGATAATATCGCCTTTAATTTTGACTAACCTAATTTCAACCCAAAATTCTTAAGTACTGTGTTTAGTTATTAAGTTGAATTTTATAAGATATACTTCAAGTTTGTATTATGCTTGTATTATGTTGCTTTGAATGATTTTATTTTACTGATTACTTTGTGTTATTAGAATACAGTTTACTACCCCTACTATCTTTGGGGTTTCGGAGCATGTACGGTTACACCGTGCATATAATGTTTTGTTAACGTGGCAGTTTACTCAGCCCGCATATTTCTACCGTAATAAATTTAGTTGACCACTTACAGTGAAGACAAAATGACGTGTTTCATTACTACCACTACTTTACTACTTCATTCGTAACAACTCACTACTAGAACTTTATACAACTGTGTGGAAAGTGCCGTCTACTAAGCACTTGATCATACAGATTCGTTTATTTGCATAAATGTGGTTTCAGTGGTTGTTATATTATTACAAGAACAGCACATTTAGCCCAATATTGGCATGCAAAGGTACATTTACAAAAAATATTTATGTAGATATATGACTAGCTAAGGCTGCAAACTCACAAAATTCTTAAATAAACTTTAATTAAATTAAATAATGTCAACAAAATGTGATTTAAAATATTAATAACACAATAACATGCAACAACGAATTCAAAATAATAATAATAACTAGCTACAAAACACTAAAATAATACCAAAGTCAATTTACACAATGTCATAAAAAATTGATTCAAAATAATACAGCACAATGTCAGATAAAATTTAATTTAAAATAATAAAAATAAAACTTATTTGCATTTAATAAAGAATTCATCTAAAGAGTAGAATGCTTCTGTGGCGAGCCAAGTAAATAATTTTGTAGAGAAGGATTGTGTTGGTGCAGCCTCAATACTTTTGGGTACACTAGTTTATGTCTTTGTTGCCATATAAACACAGTTTCTCCCAAATAATTCTAAGCGAGGACCGGGAAGTTCAAGTGGTCTTTGAGTAGCTGTACGTCTATAAGTGTTATCCCGTTGCTTAAACAGCTCTAAATGTTTCCTGACAAACTTGCATGTTTCGAATATGTATAAGCAGGGAAATGTGAGTATTTTATGTTTTTTGAAAAGTGGCTTACAATACTCCCTCCAACACGTGCACCATATGGCTCTAATGCATTTCTTTTGTGAAATAAATACCTTATTTTTAGTGTCCACACTTGTAATAAGTCTTAATTGTTTCAACGCAAATACAAACCTGTTTATTTTTTGACAAGTTATGTCTACCTGAGCTTCCCAATCACAATGCTCATACACTAAAAGTCCAAGAAAATTAGTCTGACTGACTTGCTCTATTTTAATATTATTATGTGTTCAGTCTCAGCCATCTTCCTAGATTCTCCTAGTGGCGGTCGATCGGCCCTGAAAGGCAGTCGAGTTACAAAACGACCAGAACGAAGGCGACCAGTACTATTCTGGTAAAACAACTCGCACACTTCTTCGTCTGCGTCGACTCGACGAACGGTGGGAGGTTTCTCTATCTCCCAGAAACGTTGGATAGCGTCTGACAACGCTGAGCCCATAAGTATGCCATCTGACTCGGCAGGCCTAACCATTGGCAATGCCGGACCCATGATCACGTGACCAAACTTAGTATCCACAGCAATCAACCCGTCCGGCTGAAGAACTCGCCGATCCGACAACAGAAACCTATCTGCCTGTAACCGATCAGGTATGCAGCTATACGCCAGAGGGTCCCATTGTACAAATGGCCCACGCGCCGGTTCCATTGCCACCCTACGACGCCCCGTAAAGGGGGGTGGGCGTGAATTCAACCGTGGCCGCTCCATGAGCGGGGGGGACATCACATGTGACCGACGAGGACGAGGCGACGAGCGGGGCGACAACTGAGGCGGCGTCCGAACCGCACCCGCATAGCTCGAAGGTGTCCCATGCCACCCGCCCGTTACGGCCTGCTCAACACACCCAATGTCCCGCTGAGTCGGATGCTGAGTCGCAACCGAAAACTCAGGGCCCCCCATGTAATGATCCTGAGTGCGGCCCTGCACCCTAGTACTGCCCTGTGCACGTGGGGACGTTGGCCCCTGAGTTGCGCTCCGAGTCGCAAACGAATTCTTAGGGCCTCATGCCGTGTCACCCTGGGTACGGCCCTGTGGTGGCTGTTGGCCGGACCGGTTCATGCACAACAGATTGTTGTGGGCCCCACCACAATATCCGCACATTTGTGTGCGCGTGCAGTCCCTAGCCATGTGTGGCCCGAGGCACAGGAAACACCAGCTCCGCTGCTTGGCCATCCGGCGCCGTCCCTGAACCCTAAGTTCCCCGAACTTATTGCAATTGGCCACAGCATGGCCAATCTGCCTACAACATGGGCAGGTCTCACCATGTGGGGTCAATGCACTCACAGTCCCATATGACTGCCGGTTGGTGCGGTCCTTCGTCGTCGGAGGGCCCCTACTCACAGCGCTCCCGGCAGCTCTCTGTGGCTCCGAAGGATGGGTGACCGTCAACCCCAAATTCTCTGCCCGTCGAGCCTCCTCTTCCAAAAATCCGACCAAGTCGGAGAAGGCGGGCAGGTCCTCGGCCGACCTCCCGTGAGACTGTTCGAAACGAGTCTGCACGTCAGCGGGTAGGCGGGAAAGTACAATGTACAACAGTAAGTACGATCATTCACCAACCGGAAGTCCAAGATTCTCTAGAGCCTTGGTGACGGACAACAATGGGTTCAAAACCTCCGTCTGTATGGCCCCGACCTTGTTCACAACCGGGATGCTAAACAAACGGTTCAGTTGGGCATCGGCCAACCTCCGTTTGTTGTGGTAACGTCTGACCAACAATTGCCTGGCCGTCTCATAGTTACCCTCCGTAACTGTCAAATGAGCGACCAGCTCCCTAGGCTCACCCCTCAATGCTGCCACCAGCTGAGCCATCTTGACAGACTTGGTAATGTCCGATCGCATGTGCACCAAACTGTCGAACAGATTGATGAAGCTCATCCATTCACCGGACACGCCGTCAAAGGCAGGCATAGTTATGGCAGGTAACCTGGACCCCGATCCCTGATGCGGCAGAGGTGCTTCAATGTCACCATCATGGCTGGACTCGCGCTGTCTACGTATGTCCGCAGCCTTCTGCGTGATAGCAGCTGCCATCTCCATACATTGGTCGACATCCCGACAGCCTGTCAGGTGCACAACCATCAACTGATTCCGCCTGCGCGGACAATTCGAGCACCCTATTGTAACGTTCCTTAACGTCCATAGACCGCTCCAATAACACATCATGCCTATCTAAACGGTCTATCAGACCGTGTGCGGAGGAAAACCATCTGAGTTCCTTAGAAACACCCTTCTGGATTTCAGATAACGACATGATCGGAACGATACTTACTCACAATTTGCAGTAACTCAATTTTATTGGACCCTCCAGTTTATAACCCAAACGAGGGAACCCTAAACTATAACTTAAACAATGTTGTTTTCCTTAAACAATAGAATCCGAGTTTTATATCTATATAAATTCTGTAAATAACAATTTAGTTTCCCTTTATCATTAAAACACACACAGATAGTCAATATTAGTTCAAGTTATAAATTGCTATAACTGAAAACAATGTAATAGCCTGCTATCAATAGATGTAACTACCTATGTTAACCAAAACATTCATTCAATAGCATTACTAGACCACTAATAGATTGACTAACTGGTAATTCAATGCAAATTTCAATTCAATATCTGTCTGTCTACTACCAGCAATAGACTTATAGCTTACAATACTACCAATCTATGTGGATACAGGAACAACCAAGTTACCTAACCGCCTATACCTACAGATTGATAGTCCCAAATCGTGCCTTCCTAGAGCCCATGACGGCTGCAAATCTCAGGAAGCCACGCTCTAGCTACCAAAATGATCAGGCTTCTCAGCACCTAATGACCTCGTAGGGGCCCATGAGCTACGAGGTAGCGTGACGATCAGTGCCAAGAAGTGTTGAACGTCGGCGATTCACCGAGCTGAAGTTATGTGGGGTAGATCTAACCTGGTCTGTGCTTCGGTCCCGTCAACCTCCTGTCTCTCTGCAAGGCCTGGGTGCACCCTAGGCTCTTCTTGGTAGACAGGTTCTTCAGCCAACCAGGTATGACTGGCGGGTCAGCGTGGTGAGCACAGTGTCCAACACAGGTTATGTTTCTACTGGTAAATACAAATCGGGCACGAAAATCCGAACTTTATCTGGTTCGAGAGACAACGGCACACTCAGCTATATTAACAATCCTGAGGGAATCCCGAATACATTCCAGATGCCCTGCGATTTAATTTCAACACCCTAATCAAAACGCGTTTACATTATGTTTTATGTCTAAATTTATTTTATTACCTAATTTAGTTGAAAATTGCATTAATTTAGTCTACGATGTATTTATTTTTAATTTATTAATTGTTAGCCATTCAATAACTTGACTTAGCGTCATGTTAATTTCGTGTTCAAAAGTAGCAATGTTTTCACATTCAATTATGATAGTGGTATCGTCTGAAAAAAGCACGCACTCGTGAGTGACGGCTTGTGGCAGGTCGTTGATATACAGCAGGAACAGTAGTGGTCCTAATATACTACCCTGTGGTACACCATGAGTATTAAACCTTATATTTTAATCATATATCTCTACAGCACACAAACAAGTTAAGTTCTACAATAAGCTTAATTCTCAAACCCCCAGGTTGTTATGAAGCATCGCGATTTTGAATCTTATGCCATAGTATTACAATTCAAAACTTATAACGGGAAAATGGCATCATATGATGCCTTGAGTCGTTTAGAGAAAGATCAAATTGTAGTTTAAATATCAAACGCGTTATACATTTATCAAGAAAACTTCAATCGTTTGTCGGCAATACGTATGTAATTTTGCAGTAGATAAAAATTCCCACCTGCAGAAGCTAGACAATCAGAACAGTTTGACTCCAGGATCTCAGTATCAGTATCTTACTAACATGAGGGCATTGGCACCTCTGAGTTCAGCAATGTTGTGGTTGCTGGAATTCGACATGAACTTCGACATAATCATAATTTTAGTAACTTGAGGTGAATATCACGAATCTACTTTTTCAAAATTGGTATTTTTTTTGATATCATCTACCTGAATTTGAGGGGGAAGGGGTAGGAGGAGAAAGGGGGGAAGGGGGGGAGCCCCCTTGCAATCCTTTCTTGCCGGAGATGCGTAGTTATTACTTTAACGAATTTCAAACATCATATTTTGAGATTAGAAAAATGACACAACTTAGCTTTGTTGGAAAAGTAGCCACAATGACCTAAAGTAGCCACAATTACCTACTCTAGCCAGAAGTTTTTGTTTTCTTACGCTTCGCTCCACTCCGCTCCGCTCCGGTTTCTCTTTTTCAACGTTCTAACATAACCTAACCTACCTGATTGGAAGTAGCCACAATGACCTAAAGTAGTCACAATAACCTACTCTAGCCAGTCGTTTTTGTTTGCATACGCCTCGCTCCAGTTTATCTTTTTCAACGTTCTAACAACCTAACATTCCTGATTGAAAGTAGCCACAATAACCTACTTTAGCCAGTAGTAAAGAAAACACAAGAGAGCACATTCGAGTAACTACCGGAGAAAACTTATTGTGGCTACTTTAGGTCATTGTGGCTACTTTTCCAAGAAAGCTACTTTTCCGAGCAACCGAATTACTTACACTTACAGGAAATAGAAAATTTGATAAACATCTCACAGAGGAATTAATGAAACCTTCATGAAATTGAAATGTTACTACTGGTGACAAAATAAAAAGAAACCCGTTACAGATATTATTAATTCTTGACGACAGTGTAAAAGAATAAAGTATGAAAGGAAAATGATGAAACCATCACAAAGTCAAATCTCACCCTTTCAAGAAGTTTTCAAGGACTTACTTTACATCGGTAGTAAATATTATCTAACGGTCCTTGATGTATTTAGGAATTTGGGAGAAGCTATTAGCAAACCGAATCGTAGCGCTTGCACGGATCTGAATATTCTATCACTTCAGATTCGGCTTCTGAGATTTCCTCATCTCCAGTTGTGGCTTATTCTATTGCAAATTGTGATTGAATTGTTAAAATTCTCTCCTAACCTCAAGAACACGATCCAAGTTTTTGTCTCTGTTCGCTATTTTAGAATCTAAATCGTCATCTACGGCATATATCCATACTCTAGAAAGGGCGTCAGTATTCGTGTTTTGCTGTGCCTTCTTAAACTTGATCTGAAAATCATATTCTTCTATCCTTGAACGAGGTTCTTGCAAAAAATACGACCAAGTCAATAGTGTGCATGTGATCCTTATAAATTGTAAACTTTTTACCATAGAGTAAGGCCTTACTACGGCAAAATGCTCCTTCCAAATTGTGCTGTAAAGTCCTACAGCATAGGTTTATCTGACTTGATTCACTGCGACAACACAGCACCTATGGCAAAACTGGATGCATCGGAGGTTATTACAAATGATTTGTCAAATGCGGTGACTGTATCGGGTTAATCTGGCTCAACAAAGACCTCGCTGATAATAATTTTGTAATTATTTATTCCTGCTTATTAATTATGATAATGTTATTATTATATTTGTATTAGGCACAAGCAATTTTTAAAAGGGATCTAAAATCAATCTGTGGGAGTTTCTACGCTCTGCTTCTCCCAGAGTGGTCCAATGTAGAGAAGTGGCAAAAAATGACGATTGCTAAGTATAATTATGTATATATCTATAGTAATAAAGACATTTCGATTTTGGAATTTGGGAAAGGTGTGGTTTGAAATTGGTTAGCAATTTCTTAAAAGTTTCAAAACTGTTTACATATTCCTCATTCAATACTATCTTTTTAACACAAGCAGTAAGAGGTCTCGTGATTTTTGCTCCAAATTATATTTTTTCTCCAAAAATGCAGTATTTCATAAATTTACACCACTTATATTAAAGTATTATAAAGGCGATCTTTATTTCCGGCGTAAAACCATCAAGCTCGTTGTGGCATCGCAAATTAAGACACACTGTGTGTGGCTAACTAAACTGTGTTCTACTTCACCAAGCCAACTAACGGCTATTAGGCATCTTCCGCCTCATGACTTGACTTGAAACATGTTTTGTTTCACAGGTGGGTGTGTGACATGGCACGGAAGATACCTGATAGTCAGTCAGAGACAGATTGGCCATGGCTAGTTACAACAGATAGGGATTACCGATCTGAATCGACAGAATGAAAGATCGATACTAGGTCAAAGCTACTTTTTGATATTTTAATAAATTCAGGACAGAACTCAACCCAGAGCGAATCGGACGAAGGGTTATGATCTTTAAGGCCGATCACCCATACAAGTCGTCAGCCATCCCTCCGTGTCCGTTTCCGTTATAATGTACCACGGTGTGACGTGGCACTTGCTGATAGATGTTTAGTGTAACGTGACCTAGCACCAATTGTTCCCGAAATTATTTCGTAAAAATTTTAATCTTTAATATTTATATAACATACCGTGTTTTTCATATATATGATTGACCACAATCTCACTGATTTATTCTTAGAGGAAACAACCATATTGTAGTGGTTGGTATTCCTTTACTCAAGCGATTTCAAAATGCCAGTTTAGTCAGCTTTGACACTTCCGTAATTGCACATTTTTAAATAATGTATATCTCGTTGCAGCAACCACGCCGAGTCATCGCCATCCGAAGAGAGGACCAGTCAGTATGGGAGCGAAGAGCGCCGTTCTCGCCGAGCAACGTGAACCGACTCGTGCGCAGGGGCGTGAAGGTCATAGTGCAGCCCTCGAACCGGAGGGCGTACCCTATGCAGGTACACTATACATATATGAACGGTCTAACCAATGAGGTCTGATCATCCCGTTCCCGCCTATCTTGGATGATGTCATCATCAAGATGCGGAAGTGCGGTTCTTCCGCGCCTGGAACTAAAAATTGTAGCTGGCCTAGTGTAGAACTCGGTCGTGTTTGGTATTGTTTTCTTAATATTGAAAGTCTAAGAATAAATTTTTAATTACAAAATGCCACCTTTACGTACAAAAATTTGGTAAAATCCTTCAAAAGGGGAAAAAAATACTTTTGTTTTTATCTTCTTTTATAACATTTAGTAACTGAAAAAAATCTGAAAAATTTGCCTATTTATTATGCTATTTTATGAAAATATAATAATTTTATATACTTGCTCTGAGAAATACTTACGAATAATATCGAAAAGCGTGCGTGGCATCACCATCAGGTGCACTGCTAAGCTTGTCGGTAATATAAACTCACTCAGCATGAAATTTCAGGTGTTGTTCGCAATAAGTTGAATATTATTATGTCAAAGAAAGTTGATATTGAAATCTGTATGTGTGAAACGTGTATCTGTGGTATCGTACCTCCTACTGACTACGAGAAGATGGTAGTCGGTGGCACCTAAGTGCGGTGTCCCGGCCCTTAATGCCCGGTATCTCCCTAGATTAGCCAGCAAATTATGACCGCTGCTGTATACAGAAAGTAAGTAAGTAAGTATTTATTGGTAAATTGTAAATTTACATGTCATTTTATCCTTGAATGTCAATTATTAATTGATAAAATTAGTTACAAGTTAATATTAATAAAATAAATTTTATGTTTAGGTACATATAGGTATTATGGATTTAAAAATAAAATAAACATATTAAGCCACAGATGAAGTGGGATAGTTTTGATACTCAAAGCTAAAGGCTTGCTAGTTTGCACATATTATGGTTTAAAAAAGTCTCGAGTCTTATATCTTAGACATAACAGACCATTCCCAGCGGGCTCTTTCGAGTTTGAGTGTAGGCCAAATGAATATGTTTGGCCTAAAAAATGGAAGCCTTTAATTGGCCTATGTTTAAATCAAGTTTTTGATTTATGTCTTGAATTGTGCTGCAGGCTTTGTTAAATAAATAAATATTCAAATTATGACGTAATTGGGCCATATTTTCTAGCTCCAATCTGGAAAAAATGGAAAACTGTACTCAACAGCCCCAGTACCCTGCTGAAGGGTAACAGGATGAATGATGTGATGTCTATGGTGATGATGCGATAAGGCACCTTTAGCCACTAATTTGATCTAAATTTATCTCTGTACAAGAGACCAAAACTAACACATCGGTAACTTTCCAGTCTTATATCAGCGCAGGCGCGATCGTCCAAGAGGACATCAGTGCGGCGAACGTGATATTCGGCGTGAAGCAAACCCCGAGTGACCTGCTCATACCCAACAAGACCTACTGCTTCTTCTCTCACACCATCAAGGCTCAAGAAGCCAACATGCCGATGCTGGACACAATATTGGCAAAGGTAGATCTCTTTGGAGACAAATATCTAATTCGATGATTTTTCTATGTCGTGATACTAAAAAAAAAATAAGTTTACGTTCAGCTTATGTAAGACGTAATTCCAACCATTATTCCTGGTTTTACCACAAATTTTATGTGCTTGGCAACTTTGGCCTTCCTCCGTCAATCCACATAGCACAGTCATCCAAACCCACTGTCTTAGGAATGGCGCCTCAGAAGATTATTAATTTAAATAAGGTTTTATCCTGTGCCTATACAAGCGCTGGTGTTTGACGGCGTCTGTGGCGCTGCGGCGGTAGAGGCCCTGCGAGAGGTCCCGGGTTCGATCCCCGGCTGGGGATAAAGAACAAAAAACCCCAGGTCTTGGATATATTGTTGATATATGTGTGATGTGCTGTTTCTGGTTGTCACGACACAGGGTATCCTAGTGTGGGGCCAGAAGCAACGTATGTGCCTGGATATAAATGTTTATGTTTATGTTCTCGACTAGAAGTACACGTTCTGTTTATATTCCTTCCAGAACATTCGTCTGATCGACTATGAGAAGCTGATGGACTCAGCAGGAAACAGGGTGGTGGCGTTCGGCAAGTACGCCGGAGTCGCTGGCATGATCAATATCCTGCATGGTATTGGACTGAGGCTGCTGGCTTTGGGTCACCACACGCCTTTTATGGTAAGTCCCACCCAGTACATCGGAAATATTTAGGGAGAGATATGTTTGCTTAGCAGTTTAGATATCGTTCTACTTATATATATCTATTTACACAATGTGATGCCTGTATTGCTGTTCTATTATCTTATTTTCAGCACATAGGCCCTGCTCATAACTATCGGAATTCCAGTATGGCTCGTCAAGCTATCCGGGATGCTGGATACGAGGTTGCCCTTGGAATGATGCCCAAGTCTCTTGGACCCCTGACATTTGTCTTCACTGGATCTGGCAATGTCTCACAGGTAACAATAGTACAGTGTGCTAAGTTGGTCATTAAACACGAAGCGGTATTATTCGCGCGTAATAACGCGAAAAGGTAGCAGAGTGTCTAATGAACAGTAAACACACTCACACACAAGGTTCAAAATAGCTGGCCAATTTTTGAGCCCAATGAGCGGGCGGGTTACAGTTTATTTATTCACAAAATATTCATTCTTTGTAGGCATAACAACTCCTAACAGAGATTTTAAAAAAAAAAAGTAAAAAGTAGTAATGCGTAAAAGATCAATTATGAGCCTAAATGTGTTGCCATAAAGATTCTTTAGAGTTTTACTTTACGATCTCCTTCAGATAATCATGTTCTTCGCAAAGAACATTATTTCCTTATAGGTACCTGTGCTCTCACTTATGAATTTGTTAATACGAGTTCAATATTTTACAGGGGAGTCAAGAAATATTCCAAGAACTACCCCATGAGTATGTACCGCCAGAGATGCTAAGGAAAGTTGCTGAACATGGAAGTAAGTACCTACCAACAGTCATTTACCAGTTACCGTTTATGCTTGTTCTCAGTTATCTAAAGAATTTAGGATATTAATTAATTTCTTTTTTCTAGGTCCGAATAAAATCTATGGTTGTGAAGTAAGAAGAAGGCATCACTTGGAAAGAAAGAATGGTGGAGGCTATGATGCCCAAGAGTATGAGGAACATCCTGAACGATACATCTCCACTTTTGCTCAAAAGGTATACTAACAGAACTCCACGTAAAGAAAATTAAATTATGTGTTTATGATGATCTAGGTCAATAACCTTAACGGCTGCAACGCACTTGAAGGTGATAGATAGTAAATGGGTGTAGTAGTTGATGATTTCATTCGATTTGAAAGTAGACTATGTACCAATCTATCAACTATAGTGTATTTAGATAGGTACCATATTGTACACTACATCGTCAGTATGATGAATGTTCTTTACCTGCCAAGCTTCATTGACAATGAAAGTGCAAGGCGCGATCATTAACAGAAGATAACATTCTTATCTTCGACCTTTAGCGGTCAATGCCACATAATAATCTGCCCAAGAACAGATAAGACGGTAAACACTTTGCCTATTTATAACGTTTTCCATCCCCAGATTGCTCCGTACACTTCTGTATTAGTGAATTGCATTTACTGGGCAGTGGACAGTCCAAAGTTGATGACGATTCCTGATGCGAAGCATTTGCTTCTTCCATCGCACACTCCATGGCTGCCGAAGAGTGTTGGTGCACCAGCTTTGCCACATAGGTTTGTGATTTAACAAAGGGTTTAGTTTTTCTCCAGTACGAAAATTGTATCTCATTCGTTCGGCAACTTTTCAGAATGCTGGCAATCTGCGACATCTCAGCCGACCCAGGTGGTTCTATTGAATTCATGAACGAATGCACAACTATTGATACACCGTTCTGCCTATATGACGCTGATCGCAACAAGGATACTAAAAGGTCTGTCTGAAAACTTTTAAATGGGTCGCACACACTTGCAACATATATATGGTCATGGAGAACGATCCTACTGACTCATGTGCTTTTGTTTTCAGTTTCAAAGGTCCTGGCGTGTTAGTATGCTCTATAGACAACATGCCCACACAGTTGCCTCGCGAGTCAACAGATTTCTTTGGTGACCTATTATATCCATATTCCGATGATATTATGAAGTCCGACGCCACTAAACCCTTGGATGATCATGATTTCTCACCTGTTGTTAAAAGGGTCAGTTACATAACCCTTAGGGCGTAGCCCATTTGGTTGTATTCCATTGGTCATAAAGTAAAATTTTACGCAATACTTTTCAGGCAATCATCACGAGTAACGGAAAACTAACACCACCTTTCGAATACATCAACGAATTGAGGATGTCTAATACGTAAGTTGATGTCAACCTACATAAATATTCCATTCTCCATCTTGAAATTACAAGGACTGATTGAATTTGTGCGTTGCAGTCGATCAAGACACAAGGTGGAAGGCAATGATCAACAGACTTCGGTGGTCATCCTCGGAAGCGGCCTGGTCTCAGCTCCCGTAGTCGAATATCTGGCTCGTGATAAAAATGTTGCAGTTACAGTAGGTAAGTAAATTACATTACGGTAGTACGTAGTGTACTACCATGGCAATCGTAGTACACTACCACAGAACACTGAATCATCACGCGGGATTCAGTGCTCTGTGTACTGAAGAATTTTATCTTTCTCCTTTTACTAATCGATTTTAGAAAAAGTCGATTAGTAAAAGGAGAAGAAGAAGTAGGACATATTTTTTTTATGTTTGTTGTCTCAAAACTGTTACAATTTATGAACCGATTTTAATTTAAAAAAATATTTGAATGGTTGACCATTCAGATTGGTCCAGTTAGAAATAGGTCCAGTAGTTTGGTTTCTAAAGCAAGAAAATTATTATGATGTCATCATGAGGTAAACGAAATTGCGTATTACTTTACTGTGCCTTATCAGTGGTGGTTAAGGTCATTGTCGTAAGATGAATTCTGTCATAAGTACCGTATATTCGTTTATATTGTCGGATAATACGTGTGGACTTGACTGTCAGACAGACACATTTCGTAGCCTTGTTTTCATGTATTTTGACGACATTCCACCGCATCCCTACCGGGGAGGAAGAAATAGGGCTTGTTTTTTTTAAATTTTTACCTTCGTGAATTTTTTGTGGTGGTAAGTGGTGTGGAGCTTAATATAAGGGGCAACATAAGACGCTCCACATCTCCGTAACCCCGTGTTGCCTGAAACGTAGTAAGTACTTGATGGTGTTATGGGGTTGCAACCGTTTCTGTCTTTTGCCCTCACACCAATAGTTTCATCATCATCTTGTACAAAGACGACGAAGAACAAGGGCTTAAACTTGAAGTCAGTTTTTTTAAGTTTTTAACTTGGTGATTAATTTAAAAAAATTAACAAAACCTTTTTTCAATAGCTTTTCTAAACAACCTTTTTTCATTAGCATCAATCGTCAAGGAAGAGGCAGATGCGTTGTCCGAACGCTACGGTGTGCAATCAGTATATCTTGAAGCGAACAATGAAGCTGCCATCAAGGAGCTGGCTTCTCGTTCGCGCCTGGTGATTTCCCTGCTGCCCTATGACCTCCACGGAACAGCAGCCAGGGCTTGCCTCCAAGCTGGAGTTCACATGGTCACAGCTTCCTATGTTAGGCCTGAAGTACAAGAGCTGCACCAACAGTATGTTTCCTGCAATTAATAATTAACTTGCTCGTTTTACCATTCGTTACTCGCTGAACGTAAATCCTTGTGACGGTACTTTGGTCTGATCTGAGTCACATTCGAGCGATCCTGTGAAATTCGGAAAAAAATTTTGGTTGAAAATTACTAATACTTTTTTAAAATTCTTTTAGAGCGAAGGAAGCTGGTATTACGTTCTTGAACGAGGTTGGTTTGGACCCCGGGATTGACCATTTACTGGCTCTAGAATGCATACACGATGTTCAAAGCCATGGAGGTCGCGTAGACTCATTTGTCTCTTATTGTGGAGGTAGATATTAATTTTGATGCAGTAGTTTACTTTATTTCTGTTGTATTTTCGTTTCTGTACCTGCATATTTTAGAGAATTAATTTTTGTACAGGTCTGCCAGCACCAGAATTCAGTGACAACGCCTTAAGATACAAATTCTCATGGAATCCTCGGGGTGTGCTCCTTAACACTATATCGGAAGCCAAGTATCTTAGTAAAGGACAGGTACAGATAGATGATAGAGATAAAGATTTGAAATATTATGAGCCATTGTAGGTAATTAGTTATAGTATTAATTATTTCAGGTAGTTGAGGTGGTGAGCGGTGGTGAGCTCATGCATGTTGCGCGTGAGTTGGACTTCCTGCCAGGTTTCGCCTTCGAGGGATTCCCAAATCGTGATAGCACAAAATATGCAAAATTGTATGGCATCGAAGACGCACACACAATTTTCAGAGGGACAATTCGCTACAGAGGTAAGAATACTCTAAATTATAGTTGATTAGTTAATGATTTTATCTAAAATGTTTGTTTGTTTAAGTAGGTGGAACATTCCCATTTGTCCTCTTCTTTAGATAACGTGACGACAAATTTTCCATCCGAACATAAAAACAATACTACTTATTTATTTTAATCGACATGCACACCAGTAGGTACATTGTATGCACGCTTTAATAGTTTCTATCTGAACACCAGTGAATGTTTTAGGAAACGCAGTCTTATTAGAGGGTTTACTCAAGTCAAAACTCGAAAGTCATAATCCAGAAGTTCGTAAAACTCCGAAACATAAAACCCTAGTTCATAGTTAAAAACCATAGTCATATTCCAAACCCAAATATTCAAAACCCCTAATGATTCAAAACACCGAAGTACGAAGCACATACGTAAGTACAAAATTCATAATGGCCAAAATTCTTAAGTGTGGACTTCAGTCCAGAGCCAAAGTACGTTATTTTTTTAAATGTCACTCCTTTTCCCAGATGGGCCGGCCGAGGCAAAGGCAAAACTTAAATTAACCTATGTTATATGACAGGTGTTATTACTTTTGACAGGGGTCATGGTTTTTGACAGGTGTCAACATTTTCGACAGGTATTGTTTTTTTTACAGGTGTTATGATTATTGACAGGTGCATGATTTTGACAGGTATAATGACTTTATTAGTCCATCGCCGCAGCTATGGTGATATTGAAGGTTTGCTCACGATGGTTTCCGGAACATCCGTACACGTTCCTAAGATAAATTTTATCTAATGAGATGAATAAACCAATGGGTATATGGCCTGTATGGGATTTACTGCATGCAAACATTGTGATACCTGTAAAAAAAAGCGACACCTGTCAAAAATAGTGACACCTGTCAAAAATAGTGACACCTGAGAAAAATAGTAACAACTGTCAAAAATAGTAACACATGTCAAAATTAATGACACCTGTCAAAAACAGCACCTCTCAAAATCGTGACACATGCCACTGCCACGCAATCTGAGAAAGGATCGATATGGGAAGCCTTTAGGTGTTTTAAACTTTCGGTGTTCCAAATATTATGTATCTGGGGACACGGCGGCAGCGCCCCCGCCAAGTCAAGCGCAAAGATGCAACCCTACGCCTATGCCTTTCTCGAAGCCATTCAGGACATTTTCGATTATGATTTTGATGATGATGAACCCCCGCGGGGGGTGTTGACGCGGGAAAGTGAGGGACAGCGCGAGGGACTATGTGTTTTACAAAGCTCTGTCACTCACCTTTCACGACAAATGCAAATGATGTAACCCAATAGTTAGACGATGTGTCAGTACTAAGGAAAGCTTCTGATGTCTATGATGTTATAGTAAAGTTATACATATCAAAAGGGTGAATATTAGGAGTTCCAATTTTTACGCCTGTTCGGTGGCAATTTTTTGTTACTCCTAATATTAGGAGAATTGAAAATTGCAATTCATGTAAAGTAAAATGTTCAAAAATACTTCGCCTAAGAACCTAAATAATGTCTGAGCCCTCACTTAGCAACTAAATATACTTTTCTCTACATCCACATCAAAAATATTTTTGGCGCCGAATACAAATTCAAGCTTATCAGACATGAAGAGATTCCTAATTTTATTAAAATTGATATAGAATACTGAAATCAATAAGAAATTACATTTTACACACTGTTTTATGTTGCACATTTGCGAGATAGCACAACAAACATAAATAACTTGCTCACTAGATATCTCGTTTAAGCGACACGTTAGGACAATACACCACATGACGTTTTTTGCTTGTTTAAGTGTCTTCTATAAGCAAGTGTCAATGTATGACGCTCACTTCAGAGAAAAAAACAAATATATTTGGAAAAATATTCAACTATTTGGGCTACCTAATCCAATCACTGATCATTAAATATCCTGAAGCTGATCTAAAGAACAAGGCTTAACTTTAAGTTCTACAAAACTTCGTAAGAACCTTCGAGAATAGCGTAAGACAAGACTGCACACTGAGTTTAAATAGTGTCGGCCTCTGCGACATCTAAATTTATAATATAAATGAAGTAGCGTGAACAGCTCTTAAATAATTTTGAATCAAAAAGCAAATTCGGTGGAATTCATCGTCCTTTCGGTGATCAAAATTACCATATTAGTTGCCATAATCATATTAGTTAATGTTAATAAAACTAAATCAAACTTGATTCACCACTTCTTTCTTCGTCTTGTCAATTTAAACTTTCAAATTTCTATTGCAAAGCCACAAAAAAGAGCCACCGAATTTACCGAATCGGCATAGGTACCAATTTTTATATCCACTTGCTGCATCAGAAGAAGCACAACTAACCGGTTTTAATATGCCCAGACAACGGGTCGCTATACTGTATGTAAGTTTAATGAGATATATATTGTTCTAAGGGTGCTATCGGAAGCCCGGCTAAGAGTGGGACAAACACACAGTGACCTCTGGTATCACTATCACAACGGTTTATATTATTTATTAATGTAGATAGACTTTTTTTTTGCGGTTTTTGACGAGTTTGAACGAAAAAGCGGGTGGGACAAGTCTCACTCAGAGCTCGTAATCAGTGTGTTTAAAGTGCCATTAATAGATTTCCTGGGTTTTTGATATGGCTAGATATATATTGTTTTATATTTCAGAATGCCACATTGAAGTAAAAGTTTAGTTTGATATAACAGTTTTCGATTTATAGCACTAACAAAAGTCAGAAATAATATTCACCCAAAAAATATTCCAGGTTTTGCAGAATGCATGAAGGCTTTGCAGCTGTTTGGACTTGTGGACCCCAATGCTCATCCTTTTCTTCACCCTGAAGGCCCCGAAATTACTTGGGTGAGTGACATTACAAATTTTCGATGATTCTCTAGATATAACATTTTTAGAATACATTTTTGCATTGTTACAGCGCCAATTCGCATGTGAGCTATTAGGATTGACGGATACATCTATCTTCTACGAGAACTTGAAAGGAAGACTGTCTGAACGGATTGGAAGCTCAGGAACGCAGGCATTGGAATCACTCGGTGTGCTAGAAGATGTGCCAATTTTGAAACTTGGAACGCCCTTGGACACACTTAGCTATTTCTTGGGCAAGAAATTAAATTTACGTAAGTGTACTTCACCAACGAAACCCTAAAAGTTGGTAGAGCCATCTTGCTTCCGCACAAACCAAACCTACGCAACACCATTTTATTTAGAGGCAATATTCCTAGTAAATTGTGTCACGCTGATATATTATTGCTACAAAAGAAGGGAGATAGAACAGATGTCGGAAACCGCAGACCGATTAGCCTAGTTTCACAAATTTATAAAATCTTTATCAAGGTATTAGAAAATCGTATTGCTGGACTACTAGACTCTCACCAACCTATGGAGCAGGCAGGCATCCGTCCTGGCTTTTCAACCACAGACCGAGGTGGTCATGTAGTTAACATATCATGGTCATATAGTATCAAAACTTCAACACAACTCTATACCTGAGGTTGACTACTCCAAAGCATTTGACAGCCTTAATCATTCTTCCATTTTCACATCACTCCAAATCCAATATATCAAGCCCTCATAGATCCAAATCTTAGAGACCGTATATCATAACAGTACTGCAGACATTAAATTTCATTTAGCTGGACCATCATTTTCTATATACCGCGAAGTGCACCAGGAAGACCCGCTGCCTCCGAAACTCTTCGAAGAAGTTTTTAAGACGCTGGTGGTCCCATGGACGGATAGGGGTATTGGTGTCCGATGACACTGTCCTTTTCGCCCCAACAGCACCCAAACTCGAGCAAATGCTATAAAAACTCAACACGGTGAGCCTTGAGGTTGGACTGAAGATGAATCGGTCGAAAACACAAGTCATGACCAGCAGCATACAACGTAGGGTCGAGGTAGATGGGCAGGAGATACAGTATGCCGATGAGTACACCTACTTGGGTCAGATAGTCTCCTTCAATAATAGCTCACATTTTTATATATACCAATGCACTATCTAATGTTTTGGATAGTTTCAAAAGTAGTATTATCCTGCAACACGGTATGTTTGTGTTACCGCTGTCGGTGATATATATAGCTGAATGTCAGCTATATACATCACACATTCAAAACTCTGACTGAAATGTCTTTGCTAATCCAATAGAAAAGGAAAAGTGTCGGTTGTTGAATGGTTATAATGGCTCGCGAAGTCAGCTCTTAATGGCTGACGAGCTAATTTACCCTAGCCATATACTATAGATCACTTTTAAGCTTTTATAGGCTTATCAACATTTATGCAAATAAATGAAATTTGAATCCGAATAACAGTTAACTAACCAATCGTTAAATATTAATCGTTCATTGCCATTGCATTGAAACATCTGCATATATTACAGCGAAAGAAGAAACAGACTTTGTAGTCCTTCGGCATGAGGTGGGTGTCACCTGGAGCGATGGTCGCAAGGAGCGGCGTGACGTCACGATGACGGTGAGGGGCGACCCTGGAGGACACACCGCCATGGCCCGCACTGTTGGCTTGCCCACTGCTATTGCCGCGAAAATGGTCCTTGATGGTAAGATATTAGACTTGTAATGAAAGATCTTTAGACAAGTCAAAGATTTTTTTTAATAGATATTACTATTTTATTTGCGTAAAGATCACACACGATATTCAATTTGAATTTCAATATTCATCTCATCAAATTTGATATATTGTCAATAATATGTAGATGATTTAACATAATCCAAATATAAGTCTAATTCAAAATCTACTAATAACCTTTATTTACGGAAACAATAATTCATACCCTTTCGTCTGTTACGATAATGTCATCCAGATAAAATAAAAAGTTCGTATTTTACAGGTGAAATTCAAGAGAGAGGTGTCGTTCTGCCCTTCTCACCAGTAGTCTACAGATCTTTGTTGTCCAGGCTAAGGTCAGATGGAATCGACGCAAAAGAGACTACTACACCCCTTAACTGATATCTGATGATAGCCCAACTCGATGTCTAAATTAGTATTATCGCATCAGTCGTATGAAAGTGAACTTCCAAAAACATCATATCATGGTAACACAACACTGTATTCTGAAGCCATCATATGTATGTTACACACAGTCACAAATAAATCTATGTACCTAGTTTCATGATAAGATAATGTAGGTACCTATTTATAAACAGATTTAAGTATTATTTATACTAAACGTGACTTTGTCAATTGTCTGGAAAATAATTTAAGTTACCTAAGACTGATTTTTCAAACCCCATATAAAAAGACAGACAAACATTATCTGAGGATTGAAAAAACGGCCGCTTCTCGTCCAAATAAACTGTAAATTTTTATGAAGATAAATATTTATTTATTTTTACGAAACATGAACTGTTTTATCTAATATGCCTTAAAAATTCCGTTTAATGAGTACCTCCTCCTACAATTGGACCACCAAGCAAAGAGGGAACTAAAGGTTAAAAAAACTTGTGTCTTCGCTGGGTTTGGCTTGAGCTGGTTCGCTCTATAATACTCGGATAGCCTTTGTAATGCTCCTGTTAGGTCCGACTCAATGTCTACGAACTTTTTCCGTTGGGCAGTTAGTGCCAGGTCATCAGCGAACAGGAAGTGTCTGAATCCACTTAGTAAGGGCTGGTCGTTAGTGTATATTTTGAATAACACCGGAACAAGGACACATAAACATAAACATAAATTATTTATTTAACTTATTTTATTCTTGCCCAAAATGAGAACCTAGGCACGAGGCCACCTTCTGACTTCTGTGGTCGTAATTTTCAATATCATCTTTCTCATGGTATCAAAGGCCAGTCTTATTTTTGTGTTTTCGCTTGGTTTGAAAAGACCATTTCTTTGGCCCTGCCCCACACAAAAAAGTCCATTGGGGTCAGATCTGGTGAACGAGCGGGTCAAGGAATGGGTCCGTCTCTGCCAATCCAGTAATTGGGAAAACAGGCGTCAAGATAGCTTCTGACATCAATGGAGCTCCGCACTCTTCCACAAAAACTGGAAGCTCATTCTGAAGAAAACCCAGTTCTGGCCGTTTAAAATATATGGTAAGAAGTGTAGTCCAATCGATGTTCTGCCGATCACTCCAGCCTACAAATTGATAGAGAATTTCGTCTGGAATGACACCGCCTTTTTCCAATGTGGATTGTGGTGGTTGTCAGCCCAAAATAAAATTATTTTTTAACGTATTAACGTATTAACTTTTTTTTTATTGTTTTTAAAAGCTTCTTACGCGGTGCGTCATAACAGCACGTTGAAGAACGCAGTGTGGAAGAACACAATACGTGTGGGAACCCACACACTGTCTAGTAACAGATCACCTATAAGTGCTGGTTGATTTACATTTGCATCTTGCATTATGGGCTCTATTGTGCCAGTTCTTCAGGCTAGTACGGCCCAATTTATACAGTCATCTCTGTGTTAATCATGACCATGTTTTATTAATCTTCCTTTCTTGCAGTTTAGTGCCTGGTTTAGGTCGATATTATTCTCCCCGATCCGTCGAAGGACTGAGGTTTGCAGGTTCGTGAGCGTATCTAATAGCTAAAGCTCCCTAAATAGGGTAGCAGTGAGATCAGTGTTATTAGCGGTGGTCGGGATTATAATTAGCAATTGTGAAGAGTTTCGACTATTTTGGTATATCTTTTCATTTTATTTGGTTGATTAGATATTATGACATTACTTTTTTCGGCGTATTTCTTTTGCCACAAGAGTTTTTTTTATTTGATAGTAATTTAGCATGAGTTTGATGGGATTTTAGCAAGAGCTCCGACAGCTCCGTGATCTAATTTGTTTCACGCTTGCTGCATACACAGGAGATGCAGGTTCGATTCCTGACCATATACCAATGAGATAATTAATTTATCTTAACCCAGATTTTACTGGATTTTTTAAAATTGGAACGCGATTTTGAACTTAAACACTTTAAGATAAGGTTCAAGTCCTATGAAACAAAATTGATCGTTTTAACGATCGGCAGTAATATCTGGGTTAAATGTACGGACGTTTTAACAGTGATGGAAAACATCGTGAGGAAATCTTCATTAATCCATAACTGCGGCGATGGGCTAGCCCCCTGTTATGCAAAATAGAGTATTCAATAACTGGCTCAAAGTGGACACAATTGTGCCTCTGCCACCCCGTATGGGAAAAGGCGTAATGCTATGTACGTATTTGATGGTCTAGTATATTATAAATATTTCAATATATATATTTTTTTTATATTTTTTTTTTATTAACTATACTATTTTTTACTTTTCGTCAGATTTGATGGCATAGTACTATTTGATTTTAGATGTTTTATAGCAGTCGTTGTTTTTCATGGGGTCGCATGCCTAGCTCGCCAAGTTTCACCGGTAGGTTCAGTTCATGTTCTAGTGACGTTATTTCTCTGTCTAAGATCAGAGTCGTCAGATGGTTTGTTTTAAAGTGTGAAATTCCTCACAAGTATTATCCATGTCTGTTTGTAAGTATCTCCATTCGCATTGTTGTGATTTTGTCAAGTTGTGGGTGTTTTTTTTACTTGCTTTTAATAGTATATTAATAGTCTTATACATTAAATCCAGTCGTTAACTTTTCTTTAATGTATTCTTTTCGTCTATCCTCGTCTCCGATGACGCCGCTCAAAAACCGATGTGAAAGTACAGTCTTCACTCCAAGGTTTCCGAATACTCTGTTAGATTCTTCGGTTGATTTATTTTTGATATCATATAGCTTTTTGAAGGTTCTGGGAAATAACCAAGTTTTATCAGTTTTTCTAGACATTCTTTTACGTTTTTTAGTTTACCCAAACCGGCGGAATCTTTAGCATACCAGTTTTGTAGAGATTTTCCAGAGTCTTTGCAGCTTTGGATTAGGGGTAGAATTCCGACTTCATACATTACCATTGCTAATGGATCACCCTGTGTTGTTCCTTCCTTGCTTGAGATGAAATCGTTTGAGCCTGATAGGCAAATGACTGCGTAACCTCTATATGCATTGAAAAGAAATATTGCACAGCGCGGCCAGTAGATTCTAGCATTCCAGAGAGTGATTGGCGACTCAGCGCGTTTAAGTAATTCGCGGCACCTATTAGGAGAAGTCCTTCATCACCTTCAGCTTCATTAAAACATTTGGTCATGGCATGATCCCACCTTCAATACCCGATTTCATACCTGCACATAGCTGATCAGAGCCACATTAGTTGAACAACTAGCCCTGATGCGGTCGCCATGGCTTTTGCAATGATGCGTCGTAGTATTTCTAACGCAGTGCTAACTCTATTCTTGCTTCTTTATAATAGAATTCTTGTGCAATCCCAATCGACAATTTCACTGCTGAGTTTTTAATTTGGTGCTGCGATTGACTCTCTCAGTTCAGAGCTGTGGTTCCCAAAGCGAAATAGGAGTGATCCCCATTGTTTTGAGTCGGTGCCGCTCTGGTCCAGCTCTGCCAACCAATTTTCTAGCAACATTTTCTATATTGTTTGAGGTGATATCGACATTCGTCGTAATGGGGAGGTCAGGTTGGTCTATAAAATCTGATAGTTGTGGAGTTACTTGGTTAGGATATTTGTCTTTAAATATTTGATTTAATGTTTTATTTTCTAGTTTTTCAGATGGGTCTAAGATACCATTTAATTCCTTAAATGGAATCTTAGAACCGTGGTTCCAAGATTCCAATTCCGTGGCAATCGTGGTTCCAGTGATAAAAAACAAGACGGGGTATGCCTTCAGGGTGCTGTTGGGGCTGCCACGATTTTGTAGTGCATCACGAATGTTTGCGGAGGCGCGTGTTGATGGCTTCCACACAATTATGCGTAAAAGGATGGCGTATCTGTTGTGCAGAACTCGTGGCAGCGGCCAACGGTCTCCTGCAGGTAATAGCAGCTAGGGTAGACAAACCCTTTATGCAGCATTGGGTTGAAGCTCATACATTGCCAGGCATAGGTTCGCGCCTAAATTAGAAAAATCTGGTATGCTCTGTATATTCTGTTTATATTGTACTACTAACATACGTAAGACTACTTATTAAAACTTGCATATGGACTTGGCCTAAAATAAATAATTATTATTACCTTTATTAACGGCAAGAGCTGAACCTTAAAGTTACTGAACTAGAGTAATTTTAGCGAGATTTCAACAAACTATTCACATCGGTATTTGGGGGCACGGTAGTGCCCCCTCCAAGACGAGCCAAGCGAAGCGCAAGGGCACTATTACCTTTCGTCGAAGTGCTTCGTCTCGCTTCCTCATAACTTTGATTTGGATTATACCAGATAATCGAAATTCTCGGGATATGGCGTCAATGGCGATTCATTAAACGTATAAAGTTTCAATTGCAAAGCTTTTATACTTTAGATTTTATTGATTTCTTAAAAACCCCGATATCGTCACTGACTCACTGATGATCATCAAAATTCTTGGGTATTTAGTATGTTAGCAAGAATTAGTAAAAAAACAACAAAAGATCTAAAACTTGAAACATTTATCCCCCAACCCCTTAAACTATGGGATGGTAGTTTGTACGAGACTTCCATATATTTTGATACCAGAGTTCTGAAAATTGATAAAGGGACTCCTTGATATAAATAATACAACACATATTTCAGGATTTTTAGTAAACCCCCCCCTCGCTTTAAATTAGAAATTAGGATTAAGCGCGCGCAAAACGCCTAATTCGGCTACACGAACATCGGTCTAAGAATGTTGTCAAATCGCGAGTGCGGTGCATTAGAGGCAAGTGATACATAGTTAGGTATCCTATTGTATGCCATTGATCCCTAAACGACATTTAGGTGGCTAGATGTCAACTTGAACCACAATCGAAGAGTCAAGTCTAAAACAGAAATGACAATGCTGAATTCCTATTCCACAAACATGTACTAATTACGAATCGAAAAAAGGCAAAGATGGAGAGTGAGTGAAAAAATACACCTCTGATGTGCAAGAAATACATAAAAAAAAGAAAGACAACATGAAAAAAAAATATCTTAGGCAACTTACATAAAGTAGTGAAATCCCACAAAAACATTTTCATGTAAAATTTTGCCAAGACGAGACCATATGGCTTGCACTGTCAAAAAGTTATCAGATCTCATGTAGAGCCAAGCTTCTAACTCTACACGGCCTGATTCTCTACAAGCCCTAACTTTACAAACTCTACACCTTAGTCAAAATGTGTGGCTTGGCCGTGTCCCTATCGTCACATGGGATGGGAGTAAGGAGAAAAATATATTTACTGTTCGTTACTTTTATTTTATACAATAGTTTTTGTAGTAAAAATTAATGTTGTAAAAACGAAATAGATTTGTTTATTCGTTCTTACAAGAACTATACCCGTTACTGCAAGAACGGATTGTATGAACAAATCTCGTTACTATCAAGATTGAATGATTTTATAATCATAAACGAATAGGCTGTAGTAAAAATTAATGTTAAAACAATAAATAGATTTGTTTATTCGTACCTCCGCTTACCAAGAGAGCATAGACAATCATAAAATCATATCATTGGCAAGTAGACGAGTTGTAGCCGATATGAAACTGCCCCACGACGCCGGTAACTACCGCGTCCACATTGGTGAGCAAGGTGTTGCTGCGCGCTGTCCCTCTGCGAGCGCGCCAGCACGTTCCGAGCGTGCTCACACAAGCACGTACGCTCGCCAACTAAGCTGCCAACTCGCATTTGAAGAGGAGCATCTATAGATATGAAAGGCATTTTGTCGACTTGGACATATTTCTGTTGAGTCGTCCTCAATTCGAACGCCACATCAAGGACGAAGTGGGGCGTATCATCCATCAGTGATTCTAATTAATAACTCTACGGTCACTCAAAACATGTCAACATTGGTACCTCTTCCAGAACTTCCCCACACCACACCTACAGTGACTCACCCCGCTTAGTGGGCAGCCAACCGGAAACCAGATCCCAAGACCTTGCTCGTAGGGCTTAGCAGGTACACTCACTCAGCCCACATACACGCTTTGTATTATATTTTGTTTATTATGTTGTCCTGTTTTTTATTGATTGCCCTGTTTTGTAATTGGTAGTTTTCTCAATTAATTGTATTTTTATTTTTTATTTGCTGTGAACAGCAAATAAACAAGGAAATGAAATGAAAGTCGTCTGTGATTATTTGGAAAATGGTGAAGGTTCTTGTAATTATACATGATATTTTCAAAATTTCTTTAAATTTCTTTCAAAAAGTCAATTTGTTTCAAAAGAATAGCTCTTTTCTGTAATATAAACATAGTTTGGATATCCGTTGCATTCTCCCACTACAAGATACCATAGGATATAACACTATAAATTAACTAAACTAAAAAAAAAGACTAGCCTAGCTGTAGCCATTCCGCAGAACTTAATCTACCAGCTAATTTATGTATGTGGGGTTCCCACTAAATTTGCTATCAATCGTTATTCCAAGAAACTTCGAATAATTTTCTTATCTTAACGTGTTGCTATCTAACACTAAACTCAGGTCTCAACTTGCCTGATATTTGGAAAAGATACAATTTATTTTACCAACGTTTAACAATAATTTATTAACTGTGAACCAATTCAAGGTAAAAGACAATACATTATTAAGATCATCAAAATCTTCTTTGTGACTTTAAATTTTGAAGGCCAGTGAAGTACCATCAGTCAACAACATGTCAGTCAATTTTTCTTCCATAAAAGGCAGATCTTAATATACACCAGGAAAAGGAAAGGGCCTAATATGGAACCAAAGGGAACGCCGATATTCACTCCTAATCCATCAGGTTTAACACCATTGATTTCTGATAACCAATCCCTCCAAGCAGCACCCGTTCGTGAGTATGACTTGTGCACAAGCCATCACCCCCCTCACCATATTTGAGGGAGGGGAGCAACCCGCTACACAGAGCCTCCGCAAGAAAAGACATTTTAATGAGCATGACGTTAAACTCTGGTTTCTTGGTAACAGACTTGTATTCTACGTTAAAACTAATAAATTGTTATGAGTCACCCTACATAGCACTTTTGTACACTTAATTATATTACCAGACTATTAAATTATGTTATTGCATTTGTAAAAGTAAGGTTAATATATAATATGTAATAAAGTAATAATGTTAATATTATTATCATTATCATGGAGCTTGGGGCATTGAGGCCATGCAGTTTTGTCTTTAACATAGTCATTAATAGTGCTTTCTTTATGAGATTAGCCTTAATAAATGTTTTAAACCTGTGCATGGGCAATTGATCAATTCCCTCTGGTAACTTATTATAAAACCGTATACAGTTCCCCATAAATGAACCATTAACCTTCTGCAACCGAAATCTAGGTGCATTCAGTTTATTTTTATTTCTGGTGTTGAAATTATGTACATCGCAATTTTTGGCAAAGATGTTAATATTTTTCCGAACGTACAATAAGTTTTCATATATGTATTGACAAGCCACTGTAAGAATATTGATCTCCTTAAATCGTTCCCGGAGAGAATCGCGGGATTTCATATAATATATGGAACGAATTGCTCTCTTCTTCTGTAGCATAAATACCGATTTTATATCTGCGGCTTTACCCCACAACAGAATGCCATATGACATAATGCTGTGAAAGTAACTGAAATATACTAATCTTGCAGTGGCTTCATCAGTAAACTGTCTAAATTTTCGTACAGCTACTCAAGCTGTTTGCTAATTACTTTGCTATCAGGTTACAATACGTACAGGTTTCCGGTATGCGTTCAGTGTGCTATGATACTTGCTCTGGTGTAAGTCAGGGGAGCACCCTTGGCCCTACCCAGTTTCTTATGGCAACAAATATAATGACCAACAAAATATTTTTTTCCTACCAAAATGTCCACCAAAAGTTGCAGAAAATATCAGGGCAAAATACTATGGTAGCTTAGGTCAAGGGTAAAGTGGGTGAGCGAAGTGAAGCCCCCTTTATCTTACGTGTTAGTTGAACATGTAAGAACAACAAAAAATACTTAAAACATAAACTTAAGTATACAAAACATAAAAAGAAGTTTGGTGATCATTTATCCAAACACAATTTGGTGGATATCCATTGATCCATGACTGCCAAAGTCATTTCGAATTTATTGGCAGTAAATTTTTGAATTTTTTGGTAATCGTTTAAACACAAGCCGTTTCTTAATATGATCAACGATCTTCCTGAAGTCAAGACTGCCGAGTGTCTTATGTTTGCTGATGACTTGAAGTTGTTCTTGAGCATCGAGTGTGATGATGACGATGAGCTGTTGCAACGAGACATTGATAGAGTGGTTGAGTGGAGTGTGAGAAATAATATGACCTTCAATAGCTCCAAGTGCAAGATTATGACTTACACTCGACTCTTGACTCCTATTTATCATGACTATTCTATAACTGGCACTCCTATCATGAGAGTTAATAAAATACGTGACCTGCCTGGGACTGACTATGGACACCCAGCTAACATTTAATGACCACATTCAAGATACGTGTAAGAGAGCTTACAGGTCGCTTGGGTTTGTAATGAGGCAGGCGAAGTTTTTCAGTGGTGTTTCTACAGTCATAACATTGTACAATGCCTTTGTACGTAGCAGGCTTGAATACAAAGCTATCATCTGGGACTCACATGAAGTCAAATATAAGCTCATGTTGGAAAAAGTCCAGCGTAAATTTGCAAGATCCTTATTTAAGATGATGTATGGGTACTATCCACACGGTCTTTGTTTGTGGCAGGAATGGTGGGAATTGACACCCTAGAGTTGAGAAGGAAGCAAGCACTACTAGTGCACTACTTTCTCCTTATACACAATAGAGTGGATAACCCCACAGCTCTGCAAAGCTGTACCTTACCTTATCAGCCCCAAGCCGTTACACAATGTTGCGCTCTCGGCTCTGTTTGCGACGGGTGTGGCCCGTACAGAGCACGCTCGACACGCGCCCACCTTCCAGGTACTGACATTGCTAAATGCGTGTATCACTCTGTACCCAGAAACTGAAATTTTTGGTATGAGCCTTTGGAAATTTATCCAAATAGTTAATAAGTATTTCAACATAATTCTGACTGAAAATGAGAAATTGAATGATAATTCGTAATTGTAAATTGTAATCTAAGTAATCAATGTTTTAATAATGATACCTAATTGAATTTATTAGATAAATTGACTTGTATTATTTTGTTATTGCATTGCATTACTATTCACATGTGTTGGTGTATACTGTAAGTGTGTGATATGGATTAATAAAGAAATCTAAATAAAAAAAAATCTAAACAGCAAAAGTTGCAGACCTCAATCTTCCAGGTATATACGATGTATGAGCACCCCTCTGCAATTGTGAATCTAGATGAATACCCAAGAATTTAGTCGACTGTACCAGGTCTAAAGGCTCGTCACTAAAATACTTAAAGTGGGATCCCTTCTGACATTGGGTAGCGAGAATTTCACAACATTTAGTTTTTTTAGAGAATAACACTAATTTATTGATGGTAAAGTTAAACTTAAAAACTAGCGTGATTGCTTTGTTAACATTGTCAAAATTCTTCTGGGTTCTGTCAATCTTAAAAATAAGTGAAGTATCATCAGCAAACAAAACAATATCACATAGTTTTTTTTACAAAAAAGGCAAGATCGTTAATATACACCAAAAACAAAAACGGGCCCAATATTGAACCTTGGGGGACGCCCATTGAGATGAGAGATCCAGATGGCCTCTCTCCATTCACATCTTTCTGGATTCTATTACTAAGATAAGAGATGACAAGTTCGAGAGCTTTCCCCTGAACTCCGTAATGGTGTAATTTACAAATTAACGTTTCGTGACCAACGTAATCAAATGCTTTGGAAATGTCACAGAAGACACCAATTGCATCTTGTGACCTCTCCCAAGCATCAAAGATATTTAAGAACCTTGTCCCTGCATCTGTAGTGAAACGCCCTTTAGTGACGCCATATTGTTCACTATGGAACAGGCGGTTTATATTAAATAAAATGGGTCAATAACTGGCTTAAAATATTTTTTTCAAATATTTTACTTAGATCGGGGAGTATTGATATTGGTTTGTTGTTAGTCGGATCACTTTTATTGCCGGACTTATATAAAGGAATCAGTTTACTATTATTAATAACGTCATGCTTAATAATAGGGTCCTGTTTTGCACACTTCGGGTATGGAACCAGTAAAACATTATTTAAGCGAGTTTGTCTGGTAAGTGTGATTCTATTCGGCTCTAAAAATACATGACATGAATTTAATTATTTAAATAAAGTTATTAATCGTTGTTTCATTGTTGTATCCACAAGCAAATCTATATTAAGGTCGCCACTTTATTTATTAAGACAGGGTCATATAATAAATTAAATATAAAGATAGAAAGTTATCTTTCACAATAGTTAAAAAGATAAAGACTATCTTTTGTCTGCCTAAAGTCAGAAATAGATATGTTATATCAAGATAAACATAATTGTCGTATTGACCTGATATACTGCACATAAGTTGGTTCAGTAAATTTATGTAGTTTTGGCGTCCTTTTGAAGATGCACCTACACAAGGTTAACAGAAAGGTAGTCTTATTTTAGAAGGTTGATAGGGACATCATCCTGAACAGCTCTCACACTAAACCGATCTCAACAACTAAACCGATTTGATCTGAGCAACTTTAAGTTTTACTTTTGTTAGAAGTGAAAAATGAAGGTGCTCTGGAAAAGAACAAGTTAGAATCTTTCTTAATCCAAGTTTGTTCAGCGAAAGCGAGTTAATTAATTAGGTTTACTTGTTTAACCCCTTTGCTATTTTACCCACCAACAAAATAGGCGCACTGCATTTGCTATAACTACCATTCAAAATGCATTGCATTGCATTGCAGATGTTAACCCCTCGATGATTCGATTACTCATCCAGCATCATAACTCCTATAACCAAGCGCTATCCTATCAGCTAACTTATATATTATGTGTTTTTTTATTTTCCAGTTAGAGTGCAGGAGATTTCGTTTTGCTACAGGCCACAGCAGAGCTGGTCGATGAAGCAGGCCTACAAAAGGTTTTTTTTTTTACTAGACGACACTGGAGGGTGCTGCTATTCGCTTGATGACTCCTTAGGCGGTAAAGTTGTGAGTCATACACTCCAAGTATATATCTTCGTTCACTCCAGTCTTTGATTGACGTTAATGTAGTGACCATTTTGAATCTCTGTTTGTCATGCATGTTGGTATAGCCTTCCCTTGTGAGTATGTAAGGTCATCTGCTTCAAACAAAATTGGGAAAATCTTGCCATTTGTATAGTTTGTCTGACTACAACGACCTCTTCAATGGCACCTAATCTCAAAAGCACATTTCAGATGTCGCTGGTGTAGTTGGAGGCTGTCTGTCTATCTGTCAAAGTTGTCAAATTCATTTAACTTCACTTCACTTCCCCTTTCACTTCTCTGCTGGCCGGAAAATAAAAAATAATGAAATAACAATGAAGGCAAATTTTGTGTTGTTGCCCCATAAATGCCCACCATAGAATCTTCAGTAGTCTAGGTGACGTCCGTTAATAAAGTTCCATAATAGGTGCTGTGCGTCTCTACAGGTATATGGCGACTTCATATGTTGCTAGTGTAACGTGTACTTGAAATATCACGTGTCGTGTTGTTAACCCTAGCCTCAGATGAGCGAAACTCTTTGCTTACTTGTTACGCCATCGCCAGTGCCACCAAGCGGGAGCAAAGGCAGGCAAAGCCTAGCATAAGCTGCCTTTGCATCGAACAGCAGCATAAACAAAGACTGAATATTTTAGATCAAAACTTTCGGGAAAAGTGAATTTAATAATAATGAAATTGCATTAGAAAGTCTTTCAATTGTTACATAAGTCGTGTGAGTGAAGGGTTCGATATATTATTGATAATGAAAAATAGAACAAGAGCTTTAACGTCCAACTGGCTTTAAGCTTGCTTCTCACACAGGAGATGCAGGTCCGATCACTGACCATGTACCAATGAGATAACTAATTTATCCTAAGTACAGTATCGGACGTTCAGTATTTCAACTGCTGCTGGATGACACCATAAGGTGTAATCCCGGATACTGTCGCTACGTGGTAGGTAGGTTGTGGTCGTAAAACCCCTCCATCAACCCGCACTGAGCCAGCGTGGTGAAGTATGGCTTAACCTTACTGGTACATACTCAAAACCAAGATGGGTGTGTAATATGAGCTCTATATAATTCCACGTACAGAGCACACATTCAATTGGCGTCAATGCTCAAAGGCAACTGACTGATCCGCCCGTAAAGTAATTGCTTTTCCGCCCGTAAAGTAATTGCTTTCGATTGTTTGTTTACACGTGACATTGACTCCTATTTCTTTCGAACAAGGTACAAACTGCAAGTGCAAAGTTTAGGGCTCATACGATTACATGATTCGGGTGTTTGCGGGAATACGACATTTCCATGGATGCCATCACGCATCACAGACAAGGACAATTGACAATCGATCCTGCATCGAGTAAGAGAAGTTTCTTCGGTTGCTAACTATATATAGGTATGTTACCGTAAGATTGTCAAAACCGTTAGTTTACAAATCTCCCAGTGTCGCATTTTTGATTAAATGTGCAGTAAAGATAATGAAATTTTATTAATGAAATGCAATGAAAGTCTAACTACGAGAAAATAAATTTAATAAAAATAAATTTTAACAATAACAAATTTAATTTATTTTAATAATCAACCCGAAGCGTGATGAGAAAAAAAAGTCGCGGGTGTTCGGCCTGTCTGATTCGGCTTGATAGGTGGGTAAAACTCCCCTTTACGGATGGTCCGCGGTGCCGATGGAAGGTCGTCACGAAGTGGAAAGTGCCGGTCGTCACGAAGTGGAAAGTGCCGGTCTTCACGAAGTGGAAAGTGCCGGTCATCACGAAGTGGAAAATGTCGATCGACACGAACTGGAGTCGGCCGTCACGAAGCGGATGGTAACGGTCGTCATGAAACTTCGGTGTCAAGTGGAGTGCGGACGTTGAAATTTAAGCGTAAGCGTCGAACCCTGCAATGGACACAATACAAGCGTATAAACATTCCATGTGCTCACCCTACGGCAACGCCAAGAGAAGTATTACGTAGTAGCATGCCGTAGTGTTACAAAATCAGTTAAAGAGTTTACAAAAAAAAAGTAATATAAAGAAATAACACAATATTATTATAATAATGGCCATATTAAATTTAGTATCTTGAAAATAGAAAATCATGATATGTGCCATTTATATATTTACGCGCAGGCAAGGCGCGATGATGATGCAATAAGCACTTCTAGAAGCATCCACAATTATGAAAACAGCAATTTTGTGCACACGATTAAAAATAGCAATAGATAGGAATGTGAGCAATGAACATTGAACATGGTGTATGATGCAATCATAAAATCTTAAGGTGTATTCACCACTTACCCAATATCTAGGTTTAGTACAGCACTTTGAATGAAGTTATGTATCTACTTGGGAAAAATGTCCCAAGGGAAAATTGGAATAAAAAAGGATTCCTTTCTCAGAGTACGAATAAGGTCGCAATATGTAATCACGGGAGTGTTGCTCTGGCCGGAACGCGTTAGTTTGTAAACTATCGGCTTCGCTGCGCTCCCCCTACTCCCTCTCTAATCTTCACCTAAGCTACCGCCGTGTTTGCCCCTGGTATTTCCTTTGCAATTAAAGTTTTAACCAGTTCACAATTTAACAGTTTTATTATAAACTAACGCGTCATATCGTAAGCAGTACGGTACAGTTTACAATTTATCGATAGTTTGTAAACTAACGAGAATAAACCGTTAGATTATAAACTAACGGTTTTGACAATCTTACGGTGACATCTACAGGGTGATATTTAATTAGCTGACCATATTTTGAGAAATGATAGTACCCATTATTATGAACAACTTTCCCCCAGAAACATGGTCGTAAACGAAAAAATATTTTCAGTATCCCATAGTAATTTGTAATCAGCCGATCGGGTAAATGTACTGAGGGCCGAAAATAATTTTTCATTTGCGACCGCATGTTTCTTTGGGAAAGTTAATCACGATGTTAATCATATTTTGGGGAATGATCGGTGCTATCATTAACCAAAATATGATCAGCTCATTAAATGTCACCTTGTATATTTCACCGTAAGATTGTCCAAACCGTTAGTTGATAAATCAACGTTTTTTTTCTCGTTGGTTGGTCAACTATCGCCAGATAGTAAACTGTAGCGTACTGCTTACTATATGACGCGTTAGTTGATAAACTAACGGTTAAAACCGTAAATAGTAAACTGGTTTAAACTTGAACTGCAAACGAAATACCAGGGCAAACACTGCGGTGGCTTAGGTGAAGACTAGAGGGGGCGAGTGCAGCGAAGCTGCTCGGAACTATTCGAAAAATCCACAAGTCACAAGCTATAAGTTTCAACGAATATTATTGAGAAACGGTATTACTGTTACACGTGTAAATAATGACTTGTGATTGTTCACTTGTTTGTCACTTGTATTGTAAGCGTCTTCTAAGAGCAGTTTCGTGAAAGAGTTACTATGGTTAATCCTATGTGGACGTGTGTCTTTCGTGCAAAAGGCCGAGTCACAATCCTCAATGAGGGACAGGATGAGGTTGTGATAGTTATAACGCAGGGTGTAATATTTAAAATCACGTAAACTTTTTCATCTGTAGAATAAGTATGATATACCACTGGCAAGACATATTGCCAATTTGAAGTCGATGAGCGAAAACGGTTACAAACGTTTTTGATTTCAAGTCAACCACAATGAAAATACTGCTTCCCCGTAAAGTGACATGGAAAAAAAAGGTATGACATCCATGTCATTCTTGTTTGTATTATTATTTTTGTCTTAACCTAAAATGTTTTATCAAATGACTTGATTTGTGATTTGGCGTTCTTTTTTATATGATTTATTTTTACATATTTACTTGGTTAAATCTCGATTGTGTGTTGGAGCGTCTCGAAAAGTCTGCGGATTTTTTTGCTGACCATTATTGTAACGATGACTTTACGCTGAGTCCTATACATTTTCGAAATGGATAACGACCCGAATAACACTGTAAGTAGCGTACAGTAATGGTATCAGCGCCATCAGGTCACGGGCGTTCCGAAACATCTGCTTGGAGTCTGGAAAACTTCTGCAATTCTGTATTATGAGAGCCTTAGCATACCTATATAATTTAATTATATAAAACCACATAACTGTCGTAACACGACCTAAAGGAACCTAACTGCAATAACAAAGACGATCGTATGAACATAAACTTAACACAAGTTAACATCATCCATCGATCTGCATTGGAGTCAGCGTCTCCAGCGTGGAGCTCTATTTTATTCGACTCCGCGGGCCTTAGCATACGATAAGTAGTGGAATAAAAAGCGTAGGTACCTACTTTGGGAGAGTCCTATGCCCTTCAGAGGCTGATTTTGAATTTAACCTATGGGATAAGTGAAACAGTGGACAAGAATAGCAGGGCTCGGGAATTGGAGAAGCCGTATTTCATATAAGCCTATGCCCATTAGTGGCGATGCCCATCGCTAGGCTGATGATGATACGAGGGGCTTTCAAGGTATTGTCGGTATCGAGTTGATTTTGTAGTTATGATGGTAGTTTTGGCTTAGGATTCTCGTGAGACATTATCCAAAGTGACATATAAAAAGTTTTATTAAATTATTCACGAAGCACAAACATTTGGTGGCCGTTTATAAGGATTCCGCATATCATTCAAAATGAATCAAGTGAATTTAAAAGGGATAGAAAGCATTGAAGATGACCCTCGATCCGGTGGTGCCGTTTCTGACCATGGAAGAAAACATGGAAAAAAACCGAGAAACTTGTACTCGATGATGCTCGAATAAATAATAATAAAGTTAATATTAATAATTAATACTTTATGACTTTTTGAACCCCTAAAAAGTAAATGCAAGATGATTGCCTCGAATGCTTACAGCACCGCAGAAACAAGCGAGAATTGTTGTGAAGAGTTTTTGGAGCATTTTGATGAAAATCCTACTTAGTGTACTTGATTGTCGTACCTGAGAAAAAACTTGGGCTCGTCGTTACGGTCCTGAGAGCAAACACGAGTCAATGCAGTGGCACATAAAGGTTCACCACCTCCGAAGAAGTTTAAAGTCACGCAATGGTCGGAAACCTAATGGTCACAGTTTTTTAGGACTCGAAAAGGTATTTAGCTCTTTGAATATACCAGAAAGCCCAAATCATAATAAGAGCAGCATGACCAGTCGCTAAGCTTAATTTGAAGGAAGCCATTAAAGAAAAATGATGCGGTAAACTGACCGCGCATGTGTTGCTCGTCCACCACAACGCGCCGCTTCACTCCACTTGCCAAGGCGGAAATTCAGGAACGTGGTTTTCAAGAGACTAATCATCCAACTTACCCTCCAGAGTTGCCATCTAGTGACTACTTTTCGTTACCAAAGTAAAAAAAATTGCTTCGTGGAAAGCTTTTTCCCACGATGAAGAGCTCTTATGCTCCGTATTTTTGAGGGTATAGAAAATAATATTTTAAGCTGTATTGGGGTCGCAGGGGACTATGTGGCAAAATAAAAATAAACAGATTTTTCTGACAATCCCTTGTAATAATGATGATGATGCTGGTGTGTGATTGATTGCAGACGGCGGGTCGCGAGACGGGCCGGTGCATGTCGGTGGCGGCGATGCAGGCGCTCCACCGACTGCGCGAGTGCCGGCTGCTGTGCGACGCGATCGTGCGCGCGGACGACGGCGCGGCCTTCCCGGTGCACCGTGCGATACTCTCTGCCTGCAGCCCTTACTTTCTGTTAGTCCATGCCGTAATATAGATTAATAAGTGTAAGGTGTTACAATACGACTACTATTTCTTTACCGCTCGAGCTTCGCGGCTTTTATCGGCACATATCAGAAGAAAATACACATTGCTGAATATTCATTACATAATTATTACCTTATAGTAGAAAAAAGTAATGTACCGAATACACATTTGTAGAGTATTCTTGTAAATTACATATGTGTCACTCGCACAATCACTTTCACCGTCTGAATCAGACACATTGATTATAAAGCTGCTTTACTAAATATTTGCATCCACTTTTTATTCTTCAGTTAAAAATTCTTCCTCACATTTGTTGCGTGATTGCAAATACCATAATAATTTTTAATTCGAGAATATTTCAACGTATTTATGCTGTTATTCATATTAATACAGTTTTTACCTAGTTTCCTGTTCCAACATTGTTCTAAAAATATTTATCTACTTAGAAATATATGCGGTTAAATTTCATAATTTTTTAGGACGTAAACGGTGGGGCTTTCGAAATTGCACACTTACGTGTTTTTGTTAAATATCATTATTTTATTTATGCAAACCGATAGTCCTAATTAATACAATAATATTACTCAGAGCACTTTTTGATGTAAATTATAATATAAAATTTGCGGGAAAAAATTATTTAATAAAAATAATTCATGGATCGATATCTAATTTGCTCTATAAGTGCCAAGTCTTAAAAGTGCTCAAGCTGGATTTTTGTAGGCTAAATCTACTGGGGTTTGTGTATAACGCCACATATATATAATCCACAAGGTCAGAAGACAAAAGGAGATTATGCAGTATGTCCTCATTTGGCGCATACCTGCTTACTTTAATGGAATGTCCTTCACCATATTTCCTAAACTCTGTTTCTTGCTTTTAAAGCTTCTTTACAAAGTTTTTCGATGGGCATTAACCCAAAATGTTCGATTAAGTCTGATCCATGTATAAGTATCTTATGGACGCTAGCAGGCATATTAAACCACGAATATAGATTAACAAACAATGCTGCTGTTTCTCGGCAAACTGAGAAAACTGCAACATCTACATGTTCTACACATGCTATTGTTTGCAGTATAACATGAAACCTTTTGATTAAATCTTCAATAATGCCTGTAAAACGTGCAGTTTATTTACTATCTCCGAAAAACTTTCTAGCCGTGTAGCCATCATTTGTGGTTCCAACTTCCTGTTGAACAATGTCAATCTGCAAATTTCATTAATTTCGGAATTATTGTTTATTTTGCCTCTTACGAGTCAAAATAAATCTTTATTTTCTTTTCTTGCAGTCCATTGTTTGATGTTTAACCTGTAAGCTGAAATTTTTGTCATTGACATTTTACAACGATATCGTGACTTCTTATTAAAAATTATAAGCGTAGTATTATTAATACCTATACATACCTATGTGAAGTAAACATTCCATACATCTGATCCAGTCAAGTAAAGATGAAAGTCCTTACTTATACATTTATTTATCTACTGGACTTCAGTAAATCGTTTAGATTGCTCGTTTCTGAGGGCTTCGCTTTACAGATATCGCAGGAAGCAGGCAAAGTGTCGGAAATATATGAAGAAATTTTGCCATCTATCATTGTCAAGAGCAATTCGTGATTTATAGATACGTCTCCTACTTTTGCGAGCTGCAGGACTTAAATTTGGTCTTGAACTACTTGTCTGTCTCTTTCTGCTTATTCTTTAGTTTTTTTCATAAATTTGAACATGATAGGTCGACAGTAAAATGTAGATGATGGTCGATTTTGTGAAACAAACTAATTATAAAGATACTTGAATCATCCAAATCAGCCTTTTGCCAAATAATGTTTTGTCCTGCAGCCTCATCATAGGCTTTTTTTATTTGCTTTTGCTTACAAGTTGCTTTTGTATTCAGTTTTAAATTATTTGTAATTATGAGTCTGGAGACAGTTAAATCAAGCAAAGCTTGCAATTTTATCTGCGCTCCTTCGTCAGTAACACTTAAATGATCTTATGAGGGATAACAATCCAGTTTTGCTTGTCCAACTTTAAAATATGAAGGAAACAGACCAATATGCAATTCATTGGCAGACTCTCTCAGACTCATGTATCGCCACATTAAAAGTTTAAGTGACACTAACAGGCTCAGTGCCTTTTCGGTTTAAATAATATATAAATATTATTTAATCTGGACTGAACCTTATGGATATCTTCAGGGTGTTTGATAAGATGGTCCAAAATTCTGCTTCTGGAGACTAGGAATTACTTTAAGTTTGAAAACGTCTTCTTTTTTGTCTTGAGCCCAGTTCTTCGAATTGTTTCCTCGGAGTAAAGGAAGTAGAAGCTTCATATACACTAGGAGGTAATTTTTTCTTTGTTGTCAGATGGCTCACCGTCCATAACATCAACTTGTTTTCTTTCAGTAGCAAAAAAACTGGGCCATACAATTCATGAAAATGATTAAAATCATTATTAGCATCAGTCCATCTAAGTTTCCTATTAGAAGTTAACTTGCGGCAAAATTTTGAGCAATCACAGTGTTTTTTCATTCAAATTTTTACACTATCCGAAAATGTTTTAAGCTTCTCTTTTAAAAGCATAAATAAGTGAATACTATTCATAACATGTTTTGTAACGATCGCGAATATTTGAGAATAGCAAAGAACGATAGCTTAATTACCGATAACATTACGGGTTAAAAAACAACCAGGGTGAAACCCCACCCGGGCTAAAACCAACAACGAGGCCTGTATGGTGGATCGCGCCCCACTTTACCTACCCAGACCTACCTAATAATCTTGTGTTTTTGTCTTTATATTTTAATTTTCTATTTTTAAACCACTTTTTTATAATCACCTTTGATCTGATCTAAATACCAATAAATTCTCTTTCTTAAGTTGCCTCTCTTAGGGCCACCAGCTATACACTATTAATCCCACGATTACGCTAACTCGAGGAGAAATTCTCCGGATTTCTTCAAATAGTCAACATTGTTCCACGATTTAGCACGAAATCCATAGATTAAATCATCTCTCCTCAACTATCCTCGAGATTTATTCCGCGTTTCTAGCTAGTGGCCCTTAGTTTGAACTTTGAGGCTGTCTCTCAAAAGTCACAGTATATGGAACGTGTATGTAAATGGAAGGAAAAATAGAAGATGCAAGAACAAGGGGAAGGCCACCTGCTCGCTGGTGTAGGCACACGTAGACATACATGCAGCTTGATCTACACGAGGCAATACACGCAGCCCAGGACAGAACAAAATGGAGATCCTTGGTTGATCCCCGTTCCAACAACCATGACAGTCACGATCAGCTGTAATGAATATTATTATTAAATTATGTCTATGTCTATTTATATGTCAATCCTCAGCCATGACGAATCGGCTAGAAAGAAGAAGTAATAACGAGTTTTCTTCATTTATTGATAATTTTAGAGTAAATTCAACTCTATCAGTGTAGTGGGTTATATCGCCAAAAGTACCTAAGTTCAGCTTTCTTAAGCTGGAGAACCAGGAAGTCCGGGGCCATTTTATATATTTGGTGTTGTACACAAACACACGTAGGTTAAGCCTACAAAAAAACCAGCTTGAGCACTTTTAAAACTTGGTACTTATAGAGCAAATTAGATATCGCTCCAAATGTTATTTTAATCGCGGCTTGCCTGTCGCGCGGGGAATATCCGTAGCCTGTGAAATCGGCTCATAGTATTTCGCTCATAGAATAAAATATTAGATTAAAATGTAAACAGGGTAAAAGCGGGGGACAGTGGTCACACTTAAACCTGTCAAGGATTGAGTAGCCACCTAAGTAATATTAAAAACACTTATAATTTGTTTTGAATAAATAAATAATTGTAGTTTATGTGACTGCTACATAATGCCTAATTATGTACAGTTACATACACTAGTTTATCTACACACATATCATAAGCTAAGCTCTTTGATGTGTTCAGGAACCGCATGTTGGACCGGCATTGTGGCTCTGCAGTTGTTTAACTTGTTCTGTAGTACCAAAATCACGCAGGCGGGCGCCGGCGTTCGAAATTTGAATGTCAGTACCAACTTCACAGACAAACTAGGGGCGGTAAGCAGGCGGGCGGCGGCGTTCGAAATTTGAATGTCATAATATGTAGAAAAATTACACATTATGGTCATTATGTGTAATTTTTCAGATAAGAAATGAGTTTTTATCAAGTAGTTAAATATTATGCTGATCGTAGCGTGCGGTTTTTGTACGCAGTAAAGAGGGTTTATGATACGTGTGTAGATAAAATATATTATATTCATATATTTCTTGCAAATTATAACATTTACAACAAAAAGTGATCTGAGAACATATAATTGACTTAATTAGGTCTATCGATTACCAAAAATGAAATAATTATATGCAACAAAAAAAGTAAGTCCGCAATTTCGAAATCCGTCCCACTGTCAGGAGAGATAGCGATATGTCGAACGAACATTGGCGTTCGCCTCATATTGCTCTTCATCGGCTTCTTAAGTCTCCGTTAAAGACTGCTGGGCACCTCCAGCCTCAGACTGCTCCACAGGCAGTGCGGCCGCCCAGGTAACCAACAAGGTATGTCGATCCGCTTCCGGCTTAACTCAGGTGACTTGTGACCTTCAACCGGTTGAAGATATTCCTTTGTTGTAAATGGCAACTGGAAGATGACCTCATTTGACTAGACGTAGCTAGCTAGGTTCTGACTAAAATAAGCGTTTTTTGAGACACCAATGCAGCGTACTTACAGTAGTGAGTATCCATTCAATTGTTTGGTTTGGCTCTGACACCGCTATTTTGATAAGCCTACTTTTCTTTTAATAGTTTTGGAATCGAATGGAGATCGTTAGCTACTCAAATTCGAAGTCCCCTTCCAATTTATTGCCTGCTGGAGTCTTCGATGCTGGCCATCCAAGTCCTTTCCGTGATACCACTATTGCAAATCCATCAAGTATCACGAAAATTCCAAATGATCAGTACAATCCCCACAGGGCGCTGTTCACAACGACGCTCCACTCGCGCGAGCAGAGCGACGTGATGATATCGGGCGTCCGCTCCGAGATCCTGCTGCTGCTCATCGAGTACGCTTACCTCCGGCGCATCGACGTCAGCGACACGAACGTGCACGAGCTCCTCATGACCGCCGACTACCTCGCCTTCCTGGGCGTCCTCCAACTCTGCTGCGATCACCTCCGCGCCTCGCTCAACCCCAAAAACTGCCTCGGGGTCATGATGTTCGCTAGGTAACCGAACTTGATATTTATTGGACTATAAAGATGAAATAAAGAATTTTAACGTTTGACACTTTTCAGGCGCGTTTTCTGTTACAAACTGCAATCTGAAGCCCGGCGGTATTTGCTGCGGTATTTCGTGACAGTTGCCACCGAGAGCGAGGAGTTCCTTCACCTGCCTCTGGATGAACTGAACTCGATAATCCTAGAGGACGAACTCAATGTGAAGAGCGAAGAAGTAGTTTGGGAAGCCGTTTTACGCTGGGTCGATCACGAGTCTATATCACGTTGGCAACACACTGTTAAACTTATGGGAAGCATTCGACTTGGATTGTTAGACACTCAAGTAAGAGTTGAGAAATCTATGAATGAAGTTAACTATCGCTTTGATTCAGATGCAAAATTTACGAATGCTGCATTTTCAGTTTTTTCTAGAAAACGTCAAGGACCATGAGTACGTCACTGGAAACGAAGGTTCTAGGCCTATTATTATCGAAACACTAAAGTTCCTTTATGACCTTGAAATGATAGCACAGCGAGATGGTGAAGTCGCTACACCTGAGATCGCACGTCCAAGAGTGCCACATGAAGTAAGCAAAGATGCTATGAAAATAATGAATACAATAGTTAGGTAGTAGTAATTCATAGATTTGTATTTTTTTTTTTGCTTTTTGCAGGTGCTATTTGCAATTGGAGGTTGGAGCGGGGGTTCTCCTACAGCGTTTATCGAAACATATGATACTCGAGCCGATCGATGGATAAAGGTTCTTACTTTTCCCCTTTCCCTGATACAGCCGGATTGTAAGGCCCACTTTTTTTGCAAATTCAAATAAAACCTTTATTTTACCACACTAAAAGGGAAAAAGGTATAACATAATATCAATGATTATTGCAGAATCTAAATAAATATAGTTTTTAGAGCTATGACGATAATAGGTATCTTTTTTACATTTTTAAAAACCTCTATTTTGGATTTTACTAAACTGGTGTGTTTAATAAGGCCCTTGCCATTTATAGGCCGTTTGGCACAAAAGTATGCATTAAAGACCTCAAATATTGTATAAAAATTAACGTTGTCATATTCATAAACTTAAAAACAGCAAGTAGAAACTAAAATCATCAATATTTTGTTAGAAAATACACTTTTACACTGTATAAGAAAACAGCCTAGCTATTGAATTTTTAGTTGTTTCGTTTAAGGATGTTAGTATTGTACATAAAAATATTCTGAATTGAGTAACTATTTTCAAGGTTTTTTGATTTACAATTTTCCCTCAAACATACATGTTATTACACATATTAACTTTATAATGACCGTATTGTGGATTAGAAGGCCCTGGAAAATTCATTGTCATTACTGTATCGTTGTTTAGAATTATTTGTCGTTTATTCTTAAATATTAATTTATTTATGTATGAGGTAAGAACAAAAAAAAACAGTATTCATAATTTTGAGTATTCTTTTATTGAGAACTTACATTATCATATCAAACACGGAAGGCCTTTATTAGACTGCAGTATGCCTAAGCAACAATTTTTTGAGCCTTCCTAAACGACGCGGGCCTTGCAACACAAATTGACAAATTAGTAGAAATAAAATCGCACATGACTATGTAAATATCAAAATAATAATGATCAAATAAGCATCCTAAATAAAAATCTACTTACAAATTGCAGTATAGGCAACTAAAAAGTTAAAACAAATTAGTAATACGAGTGACCATTACCGACGTCAGCGGACAACCGGGTGCCACTGGCAAGATGGCGGCCTCACGCCGCCCGCTCCTGCGTTCATGCGTTCCTATTGGTTTGTTAAATACGTACTATTAAGCTGGCGCGAATCAAATTTATTTTAATTGGTTTTCTGCGCTTGGGCCTTGCAAAACTTTGGGCCTTGTCACACGGTTATACCTTTCATCTTTACTTGATACCAACTAAACAAATAATTTTTGTTTAGGTGGAAGAAGTGGATCCAGCTGGCCCACGGGCATATCATGGAACTGCTGTTCTGGGCTACTGCATCTATGTCATCGGAGGTTTTGACGGCATGGACTATTTCAACTCTTGTCGATGTTTCGATGCTGTCACTAAGAACTGGCGAGAGGTAGATACCTATATTTTACGGGAGTCGAGTGATGAAACCATCTAGTTCTTAACTCCAAAACTTAGCCTAGGCGCTTATTTACTCGTGAACATATTTTTAGGAACTATAATTATGAGTTATCCAATGGTTCTTCGGATCTAGGTGGCTCCAATGAACGCTCGTCGCTGCTACGTCTCGGTGGCCGTGCTGGGCGAGACCATCTATGCGATGGGCGGCTACGACGGCCATCATCGTCAGAACACAGCTGAGAGGTTCAATCACAGGACCAACCAGTGGTCTCTGCTGTCACCCATGAATGCACAGAGGTCGGATGCCAGTGCCGCCTCTCTAGATAGTAAGATCATTTATTAACTCTTTCAATATCATCATAAATACAAAAGTATCTGTCATACCTAAACAGCTTCCTAGATGAATTCCAGACTCGCACGCCGGTTACCATGTCGGGATTTAATAGGCTCCGCAACTGCAGACGACATGCCGCGTGAGCGTGTGAGCGAGACGGTTGGGTCACGTTCGGTTAGCTACCAAGACATAGGTCGAGTGAACGAGCGTATTAGGTAACTACCGCTTACATGCTGTATAATGACGCTCGCTGTCTCGCTTACATGCTCATGCGACACGTCGTCTGCAGTTGTTGTCGGCTATAAACTTGCACTTTAAGGTTACATTATAGCGTGAAGTGAAACTTTTCCGCAAGTAGATTAGAAAAATAAGGCAATCCATTACAGATAAGATCTACATCACGGGCGGCTTTAATGGTCAGGAATGCATGAATAGTGTCGAGATGTATGACCCTGAGACCAACCAGTGGACGAACCTGGCTCCGATGCGATCTCGACGATCTGGTGTCTCCTGCATCGCTTATCACAATAAGGTATTTAGGTATCTACCTATTATTTTTATTATGTTTCTCATTCATATCTTCTTCAGGGAATCCTGAAGGTAGAAATAGAAATAAATTTATTCGGACTACAAAACACACACAAATTTACATACAAAAAGAAACAAAATAACATAAACAGGTGAAATGAAACATACAATTAAACGCAACATTAACAGCAAAATATAAAAAAGAAGAGAATAAAAGCACGCACAACAAAAGTATAACATATTATGTGTAAAATTTACATTTAATACGCAAAGTTAAATTTTGCGGCCATATTGACGTCGTGCAGGGTGTGTTGAAGCAGCGAATAGGTTCCGACTCAGCATGTGTCACAGGCAGGGCCTACAGGTCTTGCAACGCTGGTATTCTGTCGGCACCTTATCAAAGAAGGGATGATAATATAAGGGTGGGTGTTAAGTTAATAAACTACTTTTTATTAAATCTGAATACATAATCGTAAATAAAAAAGACAAAGTCATTAAAATTCATAAAATAAATAAATTACAAGGAATGTTTAGTAAATATGGGGGTGAGGAAGTAATATGCATTAATAAACACTTAATACAAAAATAAAACAATGGCAGAGAATAGAAGGGATATTGAGTAATAATGAATGCTAGCATGTAGATTGTTGAATGACTTGACCGATTCAAAAACTTCCTACAAAAACCAAGCTTTGGCTTTATAAGGGTACTCAAGTTTCCTTCACCGGGACATACGACAGGCATATCTCTAGTGCCAACTGCAATGATTCGAACCGTTTCCCATCCTCAGATCTACGTGATCGGAGGCTTCAACGGAATCTCGCGTATGTGCAGCGGAGAGGTGTACGACCCCACCACCAACTCCTGGGCGCCCGTACCCGACATGTACAATCCTCGGAGCAACTTTGCCATCGAGGTCATTGACGACATGATCTTCGCTATCGGAGGGTTCAACGGAGTCACTACGATATACCACGTTGAGTGTTACGACGAGCGGACTAATGAGTGGTAAGGAATTTATTTGGATATTTTCATTAAATTCTTCAACAGGTAGAGCGTGCCTTTTGATTTGTCTGAGCTCCTTTGTAAAGACTAAGGATATAGTTGGAGCTTCGAGTTCAGTACCATCCCACTTCTTATATTCTTCATTCATCTTTATCACTCCTATTGCCCCAATATCCCCGAAATCTCTCCCCGTTTGTGACCCTGACTTCCATTCCCGGTGTGGCAGGTACGAGGCGACCGACATGAACATCTACCGGTCAGCGTTATCCGCCTGCGTCATCATGGGACTGCCCAACGTGTACGACTACATCCACAAGCACCGTGAACGCCTGATGGAGGAGAAGAGACAAAAGATCCTGCTTTCAGAGACGGCAAGGCACGGGCAGCACCGCTCCGCGTTACCTGATGTTAGTGCTAGGGTAGTCACACACAACATATGCCGTAAAGAGTAGGAAGAGCTTGAGAATGACAAAGTGATCCCTAAGATTGCTTTCACATGCACGGGGAAACATCATGCATTGCGCTTGCTTTTGATAGCTGTCTGTCATTTGTTAAATAAGGAATGGGTGCTAAGGTGTGAGATATTAATCTTACACCTTAGCACCCATTCCTTATTTAACTCAGCCTTATGGAAATCAGCCGCTTCACAGTCGCGCGACAGCAGCACGGGAAACGCGCTATTATCGCGCGGCATGGTGTGAAAGAGCTCTAAGCTGCAATGAGTAACACGACTATCGTACGACGTTCCAGTAAGACCAGCGATCCTGTGGTTACAATTAACTATACAGTATGGGCTGGGCCCATAACAATGTGGTAACCAACATCAAGTGAATCATTACACATTTTGGTGACCAATATTTAGTAGGTTTATTTAAGCAGGACAAACCAACAGGCCATAACACGAGTGACCCTGCCTACGAAGCCAAGAGTCCCGGGTTCGAGTCCCGGTGGGGGCGAATATTAGTTTGACGAGAACGGATGTTTGTACGCTAGTCATGATTGTTTATCTATCTAAATAGAATATTTATCTATATAAGTGTGTGTATCGTTGTCTAATACCCAAGATACAGGGAATCCTAGTTTGGGGCTACATCAATGTATGTCAATAGTGTCCAAGGTATTATTATTATATATGTGGCAAATATACAGTCTGTTACCGGCATGTGGGCATTTATTAAAACTGATAATAACATGCTTCGTTAACAATCGTTTGCACGTATTAGTAAATCATAATTATGTTAATTAATACCACAATTAAACTTTCTAAATTTGCAGCTTAAATGTAGTAGATAAATTGCCTAATAGTCGTAACTCATGTCGTTGAATTACTTGGTACAAGGCATGTCGATAGTGTGACAGTGTGACAGGCACGACAAGTGTTGATAGTAACTTAGTACAAGGCATGTCGATAGTGTGACAGTGTGACAGGCACGACAAGTGTTGATAGTAACTTAGTACAAGGCATGTCGATAGTGTGACAGTGTGACAGGCACGACAAGTGTTGATAGTAACTTGCGTGCTTTACATTGCGGACAATTGAAATTTTGTTAGAACGTTAACAAACTCAGAAATTTAATTTATTAATTAAATTAATGTTATGATTACGTTACAGACACACGTTATTTTAACGTCCTTAATTAAAAGCCAAGCTGCTGGTAACACACTGTATAACCTGTTACTTATATTTTTTATAATATTGAATTCTCTAATATCTACCGTTTTTGAATAAGCCACATTTTAATATTTCATGTTGATCACGATATATCGGGCATTATCAGGACGGAAAATGAGAAGATACGGAGAGGTCGCGAGCTCTGTGAAATTAGCAGTACAAAGTCATAGAAAACGGGGCTCAAATTCAGGAGATTTTGAACTTATTTTGAGCTCCCAGAATACGAAGTTTCAGAATTTGAGCCCGAGCGGTTTTCGAAAAAAACGCAATAAAACACCAGCAGTGCAAAGTCCGATTAGAGGAGTGAAACTCGCAGCGTATTTGGACATGATTTTGAGCTCCCAGAATATGCAATCAGAACTTCTCTAATTACGTAGTTTTGCGAGAGAAAAAATAAAAATCATTTACACAACAATATCATCTAGATAGATGAAATTGATATGTTTTTACACTTTTTATCTAAACCACTAAAGCAAGAAATCTGAAATTTCGTATTCTGGAATCTCTAAACCTTCTCTGTATATCGAGCAAATTTTAACTCTCTGCTCTGTCAACTCGCGACATTTTCAACTAGAGGATAGTTGAAGGTATCCGTGAACCTGAATTTTTGAATATTTACACCTTGAAATTCATTGAAAACGAGGCTCAAATTCAGGACATTCCAAGCTTATATTAAGCTCCCAGAATACGAAGTTTCAGAATTTCAGTCCAAGCGGTTTTCGAAACAAACGCAATAAAACACCAGCACTGCAAAGCCCGAGCAGAGAAGTGAAACTCGCAGCATATTTGGATATGATTTTGAGCTCCCAGAATATGCAATCAGAGCTTCTCTAACTTACGTAGTTTGCGAGAAAAAAAATAAAAACCATTTACACAACAATATCATCTAAATAGATGAAACTGATATGTTTTAACACTTTTTATCTTAACCACTTAAGCTAGGAATCTGAAATTTTGTATTCTGGAATCTCTAAGCTTTTCCTATATATGCTGCAAATTTCAACTCTCTGCTCTGTCAACTCGCGACATTTTCAACTAGAGAGTACTTGAAGGTATCCGTGAACCTATATTTTTGAATATTGACACCTTGAAAGTCATAGAAAACGGGGCTCAAATTCAGGGCATTGCGAGCTTAAATTAAGCTCCCAGAATACGAAGTTTCAGAGTTTGAGCTCAAGCGGTTTTCGAAAAAAAAACGCAATATAACACCAGCAGTACAAAGTCTGAGTAGAGCTGTGAAACTTACAGCGTATTTGAGCATGATTTTGAGCTCTCGGATTATGTAGTCAGACAGTAGACTAGTTGAAATGTCGTCAATTTACAGAGCAGATAGTTGAAATTGCAGCATATATAGAAAATACTTATTGATACCAGAATACGAAATTTCATATTTCTAGCTCTAGTGGTTTCGATAATAAAATAAAATCATTAATTTTATCTATCTAGATGATATTGTCGTGTAAATGGTTTATTTTTTCTCGCAAACTACGTAAGTTAGAGAAGTTCTGATTGCATATTCTGGGAGCTCAAAATCATGCCTAAATGCGCTGCGAGTTTCACCTCTCTACTCGGACTTTGTCCTGCTGGTGTTTTATTGCGTTTTTTTCGAAAACCGCTCGAGCTCAAATTCTGAAACTTCGTATTCTGGGAGCTCAAAATAAGCTCAAAATCCCCTGAATTTGAACCCCGTTTTCTATGACTTTGTACTGCTAATTTCACAGAGCTGAGGTCGTGGGCAGAGTTGGTAGGATTAGGCGCTCAGCTCATTGCTCGAACCTCGTCGCACCGACGAACGTCCGACTCCGCCGGACCTGAGACGTGGAGTTGCGCTTTCTCTCGTTCCTCAATCCTCTTCGTGGATCTGACTCCGCCGGACTATGGAGTATGTTAATGTAGACAGATCGGACAGGAATGATGTCGTTCCGAGTTCGGATACGTCTACTGGAACTATTACGGTCCGTTACGACTCATCTTTACACAACACTATGAGCGCCACATTTTATGGGGCAGCCATTTCCGTTATTGAGTTTGGCCAAGTATTGACGCCACGAGTATAGGTATATCAACCGGCTCAAGTTCTGGCTATGATCATCATCATTTCAGCCGATAGCTTCACGAGTACGTGGTTTATATTATTTGTTCCTAGTGGCTACTGACTAGGAGAACGAACTCCCAAAAGGGTTCTGACTTGGGTGACTGGAGCTGTGCTCGGAGTTTGCAGTCCATAGCTGCAGGTTTGTTTTATCTTGTTGTTTGGGGTTGTTCAATAAAGTTCTCTCTATACAGGTCCATCTGATGGAGGTGGATAACGAGGACATGCTGGAGCAGCTGGGGCTGGTCGACATGAATAACAACGCGCCGCTACCGCCGCCGCCTCCGCCGCCACTACCCATGGAGCATGAGAACGATTAGCAGATAGCCCACTAGGTACATATTAATACAATGTACCTTCATGACTTGTTTTGCGGATCCCATATTTGGAACAAGTTAGATAAGCGTCTCAAGTTCGCTAGCACTCGATTAATAGATTTCCTTGATTTCTTTTCAGAAACCAATAGTCTTGAACGAACAATCCATAATCATCAGATGTTGAATTAGGAAAACAGGAAAATGAATTTGCTTATGATAAATATTGTAAAATTGTCTAGTTACCGTGGTTTATTTTAATCAATTTTAGCGTTTACATGTATTTTAGCGTTTTGGCATATTAATTTTATAATAGCGTGCTTTTTTCATAACGTAAATCATAACTGAATTTTAGAATATTTTTTAATAAATTGTACTACGAAACATTTCTGACAAGTATATGAAAACTAAAACTGTTTCTTTGGTGTTTTTATTTTACTCAGTAGGTACTTACATTTAAATTAGGTATTTAGAGGTCAGGTCCACCCACTTTGTAGGTATTCTTTATTGTTAAGATTGAGCTTAGAATAATATGGATAGATAGATTATGAAGAAAGCCTCGTCACCGGATCCTGCTCACATGTCGTAGAATCTATCGGGGATGTCGTGCAGCTCGTGCATGACGACGCCTCCGAGCGCAGCCGCCGTGCGCAGCGTGTGCGCCGCGTCCGCCGAGCCCAGCACGCTCCACGCGCGCTCCGTCCACGCCACCGCCGTGAAGCACGCGCCGTTGCTGAGAAACGCCCGCAGCGACACTGCGCCTAGCCCGCGCCGCATGCACGCCCAGCCCTCCGCGCGCACCGACCGCGCGAAGCAGTCCCACGCGCCCGCATACCGGCCTGCCGCGTCCGCCTGCAGCCGCGACTTCACCACGTCCACCGGGTACAGCAGCACCCACGACAGGCAGCCGGCGACCCCGCCCGCCACGAACACGTTCCACATGGAGGTGTCGTGCCGCGTCAACGCTTCGTACGACGAGAAGTAGATCGCGAACGCGGGTCCGTCACGCGCCATTGTGACGCCGAGGCCGCGGTAGAGCGCACGCGCGCCGCCCGCGCGGTACACGTGTCGCGCGCCGGCCCACGCACGCGCCGGCATGGCGTCGCCGGGCACGGCCAGCTGCTGCCGCGTCTTCACGAGCTCGACGGGGGCGCACACAAGGCTCTGCAGCAGCCCCGCAGCAGCACCAGCTGCGGCGTGCGTCGACAGCGCGTCCGGGTTGGGCAGAGCGCGCCGCGTGTGCCCGTACGCGCCGAACACTAGTGCATTGACGCCGGCGACGCCCCCGAGCGGCGCACCCACGCCGCGATACATGGTCGCGAGGTTGCCGCCCTTCAACAGCGATCGTGCGCAGGCGACCGCACTACCCCGCCCCGACTGCACGTGTACTTTCAGCGTGTCTAGCGGGTGTCCGGCGATGATTCCCGCGCATCCTAGAAAACAATCAATGGCTTAACTCAACCACACGTGCATAAAACAGGAGATGGATATTCACCGTAAATCAAAAGATTCCGTACCTCCGATGGAACCAGCTATAAAATCCAAAGCCATCGTTATGGTGAAATGTTTCCAGTGACCTCGTCTGTAAAGTACATCGTCGCAATTAAGTTTCAAAGTTAAAGTCCCACATTGTGAGGCCTGTTTAAGTGAATAATGATTTGTTCTTTGATCACGGAATACCTATCGACCGTAGAGTAGTACAGTTACTGATGCGAATTAAAAACATTACAAAGTTGGTCTACTCGTAGAGCTGGTTATCAGCAGTCCGGGTACACTTCAATCGACATTACACGACAGGGTGACCTTAGATAAGGAGGTCTGTAAGAAAAATATATTTTCGACGATGACCATCACGTAGTAACTATTGTTGGCTGTGATAGGTTTTCCGCTATACAAAAGGTACAAAGAAGAGTTTTCGAAGAGTTGAGAGGATGATTAAAGCATTCCCAGGGGAAAGTAATAAAAAAAATTATCCACAAAATACGCTCTACTAGTTCCGAACACTTGTGTACGCAAAGGAAATTATTATTGATTTAGTCAATTTAAATGGGGTTATTTATACATAAATGCGAGGTAGGTTGGTAAGGTAAGGAGCATGCGGCTCACGGATGTGGGTGGGCAGGAGCTGGGTGGTAACAAAAGTGAACAAGTCTTTGCCAATTCTCACCTGCCTCTTGCTCAAATTAGATAATCGTAGTGTGAATTCACGTTGCCTCCACTTGAAGTTACTCCAATGAACATATTGAAGGAAATATTGGAGAATTGGAGAATTCGGCCACTCCCTGACTTTGTCCACTTCAGATGTCCAGTTCACCGAGTGAACGGGTGAGATTTGCGCGTGAGTGGCGCTCGGGGCCCTGATGCGCGCATTATCTTCACTTAGGTCACTGTTATCAGAAGTCAGGTCAAATACCGATACAAAATATCATCTACAGAATGTACTCCAATGCGTATGTTTTGCAAGTAGACTGCACTAGGATAGAAAACAGCGTTGCATAAATAAGGTCAGTCAGTGTACTGCAGCCTCTACTCTAATAAGGTCAGTCAGTGTACTGCAGCCTCTACTCTACCTACATTGGGTAGCATGGGTAGTGTACTGCAGCCTCTACTCTACATTGGGTAGCATGGGTAGTGTACTGCAGCCTCTACTCTACATTGGGTAGCATGGGTAGTGTATCACTAGCATTTTTTAAAATAAAAACTGTATTAGTTGAATGACCTGAAAAAATAACAAATAAACACATTAGATAAGCAACGTGGAAAAGAACTTAACATACTAACGTCATTCAATGATGAAAGTTTCGCTTCGAAATTTCGGTACCTAATTAATTAAGCATGCACAGCACACATCATACAGTTGATAAAATAAGACGTTAATAGCTAAAAGTAAACTTTGAGCGACCTTTTACCCCAGGCCTATCAAGTATTGGTAAGTATTTGTTTATACACAAAAGTTATCACTTACAAAACAATAATTTTTACCTAGATAAGTCCGAGCTTAGAATAAATTTATATCAGCTTATTCCCAACCATAATCCCTACGCTCCTACCTAGACAATGACCTAGTTCAGAATTAATCTCAACTCTCTTTCTGACTTTCGTTTCTGTATTTTGTGGGCGTACCTACTACGAGTATGTGGTATACTTGACCGATATGAAGATATTATTGTTAAGTATGTACTGCCTATTTCGCCCTTGAATAGACTAGCTCTCAGACCCCCATTTTTCTGAAAGAGTGTTCAATTGTAACAGGCGATTAATCGAAGATTAATTCAAAATAGCGGCAAATGAGTGGCTGAAATAAGTTTAACAAGAGTCCTCCGGAAACCGGCGAGAGTGTTGAAAAAACAGACTAATAACCGCGAGTGCATCAATACCTCTGCCTTAATTTTCGGGAAAAGGTGTGCGCTATGGATGGACAAAGATACTATGATACCAATGAGGCAAAATGAGACAAGACAAAACCGCTCAGTGACGTCTGTTGCCGAATAGTGGATATCAGATTTTCCGCAACACCAAAAACGCAAATCTAAGATATAAGCTATTTCATACAATAATATCCAAACATTTAGACAATCATATTCCAAAACAAGTAATAAAAATAAAAAATGTACAGAAAAAAGGATGGTTAACAACAGGTTTAAAAAAAGCGTGCATGCACAAGAGAATACTTCGGATTATTTTAAATGAAACCAATAGCAAAGTATTAAAGACATATTACAAAACATATAGTAATATCTTAAAACGCAGTGTGAAGTTGTCAAAAAGATTAGACTATATCAGACAAATGGCAAAATCGGACAATAAAACTGTAACTATGTGGAAAATAATAAAAAATAAAACTGGTAAAACAAACAATACCAAGGTAAAAAATATAAACTTAAATATAAACAATGAAATTGAGAAATGTCCTAATAAAATAGCTAATAAATTTAACGAATATTTTTTATTGATAGGTGAAATTGGACAAAATAACATTGCCCAAGGGCGTCCAGTAATAAATCCCCCATCTTCCTCAATGTACCTTTGTCCAGTTGACAGTAAAGAAATCCTAAACATAATAAAGACAATTAAAAACAAACACAGTCATGGTATAGATGAGATACCCCCAATTTTGATTAAACAATGCGCAGAAGAACTATGCGCACCACTAGCAACTCTAATAAACCAAAGCTTCGAAGAAGGAATATTTCCAGATCAATTAAAAAATTCCCTAGTTAAACCACTTCATAAAAAGATGATAAAATGACCTCTAGCAACTACAGACCAATAGCCCTGTTACCTAGTTTTTCCAAAATTTACGAAAAAGCAATGTGCAATAGATTGTATAATTTCTTAGAAAAAAATAACATCCTCGATGAGAGCCAACACGGGTTTCGGAAACATAGATCCACAACTCTTGCTGTTTACAAATATATACAAATGGCACTACAACACATAAACGATAAAAAATACGCCCTAGGCCTTCTCCTAGATATGACAAAAGCGTATGACAAAGTATTGTACAAATCTTACTGGAAAAAATCTATAATTCTGGCATACGAGGACAAGCACACCAATGGTTCCAATCTTACCTACAAAACAGAAAACAAATTGTGCAAATAGAATACCTAAATCAGTCTCGCTCGCGCACTCATCGTGTATGGTTGTATCGGTTACGCGACTACGCAGTATAACGGCTACCAGAGGCAATGACCTCTTCAGTGTTGAAATGCAAAAACTGCAACATAGTGATTTGCGAATTGCTTGCCTTTGTGCAAAATAAGGTGGATGTGATGGTGGAAGAAAGCCTTGTGCAAATATGTTCTACGGCTTTTACAGACGAAGAAATTGAAAAGGCCAAAAACCTTTTATTCGATTCCGTCTCGAAGAAAAAATCTACAAGAAGACGAGAAGGAAAGACCCAGAGGAATTTGGATGACATAATATGTCTGATCAAAGAGACCGATCCTGAGGAAATACCAATCTTCGTTGCGCGTGACCTTCAAAAACTACCTCCGGTCACTTTCGATCATGTAGATGTCACTAGGCTTCTTAAGGAAATCGTCTTGATCCAAAAAGACCTGGGTGTTATTCAAAATAACTACGCGAAGAACGCTGAAACTGAATATGTGACCATCGAAGAATTTGAGAAGCTGAAATTGGAGATCAACCAGTTGAAAGTTGCTAGGCAAACACGCGATATTGAGCCTAACGTCAACCACAAGAGAGGTGGTTATCGCCAGGAGGAGAGTTTCGACGCTCATAACAGTGGTCCCATGGGGCTGGTGAATCTTTCTGACTGTCGGCACCCTACCCTATCGTCATATGAGGGTACGCCGAGAATAACGCCATCGCGCCCGTCCTTTGCATGCGTAGTGCGCAATGTACCCGACCCGTCTCAGCTGTCTGTGTTATCGGCGGCCGAGCCAGCGCGCGTGGAGGCCCACCCGCGCGCCGCGGTTTCTACGGCAGCGGCTAGCGAGCGCACCTGTGAGGCCCCACCGAGGTTTCCAACGTCGTCGAACACTGAGAATACTGCCTCTGTCGTTGAAGGCTGTAATTCGAAGAAAGTCCTTGAACCTAATGATGGATGGGTGACTATTAATAGAAAACAGAAGAAAAATAGTTTCTCTGGTAGAAAGGGTACAGCAACGGTGAGCCCGTCGTGTAAATTCAAGGCTGCGGATGCCAGAATCCCACTGTTTATTTACAATGTGACCAAGGAAGCCTCAGTCAAAGATGTTGCGGAATATATATTTAAAAAGACCCAAATAACAGTCTTACCACAGAAAATTGATATGAAGGTGCCTAAAGATTACGATTCTTACAAAATATACATACCTAGAAAAAGCTTGTCATTGTTTGATGATGATTATTTATGGCCTAATGGTATTTTCTTTAGAAGATACTATTTATTCAAGAACAACGGGATTTTCACGGCCCAGGCCGCTATCGATTCACAGGCCTTGCAATAAATCCCACATCGCAGCTAAAACATAGCTATTGTATGCTGGCAAGCTTCAACTGTAAATCTTTAATGAGAGCCATAGACCATGTCAGAGAGCTATGTACTAAGATGGACATTGTGGCGCTCCAGGAGACCTGGCTCATGCCCCACGATCTACCGTACCTAAGCAGCGTCCACCCTGACTTCGCGGCTACTGGAGTGTCAGCTGTGGACACATCGGCGGGAGTGATACGGGGTAGACCATACGGAGGTGTCGCTATATTATGGCGTAAAAGTGCGTTCGATCGAGTTTCGGTCATCCAGTGTAAAAGTGTTCGGCTGGTGGCTGTAAGGTGTGAAGTGGCAAGTCGTTCTGCGATATTCTTTTCAGTATACATGCCTACAGACTCGAAGGTAAATCTAGTAGATTTTACTGAGTGCCTAGCTGAAATAAGTGCTATTATCGACGACAACAACGCTGACAATGTATACATACTTGGGGATTTTAACGCGCACCCAGGTGAGTTGTTCTGTCATGAGCTACTTTTATTTTGTTCGGACCAAAAGTGGATATGCGCGGACATAGAATCGCTAGGCATTGACTCGGGCACATATACCTATATAAGTGACGCTCACGGTAGCAGTAGGTGGCTTGACCATTGTGTAACTACCAGTTTAGCGTATCAAACTATCAGGAACATTGAAGTGCGGTACGACGTCACGTGGTCGGATCACTTTCCACTGCAAATTGAATGTGACTTTACGGTACTTTTACCTACAATTAATATACCTACTCCAGCACAGTGCAAAGTAATATGGGGTAATAGGGACGAACATCAAGTTAAGACATATACGGACTTGTGTAATAGACAATTAAGATCCGTTGACTTTCCACCAGAGCTGAAAGATTGTGGTGATAAGATATGTGCTAATCGTGATCATAGAATAGTAATAAGTAATCTTTATACCAACATAGTCAGTATTTTGTGTGAATCTGCTTCTATCAGTTATCGCGGCCGTGATCCTTCTAATAAAAAATATGTTGTTGGTTGGAACAAACATGTAATGAGGTTTCATAAGGATGCTCGATTACACTTTCAGACATGGCTATTGTATGGGAAACCTACTACAGGATTTATTTATGATAATATGAAAAAAACTAAAAAGTATTTTAAAAACAAACTGAAATGGTGTCAGGACAATAGTGACCGAATCAAAATGGACATAATAGCGACAAGTCACGAAGCCAAGGATTTCAAGAACTTTTGGAAACAAACTAATAGATTGAGTCCAAAGCCCAGCCAACCCGTGAGTGTGGAGGGCCTGACCGACAACAAAGACATCGCTAATATGTTTAAAAATCATTTTACTGTAGCACCTTTATCTGTGTCAACTGCGCCGAGGTTCGACGCTCACACCCGTCATGCTGAGGAACGTGCATACCACAGATTCACTATAAAAGACGTAGAGATGGCCTTACGCGGTATGAAACGTGGAAAGTCGCCGGGACATGACGGGTTGAGTGTTGAGCACTTAAGACATGCGGGTGTGCATCTCCCCAGAGTTCTCAAAATGTTTATTAATGCCTGTATTGGACACTCTTATCTACCTGAGGATTTAATGAAAACTATTGTAGTACCTATAATAAAAAATAAGACAGGAGATGCCAGTGATAAGGGTAATTATAGGCCTATTTCTTTGGCAACTACTGTAGCGAAGGTGCTGGACAGTTTGCTTGACAAAACACTTACTGCATCTCTACATTTACATGATGCACAATTCGGGTTTAGGGCCGGGTTGTCCACAGAGAGTGCAATATTGTGTCTCAAGCAGACTGTCCGGTACTACACAGATAGAAAGACGCCGGTATACGCCTGTTTTCTTGACCTATCTAAGGCTTTTGACCTCGTTAATTACGAGATCCTTTGGGACAAGCTGACAAAGGAGACCGACTTACCTGATGAGCTTATTTTTATGTTTAAATACTGGTATGAAAATCAACGCAACGCTGTCAGGTGGGCCGGCTCATTAAGTCAGGAATATAGGCTTAATTGCGGAGTACGGCAAGGTGGGCTAACGTCTCCTAAATTGTTTAATATTTTTATAGACAAACTGATTAGGGAACTCAGCAACAACGCCATGGTAGGGTGCTCGGTTGACGGCGTCATGGTCAATAATATTAGCTATGCTGATGACATGGTAGTCCTGAGCCCTTCGATCAGAGCGCTTAGGCAGCTGCTGGGGATCTGTGGGTCATATGCCGAATCACATGGTCTTAGGTACAATGCTAAAAAGAGCGAGCTGCTAATATTTAGGGCCGGCAGTAAAGTACCATCGTGTGTGCCACCTGTCCAGCTCTGTGGTATTCCTTTAGTCAGGGTCACGCAGTTCAAGTACCTGGGCCATGTGGTCACGGACAGGCTCACAGATGACCTGGACATGGAAAGGGAGCGCAGGGCGCTGGCGGTTCGATGTAACATGCTGGCTCGCAGGTTTGCACGGTCCACTCGAGAAGTGAAACTCACATTGTTCAGAGCGTACTGTCAAACCTTCTACACCTGCAGCCTGTGGGTTAGTTACAAGCAGAGGACCTACAGCGCTCTGCGTGTTCAATACAATAACGCGTTGAGGATTGTGTTGGGGCTGCCGCGATTCTGTAGCGCCTCAATCATGTTCGCAGAGGCGAAAGTCGCCGACTTTTTTGCGATTCTGCGAAAAAGAATCGCTTCAATAATGATTCGTACACGCGGCAGCCCGAATACAATTCTCGATACGTTGGCAAATAGGATCGACAGCCCTATTATGAGACACTGGGTAGGTGTACATCTAGCTCCTAATAAAAAATGATGTACCTAACTGTGTTTTTCCTGATTGCTTCATGTAAATAATGATGTGTAATACGTGTGTGTAAGTGGTTGTGTGTGAGGGTAGAGATATGTGTGTGAGGGTATGTTTGTGTGTGTATGCCTATAAATTTAATTATGCTAAAATTAAAATTTTATTTTGTATATGTTGTGTAAAAATATGGATTATTTATATCTGAAATAAATTGATAAATAAAAAATAAAAAAAATAAAGAAAAAAATAACATAGAACTCCTACGATCCGACGAAAAACAGCAAAATAATTCAATACCCCAAGGAAGTGTACTAGGATGTGTGCTCTTCCTTATCTACATAAATGACTTGCCAAAGGTGCTCAATAGCAATATTACTTAACCTGTATTATTTGCAGATGATGTATCAATACTCATGAAGTTAGATAAAAAATCAGACCCAACAAATGAAATGGTAAATACAATTTCGCTAGTATCAAATTGGCTTCGTGATCATAACCTAGAAATCAATTTCAAAAAAACTAAAATAATAGAATTTAGACCACTTAATAAACCACCATTAAAGATTGCAATAAAATTTGAAAATAACATTATAGAACAAGTAAACACATTTAACTTATTAGGCATACAAATCGATGCAAACCTAAATTGGAAAGACCACGTAAACCACGTAAAAGCCAAATTATCCAAATTTATTTACGCTCTATTCCACTTAAAACAAAGCACAAATACTGAAACTGCATTAACAGCATACTATGCCTACGCATACTCCTGGTTGAAGTATGGAGTAATGCTATGGGGGAACAGTGTGCATGCAAAACAAATATTTATAATTCAAAAGAAAATGATCAGAATACTTGCAAAAATTAATAACAAACAAAGCTGTAAACCCTACTTCAAAAAATATGAATTAATGACACTTCCTGCCATGTATATATTCGATACATGTTTATTCGTATTTAATAACCACCGAATATTTCCCCAAGTAAAAGACACACATAATTTTAATACAAGACATAAAGAAAGATTAAATCTACCACAATCCCGAATAAAAATTCTCAACTGTAGCCCGTACTATATGGCAATTAGACTCTTTAACAAATTACCTATTGATATAAAAAATATAGAAAACCAGCCACTATTCACTAAAAGGCTTAAACAATACCTTATTAATATGTGTCCATACACAATTGAGGATTGATTACCTTCAATAAATTGTAAACCTAGAAATAGCTATAAGTGCTTAAATAATTGTTATTTGTTAAGATTTAATACATTCCATTTGATAAGTGTTTTTGCATTACCCGAAAAGGGTCCATAATAGAGACTGTTATTAAATTTTAAGACCTTATTTATACATTATGGTGCAATAAAGTTTTGATTTGATTTGATTTGATTCTACACCAACTCCGTACCATAATATGTCACCGTAAGATTGTCAAAACCGTTAGTTTATAATCTAACGTTTTTTTTCAACTATAAATTAATCAAACTATAAATTGTAAACTGTACCGTACTGCTTACGATATGACGCGTTAGTTTATAAAAAAACCGTTAACTTGTGAACTGGTTTAAACTTGAATTGCAAACGAAATACCAGGGCAAACACTGCGGTAGCTTATATGAAGACCTTCACTCACTCTCTCACACACTCTCTCGCTCTCGCTATCACTCACTTACTATCACTCAAAATCGGGATCCCGCACCATTCTTGCGGGATTGGATATGAGGAATTGGGTATGCGGGATCTCGCAGGTTTGCTGGATTTAAAAAAGAAAACTAGACGCAGACGGTAATACTTGTAATAAAAACATAACGTAGCGTTAGTCACGCCTTTTCCATACAGGGTCCCTATTTTTAGCTAATTAGACTATACTGCATATTCCGATACATATTTTTTTTACAGGCACATACAGTGCTTCTGACCCCACACTTACCTTGTGTCGTGGGAACCTGGGAGATATGTTTTTTTTTTCTTTATCCCCAGCCGGAGATCAAACCCTGGACCTCTAAATTCCAAATTCCAAATTCCAAATGTCTTTATTACTGTAGATATTTACATATACATAGTAATCGTCATTTTTTGCCACTTCTCTACATTGGACCACTGTGGGAGAAGAAGGGCGTAGAAACTCCCAGAGATTGATTTTTAGATCTCTTTTAAAAAATTGCTTATGCTTAACTAATACAAAATATAATATTTAGTCGTTATCATAATTAATAAGCAGGAATAAATAATTACAAAATTATTAACAGCAAGGTCTGTGTTGAGCCAGATTAACCCCTTACAGACCCATCATTTAAGTAATCTTGAACATTGTAATATTCCTTCTTCGACAAAGTCGCTTTAACATGGATTTTAAATTGCTCAAATGGCAATTTCAAGATCTCCAGAGGTATCTCTCACATGGTAGGCAGTGCCACAACCGCAGAGCCGTGTTATGTATGATTTATGAGTGTATCCAAAGCCTAATCCAAACCTTAGCTTAGTCTTCATGTTAGGTTGATATGTAAGAACAGAAGAAACGTAAATTCTAAACCCTGTCTGTCTGATTTACAATTTGTCGATAGTTTACAGACTAATTGACAATCTTACGGTGACATATACATACAAGCATACAAGGTATAGCGCCTAGACCTGTCACAATCCATCCTATGTCATGTCATATTCAGTTGCCACCTACAACGATGGGCTATATAATCTGTAAAATATAATATAGCACGATAGCTGTGACAGCTGTCAGAATGACATGACTAGAACTGAGAATAGGTCTAGAGAAAAGGTCAGCGGCCGCCCTGTGTGGAGCCCCGCTGGCCGATGTGAAGCGCGCACGCGCAACACTACGAGCCTCGCGGAAGCCGCCCGACCGCTCACTGAGGTTCACTAGCTTTACCTAATGAAGTTTACGACAGTAAAAAAAAGCGTCGCAGTAAAATCAACGAAGGAGATATACAACTTATCAATAGAACTGATCCGTCTGAGTGCCCCAACATAAATCATTACTTAACCTATCTTTGCGTAATGGCAAATATCCCGAAGCTTTTAAAGAATTAAAAATCTGCCCTCTTTATAAAGGCAAGGGTAAAAAAGCAATCCAAATAGCTAACGTCCAATTGCAATTATTCCCGCGATAGCCAAAATACTAGAAAAAGGTTTGAATACTCGTTTGATACAGTATCTATCATCGACCAATACACTGTCCGACCAGCAATACGCGTATAGGCAGGGCCATTCAACCACTATGCTCGCTCGTGAAGTGGTGCGACGCATTTGAGAAGCTCGAGAACAACATCTACAAGTAGCTGTCCTGTTCTGCGACCTCTCAGAAGCTTTTGATGTTGAAGAACACGATGTACTCACAATGAAATTCAGATTTTAGGAATCGACGGCGCCGCTCTGATTCTACTCACAAGCTTTTTAAAAAATCGTACACGTATGTCTCAGGATCAGGAGGAGCCTTAAGATGCAAACCTTGCATTCGCTCTTCTCCTGAACGACCTGCCAAAAGTGACCACCGATTGCGATCTATTCATGTTTGCAGATGACATAGCAGTGGTAGTTACAGGCAAAACCCTTGACACACTCGAACACTAAATAAAGTAGCAAACCAATTGTGGCACTGGTTTCAAAACGGAAACGCAAATAAAACAAGTCACCACTTCTCCCTTTCTCGGCTTCATCATAGACCAGTCAATGACTTGGGAGCATCACATCCAGAAACTGACGACCTTGTATTTGAACCAGCTGATCGAGGAGCTCAGCAGTACCGAGGTAGGCTGTCACATAGACGGGAAGTGTATAAATAATATAAGTTATGCTGACGAAATGGTGCTGCTGAGTCCCTCAAGCGCGGCACTGCGTAAGTTATAATAAAACACAGTCGTGAAACATATGCTGAGGCCCATGGGCTCAGATATAATGTTAAAAAAGTGAGCAAGTCAAGGCACCAAAACTTATTTGAAAGTCTCACTGTATGGTACTCCTTTGAAAAAAGTTGTTAAATTTAAATATCTGGGCCACCGGGTCTCAGAAGATCTTAAAGATAACTACGACATCGAGAGGGAACGCAGAGCGCTGGCTGTTCGTTGTAACTGTTCGTTATTCTTGGCTCGCAGGTTTGCACTTTGCACTAAAGAAGCTAAGCGGATGCTCTTCGGAGCATACTACCATTCCTTTTATACCTGCAGCCTGTGGGTCAACTGTGTATAGTTGAGCACATACAGCGCTCTGAGGGTCCAGTGAGGGGGCTGCCGCGGATCCATGGCTCACAGTTAAATCGATTATTATCAATAACTGTAAAACACAAGGGATGATTTTCAGTCCGTATACCACACGAGCTGATGCCCGCTCAATATGTGGGGACCCGGACATAGCAGGGAAGTCTGACTCCTGGGCATGGGTAATTCCATTTTTTCCCCTCCAACAAAAAAAAAGGGGCTACCGCGGTACTTCAGCCCCTCAGGCATATTTGCGGAGGCAAGGATTGACGGATTTCATGCAATCATTAGGAAACGCTGCGCCTTGTTAAAGTCCCGCATCCGTGGTAGTAACAACACCATCCTGTGTATGTTTGCTGACAAATGGGATTCACCGCTGTAGGGGCACTGGAAACGTCTGCACACGAGCAGAATTCCCAGCTAGATCTTGTGCTAGCAGCGTGGTTTTCCATTCCCTGCCCTATATTAATAAATTATTTTATAAATTTTAAATAATAATGTGTATAGTAATTTTAATTTTAATTATAATTTATATTTTAATTTAATTTTAATTTAATTTATATTTTAATTTAATTTTAAATAATTTAAGCTGAATGTGTACTAATTTAATTTAATCTATGGGAATGAGCGGCCCGAAATAAACTTTTATTATTATTATTATTACCAAAACGAGGAGACAAAAATAATCGCATTACTAGAGGTATGAATAAACTATCCGGCAGCGTTCCGCGTAGGCTAGCAAAAACAGCTAAGACAATACAAGTGATGGGTCCAGACGTGTACAACGCGCTACCAGAAGAGATCACTAATGCTCCAAGCTTGCCAATCTTCAAATACAAATAAAAAAACGTCTTCCCGTTGTATACCTATGAGGAATTCATAAAGCACAGGGACCATACGTATGGAATATAAAATACCAATAAAGTTGTGCGAATATTCAATTCAATAATTAATATTATATCGAATTGTGCATGCATATTATCTTATGTTGATGTGACGAATGTAATATTTATTCTCGCTTATTTATTTTAAGTTAATGACTTGTAATTCATAAATAAATAATGTCTTTATCAATAAATGTCTTATAATTATCGATATTTCGACTCTATGTGACTGAAAATTTCAATTAAATCAAACAAAAGGAACTTGTTACACGTTTTTATTCTTGTAATAAAGGTTCACAGCTCAAACCGTCATCAAAGGAGGAGTTGAGTTTTGGAAGCCAAATAAAACGTTTGCCTGCTCAGCTCGTCAAAAGCAATACTCAAAACAATAATAGTTTACAACCACAACAGGCCGCGCGCCTTTTGTTCCGACTAGAAACGCGATTACTTACTTTTACCGTAATATCAAGCTCTAGTGCGTGTGTCTAATGTAATTACAAGTGTGAAAGTGCAATGCGTGAAGTGTTAATAGGATAGGCTCTGAGCAACGCTCTGTATAGGATCGCAGCATCCGCTCGCTGATCAGATAAACGGCCGCGCCTCGCCACAGTCACAGCTGCCTTGTACGACCCTAGCCGCCTCTAGCAGAGACAGCTAAACGAGCCTTGCCTGGTGAGCCTGATCCGATTCAGTATCCTAACGCATGAAGCCAATATTATATCTCCACAGGCTAGTCTTCGGAGTTTACATAATACCCAACATATAATAGTTCTCCCTATTATTAACTGAGCCAAAATTTAGAATATCGCCACTGTCTTTTGGTATCAACCGGCTGCAATCAGCTCATTAAATGTGTCCTAACATCGGGATCAGTCCCCAGCTGTAATTAGCAACCTTATCAACAAATTGCTTTCACCGGACACACAAACGATTACCTATTTGCATGATGCGACGGGGAAACCTCATTAATTAGGGTGGACAGCAACAACCTGGGCAACAGACGAATCTAATTTCATGGCAGGTGGAGCACACGTGCGTAGTGTTTAGTGCATCATCGTGGAAACTAAGTAAAGGGTTGCTAAAGAAACGCAACAACAAGACGTAACGTGATCCCACGCCAAGAGGCAGACAGAGCAGGCCATTTGCACGTGCGCGTGGACCATAGGTTCGAAGCAAAACCGGACAAATATAGTGAAACAAAAAATCAGGGTAAAAATATAAAAGAAATTACGACAAAAAAGTGCATTGCTCAAATTTATCTGCAAAAAAGTGACGCAAAAACGTAATGTTTTTTGTCCAACATATAAAAATATAACATATAAACCTCGGAATCCAAGCGTTGCCATTGGAACAATCAACGATTGCTGCGTGAATAACTACTATTATTGTGCATATCTTGAAGGATCTCTTAATAGGCCTCTGACAATGACCAACACGCACGAAGAAGACCGAACCTATACCAGCAATAATCAATTTGACGGTGAAGGTTGGGGTTGCACACGGCTTTGTCGAGTCTCATCAGCAGACCACAACACTGAATGCCGCTGGAGCGGGCAGCGGAGCATAGGTACTGTCGCACACGAACTTTAGCTCTGAAAGTTCCGTTTTCTACTCTTTTATGTCACACAGTAAATATGAGTTTGTGATTGTGTTTGTTATTTTGTAATATGTGCAAAGTTGCAAAGCTCTGGCTTGGAATGCGGAATGTGGAATATAAAAACAAGGGCTTAAATAATGCCATCAAATACCCCATCTTTCCAGGATGGGGTGGTGTGGCACAGATTGCCGCAGATTTTGATTTTTGTGGAATAGATCATCTCACACAACGTTCAACTCGTATGCGGCATGCATATGTATGCATAGGCAGCAGGTATAGAATTTTAACATCACAGTAACTGTGAATAAATCTTTTAAATCTTTTGAACATAGCTACTCTCTAGTTACACTCTCTAGTTAGTGTGACAGATATTGAATACACAGTGAAGACAAGACGAAGGCAACCGATATTTAAAAGTGGAAACCGAAGTTTTTAGACAGCTATTGGAAGGAGAGAAGACTGTGCTTCTCGGAGATAATGACAAATATGCCTGCCTCAAGCCATGAAGAAACATCATCTTGAAGAAGATAGCAAAACTAATAGCACTCAGGAAATCCAAGCAGCACATTAGTCAACTGATGGATGGATGGATGGGATGATACTGGAAACTAGAAGGAAGGCCAGAATTCGAAGAAAACAACTGCTCTCCAAATCCCTCATCCTCCCCATTCTACTTATCCTATACTGGTTTTAGGCTGAAGATTCGGTCGATAATGCGCTACCTCTTTCGTGCAAAGGTCCCCGTTACTCCAGACGGAAAGACCTGCAGTGTGAGAGGGACGGAATCGGGAAAAAATTAAAAAACGTAGCGCTAAACCACAGAAAAATTGTTTAAAAATATACTACGCTATTTTGTTAAAAAGTTTTTTAAGGAGATTTTGCGAATGCATAATATCTACATTTTGAATGCAGTTACACAATGAAATTAGTTAGGATTTCAGAATAACAGGAAAAAACAAAACAATTTAGAGGTGTTTTCGTAATTAAATTCTATCGAGAAAATTTCATCCAATCGCGTTTCCCTTTAGCGAAAATCTTAATCAAATACTCAATAAACGTTAAACCAAAAATTAAATCTGTAGATGACTTCATGGTGGAGTAAATTGATTAAAAAAACCCATTTGTTTTTTTGTATTCCCTGAAATCACTCAATAAGGAGGGTTTGTGATGATCAGGTCACACCCCCTTCTTTCAAAAACTTGTGCCCGCTGTTATGCGGGCCGAAACACCGAAACAGGTTTAAAACCCTGGCTGGAGAGGCATCATTCATTCATTCATTTATTCACAGCCCGAATCATCATCAAAGTCAAATTCTGATTCGGAGTCACTGGAAAATATGTTTTCAAAAAGAACATTGCGCTTCCAATCTTCTTGCATAATTTTTCTAGTTCTTTCGACGACTTTTTTCCAATCTTCCGGTGTGACATGTTCACATGCATTGTTCAGTAAAGTCATCATTTTATTTGTAATAAAAGGTGGTGTTGCGTTATGTCTGGCTGCGTGACCTAGAAAAAAATTAAATATTAAAATTATATATAACATACCACATGGTTTGCTGTAAGAAATCTCTTATTAGAGATAAGATCGCATTTTTACATGTTCTTTTCTATCACAAGCGGCAGGGGGATGATTGTGCAGGCGGTTGATTGGGACTATTTGGGACGGACTTGTTCGGATAGGACATTTTTGATTTTCATAATTATTAAGCATTTAGTTAGTTCTTTAGGCGAACCTTGTTATTTTCTTTATAAAAACTTGATTGAGATATATATATATATATATATATATATATATATATATATATATCATATTGATTGATTGATTGATATATATATATATATATATATATCAATCAAGTTTTTATAAAGAAAATAACAAGGTTATATATATCTATATATATAAAAATGAATCGCTGTTCGTTAGTCTCGCTAAAACTCGAGAACGGCTGGGCCGATTTAGCTGATTTTGGTTTTGAAATGTTTGTTGTAGACCAGGGAAGGTTTAAAAGTAGGGTAGGGTAGGGTAGGAGTAGGGTAGGGGTAGGGTAGGGGTAGGGTAGGGGTAGGGCAGGGGTAGGGTAGGGGTAGGGTAGGGGTAGGGTAGGGGTAGCGCAGGGGTAGGGTAGGGGTAGGGTAGGGGTAGGGTAGGGTAGGGTAGGGCAGGGGTAGGGTAGGGGTATGGTAGGGTAGGGGAAGGGTAGGGTAGGTAGTGGTTGGGTAGGGGTAGGGTAGGGTAGGGGTTGGGTAGGGGTTGGTTAGGGGTAGGGGTAGGTTAGGGTAGGGATAGGTAAGGGTAAAGTAGGGGTAGAGCTACCCGCAGCGAAGCGAGAGCGGGTCAGCTAGTATATATATATATATATCAATCAAGTATATTATCAATTTATTTTTGCAGATCGATAACTTGTCATGTTGTGCGATGATGACCCCAGGGACATCACTATTCGCGTATAAAGTCAGATTTTTGTGTCCTATAAGAAGGCAGACTAAAGTACCCTACATAGTCAAAAAAGTTAACTTTGCAGGAGAACGAAAATACTGAATTAAAAGCTGTGTGTGTACCTATTGCTTGTATGTTTTGTGCATGTAATATTTTGCCCAAATACCTGACATCTCAAGATATTTTGTTAAATCCTTTGTAAGAAAAATTTTGGTGACTTAAGGGTAAAAGTACATTGACTAAGGTTAGTAGATATCAAATTGACTTGTTATGTTATGCTCTTAGGTTATTTTTATACAAACTAATATGTTTGACAAGACATGGTGATGTTTAATATTTCAATCATTTTCGTCATCAGACTGGACTACGTCTGGTAATATGTATATATATATACGACATCATCTGAAGTTGGTAAGCTACCATAAAAATTAGGAAAGACAGCTGGTATGAGTGAAAAGAGGGATATAAAACCGTCTTTTTTCCCTTTGAAATCCGTAATGGTCGAATGGATATGACAGGTATGGTTTCGGGTAGGTACAGCAGCTGCTCGTCTTTTCAGATATAATGAGCTAAACTGGCCTTCTCTATCTAGTGTGTTTTTGTATAGGATGTAAAGTGTGTAGAAATTACAAAGGACGAATAAAAGCAAATAACAAGCCAACATTTCATCGGGAAGTCAACCTAAATTCGTTGTATTTCGTAAAACATTAAGTAAATTTATCGTTGATTTCACATGATTCACACTTTACGTTTTATTAGTGTTGCCATTTTTTCAATGCAAATTTTCCCCACAAATTACAACTATGCTCGCACCAAAGTGCTTTTGAACATGAGGTGATAAACTAGCATCGCCTTTTTCCATACGGGGTGGCAAAATAACAGTTGTGACCAAACTCAGTCATACTTCGTAGTTACTAGTCCGATTTGCTTCAAAATCTATATCTGGGAATGTATATGTTACGGCTAAAGCTAGGTGTGAAACTTAACTTAAGTTTAGCCGGCTAGTCTTAAGATTAATTTCGAACGTCCTAATGCGGCTAATGTCCAAAATAATGTTCATTGCGATAAATGATTTCAACATTAGTCGGCTAAACTGCAGTTTAGCTTCGACGCTGTTGAGGCTAAAGATGGGTGAGAAAATATGGTTGACATTAGCCGACTAAACTTAAGTTTTTTTTCCGTATACCTAGGCTAATGTTGAAAAATTACCGTCTTAATCTGGACTAAGTGATGATGTGGGATGTAGCCGTAAACACTGCGGTAGCTTAGGTGAAGGATAAAGGGGGTGAGCGAAGCGAAGCCCCCTTAATCCTTCGTGTTAGGTTGAACATGTAAGAACAACAAAAAATACTTATACTCGTCTTATTATAGTTTTTTTGTTCTTACCTGTTCAACCTAACACGAAGGATAAGCTACCGCAGTGTTTTGCCCTGATATTAGAAATAGCTTTCTCATCTGAATAAAATTACCCCGCCCCGCTCCCCGCAGTCGCACGAATACTTCGTTTTTAACATTAGCTAACTAATGTCCAACATTAACCGAAACGCATTGGCTAATGTGCAATCTAGCCGATTAAAGATGACATCCGTTATCACAAACTAACATGACTTCGGACATTAGCCGAGGCTCGAAATTAATCTTAAGACTAGCCATTTTTATTATTTTGAAGTCTGATTTCACATCTCTTACTGCCTTTCCAATTAAAAGATGGGCCTGAGAACCCTGCGCATATAAGGCGGGGTCTTTTTTTGAAGCTACCTATTGAAAAAGGATTAAATAAATACTCAGTCATTTTCTTTTCATTAATTTGTTTTCCTCTCGCTATATGAATTAGTTTATTACTTGAGAATATTATACAGTTTGTAGTGCCTATGAATATTATACATTATGTAGTACCAAATCATTAGCTACACGATAGATTTAAGTTAAATCTGTGAAGATAAAAAATAGATAGTGGCATACTTAACCGAAATTCAGCTAACATAATATGGTTAAAATGAGTTAAGTTTATTTAGCAAGTTTATTTATTTAGGTTATACTGTAGAATAAACGATCGAAGGTAATCCACCAACTTGTACAGTTTCCCTACTTTTTCCGGTAGTATTGCTTTTGTGGCAACATTTGACACGCACACTAGCATGCAAAAGTTGGCCTGTTTTCACCGCTGTCATTCAGTACTGACGCGGTATCTAGTGTTTGTATAATCTAAGCTACATTACTTAAACAAAGTAGTAGTAAAAAAGTTTTTTTTTTCTGTTTATTTGGGTCATCAAACAGTTTTACAATAAGGTATTACTTATTTATAAATATAGTAGGTAAGATACATATTGACTTCTCACTTCGCTATTTACTCTCATTTCACATTCGATAGTGTAATGTAAACATATCACATCTCACTTCGCTATTCACTCTCACTTCACATTAGATTCAAAATGGGGAGTAGATGCCCTGCACGTATTAGAATTACGTCATCTCATTGACAATAATATTATGACAGATAAAGTATGAGATGACGTAATTTTAATACGTGCAGGACACCTATTCCCCATCGTTCGTAATATTTGTTAGCATTAATAAACCTTAAAATGTATGCTCATAAAAATTACTTTTTGATTATCATAATGTTCTAATCATAAGATTCCATTCTATTCTATTCTATTTTATTATCATGAAAATTTTAACTCAATCAATGTTGTGTAATTTTTTTTTTATGCGTTATATTCAAATTTAGCAGTTACACCTCTTTTTCTACGGAGGTTTTCTACGGAGCGTGGGCCAGGTGTTCTGCACTTTGGCACATTATTTTATTAAAACTAAATTACTTTGTGGATTAAATTAAAATAAGCGTTGCGATGATTTCAAAGTCAATCGCAAAAAGGTGGCACTGGGTGTTATCGACGGATACGACTGGCCAGCTGACGCCTTTATATTTTTATCTACACACGTATCCTAACAGTAGTTTATGTGACTGCTGCACAATGGAGGGCATCACTCGAGAGTTTTAATGCCTAATTATGTACAATTACATACACTAGTTTATCTACACACTATCATTAAGATAATAAAATAAATAAATAAATCATAAGCTCTCTTTGATGTGTTCAGGAACCGCATGTTCGACCGGCATTGTGGCATTGATAATTGCTTTGCAGTTATTTAGCTTGTTCAGTAGTATCAACTTCTCAGACAAACTAGGGGCGGCACGCAGGTGGGCGTCGGCGTTCGAAATTTGAATGTAATAATTTGACCAATTTTGGTACATTATGGTCGTAATGTATCAATATTCAGATAAGAAATGAGTTTTTACCAAGAAGTCTACAATAAACCCTCTTTACTGCGTCCAAAAACCACACGTTACGGGCTACGGCCAGCATAATGATAAACTTCTTGGTAAAAACTCATTACTTATCTAAACATTGAATATTTTTAACCGTAAATTAAAGACTCGTATCACTAAAAACCATAACTATTCCAAAGATAATAATGTTTTATATCTTATCCAAGAAAATAATTTATAAAAACAACGACATACAGTAACACATTATTTTATCGAAACTTTAATGGTACTAATTGGTTTTTACGTACCTATCGACAACCCTGAGGCCGGTCCACATTGGACGAATGTGGCAAACGGAAGTGACTGACAAAAACAGAAAAAAAAACCTAATTCTTAACATAATTATTTCGTCTGATAAGCGGTATGTTTTATTTTACAGGTTTTTCAGTAAGCACTGAGGCGAAATCTAAGTCTAGGTTCCTCGGATTATTGGTGCGGCTACTTTCATACTCCATGTACAGAACCAGGTGCATTTATGAGTTTGTGTGTGGTTTGGATAGAAAATGCAGTCAGGTTATTTATTTTAATAATAATTCTACTTGTTTGTGTAATAAATTGTACTGATAGCCACGTTTTGTTTTTTTGTTATTCTTTAGAAAATAATAACCGTGCGATCTATGGATCATGATGGATGGATGGATGAATTATTCATTTAGCAAGGATGAAACGAAGAGCGATTGAAAAAATGTTGATAAATGATTTTTTGACGAAAAGCGGGTATTTACGATTTTCATACATGATTTAACACCTGAATGTACAAACGATTGCTTTGTCAAGGAAGAGTTGCACGCACGGGTACGGTAGAACTGATCGTGTAAATGCCCATAAAGAGTCACAACTCAAGCAAGTTAAATATTCCTACGTCTGTGAATATGATTTCTGTCAGTCATGTGACATGTCATGTCTGTCTGTGCTAAAGGTATTGTATTGTTTGTTTCCGATGGCCTTTATTTATTTGGTACCTATCTATTTACATAATGGATCAGAGATATCAGTTTTCCTGATAATAAAGGAGAGAGGAGAGGACAACACTTGTACACAGTAATATAGATATACTATATCCTCAACTCGCCATGGACTCTCAGGGCAGAAATAGTTTCGAGCAAGCAAACGTTCTAAAACACGGGATAGAAAATGTAATAAAAATAGAAGTTCCAACGAATTTCTTCCAGTATCTATCTTCAGAGGCATGTGATTTGCAGAATATTTGTAGATTGTGTCTAACAGTTGCACCTGGAGCCGACAATATGGTTCCCTTACTGCCGGATGACACACCTGGTCATCTAGTAAACCAATTGCAGTCTTTTGCATCTGTTGAGGTTTGTATTGTACAGTTCTCGTCCTAGGACCTAACCTGTGTTGTGGAACCCTAGTAATAATGGGTACAGTAGCCTTTTGAGAAATCAACCAATCATAATTGCTACAAAAACCGAGTTGTTTAAAATAATTCTGTTCTGTTTGGCCAATTTCTCAATTGCGATTGAAATTCCTAGATACATATTAACCTGTAAACTTGGGTAAATCCCAAAACTTTTCTGACAGAAGTCGGTCACCTAGAGTACTGAAAATTCTATTGTGGGAATTTGTGGGGAATCTACATAAAATTTGCCATTATTTTTTCTTTTCCGGTGAGCAGAGAAGTTAAGGCTACAGGTTTCTTGGCCTTCAAACCAGCTGTCACCTCTCTCTTTCTCTCGACTATGCATGCATCTCTCTTGTAGCCATGGCCGCTACACATGGCGGCATTTAGAGGCTATTATTAATTCCTTGGCTAGGGCTGGTATTATTATTTGGCACCCTTATATCATCAATTCTGAATAAAACCTCAGATATTCACATTAAACATCATAGGTATTTTTTGATGCCAATGCAGAAAGTTAAGCAAAAAAAAAATTAAATTCAAAATTATTCAGTTACTTTGCCGCCATTTTTTTAATACATCGCGATTTTGAACTTTTGAACTTAAATTTTTTGCCTTTTCTCTACAGTAGACAACTGTGGGAGTAGAAGGATGAAGAAACTACCACAGATTGATTTTTAGATCTCTTTTAATATATGTTTCCCACGAGATTTGGTAAAGGTGGTATAGGTTTTTTTTTAATTATTACAAATATTCCATACCTATTTTAAATATTAAGCAAGAATAATTTATCACAAAATTATTGAGCAAGCTCTGTGTTAAGTAATATTAAGACCATGTACTCTTGTCATTTGTATTTGTCATACATATTTACAACTATAATATAAACTTCACTTTCCAGATACTACCTGACTGTCAACTGCCTTCACATACATGTATGGTCTGCTTCAAGCTCATTCTCAAATGTTATGAATTCAAACTGCAGTGTGAAAGATCTGACCTGACCATCAAATCAGTATTGCAAGGAGAGTTTGTTAAGGATGAACCAAATGATACGGAACCGGTTCATGATACAGAAGTGTGAGGGAAATTTTTGTCTAACTTTACTTTTATTTTCATATTTCCTTATCTTTAAAAACTACAGTAGCAATTGGATGGTAAGATAACCTCTCTCTGTCTACCCCACTTCTAAGAAACAGGCCTGAGTTTTGTCTCAATATTAAACTACTAAATACAAAATATAAACTACTGTTCAACACTTGTTTAATATCAAAAGTGTATGGGATTTGACGTTTGCTTTGAGGTGAAACGCTCTTTAATATTATTATGGTAACACGGATAGCCTTTGCAATGAATGTTTTATTATTTATACCATTACTTTTCAGACACAGTTACCTGAAGAGTAAATTTCGCCTAATCATATTGCTGTTTTTATTTGCAGATTTGAATTTTGCCCTGTTGCTGTGGAAATAGAGACAGATTTTAAAGACGATCCTGAAGCAATTAGCAATTCTGAAGTTCAGCCGCATCAAACATATAATCCGATTTCAAAAGAAAAAAGAATGCAACGGAGAAAGTGAGTATTAAATAAATATACAGATTTTTGTTTCGTCCAATCAAGGGTGGTTTTAAGTTGTATAACTTAAGTGAAGCAAACTGAAGCAAAAAATATATATCAAAATAGGTCTCTCGGCAAATATCACGTATTTTTTACCTCAAAAAATGGTATACAATATGGAGATAATTGGTTTAAATTAAAGTAAGTAAAGGTTTATTGCCCAAAAAAATTCCAAAATCAGACACAATAGTGTTTATATAAACGTAGTCAATTAATGTCCCCACCGAGGGGCACAGGCCTTTACCCGGATACGAGTAAGATTCCATACTCCACCACACTGGTTCAGTGTAAAAGTCAAAGTCAAAGTACTTTATTACTGTAGATATTTACAACCTTAGCAAACGTCATTTTTTGCCTCTTCTCTCCATTGGACCACTGTGGGAGAAATAGGGCGTAGAAACTCCCACAGATTGATTTTTAGATCTCTTTTAAAAATAGGTTGTGCTCAACTAATACAAATATGAAAATTTTAATTATTATGATTAATAAGCAGAATTAAATAATTACAAAATTATTAACAGCAAGGTCTTTGTTAAGCTAGATTAACCCCATACAGTCCCGTCATTTAAGTAATCTTGAACATTGTAATATCCCTTTTTCGACAAAGTCGCTTTAACATGCTTTTTAAATTGCTCAAATGGCAATTTCAAAATCTCCAGAGGTATCTTATAATGGAAATGTAATATGTAAGTTGATGGATGGATTTTACGACTACCATGTAGCGATAGTAGCCGCGACCTACAGGTTTCTTGACTAACAAATTACAAAAACAGACAAAATAGTGGTTAGGTATCTATTTACTATATCAGATAGATGTGTCAAAAACGCACGACGCACCCTTATGAAAGTGTATCAACATCCCCAGCTCACAATGAACCTCTGCCGGGCATAGGCCTCTTCTCTATTGCAAACAAATAGTTAAGTACCTATTAATTTATATTTTCAGAAACAATCACATCAAACCTGAACGAATCAAACATTCAAGAACATTTTTTATTTGCAGATTTGAATTTTGCCCTGTTGCTGTGGAAATAGAGACAGATTTTAAAGACGATCCTGAAGCAATTAGCAATTCTGAAGTTCAGCCGCATCAAACATATAATCCGATTGCAAAAGAAAAAAGAATGCAACGGACAAAGTGAGTATTAAATAAATATACAGATTTTTGTTTCGTCCATTCAAGGGTGGTTTTAAGTTGTATAACTTAAGTGAAGCAAACTGAAGCAAAAAATATATATCAAAATAGGTCTCTCGGCAAATATCACGTATTTTTTACCTCAAAAAATGGTATACAATATGGAGATAATTGGTTTAAATTAAAGTAAGTAAAGGTTTATTGCCCAAAAAAAATCCAAAATCAGACACAATAGTGTTTATATAAACGTAGTCAATTAATGTCCCCACCGAGGGGCACAGGCCTTTACCCGGATACGAGTAAGATTCCATACTCCACCACACTGGTTCAGTGTAAAAGTCAAAGTCAAAGTACTTTATTACTGTAGATATTTACAACCTTAGCAAACGTCATTTTTTGCCTCTTCTCTCCATTGGACCACTGTGGGAGAAATAGGGCGTAGAAACTCCCACAGATTGATTTTTAGATCTCTTTTAAAAATAGGTTGTGCTTAACTAATACAAATATGAAAATTTTAATTATTATGATTAATAAGCAGAATTAAATAATTACAAAATTATTAACAGCAAGGTCTTTGTTAAGCTAGATTAACCCCATACAGTCCCGTCATTTAAGTAATCTTGAACATTGTAATATCCCTTTTTCGACAAAGTCGCTTAAACATGCTTTTTAAATTGCTCAAATGGCAATTTCAAAATCTCCAGAGGGAATATAATGGAAATGTAATATGTAAGTTGATGGAGGGGTTTTACGACTACCATGTAGCGATAGTAGCCGCGAACTACAGGTTTCTTGACTAACAAATTACAAAAACAGACAAAATAGTGGTTAGGTATCTATTTACTATATCAGATAGATATGTCAAAAACGCACGACGCACCCTTATGAAAGTGTATCAACATCCCCAGCTCACAATGAACCTCTGCCGGGCATAGGCCTCTTCTCTATTGCAAACAAATAGTTAAGTACCTATTAATTTATATTTTCAGAAACAATCACATCAAACCTGAACGAATCAAACATTCAAGAACATTTTTTAAAAAAACAGAGCTAGAAGAACCATCACTACATCAATGTAATATTTGCTCTGAGGTGGGTAAACATTTTTTTATTGCAAAAAAACCATGCGGAATAAAAATCATTATAACTGCTAGAGTTGCACAAAGAATACAATACGTACAATTTCTGTCTGACCAGAAATCACTATTGAACCCCTCTACAATTTACAGGAATTCCCAAAATCAAACTTGCTTCAAGTTCACCTTAAACTGGTACACTCAGAGGAGAAGGTTATCAACTGTAACAAGTGCAGGTCTACATTCGCGTCGGAGCGAGATTACAACTTGCACACGTCGCTTCACACGGCCGGGAGGAAACTCAAGTGTATTGAGTGTCAAAAGGAATTCAGCTGTATGTTAGCTAATCAGCCTGTGTCTTGTAGCATGGTGCGGGCGAGTCTCAAAGGAACATTTTCCTTCATTTTCTAGTCATTACTAGAAAAATATTCGTCCTAGTTATGGCAAAATTGGATTACCTATGTCACAAATAAGCAAAGAGTAGTAGTAGGGCCTCTACATATTGTCCAATGTATTTTTTTACCTCTCTGGCTGGAGAGAAAGAAAACGAACCTAAGTCTTGGATGCTTATATGTGTGTGACGTCGCTGTGTCTGGTTCCCACGACACAGGATATCCTAGTGTGGGGTCGGAAGCAATGTATGGGCCTATAATAAATTTAAATATAAATGTAGCTCACTAATGTTCTCATAGAGGGCCACGGCCCTTTACCTGGTTACAAGTAAGATTGAGCCATACTCCACAACACTGTCTCAGTCCGGGTTGATGGAGGGGTGACGGAAGGACGGGAAGAAGTTATTAAGCTGTCCTATTAGCAAAGCTGGGCATTAACTCGTTAATCGTTAATTAACTAAGTTTAGAAATTGTTTAACAATTTAACTTTTAAGTTAAGCCGAAAAAATATTAACGGTTTACTTAACTTCCGATAATTAAGCTTCCGTTAACTTAAGTCCGTTACATGCAGCTGATAGCATACCTGATGTCGTGATTTTTTTATTTGCGCGCCACACTGACTGACTAGCTACTGTAGGTACAGAGCATGGCGCGGTGCCGCTGCCTGCCGCCATCGTCACGCACGGCAAACCCGGCAAACTGATTGCAAAACACACGGACCCGATTAAACTATAACCAAGTGCGACTGATATGCAATTATATGAGACGCTTGGGTGAGAGTGAGCGAGCAGTAGATATGGTGGACGGACGGATTTCTTACAGTTGTGTAGTAAATCGTTTTTAAAATATAACACGGCTATACCGTCAAGTGCAGCAGTCGAAAGACTTTTCTCAATAGGAAAAGACGTTTTAAGAGCAAAACTATCTTCGATCTCCGACGAAATTTTTAATATGCTGATATTATTAAAAGAGAAAATGCACCTACTAATCTAAATAATAATTCATAACTTTAATGTTGATTTAATGTTCTTTTAATTTAATTTAGAGTTTATAGGTAAAATCAATACTTACAATTTTTACTTGATATATTTACTTGTATAGCAAAACCAAGTCCCTTCAATTATTAGGTACCATCTAGGTAAAACTATGTATTTGTTAATTTTAACGGATAACTTTTAACTTACGTTATTTTTTTGTACATTTAACAAATTACAAATTACAAATTACAAAATTATTTATTTAGCGTAAAGTTTGGACAATACAGAGAGTTTTAATATCATACAGTAACAAGAATATTAGTGAGGGTAGTTGTCCGGCAGCTTGCTTGCGAAGCGCGCACTAGGAGAACCTGTATCGCGCGCTTCATGTTGTACCGGTTGACATACACAACACAGCAGATCCGCGATCGCAATTTTAAAGTTTATTTGTGTGTTAAGTTTTATTTGGGTTTAAGTTAGGTTAAAGTTAATGTTTTAATTTAATACAAAGTTTTAATTTGTTAGCGAATAATAATTATATTATGTATATAATATATTAATTAATTTGATAATAATAAATTATTAATCAATAATTTTCGGAAATATAATTTAAATAATATTTGTGTGTATTTATATAAAATGTATTAATTATTAAAATATATAAAATCTTATTATATTACATTTAAATTGTGGCATTCAATAGATCTAACGTTTAACGAAGTTAACTTTTTTAGAAACGGATTATCAATTAACAAAGTTAATTATTTGATTAACGGTGCCCAGCTTTGCCTTTAGGGCCTCTGACACAGCTTTACGACTATACTGCCACGAAGTAGCGATTGTAGCCGGCACCGGCAAGAAGTGCCCGTCTCGTCCAGATGTTCCTACACGCACAGTCGTTGCCGATGTGTGAATACTTTTAAATAAAATCATGTGCCTGTATATATGTCGCAGGGCTATGATAATCAGGGACTTGGGATTTGATGAAATTCCTAGATCTATTAAGGAATATGTTAAAATCATGTTATCCCGGGAATTTGGCTAAGTCTCTGATTTTATCGTATCCCTGCAACATAAATTAAGGATAGTATTTAAACGTATGCATGACTGTGTTGCGTGGCTGAATTACTGAATAGCGCGACTAGACTAGGCTTCATCTGGCAAAATTACTGAATTACGCGACTAGCGAAATCTAAAAACAGCAATTTGAAAACCTTAATGCGAGTTACAAAAAATACAAAACGCGCGTTGAATTTCGTTGTTACCTAACTCGAAGCACCTTTACCACTTCGCCCAGACAGTCTTTATTTAGCCAAAGCGGGAGCTAGACCATTCAGTAAGTAATTTAGTCGGGCAAATCAATAATTGTCGCGCAATTCAGTATTTTTTCGCTCATTTCAAGATTCAGCTGTTCATGGTCATTCGCTCAATAGTTTTTTATTCGGTCGTTTTATTATTCCCCATGCATAAAAATAATGATTCTACACATATTGGACTTATTGTAATTTCCTATTTGAACACCGCATCTCCCGCAGCCAAGTCGCAGCTGCGCCGCCACATCCAGCGCCACATGGACCACAAGAGGCACGCGTGCGACTTGTGCCCTAAGACGTTCAGCGAGCAGTGCGGACTGACGCGTCACCGCCGCGTGCACACGGGGCAGGCGGAGGAGAAGAAGCACATGTGTGATGAGTGCGGCAAGAGGTGACCTTACATAGAAGTAGACGCCGTAAGCACCCCATATGTATGCGAACCAACCGTGTCAAGTTTTCATATATAAAAAACGGTCAAGTGCGAGTCGGACTCGCGCACGAAGGGTTCCGTACCACCGATTTTACATAGCAAAATGATGTTTACAAAGTTATTGGCGGCTACATTCATACTCCATGAATGTATTCATATAGTATGGAAGTAGCCTGGTTACAACCTGGTGCATTTAAAAGTTTGTATGTGGTTTACACATAAATAAAAACCTTTGCAATTCCGGGTAGGTTTTCCTGTAATCTTTGGCTTAAGTTCTATATTCTGTATTTTTTCAAAATTATAGACTAGTTTCGTAGGTATGTACGTACGTAGAATGGTAATTTTCTGCACTTTTTTGATCATAACTTCTGAGGTTATAAAAACTAAAATAAAAAAAATAAAATTTTAAAGTTTATAAAGAGCCCTTTTCAATGATACCCTACATGACTTATTAGATTACGGTGTTGATTTTTTTTTCTTTATTTTAAACTAACTCCTTTTTTTAGCGATTATTATATTGTTTTTTTTTTTACATTTCTTTATTTTTTTATTTACATACAGGCACATACATTGCTTCTGGCCCCACACTAGGATACCCTGTGTCGCGGTTACCAGAAACAGCGACGTCACACACGTATTATATACATCCAGGACCTGGGTGTATTTTATTTTCTTTACTCCCAGCCGGGGATCGAACCCGGAACCTCCCGCATGGTAGACATAGCCACAACCGCTACGCATCAAAGGTCGTCAATTTGGCAATCCGCCGTGTATTGCGATTCAAATTCCAAGATGTCAGAGATACAAAATAAGGCTAATTGGTCTCTCTCTCGGGATGACAGCGTCTGTATTACATTTAAGCGGCCCTTATATTGGAGAAGCAGTCTGTTGATCTTGATTTGAATTATTCCTAGATTCTCCGGTTTGACGGCGCTACGCGTCCACAGCCTGACGCACACAGGCGAGCGTCCGATCGCGTGCGCGCGCTGCGACAAGCGCTTCAAGTCGGAGCGCCTGCTCGCCTCGCACATGCTGACACACGACGAGACCAAACCGCACCAGTGTCACTACTGCGAGCGACGGTAAGCGGTATATTAGACAAGAGCTTCAAGTCGGAGCGCCTGCTCGCCTCGCACATGCTGACACACGACGAGACCAAACCGCACCAGTGTCACTACTGCGAGCGACGGTAAGCGGTATATTAGACAAGCGCTTCAAGTCGGAGCGCCTGCTCGCCTCGCACATGCTGACACACGACGAGACCAAACCGCACCAGTGTCACTACTGCGAGCGACGGTAAGCGGTATATTAGACAAGAGCTTCAAGTCGGAGCGCCTGCTCGCCTCGCACATGCTGACACACGACGAGACCAAACCGCACCAGTGTCACTACTGCGAGCGACGGTAAGCGGTATATTAGACAAGCGCTTCAAGTCGGAGCGCCTGCTCGCCTCGCACATGTTGACACACGACGAGACCAAACCGCACCAGTGTCACTACTGCGAGCGACGGTAAGCGGTATATTAGACAAGAGCTTCAAGTCGGAGCGCCTGCTCGCCTCGCACATGCTGACAAACGACGAGACCAAACCGCACCAGTGTCACTACTGCGAGCGACGGTAAGCGGTATATTAGACAAGAGCTTCAAGTCGGAGCGCCTGCTCGCCTCGCACATGCTGACACACGACGAGACCAAACCGCACCAGTGTCACTACTGCGAGCGACGGTAAGCGGTATATTAGACAAGAGCTTCAAGTCGGAGCGCCTGCTCGCCTCGCACATGCTGACACACGACGAGACCAAACCGCACCAGTGTCACTACTGCGAGCGACGGTAAGCGGTATATTAGACAAGAGCTTCAAGTCGGAGCGCCTGCTCGCCTCGCACATGCTGACACACGACGAGACCAAACCGCACCAGTGTCACTACTGCGAGCGACGGTAAGCGGTATATTAGACAAGAGCTTCAAGTAGGAGCGCCTGCTCGCCTCGCACATGCTGACACACGACGAGACCAAACCGCACCAGTGTCACTACTGCGAGCGACGGTAAACGGTATATTAGACAAGCGCTTCAAGTCGGAGCGCCTGCTCGCCTCGCACATGCTGACACACGACGAGACCAAACCGCACCAGTGTCACTACTGCGAGCGACGGTAAGCGGTATATTAGACAAGAGCTTCAAGTCGGAGCGCCTGCTCGCCTCGCACATGCTGACGCACGACGAAACCAAACCGCACCAGTGTCACTACTGCGAGCGACGGTAAGCGGTATATTAGACAAGAGCTTCAAGTCGGAGCGCCTGCTCGCCTCGCACATGCTGACACACGACGAGACCAAACCGCACCAGTGTCACTACTGCGAGCGACGGTAAGCGGTATATTAGACAAGAGCTTCAAGTCGGAGCGCCTGCTCGCCTCGCACATGCTGACGCACGACGAAACCAAACCGCACAAGTGCCACTACTTACGACACGTTAGATTTAGTAAATGATACGAAGTTTCTTGGAATAACCATTGATAGCAGATTGCAGTGGGGACCCCCATATATAAATTAGCTGTTAGATTAAGTTCTGGGGCTTACGCTGTTGGGAATATCAGACCAAACACGGATGTGGCTACATCTAGGCTAGTATATTTTGGTGACATTAATAGTGTCATGTCCTATGGTTTCTTGTTGTGGGGGAAAGGAGCGGATATTCAAACTATTTTTATTTTACAGAAAAGAGCTATTCGAGCAATTAATAACTTAAAACGGACAGACTCCTTAAGTTTTAAAGAAATTGACATACAACTGTAGATGTCAATTTATTTTCTAAAATAATATGTATGTACGCAAGAACCTTACAGCATTTTCCAAACTTAGTAATGTTTACTTAAGAAATAATCACAGACTAAACTCTGATTTTATATTCCGTAGAATTCTGACAGCTAACAAATTGAACAAGATAATAACATCAAATAGCCGCAAACACCGAGAACACATGAGCGCATTGGTATATCTTTGCTGAAAACTACCAATACAATTTGTTCGCCATATACTTCGTAGCGTAGAATCACGTTCCAAATGTTAAATAATTCTGCATCCATCTGACAAAGCAGGTTTTTTGAGTGCACACTTTTAAATTATTCGCTGTGGGGCTGTGAAGTGTTAAGTGTAAAGTAGTGTCCAATGGAGCGCAACACTGACAGCTAAACGTCGATAGCCACAGAACAAATATTACTCTCACGTCATCGGTAGTACCTTGTTTACGTTTGTATCAAGTATCGGATTTCGATTTTGTGCTTATAATTGCAAGTATTCGCTGATGACTGTACGGGAACTTCAAACTGAGCTTCGAAGTAGAAATGCATCAGTAGCTGGAAAAAAGCTCATCTGATAGGAAGGTAAACATGTTAAGAATTCGAGGTAATGTTTTGTATTTTCCTCAAATTGATGAAATTCATTTACAACAATGTGGTTTCTGTTCAAGATTGGAGGCGTACGACCGAAACAAACACTTTGAGGGTATTAAGACATTCCAGAAGACCATCCTGATGTATAGTGCCCTCAGATACATACTGAGATATAAACGCTGATACACCACTTCATAACATAAGCAAATCTCATCAAATTATGATAAAAAACAGTATCTGATCGTAAATCTATTTACCGCCTTTTTAATTACTTATCCCTAAATAATCCCTTTAATTGAAATACACTGCACGCAGCCGCGAATCAGTCGCGATGCATTACTTGCCTTTGAAGTTTTTTAATACACAAGGCACTTTCCCACAGTCTTCTTCGTGAGAAATTGACAGTTTTGCGCCCTATTGTGTGTAGCGTCTCTGATGTTTAGTAGAAATTGGTTATTAAGCGTCAAACTGTCGAATTTGCTGTCCCGAGACGCTGAGTGAAGGCACGCTGGGAGTAGAAGGGGAGGAGGGGCGCCGGGGACGTGGCTACTTGCAAAAAATAGAACAAGCTTCTATTTGCCTCACTTCGCTGATCACTGATTAGTAATTACTCACACTTTACACTGGCTGTTCAGACGTTGCTAGCACTTTACACTTCACAGCCACACTTTACACTCAAAATGAATAAAATAATAATTGTCCTCATAAAGAATCTTATGATATCTGAAATGTCAGAATTCTACGGAATAAAAAATCAGAGTTTGTTTACACCCCGGCTTAGACTCGCGAAGGTTAGCAATTATATCGAGGGTCAGTGGCTCTCTACTACAATAACAAACCTTTGGAGATTTTGAAATTTCCATTTCATCAATTTAAAAAGCATGTTAAAGCGACTTTGTCGAAAAAGGGATATTACAATGTTCAAGATTACTTAAATGACTTATGTATGGGGTTAATGTGGCTCAGCACAGACATCGCTGTTAATAATTTTGTAATTAATTATTCCTTTTATAATTATTAATATTGTAATATTTGTATTAGTTAAGGACAACCAATTTTTAAAAGAGATTAAAAATAAATCTGTGGGAGTTTCTCCGCCCTGCTTCTCCCACAGTGGTCCAATGTAGAGAAGAGGCAAAAACGACGTTTGCTAAGTAATTGTAAATATCTGCAGTAATAAAGTAATTTGAAGTTTGAACTTATACATAGAGAAAAATAAAAAATAAATCAATAACGATCAACCAAACTAATGAGAGCTACGGATTACAGGTTGAGTTTGAAAAAGAAAAAATCCCTTTCAAGTAGTTTTTCATGGCCGAATCTCGCACAGGAAAAGGAAACTCCACCAGTGCTATGGAAATACGCCTCTCTCACAGATTCTATTGATTGAGCATCAAAGCGAGCGGCAGATCAATCTCCCATACATTACCCGTAGCGTTTTTCTGTATTTCTGATACCAATCACAACTCCAGTAAAGCTCATTACTTGCGATGTGACTGGGTGATTTAGAATTTATTGGCATTGCGACTGATATCAGAAATATGTAATAAGGCTACAGATTTAACTCTGCCAGTGTAAGAAATGGACGGATAAAATCATCGCCAAGCTGGTAGGCGTCGGATGCGGGAGGCTCAGGACCGGAGTGGATGGCGTGGTAAAGAAGAGGTCTTCAAAGTCATACTTAAATAATTTATTGTAAGTAGGGAAAAATAATGAACTTTTACAAGTCAAACACTTATAAATGCCGGAAAATAAAAAAATAACTAGTGAGTAACTGATTATGGTTTGATTTTGAAAAAGGAAATTTCCCTTTCAAGTGGTGATTCATGGCTGAATCTCCACTTGAAAGGGAAATTGGAAAAGGAAACTCCATTGTCTAAACCAGTTGTTCGGAAATACGCCCGTGAGAGATGATAGCACCAAGAAACTCACGGGGATATCATTTTATATATGCCACTGTCACGACTGCGCCCTCTGTGGATGAGCCGCCGTATCGCGCGCAAACTATAAAGACATAGGATGCAGACGTAGAAGCACAACGCGCTTACGCACTAAGCCGTAAGAGGCTCTTTCATCGCTTCAAAAGTGTCCTTCGTCATTCGACATCAACGGATAACTTGTTAGCAACACATTCATTTTAATTTATGTAATTAATTAGGAATATACAACGTAAAACACCTAACCTAACCTAACCATGAACAAAGTTCAACAACAAAGGAAACGAGACAGCAGAGCTCCTGTTGTCTCGTATCCCAATCCCACGAATAAACTGCCACAAGCCCATAAAATGTTTCAAAATAATAAAAAATACAAAAGAAATAAATAAGAACATACAAAAGCTGTAATGAACATAACTTATGAGAAATCAGACTAGACCTGTCCCCCCAAGCAGCACCCGTTCACGAGAATGACTTGTGCACCAGCCATCCTGTACCCAGCAGTGCTTGAATGTGGGCTGAATGATAACTATGATGATAAATGTATGAAATAATGGCTTATGTTTCTGTCGGTAGGTTCCGTCACGAGTCGACGCGCACCGCACACCACCGCACGCACACAGGCGAGCGGCCCTACGTGTGCTCTGTGTGCGGCAAGACCTTCATGCAGAACTCCAACCTCACGTTACACATGCGCACGCACACTGGTACGTTGTGTATACACATGCACGCACACAGGCGAGCGGCCCTACGAGTGCTCTGTGTGCGGCAAGACCTTCATGCAGAATTCCAACCTCACGCTACACATGCGCACGCACACTGGTACGTTGTGTATACACATGCACGCACACAGGCGAGCGGCCCTACGTGTGCTCTGTGTGCGGCAAGACCTTCATGCAGAACTCCAACCTCACGCTACACATGCGCACGCACACTGGTACGTTGTGTATACACATGCACGCACACAGGCGAGCGGCCCTACGTGTGCTCTGTGTGGGGCAAGACCTTCATGCAGAACTCCAACCTCACGCTACACATGCGCACGCACACTGGTACGTTGTGTATACACATGCACGCACACAGGCGAGCGGCCCTACGTGTGCTCTGTATGCGGCAAGACCTTCATGCAGAACTCCAACCTCACGCTACACATGCGCACGCACACTGGTACGTTGTGTATACACATGCACGCACACAGGCGAGCGGCCCTACGTGTGCTCTGTGTGGGGCAAGACCTTCATGCAGAACTCCAACCTCACGCTACACATGCGCACGCACACTGGTACGTTGTGTATACACATGCACGCACACAGGCGAGCGGCCCTACGTGTGCTCTGTATGCGGCAAGACCTTCATGCAGAACTCCAACCTCACGCTACACATGCGCACGCACACTGGTACGTTGTGTATACACATGCACGCACACAGGCGAGCGGCCCTACGTGTGCTCTGTGTGCGGCAAGACCTTCAAGCAGAACTCCAACCTCACGCTACACATGCGCACGCACACTGGTACGTTGTGTATACACATGCACGCACACAGGCGAGCGGCCCTACGTGTGCTCTGTGTGCGGCAAGACCTTCATGCAGAACTCCAACCTCACGTTACACATGCGCACGCACACTGGTACGTTGTGTATACACATGCACGCACACAGGCGAGCGGCCCTACGTGTGCTCTGTGTGCGGCAAGACCTTCAAGCAGAACTCCAACCTCACGTTACACATGCGCACGCACACTGGTACGTTGTGTATAAGTTGCAGTAAGAACCCGTTTTCAGTTAGGACGTGTTTTACTGCTGGTCGAAAATGAATGTCAATTAAGCAACCAATACGGTTCTGTAAAAGTACATGGGATCGCCTCGCTCCACTCCGCTTCGCTCGAGTCCAGGTTGCACATAAATTTGTAACCTAACACAACCTAACTTTGGTATTCGGTCAGAAAGTAACCTACAGCAACTAATTCAGCTTCAAATTCTAGTTATTACTACGAAATGCTAGTTTTAAGTTATGTAACTAGGATAACTAGTTTTTACTTGTGAAAACGCATTCTAATTAATAACGGGTTTACACTATAGCACAGTTTACGTTAAAACTAGTTTTACATTCATGTAAATCAGTAAATTCTAGTTTTGGCACTTAGTAAAAACTAGTTTTAACTAGGAAAAACACGTTCTAACTGAAAACGTGTTTTTACGTTAGCATATACAAATGCACGCACACAGGCGAGCCCTACGTGTGCTCTGTGTGTGGCAAGACCTAAGCAGAACTCCAACCTCACGTCACATGCGCACACGCCCACCGTATACTTACAAATTCGCCGCGGGTGGTCCGGCGCCTGTACGACTGCGCCGCCGACAACAGCCGCCACGCACATCTCCACGACATTGCTCCGCACCACTCCATCCGATCCAGAGGGACCTAAGATGGGAATATGTGAACCAGGCTGGCGGAGGGCATGTTCGCGCGTGCGCATGCGTCACACCTCCCGCAAATCCGCGAACTGGCGCCGCACCACGCGCGCCCGCCCGACCGCCGCCGCCTGCCACGCGACCTGGTTGCCGGCGATCACCCAATGGCGCACCTTCAGTGAGAAGACCACCAGCGCCCGTGTGGGCCCCCCGATGACCTGTCCACTCCTGTGGACCAAGACCAAGGAAAATTACACACAACCCCTAGTTCTCACGCGTTCACTGTAGCCTATGAAGCGCCGTCGACGCGCATATCAATTACGCTAGTCTTCGTCGCGTCAAACATACCTACGCCGTTTGCATTGCATAGGCCCCCTTTATGGTAGTGTTTGTTGACAGGTGAAAAGCCGTACACTTGCAGCGTGTGCAGTCGCTCGTTCAGTTCGGGTTCGTCGCTCAAGAACCACGTGCGGACTCACACCGGAGAGAAACCGTATCAATGCGGCATCTGCGGCAAGAGGTGCGTAATATGTACATAACTCATTCATGGCCCCTGTTAAATACATGATAATGTAAACAAATATAACAACGGGGAAGAAAACTGTCACAGTAGTTTCAAACAAAATAACAAACCGTAGACAGAGAATAGAATAGACCGGGTGCAGACCTTTGAGATGGAGATAGAAGTAGGTACTCGGTAGGTATAAGTGTTGCCGGCATAAAACAGTTCTCCAAAAGTACAGCAACAGTATCCTTAAACACATAAAGGTGAGAGGCAAATAACTATGATCCTATCATAATTATTTCCCTCTAACCTAAATGTGTTAATGTATGGAAAATATTTGATGATTTCATGTATCATCAATTCATCATGTCATGTATGTCACAGTAAGATAGACAAAACCGTTAGTTGATCAACTATCGACAGATAGTAAACAATACCGACAGGCTTTAGAATTTACGTTTCTTTCGTTTTTACACGTCAACTTCACTGCGCTCGCCTCCTCTAGTCTTCACCTAAGCTACCGCAGTGTTTGTCCTGGTATTTCCTTTGCAATTCAAGTTTAAACCAGTTTACTATTTAACGGTTTTAACCGTTAGTTTATCAACTAACGCGTCATATAGTAAGCAGTACGCTACAGTTTACTATCTGTCGATAGTTGACCAACTAACGAGGAAAAAACGCTAGTTAATCAACTAACGGTTTTGACTATCTTACGGTGACATATATAACAGTATAATAGGCCCCTATCCTATCAAAAACATACCTATCAACGAAATAACCCACGCCGTCAGACCGCCAAACTAAGAGTTGAATTGTCACTGTATGTCGTCAGGTTCGCACGCGTGGACTTGCGAGCACACATACTGCGTCACTCGGGTCAGCGGCCGTACGGTTGCCGCGCGTGCCACAAGCGCTTCTACACGGCCAGCCGGCTGCGGCGCCACGCCGCGTACGTCCATGCCGGTAACGAAGCTCCGCACCTTGCTGCTGGCAGGGGGACGTGGGCGTAACTGGGCCTCTGCCAGCCCGTATGGGATAAGGCGTGACGCTAGATTTATTTAGTTTTGCTATCAGGGTCTTCTAGTGTGATGCCAGAGGAAATCTCTGTTAAGTGCAGCTAGGTGACTTTATGCGGCTGCCACATTGGCTCCTCTTACTACCACTGGCTTTTTGTGACTAATATTTTACCCACAGACAACCCTTCTATATCACTGGGGTAGCATCAAAATAGAAGGAGATTTACTTTGAAAACCATTGATTTGTGAAATGGCTTTTAGATGAGCATAATGTTCTGGGCCAAGGCATGATGATATGACGAGTCATAATAGCATGCCTAAGGGGTCTATTACACCCTCCGGCCGTTAAAGATCGGAGTTTCGGAACTGGTTCCGTAGAAAGGCTTTTAATTTACTTTGATGGAACTGGTTGCCGATCAAGGCTTTTAATTTATGTACTTGTGTGGAACTGGTTCCGATCGAGGCTTTTAATTTATTTGTATGGAACTGGTTCCGATCGAGGCTTTTTAATTACTTGTATGGTACTGCTGGACCCCGTTCATTATTTAATAATGATCTTACTTTTCATTAACTTTTTTTTCAGTTTGGTACTAGCTAATTGCTAATTTAACGTAAACTTACATAAGTTTACGTTAAATTAGCGTAATGTACTATCGAACCATCTGAATCATGACCCACCATAAGCTTATTTTGCTAAACCCCTTAAATGCAAGTAGGTCGAAATTCGCTTGAAGGTTTATTTCCTTGGTAACGAACTTGTTATCATTTGATTAGACACTGACATTACGATAGATCTTACAAGTTTGAAAGTTTCAAACGAATTATCAGGCAAATGAGTCATGATTCAGTTGGTTCGATTGTACATTGGATTGCTGGGGTAACGCCGCGCGGTCTCACCCGCGTAGTTACTGTGAGAATTTCGGGATAAAAAGATCTCCCCACTATGTTTCGTCAAAAACCGTTCGATAGGTTTTCCCTGAAAAAAGGACTTCAAGTCTATTTTAGACCTGTCTGCGTATCTACTAAAGTTCCATTCACGGCTGATGGAATACGTTAATTTCTTAGTCGGAACCAGTTCCACAACTAAATCAAAAGCCACGTACGGAACCAGTTCCGAAACTCCGGTTCTATAGATGGCCGAAAGGCTATTACACTGACATTTAAAGGATATCTTGGATACAATATATCGATGATCGAGATCTCTTTGAGAGAGAAAGAACTATGATTGGATCCCACACAAATGATTATTCAAATGACAGTGTAATAGGCCCCTAAATATTATATATTAATTACAGATCAGCAGCAGTTCGAATGCGCGAAATGCGACGAACGGTTCGTGACTAAGTCGCACCTCATCAAGCACGTCAAAACGCACGACGACGCCAAGAAACGGAAAAGATCGAACAAAAAGATCCTCCTAGTCCACAGAGTCACTGACGACTCGCCGTACCTACAGAATATCATAGTGAGCGACAAAGACATGTGCGCGGAAGAGGTGGTGATATCGCAACAAGAGAACACAACCAGTGACATAACAGAGAATATGACCGTAGCCCTGGCCGACGGAATACCAATAGAAGCAACTACATTCCAAGATATACCCAAAACTGAGCTGATAGTCCTGCAAAATCTGGAAGAGAATTGCCAGCAGAATTGCAATGCCCAGGACGGTGTGAACCTGCTGAATTTGGACAATAGCGTGAATATGGTCACGGTCAGTGAAGGGACTACGATAGAGGGCGCTAGTGTGAAGTTGTATCAACTGGACCAAAGTTTGGTACAAATACACACGTCGGGTGGACAAGTCACCATTAGCAAGATTACTAGTAAAGTGACTGCGAACTTTGAATGAATTTTTAAATTGTATGACGCGCAAAGATTTCGCGCGCCTCACCTTTTTGATAGAAATGTGGTAAAAAATACAAAGGGCCCGTAAGCATACAAGTTAATACACATTTAATAACTTAAAAAAAAACAAAAATGTAGTCTGTATTTTACAATCTTAACTCTGTCAACTATAAACAAAATAAATGCACTCAATCACTTGTGCGATCAGAACCAAGAGTTTTTCTTTGCCGCGTCGTACTTCTGCATGTTCACTTGCATGGAACCGTAGATTTCTTTAGCGTTCCTATTCTGTCCGTAGTAGTCCACAAACTCACCGTCCGGATCCACTAGGTAGATGATGATTGTGTGGTCCACCTGAAATAAACGTAAAAGGTAAAACTTACAAATATTGTCTACGCTTCACAAACATAAAAAGGTGTGATTCACGTCAGCATGGAATCGAACCAGTGGCAGAATGTCTTAGACCACCACAGATGAGGTGGATAGGGACTCGCGTTTATCGCGCCTTAAATGTAAAAGTTCGCGACTCACACGTACAAAAAAGTAACAGACGCTATAAAACGCGCGGGGACCGAAAATCGCAAGGCCATGTGTAATAACTAGTTATTCTATTGGTTCAGCAGATATTACTCTCAAAATCTTGTTGTTGTTTTTAATTCGACCAGAGATCGTATGCTTTATCCCACATGTCCACATGTCAGGGATCTCCTGTTCCATGAAATGTAAGGGTATAGTGGTTGACGTCTGCAGAAAACTGTTAACGACGTGCACTAATCAGACACCGAAGACGATAATAGCAATGTTCTACAGACTAGGGATTTGCAATCCGGAAAACTGGGACCGGAAATCGAGCGTCACTCAGCACGCTGTTTCGAAAAGTCAAAAATAAAGTTAAAACATAAACATTTTGTATAGACAGACTCACATTGCTAGTTGTTCTGACCGAATCGGATTCATACAGAAACATGTTCAGAATGATGTCCAAAAACCCTTTAGTGGGCCCACGCACTAAGTGGTTGCGGTTTGCCGCCGCGCAGTCTATGCTTGAAAAAAAAAAACATCGCACTGTGCCGCCCAACCTCCTCGGCGGTCGCTCGGAGTACTGACAAGCCGCAACCGCAACCGCTTAGTGCGCAGGCCTACTCAACTCATACTTCAGCTTTCTGTTCTATTGAAACCTATCCAACATACAATAGATATCGTAGTGAGTAACGTTGAATTTCTTGTCCTGGTTTTCAGGATTGCAATAACTACTCTAGACCAAATTGGGATTGTAAAACATGTGTATCTTCACATCAAAAATTTAAACACGTCATTTCAAAAATTATCAAATATCTTTGTTAACCTTTTGATCGCCCTAGTCGGCAATGGCAGACAACTGAAAGTTGTGCCACTAGCGCCACGTCGGCTATAGCCGACACAATTTTTGTCGTTCCGTACCCGAAGGGTACCAAACGGGACCCTATTACTAAGCCTCCACTGTCCATCCGTCTGTCACCAGGCTGTATCTCATGAACCGTAGCTAAATAGATGAAATTTTCACAAATGATGTATTTCTGTTGCCGCTATACACGTATAAAAAACAGAAAAAAATCTATATTTAAGGGGGCTCCCATACAACAAACGTGATTGTTTTGCTTGTTTTTGCTCGATAATGAAAACGGCAACAGGTAGATGGTTGAAATATTCACAGAATATTTAGTTATATATTCACTTTAAAAATAAATAATTAAATTAAAATAAAACATATATTTAAGGGGGGATCCCATACAACAAACGTGCTTATTTTTGCTCGATATTGATAACAGTAACATTAGACGCTTGAAATATGCACAGGATATTGAGTTATATTATTCACTTTAAAAATAAATAATAAAAATAAAATTATTATTTAAGGGGGGTCCCAAAGAGCATAATTTAAATGTGATATGTATATATAGGAAATGTAAATATGATGTAGAGTCTTACGATAAATTCTTCGAAAACTTAGATAGGCTATTGTCAAAACTTTGCCGTGGTAGACGTAAGACTATAATATGTGGAGATTTTAACATAGATCGTCTTCGTCAAGATAAGAATGCAGCACATTTTGAAGAATTACTATTAAATTACAACATGAGACTAACATTCAACGAACCCACACGTCTGAGTAGTGGGACTTGTCTTGACAATTTTATTCAAAACATTAGAGGATGCAAAGGCCGAATAATAGAGTTAGCGCTCTCGGATCATACTGGACAGTTATTGGAATGCCCGGTGAGAAAATACTGTACGCTTGAATATTGGTTTGTGGAAAAAAGAGATTTCCATAAAGATAACCTGGACAAATTTAAAGAGTGTCTATCAAATCTGAGTTTCTCTGAGACTTTAACAAGCTCTGATGCCAACGTTGCATATAATGAATTCCATGATATATTTGTGCTTATGTATGACCTGTGCTTTCCAGCAATCAAAATAAGATGCTCTAGCAACGCGCGACCTCGGTGGATCTCTAAGGGCATACGAGTATGTTCAAAAAGAAAAAGGGAGCTATTATGGACATACAGACGTGCTCCAAACGATATCAATAAATATAACTTCAAAACCTATACTAAAAGACTTAAGAAAACAATAAAACTGACACAAAAATCCCAAAACGATTATTATATACAATCCTCAAACAATAAATGTAAAGCTACCTGGAAAATTATAAATAATAACTTTAATAATAAAAACAATGCACCAAAAGAAAGTATCAAACAAATAAAATTCAATAATTGTGTAATTACTGATCCTATGGAAATAGCCCAAGCTTTAATAATTTTTACATAGATCAAGTAGAGCAACACCAAAAGGTTGAGGTGACTAGCAGCAGATCAAAACTGCCTTGCTTTCCTAAATCTCTATTCTTTAATCCCACCTCACCTATTGAAGTATATCAAATAATAAAAGGACTGAAAAATACAAATAGTACGGGGTATGACCACATATGTACAAGCGTGATAAAGCATGTAGCGTTGATCATAGCTCCAATATTAAGTCACGTCATAAACCTGTGCATAGAACAAGGAGTGTTCCCTGAAAAGCTCAAAACAACAATTATCAAGCCAATGTTTAAAAAAGATGACAGAGAAAATATGTCCTTCTATAGACCAGTTGCACTTATTCCTGTATTCTCCAAAGTAGTCGAATAAGTAATTTATAATGCTATAAACGCCTTTTTTGAAAGAAACAATTTATTTAGAAGAGAACAAAAAGGGTTTCGAAAAAATAAAACAATAGATCAAGCTATTTATGATTTCCTCTTTCGCGTAGTCACCAGCCTAGATAATAAAAATCCTGTATCAGCATTGTACATGGACATGACCAAAGCGTTTGATTATGTCGATCATTCCATCTTGATAAATAAACTCTACATGTATGGCGTCCGAGGTAATGTGCTTAATCTTATTAAATGCTATCTGTGCAACCGGCAACAACTGACTCAAATGTCCAGAATAGACAAAGCAAGTAAGACAGAACATCATTATTTTTCAGATTCACGGACAGTACAATATGGGGTACCACAAGGTAGCGTTTTGGGACCACTTTTATTTATTATTTATATAAACGATTTACCTGACGCGGTTAGTTTCCCAATTGTCATGTTTGCTGATGACAGTACAATGATAGCAGAAGGCCAGAATATTAATATTAATTCCTATGAATCTGACATAAATAATTCCCTAGAAAATATTATTGAATGGCTCGGACAAAATAATCTTATAATAAATTTGAATAAAACTAATATAATGACATTTAAAAACAATTACAATAATATAACAAATAAAATTGACATCCACTATGGTACAAAAATAATTGAGGAAATTAATGACACAAAATTTTTAGGATTAACGATCGACTCCCACTTGACATGGAAAACACACATTGACAATGTCTGCACAAAGTTGAGCCAATTTTCATATGCTCTGTTTATGCTCGCTAAGGTAGTTGGAGTCACTGCCTTGCTATCAACATATCATGCTTATGTGGCTTCGACTCTCAAATACGGCGTTATATTCTGGGGCAACTCAACGGATAAAGACAGAGCTTTTAAAGCACAAAAGAGATGTATAAGGGCGATATGTCACTTGAAACAAATAGAAACATGTCAGCCACATTTCAAAAGATTAAGAATATTAACTCTACCATCGTTATATATTTACGAAATGGCTGTTTATATAAGAAATAATTGGGATCATTTTAATAAAATAAAGTCGAAAAGAAACATTAAGTTAAGCATCACGCGGCACTCTACCGCACTATTTCAAAAAAATGTGTTTGGGATGATACCAAAAATTTATAATACTATACCTAAATGTATCAGAGAAATAGAATCCTTTAATTTATTTAAATCAAAGCTTAAAGAACATTTGCTTAATAAAGCCTACTATAGCGTACAAGATTTCCTCAACGGTGACTGAAAGATTGTTTCAAGAGTGATTGTTTAGTGTATGTTTTAAGAATCTATGTAATTTTCAGTATTGACTATTCAAACGGACATATGTAATGTAATGTAACTTTTATTTAATTTAATCTAATCTAAATTTAATTTAATTTAATTTAATTTAAATTAATATTTGTACACCTTTAAGGTAGAATGTGGCAAGAACAATATTTATTTAACAACCCTGTAACCCACATTTACAAATAAAATATCTTTATCTTTATCTTTATCTTTATCAAATAACAAAGGTGTTTTTTTGCCGTTTTAATAGATAATGGTACGGAACCCTTCGTGCGCGAGTCCGACTCGCACTTGGCCGGTTTTTATATTAAAAGAGTATCTCATCTCGTATGATGTATGGCGTCCAAAAGGTTAAATAACAGTGTAGTGGGCCCCTAAGATAGGAAGAAGAAAACTTACAATGTAGTCGTCATCCACGTCCTTGGGGCCGGCGCTGAAGTAGACGCGGTAGGACTTGCAGGCCTGCTGAACCTGCTTCTCTGTCCCGGTCAGACCGAGCAGCCGCGGGGAAAACTCCTTGCAGTATCTGCCAACATTCCGGAACAATGTTCTTTGATATTCTGTACTCACTGCGCTATAGACTTCGCGCGTTAGCATGGCAATAGCGGACATTGCCTCCTCTCTTCGACTGTTAGGTCACGACTAGGTTAGCGATACCTACTTGAAATTACTGTCGTTGAGCATATCACCCCAACCGTTACCATGGTATGGTTACCATGAATGATTTATTCGCGAAGACAATAGAGTTAGATTCTTGTCAACAATCTATTTTTACTTTTCAGCGATGAGTTATTAAAAGAGATATATCGTAAGAGGCAAGCCATATGGAGCAAAAGGCATCTACATCCATGATTAGCCAGACATCCAATACACATAACATAACATTTACATACAGGCACATTGCTTCTGGCCCCACACTCGGATACCCTGTGTCATGGGAACCAGAAACAGCTACGTCACAAACATGTAAACATCCAAGACCTGGGGATTATTTTTTCTTCCATCTGAACTGGGATTCGAACCCGATACCTCTGGCTTGGGAAGCGCAGCCTCGACCGTACGTAACACTACAGAGGTTGTACGTATTTGTTGTTGGTATGTGTACCTTTTGAATGTATTTTCGCTGTGAACCACTTTGATACTCGATATGCTTAATCAAGATCTTTAACCATTTGACTGCCCCAGTCCACTGGCGCCAAGTCGGCTCTAGCCGTCATAATTTTTGTATTGATAGAGACCTCATTTGAATTAAGTTGTAATTTGCATACAAACAATATACATATACATAGCAAACATGTTTGGAGTGTGAGTCAAATTTTGTATTTCATGTATGGCGGTCAAAAGGTTAATATAATTGAAAATCACACCATGCATTTGCAGTAGGTTAGTAAATTAGGTAATTTTCCAGGCTGCTTGATAAAACACAGCAATGAACTCTGTTTACTCTTACCTTCCAACAAGATCTGGTGTGTCTCTTTTAGGGTCCACTGATATGAATAGGGGTTGTAACTCATGTGTCGTCTTTTCTTTATCTGTAAACAACAAACTGTTATTATAATAGTCATACCTTTATTCAATTTTATAGTAGTTTATGTGACTGCTACATAATGGAGGGCATTAATAGTCGAGAGTGGGTTTATGAAACGAGCCGAAGGCGAGTTTCATAATAATATCACTCGAGAGTTTGTACAGTTACATACACTAGTTTATCTACACACATATCATTAGCTCTCTTTGATGTGTTCAGGAACCGCATGTTTGACTGGCATTGTGGCTCTGCAGTTGTTTAGCTTGTTCTGTAGTACCAACTTCACAGACAAATTAGGGGCAGCACGCAGGCGGGCGTCGGCGTTCGAAATTTGAATGTCATAATATGTAGAAAAAATACACATTATATAATGTGTAATTTTTCAGATAAGAAATGAGTTTTTACCAAGTAGTTTAACATTATGCTGATCGTAACTTTATACGTAAATTTTTATACGCAGTAAAGAGGGTTTATGATACGTGTGTAGATAAAGTAGTAAAAAGTTGTTCCTTAGTTTTTTTCTGAGCACACAGGGAGAAATTATCCATAACACTCTTACCAAACATATTGACTACTTCAGCTAACTTCTCCAGCTCATCCGGACAGATGTCAGGGCAGTGAGTGAATCCAAAATACAATAGTATCCATTTGCCCAAAAAGTCTGTGCTTTTTATTACATTGCCCTGAAACAGAAATTCAAAGGAAAAATTTAACCAAGTGTAGACACACAATACGTCTTAGATACCAGTAGAAGGGTGCAAAGCAGAATAGATGTACCGTAATGAAATCGTTATTAAACTGCGATTGTAACAAAACTGATAAATTGTAACGAAACTCATAATGAAAGTATGAGATCACACATAAGCAATAAAATAAATAAAATAAAAATCACATAAATCAACTTTATTAGTTAACTAAAAACACATTAATGACTATAAATTTAAAATTTAAAACACCCCCGAAACATTAATGGAACCTTAAAAGTTGTGTTCACTTGTTTCCTATTTAGGTTGATAACTTTTGAACCTCTGAACTGATTTTAATAAAATATTCTACTGCCAACTATAAAAATTGCATTAAAATCAGTCCACGTTAGACAGCTATTCCGTTTTGAGCTGAGAACTTTCGAACTACTGAACAGATTTTAATAAAACATATTTAAGATTTTTCACAGGGAAGTCTACTACCATCGTTTACTGAAAGCCGCAACAAAATACTACCACCTGTTTGACCGCTAGGGTTCCACGGACAGATATATAGGCACACCAACCTACAGAGGCTTCAAACTTTATTAATACCTGACCTGGTTGTTGTGTCAATGTGGAAGTCAATCTTGATGACCCGAATAGCCGAGTCGGCAGTGACCCTGCCTATGAAGCCAAGGGTCCCGGGTTCGAGTCCCGGTCGGGGAAAATATTTGTTTGATGAGAACGGATGTTTGTCCCCTAGTCATGGTTGTTTATCTATATGAGTATAATTTTTATCCATATAAGTATGTGTATCGTTGTCTAGTACCCAAGATACAGGGAATCCTAGTTTGGGGCTAGATCAATGTGTGTAAATAGTGTCCAAGGTATTATTATTGTAATCTGTGTCTCAGTAATACATTCTTTCTGACTTGTGTGCAACATCACCAAAATCCGTCCACCCGTTTGAGCGCCTATGCCACAGACAGACCCCTCTTTTTCGACGTCTCTGACTTGTACCGCATCACCAATATCCGTCCACCCATTTGAGCGCTAGGGTGCCACAGACACATAGACACATCCTCACACACGCACACACAGACAGACACCCACACATACACAAACGTAAACTTCAAACTTATAACAACCCTCTTTTTCGTCATCTCTGCTTTGTACCATATCACCAATATCAGTCCACCCGTTTGAGCGCTAGGGTGCCACAGATACACAGACACACCTCACACACACACACACAGTCGGCAGTGACCCTGCCTACGAAGCCAAGGGTCCCGGGTTCGAGTCCCGGTGGGGGCAAATATTTGTTTGATGAGAATGGATGTTAGTACCCTAATCATGGTTGTTTATCTATCTAAGTAAAATATGTATCTAATTATCTTTAGAAGTATGTGTATCGTTGTCTAGTACCCAAGATACAGGGAATCCTAGTTTGGGGCTAGATCAATGTGTGTAAATAGTGTCCAAGGGTAATTTTATATAAATTATTTCAAAAAACAAGCCTTTTTTTAACGTCTTGAATACGACCGGCGGCGTTAGTCAACGCCACTTTTCTGTTAAAGGTTTTAAATTTTATTACCATAGCATAAGGTTCAAAATCGCGACCTGTCCCAACTACCCTCGGATTTTGAGAGGTTAAATCATCCAAAATTGACAAATGGTGGGGAGACCTTTAAAAGTATGGAAGTTATTTTGGATTACATTAAAATATATATGTAATTTGTGTCTGACTGCATGCATCAATGAAATAAAAATAGGGGGATTTAGAGAAATAAATACACTAGGTACTTATTTGTTAAGAAAAAAAAAATATGAAAAGATAAAAGACGCTTTGGAGGGGACACAACAGTGTTTAAGGCAGAAACACTTATGGGCGATTTCACCAACGATCCCTATCTTTTAGGGGACATTTTATTTCTTTCATGGGCCACCTAGCGGTTATTTCGATTTGCCCTAAGTGTAAGGGTCATCTAGGCTCCTTGGGGACCCCCTAAATATAAGAGTCCGGCCACCGAAATAATCGCTAGACAGCTAAGAAAAAGTGCTAAGTGTCCCTTAACTATTGGTGAAATCGGGCACTAGTGTCTTAAGAGTCCTGGAGACGATCAATCTTGCTTGACAAGCATGCATGATCAAGCAAAATCTACCTACCATCAAGCATTCTGCGGCTTGAAAGAAATTTTGATTGACGGGGCTGGTGCTTGACGAGTTTCCGTCATATTTACTTTTTAGTACTTAAGTATAGGAAACTAGCAATTTCCTTAATTCGATTGATATAATTATTTTTTCATGGAAAATAAATGCATTTGACTAGCGGGAATAGCTTGTGGCATATTGGTATCTTGCTTTTTCAATTTTGGGTCGAATCAATTCCCACAATGTTTAAAAGAATCATTGTCCATTTTCATGAAGAGTTCTTTGCAATTGTTCATGAGTGAATCGATATCTCAATTTATACCACTTATTTTTTCTTTCTTTTTTAATAGACAATGCTAGAGTTATGGCAAGGTAAGTCGGTAGGCAACTGTGACGTGCGCACTTGATGCAGATCGGTAGGTGACAGTGTCGTGCGGCTTGATGGGCACGTCAAGCGTCCCATTCAATCAAAATTGATATCAAGCATGCTGTCAAGCAAGATTGATCATCTCCGGGACGCTTTACATGGCGCATTTCAAGTAATAGGAAGCGTAGAGGAGAAATACATAGTCTCTATAACAGACTGTGCATCTCTACTCTGACTAACAAAACCACTTACAAAATCCAAACTCAACTGGAGTGTCACGAGATACTCAACAGACTGGGTGAGAACAACAAAGTTATACTGCAGTGGGTACCTAAGCTAGGCTAGTACCTAAGGTAAGCTAACTACCAAGACCAAAGTGGGTAAGAGGTCACTACCAAGACCAAGGAAACTGCGAGGGGAACAAGCTAGCCAAAGCAGGGGCAAGGAGGACAGTGATAGGCCCTCCACCTTTCACACTGCTATCAACTGAGGCGATAAGAATAAAACTCAAAGCAGTTACAGTGCAGCGGACCAACATAATAAGATATGTCACAGTAAAATAAAAATACTAACTGGCCTGATTACATGACACTGTACACGAACACTTGAAAATTACAGGTGCAATATACAGCTCCCTATGCAGGGGATGCATGGAAGTGGATGTGGAGAAGTGGATGGTGCCCATCAACCATTGAAAGCAGGATGGCAATCCTGGGTGAAACGACAACGCAGTCAGAGCTAATGGAAAATCCAGGCCTCCTACTCCAGCTTGTGCAGGAGTTGGGATGGCTGAATTAGAAGAGTGGGTGCAGTGGATATGCACAAAGGCCCCGCTCAAGTGGGCCAGGTGCAGGCACTTTCACCCCCTTGAGAGAAGAAGAAGCAGAAGAAGATAAAAGACAATATCATGCCTTAAACTTGCAGGCCAACTTAAATTGTAACTATGAACATCCATTCTGCTTTTCACCCAGGAATACTATCGAGTAAAGGATAATTAACGTCAATAGATAGATAGGATAGGATCAAAATAGAAATCTCATAACTATACCTGCGGGTCGACTAGCTCAAACGACCCCCCAATCTTCGCCTTGCCAATCTGGCGCTTCCTTTCTTTGTCTAATGCTTCTTGTTTCTCTTTTTTCAAATACAACATGAAGCCAGTAAGACCGCCACCAACAATAGCAGTTCCTATTAAGGATTTCCAAGTAATAAATGATGCAGACTTTTGCGGTTTCTTAGGCGTTTCTACAGAATATCTTGCGCTCGTAGTGCTGAAAGCTCTCAGCAAAGCTAGTGCATTCCTATTTCTTACAAGAGAGTTCATCTTGGGAAGAGGTTATGTAAATATTTTGGTTATGCTGGGACGATAAAGCGATAGAAGGGATCGCAAAAATCCTGAACTGGCAACGTTTTTCCACTGATTACATTTCACAGTTTAATTGTGAGTATATTCTTCAATCGATTTTTCACGAAAATTAAACCGAAAAACTTTTATCTTCTAGTTCTTCTGTCAAAATTCAACCTATGTTTCGAAATCAATCAGGATGTGTGGTGGGTGGGTGTGGCATGTGATGATAATTTGATTTTTGACACATATAGCGCGTGCTACCAAGGAGTTTTCTTTGTATTTTATAGTGATGCCCATTTGTGCCGCAATATTTAAAGAACAAAATATGTTCCAGAACAACACGACAAATCCGTAGTCCCGGACCTATGATCTACAAAATAATTTTGAAACACTGTCCTAGAATGATGAGTTGACTGTTGGTGAGTGAGGCAAAAGTTTACCTACAGCATGTTTAAATTACAGATGAGGAGGCTTCTCAAGCAATAAAGTAAGTATAGATTAGGTGATGGCATTCATCAGTCACAAGAAAATAGGGGGAGTCCTAATATCGACTCCTCAAGAATGTAAGCGGGAAAGCGGGGTGGAAAGTGCTGCGATTATCGGCTTCGTATCTATTTGGAAATAAGAAATAATCACTGGAGTCGGGTTCGTGTGTCGCAACAATGTAGATGAGGTCTAATTTCACGTTCCATGTTAGCGGCGGTGCTTTGCTTACTACGTTCTACATATTCTACCTAGCTACTCACGGTACATAACACGTTGCTAGCCCAGGATACGTCGGGTTACATAACACCAGGACAAAAATGCATTACATATAATATGCACGGACAGGCAACATGTTACGTAGGTAGAATTCTACAAATCAGGATAAATATCTACACACAGTACTCAACGTCAGCATCGCTCTAACCCTAGCGAAGTAAGAAAATAGATCCCCACCCAGATTTCGAGATAAACCACAATCTTCTTATTACAAACTTCCACAAGGATTTAAAAATTAAACCGTTTCCTAACCTTTGTCAACCCAGACCCGCGAGCACCGTTTCGTCATTGTCGTGATGCGGTTTCAGAGGCATGTCCCGCGCCGCCCCTGACCGCAGCGCAGTTGTTTATAAAGCCTCACCGAACGAAGGGCATCCCAGATCATCCCTCCGAGCAGGCGAGAGCATTGTGGGATAATGGCGGCACTTTTAAGGATAACGTTTTTCGTAAGTATTTCTTACATCTCTTCTTAGGAGGTTCCTCCGTAGTTGAGTGGTTCGTGCTGAGAGGTCGAAGCACATCAACCTTTGCTTGAACCCTGAGCCCCTAAACAAATATGCTAAGCTTGCCTTTGTATGTCTTTTCTTGTAATGTGAATTTTCATGTGCAATAAATAAATGCGATAAATTACTTGTACTTGCGTTACCTGCAAGTACGTTGCAACGAAGTAAAGACGGATTCACCGTCGACTGTAGAAAGAACTAGATTTGTATGTATGGTTTGTGAATATGTCCTAACAATTTCTTGTTTTCAGGCTTCGTTCTTCGTGTGCTGGATGACTTTTTGGTACAACAGCGTGTCTGCGCAGGAGTACTTGCCACCTACCAAAGGCAAGAAACCGCAAGCTGATCCCACGGTAACATTACTATTTAAAATTACAATACATTATAGATACATTATTTATTTCAACCGACTGCCAAAACACTGCGAAACACAAAATCTTTGCCGCTACCTTGTATAATATTATCACGTTCTATTAAATAGATGTATTGGACTCTCTCTATCCTTGAAATATGAGACGTGTGAGCAACCTAACGATCCATCTGTTTAATAGGCCAAAATTTAACTATATTTTTGAACCCAGCTTGTTTAAACATATTTGCGAAATAGGTACCTTAGCGTAGGTACTTAACGTTTCTATTTGCACACAAATTACTTAATGATTGTTAGTTATGTCTCTCGTTACAGATGCCAGCACATTACAACTTCTCTTACGACGTACAAGACAACACGGTCAGTTTGGACTTCGGGCACAATGAGAAACGCAAGGACGACCGAGCCACCGGCTCGTATCACGTGCTATTGCCGGACGGACGGATGCAGTTGGTTGAGTACGAAGCTGGCCCTGATGGGTACAAGCCTGTGGTGAGTGAGGTTTACCTATATAATATTGCCTTTATGTATAAGAGAAATACATGCCCTACCACTTCGACCGAAGATTTCAGTAGAGATTCCTAGATACTTGATGCGGTTTGACGGTCGACCTGTTCAATATTTTAATCCAATCCAACACGTAAGCGGGCCTGCTTGCCCAACAGTCCTCACTTCCCTGGCTGCGTTCGTCATTGGTTCAGACCCCAGGACTGAATGACCAAAATAGTCGACATTATTTGTCCATTTTGTCTGACCCCCTGTCAGACAAAATGGAGAATTGAATAATCAAAGGTTGGCACAACTATGCCTCCGCCAACGCGACTGGGAAATGGCAACGCTTTGTTTGTTTTGCTAATTTATCCAATATTAACCCCCAGTTTCTGAAAGAGTGATCACACTTGCCACGCGAGATTAGTTCATACTCCGGTAATAAAGATAGCCGTAGCCGGTAGTCCAGAATACCGAGTTCCGGTCCAAAACTAAAATAAGAGACGTAACGGAAAAGCGGCCACATTGAAGTGGAATTGGGCAAACCACGTGACTCGTATGCAAGCACGCCAATAGGCCAAAATAACAACTCTCCGGAACCCCAATGTAAAACGAGGACATGGTCGCCCCAGGAAACGTTCAATGGAGTGACGAGCTGAGGGATCACGAAAAGATCTGGTGGGAAACAGCCCAGCACCTGTAGCATGTTTAGTTTGTTTAGTTTGAGTGTAGCGACGAGGGAAAGTGACAGAGCTATACGCTACAAATAGCTCTATCGCTCGCTTTCCCGCGTCGCGCGCGACACCCCCCCGCGGTCAACGTGCGACGGGGACAGGAGCGTGAAGAGTGTAAGAGAGGAAAAGAGACCATTGCCCAAAAGTGGGAAGATGTAGACTAATAATAATAACTAGTGGCTCCGTGAGCTGTAGACCTCGCGGGAGACACTTTCTTTTAATAACACATACAAACTTACGTTGTAAGTCACGTACATGGAGTAATAAAGAAGCCGCACCAATAACTTTTCACTAAAATTATATAGCCCTGTTACTCTCAGGTCTCCACAAATCCAACGACACCTCATTTGTTAAAATACGTCAGGCTGTTTGGACTGTAGCGGTTTTTTGAAATTTTAAAACAGATCACACACCAGATCTCCAACATTTTGAAAATTTTCCAAAAATTGATGACAGCTCACAGAAATTCACGAGAATCAGTTGAGAGATGCGGCATGTAGAGGATAATATCCGGATACACATTCGGAGATACGAAAGCATTTTTGCCCAATCTTAAAATGGAGACGCTTCGCTCGCTCGCTCAATTAGTTCAAAATAGCAGCATGTGGTTGGCTGAAATGAGTTTAACAAGTTGTCACTGCTAAGTTGTCATCTCCAGGTGATGTACATGGGCACCGCGACGTTCCCGACCGGCGGCGGCGGCGGCGGCTCGGACAAGTTCGACGGGTACCACTACAACGCGGCGTCCAACCGCCAGAGCGTGCGACAGGCTGCCCCGCGCCGCGCGCCCTCCACTGCGGCGCCCACGCCGGCGGCCGCGCCCGGGAACACCACCAGATAGTCAGTGGATGCTGAATGTAGCATGGGACATTTTGATGTAACAGATATAAGTACGTGCATAATTTATGAGAAATGGGGCAACTCTTTTGCTGTTTTCGAAGGTTTGAAGAGTCGCCATATTTATCATACATTTTGCTTTCCAGGGAAACAGGTTAAATCGTGGTAATGTAAATCCGTCGTAAAGCGTAAAGGTCATGAATGACAGCTCGATAAAAGAATATTACATTAAAATCACAGGTTAAAATGTTCCGAGATTGAAACGAAATTAAATAAGAAATTAAATTCAAACTTAAAATGAATCCATTGTTTTGTACCTTGTGCGTAGACAATGATGTTGAGATTATGATAAAAGTAGGAGCCTAAACTTGAAATTGTACAAAGAAATGTAATCATGTAAAAGAAACAATAGAGGCCAATAAAGCACAGTGTCTTTTGAGAATGAATTGTTTAATTAATCTATTAGTCTAAGTTCACAAAAAAAAACTTAAAACACTGGTAATAGCAACTATTTTCTAATTCGCCAGCAACGCAAATGTACGGGAGCTATCAGGAGCCTCTGGTTGACATGAGGGCCCTTCAGGCAGCGGGGTCAAGCAATGGTGGTGTGATGGCTCGTACGACTGGGTAAAGTTTTAGCTAGGTTTACACAGAACGGATGACCCGGAATTGACGTCACACGTGAATTTTATAATGCCCTGTCGAATGCCTTAGTGTATCATCATCACTCAGCATATGTCATTCGGACTATGATAACGAATCGATGAACATCTCATTCGTTAATCTAATGAGAAGTTAAATTTTCAAAATTCACGCCTGACGTCACTTCCGGTTCATCCGTTCTCTGTACACCCACAACGTTACCTAGTCGTACGACCATCGTCGTGCGACCGATGTCAATTAGGACTGCGCTTAGGCCTTTGCACACGGCGTATTTTGACGCGTCGTGTTATTCGAGTAAACGCGCGTAGTAGGTCTAAGTGACATGATACGTGTCCGACATAAAAAAGACCCGTTTCCACGGCATGTTCTATCCAATCGGAATTGTAGGATCCGAAAGGATATGGAAATATTTGCCCACTTCAGTAACACAACGTGACACAATGTCAGATTACGTGTCACTGTCGGTCGGGGTACATTAGTGATGCGGGCGGGATTTCGCTAGGTGGAGTGTAGTATGTCGATGTGTTGGTCGGGCCAGTGGACGCGTCGGTGCGTCGACAGCGTATCGAACCCGACGTTGTCGAACGAGTGATAATCCTTCTGCAGACTCAGCTCGGCCAGGTTGCGGTATCTGCAGAGTAATATTATAGATGTGAAAGTCTGGATGGGTGTGGGTATGGATGTTCGATTGTTTGTCTCTCAATCACGCAAAAATGAGCTAGATTAGATTAACAAATACGATACTTTTTATCCGACTGCACCAGGACTATGGTAATATAATCTCGGTAAATGATAATTCCTAGGTACCAGATGTAATTGCTGGCACCAGCTATTACATAATAAATGTAGCCCATTCATATCCCCAATTCCCCACCGAGGGGCGCCGGTCTTGCGGGTTGATGGAGGGGTATCGTGCCGGTGGCCAGCCCAACTCCGGAGTTTGAAAGCTGCATTAACTGCAGACTAATGTAATATTAAATGAAAATGATTTGATACACTATTTTGTTCCAATGGCTCCACATACTCGCACGAGGTTACTGGAAGCTAAGGTGTACGGCGACATCTGTGGCGTAGCGGTCGAGATTTTGCTTCACAGATTAGAGGTACCGGCTTCGAATCCCGGCTGAAGTAACAAAAAAGCGGTGTTGTGTGAAGCAAAGTAGAATGCAATATATATGGAGCAAAAACCCAGTACCGTATGTAACGTTACCACATTCGAACACATGGTTAACAGCGAGAATACATGACTTCGTTCAGGTTCAGGCAACTAGCAGCGGATTAGGCCAACACAGTCTATGGAAATCTCAAGTTAAGCAAAATAATAAGCAATTAATGCTGTTGTTTTTTTTACTAGCTTCTCTATCATGAGTCAGCATGTATTCACTAACGTATAAACGTAATTTGATTATTTTTGCTCAATATAAAGTCTCCCGAAATTATCACAAATTTATGTAATTTACTTGTTATTTATTTAAAGTTACAATACATATTATTACGTTATGGTGCTCTGTTAGTCCTCTATACTCTATATCTCGAATATCAGCCTTGTGAGGGTTGTGTACCCGAAGGGTGCCAAAAGGGTTATCAAGCCTCCTTTGTCCGTACGTCCGTTTGCCTGTCCGCCTCTGTTTTTTTTGTTGGAGGGGAACAAAAATGGAATTACCCATGCCCAGGAGTCAGAGCTCCCTCTAAGTCCGGGTCCCTACACATTGAGCGGGCACCAGCTCGTGTAGTATACGGACTAAAAACATCCCCTTTGTTGTGTTGTGTGACAGTTATCGATAATCGAATTTACTGTGAGCCATGGGCCTGTCCGCCTTATGAACTAAACAAGCAACAAAAAACATTTCAACAAAATCAAAAAGAATTTCAACCCTCTACCTATGTAGAGGGTTGAAATTCACACAATGTTTTTTGTTGCTGCTACAGCAACACATAATGAACTAAACAAGATATTTAAAAAGGGGGTCCCTATACAAGAGACGTATTTTCATTCCCTGCGAATCTTAATGTAAATTATTTTTAATTTAAAATTATTTTTATTATTGTTTTAATTGATTAAATAATTTATTTCAAATTAATTGATTAAACAATATCTTTCGCAAATATATAATCGCAAATAGGTTTGGGTAGTATTTAAGCGCACATCAAATGTGTCATATTTGCACACCAAAAATGTTCAACAATATCTCTTTTAATGTTTTATAGTAGTTTATCTACACACGTATCATAAACTGCGTTCAAAAACCGCACGTTAGGATCAGCATTATGTTAAACTACTTGGTAAAAACTCGTTTCGTATCTGGAAAACTACACATTATGGTCATTATGTGTAGTTTCATAATAATATCACTCGAGAGTTTTAATGCCTAATTATGTACAGTTACATACACTAGTTTATCTACACCCATATTGTTCGATTCCAAATCGATATTCGATCGATGGTTTCTGAACGGCCATTTTGAATTTGACGTTGCTGCCAACCTAGCAGTTTTTTGACAACTGAGAGACGAAAGCCCTCGCAAAGTAAACGCGTTTTGGTTAGGGTATTGAAATTAAATCGCAAGCCATCTGGAATGTATTCGGGTTTCCCTCAGGATTGTCTATATAGCTGAGTGTGTTGTGGTTCCCCGAACCAGATAAAGTTCGCATTTACGTGGCCGATTGGTTTTTACCACGTAACATAACCTGTGTTGGAACGCTGTGCTCATTGAAGCTGGCCCGCCAGTCATAGGAGGTTGGCTGAAGAACCTGTCTACCAAGAAGAGCCTAGGGTGCACCCGGGCCTTGCAGAGAGACAGGAGGTTGACGGGACCGAAGCACAGACCAGGTTAGATCGACCCCAATTACTTCAGCTCGGTGAATCGCCGACGTTCACACTTCTTGGCAACTGATCGTTACGCTACCTCGTAGCTGATGGGCCCCTACGAGGTCATTAGGTGCCGAGAAGCCTGAACATTTTGGTAGCAGAGCGTGGTTTCCTGAGATTTGCAGCCGTCAAGGGCTCCAGGAAGGCACGATTTGGGACTATCAATCTGTAGGTATAGGCGGTTATTAGGTAACTTGGTTGTGTTCCTATATCCACATAGATTGGTAGTATTGTAAGCTATAGGTCTATTGCTGGTAGTAGATAGACAGATATTGAATTGAATTACCAGTTAGTCAATCTATTAGTGGTCTAGTAGTGCTATTGAATGAATGTTTGGTTAACATAGGTAGTTACATCTATTGATAGCAGGCTATTACATTGTTTTCAGTTTATAGCAATTTATAACTTGAACTAATATTGACTATCTGTGTGTGTTATAATGATAAAGGGAAACTAAATTGTATTTACAGAATTTATATAGATATAAAACTCGGTTCCTATTGTTTAAGGAAAACAACATTGTTTAAGTTATAGTTTAGGGTTCCCTCGTTTGGGTTATAGACTGGAGGGTCCAATAAAATTGAGTTACTGCAAATTGTGAGTAAGTATCGTTCCGATCATGTCGTTATCTGAAATCCAGAAGGGTGTTTCTAAGGAACTCAGATGGTTTTCCTCCGCACACGGTCTGATAGACCGTTTAGATAGGCATGATGTGGTATTGGAGCGGTCTATGGACGTTAAGGAACGTTACAATAGGGTGCTCGAATTGTCCGCGCAGGCGGAATCAGTTGATGGTTGTGCACCTGACAGGCTGTCACGGTTGATAGGGGATGTCGACCAATGTATGGAGATGGCAGCTGCTATCACGCAGAAGGCTGCGGACATACGTAGACAGCGCGAGTCCAGCCATGATGGTGACACTGAAGCACCTCTGACGCATCAGGGATCGGGTTCCAGGTTACCAGCCATAACTATGCCTATCTTTGACGGCGTGTCCGGTGAATGGATGAGCTTCATCAATCTGTTCGACAGTTTGGTGCACATGCGATCGGACATTACCAAGTCTGTCAAGATGGCTCAGCTGGTGGCAGCATTGAGGGGTGAGCCTAGGGAGCTGGTCGCTCATTTGACAGTTACGGAGGGTAACTATGAGACGGCCAGGCGATTGTTGGTCAGACGTTACCACAACAAACGGAGGTTGGCCGATGCCCAACTGAACCGTTTGTTTAGCATCCCGGTTGTGAACAAGGTCGGGGCCATACAGACGGAGGTTTTGAACACATTGTTGTCCGTCACCAAGGCTCTAGAGAATCTTGGACTTCCGGTTGGTGAATGGTCGTACCTACTGTTGTACATTGTACTTTCCCGCCTACCCGCTGACGTGCAGACTCGTTTCGAACAGTCTCACGGGAGGTCGGCCGAGGACCTGCCCGCCTTCTCCGACTTGGTCGGATTCTTGGAAGAGGAGGCTCGACGGGCAGAGAATTTGGGGTTGACGGTCACCCATCCTTCGGAGCCACAGAGAGCTGCCGGGAGCGCTGTGAGTAGGGGCCCTCCGACGAGGAAGGACCGCACCAACCGGCAGTCATATGGGACTGTGAGTGCATTGACCCCACATAGTGAGACCTGCCCATGTTGTAGGCAGATTGGCCATGCTGTGGCCAATTGCAATAAGTTCGGGGAACTTAGGGTTCAGGGACGGCGCCGGATGGCCAAGCAGCGGAGCTGGTGTTTCCTGTGCCTCGGGCCACACATGGCTAGGGACTGCACGCGCACAAAAATGTGCGGATATTGTGGTGGGGCCCACAACAATCTGTTGTGCATGAACCGGTCCGGCCAACAGCCTCCACAGGGCCGTATCCAGGGTGACACGGCATGGGGCCCTGAGAATTCGTTTGCGACTCGGAGCGCAACTCAGGGGCCAACGTCCCCACGTCCACAGGGCCGTACCCAGGGTGACACGGCATGGGGCCCTGAGAATTCGTTTGCGACTCGGAGCGCAACTCAGGGGCCAACGTCCCCACGTGCACAGGGCAGTACCAGGGTGCAGGGCCGCACTCAGGACCATTACATGGGGGGCCCTGAGTATTCGGTTGCGACTCAGCATCCGACCCAGCGGGACATTGGGTGTGTTGAGCAGGCCGTAACGGGCGGGTGGCATGGGACACCTTCGAGCTATGCGGGTGCGGTTCGGACGCCGCCTCAGTTGTCGCCCCGCTCGTCGCCTCGTCCTCGTCGGTCACATGTGATGTCCCCCCCGCTCATGGAGCGGCCACGGTTGAATTCACGCCCACCCCCCTTTACGGGGAATCGTAGGTTGGGAATGGAACCGGCGCGTGGGCCATTTGTACAATGGGACCCTCTGGCGTATAGCTGCATACCTGATCGGTTACAGGCACAGTGGGGCCCCGGGGGTCCTCGCTAGGAATTTGCGGCCCAACCATTGGTTGCCCCCCAACCGGAGACGGTGGTGTTACCGATCGCCTCTGTGCTTGTTTGGGATTTGGCGGGCAACCCAACATAAGTTCGCGCCCTATTAGATTCTGGATCTCAGGGCTGCATTGTATCGAATGATTTAGCAAAATGGTTGGGCCTCAAGGTAAATAGGTATAATAAATCAATAAGGGGCGTGGGGAATGTTACGGTTACGAATGTAGTTGGTCAATCGGTGATCACGTTCTCTCCACGTTATGACATTTTGACAAAAACATCCGTGCAAGCTTTAGTAATGACGCATGTCATGGGCAGACACCCCTTGGTGAAGTTGAATCCGGCCGTTCGATTCCTGACATCAGGACTCAAGTTGGCGGATCCCGATTTTGACACTCCAGCCCCGGTCGACCTGCTACTGGGAGCAGACGTTCTGGGTAGGTTTCTGTTGTCGGTTCGGCGAGTTCTTCAGCCGGACGGGTTGATTGCTGTGGATACTAAGTTTGGTCACGTGATCATGGGTCCGGCATTGCCAATGGCTCAGCGTTGTCGGACGCTATCCAACGTTTCTGGGAGATAGAGGAACCTCCCACCGCTCGTCGAGTCGACGCAGACGAAGAAGAGTGCGAGTTGTTTTACCAGAATAGTACTGGTCGCCTTCGTTCTGGTCGTTTTGTAACTCGACTGCCTTTCAGGGCCGATCGACCGCCACTAGGAGAATCTAGGAAGATGGCTGAGACGAGATTGATGTCGATGGAGCGTAGGATGACAAGGGACGCCGTATTTAAACAAAAATATGTTGATTTCATGAGGAAGTATGAGTCGTTAGGACACATGTCGGTATCGGGTGTGGACTGGAGATCTGAGGATCATTGTTTCCTTCCACACCATGCCGTCCTACGAACCCCTACCGGCAAGATTCGAGTTGTTTTTGATGGGTCAGCACCTACCTCGAACGGGATGTCCCTGAATCAGTGTCTACATTCGGGACCCAAGTTGAGTCGTGATATTTCGGATATTCTCACGAGCTTTCGGAGGCACCAGATTGTATTTGTCGCAGACATTCGGATGATGTTTAGGCAAACGGTAATTCATCCGGCTGACAGAAGGTATCAGTTGATACTGTGGCGTGAGTCCACGGCCGAGCCAGTCAAGGTCTATGAGTTAAACACGAACACGTATGGGTTACGGTCTAGCCCGTATTTGGCGATGCGTACCCTGCGGGAGTTGGCGTCGCGTGACCGTGTGAGCTATCCTAGAGCCGCCGCTATCCTGGAGCAAGATTTGTACGTCGATGACGTCTGCACAGGGGCAGCCAGTGTAGAGGAAGCTCTGGACCGACGTGACGAGCTCATTCAATTGCTGGAACGAGGCGGCTATGAACTACGCAAGTGGATGTCCAACTCCCCTGAGTTGATGGCTGGTCTCCCAGATGAGTTTCAACAAGACCCGCACGTTTTTGAGAATCCTGACAACCCTAACATGTTGTCAGTGCTTGGAATTCAGTACCGGCCCGTCCATGATGAGTTTACCTATCGGGTGGTTTTAGAAACACCGAAGGCCTGGACGAAGCGGTCAGTACTGTCAACGATTGCGAGAACGTTCGACCCGAATGGATGGATTTCGCCAGTCACCTTTGCTCTCAAATGTTTTATGCAAAGGCTATGGGCGGCTCAGTTGACCTGGGACACCCACCTCTCAGGTGATTTGTTGACTGATTGGACGCGAATGTTCACCTCGCTATCGGACATAAATAATGTATCGCTGCCGAGGAAATTGGTCCCTGCTGGGGATTACAGGGCAACCCTTCACGGGTTTTGTGATGCCTCTGAACGAGGGTTTGCGGCAGCGGTTTATTTGCGAACCGTCACCTCCACCGGGGAGGTCGACGTGCGTTTGGTTTTGGCAAAAAGCAAGGTAGCGCCTATTCGGACAAGGATGACGATTCCAAAACTGGAACTGTCCGGGGCTGCTCTTTTGACCAAACTTTTGAATCACACTCTAACAGTGTTGCGTGGGTCAGTGGTTTTGGAGGATACGGTGTACGCGTGGACGGACAGCCAGATTGTTTTGTGCTGGCTAAAGGCTTCGGTCCATAACTTAGAGGTTTTTGTTGCGAACCGTGTCTCCCAGATTGTGTCGTCTGAGGTCCCACTGACCTGGAGACATGTACCAGGAGAATTGAACCCGTCTGATTGTGCATCCAGGGGATGTCGGGCTCCTGAACTCGTTAGACACCATTTGTGGTGGGGACCACCCTGGCTTGCCAAGAGAGAATCGGACTGGCCCCACAGCCATGTAGTAGTATCTTCGGATCATGGCCCCAGAGCGGCCGTGCATGTTACCCAGAAGGCTGAGGACCCTGACGCCGGGTTTCTGCTGGACCGGTATAGCTCACTTGACAAGTTGATAAACCTTGTCCACTTGGATTAGGAGATTCGCTCGAAATTGTCGTACTCCTCGCGATCAGCGAACGTTGAACCCTATTCTGACTCCGGCAGAGCGAAACGAGTCGCTGTTGAATTTGGTCCGGTTGGTACAGTCCTCGAAGTTTGGGGCAGATTTGGAGATTATACGAAGTGGACGTTCGAAATTGAAGGGAGCCGTCGCGCGTCTCAACCCCTTTGTTGATTCGACCGGGTTACTTCGGGTAGGAGGGAGATTGCGCAATGCGAATCTGTCGTATTCGGCTCGTCACCCACTTCTGCTCCCCAAGGGGGGACAGTTAGTTGAATTGCTGGTGACTGATCGTCATATTAAAAACGCGCATGCCGGCTGTAACGCGTTGTTGGCCACGCTCCAGCGGGAGTTTTGGATCTTATCTGCCCGCCGTGTCATACGGAACATCGTGTTTCGGTGCATGCCTTGTTATCGACTTAAGGCTGCCACGATGCAACCTCTCATGGGGGACTTGCCCCCTGATCGTGTGAATGAGGTCAGACCGTTTTCAGGTGTTGGTACGGATTTTGCAGGACCGTTTATGGTGAAGAGTTCACGATTGCGTACCGCTAGGCAATACAAGGCGTACCTATGTGTGTTTGTTTGTTTATCCACCAAGGCGGTACATCTCGAGCTCGTTGCTGATCTCTCGACAGAGGCTTTCATTGCTTGTTTGGATAGGTTTGTTTCTCGAAGGGGACTTCCAACTTTGATCCGCTCTGATAACGGCACTAACTACATCGGTGCGGAACGATACTTACGAGAGATAGTAAACTTTTTGAATGTAAATAAAGTGGATATTGGAACGGCCCTCTCCCGTCGGGGTATACAGTGGACCTTCAGCCCACCGATTTGCCCCCACTGGGGTGGGATTTTTGAGGCCGTAGTTAAGTCAGCTAAGACGCACTTGGGGCGTATAGTAGGTCAGACCGCGCTGACTTTTGAGGAGCTCGCGACATTGTTTTGTAAGATCGAGGCCGTTCTCAATTCGCGACCGTTGTGTCCGCTCAGCTCGGATCCAAATGACCTGGAGGCTCTGACCCCAGGCCATTTCTTGATAGGACAGCCACTTAACGCGTTGCCCGAGCACCCCTTCGAGGGAGTGAAGTTGTATCGGTTGTCAAGGTATCAGATGTTGCAACAGTTTACTCAGAATTTCTGGAAGCGTTGGTCGCTCGAGTATCTGCATATCTTACAACAGCGCCTTAAGTGGACTGACAAAACCAGCCCCCCTAGTGTTGGTGACCTCGTTCTGGTTAAGGATGCCAACCTACCGCCACTACGTTGGCGCAGGGGGCGCATTGTTAACTTGTTCCCTGGCAAGGACGGGACCCCCCGGTCTGCAGAGGTTTTAGTAGGAGGCTCGGTTCTAAAACGAGCGGTAGCAACGTTGTCTCGGCTGCCCGTAGATTAGGGGACAGGTGGGTGCCTGTCCGGGCGGGTGATTGTTCGATTCCAAATCGATATTCGATCGATGGTTTCTGAACGGCCATTTTGAATTTGACGTTGCTGCCAACCTAGCAGTTTTTTGACAACTGAGAGACGAAAGCCCTCGCAAAGTAAACGCGTTTTGGTTAGGGTATTGAAATTAAATCGCAAGCCATCTGGAATGTATTCGGGTTTCCCTCAGGATTGTCTATATAGCTGAGTGTGTTGTGGTTCCCCGAACCAGATAAAGTTCGCATTTACGTGGCCGATTGGTTTTTACCACGTAACATAACCTGTGTTGGAACACTGTGCTCATTGAAGCTGGCCCGCCAGTCATAGGAGGTTGGCTGAAGAACCTGTCTACCAAGAAGAGCCTAGGGTGCACCCGGGCCTTGCAGAGAGACAGGAGGTTGACGGGACCGAAGCACAGACCAGGTTAGATCGACCCCAATTACTTCAGCTCGGTGAATCGCCGACGTTCACACTTCTTGGCAACTGATCGTGACGCTACCTCGTAGCTGATGGGCCCCTACGAGGTCATTAGGTGCCGAGAAGCCTGAACACATATCATAAACTTTCTTTGATGTGTTCAGGAACCGCATGTTTGCCCGGCATTGTGGCTCTGCAATTGTTTAGCTTGTTCTGTAGTACCAACTTCTCGCAGGCGGGCGTAGGCGTTCGAAATTTGAATGTCAGTACCAACTTCACAAACAAACTAGGGACGGCACGCGGGTGGGCGTCGGCGTTCGAAATTTGAATGTCATTATATGTAGAAAAATTACACATTATGGTCATAATTTGTAATTTTTCAGATAAGAAATGAGTTTTTACCAATTAGTTTAACATTAGGCTGATCGTAACGTGCGGTTTTTGTACGCAGTAAAGAGGGTTTATGATACGTGTGTAGATAAAATATTTTATGATTTCTTTTGCTCTCGCATGTTAACCTAACAAGAAGGATAAAGGATCACCCCCTTTACCAGGTACCCTGACCGACCACTTTGCTGTGATATTTGAAGTGCACGTCAGTATTTTTGATTTGCAATCAAATATTTCCGAATAGGATCCGCAATCTGTATAGTAGTAGGGACTTGTTTCGAAACCGAGTCCGGGCTTTTTTTTTTGTTATTTTTGTCCCTAAGTTTCTTGTACCATGGTACGGTTCCCTTCGCGTTCGAGTCTGACTCGCACTTAACCAATTTTTTTACATTTGAATTACTATTCATCTAAAAGTGAGCCCGCTTCGAGGTGTTCAGCCTTATAATAAGGTAGTAGGATCTCTCACCTCTTGACAAGCACGCAGCACCCCACTAGCAGTAGAATCTGTACTGCGAGCCAAGCCAGCGCCAATGCTACCAGTAATAACTCGTGCACGCACACCACTGCAGAATCAGTGTATCTTGACACCTCTTCATCTGGAATGGGTGAAAGGAGTGTTTGTGAAATTCGAGGAATATGGATTATGACAGGTTAGGTTAGGTTATTCAAAATATTTTATTCAGAGTTTGGCTGGGTAAGTACAGGCGGCCTAGAAAAAAAGCGCAAATTCGCAGCGCGGTGAACATTTTTACAATTTTCCACAAGTGTTCCATAAATTTTCGTGATAATTCAATTTCAATTACCGACTCGCTTTGTTTCGGTAAATACAGCAATATACAAGTCTTGGTCTGCAATGACTGCATTGCTGGCCATGTTAGGATGGCCTCAAGCACAGCTAAGATACGCTCTCGGTCTTTAAACTTGGTCATCATTGCAGCCTTTCCTGTCCGTGCTATTAAGGCCGAGACCAAAATCGAAGGCTGCAATGCTGACCGCGCTGTGGAGGCCTGGAGCTGCGCTACGCTGCATTTCGGCCACCAACAGTGCTGCCAGCAACGCAGTCATAACATACCGCGGCAGTAATGTACTGTTGTTATTTAATTTTCTTTTACGATAGTACGAAACCCTTCATGTGCGAGCCCACCCCCACTAGACCGATTTTGTTGTTATGAACCGTCAAAACGCTCGTTTTGATCATCAGTTGCATTAAAATACTCATATTTGACGTCATAGTATGTTTCTTATGGGGTTAGCCTGTCGTTTCGGTCACTGAAATACTCACCCTCTGAGCTGCGATGATCAGCTCTCACAAGGGTATCGGCAGACATGATGTCCTTCGAACCCACCACCACCTCCACTTCCATTGGGACCTGTTGGACACAAATCAGACAACATGACAAGGCGGTGTACAGGGTGAACAGTGTAGTGAAGATGGTGAACATTATAGTGAAGCTATTGAACAGTGTAGTGATGCTAGTGAACAGTGAAGTGATGCTGGTGAACATTGTAGTGATGCTAATGAACAGTCTAGTGAAGGCGGTGGACAGTGTGGTGGAGCTAGTGAATAATATGAAAAATCTAGTGAATAGTGATGTGAAGCTAGTGAACAGTGATGTGAAGCTAGTGAACAGGGTTGTAAAGCTAGTGAACAGTGTACTTAAGCTAGGTAACAGTGCATTGAAGGCGATGAACAGTGTAGCCAAGCTAGTGCACAATGTAGTGAAGCCGGTGAATAGAGTAGTGAAGGCGGTGAACATTGTAGTGAAGCTAGTGCACAGTGTAGTGAAGGTGGTGAACAGTGTAGTGAAGGTGGTGAACATTATAGTGAAGCTATTGAACAGTGTAGTGATGCTAGTGAATAGTGAAGTGATGCTGGTGAACAGTGTAGTGATGCTAATGAACAGTCTAGTAAAGGCGGTGGACAGTGTGGTGAAGCTAGTGAATAATATGAAAAATCTAGTGAACAGTGATGTGAAACTAGTGAACATTGTACTTAAGCTAGGTAACAGTGCAGTGAAGGCGGTGAACAGTGTAGCCAAGCTAGTGCACAATGTAGTGAAGCCGGTGAATAGAGTAGTGAAGGCAGTGAACATTGTAGTGAAGCTATTGAACAGTGTAGTGAAGCGAGTGAACAGTGTATTATTTATTTATTGGTTTTAGGAAGACAAACAGCTATAATAGTCAAGACTATTAAGAATAAGACTACAGAATAAAGGTGTAGCCAAGATTATAAACGGTTTAGTGAACACGATGAACAGTGTAGTGAAGGCGGTGAACATTATAGTGGAGCTATTGAACAGTGTAGTGATGCTAGTGAGCAGTGTAGTGAAGCTAGTGAACAGTGTAGTGAAGCTAGTGAACAGTCTAGTGAAGGCGTGGACAGTTTAGTGAACAGTGCTGTGAAGCTAGTGAATAGTGTAATTAAGCCAGGGAATAGTGTAGTGAAGCTAGGGAACAGTGCAGTGAAGGCGTTGAACAGTGTCGTGAAACCAGTAAACAGTGTAGCAAAGCTAATGAACCGTGTAGTGAAGGCGGTGAAAAATGTAGTCAAGATAGTAAACAGTGCAGTGAAGCGAGTGAACAGTATAGTGAAGCTACTGAACAGGGTAGCCGAGCTAGCGGACAGCGTAGTGAAGCCGGTGAATAGTGTAGTGAAGGCGGTGAACATTGCAGTGAAGCTATTGAACAGTGGAATGATGCTAGTGAACAGTGTAGTCAAGCTAGTGAATAGTCTAGTGAAGGCGGTGAAAATTGTATTGAAGCTAGTGAATAATGTAGTAAAGCTAGAGAACAGTGTAGTGAAGCAAGGGAACAGTGCAGTGAAGGCGGTAAACGTGTAGCGAAACTGGTGAACAGTGTAACAAAGCTAATGAACCGTGTAGTGAAGGCGATGAAAAGTGTAGTCAAGCTAGTGAACAGTGTAGTGACGCTAGTGAACAATGTTGCCAAGCTAGTGGATAGTGTAGTGAAGCCAGTGAACAGTGTTGTAAAGGCAGAGAACATTGTAGTGAAGCTATTGAACATTGTAGTGATGCTAGTGAACAGTCTAGTGAAGGCGGTGGACTGTGTAGTGAAGCTAGTGAATAATGTGAAGACGCTTGTGAACAGTGCTGTGAAGCTAGTGAATAGTGTAGTAAAGCTAGTGAACAGTTTAGTTAAGCTAGGGAACAGTGCAGTGAAGGCGGTGAACAGTGTCGTGAAATAAGTGAACAGTGTAGCAAAGCTAATGAAACGTGTAGTGAAGGCGGTGAAAAGTGTAGTGAAGCTAGTGAACATTGCAGTGAAGCTAGTGAACATTGCAGTGAAGCTAGTGAACAGTGTAGCGAAGCGAGTGGACAATGTAGTTATGGCGGTGAACATCAATGTACTGAAGCATGTCAGTAAACAGTGTGGTATTAGGGACAGATAACGTCATGGTCGCTTCCAAAATCATCTCGAACGCCTCGAATACGCATACCTGTCCCATATTATCCCCCCCGCAGCTGCTAGCGCCACCTTGTGCCACGACGCTGTCACGTGGCCAGTCGTCCTCACTAGAGGGCGCAGTGACGTCATCCGGAGGGTGCGTGTCATTGGTCTCGCGAGTAGCGCGACCCGCGTTAGATAGGCAGTTTGGCTGCAATGTTTAATGTGGACATTATACGGGTGTTCTAATGTGGTGATGGAAAATATCTTGAAAAAACATTTATATCTCTATAGCTTCGACGATGGCCTGGCCCTTTGTATTGAATATTGAGTACTGAATAACTGGCTAAACGTGGCTGCAATTGTGCCGATCTACCCCCTATTTGACTATCATAGGCGTTACCCTATTTGTTGATATTTCAAGATAATTCATAAGGAGGCTATAAATGTTGCGTGTATGCAGACGACTTGTCGCGTGAGTATGTGTGCGAGACACCGGCGTAGTTGCGACGCGAGTGAGCATGACAGCGGTAGGTACATACTATGCTTCCTGTCTCACTCACTCACTAGGTAACTACGCTAGCTGTCTTTATCACACACTCACACGACACTGCAGTCGGCTACAATCCTGCACCTATAAACTGTTTTTTGTATGAATATTGCCTCACGCCATATTCCATCACCGTTAGAAGAAACAAGTGGATAAGCATCTTAAAAATAAATTTACACATTATTTTACATACCAAGAGCTGGGGTATTTTTTTCTCCCCAGCCAGGATTTGAGCTTGAGCTCGCTTGTGAGTCAGAACCTTGAACAGTAACGCCACAGGAATGCCAGAGGTCGTTTTATAATAATAATAATACCTTGGACACTATTGACACACATTGATCTAGCCCCAAACTAGGATTCCCTGTATCTTGGGTACTAGACAACGGTACACATACTTATATAGATAAATATTATACTTAGATAGATAAACAACCATGACTAGGGAACAAACACCCGTTCTCGTCAATCAAATATTTGCCCCCACCGGGACTCGAACCCGGGACCCTTGGCTTCGTAGGCAGGGTCACTGCCGACTGGGCTATTCGCATCGTTTTTTTGTGAAATAGTATACAGAATGACCGTACCGGCTGACAGGGCCCGTTGCAGTAGCGCACCATCAGCGCGAACCTCACGACGTGCGAGGAGGGGAAGCGGAACGCCTTGAACCGCGCCGAGAGACGCTGCGTGCGGCCGTGCCAGCTGCGAGTGAACCCGGGGAAGTCCACCTGGGACACAGCAGGTGTAAGGTAAAAATAAAGATATATAAAGATGAAGGCAGTTGACGGATCTACTTGAACGTCATGTCATGTGAGGAGGGAAGGCGGGATGCCTTGGACCGCGCGACAGCCGCTGCGTGCCGCCGTGCCAGCTGCGAAAGAACCTAAGGAAGTCCACCTGCGACGCACTTACCAATGTTATAAACATAAACATTTATATAAAGGCACATACATTGCTTCTGACCCCACACTAGGATATCCTAGGATGTCGTAGGAATCAGAAACAGCAACATCACACACATATGAATATCAAGACCTTTATATATATATTTTTTCCCTTATTAAAACAACCCTGGCACCTGGATTGCCTCTGGCCCCACATTAGGATTACAATGCCCTTATGATGACATATCACATATACGATGCCTGTCAATAGTCAATAGTCAATAGTCAAAGTACTTTATTACTGTAGATATTTACATATACTTAGCAAACGTCATTTTTTGCCTCTTCTCTACATTGGACCACTGTGGGAGAAGAAGGGCGTAGAAACTCCCACAGATTTATTTTTAGATCTCTTTTAAAAATAGGTTGTGCTTAACTAATACAAATATGAAAAATTTAATTGTTATGATTAATAAGCAGGAATAAATAATTACAAAATTATTAACAGCAAGGTCTGTGTTGAGCCAGATTAACCCCATACAGTCCTGTCATTTAAGTAATCTTGAACATTGTAATATCCCTTTTTCGACAAAGTCGCTTTAACATGCTTTTTAAATTGCTCAAATGGCAATTTCAAAATCTCCAGAGGTATCTTATTGTAGTAGAGAATGCACTGACCCTTGAAAGAATTGCTAACCTTCGCGAGTCTAAAACGGGGCGCACATAGTCTGTGATTATTTCTTAGGTTAACATTACAGCTGTCGCTAAGTTTGGAAAATGTTGTAAGGTTCTTGCGTACATACATTATATTTTCGAAAATAAATTGACTAGCTACTGTTAGTATGTCAATTTCTTTAAAAAGCTCTCTTAAGGAGTCTGTTCGTTTTAAATTATAAATTGCTCGAATAGCTCTTTTCTGTAAAATAAAAATAGTTTGAATATCCGCTGCTTTCCCCACAACAAGATACCATAGGACATCACACAATGAAAGTAACTAAAATATACTAGCCTAGATGTAGCCACATCCGTGCTTTGTCTGATGTTCCTAACAGCGTAAGCCGCAGAACTTAATTTACCAGCCAATTTATCTATGTGGGGTCCCCACTGCAATTTGCTATCAATGGTTATTCCAAGAAACTTCGTATCATTTACCAATTCTAACGTGCTGTTGTCTAACACCAAACTGGTCTCAACTTGCCTGACATTTGGAAGTGAGAATTTGATACACTTGGTTTTACCAGCGTTTAACAATAAATTATTAACTGTGAACCAATTCAAGGTTAAAGACAATACACCATTAACATCATCAAAATCTCCTTTTTGTCTTTCAATTTTGAAGACCATTGAAGTATCATCAGCAAACAACACTATGTCAGTTAATTTCTCCACTATGAAAGGCAGATCATTAATATATACCAGGAATAAGAAAGGGCCTAATATGGAACCTTGTGGAACGCCAATTTTAACACCCGATCCATCAGATTTTACGCCGTTAACTTCTGCCTTTTGAATTCTATTGCTTAGGTATGATCTTAGTAGATCCAACGCTTTATTTCTAACTCCGTAATGATTTAATTTAATTAATAGCGTATTATGATCAACACAATCAAACGCCTTCGACAGGTCGCAAAAAACTCCGATAGCATCCTGTGCGGCCTCCCATGCAGAATAAATATGAGATACAAGGGAAATACCTGCATCCGTAGTCGATTTACCCCTAGTGAAACCATATTGTTTAGCGTGGAGTTGTTTTGTACGGTTGAAGTGTGAGAGCATTTGATTGAGTATAATCTTTTCAAATATTTTACTTAGTGTTGGAAGAACAGATATTGGTCTGAAATTTGAAGGATCGCCCTTATCTCCCGATTTGAACAGCGGTATAAGTTTACTGTGTTTCATGAGGTCTGGAAAAGCCCCATCGTCAACACATTTATTGAATATAATATAAGCTAAGTGTGGGGCTATAACTAGAATTACTGAACCAATGACTTTGACTGATATACCCCACAGGTCTTCCGTATTTTTTAAGTTAAGTAATTTAAACGTTTTGACAATGTCCTGGGGATATACATGATGAAATTTTAAATATACATTACTGACGCTAGTGTTATTTTTCAATAAAGTCTCTGCTTCAAATGGAGATGAATTTAGACTGTCCGTTGTGAGTACGGGTACATTGGTGAAGAATGTTTCAAAAGCTCGAGCAACATCAGCGTTGGATTTAACAACATTATCACCTATCTTTAGGCAGAAATCACTGTCCCTTGGTATAACTTTGCCAGTTTCGCGGTTTATTATTTGCCAAACTGTTTTCATTCTATTATTTGAATTTTTAATTTTTCTATTAATGTGTAAAGTTTTTGCAGTTCTACAAACCAACTTGAAAGTTTTGGAATATTTTTTAACATAGTCATGAAATTTTCGATCAAAGTTATAGGTTTTTTGATCATAAAGGTCATACAAGATAACTCTACTTTTACGAATTCCAAACGTTGCCCAGTCATTAAATTTAGATTTACCGTTGTAGTCACTGACTTTCTTTAATTTGAAAACTTTATTGAATTCTGTCTGAATAATGTTGAAGAAGTCTGAGTAGATTTTGTTTGGGTTCTGTTCATTAAAATCCGGTACTAGCAAATTTATATCTAAGTTTTTCGTATATGTCTCTAGTCTATGGGATGTAATAGGCCTATAAAATGTTGGACCAGTCTTATCCTTAATACTAATTGGGAATGAAACTGTTTGACCACTGTGATCGGAGGGTAAGCAGTTAATTACACTTTTAGTTGTGAATGCACAGTCACAAAAAACGTTATCTAAGCAAGTTTGGCTTGTAAGTGTAATTCTAGTCGGCTCTAGAAATACATGACATAAATTAAATGATTTGAACAGAGTTATTAATCGTCGCTTCAGTGTTGTATCTACAAGCAGATCTACATTAAGATCGCCACAAATAATTAACTTTTTTCTGTTATTACAAAGTTTAATGAGGGCTTCCTCCATAATTTTCTCAAATATTTCGAAATTGCCATGGCCTTTTTCATCCCTCGGTGGCCTGTAGACACAAACAATAATATGGCTATCTAACTCAACACAGGATACCTCTATTTGTCTTTCAACAGTAAGTGCAAGAATATCTTTCCGTTGTTACACCTTAATATTATTCTTCACTAAGATTAAAGAACCACCTCTATCAGCAGTCTTTCTATTGTAACAACTGACAATTTTGTAACTATTTATGTTAAAAGACATCATATTTTCCTTCAACCAGTGTTCAGTAACAAAAATAATATCAATGTCAGAATTTTTTAGAAATAATTCTAATACAAGTTCTTTGCCAGGTAGCCCCTGGATGTTTTGATGGGCAATATTTAACTGGGGCTTACATTTTGACATATTTAGTGGCTCTTGTATGCTAGAGATTTCCTCTATTGTCTTATGAACTAATTTAAATTACTTGGAACAGATTCCAATGTTGCATGCAAAGTATAATTAACAGGTGAATTCCCAATAGGGGTGCATGTCATATTACTCTTAAAATAAGCTGATGTCAAGTTGAACTTAGTTAAACCAACTATAGCTGCGTCGCATATATTATAAGCTAACAATGTAGCTACTAATTTTCTATATTTATTAGACAGGTACAATGTATCCCGTGTCAGAGTAAAGTTATGAATAAAATTATTCATGTCGAAATATAAAATAGCATCGCTGTGATGACATGTTAAATTAAATAAACGAATATTCATTCTATGCACAGATTTGTTCTGTAGTTCTGTCAAATTACAGGCATATGGAAAATTGCATAGTATAAACTTGCATTTCATCCTACTATGTAAGTCTAGAAGTGTTTCAACACTTTTATTCAAATCATTCCGACTAATGTTTGAATGATTTCCTACCATAATTACAATAGTGCTGTACTCATCATAGATACCGCGACTAATCATCTTCACTAGATCTACAAATGAACAATTTGGACAGCAAATGTTCGTTACTTTTTGGTTAAGCCGGTTATGTAATAGAGTCCCAAATCCTGCACCTACTTTGTCGGAGAACAACAGAGTTTTTCTCTGAGCACATATTTTGGTAGCTGGCGGTACACGAGTGGAGGTGAGTGGCGGGACACACGTGTTGGAGTGCGGTTTGATGCACGTGGCGGCGGTTGGCGCGGCATTCGCGGCAGCGAGCGTCGCAACGTGCGCAACGGCGAACGGCGCGGCCCTCGGGGCAGCTTGCGGCATGACACACGCCTCAGCAGGGACAGCGAGCGGCGCGGTGCTCGCGCTGTTGAGCTGCGAGGTGTCTCCTCGTCGACACAAAAAGGTAACCTGTATCATGTAAGATCCGAGGTTTTTCCTTCTCAGCCAGAATTGAAACTCTCCCTAGTCTCTCACTAGCTTGTAGGGTAGGATCTTGTTAACATGTATAAGCGGACTCATTGTAAAACATGTAATGAAATGATAACTCACTTGTCCCGTGGGGCAGCCCCGACTGTCTATTAGCAGCACGGAACTGTCGCCGAGTCGAGAGGACGCAACTAAGTGGTAGGCTTCGATCTCTGACTCATCTGCAAAAGTACATGTTGTTTTGTGAGCCACACATTTTCAAAGGCCTATTTGAGTAGTTAGATACTTTATTGTTTAGTTACACAAGCTCGCTGGGAGTACAGTATCCAAAACAGACAGATTTCACTTGTTCGTCGTCGTTTAACATTGTCTCCTTTCGGCTCAGGCCACTCCACGTATAAAGAGCCTCGCTACTAGCATCCTAGTGAACAGAAATATTGCACACTTCGCAATATTCCACACCGTAAGCGACTGTTCCTCTACAGGAAAACAGCAACTCAAAATTTGTGAGCAATATCGATAATTATATTCAATGTCAATTCAGTTTTTGGAACTTTTTCAAAATGGCGGTGCTATGGGGTTACAAAGTGATTGGTATGATACTTTCATACTCTAGGTACGTAACCAGGTCTATTCATAAGTTTGTATGTGGTATTGAAAGAAAATGCACTCGGGGTATTTGTTTGGGTTACGTACCTACCACAAAAGTAGAAACCCTTATAGGATCACGTGTGTGTCCGTCCGTCCGTCCGGCTGTCGGAGGCACTTTTCTCAAGAACTATAAAAGATAGAGTTTTGAAATCTTCTGCAAAAATACTTATCTTGATAACACTGAAAAAAAAATGCCTACAAAAAAGTGGAGGGGATAAATTCATAATTCATAATTATAATTCATAATTCATAATTCATTTATTGATTTGTGAGACACAAGTACATCAGGTGTAATGGTTGAAAAAATATAGCTTCTTTTGTGCTCTACCTAAATAGGCATACAAATCTTATGTCACAAGTAAAACTTTTTAATAAAATAAAATAACAAAACGAAAGAAAAAAACACCGTAATCAGTCATGTAAAGGGTATCGTTGAAAAATGCTCTTTATAAACTATTTTTATTTCAGTTTTGATAACATCAGAAGTTATGATCAAAAAAATTTAAACACCCCCCCCCCCCCCCCCCCCTAAATCTCAGAAACAACAGTATCTGAGATATAGAACTTAAGCCTTAATAACAGGAAAAGCTACCCGAAATTTTTTATTTATCTGTAAACCACTTATAAATGCACCTGGTTACGTGCATGGAGTATGAAAATAGCCGAACCAATAACTTTGTAAACAACATTTTGCTATGCAAAATTCAAACTATTCACCCCACATATACCATTGTGCGGTGGTACGGAACCCTTCGTGTGCGATTTCGACTCGCAATTGGCCGTTTTTTTATAATAATTCCATTTGTTCATCCGATAAACCGATCAGGGGTGTGAGGGAGCACAAAATAATGAAATACTTAGATTTTCCAAAATTACTGTCTATTCGCCCTTATTAATAGTAGGACTAATGTCGGATCTTTTAATGTATTGAGTCGCATTTGTAATCAATTTAATATTCTATTTGGTATTGAAGACATTGATTTGTTCAACTGTAGTTTTTATAGTTTTCGTAAACAGTTATTTAGACCTAAAGTTGCTTAGATGTTTTTGTTTAATTTCAAAGTTTTATAAAAAATATTACTTAGTTAAAGTTAGCTACTTAGCTTACTTAGCTAGTAGCATTAATATAGAATTACCTAGTTTAGCATCCACTTTTCATGTTACTTGTGCATGCAACTGTAATTGGGTGTACCCATACTTCTTTTTAAAACTTTACATGTCTGTAGACTTATGTCTAAGGTGTATCATCTGTTGGTAGACATAATAAATAAATATATAAATAAAAAACTACAGCTCACAGCCCATTCACAGTTTATTTATTTATTTAATGAGGATATTTTACAAGATATACGCTATACCTACAGTTTTTCTTTAAAAACTGAATAGATTCTGAATTTTAACAATAGGTTTGCGCTTTCCAAATTAAAAAAATACTATAGCATGCAATGCGACTACCTACATAAGTTTTTATAATAATAATTTAAAGATTGCCTAAAATTATGGGAATTTAAGTTTGTATCGACGGTCGTAGTTTAATTATATATAATGTGTATAACTATTTTAGAAAAGAAGCTAATTTATTTAAAAAAGAAGAAAGTAAATATCATGGACAGGGTTTGTGAAGCAACCGGAGTTTCGAAAAGCAGCGTGTTAAATTTTTTGAAGGAAAACGACAAGCTCATTACTTAATGTTCAAATTCATGTCGCTTCTGCATAATAAATTTCTTAGGTCTACCTGTTAGTAATGTCATCTTGGCAGGTGCTATACATTGCGTTTATGATACGTCAAATTGAATGCTACCTAAAAGAAATCGCGGTAATGTATTTCGTGTCATTTCCGTCTCCGGATTTAGGCGATGATATCCGAGAAAAGCCGAATCTTTAACTGATTTTAATCTTATTGTACCTAGATTGGTTTAACTGAAGCCGTGTCGTGTAGTTCGACCGAGGTAGACCTGCATGGTAATGTTTCATCATAAATCAGTAAACATGGTATACTGTTGAAAGGAAAATCTATAGAAATGGGAATCTGTAGAAGAGGGAATCTGTAAACATGGGATTCTGTGAAAACGAAAATCTGAAGAAAGGATACAAATACAAATAAATTTATGACGTAAAAAGAATGATACAGATTAACATGAGTAGCAGTTACAATTAAGCATAAGTACTAGACTATAATAATAATAATAATAATAATAATAATAATAAAACTTTATTTTCAGACTCATTTACGAAAAATGTTATCCATAGTTGTCAAAAGAACTTAAAAAAAATATAGTAAGCAATTATACAGTGTTACAAAATGTATGTAGTTATGTGCTCTTGTCATATTTACTACGCTGCTGTTGCAAGCCAATGCTTAAACATGCCAGTAGTTATAAGTCTATCAGACAGCTCTTTGATGATAGTATTTCTACACGTGTCAACTCTGTTCATGAAGGCGGCTATTCTGAACCTCACGATGGCACTAAAAGAGTTGACACGCGTCTCGGCGAGCATCCCCGATGCGCTGCAGCCTCGGCGCAAGCCCATCAGGTGCCTAAAAGTGTTGTTATATGTGACTCGAAGTGCATCGTGAGATTTTCGAGTGTACTTAGCCCAGAGTTGACACGTGTAAAATGATTGACAAAAAGTTTTAAATAATAATATTTTTACATCTGAAGAGGCCTTAAAGAACCTTCTTGCTATCATATTACCAGTTATTGATAAAGCCCTACGCTGCCTCTCAATATCAGCATCGTCCTTCATAGAAGACGAGAGAATGTGGCCAAGGTACTTGAAGTTCTCGACTATATTTACAGGTTGACCCTTAAGCATGAGACTGGGAATGTGGTCCGGTCCTTTCCCCGACCTGAACACTATCATCTCAGTCTTCTTAACATTATATATTAGATCGTGTTCTAGTGCGTATTTTTCACATATAGACAATAACTTCCTCAGGCCTTTGATCGTATATATAGTCCATCTTTGTGTAAGTCTTTACTAGTAACAATGACCCCACACTAGGCAAAGCCTGTATCGTCACGACAACATTAAGCACAGTTAAGATTATTGTCACAATGCGGAAATCTAAGAAGACTGATTATAGGATATATATAAAACGTAATTCCATTTGAGAAGTTACATATAAGGAACATTTGCATTTTTATTAGTGAAGCTCACACATAATAACTAACGATGTAAAGGCATAGCACTATCATATATATTTTTATTTTTATCTACACATGCATCACAAACCCTCCCCACTGTGTCTAAAAAATCGCACACGTGCATAATGATATACTACTTGGTAAAAACTAATTTCTTATCTGAACATTGTTACATTATAACTATAATTTATCAATATTTCGACATTAATTCCCTCCATTATGTTTCAGTCGCATAAACTACTAATGCAATTATATTAAAAATCAGCTCCGTTGGTTGATTCTTGTCAACCAAGGCAATTGAAGTAAAATTGTGTGTGTGTGTGTGTGTGTGTGTGTGTGTGTGTGTGTGTGTGTGTGTGTGTGTGTGTGTGTGTGTGTGTGTGTGTGTGTGTGTGTGTGTGTGTGTGTGTGTGTGTGTGTGTGTGTGTGTGTGTGTGTGTGTGTGTGTGTGTGTGTGTGTGTGTGTGTGTGTGTGTGTGTGTGTGTGTGTGTGTGTGTGTGTGTGTGTGTGTGTGTGTGTGTGTGTGTGTGTGTGTGTGTGTGTGTGTGTGTGTGTGTGTGTGTGTGTGTGTGTGTGTGTGTGTGTGTGTGTGTGTGTGTGTGTGTGTGTGTGTGTGTGTGTGTGTGTGTGTGTGTGTGTGTGTGTGTGTGTGTGTGTGTGTGTGTGTGTGTGTGTGTGTGTGTGTGTGTGTGTGTGTGTGTGTGTGTGTGTGTGTGTGTGTGTGTGTGTGTGTGTGTGTGTGTGTGTGTGTGTGTGTGTGTGTGTGGGTGTATGTGTACGTGTGTGGTGTGTGTGAGGGTGTGTATGTGTGTGTGTGTGTGTGTGTGTGTGTGTGTGTGTGTGTGTGTGTGTGTGTGTGTGTGTGTGTGTGTGTGTGTGTGTGTGTGTGTGTGTGTGTGTGTGTGTGTGTGTGTGTGTGTGTGTGTGTGTGTGTGTGTGTGTGAGGGTGTGTATGTGTACGTGTGTGGTGTGTGTGAGGGTGTGTATGTGTATGTGTGTGTGTGTGTGTGTGTGCGTGTGATAGCTATTAAACCAATTTAAGGCTACTCCTCGTATTCCTAGCAGCTCAAGTTTTCTAATTAGTATCGGTACGGAGACAGTGTCAAAAGCCTTCGCTAGGTCTAGGAACACTCCCAAGCATTTCTTCCCTGAGTCCAAGTAACCAGACACTAGTTTAACGAGGCATGACACCGCATCCTCCACCGACCTGCCACGAGGGAAACCAAACTGACGTTGACTAAGAAGATTATTTTTCGAGACGCTTGTTTGCAACCTTATCGAGTATTTTATGTCGATATCTGTAGACATGCGAATCAGTAGACATGAGATTCTGTTGAAACTAAAATCCGTAGATAGTTGAATCTGTAGACAGATCTCTATTTTCTGAGTTGGGGTGGCAGAGGCATAACATCAAATAATATAACCTTCCTAACATCATGATTTTTTGACAGGTGTCACTATTTTTTTAAGGTGTCGCTTTTATCTTATTATTTTTGACCGGTGTCACAAATAACAATATTTTCAGATACTGCCTAGTATTTGTGAAAATAGTGACAGCTGTAAAAAAATAGTGATGACTGCAAAAAAAAGTGACGTCTGTAAAAAATACTGACATGTAAAAAAATAACATGATCGTAGGAAGGTATTATGTGAAGTTGAGAACAAGTGGATGCATCTGCCATTCCATCTGAGAAAACACAGGTTATTGTGACCTGCATGGACATGGAATTATGTGGAAACGAAAATCTGTAGACATGGGAAATGCCCAAATGACCCATCTGTGAATTTGTTGAAGTGTATTGTCTTGAATCTACGAGTTGTCAAAGTTATTCAGATAATAGTGTTGACTCGCCTTCATAAACTTTGGAAAAACGTAACCGAGGATATCCAAGGGTAAATTCAAGGAATAAAATTATTCCCATAACAGTTATGGTCGCGTAACTTCGAGTTTGGTCGAATCCGCCCTTAGGTGACTTCACGTATCCACCCATTTCACCAACCCGTGATGATTTATTTTTCATAGATTTTGAACTTTGTTACCAAGCAATAAGGTTAAAATCGCGGACCATTTTTTTATCTACCAACAGACAAGTCGATATGTTGATGAGAATGAGAATGATAAGTAGGTAACAGCGGAATTTTGAAAGCTATGTTCTATTTTGTAGCGAAACCAAACTTAACGGAAAACTGCAATCAGTCATAAAATTTAAATAAATCAGTCATAAAATTTAAATAAACATAAACGTCGACAAACATTTGATAATTCTTTAGCCGTAGCTTGGAAATCGAAAAGTGAATGAGAATGAGGGGCGATAAACCAATGGCTCAAAGTGGTGCCTATTTTTTGGGCACCATATGAAATATAACATGACATGTATACTACCCCAAAACGTAGACATTTTTTTTAATTCAATAAATTAAATTTAAAAAAAACCACTTCAGCATGAGGTTATGGGTCGAGCTGAAAAATACTTTCGTAGGGCTGACTACTCTTTTGGCCAAGCTCTTCACCAATGTCCCTGAGGACGGTTTGAAGATTGTAGACTGGAGAAAAAGAGGTCTCAATATCAACGGCGTGTATCTTTCGCAACTGAGATTCGCTGACGATCTGGTCCTGGTGGCTGAGAACGTTGCTTATCTCCAGAATATAATTTCCAGAAGTTGCTCCAGAAGTTGCTTAGCTCGCAGTATTGCATGAAGCATCCCTGAGGGTCGGGCTCAAGATGGACATGTCCAAGACAAAGATTATGACGGACACTTCCAGAAGCAACGGTATTGACATTACTGTAGATAACCGTCCCTAGAAGTGGTTGAGGAGTATATCTATCATGGACATTGTTTGTCTTTTGGTCAACGGAATCAGGTAAAGGAGATCGCTTGGCTTTGATTGGCTTTGGCTTGGATTGGCTACTTTCGCAAAAATAAGGGATGTTCTGACCTCTAACATCCCGCAATAGCTGAAAACCAAGGTATTTAACCAATGTGTACTGCCCACTCTCACATACGGTGCCGAAACATGGACGCTCACGAAAGAGATCCAAAGATCGGTCGCCAGATGGTCCAACGATGTGGCGAGGATGGCGGGAATGCAATGGACGCGGGTTGCGCAAGACCGTACTGAATAGCGTGTTTATGAGGAGGCCTATACCCAACAGTGGGTCCCCTAACAAGATGATAAGGGTGACTTTTTTTACATTGCTTCTGGCCCCAGACTAGAATACCCTGAGTCGGGGGAACCAGAAACAGCATCGTCACATTTTCAAGCCCGCGGCCTCTCGCATGGTAGGCAGAGTCATTACCGCTGCGCTACAGAGGCCGTCGACTTACTCTGATGCCAACTTACTCTAATGACATATGTACATTGGTTTCAAGCATGGGCATTTTTGTTGAAAATTATTGTAATGAATTTATTCGTTCATCGATCTCCTCTTTTGCAATCAGTACATTATTCGAAACCATTCACCTCTTCTTTCCTGAATACCTACTGGCCTAAAAGGAGCAGATTCCAGGGCCGTAAACATATTATTAAAAAAAAACTGAATACCTACACCTCAATAAATTGTGGCTCTAGCCTTAAAGATCTCCGCTTGTCGTGAGCTCTCACCAGAAGTCTCGAGGCGCAGGTCGAGCGGTTCCCCGAGCGCCACTGCGACGGGCCCGGCGGCGGTGGAGGCGGACGGCTCGGCGCGGAGCACGTACAGCGAGAGTGCGGGCGCCGGCGCGGGGAACACGGCCGACGCGGGGAGCGGGGCGGAGGGGGAGGACGACGGCTTGCTAGAAAGAAGTGAAGAAAATAAGGCCCGATTTCTCCCTCGAAAATACGGTATTTGACTGCTAGTCAAAGTAGATACTGTCTAGGAGCTGTCAAAGCGGTAATTTCGTTCACGAGTTCTATGAAATACAAGCATGTGACAACATAGTCAAATGCTGTCTTTTTAACACAAAGTTGAGTTTATATATGTTACCGTAAGATAGTTCTTCTAGATACGCGTTCTTACTGTGGAAAGCTAAAATGGCGCTTAAACAAACCGAAATATGTCAGTTTGTCTGGTGTAAAAATGGAATAGTGATGGCACGAAGGATCGAGAAGGAAAAACCATACACCATCAGATCTACAAAAGACATAGAAAAAATAGAATCCGATCTAAAAAAATAAAATAAAAAATAAAGATAAATACTTACCTATTTTGAAAAAAAATCATATTTATAAATGGAGGGAGAAGAAGAAGAATTTAACTCCACTATTCTAGAAGAAAATAAGGAAAAGTGGAATGCATTCGTTAACGATATACCTCAAAATCATAACGTCTTGACCATTCTACACGTAAATATCAGATCGATGATTTAAAACTTTTCACACCTGGAGTACATCGTTACGAGCAGTCCCTGCCTGGTGCAGGTCGTCGTCGTCACGGAGGCCAACATAAGGGACTCCTGCGCGAGTCTGTTCGAGCTAGATGACTACGAGATGCACACGGAGCTGAGAAACCAGAAGAAGGGAGGTGGTGTGATAGTGTATGTGCATAATAGTGTAAAATTCAATCGTCAAAATCAGTGCGCCATCAGCTTCGAATGTATAATTGCCGAAGTAATTACAAAAAGTGGATTCCCAACATATCTGTGTGCTGTGTATCGACCCCCCGATCTCAACAAATACCTTTTTTGTAGTGAGTTAACTACCATAATTAATAGAAGTTCATTAAGAAATAATTACATATTAATTGGCGATATGAACATCGACCTTAAGCTGAACAATAATATCCAATCGCAATATTTAAACTCACTTTTCGAATTAGGTTTTGAATGTGGCATTAAACAGTACACCCGTATGGAAAAAAAAGGAAATATCATATGCAAATCATGTATTGATCATATATTTATACGCTCGGTAGATCACCGTATCAAGAACTCAATTGTTAAAACAGCTGTCATAAACAATGCGATAGCGGACCACTTCATAACCGGTCTTACGGTAATTGACCCGGCGATAGGTAAATATCCCAGCTACAAAACTGTAACAAGAATAGATAACAAGAAGGTACAGTCAGAACTTACCAACATTGATTGGAGCGAAGCACTGAATTATGATAATCCAAATGATGTACTAAATTATATACTTGAGAAATTTAACTATGTATATAAATTATGCGAGGTTCAAGTTAAAATGTATTTAAATAAAAGGAAACAATGTAAATGGCTAAGCAATAAAATAGTTGCAATGTGCAAAAAAAAGAGATGAGTTGTTTAGCATTTGGAAAAAAGATGAAAGTGATTTAAAAAATAGATTGTTATATAATATATATAGAAATAAAACAAATAAACATATTCAAACGGTAAAAAATAATTATATTAAGAAGGAACTGACTACAAATTTTCGTAACCCAAAAAAAATATGGGAAATTGTCAATAGGCTTAGCGGTAAAATTACTAAATCAATAGACGATATAATATTAAAATGTTTTAAAACAGATCCAGATATCCTAACAAATAAATTCGCCAGTGACTTTCATAATAATGTTAAAAATATTTGTTCTAAGTGTGATGTACCCTTATTAATCCCAGAAGACTACGCTATACAACCAAATGTTTCAATGAGATTAAAAAAAGCCCATGAAAGTATAATTTCTACCATAATCAAACACATGAATATAAATAAAAGCCCAGGCATTGATCACATTCGAATAAGTGACCTAAAATGTATAAATGCAAAATTAACACCAATTATTACGCACTTGATTAATATCTGTATCGCAACTTCTTTATACCCTGATAAGTTAAAGATAGGGACCATAAGGCCAATATATAAAAAAGGAAGCCACTCAGATACTAACAACTATAGGCCTATCACGATATTATCTTGTATTGACAAAATAATTGAAAGATACTTTGGTAACCAGATTAATTCATTCCTGAGAAAAAATATGATTATCAACGATAAACAATATGGTTTTCAAAAGAAACGAAGTACCTCTGAATTATTACATAAGTTTACCAACGAAGTAAATTGCCACCTAAATGCTAGAAAACATGTCCTGGCCGTTTTTATAGACTTTAGTAAGGCATTCGAAACTTTGGATTACCATACACTGTACATGAAGCTGGAGCAGAATGGTATACAGGGCCCTCTACTACAATGGATAAAAGATTATCATACCAACAGGTAGGTACACAACCGTAAAGATAGCTGGTCAGTATAGCCAGATGACACCGACGGAAGAGGGCACGGCCCAAGGATCAATTATCGGCCCTACAGAGTACCTACTTTACGTAAACGATATGTGTAATATCTTCCAACAGGGCTCGGTATATCAGTTTGCAGATGATACCTGCCTGCTAGTGGCTGATAGTGACATTTTACAAGCGCAAAAGGTCATGCAGAACAACTTTAACTCATTATGCAAGTGGGCACACGACATTAGTCTCGTATTAAATGCGCAAAAAACAAAAATTGTTCACATTCATTCTCCTTACCTTAAATCACATGTTACGCCATACGTAGTAGCCCATGAGCATCAGTGTTTCCATGACAATCACATTCATTGTAAATGTAATAACTTAGAACTTGTACCGCAACATATGTACCTAGGTCTTATTATTGACAACAAATTTAGCTGGAAACCGCATATAAACCATATTTGTAACAAATTAAGAACAATAACATGTAAACTTTCAATTTTAAAATACAAGCTGCCGTATCAGATAATAAGAATGATGTACATGTCACTTGCTGATTCATTAATCGGATATGGTATAAGTAGTTATGGGCGAACCTTTACATCTAATATTCAGCTAATGTATAACATCCAACTTAGATTATTAAAATTAATTGTTCCTTCACGAATCAAAATTCAGTATGAAGGTGACGATGCAGGCTTATTTCATTATTGTAAAGTAATTCGTGTCTACAATAAAATTAAAATAGCAACCATTTTTGAAGAATTTTGTAAAGAAAATAGATTAAAACGCAGAAGTCGGCCTGCACAGTTACGAAAACTGAATTACCTCACAAGGTACGTGCTACCGCATTATAATAACTATTATGGAAAAAGAACAGGGGAATATACGTTATCAAACTCACTAAACGAGTTACCTACAGAAGTGCTAGATAGTCTAGATATCAATAAAAATAAAGTTAAACAGATCCTAAAACAACACTACCTAAAAGTCGGTTGATAAAGTTTATGTACATATATGAGAGTAATGTAAGGAACTAGAAAGGGGTATTGCGAGGATGAATCTTGGTACTCAGTATTAGGATCCATTGTCGCATGGCTACTATCTATATAAGTGTTTTTTTTTATTTTTTTTGTGTTATCTGTGTTTATAAAACCAATGATGCCCAGTTTGGTTTTAGACCTGGCCTATCGACAGAGAGTGCAATCCTGGGCTTGAAGCATACTGTTAGGTACTATACAGACCGCAAGACGAATGTCTACGCATGTTTCCTGGATCTATCCAAAGCATTTGACCTGGTATCCTACGATATCCTGTGGGATAAGTGTCGGGAAACTAACCTACCAGGCGAGGTCATCAATATCTTTAAATACTGGTATGAGCACCAAACTAATGTAGTAAAATGGGGAAACGACTTTTCAGACGCGTACCGTATGGAATGTGGAGTTAGGCAGGGGGGGCTAACGTCCACAAAGCTGTTCAACCTTTATGTGAACGACCTAGTGGGTGAGCTTAGCAGCATGCATGCAGGTTGCTATGTCGATGGAAAAAGCTGCAACAATCTAAGCTATGCTGATGACATGGTGCTGCTGAGCCCATCGCCGGGGGGCTTGAGAAGGCTACTCAGCACATGTGAGCGGTATGCGGAGAGTCATGGCCTCAAATATAATGTAAAGAAGAGTGAAGTTATGGTCTTTGGGGCGGGTAGTAAACTTCCGAGTGTATTGCCGGCATTAAGATTATATGGCAAAAATCTCAATAGAGTAAAAAGTTTTAAATACCTTGGTCATATAGTGACGGAGGACCTGAAGGATGATCTTGATATTGAGCGGGAGCGCAGGGCATTGGCAGTTCGGGCGAATATGTTGGCTCGTAGGTTCGCACGTTGTACAAGGCAAGTCAAAATTACACTTTTTAAGGCTTATTGTCAATCATTTTACACGTGCAGCCTATGGATCAACTATACCCAAAAGTCTCTCAATGCCCTGCGCGTCCATTATAACAATGCTTTCAGGATGCTGCTGGGGCTGCCACGCTACTGCAGTGCATCGTGCATGTTTGTTGAGGCACGTACTGATGGATTTCATTCCATCATACGTAAGAGAACGGCCTCCTTACTTAGCAGAACGCGTGACAGCACCAATAGCATCCTGCAGGTCATCGCAGGGCGGCACGATGGCCCAATACTTAAACACTGGGTGAGTGTCGTGACAGGGACTCTGACAGTATGTGGGAAAATGAGTCGGGCAACAGATAGGCCCATTTACATGAATTAGGGTTTCAATTTGTATATAAATGTGTAAAGTATTAAGTAACAAACATAGCATTAAGTAAATTGTGTGATACTAACTATATATGGATCCTTTTTGTTGTTCGAAATAAACGTTTTATTATTATTATTATTATTATAGCGATTTAGCTACCCCCATATAAACCTGACGGTTTGCGAGGGGTATCTTGAAAATGTAAAATTGTAATTGTTCTTGTGGAAGTGAATTAAAAAAAAAAAAAAAAGGTTAAAACCGTTAGTAGATAAACTAACGCGTTAGTTGATCAACTATTGAGAGATAGTAAACCAAACCGACAGGGTTTAGAATTTACGTTTCTTTTGTTCTTACATGTCAACATATCAGTAAGACTATTCGATGGCTTCGCTGCGCTCGCCCCCTATAGTCTTCACCTAAGGCACCGCAGTGTCTGCCCTGCCATTTCGTTTGCAATTCAAGTGTAAACCAATTTACTATTTAACGGTTTTAACCGTTAGTTATCAACTATAACGCGTCATATAGTAAGCAAATTTGCTACAGTTTACTATCTGTCGATAGTTGACAACTAACGAGAAAAAGAACGTTAGTTTTTCAACTAACGGTTTTGACAATCTTATGGTGACATATACGACTGCTGGAAATGTACAATTCTGATATTGTCAAACAATTTTGTTAAAGAGTTTCAGCTTCAGACACGTTTCTAGATTTTTTGGAATACCTTGTCAAATACCATTTTCAACTATTACTTGTGGCTCTGTGAGCTCGCGAGCGACACAGGAAATTTTGCGTTTTTTCTCTTTCATTATTTTCTACCCCGCACACTCCCGTCTCCTTAAAGTAAATAAGAGGAATTATAATAAAAAATAATAAATAACCCGAGTGCATGTTCCTTCAAAACCACAAACAAACTTATGAATGCACATCGTTACGTACATTGAGTATGAAAGTAGCCGCGCCAATAACTTTGTAACTCATATATCCGCCATTGTGAAAAAAAATCCAAACCTGAATCGACCAAAAAATCCATATAATTATCGAACCACCTCACCAAATTTGAAATTGAAAAATGCGAATGTAGAGGAGAACAGCCGGAATTACTATTTTTGCCCAAGCTGAAACGGAGGCGCTTCATCGCTCGGTCAATAATGGGATTCTCACATACCCAAAAAGTGCGAGGATCTTCACAAGGAAGATTGGCTACATTAGCCACACGAAAGTCCACGAACGACGCCAGACCACAATTTGAAGCGGCCGCTGTGACCGAAATCGATCGGACCACATCATCGTCAAAATCAAGCAGTGTCAAACGATGTCTGTCTATCGCGTATGTACTTACTGCGTGTCCCGCACCGCCACGGCAGCCTCGAGCGTATGCTGCGGCGTGCCAGGCGAGCAACCGACGCGCACCCAACGGTCGCCCGCCGTCTGGATGATGGGGTTGCTCTGGATCATCACCATCACGTATGCCATTGTGCTGGAAGACGAGTCATATTGAAGGCATTAGGGTAAATAGTATAATAGTATATTATAATATGATGGTCTAAGGTTATAGTGAAGATACAAAGCGAGAATTATAAGGAAATGAGAGGTCTACCCCCGATCTGCACTATAACTTTCTCATATATCCAGATATTGTTTGCTATACTCCGATCACCGAGTAGAATAATTTCGTACATTGACCGCTAGCTTCTTGTCTCATAAGCTTGCGCTTAAATTACTTGCCGTCATACTCGCAATCTAACTGTGCTATAGGGGTCAATGTACGAAATTCTTTCCCCTCGGACGATAGAAGATTGTACAGAGTAAACCTCGAAAGTGGTTTGTTTATAATAGAATATCAATAATAGTACATTACGATATTAGTGCGTTAAGATGGTTATAACATGCGAGGCGGAATTTCAGCCCGAGCGTCATAATGAGTGTATCTAATTAGGGGTTTAGGGCATCTTTCCATTTAGGGTCCTGATTCAGGGCAATGTAATAAAAAAATAAAAAAGTTGTTTTTTAAAGTTCTACTCAAGCCTTAAAAGTAAATACATACATCAATTTCTGTTTTCGGGCATGATTTCTTAGAATGCGTGCCTTGATTAGGATGGCAACAGTTATAATAGCAACTGTTGGCGTCTCCTGCTGCTCCTCCCTGTCTTACCCCGCAGTTAAGCGGCATTGGTTCTGGCAGGGTCCCGTCCCATCGTACCACATTTCTCTGCTGCTGATGCCATCGGGCCAATGGATAATATGCTTTCGGGTAAACCAAGTTGACGCATTTTGTTCCATAGCAGTGTCTTTATCATCTGTTCTATGTTCGATGGTATAGATTCTCGGGTCTTGATATTGTGTTTGTTTTCTGCCAACATTTGTAAAACTTTTTGTCTTTAAGATGTCGTGCGATGCTATCCATACTGTGTTGTTCTGCGTTCTTGAGCGCCTTTTTAGGGTTCCGTACCCGAAGGGTTCCAAACGGGACCCTATTACTAAGACTTCGCTGTCCGTCCGTCCGTCCGTCCGTCCGTCTGTCACCAGGCTGTATCTCAAGAACCTAGCTAGCTAGAGAGTTGAAATTTTCACAGATTATGTATTTCTGTTGCCGCTATAACAACAAATACTAAAAAACAGGATAAAATAAATATTTAAGGGGGCTCCCATACAACAATTCTTTCAATACCACATACAAACTTATGGATGCACCTGGTTACGTACATGGAGTGTGAAAGTAACCGCACCAATAACTTTGTAAACAATATTTTGCTGTGTAAAATCCAAACTATTCACTCCACACCATCGCTTCCATTGAACGGTGGTACGGAACCCTTCGTGCGCGATTTAGACTCGCACTTGACCGGTTTTTTATTTTAATACGGGATGATTATCAAAGGTCAGCAGTATCGCCTTCTCTCGGCCGGCCGCTTGCATTCCACTGAAGTAAGGCGCTTCGCGCTATGGCGTATAGATCAGAAACTTAATCTCCATCCTGCTGTAAATTTAATTTGTTTCTTTTTTCTTAGATCCAAATACTTGATTTGCCGACTGCTGTACTGCGGAGACTAATAAATCATGGGCGTCATCTATTGGTCGCGTTGATGAAAAATCAGTACAGAAAACTTGTGTTTCTTGCATTCGTTCGGATAATAACGCGTTTAATTAAGTTTTAGTGTGATTGTCCCTTTTATATAAATCTATTTTGTAAAACTTTACTCAAATAAAACTCTTTGCGTCGGGCTGAGCTGAGAGACTGAAAAAACTGAAAGTAAAAAGCCCTAGTTCGAAAACCTTTCCGCATAATTTGGCTGCTTGGAAAACGCTCTTTTAGAGCAAATGAATTATGAAGTATTTACTTCTATTGGTGCGTGGCCTAAACGGATGTACCGATTTTAATTTAACGCTTACGTGTTTAATAACAAGTCCTTTGCAAAAGCTTTTATTTAACTTGCAATGTATGTTGTCAAATTTGACCCATTTCCCGATTTCCGACTAAGCTGAAATTTTGCAAACATATGTATATCGGATGACGATACAATATTCTGTTGATGGAGCCGGATGGTGGCTATGGGAACTCTGTAATAAAACGACGCAACCCTATCCCATTATGTGACATGTAATGTATATTACCAATAAATGATGTCTTATGTCTTTTGTATTATCGAGTTGGGCGCGCATGATTAGTCTTGACGTGTCCTTTGGTCATATACAATATTTTCATGACATGTAACTGATCTGATGATGGAGCTGGGAGGTAGTCATGGGAACTCTGGATTAAAACGACGCAACCCTATCGAGTTTGGGCACGATTGATTCCTCTTGACAGTCCTTTTATCCAATATAATATTTTTATTACATGGAGCTGAGCTGAAGATGGAGCCGGAAGGTGACTATGGGAACTCTGTAACAAAATGACGCAACCCTATCGAGTTTGACCTCATCTGATTCGTCTTGACAAGAAGGTACTCTGGTCCTAGATTAGATTTTTAAAGTGACCCTGTGCGGGATTAGGTAAGTTTCCCTTATCCCTCACAGCGTTGTGGTTGCACGGAATACCAATTTTCCTTAATAGCACCCGATTTCATTATATGATCTCTCCAAAAATCGGCTCTTCGTAAAGTCGCCTCATTCCAAAGTTTCAGCTTCTTAGTAGAGTCTTCTTATTGAAGAACTAGACTATACTACATTAACGGGAAAACGACCAGTCAACAAAGACGATTTAAATTAAATGAACAGGCTCAGAAACATTAGATACAATAACACAGCAATAACTAAAAAGAAGAAAATGAATTAAAAGTAAAAAATCATTAAATTTAATCAAACCCATTAATTATTTACATTACACAATTAATTATGATATAAAAGCTTGCCACGATATTAACTTGTGTAGATGTAGGGTAGGTACCTACCTATTGAATTGACAGAAGATTCTCGTGTTATTGAATTAACAGAAGATGTAAATCTCGTAGCAAGCTTTTATATCACAATAAATTGTGTGATATAATTAATTGATGGGTTTGATTCAATTTAAAGTTTATTTTCTTTTATTTAAAACATTTAAACAAGTATGGTTTATGTTTTTTTACTTTTAATTTATATTATTATGTTAAAGCAAAATAAAAAATGAATAAAATGAAAGTCTTTTTTTACCCACCGATTGACCTGTCCAGTCGGCGTATTATGGATCGCATGCGCGAAATTCACGTCGCAATCGCCGTACATCGGCAGCCGCAGCGTCACGGCTCGGCCCGCAGCGCCGCGCGCGCTGCAGCGCTCACCGCGTCCCGGGACGTACACGGCGCCGCGGAAGGTGCCGCGCGGACGGTACGTCACCACCAGAGAGGACTCTTCGCAGTCCACGCTTACTGGAATAGATGAAACGTATAGATTACTAGCCCGTGGCACGGCTTCGTTACGCGTTTTTGGTTTGCTCGTAGCTCCCGGTCAGAAAACTGTTCGTCCATCTTTTTTTTTAGGAACCTTTCGTTCATTATCACCATGATCGTCATACCTCACGCCTTCTAAGGCTTTTAAATCTGTTAAAGAAAAAAACTGGTTTACCTTCTGATTGGTTCCATTGACATCAAGTCGGGATTTAATGAAATCGAGGGATCTCTTCATCCCACAGGTCCATATCAGGCGATATGATAAGTTTATTAAGGTTGGTCAGTAATGCCCTGACCTGACCTACGTCGTCATAATGCATAATTCTGAAATGGTAGTGCTGGTGAGGCACCAGGAGAGCTTCTCAACAATTTATCAACGTAGGTGAGAATCTGATGATGGGATCATGGAGAAATAAAGGGAACTCTTTAATTAATGAAGACACTTATGAGTATTGTAACGAATATGCTTTAATTGAAGTCGGTTATGTATTTATATTTCCTCCGCCGCTCAGTCTACCTCTCCTATCCAACTATGGTTTGCTGCAAGATATTTTTATAATAGGGATGAGCTCGCCATTGCACATTTTAAATACTACCAAAAACATATTTTAAATGAAGTGTCCAGCGCGCGCGACTGTCTAATATTTCTCTCGCGGCGCTCTTCCTTAAATGTAGTCGTAAAGTTGAATGTACTTACTGTTCAAGCAAATCACCCTCCTATAATAAATCGAAAGAGTGCTCCTCCTCAGCAGCCATGAGCCCGTGGAGACCAGGTCCTCGCTGTGCAGGTCGCAGAGGCCCCGTCCCGGGCCTCCGGAGCCCCGTCCTGGGTCGTTGGAGCCTCGCCCCCGGTCGTTGGAGCCCCGGCCCTGCGCCTGGCCCCAGGTGAAACCGCGGCAGATGAACCGGTCTTCGAGCTCGCAAGATGAACGGCACTTGAAAATTGTCAAGAGATTTTGGATTTCCGCCATTAGAGTTTATACTATAATGGGTGATTTTTACAAGGGTGGTCAACATAGGTACTTTTTAATAACATGTTTTAAAGTTCTTTTGTTCGTGAAAATGGATTTTCATTGAATTTCTGTTAATTTTATATAAATGCACGTCCTACTCGTCAGGTAAGACAAATATCACCAAGAAGCAACCTACACAAAACTCTTTCGGTAGATCATTTTACGAGAAGATTTCAACTGACGAAATATACCATACAGGGAAGTAGAAAAGTTCCGTGTCCTGCACGACGACGACGACGACAAACTTCAACATCTTTAAGACAGACTAAGACAAACGAAATGCCTCAAGGCATTTGTTATTGAGGATAATTTATCGCAGCACAATATCGTTGGACCATGGGGCTATCGTTCATGCAGCATATGCAGCAGTGGAAATAATAATATAAACAAACCCTCTAAACAATGAAATTACAAATGAAAATAAATAATAAATCTTATGTACAAATAACAAGGCCGCCGGGCCAGATAACATCTCCAATGAATTCCTCAAGCACATGGGAACAATCGCAGTAAGCTGGATCACCGCCCAATTCTCTGACATAATGGTAAACAACAGACTACCCAAACAATTCAAAATAGCAAAAGTGATCGCAACACTTAAACCTGGAAAATCCGAACAGTTGCCGGAAAACTCACGTATAGCCCTTCTTAGTTGCATCTACAAACTGCTGGAGACTTGTCAGAATCGAACCATATACTGAAGTAGTCACTCCGCCAGAGCAAGCCGGCTTCCGAAGAGGTAGAAACTGTACAGACCAGGTACTATCACTCACCAGCTATATTGAGTCCGGTTTTCAAAAGCAGCTCAAGCCCACCACAATATTCATAGACCTGGCCGGCCTACGACACTGTCTGGAGACAAGGACTTATCTACAAAAAACTGACCGCAATCCCAAGTAGAGAGAGAGGTAGCAAACCTTATCTCAAACATCCTGACCGAGCGCCAATTCAAAGTCCACTTTGGAAGCGCCAAAAGCGGCACTAGAATACTTACGACGGATTGCCACAAGGGCCAGTGTTGGCCCCTAAACTTTTTAACCTTTACATCCATGACCGCCCTCAAACTAAAGTTATTAAAATCAAATACGCCGATGGCATCGCGCTTGTCACTCAGAGTACAGACTTCAACACGGCAGAGTCAGTCTTGGCTGCCGACCTGGAAGTCATAGGAGACTACCTGAAATCCTGGCGCCTGATTCCCAGTACAAGCAAGACTGAAGTGTCTTGCTTGCACCGCAATAACAACGCGGCAAACTTCCAATCACAAATTCCTTTTAACGGCCAAGATCCTAAAGTGCAGCCCCTGCCCGAGGTACCTTGGAGTCACCCTCGAAAGATAATTGACGTAGAGGGGACACCTCTCCAAGCTGTCCCAAACCGTTGCCACAAGGAATTACATCATTCATAAACTTTGTGGTACATCGTGGGGTGCGACTGCCGACTGCCTGCGTACGATCGTATCCAGCCTTGTCTATTTCTTGTCACCCTTGTCTATTCCGCTGCTGAGTATGGTGCTCCGGCGCCCATGTGGGCAAACTAGACGCAAAACTAAATGACACCATGCGCTGTATCTTCCGTACTGTCAAATTGACTCCCACTCAACGGCAACGCGTCTTGAGCCGCATCGCCCCTCACACACCGCCGTAGAAGTCAGGCTCTGAACAGAGAAGCAAACAAATACGAGCACAGCCCAGTCTACCCTTTTATAACTACTTCTGCAAACCTTCTGCATCGGCTTAAATCTCGAAACCCACCTTATGCTTCATCCACAAACTCACTCGAGTTCAACCTACCCGAGAGCTGGAAATAAGATTGGAGCCAAAAAACTGTCGGAACGATCGTAAATGACCTGGACCCTACGTCCAAGTTGCCAGGTTTTGACTTACCGCGCAACCAATGGTGCTGCCTAAACAGACTCCGGACTGGGCACGGTCGATGTAAATAGTTTCCGACACAGTCGGGATTGCTGTTTGACTTTACCCCTGACGCAGCCAACTGCCTCAGATCACTAAACAATATTTCCGTGTTGCCTATTCTTATAAGCCATACGACTAAAAAAAAGTGATGCGTATAAGGTCTTAGCATTATTGTATGGAGATGGCATACCGTTTTTTTTAAATATTGATATCTGCGGCCAGAGATGATACCGATGTCTATCGATAGAGTAAATTATTAAAACAAATGTGTCTAATTATGACTTTCTAAAACGATATCCTTTGCGAGAAATCGGAGTTCTTTGTTCAAAAAAGTTGTTTTTGTCGCCCTTGGTTGTCAGATTTCTCGAAAAGTACATCGTTTTAGAAATTTATAACTACACACATTTGTTTATAAAATAATACTCTATCGATCCACACCCGTTTCATCACTCGCTGCAGAAATCATGATTTTTCGACAGTTAGTATGCAGAAAATGTTACATGACCTTTTTATTACACTTTTCATTGAAAAATCTGTTGTTGTTCTCTTTAAATTTAATCTCCTAGAGCCATCTCGTGGTATTTGCAAAAGTGCTGAATCAACCGATATAAGCCGTTCGACGACCCGAATAGCCGAGTCGGCAGTGACGCTGCCTACGAACCCAAGGGTCCCGGGTTCGAGTCCCGGTGGGGGCAAATATGTGTTTAATGAGAACGGATGTTTGTACCCTAGTCATGGTTGTTTATCTATGTTAGTATAATATTTATCTATATAAGTATGTGTATCGTTGTCTAGTACCCAAGATACAGGGAATCCTAGTTTGGGGCTAGATCAATGTGTGTAAATAGTGTCCAAGGTATTTTTTTTTAAAGCCTCGGACTCGGAAGCTTCCGCGGCGTCTCTGACGGGGACATATTGTGCTCTACGTGGTCTATCTGTATTAGTACAATATTATTGTATCTGTGGTATTAGCTAAGAAAGTTAAAACCAAGATGACATAATTGTTTCTGTACTCAAAAGTAACAATAACAACTGTTTAAGATAACATCTAAAAGGATAGCTTGTTCCAACTAACTTTTGGACTTTGATCCACATTTCAACTGCAATTTTCCTTGTTAGTTACTTTAATACATAATTATCAATGTACCTCTAATGTGGTTCAGTTGAAGGTTGTGAAGTAATTTATTTTATTACCTGAACGAGTCACGACTGTAAAATGTATCTTTATCTTACCTCATCCTTTGTAATGTTGGTAATACTGTATTCGACGTGTTTAAGAGTCTGATTGTAGTACTCTTCATAGGAGCATCTGTCTATCTTTTTCGAATCTGAAATTAAACATCATAAAGTTAATGATTAAAGGATCTCCTTGAAAGACCTGTTCGGGAAGTTCTATCATAATTATACGAAGTGCTTTGTCCGATGACATTAGTACCTGAAACCTAAGCATTATTTATTTCGTTTTATTGTAGTTACACACGTAAGTGTGACCACTCTGCACTACTTATAAGTTATTAGAATAGTAATATTTCCCTGGCAACATTTATTTGGTACATGCTGTCAATCCCGCTTTGATTTGTAGATCTCTTTTAAGAATTACTTGTACTAATACCAATATTTCAATATGAATTATTATATTTAATAAGCAGGAATAAATAATTACAAAATTATTAACAGCAAGGTCTGAGTTGAGCCAGATTCGTCGTAGTGTCTCCACGTATTCGGTCGATGTATTGCTTTGTGAGTATTATATATTATATAATGTATGTAGCATGTATTATATAATGTATTTCAATAATAATGGTAATGTCAGATCGGCCACAATTGTTTCAATATGAAGGCGATAAGCCAATGCATTACACATTTTTTGGTTAAAAGTTGTTTAGGTAATTTCAACTGGGAGTTTCTTGACCTAGATTAGTAATTTAGTACTAAGGATGTATCTCAGACGACATTATCTATGAATTGAAGTAGGTACTTTGAAATGGGAAATTATAAGTCAAGCCACAGATTTCTTTATTGGCCACGTGATCTAACTTCTCATTTTATAACGAAGCAACGGGAAAATGACATAGCCTCTAATAAAATTATTCGTCGTTTTTACAACGCCAACTAAATATTGTATAGAAAGCATGAAATAAAGATCAACAATTATTTTTACTTGTCCTTCTTATTTATATATTGCCACCTAATTTACTAACTCAACCACAAATTTTACATCTTATCACCATTTCAAGTTTTACAGCTTCAACACAAGGTCCTTTAAAATAGAATTCAAGCTTCCATAGCCAGTATCATTAATTATAACTTAGCATGTAAAATAACACATCATATTGTTTTATCGTGAAAATAGCCACTGCAAGATTTGGCGCGAGTGCGCGAGACGACAGCGACCGGCAATTTGCATCAATCAGAAAGCGCCATTCGATTCATGTACCGACGAGTTAATCACGTGTATTTGTTAGTGCGTTCTTATTGCAATTGTTTCATCTGTAATTAAAATAAAGTATGCCAATAAGGTTAAATGCTCTTTGGCTACAGTAGGTTATTGTGGCTAAATATCAATTGGGTTATAGGTTATGTTAGAACTTAGAAGAAGCAAAACCGGAGCGTAGCGAAGCGGAACGGAGCGAAGCGTTGCAAGTAAAAACAACATTTAATTATTTGAATAGTTTTTTGCATAATATTGGGTTATATTAGTGGCTATAACTTACTATTTGATGATAATTTTAGCAAAATTTTGACCATCAATTAATGTGGGATGAGTTACATTTTAAATGTACTGAGTTAAAAAATTAGAAGCTAATAGAATATCTTATTTGATGTCATATATTAATATTTTAGAAGTTCTCTGCTTGAATGCATGTTACAAATTAAGATGCTAAAATAACCACTATGCTGAGTTGTATTTAGAGTGGCTTACATAGAAGATAACTAGTGGCTAAGATAGTATCACTCAGACGCTCGTTAATTGTGGCTGACTTTTAGAAGGCAATTTAGATTTTTAGAGGCGAATAATGCTATAAAAAATAAGTTTGTTTAATTAGCACCCCTTTGAAATTCGGTCTTTTTGGGTCGTATCGTATAAAGTATCATCGGAATGGACACAAGCTACCCCAGCGACCTTCGACAGCGCTTTGACTTTGAGTATCTCTTTTCAGGAGACCGGCACCGGCATCTCACACGGTCTCACACTTAGCCACACCAAGGCATAACACCTCGGCATATGAGCACGCCTTCAGGTTGCAGGCGGTCCGTCTGTGGAACGCACTTCCTTGCAATATAAGAGCCAGTCCCACTCTTTTATCTTTCAAAAACCGGGTAAAAGAGCACTTCCTCTCTCTTTCATGATAGTAGTTATAGTATGTATTTTATTGCTATATGTACAGGTTTATGTATATATTTATACTTATTTAGTAGTTTGGTATATAGGTATTTTATTTTCCATATTTTATAGATATTTAATTTATTTATTTATTATAGATAAGTTAGTAGATATAGTGCACTGCCTACCCTTTCATGGTAAATTTTCCTTTCATGCCTTGGTTTGCTGGAATAAATCTATTTTTAGAGATAAGCTCGCCTTTGTACATATGTTTTCCACAAATGTAACTTTTTATTTATTTTTGTGCAATAAAGAGTTATGAATTATGATTAACAATTTCAATCACAAAATTCCGAGTTATTAACCTAGCAAAAATCTAAATCATTTATAGCAAGTCGGCAAAAATAATGGACTTTTACAAGTCAAACACTTAAGTCTCACATACATAGAGAAAAACAAAAATTAAACCAAATATGATCAACTAAACTAATGACTACATGTTTGTGGTTTGAAAAAGAAAAAGTGGTTATTCATGGCTGAATCTCGCACATAAATAAGAAACTCCGTTATCTGTACCAGTGTTTCGGAAAAAATTCTGTCAGAGAAGATAGCAACAAGAAACCCTTCGGAGATACTTATTTTTTTCAATTTTCGTAATTTTTTATGCTACAAGGTAGAATACAAAAATAATCTAATCTAATGACAATATTATAAACGTCGAATTTTAGGTACCAATAAAATGCTTAAAAATAACAATTTTACAAACAAAATAAATAAGAACAAACAAAAGCTGAATGAACTTTTTTTAATTTTTTCGCCAGAATATGATTTTGTATGCCTAACGGCTGGACGTAAAAACAGACCTTACTATGTAACATCTAAGCTTAACTACGTTCCACAATAAACGATCTGAATCTGAATGAACTTAATTTATGAGAAACCAGACTGGACCAGTCCCCCAAGCAGCACCCGTTCACGAGTATGACTTGTGTACCAGCCATCACCTCCTAGCCATATTTGAGGGAGGGGAACAACCCGCCACATACAGACTCTGCAAGCAAAGTCATTTTAGTGAGCATGACCATAAACTCCGGTGTCTTAAATTACGTTAATTATTATTATCATAGAGTGTGGGGTATTGAGGCCATGCATTTTTGTCTTTATCATAGTCATTAATAGGGTAATAGTCATTATTTATGATATAAACCTTAATAAAAGTCTTAAACCTTTGCATGGGTAATTGATCAATGCTCTCTGGTAACTTATTATAAATAGAAGTGGGAATGAGGCTCTTTAAAAAATGCAAATAACCGCTGAGTTATTTTATAAGGACCGTTATTGAAAACGGCTTTTCGATTATACTTTATCGATCCCCGGCTGGGGGTAAAGAAATAAAAGACACCCGAGGTCTTGGATGTTTATATGTGTATGACGTCGCTGTTTCTGGTTCCTACGACACAGGGTATCCTAGTGTGGACCCAGAAACAATGTATGTGCCTATATGTAAATGTTTATATTTGTTTATGTTAATGGGTAATGAAAATTACATTCACATGTTGTATCTTTTAAAGTGAGTTGCTGTTATGTAATAATGTGTGACATGCTGTTAGCAATTGTTATTAGTAAAATTATAACGAACAAATAAACTTCCATTTCCGTTTTTTACTAGTCACTTTTAGGGTTCCGTACCCGAAGGGTTCCAAACGGGACCCTATTACTAAGACTCCGCTGTCCGTCCGTCCGTCTGTCACCAGGCTGTATCTCAAGAACCTAGCTAGCTAGAGCGTTGAAAATTTCACAGATTATGTATTTATGTTGCCGCTATAACAACAAATACTAAAAAACAGGATAAAATAAATATTTAAGGGGGCTCCCATACAACAATTCTTTCAATACCACATACAAACTTATGGATGCACCTGGTTACGTACATGGAGTGTGAAAGTAACCGCACCAATAACTTTGTAAACAATATTTTGCTGTGTAAAATCCAAACTATTCACTCCACACCATCGCTTCCATTGAACGGTGGTACAGAACCCTTCGTGCGCGATTTAGACTCGCACTTGACCGGTTTTTTAAATTGGTTATGGTATATTTATACGATGTAGAATTTTAACCATATTTACAAAGCGCTTTTTTGTCAACGTCACTTATCATAATAGAACTGGTATCCTCGATTTTGGCCTTTTGAAAAATATTTATTTACAAATCACTGCACTAAATTAAATACCTATACACAATCTACCTATGTATACTTTCTACTCGTCTAATCTCTTAAAGAGATCTAAAATAGTATTTCACGCACGACCGCCCTTTTACCAGAAAACAGGGATACATACAATTAGGTATGCGAACGCGCGCCACGAATATTACGTAATTACGCAATGGGAATAAGCGCAATGCCTTTTTTAATTATTTTCTAATATAAAATAATTGACGAATGATATTATTTCTAATAAGAAATAAGAACAAATCAAATTTCTTTATTTTTCAGAGATGGAATGTAATAATAACATCGAATTCGACGTTCTTATGTGACAATAATAACATTTTCACAAAAATCTGCTCTGAGTGGCTGTGGGTTGTGGCGGGTCAAAACTGCCCTGATTTGCAAATTTCCTCATGTTTACCTGTTGTGCCCACGGCGGGGAAACCGCTGGTGCAATGGCACCGGTTAAGATAACGACGATATTCGGTGAAAATATATCCAGTTGACCGTCTTTATCCATATATTTCTTAACGATCACAAAAAGGACACAAAATGCGGCACACGTGTTGAGTGGCCGAGCACTGAAACTTGAATGACAAGACTGAGCGAGATTGACAACAGGTAGAAAGAAATGTAGCCAGGGAAATATTACAATTCTCCTAACTTATAGTGCAGAGTATACAGTTACACTTACGCGTACAACTACAACATAATAATACTTAGACTTTCATCCGAAGACGAAGCACGAGTATGATTCAGAATACATACTCAATATGTACTGCTATTTTTTGTCACATACAATGTGTATGGAGGTCTGAGTAATATTGTATGTACTCGTAAATAAAAAGATCATTCCTAAGTACAAAGTAAATTATCGAAATGAACTCACAATCATGCCTACACTGGTTCTCGATATAAAACGTCTGATAGTTAGCCACCCTGTAGGACTCTGGCTCGGTAAACTTGTCTTCCAAGTTCAGGATACAGTTGCCTATAGCAGTGTCTGACGACGAAAATAGTTGCGCATCGAACGAGCTATCTTGGTCCACCCATTGCGCTGATCTGAAAATGCAACATTTCTTCAGTCAGATAAGATAATGGATTCAAAAACATAGCACCACGCCTTTTTTCATACAGGGTGGCGGCACAATTGCACATACGTTTAGTATAGGCATATAGGCTTTAATCTCAGTGGGTAGCTACGTTTGATTCGCTTTCCAATATAGAGTACAGTCAAGTGCACGTATTGGAACGTGCATTCATAAATATCAACGTCTCTTGCTATTTAAATATCATTAATTTGTTTAAAGAGTATGACAATTACAGTATAAGTAGAGTCTAGAACTCTAGACGGGAGATATTTACAAGAGCTCTAGTCATTGTTCCACACATGCGCGAGCCTACTAGAATAGAACAAAAGTAATGTTGAATATTTTTTATTCAGCCAGTTACAGAAACTATCTTTACATTTTATAGCCCCGCAAAGAGCTAATGGCGTAGCATTACCAAAAAAAAATTTTTTTTTATTATCTTTGCTCTAATTTCGGAGTAAAGAATGTTTACGACAGTTCAAGATTGAAAACTGTGATGCACATAAAACATACGTACACCGTACAGTACGAGCGGTAAAATTTAAATAATCGTACTGAAGCTACGTTTAAATACCTAGGGTTTGTAAATGGTGAGTAATAGGTATTCTGAGTGAATTCACTTTCACCTGTAAAGCTGATCATCGTAAGGAGACAGGACCGCTGCATAGCACTCCTGCATGGTGGTGTTGATCAAAACCTTCAGGCTGCGACCTTCTGTATTCAGGTGGTAGCCTGGGGTGACCTCTAGTGACCACCATTTGCTGGTGCAATCTTGAGGTGCTGGAAGAAAAAGCATGAGTAAACTATTTTGCAAACTGGGCTCGAGTCTCTTATGAACGAAACACGAATTGCTCCCAAGGACGCAAAATGGCATATTTGGCAGTCAGTCTCCAAACAAACCTCCAGACGTTGTGACGTCGCTGTTTCTGGTTCCCACGACATAGAGTATCCTATTGTTGGGCCAGAAGCAATGTAAGTGTCTGTATGCCTAAACATTATGCAAACTTAATTAATAAAATAGTTTATGCCCTTGGGAGCAATCGATACACTATTATATTGCCTTTTTCATTTTTCATAAGAGACTCCGGCCCTTGCTACAATGTACTGTCGCTATTTAGTGTCTGTCAGTGTATTCAGCGACCTTTCTGACACATCCTTTCCGCAGTAGTAACAAACATCAAAGTTCGTAGATCAATAAACCATGGCCATTATAGCATATCGTATAAGTGAGTTAGTTCATGGTGTAGGAGGGATGAGCTTTCGTGACCACAATAAGAGTCCGCGAATCACAGACTTTTTATCGGCCGATTACAGTCGCAGTCACAGTCTCAGTCAGTATGAAGATGTATGCAAGTTCGCACATTATAACGATTATATAGGTGTCGGCTGAACTACGCTGGCAGCCTAACCAGACCAAACTATCAGCCGATCAAAGTCTGTGGTCTGCGGGGAGTCTCAGGCGTGATACTTCAGTGGGTGGTTGGTGCTGCTTAGTAAGTAATCTCACGCCTCCCGCACCCTTACCAAAGGAAACTACTCGGGCAAGCACAACTTTTGGCAGCAAAGACAAATCTCTCGCACACCTGAAAACCACTAAATGTACTACCAACCTTCCAAGCATTTCTTCTGGAAGTACCCGACGTCGCTATTTACTTTCATCAGCACGTCGCGCGCCGCCGCAACACCGTGGCAGTTGCCCCGGCCGTAGGATACCACAACTGCCGCGCATTCCTCCAGCTCTCTGCACCTGGAGATTGTATCAGTTTCTTTATAAGCGACATCATCATTTTCCTCATCATCATCAGCCTATCAGGGAACACACTGGTGAGTATATACAGGCCTCCTCAAGTACACGCTTTCAGCTCAGTCCTGTGGAACCCGCATCCATTATTTTCATGCTATTCTTGCTATGACATCCGCCAATCCGGCACGTGGTCTGCCGACTGATCTCTCACATAAAATAAATACAAACGTAAAATTGTGGTAAAATTAGAAAAAAAGATTTCTTTAAATCAGTTTGTGATATTGACCTCATGATATATATCACATCACAGATGGAAATAAAACACCTCACAGAATATTGAGTAACCACCGTACTTTAATAAGTAATTTCATGAACTTAATTTGATTCCAAAAGATACAAAATTCACTAATTCACTAAGTAAACCTTAATTAATCATTAAACGACTCTGGGCGATAAGAACCGGATGCACAATATAGGTAACAACAACTCAAAGTCATGGTGGCCGTGCTTGCGCTGTTAGAGAAATGCCATTTAAGCTGTACTTATCTCAAGCAGCGCTATGTCTCACCTCGCCAGGCAAGCCCCAGTGAGCGAAGCCTCGTTCCCACTGGCGGCGTACACGAACACCGGCGCCGCACTCTCTGGGTATGCTCCCGACCACCGACTGAACGTCAAAGATTGACCAGTTGGGCATTGTGATGTGACCGCTGAAATCAGTACTTACATAGCATAAGGGATATACGGGTTATGTTATTTCTAAACTAAAGTAATAGTAAGCTTCAGTGGTTTTGTACAAAGAATACAACAACATAGCGTCACGCCTTTTCCCATACGGGGTGGCAAGGCACAGTTGTGCCCACGTTTAATTAGACCGTGTTTCAACTCCAAAACTAGTCTAGTCCTTCATGAAAAATGGACGCAGCTATGGAGTTATCTCCCTGATAATACCCAACCCAGGAAGGAAAGAAGTTGAATCCTTCAACCTTAGGGCACTAAGAAATACTCAAGTTGTTTTTCTCTTACATCTGGTACAAGACTCAGGATTATTGTGTCAGGATAGTTGTGGATAGTCTTAGGAATTGGGCCTAAAGCTAACAGGTGACAGTCGGGGTCAAAAACCACATGAAGTTGAATTGTCCAGACGTGCTGAAAGGATATGTTTCAGTTGTCGCATGAATGGTCACACGACAATATAGAGTGGTTAGCTTTAGGTTGCCGCTGGTACTTGTGGTAGCTGAGTTATCTCTTTGTAAATATATAGAACATGTCGCCCTAGCAACGCAGGTAGCATATACCTATAGATAGGTAGTAATAAAACATTATGTAAATTATATTTCGATACAAAAATGCTGATTTTATAAATATATGTTACAGCTGATTTGAGCAGGTAATTAGCATGTATATTAAGACAATATTCACAATTTTCCAGTTCATGGCAAAGGTCTAAGTTTGTCCTTTTTGCAGTACTGCACGTAATAGTTATGGCAAAGATAATTATGGCAGAATACATAATTTCTGAATTAATGGGAGACACCCGGCCATTGTTGTGTAACAGAACAATAACGTTCTTAACATTAACTTAGCAGATGATGGAATTCTCCAAGAACAAAATATTTTATTTACTTTAGTACAGCTATAACCAATTTTCAAGATCATGTCTGCAGGAATAGGAAAAAAATATAAATGTTAGATGACCAGACCAGGCCCTGAACCCATGACCCTTAACGCGCGTGTCTTTGCCACTCCTTGCATAAATAAGAACCATTACTCTCAGCAATGACCACGCTGCACCACTTTTAGAACTCTAATCAGCTGACATAAAGTCGAAACTTGAAACAATGCGGATTCCACTGAGTGTAACAAGATGTTGGTGACAACTTAAAATTGTTTTATAGTTGAACAAAATATTACAGCAACTGTTACTTACCTTGAGCATAACATAGAATAACAATACAAAATAATCCAAACCGCTCCATCACACCAACTTCTATCACAAACATCTCACAAAAATATCCCATAGAATTCCAGACACATTTGAAGCCTGCTCTCACTTTTGTATAAAGTTTATTCATTGCTGAACTGGAACATCACACTAAGTTTTCGAAGATACGTTTTCGTTCGCTCGTTACATTTGAAAATGTATCGATTAATTTCATCCTATAGAATAATATAAGTAATATAATAATCACAACAGTTATGATTCAATCATCCTGAATAGTATAGGACCGCAGGCTTCACTAGAAGGTGAAATACTGGCAGGGCACTCTGGTTTCGTATAATGGCTGTTTACATCAGCTGAATAAACACCACAAGAAAAATGTAGCCACTGTCGCTCCAAATAGTGTCTCTTTAGAACATTAGAAATCTTCTTTCGTTAACGAAAAATTCAACTGGAATTATAAAACTCTGACAAATTAAAAAATTAACACTGACGGGATAAAAAAACAATAATAACGGGATTCGCCCTTCAAAAGAAAACCAAGAAAACCGAAAATTACAGGTAGGGCACAATTTAGAAAATTTTGCTGCAGATTACTAAATAAAGCATAATAGGTTTCAGTGACTAGCAAGAAGAGCATGCTCGATTGCTCACGAGATTGTGGATCGCGTCGGGTGCCACTGCGCATCGAACGTCGGTGCACCTACTACTGAAAACATGAAGTGCATGCAAGCCCCTCCTATGGCGACGCGACCTTGTCGCTTATTATGGCTTACAGACTACAATTTACAATGGAGTGGCGAGGCGATGAGACTCGAAACAGTCATAGCCCAACCATAGTGAAATCTGACGACAAAACGCCCTAAACGATTTCGCAACATGCGGGTCCTATTGGATAATGCACGGGTACACAACCACTCATTATTGTCAACTTATCCGGCATGTATTTGCATGGAATTTTGAAAGCCTCTGTCATCCGTTCGATTGATGTAACGGCCAATTTACATATACGATAGGGTCATGCACCGTAAGCAAAACTTCCATGACTTGTTACAGTTGACTTTCTCCACACCTAAAAGTAGTTATTAGTAAACATTAACAAATCACTCAGACAGTTCTAAGCAGCGAAAGTGTTTATAATTCACAAAAGCCAGCGTCAATTTTTAGAGTACCTTATCGCTGACATACGCAACATGCAGTACCTACCTAGGGATTCCTAACGCTCATCGCATATCAATTTTAATGACACGCTTAGTCATAAAGACATTATATTTTAAAGCAATAGTTTGTGTAAAAATAGCCGTCCTATGTTTTGGTTTGGCCTACTAATGCAATCTGTTATGTTAATTCCGATAACAGCGACTTTGCATTGTTATGTAAACGCGCTTCCATCAAGGCACAACAAAGAGCGGTTCGGGCGAGACGTGATCTAATGGGACCATTATTGTAATGGAACTATGCCCATGTAAATCGGGAAGACATTTAAAAAATAGTATATAAAAATATTCATCCCGCATTCTAACTCCACCAAAAAAAAATGAGTTAGCGTGGGGTCTGAGAACGATGAAATATGAATTTAGTTTTGGCTCACTTCACATCAGTTCATCGCGTAGTTAGGTACCTCTAAGCAATAAAGAAATACGTTCTTACTAACGATCTCATCAAAAGATAGTTATGGTCTAATGTGTAATCTAAATTAAACTGCCTAGTCGAGTTAGCAAATTAGGTACATTTTATTGGTTGTAAGACTTGAAAAATCACAGTCTGAACGCATATGAAATCGAACCTATCTAGATATCAATCTAGAACAAATCGATACAATCAATTGGCAAACTACATGTTTTAAACTGCAATATTTGCACAATATCCAAATTCTCGAGATTTTTTCAGCAAGGTATTTTTCCCACATATTTTCTAATTCAAAAATATGGACATGATAGCTCAATGTTATCGATTTTAGTAATCGGAACATTTGTTAAAAAGCTACTTTATACTCGTATGTTTACGTATAGCCAAAGGCCAAATAAACTGACAGAAATGGAACAACCATCTAGTGTAAAGGAGCGACATTGAAATTTATTTCTATTGCTTGAAATGCTCACAAGAGCCACCACGATTTTACGACCTTCGAGCTGTAATCCTCACCGTTGAAACCTTCATGAAAATGTAATTTGACACTGCCAAAAAATTGTCCAGAAATAGTCCTAAATAGTCCACAAAGAAAGAAAAATAGTCCTCTTACAGTTCCGAAGTTATAGCAATAGGTTGGTGAGGATTACAGCTTGACGTCAAGCTGTAATCTTCATCTCTCGTGCTAGCTAACGGAAGGGCCTATCGAATTGGTTTAGGTTTCAAAAATTTGTCAAGAAATAGTCCACACGGCTTGCCAAATTTCAGAAATAGTCCTTCAACGAGTCCAGAGTTATTATCATCAAATATCTTTGGAACGCCTAAGACTTTCAGTTTGAAATTTGAGCCAAAAAATAGTCCAGAAATAGTCCACCGAAACAATAATGATTTCCACCTGGCTTTGAAGAAGTGCATTAAAAATACAATGTTTAATTTCCCATACATTTCAATACATGTACAGTCGTGTACAAAATAATAATAGGGTAAACCATAATAAACCGGTTAATTCAATCAAAGGGCCTGTTTTTAATCTCTGAAAACTAACGGTAGTGTAATATTGTAGGAAAATGAGGGACAGAGCTATATATAGCGCATTGCTTTGTCCCTCGCGTTCATGACACTTAACTTTTATGTTCTCCCATTTAGCCGGACTTACACCAGAGTTTTGATAACCGCTAAATACAGTTAAAATACAACCTTAATAAACCACGGATGGTTAGGGGCAACCTTGCTGACAGGCAATAAGCTTGGCCTGCTTGAGTACGTTACTTGCCTTTTGCTTGTTGTGCTTAAGTTGTGTTTAATTTAAACTGTTTTTAACGGCTGTCAAAACCCTTTATAAGACTGAAACTTAAATGAGTTTTTCGTTGTACATAAGTGCGTGACAGCGATTTTGATTTTGAACTGGTCTTCGAGCTTCGGTTGTTGCTATGATATATATGTTATATATTTATATAGTTGAGCTAAGATGTAATCAACAATGGTGGAATTAGTATCGCGAACGCGCTGGCAAAATTTCGTCGAAATACGATTTTGCCGAAACTTTTGAAGATATCTTAAAGTATTTTTCGGTGGAAATTAAGGCACGAGTGTTTAAAATCACATCAATCGGTACATGACAATTGCAATAACGACATCATTGCAATGGAGAAAAGTGTTAAGAACTGACAATCAATGTGTAAAGGAAAACATGCTAGCTTCTGTACTTACAAAATATAATTTGTAAAAAGAACAGATCCATTTATGTTCATTTTATACATATGTAACTTAGTTTTAATCACAATAATCACAGTCGGTGCATTGATATAATCGTCATATAACATCAAACATTGTTTGATTAATTACAGTCTTAACCATTTCAATTTTAGGTATTCAATTAAGTACTTATCTCTAAATAATTGGCACCTCCCGAGTATAAATATACATAAAGGTGTAGTCAAATTTTAACGGGATTACCCCTTCAAATTTGACTACACCTTTATGTATATGTAGGGACATTATAGTTTTACCATGAAACATCTTCAGAGCTACTTTATTTTTAACCTCTTCCAAAAATGAATATACAGGCTGTTTGTTGTTTTGTAAAGTTACGCCTATAGTACCCATCATCATGAACAACTTTCCCCTAGAAACATATGGTCGCAAATGGAATAAAATCGTCCCTCATTACCAGGGATCGGAACAAAGGTGTGAATTTACCTAAAGTTTGTAGTCGGACATAACAAGGAGCAGTTACAACCACTTGAGTTGAACCGGTTTGAATTTAACCAGTTTAATTTCGTTTTTTTTGTTTAACCGGTTAATTTTTGTTAGGGTTCCGTAACAGAAAGGTGCCAAACGGGACCCTATCACTGAGACTTCGCTGTCCGTCCGTCCGTCTGTCTGTCTGTCTGTCTGTCACCAGGCTGTATCTCATGAACCGTGGTAGCTAGACAGTTGAAATTTTCACAGATGATGTATTTCTGTTGCCGCTATAACAACAAATACTAAAAAACAAAAGAAATTTAATATTAAGGGGGGCTCCCATACAACTAAAGTGTTTTTTTTTTGCGGTTTTCTATAGATAATAGGAAGGAACTCTTCGTGCACGAGTTCGACTCGCACTTGGCCGGTTATTTTTATTAGTTTAAATTTAAAACACCGAACTATAAACATTTTCAAGCTGCTGATTCCCAAAAAATCATAACTTTTTTATTTTTAAATTTTTCGTAAAAAGAAAAAAAAAATATACATACAATTTCTTTAATCTATAAAATAAAAATATAAAAATAGCAAAAAAATATATATAAAAAAACTAAAAATTCGTGGTTTTTTTCAATTTTCTCCAAAAATATTTAACATTTAATTATTTTTTTTCCAAAATATCCTTCAAAAACTCAATACGCGTGTTTTAATAACATAAATTTTCCCGTAGCGCTAAAACTTACAACTATAATTTACGATAATGTATTAAAATCTGAGAAGTATATACTTAAATTCGCTTAAGTGTTGTTAGTTTTAGGGCTATGTATATACATAGCCCTAAAACTAACAACACTTAACACACAACACCCAAAACATATGTTTTGGGTGTCAAAACACCGGTTTTGACAAAATTCACTATAATTTGAAATTTTATAGATTATAGAAATTGTATGTATATATATTTTTTTCTTTTTACGAAATATTGAAAAATAAAAAAGTTATGATTTTTTTTGGGAATCAGCAGCAAGAAAATGTTTATAGTTCGGGGTTTCAAATGTAAGGAACATGTAAAACTAATAAAAATAACCGGCCAAGTGCGTGTCGAACTCGTACACGAAGGGTTCCTTCCTATAATCTATAAAAAACCGCAAAAAAAAAACACGTTAGTTGTATGGGAGCCCCCCTTAATATTAAATTTCTTGTTTTTTAGTATTTTTTGTTATAGCGGCAACAGAAATACATCATCTGTGAAAATTTCAACTGTCTAGCTACCACGGCACATGAGATACAGCCTGGTGACAGACAGACAGACAGACAGACAGACAGACAGACGGACGGACGGACAGCGAAGTTTCAGTGATAGGGTCCCGTTTGGCACCTTTCGGGTACGGAACCATAACAAAAATTAACCGGTTAAAAAAAAAACTAAATTAAACCGGTTAAATTTAAACCGGTTCAACTTAAGTGGTTGTTACTGCTCCTTGTCATGTCCGACTACAAACTTTAGGTAAATTCAGACCTTCGTTCCGATCCCTGCTCATTACATTGACCGATCAGCTGATTACGTGTTACTAAGGGAGACCCAAGATGTCTTTTCGTTTGCGACCATATATTTCTTGGGGAAAATTATTCGTAATGATGGGGTACTATAGTCCCTTACGCGGGTGTAGCTTACAAAACAACAGCCTGTATAGAGGTGAAAAATAAAATTGCTCTGATAAAAACGGTTTCATAGTGAAAGTTGTTCAGCAAGATGTTTCTAACAACCTCTAATTTGACTACACTTTTATTTTACAGCCTGTATATAAATCATATGTAATGTACTTATAAATTATGATTTATTATCATATCTAAAAAAAAACAGTCAAAATATTGTAAGTATAATTGCTAGATCTCTATCCCAACGAGTTCAATTATTATGGAAAGTGGCAGTAAAGTCATGAAAATTACGAATAAATGATGTTGATTTTAAATATTTTCATAATTTTTTAATTAGCATTAGAGCGTACTAGACTGTTTTACAAAATACTATCCTTTTTGTATTTTTGTGCTTTCCTTTTCAACGCACCAAAATCCAACACTGGTTGTCGTATAGCGCAGCCGGTCTGGCGCAGTGGGGTAGTAAAGATGAGATGATTTGTACCTTTGTAGGAAGGTAGGTAGTTAGGTGCCTACAGCAGGGGGCTAGCTCATCGCCGCAGCTATGGAGATAAAAGGTTGCCTAACGATGTTTTCCATCACCGTAAGAACGTCTGCATAATGTACATTGGTTAAATTACTTATCTCAATGGTATATGGTCAGCACCGGATTCGAACACGCATCTCCTGCGTGAGAAGCGAGTATGAAACAACTAGACTATGGATATTAATTGGTATAAACCGGTTTATTAGGGTTTTCCCCATTATTATTTTGTACACGACTGTACATTTATTGAAATGTATGGGATATTAAAAATTGCATTTTTAATGTAGTTCTTCAAAGTAAACCAGGTGGAAATTACTATTGTTTCGGTGGACTATTTCTGGACTATTTTTTGGCACAACTATCAAACTGAAAGTCGTAGGCGGTCCGGAGATATTTGATGTTATCAAATGTTCAAGCTGTAATCCTCACCAAGATGTCTTAATAACTCTGGAGTCGCTGAAGGGCTATTTCTGAAAATTGACATATCGTGTGGACTATTTCTGGACTAATTTTTGAAACCCAAACCAAGTCAATAGGCCCTTCCTTTTTTTTGCACGAGGGATGAGGATTACAGCTTGACGTCAAGCTCTAATCCTCACCAACCTATAGCTATAACTTCGAAACTATAAGTGGACTAATTTTCTTTTTTGGTGGACTATTTAGGACTATTTCTGGACTATTTATTAGCATTTTCAAATTTCATTTTCATGAAGGTTTCAATGATGAGGATTACAGCTTGAAGGTCGTACGATTTTGACTTGACGTGCGTGTAGTTGAAACATTTACATACAAACTAACTAACTGTTGTAACTATTGTGTTTTGAAAGTGACAACTGTGATTGATTAGAACACGTGAAATAATAACCACATTTACGATGCCATCTATAGATTATCCAATCCCAAACGAGTACACTCTCCATGACGTCATGACAAAACATGAGGGCTCTATTATACGAAGACAGTTCACAGAAATCTGATATACCCCCCCCCCCCCACACTAGTGCTTCTATTCAACCAAAACTCAGAAGTTTAATATAGCTTAGGCAAATTGGTGAAACTTCGCACATTTAGAGTTCAGTATACATATAACAAATATTAATAGCCTAAACATCAGGGAATTTATAAGAAAAGATCTGTTGGTATTTATAAGTAAATTCTACGGTAGTAAATAATATCACTTAATTTGCTCATAGGTCAGTGGAAAGTCAAAAATTTCTTCGGTATATTTTGTAAAAAAAACGGATTTTGGTGGCTTCTCATTCCTTTGTTTTCGAATATTATTTTTTTTAATTGTTTATGGCTGTAAACCCTGTGTGACAGACGACGGACGGACGGCCGGACTCGTTAGTGACAGCAATAGAGCTCCGTTTGGACCCTTCGTGTACGGAACCCTAAAAAGAGGATGCCAATAAAACACATGAATATTACTTGCTATTGATATTTGCGACCATCCTCTCTCCTTGCCAAAGAGAGGACGTGGTTTACAAGGCTAAACTGCCTAATGGCGTACCATCACCGGTGGATAGAAGTCCTACAGATGTTAACGGCAAATTAAGTATGACAATTTCATTGAAATACGTTGATTCGAAGTGGAAGGAAATTCATCGTTATTGGGTTTCAAAGGAAATACATCTTTAAATATCTACCTTACGCCAGTCAAATTTAACATTAAATCGCAAGAAAACGGCTAATTCTGATTTTTGACGTGATAACGTCTTATAAATCGATGAACGCCGGCTGCACGCACGAAAAGGCATGATCCATTGTCACTTTCCGCCTGAGCCGAGCGTACAAGCGAGAGCGCGGAACAAGCGATAGAGAGGCACGATTGGCCTAAGCGTTCACCTTATGACGTTATCACGTAAAATTATCGTCCGTTAACCGAATTTGCTGACAACCAATTTTTTAATATGTAGTTAGGACCACTACCAGTATAGCGTACATCCAAGTTTGCAGTTTCGAAAGACATGTGCTAACTTTGCAGAAAAAACGCGGAATTTTAGCGTTCTTTTCTATACTCAGCAGTGTATAGATGAATTTTCCGAACTAATATTTTCCTTGCATTTTTTTCCACTCGCATTTTTTCCCACGATATTTTTTTTACTATGCGTTAAAAAAGTCTTAAGAATACTAAAACTGTTACAGTTTGAGACGGCGTGATCCACAAGTTAATTTTCGATCTGCTAATATTTGCCACTGAAGTATCTGTGGCAATGGGTGTATTAAGAATTGATATGAAAATCTCTACGGCTTTTGACGGTCACTCAGTGTAAGTGACTGTTTCAGTCTTCCATTCCCAGATTATTTGCGACTGCATCATAATTTACATTTGTTGCTAGACGGTTTCGTACTCGCGATGTTTTAGTTTGCTTGGAACCAACCATGGCAATGCCAATGATCATCCCGGCTCGTTACTAGTCCTTCTAAATATGTGATCGAGGCAGTTTTCCATCCTAGTTGGTTTTGAAATGTGTGGGAGCTAAAATCTATCTGTGGGAGTTTTTCCCCCTTCTTCTACCACAGTATACCAAGAACGAACTCGGTATAAGAACTAAACTATGCGTTTAAAAAAAAAAAGTCTTAACTACGTTATAAAATAGACTTTAAAACGTAGTTAACTTTTTTTAACTTTTAACTGCTACAGTTAGAGAACCAGCTCTATTGGTTCAATACTTACTGGGTGGACTTCCAAAACTCCACAATTTAATTAAGTTGATGAACATTGTAAGGGGCCAGTGTCACTACTACTGACACTTTTCTGGGTATTAACATTCTTTACAGCCGATCCCAAACCATTGAGAATGTCAAGGAGGTCCACATCCAAGTGCCAACTTGAAGATGTCGCAGTCAGCATCCTTGACTTCCTGCTTTGTCTAGAACCCGCTTTGCAATTTTGGATTTTTTAAACTTGTGAGTAAACTTACTTAAAGCCAACAGACTTTGTTCATGGCTTAAATCAAAGCTTATTACATCTTCGAATAGTTGTTATCTCAAATTGAACAAACAAAAAAAAAACCTTTTGTTGAAAAAGTATGTAAAATTTTGGAGAGCTGTGTCTGTTAAGTAGTGAACCTACAGAGCTGGTTCTGGCCTCAAACTGTAGCAGTTTTAATCTTGCTTAAAACTTAGAAAGGATTTTTTTTAAACACATAGTTTAAAGGCTTATATTATTATTGCGTGTACCAAAAAAAGTGAGAAAATTTCGCGGTTTTTAGACTGCTGCAAAGTTAGCACAGGTCTTTCGAAGCTGCAAACTTGGATGCAAGCTAGTGGTAGTGATCCTAACAACATATAACAACATCAGAACAAGCCTTTTTCTTGCGATTTTAGCGACTTGTTGTGTCTATTTTATTTAGACTGGCGTGGATATAACGAAAAGTAACGGAAATTTACACTAGTATAATGTACTACTAGTATACAGGGTGACCCGTAAATAATAGTCGTTATTTACGGGAACGACGTTAAGGCGAAGACAGCGTCCCTAATATTTAAATATTTAAAAAAAACATAGGGTTACAAAGATAATTTTTCCCGGAATTTTCCATTCCGTCTACCGTACATTACTTATTTTTATAAAATAAAGCAAATTATTTAACAATGTATCCCGACAACAGTTTTGTTACGAACTCTTATTAAATTACTTGGAAAAAATCCCGAGAAGAAATATAATTTTTAGAACTATAATAAAAATTGCTGTACAAAAGTATGACATTGAACTGGACTATTATTTTGAAAAAAAATAAACTTAAACAGCTTTGTAAATTGGTATAAAACTTACGCCTAGACTCGTTACAAAGTTATTGCTATACCAATGGAATGTATGTAGCAATGAAACGCCATGTTACCGGTACGAGTGCTCGTTTATTACTTAACGTTTCAATGTCCTTTGGATATACCAAATTCCTCACTAAACGATAGGTATCGTCCGTTAAGTGGGTAATCAGCACTGCACTTTTGTTCGCTTCCGTTATGGTCGTATTAATTTTAAAAAACTGTGTTAACCGTCCTTTAAAAATTGACCATTCGCCTGACTTATAATCAAAGCTCGGTATATGTCCGAAAAGAGCCATGATCACAGGTGCAAATATCCGAAAAATCCTCGTTAGCCAATGTGTGGCGCTAAATTTAAATAATAAAATAAAAAGTAAAATGTGCGATATACGTATCGAAGCATCTAAAATGTCTGCCTTAGAGCCTGAATCACTAATAAAGACACAATTTTTTAGGTTCCGCAACCGAAGGGTGCCAAACGGGACCCTATTGCTAAGCCTCCACTATCTGTCCATCTGTCTGTCCGTCACCGGGGCTGTATCTCATGAACCTATATAGGTAGAACTAACATTTTCACTGAATGTAACATAACATAACATTTACATACAGGCACATACATTGCTTCTGGCCCCACGCTAGGATATGCTGTCGATTGGTACGTACACGGCGGCCCACTTACAGCGAGCTGTTTTCTAAGTTATGTCAACAATGTAAAGTATACCTACAGAGCGCAACCTAAAACCCTGATTTCAATAAACATTTTTGGCGGGTCGGAGCAGGCATATAAGTCAGCTACCTATAGACGCCTACACGTTTTTACTGGCTATAAGGGTACTAAACTACTAACAAAAGGATATTAACACAAGCAATAATATTAACTCCATAAAAACAGATTTTTAAAGCATTATATTCACATCACACATTTTAACAAATTATTATATAGCAGACGCAACCTGTGCTATCCGATCACATTCATACTACAAAATCAGCTTTTAACCGGCACGATGACAAGCATAAACCTAGATGACATTTGTTAACAAAAAATTCTAAAGCCTTTGATATTTACGTATGGATCGCAATTCCCACCTCATTAACACACATTAAACACTCTTTTTTTTTAAAGCCATACCACCAATAATACATGAAGAATTTAATATCAAATGACAAACTAACATGTATTATGTATGGCACAGTGCACTAAAATGGTTTTCATAATTTGCAATTTGCACGGCAAAGGCGTTGTAAGGTATAACAAGGGATTTTCTGTTAAAAGGGTTAATATTATTGTAGAGAAAGTTATTTCCCTTGTTTTATCTTTATCATTCGCTCGCTCATGCAAATTTCGTTCAATGAATAAAATATTGTATAGGGATACACGTCAAATAACTTTGATAAGGATCAGAAAATATAGTAAAACAATATCAGGCACTCCTTTGTAAGAATACTTTGGTGTAATAGCTATAATATAATGACTACTTTATTTTGGCTCCGTTATTTTCCTGCTTAGTCTATTTAGGATTTATTTCATGCTATTTCATACTGAATACATATAAGATACCCAGAGATACGCAGAGCATTCATGAATGTTCCATCCATGTATATGTTATGGACCATGTAATGAATCGGTCATTATAAACAATGCCCGCGCAATAATGCCCAAAATGAGAGGGCAGTGTGATAACAACTCTTAGAATAATAAATTTTTCTTTTCATTGATTTTTCTTTTCACTCTGCTGCCCTATATAATATTGTGTTCAACCTAACACGAAGGATAAAGGGGGCTTCGCTTCGCTCACCCTCTTTTTTAAAGCTACCGCAGTATTTTCCCTGACAGTATCTGTGTTATCACATTGCCCTAAACCCACATGGCAATATTCATATTGTCTGGGTAAAGTGATAAATAAGGAAGTTCAAAGTTCAAAGTAAAAATTATTCACTTTGCCCAAAGTAGTTTGCCATTATACATAATGTCCGGCCATTGTTCATAAAGCCCGGATTTATCAATTAGTCCATGACATATACATTGTAAAATTATTTTTTAAATACCATAGTGGCTCCATTCAGAGAAGTCGCATTTGACACCTGTCAACATCTTCTTTTTGTTTCGCTTAGAAAAGGAAGGGAGACCGCCGCATAGCTCTACCTACTGTTGACAGATGCCAAATGACACTTCCAATAATGGCTGCACTTTAATCAATATAATGTTGTAAATAAATTAAAAGATCCTGGAATTATATTCACAAGATTATAAAAATAATAATACTTATGTAATGAAAATATAGTTTTCTCATTTCAATGTCAAATTAGAGTGAATCATATGTTATATGTTTACACACCTGTATACAAGCAATCAGTTATAGTATTCAACTTGAGTCATATATCTAGCTAGTATATGCCTACCTATTTTTTATGTAAAGTTCTGACGTACGACTTACTTTCAAAATCCTGATAATAATTGCTATTATTAAATTTATGCGTACGAAATAAAACTAATGCGGTTTTCAGGCAATAGAGCATTTTTCAAAAAAAATATGAATTCATAAATTTAATACCTAACAGACTCGATATAATGAGTCTGTCACTAAGGATTATGCAAATAAAAACAAATAACATGAATAAAGACTAACTTTTAACCAAAAACCATGTAAATTAATTTTAGTTACAACTGCATTGAATCACAAATTTATCACAACCAGAAGCCCTGTGATATTATTTGGAACTGTGATTAAAAAAATCACATCACGATTAATTAAATAGGTAATTTAATAGTTGCAACTACTACATACAAACATGTGGTAATATATACTACATCATTAAATCAAATTATAAAAGTATACTTATTGAAATCCCATCACCAAAATCACAATGATACTAATCTACTCTCCCGCATAATTTAGCAACACAACAATCCAAAAAGTAATTAATTGATAAGGGTGTAACAACATTTCTGCCCGCCAAAATAAACTTGGCACCCGCCAGGTATGCGATTTCCCGTCGCTCTCCCTCGCTCCCGCCCTCGACGCGTAAGTAGAATAGTGACGGTCGCTTTGGCGTCATCAGAGTGAGGTGCCAAGTTTGGTGGATAGTACTCACTGGGAGATAACCGAATATAGTAAATTGGCCAGCATATTTCTTGATCAATTTGTCAGCAGAATTGGCCTCATACACATTTCTCGTCAAATTTCAGAGGAGTACAGATTTGCTAAAGCTGGCAGGTTCACACTACTCACACTAATGCAATTTCGCTATACAGCATGTTTACAAATAAATGATTTGATTCTAACCTCGAAATAGGTAAACAATCACAATAACTCGAGTCGATTGACACGTGTCATGAATGCAAAAAGATCACTCTATATTTATAAGAAATAGCAAAAGCAAAACAAAAACTGTCTCTTTCCTACTCATAAGTTTGACCGCGCGCGAGAGAGTCAGACAAACTATTATTGATGCCGATACAGTGTGACGTCACGCCGCGGGCTTATTCACAGACTCTACAAGCGCAACGTGTAAATGTGTTGAACGTGTCAGCTTTAGTTAACCGATCTGTAAGGTCAATCCTATTGGCTAAATGACGCGTAACGCTGCGGTTTATATCATATATTATAGGCATCTACTCCCCGAAGTGTAACCCAGACCATATGAAATAACTATTAATAAAATTTAAAAAAAAACAACAAACAAATCAAATAACTATGGTGGGTTCAATCTGAAACAGCACTCTGGTACTTAAGCTATAGGCCGACATATGAGTACCGTTGAATCAAAACCATCAAAGGCAGCTAAATGCATCCAAAATGGCCTTTAAAATTCGATCTTATAACTTGGCAATGAAGTCCAAAACCAATTATTTATTTTCACTCCTTCCCTACCACACCACTAAGCCGCACTACTGGTAGTATCGAGGGTAACTTTTTTTTAAAGGGTAAATTAGATACGGGTAAGCAAGAACCAAAATTCCTATTTATATCGGTTTATTTAACACGAATCCAAAGTATTTGAATAAAATATATTTTTGAATTTCGAATCTCACGGCTAGAGGGACCAAGTTTTATAGCATGTTTTTGACAAGCAACTTTTTACGCACTGTTATCGCAGACCAACTGTCCAGCCACCACTCATGCGCAAAATCACTGGGTTTAGTGTAGCTGTAGAAAAAAAGTTAATTCACCTGCGCAAATTTCTCAAGTAACGCCCCCTTCCAAGTTCCCCCCTTGTTACATGGTTTATCAATAATTATGCTCCCCTCATATTACTTACTTTACTTATTTCATACAGACATATCAAACGATGCTGCGGATCTACACTTCATGCAAATTAATGGAGGGACAGCAGGGGCATAGTTCTGTAGATACGAACGCTGTAGTTCCAATGCTGTTTGCATTAATGTCTGACCGAAAAGCTGATAGTTACCTAGTACTTTTTAGTCTTATAAAATAAAAATACCAGGATTTCATCCAACAAAGATTCATCGTGATTTTGAATTGGCGGCACTGAATGCCATAAGGTATATTCCTTTCCTGCAGCTAAAATTATTGGTTGGTGTAGATGTGTGTGGCGAAAAGAAAAGCGTTTGGGGCATACGAAAAGTAAGGCAGAAATAAGAATCGTGCAACTTACTGCAGCTCTCGCACTTATTCCAGACCAAAGATTGACCGAGGGTTGGACTTACATTAAAGATCAAAATGCCAAAATTTATAAACTACATACAGCGATTTGGTTTAATAAGCCTTACCTGCTCAACATCATAAGTGTATTTGGTGAACGTTACCGAACGAACAATGTTTTAGAAGGATGACATTCAAAGTTGAACCGGTAACTGAACAAAAATACAGACACGGTAATGCGATTGCTTAATATTAGTTTTAATTGCTTAATAATAGTTTTTTGAAAATGATTACTAGTAGTTTTTATGTGGGTCCAAATGGGATAATGTACACAAATCACGCACTATTAACGACAGGGGACATATGTGCAGGTCAAGCTTTAGATTGAGATAGTTTACTTTTATATTTAAAATCATTATTTAAACGCAGTTCATTTCTAGAAATTGATATATGTATTTGTGTTTTTTTTGTCCAAATTGATTCATTAAACAGGGGGAGCGTTTAAGTTTTGTGTTATGTACTTGTTAAGTTTTGTGTTAAGTTTGACGTTGGATATGTGTTAAATAAACCGCTACGCTAAATATAAATTGTATTTCTAACCTACCCGTATCTAGTTCCGAAAATAAATTAGGTAGTGCAATGGGGAACGCATATAACCCAACCAGTAGTGCCGCTGGCGCTTAGTAGTGTGGTGTTGGATATTGAAAGTTTTGATTCAATACCCCTCATAAGGGAGACCCCGCAGAAGGGAGGGCAAGCGGTTGCATGTAGCATGTAGCAGCCGTATTAGGAGGAGGTATTGAGTATAGATAACGTGGCGCGCTCCTCCACTACACCATAGGTACGCTGTCACGCTCACTCGCGTCGTAAGTCGCTCGCTGTCTCGCCGGCGAGTAGTGGGGCGCGCAATGTTATCGTAGTTTATCTCCAGCTCAGATTTGATATACGTGGTAATACGGGGTAATACTGGGTAATACGGGGTGATTGAGGTATCATTCAGGAATTTGTCGGCCTAGAAATGGCTCTTTGGTTATCGGCACATCACATGTTCGTAAAATATGGCTAATATGAATGACTATCCAATATGTATTATTTATTATTGAATAGCTTTTGAACATGGTAGAGACATTCAATTCTAATTCGTAAGCTACTCAAAAAAAACGTGGTCATAATTTTCGAATTAGCATAACGGACGCAGGTTCATGTATCAAATGGCACTGTTTACTTTGGTATGCGGTCTCTCAGATAGGATAGCACAGAAGCGGTACCTTTCTCGAGGATGGCGTGTCGAGGCTGCCGGAATACATTTCCCATCAACTCCAGCGATCTGTTGAGGAAACGTATTGTATTATTTGTTTTGTTATCTACTGGTAACGTTGTACTGAACATTACCGCTGCTCGTCAAGTGAACTCGTTTCGTGTGTAACTTCGATAAATGTTTACCCCATTTACGCATAGTTCTTCCCCAGCTCGATCCACTTTTCCTATCCAACCAACCATGGTTTTCTGCAAGAAATCACTTGTTAGAGATAAGAATGTCATTGTAGAATTTTATGTCTTGTCTGTTTTCTGTATGTCTTTTTTCTTTTTCTTTTATTATTTTTAAGTTTACTTGTACGATGGTACGGAACCCATCGTGTGCGCTCCCGACCCGACTTGACCGATTTTTTGGAACTGTCAAAACGGTAATATTGTTCGTGAGTTCTATGAAGTACAAACATGTGTCGTCATACTTAAATGCTGACATTATGACATTACACAAAATTGCGTTTTTAAGAGCCAGGGGGGTCTCACTCAACAGTTTAGGTTGTCGCTCGCTTGACTCGCAGTCGCGTCGCGCGCTAGCCGCTCCCCATAAGCAACTTTTCTGTGATTTTGCAACACCAATGACTTAAGTACCTCACATTTTAGGGTGTCTAAAGGAATTTTTCACAAATAAAATCGTTTCCTTCTTACTTGCTTTTTGTTTACCTAAAAGTAAACACTATAAATCCAGTATAAAACAAATTACAATAAGGTACATAAGTAACGAGGTAGGTACCATAATTAATTTGCCAATAGCCTGAGTAAGTAAGTACTAATGACACCTCTCTTACACAGAGTGGACTAAAATTCACAAACACAAATCGCACGTAGCGTAACTCTACCGTGATCAAGCGAGACAGAAGTTTACAGGACGACCTTGTGTAAAATAAACTCTCAGGCGTAGTGATGCGGCGAAATCTAGCCTGCACTGGCGGGGTAACCGATTCCATAGGTGTTTAACGATTATTGTACGTAGCGCTAGTGCGAGCTAGATTGCGCTTTATTGCCGCGCTGCGAGAGTAGCTATTTATTTAAGTGTATTTGCGGAGTTATCTTTCTGTACGTAGTATTATTAAGCATTGTGTTGTCAAAGCCGTGCAACTATCAATACCTGCCTCAAATGGGTGAAGTTCCCCAGCTCCGGCGGCACGGCCCCGATGCTGTTGTTGGTGAGGTCCAGCACCGCGAGTCGCGGCAGCCCGGCCAGCGCCTCCGCCGACACGTCCAGCGCCGTCATCTTATTCTTCGCGGCTAGAAGGATCTCGGCAAAGCTATGCGCTATGGACACTCGCCTCAAATGGCTGAAGTTCCCCAGCTCCGGCGGCACGGCCCCGATGCTGTTGTTGGTGAGGTCCAGCACCGCGAGCCGCGGCAGCCCGGCCAGCGCCTCCGCCGACACGTCCAGCGCCGTCATCTTATTCTCCGCGGCTAGAAGGATCTCGGCAAAGCTATGCGCTATGGACACTCGCCTCAAATGGCTGAAGTTCCCCAGCTCCGGCGGCACGGCCCCGATGCTGTTGTTGGTGAGGTCCAGCACCACGAGCCGCGGCAGCCCGGCCAGCGCCTCCGCCGACACGTCCAGCGCCGTCATCTTATTCTCCGCGGCTAGAAGGATCTCGGCAAAGCTATGCGCTATGGACACTCGCCTCAAATGGCTGAAGTTCCCCAGCTCCGGCGGCACGGCCCCGATGCTGTTGTTGGTGAGGTCCAGCACCGCGAGCCGCGGCAGCCCGGCCAGCGCCTCCGCCGACACGTCCAGCGCCGTCTCCGCGGCTAGAAGGATCTCGGCAAAGCTATGCGCTATGGACACTCGCCTCAAATGGCTGAAGTTCCCCAGCTCCGGCGGCACGGCCCCGATGCTGTTGTTGGTGAGGTCCAGCACCGCGAGCCGCGGCAGCCCGGCCAGCGCCTCCGCCGACACGTCCAGCGCCGTCATCTTATTCTCCGCGGCTAGAAGGATCTCGGCAAAGCTATGCGCTATGGACACTCGCCTCAAATGGGTGAAGTTCCCCAGCTCCGGCGGCACGGCCCCGATGCTGTTGTTGGTGAGGTCCAGCACCGCGAGCCGCGGCAGCCCGGCCAGCCCCTCCACCGACACGTCCAGCGCCGTCACTTTGTTCTCCGCGGCTAGAAGGATCTCGAGTGCAGATAGTGAGTAGATGCAGCGCGGGATGGATGTGAATCTGCGGCGAAAACAATGATTCACTTAAAATTTATATACAGGCACCTACATTGCTTCTGGCCCCACAGCCCACACTAGGATAGAAGACCTGTGGCATTGCGGTTCGAGGCTCTGCCTTCCAAGCGAGAGGTCCCGGCTTCGAATAACGGTACGGCTAAATCTTGGATGTTTAAATGTGTGTGACGTTACTGTTTCTGGTTCCCACGACAGTGGCGTATACGGGGTCGTATACGCTACTGTGGGGGGATACGGGCGTATTACAAAGTTATCGGTGCGGCTACTTTCACACTCCATTTACGTAACCAGGTGCATTCATAAGTTTTTATTTGGTATTGAAAGAATTGTTGTATGGGAGCCCCCTTAAATATTTATTTTATCCTGTTTTATAGTATTTGTTGTTATAGCGGCAACATAAATACATCATCTGTGAAAATTTCAACTGTCTAACTATCACGGTTTATGAGATACAGCCTGGTGACAGATGGACAGATAGACAGACAGACGGACAGCGGAGTCTTAATAATAGGGTCCCGTTTTTACCCTTTGGATACGGAACTCTAAATAGGAGATCCTGTGTCGTGGGAACCAGAAACAGCGAGCATTTAGTCGTTTAATACGTCAGGACTTTTAATACTTGCTGTTTACCAGTCTCGCTTTCTAACTCTGTCTATTTATGTCTGTCCCGTTATCTATCTCGGTCTGTCCACCTGTCTATTGAGCGGTCGAGATGAATCTGGAAATGACCACAACCATTATTCATCTCATTCTAACCCACTAAACTTTAAATATGCTGTCCTGCTGTCAGGTTAAATACATCAAAATATTAGACCTATTCGATGAATCTTGAACGTATGTCTGTCCCGCTGGCAATCTCTCTGTCTCTCCTCTTTCTCCCTGTATCTATCCATCCTGGGCCCGCAGACGCAAAGATGCAAAACTCAAATATCGCTCGCGCGAGACGTGGGCCCGTAGGCAAGCTGCAAAACTCAAATATCGCTCGCAACCTGGGCTCGTAGATAAAGCAAATATCGCTTGCGAGAAACCTGGGCCCGTAGATAAAGCAAATATCGCTCGCGAGAAACCTGGGCCCGTAGATAAAGCAAATATCGCTTGCGAGAAACCTGTGCCCGTAAATAAAGCAAATATCGCTCGCGAGAAACCTGGGCGCGTAGATAAAGCAAATATCGCTCGCGAGAAACCTGGGCCCGCAGAGAAGATGCAAAACGTAAATATCGCTCGCACTAAACCTGGGCCCATAGGCAAGATTCAAAGAGCAAATATCGCTCGCGCGAAATCTGGCCCCGTAGTTAAGATAAAAAAAACAAAAATCGGTTGCGCGAACGCTGGACCCGTAGACAAGATGCAAAGCGTATATATCGCTCGCGCGAAACCTAGGCCCGTATACAAGGTACAAAACCCAAATATCGCTCGCGCGAAGCCTGGGCTCTTAGACAAGATGCAAAGCGCATATATCGCTCGCGCGAAACCTAGGCCCGTATACAAGGTACAAAACCCAAATATCGCTCGCGCGAAACCTGGGCTATTAGACAAGATGCAAAGCGCATATATCGCTCGCGCGAAACCTAGGCCCGTATACAAGGTACAAAACCCAAATATCGCTCGCGCGAAACCTGGGCCGTAGACAAGATGCAAAGCGTATATATCGCTCGCGCGAAACCTAGGCCCGTATACAAGGTACAAAACCCAAATATCGCTCGCGCGAAACCTGGGCTATTAGACAAGATGCAAAACGCAAATATCACTCGCGCGAAGCGCTAAGAAAATCTATGCGATTTGACAATTTCGAGACAAAAAGTCCCGTGACCCTGATGTCTGTTACTCTGTCTATCTCTATATGACCCGCCTTCTATAGAGCTCTGCTGCTGCTGCTGCTGCTGTCTTATCCCTCTGTCCCACTCTCTTCAACTCACCGATTGTTCGAGATGACCAGCTCTCTCATATGCTTCAAGTCCCCGAGTTCGTGAGGCAGCTCCGACAGACAGTTCTTGCCCAAGTCCAGGTACTGAAGGTGTTTCAGACGGCTGATCTCAGCCGGTACCGACGATATGCTGTTCGAGCTGAGTATCAGTTGTGAGAGAGTCTCAGAGAGTCGGCAGACGCTGTGACAACAATTTTAATCCATTATACAGCGTGTAACAGAGAGACGTAATCATATTTTAGAAGGTTGTTAGGGACAACTCTTTCTGAGCAACTTTTACTAAGAAAGTGATTTGTTCTGAGCAACTTCACTTTTGACTACTTCATACATTTTGGTCCGGGCGATCAGCTGATTTGTATGGTGAAGTGAAAAATAAAGTTGCAATGATCAAATGCGCAATGAGCAAATGAATGCAAATCGGTTTTATATTGAAAGCTGCTTAGAATGATGTCCCTCCTAACAAACCCCTTAAATATGACTACAACATTCTATTATAGCTGTGGCAGAATATCACGGTGTCAAATGTATTGAAATTACGATCAATTTCAGTGGCAAGCAATATGTGTTGATCAAGAGGAGATAGACTACGACAACATGGCGCTCTTCCCCACTACACCATAGGTGTCACGCTCACTAGCGTCGTAAGTTAGCTCGCTGTCTCGCCGGCGAGTAGTGGAGGGGCGCGCCATGTTATCATAGTTTATCTCTACTTGTGTACTAAACGGCAAAGTTAACTTGCCACCTCGCTCCGATGACGTAATAGAGTCCATCACTGTTCTACTGACGCGTCGAGGATGAGAGCGAGAGAGAGCGACGAGAAACGCATTCCTCGCGGGTGCCAAGTTAACTTTTTGTGTTGTAGTATTGCTGGGGTTCGACAGATATTAATGAATGAAGTTAATGAGTTGATCAAGTAATAAAAGAATAGCAACAACGTAATGTAGACCATACCCCATCGGGATAGCGGCTAGTTTGTTCTTGGATATGTCGACGATGTGCACCTCAGCGTCCGCGGCCGATACGAACACTTCGTCGGGTACCGCAGTGAGGTCACGTGACGGCAGCATCAGAGACTGACACTTCTTGAGCGTGAATCTGGAATAGCAATAACAGCGGTTGAACCTGACATTCACTCTGGTGAAGCCATACGAATACACAAAAGGAATAGGACTAACATTGCGAAACTATCTCGAAAGTAGCGCTCTTGGCATAAACCATAAGGTTGTGTCTATCGATGCTGCTGTGTCCTAATGTGTCTGGGCATATTTTGGCCCTATAACGCAAAAAGGAGTGCTGTCCGTCTGCCTGTCGGTCACCGGGCTCTATCTGATGAACCAGGGCTCTATCTGATGAACCAGGGCTCTATCTGATAGGTAGAGAGCCAGAATTTTCACAGAATGTGTATTATTGCTGCCGCTGCAGTAACAAATAACGATCTACAAGAGTTTTTATAAAATGAAGGGGGTTTTTCACACAAGAGACGGTTTCAATAACCCTAGCCCATCGTCATTCAAATATAATCGCGAATTTCGCGTCATCTTTTAATAGTTTCGGTGACGCAAGTTTGTCGTCGGATCACAGATCACCCCCAATAGATACCGCATGATGAGACATTTGCACTGGACCGAACTCACCGAATTCGGAGGAAGGAAGGGTGTGCGGGGAACAAACAAGCGGGCGTGTGATTGGCTAATTCAAGGTCGCGCTAGAAAGCACCGAAGATCTAGTGATGCGACATCGAAATTACTGAAATAGCCACTTATCGATACATACGGTGTCAGTCAGTGACATTGAATCAATTCCGACATAAGACCTACAATTTTCTGAACCACAATTAAAGTCACAGATTTAACATTATATTTATATATAATAGTATAAGTTATGTTAAAAAAATCAAATAAATTATATGCTAGAAAGTAAAAAAAAAAGTTTTTATTCAGCAATTTTTTTACATAATTATATCAGAACACACTTAAAATAACTGTGTAGATAATATTTTGAGGGTACAAAGATACATATTAGTAGCTATTCTCAACTTACCTAATATGAGTTCTGAGTACCGCATGGTAGGCAGAGCCACAACCGCTGCGCCATAAAGGTATTAATACAACAAACGAATACAATTATTTCGCATTAATCTAGCACTTTCAAACTAAGATAATTTACTTGGCGAAATCCCAACATCATTTATATAAAAAGATCGATAAAAACTTGAGCGCGAAACACTACACAACACTAGTGATATCGCATGATTTTGCTAAAAAAAGACAAGTAATTCTCATCACCGCAGGTGAGAAAGAGACATTTTCAAAAGACATCAACGGGTAGTGCAAGTTCTATTAATTATTGAATATTATGAACCGTTGTATCTTGAACTTTGCTTCACTGGCAAAATAAAATTATTTTTTGAGGATTTTACTTACCAGTGGAATGTTATACCATCTCTTTGGAAGTTTGAAGTCTTGGTAGACTACCTACACCACTTTACACTACAAAACGGCATTAAAATGGTTTGTTTTTGTCGGAAAATATTTTTTTAAGGTTTAATTTTTGACAATACGCACAGGTCTGACACTTGGTCGCGACTGAAGAAGCGTATTCAAGCTTTGTTTCGTATAATACCTATTGAGCTAATGCGTGTCGCGCGTCGCTTGCCTTGTATACGGTATCTATTGGGGGTGATCTGTGCGTCGGATCCACTATGTGTAGGGTTAGGTAGGGGTGGTATTAAGTTCCATTTCTAGTTTGGACATAAACTTTCAGTTTTTATTTTATATTTTTTGTCCTTTGTCTCTTGAATACCACCGGCGTTAGCTAACGCCACTTTTCCGTTACGTGTTTTAAAGTTCAAAATCGCGACCCGTCCAAACTATCCTCGGTTTTTGAGATGTTAGGATGTCTTGTACGACCCGCCCTTACCGACTTTTGGTTTTTCTAATAAGCTATGAAAGCCAGAGAGTTAAAAAAGGGTGATTAATCAGTAGAATTAGTTCAATTTACAACACTTTTGACAGCCGCTACTGCGTAAACACACTTAAGTACAACACGGCTATGTTAAGTTGGCACCTGACTGATAGGAACAGCATCGATCACGTGCCCTTATATAGCTTATATGGCCAATCATGACAGTATTCAACGGCTGTCAAAGGTCTGGTGGTTGCCCTTAGTAGCTCACTTTTATAGGAATTTAAGTGAGTCAATTATCAGGCCAGGCCTCCTCAGTCTGCCTGGCGTCCAGCACAATCTCCTCATCATTATCAAACTCATTTTTGACGTGATAACGTCTTATAAATCGATGAACGCCGGCTGCACGCACGAAAAAGTGTCACGTTCCGTCTGAGCCGAGCGTGCAAGCGAGAGCGCGGAGCAAGCAATAGAGAGGCACGATGGGCCTAAGCGTTTCCTATGACGTTAACACGTAAAATTGTCGTCCGTAAACCGACTTTGCAGACAGCCAAATATTTTTTACATTAATAAAAAAAGAGTTAGAGTATGATACTTCATCATGCGGTCGGAGCCGCTGACGTCGACCTTGGAAGCTCACTTTGCAGATGATTAATATAGTGACTCACTTATCAGGCCAGGCCTCCTCAGTCTGCCTGGCCTCCAGAACAATCTCTTCCGTCATCCGGTTGCGCAGATAATTCATCAAGCGGTCGGAGCCTCCCTTGATGATGTCCTGTCGCACGAACGAGAGCTTGTTGCCCTCCATACTGATGCTGTGGAGCTGGCTCAGCAGGCCGAGGTTTCGCGGTAGTCTGAACATATGACAACAAATTAAAAAACACCCCCGACACAAAAAATTAAACCATAACCATAAAAAATGTTACTACAAAAAATATTAAAATAGTTTAAACTCAAAACAAGATTTTATTTTTTTGTGGGAAGGCCCTAAAACTCTTAAAGGAGGTCGCAAATGATCGTCCCCACCCACCTACAGACTTCAAACGTATCTCAGTTAATAGGTCTTGATTATCCGATGATCTTCTATTAAGACGCCATCCGCCGTGCGTATAGGATTTTCAAGCAAATGGGCTATTTGTGCAAAAAACTGCACTATCGAATGTTAAATCGTTGTGGAGCCCAGCACGCGCTCTTTTTTATTGCTTTTGTACTACCCGACCCATCGAGTGCTTTTTTCCTAAGCCCCGTCGATTTTTGGCTTGAAAATAGTTAGTATAGTGGCCGCGTTACCAACTGAGTCGTAGGGCCATAAATCATTTCACTATGTCTATCTCGCTCGCACTTGTGGGTCTTATGGAGCCGCATAGTGATGTGCGTAAGATGGTTATAGGCGCAAATCGATAAGTCACAAATAATATCAAGTAATATCACAAGTCACAAATACTTATAGTAAAACAACAACTTTGCGACGACGGCAGCGCAGCGGCATGATGTTACGACCAATCAGAAGCTAGCGATAAGCGAGCGTCGAATGCAGGTAGTGGATTATCGATAACATGTTAGGACGCGTTGCACATTCCTATTCTTATTGACGTTTATGGCCCTACGACCACGAAATAAATAGGTACAGAAGTCAACCACATGTATGTACTTCACTTTTCATAGCTACGCTCGGCGATCGCTCTAGGGTTGACAACTACGGCTTATGCACGAAAAACTATCGTGGTACTGGCGCTCCTATCTAGTTGTATGATTTATTATGAAGAATGAAACGAGAAGAATGAAAACATACACTACTATTACAATACAAAAGGTTTACAGATCAGAAAAATACCTACACAATTTTACGTTTGTCAATTTTCACTATCGAAAATCCCTGATAACTTCTAAACGGCCTACCCGAGTTACAAAATTTATATTGCTCTGTCTGTTTTAGACCTACACCTGTCAAATGACAAGAAAAACAACACAATATCTACACAAACAAAAAAACATGTTTTAAACTTACGTAAGTAAGGTGGCGTGAATTTGCCTAACAAAAATTTTGTTAATACTTATTTTATTATACTGATTGAAAAATAGGCAACTGTTATTTATTTAAATCGATCTTAGATATATTATTTGGGGACCGAAACTACCTACCTAACTTTTCTATACATACAACGTTAAAACGAACCATCTAAATACAGGCAGATAGCTACTTTCCGAAACCACTGGTAGCTTAAAAAACGCCAATTCATAGTTTAATGTTGATTTAAACAACCGTCCACTGAACAGTTATAATAATATTTTTTCGTTGCTCCATTGTTGCATTATTTGCATTAACAGACGCGCGTGTCAAGCGGATGGCACTCACGCTCGTACTGGTTTGAACTGCCCTGAGATATCGTGTCCGTGAGCAGTATCTATGTGTGCGTTGGTCGAGCGCGCTTGTATGTAGATTGATTTCTGTACCTATTTATTTTGTGCTACGACGCAATTGGTAACGCGGCTAGTATAGTCTTTATATGGGACGTCAGAATAATATTGAAACTAGTGCCACGTCTGTTGGCAGTGTGGAAAGTGCCCATATAATCTTTTGCGTGGTCCTTTGGTTCACTGTTGAGCTGATAACTTTCAAACCACTAAACCAAACCTAATAAAGCATAGCCAAGAACCATCGCAGTGAAGTATACGACCAATTTAAAGAACCCGCATTAAAATCCGTCCACCCGTTTGAGCGCTACAGTGCCACAGACAGACAGACCTCTCTTTTTCGTCGGGGATTAGGAACATACGTTTAGTTGTCGTTTGGTGTTGACTGGGGCACCGTGTGGTGGGATTCCGAAATAGCGACGTCACGAATATAATGGCCCTTGTCAAAAAAAATAAAGGTACTGAGAAAATAGTTTCGATAAAATTGTGTTCCTAACTAAATTCCGGTATTCCCATCAAAACATATTACAGGATTACTGAAATATCCGTAAAAAACATAATGTACTTAATTTATCTTCTACGGCGTAGTTTGTTCAAATTCCCTTTTGTTAAGTTAGCTGTTTTGTAAAACTGTCAAGTATCAACAGTTTTCCTGTCAGTCGATAACGCAGGTGTCAGTCGGAACATAAACGAATATTGATATTATAGTTTTTAGTTTTATAATCGGAAACCACCAGCCTGAAATATAACCGTTCCAAAGCAAGTGACGTCACGAGGGGTGATATTTAAAAAATAAAAATAAGTTACATGAAATATTCAAATTAGTTTCTTAAAATAGTCTAAAATTTCATATATATATATATATATATATTTTAAAGTGTTGTTCTGTGTTGTTGAATTCTTGTTTCTTATTCATTTACCAATTTACTTTTACTTTATAAGTCTACAATTAGCCATGCTAAAAAAATAACTTGGTAAAGGAATAAGGAACAAGTATTCCACAACACAGAACAACATAGCGTTACGACTTTTCCCATACGGGGTAGCAGAGGAACAATTGTGCCGACTTTTAGCCAGTTATTCATTACTCCATATTGCGTGACAGGGGGGGGGCTAGCCCATCGCTTCAGGTATGGAGTAATGAAGGTTTCCTCACGATGTTTTCCATCACCATTAGAACATCCGTGCGCATTCCTCGAAAGGACATTTTTTACAGATGGAGAACCATCAGAATTAAATTCAGTGAACTCCGCCAGATCCTTAGTAATTAAATTAGGATTGTAATAAAGGGAAGTAAAATCTTGGAGAAATCATTTGAATAAGTAACTCGCCCTTGTCACTCACTTGTTTAGATTATTGTTTGTTAAGTCCAGCCTTTTCAAAGTCTTCAGTAGGGAAATGTTTTCTGGCAACACGCGAAGTTTGTTATCTCTCACATTCAACACATGTAAATGCTGCATGTAGTCGCAAAACTCTTCCGTAATTTCCTGCAAAACATTTTGTATTTTTATAGTTTATTCTAGCCAGAAGAGTTATTTCGTTCTTTTGTGACAGGACAAACAGCAAGGTATGTTACGACTAATCTGAAATAGTATGTTGACATTATTATTTAATAATTCGCCTGGTAATTGATATTGAAAAACGGTTTCTTATAGCCCGTATATTACATACATTTATTACTATTTCAATGATATTTTGGCAAAAAAAAGGTTTAGTTAAAAATATAAAAAAAATTTTTTTCAAGTTACAGCCTCCGCCGTAAACGCTCCAGAGGTCATGGCGTCACTTGTGAAGTGACGAGTTTGAAAACTAAAATCCAAACTCTTTACCTAAACTTGAACTCTTTCTTACATTATCTATGGTCTATGCACAGCTCACGTAATTTCAGCCCTGATGGTGTTCAACATAACATGACGGATTGCTATATTCAGGGGTCGAAACAGGTTCAGTGTTCAAAAATACTGATTTTACTGACCAGAAATCTAAAAAAACTGACTTTTACTGACCATCTGAACACTGACTTTTACTGACCATCTGAACTAACTTAAAATAAAAGTTTCATGTGGAATAAAAAAAAAATTGATATTTGTTAATAAGCAAATGACACACATCCAATCATGCAAATAATATTAAAAGTTAGAAACATTAGATATTATGATTTCTTGAAGAAGTTATTAATCAAAGCATTTTTCTTTATATCTATAATTTTTTGTACATTTTCTTCTTCTTTAATTTTCTCCTCGTAGTCTTTTCTTTCTTTAACAGCGGCATCTAGTAATGTTTTGTCAAACCATCACTGGGCCCGGCTAAGAAAATTAGAAATGACTAGAAAATTGTTTTTTGTTGACACAATCTAAATGTATATTTAAAATGCTAATTTTAGTACGGGAAGGCAGGGTTTTCTCTAAGACCACCAACTCCAATCATCTCCCCTTTGGTCTCCTGGTGAAAGTAAGGATTAAGTTTGGTCGCGGTTGTGGGTGGCGAAAATGTGAAAAAGTGTTGCAACTGATGAAATGAATGGATTGAAAGGTGGAGCCCGAGCAACGCCGGGTTTGGCTGCTAGTAGGTATACTATAAGATATATATTTCTTAAGCAAAATCTAGAATGAAGAAGGTAGGCGTAAATAGGAACGACACAGACAGGCAAAATTGTGTCAGTAAAATAACTAATAAGGTTCCAATAAAATATATGGAGCAATATATGTGTTGATCTCAAAAAACTGAAAAACTGAACATTTTTTCAAAAACTGACTTTTACTGACCATGCTAAAAAAAACTGACTTTTACTGATTTTACTGACTAGTTTCGACCCCTGTATATTTTATATTATCAATTGTTTTATTAATTATTTAGCTCCTAATAAGAAAACAAATCCTTGTTTTGTAGTTTAGGACACAGGTTTGGGCAGGTAAATAGGTACATAATTTTTGGGATTTTTACACTTAACAGATTAATGCTACACATAAGGTATTTAGTAAATACGAACCTCAATTTCATTATTGGCGATGTACAGCTCTTTCAATGCAACACATCCATAGAAATCCGGTAGTTTCTGGATATTGTTGTGATTTGCGTCGAGAATTTCCATTTTTCGCAGCTCGCCCATCGGAGGTAAGCTTATTAGCCCGTTGTTGCTAATATTCAGTTTTTTCAGATCTATGGATGGTAAAGTATTTTTGATATTACCTATGTATTTTGACTTTACGAATTAATTCGCAAAGTATCTAAAAAGGAGGACGACAAAAAAGGTAACTACGATGATCACCAAAATATTTTTTTCTTACCCAAAATGGGTAAATGATCACAAAAAGTTGCAGAAAATATCAGGGCAAAATACTGCGGTAGCTTAGGTAAAGGGTAAAGGGGGCCTCTTTATCCTTCGTGTTAGGTTGAACATGTAAGAACAACAAAAAATACTTAAAACATAAACTTAAGCACACAAAACATAAAAAGAAGTTTGGTGATCATTTATCCAAACACAATTTGGTGATCATTTACTAATTCTGGCATTCAATTGATCGAATCGAATTTATTGGTAGTAAATTTTCGAATTTGTTGGTAATAGTTTGTTTAAACACAAGCCGAAAAAAATACTCCGTGCTTGTCTTGTATGTTTAATGTTTGTGACATCACAAGTTTCTGCTGAATGTTTCTGGTTCTCAAGACACAGGGTATCCTAGTGTGAGGCGAGACAAGCCATGGTTGAGACTGCATATAAATGTTTGTCTGTGACTCCTTCAACCCGCACTGAGCCAGCATGGTGGGGTTTGGCCCAAGCTTACTGTATGCGCGTAAAGGCCTGTGCCCCTCGGTGGGGACATTATACATTATTATTTTTACTTATATATTTGTGTGTGACATTACATATTTTTATATATATTCTATGACATCATTTTATTTTTACTCAAACATGCAATGAAATGTCGTCATTACGTGCGTTATAAAAGGCTGGAACTGTAAAGGAATTTCATACATAATTGCAGGCCTAGGCCAGGAGGTATTTTATTTTATGCTGAAAGCAAAAGACATCAACGGGCGCACGGAACTACGATTAGTAGTATTTTAAACTTGAATTTGTTTTTTGAGTTGTGTATTTTTTTATTTCATTGCATTTGTTTGACAAAAGCACTTCTGCCTCTGCCACATGCTTCTGGCCGTGTAAAGGGCTTGCCGGCTTCGTATCACTATCCGGTCTATACCTACTCAGCCGGCAAGCCCTTCTTTGCCGGCGTCTGCAGTTTTATATATTCTGTGACAGAAGTGAAGAGTTTACCTCGAAGGTTGACGATATCCGGCGGTAGCTCCTTCAGCTGGTTATGTGAGAGGTTTAGTTCCACCAGACGCACCAGGTAACCCATACCGGGAGGCAGCTCCGCCAATTTGTTGTGGGACAGGTCCTGGGAATTGAAACAGAATTTTTCATTCGCCCTTCCCGTAGTTTAGAGTGTGCGTAAATAGTTCCCGATATTAATCTGAAACGGCAAATTAGCGCAAGAATTGTGAAAAAAAATGCATCACGAAAATCTCAAATATTGCAAGACATTATTACATATCTGTAAGATTCCTAAGTGGCAGTGAATCAAATTAGCGCGAGACCGAAAATAATATGTAGATACTGAAGATAAGACATTTACTAAGCAGTTGGTGCAGTGCAGTAGGAATAGTAGGATAGGCAGAATCATGATAACGAACCAAAAAAGTCAACATAACAAGATCACCGAAGTCTGGTTCAATCTTCTCCAGCAGGTTATTAGCTATGCTCAGCCACCGCAACTCAGCGAGTCTGTAGAACTGGATCGGTAGTTCCGTCAGTTTATTGTGTCCCAGGCTCAGGTTGGCCAGGGTCTTCAGCTCTCCGAACTCTGGTGGGAGGGATGTTATGGCGTTGTCATGTAGCTGAAAGGTAAGAAAACAAATAACATCATTACATAAGTTATAATAAATAAACAATATAAGTAGGTAGGTTCATTGTTTTGTGTAATTTTAATGCAAAATCTAAATGCTAGATGTCATTTACCTATGATTTTTTTAAAGTTAAAAATAAAATTGTACTTTTAATTAGGCTAAACTGTAGATTTATTGTAAAACTATAACTTTACTTTCTCATTAATACTTTAACTAACATTTGTTCTGTTAATATACAAATGAATAAATAATACTTTTCCCAGACTGAGTGGCAGATACACAATACACGAGGCTAGTCCATCGCCGCACCTATGGAGATTGAAGGTTTCCAGGTAACAAAATAGAATATTTTTATATCAGACCTGTACTTGTTATTTCTTGTTGCCTTCTTTCCTATGTGGATTGGATGAGACACAGATTTGATATCTAATTACCCATCAATTTAGTAAACAATTGTATAGTAACATTATCATCAAGCTACACCTTTATTGCCATTCTTCACATGAAAATATGTGCTACAAAGGTTAGATCTGGCCACAAACAACTATATTTTTTAAATGTAGCTGCAATATATTGTACAGACAATAGCAGATAATCAAACACAAATAATAACATGAGGAAAGGTCAACTACATCCATCCATTGTGGTTGCTACAGTGCTTGTATTAGGATCCTTTTTATTGTAAGGCAGTGTTACCTTGACTACATCATCAGTATCATTCCTATACATGTATGTGTTCATGTGGTGATTTTTACCAAACTTCTTCACTTACTTCTGCAAGTTTATATGCTCCTGCTTTTTATTAATGTATTTCAATTTCGACTAGTTTTTGGGAACACAGACACAAGATAATAAATGTGTTCACACAGGTTGAGTTGTTACCTTGAGTGTCACAAGCTCTTGTAAAAACTTGATTTTAGGAGAGATTGTGCTGATAACATTGGAGCTCAGGTCCAGGGTCTTGAGGGGTTCTGAGTTCCACCAGTTGTTGGAGTTTGACTTGTTGAAGTCAACATCTTTGGTTTCCTCCAGGACCACCTCATCCAGTTTCCATACATTTTCTGGTACTGTTTTTGAAAACAAAAAATAATATTCATGACAATCTTATTATTTAGGCCAGTGCAGACAGTCCGGGTAGCACTTTTCAGAGATAGGGCTCTCATCTAAGTGTAGCAGCATTTAAAAGTGCTACCACATTTCAAGTGCAATCTTTAATAATTAAAGATCTATTGATTCTGTCCGCATGATATCAAACTTTGTGTGAGTGTGCTATGCCTGGTAACTTCCAGGCTTTTCAGTAATATGACATTGTGATTATAATGAAGGAACTTTGAATCAATCAAACCAATCAAGTTGGACCTTTCCTTCAAGCATTGTTGTTTTCACACATGATTCAAGATGAACAGGCAAGCCCAAAGCCAAATCCCACCAGACCCAGTGGGTCAGTACAGAGTCTTTCTAACATATGTAATGTGTCTCATGCATGTTGTCTATATGTCGCGCCACACATTATGAGGGGTTACCTTAAATGTGCAGGAGTCATTTTTCAATGTCTGTACATATGCACAGTAATTCCCACCAACGTCGCCCAGCGCTCTTAATTTGTGGCGCGAGTATACCTTTAATTGTTGTCGCTGGGTACAAACCCGTGGCCTCACCGAACTATAGATGCACTGGTTCTTTTTTTTTATGTGAGCCATGACCCTAACCAAAGAGCAGGTGCATGCGCAGAAGTTCGACAGAAATAATGCACATGTTTTAGTTCCAAAAGGTTACATTGCAATGGATTTGGAATTTGCTAGGTATCTTCGGGTGGTATGGTAGGGACTATAATCCAGCAAGATCTCGCCTCCGCGTGCGTTTGTAAATGAAAGTTTCTCTGGAGGCGATAAGAATTTGCTAGTTTGAGTACGTGAATCAGCACCAGGCCATGTTTCTGATTATTACAGTCCTTGACTCTGGAGTTACCCACACCTATCGACAAGTCTTTCAGGGCCTATTTTGTTGAAATTATTTTATTTACTACTTTGTTTGATTCCGGTATCGTGTAGTATTGCTCTTTGCTATCATTTTAGGTCAAATACATTTTCCCCGCGCATCTCACCCTTCTCTGCCTGGCAGTCTACCTCAACGCGAAAAAAAAATAAGTATTTTTTCCCTTGGCGTTCCTTAAATACTCCAACCCGACACTGTGGCCCATTTGAGTGTGTACTCACCTGTCCCAAGGCCCTTGTTGCATAAACTCAATTGACCAGAACGTTTCGCAGACTTGATCATACCGCTCGTCAGGAGACCCTCATCTTCCTTTTTATCTTGAAGGTGAAAAACAGATTTATTGCACACTTTAATCCGGGACTTCGTGTGAGCTCTGTGAGACATTTTAATTTAATAAAATATCAACAAAACAATAACAAACACCCAACTGATCCGACACAAACAAATCGGGATCACAACAGAATTCACAATACGTAGTATATGTACGTACGCTATGGAGTTACACACCAGAGTACCTTGTTGTTATGTTACACAAAACAAACACGTAAATAAAATCACATGTACTTTTCAGTTCAGCATGCGTCTCTTTCAGACCTAGTTAAATTACATCACGTACAACGAAACAGAGATAGCAAATTAATGTTCTTGACATCGCGGTGAGTATTTACGAATGCTGTTGTGTGAATTTCAACGAAGTGTTGTGGACGAGCCAGTCGCGACGTTTACATAAATATAGTAATTTGGAAAAATCCTTCGAGACAAGGACGTAAGTACGATGGTATTGATTATGATAGGAAATGCAGCAAGAATACATCCATTATTATTTCACGTTGACCACAGTGCCGGCTAAAGAACGTCAAATGTGAAGTACCTACCTAGTTGGGCAGTCAAGTCAGGTAAAGATACCTCAGATACATGTACCTACTCGTACCTAGTAACAAAAGTATCAACATCAACCATTTTGGTTTAGATTGAACTGACGGCGGAATTCCCAACAAAGTGGCAGAGGTACCTACTCCCGGGCTTTCCTGCCCCCGTAGCATGCCACGCGCGCGCGACTCGGCCTTTACCGCGCATTTTATGACGTCTATTGACTCCGCGGCCACAGTGAACTTGCGGTGAGGAGACTAGGGGCTGTGAGTCACAAATGATACGATGGATATGATGTATTTAATAGGTACTAGACATTGTACTCAGATGGGTGTTTGCTTTGATATTTCGTATCCGTTCAAGTCACCGCGCTATGCCTGCATTGTAGCAATAACGGTCTTCGACTATGTTAAATTTTTCATGAGTCGCGAATTTTGACATTTAGACTCAATAAAATGCGCAATAAACGCGAATCGTGCGGGTCATGCTACGGGTGCTGGGGTACTTCTACAAGGTCGTCGTGTTGGGTATGGTAAGGGGCGAACCCATTGCCTGAGTAAACCTGCATAACTGCATCATTCATTAATCATCCTTCCTACCTTTGAAATAATATGTTGATGGCATGACTTCCGTTTTCAGTGGCGCCTCATCTGCATCTCCGAGTTGGTACATCATGATGTGGTGCTGGGTAGATGCAATAGTGATGCCTTCTTTTACTGATTTTTCGAAACGTAACCACAAAAAAATAACCTACATTAATTAGCCTATCTAAAATATAAAATAAATAACTTTATTCATGTCATGTCTGTCAATTGTGTTGTTTTGAAACGAACAAACAACCTCCAACTTCCCTGATTGGTACAAAATCACTAAAGAGTATTTAATTGGGACTTGTGCAACTTATGTCATGTAAATTAGTTGTGTAAACATGGACGTATAAAAGAAGTTTGAATGTCAATGTGTGTGAAATAAAGATTTTCATTTTTAATTGAACAAGGTCAATATTATTCGGATATAGGATGATACTGGGGGATTTGGGTAGGTAGATCATAAAATGAGTAGGAATGATAAGGACCTTGGCTTTCGCACTCCTTGCTTGTGCTAGCTAGATAGACACGCTAAGGTGTAATAACAATTATCTCCCTAAGATCCCCACCCCATGCTTGTACCTATATAGATTGGTCTACATATTCCTTCACGCCAGACCTCGCACTTACACTTATGTTGCGTCTTCATCGATTGGGCACGGGTAGGCGGTATGTCGGCCGCCACCTCCCCTAGCGGCGTGACTTACCTGTGGCGAGTGCGATCATTAACCCAGTTGCGACCCGGCGCGGCGCGAGGCGGCCGGGCTCAGTCGCTCGCCGCCGTCGCTGGGTCAGCCTGGACCATGCAGCTGCCGGAGCAGCCGCCCCCGCCGCTGGCCTCCCTCTGGGACCGCGTACTCAGAGCCCGCACGCTACCACCAGACCTCGACGTACAGCAACTCTACATAGCCATCCGCGACCGGCTCACTCACCCCGAGTGGGAAGTTAGACTCCACGCGCTGAGGGTGCTCGCGGATCTCCTTCCACTATCTGGCAATGCTCTCACCTTTCCCTTCGACCAGGTCGTGGATAATCTGGGCCACAGCTCCCCGAACGTACGCAAAGCCGCACTGGACGCGTTAAAAGTCTTTTGCACCTACTGTGAGGACCCTGAATGCGCTGCTCGAGCTATTTTGGACAAGTGTTCTTATCAAAATATAAGACCTCATTCAGCAGATTTCGATTCAAAAGCGAACGTGCTAACAGGCCTGATTCTTTCTGTTCCTTCAGTGCTGGGAATATTGAAACGAAGAAATACAAAGTTAGATATTTTTCCAATGTTTGAAATTCTTGGTGAGAAACTATTCGATCCTTTGCACAGAGACGTTGCTTTGAGGTCTATGATAAAACTCAGACGAGTGTGTGGCCCTCGAGATTACATGATGCATTTATCACATCTAGACCCTAATGTACAAGATAAGTTTAGGCAACTTTGCACAATGTACGATGAAGATTCGCACGATGTTTATTACGCACCTAGGAGGTCTAGTTACCGAGAGAGTAGTAACATCCAAGTGGTTAAAGCTAACTTTGTAACTAATACGACATCGGGACCTCTGGTGATCTCAACAGATTCCTCATCAGACGACAATTACAATGGTGTGCCATTTTACCGAAATAACTTTGGAAAAATTATAATAGAGACCGAAATAAAATTCGACTCTGATACAGCTATTACAATGACTGTGCTTGAAGAAAACGAAACAGAGAGTGATCGAAACATAGTCAGCGAAGATGATGATATTTCGGATCAGACTGCCTTGAAGTACAGCGATGGGGATGATGTTGACTCAGATACAGACGTAGTTGTTAAAAAAGTTCGTTTTGGTGGTGAAAGTGTTAAAATAAGAACTCCGGACAGTGAAAACCAAGCAACCAGTGAAGATGATAATAAATCTGGATCAGGATCTGGTGGTGAAAAAGAAGACAATATAGAAGAAGTTACAGCTTCCGTAATGCCTGTTATCGTCAACAAAATGAACGAAATTAAAAGCGAGGCACTAGAAAGAGAAAACAGAGCAACAAAAGTAAAGAAAAGTGGTATACCATTACCAGTTATTCAAACTAGGAATCGGTCTAAAGTTCAGAGCGTCCCGTTATCAACGAATCGAAAGCAAATCAAACAGAAGTCAAAATCCTTAAACGAACTGTATGACTTTTTTCAAGCGAAAAATGGCCTGTCTGGGATGAAAAGGGATGATGCTTTTGCATTAACGCTGGTGGAAGTAAGAAGTCCGGAGAAGGTGCCAAGTCCTATAGAACCTCATAGAGAGGTCGAAGTCTTTCACAATTTACAACGGAGCCCTGTGCTCTCACCTAGGCGACGTTCGCGAATCGTTCAGTGGGATTCTTCAGGGTAAGTCAGGATACAACTTCATGCAATGGGTAGGTCATCTGTCAATTAACCTTTTCACACCTTTCATTCGGAAAAGTAAGTTTTGCTTCACAACGAGAGATTGCAAAATGCTACTTTTCTGTTTAAGCTACTTTTTTTATTTATTCACTGGCATGTAGCATTAACGCAATGTGCCAATGGAACACAGATCTTAATAAAATAAGCGACTGTAATTTCATCGTAATCGATTAAAAACGAACATGTTTCAAGTTTTAATTTTAATAACATTATATGAAAATTTATGAATTTTTCGTAATATTTAAAAAAAATGTCACAATAAATTACATGTTTTACTGAAATCAAAAGTATCGATGACTGTTATTTTATTTTATATTTTATTTTTATTTATTTGGGAAGCCAACACAATATACAAAATACTTCTTAGGTTATGCATCTACGTTAGCTATACCTAGTTAAAGTTAAGTTATATTAATGTTTTATTTACAAGAATAAAATACTGTAAAACTAAAATTTTTCAATTTAAACATAAACTTGTTCAAAGAATGGACGTTAAAAGTATATGTAAGTATCATTCAATTCATTAAAATAATGTCTAATAATTATTATTTACAAAATACCTATTTATATACAATATAAAAGTATTTACACAAATAAAAATAAAAACACCATTACTCAATTTCCAAACAGTGTAAAGATTAAAAAACCGGTCAAGTGCGAGTCTAAATCGCGCACGAAGGGTTCCGTACCACCGTTCAATGGAAGCGATGGTGTGGAGTGAATAGTTTGGATTTTACACAGCAAAATATTGTTTACAAAGGTATTGGTGCGGTTACTTTCACACTCCATGTACGTAACCAGGTGCATCCATAAGTTTGTATGTGGTATTGAAAGAATTGTTGTATGGGAGCCCCCTTAAATATTTCTTTTATCCTGTTTTTTAGTATTTGTTGTTATAGCGGCAACATAAATACATCATCTGTGAAAATTTCAACTGTCTAACTATCACGGTTCGTGAGATACAGCCTGGTGACAGACGGACGGACGGACAGCGGAGTCTTAGTAATAGGGTCCCGTTTGGAACCCTTCGGGTACGGAACCCTAAAAAAGAAGAAATGGCATCAATTTAATTTTCACATAAGATATTTTTTGTGCTAAAAGGTTTTTAAAAACAAAGTTATCGTAATATAATGAATATTGATATCCGATACCTTTGTAATATTCGATTTGATTATTTTTATACATTGGTAAAAGTGGCACAGGAATACGTTATTTGTGGTGACCTTTCCAAATACTTTCGTTTTCAAAAAAGTTTTCGTTCGATCACTGTAAAAGTAGTGAAAGTATAATTAAAAGTAAAGTTATTTCATTATTTCCAGATAATTTTATATCAATTTTCCTCATAGTAGGTGTGAAAAGTTGTATGTGTCTCTCAGGAGCAAAATTATTTTCATCATGGGCTTTAACGCTTGAATGCTTCGTTACGCTCAGAATTCTAACTTAGAATACCTCGCTACGCTCAGGATTCTATTGTAGAATCCTTCGCTTCACTCTTGATTCAATGTACCGCCTTCGCCGTAAATACATCATTTTGCTCCCATGAGACACAAATAACTATTTCTGCATTTCCATAGATTTTTTGCAAACATACAAAATGATGAAGAACCGAGCCTGTTGTCTCCGAGAGGAATTTCTCCTATCCGGGAGCACTACGACTGGGAAGATCTGGACATAGTTCCGCAGCATATAGTGGATCAACTGCATAACCAGGTCTGTATTCTGTATGCATTAGGTCCTAATACTTTCCCAGAGAACATCATCTAAAATCTAAGACCTAGACTGAGATTGTAGGTCATATACTTATATAATTAGACCTCGCATCCCAGGTACTCTAACAGACGGAACACAACTTAGAAACAAATGCGTTAAAATGTATTGTTACGGTAATTCTCACTTCAGCAAGCTCACCTTTCATTGGACTTTCAGGAGAACTGGATATCAGCTGTGAAAGCAGCTGATCAACTCCACAGCGCCCTGTTAGATGCTAAGAATGTGAGAAGGATCGAGCCTGCGGCCGTTTCACTCGTGCAACACATGTGGGCCCTCAGTCACGCGGTATGAAAACACCATTAGATACTTTATAGATAGTTTTGTATTGAACTGAATTGGGACTTTTATAGAATTAACCTAGGTATTTAAGCACAGTTTACAGGCAATTTACAGGCACATACATTGCTCCTGGCCCCACACTAAGATACCCTGTGTCGTGGGAACCAGAAATAGGGACGTCACACACATATAAACATCCAAGACCTGGGGGTTTTTTTTAACCCCCAGCCGGGGGTCGATCCCGGGACCTCTCGCATGGAAGGCAGAGCCACAACCGCTGCGCCACAGAGGTCGTCCATAACGTAAGCCACAACATAAACAGACATACCTACCTACATATAAGTCATACTTAACATACGAAAAGGCCTCACTGGCCCTACACTAGGTTATCCTGTGAAATACTTAAAAAATTAATAGCTGGGCTGTTTTATTACACAGTGGAAAAGTGTAATTTTCTTACAAAATATTGATGATTTTAATTTCTGCTTGCTGTTTTTAAGTTCATGAATATGACAATATACATTTATTTTTATACAATCTTTGAGTTATTTAATGCTTACTTTTGCGCCAAACAGCCCATGGGCCGTATCATATACACCAAGTTAAGTAAATCCCAGTGAAGAGGTTTTTATACATGTAAAAAAAACTTTTATCGTCATACCTCTAAAAACTTCATTTGGATTCAGAGATAATCATAGCTTTTATTGTAATTTTTTGTTTCCTTCAGGGCGGTGATATAAAGGTTTTATTTGAATTTGTAAAAAAGTAGGCCTTACAATCCGGCTGTACCTTATTAATGAAATCCGTACCTATTTCTATGTGAACGGGTGCTGCTTGGGGGGACTGGTCCAGCCTGGTTTCTCGTAAATAAGTTATGTTCATTACAGCTTGACTTTGTTCTTATTTATGTACCTATTTTGTTAGATTGTAATTTTGAGACATCTTATTGCATCTTATTGGCACTTTTAGATACAATGTTATAATATTAATATTAAATTAAATAATATTGTCATTAGATTAGATTATTTGTATATTGTACATTGGGTAATAACAAAAAAAAATAACGACAATTTAAAAAATTACTATCTTCTCTGACTGGCGTATTTCCGCAGGACTTGTGGAGTTAATAGGAGTTAATGGAGTTTCCTTTTCTGTGCGAGATTCAGCCATGAATTACCACTTGAGGGAGATTTCCTTTTTCAAACTCAAACCTTAATCAGTCATGTATACTCATATTCATATACTTTATTGCACAAAAACCGAAGATACAGATACATTAAAATGGAAACTAGGTGTACAAAGGCGAGCTTATCTCTAAAGAGATTTCTTCCAGCAAACCTAATATGGACAGAATACATGAAAGAACAGGTAGACCTAAGTGCACAACGTTAAAATATTAAAATAATAAACTAATTACTAATATGTACATAAATACATTATATCAATACAAATAGACAAAATTATACTACATAAATATCAAAGCAATATATCTACATAAGTCTAGTATGGAAGAGAAAGATAGTGTTCTTTTAAGCGAGTTTTAAAAATAGAAAGTGACGGGCTGTCTCTGATGGCGCTAGGAAGTTTGTTCCAGAGCCTGATACACATTAGTTTAGTTGATCATATTTAATTAATTTTTATCCACGTATAAGTACTTAAGTAAGTGTTTGACTTGAAAAAGTTCATTATTGTTTGCCTATTTGCAATATAAGTTTTGAGTTTTATAGGGCTGAAAAAGTTGATGGCCTCATTTTCATGTGAAGGTCGCTATACAGTTATGCTTACTCCGGTAATCTGGGTCGGATAAGCTTTAGATATCAAAGGATTGATCTTCTAAGAAAAATGGAGAGATAAAATATTTTAAAAGTTTTCAACAAAATCATAAAAAAACATGTGCCTACCTAGGTAAAAGTGCCTGTAAGTATAACTGTTACATATGTATACTATGACGTCAATGTATCAAAATTAAAGTTACCCAATTTGGTCTAAGGATAAAAGGCAAAACTAAAAATATCATTACTACGCAATTTCCATGTCCAAAACCGCCCTAAATGTATCTTTACCTGTGGAACATCACATATATACACAGTCAGGTCATAAGTTCTGTCACACAATAAAAACTTCTGAATTTAGAACGCTGGCCACAAAAAAGTTTATTGAATTCGAATTTTGAATTTTTCATGAAAATAAAAATGTGTACTTTTTAGAATTTTCCTCATTTTTAAATATGGAGTGGACACTTAAAGAAGACCGTGTCGCAGTTATTGCGTTGCATCGTTGCGGTTACGCGCCAATTCAGATTTTCGACTTACTGAAAAATTTGAATATAACCAAAAGATTCGTTTATCGTACCATAAAACGATACAATGAAGACTCTAGTGTAGATGACAGGTCAAGAAGTGGTCGCCCTCGCTCTGTTAGGACTCCAGCAGTGATAAAAGCTGTGAAGGCGCGAATTCAAAGAAATCCCATACGTAAGCAGAAACTGTTGGCCCTTCAGATGGGGTTAAGCAGGACCACGGTGAAAAGGGTGTTAAATGAAGACTTAGGGCTTAGGGCATATCGAAGAAAAACAGGACACCGTTTGGACGCTCGTTAAATGGACCTAAGACTGAAGAGATGCCGCGCTTTGTTGAAGCGGTACGCGGGAAAAAAGCATCGGGAAATTCTTTTTTCGGATGAAAAAATTTTCACCGTAGAAGAGAGCTACAACAAACAAAATGATAAGGTGTACGCACACAGCAGTGAAGAAGCGAGCAACCGTATTCCGCGTGTCCAACGAGGTCATTTTCCATCCTCGCTCATGGTTTGGTTGGGAGTCTCTTATTGGGGCTTAACTGAGGTAAATTTTTGTGAGAAAGGCGTAAAAACGAATGCAGTTGTGTATCAAAATACAGTCCTCAAGAACCTTGTGGAACCTGTTTCTCATACCATGTTTAATAACAGGCACTGGGTATTCCAACAAGAGAGCGAAAAGCACACAAGACTGGCTGGCGGCGCGTGAAATCGACTTCATCCGGCACGAAGACTGGCCCTCCTCCAGTCCAGATTTGAGTCCGTTAGATTACAAGATATGGCAACACTTGGAGGAAAAGGCCTGCTCAAAGCCTCATCATGATTTGGAGTCACTCAAGGCATCCTTGATTAAGGCAGCCGCCGATATTGACATGTACCTCGTTCGTGCTGCGATAGACGACTGGCCGCGCAGAATAAAGGCCTGTATTCAAAATCGCGGGGGTCATTTTGAATAAACTTTATTACCATAAGAATCTATGTTTTATTAAGTTCATTTTGCTATATAAATGTTTACATAAATAATAAACATGCCTAAATTATTTCATATTGCACATGTGACAGAACTTATGACCTGACTATGTATTTATTATATTTCCGGAGGCACAAACGTTGCAAATTATTAACAAATTCCTCGTGGATCCACTGTTGAGTAGAGATAGTGACACACCTGCCTGACTGCGCAAATGTCGCTAGGTACCTGCAGCCAAGAGCCCCGCAGAGGGCGCAGTCTGCGCTGTCTTCCGCGGCGCCAGCAGCGACTGCGCCAGGCAACTGCTCCCGACCCTGGTCTCTAGGATGGCGGAGGAGCCGTCTCCAGCCGCCCTGCCTCATGCGTTGCTGCAGCGCCTTGCCCTGCACCATCTGGTTGATCTAATCTTTGATCAAACTATGATTGGTGTGAGTACTAGTAGTAGAGTATTTAGGAAAAAATAATCTATTTTAGTAGATTATGCACCGAGGGGATAAAGCTCTTTTTTATTTCACGGGTGCGATATTGAATCCTGAATGTAACGAAGGTCTCCAGATTTCCAGATCCTCGCTTCGCTCGGGAATTAAGACAGTGTCCTGAGTGCAGTGAGGGATCCAAGCGAGACCAAGAAAAAACGTTTTATGCCCGAGGAGTATACTCTACTTTTCGCACCTCTTGCGAGAAAATATAAGAAGCAAGGCTACTAAAAACAGCATTTTATTGGTGTAAATTAATGTGAAAATTTTGTTTTGATACATTAGTCTATATCAGCTTCTTGCAAAAATCGCGGGTTTTATTTAATTTAATATATACTCCATTCAGCTTTGCCGTGGCAATAGGTTCGGCGCCGCCCTTTACCTCCGCCCCCGCCCCCGGGCTGGGCTGTGAGCGCCGTGCGTATTTCACGAAATCAGATTTAAGACCATAGCAATAAGAACTATGAGAAGTGACAATCAACCCTGGAGTGATATAATGAAATTCAGCACAACTTTATGTGACCGCTAAAGCCTATACTAGAATTATAATGAATTGCTTCAGGTAAGGTTTGTATATAAGTTATGAAGTGTAATTTTCATGGTGCGAAAAATTAATGATTGATTAGATTATATTATAGAAAATTTTAGAAATCCGAAATTGCAAATTGCATTAGATTGTAAAAGTTCCTAATTTGTTCAAAGTGGGTCTTTGACATGAGCGAGCATCCAGATGAATTCTTCATGCTGTTGCATGAATATCTAAATCCGCCAGTTCATTTCGCCTGGAGCGACCCTCTCTAAGCCTTTGCTTTGACTATCTTCTAGACGTGCCCAAAATAAAGATACCATCGTCCCCAGATCTCCGGCGATCTGGAACACCTGCAAGCCGGCCAGCTCCAGGCTACTCTGTGCCTAGCCCGCGCTGCTGGGCCGGCGGCCGTCCTGTCGGCTGTTAGGAGACGACTGGCTGGCACGCCCAGGGCTGACAGCTTTTGCCAGAAAGTGAGTGAAATTCCATTAACAGTGACTTCTTTTTTCTGAGGAATTTAGCACTGGATCCTCCGCACGTCCAAATTTTTTATAGTAAGTATAAAATTTATTTTAAGTCTTACTTTTACTATTATTGTATTTTTATGGGTTTTTTATTGCCTGAAATAAACAAATTATTATTATTATTATTTTAACAGCTTGTTACTATTTTCGCAGCTCCGAGGACTGCTAAACAGACCCATGAAGACTACAAAAGCCAACCACATCTCAAGGTAAACCTACCTACCAGGGGTTAAGCCCGCAGCTTTAGTATTCACATCGCCTTGTTTTCCAAAGTGATAATTTTTTTTTATTCAGGAGGTCCCAGCTGCCAGTACCAGTGAGACAGCGAGCCAGGTCTACGCCACCACTCGCGGGACCATTGCCACCGAGGAGATTACGACCATTGCCAGATTCTGCCCCTCTTCCAGGTTCGAGCTTGATATTCACCGACCCTATGATCGTGAACTAAGTATGTTAACGAGAAGTCATATGCCTGTCTTTGCCATGGAAAGTTTAGTGCACTTTTCTCGTTTCGCTGGCATGTGCTCACTTGAACGGTTTTCTGTGTATTTGCACTTGTGATCTAGATCCACCCTGCATTAAAACTTGACTTTGTAAGCTCTGTAAGGACAGGCATATGATGCAAGTTGAAAGACACGGACATCCGACAAGTAAGGAATTTCACGAGGTTTTACAAATTCTATTACAAAAGACTGATGGTTCTCCCTCTTTCCAGGCATATCGCAACAGGGAAGAAACTTATTAAAACCGCTGTCGCAGATACCGCTTCGTGATACGTAAGTTTTTAATTTCTTTTAGGATTTATCTACGTTTTATACCTAGTATAAATTGGATTAGTTAGTTCCCATCACTATCTGTCTAACTAGGTTCCTTACAAGCGCCTTTTTATTTACGCCTCAATTCATTTAACCACATAATCGTCCGGTAAACAAGTTTAACACGGGTTTTACATTCTTTCGAAAGACGTTGGAAAATTTACCAATGACAGCTGTTACGTTATGCCCTTTAAATGTTACATTGCATCTAATTTGAATACATCGAAAAATAAATGTTGTAATGCTTCCACTGCAACTGAAACTGCATAGGTACGTAAAACAATAGAGAGACATCCACTGAGCAACTTATATAATGGAGACATCGACGTCGAATTATTTAGTGGAAAATTAACTACACATTTTCCAGGTTCGTTGCCACTAGTTCCATGATTTGTACCATGATGGAACTAATGATAATTTTTATCAACCCTAGTTCCACTATGAATAGAACTTTAAATAATGGAACTAATGATAATTTCGTTATCACTAGTTCCACTTTAGGTGTTCGATACTTATAATTTTTTAACAAATATTTACCTCTTACAAATGTATGTTGTCCTGGTACTTTTACACCTAGATACATGCTAGAAAGTGGTGGTATTTGTAGAGATTTTACTTCCTTCATATGAAATTAGCGAATAGGTAAATTGAACAGTGATGCACCAACTCAAAGAAAACTTAAGATTTTAAGATCAAAAAACTTATTCAATCAAGCAAAATTTATAAACTATAATATAGTACTCTAAAAAATCAACGAAGTTTATCCAAAAAGTGGCCCACGGATATTTGGCCTAAATTAACCGCCTTCAATTATCAAAAGGAACTTCAAGACATCCAGAGACATCTTTTCAGCGGATGATGAACTAATAATTAATTATTTTATTAGAATACAATTACAATAACATACTTTTTTGATTGAACCTACACGAGTGCGACTAGTTGTTGAAATTATATTAAGGCTAGTATTTAATCGCACATCAAAAATACTGATTTTCACAGCAAAAAAGGATCAGCAAAAACACTTTTTATGTTTTAAGTATTTTTTGTTGTTCTTACATGTTCAACTTAACACGAAGACTTAACTTGACCTAAGCTACCGCAGTATTTTGCCCTGATGTGAAAATCAGTATTATCGATGTGCAGTTTAATATTTCCCTTTCTATGTTAACTTATATTCTTTTTAGTTTGACGTAATGTCACTTGTAAATAATCTTATCACAATTATAACCCAATCCTTGAATCCTCGTAGACCGTAACACTAGTTCTGATTACAAAATAAGAAAATGAGCGCAATTTTGCAAATAATTGATAAGGGTGGAGGAAAAGTGCTGTTATCATCGGGATGGCAGTATTACAGACATGTTTTATATAAAAATGGTACTAGTTTATGGCGTTGCAAAGAATATAAAACTGACTTAAAATGTGCTGGATCCCTAACACTAGAATCGGTAAGTGGTGTTAATTTTGTAATCGTTGGTATATTGTAGTGTTTAGTAAACTGGGTGTGATAACTATCAACTACTCATCCATAAGGGCGAATATTACCTACTACAGATACACCACGAAATGCAAAAAACACTTTTGCTTCATACAAAACTTAGCTGAACTAACTACTTAGTATTTTAGTACAAATTTCCTCATCGGTTGTAAGGATGTATGATATTTTATTTTCAGGACCGAAGAAGCATTACAAAACAAAAACCGCACAATTTTGCTTGTAAGCCTGACGAAACGCAAAATGTGATCGATTTTATTATCCAAGAAACCTGTCGAGAAGCTGCTCGGGGAAAAGAACCGGCTCCAAGAGTGTACAAAAGGGGATTAGTTAACATGGCAAATCAAGGTTTAGACTTAGTTGCAAATAACCCTATTTATTCCACCATTCAAAAGTAAACAAGGTAGTATAAACCGCGTCAAGAAAAAAATTGGAAATGTTAAAAAAAATACAAATGATCAAAATGAAGTGGAGGTACCAAACCACTTTCAAAATTTTCTTCTCGCTGGTTATCACGAAAATAATAATAGAATTTTGATTTTTTGCACTCCTGTAGGCAAAAACCACATGCAAAATGCTACGACTTTTTTATGGTTGGGACATTTAAATTTTGCCCGAAACCATTTGCACAAATGTTTTCGATACATGTTGATATTGGCAGTGACCACAATTATACTAATATCGTGCCCGTTGTATATGCTTTTATGTCACACAGAAATAAAGAGTCTTACGACATTATTTTTGCCCTCATAAAGTCACAGATACCTCAATGGAATCCAACAAAGGTCATGATTGATTTCGTGGAAGCTACAATAAAGGCTCTATTAGCACTTAAAGTTGATGTAGAAGTCAAAGGCTGCCATTATCACTTCACCAATAGCCTCCAACGAAAAGCCACCAAATTGAAGATTTTATTAAAAAAAATGGGTATGGTAGGAGGACGAAGAAAATAATCATCAACTTATGTGGCAAACTAGCATTCCTCCCGTTAAGACGCATTTAAGAAGGAAATACAAATACATACAAAATGAAATGCTAGAAAATGATTCGTTTAAGAAGTTTAAGAAGTACTTCAGTATGTTTTGGATGAAAACAGACTTCAAAAATAAGTGGTGCATTTATGGTGAGAGGCACAGAACAAATAATGTTATAAAAGGGTGGCATCATAATATTAATACAAATGTCAATAAAAATGAGACAAATTTGTTACAGCTTTTGTATATTTTATACGATGATGCCACCGGCACCCTAATGAAATACAGGAGTAATCTTCTGCAGAACCATGGGTGTAGCTCACAACCGAAACGGCGCAAACTTACTCAAGAGAGAGACGATTTGGTCATGGAGGCCCAAATGCAATTGATATCACGCCAAATATCCGTGGGCCACTTTTTGGATAAACTTCGTTGATTTTTGAGAGTACTATATTAAAGTTTATAAAATTTTCTTGATTAAATATGGTTTTTATTCTTAAAATCTTAAGTTTTCTTTGAGTTGGTGCAACACTGTTCAATTTACCTATTCGCTAATTTCATATGAAGGAAGTAAAATCTCTACAAATACCACCACTTTCTAGCATGTATCTAGGTGTAAAAGTACCAGGACAACATACATTTGTAAGAGGTAAATATTTGTTAAAAATTATAAGTATCGAACACCTAAAGTGGAACTAGTGATAACGAAATTATCATTAGTTCCATTATTTCAAGTTCTATTCATAGTGGAACTAGTGTTGATAAAAATTATCATTAGTTCCATCATGGTACAAATCATGGAACTAGTGGCAACGAAGGATATTCCACACACTGTTGTAGGGTGTGCCGTGTATACCTATACACGGCAAGTCAGTCACCCTTATTTGAATGTCTGACTAACGTAGAGTGAGTCAAATCGATACTTTTTAAATGAGGTACGCCGCGCCGCGGTCGTGAAATTTAATAGCATTTTCACGAAAATGCGTAATCATTTTGTGACCTTTGCGGTAAAAGCGCAAAATAATATACTTTTAAAGATATAGGTACCTCTACAATACAATGATGAATTGATGACAATGAAAATGAAACCTATGGAATGGAACGGAAGTATTTTCCACGCAGCAGTCAATCAAGTCAACAAGCCTCAAGTGAATTAGAATTTCCTGATTTACAAGGTTGGTGCTAAAGTTAATTAAGCATGCGATAGGATATGGTGAATTTACGTAGGTACTTACAACAAAATATTGAATGACAACCCTGTCCAAAACCGAAAATTAAACCAGAAAAGAGATAAAAAACTGAAATTGTCAGTCGCAAATGAACACCGAAATTGCTTTTGACGCTGTATGCGCACTTTGATCAGGACTTGACGTGAAGATGAAATGATTGTATCAGGAGGATATGAAGTGCGTATGGAATGAACGAGGGGTTATAAGAGCGATTGCCCAAAAGTATGCTGAAAATATCTTTAACGGTGGCGTGCAAATGCCTTTAGGAATTTAGATGTAATAATGAACAGACGACCTAATCCTGTTCAAAGATTTAAAGTTGTCGAAAGAGTGAAGCCGCGCTATGAAACGAAATTAAAATTAAAATACATATGACAGTTCAAATAAACAAAAAATATGGATTGGGTCAAAAAATAGGGGATCTCTTGAAGCGGCGTCCAAGTTCCTCCTTCACGAACGCCTGCCTGCCTGCGTCTGCCTGCTCCAAAGCACGCCTTGGTGAGGTCTACGCGTCCGCGGTGTCAGTTTCAAAAATTGCGCAGCTCTCCACCAAAAGCTACAAATAAGATATAATGATAAGTAGGTACCAAAATAACGCTAACACGACCAAAATGCCACCACGGAATATAAACACCAAATACATACCCAGATCGTTTCCCACGTCTGGCCTTTGAGTTCAGATGAAATAATGGATGAAGTATCGGGAAAACGCCAGCAGTCGCTAAGGCCGGCGTCAATTCTTGACGACCAGGGTCAATTCGTCTTGCGTCAAGGTTGCCCAAAACACATTAAACGACCACTCCCATCGCGAACAAAACTGTACAAAACTGAAAATGTGCACCAAAATGCTTTCGACTCCAACAGGTCAATGAAAATGATTTTTTCCAGTCCTGCCAAAACTGACAACTACCAATAAGAATCTAGAATAATTCGAACTTTCAATTTCGCATAACCAAAAACATCAACCAGCCTGTATCCCAATAAAATCGAAATAAAAATTAGCATTACAAAGGAGTCTTAAAACGACGTCTGCGAGTTCACGCTGCATGAGGTAGGTACATATATTTGAAGGTATGTAGAGCAAACGGTTTTGCATACCTATTATAAACTTCTTATTAAACCTAACCGCGGCCTGTATATAGGCTAGGTAGACGCAATTTTAAATAAGTATTGGTACAAGAAAAATCAAGTACAGATTATTATTCCTTAAATTGTACCAGTATTTGATTACTATCATGGTTAGGTATAGACGTTAATTGCGTGTCCACAACAACTTAACCACATTTTTCGAGAAAAGTTATTAGGCGCCCTCGATTTAGAGCGTTTATAGATGACCCATTTTGGCCTATCGCACCATCGGCCTACTTGGACTGCTTGGGCATAACACAAACTATGGTCACAGATTACTAAATAGTTACTACGCTATGGGCATCTAAGTTTTACAATTGTTAACGTGTCAACAAACGTAAAGTACTAACTCAGCAAAAAAACGCAAGTCTAGCTAGATTAAGAAATGGTTTGGATTTTTACGCACTTGCTGTGGCTTCATATATCAAAAGTGGCAGAAACCGTACCCGCGGCGTAACTGTGCCAAAAGTAACAAACTAACTGCTCAATTAACTTGAACAACAAACTAAGTGTTTCCCAGAAACTTCCGAATAGGTTAGTTCCTCATCTACATATGTATGCAGTAATGGAGTGGCTATAGAATAGTAGTCGCGAGTTCATCTACATAGTGATAATCGATCGGTGGGGTGGCGACGGACCGTACAGTGTTTGCGGGCCTCGATGTCCGCCCTCAGTCATGCGACTGCATACGTAATGAATGCTCGTTTAGCGAGCGGTGCGTCGGGACTTGGTGAAATGCGGGAGTCATGTGGCTAGGGCAATAGCAGGTCGCAGTCGCGTGGTGAGTCGTCGTGTTGGGGTGTCGAGTAGAATTCACTCACAGCGGCGCCGCGGTGGCGAGCGGCCATGCTGCGGCTGTGCTGCTGCCGACCCCCCGCCGTCGCACCCGCCGCCGTTCCCGCGCCTGCCCTGGCGCCCGACCTCGTCGCTGACCTGCCCGCACACACACGGTACGAACCGACCATACCCACGCCACCCGCCTGTCAATCAAACCTCCATTGCCGACCCCTTTTGTACAACGCCATTTCTTTCTTTTGCCACAGAGACTCCAGTGCTACTACAGCGAGCCTCGATAGAGAAATCAAATTGACAACTAATGACGACATATCCTACAAGAGCACAATCGGCGAAACGACAGAAGTCGGCGTCACAGATGGCAACCTCGAGGAAGTGTCGCTACCACGCTCGCCCTCTATTCGAGTCGAAGACTATACAACGAGAACGATTGAAGCGGAGAATGCCCCTCCAATAGAAATAGAAACACAACAAAGCGTTGCAAGAGAAATCCAAGAACCAGAAGGTGCGAAAACGTTGGAGCACTACGAGACGAAAGCGTTCGGAGAAACCGAATCACTTTTCGGATCCCAAAAGTCATTGACTTCTGAAACGGACCCTCAACCTCAATCTCCAGCACAGCGGTCGCCGAGTAGAAAGTCATCACCGAGCCCCACGAGAGTCGAGAGAAGCGCTCACTCGAGCCCGTCGAAGAGCAGAGTAACCACGCCGTCCCCGGTGCCTTTTAATGAATCATACGATAAGCGACCGTCGGCCGGTGAGCGCGACGTGCGCACCGCGCTGTCCGAGTGCCTCGTGCCACCGCGACATGAGGACTGGGAGGTGACCGAGAATGGCCTCGTCGAAATAGAGAGATTAGCCGTGGACCCATCCGCGCGAGCCCCGGCCGCATCGTGGCGGGCGGCGGCGCGCTCGAGCTCGGTGCACGTGCGCTCGCTGCGGTCCCGCGTGGCGCGCGCCGCCTGTAGCGCGCTCGGCTCGCTGTTCGAGCACCGCGGCCGCGCGCTTGATCCAGAGCTCGAGGAGGCGACGGTGGCGCTGTTGGAGCGCTGCGGGGACGTGAACCGCTTCCTGCGCGCGGACGCGGCAGCGGCACTGGGGCGCGTGGCGTGTGGAGGCGGCGGCGGCGCGCGCGCTGCGGTGGCGCTGTGCCGACGCGGCTGCGCGCACCGTGCGGGGCCGGTGCGCGCGGCGGCGGCGGCGGCGCTGGTACGGCTGGTGGCGCACCGTGGCGCAGCGCGCGTGCTAGACCTGCCGCCGGAGCCGCGCGCCATGCTGCTGCGCGCGGCGGGCGAGCTACTGGGCGACGCGCACGCAGACGCTCGCCGGCACGCGCGCGACCTGTGCCTCGCGCTCGCCGAGGACGTGCGCTTCATGCCACTGCTGAAGGAGTCGATGCCGGCGTCCCGCTACCGCGCGGTCGAGAAGCACGTGGACAAGCTGATATGCCGGTGAGACTAGACAGCTTTCGGTGCGCCCGCCACGGTGAGGCCGAGCCTAGGTGCTGTGACTCGACTATGTCGGAAGTTACGATAACTTCCGCCCCATAATGTGATATATTGCGTATATTTTGTAAACCGTTATGATATAATATGTATTATTTTTATAAACAATAGGTACCTTCAGAATTCGGTTCGTTCGTTTTCGATTGGGATATATCTAAAGACGAATTATTTAAGATGCTACAGCGATCGTTAGTTGTAGTTGTTACAAATTACCGTCCTGATTACGCTGATTACGTCTCTATTCTATCTAGTTTATAAGTAAGTAATCAATTGTTATCCTCCAATGGAGTGATGTTCTTTATAACACAAAAATGTTTTAAAAGTTTTAGAAATTATATCAATGAACTAATGACTTGGCGTTTGATTGTGTATCGACCATCGAAAAAGCATCCGATTAGAACGTCCTCGTCAGAAACATGGTAGAGATAGCTATGGGAGTGTTTTAGGATCGCGAAGCGCCGCCGCCGGATCAAACGCGCGAGGGAAGTCCAAATTTAGGGCGCAAATTTAAAGTCGTTCATCTGACGACAACTCATCCAAAAAGTTTGTACCTGGGTCTCATCAAAATTTGTCTGTGTAATAGTGTGCATCAACATCAATCAAAATTGTCAATGAATGCCACCAAATCAATATTTATTCCAACAAACAAGATCATAGCCTTAGTGAAACCACACAGATTCTTAAACATGTAAAGCCTTCAACAAAACGTGAATCAAAATGGTCCCACATTTTTTCTGAATGGAGTTGAGTGTATTTCACTATGAGCTTCCACCAGAAGTGTTGTTGCAACTGGTTTCGTTTCTGTTCTGGGCGTGTATGTACCTTTACTGTTCGATAAAGGCGCCGTGTCAGTCATCGGAATGGTGCTCCAGGGTGGTGACTCTACTACATGGCTCTGTGGCCACCATTGTAGGACTCTCCCAATGTGGAGTAGCATCGCTCTCGACCAGTCGCCTTACCAGTGAGATTTCCATTCCGTTTAATTTACATACTTATGATAAGATTAATTCTCAAAATTTCAAATAATAAATATCAAAAGCTCTGGTTCTTCTCGGTAATAGGTACGCATACTTTTTTTGGGAACCTTCACTACATTTCACTTCACTTTCAAATATAGCCAGGAGGAAATACACATGTGTGTTCGTTTGGAAACTACAGATGGTGTTCTGGCTACCCATTTTTGAGAATCGAAATCGAAGATTTTTTGAGAGAGAAAGAGGAAGAGCTCCGTGGTTTAGTGGTTTCATGCTCGCTACTCACGCAGGAGATGCCGGTTCGAAACCTGCTGACCATGTGCCAATGTGGATAAGTAATTTATCTTAAGTACATTGTACGAACGTTCTAACGGTGATGAAAAACATCGTGAGGAAACCTTCAATCACCATAGCTGCGGCGATAGGCTAGCCCCCTGTCACGCGTAATTCAGTATTGAATAACGGCTCAACTTTAACCGTTGTTCTAACTATATATTTAAATGTAAATAGCCGCCGTATGACCGAACGTTGACTAAAACTATGGTTCACCGCATCCATTTCAGTGAAAATAATGCCGAGGCATTTCGGGCTGATGATATGGTCCTGGGGATACTTCGCGTTCGACCTAATGTGGTGCGTCCTCTCTGGCACTGAGAGTTACCTGATGTTGTGCCACCACGTCAGCGCACTGGTAGCCATAACCATGTACATGGGCAAACAGAACACGGGATGCAAGTTTGCGTGTCAACTTGCAGCGACGGAAATAACCAATCCTCTGCTACAGACTCGATGGTTAGTAGAGAAATCAAGTATCGTTACTGAAAATAAACAAAGAAATATTTCAAATCTCTTCTTGACTTCTCTGAATAAGCGCAAGACCACGCAGAATTGTATACAATCAAAAATTCTTAATATAAATGGAATAATGGTGACATTGATGGTATGGCTACAATATAAGTACCTATCTAACTATTTATAATATCCAGGTTTCTTCGTACCGAAGGTTACGCCAACACACGCATATACTTGTTCGTGGAAGTGGTCTATGTGCTTCTCTTCACATTCACGCGCGGCATACTTGGTAGTTGGGTTTTGTATAAAATGCTCACGGAAAAGGTGTTCGAAACAGATGAGACGATCATGTGCTTCGTGTTCTACGTTGTGGGATTGCTTTTCATTTATGATATATATGGATTCGTCGCCTACAAATATAAGGATAAAGTCGTAAGTTTATGAGATTATTGGAGTCAAGTAACATTCCGGTGGAAGATTAGAGCCTTGGTCATCAATCAATCAGCCAAAGATATGACCTATCGAAAATGTTAAAGGTGCTGTTATTCCACTGTCCTAGAATTTGTAACAAATACGCATGAAGATTCATTAATTCTACAAGACACCCTTAGAATTAACGGACAGGACTGTTATCCCTAGACAGCAAGAAACGCGAAATTTTTCCATGTTCATGAGCATGGAAAATTTTCACGTCACAACTTTGCAAAGTTGTTATGTGGACGGCCTAGGTTTCGATTGTATTAATAGTATGTATTTTAGGAATGAAAAATTCTACTCCTTGTTGAATTTTATTATTATCACAACAGTGACCAGTGCACTAGTTTATTTGTATAATAACGCAAATACATTATTTTCAGGGAGTCTTGAAAAATTATTTCACAGGAAACACGAATAATATTGAAGGGGTAAAATCGTAGAGAAAGTCTACATTTAAAATTCCATCGTTGAGAATCCTCTGCTAGTAAGGAACTTATTGGGAAATATAAATTTATAAGGAAAACTGTTTTACGGTTTGTTGTAATTTACAAAAATATATACCTACTCAGTAAAAGAAAGTGTTAAAAATTTTTCTTGGCTGCCAATCAACAACAAATATTTGGTGAAAATACTACAATAGATGGCACATAGTCAAGGTAAGTCGGTACCTATGTCTAAGCTAGGAAATGTGTCGGTGACACTTATCAATAATCCTCACGGCGTCAAAACTAACCAGAGATCCATTTTATAACTCCTTATGGTACTTATTCATATTTATATTCGTTTAATTTGTAAACATGTACAGGCCGCACAGGAGACAGCTGACCCCCCCCCAAAAAGTGCTACAAAAGCGCCCTCTGTCGTGGTTAAATCCTTGATGACCTTCATTATTAGTATTATTACATAGCTGCGGCGATGGGCTTTCCCCCTGACACGGAAAATGGAGTATTGAATCACTGGCTAAAAGTAGGCACAGTTGTGCCTTTGCCACCCCTTATGGGAAAAGGCGTGACGCTATGTTAATTATCTTTATGGCTAGTGCCATCTATTAAATTGTTAAAGAACTAACAGGTTAGCCAAGCAGAAAACTGATACCCTTGATGACTATCATATATCATATACAATGCCATCTATTCGATATTCGATAAACCACCAGGTCCGTCACCAGGGCCGAAGCATACGATAAGCTTATTTCGTTAGTAATCCATAAGTCGTACGTAGCGCAAATAGCTACAAGTCAGATTAAATTAGAGATAGCAGGTTCAATTCCACATAGGCTCCATTTTTGCTAAGCAAAATATTGGTAATGTTGGTGTAATTTTGGAATTGCACCCAATACGGTGATTCATAGAAACGATGGGTTGTTAAAATACCTACCTAGCTTATTACTTATTGTTATTATAAAAAAAGTTATTTTTAATGTTTAAATCTATTTAAGTATTTCATTTAAATTTATCAACAAAGAAATGTATATCGTAGACAAAGATATAAACACAAACTATGATAAATCTTCCGTAGAGAGAATCAACATGCTACTAAGGTAACAATTTACATCTCTCAACTTTCATCATCATAGCATATCATAGCATATTTAAATAGCACGTAGGGTCAAATAGTGTTACCTGGATAGCAATTTATTGAAACTTTGCTTCGATATAAATCGTTCAGACCTAATAGCCAATATTATTTTTAATATCGGAGAGGGTGCCCCTCATTATGAAGCACTTGTTCAAGTCTGGACTTCATTCCAGTAACCATTTTCGAACATATGTAAGTATTTAATGCTTGTTGTTTAATGCGTGGACCTCAGATTTAATCACATTACAGCATTCAGAAACTGAGGTACTTTTCTTCTCATTGTTAATAATAGACAAAACAGATTCCTGTAAAGCTGATATTCCTTTGTCCCACAGAATTAAGATCTGCCTTTTTTGTAGGTACGTGGCTTAGATTATTTACTCTATAGACGGAGTGTCACTTTCGCAATTGCGTCGAAAAATAAGGCGCACAACAGTCAGCGTTGTATTTCGTACTATAATTATAGTATTTATACTATAATTTCATGCTTCGTACTATATACTATCCATAACTAGGGATAGTACAACAAAATACTACAATTTTAGTTATAGTCTGTAGTTAGCCGTTTTTCCATCCGGTCTGGCATGCGGCACCGGGTGCCGGTGCCGTGCCGGCGGCGTATGGAAAAACGCCTATTGTCTTTTGACGGGAATTCCCGTGAACTTATTCTTTCGATACTCATTTGTTCGAACAACAACTTTGCATATTGCCTTTTAAGCTTTTCGCAATAGAGTCCATAGTACTGCGAGTTATTTATTATTCTGTTGGTACGACTGTGCAATAAAGTAGCCTCGTTTCGCATCTGCCCGAGTGCATGCGTTTGCATGAGTGCTTTAATTTCTTTCATTCTCATTCGTTATTGAAACGAATAAGTGATAATAATTAATTGATTGCGAGTTTTTGTGTAGATTATAACGTCTGTAGTGCTCAATTATTATGGAAAGTGGCAGTGACGGCCAAGAAAATGACGAAAGACCGGGAGTATCCACGCCAAAGAAGAATTGTCTGAGTAGAGGTGATATGGTAGAAAAACAAAAACATCGTCTACAAAAGTATAGGCCGGATTGGGAAAAGGACCACAGGTTCACTAAATGGCTCACCCAAGACCCTAAAAATATTCATAAAGCAAGGTGCAAAGTTTGTGATGTTTCAATAGTTGCAGAAAAACACATAATCACAAAACACAGTGAAGGTCAGAAACATCTAAAAAATATGTCTGTTATACGAGGCACCCAAAACGTATCGAGTTTTTTTGAGGCAAAAACTTCTTCGAAACAGGAACCTAGCACAACAAAATTAGCTAGAATTGCAGAAATGAAGTTATCTGCTTTTTTTGCCGAACACAACATAGCATTAAATGTCTCAGACCACCTAGGCAAGGTTTTGAAAGAATGCATACCGGACTCTAAAGTAATAAAAGAGATGAATTTCACTCGGAAAAAGAATGCTAAAATAGTTTATAAAGCCATTGGTCCCAGCCATAAAGCGAATTTAGCCAAGAAACTTGAAACATCAAAGTTTAGTGTAATGACGGATGAATCAACGGATATTTCGACCAATAAAGCCTCATGTGTAGTTGTCCGTTGTTTTGACGAAGATGAAGGAAGAATAAAAAGTAAATTTTGGAACGTTCATAATTTATTCAGTGGTGACAATCAAAACGAAGCGAATGAAGGAGCAATTGCAAACAATATTTACAGTAAATTAATTGAGTCATTTACTAGACATAACATACCACTTGAAAATATTGTTGGATTTGGATCCGACGGATGCAATGTCATGATGGGCTCGGAAAACTCAGTGGCCAGTAGATTCAAAGAAGAGTGCTCCGGAATAATAATAATGAAATGTACTTGCCATTCCATTCATCTTTGTGCCAGCGCAGCGTGCCAAAAATTACCCAACAGATGCGAGGAGCTAGCAAGAGGCATATTTCGTTTTCTAAAGATGAGCTCTAAACGTTGTGCGCAACTGGTTCAATTTCAAACATTTTTGGAATTAAAACCACAGAAAATGTTACATCCATCCCAAACAAGGTGGCTTTCGCTTGTTCAAGTTGTAAAAATAATTTTGGACAATTGGGAAGCTCTTAAGCTCTATTTCACCGACATGGCACTATCAGAGCGTTTGATATCTGGTCAAATAATTATTGATTTGCTAAGAGACCCATACATGAAGCTTTATTACGAATTTATGACATGGGCACTGCCTAAATTCACTAACTTGAATTTACATTTCCAGTCTCAAGAAGTAGTTGTGACTGAATTAGCCCACAAAATTAAAGAGCTCTACAAAGATTTCCTGTTTTGCTTCATGCAAAGAAATTACGTCAATCGCACCGAAATATGTGACATTGATCCTGCAGACACTGCATGGCAATTACCAGACGAACAGATGTACCTTGGAATAGCAGTTGCTTAAAAAATTGACACACCAGAGATTAAAGCAGATATCGTCAGACGTAAAGAATTTCTTAGCAGATGCAAAGATTTTTTGGTGGAATCTGCTCAACAGATCAGAAAGAGATATGATTTTAATAGCAAGCCACTGCTTTTAATTTCAGTTCTGAGTCCCGTGAAAGCACTTAGTCAACGTGAACGAGAGATTACCCCATCGATTTTACCAATTGCTTCTGCCTTTCCCAGAGTTACTGATGTAACAAATATTGATAACATACAACTGCTTGATAACCAGTGGCGTGCATTAGCTTCAGCGATACTACCGGAAGAAATCAAATCTGAACAAAAAACTGATGTATTTTGGAATAAACTATATAAGTGGCATGATTTGACAGAACATAGGCCATTTAAAGAATTATCAAAATTCGCCCTAGATTGCTTAGTACTTCCACATGCTAATGCCGATTGCGAAAGAATATTCAGCAAAGTAAACCTAACGAAGACTAAGATACGAAACAAACTGGCAACACAATCTATAGACGCCATTTTGTTGTCTTGTGACGCTGTCAAAGAAGGTAGTAAAAGTGGAAATTGCACTGATTTTATTCCTTCTGAGGATATGTTAACAAGATTAAACTCTCATCAGGTTGAAACACACATTCAAGAGCTGATAAACTTAGAGGAGGAGTAAATTTTGCCTTATCTGATATTGATTTTAAATATTTTAAACATTGTTAAATTAGTATTAAAGCGTACTATATTTTTTGACAAAATACTATCCTTTTTGTATTTTTGTGCTATCCCTTTCAACGTACCCAAATCCAACACTGACAACAGTGGACCGCCATTCAATCAAACAGTCTGCCTTGAGCTGACATTGGAGACGCACGCGTTGTACAGTTTCACAGGTCATCAAAATTTGATAAAAAATGCCTTGCTGTGCGATTAAAGTATGTAGAAATTACAAAGGACGAATAAAAGCAAATCACAAGCCACCATTTCAACGGGAAGTCAACCTAAATTCGTTGTATTTCGTAAAACATTAAGTAAATTTCTTGTTGATTTCACATGATTCACACTTTACGTTTTATAAGTGTTGCCAGTTTTTCAATGCAAAATTTCCTCACAAATTACAACTATGCTCGCACCAAAGTGCTTTTGAACATGAGGTGATAAACTAGCATCGCCTTTTACCATACGGGGTGGCAAAATCACAGTTGTGACCAAACTCAATCATACTTCGTAGTTTATAGTCCGATTTGCTTCAAAATCTATATCTGGGAATCCGGTTGGAGTCAACACACAAGTACAACTAAAACATAATAATGTAATAAATGATGTATATGTTACGGCTAAAGCTAGGTGTGTATCTAAACTTAAGTTTAGCCGGCTAGTCTTAAGATTAATTGCGAGCGTCGGCTAATGTCCGAAATAATGTTCATTGCGATAAATCATTTCAACATTAGTCGGCTAAACTGCAGTTTAGCCTCGACGCTGTTGAGGCTAAAGATGGGTGGAAAATATGGTTGACATTAGCTTAAGTTAACTAAACTTAAGTTTATTTTTCAGTATACCTAATGTTGAAAAATTACCGTCTTAATCTGGAATAAGTGATGATGTGGGATGTAGCCGTAAACACTGCGGTAGCTTAGGTGAAGGATAAAGGGGGTGAGCAAAGCGAAGCCCCCTTTATCCTTCGTGTTAGGTTGAACATGTAAAAACAACAAAAAATACTTATACTCGTCTTACTATAGTTTTTCTTTACTCTTCACCTAAGCTACCGCAGTGTTTTGCCCTGATATTAGAAATAGCTTTCATATCTGAATAAAATTACCCCGCTCCGCTCCCCGCAGTCGCACGAATACTTCGTTTTTAACATTGGCTAACTAACGCCAAACATTAACCGAAACGCATCGGCTAATGTGCAATCTAGCAGATTAAAGATGACATCCGTTATCACAAACGAACATGACTTCGGACATTAACCGAGGCTTGAAATTAATCTTAAGACTAGCCATTTTTATTATTTTGAGGTCTGATTTCACATCTCTTACTGCATTTCCAATTAAAAGATGGGCCTGAAAAACTCTGCGCATGTAATGCCGGGTCTTTTTTGACGCTACCTATTGAAAAAGGATTAAATAAATACTCAGTCATTTTCTTTTCAGTCTAATTTGTTTACCAGTCGCTATATGAATTAGTTAATTACTTGAGAATATTATACATTATGTAGTGCCTATGAATATTACAAATTATGTAGTTCCAAATTAGTCATACCATACCATTAGCTACACGAAAGATAGATATTTAAGTTAAATCTGTGAAGATAAAAAATATTTAGTTGCATACTTAACCGAAATTCAGCTAACATAATATGGTTAAAATGAGTTTAGTTTATTTACCAAGTTTATTTATTTAGGTTATACTGTAGAATAAATGATCGAAGGTAATCCACAAACTTTTAGTTTCCCTACTTTTTCCGGTAGTATTGCTTTTGTGGCAACATTTGACACGCACACAGATTAACAGGTCGCGAGCGTTCCAACATGTCGACACGCACACTAGCCTGCTAAAGTTGGCCTGTTTTCACCGCTGTCATTCAGTACTAACGCGGTATCTAGTGTTTGTATAATCTAAGGTACGTGGTTGCACAGCGGACATACAGCGTTGAAAATATCTCACCATTCAAAATTCTACCGTGGGCATGCCATCAATCACATTTATATTGTTTTATTTTGTGGTTTTGCAATGTCTCATAAATATTTTAGTTCTCAAAGCATAATAGTAGTTTATGTGATTGCTACATAATGGAGGGCATTAATACTCGAGAGTATAATATCACTCGAGAGTTTTAATGCCTAATTATGTACAGTTACATACACTAGTTTATCTACACACATACCTTGATGTGTTCAAGAACCGCATGTTTGACCGGCATTGTGGCTCTGCAGTTGTTTAGCTTGTTCTGTAGTACCAACTTCACAGACAAACTAGGGGTAGAACGCAGGCGGGCATCGGCGTTCGAAATTTGAATGTCGTAGTACGTAGAAAAATTACACATTATGGTCATAATATGATACAATCTTCAGATAAGAAATGAGTTTTTACCAAGTAGTTTAACATTATGATCATAACGTGCGGTTTTTGTACGCAGTAAAGAGGGTTTATGATACGTGTAGATAAACATCCTTAAGTAATCCTTCTTCGCTATTATTATTATCAGGTCCGCAAAATTACAAGAAAGCTTACCTCCCTAAGATTGCGTCATGATGCGTATGGTGAGATAGAGTTGACGGTGACATACCAGGAGAGCTTCTCAACGATGGTCAACTCTAGGGAACTCTTCAAATGATAAAGACAAATCTATAGCGATTTGGGTATTTTCTATACCAACTCGTGCCTAGATTGTTACGTTTTTTCTTGTGTGATGATGATTCAGAGCTTTTTTGTGCAAATCCATTTCGAATTTGACCGGGTTTTATGTCTAACATGGTAGATCTATGTATTCCACGGTCTATTGTCATTATTTTTCATTCAGACATAATCAAATCTGTTTTACACACACAAAACACTACATACACAAATGGTTACGTGCCAACATACAAGAAAACACGAAACAATCAAGTCTCTTGTATGGAAACAACTTTAAATTTTATAAAAGCGCGTAGTTACATAAAAGGGACCCATGTGCCCTTTGGGTAGCTAGCTGGCTTTTAATGGGATGCATTTGTAAATTCTTTGTTTTTAGAATCGCGATTGTTGAATCATCTGGGAAAATGTATAAGGTTTTTTTTTGTTGAGAATATCATGATGCACTGCTTGCATTTGGCTTGCCGTTTGATAAAGTTTACTTTTTACCAGAAAAGTGTTAAAAACTGAGTTTATTATAAAAAATATCTGGCGGCCGCTATCTTGCTGAAAGCCAGTCACAAACTGACAAAAGACGCCGCAAACAAGCATTTCTCAATGTTTTGGTTTTGAATAAAAGTATTATAATATTTAATTATCTTATATTTTATGTACTGTATAATCTACGTCTGCAAATATAAGTGATCCCATATGATGAATAGTCTCCTCAATTTCCTGGCATAATGTTGGGTACTGCACTAATCGGCCGCCAACTAGCACAATCACCATACAATTAAGCATATTTTTTTTTCTTATGAATATGTACTGCAAAGAAATAAAAAAAATATGCCATGGTCATGCTAGGAAGAACAACATGATTATTGATATTGTTTTCTTATGATTATAAGAACACAGTCATTATTTACTCTCAAAGTGAGTTAAATAATAGTATCAAACTAAATTTCAAATAAATCCAATCATGTTTATGTGTCACTAACAAAATTAACATAATTTCATAAATGTGGTAGGTAGATCAATAAATATAAGCCTACCTATATATACCTATAAGTCCAATTAGACTAGGGATAAGGGTAAGATCTTTCGACTTCTTAGTAAAATCATACCCTGGTTTGGAAAGCTGGATCTTAGTGGTAAGTTTAGCACACTTTTAAAATGTGCCCAAGGAAAGCCATTGGAATTTTTTGCTGTGGATAACTATACCTATATATAAAATCTAGTTTTTTATTTGCACTATATACCTATTATTGCCCTAGTTTCTTCTGTTATAATTCCTTCTATTATTATGTCTTCCAGAGTGAGCATTATTTTGTCGATCTCTCCAGCCCCCATCTCTTTGCTGTTTGTTGTATGCATTTCCATGATCATCTTCGTGGCGATTATCTGAATTGTCTCGGTTGTGTCTTCGGTCCGGTCTTTCCCTAGTTCTATCATATGGGTGATGTCTATGTGACCAGTTACCTTGCAGGCTAGCCATGACGAGGTCATTCTGTTGTGCAGGTTGTCTGTCGTCAAAGTGATTGTATATATCTATATCATTCCTCTGGCTCATTTCTTCAAACTGTTGCCTTACGTGGGGGTTTGCTTGGAATTCAAAAGAATGGTCTAGGCCTAATGAGTTGCAGCGTATTGGCGGCGGGAGGGGCGCCATGCGAGCTCGGCACTGGAGAGTGAGTGTGCGATGGAACAGAGCCGTGCCTCGGAATAAGGCAAGCGCGTAAGGCACTGATACTTCATGGTGATAGGTTATAAATGCGAAATTTTTCTGCCTTCCATCTCTTTCTCGAGGAATCCGCACTTTCTCCAAAGGCCCCGCCTGGCGACAATGAACCAACAATCTAAATCGATGCTTTTAATGCACAAATGATACTTTGAAAGTTGTTGCAACTTACCTGCAAAAACAATTCGTACAGTATTTCTTCGGATACTTGCTCGGATATATTGCCGCACCAAAGCGTCTTGTTATCGTCGTCAGACATTGTTATACTGGATAAGTTCTGAAAACCGGGAAAAGTGAACTTACACAAAACACTAAAGCAAAATATTTATGAGTTTCGTTGCAAAGCTCTACCACAGATCATGAAATGTAGTAGGTACAGGTACAGCTCGCTCGACGCGGCGTCAACGCAGCGAACTCCGCTCACTGAAGTCATGACCATAGATAGAGTCACTCACAGACTATATAGGGATACATAAGTCACTCACACGCTTGGACGAACTACCTATTTCGTTTAGGTAGTTCGTCCAAGCTCACACACAGACAGTGTGACCATCTTGAAATTGGACATCCTGCCTTGAGAAACTGCCAAATTGTGCCACACACTTCGAATAATGCGTTTACCACACGGCTGTAAGCCACCGTCCCAGCAGAGGTGACTTTGTTGGTTGCAATCCGTGTGGACGGCAGATGTAAGCCAAATTCTAAATGACCTTCATCGTCCATGGCTTGCGGGAGCGTGATCAAATCCACGGATTGCAGCGGTGGCTTAAAGCCGTGTGGACGGCAGATTACAGCCAAACCAGGCAGTTGCGCTGTGACAGCCAGCGGGTGCGCACGTACGTTGTAGGTGAAAATGTCGTCGAGCCGCGAACGCAAACTCGTAAAATGTTTCCTTGTCCATTCTTAGGAAGTTATGAACATCATTGAAGTCTAATAATTCCAATAAGTTTTAATGGCTAAGAATCGATCGTTCTTTCAACCAACGATTCATCCACTTCCTTTTTTTTTTCTTTTTTTCATCAATTGCGGACAAAAACGCTAAGGCAAGGCCCACTTTTTGAAATTTTGACAAATTTGGAGCCTACAACACGGAGATGTTTTCACGCCAGAAGACGACTAGCGAGTTATTCGCGAGCGTGGCTTGGCGCGTTGGCTGACATCCGTCTAGGCGAAACACAATCCGCGGATGCAAGCCAGTTTCCGCCAAGGTGACCCCTGCTGGGACGCTGGCTTACAGCCGTCTGGTACATGTTTAAAATGCCGAAAAAATGGGTAGTACGTATGATTTTGATTTACAAAAATATTTATTATAGTAGGCTTCACGAATTCGAAACGAAACGAGCTATTCGAGCAATTTATAATTAAAAACGCACAGACTCCAGATTTTCGAAAACATAATGTATGTACGCAAGAACCTTACAACATTTTCCAAATGTAGCGATAGCTGTAATATTAACCTAAGAAATAATCACAGACTACTTGCACCCCAGTTAAGACACGCGAAGGATAGCAATTCTTTCAAGGGTCAGTGCATTCTATCTCTACATCTACTACAACAAGATAGCTTGAGCAATTTAAAAAACATGTTAAAGCGACTTTGTCGAAAAAGGGATATTACAATGTTCAAGATTACTTAAATGACGGGACTGTATGGGGTTAATCTGGCTCAACACAGACCTTGCTGTTAATATTTTTTTAATTATTATTCCTGCCTATTAATTATGATATAATGATATTATAAAATTTGTATTAGTTATGCACAAGCAATTTTTAAAAGAAATCTTAAAATCAATCTATGGGAGTTTCTACGCCCTCCTTCTCCCATAGTGGTCCAGTAGAAAGGTGAATGCAGAGAAGTGGCAAAAAATTACAATTGCAAACTATATGTAAATATCTACAGTAATAAAGATATTTGGAATTTGGAATTATGAGCGGTGAAATCAAAATCAAAATCAAAAATCATTTATTTCCATAGGATGTTGTTACATCACTTAGATCCGTCATTACATTTTTTTGGGTGAGTTCACTAACACAATGGCGGAATCTGTGGAGAAGAGCTCACCGAAGAAACTCCACAGTCGTCGCATCTTTTGCGTTTCCTTTTTTAAATAAAATATTGTCAAATTACAAAATGAATGCTAATTATATATCGAAACAGCCTGTTACTCAAACAATCTATTCCCATGGACATCTGTCCTCTAAGTAATCAGATATCCTATAGTAACCTTTTTTATACAATTTCTGTTTTATTATTATTTTAAACTTGTCTAAAGGTAAGTTTTTAATATCAGTAGGGACCTTATTGTAATAGCGTATACAATTGCCTTTAAAAGAATGACTAATTTTATGTAGTCGGCTTACGCAACTAACTTGTCTTTATTTCTAGTATTAAAATTGTGTATATCACTGTACTTCTGAAAATTAGTTATATTTCTTTTTACATACACAAGATTGTCATAGATATATTGAGACACAAATGTCAGAATATTGATTTCTTTAAACTTTTCCCTCAGTGACACTCTAGGCCCTAATCTATAAATTGCACGAACAGCCCGTTTCTGCAGAATAAATATACTATTAGCATTCGCAGCGTGACCCCACAATAAAATACCATAGGTCATTAGACTATGAAAGTAACTAAAGTAGACTAGTCTAGCGGTGTCTACGTCGGTAAGAGCTCTAATTTTTTTAACTGCGAACGCTGCCGAACTCAGTCTGTTCGACAATTTATTTATATGAGGATCCCATTGTAGTTTGGCGTCTAAAGTAATGCCCAAAAAGACAGTCGACTGCACAAGGTCTAATCTCTGTCCTTTTATAAATATGTCTGTAGTTACCGGGTTCACATTGGGTAACACGAATTAAATACATTTAGTTTTCTTTTCATTAAGTAATAAATTGTTAACAGTAAACCAGTTCACTATACTAGAGATAGCATTGTTTACCTCGTCATAATTTGATTGCTGTCTTTTAACTTTAAATATCAAAGAAGTATCATCGGCAAACAATACTAACCCATGTTTTGCTTTAACAAGGTAAGGTAAATCATTAATATATACTAAAAACAAGAAAGGACCAAGAATTGAACCTTGCGGTACGCCCATACTTATTGAAGACCCAGGTGATCTTTTCCCATAAACATCGACCATCTGAACCCTATCTGTTAGATATGACTCCAGAAGGCCAAGTGCCTGATCTTTTACACCATAATGGCGTAACTTCCTGACAAGAGTGTCATGATGGACGCAATCAAAAGCCTTGGATAGATCGCAGAAGACACCTATTGCATCCATTGCGTCTTCCCAGGTATCAAAAATATTGTCGATTAGTTCAACACCAGCATCGGCTGTTGAACGACCCCTTGTGAAACCAAACTGAGCAATATGAAATAAATTATTGAGATAAAAATGACTTTGCAATTGATTAAGTATGAGTTTTTCAAATATTTTGCTAAGCGTTGGTAGTATCGGTATGGGTCTAAAATTGGTGGGGTCTGATGTACTACCAGCTTTGAATAAAGGTATAACTTTACTTAGTTTCATCAAGTCAGGAAACACACCATTATCTATACATTGATTAAATATACAACAAAGGTGAGGTGCAATACAATCTACAATGGAACTAATAATTTTTACTGATAGACCATGGGCGTCAGCTGTCTTTTTCATTTCCAGGGATTTAAACGCTTTTACAATGTCTTCATTATTTACGTGCCTAAATTTAAAATCTGTTTTACATTCCTCAAAGTTTTGTTTAAGTATAGATTCAGCAGCAGCGGGAGATGAATTTAAAGACTTGGTTGTTGAAACTGGAATGTCCGTAAAGAAATTTTCGAAAGCTTTTGCTACTTCTAGGTCTGTACTTAGCAATTGATTATCTATCTTAAGCTTGAAGTTGTTATGTGTAGCTTTGGCCTTTCCAGTCTCTCTGTTTATAATATGCCAAGTCGTTTTCATTACATTGCTACTAGATTAAATTTTTTTTTAATGAAATTAGATTTAGCTACGGCACAAACGCGTTTAAACATTTTTGAATAACTACGAACATAATCTAGAAAGGCCGTATTTTTGTTATATGATTTCTCTTCATAGAGTTCATATAATCTTCGTCTGCTCCTATGAATTCCAACTGTCGCCCAATCACTAAACAAAGCTTTGTTATTAACTTTTATAGTTTTTGATTTAAATACCGTATCATATTCATTTTTGACAAGGTTAAATACTGAGTTGTACAACAAATTTGGATCGTCACTGTATGGTATTTCCCATAGTTTATCTAAATATTATTCCTGTAGTGTTCAAGCCGAGTGTCACTAACGGGCACACATGTAATATCCTCTTTTTGGTCCTTTTTTATTTTAATATTGAATATACCTATCTGACCAGAGTGATCAGAGGTTAATTTATTGATGACCGATTTGATAATGGGCGTAATGTTAGTAAATATATTGTCAATGCAGGTAGCAGATGTTGCAGTAATTCTAGTAGGCTCCAAAAACAGATAGTTCATGTTGTGACATAAAAATAAAGATTTTAATCTAGTACAAATATTATTATCCTCTAACAGATTAACATTAAAATCACCACAAATTATAAAAAATTTGTTTTTATCGCTGATTTTAATCAACACTTCATCCATTTCCTTTTCGAATAAATCAAAGGATGAATCTGGTGGTCTGTATACGCTCATTACAATAAGTTGTTCAAGTTCAATACAGGCTATTTCCATGGTACGCTCAACAGACAGGCTCACTATGTCAACTCGTTCCTTATATTTAAAACTATTATTTACAAGTATTAAGGAGCCACCGCGATCAGCTGTTTTTCTGTTGAACGAACTAGCAACGTGGTGGTTATTAAAGTTGAACATGAACTGATAACTCTTTAAAAAGTGCTCTGTTATACATAAAATATCAATATTATTACAGTTCATGAATAACTCAATTTCCAGTTCTTTACTTAACATGCCCTGTATATTTTGATGAACCACGTTTAAAATATTCTTACTTTTACATTTTTCATTACTAGTAACTTGATTTAATGGGCAAGATGAAGGTATATTTATACAATTATTAATATTACTGCCAGAGTTACTCTCTGTTGTCCTATGGGTTAATTTAAAGAGCTTGGAACAGATTCCAAGGAGTACATGTCATTATTAATACACTGCTCAATAGAAGCAGGCGTTTCATTAGTCAAAAACTTGACTGAGTTCAAAATAAAATAAGATAGTGACTGTGCTATCTGTTTTGTATAAAACCTAGATAGGTAATACCTATCCTTAGTCAAATAAAAATATTTTCCAATACAAATATTGGTGTCTATGAAATGAAATTTTTCAGTATGACGACATGTCAATGTGTGTATAAATGTATTATAATCATGTCTTATATGATTTTCATGTTGTGACAAAGATTGGCTGAAGGGAAACGCAAACAAGATTATTCTATCTACATTTTGTAAAGAATTTAATTTGGAAAAGTATTTAGTAATTAGTTTTTTAGATACATTTTCCCTTCTACCAATTAAAATAATTAGGGTGGTTGGTTCTAAAAACTGCGATGACAACACTTTGTTTAATATTTGTGAATATGTGGCGCCAGGCATACAGTTATTTAATATTGCCTGGCCCACGCGCTGACTAAGTTGTAAACCCATCTTTTTTCCAAGTTCATCGCTGTACATTATATACCTATCCTTTGTCCGAGAGAAGGAGGCGTTATTGATAACACTATTAGTACTCAAGTCGACTGACGGCGGCGCCTGGGTCAGTATCAGCTGTTCGGCCGGCTGCTCGGCGGGACACACTGTCGGCACGGAACAGTCCGCTGGAGCTTATTTACAATCACAGATGTGATTGTCGGTCAAAGATATGAAAGTGTCATAATTATACTTACACGTCTCCAACAAACTATTCATAGCCGACACATGTTCCTTAATTTCGTATTGTGCTGACTCATATTTACGTGTAATACTTTGTAATGATGAGTTTAAAATATGCATATCTGACTGGAGTCGCCGTGTGTCACATTCATACTTTTCTGTAGTTTTTTCCAAACATAATCTACAATCATCGATTTCGTTAATTAATTCGACACGTTCCTTGCTACAATTTACATTTTTACAAAATATTTTATTTCTATTAGCTAGTTTTTGTGTTTTTTTTATATAATTATTCAATTTAACATATTTCTTTAATTTATTTTTACTACAGCTCATAGTGGTTACTGATTGCGATCTATTAGGACTATCACACGTGAGATCACAAGCTGTTAGGTCAATAGTTGGTATGCCAGTTTGGCTCATGACCTCATTATATAAGGCCCTGGTTGTAGCACTGTCTCGCTGTTCCTCCCGCTCGCTGAAAACTTGAAGCTCGTGGTGTGCCTCTGCAAGCTGTTGTTCAAGTTATTTTATGTGTTGCAATGCTACGTGGTGGACATCATGACACTTGTAAAATGAGTCGACTTGGTGTTGTAGTTCATCTCTCTGGGCACTGAAATCCTGGCATTCAATGTCCAACTCACTGAGCTCTTCTTTTAGCGCCGAATTTTTCTTAATTTACTTTTCTATCTCCTTTTCACACTCATCTCGCTCTCGTAGAAGTATTTCACAAAGCTCTTGGCTCTTCTTGAGCTCCAGCAAGGTCGCTTTCAGCTTCAACTCCACATCGCATGTTCTCATCTTGCTTCGGGTCAGCATTGCACCCTTTTTCGCCTGAAAAAAACCACGAATAGGTGTCAGTGTATGACCGGGTGGAATACTAGCGAACACTAGGGAGTTTATTGCACAATGAAGGTGTTAAGTGTGTGTTTTTGTTGAATGTGGCAGAATGTTGCGTCTTCAACTTTGCTTCCGCTTTTGCCAAGTAAAGAGAGACAAAACGGTACCTGAGTGAGTGTACGGCAAGTGTTTCACTTATATGAAGGTTTGCTTAGTTTGTTACGGGTGTGAAAGGTGAGATTATTGATATAAATACAGAAATAAAACGATACTTCCCCCGTTTACGTTGTTGCTATTTGAACTGATTTTGACAGTTCAATCGGCCGGTAAAATCGGTCTTGTTTTTTCCAAAGCTTGTATGTTTGCACAGCTGTTTCTTATCTACACATTATTTAATCACTAATTACTACTTAAATTAAGTTTACTCGTGCAGAAAAGCAATTTTGACTAATTTAATTGAAATAAAAACTACAGAGCTGTTTACATCGTCAGCTATGCGGTCTGGGCTATTTCCCTGGAAAAAACACATACACGAATGAACAAAATAAATATTCATAACGTTCTTTATTAAAAAAACCATCCCTAAAATAATGCTACAATTTAAATCAGTTATTATTAAAAATTCTTGTGAAAAGCTAAAATTGTCCAAACTAAAATCTATAACACATCTCCCTACGATTTGCAGCAAACTTCCATTTACCGCCTTAACCCGTCTTTTCTCTTCTTGCACACATCTCGCACCCACTTGATCTGCAACGGCTGGGCTGATGCATGAAGCTGTAGCGCCTGTGTCTAAAAGAGCTACCACGACCTGCTGATCCGCCTCGACTGCGACGATCTTCCCCATTGGTCGTTTCGCTTCTGTGCTACGCTGCTGAGCTCGTCTGAGGCCCTCATTCCACAGGTCAGCCTGGTCACCGCTATCGGCCTCTAGCGACGACGTGTTGCAAAATCCGCTTGCCTAGGACGCAAATTATAATTATTAGTACCAGGTCTAATATGTGGTTCCTGACCACTTGCCGACGGCGAAACATTCGGCGTTCGTCGTGGGTCTTGAGTAGGGCCTTGAATAAATTGTGTGTGAAACGGTCTGTCTCCCCCCCCCCCCCCCCCTATTGCTATGGGCCAAATTCGGTCCAAAAGTTGCCGGGTTCCTAAACACATTTAAATTATCATCACTTCCCGGACTTAATTTCTCCATCTGTACCAGTACCGCCCTTAGCGCCTTCTTATCTACAAAATGGCTCAACATTAATTTATTTCTAAGATGGTTTTGCAATCCTCTTAAAAATTGCGTTATAAAAATGTCATCATTGGTAACACTAGCCTTCCTCGCCAGGTCTCCTAAATAATGGAAGTAGTCCAACAAACTTCTTTTCTCTTGCTTGGCATTGTAGAACTTCTCTGCAAAGTCTGTGCTTCCAAATTCCTCATTAATTTATTCACCACCTCGTCAAATGTCTGGGCACTGCCCTTAATTTCCCTAAAAAAATATATATTAAATACGAAGGAAATAATAATTTTAATTCCTCCGACGATATAAATTTCTTCCTCGATGCAGCATCTCTAAAGTCTTCTAAAAAGTCTTCAAAGGACTTCTGAGGACTCCCCGAAAAACAAGTTGACAAATCCTCCATCATGAAATAATTTTTTTTTTTTTAATTTTTTTAAATCATAAAATTTTTCACAAAATGTCCGCCGCTATAAAAATCTTCCTACAATATTTTCCTATTCGATTCTTCACTCGCTTGGCAGGTTGAGGTAATTCCTAAATAAAAAACTTAAGTACAGAAACACACTTCCCTTCAATGCACTTTCGATCCTTCCTCGATTCTTCAAGGTCTGGATCGACGATCACTATCCTCTTCTATTACGCCACTTCTTATGACGTCACCTTCCTTCTGAAGCAGTCTTCCTATTTCTGCGGTTCGTTTGGCGCCTCCGCCAATGTAGTGCTCCTAACCACTATACGATCACTGCCTACTTGCATTTCGTAAATACTTTAGTGGTATTAAGTTTTTTTTTTTTTTTTATTTCTAGTTACACTTTGTATAAAAGGGATCCACAACTGGCTCGATAGCCATTACGCTAACCCTCACTATAATTTAGCTCAGTCGCTGGCCGAAGCCTAAGGTGAAATGTGTCACATTGACTTCCCACATCCAAGCCTCTTTCTTATTAAAACTACAAAATAAGTAACAGTGTCAAAGTGAGCACCCACTCTAAAGAGGCCCGTATACAATATAATCGCATAAACAACTATCGAACCTTACAGTACTGTCCCGCACGCGGTCCCATATTGGGATCGTTATGAGCCGGCATCTCCACTTCCGCACGTCACGCAACGTCAACCACGATATAGGCATCTGTGGCCCTACAACGTATAGCCGCGACTATTGCTAGCTTGTCTGCGAGGCGCTGCTTCCTCTTATTTGCCTTTGAGGCACCATTTCTGTCGTGCCTCTTATTTTTGTACTCGTTTACCCTCCGAGGCGACCGCGTGTCACCACGCGAGCAAATAGGTTGGTGGCCCGCAGAAAACGACCCAACGAGAACCTGCGTATACACAGGTGCGGGACTGCATATAGTACAGGAACCCTCCTGGGGTATTTGATTTTCGCTATTTGCTTCCATCGTTACCCTTTCGGGCCCCTTCTCTCAAGTTTGCAGTACGTTAGCCGCCGGCAACGATATGGGTACCGTTGTTGGTGACTACAGACGTTTTCCGGCCGGTAAACCAGCACCGTACTGCGGAAGCATACCGCCCGCAGGTTTTGATTATTTAGAATGCGCACGTACCATACACTTTATTTTCAAAGCCTCTCGTTGTCCCTCTGAAGGAGGCCGGATGGGCTGCCTTACGCACTTACTTTAGAGTGTTCGCGCCGGAGAACACTGAATCGCCGATCGTCATACCTAGAGAAGGTCAGATGGGCTCCCCTTGTCCGCGGCTACCTGCTCATGGAACAGGCAGCTGACCCTCCGATTGGGGGGCCATTCGCAACCTGCGACGCGCTTGGTCCCATGGGGAATCGGTCCTTCTAGATCACCATGATCTTCAACCCCCATCATGTCCTTCGGTCACCCGGAGGCATGCCGGAAGATGTTAACATGTGTGGGTCCGTCAGGTAAGTTCGGGAGTTAAATCTGAATTCCTTCGTTACGTTCCGGATTCAATATCGCGCCCGTGACATAAAATAGGGCTTTATCCCCTTGGTACATAATCTCGCTTTCCAATCTTTGTACTTTGCCACCCTTGCCGCTCGCGCCGCAATTGTGCGATAAATGGCGCCTTAAACAGTTAAATCCTCTCCGGCTCATTTTACGATATATTACAGTACAACCTTGTAAACGAGAGAAAAGTTCTAATGATTGAAATAATTATTTTGTGTTTTTTATGAAGTCAATATTTTTAGCGTACGAGCGCTGCAAAGTCTATCAACATTCTGTTGGCCATGAAATCCGGAAAAAAAATCCACTAAACGCAAAAATAGACTGATCTTAACATGTTGACTATGCTCGGCTTATATATGAAATTATGATTTGGTGAAATGAATTAAATTTATTGCCCGGACACTATTAACCAACTAGGGAAATAATTGCTTGGATAACTTTAATTTGAAATTAGACAAAACTAAAACTTCATAGCATGGACACATCGATCACAATTCATGATATTATTGAAAATTGCAATACTAGTTACTATAGTAGCCATAATATAAGCTATATCACTAACACATATCACTGTCAAAAAACTAAAACAGTAAAGTGCAAAAAACTAAAACAGTAAATAACGTTAGGAAACAGTGACCCATTAGGCTTAATGTTGGAGAATGATCTTAAACTCACGGACACATTGTTAAGTGGTGTTAATAAATCAATAGAGGAAAACACTATAATAAAATAATAAAAATTACTAACAGTAAACGAATCGTAAGACATAATTTTTTAGTGTAATGAAAAATAGTTAGAATTAAAAAAAAAAATACTTACAGTTTTTCTAAATTTTCCCCTCCAAACCATATGCACTTATGCATTCGAGTAAACCAGTCCTCAAAACATTTGAAAAATGCATCTTGCTGGAGGTCGAAAAATAACCGACGAAATTCTTCGACGGCGTCGTTTGCTGTGTCAAAATTTCGTCCCCGAAGCATTTTTTTTATTGTGGGAAATAAAAAAAAACGCACGGAGCGAAATCTAGGCTGTACGGAGGATGGGGAACATTTGTGCCCCCGAAGTTGACAAATAGATGGTTCTAGCAGCTGTGTGAGCGGGCGCGTTATCTTGGTGAAAAATAATGCCACGGACGCCGCTCTTTGGCCGCTCACTACTCAACTCCCCAAAAGCTTGAGGTAGACAAACTTCGGAATACCATTCACTAGTAACTGTTCTACGGTATTCTAGCGGCATTACTGCTACCGGTCCACTACGTCGCAAAAAAACGGCAATCATTTTTTTATTAACGCTCCGACCGCGAGCAAGTTTTGTGGGCAACTGGTCCTCTTCATTGCGTGGATTGCTGCTTTGTAAGAGGATCGTAGCTATAGATCCAAGATTCATCAGTTGTCATGATGTAGGATACGTTTTGTGAAGTTCCACAAATTTGCACCAATCAACACGACGGTATTTTTACTCTGCTGTGAGAGAAAGGTACCCACCGCGAAGCTACCTTCCTGACTTTAAGGTAGGATGTAGGATATCCTAATGTAGGATAGTGGAAACAGCATGTGATCCAATATTCAATTCATCCTGAATCTCCTTATGTGTCATATTTATATTTTCCCGCAATAGCCACTCCACCCTGATGACATTTTCATGAGTTACTGCAGTTGTTGGTCGGCCGGGTCGGGGTTCATCGTTTGAAGCTGACGGGATCATGGACAAATAACGGAATCGTCGTCGGTGGCAGAAGGCTCACTAACCTTCGCTTCGCCGATGACATTGTCTTGTTCGCACCGTCAGCTCCTGAACTGAGGAAGATGCTGCAAGAGCTCAGTAATGCAAGCCTTGAGGTTGGACTGAAGATGAATCGTTCAAAGACACAACCTATGACCAATTGCGCGAAGCGTAGAGTGGAAGTAGATGGGCAGGTTATACAATATGTCGACAAATACATCTACTTGTGCCAGATAGTCTCACTCGAAAACAGGCAAAGCAAGGAGATCGAAAGACGCATTTCGAACGCCTGGATGAGTTACTGGTCCATGAAAGAGCTGATGAAGGGCAACCTTCCATTGACACTAAAGCGGAAACTCGTCGACATGTGTATCCTGCCCATTCTCACCTACGGCGCTCAGACGTGGTCTCTGACCGATCGTCTGAAGTCCAGACTCAAGGTTTGCCAAAGGGCTATGGAGCGTAGTATGATAGGAGTCAAACTGACGGACCGTATCAGGAATACGACGCTGCGCTCTATAACTCGCATCACTGACGTGGGTGTGCAGAGCGCCAACCTCAAGTGGAGCTGGGCCGGACATGTCTGCCGTATGCACCCGGATAGGTGGGCAAAAATTGCCACCGAGTGGGTGCCTCAAGACGGACAGCGCCGAAGAGGCAGGCCTAGGAGGAGATGGCGTGAGGACCTGGAGAGGTACCTCCCGGACTGGGAAGAGAGGGCGCAAGATCGGGAAGTATGGTCCGAAAGTAGGGAGGCCTTTGCCCAGCAGTGGGAAGCATTATAGGCCATTTAAAAAAAAAAAATTAACTGCTCATGATTCCGTTTAAACTCAGCCCAATACTTATCTTAAGTCTCCACCCTCCTTTTGATATAATCAGCTGTCTTACGAGATTGGCCATCTTTCTTGTAATTTGACCACAACTGATTTATTCCGTCAATAATTTGCTGCTGATTTTGCAACAGGTAGACGAATTCTTGGCTTGTCTCCATTATGGCTCAGATGCTAGATATAAGTATAAAATCACTTGTTTGATAATTCCTTGATAAAATCACTTGTATTATAGTTCCTTGATGAATTTCTTGATAAAATCACTTGTTTGATAGTTCCTGTTCCTTGATGAAATTGAGTTCCTAGTCATTCGCTTTTTACGGGTTTCTTGATAAACCTTGTTACTTGATTAACTTGTAGAGCTTGATCTCTTGTTAAACTTGGGAGAGCTTGTTCTCTTGATAAAAACCTTCTTATGGCTTGAATCCTTGCTCGCTTGGTCGTGCGTGTCTAATGCTTTTGTATTCCTCACGTATAACCTTTTGCGCCTTCTCAACACCACCGGGGATTGCCGCTGGTGACAGGCCAGCAGAGCTGATTCGCAGTCACACGATGAAAACACAAAGTTACACTAAACACGGGCTCGAAGGACCACTTAATGTACGAGCCCTTGCTGGCGGTACCTTAAACTTGATTCTGATGATGATTGGTGGAACAGGAAAGAAGAGTGATAACTTGATAAATCACTTTATTTGTAATGATTACAATTGGTGCGCACTTATTGATAGACGAATGTGAACTGATCGATAATTCTAACTTACAAAGTAATGAAAACAGCAATATACATTAAAGATGCACGATGGAATCGTACAGTGGCCAATAGTACCTTACGTTTGGTTGAGATACAAAAACACCTACATTACAACTTCACAGTACACGCAAGAAACTCACAGAAATTCAATAGTCAGCATTTATTTATTTATTTATTTCCCAACAATACCTATCATTACAGGATATCCTAATGCGGTAGGTATATAAAATCTTACAACTTACAAAATACAACAAACAAAATACCTTATTTAAACCTATCTTCTCTATAACACAGCACAAATAGACACATTTTTGTGAATTCAGACATAGTAGAACCAAACACATCAATTTCCTCCGCCAATACATTAATAATTGAATTGAAAGAGGTTTGTAGGAGTAAATAGATGTTTATTGTACTGAAGTTTGGATAGCAGAGCCTCTAATTATCCGCAGTATAATCTTATATAGTCTTACATATAAGGAGTCACACACACAGTGATACATCTCTATGTCGCTATGTCCGCACACTTCACCTCCCACGGAGATTAAAAAAAAATACATGATTATATATATATATATATATTTTAAAACTATATCTAAATATTTCATAATGCTTGTATGTACGGTTTCGTTCTATTTTTATGAAATTTAACCATTTAGAACACATAACAAGAATATCATCAAAACATCAATCTATAAAATATTAATACAAAATTAACCACTCTAAAATGAATCATTTGTGTAAAAATACCATTAAAAAAATTGTGTAAATCTAACAATTTGTAAATATTCTTTTAAAATAAATACTTTCATATTGTTACGAGCGTGGGGTTCGTATTTGATAGAAAAGCACGAATTAATCCACTAAATAAACACTCACTTTATTACCCAAATTACGCACTTACAATTCACACGAACTGTACTTAAAATCCACTAATTAAAACACACACACTATTTCACTAATTATGCACTCACTATTCACACGAAGAGTCTTTCTCTCCGATTATCCTTGTACTAGCACTCGATCGCAGTTAAAATGAAACTAATAATCGCGCCGGCCGTCGACGCCTTTTATATCCCGCGGAGCCGCTCTGGACACATTGTCCACACATATCGCGAATATTCTAGTAAGGACCAGCGTGCGGGCCGAGAACATTCGAGACCATATATGTCTCTCTCTAATGGTGCACTCTCTCTGTCACTCCCTTCTCGAATGTTCTGAGTATAGCTATCTCTTTCTAGTAGTGCTATCTCTGTCACACACTTCTCGAATGTTCCGAGTATAGCTATCTCTTTCAAGTAGTGCTATCTCTGTCACTCCTACCGGATATTTAGCCATATGACGATTTGTGCTTCAGAGGCCCATAAGGGGTCCTGAAAACGCCTGAAAACGGGTTTTCAGGTTATGGCGTCATCTGATAGAGGGTGCCCTGAAACGGACTGAAAACATGTTTCAGGCGCCTGAAAACGACGGCAACTTGGGTGAAATTTCGATCTTTAGATATGTGATAGAGTAACTTCTGAAACGGCCTGAAATGACTTTTCAGCCTGCTGAAAACGCCTCTAAAGCACTGAAATTGACGTTCAAAGTTTTTGACCTAACCTACCGGCGTAACAATATAGTTTCATATAAAACAATTTTAAAAACCAAGTCAAATAAATGGATGATCTATCACAATTTTAATTATTACAAAACATACACTTGTCTGTTATTCATTAAAAAAATATATGCAAAAGAAACGCTATAATGTTTCTTAATTTCTGAAGTATGTTTATCTATAAAGTAGACGATTACATAAAAATATATACTAGTACCGTCAACTGCCCATACTTCGCCTGCTTTTTGAAGGTTTTTGCAAAATAACTCCCAAATTATTCGATATAGGAATGGTTTTATTAAAAAAAGGTATACTGTCAGGTTGGATCTTTAATTGTTAAAGTGAATATTCTATGTTCTTCTAATATTCCATGAAATATTGAGGTTTAAAGGAGACAGGCGAAGTCCGGGAAACTTGCCATGACTTCGCCTATAATTATTTCTCATGTTGGTACGGGGTATAGGGTGCCAACTTTTAGTTGAAAAATATTAAATCATTTGCAACGGACTATAGTCCGTATTATCAGGAACGTAGGAATCATTATATTTTTTTAAACGTAGGTAGGCGAAGTTTGGATGCAATCTGAACATAGTTACATACATTGATCGTCTTGGAGTTAGGGTTGCCAAAAATAATTTGTAAAGATTTTTACAAGGTTGAAAAATTCGCTCGGGACAGGACTTGAACCTGCAACCTTTATAAGTATGGGTAATGTTGTTCCCTAGTACGGGTAAGTGCTTTAGAAATTTGAAAAGGGATTTGGGTAAGTTTTTTTATATTATTTATTCTTAACATTCTAGACCATAATAAACATTACAAGGATGTAGTAAGTACATAGGTAAATCTTAACCTATGGCATATGTCTTCATAGAGGATATGTCGGATGACGGATCTAAGTGATGTAACAACATCCTATGGAAATAAATGATTTTTGATTTTGATTTTGATTTTGTCGAATCTTAGCGCACCTCGCCGTTCTTCTTTAGGGTTGGGAACCACCATCTCTAAATCTGTTGTGTACATGGTGGACACATCTTCAACGGGCGGCCAAATAAAGATCCCTTTGCCTCTGTGACGCAAAAACTTTATTTTAAAACAGGAAACACTTAGTTTTGCCAACACTTTTCCGATGAAGTAGCGTGTACTTTTTCTGTGGAAAACTTGACCAGAACGAACTGGTTAACAGAAACTTCAATCGTATTTTTTTGCATTGTTTCTACTATCTCTTCTTCCGGGTAATCTGGCTCTGGTTCCAACTCAGACGGAATAAACCACGACTCATTATCCGACGGGTCCAACAATGAATACCGTTCTATGCTTTCGTCCTCTGAACTAGAATTACCATAAATGGAGAATTTGTTTTTTGCTCTACGTCGGTTTATAGTTTTCTCAGGACTACTACCAATATTTCTGTCTTGCCACGACGTTCCTGCTTTGGGCTCAACGCCATCTTGTGTGGTTTTCTGAGGTGTAGGTAATATATTTGATGTTACTATAACATTTCTTAGATCAGATTCTGCAGTCAGCTCCTTTGAAGGTAAGGACTTTCCAATCCGCACGTCAAGTTTTACTTGATAATTAAAGTCGGAAGCTGACACCGATACTCTGGGCGGAACATTCACCTTTTTGTTCCGAGGCTTCTTCTCAGGTTGGTCTACATTTGGTGATCGGTTCTCTTTCAGGTAGTCAAGGAGAGCATGCTCAATTTTATAAGACTGGTCGGGTTTGAAATCTGGCAGTCTTTAATACCATTTCTGGGTTCAGTGGGTATATTCCTGTAGCTTTAAATGCACTTTGTATGTTATCAGGCTTGCTATCAACAGCATCTATTAATGTCTTTAACAACTCCGGAAAATAACAATTGTTTAGTGACGACTGATCTCTGTTTTTGTTTTTATAATTTAGTAGAATAGCTCGCCATTGCTTTTTCATGGGGCCAAAATAGCTCACATCTAGTGGCTGCGTTATATGAGATGAGTTTGGTGGTAGGAAAACAAATTTGATATTGTTTTCCTCGCACAGTTCAACTATCTTCACATTGATGTGGCTGGCCAGATTGTCGCCAATCAATAATTTGGGTCCATCTTTTCTTCGTGCCCATGGAAGAATTATAGTTGAGAACCAATCTTCGAACATGGCTGTATCAAACCAGCCAGACTTCGTCCTATTATATCTGGTACCTTTGGGACCATGCAAACGCCATTCTTCGAACAATTTTTCTGCCTTATATACCACATATGGTGGTAGCCTCTCACATCCAGCCGTTATAGCGAACATTATAGAAATGCTTCCTTTTGTTAAATTCTCATGAATTCATGAATGAATGAAGTACCCTGAAAGGGTCATCCCTTTCAGGGTACTTCACACCTCGACGGAATAAACATTTCTTTGCTCCCGGGTTGTCTGACAAGTTAGTCTCGTCATAATTGAGAATATTTTCTCTGGGCACACCATTGAGTGTGATTTGCAAATTTTCAAAATACGCTTTAATTTCGTTACATGTTTTTGCAGCACGAGCTCTCTTAATATTTTGAATCTGTCTGTGGGTTAACTGATGGTTATGTCTTTGGAGGAAAAGACGCACCCATTTGTCACCTGGTGGTTTACCATTAAATACCGATTCTCTGCCAGAATTTTGCAAATATCGGTGTACAACAAGTTTAAGATCTAGCAGCGATAAAGGACTGCCGAAATCTCCGGCTGCTATGATGACATTAACAAATTTTTGTTCATCTTCTTCTGAGAGACGAGTTGGACCTCCTACGGTCTTGGGGTGTTTTTCATGGAGTTTGTCCAAAAGAGTTCGGCGAGGTATTCCAAACCTTTTTTCAGCATCATAAGAGGATATCTTTTTGTCCCTTAACAAGCCTACTGCTAATTGTACCATATCATCGCTATGTTTTACCGTATAATCTCGTTTACGCTTCGGCATTTTATAAGAATGTTCCTGTAACAAAATATGAATGCTTGTAACAAATGAATTATAAAAAACTAAATCAATTATGTACAATTAATTGATGAATAAGAATATACAGTATTCATACGAGGATGTTGAATTTTTTTACAGAACCAAAAACAAAAATTTTAAAGGGAAAAAAATATTATGGGTATGTCACGGCTAGGATTCCCATAGTGCCCCCATGCGTTTACCCCAACTCCTACAACCCGCCCCCAACTTGACCCACCAACCAAAATTAGGTAAGTACATAATACATTTAGAAAAGGTAAATGTGACAACCCTAACCCTAGGCGAAGTTTGGACTCTATGTGAGGTAGAACTCGACAACAATAACAATTCATCAAATAACTTACAAAATGTAATAGATAGGCTTCAGGCGTATTATTTTCTAAAAAGGGCAGAAACAGTTTATTCTTAAATTGTAGGTGAAGAAAGCTTACCTTTCGGCTATTGGTCACATAAAACTAGACAAAATGCGTTTCGCGCAAAAACGCCGCTACCCAAACAGCTTTAAGAGGACGGAATGACAGGAAACAACATGAAGTCAGCCCAAAAAAAAAGCTAAATGCTGCCATAAGTAAATTATCTAATGCGTTCAAAAATCATTTTTCGTTCTTCATGTATACAAAATTAGTTATTGGGGTTTTTATAAAATTAGGCGAAGTTTAGTACGAAAGGCGAAGTATGGGCAGTTGACGGTACCCATTTTCTAGACACACGAAATAATAACTAACTGTTTTAGGTGTAGGATTGACGACATTAATTTATCTTTATTTTCATACTAAAAATTCAAATTCACAATATTTACTGATTGCAATACATGTTTATATTTCTCATTCCTTCTGTATCTCTCTTTCTTTTCTCCCTTTATTTATTTATTCAATTCTTATTCCATTAATGCAAACTACTTTATTTTTATTTTCCATAACAAGTCTACCTTCTCAAAACTCACATCACTTCCCATATTTCTCAAAATCGTCTCCTCCAAAAATAAACTACTATCAAAATCCTCATCCAAAATAACTCGTGTCAAACTAATTCAATTTACTTTACGGCCATCATAAATATCTCCATTCCCAAAAAAAAACAGTTATCAAACATTAATTCATACTTCTCTTGCTAACTGTACTGTACTACCTACTAACTTTTCATTGTATGAATTCTTCCAAATATTCTTTATTTTATGCAATCATCCTCGGAAAAAAAAAATGTTTTATCTATTGATATTGTTTTGTATCGTCAACCCTATGTCAAAAATACAAAAATCTGCCTAGCGTGATTTTAAATCGACAATTAATAAAAATTACTTACATATTACACCTATAAAGAAACCCATTGTCCAAAAACCACATCTTATATCGAGTCACCACGACGTCGCCGATCGCCGCAGCTCGCTCGGAGTCAGCTCACCTTGGGACCCGTACCATCTCCCGGCTGCTCCTCACTTGACCCGTACGGTTACGCCCGGCGCCCTGCTTTCCACATCACTTAGGCTTGAAATTCGCCCGGCACCCGGCAGCAAAAATCTTCTGTACTTATATTTATTTTTCTCTCTTCTTTAACTTTACTCTTTCTTCTTTATTTGATTTCTGTCTTCTATATTGTCATCTTCTTTATTCTCCATCTTCCTCTTCTGGCTGCTATCTGGTCTTAAGGGTGGTCGCGTCGTGATTTCTTGTAGTCTTCAGGTTCTTATTCTTAAAATTTTCTTCATACTTTTTAATTTTCTACATTCCATATTTAGGTATTTCCATTTATTTGCTATTTGGCACAGCACTACCTCGCGAGAGGTAGGCTGGCCTGGCAAGGTCGCCATGAATTGAAAGAGGTTTGTAGGAGTAAATAGATGTTTATTGTACTGAAGTTTGGATAGCAGAGCCTCTAATTATCCGCAGTATAATCTTATATAGTCTTACAAATAAGGAGTCACACACACAGTGATACATCTCTATGTCGCTATGTCCGCACACTTCAAATGCGGATGGTTCTGGTGAGCGGTGCGCGGGCAAGCAAACACGTGCGCGCGCGCGGCACCTGCAGCTACGGTGGCGGCCGGCGACGACTTACATACCCGTCCGGCACACACAGGCACAGCTCTGCCAGGACCACGGGGTTAAACATCCTCCCCATCAACACCTTATACACATAGGTCGCTAACGCCATATCCCTTCTAACCCTAAGTTCGTTACATCCTAACAAACCTAGTAAAAACAGTGTTGGATAATTTAACGGGTAGTAGGGATACACCCCAAACTGCCGCCAATATAAATATCTTATAAATTTATTTTGAATGCGTTCCAACATGAGACAATATTTCCTCTCATGCGGTGTCCATATGGTTGCGTTCGATTCAAGGTGTGGCCTAACAAGAGTATTGTACAAAGTTTTCATCGCAGTTATGCCCTTGAAGGTGCGCCCCATACGCAAGACAAGACCTAAATTCCTATATGCTGTTTTACATATTCCTTCAATATGTACCCGGTATTTCAGGTCAGATGTCAACACAACTCCTAAGTCCTTGACTTCATTAAGTCGCTGGATTTCCCTGCCACCCACTATATAACTACCCACTACTGGACATATCTTGCGAGTAAAACTAATAATTGCATATTTGGATATATTGAACTCCAGCTTATTAGTTTCGCTCCATTGCACAATACTATCAATGTCCTCTTGAAGTTTCTCACAATCCAGAGTACCACTTATTGTCCGCGAAAGTTTCAAATCATCCGCGAACAATAAGCAGTCTGAATTCTTCACGTGGTTAGGGAGGTCATTAATCATTATTGTAAATTTCAATGGCCCTAAAGTACTTCCCTGACTTACCCCGGACCTGGTAAAAATGGTTGTGACCGATATCCGTTGTACTCCACGTACTGTGATCTATCGCTCATGTAGCTAATAAATAACCTAAGAAGTTTGGGAGTACATCCCACATTCGCTAGCTTCATAAGAAGCACATCATTGTCCACTAAATCAAATGCCTTCCTATAATCAAAATAGGCGGCGTCTACCTGTCCTCCACCATCCACCACGGGGATAACATGGGACATAAAATTAAGCAGATTGCTCCCCGTACTTCGAGTTTGCCTAAACCCGTGTTGGGCATCTGATAGTTGCGGCTCCACCTGCGCCAATACTATCTTTTGGATAGCCGACTCCATTACTTTAGCCATCGTACAAAGTACCGCTACAGGTCGATATCCCTCTACACTTGGACCTGCCTTACTTTTTGGTACAGGTATAACCCTCGTCATCTTCCATCGGTCCGGGAAAATCGCCTGTGATAAGCACAGATTATAAATATATGTAAGGGGCTCTCCTAACGTATGACGACAATCTCTTAGCACATAAGAAGAAATGCCATCTGGACCCGCAGAGCGCTGCGGTTTCAGCCGCTGCAGCGCACTGCGCACCTGCCCCATGCTTAGCCTGTCAACCTGCACTCGCGCCGCGTTCGCCTCAGCCTCCGACATGGCCGCGTCAATGTCCAGATTAGCGCGGCGCTCATTGTAAACGGATCGAAAATTCGGATTAGAGTATTGAGACGACAGGGTGAGAGATTTTCCGATGTCTGCATCAAGGAAATTGACCGCTTTGGAGGTCCTAGTGTGATGGTTTGGGCTGGGATTAGCTTACAAGGCAAAACTGAGCTGGTTTTCTTAAATCAAGGCACAGTAACTGCACAACGGTACATCGATGAAGTCATCAGGTCTCATGTGGCTGTGTGAATTCGTACTACTCGGCGTCTGGACCTTTGCTGGTCTTCATGCAGTCGATTACGTATCGTTTGGTCACTAACACGAGTCCCCGTTGTCAACCGTAGGCGATTTTGTAACTTACGTGCCGTCACAGAGCGCTCTCGACGGGCACTCAATCGGATGTAGCGATCCTCTTGTGCCGTAGTCGCTCGCACCCTGCCCGATCCAGGCCTTCTTGCAACACTGCCAGTCTCTTGGAACCGATCCCACACATTGTGGATGGCTCGGCGAGAGAAACCCAACGACAAAGCAACAGACCGCTGTGAATGACCTTCAGCAATCAATGTAACGGCTCTGGTGGCAGTAATGGTATCCATGTGCCTTCGTTGACGTGGCATTATTAACAAAAGATGTTAAAAGAAGCAAAAGATGGACAGAAATAGTTTTTGAACAGAATAAAATTGTGATTCCATCTGAAAGGAATTTGACCTGAAACTCGTTTTTTTTATTTGCTTCAATTTCTGGCCAGCTGTAAGACTTAACCACCAGCATTAAAGAGGTTGGATACTGAAGGAGGCCGGACATCATTAATTAGTCACTTATTAATTAGTTTACATCTAAAAATTTACTCAAAAACAGAAATATGTAAGTGGCCCTTATTTTCTTTTGAGTAGTTTTCATCTTAATGTCGCGAATCAAGTGCTTAGTATACCACTCAGGATAATTGTGTCCAGAGTTTTTACTTCGCTTTTTCTTTGGAACACAATCATCAAAAATACTATTCACGGCTGTATAAAAATAATCTAAGCAATCATCTACCTTATTCAAACCATACAACGGGCCCCAATCTACACCACCCAGTTGCGAGTAAAGTGAGAAAAAATCTGCTTTGCTAAAGTTCCAACCGGTCCGATTACCTTGTTTTGCGATGAATCATCCGCGCTCTCATGCAGTATCGTTGTGGCATCGGCCTATCCCGTCCGCTCGTCAACACCGTCACTTCTAGTGACAGGTGATAGATATCCACCGGTAATAGGGGCGAGTCTGCCTCGCACACACTCACACTTGAACTATCATCCTCCGACTTACTTAGAACAAGATCCAATTGACGTGTATTACAGTTTTTCACGGCGTTACTCTGTCTGAACCCACAATACGTTACAAAACACTCATAATAGCTTCTAACTTCTACTGAACTGGAATACAGATTAAAGTCGCCTACAACAATTACACTCTTATACTTATCGCAATATTGTTCTACTATTCTAAACATCACCATATAGTCCAACTCGCTAGCACCCGGTGCAATATATACACAGCACATATCCATAGTAGCCTGTTGTTTAGGTACACCGCAGCCGCAACTAGTTCGAATAAATGCCCATCTATGTTCACATTACCCGGCACGGCAACACGGCGTAGTTCAAATCGTGGTGTGGCCACGAGGCATACTCCACCGTGCTTGCGGCCATCCACTCCGTCGCACCGTAGAACACTATATCCGGGTGGAACCATTTCCGCGTCCTGTATGGATTCTGTAAAACTTGTTTCCGTAATTGCAAAGATGTCATCTGTTGAAGACTGGATGCCAGAATACAAACTATATAAATTCACTCCTCTAACATTTTGGTAATATAATGTTACTTCTCCTCTAACCCCGTGGTTTTGTGTCGTCTCTCCGAAACCACAGCCACTCACAGCATTCTATATTTATTGCCCAGTGGTCTGGTTCACGCAACTTATCATATTTATTCTCCGGTACCGTTATAATAAATAAAGCATAATCTCTCTCTTTCTTCTGTTTAATTTTATCTACTTTTATTATTTCGCTATCCCCACAGATTCTTCGGACAAATGAATTCATCGCCTCAACAGTCGTGTCTTTCCTAACTCCCCAGACATGCAAATATTTTTTCCGCTCTGTTCCCTGAATTTCAACTGGATTTGTGCATCCTCCTTTTATAACCACGGAATTGAGGTATCTGATTTTTTCCCTCTCACCGTGTTCCACTCCCCTTCCTGTGTCTGTCCATCTCAATCTCACTAGTCTTGGGTGATTCCGTTTCTTTCTCCTCCAAGTGGTTCGCAGGTTTCATGGCCCGACCCTTATTGGACACTATTCCACCTTGGTTGCTTCCGCCCACTGCTCCAACGAATGATAAAGGTATTTTCTGCACCTGCGTAGTGCTTTCATCCGCACTGCTGCTCTCCGCTGAGACTTTAACGGAGACCTTCTTTCTTATTAAGTTTTCAATTCTATCCAACTTCACAGTATTTTCTTCAACTACCCTCATGTTCCTTCGTAGATCTTGCATATCTTCCTGTATTTGATTTAATTGATCTTGAAGTCGCTTAAAATTCACGGCATGCTGTTCCTGCTGTGACCTCATTTCCTGTCTCAGATCCCTGATAGCGTTCTGTATCTCTGTCTTGCTATCAAGATCTATCGACTCATCCATAGTTTGACGAGATCCTCGCGGTTGCATGTTTACAAAACTCTTGGGTGTGAAAGTCTTGTTCAACATAACTTGTCTTACTGGAGTATCCACGTTGCCCGTCTTCGGTAGATTGCAGCTGCACTCTGGACATATCCAAGTAGCCCGGTATTCTGCACTCAACTCTTCAAACTTCTCTTTAGTTTATTTTATTTTATTTTTATTTTATTTTTCTTGTATGGAAAACTTACAGCTAAAATTTTACAGTTTAACACTAAAAATGTACAGTTGATAGCCAATTACAAGTTTTCACTAATTGACGACAGAGTATAATAACAAATTGATTCCTATGAATGCAGACATACCTAACTGGAAACACGAAACCAGACAAAATACAATATGATTAATACCTACATTTTTATGAATGTTACATGAGTGAGTACCTAACTATGCATATTACGTTAATTATTACAAAGTAACAACACAAGCCTATATTGAGACATATATACCTACTTATACTTGTAAATTAAAACATTAAGAGAGATACGCGAGACGTATAAACAGTTAATACAAGGATATAGTTTAATATTGCTTAGCAATAAACTTAAATAGTTGAGCTAAACTTACTGGTCAGATAATAGCTGACAGACCGAGCACTACTACAAAACATGTCTATGTCCATACAGTCAAAACTAAGTGAATTGAAAGAGCGCGAAGCTCTCAAAAGAAACGAGTTCTGCCTGTAATTGGTATGAACGAGTGGAACATGAAGCAGTGATTTGAGACGTAATTGACGTGCGGGGACTAACAGATGGATTTTATTCAGCAAATCTGGACAATCAATACTATTCTGAGCCAGCCTAGTGAGGAATATTATATCTGCAGCTTCACGCCTGATTTGAAGAGGGAGAAGGTGGAATTGATTGCAATGAAACTCATAGCTCCGTCTTGGAATTCTAAATTTGTAACATAGATAGCGAATAAACTTTTTTTGGATGGACTCAATTTTTGAAATATAGACGTCATAACGTGGGTTCCACACCTGAGATGCGTACTCCAAGTTGCTTCTTACAAGAGTGCAGTAAATTATCTTAATAGACTTCATCAACTTGAAATTTTTACAGGAGCGTATAAGGAATCCTAGTAATTTATATGCTTTCTTTACTATTGTATCAATATGTTTATCAAAAAGTAATTTTGAGTCCATTATTATACCCAAATCCTTTATCTCATTACAGCTGGAAATAGATTTATCGCTGAGATTATAAGAACTCCGATACATGTTTCTTTTACGCCCAAATGAAATGGAGAAGCACTTTGAGACATTTATATCCAAACTGTTCAGTCTGCAATACGTATCAAGTCTATTAAGATCGTCCTGTAGTAAATCAGAGTCCTCCGGACTATTGACCACTCTAAACACCTTCATATCATCAGCAAATAGGAGGAATTCGGAATGATTAAAGCAAATGTCAATATCATAAATAAAAATAATAAATAGGAGGGGTCCTAATAGAGATCCCTGTGGTACCCCAGAAGGAATATTTTTCCATGTTGACATATAACCATTCAATACCACCGATTTATGAATTGTGCTGAATATTGAACAGTGAAAGGTGGTTGGTGAATGTCTGCTGGTAATCGATGAAGGTCACAGAAAGATTACCTATCAGACATTGCTAACTAGAATCATCGCGCACAAGTACACGACTGCGTAATGGTAATGTATGGCGTGATCATTGTATACGACGCCGTGTTTACATGCGTGCGTCTAGTAGATAGTAAAATCTATACACGCATTCCTGATTCAGCCCATTTCAATGTTGTATGAACATCTAAATGGAGTAGGGTATTGAGTAATTCATTATTCATAATAATTCTTCATTACACACTGATATTTAACCTCTTGAATACCACCGGCGTTAGATAACGCCACGTTTCCCTTATAGGTTTTAAATGTTATTACCATGGCATAAGGTTCAAAATCGCGGCCCGTCCCAACTGCCCTCGGCTTTGAGAGGTTAAAAAGGTACGAAGGCGAGACCTAGGCATGATATGGAAATTTCTCATGAAAGGGTAGGCAGTGCACAATATCTAAGAAATCAATAATAAAAGAAAGATAAGTAAATTGAATATCTATAAATACGGAAAATAAATAGTAAGTACGGCGATGTGGTGGCCCGCTATCACGCGAAATGGACTATAGAAATTATGACTGGCTAACGTGGACGTCTCTGGCAACCTCTACTGCTGCAAAAAGCTGGCTGTCAAGAGTGATCTCGTCGCCCGCTGCGTGGAAGTGCTCGAAGATTTTAACCGGAGCTAAGCTAACGAGTTACTGAAAACCGCGTAAAGTTAAGGCAGCCCAAGGAACATGCGCCGCTTCGCCGTCGCAGCCGCGCGGGCGATCGGGGGCAGCGCACGTTACTCCTGTTGGTTACATATCCAACGAAATAAACCAGACTTGAACCAGCGAAATAAATCGCCACGTATTCCGGCTAGTAGTAGCTTTTTGAGCAGCATTTCGTGGTCAATTCGATCGAATGCTTTACTGTAATCAGTATAAACGGCATCAATTTGATTATGGTTATCCATTTGTTCTGTGATAAACTCATTGAAAACTAGAAGGTTTGAGATTGTAGATCTTTTCTTTAGAAAACCATGTTGAAATGCGTTAAAAGTTAGTTTCAACGATGCATAAACCTGATCATAAACGATGCGCTCAAATATCTTAGCAATAAGGCATAGTTTAGAAATTGGTCGATAGTTGCTGACGATGTTTTTTGGACCTTTCTTGTGGATCGGACTAATAAAGGCAGACTTCCACAATAATGGCATTACGCCCTCGCTGATCGTTGGAATAAAATGGCTAAAGGGACTGCAAGTGCTTTAGAGCAATTGACAAGAAATACTGCTGGTAATTTATTTGGGCCAGCTGACTTTTTAAGATCTAAAGTTCCAAGGAGCTTACAAATGATGTCGACAGAGTTGGGATGCCATCGTTCATGTTTTCGTCCGTCCGTCGTCAGAGTTTGATTGTAAAAATGTAGAATGAAAAAATTCAGAAAACAAATTACTTATTTCAGGTCCTGACGTTGAAGAAACATTTAAGTGTTTCATGCACGATGGTAATGAAAATCCCTTCCGTTTGCTTTTAATGAAAGACCAAAATGCCCGAGGGTTTGATGATAATGAACTTTCGATATGGGCTATGTAATCATTGAAACATATGGTTTGGAGCCGCTTTACTCTTTCTCTTAGAAAATCAAAGGTCTGTTTATCACATAGGTTACCATATTTCTTAAACTTTCGGTGGAATTTAATTTTTTTGTTAATTACTTTAATAATGGCATGATTATACCATGGCGGATATTTGTCTACTTTTGTAACACGCTGAGGTATATGTTTATTCTGAAGTTCGTATAAAATATCATAAAATTTGCCCACAGCTTCGTCAACTGAGCCCGCACTAAGTGTATTTTGCCAGTCAGTTGAATTAATTTCATTATTAATTTTAGTAAAGTCAGCACGATTATAACAATACATTGAGCGTTTGCATGGTACAAGTGGTTTGAGTTCTACAAATGAGACAGTAATATAAAGAGCTGGGTGATACGGGTCCTCTGTTACCAGAGGGTCAGTGCACAGTGAAACTGAAACGTGGTCATTTGAGAGAACTAAATCTAGTATTTGATCGAACTTATTGACAATTGGGTTAAATTGTTGCAGACCACAAAAACTAACCGTATATAAGAAGTTATTTATGTGTTCACTTGATAAACTAGCTGCCTCAATCCCATCCTCAGATACAACCCACTCAATGCAGCTCATATTATAATCACCCAAAAGGATGAATTTATGACAATCATGCTCCGTGACTATAGGCTCGAGTTTATTGCAAAAGTTATGTAATTGATCTGTAAACGAAAAGCCCAGGTTTTCAGAACATAAATACAAAGTACAAATATATAATTTATATTCACTTTTTGAAATGGGACAGCGCAACGTAACCGAGACCCATATATCCTCAGCGGGCGAGTGCCAGTCAGGTAATCCTGTTGCTATGAGATCCCTCTTGACAGCTATCAAGACACCCCCTCCGCGCTCTTGTTGAGTACGTTTGTAATCACGATCACGCCGCCACACTACGTACCGACCGTCGAACAATTCCTCATCGTAAATTCCCTCGTGCAGCCAAGTCTCCGTTAGTGCTATGACATCGTAATCATTTAGTCCTACGTTCCCAGAAAAAATATCAGTCTTAGTCCGGAGTCCCCTTACGTTCTGATAGTAAACTTTTAAATTAAACATTTAGGTAGTCAAAACATAATAATAACTGTATAGTCACCAAATCAAGGGCAAAATTAACTAAATAAATAAGCAAAGCAAAAAATCTCGTTTCCACTGTGAACTCGCACTCGTACCCAACTCGCATTAACACTATAATATGTTCGATACACTTGAAAATATACTCATAAAGACGGTAGCTATACAAACATATGGCAAGTAGTAATATTATACTTAGTACGCATTTAGTAATGCTTCTTAAATCGTGCAGTAAAACACTAATACAAAAGCTCAAATAGGCAGTAAGTTAAATAAAATAAATTATTATTTTCGTCCGCGAAGTACCAATGTGGAAAAGTAATATAGCAAAAATAAAGTAATCCATTATAGTCTCTAATGCGTATAGACATAGATCGCATTGAATGCTCAGTACAATTATCAGCACAGGTGTCCGGCTCGCTCGAGCGATAGCAGGTAGTAGGATTGAACAAAAGAGTCACTAGGCGAGCAAAAAATAAACAGCCAGGGGTTGTCAACTTAAATGAATAGCTCAAAACAAATTCAATAAATATGTTGAACGGAATAATTATAATTAGTAAACTGATTATATCAATCTGTTTAAATCCCCGTCAGACCTAATTGTCATGACAGGTGCCGTATCATTCATCCGGACATGTATTTTAGCATGATTGACCCATACGTATTGGTAGTTCTTCTCGCGCGCTACAAGCTTAGTCTTGGAGAGAAGCATTTTAATTCCGGGTGATAAGTGATCATTGACATAAATGCGTTCATCACTAGCAAAACCGATGTCAGAAGCTTTTAGAGAATGCTTTTTTATTCTCGCAGCTGCAATAAAATCTTCTTTTGCGTAGCGATTTACGAAGTCAAGCAGTATGGACTTATCCTTGGAATTGTATACAGGAACGCGTGATATAAAGTTGATCTGAGATTTAGATATAGGTAGGTTGATATGCCTACCTAGAGACTCCACTATATCAAATAGGTTTTCGTTACTTTTCAGCGGAATACCTTTAATTTCAACATTATTGAGCCTTGACCACTGCTCTTTCTCGTTCAGCTCCTGTTGCAGAGCATCCACTGCAGACTGGGTGAATTTGGCGGCTTGATGTGTTTCCTCTAGTGAAGATAAGCGGCCATTAACTCCAACAAGCTTCAGCTCAAAATCATCAATTTTACGACTAGAGAACTCACAACTCTTGATTACTTCTTGCATGTTCATCTTCAGATCTTTTACATCGGAAATTAATTTAGGCAGTACATCCAGCTTTGATGTAAGAATATCCAGACGACTGAGAATATCTCCCAAAGTAGGTTCTTTTTTCTCGGTAGTAACAGGGCTTGGCGATGCAATACGGCACTTGGGACACTTCCAGGCAGCTCTACGCTCCACCCCAAGGTTACGAAATCCTCTTTCCGTAATGTTTGCGCAAGAGAAACATATATCCTTGGAGCAACCGGCGCATGTGGCACCATCGCCGATGGTCGCGTTACACTCGAAGCACAACATATTAGAAAGATGTAAGGTACAAAAGTTGAGAACCCCTGGATGACGAGCAAAGTAACGTGTGTTCCGTACGGTTACTGGGATCGGACTGTTAGTTAGTCCCAAGCATTTTACGTGGAATAACTTCTTGCAGTTTTCTATCGAGCACTCCATGAATAATAAATCGTAAATGGCCGCATCGCAACCATCGCATTTTGTAGCCATAAATAACACCCACTAGCAATCGTAAACACGTCCGTTTGCTTCGACTGATCAAACGCCTTATATTTAATCATCAATCACAATGTTCGACAACACTTTTGTTAAAGGTGATATAGAAGATACCAATACGTCGAATGCTAATCTATCCAACATACTAGAAGAATCACCCCCTCCACAATTCGTGACTGCCCGTGGGAAAGTCAACCAGAACAATAACTCCGAGGACGCAATATTAGCTTTCTTGGCAGAAATGAAGCGGGAACATTCGGAACAATTTGGAGTGCTCAGTGCCCAAATAAGCAAGTTTAACGAACAACACACAAAGATACTCGAACAACAAGCTCAACTCGAGGCATCTGTAAACTTTATATCCTCGCAACATGACCAACTTAAGCAACAAATGGACGGCCTGGAAACAAAACATGATGCCGAAATAAAACTAGAAAAGGATGAGAATCAGCTTTACATAAATGAACTGGAAGACAATATCGAAGATCTCCAGCGAAAACTTCGCTCAAAAAGCATTGAGGTGAGGAACATACCATTTCACAAAGGGGAGAACCTTACGAACATGATAAGGACTATTAACCAGTTACTATCCCTGCCTTTCAATGAGCACGACATTAAGGATGTTTATCAATTGCCCAGCAAAGACATCGCAACTAAGCCACTGATCTTGGAGATGGACAGCACCAATTCAAAAGCGGTACTACTGGGTGCTATAAAATCGCTATAATATAAAAATATAGTCTTCAAAACAGGCAAGAACCATTGAACACCATAACACTGGGACTAACAGGCAACAAAACACCAACATATGCGTCTGATCACCTGACTAAAAAAGCGGCCAAGCTATAGTACCTGGGCAGAATGCTCAAACGCAATCATAACTTTAAGTTTTGCTGCTCAAACACAGGAAAGATCTTCATAAAGAAAAATGCGGAGTCACCTGCCATCGAGCTGAAACATGAAAAGCAGGTTCTACTGATTGAGCAAGCACTGCGGAGTAACTGACTAGCCATAACCATAAGCAACAGTATACCTAACCTTATTCTTGTTAATGTCTCTTCAATTATAGACCAAGTAAATAAGTTAAACGCCACACATGACCACACCCAACTCATCAGATAAAAGCTACAAACAAATCCTACAATCACAAAAATACATCAATTACATCAAAAAAACAGCATAAAACCTGCAAAACAAAAACCAACCCACCTCGTCTCTCTAAAAACAACAATATAAGCTTAACTAAGCCAAAATCACTACAAAAAAACTACCACAAAAGAACCAAAACCAACCACCTTGACCCGATTAAAACTAAACTTACATACACTACACAAACTACCAATCACAAAGAACCAAAACCAACCACCTTGACCCGATTAAAACTAAACTTACATACACTACACAAACTACCAATCACGAAAAACACAACACAACACCATACAACACAAACAAACCAACCTTATCTACTCGAGTTCCTCCAATTCCAAGTCCTGAGCACAGGCTCTACCCGAATGCTTTTAAATTCACAGTTAAAAACCTAATGACAGATGACATAGACAGCACATCAATATCCAGCAGTTTTTTGGAAACCGAACCAGAATTATGCAAACCTAAACTTAACTTAAAACATGGTAATCTCACTGTTATTACGCAAAACATACGCAGTATTAACAAAAACTTTAAAAAATTTTTAGTACTTCTTACAAGGTTAAAATTTACACCAGACATTATAATACTCACTGAGTGTAGTGATAGTGTGTGAGTGTGACTCACCAAAAACGTTCCACCACAATTTCCGTTGACTGGGTACAACCTATTTTATTCTAAAACATATTTAAACCAGAACGACAGTATTGTTGCTTACTGTAGAAACAACATAAAAGTCACAGTTGATGAACCTTTATTCGAAGAATCTAACTGCTTTATTCTTAAAATTTGAAAAGATATAATAATAACATCTATCTACAGATCTCCTAGTTTGGAAAATACAGACAAATTTATTAACTCCCTCGACCTTACTCTGACAAAATACTCATCTGCTAAGACAAACATAATGATAGGGGACATTAACATAGACTTCAAAACAAACAATGACAACAGGCACAGTGACAGATACCTAGACCTGATAGCCCTGCACGGTTACTACCCTGCTCACTTACTACCTACTCGGGAGGCGAACTGTCTCGACCATATACTTATCAAAACTGACAAGCCTAGTACAGCAGCTTTATGTCAGACTAGTGTTACTGATCACTCGATAGTAATGGTGTCCATCGAAATGCAACTAGCCGGGACCTCACCTTTGCCTAGGTCTATAACAAAAATTAACTATGAAGCTCTTGAAAAAAAACTACTTGAAACCAACTGGGACCCTTTCTACCAAATTGAAGATCCAAACATTGCTTGCGATCACTTTATTAAACTTCTCACAACTCTTTACAATGAATACAAAACTACTCATAAAATACCCCACAGAGTTTACAGTATGAAACCCTGGATAACCCCCAGCCTGATAAAATGCATGAAAAAACGTGACATTTTGCACAACAAACTGAACAAATACCCAAATAATGATAACCTAAGAACAACTTATCATAAATATCGAAACACTTGCAACTTTATTCTTCAAAACTTAAAAACCCAACATGACGAAGAACTTATCCGCAAAAACATACGTTGCCCAAAAAAAACCTGGCAGGCAATTAAATCAATCTGCCCTTAAATCAATCTAGCAATTAAATCAACCTCATTGAAATAGGTGACACACCATCTTCAGCTCTACTTGGTGAACGACTACTTCACTTCAGTTGGCAGTAATCTGACTAACGACATACTCACCTCATCGAACCTAACAGAGAAACAACTCACATCAAGGATAGAAATAACCCCTAGATTCAACTCTTTCGCACTCTTTCTAACCCCGACTGATACCGTAGAAACCTCCAAGTTTATAATGAGTCTCAAATCAGACGGTTCGCCCGGCTGGGATGAACTCCCACTTAAACTTTTCAAAAATTTAAAACATATAATTGCAGAACCCATATCACTCATTATTAACCTCAGCATATCCCTATCTATAAAGATGGTGACACAACTGATCCCTGTAACTACAGACCAATCTCTCTACTGACTCTAACAGCAAAAATACTAGAGAAAGTAATTAACCATCGCTTAACCAAGTACCTAGAGTCTAACAAACTGCTTGCCGAAAATAAATTTGGCTTTAACGCCAAGAGGTCCACGGAGGACGCCGTCACCCTACTTACAGACTCTATAGCTAGCTCAGTCGACAAAGGAGAGAGGTTTATTGGTGTATTCTTGGACCTTAAAAAAGCATTTGACACAGTGTCAAGTCCCCTTCTCTTAAAAAAGCTAGAGGCACTTGGAGTGACTGGAACGACTCTCGCATGGTTCACAAGCTATCTGATAACAAGGCGACAGTAAGTAAGTCAAACTAAACAACTCAAAAAGCGACACTATGTACACACTTTTTGGGGTCCCGCAGGGAAGTGTGCTTGGGCCGACGCTGTTTCTAGCTTACATAAACGATATATGTAAAATGGAAGCAGTGTCGGCTCAGGTACTTGCTTTTGCTGATGACACGGCATTACTCTTTAGGGGGGACACATGGGAAAATGTCGAAGCTAAAACTGAAGAAGGCCTAACACAGGTCTCACAATGGCTACAGTTAAATCTTCTGACATTAAACACCTCTAAAACCAAATTCCTATGTTTTCACATAACCGATGCAACTAAACCCGAAGACTTCATGATCAAAATTCACTCTTGTAATAATCCTCGCCCTAATCAACCCTGTTCATGCAGTCACATCGAACGCACAACAAATATAAGATACCTGGGTGTCATAATTGACGAAAAATTAAACTGGTCTTACCAAATCGCTGCACTAGTGCCTAGAGTCAGAAAATTACTTCAGATTTTTAAACGGCTCCGTAAAGCGGCTAATAAAACTGTTTTGAAGTCGGTATACTACGCTCTGTGTCAGTCAATAGTCAGCTACTGCATTGTGGCGTGGGGGGAACTCACAAAACGACACTAATCAAACTCGAACGCGCACAAAGAGCAGCGCTAAAAGTTCTTCACTCCAAGCCCTATCGTTTCTCTACAAAAGTACTTTATCAAGAAAGTAAGGTACTCACAACTAGACAAATTTACATACTAAAAACCATCTTAAGATTCCACAAAACTCTGCAGCAACCCGCTTAGTATCTATTCGGCCCACGAGGTATGACCGCTGGCACGTACCTAAAATTAAGAAAAAGTTTGCAAGTCATTTTTACAAATTTAAAGGCCCCATCTTGTACTCTAAAATTAAAAACACACTCCAGATTGTCAATTTAAATTCCTATAAATGTAAAAAAATCCTAACTAAATGGCTACTGCAAATGAACTATGATAAAACCGAAGATATTCTCTGTAAGGATGGGCCTATGGGATGTAGTGAGAGACGTGTTTGTTGGTTCAAAGACGGGCGTTTATTGACTCAGGATGGACACGGACATTGGTTATTATAGAGACGTATAGGCTAAAGGTGGTGACACACTACACCTTCCACCTTTTCTTTTTTTTTAAAGAAAAAATTTGGAATCTTATTTTTTCTAACATTAAAACAAAATTTATTTACAGATGTTAAAATAAATAACCTATACAATCCAATCTGACTTTTTGATCTTTTAATTTCAAATATATTCGTTTTAAACAATATGCTGTTATTTATGCCAAATCGAATAACATCATCAACATTAACAAACTTTGCAAAACATCTTACATTTCATTTTAACCATCTGATAACTCTAATTCACTTAGTTAATTGTTAACGAATTAGGTAATCAAATGTAATTTTGTGACACAAGAACTGATACTACTTATATAAAATAATACTGAAATAAAAACATATCCAAAACATCAAGAGTAGTGAAGTATAAATTAAAATATTTATTTAAATTTTCAAATTTATTAACCTTTTGTTTTAACATGAACAATGACAACATGTCAAATATAATTTTAATTAAAATACATAATTATCTTTGCATTTTCAATTGTTTTTTAAACGACACCGCCATTGCAAAAATATAGGTATGAAAGCGATACATGTTTATTGTTAATAATATAAAAAGTAACCATAGAGAGATTGTTTACTATTACTATGGGTATAATTTGGTTTATAATCCACCATTCTAAAAGTAAAGATACATGATAGGTAAATAATTAAAACCTACGCCGATAAAAAAACACAAAATACTAAACACAAACTATTGGTAAAATAGGATTTGTAGTAGGTAGTATGGGGTAGGGTAGGGTTGGCGACAATAATATTTATTTATTTTTTGCTTTCTCTTTCAGCAATATTTTAACTCATTATTTTTCTTACTTGCATACCAGACAACAAAAACAGACTTTCCTCTCTACTTACATATATACATGCTCTCAATAACAAAAACAATATTTCTAATTTACTCTAAGAATTTTACAATAAAATTATAACTTTATATCCTCTGACTTTCTTTCTATCTCTTTGTCTATGTTTTATTCAAACTTTTTTTCTTTTCATATATCTAGTAAATACCATTTTTATATTTGTCATACCTCATTTATATCCTTTTCATAAAAAAAAATTCAATATCTCACCTAAAACATACTCTACATAAAGTTTGTATTACATAAACATAATATAATAACATAACCATAATTTCAAAATCTAACAAAATATACTGTCATCTCATAAACAATCTCTTTCAATCAAAGTCTTTATTATAATCTTCTTATCACTTCATATAGGTAGATACTTTAATTAACAGGATCCGGATCCATATTTATTGTTCACATATAGTGAGTGCCCTTTAATAGACATTTAATAGACAATAGACTTTTTATACACATTGGTATTTATTTCATATGGTACTTTTTATAATATTACTTAAATACATAGACTACTAGTACCTGGCTCCAGGTCTACCTGCCTGAGCCTGCTCGCGAGCTTATTAGGTCATCGATATCCAACTTTCTCACGAAGGAAACTCGTCCACATCATGATTGAGGAAGTATTCGTGCCTTGTACCTTGTACCTTTTGACTTTGATGATTATACAATAACATATTGGACACGCCAATAGTCACGTATCATTCTAAAACATAACTTAAACTCAATTCAAATGAATCCTTCGAGTTTTATGAATCTCTGCAACATGTCGGGTGATCAGTCCAACTGTTTATCGAAATCATACCAAACGAAGTATTCCTAGCTAACTTACTTTCTCAGTGGCCATGAGTCAGAACTGATCAACTCCACTTTCCATACATTCTCTTACATTGTTACTAGGAACAATCATATACTTATTTACATTTCTTTCTAAACAATACCAACATTCTTTTACCAGACAATAATACAACTATCCTTTGTAGTAAGTAATTCAATATCTCGTCTTCGCCTTAAACACTGCCATAAAAATAAATATGCTGAGATATTTAAAAACGTACACAATCACTCTTTTACTAAACATCATTGTCTAGAGGAGCTAGGCGACATACCCTAGTCGTACATAAATAAATCTTCCTGTTAAATTCCACGCCTCAACCGAAAGGGAGTGGAATCTTGGTAGGGTTGTTTTTCACCAGGAATGTCACAAAGCAGTACTGACCTTTGACGCCGTGGACTGGAATTCGAAAGCTCAATTCGAGGCAGGAGTACGAGATGAGGAACACGAGGGTGGGGTGTGATGGGAGTCGAATCTTACTGCTGTCGTAGTCCGCCGCCGGTGCCGTCGTGATGCCACGTATCCGACCACATGGGTCGCTATCCGAACGCGACGAATTGGTTACCGAACCACTTCAACCTTTCACAGCACGAAGCACTCACTCCGATGGCGTGAAATCTACTTATTTCCCGACGATTGTTACGATATTATTATAATTAACATTCCGCCAAGGCCCGAATACCTGACGCCGACATTTTTTCATGTGCAAAAAAGTAACCTCTAACTCGTCATTTCGTTTCTATACAAGTGACCGCTAGTGATGTCCCGATCACTCGCGGTCGATCCGCGCAACGAAAAAACCGGTGCGCTCCGAAGCATAAACATTAAACACTTCCCTTTAAATATTACTTACTGTTTTGATCAAACATCCTCAAATCCTAAAATTTTTAAAAATATCAATTACTAATTAAACTTATCATCATCATATCATCGTTCATTCTAATTAGGTACTGGCTAACTACAGTCATACATACATACCCATTCTATTTACTTTGTATTCATCAATCTTTCTTCCATAAAAAATAATAATCCTAATAACATCTTTTATTCACACGTTCATTTTATCTTATAAATTCTTCATCTTCCATTCATACTATGAATTGATATTCCAAAATTTTACAAAATAGCCTTAAACCGAAACAGGGTTTTAATAAACAATAAAATCCGATAAAAAAGTTATGACAATAAAGTTCCACTTTCTATCTAAACTGACTTTATGACTACAACTAATTTAATTTCCAAGCAAAAAAATCTCTTTATTTCTATTTCAAACTGAAAATTCGTAAACATCCCTTTATCTATCTTGTTCTATTTTTTAAAAACTTTAAAAAATAGCAATTAATTTCGAAGTGACCACATTTGTTGGTCAGACTATTCTCGTAATTCTATAGTTAACTTTCTTTATCGCCAAACGCAAAGTGTTCCACTGCAGTAATACTGTGCACTGCTTGTAGCAAACTTATATTGTAAGAATGAAATTGTGGTTCCGTAGTTCTAAAATATTTTTTTTGGTATTTTGCATGTTACTATAAACTGGTACTGTAAATAATCTGAACATTTTTCAAAATGCTGAAATAAAAATGAAAATATTATGAACGCTAATCTCGAACAACATCCATCACCAGATACGGTTTCTAATAAAGTTATCTGAGTTATTAATTCATTATATTAGAATATCATCATTACTTATACAGTAGTGCAGCTGTAATAAGAGCTGCTAGGTATCGCTACGATACATTCTCGTCAGAACTTCTAAACAAATTCTCGGTGGTCTCCTAATTCGGCCAATTCTAAAACATTTCTAGGTGGTCTCCTAATTTGGCAACTTCTAAGCAATTTCTAGGTGGTCTCCTAATTTGGTTTTCTGTTGTTATCTGTATTGTATTGCATCGCGTTACATGCATCTCTGGTTTGAATTCTACACATTTGGTTATAACTGGAACTGAATATTTTTCCATAATACTCTATTAGTAATACTTAATGACAAATTATGACTTCTAAAATTTACCTAGAATATTTGTGTTTTAGTTACTTAAGTGAAGAAAAATAGATAATTTACTGATGAATGGTTTAGAGATGACAAACAATAACAAAAATGAACTTTTATGTATATTTTGCGTATTATAGGTAGGTATAATCACACAAATCATCAAACGTCACATCTCTTTTACTAATTCATCCCACATTCATCATCGCCATGATCACCCTTTCATATACATAATCATAATACTTCTTTTTATTCATCTTTTAAATGAAATATCACTTGCTATATCGATTCTCGTCGCCTTCCTAAATCTATTATATCAGTCATCATCACTTTTGTCAAATAATATTTTATCAACTTTCACACAAAGAACTTACTTCTCTTTTTTAAGTAAATACCTACTTTTATTCAAATATGATATTCATAATCTCATACGTTAATGAAATCATTTAAAAATAATATAGTTCTTTACGTCAACCCTTTACAAACTAATCTGAAGTGTTTAAGTTACACCATATTCGGGGTAGTAAAGCACACAAATACAAAACAATTTTAAATTCTTCAATATTAAATTTCTACTCGTTCATTATTTTTTTTACATTTACAAATAAACGATTATGCCAGTAATTGTTAACTACTCAATCGTCACAAAAAACAAATTAAATATCTTAGGAAAATTACTAAACAAACAAAAAAATAATACATGTTGGTTACGACTCACGCTCACGAAGATTTCGCGTGTTACCTGTCGTTCCTATTCGTCGCCTTGGTGCTTGCTGCAGCTCGCTCCGGGACACATCTCCCAGCTGCTCCTTATCGGACCCGTACATTATACAGCGTACAATTCGCCCTGCGCCCTGCGTCACACATAATCTAGGCTGCACAGATCACCCGGCACCCGGCAGGAATCCTCTTTATAATTTGGGTTTTTAGGTAATTTGGTTTTTAATTTGGTCACTGGTTCTGCTTTTGGTTCTAGTGTTATTTTGCGGTCTTCTTAATTTTGTAGATATATATTTTTTATGTAATTTTAATCTTCATTTAAATTTATTTATTTAAGTAGTTCCTTATATATTGAATCTATTAACAGTTTATTTATTTGTATAGAGGTATAATTTTCTTACTGTAGTTATTTAGGTAAAATTTAGCACTTTTTGTCCGTTTCACATTTTATTTCATATTTAGTCCAACATTTCATTTTCACTTTATACGAAATATGCCATTCGGCGAAGCACTGCCTTTTAGGGCAGGCTGGCCTGGCAAGGTCGCCATATAAGGATGGGCCTATGGGATGTAGTGAGAGACGTGTTTGTTGGTTCAAAGACGGGCGTTTATTGACTCAGGATGGACACGGACATTGGTTATTATTAGGGATGCAACGATATGTCTATTACGATACCGATACGAATGACGAATACATCGTAATAGCGAATACGATAACGAATGCGATAACGAATGCATTACGATTTTTTTATTTACATCTAATAAATCAAGACAATTGAGTAAAATCAACATTTATTTAAATTTTAGTCAATTTACCACCTTTATGTAACATAATTAATTTCAACTTCTTTTAATTTCTTGTTTAGAAAACATAACATTTTTAAATTATCAGGTTTTAGTCTATTTCGTATATCCATATGGATCAAACCAGCTGTAGAAAACAATCTTTTTGAATCGACGGTAGCTGGTTTGATGGACAAATATTTATGAGCCAATTTTTTCAAATTCGGAAATACTGTATTTTTTTTTTCCAATAGCTTGAATAGTTTGTTGTATCCATCTCTACATTGGGTGCATTTAAATAAGCATTAATTTCATCCATGTAGTTGCGATCTGAAACAAAAAATAAATAAAAAAAACAATATTATGTAGGCACATTATTTTATTTCATTAAAATTAGAAATCATATTTGATAACTAAACTAAGTAGTACTTGGTAAGTATTGTATTATTCTAAGTTCCTTCAGGTTAGTACTACCTATACCTAAATAATAAATAAGTAAATCAGTAGTATCTAAAATTGTAAACACATGAATCACTTGATGAAATTGAAAAGTTTGATAGAGGTTCCTCAAACTCCTTGTCTGATATTATCTGTTGACAAACATTCCATTTTTTTTTGAAGTAGATGGTCCAGGATTCGTTTGAATTTCATTTATGCATGATGTGGTAGAAGCAACCGACTGCATTTTTTCCTTTAATCTCTCTTTAACATGTTCAACAGCATAGGATGAGAACGTCGCATATGTGTCCACATGTTTGTGGTAGTAAAACCTTTGGATACAGCATTTTGGCCACCTCGCGAAATTTCAGTTTTGCAGTAGTTACAAACAGCTTTATTCTTTAAGGTGGGCCTTTAGAAAAATGCTTCCATATCTCACTGTGTTCATGCCTTTGTTTTCTATAAAAATCACACCAAGACGTAAAAAACAGTAAATACTACACCACAACCTTACTCGCGCGAAAAACAAATATCACAAAATAATTGTTGTTAATGTCAGTGTCAAACGTCAAAAATATGAAAGATGGCTGATATTCGTGTTGCCAGCACAAACATCCATGCTGTCTTACATTCCTTTTCACGAAAAAAATTACATCAAACTAGTTTTAAGAATCGATATAAATCGTAATACGTTTTACGATACCGATGATCGTCAAAAATAACGATAACCTGCGGTTTACGATTATCGGCATCGGTATCGTTGCATCCCTAGTTATTATAGAGACGTATAGGCTAAAGGTGGTGACACACAACATCTCTAACGAAAACTAAATAAATAAAAATTTACAATTAAAACAATACAATCAAATACAATCAAATACTTACTTACCAACTTCAAAAAAAAATAAAAATTTACAAGTAAAACACTAAAGACGAATACCTATCTAAATTCCAAATAAAAAATACAATCAAATACTTACTTACCAAAATTCAAAACAAATAAAAATTTACAACTATAACACTAAAAACGAATACTTATCTAAATTCCAAATAAATAAAAAAAAAACGATAAAAACAATGCAAACAAATACTTACCTAAATACAATACTTTCCTACCTCGGCAAAAATTAATCTGCAATCACCACACATACTGTACAAATTTATCCATCACGCAAACTCACATAGCTTGGACACGATCACGTGGTACTAACAAATATACTTCACGACCCTAAGCTGCAGGCATACGATGTTTGCTTCAATATTGGTCCTTATTGTAATAAGAAAACAGAAAACATAAAATATTCCTCATTCATTAGCCATTTGAACAATTATCAATCGTAATGTTGAAAAGTTTCACTACCTACCCTAACATTTCTGTTGTTTAAACTTAATCGTAACTCACTTAATTAAGTATTTATCTATAATTAATTTGTAAAACTGTAACTTGTAAATCTAACTGACTGCGACAAACAAGTTATACTTACTTGTGTAATGTACCTACTTACTTATTACAGTATTATTTTTTCTAAAATATTAACTTCCTTGTAACTTAAAAAGTAATTTTTAATAGTTCATACGTACCTAACTTATGTTAAATTTTATTTTATTGCCAACCAAGTATACGAAAGATGCCTGGCTACAGCACAGGGTATCCTAGTTTGGGAGCCAGGAACCCAAAATGTAAACTAGGTACGCAAATAAAACGTTTTCATTTCATTTTCATTTAATTTCATTTCATTTCATTTTTATTTTCATTTTCATTTTCATTTTCATTTTCATTTTCATTTTCATTTTCATTTTCATTTTCATTTTCATTTTCATTTTCATTTTCATTTTCATTTTCATTTTCATTTTCATTTTCATTTTCATTTTTATTTTTATTTTTATTTTCGTTTTCGTTTTCATTTTTATTTTAATTATTGACAGCAAGGTCTGTGTTGAGCTAGATTAACCCCATACAGTCCTGTCATTTAAGTAATCTTGAACATTGTAATATCCCTTTTTCGACAAAGTCCCTTTAACATGATTTTTAAATTGCTCAAATGGCAATTTCAAAATCTCTAGAGGTATCTTATAGTAGAGAATGCACTGACCCTTGAAAGAATTGCTAACCTTCGCGAGTCTAAATCGGGACGCACATAGTCTGTGATTATTTCTTAGGTTAACATTACAGCTATCGCTAAGTTTGGAAAATGTTGTAAGGTTCTTGCGTACATACATTATATTTTCGAAAATAAATTGACTAGCTACAGTTAGTATGTCAATTTCTTTAAAAAGCTCTCTTAAGGAGTCTGTTCGTTTTAAATTATAAATTGCTCGAATAGCTCTTTTCTGTAAAGTAAAAATAGTTTGAATATCCGCTGCTTTCCCCCACAACAAGTTACCATAGGACATGACACTATGAAAGTAACTAAAATATACTAGCCTAGATGTAGCCACATCCGTGCTTTGTCTTATGTTCCTAACAGCGAAAGCCGCAGAACTTAATTTACCAGCTAATTTATCTATGTGGGGTCCCCACTGCAAATTGCTATTCCAAGAAACTTCGTATCATTTACTAATTCTAACGTGCTGTTGTCTAACACTAAACTGGTCTCAAATTGCCTGACATTTGGAAGTGAGAATTTGATACACTTGGTTTTACCAGCGTATACCAATAAATTATTAACTGTGAACCAATTCAAGGTTAACGACAATATACCATTAACATCATCAAAATCTCCTTTTTGTCTTTCAATTTTGAAGACCATTGAAGTATCATCAGCAAACAACACTATGTCAAATCAGATCGTTAATATATACCAGGAATAAAAATGGGCCTAATATGGAACCTTGTGGAACGCCAATTTTAACACCCGATCCATCAGATTTAACGCCGGTAACTTCTGCTTTTTGAATTCTATTGCTTAGGTATGATCTTAGTAGATCCAACGCTTTATTTCTAACTCCGTAATGATTTAATTAAATTAATAGCGTATTATGATCAACACAATCAAACGCCTTCGACAGGTCGCAAAAAACTCCGATAGCATCCTGTGCGGCATAAATATGAGATATAAGGGTAGTGAAACCGTATTGTTTGGCGTGGAGTTGTTTTTTACGGTTGAAGTGTGAGAGCATTTGATTGAGTATAATCTTTTCAAATATTTTACTTAGTGTTGGAAGAACAGATATTGGTCTGAAATTTGAAGGATCACCCTTATCTCCCGACTTGAACAGAGGTATCGGTTTACTGTGTTTCATGAGGTCTGGGAAAGCCCCATCGTCAACACATTTATTGAATATATAAGCTAAGTGTGCTATAACTAGAATTACTGAACCAGTGACTTTGACTCAGGTCTTCCGTATTTTTTAAGTTAAGTAATTTAAACGTTTTGACAATGTCTGGGGATATACATGATGGAATTTTAAATATACTTTGTAATTTGTAATTTCTTTATTGAACTACACAAAACAGTCATACAGATAACTTATAATAGAAAAAACATGTACAAAGGCGAGCTTATCTCTCAAAAGAGATTTCTTCCAGCAAACCAAGATGGTAGGAGAGGTGATGGTTGAGCGGGGGAAGACCTGCGCGTACATTAAAACTCTACGACTAATATGTACTACAAACAATATTATACTGATAACCCTAATTGCTAAAAATAGACTGCATACACAATTACTTAAATACAACGTAAAAATATGAATAAACCGTAAAATAAACTAATACATACAAATATATGTATATTATATATATTTATATATATATCTAACTGGAAAGGGAGAGATAGTGCTTCTTTAGCCGGTTTTTTAATATATTTAGAGATCGACTGTCCCTGATAGTGCAAGGAAGCTCATTCCACAGTCGTACGGCTCGGATTCTGAACCCGTGCTCGTAGGCTGCAGTGGAGCGATCTGGAGCTTTGAGCGTAGACGTCATATGAGTTCTCCGAGGCCTGCTTGAAGAAAGAAATTCGAAGCGATCAAGTAGGAAGTTAGGGTAACGAGGGTTCCACAAAATATTATAAAGGAAACACAGGATATGAGAGTCCCGTCGAAGCCGAATCGGTAGCCACTTCAGCTCCCTGCGATGCTGAGATACGTGGACATACTTGCGCAGTCCGAAGATGAACCGAATCCCGAGATTTTGAAGTCGTTCGAGTTTGTTCAGTTGTTCTTCATTTGCGCTAACCCAGCAAACATCAGCATAATCAATGAGGGGGAGAAGAAGGGACTGAGCGAGAGTTATTTTGGTCTGGCGAGGAAGAAAGTTCTGAAGTCTCCTGAGGAAATGAAATGTTGCGTAAACTCGCCTGCTGACCTCATTAACATGCATTGACCAGGACAATTGATTATCAAAGATGACACCCAGGTTTTTAGCTTTATCGCTATACATGATTACAGTACCGTTATAAGTTACAGAAAGGACAGACAATTGCTGCAACGTGTTTAAAGAGTGTCTGGTACCTATAATCATGGCCTGGGACTTATTCGGATTAACCAGCAACCCAAATGACGATGCCCATCCACTAATACCAGCCAAGTCAGCGTTTAACGCCTCCACAGCGGAATTTACATCATCAGGAGAGAAGTGACGTTAGATCTGAAGGTCATCCGCGTAGAGATGATAGGAAGAAGAAAGGACATCGGATATGGAATTGATAAATATTGAGAACAGAAGAGGAGAGAGAATGCCACCTTGGGGGACACCGGAGGAGAGGTCACACCACTCCGTACAAGCCTCCTCCGACTTGATACGCTGTTTTCGGTTTCTTAGGTAAGAGTCAAACCACCTGGCAGAGAGGGAGGAGACGTTAAGAGATTTGAGAAGTTCAACGAGAATGTCGAAGTCAACACAGTTAAAAGCACTGCTGAAGTCCAGCAGAGCCAGCACCGAGAGCTGCCTTTGATCCATGGCGACCTGAATATCATCGGTCACTTTTAATATACCTAACTGACGCTAGTGTTATTTTTTAATAAATTATCTGCTTCATATGGAGATGAATTTAGACGATCTGTTGTGAGTAAGGGAACATTGGTGAAGAATGTTTCAAAATTTCGAGCAACATCAGCGCTGGATTTAACAACATCATCACCTATCTTTAGGCAGAAATAATTGTCCCTTGGTATAACTTTGCCAGTTTCACGGTTTATTATTTGCCAAACTGTTTTCATTCTATTATTTGAATTTTGAATTTTTCTATTAAGGTGTAAAGTTTTTGCAGTTCTACAAACCAACTTGAAATTTTTGGATTATTTTTTAACATAGTCATGAAATTTTCGATCGAAGTTATAGGTTTTTTGTTCATAAAGGTCATACAAGATAACTCTACTTTTACGAATTCCAAACGTTGCCCAGTAATTTAACATAGTCATGAAATTTTCGATCGAAGTTATAGGTTTTTGTTCATAAAGGTCATACAAGATAACTCAACTTTTACGAATTCCAAACGTTGCCCAGTAATATTATTTTGGACAACTTGTATTTATTTATTTATTTATTATTTATTTTATTATCTTAAAAAAATCCACAGCTAAATATATGCATGATTAAACAGCTAATTAAACCTTAACTTAAGCCAATAATGGATTTTAATTCCTTAAGCTAAACATCATGACATTATACTGAGGTGGTTAAATAAGTATATACACAAAGATAACAGTAAAATATGTTACTAAAACAAATTCAATTATTAAATTATAAATTTTGAATGTTGAATGCACGGGTAAAATGTGTAGTGTGCAGTGTAGTGGTAGTGTGGTGGTGTACGCCCTTGCTTAGCCCTATGACCGTAGTCTTGGGATCAGATCTTTGGCAGCATTTCCCACTAAACAGGGTGCATGGGTTTCGGGTCAGAAAATAATTGTTTCCTAAAGGCCTGTTTGGAAGAATGAAAAATGTCTACTTCCCTTTCCTTCAAAACCCCATTATAATTAGAAAGAATTCTATTTATAATGGAGTTTTGTGCATACTTAGATCGGGTTCGGGGGACGTGGAAAAGAGATGTGTGTCTGGTTCTCTTAGTTGGAACGTTCAGACGAAGTGCAGAGGCAGTTAGCTCCGGTGAGTCGAGACGTCCATTGCAGATGTCGTGGAGCAGCAACATATCCAGGAGACTCCGTCTATCCTCAAGTGTCTGCAGCTTGTGACGATCCAATAAGGTAGTGTAATCACTATAAACATAACAGTTAGCGGTACGACAGTGAAGATGTTTGACGAACTTACGTTGTATACGTTCAATTGATTCAGAGTAGGTTTTATACTGTGGTCTCCAGAATGGGCTACAATACTCAAGAAAACTACGTACGTAGGAGTAGTATAGTACTTTTAGACATAGTGGGTTAGTCAAAGCCTGGCTAGTTCGGAGGACGAAGCCTAAGTTCTTATAGGCCTTATTTATTATAGCATCTATGTGATATGAGAAGGTTAACTTTGAATCGAGCAGAATTCCAAGGTCTCTTATTGTGTCAGCCTTCTCGATAGGGGTGTTATTAAGTTGGTAGGTGCTAACTATTGGCTTAGTCTTTCTGTTGAAGCTGACGTGTTGACACTTTTTCAAATTAACACTTATCCTATTTTCATTGTAGTAAGTACCCAGCCTAGTCAGATTTTCCTGCAAAAGTACAGAGTCATAAACAGAGACTATCTTTTTATATACCTTTTTGTCATCTGCGTATAAAAGATATTTGGAGTGTCTGAAGCAGCTACCAATATCATAGATGAAGGCAATGTAGAGTAGAGGTCCCAGGCAATGTAGAGTAGAGGTCCCGTTGTAGCTTGGCATAGTTCGTCTCACATATCACCATACAGGTCGCTGAAATTCTGAGTTTGGTGGTTGAGGTTTGTTCATCGGTTGAGTATTTAGCTCAAACAACCTATGGATTTTATGCCTTTAAGACACAGAGCTTGCACTTGTGCTGACCAGTTTAATTTAGAGTCCAGAGTAACACCTAGGTATTTTACATTCATTTCTCATGGGGTATTATGACCATCTATGCTAAGTTGGCGTTTAGGGATCTGCTGTTTGCGGGTAAATAAGATAGCTTCCGTTTCCGGTTTCCTAACCGAGATATCTATATATATATTAGATTTATTTGTAGCTGATCTGAATATTTTCCAATTATTTAAATTAAGTTTGTTTTGATAATAACGCAGTCGGCTTTTATCAATAATAAATCTTTTGATGTAACGGGGTAGTGGTTAGTACTGAGATTCATAGCTGTTCTTGGTACAAAAGTATTCCGAGCTTCAGAGGTGTAAGTGGTCAGATTCCTAACAGCGTCATCCAGTTCCTTAATAGACGTGAAGAATTTAGAGGAAAGATAATCTTAATTGCATATAAAGTTACGGTATCCTGTCCAGTTTGCTTCAGAGTATTTGAAGTGAATCTTGGTCTCGTGTTTAGTCTCGCCTTGTAAGGTAAGCATTTACCTTAGAAGGCGAGATGGTACGGGAAGGTGGTTTGAATTGAGGGCAAATACTGTTAGAAGTCCTGAAATATTTTCTACATTTTTTGAGATGCAGATGTCAGGCGTGGACGGTGTGTTAAATGGGTTGTTTCAGTGGACCAGGGTGGGATTTTGGGGGCGTGGACGATGAAACCACTTTATATCATGTATGAAACGACAGTATTGCCGCGATCGTTGGAAGTGGGGCGGTATCAAATTGAATGTTTCGCATTGAAGTCCACCATTATAAGGACTTTTAGGCAATTTTAAGGAAGATATCAAGATCGTTTGTGTCTATTTGGGAATTTGGTGGTAAACAGCAATGAGGTTGTATTCGCAATTAGACAATGATAGACGAACTCAAATGACTTCGATAGTTTTTGTGGTCGATATCGAAAGCCTAATAATAATAATATAATACACTTTATTGCACGGTAAATAATGAGTACAAACAAATGAACATTTATGCGCAAAGGCGAGCTTATCTTTAAAAAGAGATTTCTTCCAGCAAACCTAGGCAGGACAGGAAATTCTATTGCTAGTAAGAGCAGTCTAGTGCACAATAAATTCAATAACTACCTTCTAACTAATACATTTAATAAAAGTCATATAAAACATTTTATCTACACACGTATCATAAACCCTCTTTACTGCGTTCAAAAACCGCACGTTACGATCAGCATTATGTTAAACTGCTTGGTAAAAACTCATTTCAAAGGAGATGCAGTTTCAATCTTTTCTTGAAAATAAAAATGGATGGACTATCCCTAATAGCGCAGGGAAGTGACTTTAGGGGAGGAATCTTTTGCGGTTCCTTCGGGTTATCGTGGCCATCACGAACAGCTATGGGTACCCGGGGTTGGTCTCGTTGCAGGGAATGCCTCTTTACATTGGGAATGATTGGCAGGATGTTCTTCATTGCAGTTACAACAACGCGCCGGGAGCGAAAGGTTTTTCTTCAGGCACTCCTTTGAGGGATGCGATTCAGTGCATTTAACGCATCGAGCGGTAAGATTACAGTTCTTCAACGCTTGCCCGAAGCGTAGGCATCTATGGATATGGCGTGTCTTTGTTCTTTGACTTTGTCAATGTTACAGTAGCATCTTTGAATCCAAGGCTAGCTAATTCTTTGGGTATTAGGTCTATGACTGAATCTGAACTGACACGTTGTTTCGAACTTTGTAGACAATGTGAAAATTCTTCGTGTATTCCGTTATCGTGGTTTTGATCTTTTCATGAGTCCAGTCTGGTTGGATCTGGATTACGATCAGTGGGAACTTTGGCGAATCGATTTTCTTGTCGGATGATGGCCGTTGATACGACGGACGGTTGACCTTGGCCAAGGTTAGCAAAACGATTGTTTACTGGAACAGACAGGGAGTACACCTGGTCGGTGCGGTGCGGGGCATGAAGTTTCGGGTAACGGTAGGTGCGGATGTCATCTGCAGCTGGTCTCTTCCCTCTACTTGATAGGCTTTCGGCTGAAGCTGAGAACGATCTGGTGATGTACGTATTCATCTTAGTTGAGCAGCAGGCTTATCGATAGACGAGTTATCGATAGTGATATCGATAGTTCCCATCCCTAATCCGGGCTACCGGGCACTCGGCGACACAAACTTGCTTCGGTGAATCACTATTACTGAGCACAGTGGATGTTAAAACCGTGAAACTGGCAAAGTTATACCAAGGGACAATGATTTCTGCCTAAAGATAGGTGATAATGTTGTTAAATCCAGCGCTGATGTTGCTCGAGCTTTTGAAAAATTCTTCACCAATGTACCCTTACTCACAACAGATCGTCTAAATTCATCTCCATATGAAGCAGAGACTTTATCAAAAAATAAAACTAGCGTCAGTAAGGTATATTTAAAATTTCATCATGTATATCCCCAGGACATTGTCAAAACGTATAGGTTACTTAACTTAAAAAATACGGAAGACCTGTGGGGTATATCAGTCAAAGTCATTGGTTCAGTAATTCTAGTTATAGCCCCACACTTAGCTTATAATATGTTCAATAAATGTGTTGACGTTGGGGCTTTCCCAGACCTCATGAAACTACGGATTATACTCAATCAAATGCTTTCGCACTTCAACCGTACAAAACAACTCCACGCCAAACAATACGGTTTCACTAGGGGTGAATCGACTACGGATGCAGGTATTACCCTTATATCTCATATTTATTCTGCATGGGAGGCCGCACAGGATGGAGTTTTTGCGACCTGTCGAAGGCGTTTGATTGTGTTAATCACAATACGCTATTCATCAAATTAAATCATTACGGAGTTAGAAATAAAGCGTTGGATCTACTAAGATCGTACCTAAGCAATAGAATTCAAAAGGCAGAAGTTAATGGCCTTAAATCTGATGGATCGGGTGTGAAAATTGGCGTTGCACAAGGTTCCATATTAGGCCCTTTCTTATTCCTGGTATATATTAACGATCTGCATTTAATGGTGGAGAAATTAACTGACATAGTGTTGTTTGCTGATGATACTTCAATGGTCTTCTAAATTGAAAGACAAAAAGGAGATTTTGATGATGTTAATGGTGTATTGTCTTTAACCTTGAATTGGTTCACAGATAATAATTTATTGTTAAACGTTGGCAAAACCAAGTGTATCAAATTATCACTTCCAAATGTCAGGCAAGCTGAGACCAGTTTAGTCTTAGACAATAGCACGTTAGAATTAGTAAATGATACGAAGTTTCTTGGAATAACCATTGATAGCAAATTGCAGTGGGGACCCCACATAGATAAATTAGCTGGTAAATTAAGTTCTGAGGCTTACGCTGTTAGGAACATCAGACAAAACACGGATGTGGCTACATCTAGGCTAGTATATTTTTGTTAATTTCATAGTGTCATGTCCTATGGTATCTTGTTGTGGGGGAAAGCAGCGGATATTCAAACTATTTATATTTTACAAAAAAAGAGCTATTCGAGCAGAGAGATTGCCAGAGGCAATTATAAGGAGAGCGACATCTTCGGGAGTAAAGTAAAAGGCTTGAGATGCGCGCAAATACGAGACTAGACTAGACTAATTTATTATAGGGAATCCTATCTTATATACTAGGTTGGTGCATGTTAGTAATGACGTACATAAGACATAGTGCGTGATGAATATAAATATACCTTATCTGTGACGGTCGTCAACTTATCTTAACATTACGTGAAAATATGACTAACATACTCGACCGGCACAGATACTCCCCCCTTTAGGGAAAAAAATAAATGAATGTACTTATAACAATGGAAAAAAATCTAAGTTAGTAGTATTTTAATAAACATAAAACCAGATCTTAATTGTGCATACTTTAACTTAATCTATTTTTATATCTAAGGAAAGTTATTGTTAAACAAAACTAGACGGTAATAGCGCATACCTCAACTTAATCTAAAGGTAATCTTACACGAATTAGAAAAAAAATGAACTACGGTTATGTGAATTCTACGTAAGTTTAAAGAATTACTTAATATTTACCTACAGGCAAGTCTTGTGTCTGGCCGCACACTACATAAAATAAACTAAAAACTGGAAAACAGAAAAACACTAGGAAAATGGGGCTTCGCGGTTAGTAAACTAACCTAACCTATAACTGGAAAAGATCCGCAGGAGAGTCGTCTGATGCTGCAGCCGCCCATGTTTTTTTCAGGAATCGATGAGTCAATTTACATCGCACGTCGTTGAAGTTGTAATCACTGTTTGTTTATAATTGCGACCGTACCTACACAAGGATGATTGTGCTGAATCAGCGTCAGCATTAAATCTGTAACCTTGGCTGTAGGCAGTCAATGATCTCGTACGTCATATGTACGTGCGTGCTCTTCACTCTTGAGTGAATATTAAGTTGTCGATTGATGAAATTTGTGTGCCTAAAAACCTTGGGATTTGGCAACATAGGGCACATCTTGTACACCAATCGTTTATATATATATATATATGTATCTCTCTCTCTCTCTCTTCAGTGATTTGATTATGCTTCGTGCGATGTTCTTCCTGGGTGATTAGGTATATTGAAGATGTTTCAATACTCTTCTGGGGGCTGGAACGGCTTCCTATAAGTCTTGAACTTGAAAAAAAACTGCTTGCTGTGAATGAATTTGCCGACGCGTTCGTTTCTGCTGGTGCGAGCTCCATTTTGATAAATCAGCAGTCGGCTGACTATCGGTTCATTATTCTTGCGGTATCTTGAGTTCGATGCGGTAAATCTTCAGTTGAAATCTTTTGGCTTCTGGTCCATCATGGCTTGCTTGATGTCGTCTTGGTTTGGGTGGGGTCTTGATTATGGATTTCTGCAGCGTGGTTTGAAATAGGCAAACCGAAGTCGGGGCTCGTTGATCTTGGACGAAGTGCTTCTTGCTTGCACTTCTAAGGTGGCAGCACACGGAGTTTTCTTCGCGGCTGGGTCCATGCTGCTATTACCGAAAGTTGCTGATGTTCAGAAGTTGGGGACGGCGATCTTGGACGAAGTGCTTCTTGCTTGCACTTCTAAGGTGGCAGCACACGGGGTTTTCTTCGCGGCTGGGTCTATGCTGCTGTTACCGAAGGTTGCTGATGTTCAGAAGTCGGGTCACCACTTTGCCAGAGGCAATTATAAGGAGAGCGACATCTTCGGGAGTAAAGTAAAAGGCTTGAGATGCGCGCAAATACGAGACTAGAGTAGACTAATTTATTATAGGGAATCCTAGCTTATATACTAGGTTGGTGCATTTTAGTAACGACGTACATAAGACATAGTGCGTGATGAATATAAATATACCTTATCTGTGACGGTCGTCAACTTATCTTAACATTACGTGACTTACATACTCGACCGGCACAGTGGTAATTGCTTTAAATTCGCTAGAATATACTATCAAAATGTCCGCGGTTTACGGACCAAAACCTTTACAAAAACATATCTAGCAGCGATCATGAATTAATTGTTCTCACAGAAACTTGGTTAAATGATAATGTCGCAAATTCTGAGTTAATGGACTCTAGATACAACATCCATAGAAGGGATCGTCTATGTAGTCTTAAACCCACTAAAGAAAGCAAGGCCGACGGAGGTGGAGTCCTCGTAGCAGTCTCAAAGAAATATCAATCTACTAGCGTGACAAATTGGGATAGTAAAGACAGGAAATTTGAGGACCTACTAGGACTGGAGGCTGCACAAAAAAGCTGGCAGTTTTCAGTTCAGTTCAGTTTTAAATAGTTTATTTTCATTGGATTTTACATAGAGAATCTAATATAAAACCTCTTAAAAATAGTCATTAAAATTAAAAATAGTTACCTGCCTAGGTGCATTCGAAATGTTGTCCTCAATGTGAGGAATGCACAAGAAACACATTGCATACTCTTTTCAAAATTCAAGTACTTATGTCTAAACAATAATTGTTTGGTCAATTTACATGAAAAGAAGCTGTCAAATGGAGCTAATTTACTGCCAGACCAGTTTATCATTTAAATAATCCTCAACTTTATAGTATGCCTTTTTAATTAATACATTCTTAACAGTTTTCTTGAATTGTTTTTCTAATAAATTAATAACATTGGAGGGCAACTTATTGTAACACCTAACAGAAAGCCCCTTGAAGCTAGAGGAAACTTTGCTTAAACGAAAATGAGTATAAGATAATTTTAATTTGTTTCTAGTATTAACTGAGTGAAGATCACATTTTCTATTAAAGCTACTGATATTTTTGCGGACATACATAATATTTTCATAAATATATTGAGAGGGAAGAGTCAAAATATTAATATCCTTAAATTTATCTCTCAACGATGATCTAGCCTTCAAGTTATAAATGGCCCTAATGGCACGTTTCTGTAAGATAAAAATACGTTCAACATTGGCAGCGCCGCCCCAAAGGAGTACTCCATGACATTACACTGTGAAAATAGGCATAATATACAAGCTTTGCTGTTTTTTCATTAGCTAGATGCCGGATTGGAACAGAGACGCTAACCACGTTCACATGGTCCCATCCAACTATCAAAGTACCCTAGGCTTTCAACTCATCGACTTTATTACGATACAATGAAATGACCTCACTCTTCTATTCCACACTGAAAGATGTCATTGACAAACATGTCCCTAAACAGAGAATTAAAACATGCAAACATCCTCCCTGGTTCAGCATACAGCTGATTGCTGAAATGGAACGAATTAGACGGAAATATCGTAAATACCAGAACCCCCGTGACAAAATAGAATTCTAGATCGCCCGAGAACGCTGTCATAAACTGTATGACACTTGCATGAAAACGTACTTGATCAATAAAGAATCCAGTATTCCAGATAACCCCAAGGCCTTCTGGAGTTTCATCAAGTCCAAGCGAAAACGTCTTTCTTCACTTCCAGCGAGAATGTTTAAAGACCACGAATCGGCAAACAGTGTAAGCGAGCTCGCACAGCTCTTTGCTGGGCACTTTTCGTCAGTCTATAAGGATCAAGACCCAGTAAAAACGTACATATACCCAACCAAATAAGCCTGTCTAAAATCATAATCAGCGGGCGTGAGATACTTAAAAAATGCAAAACCCTTGATGTGTTTAAAGGCGCGGGACCCGACGACATTCCCGCAGTGTTTGTGAAACTCTGTGCACCAGGCCTGTGCTTTCCACTCTCTGTAATACTTAATCAATCCTTGAAAGAGGGTTGCTTTCCCGACGAATGAAAAGAAAGTAGAATAGTTCCGGTCTACAAAAAGGGTGATTAAAGCGACATCAAAAACTACCGACCTATTTCTATCCTATCGTGCTTTTCAAAACTCTTTGAATCCTTAATCTGCCCACTTATCACACATCACATCGACAAGTTTATCTCACCTGAACAGCACGGCTTCAAGCGCGGACGATCGGTGGAAACAAATCTAATCTCATACGTCAATGACATGTGCCGTGAGTTGGACAAAGGTCTCCAGGTGGACGCAGTGTATACCGACTTCAGCAGCGCTTTCGACAAGGTAAACCACTTGCTGCTTTTGTTGCAGAAAATATCAGGGCAAAATACTGCGGTATTTTGCCCTGATATTTTCTGCAACTTTTGCTGATAATTTATTTACCAATTTTGGGTAGGTAAAATATATTTTGGTGGTCATTATATTTGTTGTCTTAAAAAATGAACGTATTGCAACCAAAGTCAAGTTATCTAATTCATAATTTTGAGATGATTTGAAAAGATGATTTTGGCGTGCGTGCAGGGGGCGAATTTCACTTCTCTCGTTTTATTGTACTCCTTTACTTTAAAATATTATAAACAGTGATACGCGATATACCTAAAGAAAGAGAAAGTAAGTAACACTTTATTGTAAAAGTACATAGACAAGAAAGGAAGTACATAAGAAATATTAGAAATAGTAGGTAGAAAAGGAAAGTGATTTACTTATATCCAGTTAGCAAAGGCAATTATTATACCAGAAAGGGTATAATAATGATAATAATTCTTTATTGCACAGAAAACACTATGGGAAAAATATAACGAACAATATGCAAAGGTGAGCTTATTTCTAAAAAGAAATTTCTTACAGCTAACCTGTGAGGAAAGGAAAAAATATTTATAGAGAGGTAGTCCTAGTGTACAATTAAGATTTAAAAGAAAGAAATAAAGTCAATATACTATCAGATAAATCACAATACATCCTACACATACTATAAAATAAATTAATAGAATACAATAAATACATAGATACACATACATACTATAAGATACCCACTATGCGGAAGAGAGGAGATGCTGTTTCAACTTTTTCTTAAAAGAGAACGAGGATGTGCAATCCCTAATAGCGCAAGGAAGTGCATTCCACAAACGTATTGCCCTTAACCTAAACGAGTGCTCGTAAGCAACAGTGTTATGCTGAGGAATTGACAAAAGTGACACCGTGTGAGATCTCCGAAGTCTATCCCCAGAGAAAAGAAACTCAAAATGTTCACGAAGATATGCGGGATAGCGCGGATTTCTCAAAATATTGAAGAGGAAGGAGAGAATGTGCATATCACGACGAAGTCGGGTCGGGAGCCAGCCTAATTCCCTGCGATATTGGGACACGTGATCGTACTTGCGGAGACCGAAGATAAACCGAATCCCGAGATTTTGAAGTCGCTCGAGTTTGTTCAGTAGATCTTCGTTCGCGCTGGCCCAGCAAACATCGGCGTAGTAAATTAAAGGCAGAAGAAGGGTCTGAACTAGCATGATTTTAGTCTGCCTAGGCAAGAAGTACTGCAAACGCCGAAGGGAATGAAAGGATGCAAAGACTCGTCTGCTGACCTCACAAACGTGGGGCGACCAGGATAAAAGAGTATCAAAAACAACCCCAAGATTTTTGGCTTTCTCGCTGTACTTGACAATGGTACCGTCATAAAGCACGGGAGCAACTGACCTATGCTGCAACAAATTAAGTAAGTGCCGTGTACGTAATCGCCTGAGACTTATCCGGGTTGACTAATAGCCCATACGAAAGAGCCCATTTCCTGATGTTGTCGAGATCAGCATTCAAAGCCTCTACAGTCGAAGTCAGATCACACAGGGGGAAATGCCGATAAATTTGAAGGTCATCTGCATAGAGATGATACGAGGAAGACAATACATCCGAGATGGAATGGATGAAAACTGAGAAAAGAAGAGGAGAAAGGATGCCACCCTGCGGAACACCAGTAGAGAGCTTGAACCATTCCGTAGTGACTTCTTCAGACTTGATGCGCTGCTGGCGGTCTCTCAGGTAGGAGTCAAACCAGCGAACCGAGTGTGAAGAGACATTGAGTGTTTTTATGATTTCAAGAAGTATATCGAAGTCGACGCAGTTGAAGGCGCTGCTAAAGTCAAGGAGAGTCAGGACTGTGAGCTGCTTCTTATCCATTGCCAGTTGGATATCGTCAGTTACCTTGAGCAGTGTGGTGGTGGTGCTATGCCCTGGCCTAAAACCAGACTGAAAAGGGTTCAGTAAATCCATGGAGGAAAGGTACGAGGATAGCTGGGAGTGGACAATTGATTCAAGGACTTTGGAAAGGATTGGTAGGATGGAAATGGGACGGAACTCTTTGAAGGAGGACGAGTTAGAAGTTTTAGGCAGGGGTATCACTAATGCTCTTTTCCACTGGCTTGGGAAGCAGTACTCGCTCAGCGACGCGTTAATTATATGCGTTATGGGTGGTAAAACATTATCGAGTACACTGAATAGCATCTGAGAGCAGATATTGTCATCACCTACAGCCTTGGACGAGATTTCTAGAATAGCTTTCTTTACTGCGCCAACTCCGACAGACCTGAGGTTGAAAGGTAAGCAACTGGATGTCGTTCTGGTACGCAAGTTACGAAGGGTAGCATCCTTGACACAGGGGTCCATCACGACAGGGGAGACAGCAAAGAATTTGTTGAGACCATTGAGGTCGACACTACCGGCAACTGCGTCCTGGGACTTACCAACACCAAGGGTAGTACTGATATTTTATAAAACTTTGAATGAAATGCGTACCTGCGGTTTCAGTACTTTTATTTACAATGGAACTGCTATAAGGATATAAACCTTGCGGCCAGCTTTTAGTCACTTGTTTATAAATATTCAAAACGGTCTGTTTTTCAGTAGAACTCAGCACTCAGGCCTGGCTCATCCCTTTATTATCGTAGTAAATGACAGTAATAATAATAGTAGAAATAATTAAAAACTGAACTAAAATGAACACAATCTCATGTCTCAACTCCCAAATTTCAGCTATGCACAGAAAAATTTCACAAATGTAATAAGTTAATACGGCTAAAACTAAAACAACCCTTTCTCACACTAAATCTATGCTGAAATCTACCGATATAATATGTTCGCCTTATATTTCGTAGAATTACCTACACTCCAATTGTTGCAGAATTTATGCCCTTTAATTGATCTTCTGTCTGATGTTATCTGAAATAGAGTATAGTTCGAATGTTTTATAGCGTGCTAGTAGTTTTACAAGCCGAGCTGCATCTGAGTATGTGTTAATCTCCTTGCAGTAAAGGCGCCAGCTTTTCCTACTTTCTCTGTATCTTGTTTTACTATATATGTGCCTGACCCTTCTTTACTTATACCAGCTTTCTGCGTCATCCTTTAGAGGGGCCTGCCTCATAGCTCTCCGAGTTCTTTCCCTTTGTTTCTTCAGGTCTATGTTCAACCATATTTGACCTTTTAATTCATTTGCCCCCTCTTGTAGTTCCTCTCTAGTCCTGAATGTAAGTCGGGCTGGTTCCACTCGGCCATTATGTAGTGAAATTTACTCCAATCCGACTTCCTAGGATTCCTTATTTTTAGGATATCTATTTGATAGAATAATCGAAAGGTTGCATAACCTTTCGATTATTTCGAAAAAGGTAGCGATTGATCACAGGCGCTTTTTTTTTTACTTTTTTACCAATTTCACCTGCATCTCTCTACGAGTTCTGGTTATAAAAGTTGGTTCATTACCTATGTTCATTGTATCAAGATTTTTAATTTTAATATATTCTAATAGCTCCTCTCCTTTCTTGTTAGTATCCGTACTACCTCACACCTTGTTATGGGCGTTAGCATCACAACACAGCAAGTGTAATATCTTTGGCGGATACAAATTATAATATCTTGAACACTATTTACACACATTGATCTAGCCCCAAACTAGGATTCCCTGTATCTTGGGTACTAGACAACGATACACATACTTATATAGATAAATACTATACTTAGATAGATAAATAACCATGACTGGGGTACAAACATCCGTTCTCATCAAACAAATATTTGCCCCCACCGGGACTCGAACCCGGGACCCTTGGCTTCGAAGGCAGGGTTACTGCCGACTCGGCCATTCGGGTCGTCAATGCTCGAATTAAAATGCTCGAAAACAGTAGAAATTAATTATAATCATAAAAGTAATGGTGATTGTACAAAGGTAGTATGGCAAGTGAAGATGAGAATCATTATGTATGGTAACATTAGATGCGCCTGCGCGATATTCACAGCAGTGTTCACCGACAAATGCACTGCACTAAAGTTTTGATAGGCTTCAAGCCTGAACAGCAAGATTGGAACGTTTTTACCTCTGTAGTGCTGAACAATATCTTTTACTTCTTGCGGGGGTGGCACTCGCTTGGTCTTTCTCGCTTGGCATGTAGCTAAATATGAGAGCCGCTCTCGTACTTCCTCCGCAAGCTTCAGTTAGATTAAGTTCTATAGCGACCAGATCTCTGGACCATGTACCATAAAACCAGCCGAATGCTTTCATTTTATTACTGCATTTTATGCATATTCGGAAAGTCCGCTCACCTGAATGGTCATAATAAAGTTCGCCACTCAGGCTCCCTAGCCCCGTGACGCGTTTTGTCGTCTATCTTGTCGACCACTATAGTTTTGCAAAGTTCTACCATTGCGTCTTTGCAGTGGTGGACGTTCAATTGACAGATTATAATTTGTGTGTGTGTTTGTGTTGTGCGTATGTGTAATATTCGTGTGGCTGTCATTTTACAAGTAAATGTTAGTGTGTAGTGATCTGTGTTTGCTTCTGAGGTGGATAAGAAGGCTGGTGCTCCATGGAAAGGTCAGTCAGTTTGAGTGCCCTGTGACGACATCACACTAACTCCATCCGACCCCTTCTCGCTACGAGCGGGTGGTTCGGCCCTACCCCCCGATGGTTCACGGATGAGCTTGGCCTGGGCTTGCATCATCTGAAAGCACAACCAGAACACTTGTGCTCCAAGATTCGGCCACCTTGGACGGCACGCCCCTCATCAAACGGGTTCTCAGAGGTATATTCTGCCTATTCATGAGCGTCCAGTCCTATACCCTATACTATACCCAGGTCAACCCTATCCGTGTTTCGAAATTTCATCGTCTTAAGAGGATCTTTCGGTAGATCCTCCTGATTCCCCGGAAGCAAAGCCACCCGCGACCTGTGCAACTTCTTTCCGACGATGCTAACTTCGTTAAGATCACCGAAATCAACACCAAGAAGCCAATCTCTTGCTTCCTAAGTCATTGGTGTCACAAGAAAGAATCCTTCTTAGCCATTCTTGCGGCAAAAAGCAAGCACTAGCCCACGATGCTCTTTAGCGAGGATCCTCGGCCGGCTCCGGTCCACGCGGACGTCCAGGTTCATTCGAGATAGCGATCATGGTAGGTGGGCTAACGCAAATCTTACACTGAGTCTTGCAATCGCCGACCATCAGTCCATCTCACACATCCCCATGCTCCCTGCAGCTTGCGCTGTGGGGCCATAGGCGTGATCGCTCCAACCGTAGCCCCGGGAGAGTTGGGACAATGATGTTCCCTGCCTATCCTCCACGGCTACGGCAACCGCACACACACTGGTTGGATAAGGTAGGAGGAGGGGGGGGACAAATGTCTAGAGTATCATTACAACATGTGATACCCTCCAGACCTTACCGACAAACCTGCCGGACAGACAGATTCGCCAGAGACAGACCATCTGCAACCTGTTTGTAAATATGTTGCAATTGACCCACCTCAGCTCTGCCAACATCTAAGGAACTTCCGGTAATTTTATTTTAGCCGGTATTGCTCTTAACAGTACCTATCTATTTTTTAATATCTGGATCAACTTTCCTGAGCCACCAATTAACTAATTCCTCTGTCATACGATCACATTATTCCTTGCAATCTTCAAAAGCCAGTAGGTACGTTGAGTGTTGAGTAATAAATAAAGCGCTAGCACCAAGCGTTGCCCTTCTAGCAATCCGTTAATTCATCTGGTACAACGCTTTTTCAACAAATAATGGAGAGGATTTTGCGCAAAATTGCACGTATTTGATAAATGCCACTGTAATTGGAGGAAGTGCAAACAGTCAAATGTCTGAAATTTATCTGGTGTTCGCCACTGTCCACTGTCCAGTTGACTCGCGCTACTGTCCTATCGACTAAAATCGGCTTACACCACTCTCCTTGTCACTGTTTTGGACCAATGTGCTTCGGGCTTCGGGCTTAACGCAAATTAAAAAGTAAACTGTCATGGACAAAAAGTTTATGTCGATCCCAGATTTTTTGTGCTGCAATTTTCGCTGGCTTTTTCTTGTTTCTAATGTATATCAAACTTTGGTACGACCACAATGCAATATGCTAACTAGTGTAATTTAGTGTATGTATCAAGAGAAGCGATTGCTATTGAAATCCCCGTTGATTCTCTACTGCGTTTATTCGTTTGGACGTTTTAAAGGTTAAGCTTGGAGCAGCAGCAACACCACCATGGAAGACAGATACCAACAGATGCAGGATGAAATGTCGAGGTACGAGTCTTTCCTTAGACTAAGAACGACAAATACACCCCTAGGTATTCCCTAACGAGTGGCATAGAAACCGAAACAAAACCGTGTTTTATAAAAAAAATGCACTATATTCTGGCAGGTTTGAGGCGGAAATCTCCGGCGGAGACCTTCCGCTGATTGCAGGCATGCGGCCTGTGATCGGCGCCGGTACTTTCGGGGCCGTCCAGCAGCAGTTGCAGCGCGCACACATCCCGCCGCCGCCGCCGCCGCCCGCTATGTTCAACCCGATGATGGCTCCGCGCATGATGTTCCCGGGCCTGCCCCCACCACCGCCGCCCCCCTCGATGATGGTGCCGGCTCAGGTGATTAGATCTCTGATCGCCTAAACAGAAAATCATGTTAAATACTTGTATTATGCCTATGTACACTAGGAGTTGGGTTAATATTAGGTAAGAACAGGTAACAGAAAATCACACTGATATCGGCTCGCAGCAAGCGTCCACGTCTTCTCTCCGTGGCGGCGGTCGGTAGCCAGTGGCCTCCCCGCCCTGCATTTGCGCTTCTCGAGACGACAGAGTTACACACAACTATAAATGTCTATACACTATGTATGTCTTGAATAGGTAATAAATAATAATGCATGCTGTTGCGCTCAGTCCAAAAAAAAGGTATAATATCATATCTTATGCTATGAGGATTGAAAGTACAACTTACTTCTGTGCCTATTTTCATTTATTACCACTCAACTAAGTTTATTACAGGTACAAAGACTCAGGCCAACAGGAGATGAGTTCATGGGCCACATGCCGTTCCTCCGGCCCGGCATGCAAGGTCCACAGCTGATACCGCCTCCGCCACCGAAGCCACAACCGATTGTCCTGTCTGCTAAACCTCAGCTCTATAAGAAGTCAAAGAAGAGTGAAGATGGGGCTTTTGAGTTAAAAAAAAAGGTTAGTTTTATTATTTGTATGAAGTATTTATATTAATTCTTGTGCTCAGTTCTCTAATGAAAATACATCCCTAGTGTTAAGTGTCTATTACTCTTAGTTATTCAGACACTGTTTATGTTTAAACTTATTAATAGGTTCTTAAATCAATCTAAATGTAACTCTAATGAGTATAATCAACAGACGACTTCTATGGTGGAGTCGTTCAGCCTCACAGTGTGGCCTCGGTTTAATCCCGACCAGAGGAAGGATAAAACCCGGGTTTTTATTCCTCCTTGAATGTTTGTAAAAAAATCTGCTTTTTTCGCTACTGGGTTGCTGTTTCTGTTTCCAGATGTTGTAGTGTGTAATATGTATGTTATACCTCAGCGCAAGGAGCCGCCGCCGCCCCCACCGCGCGAGCCCAGTCCGCCCCCCGCACCCCCCGCGCCAGCGCCCGCGCCCTCCGCGCCAACGCCCGTCCCCGCCGCCGACGCGTCCGCGCCAAAGGGCAAGAAAGAGAAGAAGAATCGGAAGGTATGCAACACTGCAATGCAATGTAGAGAAGAGGCAAAAATGACGTTTGCTAAGTATATGTAAATATCTACAGTAATAAAGACATTTGTACTTTGAACTGCCAACAACAGATATTTTGTTCCCTATCCTATCAATCTCCGGGGTCTAGTGCGTTTCACGCTTCCTTCTCACACAAGAGATGCAGTTTGAATCTGGTGCTGACCATGTCCCAATGAGATTAATTAATCTTAAGCTGTAGGCCCCAGCTACTATCGCTACTTTATGCAGTAGTTGTAAAACCCATCCATCGACCTGCACTGAGCCAGCTTGATGGAGTATGGCTCAATCTTTCTCGTATCCAGGTAAAGGCCTGTGCCCTCAGTGGGGACATTGATGGGCTACATTTATTTATTATTCTATGTGAAACGCTTGCTGCCCACCAAGCAATAAGTATGGCAACAGGTTGCCGCGCCTGTGACGCGCTTTAGCACTAACGGGCTTAACGGTAGTGTGTCAATAGTCAATAGTCAAAGTACTTTATTACTGTAGATTTTTACATATACTTAGCAAACGTCATTTTTTGCCTCTTCTCTACATTGGACCACTGTGGGAGAAGAAGGGCGTAGAAACTCCCACAGATTGCTTTTTAGATCTCTTTTAAAAATAGGTTGTGCTTAACTAATACAAATATGAAAAATTTAATTGTTATGATTAATAAGCAGGAATAAATAATTACAAAATTATTAACAGCAAGGTCTGTGTTGAGCCAGATTAACCCCATACAGTCCTGTCATTTAAGTAATCTTGAACATTGTAATATCCCTTTTTCGACAAAGTTGCTTTAACATGCTTTTTAAATTGCTCAAGTGGCAATTTCAAAATCTCCAGAGGTATCTTATTGTAGTAGAGAATGCACTGACCCTTGAAAGAATTGCTAACCTTCGCGAGTCTAAAACGGGGCGCACATAGTCTGTGATTATTTCTTAGGTAAACATTACAGCTATCGCTAAGTTTGGAAAATGTTGTAAGGTTCTTGCGTACATACATTATATTTTCGAAAATAAATTGACTAGCTACTGTTAGTATGTCAATTTCTTTAAAAAGCTCTCTTAAGGAGTCTGTTCGTTTTAAATTATAAATTGCTCGAATAGCTCTTTTCTGTAAAATAAAAATAGTTTGAATATCCGCTGCTTTCCCCCACAACAAGATACCATAGGACATCACACTATGAAAGTAACTAAAATATACTAGCCTAGATGTAGCCACATCCGTGCTTTGTCTGATGTTCCTAACAGCGTAAGCCGCAGAACTTAATTTACCAGCCAATTTATCTATGTGGGGTCCCCACTGCAATTTGCTATCAATGGTTATTCCAAGAAACTTCGTATCATTTACTAATTCTAACGTGCTGTTGTCTAACACTAAACTGGTCTCAACTTGCCTGACATTTGGAAGTGAGAATTTGATACACTTGGTTTTACCAGCGTTTAACAATAAATTATTAACTGTGAACCAATTCAAGGTTAAAGACAATACACCATTAACATCATCAAATTCTCCTTTTTGTCTTTCAATTTTGAAGACTAGTGAAGTATCATCAGCAAACAACACTATGTCAGTTAATTTCTCCACCATGAAAGGCAGATCATTAATATATACCAGGAATAAGAAAGGGCCTAATATGGAACCTTGTGGAACGCCAATTTTAACACCCGATCCATCAGATTTTACGCCGTTAACTTCTGCCTTTTGAATTATATTGCTTAGGTATGATCTTAGTAGATCCAACGCTTTATTTCTAACTCCGTAATGATTTAATTTAATTAATAGCGTATTATGATCAACACAATCAAACGCCTTCGACAGGTCGCAAAAAACTCCGATAGCATCCTGTGCGGCCTCCCATGCAGAATAAATATGAGATACAAGGGTAATACCTGCATCCGTAGTCGATTTACCCCTAGTGAAACCATATTGTTTAGCGTGGAGTTGTTTTGTACGGTTGAAGTGTGAGAGCATTTGATTGAGTATAATCTTTTCAAATATTTTACTTAGTGTTGGAAGAACAGATATTGGTCTGAAATTTGAAGGATCGCCCTTATCTCCCGATTTGAACAGCGGTATAAGTTTACTGTGTTTCATGAGGTCTGGAAAAGCCCCATCGTCAACACATTTATTGAATATATAAGCTATGTGTGGGGCTATAACTAGAATTACTGAACCAATGACTTTGACTGATATACCCCACAGGTCTTCCGTATTTTTAAAGTTAAGTAATTTAAACGTTTTGACAATGTCCTGGGGATATACATGATGGAATTTTAAATATACATTACTGACGCTAGTGTTATTTTTTAATAAAGTCTCTGCTTCAAATGGAGATGAATTTAGACGGTCCGTTGTGTGTACGGGTACATTGGTGAAGAATGTTTCAAAAGCTCGAGCAACATCAGCGTTAGATTTAACAACATCATCACCTATCTTTAGGCAGAAATCACTGTCCCTTGGTATAACTTTGCCAGTTTCGCGGTTTATTATTTGCCAAACTGTTTTCATTCTATTATTTGAATTTTGAATTTTTCTATTAATGTGTAAAGTTTTTGCAGTTCTACAAACCAACTTGAAAGTTTTGGAATATTTTTTAACATAGTCATGAAATTTTCGATCAAAGTTATAGGTTTTTTGATCATAAAGGTCATACAAGATAACTCTACTTTTACGAATTCCAAACGTTGCCCAGTCATTAAATTTAGATTTACCGTTGTAGTCACTGACTTTCTTTAATTTGAAAACTTTATTGAATTCTGTCTGAATAATGTTGAAGAAGTCTGAGTAGATTTTGTTTGGGTTCTGTTCATTAAAATCCGGTACTGGCAAATTTATATCTAAGTTTTTCGTATATGTCTCTAGTCTATGGGATGTAATAGGCCTATAAAATGATGGACCAGTCTTATCCTTAATAGTTATTGGGAATGAAACTGTTTGACCACTGTGATCGGAGGGTAAGCAGTTAATTACACTTTTACTTGTGAATGCACAGTCACAAAAAACATTATCTAAGCAAGTTTGGCTGGTAAGTGTAATTCTAGTCGGCTCTAGAAATACATGACATAAATTAAATGATTTGAACAGAGTTATTAATCGTCGCTTCAGTGTTGTATCTACAAGCAGATCTACATTAAGATCGCCACAAATAATTAACTTTTTTCTGTTATTACAAAGTTTAATGAGGGCTTCCTCCATAATTTTCTCAAATATTTCGAAATTGCCATGGCCTTTTTCATCCCTCGGTGGTCTGTAGACACAAACAATAATATGGCTATCTAACTCAACACAGGATACCTCTATTTGTCTTTCAACAGTAAGTGCAAGAATATCTTTCCGTTGTTTCACCTTTATATTATTATTTATATGTGCCCCTTTGGCTCCCACTGCCTCCACCACATTGGCTCAGAAATATATTTAGTATATTTTGTTTCGCCTTTCAGTAAACAGTAAACAACTATTATGCAAGACATTACTAAAGCCATTCTGGCTGGACATATGGGATACAGCTGTGGGAAATAGCTAGTAACTCCAATGCGAAAATCCTGCAATGACACCTAAACAACATCTTAAAGTCCAACGTCAAAACACCATGGTTTACCAAAATGAATAAGTACAACCTACACCAGTCAAGAAAGGAGTAAATACATGACAGAATCCTATAAAGAAGGATCGATAGACACTAAATCGAGCTGGCCTCGGCACTAGGCGCTCTCCCCTTTCAAACAGAAGATTTAAGAGGAAACAATACATATATGGACAGCTTATGATCCAACCCAAACCATACTAGGCAACCCAAGAATGAAAGGGACTGCATTGCATAACAAGCCCTAAAAACAAATACTCCTATAATAGCAAAGCTGAATTATGGATATTTATCAAATTTATTTTATTTTATATAGATTTTAATAAAAAATTACGATTTAAAAGTAACGTGAAATTAAACTTTTTCTTACACCCATCTGTGTCAGGAAACAGAAGTGACAGGAAGATGCAGGAAGTAAGGGACATAGCTATATATAAGTCTAGCTACAGGGAGGCTATATGTCAGCCTCCCTTTCCTATGAAATTGACTCATAGCTCTGTACTTTACTTCCTGGGTCTTCCTGTCACTAGATGCTGATGGGTCCAAATCCAAACTGTAAACCGTCAGTTGAACCCCTTGATTTTTGCCAATAAATCTTAGTATTTAGATTTTTTAAGATGCTCATGGTCGATTCTATGTATATGATTTACTTGAAAATAAAATGAATGTATGTTCTGTATTGCAGGTAGTCCGAACAGCTGGCGGTCAGGTGTGGGAGGATGTCACATTGCTGGACTGGCCTGATGACGACTTCCGCATGTTCTGCGGAGACCTCGGCAACGACGTGACTGACGAACTATTGGTAAGAGTTTTAAGTCTGCCCTCGACTGCAGATGCCGACACGCATGTAGCTTGTGTGTAAGAACTCAATAAACTATACTTGAATTACTAATTTCATAGCAAAAAGGTAAACAATGGGCAGTACTACACGTAAAATTGAAGCACCTCGCTCTGAAGACGTCATACCGTCCGGTCACTGTCCAACTAACGCGTCGAGGGCGAGAGTGAGCGATAAAGGGAAACCGCATTTCTGGCGGGTGATGACTTAGCCTTGGCGGATTGTACAAAAACTTTGACATTGATGTATGAACATATGTTTTTTGTCCTGGCCATTGTTTACCTTTGTTTCGCTACGAGATTTCTTTGGATAATTCGAGTTTACTTTACTATATTCTTCTGACAACCCACTCAGCACGGAAAATAAGACCCAGTAAATGCGTCCATCCGTTCTCGGCCTTAGGCCCGATTTTTCTCAATTTTACACTTGGTATAATTCGTTGCGTTCTACCGTAATATATATTTGGTTGGGGATAAAGTTTTAAAGGTGCACAAGCGGACTCAGCTCGTATCCTACGGGTTAAAAAATCCCTGTAAGCTGTCAGAACTGGGAATTCGCCAACTTATCCACAACCCAAGGGGTGTGGTGTTATACATCTACATTATCTTCTCATTTCAGACTCGGACATTCAGCAAATACAGCTCGTACCAACGCTCAAAGGTTATCCGGGACCGAAGGACCAACAAGAGTAAAGGCTTCGGCTTTGTCAGCTTCAAAGAGCCTCAGGACTTCATTAAGGCTATGAAGGAAATGGATGGTAAGGAAATAAATTTGCTTAACAATTATATTGTATGACAGCATGGCACAAGATATAAATTAGCTTTTTAGTGTGGCAACAAATATCTTGCAAAACTCTCTGGTATTGGACTTGTGTGTTCCCACTGTTCCTGTTCCCACTGTTTAAATGATCAAAACATTCCTACTAATTTAAAATTCTTCAGAGTGTTTAATTTATCAAATGTGTGAGACTTTCGCCACGACCACTGACCGTTAGAAAATGCGTAACACTATGTATGTTTTCTGTTTCTTACGACATATCCCAGTATGTATGGCCAAGTGTAATGTATGTAAATGTGTCACTAACAAGACAATTCTGTCTGTTTAGGTCGCTACGTAGGCAGTCGGCCCATCAAGCTGCGCAAGAGTTCGTGGAAGAACCGCTCTCTAGACATTGTGCGGAAGAAAGAGAAGGAGAAGCAAGCCCTTCTCTCTCTACTCATGGCGGGCAATAAGAGCTAACGATAATCTAGTCAACGATTCAAGCAGCAGGCGCTAAAGAAGTTAGTTTCTAATCATCAAGACATGGCTAATTGCAGAGTCACTATTTTCGCGCCACGGATATAGTACGTTTTTCTTCAGTCATAGACTCGTCTGGCATAATTGTAATTATAAATGATTACTCTCATGTATCAACCACTGGATTGATTGATGGATTAATTCTAGATGCAAGCCTTTGCGTCTAATGTTCAGCGTGGAATGTTATTTAGAACGAAATTTCCATTATGATGGGAGTGAATGGAGGAGTAAATCAATGAAATTAAAACATATTCGGCAAATTATATTTTATTTTGTTTATGGAAAGCTTAAATCGTCTTTGGTATCTAAACATAATGTTAATTTCACTTTCCTTCCATTGCGGCCGCACATAAAATTAAATAGTTTCGAATACATACCTGCTGTTCTACCGCTTGTTACGACGATTGGCACGTAAAAGTTGTTTATCCCATCAGTAGTCAAGTCGTATTGTGATGTGAAAACGCTACCAACATCAACAATTTCTCTTTATTTCGTTCTCTGGCATTGTTGGATAGTTTTCGCGTCTCTGGGTACAATTTCTTTTTTTTTCTAGCTTAATATAAGCACTTTCTAGTAATGTAATATTCAAAAGGATTTCATTTGCTGCAGAGTTGCTAGGCGCTAGAGTTTGGTCTCATTGTGTCCGAGTCCTGACTACTTATAATTGAATTTAGACTCAATAATTTAGAGAACTGGAGGGAGCTTAATATCTACGTAATTTAGTTTATCTATACACGTATCATAAACCCTCTTTACTGTGTCGAAAAACCGCACGTAACGACCAGCATAATACTTATACTACTTGCTAAAAACTCATTTCTTTTCGACAAATTATGACATTCAAATTTCGACCGCCGACGCCCGCCTGCGTGCCGCCCCTAGTTTGTCTGTGAAGTTGGTACTACTGAACAAATGCAGAGCAATTATCAATGCCACCATGCCGGTCGAACATGCGGTTCCTGAACACATTAAAGAGAGCTTATGATATGTTTGTAGATAAACTAGTGTATGTAACTGTACATAATTAGGCATTAAAACTCTCGAGTGATATTATTATGAAACTCGCCTTCGGCTCGTTTCATAGACCCACTCTCGAGTGTTGATGCCCTCCATTATGCAGCAGTCACATAAACTACTATATCGTACGACCTTCCTATACAAAGTAAATGCGGTGGATCAGGAATGTTAAGTCTACAATCACCGCTATTATTTCCTGTGTAACTTGACTGTGCATTTCATTTGACAATACAACCTATAACCGAGGCTACGTATTCCTTTACACTCGCGAGTAAATATATAGGAACAATTTTACATTTTGACTGAAAAAATGTACACCATACGAGGGCGTTCCAAAATACTTGAATGGTGTGGACATAAGTAATAACTAACCAGACCTAGAGCTAGCCATGTATCGCACTGGGGATGATATGTAGGTTTTGTTCTCTCGGGTGTAAAGGGCTACGGCGCATCCGGCATGTTCCCGAACCCGGCCTGGTTCCGCCTGGCCTGCCTCAGCCTCAGTCCCGGCCGCGGTCGGTTCCTGATGGCCTGCAGCCCGGTGGGAGGCTCGGTGGTGGCCGCTAGAGCGTACATGGCGTCGAGGCAGCACCGCGGGTCGCCAGGGCTGGCGCCGGCGCGGGCGCAGAATGGTGCCGTATACTCTTCTAAGCAGTACGCGCCTGATGCGCTGTGGACAAAGTGGAATGTGTAATTTTCCTCATTTTGATGGGGACAGGCCATGCGATAGTTAGGGTACGATATTTGAGGCAGGCGTGGCCTCATTTCGGTTACCACAACGTCGTATGCCGATTCAGTTAGGAACCCATAAAAATAAAGTTTTGAACAATAACATCACCATGGCAATCATTTCCATTCCAACACTCCATAATGGGGTTGATTTAGCTAATACCAAGACATGTTTTAAGGCAGTCATGGTAATTTTGCGGATCAGTTTAGGTTGCTTACTGAATCGGCATAAGACGTTGTAGTCAACCCACTGATCATTGACCGATCGCTTAATTATGTGTCTGAAACCCTACCTGCAATCAGATCTAGTTTGTATCCACGCACAATACACTATCAGCTCAGTCGGGTTACACAGGAACGGTGATTGTACACTTAACATTCCTGATCCACCGCATTTACTTTGTATAGGAAGGTCGTACGATATAGTAGTTTATGTCACTGCTACATAATGGAGGGCATCAACACTCGAGAGTGGGTCCATGAAACGAGCCGAAGGCGAGTTTCATAATAATATCACTCGAGAGTTTTTATGCCTAATTATGTACAGTTACATACACTAGTTTATCTACACAATCTCTGATAGGTCCAATACTGTGAGCTAGAATATGGTTTCCGAGAGTAAAATTTGCTGTGACAACTTGTTAAACTATTTTGAATTAATCTTTGATAAATCTCTCGTTATATTTGGCTACTCTTTCAGAAACTGGAGTAACTGTGAGCGAGTGAGTGAAGGTACCTGCTTAAGGGTGGGAAAAATATCCGGGTTAACTCGCAGTCGCCTAGCAAGGCCTGGGTGCCAGGCGGCCACGTATGGTCGAGGGGATGCTCAGCCTATCGCCCCAAGTAATAGTAGGTATACCTCGCGCCACGAGTTATGAGCGGTGGCCTTGAATGCGCAGTAGTCACTTTTCAATACCTGTACATATGCGGAGTAATTCGCGCTAACGTCGCCCAACGCTCTGCATTCGTGGTGCGAGGTATATATGCGTTCCCTCCGAAGGGCCACGCTAGAAATCTTGAGTTTCTACAGATCGGTATAACTTTGTCTGTGTAATAGATACAAGTGTATAGTATCTGGTGTAATCTTAGATACGAGTGACATTTTGATGCCTTTTGTACTATAAATAAATTTCCTATTAAATCTTACCATTCACAACATTTCCTTAGATTTTCTAAAGATCTCAAAAATCACATTGGTCGTCCGACGGGCGACCTTCTGTAATTGTGTCAGGGGCATGGAAATACCTATATATTTTTGCTTTGACGTACAATTGTTTGGGACCTCCTACTAAATACCTATGTGTATAAAACCTCAGATTTCTAGTGTGGCCCTTCGGGGGGAACGAAAACAAGTTAGGGCAGGCGCGCACGGGCGACAAAGACAATATTTTTGCCCCGAGACAGTGACAGCGCTATGCGTCAGTCTTTCTTCCTTTTCTAAGCGAAACATGGAGAAGGAGGTTGACGCATAGATCTGTAACTGTCACGGGTCACATCTGTTTTGTCTTTGTCAGCCGTGCGCGGGAGCCCTAATATGTGAACTCACGTCATCGGCGTAGACTGCCCCAGGGGCACGGGTAGCACGGCCGCCCTCGATGGGGGGACTCGCACGGAGCACCGCCGGCCGCAGGGGGTGGCGGTGCGAGCGTGGAAGAGGCTCTCCGCCTGGTAGCAGATCGACCAGATGTGGCTGCAGAGCGCCTCGTCTGGTACATCGGGAAAAGGGATCAGAATACAAGGCTATCACGCCGCATGGCAACATATGGATTCTATGTTTTGACGGCCAGCTGCAAATGCGTTGCCAAGCTTACCCCCAATTTATAAGAATGATCAAATGTAACAGGCGATTAATAATAATAATAATAATAATATATAATATAATATATATTAATAATATAATATAACAAAAACAACAACAAACGAAGATTATTTAAAAATATATCATTGGTGATGCATGTAGGGATATTGTGCGAGAATGTGGCAGGTTCTGTGAGAGGAAGGCATGATTGTGTTGTTGATTTGATGTAATGGCACAAACAAATAATGTAATTGAATAAATAATAGTAACTGACTGTTACATTTCATCGCTCTTCCAGAAACTAGGTTAGGGTTCCATGGATGCGAGCCTTCAACCTAAGCTAAGAAATAACTAACCAGCCAGTACCTATCTCCGCCATGTAGCTGATGCTGATAGATAGTCTAGATATTCAAAAGCGATCGTGTTGAATTAGCACGTCACGACTTGAGATGACATAGGTATTCCAATTGTTCATACCAGCAGATGAAGACCAAGACAGTGCTGAGATTGATACAGCAATTCCCTTAAACACATGACGAAGACTTACTCATGGTATCCTCGCAGAAGGGTTGGCTCCGGCCGCCGTTGAGGCAGAAGTCTGCATGTCCCAGCCGCGCGGCCTCGCCGTATCTGCCGGCGTTGGTGTGCAGCACGTGCACTGCCCGCGCGTCGCCGGGGTCCAGGCGTAGGGCGGGCGCTGACCGGATGAGTGGTCGGGCGGGGTCAAGGCCTGCAAGTGCGAGGATTGAAGGATAGAGATTGTCGGCACCAAGCGTCTCCCAAAATGGCCAGATAACAGACTGGTTGGATGGTATAAGGTTGTTGCCCCTCCATGGGGCACGATGTCTATACCTAGTTATTTGTCAGGGTTTAACTATGATTACGTTAGTTTGGTCAGATCCTCGAATAAGTCGTGTGGTTGCCTGCGGTGTGGTGTAGGAAAAATATGCGTTAAGTTGACTAGTGTCCTCTGGACGTTTAATAGTCCTATTCTCAGATCTCAGAGCAGAGCCCAACCGTGACAAACCTGGAAGATAGCTACACCCTCAGAACAAGTACTGTACCTATGATCCTGTTCAGCCGGAACGTCAGGTAGTTGGCCATGATCCCACATAGATGGGCTCCCAGCGAGTGCCCCACACAGGTCAGTCTATCCGGCCTGAGTCCGGCGCGGCGCAGAGACCCCAGGGCTTCGGCGGCGCAGCGCGCTATAGGACGGAGGTTGTGGACAGCGGCAACGTAGCATGGAGGCTGGGCCAGCTCGCCCCAGTCTAACATGATGACGTTGTAGCCTCCGCGGCGGAGGTAGGCTGGATGGAAAATTTAATTACTTAGATAGCCTTGGGGTGGCGGACACAGACATTCTCCCACGCTATGTATGTGAGCGAATCTTAATACATAAAAATGTGAAAGTCCATTTCAATATGATGTTTTATTGCGTGCGACCCGCATAATCAGATTGCACAAACGGCACACTTTTTATGGAAAACGCTACTATTGCGCGTTTTATTTTTTGGTTCAATCAGCTAGGTACATAATATCAATAAGTTACTTAAAATAAAACAAATAATTAAATTAATAGGCAATAGGCGTATGCAACAACTGAGGAAAGAAAATTGTATAACACCGTTACTTGATAACGATGGCGAAATCACTAAAGAAGTCAAAGAGCGTACAAAAAAGATATACGTGCAATATGCCGATAAAGATAGATGGCAACATTCCATGTGCAAATCCGCATTAATTACGAAGAAGAAAAAGCGACGATAAATGTAACAGCTTGTTGTAGGTACCTAATGCAATGCACTGTATGGGTTCATTGGCTCTATTACAGAAATGCACTGGAGAAAGTCGTGGGAAAATGCACTGGTGAGAGTGAATCAATGTTTAATAATACCGCAATTATTTTTCAATACCGGTAGCTGGATGATCTTTACTTTCACTATGAAGTTAGCTAGTTAACATAATGATGCTAGATAGATATCAGCACATGCGTAAAGACAGATTAATGTCTATTCTTTAATAATGTGATAATACCTTAGACACTATTTACACACATTGATCTAGCCCCAAACTAGGATTCCCTGTATCTTGGATACTAGACAACGATACACATACTTATATAGATAAATATTATACTTAGATAGATAAACAACCATGACTAGGGTACAAACTCCGTTCTCATCAAACAAATATTTGCCCCCACCGGGACTCGAACCCGGGACCCTTGGCTTCGTCACTGCCGACTCGGCCATTCGGGTCGTCAAAGTGATACTTTTTGAGCTTGTGCTCTTATCTTACCATCTCGAAGAACGATGATAGGCAGGGTGTCATCGCCCCCAGCATATCCATGGATGAGCAGTATGGTCTCATGAGTCGGCTCCCACCCACTCTGCCTCAGCCAATCTTCGCTGTACAAATCCACCTGCGATAGAGAAAAAGTGACAAATTGAAAGTTTATTTCTTTAGTAATTCTTGCATGGGAGACTGCCCATACGCCTTCGGCATTAGTAAAAACTGTACTCACCAGTTTTGTTAGCTATAAATCATCGTAATCATCAGCTTGTAATCCCCTGTTGTATCGGATAGTCAGGTATCACTATGGCTGCATGGCTGTTTTCCCTTTTAACCTATCCCATTTTCGCTACCAAAGCCTGAACCCGAAAGTATTGCTGCTGTAGTCAGACCATAGCTTTAGAGATAAAGGCCCATATGGGCAGTCATCAACTCAAAGTATCTGCCACTGTCACTGCTTATATATTAAAACTTAACTTTATTTGCGTATAATAATGTGAAGACACAGAAGGTAATCTGACCTAATGACGAATGGGTCAAACTATTTACAATTCGTTCCGCAAGTCAGGGCTTCTCCAGGAGGACAGCTAACGGCTCGCCCCCATTGTCAACGTCATCGTGAGGTGAATAAGAAACATGTGTACTGATTAAATACATTGTATACGTGAATAGAGCATTACGGGACACGACGCGACGTTTGGTTACTTGGTACCTTGAAGATTGGGCCGAACATGAATTAAAGATGCTATGTTGTATAGTAATAACAAAGCCTGGATAATAGTTAGATAGTTTTATAATGTAGGAAAGAATAACGACTATCAAACTCCCCAATAAATATCTACATACCTCTATTGGGCTTAGCTTAGAAGTAAGATGTTTACCCCTCCGTAAATACATTACATTAGATAATAACAATGAACATAACCATCGCGGTGTGACTTGTAGATAATGTGAGAATTGCCAATATTTGCCAAACAATAGAACAATTATGCCAATTAAAAGACCGATAAACACGCAAAGTAATTTTCAAACATGAGCCCGTAACAAACTCTACTACAATTCAAGGGTATGTATGTATAACCAGTGGTATAATATAATATACCGCATGTAGACCTATATCTAATACGTAGAAATATACCTACTCATGTAGACCTTTACGCAGCAGTACAAGTCTGCCTTACTCTTTACCGTCAACATTTAGAGAAATATTTCCGACGGCTCGAGTAGCAGGGGGCAGGGTTTAGTGTGAACCCAGTATACCCTGTATTAGATAGGTAGTAGGTACTGACTTACATACTAGTCTAGCCCTGTTTGTAGTTTGTAAAGCTGGTCGCAAATTTTTGCGCGCTATTATACGCTTTGCCTACATATATCATCCTGCTTCAAAAGCGACAATATGTAGGAAGACAAGACAACTGTATGTAAGCGGTACTCACAACTTTCTTCTCCGGTTCGGCCTCAGTGTAGAGGTGGAATTTGAGTGCTGGATCAGGGCATGGCTCGCGGTCTCGTCGCCATATGCAATCCTCGAAGGTGGCGTTGGTGAACGAGTCGTTGTGCAGGAAGAGAGCTTCCTTGATCGGATTCTTCTGGGCGGTTGATACAGTAACTGTTGAAGGGCGGAGGCTTCAGCCTTACTTACCTTAGGCGTATTGAAATTGTTTTTTTTTTTCGCCTAACATTCTCAGCATGAGAGTGACTTTTATACCTACATTCCCATTCTGAAATTATTACTCTGCAGGTAATTTATTTTAGTGTCAAACTACCAGAAAAGTATAACCACTATTTATTTTCAAATCATACAGGACCTGAATTTCTGAACAAAAAAAACACGGTCGGTTGCACTACACCTCAAATGACACCACGTAGAAACGTTCACATGACCACACACACCAATCACGCACAAACTGCACTTAACATTTTGTAATTAGGAGCCTACGTACCGTACAGCGTTACTGCGATTGCATGTAGAGCAAGAATGAGTGTTGATGGGCGCTTCATGCTTGCATGCTGGTAGAGACAGGACTGGGGCTTCGCTGGCGGCCCGGGCGGCCGCGGCGGCGGCGGCAGGCACCGGTCGAAGGATGGGGGAAGGCATTGTTGTGGGGAATGGGTGCATGCCGATCTTGGGATCTTTGTTTCTTCATGCTTTCAGTGTCCTTTGGTAAATTTGTTATACAGAGTGATTTTTTATTTCAAACTATGTGGGTTCGATTCCCGGTTACGACAACAGCTTTTTAAAATTGAATGATACGTTTTGCTTTTTATCAAAATCGATTTCATGGTTCCAACAACAAAAACTTCTATCTCGTATAAGTAGTTTCTAATTTCGCCCTACTGACCGTTGAAATGGGCCACTCTGTATATTAGTAGGTAAATAATTGGTTTTGTTTGACACCTGAAGAATCGCACTGAATGGTTGCTAATTTTCCCGTTAGCGTTCACTAGTGCGACTAGGTGTGCTATAACATACAAGAGAAGCTGTATCTGGGTGGTTGTGCTCAACTAGGTATATTACAGCCAGAAAAACTTGTGTAAACTTAGTAGGATCAAGAGGGACCACGGGCAAGAAAGGTCACTAGGATCTTTATCTACCTTTATATTTCGATCTCGGCGATGCTTCTTAAATTCCGTATTGCCGCAGCGTGGTTATAACGACGGTTGTTGTTCGTGGTAGTCCACTCTGCCTATTTCTTCAAGTTCAGATAGACTTCGTGGTGGTGGACTTTCTTGAATGCTAAGATGCGCAAGGTGGTATTGAGCTATTCGACTAGTGGCCTGTAGTTAAGTAAGAGCAACACCGACGGTGGTAGATCCTGTCTGCATAACACATTCTAAAAGGCGTTCCAAACTACTAGTGAGTGAGTGCAACTGAACAATCATCTCGGTAATAATAATGCATGTTTTTGTTCAAAGATCAGAACCAGAGCCGCCGAGGACTTAAAATATTAAAAAAAATTAACGGTTATTAGATTACGTACTACATTTTAAATAGGTTGTACCTACCTGAATTGTGGATCAAAAACAAAACCAAGATTTTCACATCATGAATGCATTACTCCTCTCTCCTGGGGACCGAGTGGAGGGATTGGTCTAATAAATAAATAAAATAACGTTGAATATCATGCCATGGCCATGCCAATCACACAAACGACAAGTAAACAAACAAGATCGCAACAGCCATGATAAGAGCAGCGCTACTACCTGTCCGATCTAATACAATATCCAATATTAATTAGGTTTAGTAGAGTCAATGGCTTAGTATTACACGACGCGAGTTCAAGCGCGCGCGCCATTGTGATTGTGTGCGTACACGCAGAACGGCAGGTGAGAGAGAACCATAGGGCGGAGCGAGACGCCGCCAGAGCCTCCCGCCAGGTAGGGCGAGGCGGCGGCGGGGAGCCTCGAGCGAGCGAGCCGCGGCCGCAGTCCCGTAGAGCCTCGCGCCCGCGCGCGCCCGCCATAACGACCAAACTAGTTGAGAAACATGATGACAGCGCATGCATTTCGATACAAATGTGCTACATAAAAACATTCCAACGAGTCTTATCGACTGCAAAGTTACAAAAGTTCATGTGATTGTCGAAGCGATAGGCACTGAAGTGTAATCGTGGAGGCCCCGAATGTGAGAGTTAATCGTGTGAATGCTCTGGCACGCAACCTACGTAGCCGGCGGCAACGCTCCCTCCACCGTCCATTGAAGGATTGTACCAAGAGGGCCTCTTACTACGCTGACTCAAATTAACACCGTGTCTGCGCAACGCTCTTTCTAACAGCATGGAGCATCAACGAAGATAAGTTGACGCGTGTACGCGAATACAGCTATAACGACAATGTCAATCAATCAGAATCCAGGTCAACACAAAACGAGGCAGCAACTAGGTAAACAAGGTTCGGAACAAGTCAACTTTCCGCCGCGCTACCATCCGCCTCCGACTGCGGGCGCTGGCCCCAAACTAGCCACTGCGGACGCGACCGTGAAGGAGTTCAAAACACCGTACGCGGTCAAGTCTATTGACGCAGCGAAGTTGCAATATCCCTTACCGGCTTCGAGCGGCAACGGGCCCTACCCTCCGGGCACCATCCCCTACGGAAAGTATCCGCAAGCATATTCTTCAGGATACCCTCTCGGTCTCCCGCCCGGAACGATCCGCGTGCTTCGCCCGCCGGAGGAAATTATCACCAAAGCCATCGTACACGAACAAGAGCCAACCGTGCGAGCCAGAAGTGCTGACGATACGCAACGTGCACAGCGAAACCTTGAAGAGGAGCAAATACATCGACGATCCGCCGACATGCTCAAGTTCACGAAACGAGTAGAACCTGACAGTGCTCGTGCTTCGACCGATCAGAGAAGACAAGTACAATCACTACTTGATGAAATAAAAGGTCTCAAGGAAGCGAATCGTCGCCTTAGCGATGATAATCAAGAGTTACGAGATTTGTGTTGCTTTCTAGATGACGATAGACAGAAAGGTCGGAAACTGGCGCGAGAATGGCAACGCTTTGGAAGATACACTGCATCGGTGATGCGTCAGGAAGTCTCGGCGTACCAGAGTAAATTGCGCGAATTAGACGATAAGCAGCAAGAACTGATACGAGATAACCTGGAGTTGAAAGAGCTTTGTCTGTATTTGGATGAGGAACGGGAACGGAGTACGTGCGTCAACTGTGGCCGTTCAGCCGGAAGGGAGAGAGACGACGGCGACGGCAGCAGCAATGGAACCAACGCTGATGAAGGCACGAGAGCTCCGCCGCTTCCTGCGCCAGCCAACCCTGTCACCCACCCTCAACTTGCCGAAAGAACCGTCCAGTACGTCCGCGACTTGGAGCAAAAGGTCCGTAGGCTGGAAGCTGAGAAAGGCGTGAATGTAGGAGTGGGTGAGCGACCAGAAGCAGTAGTCAGAGCTTTACAGGTTCTGGAAGTCAGGGAGAGGGTGGAACGTGAGCGGAGAAGACCAGCCCCTGACATGGACGCGGGGGAACAGGCTTTACTGAGAGAAATGTGCAATGTGGTGTGGGGAAAACTCGAAGACCAACCACCTCAAGCGCCACCACGCTAGAACCCGTGAACGTACGTACTACGAGAAAAACGCGTTTCAAGGTTGAAAAAAATAAAATAAATTCTTTTATTTGGAATATTTTAAATCTTGTCGTTGCATTTTTTGACAGCGGTACTACCTACATGGAATGAAAACGCAAGGTGACAGTCGCCGATTGAAAATCGAAGCGCTTGCCGACAATCGTGACCTACAGAGAATGAATTTGAATGACCCTGTTTATTGATCGTCAACGTGGATAACTGGACACGTGGTTAATAAATGCAGGGACACGCTGTGGTTCTAGTGATTAAACAACAGTTAGTGATAGACTTGCCTTAGTTTTAAGCAACTACTGGAATTATGTGTATAATACCTTAAGTACAAAGTTAAGTTAAGGGTACAAGTACTATTTATGTAGGTTGGATACTCTGGACAGATGCTTGAAATATTGTTATTTTGGTCAGTGCCCTTTCATTATTTTACTTATTAATAGGTTATATATAACAGCTAATTTACAAGCTACTGGTCCACTCTATCTTCTGTATACAGAGCTTTGAAATGGTCTATGTTATTTCCTGGTAGTAGCTACGTTTTTAACATTAATCATTCCGATTTTCAAATAGTACCCGTAAAGTAGTTATTAGTCGTTACGTTATTTATATAAAGTTATTCTAAATGAGGCTACAATACAATTGTATAATTCTTGTGATGTGCCAATTCATATTTTTCATATCACTCAACGTAGGTATACGTAAACTAGATACTGGTAGTAATAGGTATTGTATTTTTCTTTACTCATATTTACTAACTAAGCAATAGTTATGTCACTCTTACTACAAGTCTAGTCAGTAAAAACCTGTTTAATTAAATAGGTACCTAACTAAACATTCATTCACAATTTTATGACGAACACATGTTTTGGTATGATTTATTGTGAATTGGTGATGTGGCACTAATTCCTCCGTAAAATATTCCGTACTATGGTATAATTTATTATGTTATTAATTTATTGAAAGTTACTTTGGAAATTATAATGTTTTAAAGACAAGTTTGGTCTGTGATCTATCTACCTACCCCGTAACCTTGCATAATCCAATCAAATCCTTATTATACCTACTTACCTCGAAATATTTAGTTAATATGTAGTATTATAAAAATTGATATTTAAGCAATTTCTGCGATAGTTATGATGACTTTTAGATTCTACAGGGATATGTGAAGCGACTTTGCAGGTTAAGTGACTTCAGACGAACAACCTATTTGCTATTAACTGAAGTCATACCAGACATGATGACAAAATATGTCATATCAAACCATCAAACTTCCTTCGCCTGCATGCTGTACAATTTGATAATAAAAATTAAATATCATAATAAGTTTTTTAATAAATGGATGAAATAAAGGGTGAGGATGTTGAAGACACTATTGGTGTAAGTAGGGCCAATTGGTTATTTTCTTTATTAGTTAGGTATACCAGGAGAATCACGCAAGATTCCATCAAGGTTCCCACACTGAAATCCCAAAGCTAGCTCAAACGTCATAAAGAAAACAATAGCAGAATGCGAAATACGCAAAGCGTTGTTTATAGGCACTGTATTTATAGTTCATGGTTTTAATTCAACTTGCCTGCAGGTCTACGTTGGGGAGCGGAACGCTCAAGGTGACCGGCACGGCCGAGGTTGGACAATTCTACCTAATGGAGACTTCTACGAGGGCTGTTACTGCAAGGGAATGCGTAACGGAAAAGGCATCTACATCTTCAAAAACGGCTGCAGATACGAGGGCGAATGGCGTAAAGCTATGAAGTACGGGGTTGGTTCAATGATCTATCCAGATGGTTCAAGATACGAAGGGGACTGGAGACACGACCTTAAACAGGGCTTCGGGGCCTACTACTACCCTAACGGTGACATCTACGAAGGCGCTTGGTTCAAAGGGAAACGACACGGGCTTGGGACATACTTATACGCGGAAACTCAGACCAAATTTATGGGGACGTGGGTGGAGGGGGTCATCCAAGGCCCGGGGCAGATCATCTATCCACGGGTGCGCTACCACGGCTCTTGGCTGAAAGGAAAACCGAAGGGTACTGGCTGCTTCGTGTTTGATACCAATTGCATGCAACACGGCTTCTATTTGTGGTTAAAAGAATCCGCCATAGAATCCCTTGGGGAAGGCGAAGAGGAAAGGGAGTTAGAAGAAACTGAGAAATTCGGGGAAGAGGAGGAGATTGAGATAGACGACTCTTTGGGTAAGGCACTTTCAATATCTCTAAGGTAGACGCGTGAAAAATTGTTCTCTAAAATATTTAATAGTTGTGAAGGCTTTATGCCTGTTCATCACTATGGAATTTTCATGAATTTTCTGTTATTTCCAGATAAGATAGCGGTGTGGCGCGCGCGCAACGTTACGGCCTACAGAGCCGAGTTCTTACCGCCCGAGGCCGTGCCGCTGCCGGTCCACGACTCCCTGCCATCTTTGAGCGAGTGCAGTGTAGTCTGCGATACGCTGCAGTTTGAGTTGTCGGCCTTCAACGAACACGAGGGTGATCATGACAACGACACCTGGTTAGAGCATCGGCAGAAGTTCCTGGAGGTACCAGAGTTAAAGGAGAAATAGTTAGAAGTGGCATCTCAGAGGCAATGGTCTTTGCTGATTTAACTTTGTTATTTTTAATGTAATAAAGACATGTTGAAGTGTAAAAAGCTTTTCTTTATAAATGTCAACGGCAAAGTATGAAATTCGTCATTGTATAGAATGCCTAGGCAATGCATACAGCAATATGTTTGGAATATGGAGTGACAAAAAAAATGGGAGTAGGTAGAGGGGATTTTAATGAACACATTTCGGCTAGCATTTAGAAAGCCGGCCGTCTCACATACCTTTGCTTATTTTCTGTATGCTTTATTAGTGGATTTATAGATGTTTTCAAAATACTCGAACCGACGGAAATAATAGCTTTTTTTTTTAAATATCGCCATTTTAAGCATTCGGGACCGTGGGGATGTGCGAGTATTAGGGTGGGAAAACCACTAATTTGCCGTTTTTTAACGTTAGAAGTCGTTAAAAGTTCACTGTCCTCGGGGACATAGACCTTGAACTTGACCGTTCGTGTATATTTCGCAGAAAATTTCATACTTTTGTGACTTTTTACTTTCGATGTCGTTCAAAGTTCATTTAACTTACCCTTTAATGCATATTTCGCAGAAAATTCTCAATTTTTCCGTTTGGGAATATAAAATCCGAATCAGGGCACCCCACTACATTGCAGTACACTACAGTCCTTCCTAGGCAGTCTTGTGGCTAGACTCGAGTGTTCTTTATAAGCTGGACCTAAGGCAATTTCAAAATAATAATGTGATAAAAGTAGCGAAAATTATGTAAACATAACCTCAAAAATGAGGTTATAAAAAGTTATTTTTTCTCAAGAATGGTGCATTACCTTTTCATGGGATTTGTGTCAGAAGGGAAGGGGGCCCATTTTTTTATGTAATGTACAAAAGGTCAATTTCAAGGTCAAGGTCAGGTAACTGTGAACGACATCAAGCGTCAAAAAACGGCAAATCTGAGAATTTTCTGTGAAATATGCACGAAAGGTCAAGGTCAATGATCAATGAACTTTGAACGACATCGAGCGTAAAAAATGGAAAATTGAGAATTATTTGCGAAAAATACACGAAAGGCCTAGTTCAAGGTCAATAAACTTCGAACTACATGTCACGTTAAAAAAATCGGACTTTTGTCGTTTGCTTACCCTAATACTCCCTCATACCCACAGTCCCTAATGCTTGAAATAGCGTTTTTTTATTAATTCGATAACTAATTATTTCCGACGGTTCGCGTATTTTGAAATGATCTATAAATTCACTAGTAGAGCATAGAAAAAATCATCAAAGGCATCTGAAACGGCGGCTTTCTAAAGGCGTTCCCACATTTCTGCTTGCAATTTGGTCCTCAGTTGCACAGCTATAATTGACACGATTTTTGAAAGGCTGGAGAAAATTCCCAAATTCTTCCATTTAATCCACAAACATGTTTTCCTGTGTTCTTATGTAATTAGGTGGCGTTTTAAATAAATCATAAGTTCCAATAACTAGGAAACAAAAAAGAAAGTAATGGACTTGCGAAAGTTTTTATTGTTAAACTGTAAGAAAATAATTTCTAAACTCTGCTAAATTAAAAGTAGTACCTATGACTTTAATATAATTTTGAAAACTTCTTCAGTCTTCTACTTCAAACTTGCCCTTTCTACGGCATGCCACACACGGTAATCCTTCATAGTTTAGTTAACGACATGAGTCGCCAAGTTGCCAAGTTGAACATAGATATAATATATATTTCAACAGTGGTAACAATCTTTCTTGGGACTTTTGTTCACGTCTGCAGGAAATATTTGAATCACATGACCCAACCCCATACTGAGCATCCGCCCGCCCTAGCTAATGGGACACAGACAGACTCCAGCCGCACTAGAAGTGGCATTTGAACGGCTCGAGCTCGGCTGTCTGTCTAAGTTTTCAATATTATCTAGGGAGGTCGAATACTCAGATTGTCATGCGGTGGTGTGTAATGAAATTAGATACAGGTATTTCCTGTGGACGTGAAACGAGAAATATTTTAACGGCGCTTACGTTTCAACCTTGTTGAAGCCAATTCTCTTGTAAAAGACTCCTTTCCCCATAAATAAGCCGACCTTGGGAAAACATCTTGATTTGTGTGTGAAAGATTATTGCAGGCCTAGGCCGGGAAGTATTTTTTTTTAATATTATGCTCAAAGCAAAAGACATCAACGGGCGCACGGAACTTACGATTAGTAGCAACTAACTAGCCCTTAGTTTTAATTTTAGAAATAATTTTCTTTCCCTGACGTTCCAAAGTCGAATACTATCATTTTTGTTTAGGTACTAGTTGTAAGAACTTATATATGACTTATTTCGAAAGGCTAATGATTTAATAACACTGGAAAATACCATTAATTGAAGATATAATATAGATATTATAGATTAAGTGGAAGATTTTGTGTGTTTTTCTCCAGAACCTTTAAAAAATCATATCTCAGCCACTGCCCAAATTTCAAAAGTGACCCCCTCCACTATCCCAAAAATTATGTCGCTTCATACACCAAACACCTCTAATGCCTAAAACATCAATCTATGATTTTATTTAAAGGAAGTAAATTCACTGAAAAATCCAGTAAATTAAAAAGAAATAGGTTATCTTGTATGTGCGATTAAATACTACCCTCTAATAATGAGTTTATTTCTAATAAAAAAACAATCTTTTAAAGTGTTTAATTTCATACATTACGAACCTAGGCATGTCAAATCAGTCAATACTGGCAACAGTTTGTTATTATATAGAATGCCTAGGCAATGTGTGTAATTAAGATCATTTGAGATATTCTTTCATATATTGAGTTCTAGACAAGGCCTAGGAATTGTATAGAATACCTGGATTCCATACTTTGCCGTTAACTTAACTATAAGTCAGAAAAACCATTAAGGAGTATCTTTGGGATAACTATTGAAAGACAGACACAGGAATGATGTTTAAGAGAGCATTGTGATTTGGTAGAGCATTTACAGAGATACAGGTAGAGAAATGCCAGCTTAGCCATTTGGTGATTTTGGATGGATGAATGAAGAGAATAAAATTGAGAAGAACCTGCTAACGAGGAGCTTGTACAAAGAGGCTTAAGAATGAGGTAGCAAAAGATGTATGCCAAGAACAAGGCATGTGGGGATCTTTTTGGATAAAGTAAGTATGAATTGGCTTATTCTATAAATTCCTGCATCATTCCCCAATTGTCCATGAGTGTTAGGGATAACTTCTTACCATTAATCTTTCAGTGGATAAATGCCCTTCCAGTATTAAACCGGAAGCAAACGGGATTCCTAGACTAAAGTTCCAGCAATCCCCTTTACATTTACTCAAGTAGTTTTCTTTTTAAGTCAAATACAAAAGAAAAGGGGAGTTCTGGTACTTTTGTTCAGAAATTGTCTTTGCCTGACATTTTATAGCCGGAAGGGGATTTATGGGCAAAATAGACAAGTCAGCTTCGCAGGGTATTTTACTTTACGTAACTAAAACTGCACTTAATACATAGCATTATTGTATAATTATACAATTTATTTGAAACTTAAGACCCCTCTGAGTGAAAACGCTAACAACATTTACTGAAAGCTTAGAGCTTAACTATTTTTCATTTTAACTCAATATTTTTTTAAAACAAAAAATATTTTGTACACTATTTCTGAATGCCACTAGTCCTAATAATACAATAATAAACCTAAAATTATTTTATATTCTATAAAATAGAAACTATACATCTTGGTGAAGTTTTAAATTAATTTAATAGTAAACTGAGATAGCATACTGAACAGTAAGAAATGAGGTAAAAATAGATATTATTCAATAGTAGGATAAAATTACTTATAAATACATACTCATATTTGTTAATGTGGCAGACACAGAGAGGGCTATGAAAACATACAAGATTAAAACGGATTTATCTCTTGCAGAAACAAGTTTTGAAATCAAACAAATTCAATATAACCTATGTTTAATCTTCTGACTGCCATACATCAAATAAGAAATGTGTCGCTCACACACCAAACTACAAAATACAACTTAATTCCAACGAGATAAGATCTCTTTTAATAATAAATGTGTCAACTGTGGCCATCAGTGGCTGGACATTCAGTTGTCGGCCAGAGCCAATTGTGGCAGTCAAATACAAGCGAGGTAGACTATGTTTGAGGGTTTTGCGTTGCATTGTTATTGTTTGCATTTGAAGCTATGTTTGCCTCGAAGGTTGCCTTGTTCTTTAGTAGGTAAGCTGCCAGGTAGTTGATTGGGTCTGGAGGCCGCTCCTTGGCCAGTGCAGATAGTCCCTGCAGGAGTATTGGCACAACTGTTTGGTCCAGGTACTGTCGGGTGGGCAAGGCATTGAGATCAATCCTCGATTTTCGAGTAGCGTTTGTTTCGTCTTTCTCCATTGCTATTATTTTCTGCAATGTACAACAGCACCGTTATTACCAGTAGTTACCAACTTATTGCTCTAAGTACTGTATATCGCTGAATGTTTAGCGTAAACAAAAACGATTCTAACCTTCACGGACTCCGGTATTCTGGACGGCGGTCCTTCTTCTGCAGGGGTTGGGTTTGGCTGTATACGAGATGGAGAACCGGACATGGATTTTAAATGAATTACATCAAACAATGCTTTGAATGAGTTGTTTTGTCTGGATCGGTTTGGACTTTCTTTCAATTTCAAACCTGAAAATCAAACAACAAAAATATGGACATAGAAAGAATGCCATTTTTTTTTTAATTTTACGGCTTTGTGTATTTATCCTTCAGCCGGAAATGAAGAACAATAAATTGACCGAACGAAAAAAGACCATAGGTTTTTCTGCCAATTTTACGTCTCTGGGTACTTGTCCTTCAGCCGGACCACAGCCACCTTTACTTACAGAACAGAGGAATAAATAGGAACAGAGAGAAAGGTTTTAAGGAGCCTGCAAAATTCATACCTATAGTAGTTGGGCTGGCAAAAGTGAAAAAAATGAAATTAACAAACTGTTACGAGCTTTTATTGACCGAGAGATTTTATTATCTTATTCTTAGGGCAGTATGCCATTGAAATACTTAGGTATCTAATGCAGTTCGTCACATGAGGTCACCCACTTATAAACTCAACTACTCATGATGGAACATAAATACTTGTAGGGTAATAATACTAATAACAATTACCTAACTAAATAACACGGTTTGTGCTACCTACTTTAACATTTTAAATAGGTATACCTATTAGTCTTGAATTCATTTACTTACCTAGTAGACTCCTTGGGATTGTTAAAATATGAAATGTCTTTTCTGTTTCTATTATTATTCATACAAACAATACAGTAGGTACACCATTTTGAAAGTCAAAAACTTACACTTAAACACTTTAATAACTATTTACAGTTTATTCTACATCAAACAATTAGATAAGGTAGGTGACAACAAATAAGACGTGGTTTGTGCAGGCCCTCCGTTTGGGCACTGGCCGAACGAGCGTAAACCGGTTTTATCCAGAGGCGGCGCGTACGCGACACAGCGGCCAGTGCTCACACACACATGCGCAGTATGCTTGTAGTAGGTTACCTACGACGGCGTGGTTCTATGAACCTTTGTCTCTGGTCCTTTCTTCCTCTGGGCCCAACCAGGAACATTAAAAATCTGGTCTGAGGGCGCTAAATAACTTTTTATATAGCAATACTAAGTATAGTATACTCATGCAAATTGGCCGCTTCGGTAATTGCTGAACTTATTTAAAAATCGAACTTATTAGATAGAAGTTACATTTTAAATATAACTATAAATTAACAATCATAGAGAGCTTATGATATGTAAAGATAAAGCAGTGTATGTAACTGTACATAATTAGGCATTTAAATACTCGTGTGTTGTTATTATGAAACACGCGCATATCAAAGCCTCTCATTATGGAACTCACATTAACTACATTTTTTTATTATTATTATGAAATATACTTCCACTAAAGTAAGAACCTGTAGTTGGGTTAAAATATAGAAAATAAAACCCATATGATTATGTATTAATTTTTTTCATTAGTCATCAAATTCAGATTTTAAATACCTATTCAACAGATTAATATGACATTTCATAATCTTCATGATCATGAAATATCATATGAGATTGTACTGGTTCAATCCTGGATATATCAGACTCATTGTCAGTTGTAAGACTGGATGTTTCACTATCACTGCCGCCAACATTTATAATAAGTTGTTCAATTTCTCTATCAATTACCAGTCCCCTTCATCTATATTCCTCTTCTAGTTTTTTTTGTATGCTCACAGCAATTACTCCATGTATCAGCAGTTATATCCTCAAAACAGTTTTGTACAAGCTGTAGGAACGTGATATTATCTAAACCAACATTCTTTGTGGTAACCTTTCCTTTTACTATGCCCCATATCATTTCTATCAGATTCTGGTGACAATGATATAGCGGCAGTCGTAGTATTTTGTGACCATACTCCTGTACTAAATTATCACTCTTGTATACTGACTGGGTCCGGTTTATTTTGTTTTACCAAAAACAACAACATACTTTTGGTGGCTATGGTATGGTAGGCAATATTATTTGATGTAAGCCATTCTGCAATTTCATTTTTTCTATTCACCGAGCTTGGAGGTTTGTTGATTTAGCTTGAATGATATCTAGTATTATCCATCACCATACAGGCGGGATCATTTAGATTGAGTAATAATTTATTCAATACATCATCATGAAAATCAGCTTTTTTTCTTTGTCGTTATAAATTAACAAAGCATTCGGGACAAACACAGTCATGCCACAACAATGAACAATTATGTATCTTTTTGAGCTAAGTATGAATATAACTTTCATCAAGTTATCGAACAGGCATACCACTCTCCCCTCTTTGAGATCTTTGACTTCATGTCGGTACCTGTCTCTCCATACCACTATATCATGTCGCTCCATAAGTACTGTCCTTTGATTTCTTTTTCTTCTCCTTCTTCTTCAGCACGTTTTTTTCCACTGCTGGACATATGCCTCTCCGATTGATCGCCAATTCGAACGTTCTGCGGCCATTCTCGTCCGGTCGAGCCGGCTGTACCGCTAATGTCATCGGACCATCGTGCCGCAGGTCTTCCAACACTTCTCTTTCCTGTAGGCCCCGCCTACAGGACACAACTTTAGAGCCCCATCTTCCATCGTTTCTGCGACAGATGTGTCCTGCCCATTGTCATTTAAGTCACGTTACACGTTTCCCTACATCGGTTACTTTGGTGCGTTGGCGAATGAGTTCGTTCCGTATCATGTCGCGACACGGGATACTCCGAGCATCGACCTTTCCATTGCTCTTTGTGTGACTTTCAGTTTGTGCATCATCCCGACAGTTAGAGTTCATGTTTCGCAAGCGTAAGTCATCACCGGGAGAACACACTGATTGTAGACTCTAGTCTTGAGTGTTTGAGGGATCTTAGAGTGGAAGACATCCTTGAGCTTTCCGAAGGCTGCCCACGCAAGTTGTATTCTTCGGTCGATCTCTCGGGCCAGTGGATCTCGACCAAGTTTGATGATCTGCCCTAGGTAGTTATACTCCTCCACTTGCTCTATCGCTCGGCCGTAAACTGTGATCGGAGATTGAGACATATCAGTCGTTCCCATAACATTTTAAGGCCTACCCGGATTGATGCGTGACACAGATCATTAAGCATCTTTTCCAGTTCTCCTGGTGTTTCGGCGAGTATAACGATGTCGTCTGCAAAGCAAAGGTGGTTGAGGTGTTCTCCATCCACATTTATGCCCAAACCATCCCAGTCAAGGGTTTTGAAGATATCTTCCAGTGCGTTGGTGAAGAGCTTTGGTAGATATGACATCTCGTTGGCGTACGCCTCTTTTGACTGGAACAGTCGTCGTGGAGCCTTGGACTTGCACAGTCATTGTGGCACAGTAGTAGAGACTCGTCAATATCTGGAGGTATCTTTGGTCGATCTGACATCGCTGTAGAGACTCCAAAACAGTCCAGTGTTCCACGGTGTCGAACGCTTTTTCATAGTCGATGAAGACAAGGTAAACTGGTTTGTTGTATTCCTGGTTCTTCTGTATCACTTGCCTTATCGTAAATATGTAGTCGATGGTGCCAAATCCTCTCCTGAACCCCGCTTTGATTTCTATATTTTTTATTTTAATAACCCAATTTGTGTAAGAGTAAACGAAGAGATTCTCTGCCACCAACAAAATTAATGGATTCTTTAAGAGCTGCAAGCAGCCCTTTCAAACTCGGTACTTCTTTTCCGACACCATAAAATTCATGTATTTTCACGTATTATATTTATTTAAAATAAAATCATCCAGATTGATTTTCTTTTCGTTTTAGGTTTATTTTTCTTAAGCGTAGAAATTACAGCTGACGTCCTACCTTCGTTTTGTATTTTCATAACGGAAGATCGGGATATGCCTAAAATACAACATAATATTTTACTTCTAAATAGTTACCAATTAGCCAATTCACATTGCACATACTATGTGACTTACCTGCTGACAATATGGCTGGTGATGTTATTTAGAGGACTTTCTATCCGACAAATATTGCGATAGATTGTTAATTACTTTTCTTACGCCACTGTAAATAGTTTTTGGCATTTTCACTCATAAAACACAAGAAATATACCATGCATAATCGATGCCCCACTATGACAGCAATCGTCAGATGACAGTAATTACTTTTTAAGAAAGTGTTGCAAGTTGAAGAAAATAGTTTCATAGGTTTTCCGCAACATGGCGATGTTTTTATATTCTTGGTTTGGCTTTTCGTAAGTAAAGGTGCCTGTAGCCGGAGGTGGCTGTGGCCACATACATACAAACGATTGAACGATAGTATTGCCAGTAATGATAATGACCTGTACCCTGTTCTGAATGGTCCTGTATAAATTTTGGTACGATACTAACAGAAGTATTAGGACCAAGGCCTTGTTAGGTAGCCCGGACACATGCGTCAGCTTCACACACATTTTGATTTACGGACTTCGTTCTGCGTTGTAGCGCAGATAATATAATATTGTTTTAGTTTTGCTTTTCTTTCTTTCTAAAAGTGCAGCCCATCTGAGAAATAGTATTTGACATCTCTCAATAGTAGAGATTTGCATCAGGTTTCGTTCACTAAGGCTAGTCTCCTCCTTTTTTTGCTTAGGCCCCCATTACACTATCTTATCTAAACGATCCTTTAATAGTTATTTTTAGCTCACCCTAACAATAAATGAATATGAGTGAAAGTATGATTAGATTATTCATGAATGAATAATCATACGTTCACTCATATTCATATGAGTGAACGTATGATTATGAGACGCAAAGCTGTCCCGTCCATACTATTGACATTGACAGATGTCAATTGCGACTTCTATCTAAGATGGTTTCACTTTAGAAGTAAAGTGAAGAATTTATTTTATGCATCATCTTCCCGTGTGCCCATCCCGTGGTCGCTCACCTGCCAACATTATTTAGCGTTTTACATAGGTATACGTCGCGCCAGGAGTTATGAGCGGGGGTCTTGAAGTAGTCACTTTTCAATACTTGTACGTATGCCATCGATATAAATACTAAGGATAGGCCTTCCCGTACTAAATTTCGTACCATTTTGAGGCTAAGAAAAATAGCGCCCCTGTCGGAATTCGTCGGAACCAAGACAGTACGAAAAATTGTAACGGCGGCGGCGTCACGGTCGGTCACGTTCCGATTAAAAGTATTGAAAAACTGGCTGAAAGTGGGCACAGTTGTGCCTCTGCCACCTCGTATGGGAAAAGGCGTGACGCTTTGTTATGTTATGTGTTGTTTTATCACTCCATAGCTGGGCTATGCCCAACTAACCCCCTGTCATCATAACTGGCTAAAAGTGAGCACATTTTCAGACTAAAAGTGAGCACATTGACTCTGTCACCCAGTATGGGAAACCGCGGATAGTGTACCTTGTATTTCAACGTAAATACGACGAGACGAAACGTAATTAATTACATTTGTAAATTAAAACGAAAACAGTGAAATACAAACTCTGACTGAAATAGGGGGGGGGGGGGGGGGGGGGAGGTAACCAAATGACATTACGAATAGTAATCTTGACATTACGAATGGAAAAATAACCAAATCGGATCGTTTTTCAAATATAGGAAGCGGGCAGTTTCACTGTGCGTCGCACGTCGCTACAAAGTTACGTCAGTCGAATGGTTGATTTTCGTTTGAGGATTTTTTCGAGAACAATATTTTATAGATAATAAATTTAAAGCCAATAGTAATTGAAAATATAATACATACTTGTGATACGGCACTCCCAGTTTTTGTGTTTTGCGATTTGGGTATGATTTACCTTTTTACGTCGCAGGTCACCATTTTTGTTTTTGCTGCCGATATGTCAATCGGCTGTCACCGTCCAAGCGCGACTGATTGCAAACAGTCCAATTTTCCCGATTTTGTACTGTTTTTGTAGCGACACTTTCAAGCGCTCCGTGCCCTGTCCCTACTATTCAAGTCTGTGACGTATGCACAGTAATTCCTGCCAACGACGCCCCAGTGCTCTTAATTCGTGGCGCGAGGTATAGACTGCATGATCCTAAGCAGATGTCTTACACTGCTATAATTTAAGAAATCAAAATGTGTAACATGGTCTTACAGATTCCTGCCACAATGCCCAATAAAAATGCGAGCACTAAAACTGTTATTTTTCATTTATTTCATTAAGTAAAATAATCGTTAGACCTAATCTTATATTTTTACATCATTTACACAGAAATAAACACTTCCATACAATAGCAGCCTCACTAACCTAAATCCCAATTATGTGAAACATTTCTAGACCATTTCGGACGTTCTAACGGTGATGAAAACATAGTGAGTAAACATTCAATCTCCATAGGTAGCTGCGGCGATGGGCTAGTCCCCTGTCAAGCACAATGGAGGATGGTGCCTCTACCACCTTTTTTTTAGGATTAATCAGTACAAACTCCATTAGCAACGAACGCGCCATTAAAATGTTATGCCAAAAACGGGAACCGGATATATACAATCAAATATATGTATATTCAGTCAGTGTAGTCATATTTTAGGGGGTTAGGGTCATCGGTTTCATAGTGAAACATGTTCAGAATGATGTCCCTAACAACCCCCTAAAATATGACTTCACCTTTCTGTTACACCCTGTATATTATAGTATAATACATGTATTTTATCGGCATTACTAATAAAAAAGTAATTCACGGTTTAACTTATTCTGTGTTTTGTCCTTTTCATACGCCGAGTAAATGTCAAATGTCAAAGCAAGACAAAACACTGTTTATGTTAAACCGTGAATATTAGTAATTCACGGTTTAACTTATTCTGTGTTTTGTCCTTTTCATACGCCGAGTAAATGTCAAATGTCAAAGCAAGACAAAACACTGTTTATGTTAAACCGTGAATAACTTCTTTTATTAGTAAGGCTGTATATGTGTGTGCATCCTTGCAGCAATGTGAATAATCCTTTCCTTTCGTATTTTCTCGGAAATGTTCGTTTTTGTCTTACTAAACGTCGTCGTCTTTGTCATTTGACATTGATAAATAAAGTATGCGATTTATTTGATACCTACACGTAATTTAATAATACAGTATTTCATAGACTCATCGGCACCATTCGGGTGTTATCGTTGTTCCGAGTTTTGCCGATAGGAAAGGATTATTCACTACATCGTATATCATTGCTGAAAGGGTGCACACACATAATAGTAATTATAAACCCTCTTTACTGCGTCCAAAAACCGCACGTTCATAATGTAATGACATACTATTTGGTAAAAACTCATTTCTTATCTGATATTTCAACATATCATAATATGATATTCAAATTTCGAACGCCGACGCCCGCCTGCGTGCCGCCCCTAGTTTGTCTGTGAAGTTGGTACTACTGAACAGGCTAAACAAATGCAGAGAGTTGAATGTCATAATGTCGAAATATTGATGAAATATTCAGTTAAGAAATGAGTATTTACCATAGTAGTAGTAGACACAGTAAAGAGGGTGTATGATACGTGTGTAGATATACTACTAATACATCCATATTGAACACAATTTTATGATTGCTTCAGAAATGCTGTATCTCAAGTAGAAATTTTCACAGAATATGTATATCAGTTGCCGCTAGAGCAACAAACACGCAAATTTAAATATTAAAGTTGTTTTTGAGTTCTTTATTGCACCATGGTACGAAATCCTATCGCACTTTACTGATTTTTTATTACTAGTTTCGATCATGCAACTTAAGCCCAAATAACTGATTTCATACTACTCCTAACATTGCTTTAAAGTGGAACAGACATAAGAGTTTATACAATTTTATATTGCACCAGACAAGCGAATGATCAACCAATAACTTCAATAATTTAACTTAAATTTTGAGGATAATGGCTTCCATTTATTTTCTGCCAATGTCAAATTTCAGCTTAAACGCAACAACTCAGGCCTCTTTCGGTGTCATGCGGGTTTTACCACGCACGCCCACGCGGGATGGGATTGACCGCGCATGCGCATTGCTGTCAGTATGGCGCCCCGCGTCCCGCATGACAAATACGCACGACACTGAAAGCGCACTTACCGCCGTACTCAGATCATGCACTCATTTACCATGGCATTTCTACAAATGCCATTTCCCGTTATAGATTTTGAATTTTATTACCATGGCATAAGGTTCCAAATCGCGATGCCCCGCGCGTAAGTGTGGTTGGACCGGTTAACCGGTAAACGCCCACGGGCATCTATAGATGCCATTTCCACGTTATAGGTTTTTAATTTTATTACCATGGCATGGTGTTCATAATCGCGATGCCTCAATGATTCGGTGGGCTTTAAAAGGTTGAACCATTAATGCGATTTTAAATTTGAATTTACATACAAAATCGTTCATTAAGTAATCCTTAATGAATCTGGCTGGGTATGACAGTTAGACCGGGAGCCGTTTTTCGTTGAGTGCCAGCTAGTGCTAGGTCCTGAGGTAGTGCGGCGGCGGCGGCGGCGGCGGCGCGGGCCGTAGTCTCGGGCCCCGCTCCAGCTGTCTTCGCCACGACGCCATCGCTTCGCTGAGCGACCATAGCTCCGAGAGTAGGGACAGGTCTAGTTGGCGGAGGCTGGCCTGCAATACGGGAAATGGTTCTGGTTAATACATATAATTAAAATACAACAACGTATTTTATCCAGCCTTATCATCAAATATGGGGTGGCCAGCGACACAATTGTGCCCACGTTTATCATGTCATACTTTTATGTGACGCACTACCAGTTATGTTAAAACAATGTCTTGGTCCCCATTTATACAATAAAATAAGTAAAGCATTAGAAATGTATACGAAAAATAGGTATGAATTAAAACATGCACTTATGAAGTGGCTGATGTTACTTGACTACGATCAAACCGAAGAACTTTTGAACGTGGTCGGGTAACATCAACATTACTTTATATAACACCTAAACCACAAATAAGCAAACACACATAGACACATACACACACACACACCACACATAAACACACACACATCATATATACACTCACACACTCCCTAAACACACACAAATACACCCTCGCACTTACATACATACACGCTCACACACACACACATACACACACATACACATACGCACACACACACACTTACATATGCACATGCGCACACATCTAGATGCAACGATACATCCACACTACTCACTTATACCAATGTATTCCAGAAATATAATTTATAGTTATAACTTTTTCTTTTTGATGATCCTTTAGTCTCTTTTTATTAGTTTATTGTTGTTATTTAAGAGTAATTATCTTGGTTACTAACAGTTATGTGTATGTAAACCAATTCAATATTTTGTCAACAATAGTACAGAAGCTGTTGCCTATCTTACAGGTCTTAAGCCTAGTTTAGGTAACAGTAACAAACATATAATGTAAAACCTAAATTGATAAATAAATTATTCTTATTCTTATTCTAATGTACGAGAAATATACGTAATTGTACGCCAAATATAAATATATGTACTACACAGATTTACGAGGAAGCAATGATCGATGTTTCACCGCTAGGAAGCATCTTTCTAGCGGTGACATGACGTAGCACAATTTTCAAGGATTCAGTCCTGTGTTAAAAAAATGTACGTGTACATGACAAATAATTTTAATAATGAACTAATATACCACATTTTTATAAGGCTAGCCTTGGTACCGCAGTGTTTAATCGCACATCAAAAATACTGATTTTCACAGCAAAAAAAGGAACAGCAAAAAAACTTTTTATGTTTTAAGTATTTTTTGTTGTTCTTACATGTTCAACCTAACACGAAGGATAAAGGGGGCTTCGCTTCGCTCACCCCCCTTACTCTTCACCTACGCTACCGCAGTATTTTTCCCTAAGATATTTACTGTAAAAATCAGTATATTTGCTGTGCAAATCAGTATTATTGATGTGCGGTTTAATATCTCCCTTTTTATAATGCTGATTTATTCTGATCCACCCACGCCACGATCTGTACATTTTACATATTTTCTGGTTCTCACCTCAGTAACGTCCAATATTTGACTGGTACATAATGATTGCGATGAATAAATATAAATAGCCTCCGCTGGAAGATAAACTTTCTGGCGGTGACGCATTACCTACTCGTAAATCTGTTTAGTGTTATATTTGGCGTACAATTACGTACATTTCTCGTACATTTTTTTACTCGTAATCTTGTAAAAAACCCCAGGTCCTGGATGTTTATATATATGTGATGTCGCTGTTTCTAGATTCCACAGCACAGGGTATCCTAATGTGGGGCCAGAAACAATGTATACTGCATATAAATGTTTATGTTTTAAGTATTTTTTTGGTATTTGGCGTACATTTCTCATACATTTTTAACATACTACTCTACTCAGTCTAGTACTGCGACAATATACCAGGTTCAATATGTTGCCTATGTTTACTGCATAAAGCTAAATTTAATAGGACATTTAATAGAAGATATTTATCACAATGTAAGTACTCATATTAGTTACTAGAGTGGCTATTTCTGTAAATCCGTACAACATGTGCAAGGCGAATTACGGTTTATTGGAGCAGTAGTACGTGTTTACCTAGCGCCACGTTTCTTGGCGCCTGAGTGCCACAGAGATGCCTACATGGGCGAGAGAGAGATGGTGGCCTCGCTCGGGCGCCAAGGAACCTTTCGATATCTGTAACAACCAACCAACTGCAATGGCAACCTTCATACGGCGAACGTTTGACGACCGGACGACCGGAATGCGAAGCGAACACGACCCGATGTGGGTCAGATAGAAATAACTGCTAAAAGTTATTGCAAGTGCGGTAGTGTGATTGGCAGACATTTTACTGAACTGGAAAAAAAATGATAGATTGAGGGAGCGGATTTCCAGAAGTCAACAAATACACCTGCCAATAAATATCTACGTAGATAATTATCTCGGTCTATGACCAGACCATGGCGTGCACATAGTCAAGGTAAGATTAGTAAGTCGCAGGATCAGAAACAGTGACATCAACTCAAATAATCCAAGAAATTTTCATAGAGACTTTTCGATAATAAGCTCAATTGACCACCTTGCAGAACTCAGTTGGCTGAGCTCTGCAAGGTGGTCAATTGAGCTTATTATCACAGCCTATATACAGATTACCTATAGATTACATACAGATTAAGTAATAATGGCCAGTGTATGGTCTGGTACCGCCCTCAGAAGTACTATTAGGGCAGATAACGCTAGAACAAGATCTAAGTTAGTGTTCTTAGATCAGTCTGATCCGGGTCGGGTACCTACCTACTACTGGCGCCGGTACTTTGTAATACTTGTACTAAAATAGAAAATGGAAATGTGTATGTTTCTGCTCACGACGTGTCGCTAATAAGGGAACTTTGTCATTGTTTTGAAGGAATGTTTTCGCAATAGTGAGTAGGACCCAGAGGAATAAGAGGAACAACAATAAAAACTGCCCCACCATTCACTGAATTTGAAGTTTTAAAAGTACACCTAAGTATTTCAGTAAGTTACTCAACCAGCCTGGTCCAGGACCACAGAACATTTAATAATTAAATGTTCTGTGTCCAGGACCAAGGAAACCAGACCAGACAGCCCGCTTGGTGGTGAACGTAAAACACTAACCTACATAAAATTTAATTAATAAGTTTCCATTTCATGTAGGCATACGTCTCTATGTACCTACATCACTTTCGATCGTATTTCATGAACAGCCCAGTTGTAAATCTTTTTGTTTACACGTCCATAAAGAAAACACCGCGAAAGCAATTACAACGTTCACTTTTATTATGGAAAGGATACATATTGGTTCTGCTTGTGTGGGTGCATTGCTTACATATCTCTGAATCAATGAGACCTGGCCATTTCTTAGCAGGAATGCGAGGCGAGATGATTCGGTGCTGTTGCCACGATACATGCCAGAGTCGGATTGTTGTTATACGAGTGTAGGGAAGTATCAGTATGATCTACAGAGACAACACTCGTTTATTTTCACACCTATATCTAAACTAGACGTGTAAGATTCATCTTATGCTTAGGATTAAATACAATAAAGAAGTTGGGTTCAGTTAAAGATTCTTTCTTAGTGGGATAATGGAACAATTGACATGATAATAAACGTATTATCAATATTAAAGATATTTCCCGCTAAACAATGAGATGGTTAGGTAATCAAACGTATGATGTAGAAGCGATTGATAGCGGTTTAAAGAATGATTTTTCAACATTAATGTACCCGCTGTGAACTGATTGAGTTAGTTGCTGCTACTGCACTGCTTTATGCTCTCAAACCGTAGGGAAAGTGTATATGCATATTATACGTCTCATCGTATACGCGATGGAGACGATACGTGGAATGTTTCGTCTATTCACCACCAGCTAATGATCAATATATGACTTAACCAACCGACGACACACGCAAATAAATATTTCATTGTGCAACTTTTTTGTGAGCTGGACAAATTACTGGATATTACCAGTGATTTAACTACTTATCATATAGTTCGCCTGAAAAAGATTCATTCTCTAACAGTAACTGTATGTTTTAATAAACATGAGAAAATTGGGCCCATTGAGTCCGACGGTCCTGGTAGGTCCTGCCTGAGGATCAACCAGCCTCCTCATACTTCACTTAACTGTGCCACTAGAGATGGACAACAGCTGAAGACCCAATTGCAGGCGGATTCAAGCTGTCACTATCAATGATCGTCAGTTACAATAAATTATTTAGAACTAACTTACTGACTGTGAAATATACGAAAGATTTAGAACATTGAAAATAATTTACAGTGGTGATGTACACCACTAAACCTTTTATCTGCACAAGATACACAAAAGATAGTATGAGGTTATCATGTATCAAATTGTCATTAACAAAAGTCAAACAAATTGACATACGCAGTACTGGTAATGAGAAGCCCGTATCTAAGTAAATATTGAAGTCATTTGTACGAGGGGGTGGAAGGGCTCGGTAATTGAATGAGACGGGTTGATAAATGGGCGCAGCCTTCCTAATGGTCTTTGATGTACGATACTTTCTGAGATTGTAAGAACCACTTCTATATTCTGTATTAGCATAATTTATTATACTTTTACTGACTTCGTTTACGTCAGTTTCGAACAATGGCTTCAGATTACAGGGAAGGAAACGGGCACTTGCACAGAACTACCGGTAGTATCCGAGCCTTCTGGCCATTCGTTGAATGGAGTTCCAACTATAGACAGATTGGAACACAATGCGGGGCGGATGTTGGTACCACTGGAATAAGTGTTTCCTTTGACTTGATAGGGCTGGTGGTATTGAAGTTGGGAAATAAAAACATTGAGACATATTATGAAGACACGCTTTAGTTGTGTACCAATAGAGGAAAAGATAAAGCAGCAAACCTACCTAGCTGCCGAGAATGATGCAAGAGACTAAACTAAAACTACAAAAGAAAATTATTAATACTGATTTACATTTATATAGCGTGGAAAATTAAGATGTAGTCATATTTTAGGGGTTGTTAGGGATATCGTTCTGAACAACATTCACTGCGAAACCGATTTGATCAGAGCAACTTTGATTTTCAATGCTCCATACATTTTGGGCAAAGGATGAGCTGATTTGTATAGAGAACTGAAACATAAAGTTGCTCTGATAAAAACGGTTTCATAGTCAAAGTTATTCAAAATGATGTCACTAACAGCCCTTTAAAATATGACTACATATTTATATTACACCCTGTATATACCTTAAAATGATAAGACTCACTTATAATTCTGATTAAGCTAAAATCAGACAGCCCTAGCTAACAAAGTAGCTGTTGCGCCAACACGCCTAACTGTTGTTTGATGTGAAGCTTTAACTCTCTTTCAATGTAATGTAAGCAACAGAACTTCGGCAAAGAACAAAACCAGACCAGCATTCGAACAAACATTCGTAAATACATAAATTACTCTTCAAAGTGGATGTAATAATTAGAATAACAGAGCGCTTTGTGCATGCCAGAGAAAGAACCCCAAAATAGAGAGTTCTTTACAGTAAAAGTAAAAGCAAAATCTGGAATATAGTATACTTCAATGGAGACAGGAATAACAAACTGTAAATACCTAATTCAATGTGTATCTCCATATTACTCAAGAAAACCACCAATATATCACAATTTATTCTATCAAGCAGCAAGCACAATTAATTGCAAATCATCAGACAGCAGTTACGCATACAATTAGACCCAAAATGGAACTTACGAAAGTGCAATAAAGCAACTCTTTCGAAACACTCTTCTCTTCAGTATCTTCAAGAGTTTAGGAATGCAAATGTTGCTTATGGCAATGACTGCTTTCTCCATAGGCCTTTATATGGGATGGAGGCGCCAACAACTGCTAGGCCCTAAGGAAAGACATGCACTCCCACACAAAGCATGCTCGTTCATGTGACCAAATTTAAATTCAATACGTGGTGTCACTGACCGCGTGTTAGATTTTATTGTCGATCATGATAAGGTGGGACGCTTTCAAGTAGGTGCCCATGGTAATGGAGACTGGGACCTCAATGTAGACAATTGCATTTGTAGTGGTACATATTGGGGACCGTCTACTCGAAATGTGAATCAATACAATATCTATGAACTACGAACCAAAATGTGATCTTTCAATTCAATTCATAATTCTTTTTTGCACTAAGGTAAATAAAAAGTTACATTTGTGGAAAACATACGTACAAAGGCGAGCTTATCTCTAAAAAGAGATTTCTTTGCGCAAACCAAGGCATGATAGGAACATTTACCATGAAAGGGTAGGCAGTGCACAATATCTAATAACTTATTTATAATAAATAAATAAATTTAATATCTATAAAATATGGAAAATAAAATACCTATATACCAAACTATTAAATAAGTACCAATATATACATAATATAAACCTGAGGATATAGTAATAATATACATAATATAACTACAATCATGAAAGAGAGAGGAACTGCTCTTTTACGAAGGCTTCTTCTATGAAGGCTCCACTAAGAGTCTTCCTGGAAATAGTAAAACGTGATCGAAGGATTCTTTGGCAACCCTGAGGCAAATTCAGTTCATCGCTAATCACAATATTTATCAAAATAGTACAGTTTTCCATACTTTCCCTGTTGAAGCGTAACATCATGAGCTCTGTATTTACGGGAAGCTATAAAATAAGATGAAAGAACTTATAGAGTTCGCATCGCATCTAGTCACAGGTTTGATGTACTGTGTGTGTTTGTATTTGTATGTAAGGGAATGTGCTGTACATGGCAACAAGTCAAGATATGCGGTGGAGGCGTTAGAAAAACACATCGGCCTCGGGGAACCTGTTCACCCACCCAACTGCTGCCCAGCTTGTCCGTTCCAATTGATTGATTAGGTACTTCAACTTTACTCTTGGAGTTTTAACTTTTAGCACGTCAATTTTTTTCGTAGTCAGTTAACGCTAGGTTTTTCCCTCGGCATTTTGCGGATGCTGGTGTAATGATTGATATTCAATAACTGGCTATTACTATGCTGTTCAGCTATTCAACATGTTATACGCGCATGCGCAATAGAATACGCAGTAGAATCTGTGGAATATGCATAGATTTGCAGTTTTTAAATAAGTGAGCTTATCCCCACTGCGACATCATGTCGGTTACGTAAAACATGTCTTTTGTTTATCTTTGCTTTGCGCAGATGGTACAGGTCGTGTGGTCTCAGACATCAGAGGTGCAATTAGGCAATTTGCACTGCAGGTCTTTTTGCGTCCGTCAAGTCAAGCTGAGGAGCGCACACTCCCTTTAGGAATGCCGGGACATTGACGAAGTGCGTAATGCCCCAGTGTTGTTCGGGCTTGGCTTCCATCAGCTGCAACTAAGTTTTTGATGTAGAATATTTTGATAATTGCGTATTTAATTGGACATGTAAAAAAAGGTACCAAACTGAGAAAACCATTTCGAGATAATTGTGTTTTAACTAAATTCCGTTATTCCAGTCAAAAAATATTACAGGGTTACTGAAATAGCCGTAAAACATAATGTGCTTCATTTGTCCTCTACGGCGTAGTTTGTTCAAATTCCCTTCGCCGTTAAGTTGGCTGTTGTGTAAAACTGTCAATTATCAACAGTTTTCCTGTCGATAAGCAGTTGTCAGTTGAACGTAAACAAATATTAATATTATAGTTTTATAATCGGAAACAACCGTTCCAAAACTGTGATCAAGAGACGTCACGGGGAATGTTATTTAAAAAAATAATTAGATGACTATCAATTCGAAATTCGAAATATTCAAATTAATTTCTTAAAATATGCAAAAAAATCATAAAATAAAAAGTTGTAAGTATTTTTTTTAGCATGGCCCATTCGATACACTCACAAAGTTCTGGATATCATGTCCGTGTCCGTAATAAAAAAAACAACTTATAACGCAAATTAAGCTTGTCAAGAACATGTCAAGAGGGTCAGCCACGGAATGTGAGATGTAATTTTCCAAAAACCGTTTTGTTACTTTGAGCTTGAATAATGTGTAATGAGGACACGTGATTTAATGTGTCTTTCGAGATAATATTATGAGTGGCGTGTCCTATAATTGTTGTGAAGATGCTATCATCAACATTAAGGATGCCGAAATAAAGGGTTTATGCAAGTTTCCAGCTTATTATCTCACTGGTGATACTCTAAATAGCATGGACTATGAATCACAACGCCTGGCAGTTTTTTTTTTCAAAACTTATAACAATAATAAAATAAATAAACTCATAACATCATTAGGAACAATACATAATGGAAAGTAATAAAATTTAATATAGCCTAAAATGTCCCATAAACTTCCCTAAAAGGAGTACCAGACACAGTACAGTATCTACAGGAGTACAGAGTATCTTCGGAGCAACTGTCGTTTACGTAGGTGTGATTAATTTGTTTATCGTCACAAGATCAAGCACATTAAAGGACATCAGAATTTGTCTTATAATAACCAAATGCAATGGAATGGAATATTTTATCTGAACAAACATACATCCCTCAATCCGCGATATAATTAAACTGCAAAAATGTCCACCACTACTTATAAAATTGTATAGAGTTGTTAGTTATTCGGAGAATAATGTTGACTCGTTCTTAGTGGGCCTGAGTTTGCAGACACTACATTTTGTGTTAGCATGCCTATAGTGGGCATTGAGACCTGTCTACCACTGTATGCTCGTGATTGGGTTATCAACACTTACTTATTTCGTGTAACGTTGGAAATAACTGTCTTTTAGCTTGTCATGGTGGCGGTCGCCGATAGCCGTGGTTACCGACCGTTACGATAGTTACCAGGTATGCGAGTCTGCAGTCACTATAGTATTTTTAGGGTTAGATTGGCAATAGCGGGTATTGACACCTGTCTACCACTGTATGCTCGTAATTGGGTTATCGACACTTACTTTTTACGTGCGATTTTCGTAATGAGTGTCCTTTAGCTTATCATGTTGGCGGTCGCCTATCGTCACCGTGGTTACCGACCGATACCATAATTACCATATAAGATTTCGTTCGCAGCAGCATTCGGGTCAATGACAACTATAGCAATGATAACCCGTATACATCATAGGTACACTAGAGCTTCGTTAACTTTGTTGTAAAAGTTAGCTATGGCGTGTATTGGAATACAGATCACGACGTATTAAATCCTACAAAAGGCCACATCACAGGTTTAGGTCTCATGCCTCACGCTACCAGATTGTGAATTGTGTTAATCCAACAGGGTGATCAACTTATCAACCAAGTCAGTGGCTTCTTGACGGAAACCACAACAGCCACGAGAAAAATATCGTTAAAAAATTTGAAACCATATTTCATTGCGTACAAATTACCAACCTATTTATTTTTAACTTTTATGAGATCATCTTTCGCGAAATGAAATGACGGCGATAGATGCACGTCCAAAATTGTAACAAGCTTGAAATAACGCTGTTGATGGCGCAAAAACGTCCAGTTAGCTCTACGGACCGTTATGATGACGAACCTACCTCCTATCCTACATATGTAATGTAAGATGTATGTAAGTGCAGTTATTAGGTCTTGGATCACATGTCTGCTCTATAGGCCACTTTTGCGTACGATGTAGTATTTCGTTTAGAACGGTTATAATGTGATTTTACGGAAGGTATACCCCGTAACTCAACGTCTAGTGAGTACAAGGTGATAGGCCTGCTTACATATAGGGTCTTACAAAAATAATATAATAGATAAAATTGGAAAAATAAAAATAATCAGCGACCGGTCATACATTTATAGCAACTTTCTCCCGATACTCGCTTGACGTTGAGTTACGTTACGGGACACCTGTATTCTGACTAAACGCGAAAGGTTTTATGATTAGGTACGTATTTATTATTATCTCTATGAAGTAGCTAGTTGTGTGTGCAATTAAAGCAATAGTCAAGGAATCAAGATAGTATTACAAATGTTATGGCAATAAAGGCATAGTAATATACAACAATTGCCGACGTTTGAACACATTTCCTTGCGAGAAATAAGAACCTATCGCAACTTGTGAAATGAAGGTCAACCAGTTATGTGCAACAACATAATCTGAGTTGGTTTGACGAAGTAGGTATATTCTACATCCATGTTGAACTTACAGAAAACAATAATGAACTAGTCAAACAAGAACTGGACAGTGGACACTAGTCAAACATGAACTGGACAGTGGACAGGACAGTAATCTGAAGAATGCATTATATTCTCGTTTCATATTCACATCATAACAAATAAAATATTTATAAGAATACATACAAACTAGGCAACTAAATGTTTCACATCGACGTGAATTTTGTAATCGTTAGCTAAAAACCGCAAGTCAACGATAAAATTGGCTTAGCGAGAAATGCTGACGTCACACCAGGAGCATGCCCCAACCGCCACACGAGGCGGGGGACTGATTCATGCCGATTTGCCGAAGCTCCGTCCGAGAGAGGCTATTTTGTAAATAAACATGGCCGCGGACGTGAGTGAGTCATGCCATAATGTGGAGTGTGCTGGACTTATCTGTTTAGATAAAGACATGATAGCCGATTAGTATTATGGCTTTATGATTATTGCGGAAGCTATGGCTGTGCTGTCGAATGTCAATGAAATTGTTTAGAGTGTAGTGTAGGGCATACATTTGATGCAGAACATGCAATGGACCATTTGGTTTTGGATTTAAAACGCAAGGCGGTGAAACATAAGGATTAGCAATTGAATAGGAATTAGCCACAAAGACGCGAAAGGACCTCCCAGTAAACACAACAAGGACATAGCTTTCAAGCATTAATAATACCTATTGCAGTAGCATGTTAATTACATACGGTGTTGGTGTGGAGGCACGGCCGACATGGCAAATGAAAACATTTAGTCACGTCACGACAAACTGGCTGGTCAGCCAGTCGGTCGTCGTCAACGGCACTCTCAAGGCGTTAGGGAAACAATAATATTTGGAGATGCGAGACATGTCGCCCGAAAGTTGTGTGGGTGTTCCGAATAAACAAAGCCACATTATTTTAGTCTATTATTATTCGCGTCACGAATTCTGCCGATACAGTGAGCAACAAGAATATCGGGAAAGTAGTTCAAGGTATAATGCACTTAGCTAAATATGTTGCTTGCAAATGGAAAAGTTAAAATGAATCGCAGGGCCATTGAAAAACATGCAACGATCGAACACAAAGTTATGAGTGCAAAATAAACGTTTTTGAATATTTCCCTAAACATATTTCCAGTGACGCGGACCTAAGCGAGACCTTTGTTAAATGGCCGTCAATTAACATTTACGAAAATATCACAACCTAACCTTTTGACGACCGGTTTAGCCTAGCGGGTAGTGACCCTGCCTACGAAGGTGACGGTCCTGGGTTCGAATCCCGGTAAGGGCAATATTTGTTTGATGACCATGAATATTTGTTTCTTGTATTAGACGTTTTCTATGTATTCACTAAAGTATTTATCTCTATTAAATATATAGTCGTCTAGACCCATAACACAAGCCTTGTTGAGCTTAGTATGGACCTAGTTTGATTTGTGTAAGATTGTCCTCTATTATTTATTTTTTATTACTGTGCATGGGCAGCATTGCAGTAGATATATGCATATCTACAACATTCGTACTAGCTATTTTGTAAAAGCAAACAAAGAATCTGTGCATACTCAAGGTCCATCACCGTAATATTTGCCTTGTCCTAGGTAGTGCAATCTTGCAGCAAAATCTTCAATCTCGGTATTAGCAAGATTTAAGAGGTCTAATTTCGCAAAAACCTTTCTTGTGATTCAAAATCTTCGTCGTATTAGACTTCGTCGGGTAGAATATCTCAGATAGAACAACGCTGCAGTCATAATTCTTCGGCGCTCACAGATTCGAGTCATCATATCATCAGCCAGCTTCTGTGCAATTGGTGTTGTAAGTTTTTCTAACTTTCGACCATAAACCGCAAAGTGGTTTCAGCGGTGATGATATCTGTCTATCTTCGACATAATCCTTTAACTTCTAAGTCAGACAAAGCGGCATATTCTTCTTCTAGGAAAGAATAGTTCGGATTTTCTCAAGATTGCCCTCGAACTTTCATGTAATGTTTTTCTGTGGATTTTGCACAATCTTGCGAGATCGCGCTCAATTTTGGGTGCAAGATTAATCTTGCAATATTCGTGCAAGATCTCGATATATCTCTATATATCGAGGTCTCAGAATACTGAGATGCACTCCCTAGCTTTGTCGAACCAATGATAATGAGAAAACAATTAGTTTATTCTATTAAACTACTCATGCGTCAAGACTAGAGAACCCTGCAGTATCAAGATCAACCAACCATCTTCCAGGGGATTATTTTAACGAACATTAAATTGGGATATCCTGCTCCGCGGTCGTTGCCTCTGCGATGCGAAGTAAATCTCAGGAAAGGTCGCGAATGAGTAATCTTCGCTCAATCCGGAATCTGCACCACATTCAGCAAGTCGCAGGTACAAGCACCGGTTTAAATGACCTTCGTTAGATTTCAATAAAGATTTTTATTGATTGTAATGACGAGAGGCTGTATTAGGTGCGGATGATGCCAATATGATCGGGCGTAGATTTTTATTGTTAATCAATATGTAACAGATTCTTATATGTGTTGCGTTGTTTTATTTGATTTGCTCCTAAGAGAGAGCAAATGTATCTTCCGAAAAAAGTTTCCATGTATTTCTTTGTTTATTTCTTTGACATTTGTCAGGTTAAAAAAGGGATCAAACTGGAGGTCTACTCTTTCAAATAGAAATAAAAAAATCATTCAAATCGGTCCAGCTTGGTTTCTAAATATAAACAAAACTGTAATTATAATGTCATCCAGGTAAATGAAATTGGGTGTCATTGCTTTCATGTGTCTTTTCCGTGGCGTTTAATAAACCAATAAATGGTATATATAGTCAGAATTAATCTCATGGCAATAACCGTAATCACCACAAAATGTCACGGAAAGAAATAACATCCCATTTAGTTTACCTGGATGACATTATGATACCAGTTTTTTTTTTGTTTAGAAATAAAACTACTGGACCGATTTGACAAAATCTATTTTTATTTGAAAGAGTATTCCTCCAGTATGTTCTCAAATTAAAAGATTAGAAGTAGGAATAACTCCTGGACGAGTCTAAATAAAAATACTGGAACGATGATGTCTTCCATGTAAACTAAATTGCGTATTAGTTTTTCTCTTGACTCCTGGGACAGACTTCGGAGCGCTTCGGTTTACAGATTAGTGTTGGCCTGAGAAATATAATGCACTCTCTTAATTCTGGACAGTAATAGGTTCCACTTCCTACATAAATTGTCAAAAGTCCTTTGCAGGTTTTGCGGAAATATTTCTTTACCAGCAAAATATTCTGAGTTCACCAAGCTTATTGTTATATTCTTGGATAAGGAGAGATAAATATTTGCAAATGGTTTAATGAAACTTAATATTCCACAAATAAACACGGTGTATTCATGTATATTCAATGTTAGGGGTTACGAAGGTAATCAGACTGTTCTATCTATCAGATACCTTCCGTATACACTTAAGGGAATCTAAAAGAAGGAAATGAATCGGCATGACTCGTAGATTTTATGTTTGAAGGCCCAATGTCTATTGTAAAGCTAAACTGTCTTTAAGGAGCGACGTGTTTTTTGCAGATTTTTTTAAGTCCACCTATTCAAGCAAACCGTAATTCAACTTGTCTCATCTAATCCCCTTGAAATTCAATAAAAATGTCAAGGTCTTCTACACAAGTGAATGAAATAAAAGAATAATATATGCTTTGACTGAAGTCTGACCCAATCAGAACATCCGATGAATGAATTTATTGCTTGGAAACCTTAAGGCAAATATGCGGTTTATTAAGAAACAAAACAGATGAATGATACTAAATTAAATTGTTGGCTTATTAAAGGCTCTTTTTGTTCGTAAAATGTATTCTTTGTTATATATCCGTCTATGAAATCGTAAATCACGCAATTACTTGCACGAAATCATTCATGCTCTAGAGTAGAGAACAGAGTCGTAAATATTGTATCTACCCTGATCGTACCTGACGTATTGGTGATGACCTCAACACATTTTGTTCATTTCCTGTAGCAAACCCAACTAAATGCTACTAGGCGTGAGTCACCAGATAGAGTTCTGTGAGGTCAAACGATGCGCTCTGTTGGCTTCCCCCTCAAGGAACACACACCAAACAATGACAGCCTTCTCACGGGCAATGGGAGTACGTATGTTATGTACACTTCGGTACAGAATTTGTCAATTTGAGAGCATGGTTCTTTGGACTTATTTTCTTTGTGTTTAGTTTATCGTGGAAAATATGTATTAACTTTCCATTAACCTAATAAAGTAGGAATTACGTGTAATAGAATAGAATAGCACCGGGCGAAAAGGATTTTACAGGGATGTTCAAACAATAAATGTATGTACCATGTAGTGTGTGTAGTTTACTGCAATGCAAATATTTTGTACCTACTCGTAAAAAGATACGGATGTCTGTATTGGCCAATTATGCACATATAATTTAAGTTCTGCATCCAAAGCACGCAAAGACAACCGGAATATGAAAACAAATGTGCATATCACTCCCCCATAATGTTGAGTTTGCTTACAGAACCAAATGAATGATGTTGTTCGAGCTTTGGTTCTTTGAAAAGTTAAAATATAATATCATACATATCATTGATTATTAATAAAACAACCACGGTTAGTAACATCTTATACAGATTTTAATTGACTTTTTCAAAGTCTCAAGAATAAATATGGGATCATAACATGTTCTGAACGATTTAAACTGTGTATTAGATTAGGTATGAACAACTATTCCGCAATGAAGTCGTGAGTCACGAAGACCAAAGCGGTTCACATGAAAGCTATATCATGAATAGGTCATTAGGGAAGTCTTAGCAAAGCAGAGATATGTATTTCTCCAGGACGTGACACTGAAAGATTATTTAATGTTAAGATACACCTAGGAAGTACTCGTAATATCAACTTAAACCACAAAGGCTGTTTCTCAAATAGAAGTTGACGATTTGAAGATGAAGACAGGAGTCTAAGAAGTTGAAAGAAAAGGTTAATTTAGCAAACAAATAAATTGCATTTTTTCGGGTCCTCAGAGACCAGAACAGAATAATGCAACGAGAACAATAGCGGAACTAAACAAAAGTAAAAGTGTAGCTAAACGTTCAGTAACAGAAACGAAGATCAGCAAGCAGAAGTAATTATCGCTAGAAATTTCAGAAAGATGGGGTCGAGACGAATTAAAAAATCAATCAGACACTAAGTTACAAATTGCAGAACACGCACGTCCAGAGTCATTCACTGCGACCAATTAATTAAACGTGAAGAGATGGCCACTAAAAGCACCGGTAAAACCAAAAAAATAGGTATACATATAAAGGAAAGACTGGACCATTAGTTCAGATTTTGTAAAATTTCCACGTTTTGATGTTTTTAATCCAAATTATTCGTAGTTCCGATTCATCCACAGATTTATTTCAAAATTCACAAAGCCATAATGTGAAAGTGGTAATAGTAAAGATAATCGCCTTGCGTTGCGTGTCATCGCCGTCCGCTAGCGAGCTAGGATACGCTCTATTGCCCGATCGGACAAATTAATTTGGGACAAGATTCAGCGATGAATAAGAGACCAATCAGTATATACCAGCTACACCACATATCTTCGAGTTTTATTTTCTCCACGGATAGCAATGGGAGATCTCACACGGTGTCTCTCCTTTCAATTCCTCGGCATAACACTGCCGCTTACGAACATTCGTTTAGGTTAAGGGCAATCAGACTTCTGTGGAACACACTTCCCTGCGCTATTAGAGATAGTCGATAGTCCCTCAAATTTCACTTTTAAGAAAAGATTGAATGTGCATTTCGTTTCTCTTCCGTAATGGGTACTATATATATATATGTAGGTATATGTATGATATATTGTATTTTCTATATGTATGTGCATTCTATCTATTGTATTTTATATAGTTAAGGTATATATTTTATTAATTAGGTTTATTTTATTTACATATTTTGAAAGTAATTTTTGTTCGTACATATGTATAGAGTTTTGTTGCGCATACTGTCCTGTTTTATAAACTCTCCTGTCTTGCCTAGGTTTGCTGGAAGAAATCTCTCTTTAGTATAAGCTCGCCTTTGCTTTTAACATTTCTTGTAACTGTCTGTAACTTTATGTTTTCTGTGCAATAAAGAATATGAATATGATAATCACGATGTAAGTTACCCTTGTGGTAGTATTTCAGTATTATTATGAGTTTTAGTGGCTAACCAGGAGATAATTTATTATTGTACCCGTTATTACGAAAACGAATGAGACACAAGTCGTAAATAGGGCTTAACCCCTAGATATTATGGCTGTCCACTAATGGTATCATTAATATTGTAAACAGCAATGTCGTAAAGAGGAATTTACATAAAAATGCGCGTAACACGAGAAGTCGCGGTTTGCGATGCGATACCACTTTCATATGCTTTGAAATCGAATGCCATATTGATGATGAATCAATACCGCAAGTGGAATCGAATGTTTTAATCGGTATCGATAACTCGAGATTTATCTCGCTCGACATGCCATTGTGGTCGTCTCGTGGTTACAATTTCATACGCAATTTTACACAATTTGATTTGTGAAAGAGCTATAAAACTAGATTATTAAATTAAGCTAGAACGAATATTTACGACTCTTTCATAAGATATTTATATATTGAGAGTTCCTGAAACTAAATGAGTTTTGAAAGTAGTGACGTTAACAAACTCATTATTAAAGACAAAGGAGATAATAGTCTATCTTTCCGGTACTTATACGTTCTGTAATGTTACGACACGGAATACGACTTCCATTATTACATAAAAGGCACAGGGCCGTAATATGTATGCTAAACACTTCAAACTATACTGTCACGACTAGGACTCCATCAGCTGCATTTTACAATTGTACAGTGATTCTTAACACAAGTCAATAGAAGCTGGTTTTCTTCAAGATACATTGGCGACATGCGAGAGACATAATTGCGGGTTCACTCCAACAGGTGGAGATATATGGCGTTTGTCGTAACATAGATACGGTTATCTAATACGAGAGAATCGTGAGCTCCATCACAGACATCTATGTATTTTAGACATATAGGTAATATCAATTGCCGTTCAACGCCTCTTAACATTAACATTTACAAAAATGCATATACATAGCTTCTGGCCCCTTACTAGGATACCCTGTGTCGTTGGAACCAGAAAGAGCGACGTCACAAACCTGTGTTCATCCAAGACCTATTTTAATTTCTTCCTCTACAGCCGGGATTCGATCCCGGGACCTCTCGGTTGGAAAGCACAGCCTAAACCGCAACACCAGAGGTCGTCGCCGTCGACGTCGGGCTTTAGAATTGGAAAAATCATAAAAACAAGCACTGGAGTTGGACGGGGATCGAATGTCGAGGAGAAATTAAGAGGAGCCGGTTCAAGAAAGTAAGTGAACGTTACATGTTGTAATTGAACTACATAATCCTGTATTATACTCTCAAAAATTCAAGATTTGTATTGAAATAATTGCTGAATTATGACGCAAATATTGTTATATTCCAAAAGTAAACAATGGCATTGATCATTCAGCTGAATCTTTAAAAGCTTTCGCTTAAGATCTTAAGACATGCTTTAGGTACAATGTACAATATAGAATTAGAAGCATTTAGGTATGTAATATAATTGGGCTTATGTTTGAACGATTACCAAAAACGCACCTATTTTACTACCAATAAATTCGAAATGACTGCAAGAATGAATAAATTAGGGATGCAACGATACGCCTTTTTGCCGATACGATACCGATACCGATACGCTTATAAAAATATCGCCGATACGGATACCGATACCGATACGCCTATTTAATAAAAAAAATGAAGGTAAAATAGATAAAACACAAGTCAAGTCATTATTTTTATTAGGTAATACAAAAATATACACAGGTTGATGCAGTTTTAGTAATTAAAATTAACATTAATCAGATTTTTGTTTAAAAAACAAAGTATTCTTAAGTTTGACGGAGAAAGGCGATTTCGCAAGTCTGTTTGAATGAGACCTGAGGTGGAAAATAGTCTCTCAGATGCGACAGAACTCATTTGGAAACTAAAATACTTCTGCGCCATTTTTTTCAAGTTTGGGTATAAGACGTCATTGCGCCAGAAAGCGAAAGGATCTGCATCTCTCGCTATATTAGGAGACCTTAGGTATCTCTCGACTTCTTCTTTGAGAGAATTACAGCTCAGAGTAGACAGGGGCTCATCTTCCTCGGACTCTCTGATAATATTCTCACAAACGCTCCAAAGCCCGCCACGCGTAGGCATCTCAGAACTTACAGTACTACATGTAGGTGTGACCGTGTCTGATGCTAGATTAAGCTCAAGTAAGTGAACAAGGCGCGTTTTTGCCGTATTAATAGTAGACTGTAATTGAAATATTCGTGCTTTGTAACGAGGATCAAGCATTGTGGCTAAGCAATACGTTTCTTCTTTTTCCAAATCATAAAACTTTTCATTAAGAGCCAATAACAAGTCAGCTGCTAATTTTTGCGATGAATTTTCCCTTTCTGTCGACGGACTTCTTAAGTTTTGTAATAATTTTCGAAGACTGTTAATTAACGGAATGGCGTCAGATAACGTAGCAGTGGCTTTGCTTATTGACTTTGTAGCCTCTTCGAAGTATCGCAAAATGTTCACCACTTTCTCCATCATTACCCATTCTTCAGTCGTAAGTTCTACTTTGCATTTTACACGAGGCAGACAAGCTTGTACTGCAACTCGTTGTTCCAGTAAACGCCTTAATGCCACTAGTGTCGAGTCCCAGCGTGTAGATATGTCCTGGATAAGGACATGATTGGGAATATTATGTGCATTCTGCATTTCTTTTAAAACCTTACTGCTGCTTGTGGAATGACTGAAATGTCCAATGATAGACCTTGCTTTGGTAATCATTTCATTCACTTTGTCATCATTAAAGAGGCCGGCTTTGATAACCAGTTGCAATGAGTGAGCCAAACATTTGACAGGTACAACATCGTAGGTTTTTTGAACTTCTCTAATAGCGACAACCATATTTGCGGCGTTGTCGGTAACTACTGCTCGAACTCGGTCTTGTATACTCCAATCTTGAAAAGCCTTGTTAAGATTACTTGCTATGTTTATACCTGAATGCTGAGCTCCATCGAATGGCATAACCTCAAGGCAGTAATTTTTGTATTCAAAATTTGCATTGATTCCATGAGCTGTCACGCTAATAAAATCATTAGATTGCGAAGAAGAGTCACTTGTCCATATGTCAGATGTTATCACAATATGCGGCAGCTCTTTTAACAGCTCTAGTACTTTAGCTTTAACTCGCTGATAAATTTCTGGTATGACTTTTTCAGTAGCATGGGGCCGCGAAACCATTTTATAATTTGGCCTTAGCTTTTTTATTAATCTTTGGAATCCTATTTTGTTCACCAGATCAAACGGCTCCATGTCTACACATATTTCCTCTGCAATAGTGCGAGTAATATCTTTTGCCCGAATATCGTCGTCGCTATAAAGTAATTTCTTATCGATAATCTCCTCCAGAGTGGCTTGTTTCTTAGGTTGTGGGCCATTGTCATCGTCAGACTTTGTTTTCTGGGTAGTCGTTTTCGACGTTGAAGCGGTGTGCAATTCACGTGCCTCTTCATGTGGATCCACAAGTTTGATGTGTTATAACTTTTAGAAATGATGCCACGGGACACTTTTTCTTTACAATACAAACATATTGCTTTGGATTTATCAATTGTCGAAATTTCAAAATGATTCCATATAGTAGAACTTTTGAACTTTGAAGTTGACATGCCTACTAATTTACTTTATCTGACTCAAACGACTAGTTATAGTTAATAATATACCACGCGCGACAACAGTTAACCTAGCGAAATATGAAAATAATATAATATTATGTGCGAGGCGGGCGATACAAAACACTGAATAGAGCGCGGGGTTTCCCCGGGCATAGTTCGTTCGTGCCTCGTTTGCAACGAAAAAGACGAAACAACGCGCGCGTTTACATTGTATTGCATGTTTAACGTGCCTCGTTTGCAACGAATTATACGAGAAAAAACGCGCGTTTACATTACATTTTTAAAGCGCGAAATTTTAAATGTATCGTTGTATCGGCCATAAAAATATCGCCGATGCCGATATATCGGCAAACCCGAAATATCGCCGATGTATCGGTATCGGTATCGTATCGGTTGCATCCCTAGAATAAATGTCCACCAAATTGTGTTTGGATAAATGATCACCAAACTTCTTTTTGTTTTGTGTACTTAAGTTTATGTTTTAAGTATTTTTTGTTGTTCTTACATGTTCAACCTAACACGAAGGATAAAGGGGGCTTCGCTTCGCTCACCCTCTTTACCCTTCACCTAAGCTACCGCAGTATATTGCCCTGATATTTTTTGCAACTTTTGGTGTTCATTTATCCATTTTGGGTAGGAAAAAAATATTTTGGTCATCATTACATTTGTTGCCATATAATTGTAAGCCAAAGGTAGTATAGATTGTATGTCTTTCCATATTGCAGACAGTATAAGCACTGTTAGAATTGGGTCGCACGAAAGAAAGCAATCCAATTAGAATGGATTAGACAACTGAAGAACATGTCGACTTGTAACTTGTAATTGATGACTTGTTAACTTGACATGCCAGTGTTGATGTTGAGGTCAGTGAACATGCGCGTGAGCGGTTTGTCGAATCATTGAATTTATGATGATCTGTGTGTGGACTGGTCAGATGTCACTGTATTGCAATACTGCAGATGCATGTTTTGTAGATACACAAAGGTTCTGTTGCTGCAACTAAAACTTTATTGTTTAGTTTGTTAGGCCATTAGTTATATTTAGACCATTGAATGTCTTCGTAAATCTTCCTAGCCAGGTTAGCTACATAAGCTCATACAACAAAAGTTTGTAACGGCATAGCGGTACAAAAATTATCGTGACGAACAAGACGTGTTGTAAACAAGATATGAGACTGTGACAAACTTTTTCTTGATTTCAATTAGCGTGAAATTATCCAATTAATGTTATCTTTGAAGTTTGAAGCAACGGAGAGTTTCTACAAATATATTTCTGGTTAGACAAGCTATGCCCATCAAGAGCCAACGGGCGTAGCAAAGCGGATATTTACTTAAGAAAACAGCAAGATCAGATTCAATTAAAATACTTAATCCGGAGTTTGTAAACGATGACTTGGTAAAGTTTTGTTATGTTTTGACAGTCATCTTTTCTACTTAAGTACGATCCATGATAATTATCCGTCGTAACATTACACATCCATGTGACATTAATTTAAGTCATTCTATAGTAATGGTCTACTTAGCAGCATCAAAGAATCTCAAGAAAGGATGAAATGAAACATGTCGTCACCTGATCCTAAACTACAATTTACATAATTGTCATTTTCCTCCCCGCTGCAACAACGTTTTGCAAACTGAACTATGATTGGCATCCAAGCTAACACGATGCGATAGCTACAAATTAATCGTGTGGTTCGCCTAGTTTGACGACAGGCTATTACGATTTTTACGAGGACTTAACCACCAAAGGGGAAGAAAACCGTCAAATTAGTTCCACAGGGCGCTAGGAGTTTATTTGTTTATTTATCAATTTATATCAGACACGAAATCCATAGCATAAAAACACAGTACATACAGGGAAACAAAGCGACAGCACAGAATAAAACAACAAATAAACATGCACACACACACACATACACTTGCATACATACACAAATAGGCACACTATTTTCTATTAAGGTTTAAATGAACACCTACCCAGTCTCTCATAAAGGACTGTCAATCCTATTTGCCAGCGCATCGAGAATTATATTAGGGCTGCCGCGTACACGACTCATTACTGAGGCTATGTTTTTTTATAAATCCAAACACAGAATAAGTAAGCAGAGAGTTTCATTCATTTGAAGTTACAAATGAATCACAGAATAGGTGAATAAAGCAAGTTTAAGCAGAGTTTGGTTAAAAAGTATCCTTAGAAATTTGCTGTTACCAATGTTTGACATGTGAAAACCTACAGAGCCCCCTACCAAAAAGTTCTGCATACTCTTTCCTAATTCCGCGGAACGGCTCGGGTTTGATAGTGCCTGGAATAATTATTTATTGTACGATTATGATTCAACAATCTATCTACTTTTACTATTATTCTATACTTTATTTTATCTGGTGCTTTTATTTGTGTTTCACTTTTCACATTCACACGCCCACTTGAACTTTTTTTTTTATTATTTTATTTATTTATTGTCAGATAGGTACACATCCATAGTAAATTATAAAAAGACAAAATATTATATTCATAAATATATATAAATATATATAAACTAAGTATGATCATGTTTTAAGGCTGTCGTTTGGTTGATAATAATTACGTAAAATTCAATTACTGAATGCGAGAGTCACGATAAGCAAAATGCAAAGAAGACTAAACACTTAGCCACTAAGTTTAGCATTAAAGTTTATTAACAACATTTACTTGAATGACACGAGTATGTATATTGCACAGTTTACATTAACTTCACTGAAGCTGCGGCCGGAAGGTAGTAAATAAGATTGCCTCTATGTATCTATGTGGCTTCTTGGTCTATCAGATGAGTTTGTAAATTGCAATCAGCCCGGAATCGCCATGTAAGGTCTATCAGATGAGTTTGTAAATTGCAATCAGCCCGGAATCGCCATGTAACGAGCAAGTGAAATGGAAAGCAACACTATTAACTTTCAACCGATTACGAATATTACGATTCGTTGTGACGTAAACGATCCACGCAATATGACAAATCAAGTTCAACACAAACGGTGAGACTCCATATATTTGAAATGCGGCGTCGATTCGAATTAGGCGTGAAATGCTTTAGCTAAAAACGAAAGACTGGAGAGTTTGGGCCTATATTTAGCTTTCTTGTTAACTATCACGCAACCGCCCCCGGGTGTCGCTTGGTCTAAATATACCGGCGCACGAGCGATTCCTCCAGACCAGGCCTGAGCTGGGATTCTCGTTTTAGTCGTGGTTGGTCCTGGGGGACTGGCGCTAGTGCCAACCCGGACATGACACACACAGGGTTAATTGCTATTACAGATCTTGTCGTGCACTATACCGAATCGCTCGGCCTGAATAGTCGATGGCGTTCTTCGGGTGTCAACGACTTGTAGCACAATGCGACGGAATGTGTCCCTTGCCACGTAACTGTTGACGAAATAGCTGGGGATGCAGAAAGGGACTTAAGAACTAATCTAAGTCAGATATATTCAGAGACGAATTGTGAATTTCGAAATCATTCTTCTCTAAAATATTTTGTAATGGTGGGCACATCTCGTTACGACGACATCTTAAAAACTGACAGAATATGCCCAAATTGTTGCTTGAAGAAGATATGACGAAAAGCATTAAAGTGAGACAAGAACAAATTCATGATATCGGTCACGGCTCTTGCGTCCACAGTATGCTAATTGCTGATGCGATCACATCACCGATAAAGCCACCCAATCAGCTATGCGTTACGCAGATAATTCTCATCTTTCGTGACCGATCAATCTGCATAAAAACCCGACAAGTGCGGACATTGAAGAAACCTCATAGTAGCATACAGCAGTGTTCACTTTGCATAACGTGTGTGCATTAGCTTCACCCCTTTCTTAATTGAAGAGCGTGGGAAGGGAAGGCAGAATATTCAGAGAAAGTTGTGTTACTGTTGTAAAGCCGGGGGGACACAACGCTTGATTTACCTTCAGTCGGGCGCCCCGTTGTATCACCAAATGGTTTGACTATTTAAACTTTGTGGTGGCTCCGATGCAAACGATATTACGACATCAAACCGACCTAAATGGAAACTTATTGGTATCAAACCGGATCTCACTGTTATGTTGTGTTATGAAGAGCGAATATGCGTGATGATTGTGATGTTGCCGCGCAACAGGTACTTGAACCCATCGAAATAGTATTTGTTTTGATGTTTATATACTGTTGTTTCAACAACGGAACATGCTGCTTAAAATGTGAGGTTTTGTTTTTGAAAATTTTGCTTTTATAAACTCAAGCAAGTGACCCAATCGAATCATGAAAGTAATTAACACCGAAGTTTACAAATTAATTATCAGCTTTTATGCAATGCTTAGTAGTTATTTGATAGTGATTTGATCTGGTACTTGTAGTAGAGTAGGCGTTTGCGAATGCCATTCAAGGTCCGAACGATCGATAACTTCATAGCACAGCCTCTATCGGGTAATATAACAATCTAGTACGGAGTTTTTTAACATGGCAACCTTCCAGCTGCTGCTGTTCGATAGATTTGATGTTTTATGCAGTTAATATTTTTTCTTTGATATTAAAGACAGGCGTAGAATATAGTTTTTGAAAAACAGACGATGTCACCATTATTCAGCATAGTCATCAAGTTGTCTGTATGATATGTATGACTTATTGGTTTCAGAGGAAGAAGGTTCTTAGTTTATTCCATGCACAAGGAGAAATGTGACACGAGTTCAGGGGCTCAATTCCCTTATGGCAATAGCATTAAATGGCATAGTGATAGTAAATCGATTGCTCCGAAGGGCGCAAAATGCCGTATTTTGCTTATCGGCGGCGCCTATTTTGTCTGAGACTGATATGCTATTCCCATAAGAGAATTGTCACCCAGACTTGTTGTTGTTGTATCGGCCATAAAATTAATGCAAACACTATTTGCTTTCCTTTCGATCTCGTATTTCCATAAAGTACAATGGAAATGATACAAAAAACCTGCGCAGCAAAAAATAACGGCACAGATATTCTAGCTACAGCACAGTGTGACGTAAATGCGAAACGATACGACCACAATGCATATCGTTGCATTGCGATCATTAGTAGGATAACTGAATACAATCACAGAGAATATTAACGAGAAGATTCACAATCCACGGAACATTCCGCATGAGGATTTCCGTAAAACAATGCTTTATTGATGATATAAAAATTAAAACCGTAAAGGTTCCTATAAATAAGATTTTGATATCAAATTGCATTTGTCGGATTGAAATGATTTTACTAAATAACACGTCAGCCAATTAGTTATCGATTTATGTATAGGTATAAATATAGGTACATTTCCATTAGTAATACGTTACAGTAAGGCGTGTTTTAGTGATAAAGCCTCATTGGTTTTCTTTGAGTCGGTTACGAAATATAAGCAAAGTTAAAAGTAAACTCATCGATTTGGAGCAAAATGGCCATTAGATGAAAAAGTATGGCATGGACCACCATCTGTTGCTTGCAATGCGCTTAAATATTACAAAACTCTATTTTAGTAAAACTACTTCCACAAGTATCCGATTTTATCCGAAGCTTTAAATGTAGGTAACTCTATAATTTTACTTAACCATAAAAATATGAGCATTGCAGGTATTTTAATAATAAAACCCTGACAGGAAGACGGAACAGACACAGGCTTCTTTTAGTATTTGTTTATAGTTATCTATAAAACTACCGAACTGAAAGTAAACGAAACAAGGCCGGAACGCATGTTTGTGATCGTAAATTAACGCCTAGTCACGTTCAGTTCTACTTTTTTTACTTTATCCATAAACATGTGGTTTCTGCCTTTTCTAGGCCAGCTCCATGATAATTTGCCTTTTGAACAATAACAACGCGGATGTGTAATTATATCCTTTTTTTACCGATAACGACCTTTACAGTAAATAGCTCCACACAACATCGGCACGCTACACACAGAAAAGGCCTGTGGACCATGCATACATTGATTATTCTTTCCAGAAACCACAGATATTGTCCATGTCCACGACCCGAATGGCCGAGTCGGTAGTGACGTTGCCTACGAAACCAAGGGTCCCGGGTTCGAGTCCCGGTGGGGGCAAATGTTTGTTTGATGAGAACGAATATTTGTACCCTAGTCATGGTTGTTTATCTATCTAAGTATAATATTTCTCTATATAAGTATATATATCGTTGTCTAGTACCCAAGATATAGGGAATCCTAGTTTGGGGCTAGATCAATGTGTGTAAAAGGTGTCCAAGGTATTATTATTATTATTATATTTTTATGAATTTTTCATTTCACTCTTGTAATAAAGAGGTTCTGATACACGGGCTTACGCCAAGTGCTTATCTACTAAAGATCACGGTCCTTGCCCATGAATTTCCGTACAATTCTACATGTATTTAGTATTGTTGCTTTTATTATTATTTATTATTATTATTATGTGATGGAGTGAGATAACATAATAAATGTAGCCCATTGATGTCCCAACCAAGGAGCACTGGCCTTTACCCGGATACGAGTAAGATTGAGCCATACTCCACCACGCTGGCTCAGTGCGGGATTTTACGGCTACTACTAGGTAGCGATAGTAGCCGGGACCTACAGCCTATATCGTGTCATCCAAAACACGGAACGTCGGATACCGTCCTTAAGATCAATTAATTATCTCATTGGTCAGCACCGTATTTGAATCTGCATCTCCCACTCACGGAGAAAACATATTATCTAAAACTTAAGGGCACGAGCAATCTCTTACATTTATTCAGCCCCATACTAGAGTATCGTGGACTAATGCATCGCCGAGAAGAGTAATACTCTTTTGTTTTTTTAGCGTTTGTTTGAACAAACCCTGGAATTTTTATATCCAATCGTGAACTTACCATTTCTTTCTTCAAATAAGCGAGCTGACCATCTAAGTCCTTAGGCGGTTTCTCGGGAACTTCGGAGGGGGGTGAGGGTGACTCGTCAGCCTCCATGGAGTCTGCAAAGCCACTTAGACTCTTTGGTAACGGCGGCAGACCCTGGAGCGACATGGTGCTTATTGCACGGAACTGCTTTCGCAACCTGCAGAAATGCCAGGAATCACATTTAGACACTGTACGTAAAGGCTAGGACTACAAAGACACTCTGTAAAAACGGATAGTATTTAAACGTATGACTATATGTACAGTTTTAGCTTGACAAATACTGGTTTCATCTGACTGAATTACTGAATAACGACAAAAATGAGCGCGAATAGAAAAACTGGATTTGTCTGACAGAATTACTGAATTGCGCGACTAGAAATCTAAAATTATACTTCACCTATCCTGACCCACCACTTCGCGCAGATAGTCTTTATTTGTCTTACTTTTCAGTATTTTATCTCTCATTTCAGGAATTTCCATTGTTTATGGTTATTCGTTCAATTAGTTTTTTATTAGGTCGTTTTATTATTACCCTTTAAAAACTACCATATGGATATTGGGGTTATGGGTATCGTCCGATAGTGTGATTAGGGAGATGTATTTTTAGCTATTGTCTAACCTACTCTGCTCATAAATATTCATGGGAGTATTGTCCGATTTGAGTTGAAATTCGTAGTCTTCAAATTGCAAACATTTGCAGTGCTTATTTTAAAACTTGTTCACATCGACGACCTTTTGTACTCAAAACCCGGTTGGCGTTTAGTGCAAATAAACAGAAATCTGGCGAAAGTTCAAAGCCAATTATAGTTTCGCGAGATGATTTAACTATCTGATTCTGGCGATGACCCACCTCGATTTCAGGTCAACGTCTAAAATGTATGCATAGGCTTGATCGCTATCGTCCGCGTTCCCACTGGATTCAGAAGACATCGCATAATTAGGTTCTGAATCTTCGGATTCGCACTTATCACTCCTCTCGACAGATTCTCTACTTTCACGGGCTTCCGGCACATTTGAATGAGATCTCATATTTTGTAATTCGTAAATCAGCATCTCGTGGTTGTTCATGTCCTTAGGCATTGCATCTGTGTCTATATCGCCATTAGTCACATCGTCTTGTTTCCCCTTATCAATGACGGTGTTAGCTTCGTTTTTGTTTTTGTTTCTACCGGCGAGTATCTCGGAAATGAGCATCTCCGTGACACGTGATGTCTTACGTTCTAGTGAGTTGTTATTGTTACTAATGTGCACGTCAGGTGGAGGACTTTCCACTTTTGTGTCTCCATTTTTCATTTCTCTACTTGGACTATTTCGTAATCTGTCGTCAAAATCCTGCACTTCATCTACTGTCGCATAAGGAGCTTCATGGCTGGGTGACAGTGGTGGCTTTTTGGCGTCAATAGGCGAGGAATAGGGACTTAATTCAGGAGATTGCTGTATAGGCTGGAACTTATTCTCTAAAGTGTTGCGACGTAAAGGTATAGGTAAAGGCTTCATTGGTTTCAACTTAGGTTTCGGTGATAAGGGTGGAGGAGGTGCTTTTCGTATCGGTATAGTTTTGTCAGCAAAACTGGATGATTTGGTAACTTTGTTGTTGCTGTCTTGATCTAACTTGTTCGATGTGGATAAAGAGCGGCCCAATATTTGTTTGCACGTTTTGACAGCTTTTGAGTTGAGTGATTCGTTGGACTTCTTGATCCACGTGGGTGCCGGTATGTTGCTGCTGTCACTAGAGCTCCTCCTCGAGTTGGTTCCACTGGAGCGTCTCTCATCGGAGGACGAGCCCCGGTCACTAGTGATGACATCTCTGATGAACGATTTGACACGCGCGAGTCCGTTCTGTTTGGGCGAGGCGCTGGACTTCTCCGTAGACTTGCTCCTCTCCAGGGTTTTGGCCCTCGACTTTTCCTTGCTCTGCGACCTGGTCAGGTTGGCTCTGGACTCCGCGACCGCCCTCCTTGTCTTGGCGAGTGCTTCGGCGACGACGCTCTGGTTCGGCCGCGGCGGCACAGGTGGCGGGCCCTTTACTTTGCCGGTCTTCATGGGTAGCTGCGCATTGCTCTGCACCATAAGCATACCGACGTCCTAGAACTCACGTCACTTTTGAAATACTATAAATGGGCGGTATAGTAGAAGGAGCGCGTTCACGGAACTAGTATCATTCGGTCGGTGTGACGGCGCGGTGTGACGCGGCCGTTCCAGCGAGGCGCGCACTGCTACTAACTAACTGCGGGCGGCAGCGGCGGCGGCGGCGGAGCGCTGTCAGTGAGCCGCCCGCGACTCAGGGCACGCTCTGTCGCGGTCGCCGCCGCCGGCCGGTCGCGGCCGCCAGTATTCTCGTTTAATTTCACATGTGCCTCGCTCCCGCCTATAATAATTAGGTACCTACCTAGTGAGCACTAACTACCTTCCTAGGTGGGGCCATACACAAGTGTATGGTTGGCGTGATACTGGACGAACAATGTGCTGACCCGCTGCTCTAATGATGATGTACCGGTTATTGTTTACCATGAGAATGAATGCACACTAACCACCAACAAAGGCTACCTGTCCAGTGCAATAAATAAGCGACACGCGACATGGCATGTCGGTATTGTCACTTTCTTGCTGGGAGACAATGCATTTCATATTGTGAAGAGAAAAGGTTATTCCTGTTAATGAGTTTTCATGTTGTGACTCGGCAACTTGATTTCTATGCCTAGGTATACCTGTAGAGGTTGGCACATTATGATTATTGATTTTTATGAATTCATGTCCTCTTCGTTGTAAAATAAAATAGCTAGACATTGTGATTTCAGAAACTGTTCCATAAGAGATTTTCCCTTCCATTCTAGGTTTGCTGGGAGAAATCTCTTGTTAGAGATAAGCTCGCCTTTGTAAATGTTCTTTCCTTTATATTTGTTTTATTTTCACTGTTTTAAGCAATAAAGTATCACAAAGTATTACATAACAAAGATAAAAATGCTTCTTACTCAAGTTTTACCAGGCATTACTTACTCCCAAAATAAAGAACTTCATAAACTGGTGCATTAGTGTTCTATTTTTTGCCGGTACTCTAACTAGGACTGCAAAATAAAATAACATAGTGCACTATCTTCTACACTCCCTCATGCACAAAAACACTTACACTATCACAATTCATAGATTTTGTTAGTTGTACCTTCTGTTTTTTCTAAGTTTAATAAGTTTTTAACTATTAAGTTCAAAGTAGCATAGTTGCATGTTTTAAGTAGTTTTAGTAAGTCCTTGAACTTACAGAATTGATTTTAAATCTGTTGCATTCTGTTTTTGCTGTTTCTGGTTGCCCACAATACAGGCTTGCCTAGTGTGGGAACCAGCAGTTCTGCCACTTTTATTTTACTCTGTTTAAATATCTACTTGTAAGAGTATGAATATTAATTGCTAAAGTAACTCTTTATTGAATACAAATATTTGTATTTGTATGTGATGAATTCATACTAGATTTATTAGACTTATTTCTTGAATTAACAATCCTTACTGGGTGTTTCTATTATATATTTAGATTGCATTACATATTAGTGGGTACAACACAGTACTGTTCCAGATACTATCTGGTGATACTGCTCCAAAAAAACCATTAGTGATGTTCAATATGTGTAATTGAGTACCGGAGAATAGTAGAGAGTAGGTTTAATTGGCCTGTGTCAGGTATAGCAGTTCTCTTTCTACTTACCTACAATGATGAAATACTTGAGGTGAGGTAAACCTGATGCAATTTTTTTTTCTGCCTAAAGGGGGTAGCGGCGCATGGATTCAAAAGAGAGATGCATACATGGGCGAGAGGAGAGAAAGAAACCTTTCAATAGCTGGACAAATGTTCTATTGGCTAACCTGAGTTTACTTGTTGTTGAACTTCCAGTCCTGTCTGCACATCGGGCACTGCTGCTGCGGCTGCGAATGAAGCCACTTCACGATGCAGTGTATGTGGAAGCAGTGAGAACACTCGCCCCAGACCAGAGGGCAGTCGTCACCCGGTAGCTTACAGTCGGGGCAGCAGCTATCGAAGGGCATCCGGCAGATGCCGCAGTTGTCGTCGTTGGCAATCCAGCGCCAGGTCGCCACGCCCGTCCAGCCTGCGATATGAACAATAGTTGATCGTGGGAGAATGGAAAATCGATAAGAGGTTAGGTTGGGCAACTTACTTTTAATTGTTATTTTCATCCCGTAAACTGGCGCAACACATGCTTTGTAGATAGATTGAAAGAGTATTTCTGTCGAGTTGCTTCGTTTTCTTGAATATTTCGTAGCGAAATTGGAGAATTTGAATACTTTACATTTCCAAACAACAACAACAAAGCTTTAATAATTTTTTAAATGTTCACTTTTATTTCATTCAGTTCACAGATAAATATTTTTGTGCTATCGCTCTATCGCAGACTTTCATTGCGGTCGCCCTTATATAATTTTTACGTACTGGTAACATTAACACTGCTCCATGAAATGTCAAAAAATAAAATAGGTATGTACCTTGTTCGGTGTTGTGGGGATTTGGCGAAATAAATATAACGATTTTAACGTTGTATCCGAATTGACACCACGTATGCAGTACAAAAAATACAAAAGATGACTTCTTTTGATACTAAATTTGATGTGAGTAAATTCCTTTGCTCTACTTTGCCTACTACTGTAAAACACACTCCAGTCCGAAAGTTAGGATCTCATTTGCCAACCATAATGTTTATTCCTTAATCAATGCTATCTACTTCTCATCTGAAGCAATCTGCTTAGTTGATACTGGTTTACATACTGTATACTTTGTAGGAACATATCGATGAAGACTTTCAATTATGTTCTAATCATACAACCTGTAGGGTTACAGTTTTAGTAAACATTTATGTGTAGTGTGGGTCTCTATTACTTCTTCATAAAGCTGTAATCAGTCCAAAATATATTGCTATTTAAAAAATATATATGAATCTTTCAGTAATTCACAAATAACCAATTGGTTTATAAGTAGGAAAATCCAAACTATACAATCTTTACACAGAATTATTGTAACCTAAACTTGAATATTATCTTCATTACAGATGTACCCTGCGGGGGACGTAGGAGTTGTGGAGGGTGAGATGAATGTGTCTACGAGAGGAGTTCCCACCGGAAACACCATGGAGTTCAACACACTTGATGAACCTATCAAGGAAACCTTTGTAATTACTTTCCCTACTAATCCTCTTCTAAAATTGTTTATGGGCCTGTAAATGGTCCTCCTGTTAGTATGTGATGATGTATATTATTGTTACATTTATAATTCTAGAAATGTGAAACTCAAATTACATATTTAGGACCTAATATTAACTATGATAAGTAAATAAAGTTTCTTATTTAGATGAAACCCCCATCATAGGCAAACAAACTATGAGTAAAAATTTGCATTGATCTAACTCTATTCTATGGCAATAAAGTTTCATTCTTAATTTCCAGCTAAGGGATGCCCGGGCTGTGGGTAATAAATTCTACCATGTTTTGCTACCAAGAGAGAAAACGAGTTTACTAAAAGAATGTAAGTAATTTATAAAACACCCTGGTTTCATAATGTGGATGTTTTCCACAAGATCAGTTGAACAATATACCTTGGGCGGGGGGCCATAGGCAATTTTTTCATTTGCCTATATGGGTCAGGAGGCAGGACCAAATTATTTACATTGTTGCAGGAAGGTAAGTATTTGCACACAACGGAACAAAAAATGGTGAATTGCTGCGATCAAAGTCTATTGATAAAAGTCTATCCATTTAAATATGTAAGGAAATTTTGGCGATTTTTTGAAATTGAATTGAATTGGCTGCTCTCCCTCTCCTAAATGCCTTTCATTATTAATGGATCTGCCCTGAAGGTGCTACGCTAAAAATCGCCATGAATAATATTCACTTAACCTGTAGTGTGTGAAAAATCCCGCAGCGGGAAGACTGGGTAGGTCCAATTTTGCTTCCGTTGCAGCATTCATGTTAATCCGATCTCTTGAAAGAACAGGCTATCTAATGAATGAATAATTTTACACTCTGAAGTCACTTATTGCTCATTAAAACTCACTTAGGGGCCCTATTTTTTTACCTATTGAAAAAGTTTTCTATTTGTTCAGGCCTCTCGGCACCTAATGACCTCTCAGGGGCCCATCAGCTACGAGGTAGCGTAGCGATCAGATGCCAAGAAGTGTGAACGTCGGCGATTCACCGAGCTATTAATTATGAATCTATCTGACCTGGTCTGTGCTTCGTTCCCGTCAAACTCCTGTCTCTCTGCAAGGCCCGGGTGCACCCTAGGCTCTTCTTGGTAGACAGGTTCTTCAGCCAACCAGGTATGGCTGGCAGGCCAGCTTCGACGAGCACAGTGTTCCAACACAGGTTATGTTACGTGGGAAAACCAATCGGCCACGTAAATGCGAACTTTATCTGGTTCGGGGAACCACAACACACTCAGCTATATAGACAATCCTGAGGGGAACCCGAATACAATCCAGATGGCTTGCGATTTAAATTCAATACCCTATACCAATACGCGTTACATTGCGAGGGCTCTTCGTCTGTCAGTCGTCAAAAACTGCTAGGTTGGCAGCAACGTCAAATTCAAAATGGCCGTTCCGAAACCATCGATCGAGTATCGATTTTGAATCGAACACTATTGATAAATAAATGTATGAAGACCAACTGTGTTTGAGTTTATTATATGTAGTTCTATACATTATATATAATGCATAAATAAAACCAAACTTTGTAGTGTTATGCTACTTACATGCTATTCTTGCTTCCTATCCCTTAGCTCCAGCTCCACCATCAGTCTTTTTGTTTGTCCTTCAGGGTACCTTGCTCTGTCATGCTTTCATGCTTTTCAGCTATATTCTTGCTGCTGCTGCTTGATGCTTGCTGAGCTGTGCAACTTATTATTTGTCATCACCTTTATCTCCATAGGACCCTGTAACGTTTGAAACCATAAGAACATGTTAACAAATCATTTTCGTTCTGCATTTTCATGCTATCAGCATTTCTAAATCGATAGCGAAGGGGCTTACCTTTGGTGACCTTGTTTTTGGCTTTCTCCGAAACTCTGCAATCTCGGGCTTCGTGCGCGCTGGTGCGCTATCCTTTTTCCTTTCGCTGTTATGTAATTTACTGCATGGTTTTCGTATTGTTTATCGTATTACGAGCCTAAAACTAAACTTTGACGTTGGTTGACGTCTTTGTTTATCTGGTTGTCATGGCAATGCCCATTCAAACTCGTTAGCGGTCTGATATGTTTGCTGCAATACTTTTACAAAAATACTTTTTCTCTCTTGGCCACTCACAAAAATTACGTTTAATTTAAATAATTTTTAGAACTCTCCAAAAAGGGTATAAAAGCGGAACATTTCTGAAATTCTGGACAGTCTCACGTCAGCTTCTGAACTGGAAGTACCACATAAAGGCCTTATCCCGGGGTCGCACTACCCCGGGATCCTACGGGCCTTCAAACTCCCTCAAAACCTTCAACTAAATCTTCAAACAACGGGATTCTGCGAGCCGTGCCTACGCCGCTACCGTTCCTACAACGAAGATTTCTACAACGGGATTCTGCGAGCCGTGCCTACGCCGCTACCGTTCCTACAACGACGATTTCTACAACGGGATCCAGCGAGCCATAACTACAAGTACGCCGCTACCGTTCCTACAACGACGTTTTCTACAACGGGATCCTGCGAGGCGTAACTACAAGTACGCCCGCTACCGTTCCTACAACGACGATTTCAACAACATCTACAACAACAATTACACCTGCATCCTGGTCACTACCCCACCGGTCTTCTACTCTTCGTGTCCTCCGCTTCCTTTTTTTATACTTAATTTGTCTTTTATAAAACCTGTTCTCATCTCATTCATTCTCATCTTCGTATCATTTTTTTATCGTCTTCATTGTAAATATCTAATAAACTATTACTACTAAATTGTATTCTGGTTGTTTTCTGTTAGGTTCTGGTTAGGTTCGTATCCTCACACGACAACTTTAGGGCTAAAGCTTGCTTTATTTTTAAAATAATACAGAAATAAGTAAACTTTTTTGGGAGCTTCATATTGAGTAACACCTATTAGCTGTAATCAAATTGAAATAAAGGCGTTAGGGAAAGGAAACAGGGTAAAGAATTGTAATGAGAGTGTTGTTCCAATAAGAATAATTAACCGTAATTCTAACCAGAATAGAATAGGAGAATTTTATCTAAAACTAAATATTGGCGCTCAGAGAAGTCCTGTGTGTGAGGATTCACGCAGCGGGACTCACCGATATGGAGAAAGTAACAAAATGGCCACCACAAGGGACTGGTTAAGCACCTCACAGATTTTGGCTTTATGCACCCAGGCTACATAAAATGTTTCCAGGGGACCTCTGGGGTCCGCTTCTCCTCTGCACCCTGATGGCGACCCTGCTGCAGGGCTCCACCGAGCGGGCAGACAACTCCAACGACGGTGGCCCGGAGTTTGCTGAGGTGTTCGTGCTCGTGTGGATCGGGGCTGCAGTGGTGACAATCAACTCTAAGCTGCTGGGTGGCAACATGTAAGTGTTGCAGAATACAAACCAAACAAACCATATTCAATTCCAGATACCTCTGGAGATTTAAAAATTGCCATTAGAGCAATTTAACCATTTCGCTTGCCTGCTGGCCGGAAAAGAAAAAATAATGATATAACAATTAAAGCAAATTTTATGTTGTTGCCCTGCAAATGCCCACAATAGAATCTTCAGTAGTCTAGGTGACTTCTGTCAAAATAGCCTCTATAAATTAAATAATTGATTCATCCGTCCTTAAACGTCATATGTAGTCTGTACTAAGGGAGTAAAGAAATACTTTTAAGGTGGGAGTGTTTTTGAATCCTGAATGCAGCAAGGGATCCAAAGTACATCACTCGAATTTGATTTTTTTTACACCCGAGGTCGATTTCATATCATACTTCAAATGTTAGATACAATTAAATAATCCGGATATTTATGCCACGTCTTAGCTAATTACCAAAAGTCTTGTGAACTTTTCTGTTGTTTATGTCTAAATAAACGGTTATTACTTAAAATCAGTCTCGTTTCCAGATCGTTCTTCCAGTCAGTGTGCGTGCTGGGCTACTGCCTTCTCCCCGTCGCGGTCGCGCTGGTGGTGTGCAGGATCGTACTCTTCACGACGCAGGGAACCTTTCTATTCTTCTTGAGACTAGTCATCTCTATGCTCGGCTTCGTTTGGGCCACTTTTGGTAAGTATCTTTGCATATCAGTTGTGTGGCTATTTGTGTATTTTAACGTGCAAGTACCGTTGGCATAACAGCAGCTTTTCGAGTTTAAATTCAATGTTCTATATTGAGAACGTTTGTAAGTTCCAATAAAGATGCTTCAGTGAATATATTTATCACATTTAATAATTATTTGAGACCTAAAAACATACATACATATGCTCACGTCTATTTCCCAGAAGAGAGTAGAGGACCTCCCCACCTGCTACGATCTTGGCATACATCTCTCGCTTACTCAACATTCATAATTTTCTTCATGCAAGCTCGCCGGTTCGTTTTTGCCCCTTCACTAACAAGTCGCCGATTTGGTCTTTATAGGACAATCTTGGGCGTCCCCGTCCAACGGCTCCCTTCACACCCGCTGTATAAATCTGTTTAGTCAATCTCCTTTCATTCATCATTTCATCGTAACCAAACCATCTAAGCTGGCCTTTCTCTATCCTTGTCACAATATCTTCTTTTAATCAACAGCGTTCCCTTATAACCAGAGATCGGATATTCGGATGCAAATTATGTAAGCTGCTTCCTAAATTATTAATTTTGAAAAATAAATCCCGTGATGCCAGGAAATCCGGGAATGCAAAACTAATCGGATGCACTCATACAAGAAAGAAAATTAACCAAATTTGACTCGTTAGAATAATATTTAATAATTGTTTTAACAGGTACATGAATTATTATAAATATAGTATGTTAACTTATCCTGACGTTGTTTAATATGCTAGTTTGTAACTACCTACCTTACAATATAAGATAAGTAAATATGCGTCCAATTTTATAGTCAGAAAAACACTGAATTTGAGGATTTTTACGGTCGATACACAAGTGCATTCCATATTAGCCAAAACCTTTACGTAGGTAAATAAATATACATCCGATTCTATAATCAGTATACATCCGGTTCTATAACAGTATATTTGTCGATCCCGAACTTGCGGTATTTTTTCCATACAAAAGTGCATTCCATAATAGCCAACACCTCAACATTAGGTAAATGTGTATCTGAATATCCGATCTCTGCTTATAACTTAATTCTTCACATATACTCCTCAAAGACCTCATTTCTAAAGCGTTTATTCTGCTTTCATGCTTCTTCTGCCATATTACCATTCAAGTCTGTGGCCATACCCAACATTCGCACCCATACGTCAATGCGGACTCAACACTCCATTATGAAACGCTAAACGTGCCTTTTGACACCGTTTGGCTACTCATCAAGGAGTGCAGTTTCCCATTAATTTTATTGCCCGCACTCACTCTCCTTTCAATATCCCCACATTTCCCATCTCATGTTCGACTCATTCACTTGTTCCACTTGTTTATCATCAATCATAATCACGCATTCAGTTACTTCTTTATCCTTTTCTAAAACCATGTCCTTCGTTTTACTGACATTCACTTTCATTCCCTTCTTCTTAAATGATTCGTTCATGAGAGTAACCATCTCCTGCAGCTCACCCACCGACGACGCACGAATAACTTGATCATCGGCGTATAAGTGGCTCTTGATAAGTAACTCTCCCATTTGCATCCCACAATCACGCACTTTCAAACCATTCAAACAACTATCCATGAACAGATTGAACAGCCATGGCGAAGCTACACAGCCCTTTCTCACACCACGTTCGATGTTAAACCAGCCCGTGTCAGCACCGTTTAAGCTGACGCATGCACTGGAGTCGTCGTACAAGGACTTCAGTGCACGAATCATTTGGCTGTCCACTCCATACACGGATAGTGTTTCCTACAAGTCATTCCTCACCACTTTATCATATGCTTTTTCTAAGTCTACGAAAGCCCAGTAAACTATTTGCCTCAAAGCCAGATGCTTTTCTTTTACGCATCGTAGAGCAAAGATCTGGTCCGTAAATCCCATTCCTCTTCTGAATCCCCCTTGCACATACCAGAGATTTTCCACCGTTTTATTCATCACTTGTTCAATCAATATTTATGCATACAATTAACCGACGAAGCTGAGAAGACTAATGCCGCGGTAGCTTTAAAGGTCGTGCTGTGAACCCTTCCCATTATATAGTGGGACGATAACAGCCTTGCACCAGTCTCGTGGCACCCGAATAATCGTCCAGCATATATTAAAGAGTCGGTCAGCTGACTAGCCACGACACAATTAAAAAAAACCTAGCTGTTAATTTCCAGTATTTTTGACTACAAAAGAACCGTATAACATTACACAACCAATAAAACAAAATAATTGCAAGTTTTATCAATAACTTTTTTATTTATTCATTTATAAATGAGTAATTCTGGAAGATTTTTTTTGTGGACCTAGGAGATAGCGAATGACCCCTTCTATCCGCCATTTTAATTTGGCAAACGATGCACCAAACACCCTGTATATTTTTTATTGTTTTCGTGGTCTATTCGACATGAGAGTCGTGAATGTGAAGGCAACAATAAAAACAATTCATGATTCCTTCCTATAAAGTAAAGCTGACCAAAAGAGTTCCGACTCGAACGTAGTGATGCTTCCTTTGGCTGTCAAGCAAACATTTTATGATTTTTATCTACACACGTATCATAAACCCTTTTTACTGCGTCCAAAAACCGCACGTTAAGACCAGCATAATCTACTTGGTAAAAACTAATTTCTTATCTGAAAATTGATACATTATGACCATAATGTAACAATTTTCGACAAATTATGACATTCAAATTTCGAACGCTGACGCCCGCCTGCGTGCCGCCCCTAGTTTGTTTGTGAAGTTGGTACTACTAAACAAGCTAAACATGTGCAGATCAACTATAAATGCTACAATGCCGGTCGAACATGCGGTTCCTGAACACTTCAAAGAGAGCTTATGATGTGTGTATAGATAAACTAGTGTATGTAACTGTACATAATTAGGCATTAAAACTCTCGAGTGATAAGATTATGAATCTCGCCTTCGGCTCGTTTCATAAACCCACTCTCGAGTTTTAATACCCTTCATTATGTATCAGTCACATAAACTACTATTAACCCCTGACGAAAAAGAGCTATAAGTTTGAAGCGTCTGCCTGTGTGTGTTTATTTTTTTTATATAATTTATATTCTGGTTACGATTAGTTCAAGTAATAATTACTTTGCGATTCGACTTGGTAAAGTTAAGTAGTAGTCGAAATGGCCCTCCGGGGGGAATGTCATGACACATTCTTTAATTTTGTTTAATTTGTTCTAGCGGCCACTAAGTTCCTGGGCGAAAGCCAACCTCCCGGCAAGAAAGGGTTGGCGGTGTACCCGATATGCCTGTTCTACTTCATACTATCGTGGCTTGTTGTCTCACACAGTAACGTCTAGACGCACGGTACTTGAATTAAGGGTATTTTAAACTATAGTTAATGTTTAATTGTGATACGAACTCGGCATTTTCGTGAAGACAGCGTGTGGTATAGTCTAATTCTTTGTTTATTTGTAAGTGATTGTTAGATTGCTATGTGATTTTACATCAATATTTAACTATGTCTGACTGATGACATTCCTTTGTAAAGTAACTACATATACGATTAACAGATTGTGTTGTATAAAATATTTAAATATAAATCTTTATGGGAAATATTAAACTGCACATCAAAAATATTGATTTGCACAACAAATGTCAGGGCAAAATGCTGCGGTTGCTTAGGTGAAGGATAAAGGGGGTGAGCGAAGCGAAGCCCCCTTTATCCTTCGTGTTAGGTTGAACATGTAAGAACAACAAAAAATACTTGAAAGATTGAACTTGGGTACACATAAAATATTCAAAACATAAAAAGTGTTTTTGCTAATCCGTTTTTGCTGTGCAAATCAGTATTTTTGATGTGCGATTAAATACTAGCCAATCTTTATTATGTTGGGAATAAAAACTGTATTTACCTTCTTTAAATTTTTATTTTTGATTTGTTACAAAACATAAAATGAATCTAAAAAGTTTCTGAAATTCGAGAGGAATCAGTACAATGTATATTTTAAGTGCATTTAAATTGGCAGGTACGGTACACACTAGACTAGTTTGCTTAGATACTACTTTTTACATAAATCCTACAAAGTACATATATAAATAGATAATCTGAATATATTGTAAACCTTGGTATTCCAAAAAATCAATTTACATTTCAGTTTGAATTTCATCACATTTCATCACATACATGTCACCATACAATCTTTCTACATCAATTCGAATGGGCCTAAAATAGATAATAGATAACAGTGATAAGAATTCTCCGATATTACTTTTGCGAAGATAAATTAACATTTTAGCAACTTCCTAAATAATATATAACCTATCAATGAAATTTTAGCCTAAAATTATAATTAAACTCGCAATGGAATGTTATACAAAATAAAAAATATATCGTTTAGTTACTGGCAATAAACAATTAATAAATAAGATTAACATTGGACACAACAAAAAATATATCGAGCAGAGTTCCCATTTCTTTTCTTCTTCATGATAAAGATAACAAATGATAAAGACCCTATTATACAAAATTACTCTTCTCGGACATTTGTTTTTTGTAGTTATCGTATTAGAAGAAATCATTATTTTAAGCAGCATAGGGGTAAGTACTCTTCTCTGGTGTCATCAGCCTACGACGATTCGGAACCACTGGAAGACTTATCGCTGCCATGTGGAGGCGTGTGTCTGGGCGAGGTCTTCGGGGGCATCTGGTAGGACATGTGCATCTGCATGGAGTCCTTAGCCTTCCTCGCGTTCTTGTAGGTCAGGGAGTTGGCGCGGGGCTTGCGGCGCGAGAAGTGGCGCTCGACCCACTTCAGCATGGCTAGTACCGAGTCGGTGGACGCTAGCCGGCGCTCGGCTGAGGTCTTTGTGATGTTGGATGACGCGATGCGGAATGTCGCCGCCATGCCTTTGAGAGCCTGTTGGGGGAAAGTAATTGGGGTTTAACCTCCGCCCAATGTGACCATAAAGATATAGGGAACAAAATCCCTGATTTAAATAACGCCCAAGATTTTTAAAACATCCCATAGTATTAAAACAACATTATAGTAGTACTTTGTTCCCCAATGTACCATCTGGGGAACAAAGGCATCAATTCAGTATTAATGCCCAATATATCACCTGAGAGCAAAAATATAAAATTTTTTGATTGCAAAATAAGTAAAATAATGCTTTAGATCCCACATTGACCATTAAGAATATGAACAAATAAAACCGGCCAAGTGCGAGTAAGGCGTCGGACCCGCACACGAAGGATACATACCATTGTACACGGAAAAATGTAAAACGACAGTCTTGTACGAGTATATCTTTTTAATTTTTAAGAATAAAATATTAAATAGGTACTAGGTAGGTAGGAATACATTCAAGGCCGTACATCGAAACATTGAAAAAGAGTTTTGTGTATGTAGTATATATATAAGTATTGGACTATGTACCCAGGTTAACAAAACTCTTTGGTGATTGAAACCGGAAGTGGATAGAAATTGAGTCACTTATTTACAGAAATAAAATAAAAATTGGTGAAAAACTTAATGTTATATATTATTCGAATGAGTTATTATTTATCGTATAATAACAAATTACTAAACACACAATTCAATACCTGCAATTAAAGGTCTTTTCCCATAAGATCGGGAGAGTCCAGTTTTCACCGATAAAATAAAATGGCTATGAAAATGGCCATACCAATCATTTCTTGTATAGATACTTATTTTAATTCTTAAAAACCGGTGTGTTTCATTACTTGTTGTTATAGCGGCAATAGAAATACACCCTCTGTGACACCAAAGGCGTATAGAAGCGAATGTCAGATGTTAAGTCAGTAACAGTAATGACTAACGTTTGTTGCTATGAGATTTATTTAGCTTACCAGCATAGCGTCTTCATCTGTGGCGTCATCTCCGGCGTAGATAATCCTGATCCTCTCACTCCAATCGAGACCGAAAGCAGTCCTCAGGATGTATATGGAAGCCCGACCTGAAAATAGCAATATGGCTCAATTTCTAGTCATTTGGTTCTTGATACGGCGACAGTAACACTCACCGTGGAGGCATATGTTAACTAAATCTGCTGCTCAGAAAACTAGGCAATACAAACCATTCCGAAGGCATGGACCAGCTTGCTACGAGATACATCAAGAATTAATCAATCAGTCCACATTCACCCATTGCTGGTTATAGGCCCCTACTTTACTACGCTAACTGACGTCTTGCGGTTCTGGGTAACCAATCTCTTATTTTGTTCCACCTTTGGTGTTGTTTCTGTTCTCACCCTTGTTCCATTCCACTGGCGGTCTGGCCTCGACGGCACAATGCGCGGGCGCCGGTGTGAAGCCGGCCGCCTGGATCAGTTCGCGAGCCTTGTCAGCGAGAGCGGCTCGCTTGGCCAGCGGAGTCTCGCGGAAGTGGAACGTCAGGAGAGCGCCCTTGTTCTCCACCCAGGCTCCGTCTTTACAGACCTGTGGGAGTGTTGTTGGATCATCATCCTTATTATATCATTCCACTTAAGCTAATATCTGGGCCTATAGGCATCTATGCTGGTATTATTGCGCCGGCCCGTTTGGTCTGTGGTAGCTTTATACCTACGTGACCCTACGTATACCCTGAATCGACGTATCTTCGCATCACAGGAGCTATCATTTGTCTCAGTAAGCCCGTCACACTTCCTATACTTTTGAAGTTAGTTATTACACACCGCTACTCGTCATGTTACTTTGGTATACATATACAAGGTGACATTTAATTAACTGACCATATTTTGGGGAATGATAGTACCCGTTATTATGAACAATTTTCCCCAAGAAACATATGGTCGTAAACGAAATAAATTTTTGGGTCTCCCATAGTAACTTGTAATCAGCTGATGGTCAATGTACTGAAGGACGAAAAATATTTTTCATTTGCGTCCATATGTTTCTTTGGGAAAGTTTTTCATAATGATCGGTGCTATCAATCCCCAAAATATGGTCAGCTAATTAAATGTCACATTGTATATCGATTCAAAAGAGTCCAAACTCGATGGGTTTATCAGTAAGAATCCGTCTAGGGTTCCGTCTACCACCCTCCAGCTCCATCATCAAGCCGGCTCGATAGTACTATATTGTTGTATTATCTGAACGAATAGAATTATATGGAATACTTATATACTAAGTTTTGTACCTACTGATAAAACAAGAAGTAAGCGAAATTTTCATTCTTAGAATTGTGCACATATGTTGTTTAGTTTCAAGTGGACAGAATATTAAGGGTGTTATTTTTATATGATCTTAAATATGTTCACTTCCATTTCCAATTAATGAATCTACACCAACCTGCTCCTGCAGAGACTTGAGTAGTTTGACGACATTGTCCTGCAGCTCTATGGGCATGGGGTGAACGAACTTGCTGCCGTCCGGATGTAGGATCTCGAGGCCGTGGTTGCCGGCATATGTGATGCCTTCGATGCCGACCTGCCGAGAGAAAAAAAAAAACAAAAAAACAATCAATTAAATTTATCAATTATTCTTTAAGAAAATTGTAGTATTCCATGCTAAAGCAACTCCGTATGATATAGATCTTAATTCTCATGAACCTCCTCATCTATTTCAGCTCACTACTGGAATGGGAGTAATATTTAGTAAGTATCTGCGTATAGTACGATCATTTGGTGGTTTTGCCTGGAACTTTTCGCGGGAGTTTTTAAAATAGGTAATATTATAGATTTTGACGTGTACTTTTACTACTTGAATTTCGGTATGAGTTCAAGACAGCGACCTATAATTAGATGTTTGAATTTGTTTTTGCCTTTATTTATATAAATATCGATGTGGTCTGTTTCCCGAACGGGCCCAGGAAACGGATTGCACGGCTCCAATTCAAAAATTTTATACGACAAAACAACGACAAAAACTAAAAAATGGCCATTACACTTGACATGGACAGTAGACATGTTCATATTTACAGTTAGTGATCACCATCATCATAAGGCCAATAACATCTGCAACAGATTATGATGTAAGTATATCGGCGGACGCTGATGAGGCAGACCATTATTATTATTACACAGGTATTACTATACTTAAAAAGGGGGCTGCATTTAATGTTATTGTATTCTAGTGTGTTTAAGTGTTTTTTTTTTCATGAAACACGAAAACTGAAACCTTTGTTCAAGGTGGGAGACAAGGGTAACGTTACCCTCTTTCTGGTGCACTCGGATAATATTTGAAAGGTTATACCTACTCAATTAAACGCTCTTACACTTCAACTGTGCACAACAACGCCACGCCAAACTATACGGTGTCACTAGGGGTAAATTTACTACGGATGCAGGCATTAATTACCCGTATATATCATATTTTCTTTGCACGGGAGGCAGCACAGCAGGCATCTGTCGAAGGCATTTGACTGATGATGAATGAATGATTTGTTGATCATGATACGCTACCAATAAAATTAAATCATTGCGGAGTTAGAAATGAAGCGTTGTATCTACTAAGATCATACATAAGCGTTATAATATAAAAAGGCACAAGTCAACGGCATGAAATCTGATGGATCGGGTGTGAAAATCGATGTTCCACAAGGTTCAATATTAGGTCCTTTCTTATTCCTATTATACACAGTCAGGTCATAAGTTCTGTCACACAATAAAAACTTTTGAATTTAGAACGCTGGCCACAAAAAATTTGATTGAATTCGAATTTCGAATTTTTCATGAAAATAAAAATGTGTACTTTTTAGAATTTTCCTCATTTTTAAATATGGAGTGGACGTTTAAAGAAGACCGTGTCGCAGTTATTGCGTTGCATCGTTGCGGTTACGCGCCAATTCAGATTTTCGACTTACTGAAAAATTTGAATATAACCAAAAGATTCGTTTATCGTACCATAAAACGATACAATGAAGACTCTAGTGTAGATGACAGGTCAAGAAGTGGTCGCCCTTGCTCTGTTAGGACTCCAGCAGTTATAAAAGCTGTGAAGGCGCGAATTCAAAGAAATCCCATACGTAAGCAGAAACTGTTGGCCCTTCAGATGGGGTTAAGCAGGACCACGGTGAAAAGGGTGTTAAATGAAGACTTAGGGCTTAGGGCATATCGAAGAAAAACAGGACATCGTTTGGACGCTCGTTTAATGGACCTGAGACTGAAGAGATGCCGCGCTTTGTTGAAGCGGTACGCGGGAAAAAAGCATCGGGAAATTATTTTTTCGGATGAAAAAATTTTCACCGTGGAAGAGAGCTACAACAAACAAAATGATAAGGTGTACGCACACAGCAGTGAAGAAGCGAGCAACCGTATTCCGCGTGTCCAACGAGGTCATTTTCCATCCTCGCTCATGGTTTGGTTGGGAGTCTCTTATTGGGGCATAACTAACCTACATTTTTGTGAGAAAGGCGTAAAAACGAATGCAGTTGTATATCAAAATACAGTCCTCAAGAACCTTGTGGAACCTGTTTCTCATACCATGTTTTATAACAGGCACTGGGTATTCCAACAAGATTCTGCGCCAGCTCATAGAGCGAAAAGCACACAAGACTGGCTGGCGGCGCGTGAAATCGACGTCATCCGGCACGAAGACTGGCCGTCTTCCAGTCCAGATTTGAGTCCGTTAGATTACAAGATATGGCAACACTTGGAGGAAAAGGCCTGCTCAAAGCCTCATCCTGATTTGGAGTCACTCAAGGCATCCTTGATTAAGGCAGCCACCGATATTGACATGGACCTCGTTCGTGCTGCGATAGACGACTGGCCGCGCAGAATAAAGGCCTGTATTCAAAATCGCGGGAGTCATTTTGAATAAACTTTATTACCATAAGAATCTATGTTTTATTAAGTTCATTTTGCTATATAAATGTTTACATAAATAATAAACTTGTCTAAATTATTTCATATTGCACATGTGACAGAACTTATGACCGGACTATGTATTAACGATATGGCTTTTTTGGAAATCGACTGACATTGTTGATGATTAATCATCACTGGTCTTCAAAATTGAAAGATAAAAAGATGATTTTAATGATAATAATAATAATAATCATTTATTTCAGACCAAGTCCATTTATAAGTTTTAATAATTAGTCTTACAATCTATGTTAGTAGTACAATATAAACACTATACAGTGCAGAGCAAACCATTATTTTTTTCTAGTTTAGACGCGAATCTATGACTGGTATTGTGTGAGCTGCAACCCAATGCCGCATAAAGGGATTGTCTACCCTATCTGCTATTATCTCCAGGAGACCGTTGGCACTGCCACGAGTATAATGATGTATTGACTTTAATCTTGAATTGGTTCGCAGTATTTTTTTTTGTTAATCGCTGGTAAGACCAAGGGTATACAATTCTCACTTCCAAATGTCAGGCATGCTGAGACCAGTTTAGTGTTAGACAGCAACAAATTAGAATTAGTAAATGATACGATTTTACTTGGTATAATCAATAAACAAGATGAACTACCTGTTAGACTAAATTCTGCCGCTTAAGCTGTTAAGAATATCATACTAAGCACGGATGTGGCTACAGCTAGACTAGTCTATTTTAGTTATGTACTTTTATAGTGTCAGCTCCTATGGTATCTTGTTGTGGGGGAAAGCAGCGGATACTCAAACTATTATAGAAAAGAGCTATTCGAGCAATTTATAAATTAAAACGTACAGACTCCCTAAGATAATTATTAAGAGATATTGACATAACTGTAGCTAGTCAAATTATTTTCGAAAATATAATGTACTACTTACCTGATGCCTGCAACTTCATCTACGTGTTCCTAGGAAGTATAATTTACCGAGATAACGTTACCCTACTTCTGGTGCAGTCGGATAAAATGCGGCTCATAAACTATCTCTGCTAAATTTCATTCAAAACCGTTCAGCCGTTTTAGTGTGATTGAGGCACAAACACACAAACATTCAAACATCGCTACTTTCACATTTATAACATTAGTTGAATGTACGCAACATTTTCCAAATTTAGCGATAGCTCTAATGTTAACCTAAGAAATAATCACAGACTAGTTGCGCCCCGGCTTAGACTCGCGAAAGTTAGCAATTCTTTCAAGGGTCAGTGCATTGCCTACTACAACAAGATACCTCTGGGGATTTCGAAATTGCCATTTGAGTAATTTAATTAAAAACCGTCAGATTCTGGAGCGGCGGGCACGGCCGCACGCGCAGTTAGTGATACGAATTACGAAATCCCAGTTAAAATTATCAATAAATAATATCAACACGCGTATGCCAACGAGCAATACTTTTGTGTACATAAAGATAATAAAAGAGTCAAAGTTCACATCAATAAAAGCAACTACTCTGTGAGCTGGAGACCTCGCGAGCGACACAGGAATATTGCATTTTTATTCATTATTTTCCACCCCCTCCTTTCTTATCTGAATATTGGTACATTATGACCATAATATATCAATAATTCGATATATTATGACATTCAAATTTCGTTTGCCGACGCCCGCCTGCGTGCCGCCTCTAGTTTGTCTGTGAAGTTGGTACTACTGAACAAGCTAAACAAGTGCAGAGCATTGATTAATGCCACAATGCCGGTCGAACATGCGGTTCCTGAACACATAAAAGAGAGCTTATGATATGTGTGTAGATAAACTAGAGTATGTAACTGTACATAATTAGGCATTAAAATTAAAATCAGTGATATTATTATGTAAATCACTCTCGAGTTTGAATGCCCTGCATTATGTATCAGTCACGTTAACTACTACTTATTATCCCACCTTTTTTGCTTACTCGTTTGGCCTATAACTGAATGCCTCAATTAAAATGTCTAAAAGGGTCACTTCACCGATGTGTAGAAGATTAACAGACATAACAGACATATCAAGTAGGTACATAAATTCCAATACGGTGCGAAATTGTAAAACAATATCGTGAATTCTGATCACTTCGGGAGAGAAAACTCTCAAGCAAAAATAATCAAATCACGTTTATACGTTCACAGATGCAAGTTGACACTCTCATATTATGCGTAATTTGAGATTAAAAAAACCGGTCAAGTGCGAGTCTAAATCGCGCACGAAGGGTTCCGTACCACCGTTCAATGGAAGCGATGGTGTGGAGTGAATAGTTTGGATTTTACACAGCAAAATATTGTTTACAAAGTTATTGGTGCGGTTACTTTCACACTTCATGTACGTAACCAGGTGCATCCATAAGTTTGTATGTGGTATTGTTGTATGGGAGCCCCCTTAAATATTTATTTTATCCTGTTTTTTAGTATTTGTTGTTATAGCGGCAACAGAAATACATAATCTGTGAAAATTTCAACTCTCTAGCTAGCTAGGTTCTTGAGATACAGCCTGGTGACAGACGGACGGACGGACGGACGGACGGACAGCGAAGTCTTAGTAATAGGGTCCCGTTTGGAACCCTTCGGGTACGGAACCCTAAAAAAGGCTGTTTTGACCCCATACGTCGCCTTAAGGCGATACCTCGTCCGTGCAAAGGTCCCCGTTACTCCAGGCGGAAAGACCCGCAGTGTGGGGAATCGGGAAAAATTGAAAAAACGTAGCGCTAAACCACAGACAAATTGTTTAAAAATAAACTACGCTATTTTGTTAAAAAGTTTTTAAGGAGATTTTGCGAATACATAATATCTACATTTTGAACGCAGTTCCACAATGAAATTAGTTAGGATTTCAGAATTACAGGAAAAAATAAAACAATTTAGACGTGTTTTCGTAATTAAATTCTATCAAAAAAAATAAAATCCAATCGCTTTTTCCTTTAGTGAAAATCTTAATCAAATACTCAATAAACGTTAACCCAAAAATCAAATCTGTAGATGACTTCATAGTGGAGTAAATGGACTCGAAAAACCCCTTTTTTTCGTATCACCTTAACTCGCGTTCCTTCTGTGGGGGATCCTAGGAAACAACTAGCCATACAAATCTGGCATGCGGAACATCCGTTTCGAGTTCTTGGCTTGTGGATGAGATAACCTATTCGCACCATCTGTGGTCGTTTTTATTTATTCCTATGCCACTTTCGTAACAGAGCCGGTGAAAGCAATTGTATCATTTAAATATTTTCTTTCTACAACCAGTATTTTGAAATTAAATAAACAGAGAAACGCATTCTGTCGAGTTGACCACGTGACCGAGATAACATACAGGGTGACATTTATTTGGCTGTTTTATGGAGAAAGTTGTTCGTAATGATGAGTACTATCATACTGTTAGAGCGGGACGCATGCAGATATAAAAAAAAGGCTAAGTGCGAGTCCGACTCGCGTGCCAAGGGTTCCGCACAAATCGCACTATTAATGTGTAGGAACTACAAATTTACGTTTTGAGTATTTTGCCCTTTACTTATACAATTACTTCTTGCCAAATTTAATTATTCTAGGTCAACGAAAAGTAGATATATATGGTTTTGTTTCCCATGCGATTGATATCAAGTAAATTAAGCAAATTTTCTGCAAAAACGAAGTTTGCAAGAACAAAAAAAATAAGTTTGTATTTTACAGCTCCAAGGGACTGAGTAGGAATTGATATTAATTTCAACTTGATTTTTATTGCTCAGAATTAACCAACAGACCGATAAGGGTAACCTTTTCCCTTTTAAGGTACGGAAACCTAAAAATTAACTTATTGCTGTTTTAACTGCTTCTTTAATCAACTTCTAATAAATTGTGCAGGCCACCCTGTACTCACTTTCTCGCATGATGCTTTCGGTGTTGTTATTTTAATAATAGTTTGTAGATATTCGTGTGCCAGGCGTTTAGGAGACGTTTTAAGAAGTTCTAAGATAACTTATATGTACAGGGTCTAACAGAAAATGAGTTACAAGCCGAAAGGTGGTTCTATGCGACATCATTCTGAACAACTTTTACTATGCAACCGACGTGATCAGAGCAACTTTATTTTTCTTATCTCTGTACATTTCGGGCCTATATGGTGGAGTCGAAAATAAAGTTGCTCTCATCAAGTCGGCCCCATACTAAAAGTTGTTCAGAATGATGTCCCTAACAACCAGTCCACCAAACAAAACAACTACTTTCTACTTTAATCATGCCCGCACCGCTTATTCCACCCGCCGCGCCGCCTGATGTACGGGAATATATAACCTATTTTAAAAGAGATCTAAAAATCAATCTGTGGGAGTTTCTACGCCCTTCTTCTCCCACAGTGGTCCAATGTAGAGAAGAGGCAAAATTGACGTTTGCTAAGTATATGTAAATATCTACAGTAATAAAGTACTTTGACTTGACTTGACTTGACTATGGCACTGTGTGCATATTGTATGGGAGCTATCATTTTTAGAGTTTTGCGGTAATAACCGAGTATGCCATGTTATAGATGATATTAAGAGATATCAAGACGAGAAGTTTGAAAAAAATCGTTAGTCCCGTTTTTGAATAAACTCAATAAATGTGTTTGATTTGTTGACGGTAGGTACCTTTAATAATTAAGTTATCCAAAAAAATATACAGTCCTAGATATTTACAAAATAACCTACAGTACAGAATTTCATCCAATTCGGTTCAGTGGTTTAGATCTGTCAACGGAAAACAGCCATACATACATACATACACATTTGTTTTTTTTTTCACTTTTTCGGACTAAGTTAACGAGAGAGAACCTATCCCCATCACAATCTCAACCTCGATTTTTTTACGATTGCAATACTTCCTTAATTTTCACTTCGTTCAACTAGAAAGTAAATAGGAGCAAAAAAGGCACATACAGACAATAACCCTCCTTCTGGCGCAGTCGGGTAAATAGCATCACTTTTCTCATAGGGTGTGGCAGAGGCACAGTTGTCCCTACGTTTCGTTATTCAATACTCCATCTTGCGTGATAGGGGGCTAGCTCATCGCTACAGCTTCTACGTGAAAGTGTACCTGGAAAACTCACCATATTCTTGACATTCTGGACATTTCTGCCCGAGATGATCGCGATGTAAACATCTGGCATGTTGGACAGACGCTGCAGGGTGTGCTTCGTCTCCAGCGGTAGAGTTGCCAGGTCTGGGTGCGGCGCGATGGGAGCCAGGGTACCGTCATAATCCAGGAGGAGGGCCAGTTTTTGGGTATAGCCTATGTATCTGTAAAGAGTGGTTAAATCACAGTTTAATTTAGTTTAACTCTTTATAAGTCGTGAGCACGCAGAATATTTCATTGTCATAAGGTTGAAAATATTGTGGCATGTAGTGGACAGAGCCTTCTAATGGGTTGAGGGTGTCGAGGGGTGGAGACGAGGATGCCCAGCAGTAGGTAATGGAGGCCAAAGATCAGTCGGCTGATCGCTTGCCAGATGGTAAGACGACAGACAGGATAGCAGCAAAATGATAGGCGTGGGTTGCACAGGATCGGGTTGGATGGCGTGTACTTGAGGAGGCTTATACTCAACAGCGGTTCGGCTGAAGATGGCGGTGATGGGAGACAACAGTATAAGTCTAGGAAATATATTTTTACAGATCTAAAACCGTTGCACTGGAAAAGAGGATTTAGATCTCATGCTGGATGCTTAAGGACAACCAAATCGGATTCGACTACTATGAAATTTCCAGTATTTATTATCAAATCAACATGTTGGAACAAACGGGGGTCAACGATTGTAATGACTTTAATTGTAGTTATCTTAACTACGTTCAACTTGCAATAATTTGCTTTGTTTACATCAGATAGATAGAATAACACAATTCAATAACAACAAAGGAAAAATCCTTTGTTATGAATGGTCAAGGTGTTCTACGGTATCTAGTGCATAGGGATAATGGAATTATACAAAACGCCAAAGCAATAACTTCATTAATTGGAGTTGGTGAAGCTAAGCTCCGGTATTATTTTCTTTGGCAATTCTACTGATAAAGATAACGTTTGCAAAATCGGAAAGTTGCAGATCTTATAAAAAAAAAAGTGTCATCCTACCATTTCCATCAATATTCGAACTAGAATGTGTAATGTTTATAAAGATAAATTATACTCGTTTTAGTGTGCGCGATTCAACTCATTCTAGAAACTTACGCAAGAGCTAAAATTATCATTTCTTACAACCGCACTCTATAGGAATAGAATGTAATCTATGTAGCTATTAAAATATTCAACTTGTTACCAAATCTTATGAAGAGCTTACATTTAAATTCATTTAAAACTAATATCACTAGAATTTTTAAAAATAAAATATACTGTGATATTAATGAATTGATTACTCACTAGCCGACAGCTTTACGAAGCGGAGCGAGAGCATATCCTAATAATATATTACCTACTTTTCTTAATTAAAATCAACAAAAATACAAATAAAGTTAATTAATATAAATATTTAATAATTTTAAATATATAAGACAAATAAGAACTTACTTTTAAGTAATATCATGTGAAACTGAAATTAATTAATTAAGACCTATAATGTTAACCATGATACGCATATAATGTTTCTAATTTCTGTCTGTAGAATCGTAGGGCGTGGTATCCGAGGTATGATGCCATCTTCAATCCAGGAGTCACATGATGTGACTCCTTGAGAGGAACACTACGCCATACGATGTGACTCACATTGTATGGCGTAGTGTTCCTCTGGCCTCCTTAATACGATGTGACTCACATTGTATGGCGTAGTGTTCCTCTGGCCTTAATACGTGGTGCCAACATATGTTAGTTCCATTTAATTAGAAGCCTGTACCAGAGACAGAGACGTCTACAATAAAACCAATTTGACTTACTTAGAGAGGTATTCATCGAAGTCTTCAATGGTGACTGGCTGCATGGATGTGGCTCCGATATCATCAGCCTCCTCCTCCAAGGAGTCCATGGCTTTCAGGAACGACTTCATCCAGCTGTCAACATCGTTGAGCTGCTCGCGTCTCCTGAGATGGTTCATGCGGACGATCCTTTCGTCCTCTGGCATTATTAGTGCCCTGGAAGCAAGCGGTTGGGATTTAGTAAGACTTACGCCGAAGCTGGAGTCTGAGTAGGTATATGATAATAGATAGTACTGATAAAGTAGAATCAGCGTGAGATAATTCTACACCGCTTCATCATAGTTGCGTATGTATTGTCATTAGTTCAATTCGACAACTAACATTGTCAGTTAATGAGTCCATGCTATCGTAATGAACAACATAAATATCATCCGATTAATCCGCCGCGACGTTGTCCCGCATATGGTATGAACATTCATACCACATGCGGTATAACGTCGCGCATATGAATTGAAATTGACATCAATTAGAACCAGCTGTCTCTTCGGGGTTGATTAATCATCGATCATCTATTGATGCTTGCACGTGACTTCGAAAATGATGAACCTACGAAACCCTCAAGATTAAAATAAAATAAATACAACTCCTCGATGCGATACCTGCTCTGGTTTTTCTCCTATATCCGAATAGTCTAAAGCCGGGTATCCACTAAGTTCGCGAACCTCTTGCGCTCCGCGCTGGAACTGCTCCTCATAGTGGATACGTTTGGGCTCGCGGAGCGTGCAACGTTGCGCCATGTTGCGCGCCCCGCGCTCAGCGCTCCGCTCGGTGGCGGTAAGTTGGGCGAACACGAAGGAGAGCTCAGTCGTATCGCGTCGTGTTGCGCATGGAGATGCGCGTACCGTCTCCATCAGAGCGGTAGCACGAGCGCGGAGCGCAGGAGGTTCGCGAACATAGTGGATACCCAGCTTTATATGCATTGGTTTAATTTAAGTATATGGAGTGGACTTGATTTGCACTAACCGCTGCTGGTCTGCTTTGTCACGGATGTCAAGGGATATTGATTTTGAACGTTATGGCTTGGTAATAGAGTCCAAGTCGATGTTTTTTTTTTGGTATGACAGACGAAGGATTAAGATCTGTTTGCGCATCTGATACCTAAATCTATTAAAGCAGGACGATAAATCTTTTCTTGCACTAACTATAACGAGTTACGTCACAAAAGTAACATACGCCGTTACTGACCTGGAAAACGGCTAATAACGTAATTAACTCAGTACATGTTAGGTCTACCATAATAATTTTAATCGCTGATCGGCTTAGAGTCAATATTCAACAATACTTCGACATTTTGTAACATAGCCTACGTATTAAAGATATTATTTAGGTTAGGCGGGATCATATCCAAATGTCGCGATTGACCTGCCCGATGATTCAACTGTATGATCAAGTCGACGGGTTTTAACTGGATGTGGTTGGCACAAGACCGTGAAGACGCTATAGAAAATAGGCTGGGTATAGGCCTATTTTCTATAGCATTGGGTTGTTGTAGTCTGTGAATAATGATGATACTGATGTAGCACGGAGCATACCATACCTGTGTATAACCTCAGCAGCGTCATCCAATTCGTAAGGGTTGCAGATCAGGGCTTCGTGCATCATCTCCCCTGCACCAGCGAAGGGCGACACTATCAGCACACCTGGCGGGGTTTTGATCTGGCATGCCACGAATTCCTTGGCCACCAGGTTCATGCCGTCTCGCAGGGGCGTGACCAGGGCGACGGCGGAGTCGCGGTAGAACGCAGCCAGCTCTTCCTGGCCCACACAGCCGTAAATGTACCTGGGGATGAAGGACCAGGTGTACATTGAGACAGATATTAACCTATTATAATTATCTGGCGTTACATGCATGTGAACTCTGTACCTACTCTGTCACGTTTATTAAGCTGGGAGACTTTCAACAATCCAACTTGTTATCATTATGACAACAATGAGATAATGTAGAGCAGCACTGACCTGATAGGCGACCAGTTTGGCGTAGTAAACCTCCCGTTGATCCTTCCTACCAACTGGTCCATCTCCTCCTTGAGATCTTGGTATTCTTTCACGTCTGTTCTAGATGGCACTGCGATCTGGAGCAGCAACACTTTCTCTATATGCTCCGGGTATTTCTGTAGCAGTCTTTCGAACGCCTTTAGTCTATGAACTAAACCTTTGGTGTAATCAAGTCTGTCAACACCGAGTATCACTTTTTGGTTTGTGGAGAACACTTGTTTCGCATTTTGAGCTAGTTGGACGAATCTGTCAAAGGGCACGCCGATAGGCAGGGGTCGCACGCAAATTGTTCTGCCGCCCAGTTCGACTAGTAGATTCTTCCTGTCGACACGACAACCCAAGTTTCGCTGACAGCAGTCTATGAAGTTTAAGCAGTAGTCTGTAATATGGAATCCGACCATATCACAACCTGTTAACAAAGAAAAAATTACATAATTTTTCTTATTGATATAGGTACAGCTCTGGAACCTTGCTTGTAAAGCTCAGGGGTCTTACCAAGAATTCCCTGTAGGACTTCATCAGACCACGGCAGGAGTCTGAAGATATCCCAAGGCGGGAAAGGAATGTGTAAGAAGAATGCTAGTTTACATTTAATACCCTCTTCCTCTGCCGTCTGAAATCAATCCAAAATATCAACCGTTACGAGTATATTATGTATACCTCCACATTTAAAAAAAAGTTTATTCTCTCTTTTCTTCGCAGAAAATATTTCTTTCGTCCGAATCATATAACCTCATAAGGTCACGTGTTAGAAGTGGGGCTCGTCAATAGTGCGTCACCACTTCTCATTTTTTCCAGCTCATCAGTCCATCTGCCTGATGCTCCCTAATTTGCTGAGCATATTCTATTTTCTAAATATAGTATTGAATATCTTCTGATTTCCATCCTAACTGACCTGCCTGATCCAATTCGCCGCCAGCATGAGTTGGTAATCATGGATCCACACAATGGGAGGTTCGCGGTTTTTGAAGTCCTTCGAGTCCCTGAGCAGATGTAGAGCCACGATGGTCTTCTTTGCGAACTCCTCGTTGCATTTGACGTAAGCCGCCCAGTGGTCCTTGATGAAGGTAGCGCGGTCGGGCATGGAATGGAAGAGGGGCCAGAACGTTCCGTTGCAGCAGCCATTGTAGTACATATCGAAGAGAGCCGGCTCAGCGCGGATTGGAACAATCTGGATAGATGAAACGAATGTTAATCATGGTGCGGTAGCGGACTTTGAAGCGATTGTCTGCTGTTTTCTTACAATTTTATTTTTGAGTAAACAAAATGCGGTACATTTGAGTTGCGTTTTGCGCTTTGGGGCATTTCCACTTACCACAAAAAAATTAATTACAGTTCAACACCTGTTTAAAAGCAAAAATTTACCTATGGGATTTGACGTTGGTTTTGAGGTTAAACGTATTTTTTGTGGTAGCACATGGAAGTTGAGTAATGAAGTTAATGTGTATTACTTTATTGTAATTATTTGATTTAATTTATTATTTTATTTAAGTAATTAGTTAGTTAATTATCTAGACTTGATAATCTAGATACATCATAGTTATAAAACTTAACAATTATTGCTATACAGGTATTACCGATAAAAACTGAAATATACATTGATGTGTAATAATTATAAGTTATTTAATTAATACCTTATTTTATGGGTGATAGTATCGTTAATCTTGTTAAATAAGGAAATAGCCAATTTACAGCTTTCCTGTTATCTTTGTTTACTAGAGATTTACTATCTTTTATATGATATTCGTAGTATGTATAATAAGTAATAACTATCATCTTTTGATTAATATAATGCCTATAATTAATTGATAAAGGCGTAGTCCACTATCAAAGACCGAAAATCAATTAACAACGGCTAGACAAACTGAGATATGGCACTGTTTGGACTATTCGCTGAGCTTTGGGCCTCATAGCCAAAAGTGGATCAGTAGATTGTATAAGATGTATTCAAGTTAGTGGGTATAATAATAAGATAATACCTTGGACACTACTTACACACATTGATCTAGCCCCAAACTAGGATTCCCTGTTTCTTGGGTACTAGACAATGGTACACATACTTATATAAATAAATATTATACTTAGATAGACAAACTACCAAGGCTAGGTAATAAACATTAGTTCTCATCAAACAAATATTTGTGCCCATCGGGACTCGAACCCGGGACCCTTGGCTTCGTAGTCAGGGTCACTGCCTATGCACTCGGCCATTCGGGTCATCAATATCAATTTAGGTAGGTACTACTGACGACTAAAAAATGAAGCTAGTAAGTAGTATTAGTCGATCGCTGCGAAACCTTATGAGGTGTTGAAAGAAAACCATAGCGATTGATCATTGTTAGTATGCTTATCTTATTTAGGTTATCATTAGTCCATTTTTTCAATTAACATTTTTTTAAACCATTGTTAATCTCAATACTATTAACATTGACATACAGGGACATACGTTGCTTTCTGGCCTCTCACTAGGATACCCGGTGTCGTGGGAACCAGAAACAGCAACGTCACAAACATTTAAACATCGAAGACCGGGATTTTTTCTTCCGCCCCAGCCGGGATTCGAACCCAGGACCGCAACAGCGCAGAGGTCGTCTAAGTCAGGTTATTCTTAGTACAATCATCAGGATGTTATGATGAGTTCCGTTTTTGACTTTGAAAGCAATTTATATGAACGTTGAAGTCAATTTTCAACTTCTTTGGGTTAGTTTGCTGTTGACTGTAGGTAGGTAGGCATAAAAAAGTATAGCAATTACCCAAGCCGCGTATGAATCATACTGTAATTCTGAATGGAATTATTTGACAAAGTACCACGTCAAGCCCACGTGCTAGCCGAGGTCGACGCTCTATAGTTGCTATGCTAGTAATGGTTTATGTCACGTTATGGGAACATCATTGTTTTGGTAAATTGGCTTCGACGGTTTCGCTTTATGGTTTTGCTCAATATATACAACATATAAGTACATACAACCTTAAGATTGTTCCTATATGAAGACTAGAAGAAGGCTCAGAGGACTCGTTAAGATTATATTGATTCTTTGATAATTTTATAATAATTTATTACTGCGTATTATTGAATTGTTAAATATTAATTCTTAAGTAAATATGTATTATTTAAACATAGTCTATTTTTTAAAAAGATCCATTAATCAACCTGTGTGAGTTTCTTCGCCCTTGATCCTACGTAGATAAGAGCCAAAAACTACGTGTCTAAGTAAGTAAATAAAAAAAAAACTACAGTCATTGGGAGTTTGAGGACATCCACAAAAAGTGGGCTAGGTGCAGACACTACGACAACCCCATGATAGAAGAATACGAGTTTAAGAATACTGAATTACGAATAATTTTATTGACGCGACGACGCAGTTGCGCATAATAAATCCATTATCAATAAACTGGGTGCAGATCACCGTGGCCATTCTATTTTACTTTAGTAAAATATGGTAAAGCCTCAAAGGAAAGAAATCCACTTTGTTCCTATAAATGAGGGTCGCATTCAGCAATTTCGAACTGATTTAATAACTAAATTACTCGACTTAAAATACTCTGAAGATCCTAACAAATCCTGTTCCTCCTTACTTAGATTACTAAAAGATGAATATGACAATGTATTTAAATCTTAAACTAAAGAGAGCCTAAAGAAATATTGATCTTCAATGATTGGGCGCCAGTGGAACTTCATACTAGAAGGCAGCTTTTGTATGAACTTTATAAAGTTTTTTTTTATAATCATAGCATAGAGTTATAGTCTATGATCATAATAATGAGTTTGGTGACTATGTCAGAAATTATGCTAAAACATTTAACATGGATTGAGCGAAAGCTAAGTCTGAACACCACTCGCAAGAGGATCAGCCATAGTACTAAAGTTATCAAAACTAAATGGCAGGTAGTTAACGAGGAAATTGCAAAGAATAAACAACGCTTCAATCTGAGAGTTAACGACCACTTTGTAAAGGAAGATCTAGACGTTGCCGAAACCTTTGAAGATATCTTTTCGGATATTCCAGTTTCTGTCACTAAGTCACTAAACTCGTCTCCCACTGTCGCTAAATCCTTACAAGATAGCAAAAACAGAATGCAATGTTGATTTCTAATTCGTTCATGTTGTTCTTTCTACTATTCACAAATCTTTTAAATCACTGTATTTGAAAACAACCGCCGATCTTGATGGCTTCTCTTTAAAAACTATTAATTTCATATTAGATTGCATCGCCCCTCATTTGGCTTATTTTAACCAATGTGTTGATAGTGGCACGTTTCCTGACTTAATGAAACTAAGTAAAGTCATTCCTCTTTTCAAAGCTGGTAGTACATCCGATCCCAATAATTATAGACCTTTAGCAATTTTAAAAGCAAAATCTTCGAAAAAACATACTGGATCAATAAAGCACTCATTTTTATCGCCATAAATTGATGAATTCCAAACAATACGAATTCACTCGGGGTCGCTCAACGGCCGACGCTGGAGCTGAACTTATTAAACAAATATTCAGTACTTGGGAAGACTCACATGACGCAATCGGCGTTTTTTGTGATCTTTCCAAAGCTTTCGATTGTTAAATTACGATATTCTATCCAGGAAGCTAGCTCATTATGGTGTAAAGGAGAATGCACTTGGCCTTCTGAGTTCATACCTCAGTAATAGAACACAAAAGGTACAACCTTTCAATGGTAAAAGATCGTCGGGATCGTCGGTACGTATGGGCGTTCCACAGGGCTCAATATGAAATCCGTTCCTTTTTCTTATTTATATAAACGGCCTACCCGATTATGATAATATTAAGCATAAAAAAGTATTGTTCGAACATGATATTTCCTTACTCTTTAAAGTTAAAAGACAACAACAATTTTATGATGATGTGAACAATGTTCAAGATTACTTAAATGACGGGACTGTATGGGGTGGTTAATCTGGCTCAACACAGACCTTACTGTTATTAATTTTGTAATTATTTATTCCTGCTTATTAAATTATGTTGTTATATTTGTATTACTTAAGCACAAGCAATTTTTAAAAGAGATCTAAAAATCAATCTATGGGAGTTTCTACGCCCTACTTCTCCCACAGTGGTCCAATGTAGAGAAGTGGCAAAAAATTACGATTGCTAAGTATATGTAAATATCTACCTACAGTAACAAAGACATTTTGGAATTTGGAATCCGTCGTATTTCGGTTTCTTCCACAGCTTGGTCTTAAGGCATCCAGCTGTAGATATAATGACTCGGATATAAATCGCATATTTATTCGAGGGAGTCGCTAAGAGACAAGTTTAAGGAGATCAACATTCTGACTCCGCCTTCTCTGCACATTCTTGGGAATATATTGAATGTCAAGAAAAATCTCCAAATAAAAAAAAATGCATAATTTTTATACTAGCAATAAAAATAAACTGTCCAACTTCTCTAGTAGACTCCACAAAATTTCCAATTCCTTCATCGGTCAATGTATCTAGACACGCGGCAGCGTGTCAAAGCCAAGTTTAAAAAAAGAGAACTGGCGACGCAGCGGCCGTGAGATTTATATTACACGAACCATTTGGAGCCACTTTTGACCCCTACGTTACTCGTAATATAAACATATAAAATGTGGTTCAAATATTAATACCTAACGAACTAGAATCCCAAATTTCATGTATAGCTCAATCAGTTACTAAGATACAAACATTTAACAATCAGGATTTTTCTCAGTGACCGACTGACCTAACATCAAATACCTAACCCACTTCCAGTTAACCTAACAAGTTGAAATTTGGCATCCAGCTGAGTAATTGTTTGGTTGCGAACCTAAGATAAAGAAACAGTGTTTTTTTACGATTTGTATTATAAATATAAAATTAAATTTATTTACACACTATCGCGCCTATCGAATTTGTAATAGTAAAAATGAATTTTGTCGTTTTAACAGTACCACCTAATGTTATTTGAACTGCATAGTATAGTATAGTTCAGTCAGAGTCATGTAGTTACTAGCAGCTAAAGGGGCAAAATAGATCGTAACACACCCTTACTCCAATTGTAATAATGACGTGTTAAGTACGATCTATTTGGCCACCTTGCCTGCTATCCTACTACTAATGATGTGATAACCTCCTTATTCATAATACGTGCATATTATCATTAAATATACAATGTAATCTAACTGATGACCCGAATCACAAGGTTCGCGGTGTCCCGAGTCACGTGGTTCGCGGTGTAGGGCAGGCGAGGGAAGCGACTCGCGCGGGTAGCGAGGGTTGATCGCTAAAAGTTATTAATCGTTGTTTCATTGTTGTATCTATAAGCAAATCTACATTAAGACCGCCACAAAAAAAATATTTTTTTCTGTTATTAGAAAGTTTAGTGAGGCTTCCTCTATAATAATCTCAAATATTTCGAAATTGCCATTCCCTTTTTTATCCCTCAGAGGTCTGTAGACACAAACAATAATATTGCTATCTAACTCAACACAGGATATCTCTATTTGTCTTTCAACAACGAACGTCAAAGGTTGGAGCGGATAAGACAAGATGTAAAGAAATACAAAGTACGAAAAATTAATATGCATGAAACATACTTGAAGGGGAAGAAACAAGGAAATGTTGTCCCAGTCAGCACATTGTGAGAAAGTAAAAAAGTAGGGAAAACAAATGCTCCCAATAAAATGGTAACAGAAGTCTTCTGGAATTAGACCTCAATCTCTCAGAAGTTGTCAGATTTTGGACAGATGTGCATATAGAGACACATCTATAATATACCTGGGACCTATTTAAACATTGATCTAGCCCCAAACTAGGATTCCTTATATCTTGGACAAAGATACACATACTTGTATAGATAAATATTATACTTAGATAGATAAACAACCATGAGAAGGGTACAAACATCCGTTCTCATCAAACAAATATTTTCTCCCACCGGGACTCGAACCCGGGACCTTGGCTTTGTAGGCAGGGTCACTGCCGACTCGGAAATTCGGGTCGTCAAGTCAATATACATCTGCATAGGTATTGCATTCAGTCTTCATTATACTTAGGAGTACTATCACATTGTTAATCATAAAATAAACGTTATTTAAAATGTTATAATCATTGTCACTGGAGAATATGTTGTCTGCATCGTTGTCAATATCCTGGTGCAAAGATGCTATGACGGCTTTTGTCACATTTGGAGTAATAATAGTTTCTAGAGATTAAATTACTACTTTATTATTTTATGATTAACAATGTAATAGTACTCCTAAGTATAATGAGGACTGAATTCAATGCCTATTTAAAGATATTCTTAGTAGTGACCTACCTACATAAGACTAGCATTAGCTTAGCTGATTTTATATATTAAAATATTTTTGGCAATGTAGGAAGATCCTATTATCTGGTATTTGTAATGAAATTGTTTATAATATATAAGAAGTCATATATATATTATAAACAATTTCAATACAAATAGCAAATATTAGGATCTTCCTGCATTGCCAAAAATATTTTAATTATAACGATAATGGCATGACTAACTCAATCTATGCTCCTAATAAAACACCTAGGATTCTAATACTTTCATAAATAATGATGAAAATAATATCACTTCATAATTTTAGATTTTACCTACCAAAATGTATGTAATAAAGATAGTCTCTGGGACAAGTTTCCAATATTTATAGTCATAAGTATCATATCAATGTTATATCAAAAGTTCATTAGAAGTATATTAGGTTAATTTTATTTTTAGTAACACTATGATCGCTTTAAAAACTTATACGTCTACAATTGTGTTTTAGAAAATAATGTGATTTCGGATGATAAATGTATTTTGAGAAGTTGTTTTTGTTTTTTGTTTATTTAAATAAATACCTATTGTTGATTGCTAAACTTTTTTTAATCAAAATAAAACCATAGGTTCCAATATCAGAACTTACATGATCCACTTTGAATGGGTAGATATTGAAATGAATCAAACCTTTCAGACATTATTTATTCTGATTTTATATATTTTGAACTTTATTTTGATTTTATAGAATTCAATATGTACCCATTTGAACAGATATTGACGTAGGATCGGTTAAAGCAAAGTATTATTGGAAAAAAGAGTAGTAGAGTAAAGTAGGATTTGATGAGAAGATGAGAAGAGATCACAGTCAGCCCTGCTTACCCTTCTTAGGAAGTCAAATTAGCTTAGTGATTTATTTGGTATATTTATTTGATTAACTAAATGGTTTGTTTTCCAACCATTTTTATTCATGTGGGCAACTATTTTTTCAAAGTCAAGAATCTCAAAATCTTTTGTTTTTTATTATTTGATTTCAGGATTATCTTATCATCATCATCATAGGTAACAGAACTGGGCATTCATTTAGATATCAAATCTTTTGTCGGCGAAGGCGACAGCCACGATATTGTTAATTTCGAGCTTGGCTCCCATTTTCATATTTATGTTTTGGAGGGATAGGCTTTTACAATAAGGTCCCCGATAGTGTCCTGGGACTAGAAACAGTGACGACACAGACATGTAAACATCCAAGCCCTGGGGTTTTGTTTTCTTTACCCCCAGCCGGGGATCTAACCCGGGACCTCTCGAATTCAAAGCTTACCGACACATAAATTCAAAATGTTTATTAAAAGTGAAATATGTTTGAAGGGATATTACTCAGTGTCAAATTATCTAGAAGACATAAATCCTTAAGGATAACCTGCTTAGTTCTTCCTAAGTGAAATAAGTGTATTTATTAGGTACAATTTTTTTCTTTGAAAAAGAGCTATCTTAGATTTTCTTGTGCGTTCTTCTCTGAGAAGTATCTGCTAACAGTAGTATCCAAAACTAATTATCCAACAGAATTGAATTAAACTCGCTTTAAACTTACCGTTCCTATTTCCAGAGGCACAGCTGGGCTAACTATATTGTCGTTTTAATTTAGTTTCAGTTGGAGCATATTTACCTTACTGGACAGCAGGCCGGCGGTGGGCGTCTTGTCATTGGGGTCCGATTCTGGAATCTTTTCATTCGGGTCTTCGAGGTGAATGCCCGGCCAGCCGACCCAGAGGCCGGCGCCCCGGATGACCACAGGGGCGACTGCGGTGACCAGGCCACCGGCGCTGGCAACAACAGAAACGCATGTGAGGAGAGTGCTGGACACAATGTTTATTTTCGTAATTGACCGAGCGACGAAGCGTCACAATTTCACCTTGGGCGAAAATGCTGTCGTATGTCCGGATTTCCAGATTTCCGGATTTCCGGCATTCTCAACCGATTCTCGTGAATTTTTCAGATTCAGATTCAGTTTTTGAATTTTTTCAAGATTGCGGCTACTTTTCTACTCCATCTACGTAACCAGGTGCATTTATAAGTTTGTATGTTGTATTGAAAGAAAAAGTTGTCGAGTTACATATTTATATTTATTAACTTGTTCATCCGATTAACTTCAAGGGGTCGGGGGCTCGGGGGTATGAGGGGTAGGTAATAATCAGAAAAAAAAACGCAAATTTCCAGTGGAGATCTACAGCTCACAGAGCCACTAGTCTTAATCGTTATATTTATTCACATAATCTTTTAACAGATGGAACAAAGATCACACCCAAGCAACTCCTTCGTCGTCGTTGGAATTCTCTGATGGCTTACTTTCTATGGATGGATTTACTTTCTTCGTGGCGACTAGCCTTCGTGACTCACGTAGGATACTAGTTGCCCTGAACGAATCACCATGGGAGGGCATTTTGAGAGAGATTCTTCCCGTTGTGTTTGTAGGTATGCAACCAAAATGACGATCAAAAGTGCTAACGATTTCTGTGTTTGGAAGATTTAATTCAGCCGTTTGAAATAAATATATTACACGTTTTTTAATTACAATACTTCTTCTTTTTCCGATTCTGAGATATAACATCATATAATGAAATGACCTAGCAATTTTGTGTGTTGTGGTCAGAAGATTTTTTGTTATTTAGGGAGAAGATCTTGGATGGAAGTTGATTCCTTGTTATTAGAGTATTATTTGAAAATCTGTGATAAACGCTTTATTTTTATGACGATCACACTTACTAAAATGTAATAAATTTGCTACACATAAATAGCGATTTAATCTTATAAAATTTATTTCTATTTCCGTTTATCCTCAATAATAAAAATATAGGTACGATGTGCTACCTAGTACCACAGATACCGACAACCTATGATCTTATAATCAACAAATTATTCAGGCGACTCTTTGTCGGTAACCACCGCTTTGTCTTGTAAACATTCAAGACCAAGGTCAGATAATCTGGTTAAATAAGGTGGTCAAACACATTCCCAATACTAGTGCTCACTCGGGTGCTATTTCATTTAGCAGTATTATTGTAACCATCCGTAGCCGTAAGCGTAACAGCTGACTTCGGACCAGTTTTCCCGAACAGGTGTTGTCTCGCCATAAATTATATAGTTCATTGTATCCAATTCTTGTATTCCAGTCACCCAATTCTGGATACTCGATGGACAAGCATGAAATCTTCCATCCACAAATTCTGCCAGAGTACCTGATACCCAAGTGCCCTATCAATGCTTATTTTATTGCTAATATTAACTGTTTATCAATATGGTATCTATAGCAATCCTACATAAGTTTTATCCTCGATGTAAACTTACGGATAATACCCTTAATTTGAAGATTAAATCCATGGAGCATTTTAGCAAAAAAAAGGCAACAGCCAAATAAAAATAAAAATGGTTTTACAACACAATGGCAATACTGTGCTAATACAAAAGACAACAACGAGCTCGTCCGCGCTGATGGATTCCACAATGATTTGACATTAAAAATTACGATAAATAAAAGAGCTGTTATCTACAACCTACAAAGATTATCAACACGTAGCTCTTAAACGTAAGAACAGGATAAGACACTAAGATCATTAATTATATACGAACTAAAACGCTAAAACTACCTAAGAAGCGCAACATTATTTACATAGTTCATAAGATCCGGAATGCTCCCTTGGAAAGACTGTCGCTATCGACCGCCAGGCTCGGCGCGTTCCTTCAAGCCCACAGAACCTTCCCGAACTTTCCAGAGTGCGGCGCTCGTCTGTTGTTTACCTTTCTGGAAATTTCTGCAATAACTTTTTGCCCACCTAAGTTTAATATTTATAAATGCATTGTTTACTCATGATAGATAGCATTTGTAAACAAGTGGAAATTTATAGTATATTGATTGCTGTTGTTTCCTACTCGAACTTGGCGTTTGAGCGACCTGACACCTCTCTCTGTTTGAGAACGCCAACGTTCAACGCCAATAAATTTGGCGGGGCATGTGTCTAGTTTTGCAAACTAACATGCTTTTCTTTCCAATCTTCGAGTTCTACGGCAAAATGCATGCACATATTTACATGCACGTGTGACATGACATTACACACCAAAAATATTCAAGTTCACGCATTGTTTGTATCTTCTATTTAATTCTCTCTATGTATCATTTAACACATGATTTGCATCTAAATTAAATAAAACGCTGTAGTGGGTTTAAATGCTAATGCTAACATAAAAACAACATTGAACAACCAATATTAATTATGTACGTATTTACCTTGCCGGCATGTTGTGTTAACCTCAACAACAAATGAGTAAAATGAAATATGATTGTTAAATTAAAATTTTCGGGTTGTTTACCTGGCTTTTCGTTCCAGTTCTCCGGTATTAGCATTCCTCCTGAGAATGAACGGAAGACGGTTGGACACCACGATCATGCTGCCTTTGCTGTTGCACGATGAACGACTGACTCCGTTGTTACCTTCACTCATTTTTGTAGCCATAGCTATATCACAACCACCGAACTAGGCGCATGCGCAAGCAAAAATTGGGGGGGTATTCAAATCGTCACAGTCGCGATCGCATCGGCATTGGCCACTGAAAATTTGTTTCACCCGTATCAGTGTATGCACATCGTTCGCAGAGTGCGGAGGCAGACTGCTCCTTGCCGGAGCGTTGGGGGCCTTTATAGAGTTTAGTGAGACGTGATGAGCGCAGGGCGAAGTTCGAAGCAGACTCGCGCGGGTCACTCTGGCGGAGGTCCGCAAGTCCCGCTCAGGTTATCACTCCGCTGACCCTCCCCAGGGCTGCCAGAACTGCCATTGGTCAAATAAATGGCCGACACAGCGGCGCTCGCGAAAACTTGATAAACTTGTTTTTCTGTCTTGAGGAAAAATATAATGTCAATGAACACACCGTTTGCTGATCACTTGGAATACACTTGTTTTATCACCCTGAATGTTTTTTTATATAATGACAATAAAGTGTGTGATGTTTTTTATGTCGTTTTCAGTAGTAGACTGTGAGTAGACAGCTATTTTCTGATGAAGGCCGGTTTTCCTGCATTGAATTGAAATCTATTATGTTATAAGGTATAATAAACTATATTTGAATAACTGGCTAAACGTGGGCACGACTCTGCCACCACGTATGGGAAAGGGAGTGACGCTACGTGTGTGTGTTATATTCAATGAAATCAACGTAGTTGTGACTGTTCCAGAAATAGTAGATATGATAATAAATCTGTTATTTGTGCGACGCACTTCTTGATATTTATAGCCTATTAACATCGATACAAATATATTGCTATATTTTGGGACTCGGCGCCCAGGAATCAAGTCGAGTCACCAAACGTGTTTATAAGTGTGGCCTTCATTGTCAGAATATACATATTGTGTTCTCGTTTTCGTGTATTTAGACTACATTCAAATCTTGACCGGGGTGGCAGAAATGGGGTTTGAAGACCTTTTTTTAAGTTTTTAACTAGGTCAATTATATAACATGGGATTATATAATGTCTTGGTTTGCTGGAAGAAATATCTTTTTAGAGATAAGCTCGCCTTTGGATATCCATTTTATTTTAATGTAACTTGTAAAATATTTGTGTGCAATAATGAAATATGAATTAATACACTCAGCGCCGGTGTATACTAAACTATACACCGAGGTATGTCTTTTCCCAGGCCGGTGTATCTTCAATGATACAACCACCTTATGTTCCCGGGCCGGTGTATATTTGTGTATACACTGTTTCATATATTTTATAAGGCGATTCGATAGGGCTGGCCAATACACCTGGAGAAAACGCCAATATTTCTGGGTTGAAAATATGTTCACAAATGAAAAAGGTTTGATGAAAGTTCAAATTTACATTAATACACCGGACTGGGAAAAGACATACCTCGGTGTATAGTTAAGTATACACCGGCGCTGAATGTGTTAAGTCGAGCCACCGAACGTGTTAATATGTGTGGCCTTGATTGTCAGAAGATATATTTCGAGGCCTCGTTTTCGTGTACTTAGACGACATTCAAATCCCGACCGCGGTGGGAGAAATGGTGTTTCATATTTTTTTTAAGTCTTTCACTTGGTGAATTATATAATATGGGACTCGGCGGCGCACAGGAATAAAGCCGAGCTACCGATCCTGTTACAGTTACGATTACTATAACTTCACCTCTCGACACTTCTCGGTTTCAGTTGCCGAAAGTGATCAAGATATCCTGGAAACTTGGAATTTGTCATTGAGGTGTATCACGAAAAGTAAGGGAAACATCTGAAAACAGTTAATTGATTTAGGATTATAAAAGTGGCCAAGTGGGAGTCGGACTCGCCCATGACGGGATCCCTTCCAGCAAGTAATTATGTAACTGGATGTTTGTGTTGTAACTTTGTTTTTCATGGTTTTTGTATGAATGACAGTTATCTTTTCGATTTTTAAAAAATGTTTCATAACTTAAAAACTGTTTATTTTATTTTGTTCAAACCAATAGATTTTTCACTTTCATACTTTAAAAGTTAGGGGGGGGGAGGGGAATACAATTTTTTCCACTTTGGAAGGGTCTGTCTCTTTAAAGATTTACTTTGAGGAAAAATGATTTCAGGAACCTCAACGTCATTTTTAAAGTCCTATCTATAGACACCCCACACATATAGGTTTGATGAAAAAAATATTTTTTAGTTTCAGTTCTATGTTAGAGCCCCCTTTAATTATTTTAATTTTTGTATAAAAATCGTAAAGCGGTTTACAGAATACATCTACATACCAAGTTTCAACTGTGTAGTCCTAATAGTTTCTTCATAAAGGACGGACGGACGGACAGACAGACTTGACGAAACTATAAGGGTTCCTTGTTTCTCTACGGAAACCTAAAATATATCAAAAAGCCAGAAGTGTTGAGCGGTAATGTTATAAATGTAATATGTTGTGTCCTTGATTATCAGACGACAGATTTCGTAGCGTCGTTTTCAGGTGTTTGGATGACATTCAAAGACAGACCGAGGTAGAATAATAGTGCTTGAAGTAATACGGGACTCGGCGCCCAGGAGTTAAGTCGAGCCACCGAACGTGTGAATACGTGTGGTCTTGATTATCAGTAGACATATTTCGTAGCCTCGTTTTCGTGTATGGGGACTAGTGGTGGTCATAACGGCTATATTTTGATAACATGGAATATGCTATATTTTTATAGCATGCTATTTAAGACGCTATGTTATAACGAAGGATTCGAAGGCGAAGGCGTTGTAAATGTTTTAAAGTTAGCGAGCGCTATGTTACTATCTGCGCTAGATTAATAGTCTGCTAAATTATAACATTAAATTATTATATTCATATATATATATATATACATATACACAAACAATCTATGAAAATGTTTTGTGTTAAAACACATCATCGGTCACGGCACTATTTATTTACAAACACAACGATAACTGCCTAAAACACATCGTTCGTTCATCACACAAATATTTACATTTATACAAAGATTACACGAGAGTCAAAGTTTACGAGCTACGTTTGATCTAGTACGAAATCGCGCAACATCGAGTGCGGTTGGGAGCTACTGGCCACTAATCAATCAATAGTAAATCACGCGCCATGCTTTTTTAACGTAATGTTATAAAGTCCGCAGGCGCTAGTGGTAGCAGCGCGCATGGCGTCGTTTCGTTTCGTTATAACATAGCGCTATCTGAATCGAATTATAGCGTAGCCCGCGCTATTCGTTACAAGTAAAAAGCGTGCTATTTTCAACGGCTAAACGTTATATTAACCACCACTATATGGGACGACATTCAAATCCCGACTGGGGTGGAAGAAATATGGCTTAAAGTCGTATTTTTTTAAAGTTTTTAACTTGGTGAATGATTATTATGAAATTATTATTTATATTATTTATTCTTGTTCGACGTGTAACTGAAGATATTCAAGTTTATAATAGGTTAAAGTAGCCATCACCTAGTTTTGTAGTCAACACATGTTAAAAAATTACCATGTTATCTTATGAAAATGTATTTTATCATTTTTTTTCCTTGGCTGCATAACACATAGTTGGTATTATGCGGGAATTCCCAAGGTACGAGTACTCTACGATATACCTATTGTACATTGTATTTGCCTCAAAAAGAAAACACTAACACATCATAATTGCTACTAACCTAACCTTGGATTGTACAAAAAATATTATTGTATTTTTATAGTACTTTGCAGTAACTTTAACTAACCTTTCTTATTCTTAACTTAAATAAATTCCTATCAGGGTGTCATTTGGCATCTTCCTCGAAAAGTTATTTACAACATCAGAAGCATAGATCTAGCACCACTCAGAATCTGCTTCGACAGTAGACGAAGCGGTACCTATGGATTTAATGATCCTCGCATGTTTTCGCTATAGTATATTTAGCCGGCTTATCCGTAGCCATCAATGGATCAGAAATAATTATCCGCGTTTCCCGGCCGCGCATGTTTACTCCGTGCTATTCGCGTGCGTGGCACGTGCGCGTCGTAATGTGCGCACGCACCCGTCGCGACAGAATGCATGAGACGAACGAAGCGCATTTTCTTTGAAGACATATTTGTTTTTAGTTTGTTTTTTTCTTTGAAGACATATTTGTTTTTAGTTTGTTTTCTCATAATATGGTGGCTATGTCACGCTTCGGCATTTCGTGGAACGGAAAGTACAGTTTCCAGATGTTTTTGTTCTAATGAGTAATGAACTTGAAATGAATGTAAATTTTTAGGGTTCTGTACCCGAAGCGTGCCCAACGGAACCATATTTCTAAGCCTCCTCTGTCCGTCCGTCTGTGTGTGTATTTCGCCGATATAACAACAAATAATAAACTACGTTTTCTAAAATTGAAGGGGGTCCCTGCCTGCCATTGCCTGCGGCTTAATGGTAAAAGTCGTACTAAATGGTCATTCCACCCTTACTACGGCCCTGTCGCTAAATCTCCCATAAGCCATTTAGGCGTCTTCTTTACCCACATACCTGGCTTGCAGCATCACAGGTCAAGTATTTTTGAGTTTCATGCAAACTCTAACACCCCCCCTTACCACGGGCCTGTCGCTAAATCTCCCATAAGCCATTTAGGCGTCTTCTTTACCCACATACCTGGCTTGCAGCATCACAGGCCAAGTATTTTTGAGTTTCATGCAAAATCTAACACCCCCCCTTACTACGGCCCTGTCGCTAAATCTCCCATAAGCCATTCAGGCGTCTTCTTTACCTACATACCTGGCTTGCAGCATCACAGGTCAAGTATTTTTGAGTTTCATGCAAACTCTAACACCCCCCCTTACTACGGCCCTGTCGCTAAATCTCCCATAAGCCATTTAGGCGTCTTCTTTACCCACATACCTGGCTTGCAGCATCACAGGTCAAGTATTTTTGAGTTTCATGCAAACTCTAACACCCCCCCCTAACTACGGCCCTGTCGCTAAATCTCCCATAAGCCATTTAGGCGTCTTCTTTACCCACATACCTGGCTTGCAGCATCACAGGTCAAGTATTTTTGAGTTTCATGCAAACTCTAACACCCCCCCTTACTACGGCCCTGTCGCTAAATCTCCCATAAGCCATTTAGGCGTCTTCTTTACCCACATACCTGGCTTGCAGCATCACAGGTCAAGTCGTTTTGAGTTTCATGCAAACTCTAACACCCCTCTCCCTATTCCCCCTTGTGTGTGTGGGAGCGGGGGCAGGGGAGGGGTGAAACAACAGATCTGACTGAACTGATCTCATTCATTCAATATACTTTATTGCACTAAAACAGTTCAAATAAGAGATTTAACAAGATATTTCTTCGAGCAAACCTAGAATGTAGAGATAAAAATAAACTACATGTAGATCTATATGCACAACATTAAATATATTAATAATAAATAAATAACAACTGACAAATATCTACAAAATACATTAAATATTATTATAAATAAATATGTAACATATACATAGATAGATACAAATACATTTTAATACTCTCCTGTATTGTTCAATTTCTAATCTGCAAAGGTAAGGTTTCATGGGTCGAGTAGTTCCTGTTTCATACAAACTCTCATCCCCCTTTTCCCCCTCATGAAGGACAATTGAAAAGAAAATACTGAACTTGCGTCCAGGTAGAAAGTTAAAGATCCAAAACTTCCTACCTCCTAAATTTCAGGTTTATAGGTAATGTATTTTTTATTATTTTCATACAAAGATCACCATTAAGCCCTTAGTGAAGGCGAATTTGAAAAAATAATAATGGTTACTGACGTCTTGCACCCATAAAATATTTACAATGTAAAATGGGTTCTGGCAGAATTACCAGCGTTGCAGTTATCTACAATACATGTGCATATTCACTGTGGAATACGCACATGTATAGTTTCTTTCTATCTTTTATATCTTAAGTTTTGTTAGAATCTGTATTGCTTGTATTTGTGTGTATTCTTACAGTGAATAAATGGATTATCTATCTATCTATCTGTCTATTTGCCTGCATAATTTCAGTTTCATAATTCAAGTAGTTTTTCATATAAACTTTAACCCCCAATTTCCTCCTCTTAAGGCAGGAATTACGCAGGAATTTCCCTCTATGGCTCCAAATCCAATCCAATGGATAGGCTTTGCTTTGTCTGTCAGTCACTACGCCAGAATAGCGTTTTATTATGTAGATGTTACGGTACCCTCATGCGGGATTCCTACTCGCACCTGACCAGTTTTATTTAATAGAACTACCTACTAGCAACTTGAGGTCTGCCAGCCGATAAGCTATACAGTCACTAATGTTCTTTATTTTGTCCATCGCTGTCTTGTTTGATAATTACGAAGTGATGAGTTTTATTAAATAGATTAATTTCTAACTGAGTCATTGATCATGCATGACTGGCCCTTTCAGTCGGCGGTCGGTAAGTTGAGGGTTCCGTACCAGAAGTGTGCCAAGCCTATCACTAAGAATAGCATTTTTTTTTTTAAATTCTTGAAAATGCCACAGCTAAATACATATAAGTCAAGCAAGTAAATTAATCCTAACAAAAGCCAATAACGTTTTTACATGTTTTAACTTAAATATTTTATAAGTATTCAAAAAGATGCGGTCCGAATCTCGCTGTCACGCTAACAAGCACGAATCTAATTTCCGGGGCTACAGGAGAAACAGCATATCCAGGAAACACCGCCTATCATAATATAACATTTACATACAGGCATATACAATAATGTACTAATATGACGACCGGTTGAGCCTAGCGTGTAGTGACCCTGCCTACGAAGGTGACGGTACTGAGTTCTAATCCTGGAAAGGGCAAAGCGAAGCGAAGCCCCCTTTATCCCTCGTGTTAGGTTGAACATGCAAGAACAACAAAAAATACTTAAAATATAAACTTGAGTACACATAAAATATTTAAAACATAAAAAGTGTTTTTGCTGATCCTTTTTTTGCTGTGCAAGTCAGTATTTTTGATGTGCGATTAAATACTAGCCTTAAAATAATAATAATAAATATTGCATTCAAATAACAATTACACATTACATTAATTTAGATTTTATTTTGAGATTGAAATTAAATTAGAGTGGCGCCACCGTCGCGATCTTAACATCGGCTCTGTGATAAAATATTATTTAAAAATACTAAATCATTCTTTTTTGCCATCAAAAGTATTTATTCATGTAAAATTAGTTCCAAATATACAGTGAAAGTGTTATCTAATCATAAATTTGTGTGTAAAATCAAAAAAACATTCAAATAAATAAAGTGTCCAATCGTAATTTTGGTGCATCATATTAATGCACCAAGATTACGAAATATAATAAACAAAAGTGCAATTAACTGTTATTGTGTAAATATATATTAAATAAACGAGGGAACAGTGTCAAAAACAATAAAAATCAAATAAAAACATTCAATAATTTCCAATCACCCTCATTTAAAATAAAAATCAAGTGGAGTGAATTTTGTCAACATTGTGACTCATCAATTAACGGCTTAGTTCGGACGACACAAACCTGGCCGCATCATACGACGCGCTAATTCGAGTTTACTGAAAAAGGACGAGTGGCGCAGTGGTGCGCCTGCCCGCTTCGGACGCCGAGAGTCGCAAGTTCAAACCCCACTTAGATATCTTTTTGCTATATAATATTTTTTCTTTTTTGAAATCGTTTCATTATTTTTGAAGAAAATATGGAAGGTACAGCTAAGCTAGTTAAGTACCCAGCTTGTTGCATATGTCAAAAAATACTCAAGACAAATGTCAAACTACGTTGTACCTGTTGCAAAAAATATTACGATTTCGATTGTGCCGGCGTCACAATAACTAGATTTGGGATGATGGAAAAATGCAAGAAGGAAGGGTGGAAGTGCCGATCTTGCTATGATAAAAATAGTGTGCCAGTGTCGAGCTGCTATGCCAACACTCCCTCCTCCTCTAACGTGACTCACAGGAAACCAGTACCTAAGGCAATTCTACTCACACCTCTCCATAAGTCGGAAGAGGAGGAGTCAACCAGCACCGATGACGACCTTCATAGCATGCCTGACATTTCTACATCTACTTTTAAAAATGAGAAGGAAATATAATTAATGAATGCAATTACACAATTAAAACTAGAATTACAAATAGCTCATACTGAAATTGAAAATTTAATGATGGAAAATAGTGAAATTAAAAAAACAAATTCAAGAGAAAGATTCATTGGCGGTAAAATGGAAAAAAATATTTACTGAAGCCATAAGTACCCCCAAAAACGAAATTCTATAGCAAAAACAGATAAATCAACGAAGAAATCAGCTAAGAAAAAGAAAACAAGTCGCGCAATAGATTTAAACGAGTCGAGCTCTAGTAGCACTTCGGAAGTACGCAGCACAAAGGAAATTTCACCATCAACTAATAAACATAGAAAAAATTAAAACAATGAAATGCTTGATAACAGGAAAAAACTAACTAAAAATAAAAGAGTAATTAAAATTAAAGAAAACTTAAAAAATAATAATAATGTGATCATATTTTCTGACGGTATTGGTCAAGGAATAGCGATAAAAATTACAGAAAAAACGGATAGCCAAGCATATAATATCTGTAAGCCCGATGCAGGGTTCCAACCAATATTAGAAAACTTTAAAAATGAAACTAATTGTCTTGAAAAGTGTGACACAGCGGCAATATTAATAACAAAATATGACAATTCTATATATTATCACAAACGAAAATACATTAGACTTTTGAATTCCATAATAAACGATGCAGAAAGGAAGTACAATGTATTAATCACAGGTCTACGTTATAACGGAATGCATGATGAAGATATCTACAATATCAATATGCAGATAGCTAATATGGCAAGAGTTAATGAAAATGTCAAGTACATTAAAATATTAAATACTAGATTTGAAAATACAAAAACTACCTAGCGCTCAAAAAGTTTGTAACAAAACATGTCATATCATGCTTAAAGAACACATTTATTGGTAATTCATCCCTACGCTTCATAAATAGAGAAGAACCGCACTCAACTACTACTACTAGAACAAATTTTCCGATAATGCAAAGAATAAGTCAAAAACCATAATTCTACATGCGAATGTTCGAAGCATACATAATAAATACTTACAAATAGAAAATGTAGCACAAGAACAAAACTGCGACGTGCTGTGCTTGACGGAGACGTGGGGGAAGGACCACCAGATACAGGCGATGACTTTAGATAATTATACGTTAGCTACTTGTTTTAATAGAGTATTTTTTGAACACGGCGGGACAGCAATATACATAAAAAACAATTTAGACTATAAGGTTAGGCAGGATCTAAATAAAATTTCTTTTGAAACCAATTGTGAATTAGCGTCAATAGAATTAAAATCATCCAAGACAGTTATTGTTGCACTATATCGACCTGATTATGATATGAGTCTATTTTTTGAAATATTAACTAAACTTCTGAATAAAATTTATCGAGAAAATAAGCGAATAATAATAGCAGGAGATTTGAATTTGAATGTATTAAAATTAGACAAAAATATAAAAAAGCTGAACAGAATTCTTAATAACTGTAATTGTAAATGGGTTCTTAATGAACCCACTAGAACTGAAACTAACAAAAATAACGTTACTACTTCTACTTGTATAGACAATTTCAATGTAAATTTTAACGAATATAATGGTTCTGTCCTTAGACATAAAATTTCAGATCACAATGTTATTAAACTAGAATTATTAAATCAAAATGACTTGTGTAATAATACGACCTATGTAGCCAGAAACTTTTCTATGAGTAATCTGAAGTACTTTAATTTCATATTTAATAACAATTATTTTAAAATGAAATCAGAAATCCTATTGGCGAATGACGCGAATGCAAGAATGAAGATTCTACAAGATGCTGTTAATTATTGTTACAATATCGCTTTCCCAAAAATAAAGAAAAGAGTTAATAACAAACAAAAACACTGGTCAACTTTAGGTATAGAAACAAGTAAAAATAATTTATGTAAATTAGAATTCCTTCAACAGCATTACCCCAGCCAAAAAACAAAATTAAGAATTAAAATGTACAGAAAATTTTTGCAAAAAGCTATGCTAGCCGCAAAAAAACTACAGTACAACGCTAGGATAGCTAAATCGAAAAATAAAATTAAAGAAGCGTGGCAAATCATAAATGAACAAGTAGGACATAAAAAGCGACAAAATACAAAATCACTTGTTAGAGAACCTCAAAAAATTGCAAGTCTATTTAATGACTTTTTTCGTAACATTGCACAAAAACTAACAACTAAATTAAATATCAATGCACAAAATTGTTTAAAATACTTAAACATACAGAATAAGCCTCTAACAACAATTGTATTTCATCCATTATGTTTTAGTGAGTTTAGAAAGATATTAACGAATATGAAGCAAAAACCTACTTTAGATATCTATGACATGAGTACGAAAACGTTAAGAAAAATTGTAATAAATAACAATAACTTATTTGAATTAGTACTTCTTGTTGTCAACTCTTGCTTATCTGAAGGCATTTTCCCTGATGTACTTAAGCCGGGTAGGGTAGTACCGCTCTTTAAAAAAGGAGATGTCACAGATCTTAGCAATTACAGGCCAGTATGTGTATTACCAACTTTATCAAAAATTTTAGAAGCAGCTATAAAATCTAGAATTGTAAAATACTTCGAGGATAATAACATGTTTACGATAGCACAGTTTGGATTTAGAAAAGGTAAATCGACTGAAATGGCAATTAGAAAAGTAATTTATTACATTCTTGATTCCTTAGATTTTTCAAATAGATGCGCCAGTATTTTTTGTGACCTTTCAAAAGCTTTCGATTGTTTGCGTCACGATATATTAATATTAAAATTGCAGTACTATGGGTTTCAAGGCGTTGAACTCAGTATGATGATAAGTTACCTAAATAACCGCACACAAATTGTATCGGTAAATAATCATACTTCTCATCCAGGAAAGATGTCGATCGGGGTACCACAAGGGTCAATCCTGGGTCCCGTATTGTTCTTAATATATATAAATGATCTTTGTAATATACTTCCAAGTGAAGCTCATTTGAGCTTATTTTCTGACGATATATTGGCTTGAGAGACAAAAGTAAGTCGCAGTTAGATGATAAATTAAACAACGTCATAAGTTTACTTAAAGAATGGTTTGATGCTAACGGCATTATTCTCAACTCTAATAAAAGTATCGTAATGTATTATCAATCAAGATTAGGCATTTTTGGTAACTCGACTTCTCAAGAAAATGTATTTTTAGGATATACAATAGACAATACGATTAGTCACAAAGGGCATATTGATAAAATTTTTATGAACTTAGCTAGCAGCAATTATGCTCTTTTTAAAATTAAACCATTATTAGATAAAAAATCACATCTATCTGTTTATTATGCGTATATACATTCAATTACTAGATATTCTATTACTGTAAGTATGGGGTAATGCTACAGAAATTAACAGTCCTAACATGTCAAAAACGATCACTCAGAACAATCAATGGTTTAAAAAAACGCAGCCACGCAAGAGAGCACTTTAAAAAAGATAAAATTATGACAGTTATTTCTCTTTACATTTACAATAGTTTGTTAGAGGTTCACGAAGATAGGGAAATTCCGGAAAAGCAAGATACTGCTTTACCCTATACTTTCCGTGATAATAAAAAACGAACAATAAAAAATAATGAAACCCGTATAGTACCAAAAACAAGATTTTTCGTTACCTTAAAATCCTGATGTACAATAAACTACCAAAAAGTCTGACCACTCTAAAATTTAACTTGTTCAAACAAAACTAAAAATATTTTTTGAAAATAATCCATTTTATACTGTCAAAGAATATATGTCAATGGAACTTGTAGAATCTTTGTTCTTGGAAAAATTATAAATAAAATAACTATCATTTCACTGTAAAAAGTTAAATGCAGTAATTTAAATGTCAAATATTTGTAATGTAAAATTTGAAATATTTAAGTTAGAATAGGAATTTCAAATATTTAAGTAGTATGTAAGTGTAAAATGTAAATGACTTGCCTGTAAATTATTTTACTTCGAGGCCAATAAATATTTCTATTCTATTCTATAATTTCAATTTCCCATTTCAATTGTATTTGCATTATATTTTAATGGCATGATGTCAACGTTAATATTTAATAAGTATGATGTTCAATTGTGGATTGGGTCACCCATTTTCGGGTGAAGACCTCCTTCATCTGTCTGCCCTTTGGTCTATCTTTCGCCAGTTTAGTCCAGGTCACTCCCCTACCTAAGTACTAGATAAGTACGTATTTTTTAATTTAAAATACAAGAGACATGTTTTTTTTTGCGTTTGTAACATTTTACGGAGCCCTTTATGGGCGAGTCTGTCTCGCGCTTGACCGATTTTTATAGACTTGAAAAAGTAATCGGATTACATTACCTACCTTCTACCCTACTTCTAGATGTGACGACCTCTGTGGCGTTGCGGCTCGAGGCACTTCCTCCCAAGCGAGGGGTCCCGGGTTCAAATACCAACTTCTGGGAGGAAGAATAGTTCAACAAGTCAAAAACTTAAAAAAAACCGACCACAAGTTGAAGCCCTATTTGTACCTCCCCGGTCGGGATGCTATTGAAGTCTATGTACATGAAAAGTCCTCATCCAAACGCATCCAAATTTTGCTGCACGGAACAACTAACCAAAACGTCATCTTCACCAAAGCGCTGAATACATTTTGATAAAATATTTATGGGACCACCTCTGAAGTATGACCTGCCAATCAAAACAAGAATCATCAAAATCGATTTCGTAATTGGCGAAATAATCGCGTAACAAACCCCAAAAAAAAAACCCGGTCAAGTGCGAGTCTAAATCGCGCACGAAGGGTTCCGTACCACCGTTCAATGGAAGCGATGGTGTGGAGTGAATAGTTTGGATTTTACACAGCAAAATATTGTTTACAAAGTTATTGGTGCGGTTACTTTCACACTCCGCGTACGTAACCAGGTGCATCCATAAGTTTGTATGTGGTATTGAAAGAATTGTTGTATGGGAGCCCCCTTAAATATTTATTTTATCCTGTTTTTTAGTATTTGTTGTTATAGCGGCAACAGAAATACATAATCTGTGAAAATTTCAACTCTCTAGCTAGCTAGGTTCTTGAGATACAGCCTGGTGACAGACGGACGGACGGACGGACGGACGGACAGTGAAGTCTTAGTAATAGGGTCCCGTTTGGAACCCTTCGGGTACGGAACCCTAAAAACAGTCGAATTGAAAACCTCCTCCTTTATGAAGTCGGTTGAAAAAAACCCAGGTCTTGGATGTTTATATGTGTCTGACGTTTCTGTTTATGTTTATACCGTGAAACATGCCAACATTGCCCGCTTCTTTCGGTTTTTCTTACTTTTTGTAAAAAAATACTATAGGGACGTATGTTTTTTCTTTCATAATCTACAAGTTTATGATAATGCGCATGTGTAAGTGTTGTTAGATATTTTTTTATCCGAGATCTAATCCAAAATATTATTGATTTTGATGGCGGGTAAAGTTAACTGGACTTATCGCCAACATTGCCTTCACCAACTTTTGGCCACTATATATAACAATATGCCTTTTAAAAATATGAAATATTTGTCAGTATTAGACTTTGGGCAATGAAGGCGTTTATTTTAGAAAGCTAAGTGATACCATCAAAAGTTACCTACTGGATGGCTGATGAAAATGACTAGGCAAAGTTACACTGACATCTATCGATTCTCCATACAAACAACATTTTGCCTTTCAAAAATGTTAGGGTTGTCACAAATCTGAGATTTTTTATTATTTTTATTTTTACTTCAGATATACTAAGCTTTGCAAGACAACTGATAAAGACACATAGTTTCCTTTTGATTTAAGAACTGGAGACAAGCAAAACAGTTTTACTGAGAATATATCGCCACGTTACTTGTACAGTCAAGTTCACTAATATCAGAGAATACCAGCGTTCATAAATATGTATCTGAACGCAGTACTTGTAGTACTTAATAAGTCAGGGATCACGTAAAGCTGTTTTTGTTGATAATTAATGAACTCCACCGTACTTATTTATATGTAAAAGAAAATAAAACACTGAAATAAATGGACATGTATTATCTAAATTAATAGGTATTATTTTGTTGTACATACCCTACCTACATTATGTTAAAACTTGCAGGCGAATATAATAGGAACCAAATTAGGTAGGTTATGATATCACTAATTACTAATTAAAAATTAAGTTTCTTAACGAAGTTAAGAGGGCGTATTTATTATAAGGAGTACAATTTTTTTTGTGAGATCACTGTATTACTAATGTATTAAATAGTCTTGTATAAATCAAGTTTTCTAAGGAGATATGCTATTATGACGAATATTATTTATCATCCTAATAGGTCGACATACACGATTTTAAAATCTTCATATAAATCTAGTAGGTATCAAAAATGAGATCACTAAATAATTAGGTACGTGATTACTACTGATTGAGTCTTATAAAAATCAAGTTTCTTAGGGAGGTAAGCTCTTTGTGTAGTTTCATCAGTAAACAAAGAATAAAAATATTTATTAATTATAGATAAATTAAACCAACTTTATCAGAACGATAACATAAGTTTAATTATTTCTGTCTGACATAATAGAAATTCAAACATTATTTTTATATCTTTAGGCGGATGTTATAGGTGGTTAAATTTAAATGAGATTACTGTATTACGTAGATACTCGTAACGTAACGTAGACTGTATAGTCTTATTCTATAAATCAGGTTTCTAAGCCCCGCCCCGCACATGCAAGCACTCGCATTGCAATTCACGAGCCCCGTGCGAGTGGCAGTATTTGAAACCTATGGCACAGTATTTCACTCCACGTTTTCTCTCATGTGTAGACACAGGCACGTACACGCACGGACGCGGATCGTGAATTGCAATGCGAGTGTTTGCATGTGCAGCGGGGCTTTACAAGATATACAATAATTAAATTAATATTTTTGCTTTAATAATAATAACACACTAGGTTTTATATTCCCATCTTAGTCTTACTAATTACCCCAGTTTAATTATAATCACATAAATTTCACTTAAAAGGGTACCTATATAGGTACCATAAACTTATAAATACTACTCAAAATATTGCGGTAACGTCCTTGCAACACGGTTTTATATTCTCACTTACTACCCCAGTCTTATAAAAATCACATAAATCTTACTTAATAAAGAAGGTAATCTAAATATGCATAAATAGTATTCAACGGTCTTTGTTAAAATTAAATTTTGGAATATTGCACTTTTATTATAGTAAATGTTTGGCATTAGTTACTTATTGAATATTGAAGTTACTGAAATCGACATCAAAAACGATTCGACCGCGTCGAGTTATCTTTGGCTTCGGTAGTATTGTTACAACATCTTCTAAGTGTTGCATACTGCAAATGTCGTCTACTATTGGGTACGTGAAAGTGGTTCCTTTTTCAGATTTAGACTCCTTTACCTTCCGGACAAACTTTACGGTAGGAATCTGCTTGTTTATCACGTTACCAACGAAATGTTTTACAGTTCTTTTCGTAGCAAATTTAGCAATTATCCAGTCATCATTTTCAATCATTTGATCTTTTTTTATGAAATATTCAATTTCGTGCAGTCCAAATGGAATTTGTAATGAATCATGCTCAAAATTTTCTTTTTCTTCATGTTCCCGTAAGCATTCAGCTATATAGTCATTCATTGTTTCATAATCTGACTCATCTGTGTCCACTGTGATAGGTTTATCAACTGCAAACGTCGAGTTAGAGTCTGTATCAGACATTGTGGTCCTTTTATTTACTGGACGACGCCTTTTAGCTGACGTTTTTTCTTTATAGGTAGAATCCATTGTATTTTTATCTTTTCTAGTCTTTTTCTTTCCTTTATAATCTATCTTTGCCTTTTGCAATCGTTTTTTTTTCTTCACTTGAAGACATTCTGGTAGATCACTTTTAGACGTACAAGCAAACACCATATTTTCGCTGTTGGATGTCCCTGCTTTGATGGTAATATCGGAGAGTATCTTTATTTTTTTCTCTTTGGCAGTAGCACTTGTCATTGGATTTGTTGTGGAAGTCTTTGACTGCCAAATACCTGTGTCTGCAATAATCGTTGAAATTGCTGTTTCATTTGCTGCTAGGCCTTCTGATGTCGCTGCTTTAATTATAACATCGGAGATTATGTTTATTTTCTTCTCTTCGACGGGACATCCAATCACCAATATTTTACACGTCGACGATGTATTTTTGCCATATTCTGATAGGCCCAAACAGGAGTTAATAACAGTTTTGCAACAATTGCTGAGACTTTCCGGATCGGTTATTTCTTGATACTTGGAGATGGCAAGTGACCCTTCCAAATTCACAAAGCTCTCTTGATCCTCGATATCCATAGCAGGAATAAGATCAGCATTTGCTAAGAATCCAAGTTCATCATCTAAAACTAAGGGTTCCACTCTCGTTGTTGTTGCCACTCTAGAAGATTTTTTTGTTGTCTTGTTTTTGAAGATATCCACATTTAAATCGGAAATAGTTACCGATTTTCCTGGCACGCAGTTTATCTTTTTATTTCTTTTAACAGCCATTGGATTTGGCGATCTGGTTTCCTTTAAGTAGTCTAGTAATGATTGATCAATTCCATACGACATTACTTCTTCTTGCATTTCCGGGATCTTCTTAAGAACTTCTCGCGGATTTAGCGGAAATACTCCTGATGCTCTAAATCCACTTTTTATATTCATTTCATCCCGCATCTGCATTGCTTCAACTAATTCACAAAGTAATTTCGGGAAATGGTTTTTGTTCAAGGTAGTTTGTTTTGGATTTTGAAGCTTATATCTGTATAATATTTGGCGCCATTCTTTCTTCAGTGGCGCAAAATACGCGACATCCAACGGCTGTGTGAGGTGTGTCGACCTTGGAGGAATGAACACAAATCTTATGTCATTTTGTTCACACAACTCAACAACTTTAATATTTATGTGACTAGTTAAGTTGTCGCATATGACAACTTTGGGTCCTTCAATTTTTTCTGCCCAAGGGATAATAATCGATTCGAAATAGTCCTCAAAAGATGCGCTATCGAAACACCCTGATTTGGAGCGGTTGTATCTGGTTTGTGGTGGTCCTCCAGTGACCCATTCTGAGAATATATCCTTGGATTTATAAACCACATATAAGGGAAGAGTTTCTCCGCTCGCGGTGGCTGTAAACATCAGCGATATATTTCCTTTAGTGGAATTAACCACTCTTTCGGGATACTTAACTCCCCTCCGGAAGATGCCCTTTGCAGAACCTGGATCGTCAGATAGGTTTGTTTCGTCAAAGTTGAGTATATTTTTTGCTGGTATGTTTTTTAATGTCACGCCCAAATTTTCAAAATATTCAGCTATTTCTTTAGGTCCTTTTTCAGCTCGTGCTTTTGAAATGTTTTGAGTGGTTCTAACAGATAATTCTTCAGCGTTCCTTGCCATAAAGCCTTCGACCCATGCGTCACCCGGGATTCCTTTCTTGAAAATATTGTCTCGTGAGTTCTTTTTTAGATATTCATGAACCACAATCTTCAGATCCAGTTTAGTAAGCGGACAGCCAAAATCGCCAGAAGCCTGTAAGACTTTTACTATTTTTTTCTCCTCTGCAGCAGTCAAAGCAGTAGGATGTCCAACTGACTTTGAATGTCTATTTTTAGTTTTATTTTCTATTGTGCGTCTTGGGATCCCAATTTGTCGCTCAGCATCTCGTGACGATATTTTCCCTGACTGTACTAAGTCGCAGGCAAGTTGTAACATTTCTTTTGTATAGTTTTTATAGGTCCTGGATCCTAGTTGTCGTCTTGCTTTTCTTTGACGAATTCTAGATTTATGTTTTATTGTCTGAAACAAACAATCAAACTTATATACTGGGGAGCTATACCGCAAACAAGGGTAGCTTGAAAACTTCTGAAAACCTTCATATCTCACGCGACTGCAGCATATGAATACTGGCTGACGTCGAAAAGGAGATAATTCACGGTCCATACATTTTTGGGCCAAAAGTAAAAGTGCCGGCCAGAATGAAAAAGTTATATATTCGGATAGTATACACAAATATTATATTATTTTTACTACAACACTTAACCTGTTCACTCTATGGTTATGTTTTTATAGGCTATCGAAATTCGATAAAAAGCCTATGCTTATTTTTTTTTCGCACGGCCATCAACCATACCTTAACTTTCTAGTGCAGAATAGTGTAACGAATAAATAATAATAATAATAATAATAAATCTTTTTATTTCAGGTAATAAACAAAAACTTATATTGATAAATACCTTAAAACTAGAGATACATAATAATAATATAACATTAATAACTACAAGCCTAGGTAGGGATTTTCTTCCTGGACGGTTTCGCTTCCCTAAAGCGTCGGTAGACGATGCCCTCTGGCCAGTAATCCTTGGCCAAGAACATCTTCTTGAATTCCGCTGGCACCCGAAGTTTGAATGACAGGAAGTCCTTCGGTCTCTCGGTAAAACTTGGTATGACATTATACCTCTTCCATCAGTCCGGATTGAGTTAGAGCCTATGAACCTAATGTAAATAGCTACAAACTTCGAGCTCCTCAAACTCAGTCCGGAATCACATGTCATAATAAGTTATATTCGTTACACTACTCTGCACTAGAAAAATAAGGTTTTGTTGATGGCCGCGCCATTTTTTATTTATTTATCATATGATTCATATCGAATTTCAAAAGTTAGTACGAAAGTTAGGTATACAGGGCGAGTACCTAGGTAGCAACTCGAACAAATAATTTCCACATAAAAAAATATACAGGCATACAAAAATATTTTTTTTGTTCCAGCATAGAAACTTGAAATCAGCTGATTGTATCAAGTATCAACGTACTCAGGGACATATTTTTTTTTCTCATAGTGAACTGTAATAAAATTAAAACTATTTTGATTAAAAGTGACAACCCTAAGCCTATTTTGATGGCAGGCAAAGTTGTCAATCATTGGTCTGAACATTACTGGGTAACTTTGCCAACCATCATAACTTTTGATATAAAAGTTCCTTAGCTGTGATTTTAACACGAAAACATTCTTACAACTGTGTTTTATAACATATCATTACTTGAACTAACCTGTGGTTTCACCATTGTTCACGATTCACTTGAGAAAAAACACCGAATTTCGCCGCGCGAATAATTCACCTCACTCGACGAGTTCCAACAAGTTACTGAGTGAAATCAGCAACAGACGCGATAGTCTGTGTTGCCAGAAATATAATCTAGTTTCTACCAAAAATAATCAATGTTGCCATAATGTTAAGATATTGACACACATCAAAGTTTTGCTTAAAATCAGATTTTTGGGCAAAAATACCCCTGTTGGCAATGTTGGCATGTTTCACGGTATGTTATATGTCACAGTGAATCGTGGAACTCGGGATGAGTACTCGTACCTAACGCCTTTTCCACTAACTATCGTGATGATGATGTTAATGCATGAGTAATTTTGTGATATTCCATAGTGCTTACTCGTATTGCAACAAAGATATCGTATAACTATATCGCTAATTACTCTGATTAGAAGCATTTGTAGACATAATACAATTAAACCGCACTGCCTAGCGTGATGATGAACTACGCGTACAGTTATAAACATATGTAATATAAACATATATTTATAGGCAAATACATTGCGTTCGTGGCCTAGTAGTGTTCGCTTATCGGAAACGATCGTGCTGGTAGCAAATTCTGGCAGAGAGGTACTGGTTGTGTGTCCGTTTCTATGTGGCATTTGTCTCGGGCACTTCCTGGTTTAAGTTATCACGTTAAGAGATTAAATATGGCCAGCACCAGGGGGCGCGAACAAACAAATGCATCTTTAGCTTTAATTCTAGGCTAAACTAGACCACATAAAAATGTAGGATAAATATATGTTATAAAAGATCTATTAGAGATAAAAATGGACTTTTCAAATTACCGGATATCTGTTATATTTAAAACTTAAAAATATTTTTCGCAATGCATTATTATTAAACTCAATGAGCAAGCGCTCGAAGACGAAATCAGTTTGCTATATGAAACTTACACGCAAAATAGGTAAAAAAAGGGAATTTTTTTAGTTGATTTATTTTATTTTTAATGTTATTATTACAGGAGTTTAGTAATATTTTCTATAATTTTCTTGGTCTCGGAGCTCGGGCTGCCCCGCGGGGCTCTGCACGGGAGCATGCGTCAGTCTGCTTCGACGCGATGCGACGGGTATTTGTTTTCTTTGTCTAATTCTCAATGCCATTGGCCCTTGTTCAGCCCTTAAGCTGTATAGCTACAATTTCAATTTATTTATTGCTTTCTACAGTCCTATAATATATAGTACAATAGTAACAAAGTGTATGGTACTGTAGCCCAATCACAAGCAAAGTATTCGATACATGCGCTATCGAAAAGCAAATGTCAGTGATTCTTATTTTTTATGACATAAGGTATAATTACCTGCATTCTCGAATAACTTTTACGCGCTGTCGTCAGTTCGTGCTCGAGGCACTGGTTGTTAGATGACAATGTAGCGCCCTGTCAGGGCTTTGCAATGTAACTTATAACTATGTAGGTATCTTTACATATTTATTATTTTTATACAATAAAAGTAAAAGTAATAATTAATATCTAAATATGAATGAAATTACTAAAGTGTTATTATATTATTATTATTACATTGTTATGACTTAGTTAGAGCTATGAAGTATTTTATCCGATAAACTTGTTTTTATTAATTAATATCTTGAAATAATTAATTAATGTTGCGATAGCATTTTTCTATAAGGTATTTTTTTTTGCTATTTTATAAAAGACATATTTTAATATTATTAGGTATATTATTCTATATTTTTATTACCATGGGGTGTGTTCTAGATGCGTACAGTTTCATTGTAGAAAATGGGAGTTTTAATTTATTTTTAGCTCAGTCGTTTCTTTTTATGGTTTTAACAAGAGAGTATAAATGCATGTGTTTTCTTATGAACTTACATAGTTCGGGGATATAGATAGATGTTAACATTCAAATTTTATGTTTTCCTAAATGTGGTCGACAAGAGTCTGTCTGGTTAATTTTTGTAAGTACTCTTATACATTTCTTTTGTAATATAAAGATATCTTGTATATCAGCAGAATTTCCCCATAGGATTATACCATATGCAAGTCTAGAATGGGTACACGTGCGTAGTATGGTGAGAGAGTAGCAATAAAGTCGGTTACTTTTAGTTATAGAGAGCATAAATAAAGCATGATTATTTATTACATAATCGATTTATGTGAGATTTCCAGTTTTCATTTGAGTCTATGTTTATTCCAAGTAGTATAACTGAATTTACGCATACGCATTCCAAAGAGGTATCTTTATATTTGTAACGGTTTTTTTTGGTGTGGCTGGAAACTAATTCATATATTTGTTTTAAGAACAAGGGGTTTTTTATAGTTTAATTCTCAATTGTGATTGTTAAGATAAAGTGAGATTTTGATGAGGTTTATATTTGATTAAGTTTATTTTTAATTCAGTTTAATTGTGGCGAGGTATCAATATGGAGATATCATCGCCAAATAAAATGCATTGGTTATTTAAGAAATTTGGAAGATCATTTAAGTAAATTAAAAAGAGGATGCAGCCTAGGACGCTTCCTTGGGGAATGGCACCTGTCAGTTTAATTTGGTCCAATCTTATTAAATTAAAGGTTTTTCCTGTCATGGGATTTGTATTTTCTATTTCAATATACTGTAAGCGATTATCAAGATAGGATTCGAACCATTTATATACGATGCCTCTAACACCATTATGAAATAATTTATCCAGGAGAATTTTATAATTATCTCCATCGTATGCTTTACTCATGTCGAGTAATAATCCTACAGAATACATTTTTTTATTTATTGTGTCAATTATTTGCTGAAGGAATTTATAAACTGCTAGAGTGTCGTAGATCTGTTATTACGAAAACCGTATTGTTTCTCATCAAGGAATTTATATTTATCACAGAGAGAATAGATTATTTTAGCCATTACCGTTTTAAATAGTTTTGCTGTGGTTGGGAGTAAGGCAATCGGACGATATTTTTTAGGATGGTCTTTTTCTCATTTCTTTACTAACGATATTTTAATGCATTTGGGTCAACTCCTTCTTTCTGTAAATGACTGATTTTTAAGTTTAGTATAGGCAATGGTAAGTTCATTGAAACACATCTTTATTAATTTTGGAGGAATGTCTTCAATTCCAGAACTATTTATATTTTTCAGATTTTCTATTATTTTGAATACTTTTTGTTGATCTACTAGTCGTACGAAGGATTAATTTTGGACTTCAGTATATTTTTTGTGTTTTTTAATGTTATTCAGTTTTTTTTTATTTCTGGACATTTTTTGATATTTTAGTATAAATTCTATAGTGTTTGGTTGATTTATGGATAATTTTTGTTGGTGTTATGAGTAACCTTACTAATCTTTTATTACGACATGAAGTTTGCCCTTTTGTTAAGTAGTTTTTACTAATTTTTGTATTTATCTTAACTTTTGTCAGTGGAAACATTTATTTAATGTGGCTTGTAAAATGTATTTAAAGCTGTTATAGTTTTTATGGACGTTGTTTTTTGCATTCAATACTTCGTCCCAGTTAATTTTACTAATCTCTTTTTTGAATTTGTTTATGTTTATGTCACTGTAGGATATTCAAAACCGTTAGTTGCTAACGCGTTAGTTAATCAACTATAGACAGATAGTAAACCAGACCGACAGGCTCTAGAATTTACGTTTCTTTTGTTCTTAGAAGTCAACCTAACACGAAGACTATTCAGGGGCCTCGCTGCGGTACCCCCCTCTTCACCTGAACTACCGCAGTGTTTACCCTGGTATTTCGTTTGCAATTCAAGTTAGTTTATCAACTTACGCGTCATATAGCAGTACACTACAGGTTACTATCTGCCGATAGTTGACCAACTAACGAGAAAAAAAAAGTTAGTTTATCAACTAACGGTTTTGACAAACTTACGGTGATAGCTACATCGTTAAATATTCGTTTATGGAATGTGAAATGAGTGGGAGTGTTAATTGAGATGGATAGAGTCAAATCTACCCCTGTGTTCAGAAAAACCATAATTAACTTCATCAACTTTATTGCATTCACAAATATTAGATCTAAGCAGTTTCACTTGTATCTGTGACTCTAGTAGCCTCTTTAACAATTTCTTTATAGTTGTAAGTTAACATTAAGGTAGATACCTACATTTCTTTTAGTTTTATTGTTTATAAGATAGTATCTCCTCCTAAAGTTACATTCTTATTGTTATCTTTTATAGTTCAAGTTGAAGTTCAAAGATTTTATTCATAATAGCACAAACATTGAGACTATAAAGTCTCGTTTTGTTATGACGTTCATAAGAACGTCATAACAAAATCAGGTAAGCATAATAAAACATTAAGTAGGTGCCTAATTATTACATAATATCTAGGGTGCAATGAACTGTTTAATTCCAGATGTCGGTGTCTTGTAAAAAATCATTAATTTTGTAGTAGGCCTTTGTGCACAAAGTGTGCTTTATACATTTTTTAAATCGAGTAACCTTTAATAGTTTTTCTAGATTTGTGTAAAAAACTTCAATTTCTCTACTAGTGTCTGGCCAGTATAAGTTTAATATCATAATATTAATAGTTTGTATCTCTATATCACATATTTCAAATACTGGTTCTATCGACATTGCATTTAAATCATCTCTTTCTTTATATTCCACTGTATTTTTAGTAGGATACAAACTCCTCCACCTTCTTGAGATTCGTGACAGAAATAAGCCAGCTACTTTAATGCCAGCCAAATTGAAGTGTGATAATATTTATAATAATACCTTGGACACTATTTACACACATTGATCTAGCCCCAAACTAGGATTCCCTGTATCTTGGGTACTAGACAACGATACACGTACTTATATAGGTAAATATTATACTTAGATAGATAAACAACCACGACTAGGGTACAAACATCCGTTCTCGTCAAACAAATATTTGCCCCCACCGGGACTCGAACCCGGGACCCTTGGCTTCGTAGGCAGGGTCACTGCCGACTCGGCTATTCGGGTCGTCGAGTGTGGGAGTTTATCTTTATCGAGCCAGGATTCTGTAACACATATTGCTTGGATGTTTGTTTTCCCTTCTCTACTCGGTGGCAGTAGTCGTAAAGCTATATCAGAGGCCCTAATAGGGCAGCTTGTAAACTTCTGACAGTCTGGTTGGCCACTAGCCCCATACCCTTCCCTCAATTTGCACTGAGCCAGCGTGGCTCAATGTTACTCGTATCCGGGTAAAAGCCCTTGCTCCTCGGTGGGGACATTGATGGGCATTTATTTTTACTTTTTATTTAAATATCCTTTTGGCCCCACACTAGGATAACCTGTGTCGTGGGGATCTGATACAGGGACGTCACACACACAATAAATAACCATTGAAGGCACGAGTTCCTGACCTAGTTAAATGACCATTCTCGTGAACCAGCTAAACTTTCCCATTCTCAGATAATTCTAACCTAATGCAAGCTAAATAAAAAAAGCCGGTCAGGTGCAAGTCCGACTCGCGCACTGAGGGTTCCGCACAAATCGCATATTTTATGGAGGAACTATAAATTTACGGTTTGAGATTTTTTTTCCTTTATTGATTGAATTGAGGATCTTGCTTATTGCCAAATTTCATGATTTTAGGACAACGGGTAGTACCCTATAGGATTTATTCCCTTGCGAGTATCAAGCACATTCAGCAAATTTATGACATAAACGGTATCTTTTGATTACGTTGACCCATCGTTGACCTATAAGTTTGACTTTTTCACAACTTTAATGTATCAATGACTTACGTACTCGATATTAATAAAAACTTGATAACTATTGTTTTGACTTGATAAACTATGTGTTCCTATGAAAAATGGTGAATGACGAACAGACAGGTAGACAGACTGAAATTTACAGTTTTTTTTATCTTTCCCTTTATACTTGTGCTGTTAGACCTTGCTTCGTGCCAATTTATACGATTCTAGGTCAACTGGAAGTACCAGGTAATAATGGTTTTGATTCCCATGCAAATATCAAGCAATTTCAGCAAAATGCAATTTCAGAAAAATATCTCATGATTGCGAGAACCAAGATTTTTTCACAAATTAATGAGATACAGACCTGAGTAGTTGATAATTTCAAAATTGATAAACTAACGCGTTAGTTGATCAAATGTCGAAATATAGTAAACTAGACCGACAGGGTTTGGAATTTACATTTATTTTGTTATTTCATGTAAACCTAACACGAAGACTATTCGGGGGCTTCGCTGCGCTCGCCCCCTCTAGTCTTCACCTAAGCTACCGCAGTGTTTGCCCTGGTATTTCGTTTGCAATTCAAGTTAAACCAGTTTACTATTTAACTATTTTAACCATTAGTTTATCAACTAACGCGTCATATAGAAAGCAGAAAGCTACAGTTTATTATCTGTCGATAGTTGACCAACTAACAAGAAAAAAACACAACCGCACCGTAGTCACACCACAATGCCACACAAGTGTGACTATGGTTACTTTTAATGTTCCGTAGTCACACAACAGCATCCGAACACACCCTTGACCATTAAAATACTTCTTTTCCCAGATGGGGTGGCGTAGCCATGCAATTCACAATAACTTTTCTTTTCCCAGATGAGATGGCAGAAGCATCTTCACATAATACATCTAACTTTGCTACCATTATGAAAATTTTTACAGCTGTTACCACCATTTTTGACAGGTGTCACTATTTTTGACAGGTATCACAATTTTGACAGGTGTCACCATTTTTGACAGGTGTCATGATTTTGAAAGGTGTCACCATTTTTGACAGATGTCATGATTTTGACAGGAGTCACAGTTTTGACAGGTGTCATGATTTTGACAAGTGTCATGATTTTGACAGGTGTCACAATTTTGACAGGTGTCATGATTTTGACAGGTGTCATGATTTCGACAGGTGTCACAATTTTTGACAGGTGTCATGATTATGACATATCGTACTTGTCAAAAATAGTAACACCACACCCTTGACGATAAAAAACAAAAGACGATCAAATTAGAGTAGCATTTTAATTTCATCGTCCCGTTTCCAAGTACTGGCCAATAGTAATTTCATTATTTGTTAATTCCATCTGTTTTTTTTTATATAAAATTATCTTTTTCCATTTCTAACTTGCGTCTCTTATTTGAAATGGAGTTTTTTTCAATATTCATACTTTTAATTAAGTTGATCTGGCCTTTTCTTCCAGGACACTGACTAATTTAACGATAGTCATGTAATTTTTATTGACCCTTTTGTTCAACTGGGAATGCCAATTTCCAAATAAATTATTAGTACGCTGAAGTTCTTTATAAATACACCATTCATTTATGTAGTCATGATTTTTAAACTTCTTTTTGTGTTTTTCATATACCTCATAAATACTTTTAGTTGTTCACTATTGTACTCCTCTGACTGCGACTGGATGTAACTCCATCCATCCCTAACTTTGTATGCTGGTAAAAGAGGAAGAGAAGCACACAACGCCACAATGCGACGATATAGTTTAGATTTAATGCCGATGAATTTGCTTTTTCTCCAAATACTGTTGCTAAAGTGGTAATAACAAATTCTAATCGCAATATGTTTTTGAATTTTTTGAATTTTGAATTGCTTATGTTTGAGAAAAGCACTATACATGCCTCTGGCTGTGAAAAGGGCTTGCCTGCTTCGTATGACTATACGTATACTATCTATATATACCTACTCAGCCGGCAAGCCCTTCTTTCCCGGCGTCTGCAGTAATGTTCTATTTCTCAAACATGCTCGGAAATGTTCGTATTTTGTTTGAAAAACGAACACGCGAAGAGCCCAATTTTGGTCTGCCCAAAAATAAAAAGTTAAAATAATCCTTCCAAAAACTATTATTTCCTTCTGCGTATTCTTTTTTATAATCTGACAGTTTCATATTAATTCAGTAAGACTTGGGAAAATTTGCGTTCAGCCAAGCAACCCACTCGTTTTTCAACACACTGCGTCTTTCCCTTTTTTTATTTTTATTTTTATATTTTTCTCATACACCGAAGCACACATACAATATCTATCATTAGCGGGAAAACAAATAAAAATCTTAAAATTAAGTGTTGAGAACAACAATGTTATTGAATAAATTATAATGAGTTCTAATGAGAGTGAAATGGAAATTGAATGTTTTCCACCTTTAAGGGCGGAAGCCAAATTGGCCATGGCAAATCTGTTACCAAAGAAGTCCAGGGAAAGGTGTACAAAAGCTTACGAGAATTTCATTTCAGTATTGAAAAAGGTTTATAGAATTTTCATTTATTTCCTTGCTTTTTTTAGAAAATCACCTAAATATCATAAGCTGTTAAAATCATGACGACACCTGTCAAAATTGTGACACCTGTCAAAATCATGACACCTGTCAAATTTCACACAGTAATTATGATCTAATGAAGCCGAAGTATGTGCACTAATGCCATATGTATGGTCGGGTGGATAAATTCCAATAATTTCCTCGAAATCTGAGTCACTGTTACTATCGGTATCAGAGCCACTGTCTAAATTGACTATAAAGGGCTTATCTAAATTTCCGACGTTTTGTCGATAATCCTCTCCAATTTTATGCACGTGTGCACAATATTTTGCCAATCTAAGGGATCAATAGAACTGAACGCTTCGGTTACTATTTCGGCATATTTTCATTTTTGTGCTCTATATTTACTTCTGCTACTCTCCTTTTCATTGAACTCCATACCATCTCAATAGGATTTAGGTCACAGTGATAGGGTGGCAGCCGTAAACATTTGTGACCATGTTGTGCTAATAAATTATCAACTTCAGATACAGGGTCAGGTTTGTATCGTTTGACAATATCCAACAACTGTGGTTTAGTCATTTCTGATGAGAATTCGAAACGATTCTTATTTAACCACTTTTGAATTTTGGGTTTGTTTGTGTTTGTACTTGGAGCCTTATTAACCCGAATGCTATGGTATGGAGCGTTGTCCATTACTACCAAAGATGGTTCTTCAAGATTGGGTAGTAATTTTTCGGTTAACCACTTTTTGAAGTTTGTGTTATTCATTACGTCGTGGTAGTCCCCATATTTAGTATTTGATTTAAATACAAGGTCTGCGTTTTGGACAAACCCCGTTTCTTCTCCGGCATGAAAAATAATAAAAGATAAAGAAAATAGATACAGGTTCTAGAACTCCATCTGTTTCTTGACATTGCCAGCATTTTTTAGTGGTATATGAGGAATGTATATAACTAAGTATATAACTGGTCGATGATTAGCTGATAAAGCGTTTTTATTTAATTCTTGCAAATATTTAGCTCTCCACGCAGAAATGTCATTGCGCTCGATTAAAACCTTGCGATTGCTTAGTGTTTTTTGGAAACGAAAGCCAATTGTTCGTAACAATTTACGAAGTGTTTCTCTGCTACCTTGGAAATTTATGTCGTCTTTTAGAACAGTAAGCAGTTTATTAATCGTTGGTAATTTCCTTTTAATCGCATAAAATTCATGCACTTTTCGCTTGATCAAACCTAGATCGAAACTGTCAACTTCTATTTTGCCACGTGTCCTTTTTCTCGATTTTCCTGGTGTGGTTATTTTCGTACCCATTTCTGCAGCGGTTTTACCTTCTGCAACAATTGTATAAATTGTTGATATACCAATACCTAAAAGAAAAATAAACTCATCATTAGAGAAATAAAATTTGAGAAAATGGCGGAAAATAAATGAATTGAATATTACAATGGTATCGGATATCAATATCATTATATTAATATCATTATATATTCATTATATCACAATAACAGTCACGATAGTTTTGATTTCAGTAAAACATATAATTTATTGTGACAATGTGAAATGTGAAGCATTCATAAATTATCACATAACGTTGTTAAAAGTAAAACTTGAAACATGTTCGTTTTTAATCGACTACGATGAAATTACGATCGATTATTTTATTAAGATCTGTGTTCAATGGGCAGATTGCGTAAATGCTACATGCCAATGAATAAATTAAAAAAGTAGCTTGAACAGAAAAGTAGCATTTTGCTCCCTCTCGTCGTGGAGCAAAACTTACTTTTCTGAATGAAAGGTGTGAAAAAATAATATATTGCCCCTAGTGGCAAGTTAAGAAATAATATTATGCTGCCGCTATAGCTTTAGAAATTTTCACACCAAATTGTATGGGAAATAGACTTGTAAAATTTTCAGGAAAATGTGTGGAGATAAAAAAGATAGCAAAGAGGGGGGGAGTGTCCATGGTGGAGGGGTCATGGGGGGACATGGGGGGGGGGGGGGGGGTCAAGGGTCATGGGGTGATCATGGGTCAGGGAGGTCATGGGGGGGGGGGGGGGGGGCGAAGAGAGGGTGGAGCACGGGAAAGTTTAATATTTTATTATTTAAAATTAAATAGGTATATGTACTCGTACAAAAGACTGTCGTTTTACGTTTTTTCGTGTACAATGGTATGGAACCCTTCACGTGCGGGTCCGATGTCTTACTCGCACTTGACCGGTTTTTTAAATTACATCTCGATAATGACGCGCCATTGGAACTTTTGTTGTATCACATATTAACAGCTGGTAAAATTCTCTACTACTTTGTAATTTTTTACCTATACCCAATCGTTGTTAAGGATACGAGCTAAAAGTGTTCCACTTGAATTCCAGTGATATGGAGCTCCCCAACGCGTGGGAGATGCGGAAGGATAAGGCGGCGCCGGGTGTCGAGGTGCACTGTATCTACGGAACCAACATCAGCACTGTGGAGAGGTAGGGATTTTTAAACCCGACGAAAAAGAGGCAACTTCGGCTAGAGTAGGTGTTTGACGACCCGAATGGCCGAGTCGGTAGTGACGCTGCCTACGAAACCAAGGGTCCCGGGTTCGAGTCCCGGTGGGGGCAAATGTTTGTTTGATGAGAACGAATGTTTGTACCCTAGTCATGGTTGTTTATCTATCTAAGTATAATATTTCTCTATATAAGTATATATATCGTTGTCTAGTACCCAAGATACAGGGAATCCTAGTTTGGGGCTAGATCAATGTGTGTAAAAGGTGTCCAAGGTATTATTATTAGTATTATTATTATTATTGTGGCTAAATATCAGTTGGTTTTCAATTACTTCTAATTAAGTACTGTTTATGTTATCTAAAAAAACTTAGTCTAGGCATCTGTGGCCTGAGATTTGGTTTTTACACACCTTTGAAGTGGTAGGAAATTTTCTTTTTTATGTCTGCGTTTTTTGAAGAAAAATAAAAACACAGGAGGATAATATCTTTAGAGTGCTATGTTTTATTACTCAGGTTTTAATTTATGAAAATTCTTTTGTTGTGCTTGCACCTGAAGCAGATGGATACTTTGCCCTTCAATAAAAAAGGTGTGCCTATGTAATAGATATCTATTGTCATCGTTACTATTCGTGATTGCTATAATGAGTTATGTATATTAATACCAGTATACTTAAAAAATATACTCAAGCAAATAAAGTGGCTTATTCCTAAATCTACAGAATCCATTAAATATGCTCAATTCTACAGATTCCCAGTTTTACAGATTCTTAGTGGCATAGATTAGCAGCTAATGCTGCTAATAATGGCTTCCAGCAAAGGTGGCTTTGGAGAAGTGAGTCCAGCTAAACGGCTTCCAGCAAGTTTCCAGCCAACAGTGTTAAACGAACGTTGCGCAGAGAGGATGAGTCTACGCTTGTCCATTCACAACAATGACGTCATGGCTTGTATAATATAAAATGCCGTATACAAAACCTCCACGATGGCATGGGTGCATGGCATTTATAAAATATCCCATCCATTTTTTCTGAGTAGAGCATATGCATGATTGAAATGATAAGTCCCAAAGGCAGGGCAAGTCTCTGTACAATTCGAGAAGTTCCGTAATCACGCTGTGTTTACTTTTCTCTCAAGCCATTTTGAGCGCCGAGCGACGCGTGCGGCTGCGCTCCCCACCTGCAGAAGCGCTACTGTTGTTCGCGAGCAGACATTAAGCATCTACACTGCTTCCAGCCGACGCTGCTGTTAGCTTGCTGGCAGTGCATGCCTCCCTGCCAAGGGCGTTAAAAAGACATACATAGGAAATTTGTCTGGAAGCAACGTACTACACTGCTGTAATCCTTTACTGAAAGCCGTTGCTGGCGGCCGTGTATTACGCAGTGTGTCTAATACACAGCACCCAGCAACGGCTTCCAGCAAAGGTCATCTTGGAGAAGCGATTCCGGTCACACGGCTTTCGGCAAGCTTCCAGCCAACAGCGTTTGAACGAAAGTTGCGCAGAGAGGACGTATCTACGCTTGTCTGCCTTACATTCACTACCGGCATGGCATATGTAATATTAAATCACGCATTTAAAATATGCCACGATGGCATTGGCGCATGACATATATAAAATATACCATGCATTTTTTCTGAGAAGAGTATGAGTATGATTCAGATAAATTTTAAAGGCATGGCATGTCTCTGTACAAGTGGAGAAGTTCCTTTATCACTCTATATTCACTTCGCTCGTCTGCGCTCGCCGCCTGTAAAAGTGCGACTGTTGTTCGCATGGATAGCCAGTGTTTACACTGTTTTCAGCCAACTATGTATTTCTGATGAAGAAATAACTTTTGAAGAAGAATAAATTTTGCATGCGTTTATAAATATGATGACGATGGTTTTATACCATGGAGCTGATCCTTCCGGCTCCATTAATGTAGCAATCCTATCGATTTTGGGCTCGTTTGATTTGTTTTGACAAATACTCTGGTCCTAGATGATATCCATGGTCTGATGATGAAGCCGAATGGTGCCTATGAGAACTCTATAATAAAATGAGGCTGTCACTGATTTTGACAACTGTCACTGATTTTGACAACTGTCACTGATTTTGACAGCGGTTACTAATTTTGATAGCAATCAATGATTTTGAAAACTGTCACTGTTTTTGACAGCAGTCACTATTTATTACAGCTGTCACTAATTTTGATATTTCTAGTAATTATGACCTGTCTGACACCTATGACAAAAAATTATGACACCTGTCAAAAATCGTGACTTCTATAAAAATATAGTGACAAATGTCAAAAAATCATGAAGGTATTAAGATTTTCGCTTTACTTGTGATTCATTGATCAGAGGGCCAGCGGGCAAGTTATAAAGTCGTACATTTTTCCCAGATGGGGCAAAGGCATAGCACGAGCAATTAACCAAGCAAGTCACAATAACAGGTAATTTCTCAGATGGGGCGGCAGAGACATAACTTCACATATACGATTATCGCGACAACCGCGCGTCATCCGCGCGACATCCACGCGTCATCCGCGCGTCATCCGCGCGTCATCCGCGCGTCATCCGCGCGTCATCCGGGCGTTATCCGCGCGGTCAGAGACCGCCGTGTGTAACTTCCTTTACATGGAAATGCATGCATGCATGGCAAGGAAATTACCTATATGGGATGGGATTCTGCTGAAACAAAAATCTTTAGTGATGGGAATCTGTAGACATGGGAATCAGTAAACATGGGATTTTGATGAATCGAAAATCTGTAGAAATGTCAATGATCGAACAAAGTAAGCCAAACACTAACTTATGGACGTTAATAAATGTGACGTGATATCAGGCGGGGGGCGTACACCGCGTCAGTCTATATCTGGAACACTCGATTAATTAGGAACATGTACTACATACAGAGTGTTTTTAGATTAGATCAGACCATCTTCCAGAAAATTTTAGGTATCTATGGATCCGTATATGACCACCATCATCATCATTTTCATGCAGCCTACAAAGACCAACTGCGGGGCACAGGCCCCTTCTTTGGACTGCCAATGTTCACTGCCATCAGCATCCAGCCAGAGAGACCCCGTCGACTGGCTGATGTCAGGCACTGGACCGTGAGGACTGGCGCTGTAGAGAAGATACCTATGCCCAGCAGTAGCGAGGCACGTCAGTGTCAGTATGAGCGAGGCACGATGATGATGACGATGGGTCGGACTCGTACACGAAAGGTTCCGTAAAATCGTACTTGATAACTTAAGGGTAAAATAATAATAAATAAAAAACAAAAAACGTTTGTCTGAAGCACGTTTAGAACCTAGCCCTAACCCTGCCCTACAGATGGCGGATGTAACGTCAAACCAATTGCGATTAATAGATGCCGCGAAATGATCGGACAGGGAAACACTTCTCTTGTATGGGGACCTCCTTAAATTTATAAAATCTTGTTTAGTTCCTTATTTGTTGCTGTCGCGGCAACAGAAAAACACATTCTGCAAAAATTTCAACTATCTTCATATAGCGGTTTATCTATTAGAGCCCGGTGACGGAAAAAAATAGAGACAGACGGACAGCGGAGGCTTAGTAATAGGGTCCCTTCGGGTACGCAACCCTAACAAAGGCCTTTAACTTGTGCTTCAGCTCACCTCACAAGACTGCTTAGCGTCTTGTAGATTGCAAAATCTGCTACATCCTTTAATAGAGTTATTATCAATATTGGTATAATTAAACAAGTATGCACAATAAATGTAGGTTTCCTTTATCGGCAAATTCACATGATTTATAAGTACTTGTCCCTTTTCCTGCGTCACACAAGACACTGGGTAAGCAATCGCGGTTCGTAATGTTACGAACTTTGTATTACTTAGTTCAATGTCCTTGGGTGTTATCGGATGGGCACAAGCGCTATTACTTATGTGTTATCTATTAAAGTGTGTATTTTTGTCTCATAAATGCTGTAAACATGAAGAGGATTGGCCCCTTTTCTCGGCGCTGATGAGTCGAAGTTGAGTGGAGTGGAGGTAAGGCCAAGCAAGATCGAGCCAAACGCCAACGTGGCGGAGTCTGCCACGTTGGCTAAGCGCGGTAAGGTTTCACCAACCCCACTTTCGGTAAAGTCAGAAGACAAGCCACACCTTAGGCCCTCAGACTACATCATACTTCAGAATAAATACTTCCTCTGGTACAGCTTTAGGAACATGAAAAATTGATAAGACACCTACTTGGTTTTTCTTTTTAGGCATTATTTTGGAGTTTAAGACATCTTCCAATTTACCAAAGGCGCCCAATCCAGCTGTACGCGCCTGGAGATCTCGTTCACTTGATAATTTTGACCAACGTTTAAAAACCAAACAGTTTTTTAAGAAAAAATATATTTGAAGGATTAAACAGATACATTGATGATGTATCTGCCGTGTCATGCTAAAGCCTACTCACCTATACTCACCCTGCTTAGTGGCAATTCAATAGACACAGTCCCGATCCCAAGACCGTCGTCGTCGTAGGGCTAAGCAGGTACAATTACACTCACACCACTACACAACACATACAACCTACACTTACTCAATCGGCACACCACATCTCAACTTGTAATAATATAAATTTAATTTTTAAAACTAAATCAACACTAGTTACATATATGTATAACTAGTTTTGGTTATATTTTTTATATATAAGTATAATCGCCAGGTACGTCTGTCTTATAATATTTAAACAAAAAAATTAAATTCGTTATTGGCTAATGTTAAGATTATTTTTCTTGCCTTACATATTTGTATTAGCTGTGGATTTTTTAAGATCAATAAATAAATAAAATAAATAAATAAACGCATAAACTGTGCCCAAGTTTAGGTTGAGGACCCCCAAGATTTGTCATAGTCTTGGTTTTAGACACGTTCATCCTCAGGCCGACCGCAAGTGAAGCTATTTGCAGGATTTTAAGCATTCTCTCACTTAAGATCCATAAAGTTCTCGGCTGGAAGGATAGGGTAATCGGCAAAGCGAAGATGTGATAAACATGAACCGTAAATATACCTATAAAAGTACACAAAATTATGTAATCTGTAATCATAAGCCACAACATCGTTCGTGATCAGTTTTTATTGAACATTATCCGAGTTATTGTTGTTACGCAAGAGTCCTCGGCGGAAATATGCTAATTATTGATTGCACATCTACACAATAACATAGACATAAATCATTACGTGGGCGGCTAGGGCGGGCGTCGTTCCGAAAAAAAAATACTAATACCTTAGACTAATATGAACACAGCCCTGATACAGTTTTTGACAGGTGTATTTTTGACAAGTGTCAGCATTAATTCCCCTGTTCTTCAGCTCACCTCACAAGATTGCTGACCGCCTTGTAGATTGGCCATCTGCTAAATCCTATAGGTACTAGAGTTATTATCAATATTGGTTTGGGCAGGCGTCGTTCGGCAAGAAATTATATTTTCTAATACCATAAACTAATATTAATATAACCCTGATACAGTTTTTGACAGGCAAGTGTCACTATTTAAAAGTGACATCCGTGACAGTAGATGGGCGGACTACCTTAAGCTTTATGCAGGGAGGCAGTTGCTCACGTCCGAAGGAGATACTTGAAACCTTCACGTCCCCCCGGGTAGTGCTAAGGACCAACAAATTAAAACTAACATTTCCAGGTTCTCGAGAGAGCACCTGTCCAAATACATTGATATCTATAAAAAGAAACGTGACATTGGCGAAAATTAACATTATTAGTTTTTATATTGCCATTAATTAAGTAAAAAAGTGGCTAAGTGCGAGTCGGACTCGCCCATGAAGGGTTTCGTTGTAGCAAGTAATTATGTGACTAGATGTTTGTGTTGTAACTTTGTTTTTCATAGTGTTTGTACGAATGACAAATTTATCTTTACGGTTTTAATAAATGTTTAATGTCTTAAAAACTGCTTATTTAATTTTATTGAAATTAATTTTTGTTGATAGTGTGTATTGAGATACATAGCATATACTTTTTGTAGATTTTTCACTTTCTTATTTTAACCTCTGCGTGACCCAACCGTACCGACACGTCAACGTAAACAAACACTATTGACCCAAGCGTACCGACACGCACTCGATACCGGAATGAATTAGCCAATTGTGTTCGTATTGGCAAGGTTTTAGTGTGTAAAAACGGCCAATGAGCCAATCTTCTATTTCCGGTATGGTCTTTTGTTCATTTCATTCAATTAAGACGCTGCAAACGTGACTCGAAAAATCACTTTTCGTAAACATTTGAATGTTTGCATTGAAGTTTGTATAGAATTTTGTACGGTAAGAAGTAAAGTATGATACACTGTTAGAAAGCCTGCAGCACTGTTAGATTACGAAAGTATCAAACAAAATGTGTATTTTGTTGTGTTTTACTCATGTCGACTACATTTGTGACGAGAGAGAGCATTTTATTAGAAGTCTGTGATTCTGATGTCGGTACAAAAATAAACTAAGGTCACAGTGACATTTTCTTCGCATTGAGTAAGAGAGGGTTTCATTAGCTACTCAGATGTACAACTCTCATAGTTCTAAGAGTAACTTTTATTTACTTACTTATTCAGACATAATCACTTGATATGTCAGTCAAGTCGCGCGCGCCGCGCGGGCTCTTGTATGCCTGGGATTAGAGCTGGTTGGCGCCGGGCGGCCGGGTTTCGGAGAGGTTAAAAGTTGGAGGGGGGGGACACACATTTTTCCACTTTGGAAGGGAAAGATGGTTTGGGGAAAAATGGTTGCTGCAACCTTAACGTCATTTTTAAAGACCTATCTACAAACACCCCACACAAATAGGTGTGCTGAAAAAATTTTTTTTTGTTTCAGTTCCATGTATTGGGAGCCCCCATTAATTATTTTATTTTTAAATTTTCATATAAAAATCGCAAAGCGGTTTACAGAATACATCTACATACCAAGTTTCAATTTTGTAGTCTCAATAGTTTCTGTATAAAGTTGCTGTGACATACGAACGGACGGACATACAGACAGACTTGACGAAACTATAAGGGTTCCTTGTTTCTCTACGGAACCCTAAAAATGATATATAATGTGGCATTGTCGAGCAGGTGGTGTGAAAATAAATTAATGTCATTGGCCTGGAAAAAGAAAATAATATGAAATCAAAGTCAAAGGTTTTGTTCTGGGCAATGACATTAAGTTGTTTGTAAATTAATCATAAGATTAATAATCCCTTGATCAATTTCAGCAAATGTCACACGCACGTAAAAGTTCTATCTGGATAAACTTTATGTCGCGTTGACCTCCACTTCTAAATAAACATCGCATTATTTCTTAACATAAAACAAAATGCCTTTGACGTCAATAAACACGAGATGGGAGATGATTAACGCATGATACACTTTTGATAAATACTTTACTGGCTTACCTACTCACACACAACGAACGTTCTACAAAACGTACAAGTCAAGTCGCGAGAAAAAGTACCAATCATGAGACTGCTTAAAGCGAAAAATTATCACGAAAACTACTTAATAAAGGTTATCTATAAATCTTATGCAAAAATTCTTGAAAATATTGCACCGATTTATTATAAGCACGTTACTAAAACTCTCCCAATGGCATTACACTGAGTTGGGGGTCCCCAGTAGTTTATACTTAATAGGCATTGTCAATTTCTGTCGAACACGAGCTCAGCCAGATCTACTCGAAACTCGTTTTGTTTTGTTGGAGGCAGATCATTATCAGTCCATCTGACGCCTTGACACACAGCCCAGGGCAGTCAGACGCTAGCCGATAATGATAGGACAAACAAACTGATAAACACAATAATGACCGACACAATCCGTTCTAGATAGACGTACAAGGTCGATTATCGAAAACCTCACACGTTTATAGTGCTGCCAGCTCTAATCGATCTAGTAGATAATTGAGCTTTCTTTTCGAACTGGCAACATCGTTATCCGATTCTCTCGGCCCTAAGCCAACTGCGTGATGGATCCATCCTAGACACAGCCCGTAGACTGTATGCCAAATATGGAAAATTCGATGGAAATGGGGCACCTAGTGGTTTATGGTTATGGTTATTGTACTTCCTAGCAAAAATAAATCTTTGTCAGTTTGTTCTTCTTCCTCTCAGCAAGCAGAGAGGTAGGGGAAGAAACAGATAAAATAAAAAATTTAAAATAATTAAGAACGTATCTGTTTCTTCCTACTCTGTCTGTTGAATTAGTATAGCTTAATTAAAATATCTTTCAAGAGCATAATTTTCTTTAAGTTCTTAATAATTTTGGCGCAATCCAAAATGTTTTAATTTTGTAAGTTTTTACAAGATTTTTTTAAATTTTATTGCATGCCGTTGTTGCCTGTAATTAGAGTGGCATTTAGCTAGTATCAATAGTGTAATATAATGCATACTCTGTTGGCGATCTAAATAAATAAATACTTAAATGTCTTACAAACTAAAGTCCTTTAAAAACCATGGAATGGAACTACAATGACGGAAGGCCTCTTTGACTACACATTTTATGGTACTACCACAATATTCTCTTATCATAAACTGAGTTGGGACTCAAGCAAAACTAATTCCCAAATAATTAACACGCCCAGCGCCATGTGTACCTACCGAGATTCACCAGATCTTTTGTCATAGGTCATGTATATCACGGGCAATACAGTTGTCCACCACTTTTGCCTCAGGTGTCCTTGGCGCTCAGTGTGTTAAACATTCCCAAAAATATAAACTAGCCTAAAAGCAACCGATACGATTGATCTCAATCTCATTGAATAATTAACACAGAATTTATCCAATAATATCACCCCCTTTGGCTTTACACAATAAGCTTCCCAGTCTAAAGGGAAATATGGTCTCCGTCGACGCCCAGATCTCAAACGCAATTCGAAAGGCATGAGACAAAAGGTTTGAGACCAGGAATAAAAGCCATGAACCGGCCACGAAACCAATATGTTATGAATTCCGCTCAGTTTACTAGCACGGGACACAGTTGGTGTATGATCGAGTTAATATCAAAAAGTAATCACATGAAAATGACAGATTTTATACTATGGCAAGAAGGCAAGTGAAGGCAAAACATAGTAAATTTCCTCCCGCAGCTATAGGAATGTCGCAGTTGGTTGGTTAAATCAGGCACTTAGCTAACTCTCTAGACCGTTAATTAAATGTCGACGTTTAACCAAGTCACTAAAATTCCGTCAGACAAGTGAGTGAACGAAACGTTAGGCTGACGCAAAAGTAACTTTGCCGGAAGGACTCACAAACATGCTAGGTTCTGCCTGTATATTAATAAACAAAATTCGATAATATTTACGCCTACACGCATTGACTCCATCAATGTCCATCAAAGTGGAGGTCCTACGGTCTGCCTGGGAAGGCCCGGGCGACAGATGCCTCACCACAAGTCGGCCTTACCCCCGGTACCGGGGTCCTTACTCTGCCGGGAACCTGGATGTAGCCCGGGTGCCGGGGGCCCTACCGTAAACCTCAGAGGTCGTTGGTCAGGTTGTCCTTAGCCTATCGAACAACTGGATTTGACCGTCTCGTCGAGCCTTGGTACGTGCCCGCGGGACATAGACGGGGGAAGCGGAATGCCACGGCTACCTGGAGCCCGTATGCCGGAAGTGGGTAAAGGGAGAAGTTGAGGGGGGAGGGAAGTGCCTGTAGCGGTCCTGGATAACTCTGGGGAGCTATCAGCGAGGGAAGGGAAGGGGCAGGCCAGTTAGTGGAGCGAGGGCGCCGACCAACTGCTTGTCGAGTTATATTTGATTTTTTTGTTGGGAGGGGAAAAAATGAAATTACGCATACCCAGGAGTAAGACCTCCCTGCTATGGCCGGGTCCCTACATATTGAGCGGGAATCAGGTCGTGTAAACAACCTCTTTGTTGTATGACAGTTATCGATGTTCGATACCAATCGATACCGATAACTACCTAGCGCTGGCTTTTATAACATTGGCGTGGCGGTTGCGGGGTGAAAGGTGGGGCGGCGGCTGGCGTTGGTGGTGGTAGACATCGGCAGGGTAGGTCGGCCGCGCGCTGAGGCGAGAGGCGGCGGCGGCGGTTGTGATAATAACGGCCTGATTGTTACAAACTGGGTGACCAATTACAACGACAAGAATTCCAAACTGTCACTTTCCCGGACAAAAACAGGCTTGTTGAGAACGGGGTTAACACCATCAAAAATCATATAACTAAACGAATACGCAGAAGGTTGTTGGAGTACAACGAAATAATTTATCGCTATACAGCTCCTTGGACAAGTCATCGATGCAAAATTGCATCAAATTAATAACTAAAATTATTAAACGATAGCACACATTTTCTTCACGAGGACGACATAATCGACTCTATTGAACGCCTTGCGCAAGTCCAGATAGAAGCGTGGTGTCGCGGCCCGGGTCTGCCCGTACGCCTCAGCACTCGCCGCTGCCGTCGCCATCGAGCAGATGTGGATCCGAGTAAAAAAGTAAAAACCCATAGCTACTCGAAACCCCTTTGATTTTCGGTTAGGGTGTTAAAAGATAAAATTTGTTGAAATGTACTCTACTTTGGCCCCTTAATATATTGCATCGAATAACCAGTCACCTGTATGTGGACATTGCTTGTTATGTATAATAAAACAACCCGAAGTTGAGCAAAGCAGCTCTTCGCCGTGAAGAATCGAACTTTACCCCATCAACGGCCACGAGATCAGTGATCAGTGTCTGAGCAGTTCATTTTCAGAGGACACTATTTACACTGTGGAGACAAAAGAGAGAGAGAGAGAGAGAGAGAGAGAGAGAGAGAGAAACTGAGAGTTTCTTATGGCTAAAAAGAAGAATAAACCACAAAAAGGCCCATTGCAAAATCCCGATTGCCCAGTAGGCGATGATCTGCCCGATGACGAAATAGAGGATGTCTTGTGGGCCCAAGACTTCGACGATGCATTGCTAACTACTGATAGCGATGCGACGATCTAGATACGGATAAAGCTCAACAAGGCTCTTCCAAGAGGGCTAAACTAACTTAATTGATTGACATTAAATTTTTCGGTGTCTCTCTTTTGCCGCGATAGTTTTTTTTCTTTGATAGTAATTAAGCCTGCGTTTGATGGGCTATTAAGTCTATATATTCGTAAGATTTGATGGCATGCGTCAGTATACTATTTTATTCTACCGGTTTTGTATAACAGTCGAACATCAGAATCAAATTTCATTATAACAGTAGATAGCATATACTTTTATATGCTTATAGATATACTTATAGATAGCATATATATGCTATCTACTGTTATGATGAAATTTGATTGTGATTCTGTTGGCTCGCTGATTTGCACGGCGTACTAAGGTTGTCAAAACAACTCTATTCAGGGCATTCTGCCAGAATTTTTACACCTGCAGTCTGTGGGTTCGATATACGCAGAAATCGTACAATGCCCTGCGTAACCAGTATAACAATGCCTTCAGGGTGCTGTTGGGGCTGCCACGATTTTGTAGTGCATCACGAATGTTTGCGGAGGCGCGTGTTGATAGCTTCCACGCAATTATGCGTAAAAGGATGGCGTCTCTGTTGTGCAGAATTCGTGACAGCGGCCAACGGTCTCCTGCAGGTAAGAGCAGCTAGGGTAGACAAACCCTTTATGCAGCATTGGGTTGAAGCTCATACATTGCCAGGCATAGGTTCGCGCCTAAATTAGAAAAATTTGGTATGCTGTGCACTGTATTGTGTTTATATTGTAATACTAATATAGATTATAAGACTACTTATAACACTTGTACATATATGAACTTGGTCTGAAATAAATGATTATTTTTATTATTATTATTATGATTATTGACACTTAACCTTAAAGTTATTGCACTAAAATAATTTTAACGAGATTATTCACATTAGGGCATGATAGTGCCCGCCAAGACGAGCCAGGCAAAGCGCACGCTACGCAGGCAGCGCACACTACCTTTGCTCGAAGCTCTTCGTCGTTTTTTTGAATTTTGATTATACCAGAAAACAAAATTCTCGGGATATGACGTCAATAGTGGACTTATTAAACGTATAAAGTTTCAATTACATAGCTTTTATACTTTAGGTTATATTGATATCTTAAAACCCCCGATATCGTCACTGACTCACTGATGATTATCAAAATTTAAAGTTTTTGATGACCCAGGGGTTCGTAGAAAGAACTATGTATAACAAAAAAGTAACGCACAGTGAATATTTTTTTCTCTCTTCGCCCTTGTGACGGTAGCAAAATGGCCAAGCCACATATTTTGACTAAGGTGTAGATTTGTGAAGTTAGGGCTTGTAGAGTTAGGGTGTGTGCATGTGAGATCTGATAACTTTTTGACAGAGCGAGCCCATGTGGTCTCGTCTTGGCAACATTTTACATGAAAATGTTTTTGGTGGGATGTTATTGTTTAAAATAAATGTAGCACCCAAGTAAAACCCTATTCCTACACTGTGCCCCTACAGTATTTAATTTCATCTCCGGTTTGAGCTATAGTAAGACTAGGAGCAGACAGAGAGTAGACATAAGGTATTTGAATTAAAACCAGGTAGTTTATTGTTTATTAATTTTATAGTCTATTGGGTAACAAAGTATAAAATATTTAAAATTTACTTAAACATAAAATTTTTACTAACTAAAACCAAATTTCCATAACAGGCATGTCTTGACTTCCCATTTATTGATCATCGATACGAAAATACTATGCATACTTATTATCAAATAATAAATAACATTAATTGAGCAACTTATAAATATAAAACACATTTGTGTGTACATATCACTCTCTGAGGAGAAAGTATTCATAACGCCTGCTGAAGTATTTACCCATACAGGTTGCTCCAAGAAAAAGTTATTCTCAGTTTATACTCCCGGCGACGCTATCCCTGTTTCGGTTTATACATTGTTCACAAATAATCCCCGTTCATATTACCCATTAGAAAGTCTGTTGTATGAAATGTTAGCCAAGCAAAATCAGTTTAATCGGATTTTTCAGGCACACTTCAGGCTAAATGGCTGAATAGAGATCTTCTATAAAACCAGTCAACTCTTTGAGTATGATTGTTATTCAAATAACGCAATGTATTTGTGTACATTGACGCGTCTATTGGAAAGAGACACAAGTGTTATAGAAAATCTCTACATTAATATACCTACTAATAATAGCAGTTAGTCTAAACCCAACTATGTTCATGATGGCTCGATACAAAATCGTTACGACCGAATACTTAAACGCTACCTTTTTCACGACTGCCCAAAAATATGATGTGTTTCCTAATTGTGTAGGTATATTAAGCATCAGATATACACGGTGAATGTTGTTCCTGTTGTTCCTGCTGGCATAGAGCTTAGGTTTATGCAGTACAACTGATTTGTAGGGTCGGTTTAAACTTTAAATGATAAATATAAAAAAATGTTCCTAAAATTTTTGTTGTGATCAAATTCGAATATTACTACAGTTGCAGTGAGATTGCACGCACTGGTTATCCCGCGGCGCATCGACTAGGATTCTCATCGGTTAATAGAAGCAAGTATCTACGCCCAGGTGACGGTGCACTGCTAATTTCGAGTAACTCATTTGTATTATTTTTATAATTAAAAAATAGTTTTTTATTTCAGGTGTTGATTTTTTTTCAACCTTCTAATCGACAGTGCTACTGATATATAGTTGCTACACTTCGGGATCAAAAAAATCACCGTGTAATATGAGTGCCCAAGCTACTCAAATAGATCTAGAGGAACCAGAAATATCTACTTACATAGCGAAAATGTCAAAACCGTTTTGACCCAGATAATGTTACCATCTTATTGACACTGGCCTGTCGATATTTCTGCTTGTTGTTGTAGTTGCTAGTGCGCTAGCATACCATTCATATCTGATACTGACTATACATATAAACTATGTTTTTCCTTATAAAATTGAGTACAGTTTCAATATTAAGGCGTTATATACTAAGGCGCCCTGTCTAAAATGAAATATTAGGCAAGAAAAAACTATCTACGGTAATTTAATATTGAATCGAAATTTGGAGCGATATCACAGCGATTTTGACTCATTTCTATCGATACGATAACTACTTACTTATTACGTATAGGCACACATGTCTGTCTTTATTTTAAACTTATCAATAATTTTATAAAAGCACCCTATGAAGTCCAAATTCAGCACTTTCGCACAAAGTCGCCCCACGATCTTTCCGAACTTCTCACTTGCTATTCTATCGTGCAATGTTAATTAATTAAGAACGACAATCAAGAAATTCGGATCTTCTACAATTATATTCTATTTAGTAATTAATCAATCTCAAATACTTAAACGAATAAGTATCCTGTATAACTATAAATGTTTGATCCTCACTCATATTAATATCATCGACATATATACCACTAGCTTAGGCAATTTGACAATAATTGGGCCATTTTGCATTTTATCGCACGGCGTTAAGTTTCCATTTCAGGAGGATGAATGCTGCTATTCTCAGTACAACTACTGTGACGGTTAGCGCCATCACATCGAACCAGAAGTTATCGGGCGACATTGCCACCTCTTCTAGGAATTTGGAAGGATACCTGAAAACAAAAATGGAAAATAAACATCATAAATAAATAAAAGTGGGAAATAAGTATTTAAGTCATTAGCGCTAAACTCTATCTCTGACATCTATCACAATCTCTTTTAAATTAATTTTTTGAAGGTGGTTCGTAATAGTTTTTTATTAAAAATTCAAAAGGTATACTTGTACACAATACTGTCGTTTTACGTTTTCCCATGTACAATGGTATATGAGTTTCGTTTATCTGAGATTCGTGCGCGCGTTCGATGTCCTTCTCGCACTTGACCGGTTTGATTTTATATGATTTGTGTGCAATAAAGAAATTATGATTATTTGACGCGAGTTCTCTTTAAGCGATGTGATTAGTGGATTTCGAATGGGACTGGTATTGCTACCTGTAGCTATTAAGTATTCTGTGCTGTAGCCTTATTATATGTATTTTCTGGTAACAATCGCAATACCAAATGAAATTGATATCAATTTAAAAATGGACACGATTATTTAACAGGAGCTGTCTTTTATTGCGACTTGGCTTGTTCATGCGACGTTCTGATTGTTTTTTTAAAAGCGGTAATAATCGCCAGCTAACTGTCAACTATTTTGAACAGGCTATGCGGACTATGAGTTACAGAGAAGAAGCAGAGAAGATATGAAAAACTGACAAAAAGTCATGTTCCAAATGTGGTCTGGTTAAAAATAAGTAAAATTTAAACTTAGTTACATAATCTTTATTAGGTAGTAGGAGGGGTAACATTACATGCTATTGTTTATTCCAGCTTTAAATGCAGTTTTGCAAGCTTTTGAAAAATGTGTTATCCAAAAGTTAAGAAGCAAATATCACAACTAACTGATACTGTAAATATTGGCATATATGTTGCCGTTACTTTTAGGTATCATTTGTATATAATTTAATTAACGTACCTTGTACTGTAACAAGGTTGTAGGTAACCTACATACCTGCTACCTTATTTATGAAAGCGGGGAATCGTAATGTGAATCTGGCAACCGGATATTGCATTTGCCCATTTTCTTTGTGACAGTTGACAGATGTGCACTACAGCCAACTTAACGGCGAAGAGAATTTAAAGCTGAAATTCACCATATTTTGGGGAATGATAGTGCCTATCATTATTAACATCTTTCCCCCAGAAACATATGGTCGCTAATGAAAAAAAAATCGTCTCTCAGTACATTGACCCGATCAGCTGACTACAAGTAACTATGGGAAACGCCATTTCTTTTTCATTTAGCACCCTACGTTTCTTTGGGAAAGATGTTCATAATGATGGGTACTATCACTCCCCGAAATATTGTCAGCTACTTAAATGTCACCTTGTATAGCAAACCCAGCACTGAAGTCTCGCGCCGTAGCGGCCAGAACGCAGCCCTCCCGCAACGTCCTACCGAAGAGGATCAGACTCAATTTGAAAATGAAACTACCACTCACACGTAATGGCAGTATTCAGCTTGTTCGCACGCCAGCTTAGGTCGCTCTCTGCCGTAGATGGCTCCAATGTACCCTTCCAGGCCATACCGGAGGTACGAGATGTAAGAGCCCCAGTACAGGTAGGACGGCAGGTCTCGAAGCGTCACGCCGAAGCCGGCGAACATCATCATCGGGACGGAGAGCGTGGGGCCGAGGAAGGTACCGTTCTGGAAACCATGAAACATAGCATTGTGCCGTTTCTCCTTAATCACGGGTGGCGCCCGGTGGAGATGGTGCCATTTACCCGGCTTTGAGTTTTATTAAAATGGCTTGCGGTTCAAAACCGCGATGCCTCATATCATAACCATGCCCTTGACAGGTTAAACTCTCAAAAACTGAGGGTAGTTGGGACTGGTCGCAATTTTGAACCTTATGACATGGTAATAAAATTTAAAACCTATAACGGAAAAGTGGCGTTATCTAACGCTGGTGGTATTCAAGAGTTTATGTTACAGAAACACGTTCTTGAAACAATTTTTAACCGACTTCACAACAGGAAGGTTTACAATTCATCGGGATTTACGTCGATTTTTCCCAGACGGGTGGAGTGATTTGGAAAATACACTGACGAGCAATGAAAAAGTTCCAGTGACATAGCACCACATTACTCCTAAACGGGAAAGGCTAGCTTAGTGGCGCCGTCTGCAATATTGAAGTACATTTAACAGCGCATCAGAATATTACCAATTAAAAACGTATACTTTTTAATTTATGAAGCTAGGTTCTATGTCTTAGGAGATATTAAGGTGTTTGTCGGCAATTTGTGGGTGGAACTTTTTCATTGCTCGTCAGTGTAGTTTTTTGTTTTGTTGTTTCCAGCTTTCGATTGACATCAGATAAGGATCAGATGATGGGATCCTGGAGAAATCGAGGGAACACTTCAAATATTACAGCGATTTTTCTATAGTTCTTAGTTGCTCGTGCGTTTACTCTAGGAAAGGGTCATTTTGTAAAGTGGAAGTGATGATGAAGACCACAGATCGCCTCCGGAGCGGCTCAATACTAGGTATCCTGCAGGCCAGTGATGTGTACTCGTCATAATGCATTATGGTGAAATGCAAGGGATGGTGACGTCCAGGAGACCTTCTCAACAACAACAGGTTTAAGTGATTTTTTCTAAAGATTAACTTTTTGTTTAAACTATTGAAATATCACCGAAGCAACAAAAAGTGGTCCTATAAAAGCTCTTAGAACTTTTTAGAAAACACTGAATTTGGTCCTATAACGTCCCTAAGAACGTCACAGTTCTTCGAAAGTGGCGAAATTATATCACTGTTTAGTACTAAAAACTAATCAGTAAAAGTGTTACACATGACCAATCAGTTTTATAGAAACGACATAGCAGTGTCGAAAGTTTCAAAATGGTGATGTACTGGCCTCAAAAGGACTCTTTATAGTACTTTTTCATACTATAAAATTTACATAGCAGGGTCGAAAGTTTCAAAATAGTGATCTACTGGATTCAATAGGACTCTTTATCGTCAAGACCTTTTCCGTCAAGATTTGCAAGAATTCGTTGTGTTTGTTAAATATATATATATATATTAGGAATCAAAGTCATGTGACTACTAAGAGGTGAGTTGGATTATTACCTAATTACCTAATGATATTTCGCCTATAATGTTGGAAATGTTGTGCAACCGCAGTTTTATTGATGAACTAGGGTATGGTTAACCACAAATTTCAAGTGCCCCCCAAGAATGTTTGAGTGTTAGCTAAAATATTTATTAAATGATAACACATTATGTCGACAACCGCCATTGCAGTAGGTACTTGTCGTTACGATGTTTTCATTGTGTCAGATTGAATTTAGGGTTCTATGGGTACGTACGTAATCTATATAAAACACTAAAAGTTTAATTTTTACCCAGCTGCACCAGAAGGAAGGTTTTTCGAGCGTATATATGTTTGTGTTTGGTATTGCATAAAAATACAGTCGGGTTTGTTGATTTTATAACAATTCCAATGAAACGGGGTAAATATGGTTTGAGGATACCTACATATGTAAAATGAAAAAAACAAAATGTATTTTTTTCTTCACAATCTTGAAAAAAACATGGCACCATAGTATATCTCACTTTCAAGGTAACATGTAGGTAGTGGTAACATGTTTGAAGGAAGTGAGTTATAGAGTGCGCATCCAGGAAATGGTAAATTTAGTTTTATTATATATAATAATAGTTTTTTTTTTGTCACAAATCACTGCTGTCTTTATGTTCTTTATCGCAAGATAAACGATTCTACGGAATCATTCTCCTTAATTCTTCTTTCATCTTAACTTTCGTTGCTACTATTGTTAGTTTATTTTGTAGATAATGAGGATGTTGCTTTTTATAGCGTTTTTGCACTTCTCTTCTGTAAGTACCACTGCGTTTAAATATTTTCCAATTTCTATTATCCATTTTAGAAGAAATAACTAAGTACGTAAACCCAAACGGGACGGAACCCACCGAATTCACCATGAATAAAATGGCCAAGTATTGTTCTAAAAGCGTATTTAAAATCATAATTATAGGGCATAATGGTCCTCATATAACTAATTGTATACCCCTTACGTGCGTTTTACGTTTTATTAAGGTGATAAATACTTTGTTATAGTACCAAAACGTGCTACAAGAAACCAAAAAAGTCATTGAATTCATGATATTATTTGAACTATAAGATAAATTTTATTGCTATTATAGTGCAGTTGCGTCACATAAGCGTGTTCTTACTATTGGCTATGTCACAAACTTGCTCTATTGTACAGTTTTCGTATGTACTAACCAACTAGATACTATAACAGTGATTTCAATAACTACAATAAGACTAAATCGTCTAGTAATAGAGTATTTATCATTGTTAAAACTAGAGCACTATAGGAATACACTTGGAACTATTACAACACAAATACGATGAATAAAGGTATCTGTAATCACTTCTATAAAGCAGTATCCTTCTATACTAGTATCATTAGAAATTTCTATAGCGATATAACTATAAAGGTTGCAAAAAATAGTTTTATAAACGTTTACATCACTTTCGTATAGGTCATATTTGCACTTTATGGTTATAGAGCAAAACAGAGTTCTTGAACGTTTTTATAGAACACAAGGTCACCGCTGTCACTGTTATGTAACGTTAACACAGCGTTGTAGCACTATAAGGTTAAGTTATATGACTGCTTTGCGGGTTGGGCATTATCTATCTTATAAGTCAGTAAGATCAGTACTGTTGATATGCATATCGAAAACGTTCGGTCGAGATAAGCAAAATCTGATAGAGACCGTTACTCTTAGACCCGTGTCAATAAACAGCTCTCAGCCCCGTGAGTAATCTCGAGCGCGTGAAAATTATAGATGATTTGATATGGCAAAACTGTCATTGTGACATAGCTGAGGCAACTCTCAGAGCTGAGACTTTTGACAGTGAGGTTAGCCACTAGCCCGACCCAGCTTCATCAACCATGAGCCAGCGTAGGGGACTATGGGCAATCTTACCTGAATTCGAGTTAATGCGTTTGCCCCTCGGTTAGTTAATGGTCGACATTTATTTTATTGGATCTACGGGTACTAAGATCATACTTATGCAATATAATTCAAAGGGGGGGCAGGAATGCACGGCACAGTAATGCCCGGCCCTGGAATGCCCGACCCCGAAATCGTGGGATTTGGGACGCCAATTCCGGGGCCGGACATTCCACAAGCCGCACATTACTGGGCCGTGCATTCCGAAGCCGTGCACTGCCTGTTCGACCCCGGAATGCCCGGCCACGGAATTGTAGGACGTCTCTCATTGGCTGGAAATACTGGCTTCTGATTGGTCGAACATTTTCGATTTAACTTAGACGAATCTAAGGCCATGGTCATAGTAGTGAGGTTTTTTTGGAAGCAAAGTTTAACATTCACTTGACACATAGCATAACCTAATATTATTCATATTTGGTTAGTTTAAAATAAAAACAAACTCAATTCTGCTATTTGTTAAAAAAAAATACACTGTGAAGACTGAATTCAAGTGCATTATATTTATTGAGTCAAATTTGGCTAGAGTAGGTTATTGTGGCTAAATTTCAATTGGGTCATAGGTTAGGTTGGAACTTAGAAGAAGCAAAACCGAAGCGTAGCGGAGCGAAGCGTATGCATAAAAAAACATTTAATGATATTAATAGATTTTTTGAGATAGAGACACTATGAACACACCCTAACCTCTGATGTAGCAGTTGTCCATAGTACTCGGGACGCCAATTCCGGGGCCGGGCATTCCGGGGTCGAGCACTATTTTGTACGGCCACGGAATGCTCGGCCCAGGAATGCCCGACCCCGGAATCGTGGGCTTTCGGGACGCCAATTCCGGGGCCGGACATTCCTGGGCCGGACAATACTGGGCCGGGCATTACAGGGACTCATTCAAAGGCAGGAATCAACGGTGTTAAATCTGATGGATTGGGTGTAAGAATTGGAGTTCCACAATGGTATATTTATGAGGAGGTTGGCTTGGGGACGTGGACAAGGGCGGACGTGCCCCGGGTTCTCCGAAGGACAATGGATACTTTTTTTTTCCAAAATGACCCATCGTGAAGGTTGATTTGCTGATGTGAAGTTATTCCTGAATTTACGTTTTACACTTAGATTGTGTGCTTTTACTTGAAACAAAGTAGTTATGTGTTTATGATTGTGTGTATTATTTTGTGATATGTGAAGAAGTCTCAGTGATGGGAGTGGAAGCCCTGACCCTGGAGACAGAGGGCCGTGGAGGCAAGGGCGGCATCCTTCGAGAGGAACATGATGAGATTTTGGCGCCGATTCGGGTGAGACCGTTTCATTATTAAACTAACACATCATTAAAGCACTACGAATGCACGTTCCGCGAGATGGGTAGTATAAGTTTGGCCAGAGGGAGACAAGAAAGTCGTCAAAACGGCGATGTTGGCCTATGGTGGACGCAGACGATATGTCATATTCTAACAACCTAGCTACACTAGATTTATTGTGTCTGATTGTTATACCTACTATTTAATCCAGAACAACATTTATACCTACAATGTGATTTTACATTGAAGCTGCAAATATGATATATTATTTTTATAGTAATTGGTGATGTAATTGAGGTAACTTTACAGTGTATGAAGCCTTGCAAGTGATTTCAATTCAGAGCTAGAGCGAGTCGAGTCACATTATTTCTATTTAAATCTTAAAAGTCCATAACAAAATCGGTTAGATCCGCGCTAAACAATAGATGCAGGTAGATAGTTACCAGTGGACGAGAGCTGCGCAGCTGTGGCGTTGCATGTGGATTGTGGAAAAGAAATAACTCGAATAATGCGAGTACCCATCTTTCCAGGATGAGGTGGTGTGGCACAGACTGTCGCGGAACCTTGATTCTTATGGAATAGGTCCACAGATCATCTCACACAATGTCCAAATCGTATATTTAATATTTTTTGCTAAACACCTTGCAGTGAATAAAAATAACCCAGTTTTTGAGTTTTGGACCCATGTGATTAGTATTTTCATACCAAATGTTAGTAGTGTGATAACGTCGTTGACGAATACCATTTCATAACCTAAACTGACACAAAGATCGCTTCAAATTAATACGATAACTCTAAAACTATACCACAGGCATGATCCTGTACTAGTAGGTAGGAATTAAATATGCGTAAACACAAAAACATCGAATAAAATGAGTCAGGCACCTACCAATCACCGTAAAAAAACGAAACTATTTAACACCACCCAGTCCGAACGGCCCGACTATTCCAAAAATGCATATTCTGAGAAATTTCGAGAAAAAGCCAATACTTGCACATCATAAAGGGATCGTTTCAACATCGTGCAGAAAACAGGCCATTAAAAAAGGACTACCACAGACGAACAATTACAAAGAATCGGAAACGAACCTTTGACGATCGCAATCCATACGCTTAACAACACAGAGGTATTTCATATAACTCTCTCTAGTTACTGGGTGCTTTCCCACAGCAACAACTCAAGAAGATACCAAAATGGAAGCCTCACCAATGCCGAGAGACGGCAACTGCATATTCCATGCAATTGCTAACCAAACTAATCACCCATGTCAATTAATACTTGACGACACTCACATTCGTAAGGTCCTGGATAAATATGTGGAAGAAAACTATTAACAGAATATAAATCTTGCAATCGCAGAGTCTGAAGAAACACTCATCAACTACATTAAGAATCTGCACAATTGCGGCGGCGGATCCGGCTGCCGACGCGTTGGCTGCGACTTACTGGGTCATAGTCCTTCTACTCGACTAGAGTTCATCATATTGGATAGAGTTCCAATTCGAATGGTGACGGAAATAAAATATCTCGGCACTTATATTACTGCATGCAGTACATCGCAGTAGAGACACCTGTACGAAAAGATGTCAACAAGGGCTGTACACTATGCCTTAATACACTTTGTAAAGAAGACAAACATGGACTGGAAAATATCTCGCTTAATATACAAAATGTTCATTTCACTGTGCATTTCATATGGACTAAAAGTGACAGCCCTCACCAAACACTAAGAAAATATGAACGCATGATCTTGAGTGATATGTTCGAGAATGCCAAAAACCACCCAAAACATAGGAAAATGCACGACATCCTACAGAGGACGCCCCCAAAAACACATATTCCACGCCGCCCTGAACTTCGAAACTAGTTGGAAGAAAGTTGGACGACCCATACACACCTGGAAAGACTATATTAAATACTACGGACAGAATCCTAGCTACTGGATGGCAATAGCACACACTAGGGATGATGCTAGGGTCGCCTCAAAAGAAATATACCAGGTTCCGGAAATGGACATCGAAACTGAAAGCATTTCGACCAACCCAGCAGAACAGAACCCAGAAAATCACCCAACACCACATGACACAGAAGATGAGGAAACATGAAGATTTTTTCTGCTCTCCCATCCATCACATATCTTCCCCTGTCCAAACTTTCTATATTGGCTAAAGGTTGCATTAATCGGTCGATTATATTCACAATCCTCTCCTATCACATTGAGCAGGTCACTCCCCCCCCTCAAAAAAGTGCCCTCTGGTATGCCGGCCATTTGACCGGACTAGGTATAATCCTGGCTGGAGTAGTACAATTCGTTCGTTCGTTCAAAAAACAAGATTTTGGTGATGTTGATAATGTCTTTAAACACAGCGTCACGCCTTTTCCCCTACGGGGTGGCAGAGGCACCATTGTGCCCACTTTGAGTCAGTTATTCAATACTCCATTTTGCGTGACAGGAGGCTAGCCGATCGCCGCAGCATCGTCTTTAAACCTGAATTGGTTATGTGGTATATTGTTTAATATCAACAGAAATAAAGAAATTTTGTTTAATTTATTTGCAATACTCACAACAACATCAAATACGGCTCCGATCATCAGCCCAAAGCTTTGCGCGACCAGCACCGTATAGATGGAGATGACGAGGAACTGAGTGAACCTGATGGTTTCCAGCGGCTGCGCAGACATCGTGTACACAATCACGCTAAATATCGTGCACGAAACTATCTGGAATTGTAAACAGACACTTTTAAAATATCTAAAAATCTGTCAAGTGCGAGTCGGACTCCCACACGATGGATTCCGCACAATTTGTGTTTGTTTTTAAAGGAACGACCAATTTGCAGCGTTCAGATTGTTTCCTTCACTTGTGCTATAAGACCTTTCTTCGCGCCAAAATTCATGATTCTAGGTCAACAAGAAGTCTCCTGTGGGCTTTGATTACCTTGCGAGTATCAAGCAAATTCGGCAAAAATCGTGACAAAAACGTTTTGATTGCATTGATCTGTCAGTTTGTATTTTTCAAGAGACCACAGATTTGAGTAATCCATATTATTTTAGTTTGATACCTCCACGCGTTCCTTGGTCTTGACAGATGGACAGACAGACTGATAGATGGACAGACGGACAACGAAGTAATCCTATAACTAACTAACACTAAAATTTACATACAGGCACTTAAGTTGCTTCTGGCCCCACACTAGGATACCCTGGGTCGTAGGAACCAGAAACAGTGGCGTCACAAACTTGTAAACATCCAAGACGTGGGGCTTTCTTTCTTCATTCCTTTTTTCCTTTTATGGTACGTAAGGAACCCTAAAAATGCAAATATTTCTTTTGTATGAGGACACCCCTTATTTTTTAAATAACTTATGGTCCATTATTATTATTATTATTATTATTTGTTGCTGAAGCTGCAACAGAAATACACATTCTGTGAAAATTTCAACTTTCTATCTATTACGGTTCATGAGATACAGCCCGCTGACGGACAGACAGACAGACAGACAACCGAGACTTAGTACTAGGGTTCCGTATGTCCTTTCGGGTACGGAACTCTAAGAATCTAACTGTGGTAGTTTCTCGCCCTCTTCTCCCACAGTGGTCTAATCCAACGTACAAAAGCAGCAAGTTTAACGTGTGTAAGTACATCATTTGTAATATCTACTTAAATAAAGACCGTTGGAATTTTAAATAGGATTTGAATTAGCACATCGACCCACTGCTGGGCATAGGACTTCTCTGCAGCACCTCATGCCCTGTGCCAATAGCACTCAGTCATCCAGTCGGACCATCGGGCAGGTGGAGGGTCTACCACTGGCCATATTTCTATGCTCATGTTCAATGGGATGAAAACCATGGCCGGCGCAAGATCTAACATGGTTTTCAGTGAATAAATAAGGTGTTTACCCTTTCTTACCGATATAGGAAGATCGACTATGGTTACTGTCGTATAGTATGCGCCCAGAGAGTACCATCTGTTGAAGTGTTCTTTGGATAGAATGGACATCTCTGAGGGGACTGAAAGTAGAAAAGTACATTGTTAAGAGCAATAAACAGGTACAGTATCTTATGGTTGCATTCGAGCTTTGTTGTCAATAGGTTTCACGCTCACTTCTCACGCAGGAGATGCAGGTTCGAATTCGGTGCTGACTTTGTACCAACGAGATAATCCTTCGTGTTAGGTTGAACATGTAAGAACAACAAAAAATACTTAAAACATAAACTTAAGTACACAAAATATAATAAGAAGTTTGGTGATCATTTATCCAAACATAATTTGGTGATCATTTCCCAATTCTGGCAGTCATTTCGAATTTATTAGTAGTAAATTTTCGAATTTTTTGAATATCGTTCAAACACAGGCCGTATACTAAGTGCGAGCACTCACAAGTGAGTATGGTCAGCATCATCGGCGACATCATGTGATGCATGAGTATCGCGAACAGCAGGTTGTAGTTCTCCAGCACTCTGGAACCCTCGTTGCCGGCGTTGATGAAGAGCGCGCCCAGCATGATGCCGACGACCACGTTCACAAGCACGCGCAGGTGGGTCATGGTCTGGGGAAACATAAACGTCAAGCCACGTTGCTCTTACATACATATACCTGCAAATATATGTATGTAAGAGCAACGTGTAGTCTTTTAGGGGTTTGTTAGGTACGAAATTCTGACCAATTCCATTGTGAACCCAGTTGTTTTTCGATAAAACGTAACATCGCCGGCTAGTTAATAAAGGAATATATTAAACTGCACATCAAAAATACTGATTTTCACAGCAAATATAAGGGTAGCTTAGGTGAAGGGTAAAGGGGGTGAGCAAAGCGAAGACCCCTCTATCCTTCGTGTTAGGTTCAACATGTAAGAACAACAAAAAATAACTTAAAACATGAACTTAAGTACTCATTAAATATTTAAAACATAAAATGTGTTTTTGTTGATCCTTTTTTGCTGTGCAAATCAGTATTTTTGATGAGCTATTAAATACTAGCCGTTAATAAAGGTTTCTTAGAAATAATAAGCCATCGTCCAACTGAGCAATCGATCAATGGTATTCGGTGAAAGGAAAACCGATCAAATTACATTCGGAGTCATATAGGAAAATCCTTCATACCTAGTCATGCGCCCAATTTCTATGGATAGTCAAAAATAAAGTTTCCCTGCTCAAAACACTTTCAAACTTAAAGTCACTTATAATGATATCCCTAAGAAGCCCTTATAATAATACCTTTCTATAATAGATACACAATGCTTCTTGACTTCAGCACTTGAGAGTTGTCACTTGGCTGTCACAAACATGGACTTGAGACATCTTAAGAGAATATCGGCTGATTTCGCTCTTGGAATCAAATAATATGGGCCTATGGGATGGTAACCAGAAAGTCGACGTAACTACGAGATAAGCATCGATGTTAAAGACATCGCATTTAAGTTATCCGGAACCTTTCGATTGCAATTCTGAAATTCGACCGCTGCGTCCCACAGAGGTCGTTAAGGAGGAGCATAAACTAGGGTTGAATTACTGTCTAATTAATCCTCATGGCCAACTAATTAAAAGTTACGATATGTCCTATACACCGATGTGTTCAATGGTATGTCATTGCGACAGTATCCGGTTTAGTGTGCAATTATAGTGCAAAAACTAACTACTCTTAGTTAGCTAGTGCAATGATGATAAGAATAATTGAGGTTAGCGATAGCAAGCGAGGCCACACCGTCGCCTATCATGTTTCCGTCTAACGATATTTATGAGGATTGAAACTTTCCACCATAAACCTGAAAAACTGGCTAAATGCGAGTCGGACTCGCGCACGAATTGTTCCGTACCGTAATACATAGTTTGGATTTTACATACCAAAATGTTTTTTTACAAAGTTATTGGTCAGGCTACTTTCACACTCCATGTACGTAACTAGTGAATTCATAAGTTTGTTAGTGGTATTGAAATAATTGTTGTATGGGAGCCCCCTTAAATATTTATTTTATTCTGTCTATGAGTATTTGTTGTTATAGCGGCAACAGAAATACATCATCTGTGAAAATTTCAACTGTCTTACTATCACGGTTCTTGAGATACAGCCTGGTGACAGACGGACAGACCGACAGACGGTCAGCGGAGTCTTAGTAATAGGGTCCCGTTTTTACCCTTTGGGTACGGAACCATAAAAACTAATTCACATATTTATTCAACTGAAATCGACTGAAAGTTGTGGAAAAGTTTAAATTGTCCCATTCACCCAATCACATTCACATCACATTATTTTACACAAGCCGTCTTTTATCGCGACTTTGCTTTCGTCACATTAAATGCGGCGAATTAGCTGTGGACTGGAGCTACTGAATAAGGCACCAGTTGATTCTTGAACAAGATGGAAATACTTACAGCGTCCCGCTTAGCCTTCAAGAAGCCTCTTCTTATAAGTACACTGAGATGGTTAAACAGCGAGGTCTCATATTCGCCTGGGCCTGCGTCCTGTTCCTTCAGGGCACTGAGGGGGTACTGCTTCCTCAACTCCTCCATATTCGGGATGTCCTGTTCATCGAAGAACTCCAAGCACCGGCCGTTTTCGGACTTCGTTGTGAGGAGTGCGACTTTGTCTTCGCCGTATTCGCCGCATGCTAGCTCAATTACTGGAAGGGAAATATTGGGAATGTTACTGCCGGAGTCTACGATAACTTGATTATGACGACTACCTAGACAAAGTACAATTACGTATGCATTTAGTAGTAGTAGTAGTGCCTATTGCACTGGCATCTTGGGGTGACTTCAACTCAACTAGATTTAGAACAAAATTTAGTACACTCAACTTTGTTAATGTTGTCAACTTAGCGTCACATCTTTTCCCATACGGTGTGAGAGAGGCACATTGTGCCCACATTTAGGCAATCAACGTCATCATAATGGCCCACTTCACCTCTCTCAAGATAAAATAATTTCGTAATGTCTTTATTGTACTACACAAAACAGACATACAGATAACATATAATAGAAAAAATATGTACAAAGGCGAGCTTATATCTCAAAAGAGATTTCTTCAAGCAAACCAAGATGGTAGGAAAGGTGATGATTGAGAGGGGGAAGACCTGCGCGTACAATAAAACTCTATAAATACTACGACTAATATATACTACAAACAATATTATACTGATAACCCTAATAGCTAAAAATAGACTGCATACACAATTACTTAAATACAACGTAACAATATATCTAACTGGAAAGGGAGAGAGATAGTGCTTCTTTAGCCGGTTTTTGAATATATTTAGAGATGGACTGTCCCTGATAGTGCAAGGAAGCTCATTCCACAGTCGTACGGCTCGGATTCTGAACCCGTGCTCGTAGGCTGTAGTGGAGCGATCTGGAGCTTTGAGCGTAGACGCCATATGAGTTCTCCGAGGATGATAATATAAATTAATGATTACCCCACAACCGCCTCAGCCGTTTAAAGTACACTTACTATAATCAGCCGGATTATGATAAATCGGGCACGGGATCCCAGCCTGCTCCAGGTACGGCACCAGGTTGGTCGTAGAGCCCTGGTAGAGGCACTGTCCTGCCCCCAGCACATACACCTGGTCGAACAGCGCGAACAGGGAGGCTGACGGCTGGTGGACTGTGCACACGATCGTACGACCCTGGTGCGCCAGCTTACGGCAGAGCTGGACCACCTGGGTACATGACGAACTGTCCAGGCCTCTGGAAATTGACGAAGATGAAGTTAGTTAAGGAAAGAGATTGAAGACGGCATAAATAAATGATATAAGCTGTTGTTTTGATTAATTTTAAATGACCTTTGGCTGATTGCCTCATGAGGTGTGATCTTGCCTCTGATCCTTTGAAAGACGTAAAACCCATGTTAAAATTGTTTACCGGACGCGTGGATGCCTACATTAATCGCGGCACGCGAGCCTAATCCACCGAAAGTGGCTCCAACTTCAGACAGAAAGGCCTTCTGCCAAGAACTCTTAGATGAATTTTATTGCAATATGTACCTACCTATCTACCCCGACCAGTATTTTCTGTGGCTTGCTTTTTACATTGATCTCAATATAGACAGTTCCCTGCAGTTTCGTTTTTTTGATAGAACGTAGCTCTTATTTCTGAATACATATAATGATAGTTCACACGATTTGACGTTACGCGTGTTGCGATTTTGCGTTACCTAATGGTATTGATTATATGTTAATTCTCTTTAACAAATATTTAAAACATTTATATTTTGTATTTGTATGCGTGTTATTTAAGTTATACGGAAACTATTTCTGGAACAAAGACTTATTATTATTATTGATAACAGAGATGAAGATAACTACAATTATCATGAAATTAGTTGCTATGAGCCGATATGATGTATCTAATTAGTTAATAAGTAAAATAATGAAGTATAGTTATACACTCCTATCTTGAGACCAACTAATCAAAAAACTCTCGCAGAGGAGGGAAGTTTTAAAGTCGTGGCCTTTTCTAGATGAGTTGGCTGTGCCTCTGCCTTCTCATCTGGGAAATAGTAGGACTTCATAATGGGTTATGTTTAAACGATCACCAAAAACGCACCTATTTCACTACCAATAAATTCGAAACGACCGCCAGAATAAGTAAACGGCCACCAAATTGTGTTTGGATAAATGATCAGGAAACTTCTTTATATTTTTTGTGTACTTAAGTTTATGTTTTAAGTATTTTTTGTACTTACATGTTCAACCTAACACGAAGGATAAAGGTGGCTTCGCTTCGCTCACCCCATTTACTCTTCTCCTAAGCTACCGCAGTATTTTGCCGTGATATTTTCTGCAACTTTTAGTGATCATTTATCCATTTTTGATAGCATTTACCCGTTTTTGGGTAGGAAAAAAATATTTTGGTGGTCATTTAAATTATTCTCCTTCATAATTCCTTTTCCTTCTGAGATACGAACGACGTGGTATGGCGCGGTCTTGCTTATAGCTGTTGCCTTAAATCATCAGGAAAAAGGTCCTGGTGGTTGGACAGTCGAACCACGCGGTCCCAAGGACACGAAGTAGTGTTGACACAACTCTCGTTATTCGCTTACATCACATGCATACGAGGGTCTTACTTATATTAGAATCAATGAAGTGAATTGATGGTTTCCGCATATAATAATACCAGTGGCATGGAAACTGTGGTGTGACTAGAAGTGCACAGGACAAAGTCGCATTTTAATCTTATCTATCACGTATTTAATTAACTCTTGACGTAATTTGCGAGATTGAAACAATATCATTTTATCTTGAACGATATTCGTCAAACTGGCATAATGCACTATATAGATGGTGATTATTTTTCATATTTTGTTAAAACTCATTTTACTTCGCCAAGCAGTTAACTCAAAGCTGAGTAAGCAATAATCTTAACATATTTGTCACACTTATGCCTTATATATATATATATAGGTATATTATTAATTTATTTCATAGACTGTCCACATTATGTAATAGTACCTACTTGGATTTCTTGTATCATTTATAACCTTCAATTTATAACCTACCTAGTCGTGACTCCCTGAAAGTCAATATATTTATGAAAATATCATGTACGTTAGAAAGAACATAGCTTCAATAAAAATGTTGATAGGCACAAGCGAAATAATATAAGAAGCGGAAATCAAATTGACCAACCCTACTATAGACTAGCTAAAGAACTTCATTTGTGGGACTAAGTATTCTATAACAAAATACCGGAAGAGATATTAAATTTGTCACAGAAGAAATTTAAAGGCATTGTTAAAAAAACATTATGTTATAAAGCCTATTATAGGTTGGATGATTACATTAATGACAAAGAGGTATGGAGCTTGATTGTAACACAAGAACTATTTTTGAAAAAAAAAAACAACAGAAAAGGAAAGTAGGCCCTGTTGCAGTGTACGAGTTTTATGCGCCGCTTCTTCTCCGCTGCGCGCTGCATATGCAGTATCCAAGTCTAATTGAATAAGCAGTATTCAATTAGACTTGGATACTGCTTAAAAATCTTATGTGGTTAGCTTACTATGAAGTTGTTCCATGCAAATGTCGAATAAAGCTTGAGCATTAAATTCAGGCATAGTTGTGAAATTGTTTTACGAGCCAATATGTATAGTGTACCTACATAGTGTTCCACGTTCCATAGTCTCTCATTATTAGTCCTGCGTTCATAAAATGGCGCATGAGAGCGTAAGCTATTTGACAGTGATGCGTTTTCATTGTTACCGAGTTGATTCAATTTGTCATCGAGTTTCTGAACATTCTGAATTAAAACTTAAGAGGTGAAACGGAAGAAGGATCTCCCCGAAGCTGAGCTGGTACGTCTAACGAAGAAAGAGGCCGCAATCGTGAGCTCAGATTAAACGAAGCTAGAGAAGAAGGCCCAGGATCGTAACAAATGGAAAACTGTACAGAGAGCCCTATGAGAGACATACACCCCTCTTGAGAGGACAGGTAGAGATGATGAGATGATGATGAACTTACGTGGTGGGTTCATCCAGGAACATGATCAGTGGGTTGTTGATCAGCTCTAAGGCTATGGAGAGCCTCTTCCGCTGTCCACCTGACAGCTGAGAGGCTCGTGTGTTCATGTGTTCATATAGACCCAGGTGTGTGAGAATGTCTTCCGTCTGGAATGAGAGAGTTAATTCGTTAGAAAATATTTTACCTTACCCTATGTAGCACTAATAATGCAAACAACACATTATTTCGATGCTCTTTCGATACATTATAAGTAATGAATAAGATATAGAGATATAAATATCTTCCCAAACTTTCTTCCTAGCTATAAAAACCTGAGGAAAGAAATCATAAAACTGTAATTGATAAATATTCGGGGGTTCATTCTCGCTCAATATCACCTCTCGATATGCGAATCACCGATAACCGCCATTTTATTGAGTGGTGATATTGTGAGAAAATAGGCCCACAGGTCTTAGCGTTAATAGTCAATCCAAGTTGAGACGGGACTGTTTGTTACCTAAATAAAATAAAATAAAGAATGTGAACGGATTCGGAAATGAATCATTTTCATCGGTATTGGTATATAGATCCTATTTTATATCTACCCTGTCATTGTTTCTGGCTCGATAAATGTTAGTGTCAGTATTTAAGCGCCACTTTATTTGAGTAGCATTCGGTGCATTGTGTTTGCATCAACGGATAATTACAGTACGTGAATAACTGCCTAGTTGACTACTTTATTATTAGCCACTGCACAAATAATAAAAATAATTGAACAAGAGCATTCGTTGCATCCAACGAATGCTCTTGTTCAATTGTTTTTGTTTTCTTCGATCGCAGTAAATATTGATTTAACCAGATGCTAGCAGCCTTCTGGAGGTAGATGATTCGTTATAATAACAATACATCCTGAATGATAATATACGCGTCATAGCTTTGTATTGCTTATTGAATTACCCGGCCGTAGTGTAAATATCTCTATCTAATCATAACTACTAATTGTGTCTCAAGAGGATTCAGATGCCGTCACCTACAACTAAACAATGGAAAATAATAAAATGACCGAATAAAATACGAATTGAGTGAATGACCATGAACAGTAGAGTTTCCTGAAATTAGCGAAAAAATACTGATTTGCATGGCTAAATTACTGAATGGTTTAGCCAGCACTTATTTGCTAATTTAAGTCTGTCTGGGCGAAGTGGTGGGTAAAGGGGGGAGGTCTGAAGTCCCCTTTATCGTTCGTGCACAGATTAATAAAGTGGTTTGTGTAAACCATATACAAAATTATGAATGCAATTCTTACGTACATGAAGTGTGAAAATAGCCGCACCAATAACTTTGTAAACAATATTTTGCTATGTAAAATCAAAACTATTCACTATACACCATCCCTGCCATTGCACGGTGGTACGGAACCCTTCGTGCGCGAGTTCGACTCACATTTTACCGGATTTTTTAATAACGTTGCTCAAATTAAGATTTTCAAGTTGTTGTTTTTCGATTTCTAGTGTCGCAATTCCGCAATTTTCACAGTTTTTTTTTAGTTTACAACAAAGTGACGTATCACAATAATAACAATATGTATTCAATACAAAAAGCCACTGCCAACAATTGGTGCCGCTAGAAAAATAAAAACGCACCATCTTGGATTTCAAAATGGATGTCATTCGGTAATTAGCACCCTCTTGATTACTATAACGCATGTAAATAACCAATAAAACGTCCTACGATATCGTCTAAGTAAGAATCTCCGTTCCGACTGAGTTTCGGGGTATTCTTGTCACACAAAGTTTTCCTTGTTAAGTTGTCTTACATTTACTCGTAGTAACAATATGTCAGGGTGTGATTGATGGCCACTAGAAAAAACAAAGGCGCCACCATCCATACAAAAATTCGCATAATCCTTTTATTCTATTTAAACAATATATTAACAGCTTTTATGGAACGCACACTTGTGTTTTTCAAAACTGTCAATGTAAGCGTTGCTTAATAGGACCCAGTAGCTTTATAATATATCTTTGGACACACCCGGAATCCTTGCAAATTCAAATTACAGTCGCTTTAAATGACGGCAAGTGTGAAACCACAGATATCTGGTCTGTGTGTGAAACAATCACGCTGTGTGTGGCTTAAGCAGGAATAATTCAGATATATTAGATTCACATAGTTCAGATAAAATGAACCTTATGTCATTCTACATAAGAGTCACTGGTAGATATTATTCCTGATTCCTACACTGATTTTTCAAACGGCAAGTCGAAGTAAGCGAAGATCCTTGAAAACATCAATTTGAAAGGTATTCTGATAGACATTTCTAGATGTTAGAGTTATAATTAAGTTACGGGGGGTTACCACAACCTTTTAGCGATTCAGATTAGGTTCAAAACAAGAACATCACCATGGCAACCATTTCCATTCCATTACACCATAATGGGCTTTATTTACCTCAAACCAAGACCTGACGTCATGTTAATTTTGCGGATTAGTTTGAGTTTGACAACCTCTGTGGCACAGCGGTTGTGGTTCTGCCTACCAGGCGAGAGGTCCCGGGTTCGATCCCCGGCTGGGGGAAAAAACCCCAGGTCTTGGATGTTGTTGTAGTGTGGGGCCAGGAGCAATGAATGTGCCTGTATGTACATGTTTATGTTTATTTTCCTAAACTGAATCGGCAGAGGTTGTGGTAACGTCCCAGCTGTTTATCTCCTGGTGGATCAACAGTCGAACCACGCGGTCCCGAAGTAAAAGGGGCAATACGTACAATCTCCCCCTTCTCGTAGGAGTCGAGCGACGTGGGCAGCTTGAGGTCCGCGGCCAGCGCCATATTCTCGCTGACGGTGAGCAGGCCCTGCAGACGGTCGTCCTGCTGTATGTAGCACGACATCTTCTTGAAACGCTCTGCGGATTGTGGAGCAGTGTTTCTGTTCTGATCATCATCGTCTGCCTCTCAGGGAACCCACTGGACCCACACAGGGAAGCAATCTTAATCTTAATATGAAGTGCGACTCCCGACCCACAGACAAACCATAAATACAATTGGTTTTGTGGGATGTATGCGTAGCCCATAAGATTTGTTTTCAATGCAATAAAGTTCTATTCTATTCTATTCTAATAGAAGCGGGTTGCAGAGAAACGATTTGAATGGCGTGTACATTAACACATTAACATTTACATACAGGCACAAACATTGCTTCTGCCCTCACACTAGGATACCCCGTGTCGTGGGAACCAGAAACAGCGATGTCATACTCTTATAAACATCCAAGACCTGGATATTTTTTCAATAACTTAGCCGGGGATCGAACCCGAGACGTCTCGCATAGTGGGAATAGCCACAACCGCTACGCCACATAGGTCGTGGTGCGCACAGGAGGAGGCCTGTGCTCAACAGGGGATTTGTGGTTACCCTCGAATATATTATAGAAGTGTAGCAGAAAGGTGTGGTCATAAGAGTTGTCAGGGACTTCCGGGAAACCCGATTTGATTAGAGCAACTTTATTTTTGGGTTTGTTTCCGTTTTGGGCCGTACGGTCTGCATATTTGTGTGGAGAAGTGCAAAATAATGTTGCTCTGATCAAATCGGTTTCATAGTCAAAATGGTTCCGACTGTGATGGATGAGTGACTATTACACTTTTGTGTTACACCCTGAACAACTTTTTATCAAATTTATTTAAATACCCTGCGTATATGCAGACATATGTTTTAAACTTGTACACGATTGTATTTATATTTAAGTGGTAGTAATAAGGTTGGCCGTGAACTTTGTGGTCACTCTTAGTTGTACATAGTTCAAATCAATATGGCATTATTTTGTCTCCTCATACTTTACTTAAGCCTAAAAAATCAAAATAAATGTAGCCCATTAATATCCCCAACGAGGGGCACAGGCTTTTGCCCGGATACGAGTAAGATTAAGCCATACTCCACCATGCTGGCTCAGTGCGGTTTGGTGGAGGGGTTTTACGACCACTACCACGTATCGAGAGCAGCCGGGACCTACAGCTTTAGGTGTTATCCGAAACACTGAACGGCCGATAATTTACTTAAGATAAATTAATTATCTCATTGGTACATGGTCAGGATTCGACCCTGCATCTGTGAGAAGCAAGCGTGAAACCCATTAGACCACAGAGCTCAATCTAGTCGGGGTTTATTTTCTATTGAATAATAATGGTTCTGCAAAGTTTCGTCTGCTATAGACTCGAATTTAATCGTAATTTATTATACATAGATAAGAGGTAAAACGTAACCGTAAGAAACTCGACAAAAAGTTATTACCAAACGCTAGTAATAGTAGTTCAATGTACCTAAACAACTAAATAAGAAGCGATGTTTCCGCAATATCAATTGCTTTTTGTGAAAGAATCACTCTGTTGGGTTTCCTTTCGTTTCATGTTTTATGTTTCCTATAAGATACGTCCATATTATTTATTAATTATACAATTTTTTCCTGCAACCTATATCGCATTATTTTGGCTTAGCTACTTAGTCGAACGATATGCTGCTATAAACCAATCAACAGCAGATAACAAATGAAATTAACTTCAAGGCTGTACTGACAAATTTCGTAAAACAATCCTTCAATGAGCTAGATTTCACGACATTTCCTATCTTGTAATCCTCATCGAAATAATTATTCGTCAATATTCAGATTATATACGTGTGTCCGTAATTAATTTCAGTTAAAGGCGGGGCTGGGCCATGTGTTCCACGGCTCTTCACGAATGGCCAAATGCTCCAAAATATTGTTTTCACTCACTACACATATTATATACAACTTAAGATAAGGAAGAAATTCAAGTTTGAGTAAGGTGAATCCAATTCCAGTCATTTCTTTATCAAATTGTGTCGTTCCCCCATCTAAGGATATACCTAAATTTGTTAATTCTGCGGTTTGGTCTCCTGTGAACTTTCTGTATATCTAAACCCTCCACCGACGGCGTTATTATCATCAGGAAACGCGATGATGTGGACGGACGACCCGGATCTGCGATTTATCTCTCAACGATTAGGTAGGTAGATATATATATAGGTAGGTACGTACGTATTAGGTCCGTCTGCATACATGTATTGATGCAATAAACACTTATTATCGCTGCCTAGTAGGTAATACAAGGACAAGATAAGGTTAATGTACGCGTTTGTGAAACATTAAAACGGCCTCGCGATTACAACTATAAGCATATAAACTACGTGTAACAGAAAGGTACCTATTTAAGGGATTATTAGGGTCATCATTCTGATTACAAACACTGCGAAATCGATTAAATCAGAGAAAATATAATTTGGCCATCTCAATATGTTTAGGGGCCGCGCGACCGACTGATAAGCACGGAAATTCAAGTTGGTCGGATCAAATCGGTTTTGTAGTTAAAAGGTGTTCAGTATGACGAATAGATCTTACTGTTACACCATGTAGATGTAGAAATGCTGGATGGCAGGTTCCAATCCAGGTTACTCAAAATATTTACTTTTATGAGCTGTCAAATCAAAACGTTGATTTAGTTTGCGATATGTATGTATGAAAATAACAAAGAGACGTTGTAAAAGGTCAGATGTTGGACTTATACATACCTAGGTAAAAGGTAATATTTTGATTTAAGGTATTCAATACCCAGATAAACATAGTCATAAGATTATTTTTTTTACCAATCTCACAGTTATTTAATAAATATCATTAGCGTAATTAGTACCTTTACTAACCTATGTACCTACTCTACAGTTTTTGAACCATGTTTATTGAGCATTGAAATGTTTATTGAGCTGATAATTCACCAACTTTAAAGTCGCAGAAAGGGCGTTCCATACTAGGCATCAGGCTTCAGGATCGTATTCGTAATACGGAGATAAGACGTCGTACTAAGGTCGTCGATGTCGGCAAGTGAATCACGAGATTGAAGTGGGGTTGGGCAGGACACTTGGCAAGGAGAGATGACGGAAGGTGCATTAAGGCGGTAACAGAGTGGCTACTCAGAACCGCAAGGCGTCCACTGGGAAGACCACCAGCCAGATGGACAGACGATATCATCGCCTTAGCTGGCAAGCAGTTGCTGCGGGAGGCAGTAGATGGCGTGGTAAAGAGGAGGCCTATACCCAGCAGTGGGTAAATGTGGGCTGATTTGATTTATGGATTCACCAAGTAAAAACATTAAAAAAATCGACTTCAAGTTAATGCCCTAATTTTTCCTCCTTGGTCGGGATGCAAAAGAAATCTATGTACTTGAAAAGTGCTCATCAAAACTTTTGCTGCACGGAACCAGAAACCAAAACGTCATCTATTTAAAGATTTTTTGTTTTTCTTGATTTATTTAAAAAGCACTAAATCAATTTTGATAAAATTTATATGGGACTAGCTCTAAAGTATGACCTACCAATCAAAACAAGAATCATCAAAATCGATTCATCATTGACGCAATAATCACGTAACAAACATACAAAAAACAGACGTATTGAGAACGTCCTCCTTTTTGAAGTCGGTTGAAAATGCAGCATGTGGCGAGAATCTCCTTGGTCAGGGCCTACTGGGTGGTTTATAAACTACTATGAAGCGAAACAGTTTACCTTGGCACGCGACAAGTTTTTGAATGTGTCGTTAATTTCGCGGAAAGAAATTTTGAAGTGTAGCACTTGGGCCTGAGAGCATGAGTAAATTGTAGTCTATTTCATTTGTATTCACCAAGTACCTCAGAAAAACATATGCAATACAGTCCTTAATAATCAGGTTCTATTGTTGATATCCAGCAAAATAACAACCATCATATTATTTCTATCGTCCGGTTTCGAATGGCTGCTGGCGGCTCCCGGCTGGTGAAGAACAAAAGGATTCCCCACGTCTCGGTTGTTTACAAGTTTATGGCATCGCTGTTTCTGGTTACCACGAGACACCAGAAACAATGTATGTATGTGCCCGTATGTAAATGTTATGTATGTTATAAAGGTAAACCAATTTACCCTTCCCACTTCCGACTCCCCGCAACCTCAAAAGATAAGCGTAAATTACTACCAAACACGAGAAAATAATCGCGAGTTGGCCCAAGATCAATGAGAGTGGCGTCGTTTTGCTAAGGTCCTTTGCATATCAGCGGATATCGGGCAAAATTAACTAACGAGGTAACTAGATAGAAATAGGAGAACAGCATACAGTTCTTTTATTTCTATCTACTTGCCTCGTGAAAGAACATTATGAGCGAGTACTTACTCTTTATCCGCCCTCTCCCGTTGACATAAACAGCGCCGCCCACACCTGTGATCCTGTACCCTGACAGCACGTCCAGCAGGGTAGACTTGCCGGCGCCCGACGGACCCATGATGGCGACGAGCTGCCGGGGCCGCAGCCGCCCGTGGACTCCATGGAGGATCTGTTTGTATCCTGAAACCATAGAGGTATTGAGTAAAGAGTTTCGTTAGCTGAAACCAGATTGGGGGTGAAGTACTTTCTGTGGTGTTTGGACAAAATACTAGTACTTACTCTAGTGCTTTTAGAAAGAGCTGAAACATGCGTTTGGGCTCTCTCTCACACGTGTGAGACACAAGAGCACCCAAACGCATTTTTCCGCTCTCACCAAAAGCACAATACTCTTTTTACTTAAATTATTGTTTGTCGTTTGGTCGCTGTGGCATCTTCTTCACAAAGGCGGCAGCTTGAGCAGCTACTGAACAGCCTTGGTCCGCAGAGCAGACTTTTGTCTTTCTACTACAATATAAATGGAGATTGAATTTGAAATGGACCCTTGTAAATGTCATATTACATAGACCGGACATGGCACGGGCGAAAGTTAAAAGAGGTCCTCACTACCTAGATAATATACCAAGAAACGTGTTTTTAAAAGAGAGCTTGGCTCATTATTTCTTATAGTTTGTTACATATGTCGCAGTTGGTTGGTTAAATCAGACACTTAACTAACTCTCTAGACCGTTAATTGAAAATACCGACGTTTAACCAAGGCACTAGCATTTTGATTTAACAATCTGTCTTACCGAAAGCCGGCGTGTTGGAAAACAAGATGGCGTCACGACAACACCTCATTTGCACAGCTTTTAACAGGGCAAAACATTGCGATAGCTTAGGTGAAGGGTAAAGGGGGTGAGCGAAGCGAACATGTAAGTTGAACATCTAAGAACAACAAAAAATATTTAAAACATAAACTCAAGTACACATAAAAAAATATTTATATTGTATGTGTCTTGTTGACTAGGAACGTTTAGACAATTCTTTAAACTTTTCGTTCACTCACTTGTCTGACGGAATTTTAGTGACTTGGTTAAACGTCGGTATTTAATTAACTGTCTAGAGAGTTAGTTAAGTGTCTGATTTATCCAACTAACTGCGACATATACATATTTTTGTTTTGACCAGGTTTGACCTATTGAAGTGTTTCTGCAAGATACGTTCGTGTTTCCGCGGTGCTAAGACGTGACCCTGCCTCCTGATAACCCTTAATGACGTCTTTCGGTTTGAGTAGATAATGAAATATTGCATGTACTTAACGCACCAGTATGAATGTCTCATTAAGTTTAATTAACTACCCATTTAGTAACTCGGTAACTCGTAAGTGCAAATTGTTACGGATGTTTTACCTAATCGATGATTTGCGAGTTAGAGTAGGCAACAAAATATTTAGATTATATTTTGGTACGTAGATCTCATGTCTGCCGAATGTAGTAGAAAACGCAAGAACCGGTGTTTGCCATGAACCGGGTTTTTCGGTTCTGTGCAGTACAGAACCGGGTATGCGGTTTGGTTCCGGTTCTTTAAATATTATTTATCAGTATTATTTTTTCGTTTATCCCGAGAGAAGTAGCGATAGGCTAACTAGCCCCCTACTCACCCAAGTAATAAACTTACCAAGGAAAATTTTAAAGCAGTCATCTGCAAAAGTGTAACTATTTTGGCTTATTTACACTCGTATGGGTAAAGAAGAATATTTGGCGAAACTTGTGCGTTTCAGATAACTTGTCCCTTCGCCGTTAAGTATATAGTGCACAACTGTCAAAAAATAGGTAAAATTTAGCAGGTCAACACAACTCGACAGATCATCACACTATGAAATACGTATATTAAATACAATTGATACTAAGGAGAACCGGCAACGTAGGTATATGAACATTAAAAGTATGAGTTAATTATTACGATGTTTTCTCCCTAACTTTTGGCTAACACATTTTTCAACAGCTAGCAAAACACTGGTTTCAATGCTACCGACTTAACGGCGAAGGTACAAATTAGCTGAAATGCATCATAGTCAAGTCTAGAGTAGTACTACTAAACACACTAGTGTTTAGTAGTTCCATTATAGGTACAAACGGGATACATACAGCTCGATACGCTTACTTGCGAGTCAATTAATACTATTGGCTTATCTATGAAATTGGCAAAATTTCTTACAGATTCAGGAGTTCATAATTCGTGTAATTCAATAGCCATTTCCATTTTTTTTAAAGATAATTTCGGAGTTTACATCTACATATTAAATTTTCTTTTAATATTCAGTTTGATAACTAAAAACTTAAACTTAATCTTCAAAATCAGTTCGTCCTAAATGTCATCCATTTTATAATAAGATTCGTAACATTTTTTTACAGCAGACACATTATTCAATCATACACAAAAAGTTTTATAAAAGTAGGCTTTGTCTTTCCTAAAAAAATGCAAAAAATATTGTACAGAAAATTGAGTTCTCTTCAATTTTTCCATACAAAACGCTGATACCATAGGTAAACACCAATTATTATCTGAATAACTTTGATTACTTTTAAATTACTGATGTTCACGGAGTTGTCAAAGTTATTCGGAGTATATAGTGTTAACCCGCGTTTGTGTTAGTTGAGCTTCAATATAATGAAGATAATTTAAACAATAAAAAAAAAACGACTGCATAAATAACCACTAAAGAGGAAAAAACAAGCTCTATAATTAAGTGTGAATAGTAATACAGTGTACAATTATTATATTTTATTAGGTACCTAGATCAATAACAGATATATTTTAATATAATTTATATGTTTTGAATTATTGCAGGGGGAACAAACTAATAACCCAAATATATTTCATTGATATCTAGTAAATGGGTTTGTTAATGTTCGATTAATGTTAACCAACACTGTTTTGAATTTTTGTCCCACCCGCCTACAATAATTTAAAACATAAGTATAAATTATATTTGTAATGCATTAAAATATATCTGTTATTTATGCAGGTACCTAATAAAATATATTACACGGTACACTGTATTACTCTTCAACCTTAATTATAGAGCTTGTTTTTTCCTTTGTAGTGGTTATTTATGCAGTCGGTTTTTTTTAATTTTTTTTCAGATTTTTTAGTTAACTAATACTAAAAGTACTTAAGTTTGAGGAAATACACTGAACAGTGACGGTACACACCCAGTCCATCGCCCTTCGTTGGATTTCTGTGCGCTGACAGTGGTTTTCGTTAAACGTTTAATCTTTCCATTAAAACTAAAAGTGCAAGTCATACGTATATTTGGAAACGCTACCCTTCATTTTGGTACCCCACTAGACGGGTTTCGTGAAAAAAATATTTTTTGGAACTCACAATATGACGTCTTACATCTGTCCTTTTTTTTAAATGTACCCAGTGTTACTCGCGCTATCGATACAAATCTAATGACACCTCATATGTTAAAATCCTTCGAGTCGTTCAGCCTGCAGCATGGAACATAGAAATCTACATAAATACATTACACTCGAAAAAAATAACCCTTTTGAAGAGAGCCGGGTAAAAAGTAATACTTTACAAAATACCGACTTCAATTGAACCCTATTTGTTACAAAACACAAACAAAGGGAAATCTTAATTAAAAGTTATCATATCGCAACATGTTGGACACTATGGAGCACTTCCGGTGGCCATCTATGGTCGAGATCTAGGTCAGGATCTGATGATGGGATCCTGTAGAAATCGAGGGAATTCTTCTAATGTTATAGGCAGGCCAATAGCGATTATTGTATGTTTCATAATAAATCGTGCATTTACTCTCGGGAACTCTCGGGAAGCATCTGTTTGTGCCCACATAAACAACATAAAATTTGCCTTCATTTTTGTGTCATAATTTTTTCTTTTCCGGCCAGCAGAGACGCGAAAATACATAAAAATCATAATAATAAATAAACATAGATCCCTACGAATTGTATACCTCCTCCTTTTCTGAAGTCTGTTAAAAAGAGGTCATCTATCCTCCGCCGGCTGAGACGCCCTTCTATAAATTAATCTTGATTAGTCACAAACACAATTGGATTGATTCAATCCAAATCGTGTTGGTGCTTACCTACTTTAAATCCATTAGCGTTACGAAATAGTATGTCATCGAAATGTAGAGTCTACATTAGCCAGTTTGTCCGTCCATCTGATGGTCCATACAAGTGCCAAATAAGTAGCTAGTTGCTAAAGATGGCTTAAATATGATCTCATCTCAAGATGTAAAATTTAATCGCTCGGCATACTTTGTCTATGAGCCCGTTCACACTGGTATTATTACACCACAGACAAACAATACATCCAAAAATCTCGTGACGTAATAATATCGAGGCCGCCCCAGAAAACGTTGGAGTATCGAGCTGAGGAGCACAACAAGAACTGGTGGGAATCGGCCCAAGAGCGACATGTGTGGAAGAGGGGCAGAGAGGCCTAAGCTAGGAGTAATAATATAAACCTCAGGATTTAATAAAGGTATCTGGGGAACGAGCCCTGCTCGGAGGTGGGTAGGTGCAGATCGCGCCGATAACAAATCATCAGATTATACGTCACTCATCGTAGGCTGTTTGGTATACCGTTATTCATAGGTATAATAAACTACTCATAGGAGTAGGCTGAATAATTGAAAACCTGTGCCATGCGACCAAAACTGCTTTTTACTTTATATTAATGCGCTAGTGTTTTTTACTTTCCACTCCTTTTTACTCCACGAATGTCTAGTCGTGTCTTAAAAAATTGATAACTGTACTAAGTCTTGCCGAATATTCGGCTATTCGGTTTGAGTAGCAGCCGAATGATTGGTATTCGGTATTTGGCTAAATCTCTATTTGTTTCAGCTCTAATTGTGATTGCATCAGTATGTTGTTTAAAGTCGATTGTTTTTTTTTATCATCCCTTTAACTTCATATAACGCTGAAAGACTCAAAACTATCTTTTCTTCTTATATGTGCTCTCCTATGATAATAATCGTTACTATTGAAACATTCTCCTTCTTTTGTACTTTTCTCAAGTTTCCCATGCCCCACAGAGATGCGACCTGTATCATTGTATAAAGGGCCATCCATACCATGCAATGCGCAAGTGTCATCTCTGTCCTGTGTGGGTCATTCTTCCATACTACGAGTAGTTGGCCCCTTTCCGATTTTCTGACAGACAGGGCTTATCCATAAATCTTGAAACAAGCCGTAAACGTTGCTTAGGTATCATACGAGTATTCTTTTGTTTTCCATCCGTAGAAGTAATTGACTCTTTGCGTTGGTAAAAATGTCAAGTTCGCAAAATTTTGTAACTACTAATTAACCGAGTCGTAATTGCTTTCCTATCACCTACCTACCTACCTAATGTTTCTTGTCACAATAATGAATACTAGAACAACAAGCGAGTGATCGACATCGACCCACTTAAAGCGCTTGCTATAGATAAATTAATTAGAATGACGAAATGGCTTGTTTTGTGGACAGCGCTATCTCTGGTACTGTACGAGTACTAAAATCAAATGATTTTGCATAAAACTTAATTTTTTAGTGTTTTTTTGGGACTAAGCGAAGAAACAGATCTAGATGTTAGCAGCAGCTTAATGAGATAGTTATATTAGAAATGTTTTCGGAGAAGAGTCTGTTAAAATTCAATTTATCTTAACACCATATTACTTGTGGTATTATATTGACGAAGTTCAATCTACAGATGTTTTAAGGATGGTTATGACTTATGTATGGACTGTGTAGGTTATTTGTCGAATTCACCTGTGACAATATAACATTCCAGTTCCACACGTGTCTTTAAGTATTGTAGTAAGGTTATTCACTCTTAAATTCTCACACAAGACCTGGTGTGTATAAAACTATAAATGCATAATAAAAAATCTTCTTACTACTTACAATATGCTTAAAAATTAGAGAACATTTTAAGCGCAGGTAGGTATATAAACGAAACGGAAATTTAGATGATAGTAAGAAGGTGTAGTACCGAAAGTTATTGAAAAAAATATTCTACTTAATATACTTATTTCAGTTTAGTTTTGTCACCAACTTTATCTTTCACTTCTTCAGTCTTCATTATGTCAAGCGGCTGAATTATTGGAGTTGAAAAGTGAAAAATTAAATACTCTTCAGTCTTCATTATGCTTTGGGTCAAGGGGCTGACTGATTGGATTACAAAAGTGAAAAATTAAATACAATGTATTATTGTACAATGTACCTACCAACGAACTTTATTTGACTTAAATGAAGTGCCTATGTTAATCAGCTAAATTCGCGATAGGGCAAAAGCTGGCGTTCCCCAAAAACAAAGGAAGCTAACACTTCGTAACAAAGATAAAACGCGCGTGGTGGCCGAGTTTCTGAACTGTACAATGAACTTTTATCAACAATGATCTGAGTCATTGCACGTCTGACGTCACAGCCACTTTCGCGACCAAAAGCAACAAAAGAGAAACAGAACAAGGTTGTCATTCGCTAGGTCGTAGCAGTCAAAGGCTAGTTTTAATTTGACTGATAATGATAAGAAAATACGTACGTTTCCTGGTGGTATATCCCACAACGAACACATGGCTCTACTGTGAGAAGTCGCATAAATTAAGATGCTGCTTGCTAAATACTGTAATAAGTTTTCAAACTCTAAGAATGTTAGACGATTTTTTCTCGATTTCTATTTGACATAAACTCTTCTATTATAGTTTAATTTAATGTAAGTGTACGACGAAAGTCCGAATTACCGTTGAATAGCTGAAGGCCGCAAGCCGTAACAGCAAGTGATCTTCACTCGACTAAGGTCAGGCCCACCGGTGATTTGCGCATGCGCTTGTTGTAGGTACAGAGTATTATGTGTTCCACAACTGAAGGCGATCCAGTTTCGACAGCGGTTGATGTAATTCAATGGGCTACTTTTTTGTGAGAAGCCCCCATACATTTCTGTTCAGTCCCCAGCTGATTATGGAACCACAAGGTCGTTTATAAGTATCGAATAATATTCCTATAAACTTTTTATACCTTGAGGCTCAACAATAAATATAAATATTATAACACAGGCGCATGCGTTGCTTTTAGCCCCACGCTGGGATGTGTCGAGGGAACCAGACGAGTCACAAACAAGATCCAAGAAATTATGATATTATGATAATGAAAATAACTTACTAATGAAAAATACATATTTTTCATTAGTAAGTTATTTTGTTAAGTTATTATCAAAATTGATCTGATTGTCTAAATTAATTGGTTTCAGGATCTAACTAACTATAATATTGGTTTCAGAGCAAATTGGTTCACAATGCTGTGAGTCATATCCATTTTCCTTGCTGTTACACTGTTATTGTACATGTACATGAAAACATGTACTCTAACTATGAAATCAATTTGTTTCGGTAACGTAACTATGCACAGACGTCATGCATGTTAGATACTTAACTAAGACAGCGATATCGAGTATAAACAAATGTGAGGTTATGCAAGGCAAACATTGTCTTTTATTTAAAAGATAAAATAATATTTTGCTGCAACGCTCCACAAAACTTTTTTTTGCAAGCCCCCCGCCCCGTATAGATTTTCAGTTTTTTAGTAGCTTCTAAAGGAGAATGGAAAAATGGCCACGTATTTTCATAACCATATAAACTTTGAATATTAGGATTGTAAAATAATCGTTAAAAATGTTTCTGAAACGTTAAGTATTTATGAAATTTTAAGACGTGGTTCCAATTTTTCCGTTCTCATTTGAAATTTGAATCCTGCAGAATCAGAATTACATTAAGTACTTTAATTATACGTAACGTGGGTCTGTAAGCGTCTTGATATGGCAAACTTTGGAATTTGCCTAGAAACCGGTTATTCGATCCTTGACCATCGTGTCATATAATTACCATCAGCACAATTACGCACAGCTGGGCCTCCTATCATAGGTATTATTATGTTTATGCATAGGTACATATGTTCTAGGGTTATAGTTCAAAGTACGTTGTCTAGGTACCTGATGTATGCTTGTCGTTTTAGTTCCATCTATCACACACAATAGCATGATTAGATTACTGACTTTATGTAAGGTAAAATGAAATAATTCGTGCTTCAATACGCCCTAACTTTCTTTCTCAGAATTACGATCATTGTTCGTGGTGTTAATTGGTCAATATTTATTTATAAAATATATTCTGGGTGTTGTTTTAGTTTACTTAATTTGTTTTTCCAGTATAAACACTGGTGGGCGGCATGCAGCGTGATGAGAAATTAAGAGTTATGGTCGTTTAAATAAACACAATAACATAGGTACCAAGTAATTGTTGCTTTAATCAGTAATGGACTACTAATTGCTGATAAAATGTGACTGAGATAATTACAGAGCGGGTTTTATTTTTAAATCCAACAAATGGCGTTGTTTTGGAGGCTACCATATTTTTTTAATTTGGCGCATGATCAATGTGGTAAATATGTGTAGATAACATCTAAACAAACAAAAAATGTTTGGTAATATTTAGCTTTAAGGGTTACGTAACAGAGATAATTGAAAGCAAATACACTATATTATATGTGAGAACATTGATTCTTTGATTCAAATTATCACACAAACGTGACATAATCATTACATTTTCTTTTGTTTTTTTTTTAGTTGTCCTCAACATTTAATACCACATTCATCGTGCGCCGAAGGAAAAAATGTAGGACCCTAAACCCATCCCATTTGGTGGATTATGAAATACGCTTGCTCTGAAAGTATCCCATTGTGTAAGCGATACATAATACTCCCAGTTTCTAAAAGAGTGGTCATCAAAAGAAGATTAATTCAAAAATAGCGGCTCCTGATCGATTGCAATGAGTTCACGGCAACAAATAATGAACTACATAAGATTTTATAAATTAAAACGTGTTTTTTGCGTTTTTTCTTGTAAGATGGCTCCCTTCGTGTGTGAGTCCATCAAATAATAATTCAAAAATAGCGGCTTCTGATGGACTGAAAATACTTTGACACGTTCGGAATCCGGCTTTCGCCGCCGCTTCCCTTTCTCGAGGGAGAGACTGTGAGTGACATTTGAGTGTCCGTTAAAAGTGGAGTTGTCATTTGTGCATTCGGGTCCGAATCAACTGAACTAAACAAAACAATTAACCAGTAGGAATCAAGTGCGGTTATGATAGTAGGGCTGGGCTGGTATAGTTGTATGCACCCTGGCTAGCGTAGGCCGTTCGTGGCATTGGTCGTTGAGCGTTCTAGGTGATCAAGTTACAGATAACTTAAGTACTCAGGTACCACATTTATAGGAACTCATTAGTGTAGTAGGCATTCTAAGGCTAATTAATTTTGTCGAGTGTTTTCTGTACTCTATTGGGGATAACTACGTTTTGGATGTGATTTGCTTTGTGGAGATTCGTACAAAAATGATTTCTCAAGAAGTTGCTCAGATCAAGTCGGCTCTAACTAACTTAAAAATTACTATATCTTTCTGTTTACCCTATAGACATGTAGAGAGTAGATAGAATAACAATATATACTCTACACCACGAGTAGAAGGTGAATTCTCGTAGGTACCAGATTTATCATTTACACTAAAAATTAAAAATCTGTCAAGTGCAGGCCGGCCTCGCACACGAAGTGTTCCATACCATCGTGTACGATGGTACGGTATACTTCTTTGTCCTTAAGTTGTCTTGTAAGACAACTTAGGACAAAAAGAAACAAAACAAAATGTCCGAATTTGGTTTTGATACCATTCCCTACAGATTGCGGGTCCGACGACGTTAAACCAATTGCGCCACCAAAAGCGATGGTGGTATACCGCGAAAGTTGCGTTGATATTTGAATCATAATGATTGGGTATTACATAGGGGCAGGACTAGTAAAACACCCCTTTAATTTAGAAAATCTCGTAATTCATTATTAAATTTATTGCCGTAGCGGCAACATAAATAAATACACGTGCTCTGAAAGTTTCAACTTTCTTACTACCTATTATGGTTGATGAGATGCAGCCTACTGACGATGGTCAGGCGTACAGAGGTACGACGGGCGGACGGACAACGGAGACATAGTAAAAAATAATTTAAAAATTAATCGCTGTACGTTAGTCCAAAAGTCTAAAATGGCCCGACCGGTTTGTATAATTCCTCTTTGGTTTTATTCTCCTTAGTCCGGAGGAGGTGTATACGAAAATAAGGATAAACGCAAAGAGAAAGACAAAAAAAAAACAAAAAATCTCATGTATGCGAGGTTCAGCTTTCTATCGCTAGATGGCGTAGGTAGCCATCTCGCGATGAAACTTCTTTGTCGTTGATTATCATTCAACGTTTTTGTTGGTAGCGAACCAAAAAGCTAGCCATATACACACGGAAGTACCTGACTGATCTGGCTGACAGTAGTTCCTGGCGGGCAATAATGCCAATATATGACAAGACCAGGCACAGACATGCCTGTCAGCTAGATCTGTCAGGAAAGTCCGGGTATATGGCTAACTTTTTTTGCCGGTTTGCCGCCAGGCCCGACTTCAGGCAGATCTGTCGTGTACATCCGTGCGTATATGTATAACTAGCTATTAGGTCCGCTACTAACAAAAACGTTTAATGATAAATCAACGAAGAAGGAGTTTGTTGAGTTATGGCTGCCATCACTCGTCCTTATAATTTTGCTTAAAATTGTAAAGACGAGAGTATTTTGTACTAGGCTTTAGGTAAGAGGACACATTTTATTGGAAGCACCTATACCTAACCTATGTTACCTATTACTATCGACAAGCAACCTGTTTCAGCATTGCACAGTAAATGTACCTAGTAAAAACTAAAATAGATAAGAATCGATTTTTACTTTCAGTGAGCACGTGTTACAAGATTCAGAATGACCTTTGATTATAATTATAATCTACTTTTAATCACATGAACCTAATTCGATATTAAGCCATTGCTTAACTACCTATCACAGCGAACTTATTGTTTGTTTATCAATTTGTTTGAAAAGTTAACACAGGTTTTGAATATCTTTCGCCGCTTCAGAATAGGACTGTATAGCCACGATCGCAGATGTATATCGGACGGTGCTTGAATCATCTGTTACAGATGTTATTGGCCTTATGATGATGAAGCATAAAACAAAGAAGAACTTGTTATCTAACCGACTTAAACATCGTTCATCATATAGCTTCAGTTTTCAATTTCAATTTTACAGAAGAGTTCATCCCCGTTCGTTTTATTCTAGCCCAAGTTAACTGAAGGCGAATTTTCCTATCAAGAAGCGTACAGATAGACAATAAATAATAAGAATTGTAAGGTGTCCATTTGCCTACACCGTGTTAACGCACCAATCAGACTTAGAACATAGCAACTGCATGTACGTATTCTTACTATACGCCTATTCTTACTTTTAATTATCAACGCCGCGGATCAATTAGCGCAAACGTTCTTCGTTAGATTAATATCACGTTGATTACAATGCAACAGTGCAAGGAAGATAGATTTATCAATTGTCTCTGTTGGTCTAATATTTCCTCATTTATTATAGTTGTAATGCACATACTTTAGGATAGGATTTCCCATACATTTTTGAAGAAGTACAAATTGTAAATTCGTTCCATTTCAGTGACTCTACATGTCAGAATTACTTAGGTACTAAATGTTACTTGGTGCAAGTAATAAAGTGAATCACGAGTAATCAGGACCCCATCGAGAGCGTAGTGAGTACCACTTTGAGGAGCTGGCCTAGTTCTGTACCCGAAGGGTGCCAAACGGGATCCTGTTACTAAGTCTCCGCTGTCCATCAGCGGGCTGCTTGCTATTATCTCATGAAATTTTCACATAATTTGTATTTCTGTTGCCGCTGCAAAAATAATAAGGAACCACAAATGTTTTAAAAAACTAAGGGGTCCCCATAGAGGAAAGGTGTCTTTTAGCATTTTTTCTGGTGCGACGCTGCGGAACCGTTCCTGTGCTAGCTTGCTTTTAAATACACGTAGGTACTTACATAAGTAGATAGATTCATCTCTCTATTTATTTGATTGCGACAATTTGTGACTGATTTAAATGTTTAAACTTTATTAACGGACAATCATTGTCTATGTTATTGTCTCTCTCTACATATCTACTCATATACGGTATCTTGAGTGTCCATGCGTACATTGGATTGTCTTGTCTTGACCTGGTACAATCAGAATCCATGCCCGGGATCAAAGTACACATCCTGTTTAAGTTCACATGAAACAATATTTTGTTTTCCGCAACTGACGCATTATTGCGTTAATTGTGTCATCGTTTAACTTCCGAACGAGCCAGCTAGCATTGTTTACTAAAACCGCTTGACATGCGCTTACACTTACCTCTATTGAAACCGAGTTTCACAGTGCAGGTTATGTTGGAGAAGTAGATGTCGACAGGGCTGGTGCTTGGTATCCGAGACAGGCCTTGGTCCTCATGTTCCTCCGCCGTGATCACTGGAGGTGCCAAGGACGGCGCTGGGGTGGGCTCTAGTGAAGATCCGGGGGAGGCTTCCTTCCTCGTAGTGAACTCCACGGAGTCTTTATCGACCACTTGCACTCCAGCGAGTATCATGGTGACGCGTGCGCAGTGAGTAGCGGCGCGATCGAGAGTGCGCGCGCGCGCTGCGCGCAGACACCTTGAAAGCGAACTTTGATATCGGCGAGCCTTTGTCCTATATCGCTCGCTTCTTCAGCTGATAGTGAGACAAAAGAATGGACTGCGTGAGGGCGTACGCTGGACTGTTTGTTTTGGGGCAAATTAATTGAATCTACGAGTGCCTAGGGACATATGCATATGTGTGTACTCTGGGGGTATAATTTTAATTTCTAATACTAAGTAATCATAATAAAATCATTATTAGTTTAGTTGAACGGATTGATTTGGCCAACGAATGGACAGAGCGGAAGTGAAGAGTAATAAAATGACTATTCAATTTAAAAAAGATAAAATTATTGTCCATGTTTGTTTTGTATTTCTTATTATTTTAGTTCTTTTTTGTTTTGTTTTTGGCTTGTATTGTCTCGTCTCTTCTTGCCTCGTCTCGTGACGTATCAGTTAACTATTGAGACCGACTCCAGAGGCGTCACCACTAAATTAATTAAGTCAATGAGTTTTAAGGTAAATTACCACATAAGAGCTGTCGAATTTCAAGTTGTCAGTTAAGTTATTTATTTAGTTAAGTACTTTGTTATTTTTATTTTTGTACGATTATTCTATTTTTTACTATAATTGTGGTCGCCTTATAAAGGACACACCCACAACACACCCGATATGTTGCTTCCACCCGTGTCATATCGACGGCGGTGGTGAAATGGCTTAAATTTTCTATCTACATTAATATTTTTATTTTATATTATTTCAAATGTACACAATTGCATTTCCCATATTTTTGAGGGCGCTTGTATATGTCCGTTGTTTTCATCGGAAATCTGGCCGTCAATAAACGGAGATCCTTGTTTGTGTCGTAAGTAACCATGGTTTAATAAGAACTTTCATTAAACGAAGAAATATTTTCGGGCAAAACACTGCGGTAGCTTAAGGCCCAAGATCACACAAAACCAGTAAAGAGAGCTTAAGCAAAAAAATAATAATACCTCCAATAAATTCATAGGTCTCAAAAAATTAGGTGTTATTCACAAAGAGATAATATAGTTTAAATACTATGTCGATACGCGATTGGATTAATTTGGCTCGATCGTAAAAAAACCTGAACATAGTCTATATTTAAAAGGAGATTCAATAATCTTAATATAAAATTACTGATTTTTCTCATAATTTTTATACCTAAATTTTCCTCTTTTAGAGCTCCGTATTAATCCTTAAATTTTATCAATTAGCTTATTTCCGTTTTTCTGTAAATTCGAAAAAACACCTAATTTTTTAAGTATCCGGGCGGCCCGATGCTATTCCGCGCCGCCCGCTACCCCGCCGTTCCCCTAGACGACGACGGGCGAATGCGGCGCCCCTCACCTCAACAGCCAGAACTGAGCCATAAGTGAAGACTAAGGGGGCCAGCGCAGCCAAGCCCCCGAATAGTCTTCGTGTTAGTTGGACATGTAAATCACAAAAACACCAGGTAGTACTTAATACAAAAGCTTTTTAATTACGCTATGTAACGTTAAACTAGAAAGAAGATTACGCGTGCATAAATAGATAGATAAAGCAATAATATCGGACCCTTGATGTCTTTAACAGAGTGCAAGTGCTGTGATGATGATGATGATGATGATGATGAACATGTGAACGCAGGAACACAGACATTATTTTTGTGTTTTTTTATGTACGTATACAGGTTGTTTGGAAGATCGACGCAAAGACTTAAAGCGAAGCTAGTACAGACTATATAGAATTTATTTTTTACTGAGGAGTTATGGTATTTGGGGAAAATTCCCATATTTTCACAGTTAATCAATAATAACAGTGAAATTAAACAATAATTGGTTTATTTCAAAATTAATTAATTCAGGTTTATTTTAAAATTAATTTAAGCACTTAATAAGCTTTCTAATACATTTTTATTTGTGCATCACAGTTTACAGACCTTTGAAGAGCACGACAAATTTTCATCATCACAATAATTAAAATCACATTTTAAAAACCTTTTTAGTTATTGTTCTATCACTTGAGGTATCAGTTAAGCAGATATCTTACACATTGTTGAAATTAAGACCTACAAACCAGATTGAGGGAGAAGAATAGTTTTTTAGGCAAACTGATATGAATATTTTTAATACATTTTTCACTACTCATGCTCGAAAAGTGCTTCTTTATTCTGAATGTAGGCTGCATAAAATCGCATTTTATGCACTAGTGCATAAATTGTTGTCGTCGGCTAGACTAGGACAATTGGGCCATTCAGCCTGACAGACGAGGTGACTGCATTAAATAATCTTGTTATTTTAATATATTTACTTTAATTTATTTGCCTTCTACGTTGCATTGTAAAAAAATGAAACCAAAAACTAATAAAAACAAGTATTATAAACAAAAACATTAAAAAATCGAGGTACTAACGACCGTACAATGTACGACCTTAGCTAAAAATTGTAATGACACATGGAACTAGTCTACTCATCCGAACCATCAAATGTTACAGTCGGAGTTCCACAAGGAAGCGTCCTAGGCCCTCTATTATTTTTAATTTACATAAATGACATTATTAAATCAACATCTCATCCCATGATCTTATTTGCTGATGATAGTACCGTAGTATAGAAACAAAATATGAAATATGATAATCTGACATTTGAAAATGAAATAAATAATTCAATAAATGACATAATAACATGGCTGACATAAAATAATTTAATGATAAACTTAAAGAAAACAAACATAATGAATTTTAAACAATTAAAAGAGCGGACGCAACTAAATGTCAAACATGACGATGCTATCATTGAAGAAGTGCAGGTTACAAAATTCTTGGGACTACAAATTGACAATAAATTAAGCTGGAAAGACCAAATAGATTGCGTTATCAAAAAACTTAATAAATTTTCGTATGCACTATTTATGCTGCGCAAAGTTGCCGATACTGCGTCAGTACTGACTGCATATCATGGATTTGTAGTAACAACACTTCGTTATGGCATAATATTCTGGGGTAACGGAGTTAACAAAGACAGTGCTTTTAAAGCCCAGAAGAAATGTATTAGGGCTATCTTCTCATTGAAACGAACGGACAGCTGCAAACCGCTCTTCAAACACCATAAACTGCTAACTCTGCCTTGGTTATACATTTATGAAATAATTATGTTTGTTAAAACCAATCCTGAACTGTTTCAAAACCTAACAAGCCACCGCAACAACAAAAAAATACATGCTCCTACCCACCAAACAGCGCTGTTCAGCAAAAACGTTTTCGGTATGACATCTAATAGTAGTTTATGTGACTGCTACATAATGCCTAATTATGTACAGTTACATACACTAGTTTATCTACACACATATCATAAGCTCTCTTTGATGTGTTCAGGAACCGCATGTTTGACCGGCATTGTGGCTCTGCAGTTGTTTAGCTTGTTCTGTAGCACCAACTTCGGGCGTCGGCGTTCGAAATTTGAATGTCAGTACCAACTTCACAGACAAAATAGGGACGGCACGCAGACGGGCATCGGCGTTCGAAATTTGAATGTCATTATACATAGTCAGGTCATAAGTTCTGTCACATGTGCAATATGAAATATTTTTTTTTTTTTTTTTTTTTTATGTAGCCTCCACGGTGTCCCACTGCTGGGCAAAGGCCTCACCATTTCGAGTCCACACATCCCTATCAGTAACTGTACTGACCCACCCTGGCTGAAACTTATCCAGGTCGTCCCTCCATCTCCTTCTGGGCCTTCCCCTACGCCGGTGTCCGTCTGTGGGCACCCATTCAGTTGCTGTTTTCGCCCATTTGTCGGGGTGCATTCTACAGACATGTCCGGCCCAGGTCCACTTGAGCTTGGCAGTCTGAACTCCTACATCCGCGATCCCAGTTTTTGAGCGAAGTGTGGTGTTTCGGATGCGATCTGTGCGTATAACACCCAGAATACTGCGCTCCATCGCTCGTTGGCACACCTTGAGTTTGGACTTCTGACGTTCGGTCAATGACCACGTTTGTGCGCCGTAGGTTAGGATGGGAAATAATTTAGACATGTTTATTATTTATGTAAACATTTATATAGCAAAATGAACTTAATAAAACATAGCTTCTTATGGTAATAAAGTTTATTCAAAATAACCCCCGCGATTTTGAATACAGGCCTTTATTCTGCGCGGCCAGTCGTCTATCGCAGCACGAACGAGGTCCATGTCAATATCGGCGGCTGCCTTAATCAAGGATGCCTTGAGTGACTCCAAATCAGGATGAGGCTTTGAGCAGGCCTTTTCCTCCAAGTGTTGCCATATCTTGTAATCTATCGGACTCAAAACTGGACTGGAGGAGGGCCAGTCTTCGTGCCGGATGAAGTCGATTTCACGCGCCGCCACACAGTGGTCTAGGATTTGTTCCTCCATACTCATAGGAACACAATGTCAGGAATAATTATAAAAAAATATGTTGTGTCTCCGGTATACCTCCCTATATGACATATTAAAACATGGAGTGGATTAGTTGCTCCACAAGTGAGAAAAATAATGTTGATTATTTTTTTGTATGGAAGAAAACACTTAAAGTACATTATTTAGGAACTGATTACAACTGATGGGCTGGTGCTCACATGATCTATTGTACATTACATGTTGTACATAACGTCATCTAATTCATGCACTTTTCGGTGCAGCTTTGGATGTACTTAAGTTTTGAAAATTTGAATATTTAGTATGCGTTAGCGTATTCGTTTATGTTCAACATAATGAGATGTAGTTAATAGGTAGAATGCAGCAAACATGAATATTAGGTACTTGTGTTTATGTAGGTGCATCAACAATAATATAAGACCTGTGTTTAGAAAAGGTAAAAAAACGCTCGTGACTGATGATATGAAACTTCTCCTAATAATGACGATTCAGTGATAGATAAAGAAAACATAGAATTTGTTGATGTTAATGCATCATTGATGGACTCTGATAAAGAGGACTGTGATGATGACTAAGCTAAGACTCACTTTTTCATTTTGTCCTTGACGTCTTTTATTATATCATAGTAATATTTGTGTTTTTGTTGCAGTATGTTGTATAGGTATAACGAATCATGTCATTAAATTAAGAATATTTGTGATTTCTATATAGTTTCTAATTCTATGAGATAACCCAAATATTTGGTATATCTATATATATCTAAATTACCTCTATTATTACTAATAAAGATCATTAGCAGACTGTTGACAGTTTTGTTGTTATTGATGTATTTTGCCTTAATTATTTTTGCATTTTTAAAAAGCTTTTATTAATTATTATATCAAACATATTGTAATTTCCGTATCAAAAGAATAAAATAAAATAACTTATAAACTTTGTTTTTGGTAATATTTGCATTTCTATTATTTTTATAGTATTTTCACTCTCAAAGAGATCGACTGGTATCTCATTATGTCAAAGGTTATAATGATAAAGCTGATACTAAAAATTCAAAATTTCAAAAGTTAACTACTTCCAAAGCTGCACCGGAAATTGCATGAATTATATGAAATTATGTTCAACATGCCATGTATAATAGATCATGTGAGTACCCGCCCATCAGTTGTAATTAGTTCTGAAATAAAGTACTTTAAGTGTTTTCTCCCATACAAAAAAATAATCAACATTATTTTTCTCACTTGTAGAGCAACCAATCCACTCCATGTTTTAATATGACATATAGGGATGTATACCGGAGACATAACATATTTTTTTATAATTATTCCAGACATTAAGTTCCTATGAGTATGATGGCCGAATCCTAGACCACTGTGCGCCAGCCAGTCTTGTATGCTTTTCGCTCTATGAGCTGGCGCAGAATCTTGTTGGAATACCCAGTGCCTGTTATTAAACATGGTATGAGAAACAGGTTCCACAAGGTTCTTGAGGACTGTATTTTGATACACAACTGCATTCGTTTTTACGCCTTTCTCACAAAAATGTACCTCAGTTAAGCCCCAATAAGAGACTCCCAACCAAACCATGAGCGAAGATGGAAAATGACCTCGTTGGTCACGCGGAATACGGTTGCTCGCTTCTTCACTGCTGTGTGCGTACACCTTATCATTTTGTTTGTTGTAGCTCTCTTCCACGGTGAAAATTTTTTCATCCGAAAAAAGAATTTCCCGATGCTTTTTTCCCGCGTACCGCTTCAACAAAGCGCGGCATCTCTTCAGTCTCAGGTCCATTAAACGAGCGTCCAAACGATGTCCTGTTTTTCTTCGATATGCCCTAAGCCCTAAGTCTTCATTTAACACCCTTTTCACCGTGGTCCTGCTTAACCCCATCTGAAGGGCCAACAGTTTCTGCTTACGTATGGGATTTCTTTGAATTCGCGCCTTCACAGCTTTTATCATTGCTGGAGTCCTAACAGAGCGAGGGCGACCACTTCTTGACCTGTCATCTACACTAGAGTCTTCATTGTATCGTTTTATGGTACGATAAACGAATCTTTTGGTTATATTCAAATTTTTCAGTAAGTCGAAAATCTGAATTGGCGCGTAACCGCAACGATGCAACGCAATAACTGCGACACGGTCTTCTTTAAGTGTCCACTCCATATTTAAAAATGAGGAAAATTCTAAAAAGTACACATTTTTATTTTCATGAAAAATTCGAAATTCGAATTCAATAAACTTTTTTGTGGCCAGCGTTCTAAATTCAAAAGTTTTTATTGTGTGACAGAACTTATGACCTGACTGTGTATCAAAAACTACACATAATGACCATAATGTGTAGTTTTCCAGATACGAAACGAGTTTTTACCAAGTAGTTTAACATAATGCTGATCGTAACGTGCAGTTTTTGAACGCATTAAAGAGGGTTTATGATACGTGTGTAGATAAAATATATAATAGGATACCGGTACCTATTTTGAAAATAGAGAATACGAACTTGTTTAAATTAAAACTGAAGGAATATCTAGCTGCTGAGGCATATTACTCCATAAATGAATATTTGTAATGATAATAATAATAATAATAATAATAACACCTTGGACACCATTTACACACATTGATCTAGCCCCAAACTAGGATTCCCTGTATCTTGGGTACTAGACAACGATACACATACTTATATAGATACTCATTATACTTAGATAGATAAACAACCATGACTAGGGTACAAACATCCGTTCTCATCAAACAAACATTTGCCCCCACCGGGACTCGAACCCGGGACCCTTGGTTTCGTAGGCAGCGTCACTGCCGACTCGGCCATTCGGGTCGTTAGTGCGCAATGTATGCTAATGTGTTGACATCTTATTTTTTTTTCTGACATTTTAATTCGTGACAATAATCTAATCTAATTCAATTCTCATTTAATTTAATTTTATCTTTTTGTATGCCTGAATGTTGTATTGTACTGACATGCTATCAATTTCTTGTTTTGACTTGTTTAATTATTCTAGCTACTTGCGTTACTTTAATTGATGTATCACCTGTTGATTTATTTATTTGTATGCCTAATGGCAGGACGTTAGAACATTGTGAAATGTAACATCTTATTTATAACTACGATCCACAGTAACAAATTCTGATTCTGATTCTGATTCTGATCCCATAGGTGATAGGTATTAAATAAAATGCCGGGGCTATTTGATTATTCTAAGAGTTGTTATCACACTCCCCTCTCATTTTGGGCATTATTCAAACTGCGCGGGCATTGTTTATAATGACCGATTAATTACATGGTCCATAACATATACAATACAATACAAATAAAAATTGATTTATTTTCTCCCAAACACAGTATTTACAATTAGTTGGTAAATCCATTTATAATTAGCTTAAGGGGCCGTGGGGGACAGGAGTCCAAAATAGGTTAAACCCGTGCCATGGATCTCCTGGCCTCAACCCCTCGGGGTACAGAGATGTGTGAACAACGATGGGTACACACACATAATTAAAAAGAGAATAGGTTCGAAATTTTAAATTTCAACTACGACTGTTTTTATTTTAGTTTTACATAAATATTAGCGGATAAGAGTGCGTGTAGGTTTGATTGCATGTGAGAGTTTGTGTGTGTATGTATGTTTGTGTGTATGCGTGTGTGTATGTGTGTATGAATGAATGAATGCGTGTGTGTATAAAATCACATCTATATTAAAACACGGTGAAGTGAAAATAGAATGAAGGTATTAACATTCATAACAAAAAAATCTCAGTTTTCTCATAGTTGCGGGAAAGCAGCCAATCCGTTATTATTTACCTACTATTCAAATTTTGATTAATGTTTGCCTTATTGTACAGCCTAGCTGATAAAAACGGAGAGAATCTTTGTGCTAGGGCTGTTCTTATGGCAGTTGTTTGAGACGCCATGTAATCTCTCCTAGTGTTAGCTTTGATATGATCTTTTTTGTACTCGAAAGCGGAATGCTGTCGCAGTAGTATAGAATAGTTGTCAAACTGTCAAAATCTGGGTATCCGTGTAAAGTTTTTCTATATACTGATAATTTAAGATACTGTCGTGGCTTCTCGAAAGTTAATTTTGAAATTAATCTTTGTGCTCTCTCTAGCTGAATCTTTTGTGTCTTAGAAGCTCCTCCCCACGATGATATGTGAGAGAGAGACAGTAAGAGAGTACAGATTAGCAAAGAGCAGTAAACACATTTTAAGTAGCTTGTTGTTGGTAACGTGTCATATGTTAACTTTCTCAATTTAAGTGTCAAGCATTTTATATGTTCAACAAAATTTAGATTTTTATCAAATACTTAACACCAAAATATTTAATACTGTTGTTGGAGCTACAGACGGGCAAAGTTGGAGCTTTATACGGTGTAGTGTATGTGTGTGTGGGTGCATGTAAACTATGCGCACACACACACATATACTATTTGTCGTCTCGACGCGCGCACAGCAAGGAAGGGCATACACTGGCTGGGCCGCCACCCGGAGCGGACGTGTGAGGACGGACCGAGGTAATAGCGCGCGCGTGGAGCCGATAGCAAAGTTATTTACTTTGGATTACGACGGGCAAGGACACTACATTTTGGCGACGAGGATAAAACCGTGAGTACTGTAAAATTAAATAAATAGGGAAGGATAGGATAGTAGATATTTTTAATTACAATGTTTTTTCATAAAATGCATGCTAACGGACACTGGTATTTCATAGAATAATAAGAGATTGTTGATTTAGAACGTCATTTGCTACGTAAGATGTGGTTACTTTGTAGTACCAGGTCTTACTACCTACAATCTAATAACGAATGGCAGTATTCAATATTGGTGATATCATGTCTTATTTACATCTGACATAAAGGATAACAAACGCATCTAATCGTAGGTACATCATCGCTAGAAAAATAAATAGATAACTGAGGTACGGCGTACATTTACTAAAGTAAACAATGTCCCGTTATTGATAGCTTCATACAATGTTGCTGTATTATTTCTTGAGAAAAATACATGCCTACAATTCCAGTTAGATCAGTGGATTGGGTAGTAACAAATAAAGATTTGATCAGTAATTATTCATTGCAAATTAAACATAAAAAGTAATTATGAATCATTCACAGATTCATGAATCAACATTAACGGTATCTGCTTACAGTTTAATGTCATTAGTAGTGGGTAATTAATGAGTTGACTATGGAGGATCTTTCATTCAATACGGTTATAAGTACGTACTAGGTACTTATGAGAGCACAGGTGTTGTTTACGTTTCCTAATCTTGGGAAAAGCGAGTTTTATTAATGTATGTATGATACACCCGTCTTTTTAATAAAACAATAGTATTATTGCAATAAATCAGATACTGGGTGAATTTAACATCAAGCAGGCAGGCACCTACGGGGCTACCTGTAAAGGTAATTAACAGATGGCGTCTGTTAGTACCTAGGTGTTTACTGAATAGGGCGAGGACAATTATGAAAGAAGTGAGGGGAGATTGAAGTCAAGGAATGTATGATGAGAGTAACTGGTCATGTGAAGGCGACTGGCTTTAACTATCATCATACCTTCTTTGTCAACAGGAGGGTGACCAATGGCGTTGGCAAACCACCTCACACTAGAAAAATTTGAATGTGATGGAGAAGCGGGATCTGTGGGAGTACGATGGGAGCGATGGAAAAGGAGTTTATACATCTACTTAGAGGCTGCGAAGGTTGATATTGCGACTCAGAAGCGGGCGAGTTTGTTACACTTTGGAGGGTCAGAGTTGGAAGAAATATTCTACAACATACCGGAAGCAAACTTAACTAGTGAGGATGGCAGTATTGACGTGTTTGAAGTAGTGGTAACGAAACTTGATGAATACTTTGCCCCCAAACAAAGTAAGCGTTTCGAACGGCATATATTCAGACAAATAAAACAGGGAGCTGAGGAGAAATTTGAAAAATATATTGTGCGACTCAGGCGACAAGTAACCAAATGTCAGTTCAATGATGCGGAGGACCAGATTATTGATCAAGTAACAGAAGGGTGTTACTCAGAAGGATTAAGGAAAAAGATACTAAAATCCGGAGATAAAATAACCTTAAGCGAAATCATATCGGAAGCAAACGCATTAGAAGCTATTAGCAGACAACTAGATGGATTCAGTGGAAAAGAACCAAATGCTCAAAGTATTTACAAGATAGACTCAAGACAGAATGGAAATACAGTTAATAAGCGAAAAGAATGTTATAGATGCGGAAGTTGGAATCACTTAGCATATGACAGCAAATGCCCAGCTAAAACAAAGAAATGTTTGAAATGTGACAAGATTGGGCATTTCAAAGCATACTGCAAATCAAAGTCATTAAAGAGGAAACTGGAAGATAATCAAGGCAATCAAAGTTCAGGACAGAAGGGAATCAAGAAATCTTATGGCGAGATTAGAAACATAATTGAAGACCAAAATGAAGCCCAAGGAGACACTATTGATTATGTGTTTAATATGGACGATGACGCAACGATTAATTGCAGGATTGGTGGAAAAAATGTTGATATGCTGATTGATTCAGGATGCAAACATAATTTAATCACAGATAAGACATGGGACGAGATGAAAAAGAATAATGTTAAAGTTACGGATCAAGTGGCGAAGCCAAATAAGACATTTTTAGCATATGGGAGTAAAAGCCCGCTTGTGCTATTGGGATCATTCCAAGCTAAAATTCAAATTGAGGACAATATTGAAAATACAACCTTCTTTGTAGTGAAAGGAGGCACCCGGAATCTACTAGGAAAACACACAGCCATTGCGTTAAGAGTCTTAAAGATTGGGCTAGGCATTAACCAAGTGGAGCAACAAATCTTTCCTAAATTTAAAGACGTCCTTATTCAAATACCTATCGACGAGAGTGTGAAGCCGATAGTGCAGCCTTATAGAAGAATCCCTATTCCATTAGAAGAGAAAGTCGATAAAAAGATTACCGAGCTTCTTCAAAGGGATATAATAGAAAAGGTGGAAGGACCCTCTAGCTGGATATCACCGATTGTTCCGATCCTGAAGGAAAACGGAGACGTCCGACTATGTGTAGATATGAGACGCGCAAATACAGCTATAATGCGTGAAAATCATCCGTTGCCAACGATGGATCGGATACTACCGAGGATTCGAAATGCAAAAGTCTTTAGCAAATTGGTTATTAAAGATGCCTTCCACCAATTGGAGCTACACCCGGATTCGAGATACATAACGACATTCATATCAAGTAAAGGCTTATACAGATACAAGAGATTAATGTTCGGAATAACTTGCGCTCCTGAAATATTCCAGAAAACGCTAGAGCGAATGTTAATAGGATGTGAAGGGGTTGTGAATTTTATAGATGACATACTAGTATATGGTGAAACACAAGATCAACATGATGCAAGGCTGGAAGAAGTAATGACGATTTTAAAAACAAATGAAGTAGTTCTGAGAAAGGAGAAGTGCAAATTTAAAACCAACAATGTGCATTTTCTAGGACACAATTTATCTGAAGATGGAGTTCGACCCCTGGAAAAATATTTAGCTACAATAAAGGACTTTAGGGCCCCTATCACAATAGCAGAATTGCAGAGTTTTATGGGACTCATTAACTATGTTGGGAAGTGGATTCCCAATCTTGCAACCACAACGGAACCTCTGAAAGAGCTGCTTCGGCAGAAGACAGGCAGAAATTCGGACTTGAGTGAGTTGTGGGGAGAACGTCAACAAACAGCCTTTAACATTTTAAAGGCTGCACTTGGGGACATACCTAATCTTGGGTATTATAACGTTAATGACAAAACTCTGGTATTCGCGGATGCGAGTCCGGTTGGCCTTGGAGCTGTCTTGGTGCAAATTAATGACAAGGGACCACGTATTATTGCTTATGGGAACAAAACGTTGAGTGAATGTGAACGACGCTACTGCCAAACGGAGAAGGAGGCGTTAGGACTTGTCTGGGCGGTAGAGCACTTTCATATGTTTTTGTATGGTAAAGAATTTGACCTGATAACCGACCATAAGCCCCTGGAGATAATATTCGGGCCTAAGTCAAAACCTTGTGCAAGAATTGAACGCTGGATTCTTAGATTGCAGTCCTACAAGTATAAGGTGGTCTATCGACCCGGCAAGAACAACATTGCTGACCCCCTATCTAGACTTAGCAAGTTTGAATCAACATTACTTAACGAAGATTATATACAAAGGATAATAGAAGTAGTAAAACCTGTTGCAGTTTCATTGGTTGATATTGAAGGACATTCTAAACAAGACCCAGAGATACAAAAAGTGAAGGAAGGGATATACAATAACAAGTGGGATGAGACTGTTAAAACTTATAAAGTCTTTGAAAATGAGCTCTGCTTTTGTGGAGATATACTACTACGAGGGACAAAGATTGTTATTCCGGCACAACTAAGAAGTCGAGTTTTAGCCGCTGCTCATGAAGGACATCCTAGGATTGTGGCTATGAAGCTCAGACTTAGGACGAAAGTTTGGTGGCCCAAATATGATAAAGACGCAGAAAAGATGGTCAAATCTTGCAGGGGATGCACATTTGTATCCGCACCAAATCCACCAAACCCACTCAAAAGGCGAGAACTACCAATACACCCCTGGATTGATATAGCTATAGACCTTTTAGGACCATTGCCTTCGGGTGACTATTTGCTTGTGATCATTGATTACTACTCCAGATATAAGGAGATTAAGATATGTCGCGAGGTTACAAGTAAAGAAATGGTCAGACTTCTAACAGAAACATTCAGTCGTTTGGGAAATCCTGTTTCTATCATATCTGACAATGGAAAGCAATTTGTAAGCGAAGAATTCAGGTCCTTTTGCCAAGAAAACGCTATCAAGTTATTTCAATCAATCCCATACTGGCCCCAACAAAATGGAGAGGTTGAGAGACAAAACAGGGATATTCTCAAACGACTGAGAATTAGCCAAGCTGTAGGAAGAAGAAATTGGAAGGAGTCGCTTTTGGAGTACCTAGCTATGTACAATGGTACTCCACATTCGGTAACAGGCAAAACACCAGCAGAATTATTTTTTAGAAGAAGATTTAGGGATAAATTACCGATGATCGACGATGTCGACCACAGAGCGGAGGACATGGACGTAAGGGACAAGGATAAGGAACAGAAAGAAAAAGGAAAAGAATATGCAGACCGAAAGAGGAAATCGCAGTTGGGAGATCTAGTACCAGGAGACAAAGTATATGTGAAAAATATGAATAAAACAAATAAACTGAGTTCAAATTTTGAACCTATACCCCACACGGTAACATCTCGAGTTGGTGGTGACGTGGAAGTACTGAATGATGAGACGGGACAGCAACTCCGACGAAACGTTGTGCACCTGAAAAGAATTGAGGGACAATGGGAAGTTGTGGCAAACGAGAATTCCGAAGGAACAAAAGATCAAGGAGAGGAAGAAAATGAAAAGGAGAAAGATGAGGATATGTAAGGAAATATTTTAGGAGTGGTAATTGATGTGTGAATTAATTCTTAAATGAAAATATAGAAATAAAGTAAACTGATATTTGTAAACAAAGAAAAAAAAAAAAAAAAAAAGGTAAATAAAGATTAAATTCGAAAGTGGAAGTAAATGATGTAACAGATAATTAAAATTTAATTTGGAAGATGGAAGTGAAGGAAGCTAGTACAACGATAAAATGTACCTAATTTGGAATTTGGAAGTGAAGGAAGCTAGTACAACGATAAAATGTACCTAATTTGGAATTTGGAAGTGAAGGAAGCTGTAATGTATCTTTAAGTAGAAAGTTGGATGCAAAGAAGTGAAATTAGAAGTGAGTGAAGTAAAAAAAAATAATTAACAGAATTAAGTTGGAAGTTGGCAGTTTGGTCTAATAGAAGTTGATTGATGTCAATGATGTTTTAATTTCATATTCAAAGTAAAAGAAGGAAGGGATGTAGTGTATGTGTGTGTGGGTGCATGTAAACTATGCGCACACACACACATATACTATTTGTCGTCTCGACGCGCGCACAGCAAGGAAGGGCATACACTGGCTGGGCCGCCACCCGGAGCGGACGTGTGAGGACGGACCGAGGTAATAGCGCGCGCGTGGAGCCGATAGCAAAGTTATTTACTTTGGATTACGACGGGAAAGGACACTACATACGGGAATAGTTGGAACTACAGACTGGCTTAAGCAATTTTTAGAGAAACATGAGTGAGAATATATAGTAATGATGTTTTCCATCACCGTTATAACGTCGGTATAATGTAACGCATAGGCTTATGATAAAATGGGTTTTGATAACATGGGTTTTTTTTCGAATTTACTCCACTACAGATTTGATTTTTAGGTCAACGTTTATTGAGTATTTGATTAATATTCTCACAAAAGGAAAACCCGATTGGGTGCAATTTTCTTGATTCAGATTCTTTTTTCATCGATTATAAATAAATAAACAAAATTATGAAACGTCAATATTATACTTATAACTACAAGTAATTTTTTTTAAATAAAAAAAGGTTACACCGTTTCGGAAGGTGGGCCTCGGGGTTAAAAAGAAACGGCAAGAAACCCCCCAACCTTACTTTTTCAAAAAGTGACTTCACAACAGGTACTGGTTTCGGTCTAAAGAAATTCGCCGGCGAGTGATAGACTTGATTCATCGCCCCTCGTCGAATTTCTGTGCGCTGAGATGGTATGGACCATGCAGTTTTGTCATCCATAGACGCAGCAAACACGGTCGAATGTATGAGAACCAACCGTGTAACTTTTTCACTACCTACTGTGACGTCACGAGCGCCTTTTAGTGATGGGTTGACATGTTAATCGTGAAACAGAGTCAAAGGCGCGCCGCCAAATCGATTCAAAATGAGCGCTGCTGCGGGAATCCCCTACCTACCACGACCACGTACCTACCGCGTTGCCTTTTTGTCAGTAAGCCGGCAGTGTTTCGAGCGGGAGATCGTATCGTAGCATCGCACCCGGATATCATCTCATAGAGTGTAAAAGTATGTATTTGTCTGTAGTACCTATTTATCTTTTATTATTCATGTGTAAATCCGTCCAGCCCCCTTATTCAGTAACTCGAATCGATCTTAAACTGTGGAATAGTATCAGATTTCCCATAGTTATATACAATCAATTGACACTGCGTTGCATTTGACCTGGCTCAAGCAGGAATAATAACCAGAGCGAAAAAGTTTTCGAGTTCAGAAAACATGAACCTAATGTCATTGTACATAAGAGTCACTGACAGTTCGATTCGCATACTTTTTCGACGCGTAATTATTCCTGCTTCCTACACTGGATTAAAGTTACTAATTAAGGGGGCTGACTAGAATAATGTAGGTAACGTAAAACGGGGTGTATTGATAACCAAGGGTAAATAGAAATAACTCTTAGGCCCACTACTTCGTAAATTATTAGAGAAGAGAGATTGGGAGCTATCTCTATTCTCCCCTGCGTATCAAAATACACTCAGTTTTACTACAGTATTACCTACTTACTTGTTCAGTCTTGTCCTACCTACCTACTTATCTTTTTTTAAATCATTCCTCTGTCTTCTACTCATTCCTCTCTCGAAGTGAATCGATGTTGTATCGACAGAGGAATGAATTACTAATCGATTTCTATGTAATGCTGAGTTACACGAAAAAAGCTTAAATTTTAAGTCATGATTAAACTAATTTATTCACGAGAATCCATTGTGTTCTCGAGATTAAATTAGTTTAATCATCACTTAAAATGAGGATGGGCAAAAAAGATCCAAGAGCTGCCACGGATAGATATATTTTTAAAAGCTTTTATTTAACTTGCGATGTTGTTTGTTTGTTTGTCCCATTTTTGGAGGCTCTTGGACCAAGTTCCATACAAAAATGCCCTTCCTCTTTTAAGTTTTTTTTCGTGCAACTCAGCACATATAAAATATGTTATTTTAAGAAAATAAGAGCTCCGTGGGTTTCACATTTGCTGAATTTTCACAATTCTTAAAAAACCTTAAACATATTTTTACTTATTTATCGAGAGGAGTATCTGTAAAGTTTCTAACAAAATAGTTAATCTAATCTTATTTTCCCATAAAAACTTCGGACACCCATTTCATTCAACCCCTTAGGGGGTACATTTTTAAAAATCTTGTTTCAGTGCACCCCCAGACCTCATAAAGAATCTACTTGCGAAATTTGGAATCTCTATACCCAGCGGGTTGGGCTGTGCTTTGATATGTCAGTCAGTCAGTCAGTCACTCAGTCAGTCACTCAGTCTTCTTTTATATATTAACATAAAATGAATACATAACAATCTCACATAAACGTTATTCTACTACTAAAATATAGATTGCAATGAAAATGCAACTCAGAATTATCATCCTTCCGTCAAAAAAATCGAATCGTCCATCGATTTTGCAAGAATCGTCGCATTGTGCAACCAACACTATCTGATTAAATCGACAGAAAAATGAGCAAATCGACTGTACCATGCAACTGTAAGGTTAACGAAAGTATAGTTTGCTTCACTGTTCATTGAGGGCTACGAAAGAGATATCCATGAATTGTGTAAAGTGGAAGCAGTAGTGGATGAAGTCCATGGGAAATATACGCTATGGTTCAACCTATCTTAGTAAAAAAGGGAGACGCTACTCGAAATTAAAAATAATTGATTATTAAATAAATTAGGCGAATTTCAGAAATAAAATTACTTACGTATGAAAGGTAACGCCGTTGTTTTATTTGGAAACAACATTGCTTGAGTTTTTGCAATTCACAACGGCACAGTAAGGCATTTTTATGTTTATTAGTACACGGCTTACATTCGAACAGCCAGAGAGCGACTGAGCCGGGATGAGCGAAGTACGCCTATTAAATACACGCGAAGTAGGTAGACTTTCGCTGTCTATCTCGATATCTGGTCTGTGACAGTACCCCATGAATGATGTGCCTACTTAAACTATAGACGTTAGAGATTTCAAATAAAAAACGTTTTGTAGCAAATTTTATCAACTTTAATTGAAATGATGGCACAAAATTAAAACCTTTTTCGAGTCCTTTTTATTTTAAAAGTATATCATGTGTACTTAAAAAGTTATTGCAATTTTAAAAGTGTTATAATTGGTTTTGCAGGCCAGTGTAGATCGTCAATCTATTATTAATCAATTTCTCAAGCATTTCAGAAATAGACCGCAGCACGGATATTGCCTCCTCTTTGAAACCACTCTTGAATACTTCACCAGTTCTAAGGGAGGTTGTACACTGCGGTTAAAAATCGTGCGGCTGCCGTGCGTATCAAAACCGCGCGGCGACCGCTGATTTACACAGCGTCGGATTATAAGCGATTGTTTTGCGGCTAACGCGCGGTTGTTTCGCAGCAAAACCTTATCTCGAACCACGTCGACTTGTTCCATGTTGCTCGAAGAGAGTTTGGAAGAATAGCTCTGCTCGTACTGTGCTACAGTGAGCACCTATTGTAGTTAATTATTTGTTGTCTTTCTTGTAACAGTAGTTAAGTATTAATTGTATTATACCTATCGAATTAAGAATTAGTGTGTAAGCATATGTATTTATGGAATAAATTAAATGAAAAAATAATAATAGTAGTTTATGTGACTGATACATAATGGAGAGTTTTAATGCCTAATTATGTACAGTTCCATACCCTAGTTTATCTACACACATATCATAACCTCTCTTTGATGTGTTCAGGAACCGCATGTTTGACCGGCATTGTAGCATTGATTAGCTTGTTCTGTAGTACCAACTTCACAGACAAAGTAGGGGCGACACGCAGGCGGGCGTCGGCGTTCGAAGTTTTAATGTCTTAATATGTAGAAAATTTACACATTATGGTCATAATGTTCAATATTCAGATAAGAAATGAGTTTTTACAAAGTAGTTTAACATTACGCTGATTGCAACGTGCGGGTTTTGGACGCAGTAAAGAGGGTTTATGATACGTGTGTAGATAAAATAATTTATTTTCTGTTTCTTAATAAGATTTATTGCAATAATTTCGGTATTTTCTAAATGTTATTCTTAGAATTATCATCTTCTTTTTTCCTGAAACTATATTGAATGCAAACCTCCTTTCAATACAAACCTCCTTGGTGAAAATCATTGGTTATTTTTTTAATTATTTAAAAAAAAAACTGTTGTTCTTCTTTTGTTTGCGTCTCACGGGAAGCTTTTCGTGCTATGATTTTTTATGATTATAAACGCGGATTGACCTTTAAGAAATCCCACGAAAATTTACAAGCCGCCTTAGGAGAGTCTGCTCCTGGGTTAGCAACATTCACTTATTGGTTTCGGGAATTTAAACGTGGTTGAGAATAAACGATGACCCCCGACCCGGCCGACCAACAACTTCAGTAACTCATGAAAATGTCATCAGGGTGGAGTGGCTATTGCGGGAAAATATAAATATGACACATAAGGAGATTCAGGATGAATTGAATATAGGATCACATGCTGTTTCCACTATCCTACATTAGGATATCCTACATCCTACCTTAAAGTCAGGAAGGTAGCTTCGCGGTGGGTACCTTTCTCTCACAGCAGAGTAAAAATACCGTCGTGTTGATTGGTGCAAATTTGTGGAACTTCACAAAACGTATCCTACATCATGACAACTGATGAATCTTGGATCTATAGCTACGATCCTCTTACAAAGCAGCAATCCACGCAATGAAGAGGACCAGTTGCCCACAAAACTTGCTCGCGGTCGGAGAGCTAATAATAAAATGATTGCCGTTTTTTTGCGACGTAGTGGACCGGTAGCAGTAATGCCGCTAGAATACCGTAGAACAGTTACTAGTGAATGGTATTCCGAAGTTTGTCTACCTCAAGCTTTTGGGGAGTAGAGTAGTGAGCGGCCAAAGAGCGGCGTCCGTGGCATTATTTTTCACCAAGATAACGCGCCCGCTCACACAGCTGCTAGAACCATATATTTGTCAACTTCGGGGGCACAAATGTTCCCCATCCTCCGTACAGCCCAGATTTCGCTCCGTGCGTTTTTTTTATTTCCCACAATAAAAAAAATGCTTCGGGGACGAAATTTTGACACAGCAAACGACGCCGTCGAAGAATTTCGCCGGTTATTTTTCGACCTCCAGCAAGATGCATTTTTCAAATGTTTTGAGGACTGGTTTACTCGAATGCATAAGTGCATATGGTTTGGAGGGGAAAATTTAGAAAAACTGTAAGTATTTTTTTTTAATTCTAACTATTTTTCATTACACTAAAAAAATTATGTCTTACGATTCGTTTACTGTTAGTAATTTTTATTATTTTATTATAGTGTTTTCCTCTATTGATTTATTAACACCACTTAACAATGTGTCCGTGAGTTTAAGATCATTCTCCAACATTAAGCCTAATGGGTCACTGTTTCCTAACGTTATTAGCACTTTACTGTTTTAGTTTTTTGACAGTGATATGTGTTAGTGATATAGCTTATATTATGGCTACTATAGTAACTAGTATTGCAATTTTCAATAATATCATGAATTGTGATCGATGTGTCCATGCTATGAAGTTTTAGTTTTGTCTAATTTCAAATTAAAGTTATCCAAGCAATTATTTCCCTAGTTGGTTAATAGTGTCCGGGCAATAAATTTAATTCATTTCACCAAATCATAAATTACAACATTCAATTTCATATATAAGCCGAGCATAGTCAACATGTTAAGATCAGTCTATTTTTGCGTTTAATGGATTTTTTTTTCCGGATTTCATGGCCAACAGAATGTTGATAGACTTTGCAGCGCTCGTACGCTAAAAATATTGACTTCATAAAAAACACAAAATAATTATTTCAATCATTAGAACTTTTCTTTCGTTTACAAGGCTGTACTGTAATATATCGTAAAATGAGCCGGGGAGGATTTAACTGTTTAAGGCGCCATTTATCGCACAATTGCGGCGCGAGCGGCAAGGGTGGCAAAGTACAAAGATTGGAAAGCGAGATTATGTACCAAGGGGATAAAGCCCTATTTTATGTCACGGGCGCGATATTGAATCCGGAACGTAACGAAGGACTTCAGATTTAACTCCCGAACTTACCTGACGGACCCACACATGTTAACATCTTCCGGCATGCCTCCGGGTGACCGAAGGACATGATGGGGGTTGAAGATCATGGTGATCTAGAAGGACCGATTCCCCATGGGACTAAGCGCGTCGCAGGTTGCGAATGGCCCCCCAATCGGAGGGTCAGCTGCCTGTTCCATGAGCAGGTAGCCGCGGACAAGGGGAGCCCATCTGACCTTATCTAGGTATGACGATCGGCGATTCAGTGTTCTCCGGCGCGAACACTCTAAAGTAAGTGCGTAAGGCAGCCCATCCGGCCTCCTTCAGAGGGACAACGAGAGGCTTTGAAAATAAAGTGTATGGTACGTGCGCATTCTAAATAATCACGACCTGCGGGCGGTATGCTTCCGCACCGCAGTACCGTGCTGGTTTACCGGCCGGACAACGTCTGTAGTCACCAACAACGGTACCCATATCGTTGCCGGCGGCTAACGTACTGCAAACTTGAGAGAAGGGGCCCGAAAGGGTAACGATGGAAGCAAATAGCGAAAATCAAATACCCCAGGAGGGTTCCTGTACTATATGCAGTCCCGCACCTGTGTATACGCAGGTTCTCGTTGGGTCGTTTTCTGCGGACCACCAACCTATTTGCTCGCGTGGTGACACGCGGTCGCCTCGGAGGGTAAACGAGTACAAAAATAAGAGGCACGACAGAAATGGTGCCTCAAAGGCAAATAAGAGGAAGCAGCGCCTCGCAGACAAGCTAGCAATAGTCGCGGCTATACGTTGTAGGGCCACAGATGCCTCTAACGTGGTTGACGTTGCGTGACGTGCGGAAGTGGAGATGCCGGCTCATAACGATCCCAATATGGGACCGCGTGCGGGACAGTACTGTAAGGTTCGATAGTTGTTTATGCGATTATATTGTACACGGGCCTCTTTAGAGTGGGTGCTCACTTTGACACTGTTACTTATTTTGTAGTTTTAAAAAGAAAGAGGCTTGGATGTGGGAAGTCAATGTGACACATTTCACCTTAGGCTTCGGCCAGCGACTGAACTAAATTATAGTGAGAGTTAGCGTAATGGCTATCGAGCCAGTTGTGGATCCCTTTTATACAAAGTGTAACTAGAAATCAAATAAAAAGAAAAGTTAATACCACTAAAGTCTTTATATTTACGAAATGCAAGTAGGCAGTGATCGTATAGTGGTTAGGAGCACTACATTGGCGGAGGCGCCAAACGAACCGCAGAAATAGGAAGACTGCTTCAGAAGGAAGGTGACGTCATAAGAAGTGGCGTAATAGAAGAGGATAGTGATCGTCGATCCAGACCTTGAAGAATCGAGGAAGGATCGAAAGTGCATTGAAGGGAAGTGTGTTTCTGTACTTAAGTTTTTTATTTAGGAATTACCTCAACCTGCCAAGCGAGTGAAGAATCGAATAGGAAAATATTGTAGGAAGATTTTTATAGCGGCGGACATTTTGTGAAAAATTTTATGAAATTATTTCATGATGGAGGATTTGTCAACTTGTTTTTCGGGGAGTCCTCAGGAGTCCTTTGAAGACTTTTTAGAAGACTTTAGAGATGCTGCATCGAGGAAGAAATTTATATCGTCGGAGGAATTAAAATTATTATTTCCTTCGTATTTAATATATATTTTTTTAGGGAAATTAGGGGCAGTGCCCAGACATTTGACGAGGTGGTGAATAAATTAATGAGGAATTTGGAAGCACAGACTTTGCAGAGAAGTTCTACAATGCCAAGCAAGAGAAAAGAAGTTTGTTGGACTACTTCCATTATTTAGGGGACCTGGCGAGGAAGGCTAGAGTTACCAATGATGACATTTTTATAACGCAATTTTTAACCCTTTCATGACCATAAGGTGTTTATAAGTTATTTTAAGATAATAGCGCATTATTTTGGTTTATTATTGATCCAATAATCATAAATTAATAAGAAAAATAAATTAAAAAAAAACGGTTTTCGGGAAATTTATGGGACATATGTGTCCCTATGGTCCGCTACGGAGCCATTTTAACAATATTATTACAGATATAAATGTTGTATTTTTTTATATTTCCGGACGTTCGCTCAACCGCGTTAACCATCTACTACAAAATGAATCGTTCTCTTGATCCGCCTGTAACGACTCTACATTAATACTAAAAACTTCCAAACCATCATCATCAGGTTCAGAACGATAAGAAGACTGAGGTCCTTCTGTTTCCCGTTTACCTTCTTCCATTAGCGGATTCCTACTCAATAAATCTGCCACTACATTGCTTTTCCCCGAGCAATGAACTATCTCGAAATCCCATTCTTGTATCGCTAACGCCCATCGCGCTAACCTACCAGACATATCTTTTTTCGACTGTAACCAACATAACGCTATGGTCTGTAACAACCTCAAAATACGATCCCCAAAGATAATGCCTATAGTGCCTTAACGCCCATACTAACCCCAGACACTCTTTCTCCATCGTACTATATTTTTTCTCCGCATCCGTTAACTTCCTAGACGCATAGGCAACCGGACTCATTTTTTCAACGCCCTGCATCAATACTGCACCCAACGCCTCGTTAGACGCATCCACATAAACTCTCGTAGTAACCGACTATCCCCCGAATAATAGGAAAGTATTGGCGCCCTACACATAACCTTCTTAATATAATCGAATGAATTCTGCAATTCTTCATTCCATTGAAATTTTACCCCCTTTTTCAATAATTTAGTGAGAGGTAACGATATTATCGAAAAATTCGATACAAATTTTCTATAATAAGAAAATAAACCTAATAATTGTTTCACATCCTTCGTAGATGTGGGAGTTGGAACCTGTTGCATAGCCTTCAGCTGTTTCTCACTAGGTTTTACTCCTTCATTCGAGATTAGATAACCTAGCATCTCAATCTCGCAACCGAATTTACATTTGGATGGCTTGAAGGTCAAGTTCGCTTCTCTAAACCGCCCAAAAACTTTCTGCAACGTATCGGTAAACTCCTCGAATTTTCTACCATACACAATTACATTGTCTACGTAAACCATAACCCCTTTAAATCTTAAATCCGCTAAAACTTTATCCATCATCCATTGGAAACCCGCTTGACTCGTTGCCAAACCGAACGGAACAACATTAAATTCATAAAGACCCGTGGTCGTGACGAAAGCCGTTTTATGCCTACCTTCCGTAATAACCGTCTGCCAATAACCTGAATTGAGATCTAACTCCGCAAAATACTTGGCCCCGGCCAAACTATCGACAATGTCTTCTATCCGCGGAATAGGATAATTATCCCTACAAATTTTCTTATTTAATTTCCGATAATCTATACAAAACCTCCATGAATCATCGGGCTTTTTAATTAACACAACGGGCGCAGCATAAGAACTAGTGGATTCCCTAATAACACCTAGTTTCAACATCTCCGCGACCTGCTCCTCAATAATTTCCCGTTGCACCGGCGAAACGCGATACGGGTGACAATGAACCGGCTCTTCATCATAAGTCTTAATATCGACCGACGCTATCTCCGACCTACCTAACTGGTCAGTTGCAAACGCAAATCTATCCGCATTCTTATCCAACAACGCCAATAATACCCGCTTATCATTCTCACATAAATCCTCATTTATCTTCTACCCCAAACGCAAATTCGCACGAATCCGATAACCCCGAGAAATAAACGTAATCGCCCTTTTTTAACACCTGAAAGTCGATAGAATTTATCACGTCACGATCCTCGATAACCGTGGTTTCCCCGAAGTTCACTTGTTTCCTTCTAGAACCGTCTAGAAAGTCCGACCCTATCTTTTGTTTTGAAAGAATCCCTACGCACATGACATTTCGTTTTACCGGCGTCGTGTTTTGTTTCGTATGGAAATTATTGAAAAACGGTATTTTTCCCTGGAAAAAACACATACACGAATGAACAAAATCAATATTCATACCGTTCTTTATTAAAAAATCCATCCCCAAAAAAAAAGGCTACAATTTAAATCAGTTATTACTAAAAATTCCTGTGAAAAGCTAAAATTGTCCAAACTAAAATCTATAACACATTTCCCTGCGATTTGCAGCAAACTTCCATTTACCGCCTTAACCCGTCTTTTCTCTTCTTGCACACATCTCGCACCCACTTGATCTGCAACGGCTGGGCTGATGCATGAAGCTGTAGCGCCTGTATCTAAAAGAGCTACCACGTTTACATTAGAAGAAATCAATAAAACTAATGGTCTGACCTGCTGATCCGCCTCGACTGCGACGATCTTCCCCATTGGTCGTTTCGCTTCTGTGCTACGCTGCTGAGCTGGTCTGAGGCCCTCATTCCACAGGTCAGCCTGGTCACCGCTATCGGCCTCTAGCGACGACGTGTTGCAAAATCCGCTTGCCTAGGACGCAAATTATAATTATTAGTACCAGGTCTAATATGTGGTTCCTGACCACTTGCCGACGGCGAAACATTCGGCGTTCGTCGTGGGTCTTGAGTAGGGCCTTGAATAAATTGTGTGTGAAACGGTCTGTCTCCCCCCCCCCCCCCCCCCCCTATTTCTATGGGCCAAATTCGGTCCAAAAGTTGCCGGGTTCCTAAACACATTTAAATTATCATCACTTCCCGGACTTAATTTCTCCATCTGTACCAGTACCGCCCTTAGCGCCTTCTTATCTACAAAATGGCTCAACATTAATTTATTTCTAAGATGGTTTTGCAATCCTCTTAACCCTTTAACGACCATAGGGACATATGTGTCCCAAGAAATAAAAGTTATCTATCCATAATAAATGAAAGTTTATGGCTAACGTTTTATTAACTACGCATTCCGGAACGTACCTTCTTTTTTTTTCATCGCCCATTGCAATCTAAGTGACATCTGTCAAAATCAGTTGAAGTTTGTTTATTGCAGTTTGTTTGGCGCCATCATCACGAGTTTTGAAAGACTACAAAAATAACTAAAAGTAACTTTATAATTCAGCAAGTGTGAAATAAGTGCAGCCTGGTAAGTAAACGACTACCCCATAATAAAATAAATGTGATTCTTACGTTTTGTGCCGTGATAAACCTAGAAATATGTTATGGGACACCCGTGTCCCTACGGTCGGTAACGGTAAAAAACATTGTAGTATTATAAGAGTACTTTATCTAAATCTACCCTTGCTTTTCAAGTTATTTTGTTGCAGATTATTTTTCGTAAGGGACGTGGAGTATTCGAACTCTCTGAAAACGATGTTCTACAAGTGTTGATGGCCGATAACAGTGATGACGAAGACAACTTAGAGCTGGACGACGAAGACCAGAGGCTGCTGACCCAAGATGATGACCAGGGGATTGTTCATGATGAAATCGAAGATACAACAATGCAACAACCCAGGTCAGAGTCACCGCAGCCATCTACGTCGTCGGCAGAACCTTCATCTATGTCTCAGCCTCAGCCCACCTTCAAGTGGAATCAAAGAACATACACACCAAATTTATTTGAAGAGTCTGATTATCTTTTCGGAAAAGTACTTATCTTAGAAACTGAGGCCGATCCGTTGACACCATTCGCAATATTTTGTGCAACTACGAATTTAGAAGTCTTAGTTGATATTCTGATATCTGAGTCAGTAACATACGCCCACCAAAATGGACGAGAATTCTGTTCAAAAAGAAGCAATGAAAGCATTTCTTGGCATAACTTTGGTAATGGGTTATCACATCTTGCCATCTTTGAGAGATTATTGGTCGACTGAACCCGACATGGGCGTACCATACATATCAAATGTTATGACAAGGACTCGTTACGAAGATATGCGCAGAAACTTGCACTTTTGTAACAACGAAGAGCACAGGGCCCCATCTAGCCCTGATTACGACAGGGCATACAAAATCCGACCAGTAATGGTCCATCTGAATCGAGCATTTCAAAATGTTCTAAATAACATAAAAACCCAGTCCATCGATGAACACATGATAAAGTTCAAAGGGCACAATGTGATGAAACAATACATAAAAAATAAGCCAGTACGCTGGGGCTTCAAATTATGGTGCAGAGCTGATGCAGAAACCGGATACCTGTTTGAGTTCGACCTGTATACAGGAAAACGCACTTCTGGGACTGAATACGGATTGGGTGAATCAGTTGTAATACAGCTAACGAAAAAGCTCGATGGTTTGGGTTGCGAAATTTACATCGACAATTTCTTCAACTCGCCTCTGCTGCAGTATCGACTGATTTCCCAAAACACTAAACTCTGTGGAACCGTTCGCACCAATCGCAAATATCTCCCAAAAACAGCGCCGGCTGATAAAAATATGAAGCGTGGAAATATTTACACCACAAGTTACCATGGTATAACGTTCGTCAAATGGATGGACAACAAAGCAGTTCATCTTTTGACAAACTTTCTCCCGCCTGCAGAAACCGAGACGGTGAAACGACGAATGGCAGGATCTGCAGAAAAGATCGACGTTCGATGCCCTAAGATTGTATCCCATTACAACAAAAATATGGGAGGTGTTGATCTCATGGATCAACGAAAAGTTTACTACGAAGTTGATCGAAGATCGAAAATAAAATATTATCCGAGATTGTTCTTCGATCTTTTTGATATTGCAGTAAATAATGCCTACATCATCTACACAAAACTGCATGCTGAAAAACGAATCGAAGGCAATTTGTTGACTTGCTTGCAGTACAGGCAAGTAATAGCTCGGAGCTTGATAAATGATTACAGCATGAGATACAAATCCTCCATCATGAAATTATTTCATGATGGACTTCAGGATTTCAGAGAGACTGGAAAGGCCAAAGCTACACATAATAACTTCAAGCTTAAGATAGATAATCAATTGCTAAGTACAGACCTAGAAGTAGCAAAAGCTTTCGAAAATTTCTTTACGGACATTCCAGTTTCAACAACCAAGTTTTTAAATTCATCTCCCGCTGCTGCTGAATCTATACTTAAACAAAACTTTGAGGAATGTAAAACAGATTTTAAATTTAGGCACGTAAATAATGAAGACATTGTAAAAGCGTCTAAATCCCTGGAAATGAAAAAGACAGCTGACGCCCATGGTCTATAAGTAAAAATTATTAGTTCCATTGTAGATTGTATTGCACCTCACCTTTGTTGTATATTTAATCAATGTATAGATAATGGTGTGTTTCCTGACTTGATGAAACTAAGTAAAGTTATACCTTTATTCAAAGCTGGTAGTACATCAGACCCCACCAATTTTAGACCCATATCGATACTACCAACGCTTAGCAAAATATTTGAAAAACTCATACTTAATCAATTGCAAAGTTATTTTTATCTCAATAATTTAATTCATATTGCTCAGTTTGGTTTCACAAAGGGTCGTTAAACAGCCGATGCTGGTGTTGAACTAATCGACAATATTTTTGATGCCTGGGAAGACGCAATGGATGCAATAGGTGTCTTCTGCGATCTATCCAAGGCTTTTGATTGCGTCCATCATGACACTCTTGTGAGGAAGTTACGCTATTATGGTGTAAAAGATCAGGCACTTGGCCTTCTGGAGTCATATCTAACAGATAGGGTTTAGATGGTCGATGTTAATGGGAAAAGATCACCTGGGTCTTCAATAAGTATGGGCGTACCGCAAGGTTCAATTCTTGGTCCTTTCTTGTTTTTAGTATATATTAATGATTTACCTTACCTTGTTAAAGCAAAACATGGGTTAGTATTGTTTGCCGATGATACTTCTTTGATATTTAAAGTTAAAAGACAGCAATCAAATTATGACGAGGTAAACAATGCTATCTCTAGTATAGTGAACTGGTTTACTGTTAACAATTTATTACTTAATGAAAAGAAAACTAAATGTATTAAATTCGTGTTACCCAATGTGAACCCGGTAACTACAGACATATTTATAAAAGGACAGAGATTGGACCTTGTGCAGTCGACTGTCTTTTTGGGCATTACTTTAGACGCCAAACTACAATGGGATCCTCATATAAATAAATTGTCGAACAGACTGAGTTCGGCAGCGTTCGCAGTTAAAAAAATTAGAGCTCTTACCGACGTAGACACCGCTAGACTAGTCTACTTTAGTTACTTTCATAGTCTAATGACCTATGGTATTTTATTGTGGGGTCACGCTGCGAATGCTAATAGTATATTTATTCTGCAGAAACGGGCTGTTCGTGCAATTTATAGATTAGGGCCTAGAGTGTCACTGAGGGAAAAGTTTAAAGAAATCAATATTCTGACATTTGTGTCTCAATATATCTATGACAATCTTGTGTATGTAAAAAGAAATATAACTTATTTTCAGAAGTACAGTGATATACACAATTTTAATACTAGAAATAAAGACAAGTTGGTTGCTTATGTAAGCCGACTACATAAAATTAGTAATTCTTTTAAAGGCAATTGTATACGCTATTACAATAAGGTCCCTACTGATATTAAAAACTTACCTTTAGACAAGTTTAAAATAATAATAAAACAGAAATTGTATAAATTGTATAAAAAAGGTTACTATAGGATATCTGATTACTTAGAGGACAGATGTCCATGGGAATAGATTGTTTGAGTAACAGGCTGTTTCGATATATAATTAGCATTCATTTTGTAATTTGACAATATTTTATTTAAAAAAGGAAACGCAAAAGATGCGACGACTGTGGAGTTTCTTCGGTGAGCTCTTCTCCACAGATTCCGCCATTGTGTTAGTGAACTCACCCAAAAAAATGTAATGACGGATCGAAGTGATGTAACAACATCCTATGGAAATAAATGATTTTTGATTTGATTTGATTTGGAACAGTTTTTACGGCGGGAATTGTAAAAGAAACGGTAGAGCACTTTGGGGCTAAAATGATACATACAAGTTCGTTTCACCCACAGAGTAACGGTTTGGTAGAGCGAATGAATAGAACGTTAACTTCGATGTTATCAAAATATTTAGGTAGTAAGCAATGGTGCTCGGTTTTACCTTTGGTAGTACATGCGTATAACACTAGCGTTCAGGCGTCAACGAAAGTGTCGCCGTATAATATTTTATTTGGCAGGGAATCGTGCTCAGTGGTGGATCGATCATTAGGATTAAACGCAGTTGGTTTAGACGAAACGATAGATGAAAGGGTAAATCGTATGGGAAGGCTGCTGACTAAGGCATTAGGGAATATTGCGAACGCACAGCGTGTACAAAAGCGGTATTACGATATGAGATCAAAACCCAGATCGTTCCGGGTGAATGACTTAGTTTTGTTATACGTACCAAGGCGGATAACGGGAAAATGTATGAAGTTGGCACGTCTGTATCAAGGACCATACAAGGTCATTGAGATCGTTGGGAGGTCTAATGTGCTGATTCGTCGTCTGAACTCACGGTCACGGGGCGTTATTGTTAACACAAATCGTTTAAAACGCTTTGTGCTGCGTTGAGGAGTTCGTCTGATATTAAATAATTATACATTAGGAGTATAATACAATTTTATCCCGGTTGATGGTTTGTGGTTTGTGTATGCGGTAGTGTTATGAATTGTTTATTAAACCGGTGTTTCTTTTCATGTTGCTGCTGAACTATGATGTCTGATGAGGACCCTACACCAAAGACCCAAGAAATATCTGTAACATACTAGATTGCCGTGGTAGATTACCTTTATATGAGAAACTTTTATAAACGACAGTTCGTGTAATTGTTTGAACCGATCGCCTGGTTTTATCTTTGAGAGCAGTATGACGAGGCAATAGCTATTCGTCATAGGGTTCTGTTTTGGTTCTTGCGTTCTTAAAGTATAGAGTTGGGATGATTTGGTAAGGGGAGACTATGGGTTGTTCATAAAGTCGGTAACGAAGGTTTCTCAATGAAAGTAATTTCTGATGTGGGATAACTCGGGTATTCGATACGCATTCGAGATTCTTTGTAGTGTCTTTACTTGGGTAATTGGTTGCAACTCACGGCGATTATCTTAAACTGTTAATAGTAAAAGATAGTTTACTGAATTCCAATGGATTAGTTGAGATGTTTGTAAGTTGTAGTATCGGTTTTAAAGCTAGTTGATTTCATCGTATTATTGGAACGTGTTTTAATGAACTCATTCTTAAGCTGTGGCTTAGTAACACGGATCTTTAGATTAATCCTGTTAATATGGTTGACGTTTCCTATATTTGAAAATGATAATTTTTTTCTTTGATCTTTGCCTGCGTTATTTTTTGAAATATTTCTATTCGGTGGAAAGAGTTCACAATGTGTTCACAATTGTTTATGCAAAGATCGAGTTGTGTTAATTTTAGGAACGGAGGTATTATAGTTGTCTGATAAGTTTTTCGCTAGTTTTTATTGTCAGAAAGTTTGTCGAATGATAACCATTCGACAAGCTAAATCTTAGCTAGATTCAGCTGTTTGCCTTCGTATTGTAAAAGAGAGTTTTCTAGAGTTAGGTAGGTTAGTGTTAAGCCGCGAATAATTGTATGATGGGATCATAGGGTGTTATAATTTAAGTTTTTTAAGGTGCATAGCCTACACCTTAAGTGTAGTTAGGTTTATATTAAGAAGGATCTACACCCTAAGTGTAAGTGTAGTTAGGTGTGTAACTTAACATATGACCTTCGGTCAGTTTATTCTATTTCTTGTCAATTTATTCATGTCAATGTTTTGTTTTGGTACTGGTCTTATGCGTGATCAGAATTTAATATTAGGGTACTCGATGTTATTTAAAATTATGCTTGCGGCATATTTACTGTTTTTTAGATTTCAAGCATAGCAAGCTCACCTAATGTAACATTTAATGTTTTTTAGATTTTAGACTTTAAGATAGGGTTGTCATTTTAGATTTTAGACTTTGAGTTAGGGTTGCCACTTTGAAAAAAAAAATCCGTTGGAAAATTTTTTTTTGAAGGGAGGGGTAATGATTGTAAGGTTCGATATTTGTTTATGCGATTATATTGTATACGGGCCTCTTTAGAGTGGGTGCTCACTTTGACACTGTTACTTATTTTGTAGTTTTAAAAATAAAGAGGCTTGGATGTGGGAAGTCAATGTGACACACTTCACCTTAGGCTTCGGCCAGCGACTGAGCTAAATTATAGTGAGGGTTAGCGTAATGGCTATCGAGCCAGTTGTGGATCCCTTTTATACAAAGTGTAACTAGAAATCAAATAAAAAGAAAAGTTAATACCACTAAAGTCTTTATATTTACGAAATGCAAGTAGACAGTGATCGTATAGTGGTTAGGAGCACTACAGTACCAACACAACACACACGGAACCGTGGTGCAGGCTCACACCGATCCAAATATGGGATCGCGTGCGGGACAGCACCACCACAACACACAGGGAACCGTGGTGCAGGCTCACACCTCTTCGCATACGGGACGGCGTGCGGGACAGCACCACAACACCAAAGGGTTAGGAATGCCGGCTCGCAACGCACCCTTTATGGGACCGCGTGCGGGACAGCACTACCCCTTAAATCAAGTCGCATCACGGTGATACAAATTCTTGTAGCACCCAGCCCAAGGAGAGGGGCAGGCGCCTGCGGGAAAAATAATACTAATAGGTCTGATGACCAGGTGTCGCCTAACGGGGAGTTGATGAGGGGACCTATTAAAAGACCCTGTTATTCAGGCTCAAATGTAAGGGAACAACGATTTCAACCTGGACTATCCTATGCCCGCTGCGAACTCGCACTTGATCATGATAATTGTTCCCAGTGACGGTCGGGACATGATGGCAGAACAATACGTTCTTCTCCGTCGAGAGATGAAGAAGAAACAAGAAGAAGCGGTAGATGATCTGACCCAGGACTTTGTCCCAGGCTTCGACCATATGCCGCAACGTCTGACGCAAAGCGGACTTAAATTCCCCTGCCTCGACCAAGACACTGTGGAGTGGTCACCTTTAGGTGACGACAGCAAACCTCCCCCCTGTGGGAAGGGGGCTGCCAGTTCAAGGCGGTCAGTGTGACGGAGTTGCCGAAACTCATCAGAGGGGGGTCTCGCTCCCCGATGCTCAGGGAACTGACAACGAGGGACTGAGGCTCCGACTGATAAGGGCAAACCGGCAGCGCGGCACCGACATGAGTCGCTGGCGCCTACTAAACGGGGAAATAAAAGCAGATGCACAAATCAAGATTTATTAGAATTCTTATAAGGTGATTTATTAGAATCAATTGTAAAATAATACAATTATTGTTTAGTTTTATTATTATTATTATTATTGCCAACGCACACAGCACCGTATGGGGTGGAAAGGACATAAAAAAGAGGTAAGGATCTCATGGAATTCCTCTCAAAATACGAACTGTCGACACTGAATAGAGGATCGGAACCCACATTTGTCACAAGAAAGGTACAAACAATACCAGACATAACAATTGCCAACTTTTTGGCACTAGATCTATAACGGGCTGGAGAGTTTCATTAGAAGCATCGTGTTCACATCACAGATGGATCACCTTCGGCCTGAAGAACATAAAGTTAGCACTCCTAGGCAATTTCCTAACCCTAGAAAAACCAAGATGAGTGAGTATACTCAGCACCAAGAGACGGACTTATCTGGAATCAAATCAAATCAAATATTTATTTATTCAAAGAAAAGAAACAGAAAACGTTTACAATATTTGAGGCCCTTAGCTAAAATGTGACACATGATAATTGAGTCATCTGAGCCTGAGCTAGGTGTAAACCTGTATTTCAGACTACAGTGCTCTTCCTATAATATATATGTAAAGCTAATTTAAGTTACACGGACACTTTTTTATACAAAAATTACTGACTAATACTGACTAAAGACAAAGTTATAAAAATATGAAAAAAATGGGTGTGTGGGTGAGTGGGTGAGCCTCTCTGTGTGTAGTATGAGTATGAGTGAGTGTGTGTGAGAGGGTGTGTGAGGTAATAAAAATAATAATAAAACAACGTTACTATGTCAATATAGTGTACAAGTCAGATTAATATAAAGTATGCGTTATATATACATATATTTTTTAATAGATGAATTGATGAACTGCCTTGTGCACCTTTATGAAGGTAGCTAGGTAGTTATGATCAGTAGGTCCTCCGTTTTGTCATAATTAAGTGATTGCAATGTTTTATAGACAATCTTTTTAAGTTTATAGTTGGTGAGGGAATAAATATTAGTTATTCTATTAATTCTATTATATATGAAAGGACCGAGGAAGCAGAAGAATTTATGGGCAAAGGATGTTCGGAATAATGTATAATCCAAACAGACTCTATCCTTCCGCCGTCTGGTCAGCAGATAGGGGCTATATGTTAAATAAGAATGCTGTTTTAAGACAGTGTGATACATAAATAGTTGCCTGACCGTAAGTACGTCACAATAATTATAAAGGAGATCAGTGGGGAAAACAAGGGGACGGAAAGTGGAAACCTTGAGTACAGCTCTTTGGGCACGTTCTAATTGAAGGATAGATGTCTTGGATGCGCCTCCCCACGAGGTAATGCAGTAGGATAGCACAGATTGACAGAGTGCCATATAAACTCGTTTTATCAACCCGGCATCAGCGACATGGCGAAGTATTTTGAAAATATATATAAGTTTGAAATAGAGTGCAACAACAAACTGGAGACAACGGAAGAAATAGAATTAGCGGTCTTTCAACTCAACGGAGCGATAAATTATAGCTACAACAAATCCTGCCCTCTAATTACAGCAAAAGCCATCTAAAGACAGCTGGTGGTGCAACAAACTGGAGAGAATGCGGGTTAATATGAGAAAGCTTTTCAATCATGCCATCAATACGAAGGCAGAGGACGACTGGAAAGCTTTTAAAAAAGCACGTAGCCAGTTTAAAAAACAAACTAGGTGCAATTTAAAAGAATCGAGAAATGTCTGCAGCTCGATAAACAGCGAGTCGCAGGCCTCGCGAATCAAAAAGGTAATAGGTAAAGACCCACAACACCAACCTGGTTCGATAAAGAAACTGAATGGAGAATACACTAAACGTGAAGAAGAGCTCTGTAGTGTATTGCTACAAACGCATTTCTCGGGGTGTAAAATCCTACCTGCAAAAGAGATAGAGACACCGACGGAAATACCAAGCTCCTCGCAAACAGCAACACCCCTGCCGGAAGCATGGGTGGAAATAAAAAACCTGATAGATGAAGAGAAAGTGAGATGGGAAATCAGCTCTTTCCTTCCTTATACGACGACCCGAATGGCCGAGTCGGCAGTGACCTTGCCTACGAAGCCAAGGGTCCCGGGTTTGAGTCCCGGTGGGGGCAAATATTTGTTTGATGAGAACGGATGTTTGTACCCTAGTCATGGTTGTTTATCTATGTATACTATTTATCTATATAAGTATATGTATCGTTATCTAGTACCCAAGATACAGGGAATCCTAGTTTGGGGCTAGATCAATGTGTGTAAAGTGTCCAAGGTATTATTATTATTATTATTATTATAAATCACCAGGACCAGACGGCGTAATACCAGTCCTACTGCAATGAGGAGTAAAGCTCATTATACCAAGACTTGTAAAAATATTAAGGGCATGTCTAGCACTCGGCTACATGCCCAGAATCTGGAGAGAAGAGTTGGCTTCCTGCCGAAACCAGGCAAGGACTACTATACTGAGCTTAAATCCTTCAGACCTATAAGCCTCACAGCATTGATTCTGAAAACGTTAGAAAGAGTGTGTGATAGATTCATAAGGTACGGTCCCATGAGAACCAACCCTTTAGACCCAAACCAACATGGGTACCAAGCGGGAAAATCCACAGAGACCGCCTTACACGCAGTGGTCAGAAGGATAGAAAGCTCAATACTAAGCCTACAGTCGTGCCTGGCAGTATTTATAGACATCGAAGGAGCTTTTGATAACACAAACTTCAGTAGCATCAGAACTGGATTGGAACAACTAGGCACCAACCCTAACATGATGACCTGGATAACAAAAATGATGGAATCAAGAATAATCTCTCTGGAAAACAGCGATAAAATCAAATGCAAAAAGGCCAAGGGCTGTCCACAGGAAGATGTGCTATCACCACTACTATTGGCTAACGACCTGGTAACACAACTGAAAACAAGAGGATTCTACTCAATAGCATACGCCGATGAAGTGACAATACTCATGAGCGGCTTTTTTATAAACACGATATTTGACTGCATGCAATTAGCACTACGATATAGAAACATGGTGCAAAACTAACGAACTCTCAGTAAACCCCGCCAAAACTGAGATGGTACTATTTACAAAAGAGATAAACTACGGCAGTTACAGGCTGCCCAAACTCTTTAATAAAACACTAACAATATCAAAAGACGTGAAATATCTAGGTGTATGGCTTGATCACAAATTAAGTTGGAGCAAGCACATGGAAGCAACACTAAAAAAAGCCAACATATCGTTCTTCTAGTGTAGGAAGATGGTAGGGAACGGATGGGGACTCCAGCCCAAAATATGTCGTTGGATGTATATAGCTGTGGTGAGACCCATCATCACATAAGGCTCCCTGGCATGGTGGCAACAAACAACACAATGCACAACTGCAACACAACTACATCAGTACCAGAGAATGGCAGGTGTAGCCATGACAGGCTGCATGAGGTCAACGCCATAAGCGGTTCTAGAAGTCATGCTAGGCATACCACTATTGGACCTAATTGTATAGCAGGAGGTCAAATCAGCAGCCATAAGGCTATACAGTACTGGATAATGGAAAGGACAAATAGCAGATAAAGGACACTGCACAATTCTAGAAAAGGCATTCGGGGAAGTGCCGGAAGCTATTATTGGAATTGATAGCATAAGACAAAATTCCTATTCGGTAGGAAATATGAAATTATAGCCAATGGCTTGGAAACACCAACAACACCAAATCATAAAAGCATAATAATATACAGTGATGGCTCAAAGTAAAGCAGGAACACAGGTAGAGGTATTTTCTCGCCGGAGTTTGTCATTAAACTTTTCCTAAACTTCGCAAAGGAGACGACAGTGTTTCAAGCTGAAGCACTTGCTAGAATGCCACAAAGCACTCAACAAGCTGGGTGAAAAAAACAAGGTCCAGTCCAGTGAGTAAAAAGTCACCAAGGCGACCAGGGCATCTGGGAGGCAGAAAAGCTAGCAAAATTAGCAGCAGGAATGCCAGCAATTGGCTCTCCACCATTCTCGCCCTTATCAGCGGAAGCTCTACGGAAAAGGCTCAGAGAAGCCACACTACAGCAACAAAACCTATTATAGTTTGTAGTGTTATGCTACTTACGTGCTATTTTCTTGAATGTCTTAAAAATTCCAAGGCTGCAGCTGCTTTCGAGAAACTTAAAGAAGCTTTGGTAACTGCTCCTGTCCTTGCTTGCCCTATTACGCTGGATACTTGGTGAGCTGTACAGTCTGATATTTGGTATCACCTTTATTTTCATAGGACCCTGTAACGTTTTAAACCATAAGAACACATTAACAAATCATTTTCGCTTTGTATTTTCACACTATCAGCACTTCTAAATCGCTAGCGAAGGGGTTTACCTTTGGTGACCTTGTATTTGGCTTTCTCCGAAACTCTGCAATCTCGGGCTTCGTGCGCGCTGGTGCGCTACCTTTTTTTATTCATTGTTACTTCATTTACTTCATGGTTTTCTTGTTGTTTACCGTATTACGAGCCTGAAACTAAACTTTGACATTTGTTGATGTCGTTGTTTATTGGTTGTCATGGTAATGTCCATTCAAACTCATTAGCGGTCTGATATGTTTGCTTCAATACTTTTACAAAAATACTTTTTCTCTCTTGGCCACTCACAAAAATTACGTTTAATTTAAATAATTTTTAGAACTCTCCAAAAAGGGTATAAAAGCGGAACATTTCTGAAATTCTGGAGTCTCACGTCAGCTTCTGAACAAGAAGAACCACCTAAAGGCCTTATCCCGGGGTCGCACTACCCCGGGATTCTGCGAGCCGTTCCTGCAAACACGATCCTGCGAGCCGTTCCTGCAAACACGATCCTGCAAGCCGGTCCTACAAACACGATCCTGCAAGCCGGTCCTACAAACACGATCCTGCGAGCCGTTCATACAAACACGATCCTGCGAGCCGCTCCTACAACGTGATCCTGCGAGCCGCTCCTACAACGTGATCCTGCGAGCCGATCCTACAACGGGATCCTGCGAGCCGTAACTACAAGTACGCCCGCTACCTACAACGACGATTTCAACAACATCTACAACAACAAATACACCTGCATCCCGGTCATTAACCCCACCGGTCTCCTACTCTCCGTGTCCTCCGCTTCCTTTTTTTTTACTTAACCTGTGTTTTATAAAAAACCTGTTCTCATCTTATCCATCCTCATCTTCGTATCATTTTTTTATCGTCTTCATTGTAAATAACTAATAAACTGTTACTACTAAATTTTATCCTGGTTGTTTTCTGTTAGGTTCTGGTTAGGTTCGTATGTTACACGACAAGTTTAGCAGAGAGGACTGCAAAAATACAAAACTATTTATAGATAAGTACAACCATATATTTACGAATTACTTAATGAGACTGCCACGCAGTAAAATAAATATACTAACAAGCCTTATTACACGCCATTAAACAAACAGTACAGTAAACAAACACTTGACAGTTACAGATGCAACGGACATCCCCCTGTGCAGGAGGTGCATAGAAGTGTATGAAACAGTAGAGCACATGCTACTGGTATGTCCATCCACAACAGAAACCAGGATGGCTATCCTAGGAGCTACAACAAACACTCACAGGCTCCTAGAACACCCAGGCCAGTAGGAACTCCAGCTGGTGCAGGAGTTGGGATGGCTGAAGTAGATGTGCAGGCGAAGGGGACATGCAGAAAGAACCCGCTTAAGTGGGCCAGGTGCAGGCGCTACACCCCCTTTTAGAAGATAGAAGATAGGACGTATGACTGAGCCCTGAGTGCAGTGAGGGATTCAAGCGTGCCCAAGACATAACATATTTATCCCGGAGGAGTATACTCTACTTTTCCCACCTCCTGCGAGAAAATGTAAAAAGCAAGGCTGCTAAAAACAGCATTTCATTATTATCTTAGGTCGCACGCGATACTGTCGAGTTATACGTTTATACGTTGATTTTTTAATGTTTTGGTTAATAATACTTGTTTTTATTAGTTTTTAGTTTATTTTTTTTACTATGCAACGTCGAATGCAAGTAGATTAAAGTAAATGTATTAAAATTACAATTTTATATAATGCAGTCACGTCGTCTGTCTGGCTGAATGGCTAAATTATCTTAGTCTAGATGACGACTATATTTTATGCAGCCTACATCCAGCATAAAGAAGGACTTTTCGAGCATCAGGAGTGAGAAATATATAAAATCATCCATTTTTAAAACTCCCGAAAAACTTTTTGGGTGGCCCCTCATCGGTCGCACCAAACGACTGGGTAGGGTAAGAAAAACATAACTCATGTCACGGGAGTCACAAGTATTCAATATTCTATTTTACGTGACAGGAGGTCAGCCTATCGCCGCAATTCAGGACCGCTAGAAACTCTGTATGTATGTATGACGGTATGATATGTAATGTATGGCAGTATGATATGTTGTTTAATGCAATTTAAATTCGCATGCAAATGCACTACGGTAGTTTATCGAAAACATAATTCGTGTTACTTAAAAAAATATTAACAAAGTTTAACTTCAAAACAATCGTCAAATTCCATACAATTTTGTCTTTCAACAAATGTTGAACAGGAGTATTTTTTTGTAATTTTTCGTAATTACTTAATTGTACTACATAAAAAGACATACATATAATACATATAAGACATACATATATAATAAAATCACAGGTACAAAGGCGAGCTTATCTCCAACAAGAGATTTCTTCCAGCAAACCATGATGGGTAGGAAAGGTGATGGTTGAGCGGGGGAAAATCTGCGCGCACAATAAAACTCTAAGTAAGTACTACGAGTAATTTAAACTATTACATACTGATAACCCTAATTGCTAATAATTCACCAAAATAAAAGCGAAAAAAAAACTACTTCAAGTCCTTTTTCTTCGTCCCCGGTCGGGATACGAATATAGTCTATTCATACAAACTAAAAGGATACTCCGAAACCTGTCTACTTAATACAAAACGAATGAGACGATAAGGCACATACCCTTATACGCCACATAAGTGAAAAAATGCCAGATTGCATCTCATTTCATATTAAAAAACGTTAACACTACTAATAATTCACCAGATAAAAAACTTAAAAAATCCCAAGAATGTCGTCAAAATACGCGAAAACAAGGATACAAAATCTGTCTATCTGACAGTCAAGTCCCCACATATTACACGACATAAACGAATTTACGGTACTTATAGACAGAATTTATCTTATAACAATGACCTTAAACACTACTGATAAGTCACAGTAAAGCAATAGTACTTGGATGAATAATTACCTGGATGATATCATAATTCCAGTCCTTTTGCTTTAGAAAGAAAACTATTGGGCCGATTTCTAATATTAAAAAAATAGGACTAAACTGGAAGGTCACTTTTTCAAATAAAAAAAGGATTTTCGAAATCGTTTCATAAATATTACCAGTTTTGAGGTAACAAACATTAGAAAAAAATACAACTGAATTGAGAACCCACTCCTTTTTTGAAGTCGGAAAAAATAGGCTTCATACACAATTAATTAAATACAACGTATACATTCATATAAACTATACAATACACTAATACATACCAATATAAATTGTATATCTAACTGGAAAGGGAGAGATCGTGCTTCTTTAGCAGGTTTTTTAATCTATTTAGTGATGGACTGTCCATGAAAGTGCAGGAAAGCTCATTACACAGTCGTATGGCTTGGATTCTGAACCCGTACCCCTAGGCTGCATTAGAACGTTCTGGGGCTTTGAGCTTAGATGCCATGTGAATTCTCCGAGGCCTAGGAAGTTAGGGTAACGAGGTTTCCACAAAATATTATAAAGGAATCACAGGAAATGAGAGTCCCGCCGAAGTCGAATCGGTAGCCACTTCAACTCCCTGCGATGCTGAGATATGTGGTCATACTGGCGCAGTTCGAAGATGAACCGAATCCCGAGATTATGATGTCGTTCGAGATCGTTCAGTTCTTCTTCATTGCTCTGACCCAGCAAACATCAGCATAATCAATGAGGGGAAGCAGAAGGTTCTGAAGTCTCCGGAGAGAGTAAAAGGTTGCGTAATCTCGCCTGCTGACCTCATTAACATGCATTGTCCAGGACGATTGGTTATCGAAGACGACACCCAGGTTTTTAGCTTCATCGCTGTATATGATTACAGTACCGTTATAGGTTACAGAAGGGAAATACAGTTGCAGCAACTTGTTTAACGAGTGTCTGGTACCTATAGTCATGGCCTAGGACTTATTCGGATAACCAGGAACCCAAATGACGACGCCTTTCTACTAATACTAACCAAGTCAGAGTTCAACGCCTCCACAGCGGTATTTACATCGTCAGGAGAGGATGATAGATCTGAAGGTCATCTGCGTAGAGAGGGTGCCACCTTGGGGGACAATGAAGGCGAGGTCACACCACTCCATATAAGCCTTCTCCGATACGCTATTTTAGGTATTTTAGGTAAGAGTCAAATTAGCTGGCAGAGAGGGAGGAGACATTAAGAGATTGAGAAATTCAACGAGAATTGGACATTCTCGACATTCTCGACAGTCAATATAGTTAAAAGAACTGCTGATGTCCAGTGGTGCCATCACCAGCCTTTGATCGATGGCGACTTGAATATCATCGGTCACTTTTAGTAGAGCCGTAAGAGTACTATGACCCGTTCTAAAGCCTGACTGAAAAGGATTCAATAGATTTTTAGAGGATATATTGGGTGCTTACCTATGAAATTGGCGAATTTTTCTTAAAGATTCAGGAGTTCATAATTCGAGTAATTCAATAGCTATTTCCAGTTTTTTTTTATTGTTTTAAAATTAATTTCAATATTTTACATTAACTTATTAAATTTTGTTTTAATTTTCAGTTTGATAACTAAAATGTTATTGTTGGTAGTGGTATAAGTGAAACGAAAGTTTACACTCCTTGATAGGTCTTTATTGGACAGTGGTCGCAATAATACTACAATTCGATTTTTTTTTTGTTGGAGGGGAAAAAAATGGAATTATCCATGCCCAGGAGTCAGACCTCCCTGCTATGTCCGGGTCCCCACATATTGAGCGGGCATCAGCTCGTGTGGTATACGGACTAAAACAACCCCTTTGTTTTTAACAGTTGTCTCAATAAGAATTAACTGTGAGCCATGGACTACAATTCGACTTAAAAACTAGCTTATATTTATACTCGGGGCTAGCGGTCGGTCCATTGTTCTCTCCGTGTTGGTCGCTCGCTCGCACCTCCAGTCAGTCAGTCGGCCGGTTGCGCTGGCCGGGGGTCGCTGTCCGTAACAGTTATCTTCAAAATCAGTGCCTCCTAAATGTCATCAATTTTCATGATGATATTCGTAATATTTTTTTACAGCTGACACTTTTCAAAAATTATATAAAATTTTCTGTTAGCTAAATGTTGTCTCATTCATACACACAAAGTTTATAAAATTAGGATCTGTAATTCCTAAGAAAAAATACAAAAATGTTTGTACTGAAAATTGAGTTAACTTAAATTTATCCATACAAAACGCTGATTTCATAGGTAAGCACCTAATATAATTGGAGAGCTGAATATGGAAAATGGATTCGAGGACTTTAGAAAGGATCGGCAGCATATAAATGGGGTGATACTCTGTAAAGGATGCGGAATCGGATATTTTTGGTAGAGGGATAACTAATGCTTGTTTCCAAGCAGTAGGGAACCATACATTTACGAATAACTTAATGAGACTGCCACGCAGTAAAAACAAACACTTGACAATTACAGGTGCAAAAGACAGCCCCCTATGCAGGAGGTGTATGGAAGTGGATGAACAGTAAAGACTATGCTGCTGGCATGTCCATCCACAATAGAAACCAGGATAACTATCCTAGGTGACACAACAACCACCCACGAGCTCCTTGAACACCCAGGTCTCCTACTCCAGCTGGTGCAGGCGTTAGGATGGCTGAACTAGTTGTGTAGGCGTAGGGGACATGCACAAAAGCCCCGCTCAAATGAGCAGGTGCAGGCGCTACACCCCCTTTAATAATAATAATAATCATTTATTTCCAGACATATTGTCCAATATCAACACATGAAATTGCAAGTAAAATAGCAATAGAATGTCAGAGATAAAATAATGTTAGAATAATAATGTCAGCTTTTAGATATTACAGCAATTTCAATAATTTATAAAAAAAAAAGATAAATAGACTGGCTAGGGGATGTACTGATCACCGCACAAGAAATTTCCGCACGCAGGTAAATAGCAACACCTCCGTTTGCTTGTACGGCTCTGCCGTTCCTATATAGCCTTAAGCCTTCACTCGCTTCATCCATATAGTCTCTACATGGATGAAGGGAGTGAAGGCTTAGGGAACGACTCAGAGACAAGGATGTTGTCCATACGTGGGTCACAAAAAGCATCGATGAGATCGGTGTGAATACTTTAAGCATTGAAGTGCACTATGTTCAGATATTTCCCTGACCCACCAAAGACAGTCCTAAGTTTTACGGAAAGTGGTTCTTCCACTTTGGAAATATCGCTTTCCGCACTAATAAATTCATCGCTAAGAAGCACACGATAAGGAGCTATGGTTATGGATATCCATACTATGTATTGTTAAATATAATAAATATATGTATTAAAAATACAATCATATAACTATGAATAAAACAACAAAAACAATAAAATATGAAGTTATGTAAGTTATTAAGTAAGTAAATAACTAAATGGGGTAACTTAGATCCCCTAAACAGACAAAGGATTGCTGTAAGGAATCAGAAAACCTGTTTCATTCAGAAATAAACACCACACAGTTATGCAAAGCCAAAACAATTTAACAACGGTACAGCGGACAGAGAAGGCACAGAAACATAATATATCAGGACAAATATAATGATCACCAAATATTTTTTTCCTACCCAAAATGGGTAAATGATCACCAAAAGTTGCAGAAAATATCAGGGCAAAATACTGCGGTAGCTTAGGTGAAGGGTAAAGGGGTGAGCAAAGCGAAGCCTCCTTTATCCTTCGTGTTAGGTTGAATATGTAAAAACAACAAAAAATACTTTAAACATAAACTTTAGTACACAAAACATAGAACATAGAAGTTTGGTGATAATCCAAACACAATTTGGTGGCCGTTTACTTATTCTGGCGGTCGTTTCGAATTTATTGGTAGTAAAATAGGTGCGTTTTTGGTGATCATTTAAACATAAGCCAATACCCAATAGGTTCGTACGAGGACATCTCAGATTTAATAGTATTTGTTGATGTAGCGAGATATTTTGTGAACGCGTGGCTGATAATATTGGTTATGGTCTATAACCAATATACGTGGAGACCCTCGGGCCGTGGGGCCCTGACGCTCGACGAGTCCATAAAGACAACTCTAAGCGACTGTTCGAAGCGTCAAGAGACCGTAGAGCTGGCACCTGCCTCGCTCAACGTATCAGTTTAGCGATACAGCGAGGAAATGATGGCAGCAGTTATCCAGCCGGTCGCCCGGCAGCGATCTTTAGTTGCACTTTTATGTTTAAAATCGTTAACTTACCTTAATCGAAAACTTTTGTTTTTGTTTCGCAAGCAGTAAAAAAAAAGTTATTTCAATGAAAGGCGGTTCCGTCCTAGTGATATCGCCTAGATGCTTGACCCTACAAAAATAGTCCTTAAACTACAATATTTTTTTCTATGCTACAACATGACAACCTCTAGAAAGAAACGCCTTTGCACAAATGACTAATCATACTATCCACAGAATGAGTATTTGCTACGATCATTTGACCAGGAACTCGGAAATTGTTTAAGAAAGTGCTCGCTTAAATGAAATAAATGTGGTCAATATAATAAGAAAACGTTGTAAGTCAGCATATACCTACAGCAGGTACCTACATTTTCTAGTAAGATAAATTATTTGGCCTGTTTGTGTACTTTAACCTTTTGACTTCAAAGCTGATAACAATCAAGAGAGCCATACACAATTATTTACGGCTAGTACTTAATGGGAAATCTTTAGTTGCAGCTCTTAATAATATTATGCAAACTAAATTCTGTCACAAATTAACTTTGCGCATAACTTTTAAATGACTGCACATAAAAAAAAACACTTGTCACTCAAAACAAGCATAACTAAAAATATAATAAGTTTTATCAAAAGCAGAGGGATCTTTTTAACTCAACGTGCACTAAAAATTTGTACGATAACACTGAAATACTGCCTTTAAAACTAAAATTCTCATGACACACCTTAAATACTGACTTTCACACTAATTAATCCAATTGCAAATCAAAATTTCTAATATTTCTATCAAAAGTTGCAACTAAATAACAATGTTTATTACATCAAATCACCTTCACCACTTTATATAGTGTATAAATATTATATTGTTGAACTAAAAATCTATTTTGCAAACAAAAATACGTTTTTGCACACTAAAATTATTTTGACGCGCAACCACCTACTTGTTCTCGCTGATTTGCACAGCAAATATAAGGGCAAAATACTGCGGCTTAGGTGAAGGGTAAAGGGGGTGAGCGAAGCGAAGCCCTCTTTATCCTTCGTGTTAGGTTCAACATGTAAGAACAACAAAACATGCTTAAAACAAATTTAAGTACTCATTAAATATTTAAAACATAAAAAGTGTTTTTGTTGATCCTTTTTTGCTGTGCAAATCAGTAATTTTGATGTGCGATTAAATACGGGTGGCATTTACAGTCTCCGCCGTTTCGCAAGTTTACCGTATGGTGAAATCAACATGGTCCAGGGGATAATTCATACAATGGTCTTAACTAAAATATTAAATCAATTTTGATGAAACGGTTGTTGATACACAGAACAAGGCTGGAGTAGGTACGAGCAGAATTTGCAGTCAACTTATTTAGTTCAATTAGCTCGTAACTGTCGCGATTTATTTATAAATTTAAATGTGGGTGGGTAGGTATGCGGTCGCCTTTAGTCGTAGGTATATTGTTCAAATGTGTTGCAAAACATTTTAACAGTCTTTCTGAGTCTGCTAATGAAAGGCATGGATTAAATCATTCATCAATGGTTTTTAAGAGTTTCAGTTGGTAAACAATATAGTGTTTATTTTTACCAATATTGTAGAAACCAGATATTTTATTACAAGTAAGTCTGTTCTTTTCTGCCTTAGGAGTGGAAAAAATATACTTCCACCGTCACCATCACTCCCCTTGGGCTGCAAACTGCAAGTGACACTTACAGGAATCAAGCTACTTTATTTTGTGAATTGTTGTTAACAGAAAATAAAATAGTGTTGACTCACAGGTGATATTTATTTTCAGTCACATCCCGGTATTTTTGTAAAGTAGTTATGGAAATCAAAGTTATTCCGAATCCGAAGAAAGTTCAGCTCAGGAGTGAGGTGGATGCCAGGTTGGCCGCTATGGACGATGGCGACCGTATGAGGCAGTCCAAGATCATCGGGGAAAAGGTAAGGCTTTTAATGTATTATGAAATACATTAAAAGATAGCACGTAATTTTTACTTAAAATACAATGTTGTTTATGTACCGCCCTGATGACGTGATGTTTATTGTCCCGTTTCTGCGTCTGCGCGTCGTCGCCGGTGTTTCTCGGTGATAGTGTAGATTACATGCATCGACCACGCACCATCAGTCCCTTTAGTAATATACAGGGTGTTGTGTTGTAAAGTTACGCCTCACTCAGGGGTGGTTATTTACACGAAAAAGATGTAAATATATAATATATATAAAACGGAGAAAAATACCAAAAAATCTTTAAATTGTGGCCTTAGTTAATCGCTTGCTACCGCGCTGCCTATATCGGGCACTTGGCGCGCGGCGCTCGCGCGTGTTAGCAAATAGATGTTTTGATACAAAACATCTTTATGCTAATACTCGGTAAATTATTTTTCGTATGCATTTAAATGGTAATTTCTATCACTGTAATTACATTTGGTTCGATCCAACACTGAATATTCTAATAGTCTTGGGAAATCACGTTAATTTGACAAATCGTAGTAATTACGAGGTTTTTATAATACAATACATGCTAAAAACTTACTGTTAAATTCCACAAGGCATATAAATAGCGTTGGAACCTTATTTAGGGGCATTATTTATTTAATTTCAAGTTATGTTAATCGTCACGAAAAGGCGCGGCAACGCGTCAGGTAGTGACGTAGCATTTACTGACAAAATTCTATAAACATTGTTTAAAAACACAATGACATTTTCAAAACATAGATAACGTTAGAAAATTATGGTACAATATATTTGAGGATTAATACAGGGTTCTAACTATTTTATTATTGGTTTTTGATCGAACAACTGTTGGCGCGAAGAAATAGTGCCAAACAGTGCTGCCACCCTGGGACGTGAGGTTTTCTTTTGAGTTTGCTCGGTGTCGAGAGCCAATAGTGAACAAAAGGTCAAATAGTGAGCATCTTGGTGTGGTTTGTCAGAATACCTGTTGTTTGTCAGGGAACACCTGCTGCTTGTCAAGGGACACTTGTTGTTTGTCGCAACACATGTTGTTTGTCGGAACACCTGTTGTTTGTCAGAATACCTGTTGTTTATCAGACGTTGACGGAGTTGGGTGACTGAGTTAAGTACTTATTCTTTTGTTATCATGCTATAGAAAGAGTACTAAGTTACTATTACTATTTATAAATATTATATAGATAAATGTAATAACGAAATAGTTATATGATAAATAGTTATATACAATACAGATATATCATTTAATTATATAGAAAGATATTGTGGTTATAATACTTACAGTTACATTCTGTTTTAATTATAACACTCTTTTCAAATTATGAATATACTTGTTTTCATTTACTTAAGAAATTAAGTTACTCCAATTTTATCTTCCCATGATATCAAACCAATTAGCATTCAAATACTTTTAAATATAACACGCGCATCGTGGAACGGCCGGGCGTGTCCGCACGTTACGGTTCAGGGCAAATTGAACACGAGAAAATTGTGAATGATAATTATGCGAGAGAAAAATAAAACATTTTTTAAGTCAAACGTCCCAGAGTCCGGCGTAACATTACAAAACAACAGCCTGTATGGGTAGTAGGTACTTATAGCATATAGGTATCAGAAAAATTAAAACCAATACATTTTAACGTTACAAAACGTAACGTAGCAAAATGTGGTGATCAAAAGGTTTACCCATTTACCTCCACACATCAAATACAAAGTGTGCCACTCACACGCCAAACATGTGTCCTATGCTATACAAAATACAACATAATTCATACGAGATAAGGTCTCTTTATAATAATAAAAATGCGTCAACCAATAGTTCGCCAATATTATCATCTTCCCTTACAGATCCTACAACATCCAAAGTACAGAGAAGCGAAACGAATATCGCTTTTCCTAAGTCTTCCAAATGAAGTAAACACCACGCCCTTGTTAAATGATATCTTGTTACGAGGGCATGTACCCTTCGTCCCTCAATACTTCAAAGGGAAGATGAGGATGCTTCGTGTCATGCCTGGTGATTTGGAAAACATGCCGGAAACCAGCTGGGGCATTAAGCAGCACTCCAAAGATGTAGCCAGAGAAGACGCTTTGGATGATGGTTAGGAACCCTTTTTATTTCTTAATAGCTTACATATGTATAACACGTAGGGAATACCATCCCTACCCTGACTCATCGCTTTGCATCCAGAGTTACAGTTTTTTTATGTTGGAGGCGAATAACATCGAATTACCCATGCCCGAGAGTCAGACCTCCCTTCTATGTCAGGGTCCTACCTTGAGCGGGCATCAGCTCGTGTAGTATACGGACTAAAAACAACCCCTGTGTTGAGTGTGAAGCAGTTATCGTGGGATGTTACTGCTAGCCATGGCTTCAGTATATGCTGAAGGCTTTCTACCTGCAAGTTTCCCAGAGTTATTGCAGTCAACGCCTATTCGCATGGTGAGAGCAAGTAGTGTTTTAGAGGAACCAAGGTTTGCGTTTTGCCGGGTGTAATATCTTAAGAACTTATTTTGTGCTCGCATGGCACGTTTAAATGATTTTCTAGGTTCAATGCTAAATGACGACTTGAAGCGTGACTAACAACTGGTTACTGTGGAATTTTACTATGAACCAATTATTACCACATAATGCGTCTAGTCGACGCGGAACCGGCCTAATTACAGAGAAATAATAACGCTATTGCAATCACAATGTTACTGGCATTATCTTGTTTATGATTATGTTATACACTAGAAAGATATGAGTGATAAACTTTTGAAATATGTACCTACAAAATTCTACATGCCACTTGCAACGTGCCACGTAGAACGAAATATCAGGTAGATCTCCATATCTGCACGAGTTTTACCACTGGCCCGATATAAATTTAGAATTTTCCAGTGACTGTCAGTAAAAATCACGCTAAAACAACTGAACAGATTTCGCTGATATATAACATATTGCTTCTTCTTCCTGTTATTTAAATTTGGCGTGTCAAGTGTATTTGAAAGATCACAATTTGAGTTCCCTGGCGAGAACATGAAAGTCAGTGTCTTGAGGATAACTTGTTGCTCCTTAGCCTGGAGGATGTGAAGGGCTGTAGGGAAGTATTTTCTTCGGACGTGAGCAACTGCCTCCCTATAACATATTGTAACGGATTTATTGACAGCTGCCATATGGTAGGAAGATTAGGGAAAAAGGCTTTCTAATCTCGGAACAAATGCATGGTATGTTTGTGATTGACAACAGACCGGATTGTATACCATAAACGTTTTTATTTTAATTTTAAGTAAGAGATGCGGTGGTCTAATGATTTCACGCTCACTTCTCACGCAGGAGATGCAGGTTCGAATGCAATGGTGGCCATTTACCACTGAGATAAGTAATTTATCTTAAGTACATTATACCATCCGTGTATATGGAAAACATCGTTAGGAAACCTTCAATCTCCATAGATTCTGCGACAGGCTAGCACCCTGTCACGCATAAAGGAGTATTGAATAACTGGCTAAAGCTCGCGTTTCATTGCGAGCGGAACGGACCCATCCCGGACTCCGTTTGAATTACAACGGCATTTTTGTACGGCAGCGGTGGTAGCTTTTGTTTGATCTACCGTTGTAGATCAAACTAAGTCCTTAAACGTGGGCACAATTAATGTGGCCAACGAAAATTTGTGTGAATGTAGTTAAATTAACAAAAACATAAAGAGCATTTCTGTGTTTATAGTTTTTCGATATCTTAAAAATTGACGGAATTATTATAGCTTAAACTTCGACTCCTCGGGAAACGATTTTGTCAACTGAGCACCAGAATACTTAATAGTACTACGTACAGAAAGATTACTTCTCAAATACACTTAAATAAATAGCTACTCTCGCTGCGCGACAATAAAGCGCAATCTAGCTCGTACCTGCGCTACCTACAACAATCGCTAAGCACCTACCCAGCCCGTGCAGGCTAGATTGCACCGCATTACTACGCCTGAGAGCTTATTTTACTCTAACATCACAAGGTCGTCCTGTAAACTCCTGTTTCGCTTGATCACGGTAGGGTTACCTACGTGCGATTAATTCTGTTTGTGAATTTTAGACCACTCTATCTAAGAGTCATCCAATTCCTCATTCCATCACCAGCTCATTAAACCAGTTTGCGAAACCAGCTTTAACAAATTTATTCCTAACATGACCAGAAATAGTAAGGCTATTTCTGGTTCCTGAGTTTCAGTACTGTCTCCAAGTCCTCATTCCATCACCAGTTCATGAAACTATGTTATCAAGTTTTAAACTAGAAAGAGAGAGCTCCATGGTCTAATGGGTTTCACGCTTGCTTCTCACACAGGAGATGCAGGTTCTATTCCTGACCATGTACCAATTAGATTATTAATTTATTTTAAGTAAGTTATACGGAAGTTCTAACGGTGATGGAAAACATCGTGAGGAAACCTTCATCACTCCAGCTGCTGTGATGGGCAGGCCCCCTGTCACGCAAAATGCAGTATTGAATAACTGGCTCAAAGTGGGCAAAATTGTGTCTCTTCCACCTCGTATGGGAAGGCTTAACACTATTTTATGTTATTTAGGTAATGCGCACAATATTACATAATGATACTTAAATCCAAATAGTTGTACGTCGTGGAAAATTTATCAAAAAAGTAAGTATATAAATACATTATACAGGTTGACAATTAATCAGATGACCATATTTTAGGGAATGACAGTAACTATAACTTTGAACAATTTTCCCCAAGAAACATGTGGTCGCAAACGAAAAAAATTTTTGGGTCCCCCATAGTAACTTGTAATCAGCTGATCGGGTCAGTGTACTGAGGGACAAATATTTTTTTCCATTTGTGACCATATGTTTCTCTGGGAAACTTGTTCGTAACGATGGGTATTATCATTCCCAAAAATATGGTCAGCTAATTAAATGTCACCTTGTATCATTTAAATACAATATCAGTTAATATACAAGGTCATGTCAGTTCAAATCAATCAATAAATGTCATCATAGCGATAACAATTACATACAATAACAATTTTTTATACGAGAAAATGGTAGCGACGAATTTCGTCAAATACTATTAAAAAGACAAAAACTATCATGCGTTCTTCTCGCAGAACCATTCCTCGTACAATATCCCTCCGTGCAATACCCAACAGATCATTCAGTAATATTCAGTAAGGCAACAAATATAATGATCACCAAAATATTTTTTCCCTACCCAAAATAGATAAATGAACACCAAATGTTGCAAAATATATCATGGCAAAATACTGCGGCAGCTTAGGTGAAGGGTAAAGGGGGTGAGCGAAGCGAAGCCCCCTTTATCCTTCGTGTTAGGTTGAACATGTAAGAACAACAAAAAATACTTAAAACATAAACTTAAGTACACAAAACATAAAAAGAAGTTTGGTGATCATTTATCCAAACATAATTTGGTGGACATTTATCCATTCTGGAGTCATTTTGAAGTTATTGGTAGTAAAATAGGTGCGTTTTTGGTAATCGTTTAAACATAAGCCGTAATATAATAGAGTACCGTTCCTGTCACGAAAAAGAACGCTGCCTGGATACCATACAAAATGTATGGAAGCCAGCGTTGCTTTACGTAACGGGAACTGTAGTCAGATAGTGCAAATTTACACTGTATTTACAGGCGGGTTAGACCTGGTGGTGGTGCCAGGGGCGGCTTTCACGCTCCCAGGCTGGCGATGCGGGCACGGAGGCGGATACTACGACCGTTACCTGTCTGAGCTGCTGCAGCGTCATGAAGCCAACCCTGGAGGCTTCCGGAAGCCGTACATCCTCGCTGTGGCCTTCAACCAGCAGGTCTTCGATGACATACCCGTGGATCCCCAGGATGTGCGGGTCGATGAGGTGGTCACTGCGTGATAAAATTTTGTAACGATTTTTGTGTGGGGTAGAAAATCCTAAAACTTTACTTTACCAATTAATTTCTAAGAGGTTTTTAGGTTACATAAATATAATGATAAATTAATAATTTATTTTATCTCCCAACGTATCGTAAACCCTCTTTACTGCGTCCAAAAGCCGTACGTTACGACCAGCATATTGATACTCGCCTTCGGCTCGTTTCATGAACCCACTCTCGAGTTTTAGTGCCCTCCATTATGTATCAGTCACATGAACTCTTTAGGTGACTGATACGTAATGGAGGGCATTAAAACTCGAGAGTCGGTTTACGAAACGAGCCGAAGGCGAATTTAATAATAATATCACTCGAGAGTTTTAATGCTTAATTATAAACAGTTTATCAACACACATATCATAAGCTCTCTTTGATGTGTTGAGGAACCGCCAAGAAAAATCGCGCTCAGTGTAACTACAAAAAGGATCCGACAGATGACAACTTTCTCTCCTACAAATGCCTTCGCAATCGATGCAATCGTCTCTGTCGAGACGCCAAGCGCCGCCACATCTTCGAGTGTATCGAAAGGTACACCCCAGCTCAGGTGTGGAAATTCCTCAGGACACTTGGTATTGGCAAATCCCAGGACATGCATTCGGGTGATGTTGATCTGAACGCTCTCAATCAATTCCTCTCTGCTCCACCAGTTATAATGGACCCTTTTATCAAGGAAGCCACTCTTCAGAGTCTGCGCTCTAGATCATTACCCAACACCACTCCTTTCAACCTGAGCAATGTTGGAAGCGACACGGTTAAGAAAGCATTTCTAGCAATTAGCTCCAAAGCTGTAGGAGATGATAATATCTGCCAACGAATGATTCTAACTATCCTTGATGATCTGCTTCCAGCCATAACACATATTTTAAATTTCTCCATTTCAAATTGTTCTTTCCCTACTGCTTGGAAACAAGCATTAGTTATCCCTCTCCCTAAAACATCCAATCCCACCTCCCTTAAAGAGTATCGCCCCATTTCTATCCTGCCGATCCTTTCTAAAGTCCTCGAATCCATTGTCCATACTCAGCTCTCCCATTATCTATCCCCTAAAAATCTACTTAATCCTTTTCAGTCTGGCTTTAGAACGGGTCATAGTACTGTTACGGCTTTATTAAAAGTGACCGATGATAATCAGGTCGCCATGGATCAAAGGCAGCTCTCGGTGCTGGCTCTGCTGGACTTCAGCAGTGCTTTTAACTGTGTTGACTTCGACATTCTCGTTGAACTTCTCAAATCTCTTAACGTCTCCTCCCTCTCTGCCAGCTGGTTTGACTCTTACCTAAGAAACCGAAAACAGCGTATCAAGTCGGAGGAGGCTTGTACGGAGTGGTGTGACCTCTCCTCCGGTGTCCCCCAAGGTGGCATTCTCTCTCCTCTTCTGTTCTCAATATTTATCAATTCCATATCCGATGTCCTTTCTTCTTCCTATCATCTCTACGCGGATGACCTTCAGATCTATCGTCACTTCTCTCCTGATGATGTAAATTCCGCTGTGGAGGCGTTAAACGCTGACTTGGCTGGTATTAGTGGATCGGCATCGTCATTTGGGTTGCTGGTTAATCCGAATAAGTCCCAGGCCATGATTATAGGTACCAGACACTCTTTAAACACGTTGCAGCAATTGTCTGTCCCTTCTGTAACTTATAACGGTACTGTAATCATGTATAGCGATAAAGCTAAAAACCTGGGTGTCATCTTTGATAATCAATTGTCCTGGTCAATGCATGTTAATGAGGTCAGCAGGCGAGTTTACGCAACTTTTCATTCCCTCAGGAGACTTCAGAACTTTCTTCCTCGCCAGACCAAAATAACTCTCTCAGTCCCTTCTTCTCCCCCTCATTGATTATGCTGATGTTTGCTGGGTTAGCGCAAATGAAGAACAACTGAACAAACTCGAACGACTTCAAAATCTCGGGATTCGGTTCATCTTCGGACTGCGCAAGTATGACCACGTATCTCAGCATCGCAGGGAGCTGAAGTGGCTACCGATTCGGCTTCGACGGGACTATCATATCCTGTGTTTCCTTTATAATATTTTGTGGAACCCTCGTTAATCTAACTTCCTACGTGATCGCTTCGAATTTCTTTCTTCAAGCAGGCCTCGGAGAACTCATATGGCGTCTACGCTCAAAGCTCCAGATCGCTCCACTGCAGCCTACGAGTACGGGTTCAGAATCCGAGCCGTACGACTGTGGAATGAGCTTCCTTGCACTATCAGGGACAGTCGATCTCTAAAAATATTCAAAATCCGGCTAAAGAAGCACTATCTCTCCCTTTCCAGTTAGATATATATATATATATATATATTTATGTATTAGTTTATTATACGGTTTATTCATATTTTTACGTTGTATTTAAGTAATTGTGTATGCAGTCTATTTTTAGCAATTAGGGTTATCAGTATAATATTGTTTGTAGTATATATTAGTCGTAGTATTTATAGAGTTTTATTGTACGCGCAGGTCTTCCCCCGCTCAACCATCACATCTCCTACCATCTTGGTTTGCTGGAAGAAATCTTTTTATGTTTTTTCTATTATAAGTTATCTGTATGACTGTTTTGTGTAGTACAATAAAGAAATTACGAAATTACGAACCGCATGTTCGACCAGTATTGTGGCATTGATCATTGCTCTGCACTTGTTTAGCTTGTCCAATAGTACCAACTTCACAGACAAACTAGGGGCGGCACGCAGGCGGGCGTAGGTGTTCGAAATTTGAATGTCATAATATATCTAAATATTGATACATTGTGGTCATAATGTATCAATATTGAGATAAGAAATGAGTTTTTACCAAGAAGTATTATGCTGGTCGTAACGTGCGGTTTTTGGACGCAGTAAAGAGGTTTTATGATGCGTATGTAGATAAACTACTATTATCTACTCTCATATAGTAAATTTCGATTTACAAACTTCAAAACGGGTTGATATTGACATACTTTATACACACAATAGCGAAATAAAATGAAAAAGTTTTATTATAACACTTTATCTCAAACATAACAATTTTATTCATTACGATGCATCACAGATTAGTAATCTAAAACTGTATGGATATTAGTAATCTGAGATTAATAACTTCGATCGCTACAGTTTTACTAGTTTTTTTTGGTCCCGTTCGCCTCTTGACTTGAGAAAGGCAAAGGTATGTTCAACCATTCAGCCTATGTTTTACATGTCTGTGGCAGCACCACCGCGCATTTGGCGCATGCGCGCTGCGTGATATGGTGCGTTTGCGGCGCGATTCACGTGTTGGTGTATGTCCTGGAAATATTGTTATTTTTGCTTAAAAATGACCGATGGCAGTGATTATGTAGAAAATTTAACTCCGCCCGATATTTTAAATGCGGCGACGGAAATGACTAATAATCTAATACCAGCAAAGTCGAGAAAATTATGAGAGTAGATAGTATATGAAACTGCACATAACTAGATATTTAAATACTGGCCTGATACTATTAAAAACCTCACCTGCGGCTCGGTTATTAATCCCCCTCTTTATGCGACTGTTTAATAAATTTCTATTGTAATACAATCAGTAGTTATTCGTTTAATAATATGAAAATAATTTGTAAATTATTTTTCAACACACTTGCTCGTAAAGTGACTATTTATAGCAACGCATTTTCGTTCATAACAGAGCTTATTATTACGCTCGTAATGTACTTTTTTTTTAATCTCCGCTAAGAGTTTTTATGCCTATAAACATTTTTTTTTTCTGAATTAGTAAACTATTTTAGGTTATGTACATATTATAATAAAGAAAAATAAAGCAGGCAGTACTCCACCTTCCCCACACTGTTAAGACTACAAATAGCGGCCCGATGAGCATGTCTAGCTATCTGAAGCTGAAATCGGCCAGAGGGACCGTCCCACAAACTGTGATTACGCCTGCATCAAGGTAATTCATTAACAAAACTTCATAGCAACTAGAATTGGCTCAAGAATTGAAGAATGCGAGGCAAACACGAAAATATAAACAGGATAATGGGCATACAAGAACTCCCAATACGGCTGCTTCCCGCGGGAGTAAGAGTCCACTCCCTCCAACTAGGGAAAATAATAACAACAAAAACACGGTAGATAGTTGGGTAGATCCAGAGGTAGAACTAAAGGAAGAAAATAATACACGCTTATATATAGGCACATTGAATATAAGATCGTTGGCGACGGAGTCTTGACTGAATTCACTCATGGTCTAAAAATATACAGTATGATTTTATAGCATTATCAGAGGTAAAAAAAGATGGTAAAAAAATCACAGAGTCTGACGAGTACATCCTAATGCACTACGGAGAGAAAAGTGGAATCAATGGGGTCGGCTTTAAAGTGAAAAAAATCTAGAAGAAAACATAAAAGATTTAGGTATATTAGATTATAACATTTTCAGATAGAGTCATCCGATTAGACATGATAATAAACAAAAGAGTTTTTAACATATTTCAAGTGTAAGCTCCAACTAAAAGAGAAAAGGAGAAATATCTAGACGAATTCTATCAAGACTTAAGATTAGAATGGAAAAAATCCCGGATGATAAAGCTGTGATGGGTCCGTGGGAATACGGCAAAAAAAAACGAAAGAGGCAACATGGATTTCTGCTTAGAGAACCTTTCTGCAAATATCCAGTTTGAGAAAAACCTGAAACAAAAGTGGACCTGGAAGTCCCCAGATGGCATCACAAGAAATGAAATAGACTTTTTCATGCTAAAATACAAAAGCAGCATATAAAATAAAAAATAAGACATAAGACATTATTTATTGGTAAAAAATAATTACAAGTCATTAACATAAAATAAATAATTGGGAATAAATATTACAGTCGTCACATTATCATAAGATAAGATTCATGTATAATTCAATATTATTTTAATTATAGAAATTTTTACATATTCAATTCATTATTCAATTGAATATTGTAACAATTTTGCTTGTCTTTTATATTCCATACTTATTTATGTATGGGCCATGTCCTTTATGAATTCCTCATAGGTATAAAACGACTTCTCGACGAGCCATTTTTTTTTGTATTTGAAATTTGCCAAGCTCGGAGCATTAGTCATCAGTCTTTTGGTAGCGCGTTGTACACGTCTGGACCCATCACTTGTATTGTCTTAGATGTTTTTGCTAGCCTACTCGGAACGCCGGATAGTTTATTTGAACCTCTAGTAGTGCGATTATTTTTGTCTCCTCGTTTTGGTAATCTGTCGTAATTTATTCTAACATATGTGGCGACTTGGAGAATTAGCAGAGACGGTAATGTTAGAATCCCGAGCGGTACAAATTGGGGCCTGGCGGACGTATCCTGGGCCACGCGCGCTATCAGTCGCAAGTCTCGCTTTTGGAGTCTGAAGACGCGTTCCCAGTCGGCTGCGCGTCCCCAGAACTCGATACCGTACTGTAGTAGCGACTGGACCGCAGAGAAATAGCACGTTCGGACTGCCTCCTGAGGTAACTTTGACGATAATCTACTGAGGGCGAAACAAGCGCTTCCCAACTTCCCACACAGTTTCTGGATGTGATGCTCCCAAGTCAACGACTGGTCTATGATAAAGCCGAGAAAGGGAGCAGTAGTGACTAGTTCTATTTGCGTTTTCTTGACGCGTACATGCAGTGTACGCCTCTTGTGTCCAGAGAGGTCGAATTGTATTATTTGAGTTTTAGTAACGTTGAGCGCTAGGCCGTTACTTTGAAACCAGTACCACAATTGGTTGGCTACTTTATTTAATGTAATTTCAAGTGTGTCAATGGGTTTGCCTGGAACTACCGCTGCTACGTCATCTGCAAACATGAATAATTCGCCATCGGTGGTCACTTTTGGCAGGTCGTTCAGGCGAAGGGAGAATGCAAGGTTTGACAGCGAGGAACTCCCATTTCTGTCGTTGTACCTTTGGATCTTAAGTCTTCTCCTGATCCTAACACATACTGTGTGCAATTTTTTAAAAAGCTTGTGAGTAGACTCAGAGCGGGGCCGTCGATTCCGTATAATCTGAGTTTCATTCCGAGCACATCGTGGTCTGTAACATCAAAAGCTTTTGAGAGGTCGCAGAACAGTACAGCTACTTATAGATGTTGCTCTCGAGCGTCTAAAATGAGTCGCACCACTTCACGAGCGAGCATAGTGGTTGAGTGGCCATGCCTATTCGCGTATTGCCGGTCGGACATTGTATTGGTTGATGATAGATACTGTATCAAACGAGTACTCAGACCGTTTTCTAGTATTTTGGCTATCGCGGGAATTATTGCAATTGGACGGTAGCTATTTGGGTCGCATTTTTTACCCTTGCCTATATAAAGAGGGGTGATTTTTATTTCTTTAAAAGCTTTGGGATATTTGCCATTACGCCAACACAGGTTAAATAATGATGATAAGGGTGTTGCTAATGTTGGGGCACTCAAATGGATTAGTTCTATTGATAAGTTGTATATATCCTTCGTTGATTTTACTGCGACGCGTTTTTTAATTATGTCGTAAACTTCATTGGGAGTGAAATTAGTGAACCTCAGTGAGCGGTCGGGCGGCTTCCGCACGGCGAGTAGTGTTGCACTTGCGCGCTCCACCAGCGGGGCTCCGCACAGGGCGGCCGCCGTTGCGAATTGCACATTGAGGTGATTCACCAGGTCTTGTTTGCTGTTACAATTGTCTCCACTTGGCATTTTTACTGTCTCGATGTAATCAGATTGAGTTCTCTTTTTTCCAGATTCTGCACTGACTATACGCCACATTGTTTTTACTGTATTTTCGTTATTAATCATGTCAGTGTAATATTGAGTTTATTGCGATGTCAGCTTTATGTCGTATTGCATTTGTAAATAGTTAATTTTATTTTGGATGTCAATATTATTAGGGAATTTATTATTTATGTCAATTATGTCATATATTAATGATTTCATGTCGTATATTTCTTTTGTTACCCATCTATTTTTATATGTCGCATTAGGTTTTATTTTATACGGGAAGCATATTTCCAATTTGTTTACTATAATATTGATAAGTGATTCGGCGAGTTCGTCCGCGTTCATCTTACCGTCGCATATCTGGGACCAGGCTACGCTGTCAAGCGCAGCCTGGAAGGAGGCGCGCGCGTGGCGCGGGTGTAGTCTCGCACGCGGCGAACGCGCGGAGGCGGCGCGTGCACGCTGCAGGTGAGCGCGGCGCGCACGGCGCGGTGGTCGCTCAGGTTAGACACTACGGGGGTGAGCGCGATGGTGTCGGGGGCGGTGGTGCAGTATATATGGTCCAAGCTGGTTGCGCTAGTCAAAGTAACTCGGGTCGGGAAGTCAACTTCATTTCGGAAATTGTGTGTCGATAGGACCTCGTTTAGTCGCTTATGCTCAGAGCTTGAGGTCATTGATCTATGTTGTTATCGCCTACTAATATGCAGTCAATACCTATGTCATTAATCCTGTCGAGAAGCCGGTCTAAAATTTCAACGATCGACCACATTTTCACATTAACACAGTCCAAGAGAAATGCTCAGAATACGGAAAAAAACTCTACATCGCTTTTGTTGATCACACCAAGATATGGAAAGCTCTACTAGAGAAAAGCCTCGATGTTAATACATATGTCGTGAATGACTAGTCATCTAAACCTAGCAGTAGGTATATGGAAGGTGGAACAGAAAGACAGTGTAGTCGCTATGTAATAATGTTACTTTATTTCAGAGTCTTAGGCTCTTAGCTATATATAGAAACGGGGTTGCCTACGCAGCTAATGAATTGACCTTGCTAACATGTAGGCTGTTTATGTAGGTCTGTCTGGCCTGGTTTACTTTGGACAGGCGCCTACATTGCTTCACCATTTGAAATAAATAAGGAACTTATTTACACAGAGAATAAAAAGGTAATAACAATATTAATAACATGTACACGATAAAATATCAAATTAAAACAAATTTTAAATATTAGACGAAGTAAACTTTAGACGATAGGTGTGGTATTTTGCGGCTTTTATTCACGCAAATCTAACCTTGCGAATTATTCTGCCCGAGCGAGACTTCTTGCATTCTGCTGACTCGTTGTCGCTCGTGGCCTTGGCCCGCCCTGGTTTCTCTGACGGTTCCGCCGCGTGTTTGTTTTGACTGCTCTCTTTTTCCGCTTCGTCCACACGGCAGTTGCTTAACACGTATGCGGGTTTCAATCCGTCGATCGAAACTGTGTTGAGCTTGTCCCTGATCTTGATCTTGATGATTTTGTCATGTCTTTCGATGACTTCAAATGGTCCTTCATACGGTGGGGTCCATGGCTTCCTAACGGCGTCCGTGCGTACGAATACGTAGCCGCTAGTTTTCAGGTCTGGGTGGATGAAAGATGATGGCTTGGAATGGTGGGTGGTCTTGAAAGGTATAACCTTGTCCATGGCAGCTATTAGTTGTCTCGTGAACTCTTCTGGAGATGTGTCTTGCATTTTCGGCTCGACGAACACTCCTGGAATACGGATGTTGGTTCCGTAGAGCATTTGTGCGGGGCTAATATTTTCGTCTTCACGAATTGCGGCTCTCAAGCCGAGCAGGACGAATGGTAATTCTTGAGACCAGTTTGTTGAGTTCCCGCGTGCGATTATGGCCTTCATGGTTCTGTGACATCTCTCTACCATCCCTTTGCATTGAGGGTGGTAACTCGTGGTCCTGGTTTTCTTCACCCCCAAAATCTTGGTGAGGCAGTTAAAAAGGTCCGATTCGAACTGTCGTCCTTTATCCGTCGTAACGGTGGATGGAGCTCCAAATCGAGCGATCCAGGTGTTCACGAAAGCAGTGGCCACTGTCGTCGATATCATGTCCGGCACTGGGACAGCTTTTGGCCATCGCGTGCCTCGGTCAATCATCGTGACTATGTACTTGTTGTGGTTGGACTCGGGCACGTGATCCAAACGTGACGTGGAGGGAAATGTGCTGATAGGTGTCTTACTGTGACGTGACACCTTGCTTCTCTGACACGCAATGCATGTTTTAGATACACATAGATACCCTAAAAGAAATTTAGAAAAGAAGCAAGGCATGGAAACAAAAGTCGACCCATTCGATGAAAATAATTATAAGTCAAGTAAAAAAATAATTATAAGTCAAGCCACAGATTTCTTTATTGGCCACGTGATCAAACTTCTCATTTTATAAGAAAGCAGCGATAAAATGAGATAGCCTCTAATAAACTTATTCGTCGTTTTTATAACGCCAACTAAATATTCTATAGAAAGCGTCAAGTAAAGATCAACCATTATTTTTACTTGTCCTTCTTATTTATACTGCCACCTAATTTACTAACTCAACCACGAATTTTACATCTTATCAACATATCAGGTTTTACAGCTTCAACACAAGGTCCTCAAAAAATATAATGCAAGCTTCCATACCCAGGATCATTAATTATAACTTAGCATGTAAAATATCACATTTGGCGCGAGTGCGCGAGACGACAGCGACCGGCCATTTGCATCAATGAGAAGCGCCATTCGATTCATGTACCGACGAGTTAGTCACGTGCATTTGTTTATTGTCGTTAGTGCATTCGTATTGCAATTTTTTCATCTGTAATTTTAAAAGTGTATGCCAATAAGGCTACATGTTCTTTGGCTTGAGTAGGTTATTGTGGCTAAATTTCAATAAGGATATGTTAGAACTAAGATGAAGCAAAACCGGAGCGTAGCGAAGCGGAACGGAGCGAAGCGTAATCAAGTAAAAACAACATTTAATGATATGAATTGTTTTTTTTTGGGTAAAATTAGTGGCCATAACTTACTATTTGATGGCAATTTTAGCAAAATTTTGACCATCAATGAATGTGGGATGAGTTACGTATTGAATGTACTGAGTTAAAAAATTAGATGCGAATATAATATCTTACTTGATGTCATTCATATATTAATATTTTAGAACTTTACTGCTTTAATGCATGTTACAAATTAAGATGCTTAAAAATAACCACCATGCTGAGTTGTATTTAGAGTGGCTTACATAGAAGATAACTAGTGGCTAAGATAGTATCACTCAGAGGCTCGTTAATTGTAGCTGACTTAGTAATTTAGAAGGCAATGTAGATTTTTAGTGGCGAATAATGCTATTAAAAAGAAGTCTGTCTAATTAGCATCCTTTCAAAATGTCCAGAGGTATCTTATTGTAGTAGAGAATGCACTGACCCTTGAAAGAATTGCTAACCTTCGCGAGTGTAAACCGAGGCGCAACTAGTCTGTGATTATTTCTTAGGTAAACATTACAGCTATCGCTTAGTTTGGTTAATGTTGTAAGGTTCTTGGGTACACACATTATATTTTCGAAAATAAATTGACTAGCTACACCGTTTGGTTGCTGTTTCAAGGCTTATTTTAGTAGTTTTACATTCCCTCTAGTTTTCTTCATGAAGTTATTTAATTTCTAATATTTTTTAATTTTGTCCGCTGCTTGTCTGCATGGTTTGAAGGATAGTGCTTAGGTTGGCTACTTCTAGCTCTTGTTGGATAGAGGTAATGTGGCAAGATTCGTTGTATTATTTTATATGCACATATCAGTCAACTTCAAGTTTGCCTCATTGAGTTGGTATTGGAGGAATTTATTGCGGTCACAAGCAGAAGCAAGGTCAGTGAGCAGGGTGGCAAAAGATTCAACTAGTTTTTCTAATCGTTGAATCTCATTTTGAGACTCCTCGGCTAATTGTTGCTGCAGTTTTGAATTTCTCTGCTCTGCATGCATTTTCCGCGTAGTGACGTTGGAGAATGCCAAGCCTGGAAATTTAAAAATAATAATGTGTGCTCTGAACAAAAATAAAATAAAATAAAAAGAAATAAAGACTTGCAGTAAGTTATTGTCAGTGGCCTGTCTGCTGTTGGTACTTCTAACACTGGCGACCATTTTGTCACAGTACTCTTGGTCCACCTTATTTTTAGAGTTCCGTACACGGGGTATGGCCATTCGGATGTATGGCGCCGAACAGCAACCAATAATTAAGTCTCAGCTGTCAGTCCGTGTGTCTGTCAGCAGTCTGAATCTCATAAATAAAATACAAATATATATAAAAAAAATTATTTCAAATCTAAAATAAGCACGCGCGTAGTAATTAAACGAGTCCATCCATATACATACTTTATAGAGACGTGTAGATATTTTTTAATTGAAATAATATCTTGTACGTATTGGCATTCAACCCTTCGCGTGCGAGGCAGACTCGAACTTGACCAGTTTGTGTTCTTTGTACCCGGTTTCCCGCCCATGTTCAGTTTTAAATTTATCCTGGTGTCTGACCTTCGGATTCGAAATTATACTTAACACAGATATTATTATAAGACATTGTACAGAACAATGACTTCCGCGAGAGTCGGTTCCTTAACGAGATTTGCTGTGTATTAAATTGTAGCGTGTTCATAAATGAAGGTTATGGTTGCAGTTATTAGAAAACAATGACAGGAAAATATTATATTCATCTAAATACCTGCTTTTTACCCGAGTACAGCGAATTCAAAAAGGATTGTGTTTGACCGGTGTGTATGTTCGTATGTTCATTTGTGTCACCAGAACATAACATAACATAATATTTACATACAGGCACATACAAACATCTAAACTACTTATCAGAATTTGACAAATGAGGTATCGTTAGAAGCGTTTTGATGATCCACTGGTTCAAGGATATGTGACGTCACACTAAATTCCATGTGGCGCCCTTTAAAGGGCAAAAAGTAATGGATTAAAAAAAGTTTCTAACAGGGCCGTGTTGGGAATCCAATTAAAGGGCAACTTTAGCATATTCCTTATAAATATGTTATAGTCCTTATATTACTAGCTCGCTATTTGCTTGCATTAAGTCTAATCGTTAGAAGTGTTTTGAGTTTTGACCGCTCGGTCAGTGGCGGATTTAGACATTTGCCGCCTCTATAGGCTATTCAAGTTTGCCGCCCCTCACAACTTTTACAATCATATTAATTTCTAAATATGTTTTTTTATCAAAGGCTTATGATTTGTGAACTATCGTCCAGTGACGACGTAGCTTGGGTTTGTTGGCAACCGAGACGGTATTTTATTGAGCACCCCCAAAATAAAACTACAAATACCCCAGGCATTTGATGCGAGGTACAAGGCAAGGCAAGGCTACCTGGTATGTTTCGAAAATTGATGATTGATGATGTCTTTGATGTGCTATTTTCGAATATCTACTTCTCCACCTCGTATCTCTGTCGCCCGCGCCCCCAAATAGGCAAAATGGCACCTAAAACAGATTTATGACAATATCTCCTCTCTCTCTTGCTCATTTTGCGATAATAACTTTAGGAGGCGTCTGTGGCCTAGCGGTATTCGCACATCGGAAACGATCGTGCGGGTAGCAACATCTGCCCTAGACGGGCACTGGATGGGAGTCCGTTCTATGTGGCATTTGTCTCGGACGATTCCGTGTTTCGTGTGACAGTTGGGTTGGCCACATCAAACCGCACTGAGCCAGTGTAATGGAGTATGGCTTAATCTTACTCATATTCGCGTAAAGGCCCGTGCCCCTCAGTGGAGACGTAAATGGGCTACATTTATGATATTATTTAACTCTAGGAAAACTTTCCAGGCAAAATTATATACCGGATACCTGGGCCACAACGTGCTTACAGTACTTTATTATGCCAAGCCACCCCTGAAATTTTATAAGGCTATAGCAGGCCGAGAGCTATCAACAATAATTTGAAGATATTATGACGGGCTGTTTGCTCTGCAAATGGCTAGTAAGTAGAGTAATTAGAAAGCAGGAATCCCCATTTAGAGAGGCGGCGCAAACAGGAGTGGATGACGCTGTGAGCGCACACGTTCACTCCCTTTTTCATGTGGCCAGCACGTCGAGTAAAAAGCATGCAATGAGATGGGCTGCGCAAGCCGCCCCAGAAATTTAACATTGCTACTAAGTCGAGTTAGCGAGTTACCATCAAGAACCGTCATAGTGGCGGTGTCAGCCGCCCCGTAAAATATACGTGGGTATGAAATCTAGTAATGTATACCCAACAAATCCTTGACATGGCTAACAGGATATATCCCATCCAACTTCATTCCCACTTCATGTCAATATGAGGCAAACTCAACAAGAGTTGTGAAGAAGGGCAGCCCAAGCCGCCCAGTAAAAATCACATGGCTATATAGCCATTCAAGCAATGACCAATCAACTGGTTTTGTTATAGAGGAAATTTGGTATGGGGGATAGGGAACTTGTAATTTAGGAGGTAAACATATAATTATAATGTTGAATTGTTTTTGTGGACTTATTAATATGAAGACATAAATAAGGGAATTGGCCACAAAATGGCCCAAAACCTGCCGCTATATGCTCCCGGAGGTGATCGGTTCCTTACTTTTTAGAGCGCCATGTTTTAGTAGTCAGGTTTTAGTTTTTGTACCTATTGTCTTGGTTCTTGAATGCAAAAGTTTAGGTCCAGTCCGCGGCGCTCATTGATCTAAAAGTAAACATCAAATTTAAAATGCATTAAATCAAAACAAACAAATGGTTGTATCTCCATAGCTGCCCATCGCCGCTGCTTTGGAGATACGATCATTTGTTTGTTTTGATTTGATGCATTTTAAATTTAATGTTTACTTTTAGTTCAGTTAGCAGTTTCGTTAGTTAGCTTAGGTAATCCCAAATCGCACAATGTCGCATCGCAATCGCAATGAGTTTTGTTTGAATAACGGACTATATGTGGGCGCTACTATGCCTCTGCTATCCTGTCAGGGAAACGCCATTCGCCTATACTGTAGTATGTTTGAGGTATATCCAATAAGCTCAGGGGCAAATTCGCGAAACGTCATCCATCCAGTTTCTTGGCTATAACTCAAACATACGACTGCGTTATCAGTCGAGGGTGTGATTCAGAGGTGAATTTGTCCTTGAGCTTCTGGCTATACCTGTATAATTTGTTTCAAAACCTGTCTACCTACATCTAGATTAGGTATTTAAGAGGAGATTCGCTGTGGCAAATTTATTCGTGTGTATGCGAAACGCTATGAATTTTTTGGACAAACAAGTTTTTGTTGGTAAGCAGGGACATGTCGCAGGTCAGTTACCTCATTACCTGCCCTCTAATAGCCAGTTTTCATGACAAAGAATAATGACGATTTTCGACCTTGACTTATCGAACTCGACTTGCTAAATCTGTTGGTATTAAAGGTACGAGGTTCAGTTGCAAAAAAGCTCCAATTATAATATCATTTTACTTGATTTATGTATGTGAAGGGTTTTATCCGGTTTCTTAAGCCGGGTACTCACTACCGAGCCGTAACTGTAACCGTTGCACGAACCGTAACCAAGCACCTAGTGGTAGTTCACGAGCCGAAGAGTGAAGCTTCCCATGCTTACGAGTACAATATAGTATTTCGGGTTACCCGACTGCTGCAGCGAGCCGAATCATGCATGGTAACCATGGTGATGGCCGCTAACCATGGTATCGGTCGGCGACCGCTACCATGATACGTTAAACGACAGTAATTTTGAACGTTGCACGCAATAAGTAAGTATCATGAGCGTACAGAGTGGTAGACAGGAGTCGATGACCGCTATTGTAAAACTAACCCGAAAATACAATAGAACCTCATGACTGTACCTGCTCGGTTACGGCTACGGCTCGCTAATGAGTACCCAGCCTACTTTATTTTTGCTGTTGCCTTGCAGCATGCAGCTGCGACGTGACATATTAATTTACTAACAATATCCATGCGGAGATGTGATAGGAATAGACATTTTATTTATAAAACACTGCTGTTTGAGCAAGACCAATTTGGACGCCATAAATAGAATTCTTAAGCGGGCTTATCACCTGCAAAGAAGCTAAAAATAAATTACCTTTTAGGGTTCCGTTCTCGAAGGGTGCCAAACAAAACCCTATTACTGCCTCGCTGTCCGTCCGTTCGTCCGTCTGCGTGTCTGTCAGCGGCTATATCACGAACCGTACTGTAATAGATAGAGAGATGAAATTTTCAGAGAGTGCTTTGCGTTTATTTCTTGAATACCTGTACGGAATCCTTCGTGTGCTTTGGACTTCGAAGCTGAGTTTGTCGAAGTCCAAAGCATTATGGATTCGAGTCCGATCCCGAGTGGCGTTGACCGGTTTTATTAAAGTTCATCGTCGCCGTCCCTTTTTGGATTTAAATTGAGACTAAAGGAAAATTAAAACATTTATAGGAATGAAGAGGTTGGGAGATTTCATAACGAGCATGCAAAAAATATGACAATTTGATAACTCTTTTTAAGACTTAAGAGCTCCGTGGTCTGATGGGTTTCACGCTTGCTTCTCACATTGGAGATGCAGATTCGAATCTTGACCATGCACCAAAAAATGAATGAATGAATAAAGGAATGAATGAATGAATGAATGAATGAATGAACGAACGAACGAACGAATGAAGTTATTCAAGTTCAAGTTCAAAGATTTTTATTCATAATGACAAAAAAATTGAGACTTAATGAACGTCATTACATAATCAAGCAAGCATAATAAAACATTAGGTAGGTGCCTAATAAACTAAACATAATATAAGGTACAGTCGTCTTATAAGGCCCACCAGTTAGCAAGACCCAGGCGCAAAAAACCGACTTCTATACAGTTGATTTGTGTGAGCTTCGAAGTACGTATGGAATAGACCAATAGGAACGCAGAAACGCAACAGCGGGCAGCGAGGGGCCGCCATCTTGACAATGACGCCCGGTTGTTCGCCGATGTCGGTCGCGGCTACTGATTACCAGTGATCGGAGTAGGCAGAGCTATTTAGGTTCATTGACCGCAAACATTGATGTTAATATGGATAATCCATGGGATCAAAGTCAAAAGTCAAAGTCAAAGTACTTTATTACTGTAGATATTTACAAATACTTAGCAAACGTCATTTTTTTTGCCTCTTCTCTACATTGGACCACTGTGGGAGTAGAAGGGCGTAGAAACTCCCACAGATTGATTTTTAGATCTCTTTTAAAAATAGATTGTGCTTAACTAATACTATATGAAAAATTTAATTGTTATGATTAATAAGCAGGAATAAATAATTACAAAATTATTAACAGCAAGGTCTGTGTTGAGCCAGATTAACCCCATACAGTCCTGTCATTTAAGTAATCTTGAACATTGTAATATCCCTTTTTCGACAAAGACGCTTTAACATGCTTTTTAAATTGCTCAAATGGCAATTTCAAAATCTCCAGAGGTTCTTATTGTAGTAATGCACTGACCCTTGAAAGAATTGCTAACCTTCGCAAGTCTAAAACGGGGCGCACATAGTCTGTGATTATTTCTGAGGTTAACATTACAGCTATCGCTAAGTTTGGAAAATGTTGAAAGGTTCTTGCGTACATACATTATATTTTCGAAAATAAATTGACTAGCTACTGTCAGTATATCAATTTCTTTAAAAAACTCTCTTAAGGAGTCTGTTCGTTTTAAATTATAAATTGCTCGAATAGCTCTTTTCTGTAAAATAAAAATAGTTTGAATATCCGCTGCTTTCCCCCACAACAAGATACCATAGGACATCACACAATGAAAGTAACTAAAATATACTAGCCTAGATGTAGCCACATCCGTGCTTTGTCTGATGTTCCTAACAGCGTAAGCCGCAGAACTTAATTTACCAGCCAATTTATCTATGTGGGGTCCCCACTGCAATTTGCTATCAATGGTTGTTCCAAGAAACTTCGTATCATTTACTAATTCTAACGTGCTGTTGTCTAACACTAAACTGGTCTCAACTTGCCTGACATTTGGAAGTGAGAATTTGATATACTTGGTTTTACCAGCGTTTAACAATAAATTATGAACTGTGAACCAATTCAAGGTTAAAGACAATACACCATTAACATCATCGAATTCTAATTTTTGTCTTTCAATTTTGAAGACCATTGAAGTATCATCAGCAAACAACACTATGTCAATTAATTTCTCCACCATGAAAGGCAGATCATTAATATATACCAGGAATAAGAAAGGGCCTAATATGGAACCTTGTGGAACGCCAATTTTAACACCTGATCCATCAGATTTTACGCCGTTAACTTCTGCCTTTTGAATTCTATTGCTTAGGTATGATCTTAGTAGATCCAATGCTTTATTTCTAACTCCGTAATGATTTAATTAAATTAATAGCGTATTATGATCAACACAATCAAACGCCTTCGACAGGTCGCAAAAAACTCCGATAGCATCCTGTGCGGCCTCCCATGCAGAATAAATATGAGATATAAGGGTAATACCTGCATCCGTAGTCGATTTTCCCCTAGTGAAACCATATTGTTTAGCGTGGAGTTGTTTTGTACGGTTGAAGTGTGAGAGCATTTGATTGAGTATAATCTTTTCAAATATTTTACTTAGTGTTGGAAGAATAGATATTGGTCTGAAATTTGAAGGATCGCCCTTATCTCCCGACTTGAACAGAGGTATCAGTTTACTGTGTTTCATGAGGTCTGGAAAAGCCCCATCGTCAACACATATATTGTATATTGTTATAATTGAATATATAAGCTAAGTGTGGGGCTATAACTAGAATTACTGAACCAATGACTTTGACTGATATACCCCACAGGTCTTCCGTATTTTTTAAGTTAAGTAATTTAAACGTTTTGACAATGTCCTGGGGATATACATGATGAAATTTTTCATATACATTACTTACGCTAGTGTTATTTTTTAATTAAGTCTCTGCTTCATATGGAGATGAATTTAGACGGTCTGTTGTGAGTACGGGTACATTGGTGAAGAATGTTTCAAAAGCTCGAGCAACATCAGCGTTGGATTTAACAACATCATCACCTATCTTTGTCCCGTATCTTTAGTATAACTTTGCCAGTTTCGCGGTTTATTATTTGCCAAACTGTTTTCATTCTATTATTTGAATTTTGAATTTTTCTATTAATGTGTAAAGTTTTTGCAGTTCTACAAACCAACTTGAAAGTTTTGGAATATTTTTTAACATAGTCATGAAATTTTCGATCAAAGTTATAGGTTTTTTGATCATAAAGGTCATACAAGATAACTCTACTTTTACGAATTCCAAACGTTGCCCAGTCATTAAATTTAGATTTACCGTTGTAGTCACTGACTTTCTTTAATTTGAAAACTTTATTGAATTCTGTCTGAATAATGTTGAAGAAGTCTGAGTAGAATTTGTTTGGGTTCTGTTCATTAAAATCCGGTACTGGCAAATTTATATCTAAGTTTTTCATATATGTCTCTAGTCTATGGGATGTAATAGGCCTATAAAATGATGGACCAGTCTTATCCTTAATATCAATTGGGAATGAAACTGTTTGACCACTGTGATCGGAAGGTAAGCAGTTAATTACACTTTTACTTGTGAATGCACAGTCACAAAAAACGTTATCTATGCAAGTTTGGCTGGTAAGTGTAAATCTAGTCGGCTCTAAAAATACATGACATAAATTAAACGAATTGAATAAAGTTATTAATCGTTGTTTCAAGCAAATCTACATTAAGATCGCCACAAATAATTAGCTTTTTTCTGTTATTACATAGTTTAGTGAGGACTTCCTCCATAATTTTCTCAAATATTTCGAAATTGCCATAGCCTTTTTCATCTATCGGTGGCCTGTAGACACAAAAAATAATATGGCTATCTAACTCAATACAGGAGACCTCTATTTGTCTTTCAACAGTAAGTGCAAGAATATCTTTCCGTTGTTTCACCTTAATATTATTTTTCACTAAGATTAAAGAACCACCTCTATCAGCAGTCTTTCTATTGTAAGAACTGACAATTTTGTAATCATTTATGTTAAAGGACATCATATTTTCCTTCAACCAGTGTTCTGTAACACAAATAATATCAATGTCAGAATTTTTTAGAAATAATTCTAATACAAGTTCTTTGCCAGGTAGCCCCTGGATGTTTTGATGGGCAATATTTAACTGGGGCTTACATTTTGACATATTTAGTGGCTCTTGTATGCTAGAGATTTCCTCTATTGTCTTATGAACTAATTTAAATTACTTGGAACAGATTCCAATGTTGCATGCAAAGTATAGTTAACAGGTGAATTCCTAATAGGGGTGCATGTCAAGTTGCTGATGTCAAGTTGAACTTGGTTAAACCAACTATAGCTGCGTCGCATATATTATAAGCTAACAATGTAGCTACTAATTTTCTATATTTATTAGACAGGTACAATGTATCCTGTGTCAGAGTAAAGTTATGAATAAAATTATTCATGTCGAAATATAAAATAGCATCGCTGTGGTGACACATTAAATTAAATAAATGAATATTCATTCTATGCACAGATTTGTTCTGTAGTTCTGTCAAATTACAGGCATATGGAAAATTGCATAGTATAAATTTGCATTTCATCCTACTATGTAAGTCTAGAAGTGTTTCAACACTTTTATTCAACTAATGTTTGAATGATTTTCTACCATAATTACAATAGTGCTGTACTCATCATAGATACCGCGACTAATTATCTCCACTAGATCTACAAATGAACTATTTGGACAGCAAGTGTTCGTTACTTTTTGGTTAAGCCGGTTATGTAATAGAGGCCCAAATCCTGCACCTACTTTGTCGGAGAACAACAGAGTTTTTCTCTGAGCACATATTTTGGTAGCTGGCGGTACACGAGTGGACGTGAGTGGCGGGACACACGTGTTGGAGTGCGGTTTGATGCACGTGGCGGCGGTTGGCGCGGCATTCGCGGCAGCGAGCGTCGCAACGTGCGCAACGGCGAACGGCGCGGCCCTCGGGGCAGCTTGCGGCATGACACACGCCTCAGCAGGGACAGCGAGCGGCGCAGTGCTCGCGCTTTTGAGCTGCAAGGTGCCTCCTCGTCGACGACGGCGACGCTGTTTTTAGGTTGGGGCATCGGTGGACGCTGCAACACTCTCGTTGAGGGGGGTCGAGACCAAAGTTAGTGATGTGGGCTTGTCCTCCTTGCTGGTCTCATTCTCCTCATTCTCAATTAGAATGCCCACCAATTCCGCATTCTGGCGTTGTAGCTGAACTAACTCAGACGTCGCGGCTCTGAGTTCTGCTAACTCACTTTGATCTTTGGCATAACATTGTAGTGTATTTGCTAGCAGGTCATGTAGATGCTGGATTTCTACTCGGGCATGTTGAAGGTCCGACTGTAAACCTACATTCGTTCCCCGGAGCTCTTGCATTAAGGAGATTCTTAATATTCTGTTTGATTGCCGTTTCAAGGCTAATTTCAGTAGTTTTATATTACCTCTAGTTTTCTTCATGAATTTATTTAATTTAAAATATTTTTTAAATTTTCTGCTGCTTGTCTGCATGGCTTGAACAATAGTGCTTAGGTTGGCTACTTCTAGTTCTTGTTGGATAGAGGTAATGTGGCGAGATTCATTGTAGTCTTTTTCTATGCACATATCAGTCAACTTCAAGTTTGCCTCATTGAGAAGTAAGGTCAGTGCGCAGGGTGTCAAAAGATTCCACAAGTTTTTCCAATCTTTGAATCTCATTTTGCGACTCCTCGTGTGTTTCTCGCAAAGTAGACACACTATCTCTAAGCTGTGAGTTCTTGGCTTTCAAGCTTTTTATCTCAAAGTCATTTTCATTGCGCTCTTCCAATAGTCTTTGGTTTAACTCCTCTGGGTCAGTTAGTTGTTGATGCAGTTTAGAAATACGCTGCTCTGCATGAATTCTCCGCGTAGTAATGTTGGATGCCATGCCTGGAAATAAAATAAAAAAGAATGGGTGCTCCGAACAAAATTAAAATAAAACAGAAGGAATAAAGACTTGCAGTTAGTAGCTGTAGTACTAATATGATAGTTCCTAATTCCCTATATAGCTATTCTATGTCAAAGTCAACAAGTTTCAATTAAACTATTACAAGTAAATATAGGTTAACAGTATAAATGTCCTGAACTAATGAAAGTCATACTTATTATCTAACAATTTTAATCGTTTTGCAAGTGTTGTGCTGATCAGCTGTGAAGTGAGTACCTAATATGTCTCTAGAATTACCTACAAGCTTATACTATATTCAGACTAATTGCCAAGGTCTAACCTATCAGTGCACTTGTGTATATCGTGTAATAAATATGAGTGAACAGCTAGTTTTATCGTCAAAAGTACTTCCACAGATTGTCAAATGCTAAGAGACAAAACAAAGACGCTGCGGTGTGAGGATGGACGTTTCTCACAATAGTGAGAGTTGAGCAGTATGTAGTGTATAAGTATATAGTTAAGTTCAAGTCATATACTTGTAAAATATGAATAAGCAAATATGAAAAACAATACTTCCCCGGGGTTTTTCCGTTGGCAGTTTGAAATTTCCTTTGTCTTTCGGTCCGTGATCGATTATTTTATCACAATTACAATTCTGATCACATTTAGCACTGGCACACTTTAGTTGACTTAACTAACACTTAAATGAACACTATATTCACAAATAGACGATTTAAAACAAATTAATTTTCGGGATCGGGACTGATACTCCGGGATTTTAATTATTATATTGTTTTTATCAATAAGTATAAAACATGGTTTATGTAAGGCAATAAGCGCATGAGCGACATTGTAAATTTTATATCAGCAATACGTTGCCAAACTTTTTTCCTAACGTGCGACGTTGCCACTTTGTTGAAACTCGTCGTGATATCGCCGCATTATAGAAACAAACGAAAACAATAGCGGGGTGTTCCTCGAAACGTAACGAAAACAAGAGTGACGCACCTGTTTTTGTCTCTTTCTGCACCACTAGAATTCAATTGTTCACCGGTAGTAACTTGTTGTCAAATGTTGTCTCACTCGATTACCTCGGTTCTTAGAGTGTGGTTGTTTGCTTCCTATTGTGTTTTGTTTTGTGGTGAATTTCTATTGACCCTGGCTTTTTTACTGGATTCTGGAACTTCCTTGCTACTACGATTTCGGCCAGCATTTACGGACTCTGATTTGATCTTACTGGATTGGATGTTTGGAGTTGTTTTATTGGATACCTACTAATTTGGTAAGTCTGTTTTTTTTTTTGTAAAAAGTAATAATAATAATAATAATGTACGCTCACGCCCGTAAATCCCCAAAGGAGTGGGCAGAGACACAAATTGTATAGAACACTCAAGCCTGTATTACCCAGTGGGTTAGGCAGAGAACAGAGATACATTGTAAAAAGTAAAATTTTGACTAAAACGTCTTATTTATTAATATTATTCTACCTTGAAATAATAGTAAAGTCAAATTTATAAGGACTTGGTAAAAACCTTGCCTTAGGCTCGGCTCTACGGCATAGACGGGACGCAAGTTTCTTTGGCCTAAAGGGGACCGCGCTATAGAAATGAGCGAGAAAAGGCGCGTTCTGTCTCACTCATTTGTATAGCGCCGTCCCCTACAGACCTAAGAGACATGCGTCCCGACTATACAGTGGAGCTAAGGCCTTAAATCAAACTAATAACTAACTTTTGAATACAAAAACTAGAGCACCAACAGTGTTATTCGTGCAAAATGCAAAGCCTTTTCTTGTTAGCTAACCTCAGTATTTTCTTCACTTTGATTATGTCACGCACGTGTTAATATCAACTTAAAAACTTATTAATAGGGTGTATTCATTAGCTATACGATAAAATACAGGAGTCTTACACTAAGGTATTTGCAGTTCGTGCATATACGAACTATTTTTGAACTCCAGTGACTGTACTACTTGCGTGCAATTACCGTACGCTCTCTTAGCGTAAATTCAAAACTTTTAATTGCCTTTACATTTTCAAACTTTGCACTAGGAATACATATTGTTACGGACAGCGAGCCCCGGCCAGCGCAACCGGCCGACTGACCGACTGGAGGTGCGAGCGAGATGGAGTAGCGCGCCGACAGGGACCGCATGCGTCGACTTTGAACTAGGAGTCGCGATCCCTGCGACCAACACGGAGAGAACAATGGACCGACCGCTAGCCCCGAGTATAAATATAAGCTAGTTTTTAAGTCGAATTGTCTCCAGCCTCCCTCTGAGGGCGAAGCTTGGGATCTACAAGACCTACGTGAGATCCCGCCTCACCTACGCGGCTCCGGCATGGTACGCCCTGTGCTCGGAGACGAACAAACGGAGACTCCGAGCCCAAGAGAACCTCTCTCTGCGTACCATCGTCGGCGCCCCCCGCTACGTGAGGAACGCGACAATCCAGAGGGACCTAAGATGGGAAACCGTGGACCAGTTTGTCCAGAGGCTGGCGAAGGGCATGTTCGTGCGTGCGGATGCTTCACATCTTCCGCACATCGCCGAACTGGCGCCGCCTGCCACGCGACCTGGTTGCCTAGCCGGCGATCACCCACTGCACACCAGCGCCACATCAAGACCACCGCCCGCAGGGGCCATCCGATGACCTGTCCACAGGAGTGGACAGAGGCGATTCTTCGGGAAGAGGTCCGTCGACCTGACCCCGACTCCCCACGCCCCAGAAAGGGTGCGTGAGAAGATTATGAAGAAGAAGAAGTCGAATTGTAGTATTATTGCGACCACTGTCCAATAAAGACCTATCAAGGAGTGTAAACTTTCGTTTCACTTATACCACTACCAACACATATTTTTACTAGTTTTGTATTTCGAACAAATCAGTGTGTTTTTACCACTTAGTGTTGATGTGACTCTACTCACTATTTCTAATTTAACGATATTTTGATTCAGGTGAAGTAAAGTAAGTCAAGCCTGAAACAGTGCAAAAGTGGATACGTGACTATCCTGAGCTGATTTTTGATGCTGCTAGCTGTACTATTTACTGTACCAAGTGTGAAAGCCATTTATCAGTAAAAACATCTAATATTATTCGACCTATTAAAGGTGCCCAACATCGAGGAACATACAAACAGCCTCAAGAAGAATTTTATTTTGACCTCATTAAGTTTTTAATTCTTTGTAACATCCCCTGGTTGCAAATGAAAAATAATGCCTTCAAAGACTTTTTTCAAAAATACATGTGTGGTGTTGGCTGTTGTGCAATAGCAAAAAAGTGGCTGACGAGTCACAATAACGAAAAGTATATTTGGACAAATTTTATAAAAATAAAATTGCCTCTCTATAAAAACCTTAAAGATGAGAAACTTTGGATATCGATTGATGAGACAACTGACTTTTTAGGTCGTTATATTGTGCATTTCTTAGTAAAGCCATTAAATGAAAACTTTTTTGGTCGACTTTATTTAACCGCCTGTAAAATGCTCGAGGAGGAGGAATGTCCAAACCATTTCAAATTTTTTAATCGAATGTTTGAAAAATATTTGGCAAGACAACTTTGAAAGAAAAGTTCATAATTTTTTATTATGTACTGATAGTGTAGGATACATGTTGTCTGCAGGCCGAAATTTGAAAACTGTTTTACCTCAATTAAAACATGTTACCTGTTTGGCACTCACTCTTCATCGCGTATCAGAACAAATACGGTTAGATTACCATGATGTAGATATATTAATATCAAATGTGAAAAAAATATTTTTAAAAGCCCCCCGCAGAATAAAATTATTGAAAGATACGTAACCAAACTTACCTCTTCCTCCACAACCAGTGATAACTAGATGGGGCACTTGGCTTGAAGCTGCGTCATATTAAGCAAAATATTATGAAGAAATTATAAATGTTGTATCCCGATTAAACAGCTCTGAATCAATGGCAATACGAAATGCGAAAAATATTCTTGAAAAAGAAAATCTACGGAATCAATTAGTATATATACAAAATCATTATACGATTATTTTATTTTCATTAAAAGAGTTGCAGAAACAAAATTTAGCATTAAGCGACTCATCTTTGGCTTTTGATCAAGTCAGAACTGCTTTAAATGAATGTGATTTTGATAGAATAAAAATAAAAATTGAAAAAGTTTTGGATAAGAATCCTGACATTGATATCTTTAGAGAATATGAAGAAAATTTCCACATATAAATGGGGGTTAGATGTAAAAATAAATAGGCTAAAATTAGAAAATTTAGAAAAAATAATGGTAATTTATTTTAATTTAGGTCAAACTCAGTTTTATAGTGAAGCTGAAAACGAATCAGACCAAGAAATAGACAATGACATTTTTTTTAAATATAAACTGTTGTTTAAACGTGTTGATCATTTTAATTAAGAGTTTTATTGTTCTATTGTATATGTTGTCTTGTATAAATACGCGTCGAAAAAATTGTTACATAAAAAATAAATGTGGTTTAATGAATCAAGTTTCTATCTATTTATTTTACTATCCTTAAGCCCGTCCTTATACTTACCCGTCGGAGAGGAAGTGTGTTCTTTTATTACTCGTTAAGGTGAAAATAGCTTTTTATTATTTTTCTACTTGAAAAGCAAATCCCGGGATTCGGGGAGTATCCATATAATTCTTACATATGGAAAGTACATAAAATAGCTCTGCCTACTCCGATCACTTGATTACGCTAAATTGTGCGCCCACGAAACATAAGTTTTTACTTGTTTATACTGCGATTCGTAAGTAGATTTTTGTTTAGAGTGTTTATTTGATCATTATTATTTTGATATTTACATAGAGATGTGCGCATTCATGTCTATTTATTTCGAAAATGATCAATTTGTGTTGTAAGGCCCATGTCGTTTAGGAAAGCCCAACAAAATTGTTGATCGGGCCATTCAAGGCTCGGCTGGGCCTTCCAACCCTACTGCAGTCTAATGAAGCTCGCTAGTTTCTGTAGTGTTAAATTTAACTAACAATGTTTTACTGAGTGTTACAAAAGTGCTTGATTATGATGATAAATACACTTATAATTACTGATCGGAAATTCGGATGCTTTCAGTCAAGTGAGTTGTACTGAATTTTAAAGGGACTTATAACCGTCCATAGGGGCCTTCTCAACGATATGTGTGTAATAAGGCCCAATGTATGAAAAAGATTAAAATCAAAAAATCTTGACAATACTTACTCAATTATAGCATGAAGTATAATATTTTTAAATAAAATACTAATATTTATTCACAAAACACCTAAAAAGTCAAAAGCTAGGCTGATTTCCCACACAGTGGAAACGCGTATTTTTCTAACAAATTATTGATGATTTTAGTTTATGCTTCCTGATATAATGTTCATGTATATCACAATGTTCATATTAATTCAATCTTTGAGGTCTTTAATGCATACTTTTACGCCAAACGACCTACAATCGGCACGGGCCTTATTATCGACACCATTTTTAGTAAAGCCCAAAAACAGGGGATTTAAAAACGTTAAAAAACGTAACTTACCGTCGTTATAGCTAAAAAAGTACTTTTATTTGGATTTTGAAATAATCATAACTTTCATTGTAAAGCTTTTTTCTTGAGGGTGGTTAAATAAAGCTTAAAAGCTTTTCAATTTACAAAAAAGTGGGCCGTACCATACGACGGTACCTTATAGGGTGCAATGAACTGGTTTAATGCCAGATGTTGGTGTGTTGTAAAAAGTCATTAATTTTTTGCAGGCCTTTGTGCACAATGTGTGCTATATTATACATGCTTCAGTTAAGTTTTGTATTTCTTGCGGAATTTTATTGAAGAAGCGTATACAGTGTCCCATAAAAGATCTACTAACTTTTGTTAGTCTGAACATTGGCAAAGAATGTTTATTTCTACTTTGCACATTGTGGGGGCTATCAATGGTTTTAAAGCTACTGATATTTTTCATCACATACATTATGTCTTCATAGATAGATTGACTTGCAATTGTTAGGATGTTGGTTTCTTTGAAGAAATCTCTCAACGACTCTTTATCACCTAGCTTATAAATAAATCAGATCGCTCTCTTCTGCAAAATGAAGATGGTCAAATCGCTTCGTTAAGGAAAAGGTAGCGGAATACTATGATACAGGTTATATTATTTGTTAGACACTAGAGGTACAAGTTCTGAAATATTAATAAGTTTATGTATATTTTCCAAATTCAAATCAATAGGAAGATATCTCGATGGAGACAAATTGTGGTAGTTTCTAACTAATTCATCATGCAGTTGAATTGGAGTTATAACGGATGGGTGTGAAATATTACTTTTACTTAATGCTACACTATTAACTAAATCTTCAAAGGATAAAGTAAGGAGAGAACTATCGAATGCACTGATAATCTCATTTATTGCTGCTTTACATAGCAGTTCATTTGTAACAATCGTTATGTTACTTACATAGTTAGATAACTTATATAATGACATATGTAATATAGCTTCATTCTAAGTTACTTTATTCATTACATTATTATAATGCTGAATTGTAGAATTCATAACCAAAATATAACGCGTTTTCTTTACAGTACTTGCAATTTTACTTTCGTCATTTTTGTACCGAATTGCGTCATCTTCATCTAAAGTTCCAATTATATGTTTAAAAACTGTGCCTACTGCGCTAAACCATGCAGATCTTTTAATGTGACCCGTCGTCAAACGGGAAATCGACTTCAGTTTCCCAAAGAGTTGTAACAAGCGATGAATCGATCATTAATTCAAAATAGCGGCATGTGATTGACTGAATGCGTTTAACAAGTTGTCACAGCAAATTTTCCTTTCAGAAACCGAAGTCTCGGATGGTGTCATGAAAACGTAAGGAAGGGGGTAAACGTAATGGGTTCTAGGACGTTATGGCATTCGGAGTTATCAAAAACATCACGACACAGGAAACAGGAGGTAGGTACCGAAAATTTCATTTAAGTTATCGATGTGAGGTTTTATGAATGAAATGTACTTGGGTATAACAATATGATTAAAGTGTATTCCTGGTTCTCCGTCGATAGGTTGTTGTTGTTCTTTCTGTAGGACTTTGTAGTTTATGTGTGGTATGTATATTGTGATTTGCTGTCCAGTTGTAAAATTTGTCCAGATCTTAAGTGCAACTCCCTCGATTTGTTTCTCGTTGTCATCAAACTCGGGTATTAACTGGACTTTATTCCATTGGAGTCCTCGTTTTATGTACATGGCCGTGCCAAGATGTGGTTGGACGGTATCTGTAATTTTGTCGTAGTTAGGTGTTAGTGTATTTGTCGAAATCTGTGTTGCATACGTTGAGAACTATTATATGTGGCTCCAGCTTCGATGTTAAATGCTTGACTTCCATAAATTTATTTCTCAGTACTTCGACAATTGAGTGAAGTATTCGGATGTACATATATCCTGTTTTTTGTTTCTCTTATTTTTTATAAACATTTCTTTTTTAAAGTCAGTAATTGTACCATTTGATATATTATCTGTTGTTGCGTGATTTGAATCATGGTTAGCATCTTCTCTAGGATATTATTTCTTGCTTTGTATTGTCATACCGGGCTTTATTGTTTTATGGTTTAGTATTTGTTGCTTCATAGACGATTATGGATCGCTTTGCTCTTTGTTAGCGTTGATAAACCTTAGGAGTCATTCAGGTTGCTTTTTTATCCCTTCTTTGAATTTTGGGTATTTTGCTTGTCTTGCAGTGAGGCCAGGCACGCGACAGTTTGAACAGATTGCCTTGCCAACGACAACGTTGCCTTCGCTGTTTATTTCCCTGTATAACGCCGCAGTGTGCTTGAACGTGGCCAAACTGAAAGCATCGTTTGCACTGTGTAATTTCTATCAGTTTTACTTTATATCGCTCGATATTCACTTTTTGACAGAGGATTGTTGTTATGTTTTTTATATCGCGCATGTCGCCTTCGCCGTTGAATATAAGAATCATGGCTGTAATTTTAAGTGGCAATGCACGTTCAGGTTTAAGACCATATCGCGTTTCAATGTCTTCTATTATTTCTTGTTCAGTGTAACCGCTAGCTAGATAATACTCCTTTGGCATTCAACTTTTTTGGCGGGACGTCTTTCCTGTTTTGTTTCATATTTGTTATACTCGAAAGTCAGGTCTGGTGCTTAGTTCTTCGTTGAGAGCGTTTCTATTCTTGATCGATTTAGATGTAAATTGTAGCTTACCAGATCGTCGATCCGATTTTAAATCACAGTTGGTTTTCTTTGCGAGCTGCGATATTTCCTTAAATATTTTTGACGAGTCTAGCCATGATTAGTTAGTGAAAATCACAGGTAGGGGTCGTTACACACTCTAAATACCAGGAGAAGCATTTTTAGAAACTGTACTATTTAGTGCCGTTGAATTGTTGGTCGCTTTCAGGTGTGGTGGTTTCGTACGTTTCGCCTCGTATGTGTTTTGTAAGAGACTTGTGGGGCATTCGCGCTTGCTATTTGTACTCGACTCGCTTACGCACTCCTACGACGTGGTCTCTGCAACTGTAATTTTGGTCCCTGACAGTGGCGCTGCGACGGGGGTTTTATCATCAGATGTGGCTAGTCCGGAAAAAATCGTTGTTCCGATAGCAAATGTTTGCTCTTTCTGTGACTGATTTTGCTGTCGGTGAAGGATGTATAGGTTATGTGTTTGATCGAATCTCACTAGATTTTCTTTAAGTTTGGCTTGTCTTATTTGTTCTAGGCGACTTTTTATTAGCCACCTACCGACTATTGTACCTTTGAGCGTATCTTGAAGAGACGAACTTGTTGCTGTGATCTCATTTATCGTGCCACAATGTTGACAGGTTATAACATATTTTTTAAGAAATCTATCTTGATCGATTACTTTGGTATAGGCGGATTGTTTGCAGATTTGACCTTTGCACAGTGGTCCTCTGCCTTGTCAGGTCATTGATTTGTCCGCTGTGTAGACGTAATACGTAGTTTCGGTGATAGAAATGCCATATTTTTTTTGCCAAATTATCTCGACGCATGTTTGTATGCCGCATTTTCGGCATTTAGATGTTTTCATCTTCATCTGGTTATCAATCCAGTCGTGACATTTTATTACATCAACATGTTTATTGATTTTGGGTAATGCGTTATTGCTATGCACTTTTACGGGTTCATATTTACTGTTTGTTAAAGTCCGAGTCAAAGCTTAGTCCGCACCCGAACTACATCTTGAGTGTAGGTAACATTCATAAGTAAACAAATAAAATCCGCGAACGTTTACTGTAGGTATAGACGCGATACGCTTAGGTAAATAACACAACCGCTCGTTACCATAACATAGAAATGTGGCCAGTTGCGTTGAAGAAACCAGCTTGGAAGTTGTAGGTAAGATTAAATATCTAGGAGTGACCTTCGATTAGAAAAATAAGTTTGACACGCATGTAAAATTACAGTGTGCCAAGGCCACAAGCGCAGCAGAAACAAATGGGGAATGAAGCCAGAGATCGTTTAATAGATCTACAAGGCAATCAGTTCACCAAGAAATCTATATGGATCAATTGTATGGCGGAAAATATCAGAACTAGTAACAACGAAAATGGAGCTTGGCAAGGTACAAAGATTGGCGTGTTTTATTCTCAGTCAATTAAATATTTACAACTTACGCATAACCACATAAAAGTTGATTCATTTCATCCGCCTATGATATTTGATACATCTCTCCCATTCCCATGTGCACCCCGGCGTTAACACCAAATGACGAGAATTACCGTTATTGTTTTTTCAAAGAAGAATTTATCGAAATAAATCAAGTTTTGAGAGATGTAGACTGGGACACACTGATGTCGAATAGTACAAATGTTGATGAAATGATTACAGTCTTCTACAAAGTCTTGCACGAGGTTATAAATAACTATGTACCTAAGTTACCCCGTTTGGTTTACTCGCTAATTGATCAGATTATTGCACAAATTCAAGTATCGTATGAAAATTAAAAATTTCAATAATAACCCCCTGGACAAAATTTGTTTTGAACTTCTGATGTAGGTGCGATGCTTTACAGGCTGCTTTACACTAATTTCTTTAACCGATTGGAGCAAAATCTAAAGTCCAATCTCAAGTTACTGTGGTCATTTGTTAAGGCTAAAAAGAAAGGTAGTTGTTCATATCCCTATTGAATGACTCTAGGAAACAAGACAGCGTCTAATGGTTCTGACATCTGCAATCGCTTCGCTTCTCATTTCTCGTCTGTCTATAACCGCGACTGACGAACCTGCTGTACGATGTACCAACATCCTCGCTACACCTTTAACATATATTTTCAATAAGTCTCTAGCAACCGGTGTATTTCCATCATACTGGAAGGTGGCTCTGGTCGTCCCTCTTTATAAGACGGCGATACTAGCTGTGCACAGAACTATCGTCTAATTTCAATTCTACCAGCATTTGCAAATATTTCAAGAATTCTATATTCAATGCTCACTTTAAACACATTATGTCGCCTTGCTAAAATGGGTTCATCAAATCACGATTAATAGCCACTAATCATACTTTATTTGTTGACGAACTTTACCACCTTGTGAACTCTAAAAACTCTGTCCATGTAATCTACACAGATTTTAGTAAGGCTTTTAATCGTATCTTGCATCGGATGCTTATAGGGAAACTTGGTGCATACGGTGTTTCTGGTCAAATCGTGGAGTGGTGCAAGTCATATCTGCATAATATTTTTTCTCGAGTTGTCAAAATTCAAAATTCAAAAAGAATTAATTTCCATAAGAAACACATGGGTTACATTTGGAGAATGTCAAATCTTAAACTAACACATATATAAGATATAGGGAGATATAGAACTCAATTTGAATTCCGTCACCTCAATGTTTTAGATGCTGGAGGCAAAGAGGCGACTCGAAACCTCCACCCAGCTTTAAACGTTATCTTTTACAGAATTGGAGCAAACACCTTCCCAAGCTTTCTTGTCTTCTACATAATCTGATATTTTGTAGTAAGCCTTTTTACATAAGTGATTTTTAACAACATTTTTAGGGTTCCGTACCCAACGGGTAAGAACGGAACCCTATTACTAAGACTTCGCTGTCCGTCCGTCCATCCGTCCGTCCGTCCGTCCGTCTGTCTGTCACCAGGCTGTATCTCAAGAACCTAGCTAGCTAGAGAGTTGAAATTTTCACAGATTATGTATTTCTGTTGCCGCTATAACAACAAATACTAAAATACAGGATATAAGAAATATTTAAGGGGGCTCCCATACAACAATTCTTTCAATACCACATACAAACTTATGGATGCACCTGGTTACGTACATGGAGTGTGAAAGTAACCGCACCAATGACTTTGTAAACAATATTTTGCTGTGTAAAATCCAAACTATTCACTCCACACCATCGCTTCCATTGAACGGTGGTACGGAACCCTTCGTGCGCGATTTAGACTCGCACTTGACCGGTTTTTAAATTTATTTACAGACAATTCTTGTAACTCAGTTGGGATTTTGTTGTAAAAGCGAATACATTGCCCTTTAAAAGATACATTAACCTTATGGAGCCTAGTAGTAGGTATAGCTAGTATATTCCTGTTTCTAGTGTTGATATTGTGCCTGTCGCTATTCTTAGGAAATTTATCAATATTTTTGTGGATGTACATTAGGTTTTCATAAATATACTGACACGGCACTGTCATAATGTTAATTTCCTTAAATTTATAACGCAGTGACTCTCTAGGAACCACATTGTAGATTGCACGAACAGCCCTCTTTTGCAGCACAAATATTATGTTAATGTCTGCAGCGTTCCCCCATAGCAGTATGCCGTAAGACATAATGCTATGGAAGTAAACTAGTCTAGCTGTTTCCACGTCCGTAAAAAGACGCATTTTTTTGACAGCATAAACTGCGGAACTGAGTGTTTTCGATTGCTTATCTATGTGTGAGCCTATCAACGCAATCAAAAGGCTTAGACAAATCGCAAAATACTCCTAGAGCATCATGCGACTCCTCCCAGGCATCATATATATGTGATATTAACTCAATACTGGCATCAGTAGTTGATTTGACTTATGTAAAACCAAATTGTTTACAGTGGAGCATGTTGTTGGTGTTGTAATGTGTAAGAAGTGGATTTAAAATTACTTTTTCAAAAACTTTACTAAAATGTAGGCAATACCGATATCGGTCTGAAGTTAGAAGGGTCAGATGTACTACCCGATTTAAACAAAGGACCTATTTTACTGTGTTTCATTAAATCAGGAAACACGCCAGCATCAATAGATGCATTAAATATGATAGCTAAATCAAGTGCAATAACATTTATTAAGGGCTTCACAACGTGAACAGAAATATCCCAGAGGTCTGCAGTTTTCTTAACATTTATTGATTTAAAGGCTTTAATGATATCTTTATCATCTACATGATTAAACTAGAATTGATTTTCACATCTAGCTACATAGTATTTTAGCAAAGATTCAGCGACTACTTTGGAAGAGTCGAAAGACTTCGTAGTAGAGATTGGGATGTCATTAAAAAAAAAAACGCTTTAGCTACATCAATATCATTTTTGAAAGTAATATCATTAATTTTTAGGGTTCCGTACCCAACGGATAAGAACGGAACCCTATTACTAAGACTTCGCTGTCCGTCTGTCCGTCCGTCCGTCCGTCCGTCCGTCTGTCACCAGGCTGTATCTCAAGAACCTAGCTAGCTAGAGAGTTGAAATTTTCACAGATTATGTATTTCTATTGCCGCTATAACAACAAATACTAAAAAACAGGATAAAAGAAATATTTAAGGGGGCTCCCATACAACAATTCTTTCAATACCACATACAAACTTATGGATGCACCTGGTTACGTACATGGAGTGTGAAAGTAACCGCACCAATAACTTTGTAAACAATATTTATCTGTGTAAAATCCAAACTATTCACTCCACACCATCGCTTCCATTGAACGGTGGTACGGAACCCTTCGTGCGCGATTTAGACTCGCACTTGACCGGTTTTTTAATTCATATTCATTGTTTTTATTACAAGCTTTTATTTAGTTTCACCTGTCCCGTTGTCTGTCTGTAATCAAATCTTGCAAGTTAAATTTGATCCACTTCCCGGTTTCCGATTGAGCTGAAATTTTGCATGCATGTATAAATCGGATGACAATGCAATATTATTATGACATAGAGCTGATCTGATTATGGAGCTGGAAGGTGGCCATAGAAACTCAGTCATTAAAGGACGCAACCTCATCGAGTTTGGGCTCGTTTAATTTATCTTGACGAGTACTTTGACACTAGATGGTAACCAGGGTCTGATGTTGGAGCTGGAAGGTGGTCCATAGGAACTTCATAATTAAACGACGCAACCCCATCGAGTTTGGGCTCGTTCAATTTGTCTTGACGAGTACTTTGACACTAGATGGTAATCAGGGTCTGGTGTTGGAGCTGGAAGGTGGTCCATAGGAACTCCATAATTAAACAAAGCAACCCCATCGAGTTTGGGCTAGTTTAATTTGTTTTGACGAGTACTTTGATACTAGATGTCCGACCCCAAAGCCGAGTTAAGTCTTTAGCAGGTCTTGAAATCGAAGAACTTGACTGCTCGAAGTTGACTTCGAAGAAACCTTGTAATGTTGATGCAATAAAAGAAATGGATAGAATGAGAAACGTTACAAATAAATAACTGGTGATTACATAGCTTATTTAAACATTATTTTACCTTGCTATAAATATGTAAAAAAATAAATACATATATAAATAAATAAAATACATAAACTTTAAGTGCTCAAAGCAGCACATATTATGTGAACGTACTACGGACTACATAACGGAAACACGCTACTACGTGCTACGAACTACGTCGTAGTAAATCTCGATTTAAAAATACTAAAAAGTTTAAAATAAAAATAAAGAAAATAAATCTTTTTAAAAAACAAGCTTTTATTAAAAATTAACTAAAAAGTTTAAAATAAATTAACTCCAATAACAAATATATCACTTTATAAGTTCTTTGTAACCTTTAAGGATAATTAAGCTTCTTCGTCTATGACAAAATAATTACATACCGTACATAATTATATATTTTTAACATTAAAACCTTCACACTTTAATTGTTAAATCTTCCCGTTTTTATCACAGTCCTAATTTCATAAATAAAAGCGTGTTTCATTTTGATGGTATGATTAAGAACAGGTATGTATTTTATCTTTCTTGTAGAACTTTTTTTAAGTTGAATATCTAGTCTAATGTATTAAACTAAATGGTCTGGCTTTAAATTACTTATAATTTTTTTAAGTACATTTTTTTCATTTGGATCAGCAAATACATTGTCTATACAATTTGCTGAGGTTTCAGTTATTCGAGTAGGTTCCATGAAAAGTAGCTTTAAGTTGTGAGAATTAAATAAGTTAGTTAGTCTCGTACTAGGGGAGTACGTTTCTAATAAATTCACCTTGAAGTCTCCACATATCATGAGAGTTTTATTAGATTTTGATACTTTAAATAATATGTCATCCATGACTTTTTCAAAAACATCAAATGAAGCTGAGGGTAGGCTGTAAACGCTTATTACAATTATGCGCTCCAACTCAACACATGCTACTTCAATGTGGCTTTCAACTGATAAACATACTATTTCATTACGATTTTTGAACTTTAAGTGTTTATTTAGAAATATTAGAGAGCCTCCACGAACAGGAACTACCAACCTAGTGGTTACTGAAATTGAACATAAGCTCATGGCTTTTTAGCCAATGTTCTATTAGACATAAAATATCAATATCAAAAGAGTTCATGTACAATTCCAACTCTAATAATTTACTGCTAATACCTTGAATATGTTTGTAGACCAAAATATTCAAGGTATTAGGTAAATATTCAAGGCTGTGATATTAACCTAAGAAATAATCAGCGACTTGTTACACCCCGGTTTAGACTCGCGAAGGTTACCAATTCCTTTAAAGGTCAATGTATTATCTTCTACAACAAGATACCTCTGGAGATTTTGAATTTGCCTTTTGAGCTATTCAAAAACCGTATAAAAACATCTTTGTGTTAAAAGGGATACTATGATGTCCAACATTATGATAATGATAAAAACGCATGGAGTTAACACTGAACTCAATGTTAAGATTATACAAATACCTTTAAAGTTATCTCGTAAGTCAATCTGAGGGAGTTTCTTGCCCTTCTTTCCTCACAGTGGTCCAATGTAAAGAAGTGGCAAATATGACGTGTACTAAGAATATTGTTAATATTTACAGTAATAAAGAACTTTGAACTTTGAACCAGATTAGTAAACTTTGCATTTATTTTACAATTTTGAGTTTTGCTCTTTTTATTATGTATTTTATTTATATTATTTGACGGGCTATACTTCCTCTATTGTCGTTGTATCCAATTTAAATGACTTGGAAAAACTTCCAAGGTTTTGTTTGAAACATCAGTATAATGCTCAAAAGAGGCAAAGACAAAGACAAAAACTTTTATTTGCGATAGATATGGTTATACAAAGGTGGTACTATATAGTTTCAGTCGGCTTGGCATTATGTGTTGCCAAATTTTTGGCTGTTATATTAAAATAATAGGATGGCGAATTTGCTAGTTGTCTTTTGTAATAACTAGGAAGGTAATATTTACCTTTAGTCAAAATTTTATTTCTACTAACAAAACTGTTAGTATCCATTACATGTATATAATTATTGCATGATATAGTATGCAAGGTCATATTCAGCTTATATGTAAGGTTTTTTTCTGATTGTGGCAGGCTGTCACTCTAAGGGAATGTGAACATAACAATTTGTTTTACTTTTAAAGAACAGAGCTTGTCTAAATATTTAATTAAGTCAGACTTGTTCACATTACCCCTATTACCAAGACATGTGATTAAATAAGAGTCAGCACTATATGTATGTTGCGTTATCTACTTTTTGCATAATATCATGCAGATTACAGTTTGGTAAACAATTATTTATTACCGTATGCTCCATATGTATATGGAGCATACGGTATTTATTAATTGGCCCATATTTTTTCCAAGTTCATCGCTGTACATAATAGTTTCTATGCCTGGGTATGAAGCGCTGACATCCAGAAGGGAAGTAGCTGACGGAGCACAGTCCGGCACACAACAGCAGCTCTCCATTATTTTAGTTTCTAGGCTAACCTGGCTACTGAGAACTGCATCCATAGCTAGATTCAGTTCCCTGGTTTCCGCTTTGGTTTTGTCATAGAGGCCAACGTGGTGCCCCAGGGAGCGCTCCGTCTGGTCAAGTTTGCATCTCAGCTCATGTCCTCATAGCTAATCTGGTTATAATTAAGCTGAGTGGTACACAGCTCCAGTTTAAACCCTTCTTTTATTATGAAGCTTTGTTAAAACCTTTTTTTGATTTTCATATTTTTGTTTTTTTAATAAACTTATTAATTTTGACATATTTTCTCAACTTATTTTTACTTAGTTTCAATTTGTGTGTGCTGTCCCTGCTTCTGGCTGCCACATTACACACTGAGTCATCCTTAGTAAGGTCAATAGTCATAGTGGGCAAGCTACAGCCCGCAACAGAAACATGGCCCAAGGAGGTATTAACTGCTACTAACTCATCAAATAAGCTCTGCGTGGTCACTGTGGCAGAGCTAATAGCCGCTTCTTCCAGCTGTGTGATATGTTGGTGGGCATCACACAGTTCCTTCTCCAGGATTGAAGTTCTGTGCAGGACGGACTCAAACTCAGTGCCACAGTGCTCATCAAACCCATCTATTATTAGTTGCAGCCTATCCCGTTCCTCACTAATATAAATATTAATGGAATGTAGCGCGGACAGTGCCCTCTTTAATTTTTGATTATTTCCTAAGGTTTCTAAGATAGTTTTTTTCATTTTTATCTCTTTCTGCTTCTAATTGTTGTCGTTGTGGTTGATGGTTTTCTTGCTGTTTCGGGAGTGGCTCAAGGCTCTCACTTAGGCCCTTTGTTTTTTAACATATTTGTAAACGATATTTGCGATTGTTTCAACCACTCAAAAGCTTATATGTTTGCCGACGACCTACAACTTATAAAAGTGGTTAATGATTCTAATGATGCAGAGCTCTTCAATCTGATCTGAATAGGCTTGAAAATTGGTGCGACAATAATGGCATGAGCCTCAATGTCAGTAAATGTTACCTAGTCAAGTTTTCTAGAAAAAAGAGTTTAGATCAGTCTGCCTATCTTCTCGGAGGAACTCCACTAGATGTCACTGATAATAATCGCAATCTTGGTGTTGTCCTTGACAGTCAGCTCCGCTTTAATGCTCATATTGATAGCATCGTAGTAAGGGCCTCAAAACACTTGGTTTTCTTTTACGCAATACCAAGGACTTTGAGAACGTCTCCACTAAAATTAATATATACAATGCCTTGATTCGCTCTGGTTTAGAATATTGTTCAGTTTTCTGGAACCTTCATTATGATATATATTTAAGGCGTATTGAAAGTGTGCAAAAGCGCTTTTTGTGGCATCTCTCGTACAGATGTTTTATGGCAGTGAAACTTACTAGTTATGGCGATAGACTAGAATATTTTAATATGAATTCACTGTCGGATGGGAGACTTTACCTTGATTGTGCTTTTTATGGAATATGTCTTGGGGATATATTGATTCGATAGACCTAATTGGAGTCTTAACATTAAAGTGCCGTCTCGGCCACCTCGTGCTGGTCAATATAGCCTTTTCTCGTCCAGCTGTAAGAAGCGAAAAAGCGGCAACCAACAAAAACGTACTTCCAAGATAATTGTCATTTTGTGTATATTTCGTGTTGTCTTTACAGTGTCGATGTTGAGTTTTATTATGTTTGTATATTGTTCGATTCCAAATCGATATTCGATCGATGGTTTCGGAACGGCCATTTTGAATTTGACGTTGCTGCCAACCTTGCAGTTTTTGACAACTGAGAGACGAAAGCCCTCGCAATGTAAACGCGTTTGGATAGGGTATTGAAATTAAATCGCAGTCCATCTGGAATGTATTCGAGGTTCCCTCAGGATTGTCTATATAGCTGAGTGTGTTGTGGTTCCCCGAACCAGATAAAGTTCGCATTTACGTGGCCGATTGGTTTTTTACCACGTAACATAACCTGTGTTGGAACACTGTGCTGATCGAGGCTGGCCCGCCAGTCACACAGGAGGTTGGCTGAAGAACCTGTCTACCAAGAAGAGCCTAGGGTGAACCCGGGCCTTGCAGAGAGACAGGAGGTTGACGGGACCGAAGCACAGACCAGATTAGATCGAATCCAATCATTTTAGCTCGGTGAATCGCCGACGTTCAGACTTCTTGGCAACTGATCGCTACGCTACCTCGTAGCTGATGGGCCCCTGCGAGGTCATTAGGTGCCGAGAAGCCTGAACAGTTTTGGTAGCAGAGCGTGGTTTCCTGAGATTTGCAGCCGTCAAGGTCTCCAGGAACGCACGATTTGGGACTATGAATCTGTAGGTATAGGCGGTTATTAGGTAACTGTTGTTCCTATATCCACATAGATTGGTAGTATTGTAAGCTATAGGTCTATTGCTGGTAGTAGATAGACAGATATTGAATTGAATTACCAGTTAGTCAATCTATTAGTGGTCTAGTAATGCTATTGAAGAATGTTTTGGTTAACATAGGTAGTTACATCTATTGATAGCAGGCTATTACATTGTTTTCAGTTTATAGCAATTTATAACTTGAACTAATATTGACTATCTGTGTGTGTTGTAGTGATAAAGGGAGAATAAATTGTATTTACAGAATTTATATAGATATAAAACTCGGTTCCTATTGTTTAAGGAAAACAGCATTGTTTAAGTTGTGGTTTAGGGTTCCCTCGTTTGGGTTGTAGACTGGAGGGTCCAATAAAATTGAGTTACTGCAAATTGTGAGTAAGTATCGTTCCGATCATGTCGTTATCTGAAATCCAGAAGGGTGTTTCTAAGGAACTCAGATGGTTTTCCTCCGCACACGGTCTGATAGACCGTTTAGATAGGCATGATGTGGTATTGGAGCGGTCTATGGACGTTAAGGAACGTTACAATAGGGTGCTCGAATTGTCCGCGCAGGCGGAATCAGTTGATGGTTGCGCACCTGACAGGCTGTCACGGTTGCTAGGGGATGTCGACCAATGTATGGAGATGGCAGCTGCTATCACGCAGAAGGCTGCGGACATACGTAGACAGCGCGAGTCCAGCCATGGTGGTGACATTGAAGCACCTCTGCCGCTTCAGGGTTCAGGGTCCAGGTTACCGGCCATAACTATGCCTACTTTTGACGGAGTGTCCGGTGAATGGATGAGCTTCATCAATCTGTTCGACAGTTTGGTGCACATGCGATCGGACATTACCAAGTCTGTCAAGATGGCTCAGCTGGTGGCAGCATTGAGGGGTGAGCCTAGGGAGCTGGTCGCTCATTTGACAGTTACGGAGGGTAACTATGAAACGGCCAGACAATTGTTGGTCAGACGTTACCATAACAAACGGAGGTTGGCCGATGCCCAACTGAACCGTTTGTTTAGTATCCCGGTTGTGAACAAGGTCGGGGCCATACAGACAGGTTTTGAACCCGTTGTTGTCCGTCACCAAGGCTCTAGAGAATCTTGGACTTCCGGTTGGTGAATGGTCGTACCTACTGCTGTACATTGTACTTTCCCGCCTACCCGCTGACGTGCAGACTCGTTTCGAACAGTCTCACGGGAGGTCGGCCGAGGACCTGCCCGCCTTCTCCGACTTGGTCGGATTCTTGGAAGAGGAGGCTCGACGGGCAGAGAATTTGGGGTTGACGGTCACCCATCCTTCGGAGCCACAGAGAGCTGCCGGGAGCGCTGTGAGTAGGGGCCCTCCGACGAGGAAGGACCGCACCAACCGGCAGTCGTATGGGACTGTGAGTGCATTGACCCCACATAGTGAGACCTGCCCATTTTGTAGGCAGATTGGCCATGCTGTGGCCAATTGCAATAAGTTCGGGGAACTTAGGGTTGAGGGACGGCGCCGGATGGCCAAGCAGCGGAGCTGGTGTTTCCTGTGCCTCGGGCCACACATGGCTAGGGACTGCACGCGCACAAAAATGTGCGGATATTGTGGTGGGGCCCACAACAATCTGTTGTGCATGAACCGGTCCGGCCAACAGCCACCACAGGGCCGTACCCAGGGTGACACGGCATGGGGCCCTGAGAATTCGTTTGCGACTCGGAGCGCAACTCAGGGGCCAACGTCCCCACGTCCACAGGGCCGTACCCAGGGTGACACGGCATGGGGCCCTGAGAATTCGTTTGCGACTCGGAGCGCAACTCAGGGGCCAACGTCCCCACGTGCACAGGGCAGTACTAGGGTGCAGGGCCGCACTCAGGGTCATCACATGGGGGGCCCTGAGTTTTCGGTTGCGACTCAGCATCCGACTCAGCGGGACATTGGGTGTGTTGAGCAGGCCGTAACGGGCGGGTGGTATGGGACACCTTCGAGCTATGCGGGTGCGGTTCGGACGCCGCCTCAGTTGTCGCCCCGCTCGTCGCCTCGTCCTCGTCGGTCACATGTGATGTCCCACCCGCTCATGGAGCGGCCACGGTTGAATTCACGCCCACCCCCCTTTAAGGGGAATCGTAGGTTGGGAATGGAACCGGCGCGTGGGCCATTTGTACAATGGGACCCTCTGGCGTATACCTGATCGGTTACAGGCACAGTGGGGCCCCGGGGGTCCTCGCTAGGAATTTGCGGCCCAACCATTTGTTGCCCCCCAACCGGAGACGGTGGTGTTACCGATCGCCTCTGTGCTTGTTTGGGATTTGGCGGGCAACCCAACATACGTTCGCGCCCTATTAGATTCTGGAGCTCAGGGCTGCATTGTATCGAATGATTTAGCAAAATGGTTGGGCCTCAAGATAAATAATGTATCGCTGCCGAGGAAATTGGTCCCTGCTGGGGATTACAGGGCAACCCTTCACGGGTTTTGTGATGCCTTTGAACGAGGGTTTGCGGCAGCGGTTTATTTGCGAACCGTCACCTCCACCGGGGAGGTCGACGTGCGTTTGGTTTTGGCAAAAAGCAAGGTAGCGCCTATTCGGACAAGGATGACGATTCCAAAACTGGAACTGTCCGGGGCTGCTCTTTTGACCAAACTTTTGAATCACACTCTAACAGTGTTGCGTGGGTCAGTGGTTTTGGAGGATACGGTGTACGCGTGGACGGACAGCCAGATTGTTTTGTGCTGGCTGAAGGCTTCGGTCCATAACTTAGAGGTTTTTGTTGCGAACCGTGTCTCCCAGATTGTGTCGTCTGAGGTCCCACTGACCTGGAGACATGTACCAGGAGAATTGAACCCGTCTGATTGTGCATCCAGGGGATGTCGGGCTCCTGAACTCGTTAGACACCATTTGTGGTGGGGACCACCCTGGCTTGCCAAGAGAGAATCGGACTGGCCCCACAGCCATGTAGTAGTATCTTCGGATCATGGCCCCAGAGCGGCCGTGCATGTTACCCAGAAGGGGCAATACAAGGCGGTACATCTCGAGCTCGTTGCTGATCTCTCGACAGAGGCTTTCATTGCTTGTTTGGATAGGTTTGTTTCTCGAAGGGGACTTCCAACTTTGATCCGCTCTGATAACGGCACTAACTACATCGGTGCGGAACGATGCTTACGAGAGATAGTCAACTTTTTGAATGTAAATAAAGTGGATATTGGAACGGCCCTCTCCCGTCGGGGTATACAGTGGACCTTCAGCCCACCGATTTGCCCCCACTGGGGTGGGATTTTTGAGGCCGTAGTTAAGTCAGCTAAGACGCACTTGGGGCGTATAGTAGGTCAGACCGCGCTGACTTTTGAGGAGCTCGCGACATTGTTTTGTAAGATCGAGGCCGTTCTCAATTCGCGACCGTTGTGTCCGCTCAGCTCGGATCCAAATGACCTGGAGGCTCTGACCCCAGGCCATTTCTTGATAGGACAGCCACTTAACGCGTTGCCCGAGCACCCCTTCGAGGGAGTGAAATTGTATCGGTTGTCAAGGTATCAGATGTTGCAGCAGTTTACTCAGAATTTCTGGAAGCGTTGGTCGCTCGAGTATCTGCATATCTTACAACAGCGCCTTAAGTGGACTGACAAAACCAGCCCCCCTAGTGTTGGTGACCTCGTTCTGGTTAAGGATGCTAACCTACCGCCACTACGTTGGCGCAGGGGGCGCATTGTTAACTTGTTCCCTGGCAAGGACGGGACCCCCCGGTCTGCAGAGGTTCTAGTAGGAGGCTCGGTTCTAAAACGAGCGGTAGCAACGTTGTCTCGCCTGCCCGTAGATTAGGGGACAGGTGGGTGCCTGTCCGGGCGGGTGACTGTTTGATTCCAAATCGATATTCGATCGATGGTTTCGGAACGGCCATTTTGAATTTGACGTTGCTGCCAACCTTGCAGTTTTTGACAACTGAGAGACGAAAGCCCTCGCAATGTAAACGCGTTTGGATAGGGTATTGAAATTAAATCGCAGTCCATCTGGAATGTATTCGAGGTTCCCTCAGGATTGTCTATATAGCTGAGTGTGTTGTGGTTCCCCGAACCAGATAAAGTTCGCATTTACGTGGCCGATTGGTTTTTTACCACGTAACATAACCTGTGTTGGAACACTGTGCTGATCGAGGCTGGCCCGCCAGTCACACAGGAGGTTGGCTGAAGAACCTGTCTACCAAGAAGAGCCTAGGGTGCACCCGGGCCTTGCAGAGAGACAGGAGGTTGACGGGACCGAAGCACAGACCAGGTTAGATCGAATCCAATCATTTTAGCTCGGTGAATCGCCGACGTTCAGACTTCTTGGCAACTGATCGCTACGCTACCTCGTAGCTGATGGGCCCCTGCGAGGTCATTAGGTGCCGAGAAGCCTGAACATATATATTAAATTATCATGTCAAGTGTATTTTTTAAATATATGTTATTTACGGCTCTAAAGCACATGCCGCTATTCCGCTACGTATTTTAAGGTAAATCTTTATGACATACTGCCATTCCTCTTAACAATGTATGAAAATATTGTATGGAACTCTGTTTTTTCTTAATATTTTTTTTTTAAACCTAAGAATTTATTAATTACTTATGAGGTATTATCAGGAAAAACTAATAATAAAATGTTTTAAGCATACTAAAAGACCTAATTAGAAGGTGATAAGGTAAGGTAATCTAGGTAACATTTTGACAACCTTTCTTAAATTTTGTTCCTTAATTAGAATGTAACGAAACACAACACAAATAATTATTTAAAATAACACTACACTAATGAATAAGTACTTCCACACACTAATCCATATTGTTAAATAAGGGGTATACTTTATCTTCCGTAATCGGTATCATATCGATGTAAGTATATGTATGATATTTTGTAGTTTATATATGTGCATGCTATCTAGTGTAAAACTTATTGACAATGGGACATATTCACTAGGACACACTCACTAAAATTAGTGGACAATATGAGCTCCGACAGCAGCTCTTATGCGGTTGCCATTGATTCCATTTTTGAATTATTCTAATGTACCGATGGACTAATTCAAAAGTGCGTTCGATAATTGAATCTATGGCAGGCAACCGCGTGAGAGCGTCAAAGCTAATATTGTCAAGTAATTTTGGTTAGTGTGCCCTAGAGAATCGCAGGCATTAAAAACTTAGATTTTTTTAAAAAGAACAACCGACTTCTAATTTCTCTGCTACATTAAATCACACTTGACAATATATTCATATTCAGAATCATATTCTTATTCGTTATTTCCATAAAGATGTATTGCATATCAGATGGTTGTACGTAAAGAGTAGCGACCAAAATTATATATTTTTCATGATGGCTTGTGTGATCTTGCTATGATCAGGTGTTATCTACAAGAAATATCTAAATCTCTTAATGAATCTGAAGCTAAAAACGTATTATTATATTATGATTATTATTATTATTATTACACTGTTTCTGGAAGGTCAGGTGTTTCTGGAAGGTTCTTCCAAAATCCTAACCGGTTAGGCATCAATCTCCCTAGATGCAATAATTCCTTCATTTTTTTTGGATTCTCACTCCAACTTGATTGTCTTTTGGGACCGGTGTTGTTAGATTGTCGATGTTGTTTTTTTTAAGCAAGACATAATTTATTTAATTAATTAAAATTACCCCACAGAGTTCCTTTCGACAGCCACTTCCACAAAATTACTAACATATGGCCGAGGACTCATTTTAGATAGTTTGTATTGGGAGGTAAAGTTTTGAAAAGTGAAGAAATCTTCCACGGCCATCTCCTTTACCTTCACGTTTTTCCTTGATGTATCGACTGCCGTGCAAAAATCTTCGAAGTCATAGATTCGGTTCCTCATTCTTGCCATGGAGAGTGCCACGTTGCGATGAAATGAGTCGGCGGACATAAAAGTATGCCCAGCTTCAAAAATTTTATTGTTACTTTCTGTGCTGGTTTGAATTTATTATCCGGATTAGGAACGAAAAGAACGTCCAGTTTTTATTCTGGGAGGAGCAATTATCCACCCAGATGATAATTTCAGCCGAATCTCTGTTTGCTTTAAAAAAAGCAAAATATGTGCTCACCAGGTCATCACACGATCGACCACTTATTGCTTCGTGCCAAAGCATAGCACACACTTTCGGTCCTTTTTGTTTTTTACCGACTAACACAAAACTTTAATTATATTAAGTCTGTTTGTGAAAATGACACATTTAAACATTTCTAGCCGTGGCAGCATTATTATGCATCGCACCTTGGTCTCTAGATTAGTAACTGAAAAAGAAGTATATTAGTATAACACATGTAGTAACACGTAAGTGGCACCACTCAGCACTTAAGTTGAGAAAGTAAATAATTAGGGAATTTTTATTGTTTTCATAGATTCGAGATTTGTACTTGGGTAGTTGAGCCATTTTCTACCCGCGTCCGCCTCTGGCACGTCATTCACATTTTAAGTGTCAACCGCTCCAGTCACTTATTTTTTCTCACGTGTCGTTTTTTCAAATTCTTTGAGAATAAGTGCGTAAAAGTCGTGAAAAATGCCAAAAAGAAAGCGTTCTAAGGACTATGAAGAAGATGTTTCACTTCTAAGGAAGAAATTCCGTAAATTAGAACGAAAAATATGGAAACGAAAACGAAGTAGTGACGGTGATTCAACAGTGTCATCAGCCCGGTCACCCGCACAAGACATTGCCGTAGATATGTTTCCCGAACCAGGTAAATCTACTTTGTTGCAATATTTACTGTCACGTGGTATACTGAGAATGTAACCGAGGTAGCCGCTGGGGCTACTTCACACATTCAAATTACAGTTGGCGTTCAATCCGCTGGGGATTGTTACCTAACTAATGTAATAGTTACCTGTGCAACAATGTAACGTATTTACGTTATGAATATACAGTGTGTACCTGAGTAGTCATTGGGGCTGTCTCGAAACACATCTGTTGACTTAAAATAGGTACTAACCTACAATAAAAGACGAAGTTATAATTTATTTTTCATCTATCTAAGTGTACTTTACCTTAACGCACTTACCTTTCCATGGTATCACCTTTTCAGCAAACAATATGTGGGAACACGATGACTGGATACCCGAGGTACCCGAACCTGAAATAGAAATCACGTTAACATCTGACGAAACACCGCCTATACCCGTTGGGCAGGATACTATACCCCAACCAGCTCTGGCTGGTCCTGAACCTGGAACATCGTCTGCTCCGGTACATCCGTCGAGTTCTACTGCACCTGAAATTGAAGTCGTCGATAATGCAGACTTAGACTCCGATGTTCTACAGATATTGGACGAAGACCCCACCTCCTCTGCTAAGTATGGCCAAGATATACGTAACGAATTGGCAACTCGTCTTCAATATGTAGCTACAGAAGGCCTCGACAAAGAAAATCATAAAGACCTCATGAATAAATACCTGATACCGGGTAATTGTAACAATATCGATGCACCTAAGATTAACCTGGAGATAAAGATAACAATCCCAGAAAATATTGCAAAACGGGATAAAGGTTTTGAGTTAAAACAGAAACAAATGGCAAGTGCGCGTTCTTGCCTGTCGGAAGTCATATCTGTGCAACTGAATTCCAAGTACAAAAATAACGAAGTTTTACAAAAACTTATAGATGCCAGCCGAATCCTCTGTGACATCCAGCATGGAGACTCTGTTACAAGACGTAACTTTATCTTATTCAGGCTTAAGAAAGACATGAAGGATCATATTTTACAGACTAAAATTGATTCTTGTCTGTTTCTGTGAACAACTAGCCGAAACTCTAAAATCAAAATCAAAAATCAAAATCAAAATCAAAAATAATTTATTTCCATAGGATGTTGTTACATCACTTAGATCCGTCATTACATTTTTTTGGGTGAGTTCACTAACACAATGGCGGAATCTGTGGAGAAGAGCTCACCGAAGAAACTTCACAGTCGTCGCATCTTTTGCGTTTCCTTTTTTAAATAAAATATTGTCAAATTACAAAATGAATGCTAATTATATATCGAAACAGCCTGTTACTCAAACAATCTATTCCCATGGACATCTGTCCTCTAAGTAATCAGATATCCTATAGTAACCTTTTTTATACAATTTCTGTTTTATTCAAAACTCAAAAAACTCAAAACGTTTATTCTGTAAATAGGCCACAAGGGCACTTTCACATGTCATTTCATTTCATTTTTTACAGAACATTTGGTATTATTATCATATTATCAGAAAAAAAAAGTACTTAATTATTGTTTCTGAGAGATGTAAAGAGTCTCAAATGTCATAATAAAATAATTAAAATATAAATAACAGAGATGTATAGTCTCTTTAGTCAATAATACAATGATAATAGGAGATGTAAATGGTCCCCACAGTCAAGAGTTGTATAATTAAATTAATCTTTGGAGGTGTAAAAGGCCTCCAAGTGTCCAGTAAAAGAAACTCTGGCAGTGAGGATGCTCACAATTAATTAGAACAATTCAGTCCCAAGCATTTTTATCGTCTATGTACTCTTTAATACTGTAGTAAGCTTTAGAAATAAGCCTTTGCTTGATGTATTTCTTGAACTTATTAATTGATAGATCTGTCAAAGTGCTTGGGAGTTTATTGTAAAATCTTACACAATTACCCTTGAACGAGTTTTTTATTTTATGGAGCCGAGTAGTGGGCACTGCAAGTTTGTCCTTGTTTCTAGTATTAAAGTTATGTATATCACAATTTCTTCGAAAGTTAACAATGTTCTTATGGACATACATAATATTCTCGTAAATATATTGACTATGGACTGTCAATATATTTACTTCTTTAAACTTATTTCTAAGAGAATCTCTATTATTCATTTTATAAATCGCACGAACAGCCCGCTTCTGCAGCACAAAAATAGTATTTATGTCAGCAGCACTGCCCCAGAGCAGAATCAGAATCAGCTAAAGCTGTTAATAAGTCTGGCGTAGAACTAAAAGCAGATTCTATTGGCAAGATCCCAGCTACCAAACAGAAAGCACCGTTTGTGAAAAATTTAAACCGGCGAGCTCCTCCCCCCGCGCGCAGACCGCAGGGGACCCCACAGCCGTGGCCGAGGAGTCGCGCGTCTGCAGCCCCGCGCCTGCCACACACGGCGCATCTGGCGTAAGAGCCGCAGCCGGCCCACCCACTGCCGCATCCGCCCGCCTACTCATCGAGCCATCGCCTCAAGTCCAGCGCCGCCGCTTCTAGATACAGTTAAGTACGCAGGAAGGTTAGCTCACTTTGTTAGACAATGGTCCTTACTTACTAATGACCACACTGTTTTGTCCTGGATTAATGGCTATAAGATACAATTTTCATGCCCAGTGATTCAACATTTTGTGCTCGCTACCCCTAAGTACCTGGACACAGAAAAGACTATTTTTTTCAAAACGATTCTTGATTTACACAATATTGGTGCGATAACTGAGGTCGAGCCCTGTGAAGGTCAATACGTATCAAGTATATTTCTTACCCCTAAACCAAATGGTAAAATGAGATTTAATCTTAATCTTAAAAACCTAAATAAATTCAAAAAAACAAATCACTTCAAGCTTGAAGATTTGAGAACAGCTCTCAAAATTTTGACTCCTGATTGCCTCATGGCAACTACAGATCTGAAGGATGCATATTTTTTATTCAATATTCACGAGGAATCAAGAAAATTCCTCCGGTTTACTTTTGACCACAAGTTGAATGAATTACGAGATTTGCCATTTGGTCTGAACACCGCCCTTATATATTTACAAAAATCACTAAACCAGTAGCCAAACTGTTACGTTCCGCAGGTCTCTTGTCCACCTTGTTCCTTGATGATTGGCTATTGTTCGGTAATAGTTACCGTAAGTGTTTGGAAAACATCAACATTACTAAAAACTTGCTAGTTTCTCTAGGTCTCATAATCAATGAGGAAAAAAGCGTCTCACAGCCTTCAGTGTCCTGCAAATTTTTAGGCATGATCTTAAACTCACGCGATTATGAGTTATGTCTACCAACTGAAAAAAGACAGCGAATCAAGCAGGAACTGAATGACTGTCGTGTACTGCAAAGATGTAAGGTTAGAAAACTGGCTCAGTTGGTAGGGCTGCTAGTATCCGCGTGTCCACGGGTGGCTATACACAAAGGAGCTGGAACGTTGCAAATATTTATTTTTGAAAGATTAGGATGATTATGATCATTTTGTTACACTTCCTGACACGATCAAGGATGACATCAATTGGTGGTTGCGTGCTATTGAATCCTCCGTCCATCGCATTCGCACCGAAAATTACTGTACCGAAATATTTTCTGACGCCTCAACTTCGGGGTGGGGGGCAGCCTGTAAGGGCGATACCGCAAGCGGGCAGTGGTTTATTACAGAAAAAGAACGACATATCAACTATCTTGAACTCTTAGCTGCATTTTTTGCCCTCAAAGTGTTTGCGCAAAACCTATACAACTGTCAAATACTCATGCGTATTGATAATACAACTGCGATCGCTTACATAAACACGATGGGTGGTGCCCAGTTTCCTCATCTCACACAGATCACCCGAGAAATTTGGCAATGGTGTGAAGCTCGAAGAATCTTTATATTTGCACCGTATATAAAGTCCAGCGATAATACCATTGCCGACGCAGAGTCCCGAAGGACTCATCCAGACATAGAATGGGAACTGGACACTTGGGCCTTCCAATCTCTAGTACAGGAGTTTGCTGAACCCAACATTGACCTATTCGCGAGCCGATTAAACAAAAAATGCGAAAACTATTTTTCTTGGCATAGGGATCCAGATGCCATTGCTATAGATTCATTTACAGTCTCTTGGTCAAAATACTTTTTCTACGCCTTTCCCCTTTTTTTACTTAAAGTCCTCAGAAAAATTATTACAGATAATGCGCAAGGTATAGTGGTGGTACCTTTTTGGCCATCACAACCATGGTACCCAATGTTCTCAGACCTACTTGTTTCAAAAATAGTAACCTTCTCACCATCAAGTAATGCGTTGATATCTCATTCCAGCTCCCACATATACAACTCACTTACCCTGGTTGCAGGCATCTTGTCAGGGAGGCATTATCAAGACGAATGTTACCAGAAGCCTCATTGGACATAATGCTAGCATCATTATCACAAAACTCTATAAAGTTACCACAACAATGTAGAGATTTACCAGGCATCTGTTCCCCAAGTAATTTACTTTCTTACACAGATTTATTATCAAGGTTGCCAATAGGTATGGGACCCAAAACTCTTGTAGAGCAGCTCTTTCTCTACTGTTAAGTCCAAACTTGTCAAAAGACGACAGGCTGCACAGATTATTTAAGGGAGTGTTTCGACTTCGGGCTCCATTAGTCGTGCAGACCTTTTCCGTCATTAAAATAGACAACATTATAACCTCTAATGAACGTATACATATCAAAATTCCTGATATTATTAAGACATCAAGACTGGGGTGTAATCAACAAGTTTTATCATTATCTTTTTTTGGAAATAAACCTTCTGTTTGTACAGCAACAACTTTGGTCTCATATATAAATAAGACAAAATCCTTAAGAAAATCTGCAGTTTTGTTCATAGGCATTAAAAAACCTCATAATCCTGTAGGCAGCCAAACATTGAGTCGCTGGATCAAGCGTACTCTGAAAGATAGCGGCATTGATACTAACATTTTCTCGGCACATAGTACACGACATGCCTCCACGTCGAGGGCTTACACCCTCGCCGTCAGTATTTGATACCATCCGCAACACTGCGGGTTGGAGCGACGGCTTAAAAACGTTCGCAAAATTTTACAACAGAGCTATTGATGATGGTAGCGAAAAATTAACAATAGAACAGGCAGTGATTGATCCTTAATGTATTACTTGTATTAATAAATCAATGTTACAATTTATCACAATGTAATCGATAACAGTTATAGTTATTATAAGAATAATTATTCTCTAGTTGTTAAAGGAATAATGTTTAGTTATTTACAATTATATAATTTAGAAATAATTATAAACATAATACTATCTAATCTTCTGCTCCTTCATAATAAATCGAAGAAGACTCTCGTTTGTGTATCATAATCATAAAGGAATAAAGTTTAGTTATTTACAATTATATATAATTTAGAAATAATGATAGACATAATACTATCCAATATTCTGCTCCTTCATAATAAATCGAAGAAGACTCCCGTTTGTGTATCATTGTGTATTTTCTGACTCACTCTCAACCTCTACATGTGTTATACTAATATACTTCTTTTTCAGTTACTAATCTAGAGAACGATGTGCGATGCATAATTGATGATTAAACGAACTTACAAAGTGAAGTTCTATCATAATTATGCGAAGCACCTCGTTCGAAGAGATTACTAACAAACTCCCTCCCGCCCATCGCTGGCTCCCGTGTAACTACGTCGTAAAATAAATCAATGAAGAGAGTTTAGACGAAAATACTCTAAACTAAATGATGTGCCAGAGGCGGATGCGAGTAGAAAATGGCTCAACTACCCACGTACAAATCTCGAATCTATGAAAACAATAAAAATTCCCTAATTATTTACTTTCTCAACTTAAGTGCTGAGTGGTGTCACTTACGTGTTACTGCATGTATTATACTAATATACTTCTTTTTCAGTTACTAATCTCTTTGAACGAGGTGCTTCGCATAATTATGATAGCACTTCACTTTGTAAGTTCGTTTAATCATCAATTATTTTTTGTAGATCGGCGGAATATATCACTCGACCATTTACTACGTCTGATTTCGCATCAATGTCATATATTCTTCTACATGCTGCTGCTTTTGTTGTGTATGTTTTCCATTCGTAGCAATTGTCGCAATCTTCATTTAACGATTCTTCGCCATGTTCATGTAAGTTAAAACCTTCACACCTTTCACATTCATCGTGTCCTAACTTCACAATTGCAATATTCATTTTCCTTAAAACTGCTCTATATTTGTCGTATGAACATGCTTTATCGGGATTTTTGAGGTTGTATTGTTCATGCATTGAGAAAATTGTTAGATCGCTTGGTAAATATAACCGGTTGGGCGCGTGCTCTCGTCTGTAATGCGATATACTGGGTTTATATGACTGGATATGATCAATTATGTGGCCATCGTCTATTTTGTTATGTGGAGGTTGAGTTTCCCTCTGGTATCAATTGGGGGTATCACGATATCTTTGCTTTGTAGCGCTGTCATCAACGCCTTATCATTTGTTGGGACAAAATCCAGCGTGCCTAGGAAAAAAAAATTGCAGACAGATCTTTTATCGCCGTTTTCAGTCTTCAAATAATATTTATAGTTTTTTTTTTTAATTGGTTCTCAGGTTCCGAAGGTGTTGTATTGTTGTCTTTTTACAGGTTCGCTTGAAGTATGGTGCAACATGAATGCTCTACGGTCATTCTCGGCCAAATCCCAGAAAGCATTGTTTATAGTCAGTCTCTGCTCATTTGTTATAATTTCGGTACATTTTTTCATGCAATTACATGGTGTTTGAACGTTTTATTTATTACGTTGTCGTTGCTGTTTTTACTTCTTACGCTCTTTCACAGTTTGGTCTATTGTCCTTCTTTGTCTCAGTTTTCCTGCTTTCGTGTAAACTATTGTTGTTGTCTCCGTGCGTGTGTCTTCCACTTCTTTTCCTAAATCATCTTCACTGTGAAACATGACAGAAGGATTTTTTTGGTTGGGACATCTCTACGTGAAAGGTTTAATTGTATCTGTAGACTCAATACGTGTTTCTTCCTCTTCTGTAACACCAAAGTCATCTTCACTATAATATAAGACAGAAAGATTTATTTGGTTGGGACATCGCTGCGTTACTGAAGGATTCTGTCGCATATTTGGTTCTACATGAACTTCAAAATCAGTAATACTGATGTTTCGATAGTTTCCAGTTTTTTCCAGAAAAGGTTGACTTTCTTCATCAAGTACTCGTATGTCATCCATCACAGTGTCCAGCAGCTGATATGTTGAATGTTGGCTGTAACATAATATAACATGATTACTTTATTACACAGATAAAATATGTATGTACGAGATTAAAAAAATAACGAATAAAGGCGTACTTCTAGCAATTTCAGTTGAAAAGTGACAGATGATCAGTGGTTAAATATACATAAGAAATAATACCTGACATTTTCTTTATCCTGTAATAATGTTTCAACTCTATGAGCCTGTGGCCCAAGAATCGGCGGCGATTCTACGAAATAATCCGTAATACTCGTATTTTCTGATTCTGCCGCAGTTTTCCGTTTTATCATTTTCAAAATAGAATCAGACTGCTCCGAGTCTGTCGTGTCGCTTTCACTTCCAAAATATTCAGGGTCTATGTTTTGAGAACCCTTTTTTATCTTCTTAGATTTTTTCAATAGAGTTTTTAAATGTTGGTTTTTTTCCGCATCATCAGCATTTTTGAACTAATTGACGACATCTTTCTGTTTCTGAAAATATATGTTTAATATTTATGCGTCCGAAACGCACCGGTTTTTTGTTGCGCGAATCGATCGCGATTAATCGAGACATCACTAGCGAAAACGGACTAGCAGCTGTCACTCGTATCGGAAACGAGATGTAAAATTGGAGGTTAATTTTTTCCTCTTGTCCTGGTCTCATCGGTGAGAATAACATGGCGGCTCGGGCCCCGTGATGGTATTTCGGTGTTCCAATTATCATACAGGCATCGGGCCTGGTCGGTGTGTAAATCTACCTCATAGCGTCGGGCTATTGATCGTAATTAGATTCGCGTCAGCGGTCAAGTGAATTGTGTTGTGAACATAGTCGTATCGGCGGCGACTCCACGTCGGCAGGCAGCACGCCGGCGACAGCGTCGGCAGCGATAGTGGTTCGCTCCCATCCTATCCCAACTGTGCCCCCCTTCCCGAATTCCTGTCTCGAATCGAGCCTTCGATTTCCTCTCTACGGAGACAAAGGTAATAAACAAATTTCATCACTTCTTTTCCCTCATGTGGCAAAGGCACAACCCGCCTCATGACTCCACGCCGTTCGGTTTAGGCGTGGAATCAAACATTTGGTAGCAGAGCGTGGTTTCCTAGTGGGAAATCATCGATTCACGGTTGTAGGGCTGCCTTTGTCACATTGTCAGATTGGCTTAAGTCGGCAATGAGTCTGTGGTCGGTATACCACGATCAAAGTTCATTTCGGTTAGTGAAAGTATAAGTGCCAATTTGGTTAACAGTTGTTATAAATTTGTAGTCGGAAACTACGGTTACCAGCGCATAAAGGATTGAACAGTCATTCTGCGAAGCCTAGATTGTATTACTTACGGTGGAACGTCGGGTTCTGTAGTCCTACAGTGTTATTTCGGTTTACACAGCAGGGTCGGGCTATTTAAGGGGTATTAAGCTGATTTGCTGACCTCAAAGGAAGTGTGGTTCATAAGAAGCCACTTATTTTTTTTTTTTTTTTTTAATAACCTTTGTGTGTTATTTGTATTGTACCACATGGTGGCATTCTCTAATTGATTTAGAGTATATATTTATAAGGTGTGTGTACACAGGGCAACCATATTAAATATTGTTTAGGATTTAATTGTTTAGCGGTTGCCTTGGGTTTTACAACTTAGTTTTAATTTCTGTGCCCAGCGCTGACGGGAAAGTGCTGGTATCTGGCTGTGCTTAGTTCGGCAGTGAAGCATAGGACCAGGAACAATTAAATCGGTAACCATGGCACCTTCGCCCTTGACGGTACTGCGATATGGTGTCCGTGAGGAGATGAGATGGCTCGCCCATACTCACAAGTATGTGGAGCGACCCGACATGGACGATGTCCTGCTCAAGCGTGTGGAGGACGCAATGACACGCGTCGGGAAGGTGTGTCGGCTGGCTGCCGAGGCTGAAGCCCTCGGGCTTACGGATGAGGCCTCGGTGGCTGCAGTGAGGCAGCTCTGCGCGGATGCTGACCAAGCGATGGAGTGCTTGGGCGACATCGAGCGTCGCGCCGAAAAAATTAAGCGGTCGCGTCGGGATGACCGCGGGGAGGGTAGCGGAGACCCCCCCCCTAAGGGTGTGGTTGGACGGCTTCCACACCTGGAGATTCCGGCCTTCGGTGGGGCAATTGATGAGTGGCCGGCATTCATCAATTTGTTCGATAGCCTGGTCCACGGTCGGGACGACCTGGACAGCGCCTACAAGTTGGCCCAGCTATTGATGGCACTGCGGGGTGAACCGAAGGAGTTGGTCGGTCACCTAACGGTTACGGCGGGCAATTATGAGATTGCCCGGGTCATATTGTTTGACCGCTACCAACACAAAAGGCTGTTGGTTGATGCGCAGCTGGGGAAGCTGTTCAGCATCCCAAGAGTAACCCGGGATGTTGACATCCGGGTACAGGTGCTCAACCCTGTGCTGGTGGCCACTAAGGCCCTTCAGAACCTTGGTCTGCCGGTAGACCAATGGTCATATATTGTGTTATATATGGTTTTGTCACGGTTGCCTGCAGCTGTTCAAGGTCGGTTTGAACAGCTGCATGGGGGCAGTAGCTCGGAACTGCCCACGCTCGTCCAATTAACGGAGTTTTTGGAGGGCGAATGCAGGCGATGCGACACCATGGATTCGGAGGCCAGTGTGCAGCGCCAACCCGCGCGGATGCGGGAGGGGCCGCGGCCCCCACCCCCACGGGGGGGTGGGCGGTCAAAACAATTTGGCGTTTTGAGTGCCGCGCCGTCGGGTGACGGCTGTGCGCACTGCGACAGTGCCGGTCATGAGGTGACCAGTTGCGCCAACTTTAAGGCGCTCGGTGTGGCTGCCCGCAGGAAGGTGGTCTTCCGCCGCCAATTGTGTTTCGGTTGTTTGGGGCCGCACCCGCTGAGCGAGTGCTCACGGGCGTCCCCCTGTGAGGGCTGCGGTGGCAGGCACCACGTCGTGTTGTGCCTGAATCGGTCAGGCCCATCGGACGGTCACCAGGGCCAGACTCAGGTTGGTCGGTCACAGGGCCCAACCAGGGCCGGACCCAGTCCCCCTCCGGGCAACGGGAGTCACCAACGGGGTGACTGGGGTACCCGCGGACGGGACCCCCCCCGAGGGGAAGGGGGCAGCGCGGGGGGTAACGGGCGGGATAGCCGGGGTTCGGTCGCCGCTGTCCAGGGCCAGCGAGGACTTCGGGCCGCTGGCTCACCGCGTGTTACGGGCGGGTGTCAGATGGCACCTATGAGTGGCGCGAAGGCTGGGAGCCCACCACCTTCTGCGCCACCCTGCTCGTCGCTCTGGGAGGCGAACAGGGAGGCGAACAGTCGGATGTCGCCCCCATTCCTAGAGCACCCCAGGTTGGATCCGCTCTCCCCCCTCCATCCACGGTGGCCACCGGGCACACCGTTCACAGTCCGGTATGGTCGGGTACCGGGACAGCGAGGGGCCTATTATGCGGGTTGGGACCCCCTAATGTACATGCGGTCTGATATGCGACCGGTGGCATATCAGCAGCCGAGTTACCAGGCCGACGGAGGTCTGAGCGGGTTCGGATCCCGCGGGGGTTCCCGCTAGGGACACGCCGCCCACTTACAAGGTGCCGCCACTCCACAGACGGTCATGCTCCCCACCGCCTCGGTGATAGCGTGGAGTTCGGACGGCAAATCACGTGTGGCACGAGCACTATTGGACTCGGGGGCCCAGGGGTGCATAGTCTCGTGCAACCTTGTAAGACGGTTGGGCATTTCGGTAAGGGAGTATCCACATTCCATTCGGGGAATTGGGAACACGGAAGTCGGTTCCGTTAAGGGAGTATGTCGGATTACTCTCTCGTCACGGGTGGATTCATCGGTGAATCTGACGGTCACGGCATTAGTCATGCCTAATGTGATGGGCTCACACCCTCATGTACGGTTGTCGCCCTCGGTGCGACAGTTGGTCGCTGGGTTGTCACTGGCTGACCCGGAGTTCGACATTCCGGGCCCAGTAGACATTTTATTGGGTGTCGATGCCTTAGGATACCTGTTAGTGCCAGGTGTCCACGTGTTGCAGGCGACTGGTCTGGTTTCGGTCAACACCAGACTGGGCCATGTGGTAATGGGTCCGGTCATGCCGGCTGCCCCACGCCTAGCGACTCGTAGTCCCTTATTCGGTTCTGTACTCTCGGAGGTGATACAGAAGTTTTGGGAGGTGGAGGAACCACCTACGGTACGCCGGTTGGACCCGGTTGAAGAAGAGTGTGAACAGTTTTATCGGAACAATACTGGTCGCCTTCGGTCAGGTCGATTTCTCACACGTCTTCCATTTCGGAGTGATCGCCCACCGCTGGGCAGTTCACACCATGCAGCCGAGACGCGGCTTCTGTCGATGGAACGACGCATGAAGCGTGACGGGATTTTCCGGCAGAAGTACGTCGACTTCATGCGGGAATACGAGTCGCTCGGCCACATGTCGGTTTCGGGTATCAACTGGAAGCGTGAAGACCACTGCTTCCTGCCTCATCACGCGGTCTTGAGGACCCCGGAGGGCAAAATACGGGTAGTGTTCGATGGATCGGCATCAACATCTAACGGCATGAACCTGAACCAGTGTTTGCATTCAGGGCCGAAGTTGAATCATGACATCGCAGATGTTATCACACGGTTCCGTCGACACAATGTTGTGTTTGTAGCTGACATCCGGATGATGTTTAGACAGACGGTCATTCACCCTGACGATAGACGGTATAAGCTGATACTGTGGCGAGAGAGCCCAGATCAGCCCATCAGGGTGTACGAGTTGAACACCAACACGTACGGGCTACGGTCTAGTCCTTATTTGGCGATTCGCACTCTGCGGGAGTTAGCGGATCGAGAACGGTTAAATTTCCCTAGAGGAGCAGCGATCCTGGAGCAGGACCTCTACGTGGACGATATCTGTACCGGTGCAGATTCCGTAGAGGAGGCGCTCGCTCGACGGGACGAGCTGGTTGAGCTCCTACGGGGTGGAGGTTACGAGCTCCGGAAATGGATGTCAAACTCTCCAGAGTTACTGACTGGTCTTCCGGATGACTACCAGCAGGATCCCCACATTTTTGAAAATTTGGAAAATCCAAATATGTTGTCGGTATTAGGCGTCCAGTACCAGCCGGTGTCAGACATGTTCTCGTATCGGGTCGAGTTGGACACCCCGAAGGTCTGGACGAAACGGAACGTCCTCTCAACGGTGGCTAGGACATTTGATCCAAACGGGTGGATCACCCCGGTAACGTTTCAGCTCAAGTGTTTTATGCAGCAATTGTGGTCTGCTGAGCTGTAATGGGACGACCCGATCGGCGGGTCATTGAGCTCAGAGTGGGACTCGTTCTTTTCGACCCTCCCTGGCATTAATCGGATTTCACTGCCACGGAGGTTGGTCCCCACCAAACGATACACCGCCACCCTGCATGGGTTTTGCGATGCCTCGGAGAAGGGCTACGGAGCTGCGGTGTATCTGCGTACGGTCGACTCCTCGGGGGAGGTTGATGTGCGGTTGGTCATGGCCAAGAGCAAGGTTGCGCCGTTGCGCACTCGCCTGACCATTCCCAAGTTAGAGCTTTCGGGAGCGGCTCTCCTGACTCGTCTGCTCAACCACACGATGACGGTTCTTCGTGGGTCAATAGCGTTGGAAGATACGGTCTACGCTTGGACGGACAGCCAGATCGTGTTATGCTGGCTGAAGGCTTCAGTTCACAAGCTGGAGATTTTTGTGGCGAATCGGGTTTCGCAGATTTTGACTTCGGAGGTTCCCTTGATCTGGAGACATGTTCCAGGGGAATTGAACCCAGCAGACTGTGCGTCTCGTGGGTGTCACGCTACGGAGTTAGTTGGACATCCCTTGTGGTGGGGTCCAAAATGGTTGACTCAAGCCGAATCGGATTGGCCAATGAGTCCACGCGTTACCACGGCGAACGGCGCCTTGACAGTCGGTGTCTGTACGACGCAACCAGAGCCGGAAGAGGAGTTCAGCCTGCTGGAACGGTACAGCTCGCTCGACAAGCTGGTCAATGTGACCGCCTGGATCTTCCGATTTGCGCGGAATTGTCGCAATTCTGAGGCGCAACGGGTGCGGACACAGGTCCTGACACCACGGGAACGGAACCATGTTGTTCGCATTGGTACGGAACGTGCAGACGGTGCACTTTAAGTCCGAACTGGACATTCTGAGACGCGGACGCGTCCAACTGAAGGGAGCTGTGGCTCGGCTCAACCCGTTTATTGACCCTCAAGGATTGCTGAGGGTAGGAGGTCGGCTGCGGAATGCCAACATGCCTTATGCGGCTCGCCACCCGTTGTTACTCCCTAGGAAAGGGAAGTTGGTCGAACTGTTGATTCAGGATCGACACATTTGGAATGGGCATGTCGGATGCCACGCCTTGATGGCGTTTCTCCAGCGCGAGTTCTGGATTCTATCGGGAAGACGATTAGTGCGTAGCGTCGTATTTCGGTGCCTGCCTTGTTATCGGGCCAAGGCGGCTACGATGCAGCCTCAGATGGGCGATTTGCCCTCGGATAGGGTTAACGAAATCCGGCTCTTTGCGGGTGTCGGAACGGATTTCGCGGGACCATTCATGGTCAAGTCTTCACAGCTACGGAACGCCAGATTAGTGAAGGCATACCTGTGCGTCTTCGTGTGCTTGGCCACGAAGGCAGTCCACTTGGAGGTGGTCAGTGACCTCACTACAGAGGCATTTATCGCTTGTCTAGATCGGTTCGTCTCACGAAGGGGCCTCCCGACATTAATCCGTTCGGACAACGGCACAAATTTTGTCGGAGCCAGGCGATATCTGCAGGAGGTCACTCAATTCCTGAACGGTAACCAGGACGCCATCGGTACGGCTTGCTCCCGACGAGGGATTGAATGGGTTTTCAGTCCCCCGGGATGTCCTCATTGGGGAGGAATTTTTGAGGCTGCGGTTAAATCGGCTAAGTTGCACCTGACGAGGATCATCGGTGAGACCTCTCTACGCTTTGAAGAGCTGGCGACGCTGTTCTGTAAAATTGAAATGACACTGAACTCGCGTCCGTTGTGCCCGCTCAGTTCGGATCCAAATGATTTGGAAGCGTTGACGCCGGGTCACTTCCTGATAGGTCAGCCCCTTAACGCCCTGCCAGAATACCCATTCGGTGATGTTAAGTTAAGTCGGTTAACTAGGTGGCAGATGTTGCAGCAGATGGCTCAAGACTTTTGGAAACGGTGGTCCCTTGAGTACTTGCACATCTTGCAGCAGCGCCTTAAGTGGACTGACCGGACGAGCCCCCCTCAAGTCGGTGATTTGGTGCTGATTAAGGATGCAAACCTGCCATCATTGAGATGGAGACGAGGACGGATCGTCAATTTGCACACGGGTCGGGATGGCACGCCTCGATCAGCAGAAGTCAAGGTGGGGGACTCGGTCCTCAGGAGAGCGGTCGCAACACTTTCTCGCCTTCCTATTGATTAGGGACAGGTTCGGGCCTGTCCGGGCGGGTGACTGTTTAATATTTATGCGTCGGAAACGCACCGGTTTTTGTTGCGCGAATCGATCGCGAGTAATCGAGACATCACTAGCGAAAACGGACTAGCAGCTGTCACTCGTATCGGAAACGAGATGTAAAATTGGAGGTTAATTTTTTCCTCTTGTCCTGGTCTCATCGGTGAGAATAACATGGCGGCTCGGGCCCCGTGATGGTATTTCGGTGTACCAATTATCATACAGGCATTGGGCCTGGTCGGTGTGTAAATCTACCTCATAGCGTCGGGCTATTGATCGTAATTAGATTCGCGTCAGCGGTCAAGTGAATTGTGTTGTGAACATAGTCGTATCGGCGGCGACTCCACGTCGGCAGGCAGCACGCCGGCGACAGCGTCGGCAGCGATAGTGGTTCGATCCCATCCTATCCCAACTGTGCCCCCTTTCCCGAATTCCTGTCTCGAATCGAGCCTTTGATTTCCTCTCTACGGAGACAAAGGTAATAAACAAATTTCATCACTTCTTTTCCCTCATGTGGCAAAGGCACAACCCGCCTCATGACTCCACGCCGTTCGGTTTAGGCGTGGAATTAAACAATATAAGTTGATAATGACTTAAACGGCCTGAGTCGACTGATACAAAATAGTTAACACGAAATAATCATATATTATTAAAAAAATAAACTGACATAGGGGCCATTAATTAACTAGGTTACACTCACATAACTAGGTTACACTCAAACAAATTACTTGAGAACGCTTCGACGCTGTAACGCGGTTGTCATGATTCATTTTCGAACTCTTTTTTAAGTTAGTTCATCAGTAAATTAGAATAATTCAAAAGTAAGTTTGAAAATGGAATCCATCGCAACCGCATAAGAGCTGTCGGAGCTAATAATGGGTGGGGCCTATTCCCTAGGTTACACTCACTAAAATTAGTTGACAATAATAGCATCGACGTTCTTACGCGGTTGCCATAGATTCTTTTATAACTCACTTTTGAATTAGTTCGTCAGTACATTAAAATATTCATAAGTGAGTTCGAAAAGGAATCTATGGCAACCTCTTAAGAGCTGTGGCAGCTAATATTGTCAACTTATTTTAGTAAATGTACTTAGAGAATTGGCCCGATTGTCAACAAATTTTAGTGAGTGTGTCCTAGAGAATAGGCCCCAATGTCACAGTCTTAAGACTAATAAGTATTTAAGTTTATAAGTTTTTTCTAGTTTATGTACTTACCTACTTAAATACCTTTCTTCAGAATATTAATCAAATATCAATAAACAATAAACAATTCGCGCACGTGTCTCCAATACAAATGGCCAAACGCTTCCAAAAAAATCAAAGCATCCAAGTAATAGTAATTTTAGAAAGGCCAGTCAAAACTAGTCTTAGAGTGTGGTTTGAAAGAATAGTTTCGCTTGACAACTTCACTACTCACACCTGAGGGGGGCTGTTTCCTCAGGATTCACCACCAACGCGCCGAACACAGCGCTATCTACATTGCGTCAAAAATAAATAATTTCATTTGCGTAGCGTATCAGCAGTATCTCCACAGTTACCGCTAATTTGCTTCGTAAATGCAGATACGGCTGCGTCGCTTAAAAAAATGCAATATATTTAGTGTTTTATTACTAAGCATTTTATAGTATTGAGTACAGTCAGCTTCAGAGAAAAGTATCCCCCCCGTATGGGCATAGACAACAGTATAACATTTTTGCTACACCGATAAACTTGCAAGTTGGTGTGGTGGTTAACAAGTCGGACTAGTGAAGCATAGGTCGCGGGTTCGATTCCGCGCAGAGTAGGTTCTTTTTGTTTTTTTTTGTAGCAGTTCTTGTTGATTTTTTATTATCTTCCTAGCATAGCATATTAAAATAAAGCAATGCGTTACGCAATAAAAAATAGGCCTGTTATTGAAATAATATTTGTTTCTTTATTCAATTATTTTATTTTTTATGTAATAAACCATATTATATTTCAAGGTCTATTATGTTTAGTAATAGAAACAAACAAAAAAATAAAATATTGCTGGCAAATATTCCAATATTTCATTATCTGTAGCCTGTGTCTGTATCTATGAATCTTATGACGTTTTTGAGAGAAAAACATGTTAACTACGAAGTAGTGTAACAATTTACATCTCTCATATTTATCACAATTTTAGATGACAATATTGAAGACTAAAAATTAATTAAATTGCAATACAGTAAGTAAATAAACAGTGGAGTCAAATGATGCTTCACCAGCGTGAACTTTTATCATGTTTAATATCGAAGAGGGTGACCATCACTAGCTATTATTTGTCGCAGCCGACTGTTCATGTGTATGACCATGTTGGAACATGCACTGCTGTTTCGCATTATCTCCCATGTTCTGTTGACCTCTTCATCTAATTGCTGTTTAGACTTAACTTCACTAGAGTCCCAGCTCAGAACCATTTGACCCCACAAGTTCTCTATTGGATTTAAGTCTGGACTTTTAGACAGCCAATTGAACTCAGTTATGTCATCTTGGGATGACAGCCATTCTTGGACGAGTCCGGCGCGGTGCACCGCACTCTTGTCTTGGACGAGATGAATTTGGGCTTCAGGGTATGCGACACGCACCGACGGCAGCATCACGTCCCTCAACACTTCCAAGTATCGCTGGGAGTTCATAGGGCCGCCTACTTCCACAAGCTCTTCAGCGCCCATGGATGACATACATCCCCAATACGCTAAAAAATACAGTAAATATATAATTCCAATTCATAAGTAAGGCAAGAATGTCTTGCGGCTTGTACATACCGCCAATTCGCTTCTTATTTATAGATACTGCTGAATCTTTTCGTATTAAGGCACAAATGTCAGTTAGAGAAATTAGTTTTTTCCATATAAATGTTAGTTTTTTTGCAAATACGGCCAAATGAAAAATGCCATATGATGGGGAATTTGATAAGCTATCCAACGGTGTAAAAAAGTCACTTTCGTTTTTTTTGTCACTTGCCGCTTTTACGCTTCGTACGGCATCTCGAACTAATTTAGGGAAGTACTCGCCCATTAATAGGCTGATGAGGCTTTATAACACTTTGAATAAAACTTTTCACTTTTCAGGCAATTTTTGCCGATTCACTTCTATCATTGAAAAATATTGTATTTCCTAGCAAAAATATATCTTTGTCCGTTTCTTCTTCTTCCTCTCAGCAAGCAGAGAGGAAGAGGAAGAAATAGATAAAATAAAATTTTGCTCTTCTTTGTAAATAATTAAGAACTTATCTGTTTCCTCTAACTCTCTCTTGAAACGGAGTAGGAAGAAGCAAATAATTAAATTAAATTATATAACATTAGTATTGCTAATTTAAATTTACTTTTAACAGTTTTGTTTAAGTACTTAATAGTTAGTCGCAATCCAAAATGTTTTAATTTTGTAAGTTTCTACAAGTTTTTTTTTTATTTATTGCATGTCTATGCCATGTTTATTATAACAATAGTGTGATATGTTAGTTTAAGTATTTATTTATTTAGGTCAGTAACAGAGTATCTGTTGGCGACCTAAATAAATAAATAAATTACAGGAGCCATGAGGGCGACACCAATGGCATCCTAAGTAAAAATCTCAATCTAAATGCAAAGGCATATAGAAGTAAAAAACCGGTCAAGTGCGAGTCTAAATCGCGCACGAAGGGTTCCGTACCACCGTTCAATGGAAGCAATGGTGTGGAGTGAATAGTTTGGATTTTACACAGCAAAATATTGTTTACAAAGTTATTGGTGCGGTTACTTTCACACTCCATTTACGTAACCAGGTGCATCCATAAGTTTGTATGTGGTATTGAAAGAATTGTTGTATGGGAGCCCCCTTAAATATTTCTTTTATCCTGTTTTTTAGTATTTGTTGTTATAGCGGCAACAGAAATACATAATCTGTGAAAATTTCAACTCTCTAGCTAGCTAGGATCTTGAGATACAGCCTGGTGACAGACGGACGGACAGCGAAGTCTTAGTAATAGGGTTCCGTTCTTACCCGTTGGGTACGGAACCCTAAAAAGACAGCAACAGAACAAAGAAAATGAACAAGGAATGGAAAGGCTACTCCAGGGACAAAGGACATGCTTCCATTGTAGGTACGTCAGGTGGAAAATTGGACATGTTATTATCAATTAATTACCTGATAAAGAAAGAAATACGATTTGATAACAAATATCGAATTCACATACAATAAGATAAAATTGGGAAATATAAAATAAAACAACCTTGCTTTACTAAACTAGCAGTAGCTGGTTACTGAATCTGGCCTTGGGGCTATACACCAGCAACGTCCAAGCGGATATTTGTGAAACTTACTCTTAAATTGTACGTGCTGTGGACTTTGTAACGATAAATAAATAAATAAATCTTCGCTATAAATGAATGTGCTGCTTGCTGCCCTGAACGAAACATCACATACTAGAAATAAGATTGTAGTGATTATATTCAGAGAGTCAAGAAGCCTTAAAGGCGCTTAGACAACCAAGAAATAAATCTGCTTAGACAAATAACGTAAGGCAACCCTAAAGTCTTTGGGATGTACATTGGAAGTAATTATTGCATGGGTCATTGTCATGAAGGGATCCAAGAAACAAATAAAGCAGACGAGCTGGCAAGATATGGTGCAGATTTATTGGGGCAGAACCCGGAACTGCCTATATCAGCAACTGTCACAAATAAATATAAATCAAAAAATCCCCGACACATAACTTTATACCTACTGCACCGATTTTAATAAATCATATCTAAGAAACATCGCAGTGGAGTCTCCTACCTTGATGAAAACCACAGTAAAATCCGTCTACAGGTTTGGCCGCTATTTCTTTTTTTGGCTGATTACTTTCGAACTACTGAACCAATTTAAACAAAACATATCTAAGAACCATTGAAATAAGTCTTCTACCAGCTTCAATAGACCGCAATAAATTTCGTCCACCCCTTTGACAGCTATTCTTAGTTTACCTGATAACTTTAGAACTACTGAACCGATTTTAATACAACATATCTAAGAACCATCGCAAGGAAGTCTAATACTATTTACAACTGCATTAAAATGCGTCCACCCGTGTGACCGCCGTGTGTGGTTGCCACGGACTGTCATAGAGGCACACCGACACACCGATAGACGCTTCAAACTTATAACACCCCTCTTTTGGTTAAAAATATCTTCAGCTATTAATAGGCACAGGATTATAGTCGTCCGTGAAGAGCTTCGTGATCTATAATGAGATAAATCAGTCTGCTATAATTATCTCTAGTGAGTAACACGTTTGCTTCTCACGTAGGAGATGATTATTTTATATAATTCTTACGGATTAAACCGAATATTTATGGCAGCTGTCGTTATTTTTGACAGCTGTCACTTTTTTGACAGCTGTAACTATTTTTGAATATGTTATTTTTTGGCGATATCGTTCGTACGAACGATACGAGGGGTACTCCCTTCACTAGTAATGTTTGTGGTTCGCTTAACTTGTGCTCTCGTAGCCATTTTTTATTTCTTTACCACATTTCCTCCAAACTTCGATGGTAGAAAAATTATGTTGATTTAGTGGTAACTCTGAAAAGTATCATAAATGAAAAATATGCTGACGTAGTTTCCAGTATTGTTGTTGGTGGCAGAAGGCTCACAAAACTTCGCTTCGCCGATGACATTGTCCTGTTCGCGTCAACGGCAGCTGAACTACAATTAATGCTACCTTTGCACCGCAAGCCTTGAGGTTGGACTAATGATGAATCAGACTAAATCGCAGGTCATGAACAATAGCACGAAACGTAGAGTCGAGGTTGTTAAGCAGGAAATACAGTATGTCAACGAATACATCTACTGGGGCTAGTTGTATCCTTCGAAAACAGGCAGGATAAGGAAATCGATAGACGCATATCGAACGCCTGGAAGAGCTACTGGTCTATGAAAGAGCTGATTAAGGGAAACCTTCCATTGTCACCGAAGCGCAAACTCGTCGACATGTGTATCCTGCCCATCCTAATCTATGGTGCTCAAACTTGGTCGCTGACGGCGATCCAGAAGTCCAAACTCAGGGTTTGCCAAAGAGCAATGGAGCGAAATATAACCGGTGTCAGGCTGACCGACCATGTTAGAAACACGACACTGCGCTCCATCACTGGCATTGCTGACGTTGGCGCAAAGACCGCTAGGCTGAAGTGGAACTGGGCCGGACACGTGTGCCGCATGCACCCCCAGAACTGGGCCAAATTGACCAACGAATGGGTGCCCACTGAGGTCATCGGAATAGAGGCAGGCCGGGACGTGCATGGCGGGACGACCTGGACAGGTTTTTTCCGGACTGGGTGGAGGCAGCACAGCACAGGTAGGAACTGCCTGAGATAGGGTAGGCCTTTGCCCAGCAGTGGAACTCTGTGCAGGCTAAATTAATAATAATAAAAAAGTTTCCAGTATACAGTTAATTGATTCACATAGTCCTTACGCGAGCGTACAAGTGTTATGAAAAATATGCCAGATTTTATATAAAAGGTCTCTTATAGTTTAGTTATGTCATATGACACCTGTCAAAAATTAAATTTTAATGATTTGTGTCAAAACTAGTGACAGCTGTCAAAAATAGTGACTGTTGTCTAAAATTGTGGTCCACAAGGTAGGCAAGATATAATTGAAATGCGACACCGCAACACAGTGATGTGGCCTAGTCCTATTCATACTTTGTAATGGAGTTGCTATAATGATGATCAATTGATTTATAACCGTAAGAGCCTAACAATAACAAGTTTTATAATTAAAAGTAAATTATAAACACAATAGACATTTACCTATTAAAATGATGATTGATGCAAGTAGGCAAGTATGTACGTATCTAAGAAAACTTATTGCTTAGCTTATTGTCAACAATCAATATTGCCCAATGACATGGCAACGGGACAGAATGTTACCTAGAACAATCAGTATCTTCTGCGACTTAGAATAGATAAAATCTTCTTATCCGACCGCAGCAAAGCGTAAAAGAGGAGGGTCATGTGTTTGACCTGTGTTGGGGGATGCTAGCATAGGTCAAAACTTACCATTGTTACTATGAAACCCTAACCAAAAAAATACCGTTTGGAGAGTGAAGGGATCCCAACGAAGATTCAGTGTGAACATCTGGATGGGAGTATTAACACTCTGATGCCCGATGTCACCAACAGTTAGGGGACACTTAGCTCTTTTTCTTAGCTGTCTAGCGATTGCCTCGGTGACTCTTAGATTTAGAGGGTCCCCAAGAAGCCTAGATGACCCTTACACTTAGGGCAAATCGAAACAACCGCCAGGTGGCCCCTGAAAGAAATAAAGTGTCCCCTAAAAGATAGGGATCGTTGGTGAAATCAGCCAGTCTCCTAAGCAGATTCTCCATACAAACAATTCTTCAACAAAATAAAATCCAATAGTATCAACAGTTACTAAGTAACTAAGTAAATTAGTAAGTCTAAGTAAGTCTGCACTTTGCGGATTTTTAAATTTATTTCACGCAATTTTGATATAAAAATATTTAATGAAAGTTTTACAATTTGGAAATAAACTGGTATTTCCAGCATTTTCTGTCGATGGAATGACGAATCGCGAGAAGGCAACCTTTTTTTGCCTCAAAATTCGAATGGCATGGAATTACCAGACATTTTGACTACGCAATTAGATGATTTACCGCTCACACTGATAAGGATCATGTGGTTTCCACATGATGGCTGCCCAGCTCACAAATTTAGCGGCGTCTGGGATTTTTGAATGCAAATTACCCAGACAGATGGATCGGGAGAGGAGGTTCTCTACGATGGCCTGCAAGGTGTTTAGACCTCACTACAATGGATTATTTCTTATAAGGACACAGGAAGTGTAACGTGTACTAAAATGGTCATCCTGTCGCAAATGAAGAAATTTTGAAGTAAATAATTATTGACACATCTGAACAAATTAGAATGCGGCTAGCTCACCACCAGAAAGTCGGCTTTACCAATAGTTTTTCTAAGATAATAAACATTTTATTTGACCATAGCACCTTTTTGAACAGCTAGAGAAGTGGAGGTATGATAGGTATTGTTTGCACAATTTTCAGGTTTCAAGTCAAACTCGATAAATTAACATGTGATGAATTATTTTTCTCGTATGCCTGTATTAAGTTTTTTGTTGTAGTGGTAGACTTCTTGTTGTTTTTAAACTTTACCTTAAACCAGCAAAAAAAATTTAGACTGAATCACCAAAAAAAGGAGAATTAGTATGAAATATGTGTAAAAACCGATCAAGTGCGAGTCGAACTCGCGCACGAAGGGTTCCGTACCAGCGTAAAATGGTATACATTGGTGTGGAGTGAATAGTTTGGATTTTACATAGCAAAATGTTGTTTACAAAGTTATTGGTGCGGCTACTTTCACACTCCATGTACCTAACCAGGTCCATTCATAAGTTTGTATTTTAAAGAATTATTGTGTGGGAGCCCCCTTAAATATTTATTTTATGCTGTTTTTAGTATGATTGGTTATAGTGGCAACAGAAATACATCCATCATCTGTGAAAAATTTCATCTGTCTAACTATCTCGGTTCATGAGATACAGCCTGTTGACAGACGGACGGACGGACGGACAGCGGAGGCTTAGTAATAGGGACCCGTTTGGCACCCCTTCGGTTACGGAACCCTAAAAATGTAATTTTCTTCGAAATTCTTTAAAGTTCCATAACTCGAAAACGGAAAATTTTGGTCAACAATATGGTTAGTTTTGACAGTAACCCTGTGTATGTTTGTATGTTTGTATACAGTTGTGGTCATATAATTAAGAACGATTTGAAGTTCCAGTTTTTTTTTATCTCAATCACGTCATGTGTAATAATTATATTTTCCTTCTTAAAAGTAAATAGTTATGTTATGAAATAGCCCCATGAATAGAGCAAACGGGATTAGGATTAAAGAATAAAATCACTTTCTATTTTTTTACAAATTTGATTTATTCTCTATAGTAACAAATTCAAATAGTAATAAAGCTGGACAAATAATTAAGAACGATTTATTAACCTGCTCGAGAGTTTATGACATTTAGATTAAATAAATCACATTAATGTGAAGTGTGTAAATAAAAAAATCAATTTAATACATTTTAATCTAATGTTAATAGTTAGTAGCATGTCCACGGCTTTTAATTACTGCTTTACACCGGCGAGGCATTGACTATCAATTGACATTTCGCAAGAGAGATAGAGTTCCATTCTTCTAAGAAAACGTTGTACAGCTCTCTTAGATTGCCACACTGTCGATTTGAAACCTTTATCTTGACTTCGCACCAAAGATGCTCTATTATGTCTAGATCAGCAGCCTTATGGCGTAACTCTCTGAAGTTCATAGCGTGTGTCTATGGTTCATCTCATGCTCATACAATTTCATCGATTGCGGGGTATCACCGAAGGTTTCTAGGCTTCATTCAATGAGCTTGGGTTTGGCCTCCATTATGATGCTACTTGCGTGATACCAATTTCACAGATGAAGCTGGTCCAAGGTGTCAAAGGTAAAAGTCTAAATGAAGTTCATAACTCAGACGACTTACGTCATAAGGCTGCTGGGCTGTTAGCTGGCCAATCTAAGACAGAAACTGATTGCGGTGTGAGAAATTCCTTAACGGGGCGTGCAGTATGCTTTGGATCATTGTCGTGCTGGAATGTCCAAATAACCGGAAGCACGTCTTCAGCATAAGGTAACATTGTTTGTTCCAGTATATTTTTGTATTGGAATTGATCCATGTTTCATTCTATCACCTTAACAGGTCCAACACCGCGTCCAGAAAAACATCCCCAAGTTTTAAAATTGCCGCCACTATGCTTTAATGCCTTTTTTATGTAGTTAGTCGAAAATGGTCGTACGCTTTATTCGGAGGGCGTCGCACATATCGTTTTCCATATATTCCAGAATATTTTTCCACTGTCTAACTGTCCAGTTTTCATAACTTCTTGCAAGCCGGGCTTGCCTATGGCACCGTTTCGATATGGGCACCTTCCTTGCTATCCTTCCGTGCAACTTTTTTTCTACCAAACGCCTTCGAATAGTGCGCGCCGAGATTGCTGAAGGGTTGTTTCACCAAAATATTCTTTTCACACCTTTCATTCGGAAAAGTAAGTTTTGCTCCACGACGAGAGGGAGCAAAATGCTACTTTTCTGTTCAAGCTACTTTTTTAATTTATTCATTGGCATGTAGCATTTACGCAATGTACCTATTGAACACAGATTAAAATAATCGAATGTAATTATGAAATTACATTACAATTGACTACGATGACGTAGTCGATTAAAAACGAACATGTTTCAAGTTTTAACTTTAACAACGTTATATGAAAATTTATGAATTTTTCGTGATATTAAAAAAAAGTCACAATAAATTATTTGTTTTACTGAAATCAAAGCTATCGTTATTATGATATAATGAATATTGATATCCGAAACCATCGTAATATTCGATTCGATTATTTTTACACATTAGTAAAAATACACAGGAATATTTTATCTCAAAATCAAAAATCATTTATTTCCATAGGATGTTGTTACATCACTTAGATCCGTCATTACATTTTTTTGGGTGAGTTCACTAACACAATGGCGGAATCTGTGGAGAAGAGCTCACCGAAGAAACTCCACAGTCGTCGCATCTTTTGCGTTTCCTTTTTTAAATAAAATATTGTCAAATTACAAAATGAATGCTATTTATATATCGAAATAGCCTGTTACTCAAACAATCTATTCCCATGGACATCTGTCCTCTAAATAATCAGATATCCTATAGTAACCTTTTTTATACAATTTCTGTTTTATTATTATTTTAAACTTGTCTAAAGGTAAGTTTTTAATATCAGTAGGGACCTTATTGTAATAGCGTATACAATTGCCTTTAAAAGAATTACTAATTTTATGTAGTCGGCTTACATAAGCAACCAACTTGTCTTTATTTCTAGTATTAAAATTGTGTATATCACTGTACTTCTGAAAATTAGTTATATTTCTTTTTACATACACAAGATTGTCATAGATATATTGAGACACAAATGTCAGAATATTAATTTCTTTAAACTTTTCCCTCAGTGACACTCTAGGCCCTAATCTATAAATTGCACGAACAGCCCGTTTCTGCAGAATAAATATACTATTAGCATTCGCAGCGTGACCCCACAATAAAATACCATAGGTCATTAGACTATGAAAGTAACTAAAGTAGACTAGTCTAGCGGTGTCTACGTCGGTAAGAGCTCTAATTTTTTTAACTGCGAACGCTGCCGAACTCAGTCTGTTCGACAATTTATTTATATGAGGATCCCATTGTAGTTTGGCGTCTAAAGTAATGCCCAAAAAGACAGTCGACTGCACAAGGTCCAATCTCTGTCCTTTTATAAATATGTCTGTAGTTACCGGGTTCACATTGGGTAACACGAATTTAATACATTTAGTTTTCTTTTCATTAAGTAATAAATTGTTAACAGTAAACCAGTTCACTATACTAGAGATAGCATTGTTTACCTCGTCATAATTTGATTGCTGTCTTTTAACTTTAAATATCAAAGAAGTATCATCGGCAAACAATACTAACCCATGTTTTGCTTTAACAAGGTAAGGTAAATCATTAATGTATACTAAAAACAAGAAAGGACCAAGAATTGAACCTTGCGGTACGCCCATACTTATTGAAGACCCAGGTGATCTTTTCCCATTAACATCGACCATCTGAACCCTATCTGTTAGATATGACTCCAGAAGGCCAAGTGCCTGATCTTTTACACCATAATGGCGTAACTTCCTGACAAGAGTGTCATGATGGACGCAATCAAAAGCCTTGGATAGATCGCAGAAGACACCTATTGCATCCATTGCGTCTTCCCAGGCATCAAAAATATTGTCGATTAGTTCAACACCAGCATCGGCTGTTGAACGACCCTTTGTGAAACCAAACTGAGCAATATGAATTAAATTATTGAGATAAAAATGACTTTGCAATTGATTAAGTATGAGTTTTTCAAATATTTTGCTAAGCGTTGGTAGTATCGATATGGGTCTAAAATTGGTGGGGTCTGATGTACTACCAGCTTTGAATAAAGGTATAACTTTACTTAGTTTCATCAAGTCAGGAAACACACCATTATCTATACATTGATTAAATATACAACAAAGGTGAGGTGCAATACAATCTACAATGGAACTAATAATTTTTACTGATAGACCGTGGGCGTCAGCTGTCTTTTTCATTTCCAGGGATTTAAACGCTTTTACAATGTCTTCATTATTTACGTGCCTAAATTTAAAATCTGTTTTACAATCCTCAAAGTTTTGTTTAAGTATAGATTCAGCAGCAGCGGGAGATGAATTTAAAGACTTGGTTGTTGAAACTGGAATGTCCGTAAAGAAATTTTCGAAAGCTTTTGCTACTTCTAGGTCTGTACTTAGCAATTGATTATCTATCTTAAGCTTGAAGTTATTATGTGTAGCTTTGGCCTTTCCAGTCTCTCTGTTTATAATTTGCCAAGTCGTTTTCATTACATTGCTACTAGATTCAATTTTGTTTTTAATGAAATTAGATTTAGCTACGGCACAAACGCGTTTAAACATTTTTGAATAACTACGAACATAATCTAGAAAGGCCGTATTTTTGTTATATGATTTCTCTTCATAGAGTTCATATAATCTTCGTCTGCTCCTATGAATTCCAACTGTCGCCCAATCACTAAACAAAGCTTTGTTATTAACTTTTATAGTTTTTGATTTAAATACCGTATCATATTCATTTTTGACAAGGTTAAATACTGAGTTGTACAACAAATTTGGATCGTCACTGTATGGTATTTCCCATAGTTTATCTAAAATATTATTCCTGTAGTGTTCAAGCCGAGTGTCACTAACGGGCACACATGTAATATCCTCTTTTTGGTCCTTTTTTATTTTAATATTGAATATACCTATCTGACCAGAGTGATCAGAGGTTAATTTATTGATGACCGATTTGAAAATGGGCGTAATGTTAGTAAATATATTGTCAATGCAGGTAGCAGATGTTGCAGTAATTCTAGTAGGCTCCAAAAACAGATAGTTCATGTTGTGACATAAAAATAAAGATTTTAATCTAGTACAAATATTATTATCCTCTAAAAGATTAACATTAAAATCACCACAAATTATAAGAAAATTGTTTTTATCGCTGATTTTAATCAACACTTCATCCATTTTCTTTTCGAATAAATCAAAGGATGAATCTGGTGGTCTGTATACGCTCATTACAATAAGTTGTTCAAGTTCAATACAGGCTATTTCCCTGGTACGCTCAACAGACAGGCTCACTATGTCAACTCGTTCCTTATATTTAAAACTATTATTTACAAGTATTACGGAGCCACCGCGATCAGCTGTTTTTCTGTTGAACGAACTAGCAACGTGGTGGTTATTAAAGTTGAACATGAACTGATAACTCTTTAAAAAGTGCTCTGTTATACATAAAATATCAATATTATTACAGTTCATGAATAACTCAATTTCCAGTTCTTTACTTAACATGCCCTGTATATTTTGATGAACCACGTTTAAAATATTCTTACTTTTACATTTTTCATTACTAGTAACTTGATTTAATGGGCAAGATGAAGGTATATTTATACAAATATTAATATTACTGCCAGAGTTACTCTCTGTTGTCCTATGGGTTAATTTAAAGAGCTTGGAACAGATTCCAAGGAGTACATGTCATTATTATTACACTGCTCAATAGAAGCAGGCGTTTCATTAGTCAAAAACTTGACTGAGTTCAAAATAAAATTCAATTCAATTCAATTCAAATTTATTTCAGATTATAATGTACACTTGTATATACAATAAATCCATATGTTGTCATTAAAATTAAAATTAAAATTATAGTCACAGTAGATTAAATAAATAAATATTAAGATTATTATTATTATTTTTTATAAAAATAATTATGCACACACACACACACACACACACACCCTTACACACCTTCACAGAGTCACACACACAGAACATTGTTGTCATACTCATCATAGAAATTATTATTATTATTATTATTCCAATACCCATCTTATTTTATTTTAGTTTTATTACCGCAAAGGTGCACCCCCACCCAATACTTTAACATGGGGTTGTCCATCTTTCCAGCTAGTGCACTGAGGATAGTGTTGGAGCTGCCGAAAAAGCGGTTTCTCAGGGAAGCAATCCTCTTTCGAATGATTGCGAAGAAATCGTCAGTCCTGGCTTCGGCAAACATAGCTGAGGCGCTGCAGTACCGCGGCAGCCCCAACAGTATCCTCAGCGCATTATTGTATTGGACTCGCAGGGCGCTGTAGGCCTTCTGCGTATAGCTGACCCACAGGCTACTGGTGTAGAAGGTCTGGCAGAAAGCTCTGAAAAGAGTCAGTTTGACAGGCCCTGTACACCTAGCAAACCTGCGTGCCAACATATTGCATCTGACCGCCATCGCCCTGCGCTCCCTTTCAATATCCAGGTCATCTGTAAGTCCATCCGTGACCACGTGACCCAGGTACTTGAACTGTGTTACTCTCTTAAGAGGTGATCCACACAGTGATACGACAGGAATATTTTCAACTGTGTTACTACCAGATCGGAACACCATCATTTCACTTTTCTTCACATTGTACCTGAGTCCGTGGGCCGCAGCATATGACTCACAGATTCCCAAGAGTTTTCTCAGTGCGTTGACTGAGGGACTCAGCAGCACCATATCATCCGCATATGAGATGTTATTGACCATGGTGCCGTCAATGGAGCATCCTATTCTAGTGCTGCTCAGTTCCTCAATCAACTCATTTACATAGAGATTAAATAAAGTGGGAGACGTCAGTCCACCTTGTCTTACACCACAGTCAAGTGTGTAAGTATCACTAAGTGAGCCCACCCACCTCACAGCATTTGTTTGATTTTGGTACCAGTACCTAAAAACAGAAACTAGCTCATCAGGTAGACCCGTAAGACTCAACTTTTTCCATAGCACATCGTATGAGACAAGATCAAAGGCCTTCGACAGGTCAAGAAAACAAGCATAGACGGGCGTCTTCCTGTCCGTATAGTACTGGACAGTTTGCTTAAGACACAAAATTGCACTCTCCGTGGACAGTCCAGGTCTGAAACCGAACTGCGCATCGTGCAAATTAAGATGTTGTTTCAACTGACTGTCAAGCAAACTATCCAGCACCTTAGCCAATGCAGTTGCCAAGGATATTGGTCTATAGTTGTCTTTATCAGACGCATCTCCTGTTCTATTCTTCACAATAGGCACTACTATGGTTCTCATTAAATTCTCTGGAAGGTAAGAGTGACCAATACAGAAAGTATTGATAACACATATTGATAACACAAATAAGATAGTGACTGTGCTATCTGTTTTCTATAAAACCTAGATAGGTAATACCTATCCTTAGTCAAATAAAAACATTTTCCAATACAAATATTGGTGTCTATGAAATGAAATTTCTCAGTATGACGACATGTCAATGTGTGTATAAATGTATTATAATCATGTCTTATATGATTTTCATGTTGTGACAAAGATTGGCTGAAGGGAAACGCAAACAAGATTATTCTATCTACATTTTGTAAAGAATTTAATTTGGAAAAGTATTTAGTAATTAGTTTTTTAGATACATTTTCCCTTCTACCAATTAAAATAATTAGGGTGGTTGGTTCTAAAAACTGCGATGACAACACTTTGTTTAATATTTGTGAATATGTGGCGCCAGGCATACAGTTATTTAATATTGCCTGGCCCACGCGCTGACTAAGTTGTGTGTGTGTGTTATCTGTGGTGACCTTTGCCTAATCCTTCACAATCCACCATTATAAAATTTTTTTTTTACGTTGTTCGATTACTGTAAAAGTGGTGAAAGTATAAATCAAAGTATATTTTTTTAGAGCATTTAATTTAAATTTTCCTCATAGTCGGTGTGAAAAGTTGTATGTGTCACTCAGGAGCAAAATTATTTTCGTCATAGGCGTTAACGCTTGAATCCTTCGTTACTCTCAGGATTTCACTCTGGATTCAATGTACCGCCCTCGCCGTAAATACATCATTTTGCTCCCTTGTGACACAAATAACTATTTCTCAGCTCATTAGACCCTTTAAAAGGATTTTGTTTTGCCAGAGGAACGATTTTCCGATCATCTCGATGAGATGACTTTCTATGTTAAGGTACACGGGGAAAATTTGAAGTTCACTGACGAGCAATGAAAAAGTTCCAGTGAGATAGCACCAAATTACGCCTAAACGGGAAAGGTTAGCATAATGACGCCGTCTGCAATACTGAAGTACATTTAACAGCGCATCAGAATATTACCAAGTAAAAACGTCAATATTGTGTTCAAATTTTAAATTAAAGGTTTAAAAAATTGGATGGGTGTTTGTCGCCATTTTGTGGGTGGAACTTTTACATTGCTCGTGAGTGTAGTTTGATACGTTGCAAAATGCTTCACAGCGTGGAAAACCATTGTTTTTGAGCATTGCAGATGGTCGGCTATCTTTTTATACCACCAATTCTTCTCGCGAAGGTTTATTATTATGTACTTCCCTTGTAGATTTATCACAACTTTTATTTTTCGCCATCGTTTTTATATGAAGCAATCAACTATTCAGCGTTCTTAATTACGTGACCAGCCAGTAAGTAGTAATACTAGGTTCAGATCTAATGCATAAACTTTATTTATTATTTTTTTAGGCAAACATGCGTATCAATGAATGTACCGCTAGTATGGAAAAGTTTTGCGATACCGGAAGAAATACAAAAAAATACATGCAAATAGTTATAGGTAATTGTTAGTTTGAAAAAATCTTCCACGACCACCACTATATATTATGTATGAATGTATGTATGTGTCCCTCACAACTACTCAACGGCTCAACCGTTTTAAGAAATGATACGTCGTCGATAGATTGGTCATGATGGCGCGAGTGTCAGGGTTCTTGACGTGCTTTCATCGATTCATTTATTCACACAGAGTTGCTGTACAAACGGAACAGTTAGTCAAACAAGATATTAAGTAAGCACATCTTATTTGGATCGTATTTCCTTAAAAGGTTTGTAAACATTTACAATGTACTTGCTTCCTGCCAGCCCCACACGATACCTTAGGAGAGTAGGGGGCCACATACAAACGAAGTTTTTTCATCTATTCCGGGAGCCGTGCCCAGGACTTGTGGGGCAGATCAGAATCTCCAAGCTCTACAGTACACCTACCTCAATGAATATCCGACGCCAAATCTCGCCCATTCGGATATACCTAGTATGAGTACTGCAAAGATAAAATTGAACTTTGACATTCAAGAAATTCAACAGTATTGTACAGATAAGATTGAATTGGAAATTAGTTCTAAAATTAGGTAATAGGTATCTACAGAGTAGATTATTGCTAAGAAGGTAGTTATAATATATTGTTATACCCGACTGATCAATGGCTTATGTTGAAACGATTACCAAAACCGCACCATTTTACTACCAATAAATTCGAAATGACTGCCGGAATGGGTAAATGATCACCAAATTGTGTTTGGATAAATGATCACCAAACTTCTTTTTATGTTTCGTGTACTTAAGTTTATGTTTTAATTATTTTTGGTTGTTCTTACATGTTCAACCTAAGACGAAGGATAAAGGGGGCTTCGCTTTGCTCACCCCCTTTACCCTTTACCTATGCTACCGCAGTATTTTGCCCTGATATTTTCTGCTACTTTTGGTGATCGATCATTTACCCTTTTTGGGTAGGAAAAAAATAATTTGGTGATGATTTAAATTGTTCTCCTTATCAATTAGGTAACTAGATATTTTGACGTGTTTATGACTTTGCAGGCGGTGTTATTACCATCGGTCGCTGCGATTCGCAGCTGTCTTGCATCTTACCTTTTTTTTTCGATAGGAAGGTGAAATAAAAAAGTTGATGCGCCGTGAATCAGCCCCCACAAAAGTCAGTTTGTGTGGGAAGTCGCACGCGGGCAGCAGACAGCGAGTAGTGCCCAGCCGAGTCAACTCGACTACTCGAGTCGCATCGCAACGCAGCAGTCAGTCCACGGCCAACCGTCGACGAGCTCGTCGCCCTCTTGATTATCCACAAACCGCCGAAAAACGGCGCCGCGTATAAAATCACATCAAACTTCAAATCAACAACATTCTGACTTAAACTTCCATTGAACCATACGGATATGTTACTCTAGAAATAACCGTGGATTTTCAGAATTGTGATGCTGTGAAAAACTAGTTGTGTGTGTGTGTGTTTATAAGATGTCGGTTGCAATGGCGTGGTTACAAGGGCTGCAGCAGAAGGACAGCGGGACCGACTACCAGGGGTGCAGCCGTGTCGTGCAGGTCGACATGCCAGCGAGCAACGCCGTCGACGTCGAATTCAGGAATCTCACAGTGAAAGTATCCACCGGATTCAGGTCTAAAAGTAAGTGTAGTAATGAGTAATGCTGCATTGTTTATACTTAACTATAATTTTTATCAAACTATATTTTCAGTACTTGTAGTTTTACAATATATTAAAATGGAGCTAGTTAGCTCCTGACGTAGCACGCAGACAGATATGTGTTTGTATATTTATTTTATTTGGTACCTCTATGTAAGTAGTTAGGGTTGTAAGTGTATCATTATTGTATGGAGACTGGCATGTTACCTACTATTTTGAAAAATCTTGATTTTTCGGCCAGAGATGAAACAGGTGTCAAACGATAGAGTAAATAATTACACACAAAATGTTTGTATTGTTAAAGAATCCCTTTAAGACGCTGATTAAATAAAAAATGGGGTGCTGTTTTCATGTGTTTTTCAGGAAATACTGGGCAAATCGTAATTAATTTCTGGTATATGTAATTTGACTATATAATCTAGAGATTCTTAATTGGAAAACATGTTTGGATAAAATTTTCTCGATAGAAAATAAATACAAAGTCAACCCTTTTTTATGGTTTTATCCTATTACACCGCAGTAGTAAGTGAATATGACTGTGTGATAATTGCAATGTATGAACAATTGTTATTTCTAACGATTTTCAATTTGAAAGTTAATTCCCTTAAATAGTTTATTTTTTATGATTTTTTTTTACGTTTTGGCGCTTACGTTGTTTCAGATTAGTCGCGAGTGCATTATTGGCATCCCGTTTTTTCTTATTCGCGAGTAATTATTGCATCTCATTTCCACTCGACAGCGCATTTTTATTCCATCATCGCCTTAACGATATACTTTGTTGAAATCAAAGCTCAGTTTTTTTCTTTTTTTAATACCGATGACGGGCGGGTGGCCGAGCGGGTGGGGTGGCAGACAATAGGCACTTTAAAAATCGATTTCCTTTATAAATTATAATATAATAACAATAATAATAATAATAAACGTAGCCCATAAATGTCCCCACCGAGGGGCACGGATATTTACCCGGATACGAGTAAGATTGAGCCATACCCCACCACGCTGGCTCAGTGCGGGTTGATGGAGGGATGTCGGGCTTGTGGCCAACCCGACTGTTATGGCCTCTGACGCAGCTTTACGACAACTTCCACCTAGTAGATAGTAGCCGGGACCCACAGCTTAACGTGTCACCCGAAACACGGATCCGAAACAAATGCCACGTAGAGAACGGACTTCGCTTGTATATTTTTTAAATTCAATAATCCCACGGAATTCATAACTATTTTTTCAATATCTGTGTGCAATAAAGAATTGGGAATTATGAACTTAAAAAACTTACATACCTTTGTCTATAAATATATATCTACCACTATCATCACTGGCCCCAAAAATCAAGGATTTCCATTTTAGGGCGGACAGTTAGGTGTGCCAAAAAATCATAGCCAGCCAAAAATTTTACACTCTCTTTGACTGAATGTGACATTGTGTTTTGTACATTCAGGAATTGGTTTTAATACCGATTTTATCTCGCTATTGGTATTGTTTTAATGCACTCATCAGAAATCAGAACGTAATAATTATGGTTTTTGGATGACCCTGTTATGTAAGGCGCAAATAGGTGGGTCTGGGCACGCACAAGTAAAGTAGTCTGAGGAATCTTGATTAAAATTATAAGACTTGCCAGGGTACCTATTTGTATTTTTCGCAAAGCAAAACACATTATTTTATCACAATGGATCACAAAACCAGGAAAACGGGATCAAGGTTTTGTGCCTTTGAATTCCCTATTGTGGTATTTGGATCGCATACCTAGTACCTACCTATATTGATTCCAAATGAGTAAGAATATAATGTTAGAAACTAACAATACAATATAATTAAAAACCGGTTAATATCAGAAATGCAACATTGCAAATTTTAACCGGTGTTGTATTAATCCTACAAATTCCAGACACTAACAAAAACTGGACCGATAAATACGCTTCAAGCATCGACAAAGTACGAATTTACAAATAAACCGGAACAGGTAAAAGGGGCTTGTTGTCACTTGTTTTCTATAACCAGATAGGTCCAGATATTGGCTGCGATGGCTGCAAGGGGTCTGGTTTCGAATGAAGCTGTAGCAACAAGGGTGTGGCAAAAAAAATTCAGCGAGATACGCTGAAGCGAAATCCACGAGGTCGAATGACACCGCAGCGACGAATGATGTAGCGAAAAATATTTGTAACTATATGCTAGTTAGAAATTCAAAAAGGGTAAAATATATAGTGAAAGTTTCATTTTGATCAACAAAAAGTAACAGGGACTATTTTTGGTAATATGTACGAGCTAATTCTTTCACTAAATTAAACCATAATTAAATTCCGAAAATCGTTAATCTTCGAATTAACTTTAAATATATGTTAATAGCTCTGATGGATCGTTGAAAAAAATGTTTATAGAAAATCATAGCACTCGGGTATTGCTCGTACAAAATCAAGAGTGCTCATATTTTTTTATTTTTTTTACAATCTTTTTTGTTTCTTTTTTAGTGGAGTTTCAGGGATTTGGCCTTAAAATTCGCTGCGCATGGCCAATTTAACTTAAGGCCCAAGATCACACAAAACCACTGAAGAGCGCTTTGCAAAAATAATAATAAAATTATTTCCACTATATTCATAGGTCTAAAAAAAATATGTTATTCACAAAGAGATAATCTAGTTTAAATTTGCCCCGATCGTAAATTATCCTGAACATAGTCTATATTAAAAAGGAGATACAATAATTTTAATATTAAATAACTGATTTTTGTCATAATTTTTATACCTAAATTTTCCCCTTTTCGAGCTTCGTATCAATCCTTAAATTTTAGCAATTAGCTTATTTCCGTTTTTCAGTAAATTCGAAAAAACACCTAATTTTTAAGGTGGCGGCCCGTTGTTATGCCGCGCCGCCCGCTACCCCGCCAGAAGACGACGGGCGAATGCGGCGCCCCTCACCTCAACAGCCAGAACTGGGCCTTAACGCCCCTCATATTATAACTTGATTTACCTCTCGTTTAAGTTAAGGCCTTCCGAGCGTGCAGCTAAATTCCTTGACATTCGTAGCTTCAAGGGCATGGATCTCAATCCCTTAAATCAGACGCCTCCTCTGTTGACTGGTCCCCTGTATTTGGTAGCAATACCGTTGATGACAAATGCCGTAGCTTTAACTCGATTGTCCTGAGTTTGTTTATTGAACACGCTTCGATCAAAAAGGTTACAGTCAAACACCTTCCTGCGCTATGGCTTACTGACACCATCAAGAGTCTGTTGGCTAAGAGGAACCGTGGCAAGATCTCATTATTTTCAAACGCCTCTTTAATCGTTGCACCCGCCTATGTCGTGATGCCAAATGCCGTCATATCTAGGAGAGTATCGAGATGTACACTCCAGCATGGGTTTGGAAGTTCTTGAAGGCCCTCGGTGTCGGTAAGTCCCAAGACGGCTGCTGGCAATGTGGACCTCAGCGGTCTTAATAGTTTCTTTGCGGGAGACTGCAAAGAATCTATTGAGACCGACTGTTGTTATGGAACCCCTTGTAGAGGAAGCTAACCTCCGCAATCTGCAATCCAGGATGTAGCCCTCAATCCACCCTTCACTTTGATCATGTCGGAATTGGCGCAGTTAGTAGGGCAATAATTGCGATCTCATCGAAGGCTGTGTGTGTGTGCGTGTGTTTGTGTGTGTGAGGGTGTGTGTGTGTGAGGGTGTGTGTGTGTGTGTGTGTGTGTGTGTGTGTGTGTGTGTGTGTGTGTGTGTGTGTGTGTGTGTGTGTGTGTGTGTGTGTGTGTGTGTGTGTGTGCGTGAGAGGGTGTGCGTGTGTGTGTGTGTGAGTGTGGCACAATAGGCGCTCAAACGGGTGGACGGATTTTGGTTAAAAAGAATGTATTACTGAGACACAGATTGACTTCCACATTTTTAACCCCCAACGACCAGGTGAGGTGTTATTAAAGTTTGGCTAGTATTTCATCGCACATCAAAAATACTGATTTTCACTGCAAAAAAGGGATCAGTGAAAACACTTTTTATGATTTAAGTATTTTTGTTGTTCTTACATGTTCAACCTAATACGAAGGATAAATCAGTATATTTGCTGTGCAAATCAGACTTATTGATGTGCCGTTTAATATTTCCCTTAAAATTTGAAGCCTCTGTAGGTCGGTGTACCTGTAGGTATATCTGTCCGTGGAACCCTAGCGGTCAAACAGGTGGTAGTATTTTGTTGCGGCTTTCAGTAAACGATTGTAGTAGACTTCCCTGTGAAAAAAATTAGACATTTTATATTAAAATCGGTTCAGTAGTTCGAAAGTTCTCAGCTTAATACGGAATAGCGGTCTAACATGGACTGATTATAATGCAATGTTTATAGTTGGTAGTAGACTTCACTGCGATGGTTCGTCGATATATTTTATTAAAATCAGTTCAGAGGTTCAAAGGTATCAACCTAAATAGGAAACAAGAACCAAATTTTAGACGTGGGGTTAAAGTTTCGGGTGTTTTAAATTTTTAATTTATAGTTACATTTTATTTGTTTATTTTGGTTTATTGCAAGTACTGAGTTTTATGCTTAGTTATTTGTCATTATACGATTGATAATTGTTAATTCGAATTATAATAAATAATATTAAGTTTGCTGTCATGTTTGATTTTATTGCTGTAAATAAGTTACTCAATTTCTATCCACATCCGGTTTCCATGAGCAAAGAGTTTCGTTCACCGTACGTAAATAATAACTTGGACACTATTTACACACATTGATCTAGCCCCAAACTAGGATTCCCTGTATCTTGGGTACTAGACAACGATACACATACTTATATAGATAAATATTATACATAGATAGATAAAAAACCATGACTAGGGTACAAACATATGTTCTCATCAAACAAGTATTTGCCCCCACCGGGACTCGAACCCGGGACCCTTGGCTTCATAGGCAGGGTTACTGCCGACTCGGCCATTCGGGTCGTCAGAATGGCCGAGTCGGCCGAGTCGTCCGTAGTTCAATACATACACAAAACTCTTTTGAAATTTTCTACGTAGGGCCTTGAATGTAGTCCTACATAGGGTGCGTTCGAGATCAGTTAGAAAATTACACTAGGGAGCCAATTCCCGCCCATGCGAATTGAAAGCGTAGGCGTAAAATATGCGTATGACTCGCCATTTGACGTATGAAATAAAAATTTACGTATTTTCATACAGTGGTAAGCGCAAATTGTTCAACGAGTTCTGTTCGACTCTAGTCACGTGGTACGTGGCATGCGACTTTCAAAAAGACGTATAAAAACTGACGTTTTAGACAGTTTTAGTTGGTAGTAACTAGTAACTTACAACATAGAAGTTTCCTTGCTTTTTTGTTTCTTGACTTGTAGGTTGGTAGGTGTACCTACGTATTTCTATTATGGTTTGATTGAAGTGTAAGACAACAAAGACAATGAATAAATTATACCACTCAAACCGCTGTTTTGAACAAGATCATCCAAGGACGAATTTGTCGCTGCGTGTTTTCGTAATATACAAGGTCATTTCATTACCCAGGGGTCTGTAAATTACCGCGTATACTTTGGAACGCAATATTTTCACTTACGTCTTGCGAACTACATCAGCATTACGCCGCGATCGTCTATACTTCGGAATGGTCTACGCCAATTTTATGGTTCCGTTATATACTGCGCTATTACCCAATGTAAATACTTGCGTTATTAAATAAATATTTTATGTGTATTTAAGTTTATATATCAGCAATTAATATCGCAGTTTAAGGGAAATATTAAACCGCACATCAAAAATACTGATATTCACAGCAAATATCAGGGAAAACACTGCGGTAGCTTAGGTGAAGGGTAAATGGGACGAGCGAAGCAAAGCCCCTTTATCTTTCGTGTTAGGTTGAACATGTAAGAACGTAATACAAACTTAAGGACAAATAAAATATTTAAAGAGTTTTTATTGAACCTTTTTTGCTGTGCGAATCAGTATTTTTGATGTGCTATTAAATAATGTATGTGTCGATAGCGTGCGTCAGAGACACTGTATAGTTTGGAACTAAACTTTTCGTTCCGTTGTACGAAATTAGGTTTTTTTTTAATATCATTCTCTTGTTTCACAAGTAAATTATTATATTAAATTAGCAAATTAGCTGGTTACAATTAATCAAATAATAACAAATAAACATCATCGCAGCGTATGAACACTCAAATATGAATGTTTATTTAGGATTTTGAAATCTCGAATAAGTTTATTTAATAATCGAAATAACGGAACGTAGAATTCACAGATTATTTTTCAAATTCATTGGACTTGAAATTTCGTTAGAATTAAATGTCGCATATGTGAGCCAGAATACAGTTTTTGTCGTGAATTAGACAATTTTGTTTCACAATTTAGTTAGGCGACTTACAGACGCATGCGACGGCTTTGCTAACGGGATGAGAATTGGCCCCCAGAGCGTTGGGAAACAACCCGAATGAAACCGAGGGGACTCGAACTGTTACCCGACAGCTGGCCGAACAGCGTTTACGAATGGCTCAGATATTGTAATTTTCGCACTGACAAGTGTGACTTCTCTCCCTGGTTCAGCGTCGTTAAAAATTACCTGACAGATGTCAAACTGTGATTGACGGGTTTATACAATATTTTCGTGCTGTTTGTTAAATATTTTGGTTTTGTTTTCCAGCACAGCTGTGGGAAGTGTGTGACTGGAAGTGGAGGATGATTCCACTTTTAACAAATTTTTAATAAGTTTGTGTTAAGAATAATATTATCTTGTTGTAAAAGTAAGTAAGCCTGTACATAAACTTATACTACTGATTTCAGATGAGGGTTCTTCCTTCTTCTTAGGTTGGTTTGACATTGACAAGTTATCCCGTTCGGTATTACGTATTCTCGCGCTAGCGTTCGATGACCGCATTTCGTCTCTCTTTTTTCATTATCCATCTCTTTTCTTTCCCCGGGTGAATTTTCACACGGTTTCCGAACGCACCCCTGGTGTTTAATATTTTATTAATAAAAATTAAAAAGGTATACTCGTACAAAAGACTGTCGTTTTACATTTTTAAGTGTACAATGGTATGGAACCCTTCGTGTGTGCGTCCGACGTCGCACTCGCACTTGACCGGTTTTATTTATCTTTATCTACCACAAAGTTTACATCTTTTCGAAGCTGGTATTAGATTTGAAATTAAAATTCCGTGGTATAACTAACATGGATAACTTTAAAAATTATTTCTTGCTAACTGTTTGGAATTGGGGAGGGCAGTTGCTCACGTCGTCCGAAGGAAACACTTGGTTCCTACAGCCCTTCACGTCCTCCCGGGTAGTGCTAAGGAGCAACAAATTATTCTCAAGAAAATTAATTATCTGACCTAATTGTGATCTTTCCAATACACTTGACAGTGGCAAAATTAACCTCAAAAGAGGTTACCACGCCATCTTTCAAAGATGAAAAGTATTTGGAATTGATAATCGGGCGGTCTCCATTCCTATTTGTATTACTAAGAACTGCTGATGTATCATCTATCGGTAAAAAATTTAATTCAGCTCCCAGGACACAGTGTGTGTAACCTGCCTGCCTTACTCTTATTACACCTCTCATAGGGTTTAGGGACCTGATTCAGTCTAGTACAAGAAGCCTTTTCGGCAATTTCCGGGAAATACCTACGTACGCGAATATTTATTGTTTTATTCAATTCAAGGTATGTCTTAACCAAACATAATAAAATTCCAAAAGGTGCCCTAATTACTCAAAGTTTAGTTTCTTGCACTTTAGTCAAGGGAGTCGCCCGGTGCGCGTGCGCTTGCAAACTTGCAATCTTGATTGCTTGCGTTGCGCCGCGGTGCGGAACACTTTTGCGCAAAACTTGCTCTTGGCCGATTTTTTGTTGAAAGGTGCAGATTGCAATCTGTTCAAATAAATATATGTTAGGTGGTTTGGGTTAGCATTGCTTCTTAATTTTGACTCCATAGTAAAACGTTTGTTCTCTGTCGTTGACATTGTAAAAATAAACTGTTTGTTTTTTTGTTTACTATTTCATTAGCTCTGAGTTAAAGAAATGGTGCAATTGCGTGTACAATCTACGACAAGCATAATATTTAAATAATGCCGTGGTAGGTATAGTGTCTTTTATATTATTAAGATTATTATATGTCCTAATTACTCAAAGTTTAGTTTCTTGCACTTAAGTCCTTGCACCTAATCTATTAAGAACTTACCTAATTATTCGTGCATGAGTTATTTTCCATTCTTCGAAATAATACACCTTATCTTGCAATGTCGCAATAATTCAAGGAACAATTCATTTGTCATTGAATTAACTTAAGATAAGGGAAACATTCGTTTGACATTAATAGCTAATGACCTTGAGAACGCTATATAAAAAAAATACTTTTTCTTTTGTGCGTGAAACTTCCACTGGGCCACCTTTTTTACAATATTTAAGTTTTAACCGAAAAACCGGTAACAATACCTAGAGGAACATACTCACTGAATTCGCCTGAATCTGAATGCTAGGTATACTCGGGGGGAGAGAGCACCTTAGGCTTTTCTCTTTAACATGTTATTCAATGAAACATGAGCTTTTAATATTTAGATGATTTTGCGCTCATTCCATTATTTCCCACCTTATCCAATCTTGATCCATAACAAGAGTCTGTTGATGTTTTGCCGTTCAATGTGTTGACGTCACAGAGCAACGAAATTGATATTGACCTTATATAGAGATAGTTTTTAACAAAATCGTAGATGTATGTGTAAATTGTACGTAAACCACATACCTACCTATAATGCTCATTCAAATCCTGAAATCACTTACTCGATATCAAATCACCAAACCACGAATAGGATTTGTGATATTAAGGAGTAGTCTGACACTGCGCACGTCATTCACCCCCAGCGTATAGCTATAGTCTTTTCAGGTTAGTATGGTAATATCGGTTATTGACTCCTCTCTACCCCTACTGTATGCCCGTGATTGGGTTAGCGATACTTAGTTATCACGTCAAACGTTCGAAAATACTGTCGTTGGTAGCGGTGACCAACCGTTACCGTGTTTACCATGTATGATTCGGTTCGCAGTGGCAGTCGGGTCAATGACCGCTATCGCAATGCAAGTATAGACTATATTACCTTGACAGGAAATGCTGGAACATAAATGATGGCAACATAAGTTACATATTGTCGGTTGTCCGTTGTACCGATATCCCTCAATTATGAGGAAACGGAGAAGCTTATGTTATAATAATGAAATCTTTATATCGTCCGTCACCTATTTTGTTTATTTATTTTTCTTTTCACCAAAATATAGTAGTGTATTATAGATACATAAATATATACCCACTAACACGAAAACACACATACACCCACACACACACACACAGGCAGACAGAGACGCACACACCCACGCATGCACAGATGCTATCAATATACGCACAAACTCACACGCGCACTCGTACCCGCAAATATCAAAACGTAATGTAAAAATTTATAGTTAATAAATTATGTACCTACCCACCGACCCACTCTTTTTATACTGTAGTAGCAAATGCGTACCCATTATTAAAAAAAAAAAGTTTATGTATCTCGAGAGGTGGAGGCCAGGGGATACATGGCACGGGGTTAACCTATTTTGGACTCCCGTCTCCCACTCACTGCTTCTTAGACTGCATGATTACTAGTTTGACCTACCTACTAAACCTACAATATTTATTGTGTCCTTGGGAGAAAATAAATAAATATTTCATTTCCATTTCATTTCATTTCAATACTGCGTAGTATGTTCATTTCCTGCCAAGGTATATACTAATATAACCTCAGCAGAAGTAAAATAAGTAGGCCGGGAGTTCTGGCGAAGACCACAGTGAACGCGCGGGGACTAGGGGCTGTGGTGAGTGCGAATCGGCCTGTGGCACCTCACGTGGGGCCTTTGGACTAGTGTGCAGGTGTCACAGACGATGCGATGGTTATGACGATATTTTTAATACCAGACAGTGCACTGAGATGGTAGGCGATGAATACAAGATATGGTGTACATGATTTTAATTAAAAACCAGGTCATTTTTAGGATTCTGTACCCAAAGGGTAAAGTGGGACCCTATTGCTAAGACTCCGCTGTTCGTCCGTCCATCCGTCCGTCTGTCACCAGGCTGAATCTCATGAGGTGATAGTTGGACAGTTGAAATGTTCACAGATGGTGTATTTCTGTTGCCGCTATAACAGCAAATACTAAAAAACAAAAAAAATATATATTTATCTGTAAACCGCATACAAACTTATGAATGTACCTGGTTACGTACATAGAGTGTGAAAGAAGCCGCACCAATAACTTTGTAAACAACATTTTGCTATGTAAAATCCAAACTTTTCGCTCCACACCATCCCTACCATTGTACAGTGGCACGGAACCCTTCATGCGCGCGTTCGACTCGCACTTGACCGGTTTTTTGTTTTGTTTGAAGAAAGGTGGAGCCATGGAGTCAAGCATGTGGCCATATTGAAATGGCTAGGCGCCCGTCTCAGCCACTTCAGGCTGGCCACAAGCGGTAGCGGTTACATCTAACTCGCTAACTCAGGTTTAAGAAGCGCATAAAAATGACAAATAACTCTAAAAACCCGAGAGCGGTGTGCCGAGATAATTTCCTGTTGTTTTCGTTAACATGTAGTTGCTGACGTCACCAGTGTGATTGGAGCAAACATTTGGTAACGTTACAGAACACCTGTGGCACAACAAGATTGGCTGAGGGGAATGAAATGTAAACATAATAAATATACTTAATAGTAAGACATGAGCGCTCCGTGGTCAAAGGAGTTTCACGCTTGCTTCTCACACAGGAGATGCGGGTGCGAATCCTGATCATGTACCAATGAGATAATTCATTTATCTTAAGTACATTATCGGACGTTCCGGGTTTCGGATGACATGTTAATAGTTTTGTAATAATTTATCCCTACTTATTAAGTATGATATATATAATGATATTATAAAATTTGTATTAGTTAAGCACAAGCAATTTTTAAAAGAGATCTAAAAATCAGTCCGTGGGAGTTTGTACGCCCTTCTACTCCCACAATGGTCCAATGTAGAGAAGTGGCAAATAATGATGATTGCTAAGTATATCTAAATATGTACAGTAATAAAGACATATGGAATTTGGAATTTGAATTTGTTAAACTGTAGGTCTATGTCTGACTATGCCTATGTCGCAGTTATCGCTACTTGGTAGTAGTAGTCGTAAAACCCCTCCATCAACCTGCACTGAGCCAGCGTGATGGAGTATGGCTTAATCTTACTCGTATCCAGGTAAAGGCCCATGTCCCTCGGTGGCGACATTAATTAGCTTCATTTATAAGACATCTATTAGGTATATTGATTATTTAATGACAAAAATGTAGATAACATGAAAAACTGCTGCATTTAACCTTGTAATACCTACCAAGATAGTAAGATAGCGTATTTATTTGTTCAGACAGTCTACGTAAGCAAATATCTCGGTTACCTATATCCAGGGATGTCACGAATATCATAATTCGGGATACGAAGGCAGGTGAGGATGAGAATGAGCGTATGCGAACGTGAATGCGAATTTTTAGATCAGAGCATTCAAAATAAATTCATCATCATTTTTATTACTTACGTTAAAATATGCACAATAACAATAAACAAGCTTTATGCACAGTAATTGTATTGTTACATACGTTTTAACCATCAACTTTCAAAAGAGTATTTCAGAATATGAATTGTATTGTAAATGTAATGTGTATCTATATAAATATTGAATAAAGAGTTTCTTTAACCCCAAAGAGGCATATCATATTTCAGAAATAAATTGCTATTTCGCGTGGCTGCCACAGCGGATACAACTTGACCTGCATACATTCCAATTCGCAAAACATTCGCATTGTTTGATACAAATGCGATTGTTGATGCGAATGTTAAAAATGATGCGAACGATTCACATAAACGGATGCGAATGCAAATATTCGCGACATCCCTTTCATCATAAAGGGAACAATAAATCTGATGAATCGCTCACGTAGCGCTCCATTGTCTCCATTCGATGACACTGCAAAAGTACAGAATAGAATAATGTTTAAGTCATGGTTAAATAGAATAATGTTTAAACGTATGTAATTAGATATAGTTCGCCACAGGGATGGTCATAGGGGAAAGGGGAAGTCATGAGGGGAGGGGCGCCCTGCACACCTCCCGCGCTCACAGCACACGTCACCCGCAAAGGCCCTATGTCACCTTTATCATAACTTGATGCTGTGCTGAGCGAGTGGGTCCGCATTGATCACGACATGAATGACCCCGACATCGATTTCGATCTTTCTCACGTGGACTCTTGTATGCACTGTCTTTAAATTGGTATCGGTTGCCACTTCGTCATTAACTCTTAACGCGACTACACGCATGGTAATGTTTTTCGAGAGTACATATAATATCTGTATGACTATTTTGTTAGCACGCGCTACAGCCGATTAATCGGCTGGATTTTAGATGGCAAAATATTATTTACAAAGTTATTGGTGCCGCTTCTTTTATGCCCCATGTAGGTAACCAGGTTCATTCATAAGTATGTGTGTTAGAAGTTCAGCTTTCCACCAATCTTTCACTTTCTTTCAATTAAAGATGTGGTCTACATCTTTAATTGAAAGAAAGTGAAAGATTGAAAATGTAGTCGGTGGACTTATCATGACAGTGTGACGTCACGGAACGTCATTCGCTTTTGAAAAATTGGCCAATCAGAACATCGTTTAAAGTCGCAATAAAAAGCTCGTGTGGAATAATCGAACACGATGACAACATTACAGTGATTGGTGACTTTTTCAAAAACTATTAAATTTCCTAGATGTCACACTTACATGATAGATCTACAGGTTATTTGATTTTATAATAATTCCACTCGTTCTAATCAATAAGACGGGCTAGGGAGCTGCAAGCTGCAGTTTTTGTTTCTCTTAACAAATTACAGAGGGTTCCTTAGCTGAAAAGTATTAAAATTCCAACTTTATACAGTATTGTTACATGGTTTTAGACTTGCTATTAAGTTTGGAAAAATATTTGTTACCTTCCAGGCTTTCTAATACATGCTATGGGAAGGCGTCAGTAGTCTCAGATTATCTTAACTTTTATTAAATGACGTGACCGTACTGACTTTTGCGATCTGGCAACGATATCTGCCGAATACAGAATGCGTATCAATGTGCAGACGACCCAAGAAATGAGCATCAATCAATACAGACGATACCCGAGTTTAACCGACCCGTCCACATCAATAGCAGATGCCTGGAGCTGGTCAACAAATTCAGATACTTAGGGAGTGTGGCGGACTAAATTGAAGGCACTGAGCTCAACATTGCCCGGATAAATAAAGCAAGAGCAGTATTCGGCCAGCTGACTAACTTCTGTAATGCCAAACAAATTTCTCGCCGAACAAAAAGCAGGGTGTTCAACTCCAATGTATAGATTCAACTTTATGGCTATCTCCCAAAAACTTCAAATTTTTGTTAATAAGTCCCCGCAATAAAAATCTTACAAATATTCTGGCCACAAACGCTTACAAATAAGGACCTTTGGGAGATGACAGACCAGAAACAACAGATGTCGAGATCCTAGGACGGAATTGCCGATGGATTGGGTACACACGGCGACAGAGAGTCCCGTCTGACCCGACAAGCTTTTGTTTTCAACCCTGAGGGAGGGAGAGGGCCTGAAAGTGTTCCTGCAGGAGAGCAGCTGGCCAGAAACTGTTGAGGAAGTGGAAGGCTGTTATTAACCTCATGGCATGAGGCTCAAAATCGCGAAGCCTCATAACCAGGTCCACTTGTTGACCGGTTAAGGTCTTGTGCTCCCAAAGAGTTCGATTACCCAAGAAGGAGAAGACTGACTCTTTCGTCGAAGCATTAGAAGCATAGAGAGGATTCTACTTTTATACTCATACACTTTATGGTTAGAGAATTGCTGGGTTAAGCTTTGGCGCACATGGACGCTAAAAGTTGTCACCTCTGGTGAACACCGCGTGCACTGCGTTTGTGGCGACACTTGTGCTCCGTGTGCGTCAGGCTTACTATCGATATAAGTACGTATCGGTTAAAAATGTTGTTAGTCGACTCTTGACAGTCGAGATTGCGTCCAGTTACGTTATTTGACCCGTATCGTTCTTATTTCGTACGTCGTAAGGATTTCATTCGTACCCTGAGTGACATGAACAACAAAACACAGTACTGTATCCGTGTGTAGTCATCAGGATGAAGGAAATTGGAACCGACAAATTGACGTCTGATATTTATTTAGATTAGTTCCTGGGTCTTCCGAGGTGATTTGACATTCGAACGTTCGACCTATTTAATTTATTATTTTATCATTTATCGAACTGTTTTGACAAAATCATTATACATTTGTGGATTGTAGGATTCGTGGATCGGAACCGGAACCAACCGGAAGCTCGTTGCACCTCAACTTGCATTCGCAAGAATGTTACTTTTTACGGACACGGCGAATTCTAATATACTAACTAAACGAAGAAAATATGTACCTACCTCTTTTACATAAAATAATATATATGACTATGCTTTGCTTATTGAACGATTAATCAAAACCTAACAAATTTTCACATTTCTCAACTTTTGTTTGGGAAATTTTGTAAAAGATAAATTAGTTTCGAATTGGTTGCGGAACGACGCTTGATAGGATTGAACGGCGCGGGTCATGTGTTGTGGCTGGGCAGCGACCTTCATATAACGTTATTTATTATCCTCATAACGTTATGCATCATAGCGCTATAGAAGACGTATTATAACGTTATAATTTCATAACGTTATACGGCTATAACGTTGTTATCTTAGTTTTATAACGCTATATTCAGTAGCGTAAAATAACGTTATGAATAACGTTATCACAACGTTATAGGGCATCTTTTTCACGCCCACACTCCTTCTTTATAGTCCATCTTTTTTACGCATTGCGCGCATGAGTAGTGTAGGTACCTAAGCAACACTCAGCAGACATAGCGTACGGCAAAAGCGCAATAACTTTATTCATAACGTTATTTTGATTTCGTTATGTTTCTCCTACGGTTTTGTTATCATAACGTTATAATAGCGCTACAAAAACACAATAAAGCGTTACATTTTATAACGTTATGAAGGTCTGACTGCGACGCCGGAATATTGTTTAACTAGTACAGTGCGCCTAAAGAAAAGTTTGAAACAAATAGGATAACCGTAACAGTATGTAGTAAGGTTTCATTTTGCTTGACGGCTAGTTTCCTCTAGCAAAAGAGGTGGAGCGATAAGACAACCGTACTTCTGAGCGGTAAGGTATAATTTTGCTTGACTGCTAGCTTCTCGTACGATTTACACCGTTGTTGTTTTTACAGCTTTTATTTTAATTTTTGACCTGAAAGCAGGATAGCATATTGCTTTTTTAGTGGGTTAGAAAGGGACCGGTATAGTCGTTGACTTCAACCTCAAAACAATCGATACTCATATTTAAATAATATTGGACAAACAACTAAGAGAGCTTACTATATTTTATTTTATCATAAGTCATACATAAGTCATGTAGCTTATACCGCGTATACCTAATTTATCGAAGTAATTATTGTTGTATTTAAACTTGATTATGTTATTTGTTTGCGAATAACTTCGATTTTTAAATAATAATACACAGTGAAACTGCAAATATTCTTTAAAAATAGAAGATAAAAATGTATTGTCTTTCCACAACTGGACTAATGTATCCAACATAATGTTTCACTTTTAATGAAGTTTATAAATTGCTGATTTTAGTAGCCTTGCATTTTATTGTCTGGCAAAAGCTGAGAACATTAGAGTATACTCTTCGGGGATAAAGATGTTTTGGTCTTAGGCGCGCTTGAACCCCTCACTGCACTCAGGACTCACTCTATTCGCTCAGGAATAACCTCAGTCCCTCGTTACTTTCCAGATTCATTCAAGTGACATTAAACAGTGCTTTATCACCTTGGTGTATACACTGCTATTACGAGGAAACTATTACAAAATTACCGAATACCTAATACTTCCCGAAAGAAAAATTGAATACCATTCAATGTCTTCATTACGACATTTAACCAACATGACAGCTGTGTGTGTGACACATCTCATATCTTCGTAACAGTTCCAAGAACAACAGAGTCTGTCGCCACTCGCCACGGTATCGGTAGACATTTTATTTCACTGCTCAGCGCCTATTGATCAGAGCGTGATGCTGATGATACATAAACGCCAGTAAGTTTGGTGATATGATTATTTTTAATAAAAAACGCATTTCAATTGGTGCTGTTGAGCGAGATGTCGAGACAAACGGTTATCTGTCAATAGGGCATTGCTTTCATACGATTTTATTATTTTATGTAGAATATGGATGGCTAGATAGAAGACAGCAGTGTAAGGTCAACGAAAGGACTGTTTACAATTAATTTGCCTTATGGGTTGCCTAACAGCCAGTTGGCAGTTATAGAAACTATATTTATTTGGCGTGTTAGTTCTATTATTTTTTTGCCAAAACCTGTCCCTTATTTTTGAGATCAGGCCGTTACAAGTATAATAAGTCCTGTCACCTGGAATATTAAATGACAGGCTATCGTAGGCACAATTGAGCCTCTGCTAAGCCGTAAGGGAAAAGGTTTTTTTGGGTCGCACTCGACTCAAACTAAAATAACGTAGCGCCAAACCACATAAAAATAGTTTAAAAATAAATTATGCTATTCAGCCAAAAAGATTTTCAAGGAGAGTTGACGAATACATAATATCCACATTTTGAATTCAATTCCGTAATGAAAAAGTTAGGATTTCAGAATTACAGGAAAAAATAAAACAAATTAGAGGTCTTTTCGTAATTAAATCCTTTCAAGACAAATTCATCCAAACACGTTTTCCTTCAGTGAAAATCTTAGTAAAATTCTCAATAAACGTTTACCCAAAAACAAATCTGTAGATGACTTTATAGTGGAGTAAATGATACTACAGAAAGGTTAAATTTAGTTTTGATTCTAATAAAATCGAACGACTCCATGGTATTTATCAAAGAGCTCTCAGGCCGGCTGCGGGCGCGAATTCACGAACAAATTAAATGATTAGAATACACACGCAAATGGTAATTTTGACCTGACTTGAACAAAGTTATTTAGGTACTGATTCCAGAAATAGGTAGGTAAATAGAGACAGTCACATTGAAGTGTTTTTACAATACTTATCTACACGAAGGTATTTTTTTTTCGGATGTGAGATAAATATGAAACGATGCGTATTAAATAAATAGGCATTTATATGAATAAAATGATGCGTCTGACATTGCCCCAGATCCACTGTAGACAGACAGACAACAAATCCAGAAGTAGGACAGCTTGCAAAAATATAAATTTCACGCAATACTTTGACGATGTTTTCTGTCGCAATACCATCCATTTATTTTTGTCCCAATCTTCTTACATTTATATTTAAAAGTAGATAAAGTACCTAAATTACTGACAACATGTAGGTATTCAAAAATTCAAAAATAGTAAACGAACTCTCCGTGGTTCAACGGGTTTCACGCTTGCTTCTCACACTGGAGATGCAGGTTCGATTCCTGACCAGGTACCAATGAGATAATTAATTTATCTTAAGTACATTATACGGACGTTCTGACGGTGATGGAAAAACATCGTGAGGAAACCTTCCTCCATAGCTGCGGCGATGGGCTAGCCCAAAACTGGCTTAAAGTGGGCACAATTGTGCCTCTGCCACCCCGTATGGGAAAAGGTGTGACGCTATGTTATGTTATTTGTGTAAATACTATTTAGTTTTATTCTCCTCAGTCCGGAGGAGAAAAAAAACAAAAAACAGGGTGGGGTCAGGGGTGGTTGCCCTTTAATTGTAAAAATGTTTGTTAGTGTGTGAGAGGGTGTATATGTGTGTGGGTGTGTAAGAAATAGAGAGAAGAACCTGTTTATCTGAGTCATTGTTATAATTAAACTGAATGACAGCAATAGCTTCCGTTACTATTTTCGTAATGAGTCTTTTAAATGAACCCAGCGATTGGTGGAAGATGTCCAACTCAGGAACATTTTGTTCGCGGCTGATGGAGTTAGCAGCGTAGTTTGTGCGAGCGGAGCGAGAGGTAATTTAAAATAGATATTTAGGTTAATAATAGGTGCCCAGAAATGATGGACGGTCAGTTTCCTGACCGGTAACTATGAGAATACCAACAATGCAGTGCAAAGCCGCGCCTCGGCTAGCTAGCTTAAAAAGTTTGTCTTGTAATTATTTTCTCGTGTGAAATTGTTATTAAACCTAGACATAAACGTAAACATTTACAAACAGGCACATACATTGCTTCTGGCCCCACACTAAGATACCTTGTGTCATGGGAACCAGAAACAGCGACGTTAAGACCTGTTTTTTTTTCAATTATCCCCGGGGATCGAACCTGGGGCCTCTCGTATGATAGGCAGGGCCGCAACCGCTGCGCCACAAAGGTCGTTGATATGTTGAGATGTATATTATATTAAACTGAATTGACATGAACTTATTGAATTGAATTAAATGATATTGTATTTAAGGTACCTACCTAATGTATTTTTATATTATGTTTTGATAACTGTTAATGGTTGCCATGATATTTGTACAAATATTCCGATCTTTGTATTTGTAATGTTGTGCGAATTATTTCGATAATAAATAAATCAACAAAATCGTGTTTTTAAAAATAATAATACTCTCGTGCTTAAATAATTTACTAAAATTCGGAACATTCGCTTTTCGTAAGAATTTTCTTAAAGGATCGTTTATTGCTGAGAACTGGTTGTGAGTAAGTAGTAATTAATGGCAGATAGTGTGGCAATTACAACTTATGACGTACGTAGGTACAAAACTCGTTTATCGAGTTCCCTTATTAACATTTCCTTTAAGGAGTTCCTTATTCCTTTCCCTTGGTTGGATCCTTGGGCAATGGTGGTGAGCTAACAAACACGGAAATGCGGTGGAGGTTAAAGAAAGACTGAGACGCGCTTCTTTTTCGGCTCTGACCTCTTGATGAATATTCCTGTTTCGTTCGAAGACATATAGAATTAAATGTTGAAAAAATATATCTTTTTGACCGTTCTAAATAATCGTAATCTAAACTTCTACTACGACTTAGTATCTGTCAAATGCTCTGTGGATCGAACCTTCTGGCATATCCAAACGCTGCCGACGCGCGGATGGAAACTCTAGGGACTTAAAATAAATATGATTAGGAGAGTCAACGGCACGTCAAATCTTAATATCCCGCTATCCCTATTAGCTGCAAAACTACGAAGGGGACAACGGCACGTCAAATCTTAATATCCCGTTGTCCCCATTGGCTGTATCACTACAATGGTTACAACGGCACGGAAAAAATATGACGTTCCGTTGTCCCCATAATGGGGACAAAGGCAAGGGGGACAACGGAACTACAGGAAAAAAACAAAGCCGGCGGGGTTTGGGGGCCTACAACGAAAAATGATCGAATTCCTTTCCCAATTTACACGAATGACGGTTGATATGAAAAAAAAAACACTTTTTTCTATATTTCACCGTGGCTGGAGTAGAAATTAGACTTTGCACATGTAATATGTAAACGATAGTAAACGATAGTCCATAATGTCCCACCTAATATATCGATGATTCAATCATAATTTATCGTGTGTTTGCACGTTCGCACGCAAAGTTTCGAGTTGTGTACCTAAGTTTTGACTAACCTGTAATGTATATGAACTAACCTGTATATTTATGAAATCAAGTAATATACTTAAGAGTCATACACGGCATTAGATAGTTTTATTTTTATGAAGTCACTAATAGTCTCGGAATGAGGGTTCACCATAATTATGTGTTAACATGTAATTGATTGGGATTCCAATGTAATGATGACTCATGCCAAATCTTAATCGGTTAATGAAAATTAAGTTAAATTATTATTATTCCAGCAAAGCGAGCTTATCACTATAATACCACAATCCAGCACACCTTGTGGTCTATTTTATATAAAAAAAAACTATTACAATAGTTTTGAGCTTTCACATAGTGATTTAAGTTCATGTTTAGGTTTTCCGATATCATGGAAATCTTATTTTATAAATAAACTCTAAAAATAAAAAATAAAATAATTAGTATGGACTGCAATTATTGTAATTGGTGCCTGCGTTGGTGTTTTTACCTTAAAAGGTATCTCGCAGGAGCTGCAGTCGCAGTTTGAGTACAATAAAAGCAGTTCATAGAGAAGTTCTCAAGGGACATCACCATTCGCGCGCGCGCCCTTACAAGCTGCGCTTTCTGTTGGTTAAGTCAACTTATTATATTTTAGTGGAAGCAATTACGTAGATAAGTATATTATAGAAGTCATTGGTTCCAAATTGTAGGCAGGTAAAGTATGTATATAAATAGTAACTTACATTAACCTTTTGACCGCCACTGTCGGCTCTGGCCGTCAACTGAACGTCAGTCGTGCTACTAACGGCCACAGGAAAAATATTTTTTAAATAAAAGAGACCTTATCTCGTAAGAATAATAAATAATACCTTGGACACTATTTTACACACATTGATCTAGCCCCAAACTAGGATTCCCTGTATCTTGGGTACTAGACAACGATACACATACTTATATAGATAAACAACCATGACTAGGGTACAAACATCCGTTCTCATCAAACAAATATTAGCCCCCACCGGGACTCGAACCCGGGACCCTTGGGTTCGTAGGCAGGGTCACTGCCGACTCGGCCATTCGGGTCGTCAAGAATTAAGTTGTATTTTGCGTAGCATGGCAAACATGTTTGGCGTGTGAGTGAGCACATTTTGTGTTTGATGTATGGCGGTCAGAAGGTCAAAAAAACTAGTGCACACATACGTTATATGGAGTTGATTTCTTTTCTTCTCCATCCCATATTTGCTGGAAGAAATCTCTCGTGGGCTTGCCCATGTATCGACAGGGAAAAAGAAATAACTTTGTAACACGGGTTTAATGATAAAAGGGTTTTTTTGTATGGAGCCTGGCATACCTACTGTTGACCTACGTTCAAAATCTTGATTTTTGCGGCCATGGATAAATAGAGTAAATTATTACGAACAAAAATATGTACTAAAGAATTCCGTAAACTTTTGACTAAAACGCTGGGTGTTGTCAAAAAAATTAAGATATCCTTTTCCTCACAATGTGAATGTTTGATGACGTTGTAGGGAGGTCTTTATAACTATACGAAAAAAAAACTAAATAGATGTTTTTCACCTTAAACTTGCGATTTCTTGGGATCTAAAAGGAGTATTGGTATGGTTCTTGCGTCAAAAAGGAATAAACATGAAAACTGTTTGTTTAAAATCAAGAAATAATCAGTGGTTTTTGAAAAATAAATAACATAACTTTAGTACGGTTCTGCCGCAGCGACTGACGTAATTACCTTCGTCTTGTAAGTTGTTAAGATGTTCATTTTTGATAGGGGAAACCCCATATTTGAATCAGGTGGGCGATCAGCCTTAGGGCCGAGTGCTGACATAGGGATTTTCCCATTTTCTCAGCGGGACTTTAACGGCGGGGAATTCCGAAATAATGTAGTGAATAAATACTAGAGCCTTTCATTATAATATTTAATTTAATTTATTGATTCTCTGGTAAAATAACATAATACCCCATAAAAATGTCAATTCCAGGACGAAAAAATGAATCACATTCAGTCCGTACGAAATAAACTAGGTACCGCGAAAGCTACAAAACTTGTCAGTTTTTAAGTAGTTAAATAAAAAAGTAAGTGTTGTCTTGTGACATTGTCTGACTGACAAAATTTTGATTTTAATGTATTGCTTGTTGTTTATTAATTCCTAAATATTTATTTGTTTTGCTACCTTGCAGCTGTCCCGAGATAAATGGAACAAACGTGATCAAATACCTCGGTGTCAATCTTGACGAAACCGTATCTTTCAGTGGATATATATAAATAAACTAGCTAGCAGAATTAGAAAGATCATACATATAATGAAAATGCTTAGGCACATCGCTAATAGATCTCTACTGAAAAACATTTATGTATCTATCTGTCAATCGTTCCTCTGCTACTATCTGTCAGTATCAAAGTCAAAATACTTTATTACTGTAGATATTTACATATACTTAGCAAACGTCAATTTTTGCCTCTTCTCTACATTGGACCACTGTGGGAGAAGAAGGGCGTAGAAACTCCCACAGATTGATTTTTAGGTCTCTTTTAAAAATAGGTTGTGCTTAACTAATACAAATATGTTTTTTTTATTATGATTAATTAACAGGAATAAATAATTAAAAAAATATTAACAGCAAGATCTGTGTTGAGCCAGATTAACCCCATACAGTCCCGTCATTTAAGTAATCTTGAACATTGTTTTTTTATTTATTTTATTTTTTATTTTATTTTATTTTATATAATGTAAATCCCTTTTTCGACAAAGTAAAGAGACATGCTTTTTAAATTCGTCAAAATGTAGCCGAGAGAGCACAAAGCAAAGAGCAGTTTTAAAAGTAATGCTGGAAAAATCTCGAAGATATCCGACTGCCGAACTGTATTATGTATGACTCGCAACTTCTCAGTGTCAGAAAACTTTACAGCTGCTAAAGCAAGCGCCATGCATGGCGCACCGCGCGCTAATCACATTTCCAGAATACGGCGACGTACTCATAAAACCGGTCAAGTGCGAGTAGGACTTCGGACCCGCACACGAAGGGTTACATACCATAGTACACGGAAAAACGCAAAACGACAGTCTTTTTTGTACGATACCTTTTAATTTTTTATAATAAAATATTACATTCTAGCTAAGACTACATTCACGGCCCGTACATCTAAACATTGGAGAAAATGGTCAAACCAATCATTTCTTGTATAGGTACTTCTTTTAATTCTTAAAAACCGTCATGTTTCATTATTTGTTGCTATAGCGGCAATAGAAATACTCCCTCTGTAGAATTTTAGCTCTCTGCCTATTTCGGTTGATCCGATAGAGCCCGGTGAGCCGGGACGGACGGACAGACAGAGGGATAGCGGAGGCTTAGTAATAGGGTCCCGGTAGGAACCCTTCAGGGACGGAAACCTAGAAAAACGTATCTATAGAGCCTCCTACAGTTAGAGTACAGACAACTTTCGCCCGTCGTTTTGGAAGATATCTCCACACATTCGTCTACAACAAAACAGCAAAGGAGTGCGACCTTAAAACATGCACTACCAGAGAGGTCAGAAATCGTCTCAGAAAACAGCAAAGGAGTGCGACCTTAAAACATGCACTACCAGAGAGGTCAGAAATCGTCTCAGAAAACAGCAAAGGAGTGCGACCTTAAAACATGCACTACCAGAGAGGTCAGAAATCGTCTCAGAAAACAGCAAAGGAGTGCGACCTTAAAACATGCACTACCAGAGAGGTCAGAAATCGTCTCAGAAAATGGTTACTCGCCCTCACCCTAGGAAGCAGCTAAAGACCTGTTAAACGCCCGCTATTAAATATACCTATATATGTTACATATTAAACACTATATGTTAATGTACTTAATACACATACATATACAAGGTGACATTTAATTGGCTGACCATATTTTGGGGAATGGTAGCACCGATCATTATGAACAACTTTCCCAAAGAAACATGGTCGCAAATGAAAAATATTTTTCGTCCCTCATATGTTGTTGAGTCATATGAATGTTGTTCATAATAATGGGTACTATCGTTCCCACAATATGGTCAGCTAATTAAATGGGACCTTGTATATATATATATATATATATATATATACATATAGTATATCAAAATATCACACACACACACACACACACACACACACACACACACACACACACACACACACACGCTACACTACACTTTACTAACCCAACCTGTCAACCCCTTTTCCCTTTACTTCATTGTCAATATCATAAACAGTAATTTCCACATCTTATCCATTGAGCTAGTATAATAGTAGTTCAATGATCTTATCTTACCACATACAATCAACACGCGATCGCGTTTGCCGCTCTGTGATGGCAACCGTAACTCAAGTTGCGCACGATACAGTTTCGCCTAGTGTGCGCATCACAAGCAAGCTGTCTAAAGGACAAACTACCCACCAATCTTAACATTGTATTTTATCAACCGTGCATTGTAATTTAGACGTCCTTTGTTTTTGTTACCTATCTTTTTGCTGAATAAATGAATTTGTAATTTAAATTTATTTCCATTCATTCGCAATTAAAAGTCATTTTAAATACTGTTTTACTTAATGTTTTTAACATTGCTTGAAACTTGTTTTAAACTGTGTTTTTAAACACTTAATATAAAACATTGTTTTATTTCAAACTATTTTAAACACGTGGTTTAAAACAACTTGTTTTAAACCAACCCAGCTAAGCAGGCAACGGGCAATAATTTCGCTTTACTTTATAATGCGTTGATTTGTAAAGTGGCACTCGACTCAGGGGTGGTTATTTACACGGCACTAAAGCAAAAATATATAATTTTTTTCAGACAAAAGTACCTAAAAATTATTGAATTGTGGCCTTCCATATCATCCGTCGATCCATATCCATATTAGGGCGGAAAGCTATAGTCCAAGTCAGGATTGATGGCTAGAGTGGAAAGAACAAATCGCGGAGGGGCGACGCGCCGTCCCGCACGCGTAGAACCGCACTATGTGCATGAATCAGCCCTGGACATGCTGAAATCCCACAGTTCGTGTCCTCACTTTTTGCTGATTCGGGAATTAACACGAACAAAACCTACGTATCTGTGAAGTTGACTCAATATAACGTGAAATTTTATATACATTATTACCCTGTGTTGTGGGAACATACAAACATCCAAGACCTAGTTTTTTTTTTCTTTATTCCCAGTCGGGGATCGAACTCGGGACCTTTCGCATGGTGGGCAGAGCCACCGAGGTCGTCATGAGAGATAAACATGAGAGTTGAAGGATGTATGGATAGATGTCCGTTATCCACCTGAGAGAAAATTACTGACTTTACTCTTTAGAGTCTTGCCACAAAAAGTAAACTCCTGTTCCACACTTCTTTAAAGATCCAAAGGTTTCGACGTTTATTTGGAAGTAAAACTACGACTAATTTTTTTTATGGTAACACGGTTGAAATTTAAGAGATTTCTGTCCCTTTTCCATATGGCCCACGAATAGAGAATCCAGCAACTAATAATGGGGGCGGCAAAATCCGCCCCGGATTTTCAAGACAAGAAGATAATTTTCAGGCCTTCAGTTAATTTCTGTAAATTGGACACATATTTATTGGACAATAATACTTGTTCTTTAAATCTTGGCTTAAAAAAATATTACCATTAAACGTAACGTAACGTACATAAAGTAAGGTAAATAATGTTTTCCGACTTCTGACCTAAAAATAGTACCTTGGCACTTGATTTTGGGTTCTTAGACGGAAAAAATCTATTCCTAACTTGTTCGAAAAGGGCTTTATACGAACCCCGCTAAGACCTTCGCCTTCGGCTTGTGACAAAAAACATCTCGGTTCGTAAATATTTACTATTGTGAAGCTGACAGGGAAATACATTTCAATTAAACGGTGTACTATAATTAGAAAGACCATGACACGGTAGTCGAAGAGGTAATTTTGTGCAACAGAACAGGTATTCATTCCACGTACGTAGTGTCATAAAGTCAAGTAAAATTTTTTTTGGTACATGTCAAGTTTGATGGCCATTTTAAGTAATGTAGTCGATGTTAATAGTTACAAAAAAAAACTTAAGTGCGGGTTGGACTCGCACATTGAGGGTTCCGTACCATCGTAAAAGTCAACTTAAGGATGAAAATTCTAAAACAAAACAAAAAAGTTATTCCTGCATTCAGTGTCTAGTTTCTGAATATTTTTTCGTTCAATGTTACAATTTTCTAATACGAGCATTAACGTGAACAAGATCGAAATCGATAAGCAGGCTCGATGCAGATTTGCGCCACAAGAGCTTTTGCGGATATGCGGGAGATGTGGAGCGTGAAGCCGTTTTCTGTATATTAGTCAGCTCTGTTAGGTGCTGACTAGTACACAGACTGATGCGCATACCGATGAACAAAATCTGTATATGCCTCAACGCTTACGACTGTAAATAGAATAGAATAATGATTTATTTGCGAGACAGGCACTTACACTAATATATAATACAACATTTCTAATACTAAATTTCTATAACAATATTGTGTGTCGCAAAACGGACCCTGACTCAGCATAATGCTGGCTGGTTTGCAACCAACGCTGGTCTTCCGTCAGAGCCGGTCGGTGATGCCACCTGCCACGGACAATCTAACCACTAAAACAGGATTGTAGTGAGTAAGGTACGTATAGAAGAGAAAGAGAAAGAAAAAAAGTAAAAAGAAAACGGCTTAAAGATTATAAAAAACTAGGTACTTAATACTAGCAAGGAAATAATTAACTAATTTGAATACAAATATTTTGTGCGCTCAATTCCAGTACAATTTAAAAATTCCATGTGCGAAATAAATGATACCTACTAAATAATACTCGTATCGTGTTTATGACCCTCCTGTTTTTTTTGGCTTTCAAATAAGAAATGTTTAGGTTTTATTCTAAAACTATGTAAAATTTCTCTATGTAAATTTATGATCTGGATATAAAATTATGATCAACAAAAACGCTATATTCCAAGTTTCACGAACATCGGCAAAGAGATCGGTAATTTCACTGCTTAAAACAACATACATCGGTGGATCACGGGGGAACATATGCCTTATTCGTGATCTTAAAGTCGCTGGTTCAAATCTCACTGATCCAAAACTTATTGTTTTATTTCTTTTTATCGCTCAGTTTTATTTTACCTTCCGCATAGTCTTCCCCCCCCGCCCCCCTCCCATTTAAACAAAACAACAACTGCTGCTGGACAAATAAACAAGTTGGAGCTGTTAACCTTTTCTGGCGTCGTCGTACGCAATCAGAACTGAGGAAAACAGTGGGGGACGGACCCATTGAATCAGAAAAAAAATTGGAGCTGGTAACTCTTTCTGGCGTAGTGAGCATATGGGTCACGTAGGAAAGGACGGGGGAGGGAAACCATTTCATATTCTCCCGAGAGGAAAAGCCGTCAATGTGTTCTAATGGAAATTCTTTCATCTTAATCATCATTAACATCACGCTCAACCTACTGTTGGCATAAGCCTAAATGCTAGAGTGCCTGTACATTGCTTCGTGGTTTACTTCCTATACCAACTATTTCAGTGAGATCTTGCTGAAGTTGTTACCCTCCACTCCGATCTTTTAATTATTAAAGTCCACAAAGACGAATTTGCGGGCATTAGCTAGTCTTGTAATAGCATAATTCTTTCTGTTCCAGAACTCTTTTGATAAAGCAGTTCTCGGGCGGATTGCTAGCATTTCTGGACTTGAAAGAGGGTTGCGATATTGCGGAAGTATGAAAAACACTGCGATGAACCAACCAATGACAAATTAATGTTCGTCTGATTGATGATGACACAACATCAATAATTATAGAAAATTAGTTTGCCCTTGCTTGACAAGGGCAAACTAATTGGTGGTAAATGTTGGTGATACAGTAAAATTACTGTACATTAGCAACTTCCTCGAAACGCCGCGAAGGTACAAATAAACATGCCTGCATGGTATTTATTTTGTCATCCTCTCCGGCCGAGATTCTTTAACGTGTCTTCTTGCTTATTGTAGCAGAAACTCGACCGCTACGCTCTGTGGCGTAGCAGTACATGGAAATTTGTAATAGCTACCGTTAGTACATCATAACCGATTGGTACATGACCAGCATTCTGATGATTAAACACGAATATTTGCACCATTGCATGGTATTATGTGATGTAAGAAATCTCGTTTTAGAGATAGCTCACCTTGGTATATTTTTCATCTAACGTAAGATTTTTTATAAAGCAATGACAACAAATGAGCACGCCAAAACAAAGTTTTATTTAAGAGACACTGACCATTTCCCTCAATGCAATAAAAATGGATCTGCAACGCGAAAATTTTGGAGCAATGATTTTTTACAACTTCAATTCAAACTTGAAACTGGATGAATCGTTTAATCGACTTCGAAAGGCTTTTATGGATAAGTCCCAATCTAAACAACCGTGTACCGCTGGTCTAAACAACCGTGTACCGCTGGTCTAAACAACCGTGTACCGCTGGTCTAAACAACCGTGTACCGCTGGTCTAAACAACCGTGTACCGCTCGTATAATGAATTTAAATGCGGTCACTTAACTTTGAGCGATGAAGAAAGAAGCGGTCGTCCTTTAACTAACTGTGTTTACGGAAGAAAATGTACTGGTAGTGAAAAAAAAAAACAACAAACGAGGCGAATCACGTACGAGGAGATTGTGCAGATTGAATCGGGAGCGTCCATGACATTTTACACAGCCACTTGGTTTTTGGAGGATGATTTTTTCACGCTGGGTACCTTACGATCTCACCGACAATCAGAGCGCATGGAATAGTGCTGCCATATGATTGATAAATTCGATTCAGGTTTATCCCGCCGTATTCACGACATCATTATAGGTGACGAATTTTGCATTTACCAATTCGATCTAGAAACAAAGCGCCAGTCAACAGTATAGGTAGCTGTTTGTTTCAAAAATAACCAGCGCCTACGAAAGTGAAGCGATCCAGAAGCCCTGGATTTTCTCCTTGATGGGGCATTGAGCATCCAATTGTTCCCTTGATTCCCTTACGAGACCAAAGTAGTATTGATGTAGTTGAGTGGTAGGCTACCAAATGCATGCCAGTAGTTTTTGCTGCTGCGAACAATGAGCGACCGAACACGGGGCTCCGAGGACTTATGCTGCACCACAACAACACGTCCGCATACACGATCAAGACGAGGCGAGGGTCGTCCGCCTTAAGGTCCTGATTTGGCACCGTGTGTCTTCATATTCCCAAAAATTTTAATACAGTTCAAAGCGATACTGTGGCCGGAAGAAGAGCCTATGGCGTTCGAGATGACCGTAGAAGAAGTATAAAGGAAGACTGTAAAAAGTGCTTCGAAAATCTGGTGTTTTTTATTCCGCATATCTTTCTGAGTGTTCTACGTCTATCGAATACTGATAGTTTTACTAATATGTAAATCTCCGTACTGAAAACCCACTGAATATAACTGAAGAGACCCAATTTGTGATTCGACATACACACAGATACACATACGAGTGTAAATGACTGATACGAGTAGTACGATACTGAGTTTATCGTCGTATACGTTTGCTATTGCTCGTAGGGTCGTAGGTAGTTGCAAGGAAATAGTTAAGAAAAAGATTACCATAATTACCTTTATCGTATAAAAATAATATTGTGCCAGCGATTTTGATACAACTTGGTCAGAGAAGCCAGATCAATATTGAATGACCGTATAGCTGAATGTCGCGCTTCATTTCTATTGCTTATCGACTTAGCACGCTGCTCTGCTAATATACCTACTTTGTTATCTGGCACATCGGGTCACTCGACTGACCCATTGCGATTAAGAAGTTGGGGAGTCCGATGACGAGACGTAATGTTGTGATCGACGCTCCTGATGACCCGACGGGTTTATATTTTTATAACGTATCGTCGCCAGCGTCGACGTTTAAGATAGTAGAGAAGAGAAGCCAGAAATGGACTAGGAATTTACAGTCGTATATTCACAGTTACAAATACATTTACAGAAGAAGTAAAATAAATTGGTAGACGTTTAATCGCGGCGAGAGCTGAGAGGCTCAGACTGACAGACAAGTTTGGATTATTCTAGAAGAATTTTACTTTTTATATTACATGAAGCCGAGATATGAAATGAAATTGATTGGAAAAAGGGATTGCAATCCGGTGTCAATTTCCGGATTCCGGATTACAGCCGTATTCCGTCACAAACACGTGGAAATACATTAAAGTAAAAAAAATACACCTGTCGAAAATTCACAATTAGTGTCAAAATTATAAATTTTTGACAAAAATGTTGACTCCTGTCAAAATGAGTGTTTACTGTTAAAACAGTGACTGTGTCAAAAATAGTGACAGTTAGCCAATCGGTAAAGTGATATAACAGGAATATCAATGTCGTATTAGACAACCAGCGGTTATTTTAATAAAAATAAACAGTTATCGAAGAGGAAGGACTTATTCCTGCCAAATAACCGGGTTATCTAACATTAATTATGTTTCCTCTTAGAACACTGGTTATTTAAAATATTTTTTTGAATAGGAACAAGGAATTATTTTGCCAATACGGATTGTCGCCTCTTTCTTCAGTGAGTTTCTCCAATGTTTCTCAGGGTTCTTCACCAACTCGACACAAGAGACTGGACACACATGTGTCCAGTTGGTGAAACTCAAAATAAGTATCACTTATTATGTCGTCATCTGGACACGCCAAGATTTTTACGCGTTTCCCCATAGTGAAACTTAAATTAAATCACTTTTATGTTTTTGTCAACTGGACACATTCAGCATTTTTGCAAAGGGTACAGTCAGGTTAATAATCGCCTCGCTCATTTAATTAATGGACGAGGCGATTTCATGAAAAAGCTGCCTCACTTTTTTGCTTGAAAAACCCTATCAGCTTCTATTTAAGGCATTTTGAAATAAAACTAATATATAACAATCAAATATAATCACCATTCATTAATATGGAGACATGTAGCGTAATAATATTTAATAAAATCTAAGTATACCTAATAATTTAAAATCCTCACTTCGAGTATCATAGAAAAATCAAATAAGGACAAACATAATTTAACTCAACAAAATATATTTTTGTATTTTTCAAGGATAAACGCTATGACGTTTTAATCTTGAAAGATACACTCCACTCCTATAACATTAAAAAATCACAATATAAACAATAATCATTCAACTTAACTCGGTAACAACACAATATTTGACACTTTGGAAATAGAGTATGTCAGTAATATGTAAAGTAACTGTATCACAGTCATTTTGCTAAGACTAAGATAATATAAAGATCAATAAAATCAACATAGAATATTATTATAAGACAGTATAAAGATACTTTATTTATTTATATTTTCGATATAGTGGCCGATGCTAATTTCTCCTGATTCAAATTCTCTGATAGTGTTCGCGATCATAGTATTCAAATAGTTTACTTTTTTTTCCATCCCATCCCATTCCATCATAACCCGGCGCCAAAAATCATTCGTGTCTCTTTTGATCACGACCAAAAACTGTACCACATTTGGTTTCCGTTTCAATTTTCTGTCTATTCCGGCATTCCATGCCTCTACAGAATTATTAGTGCGATGATGTTCTATATAGCAGTTGTATGTGTTTGCATAATCGGAATGGTCATCGAGCCACGTTTTGATAAGATAGTCGTTAAATTTTGTTGCAGCTTCAGTGTTTGTGCATTCCGCCATGATATTTAACTAGGCATCTGATTGTGCGTCAATCGGTAAAAATGGCAATGTACAATATCTCTTCACGTGATCTTTCCCCAATTTCGACTTTGTAAGGCAAACATTATAGGGGTTCGTACCAACTCGACACAAGAGACCGGACACACGTCAAGTGTCCAAAAGCATAGAGATAATGACTTTTGAATACTAACAGTGTCAAAAATATATTCCCTTATAAATTCACAAATCGTGAACAATTTTACAACAAAATCACCCGTTCACAGCAGTGGTTGAGTGGCCGATGATGATTGTGACATAAAACATTAATCTGCGTGACTGTACTTTGTCATAAATTCGGGTTTGGTCCAGTTGGAAAAAAGGTTAAGTTTCACTATGTGAACATGCGTAAAAATCTTGGCGTTTCCAGATGACGACATAATAAGTGATACTAATTTTGAGTTTCACCAACTGGACACATGTGTGTCCAGTCTCTTGTGTCGAGTTGGGGAAGAACCAGTTTCATGTTTGGTAAACATATGCTAGTGCTGCATGGCATGGTGGTCTTAGTTTAATTTAGACATTTCATTACCACTCCGGCCTAAATAGGCTTTTAGTACCTATTCTGTGCCGGACCAAGAAATGAAGTTCTAGGTAATCTAATGGCAGGTTGACCGTATCCTGTTTACTCGTATAAGTATAATAATAATGGTTGCATTTTTATTTTGCAGTTTTTGATTGAAAAAAAAAATGACATTTAAGATGCAGATTTACCTGAGGACGGTTCTCCCACTACCCTAATACAGTATTGTTTACTACATAAAATAAGGCCGCTAGCACTTGGTCCGCAGTCCCGGCTACCACGACTTTGAGACCTTCCGGAAGGACTTAAGTTTTTTCGATCACAGTTCTTTAATCGCATAAAATACAGTGCAACGTGAACTTTTCAATATAATTTATACGTTTAGTCCTAGCATTTTATATTGAAACATCGTAATTATATAATTCTGACAAGTTCCTTGAACAATATTGGGTAATATTTGATTTTACCATAAGTTTTGATATAATTACTAATGTTACCATTATATACAAATAAATAGAAATAAATTATTTATTTGTATATAATTAATGTCCATTACCCGGATGCGAGTAAGATTAAGCCATACTCCATCACACTGGCTCAGTGCGGGTTGATGGAGGGCTTTTACGACCACAACCAAATAGCGATAGTAGCCGGGACCTACAGTTTAACGTGTCATCCGGAACACTGAACGCCCGGTAATGTACCTAAGTTATATTAATGATCTCATTGGTACATGGTCAGGATTCGAACCTGCATCTCCTGTGTGACAAGCAATTTGAACTTGAATGAGCGAAGACAGGTAAACATCTATAGGCATGACAGGGGCGGGCGGGGTGGTGGTTGGCCTTTGTCAATGTTGCCAGATGTTTGGTCAAAAAGCCGCCACACTCGACCTGAATTTGATGATAGTCGTCGCCTACTTTCGCGTTTAGAATGTGTTTGCGATATCAGGGAACTATCTCACCGATTTTGGCCTCGAAGCTTGCGATATCAGACAAATGGGGTCTCTGATAATATATCAATTAATTAATTCAATTGTTGTTCTATTTGAATTGTAATCTTAGATAGTTTCATTACAGAAAAAAATATACACCTATCATCTAAAGTTGATAGACTTACAAGAGGAAGTTAAAAGTGGAAAAAGTTGAACGTGTGCGATCCAAGGCGCTTTTACCCTACATCTTCGTCATTTTTATGACACTCTTTATAATCTATGTTTACCTACATACGAACTAACAACATGATAAGATTGTTTGAAATGAAGTTCTCATTACAACTGGTCCACTTCATTGTATAGCTAACTAAATGCAATGTAATGTAATAATGAATGTAAGTGCCATGACTGAAGTGAAGCAAGAACATCTTTGCAAAGTTGACTACAAGTTAGCAATGCAGTTAACACATATATTTTTTGAAACAGCGAATATGAGTATTTTATTTTATTTTATTTTTACAAGTAAGATAACATTTACAAATGCGTACAACTTGACCTCCCTCTATGTATTCAAAATAACAAATGCTCTTCAGGTTGCCGTCGTGGAGTGGCAGGGTGTCCAACATGCTGGCACCATTACCTCGCTGTATGGCCAGACTGATCCTCTGGGCGAGATAGGTGCCAGCTATGGAATCCCCCGATGCTTGAACTAGGGTTTTCGAAATCTCCCTAGACTTGTCGAGCGTCGGGCCCCCAAGGCCCGAGGGTCTCCATGCTGAACGGCACAAATATGTAGCTATCCCCGAGAGCTGCATATTTGCGCCGCTTGAGACCCTCCGCCACAGCGCCGACCCCATAAGGGAGTCGCTGGTAAGTGGGATGGCACCAGCGTGTCAACACATGTCGCGTCCCACACTAGCGACATAGTATAAATAAGAAACTAGCGACTTCCCATGCTGCCATGAAATAAGTGTCATTCCGGCGGGCCTCTTACCGTCGTCGCGGGCTGTACCTGTCTCGGTTCTAAGATGGACGGCACATCCTCGCTGGAAAGGGCCCGGCGGACAATATCATTTAGGGCAGTATATCTGGGGTAACAGCTGGCGCTGTAATGGCAAGACAGGCCGTGGTGTCCTTGTGTGCACATGCTGGCATCGCAGTGGCAGGGATCTACCTCATTGGTTTTTATCCCACATCGCAGGCAGACGGCCAGCGTCAGGTTGGTCCTTTCCATCAGCGTATCGGGCTATCTGGACGGAATGGTTGAAGCCTGTGCCCTGACTCTCGTTCCCTGGTTGCTAGGAGACTAGCACGCTCTGCAGGGTCGGTTGCCGCGTAAAGTAGTCTTTGGGAATTTTTGTTGAGCGGGAATTTTTATTCCAGACAGGCTTGCGACCAAGCATTCCTAACATTGGCCAGGCACGTGACCTCGACATCGCAAAGTGATGGGTTTATTATTTTGCCGTAGAGGTCACGTATAACATGTGCTTAGTACAGGAATGCTGGGAGCACAACATCTGATACTTTTCGGATTCCCCAAGCCACCATGCCTTATAGGCAGGGGCAGTGGTCGTAAAAAATGCAGTTCAGGATGTTTGTCATGGTTTTAAGTATTGGCTGCTAGGGTTGAAAGTGTTGAATGGATTCCAGAGTGGAGAACAGCGGAGGACATAAGTTCATTTGGGATCAAAGAGGCAGAAACAAATGATTGTAAGGCCCATAAGGGGGTTAAGGTCTCTCAGTCTGTCTGCAGTCTCGTCGAATTTTGAAATTTGCTCTGTAATGTAGCTGGGGATCCCATCCTCGGGAACAGGAGAACCCAGAAAGCGCAGTGATTGCTCGTTTAAAAATGTGATGCCAGGTGCAAGATATGTTAAGCTATTGTTCAATGGAGTTTTTTCTGTTGATGTGAGCTTTCAGATAGACAAAGCTCGCACTTAGAGTAATTTAGATCCAAACATATTTTGCCGAATTCATAAGTCAACTACTAAATAATACTGTGAAGGATATTTCAAATGTTCTGCCGCTATCAATCTGATAATTTCTCGTTCGAAACAGCATTAAATTAAACATTTCCATCAACATAACATATGAAATGCATTCAGATGGAAAGTTATGACTTTTAAATCTTCAAGGACGCTTTTTGGGGTCGCCTCGGGGTCCCGTCATCGAAGTGCCAAACGTTAACTTTAGAATTTAGACTGGTTATGGTCGGCTGGATTGCTAAACCGAAAATGCCAGATGGCATCTCATTTCATGATAAAGAAAGTAAACACCACTAATAATTCACCAAATTAAAAACTTAAAAAAACTAAGCCCTATTTGTTTCCGGGGTTCGAATGTTGTCAAATACGTGAAAACAAGGCTACGAAATCAGTCTGTGTGACGGTAAAGTCTACACATATTACACGACATAAACGAATATACAGAACATACTTATAGACGGAATTCATCTCATGACAATGACTTTAAAACACCACTGATGTCACAGCAAAGTAATAATACGGAATTTTGTTTACCTGGACGATATCATAATTCCTGTCTTTTTGCTTTAGAAACCAAATAACGGAACCGATTTCTAATTTTCAAAAAGTGGGACCAAACTGGAAGGTCACTTTTTCAAATGTCAAAAGGATATTTGAAATCGGTTCATAAATACACCATCGAACAATGAAAAAGTTCCAGTGACATAGCACCAAATTACTCCTAAACGGGAAAGGCTAGCTTAACGACGTCGTCTGTAATATTGAAGTACATGTAACAGCGCATCAGAATATTACCAATTAAAAGAAATACTTTTTAATTTATGAAGTATGTCTTAGGAGATATTAAGGTGTTTGTCGGCATTTTGTCGGTGGAACTTTTTCATTGCTCGTCAGTGTAGAACCAGTTTTGACTAGGCAACAAACATAAAAAACCGGTCAAGTGCGAGTCTAAATCGTGCACGAAGGGTTCCGTACCACCGTTCAATGGAAGAGATGGTGTGGAGTGAATAGTTTGGATTTTACACAGCAAAATGTTGTTTACAAAGTTATTGGTGCGGTTACTTTCACACTCCATGTACGTAACCAGGTGCATCCATAAGTTTGTATTGAAACAGTAACTCTAACCTGACCAAAAGAGATTGTTGGCAGGCTCAAGATACATTTATTAATAACAGGGTCGTGAGTCGAATATTGGTGATATTGTTGAAACGCTGGATAGGGACTCGCCGGGAATTTGTAGATTTCAGCTCCTTGGTAGACTCAATCCGACTGGTCCACTTCTCCAGACGTCAACAAGTGATTATGCGGTTAGCGCCAGGAGGATATTATTCCTCGGCGTGGAACCCTGGAAAGAGACCAGTGTGAATGATAGGAATACAAAAGCGCTACAGCGCCCAGCTATCAGGCGACGGCTCCCCACACGGAGACTTCCGACGAGGGCCCTAGGGTAATTAGGATCTAAGAGTGCCGCAGTCCAATAGACACTGTATAGAAAAGGGAAATACATAGAGAGTATAAAATACACGAAAATAAGAAAGACTAACTACGAACCAATGCTTACCCATGGATTGGGGATAGTAGGGAAGTTTCAAATCAACTACTGCACTTTACAGCAACTAAACATTCAGCTCCATTACAGTACTAAAGGGACTAGCCCATCGCCGCAACTAAAGGCGTGACTTAAAAATTATTGATGCAGAAGATACAACCTCACGTTTCAGAGCTCAAACAATGTCTGCGTCAAAAAAAAACAATCAGCTGCCAGACGAGATTCCAGACTCGAATTTCCGAATTTCTATAGTTGTACTTTTTATCTGGCTAATCCGCCAGTAGCCAATATGGTCAAAGAGGTAGTACGTTACAGTATGTGGTATTGAAAGAATTGTTGTATGGGAGCTCCCTTAAATATTTCTTTTATCCTGTTTTTTAGTATTTGTTGTTATAGCGGCAACATAAATACATAATCTGTGAAAATTTCAACTCTATAGCTAGCTAGGTTCTTGAGATACAGCCTGGTGACAGACGGACGGACGGACGGACGGACGGACAGACGGACGGACAGCGGAGTCTTAGTAATAGGGTCCCGTTTGGAACGCTTCGGGTACGGAACCCTAAAAATAAATAAATATACAAGTGAGGTAAACTAATTACACAAAAAGAAAAGTAGCTAAGGCACCCGTCGCCCGCCACCTCTTCTGCTACCTTTGCATGCTCCGCCGCGTCGCACCGTGCCCGGGTGGGAGGACTGCACCCGTTGTTGACCAGGGCCTCCAAGGCCTCAGACGCGACAAGTGGGCGAAGGATGGTACCAATGAACCACGGGAAAACCACCACCCGCCACAACCCTCGCCAGGATCACTATTTATGGAATAATTCACTGATTAAGTTTTGGTTTATGGCTGCCTTGTGTATAATTATTTTATTTTAATTTACTTTATTATTTATTTATTTACAAATTGAAAGTGTCATCATCATCATCATTCATCATAATTTGATACTGTTTTGTTATTTGCCAACACTTCTTTGTTCTCTCTAGATAACCTCAAGTTGTTTTGTACCTACCTATCTGCGATCGGCTATGCGTGGTTGCAAATTATTGTCTTTGGCACTGGCATCGCTTTTTTTAGTTGATTCGTTGCCCGTTTCGTTGCTAAATCACAAAAATAATCAAACAGCTATCTCTAAAATATCATGAACGCTTTTAACCTTAATCTACCTAGTTATTTAAAAAACATATTTGTATGCTGAAAATAACGTCATAATGCGTAAGGTGATAAGATAACCGATATGAGGAGAATCACGTTTCGCACAACACGTGGTCTCGCAAGGCTAACCAGATGGGTAACACAGCGTAACACAACACAAAGGAACGTCAAAAATCATATCAAACGAATCTTGTTCTTAACGCAACCTTGTACCTTGTAAAATATATGTTACAGAGCCCTAAAACATGGGATGTTTGATTGTTCACTCACTGATTGTAATGTATGACCACTCATAGCTTTTTTACAGAGTAGTCCGATTTTGATATTTTTTTTTGATAATTCTTTTTTGGATCGATAAGGTTTATCGCTGGAAATTTGATTAGGTTATTTCTTTAAATTTAAGTTAATTTAGTGATCTTTGTTCATTGATTGTTTGGCGCCGACTCAAAATTACTTAGGTATAGGTGAGGCTAATTAAAAACTCAAATTAATTACAAAAGTATATACTTAGGTATACTTACATTAGTTTAAGAACTTAGTTATTTAGGTTAAATAAAAAAGGGTTTATCATTTTTATCTTTTCAGTTTTGTCGGCGGTTTATTTTTTTGTTAAAAAGTGTTTTATGGTTTATACATATTTTGAAGTCGCTTCATCAAAACCTCCAACCCCCTTTCGATTCCGCTGCCAACAAAAAACAACAATGTTTAAAAAAAAAGGAAATTTGGTGCCTATTCAAGTTATTATTATAGACACAATCAAAATTAAAATTTAATCATAACTCCTGCTGATGGGCACTGGGAAGCCCGGTCAGTACGCGGTCTATCCTATGTATGTATATTTATTAGTCCAGGGAACGGTCACAATAGCCATTGGCCTTAGAGTCAAAAAAGAAACCACCTACGAGTTTGTCACCTGTTTGATTGATTCTCGCATATGGTGCCCACTTAGGTGACGTGAAGTGACAAGTGTGACATCACCTAAGTGTGCGAGTTAGTTGCATTGCAGTAGTGTTTAACCGTGTGTTTTTGGCCTTAGCATTACCTTACAGGCACGACTGCACGCTGAATTGCAATATTTAATTCTTCCTAGGTCCACAAATGGGATGACTTTTCGTCATATATTACTAACTACTGCATCTGCATTTAAGATTTAAGATTTCCATGAGGATTTTACATTTGACTCATTAATTTTCCTTATAGTTCAACTACGGAAGTTAGAGTAGCAGAGTTTGGTAATTCAGATCAAAGGATGATTAAAAGGTCTGTTTTTCAGCGATGTTCATTCTGTTTTTTCGCTTAAGACTCGGCTTTTCAAGTACATTTCAGGTACTGCAGGTGGCTTCCACACGAGTTCCATCGAGAAATTAGTATTGAAGTAGAAGTAGGCTAGATACGGCTTTGCAAAGCGCCGTTTCGTATCATAAACTGATCTTTGTCATTTAGTTTTTTTTATCTCCCCATAGCCAGAAATGCGTTATTTACAGCTGATCAGAGTGGAAGGGCCTTACCACAAAAAAATATGTTTTGTGGTAACAATGGAAATCTTTGGATTTTAGACAATATATGTATAGACTGTCCTTAAGTATAAACTTTTCGCGCTTATTCTATTTCAAGGAAATTTATAAGTACTAGAAATCTAAAAACCACTTTTAGGGTCCCTACAGGCCGTATCTGTACTTGGAGATTAACTTCAATGTTTCTGTTGTTTCAGCGTCAAAGACCATCCTCAATAATGTATCTGGACATTTCAAGTCTGGGCAGCTGACAGCGATCATGGGACCATCAGGGGCTGGGAAATCCACGCTTATGAATGCATTGACTGGTTTTGCGTAAGTTATCCTATTACCGTCTCAGTTTTAAACCCAGACATGAACCGGTTATACAAAATGAAGATAGAGACTATATTACCTATGTATTTACATTACATAGATACGTAAAATTCGAAGCAATATTTGAAGGAGTAAGGAAAATTGCATTATTTCAATCAGTGCGACTACTATGGATGCTGGGTCTTACGATACTTCTGGCGATCCAATGGGATATTTGTATTTCATAATATTATATTGAACAAATCCTTTTCCCGGTTATTCCAGGACCACAGGCGTTACAGGAACAGTTAGGGCTGGCGACAGTGTCTGCGATTTCGGCAGTAAACAAAATGCAAGGCAAGCTTTCAAAGCATACAGAAAGAAGTCGTGCTACATACTGCAGGACGACAGACTGAACCCACTCTTTACAGTCATTGAGCTGATGAGGTTTGCCGCCGACTTGAAGCTGGGAGGAGCACGAGGAGCACTTACGGAGAAGATGAAGAGTACTGTGGTTAGTGATTGAAATGCAACTTTGAAAATACCGAGAATACATATTTCTGGTTAGATTTTGAGATCTGAGAGGAAAACAATTTGACTTCACAGAATTGTTTCCAATCGAATTAGTAATTTCCATTCAATTATGATTAAACTCGATAGTAATAATACTAATAATACACACATTGATCTAGCCCCAAACTAGGATTCCCTGTATCTTGGGTACTAGACAAAGATACACATGTTTATATAGATAAATATTATACTTAGATAGATTAATAGCCATGACTAGGGCACAAACATCCGTTCTCATCAAACAAATATTTGCCCCCACCGGGACTCGAACCCTTGGCTTCGCAGGCAGGGTCACTGCCGACTCGGCCATTCGGGTCGTCTTTACAATAGGTACATTTGTCCAACAAATAAAGCCTGACCTTAAACATCGTATTTTAACTTATTTGCATCTTTTCAGATAACCGAAATTATAGATACATTAGGACTGAATGGGACTGAAAACACTAGATGCGGAAATTTATCTGGTGGTCAACGAAAAAGGGTGTCAATAGCTGTAGAACTTATAGACAATCCACCAGTTGTATACCTTGACGAGCCAACCACGTGAGTAGTGACATTGTAACTAGATCTTGAATAGACTGATAATGATAGTAGGCATATCCTCTGTACCAATTATGATCATAATTATGGGAACTACTAATTTCGTACAATAATACCATTGCGAATAAGTAACTGGTGTTTATCTGATAATTTCTAGTCATCAGAAAAGAAGGAAAACAGCTTCATAATAATAGGATGCATCAGTGTAGCTGTTGCGTGTAGAATTCTTGGCAATATTTGTCAAACACCAATGTTTTTTACAGAGGTCTGGACAGCCTGTCTTCAGTTAACACTATCGAGATGCTAAAATCTCTAGCAGAGATGGGTCGGACCATCGTATGTACAATTCATCAGCCATCCGCCTCATTGTACTCATTATTTGACCAAGTGTATGTCCTTGCGGAGGGCATGTGCGTGTATACGGGCTCCAGTGATAATACCGTGCCGTATCTGGCATCGGTCGGGCTTCAATGTCCAATGTACCACAACCCGGCTGATTACAGTAAGTTTTTCATCACACCCAAATTATACCAATGACATAAATATCGTTGGTCTGAGGCAGGACCCTGCTCCTAATCCTGTTAATTCTATTACAATTTTGTTAAATAGCGCGCATAGCCAAAAGCGCGCGGCGCGCGGCGGGCGGCGGCTAAAAGCTAATAATATTTGGGTCACAACTTCCCAAACACCCAATATTAGGAACAATGTATTTCAATATTATTTTTGATCCGCAGTTCTAGAAGTAGCTAATGGCGAGTACGGATCCCTGAACGAGACCCTCGCAGAAGCTGTCGACAAACAGGACTGGTCGAAGAAGGTCTCCGAGGTCGCCAGCAATAACATCAGTGCTGAAAAAGTAGAGGGGTTCTCCTGTGGCAGGACCACCATCGTTATGCGGCCTCCGAGTGAGCTGTTCAAGTTTAGAATATTGCTGAAGAGATGCCTCATTCAGATGTTTAGAGATTGGGTGAGTGTGAAGTCCACAACTGGACTTTGTTCTTACTAAACATGAAACTGAATTTAAATAGAAACCGCATATAATAAGTTACCATATACAAGGCATGACCAAACAAAACACTAAGATACACGGAACCTAGTATGGAATTCAATGATTTACAAAGTGTATGCAAATACTTGAGTCGGTACCTATTCAAACTACGTATAGTTTAAGTGCCTATTTAGCAAATTGATAATCAAATGACGTATACCTACTTCCTAATCATACAAGGTCATTATATTCATGTAAAGATTCAGAAAGATATGTTGTAGATTGACGTACGTATGGATTTGGCGTTATGCAGATTAGGTATGTTGGCGCAAACGACCACATGTTTAAGCAAATGTTAGATCAATTCACAAAACATTTTGATTATTTGCACATCTACGAAGTAACATGTTAATAGCAAATAGCCACGAATTGCCAAACATGACGGAGTGTGAAGAAAACCACTTATAGCTAAGTAGGTAAACCATTGTGGTTTTCTGGTTTGCTTTAAAATATTATTCTATTTTTAGCACAGAGTGCTCATTCCATACAGATTAAAATTAGCAACCCTTCGTAATCCATAGATGGCGCTGGAAGCAAAGTTTGTAATTTTAATGCCATGGTTTCAATCAACACACTTGTAGATAGCGCTAGGCTCATATTAGAATATAAAATAAAAAAGATTCAGAATTGCAAATAGGTTAGTTTTTGGTAAATCTTTTTAATCTTTATAATTTATTTAATATAAATAAAATAAGTCAAGCAAAAATAGGTTATTTTTAATTTAAAATCAAATCTTCTAGCGCCATCTCGTGGTATTTGTAATATTGAAATAGTACTGCTCCAAGCGAAACAGGCCTCGAACTAAAGTTGCTTTCGTAGCATCTCTGATTACGTCGTTGGTGACATATTTTGGTCCATGCGGTTTATCTGTATTAGTATAACATTAAAGTATCTGTGCCACAGATACTATGACCACAGATTCTGTGGTCATAGTACTGAATCATAATCATAAGTCTACATTATGAACGTTTTGACATACATATGACAGACCTTTATATCTTTGTACACAATGCTGTGTACTTCTTGGTTGGATTGTACTTACAAAAACCATATCCTCAAGGGTCACGGCACGGGATAAGACACTTATCTAGAATGTCGATGTAGAAATAATCAAAATTCGCGCCAAGCATTTGACATCATTACCGACATATTAGGTATGTGAACATCCAGATAAACGTACTGTAACTCAGTATCAGACCCGCACCGGTAGCATGCCCTCACTCACCTAAACCGCGCATCTTAGCACGTCTAATTGTCAAAATTCGCGGCTCACTGACACTTCATGCAACATGTGAGCATCCAAACACACATCCGCACATTTTGCGCCACAAGAACCGCGCGGCTGCGAGCTTGGCGTCAAATTCGCGCGGGGCATTTATCGCGAATTTTAACGTTTCGTATGACTGGTTTATCACCATCTCCGGAGGGCGCGACTTGAGTTTGCACGTCTGTGATATAATTGGATATTTTTCTTTGCTCAAGTGATTGGATATTTTTCTTGCTCAATATTATGAAAATGAATAATATCTGTGAATTAAATGGGAACAACCGTCGAAGTACTAAAGCCTCTCACATCATGGGCGATTCACGCATTAGATTATAATATCGGGGACGCTCAAGTCCGCAAGAAATACATGGATCCCACAGCCCTGCACGTTCCGTAGGCAGCGCTAACCAGCAACAAACTAAATTTCATGGCACTAATTTCCAGCTTGAGAGAGAACATGATCAGATTATGATCTTTGAAATACTCTTGACACAAGCAAAGTTAAACTCAAAAGGGGTGAGGCACGCAGAGGTCACTCTCTAATATTTTATTTTCGTTTTTACACAGACAGTGACCCACCTGAAGGTGGTGCTTCACATCTTCATCGGCGTGGTGATGGGTCTCCTCTTCGAGAACGCCGGTGTGGATGGCTCCAAGACCATCAACAACCTGGGGTTCCTGCTCATTTGTACCGCGTTCCTAGGCTACACCTCCCTTATGCCAGCTGTGCTAAGATGTAGGTAAATTATAATGGCATTTTCTTGAAATCAACTGTTGATGATAGACTGTGGTTTTATTAAACAACCATAGAAATTTTACAATTATGAATTATAGTATTTTGCCAAATTCATATTAAAGTTTAATTTCGTCATTTAGGTAGATACCTGAGAAACGAAGAAGGCCTGTTTCGTTGGACACAATATTTCGTCTTAAATAAAAGTCATTGTTTTACGACAGGAGTCACGGTTTAAAAATAACAGACACATATCTTTAGTAAAGTCGAAGACAGTAATTTGAGATTATGGGCTGCTATCTTATGATTGATTTTACCTCCGCATTCCTTTAAATATAATGTGTTTATTTTGTTAATTTACAGTTCCACAAGAGATGCCTATCATAAAAAAGGAAAACTTTAACAACTGGTATAACCTGAAGACATATTACTTAGCTGTCCTGGTCACCGGAATACCTATCCAGGTAAACTCATTCATCAATATAATGCATATTTAAATTATAATCCATGAGTAGTACTCGTATAAAGATACTCGTATAAATCAAATAGGTATTAAATTACCTTCGTGCCACCACCATCCAATACATTATTGTCATACAAATTTAGTTGGAGTATTTCCAAAATTGTATCTTTGAACTGTTCGATTACGTTGTCTGTGATGCAACACCTACAGGCCCGACGATGTTATTGACCGATGTCAGGCTTAGATTTAAAATTAAAATTAAAATATACTTTATAATAATATAATAATAATATCTTGGAAACTATTTACACACATTGATCTAGCCCCAAACTAGGATTTCCTGTATCTTGGGTACTAGACAACGATACACATACTTATATAGATAAATATTATACTTAGATAGATAAACAACCATGACAAGGGTACAAACATCCATTCTCGTCAAACAAATATTTGCCCCTACCAGGACTTGAACCCGGGACCCTTGACTTCGTAGGCAGGGTCGCTGCCGACTCGGCCATTCGGGTTGTCAAATTTTAATTAGTACTTCATTTTTATATTTACAATCTTTTGTCAAACCAGCTTATTATCCTTGTCTATCTTTATTCTTTTAAACGTTTCACGATACGTTAAAGAGAACACGTATGACATGACTGCTAGTCACTAATGTAGACTACATTACTTGTAATTTGCTGATGAGGCAGTATCAGGCGTCGCCGAATTTCGCTTGTTGCACAGTGTGCATGGAGCCAAAATCCGCGACTCATGCACATGTGCGTGTGCATGTGCATTGCATGTGCATTGCACACATATATGTTTTTGCAGGAACTAATTAATTCTGGATCTACATGGATATGACTTCATGAACACATGTACATGAAGTCTATGAATGATGAATTTGATTACACTAAACTAAAAGTACCTCTATGATCGTAAATAAGAATTATAAAAGAAAACGTTATCTGCCTTTTGCTTGCTTTGCTTCAACTCTTTCTTCCTTTGTCCTATGACCTTAACTTCAGTGTTGCTTGCTCTCTTCAGTGGTTGGATGCATTTTGTTTAATATCTGCCTATTATTTTTCTAACCTACCGAGTTACCCTCCACCACATATATACATGCCTATATGTATGTGCTCTCGCATTTTTCCTAGAGTAGACGTGAATTCCACTTATTGCGTTCTGCGATACATACCATTGGTATATTAAGCATGTACCATTTGTTCTCAATTCTTGCTTTACCGTAAACTACATTTATCGATACGGTACTGAGATATAGGTAAGTCAAGGTTAAGGTGCTATTATCCCACTCCTCTTGAAGAACAGGCGAACTATGTCCATTGTTGTTCCACCCGTAGGTCCAACACTGGAGAGATTCCCTCGTCGTCGGTACCACCTCAGTTTATTACTGCTTAACTGTTTCCAGATCTGGTACAGCTTCGTGTACTCGGTGCCCTCCTACTTCCTGTCGGGCCAGCCGCCGGACATCACGCGCTTCCTGATGTTCGTGCTGGTGCTGTCCATGATCACGGTCTTGTCAGATGCCATCGGGAACGTCATCGGAACCTGCGTCAACCCCATTGTGAGTTTCATCACGCCATTACAACGAGTGCAGAATTTAATCATAAACATACACATTTACTTAGAGGCACATACATTGCTTTTGGCTTTTTAGGGCCCCGTACCCAAAGGGTAAAAACGGGACCCTATTACTAAGAATCCGCTGTCTGTCTGTCGCCAGGCTGTATCTTATGAACCGTGATAGTTAGACAGTTGAAATTTTCACAGATGATATATTTCTGTTACCGCTTTAACTACAAATACTAAAAAACAGAATGATTTTGAAATACTAAAAAATAAAATATTTAAGGGGGCTCGCATACAACAATTCTTTCAATACCACATACAAACTTATGAATGCACCTGGTTAATTGTGAGAGTAGCACCAATAACTTTGTAAGCATCATTTTGCTATGTAAAATCCAAAATATTCACTCCACACCATCCCTAACATTGTACGGTAGGACGGAACCCTTCGTGCGCGAGTCCGACTCGCACTTGGCCGTTTTTTTAAATCCCCAGCCGGGGGTCATTCCCTTCATGATGGCACTTATTAATGTGTCTTTCTCTATCGATGAAATAGTATCTTACAGTTCGCGTACTTAAATCTACTAAGTATATAGGATTCAAATTGTTGGTTAATAGGACTACTGTTGTAACAATAATACAGTTCTCGGTAGATTTAGATAGATAGTAGTAGATACACAATTGATTTTAATCAGCAAGGGGGCTGATTTCACTGAGTTCCTAGTTGTTTTTAGCCTCATAGTTCTCGATACCAAAACAAATCTTAACTTTCTTTCTATTGCACCCAGAATGGAACATTCATCGGAGCTATCACCACCTGTGCAATGATAGTGTTCGCTGGTTTCCTGGTCCTCCTGTCGCACATGAACAGGGTCATGAGGACTGTCTCCTACATCTCATTCATGCGGTACGGGTTTGAGGGTCTGATCCTTGCCCTGTATGCCTATGGCCGGAAGCCTATGGAATGTCCGGAGACGAAGGACTATTGCCATATGATGTAAGTGGAGGTTTTTTATTTTTTTCTTATTTTGCGGGTGTACAAAGTATTTTATGCTAAGACATCCCGTCTCATTGGTTTTGTGCTTTTGAAATGCTTTTGTGGTTTGTTTAGGTACCTTGGTCCTAGAGAGAGAGAATTTATGTTTGCACCCGAGATTAATTCTAAAACATTATGGCCATACCTTGATGAATGATCTGGAGCTGTTTTTTATATTCGTATATCATGAAGTATATTAAAGTTGACCTGGTTATTTATCTACCTCTAGGGTTTTTGATATAGATGGTACATTTGGTTTACCTAACTATAGGTAGGTCGTTTCTCAAATGGAACTAAAGTTACTGCGTCTAATAAAATGAGCACATTGAAAATGCAGCAATTTTACTACCACTACACGTGGTACCTATTGTAAAGAATTATTCACGTAGCATTTATTATTGCAATTTGAGATGCCATAATATATCTAATAGAAAACGTGTTTCTGTAATTGCCTGCAGTAAAAACCTTCATCATCATAAACTGTTGATTTATATAATTGGGGCAATTATGGTAATAATGATTAATGAGGAAAACCAGACAATGTCTTATGAGTAAGTGACATGACAAGTTGCGAAGATAGCCAATTCTAAGTTTACACTTTTGCATGACCATAATCTTGTAGTGACCCTGATTCTACAGCTCATGTAAAACACTGCGCTGAGGTACCTACGCTATTCTTTAAGACAAGAGCAACTTAAACTAACTATGTACTTATACTTGCTACACAGAATCAGATAGCTCTTACACTTTTATGTGAATGTGACCGATATACTGAGATGGGTAGACACTGAACCAATCAACTATTTTTATATCTAGTTCAGTTTCAACTCCGGGGCTTTGAGAATCGAACACAAAATTATAGATGTCGTGGCCATATCGTAAAACCGAAGTGGCCGCAGACTATTTCATGAAATACCCGGCCAGATCATCAAATGGTCGGCCACATCATGAAATTATCAATTTTACGATATGGCCACGACATAGATATAAGTTATGTTTCGTAAGCTAATAATTAATTAGCCTCAACGCTCTTCTAAGCTCTTCTACAGATTCAAGTTACAGATGGAGTTATGATTTTTCAATGCAATTTTGTGTCTATCATTTATTTTCTAAATTACATATAAATTTTCTGTATCAAACGTTCTGATGCTGAGTAAAACAATTAAAACAATCTATTCACATACCTAATATAGATGTGTCTTTTTTCAAGGCATCCCAAGACGATCATCTCAGAGTTCAGCTTCAACTATGACAACTATTGGAACGACATCGCCATCCTGTTCATCGAGGTGATCATCATGAGGATAATAGCCTTTTGGACTTTGCGCCGAAAAGTCAAGAAATCAGGCTGATCACAGCCAGATCGTTTAGTCTGTGAGAACTATCTCTCGCTTACACGCTAGGGAGAGGTGCGGTTATAATTGGAGTCAACTGGGCTGGGCTGCATACTAATTTAGTGCGTAGGCCGCTCAGCTTTCCGATTATTACTATATGTGAGTAAGAATCATAAAACTGAGCGGCGTGTGAGGAAGAGGTCAACACTACAAACGAATTTATCAAGTTATAGGTTTAACGTTTTTATGCGGATTCGGGTTTGGATGGCATGTTATATTTATATGGTATGTTATATACGAATTACGAATTATATAGGTATTTAGCTTGATTAGGACAGCTCGTTTAATTTCAAACAATATTTCACAGGCTACAAAAATATAAATCGATTTAGAGGTATTTGGGTAGCCATATTGTTGGTACGAGTAAGAACTAATCACGGATATTTCGAATGCGGCCGATGTATTTTTTTGTGGAGGTAGAAAAAGCAAAATTTGAGACTACTTAAGTTTAGGCACTTACCAATTAATTATTATTAATGTTTTAGGTGACGTGAATAAAGATTAGTTTATATTTTTTTACAAGATTGTAAATATAGTGAAGTAAATGAGGAAAGTGATTGTATCTACATACTTAAGTGTAATACTAATTTAAACTTCATGCCCTAGCAAATGTTATCGATTATTTTATATTTATTGTATTTCCAAATAAAGATTAGTAGATGAATTCTAAAAAAGACGTACCACCTATACCTTATTAGGTATATTACGCAGCAGTTCATATCGCGTGTAAATGTTGTACTGATTATACTGATATTAGGCTGAACCGGGATTATTTCTATATATCAACTATATACTCCTACAAGTATTATGGTCTCTCTAATTAAGTACGAAATAGCATAGGTCCAAATCATCTGACATCTCACGAATGACCTTGCGTGGACCTTACGGACTGTCTTTTGCCAGATTGCAAAACTGTAGGAAGGGCGTGAAAGGAAGGTGTCGTCACGATTTTATAGGGTGATTACCATCATCATTCTACATTTCCCACGGACGTTTTGGTCCTACGTGTGAGGACGTAATGAGTAAAGATCATCTGATTACGTTAACATCATCATCCATCATCAATCAGCGCACATTAAATAAATGTTTACTATTTCTATTTTTATTTCTATTTCATACATTCACCCACTCTGGGTATAGGCCTCTTATTTAGGCGTCAAGATGGTATTTATAAGATATTATTATATTATTGAACATTTGGTGATGTGATCAACCAATCATTCATAGTCGTGCAACCATTTCAATAAATGGTGGAATGGATGAAAACGTATATTGAAATCATTTTCATTTACGTGATATTTTTGTGATATAAATGTCGAACTAACATACTATTCGAATTTCGAAATTCGTATACTATTCGTTGGTCATCACATCACCTAAGCTACCGCAGTGTTTTGGCCCAAAATATTTTTTCGTTCCATGAAGCTTCTAATTCAATCATGAAATCATCAATTTTATGATCTGCCTACGATATATACATAGGTGTTATTGGAAAATGTTAGTTTCATAAAAAAGCACTTTAAATTACACCCTGTTTTGTGTTTAATTGTAATACATAATAGTTTAATTTAGTTATTTTAACAATGTAACATTCACAAATCGCAAAGTAATATAGTTATAGAAGGCTGCCTAGGGACCATATTAATACTACATAAAATAAATGTAGTTTAATTAGTATGTTGTTAACATCAATGTCAAACAGGCAATTCTCACAAAGCAAGAAGGTACGTTGCGTAACATACGTTGTATGACAACGACCTTGTTTGCGCCATAAGTGACTATACCCGAAAAGGAACTATGTATAACAGGCAAAACCAAAAGTTGTATCGACCACATTTTCATTCGATCGCGCATACAAGATGTGGTTTCTGCGGCACTAGACACTGAACTGGCGGACCATCGCATAAGCATTATAACCTGCACAAGAATGCACGGGGTACAGGGGTGTCTCAAAAACATTAGCACATAACTTGGAGCGTACTGCTTGGAACCTGCTTGGAAAATGTTAAAAATATATTCCCAATAGGTGACAAACTATTAATATTTAAAGAAAAATAAAGTAAATAAACTTATCTATCAATGAATATAAAATAAGCAAAAGAAATTAAAGCAAAAAGATGATAAAAAATAATAATACTAAACTTAAAAATAAAAAGGCTCTGACGCTGAAGGCTTGACGGTATCAGACCCCTAAAACAGTGAGGTCACCGGTGACCTATATGGCATTTAACGTGTTAAAATGATAGCTTTCGACTAAAATTTCGACAGCCATATATAATCTCAATAATGCATCAGTCATTAGTGGCATACACCCGGACGATCTAAAACATGGTGTTGTTAGACCAATTCATAAAAGTTACCACCAAGTGGCACCAAGTATTACCACAACTACCGTCCTATAACGCTTCTGCCTAGAGTAGACAAAATAGCAGAAAAGTTAATTTGCTAACGGATAATATTGTTTCACAAATACCATGTTCTATCTAAAACAAATAATTCGGCTTCCAGGCAAATAAGAATACTTCGCTTCTAATATCGCAATTCACCGACGAAATCAATAAAAACCTAGATAACAGGAAACACGTTCTGATGTTCTTTATCGACTACAGTTAAAGCATTACAACATAAAATACTATTAGAACAGCTGCATGACTCTATGGATAACTCTTAAATGAGTGCGAAAACTACTTAACCTTTTGGACGCCATACATCAAATTCAAAATGTGTCACTCACAGGCCAAAAACTTATGCTAAATACAACTTAATTCATACGAGATAAGGTTCCTTTTAATATAAAAATTGTGTCGGCTATAGCCGATGTGGCGCCAGTGGCACGACTTTCAGTTGTCGGCCAGGGCCGACTGGGGCGGTCAAAAGGTACTGTGTGTAAGTAGGAGTTACACTTGGTGAGAAAGTGAGTATGTCTGTAGGCACAGCACAGGGATCTGTTATCGGTTCTTTAAACTACCTGCCCTACGTAAATGACCTAAATAACCTTATCAAAGAGTGGGTGTAACAATTTGCTGACGCCATGAACCTTATACCAGCCGATAGGAACCCACGCGTTGGGTTAAGCACATGACAGGGTGACTTTGATGTCCTTAGTATGTGGTCACACGATCAGGCCTGGTACTCAAAGCACAGTAAACTAAATGAGTACCAATGAAGAGATTCACCTACTAGCCCAGACAAACCTATGCCTGCATAATTCAACTGAGAAATTAAGTCCAAACCCAGCATAAAACACAAAAACGATAAGCTACTAATAAAATTCTATGGCAAATAATACAAATAACGTCTATGGCAAAAGAACATCAAAATACCTGGTATCTAAAGTTCGAAACAACTTACCTACTACCTTAAAGAATGAAATTCTAGAAACGAATCTAAAATAAAATCCGAAAAAATTCTACACGTAAAGGGTTAACGATTGATCCAATTGATCTAAAATTGAATGCGAATCAACCTGTAGTTGTCTCACGCGATGAGCAGTGCGGCTATCGTGCACGATTGACGTGCTCGCCAGCTGCGTGCGGCACAAACAATAGCATAGGCACATGTGTATCAGAGTAATAAGTACATGCTAAGTACTTATTAATGTTGAATGTATTTAATGAATGAGTTAGACTAGGAAACTTCAGTTTATTTTTTGTATATAATATAAATACCCTACTTTAGGTACCAAAATGTGTTAAAATAACCACCAGTGCCTAGACAAACCGCCAATGGCTTTTTGGCACACTATGTTACTATAGCTTTTCAGATTCGTACGTGACACTCCCATGGCAGGGGGGTCTCAGTGAGCCGGCCGGCCAAATTGGCTGGTCGACTTAGAGCTCGGGATTTCGCTTGGCTCGTAGTAAAATAAGCTCTCAGGCGAAGTGATGCGGCGTAATCTAGCCTGCACGGGCGGGTAACCGATTCTGTAGGTGTTTAGCGATTTTTGAACGTAGCGCAGGTGCAAGCTACATTGCGCTTTATTGCCGAGCAGCGAGAGTAGCTTTTTATTTAAGTGTCTTTGAGGAGTGATCTTTCTGTACGCAGTACTATTAAATACTCTGTGCCCATGGTCTGCGGGCGACGCCGCGACGGTGGACGAAATATGCGGGGGCTGCGAGGGCGGGAAAGAAGAGCGCGGGCGGCGGGGCGCGTAGCTAGAACCGCCCGCGCTCTTCTTTCCCGCCCCCGCTTCTTTTGTCCCCCGTCGCCCGCAGACCATGGGAGTGTCACGTATGAATCTGGCAAGCTATAGTTGAGTTTCTATTATCATTTGAATAATAATAATAATGAAAATACAACTTGTCTAAGAAACCACATTCAATGCCATAACTTATTTGAGTCTGTGATAGATTATCTTACGTAGATAAGATACCGTTTGTTTTTTATAGTTTGTTTTATTATGAATGAATCTATAAATATTTCTATTCTGAAATCGATATTTTTATTGATACTAAATACACAAATCACAAACAGATTACCTACTGAAGATGAAAAAATAAATCGTTAGATAGATACTTTTAGTGTATTATTGGTAAAGTATAGTATATTATCTCAGCAATAACTCAGTAACTACTTAATGAAGAAGCATATTTTATTGTGTTATGTATAGTATAGGTATTTTTCTAACGATATATTTTTACTACTAGTACCATGGACGAATAAAACTAGAGGACAAACTACCGTAGTACTTTGAAGCGTAATTCGATTTTTAGTTTAGATGTATATTGCTAGATAGAGCTACTAGTTCAAAAGTTCTTTCTAGTATAGGTAGTATCGTGGTGGCGCGCTTAATTTAGGAAAGATGGCGGGTATAAGCGTTAATTTCCTAAGAAGAAACAAGGCTTACGCTTACGCCATCTCTGAGTTTTCGTCGATATTACTATGGATATACTACGCCGGTACCCTAAGCATCCAGCATATATTGCGTGGTACAGCGACATCTAGAAATAATACTTGATTTTAGCTTTCTTGCAGGGTTCTTGCGTTTTTATATGACGTTGTCAGTCCTCTAGTTTTATTCGTCCATGCTAATACTACGACTCGCTTGCGCAGCGCACAACACGCTACATCGTGTAGTATGGGCAACTGCGCTCTCGAAGACGAAGATTTATATAGCATTTATATAGTATATGATGGGACCCTGAGGGTGCAAGCGATCGTTGCCCAGCTCCAGTCCAGTGTCACCTCTCCACTCAACCTTTAGCTGATCACACCGTTGTTGCCGCCGCGCCGTTCCGTCTTTTTACGTCGGCTGGATGGATTGCCATCATATACCTGTTTTTTATCATTATTGAGACTTGATTCAGGAGGGGCCTATAGTCTCAGAGATAACACGTCCAGGATATCTCTGAGACCATTCCATCGAAAATGCAAATTCATAGTCTATTCCTTGGTTCTCCCTCTATTTTGCAATATACCTGTGCACCTGGCGGGAATGTTCTCCTTATCTTTGCACTGTAGACTATGTGCTACATTGAAAAGAAAATAAAAACACAGGAAAAAAAAACAATACGAACCTAAATTTCTTAAATACAAATAAAATCTGCATTAAATTAACTATTATTATAGTATAGTTTTTCGCGAAACGGCGCCACTAGATACCTTTATTGTGGTTTTTGTTCCATTTTTGTCCTTTTCGCTAACAATACCTAAAATATATTAGTTCACTTACTGATACGAGTAGTAAACACCTTCATCCAGAATGGCTTTTTGCACACCAATGTTACATATTTTGCTTATATTGCAAATCGGGAAGTATTTAATAAATTAGTTTTGTGTTTCGCCGTTATGCAGGAGCAATATTTAGAATTTTTAAATGTTTTCTGTAGTATTGGCATCTACAATTTTTTGGAAGGTAAAGTTTGACCTGCCGGTTATCTTCTCTACAGCGCTAATCCTCATGGTCCTTTGCCAATCGCATCCAGTGGCATCTCGTGGACTTCATGATATCGTCGGACCATCAGGCAGGTGGTCTGCCCATTCGCCATGTCGCTCCCCCTGGCCAGCACTCGGTGACTGTTCTTTCTAGAAGTGACGTGCCTACCTCCGACTGAATCTCGTTATTCGCTACGTTTTAGACCTGAAAGAGCAGGCTTATGGGGCGGTAATTAAATGAGACCAAAAACCGAGCGAATAATAATAATATAAAACATATCAATAACTTCATTAAATCACCTGATACAATGCCAGCTTACATATCTCAGGGTGTAACTTATTTATTGCCCAAAGATACAGAATACTGTGATCCTTCCAAATACCGTCCAATAGCATGCCTAGGTACAAACATTTTGCAAAATATTAACAGGATGCATAAATGAAATAGTCTCTGATCACCTTAAAAATAATAATATATTAGCCGAAGAACAGAAGGGTTCCAGCAGGGAAAGGCAAGGATGTAAAGAACAGTTGATAATTGATTCCGTAATAATGAAAAATGCATACAGAATCAAAAATGACATCAGTGATATGTTCGTAGATTACAGGAAAGCTTTTGATTGATACAAGTATTACATCGTTACAAAATACGCACTATAATTACTACATTCTTACAAACTAAAATGGAACAATGGAAGATATACTTAAAGTCAAAAACTGATACAGAGACTGTCACCACACCATTCATAGAAATCCGAAGAGGGATTTTCCAGGCAGACGCATTGAGTCTGTACGGCACTCAGCGTGTGGTATTTTGATTACCGCGCTGCTACGCACTTTGCTTTTACGCAATTCTACGCTGTTCTGTACGATGTTCTCGCCAGTAAAACACACGTGGTATTTCGTTTGATGTTTCCGAAGTGGTGACCAGAGATGTCGTATGTTCCGCTGTCGTCCGCGCAAAGAGGGCGAGCGTCCCCACAGCCCCAGTATTTATAGGCACGGGGGTGGCACCGTTATTCAGGAGTTTGGGCACGCCAGCCACACGCACGTGTGACTTTGCTTCTCTGTCTGTAGATGGCGCCACCGTGCGTGTAAACTCTGGCGGGGCGCGTGAGGACGCTACTATGCGCGCAGGTTTTCCCTCCCCTTCTATAGAGGGTGCTACCGCGCATCTGCTTACAATCTCTGGTCATCGGGGCTGTTTATTTCTATTGTCTATCACTATGTTAAGCCCTATCAATAAATCAGCACAAGACAAATCTCTTTATTATTTACTTACTTATATCTACACGGATCTACTACTAGGTATCTTACATACACTAGCTATCTATATTTACAATTATCGGGCCGTCGCGAACAGAGTCCTTTGTGGTTCTGTCTAGCCTTAAACCCTCTATCAAATGCACTCAACAACAACAACTGTAAGTTAAATCAAGCATAAAATATATAAGGGAATAAGTGCCTGGAAAATCATTACATCGGTTAAATATATGTATATGACAATGAAGGATTGAGAAAATAAATGCATAGATAAATATATTTCTAGCAAAAAGAAACAGAAGAAATTGAAGCGTCTAGAAAAATATGCTACTCGTAAAAGAATCGTATGGAAAAAAATGTCGTGGGAAAAAACGCGAATGGAAAAAAAATACAAGGAAAATATTATTTCGGAAAATTTATCTTTAACCGTCCAAATACCACACTTAAATTAAAGCTCAAGTCCTACAATACCATCAAAGCAATGAATACCTGCACCATACCTGTTCTGTCATACTCTTTTGGTATCATAAACTGGTCTCATATCGATCTGAAAAAACTACAACGCAAAATAAACACTAGAAAAGAAAACACCACCCGGAATCCTGCATTCAGAGGCTAACTCTACCTAGAGATGAAGGTGGACGGGGCATCATAGATATAGTTAACCTTCACAACAAACAGATTACCTTATTACGAAACTTTTTCCATAATAAATCAGAATACTCACAATTGCATCAAGCAGTCACTCAAACAGACAAAAAACAATACCACTAAACCTAACTGATGCAAACACCCAGCATAACCAACATTATATCCACACAAGACAAGCTGAAGACATGGAGGCAGAAGTCTATGCATGGAAAGTACTTCGCCGAGCTCAACCGACCTTATATCGACAAATCTGCGTTAAACGCGTGGTTGAAGTACGATGCGCTCATCCAGAGACTGAAGCATTCATGATCGCCCTTCAAGACCAGGTCATAAATACACGCAATCATAAAAAACACATACTCAAAGACCCCAACTTTCACTCAGACTAATGTAGACATTGTAATAGTGCATCTGAGACCATGCAAGACATCACAGGGGCATGCAAATCCATTATACAAAACGAGTACAAACAACGTCATGACCAAGTAGCTTACCAACAATCAATAGCACTAAAACACAAATTCATTCAAAACAAGGATCCCTATTATAAATGCCAACCTGCAACAGTTTTAGAAGACAGTAAGACTAAGATTTTTTGGGATAAAACAATAATTACAGACAGGAAAGGTTCTAGACAAAATTAAACAGACCGCTCTCTTGATAGATATAGCCGTACCAAATGCACACAATTTAAAAAAAAAAAAAACACAGAAAATCTTACTAAATACCGAAAACTAAATATAGAACTAAAATGCTAATGAAAGATAAAAACTACTGTTCAGCTAAGCTGCCTACTAAATCTTAGTATTAATATGGAACACATCGGGCTGTTCCATCTGTCGCAAATGTCACAATATTTGACGTTTGCGGGTTCCGATTTGATTCAAAATTTATCGTTAGAATTGACGTTAGTCTGCGTCAATTCAAATTAGAACACCTGTGCCTGCTGTCGTGAAAACATCATTTTTCGTCTGGCGTGTCCCGCAGTAGATACGATTCTCACAGTCGTTAGTAAAGTATACAAGTGTTTGGCGTTAAACTGTTACCGAGATAAGCCTATCCGAACCAGCAAGTAGCAGTGGGACTTCACGCCGCCGAGCCCAAATCCAGGATGCGATCGTGAAGAGGCTTGCAGAGGTAAAGCAGAGCTGATGTAGCTCTCCAAGCGTGAGTAGCCTGACCCCGGAACGGAGGTAAGTGAAGTTATCATCTCTCCTTGTTGGGCCTAGAAGTCTATACTGCCACACATCAAACTTACCTTCACAAACCCTTTTCTTTATCGTCATACAGTCCACTATATAGCTCACCCCGAGCTTATAACTACATATATTATATCCATAGTTCATACCCACTACAGGTATCATCCCAAACAACTTAACGAACATGATTAAAACAATAGACATTCGCGAAAATCTAATCTCAACCATCCCGAAAGCCGTAATATTAAACACTTGTAGGATTACTCGTAAGTTCCCTTTAGAGCAAAGTTAGTGAACTTTGCTCAAAATGACGTTCAACTGAGTTAAAAGCATTTTGTAAATCAACCTTTACAATGACGTTATCAGTGTTTCCTGAATCGAATGCGAATGACTGGGTGGCGGGGATTGCGGCCTCGCAGTCCAACGGTACTCCAAATCCCAACTGCTGTGGCTTAAGTAAAGACGGAGCAACTCCCCTAACAGCTCTGCAACAAAGTTTCGCTACCAGGCGACGGAGTACGCTCCCAACAGCAATAGGACGAATCTCCCCGTCCTTCTTACTCGAGGCACAGAGAGAAGCGCCATAAAGAAAGGGGCACACCTCCCTGTTGACCATTCCCCTCAACATAAAATTGGCTAGATTTACTAGCGACCGTAAGAGAGTCGCACCATTATCCCCAGCCCCATCAGAAGTCAGCTCCTTAAGAACTGCGGGGCGGATCCCATCAACACCAGCTGCGGACCCGTTATTAAAGGTCATAATTGCCTCCAAAATAATTTTCAACCTTTGGTCGGCTGTTCCAATGCAGATGGATGGCGGTACTCGATCGATGAAGTTGTTGTAAAAAAAAACATCCTCACAATCACGTAGCACTTGACTCCACGGAATGCACAATATCACTGATTTATCCACATACATCACCTTTTGTGGCCAAACTCCTTAGCGAAAACTGCCGAGATTGACTTGCACTGCGACACCAAACAAGAATTGCATTCTTACGATCTTTTTATCAGGCACTGCGATTTTTCAAATGTGGAGCCAAGTGAAACACGCCCTCCCAGCATGAAATCCAAGACTTGCTGCCTTGGAGTATCATATGCAAGAAGTAGTCCTTCTATGGTGAGTATGTCTACATATGTATTGAAGTTGCTATCATTATTATTAGGAAATATGTAGATATTTATGTCCCACATTATTATAATATTGCGGAAGTTGTGGTAGTGTTTTAGTAGTTTTTCTAGTGAGTAAATGAAGTCATCAGCGTTTTTGAAACAGTCAGGCCGGTAGAAATCTACAATTATTGTAGAGTAATCAAGTTGGATAGTCAGGCTTGTGGCATCAGTAAGTGTCACTTGCTGTATTATAGGTTTTAAGTTTGATTTATATGTAAGCTTTTTGATCAATTTTTGTCTGAATTCGGTTGAGATTTCATATGGTAGTTAATCCATAAATGAAAATACTATATTTTTAATATTACTGGATTATTTCCATTCTTAAATAATTATGTTTGTAGTTATTTGTTAATCTTGTTAAGAATTTATGAATTATGTGTTCACTTCCTGTTGCCAAAATGATTATTTGTCAAAGAATGTCATATCCGTTTCTGTAATCCATTTAATTTAAAAAAAAGAGAAGACGTGACGATTTCCGGTTCGAGCTGTCAGAATAAAATAAATAAATGTTGGTGGAAACGGAAATCGTCAGGCGTAAAGTAAATATTAAATGGGCGGCGGAAGTTGCTTCAGCGAGGGAAAATAATTATTGCCGAAGCAACGGAAGCGATTTTTAGTGGGAAATGAAGGCTCGAGAGGTCGTGGTTGGATGAGCTCTCGGGCATTCGTTGTCGAAAAATTGAAGTAGAATCATCTAAGTTGGATGAGCTCTCGGGCATTCGTTGTCGAAAAATTGAAGTAGAATCATCTAAGTTATTATTGTGTTGTGAATCTTCTAAATAATATATCTACTTATCAGGACAGTGCTTAGTTTAATTTCCTGGGATTTCTAGAGGCTTAGGCTTTTAGTTCAGAAGTGGGATAAGAAACCAGGAATATTCAAAATATTCACACGTTCACTAGTAAGGTAAAAGGATAAACGTATCAATCAATACACGGAATTAAAGAATGATATACGATGTCGAAAGATCGAACTCGTAGTCGTTCGCCCGCAACGCCGGAACGGAGTACGCGCGGTCGTAGCAGGGATCGGCGACAAGAGGGCCGGCGTAAGCGTCGTCACAGCGGATGTTCGAGACCACGACGCTCGAGACCACGACACTTGCGGCCACAGCGAACGCGATCACGCTCAACTGGTTCCAGTTCCAATGGTAAGCAATCACTGCGCGGTCGTAGTATGGAGAGGCGGCAAGCAGGTCGGAAACGGCGACGCAGCGGGCGCTCGCGAACGCGGTGCTCGCGGCCTTCGCGTGCGCGCTCACGTTCAGGTGATCGGTCGAAAGAGAGACGGCATCGGAAGCGGTCAAGCTCACCAGAACGATCCCGACGCAGAGCGTCGAATCATCAGGGGCAACAACGAGATGACAGATCTCCAACAATCAAGCGGAGACGACGCCGCACTGTCAGTTCGTCCAATAATTCAGAAGACTCTCAAGCTAGTTACAGTAGGAAAGAACAAACAGTATTTTCGATTAAAGACGTTATGGCACTGTTAAAAACATTGCCCAATTCAACGTTACAGACTCAAAATCATTTTTCGATGAATACCAACGCGGTCCCCGAATTCGACCCAGCAAACAATGAACAAAACATCGACGCTTGGTTGTTAAAAGTAGAGGAATGTTCTGCGTTGTATAAATGGTCGGAGACCCAAGTTATTCATTATGCTTTACCGAAGTTAGTGGGGGTAGCGAAAGTTTGGTACCAAGGTTTACCCTCATTGAATTTTAATTGGCCGGAGTGGAAAGAAAAGCTCAAAAAGACGTTTCCTACCGTGCAAAACTATGCTCGATTATTGCACGAAATGTTAGATCGAAAGGTTCGATATAATGAAACTTTGGAAGAGTATTATTACCATAAAATAAATTTATTAAATCGCTGTGAGATAACGGAAAAAAAGGCTATCGACTGTATCATATATGGGTTAGATGACAAAGGGATGCGTTTGGGTGCACAGGCAGCGAATTATTCGCAGCCTGAGGATCTTCTTAGCTATTTTAAATCTGTCAAAGTTGAGGACACAAAAGATCGGCGCATACCCTTCTTTAAAAAAGAAGTGTCGCAACCAATGAAAATAATACGGTCAAAACGAGCTTAACAATGAGGTGCTTTAACTGCGATGGGGTAGGGCATCCAAGTTTTAAGTGCACCAAACCACTATTGACTTGCTCCATATGTAAGCGACTTGGACATCAAAGTAACAACTGTAAGAGATTAAATAGAAATAACATGAGCGATAACAATAAAAAAGAGTCAGGAAATCAAGTGTCTGAAGTGAAGTTAGCTGGCCAGTTAGACGAGAAGTACGTGTTACCTATTACAGTCAATGGTAAAGTTAAGACCTGTTATGTAGATCTCGGGAGTCAGTGTACACTGATGAGAGTGAGTGATTTTAATGATCTTGGGGTAAAGTATAGTTCTACTTGCGAGGTTCCCACCTTGAAAGGGTTCAGTGATGCTTCTATTGAACCAATAGGAAAAGCGATAGTGGATTTGCAGGTGCAAGGAGTGATAGCTTCGATAGAAGTTCTTATTGTACCTGATAGTTTACTCAAACATCCTATATTATTAGGTCACACTTTTACCGAACAAGCTGGCATTGTTATCATTAAAACTGATGAGCAACTGATCTTACATAGACAGCCGCAGACTTTAAACTCTGGAAAACTTAAATTGTTCATAAACTCTGACTCTGAAATAAAACATATGGAGGCGTTAACAGTAAGAGCGGACAACGATGCCACTTGCAGGGTTTATGTGCGAGAATCGGTTAGAGCAATGGGTCCTAATAAGAGGTATTACATTCTTCCGGGTGTTTATGAAATAAATAATGGAATAGGATGCGTGATGGCTATAAGTTTGGGTTCAGAACCTGTTATAGTAAAGAAAGGACAATTATTGACAAGAGCTCATATCTATCATGAAAAGGAAACTTTTGAGGTTAATATTGTGGAACGAATAGAACGCATGGATTCTGGGACATTTGCTGATAATATTAAAACAGACCAAGACTTTAGTTTGGAGGACAGGAGGGAACTAGAAGTTTTACTACATAAATACAAGTGTTGCTTTTCTTTTAGCTTATCGGATTTAGGGCTTACTAACTTATGTGAAATGACAATTACATTAAATGACGTTACACCTGTTGTCTACAGGCCATACAGATTAGCTTACTCTGAACGGAATAAAGTTAAGGAGATGATTCAGGAGATGTTAGATTGCGGTATCATTACTGAATCATCATCTTCTTACGCAAGTCCTGTTCTGTTGGTTCAAAAGAAAACGGGTGACCAAAGATTATGCATTGATTATAGGGCTTTGAATGCTAAGACTGTGAGAGAACATTATCCTATGCCTCGGATAGAGGATCAAATAGACCAACTGGGGGGTAATAAGTATTTTATCACACTTGACTTAGCTTCTGGTTATTATCAGATAGCAATTGCTCCTTCGTCTCAGGATAAAACGGCATTTGTCACTTTAGATGGCCAGTATCAATTCACGCGTATGCCCTTTGGTTTGGCTAATGCGCCATCCGTATTTCAAAAAACGAAAAATAAAATGCTTAAAGACGTTAAAAATAATGAAGCTTTTGCGTTCATGGACGATATAATAATACCGGCAAATACTATCAAAGAGGGCATGGAGCGATTGGAAACTGTTTTAAAACTCATTAAAGAAGCAGGCCTAACCCTAAAGTTGACTAAGTGCCACTTTTTCTGTACTAAGATAGATTATCTAGGCTTTGAATTATCCATCGAAGGTGTGAGGCCAGGTCAGCGAAAGACAGATGCTGTAGAAAACTTTAGACGTCCTGGTAATCAACACGAGGTCCGCCAATTTATAGGACTGGCTAGCTTTTTCCGCAGATTTGTCAAGGATTTTGCTATAATGGCGAGCCCTCTGACGAAGCTGCTGAAGAAGAACGCTAAATGGGAGTGGAATCAGGATCAAGAGAAAGCTTTTACGACTTTAAAATCAGAGTTAATTAACCTTACAATCCCCCAAGCCTCATATGACGCTCGCCTCGAGTACCGTCCGTCCCCCAAGCGTCATATGACGCTCACGCTCCCGCGCTTTTTTAAACCGGTATATTTTGGCCAATTTTTGTCATGTTGGTACTGTTAAAGATTTTCCAGACGCTCAATAAGACAAAGTCTATAATCCGATACAATTGTCTATGGTCATTCATAGAAAAAAATATTCCAAACGTGCCTCAAAAAAAAACACTTTTTCGATTTCCGTATTTTTGGAAAATTTCAAACGCTGAAATATTGAACAGTTTATATAAGAACACACTAATGTTTTTATTGTTTTGAAAGGGTAATGTTATTTAGATTACGTAGGTATCAAATAACATGCATATGTTGTTGATGTTTTTCTCATGTCTGCTAGATTTGTCGAGAAGGACCATTTTCATAGATGTCTGTGATTCTCATGTCGGTACAATAATAAAGGAAGGTCACTGTGACATTAGTTTTGCATTGACTAAGAGAGGGTTTCATTAGCTACTCATATTTAGCACTCTCATAGTTCTAAGAGTTACCATTTCAACATAATCACTTGATACGTCAGTCAAGTGTCGCGCGCCGCGCGGGCTTAAGTGTGCCTGGGGGACGAGCTGTGTCGGCGCCAAGTGGCTGGGGGTGCGAGGGGTTAAACGACCAATACTGGCGTTATATGATCCAAACGCCAAAACTCAAGTCCACACAGACGCATGTAAAACAGGCATAGCGGGGATTTTATTGCAAGAGGATGATCAGGGTCGACAACGAGCTGTAGCCTACTATAGTAGACAAACAAGTCCTGAGGAACAGAAATATCATTCCTTCGAATTGGAAACACTGGCGGTTGTTGCCTCGTTGAATCGTTTCCGGGTATACGTTCTTGGAATCAAATTTATCATAGTCACGGATTGCAACGCTATTAGGACAACCCTCTCAAAGCGAGATGTCATACCACGAATTGGGAGATGGTGGCTACAGTTGCAAGAATATGACTGTACCATCGAATACAGGCCTGGTACTCGGATGAGCCACGTAGACGCTCTAAGCAGGAATGCTGTTCCAATGATTGTCGAGCCAGAGCCTGTCTTCGATGTTTTAGCCATAGAAACCGAGGATTGGTTATCTACTATGCAAAACGAAGATGATGATATTTCATATATTAAACGAACACTAGACGATTCGGACACACCTAAAGTAGCAGAGATACATCAGAACTATAAGTTGAAAAATGGCAAAGTGTATAGAGTAGTCGATGGCCAACTAAAATGGGTGGTTCCAAGGGGAGTTAGATGGCAATTGCTAAAGAAAAACCATGATGAGCTTGGACATTTTGGAGTCGAGAAGACGTTAGATAAAGTTAAGTCTCTTTATTGGTTTTCCGGAATGAACAAGTTCATCAAGAGGTATGTGCAGTCGTGTCTCGAATGCTCTTACTACAAGACGCCTAGTGGAAAAAGACAAGGGTTTTTACATCCAATCCCCAAGATAGAAGAGCCATTTCACACTATACACATGGATCACTTAGGACCATTTATAAAAAGTAAAGCCAAAAATACATATCTTTTGGTCATTATTGATGCTTACACGAAATACATCAACCTTTACGGAGTTAAAAATACAAAAACGAAATCAACGATAAAAATACTAAATCAATACTTTAGTGTATTTGGAGTTCCTACTCGACTGATAAGTGATCGTGGTACATCATTTACCAGTAAAGGATTCAAGGATTTCGTCCAAAAATTAGGAATTAGGCACGTTCTGAATTCCGTAGCCACACCTAGAGCGAACGGCCAGGTAGAGCGATACAACCGCACTATTCTGGCCTCTTTAGCAGTAAAGAATCACAATTGTAAAGAAAATGAATGGGACAAACATTTAGAGGAAATACAACTGGGACTGAATACAACTCTAAACAAAGCCTTGGGTAAAAGCCCTGCAGAAGTTTTGTTTGGATTAAGACTAAGAACAAAAAGTGACGGTTTAGTCGCTTCGCTATTGGAAGTAGGAAGTGGATCTTTAGAAGCCATTAGAAGTGAAGTAAATGTTAAAATAAGTAACGAACAGGAGAAACAAAAATCTCGATTTGACAAAAGTAGGAAAATGGCTGCAAAATATAATGTAGGTGATTTAGTTCGAATTGAGCGAGACATTTGCAGCAATAATGGAAAATCCAAAAAACTTCTACCAAAACTGCAAGGACCATATAGGGTGGTAAAAGTATTGACTAATGATCGATATGTAGTTGAAGACACGCCTCTTACGCGTAAAAATAATAAAAGATATGAGGGTGTTATCTCGGTGGATAAAATACATCCTTGGATGGCTTTTAATCAGGAATATCTGGCCGATTCTAACGAAGAAATTTCTGATGAAAATGGGGAGGTTAGTGATGAACATAACGGTGCATAGATCTTGAGTCTAGGATGATTGAATTGAGTAATGAATAACTGAATATACTAAGGAGAAAGATTTAAGTTATGAAATTGATTATTATTATTTTTGATTTAGTTGATATGATGTTGAGTTGATCTACACACAATGGAGTCTTACGACAAATGGGAGTGTGTTAGATTTAATGGAATTTATTTTGTTGATTGGATCTACACACAATGGAGTCTTACGACAAATGGGAGTGTGTTAGATTTAATGGAATTTATTTTGTTGATTGGATCTACACACAATGGAGTCTTACGACAAATGGGAGTGTGTTAGATTTAATGGAGTTAATTTTGTTGATATTATGTTGATTTGATCTACACACAATGGAGTCTTACGACAAATGGGAGTGTGTTAGATTTAATGGAATTTATTTTGTTGATTGGATCTACACACAATGGAGTCTTACGACAAATGGGAGTGTGTTAGATTTAATGGAATTTATTTTGTTGATATGATGTTGAATCTACACACAATGGAGTCTAACGACAAATGGGAGTGTGTTAGATTTAATGGAATTGTATCGGATTATGTCTGATCATTAAAATGGCTGTATCGTGTGTGCTTTTAAAACAGTGTATCGTTGTTAATTAGAAATTGATCTATTGTATTGTTTAGAAAAGTATTAAAGTATTGTATTGTGTAAAAAGTTTAGATCATGAACTTTGTTCAAGATTTGTATATATGTATATTAATGTCTGGTTAAATTGATGGAACAATTTAAAATATGGAAGATGGCCGAACGAATTCGGTACTTATTTACCTAATTATTAAGACCATTGAAATGAAAAATGTATCAAGTGAAACGTAAAATACATATTATGTTTGTTTTATGTAATTCTAGAAGTATTGTTATGAATTTACTTTATAATAAAATAGAAAATACTATATTTTTAATATTACTGGATTATTTCCATTCTTAAATAATTATGTTTGTAGTTATTTGTTAATCTTGTTAAGAATTTATGAATTATGTGTTCACTTCCTGTTGCCAAAATGATTATTTGTCAAAGAATGTCATATCCGTTTCTGTAATCCATTTAATTTAAAAAAAAGAGAAGACGTGACGATTTCCGGTTCGAGCTGTCAGAATAAAATAAATAAATGTTGGTGGAAACGGAAATCGTCAGGCGTAAAGTAAATATTAAATGGGCGGCGGAAGTTGCTTCAGCGAGGGAAAATAATTATTGCCGAAGCAACGGAAGCGATTTTTAGTGGGAAATGAAGGCTCGAGAGGTCGTGGTTGGATGAGCTCTCGGGCATTCGTTGTCGAAAAATTGAAGTAGAATCATCTAAGTTATTATTGTGTTGTGAATCTTCTAAATAATATATCTACTTATCAGGACAGTGCTTAGTTTAATTTCCTGGGATTTCTAGAGGCTTAGGCTTTTATATAGTATATGATAACGCCATCATTCTGATTGTGATACTTGTCCGTACTGTGAAAGATAAATCCGTCCAGTGGCGGGTATTTTATGAAAGCACGACATCCAGCATTAAGTAAATAAATATTAAATTAAATTAAATAATACCTTGGACACAATTTACACACATTGATCTAGCCCCAAACTAGGATTCCCTGTATCTTGGGTACTAGACAACGATACACATACTTATATAGATAAATATTGTACTTAGATAGATAAACAACCATGACTACGGTACAAACATCAGTTCTCATCAAACGAATATTTGCCCCCACCGGGACTCGAACCCGGGACCCTTGGCTTCGTAGGCAGGGTTACTGCCGACTCGGCCATTCGGGTCGTCAAAACAATGATATCGGTTTCTATGTTCATTTGTGCGAGAAGTGTACAGTAACTGTCAAAAGTTGCGGTTTATGCTTCTGATATTTTGATGCGGAATGTTTAGTTTCGTTTGAGGCTGGGGAATTAGAGAAGAGCACTGCTCAGCATGGTAAAAGAGTCACTGAAGTTAAAATTATGTATGTTATTAAATAACTTATTTATCTATTTAAATTTATGGGTTATATGTTAAAGAGCTGAATAAATTGTATACTATGGCGCTCTTAGGCGCCACCATAGTCGATAGAATTTATGTACCTATACTCAGCGTTTTTTTTGGCCGAGCAAACTATGTCACCTCTTTTGTGGTCACTTTGTTTCTTGTATCGTAGGATCGTTGCACATTTTGGCGGGTCAGACTTGTCAGTGCAGTCGGTCGTTAAGTGCCCTATTTTGTCGCAGTGTACAAGTAGGTTTGCCTCTTTGCAGGTCTTAGCAGCATGTCCATTCTGCTGACAGTTGAAACATCTTGTTACTAGGGTTACTCTTACAGTACAAGATGACCAATTTATGAACAACCTGTCCTGTGCAATGAGAGCCTTGCGGATTTCGGCAGGTACTTTGATGATCCAATTTAAGGCATCCGTGTTCTTTTTCCCGGGTTTGTAGCTCAACTATTGAGGTTAAAAACAATTCTAGAGATAATTTCGGCATTTTTTTGGCAAGATTTTGTTTGAAGAGACTTGAAAATCTTGCTATCTGTTAGGGATGTGGGTACTCAAAAAACTGTGATTCTCGGTTACAGTTTAGAGGGCTCATCTACCGTAAGTCCCGAGGAAGAAAGTTGAGAGGCCTGCTTAATTTTTTCAATATCTTCTTTATGGTCAGTGCTAATAATTACTCCACCGTTTTTAGGGTTCCGTACCCAAAGGGTAAAACGGGAACCTATTACTAAGTCTCCGCTGTCCGTCCGTCTGTCTGTCACCAGGCTGTATCTCATGAACCGTGATAGTTGGACTGTTTAAATTTTCACAGATGATGTATTACTGTTGCCGCTATAACAAAAAATACAAAAAAACAGAACAAAATTATTTATTTATCTGTAAACCAAATACAAACATACGAATGCACCTGGTTACGTATATGGAGTGTGAAAATAGCCACACCAATAAATTTGTAAACAAAATTTTGCTTTGTGAAATGCAAACTGCACTCCACACCATCCCTACTATTGTGCGACAGTACGAAACCCTTCGTGCGCGAGATCGATTCGCACTTGACCGTTTTTTGTCTTTAGAAGTCCACGGACATGGAGATTCATTACTTCAGGGCGAATAATTTTTTGAACTTCTTAGTCTCATCACTGGACTTCTTCTGGTCATTGTGGACGCATAAAGTTGTTCGTACCTTTCTTAACTAATTCGGCGAAAGAGGTGGAATGTAGGGTTGCTTTTTATTAGTTTCTTTGATGGCGTCATGAATTGCATTTTTTTTACCCTTAAGTCCTATTTTCTTTTAAGGTCTGCATTGAGATCTGGGCTTGTAGGGTTTTTTGTTTAAGCGCTTGATACTGAACTTCCATTTGAGATGCGCCATGTCATATTTTCTGGCACAGGTTATGTATTCATAGTTTCCGTTAAGGCAAGGTTCAATCCAGCCAATTTTGTAGTCCGACTGTCAGCACAATGTCCATTGTATGTAATTATGTTAGATGCATGACACTCAATTTCACTTCACTAGTTGCAACGAGCACTCACAGACACATAAAGTAGGTCAATAAATTCCTTGTATATTCAACAATAATAAAAATAGGCAATAGTTAAACACGTCCGCTCGCAACGGCTTAGCGAGTCTTGATCAAAATCAAAGGATCGATGACATTGAAGCTCAAAAAGTTTTAAACCTGAATATTTGTATTGTCATTGAATTTAAATAGCTTTTTACCATTTGTCAATAAGAAATATTAAATGGCACTTCTGTTTATTTTATGTTTAATACCCATTTGATTGAGCTATCAATGCAAGTTTCTATTCCGGTTGAACAACAGCAGTTCTTCGATTCTGCTAATGCAACTGCGGCTAAAAGCAATGCTAAGCTTAAGCTTTTGATCGCCTTACATCAAATGCAGAAGTGTCATTCACACGCCAAACATTTGGTGTGCTATGCAAAATTCATCTAAATTCATAAGAGATAGAGAAATTCAGCCGACTTGGCGCCAGTGGCAGAATTTCCGACTGGGGCGGTCAAAAGGTTAAGGGCAATTAGTGTTACCTTTTTCCAGGCAAATATAGCCATAATTTCTACTAAGTGGTTTTTAGAGAACATTTTTATATTATAAAATATTACAAGTTTATGAGAACTTTATCGACATTATTCACGCTCAAAAAGTTAAAATTATTTTGATATGGTTCTGCGCTAGATAAAACTATAGGACCTGGATATCCGATGTCTCCTCGAGTGCTGTCGAACACACATAGGCACTTATATCTTCATATTGGTAAAACAGAAAGTGTATGCTATACCAATTTTGGGGATTGCAAGGAACTTCATTTTGAATGGGTGCAAATATCTGGGGACAATTCGGCAGTGCCCCCGCCAAGACGAGCAAGCAAAGCGCAAGGGCATTACCTACCTTTTCTCAAAGCGCTTCGTCGATTTTTTGAACCCTCATAACTTGGGTTTGAATTATATCTATTGAACAAAATTCTTGGAATATGATGTTAGTAGTAGGATTAATATATGTACATAGAAAGTTTTAATAGCATAGCTCTTATAATTTCGATTTTATTGATATCTAAAATACCCCGATTTCTTCACTGAGTCACTAATGATCATCAAAATTGTTAGGGTATTTCCTCAAGTCCTAGAAAGCAGAAATTTGGTTGTAAGCTAGTATTTTTACACAAACAACAACAAAAAACGGATGGAAGTGTGTATGAGACTTCCGCAAATGTTGATGCTAGAGGTCTGAAAATGTATATAGGGACTCCTTGTTATAATAAATAACGAAATACACATTTCAGGATTTGATGTAAATCACCCCCCACCATTTAAATGAAGGGATGGAGGTTTGGATACATCTTCCCATACAAACTTATTAAAGTATATAACAAATAAGAAAATACGTATTTCAGGCTTTAAAAAAACATCCCTCAACCCCTTAAAGTATGGGATAGGGCTCTCCTCAGGTTTCAGAATGTTAGTACATAATTAAACAAATAATATGACTATACTTATGTACTTAGTTAATTACTACATAAACAACAAAAAAAAATCTAAAACTTGTAATTTTTACCCCCTACCCCTTAAACTAGGGGATGGAAGTTTGTATGATAGTTTCGTAAATTTTGATGCAGTGGTCTGAAAATTGATAAAGGGTCCTTGTTTTAAATCATAAAACACATATTTCAGGATTTTCAGTAAATCACCCCCCACGTTTTAAATTAAGGGATGGAATTAAGCGCGCGCAAAACGCCTATAATGTACCCAAACTAATAATTATAATAAAAATAGTTTATTGATAAATAAGCTTACAACTTTTACAGCCCCACACTAGGATACCCTGTATCGTGGGGAAGACCCTGTGTCATGGGGAACTACACTAAACTAAACTACAGGCTAAAATATTGTCAAATCGCGAGTGCGGCGCATTAGAGGCCAGTATTGTTGGGTATCCATTGTATGCCACTGATCCCTAGACGACAATTAGGTGGCTAGATGTCAACCTGATCCGCAATCGAAGAGTCAAGTCTAAAACAAACATGGCAATGCTGAATCCAAATTCAAAATATATGGCAATAACGCAAATATAGACAGTGGGCTATGAAAAAAGGCACCTCTGATGTGCAAGAAATATATCCCAAAGAAAGAAAGAAATAATTAACAAAATAAAAATATATGGTCATAAGCAACTTACAAAAAGAAGTGAATTTCCACCAAAAACATTTTCTTATAAAATGTTGCCAAGACGAGATCATAAGGACCACTATCAAAAAGTTATCAGATCTCATATAGAGCCAAGCTTCTACACGCCCCGAAACGGCCAAGCCACATATTTTGACTAAGGTGTCGTATTTGTGAAGATAACTTCACAAATTCGACAAAGCCATAAGGCTTGTCGAGTTAGGGCTTGTAGAGATAGAAGCTTGGCTCTTCATGAGATCTGATAACTTTTTGACAGTACCAGCCATATGGTCTCGTCTTGGCAACATTTTACATGAAAATGTTTTTGGTGGGATTTAGTTTTCTATAATTGCTCCATTCAAAAATAATATTCAAAACCTTTGTTACGATCTAGGTACTACTTATTCATATAACATTTCCTTTACTATGGAGAAGATACCAGTATACCATTTAAGAGGAGATACCAAAATGAAGCAGTTACGTGGTAAGTAGTTTGTAGTTGTACTTACCATTTGTAATGTAACATTGTAAAGTTTATTCCTGTTCTTCTAAGTAAGCTATTTAAAGATCTCTACACCTTCTTACTATTCGTTGAAAAATGACACAGTATACAGGTGACTTGTAATTAGAGCACAATCTAGTAAGGGGTTATAGGACATTTCATTTGCAACATTTTTTATTATGGTCACTCGTATGAAAAAATGAACCATTATTGAAATATAAAAATGTTAGTGGTTTATTTTAAATCCCATTTGGTTACTTAAAAATTAAGAAATAAAGCTCTAAGATATTTAATAATATTTTATTATATATCCTATATTAATGGACTAGTTACACATCCAACTCATTAAATTAATAATAATAGCGTTATTTTAGACATAGTGCTCCCAAATTCAAGAAACATAGAAAAAAATGTTCTAATTTTACTTACAAACTTATTCCTTTAATACAAAAAAATTACTACGACTCTTGTTGTGCACACTAAAAAAAATATCTACAGTTCCTAAGCTTTCAAATAAGGTAAGAACTTAAATGTAACTGGTGTAACGCAAAAGCTGTAAGAAAAGTAATATCACGGGGCGGGACCTAACAAAAGGGTCGGCTAACAAAACAGGTAAAGAAAGTAATTCACACTATGGTAAATGGGCTTTAGTCCGTTCTTGTGATTCCTTGCGTGCGAGTGCTATTTGCAGTTTTGTGTTACCTTTGACATCGACCCAGCTTGTGACTGTTTTGTTATTGATTGCTTTCTGAACCTCTTGAATACCACCGGCGTTAACCTCCGCCACTTTTCCGTTACAAGTTTTAAATTTTAATACCATGGCATAAGGTTCTAAATCGCGACCCGTTCCAACTACCCTCGGTTTTTGAGAGGTTAACAACTTGGCTATTTAACTGAATTCCGTGTTTGCTCTCCTGATGACTTGGCGAGTACCGAGGACTATGCTCAAATACAACACCAACATTTTACCAATGAAGAATGTGCTGACTATGGTCGGAAACCCGAAATTTAAGAGGCCTAAAGGATCTTAAAGAAGGTATCAGTAAATGTGTGGATGGGAATCATTACACTAACCATTTAATTGGTCCTCATTTTCTACCCGATATTTTTATTGGGGAAAATAATGAAGATTTTTTAAATAATACTTTATCTAATTTATTAGAAAACTTACCATTGACAAGGTTGCAAGCAATGACATTCCAATAAGATAGATATCTAGCACGTTACAGGCACCAAGTAAGAGATTGGTTAGATAAGAATTTTCCCAACAATTGGATAGGCAGATTAAGATCCATTTCATGGCAAGCAAGAAGCCCAGATTTGACCCCCATGGATTATTACGTATGGTGGCATATGCAAACTTTAGTATACGTAGACATCGAGCCTGTTTCAAACATGGAAGAATTAAAAATAAGAATAATTGTAGCAGCTGACCAAATAAAATTAAACTTGAGCTCACGAGTTGTAACATCGGAATTAAGGAAAAGGATGTGGATTTGTGTACGAAATCATGGTTGTCATTTTGAAAATTAATTATTTATTATACAATTACATTCATTTTCCACATGACTATCTTTATTTCTTACAGTGCAAAATTGAACTTTCATCTTATTTATTTTTCTACCTGGTCCATTGTTTAACAAACACCTTAAGCGTTAGAGCATCTACATTTAAGTTGTTCACCTTATTTGAAAGATTAGGAACTATAAATGTTTTTTTTACAATGTGCACAACAAGTGTGATATTAATTTTTTGTGTTAAAGGGGCAAGTTTGTACTTGTATTTTTTTTCTATGCATCTTGAACTTGGGAGCGCTGCATGTAAATTAACACCATTATTATTAATTTGATGAGTGGGATGTGTAACTAGACCTAATATCAGATATATACTAAAAATATTATTCAACATCTGTGTGAGTTTTTTTTTCATTTTTTAAGTTAATATCAAATGGGACAAAACACTCTTAGTTTAAAGTATTTCAATAATGTTTCATTTTTGCATACGAGTGTCAAAAAAAATGCAAATGACCTGTCATAACCCCTTGTTTGTAGTAATCCTAGCCTCAGAGATGGAGACACGTGTAGAGAGGCACTTAATATTTAAGTAATTGCTAGAACGATCACAAAGAATTTTGCCAATGATTAACTCTTTAATAATAACAAATAAGAGACATTAACAAATAAATAACATGTTTTATTAAATTAATTAAACATTAACATTAACTTTCATGCACTTACATTGCTTCTGACCCCACACTAGGATGCCCTGTGGCGTGGGAACCAGAAACAGCGACATCACCCACATATAAACATCCAAGACCTGGATGTCGCCACAGAGGTCGTAAAATAAAGAACAACATCAATTATGAATATCATAACAGACATTTTCCGAAACACGGCAAGTAGGTACCCTAATCTATAATAAACGCGACAAAACATAAAGGTGGGTCCAGACAAGTTCTTTTTGTCCGTAACGTACCTCCGTATCGTAACAGCGGCGGCGGCGGCGTCGCGATCCAAGAACGCTAGTTTGGACGCCCGGATCGGCTGCGATCGAGACGCGCCGTACCACCGTTCCGTACCGAATACGCCTCCAAACTAGTGGTCTTGGATCGCGACGCTTCCGTATCGTATCAGCGCGCTGATACGATACAGAGGTACGTTTCGGACAAAAGAACATATCTGGACCCACCTTAAAATCAATAAATTACTAAAGCTAGACTAAAATAAAAACATTGGTATTGGTTTTTATAAGACATAAGACAAAAGTGTAAGCATTAAGATACATTTAAATTAATTGAAGGTTATGAAATTGCATTAATTATTTGCGCTACATAATCGTGACTTGACTTTTCTCGGAAGCAGCAGACGGTATAGCCACCTTGTACCTCCGCAAGACGTCGTGTGCCATGAGGAGAGAGGCTAACTAATCGCCATGAACTTTCTTGCAATGAAATCGGTAGCCCCGGCAACCTCTGCTTAACATTTTTGTTTCTTTTGCAGTTACAAATATTAACCACAACAATGGAAATCTAGAGCGACGAAAGTGAGAGAAAAGAACATGTTTTCGATTCGTTCGATATCTCATCGATAAGGCGTTTCGTCGTATACAAAGAAATTGCTCCTTACAACATTGAATTACTATACTGTAAATATAGGGTTTAGGGAATCGTGCTCCAGTGGTACCGTACACGCATGTAAATATTTTCAATTAGCAATTGCCCACAGAGAAATAAACACCTACGTATCATTCAAATAAAACATATGTACTCTAAAAATAGATTTCTGTGTATAATATAAGGGTATCCTTAATTAGTTCGTCCATCACGCTCATACAGACCCTTACGCATTTAAGTACTTAAGTGTACAAGTATTTACGGCTATGTAGTTTTTTTGTTACGTAACTACAAATAATCAGTTTTCGTTTCGTATTTTTCCTTTTACTTGTGCTTGCCTTGCCTCGTGTCAAATTTTATGATTCTAGGTCAACAGAAAGTATCAGGCTTTGATTCCCTTGCTGATATGCAATTTCAACAAAATTGTGTCAAAAATGGCGGTATTTTTTGATTGCGTTGACCTAAAAGTTTGATTTGTGAATAAATCAAACTTCAAGAGACTACAAATACAAACCTGGGTAATGGATATAAATTTAAACTTGCTACCTGCACGCGATCCTGAGAAAAAGTTTCTGGACAAAAGGATGGATGGACGGACATACCACGAAGTGATCCAGCAAGGGTTATTTTTCCTTATACTTGCACCAATACCGATAAGATACAGCAATATCATGCGGCGAGGTCAATATTAATCGAGGGAATATTTGGGACAATAAACTCGTTCCAGCCGTAGATAATTCGGTTGTCTACAATATTTGCATAATATCATTCGAATACGACAATAACATATTTGCATATACATATTTTTGGCAGTGTTAGAGTTTGTAGAACCTATATTTTTATGGCGAGCTTTTTTAGACCTTCGTAATTGTTATTAATGGTCGTTACATTAAGTTTTGCATAAAGTGAAATATAATCTATTTGGAAAGTAATTTTGAGTCAGACTCTCAGACTAGACAGAACTTAGAATATTTAAATTATAACAAGACAATGTAATATCTGACTTCACATTTTAAATAATGATTCTAATAATGCAAAGACATTAAATTATATATAATTAAATTTACTACTAGGTACATAGGTACTGTCAATTACAATAACATTCAATCACATTTAAGTACAAACTAGAATAAATTAGAAACTTTAATAAATATCTCTTAACAATAATCAGGCTACCCGAGTGATATATCCAATAGTAAAAGTGCCTGCAAAGCATTTATAAATAGAAATCTAGTTCTGTTATTAGATAAACTAATAGGTCTTCGATCAAATGTTTTCGAGAATAACTAGGGTACACAACACTTTTATTAAGACGCCACGAACAGTCAGATATTCTTGATTTTTTGTGGCTACCACACAACATAAAAACAGTAAAAACGTATCCAAACAGGTCAAGACATGCTATTTGGTTTTTAATAATGAACTTTCACAAGGTAGGTAGCCTAAAAAATCTGACCCTGATTTTGGGCACTTTAACACGAACGGCCAACCAATTGGTATAAGACGTGAAAAGATATTACTTATTATCTGATTACGTTATTATCTTGAGAAAAGTTACCAACGACACGAACAGGGTGGGCTGTGAATTGATTGATTCTAAAGGGGCATGTCTTGTAAAGTCAAGGATTTCAACGGATTGTGAAGTGCACTTAATTACCAATCGGATCGGAAGAATAGCTCAGATTAAATAATTCCATGGCGACCTACACAAAGGGAGTCTACCTCAGCTCGTTCAGCTCGGCTAAAGTTTTCTGACTCGACGAATATTCCGAGAATCAGAAGGAATATGGATCATCATGGTAATGGAAATGCTATCTATTCGGGTTAGGTATGACGTTACCTGCTTGTACAAACATCCATAGATAATGTGCTCAATTTCAGAGCAAAATATAATACATTTCAGTTAATGAATTCGCTTTTTGAGTTTTATGCCCCGCGATTTCATGTATCTCCTTGAGCATTGTACTATAAGATCATATTTGGATTAACCACTCAAATTGAGCTCTCCAATGCTCTGAAATATACAATTATGCTATCTTTACATTCTGGTAGAGAATCGGCCCAATTATTTTTTGCTAGATGGCGTCAACGCAACAGCTGATCTTTCAGAATCAACTAAGCCGAAATACGAATAGGTTACTTTCTGTCCGAGAGCTAAAGTTAGGTTGTGTTAGGTTACAAACTGAGAGCATCGCTGGTCATCTCGCACCAAAGAAACTCGTACTACGGGGCGAGTTGACGCCTTTCGATTTTCGAACCTAATTTTGATGTGATCAACTCGCCCGCACATACAAAGTGCAGTCAGTTATAAAAATAAAATCCAAATACTATAATGGCTTAACCTATCTATATGTCTTCCTTACCTTAAAGAACTTTCTCTTTTTCTCTATTCCAACAGACAATAGTGTAGATGGAAACAAAAGGTTCCTCCTCGATCACACAAGGAAACCCTCCATACAAAATCAAATTCTATTAATATATTTTTAACTTGGTAATAAAGCAAACATAAAAAGATGTACTATTTTAGCGCATTTGACCAAGGAAGCAATTGGAAGTGTTTGGTTGCACATAATGTCTCTCTCAGTGTCTTAAAAATAACAAAATTGAGCAATATATCAATTATTATGTAGATACATGATTGATGGAAACTTCTTTCTTTGCTGATACATGATCCTGTAATAACAATATTCAACCTACAATAAATATGGTTGCAACCTGGAATTCTATTTTAAACGAATAAAGCAACGACGCCACTGAACATTTTTATGACTATTTTACAAGAAGAAGATCATTACTATCAGAATTTATATTTGAAAGCAACACAAAATAATACAGGAAACTTGCGATATCGATGAACAAATTACATATATTATACTTCCTACGATAATAAATTAAGCAGTGGCTATTGATATTTGTGTCGAACGACTTGTTTTGTGAATTTTCTATAGTTTTTTTAGGTAAAGTTGTTATGACAATCATTCATAAGAAATCCTGATTGATTATTAGTTTTAGCTTATATGAATATAATATTAATTATATATTAATAATATTAATTATATGTATAATAATAATCAACATATATTATTTTGAATATGCGTAATTATAATCCAGATCCTAGAAACTTTATAATGTTGTTGGAAACTTTTAGGTATAATTTATATAAAACACCATAAAAATGTTTGAAATTATATAGACACTAGAAAATTTACTATAATAAATATTAAAATTTAGAAAAGAGTTTTTGTAAGGATTGTGCATAACTTCCTCAAATGTTCACTTCAGGGCGAGTTGACCACAAGAAAAATCGTTGTAATTCAACTCGCCCCGTAGTGCGAGTTTCTTTGGTGCGGGATGACAACCAACTCGGCGATCCCATGGTGCAAGGCCAATCTGTCTTGTGTTAACCCTTAATGGGTCATGGGAAAATAGATTACGATATAATTTTCAACCTTATGGCTTGGTAATAAATGCGAAAAACAATGAAGACTTACCTACTTCCAAGCGCTATTAAGATTAAGGGTTAATAATTTTCACGTTTAGGCAACTTGATAAACGTTTCGTTCAGGTATTTAGCCGATGGATCTTAAACCATTTGATTGAATGCCGGCCCTTAGTTAACGGCCCAGGAATTTGACTAAGTGCCTAATTTATCAAAATGGTGCGGCGGCATATAATATGCTATATCTGCATCCTGATCTACCGACGGAACCATCATCGCGTCGTTCTGAACCACTTTTACTACTACAGCAGCGATTTGACTTTCTAATTATGCCACTGATAATGATCAATATATGAGCGAATAGATTGATGTATTAGCGGCCGCCGCTGCACAACGTTTTCAGTGGTAAGAAAGTATGTAATTTAATTCACAAAACATCTTGTTTTGTGAACAAACTGTACTATAGTATAGAGTTGGGGTGACGCTTAGATGTAGGTTTAAATAGTTTGTGGAATTAGATCGAGTTACTAAAATAGTTCAAAGCAACCCGGGTTTTATTTAATTTTGATGATTTTGAGCTCGTAATTATGTTCGTTACGTTAGTTAGCAAGGGTGGAATTTGGAGCTTTAATAAACATACATCATAAACATTTACATACATCCACATACATTGCTTCTGGCCCCACACCAGGAAACCCTGTGTCGTGGGAACCAGAAAAAGCGATATCACACACATATAAACATCCAAGACCTGTCGTGTCATGTAAGAGTTTCTTCGATCTGACGGATAGCATTATTTGACTTTTCACAGATACAGTTCGGTAATCGACGACCTCTGTGGCGCAGCGGTTGTGGCTCTGCCTACCATGCGAAAGGTCCAGGGTTTGAACCCCGGCTGGGGGTAAAGAAAAAAAAACCCACAGGTCTTGGATGTTTATATGTGTGTGACATCGCTGTTTCTGGTTCCCACGACATATGGTATCCTATTGTGGGGCGAAGCGAATAGTCTTCATGTTAGGTTGACATGTAAGAACAAAAGAAACATAAATTCTAAACCCTGTCGGTCTGCTTCACAATTTGTCGATGGTAAAACTACGCGTTAGTTTATAAACTAAGGGTTTTGACAATCTAACGGTGACATATAAACACAATAAATAGTCCAGAAATTTCACACTTATAAAGTTTTTCGGGAGTTTTTAAAAAATCCAGGAAAACGCCTTTTTAGCCCCCATCGATTGGGGTTTAACCACATTTAGCCCCTTGAATACCACCGGTGTTAGCTAAGGCGTAGGTTCTAAATCGCGACCTGTCCCAACTACCCTCGGTTTTTGAGAGGTTAAAAACTACTAGCATTTTTTTCCTCGAATCACGAAATCGTCAAGTAAGCGTCAGTTTTATATGATACTTTACATTGAAGTTTCCGACTCGAGATAAAATTGAAACCAAAAGCGTAATGGTATAGGTACGAATAGTAGAAGCCCTAGTTGATATAAGCGCCATACTCTTCCATTCCATTTCCGTGGTATCCATAGTGCACCACGGCCATGTCCTCTTTCGCTCTACCCTTGTGCGAGTTGTGGTTCTTGAACGCATTGAAAACAATGAGAGCCAGCGCCAGCTTTCCCACCATCGTAGCCTGAAATTGAATAAAATTAATTTTATATGTATATTCGCACATTGACAGAGTCACTTGGAGTGGAGAGCCTGAGGGAAGCAGTGACAGAATCGTCAAAGAGATATAAACATAAACACATACATACAATCTTTGGCATGTTAGGGAGAACCACGACCACACCAAACAAGAGGTCGAGAAATGAAATAAAAAACGAAGAAATTTGCGTGTGGGCTTCGTTCTACTGCTACGGCTGGCAGTGGGCGCCAACTGTCATGGGCACTATGAGTACATACTAAAAAAAAAAAGATAAAAAAAAGAAAAATACAGTGTAAATACCCATTTAGGTAAATATTGGGTATTTACCTGGTATTTACTCGAAACCAGAGTTACAATTTAACCTAAACATGTAACGATGATGCAAAATAATTGCGGATTAGTAAGTTGTTGTGCAATAAAATGAAATATAAGTAAGTACTCTCATTTTTGGATATTTATCGAGTGGAAACGCGTGTTTATGAGTATCAAATACTCTCACTGTTGGGCATTTTTTGAGTAGAAACGAGTGTTTATCAGTATTAAATCTCACTTTTGGATATTTATCGAATAAAGAAAAGTGTATACGAGTATTAAATACTCCCACTATTGGATATTTTTCGAGTAGAAACAAGTGCTTATGAGTTTTTATACTTCGACGGGTAAATACTCGAGTACAAGCCCATATATAGTCATATTTCCATGCCATGTCATATTTCCGTGTACAATCCGCGTGCGAGTTGAATGCAGTCGGGGCTAGAGCCAAATATTATATTTCTAGCCCTCCCTCCCGCCCCGCGCTGTCAACTCGCGCGTGGTCTGTTTGTAGCAATGTGTCGAATTTGAAAACGAAACAGTCGGCCACTGACTGTTCTGGCGGGGCGCGCGATGGAGGAGTGACTTGTGTCACCGTGACGCACAACTTGAAAGGGACTGAGCTAAAGTACCTACGGAGAAACGGTGACATTTTAATTGATGTTGTTCCCGATGCGTAGCAATTATGTATACGTCGATTTATAAGGTTCCAAACCGTTAGGTTAGGTTAAGTACAATACTCAGGTAATTAACAAAGTTGTTCATCGAGTTCTACATCGCTATAACAAAATTTCACTGTACGCTGATTCCTAGAATGGCTTGTAGTCTTACATTATGAATGAGGTAAGTCTGGGCCATTTCGGCGGGTGCATTGAACGTGGAACACGTGTCCGTCCAGCCGGCTCAATCCCATTAAGGTGATGTGTAAAAGCGGCAATACCAATCTAACCACATAAGAAAAAAACAGAGCACAAACAATGCGCTTGACCAAACCAAACCACACCACTCAAATCACATAAATGTGTTTAAAAAATAAACTACCTAAGCTATTTTGTCAAAAAATTGTCAAGGAGAGTTATATCCGCATTTTGAATGCCATTCCACAATTAAATTATTTAGGATTTCAGAATTACATGAAGACATTAAACAATTTAGTTAGAGGTATTTTTGAAATTAAATTCTATGGAGAACAGTTCATCCAATCGAGCTCTCCTTCAGTGAGAATCTGAATAAAATACTCAATAAACATTTACTCAAGAAATGAAATCCGCAGACGTTTTAACTTTATAGAGGAGTAAATGAATTTGAAAAAAAAAAGCATTACTGTAAGATTGATTAAATTTCCACGGCTTGTCTTGGCATGGTTCTTACCTTGAACAGCATGAATTTCAGCATGCCCAGGAACATAGGTATGATGGCAGACTGGATGAGGAAGGGCATGATGAACATCGGCAAGATGCGCTGGAGAAGCTTTTTCTGTTTACCCCGACCTGGAAACAGATAAAGGTTTTGTTATGTATGAGTTGATGAAACTTGCATCCGTTTGGGGCTAGAAGCATTGTATATGCCTGTATATTTGGAATATTTACAGGATTTTAAAAGAGTACTCACTTCAATCTATGCTCCTCTAAAATAACGGGAGGGGACATGAATAATAATGAAGGTGTTATTTGTATTATCTTTCATAATTAGAAAGTATTAATCAGTGTATATTATCAGTGAATAAATAAATAAATAAAAATAAATATTAATAATCGTAAAAACCTGATTTTTCTAAGGATAGGGATTCCGTCAAAGGCTTATAGGAGCCATTTACTGTTATTTGATGATTGATCAGATTAAATGTCGTAGCCGCGTCTATCAAAGTTTTATATCGGTGAAAACATATCGCTTCAACCTTTACATTTCAGTCTTGAGAATATTACAATAAAAGTCACATTTATAGGAGATAAAGTCATATATATACATAGTCAGGTCATAAGTTCTGTCACATGTGCAATATGAAATAATTTAGAAATGTTTATTATTTATGTAAACATTTATATAGCAAAATGAACTTAATAAAACATAGATTCTTATGGTAATAAAGTTTATTCAAAATGACCCCCGCGATTTTGAATACAGGCCTTTATTCTGCGCGGCCAGTCGTCTATCGCAGCACGAACGAGGTCCATGTCAATATCGGCGGCTGCCTTAAGGCGATGATGGAATAAAAATGCGCTGTCGAGTGGAAGTGAGATGCAATAATTACTCGCGAATAAGAAAAAGCGGGATGCCAATAATGCACTCGCGACTAATCTGAAACAACGTAAGCGCCAAAACGTAAAAAAGAATCATAAAAAATAAACTTTTTCAGGGAATTAACTTTCAAATTGAAAATCGTTAGAAATAACAATTGTTCATACATTGCAATTATCACACAGTCATATTCACTTACTACTGCGGTGTAATAGGATAAAACCATAAAAAAAGGGTTGACTTTGTATTTATTTTCTATCGAGAAAATTTTATCCAAACATGTTTTCCAATTAAGAATCTCTAGATTATATAGTCAAATTACATATACCAGAAATTAATTACGATTTGCCCAGTATTTCCTGAAAAACACATGAAAACAGCACCCCATATTTATTTAATCAGCGTCTTAATCAAGGATGCCTTGAGTGACTCCAAATCAGGATGAGGCTTTGAGCAGGCCTTTTCCTCCAAGTGTTGCCATATCTTGTAATCTAACGGACTCAAATCTGGACTGAAGGAGGGCCAGTCTTCGTGCCGGATGAAGTCGATTTCACGTGCCGCCAGTCAGTCTTGTGTGCTTTTCGCTCTATGAGCTGGTGCAGAATCTTGTTGGAATACCCAGAGCCTGTTATTAAACATGGTATGAGAAACAGGTTCCACAAGGTTCTTGAGGACTGTATTTTGATACACAACTGCATTCGTTTTTACGCCTTTCTCACAAAAATGTACCTCAGTTAAGCCCTAATAAGAGACTCCCAACCAAACCATGAGCGAGGATGGAAAATGACCTCGTTGGACACGCGGAATACGGTTGCTCGCTTCTTCACTGCTGTGTGCGTACACCTTATCATTTTGTTTGTTGTAGCTCTCTTCCACGGTAAAATTTTTTTCATCCGAAAAAAGAATTTCCCGATGCTTTTTTCCCGCGTACCGCTTCAACAAAGCGCGGCATCTCTTCAGTCTCAGGTCCATTAAACAAGCGTCCAAACGATGTCCTGTTTTTCTTCGATATGCCCTAAGCCCTAAGTCTTCATTTAACACCCTTTTCATCGTGGTCCTGCTTAACCCCATCTGAAGGGCCAACAGTTTCTGCTTACGTATGGGATTTCTTTGAATTCGCGCCTTCACAGCTTTTATCACTGCTGGAGTCCTAAGAGAGCGAGGGCGACCACTTCTTGACCTGTCATCTACACTAGAGTCTTCATTGTATCGTTTTATGGTACGATAAACGAATCTTTTGGTTATATTCAAATTTTTCAGTAATTCGAAAATCTGAATTGGCGCGTAACCGCAACGATGCAACGCAATAACTGCGACACGGTCTTCTTTAAGTGTCCACTCCATATTTAAAAATGAGGAAAATTCTAAAAAGTACACATTTTTATTTTCATGAAAAATTCGAAATTCGAGTTCATTTAACTTTTTTGTGGCCAGCGTTCTAAATTCAAAAGTTTTTATTGTGTGACAGAACTTATGACCTGACTGTGTATATATATGTGTATATGATCGTTCGGTCTCTGCAGATTGCACGAAAAAGAACGAGACATAACGATACTTAAATATTAACTTAGTGAATTTTATCTCTCATATATATACATATACAGTGGTGGTCATATAATTAAGAACGATTTGTAGTACCAGATTTTTTTTTCAAAACTATGCTATGTGTACTTTTAAGTTCCTTCTTAAAAGTAATTAGTTGTGTTACGAAATAGCTACATCGATAAAGTAAACGGGATTAGGAGTAAATATTTAAAACATTTACTATTTTTTTTACAAATTTAATTGATTATCGATAATTACAAATTCAAGTAGTAAAAATGCTGGACAAATAATTAAGAACGATTCTTAAGCTGCTCGAGAGTTGTTTCCGTAGATACATAGATTTTACAAATCACATTAAATAAGACAGTGACAATGTTAAAAATTATAATTTAATACATTTTATTCTAAGTTAATAGTTTCTAGCGTGACCATGGCTTTTAATAACTGCCTTACACCGACGAGGCATTGATTCTAGCAATTTTTGACATTTTTCAAGAGAAATAGAGCGCCATTCTTCTAAAAAAACGTTATATAACTCAGTTAGGTTACCACATCGTCGATTTGAAACCTTTTTCTTGACTTCGCACCAAAGATGCTCTATGGGATTTAAATCTGGGCTGTTCGGTGGCCATTCTAAGACAGAAACTGATTGAGATGTGAGGAATTCTTTAACGGTGCGTGCAGTGTGCTTCGGATCGTTGTCGTGTTGGAATGTCCAAATAATCGGAAGTACGTCTTCAGCATATGGTAACATAGTTCCTTCGAGTATATTTTTGTACTGGAATTGATCCATGTTTCCTTCTATCAGTCTAACAGGTCCAACACCATGACCAGAGAAGCATCCCCAAATTTTCACATTTCCACCACCATGCTTTAATGTCATTTTTGTGTACTTGGGTTCGAATGCTGTATTCGGAGGGCGTCGAACATATCGTTTCCCATCAGAACATACTCTGTTAATTTTTGTTTCGTCAGAGAAAAGAAAAATTTTCCACTGTCTTGCTGTCCAGCTTTCATACCTCCTAGCAAATGCAAGCCAGGTTTGCCTATGACACTGTTTCAACATGGGCACCTTTCTTGCTATCCTTCCGTTCAACTTCGCTTCTACCAATCGCCTTCGGATAGTGCGCGCTGAGATCGCTGAAGGGTTATTTTCACCAAAGTATTCTTTTTTTAACTCATTAGACCCCTAAAAAGGGTATTGTTTTGCCAAACGCACGATATTTCGATCGTCTCGCTGAGATGACTTTCTCTGTTTAGGTACACGAGGAATATTTAAAGTTGTTTGATGTGTGTTAAAATGCTTCACAGCGTGGAATATCATCGTTTTTGAGCACTGCAAATGATTGGCAATCTTTTTATATGACCAATTCATATCGCGAAGTTTTATTATTACTTCCCTTGTAGATGCATCACAACTTTTATTTTTTCCCATTTTTTTATTATGAAACGATCAACTTTTTGACTTTTACAGAACTAAATGGCGCCACAATTACTGGAATAGTGGCCTAGTTACAGAGTGTTCTCTATTTAAATTTGAATAAAAAAATAAACTATCCAGCGTTCTTAATTATGTGGCCAGCCAGTAAGTTTGCAATAACATGTTAAGATATATTATATACAAAAAGTTTACTTATATAACAATATTGTTGAATTTATCATATTATAACTGTATGCTACGATTGTGTGAAACAGTTTTACGATACCGAGAGAGATACAAAATTATATGCAATAAGTGTTATTCTCGTAAGTTTGAAAAAAGCTTGTTATCAAATAGTCGTTCTTAATTATATGACCACCACTGTATATATGATCTCATATATATGAGAGATAAAATTCACTAAGTTAATACTTAATTATCGTTATGTCACGTTCTTTTTCGTGCAATCTGCAGAGACCGAACACTACTTAGGTAGATATTTGATTAGTGAAATTCTCAGTTCAGAATTCGGAGGTACATCATTTATGAGTTCACTTTTCTGTCGGCATAAATATAATATGAGTTCCTTTTACTGTTGCCTACGGAATCCTGAAAACGGATTCAGCTCTTCTGATGAAACTTTTTGATACGACACATTTTCTTTGTATCGAGAATGTCTTTTCTCTGCTATAATTTTTAAGTGCACAAAAAGGTCAAGTGCGATTAGAATTCCTATGACAATGATTCCGTCTCATGTGTATAGCTTCCTTGACTTACCAATGTTGCCAAAATTGTATAGATCTAGACTAGATGGGCGAACGGGAAGTATTTTATAACGACCGAAGATATGCGTTTTAAATTAGCTATGTTATAAAGTCGTGATTCCAGAACCTCGAATTCGCGATCCGTGGTCCCACCGGCTAAACCCACTGGTGGATCCATGGGGATATTTTTTGCCCGTAGAACCACCAGACTCAAAAGCTCTGGCAGTCGGTCCACGGGTGAAAAAGGGACCCGTAGGCCCACTGGTATAAGTAGTCTTTCTATCGGAAACTTGGAATCTGACCTCCTTCGCCAAATTCCTACTGAAGCATAAACTTTTTATCGTAAACTCTTGAAAATAAAAATAAAGCTTTAGTTAGTTTAAAAAAATCGACAGTTAAGGGCGTGGCTCCCCCCGTTTCCCCCCTAAACCTAACCTAACTAAACTTATCCCAAAACCTCACCTAACTCAAAACCTAACTTAACCCAAAACCAAACCTATCCAAAAACCAAAACCTAACATAACCTAAAATAAATTGATATACCTACTTAAAAAAAAGCTATTACAAAGAAAGTTTTTATCATAAAAAACCATTTATTATAACAAAAGATATAATCCACTATTTTCTTTGTTAAAAAAATAAAACTCTTCCTTATTTTTTTTCAAAAAAAAAAACATTCTATTAAACCAAAATTAAGTTCCACTATGTTATACGCTTTTCAGCATTACAGTTTTTAATATTTTCTTCACTAGTTCCAAGTATCCAATTAACGCAAGTTTTCCAAAAAATGCCCAATTTCGTTAATTAACAACTGCATTTGAGCATTAATTATAGTATCATCTCGAAAACTAACTATACTTTGAACTTCTTTTGGACGTCAGTTTTTAGTTTGAAGAAATAAAAAAATCTGTAAATTATTTAGCCATCGTGACGTAATTTTTGTTGATGTTTTTGTTTTAACCACTATTACATAATTCGCAAACATTATTGGTGCGGTGACGTTTATTGTAAATACACCATTGTTTCATAAAATCAGCATACATGTAGTATTTTCTAACATATGTCAGAAATTATTTAATCTACGCATTTTCAATGCATTCGGCTTCTATGTAGTGCCAACCCTCAACAGTCAAATGTTCTGGTAAAAGTGGAAGTACACAACAAAATTGCACAATGCCTTTACAAGTTCTTAATTTTATACCGATTTTGTTTTACGCCACAGACTGCGTAAAATGAAAATAGCACCTATTAATAATTATATCAGGTTTTTTTTTCCAAACCGTTTGTTATTTCTGCCTCAAAATCTGCATGTATTACAAGATTCCACTCGGGGGTTGCAGCTTTTATTAAATCAAATAAGATAAATTAAGTATTTTCATTTTACTTGGCAATAAGGCATAGACAAGTGGTTGAACCTTGGTTGATCCCGAGGTGCTCCTTACATCACCGTGTATAGTAATAGCTTGATAGAAAGGGCGTGGGACGGACTTAAATGTGCCGTCAATGAAGAGTTCTTTATTCTCTTTTAATAATTATTTTCCTTTTGTAGATGAAAAAACTATTATTCGTTTTTCCGGTCCTATTTAACCTGCCAATTGTGGTATTTGTGGAATTTAGTGGGTATTTCTACATCTGCTTAATCGATATAAACTGTTTTTTTTACTTGAAAACAAGTATTTCTGCTTCTATATAAGATATGTTTAGCACTATCAAAAGTTGGAATTTTCGTAACTTGGTCTAAAACTTTGCTTCGTAACGCTTGCTTTTTTATAAATCATAGTCATACACTAAATTTAACCCTTCGCTTCGTAATAGCGCCATTGCTTTTTTATACCCCTGGCTCCATTCGGATCTCAGGGGTGTAACTGCTCGCTTAAGTCTACGTGAGATCAGTGCAAGTGTGGTGTGTTCTGATTTATGTTAGTTACTTTATATAAAGACAACTGATCATGTTTTGTTCCTAGTTGTGTTCTTTGACCGTAGCCTATCTCGGCTACGGTCAATTCAATCCATTGCATCGCCAGGGGTATCTAGGTCCACCATATTCAGCTGCTTTAATTTCTCCAGCATGTCTTGATGTAAATCATGTACACGGATGTGCCATGGGTCCCAATCTAAAGAGTCCCACAACATTTCGGTAGGTATGTGTTGCAGGAATTGTGCTACTGTTTTTAAAGCCATACGGTATTGCCTTTCTATTTTAAGCAAGTTTGTTTTACCATACCGTGGCAGGAGTTGTACTGTGCCATAGTCAAAAACTGGCAACAGACACGCCTGATTGATCGCAAGTTTCACCTGGAGGTCTGTTTTTGCATAGTAACCGATGATCGGGCTGAGGGCTCCACGAACTCGTTTCGCCTTCGTCGTTACCAGGTTTGTGTGTGGTCCCATCGTCATCGTCTTATCAAAGATAACTCCAAGGTACTTTATCTCTTTTATAAACGGTAGTGTTTGGTCTTTCAGTTTAACTGTTGGCTTGTGATTCCTTTTTTTGGTTAACATGATGCACTCCGTCTACTCGAGAACTTTAGTCCCCATCGTTTACAGTAGTCGATAACAGTCTCCGCTGCCCACTTTGCTCTAGTTGTCGCTTGGTCTGGACGAGCCGCTCTGTTTAATACACAAAGATCATGTGCGTACTGAGACAGCTTGATGCCTTGTAGTCTGTCATGCTCGTCCCAAATGCCATGAACATTCAGGTTGAAAACGGCTTGTCCAAGTATGGAGCCTTGCGCAACGCCATGTGGGACAACCATTTCTTCTCCTCTAGTTGTGTGAAACTTGCCGCGTACCGTTCGGCCCATTAAATAATTATCTATTATCTTTAGTAGGTTATTATCAACATTTTTGTTTTGTAATTTCTTGATAAGGCCGCGATGATTGATAGAGTCGAATGCTTTACTCAGATCAGTGGAAATCATAGCAACACTGTCTTTAGCATCAAGCGCGTCTGTGATAAATTTCCCAGTGCGAATTAAGTATCTGAGTGCCTGTCCCTCTTGCTTGCGTGAATCCATGTTGAAACGGGGGTTGCAGTCGATGGCTAGTCTCCCACAATCTTGCCAGTATTAATCTTTCGCACAGTTTACCCATGATGTTAAGTAGGGTAATGGGTCTATACGATTTTGACTCTCGATAGTTCTTTCCTGCTTTGTGTAGGAAGATACACTCTCCTTGTTTCCAACGACGCGGAAAGTATCCGGTGGTAAGAACGTAGTCAGAAACTCTTTAAAATGCTTCGAGGAATGCCTTGCCTCCAAGTTTTAGAGCATCGGCCCGCAATTGGTCCGGCCCAGGTGCTTTTTTCTTTTTAAAACGGCGTAGAGCTTTTTTAATTTCGTCACTTGAGGTTCGGTCAAGTGGTCGAAACGGTGTTCTCCGTTCCTTCATCTTCCGGTGAGACAATTGCTTCTTTGACGATAGCCGCGTCGACCAGTGTATCAGTTGTGTCTTTTTCAGTGATACAATTCGGGATTTGTGGTAGTTTTTGTGGTTGTGTTTTCGATTTGTGCGATTGCCTCTCGGGTCTTCAAGAATTTTTTGCCAAGATTCCTCTCGAAGCGTGCATAGTGCATTGGACACTTCGTGTTTTAGCCTATTGTGCTCTTGGCGTAGAGCTGGTCGACGTAAATGGTTGTGCCTAAAACGCCAAGCCTTGTTACGCGAAGCGTTTCGTTCTATAATAAGTTGCTCGATGTCCGCTGGGAGGTGATCTCGTCTACGGTCTTCTTTGAGCGGAGCAATTTCATTTAACGCTGCAGTTAGAGAGTTTTCTAGCCGTTCTATGAAATTGTCGCAGTCTACATTACTGTTGATGTTACCGAGAGGTCCCATGCTTTCGATAAAAATACTCTCGTATCTCCTAGAGAGCTCTTCGTCTTCGTAGATCGCTCTCAGGTTTCGTACCAGCTTCCGTTCTCGTTCTACGTCGATATGTAGGTCAAGCAACCAAGGCAAGTGATCAGAACTGATAGATTCAACGCCTTTCGCCAAGACTCTGTCAATATTTTGTGACTCGTGCGTGAGAATTGCAGTGTCTAGTATACCATTACCCTGACTATTTGGTCTTGACGGCCTACCAGTGTTATATAAAGAGCAGACATTCTCTTGAATCAGTCGTTTAACCAGTGTTTAATATTTATGCTTCGGAACGCACCTCGGTTTTTGTTGCGCGGATCGACCGCGAGTGATCGGAACATCACTAGCTAGCTGTCACTTTGCACGTGGTAAAATTTTCGGCGTCAGGCATCGGGGCTTGGCCGAATGGTATTTCAATGGTAATCTCGTAATAATCTACAAGAAATAAGTTGATTTCACGTCATCATAGTGAGTGCTTCGTGCTGTGAAAATTTGAAGTGATTCGGTCACCAATTCGTTGCGCTCGGATAGCGACCCTTGTAGTCGCTAGCAGTAAGACAGCACCAGCAGCGGGCTACGACACGAGTAAGATTCGACTCCCACACCCCCCACCCTTGTGTTCCTCATCCCGTACTCCTGCCTCGAATCTGAACTTTCGCATACCAGTCGACGGCGTCAAGGTCAGTACTACTTTGTGACATTCCATTATAAAACAAACCTTCAAAGATTCCACCCTTTCGGTTGAGGCGTGGATTTAACAACCAGTGTACCAAGGCTTCTATCTCTCGTGTGGCCCAGTATTCTCATTTGAAGATTCATATCTCCAATCACAACAGCACTACTTTCCATGAGAATGTCCTCAAATTCCTCGCATGCGTGATGTTGATTCGGGACCGGAATGTAGACACCCTTGATATTAATTGATTCTCCAGTCGTATGGTTAACAACGAGGCGGATAGACACGCCCTCTATCCTTCTATCGTCGTCCTGCCAGTTTGTTGTTAGATGGGTTTGCGTCCATCTAAGTCCTCTTGCTATATACATTGCAGTAACGAGATGTTCTGCTTTCGAGTCCGTGATTTTGTCATAATCTTTGATGTTGAATTTGACTTTATCAAAGTCTAGCTTGCATTCATTGACCACGATGATGTGAGGTCTATGTCTACTCGTCAGCGCTTTCAATTCTTCGAATTTTTTTCTCAATCCTTGGGCATTGACATATAATATACGTAGTTTCCAAAAATCTCGTCACTACCAAAGGTCGCCATTTGTGAGCTCTTGTAGTATGTTACATAGTTTTCTCATGGTATCGATGAGCATCATCTTCTTGTCAATTGGTCTAACAATTGATGGGTTTGTAGTTGGCTGTGTTGGTTGTAGGAATTCGGCGTCGCTGTTTATTCCTGTTTTGGTTCCGTTCGCAAACGAAATGCCGTGACTGACACCAGCTTGCTTTGTGATTGTTCTTTTGGCTACGATTGTTGGCCTGGCATTCTTTGCTTCTCGTGCAGCGTGCTGGTCCGTTTGCCTTTTTATTTCTGCCTCAAAACGCTCACATTTTACTTGGTTCGCTCCGTGGCCTGGTTTGTGACAAGCATAGCACACATCAATTTCCATGTTTTTTTGGTTAAGAATGGCTATTGTTTCGGGACATTTGCGGCCGTGACACGCAGATGTTGAATGATTAAAGAGATAGCAATTTTTACACTGCACCACTCGCTTAGGGTCCTTTTTGTATGGCTTCGGTTTCATTCTAGGTGCTCCAAAGAAATGGTCCGAGGTGTTCCTCATTAGTCTTGCTACGTCTTCGAAGCTATATGTTGGATCGAATATCACCAATTGCAAGTGGTCCTTTATTTTTTTGATGTTAATTGGGCGAATACCGATGCACCTCCACATCTCCTCAAGTTGCACTTCGAGTGGCTCATCGTACGTGTTATTGCGAAGAATAAGTCTCATTGCTCGATGTTGCTCACCTTTCGGGACGGGAGCTACAAATCTCAAATCTTCGTTGAGCGCGCGAAGGGCTTCGATCACTTTTTTTCGAGATTCTCCGTTTCTCGGTTTTATATAAATTTGTTTTTTATTTTGAGTAATGGAGTAGCAGCAGCCCAGTAAAATCGCGAGGTCTCTTATTTTCATAACTGCTTCTGCGTTTTCAATCAGTTCACGGTCAGTGATCCTGATCATCGGTATATGTGTTGGTCTTTGCTGGTCAGCATCAGGCGTAGCCTTAGCAGTTGAGCAAAAAGTTGTGTTAAAGGTGGCAACTTTTCCATCCCCTGTGGTTGAGTCGGATGGTATTAATCGCTCGTCCTTATGGTCTATCCGAGCGCGCTTGGCTCTCTTGTTACGCTTTTGAATCCACCCGTCGCTCGATTCCTGTGCATCAAGCGCACTTTGTTCATCGGCTCGTGGTAGAATGTTATAGCGGTTAGTGGTGGGGATCTGAGCGCGAGTGTGATCCGTCATCGTCGTTGATGCATGCGGCTGCCGGTTCCTTGAAGTTTCTCGGCGCCCAGGTATGGTACTTACTGTATCTAGCTCAGTATTCTTACCGCGCGACTTTCGTTGTTTAGTTTTATTGATCTCATTTTGTGGGTAGATCATAAAATCATTCACTATTTTACACTCGCAAATCATACGTTCTTTGCTAATAAAGGCTAGATTGGGAATCATTTTGACGTGGAACTGCTTATTACACTCCCGACAGTTTCTATTGTTGACTTGGCATGTGGCCGAATTGCATGAGATGATTCTGATAATGTGGCTACAACCATTTAATTCGTCTTTTTCTATGTTAGGAACAAGTTCCAAAAAACATTTTACGCTAGTCTCTTTACGGCATTCATCGCACTTTAGTTGTTTTATATTGGTTTGGTCACTATGCCACTGGTAAAAGTTTTTTACATTGTTTATTTTCGAGCAGTGCCAGCATTCAACCGGAAATCTACTCTCCGAGTCTTTTAAGATAGACCCCACGGCTTTGTTATTCACTTTGCACTTATTCATATTGTTCGCGGATTCAATTACGCTTTTAGTACTATTGATAGCACTATGTTCACTTGTTGACAGGTTTATGAGGCTTTCCGTATCTTCTGTGTCCATTTTTCACCATTTATAATGATAAAAACGATGCAATGTTCACTATTTGTTACGCACTCGTGGGCACACGATGCGCAGGCGAAATAAGAAAATAATACAGTTAAGGTACGAGTGCAAACGAAGCGGAGCTCCGTTAGACACGTCCGCTCGCGGCGGCTTGACCGGCCGCTCTCAGCGAATTCTATTTGGCCATAATTTTTTACAGAATCTGTGCTGTGTTCTACATTTTTTACTACAGAATTCTTCCGAAACAAAATTAAAAACTTTTTAATTACATATTAGTAAACATAAAAACGAACTACTGAATGGTATTTTACACTATATTTTATATATGCAGCATTAGGTATACTCACTTCATCAATAGTCAGAGAACCGACGCACTTGCTTTTTTTTTTTCACTTCGGGTCCATATTACATTTTTATTTTGATATTTTTTGTATTTGTAATACTGATAACCGTCGTGTAAAAGCACACGACCTTTTTACCTCTTAATAAATGGCAGATTCTCCATAATTATTGTTTTATAATTTGTGTTGAAGAATATTTATAATAACTATCATAGAAAATCAAACAGTGAATATAAAGAGAATCGAAAGACATAATTATTCCGATTACTACAAGTGGCCAGTATTAACTTAACTATAAAAAGTTTATGCTTCAGTAGGAAGTTGCTGAAGGAGGTCAGATTCCAAGTTTCTGAAAGAAAGACTACGGGTCCCTTTTTTACACGTGGACCGACTGCCAGCGCTTTTGCAGTCTGGTGGGTCTAAGGGCAAAAAAATTCCCCATGGACCCACTTGCCGGTGCCGGTTTAGCCGGTGGGACCACGGGTCGCGGACCAAAATTACGAGCATAATCAAATTGTCACACCCTATATTGTGGTAACAGTTGGCTATTTTAGGCAAAACAATATTTTGGATTTGGTAACAGTTGGCTGTTTTAGGCAAAACAATATTTTGGGTTTGGTAACAGTTGGCGTTTTAGGCAAACTAATATTGAGGTTTCGGTAACGTTGACTGTTTTGAACGCTAGGAACCCTAACATTATTATGTCCGAACTGAGACTGTTTTATGAGACTGGCTATCCATGTCCCTTCGTATCTCAACATAGCAACATCCACTGTGCAATACGTATTGTACGTTGCTATAGATAGCTGTCGATACTTCAAATCTGCACTTTGGACACATAGCGCTAACATCGAGAAATTGTCATTACAGTGTGCGGCATTGCGTTTCAATTTATAGGGATTGAGACAAAATTCTGGCAGCACAACTTTTGTATAGATACTAACAATTTTTGTATCTCGGTATAAATTATCTTAACCCTCGAGTGCTGACTGTATGTACGTTTTAGTCTGAACTAGAGCAAGAAAGTTAATGAATATAAACTTACCTATAAAGTGTATCCAGCATCTGTAATTTTCTCGGTGCTGTCGCTGTTCAGTTTAATATTGGCTAGACCGAATAGACGTGACCATACCAGTTAGCATAGATACCTCTTGCTATTATAAATATGCGAACTGAGGGATCTGAGTTAAGTAGCCGTGTAATAATAATTTCAATAACCACTCTTGTCTGCATTGTGTACTACTTATATTTTTAATAAGTTAGTATCTAAAGTTGCCGCAACTTGAAAGTAACGACAGAAAGAACATATTACTTATGTTACAAAGAGGTATGGTTACTCGTATAATAAACCTGAATAAGAGGAAGTACGCACACAAGGATCACACACAGAAGCGGAGGTAGGTAGGCGAAATTAAACGGATTATTCTATCTAATAAATGAAAAATAACATAACATAACATACGGGGTGGCACAGGCACAATTGTGCCCACTTTTTTAATACCCAATTTTTGCGTGACACGTGCTTTTTCCATCGCCGCAGCTATATAGCTGACATATGTCATATGTCATAATGCAGGTTTCTTTATGAAAAATAAAATTGATAAATTTAAATGTAGTGTCGTATCAGGATGGCAAGGAGAGGGCAGTGTGTAGAAGTGCATAGAAGGAACTCCACCGACCAGAGCATATGAATGAATGATGAATGAATGGTGCTTCTCCAGCCAGGGTTCTAAACCTGTTCCGGTCTTTCGGCCGGCATACCAGAGGGCACAGGTTTTGAGGGGGGGCGGAATGACCTGCTCTGTAGGAAGGGAAGGATAGTGAATTCAATCGACCGACTCTTCAGCCTGAAGCCAATATAGGATATGTGGAATGGGGAGGATGTGGGATTTGGAGAGCAGCTGTTGTTTTCTTCAAGTTCTTGTTTTCCTTCTATTTTCAGTTGTTGTTAATAGTTGAGTTTCCTGAGTCGTGTTCGTTTGGGTTATCCGGTAAGTTCCCAGTTTCGCTTTCGCTCTCTGTTTCTGGAATACGGTATAATTTCCTCTAGGCCATCCTGACTTCGTCCCTGTTGTGTGATGATTCTGTCCAGTAACTGTGTTCTTCACCGTAGTATTTGATGTCATGCTTAAGGAAATCTTTCCAGGTGTATATAAGTCGGCCGACTTTCTTCTTCCTTGCTTCGTATTTGAATGGAGCGTGTAGTAAGTATTGTTGTGGGCGTCGCAGAATATGTATAGTAACATATCCGGTGGTTTTTGATTCGTTTGGTTATCGTTTTGCCCTGTAGTCAGTCATGAATTTTGTGGTATCTTGGATAGCTTCTGGCGTTCTCAAACATGTCTCTGAGGATCAGGCGTTCATATACTGACTGTCAACTGTTTGCTTTAGTGAGGGTTGCCGCTTTTTGTCCGAATTTTATAAACAGTGCAATGACCATTTTGTAAATCAGGCGCACTATATTTCAGTCTATGTTGGATTTCTTTATAAAATGCATTAGGGCCTTGGAATTGCATATGGCTTGCCGGCACCTCTTTTTTATTGTGTCCTATGTCCTGCCGTAATATATGTGCCGAGATATTTGATTTCGTTTACGGTTCGTATTGGAACTACGTCCAATTCTCTGGTTGTTTATGGGGTCTCTTATAAGAATTTTCGTCTTTCTACTTTTAATTTTGCCATGAGCAGTTCTCCGATGATATTTATATTATTCACTTTTAGTTACTCCGCGGCATAGCAGCGCTGCGTATAAACGCTCTTTCAGGTTGCGGGCGGTCCGACTCTGGAACGCACCTCTTTGCACTATAAGAGACAGTCCGACTCTTTTTTCTTTTAAGAAACATATCAAAGAGCTCTACATGTCTCTTTCGTAAAAGTTATTGTATTTATTTTATTATATGTAAGGTTTATGTATATATCGGTAATTATTTCGTATTTGCTATCTGTATTTTACAGATATTTTAATTTATTCCTAGGCATTTTGGTTATAGTAATTATTGTGCACTGCCTACCCTTTTATGATAGCAATTCCTGTAATGCCTTGTTTTGCTGGAAGAAATCTCTTTTTAGAGACAAGCTCGCCCTTGTACATGCATTTTCTTTTCTTTTCATTTTAATTTGGTCAGCAATTGCGGTGAATAGGCAGTTACCATCTCAGCGTTGGTAAGGCTTCCATTAGGTTATCTTCTTGGGATGTTGTTGAGAGAAAGAACTTAGAGATAGCGTGATTTGTTTGAACTACCTTTGTCTACGATTAACAGATCGTACGGGATGCGATTGTCAAAGTTTGTGCGTATCTTCGTGCGCCCTTATTCTTGGTAGAGAGCCGCTTAGGACAAAAAGTCTCCGATTTTATTGTTGTTATTGTTCATCAGTGGAAGTCTTTTGTTAATTGCCTGTTTTCTGGAAGATGGTGAAATGATCCTTTTATGATGTGCAATTGTTTGCTGTTTCTCGCTATTTCTCCGAATATGCAGTTATGTAGTAGACGGGCTTGCATTATTGTTTTATTTTTGTGGGCTTGTCGGACCGGATAAAGTTAGAAATGGTTATGTTTTGTTTTACTGTTATTGGGTAGGTTCCTGCTTAGTTTTGTATTTAGGTATACCTATCTCCTACCTACTAGTACGGCACTGTGCCTGTGGAATAGTTTGGAGTTGGCGTAGTAATTACCGCTATCATATTATCTGTTTTTGGGGCGGGTGGAACTTGAGGGTACTTTGGTAGTCGCGCTGTATTTTGGTATGGGAAAAGTGAGATGCTGCGATGTAGATTTGACTGGTTGTTGATAGGTTGTTGATTACGTTTTGGGGCTCTATTATGTATGCGCTGTCGTAGTGGCTGTCGGAAAAGGTCAAGTTGATAGTTCCGACTGAGTTATATTCTTGTTGGGGGCTATATACGATTGATAGGCCATTTTGTTGATGGATCGCTACACTTATTACGTAGAACTCCGCGGCTGCTATGATAATTTCTTCACCGCCCCACGTGCCCTGTATGTGGAGATTTTTTATGTACTCAGTGAAAGCTTCTGCGTTTGGTGCGTCGATCGCATGTTTGATGCGTGGATAATTGCTGTTAGCTTCCACGTATCTAGCTAAGTCGCTTCTGATGTGGGTATGGTTGAATGTCGCTCCAAACAGATGGTTGATTTGGTCTGCAATTTCATGGAACAGGCAGTTTCCATCTCTGGGCATTGGTAGAGTTTCCATTGTGAGATATTACTACAGGAGAAAGCCTCATGGTATTTTAGCTAATATGAATGTGTGTGTGTGGGTTGTTTCTAAGAGGTGTACGGCCGGTATGATGAGAGACACTGTTTGGCTTTTTACGATCTATTTTTATTCTAATGTTTCCCGGTATTTCCAAGATGGGCTGACACCATAGAATGGGTGCCAGATGTTTGAGGGAACGTTGCGAGCCTTTTGTGCTTCGAAGCTTTTTCAATTGTTCCTAAATAGCAGTCAATTGTTTTGTCTAGTTTCTGGGAGTTTGGTGAGATGGCCTTTTTATGGCCTGCACTTGTTTAGTTTTTGTTTATTGTCGGGTTTAGTATATTTGCAGTTTAGCTACATAAAAATAATTCTAGGATTGTTAAGATTTGGGTTGGCTTATTCACTGAGTTTCAGGGTTTAGTGGATGGTTATTGTTAATGACTGTTTTGAATGGTCTTTCGAAGATGAGGAGAAAATAAATCTCGAGGAGAATTATCTCGAATTTATTTTCAGGCAAAGCAATATAAGTATATGTAGCTATAATAATGTTTCATTAGTTGATTTTGATATTGCGTAGGTAGGGAATTGTTATATCCTGCCTATGACGCACCTATAAATGTGATTATGCCTTAGTCAATAGGGGCGACCACGGCCGCGGTAAGTGGTGGTTTATTATTGTCAGGCGGCGAGTCGTGCTGAGAGAAATAAAGTTAGAGGTAGGTAATCACTATCAATGATGTCCTAATCGGAATGATCTCACCAGGTTGGTGTGTTTAGCGGCGGTGGTGGTGGAGGCAGTAGCGTTGAGGGTGTAATGCGTAGGCGTCGCTCGCTGCCGGCCTGTCGCTGCGTGGCTCAGACGTGCACCTGGCCTAGAATAAATTCTAGGGCTTGCACAGATGGGATGCCTAAGAGTATTGCGCAGTTCTCTGGGCATTCATTACACTTGACCGCACTACTATCATCACAATCACTGAAATGCGTGGTATTGCACAGGTGGGGTGCCTAGATGGATCGCGCACATTCCCCAGGTATCCCTTACAGAAACACGCGGTATAAGCCAGCCTATAAGCCAGGCTCGTTTTTGGGCCTCCGGAGGCAGAACAAAAGGCGCGCGCCGGGGATGAAAACTATTGTTTGTTTAAATGCGTTTGGGAGATCTCGGGGGGACACGTCCGTTCGGTCCGGCAACACAAACGCCATTCCGGAACTCCACCGACCAGAGCATAGCTTTTAAATAATGAATGAATGAATTGAATGTTTTTGTGCAAGTAAATCAGACTAGCGCCTTTTCAGAACCAGCTGAAAACGAAAAGAGGACTCGTCTCTTCGAGGTTTGATCAAATTAGGTGGTATTATTATTAACATTTACTGAAACATCTCATCAACCCGCTCTGAGCCAATGTATAATGTATAATGGATTATGGCTTATGGCTTAATCTTACATGAATCCGAGTAAAGACCGGTGCCACAGTGAAACAATTAGACTAAAAACCCATTGTAATAAGATGGGAACTGCTACTGATGTTGGTGGTGAATAGAGTCGAAAAACGTAGTGAGGTAGACATGTTTATTGGTCTACTTTCCAGGTTAGAGTGAACACAATAATTCAGTGTACATAGTACTTATGTCTAAGTTAGTGCTTACTATGCTATTCTACGCTAATATTGCAGTCAGTATTAGTGACATGCTACAGTTAAATGAATAATAAGTTATTTTTACACCTCATCTCCCCTTTTAAGCCCTTTCATTGCCGGGGTTCCTTTGAAAAAATGTGGAACTAACTAGTTACATATTTTTAAAATACAAAATAAGGTAAATAATCCTAAATCTTAATTTTTCCACTTAATTATTTCATTCTAATATTGACTTAAAAATTTCATTTTAATCTAACTTAAATAATACATTTCTTATCTGTAAAACTTCCTATTCAAACAATTTAGTGTTATTTTTATGTGTTGCATAATCTTTACCATCTCTATAAATTGGGTCAAATCTTCAATAACTTTAGAAGGTCCTAAATATATTTCGTCCAACTTATTGCCAACTTGATTTTTTAATAAAACTAAATCTCCTCTATTATATTTTACTAGATTAGAAATTTTGTCAAAATTTAGCTTATTTAATTCTTTCATATTTAACAAATTTCTTGTAGCATCTTCTTGTGCTCTTTGAAGTCTATATTTTAGTTCTAGAGGATAAAAGTCGGGGTTACACAATGGATCTACAGTTGTTGTTTGCAAGTTGTGAGGCAAATTACAAATATTTCCGAAAACTAATTCATATGGAGTGTATTTTCACTTGCCGCAGCGTCACTGCCGACTCGACCCGAATGGCCGAGTCGGCAGTGACGCTGCCTACGAAACCAAGGGTCCCGGGTTCGAGTCCCGGTGGGGGCAAATGTTTGTTTGATGAGATCGGATGTTTGTACCCTAGTCATGGTTGTTTATCTATCTAAGTATAATATTTCTCTATATATGTATATATATCGTTGTCTAGTACCCAAGATACAGGGAATCCTAGTTTGGGGCTAGATCAATGTGTGTAAAAGGTGTCCAAGGTATTATTATTATATTATTATTATTTTGTCTCAGTGTGAACCGTTGTGTTATATGAAAAACACCGATATGGAATCCAATCGCTCCAATCTGATTTATTATTTTCGTATTGAATCCTAAGATAAGCTCCTAAACTTTTATGTGTATTTTCTAAAGCGCCTAACGTCTCATGATGATATGCCGTAGAGTTCAGTTTTAGAATTTTGAGTAAGTCACATATTTCTGAAAATACTGAAGACATGAAGTCCTTTCCTTGATCTGTCAGAATCTGTTTTCCTAAGCCATACCTAAGAATAACGTTATTTACGAATAACTTTGCGACCGAAACAGTATCTTTCGTCTGTAAAGGATAAGCTTCTAAGTATTTACTTAAGTCACAATGTAAAGTTAAAATATACCTATTATTATTATCATCTATGTCTAAAGGACCCAATTATATCTAAACTAACTTTCTGCCTATATGAGTGCTTCTGAATTTTGCAACTTTTACATTTCTTTACAAACTTCGTAACATCGTTACTCATTCCTGGCCAATAGAAGTACTTTTTAATATTATTCAACATCCTATTTATCCCAGCGTGTCCGCTTTTGGGTAATAGATGGAAATCGTTCATCATTACTGTTCAAGTATGAGCATCTGTAATTCCTGTGACGTCATTAATTACTAATAACTTGGGTATATCATTTAATTTATACATTTCTCTCAATAAAATATTCATAATATTTTCATTATGCTTATTTTTAATAATTACGAGCTCGTTATGATGCATTTTCTTACAAAAACTACGTAATTCTCTCGTTAACACACATATGGTAGATAACGATCGAGACTTTACGTATAACGCCGTTTTTCAGGCAACAAAATGCAATTTCCTTCATCACTAGTGATATTATTCAACTTTTTAATTTGGTTAAGAGTACTCTGGTTCAAACAATAACATCAATTCTACACTATTTGTCGGTCTTTTGAGAATTTCCACTACCTTAGGTTGATCAGACCTTCGGGTTGATGGAGTCTCAGTTGTCAAGTCAGCCTCATTATTTATACGTAGCCTGCGAGTTTGTGCTCTCATCATGACAGATACAACATGCTCATGCATATCATTTAAATCTTTACAAGTCATCGGAATTCGACTCAACGCATCTGCAGCCGCGTTTTGTCGTCCGGGGACGTAACTAATCACAAAATCATACTACTCTAGATAGAGTCTGAATTTGGTTAATCTGCTCGAAGGATCAGTCATGTTGAACAAATAAATTAATGGCTTATGGTCAGTTTTTATACAAAACTTTTTACCATATAAATAAGGTCTAAAATATCGTACAGACCAAACTATGGCTAGTAGCTCTAGCTTAATCACGGGATATCGAGTTTCTGCTGGTTTCAAGTTCCTACTTGCATACGCAATAACTTTACCATTACTGTTAGACAGTACGGCGCCTAATCCTAACTTTGATGCGTCCGTCTGTAAAGTTAACGTATTATTCTTTGAAAAATCTGGGTAGTCTAACACCTCTAAGTATAAATGATGAAGGAACTGATTAAAATCTGTCTGAGTTTCTGGAATGCGGACTCACACTCGGTAGTCCATTCAAAAGTTACATTTTTCTTACTCAATGCAATTTGAGGGTGCGCTATTGTTGCGAAATTCTGTATAAATCGTCTATAATAATTAGCAAATGCAACAAATCTTTTGACGTCATCTGAGTTCTGAGGGACAGGATAATTAATTAATGCCTCAACTTTACTTGGATCGGGAAATATACCTTCAGATATAATTTTATGCCCTAAATAAATTATTTATTTACTTAAGAACTCACATTTCAACGGATTTAATTTCAAATTTACTTTACGTAATCTTTCGAATTTTTTCTCCCATTGGACATCTCTTCATCTGATACTGCTTATCAGTCGTAAACGCATTCTATTTCTATTATTCCTATTCGTAAACGCAGTATACTTCTTTGAGTCTTTTTCGAGTGATAACTGGTAATATCCCTGACTTAAATCCAATTTCGAATAGTATACCTTATTCGACAATGAATCTAAAATCTCTTTAATATTAGGTAAAGGGAATTTATCGTCCTGTATCCCATTATTGAGTTCTCGATAATCAACTACAAGTCTCTCCTGATCTATCCGTCTTCTTAGGTACTAGTAGTACTGGACGGGACCATTCTGAAACGGTCTCTTCAATAATATCATTCTTAATCATGTCATCTATCTGTCTCTGAACTTCACCTTTTAACGCATTTGGAAGTCGGTAAGGCTTCACGTATACTGGAGACGCGTTTAGTTTTAACTTAATAGAGTGTTTTAATAAATTTGTCGTGGAGAGTGTATCTCCTGACAAATGAAAAACGTCGGCATACTTGGCACAAACGTTTTCAATGCTTCGTCTTTCCTCATCATTTAAATATGACTTTAATGCTAGCTCGTTGAACAAAGTCTTAACTCGATTGGATGTCACTCTATCCTCATCGAATTTACATACATCAAACTCTTCTAATAATAAATATCTAAACTATTCCTACTTATGTTTATAAAACTATCAGTAGTATTTAATATTCTATTTGGGATCGAACCATTGCTTGGTTTCGAAATTATTCCTGCTGTGAACACACCTTTACTTATCTCTTTCGCTAATATGACGCAATCACTTCCTAGTGTCGTCGGCATGTGTTTGATTACCTCGCAGCGTGGCGGAATTGTAAATAAATTATTATCATTGACTTCTGTAACAATAGATCGGTCTTGGTTCTCCAAACACAAAGTACCGTCTTTGTAATTCAATACCGCGTTTAAAAAAATCTTGGCCTAATGTTCCATTGGCGTAACAAGATAAATTCTTAAATATGTAGAATCTCTGCCTAAAAACTATACCCTTAATAATAATATCTAGATCAATATATCCGAATGATTCTAAATTACCACTTATTCCTTTAATTACTATTCTATGTCTTACTATTCTGTTATTTATTTCCTACTAAACATTCATACTTAAGTACGCACAGACTTGCACCACTATCTATTAATAGATTCAACTCCTCATTATGTCTAAGGTTGCAAGTTACTACATAATAATTACCGTAACTAAAATTGTATTCGAACCTTCTTTAGGCACGAAAAAACTGATTCTCGTCATTATTTTGTATATTTACTTGACTGTTTTATCGGAATTCGTGTGCTGTACTTGCTGAAATTGGTACCGCGAGCGATTGCCGGCGCGAAAATGCTGACGCGCGCGCCGCATAGTGCGATTACATTTGTAACCTGAGTTCTCAAATGAATTACCTCCTTTATTACTCGGAATATTGTATTTTTTACCTCTATTCGGTTGATATGAACGCGAATAATTATTCCTGTGGCCACGAAATCCGCGATTACGGCCTCTTTGATTTTCATGGTGAGAAGTCAGTGCATGGCCTGATCCTGATTTTGGTCCACATGGACTGCTCATCTATTGCCGTCCTAATTGCTTCTGGTAACGAAGAAAACTGTCGCGATGCGATAATGGTGCTAAGCCGCCTATCCGACAAATCATCCGCTAACCGCTTAATAGCAGTCTTCTCGTTTAGTGGCCGCAATATTTCGTACTTAGACGAGTCGCCATCAGACTGTGCTAGGGTTAAATTGACGAATAAATCCTCTAACTCATCGCCAAATTTCTCAATACTCCTACGTCCCTGGGTTAACCTAAATAATTGCGTTTGTAGGGTAACTGACGACTTTTTCGGGAGTAAAATTTTCCTGATATCATCCACAAGAATCACAATCTGTATAAGAACTCTTTGAACGTAACTTGGCACTAGCTGAAAGACGAGTTTTCAGGACAAATTCAATCAATTGGCTTTCAGTGGCCTCACTTATAAAAGATTCGTATAATTTAATGCCATCAATTACTTGTTTTGTTACTTCTTCCTGGCCGTTCATCACAGGCAACAGGGAAATGGCTGTCTTTATATCAAATGCACTCGCCATTTTTAATGAAATTTCTTTATTCTCTACACAATCCTGATAACTCTCCTCTGTAATTAAATCTGTATTCGTCTGACTATCTACGTGCGATAATAAGGAACGAATTTCATCGTAGATTCCTGTAATACTATCTTATAATTTCTGTATATCTTTCACTGAATCAGGGCTATATTTCTTATTTTAAATTTTTTGGTTCACCTGAGTCAAATACATTTCTATACACACAATTAGCTTCATCTAACTTTTTATAAGCTGTTTCCTTTTTACGACGCTCTGGACCGATTTTAATTATGTAAGTTCTAATTTATAGTAATTTTTCATGTAAATTCTTCAATTATTGAGACATATCATAATACAACAATGCAGAATTCCTATGTGAAAAGTGAATAAGATAGACTCACAGTAGGCATGTGGCAGAATTGCCAAAGTAGGTCACGCTCGCGCTCGTGGTGTCGTGTCGTGCGTCATCGCCGCGTGGTTATCGACGTGGCTCGTGCAGCTCGCTCCGGGACACCAGCTCCTTGGACTCTTACTCAGCCGGCAGCTCCTCACTTGCTCCCATACTATGCTCCCAGCACCCTGCATCATCCTCGCATCAGAGGCTTGGAAAACGCCCGGCACCCAGCAGCTAACTTCTTCTTCGCTCTATTTTGACTTATTTATTATAGAGCATCTTCTATACTATTTTCTTTCTTCATCCTTGGTCATCTGCTTCTTTACTGGAACCTGGTTACCGTCACACGTGGTTACATTGTGCAACGCTCGTTCTCTCGTTCGTACCGCTTGTTAGGGTCTTCGTGATAAGTGGATGTTCTTCTTACATCGTATTCTTCAGATTCTTTGGGCCAGCCAAAGCATGGCTAGGCATGATCGCCATGTTATATGATGGGAACTGCTACTGATGTTGGTGGTGAATAGAGTCGAAAAACGTAGTTAGGTAAACATGTTTATTGGTCTACTTCCATCGTAATCACCTCACGAACCCCTTCTGGCGCGTGGGGAGTCGGGGTCAGGTCGACGGACCTCTTCCCGAAGAATCGCCTCTGTCCACGCCTGTGGACAGGTCATCGGATGGCCCTTGCGGGCGGTGGTCATCATGTAGCGCTGGTGTGCAGTGGGTGATCGCTGGCTAGGCAACCAGGTTGCGTGGCAGGCGGCGGCGGTCGGGCGGGCGCGCGTGGTGCGGCGCCAGTTTAGCGATGTGCGGGAGTTGTGACGCATCCGCACGCGCGAACATGCCCTTCGCCAGCCTCTGGACAAACTGGTCCACGGTTTCCCATCTTAGGTCCCTCTGGATTGTCGCGTTCCTCACGTCGCGGGGGGCGCCGACGATGGTACGCAGAGAGAGGTTCTCTTGGGCTCGGAGTCTCCATTTGTTCGTCTCCGAGCACAGGGCGTACCATGCCGGAGCCGCGTAGGTGAGGCGGGATATCACGTAGGTCTTGTAGATCCCGAGCTTCGCCCTCAGAGGGAGGCTGGAGTCGAAAAGTGGACGCAGTTTGGCGCATGCCACCTTGACCTGGCTGACGACGTTGTCGACGTGTTGCTTCATGGTGAGCCGGCGATCAATGGTCACTCCCAGGTACTTCACCTGCGAAGACCACTCGATGTGCTGTCCCTGGAGCTGAAGCGATGGTGGAAGGAGACTCTGGCCTATGATGAGCGCCTGCGTTATCCCAACATTGACGGACAGTCGCCACTTGGCGAGCCAGTCGGGCAAGATGTCCAGGGTGCGCTGCAGTTTGGTAGCAGCTGGCGGAGCCTGGAAAGACGACGCATAGTAGGCTGGTCGTCTGCGAAGAGTGCCAGCTGGGCACCCGGCCCGACTGGGATGTCGTCCGTGTATCGGGCGTAGCAGGTGGGAGACAGGCAAGAGCCTTGGGGGATGCCGGCTGCAAAGAGATGTTCCTCGGAGACGGCGTCTTCCACCATCACTCGAAAGCGGCGATTCTTCAGGAAAGAGGTGGTTGTCTTGACCGTTCTTCTTGTCTTGGGCAGGGGACGTCGACAGCTTGTCCAGCAACCCCTCGTGCCATACTCTGTCGAACGCCTTCTCCATATCCAGAAGTACTGCGACAGTGTATTCTTTTTTGTTTAAACAAATCGTCATGTCATTCAGTACTCTGGTGAGCTGAAGCGTCGTAGCATGCTCGGGCCTGAAGCCGAACTGTTCCGGGCGCGGCTGGATGTGGGGCAGTAACTCCTCAAACACCTTTGAAATTGTGCTCAGTAGGGTGATCGGCCGATAGCTATCAGGCAGCTTGGTGTCCTTGCCCGGCTTGGGCAACATGAAAACCAAGCCCTCCTTCCACTGGGTTAGAAAGTGGCCCGTGCACAAGATACCGTTAAACAGGCGCGTAACGGCCGCCACAGTGCGTGGCGGCAAATGTAGCAGCGCCGTGTTAGGTATTCGTTAGGTACGTCTGATCCTGGGCTTGGTTCGGCGGAATGCACGCACGATCTGGCCGGGCGTGACGACGATGGGGTCCTCTTCGGGAGCTATCGGCGTGGCGAAGTACTCTCGCAGGTGTCTCTCGACTGTTGCGACGTGCTCCACATCATCCGTTGGGTTGGCTTGAACTGCTTCTCGAGGCATTCGGCGGAGAGCTCCGCTCGGAATCTTGGTAGGCCGTCGCTGCCCAGGATTTGTCGTACAGGAGCAGGGGTGGTCGACAAAGCCCGGCACAGGCGATGCACGGAGGGGACGTGGTCGCCTATGGACTCGACGTGGCGTTCCCAAGATTCTTCGGCGTGGAGTTCAAGTTGGCGCTTCAGCTCTGCCGTCATGGCGATGGCGGGTTTGCTGCCACTGCTTCCGGAGAGCGCGTTTATCGCCGATGAGTGCTCGTAGCTCAGCAGGAAGAGGAGAGGGCTTCCCCCCGCGAGCTACGGTGTGCGATGATAGGTCGAGCACGTTTAAATTCTGGTCTACTTTCCAGGTTAAAGTGAACACAATAATTCAGTGTACATAGTACTTAAGTCTAAGTTAGTGCTTACTATGCTATTCTACGCTAATGTTGCAGTCAGTAGTGACATGCTACAGTTAAATGAATAATAAGTTATTTCTACACTTCACCATGAATATTGTGTACACATTTCTATTAAAAGCTATTGCAGTGTAGAGCACGAGTTGATTGTACCATAAATACACACACACACACACACTCAACGTTCTGCTTAAATAAGCAGAACGTTGTGTGGTTTGATGGTCCGACGGTTATGGTACGATAAACTCGTGCTCTGCACTGCTCTTGATTCTAATAGAAATGTGCGACCAGCGATAATTGGATTGGAAAACCAAACTACAATCTCAATTGTGAAAGGAATGGCTGTTTGCTATTCAATGGACTATCATTTGTCGAAAGAATTTATTTTAATTTTAACCGACAGCAAAAAAAGAAGAGTTTCTCAATTCTATGCGTGTTTATTTAACATTATCGGAAACGCTACATATTCACACATGTTATTGTTAAGGCTTCAGCCAGCCTTCCAAAACAAGTATAAAAATATATTATAATTGTGTGTAAGTTTGTATGTTTATATGTTTGAATGTTTGTATGTATGTTTGTCTTTGGGTTTCTCCAAAACAGTGAATCGGTTTTTGACCATCCTTTTTTGGCTTACTAAGGAAGCGTGCAAGTTTTACCAAAATCGGTGGGTGGTTTTTAAGATATGGACTATCACGTGTAAGTATATGTTAGTCTAGCTTATAAATTCGACAAAGGGATGACAGAAAACTTTTATGAAATTCGGTGCGTTAGTTTTCAAGTTAGGAAAAATAGGACTGAAAATCAACAGCTAAAAAAAAAAAACAATACTTGAAAAAATGCCGGTGTTTAACCTGAATACCACCGGCGTTAGATAACGCCACTTTTCCGTTATAGCTTTTCAATTTTATTACTTTGGCATAAGGTTCAAAATTGCGACCCGTCGCAACTACCCTCGGTTTGTGAGAGGTTAATCCTTTCTGAAGTTGACAATATAAGAGTACAACAGCAAAATATATATGAATGCAACAACAATGTGGTTCGGGGTTTTCCTCAGTTCTTAAAAGACATGGAAGACTTACCATTTGAAGTATTTACATCGGTCAAGTGCGGGTTCGTTTCGCACACGAAGAGTTCGGTACCATCGTAAAAGAAAATTTAAGCACTAAAAATTATAAAAAATATATATGTCCAAACGTGTATTTGAACCCAGAACCATAAGATAGCGAAACTGATATCAAACTAATTGCGCCACCATAACCATGTAATAAGACGTGAAATCTACGATTATATTCGTCCCCTGCGAACGATACGGGCTTTGCCTATAGTGTAGGGGATACCGAAAGACCAGAAAGTCACTCTTATACCACTTAGTTTAATGCCCTTCATACCTGCCATTTATTTCATATGTTATGGTGATAATAAATACTTTCTACTTTTACTTTAAAGATTTGAATCATGGTACGGTTTTTTATATCGCGAGTGGGGTTAAAACACGTCTCTTGTTTAGGGACCCAATTTACTTTATAAAATCTCGTGTCAAGATCATCTCGTGTTATTCAAGAGATACAATGCGCTGACGGACGGACGCATGGACAGACGGAAGGATAGTGGCGGAGGGTCAGTCTGTGGGAGTTTCTACGTCCTGCTTCTCCCACAGTGGTCCAATGTAGAGAAGAGACAAAAAATTACGTTTGCTAAGTACATGTAAATATCTACAGTAATAAATTTATTTGACTTTAACTTTGACTTTGAGGCTGAGTAACAGGGTCCCTTCTGGCAGCCTTCGTGTATGGAACCCTTAATATTGCGAAATAAAAGTAATTAAAAAAAATAAGTCAACTTCAAATTAAAACAAAACTAAGAAATTGAATTTTTACACAAGCACGAAATCAACCACCCAAACCAATTCAAACGTAGATACATAACATATATTTTTTGAGGTAGGTATTTCTATTTTTTCATATTTTTTTTTATTGTATTTTTTACTTTTTGTTCTTATTTTTTTTTTGTATTGTTTGTATTAAATGGTTTTATGCTGTTGTGATTTTGAATGCTTTAGTTCAACAAAACTTCATATCTCTTTTTAAACATATTTGTGTTGCCTTAACTTTAGGTATGTGTTTTTGTTCATCTGTAACTTATGAAAATGCCAAATAAAGATATATGATTGGTTGATCGATACATATATTGTAAGGGGTTAAGATAGAATCCATTTCCAGAAAATGTATACGAATTACCCTATTAATAGATTTCGAGTAATTTATGTTTTTAACTTTTTTCATGTCATTCCAAAATTTGTCATAGAGTTATTAATTACGAAAAAATAATTACGAAAAAATAAATTACTTTGGGTTGATTTTTGTCCGTCTTTTGATAACTTAAATATCAATGAATGTCGGAAATATCTTAAAGTTAAAAGTTTTGAGGCAGTAAGCCCATCAACTCACGTGATGAGAAAACTTATACTAATTTTCAATTTTATAACAGCGATTTAGTCAATATATTTGTATGGAACTAAGCGTACAAATTGATTGATAAAATTCCTTGTTCGATTAGCTACCCATCATGTTATATTGATTTACACAAACTTTACAAAACAACTGTTACAATTTGCAAATAATGGAGCGTAGCCCAGAAGAACTGTTTTCGTAATTAATATCTTTATGACAAATTTTGAATGAAATTAATCTAAACCCATTAATTTTAGGGTAGGGCATTATTTTGTTAAATTTGCTGGAAATGACATTACATACCGGCACATACATTGCTTCTGGGCCCACACTAGGATAGGACTAGAATTACACTTACCAGCCAAAAATACTTAGTTTTTTGGGACTGTGCATTAACGAGTAAAAATGTAATGAACAGCTTACCTTCCGATCACAGCGGTCAAAAAGTTTCATTCCTAATTGGTAGTAAGGATAAGACTGATCCATCATTGTATAGGCCTTGCCAGTACCGGATTTTAATGAAAAGAACTCAAACAAAATCTATTGAGACTTCTGCAACATTATTCTAACAGAATTCAATATAGTGTTTCAATTAATGAAAGTCAGTGACAACAACGGTAAGTCTAAGTTTAATGTAATGAATTCGTAAAAGATGAGTTATCTTGCATTACCTTTATGAACAAAAATCCTATAACTTTGAAGAAGATTTGATGACTATGTTAAAAAATATTCCAAATCTTTCAAGTTGGTTTGTAAGACTGCAACAACTTAACTTAATAATGTATGTACGAAAGAACCTTACAACGTTTTCCAAACTTAGCGATAGATGTAATGTTAGAGCAATTTAAAAACCATGTTAAAGCGACTTTGTTACAAAAAAGGGATGCATGGGGCGCACTAAAAGTTTCCGGAATAAATAAAATAAATACATAAAAAATAGGAAAAAAATACTATTATAGGTCGAAAATGAATTTTGTTTCTCGAAATATTGATATGATTAACACTTTTTCATATGATTAAACCTCCGCTCCTCCTTGGTGACCCCATGAACGTGTTTTTCATACTCTTCGACAGCCTCTTCTTGAATTGAAAATCAATGCCCGCGTAAATGGATCAAAATTTTTGGGAACAAAACAAAGTCATAAGGGACTGTATGCAGGATAGCTCATAAGTTCTACGTTTTTCTCCTTTAAAATTCATTTGCCTGTCTGGCCGTGTGGGAACTAGCATTGTCGTGGTGCAATATGATACGGCGTTTACGGTAATTTATACGGAGTTCGTCGATAATTTCCGGCAAACAAATGGTGGTGTACCAGTTACTATACTATGCAGTAGCCCAAAAACCACAAAAAAAATCCTTAATGGCGAGTTTAAGCCGAAAGGACTAGTTTTACTTTCTTCGAAGAAAATAAACAACATGAAATGTCCTATAATTCTTGTCTCGACCTCATTTTTTTAAATAAATAGTTAGCCTATGAGCGCCGCCGAATATTCATGCGTTTTGGCCAGAAATACATTTCTTTGTAACCACGCGGTAGATGTAAGTGGCGCATTGTTCAAGCTTCCTTAGCTGAAAGACGCCCAATGGGACCCTTATACTATATCATTATTTAATTTATTATTATTATTATAAGTATCCGCTGTCCGTCCGACCGACCGTTCATCCGTCATTCCGTTCGTTCGTCCCATCTCAAGAGCCGCAACAATTGAAATGATCACAAGGTGTATATTGCCGTTGTATATTTTATTGCCGTTTTGGTAATCAATTATGATCCAAATCTCCAAAAACTGGAATAGGTCCAAAAATTTTGAGGTTTTCGGGTCACCAAAAGTTGACTCCCCCCACTTTCGAGGTCGCAAACTTATGTTTGGCACACTCACATGATACCAAAGGATCTTTTTTTGTTTTTTGTCGAAATTACTGGAAGTTTAAATTGGTTAAAAAGCCTATTGGTTTCGTAATAAAAGTATTGTTATTTTTGTTCAAAAAGTAGATACTTACTTTAGGTCAGGTCTTCCTACGACTCACTCACTAGCCTCACGACGAGTGTCTTCCAAAAATCCTGTATATTCAGAAACACAACAGTCGCTTAGAACTCCTATGAAATAAAGACACCATTCTGATACAATATCAATATTCGATTCAATAAAAATGCAAATTTCATGCACGTATTCATGCATGCGTTCTCCAGGCACATTTATATCGATCATTTACTTCTGAGCCGAGTGGTTTTTTATTGTCGTTGTCGCTTAGTGAAAGTGGAATGCCTGATACAAACATGGCAATATTGAAGATGTAAAGAAGCTCTACCACCTTAACTTTTTGTAGTAGTCCAAAGTACTAAGACCATTTATATACAATATTATCTAATTTAAATATGCTTCAACGTCCTGCGGAAAGCTTAGGCCCTACATACTTCAAACGCGAATCAGCGCTATCTGAATAACTTTGACCACTCCACATAATATATTTAACTCGTATTTACAAAGTTCCATGTTACGGTTTGACTAAAGTTGAGTTCAGTTCATTTATTTATAGTTAAGCGTAAAAACTAATTCCAGTAACTTATTAATACTGACACATCATATAAATTACGTTAGTCTGTACTTAATAAATCATAGTTAATCTTTACTTAGCACTTGAATAATTCATGCTCGACACGTATCTACTTATTATACGTATCATTATCTGACTCCGATTTATAAGTTCAACTTTAATAGTTAAAAGTTTGTTTTGTGCGATAATATGTCGTCGTGATTATTAATAAATTATTCCTAAAATGTCAATATTTTTTGATTAAGTGAAACTACATAAGTACAACATAAATCCTCATCCACAGTTTTATGATGATTAATGTGTTAGTAAAATTATTTTAAATGATGTTTTTTAAATGATATTAATTAATTTTATTATTGAATTGGAAACAATGTAATTATTTTAAACTATTTTATCTTTGACATTTTTTGTCATTTTTCTACATTCATATATTGGACATTTGTTGGTTAAATTATTCAAATTGTGTGTGAATCAATGTTATTATTAATCTATTTTATCTTTTGACATTTTATATTATTCGACATTTATATTGGACAATAGTCTGGAAATAAAACAATTATTATTATTATAAACTACAAACTACATAAACTACTTCTCATCGTAGTTATATTTTCATGAATACTGACGTACATTGCACTAATAAAACCCACTAACGACCCGTGGTCCAACAGCTATGTCCGACCGGTTGGACCAAGGGCAAGTACATTTATCAGTAGTCCAACACTAGAAAGTATGGTCCAACTGGTTGTACCACGAAAACCTTAGTTAACACAAGGACCAACTAACATATAGGCAAAAAGGTTATCCATTATTGTTATCTATATTTGAACTGCAATCTTGTTTGATATTTCCGTCGATGATTAGAATTTGACACATTGTCAAAGCTTTCACTTCTTGGTTTGATGTGTGTGGAATAAATCAAGAATAAATGGAAGAAGTGACGGAAGAAAATATTGAATGTAAAATAATATAAAGAAAAACAGGAAACATCCTCTTGTTTAAAGGGTGGCAATTTTATAAAGTGAAAGCTACAAAAGAACAGTCCAGCGGAACAGTCCAGAGTTAAGAGGAATTGGCATTTAATAAAACTAAAAACTGTCATATCTCGGAAACTGCTGATCTCTAAATCAAGGTGTTCATTTTCTCAAAATACTGTCATCCGAAATAAAGATCCCGTTGAGAGCTGTCATGTCTCTTTACGAATCAGTGTTCTGGGATCAGTAGTTTCCGAGATATGAAAGTTTTTGGTTTGACAGCTGTCATCGGAAATGAAGATTTCGTTGAGAGCTATCACATCTCCATAAAAACCAGTGGTCTGGGGTCATAAGTTTCCCAAATATGATAGTTTTTAATTTAACAGCTGTCATCGAAAATAAAAATCTCGTAGAGAGTTCTGACTTGATTACAACGCCCTTGATAGCAAGGTAACCTCGAGGATTTCCATCGCGGTATCTGCGTGCGACGACGGTCTACGAGCGTCAAGGAGCATTGTAGTTACTTTCACCTCAAGTTCTTAGACTGGTCTGATCTTTTCAGGGTTCCTCGCATACCCGTGTTTCCCGGTACCTGGCACTTTCTCCTGTACATCCCTGTTTCCTGGCTCCTGGTACCTTTCCCACACTTCTATTGCTTAACCTGGGTGTCTACTGCTGGACGACGCCACAGCCAGCCCTCGAAGACATCGCATCCCTACTGAAGACTTGCCAGATGAATCTCTCTCCAGGCCTTCAAATTTGACCATCTGAGTTCTGTGAAACCCACACCCTAGCCGCGGTATCTCTACTTGTAAATAAACTTTGTCAATATTGTAACTATTCTTATTCTCTTTTGTTAGGGAATCTCTACCCGTTTCAAGTTTTTGGTAGAACGTCATGACAAATAACATCCGTACAATTTTTTAACCGACAAAGGACAAAATTTTCAGATTGTTATTGGGTATGTTGTTATCTTTATAAGTAAACATTTCGACAATGTCTGTAGACATAGTGACGAAGTTGATATCTGCCCTTTGATGGCCAAATTTTTCATAGAACGTAATGACAGAGGACATCCGTACTATTTGTAAAACAACAAAGGACAGCATTTTCAGATTGTTGTTGGCTATGTTGTAATATTTGCCCTTTGACGATGGGACTTAGGCCAACTTTTTCGGAGAACGTATCGACAGAGACAGGCTTTCTCGTAGTTCACAGGGGCTGATCCACTGTTCTGGTGGTGGCTGGTAGTCGTCAAGTTTTCGCACGAGATGGTTCGTGATAACTCTTGAAAACAACTTGTTCACTAATTAGTGAGATGACTATACAATTCTTAAGGAGCGACTTGAAGAATAATTGAATAATTGAATCTCCTTTCTTGAAGAATAGTACCACCACACTCCCACTGTATGTACGCCTTGGGCGTTTTATATTCATATTATTTATTGCATTTCATGTGGTACAAGGTGTTATAAAATGGTGGTCATCACATGAACTTCGTCGGGGCACAACAATAATAAGACGGAAGATAGATTGATGTTATTCAAGTTTATCATTGAAAAATCTTGTAGTTTGTCTATCTATAGATAATAGATAGATAATATTTCATAATGAACAGTTGTTTTAATCGGTTTGTTGTTGTCGTTATTTTTTTTAGATAATCGGGAATTTTATTACACTATTTCATAGACATTTTATTAGGTCCGGAGCTATATAGCTTTTATTTGGAAGGCGGTAACCATAACTGATTTCCTTATCTAGTTGGATAGCAGAGAAGCAGGTCTAAATCTTATTAAAAAAGTTCGGATATTTCCTGACAAATTTACACATTTATAGGATATAGATTGATGTCAATGCTAGAATTTTCATGTCAATAAAATAGGGTACACAACTTTCTATGTCTTTTATTCCTACAAGACTACGTATGCATTTGAGTCACAAAAGTCTCTTATATGTATGATGGTATTGAAGAGCTCCCGAAACTCCATCAGAATCTGAGTCCGTCCGGCTCTTAGGAGCTCTGTTGTTATACCGTGTTTACCTGACGCCTTGCTGTTCTTGAGTTTTGGGAGAGCTATAATGGGTTTAATCAACAAGGGTTTCATTTGACTACGAAATTCCTAAAAAGGTCTACATATTTTATGGTTAAAGTCTGATCTTAAGGTACTAAGGGGAAACTGGGGATACTTGATCCCTCCTTTATGAAATACAACAGGTGCAAGAGGTACATTTTGATGAGTAAATTAAACACTGTGCGATAATATGCACTAGAACCCAAAATCGTGTTTCTTATAATAAGTATGCCATACAAGCCTTAGGTACTTCTTCAATTTGTATTTTATTGTCTAGAATAAACCATTGATACAACTGATTCTTCGTGAACGCACACCTCCATTTCTACCATAAAGAGCTCCCTTGGCTCTTAATGTCAAGTTTCTCTTGCCTATGTCCTTATAAAGGTTCCACACTTGTGGCTCCTACAAAAAAAAAACCAAAGAACACTAATGCGCGTAACAAGTCGGTACAGATAAATAAGTTTTATGTTGAATTGGGCGATGCAGCAATTGTTTTACAGAACACAAGCTGATATTCTGTTAGGAATATTCTCGGCGTGAGCATGTGTGCCTGCTTTAGATAAGATAGCCTGGACACTATATTACAAGTGCTACTGTGAGAACAGTAGACCTAGACCTCTCGAGTAACCATGCAATAACCGGCCCTTTCCCCTTTCCCCTTATATAACGCTACAGCAAACTTCTCCCCTTTTCCCCCTCCACCCCCCACATTTCGTTATTTTGTGCCTCTTAAATTTGAAAAAAATCCGTCGATAAATAACGCTACAGCAAACTTCTCTCCCTTTCCCCCTAATTTACCCGCGTCAAAAATCGCGATCGACTAAAAAAATATATAAATCGTGTGTGCCAATTTTCGTCAAATCGGTTGAAAAATGGGTAAAGGGGGTGAGCGAAGCGAACAACAAAAAATACTTAAAACATAAACTTGAGTTCACATAAAATATTTAAAACATAAAAAGTGTTTTTGCTGATCCTTTCATGCTGTGCAAATCAGTATTTTTGATTTGCGAATAATACCATTACTATTTACTTTGAACCTATGATATCTATCTATGATACCTTTTGTACAAAGTCAATACTTCTCCTGTCATAAATCATAATATACCGAAACGATATCATTGTTTATGATAATAAATTATCAATAGTAATGATAATAATACCTATATTTTTTTAAAGAAATAGTATTCCCAGCCACACCTAAAATCGTGGTATAATAGTGAAAATAACTCGAAGACGCAAAGTGAAAATGATCATGAGTTCCCGTTCCAATGCGAACATGGAATTGAATACTTTTTGAAAATTGCGGAATAAGAGCACCTATACAACGACCATTTCACTGGTGGACCTACCTATCACAGGATTTCCACTTTTTACGACGACACGGCCTGGCAGCCATTCTAAGAGACTGCTGCTGGGATCTATCCAGCGCAACCATATATCTGTGAGCGCAACCTACCTATCTTCCTTGTGTTGTGGGTGTTTGAGGGCGGTTGGTTATCAGTATGGTGAAGTGATCTTATTCATAATAAAGATCCACTGGCTTGCCTTTCTAAATATTTTCATACCTGTTTTATCATATCTTTTTTAGTTGGCGAATGATTTTGAAAAGGCCTACCCACTGGCGTCAGCCACCTTCGAGGAACATTTCCCGATGGTGAAGAAAAGGCTACTAGAAATTTTAGTGGAGAAAGGTTCAGAAATAAGACCCGAACCGGCTGTCACCGACCCAACTGGTATGTTTTGGGTCAATCTTACTTTGCAGTTTGAAGATTCAGCATTCGGAGATAATTTAGAAATTAGACATGTTTCTTACTATTTTGATTAATGTTGCTAACTATTTTTAAATGTATTTTATTTTCATTTATTGCTCCCGAGAGTGTTAAGAATGATGATGATATAATATGATAAAAACTGATATTTTGGTCAATCAACTTTTTCTTGTTTTTTCGTATCTAACAAATACAACGTACTTAAAAAATAAGTCAAATATTCTGTATATTTTTATTCTCGTTAGTTGTTCAACTATCGACAGATAGTAAACTGTAGCGTACTGCTTACTATATGACGCTTGATAAACTATATTAAACTGGTTTAAATTTGAATTGCAAACTAAATACCAGGGCAAACTGCGGGTGGTAGCTCAGGTGAAGACTAGAGCTAGAGCTAGAGCTTCGCTGCGCTCGCCCCCGAATAGTCTTCGTGTGAGGTTGACATGTAAGAACAAAAGAAACGTAAATTCTAAAGCCTGTCAGTCTGGTTAACTATCTGTCGATAGTTGATCAACTAACGCGTCAGTTTATCAACTAACGGTTTGACTACAGATAGTCAAAACGTGTTATTCTATATGACGCATATTTCAATTTTTAATAAAGCACGCTGTTGCGAAAAATGTTTTTTTTTCCTTTCTTCTTTTACTATCTCAAAGTTTGGAATACTCGTTAATACGTAAACATTTTTGACTGCATAGATTTTAATTTCAAATATGTCATAGTTTCGAATGATTTGCAATTAAAGGACTATGGCGTTTGTTTTTCCAAAAGAGCTATGGCTAACGGCGGTCTAGATTGGCAACGACGACGTGATCTCTTTATCCCTTTGATATTAGTCTGGGTTGTGGAACCATTAGTGTGACTCTGCAGATTAAGCTCTATCGACTCTATCTATATAAACATAAAAATATGTATGCACAGTAGAAAGGGAGTTAGTTGGGCCGACATACATAAACATAAACATTTGGTCTTGGTCCCCAGGCACATACATTGCTTCTGGCCCTACACTAGGACAGCCTTTGTCGTGGAAACCAGGAACAGCGTCGTCACACACATATAAACATCCAACAGCTCGAGATAGTTTTCTTCCTCCCCAGCTGGGATTCGAACCCGGGACCTCTCGCTGGAAGGTAGAGCCTAACACCGCAACGCCACAGAGGTTGTCATACTAAATTAGTATGTAGCTCTGCTGAGCTGATTCCGCTTCTTACTGTACCTACATATTCAATTATTGTCAAACGTAACGCATCCCATCCTTGTTTATTTGGTGTCATTAGCTATCTATACGTATACCAAAGAGTATAGTCTGCTGAGCGTGACCAACTTCAACGCACTAGTAAGCAGCACCTGATGAGCAAGCGAAAGCTTAATATCCAGTTTTCATTGAATGTGAGTTTAGTTAGGACAGTAGGAAAGTAGCCGCGATACTCTCTTTTGATTCGCTGTAATTTAGGGGACGCGGGCGGTTGAAAAAAAATGCTTATTACTGGAGAGATCTCAGGCACTGACGAGACTTGACTCTCTTATAATAGATATTTGACATTTGCAAAGATAAAAAGGCAAACCACGATCAGACAAACAAAATATTATTTAAAAATGTCACATTTTTCTTTTTTCTGATTTACTAACTATGATATATTACTAAGATAAGAAAGATCATAAACATGATGGATATGACACAAAGAGATTGAATAGATCATCTGACCAAACGTTGCCGAACTATCCTCAAAATCATTTTTAAAAACAATGGTAGGCCAATGATTATTGTAGTTTATTATGATGATTTTATGGCGCATGTGACAGTCTCCCGGCCAATCATGATCCCATCACAGTGGCATTACCCACCCCACGGTCAATCATTCGCCCTTACCTACCTCAGCCTTCCCGGCGTCAATCCCGAATGACAACACCTTCTCTGTCTCGTTCCCTCTCGGCACCTCCACGTACAGCCCGTCTCCCGTCTCCATCTTCCTCGGCTTCATCTCGTCCAACTCTAATGTCCTGTCAACTGGGCGGAACGACGACTCCGACGCTGAACAAACGGAGATCAATACTACTAGAGCAAGGAGAGCCGATGTAAACGCGTGCACAGTCATTGTACCGGTCACTTGCGCGAAGAGACGTGTGGTGTAAGTCTTGCAAAGGTAGCAACTGGCCGAACTAGAGCAGCTCTTGTGGTTCTCGAGGTAGCTGCTGCGAAAGGTGCATTCTCTTGCGTAACGTGCCGCAGGTGCGACAAGGATGGAAGAGACAGGTCGACTGTGGAAGGAGGTTGTGTCGTTGAATGAATGCTTCAGGTATTCGATGATCTATGGCAGATCGATGCTGAATTTCAATCGGTGCGTGAAATAAAGACCAATGTGTAAATGTAAACGTTTATTACAAAATAATAATGATGCAATTTTTTGAATCGATTATGAAATCTTATCGACTTGAGAATAGCCTAAATAAATAATTTCAATTCATAAACAGATACCTCTTTTATCGTCTCTATATATTGCGCCGGTGTTTAAAGTATACTAAAAGCATACACAATGCACCTAGCTAGGTGAATCAGCTCGGGTAAAGTAAGTTTACTACCCCAGGTGACTAGCACATATAAATAGTCTATTTATACCTCTGGATGAAATTTATTTCCTATTACTACTGTAACTGCTTACGCTTTAACTTTATTTCATTTAAAAAGCATATTCATTCCTTCCTTACTCTACTGCACGGCTAATTCCGGTGTCTTTAAATCCAAGGAAGTCACGTAATACAAGTAAAAGTTAGTTTGTATCGTCTATTGAATAATTTGGGTGTAGTTTTACATAACTAATTGATTTCTGATGCAGTGCATAAATGACGTAATGTTACTTGATAACTGTTGGTGATGATTTTAAAATATTGGCCAGCCTCATATGCTTAGACCGGTTAGAAATCGGAGTTAACTGACCTCGATCAAGGAGTCTGGATCTTAAGGTTGCTGGAAACCGACGATGGTATTATATACCTATAATTCGATATTTAGGTAGCTATTAGCTTTCACCAGTGTTAGTTTACTTTCGTCTTTCGTGATGAATCCTTGAAGCGCATTCAGAACTCAGAGTTTGAATTGAATTGCGAGTTGACCTCTCAAGTTTACATCTACATACAGTTACAACTGCAAGTTCTGCAAAGTTGGCAAGATACAGCACAGAACTATTCATTCATTCATTCTCAGAACACATCGATCTACTTTTGGGCACATACCTCTTCTCTATAGCGCCAATCCTTACGGACCCAACCATCATGTGATAGAGGGAAGCAAAATGTATGAGAAAGATATACCACGTTTTTGAAGTTTTCTTACAATATTGCGGACGGTATTTTGAAAGCGTCGATAATCTTAACACTTTGTTTCCCTAGCAAAACTATCGTTTCGTTTAGTACTGTCGGAACCTTGTCAAAGTAATTGTTATCTATGGTCGGAACTCCGACCGAAGTTGACTCCCAAGGGTAATTTAATTTTTCCTGACGCCAATGGAGATCATGAGGTACGTAATACTTTTTGGTAGAGGTTACTGTATGTTTGTAACACAAATATCTTAGGTTTGTAACTTGATAAACATTTACAACAACAAAAATTAATTTGAGGTTCTATGGAGATCTGGATATTGACAATTCATTTACCTGAATAACGGATCGCTCTGTATACATTTGCTTTACTTTTACTCTGTGATTCATTTGTTAATATCCTCAGATGAACGAAACTGATTATATTATCTACAACTTTTAGCGCCCTCTACGTGGAACTAATTTGACATTTTGAGTTTTCATTTTGTTTGTTGTGAGTGAATGATTGCTGGAGGGGATAGCGTCGCATGAGTACAAGGGAGATGCATATATGGGCGAGAGGAGAGAGCTTGACCTCACTCACACGCCAATAAACCTTGGGGTAGCTCCACTAAACGATTATCAATAAACGATGTGAATCCATTTATGCCCTCACATTTTACTACACCTTTCTGGTGTGACTCCAGGCACCAAGAAATTCTGCATAGGTACTTCGATTCTACAAATTTTAATCGATTTGCGTGCAACCATGTTTTCCGTACCTGTTTCCCGCAATTTATAAAATTACGATTTCCTTTCCTGCTCACCGATGTCAGGTGAATGTTAGCTTCCTATTTCCGGAGTATACACATATATTCAATAATACACTTTTTTAATGGAAGTAAAATTATGGGCAAATAAGACCATTGCTTGAATTTAAATGATAGTTTCGTGCGTACACACGATAATATATTAGACGTAGAGAAAGTTCAGTTGGTCTCGTACATGAATACTGGTATGATTTTTTGTATGTTACTTGAACTTGTAAAAATACACAGTTTCTGAGGGATTCATGAGAAGTTGTGCAGTAAAAAATAACAAGGATTTATTTTCAAAACAATCTAAAAACATAGCAAGTATTCTTGGTTGCTTGCCACGCTCTCTCTGCGCTTTGTTTAAGTATAACGCCTACGAAGGTATGATAACAGGGTATAAGAGCTTACGTCCAAGCTATAGTCAGGACTGGTGAAGCATGCCAAACACGATGATTAACATACAAAGGGCATTGGAATTGGAAGTAAGGAAAGTTATGGTAGGGTTTCCAGGATGTTTGTTACAGTCAAGGAAAAAATACTTTATTATAATTTAGGAGCTGGATCTATTTTAGAACCCCCTATAAAGATAACGAAGAGATTGAATGAGATAATTGCCCATTTGTACTGCCAATTACGAAAATCTAAAATTTGTAAGGGAAGATTCCTTAATAGTAACCTACGTACCTAAAATATTCATCATAATTTTCTTCCCCTTCCACTGTGATAACTGCTTACAATTACAATGCTTTCAACTATGTCTGAAGATTTTGGATGTTGAATGGTAACTCTAGTGAAGACAAGATTGACTTGCATGCAAACGGTGTAGCAAAGTTTTGTCGGTGTTCGTGAAATTGTGGGATCGCTCTACTTTAGTGCGGTAAAATTACATATGCATAGGTGCATAACTCCTCGTAGGTGCATAGGAATTCAGCAGAATTAAAACTCAAAACCAATTTAACAAACCTAAAACCAACCTAAAAAATTTGAATGTAGACCGAATGGGAATAGGACAATACCTGTCCAAGGATTTCAAGGTCTTCTTCGTTAGTTAATTTGGAATATGCTTTCAAAATTCTAAAGACTTACAACAGATGAAGATTCCGCTTTACGCTTTTTTGTATAATAGAACAGGACAGATTCCTGAAAGCCCTATAATTTAGTTTTAACGTTTTGAATGTTTTTGACCCCCGACGAAAATAAAGGTATGTGTGTGTGTCTGTGGCACTCCAGCGCTCAAACGGGTGTACGGATTTTAATGCGGTTATCTGTAAATATTAGTTAACTTTCCTGCGATTGGATGCGAAAAAATATATTTTGGTCGGTAGGTGTAATATGACGTAGTCATGTTTACGGAATATTCTCCCTTGATCCACTAAAATTCATTATATAATTCTTAATATTCAAAGTCACGCACATAATGTGTAAAAAGATCCATCAATGGAGCTTTATATGAATTTTAGTGGGTCGAGGATTAAAGTGGACATAAGATTGAAAAAAGATCCATCAATGGAACTTTACAATTGATTTTAGTGGATCCAGGGAATACTATATTTACATTTAAAATGAGAATTAACAGAATATGCGGAGCAGCATGATACTGTCTATCACCGATGTTATGGTAAAACAGTAAACGCACCCAGCCAGACATGCTCATTCAAGCGTTCTTTATAAACGCACCCAGCCAGACATGCTCATTCAAGCGTTCTTTATAAAGACTTGATATCCATTTTTTTACGCAAAAGATACTGTTTATAATCGCCTATTGTATGGTTATGTCTTCATAACGGTTTTATCAATAGGCATATGAGTAGCACGTTTTAACGGTCTGTAGACTGCAAAAAAGGAAGATAAAAGTAGTGGGTAAAATCTGCATTTAACGGGATTGGGTATTATTATATGCCCATCTTTCAAGCTTGTTTATTGAGTATAAATGAAATATTGTATAAGTTGCATGAAAACATTTTCATTCCAAATTATTTAAATGTTCACCAAAATGGTTTATAATAAACAAACGTGGGGTCGCCTCGCTCCGCTCCGCTTCGCTTCGGCTCCAGGTCATAGGTATTATGAAGTTGTGACCTAACAAACCTTACTTAGTATTCGAACAGAAAGTGACCTATAGGAAAAAATACGGTTCTGTGAATCTACATGGGGCACTACATTTGGTGAACATTTAACATATTTGGGAGTAAACATTTATATTGGTAGACAATGTACATGTACAGGTATATGTTGCCAAAAGAATATTGAAATGGTTCTTGCATCAAAATATAGGGATTGAACATAGCTAAAAACTGATAGACTATTGTCGAGCTGTTCTGCCGCAGCGACTGACGAAACAGCCATGTCTTCAAAACGTTTAGCAATTTCTCCGAGACACTTTTTTGTTCTAGAGGGTTTACACTCCAGTTGGTCCCTTTAATACCAGGTCAGGATTTCATGATGGGACCCTGGAGAAATCGAGGGAATTCTTCAAATATTAAAGGCAGACCTATAGCGTATTTGTATTTTTCATAGTAGTTTTTAGGGTTCCGTACCCGAAGGGTTCCAAACGGGACCCTGTTACTAAGACTTCGCTGTCCGTCCGTCCGTCCGTCCGTCCGTCTGTCACCAGGCTGTATCTCAAGAACCTAGCTAGCTAGAGAGTTGAAATTTTCACAGATTATGTATTTCTGTTGCCGCTATAACAACAAATACTAAAAAAACAGGATAAAAGAAATATTTAAGGGGGCTCCCATACAACAATTCTTTCAATACCACATACAAACTTATGGATGCACCTGGTTACGTACAGTACATGGAGTGTGAAAGTAACCGCACCAATAACTTTGTAAACAATATTTTGTTGTGTAAAATCCAAACTATTCACTCCACACCATTGCTTCCATTGAACGGTGGTACGGATCCCTTCGTGCGCGATTTAGACTCGCACTTGACCGGTTTTTTTCATACATTTACTCTCGGAAAGCATAATTTTGTGAAGTGGAACTAATGATAAAGATCACAGATGGCCACCAGAACTGCTTAATAATAAATAGGTAGTGATTTCTTATCATATAACAACTGCTTAATAATAGGTAGTGATTTCTTATCATATAACAACTTGCTCGTAGTAATGCTTTGAAATAATGAAATGGCGGTGATGGTGACATATCAGGACAGCTTCTCGACAATTCGCCAACGTCTCGGTCAGTATCTGATGATGGAGAAATCGAGGGAACTCTTTAAAGATCTATAGCTATTTTAGTATATTACATTATACAGGGTGACATTTAATTAGCTGACCATATTTTGGGGAATGATAGTACCCACTATTACAAACAACTTTCCCCGAGAAACATGGTCGTAAACGAAAAAAAATATGGATCTCCCATAGTAACTTGTAATCAGCTGCTCGGGTCAATGTACTGAGGGACAAAAATATTTTTCATTTGCGACCATGTATCTTTGGGAAAGTTGTTAATAATGATCGGTGCTATCATTCCCCAAACTATGGTCAGCTAATTAAATGTCACCGTTTATAGTAATTCGATCTTTTGGAAGCTGAAGCCCTCGGGTAGCATGACCTGGTTGAATTAAAATTATGATGAAGACGACAGATGGCCACCAGAAATAGATAGGTACTCACTTCTTGGTATTTATTGAGTTTGGATACGATTTATTGAATGGTTGCTAATTAAATAGGGTTTAAAGTTTTTTCTAAAGCTTTTTGTTTGAACGATTTTAATAGGGTTGTGACCAAAATTTCCACCACTGCGAATCGAGTTGCTAATTTTACGATGCACGAGCCTCAAGTAATAATTGAAGACTACTGAACTGAAAACTTTACCCGCAAGTCCGTTCAAAAGGATATTTTTTTCGTCTCTGAAATTAACTTCCATGGGTGTGATATGGCAGGCAGGGCGTGTGCATGATGAGGTCTTTTCCAGAAGTTCGAAGACAGTTAATTCAATTGAAGAGGTGGCACTTACTTACGTTATTTAGTTAGACAGAGCACGCAAGCACTCAAATCTTGCAAAAAAAACAAAAATATCTACATGGAAAAATTCTCAAAATGATTTCAAAGTCGTGGCCTTGCCATAGAAATGGCCATTTCATGAAATAGTCAAACATGGTTGAATTAGAACTTTCATTAAACAAATAAATCTCTTAGAGCAAAACACTGCGTTAGCGGTTAGGTGAAGAGTTGAAGAATAAGAGCAAGCGCAATGGATCCCTCGAATAGTCTTCGTGTTAGTTCGACATGTATATATATCACAAAAAACACCACATAGTACTGAATAAAAATGATTTAAAAAAAACATGTTTTCATGATATTGTACCGTTTCTGACTAATTCATGAAATGGACGGTCAGATTATGAAGTGGTTGCCATGCAAGAATCAATTTTATCATCAACATCCACGTTGACTCCGAGGATGCTAACAACATTTTGACACTTTGACTTGACATTAAAAGTGTATTTTCATTCGCTTGTTTTGTTGGTATGATAGTTCAATGTGTGGAATGACTGAATGGATGAATGCTATAGGTGATTTTATTATAAAATCATGCATATTAATCAACAGAAGATATTTCTGTAAATTGAAAACATTTGTTATGATGCAGTTATTAAGAATACTTAATAACTGCATCAATATAACTCACAAAAGCGATAAAATGCATACTATCTGAATTAACATTAATGGGAACAAAGCGCAATAATAGAAAAACTAGAAATTAAGTTTTTATCGCAATGCAGCCATTTTGGTTCGCGGTTGGGAAGTTTTTTTGAAAAGCAATTTTTTATGTATTTTATTATAATTATCCAGATTTAACTATTCTACTGAAGAAATGACTTGAAGTTTACATAGATGAAAGTACTATTAAGCAGAAAAAGTACTCACTATTTATCGACTCACTTCTCATGGCATTTCTAGAAATGCCATTTCCCGTTATAGTTTATACGTATTTAGAAAACCATCAGGTTTTCATAAATAATATTTACTATCTTACCAAAGTATATAATCTTATGAGCATCATGATGTGATAATTATAAACGTGCGAAAAAAAAACTAACTACATTTAACGAGAAAATGATAGAAAAAACCTTCTATCACCTATACAAGTTGTCAAATTCCGTGAGAAAAATTCAACAAACGATGTAATTATGTTGAATTGCAGATTACAGGGAGAGAAATTGTGATGAATACTTACGGCAATAAACCGCTGCTATGCTGTTATAATGAAAGAGAATGTTCTCATAAGCAGTCATCTATTACTCCACTATGTACTGGACTATATATCCACCTAATAAAGAAGTCCATAATTCTTTATTGCACACATTTCAAACTAAAAAGGTTACATTAAGAAAAAGAGATTTCTTCTAGCAAACCAAGGCATGAAAGGAAAATGTATCATGAAAGGGTAGGCAGAGCACAATATCTAATTTCGAATCTTTTAGAAATACATATAATTAAATTAAATATCTATAAAATACCTCTATACCAGACTTCTAAATAAGAACCAATACATACATTTACCTGTGCATATAGTTTATATACAATAATAATACATATACACCATAACTATCACGAAATCGTGATCCAGATGTCTTAAATGTTTAGCACATTTAGAAAAAATTCTAACATCAAAAAGCTACGATACTTATAAAAAAAAACTTGCATCAGATATATCGCACACACAATTAGTACATTACTGTCGCGGTCTGTAATGACTGTGTTGCTGGTTGCACTGTTGGTGGCCGAAAGCGCAGCACAGCGCAGCTTAAGGCCTACACAGCGCGCTCAGCATTGCAGCTTTTGATGGACAAGCTGGAATACAAGCCGAGACCGAAGGTCGAGGCTTTTATAGCGCGGACTTCAAAAGCTGCAATGGTGACCAAGCTTATAGGCCGAGAGCGTAGCTAAGCTAAGCTCGAAGCCTTCATAGTGTGGCCAGCAGTGCAGTCATTGTGGACCAAGGCTTGTATAGTACTTTGCTCAAATAATGCGAGTAATTAAATAAAACCAGCTTATTATAAAATTGAGAGTGGCAACATAACCAAATTCTGAATAAAGCCTTTTTGCACTACCTTTTTTAGTGGCAATAAGATCTCCCGCTCTTTTTTTTTGTCACACATAACCAAACTCTAAATAAAGCCTTTTTGCACCACCTTTTTATCATTTTTGAAACAAAGCTCAACAATCATTGAATTTCCCAGGAAATTGCCGGTCGCTAGAACACGACAGTAATGGATTTTCACAGGAAATTTCCAGCACCTTTTCTGGCTCCTCCAAGTAGCGCGGCAATGTCGACTTTGCTCAAAGAAGGTTGTCAAAATAATGAGCACATTACTTACTTTGCTTAAGTAAATATATTTTACGTGCTAGGTCTATTATTTGTTAAAACATAATAAGAATACAGATGTAGTGAATAATCCTTTCCTTTCGTATTTTCTCGGAAATGTTCGTTTTTGTCTTACTACTTCACTCGCACTCAGTACTCATCAAACGGGCAATTTGACATTTGACATTGATAAATAAAGTATGCGATTTATTTGATACCTACACGTAATTTAATAATACAGTAATTCATAGACACATCGGCACCATTCGGGTGTTATCGTTGTTCCGAGTTTTGCCGATAGGAAAGGATTATTCACTACGTCTGTACACACATTACCTTGCTTGGAAATGTACTGTGATTCATTTGTTTATTTTTTGCAATTATTGCCAGTCGTTTCGAGTTTAACCACAAAATGTCACTTGATGAAAATGGCGAAATTTACTACCCAAACCGATTGACCAGCGGTACTTGGAGCTAACTCAGCCATCGCTCGTCTCTGCAAATCACTAAACCAATATAGCGACATGATCGACGTTTTCCATGATGCATCCACTAAAATAAATACCTTGATCCTGAAGAAGTAATCGTGCTCTTGTAACTCGTATTCATTTCATCCATATTTTATTGCTTTATTCACAACTTAATTTATGTTTCTTATACTAATAGTACATTAGTAAATCTTTCAATAGCACTTATAGCATATTGTAATGTGTGTACTCACTACGTTCTAAGATTCTATCACTATTATACGGGACTCCTAAACTAACAGTCGTGTTTGATTCCACTCCTCTGGTCCCCTCATCCCATGGCGAACTATGCCATATACGGCTCGTGAGGTGACGATGACGGGCAGCGCAACACAACGCAATAATGAAGACCGATTAATAACCAGTGCATAATAGTAGTTTATGTGACTGCTACATAATGCCCTCCATTATGTAGCAGTAACATAAACTGATTTATCTACACACATATCATAAGCTCTCTTTGATGTGCTCAGGAACATCATGTTTGACCGGCATTGTGGCTCTGTAGTTGTTTAGCTTGTTCTGCAGTACCAACTTCACGCAGGCGGGTATCGGCGTTCGAAATTTGAATGTCAGTACCAACTTCACAGACAAACTAGAAGCGACCGACAGGCGGGCGTCGGCGTTCGAAATTTGAATGTTATAACATGTAGAAAAATTACACATTATGGTCATAATGTGTAATATTTCAGATAAGAAATGATTTTTTACCACGTAGTTTAACATTATGCTGATCGTAACGTGCGGTTTTTGTACGCAGTAAAGAGGGTTTATGATACGTGTGTAGATAATAGTAGTTTATGTGACTGCTAAATAATGGAGGGCATTAATACTCGAGAGTGCGTTTATGAAACGAGCCGAAGGCGATTTTCATAATAATATCACTCGAAAGTTTTAATGCCTAATTATGTACAGTTACATACACTAGTTTATCTACACACATATCATAAGCTCTTTTTGATGTGTTCAGGAACCGTATGTTTGACCGGCATTGTGGTATTGATCATTGCTCTGCAGTTGTTTAGCTTGTTCTGAAGTACCAACTTCACAGACAAAGTAGGGGCGGCACGCAGGCGGGCGTCTGCGTTCGAAATTTGAATGTCATAATTTGACAAATTTTTGTACAATATGGTCATAATGTACAAATTTTCAGATAAGAAATGAGTTTTTACCAAATAGTTTGACATTATGCTGGCATTAACGTGCGGTTTTTAGACGCAGTAAAGAGGATTTATGATACGTGTGTAGATAAACATAATTTTGTGTAAAAAATACCACCATTTGACAACGATGTATGAGTTGATGGTACATCACAATGTTTCCATACAACTGACGAATATGTTGTCAAGTAGCCAACTCGCTTTTCTGTGGCTACTTCGCCGCTGCAACCGCCACCGCCGCATCCGTCGCAACGCCGCATTTACCGCACCCGCCTCACCCCGCAATCCGGAAAGCCCCCCCCCCCCCCCTTCCACCGGCGCTGATCTTGTGATTTGGTTATGCAGAGAAAGTGAAACCATTATAATTTATATACTCGCATAAATATCTCCAAAACATCTAATGGCGAATGCAAAAAGAACATTTTGATATTATAATGTAGAGCGATTAACTTTCTCATGCTCTCTGGCGTAGGTATAATTACCTCCGTATACTTAGTGTTTTGTAATTATATAAACATCAGGTGTTCACTAAACACGCTGCACTTACAGTGTATTATCATCAACTACTTATAAGTAGCCTGTGCATGGCCGCGGTGTTATTTCAAGATTATTGGTGTTGCATTATAGCGAAGGTCTGCAAAAATAACGTATAGTGAATTGTAAATACGAGTACATAGTTGTATCCATCAAAGATATAACCTATATAGGGTATCCGGAACTCAACGTCAAGCGATTACCAGGAGATATGCCTGCTTACACAGTCTGGCAAAAATAAAAATAAAAAAATACTTTGGTGATAAAGAATAGAGAATGAAAAAAATACGCAAAGTGCGAGTCGGACTCGAGCCCCGAGGGATCCGCATAAATTAAATTTTTGTGAAGGACTATAAATTCACGGATTTCAGATTTTTCCTTTTCTTGCGCCTTAAGACCTTGCTTCGTGCCAAAATTAATTAATCTAGTTCAACGGGAAGTACCCGTTGTTTTTATTTGATTCCCGTGCGTGTATTTTTTTTTGACAAAAATTTTGATAACATTTTCCATGAAGTTTGTTTTTTTACAGCTCTAAAGGACCACATAACTGAGTAATTGATATTAACTTCAACTTGATGCCTCAACCTCCATGCGCACAGACAGACGGGCAACGAAAGATTCCGTACCTTAAAAAGGAAAAACTGAACCATTATAGGATCATTCGGTCGTTTAATATGAGGTCCTTACATATGAAATTGGCGTTTTGTATGGAGAAATTGAAGTCAACTCAATTTTCAGTACAAACATTTTTGTATTTTTTTAGGAATGACAGAGCCTAATTTTATAAACTTTGTGTTTATGAATGAGACAACACTTAGCTAACAGAAAATTTTATATAGTTTTTGAAAAGTGTCAGCCGTAAAAAAATATTACGAATATTATCATGAAAATGGATGACATTTAGGAGGCACTGATTTTGAAGATAACATTTTAGTTATCAAACTGAAAATTAAAAAGAAAATTTAATAAGTAGATGTAAAATATTGAAATAAATTTTAAAACAATAAAAAACAACTGTTGAATTACTCGAATTATGAACTCCTGAATCTGTAAGAAAAATTCGCCAATTTCATAGGTAAGCAAGCACCCAATATTATTAAAAGACCGAATTTTGCACCGATTGTGCTAAAATTTGGTACACTTATGTATGTCTGTGATCCAAACACGAACGTGTTACGTCAATAAAATAATTTTGAATTTGGAGGGCTTTTTTGGGGGGCAAACCAGTAGATAAAAAAAGTTTTTCAAACTGTATGGTATGACGTGTCAAAAGACTTGTCGCGAATGTTTCAGTTTTTTTTTTCATATTGTTGTTTCATATTTTCATATGGTATTTGTTTTGTTTTTTTGAACGCTCTCAGATGTTGCATTCACAAAAGTAGCTTAGTATTCTGTATATTTCATCCTAGTCAATATTTTTTCAAACTCAAAACTCGTGAGTGTAATCGATAATTTTTCTGAAAATATTTTTTTTCGCAAATCGACGTCACACATTTAAACTTTCATAAACTAGCAGATAAGAAACTAAAAAAAAAAAAACAAAAATATCATATGGCATTTGTCCTACTGAGGCTTGTGAGATGCGAAATAAATTTTATGTTTATTATAATATCTCTGCACTTCACGCTTTAGGATACTAAAATATATGAATCTTTTACTTTGGGTAACCACTATTGTTTTTTTAATTTTTAACATTTTTTTTTAAATTGTATCCAAACTGTCAGGCTTCAGTTCGGTGCAACGGCTATTAGTTCGCTGCATAAAATATTTTTGATGTAAGAAAAGTATTAGACGCTGACTGAGGCCTAATGTAATGTTTTGTTTCATAGTTAGTATCTTTAATATTTCAGAATCTTTTCCACCTGCTATTTGAAATTAAAATATCCATCGGCCGTAAAGATTGAAAAAAAAAACGAATTGAAAAATTCACCCAAAAAAGTCCTTTCCGAAACTTTGTGGTCCAAAATAAAGTTATTCATGATGTAATGAATGACGCTTCTTTTATCTTTATACAGGTCATTAACCTAGTTTAAGGTAACATAAACAAACATTTAATGTTTGTTTCTTTTCTTTCTGATAAATAAAATTATTCTTATTCTTATTCTTATGTTCATAATGGCTTTGGTAGATAAGTCTGCTATTATCTCCTCTTTTCGTTAAGAAAATCTCTGACACCTGCACGAAGAAACAGTAGTGATGCAGACTGCGTTTTTCCCGAGAGATCTCCACGGTCTGATTACAGCTAGTTATTGTAATTCACTGCATGACCATGATTAGAAAGAGAGTACTAAACTTATTAAGGCTGTGTTGGTTTCTTTGTCTGATGTTCCTTCGTATATTTTCATCGAAAACCAGCTGCATATACTCGTAGCGTAACAATGCAACATTCTGCAGCAGGCAAGTCTTCGGGAAAACTGACGAAATACACTAGATTGAACCTTGATCTATGTTACGTTTATGTATCACGAGTTCTGTGATAAAAAAGTATATTTTTTTTAATAGAAACAAACCAATTGCAGTCACAATTAAAGCAAGTTAGGCCTTCCTTTATAAAGGTATCTTGTAAAGTCGTCGAATTTGCACTTCGTCAGATCGAAATCGTCTAGCTTTCACTGGAAAAAAAAAACTTTATACACGTCACTCCAATTTTGTCGGCTTCTGAATGCCGCCTAGAATGAAACAAGAGAGCTGCATACATGGGCGAGAGAAAGTTTGTCTGTGGCAGCTGCGTCAGAGTCCAATAAACCTGATGCGAGCTGTAGTATGATTTGAAGTTGCGGTTCGAGGCTCTGCCTATCAAGCGAGAGGGCTCGGGTTCGAATCCCAGCTGGGAAGGAAGAAAAATAATTTTTTAGGTCATATGTGTATGACGTCGCTGTTTCTAGACCCCACGACACAAGGTATCCTAGTGTGCGGCCATAAGCAAACAAAAAGTGCCTGCATGTAATATGTTTATGTTAATTTTTACATAAAAATAAGCTTAGACAGACTTAAATAAGAGTACCTACCTAGACAATATTACCATGAGTAAATCATATAGTCGTTATCACAGAGAATTGCGCTGCAGATAGAGATAATGTCTAATTGATCACGCTAACCATAAAATCACCAAAGCGTATCAAATACGTAAGAAAGTAATTAACCACCCAGATCCAAGTCATGTTTTCGCGCTTAAACCGCTAAATCTTGATAAGTCTTGATGAAGAGGTTTTAGGCAACTTAGAGATGGAAAAACGCGGATAATACCGAGGCACCACTGTCTGTCAGTTTGATTTGACTGTGGCTACAATTCAATTCCTTTTTTTGTTGGAGGGGAATAATATTGAATTACCCATGCCCAGCATCCGTAGCATGCTGACCCCGCGGGGGGTGTCAACGCGAGTAAGTGAGGGACAGATATATACGCGTTATAAAGCTCTGTCTCTCAAATTTCACGACAAAACTCCCCGCGCGCTCGGCATGCTACGGGTGCAGGAGTCAGACCTCCCTGCTATGTCCTGGCCCCTACAAATTGAGCGGGCAATGTATACGGACTAAAAACCCCTGTTTATTGTGTGAAGCAGTTATCGTGGTATGTAGTAACATTAGCTAGCCATGGCTAACAATTTAAGTCCAAAAACAATCGAGTAATACGATGTGCATAAACATGTATTACAATACACTCTAAAAGGATTTAAGTAGATTGTTTCACAAGTGGAGCACTTCAGTGCATATACAGGGTAGTATGGAATCACGTATGTCTTTCTAATCAAATCTTTTTCCCTAATAATTAATTCGACAAAAGAGGACCCCTCAAAACATAAGAAAATTTTACAAAATAAGCAGGGGTTTTCTGGCAATCAAATGAAAAATACTAGGACAAAGGGTAAGCCCCACTTAAATATTTCCCATCAAAACATGCAGGGTCTACCTGGCAAAGAACTTCTATTAGAATTATTTCTTAATCATTCAGACACCGATGTTATTTGTATTACAGAACACTGGTTAAGGGAAAATATGATGTCTTTTAACATAAATAATTACAAAATTGTCAGTTGTTACAATAGAAAGACTGCTGATAGAGGTGGTTCTTTAATCTTAGTAAAAAATAATATTAAGGTGAAACAACGGAAAGATATTCTTGCACTTACTGTAGAAAGACAAATAGAGGTTTCCTGTGTTGAGTTGGATAGCCATATTATTGTTTGTGTCTACAGACCTCCGAGAGATGAAAACGGCTATGGCAATTTTGAAATGTTCGAGAAAATTATGGAGGATGCCCTCATTATACTTTGTAATAGCAGAAAAAAGTTAATTATTTGTGGCGATTTTAATGTAGATTTGCTTGTAGATACAACATTGAAACAACGATTAATAACTCTGTTCAAATCATTTAATTTATGTCATATATTTCTAGAGCCGACTAGAATTACACTTACCAGCCAAACTTGCTTAGTTAACGTATTTTGTGACTGTGCATTCACAAGTAAAAATGTAATTAACTGCTTACCCTCCGATCACAGTGGTCAAACAGTTTCATTCCCAATTTACAGTAAAAATAGGACTGATCCATCATTTTATAGGCCTATTACATCCCATAGACTAGAGACGTATATGAAAAAGTTAGATATAAATTTGCCAGTACCGGATTTTGATGAACAGAACCCAAACAAAATCTACTCAGACTTCTTCAGCATTATTCAGACAGAATTCAATAAAGTTTTTAAATTAAAGAAAGTCAGTGACTACAACGGTAAATCTAAATTTAATGACTGGGCAACGTTTGGAATTCGTAAAAGTAGAGTTATCTTATATGACCTTTATGAACAAAAAACCTATAACTTTGATCGAAAATTTCATGACTACGTTAAAAAATATTCCAAAACTTTCAACGTTGGTTTGTAGAACTGCAAAAACTTTACACATTATTAGAAAAATTCAAATTTCAAATAATAGAATGAAAACAGTTTGGCAAATAATAAACCGCGAAACTGGCAAAGTTATACCAAGGGACAATGATTTCTGCCTAAAGATAGGTGATGATGTTGTTAAATCCAGCGCTGATGTTGCTCGAGCTTTTGAAACATTCTTCACCAATGTACCCTTACTCACAACAGACCGTCTAAATTCATCTCCATATGAAGCAGAGACTTTATTAAAAAATAACACTAGCGCCAGTAATGTATATTTAAAATTTCATCATGTTTATCCCCAGGACATTGTCAAAACGTTTAAATTACTTAACTTAAAAAATACGGAAGACCTGTGGGGTATATCAGTCAAAGTCATTGGTTCAGTAATTCTAGTTATAGCCCCACACTTAGCTTATATATTCAATAAATGTGTTGACGATGGGGCTTTCCCAGACCTCATGAAACACAGTAAACTGATACCTCTGTTCAAGTCGGGAGATAAGGGTGATCCTTTAAATTTCAGACCAATATCTGTTCTTCCAACACTAAGTAAAATATTTGAAAAGATTATACTCAATCAAATGCTCTCACACTTCAACCGTACAAAACAACTCCACGCCAAACAATACGGTTTCACTAGGGTTAAATCGACTACGGATGCAGGTATTACCCTTATATCTCATATTTATTCTGCATGGGAGGCCGCACAGGATGCTATCGGAGTTTTTTGCGACCTGTCGAAGGCGTTTGATTGTGTTGATCATAATACGCTATTAATTAAATTAAATCATTACGGAGTTAGAAATAAAGTGTTGGATCTACTAAGATCATACCTAAGCAATAGAATTCAAAAGGCAGAAGTTAACGGCGTAAAATCTGATGGATCGGGTGTTAAAATGGGCGTTCCACAAGGTTCCATATTAGGCCCTTTCTTATTCCTGGTATATATTAATGATCTGCCTTTCATGGTGGAGAAATTAACTGACATAGTGTTGTTTGCTGATGATACTTCACTGGTCTTCAAAATTGAAAGACAAAAAGGAGAATTTGATGATGTTAATGGTGTATTGTCTTTAACCTTGAATTTGGTTCACAGTAAATAATTATTGTTAAACGCTGGTAAAACCAAGTGTATCAAATTCTCACTTCCAAATGTCAGGCAAGTTGAGACCAGTTTAGTGTTAGACAACAGCACGTTAGAATTAGTAAATGATACGAAGTTTCTTGGAATAACCATTGATAGCAAATTGCAGTGGGGACCCCACATAGATAAATTGGCTGGTAAATTAAGTTCTGCGGCTTACGCTGTTAGGAACATCAGACAAAGCACGGATGTGGCTACATCTAGGCTAGTATATTTTAGTTACTTTCATAGTGTGATGTCCTATGGTATCTTGTTGTGGGGGAAAGCAGCGGATATTCAAACTATTTTTATTTTACAGAAAAGAGCTATTCGAGCAATTTATAATTTAAAACGAACAGACTCCTTAAGAGAGCTTTTTAAAGAAATTGACATACTAACAGTAGCTAGTCAATTTATTTTCGAAAATATAATGTATGTTCGCAAGAACCTTACAACATTTTCCAAACTTAGCGACAGCTGTAATGTTAACCTAAGAAATAATCACAGACTATGTGCGCCCCGTTTTAGACTCGCGAAGGTTAGCAATTCTTTCAAGGGTCAGTGCATTCTCTACTACAATAAGATACCTCTGGAGATTTTGAAAATGCCATTTGAGCAATTTAAAAAGCATGTTAAAGCGACTCTGTCGAAAAAGGGATATTACAATGTTCAAGATTACTTAAATGACAGGACTGTATGGGGTTAATCTGGCTCAACACAGACCTTGCTGTTAATAATTTTGTAATTATTTATTCCTGCTTATTAATCATAACAATTAAATTTTTCATATTTGTATTAGTTAAGCACAACTTATTTTTAAAAGAGATCTAAAAATAAATCTGTGGGAGTTTCTACGCCCTTCTTCTCCCACAGTGGTCCAATGTAGAGAAGAGGCAAAAAATGACGTTTGCTAAGTATATGTAAATATCTACAGTAATAAAGTACTTTTGAGTTTGAGTTTGAGTTTACGAAGCTTTCATTAACAGTTTTTAATAACCACCCCACTCACCTCAATGTATGCGCCTAAGGTGGTACAAAAAATTATGTTTATTTTTTAGAATCCATTTACTCCACTATAAAGTCATCTACAGATATTATTTTTAGGTTAACGTTTATTGAGTATTTGATTAAGAATCTCACCGAAGAAAACCGCGATTGGATGAAATTTTCTCGATATAATTTAATTGCAAATATACCTCTAAACTGTTTAATTTTTTCTTATAATTCTGAAATAATTACTAATTTCATTGCGAAATTGCATTCAAAATGTGGATATTTGTATTCGTAACTCTCATTGAAAATACTTTTAAAAAATTACGTAGTTTATTTTTAAACAATTTTTATGTGGTTTGGCGCTACGTTATTTTAGTTTGAGTCAAGTGCATTGTTTTCGCTCTCTTTTTATCTTATGTGGAAGTAATTAACGCTGTCACTTTCGCTTACATTCGTTTTCCTTTTACATGTATTTTTACGTATCGCTTAATTTTGGTGATTTACGTTAGTCATTAAAGAAAGAAAAGAGCTCCGTGGTCTAAATTAACAGACATGTCTGGTGACTAAGATTTTACACTTCTAGTAAATTTTATATGACGACTTTAATTAAAACGGTACAATTTTAGCGGCAGAGTCTGTGCCCACGTATACATATGCTTACTTGATCATTATCTTTCGTTACCAAACTACCTATCTAATTTATTTGTTAAATGATAAGGCAATTAACAGTGTAGGAAGCAGGTATCGCGTCGAAAAAGTATGCGAATCGAATTGTCAGTGACTCTTACGCACAACGACATAAGGTTAATTTGATCTGAGCTCGAACAATGTGTCACCCTGGTAATTATTCCTGCTTGAGCCCCAGAAGAGTAAGCCACTCTTGTGAACTTTGGTTATTCTTGTTCAGCAACAGCGACCCAGCGTGTCAAATTTTGCTATACGCTTGCTGCTCGCACTGAAGATGCAGGCTCGCATCCTGACCGTGTGCCAATGAGATCATTAATATATCTTAAGTACCATGTAGGTACTTTACATTTATCTTAACCGGCTTCGGAAAGGGATGTGTGGGCTCGAAATGGTGAGTCCTTTGCCCAGCAGTGGGACACCGTAGAGGCTACATAATAGTAGTTTAGGTGACTGATACATAATGCCTAATTATGTACAGTTACATTCACTAGTTTATCTACACACATATCATAAGCTCTCTTTGATGAGTTCAAGAAGCGCATGTTTGACCGGCGTTGTGGTATTGCGTTGTTTAGCTTGTTCTGTAGTAACAACTTCACAGACAAAGTAGGGGCGGCACGCAGGCGGGCGTCGGCGTTCGAAATTTGACTGTCATAATATGTAGAAAATTTACACATTATGGTCATAATGTTCAATATTCAGATAAGAAATGAGTTTTTACAAAGTAGTTTAACATTAAGCTGATCGTAACGTGCGGTTTTTGGACGCAGTAAAGAGGGTTTATGATATGTGTGTAGATAAAAAAATAAAAAGTCCCGGCCGGCTTCTTGGTAGTGGTCGTAAAACCCCTCCATCAACCCGCACTGAGCCAGCGTGGTGGAGTATGGCTTAATCTTACTCGTATCCGGGTAAAGGCCTGTGCCCCTCGATGGGGACATTAATGGGCTACATTTATTATTAAAGTTGGTATTTCATTACTGTTTTAGTAGTTATAAAAAGTTTAAAAATTCTCATGATCAAACTGGTAATATCGTAGAAATTAATACATTCTGTATAGTACACGACACGACACATAATGTAATTCAAGAGGGGTCCGTTATTTGTTTACTTACGCATCAGTACATTGTTTAGTGTGGACTATTATGCTTGTCCTACTTCGCTTGGGTTGATATGGAAGTTTTAATACACTGACGAGCAATGAAAAAGTTCCAGTGAGATAGCACCAAATTATTCCTAAACGGGAAAGGTTAGCTTATTGACGCCGTCTGCAATATTGAAGTACATTTAACAGCGGATCAGAATGTTTCCAAGTAAAAACGTCAATATTGTGTTCAAATTTTAAATTAAATGTTTTAAAAAATTGGATGGGTGTTTGTCGCCATTTTGTGCGTGGAACTTTTTCATTGCTCGTCAGTGTATATACTTAGAATTTGCCTATAACCTAGAGGTCGCGAAAAATAGGTTTGTTAACCCCAGAAGGTACGTGAATTCATAAGTTTAGTATCAAAGGCACGGTACCACCTACCTTTATTTTATTACATCTTTAACCCTTCCAGCGCGTATTTTTAAATGGAGAATCGCTATTGTGAACCTTATACCATAGTAATAAAATTCAAAACCTATAATGGGTTTTCATTGGTAGGCCGGACTAACATGCTTGAGGAGTTAAAGCATCTATAGATTGATTAGAATCGACTCATACTTTCATTGCTGTTGGAGTCCAGGACTCCGTACCCGAAGGGTGCCAAATATAAACATTTACACACATTGCTTCTGGCCCCCCACTAGGATACCTTGTGTCGTGGGTACCAGAAACAGCAGCGACGTCACACACATATAAACATCCAAGACCTGGGGTATTTTTTTTTCTTTACCCCCAGCCGGGGATGGAAGCCAGGACCTCTCGCTTGGTAGACAGAGCCAGAACCGCTGCGCCAAACGGGAACATATTTCTAAGCCTCCGCTGTTCTTCCGACCGTCCGTATATAGTCCGTAGGTCTGTCCGTCAGCGCGAAGCGTCTCATGAATCGTGGTGTGTAGGAGGAAAAGTCTAAAGAAAGTTTGACTTCGGAATGCGCTTTGCTACGAAAACTTATCTGAAAAAAAGCGGGAGACTTTTGCTCATCCTACACGTTCTCTTGGGTAGTAGTAAGAGCAATAAAACATAAAACATTCTCAAAACTTTGATTTCCAGGTTCTCATGAGAGAACCTGACCAAATTGTGACCTTTATATGCAATATTATATATAGCCGTAAAAAAAGTCAGCAAAATATTTTTAACAGAAGAAGGAGAAGCATAACAAAAAATAACAAAATTACTATTTATGCACTGAAATGGTGCCACAACAGCTCTAAAAATAGCAAAAAACCGGGATCGGGAATAGAAAAAGTAGGATCACACTGCACAGGTAAGTTATTAATTTTATGCGATGTTTCTAAGCAATTTGTTCATTTCTTCAAGATAATCACAGAGCAATTTGTTTACGCTGCCATGCCAGGTAAATTTTGCAAGTAGGGAAAAACATATCCCACTTTTCGATTATTAGTTGAATCTTAACCCTGCCATAGTCTATGATCTCTTTACTACTTTACGAAGGAAAGTACAGATGAGGTGGAATCATTATGACCACATAATTGCGCGCGCCGGCGTTCGCCTGACAAAGGAATCAATATGAATGTGTGCGAGCAATACTCACACAAAAAAATATTTGTGGCAGTTATTTTTGACTTCGGCGTTTGAAGGGCTCACACTCTGTCTATGAGTTATCCGTCGTCTATATGTCGTATATCTAATATATACATAGTAGTGTTTTTTACAGAACGTGTTGTTGTTGCCGCTTCAGCAATATTTAGACGCTATTTGGCATGTATTTAAACGCTAAACTAATAATTCCCGATTTTTTTTATCAAAATATCTCAAAACTGCAATAAAAATACTGACTGCACATCAGAATTTACCCACAAAACAAAATACATTTTGCGAACTGTTTAACTACGTATGTAAAACCGTTATACTAAGTGATTATCTGATATCTAAATGTAAACCTTACAATTATTTCATTAACTACAAAAACTTAGCCCAACTTTATCCTGATCCAAGGATTTATTATTCTTTGTGGCCCATAAGTTTTAATAATGAAAACACCATTTATTCAATAATCATTATCTAACCAACCAATCCAAAAATTACACAAAGAGCGATAAATCTGATTTTGAAACATATTTTATAGAACAACAAAATTAAATCGGAATTTGTGTTCGAAAAGCCAGTTATTTGTTGTGAACTTAGTAAAAAATATTAGCTTGCTTTGATAGGATTTATGATTTTGTTGGTGGTGCTTGTTTTGGTAATCAAATGGTTTATTTGTAGAATAGTCAGTTTGTTGGTGTACGGTAGGATACAAATACAAATACAAAATTGTTAATTTCATAGTAAGATTTAACGTTTGACAGACATGGGATCTCTTTTTAAGTATTATAATACCTGTATCAGGAGATTCCTACCTTCCACAATGGCATATATCTTTTGAAATAAACACTATCACACATTTACAATCTACTTGATTATTATCAGTTTGATAGTTACCTTACTTAGTTAAGCAAAGTTTGTTGTAATAAAAGTGACAAGTTGTTTTACAGATTGTAAGGTTTAAGTTATTTTATCATAGTTTTAAGGTAATTAATTAATTCTTAACAAGTTATGTTCTACATTATTATTTAAGTTACAGTTATATGTTGTTTAATATTTATGCTTCGGAACGCATCTCGGTTTTTTGTTGCGCGGATTGACCGCGAGTGAACGGAACATCACTAGCTAGCTGTCACTTTGCACGTGGTAGAATTTTCGGCGTCAGGCATCGGGGCCTTGGCCGAATGGTATTTATAGAATAATCTCGTAATAATCTTCAAGAAATAAGTAGATTTCACGTCATCGTAGTGAGTGCTTCGTGCTGTGAAAAGTTGAAGTGATTCGGTCACCAATTCGTCGCGCTCTGATAGCGACCCTTGTAGTCGGCAGCATCAAGACAGCACCAGCAGCGGGCTACGACACGAGTAAGATTCGACTCCCAACACCCCCCACCCTTGTGCTCCTCATCCCGTACTTCTGCCTCGAATCTGAACTTTCGCATACCAGTCGACGGCGTCAAGGTCAGTACTACTTTGTGACATTCTATTGTAAAACAACCCTTCATAGATTCCACCTTTTCGGTTGAGGCGTGGATTTAACATTTTGGTAGACAGAAGCGTGGTTTCCTAGTAGGAAATCGATTCACGGACGGTTGTAGGGTTGTTTTTTTTTGCCGCATTGTAGTGGGAGGGTACCTCAGATTGGTCGGCAATCTTTTTTGTGAGTGAGACTTTTGTGGTCAGTATACCACAATTTAGGTTCATTTTCGGTTAGTGAACGTATAGTTAACGATTTTGTTAACGATAATTATAAATTTGTAGTCGGAAACTACTGTTTGTGCGCATAAAGGATTGAACAGTCATTGAACTATATTGTATTACTTGTAATAGAACGTCGGGTTCCATAGTGTTGCAGTGTTATTTCGGTTACAGAGCAGGGTCAGGCTATTTAAGGGGTATTAAGCTGATTTTGCTGACCTCAGTAGAAGTGTAGGTCATATCGGAAAGGCCACTTCTAGAAGGTTCGCGGCTACCTACATTATATTAAAAATTGCTTTTTTTATAATACATTTTTGTGTGTTATTTTTTATTGTGCTTTATGGTGGCATTCTCTAATTGATTTAGAGTGTATAGTTATAAGGTGTATATCCACAGGGCGACCATATTAAATATTTTTAGGATTTAATTGTTCTAGTAGTCGCCTTAGCTTTGACAACTTAGTTTTAATTTCTGTGCCCAGCGCTGACGGGCAAGTGCTGGTCCCTGGCTATACTTAGTTCGGTAGTGAAGTATAGGACCAGAATCTATTAAATCGGTCAACATGGCACCTTCACCCTTGACGGTACTGCGGAATGGTGTCCGGGAGGAAATGAGATGGCTCGCCCATACTCATCAGTATGTGGAGCGACCGGACATGGATGATGTCCTTCTCAAGCGTGTGGAGGACGCAATGACTCGCGTCGGGAAGGTGTGTCGGCTGGCTGCGGAGGCAGAAGCTCTCGGGCTTACTGATGAAGCTTTGGTGGCTACGGTGAAACAGCTCTGCGCGGATGCTGACCAAGCGATGGAATGCTTGGGTGAAATCGAATGTCGCGCGGAGAAGATTAAGCGGTCGCGAAGGAATGACCGTGGGGATGGTAACGGAGACCCACCCCCGAGGGGTGTTGTTGGACGGCTGCCACATCTTGAGATTCCGGCCTTCAGTGGGGCAATTGATGAGTGGCCAGCCTTCATCAATTTATTTGATAGTTTGGTCCACGGTCGGGACGACCTGGACAACGCCTACAAGTTGGCCCAACTATTGATGGCTCTGCGGGGTGAACCGAAGGAAATGGTCGGTCACCTAACGGTCACGGCGGGCAATTACGAGATAGCAAGGTCCATAATGTTGGACCTCTACCAACACAAACGGCGGTTGGTTGATGCGCAGCTGGGGAAGCTGTTTAGCATCCCTAGAGTAACACGGGATGTTGACATCCGAGTACAGGTACTCAACCCTGTGCTGGTGGCCACTAAAGCCCTTCAGAACCTTGGTCTTCCGGTAGACCAATGGTCATACATTATTCTATATATGGGTTTGTCACGGTTGCCTGCAACTGTTCAAAGTCAGTTTGAACAGCTGCATGGGGGCAGTAGCACGGAACTGTCCACACTTGTCCAATTGACAGATTTTTTGGAGGGTGAATGTAGGCGATGTGACACACTGGGCACGGAGGCCAGTGTGCAGCGCCAACCCGCGCGGATGCGGGAGGGGCCACGCCCCCCGCCCCCACGGGGGGGTGGGAGGTCGAAACAATTTGGCGTTTTGAATGCCGCTCCGTCGGGTGACGGCTGTGTGCACTGCGACAGTGCCGGTCATGACGTGACCAGTGGCGCCAAATTTAAGGCGCTCGGGGTAGCTGCCCGCAGGTAGATAGTCTTCCGTCACCGATTGTGTTTCGGTTGTTTGGGGCCGCACACGCTGAGCGAGTGCTCGCGGGCGTTCCCGTGTGAGTGCTGCGGTGGCATGCACCACATAGCGTTGTGCCTGAATCGGTCAGGCCCTTCGGATGGTCACCAGGGCCGGACTCAGGTTGGTCGGCCACAGGGCCCAACCAGGGCTGGACCCAGTCCCCCTCCGGGCAACGGGAGTCACCAACGGGGTGACTGGAGTACCCGCGGACGGGACCCCCCCCCCGAGGGGAAAGGGGCAGCGCGGGGGGTAACATGCGGGATAGCCGGGGTTCGGTCGCCGCTGTCCACGGTCAGTGAGGACTTCGGGCCGCTGACTCACCGCGTGTTACGGGCGGGAGTCAGATGGCACCTATGAGTGGCGTGAAGGCTGGGAGTCCACCACCTTCTGCGCCACCCTGCCCGTCGCTCTGGGAGGCGAACAGTCGGATGTCACCCCCATTCCTAGAGCGCCCCAGGTTGGATCCGCTCTCCCCCATTCATCCACGGTGCGCACCGGGCACACCGTACACCGTCCGGTATGGTCGGATACCGGGACAGCGAGGGGCCTATTATACGGGTTGGGACCCCTTGATGCACATACGGTCTGATATGCCGGTTGCATATCAGCAGCCGAGTTACTCCGAGGCCGACGGAGGTCTCAGCGGGTTCGGATCCCGCGGAGGTTCCCGCTAGGGACACGCCGCCAACTTACAGGATGCCGCCACTCCACAGACGGTCATGCTCCCCACCGCCTCTGTGATAGCGTGGAGTTCGGACGGCAACTCATGTGTGGCACGAGCACTATTGGACTCGGGGGCCCAGGGTTGCTTAGTCTCGTGCAACCTTGTAAGACGGTTGGGCATTTCGGTAAGGGAGTATCCACATTCCATTCGGGGAATTGGGAACACGGAAGTCGGTTCCGTTAAGGGAGTATGTCGGATTGCTCTCTCGTCACGGGTGGATTCATCGGTGAATCTGACGGTCACGGCATTAGTCATGCCTAATGTGATGGGCTCACACCCTCACGTACGGTTGTCGCCCTCGTTTTTAAGTTTTGGGAGTTTTGGGAGGTGGAGGAACCACATACGGTCCGCCGGTTAGACCCGGTTGAAGTAGAGTGTGAACAGTTTTATCGGAACAATACTGGTCGCCTTCGGTCAGGTCGATTTCTCACACGTCTTCCATTCCGGAGTGATCACCCACCGCTGGGCAGTTCACACCGTGCAGCCGAGACGCGGCTTCTGTCGATGGAACGACGCATGAAGTGTGACGGGATTTTCCGGCAGAAGTACGTCAACTTCATGCGGGAATACGAGTCGCTCGGCCACATGTCGGTTTCGGGTATCGACTGGAAGCGTGAAGACCACTGCTTCCTGCCTCATCACGAGGTCTTGAGGACCCCGGAGGGCAAAATACGGGTAGTGTTCGATGGATCTGCATCAACATCTAACGGCATGAACCTGAACCAGTGTTTGCATTCAGGGCCGAAGTTGAACCATGACATCGCGGATGTTATCACACGGTTCCGTCGACACAATGTTGTGTTTGTAGCTGACATCCGGATGACGTTTAGGCAGACGGTCATTCACCCTGACGATAGACGGTATCAGCTGAGTCTGTGGCGAGAGAGCTCAGATCAGCCCATCAAGGTGTACGAGCTGAACACCAACACGTACGGGCTACGCTCTAGTCCTTATTTGGCGATTCGCACTCTGCGGGAGATAGCGGATCGAGAACGGTTAGATTTCCCTAGAGGAGCAGCGATCCTGGAGCAGGATCTCTACGTGGACGATATCTGTACCGGTGCAGATTCCGTAGAGAAGGCGTTCGCTCGACGGGACGAGCTAGTTGAGCTCTTACGGGGTGGAGGTTACGAGCTCCGGAAATGGATGTCGAACTCTCCAGAGTTACTGTCTGGTCTTCCGGATGACTACCAGCAGGATCCCCACATTTTCGAAAATCTGGAAAATCCGAATATGTTGTCGGTATTAGGCGTCCAGTACCAGCCGGTATCAGACATGTTTTCGTATCGGGTCGAGTTGGACTCCCCGAAGGTCTGGACGAAACGGAAAGTCCTTTCAACGGTGGCTAGGACATTTGATCCAAACGGGTGGATCACCCCGGTAACATTTCAGCTCAAGTGTTTTATGCAGCAATTGTGGTCTGCTGAGCTGAAATGGGATGACCCGATGGGCGGGTCATTGAGCTCAGAGTGGGAATCGTTCTTTTCGACCCTCCCTGGCATCAATCGGATTTCACTGCCACGGAGGTTGATCCCCACCAAACGATACACCGCCACCCTGCATGGGTTTTGCGATGCCTCGGAGAAGGGCTACGGAGCTGCGGTGTATCTGCGTACGGTCGACTCCTCGGGGGAGGTTGATGTGCGGTTGGTCATGGCCAAGAGCAAGGTTACGCCGTTGCGCACTCGCCTGAGCATTCCCAAATTAGAGCTTTCAGGAGCGGCTCTCCTGACTCGTCTGGTCAACCACACGATGACGGTTCTTCGTGGGTCAATAGCGTTAGAAGATACGGTCTACGCTTGGACGGACAGCCAGATCGTGTTATGCTGGCTGAAGGCTTCAGTTCACAAGCTGGAGATATTTGTGGCGAATCGGGTTTCGCAGATTTTGAATTCGGAGGTTCCCTTAATCTGGAGACATGTTCCAGGGGAAATGAACCCAGCAGACTGTGCGTCTCGTGGGTGTCACGCTCCGGAGTTAGTTGGACATCCCTTGTGGTGGGGTCCAAAATGGTTGACTCAAGCCGAATCGGATTGGCCAATGAGTACACGCGTTAACTCGGCAAACGGCGCCTTGATAGTCGGTGTCTGTACGACGCAACCAGAGCCGGAAGAGGAGTTCAGCCTGCTGAAACGGTACAGCTCGCTCGACAAGCTGGTCAATGTGACCGCCTGGATCTTCCGATTTGCGCGGAATTGTCGCAATTTAGAGACGCAACGCGTGCGGACACAGGTCCTAACACCACGGGAACGGAACCATGCGTTGTTCGCATGGGTACGGGACGTGCAGACGGTGCACTTTAAGTCCGAACTGGACATTCTGAGACGCGGACGCGTCCAACTGAAGGAAGCTGTGGCTCGGCTCAACCCGTTTATTGACCCTCAAGGATTGCTGAGGGTAGGAGGTCGGCTTTGGAATGCCAACCTGCCTTATGCGGCTCGCCACCCGTTGGTTCTCCCTAGGAAAGGGAAGTTGGTCGAACTGTTAATACAGGATCGACACATTCGGAATGGGCATGTCGGATGCCACGCCTTGATGGCGTTTCTCCAGCGCGAGTTCTGGATTCTATCGGGAAGACGCTTAGTGCGTAGCGTCGTATTTCGGTGCCTGCCTTGTTATCGGGCCAAGGCGGCTACGATGCAGCCCTAGATGGGCGATTTGCCCTCGGATAGGGTTAACGAAATCCGGCCCTTTGCGGGTGTCGGAACGGATTTCGCGGGACCATTCATGGTCAAGTCTTCACAGCTACGGAACGCCAGATTAGTGAAGGCATACCTGTGCGTCTTCGTGTGCTTGGCCACGAAGGCAGTCCACTTGGAGGGGGTCAGTGACCTCACTACAGAGGCATTTATCGCATGCCTGGATCGGTTCGTCTCACGAACGGGCCTCCCGACATTAATCCGGACAACGGCACAAATTTTGTCGGAGCCAGGCGATATCTGCAGGAGGTCACTCAATTCCTGAACGGTAACCAGGACGCCATCAGTACCGCTTGCTCCCGACGAGGGATTGAATGGGTTTTCAGTCCGCCGGGATGTCCTCATTGGGGAGGAATTTTTGAGGCTGCGGTTAAATCGGCTAAGTCGCACCTGACGAGGATCATCTGTGAGACCTCTCTACGCTTTGAAGAGCTTGCGACGCTGTTCTGTAAAATTGAAATGACACTGAACTCGCGTCCGTTGTGCCCGCTCAGTTCGGATCCAAATGATTTGGAAGCGTTGACGCCGGGTCACTTCCTGATAGGTCAGCCCCTTAACGCCCTGCCAGAATACCCATTCGGTGATGTTAAGTTAAGTCGGTTAACTAGGTGGCAGATGTTGCAGCAGATGGCTCAAGATTTTTGGAAACGGTGGTCCCTTGAGTACTTTCACATCTTGCAGCAACGCCTTAAGTGGACTGACCGGACGAGCCCCCCTCAAGTCGGTGATTTGGTGCTGATTAAGGATGCGAACCTGCCATCATTGAGATGGAGACGAGGACGGATCGTCAATTTGTACACGGGTCGGGATGGCACGCCTCGATCAGCAGAAGTCAAGGTGGGGGACAGTCCTCAGGGGACAGGGAGTCGGTCCTCAAGAGAGCGGTCGCAACACTTTCTCGTCTTCCTATTGATTAGGGACAGGTTCGGGCCTGTCCGGGCGGGTGACTGTTTAATATTTATGCTTCGGAACGCACCTCGGTTTTTTGTTGCGCGGATTGACCGCGAGTGAACGGAACATCACTAGCTAGCTGTCACTTTGCACGTGGTAGAATTTTCGGCGTCAGGCATCGGGGCCTTGGCCGAATGGTATTTATAGAATAATCTCATAATCTTCAAGAAATAAGTAGATTTCACGTCATCGTAGTGAGTGCTTCGTGCTGTGAAGAGTTGATGTGATTCGGTCACCAATTCGTCGCGCTCTGATAGCGACCCTTGTAGTCGGCAGCATCAAGACAGCACCAGCAGCGGGCTACGACACGAGTAAGATTCGACTCCCAACACCCCCCACCCTTGTGCTCCTCATCCCGTACTTCTGCCTCGAATCTGAACTTTCGCATACCAGTCGACGGCGTCAAGGTCAGTACTACTTTGTGACATTCTATTGTAAAACAACCCTTCATAGATTCCACCCTTTCGGTTGAGGCGTGGATTTATCATATGTATTAGTGCTAATTTGGATATGTATTTATATATATTTATACATGTATATAGGGCTATTAAGATACAATTTTATACAAAGACACTATTTATATGGAACGTTTGAACAAAGATTCAACCTCATCATAGTCCAGACTTGTAAGCCATTTTGTAAGCAACTCTTTAGCTTCTCTAGTAGTGAGTTTGTAAATACTTAATGTTTTATTTATTTTGTTGTAAAGATAACTTGCCTGGAGTTTATACTGTCTTTGAGCAAAATTAGATTTATACTGAGCAATATCTGCGACTGTATAATGTCGACGAGTTTTAGGTAGCATTGGGTTAAAGGGTAACTGTCTGTGCTTTTTAATAATTGTATTAAGAATGTAGATTTTCCTTATTGAAAGTAAGTTGGATTTAAGATAGAGTTGAGTGGTGGGGAATCTATATGGTTGAGAGTACATGACCTTTATGAGGGATCGTTGAGATCTTTCAAGTTCCAAGAACCTCCTTTTAGCTGCTTCACCCCATATTGGGATGCAATAAGAGATAATGGATTGAACCAATGCAGTATATATTTGATTTAGTAGTGATTCCGATGTAACATGCCTAAGTTTTTTGAATATCCACATCATTTTTCTAATCCTATTGGTTATTAGTTCAATATGATCAAACCAAGATAATCTTTCGTTCAACATAACACCCAAGTGTTTTACTTTAGGAAGCTTGTCTAATACCACCAAACAATCACACGTGTCAGATATTCGGTTACAACTGTGAATTTTAATTGTTTAGTCAGATTTAGGTTATGTTCGCCTGTTCATAGCAAAACACATATAATTGGTTTTAGATGTATTGAGGGATAACATGTTATTTTTCAGCCAGCAGTTAACACTTGTTAGTCCTATTTATGTCAGCTCCCTAGTCTCTTTCCAAGATTGACAATGGAAGACGATTGCGGTAGAGAATATTTTAGCATTATTAAGCTTTTGTGAGTACATATCGTTGATATAGATCAAGAAGAGTGTTGGCCCAAGTTCACTTCCTTGGGGAACACCATATGTAATGTTATTCTCCTCGCTAATAAACGATTCAATTTTTACTTGTTGTTTACGTCCACTAAGATAGTCTACAAAAAGAGCCAGAGGATAGCCTCTAATACCAATACTTTCTAGCTTGTGTATAAGGGTGGGAATGGAAACTGTATCTAAGGCTTTTTTCAGATCAAGGAACACCGTTAAACATTTTAGTTTGTTGTCTACATGTTCGATTATCAGGGAACTGAGATCCGAGACAGCATCTTCAGTAGAGTTTGCGTGTCTAAATCCATATTGCGAGGGAGATATGATATTATATTTTTCTAAATAGTTAAGAAGTCTGTTGTTTATTAGTTTTTCTAGTATTTTGGATATGGAAGAATGAACTGAAATGGGCCTGAAATTATTGATGTCTTCTTTATTACCACTTTTATACATTGGTGTTATAATAGATTGCTTTAGCCGCGAAGGGAAGATGCCTTGTTGAAAACATAGATTGGCGAGATGACAGATTATAGGAATTATTAGACTTTTAGAAAGTTTTAGAAAACATGGGATATATTGTCGAGACCAGGGGAGCTTCCTGATTTTAGATTTGTTATTACTGTATTGACCTCTAGTGGATCTGTGTAAAAAAGAACAAAAGATGTGGCTTGGGACGTGATAGATCTTCCTGTTTCGGATTGGATATTGTTATTATATGATTTGTCGGATGTGATTTTTTGGGCAAATTCCTTGCCAATGTTGGCAAAAAATGTATTTACAAAATTTACTGAGTCCTTTGGGGTTGATTTCAGATTGAATAGATTCGAGTTTTTAGATTTAGTATTGTTCAGATTTGTAATCGCTTTTATGGTTTGCCAAAGAGTTTTAGAGTTTTTGGTTGATCTAGCTAGTAATTCCTTTTCATATAGACGATTCAGCTTCTTTATTAGGTTATTGCAATAGTTACGGTATCTTTTGTATGTTATTCTAAGAACTTCATTTAAGGGATCTAGACGTAGTGTTTTCTGAAGTTTATTTCTATTGTGTATACAACGTAAGATGCCACTGCTGATCCATGGTTTTATTGTCCGTTTATTTTTAGGAATACGAATTATTTTTCTATTTTCTTCTAAGGAGTCAGTTATTTTATTTACTAGACCTACTAGTATTAAAAATACAGTGTTAGGATTTTTAAGAGTCAATAGTTGTCCTAAATTTTTAGTTCTAAACTTTTGATGGCATTATCATAATTTATATTAATTTTTGTTTTATTGATTTTGTTTTCGTATTTAGAGTATTTTTAATTTAGAAATATCATGAGGTGATCCGTGGTAGTTGTGTTTAATATAGCTATAAAATTATAATCTTTAGTTGTTTGAAGTTTTAGGAAAAAGTGATCTAGGCATTTGTCACCTCTCGTAGGCAGCGTATGTCCGGGAAGCAAACCATGAAAAGCGTTCAAATCTAAGAACTTTATTCTATTGTATCGTTCTGTAGTAGTTTTATTTTCCCAAGGAATAATATTGATATTTATTTCTCCTACAGTGATTATTTTTTTCTTAGATCGCAAGGTTTCTAAGTGGTTATTAAATGAGGTGATAAATGGGACAATGTTACTATTGTAGGATGGCAACCTGTATATTCCAAGGATAGTAACATCGTCCATATTAATTTGTAAATAAGAGGCATGCTCAAGGTTTATTTCGGTAACGTTAGCATTAAGATGTTTTTTGACATAAGCAACTACGCCATCGTTTTTATTCAGATGGTTGAGAGTAGTATAGGATGAATAGGAATCTAGTAAAGGAACTGGTTTGTCTTGGTTGAGCCAACATTCTGTTAGTATAAATATGTCAGCTTCATACTTTAGTTGTGATAAAGTTAGCTCAAAGTTATCAAAGTTGTCAGAAATACTCCTTATATTTTATGATATAATAGAAAGGCTCATCATTTGAAGGTACAAATTGATGAAGATCTAAGATATCACACGATACTGAATGTAAGCAGTTTGTATCATCTATGTCACTCAGAGCTATCAAATTACTATCCATTTGGAAGCATAACTACGGTCCTATCAGACTCTGTGGGTGATGCGGTGCTCTTAGAGGAAATAGAAGTATTACTCTGAGAAGGAGTATTTTGCGTCAAGCTCAAGCATTGCACGTTAGCAGTTCTATTGAGGTTGTATAGTATTCCAAAATTTACATTTATTATGTAGAAAACAGGTATGTAACTTAAATTGTTCTGATCTTTTATTAATGGCAAAATATTAAAAGTTAACACTATGTAGAATGATATTGAATGGTTGTAACGGCATAAATAGCTAAGGTCGAGCCACCGCTGTCAGAAAGCTATGATCGTCTATTCTATCTACCCCCAAAAGAGATGTCCCGATTCAGCTGTGAAAATGTCAAGTCAAGAGTGATAAGATTTCTCGTTTCTTGAGAAATTCGTTAGGCGTACAATAGTTGAACGGAAGATTGGTTCAGGAAGTTAAAGTTTCAAGTTAAACAAGCCGGTATTTCGCATCAGTTAGCGGTGTTTTGCGCCAGATCGATCTTTGTTATAATTTGTGTACTGGTACCATTTATTTTTTTGTATATATGGGCGCTTGGAGCTTCTTTTACGTGGTCGACCACAATTTATAATAATTGTTTGGGATATCGTATGGTTATTCGTCGTAGTGTAACGACGTGAGTACTCAATGATATTTCATGTGCTCGCTAGTAGCGGCTTTAGTGGCTCCAATTATATAATTAGTTCACGGCAATTACGATCCAAATAGACCGGATTTACACAATTGCGATTTGATTTTCCGAAATGGGTCTGAACTAGCGGTTTCCTCAAAAGGTCCGTAACGTTTTGAAACCTTCAACTCTGCGCAATTCGAGTTGGATGTTATCGAAACGTTTTCTTTAGTGCTTAGAGATCTAACCCTCTCCATAACGAGTTACGTACTTCAGAAAATACCGATTTAGGTACCTCGTTTACCTCAGCACGCCTCGACTGAGCCCAGCAAAATAAATGCGTGACACAATCTACACGTTAGATCTCCCAGCGAAATTGACATTTAATTTAAAGGTGCAACTTGAATCAACGATCCAAGGCAAGGCAAAATATCTACCCGTCCCTAAACAATAAACTTTAGACTGTAATTTGATCTCTTCGCGCGTCCCCGACAACACTCAAATGTCAAAGATATCAACAGGATAGGTTATCTGAGTTGACAACGTTTATACTTTGTTCTGAATTTGTTATTTTCATCCGCGGAACCCCATCGATCAAACAGTCTCCCTATGCCTTGACAACCTAGGTTTAGCCTCAACTAAACTCCTGTCTAGCCTAGTCTAAAATCCTAGTGTTATACCACGTCCATCATCGACACCACTCGAAGATGGTTGTGTTTGAATTGAATGTGCTTGTATGTTTAACGACTTAGGTATGTGTGTGGGAATTTCAAAACTCGCTACACGAAGGGAATGAGGAAAGGATTAACCCGCGAATTTCCTAAGAGCTAATCCAGGAACCCTATGGTGAAGGAAAAAGGAAATTAGGGTCGCTCCAAGCCCAGACTCAGACTTAGATCAAAATTACCTAAAAGTTCTTATCTAACGACCCAAGGATAGTTTTGGAATTTGGGTAGGTTGATTTAAAGGATAGGAACCGTAAACGGTTCCGAGATATATCTCGGCGCTTCAGACACACACGAAAATCCACTGTATCACGCAATCACACATCTTCCAGTTCCAGACGCGTAAAACAGCAGACCGATCTGTTCAGATCAACCAAAGATACGTGTACCACAGTGGTTTGACGTACGGACTGCTCCCCTTTTCCACCCCCGCACTCGTATTTATAGGAGGCCCACATGGGTGAGATGGCGTCCTACCCCGCAAATACTGCCCAAGCGCAAGCTTCTTATCATTAACTACACAAGGTCTAGTTTCAATCAAACATGCCATGCAGGCCCGCTGTTCTACAATTTTGTGTATGCATAGTTCCTATAATCAACCATCGGTTATCACTTAAGTCATTTGGTATTGTCGATACACAAAATTTGTCGATCGCTGGCTATAAAGCGGTTGCAATTAATTAAGCCTGACTGCCTGACCGCTAGCGTCTAAGACAAAGATCACTGGAAAGATATGCAAACCCGTGATGTCAGACTCACCACAACGTAATAATCAATCGCAATTGTATATTTGCAGTCAACACATTAGCTTTCTCCGTATAGTTCCATAAGAACCTTCCATTATTTAGTTATCAATAATTTATTCAGCGCGCAGCCAAATCGGCTCTGATTCCTACATATTTCGCAGGAATGTGACAAAAAAACCTGACCCGACTTCTTTTCCCCGAAATTAACTACGTTCTCAGGCTCATTTCTTGCCAACTTACTTCGAATTACTCGATAACCCAAGCGTTAAATGAACTGACTCTTGTATTCAATGTGTGTACCATTACATGGTGTTCGGTTATGCTTATGTATAGTCACTTATTATTAGTCGAAAATGTCGCTAGTTGTTTCTCAGATCTAATTACAATCGGTTTTTCTTCCTGGTTGGTACATAAGTAGATCTTCTCATTGGAGTACCAGCATGAGTACTTGTTTGCCTTAGCGACTTGTCTCGTCTCAGAAAAAAAAATCTAGTCGATGGTGCAAGGTGCTCGTCTACATAAACAGGTTCTCTCACACCTGGAAATCCAAGGAGCTGAGTATTCAGTTTTTCCGTGATGGGACGATCCTTATTGTATTTGCGAATCGATGAAAGGAGATGATTCCTTTTGGTGACGTTAGCAAATTCGGCCACTATAGGTCTGGAAGTACTCGATTTACCCGGTAGACGGTAGACGTCACGTAGGTCAGATGGTTGAATATCCATATTGATTACCTTTCCGACATTGGCAACAATGGTAACCAGATCACATTGCTGCTCAGAGACCTTGTTTGGAGCGTTACGAAGCTCAATCGTCGCAGTCCGTGTTTTCAGCTGAATGTCATTAATCTGATTCTGCAGCTGAAGAATTGCCAGGTCTTTTTCTTGGTTGTCCTTCTGCATCTGAGCCAGCTCTAGTTTTGTTCCATCAAAGCAGTTACTCATGTATTCCATACTCTTCTGCATATCATTGTTAATGGATTGAATTTTGATACATTGAGCCCTCAGTTCAGTCATTTCTTTTACCAATGTAGATAAAGTTAAGTCCTGGTCGTTCTTCCAGTCTGACAGACGGCGATCCTGCTCCTCTCTCCATGACGATAGCATTTCCTTAATTTCTATAGTGAACTTTCTTATATAATCGTGAGAACAAGTAGCCTCCGGGGATCCCACAGTTATCTGACGTTTATGTCTAATTGTGACCATACTGGGAACATCTTGAGGATAATCTGTGAAGATAATTCGTTTACATATATTTACTTTCAGCTACAGCTGAAAGTAAATATATGTATATGGGCTGGTGTAACAAATAATATAACCCATTTAAGGGTTATTTCACTAATCCCCATCAAAAATAAATCACATTTTTTTTCCACAAATCCCCATTGACGTCTCATTGAGTGCAATGGGGATTCGTGGAATAACCCGCTTCTGTGGAAAAAAGTTCACAAATCCTAATACGTTTAAAAATAAATATTATCATCATCATCATCACCATCAGCCTCTCAGGAGACCCACTGTTGGGTATAGGCTTTCTCATAAACACGTCATTCAGAACGGTCCTGCGTAACGCGCGTCCATTGCTTTCCTGCCACCCTCGTCACATCGTCGGACCATCTGGCAGATGGTCTGCCGACCGACCTTTGGTCTCCTCTTGGCCACCACTCTGTCACCGATCTGGTCCATCTTCCGTCTTCTCGCCTTGCCAAGGGCCCTGCCCACTTCCACCTAAGCCATGCTATCCGCTTACCCACATCAGCCACCTTGGTTCGGCGTCTGATTTCGGTATTACGGATACGTTCTGATGCCTAGTATGGCACCCTCCATGGCTCTTTGTGCTACCGCAACTTTCTGCACAATCTCCTTCGTGAGCGTCCATATTTCGGGACCGCATGTGAAAGTGGGCAGTACACATTGGTTAAATACATTTGTCTTCAGGCATTGAGGGATGTTAGAGGTCAGAACATCCCTTAGTTTTGCGAAAGCAGCCCATCCTAGCTGGACTTGTCTAGCGATCTCCTTTACGTGGCTCTGTCAATCAAAAGACAAACAATGTCCAATCGCCTTGGCTGTGACATCTGCCAGTCTCATTCCTGTGTGTGTGGTGCGGGTGTGGACGCTCATGGTCGGCACGGCCTTCACTGCGTTCGAAGCGCGGGCAGGCTTTCCCGGCACTCCTCTATCAATGACATCGTCAAGCGGGCTCTTGTAACAGCCAATATACCTTGTGTATTGGAGCCCGCGGGGCTGTGTCGTACCGATGGGAAACGCCCGGATGGCCTGACCATGATCCCGTGGGAGAGGGGACGGTCATTGCTTTGGGATGCGACGTGTGTCTGCACATTCGCTCCCTCCCACCTGGCATCGACCGTGTCCACCCCGGGGGCCACAGCGGAAGAGGCAGCGAGGATGAAGACCCAAAAGTACTCTGTGCTTTTGGGCCAGTATATATTCGTCCCGCTTGCCATAGAAACCACCGGGGTCTGGGGAGTGCAGGGCAAGGCATTTATTAGGGAAATAGGGCGCCGCCTGAGGGACCGTGGCTATGACCGCCGCTCTGGATCCTATCTTATGCAGAGGATCTCCCTCGCAGTGCAGCGCGGAAACGCCGCCAGCGTGATGGGGACCTTTACATCTGATATGGTCCGGGGCGCTTTATTTTCTTAGTGTTTGTGTGTGTGTGTGTGTGTGTGAGTGTGTTTTTGCATATTTAAGTTTTGTACAAAGTATTTTTAAATGTATGTACAAGTAACATAATAAATAACTATATGTATATAACAATGTCCAAGATAGATATACTCCTCAACCACTTCTAGGGGAAGTTTATCCACAATAATGTCGATACTGTTGCTTGTGGGAGTGTCTGTCATAATCTTTGTCTTGGACATGTTCATCTTGAGGCCGACCCTCAGGAATGCTTCATGCAATTCTGCGAGCATAGTCTGGATCAGATCAGCAACGTTCTCAGCCACCAGGACCAGTTCGTCAGCGAATCTCAGGTGCGAAAGATACACGCCGTTGATATTGAGACCTCTTTCGCTCCAGGCTACAGTCTTCAAAGCGTCTTCTAGGACAATGGTGAAGTGCTTGGGCGAAAGAGTATCTCCTTGGCAGACTCCCCGTTCTATCTACAGTAATAATAATACTAATAATAATATACTAATAATACCTTGGAGACCATTAGAGCCCCCGCCAAGTCGAGCGCGAAGCAAACACTGTCGTACCATCCTTTACTGGAACCATTTCGCCGCATTGTCAGGCACCTATTTAAGAACTTCTGGATAAGACCAGAACGCAGAAATTTTCGTCATCCAGTAAGCTATAATCACATACTTAAAATCCAAAATTTCAAGTCTGTAGGTCATTTAGTTCCGAAGTTAAGTGAAAGAAAAGTTTCGTATTTATGACACTCACTCACTCACTCATGATCATCAGAATAGAACTAGTACATCCCATAAACTCAGAGAGCTGAAATTTTGTACAGAGTTAGGGTTTAAGAGCCACATAAAGGGAAAACTATAAAAACTAGGATAATCGAAGATCTGGAGTACCTGGTGACCCTGATTAGAAAAAACAAGAGCTTGGTTTTATCTTGGCATAGATTCGGTGTATACCGTTTTCATATCTCCCGGATATCTCCCGAAAATCTAATAAAATAAATCAATATGCCCACGTTTCTACAAAAATAAGTGAAATCCCACCAAAAACATTCTATAATAACCGGTCAAGTGCGAGTCTAAATCGCGCACGAAGGGTTCCGTACCACCGTTCAATGGAAGCGATGGTGTGGAGTGAATAGTTTGGATTTTACACAGCAAAATATTGTTTACAAAGTTATTGGTGCGGTTACTTTCACACTTCATGTACGTAACCAGGTGCATCCATAAGTTTGTATGTGGTATTGAAAGAATTGTTGTATGGGAGCCCCCTTAAATATTTCTTTTATCCTGTTTTTTAGTATTTGTTGTTATAGCGGCAACATAAATACATCATCTGTGAAAATTTCAACTGTCTAACTATCACGGTTCGTGAGATACAGCCTGGTGACAGACGGACGGACGGACAGCGGAGTCTTAGTAATAGGGTCCCGTTTGGAACCCTTCGGGTACGGAACCCTAAAAAACTAGCCAAGTCTCGATGGAGCTGCTTGTTTATCTCTAAAAAGTAATGAAATCTAGACAAAGTCGAGCCAAGTCTAAGGTTCCTTACTGCGATTTCGTTATTATTATAGTTAATGTTGTGTGACTTGGCCGTTAAACATTCTTTATACGTTAGTGGGTACAAGTCAATTTTGTTAACACGTAATGTTATATCTGTTGTAACTATTGTAACTACCTATGTTATATCTGTTACTCTCAAGGAAGTTGCCATTATTTTTCAGGACAACCAGGTTGTTACAGAGAAACAACCAAGTATTTCTTGTGATTTAGGCAATAACGACATTCTTGTGAGATTGGACATACTAACGTTCTTGAATCCAAGCACCTGCCAATCCCACTGCCTATAACATGGCAGTGAGCTCATTTAAGTATATTCCTTCCTTTGTATATAAAAATTTAAAAGAACATTATAAACACAGGTTTTTTGAAAGATAATTTCATGTGAAATTAGCTTTAAAAAAGCCTGTGTTTATAATGTTCTTTTAAATTTAAGGAATGTAAACCATGATACGCGAGTAAATAAACTTTACAATGCATGTGCTTGAAAAAATCGTTTTCCTAGCAGCGAAGTCGTGCGAAGTCGTGCGAAGTCGTGCGAAAAATGCCACTTTTTTCGCACTTAGCCATTTCAGATCAGTTTTTTTAATGCGTCGTTGGCCCGTAGCCGCTGAGTTTTTATTATTTGAGCTAAGTTTTAAAAATTCGTCAAGTACAGATTGTCATCCATTTAGAAGGTACAATAAAACTAATTGCATCATTAAACGCGTTATTAACGCGTTGATGTTTGCGGAAGCAAAAATAAATGATTTTTTCGAGATACTGCGTAACAGAGTAGTGTCCATGTGGAGTCGGACTCGCGGCAGCTCGAACTTGATCCTCAGAACGCTGGCTGATAGGGTCGACAGCACTATGATGAAGCACTGGGTGGATGTGCACTTAAGCAGGAATTAGAAGTAAGTGAATGTATTGTGTGATGGATATGTGATAGACATAATTATGAGAGAATGACGAATAAGTGTGTTGACTTAACTAACATAAATGTTGTTTTCTGTGTTGCCTTTTTTTTTTTTTTTTTTTTTTCTTTTTTATTTTAAATTATTTTCATTTTTCATTTTACCATGTTTAATTATGGATGTATATCTGAAATAAATGATTATTATTATTATTATTAATTATTTTTTATTTAGATGCTTTAGATTTTGATCAATAAATTTATTTAAATTTGGCTGAATTTAGTATTTAGTTCCACTTTCCGTCGCAGTGATGGCGCGGACTATAGATATGCTATCCCGCATGTATTTAAAATAAGGCCGCCATTTTACTAATTCCTTGTTTAGTTCATACATAACTTTTATTTTCGTCGCAAAATGTATCGTAAAACTTTCTATTATATGTGCATAATATGATTTCCGACTCGAGTCGACATAAACACTCACTCGCTTTGCTCGCTTGTGAATAAAAATGCCGCTTGTCGGAGATCACAGTACTTCTGCACTTGTTGCAGAAATAGCTGTTCATATTTCAGTTATGCAGAGTTTCAAAAGGATAAAATTTAGTTCAAAAGATAATGTCCATCCCTCCAACTCACCAAAACCATATTTTAGCAGACTACAACATTCTAGAGCATTCTGTTCATAATCTGCCCGGCATTATATGAAAAAGCTAAAAATAAATTTTTGAGACGAAACATTTTGGATCTCTCCGAATCCCTACTATCAACACCATCCATGGAGATTTGGGCAGTACAGAAAACACATAAATATTGAGCAACCTCTTTATGTCCTCAAGAGCCATAAAAGTCAAGAAGCGTATGAAATATTGTTTGATAAGCTTAAGTCCCAAGTCCCAAACACCTCATTGGACTCCAGAAACATTGAAATACGACATCGTGACAACAATGACCGCAATTCTGATTTTTTCTGAAAATATCTCTGATCTGCCACTTCCATTTTACTGAAGCAGTGTAGAAAAAGGTAAACAACTAGGTTTGAAAAAGGATAAGTTACCCGATGTCAAGTTTTGTTTTGCTCTTGCTACCACCGGAGAAAAATATTAAGGGTGGTTTTATATTGCCTCGCAGATATCTGACGGCGATAAAAGCAAGGAGTTCAGAAATGACTTGTTCACACAATGGGTAAAATAATACTTTTTAAAATAAGAAATGCATTTGGTCGTCACTACCGCACTAATAATTTAGTTGAAGCATGTCACAAAATATTAAATAAAAAACGCGTCGTAACTAAGAATCGTAATCTTAATCATCACACCTTTTTTATTTTTTTTCTTAGTTTACTAATGGCGGAATTACAATTGGTCTTGGCCTAGAATAAACTAAGGCGAATTAAATAAAGACTGTTTATGATTCTTAATTTCTATGTTGTGTTCCTAACATTTATTTTTAAACGAATTGGGATTAGTATTTTTTTTCACAGAAGCGGGATATTACACTAATCTCCATTACTACCTCAAAAGACGTCGATAGGGATTTGTGGAAGAAAATTTCCCAAATCCTCATTGATATATTGATATGTGACATTGTGGTGATTTGTATTTTGTTTTCTTCCCTCCAGCCGGGACTCGACCCCCGACCTCTCGTCTGGGAAGCAAAGCCTCGACCGCTACACCACAGAGGTCGCCATTATAAAAGAATAGTGATGTGATGTGGGTGGGTAATCATTATAGTCGAATCATCATAGTAAAAGACAAGATATCAAATCAAATCAAATCAAATCAAATGATTTTATTTGTCAAACATAGGTACATAAGGTTATTATATTATGGTAAAGATCACTATGTTTCGCCACAGGGCATACAAATATTTCCTATAACTAGGTAGTACATGCAGCAATAATTTTATCTTAGCTTTACTCTATGCATGCATGTATTTAGTAACCTATTTGACGCAAGCCAAAGGTCCATGTTTATTTTTATTACATTACAATATTGGGTCATTTATATATTCATTTATAGTGTAGTATGTCTTATTAATAAGTAACTTTCTCAGTTCCCTCTTAAATTGTATCAAATTATCTATATTACGGATACTCTCTGGTAGCTTGTTATAGATTATTGGTATCATGCCATAAATATTATTTTTAAACAGAGCTGTCTTATGTTGAGGCATACATATTCTAGATTTGTGACGTTTACTTGTGAAATTGGTAAAAAGATTCGAATTAGTTTTGACAAAGGTAGCAAGCTCGTAAATATATAGTGAAGGGAACGTTAGAATATTTAGCCTTTTAAAGTGAGGCTTACAGCTGTCTCTGCGATGAAGGCCAGATATAGACCTAATACACTTTTTTGGGCTATAAGCACATTTTCTTTGCCTGTCCCGTTCCCCCAAAAATTATACCAAATCGTAATGTGGAGTCTACATATCCATTGTATGCTAATAAAACTGTATCTGTACATACTGTTTTTGACAGTTTATACAATGCATACGAAAATTTACTAAGCTTTTTACATGTGTTCTCGATATGTGTTTTCCATTTTAAATTGTTATAAATATATAATCCTAAAAAAAAAGGTAACAAACCTTTGTTTGCTCAACTTTTTTGCCAATGTGATTAATGTCCATATTATCAACTAATGTATTTTGGTTTGTTTGGAAGTTCATTATTTTTGTTTTATCAATGTTTATTACTAGATTGTTATTGTCAAGCCATTTAATTATTTTATGAAGGGTATTATTGATTTCATTCTCAAAGTCATTTGGATCATCGCAAGAAATAATTACTGTGCTGTCATCCGCAAATAGCACCATAGGATGATGTACCACTTTCAGTAAGTCATTTATGTAGGTCAGGAACAATAATGGCCCCATGACACTACCTTGAGGTACACCGCGCTTTAACACTCTTGGGTTAGATACATAAGTCTGTTCAGTTTTTGAATTTAAACATATTTTATTTATTTGTGTAACCTGTTGTCTTTTCTCCAGGTACGATTTTACGAGATCTATCGCATTGCCTCTTACCCCGTATCTATTTAGTTTACTTAAAAGAATATCGTGGTCAACAAAGTCAAATGCTTTACTCATGTCCATAAAAATTGTCACCACGGGGATCCGTTTATCTACATTTGTTAATATTGGGGTAAGAAAATCATAAATTGCCATGTTTATTGTTTTGTTTTGCCTAAACCCTTTTTGTTGCGGCGCAAACAGATTATTTGTTTCAAAATATGTATAAATACTTCGATATATTACCTTTTCAAATATTTTTCCGATAACAGGTATGAGTGCAACAGGTCTGTAGTTATTCAAATCTAGTTTATCTTGTTTTTTAAACAGTGGTTTTACTACTCCAATTTTCAATTCTTCGGGAAATTTACCGTGTTCCATACATTTGTTGATTATATGGCAAATAATAGGGGATATTATAATGACCACGTATTTTAAAACCTTAGTGTTAATCTCGTCGTAACCTGCACTATTTGTATTTTTAGTGATTTAATTGTTAGGGAAATGTCAAAAGGTGTCACTGGATTCAAAAATATAGATTTACAATTATTAGTTACATTATTATTTATATATATATATATATATATATATATATTATTTATATATCCTGGATTATGTTGTTTTGTTGACACCGTGCTCATTCACTGCACCACCTCGTACCGTTTTAAACAATAGTAGTAGTTTATGTGACTGATACATAATTACTATTACCGACACTAGTTTATCTACACACATATCATAAGCTCTCTTTGATGTGGTCAAGAACCGCATATTCGACCGGCATTGGGCATTGATTGAGTTCCAACTTCACAGATAAACTAGGGGCGGCACGCAGGCGGGCATAATGTATCAATATTCAGATAAGAAATAAGTTTTTACCTAGTAGGATATCATTCATTATGCTGGTCGTAACGTGCGGTTTTTGGACGCAGAAAAGAGGGTTTATGATACGTGTGTAGATATAGATTATTATTTAGTCCAAAATAAATTTCATTAAAAAGCTGTCATTCTTTTGTCAGTATGCTTGTCACTACTTTAAAAATATTACTTCAAATATCAAATGTGACAACGTAAACTGTTGATATTGACTTAACTATATTATACAAGGTAAATATAATCGTATGTAACGTTATCGCGAAGAGCCTTGGCAATACTATGTTACATCATTTTCATTCATCGGATGTTTTCTGATCAATGAAAATGACATAGCGCCTTCATGGAGACAACTCAGCGTTAGACTAAGTAATAAATAAAACTGGTCAAGTGTGAATAAGACACATTATATATATGAAGTGTGAATAAGACATATTATATATATGAATAAGACATATTATATTATATATTATAATACGGAAAACATAAAACTGCCTTTTTAATTTTTAATATTAAAATATTAAGTAATTTGGTTTTTAGATAGAGTTGGGTAGCGAGGAATCTTTTAGGTAGATAATACATACCTTTTCATGAGGAATCGTTGAGATCTTTCAAGTTCTAAGAATCTCGTTTTAGCTGCTCCTCCCCATATTGGGATGCGGTAGGTAATAATAATTCATTTTTCTAATCCTATTTGTTAATAATTCAATATGGTCAGAACCCATTATAAATGAATATTTACGGTATCACTATTACTACTATACAGGTCACCAACCAACAATATTAACATTGACCCATTCATCACCTCTCTAAATAATCACTTAAAGACCTTACAATGTAAGACATATTTACTTTTAAAGTTCTTTAATTTAAATAAAAAACTTAAATTTACTAAAAAAAATATATTATTGTCTAAGTCACCTGCAATTATTTCTATAATAGTGATACCGTATATATTCATATGTTATGTGTTTAATTTGAATTTTTTATAATTATGTGTAATGTAACGGACAGACGGACGGAGGGACAGCGGAGACTTAGTAATAGGGTCCCGTTTGGCACTCTTCGGGTACGGAAGCCGAAAAAGCAACAATTTTTCCATTAAGTATAAATTGTGTTTCTGGGTGGCAGTTATAGCTTAGATAATCATTATTTAAAAAAACAAAATCTTATTTAATGGTGCTTTTAAAAAACATGATGTTTTATATTTAGGATCCTTGTAGTTCCATAGAAAAAATGTTTATGTTGGGTCATAGCTCATTTGAATAAAAGCCCAGCTTTCTTGGAAAACCAACAAACCTCCTTTCGTGTCTAGTGTAGAGTTTCTTGAGTATGCTAAATTTAAGTTATGATGAAATTATTATCTTAAATACCTACTTGTTCAACGGTTAAAAGATGAATACAGCTTTTAAATTATATATATATATATATATATATATATATATATATATATATATATCTGTATACCTATATATTTCGATATGTACAAACCAAAAACCTTAATTCAAAACATGAAAAAAAAAATCTAAAACTTTACTGAACGTAGCCTGCATAGTACCTATGTGTTATTGCAAGACCAATTATTTTAAATACGTTGCTAGAAATACGTTGTAAATGTGCAATAAAAAATATATCCCTTTAATAAATTAAAGGCCATATACTTACCACATGCTGTCTCTATCAAAAACCTCTATCTTTTTAATACCAAACTTAATTAAATCAATGGGTTGCAATGGCACTGAAGATATAGAAGATAGTTCTTACGTTTAATTCTTAGCAACATTTTACTTCGTAATGCCAGTTTCAGGGAAAGTCAATGTTGTACAATAAATTTTCCGACACAAAAAAGTACGCCTTTTTTTTTATCGCTCATATCTATAAATGCGTTACATTTATTTGACAAAGATTTCACTCATGCATTCATACAAATAAAATTGCCTATATTCTTTACATTCTCAAAATCCAAAAAGGAGGTAATTGGGTGGTAAATATTTTACCATTGTCCAAAAGTTATCTCCATCATTGAAACATCTACGGCAGTTAATTGAGAGCTTCACTTTGAATGCTCTACGTTTTAAAACATGAACAGAGAAATACTCTGCTTTCATTGTGGTAAAATTGACACATTCTATATTTGAAAGTAAAGCCGTGGAAAAATACTAGTATAGAAATCACACCCAAAAAAAAAACTGTAAAGGATAATAATGTATATTTTACCATTTTATATTTTTCACACATTTTTGACGCACAATGGTATATTATTTACCATCATAAATACCCCTTACCCCGCTATTCCAAAAAAATACTATTCACAAGAATGAAATCCTCGACTCCAATTACTCTGCAAAGGCGATCGATTTTCTTTGGCTCCTCTAAATGGCTTGCATTTGTGTAAGGATTATACGCTGCAGGGTATTTGGTAGATAGATGCAACATTAATTAAGTAATATAAGCCTCTTACCAACAAAATATCTAATGTATAAAGTTGTCCTAAAGTATATGTAAGCGAAATTTTATGGGAAAGTCAGGCAGCGTCTAAAGTAATTTTTTATGAAACGTATTTTCTCACAAACTTATTTTCATGACATTTTTTGTTTGTTTATGGTTTTTAGGGTTCCGTACCCGGAGTGGGATTTTATAAGTTTTATTGGATACATTAGGGATAAAGAAAGATTTCCCAAATTATATCGGCCCAGAAATATCAAAATTACGTTTATAGCAGCGTATTTGCAATAAGTTATCTTTTACAAATTTGTCCAAGAAATATTGATAGTGATGTAAAAGGAATATTATCGATATATTGTATAGTAAGAAATGATAGTGCTTAATTGCAATTATATGATCTGTATTTGTGAACCTTTTCCACAAAGTAACATTGATATGTGAAATTTGATGTGTGATTAAATATTACCCTTTTAATTTTAGATTTCCTCGTGAATTTCCTATCGCCAAATCTTGCGGGTCAAAACATGCGCGAATTCTCAAGAAGATTTTACTTCAGAATGATTTTACTAGCAAGAAAAAAAATCGCAGACTAAGACATACTACTTTGCCAACACTAATATCCCGTTCACATCTGTAATTAGAGTAAGAGCTCATTCACACGGGATCCGAATATACGATTCGTTAAAATATCCCAATAGATATTATACTCGTAGATGCTTCTGATATTTTTCAATATATTGTACTGATATTTTACTATGTTACGATAAGTCAAGGGTATTGTATAATTGTATCGTGATTAGTGATCTATATTAATTGAGGGTGTGTAAATGAAAATGTGTGTTTAATTTGTTTATTGATATTGTTGACTTTATTATGTGTGTTTTTATTGATTATATTTTTTTTTATTATAGTTATTTATTTCGGAGCACAAAAGGATCAATATTTTGTTTGTGACAGACAAAATACTAAATCACACTCAATTCAATCTCTTTCTTATAAATATGCCTGCCTGTGGCACGGTTCAGTTTTCCACGCACTGTCACAAACAGTCATACCACTCATCCCGTATTTGAGTATTGGGCCGTCGAGCCGACCTGCAATTGGACCGCTAGGATACTGTTGCTGCTCCCACGCGTTGTGTTTAGTAGGAGGCCGTTCTCTTACGTACGATGGCATGGAATCCATCAGTACGTGCATCAACAAACATGCCCGATGCACTACAGTAGAGTGGCAGTGGCAGCCCCAGAAACAGTGGACTGGACGAGCAGGGCATTCTGTGGCAGGGCGTTGAGAATATTTTGGGTATAGTTGACCCTCAAACTGCATGTGTAGATTTATACTGGCTTTTTATAATGTGTAATCCTACAAGCCAACATATTCGCCCAAACTGCCAAAACGCTGCGCTCCCACTCTATGAAGAGGTCATCCCTCAGGTCCTCAGTCACTAGATGACCAAGGTATTTGAAATTGGTTATTGAGGGTAAATAAATTAATTATCACTTCGATTTTGTTTATCGATATTTTTTAAACAGTTTTCAGCTCATAGGCAAATACCAGTCTTCCAAAATATCGATAAAGTATCTATCATTTTGGTCGATAGCCGTTTTTATATCGATACCCATCGCTGGTTGTCACTAATATGGCACGCGAAAATGTCCTGTCAAAACTATATTGATTTCAGTCATACAAAATAAAACGGTCGTACGAGTAAAGACTGTCGGTATATTACTACTAGTATATTACTACTAGTACTCTGTGGTAGGTAAACCTACGTATTTTGAGGAGTCATTAGAGACGTCATTCGGACAAACAACGAACAGGTCACATGGTAGATTTGCGTGAAAAGTTATCCGGGAGTTTTGAAATTTAGTAAGCGTATTTTCCTGATGTTACTACCTACAAATTTTACGAATTTCGTTTATTTTACATTACTTGTGTTATTATCACTTGCTTCGTGCTGATTTTTATGATTCTATGTCTATGGAAAGTACAAGGCTATATTTTGATTTTCTAGGTAGAGTTAAAATATGCGGCATTATTGCAACATTTTGCAGGGGAAAAAAATGATATTAACCATGCCCGGGAGTCAGTCCTCCGTGCTATGTCCGGTCCCTACAAATTGAGCGGGGATCAGCTCTTGCAGTAGACGGACTAAAAAATAATTATCGAAAGTCGATTTAACTATGAGCCATAGGGTTAACTGTGAGCCATGGGCAATATCGCAACACATCTTTTGATTTCGTTTATATGCATGAGTAATTGATATCAATTTGAGTTTGATTCTTCACGCATTAATGAGAAAAAGAAAATATAGAAAGTCGGTAAATGAAGTGATACTATAAGAGTTAATTTTTAGGGTTCCGTACCCGAAGCGTGCCAAACGGGACCCTATTACAAAGCCTTCGCTGTCCGTCCGTCTGTCACCGGGCTCTACTGGATCAACCCAAATAGGTAGAGAACTAAAATGTTCACAGAGGGTGTATTTCTATTGCCGCTATAATAACAAATAATGAAACATAAGGGTATTATAGAGTTAAAAGTAGTACCCATACAATAAATTATCGGTACAGCCATTTTCTTCGCCATTTTATTTTATTTGATAATCGGTGAAAACTGGACTCTCCCGATCTTATCGGAAAATATCTTTATTTACAGGTATTGAGTTTTGTGCTTAGTTGTTTGTCATTATGCAATTAATAATTGCTCATTCGAATAATATTAAATAATATTAAGTTTTTTATTATATTTTATTTTATTTCCGTAAATAAGTTATTACATTTCTATTCACTTCCGGCCTCAATGAGCAGAGAGTTTCGTTAGCCTGAGTACATAGTTCAATACTTACAAACTACATTCACAAATTCTTCAACGTTTCGATGTACGGCCTTGAATGTAGTCCAACCTAATATTTATTATTTTATTATTAAACGTTTTTCCGAGTACGATGGTACGGAACCCTTCGTGTGCGGGTCCGACGTCCTACTCGCACTTGACCGATTTCATTTTTTCTTTGTGGCACGAAACCTTAAAATTGCCAAAAAGCAGGTCCTTTGTACGGACTTTCATTTAACGGGCAAAAACGCATGTTCAAGTAGACCTTGTGGAAACCGCACGCTAGAAAACTTTACAAAAAGACGTTGAGACAAGAATTAAAGGAAACTTTCGGGCATATATTTGATTACAAGACTGTTATATCGTAAAATGAGGAGGAGACTACATATTGTCAAATAACCGTTTTTTGGCGCCATTTTTCTAATATGGCGGCACGAGCGCCAATATTAGAAAAAAAAACAAAGTACAAATTCCGAAAGAGCACATCAAAATCTATAAAGTCGCCAAATTTTAAAACTCACAAATATTTCTATATCGGTCGCACCAAATTACTTGACTAGAAAACGATTTGATCAAATCAGCCTTATTTTTCATTCCTTCATAAGTTTGAGCAAACCGAGTCGTGAAGTGTCGATTTTCATAGTCTGTAAATTATCAAAGAATGAATATAAACTTTAATAGATTTTAAACAATTTTATTTTAATAAGTATATTCAACACTACTTAATTAAGTGTATAATAAATAAATAAATAATTGCCTACGCCACACAAATTTAATTGACAAGAAAGAAAAACAAGAAATGCCAGACGATTTTATTATAAAAAATTGTCCATTTTACCGAACGGGTTAATTCAGCTTAAGCTGAAATTGAAACATGGAAAGCATACAAAAATAAATTGTAATGATTGCCATGTGCCAATTGATTGCCCTGAGTACTTGTGTCTGACCTGACCCTACAACACCCTTTGTACTTAATGACTTGTTGTTTATTGTAAAATTATAATCGATGCTTAAATAACGTTAATCCGAATTAGCTATTTTTGGATGGCTATAAAGGTAGACACATATTTATCCGCTCCGGACGGACGCACCGAAGCCGAAGGGATCGAGCGAACCGTCTGCATCGAACACCGAAGAAATTAACTGCGCTGCTTTTGCGCGGTACTCGCGCGTTGCTAATGGCGTCACCAGGATTGCTGACGTTCTCCAGATTCGTAATATTAGACGCGAGCTGGAAGGTTCCACAGAGTATCATACGATGTTTTTTTAATTCGTTTTGTCACCTAGAGGCCGTTCGGTACGACCAGTGCGGATAAGTCTACGTTCACCTTAACTATCGAGATGTTCCTCATTTTATATACAGTGGAAGAAAACACCAGTAGATGAATGTATACCAAATTACGTTAATACATTCACACAATATAAACAGGCACAGCAGAAAAGCGGTCCATTAAATCTTAGATACAGTTAAGCTTTCTAGACTTTACGGCCTCAATATTATACGACCTTCATTTAACTATCTATTTTCGCTGAATAACATGAATCTAACTTATTCTCATCGAAGTTCAACTTTAAAACAAGACTTAATGTGCTTCACTTATCTATCATATCTCGAGCCATGATTAAATAAATAGGTAAATCAAAGTTTGCCAAAGATTGGCTTTAGAATCGGGCGCAACAAGCATTGAAAAAGTTTTTATACGATTTTTGTGAGCCAAGTTCGCTGTGTACTGTCTCCTTAATTGAACCAGGGCAAACTTTTATAAGTAGTCGATTTCAGTCCAGCTGACCTAAAAGCGTCTGTATTTCAATGTAACCACTTCGTAAAAACAATTAGTCGGAGATGGTAGCGTCATTATCAGATCGGGCCCAAGGCGAAAGTAGGGGGCCAGGGGCGGGCCAGGGGGCGGCAACTGCAGGGGCGGGCAGAAACTCGGCTCGTGGGTGGTAAATCAGAGGCGACGACTGCGACGCGACTGAGAACAGCCTGGATACAGCCTGCAATTAAATAAATTTTATGAAATCACGACAAGGAGGAAAACATTCAGCTAGATCTTCGTTCCTGAACGATTTTTAAGTTCGTTGGGTATTGGTTGTAAAGGTGTTTATCAAATAAAGTCAAGTGAGAGTTGAACGCATGTACGTTAGGGTTCCGTACCACCGTAAAATTGTAGGGATGGTGTGGAGTGATTAGTTTGGATTTTACATCGCAAAATGTTGTTTACAAAGTTATTGGTGTGGCTACTTTTATACTCCATGTACGTAACCAGGTGCATTTATAAGTTTGTATGTGTGTTAAAGATAAATAATTTCGGAGATAAGAGGGGGGGGGGGGAGGAGGGGGGGGAGGGGGGGGGGCAATGGTATCATAATATCTTAAGTCATCAAAAGTTCATGTTATATTTTAATTATGTTGCTGTTATCTGGATAAGTATCTTTGCAGAAGATTTCAAGACTCTATCTTTCAAAGTTCCTGAGAAAACTCCTGAGAAGACGGACGGACGGATGGACACGCGAGTGATCCTGTAAGGGTTTCTCCTTTTGAGGTACGGATCCCTAAAAAAGGGATTTAAACATGTTTAAAACACTATAGTGATTGAAATTTTTCCGATCTAAATTAATATTTATTCTCGTTTCACCTGAGCAGTATAGAGTTGCATTTCAAAGCGAAGCAAACAAAAATAATATCAACATTTTCTTATAGGCACTGGCATTGCTTCTGGCCTCACTAGGATAACCTGTGTCGTGGGATCCGAAACAGCGACGTCACAGACATGTAAATATCCAAGACCTGGGAATTTTTGTTTCTGAAACTCCAGAGAGGTCCGCAAGCCATACTACGTTAACAGAGAGGTCGGCAAGCCATACTACGTTAACAGAGAGGTCGGCAAGCCATACTACGTTAACAGAGAGGTCGGCAAGCCATACTACGTTAACAGAGAGGTCGGCAAGCCATACTACGTTAACAGAGAGGTCGGCAAGCCATACTACGTTAACAGAGAGGTCGGCAAGCCATACTACGTTAACAGAGAGGTCGGCAAGCCATACTACGTTAACAGAGAGGTCGGCAAGCCATACTACGTTAACAGAGAGGTCGGCAAGCCATACTACGTTAACAGAGAGGTCGGCAAGCCATACTACGTTAACAAAGAGGTCGGCAAGCCATACTACGTTAACAAAGAGGTCGGCAAGCCATACTACGTTAACAGAGAGGTCGGCAAGCCATACTACGTTAACAGAGAGGTCGGCAAGCCATACTACGTTAACAGAGAGGTCGGCAAGCCATACTACGTTAACAGAGAGGTCGGCAAGCCATACTACGTTAACAGAGAGGTCGGCAAGCCATACTACGTTAACAGTAAACTTCCCACAAAAAGCAACAGAATAAAATTATTGTATCTGTATCAAATTGGTTTCAGATTCCTCAAATTATAAAATAAAAACCCGTTGGTTTGAATTTTTATTATAGTTTATTGCTTCTCACAGAGGATATGCAGGTTCGAAACCGGACCAATTACCAATGAGATAATTATCATTATAATCGAACGTCCAGTGTTACGGATGACACGTTAAGCTGTAGGTCCCGGCTACTATCGCTAAGTGGTAGTGGTCGTAAAACCCCTCCATCAACCCGCACTGAGCCAGCATGGTAGAGTATGGCTTAATCTTACTCGTATCCGGGTAAAGGCCTGTGCCTCTCGGCGGGTTATTAATGGGCTACATTTATTTATCGTATTTTAACTGAAGGCTTCGCATGTCAACTATGACGTCGTTTTTAGGGTTCCGTACCCGAAGGGTTCCAAACGGGACCCTATTACTAAGACTCCGCTGTCCGTCCGTCCGTCTGTCACCAGGCTGTATCTCACGAACCGTGATAGTTAGACAGTTGAAATTTTCACAGATGATGTATTTATGTTGCCGCTATAACAACAAATACTAAAAACAGGATAAAAAAAATATTTAAGGGGGCTCCCATACAACAATTCTTTCAATACCACATACAAACTTATGGATGCACCTGGTTACGTACATGGAGTGTGAAAGTAACCGCACCAATAACTTTGTAAACAATATTTTGCTGTGTAAAATCCAAACTATTCACTCCACACCATCGCTTCCATTGAACGGTGGTACGGAACCCTACGTGCGCGATTTAGACTCGCACTTGACCGTTTTTTTTAACTCAGTTCAGTACATAGAACATTAAACTTGTAATTTTAATGATTAGGCATCAGATATGACTAACATTGCGTGCAAGTCACGCTGGCAGAAAGTGATTGAGGATTGACAGGTATTGAGTTATTGTACGTTGTTAAACTTTCTTGGTTGACAAGTGAAGTATTACTATATAATTTACGGCCGCATTCTCTGTCGCATATAAACCTAAAACTTTTGAATATTAATACGATGATTATGATTAGGGTAGCAATTGTAAAAATCTTTTGAATGGGTACCTACTTAGGCTAGAGTGCCTATATAGTCATATTATAACATAATGTAATATTATAGTAGTTTTTGAAAAGGTACTTAAATATAACTAATAAGGTGTGAGGCAGTGACCAAAACATGTATAAGTAAACTTAGGCGCGTTAAGTACTGCAATTTGCTTTACTTCAGTCTTTAAGGTTTACTAGAAGTTGTTCTTCAGTCATAAAGTTACCTTTTCACTGGATTTGAAAAGAAAAGTTATTGAGCAAAGAATTAAGCTTTCCTGGAAGGAATCCGTAATGAAATTTAGTAATTGTCATATAACAATTGTGAGAAAATTTCAATTTTCCCATACATGTCCTAGTCCAAGCTCAATCTATATTTAATAGTAGTTTATGTGACTGCTACATAATGGAGGGCATTAACACTCGAGAGTGGTTTTATAAAACGAGCCGAAGGCAAGTTTACACAGTTACACACACTAGTTTATCTACATCATATCATAAGCTCTCTTTGATATGTTCAGGAACCGATGTTCGACCGGCATTGTGGCATTGATCATTGCTCTGCAGTTGTTTTGCTTGTTCTGTAGTACCAACTTCACAGAAAAACTAGGGGCGGTACGCAGGCGGGCGTCGGCGTTCGAAATTTGAATGACATAATTTGAGAAATTTTGGTACATTATGGTCATAATGATCAATATTCAGATAAGAAATAAATTTTTACGAAGCAGTATATCATTATGCTGGTCGTAACGTGTGGTGTTTGGACGCAGTAAAGAGGGTTTATGATACGTGTGTAGATAAAAACTACAATATCTCATCAATGCGGTTTCGGTCAACATTGTAACTTTCCTTAATTTTCGGTAGATTTGAGTCAGTTCGTTCTAACGGTTGGAAAACTTCCTAAGGTAACGTTCATACATCCATAGTTGCGGCGATGGGCTAGCCCCTAGTATCTCTGCCACCCATTATGAGAAAAGGCGTGACGCTTTGTAAGTTTAGTTTGTTTGGTGTGTCAGAACCAGCAGTGGGTGATACGTATACCTCGCGCCACGAATTTAGAGCGCTGGGTGAAGTTTGCGGGAATCTCTGCGCGTATGTTTAGATATTGCAAAGTGACTAATGCGCATTCAAGGCCACCGCTCATAACTCGTGGCGCGATTCGATATAGGTACACTGATGAAAATCTACATTCTTCTGTAATTTGATTGAGTAAGCTAACAATTTTAGCTAATAAATGAGGGCAGTTGGTCCAAAAATTATGTTCCCGCGGTTTCGATAGTCGACCCAGGCGCAATATATGGCAATGAACATCAGCATAACATGAACATATTGTTAACATTGAAAATATTATATAACATAGAATCTTACTCCTGATCGAATAACGGGTGAAGGTAGATTTTTATCAGTACCGTTAGAAAAGAACCCTCGATGCATTTACCTGACTGACAACTACTATCAGAAGCATGACGCCGATGGCGAGATTCTTCACAGAGATGACAGCCAGAGCCATCAGCAGGGTTGATATGACCCCGAGTGTGAACATCACAGGCAGGAAGATGAAGGAGAGCCGCTTCAGAGCATTGTGCCCGAACGTACGGCCGACGCTCGACTCTGCAAGAGAAAACATTACATATGAGGATATTCTGAGGGAAACAGAAACTGCGACGTCACAATAGTAGATTGTTAACCGAGGGCTGAAAGGCACCCATTCCTGACGAGATGTTTTGGCGCTCGAACGAAGTGAGAGCGCCAATAGTTCGAGGCAGAAATGGGTGCTATCACCCGAGTAAAACACTCTACTTTTCATTACGAATACGAGGAAAGTAAACACAAGCCAGTTAAAATCAAAATAATTTTATTAAAAAAACAAAGTCACTTGAACTCAAAATCATTCTATTTAAAAAACAAACAACAAAATCAAGTTTAAAATACTACTCATAAAAAAAGTAATTTCGGTGCCCCCGTTGATGTCTTTTACTTTGAGCATAACATTAAAAAAAATACTTCCGTTTTATGGCTGTTTATGTTACTACCATTGCGTTGTTCAATATAAACTACGATTCATATATATTTTTTTAATACTTTTCTGCTTTAGAGCAGGCATGTACCACTTTCAGCACGGTGCCTGGATGAACAATGACCCCCTTTCAGAGTATGAGTAATGAAAAATATTTTTTCACTGGTATTCGAAAGTTTGGTTTAGATATTACAGGGGTTTACATTTAAGAACTCCGTAGGATACGAAATTTGCGCACGTGCAGTCAAGTGTAGAAAAAGACCAGACTCCTAGGCATATTCTGAAGATTTAGAAGATTTAGGGTAATCGTCAAATATTGCTATTATTAGTCATATATACGACGTTGCGATAGGTGGTCAAAATTGCCACCGAGTAGGTGCCTCAAGACGGATGCCGCCGAAAAGGTGGGCCCAGGAGGAGATGGTGCAGGGATCTGGAGAGGCAACCCCCGGACTGGAAAGAAAAGGAGGTGTAGAATGTGTGGGGAGGATTAAAACACCACATACCACGAAAAAAGTGTTAATACGTTCCTAAATGATCAGTTATTTTATTTTTATTCAACCAACTGCGGGAAATCAAGTTTCCTAAGCACGGACGCTATTAGTCTACATTGTTTTCCTCGGAAAGCAGAATTTAACGTTATGACTTCCCTACTTGTAGAGTGCTCTTAACCGTTTTTAGGGTTCCGTACCTGAATGATGACAAACGGGACCCTATTACCACATATACTATAATACTATACAGTACAGATGGACAACGTAGAACAAAAAATGTCACCGGCGTAAACAGAGATGCTACGGAAGCATCTTTAGTTCAAGGTCTATATCGCTAGGTGCAGCACCATCGCAATATTGCAAATACCACGAGATGGCGCTAGGAACTTTAATTACCTACTGCGGATGCCACGAGATAGCGCTAGTGCAGCTGGTTCCTTTCTTGTCAAGTCAATGTCAAAAGGTATTGCTCTGTAAGTATTGCTTATAAGATACTACCTACCTAAAATGTACAATCAGTCAACTCTATTTTATGCAAATGTAATTACTCCAAATCCAAAGACCAACTTACTCTAATACTCAATGGCTGACTATGTAGTGGATTTGGATTTATGTGCTCTTCGTTTACCTACCTACTAGTTTCCTTCATCTTTTTCGACTTCTGCCTACGACCTGGACCCTTTAGAAAAGACGATGGCTTCCGAATACCGGACACCGAATCTCAGCATCAGTATTCGACTTGGAAGAGTTGAAATAGAACTTTGTTGTTTGTGCCGGACCACACGCCGCGGCGTTGCCATACTTCTCTGTTCATTCATGGATGGCTTGTAATTATAATTAAATAGAGAAGGCCGTGCGTGAGCAGCGTCATGCTTGTCAATCGCATCGATTCGAAACAGTGTTTCCAACTCCGAAGATTCCATGTCGCTAGCCACGCCACAAAAATACACTAGATGATTCATTCAACCAAATTTATGGCTTTTGAAGAAATTATAAATCAGAACATCGCTTTTAAACAGCAAATTCGAATTATAAGTACCTATTATATAGCTCGTGTCAAATAATCGTGTTGTGATTGGTAAATTTTTTCAAAAGAGTTTGATATTCCTAGATGTCAGAATCACATGTAAAGGCCACAGTTTTAAAAGATAATTCCCTGCAATAACTATCGTTGAGGTAGGGTCCAGTAATTTTTGAATACGACTGTAATCAACCCTAAAAATGTATGAATAATTTGCAAATATAAAATAAAAATGTAAGAATATTGCACAAAATAATGCTAACAGACAAATAAAAATGGAAAATACATGCAAACAGGCATTTAATGGATGTTAATCCATTTTTTTCTTTCTAGGACTTAAGCAATAATCGCCATTTCTAGCGACAAAGTCGCTAAATGGCGGCCCAATCAACGCGGCTACATTTCCAGATTTCAGAAGACGACTGGGACTGCGCAAATTCTCTTCTCTGATGCAGCAAGCTCACTACAACCTCAGGGGTCATCCAAGTATTACGTAAGCACCAAGATGTGGTTGGGGGAGGATCATTACTTACCATATTTTAATGTAAGGGGGGCCGGGGGAGTTTGGATGGTGATTACGTCAGCAATATATTACTTCATATTTTGTTTGAGTAAAAAAATTGAATAAAAACGGGACCCTATTACTAAGACTCCGATGTCTGTTTGTCCGTCTGTCACCAGACTGTATCTCGTGAACCATGATATAGTTAGACAGTTAAAATTTTCACAGGTGATGTATTTCCGTTGCCGCCATAACAATTAATACTAAAAACAGAATAAAATAAATATTTAAGTGGGCTGCCATACAACAAACGTGATTTTTTGCTCGTTTTTGCTCGATATTAATAACAGCAACGCTGAGGTAGACGCTTTAAATATTCACAGAATCTCCAGTTATATATTCACTTTAAAAATAAATAATTAAATTAAAATAAAATAAATGTTTAAGGTTGTAAATTTAAATAAAATAAATCATACAACAATTCTTCCAATGCCATAAAGAAACTTATAAATGCACCTGGTTACGTACATGAAGTGTGAAGGTAGCCGCACCAATAACTTTGTAAACAACATTTTGCTATGTAAAATCCAAACTATTCACTCCACACCATCCCTGTACCACTGTACGGTAGTACGGGACCCTTCGTGCGCGAGTCCGAATCTCACTGGTTTTTATAGATAATGGTATGGAACCCTTCGTGCGCGAGTCCGACTCGCGCTTAGCCGGCTTTATTGTACTAGACTGCCTTTTGCAGTTCCTTCTGGAATCATTAAGGACATTTACGATCATGAATGACATAACTACAGAAGTAATTAAAATCTCATTGAGGAAATGGTTCTGTCGTCTATTTATTCGGAATATTAAAATTATAAACTGCATCTCCTACCATGCATAGCGAAAGGGGCCTGTTAGAGCCGACCAAGTCGACATACCAGTCAATGAATTAATTCTGTTTTGTCACTAATACCTTGGACATATAATAATAATAATACCTTGGACACTATTGACACACATTGATCTAGCCCCAATCTAGGATTCCCTATATCTTGGGTACTAGATAACGATACACATACTTTTATAGATAAATATTACACTTAGATAGACAAACAACCGTGACTAGGGTACAAACATCCGTTCTCATCAAACAAATATTTGCCCCCACCGGGACTCGAACCCGGGACCCTTGGCTTCGTAGGCAAGGTCACTGCCGACTCGGCCATTCGGGTCGTTAAGACGTCTATTTCCTCTACTCTCTCACGGCCATACCCAGAGTTGTTTCATGAATCATTAAGGATTCGTTAGTGAACGTTCTTGTATATAAATTCAAATTTGGAATCGGATTAATCGTTCATTAAATGACTTTGAGTACGGCGGTCAGTCTTGTATAAAAGGTTCTTTAGCATTAATTGTTAAGACTAACCATCGCTCCAGGAGCTTGCCCTCTCCGTCAACTGACCATCACACTGCACAGAGGCCACAAACACCGCCACATACACTAACGACAAGAATCCAAGGCGGCACATTTTATAATTGCTATTAGTTTTTGTTCCAATGTATAATTGCACTCGATCGATGCTGAGTAATGACTGATGGGCAGTTCGCATGACAGCCAGGATATAAAGTGTCCTACCGAAAACAATAGGCGGCGAGACCAAAGAAAGAAAGTGAGGACCTAACGTGACGCGTGGTAGAAACTCTGACCCCGATAAATCGTGGACAGGAAAGGACCATCGAGGAATAATTAAGGCCTGCTATTCCCAAATGACATTGGTGATCCTTATCGAAACAAATTGATGTTGGCGAAAGTGGCACCTCCATAAATGCAGGTGACAGTTAGCTACATGCAAATGAACTGTAATTATTCAAAAATATACATTTATCAGTGGCACCGAAGAAAAACTATTCTCATTTTAAGAATAATTCTATGGTCAAGAATAATATTGATTTATGTATATTATGTATTTATGGCCTAAACAACGTATACTTGAGTTTAGCATAATATTGTTGTTTCAAATTGACTGTTTCAATCTGAAAATATGAGTTTTCAGTTAAGAATTATATTTTCTTGTCATCCCAAGAATATCAGAATTCTTCGTACAAAATTAAAATGGTATCTTAATTGAAGTATGAAATCACCTCAGCCTTTAATATTCTTGGATTAAAACTAATTATACTTGTTATTCAATAAAGCCTAGTTTTTCATCAAATATATAATTTTTTGTTTTTAGAACAACATTTTTTGTTGCAAGAATTACAAGTTTTCATCAAATATGACAATGTTCATTTTAAATCAATCACATTTTTTACTTTAAACAAACCATTCTAGAGGAAAGAAAACATGCTTATATTTTTATGTCTTCAGTTTCTTGCTATAACGATCATTCAGTTTCCATTTAAGAAAATATAGTTTAATTATAAAGCGCACTTTAGAATAAATTGATAAATGGGTGTATCGTACATGTAGGTACCCATGTGTATGTTTAATAAAAACTAAACGCTTTTACTACGTCGTAGAGTTCGGTCTTATCGCTGTGACTATTTTGTATTCGTCTAGGATCACCAAAATTGATCGATTAGCTAAATTAGCATTCGCAGCCTTGCATACTTCACTCATATCATTGTACTTACTGTCAGATAGATTGGTAGTCAATGCTCGTTCTGTCGATATTGTCGGTGAAATTATTTATTCACGAAGGACATGCTGCGCCAGAAATTCTGTAAATTTCCTCAAGTGGTCACCGTTTTTTTAGAAATTCAGGCCATCCCATTTCGTGCTCACGAATAACAAGTGAAATTTTCATCTCTTTTACAATGATTTCTTTTCAATCGCGTGCGTTATAGGCTCACTCTTTTTATGTGCAATGAAGATAATAACGAAGTTTATTAGAGCGTTCGTCACAGCTTCTAAAGTAACACCTAAGCATAAAATACTTGTACCCTCGTTCAAAGTGAAATGTTAGAAATACCTAGCATTGTAGAGCAGATAGTGTAGTGTTAACTGTAGATAGATTGAAACATATATCAAATAATCATAATGAAATCTGCTACTCGTAACTGTTAAATTTCAAGCAGTCAGTTTAGTTCGTTAGGTATTATATTTTAGTCTCGCCAACACGAGGCACTTCCTGCAAAGTGCATCGGTCCTTTTAAACTTTAAAATAAATTGTAAATAAAATCCGGTAAAGTACGAGTAGGACTCCGACACGAAGGGTTACGTACCATCGTCCAAGAAAAAACCGCAAAAATCATGTTTCTTCATATAAAGAGGTCTCCACTCAGAACCATAAGAGACCTGTTTATTGCGTTTATCCTTTTTTTATTGTCTGTAGTTCATTATTTGACATAACTCTGCCTATTACGGTTCATGAGATAGAACCCGCTACCGGACATACAGACAGATGGACAGCGGAGGCTTGGTATTGGTCCCGTTTGGCACCCTTTGGATATGGAACGATAAAAATCAAAGCGTCCATAACAAAACGTAGATTTTTCTCATACGGGATGACTGAGTGAGGCAAATTTGTGCCCACGTTAAGCCAGTTATTTAAAAAGTAAAAACAAACTTAACAAGTTGACTGTCTGGGCATTATAGGTGATATATATTTGTACTGGTTTTACGTTCACTTACGTACTGCCAACGTGTTACAAAATGTATTTTCATATTGATAGATTAAATCTCGTTATTTCAGGATTGACTGAAAACCTGGTAGGTATGACCATCGCAATACGCCGAGTTTGGTCTTCTGTCAATTCATTGTTGAAGAAGAATATATATGTATATGTTTGTGTTCTGAATTTATATTGCTATCTTACTTACATATGTTACGTTTGTTTATAAACATTAAAGCGATCGATCGTCGGTACGATCTTTATCAACTAGACACATAATATTCGACTAGCTGGCGTCTTTTTGTGATATAATAACATACAAAACTTATACGAATATCAAATTACATAATCGTATCGCTCTACATGAATCATATTACATAATGCCTAACTAAGAACCTATGCCGCTCACACGAGTAAGCGCGAGGCACAACTTTCCTGTACCCTACCAACCGATGCGGCCAGTGATAGCAAACTATCGTTCTTGCTTCAGTAGAACGCCAGCAATGTTCGCGCTTGCCGCGCTGCTCATAGTCTCGGCGTGCTGCCGCCCGACGCACGCGCATAATTTCACCAACGACGTGCTCGAGCGCGCACTTTCTTTCGCGCTCGGAGAACGGGACCCGAAATGGCACCATCGGATCGCCGCGTGCGCAAATACACTTGGACCAGCGAGATGCATCAATGCGTTTAGCATCTACCGAGCTGACAGCGCCCTCGACACGTATGGAAAGTACGGGGGCTGCGAATCGGACATCAGCAAGGATTTGAGGGAGTTCCCCTGGGAGAAGTATGCGAATGTGACCGATGAGGGTATGGACTCGCAGCTGACGAGCAGTGCGTCTAAGTTGCTGCAGCTTCGCACCCTCAAGTTCTCCATGTTGCCCGGATACCGGCTCGAACTGGGAATCAAGGACACCGGGGCTCTCAATGTCGACGTTTTTAAAAGTAAGCCTTTTTTAAATTAATTAAATGTGTAATTTGGGCCAAAATTAGATTTGTGGGATTTTAAAAACAATTTTCGAAATGAACGGTGCGAAACACACTGCTTGACTCGACTCGCTTAGAAAGTCAAATTATATGTAGTGACGTCGCATGGTCATTTTTCATCTTGTTTTTCAGTAATAAAAGATTAAATTTAAATATCGAGTTAAATATAAATATGAATTTGATCAGTGATGTTACCTATTGATTTTATCTACACACGTATCATAAACCCTCTTTACTGCGTGGTTTTTGGACACAGTAAAGAGGGTTTATGATACGTGTGTAGATAAATAGATTTATCTACACACGTATCATAAACCCTCTTTACTGTGTCCAAAAGCCACACGTAACGACCAGCATAATGATATACTTCTTGGTAAAAACTCATTTCTTATCTCAATATTGATAAATTATGACCATAATGTAACAAAATTTGTCAAATTATGACATTCAAATTTCGAACGCCTACGCCCGCCTGCGTGGCGCCCCTAGTTTGTCTGTTGGTACTACAGAACAAGCTAAACAAATATGTATGTAGGTATGCTAAACAAAAATATAATATAAGCAGAGCAATGATCAATGCCACAATGCCGGTCGAACATGCGGTTCCTGAACACATCAAAGAGAGCTTATGATATGTTTGTTGATAAACAAGTGTATGTAACTGTACATAATAATTAGGCATTAAAACTCTCGAGTGATATTGTTATGAAACTCGCCTTCGGCTGGTTTCATAAACCCACTCTCGATTATTAATGCCCTCCATTATGTAACAGTCACATAAACTACTATTAATGGCCGGCTGGGAGCTAGCTTTGCATTGTGTTTGCTGTCCAGATGCATGCAGCTTTTGTTTAACTTTGGACAGGGAGTCTCCGCCCACCAAAGTTCGTTTGTGTATCGAGGTCTATGGCCCTTGTGATGTTGGAAAAAAGCCGCCCATATTGCAATTGTATCCATCGATTTTTAATGATATAAAGCTGTTTTAATACCCAGATGGTTTGGATAAAAATCGATAGTATATTAATCCTTTTGCATCAATCAATAACCATCCATTGGATAATAACCCTGATATAAATGCTTTTCTAGAAAAACTTCTCTTTATAGTTGTAAGTAATTCACATGCTTCCCGCGCCCGCATACTGCCACACTTTCTATATTTCATTTGCGCCAGAAAGAGATGGAGCGCCCTTACTTTCCTACTGTATTTCCATTCCTTTTCGGACAGAAAACAGCCCCTAAAGTTTTGAAAGTTGGCCAAGTTTGGATGCTTCTAATATAGTGAATATGTACTAAGGAAAAGTGTTGAATGATTACCTCTGATAAGTGAGCTACCACTCAATAAGTAAGAAATAAAAAACTTAAGTTATAAGAATAATTATTGTGCTTCAAATATTTTATACGTACATTAGATGTAGCATCATAATTTGGCCAACTTTCAAAACTTTAGGGGCTTTTTATCCTTTGTCAAGAAACGATATATCGTAGAAAGCGAGCGACAGAGCTATAAATAGCGCATAATTCTGTCCCTTACTTTCTTACGGTATTACCTTTCCTTTTCGGAGATTAAAAAGCCCTTAGCTTTAATAGTTGGCCAAGATAAAATGCTTCTAATGTAGTTAATACTCGTATGTAACTAAGAGAAGTATTGATACCAAGTGAGTAAAAGTGTTATACAATATGGTTGTTTGTTGTTTGTTTTCAGCGGATATGGATTTACTATTTCATCGTTTTGTCTAACGGTACTTTTTTTTAACAATAATACCCCTAAAAATTCCGTGGACTCAAATAAAATTCGACTATGGGTGGCATTTTATACAAGATGATAGGACCGTGGACACAGAAACACAAACCCATAGGTGGGGGGCTATACGAGGTTTTTATTAAAAAATATCTATAGCAGGCTTTTTATCCAATGGATGGGTATTTTAATAATAATAATAATACCTTGGACACCATTTACACACATTGATCTAGCCCCAAACTAGGATTCCCTGTATCTTGGGTACTAGACAACGATACACATACTTAAATAGATAAATATTATACTTAGATAGATAAACAACCATGACTAGGGTACAAACATTCGTCCTCATCAAACAAATATTTGCCCCCACCGGGACTCGAACCCGGGACCCTTGGTTTCGTAGCCAGCGTCACTGCCGACTCGGCCATTCGGTCGTCAAATTGATTGATGCAAAAGGATTTGTAATAGATTTCTTGGTTTCGTAGGCAGCGTCACTGCCGACTCGGCCATTCGGTCGTCAAATTGATTGATGCAAAAGGATTTGTAATAGATTTCTATCCCAAATCATCTGACTATTGTCTCATCCGTGAAGCTAGATACAATTGCAGTATGGGCGGCTTTTTTACAACATCAAAGGGCCGTGGACCTAGATACACAAACCCCCAAGTTCTTTCTTGCCTTTTGTTTCATTCGGATGGGTGCAACACAGTGCTTTTGTTTCATTCGGATGGGTGCAACACAGTGCTTTTGTTTCATTCGGATGGGTGCAACACAGTGCTTTTGTTTCATTCGGATGGGTGCAACACAGTGCTTTTGATTCATTCGGATGGGTGCAACACAGTGCTTTTGTTTCATTCGGATGGGTGCAACACAGTGCTTTTGTTTCATTCGGATGGGTGCAACTCAGTGCTTTTGTTTCATTCGGATGGGTGCAACACAGTGCTTTTGTTTCATTCGGATGGGTGCAACACAGTGCTTTTGTTTCATTCGGATGGGTGCAACACAGTGCTTTTGTTTCATTCGGATGGGTGCAACACAGTGCTTTTGTTTCATTCGGATGGGTGCAACTCAGTGCTTTTGTTTCATTCGGATGGGTGCAACACAGTGCTTTTGTTTCATTCGGATGGGTGCAACACAGTGCTTTTGATTCATTCGGATGGGTGCAACACAGTGCTTTTGTTTCATTCGGATGGGTGCAACACAGTGCTTTTGTTTCATTCGGATGGGTGCAACTCAGTGCTTTTGTTTCATTCGGATGGGTGCAACACAGTGCTTTTGTTTCATTCGGATGGGTGCAACACAGTGCTTTTGTTTCATTCGGATGGGTGCAACACAGTGCTTTTGTTTCATTCGGATGGGTGCAACACAGTGCTTTTGTTTCATTCGGATGGGTGCAACACAGTGCTTTTGTTTCATTCGGATGGGTGCAACACAGTGCTTTTGTTTCATTCGGATGGGTGCAACACAGTGCTTTTGTTTCATTCGGATGGGTGCAACACAGTGCTTTTGTTTCATTCGGATGGGTGCAACACAGTGCTTTTGTTTCATTCGGATGGGTGCAACACAGTGCTTTTGTTTCATTCGGATGGGTGCAACACAGTGCTTTTGTTTCATTCGGATGGGTGCAACAATTTGAAAACTTTAAATAGGTAAATCTTCATGTATTTTTTTTCCCTTTAGTCGTCATATGAATACAATATAATGAGAATAGATGTATTAAATGATTGGAATGAAATGGAAAATGGAGCATTGATTTACTGGCAAAACGTGGGAGCAACTATGCCTGTGCCATCCGTATGGCTAAAGTCGTGACGCTATTTGCTTTGTTTTCGAATGGAAATACGAGATGTCTTTTTAGGGTGCCGTACTCTAAGAGTGCCAAAGGGAACCTATTACTAAGCCTCCGCTGTCCGCCTGTCCATCCGTTCGTCTGTCAGGGGCCTGTATCTTATGAACCGTAATAGGTAGACAGTTGAAATATTTACAGATTGTGTATTTCTGTTGCCGCTACAGCAAACAATAATGAACTACACGAGATTTTATAAATAAAAGGGGGTCCTCATACAAGAGTCGCCGCGATATATCAAACCATATCATGATCCAATCAAATGATTTTGGTGGCGCAATTCGTTCAATGTCGGTAACGATATCTCTCAGTTCTGAGTTCAAATCCACGTTCGGTCATAATGCACTGACGAGCAATGAAAAAGTCCCAGTGACATAGCACCAAATTACTCCTAAACGGGAAAGGTCTAGCTTAACGACGCCGTCAGTGTATTATTTTCTTTTTGTTCTTGTTCTATTATTTTTTGTGCTTACGTTTTCTTGTACTGTGGTACAGAACCCGTCGTGCGTGTGCGAGTCCGACCGGCAATTGACCGATTCTTTATATCATTAGAGAATAAAATATCATCATTCGCGTTCCAGGTGGCGATAACAACGAAAGCGAGAACGAAGTCCGCCGCAGCATGGGCAAGAAACTGAGCAAGCGCTTCTACGCCATCGTGCCATTCCTGCTCATCCCTGGCCTAATCATGTCGGCCATCCTACCCTTCGTCCTGCCCGCCCTGAAGATGATGACCATAGGCGCCGGAATGCTCAATCAAATGGCCCTAACAGGAGCCATCTTCACGCTGCTAAGGAACAACGCGTTCAACGACTACTATGAAAAGAAAATAGTCTACACGAACGCCGGTTATAAGAACAAAGAGCACCCACCGGTGCATATCGAAGAAGAGATACATACTCACGATGTCGATGAAGGCTATTATCAAGAGGGCAATCATAACGTGAACAGCTATGCTGCTGGTAGCAATAACTATGCTGCTGGAAGCAATAACTATGAAGAAGTGGAGGTAGAGGAGCCGACGAATTCCGATTGGATAAATCAGTACTATGGCGGTGAAGGATTCGGGAAAGTTATCGGGCATAGAAACAGAAACACACACATACCTTACAGCAATAGACGGAAGACTGATTTAAAATATCGGCGAATGTGATTTCTTTAAAAATGCATCCAACTTTTGCAACTTAATAACATCTTTTAGGTAGCGCCTGCATTTCCCTAAAGAAAGACTGAGATTTTTTAGAGTCAGTAATGTTTTAAGTTATCTGTTTGTCTCATTTAATTTTATAATAATGCATAGTTAGCTAGTTACATACATACATACATGATAGTATTCGTTTTATGCGAAATACAATATGTCACGATCGGATATCGGAATCCGTAATCTTTGGAGCTGGCTGCATTATTCGGAACTTGTCATTCTTATTGAATTTATTTATTTAAGAAGAACATTTAGCCACAGTCGTTTCCTCTACAAATGCGGAAGGGCTAAGAACTATTTATATAGTAATTTATTTGTACTTGCCAATTTTGTTGTTTTAAGAAATTATTTATGTAATAATAAAATTAAGTTAGTCAAGTAATGATATCAATGCTATCAAGTAGTCCGCAGCAGTAGTTGTGTTAAGGTTATGTACAGTTAAATTAGAAGAGTACGTCAATGTGAGCATAGCAACCCATAATAAATAAAATAAAATAAAATATTTTTTTGAGTACAAGCTTACACAAATCGAACTACTACAAAGCTCTTATAAGGCTTGTGTCATGGATACTAGATGACGAGACGAAATATTTAATAGAGATAAAAACTTATGTGAATACATATAAAACATCCAAGACTAAAAAACAAATATTCATGCTCATCACACAAATATTTGCCCTTCCCGGGATTAGAACCCAGAACCCCCAGCTTCGTAGGCAGCGTCACTACCCACTAGGCTAAACTGGTTATCAAATAAAACTGCAAATTAATTTTATCTGGCAAATACATATTATAAAACAATTAATAGCCATAAAACTACGTGTAAAAATGTATGCAAAATAAGTTAAAAATAAACAGACTTATCCTCCTACTTAATAAATAATTACCCATAAACCAAAATAATACTTCGAGAGAATAAATCACAAAATCTGGTCATGTCATTGATAAACATTTAAGCTGAATAAAATTCAGATCTTAGACTAATACTTTATAGTAAAGAACCAGGTCTTATTTTAAGTTCACACTTCGCCCCGAACCGAAATAAAAACGTGGAAATTATTTTGTTTCATTTTGTAAGGTAGATTTATTTGGTTTATTAAATTTAACAAAATAAATATACAACCCCATATTAGATAAGTCACCCATTGAAATATTTGAATATTAAAAATATTTCCTTATTTCCACTTTCAGCAGGAAAATATTCTACATTTTACCAAATTTCAGAAAATAAATTTGACAGTATACGATCCACTTTACAATATAGTTACAATGTTGTTTTGACTGTTACTATTTTCCTACAAAATTATTTACCAGAAATAAATCCCTCCAAGTAAATACTTAGTTAAACGCTCATAATGTTCTGGCTTCTGGTATTATTTTTGGTCCAACGGGACGGTGTCCCTAACTGTTAATTCAAGGCGCCTCAATAAACATTAGGTACTAAACATTTATTTGACTCAGAAATATAATCAAAGAAGTTTTGATCTTAACGGACCAAATGCTACATTCAGCATCCAGTTTTGGTAGAATTAGATGTAAAACTTAATTGTTAAGTCAGTCAGTTTTTTTGTGCACGATTTCTGCTAGTTGTCGGTCTTCCTCAGGCATGTCCTGGTCATCCCACCCCCACACTGGGTTTTCTGGGTGATTGTGGTCATCATGGCTGGTCTCTGCCTCTTTGGAGAGCGGGTGGGTTCCGTCGCCAGTCCTGTTCACTCTGTTTCGGATCATCTCGGCAGAAACCGTCTTCAGGTCATACGCCCAACCTGGGAGAGACACAATTAATAGTAATTATTCCCTGTATTCCCATTTCACTGATGTATACTGATAATAACGCTTTGAAATATGAGTAATAGTTTGTATGAATTAAATCCCATATTATTTAATTGATAATAATTGCACGTGCAGGAAGAATTAGATTTGGATGGACCGGGCCATACACTCTGGCCTTACTAATAAAAAAAGATATTCACGATTTAACTTATTCAGTGTTTTGTCCTGTTCATATGTCGAGTAAATGTCAAATGTCAAAGCAAGACAAGACACTATAAGTTAAACCGTTTTATCACATTACATATTATGCAATAATAGTATATTTTAATGCGCTGAGAGGTACATATTCTTAGGTATTTTTGTCATTCCTATTATAACAAACTCTTGATAATGAAATTCTTACCCCAACCCTGGCTCACAGTTATACCATGGCTCACAGTTATATCGCAAGATCACTGTCAAAATCAATCAAGGTGTTAGGTTTTAGTCCGTATGCCACACGAGTTGATGCCCGCTTTTATTAGGGTTTCGTTGTCCCCGTTGATTTTTGTTGTCCCCATGGGGACAATGGGACTACAGGGCTCAAAATGGGGACCCGGACATAGCAGGAGGGTTACCACAACGTCTTATGCCGATTCAGATTAGGAACCCAATTTGATCCGCAAAAGTATCGTGACCGTCTTAAAACAAGTCTTGGTATTAGGTAAATAAAGCCCATTATGGCGAACTGGAATGGAAATGGTTGCCATGGTGATGTTCTTGTTATGAATCTAATTTGAATCGGAAAAAGATTGAGGTAACCCCCAGGTAGGTCTGACTCCTGGGCAGGGGTAATTCCATTTTTTTCCCCTCCAACAAAAAATAAAATAATAATGATATCCTTACCATACTTGGCAGCCTGGTCAATGAAGAACGTGGAGAGATTGGTACTGTAGTCGCCAAGTTCTGCCGCCTTGTAGTCCCACGGGAACACGTGGTGGTAGTTGTGCCAGCCCTCGCCAAGGGCTAATACACCGACAGTCACGTTGTCTGTGGCACCGATGTACCTGCAATAATGAAGGGCTGTGTAGTGCAATTACATGTCTACTTATAAACTTGATGGTCGCAGAGAGAAGGAAAGAGAAGCGTCGGTTGACCAGCAACCAGATGGGTCGCTGATATTACCAATATTGCGAGGAAATCCTGGTTTCAATTAGCACAGTACCGGATAGGTTGGCACAACAAATTAATAAACCACTCCATTCCAATTACTATTATATTCAGTGCGGTTCTTCAAGTTTCAAAACCAACTAACTAAGGTACTGAACTAACTCCTCTTGTGCGGTAGATTCCATTTTAAAATAAACGTTTTAGGGTTCCGTACCCGAAAGGTGCTAGGCTTAGTAATAGGTACTAATCCTCCGCTCTCCGTCCGACCGACACCGGGCTCTATCGGATCAACCGAAATAGGTAGAGAGCTAAAATTTTCCCAGAATGCGCATTTCTATTGCTGCAACAGCAACAAATAATGAACTACCTACATGCAATTTTGCAAATTAAAGGAGGTACCCATACAAGCGACTGTTTTTTTAAATCCCTGCCCCTGCGAAATACCTCATAACATCATGATTCAATAGCACCATAAATTTCGCTGCTCTTAATAACTTTGAGATGGCTCAGTCGGTTTCGTATCGGTTTCGCAATCTTGAAGTTCCGGGTTCGATTCCCAGAGAACACATATATTTTCTTTTTGATCTGGTTTCATTATTTAGGATTTAGTGCTTTTTTTCTTGTACGATGCTACGGAACCCTTCGTGTGCGAGCCCCACCCGCACTTGACCGATTTATACTTTAATTAGTTTAATTATGTCGCTTCAAGCATCGATCTCAGTATCTATATGTAACTGAATGAAATGGATTTGCTTTGCTTTGTCCCTGCCTTTCTTCAACGAAAAATGGGTTTGGCCTTCATTACCAAGGAACAAGCTTGAAAATAAACACACATACTTTGCTGCATTTTATTCTGTTATTAATTTTATTCTATTTTTCATTTAATTCTTCATTATCTAAGATGATGTCGTCAAGGCGACGGGAATTCGCTGGATGCGGTTTGCACGGAATTGTGAAGATCACATATATAGAAGAGATCTATGCTGAGCAGTGGGTCGATGTGGGCTAAGCATGGTGATGATGATGATGATATCCAAGATGTACTTACTTGTCATAGGGTCGGTTCCCCCAAATATGTGCTGCCGAGTTGACGAGCCAGGTCACATTGAGGGACAGGGTGTATCTCCAAATGGTAGCCACATACCACGAGGTCCAAGGGTCTTCACCCCACAACCACACAGGCAGGTACGCGGGTAGCAGGAAGCAGAATATCGGCATCACTACCAGGTATGTTCTGGAAAATAGTAATTGGAAGAAATATAACGCAACAAAATAACTAGAAACATGAAGGTTAGAGGACGTATAGGTTATTAGCACTTAGTGAGGAATTTTGAAGATCTAATATGAAGCGTATTTTTAATAAAACACTTAGTTTTGTTATTTACTTGTATTTCTGCACTACCTGTTACTACTATTGAATTTATCCTTTCCATCGTGGGTTTTCTTTGCAGTAATCTCTTGTTAGAGATAAGCTTGCCTTTGTAAATTTCTTTTCTATAAGTGAATTTTCAAGTGCAATAATATATACGAAATATACGAAGATTGTGGTTAGGCGGGGAGGTTGTTACGAACTTTATGATTGTGGCTAGGCAGTAAGGTTGTTACGAACTTTATGATTATGGCTATGGTAGGGAGGTTGTTACGAACTTTATGATTATGGCTAGGCAGGGAGGTTGTTAAGAACTTTATGATGATGGCTAGACAGGGAGGTTGTTACGAAATTTATGATTATGGGTAGGCGGGGAGGTTATTACGAACTTTATGATTTTCGTCAAATATCCAAGATGGGCGTCACGACACGAGCGTATTGATATTGATACTGTCACGCAGAGGGAATTGAATTGATTTTGAACCCCAATCTAGGAAATGGGCTACATGAACTGTACACTTTGAAAGTAGCTCTAGTAAGTACGTATCAGTCACGGCTCGATTCCGTTACAACCAAAATAATTTATGAATGATCACGCTTTTGTAGTGGATTTGAAACTCTAATTATACATTAATAGTGAACGTGACTACATCAAATACTAACCCCATGTGCACACCGGAGCTAATGAAAAGAAGTTTTACTGGTTGGTAACTCAGGTTACGATTCCTCAACTAGTAGTCAACGACGTGTATGGCTTCGCATTTTATTACACAGGAAGTGAATCTCTAAGTGCAACTAGTACGAAGACAAATCAATATCCTCCTCCTACAACTCCTTCTTGTCGTATATCCTCATGGAGTTGTCATAATTATTCAGAGAATAACGGATCGGCAAAAATATACATTTTTATACAATGAACCTTGGTCCTGGAACCAATAACGACGTGACATATGCCGTTCAGATGCTCTTTTGACTCGCATTACAAGTTACTATGGCAGTTCATGTCAAATAGCTGTGTGAAAAAAGTTATAGTTAAGTATAGATACGTAATAGTAGTAGTAGATGATGCGAGCCGAGATAACACCAATTTAAAAAAGGAAAATGGTGACCATAGCGACGTGACTTGTGTCATTGGAAAGATCTTTTGCTTGATCCACATAACACCTATTTGACAAAGCAAAATGTGACAAATAAACGACGTGATTCTCGGCGACCATCACGTCATTCGGCTGTTTTTTTTTTGCGAACATCTATAGTTATCCTATGATAACTATAGATGTTCGCAAAAAACAAATGCAGGGATGCTATCATCTCTGCATTTGTTAAATAATGTCGTTGTGGAAAACGTAATGGGCATTATGGTAAAATTATGGTAAAAAAATGTTAATATTTATAGATATATGCACAGAATTGGTATATGCCTTCACTTTTTTCTCACAGCTAAATATGTCACAAAAGTTGCCACAGTAACTACAGACGTGCGTCAAAAGAGCTTTCGAATGACATAGTTATCCTATGATAACTATAGATGTTCGCAAAAAACAAATGCAGGGATGCTATCATCTCTGCATTTGTTAAATAATGTCGTTGTGGAAAACGTAATGGGCATTATGGTAAAATTATGGTAAAAAAATGTTAATATTTATAGATATATGCACAGAATTGGTATATGCCTTCACTTTTTTCTCACAGCTAAATATGTCACAAAAGTTTGTAACGGTTTACCTTTATTTCTACTAAATTAAAGATCTATACTATATTTAAAAGCCTAACTATATATTTACAACTCAAAAATCATCCAATCCACATATTACAACTATAATAAATATAATGTATTTACATACAGACAGAATCGTTTGCGCACATTTACTATTAGGCAAACTAGTTACGAATACAATGAGTGACGTCACCGACTCGCGATAAGAACGCGGCCGCGACCAGCGAAGGCGACACGCACGCCACTGACATTTGCATTACGGCGAGGACCGCGACAGGTCAACCACTTTAATAACCATGGGATTTATTCCCAAAGATTTTCTAACTATGATGGTGTGACAGATGCTAAGTTTCGGAGTGAACCATCAATACCTATAACCTGTGTTAAAATTAAGTGCCAGTATTTCCCCGAATTGGGTGAGTGTTGTGAATATTTTACTACTTAGATTAAGTTATCATAGATAGTTATAAATCACTTTACATGTAGAAAATATTAAAAATATAACTAGTTCTCACTGTACATTAGTCTAAATCATGTTATAACATTATCTGCCCATTTGAATCATGCTGGGACTATCACGCTTCTAAAGGCTTCTAGAAATATCATCTACCCACTTCATAAAAAACTCATGTAATATTAGCTAAATTACATTATTTCTAGCTAATTAAATTGTAATTTCATATACAATCGCAGTATAATGCAACAATAATGCTTTTGGTCATATTGTAATTAGTTTAGTACATTTCTTCATAAGGTTTTGATAATTTCATTTCATATTTTGCTTGATCATGAAACTGTTGATTTTGTTTGTGACTGCCACATCTTTTGATCACCATTAAATGCTTTGGGGTTCACTAATATAGCCAACTAAAACGCGAGCATATTTATTCAACAATAAATCCCGATGTCGCAGTCACTTACACGAATTTGGACTTTTTGTGAAACGACTATTTTCCGGGAATTCCAGGGACCAAGTTTGGGGTTTGATTTGGAGCTCACCAACCTTCACGCGCATGCTCCTGCGCGTATCCGGTAGACCTGCGTTGCAGACCCGAATCCCGGAACCTCGAACTCCCGCTTCAACATCTACGTGGACTACGTGCCGTTGGACAGTGCAGGGAAGTGACCCCAATTACAAGGACGTTGTTTCACACTAAATGCCAGCCAGATATAAACCCGCGACCTAGTCGAGTCTACTTTTCATTTTTAATAAATAATTGTAAATTTCCTTTCGGGTTGTTTAATTTCGACCGGCTTCAATCTACCTACATTTATGCGACGCTAAAACGTCACAAGTTGCCACAGTAACTACAGACGTGCGTCAAAAGAGCTTTCGAATGACATAGTTATCCTATGATAACTATAGATGTTCGCAAAAAACAAATGCAGGGATGCTATCATCTCTGCATTTGTTAAATAATGTCGTTGTGGAAAACGTAATGGGCATTATGGTAAAATTATGGTAAAAAAATGTTAATATTTATAGATATATGCACAGAATTGGTATATGCCATCACTTTTTTCTCACAGCTAAATATGTCACAAAAGTTGCCACAGTAACTACAGACGTGCGTCAAAAGAGCTTTCGAATGACATATTAGTGACGTCGCTATTTGTCATCTTTTGCTTTTTTAAATAGGTGTTATTATGGCTGGATACCACTATCTTTATTATTTATTTATTTATGTTTAGATAACTAACTGTTTTCACTATTTGACATGAGTTGGCGTAGTAACTTTTGATCTGCGTCAAAAGAGTTTTGGAATGACATATGGCACATCGGTATCTGTGGCACTGCGGTAGAGGGTCTGCCTACCATGCGAGACGTTCCGTGTTCGATCCCCGGCTGGGTATAAATAACATAAAAACAGGTCTTGGATGTTTTATATGTGTGATGTCGCTGTTTCTGGTTCCCACGACACAGGTTATTCTATATATAAATGTTTATGGTTTATGTATTGGTTCCAGGACCATTTTATCCGGTCCTTCTTTGTATGGAGTTATGAAAGTCATTCAGAGAATAGTGTTGACTCGCCTTTGTATTAATAGTAAACATACAAGGTGACATTTAATTAGCTAAACATATTTTGGGGAATGATGCACCGATCATTATGAACAACTTTCCCAAAGAAACATATGATCGCAAATGAAAAATATTTTTAGTCCTTCAGTACATTGACCCGATTAGCTGATTACAAGTTACTACGCCCAAATTTTTTTTCGTTTACGACCATATATTTCTTGGGGAAAGTTGTTCATAATAAGTTGGTACTATCATTCCCCAAAAATACGGTCAGCTAATTAAATATCACCTTGTATAATTAATTAACTAGTCATTCGCGTCACTGAGCTGGTTCTTTTTAGAAGTTCCGTTTGCATAGGGGCTAACGCTCTAGGCTGTCCAAGTAACTCACTTCTTTTGCAGCATGACGATCGGATCCTTCTCAAGATCGGACATGTCTATGGCGGCTCCCTTCTCGAAGACCGACTGATGCTTGCGGACCATTAGCCACCCGATGTGGGAGAAGAAGAAGCCGCGACGCGCATTGTGGGGGTCCGCGTCCGTCTCCGTGAACTTGTGGTGAACCCTGGAAACATAAACATAAACACACAGACACTTATAGCATCTAAGTGCATTCATCGTTCAGAAACCTTGTGTGTGCTATGAGCGCCAGGAACGGCGACAAAGTCATTAATAAAATCCGATCACTTCACTTCACCTTCACTTCGCTTCATCTCATACTTTATCTGTCAAAATTTAGTTCAACTCGCCGCCACGCTCGCAAGGGTAGCGTTAGTATGTATGAAGTGAAGTGAGTTGGGGGTGAAGTGAAGCGATCGATTTTATAGAATCAACAGGCAGACCCAAGATTTTATTATTTTCCTTTATCTGGGTAAGGATAGCAACAAAGACTACAAGCTTATTTTAAGCCTTGCTGTCTTTGTCAGAGACATATCGTCGTATGAAATCTACAAACAAAGAAACATAGTTTTTTAAGCCTTTTCCCAAACGGGAAGTCGGAGGCACATCATCGAATTTGCAGTTTGTTTAATCATAGGTCTCTCACCTATGATCGCGCACCCACTCATAGATGTGGTTCTGGAAAGCCATGGTCTGCAGCACAGCTAGGATCAGGCGTAGTGGCCATCTTGCCTTGTAGGCTCGGTGTGCCCACAGCCTGTGAGCGCCCGCCGTCACCCCGGTGGCCGAGAGAATTGTGAATACTAGTGCTGGAATATATTTTAATGAATTAAATTATACCAATTACGAAATATCTGCCGAAAGTTGTCGAGGATTTGTTTTAGAGTCGTATTTATCGACGACCCGAATGGCCGAGTCGGCAGTTACCCTGCCTACGAACCCGGGACGGTTCGAGTCCGGGACAAATGTTTGTTTGATGAGAACGGATGTTTTATCTATCTAAGTTATATTATCTATCTAATTTATCTATATAAGTACGTGTATCGTTGTCTAGTACCCAAGATACAGGGAATCCTTGTTTGGAGCTAGATTTGTGTAAATAGTTTCCAATGTATTATTAATATTATTATTATTATCTATAACTTTTCACTATGACCTAGAATGTAGAGCAACCACAGTTATAGATGAACTCACTTTTAATGTATACATGTTTCTATTTTTGAAATATAAAAACACTAATTGGGCGTGCGGACGAAGTGTCTCCGTTTCAGCTTGGGCAAAATACTTTCGCATGGCCGTCTGTCCGGATTTCCGGAAGTTCTCCTCTACAGCTCGTATTTCTCAACCGATTCTCATGAAATTTTCTGAGTATGTTTGATAATTATATTGTTTTCTGTTGTTTAAGTTTTTGGATTGTTTTTAAAATATGCGTAGATATGGGGTTGAAAGTGTATAAAAAACGTATGCCCAAACGGCTTGATGATTTTAACAAACGAGGTTTCTTTGGATTCGTGGAGACTGTGAGAGTGACATAGGCTATACAATTTAGGTTAAAGATTTAAGATCGCAAAATGAATGGGTCGAGCCGCGAGTCGAGTCGAGTCGAGTCGCACTCGTTCTGTTCCACACAAATTAATAATTTAAATATTCAAAAAGTGCTTATGAAGTCGTAAATATTACATCAAATTAAAGTGTTTGAAGTCACCAACAAGACGTACTAATTGATTTCTCATAAAGTCCATAAAATTGTTAACAATTAAGGAAAACATTTCAGAGTGTACCGTTAAAACGGTGGTGATTGTGAAGTGACACAAAGAAAGTGCAAAGTCCAATTCCGAGAATTATTGTTGCTCACCTTCATCTACTTGTATAATGCTTTTGCGAGCAAACAGTTAAGTATTTTCGCATACATCATTGCTCGATACATTGGCTCATTGGTTAAGAGCGCTGGCCGTTGAGAACATTGAAGTTGGTACCTCGGTTCGAAAACACAGAAAAACAAAACTTCTTTTTTATTTTTTTTTTGGTGAAAATCTCGGAGAATGAATTGCCAAGTGTGCCGAAAAATAATATCACTTAGTGATCTGCTTAAATGTGCTACGTGCAGAAAGCATTTCCATTACCAATGCTTAAACATGCCTTCTGCCACATACTCAGAATTATATCCGAGAAAAAATCAGTGGAAATGTGAATCATGCTCAAATATTACCGTAACTCGCGGAAAGAATTTGAAAAGGAACACCCAAGTAAAAGATGTAGCACATAGTGATGAGAAAACTTCCTCGATCATCGTCGTCGGCCAAACACCGACAAAAACCCTACCTACTACAACGGGCCATATTTGTGAGGATAAGCCAAGCCCAATGCCAAGAAACCATTCGACGGACGATCTTTTCATGTACAACTTAGATAAGAGCTCGAGTCTTCTCGATACAACTGCGAGAAGCCTACCGAACGTAACGAACGTAAATGATTCCTTAGTAGAAAATTTGAAGGATCAGGTCTCTGCCTTAAATATAGACTTAAACAGTGCACATGAAGAGATTATAAACCTGAACGAAGAGAATACTAAATTAAAACTGGAGATTCAAGAACTTAATAAAAAAATCACTCTCTTGTTGAAACTGAGTTCTAGTGTCACTACTTCAACGCCAAAACAGCAGAAGGTTGGTTGGTCAAATACGTCTCGCATAAATTCTAAAAGTAATGTTATTGAAAAACCTGAAACTCCCAGCTGCCACGAGATCGAAAATAAAACCGAAAATAAAATAATGGTTCCACATGATGACAGCAACAGGGTCAAAGCGGCGATAAAGGACGGCAATGAACCTCCACCAAACCAAAACTGCAAGTCACCCAAAGAAAATATAACAAAAACTTCAGCGACTATGACAAGCAAGGCCTTCATTCATATTTTGGGGGATCAAGGTGCGCGAGGAATTGCTCAACATTTATGGAATTCAAAAAACAGTCTCTGGAACAAGGCCTACAAAGTCTCCGCTTTGGTCAAACCACATGCCTCGTGTTCAGAAATTCTCAAAGACTTTAAGGAACTGATCATGAGAATCAATAATGATGACATCTTAATCCTTATCGTAGGTTCTAGCGCCACATCATCAATTTTAAAATTCGATGTAGAGGACGTTTTGCGAAAAAAGAATATCCAAAATATTACATTTCTATGTGAATCCCCACACAGTCAACACGTAAATAAAAATAATTGTAACATAACAAAAACTGCAGTGGTTTACAAGTTCCAGACGAATCACTTCGTAGAATTAAAAAATGAATTAGATCTAGCTGACAAATTGAAAATAGAGATTGACTACCTGCATTACGAACACAAATTTATAACAAATTTTGGTAAAATTGTTAAAATCAGAGCAGCTCAGCATACACCCGGCACTTTCAAAATAGGTACAATCCCGTACTATTTTTACAAGCAAGAATCTAAAAATAGACAAAAAATACAGCAAAACATTTGTAAAAAACCAAAAAAAGGAACTATTCCTTATTACTTTACAAAAAATATATCTGATATCAGTGATACGAAAAGGAAGCGTTTTTTTCGTGAAGCGTAAATGTTTGAACTCCGAAATAACAGTAGCTCACATAAACATTCAAAGCCTTAATGATAGGAAGCAGGAACTACTTGAGGCGTGGCTTTGCTCTGAAAAGGGGCGTAGTGTAAAAGTGTTATGCATTACTGAACACCATAGGGTAAATTGCGATCTAAATAGAATGTCACTTAAGGACTTTGTACTGGCTTCATCTTTTTGTAGAGAAAACAGAAAAAGTAGAGGAGGTGTATGTATCTATGTTCATAACAGCTTGAAATTTGACGAGCTTCCCTCCATAAAAAAATTGTCAATTTCCAATGTTTTAGAAGTATGCGGCATAAACTTGTACAACTTCTATATAGTCTGTGCATATAGACCAAAGACCTTGAGAAATGATAACTTTATCGACAACCTGGAAAACATCTTAAGTCATATATTAAGCAAAGTCGACAGAAAGTTCTTGTTATGCGGGGACTTCAATGTAAATTTGCTAGTTGATGGCTTGGAAGCCAGGGATTTTTTGTGTCTTCTAAACTCTTTCGGTGCCGAAGCATTTGTAAAGGAACCCACGCGTATTACCGATCACAGCAGTACTTGCATCGACAATATGATTTCAAACGTGGAGCTACGAAATGTTAAAGTGGTCGAGCTAGGTATTTCAGATCATTGTCTTCAACATGCCACATTGGAAATCAAAATTAAATCAAATTCTGGTGCTACTTTTAAACAAGTAAGAGATTTCAGTAAAACTAACATAGATGAGTTGAAAAATTTCTTAGAGTCCGTTAACTGGGACCCGATTTACAGAAATCCCGATGTGGATGCCTCTTTTAATACATTTCACGACATATTTCTAAGCGCTATCGATAGGTTCTGTCCGCTGAAAAGGGTGAGAATGGAAAATAAATGTTTTACACCAAAATGGATAACACCAGGTATTCGAAAGTCCTGTGAAACCAAACGAGAACTTTTCATTCAACTAAAACAGTCTAAGGATAAAGCTGCACTGTCTAATCATTACAGGAACTATTGTTCAATTTTGCATAAAGTTATATCCTATGCAAAAAAGAAGGATAATGAGTATCTTATTCTAAATTCAAATAATCAGATAAAATCAATTTGGAATTTAGTTAATAAAACTGTTAAAGGACAAAAAAAATCGAAATTTGAGAGTTACAAAGGGCTAACAGATGGCGTAGAAACAATTGAAAATGAATTGGATGCTCCCGATTTATTTAACACCTTTTTCTCAATTGGAAATAATTCAAACATGGGAAACAGTAGATTCGAAAATATTGAGCTTCCTGCTTACATAGAAAACTCAATGTTTGTCACTCCTTTAACAAAAAATGAACTCCTGAAATTAGTCTCAAATTTAAACAATAAAAAAGCATGTGGTTATGACGGTTTGCCAATATTTATAATTAAAAATGTTATCGAGGTTATTGCTGACATGCTTGTTCATCTCATAAACCTGTCAATCAATACTGGAACTTTTCCAACAAGACTTAAAAGAGCGCAAGTCATACCGCTTCATAAAGGTGATAGTACACTCGATGTTTGTAATTATCGACCGATAGCATTATTGCCAACCTTATCAAAGATCTTTGAAAAATATTTTTCTGACCGTTTGGCAGGTTTTTTGGCGCGATATAAAATACTATCTAAGAATCAATTTGGTTTTCAAAAGGGAAGATCGACGTCGGATGCTGTTTTTGATATGATGGACTTCGTTGCAGAGTCATTAAATATAAAATCAAATGTCATGACTGTTCTATTAGATTTGTCTAAAGCATTCGACTCCGTTAATCACCAAATCTTAGCAAACATTCTGGAGAGGTATGGTATCAGAGGAAATTGTTTAGATTGGCTGAAATCGTACCTGAATCAGCGAAATCAAAGTGTACTGCTTCGTAAATTTGACGACAAGACTAAAACCATATCACACATGGAATCTTTGAGGATAGAAACTACTCGTGGGGTACCTCAAGGCAGTGTCCTAGGCCCTTTACTATTTATTCTATACATTAACCACTTACCTGAAATAATAGAAAACAAAATTACGATGTTTGCAGACGACGTTTCCGTATTTTTTAAATTTGAAAGGAAAGATAACACACATTTGTCCAAAGAAATATCTCAAACTGTCACTAATATCGCTAAGTGGTTGCAAGGTTTGGACTTAAGAACAAACGCGAGTAAAAGTAAACTCATTCACTTCCGTAATTACAACACTCCACAATTGGTATTAGATATTGCGGTAGAAAATACAGAGATTGCGCTGGTGAACCATGCTAGGTTTTTAGGTGTTATCGCGGATGAATACATGAACTGGAAAAAACACATTGAAGCCCTGGAAGGAAAACTGAGCAGCTTTTGTTACGCGTTGAGATGCTTGTCAAAGATTACTACTGCCCGCGCATCACTGCAGGCATACTACGCTTTCTTTCACTCAAGAATTCTGTACGGCTTGATTCTGTGGGGAGGCAGTGTAGATGTAAAAAAAATATTCATTTTGCAAAAAAGATGCATCCGTATTTTGTCTGGAATAAAATCGAATAGAGTTTCCTGCCGTGACTTATTTTTAAAATTGAAAATTCACTCAATTACAGCCCTTTACATAATAGAATTGTGCAAATTAGTGAGGCGCCATCCAGACAAATTCCCAATCAGTGATGAATGGAAAAGTAGTAGGTTAAGAGACTATTTTAGGCTAAATCTTAAATCTAAGCCTTGCAGAACTACGTCCTACAGTAAAAGTACTAGTCATATGGCTATTAGTATTTATAACAAACTACCAACAGAAATCAAGGATCTCTCTGGTAATCGGTTCCTAAAGTCTTTAAAGCAGTATTTATTAGTAATGTGCCCATATAATTTAAATGAATATTTTGAAAATAGTAAAAAGATTTTAATAGCATTATAATTGGCTTAATTTTATATCAGATAATAATACATAAATACAATATAATATAATTATAATTTAATTAAATTGTATACTCCATAATAATAAGATAATGTAATTATTATAAATAATTAATGATTATTATAATATTGCCATGCCGCTCCCGGTAAAATTACACGTACTTTTATGTTTAATCATTTCTTAAGACCTAAAATTATACTGTAATTTATCGCAATAAACGAATTGAATTGAATTGAATTGAATTTCACAAAGTTATTGGTGCGGGTACTTTCATACTCCATGTCAGTAACCAGGTGCATTCATAAGTTTGTATATTAGAAGTTCAGCTTGCAGCTTGCAGAGCCACTAATAATTAATTCTTACCAAAAATAGGTGTCCAAATCCTGACGTTGCCGGTGAATATCAAATAGAATCCATACAGGGTGCCCACGTGCAAGTAGACGAAGGCAAGGACGTTCCTCCATACTATTTGCCACCTGGAAAAGGAAAAACCCTGAAATTAGCTTCAATTCTTGATAATTCATAATTCTCTGTTGCACACCGACATTTATAAATTAACAATTAAAGATAACATACATACATATGCTCACGCCTATTTCCCGGAAGAGGGGTAGGCAGAGACCAAAGACCTCCACCTGCTACGATCCTGGCATACATCTCTCGCTTCCTCAACATTCATGTCTCTTCATACAAGCTCGCCGGTTACGATAAAAGATAACATATTTGTAAAGGCGAGCTTATCCCTAAAAATTGTCTAATTAGATTTTATCAGGGATATCATTATAAAAATCCTTAAGACCGGAAAGATAGACAGTGAGTTAGCACTGATCTCGAGACAACTATGACAAGCAACATAATGATTTTGACCCTAATATGACACCGATGTCATCGTCTACTAATTAGCATAGCAGTAAGCTTGAGGATTTCCGCGATTTTGTAAATTTTCACGGATTGTTAGAAATTCATGGTTTTGTTTCGAAAAATGAGTTCTTCAAGTGTTTAACAAAGAGATTCACCGTCACATTTTCCTAAAAATGAGCTAGATTCGAACATTATTTAAAACACGAATATGAAATCTACAACAATCTTTATTTCTAATGAAACTGTAACAATACATTTTCATAATTACGAAAATATCTCAAATCTAAATATAAGTTCTTGTTTTATTATTAGATACTATTTAATTTCAATTTAGTTATTACTCTTTGTTTTATTGAACAATAATATTACAATGAAATATGAGGCGCCTTTTATTTTCTCATAGAGGGTGATGTAAGGTAGAGTGTATAACTCGGGCGCAAAAAATATTTTTGGTTCGGGTGACGCAGTTTAAAAAACGCCCTCTACGTAAAAATATTATTTTGCTCCCTTATGATACAATCTACTATTCTATTATTTCTTATGTTGTGACTTATATTTGTTTGATGAGATCGGATGTTTGTACCCTAGTCATTGTTTATCTATCTAAGTATAATAATTATCTATATAAGTACGTGTATCGTTGTCTAGTACCCAAGATACAGGGAATCCTAGTTTGGGGCTAGATCAATGTGTGTAAATAGTGTCCAATGTATTATTAATATTATTATTATTATCACTTTTCACTATGATCTAGAATGTATAGCATCCACAGTTATAGATGAACTCACTTTTAATGTATATAAGTGTATATTTTTGCAATATAAACACACTAATTGGGCGAGCGACGAAGTGTCTCCGTTTCAGCGTTGATAGTAAACCCTTCTTGTTACCGAACGAGATAATGAGTGATAGTTAAAAAGTGTGTAGAATCCAAGCTTTCATTATGTAGTAGGTACAATAAAATTTCCTATGACGCGTCGACATCTAAGCAGAAGAAACGGTCAAGTGCGGGCCGGACTCGCACCCGCAGGGTTCAGAATCATTGTACAAGAAAAATTAAGAAAGAAATAGAAATTCGGAACTTTGTTTCAATTCGACTGCCCTACGGATTATTGATCCGACGTCAAACCAATTGTGCCGACGGCGATGATGCGTTGAATGCCGATGATTCGGTAGGAAGGGGCAGTAAATTGCTGTTAAATTTAATAAAATCCCAGGTAGTTTATTATTCAATGCTGTGGCGACAACAAAAATACACTTTCTATGAAAAATACAACTCTACCTAATTACGGTTCATAAGATACAGCCCGATGACGGACATATAGACAGACGGACGGACGGACAGCACAGGCTTGGTCATACGGAGACCTCCACCTACCCTTAGGCACCCTTCGGATACGGAATCCTAAGAAGCAAACCCATCTATTCTATGCCTCCGTAGACGGAAGGAAGGTCGGACAAGACTAGCGGAATAGCGTTTTATCTTTGTTTTATTTTTATCTTAGATTCGTCTTAATGAATAGGAATAACGTAAAGAAAATATTTGGAATTTTTGTACAGTTTCAGACTGTGGAGGCCGGCATAGAATGCGATATTTGAATTTGGTTTTCCTCTCATCACTTATCGATGCGGATAGTTTTCCCAACAGGGGGGCTAGCACAACGTCTTATGCCGATTCAGATTAGGAACCTAATATGATCCGCAAAGTTACCGTGACCATCTTAAAACAAGTCTTGGAATTAGGTAAATATTATGGCGAATTGGAATGGAAATGGTTGCCATGGTGATGTTTTTGTTTTGAATCTAAATTTAAAAGGAAAATGATTGTGGGAACCCCACCTGGGCTGAGAAAAGGAGTGCTCGGCTCCAATTTGAAATTTAAATTTTGTTATATAAACTAAACAATACCAAAAAACATGGCCATATAATCTTATTATAATCGTATCTTGCGCGGGGATCACTCTATTTTTTTTTAAATGCATGTGGAATATTATTTTTTGTTATAGCGGCAATAGATAGACCCTCTGTAAAAATAATAGATTGGTTCCCGTTTGGCACTCTTCGGGTACGGAACCCTAAAAAACAAACAACGGGACCTTCTTTGCTCACCCCAGAGGGGTCAGGACTTTTAGCACAAAATAAATAGGTACAGAAGTCAACCACATGTTACATACATGTTCACTTCACTTTTCATAGCTACGCTCGGCGATCGCTCTAGGGTTGTCAACAACTGGTACTGGCGCTCCAAAACACAAAACAATAGACCTGCCTACTATTACAATACAAAAGGTCTACAGAACAGAAAAATATCTACACAATTTTACGTTTGTCAATTTTCACTATCGACAATCCTTAGAAACTTCTAAACGGACTATCCGAGTTACAAAATTTCTATTGCCCTGTCCGTTTTAGACCTACACTTGTCAAATAACACGAAAAACAACACAATATCTACATACAAACATGTTTTGTAACTAAGGTGGCGTGAATTTACGTAACAAAAAAATTGTTAATACTTATTTTATTATACTGATTGAAAAATAGGCAACTGTTATTTATTGAAACCGTCCACTGAACAGTTATAATAACTTTTTTTCCGTTGCTCCATTGTTGCATTATTTGCATTAAAAGACGCGCGTGTCAAGCGGATGGCACTCACGCTCACACTGGTCCGAACTTGCCCGAGATATCGTGTCCGTGAGCAGTATCTATGTGTGCGTTGCTCGAGCGCGCTTGTATGTAGATTGATTTCTGTACCTATTTATTTTGTGCTTTCAGTATGTTAGTCTCCTAACTAGTCCAAACAAAGTTCCAAAGTCAACCTTTCTGCTTTCGACTCTTCCTTCTACAGTCATAGGTTTCCTAAACTATACTTATTCATTTGAAAATATTCACCACAAGAATAACGAAGTAAAACTTAACTAACCTGGATACATGTGATTTACATTACGTGTTTGTTCTTCGTTGTCATACTAGCTTAAAACGAAAACACTCTTTGATGTTTAGATAGGTTTAATATTCACACCTTCCTTTGAAGATGTCTATTACCTTCCATATTACTTATGTTACAGTCTCAAGGTTGTATACAGGTTGTAGCAAATACATAATTATAATAGAATAGGTATGTTTTGATCCGAGCGGCGAACCGATTACTAGGTTTAGAGAAGTGATAAATATATTTACTGGTTAGAAGAACAATATGCTTCATTGACACTACACTCCTTTTTTTCTCCTCCTACACTAATTTTAGATGCCTCTTATCTAAATTTTAAGTCATCTGATGTCCGAAAATGCTTTCGACATGACAGTATAAGAATTTATCAATTAAGTTACCTATACCTATAGATATAGGTTTAGATAGAGTTCATTTAAAAAAGTGAATAATAGAATCCCTTATAATTTTGCTACACCTGTAATAACTAATAGCGGTCGGTGGACCATCCTACAGTACTTGGTTCACACACATTAGGGCCAACGGAATAAATAAATAAATTACTTTCAGAATTCACAGGTGAGGGGGTAACTGGGTGAGGAGTGAGTAATAATAATGACTTTTGTTAGACGGCTGCAAAAAATACCTATTGTATTGTTTGATGAAGCGTCCGTGGCCTAGTGGTATTCGCACATCGGAAACGATCGTACGGGTAGCAACATCTGGCCGAGACGGGTACTGGATGGGTGACCGTTTCTTTATGGCATTTATTTCGGGCGCTTCAGTGTTTCGGACGACGACTTAAGCTGTAGGTTGCGGCTACTATTAGTAGTTGGTGGTAGTAGCGGTAAAGTGGTGGCAGAGGCCCTATTAGGGCAGCTTGATAACTTTTATCGGGTTGGCCACTAGCCCGACACCGCTCCATCAACCCGCACTGAGCCAGTGTGGTGGAATGTGGCTCAATATTGCTCGTATTCGGGTAAAGGCCCGTGCTCTTCGGTGGGGAAATTAATGGGCTACTTGTACATTTACATTTACATTGTATGATGTGTCTGATGGGAATCGGAAGCCAATATTTTTGCACATGGTAAAACAGAAAGGTATCAGAACATCATTACGGGAAAAAAAACTTAAGTGACTTGACACATTCTATAGTATAGAATCTATACGGACGTAAAATAATTATGACTTTATGACTTTCTATGACTTATTCATACTTCATGCGGTGTATAAGTTGGTATTTAAAATTCAAAGAACTTATTAATTTCAATTACCAAACTATACACCGAAGTAGGACACAAACTATCCAACTGTAATTTTTTTTTTATTAAATCTAAAATTTATTGATTTTAATTTAAATTAGTGACTGAAATGTAATAATGTAGTCTCAGAAAGCCCTTTAATTTGGTACCACACACGATAGGTTGCAGAACAAAACGTTTTTATTTCCCACAAAAAAAAACGTCATAATTTCTCCCCTTTTTCTTTTTTTTCTTGCTACAGGTCAAATTGATTCATATGGCTTAAAGATCTATCGTTCCGTTTTCGTGCATTTAAGGCCCAAGATCCCACAAAACCACTGAAGAGAGCTTTGGCAAAAAAATATATAAAATTATTTCCAATGAATTCATAGGTCTCAAAAAATTTAATGTTATTCACAAAGAGATAATCTAGTTTAAATACTATGTCGTTACGGGATTGGATTAATTTGACTCGATCGTAAAAAATCCTGAACACAGTCTATATTTAACTAAATTTCCCTCTTTTAGAGCTCCGTATTAAACCTTAAAATTTATCAATTAGATTATTTTCAGTAAATTCGAAAAAACACCTAATTTTTTAAATATCGGGCGGCCCGATGCTTTTCCGCGCCGCCCGCTACCCCGCAAGTTCCGATACCCCGCCTGGAGACGATGGGCGAATGCGGCGCCCCTCACCTCAATAGCTAGAACTGGGCCTTAACACCATTTGCTGAATTTCGCGGTGAACCGCTAGCACTATTAGCCATTCGCGCGACTACCGCGTTGCTGTCACTAATATATAACTCTTCTGAGAAGAATAATATAGAAACTTGTGAGCAGCGCGAAAGCAGCATACTGTGAAAGAACACTGACTGGGCGTATGCTGGGACGCAGCCGTGACGTCGCCTGCCCTGCCCTGCAAACATGCGTCGCCTGCATCCCAGGATACGCCCAGGCTAGAGTAGATTTAATAATACCTACTTACTCGTAATCTCTAATCTTTCCGTTGTTATTGTAGGTGTTCGTAGTGTGCACCTCATCGTCCACCGACTTGGATGTCATGGGGTCTTGGAGCCTCAGTGAGGACCCTGACATGTGAGGTGCCATAGTGATCTTCTATCTGTAACGATACAAACACATGTTGCGGTCAATTAGTCTGTAAGTTACAATTTGATCCCCACTAAGGGCCACAGGGCTTGCTTTACTCGAATTCGAGTAAGATCGAACCGTAATCCTCTGAAGAGGTGCTAGTAGAAAGGTGGGTGGTTTAAACACAAACACAATACCACACGATTTCACTAATAAGACCATATTCTTACAATTTAATATATTATATTTACACACAATTATAATAATAACACCATATCATTAACCCTATTTACTGCGTACAAAAACCGCACGTTATGGCCAGCATAATGATATGCTACTTGGTAAAAACTCATTTCTTATCTGAAAATTTGTACATTATGACCATAATGTGTAAATTTTCTACATATTATGACATTCAAATTTCGAACGCCGACGTCCGCCTGCGTGCCGCCCCTAGTTTGTCTGTGAAGCTGGTACTACTGAACAAGCTAAACAAGTGTAGAGCAATGATCAATGCCACAATGCCGGTCGAGCATGCGGTTCCTTAACACATCAAAGAGAGCTTATGATATGTGTGTAGATAAACTAGTGTATGTAACTGTACATAATTAGGCTTTAAAACTCTCGCGTGATATCATTATTTTTTTTTCAAAATTCAAACCCACACTCGAGTTTTGATGCTTTTCATTATGTATCAGTCAACTAAATTACTATTGTATTGTATAGCTCATGTAAATATATTATGTGTGGTGACAAGTAATAAAGTAATTATCTATCTATCTATAACAATAGCACTGAGAGAGGTGAGAACGGCAGTATCATATGGCAGATGCAGAAAACTGTAGTGCCTACAGGTCTGACTAGGACTGAGACTCTACTTACGGGAAAGAAAAACAAAAGTATGGGGTGCCCGGCAGCGAAACTAAGAATTTCACCTTCACTTACTTTTAGAGGAATATGAATTCAAATGATGAAAAAACTGATAGTTTAAAGGGCTATCAGAGCAATATCACTTAATATTTTTACGACGATTAAATAAATTTCAGGTACATACATTTAAACCCGGTGCTCTTTATTGTGATAAACATGTGATTTTGTGTTTAAAGAGACTTTTAAAAATGTGTTATTGAACGCATGCTGACACTCATGACCCATGATCAACAAGCTAGTAAATTAATCACTCAAATGCAAGGGTCGAGAATTCCAGTAACTGAAATGTCAACATATATCAATTTAAATAGTCGAAACTTAGATTAACGAAACTTCTTTGCATGAAAAAAATAATTGACCTATGAATCTGGAATTTGGCAGATTATGTTTGTTTTAAAGAGATGGTTAATGAAACTCAAAATCTACTTGACCCGTGAAGAAGCGGCACAAAGTAAGGAGATAGATACGAGACATCATTGATAGTGTAATTTAATGGCTGGTATTTAATCGCACATCAACAATACTGATTTGCACAGCAAAAAAGGATCAACAAAAACACTTTTTTGTTTTAAATATCTTATGTGTCGTTAAGTTTATGTTTTAAGTATTTTTTGTTGTTCTTACATTTTCAACCTAACGCGAAGAATAAAGGTGGCATCGCTTCTCTCACCCCGTTTACCCTTCATCTAAGCTACCGCAGCATTGTGCCCTGATATTTGCTGTGCAAATCAGTATTATTAATGTCCAGTTTAATATTTCCCAATTCAATTCTTGCTCAGAGGGAAAAAGGGGAGGGGGAGTATTAATGTCATAGCCGTTGTGTGAGGGCATAAGCAAGAAATTAAAAGTAAATGAAGAAGACACGTCTGTATTCGAGTATGATTTGGCCAATTTTTCAAAACACCACGCGGGTGAAGCCGCGGGCAACAACTATTAGTGATATAACTTATATGCGAAAAGTTATCTGTAATAAAAAAATATTTCGTTAATCACAGGTTCAGATGAACGAAACTCTTATACATAATTGTAAATCGGGCTTCATGCACCGATATTTTCCAAAACTTGAATACTATCTCCCATAAATGCTTCTACCCACCTAACAATACCTGTACATGTCCGCAAATTATAAGTACCAATTCAACTAAATATCTAGGTATAATAATAGATTGCAACCTAACTTTTAGAGAACAAGCGCAAAATCTATCAAAACGTATTAGGAAACTAGCCTATGTTTTTAAGCAACTTCGACATGCTGCAAGTGATAAATTAATTAAACTAATATACAAGGCTCTAGTCCAATCATTAGTGACATACGGAATCACATGCTGGGGTGGATCCCCAATGACTCATATACTAGCTGTCGAACAAGCACAAAGACTCATACTAAAAATTACTCTATTCAAACCATATAGGTTCCCAACCAAGACACTACACTATCAGACACTTTAACCGTCAGACAACTGTACATATTACATACCACACTGAAACAACACTCTCTCACTCCTTACTTGAACGAAATCAGTAAATACCGGCGAAATGTTGACGTATGCCCTGATATCAGGAGCAGAACTTTCTTACTAAACAGATGCCTCGTCTTTCAAGGACCCAGATTCTACAATAAAATTATTAAAGATCATAACATATCTAACCTATGTTATTTCGAAGTTAAGCACAAAATAACAAACTGGCTATTAAAACTGGACTATTTGGACTATAACTTTCTTACTATACAGATGCCTCGTCTTTCAAGGACCCAGATTCTATTAAAGATCATAACATATCTAACCTATGTTATTTCGAAGTTAAGCACAAAATAACAAACTGAAAATACTTTCACTATAATAAAGTAAAACTTTTCTCTACTTTTGACATATGTAACGAACACGCACACAAAAGCACAAAATCTCATACACATTTTCACCGACACAACCATAAATTAAGTGTATATAATGCCACATACTATGACATACCCTGTTACTTATCATTTAAGTTCTTTAGCTCTAAGTGCCACTAGCTTTAAAGCGGATTAATACTATTCGCCGATTAACTTTGACAACTCCATACAAATTTGTATGGAGTTGTCAAAGTTAATCGGAGAATTGTTCCGATCCGCTTTATAGCTAGTGGGGCTAAGGGTGTAAATGTGAGCAACCAGTGATCATAACACAGGCATTTAAAAATGCCTAGCTTGGTCATTGGCCCGCTACCACGAAAACTGTAACTTCATGTCTATATTATGTTCTTGTAATAACTTTTCTGTACTCTTATGTTTTATGAATAAATATTATTATTATAATTAATCAGCTGCCTAGTTACGTGTAAATGCATGCAACGTCGTCATAGAAATATACGTGCTCTATGGCATAGACTTTAGAATCGCAGCACACGGACCACTAAATGTCACTACAAAACGCCGCTACTTGTGGTGACCACTGACCACAAGTGGCTGAAGTGCGCTTAACAAAACTGTAGAAAATCTCTAAAGCGCCCCATAACTGATTTGCACAGCAAAGCAATAGAAAGAGTTTTTACTTGACACTTTGTAATTGACTTGTATTTATTTTCAAATTATTTGATCCCTTCATCTGTGAAGCGACCGAAATCCGGTTTTTAGTTTACCTAGGTTTAGATCTTTACTACCAATAAATAAGGTTCCAAATCGTGGACCTTATTCTTATGGCCCGCGATTTGAGTCGATTGTCACTTTATACCATTTCATTACCTTTGTGTTAATAACTAAGCGGAAGAAGAAAAAGTGAAAAGGAAATATCGACGGAACGTTTTGAATTTTGGTCAAGGCGAAAGCCTTTTAGAAATCCACGAAAGTTAAAGTACCATTGTGTTGATAAAGCAGTTAGGTAAACAGTAAAACGTACGGTCACACACCTTGCTACGATTGTATTGGTTTTGACATTGACCGTCGTCGTCGTCAAGTGAAAAGGGAGATGAAACATGACTTTCACTCGGCCTCGATCTCGGATCGTGTAGCATGTCGCTAGAGACTTCCAAGAACTTGCGACACGTCGTAAAAATATTCCGTTAAAGCACGTGCAAAGGCTCTTGTGCACTTCCGATCTTCGATGACGTACGAAATTTTTACGAAATTGTATAAATTTGCGAATAAAAAACAAATTTTGGAATCCAAATACTGACTGTACCAAAACGCCGCTCAAGGATAAAGAGGCTGTCACTCATTTAGTATTTTACTCTATCAATCAATAGTTTTTGGTTGGGTTGCACTTTTTCGTGGATTATATTTAGAATTTATTCAGAATTTGATTTCAATTTTCAATATATTTAAAAGTGACTAGTCCATTCTGGGTTGTCGTCAGCAGTTCGAAATTTTATAATAGACGTCGCAACCATTTGTAGCTCATCTCGTAATTTTGTGGTTTAGTGATGATGGTACCACATTGATAAGTTACACTTGCGGCGAGACAAGGTCCCGTTATAGAACTAATGGGATGTTTGACACTAAAACTCCCTAATTTGTGATGGTACGCCTCTCGTTCAGTGCTCCACTTATAAAAAACGCTACTCACTCACCGACTTCAATAAATTGTGTGAATAAACATCCATATTTCAGTAAATGCTCTCCGAGTTCATTCATTTATTTTCGTTGGCATCGGCATTTCTGGTTCATTGGTTGTGATGGGTTCATAAAAATCATTACTAGTAAATAATGAATTACAGCAGCATCACGCAAAAAGGAAAGTTGACATGCAGATATAGATTACTAGAGAATATAATCGCCACGATATGGTGAGGTTAAATTTGTGCCTCTGCCACCCGACAAGGAATGATGTATATTTGCGAATATTTTTGAGGTATAATGTGTATTTGCGAAGACACAAACATGATAAATGATGGATACTTCAACTCTATACAATTATTATTTGCATCACGATTCTCACCCCATTCCGTCCACCGTATGCTTCTCGCTACTGATAGATGTCTGAATATGTCCTTGGTCTTCGACGTTATTTCCTTTTTGAGATTTTGTATCTTAATTGCTTTCAATGTCCCTTTGATCATTGGTAAATTATGTCCCAGTGTTAAGTGTGTTATATTATGTTTGATCTCTTCAACATTGAGTCCTATAGAAAACAAATGTTCTTTGTTTGGCTGGGCGCTAAATATATTATTCAGAGATAATCCCGAGCCAAGCTGACTTTGGATTGTATGTACTTTCTACTTAACTTGTGTCTGATTCGATTTAGCGAGAGGTTGATGAGATGGCACTTTTCTAGTGATTTCGTCGATATCCAAAAAGGTACACAACAAAATAAACACTAATGGAATCTTAGTCACTTCCGCGATTTCCTCTTTCCCCTGTAGCCATCTCGACCTGACGCGATCAGTACGTACGTCTCAGCTCGACTTGGGATTGCCATTAATAATAATAACAATAATAACAATACCCTGGACACTATTTACACATATTGATCTCGACCCAAACTAGGATTCCATTAGATTAATATTGTACTTAGACAAATAAACAACAAAGACTTAGGGTACAAACATCCGTTCTCATCAAACAAATATTTGCCCCCACCGGCACTCGAACCCGGGACCCTTGGCTTCGTAGGCTTCATTGCGTTTCATACTTGATTTATGTGATTGCCAAGGGGTGTCTAACCCCTCCAAGCACAAACTTGTAAGCGGCGCATTTGTGTTAGCTAAATTTTTTTGTTATGCCTCGCCGTACAATTGTGGTTTGCCGAGGCTTGTGGCTTACAGGAGTGTGGCAAACCTTGCTAAACATGTAAACGGACCATACGGTGTCTTTCTGGCGTCAAACCAGTAGAAAAGCCGAGCATCGATTTAGCACGCATGGGACAGCAGCAGGGCAACAGATTTTTGATAGTTTGTATTAGCAACGTGTCCACTATCCGTACCGCCCCAACGAGGGCGCGTACTTTTTGACCGAGTTCAAAATAGGAGGAATTTCGCAATTCTGTTGTTTTTATTTTTATGAACCAATTTCAAAACTTCATTTTATTTGAAAGGGGGACCTCCCATTTTGGTCCCATTTTTTGAAAACTAGAAATTGGCCCTGTGGTTTGGTTTCTAAAGCAATAAGACTGGAATTATGATGTCATCAGTTAAACAAAATTGCGTATTATTGTACGTGGTGTTTAAGGTCATTGTCATAAGATGAATTCTTTCTAGAAGTACCGTATATGTGGTGTTATACGTGTGAACTTGACTGTCAGATTTCGTAGCCTTGTTTTCGTGTATTTTGACGACATTTGCATCCCGACCGGGAACAAAGAAACAGGACTTGTTTTTTTAAAGTTTTTAACTTGGTGAATTATCTTGTATAAACATGACATTCGATTCCCAACCGGGGAGGAAGAAATAGGTCTTGAACTTGAAGTCATTTTTTTAAAGTTTTTGAGTTGGTGAATTATTATTAAAAATTGCTACAAGTTTTATTGAAACATTGACTGAGTTGGGAAAAACTTTAAAAATAACCGTTGCGTGCCATGCTTCGTCCAAATCGACGATCAGCTTAATCGAACCTTCTTCTGGTTTCCAGAAGCTGACTCAGAACCGTGAGGGCTGCATGGCGCTAAAAAAAGGGTATTATATATGACTGATTACTACGAGTATGGTCTGTTTACGAGTACCGGTACGAGTACAAGTCTTATCAGTCTTCGGAGGTACTCTTCACCAGACGCTAACAACGCGCTCAGTACACAGGGATTGAACATGGCTTGTACCACACAATTAGCAATGCACACAGTGTCACCGTGGGTACTGAAGTGAGACGGTACGATGCGTTGCAGATGATTGCGCTTTTTGATGAGTTATCTGTCGCCATACTCTTTGGGGCAAGGCTGTGTAGTGAAGCTACGCTGTGTAACCATAAATATCTTGGGCAGCTAGTACTACAACGGCAAGACGACGGCTGCAGTCTTGAGGGTGATGTAAAGACAAGTTGTAGGCGTTAAAGTGTATTTGTCACCATTCAGAGATCTCAGTTGCGTACCTTTTTCACTGACTGTCTGCGCTTGAGCACCTAATTATATTACATTCTGCTAATTAGCAATACTCTGTATCAGTGAGAAGACAGTATGACGACATTTGGGTAAATTAGTTTTCCGCTAACGGTTCTTCGCTGAGCCATGTGGGAACGTGTACTGTTGTGTCTAATTTCATTATTATCTACTATATTTCGCTATAATGCCTGGCAAGCCGTAGCTTATGCTAGCAGAAGTTAGCTAATGCGATCTCTCTGGCGCTGCGATTGTTTGAGAGGCCCTGGGTTCGATCCCCGGCTAGGGCTAAAGAAAAAAAAAACAGGTCTTGCATGTGTGTATGTGTTTGAAGTCGTTTTTTCTGGTTCCCACGACACACGGTATTCTAGTGTGGGGACAGAAGCAATGTACGTGCCTATCTATAAATGTTTATTTTATGTTAGAAACCGACAATCGGTACTGTAAGGTGGGTTGTATATTGTATACGGGCCTCTTTAGAGTGGGTGTCACTTTGACACTGTTACTTAGTTTGTAATTTTAAAAAGAAAGAGGATTAGATGTGGAAGTCAATGTGACACTTCACCGTAGGCTTCGGCCAGTGACTGAGCTAAATTATAGTGAGGATTAGAGTAATGGCTATCGAGCCAGTCGTGGATCCCTTTTATAAAAAGTGTAAAATAAACTAAAGCAATAAAAAACAACCACAAACGCAAACCAACGTCTTTGTCTTTATAATTATCAATTAAGCACTACATCATATAGTGATAGGATCCCTAGGAGTGCTAGGAGCATTACATTGGTGCGAGGAGCATTACAGTACTAGCCCCAGTTTCTGAAAGGGTGGTCAAGTGCCACAGGTAATTTTCCTCTTTGAAACCGAGCCAAAGCTCTGTTCTCGTTGGCAGGCGAATATTGAGACTGCTTTAAAATCTTTAAATATAATAATAAAAATAAAACTCTTCGAGACAACGATACTCGATCTAAAGTTAGTGCGGGACCACAATCATACGTGTTTAGTTTTATTTTATTTATTTATATAGGCACATACATTGCTTCTGGCCCCACACTTGTGTCGTGGGAACCAGAAACAGCGTCACAAACCTACATATAACATCCAACGACGACCATATGACGACCCGAATGGCCGAGTCGGCAGTGACCCTGCCTACGAAGCCAAGGGTCCCGGGTTCGAGTACCGGTGGGGGCAAATATTTATTTGGTGAGAACGGATGTTTGTACCATAGTCATGGTTGTTTATCTATCTAAGCATAATATTTATCTATATAAGTATCTGTATCGTTGTCTGTTACCCAAGATACAAGGAATCCTAGTTTGGGGCTAGATCAATGTGTGTAAATAGTGTCCAAGGTATTATTATTATTATATTACCAAGATCTGTGGTCTTTTTTTTTTCTTTATCCCCGTAGGTCGTAAAATATTATGTGCCAAAATAAAATAAAATTACATATTCTTTATCATTAGAATATATTCTTTATCAAAGCTTTATCATTAGTTAATGGGCATAAAAACTTTAATTACTAGCTCGATGCTTGCGATTATATGCCATGAACCTTTTTGGACTTTCTAGTTCTCGTATTATCTTTACTTGCGCTACATAATCCGCCAAGTACGAGCTGATTCGAGCACCGATGACTCCGAACAAACTTGGAGTTTAGTCGGTAAACGAGTTTTTAAAACATTAATCAAAATAACTTAACTGAAAGTTATGGTAATTATTTATTTAGTTTTTATTTTTTAATACTTTCACCCGCGGCTTCGCCCATTTGCGGATAAGTTGCCTGCAGATATTAAGGTACAGGGTGAATTTTCTAGTTGACTAGAGTTAAACCAAAACAAATAATTATAAATTTATATAGTTCCTTTTTATATATCACAAGTTTGCTGAAATTGCTTGATAATCGAAAGGGAATCAAAACCCCGTACGGAGTACTTCCCGTTGACCGGGAATCATGAAATTTGGCACGAAGCAAGGGCTTATAGCACAAGTTAAGGGAAAAATCTCAAAACCGTAAATTTGTAGCTCCTACACAAAAAATGCGAGTTGTGAGGATCCCCGGCGCACGGGTCCAACAACTGTTTTTACAGTGTTTAGGCTTCGCGCCAATTCGTCCGACTGCAGTGTTTGTTCCTCTTACTCTTAATGGATGAAGGCTCCTCCCCCTCCCCCCGAACCCCACGTCTTTACTTGCCGACTGTATTCACAATACGTCCCTTATTATCCGGAACGTTTTGAACGATCCCCGAGGGACAGGCTATGTTCCATGTCTATCCCCGAGGGACAGGCTATGTTCCATGTCTATCCCCGAGGGACAGGCTATGTTCCATGTTTAACGTGAGAATGGCGACTAAGAGCAGTCTAAATTAGAAAATTATTTTCTAGTTCTACAAGAATTTCCTGGAATATTTATTGCAAAGATATGATATTTCGGAGAACAATAAATAACCTTTCAAAATTTGCCTCAAATCATTTGTACAATAGCTTTGTACGACATAAATTTTATTCTGTTCATGTTCCTCTTTGTTATGTTCTACTCCGTTTGTTAGTTTTAGTAAGCGAGGTACAGCTATTTTAAATATTCTTAACAAACATGTATCCTAAAAGGTCTGTATAAAATTGATATTTATCAAACAATCACGTCGAACAAGACAAGAAAATTGAATGAATACAGCATCATACTAGCACAGCGGCGAGCCACAGAAGCCAAGCCCATTTAGAATGTAAGCGCAAAAAAGTACCTCTGTGTACACTCGGAGATCCGTTACTTACTATGAAAATATTCTCTAGTTCCGTATTGATAACACTATTCTTTTATTAACGCACGCTGATGTGGAACGGGACCTGTTATACTTGACCTCGAGTTGTGTAGATTCGAGGTTGCGATGCCATTGACGCTCTGCTGAAACCGGACAGCACTTTCTCCGGCCACATTGCTGCTGCGATCGAAAGCGATGCATTGCCGGTCTCGGCTCGAGCCGGTCTGCGGACAGCTTACTAAGCACCGAGTACAGAACGAAAGAAATAGGAATTTAGGAAAAGTCAATGATGCAGATGACTCGCGCTGCATATGATTGGGTAGGTGCTTAGAAGTTGTTAATTTTAATAATGCATTTATAGTTTTTGTTACTCACTTTCATTGTCCGGAATAGCAATGATAATAAGATATGTTTACATAACATATGTTTTTTTAGCAGTTTGATGATAATATGGATCTTAATGGTAATGCTAATGGAAATGCACTTATGTGCTTATTTGACGAGTGTGAAATCGGTTACTATCTTATCGTCTATCACCATAATAGAAAACCAGTCCATTTTATTTTCCGCTTTGGGAAATACCTAGATATTACGAGTAAATTTAGATTTTTTTAATACTTTCGCATCTTTTGCATGACATGATGTATACTTACTACCTATAAAAACCTGAGGTGTGTCAATAGTGGTTGCTCGCGAGTACTGTTTAGTAAATATTAATTAATCATTAATGACCAGAGGTAAGAAAATTGAAATGTCATCAATTTACTCAGTAGTGTCACCACGAGGAATTGTCGATGAATCACACAAAGGACTACAACATAAGGTAACGTATCCACTTCCACGCTTTATCCTACATGCGTTGGCAGGGGCACAATAAATATCATGCACTTTCTTTTAGTGAATAAACATCACCTACCTACAGATACATGTTATCCCGTAAAAGTGATGTCACACAGTCTGTACAACAGTTATAAAATATGTAAAATATGTACAATAACACATTATATAAGCCAAATAATTAGTTATGTAATTAATTTATGTTATGGTACAAACGGTATCTATAATCAGGCGTTTATTTTAAAAAGAAGATAAAGATAATATGAATTTCTATAGGCCTATCGCTCTAATACCCACACTTTCTAAAATATTTGAAATAGTATTATAGCGCCCCGAATAATTACTGCTCTTGAACAAAAGGGTATCAGAAAACAAAAAACAATTAACACAGTCATCTGTGATTTTCTACAATAAATTATAATAAATCTGGACAGTAAATTATCAGCCATTTATATAGTCAAGACTAAAGCCTTCGACTATGTAGACCATAAAATATTGTTAGAAAAGCTACAAACATATGGAGTCCGAGGCAACATTCTAGATTTGTTCAAATCATACTTATGTGATCGAAAACAAATCACCCAAATTAATAAATTGTGTCTCAAACAAAACATGGAACTAGTCTTCTCATCCGAATCATCTACACTTACAGTCGGTGTTCCACAAGGAAGCGTTCTAGGCACTCTATTATTTTTAATTTATATTAGTGACATTGTTAAAACAACATCACATCCCATGGTCTTGTTTAGTGATGATTGTACCGTAGTTTATAAAAAAAATATGAAATGTGACAATCTGAAATTTGTAAATGAAATGAATAGTTAATAATTGGCATGGCTCCAATATAATAATTTAAAGATAAATTTGAGAAAAACATACATAATGAATTTCAAACAAATAAAAGTATCGACGAAGTACGGGTTTACGGGTACGGGAAATATTCTTCGGACTGCAAATAGACAAAAAATTAAGTTGGAAAGACCAAATAGCGTCAGGAAAAAACTTAATACTTTTCTTACGCACTATTTATGCTGCGCAAAGCTGGACGTTGCCTAAGTATTTACTGCGTATCATGGATTCGTAGTATCTACACTTCGATATGGCATAATATTCTGGGGTAACAGAGTGAACAAGAACAATGCTTTTTAAGCCCAAAAGAAATGTATCAGGGCTATTTTCGCACTAAAAAGAACGTCTTCTTCTGTTGGTGCCATCTCCTACCAGAGGTCGGCAATCATTTTGGCTGTCTGTTGCGGCGCGAAACAAATCAGTGGTACTGGAATTGGACCATTCAGCGAATTTTGCAGCCAGTGAGTTCTTTTACGGCCAGGTCTGCATCGGCCCGAATTAGTTGGAGAAGGCCGTATTTCTCTTCTCGCATAATGTGGCCAAAGTATTATAGCTTCCTTCTGGAGGTTTTGAGTAATTCCAGTTTCTTGTGCATTCTCTGCAATACAGTCTCGTTCCTTACTGGACGGATAGTCGTCCATGATATTATCAGCCTATGTCCACATTTCGAAGGCTTCTAGCCGCTTGCAAAATATGTATGCCAAGGTCCACGCTTCTACTCCTTACAGGAGAACTGAAAATATGTAACACCGTACTAGGCGCAGAAGATAGCAGATAAGAACATTATGTAAATGTAACAACTAATTTATAATTACGATCGACAATAAACGTTCAGATTCTGATTTTGATTCTCTGGAAGTAGCCGTGCCTCAGATGCCTCGAATAAGCCTTGACATAACCTCAGTCAAAGTTGAAAAAGATGGTTTTCGGCATATCTTCAGTTAACAGTATCGCCATATTATGATTTTCCTGCAAACCTCAACAATGTCGGGCGCTTGTAATTTATAAGGGCTTTTGTCGCCAAGGATCCAAGTAATACTAAGAATACCAGCCATATTTTCTACACGTCTAATACGAAAACGAGCTGTTAGGTATGGTTCTTAACGTTTACCGTTCACACATTTTGTGTCCAAATATTTTACTGCCTTCATGTCCCAGAAAGTGTGAGTCGTTAAATTATGCTATGCCTACAAACTGAACAGTCTGTCAAGGAGTTTCCCAATACATCAGAAATACTTTGTATTTATTACTATGTTCTTTGAACTACAAGCCAATTCGAATCAGCTTGGTGAATAGTACTTCTCGGCCCCTATTTGTTTACATCGGTACATCTTGTGTTGGTAACTACAATTGTAATAATGTTGTGACTTCAACAAGATTTCTTTTAAGTCGACTACGGCAAAGCCTTAACGGAGGGTTAGGTTTTGATTTGATTTACATATGTGTATGTATGTTCATCTGTTTCCTCAGAACATTTAAACTTCCTAACCGATCTTAACCAATAACAATGAGGCATCGTTAGAAGGTTCTTGATCGTCTACTACGTGCAGGACCGTCCATAGCCTATAAGTAGTGAACGATCAATATGGTACCCTTTATTACACACATTGCTTAGGACATTTATAGAATACTTAGGCATTATACACAATAACTAACCGAGGCCAGTCAATGTATGAAATAAACACCACACCTTTGGATTTCATTGAATTACAAAACACATCATGCAAAAATACTATATCACCATAGACTAATATTAATACACACTTTTTCATTAACCAGTAGTAGTAACATAACAACCAGAAACGATATTTAAATAAAGCCCCGCAAAACACGGTTTTTGATAAACATAGCTGTTATTCACACAGTTCACACGTTAGCGTTTTGCGCCAGTTTAAAATTTAAAATCTGCAGCTCAATCAGCAATTTATGTTATTTTACTCTTACATGTCTAACACAGAGACTAAATGGGGCTTCGCTTCGCTAACCCACTTGACCTACTCTGACCCACCACCTCATCCTAATGTTTATATTGTGTGCAATTTAGATTGTTCAGTCCTTAGTAATGAAAAAAAATGCCTCAAAATGTGAAATAAAAAATATTTCATACATTAACTGCCAATTTTAGACATTCTTTACATTGCCTAAGCATTGTGGACAGTGACGGATTTCATACTTTGATTAAAGTTCTCATAGTCTTTAGAGCGCAATATTTTTGTAGTCGGTTTTTAATCTTTGGAATTATTGTCTTGTTACTAGTCCTGCTTGTAAATCCGTGTGTCACAGCCTAATTTTCAAGGCGTCAAAACTAAATTAATTACTACCACAGATAACTGTATTATTATGGGCTAGTAAGTAATATTATAGGTACTATATTACTATAAGTTTGCGGGCCTATAAAAACAATAATAGATTCACGTTGAAACCGGTAAGGACTTAAGATAATTTAAGAAATTACGTGTAATATGTACCTGCATATACAGTTTGAATAGTCACATTTTACTGCAGCACTGATACTTAACACTAACTACACTTACACAAAGCAAAGATACTCAATGTACCAAATGTAAAGAAAATTTACAATAAATTATATAATAATTACATCAACGTAAAGTGGTTGATGCCATCATATTTCACGAGAGTGATGCGGGAGGATCGAACATTCTCCATCACCGCACGGGACCAGAGGCGTTGTTGCTGTGCAAAATATAGTGATGGGGTAGCCGATACCAGTTGAAAGTATCTTTATTTTCTAGTCACCAATTTCCATTTGATGCTATGAAACTATTTGGATGAGACATATTTTTGTACAAGTTAATTATTTAGTAAGATCGAATATGACGTTTTGCACGCATGGAAAATTTCTTATTTCATGAAGTTTTATCAAGTTAGCTTAAAAAGGGGTGTTATATGATTTTTAAGGGCTTTGTTTTGATTTATTTGCTGTTTATTGTAGTTTCCCTGGCAGGTGCTGCTCCAGACGCTGGTGATGCATATATGATACATGGGCGTACTAAGATATAGTTTTTTTTATTATTTCGTGCTTGATCTCAAGTTGCTACGCCTATTCAAGACCGGACTTGAATCCTTTGATACGAATTTGCTTACTAATAGTGGTGTGATAAAATTCTTTCGTGGCATTGACAAATAATGATCAAACAATTTATTTAAGTAATGTAGTACATATAATATTCCACAGCCTAAAACGGTCGTCATATAATTAACACGTGAAAAACAAGCATGAATAATATTTCATTTCATGTCATACGATCCTAATAAGTTGTTGAAAACATAAAAGCTCTTCGTTGGATGATTATTAATAATAAAATTAAAAGGCACTTTATTTCGATCGAAATTCGAAAGTTTTATAGGTTTTTTAAACAAAAATATTGTGGCAGAAGAAAACAAAACAGTACATAGCTGTAATTTGTTCATATAATTTTCTTAACCACGAACTTATTTCTATGACATCAGAAAAAGCCATTCAAACTCAAACTCTCACCCAAATATTTTAATTTAAGTCGGCAAAAATAATACACTTTTACAAGTCAGACACTCATGTATATGGAGAAAAATAAAAATAAAATAAAATATGATTAACTAAGAGCTAATGAGAAACTGATAATGGAATGAGTTTTAAAAAGGAATTTTCCCTTACAAGTGGTGATTCATGCCTGGATCTTGCATGGCAAAAGGAAACTCCATTAACTCTACCAGTGCTTCGGAAATACGCCCGCCAGAGAAGGTAGCTCCAAGAAACTCTACGGGAATGTAAGATTTTTAAATTTTCGTCTTTACTTTATGCCGCAATGTAAGTACAATATAAAATTGACCAAATCTTATGACAATATTAAAACATCGCATCTATAAGTGCCAATAAGATGTCCCAAAATAACAATTTTACAAAAGAAATAAATAATAAACAAAAGCTGTAATGAACATAACTTATGAGAAACCAGACTGGACCACTCCCCCAAGTAGCACCCGTTCACGAGTAGACTTGTGCACGAGCCATCACACCCCTCGCCATATTTGATGTAGAGGAGCAACCCGCTACACAGAGCCGCCGCAAGCAAAGACATTTTAATGAGCTTGATCATGTTTCTCTCTGGTTTCATGGTAACAGATTTCTATTTTACGTTAAAACTAATAAATGTTTATGAGTCACCTCAAATAGCACTTTTGTACACATTATTTTATTACCAGACAGTTAAATTACATTATTCCATTTGTAAAAGGTATTAAAGTTAAAAATTAAGTTAAATTATGAAATTATCTTGACGGACCCACCCGATATCCCAACGTCTTGTACTTATTAGTGTCATACAGTAACATTTATTCACCTACATCCATTAAATAAGTTTTCACCGTCGTGGAAGAAAAAAACCATTACCAGAAGCATATCAAGTTGCTTGCTCATAGTCTGCTATCAAATTAAAATTTCTTTATTACTATAGATATTTACATATTACATATAAGCAAACTTCATTTTTTGCCGCTTCTCTACATTGGAACACTGAAGATACTCCAACAAATAGATTTTTAGATCTTTTTAAAAATTGGTTGTGTTTCACTTATAGAATTTTTACAATATTAATTATTATAAATGATAAGCAGGTATAAATCATTACAAAACCATTAACGGCGAGATCTGAATTGAGTTAGATTATAGATTCCCGTCATTAAAGTAATCTTGAAGGTTGTAATATCCCTTTTTAGACAAAGTCGCTTTTACATGGTTTATTCTTAAATGGCAATTTAAAATTCTCCAGAGTATTTTGTTGTAGTAGAGATTGCACTGACCCTTGAAAGATTTGCTACCTTTCGTCTACACCGAGGCGCAACTAGTCTGTGTTTTTTTTTTAGTTTATCATTAAAGCTCTCACTAAATTTGGGAAATGTTGTAAGGTTCTCAAGTACATGCATTATATTTTCGAAAATAAATTGACTAGCTACAGTTAGTTTGTCAATTTCTTTAAAAAGCTCTCTTAAGGAGTCTGTGCATTTTAAATTATAAATTGCTCAAATAGCTCTTTTCTGTAAAATTAAAATAGTTTGAACATCCGCTGCTTTTCCCCACAAGATATCATAGGACATGACACTATGAAAGTAACTAAAATAGACTAGCCTAGATGTAGCTACATCTGATGTTCCTAACAGCGTAAGCCATAGAACTTAATCTACCAGCTAATTTATCTATGTGGGGTCCCCAGTGCAATTTGCTATCAATAGTTATTCCTAGAAACTTCGTATCATTAACTAATTCTAACGTGTTGCTGCCTAATTCTGCCGTACCAACTCCTTTGGTAAATTATGTCAAGGGTGAAATGGAGCTTATGATGTATTAAATTTTACGTCCCGGATTATTATATACCATAAATAATAAACACTCTAATCACAAACACGCCTGGAAAGCAAATACCTACATAACATTAACTCTATACCTTAGTCAAAATATGTGGCTTGGCCGTTTCGCTATCGTCACATGAGCATAAGGTGTAAAATGTATTCACTGTTCACTACTTTTCTGTTATACAATAGTTCTTGTAGTAAAAAATAATGTCGTAAAAATGAAATAGATTTGTTTATTCATATCTTCAAGAACTATTACTATAACAACTATTGTATAACAGAAAAGTTATTAAAAATTAAGTTGTTCTGATCAAATTTGTTTTCATTGTAGTTGTTCGGACCCCCACCCACCACCCAAAAATATGGCTACACCTGTCTGTTACACCTCTATAACGTATGTAGTAACTACTGCTTATTGTCAGAAAGTGTATACTATAGAAATATAATAGACAAATATTTATTAATATATATTATGATATATATTATGGAAAGATATTCAGAAGAGTTTACAATTTGGACAAATCTAGGTCTAACCCTGCTAAGCAATCAACCTTTCAATCCTAACTTATTTTGTTGGAAGAGATGTCTCATTAGAGATAATTTCGCTTTTGTACTCTATTTTTTTATGTATTTCTTGTTCCTTGTAACTATTTATGAGCAATAATGAATTTGTGATTTTCCTGTTTTCTGTTTGTTGAAATGAGAGCCTCAAAAGCGAATAAACATAGCGTCACGCCATTTCGCATACGTCTAAGTTCTCATATCTCAACCAGTGAGTTTTCATATCGAACGAGTAAAATTTATCATTTCATGGCCAATTGGCAAACCATGGTTGAATTAGAACTTACATTGAACAAAAAAATCTTTTTGGGCAAAACAATGACTCGACGACCCGAATGGCTGAGTCCGCAGTGATCTTGCCTACGAGGCCATGGGTCCCGGGTCCGAGTCCCGGTGGAGGCAAATATTTGTTTGATGAAAACGGATGTTTGTACCCTAGTCATGGTTATTTATCTATCTAAGTATAATATTTATCTATATAAGTATGTGTATCGTTGTCTAGTAACCAAAATACAGGGAATACTAGTTTGGGGCTAGATCAATGTGTGTAAATAGTGTCCAAGGTATTATTGTTATATTATTATCACTAAAGAGGGCGAGCGCAGCCCCCGAATAGTCTTCGTGTTAGTTAGACATGTATAAAACAAGAAACACCACGTAGTACCGCCACGTACTGCATATAAATGCTTTAAAAAATAAGTCTTGATGAATTTCAACCCTTTCTGACAATTTCATGAAATGGATGGTCAGATCTTGAAAGGTTTTGCCTTTTCATGAAATGAACAATTCAATGATATGGCCACGACATAACACCGAGTGATATTTGTCACATCAGTAACAGAAGCGCAGGTTTGTAACGGTTCGCGAGTTTTTTTACGTAGTAGAAACTAGCCTCAGATTAGCGAAACTCTTTTAAATTTTGATAGTGGTGACTTCTTTTACGTATTTACTGCCTCAGTCGAGATTACAGAATGAAGGACGGGCGGTCGTCATCTTCAATCCTATTGACAACCTACATACTTGCCTTTACCAGCGAATTGGCCATTCAACCGAAATGGCGAATCATAAAACATTCTGCATATCCTTAGCAATGAAATCCTTTGAAATTGTAAGCCACAGTCTTTCGCAGTTCTTCAGAATGAGCGCAGTCAACCGAGCACGAGTAGTTGGCGCCAACATATCTTGATACTTTTCTGATTTCTACACTAATGGTTTTACGTACCACCGCAAATTACTCTGTAATTATCATTTAGTTCATCTAAGAATCAAGGGTCAAGTACTTTAGTTTCTCTTGATAGAGAACGATTTCTCGTCGTCGTTCTATGGAGATATTCTTTACGAATGAATGAATTTACTAAGCTATAGGGCCTGTTTTCGCTTCTTATACAGAAAGTTTAGGGTTTCCAGTAAGAAGGTTTGAGACAGTACTGTCGCTGTCTTTTGTAGGCGAGGGGGTTTGATATATAATGCAATGCCTTAAATTTCATTAGGCTTTGCGAATTCGCAGTTTGCAATAGCAAAAGTTATTCTCGATCCCGTACTTTTCCAATAAAGGAGATTTGCAAAGCAAAAGCAGATTAACTCGTAATTAAGCTGATGGTGTAGTTGGTTGGTGTAGTTGGTGTAGTGACTAGTAGGTGCGGGTACCATTATCCACCCAAACATCGATAGGAATAAAGTTATCCCAGAATACTGTTTTAGTTGATAAGCTTGACGCTGTCAAGTCACAGGCACTTTAACAGAAAACATTTGGAATATTTCATATATATATATATACTAGGTAACATTTAATAAGCTGATCATATTTTGGGCCATGATAGTTCCTATCATTATGATCAACTTTCTCCAATAAACATGTGCAGCATATGTATACATATGTTTCTTGGAGAAAGTTGTTAAAAAATATAAAAATATTCTGGTGGTATGGAAGAAATCTCTTTTAGAGATAAGCTCGCCTTTGTTCATATGTCTTTATGTCATATATCTTTGTGCAATAAAGAATTATGAAAGTTTATGAATGATGAAAGATACTCACAAAAAAAAATGTTCCTCCCTCAGTACATTGACCCGATCAGCTGATTCCACGTTTCTATCGAAGACTTTTCGTTTGCGACCATGAATGACAAGCATTTGCGACATGATTCTTGGGGAAAGTTGTTCATAATTTTGAGTACTATCATTATCCAGAATATGATCAGCTAATTAAATGTCACTAGGTATCGCCTAGAAAAATTCATATTACATGCCTATAGAGAAAACATTTACAAAGGCAAGGCATATTTATCTAAGATTCCAGCAAGTATAGGTAAATACTAGGCAATTATCAAAAAATGCTAATCTTACTAGGGCCTGCTCGTGCAGCCCGACTATAGTTTGCGGTTGGCTCGTCTTCGTCACCCATTGTTGCGGGTTGCGCTTAGCCTTCGCGAAGAAGATGAGTGCGGCCTAAAATACCTACACCGACAAAGGCCCGACACGTCTTGGAATATTGAACAGTTGAATCCATTAGTTCTGTATGCTCTTCAATGTTTAATATATGTACTCTCACATACTACCATTTCTCTGGGAAGCGATTATCTGGCGTTAAAATGCTCATAGTTAATTTTAGTCAGCAACTCAAAATATCTTTGCCTGGCATTTATTGTTGACCCGTAAATTTATAAATATGATGTGTAGTTATAGTATTTATGAATTAAGGTAGGTAGTTGTGTTCATAATTTTTATCGCGGCTGACAGATTTTGCAGAAAGACGCATAAGTATGTACTATGTTTAGGAATGTACATACATATATACATTATAATTTGCGATTACTTTCAAATATTAGATGTCGTGTGTAAATCAGTATAAATATTTTTAATTGAACGTATGTAAATATAAATAGATGTTTTTCAAGTCCTTATACTTTCTTCTTAATCTAAACTACCCTTCAATTACCCTTTGAATATCAAAACTTCTGTGGATCATCTTTAAGTACATCATCTTATGGCGTATTATTAAACTCTGTTTGTGCCTCTGCTAACACATCTGCGAAATTGTGTTAACTGCGACTTCGAACACTGAAACTAAATAAAACTTACCAAAATTATACAGGAACAACTGAAAATCCAATTCGTTTCACTCACTTCAGTTCCCCACTTTTGTTATGTTTAAATATGGGCACAGAAAAAAACACAGCAGAGGTGCGTCGGTGAAATGCTTTTGCTTGCTATAACGTCCGCCGGCGCAGATGGCTTGTACTTATAGGTTTTGCTTCAACTCTACGCAAGCCCCACCAAGCGGCCCGCAAAAGAGATTTTTGGGCACATCATTATGTTTTCCCTGGCCTGCACAGGACATTAAAGACATTCAGAAATAAAGATATACAACAATCGTTGGAGCTTGGAAAAAATATAGTTTTGGATGGAAGCAGTATGCTATGACCCAAGAAACTTGATTACAAGAGATGCTGTCCAGGATGATGTTGGCAGGTAATCGACTAAAGCAGGCTGGATAGGGCTACAAAAGTAAGAAGATACATACCTGTAGGTAAATTAAATGTTATTTATTTGATTGGTACTTATAGTTGTTACTGGGACTGTTGTCCGCAAAAATGATATTTGAGATTATTGAAAGAAAGTTTTATTCAAACTTGAAAACATTACTTAGCAAGACGGATCCATTTTTTCAAGATAACAAAATATTGACTTTTTTATTGAAGCTATCCTTGTAATATTTATGTCTCTAACTACCTACCTATACATATAACATGTATAATCATGTTATTTAATTGATTTTGTTACAAATAATCAGCACGAAAACGAAATTGAAATGTAGGTCAGTTGCAGATCGTCTTAAATTTCTTACATTTGCGTTTTTTCAGAACGAGTAAAGAGGTCGAGTGATGCGCTATTTGTTCCCGACAAACGTCGATAACAAGAACTCAAGGCTAAGAGGACATTTCCTCAAGACCTTATGAGTCTGCAAATGACTGGGCAAACAAACTTTGTGGGCTTGAAAACGTCTTCCAATATAGTTTTTGGTAAGTAAGTCTTGTAGGTACATGGGCCAATGCTGTCAGCGTTTTGGGAACCTCTAACAAGGTAATGTCCCCGGGTGGTTCATTTACTTGCCTTATTTTATTGGTTGTTACTTGTTATCTTGTAAATACGGTAATTGGCTATCGCCGTAGGCAGAGATTTTTGCATTTTTGTTAAATTTATTTGTACTATAATTGATATTTTTAAATATAATCTACTTTTATTAGAAATATGGAATAAATGCATCTAATTTAAATAAAACGTACTGCCGTATTGTTTAAAATTCACCATATCTCTGTAAAAGTTAAATACATTCTGTTTCTTTGCCTTAGAATAAAAATGTTGAAAGTAAAGAACAATGAATAGTACTAAACCTTAAACAAATATAACGATAAGTTAAAAAATTCAAACAACCTCGACACATTAATGAAATCTTACGGAAAAAAATAGCTTCACTTGTTTCCTATTTAGACCGATATTTTTGAACCGCTGAATCGATTTTAATAAAATAAACCTAAGAACCATTGCAGTGAAGTGAACTTCAAAAAATCGCATTAAAATGCGCCCACCGGACGGACAGACATACAGACACACCGATGCAAAGACACTTCAAACTTATAAGCTTATAAAACCCATCTTTTGATCTTCGGGGGTAAATAAATAAACTAATTACTTGTTTCAAGAAGTCCTGTTAAGCCCTATCGAACAGGTAAATCCCATTTTTTAAGTGATGTGTGTGATAGATGAATCTGAAACAAAACTTATTGGGACTTCTTGAAACAGGCCATAAACCTAATAAAATACCTAACACCTTTGCAATACCATCAATCATGTTATTTATTTCGCTTGGAGAGTTGAAGCGTTCATATACTCGCGATATTAATTAATATTTTAAAGGGTTATTATATTAGTGACTTTATTCTAAAAATAACTCCACAACACAACATATGGGTTCAGAGTTCAGACTACGAGCAATCAGGCTCTGGAATGAACTTCCCAGCACCATCAGAGACAGCCCGTCACTTATTATTTTTAAAAGTCGCTTAAAAGAGCACTATCTTTCTCTTCGATAGTATACTTATGTAAGTGTATTGTGTTGATGTATTCTTTGTAGTATAATTTAAGCTATTTGTAATGATATTATGTATTTAAGACTCTATATATTGGTAAGTAGTATATTATTTTAATTATTTAACGTTATGCAGGTCTACCTGTTATTCAATGTATCCACCCTAGGTTTTCTGGGAGAAATCTCTTTTTAGGGATAACCTCGCCTTTGCACATTTAGTTTCCATTTTGATCTATCTGTATCTTCTGTTTTTGTGCAATAAAGTATAAAGTAATTCTGAACAACTTTCACTTTGAAACCAATTAGAGAGGACCAATGAAATATTCTTGCAAATTCCTTTTCTAGATTCATTTCGCGACGACATTATAACTGTTTGATTTTGTTTACCTTTATTTTTTTTCCCAGTGGCCACCTGGTGATAACAATCAACTTTTGAAACTGACCTTTTTTTTGGGTCTCGGCTGAAAACATGCTGAGTATAAGCCCTTTTGCTGTCGCGGCACGTGCATATGGCAGCAAAACCACTCACAACTTATAACAACATAACATAGCGTCACGCCTTTTCCCGTATGGGGTGGCAGAGACACCATTGAGCCCACTTGATAATACTCCATTTTGCGTGAGTATTGAAGGTTTCCTCACGATGTTTCCATCAGCGTATAATGTGCTTAAGGCGATACCTCGTCCGTGCAAAGGTCCCCGTTACTCCAGGCTGACAGACCTGCAGTGTCAGAGGGACGGAATCGGGAAAAAAAATCATATCGTAGCGCTAAACAACAGAAAAATTGTTTAAAAATGAACTTCGCTATTTTGTTAAAAAGTGTTGTAAGGAGATTTTGCGAATACATAATATCTACATTTTGAACGCAGTTCCACAATGAAATTAGTTAGGATTTCAGAATTATAGGAAAAAATAACGCAATTTAAAGGTTTTTTCATAATTAATCGCGTTTTCCTTTAGTGAGAATCTTAATCAAATACTCAATGAACGTTAACCTAAAAATCAAATCTGTATATGACTTCATGGTGGAATAAATGGATTCGAAAAAAAAAACATTTTTTTCGTATCATCTTAAGATAAATTAATTATCTCACTGGTACTTGGTCAGGAATCGAACCTGCATCTCCTGTGTGAGAAGCAAGCGTGGAGCACAACTAATGTGGGTACTTTTAAATGTCGTTTTACTTTTAAAACTGTGCTTATACTGTTAGTTTTGTGTTATCCACACTTTTATATTTCTCTGTCTGTGCTGAAACAGCAAATAAATGCAATTCTATTCTATTCTATATTTAACACCTCCATACATTTTGAGGCGAGCGGACGACTGATTGAAAAGTGAAAAATAAAATTCAAGTCAGTTATACAGATAAAATTGTTCAGAACGATGAACTTAAAAATTCGACCACAACTTTCTGTTTGTTGCATACCGTGTAATGTAAGTCCGTGTTTGCATGAGAAGAAGAAAGAAGAAAGAAAGAAAGAAAAAGGATTTATTCGACACACGTTAGAGAACTCTATACATTGATATAATAATGAAATTAATTATCTGTCAAAAAGGTTTGGTATCAGCATATGTTGTATGGTGTGGTGGCAGCACACAACGCTGGTTTTCAAGCCAAACGCTTTTTAAACTAAGTTAAACTATAGTAAATTAAATTCAATTACTTAATTAATATGCATTTTAATTATTTATTAAAGATTTTTTGCCTTTATAATAGAAATATTAAACTGCACATCGAAAATACTGATTCGCACAGCAAATATCAGGGCAAAATACTGCGGTAGCGTAGGTGAAGGGTAAATCCTTCTGTTAGGATGAACATGTAAGAACAACATAAAATATTTAAAACATAAAATGTGTTAAATTGATCCTTTTTTGTTGTGCAAATCACTATTTTTGATGTGCGATTAAATACTAGCCTATAAATAACCACAGCACAAATTGTATACCCACCTTTATAAAATTCTAAGTACATTTAGGTATTGTTATATTATTTTTGACGCTTTTAACGATACTTTATTTGTCTGTAGTCAGGTAAAAAGCACCACTCCCCTTGGACGGCGCCTAGAGACTTAGGAAGGAAGGATACCAATATTTAATAATTATGAATACATATTTCCAATATATTTCTATAGATACCAGAGTATGAGGTAGGTAGATATTAAGGGTTAATTTTGCCTTGCAATAATTGAGTTCTAAAAAATATTTTCCGTACTTTCTCCTTGAAGGTAGCATTACTCATGTTGCCTCGTAAGGGCGGTGGCAGGTCGTTCCAAATCTTTGCAGCTGCAAAGCGAAATGAACCCCTGAATCCTACAGTTTTATGTGTGAACTGTTAACCCCACAGATATCGAGAGATAGGTTGAGGGGCATGCCACGTGCGAACAAACCTAGTCCCGATTGTCTTGTAATTGAAAATTCTCAGTAGTCGCCGGGCGACCGCAGTGACAAATTCATTTCCGCTGCTTTTCGAAAATGCCGGCCTGTGCAATACTTACGTGCAAAAATAGAAGCGGGAGTGTGAACTCCAAGAACGGCGGAGTAACATATCACTTGTAAGTCTCATTCCAACTATTCTTTCTTCTTAAAACACAATAAATAAATATTATTACGGAAATAAATCATTCACGAAAAAATTCGCCACGAGTTGATCACTAAAGTGACAATGTCATGTTGTTCTCGCTAGGTTTATTATCGATTGCTTGTTTTGTGTCTTAATTTCACTACATATTGCCAAGCTAACACGCAATGAATATTTCACACTTACCTAAATACGAAAGTAAATGTGCATCGAGGTACGGAGGCGAACTGTTACACGCACGCAGCGACGACATATAGTGATGGGGATAGTGATAGTGAGAATTATGTTTTTGAATCGATAGAAAGAAATATTTTTTTAACCAACTCCATCAAAACCCATTGGGTAATCATCTAACATTACTAATCAAAGCTCTTATGGAAAGTATACTAATATAAGACTGCATTTCTTAGCAAAAAATGCTACGCCTAAATTGTCAAAACGCCAAGTTCTTAATAAATATTTAAGTTTTTCTGGTCAATAGCTAGTATTGTACTGTACAGGATTGATGATGATGATGATCTTCTCCGACCGGGTTCGGTCACGGCGACTGTAACTGCTGGGGAAGGCGTCGTTCGTGTGCCCTCATATGGCCTGCGTAGCTTATTTTATTGGAATAAGTGCGATTGCACTGGCCACACGTCAGCACGCCATTTTGGTGCGTGTACTGTATTGCGGCAGGTGTTCTGCCTCGTAGTTTGTCTCGCTTGGCATCAAGAGTAGCTCTTCGTTGGGCCTCGAAATCAAAGATCTTTGTGTGCACCGTATGTCGCCACTTTGCCTTGTCTTCCGTGAGTTCCTCCCACGTGGAATGGTCGATACCGCAACTCTTCATATGTCGCTTCTGCACGTCTTTGAACTTCAAGAACTGACCGCCTTGTTTGCGTTTTCCGTTCTGTAGTTCTCAGTATAAGAGACGTTTTGCAAGACGTTCCTCTGGCATCCGTCGCACGTGGCCACACCATCGCAGTTGACGCCTCATCAAGTAAGCTTCGACCCCACCAACATTAGAACGTCGTAATATCTCTGTATTCCTGATACGGTCAGACCACTTGACGTTCAAAATGTTTCGAAGACATCTTAGATGGAGTCTGTCTAAAGCGCTGATATGTTTACGGTATGGACACCAGGTCTCGGCGGAATAGAGAAGGTTCGGAAGAACTATGGCCATATAGACGGAGACTTTGGTGGATAGCTTGATGTCATGCGATCTGAAGACTTTGCGCTCCAACCTCCCAAAAGCTGCAGCAGCAGCGCTAATTCTTCCATTCAATTCTGGATCAAGATTGTATTTCGACGATACAGTGCTCCCAAGGTATTTGAACTTATCGACCTGCTTCAGTGAGTCTACGCCAAGCTATATATCGAGGGTCGAGTTGTCGACTCCTTGAGTGTCCATCGCCATGACCTCCGTCTTGCTGACACTGATTTTGAGCCCATATTTGCGACATACCTCGTCGAAAGACGTGATCCACTGTTGTTGTCCCTCCACAGAATCTGACACAAAGCAAAGATCGTCGGCGTACATGATCTCTCTAATTGTATCGCAGGATGTCTTAGTGCGCGCTTTTAGTCGACCGAGGTTAAATAGCTTTCCGTCTGTTCTTAAGCGGATATGAATACCAGATGTCGATTCGTCAATTGATTCTCTTACGACTGCAGCAAAGTAGAGAGCAAACAAAGTCGGTGCCAGTACGCAACCTTGCTTTAATTCACAGGTAAGGGAGAAAAACTCGGATTGCTCACCATTAAAGCTGACACAACACTTCATATCATCGTGCAGTAGTCGTATAATCCGTACGAATTTTTCAGGGCAGCCCAGCTTTGCCAGTAGAATCCAGAGAGCTTCACGTGGTACACAGTCAAAAGCCTTCTCTAGATCAATGAAGCAGAGAAACAGAGGTTGTCCTTGTTCTTGACTTTTCTCCTGAAGTTGGCGTACAGAAAAGATAGCTTCACACGTGCCTCTCTCCGGGCGGAAGCCAAACTGGGTTTCTGGCAAGTTAGATTCAGAAACAGGGATGAGGCGGTTAAGCAGGACACGAGCAAATGTTATCCCTGCAGAAGATAGCAAAGATATTCCTCGGTAAGCATTACAGTCGGAACGGTCACCCTTGTTCATGTATAGGGCGCAGATACGCGAGGCGATAAGTCATCTGGGATCCTTTCCTCGTTCCACATCTGTACAAACAGCTTCCAGAGTATTTTATGAAGTTCTGCAGTGCCATATTTAAGTAGTTCAGCCGGGATGTTGTCAAGGCCCACCGCCTTATTATTATTTTGCTGATTTATAGCGTCGATCACTTCAGTAAGGGTTGGCGGTTCTTCTAACTCAGGCAATGCATCAAGGCTTGTAGTACCCCGGATATGTTCCAGATCTGCTGAACGATCTACGTTGAGTAGGTTGTTGAAGTGTTCAGCCCAGCGTTGGAGAACCTCGTCCTTAGACGTTAATCTCTGCGAGCCATCGAGAGATCGTAATGGCACATTTACATGTTGGGTAGTGCCAATTAGGTTTCAGACTTCGCTGTAAAATGCGCCAAGTTGTTTACAGTCAGCAAGCAGTTGCATATGGCGCGCTTTATCTTTCCACCATTTGTCCTTAGTCTCTCGTGTAAGTTTCCTCAGTTCTCTGGTGCTAACTTTTATTTGGTCTTGTATGCCACTCTGCTCTTGAGTACGCAAAAGTTTCCGGTGTTTTTCTATAGCTTCTACCAAAGTCTGGTTATTGTCATCGAACCAGTCCTCGCGGACAAGTTTCCGGAGTCCCAGCGTTTCGGTAGCAGCTTCTTTAAAATCGGAGCTCAAACTCCAGGCCTCTTCCAAATCTTGATCGCTAGTGTTACGTGTAGCCAGCCTGTTGTTCAGAGCAATTCCAAAGGCGGCTCTTGTCTGTTGGCTTTGAAGTTTCTGTACGTTCAGACTGACATTAGTTGTCTTTCCACGGCGATAAGGTGGGTGAAGACGCAATTTCATCTTGATAACAACCAACCTGTGGTCAGTCCAGCAGTTAGCGCCTCTCATGACTCGAGTGATTTGCACTTGAGATAGGTCTTTTTGGCGTACCAAAGCATAGTCAATCAGGTGCCAGTGTTTAGACCTTGGATGCATCCATGTCGTTTTGTATTTAGCTGGCAATCTGAAGCAGGTGTTGGTAATGGCCAACTCATACTGAGCGGAACGGAAATCTTCTGCTAAGTTTGTGTAACTTAGCAGAAGATTTCCGTTGCTATTCATGGTGCCTATGACATGTATTCCGAGCACCTTGGGTCACGCTTCATGATCTCAGATCTCACGCTTCAGTGAGCTGAGAGCCAACATCAAGTCCCGTGAAGCTACAGCATTTGCGAACCACATGTTAAGCATAGAAAGCATCATCAGGTATAACCCACGCGCGTTTTGGAAACATGTGAGTGGCCTCAGATCGAAGGGTGGTTTCGAACCTCGGGTCACGCATCAGGGGCAAGAGCGTGTTGGAGAAGAAGCAGCAGCCGTATTTGCAGACTACTTCTCCGACGTTTTCCTCAGCGAAATGCCGGCACTCGCACCGGATCTGGTAAACAGCTCCGATGTCTCGTGTACGGCCAATTACGTCCATTTTGCTCATGTTTCCTGTAGAGATATAGAGAAGGGACTGAAGCAGCTTAAGCCAAGGAGCGCAATTGGACCGGACAACATCCCTCCTTACTTTTTGAAGGCCTATAGCGATCAGCTGGTATTACCTTTGGGTAGAATATTCAACCTAGCTCTAGAGCAAGGTATTTACCCTACCAGTTAGAAGCTCTCTCGAGTCAGTCCTATGCCCAAGACTAGTGACACTGCCTCTGTGAATCAATATCGACCGATCGCGATCCTGAATTCATTGGCAAAATTGTTCGAGTCAATCATATACGGTAAAATCTGCTCCCAGATTGCCCCGTATTTGTGCGACTCGCAACACGGATTCAGGAGTCGTCGCTCAGTAACCACCAACTTACTGACGTTAGTCGAGATGGTCTCAGAGAGCATGGTTCGGGGATGTCAGGTAGACGTCGCCTATCTGGACTTCCGCAAGGCGTTCGATAGGGTTGATAACGACGTCCTACTGAAGAAATTGTGTGCCATTGGATTTGCCCCACGGCTGTTGGTTCTCTTTTCTGACTACCTGAAGAACCGCCAACATTATGTGCGACATGGCTGTTTTGAGTCCCAGCCGTATCACACACGGTCAGGTGTTAGCCAAGGCTCCATTCTAGGTCCGTTGTTATTTATCATCATGATAAATGACCTGGAATCTGAGCTTAAACACGCCAAATGCTTATTGTACGCGGACGATTTGAAACTAGTACTTCCCGTTAAGTCAGAGGATGATTGTAGGCTACTACAGGAAGATTTAGACGCGATTCATAGATGGAGTGTGAACAACAAACTATTATTCAATATCGAGAAATGCTGTATTATGTCCTTCACGCGTTCTCCACGGCCTATTGGCATGACGTATACACTCGGCACGGAGTCTTTGACTCGAGTGTATTCGACGAAGGACCTCGGTGTTACGTTTGACCCTAAACTTACATTCCATGAGCACATGAGCACTTTAGCCAAGGAATGCTTCAAAAGATTAGGGTTTGTGATACGGAATAGTAAGGGATTCCACGACTGGGGTGTGGTCCAGCTTCTATACAAGGCCCTAGTGAGAACCAAACTTGAATCCAGCTCGATTGTTTGGAATCCGCATGAAAGCTCTTACGTCCTTATGCTCGAGAAGGTACACAAAGCTTTCTACCTACGCGCGCGCAGGCACCAACTGCTAGCGGGCGGCACGTACCGCACGGTGGCGCGCCGGCAGTCCCCGCTGGTCCGAGCGCGGAACAGCCTCAACGCTCTGTTGGCTGCTGCACCATTGAATGATCTGTTTGGTGAGGCATGGAGGGATATTGTGAGAGAATGTGGAAGGTTCTGCGAGAAGAATGCATGATTTGTTCTTCTGTATTTTTATTAGTATTATTTTTCTTGAATGTTTATTTTAAATATTGAATAGAATATAATAATTGAAAATAATATTGATTGATGTTAATAATTGGATAGTTTTGTATAATTAACTCATCTTGGCGGGGCACTTCCGTGGCCCCACATGTAATTGTATTTTATATTATTATTTTTTGATCAGTTTGGATACTTTGTACAACGACCTGGAATTTTCTGTAATGTTGTGCGAATTTATGTCAATAATAAATAAATAAATAAATAAATCTCGTCCAACGCGTGCGTTAAAATCGCCAAGGATGAGCACCTGCTCTCTTTGGGGGATCTTCACTACAGCATCGGAAAGTTCCTTGTAGAATTTATCCTTCGTTTCGTCGTCTTTATCCAAAGTTGGGGAGTCAACGCTGAGGATGTTCTCTACTATTTTTCTACTCTTACTCTAGATGGGTCTCACTAAGTGCGGCTATATCGATATTGTACCGTCGTAATTCTCGGGCAACGATAGCAGTTTTCCGCTCCGGGCATAGGTTGGTGTCACGATCGAGTAGAGTTCGTACATTCCAAGCGGCAAAAGTCAATGGTTGGATTTTCGAAACTTTATTCTTGTTTCGACCGCGAGTCTGGGATGCGCAGGCAGCCGTGGTTGCTACCTCCCCTTTGGGTTGGGATAAACATTTGTTTGGGGTACCTTTTCTAGCCCCCTCCACGGCTGGGCGTGGGAAGCAGTGTTCCCCTGAATAAGGCTGCTTCGTCGCACAGAGTGTTGCCGAGTCTACGAAGTTATCCCTTGTTCTACGCAGAAGCGACCACTCTCTCTGAGCCGCCTGAGTGCAAGATAAGCCAAAGCCCGGCTTACATCGATACAGAACCTCTCTGCCTCTCATTGTCGCCACAGGGCTTGATGTAAGTCAGTGTCCGTTATATTTGCCGAAACAGTCAAGTGCGCAGGATATATTTAGGTGAATAAACGGGCGCGCATATCCAGATGCACCCTCTCGTCCTCGTCCTCCTTGGACCAATGGAACGAAGATACGATTGGAGGAGAATTTGGATGCAGTGTATGGCCGCCAGTTGCCTTGTCATCTACTGACGCCCTCGGCATTACACGCTGCCTTGCTGACTCGCCGACTCCGCCAAGCCACTGTTGCTTATCAGTAGTCGGGCTGCCTTCGGCGCCGAGCCAGTCTTCAGGCGCTATGCGGGGGGATTCCGCCCCCTTCCGGTCTGTGACCTGTCCGCCTAAAAGTATCCAGATCCATCGCCTCTTCCGCCAGCATTGCCGTACCAAAGTCCACCCTTTTCGTCGCTACTGCCGTTGAGGTCTTCACCTGTGACCCTAGGCAAGGGGCCTGTTGGTCCGCGGGAGCGCGGGAGCGGGAGGTATTTTATTTTCCTCCAGCCCTGCAGGTGTCCTAAGGACAACCTGTCGAGCACCCCCTATCCGCCACCTGGGGACGCGTTCCTTAGGGGTGAGGCTCCCCCGAGAAAATAAAAAACAGGATTATACAGAAAGGGTATATATGCCGAAAGGCGGTTGTTAAGGACTTCAATCTGAACATCCTTCTCTATTAAAACGATTTGATCAGAGCAACATTATTTTTCACTTTGCTGTACATTTTGGGCCGAGCGGTCAGCTAATTTGTATGGGGAACCAAAAAAATAACGTTGCTCTGATCAAATCAGATTTATTGAGTAAGTTTTTTAAAATCATGTCCCAAACAACCCTTTTCAGCTTGGCACCCCGTATGTGTTACAGCCTGTAAACATAGTAATAGGTATTTCTTGTAAAATAAATGTATGTCATATTAACAAACAATGAATTATTTTGATTATATAAGCCGGCATAGATACCACTGTCTATAAATTATAATCGATTGAGGAAACACGCTGTCCTTGCAATTTCCCAATACTAGCTCGGCTAGCTAGTGTACCTGCGGTAGTGTAGGTGTGTTCGGATGATAGGTGCATGACATTGCACTGACCAATAAAAGCGGAAGGATTGATGTATGAGTGGTGTAGATGCGTGCGTGTTCTTAATTTTCGGCGACACTGGTTCCGATACAGGCTTAGCGCCAAGGGCCTATCTCTCGATATCTATGGTGAAACCTATTATTGAATTGAAGTATATAAGGCGTGCACTTCTCTGCTGTGTGGCCCCATACCACTTAAATTTTTCATAGAAATACACAGGTATTTTGCGATGAACCACTTTTTGCATCAGACAAGCTAGGTGAAGTTTTCTGAGATCGTGCATCTTCAAAATATTTTTGATATCATTAAAATATGGCGTGACATGTGCTCGTCTAGGGATATTAAAGCAGAAGTGCGTTCTGGACCCTCTGAATAGCTCGCTCAGTTTTTACAAATAACCTAGGTCCATAGACAGTATCACAGTAATTAAACAAAGAAAGGACCAGTGAATCGGTTGGCACTTTCCTGACTTACACAGTCAGATACTATCTGATTTTATACAGCACTTTTAGCCGGTAAAAGGCATTGCTGATTTTAGAGTCAATGTGCTCTTCGTAACGCAATTGACTGTCTAGAGTGAGCTCGAGATTTTTAGCAATAATAACCATCTCCACACTTTGGTTATCAATCTTTAGAATTGGATTATTATGTATAATGGAGTGGGATTTATGTGCTGTACCCTTTACTAGAAATTTAGATGACGAGGACGAGTGCGTTCTGTCGGGCCCAGCTATGAATGATATCACGGTGCTCATTTATTTTTGCCACTGCTTCATCCATGTTATCCGGCAGGACCGAAGAATATAGCTGTGTATCATCGGCGTGAAGATAAACCTTTGGTTGGAGTCGCGAAGCTATATCATTACCTTCACCATGTATTGCTGCTCTTATCGAAAATAGCTTACTATGGTACAGAAGTACGAGTATGGTACCATTGCCCTCATTAGACTCACACAGCCTCACAATTTCATCTGTAACATGTGCGTATGTGGTTCCGTTCCATGTCCAGCGTGGAACCCGGGCTGCACAGTTCGAAGGATCATCTGAGTTTCTAGATATTCAGTAAGTTGAGAACAGACCACTCTCTCAATCACTTTCGATAAAACAGGTAGAATGCTTATAGGACGCAGATCCTTTAGTTCTTCCACCGTATGTCCCTTTGGGATTGACTTTATTTTCCCATTTTCCAATCATCTGGAAAAAAGTTTAACAAGATTGCTTGGTTTACAATCAAAGTTTTAAGAGCCAAGGTGACCGACAGTGTCATACGTATAATTTCTGCGGATATTGTGTCGTGTTCTGCTGCATTTGTATCTATATCTCGTATAATTTTACTAACTTGCTCATCGGTGCAACATTTGATGACAAAACTCCATTTACAAATTTTGTTGTCTTGTAAAACGTCATTAAATCTTTGTCTGCGTGCGGATCGCCTGGTGCGTTAATGAAGAAGGTGTTTTTTGGTTCTGAATGTTGGAGATGTTGGGGAATTTTACAGGTGATGTCATTTCCTATGAGTGCCGACCGTTTCAAATTTTTCCAGAGTACCATAGGATTTTTATTGTGTCCGTTTACATAATATGTAGAGAAAGCCGTTTTTTCCTTTTTCATTGCGTCGTTCACCAGGTTGCGAAATTTCTTATAGTAGGTCCAATGCGACTCTAATTTAGTTTTAAGAGCTCGATCTAGAGCCTCGTTCCTAAGTGACATAATTTTTCTTACTGTGTCTGTAAGCCACAGGCTTGGAGTGGGTCTTACCAGCACATGCTTCAAAGGTGAGCATGCTTATTGAAGTCCACGATAAGAGCGTTAAATCTATTCAGAATGTCGTTTACGCCGCAACCCTCTCTTACTTCATGCCATGGCAGTGATTTGAGATCCAGTACAAATGAATCTGTATTAACTCTAGCGATGGAACGTGTGTTTATAAATCCCTTAAGCTCTTTTGGTTTTGTTATGGTGAATACAGCTACCACCATACCGTGGTCACTAAGTGCATTATTGTGATAAGCTTTGATGGCTTTGCAAAGACCACTTGAGTCTCTTTTAACTAAATCCAGCAGTGTCGCGGATGTGGCCGTTGTGCGTTTTGGTTCCCTAACTATCTGTTCCAAACTTAGTTGTGATTAAAAGGAGTGCAGATTATCAGCTGCTTTAAATAGGTCTGGGTTTAGTAACTCGATATTGAGGTCAGGCAAAACAAAGAAATGTTTACAGTGGCTGAGACTGCTTATAGTCTCGTTTTAGGCATCTATTGCATCATCTGTCGTTATAGCTTCCGGTCTGTAGGCTGTGCCAACGGCAACGAGGCCGATTCCCGGTAGAGTCAGCTCTAGCCACATCTGCTCTGGGGGGAGGGTGCGCGATCACGCGAGCTCGCACTCCCCGACGCACGTAGAACCCCACGCCGCCGCCCGTCCTACACTCTCGCGGATTGTGTTTTAAATGGTATCCCTGTATTTTTGGTGCACAAATATCTTGGCCGTCCTTCAACTACGTCTCGTTTGGAGCAAGTATGTCAGGTATGTACCTTTCAACGCTTACTGTTAATTCGTCCTGTCCAGTAATCAATGATCGCACATTGATGAGTCCTAGTCTCAAACCAGATTGCTTTTGTTTAATCTAATATTTATCTATATTCTAATTATTAATAACTTAGTATTATTGTCATAATATTTAACATATACAGGTTCGGTGAAGTAATTAGCAGGACAGTGCCGAACAATAGCAAAACATTACTGGCATAGTTCACAATATAAGAAGTTAGAAACAAGATAGAATGATTGACTAAGTGGCGAGTTTGGGTACATCATTTTCAGGCTATAGTTACATATAGCGACATTGACGCTTTTGCAAGAGTAGCGTAGACAGATATAAATAAAACTGTTTATGCAGACGTTGGTAATCTGATTATTTGCGTACATGATATGATAAAATGTAATTCATAAAAACAGGCCTAACAAAATTATTAAAAGTCGATTAAAGAAACTAATTTCGCACTAATACTATCATTACGTGGTTATTACCCAAAAACACGAATTAAGTCAGCCTTATTCCGCAGCCGGTACTTGGTTGACTGGTTCTCGCATCTGGCAAAAATGTGCACATCCATGGTCCATATATAACGCCATTTTGCCGCAAACCCAGCGTTACGTGCCTTTGCAAACAACACGCGGTTCTTACGTGTGAGCCCTCATTGACGGACAGCTTTTGCGGCAGGCCTTCAGGCCAGTGTCAGGTGATCCCCCACTGCTTTTACCTCTAGAACCTCAAGCCTTAATTCCTGGTTCTTTTGCTCGAGGGCACCGAGCCTGGCCTTCACGACATCGGCTGAGTCTCCCAGCTCCTTAATTTTAGCTTGTAGTGCGTTCGTAGTTTTGGAGAATTCAAGCTCCAACTTGGTGGTAAACGCGTTCATTTCATTTTTTAGGTCATCACTTCTTGCAAGCCTTGCATCGAGCTTCGTATCCAATATTTCGGCCTACCTGTCAAGAGATGAATCAGGCATACGTAGATTGTTCTGCTCCGGAGTTTTGTACGCTGGCGCCACCGCGAGGCTGATATCGGCAGCACTGTCATCCAGTGACATGTTTATTTATTTATTTATTTATTTATTTATTTATATAAAGATACATGAGCAGGGTTACACACTTAATATTACATTATTATAGTTAAGGTACAGTTTAGTTCGTCTGGTCTGGTGACGATTCGTAGTGGCGAGTGACAATAGTATCATCCCCTCGCGTGCCCCTTGTCCTGGTGACGTTCTGACACTGAGCCAAGTTTTACGCAACGTCTGCGTGTTTGCCATAAATTGGGCGGATTGTATTACCCTCATCTCTCACTCCGCTCCGCTACCTGTTTCTGAGATTACATAATAATTAACCCGGAGCTAGCAGGTAAGATAATGATTGGCTACCTCTAACAAATAATCATATCAAACGTTGAAGCGCATAAGGTCTTGTCGAAAGAATCTTAAAGAGCATTTTTATAAACATCATTATGTGTAAAAATACCACAATTTCACAACAATGTGATATTCGATGGAAACCATTAACTAGAAAAAAAATGTGATAAGATTACAATGTTTCCAAACAACTGACGAACAAAAAAGCATTTTGACAGTTAATAAAAACAATCTATGGTGACTTCCTTTGTCAAGATTTAGACATAACGCACGCGTTAGCCCTAATTTTGATGATCGAAGCCCCAAACAGTCCTGTTATTAACAGATGTCACCTAGAATTTTGAAATTATATTGTGGGCGTTAGTGAAGGAACCACATAAAACTTGCCTTAATTGTTATGTCAGTTTTTTTTAATTTTCAGGCCAGCAGAGTAGTGAAAGGGTTAATGTTTTGAGCAATCTCACCACTCCAGGCCTCACTCCTAGACATTTGGGAGGTTCTACCGGAATCCCTTACGTCTTGACGAATCAACCGATCTGGACACTATCATTTTAATCGAGCTGTCACTTGATTGGTCGACGTGAAAAGGATTCTGACCAGAAATTCCCAGATGTCAGAAAAGAGATAGACCAAAAGAGGTCTTCGTGAGTGAAAACTTATAAAATACAATTGTCAAAGATGGAAATAAATAAAATAATTAAATAAATAAATAAAATTAAATAATAGAAACAAATAACCTGATTGCATTTTCAATCTTTCAGTTTATTTTTTATTTTTGAAGACATTTATTTTAATACTCCACTCGATAGGTTTAAAAAAATATGCGCCAAAATCGGCCATTTTTTTATTCTGAAATACTCACTAATGTCACTCTCACATTTGAGAAAAATCTAACAACATATGTCGCCAAAAATCGGTCATTTTTTTAAAAATTCTGATATACCCAGTGTCACTGTAACAGTTGAGACAAATCTAACAACACCTCTCAAGCTAAAATCTATCAAGCCGTATAGGCTACAGAGCATGCCAAAGAAGAATACATACAAACACACATACACCCCCTACATACATAGCAATATTCGTCGTACTATAAAATCTAGTCTTCATAAACTCTAGGTTAATGGAATGGCGCAATTTCAATTTCGTAGGCTGCTTAGTGCATAGGAGATGCATTAGGCGGTGAGAAGCTATCTTGACGACTGTTTTCCCAATTGCTGGATTTGCAGAGACGGGCCTATTCCTTATCCTGCTCGTTCACCAGACCTGACCCCAATAAACTATTTTGTGTGGGGCAGAGCCAAAGAACTGGTCTATCCCAACGTAGCCATCAACACAAAAGAAGAGTTGATTTCAAAAATAAGAATGGCTTTCGACACCATGAAAGATGAAATGATGCTCAAAATCACGACCACAGAAGTCCGAAGACGGGCTCGCGACTGTGTGAGGAACCAAGGATCTCATTTCGAGCATGAATAGCATAAATTTATTTAATTAAAAAGACTGTCTAAAAAGTCTATTTTCCTCCCTCAAACTGGTTAGTAGGTCATAACTTCAAGAATCTGTGAGGTATCTACGTCAATAATACCTTAAATGAAGGATCATGGCCGAATGGCCGAGTCGGCAGTTACCCTGCCTACGAAGCCATGGGTCTCGGGTTCGAGTCCCGGTGGGGGCAAATATTTGTTTGATGAGAACGGATGTTTGTACCCCAGTCATGGTTGTTTATCTATCTAATTATAATATTTATCTATATAAGTACGTGTATCGTTGTCTAGTACCCAAGATACAGGGAATCCTTGTTTGGGGCTAGAGCAATGTGTGTCAATAGTGTCCAAGGTATTATTATTATTATTATTAACTAAGAATGTTTTTATAAAAATTTGCACAAAAAAAGCTTTCACAGGTTTTTGTTAAATTAGGTCTGAAAAACTTATATTATTGATGATTGAAATTTGCCGTGCTCTTTAATGGTCTGTAAAAACCATGTCCGACGTAGCAGATGCACAAATCAAGATTTATTCAAATGCTTATTAAGGATTTATTAGAATCAATTGTAAAATAATTCAATTATTGTTTAGTTTGGCAATGATATTCACTTAACTGTAAAAATCTGGAAATTTACTTCAATAATGTAATAAATCAATTAAATAAATACTAAAGTAAAACTCAAATATAATCTAGGTATGTATATAAATCTAAAGTAGGTATTAGGATGTTTTATGTATTATTTATAATGCTGTTAGCAAAAACAAGGCTTTTCATTTATTTTTATTTAAGTACCATTATACGAACATTCTAACGGTGATGGAAAACATCGTAAGTAATTCCTTCATTACTCCATAGCTGTGGTAATGGCTGTCACACAAAATGGAATATTGAATAACTGGCTCAAAGTGGGCACAATTGTACCTCTGCCACCCCATATAGCAAAAGGCGTGATGCTATGATGTTGTTGTTTTTGTTTTATTTATTGTGATATCCCACCCGATCTTGAAATATTTATTATCTTGCACCTTAACGTGCCCAAAATCTGCCATTTTGTTGTTTTTTTATTTCATGTTCCCAGTTTCACTCGCGCCATCCGGACGAATCTAATGACGTACCATTTATCAACATCAAAGTGCGAGATTCAGCCATGAATCACCACTTGAAAGTGAAATTTCCTTTTTAAAACTCAAACCATAATCAACGCGTTAGTTTTGTTGCTCATATTTGATTTATTTTTTATTTTTCGCCATGTATGAGTGTCGTGACTTGTAAAAGTGCAATATTTTTGCCTACTTACAATAAAACATTCGAGTTTTGAGTTTTTCGTTTTGACACCTAGAAACATACATATGTGCATATGTATGTATGTATATGTCATATATGCATATGTATTTATATAGATAGTCAAAACAGTTAGTTGATAAACTAACGCGGTAGTTGACCAACTATCTACAGATAGTAAACCAGACCGATAGGGTTTAGAATTTACGTTTCTTTTGTTCTTACATGTCAACCTAACACGAAGACTATTCGGGGGCTTCGCTGGTCTCGCCCCTTCTAGTCTTCACCTAAGCTACCGCAGTGTTTGCCCTGGTATTTCGTTTACAATTCAAGTTTAAACCAGTTTACGATTTAACAGTTTTAACCGTTTGTTGATCAACTAACGCGTCATATAGTAAGCAGCACGCTAAAGTTTACTATATGTCGATAGTTGACCAACTTACGAGAAAAAAAAACATTAGTTTATTAACCCACGGTTTTGACTGTCTTACGGTGACATATATACAGGTCAAACAAATATCCTCCACTTTTCCGCTTCGCTGCATACGGGAATAAAGTTAAAATATTAGAAAAAATCGACTTCAATTAAAACTTATTTCAATAACAACCATTGAATACCCAAAATTGAGTAGTTCCGATGGCAATTTGTAGATGCACGAGATACCTATACCATATTAAGTATTATGTGCCTTTACTGTACACAATACTCAAAACACTATACAAATCGCTGATGTATTTTTTGAAGAGTTCCCTCGATTTCTCCATGATCAGGTTTTGTCACAAATTGTTGAGAAGCTCTCGTCTTGTAGGCTCTCCTGGTACGTCACCATCACATCCACTTTACCATTTACATTATGGCGAGAATACATTACTTAGCGACCATATCGGAACCTGTGTTATTCCTGATATTGAGCAGTTCTGGCTCTATAAAGTCATCTACAGAATTGATTTTTGGGTTCACATTTATTGAGTATTTCATTAAGATTGTCACAGAAGGAAAACGCGATTGGGTGAAATTTTCTCGATAGAATTTAATTTCAAAAAGACCTCTTATTTGTTTTGTTTTCCTGTAATTCTAAAATCCTAACTAATTTCATTACGGAATTGCATTCAAAATGTGGATATTATGTATAAGTAAAATCCCCTTGAAAATATTCTTTACAAAATAGCATAGTTTATTTTTAAACAATTTTTATGTGGTTTGGCGCTACGTTATGTCATTTTCATAACTTCAAACTTATTTAATCAGTCCCCAAAAGGTACCGACAGAATATCAGCGTTGCAGGATCTTCGGAGTTCCTGCAACACATGTTGAGTCGGAGCCGTTTCGCTGTTGCGATACACCATTTTGTTTCTGTGTTTTATCTTCATATGTATCTTTTGCCGTATCTTGTGTATTGTGACAGTTAAATATGCGTTCTATTTCTATTTCTATAACATTTTCGTTTTGAGTTTTAGAATTTTTTGTCAGGTCATAAGTTCTGTCACATGTGCAATATGAAATAATTTAGACATGTTTATTATTTATGTAAACATTTATATGGCAAAATGAACTTAATAAAACATAGATTCTTATGGTAATAAAGTTTATTCAAAATGACCCCCGCGATTTTGAATACAGGCCTTTATTCTGCGCGGCCAGTCGTCTATCGCAGCACGAACGAGGTCCATGTCAATATCGGCGGCTGCCTTAATCAAGGACGCCTTGAGTGACTCCAAATCAGGATGAGGCTTTGAGCAGGCCTTTTCCTCCAAGTGTTGCCATATCTTGTAATCTAACGGACTCAAATCTGGACTGGAGGAGGGCCAGTCTTCGTGCCGGATGAAGTCGATTTCAAGTCGAATACCCAGTGCCTGTTATTAAACATGGTATGAGAAACACGTTCCACAAGGTTCTTGAGGACTGTATTTTGATAAACAACTGCATTCGTTTTTACGCCTTTCTCACAAAAATGTACCTCAGTTAAGCCCCAATAAGAGACTCCCAGCCAAACCATGAGCGAGGATGGAAAATAACCTCGTTGGACACGCGGAATACGGTTGCTCGCTTCTTCACTGCTGTGTGCGTACACCTTATCATTTTGTTTGTTGTAGCTCTCTTCCACGGTGAAATTTTTTTCATCCGAAAAAAGATTTTCCCGATGCTTTTTTCCCGCGTACCGCTTCAACAAAGCGCGGCATCTCTTCAGTCTCAGGTCCATTAAACGAGCGTCCAAACGATGTCCTCTTTTTCTTCGATATGCCCTAAGCCCTAAGTCTTCATTTAACACCCTTTTCACCGTGGTCCTGCTTAACCCCATCTGAAGGGCCAACAGTTTCTGCTTATGTATGGGATTTCTTTGAATTCGCGCCTTCACAGATTTTATCACTGCTGGAGTCCTAACAGAGCGAGGGCGACCACTTCTTGACCGGTCATCTACACTAGAGTCTTCAATGTATCGTTTTATGGTACGATAAACAAATCTTTTGGTTATATTCAAATTTTTCAGTAAGTCGAAAATCTGAATTGGCGCGTAACCGCAACGATGCAACGCAATAACTGCGACACGGTGTTCTTTAAGTGTCCATGCACTCCATATTTAAAAATGAGGAAAATTCTAAAAAGTACACATTTTTATTTTCATGAAAAATTCGAAATTCGTATTAAATAAACTTTTTCGTGGCCAGCGTTCTAAATTCAAAAGTTTTTATTGTGTGACAGAACTTATGACCTGATTATGTATATCTCCTCCTTTTAATGTTTCATTTATTATAGTTTTTTAGTTACAGGTATTATAGTATCTGTGGTTACAGCTACTTCCTTCGAGCTGATTCGAGCGTACATACATTTTGGATTGTTGAAAAACTCAAAGCTGCCATATTTGAAATCAGCGACCACGAATCAGTAAACAACAGACATAAAAATCCATAAAACAAGCATGTTGTTGCCCAGTGAATCAGTTCTGTTGTCTGTTATTCTGTTGTTTCCACGGCTATCGGGACTTGAAGACATTTTTTTTAACCGACTTATAAAATAATTTTCTCTTATGTGTGGTGATAAGGCTGGCTGGACAAAATAGTTTACTCGTAGAACCACCTGGTGCTACACTAGAGCTAGCCCGTCGCTGCAGCTATGGATATTAGGTTAGGTTAGGTTTAGAAGTTACACTGTTAGAGCTTACCATCATCGATGTGTTCTGCTGAATCCACCCATTGGTGTAGCATGCTAAACTGACTGACAGTGAGTGACAGACAACTCACAACCAAAACCTAATATCGATTATGTACATCAAATTTCGATTTAGAAATATGTAATACTGTGAATTTTTAGTTACTTTACTTTGCACAAGTGTCACTCGAGACAGCTAACTTCAGCTCGCCCGAGTTCGCCCGCTCATTCGATAAAACCTCTAATTTCCGATGCGGTCTGGAAGTCTCCAAAGCGCTTTACACGAATTTGTCATAATTCCGGACCGCGCAGGGTTGAACGCTCTTTTCAAATGTTGAACAGTAAGGTATGTTGCCTTTGAAATTCGTTTTAATTGAATACATCATTACAAACCCAAAATAAATTATTCCTGTGAAAAAGGAAACCTTTCACAGGAACATTTTGTTACTATAAACACAAATTATTGTGCCGGTTTATTTTATCAAACACAACATTATTATCATCATAAATGTTAACAAAGCTATACGTTTAATTTAAAATATACCGCCTGCGCAAATCTTAAGAGATAAGTAAGAAGGCCAAATATGTAGGCATAACTATCTTCTCAAGATATGGTCACTGTATAGATTTTGACTTTCACCGCTTATAGGCATACATACTCACTGGCACAATTCATTAGAGTGTGCCGATCCATTGTTGAGACTTTGAGAGAGCCCATAAAAAGCTGACTATATAACTATATAACTGACCATTCGCGCAAGTATTAAATTTTATAGTCACAGTTTTCTTATCGATTTCTATAAGATATTACTGAGGACAACGAGCAGCCATATTGTATGACCCGCTCTCTTACACGCATGGACCGCTTACTGTAACCGTGCTAAAGTAACGTGGCAGAAAATGAAAACTGAGCTAACATAGGTGCCTACTATGAGGTATATTCATTAAACAGTAATATAACTGGGGTAAACAATACATTATAATTATAATTTTTCTTGGTTTCGTTCGTTTTTATCCCCTCGTTTTTTTTAAGGGGTCGCGATTTTGAACCCAAGTGTGCTCGAGGGGATATGGAATGTTCCGCTCTTTCGCTAGGTAGCGTTAGTAGCCATAAATATAGCATCACTCAAACTACTTTGTCGTTGATTAATTAATTTAACTACATTCAACCTCCTTGTTTGTAGCGGAACTAATGTTTACAGGGCGATGCATACAGTTTGTAAGCATGTTTAACTCTGCAGAGTTTCGTTTATCTGAGGTATGATGCGTATTATGCCCAACAACGGGCCGATAATTTCGATATGGATTTCAGAAACCTATGAAGGTGCCTTATGACCAGAGGTCGGAATTAGGTAGAGTTATTTATGTACTTGCATCGAAATGATGATATTAATATGCATACTTCCGGTATTTCTGATGGACAATCCCGGCCACAGGGGATGCACGCCTCCTTTAGGCAACAGATGACGAAGAAGTATGAGAATAGAAAACGGGTCACGAAGCCGCGCTACGGGCAGCTAGTTTTTAATAATTAAGTAGGCAGCAAGATAGATTTTAACAAAATGCGACACACTACACACAGTTATCTAACTAAACTTGCTTTCCCTTTCACATAAATGTGGCTAACTGTCATGAAATGGTTACTTTTTATCGGTGGCTAATGATTAATTAAAGCATATTTTCTGTTTTCCAATACCGGTCGCAAACAGCACACCTCCTGTGCTTACATAGATAGGAGGTGTGTTTACATAGGTGTCTTTACAGAGGTGGTGTACATAGCAAAAATGAGTACCCTACGGGCATAACTAGAGTTTCGACACATAGGAAAATTGGTACGATACTTACAAAATGCCTGATCTCAGTATATCTCGGACGTGTCTATAACAAAGTCAACCTACATTATCCAAAATTCCAAAAATACAATAGATACCTGAAAAGATTTCCATACAAAACAATAATTATAACTGTTAATCTACAAGATTTACATTAATAAATCCATTTTAAATATAATAAATTAAAAGGCCGCTATACCTTGTTTAGCTGATAACTTTCGAACTACTAAACCTATTTTAACAAAACAAATCTAAGAGCCATCGCAGTGAAATCTACTACTAACTACAAAAAATTACATTAAAATACCCCTTTGACATCCATTATTTGTGGGAAGTCTAGTGCCATATACAGATATCTGCATTAAATACCGTCTTCCCGTAGAGCGCCACGGATAGACATACACATACAGACGCCGACACATCGATCGAAACACGCTTCAAACTTATAACACTTTCTTTTGGTCGTCGGGGGTTAAAAATACAATGACAAAAATCCGCACAACTCAGTCTGATAGAAATAAATAAAAGAAATTACACCAAATCAGTATGCAAACAAACCCTCCAGGCCCAAAGGTGTCCATCACCGTATTAGCGTCAGACCGTCGGACGTTTACCGTAGCTGCGACTCAGTCCAGAGGTTGAAGAACCGCCGGAATGTTAACAGAGTCAAGAGCCCTCCGGACGATGTCGTTAATTGAGTGATGGCGAGAGATTATCCCAGCACTTCGAACACAGTGTAGCCTGCGACCCCCTTATTTTTATTTTTAAGTTTAAAGACATAGGTAATGTTGGAATATTTGTACTAGTTAACCATTCCAAATTAATCAGTGGGAGTTTCTTCTCCCCACCTCTCCCAGAGTGGCTACATTGGACCAGAACAGGGAACTGTAATGAAGACATTTTGACTTTGACTTTGACTCTGCGAACCATATCGCTATGTTTGTGGTGCGTCATAGGCACCTCATTTTTTTTTTTAAGACGATGACTAACATTGGCTATCTAATACATTTGTTATTTTTAATAATTATTTTATAGATTTTGTTAGACTTATTTATGAAAAAAAATCAAATCGTGTGGCATGGATAAATGGCAATGCCAACACCAGACAAGCAACATTTGTTATATGGAAATAAATTTACTTTTCGGGAAAAAAAAGTTTGATAAAGTTTAATAAATAAATAAATCAAGTGCGAGTCTAAATCGCGCACGAAGGGTTCCGTACCACCGTTCAATGGAAGCGATGGCGTGGAGTGAATAGTTTGGATTTTACACAGCAAAATATTGTTTACAAAGTTATTGGTGCGGTTACTTTCACACTCCATGTACGTAACCAGGTGCATCCATAAGTTTGTATGTGGTATTGAAAGAATTGTTGTATGGGAGCCCCCTTAAATATTTCTTTTATCCTGTTTTTTAGTATTTGTTGTTATAGTGGCAACATAAATACATAATCTGTGAACATTTCAACTCTCTAGCTAGCTAGGTTCTTGAGATACAGCCTGGTGACAGACGGACGGACGGACGGACGGACGGACAGCGGAGTCTTAGTAATAGGGTCCCGTTTGGAACCCTTCGGGTACGGAACCCTAAAAAGGACTGAGTCGCAGCGATCTGTTCGTAACTTTGGCCGTCGAGACCACGGGGGTTTGGGGTTATCAGGGTTTTGTCCTTAGCAAAGACATTGGACACTGCTCTAGGGACCGATAAATTGGACAACCGCTCTGGCGCTCTTTAGCTGTGCAGCGCGGTACCGCAGCCAGTGTGCCTTAGGGCCTGGAGGGTTTGTTTGTAAACGGATTTGTTGTAATTTGTTTTATTGATATCGATCAGACATTGAGTTGTGCGGATTTTTGTCGCTGTATTTTTAACCTCTGACGACCAAAAGAAGGTCTTATAAGTCTGAAGCGTCTTTCGAATTGTGTGTCGGTATCTATACGTCTGTCCGTGATGCTCTACAAGACGGTATTTAATGCAGTTTTCTGTAAATGGTAGTAGTCTTCCCACAAATAATGGATGTCAAAGGGGTATTTTAATGTATTTTATGTAGTTGGTAGTAGATTTCACTGCGATGGTTCTTAGATATATTTTGTTAAAATAGGTTTAATAGTTCGAAAGTTTTCAGCTTAACGAGGAAAAGCGGTCAAACCTGTACATGGATTTTAATGTGGTGTTTGGTAGTTGATAGTAGACTTCACTGCGATGGTTCTTAGATTTGTTGTGTTAAAATCGGTCCAGTAGTTATAAATACCCAGGGGTCTTTTAATATTTTAAAATTTATACTATTTAAAATTAATATATTAATGTAAATCTTGTAGATTAACAGTTATAATTATTGTTTTGTATGGAAATCTTTTCAGGTATCTATTGTATTTTTGGTATTTTCGAATCACCTGATAATGTAGGTTGACTTTATTATAGACACGTCCGAGATATACTGAGATTAGACATTTTGTAAGTATCGTACCAATTTTCCTAAGTGTCGAAACTCTAGTTATGCCCTAGTTTACTTACTCTTACTTCTGTGCATTGGGTGCCGCCATTTCCCTGATCAGGACCTTCTTTTGGAGTGCGACTGGTTGGTGCTTATAGGTAAATTCCTGAAGTACTTGTGTAAGTGATCGGTGATCGGTACGTCGCGTATTCGCTATCTTGGGCACCGCATTCCTGAGCACAAGATTTGTCATTTGATGATGCCGTGTACGATCATCACTGATTCCTTTCATATTATTTTAGGTTACACCTTTATCTGTACGCTTTTATATTGGGTATACTTGGATACAACTCAAAGAGGTCAGACGTAACACCGACAGCTACTGACTGTGAGTCGATTGTTGCGAAGCGACGCTTGTCGGTACGTTATGCGCACTGTACGTGCCCGACATATATCTCCGCGCGCGCAGGCACCGGCTGTTAGCGTGTGGCACGCACCGCACGATGACGCGCCAGCAGTCTCCGCTGGTAAGGGTGCGGGACAGTCTTAATGCTCTGTTGGTTGTTGGAGATGCATGGAGGCATATTGTGTGAGAATGTGGCAGTTTCTGCGAGATGAATGTGTGAAAGTTTTATCCTTGGATTTATTTTTACATTGAAGTATGGAACTGAATCTTGACATGTTATCTTATAGTTGTAAAATGATATCGACACTGTATTTGTAGTTATATGATTTCACATCATGCATATTATTATTTTTTGTACGGCGCTATGGTCCCAATTTTGTACATCATATTTGTATAATAATAAATAAATAAATAAAATTATCGTTCAATATAACTCGTTTAATTATTTTACTTTTATTAGTAGTAGTTGTAAAGCTGTATCAGAGGCCCTAATAGGGCAGCTTGGTAACTTCTGACAGTCGGGTTGGCCACAAGCCCAACACCCCTCCATCAACCCGCACTGAGCCAGCGTGGTGCAATATGACTCAATCTTACTCATATCCGGGTAAAGGCTCGTGCCCCTCGGTGGGGACATTAACGTGCTACATTTATTTATTTATTTAGTAGGTACTATTTTGAATTTTTATGTTTCTGGTTTTCTGAATCTTTGATAGAACATTAAGAAAGCGTGACAGTATTTGTAGTATTTTTGTTAAATAACTTATTCATTTTTGAGTTCCAGCTTTCAGAGATATTGTATTTGCGATGGTTTTCCCCAAATACGCATATCACAACACTGACTCACTGAAATATGGCTTCATCCAAACTTTCTCTATAATAACTTATAAATTTTGACATTTCCAGGTTTTGGTAACATTCCGACTTAGGTGATATGTAAAAGCAGGAATACGAATCGAAACGAAAGTGACAGCATTAATTACTACCATATAAGAAAAAAGAGAGCTACGCTATTTTTTCAATGATAAAATCAAGGAAAGTTTACGAATGCTAATATATACATTTTGAGTGCAAATCCACAATTAAATTAGTTAAGATTTCAGAATAACAGGAAAAATTTAAACAATTTAGAGGTTTAATTTTTAATTTAATTCGAGAAAATTAGAAGAAATCGCATTTTCCTTCAGTGAGAATCTGAATAAAATACTCAATAAACATTTATTAAAAAATAAAATGCCTAGATGTCTTTCTAGTGGAGTAAATGGATTCGAAAAAAAAAACCCATATTTTTTGGTATCGTCTTAATGTACTTACTGCCTTCCTGAAGTAATGGCAGTGCAGCGGTAGATGCGATAATTCTATTTTTCGGTGTTACTTTTTGTGTGGCCCAAGAGTTTTGCCCTTTTCGACCAAAAACAGCCTTTGACGACCGAAATGGCCGAGTCAGCAGTGACCCTGCCTACGAAGCCAAGGGTCCAGCTTTGAGTCCCGGAGGGGACAAATATTTTTTTGATGAGAAAGGATTTTTGTGCCCTATTCATGATTGTTAATCTATCTAAGTATAATATTTATCTATATAAGTATGTGTATCCTTGTCTGGTACCCAAGACCCTAAGGGGAGGAGGGAGGGTTGGGGGAGGGGGGTAGATGCCCCCCCTACTACTCCCCCCCCCCGAGGAAATGCCTAGTTTCTGAGATATGATTATTTAAAGTTTTGAGGTTATGTTGTTAAATTAAAACAAAATTTAGACTGACCTTGATCTTTAAGTGGGGGGAGGGGGAAGGGGGTAGATCCCCCCCCCCCCCCACTACTCCCCCCCGCGCGGAAATGCCTAGTTGCTTTCTTCGGAAGGGTCATTTTTCTGCCTCGACACCTTTCTCCTCCACAAATGCTCCATAATGCTATCATCAAAATTTACATGAAAAGTAGCCACAATAACCTACTCTAGCCAATCGTTTTTGTTTGCATACGCTGCGCTCCGCTCCGCTCCGGTTTAGCTTCTTCAACGTTCTAACATAACCTATAACCCGATTGAAAAGTAGCCACAATAACCTACTCTAGCCAATAGTTTTTGTTTGCATACGCTCCGCTCCGGTTTAGCTTCTTCAACGTTCTAACATAACCTATAACCCGATTGAAAAGTAGCCACAATAACCTACTCTAGCCAATAGTTTTTGTTTGCATACGCTCCGCTCCGGTTTAGCTTCTTCAACGTTCTAACATAACCTATAACCCGATTGAAAAGTAGCCACAATAACCTAATCTAGCCAGTTGTTTTTGCTTGTAAATATCGAGAGAACAAGAAAATAGAACATTCGCGAAACTACTAGAAAAGGGACTACTACTTTGCCGCCTAACCAAAAACGCGGCAAAACGCCCCAACAAAATGCGTTCCGTTTCAAACAAAAATGACAACTTTTTTATTATCAAAAGTGATATTTTACGAAAGAAATACTAAATTAACTTTGATTGACGTAAAATAAATAAACAAACAAAAATTGCAAGTTAAATGAACGTTTTTATTGAAATTGGTATTATTATAAAAAGATTCCACATTTCCTCCTTTTTTTATAGAATTCTCATCTTTTCAAATATGCGTACAACGAAATGTAGGTAATGTATTTTGACCACAGACAACCACAGACAAGATTTAAACATATTATTTGCGTTGCGTTACATCATTTTACAAAGTATTTTCAGATTTTCAAAAAATCATATCTTAAAAACTATTGCATTCCGCACCCTGAAACTTTCAGGAAGATGATCAAATGACCCCAACATGATGCTAAAAAAGTTTGGACGCCCCAGCGAGTAGGTCAGCCGCTAAAGGTGAGCCCACGAGCGTTCCTTTCGTTTTTGAATACTGTTGCCTTAAATATAAGAAAATATATATATATTTTTGTAAAAATACATTCACCGGATAACCGCGTCAACTTCTTTAAACTCCGAAGATACACTAACAACGGATCCACTTGTACAAAGCAGATACTGGATAGCTATAATTATTTTATAACTATTTATTATTATTATTATTATTATTTATAATAAATAAATAGGACACTGTCGATTGCCGGTAATATTTTGAAAATGAAGGTCGACTTGCATTGTAGCTTCACCCGTGATAATAACACATTGATGTACATACCTTAACTGAAAGTGTTCCAAAACATTTTGCTTTTTATAATTCGAGCAACTTCACATATGTAGTTGCATCAATATTAAATTTCTTCGGGACAGCAAAGCAGTTCCACCATTCGTCGGAAACTGATACGCTTTTATCAGTTTCCACATATTATAGGTTTTATTTAATTTCGTTCAAAGTTAGACGTATGAAGTGGTACCACGATAAAACGAAGTCTAAGAAATAGCCTTACATTAATAAATTTATCTTATTCTGAGACTTATCCGTCGTATCACATCATATGTCAGACTAATACCACAGACTATAAGGCAGTGAAACGTAAAACGGTAGTGATTATATTCTCTTTGTATCAAGGGATAACTAAGACGATGAGGAGGTACGTAGTAAATTATATACTCTTTGGAGGAAGTGTTTGGTAGGTCTATCGTCTAAATCAAAATATCGTCAGTGTTATTCAGCAAAGAGTTACGTTTATCTGAGAGTTCAATACTTACATACTACATACACTAAACTATTTTTTCAATGTTTCGATGTTCGGGCTTGAATGTAGTCTTAACTAGTAATTTATTTCTAAATTAAAAATTAAAAAGGCGTATAATTTCCCGTGTATAATGGTATGGAACCTCCGTGTGCGGGTGCGACGTCCCACTCGCACTTGACCGGTTTTATTACTCATTACGGACTAGAACGCGACTTTACCAACTCATGTATTAATTAAAATAGTCATTATTCTTACTTGCGCACTAAGTAGGTACTCAGACTTTACTTTATCTCTATAAAAACAAAATGAGCAGGTATCTACTTTATTCATAAAATCTAAATGGTCCTTTAAAAACACCGTAGGCCATTGCCCACTTTTACCTTGTACGAAACACACACACAACAGAGAGAGTCCGCAGAACAGCAGCCACATCACAATAATTTTGTGCATTATGTTATGAGTATCAAAATATATTAGTAGTTTATGTGACTGCTGCATAATGCCTAATTATGTACAATTACATACACTAGTTTATCTACACACATATCATAAGCTCTCTTTGATGTGTTCAGGAACCGCATGTTTGACCGGCATTGTGGTTCTGCAATTATTTAGCTTGTTCTTTAGTACCAACTTCACGCAGGCGGACGTCGGCGTTCGAAATTTGAATGTCATTATATGTAGAAAAACTACACATAATGACCATTATGTGTAATTTTCCAGATACGAAACGAGTTTTTACCAAGTAGTTTAACATAATGCTGATCGTAACGTGCGGTTTTTGAACGCAGTAAAGAGGGTTTATGATACGTGTGTAGATAAAATATGAATGATATATGAATAGATGAAACCAATAACGTAGAGTTCCTGAAAACATTAAAAACTATATTAATTAATAAAACTTATTACAGTCTAAATGAATATTTTATAGACACATCATAACTTAAAATAAATAACTTAAAATTACATTAAAACACAGATATATATGTATGAATAACACTAACTTATAAATATATGCATGTACATCACAATTACACTAACACACACACACACCCACACACAACCTCACACAAACACATACACGTACACATAAACGTAAAAAACGTAAAATATTAATTATTGAGGTACCTCAATAATTAATATTTTATATTAGTCATTAGTATTATACCTCTCTACTGTTGCAGTGCCCTATGGTCAGGGTCCATAAATTGTACTTAATTTAAGAACAAATGTTTATGTACTTTAGGGAAGCAATAGACTTAATTTGAAATTTGAAACTTGAATTCGAACACCTTTCATCAAATTATAGCAAAAGCCGCAGTTCTGTGTAACCATATTTATTTCCACAGGAAATAAGTACCTGCAACAGGAAGATGTAGAAAAAGGAGATTGCTTGGTATGGACCAAAGGTAATCGTTACCCCTTGACTATTTTTATTTTACCACTAGGTTTAGCCCGCGGCTTCGCCCACATTATTTTAGTTTTTTTGTAGTCAATATATTTCGAACCAATTGTAAATTTTGACAATTAAGGATAACATTTTTAGGTTGCTTTTCACAGTCGTTAAGACTTTTTCTTTTATGATTTAAATACTAGAGGTTCAGCCCTCAGATGTTAATACGACCAGGCTCCTAGGTGAGCTCACTCTCGAGCAGGCCACATAAAACTGGCCGTGGGAAAAGCCCTATGATCAATTCCTGCTGTTTTCAGTGACTTACCCTGAGACTTATTAATCGTCATTGCGAAACAGACCTTAAGAGGGAACTATAGTCTTTTAAACTCAAATGGGTACGCCTAGGTTATACGTGGTATCCGCGGCAAATACACAGATTGACCTCGAGCTCAGCCAGTAAATACAATGGCCTTTACCACGTTTTTATGTCAGCCTAAACACAAATTTTTATGATCCTAACTTTGAAACTGACAGACTTTCATAAAACTTTACCCCCTTAGGTGTGGAATTTTTGAAAATCCGCCTTTATTCCTTGTCTACATTTCATATGGAACCTCTAAATACCAAATACCAAATGTCTTTATTACTGTAGATATTTACATATACTTAGCAATCGTCATTTTTTGCCACTTCTCTACATTGGACCACTGTGGGAGAAGAAGGGCGTAGAAACTCCCACAGATTGATTTTTAGATCTCTTTTTAAAAATTGCTTTTGCTTAACTAATACAAAATATAATATTTAGTCATTATCATAATTAATAAGCAGGAATAAATGATTACAAAATTATTAACAGCAAGGTCTGTGTTGAGCCAGATTAACCCCATACAGACCCATCATTTAAGTAATCCTGAACATTGTCATATTCCTTTTTCGACAAAGTCGCTTTAACATGGATTTTAAAACTATACAACACTTCAGCTTTCTAGGTTGCAGGGTTTGGGCTGGGCGTTGATGAGTCAGTGAGTGAGTCAGGCCTTCTCTTTTTATTTATGTCACCGGAAGATAGTCAAAACCGTAAGTAGATAAACTAACGCGGTAGTTGATCAACTATCGACAGATAGTAAACCAGACCGACAGGGTTTAGAATTTACGTTTCTTTTGTTCTTACATGTCAACCTAACACGAAGACTATTCTGGGGCTTCGCTGCGCTCGCCCCCTCCAGTCTTCACCTATGCTACCGCAGTGTTTGCCCTGGTATTTCGTTTGCAATTCACGTTTAAACCCATTTACTATTTAACGGTTTCAACCGTTAGTTGATTAACTAACGCGTCATATAGTAAGCAGTACGCTACATTTTACTATCTGTCGATAGTTGACCAACTTACGAGAAAAAAAACGTTAGATTATCAACTAACGGTTTTGACTATCTTACGGTGACATATACAGATAAATTGGCAAAATCGGGCATGTCAATTTACTTCGTTATTTATTCAATTCGCTATCTCAAAGATTTGCAGGGGCTGAGAAAATCATTTCGAGACATTTGTGTCGTCGTTCCCATAATATACGAGGATTACTGAAATTCCTCAGAATACCGAATGTCCTTCATTTGTTCTCTAAAGCGAAGTGTGCTCAAATTTCCTTCGCCATTAAATTGGATGCCCTATAAAACTATTAAATGTCAACTGTCAGTCAATAAATCAATTATCAGTCAGAATGTAAACAAATATTGATTGAGAAAAATTGTTTTATAAAGTGGTAAGATCTCAGATTACAATAAAGTCTTAGTGAAATCCTACGATTAGAACGAGGTAATCCCTAGTGTAATACATGGATTCAATGTACAGTCGGGAGAAGAATACGCCACCCAAAACCTACAATAACATTGCGGCAGCATTCATCGTGAGTATTCTATAGCTTTACTATTTATATTATTCGGGACCTATGCTAAAGATAAGTAAAACATGTAAAACAATGTAATTGATCCATTATTAGGCTCACCTTTAGCGGATGACCTACTCACTGGGGCGTCCAAACTTTTTTAGCATCATGGTGGGGTCATTTGATCATCTTCCTGAAAGTTTCAGGGTGCGGAATTCAACAGTTTTTAGGATATGATTTTTTGAAAATCTGAAAATACTTTGTAAAATGATGTAACGCAACGCAAATAATATGTTTAAATCTTGTCTGTGGTCAAAATATATTACCTACATTTCGTTGTACGCATATTTGAAAAGATGAGAATTCTCTAAAAAAAGGAGGAAATGTGGAATCTTTTTTTAATAATACCTATTTTAATAAAAACGTTCATTTAACTTGCAATTTATGTTTGTTTATTTATTTTACGTCAATCAAAGTTAATTTAGTATTTCTTTCGTAAAATATCACTTTTGATAATAAAAAGGTTGTCATTTTTGTTTAAAACGGAACGCATTTTGTTGGGGCGTTTTGCCGCGTTTTTGGTTGGGCGGCAAAGTAGTAGTCCCTTTTCTAGTAGTTTCGCGAATGTTCTATTTGCTTGTTCTCTCGATATTTACAAGCAAAAACAACTGGCTAGAGTAGATTATTGTGGCTACTTTTCAATCGGGTTATAGGTTATGTTAGAACGTTGAAGAAGATAAACCGGAGCGGAGCGTATGCAAACAAAAACTATTGGCTAGAGTAGGTTATTGTGGCTACTTTTCAATCGGGTTATAGGTTATGTTAGAACGTTGAAGAAGCTAAACCGGAGCGGAGCGTATGCAAACAAAAACGATTGGCTAGAGTAGGTTATTGTGGCTACGTTTCAATCGGGTTATAGGTTATGTTAGAACGTTGAAGAAGCTAAACCGGAGCGGAGCGGAGCGGAGCGGAGCGCAGCGTATGCAAACAAAAACGATTGGCTAGAGTAGGTTATTGTGGCTACTTTCATGTAAATTTTGATGATAGCATTATGGAGCATTTGTGGAGGAGAAAGGTGTCGAGGCAGAAAAATGACCCCGGGGGGGGGAGTAGTAGGGGGGGGGGGGAATCTACCCCCTTCCCCCTCCCTCCACTTAAAGATCAAGGTCAGTCTAAATTTTGTTTTAATTTAACAACATAACCTCAAAACTTTAAATAATCATATCTCAGAAACTAGGCATTTCCGCGGGGGGGGAGTAGTAGGGGGGGCATCCTCCCCCCTCCCCCATCCCCCCCTCCACCCCTCAGGGTCAACAAAAGTAGGTCATCCGCTAAAGTCCTTCCCATTATTATTAGTGAGAAGATATTTTTGAGTGTTTTACAAACGGACGTCATGAATTTTAAACATAAAAAACCGGTCAAATGCGGGTTCCATACCATCGTACAAGAAAACACGAGCTGGGTTTCTACAGCAGGCCCTACTGATCACCGATAGGCAATCAAACCAATGGTGACACAATTATAAACGCATAATATTTTCAGGGCCGGTTTTACTTAAGTACTACCTTAATTTCGTTGTAATGAGGTGTGCAAACGATTGCTGGTAGTCACTTTTGTCACTAAAGTGTTTTTATATTTGCGAGGAAATGCGTAGTTTTTCTAGAAAATCAAGTTGAAAATTGCAATAGATTTGTTACCAAAACGTAAACGTCAAAAAGATACACAAGCTAAATTTGCACGTATAGTCAATAATATTGTAATTTTTTAACCGTGTGTGGACAAAACATTTTCTAAATGGCGTACGTTGACATTATCAAGCCTAAAAATTACTCTGTGGTTGACATGACGCTATTATTCAGTAAAACGGTAGGTAGTAATTTCATTTTCTTTATTATTCCATTTCTGGCAAAGCTACGCAAATGTGCTCCCTTTTCCATCCATTTATTCAATTGAGATCGCTCGTTCAATTGATATAATTTCGACACGCAAATATCAGGGCAAAACACTGCGGAGCTTAGGTGAAGGGTGATCCTTTATCCTTCGTGTTAGGTTGAACATGTAAGAACAACAAAAAAATACTTAAAACATAAACTTAAGTACACATAAAATAATTTGGTTCGAAAAAATAACCTCAAAATTTTTCAAAATTAAATATTTTTTATAAGGAACCTCCATTTCCTCGCAAAACCAAAAACACTTTGTTAGGAAAAGTGACTACCAGCTATCGTTTGCACACCTCATTACAACAAAATTAATGTAATACTTAAGTAAAATTTAAACAATTTTCACGTCTTTTGTATGGGGTATTAAAGTGTTAAGCGGAAATTGTTAAGTACGGCCTTCAATGTGAGAAGAAGATTGTCTATATGGTGTTTCGATCTTGCAACAAGACTCCTGAATATGTACCTCCTCTTATTTTAAAGGGGGTTAATCTCATTAGGGTCAACCATTTAAGATATCTCGGTCACATTGTATTGGAGGGTCCCAAAGATGATTTAGATATTGAAAAGGAACGCAGAGCGCATAATATGCTGGCTCGTAGGTTTGCAAAATGTTCAAGATAAGTCAAAATTACTTTGTTTATGTCCTACTTTCAAACATTCTAAACATGCAGTTTATGGGTTAGATATAAGAAAGATTAAGAATGCATTGGATGTCTGAACTGATTACTTAAAAAATCCGCGTCGAAGTAAATGGGCTAGATTGAGTTTTCTTGCCGTTCATTCTCGTCTTAGCCCACGGTTTGTGAAGTTTGTGAAGCAGTGTAGCATCACAATATTAGAACATCTAGAGTCATTAAATAAAACTATAATAAAATACTTATACTAATACTGATTTAAGTTGTAAATATGTCCACTACTCTAAATATGTTATAATAATTATAATAAGGTTAATATTTGTACACCCAGTATTACTGGGTAACATAAGTTGAAACACTGTAACTAATATAGAACCTAGTTACAAATAATGATGAACAAATAAACATTTTTGTCTTTGTCTTTGTCCAATTTAATAACATAACAGAATGTTCAGGTGATACAAAAATATATATTTATTTTTTCGAATACATTTACTCCACTATAAAATCATCTACAGATTTGATATTTGGGTTTACTCACTATAAAGGAACTTCAACAAGCCGTCGTACAGGTTAAAAGCGAGAAGAGTCCAGGGATAGACGACATCCACAGAGAAGTCCTTAAACTAAAGTGTGTCCTGCCTATGCTTCAGAGCCAGCTTTGTAAATGCTTGGAAGTAAGACGACGGGACATGTGCGACGCTAATATTGTCACCTTATACATATGGGAAAACGACCGCGGCGGCTGTAACTCTTACAGCAGTATATACCTCCTTAGTATGCGTCGGTTAGCGCATTTGCCCGTGTGATCCTGCGCAAACTCCAGTAGCTTGCCGATCGCGTATATCCCGAGACTCAGTGCGGCTTTCGTGCGTAGCGTTCGACGGTTTATTTATTTATTTAAATTCTTCATTAACTTAATCTTATTTATAACAAACAATCTCGCCAAACTGCAAAGCAGTTTGTTGGCGATGCGCTCTGATTTTATTACAATATTATTAATCTATACATAGTCAGGTCACAAGTTCTGTCACATGTGCAATAAGAAATAATTTAGACATGTTTATTATTTATGTAAACATTTATATAGCAAAATGAACTTAATAAAACATAGATTCTTATGGTAATAAAGTTTATTCAAAATGACCCCCGCGATTTTGAATACAGGCCTTTATTCTGCGCGGCCAGTCGTCTATCGCAGCACGAACGAGGTCCATGTCAATATCGGCGGCTGCCTTAATCAAGGATGCCTTGAGTGACTCCAAATCAGGATGAGGCTTTGAGCAGGCCTTTTCCTCCAAGTGTTGCCATATCTTGTAATCTAACGGACTCAAATCTGGACTGGAGGAGGGCCAGTCTTCGTGCCGGATGAAGTCGATTTCACACTGAAAAAAAAACTCTTGTTATTCGTAGCTAAACTTTCGTCTACGTATAACATAGAAAAAGTGACCACAAAACTATAGCAATACGTAACCAAATCTAGTTTGGTTATTTTTTAACGAAAGTGTTTTGTAATTAATGTTAACACTATTTTGTTTAAGTCATACCAAGGTGCTTACTTAAAGGTAGGCCTACTTACATGCAGTTAGGAAGCCAATTGTTTGTTTACTTCAGCCATTTTTTACAAAACAGTTTGACTGTTATTAACTAAACTAATGAGTTGTTTTAGCTGTTGTTTTGTTACTATAACCTTATATACATAGTCAGGTCATAAGTTCTGTCACATGTGCAATATGAAATAATTTAGACATGTTTATTATTTATGTAAACATTTATATAGCAAAATGAACTTAATAAAACATAGATTCTTATGGTAATAAAGTTTATTCAAAATAACCCCCGCGATTTTGAATACGGGCCTTTATTCTGCGCGGCCAATCGTCTATCGCAGCACGAACAAGGTCCATGTCAATATCGGCGGCTGCCTTAATCAAGGATGCCTTGAGTGACTCCAAATCAGGATGAGGCTTTGAGCAGGCCTTTTCCTCCAAGTGTTGCCATATCTTGTAATCTAACGGACTCAAATCTGGACTGGAGGAGGGCCAGTCTTCGTGCCGGATGAAGTCGATTTCACGCGCCGCCAGCTAGTCTTGTGTGCTTTTCGCTCTATGAGCTGGCGCAGAATCTTGTTGGAATACCCAGTGCCTGTTATTAAACATGGTATGAGAAACAGGTTCCACAAGGTTCTTGAGGACTGTATTTTGATACACAACTGCATTCGTTTTTACGCCTTTCTTACAAAAATGTACCTCAGTTAAGCCCCAATAAGAGACTCCCAACCAAACCATGAGCGAGGATGGAAAATGACCTCGTTGGACACGCGGAATACGGTTGCTCGCTTCTTCACTGCTGTGTACTTACACCTTATCATTTTGTTTGTTGTAGCTCTCTTCCACGGTGAAAAATTTTTCATCCGAAAAAAGAATTTCCCGATGCTTTTTTCCCGCGTACCGCTTCAACAAAGCGCGGCATCTCTTCAGTCTCAGGTCCATTAAACGAGCGTCCAAACGATGTCCTGTTTTTCTTCGATATGCCCTAAGCCCTAAGTCTTCATTTAACACCCTTTTCACCGTGGTCCTGCTTAACCCCATCTGAAGGGCCAACAGTTTCTGCTTACGTATGGGATTTCTTTGAATTCGCGCCTTCACAGCTTTTATCACTGCTGGAGTCCTAACAGAGCGAGGGCGACCACTTCTTGACCTGTCATCTACACTTGAGTCTTCATTGTATCGTTTTATGGTACGATAAACGAATCTTTTGGTTATATTCAAATTTTTCAGTAAGTCGAAAATCTGAATTGGCGCGTAACCGCAACGATGCAACGCAATAACTGCGACACGGTCTTCTTTAAGTGTCCACTCCATATTTAAAAATGAGGAAAATTCTAAAAAGTACACATTTTTATTTTCATGAAAAATTCGAAATTCGAATTCAATAAACTTTTTTGTGGCCAGCGTTCTAAATTCAAAAGTTTTTATTGTGTGACAGAACTTATGACCTGACTGTGTATTAGTTAATTTAGATAACTTGTTTTGTTAATTTTTACAAAACAGTTTGACTGTTAGTAACAAAACTTTGCTTGTTTTAGCTGTAGTTGTTTGTTTATATAACATTTAGTACTTCTTTAGTGTGTAGCCTAATTTATTTTAGCTATCTGAGCGTTTTAGCTTGGCAATAAGCGGTAATTTCCCTTTTGTTAATATTTCAAGAATCACCGATTGACATTATTTTCAAATCAATCTAATCGCTGATTATCATGACTAAATCTTAGCTATTAAACAACCGAACTGAAAATAACCAAACCAGTTTTGTGCTTCGTAAATAAACCACTTTAATTATTTCAAATTAAGTTTATCGACGACTAACTGAAGTATGGTTAAAAAGGCGATAACCGAAAAAGTTTTGTCAATAATTTTTTTCAGTGCACGCGCCGCCAGCCAGTCTTGTGTGCTTTTCGCTCTATGAGCTGGCGCAGAATCTTGTTGGAATACCCAGTGCCTGTTATTAAACATGGTATGAGAAACAGGTTCCACAAGGTTCTTGAGGACTGTATTTTGATACACAACTGCATTCGTTTTGACGCCTTTCTCACAAAAATGTACCTCAGTTAAGCCCCAATAAGAGACTCCCAACCAAACCATGAGCGAGGATGGAAAATGACCTCGTTGGACACGCGGAATACGGTTGCTCGCTTCTTCACTGCTGTGTGCGTACACCTTATAATTTTGTTTGTTGTAGCTCTCTTCCACGGTGAAAATTTTTTCATCCGAAAAAAGATTTTCCCGATGCTTTTTTCCCGCGTACCGCTTCAACAAAGCGCGGCATCTCTTCAGTCTCAGGTCCATTAAACGAGCGTCCAAACGATGTCCTGTTTTTCTTCGATATGCCCTAAGCCCTAAGTCTTCATTTAACACCCTTTTCACCGTGGTCCTGCTTAACCCCATCTGAAGGGCCAACAGTTTCTGCTTACGTATGGGATTTCTTTGAATTCGCGCCTTCACAGCTTTTATCACTGCTGGAGTCCTAACAGAGCGAGGGCGACCACTTCTTGACCTGTTATCTACACTAGAGTCTTCATTGTATCGTTTTATGGTACGATAAACGAATCTTTTGGTTATATTCAAATTTTTCAGTAAGTCGAAAATCTGAAATGGCGCGTAACCGCAACGATGCAACGCAATAACTGCGACACGGTCTTCTTTAAGTGTCCACTCCATATTTAAAAATGAGGAAAATTCTAAAAAGTACACATTTTTATTTTCATGAAAAATTCGAAATTCGAATTCAATAAACTTTTTTTTGGCCAGCGTTCTAAATTCAAAAGTTTTTATTGTGTGACAGAACTTATGACCTGACTGTGTACATTTAATTATGTAGGTACTTTATATATCAAAATATTAATACAATACAATTTATTTCTTATAATTATTATGTAGGTACTTTATATAACAAAATATTAATACAATACAATTTATTTCTTATAATTATCTTATGTGAGGTTAGATTTCTAAACTCAGTCACCCCCTCCTGTCAGTCAGTCCCCCTGTCGGAGATACAAACTGTAACATGATGTGCTTGAGTTAATGTTTGATATAATTTTTACATAGCTTTTCTTCAGCAAGCAAGAGAGGATATTGGTTACAGATTCCGGGAGTCATAAAAGCTCTCGTTCGTTCTCCATAGTAATTGTTAGCTGTTGGTTTGGTTAGTTTACCTACGTTTTTTAACTGATCTTGTATAATGATTGTGACTGATTGGGACTTTACAGCTTTGGCTGTAGTATGTTTCTAATTTTACTCTGGAGGGAAGAATTTTGCAAGCATCAAATAATTTATCATAGTTATTATTACATTTTAATTTAGTGTTTTTATCAACTATTTGCTTAATCATTTTTATTTGTAATTGTTTAATTTGTTCTACGTATGTTTTAAAAGTGAGTCCATAACAGCTCAATCCATAACTTAGCAATGAGTCCGCCAACGCATAATATACCGAGTATAGTGTGCGTCGGTCCAAAGTTCTTTTAAGATGGTAAAATTTTCCTAGTACTGATCTTAGCCTATTACACACTTCAGTGACATGAGGTTTCCAATTGAAATTTTTATCTATTATATGATATTCACTCTGCGTCAGGTTCAGAAGAAGTGTAGAGAGCACCGAACCCCTTTATTTATCGCTTTCTTGAACCTTAACAAGGCTTTTGATACGTTGAGTAGAGAGAGACTGTGCACAGCACTCAAAAGGGTTGCTTGTATTGAGACTGATTGAAGCCTTGCACGAAGTCATGAAGGGAGCTGTTGTGTACAATGTCGACACTTCTGCTCCATTTGAAGTTCGCCGAGGTGTTCGCCAGAGCTGCGTCTTGGCATCTACTCTGTTAGGCAAATTCTTATCGCTGCTTTTAATAGATGCTTTCGTCGCAGCTGAACGGGGTATTTATTCATCATACGAGTATTGATGGAAAAATATTTAACATCGCCCTTCGCAAATCCAAGAGCTACCGCGAGGATTTTTTGTTCATAAGCAGGTATCTGTTTGCCGACGACGCCGCGTCTGTTTCTCATATCCCAGACGAGCTCCAGTGTCTGATGAACAAGTTCCGAAGAAGACCGTAGTGCTGGCGCATGGTAATGTGGAACCACCGGTTATCTTACTGCTTACTTACTTACCCGCATCGGCAAGGGTTTGGTTTGATTGCAGCAGAAATATATTCAAATAAAAAAAAAGCTAATTATTTTTATCGTTTATTTATGATAAAAAACACATTTATCGTGTTACAGAGTAAACTTATGTAAGTCTTAGCTTAGGGATATGAATGATTGGGATAGGTAATCAAAAAAGTAATTATAACTATTAGTAAGAAGTGGGTAGTTATAGTATTTATTGTGCACTAGACTCGCTTGCTAGCAAAAGATTTTCCTGCCTGTCTAGGTGTGCTGGAAGAAATATTTTTTTAGCGATAAGCTTGACTTTGCCCATAAGTGTTCATGTGTTTCTACTCATTGTTTACCGTGCGATAAAGTATATTAGCGTAGCGACGACTTTCGTCAAATACTATTTTCGTCAAAAGCACCATTTGTCAATAATAAGTACAGTTTAAAGAAAGTTGGCATCGCAAATTGAAAACCAAGTTGATTAGTGTCATAAACATAATTTATTTATGTTTTTGAATGTATTGTAAAAGGAGGCTTATTTTTATAAAGATAAAATTCGAAAACAAGCTGTTGGAACATTCATTAAGAACAAAAAATTGAAAGAATAAGAGATAAAGAAAATTGAGAAAATTAATGAAAATTCGGATAGAGGAGAGGCACCAAAAACGTTCGAAAATGCCTGATAGTGGGCTAAAGACAGGCTGTAAAATATGGCGTAACATAATACTCTTTACGTTACATTATACGTTATAAAATATACAAGATGAGATTGGAAGTTATCCGCTGCGATGGCCTTGGTGACCGGCGACCATCAGACAACAGAGGAATCGTGTCAATTTGTTACTTTTTTTAAATGATTTCAGTGTAATTTTTATTTATAGTGAAACGGCTAGACTCATTATCTTGAATGAAAGGAGAGTTTACAATATTTATAAGATTTATTTAAGGGAAAACAGAGCAAGGACTCGTGAGACGGACTTTGCGCGTTTAGGCTGCGACTCCCCTGATGAGGTTCGGTAGCAGGAGCGGCAGCACACAATGGTCTATAGAGGTCCGCTAGGAGTCCTGTTCAGCAGAGGGGTTTCGGGTCCAGTGGTGTACAGTTGGAACCCCAAGCGTGGGGTCAGCAATCATTACAGAACATCAAGTAAAGGCCTTCTATTTACACAACACAAGTTATTTACAAAATCATGTCTATTAACAATTATGAGGGACTACCCCATCGCTGCAACTATGGCATAATTGAGGCGGTAAAAATAAACTGACGTAGAGGATACGTTTTAGCTATTCAGAGCTCAAAGAAAGAATCTGTCAAAAACAATCGAAGAGCTACCAGACCAAATTCCAGGTTTGAATTCTGAACCTTTGCTTTTCGGCTAGTCAGCCAGTAAGCTTGTTATATGAAATAAAAGGAGGTTTTACTACAGTCTGTATGCTTAAGTATGACTTAATAGTAAGTAGAACTTAATTTAAAGCAGACCGTGTTACAATAGTCTGTAACTATTGTGTAATCTACACGTTTAACTCTTATAAGCTGGGCTAGTAAATTTCAGTATGTAGGTTAGGTTACGTACCTAACCTACATACAGCATCATCTAGAACCGGTAACTGTACAAAAGCGGCCTAGACGAATACCGTTTTTGACGAAAAGGGTTTGACGATTATAGTCCTTGACCAAAGAAGCGTTTGACGAAAATAGTATTTGACGAAAGTCGTCGCTGCCTATTGAAGTAGTAGCTTAGCTATTTAAAGTACAGCTAGGGTAAGTGATCTTTAAATTAGGGTCCAGTTCAGATATAGGTAATCTATTTTATATCACAATTTACATTATTGGTAACTACGCCGCTAAATAATCTTTGACGAAGGTTTGAGTTCAGGTTTACTTATGAAGTATCACAATCAACATTAATTATTAAAATAATTAACTATGTTTACACAGTCAACAAGTAATATTTTAATGAGGGTTCAATTCAGGTTTACATATCACATTATCTATTATCATATTCAACATTAGTAACTAAAATAAATAACTAGTGTAAGTTATGTTTAATTAGGGTTCAGTTCAGGCTTGCTTAAGTATAAGTCAATATTATAAATTTATACTTAATAGGTCACACTAAAAGTTTCCAGAACTGACCACTTACATAAACAATATTTAAAATTTACAACATTTAGAAAAAGAACTCTTTGGCTGTAGAATGCAGTTTGTTTCATCTGACTATCAATTGTTTTAACATTGTGGCACCATTTAAAAAATTGCGTTTCTACATTAAGGTAGATTTAACGAGTGAAAATTTTCATAGTATGTTTTTTTACGATTTTAAGTGTAATTTGGCAGCTCAGCAGAGCCTCGCTCGGATTCAATCTGTTTTTTGCGATGAAGTACCATGCAATACGACTATTTTTAGCTGATTTGCAGAATTCAAGCGATGTCGTGTCAATCTCAGTGACGAATCTCGCGATGGTCGCCCGGCGCGACCGCTGTGAACAACAACAACATCGATGATGTGCGCCGTGTGATCTAAACAGACAGGCTTGTGACCTAACGTGAGATTCGGGCATCCTTAGACATAGGCATGAGTCAAATACAATCAATCCTACACAAAAATTTGGGTGTGAGGAAGCTTTGCTCGGGGTGGTTCGCACACAATTTGACCGAGGCTCAAAAAACGGACCGCTTCACTTAGTACAATGCCATGTTTACATCATATTCCCAGTGTTTGAGCACGGGTTACTGTTGATTCAGCCGACTTCCATCCCCAAATTATATCCTTGTTCTTTTAGTGAATTCTAGTATGTCGCTGAGTTTGAGATTCGCAATATCTTCTTCATTGATGTTATCCATACTTAGTTTTCGCCATCTTATGTTTGAATACATTACGCATCCTCCCACAATGTCCTGACTAATTTCCTCCAAGCCACATTGAGGGGATGAAGGGTTTGGTTGAAGCTTTAACAGTGAAAAGTGTCTATTTAGTATACAATGACCTATTACCACACCTATCAAAGTTGCTAAGTTATCTCTACTAAGATTAAGCAAATACTTAGTTTTCTTTTGATTGATATCGATATGACTTTAGGTCGTCCTAAGTTGATGTATGAGAGGCTCTCATGTTGTCAACAAATGAACCTGAGATCGTACATAGTTGAGCTTTTTATATGATTATAATTATTGATGTTAATTAAATATTATGATTATAATTAAATGGTACCTAGCTAGCCGTATCCGCGCGCGATGAGAATCGGATGCGTGCGACCTTCTTAAACTGAGACGCGCGCGGTCCGCCGACCAGCCGTAGCATCAAAGCAAACTCGCGAGTCGCGTCGAACCTCGCATATCCTAGTCGTGTTTTTTGTTTGCGTTTATTTCTGCTTAAGTTATATTTTAAATGAGAGAAAAAGGGGTTAAACAGGCAATCACGCCACATAGTTCTGGCAGTTGATAGATATTACGGTCATAGTGATTCAGGAACTGTATTGTCATGAAATATTTTTGACATAGTTACGGCTTTGCTCAAAAACTAAAGAAATGGAAAAACTGTGAAACAATATACCTAAACATTTTTATTAAAAAGATTAAAACCATGAAACTTTGTTTTGTATTTTCATAACCCTATAATAGATGGTGAAAATAACTAATTTATAATTAATATTCAGAATTTTTTGCTAACGCTACTTGCCAAGGTTCCATCCTATTCTCATCACGCGTGGATAACTCCACTGAGCCAGCACTAAATGCCAATACAATATTTATATGGGTTTGCGTCATATCTTCCCCCAAGTACTATCATCTATACTACAACTTCTTTGTCATCGTAGAGATTAGTTGTGTTTCTGATTAGAGAACTTCTTCCCACTGGAAGGAGGCTCCGGGTTTTCTGTAGCAGGTAACAACTTATTCTTGCCCGACCAATCTGTTCCTCCGGTAACACCCTTGATCGTCAGCTAGGATGAAGATGCGAGGCGTGCTCCGGGAGGGTGGGTTTGTTTCCGTCTTCATTTCCTCGATATATTTCTGGAAAGGACTTTTCGACTGCATACGCTTTGTAAGTATTGCTTGTTTAAGTCTCGTGTGATACTCGATTGTTTAGTTATCGTTCTGTGGGTTGGTTTGAAGGGAAAAGGCATGGATGCTCTCCTTGGCGTTTTTAGAGTGATTTCATTAAGTAGATAACTACTGGTAATTTTATTCCACACACGCTTCCCTCACAAGTTTGGAAATCTCTTCATTAGCAATATGTAAGTTTGTTGTAATTTCATCAACTTGGTTCTTTAGCTATAGTACCTGTGATATTTGTCGCATATTAAAATATTAGGCAGACTACTACTCAATGTGTTGTCGAGCATTACTAGAAGAAGTACTCAAATCAGGAAGACAACTAATCACTACGATGACAAAGAAGGACTACATTATAATAATTGGAGGAAGCAATGACGCAGACGCATGCAGATACCAGTTTGGCATTCAGTGCCAACAGACTCAGGCCGACCCTAAGACGAAAGTTGTGTGGACTAATATTAGGATAGATATTTAGGTCAGAGTAGATGATGAAAAAAAAATGTCATTCATTTCATCAATGAAAGAAAAATCTCTACAAGCTCTGATAAATAAACCCAGGCCAATTTCGAACACACCAGAGGAACAAAATGAGATTTGTGATAACTTAATTGATGAATGTAAAGACGCATGGGCTATAAATATGTATAGTCAAAATCTACTAATAAAGAGCTTTTTCGTATTTAATAAGATATATGCAATGCATCAAAATATAAAAGGACTGATTTAGAAATCGTTTTTGTTTTAATCTTTATTTAAAGAGCCTTGTACATTATTTACATAACATGGCAATGTCGCTCTAAGGACAAAAATTGACAAAAAAACCTACCTATTCCTAATGAAAATTTTTGATAATTTATATAGCATTCTGGCTTCCCTGGAGGTTGGGAACGCCATAATGCTGTCACATCCATCCACACCCATAAAAACGTATAGTTGTGACTGATTAACTGCATGCTAAAGGCCTCGTTCCGGACACATTCCGTTAGCACATGGACTAAGTCCTCAGATGTCCCATACTCATCGCAATTTGGGGATCCACTTTCCACATTAAATATCCAAATTTGTTCAGAGGAATGTGTCCGGAATGAAACCTTAGGGCAAGTACGATGTCACTTCTTTTCAATCTCGCACTAGAAGCGAACCAAGGGTACCGAACAGGTTCGGCTGGACAGTGTTATACCAGATGCCTGATCTTTCGTTGAAGTATTCTTTCCAAAACTGTTTGAGTCAATCATAAACGGTAAAATCTGACCCCAGATTGCGCCGTATCTGTGTGACTCGTAACACGGATTCAAGAGCCGTCGCTCAGTTACCACCAACTTACTGACGCTAGTCAAGATGGTCTCAGAGAGCATGGATCGGGGATGTCAGGTGGACGTCGCCTATCTGGACTTCCGGAAGGCGTTCGATAGAGTTGATAACGATGTCCTTATGAAGAAGTTGTGTTTCATTGGATTTGCCCCTCGGCTGTTGGTTTTCTTCGCTGACTACTTAAAGAACCGCCAACAATATGTACTACACGGCTGTTTTGAGTCCCAGCCGTATCACACACGGTCAGGTGTTAGTCAAGGTTCGATTCTTGGTCCGTTGTTATTTATCATCATGATAAATGACCTTAAAGTAGAGCTAATATATGCCAAATGCATTTTGACTGAATGACTTATCTGGATGTGGTCCAGCTTCTTTACACAGCCCTAGTGAGAACCAAACTTGAATCTAGCTCGGTTGTTTGGAATCTGCACGAAAGCTTCACCGTCCTTATGCTCAAGAAGGTACACAAAGCTTTTCTTAGATACCTATATAGGAGGAAATTTGGATACTACCCCTACCTTTATCCATCCGCTTTTATATTAGGTATGCTTGGATTTAACTCACTAGACGTGAGACGTAACACCGAACAGCTTCTGACTGTGTGTCGATTGCTGCGAGGCGATAGTGACTGCGCAACGCTTGTCAGTGCCGAATGCGCTATACGTGCCTGACAACTACCTACGTGCTCGTAGGCACCAGCTGCTAGCGGGCGGCTCGCACCGAACGGTGGCGCGCCAGCAGTCTCCGCTGGTCCGAGCGCGGGACAGCCTCAATGCACTCTTGGCTGCAGCACCATTGAATGATCTGTTTGGTGATGCTTAGAGGGATATTGTGCAATAATGTGTAAGGTTCTGTGAGAGGAATGCATGATAGTGTTGTCATGTAATTATTTTCCCGAATGATTAATGGATATAATGTTGATTGAATAATCGAATATAATTGACCTGAATAATATTTTCATGTGGTGTTTAATGTAATCTATTTCATATTAATATTTAGTTTGGATACTTTGTACGACGACTTGTTTATTTTTCTGTCCTGTTGTACGAATTTACTTTAAAAAAATGAATAAAATAATGTGGTGCATTTGCAATTTCACTGCGGGAATCAGGTCAGTAAAATGGCTCGAGAAAGTTAGTAAAGAGAACATTCCCACAATATTATTTTCAAAGTTCTGATGTTAGTTATCTTATCCATTGAGAACAACCGCCATAATTTTAACCATACATCCACCGTTCTTTAATAAATTCACCAATATCTACTTGCCTTCCTCTATAATAATTTTGCAAATAGAAATAAATTTCTCCTTAAAAGCTGAGTCAGATACTACGGCCTCAATGAGTCTTCGTAATAGCTTTAACAGGTCAAATCTTTTTGCAAGATTATTATGTTCTTGCGACGCATTGGCGGACACCTTATCATGAGTTTCGGGAACATCGGAGGTCTGTTGCCGCCATCGACTAAATCCGATTCTGCCTGATTCCGCTGCACGAATTACGGGCCGCGTATTTTAGGTTTATAAGAAAAAAAACAAACGTGGTACACACTTCTATATCCGTCTCTGGCAACACCAACTGTAAACGTCACTGTCACGAGTTTCGATGGTTAGGTAGGAACCTAAAAACTGACTGATCAACAATGGAGACCTGTAACATAGATGGGTTATGACTTATGACGATGGCACATGTAGAAATTAGTCGTCGGAAGTACTGCAATGCAAATGTGGAATTTATTAATTAATAAAATATTAACAGCTTCACTTGATTGTCTAGCCTTTTTATTGTCATTACTATATTGGTGCGGTTTGTACAAAATGTACATAAGTAGGTACTTTATTGGGTGAGTAATTATCATTCGGATGAAGCGTTCATAAAATTATCATCAGACTTCACTTAAGTCGTCTAAGTACGTCTGATTTCTTAATTTTATAATTAAAACAGACGAAGTTGAGTGCCTAGTGCTATAATGAAGAGTAGGTAACCATATCTATACCACTTTCAGCTAACATGTTCTTTATCCACCGACTTATAGTTTGTGTAGAGGCTTTTCTATGGGGTTTTTTTAATGTTATAATCAAATGGTTCTTATTTCCTCGTAACTGTTTAGTATGTTCGATGTAAATGGTAAGTGTTCTAGCTGGGCAGATTGTTCTTGTTTCAAGGTATGGTAGGTTTAAGACTGTTCTAGTCCGAGAGCTGACTGTAGTTTTAAGTGTATCTGAAACTTGTATACTGCTAATTGTAAACTGTATTAGGGTCGAACATAATGGGGTCTCCAATTAATAGTTGTTTAATTATTGGAAACCAGGTTGGGAAAGCCACTATGGGAACACAATGATACCTTTGGCTTTATAGGATTTAATCTTCTGTAAGCATTTTTCTATTAGAGAATTATAATAAAACCGGTAAAGTGCGAGTAGGACATTGGACCCGCACCTGAAGGGTTCCATACCATTGTATACGGAAAAACATTAAACGAAAGTCTTTTGTACGAGTACATACATATACATATTTTTAATAATAAAATATTAAATACTATTAATTTCATAATTTAATAATTTCTTCTATGGGTACTACTTTTAATTCTTGAAAATCGGTATGTTTCACTATTTGTTGCTGCTGCGGCAACAGAAATGCACATTCTGTGAAAATTTCAGCTCTCTACCTATTACGGTTGATCCGATAGAGCCCGGTGACGGACGGACGGACGGATGGACGGACGGACGGACGGACGGACGGACAGACAGACGGACAGCACAGGCTTAGTAATAGGGTCCCGTTTGGCACCCTTCGGGTACGAAACCCTAAAAATTGTATAAAATATGAATTAACTCGCTTAATAATAACACAAATAGTGTCACGCCTTTTTCCCATACGGGGTGGTAGAGGCATAACTGTGCCTACTTTCAGCCAGTTATTCAATACTCCGTTTTGCGTGACAGGGGGCTAGCCCATCGCCACAGTTATGGAGTAATGAAGGTTTCCTCACGACGTTTTCCATCACGGTTAGAACGTTCGTATAATGTACATAAGATAAATCAATTACATCGTTGGTACTTGTTCAGGAATCGAACCTGCATCTTCTGTGTGAGAAGCAAGCGTGAAACCCAGTAGACCACGGAGTTCACCCTTAATAGTAACTGAATAAAATAAACGTACACTTTTTTATATTTTTTCAACCTTATGCGTGTTAGTTTCATATAGAAAACTGATTTCGTCTCCGAGCGAACGTACATTTAGTAAAAAAATTTGTTTCAGGAAGATTGTTTTTTTTATAACCATAACAGATAGTATACATATATGTTTTCCATGAAAGTTCTCTAATAACATATATTTATGCCACAATTATCTCCCAACTAGTAGTATGGCTTAGAATTTGAGCTAAAGATGCATCTTGACGCTTGGCTTTGACCGTGACTAAAGACCATGACTTTGAGAGTCTCCGGCGCGTCGAGAGTGATGCCCAGCGCGATCAAATAAAACGAACACCTGCGCAAATTAACTCAAACCACACCACAATGGTGTGCAATGTGCGAGGATCTTCAAAACTAACATTGGCTAGATAAGCACGAACGACAACTTTAGATTCAGATCAATTGAAGCGGTCGCCGTGGCCGAAATCGGTCGGACCATATCATCATCATCATTTTCAGCTTTTAGAAACTCAACCATTTGACAACTTATTTTTTTAGGGTTCCGTAACGTAAAAGACAAAATAGGTATATATCAAATAGAAACCCATAACCACTGAAACGTTTTTTTTTTGTTGGAGGGGAGTCTAAGCCCAGGAGTCAGACCTCCATGCTATGTCCGGTTCCCTACACATTGAGCGGGCATCAGCTCCTGTAGTATACGGACTAAGAACAACCCCTTTGTTGTGTTGTATGACAGTTATCGATACAATCGATATAACTGTGAGCCATGGCCTCGGTATATGCCGAAGGCTTTCTACCTGCAATTTGCCCATTTGGGCGATATTTAAGTTTATATAATATGTATGGGAGGAGTTTGCCTGCTTACCCAATTCTTACGAGTGGACATCAGCTCATAATCAAAGGGCTTGATAGCGGCATCTTAGGGGGGCAGATGGGCCCCGCTACTATGAGATAGTTATGTATGAGATAGTTATGTATGAGATAGTTATGTATGAGATAGTTATGTATGAGATAGTTATGTATGAGATAGTTATGTATGAGATAGTTATGTATGAGATAGTTATGTATGAGATAGTTATTTAGGAGATAGTTATGTATGAGATAGTTTTGTATGAGATAGTTATGTATGAGATAGTTATATATGAGATAGTTATGTATGAGATAGTTATGTATGAGATAGTTATGTATGATATAGTTATGTATGAGATAGTTATATATGAGATAGTTATATATGAGATAGTTATGTATGAGATAGTTATGTATGAGATAGTTATATATGAGATAGTTATGTATGAGATAGTTATGTATGAGATAGTTATGTATGAGATAGGATTTAGGCTTTAAAAATCCTTATATTTTTTAAGCCTATCCTATCCCTAAACTACTCTATATTTGGGTCATTTAGGGGGGCTCTAACCTCAGTCCGGGAGGGGGGGAAAGATTGTGTGTCCGGCGAATCAAGACGGCGGTCTCTTTCAATACAAATTTGGTATCTGAGACGCTTCGGGAACACAGCCTTCGTTAAGTTGACGTGCCTGAGGGGCCACTGAAACGTCCCACGTCCGTAAATGTCCCATTATACAGTCACGTAACAAAATACTAACGGACCGCAACGCTTGCTGCGTTGTTGCGCACTGAGCGGTAACTGTCTACTGGAATGCTGCGACGACGACGAGTTATAGTTATCTTTTACCTGACGGTTTTGTAACAGCTTTCTCTTTGGTGTATAACTAACTTCTATATTTAGCAGTGACCGCAATTTCTACAGATAATTACACAAAACAGATTCTCCTAAGGCCGAAAAATGGATACCTATAGTTAACCGTCGCCCGCCGTCGGGTAATTGTCAGCAGCCGGTCATTGTGCTAGCAGAGTTAGGCCCCTGTCAGGCTGTTTGTCAAGACCCTTTCCTTAGAAACGCGTGGAGGTATCACGTAATTAGAAATTCTAAAAAACCCGGCTGCGGTACAATAAAAAAAGTGGTCAAGTGCGAGTCGGACTCGCCCATGAAGGGTTCCGATGTAGCAAGTAATATTGTGACTGGATGTTTGTGTTTTAACTTTGTTTTTCATAGTGTTTGCATGTATGACAAATTATCTTTCCGGTTTTTAATAAATGTTTTATACTTAAAAACTGCTTATTTTATTTTTTTCAAACTAATTTTAGTTGAAAGTGTGTATTGAGATACGCAACACTTACTTTAAAAGTTAAAGGGGGGTGGGAATTTTTCCACTTTTGAAGGGTCTTAGTTCTTCTCATTAACGATTTACGTTGAGGAAAAATAGTTTTATAGACAACATATCCGTTTGATGAAAAAAAAAAATTTCAGTTCCATGCGAAGGGAGTCCGCTTTAATTATTAAAAAAAAAACATTTTTGTATAAAAATCTTAGTGGTTCACAAAATACATCTACATACCAAGTTTCAACTGTGTAGTACTAATAGTTTCTGCATAAAGTTGCTGTGGCATACGGACGGACGGACGGACAGAAAGACTTGACGAAACTTATTCCTTGTTTTTCTACCGAACCCTAAAAACCCAAATTAAGCCAAAAGACTTAACGTTATTATTAAGATTCGATGAAATAATTATATCAACACATAACATACGATTGACCTTCAGGCAACTACACTGCTTGCACATACATATTGTGCTTTTTTGTGCTTTTTAATTATGTCATTTATTTGCTGTAGATACTTAGTTTAAAACTAAGGTGTCTAGTTATTCACAGTTTGATCAAGACACAGTTTATTTCCTTCTTTTAAGTACAACATTCCGAAAAATCTGTAGATGCTTAGTTTAAACTAAGTTATATTTCTTATTCACAGTTTGTGCAAGACAAAGTTTATTTCCTGCTTTTAATTCGTCCCTCAGAACATTGACCCGATCAGCTGATTACAATTACAAAAAATTTACGAAGAGTTTTAAAAGTATAGTTATTATTTCTCATAAAATAATGCTATTCATGCGGGACCATTGATGCGCCAGTCCGATTCGCACTTAATACTTTGGACACTATTTACACACATTGATCTAGCCCCGAACTAGGATGCCCTGTACCTTGGGTACTAGATAACGATACACATATTTAGATAGATAAACAACCATGACTAGGGTACAAACATCCGCTCTCATCAAACAAATATTTGCCCCCACCGGGGCTCGAACCCGGGACCCTTGGCTTCGTAGGCAGGGTCACTGCCGACTCGGCCATTCGGGTCGTAGGTAGTTATATGTTTTCATTGAAACTTGTTTTGCTATCTACTCGTCACCCAACCACTCCCAGCTTGAACAAATACTCCGATTAACCCAAATTGCTCGACGTCTGAATAAAAAAATTACAACAAACACTCGAGCTTGATGCGTAGTTAGTCTAATAGACGACTAGCCGAGTTAACACGAATAATAATGTAAATTATAGGTCGCCTTGGTGTAGAGTTAGGAAGAGGGTCCATTAATAACGTGCGGCGTATTTGACGATTTTGTGACCAATTGCCGAGACCCCCCTTTTCTAAACACGTCACGAAATTAATGGACGCCCCCTAAGTACTTCATTTCTTGCTGAAATTAGGACAAGTTCAAGAGTTGACCGAGTTTAGCGACACTGTCGGGTGGTCTAATAGATTCAACGTGTTTCGATTCCCTTTTCGATAATTTATTATTCATTTGGTAGGTATATGATAACTAAATATTTTAAATGAAACAAATAACGGTGACGGGCACAAATAGCACTTAGAAATCGTAGTATATGTTGATATTTTGACGAATGGTTTAGCCTAGCGGGCAGTCAGTAGTGACCCTGCCTACAAAGCTCACGGTCCCGGGTTCGATTCCCGGAAAGGCATCACATAAATATTTGTGTATTCATTCATTCATTCATTCATTCGATGAGCATGAATATTTATTTCTTAGTCTTGAATGTTTTTATGTATTTATCTCTACTAAATATATCGTCGTCTAGTACCCATAACACAAGCCTTACTGAGCTTACTATGGGCCCAGTTCGATTTGTGTAAGATTGTCCGCTAATATTTATTATTTATTTATTTGGTTCATACTTGGAGCGTTGACCACGGGGTCATCAGACCCAGTGACGTCATCACCAAGACGTCACAGAGCCATGGTGCAACACGTGTTTGACCCACTTTAGCGGTCTGCATGCTCGCTCACTGCTGACAGGTCCCGCCGGGTTTCTTGGCGAAAGCCGCTTGTTCGCGTCCGAAGGAAAACATTGGTTCCTACAGCCCTTCACCTTCTCGTGGGTAGTGCTTAATTATTCTCAAGACATTCATTTATTCATTAACATTCATCCAGGTATTCGATAGATAACGTGACCGAATTGTAATCTTTCAAATACACTTGACACTGGCAAAATTAACCTCAAAAGAGGTTAGCTACCCATTAATAAAAAGAAACAGAAGAGTAAAAAGGTTCGTTAACCTGTGAATGCCGCCTGGAGCTAGAGGCGCTTGGGAACAAGAGAGAGAGGAGAGCCCTCGCTCACGGGCCAATTAGAAACCTGGCGTAGCCTGTACCTGCCTCGAAACTAAACTTGTTTTGATGTGGCTTCGAAAGTAACTCGTCGTGGTTGTGAAGGTGTTAGATATGTGGGAGGACGAAGATTTTGATGAATTATTCGTTGCTTGGAAATCTTCGTCCAAACATACAGGTCGCATGAGTTTGCTACAAGCAAAAGCCGAAACTGTTAACATGGATGTTGAATGGTCATTTTTCTATCAGATCATAAAGAAGAAAATAACATAAATAACGAGACCATAGTAGAACTATACCGGTATAGCCAACACCTAGAGCAAGAACTCACGATACGTCCTGTTGCCTGTGTTAGAAAGTGACACACACAGGTGTGATGACGTATTTTGAATTCGTCTTTGAGCTTCTTGGTTTTACCTGTATAGTTATCTAAGGAAGAGACATCTTTTTTACTTTTTCTTTCAATTCCAAAAAAAAAATAAAAAATGCGCCAGGCCTGTGTTTGATTTGAAACCGAAATGTCGTGCGAAATCTAAGGAAATCGTCTAAAAAAGTTTCCTCATCATTGCGTCTTTAAATTCTGGAAAAAAGTGCTAGGTACTAACCTTTTCCCTAGAGATGAACGTTTTCGGCGTATTACTAGGGATTCAAGCAGTTGAACAAGTAAAGCTGGTTGACCACAGGAAAGCATACCAGTATGCTCCTATCAATTTAATCCAACCGATTATGAGAGAACACCTTTGTCTACATATTATATTGATGTTTTGCATAGTAAGTAATTTATTATCACAGAACCTTAAATGAAAGTAATGTCGAATCAACGCCATCTGTCACAGCTAGTAACAGAACATTGGACGTGAGTTCTGGACAGGAATCGAGTTCTTGATTGTACTTCTGTGAAAACGAAAGAACTCTCACCCTGAAAAATAATTAGAAAAGATGAAATAATATTTGTCGATTTTTTATACTTTCTGATAAACATTCTAACATGACGTGATGGCACTTGGACGTGAGTGCTGGACACAAATCAAGTTCAAGATAACAGTTTTGATACGGATCTTTGAAAACCGAAGGAGTGCTCACCCTAAAAAATAATTTGAAACGATCAAAATATTATCATTCAAACTTTCTGATAAGCATTTTGGCTTGATCTAACACTTGAACTTGAGTTCTGGACTCGAATCGAAATTAAAATTACATTCCTAATACAAATCTGTAAAAAACGAAGAATTCTCGCCCTAAAGAGAGATTTTAAACGATGATAATATAATTTTTCGTCTTTTCAAACATTCTGACATGATCTGCTGGCACTTGGACGTGGGTTCTGGACTCGAATCTTAATCTTGAAAACTGTTATGATAGGGATTTTTGAGAAATGAAAGAGTTCTTGCTACAAAATGATTTGAATCGATTAAATATTATTTTTCTATATTTCAAATTTTCTGATAACAATTCTGACATGATTTTCTGGTACTTAAATGTGAATTCTGGACTCGAACCGAGTTCTGGATTGCAGTTCTGAGAAGGGTCTGTCAAAAACGAAAGAGTTCATGTCCTATAAAATGGCTTTAAACGTTTTTTTTTGGCTTTTCAAACTTTCTGACGTGATCTGCTGACACTTGAACGTGGGTTCAGAACTACAACTGAAAAATATCAGGCACTGTTGAAAACAGCCGCATGCAAAAATAATTAAATTTATTTTTGATCTGCTGGACGAACTGCTAAGTTTACTTACATTGCCGGTGGCTCATTTTAATGGTCCAAATGAGCAATCGATAAATGGTGTTCAGTAAAATGAAAATCGATCAAATGACTTTCAAAGTCACAATAGGGAACTCGCTGCAGGGGGAAGCGGTGCGTGAGTTATGGGTACAAGAAAGATGCATACATGAGCGAGAGAAAGAGGTGATGCTTCGCTCACATGCCAATAAATCTTGCGGTATCTGTACAAATATATGATACGATTAAAATTATAATTGGTTAATGAATTGATTACATTTTGTGGCTTTGCAACTATAGCTGTGTTGTAAATTTCACATAAAATAAACTAGTGGCTCAGTGAGCTGTAGACCTCACGAGTCTGTCCTTTTTCATTTTTCAGTATTTTCCACCCTATCACACCCCGACCTCTTGAAGTTTATCGGATGAAAAAGTTTTGTTGAAGGATCATCCTTATCTCCTGACTTGAACAGAGGTATCAGTTTACTATGTTTCATGAGGTCTGGGAAAGCTCCATCATCAATAAATTTAATAAATATATGTTTAAGCTAAGTGTCTACAACCAGAACTACTGACCTTTGACTTCGACCTAAAAATACTGAAAACCTATGGGGTATCTACAGGTCTTCGGTATTTTTAAGTTAGGTAATCTAAACGTTTCTGACACTGTTCTGGGGAAATAGATTCATGATTAAGTTTAAAATGAATAAATTCGAGAGACTGACTATATTATTTACATAAATGCCGGCATCAAACTAACGTAAGCGAGACGAAACAATACCTTTACTGCAAGGCCATATAGTTAGAGTACTCGTAGTAGATAAAGAGACACTCTGTTAATTGTCTACGTATTCCGTCAAGCATACAATCTGGGTCAATATCGTTTTGAATAATTCACCAAGTTCACCAGTTAAAAAACTACAATTTTTTCCACCCCGGTCGGAATTCCAATAAAGAACGAGGCCACGAAAATTGATTTCTGATAATCAAGGCCACTTATCTTATACCTAGTTGTATACGAATATAAGCCACTTCTTATAGCTAGAATGTATCGCATCACAATGATTGTAAACACGCCTGAAACCCGCAGAAAGGTAATGCGCTTGACAGTTCCCTTCAAAGTTGTTATTTGACGTCATCGCCCAGAGACATGACGACCGTGTGAAGAAAACGTAGTACGGTTAGCAACGATGTTGGTCGAGTGTGAATACGAGTGAAAGAGTATGTTTTATGACTTCATTTGATTTAATTATCACCTGTGAGGATATTCAATATTGAATAACCATGTTAGATTTGCAAGGGCTCTTGAGCTTTTTGACTAGTCCGTAACTGTATCCAAATTTATTTGGGGTTGCCACGTTATCCTAATGCAAAGAGAGTTAAACCTTGGAAAACCCAGGAAAAAATGGCAATATAAGTGACATTTTAGAGGACATACTGCGTGTTTTAATAGACAAACCAAATATTTAACTAATAAAAAACAAGCAGCTAATTGTTACCATCGTATATTTTCTTGAATTTCTTACCAGGATGTAGCTTGGCACGACTTTACCTACGGCAAGAATAAAAATGAGAAATGAGGGTATATATTACCAGGCGACTATCTGGCATGTAGATAATACTCCTTCGATTCCATAGACGTAGCCCACAGTAACAACATGCTAATTTGTTATGTCACTGGACATTGGACAACTTAAGATTTTGTCCATGAAACAGGACGATGACCTCTTTATAACAGTGATTTAAACCCTATAGAAAGTATTTGGAACCTTGTAAAGAGTAGAGTCACTGATAAGAATATTAAACAGTTGGAATCTCAAATAGAATCTTTGACTTTAGATGCTTTAAAGTCGATAAACCTGACGCCGGAAAGAAAGAGGTCAACCACGTCAAGCGCCTCGAAGAAATTACTGGTATAGAGATAGATTGATCGATGAAGAGTTCATTATTAATACCGGTTTATAATTATTAATCTGACAGTGAATCAAAGACTACAAATAAATCCAATAGCTAATGTAATTATTATCAAATTTAATTAATACATATTCTCACGACTATTTCCCGAAATAAATCTTTAGTCTCTGCCTACACCTCCACCCGCTACGATTCTGGCATACATCTCTCGCTTCCTCAACATCCATACGTCTCTTCATGCAAGCTCGCCGGTTACGGGTACTTTGAATTTACCCTTCACAAACAAATCGTCGATTTGGTCTTTATAGGACCTTCTTGGGCGTCCCCGTCTAACGGCTCCCTTCACACCCGCTTTATAAATCTGTTTCCTCAATCTCCTTTTATTCATCCTTTCAACGTGACCAAACCATCTAAGCTGGCCTTTCTCTATCCTTGTCACTATATCTTCTTTCAATCCTCAGCGTGCCCTTATAACTTAATTATTCAATCTATCTTCAAATGTTACTCCACACATACTCCTCAAAGACCTCATTTCTACAGCATTTATTCTGCTTTCATGATTTTTCTGCCTTATCCAAAATTTGCCCCCATACATCAATGTCGGATAAAATTAAACCAGGATAAAAAAATATTGAATGATGATTGATAAAAAAGAGATACTGTTTTATTAAATTAGATGAGTTATTTATTTGTTAGGTTAAGTTAGACTTATTTGATGTTCAATTACACACTATCCATTTTTAAAAACCTTTGTCTATTAATAGTAGCGTGAAATTATATTTTCTGTTTCATACTAATTTAGTAGCAATTTTATTATAACTAGCCGGACTGTACCTTGCTGCCATGGAGGCTAACGGGGCCTATTTTTTAATAATATGAAACTTCTTGGAGGATTTCGGGAATTCATGTATGGCACTTTTATCTTAACAATGGATTTGAGGAACACGGGGACACCCCATAATTAGGGTAAAGGTACCAGTTTCGAGGTACAAAACTTAGATGATGGGAAGCAATGTTTGGGAATATTCCTTGATTTCGCCAAGGCATTCGACACGGTCTTGAGGATCTCCTTGTAAACAAATTGGAAATTGTCGGAGTAAGAGGGCTTCAACTGGATTTTAGAAATAACCTATCTGGTAGTATGCAATTTGTGATGGTAGCTGATTTTACGAGACTGTAAATTGGGGGTTTCACTTGGGACCGATACTTTTCTTAATTTATATTAACGATCTCTGCCGGTTCGTATTACCTCAAGACAAAATCATCGTCTATGCCGATGACACAGTATTACTTTTCTCAGGAAGAAGTAGGGACGAAATGTTCAATAGTGCTCAGATTGGATTAAATATTGCCTCCTGTTGGCTTCAACAAAACATCTTGACGCGAAACTCTGAAAAGACTAAATACCTGACGTTCTTCATATACAAGTCTATGCAAAAATTTTCTCATACATGTAACGCGTTGGGGCTAAATACGTGCACCTGCAGAGTTTTAGAAAGGACACCGAGCATTAAATATTTTGGTATTCTACTTGATAAAAATCTAAAGTACCAATATCAAATACAAAATCTTAGTTCTAAAATTGGAAAGTTAATATATTTATTCAAGAGCCTCAGACGTTAAGCTGATGTGTAGCATTATGAGACGTATTTATGTGGCTTTATGCGAATCACCGTTGCGCTACTGCATTTCTAGCTAGATTGGTGCTCGTAAGACAGTACTTTTACTCATAGCGAGGGCTAAGCGAGCTGTGTAAAAGGTGTGTATGTATGCTTAAGAATCACCTAATAGTAAGTAGAATTTAATTTTAAGCAGACCATGTTACTGTTTTAAATTTCATCATGTATATCCCCAGGACATTGACAAAAAATTTAGATTACTTAACTCAAACAATATTGAAGACCGATGGGCTACATCAGTCGAAGTCATTGGTTAAGTAATTTTAGTTAAAACTTCAATTTTTCTTTTTTTTTTCAAAATAGATTCTTACGAACACTTTTTGAATGTCATTTGAATCAAGATTTTCATTTAATGCAAGAAAAAGTACTACCGCTTTGAAAAGTGTTATGGCAGCGGAGAAGAAGCGGCACAAGAAACTCGTACACTGCAACACGGCCTACCTTTCTTTTGTTACTTTTTTTTTGAAAAATAGGTCTTGTGATACAATCGTGTGCGTGGTTCTTGTGCTGCGATGTAAAATCAGAGCTTCATACCTCTTTGTCATTAATGTAATCATCTAACCTATAATATGCTTTAATAACATAATGTTTTTTTAACAATGCCTTCAAATTTCTTCTCTGACAAATTAAATATCTATTCTGGTATTTTGTTATAGTATTGTATACTTAAACCAACAAATGAAGTTCTAACTTTGGCTAGTCTTTAGTAAGGTTGTTTAATTTTATTTCCGATTCTTATATTATTTCGCTTGTGTCTATCAACATTTTTAGTGAAGCTATTTATTATCTTCCTAACGTGCATGATATTTTCATAAATATAATGACACATACAGTCATAGTGCTAATTTATTTAAAGAGTACCCTCAGGGATTCACGAATGCCTAGGTTATAAATTGCTCTAATAGCCCTTTTTGTAGAACAAAAATTAAGTCAATATCAGCAGCTCGGCACCACAGCAAAATTTCATAGGACATAATGCTGTGGAAATACCAATACCAATAGAATTTAATACATTTAATTTTTTTCGCATTAAGCGCTAGATGCACTAAGCAGTAAACCAATTATGAAGTTGTCCAAGAGCGTTATTTACTACGTCATAGTTCTTTACATGTCAATCTACTTTAAATATAAGAGATGTAACATCAGCCAATAACACAATCTTTGACAAATTCTGAACCATGTAGGGCAAATAATTAATATAGACTAAAAATAGGAAAGGACCTAATATGCAACCTTGAGGCACGCCAATTTTTACGCGAGATCCTAATGATTTGGTTATGTTAATCTGAACCTTCTTAATTATATTATGTAAATATGAGCTCAAAAGTTCTAGGGCTTTATTTTTAATACCGTAGTGTTCCAGTTTTAACAGTAAAGTTTCATGATTTACGCTATCAAATGCTTTGGAAAGGTCACAGAAGACACCAATGACATCTTTTGATTCTTCCCATACACTAAAAGTTCAACACTAGCATCTGTGGTACAACGTTTTTTTGTAAAGCCAAATTACTGGTTATGTAATATATTATTGAAATTAAAATGGGAAAGCATTTGATTGAGCATGATCTTTTCAAACACTTTACTAAATACCGGTAAAACTGATACAGGCCTATTATTACTGGGATCTTTTTTATCACCAGCTTTATATAGAAAAACTACTTTGCTATTTTTAATTAACTCGGGAAAGGTACCGTGATCAACACATTCGCTAAATATGTAAGCTAAATATGGTGCTAATATATCTACAATTGAGGTACAATTGACTGACATCTCCTATAAGTCTTCAGTGTTCTTAACTGTAATGTCTTTAAAAGTCTTAATAATATACTGGGGACTGACATGACTAAACTTAAATTCAGTTGCGCCGGCGTCCACGTTTTCCTCAAGAAATGTAGCTGAAAGGGATGGTGAAGATTTTATGGGTTCAGTGGTTTTCAAGGGTATATAAGTAAAAAAATGTCTCGAATTTCTGAGCTACTTCTGAATTTGCACTAATAATACCGCGATCTGTCTTAAGTGGAAAGTTATACTCGCGTGGCTTTGTACTACCTGTTTCGCTATTTATAACTTTCCATCCTCGTTATAGCCCCACACTAAGCTTACATATATATAGGTATCTATATATATAAAAATGAATCGCTGTTCGTTAGTCTCGCTAAAACTCGAGAACGACTGGGCCGATTTAGCTGATTTTGGTTTTGAAATGGTTGTTGTAGGCGAGGGAAGGTTTAAAAGTAGGGTAAGATAGGGTAGGGGTAGGGCAGGGGTAGGGTAGGGGTAGGGCAGGGGTAGGGTAGGGGTAGGGCAGGGGTAGGGTAGGGGTAGGGTAAGGTAGGGGTAGGGCAGGGTAGGAGTAGGGTAGGGTAGGGTAGGGGAAGGGTAGGGGTAGGGTAGCGGTTGGGGTAGGGTAGGGGTTGGGTAGGGTAGGGGTTGGGTAGGGGTTGGGTAGGGGTTGGGTAGGAGTTGGGTAGGGGTTGGGTAGGGGTAGGGTAGGGGTAGGGTAAGGGTAGGGTAGGGCAGGGTAGGGGTAGGGTAGGGCAGGGTAGGGGTAGGGTAAGGGTAAAGTAGGGGTAGAGCTACCCGCAGCGAAGCGACAGCGGGTCAGCTAGTATTCAATAAAAATGTTGACGATGGAACTTTCCCGGACCTCATGAAACACATTAAACTGATACCTTCAAGTCGGGAGACAACGTTGATCTTTCAAATTTCAGACCAATATCTGTCTACCAGTACTAAGTAAAATATGCGAAAAGATTATACACAATCAATCACACAAAAGCACCTCTTCAAAATTGTCTATAACATTAATTTGGTCCACACTTAATCATTTATTGTTAAAAGATGGTAAAACCAGTGAATCAAGTTCTTACTTCCAATATAAGGCAAGTTGAGACAGGTTTAGTGTTAGACAGCAATACTTGAGAATTTGTAAATGATACGAGTTTTCTTGGAATAACTTAGCTTTAACTTAGATAGGAATCAGACAAAACACGGATGTCTCTACAGTGAGGCTAGCCTATTTTTAAACCCCGACGATCAAAAGAGGGCTGTTATTTGTTTGAAGTGTCTTTTTATCTGTTTGCTGTGTTTATGTGTCTGTGTGTATGTCTGTCTGTGGCACTCTAGAGCTCAAACGGGTAGACGGATTTTAATGCGGTTTTTTGTAAATGTTATTTGCTAAACAAGGACACAAGTCAACCAAATTTTAGACTTAAACCGCAGACGACGAAAAATATGAGGTTTGTTACAGGTTTGAGGCGTCTGTGTGTGGGTGTGTGTGTGTGTGTGTGTGTTTGAGGATGTGTATCTGTGTGTCTGTCTGTCTATCTGTGGCACCCTAGCGCTCAAATGGGTCGACGGATATTGGTTATGCGGTACAAGTCAGAGACGGCGAAAAAGAAGGATTTTGGTGATTCTGCACACAAGTCAGAAATAATGTATTACTGAGACACAGATTGACTTCCACATTTAATCTTTGTAATTCTTCCAAAGCCGCTTTGTCATGGGAACTATTGAATAGTTTTCTCTAATTTAGTTCACAAATTGCAACAACTTGTAAATTTTTTACGCGACTTAAAGCTAAGATATACGACAGCCTTTTCTACTGTAGTTCCTTGCAAATTCAATAAGTCGGGGTATTTTGAAATTTTGAAATTTATAGTTATATTTACTTTCATATTGTTATGCACCACAGGTAAAGCGTTTCATATACGCTTTAGCAGTGGATATGCAATAATTTTTTATATCACAGAATCAATTTATTCGAGCAATTTGGAATTTAAAATGCACAGACTCCATAAGAGTATTTTTTAAACAAATGAACATACTCACTGTATGTATGCAAGAACCTTTCAAAATTTTCCAAAATCAGCGGTAACTATAATGTTTATCTAAAAAAAATCACAGACTCCTTGCACCCTGGCTTAGACTCGCGAAAGTTAGCAATAACTACAACAGGAAATCTGAAGATTTTAAAATTGCCATATGAGTAAAAACCACTATCTAAAAAGAGATATAACAATATTCAAGATTAAATAAATGACACGAATTTATGGTGATAATCTAAAGCTAGTGTTTAATCGCACATCAAAAATACTGATTTTCACAGCAAAAAAGGATCAGCAAAAACAATTTTTATGTGTTAAGTATTTTTGTTGTTCTTACTGTAATGGTACACGAGAGTCGGTACATTAGATACTTCATTCTGCGTGATAGAGGGCTAGCCCAACGCCGCGCTGTTTTGAGTACGAGAATCGGTTCAGATAACGTTTGGGGGTTTTGTGTAGCTTACTGGCAAAGTTTGCAAAAAAAAAGACGCGTGGGTTCATTCGTGGAATTTCAGTTCAGGTCAAGTTTTTTGTCACATTCCTGCGAGATGTGTAAAGATCAGAGCCGATTTGGCTGCGCGTTGAATAAAATTATGAATAACTAAATAATGAAAGGTTATTATGGAACGATACGGAGAAAGCTATTATGTAGATTGCAAATATACAATTGCGATTGAGGTATGAGATGGAGGGTCTGACACCTCTGGATTGAATATCATTCTGGTAGGTCTTTTGCTACGCGCACCTAGCGGTCGGGTAATGCTTAATTAATCGCAACAAGCTTTTATTGGTCAGCGATCAACAGATTCTGTGTATCGGCAGTACCAAATGATTTGAGTGATAACCTACGGTTGATCATAGTGAATATGCGTACACACAATTTGTAGAACGGCGGATCTGCATGGCATGGTTGAAATTGGACCCTGTGTAGTTAGTGATAAGAAGCTTCGCTTGGGCAGAGCGTATTTGCAAAGGACGCATGTGGGGCATATAAATACGAGGGTCTGGGAGGGGAGAGCATTCAGTCTTAGCGTCTAGCTACTGCGACAGTCGTCTTCACGAGTTCTAAACAGTTTTTGTCTGCCGTGTTACGCGTCAGAACTATACGAATTTGTGATTGCGAAGTTTCAGTGGGTTTTCGTGAGTGTCTGAAGCGCCGAGATATACCTCGGTTCCTACCTTTATATCAACCTACCCCTAATTCCAAAACTATCCTTGGGTCGTTAGGAAAGAACTTTTAAGTCAATTTATCTGAGTCTGAGTCTGGGCTTGGAGCGACCCTAAATTCCTTTTTCCTTCACCATAGGGTTCCTGGATTGGCTCTTAGGATATTCGCGGGCTAATCCTCTCCTCATTTCCTTTCGAGTAGCGAGTTTTGTAATTCCCACACACACAGTCGTTAAACATTCAAGCACATTCAAATCAAACTCAACCATTTTCGAGTGGTGTCGATAATGGACGTGGTATAACACTAGGTTTTTAGACTAGGCTAGACAGGAGTTTAGTTGCGGCTAAACCTAGGTTGTCAGGGCATAGGGAGACTGTTTGATCGATGAGGTTCCGCGGATGGAAATAACAAATTCAGAACAAAGTTAAACCGGTGTCAACACAGATAACATATCCTGTTGATATTTTGACATTTGAGTGTTATCGGGGACGCGCGAAGAGATCAATTTACAGTCTAACGTTCATTGTTTAGGTCCGGGTAGGTGTTTTGCATTGCCTTGGGTCAGATTGGATTCAAGTTGCATTTTTAAATTAAATGTAAATTTCGTTGGATGTCTAATGTGTAAGTTGAGTCGGTATATATGATTTGGCTCAGCCCAGGACGTGCTGCGGCTAGTGGAATTCATAGTTCGGTATTTATCGAACTATGCACTTCGCTATGGTGTGGGTTAGATATCCTAAAACAATAATGCTTGCGTTTCGATAACATCCAGCTCAAATTGCGCAGAGTTGAAGGTTTCAAAACGTTACGGACCTTTTGAGGTAACCGCTAGTTCAGAACCCATTTCGGAACTCAAATCGCAATTGTGTAAACCGGTGAATCAAATATATAATTGGAACCACCACAAGCCGCTACTAGCGAGCACATGAAATATCATTGAGTACTCACGTCGTAAAACTACGACGGATATCTATACTATAACTGTGATCGATCACTAAAACTAAAACTAAAACTAAACCAAAAGATGTTCCAATGCGCTCATATATACAAAAACCAGATGGTGCCATCACATAAAATATAACAACGATCGTTTTGGCGCAATACACCGCTGACTGATGCGAATTACCGGCTCGCGGACATATATGCTTTCTCTGTCTAACTAGAAACTGTAGCTTCTGAATTAAACTTCGTTCGACTATTGTACGCCTAACGGATTTCTCGACGAACGAGAAATTCAGACTTATCATTCTTACTTACAAAACTTACAGCCGAATCGGGTCCTCTCATTTTGGGATAGATAGAATAGACGATCATAGCTACTGTTAGCGGCGGCTACGACCTTGGCTTGGGGCCGGTACAGATTTTGGTGCCGTGACCAGGATATCCTAGATAGTCTGATACCTAGATATTCCTAGATATTCTAAAAGAATCAAGGTCTAACGCGTTACTTTTAAAAATAACACAACGTAGAAACGATTTTAAACAGTTCAGTTTTGTAAATAAGAAATAAGCAAAAAAAAGGGGCATTGTTTTCAGACGAGCTACGGCGGTTTAATAGGAATAATGGCCGGCCGGCCTAGGAAAAACGGTAGTCGGGTAGCACAAAATTCACTTTCACACACAAGTGAAATGGCGTCAGGGCAGGTGACGCAATTGTTATCTGAAATAGTGAAAAGATTAGACAGTTTGGAAAGGGGTTCCAGCACGAGCAATGCTAGTAGGACTTCGGACAGACAGACTGACAGACAGGAACTAGAGACGTTTGAACAATCGGTAGAAAAACGTCAATCATGCATTGTGAAAATGACACAGAAGTTGCCGACATTCGATGGGCGGAGTTCGGAAAATCCCATGATTTTCTTAAGAGATTTAAAGGCTTATATTAAAGTCTCGGGAGATAGTTCTAGGGCTTTGATATGGGCAACGGATAGTTTGGTAGGAATTGCAAAAGTTCGAATGAGCATATACAGAGACTCATGGCGAACCTATTCGGATTTTGAAAAAGATTTCAGAGAGGTATTCTGGGGTGATAATGAACAGGAATTAATTAAGCAAAGATTCCTAACTGCGAAGTTTGATTCTAAGAAAGGTCAAAGTATGGAAGAATTCTTTGCCTCTCAATTGAATAGCATATATGAGCTTACGATACCGTTTACTGATACGGAGAAAATCAACACGATTTTCAGACAGTTGCCGCGTGATATTCAGGTAGCGTTTTTTGCTAGAAAGGAGACTATGACCATACGGGATGCGGTCGAATTCCTTCGGCATTTAGAACGGAATGTCGATGGGGGATTAAGTGCGATACATGGTTCGGAACCTATGGATACGAATAATGTGAGGCGAGATAGCTACATGCGTGGGCAATATCGAGCTATGCGGGTAAATACGTTACGTTATAACGCGATAAGTCGTAGTAATAATTATAACGTGGTAACGAAGGGGCGAAACGAATTTGGGACGCGCGGTCGCGGTTATTTTCGCGGTAGAAGCGGACAGCCTCAGCCTAGCTTCAAGGCAATAGGGTTTCAGAGGGGTTCAGGAGATACAGAGGCAGGGCAAAGTTCAAGTGACAGGAATAATGCGATAAGTCAGAATTCAAAAAACTAGTGGACTCGCGCGGGTCGTTCGCGCTCAGATATTTATTACGGTTCGGGTGGACAGCCGACCAAATTGGAAAAAAGCATAGATTGTATGATTTGTGTAATTTGGATTCGAACGTGGGTGTGAATGAATTTATTCAATTATTAGCGCATAAAGCGCACGGATATGCCGTGTGTTTAGAGGAAAAATCTAGATCGAATTGTAGAGATCGAAATGACAGACGTTTACATACGATATTCAGAGACGACGATTCGACTGAGTGTGGGCGCGAGTTATGTAGTACTTTGACATTACCTGAGATAGATGTGCGTATTGGGAATATTGTTGTAAGGAGTTTGATTGATTCGGGGAGCGAAATCAGTGTAATAAGTCGGAGAGTATACGAAGAAGTATGCAGTCAATTGGGAAAACCGACGGAAATACCGATTCCAAGTTTGAGAATCACAGGTGCGTTTGGAGTCAGTAAGGAAAAGGTTGATAAATTAGTAACGTTACCATTAACGATAGGTGAATGCGTTATCGATACTCCAATGCTAGTATTAACAAGGGTGCCTAAAGATTTAATTTTGGGGTTTGATTTTATACAACAGACGCGAGCGAGTTTAATGTGTGAGGGTAATAAGAGGCTAATTATACGAAGCGCCGGGCGGATGTGTGAAATACCATTAGGTACTGGCCCTAATCAGGATTTTTGCTGTTGTACAATGGAAGTACAGAACCAAGATACCAGTAGAAATATGATAGAGGAATATGTGAATAATTCATCAATACCTGTTGAACACAAAACAAGGTTATTGCCGGTGTTAAATAAACATGCAGAGTTGTTTAGCGATAGGATAGGTCGGACAAATAAATATATACATGAGATAAAAATGAGACATGAAACGCCTTTCGTAAAACGAAGCTATCCCATACCGTTCGCATATCGCGATAAAGTAACAAAACGTTTGGAAGAAATGGAATTTATAGGTATTATTAGCAGGCAATCTACGGATTTCAGCAGTCCATTGACTTGTACATTAAAGAAAACGGGAGAGGTCCGTATTTTGCTAGATGCACGACAATTAAACACTGGAATGGTCGGGGAGGTTGAAACCACACCTTTAATGAGTGAGATATTGCAATCCGGGCGCCGGATAAATTACATAGGAGTTATTGATATCAAAGATGCGTATTTTTCTATACCATTATCAGACGAATCTAAAAGATACACGGGTTTTGTATATCAAGGCAGAAGTTATGTTTACAACGTTTTACCTCAGGGGTTGAAAACCAGTGTGGGTTCATTTTCGAGGGCGATGGATTTAATTCTAGGGCCAGAGGTTAGGTCATATTGTTTAAATTTTGTTGACGATTTGGCAATTTTAACTGAGGGTGACTTCGAACAGCATTTGTCTCAAGTGGACACGGTTCTGAGTAAATTGAAAGACGCGGGCTTCACATGCAAACTAAAAAAATGCGAGTTTGCACAAAAAAAGGTCAAGTTATTGGGGCATATTTTGTCTACACAAGGTTTGCAGATGGACCCGGACAAAATTGAAACACTTAAATTATATCCGTCACCCAGAACTGTCAGGCAATTGAGGGCGTTTTTGGGGTTCATAAATTACTTTCGGAGGTTTATAAAAAATTTTGGAACGTTGACACGGCCCTTGTACAATTTATTACGGTCTGGAGTCAAGTTCATCTGGAGTGAGCAGATGCAAAGTGCTTTTGACGAGATAAAAAATCAATTCTTAGAAATTATAATTTTGAGTCAGCCATTGGCGGGAAAAACATATTATGTTCAATGTGACGCCAGCGCTATAGGAATTGGGGGCTATGTTTATCAGTTAGATGATTCGGGCCAGGAACTAATTATAGGGTTCTGTTCGCAGGCATTCAAGGGTGCCCAGACTAGATGGGCTACCAGTGAACAGGAAATGTATGCAGTTATATACACTTTAAAGCGATTTGAGATATATTTGCGGGGAGAAAAGGTTATTATTAGAACTGATCATAAAAGTTTGACGTTCATTAAGTCGTGGACCTTATTAGGGGCACGCGTAACAAGGTGGATTATGTTTTTAGAACAATTCGATTACGACATAGAATTTGTGCGAGGGACTGATAATCAAATTGCCGACACGCTAAGCAGGCAGATAGCGGGACCTGGAGGTATGAATGACAGTATAAATGTTCAGTCGGGGATATTCTGGTTTCAGGCATCGAATACCGCAAGTGTTATTTCGAGTTTACGGGACATTGCGAGATTACAAAGCGAAGATGAGCGGTTAAATCGAATTAGCGGTTGTATCAGACGTAAGGTGGTAGATACCGGAACGAGAGGTTTTGAAAATTATAAGCTAGTAGGTGATACGTTATATTTTCACGTGCCGAAGCGGAACGTACAGTTGCTAGTAATTCCGAAATCACTACAGGAGGAACTAATTTTGCACATACATGAAGAAATAGGTCACTACGGCAGATATAAAATATTAGCACTGATGAAGGACAGATATTATTTTCTTCATATGAGTAGGGTGATTAGCGCGGTGATAAGAAGTTGTGACATATGTCAAAAGGTCAAACCAAGTACTAACAATACCGTTGGTCCTTGTACACCGGTGTTGGCGGAAAAGTTGGGTGAGAAAGTTTTCTCGGACCTTTATGGGCCATTGCCCGTAGGTAAATTCGGATATCAATATATATATCTGATTCAAGACGTGTACAGTAAAGTAATAAAATTGTATCCAATGCGAAAAGCGACAGGTAGGAGCGTGCTCGCTTGTACAAAGAGATTTCATAGGGAAATACCTATCGAAACTATAATTACGGACTCAGGACCACAGTTCATATCGAAAGTTTGGGAATTTGGACTCAAACAGCTGGGGATTCGGGTCACTCATACGTCGGTGTATTGTCCAAATTCTAATAGCGTAGAAAGAGTGAATCGCGAGCTAGGTCGGCTGATTAGAACTTATTGCGGCGGAAGTAATCGTAGTTGGGTAGACGTGTTACCGGACATTCAGAATTGCTATAATAATATCGAACACACAAGCACAGGCTTTGCGCCTAATGAGTTAGCGTTTGGTAGGCGGGAACCGTTAACTATTGACAAGGAATTAGGCGATGAATGGTTATTAGGCCATAGTGTGCGAGATTCGGAACAGGTGCGAAATGTAGCGATAGAAAACTCTAAAAGTTCTAGTGAACGACGTAAGCGACAGGCGGACAAACGGCGTAAGTTAGAAGTCTATCGTATAGGTGATTATGTGAAACTTATGACTTTTGTGCGTTCAAATAAAGAACATAAAATCATGCGGAAATTTTCGTTGTTGTATAAAGGGCCTTATGTTATTTCGGCAGTGGTATATCCTAACTGTTATACGTTAGTAGATCCGGGTTCAAATGAGATATTGGGTAACTTCAATACTATAAATATAGCCAGGTATTATGTGAGGACGAATAAGGGCGTAGATAAATAAGATAGTGTATAACGGTTATATAATTAAGCTGTAAGCTGTAAATTTGAGTAACTACTTTGTAGATTTAAGGATCTTGCATGGTTTGGAAACAAAAAAAAAAAAACAAAAAAAAAAAAAACAATTTGTATATATATAGTAATACGAATTAGGATAAATTGCGGGTAAACGAGGTTGTATAGTAAGATAGATAAATAAGATAAGACAGGAGAGAACTCAATCGAGTTGTGTAAATATTATATACATAATTGACAGATTCATCGGTCGGTGTACATGATTTGAGATGTCCGAACATATAGAGTAGATATGTACAAAGTATGGGTAGCATAGTGGTAATGAGATCCTTGCGCCATGTTAACTGAGATAAACAGTGTCTCAAGGTCTGGGAGGGGGCTGTAATGGTACACGAGAGTCGGTACATTAGATACTTCATTCTGCGTGATAGAGGGCTAGCCCAACGCCGCGCTGTTTTGAGTACGAGAATCGGTTCAGATAACGTTTGGGGGTTTTGTGTAGCTTACTGGCAAAGTTTGCAAAAAAAAAAGACGCGTGGGTTCATTCGTGGAATTTCAGTTCAGGTCAAGTTTTTTGTCACATTCCTGCGAGATGTGTAAAGATCAGAGCCGATTTGGCTGCGCGTTGAATAAAATTATGAATAACTAAATAATGAAAGGTTATTATGGAACGATACGGAGAAAGCTATTATGTAGATTGCAAATATACAATTGCGATTGAGGTATGAGATGGAGGGTCTGACACCTCTGGATTGAATATCATTCTGGTAGGTCTTTTGCTACGCGCACCTAGCGGTCGGGTAATGCTTAATTAATCGCAACAAGCTTTTATTGGTCAGCGATCAACAGATTCTGTGTATCGGCAGTACCAAATGATTTGAGTGATAACCTACGGTTGATCATAGTGAATATGCGTACACACAATTTGTAGAACGGCGGATCTGCATGGCATGGTTGAAATTGGACCCTGTGTAGTTAGTGATAAGAAGCTTCGCTTGGGCAGAGCGTATTTGCAAAGGACGCATGTGGGGCATATAAATACGAGGGTCTGGGAGGGGAGAGCATTCAGTCTCAGCGTCTAGCTACTGCGACAGTCGTCTTCACGAGTTCTAAACAGTTTTTGTCTGCCGTGTTACGCGTCAGAACTATACGAATTTGTGATTGCGAAGTTTCAGTGGGTTTTCGTGAGTGTCTGAAGCGCCGAGATATACCTCGGTTCCTACCTTTATATCAACCTACCCCTAATTCCAAAACTATCCTTGGGTCGTTAGGAAAGAACTTTTAAGTCAATTTATCTGAGTCTGAGTCTGGGCTTGGAGCGACCCTAAATTCCTTTTTCCTTCACCATAGGGTTCCTGGATTGGCTCTTAGGATATTCGCGGGCTAATCCTCTCCTCATTTCCTTTCGAGTAGCGAGTTTTGTAATTCCCACACACACAGTCGTTAAACATTCAAGCACATTCAAATCAAACTCAACCATTTTCGAGTGGTGTCGATAATGGACGTGGTATAACACTAGGTTTTTAGACTAGGCTAGACAGGAGTTTAGTTGCGGCTAAACCTAGGTTGTCAGGGCATAGGGAGACTGTTTGATCGATGAGGTTCCGCGGATGGAAATAACAAATTCAGAACAAAGTTAAACCGGTGTCAACACAGATAACATATCCTGTTGATATTTTGACATTTGAGTGTTATCGGGGACGCGCGAAGAGATCAATTTACAGTCTAACGTTCATTGTTTAGGTCCGGGTAGGTGTTTTGCATTGCCTTGGGTCAGATTGGATTCAAGTTGCATTTTTAAATTAAATGTAAATTTCGTTGGATGTCTAATGTGTAAGTTGAGTCGGTATATATGATTTGGCTCAGCCCAGGACGTGCTGCGGCTAGTGGAATTCATAGTTCGGTATTTATCGAACTATGCACTTCGCTATGGTGTGGGTTAGATATCCTAAAACAATAATGCTTGCGTTTCGATAACATCCAGCTCAAATTGCGCAGAGTTGAAGGTTTCAAAACGTTACGGACCTTTTGAGGTAACCGCTAGTTTAGAACCCATTTCGGAACTCAAATCGCAATTGTGTAAACTGGTCTTTTCGGATCGTTATTGCCGTGAATCAAATATATAATTGGAACCACCACAAGCCGCTACTAGCGAGCACATGAAATATCATTGAGTACTCACGTCGTAAAACTACGACGGATATCTATACTATAACTGTGATCGATCACTAAAACTAAAACTAAAACTAAACCAAAAGATGTTCCAATGCGCTCATATATACAAAAACCAGATGGTGCCATCACATAAAATATAACAACGATCGTTTTGGCGCAATACACCGCTGACTGATGCGAATTACCGGCTCGCGGACATATATGCTTTCTCTGTCTAACTAGAAACTGTAGCTTCTGAATTAAACTTCGTTCGACTATTGTACGCCTAACGGATTTCTCGACGAACGAGAAATTCAGACTTATCATTCTTACTTACAAAACTTACAGCCGAATCGGGTCCTCTCATTTTGGGATAGATAGAATAGACGATCATAGCTACTGTTAGCGGCGGCTACGACCTTGGCTTGGGGCCGGTACATTACATGTTCAATCTAATACGAAGGATAATTCGCTTCATTCACCTCCTTTACCCGTCACCTAACCTACCGCAGTATTTTCCCCTGATATTTGCTGTGAAAATCAGTATATATTTGCTGTGAAAATTAGTATTATTGATGTGTAGGTTAATATTTCCCATAATCGAACTCAACACAGAACTCACTCAATTATTTCGTAATTATTTATTCTTGTAATACTTTGATGCACAAAACAGTAAAAACAAAACAAATACAAAGGAAAGAACATGTACAAAGGCGAGCTTATCTCTAATAAGAGATTTTATCCAGCAAATCTAGAATGGAGAGGAAAAAAATAAACTAAAGGTAGAACTATGTGCAAAACAATAAAAATCTTTACAAAAATAAACTACTTACGAACATCTACATAATACTAAAAATCATGCTATATATAAATATGTATCATAAACATAAATAGTAGATACAAATAAATACTAATACTTATCACGGAAAAGAAATTCTTTCCAACGACTTCAAGTGTGAATTGACGGACTGTCTCTGATGGCGCATGAAGAAGAGACTGGGCAAGCGTGATTTTTGTGTAACGAGGCAGGAAGTTTTGAAGACCAGAGGGAATGGAAAGTGGCAAAGACCCGTCTACTAACCTCGCTGACATGCTCTGACCAGGACAGCTGGTTATCATACATAGCACCTAGATTTTTGGCCTTGGTGCTGTATGAGATTACGATTCCATCATAGGTTACAGGAGCAATAGAAATATGCTGTATCAAGTAAAGGGAGTACCTGAACCTAATGATCATAGCCTGTGACTTAGTAGGGCTGAAAAAGAGACCATGAGACGAGTCCCAAACCCTGATCTTCTCGAGATCGGCATTTAACACCTCTACATCTGGTACCATATCACAGGGGGTAAAATGGAGGTATATCTGGAAATCGTCGGTGTAAAGATGGTATGATGAGGAGAGGACACCTGAGATAGAATAAATGAAGATAGAGAAAAGAAGATGGGAGAGTATACCACCCTGGGGGACTCCCGCGAAGAGGTCAGACCACTCCGTTGAAGTCGTCTTCGACGTTATACGCTGCTGGCGGCCTCTCAGATAAGAGTCGAACCAGTTAGCAGAGACAGAGGACACATTGAAGGACTTCAATATCTCAACGAGAATGTCGAAATCGACGCAATTAAAGGCGCTGCTGAAGTCGAGCAACGCTATTACAGTGAGCTGTTTCTTATCTATTGCTTGCTGAATGTCATCGGTGACTTTGAGTAAGGCCGTGACGGTACTGTGACCCGGTCTAAATCCGGACTGGAATCGATTCAATAAGTTGTTAGAGGAAAGGTAGGAGGAGAGCTGCGAATTGATAATGGATTCTAGGGCTTTGGAGAGGATTGGCAGGATATATATCGGACGAAACTCTTTAAAGGAGGAGGAGGGATTTGAAGTTTTGGGTAAAGGGATAACAAATGCTTTTTTCCGCACGTTAGGGAAGGAACAACTGGAGATAGAGTGGTTCATAATATGTGTGATAGCTGGAAGTAGCTCGTCGAGCACACAGCTGATCATTTTAGTGCAGATATTATCATCTCCTACAGCTTTGTAGGAAATGGTGAGCACTGCTTTCTTAACTGCATCAATTCCGACAAGACTGAAGTCGAATGGAGTGGAGGTGGAGGCGGACCTCGAGCGCATGCGACGCAGAGTGGCATCCTTTACAGTGGGTTTAATGACGACAGGGTGAACTGATAAGAATTTATTGAGGCCGTTGAGATCAACATTGTCAACCAAATGATTCTGAGACTTACCGACACCAAGCGACTTGAGGAATTTCCACACCTGGGAGGGTTTATAACTCTCAATGCACTGAAAGATTTGGCGTTTGGCATCACGACACATGCGGTTACATCGGTTTCGTAGGCATCTGAAAAGTGCAAGGTACTCGGCTGTAGGCTCCTTTTTGTACTGGTTTTTGGCCCTATTCCGTTAAGCCATCAAGCGCTTGATAGCGTCAGCGAGCCAGGGTACTGGAAGTTGTTTTACCTTGACCTTCTTAACCGGTGCATGCTTGTCAAACAGTCTCAGAATCATGGTGGATCTTTTCATCCACAGTCTCACTGGAGATAACAGGTGACCAGTCGATCGATGCAGTATAAATAGCCTTGAAGCTACTTCTTCTTGGGTTGCTTAATCTTTAAGAGACATAAATCAGACCATGAAAGGAAAAAGGAGAGTTGAACTGTCCATGTTTCGTAACCTTCTCCAAATCCGAGACGATCATGAGAATGATGAGTGGAGTTTGGTTGAAAATGAGTTGCGTTTAGAGGAAGAATATGTAAATTGAAAGAATTTACAATGGACTGAATGATAAAGAGGAGTCAGCTGATTGAGGAAAGACTCGAAAGAGTATAATCAATACGGAGTTAGGGACTATAGAGAACGCCCAACAGAACTTTATAATGGTGAAGACAGATTTCAAGAAAAATATGTTTTGCAAATTCATACTCACTCGGCGAGACACTGACAACTCTGCAAGGAATATCCGAGGAAGGTCAATGGATACGCCGCCATCCGCCTTCCCAATTCTGTCGTTCCGATAGAACTGGAACCCAGGCAGCATATTCCTGCATATTATTTATAATGTATCTAATATTTGTATTAGTTAAATAAAACCTATATTTACAAGAGATCAAAAAAACAATCTGTGGAAGTTTCTTCGCCCTACTTTTCCCACAGTAGTCCAATTTAGAGAACAGGCATAAAATTACGTTTTATAAAGGTATGTTAATATTTACATGATAATAAATAATTTCGAATCTCAAATTATGGCGACGTCGTAATTATAACTCTAGCTGTAGAATTAATAAATAAATAATAAATACATTTTAGAGGACAATACTACACAAATCGAACTAGGCCCATAGTAAGCTCAATAAGGCTTGTGTTATGGGTACTAGACGACGATATATTTAATAGAGATAAATACTTAAGTAAATACATAGAAAACATCCAATACTAAGAAACAAATATTCATGCTCATCACACAAATATTTCCCTTACCGGGATTCGAACCCAGGACCGTCAGCTTCATAGGCAGGGTCACTACCCGCTAGGCTAAACCGGTTGTCAATGATATGTCATCAAGAATGTGCGGGTTGGCTATAGATATCGTCCATATGATTTGTATTATTATGTTAATGGAGGGGGTTACCCCCTGTCCCCCTAGTATAGGTTTTTTTGCGAGGAAATGTATAGTTTTTGAGAAATAAATTTATTTTGTTAAAATTTGAGGTTATCTTCACATAATTTTTGTTATGAAAGTGATACGATGTAATTAAGCAACCCGTAGAGGGTTGGGCGATAGCTTCCTATGCGGTCTTGTGGCATTTTAGCGTATTTACGATTAAAATAAAATTCAAAGACTTACGCGAAATTAAACTCAATTAACCCATTTATTAAAAAAATAAGCACTGTGAATACGGAGTTCAATTAGCATTATATTTCTTGAGTCAAATTTGGCTAGAGTAGGTTATTGTGGTTAAATTTCAAAACCTAAACCTCTAAAATGCAAAACCGGAGCGTGGCGAAGCGTAGCGGAGCGAAGCGTATGCAAATAAGGACAACATTTAATTGTATGATTTTTTAGGTCGATGCACTGCAATGTAGTATCGCAGCCACAGCCCCATAGTAGCCATAGCTAGTGCAATTTAGAACATAAACATAACCTCAAAAAATACCTTTTCCCGAGGAAATTCCAGGGTAACCGTCGCTCTCCCCTCTACCGGTTGCTTTATGTCACTTTGTTGCAAAAAAAATGTAAATATTACCTCAAATATAACTCCCCCTACCGCCGTCACCACCTCCCTCTCCTAAATTAAGGTAAACGATATATATAGTTTAACCGAATATGCCGTTGTAATGAATATGGCCAACGAAAATTTCAGTGAATGCAGTTAGATTTAAAAAAAATAAGAAAAAATCGTTGGTTTTAGTTATTTGATGTCTTAAAAATTGACGGAGTTGTCAAAGCTCAATCGAATCACCGCGAAACGAATTTTTCAACTGAGCGTCGCATGTAGGATCAGCGATGACGTCACTTTACTCGTCAGGTGAGATCGGTCGGGCTCATTCGGCTCAAGCGCGCGATACTGTAAACAAACTCGCATAAACACACGAATAAAACTAAAATGACCAAGAAATATTGCATTGTGCCCATGTGCAGTAACTCGAATGTTAAAACACCAAATAAGTTATTTTTTTATCTGCCATTAAGCCCTTAAATAAGAAAAAAGTGGATGAACGCCGTAAGGACTGAAGATACTATTGGAAAAAAAGTAGTGCTTACTATTGTGAAGATCATTTTGACTTAAGTTTACCCCTTTTTTAGATGTTTTACTTGTTAAACATGTTATACCTACTTCTTTTAATTTGTTGTTTTTAAGTTTAAAGAAGATGAATTTGCATCAATTACCTCTGGAATAAGCAAGAGTTTGATTGCGCGTTGAGTGTTTCTAAAGCTAGACCAAGAGTGGATGGTGAACCAAGCCTTTGAACCTTAGTACCAGATACTGGAATGCAGTTTAGCTTGTCGGGGATATCGTAAGCTATAAGAATATTGTACCCACTTTCACCTGTCATAAAGAATCAAATGACCAAATCTTCAGTTACTTGGCTGTTTAAAAATAAATGTCACATATTTAAAGATGATACTGTCCGACCGAGTCCTAATTCTCGTGATGGAAATAGGACTTGGAGACAATACTGAAACCTGGAACCAGGAATAAGAATGAAGTCGTGTTTTGACACTTTAAGCATGGTAAGCTGGTATCGAAATTTTTATGTCATGAGCAGATAATAGAATGAGGATTTTGAATCAGTGCTGAAACTATGTAACAAGTCATAGTAAAGCCATCGTGTTTGTACTCAATTTGTAAAGGATGATGAGCTAGTTACGCAAACTTGGTAACATGAGTTGGTGATGACATTAAGTATACATACAGGGTCAGTGACCCTGCCTATGAAGCCAAGGGTCCCGGGTTCGTTCGGCAGTGGCCGACTCGGCGATTCGGGTCGTCAAAGCTGGTAAAACAGATGTCATGCGTATGTTTACTTAATGTCATCACATCACCAACTCATCATCCTTAAGAAATTGAGTCCAGACACGAGTGCCTTACTATTCGTGGTTCCTCAGTTCCAGTACTTTCGCCAATTCCTTGTTCCATCACCTAATAACACCAGTTTTGTGAAATCAGCTCAACATGCTTAAAAAAATAGTCCAAACACGGCTGCCCTACACTACGAGGTTCCTGAGTTCCAGTACTGACGCCAAATCCTCATTCCATCACCACCTTGTGTGACACCAAGTTTGCAAACCAGCTTATCATTATTTACAATATTAGTAACAACAAACACGACTGCTCTACGATTATTCCTCATAGATTGAGGTACCGAGCTATTTTCGACGAGATAAACCTAATTAGTAAAAGTAGCTACTAAAGTTGTCAGATTGGCATTTGACAAATCCCTCATCCATTATAAAACTATATGATTATATAGAGTATATTACACATAATTTTATATTTTATGATACTTCAATAGCAAACTGTTGTAAGAACATAGTAAGAATAAGAAATCACTTTTTGCGTCTGCAAGGTGGAGCGGCCGGCCGGCCGAACTCAATGCCGGCCGAGTCGAAAAATTACAAATTTACAACGCGTTTCGGAAATGGCCGATATGTTTTTGGTCACAACTTCGGTAGTACTGTGAGTATTAAAACGAAACAAAAACTGGTGTAATTTTCACAAACCTGGCTTTAATACCAAGTATTATTTTTTTTGCAAAATTCCGATAACTTAACCATTATTCATTACAATATCGCCGTATTTAGAGATTTGTCGCTCTCACTCTAGATTCGTAGTGTAAAATTCAATCATTTAAGCATGGAGCAAGCAGGAATCAAACCATTTATTAAATATTTTTTGTAGATAAAAAAAATACAGTGAAATAAAATAGTTTCATTAAGTTTAATCGCCGGCAAAGGCATCAACGACGATATGTTTTTTTTTCTTCAACTTCGATTAAGGCTCTTCGCCGTCTCTTAAGCACATGCCACCAAGACTAAGATGATGATCTTGAGAGCGAAAAACGGACCTACCGTTGTGCCTCCGCTGTACGTTGAGTAAGTTGAGACTGTCGAAGAGTTAAATAATTTGGACATATTATTACTGACGACATACATGTCTGATGCCATCTACATCAAATAGAAGCAAAGAGCCATCAGTCTATGCTCTAATATGTAATCAAAACTCTCACTCTCTTTCTCACTATCTTTCTTTATTGTACTGGCCTTTATACGAGCAATCTATGGTGCAGATATAGTCAGCTTATCTATATCAACAACGCCATAGGGTCCGGAACAATAAAGCGCTCGGGACGATCTATCGATTGGCACGGTACTGCAAATTTAATTAAATCTGTAATATTTTTTGCTTTCTTATATGGCCCCGGCCGGAATTGAATCATTTATTAATTAATGAATTAATAAAACATAATTTTTTGATAGGTACCTAGGTAAAGGTAGGAATATGGGCTTCATAATAAAAATGCTGGGCTTCATAACAAGGACCACCAAAGACTTCAAAAGACCCTGTAGTCTCATACAATTACACAATAGCCTTGTCAGAAGTATACTTGAGTATGGCTGTCAGGTCTGGTCGCCAATCTATAGATGCTGTCCGTATTCAGAGTATAGAACAGGTCCAACACAAACTGCTGAATGTATTATCATACCGTTGTAATCTGGGCCGTGAACTTACTGGTTACCATAACAAAATGAACAAATTCAATATCACCTCTCTTGAACTGCGACGTAAGGTATTGAACTTGAAGTATCTATATAATTTGATACATAATAGTATAGATTGCCCACCTCTGCTTGGACTGATAAGTTTAGTTACTTCACAAGAACCCGTAATTTTAGGCCTTTTAATGTACCTGTGCATATGAATAATATTTCATTCAGTGCACCTATACCTAGAATGTGTCGTCTTTATAATTATTTAAACAAAGAAGCGAGTGATGAGATCGACATTTTACAAATTTAATAAATCCGTTCATAAATTATTGCTTGTCCTGTATTTGTTACCACACTAAATCTTACTTCATATTTTATTTAAATCCAAACTGTAATAATCTCATATAATGTCATAATTGTAATTTAATTCTAAGTATAATGAAATTGTTAAATAATAATAATGCTAATAAAAAAAAACATAATTTTATTATTAAATATTACTTTTCTTTTGTGTTCCGCCTACCATATGTTGCTACCTGAGTTTACTTACTTTGGAGAGCAGTCGAGAACCATATGTTGTGCATATATTATAATGTAATTTTATGATTGTTATCCGTTTTGTGAACCTAAATAAATAAATAAATAATATGTAGGTGGGCATAAAATATTCTCATCATTTCTCAGTTTCGATAATAAACAATTTTATAGCAAACAACTTTTATTCTTTTCTGAAGAAAATAATAAACTTTTTTGATGACTACATTAGAAACACAAAATCTTGGCATTCGAAGCAAAGTGGTCGGAATGAGCGACTGTATTTTATTATTTTTTAAATAGTTATAAATAAATATCTAGACTCTTGAATGAAAAGAGTATCGATAGAAAATACAACAACTACTTTGATGGTATAATTGCGACAGTATGATTTTCTGAAGTTGAAAATTGGGTTAGGTGGCCAGTATTACAGGCGATCACCCTACCTATTTCTTCTCTTGTTATGTTCAGTATAACAATAACAATAGAGAGTAATGTTGAACCGTTTAAAAGTGTGAATATTGTAATAATTTTCAAGATCTGTAAACAGACAATGCGCCTATTTTCTACCGAGGCATATTTTATTAGTTCAAAATATCTTTTTCAGTATTTCAGATGCTAAACTTAGGTCATAGTTACCATAACACCAACTGTTAAATCGCAGATTTACGAGACGGTCTAATACTTACCTACCTACCTACATTGTGATTAGTTTTGCTGCCAAGTCCGTATGACCGATATAATATCATAGGTAAGTATTTCTGCTTTTATAAAACCACACAGATAAATTGAGATCTCCAGAAAATACACATGCGATAAGAATGGTAGGTATACGGAAACCAACAAAATCCAGCTCTGAGCATAAATATCCGCCGTTATGCTTCAAAAGCCGGGCAAAGGTTGTCACAGTATATACAGTTGTATAATAGTTCTATTTCACTTCTACCCTATCCCATGATGTCAACACGCCATAGGCAGCTTAGACCAAAACATTCCATTTGTATCTACTCAGTCAGTCCACCATAGATCGTGGTTCGCGCTACTCGCTTCGAAGAACGCACGCGCGTCACCGCGCCTGACCTACTCGCGCGACAGAGCCACTGTGAACGAAACGAATCCAAAGATTTTCCACGGTCAACTCAAACTATAACTTCTCCCGGGAACAACAAGGTCTCGATTCGGAAAGACGAAAAGCGCTTGGTATTTTGTAAGTAGGTGGGATTGCGTGTTTTCGTCTCTCTAAATGATGGTGATTATGAACGCATTTTTGTTGCAATCGTGTTTTTATTCTCGTTGTATGCCACGGGACTGTGAGTACCTAGTTTGGTCTGGGGGGGGGGGCACAACTCACTATCAGTGAGTAAATCAACACCGGCCGCTGGGTGCCAACCGGCATGGCTCATGTGAACTCATGTGTGAGCAGCTTTGTCGTAATTATGTAGATGTCATAGCCATATCATAGAATTTATCATTTCATGAACTGGATAACCATGGATTGAACATTTCATTTGCCAGCCATATCATGATCTGGCCGACATTTTCATGAAATGGTCAGAAATTTCATGAAAATATGACTTTTTTGAAACATTTTTATTCAGAAGTAATACAGAGTGTTTTGTGTTATACTTGTCGAAATAACACGAAGACTATTCGGGAGCTTCGCTGCGCTCGCCCCTTTTAGTCTGCCCCTAAGCTATCGGAGTGCTTTGCCCTAAAATGTTTCTTCGTTCAATGAAAGTTTTCACTCAACCATTATTGGCCATTTCATGAAATGATCAATTCCACTTCATGGCAACGACATAGATAACTCAAATTTATATTCTGTAGGGTGGGGTCAACTGTTGAATTGCTTCTGACTACGATTACGGCCAATATTATAGAGGATACAAAAGTGAGTTTACATTCATTTCATATATTTTTTTCGTAGTATCGTTTCGTTAGTTTTATCGTGTGGGGTTACCTATGCCGAGCCTAAGTTTGCGACGTCGAAAGTGGGGAAACAACTTTCATTGGCCCAAAAACCTAGAATTTTCAGATTATTTCCAGTTTTTCGCACAAAACTCTAAAATCAGTAAAAAACAAACACAGTTACTCCTACATTAATTTACTATTTAAAATGTTGAACAAATTATGTTATGTACGTTTTTAAGAGTACAATGGGTCAAACACAATCGCGACGGATTTTCAGTAGATAAATTGGTAAGTGTCCACCCATTATGTTTTCTGCGCCACATCCGCCTAGTGACTGGCGCGACTCGATACTACCCTACTGCTTGTTCCAGAACACCGTCCAGGTTTAAAAGATTTTCGGGCAACATCCGTTGAATTGAATAGCAACTTGATTTTCTACTTATGTCTTTAAATGCTATCCTGTATATCCAGGTCCGGCAAGGCCACTTCTTCTGTGTCATCTGGTCCAGCAGGTCCAAAAGTTTTTCGAGCTATACCCATTCAAATATGGTTCAGATTTTGAAAAACAACTTCGTTGAGTTGAATTTCGACTTAGGACTAGCATACATAATTGAATACTTGCTATACCTATCCAGTTCCGGCATAGCCATTTCTGTTGTGTCATCTGGTTGAGTAGTCCCTGGTTCAAAATATGTACCGAGTTAATTAATGTGGATGTAAATGAGTTATTATTTTCAATGATTTTCAAGTTATGAGCGTAAAACTGGAATAAGACCGAAAATAGCGTGAATTTTGGGCCACAAAAAGTTGATTCCCCACTTTCGAGGTCGCAAACTTATGTTTGGCATACCCACTCGATACCAAACGATCCTAGAAAAAAAACCTTTTGTAGAAATGAATGTCGGTAAGCTTAAACCCCCCTAGACCATGCGTATTGCAAACAATAAATGTGATAATTTCTTAGTAAACAAGACGTCGACGCCGGTATGCCTCCGTATCCATATCAGTGTACACTGTACTGTAGGTACATACCTACTACTTAATATGAGCTAACTAGCATTTCGAGGTAGGTTAGAAAATCCTCAGTGACAAGGTATTAGGTATTAGTTTGATTTGTATTTAAATAAACTCGCTGTGCCTTTTAGGTTGACTTAGGTAGTTCATATTACCCACAAGGTTTGCGCAAGTGATGATGTGATATACGTTGAGCATCATGAATCTAACAAAAATAAAGCGTCCATGATGGATGAGTTACAAAACTAAAGTCAGTAGCCGAGATGTATACCAATATTGCAGTAAACCCTAACGGGAAAATAAACCTGCGTGAGTGGGTATAACATGTAAGGTGGTAAGTAATTAGACTACCTTATAAATAATAGCCGTTTTAAGGCAACTAACATAAATATATGTTTATATATTTAAGCATAAAACCGATTGAGAGCCCCTCCTTTTTTGGAGTGGGTTGAAGAACCAAACAGACACTCGTTCAGAAATCAAACTAAATTATTAATATTTCTATCTATTCGTTCATCCCGATGACAACGATGCGTCTTTGAATTTGCAGAAAATTCATTGTATAGACAACATTTTTTCATTAATAGAAACAGAGAACAATAGATTAATAAAAATATTACCACAACTATTGGATACCTACATTGTGGTTTTTCGATATCTGTGGTACGACCACAGAATACTTAATGTACAGCACAAATAGATTTCCTTACATTTACAGCTAACATTTTATTATTATTATCTGAACACTCTGTACTTATTTTCATGAATCTTTTGCTTATAAAAGTAAATAACATAGATTAAAAAATATATCTGAACACTATTAGCCATGAACATACATATGTTACATGTATTACAATTTACAATCAACCAAAACCACGGTAAAAATCATTTCATTTAACTTCTCCCTTCGCCGTTATGTTGGTCGCAGTCCATAACTGTCAAACAAAAGGGGAAAAGCAATATCCGGTAGCCAGAAATCACAATTGCCCACTTTCAAAAAAAAAGACAGCCGGTATGTAATTGCCAGATCGTCCTAAATGGGATGATTTTCTGTCCCCGACATGAAGTCGGCTCTGCTCCATCCCATAATCTTTGATGACTTTAGTTACTATCGAAGAACTTACACAAAGGGTGTCAATATTGCTGCCATTCTTTAAAATCCCTACTTGGTTTTACTATAGGAAGTTTTTATAGTTTGATATATTCTATTTCAATCGCTGATAAGATATTTTTTTCCTTATCTTTTAGGAAACACATTTTTTTAAAGATTGCAACACTGGTTTCACTGCTAATAATTTGACTGTAATGGGAAAAGTTATGTGGATCTTTAAAGATCTTTAGTAGGCCCATATACACAGTTCCAATCCACCACCCGGTCTCGTGTGTATGTTCCACTTACCCCGGTCTCGTATGTATGTTCCACTTACCCCGGTCTCGTATGTATGTTCCACTTACCCCGGTCTCGTATGTATGTTCCACTTACCACAACCAAATCAATTACGCACCTGTTACCACAAGCAACCACGACCACATAGTAAGTCTCATATACACACACTTCCTTCCTGCATTAGGCAGTACGCCACAATCACCTTATTCATCAATAATACTGTATTCTACATATGTAAATTAAACAATAAAATAAATAATCTAATGTTAAATAACTTTATATATAATTTAAATAACTGATAGCTTTTGTTTGTTATATATATTTCTAAGTAGCCTCTAGGGTGTCCCACTGCTGGGCAAAGGGTTTGCCATTTCGACCCAACACATCCCTACCCGAGGCTAAACTGCCTTGCCGTGGTTGAAACTTGTCCAGGTCGCCCCTTCATCTCCTTCTGGGCCTTCCCCTGCACCGGTGTCCGTCTGCAGGCACCCATTCAGTTGCTCCATTGTTATATGTAATCAGAGTAAATACCATTAATTAAAAAACCAAATAGATTCCTTCAATATGCTTTCATCAATCATCAATAATTTTGCACTGCTCATTTATCCCGCTCCCGCTGCTGTCAGCATCACTATTATTTTCATTATTACTACAAACCTTTATTTAATCATGCAAGCATGCAATCTACTGGAAATATTCAACTGTACTCAGCTTTTCCTTTTCGCTTTGTATTTGGAAGATCTACAACTAAATACAATACGATAGGCTCCTGAACATTTCGCAATTTTTTTATTCGTTTCTGTACTAACAATCCGTGCCACCTTTATTATTCTCCTACTTCAAACACTCTAGGTTTACACCGTGATTTATCAAATCTTGTCTTCTGTTCTTTCTGTGTTTTTCTTGTGTGCTTGTTTACATCTTCTCTTATCCTACATTAAGCCGTCTCTACTTCAACCGAACTTCAATTGAATGAAGACTTTAATTTTCCATCTGACATTCATGTCAACCTCAAACCGAAAACAACTTCTTCTGGAGTTTTACCGATACCTTTGTTCAACGTGTAGTTCAGCCCGATTGAAAACTCATGATTTGGCGTTCTAAAAGGATTAGTCGTTTGCGTGATTCATGGATGTTAAGGCGACGTATAAAATTGTACGAACCACTTGTCCATGGCATTGATACGTGGAGTCGCTATTTCATTATTATTTTATTTATAATTATTAATTACGTCCAAACTATTTTCTGTTCACGTGGATTATCTTTCAGTAATAAGGCGTGTTGGAACCCCAAACATTCCAAAATACTCTTTCATTTGGCCCTTCTTCTGTTATTTTGTAAACTTTATTATTTTTGACCCAATAAATTGTCTTTATCACTACGATATTGATAGAATTGGGATCAATCAATATAACACTGAATATGTTTGGCAGATCAAGATCTTCCGGTTTCTTCACGTACTCAAGAGGATTTCAACTCAGTGGTGACTATCAATGTCAGTTATAATGGTGAATGGCTTGCCCAAGATAACTTAGTAAAAGCCGACAATACTGTTTTGGAAGTGACCTCGACTCCCAGAATAACCCACGGAAGATCGAAATAAGTAGTTTTTTTTTTTGCGTTTATGATAAGGATTATCAATTTATTTATCATTGTATTGTAACACCTCAAGTTAGGGTTATATTTATTTGGTTTGGTATCGTTGACGGGCCCTTTCTTTTCTTGAGTTTCTCCGTTTTCCTCGATTTAAGATTCCGCTCACAATTTTTCTGGATCACTAAATTAAACGGCTTCAGCACCCAACCTTACGGATCGGTGATCAATACCATGCAAATTTCTTTCGACAGCATTCATCCCTCCCATCTCGCAAGCTCGCAACGATTCATCATGCCATCTTGTCGTAGAAATAGTCTTCGAGATATTTCCTAAACTTTACTTTATTATCTATCGTATCGGCTAACATTTAGCCATAATCATCCTGAGCAGGAAATGCTGCTCGTTGAACAGCGACTCGGTCAATGTTTAACACTAACTGAAAGCCTGCAGACAGGTTTTAATTTATATATTTTGTGGTACTAGACTTTTCAAACTAAACTCTGGTTGTGTGACTCAATATCTGCGTCTCTTGCGCTCTTCCACGCTTAGACTCCTTAACGCCTCCTATCTCTGCGTTGCAGCGGCAACTCCCGAACACGCGACCGGCTTCGTTGTTCGTGAACCGGTTCCAGGCAGAACTGTCTGCTGGGTAACACTGGTGAGTGTGGTCGGGTTTCATCCACATTTTTTCGGTTTGTGGACGTACATCCCATTTCTGAAGTTGATAAAACCTTACATAAGATCCCTTGTCACTACAATCCAATATACCACTAACTCCAATTTTAATTCACTCGGTACCCTATTCCGATCACTGGTCAACACCTTCCAGGGCAATAACATCTACAGCAGGCGGTGCGGTCGTGTTCCAACCGATCAATCGCATCATTTTAAGGATTCCGTATCTCAAAAGTTAAAAAAGGAACCCTTATAGGATCACTCGCGTGTCCGTCCGTCCGTCTGTCACAGGCACTTTTCTCAGGAACTATAAGATATAGAGTCTTGAAATCCTCTGCAAAAATATTAATCCCCATAACCGCGCGCCAGTCTAATATGAAAAAAATTATTGCCTACCAATAAGTGGAGGGGTTAAAATGACAAAATGAAAACAAAAAACACCCTAATAAGCCATGTAGGGTATCATTGAAAAGGGTCCTTTATAAAATTTTCAAAAATATTGTTAATTTTAGTGTTGATTACTTCAGAAGTTATGATTAAAAAGTGCAAAAATGACGATTCCCCCCCTTATCTCCGAAAATAAAGAGTCTAAAATTATGAAAAAAATACAGAATATAGAACTTAAGCCATACATTACAGAAAAAGTTGCCCATAATTGCCAAGGTATTTTATTTATCTGTAAACCACATACAAACTTAGAAATGCAGCTGGTTACGTAGAGGAGTATGAAAGTAGCCGCACTAATAACTCTGTAAATAACATTTTGCAATGTAAAATCCAAACTATTTACTACACACCATCCCTACCGTGGTGGCACGGAACCCTTCGTGCGCGAGTCCGACTCGCACTTGACCAGTTTTCCATTTACGAATACTTTTTTTCCCTGAAGTGAACTAGCGCTACTTCGCGCTTAAAAATATCAAAATCCACTTCCGCTTTTTTTCATTCTAGCCAAAGTTCACTAGCTTGTCAAATTCGTAAGTAGCACTCTCATGGGCTGCGGGCGACGGGTACGAAAGATGCGGGGGCTGCGAGGGCGGGAAAGATGAGCGCGGGCGGCGGAGCGCGTAATAGGAACCGCCCGCGCTCTTCTTTCCCGCCCCCATCTTTCGTCCCCCGTCGCCCGCAGACCATGCGAGTGCTACGTATGAATTTGACATGCTATAAACTAACGCCACGCGAGATGTCATGATAAAAACGTTTTTTTTTTGTGGAATCATGACAACAACGAAATCAAATAATGATAACTTCCGGTTTCAATTTTCGAACATTATAATAACCAAATAGCCCCATGATACATATGTAATACAAGAAGCAAGTTTAAATTCTTGTATCGTGTCAAGCACGAAAAATCAAATCTTTCAAATTATGTCCTTCAAGATTTCGATTTAAGATTAAAAAATCTGATTTTATGAAAAATAATCAATGAAATCATTCTGAAACCTATCTAAATTATTAACGTTGTTCACATACTAAACTTTCACAAATTATGAATAATACACCTTAGTTTTAAACTAAGTATCTACAGATTTTTCCTTATTTTGTACTAAAAAAACCCGACTGCGGTACAGTACGATTACGTACTTAAACTTTACCGCACTACGCTTCTCGGTTTTAGTCGCCGATATTGATTAAGATGTCCATGAAATTCAGCGCAGTATCATGTATCATGAAGAGTATATTAAGGGAAAAATCTTAAAACAGATTTACGACAAAAAAAACAAAAAGCCGAGAAGTGTCGAGCGGTAATGTTAAAATAATCGTACTGTAACTAACTACACTAAGATGACTTGACGTAATGACGATACAATTATTATAGGTGTTAAATTAAATAAAATTGCCGGCGGGAACAAAAATATAAAAAAATATCATGTAAACCTTACCTAAAGCAACCTACTAGGCTTTAGCGGTGACAAAAAAAATATACTGAATTTAATTATGTCCCAGCTAGTTCCTAGATCACTCCAGGGATTAAACGAATTTCACTTCTTGTAGTTCTTATTGCTATGGCTTTAAAATAAAATTTTGTGAAATACGCACGACGCTCACAGCCGCGCTCACCGGCGGCGGGGGCGGCGGCGGGGCGTGGGGCGACTCAAACTTATTCGAAAATCGAACACATTTTAAATAAATCCAAATCCGTGATTGTTGCAAGTCGCTGCATCTGGACCTATGTAACAAGCATACATTTTCACATTTATTATTAACTTTAATAAAATGGTGTTTTTAATATCACTGCTTTTTATATTTTCTCGCTAGAGGTGCGAAAAGTAGACTATACTCCTCGGGGATAAACAGTTTTGTCTTGGGCAGAGTGCCCAATAAGACTGAATCCCTCACTGCACTCAGGATTCAGTCTTATTTCCCTCGTTTTGCTCGGGAATTAACTGATAATACGCTCAAAATTCAATGTCGCGCCCGTGACTTAAAACAGTGCTTTATTCCCTCGGTGCATAATCTACTATTTCGCACTACCTGCTCGAAAATGACACTTTACATATCATGCATACCTTACTTAAAGCAAGTCATAGCTCACTCATAATATAGAGTTAAACCAGTCTTAAAACCCGTTCTCACAAAATTGTGGTTAATAAAATAAAATCTTTTCAATAAAGTCTGTATAGTTATCACACACACAATGTATGTTTTTTTTTGGTTTGTTTTTGTTTGGAACCCAGAGTAAATTTTGAGACATTCACAGACATTTTTTATATTAAGTTTACAGTTTTGGATTCTCTTACTTCAGCTGACATCCACAGACCCTAAAAGTATGAACGAACTTATAACTGTGTTTTATTAAAATCTGACTCGCTGTACTTTTATAAATCAGAAAAACATTAGTTATCGCATCTTAATTTTTTTTCAATCTACGGCAAGAGTTTGTATGCCTGCAAAAAATAAATATTTTTGTTTACTAATAAACTATTTTAGGATAAGTATATATTATGATACGACAAATGAAACATTTTTTTTTATCATTTTTTCATCAAATTATATATTTTTTACTAAATATTAACCTTCATTTGCGTATTCAAAACATTTTTTTTATAGGCTGTTTAGGGGTTTTAACAGTGCCTTTATTAGTGAATTTAGGAGCTCCATCGCATTTATATAAATATTTGTTTACATTTTCGTCGTGTGGTTATTAAAAATATAAGTCTGTTTTTTTCTCGCAAATGTGTTGAAAAACGTCGTATGAAACTCGTGTGCATTTATCATACACACTCGGCTCTCTTACCGCACTCGCCTGGCGCCTCGTGATTAATTTGCTATGTCGATAAATATCTTAAAATACACTTTACCTAAATGTTCCAACAGACTGTAACATAATTATTCTCACTGGGGCGGCACTGTGAGGTTTGGACCACGATTGCATGAAAGATAAATCCTTTTCACGGTGCTTGATGTAATTTTCAAGGTGCCCTGTTGCATGTGAAAAATATTACATCTGTTTGCTGCTTCCCGTGCTTAGCCACGCACGCGACATGGCCCCCCTTCCATAAATTATTCGTCGGTAGGTAGCTAGCTAAATCTATAATTCTGTTTGGCTATTACAATTCCTAAAGGAAAGCTACCGACCGCGTGTCAAGGCCGGTCATTTACGGAGAACGAACTGGCTCTTCATATATTGCGTTATGTCACTATGACGCCACCATGGCGACTCCCGGGTAGGAGATGACATCATTTACTTCTTTCGACGTGTAGATATGGTTGGGTCGATATAACGCTTATGCTGTTAACGACTTTATTTCATCGATCACAGATTTCATTTCAGATAGTTTAGTTATTACTTCGGTACGTGGTATTGTTATTAAATTACTGTGGTTTAAAATTCTAGTATATCAGGCAGCTATACTTGTATGTGTTTGTGGGCTTGGTTTTTATAGGCTTCGAAATGAAGAAGCCTGTAATTACATACGCGCAGTTGTAAGAGGCTTACGTAGATCTATGTAAATAGGCACGCACGAACACGAGTCGAGAAATCTAAATTATAACCTCTAAATGGTAATAACAACCTACTAGCTGTACTAAAAACCGGCTAAGTTCAAGTCGGACTCGCGGACCAAGGGTACTGTACCCTATCTAACAAAAAAAACTAATATTTCCATAATTGTGCCCAATTTAACAAAACAAAACATTTCTCTATAGTTTTTCTGTAATATATGTATATATATGTGTAGGTAAAAACCTGTTTTATAGGCACTTTAAAAAACATATTGGTTGTCTGTAAAGTCGGTTTACGGAAGATAACTTTACGTGATAACATCATAACGTGAACGCTTAAGGCCAATCGTGCCTCTCTGTCGCTTATTCCACGCTCTCGCTTGCACGCTCGGCTCAGGCGGAACATGACAATGAGTCATGCTTTTTTGTGCGTGCAGCCGGCGTTCATCGATTTATAAGACGTTATCATGTCAAAAAACATTAGTAGTTTCGGAAATAAGGAGATATTGTTCTTTTTTGTCTTATTCTTATACTTTAAGACAAAAAAGAACAATATCTCCTTATTTCCGAAACTACTAATGTTTTTTTAGGAAGTATTTCAAAATTATGATCGTAGTGTACGGAACCCGAATGAATTAAGTTGGTATTTTCGACGGCAAAAAACGATAATAAACTAATGAATAGGCTATTTTCCAGTTAGAATAATCATATTATTATTCTTAGTAAATCAAAGTACATAGTTTTTTTTTTTTTTTTTTAATTAATTCAATCAGCCACACTACCACGTAGTTAAGGAAAACGGAGACACCGGATGCCCCACGTTCCCAGTTGGCCGACATTTTTATTCGTTAATCTTTTGTATCGATTAAGGATGAGATTCGTATGGTTATACATCGATTTATCCAAGATTGAATTGATAATATCGTATCAAAAAACCAGCCAAGTGTGAGACGAACTCGCAAACGAAGGGTTCCGTGCCACCGCACAAAAAACTGGCCTTAATTGTGCCCCCGTGTTTAAACCATACATTTATTATTATTTTTCCTGCATTATCTAAGTTACCTTATACGTATTATTAGACCTAGTGTATTTTTTTCAGAATTTTAGGACCAGTAGGCCATTTTTGCTTATTTTCTTAAAGAATTTTTTAACTAAGTATTTTAAAATTATTAAGAAAAAACATTTTGAGATTCACGCAACAAGCACGCAATTCTCTTTCATTTGACATGTACAGTAGTTTATATCTGATTTGTTCCCAAAATACCCCCCCCCCCCCCCAATTTAAAATCACGTAACACGTTCGTTTAGTGTACTTTCTACACACGGATGGTCAGGATGATAGTGATTCTATTTGGTCTGGGTTGAGATTGTATGGCCTTGGTTTTATTAAATATATCGAAAATCGCTTGGACATTGAATCGATTTTTTACTAATATCGATTTATGACAACGAAAATATGACATTTTTTTTTTCGTTTAATTGTATTTTTCGTTTTAATTTAGACGGACGATGCCTGCCCGGGCACAGATTAATAAAGAGTTAGCCCGGGTGATGTCTAGTTGGTTTGGTGGAGTGTCAGATGAATGAATCTCTTTACTCACATACTCTGTGGGTGGACTATTAGATATCATATTAGTTAACACAGATCGTCTCTAAAAAACGCAAAATAAGTGGGTAGTGTAAAGAATATAATAATTATTTTTAAATAATTCATTTTTGGAGTTAAATCGGTACTAAGAAAGGGTTTAACTCTTTGTTGTAATTTTGCTAACAAGCTAGCTAATGAATGACATAATTTATAATAACAATACAATAAGGACTCCCAATAATCAGGTCAGTGGCGTGTAGCGGAGTGTGTGTTCATAGTCGGAATCAGCGAAATTGAATGAATTTACATATAGGATTGGAAGGTCAAGTGTGAAATTTTTATCTCATATTTATCATTCAGAAACCCATAAGCAATTGCAATATTTTTAAGAAATCTTAATTGTATTTATATTTTATATATATGTTTCATTTCGAAGAATATAGACACATGGTTTAAATTATCCTTAGGGATGTATTGACAGCATGCTCTTTAATGGGCAACTAACATTATTATTATACTAAGTTTAGGAGACTGAACCCGCCCCTTCTTTCAACAACTCAATGTTAACGTTCAGTATATGGTAAAAAATTGTCGTATTTCCATAATTTTCGGTCGATCAGAGTTAATGAACAAGGGCAGTAACAATCAAAAAGAGACAAATAAGTATAGAAAATATTTAGAGATAATTAAAAGCACAAAGGTTCACAAAAATATCCTAGGTATTATGCTCAGTAGACCTAGCGTGTGGTTCTTGATATGCCCTTTGCGTTCTATAAACGGGTAATTCGAAAGTTTTTAGTTTTATTGCCGACTTTTGAGGCATTTGTGGAATATATATGTTTGTTTTTGCTAGCGGATAGTGACTCCTACGAACCTGACGGTTCTGGGTTCGAATCCCGGTAAGGGCAAATATTTGTGTGATGAGCATGAATATTTGTTTCTTAATCTTGGAAGTTTTCTATGTATTTACTTAAGTATTTATCTCTATTAAATATATCGTCGTGTAGTACCTATAACATAAGCCTTATTGAGCTTACTATGGGCCTAGTTCGATTTGTGTAAGTTTGCCCTCTAATATTCTTTTTTTTTTTTTTTTTTTGCTAAAAGCGATATATTTAGTACTCCATGAAGAAATTTGTGAAGGGTGGTTAAACTACTAATAGATTTACGAGTTTTCAATTCGTCACAGCTATATTTATATTTTAGGTAATTGCTATTTAATAATATTGATAATAATAATAATACCTTGGGCACTATTTACAAACATTCATCTAGCCCTAAACTAGGATTCCCTGTATCTAGAGGGTACTAGACAACGATACACATACTTATATAGATAAATATTATACTTAGATAGATAAACAACCATGACTAGGGTTCAAACATCCGTTCTCTTCATACAAATATTTGCCCCCATCGGGACTCGAACCCGGGACCCTTGACTGGGTCACTACCAACTCGGCCATTCGGGTCGTCAATATCTAAACATCCGAAGGAATCTGGCTGTTATAATCTCAATCGAGTCAATATACACTTTTTAAAAGGGACTCCAAACCACGGAACAATATTCTAACTTACTCCGGATAAAACTATTGTACATAGCATAGAACGAGAATTATGGAAGACTTGAGTTAGTCTAAATAGAAAATCAATCACTTTATTGGAGGACTATTTAAATCAACATAGAGCGACCTAAAGTTTAGTTCCGTGTCAAATATTACTCCTATTTACAAGTCGCTCTTTTTTGGGCAACGACGACCGACTTGTCAGTTCTAGGCTGTTGACCTTCTAGTGGTGACATGGTTTTTGTGTAACTGTCTGAGTCTGAGAGACTCCTGCGTTATCTGGGTCGATAGCATAAAATTAAGTGTTCTAGTTTGCAGAAGTGTTTTAAAACAGTTGAATATATTAAACGATAAAATAAAACAAACCAGAATACTCCAAATATACATTTTTATCTAAAACTTGCCTTTACAAGGTGCGTTGTCTTTATAATCAAAAACTAGAGGTGAGATTGCTTACCTTAAAAAAAATAAGCAATAAATTATACCAAAAATATTTTTACATAAAGTATCATAAAAACAACTAAAAAAACCTCTAATCACAAGGGACATTTTAGAAAACTGGCAACGGACAAACTTTTGATTTTTTATAGGCATAATTGTTTCACACATTGCAATCACACATTATTTCCATGAGAGCGCTTCCGACGTTAAATTAATGTAACTAAATTATACAGGACTATCTGAATTAGCTATCCCCCTCCAAGGCGTGGAAGCAAATAACTCTATTAGTTACTCAGGCGCTTAAGGCTGGGCACGACGACAGCGGAACTTAGAATTTCATCTTTAGCTTGCTTGTAGAGGTATAGTATAGCATTAAAATAAGGCTCCTCACCGATATATACTAGAGGACTAACAGAGCAACATAACATTATTTTTTTTAAACCAATTTAACAAAAAACAAGTAAAGTTATTCAAAACCATGTCGAAATTGTAAAGAAATATATTGTGATAACGCCAGGAGACTTTTCTATCGAGCACAACATATTAAATTTATTTATTAAACGTTAAATTACTAAACGTTCACGAATCCCTGCTGACAATCATGATCAACAAGCTAGTATAAAGAAACAACTGTTTTAATACTCCTATTTTGCGTGATTTGATAATAAATGTAAATAAGGCTGTTTTGGCCTATTGCGGCGTCTTAACACAGCAGATTATAATAAAAAAATAAAGCTGTAAATGAACATGTTTATACGTACACTAATCAACAAGTTACATAGGAAAAATATTAACACATTTTATACCTTGGACACTATTTACACACATTGATCTAGCCCCAAATTAGGATTCCCTGTATCTTGTGTATTAGACAACGATTCACATATTTATATAGATAATACTTCGATAGATAAACAACCATGACTAGGGTACAAACAGCCGTTCTCACCAAACAAATATTTGCCCCCACCGGGACTCGAACCCGGGACCCATGGCTTCGTAAGCAGGGTCACTGCCGACTCCGCCATTCGGGTCGCCATTACGCCATTATACATTAAAATAATTATAGGTATTCCAATTAATTAAAAGCAGTTCGTTAGAAATACTCTGTAAGAGAGTACCTAGCGCCTTTTTGTGGTTATCCTTCCTTTGTTCGTTCTTAGCTAAAAGCAAAATACTCTCGATTACAATAAAGCCAGTTCTTATTGACTATTTATTTCTTCCTTTGTTATATTTGTGGTTCCTTTGTTCACTGCAATCACAAGTACGGTGTTTCACGCGGATTATTTAAAAATCGTGTTTAATTATGTTTGGCGTGACATCTCGATTCGGCAGAGGGGCCGATCAATTAGTATGGAGGAGTGGAAAAAATAATTGGCGGTATCAAATCGGTTTCATCACATAATTTATTCAGAATGTTGTCCCTGTAAACCCCTTAGAATAATACTACGCCTTTCTGTTGGACCCCGTATTTTTCACGTGACGTAGAGAATAATAGTTTGCTTTACACGGGCAATATTCAAAGTCTAAAATGTACCTTAGTTTTCTGTCGACGAACGCAAAGAGGTCAATTTATATGACACTCACATTCACGTGGCACATTGCATCAGAAAGCGGACTGGACCATGGTACTTTTGATCAAGAGAAGCAGCAGTTACAAATTTACACTGATTGAAAACATTATATAGCACAGAACATCTGAAACATAGATTCTATCATTTGAGTTTTGTTTGGCTCTATTAATCTAATTGAATGCAATATCTAATTCAATATCTCTGCGGTACCTGTCGTTAACATAAGGTTTGTCACCTTATTTAGTACCGATCACGATAAAACACCTTTTTGTTTATCTTTTATTGATTACTTGCTAATGCCCGCGACTTCATCTGCGTGTTCCTAGGAAGTATCATTTACCGAGATAACGTAACCCTCCCTCTGGTGTAGTCGGATTAAAAGTATCCTATGTGTTAATCTAGCTCATAAACTATCTCTATGCTAAATTTAGTTAAATTCCTTTCAGTCGTTCTAGCGTGATTGAGGTACAAACACACACACACATCCAAACATCCAAACATCGCTACTTTCACATTTATAATATTGATTGGATTACAAACTATCAACCCTAACCTCGTAGTTGAGTTGTCATTTCTTAACTCGTACTAATTATCAAACGCTCTTATATCATATTATCAAACCGTATGCAAGCAAGATTTGATACACATTATTGGGGTAGTAATTCGCATCGCCATCAGACGTCAACACTATTAAAAATAATAGATATTGGAAGTGTGTGTATAGTGTATGTACAGTGACGCCATAAGCGCAGTGGGCACAAGGCGAGTAGGTGCCTATATATTGATTTAGCTTATCAGGGACAAGGCTTGCGTGACGTTATTTTTACGAAGAACCTGAGTCAGAATTACTCATACACATATATATTTATATAGGTACACACTACTACACAAATATATTGTTCACACACTACTCCCTAACTAAAAACTAGAGGCTACAGTTTGTTTGTTGCTAAGCTTATCTATCACTAGCTTTTGCCCGAGGCTACGCCCGCATTAATTTAGTTTTTTTGGATCTGGTATCTGCGGTATATACACAAATTGACCTGGAAGACACCAAGTAAATACAATGGCCTCTACCATATTTTATGTAAGGCTTTCACGCGTAACCTGGTCCTATTAGACAAGGTAGGTGGATTGAAATTTCGGAATAGCATGACTGGAGCACCCACTTTGAGGATAAGTGTGTGAGACGGTAGACCAGGTGGGTTGAGCGCATTTAGGAACGCCACAGGACATTAAACAGTATCATCTGTATCTACTACAGTATCTACAGACTTGTACTGGTATCCTGCACCTTTGAATAACTTCAACAAAATGTCGTTAATGACAGAAGCCTGATCGTTTTTAGGAGTGAGAATCGCACGTTCGCATAGCTACTCCATGGATTTGCTGTGTAGGTTGTGGACATTTGGATATATTCGGGCTATTAGGTCGTTAACAGTTGACACAACTGAGGCTAGATTTGGTGGAATTGTAATCTTGCCTTAACTTTCCGGATATTCTCCATTTCCTATTTTAAGGAGGAGATCGGATTATTGTCCAACGCAAACATCGCCCTTCAAAGATTTGATGCCTTAATGCAAGCTTTCGTCCCAAACTATAAGGTTACAATCGCGCAGTACTTGGGCCGTATTACTCTGCTTTAAAATGTTGCAGAGTGGAGTTTCAACATGAATAATATTTAGCGGCAGCTTGAAGGCAGCGTGAGCTGACTTGCCTTCCTCAACAGGGTTGCTGCGATTCCTGACGATGCGACAGCTAAGGCAATGCCACGATTACTCCTTACTTTTGCCAATAGCAAATTGATAAGGAAGGTTTTTCCAGTTCCACCAGGAGCATCCAGGAAAAATATTTGTGCAGTTCCTTTGACAATATTGCCAAGGATCTGTTGATACATGTAAAGCTGTTCATCTGTCAGTAACTCTTCATTATATGACACCATCTTTTCCAGGGTGCAGGGATCATAATTGATATTCATTTTCAGATATTCTCGATTACCCAAAGTTGCTGCAGATCTTTTTGGCTGAGGCAATCCCTATTGTGCCAAGTTTTGTCCTGCTTGAGCTAACTCTGCATCCTTGAACAATATCAAGCATCTGATGTAGATCTCATCTATGAGCAGCTGCGCACTATCTTGCAATTTTTTATCAAGTTGCCGTTTGATGTCGTCCGAGAGACTGTCTTTGTGTTTCTCCCAAAAGCTTAAAGGATCAGATGGTTGAAAGAAAACTAAAGTTATTGTAAATAGCTCTCGCTGCTTTAAAGGAGAATCTCACAATGCAGCTACATCTAAAGTACTGTCCCAATGCTTGTCGTCATCCAGTAATCCAAGGGAGTTGCATGCAGACTGAAATGTTGGATGGAGAATACCAATCAAAGTCTTCAAGTCTTCAAAGCTTGTTGGTCCTCTAACCTCATGGGGCAGCAGGTAGCAGGTGGTAGCAATCGGTGTTGTTGAGATGAATCGTGTAGATTCTACCTAGAGCGTGCTCTTTTTTCACTCCTGGTCAACCCTCTACAACCTTCCCCTTTTTTCTTCTAGATTTTTTTGTTGTCCCAGACAACGTAAGAAGGGACATAGGACATCTAAGCAAAATTGTTCGTTTTGCAGATTTAAAAAAAACGCTAATAGCGTTGTCTGAGATGGGCTGTTTCTTTTATCTGACAAGTTATTAGAGGTGAAGTGTACACGCTGACTGTTTTCAAGATGAACAGCAAGATGTAAGACAGGGGGCAACATTTCATGAATGGGAAAGGTTCAGATCTTCCAAACTGCTTCGGAACTACTTATGTACCTCATCTTGCTCATTCTCTAGAGTAAAGGCAGCTTGATCACTATCCTTGTTCAAGTATTTAAAAATATATTTGATAGATTTAACACAGATGAATTACTCCACATTATAATAAGCATTGAAAGTACATGCTAGGACAGGATTGTAAGCACCACCCAGCGGTTGTCCAACTCAATTTCGTTAATTTTTATTTCGTGACTACCAGCTGGAGACCTCCTCTTTTATTGTGGATATCCATCGTCCCCTGTCTGGGTGTCCTTAAGAAGTGGTCGAGTCGGTCGAACTACCATTTTTCTTGCAGGATGATTTGTAATTGCAACTACCTCAAGGACCATGTATCATAATAGCCTTCACAATGTGTGAGTGGGTCTGGTATTTTGCGACAGATAACTTTGTCAATCTTATCTGGGGTGATACGCTGCTCTAGAAATAGTAAGATGTGAATGTGAGGAAGTTTTTGCCATTCCACTGAGTATATAAAATAACGCATCTCCCCAAATAGATTACCTTTGTTTAGAAGAAATATCATCTTTTTCACCTTTAGATGGAATACCCTAGCTATAATGTCGTGGCAATCGTGAGACCTTTGGCAAGGTGAAAGTATGCTGGCACACGTATGTCATTGCGTCTTGTGTACGCTCGTGCTTATAGCTTGGTCCCCCAGTAAAAGATGACGGGATCACCACCTTCTGACCCAGCTTCCATCATCAACGTCCTTCCTCCCTATGGCATCCCGCAAGTGTATATGTCACCTGCGGGATGCTAGTTGATAAAATAACGTTTTTTTTCTCGTTGGTTGGTCAACTATCGACAGATAGTAAACTGTAGTGTACTGCTTACTATATGACGCGTTAGTTGATAAACTAACGGTTAAAACCGTTAAAGAGTAAACTGGTTTAAACTTGAATTGCAAACGAAATACCAGGGCAAACACTGCGGTAGCTTAGGTGAAGACTAGAGGGGGCGAGCGCAGCGAAGCGAATAGGTGACAACTTAGTAAATTAGGATACAAAAAAATTGCGCTGAAAAGTTTTTACGAGATAGTATCGCACAAATAAATAATAGTTAAATTGTTTCGTAAATGATCGCAGTGCTAGCGCTAGACGTGTTATCGAGACAAATGTTACATCTATAATGAGCTGGGCTTTTTTTTTGTTGGAGGGGAAAAAATGGAATTTCCCATGCCCAGGAGTCAGACCTACCTGCTATGTCCGGGTCCCTATACCATGAGCGGGCATCAGCTCGTGTAGTATACAGACTAAATAAACCGGTCAAGTGCGAGTCTAAATCGCGCACGAAGGGTTCCGTACCACCGTTCAATGGAAGCGATGGTGTGGAGTGAATAGTTTGGATTTTACACAGCAAAATATTGTTTACAAAGTTATTGGTGCGGTTACTTTCACACTCCATGTACGTAACCAGGTGCATCCATAAGTTTGTATGTGGTATTGTTGTATGGGAGCCCCCTTAAATATTTATTTTATCCTGTTTTTTAGTATTTGTTGTTATAGCGGCAACAGAAATACATAATCTGTGAAAATTTCTACTCTCTAGCTAGCTAGGTTCTTGAGATACAGCCTGGTGACAGACGGACGGACGGACGGACGGACGGACAGCGAAGTCTTAGTAATAGGGTTCCGTTCTTACCCGTTGGTTACGGAACCCTAAAAACAACCCCCTTTGCTGTGTTGTATGACAGATATTGATAACCGATTTAATTTACCGGTATATGCTGAAGGCTTTCTACCTGTAATTTGCCCTTTTGGGCGATATATATGTTTATATGATATATAGCGCATATCAGCTATGAGCTGGCTTGCCTTCTCGCGCTGCTTGTTTACTCTCTGGGGAGCGGCACGCTCGTATCATATCCTCTTTGGATGATTTGCCTAAAAATGATATATGAAAATACGTAAATATGTACACACTAAAGCACAATCAATTATAATTTCCCTAGCCCGTGGGAATAGTAAAAACATTCTTAAAGTGAACAACAGAACGAAAGCAAAGCTGTATTATTTTAAAGCAAAACAAAATTGAAAAATTCTTATATAAATTTTCCACTCCTATTTTTGACATTAGAGGATCATTTTCTGAGTATGCTGTAACATTTCCTGCTTGATTTGTAACAAATCAGCGAAATACCATTCTACACCCATATTACCATAGGTGGAATTTCCAAAAATTCTTCCTACACTATGCAAGGTGATGCAATGTGCAAATTATTATAATATTTTTTGCTTTGAGACTTTGTATACACAACTTAATCCCCCTTTTCACCCTTTTGGGGGTGGAATTTTCAAAGACGCACTTTCATACAAACTTCCAAGCCCTATTTTACCCCCTTATCGGTCGGATAAAAAGTCGCTGAGATACGTGTTCATTGATTTTCAATCGTCTTTGATGATCCTGCTTCAAAACTGACTTTCATACGAAGTTTAACCCCCCATTTTACCCCCTTAGGGTTAGAATTTTTGAAAATCCGCCTTTATTCCTTGTCTACATTATAAATGGAACCTCTAGGCAAAACTTCAGCTTTCTAGGTTGCAGGTTTTGGGCTGGGCGTTGATGAGTCAGTCAGGCATTCTCTTTTTATATATACAGATTATTCTTATCAATGATAAGTTATCAATAACATACATAACTTTACTCATTTTCTCATAAAGGATGATAAAAAGTAGACATTAGGCGTATCAAGTTAACAACTATTTTAGCTCGAGTGACGTACTTACTTTAAAAGCATCGCGCTCTGAAGAGGTATGAAATGTAAAACCGGTCAATACCCTCTTTACGATTTGAATAAAGCAAACCGGCGAGCTAGAGATATAATACGACCTCTGTGGCGCTGAGGTTGTGGCCCTGCCTACCATGTGAGAGAATCCCCTGGTCTTGGATGTTTATATGTGTGGGTCGACGCTGTTTCTGGTTCCCACGACACAGTGTATCCTAGTGTGGGGCCAGAAGCAATGTAAGTGCCTGAATGTACATGTTTTTGTTAATATTGTATCCAAATTATTATTATATTGTTGTAAATGGCAGCCAAATTCGCTGAAAAAAGAATTTCCAATATATTTTCAGCATATTGTAGGTACTAGTTTCCTGTTTGTGATTAAATTGATTAAATTAATAATGAACATTCTTGTGTCCTTTTTAGGGTTCGGTACACAAATTATGACAACTGGACTCTTTAACTAAGACTTCCCTATCCATCGTTTCGTCCTTTTGTATCCGGGCTGGATCTGTATTTAGAACCAGTTTAGGTAGACATTTAGGGCCTTACCACAAAAAATAAACTACTGATCAACACTTGTTTAAAATCAAAAGTGTATGGGATTTGACGTTTCTTTTGAGGTTAAACGCTGTTTAATCATTTTTGTGGTAGCACGGTTATAATTTTCAGAAAATGTGTAATCAACTTAAAGCCATTACTAAAAAGTTACGATAACATGGGTGGGTCATTCTTCTTTTTAACATACATAAAAATGTCATAATCTGGTTTTTCGGGATTATTAAGCTATTAATTACATGGCCTTGGTAAATTTACAAATAAAATTTACAAAAAGGCACAATCTACAAAAAGGAGCATTTTAAAATAAGACACAGGTTAATCTAAGTTTAAATAAAACCAGTCAAGTGCGAGTAGGACGTTTGACACACGTATTGTAGACGGAAAAATGTAAAACGACAATCTTTTGTACGAGTACACCTTTATAATTTTTTATAATAACATATTAAATACTAGGTAGGACCACATTCAAGGCTGTCCATCGAAACATTGAAAAGAGTTTTGTCTATGTAGAATGTATGTGTTGAACTCTTTGCTAATTGAAACCGGAAGTGGAAAGACATTGTGTGACTTATTTACAGAACAAATATGATAAAAAACTGAATATTATTTATTATAATTCGAATGAGCAATTATGAATCGTACAATTTCAAATAACTAAGCACATATCGTAATACCTGCAATTAAAGATCTTTTCCGATAATATCGGGAGAGTCCAGTTTTCACCGATAAACAAATAAATAAAACAAAATGGCTAAGAAAATGGCCGTACCCACGTCGTACCAATAATTTCTTGGTAGATACTTGTTTTAATTCTTAAAAGGATACCCTGTGTAATTTCTTGAATAGGTACTTCTTTTAATTCTTAAAAACCGGTATGTTTAATTATTTGTTGTTTTAGCGGTAGGTAATAGAAATACAACCTCTGTGAAAATTTCAGCTGTGCCTATTTCGGTTGGCCCAGTATAGCCCGGAGACAGACCGGACAGACGTACAGACGGACAGCAGAGGCTTAGTGATAGAGTCCCCTTTGGCACCCTTCGGCTACGGAACCCTGGAAAGAAGAACGAACCGGATGTTCAATTCCCAATTGGAACAAAGGTTACCTCCCTCATCAGTCACAAAGAGAGGTAATCAGTTTGTTATACTTAGTGGAATACATGTATTTAAAATCATTCCTATGTATCAATTTACAGGGTAGGGTAAGTGATCCTTGTATCGCACAGAACCATGTTTTAAAACTTGACACAATGTAATCAGTATCTAAAGATCTACTTCATTTAAATGCATAATTTTTACGGGAATATTTAAAAAAAATCAGAAGACTGTGGCTACGCCCACTTACGTAGTTTTTGCTGGTCGAGTCGTAGATTTTGTGCATAAGTGATTTCATAATGTGGTATTTGTAATTGTAGTCATTTGAAATACTAATTAGTTTTAAATGCATTTGTAGTTGAACTAATGTACCAATTGGAGTACTTCTCTGATTAATTATGAGAACTTATTTTTTTTATATTTATTTACCATAAACTTGAAGAATAATATAGCTTCTTAAATAGGTCCATGGAAACCATATGGGTTTGTGTGTGGGAAAATAAATAGGTGTGCGGCCTTAGGCTTTATTATTTGATGTAAATCCTAGAAGTAATTTGCGATGCTAGGAAATCGTTTTGTATACTAAACCTATGTTTTTTTATATTTGGAGAGTTTATGGATATTAATTCCTTATTCCCACAAATTCCTAATTAGGCACTCTTTTATAATTTGGATCAGCATTCCTTTCAAAGTGTACAGTTTTTTTGGACTTATTAAGATGGTAATAGAGGTGATATTTGAATAGGTATACCAGGTTGTATGTTTCGTTTGTTATAGTTACATGGCGTTGTCTGATAATTTGTCACTTATCTTCAAAGGAAAACAATTATATATAGGTTCATGACGAACAGCCTTGTCCAAAAGTTTTTTTCTTTTTATGTTTTTTATTTTTTGTTAACCCTAGACAACTAACTTTCTAAAATACCCCTTATTAACTAACCGTTCGTCATAAAAATATATTTTTATTAACATCTTTTGCAAGGCACTATTATATTGAGATCAGGAGAGATCGTATTACTTAAAAAATAAAAGAATAACATAGATAGCCTCTTTTTCTTTGGCGAAACAAAAAAACAACAATCTTCTTAATTATAAAAAAATATGAATGCTAATATTCAGAACCGCATTCTGTGCATAATTCCACTTTGTGTTCACCACAAATTGCAGTCTTGCATTTTCCACAGTAGGATTTCGTCATGCGGCGTTTTTTGTAGTAACAAAGAACACAAGCCTTTCTTTTTCGTGAATCTACTGGTTGCAGGTTATTGGTAGATGAAGACTGACTTTCACCTTGACCATCACCTCGACCTTGACCATCACCTCGATCTTGAACTTGTCTTTCATCCAGTATATCCTTGATATTGTTCTATCTCTGAGTTTGTCCATTTCAAAACTTTGTCTATCATCTGGTTATTCATGAATTGTTCAAACAGTAATAATGGATCTACTACATCTCTAACTGCACGAGTAGGTCAACACGTACAATATTCATTGCAGCAACGCTATTTGAAGTACGCCCTTTGCTTGTCGCCCAAACATGATAATTTCGACTGCGGATATTGTTTTGGGAAAAATTCAATATACAAGGATTAGTAACTGAGCTCTCATCCGATGGAACAAGAGGTATTTGCGGCTCCAGCAAACTTTCCACCAAGTTAGGTGAAAAACGCTCTTGAGTGTTCAGATGACTATCTTCATGTTCCGAAGGCTCATATTGGACATCACTTTGGGCATCCTCAATCTCCACATTATCCTCCATTTCGCTCCCAGAAGATCCTTCTGATGCATTGACATCTTCCTCTTCCAATAATAAACTCGTAATACACGCATCAGTCAACAGTCGTTTAGACCCCATTGTAAAAACTGCAAAAAAACACAAACACTAGTTACGTAAAAATGTCGAACCATAGTACACAAACACTAACCATTCGTCGAAACGACGACTACATTCGTAATATCTCGTAAACCAAAGCACTTACCGGAAAAACGCGTCCACCTTCGGGAAGAGCACGGCGGACGTTGAGTTGGCTAGCGACGTTACGATGATCGGCGCCCGCGTCGAAAAGAGATAGCGATATTTCGAATTCGTGTTCGTCGATTCGACGAAGGTTAGCTGTCTAGGGTTAAATTTGTCGCTAAAATAAGAATTAAAATGTAATTATTACTAATTAAATTTCAACTCTTTTCCTTCTCATATAACGGTTCACTAGATACGAACAGAGAGACGGACGGACAGTGGAGGCTTAGTAATAGGATCCGGTTCGGAACCCTTCAGGCACGGAACCCTCAAACAAGCTGGTGCCCGCCACTTCGTCTGCGTGTGCCTAGGAATTATAATTAACCGAGAAATCATTACTTTCCTTCTGGTGCAGTCCGATATAAAGTATCCTAGACTCATTCAAAACTGGTTGCAAACCAGAATGTTTGAGAAGTAACATTGAAATTGAGCATTTTACCCGTATGGACATTGAAACATTTTCTTTAAAGATGCTTCCAAGAAATGGATCCTTATCACCAGCACTATCGAATGATGTACTAATTCAATTTGACTTTTAATTTCAAAATCTGCAGGTTCAGTACTGGCTAGAAAAAAATGCTTTAAAAATAATCGAATGAAGCAGTTTTAATTTTCATCAAAATCGATGACATGGTTCTGTATCGAAACTTGTATAGAAAATTGTATTCGGAATTGACAAACATTGGCTGATAAGTTTACAAGGAAACCAACAATAGCTTTTTCGTTCTTGAAGTATTTTATGAATAAGCCACTTTTCTATCTAGGTAGTTAATGTTTTTAAATAAAAAATGTAATTATATAATTCTGAAATGTTTCTAGATTTTTTTGTATGATATTTGATTTTGCCATTAACGTTGATATTTATTTATTTAGCGTTTGGTCGGTATCGTCTTTGTCACAATTAACAAAGGTAATATTTGTAATTATATGGCAACCTGAGCAGCCACATAATTACTAATGTTACCTATTTGGGGTTTCGTACCACAAAAAAGAAAAAGGAACCATTGTTGGATCACTCGTGTGTCTTCCGTCCGTATGTAAAAGCATATTAAACGACTGGGTTCTGGACAGTTTACATAGAAATTTTGTATACTGATGTATTTATGTGACCCAAACTCAAAAATGTTACATAAACTTTTTTATTTTTATTTTAGTGGCAATTTTATGGGCAAATCAGAAAATAAAAATAATAAAAAATAAACTGTGTCATACGACATGTCAAATAAAAGAACTTGTTTTGTGGATTTGAAATATATTATTATCATAATTTAAAAATACGCAGAAGGTAAAAAATACATGACCCTCATTTCTCCAAAACTACTAATCCTGAAATTTATGAAAAATATACACATAATATAGGTCTTAACAAAAAAATTACTCGTAAACAATTGAGAAATATATGGTTTAAATATGGAGAAATAGATGGTGGGCTTCAGAAAATAAAAAAATAAAGTTTTTATAACTGTATCGCGCAACATCTCAAATGAAAAGGCTTGTTAATATACATAGTCGGTCCATAAGTTCTGTCACAAATATTTTGCCGCATAGTAAATAATACCAAGTTTTATTTTATTTAATACTATATATGGTTTGATAGCTCATTAAATACTGATAAATTAGAACGATTATTGGATTTAAATGCTTAAAGCCATATTACACAAATGCTAGTTTCTTCAGAGATTTTGCACTTTTTTACCCAATCAAAAATACGGACGTGATTCACTTATCTTTTTTCCATGACTCGTAAAACCTTTCAAACTTACGTGAGATTTTAGTCAGAACCCTCCCTGAACCCATTACCTTCATTTTGAAGCATAAGATATTAAGTCTGGGTAAAACTAATTTTCATATTCACATTTTACGTAGTGTACTTGTTGCCCACAAGATCATTTTTATACGTTTTTCTGAAAACGTAAAAAGTACGTAAAGTTCTCTTTGGGAGCAGTTGGAACTGAAAGCTAACAGAAAATCAAATTCTAGTTGTTAAGCATGGTCTAAAATCGAGGTTTCAGAATAAATAAAAAAAACCTTGTTGGTTATCTGGAACACTGTTTTTTTATTAAATTTGTGGTAAGTGGTATTTTTGTCAGTTGCGGCGTGTTTTGGGTTCGCGATTGTCTCAAGTTATAAGGTTTTTTTGTCATATTGCGATAATCGTACAAAATGTATTGTATTGCAATTTGATTCGTATAAAATAAGCTTTTTACTCATGTATAATACGAATAAGAAAAAGTTTATTGCTGAGTTTTATGTATCAAAAACCTTGTGACAGAACTTAAGGACCGACTAAGTATATAGTTCCCAAGCGAAAGGTCCCGGGTTCGAATATGGCTGGGGAGAATGAAAAAAAAGCCCTCGGTCTTGGATGTTTACATGTTTGTGACGTCGCTGTTTCTGGTTCCCACGACACAGGGTGTGCTAGTGTGGGGCCAGAAGGTTTTAAGTTGAGAATGTGTGTGCGATATAAGTGAACCATCTAACCGATATTAGGCTCGAAGCGTGCGGTACCAGGCAGATGTTAATGCTATGTCTCTGATGCTAAATAAATAAATAAACTCCCAAAGCCAGGCAAAGTTGTTCCATTTTAATGAATAGTTATATTCATAGATAGTTTTATTACAGGAAACAATTCTTAGCTAACATCTTAAGTAGTTAAGTTACTAGCTGATGGACGTTATAAGTGAAAAAAGTTTGAAGTGTGCAATACAAGGCACTCTTACTCTGATTACCTAACCAAATTTTCGGAAATGCGCAACTATTTTATCTAGTGCTGAATATTTTTTAGGATTTGATAACGCTCCCAAACGTTTGAAATGTAACACGTTTCGTATACGTCGCGCCAGTTATGAACGATGGCCTTGAATGCGCTTATATAGTCACTTTTCAATAACTACATATGCGAAGTAATTCCCGCCAACGAGGTATACCGTAGTGATTCTTCAAGGATATCTTAAATATTAGCTGGTGCCCGCCACTTTGTAAGCGTGGACTACGGAAACTTCATTTACCGCGACGAAAGTGCTATTATATCTATTATAAATGTTTGTTTGGTATTTATCTTATCTTATTTCCAACATATTTTAAACGTATAACGCGCACAGTTACACAAATATCGTTACAGTACAGTTTGTAGTTTTATGATAATGGAGATTTAATACGCCATTGTTTTACTGAACAGCACATATAGCCTAATAGTTACTCGATAAATCTTACAGAAATCCAGTCAAGTATTAAAAGTCTCAAGGTTTTTGTGTAATTCATTTGTACACCTCGACGCAGACTTGTATATGTCTATGTGTATGTCTGTGGCATCGTAGGTCCCAAACGGATGGGCGAATTTGGATAAATCATACCACATTTATTAGTAGACTAGCTTACCCAACAGGTTCTTTAAAAGCTGGGACCATCAACTATGGACAGAAGCATAAAGTGAACCAAAGATTTTTTCGACTTTCCGGCTGTTCCCGTTGCGTTTTTAAATATTTGCTTTATAGAACCATAGTCATCGATTTTGATGAAAATTAAAACTGCTTCATTCGATTATTTTTAAAACATTTTTTTCTAGCCAGTACTGAAACTGCAGATTTTGAAAATTAAAATTCCAATTGAATTAGTACATCATTCGATAGTGCTGGTGATAAGGATCCATTTCTTGGAAGCATCTTTTAAATAAAATGTTTCAATGTCCAGACATACAATGCTCAATTTCAATTTTATTTCTCAAACATTCTGGTTTGCTCCAGTTTCGATTGAGTCTTGGATACTTTTTATCGGACTGCACCAGAAGGAAAGTAATGATTTCTGGGTTAATTATAATTCCTAGGTACACGCAGACGAAGTGGCGGGCACCAGCTTGTTTTTAGGGTTCCGATTTTCCGTTCCGAACCGGACCCTATTACTAAGCCTCCACTGTCCGTCCGTCTCTCTGTTCGTATCTCGTGAACCGTTATATGAGTAGGAAGATAGTTGAAATTTTAACAGAATATGTATTTCTGTTGCCGCTACAGTAACAAATAATGAACTCTTTACTACACTAACTACACGAGATTTATTTAACACGTATCTTGTATGGGGGCCACACAAGATACGTGTTTTAACACTACCCGCCATATAACAAAGGCAACAAATATAATGATCACCAAAATATTTTTTTCCTACCCAAAATGGATAAATGAACACCAAAGTTGCAAAAAATATCAGGGCAAAATACTGCGGGAGCTTAGGTCAAGGGTAAATCCTTCGTGTTAGGTTGAACATGTAAGAACAGCAAAGAATACTTAAAACATAAACTTAAGTACACAAAACATAAAAAAAAAATTGGTGATCATCTATCCAAACACAATTTGGTGGACATTTATCCATTCTGGCAGTAATTTCGAATTTATTGGTAGTAAAATAGGTGCGTTTTTGATAATCGTTTAACCATAAGCCTATAACAAACCATAACATGATTTAAATATGATCATAGTTTTCGCGACTTATCTCATGGTTGTGGGCACAATTGCTTTGATATCGGTTTCGCAAAGGGAAGGGTTCGGGTCCGAATCCACGTTCAGACATAATATTATTCCATTTTAATTTTTGTTTTATTATTTTTAGTAGTTATTTTTTCTTGCAAAATGGTTTGGAACCCTTCGTGTGCGAGTCCGACCCGCACTTGACATACATAGTTATACATTCATAGTTTTCAGAAACCAATCAATCAATGGTCAGTATGGCGCTATCAGTTGCGCCATTATGACCATTCGAAGTGGTCCAACATGTGAAGATAAGTTTGTCTAATTAACATCACATTTCGTCACGACTTTTTTCATATCGGGTAGTAGAGGCACGGCTGCGAGCACGTCCATTCTGTATCGAGACCTTATTAAATCAAGTTAACTCTTATTCTAGTAAAGCATGGCCTTTGGCATTAGGCATCCGAAGTAAAACAATCGAAGGATGTCTCCTACGGCCCAATGCGTCGCAACTTGTGAAGAGGACTTTTTAAGCAAAAATGGACTGTCTTCGCTTAACCAAAAAGGCGAAAATGGTGTGAAAAAATGTGTGAACAATAACTCCGTGATAAGTGATAATGATAATGGAAGTGTAAATAACGAAGAATTTAATTTAGCTAAATATGAAGCGATGGAGTTTACCGCAAGGTTTCGCTGGCCGGACCTCATTACTCAGGTGGCATTGCACACTGTCACCCTGTATGGCCTTTATCTTGTAGTTACAAATAGAGTACAGCTGCTAACCACATTATTTGGTGAGTATTTGTGTATCTTTTAATGTTGCAAGCCTAATACGGGTTTAGTACTCATACTAAAAATAGTAAAACCCCTTGTGTCTCAGTAGTAAAACTAACAGAGATTCGATAGCTCTGTAGTAACACTGTTCTGTAGGACATTTAAATAAATTATTCTTAAAAATACAGACTCTGAAAGTATTGGGCCCTATTCCACTACATATACCAATAACAATATATTTATCCTATCCAACCATTGTTTGCTGGAGCAAATTTCTTGTTAGAGAAAGCACGCCTTTTACATTATTTAAGTACCTACTAAAGTCAGCCCGCCGAGTACAGGGAATTTCGTACATTGACCCCTAGCTACTTGTCTCTAGCTCACGCGTAAATTATATTGGCGTCGCGCTCGCCCAGCTCAATGCTGCATGCTGCATGACGACAATAACAGACAATTAGCTACGGGGCAAAGTACGCCATTCCTTCTACTCGGCAATCGGACTATATCTGTATATTTTCATGTACAGTACAATAATGAACTCACATATTCAAGCGTATGACAAAATAGTATGTCGAGGGGGCATAATTGTCATGACCTGACCCCACTGTCGCTACTAATTACTCACTAGCCGACGACTTGATGCCTTTTTATTGATAAGTGGAATTAGTCTCGTGTACATTCAAAGTAGAATTATAGTCATTTTGGGTTAGCATGGCAATAGCGGCCATTGACTCCTGTCTACCACTGTATGCTCGTGATTGGGGTAGCGATACTTACTTATTATTACGCACAACGTTCGAAGTTACTGTCGTTTAGCTTATCAGAGCATTAGCTCTCGCAATGTAAACCCAAATACACTTTAGTAACTCAAATTCTAATATTACAATCTCGTTTACTTTCAGCTTTTGGAACTATTTACACGTCCGGCTTCGGCATCACAGCGGGCGTGCATAGGCTGTGGTCGCACAGAGCGTACCGCGCCAATACCCCCTTGAGAGTGCTTCTCGCGTTCCTGTTCACAATCACAGGGCAGGTAAAGTACAAACATATATACATACAAAATAAGGCAATTGGACAACAAGAGCTGTGGGGTTTTAAACTGTCAGTTAGCTAAATAGTTAGTACAGTGCTCAAGGATCTTTTGGCATGCGCCTACAATAGTAAACGAATCTAGTGCCATTATTCGTAAGAGCCACCCAGCAATTGATGTATCATCCAAGTGCCTAAGAACCTTGTAGCACTCTAAGTTTTGGCGGCTACAGAAATCTAACGATAATCTGTTAATTTGTCTGAAATGGCTGGGAGCACTGCGATCGTACTACTTCTTTGCGTACGAACTACATTTGGCTAACATTGGTTGGTGCGACTTGTAGAGGTTTGACGTACGCTAGTCGGCTACTCACTGAAAAGGAACTCGTTAGGACAACTTGTTGAAATAAAAATAAATGCATGCTATGCAAGCATCGGGAAGCACGGTATCAGTGACGGTAAGGGATGCAGCATTGAAGATCTTTGGCAATTATGACACCCCTTTTAAGACACGCCTTAAGAAATCGAGAAGCCTGAAGGTTTTTTTGTGAGGGCAAATCATAAATAATTTATTATTTGCCAAGTGACACACGAGCCCCTCCCACCCGGGCAGGCGCGCCGACACCAACATCTCCGATGCGCTTCACCAGCGCGGCAGGCGGTTAAGGGCTCTCCATCCGTTATTGTGTTTAACTCGTAGTCGGCTGCTCTCGTTTGGTGTAGTTGCACCACAACTCGGCAGTGTTTATGCTTGTGCAGTAGGCAGGAGATAGTAGATGCCTCACATATTCGCTGCAGCGGTGAAAGCGTCGGGCCAGCATTTTTGCTTTGACACAAAGTGTTCGACGTTGTCGCTCAATGTCCCTGTCGTCTTTTAGCTCGGAGTCTATTATGTAGTATGTGACCGAGTTATTTCGTCTCCTCCACATTAGACCACGCTGTGGATGAAGAACGAATAAGCTTCCACATATTCAGGGTAGTTTGTTGTTCCATACATATATCGTGAGTGGTTTAACTAGAGCCCATTTCAATAAATGTTATTTTATACCCTATCCGAAAATTAATCGGTTTCGAGTAATTTAGGTTTTCAACATTTCAATTTATTTTACATAAATAATCACGAAAAAAAAATAAAAAAAATACAATTCCAAATGTCTTTATTACTGTAGATATTTACATATACTTAGAAGTCGTCAGTTTTTGTCACTTCTCTACATTGGACCACTGTGGGAGAAGAAGGGCGTAGAAACTCCCACAGATTGATTTTTAGATCTCTTTTAAAAATTGCTTATGCTTAACTAATACAAAATATAATATTTAGTCATTATTATAATTAATAAGCAGGAATAAATAATTACAAAATTATTAACAGCAAGATCTGTGTTGAGCCAGATTAACCCCATACAGTCCCGTCATTTAAGTAATCTTGAACATTGTAATATCCATTTTTCGACAAAGTCGCTTTAACATGGTTTTTAAATTGCTCAAATGGCAATTTCAAGATCTCCAAAACTAAAATACATTGGGTAACTTTGTTGTTTAATTTCGTTTGTTAGCTAATACCTACATCAATGATTCTGTGGAATAACTTAAATAAAATAAAAATCTCTTAGTTTTGAGAGCCTTTCAGCTCAAGTGATAAGAAAACATCTCTAACTTTCAATTTTATTACAGCAATTTGGTCAAAAAAATATGTTGTTTTGTCCATCATGTTAAATATTTTTACACAAACTTTAGAAAAAAAAACTGTTGCAATAATTGCAAATTAGATGCAGAGTACCCTAGAAGAACATAAGTCACGTTTTTATAGAGAATTCAAAAGGGACTAAGTTTTTCCCCCCAGTCGCCGCGCATGCCGCGACTATACACAGTCAGGTCATAAGTTCTGTCACACAATAAAAACTTTTGAATTTAGAACGCTGGCCACAAAAAAGTTTATTGAATTCGAATTTCGAATTTTTCATGAAATTAAAAATGTGTACTTTTTAGAATTTTCCTCATTTTTAAATATGGAGTGGACACTTAAAGAAGACCGTGTCGCAGTTATTGCGTTGCATCGTTGCGGTTACGCGATAATTCAGATTTTCGACTTACTGAAAAATTTGAATATAACCAAAAGATTCGTTTATCGTACCATAAAACGATACAATGAAGACTAGTGTAGATGACAGGTCAAGAAGTGGTCGCCCTCGCTCTGTTAGGACTCCAGCAGTGATAAAAGCTGTGAAGGCGCGAATTCAAAGAAATCCCATACGTAAGCAGAAACTGTTGGCCCTTCAGATGGGGTTAAGCAGGACCACGGTGAAAAGGGTGTTAAATGAAGACTTAGGGCTTAGGGCATATCGAAGAAAAACAGGACATAGTTTGGACGCTCGTTTAATGGACCTGAGACTGAAGAGATGCCGCGCTTTGTTGAAGCGGTACGCGGGAAAAAAGCATCGGGAAATTCTTTTTTCGGATGAAAAAATTTTCACCGCGGAAGAGAGCTACAACAAACAAAATGATAAGGTGTATGCACACAGCAGTGAAGAAGCGAGCAACCGTATTCCGCGTATCCAACGAGGCCATTTTCCATCCTCGCCCATGGTTTGGTTGGGAGTCTCTTATTGGGGCATAACTGAGGTACATTTTCGTGAGAAAGGCGTAAAAACGAATGCAGTTGTGTATCAAAATACAGTCCTCAAGAACCTTGCGGAACCTGTTTCTTATACCATGTTTAATAACAGGCACTGGGTATTCCAACAAGATTCTGCGCCAGCTCATAGAGCGAAAAGCACACAAGACTGGCTGGCGGCGCGTGAAATCGACTTCATCCGGCACGAAGACTGGCCCTCCTCCAGTCCAGATTTGAGTCCGTTAGATTACAAGATATGGCAACACTTGGAGGAAAAGGCCTGCTCAAAGCCTCATCCTGATTTGGAGTCACTCAAGGCATCCTTGATTAAGGCAGCCGCCGATATTGACATGGACCTCGTTCGTTCTGCGATAGACGACTGGCCGCGCAGAATAAAGGCCTGTATTCACAATCGCGGGGGTCATTTTGAATAAACTTTATTACCATAAGAATCTATGTTTTATTAAGTTCATTTTGCTATATAAATGTTTAGATAAATAATAAACATGTCTAAATTATTTCATATTGCACATGTGACAGAACTTATGACCTGACTATGTATACCCTCGGTCTTTCGCCATGCGGAACAGGTCTTTGACGCCGGCTGTACTGGTCCATTTTCGTCTATTCGAGACCCACAATATCCTTCTTCTTCCGACGCTCCGTTTCCCTTCAACCTTTTCCATCATGACCACATGAAGCTGATGTTAGCGATTTTGATGGAGCACGTGTCCCAGATAAGCAACTTTTCTTCTCTTGATGGTAGTTATAAGTTCTCGGGATTTGCCAGCTCGTCTCAGATCTTCAATATACTTTATAGCACAAAAACAGTGACTACAAAAATATAAAAAAGGAAAAAACATGTAAAAAGGCGAGCTTATCTATAACAATTTCTTCCAGCAAAACTAGAATGGGGAGGAAGGAAAAAACAAACTATAGGTAGACCTTTGTGCACAACATTAAATATTAACTTCCTCATTGGTGACGGATAGATCCAGCTAATCTTTAACAACCGTCGGTAACACCACATCTCGAAGGCCTCTAGTCTTTTGCGCGTATTTTCCAAAATATTCCACGACAATTCCTTATTTCAAGAGACGTATTTCGCGCTTACCGTACACTACGTATAACATAAGTAGGCATAATACGAATAGGCAATTCGACTTACAAATTTAGTCACAGTTGTGAGGTTGTGTGAGTAAATGACGTTCCTAATTAACTCGCAACTATAAAATTGTGGAAAAGTAAATATCATCTTTAATTACACATATGCGTCTGTGACAATCAGTGTTGCCGTTTTGGCATTTTTAATGCTAAATTTGGCATATTTTCACCTAATTTAGCATGTTAATTTGGAACTTAGCATATTGCATTATTTTAGCATTTTTTCAACATTGTCTAGGGCAACTTTTTATAAATGGGAAATCCCGACCCGACCGACTATCGTTCAGAAATACTTAAGGAGAAAGCCCATCCATCGTTAAGAGACACCTCCCATATATATCATATACACATATATATCGCCCAAAAGGGCAAATTGCAGATAGAAAGCCTTCAGCATATACCGAGGCCATGGCTCACAGTTAATTCTTAGTAAGACAACTGTAAACACAAAGGGGATGTTTTTAGTCCGTATACCACACGAGCTGCCCGCTCAATATGTGGGGACCCGGACATAGCAGGGAGGTCTGACTCCTGGGCATGGGTAATTCCATTTTTTTCCCCTCTAACAAAAAAAAAACGTTAAGAGATATCATTTCGTACGTTCGAGCGATGGTTCGGTGATGGTTCTGTTGTGGTTTGGGATTTCCCAATTAGTCGATTGTTTATGTTTTGTTCAAACGTAGGTTCGGTCAGTGACAGACACATCCATCACAAGTTACATAGGTAATACTTTACGCTTGCGGAAAACAAAAGTGATTGCGCCCAAAAACATTTTAAAATACAAGTTTGGTGAGAACAATGCCCCCAAATATTCACAACATTGCCACTAAAGCCTACTGCAAATATTGTAAGTGTAATATTATTGTAACACTTTATTGTTTAAAACAACATATTTCTACAAGTAAACATGTGAAGTGTGCTGAGCCCATGAAAAGTCAAACAAAAATTTACTTTTCGAAAATTCAAACCCGCCTTGATTCCCAGAAAGCGGAATTCAATCTTGCACTTTTTATTTGCGAGCATACTGCAATTTTAACGGTGGACCACCTATCAGATTTGTGCAAAAAGACATTTTCTGACAGTAGAGAACATGAAATTACATAGAACAAAATGTAGCAATATTATAAATAAAGTCTTGGCACCGCACTTTGTGTCTGAATTGATAAAACATGTGGGAGATGCAAAGCTCAGCATATTAATAGACGAATCTACAAGTTATCGGTATGTCAATTCGATACTATAGCCAGACCAAAAAACAGATTATAACAACATTCTTAGGTTTGGTTGAAATTGAGAACGGGACAGCCATTGCCATAGTCAATGACATAAAGACCCTATTTACACTATTAAATTTAAATATAAACAATTTCATAGGGATTGGAACCGACAATGCTTCTTGTATGACTAGTGTCAACAACGGCGTGCACAGCCTTCTGAAATCTGAAACTGGCAATAATAATCTAGTATTAGTGCGGTGCCTATGTCATTCTTTACAGTTGGCTATTACTCATGCATCTGAAGAAACTCTACCACGAAACATCGAGTTCCTGATCCGAGAAACCCACAACTGGTTTAGTCATTCTTCTAATAGACAATTGTTCTACAAGGAGCTTTATAAAACTATAAACTGTGGCAAACAACCTCTAAAAATTACTCAAATGTGTAATGCCAGGTGGTTGTCCATTGAACCTGCTGTCCGTAGAATAGTAGATCAATGGTTGGAACTGAAAACCCATTTTGAAATTATGAAACAAAAAGAAAACTGTTACATGGCAGAAATTCTCTACACTATGTATAATGATCCCATCAATCATCTGCATCTACTATATTTGTTACCAATTTTAGATGAAGTACAAAAAGTGAATAAGAATTTCGAAAGCAATGACAGAGACCCGACCAAACTTCTAAATGACTTGGTTGAATTGGTTGAGTCGGTGGCAAGGCGAATTTTGATGCCAACAGCATCAGCAAGAGTAAATATTTTGACAGATAACATCACCAGTTACCTGGATCCATCTCCATACATGGGTTTCAGTGTGGAACGTCGAATTACGGAATAACAAATTTCATCAGAATCAGACATCGCTGTAAACAATTTACATTGAAGCTTGTCCAGGAAATGCGATCAAGGTTGCCAGTAAATATTCAAACATTGAGAAAAATGAATTTGTTTTCTGTACGGGAAACATTGAAAGCAATCAAACCAGAAATTGTTGACATTACTCAAGAGTTTGGTTGTAACGCAGTCGATATAGAGCGTATTGTGGTGCAATGGAGAAACATTAGTCACATAGACTGGAAAAACAAAAATTCGACGATAGAGTTCTGGTCAGATGTATGTGAGTTCAAAGACTGTGCCGTTATCAATCCATTTCACGAGTTGGCATCTTTAGTCATGTCTATCCTTTGTCTTCCACACTCCAATGCAGAAGTGGAGAGAGTGTTTAGTCAAATAAATAAATAAATAAATAATAATACCTTGGACACTATTTACACACATTGAACTAGCCCCAAACTAGGATTCAATGAATGTGGTGAAAACTAAACTGAGGAATCGGATGTCGTTGAAGACACTAAACTCAATTCTGTATGTCAGATATGGACTCCGAAGATCAGGAAAATGTTGCAATTCTTATAATATTCCTGATGACGTACTGAAACACATTAAGGGTATTAAAGAACATGCAGCGACTGATGATAGTGGCCCCTCAACGTCTTATCAAGAACAAGATGAACAAGTTGATGACCTTCAGATATTCTTCGAAATAGATGACTAAGATTTAGATTTTTCACTTATTAATACTTTACCTTCAGGTATTGTTCAAAATAAGAGAGTCGTATATTGTTTTTTGATTATCCTATGATGCCTATTTTATTTAAAGTATGTATACTTTAAATAAAATAGGCATTTTCTTTAGCACTTTTTAAATTGTATTTAGCATTTTATAGCATTTTTCGGGCGAAAAGTTAGCATTTTTCTGAAAAATAAAACGGCAACACTGGTGACAATGTGTACTTAGGTCTCGCTGTTGATTGAGTGAGAAAAAAAGGGGGTAGGTAACAATAATATCACCGGAATTTACGTTACAAAGTTGCAATTTCTAATATTCTATGCTTACAAGTTGATTTAACTAATAGTAGGTAGCCATGTACTCTACGAAGTCAATTGGTTTGTACATCCATTCATTAGTGGCAACGAGTCTAGGAGGAAAATACTAATACGAAATACGATACATCGAATCATTGAAATTGACTTTCATACATCAGTAGAGGTCGCTTAAATAAACAAAACATTCTAATTAGCAAAGGTATTATCCTAGATGGCTGCGTTTGCAGAATACTTTTCCCCTTACCTAACTTTCCTACCAAATATCTCGCATAGTCGTACGTTTAAGATAGGTTAACATTTTTGTGATAGTTATATCTATAGGATATTGAAACGGACAACCAACTAATCTTATAACTAACTGTTGGTACCTACACATACCTAAATAGCTGACCTTTGAACTGGGAAGTCAGATGCAAATCAAGAGCAACCTCGATATTTGTCAATATAGGCAGATGCATTAGTATTTATAGTTGGATATTTAAATATAATAAAGCTTCACAAACAAATAAGACTTCACTGTTCTTTTCTAAATACCTAGTCTTGGGTACAGGAGGAAGCCCCTCTCCTCTTCATTGGTGACCCCGACGTGATCACGTGCCCGTCTGAAGCACCCAACTGATGCTCATCTCCAAAGACTACACCACAACAATCCCAACATGAAGACTGCAAATTAAACTTCGAACTAAACCGAAAAACAATACGGAGCCAACTAAATGCAACACCAAAGATGAGTCACGGTCACGGACCTCCAGCAATACAACGTAAGAAGAGGACATCACTGGACTGATGCACAAAAACAAGGACAAAGGATCGACGCACTACTTACGACACAGGACTACGCATCAAGGCAACCAAACTAAAATTTTAATTCAACCCACTCATGAACAACGCGGAAATACTCATATTCATACTCATATATTTATTGCGTCATTGTGATATACTTTAACAAAAAAGCATACATAGCATATACATATCAAGCAACACACTACACCTCGAGGCGTAGCAGCCTCAAAATATACGACCACTAAAGCTTTTTCCACGCATTAAGTTGCAGCTGATGGAAGGCGACCGAAGATTTCCCCCCTGCACGCTGAGCGAAATCAGAGCGGCAGCAACAAGAATGAGAGTGCGATCTCCGGGACATCAATCCGGGAGTAACAACCGCTCGTCGCTGCTGTTACGGCATCAGCGCAGACGTGCGCAGGGCCATTCAGGAGTGGTCAGTGACGGGGGACGCGGGTGGAAGCAGTTGTGGACAGTTCAACGGGGGACACAATGCAATCTTCAGTTAAGGTTGGTCGCCGCCTCAAATAGGGTCATCGCCGTTACATCACTGTTTCCCGCTAACGCCATGGTGTACACCACTACCATCAACCTAGAGTCAACAATCCGCCAACATCAATCAAGAAACTGTACGGTTGAAAGGAAACGTTCCCTCTGTGTTTTCAAATGTCACAAAGTACGGCGGAAAATGACACGATGCACAGCAGCCCCACAACTTGCAGCACATACCACCGTAACGAGAGACGTGTGTCTGCATCTGCCCCAATCATAACATGCAAGCCTATCGACCGAATTACCCACTAATATAATAACAAAAGCATGTCAAGGCGGAGCAACAGCAAGTCAGCAAAACATTTGAAGAAACCGCGGCCTGGCGAAATTATTACCTAATAACATTATTTCTATTGTTTGTTATTTTACCTCAACCTTGTGTCGATTTATTCATAGCTCAACCAAATTGTAATTTTATCTATTTAGTTTATTGTCTTCCACCCATCTTCTCCTACGTTGGTCCAATGGCAAAAAATGACGTTTGCTAAGTATATGTAAAGATCTACAGTAATAAACACTTTTGATTTATTTGATATGATTTGATTTGTCACATTTATTTTCAAAATTAAAGAGGAAGCCATGTAGATACCTATATAGCTGACCTTTGTAACTAGGTAGTCAGATGCAAATCAAGAGTTACCTTGATATCTGTCAACATAGGCAGGTTCATTAGTATTTATAGTTGGATATTTAAAAATGATAAAGAGTTATTAATAGGCCGCATCTAGCTTCACTGCTCTCTTCTATATACCTAGCCTTGGGTTCAGGAGAGAGCTCCCCTTATCTTCCATAATAAGACTGCAAAACCCACCTGTAGCAACCGAATACAAGCTATCAGATTAAAAGTTGTCACTTTAGTTAGTTTTAACGCCTATCAGCTTGGAACTATCACAAATTCTTTAATCTTTTCGGGTTAGCATGGCAATAGCGAGCATTGACTCCTATCTAACACTGTATTCTCGTTATTAGGTAAGCCATACGTACTTATTACGTACAACTTTCGAAATTACTGTCGTTTAGCTATCATGGTCGCGGTCGCCGACCGTTACTATGTTTACCGACCGTTACCATGGTAACCATGTTCCGTTCGCAGTAGCAGTCGGTCAAAGACCACTCTCGCAACACTTAACGCGTGCCCACTATAGCACAAATCACGTTTTCCATCCCCAGCGCGACATTTACACGTGGGCGCTCGACCACCGCGTGCATCACAAGTACTCCGAGACGGTGGCGGATCCTCACGACGTGCGCCGTGGCTTCTGGTTCGCACACGTAGGCTGGTTGGTGCTGACGCCGCACCCTGCTGTCGAGGATAGAAGGAGGGCCTTGAGGGTGTTATCCACGGATCTAACAGATGACCCAGTGGTGCGTTGGCAAAAAATGTGAGTAACCATTTCCACGGTTCTCTCTGCAATTGCAACTAATCAGTGACGCTAGTTTACTTTGATTTACTTCCTCTTTAATCAAATGAGACTACTGGTTGAGTGACTCGTCTTTTATTCTGTCCGTTTGTAGTATCAGTAGCCTTTGTTACCAACCGGTTTGGTTAGGTAAATCTTTATATCCGATTTCATAATAGCCATTTTAATTTGATTTCAGACTGTTCATCCCCTTCTTCGGGTTGCTGAACATTTTCCTTCCGGTGTGGATTCCTGTACATTTCTGGAACGAGTCCCTGTTGAACAGCTTCGTGGTCAGCTTCGTGACGAGGTTCACGCTTACTCTGAACATAGCGTACTCTGTGAATAGTTTCGCTCACTTATCTGGAAACAAGCCATTTGACAGGTAATTATTTTTTATCACACCTGCTCTGAAAATACATACTAATTATACCAATTAGAGGGAAGAAACGCCTTTATCCCGCCCTTCAAATCCTTTCATCCCAAGGTATGGAAGTTTGTATGAAAATCCTTCCGACCCAAGGGTGGGAAGTATGTATGAAATTCCATTACATACCCGTTTTTTTTTTTATTTGTCAGCAGTCATACTGCAAAGAGACTTTTTCAAACTCAAACTCAAGACTTTAACTGTCTACTAATTAAATTTCAAGTAAATTGTTACTGGCCACATACAGTTTTTTTTTTACCAGTTACCACCCTCCTTGGTGCATACAGAAAATTAAAAACGAAATTATTTTTGTATATAAAACGCGCGGAATCACGGAAGAAGTGGCTGCATGACCTTATGATCTTAGCCTACTCCAGAAACGGGCGAATAAAAAAAGGAAAAGCCCGCGCATTTTCGCAAAAACTTCGATTGATTTAGCATTTATCTTTGTGTTTTTTGTAAAATATGGATGCATTTATGTCTATAATTTTCCTCGTAGGTGTAATAAAAAGCACTATACATACCTCAGGATAAAGTACAGTTGCATACCTCAAATGGTTTGCGCCCCTCGCAAGCTCGTGGCGCAAATGCCATAATCTCGGTATGGAACTGTCACTTTCTTCCCTCTGAAGTAATGTACTATTATCACATTATTAGACCATTATTAAGGTTCTGTAGAATACCTGCTTCAAATTGAAAGAAAACCTTTCTTCCGTGCCACCGGTGAGGGAGAGGCCCTGCTGAGATCAAAGCAGTTTCTTCATTAATTTGTAGAATCGAAACGCTTATTTAGTTCCGGATATATATTCATGAAAGTGGAAGTTGGTGACATCATACTTGTCCCTAACCGACTGACTGGTTTACCAGGGCTCTTCTCCCATTACGATACGTGGAACCTACCTGAGTCTCGAAGACTAGTCATCACGAAGTAGGATCACTATGCTCGTTGATGTCCGATTAGTGGGTTACCCAATTTTATGCAATATATTTTTAATAATGAAATTGAGGAGACTATTGTCGTATGGGATCATTTATATTTGCAGACGTAGACGTAAAAAATATTATCATACTTTTAATTTAAAAAAAAACATTGAGAAATGCTAGATTGCGGCCTCTTTTGTCTGTTTGCGACCTTTCAGCCAGATAGCGGCTGTCACATAGTATTTATATTATATGTCGGTTTTAACACTTTTCTTGTAAACAGTAAACTTTATCAAATAGCACGTCAAATAAAAGTTGTACATCATGATATCCCCAAGGAAAACATTTCTTATACATTTTCCTTGGCGATTCATTCATGAAATATCACGATTCTAAAACTCAAAGAAGTTACATATGTAAACGTAGATTAACATTCGTATCCGAACCCATTAACTACCTAGATATGGGAAGTTCCAGTGGCCATCTAAAGTTTCCACTTCACTTCACTAAGTCATACGAGAGTAAATGCACGAGTTAGTATAATCATCACTTAGTTAAAAACATAAAAAACAGACTTCAAATTCAAGCCCTATTTCTTCCTCCCCTGTAGGGATGCGAATGTCGTCTTTGTACAAGATGATAATGTAACTATTGGTCTGAGGCTAAAAGAGCACACCCATACTATCAAGTAATACGTTTCAGGCAACAAGGGGTTACGGAGATGTGGGGCGTCGTATGTTGCCTCTTATATTAAGCTGGGTGGTCACAGTTCATAAAAAAGGGTACAACCCTCAAAAGAGCTGTGATTGACCTATCCAAAAAAAAATGCAAAAGGACAAAAATACGAGTCAGAAGTTTGGAAGACATAGTCTTGTCAGATTTGGACGCCAACAAGTTACTAAATCGACCACATGATGGCAGATCGTTATCGGAAATTCCGAGACTGCGAAATCTGTCTTCCGATAAGCAATAATATAATAAAGGTCACTTCACTATGGGATATAATGTAATATATACATATTATATCCCACAGTGAAAAGTGAGCTAAATGCAAACGAATATAAAACACACAAGTGAGAAAAAAGGCAAACAAAGAACGTAAACACCACAAATAATTCACCAAGTTAAAAACAAAAAAATACCAAGCTTTATTTCTTCCTCCGCATCCCTTCTTCTCCCACAGTGGTCCAAAGTAGAGAAGAGGCAAAAAATGACGTTTGCTAAGTATATGTAAATATCTACAGTAATAAAATACTTTGACTTTGACCTCCCCGGTCGGGATGCGGTCGAATGTCGTCAAAATACACGAAAACAAGGCTACGATATCTGTCTGTCTGACAGTCAAGTCCACACGTATTACACGACATTATAAACGAATATACGGTACTTATAGACAGAATTCATCTAATGACAATGACGTTAACCACCACTGATAAGTCACATTAAAGCAATAATACGCAATTTCGCTTTCCTGGATGATATCATAATTCCAGTCTTTTTGCTTAAGAAACCAAACTACTAGACCGATTCCTAATTTTCAGAAATTGGGACCTAATTGGATGGTCAACCTTTCAATTAAAAAAAGATTTTTTGAAATCGTTTCATATATAGTTTTAGTTTTGAGGTAACAAATATAAAAACAACTGAATTAAGAACCTTCTCCTTTTTTGAAGTCGGTTAAAGTCAAAGTCAAAGAAAGTACTTTATTACTGTAGATATTTACATATACTTAGCAAACGTCATTTTTTGCCTCTTCTCTACATTGGACCACTGTGGGAGAAGTACGGCGTAGAAACTCCCACAATTTGATTTTTAGATCTCTTTTAAAAATAGGTTGTGCTTAACTAATACAAATATGAAAAATTTAATTGTTATTATTATCAGCAGGCATTATTACTATATAAGCAGGAATAAATAATTACAAAATTATTAACAGCTCTGTTCAACAACAGGTCTGTACTGAGCCAGATTAACCCCATACAGTCCTGTCATTTAAGTAATCTTGAACATTGTTATATCCCTTTTTCAACAAAGTCGCTTTAACATGCTTTTAAAATTGCTCAAATGGCACTTTCAAAATCTCCAGAGGTATCTTATTGTAGTAGAGAATGACCCTTGAAAGAATTGCTAACCTTCGCGAGTCTAAATCGGGGCGCACATAGTCTGTGATTATTTCTTAGGATTATTTCTTAGCATTACAGCTATCGCTAAGTTTGGAAAATGTTGTAAGGTTCTTGCGTACATACATTATATTTTCGAAAATAAATTGACTAACTACTGTTAGTATGTCAATTTCTTTAAAAAGCTCTCTTAAGGAGTCTGTTTGTTTGAAATTATAAATTGCTCGAATAGCTCTTTTCTGTTAAATAAAAATAGTTTGAATATCCGCTGCTTTCCCCCACAACAAGATACCATAGGACATCACACTATGAAAGTAACTAAAATATACTAGCCTAGATGTAGCCACATCCGTGCTTTGTCTGATGTTCCTAACAGCGTAAGCCGCAGAACTTAAATTACCAGCCAATTTATCTATGTGGGGTCCCCACTGCAATTTGCTATCAATGATTATTCCAAGAAACTTTGTATCATTTACTAATTCTAACGTGCTGTTGTCTAACACTAAACTGGTCTCAACTTGCCTGACATTTGGAAGTGAGAATTTGATACACTTGGTTTTACCAGCGTTTAACAATAAATTATTAACTGTGAACCAATTCAAGGTTAAAGACAATATACCATTAACATCATCAAAATCTCCTTTTTGTCTTTCAATTTTGAAGACCATTGTAGTATCATCAGCACTATAGATGTGACTTTGTCGCTTGAAGAGTTTCCTGGATTTCTCCATCGTTGAGAAGCTCTCTTACGTCACCATCACCTCCATTTCACCATTATATTATAATGCTCCATTTATCATTTTATTTTTTTATCTGTAGATTTGGGTGCAACTGAGTGAGTTTGTATCAAAATTAGTAACACGAGATATCTTGGGACAACTTTTGGAAGCTACAAAACTTCGAATTGTTGGGACTTTTTGTTTTTATTTTGGATGTTTATTCATTTGTTTATTTCATTTCGGCCAGGTACATAAAACCGGTGGAGAACGCTGTGGTCAGCCTCGCCGCGTTGGGTGAGGGCTGGCACAACTACCACCACGTGTTCCCCTGGGACTACAGAACCTCAGAGCTGGGGAGGTTCAACATTTCCACTAACTTCATTGATGCGTTCGCCAAACTCGGCTGGGCGTATGATTGTGAGTACTCTAACTATACATCAAGTAAGCCGAGAAGGGCTGTTAGAAGAATCAACAACAATTCTCTCTTCAAACTCTCCTCCTCTTCAACAACAATTCTCTTTTCAAACTCTCCTCCTCTTGTCTCCAAGGGCAGTAGTGCTGATAATAATAAAAATTGTACCGCCTTTGCGATATGATTTTAATTCGCAGGCATAATACATCACGTCTTTTATATGGGGGTCCCTTTGATTTATAAATCGAGTTATTTATTTATATTTTCATAATTCATAATTATTTATTGCACAAAGATAAATAAAAAGTTACATTTGTTGAAAATATATGTGCAAAAGCGAGCTTATCTCTAAAAAGAGATTTGTTCCAGCAAAGCAAGGCATGATAGGAAAAATTACCAAGAAAGGCTAGGCAGTGCACAATATCAAATAACTTATCTATAATAAATAAATAAATTAAATATTTATAAAATATGTAAAATAAAATATATATATACCAAACTACTAAATAAGTACCAATAGATACATAAACCTGTACATATAGTAATAATATACATACTATAACTACTATCAAGAAAGAGAGAGGAAGTGCTCTTTTACCCGGTTTTTGAAAGAGAAAAGAGTGGGAATATCTCCTATCTTGCAAGGAAGTGCTGAATGTGTTGCTGTAGCATAGCAAATTTCAATTCTTTATCTAACACGGCCCATGAGATACAGCCCGCCGCTGTCGTCGGTACGACATTCGGACGCAGAGAAGAGGCTTAGGTGTCGTTTGGCACGCTTCGGGTACGGAACCCGAAAACCTATGGCAACCCATCCAGAGCTGTCGAAAATTAAAGGATTTGATTTATAAAATCTCGTTATCTGTTGCTGTGCAACAAAAATCCTCATTCTGTGAAAATTTCTCTCTACCTATCACGGTCCATGAGATACGGCTCGCTTTCGGCCAGACAGTCAGACGGACAGACGGGGAGCGGAGGCTTAGTATTTTGGGTCCCGTTTGACACTTTTCGGGTACGGTACCCTAAACATATATGGCAACCGAACCAGAGCTGTTGAATACCAAGCTTTCAGTTGCCAACAGAGACAAATCACCTCACTAAATGAAAACAACCTTTTCTCCTTCCAGTGAAAGCAGCAACGTCGGAAATGATCTTCAGTCGAGCCAAGCGTAGCGGCGATGGTACCTTTAACGAACATGATCATGAAGAGGAGGAGCCGTACCCCAGTGATAAACAGGAGTGAACAAAACTACCTACAATAAATAACAAATAATCTAAATAAATATGTCTAGTACGCGGCTGATGAAATAACGTTTTCAATATAAGTAGTGTTTGTTTTCATGTTGAATGACCAGTGATTCCCAATTCAAAGGATCAAAAAGAATTACACTCTCAGATGTTGCAAAAGTTAGATAGAGGTTAAAGATGATAATAGTACATTATGATACAAGTGTGGTATATTGGTCATTACACTCGAGTCGGTTTTTAAGCCTGAGCCGAAGGCGAAGGCTTAATGGAGACGAGAAGTGTAATGACCAATGCTCACGTGTTTCATACGACGTTTTTCAACACACTTGCGAGGAAAAGTAAATAAAACTAACGAAATGCAATACTGTGAATAAACTTAACAAACAGAAACCCATTTAAAAGATGGCGGCCGTAATTTTATTTTTTCGCGCGCTCAGCGCTGCATGCGCGCGCAAGTCTGAGATAAGGGCACCGGCAAAGTAGCTAATCAGCCACATATTTATAAATTTTGTAATTGGGTATTTATAGGTAAAATACACCGTCAAAATATAAATACCAACAAGCTAACAAGCAGTTTCATGAATTTTTTTAATTATTTATCACATTTTGAATTGAATTTTATATTAACGCAAATAACTACTTAGCTGTTTTCGAAACATTAATACTTCTTGCTAATATTTAAAAAGATATGTAATGAAAAGGCACTAGTGCGATAATGTAATGTAAAAGGCACGGCATGGGTAATATTCTGCATTATCAGTGTAAATACTCTGTAATAAGACCTACTTTACGAGCAGGTGTGTTGAAAAGCATTTTAGTACAACTGTCAGTTTTAAGCTGCGTTGTGCTTTCAAGCGTAATTAAAATAAAACACTTACAAAAAAATAAAAGTTTGTCATGCAATTTAATGAATAATCTAGCCGTCCGTTGCGCGGCTTCGTGACGTATTTTTGGTAAGTATTAGTTTTAATACGCATTGCGCCTCAGAATAACGAAACTATTTGCATAATATTTATATATATATGCATCGCGTAGCTGACAAACGAACATAAGGTTACCATAGTCATAATAAAGTGTAAGTAAGCAAAGAGATCCGTTAATCTGATTTCGCGACTAACGCCATCAATAGGAGGTTTTCTAACTGCTATTAAATAATAATATTAAATAATTATGTTATGTTTGCTGTGGACAAATGTAAGTTTTTGTTCTTCGTTTTCGTCAAAGACCAGCTGTAAATCCTCCACCAAAATTACATATTTTTTGAACTGTCAACTAGGATGAAAATAATAAAAATCATGTCTCGTCAATGACATCTTATTTGGGACTAATTTATTTTCTTTTTATGTTACAAACAGCACTTTCCATACAAAAGTTTATTTTTATTTTTTGGCTGTTCCTTTGTATTGTTTCTAACTATATGTTTACTGAAACCTCCTCCGGTCTGAGGAGAATAAAACAAAATAGGAAAGATACAAGGCGGTCGGGCACTTTCGAGTTTTAGCGATACTAACGCAAAGCGTTACATTTTTTTAAATACAAATGTGATAAGATTGACACAATATTTATGGCAAAAAACGTAAATAAATATATTTTGCGGATTTTTTGTGTCTGTATTTTTGTCGCCAAGTGTAGAAATAAAACTACAATTTAATGTAATTGGGATATCTCCATGACACGCATTTTGCATAATGTCTTGAGTGTTTACATACATATATTTTGTTTCGATTTTAATTTTTTTAATTAAATCTCCATCTAACCGGCTATGTAAAACCAATGTGAAATGCCCTTATTATCGAAAATTCACGCCACCAGTTGGCGCCACTGGGGACAAGGTCACCAAAGGTCATATGATTTATTTCTTGCTCGATTTCAGAATATAGTCCATGCAAACATGTCCAGCTTTGGCGTCAACGTTGGATCTAATTAAAATTATTTGATAATGAAATTAATAACAATTAGTTGATAGTAAATATGGTAAATTTATATAAATGTTAAAACAATGTAACCATACAGCGTACCAACACAAATACCATTGGGTCATTTATTGTTTGGCATTGTAGGTAGGTTTATAAAATATTCTTTATTATTGTATTGATCTGAAACCAATTGAGAAACACTGTTACAATTTAGCCAATATTTTGCTTTGTGTGGGAAGCTTCAGAGCACTAGGATCCCTTTAAAATATAGCTAATTTCGATTAATAAAGCACTACGGGATATAATTTTCTTTTAGTATTTCCTATCACTGACTGCAAATACACACTTACAAAACACAAACATTTGCCTAATTGGTATACAAAATTATTCATTGTATGTGGTTTGATTTTTTCCTTTAATTTGATTTAAATTTATGTGTCTGTTTGTTGTGCTGTGTGTGTACTCGTATCAAATACCAAATGGACGAATGCACCAGGGAACAAACGCATAATTAATATTTTATATATAAGTCAATAGAGCAATGTTTTGTATGTATTTTAGTTAAACAAATCCAAATAAAAAATTATGTAAAACTATTACAATACATATATGTGTACCTAGATAATAAAAATAATTACCTATATTCTTGAAGTGCAAACTCTTTTTGTATTGATAAAGATCAATGACACCGCCTCGCAATAGTGTTAAGTAATGACGTAAGACAATGAACATTTTATTTTCTTTTCCATACGAATCACTTCGTCGGTGGCGCAAAATGTGTGTGAAAATAAAGTTTTAATACCTCCTGCTTAACAATTACAAAACGTTTAGCAAGCAAACCTTACGTAAAGCAAGTCATTATAGCCCTTGGCTTTAGACGGGTCGTAATGTTGTACAGACTTTCATTATAACCCGCTGGTCAATTTTTAATTTTATTTTTGTTTATTCAGGAAACATACAGTCGTACACATTTAATAAACTAAGTAATTTCAAGTACTAATAGACCTGAAGCTCTATAGCTTATAAATACAATTTTACAAAGATCTCACGTGGCACTACTAAAATCACAAAGGATACACATAATACAAAAAATAACAAAGTATGGAAAAGGAAATACAAAATTTGGAAGAGAGAATATTAGAATTTAAATTTACAAATTACGAATAATTTTGACTACTACAACTATTAACTAATAACAATTTTCTAATATTATTTTTAAATTGATTAATAGAGTCTGAGAAAATATCGATATCGGAGAAATACCTAATAGAAGAGTTACAAGAAAGAATTATGAGCATATCTCGTTTTGCACTCAGGGGTGTGAAAAATGGCATTTCAATGTAATAATGTAATTTTCACTTTTCATAGTTGTTATTGTCATGTCTTTAAAGTGTAATTTTGTGAAATAGAACAACTATACCCGACCCCAGGGTACGGACACTACATTGTCCGCCCCCGGGAGCCGTGTCGGTGGACGCCACGCCGCCGCCGCCGCCGCCGCCGCACCGAACTTATTTGAATACCGAACATATTTGAGACTCGAGCTCGCCACGGCGCGACCTGAATGGAACGGAATGGAACAGAATGGAACACATTCCAAATGAAATAAACTGACAATATCCTTCGTAAAACTGCAGAGTCTAGGAATATAGAAGATAAAATTCTATTATCTTTCATCAACTGGACTAATGTATCAAACAACAACAACAACAACAACAACAAACACAAACAACATCAATTTCCACTTTTGATTTACTCAATTGTGAATCAATAATTATTTAAATTTAAACCATCATACCCTAAATAATATCCAGATACCTAGATTAGAAAAGGTATTGAGGAATTTTACGTTGAAAATCTTAAACATTTATTCTAGACTCCAAATCACAGTCAGGCTTCTCTTTTTGTAATTTTGTTAAGACTTCAACAAGAACAAGATAAATCTTCAAAAAAATATACTAATTCAGAAAAAAACAAGTTTTACAGGTTCGAAACCCCATTAACAAATGTAAGGGTTCCAATGACGTAACCAGCAGACCATTTCAAGAAATACCCACTGCTATATACCTCCGGGTGCCTACATCCATGATTTAAGGTTTTTTTTCCCATACAGATTTCAGTTTTGTTTTCCTACTGGTTTATGGAGGCGTTGGCCTCTTTTCTCAGCACAATTCAGCATACGATGTACCTGAATGCAGAGATGGATGGAACTGCGCGATAAAACTGGTGCTGGCTTGTTGACAATCAAGGGACAGGCAGACAAGACGAGCCAGTCGAGTACCGGCAGTCATCCGCGTCGCCGCCGCGGCGCTCAGAGCGACCTCCGTACGAGCACCCGCGGTATTACGCGCGATTCAAAACACAGCAGTGAGTTGAATCTTCGATTTGTGATCACAACGATAACGGCGACGAGAGCATTTGTGCATTGATTTTGTGCTTTTGAATAAACTTTGGGATTTACTGAAATCTTTTGGGTAAGTTCACTTTACTTGTCTCGTAAAAGTTCCAGATTCAAAGTTTCTGGTATATATTTTTATTTAGTTAATTGCACATAAGAAAATCGGTTATGAAAAAAATTGTACGCGTGCAGCATTGTACACGAGACAATTCGTAAAAATACTGCGTTGGTGCTTATAGGTAAATAAGTAATAAGACTTGTGCTAAACACAGTTAAACATAACATGGAAGCAAAAAAATAAATTATGAATAGGCTGTATAGATGGTCGGAAGACCTTGGCCTCTCCAGAATAGTCCAGATGGACGAGGAATAAAAAAGTCGGACTCGCACACGTAGTGTTTCCATCGTACAAGAAAACTAAGGACTAAAAAATAATAATACAAAAAAATAATAATACAAAAAATACATTTCCGAACATTGTTTTAATACCAGTTCCTTATGATCCGACGTCAAATCAATTTCGTCACCGAAGGAGATTGCTGATATGATGAGTATCGCGAAATTACCGATGATATTTAAATGATAATGATTTGGCCATTCGTAGGGTATTGCAACACGTCACTTGTGTGGAGGCCCCCTTTAATTTATAAAATCTCGTGTTGTTCACTGTTTATAGCGGCATCAGAAATAACAACTTACGAGTATATTGAAAATTTCAACTCTTTAACTATTAGGGTTCATCAGAGAGAGCCCGGTGACGGGAAGACAGACGGAGGCTTAGTAATATGGTCCCTTCGGGTAAGGATCACTAAAAACAGAAATAAAATGGCGCTAATTTCATTCTAAGTACTTCTAACAAAAACAAAACTGCTTGAATGAATTAAAATATATTAATTTTATTGTTGTTAATTGCAACTTTATTTTAAACATAATCCTTTTAGTCTAATTGGGATCAATGTGAGTACAAGAGCTCCAGTAAGGGAGTATACATTATTTTCTTTTCGCCTACAGGTCGCATTTTCCAACCGATATTGACGAAAATTGGCACACAAGTTTCTTGATTTAATTAAATTTTTTAGAACGTAATTTTTAGTTGGGGGGAAATAGGGGGTAAAAGGGGAAAAGGGAAAAGCCATCCATCTCCAGGATTTAAAAAAATCATGACTTTGAAATTCTTAGTTATTTTTTTACTGTAGGAAATAGGCAGAAAATATCTTATCTCCGAAACTAGCGATTATAAAAAAAAAACTTTGACGTAAGATAAATGTATAGTTTAAATAGGGGGAACTGTTGGGGGGCAATTAAAAAAAAACATCGCCAGAGTACCTAAGTATATCTATTCAAAATACCCAAAAAGCTATAGATATGCATTTATTATTTGAAGAGTTCCCTCGATTTCTCCATGATCCCAACGTTAGATCCTGACCTGGTGTTAATCGGACCAATCGGAATATCGTTACATCCGCCTTAAACAACATCCCGACGAATTGAGAACCCCCCTCCGTTTATCATGTCGGATAACAAAACAAGTAATTTTAAAGTGAACGAATTTATTTATTTTACATTCCTAGTAATAACAAATCACTTCAGTACAAGGCGTAATTTAACATCAAGTGATTGGCCAAAGTCAAAGTACTTTATTACAGTACATATTAACATATACTTAGCAAACATGTTTTTTTGCCTCTTCTCTACATTGGACTACTGTGGGAGAGCAGGGCGTAGAAACTCACACAGATTGATGTTGAGATCTCTTTTAAAAATTGGTTGTGCTTAACTAATACAAATATGAAAAAAAAGAACATTATGATTAATAAGCAGGAATAAATAATTACAAAATTATTAACAGCAAGGTCTGGGTTGACCTAGATTAACAAAATCAAAATCAAAATCAAAAATCATTTATTTCCATAGGATGTTGTTACATCACTTAGATCCGTCATTACATTTTTTTGGGTGAGTTCACTAACACAATGGCGGAATCTGTGGAGAAGAGCTCACCGAAGAAACTCCACAGTCGTCGCATCTTTTGCGTTTCCTTTTTTAAATAAAATATTGTCAAATTACAAAATGAATGCTAATTATATATGGAAAACAGCCTGTTACTCAAAAAATCTATTCCCATGGAAATCTGTCCTCTAAGTAATCAGATATCCTATAGTAACCTTTTTTATACAATTTCTGTTTTATTATTATTTTAAACTTGTCTAAAGGTAAGTTTTTAATATCAGTAGGGACCTTATTGTAATAGCGTATACAATTGCCTTTAAAAGAATTACTAATTTTATGTAGTCGGCTTACATAAGCAACCAACTTGTCTTTATTTCTAGTATTAAAATTGTGTATATCACTGTACTTCTGAAAATTAGTTATATTTCTTTTTACATACACAAGATTGTCATAGATATATTGAGACACAAATGTCAGAATATTGATTTCTTTAAACTTTTCCCTCAGTGACACTCTAGGCCCTAATCTATAAATTGCACGAACAGCCCGTTTCTGCAGAATAAATATACTATTAGCATTCGCAGCGTGACCCCACAATAAAATACCATAGGTCATTAGACTATGAAAGTAACTAAAGTAGACTAGTCTAGCGGTGTCTACGTCGGTAAGAGCTCTAATTTTTTTAACTGCGAACGCTGCCGAACTCAGTCTGTTCGACAATTTATTTATATGAGGATCCCATTGTAGTTTGGCGTCTAAAGTAATGCCATAAAAATATGCCAATAATTGGCTTTTATATATTCAACGAAGGAATAGATAAGGATATGTTGCATCTTTAATATAGACAAGAATCTGTTGCATCTTTTTGATTTTGTGATGATGCGGGATGCAAACTTAGCGCATATTGATAGTTTTATTGATTTTCTTCTAAAAAATCTTGAACACCATATTTCCGCAAAATCATAATGTAGCGGGAGTTTACACTAAGGCTTTTACGCGTGAACTGTTTCGCTTCCATACAAAAAAGATACTTCGCTAGTTAGCGCATCTCAACATATGGAAACATGACATTCGACGCATACTGTCAGCCGTAAAAAAACAAAACCTATGCCTCGGCCCACAGTGACCACAAATCGTCGACACAAAACGCGGCTCCCCCTGTACTCTTTAGACTCTTAATTTTAATATGTGTGTTGGGAGGCCTGGAGGTTTCAATGTTTATTTATTTATTTATTTATTCAATTACATAGCAATTAGTGACATCATTACAGGTGTCTGACCCAATTCAATATCATATAAGTATCTTAATGAAGCTATTAATATCTAACATAACCTTTATGTACAGGCACACACATTGCTAGGTCTTAAATACTTAGTAAATTAAGTTGAAATTTCTACCAATTACAATAATATTATTATTAAATAGCATCTGACTTACAAGTGCTTACAGAACAATTATCACAAGCATACCAACTATGTAGATGTATTCGGATGTTTGTACCCTAGTCATGGTTGTTTATCTATCTAAGCATAATATTTATCTATATAAGTATGTGTATCGTTGTCTAGTACCAGTCCAGTACCAGTAGATCAATGTGTTTAAATGGTGTCCAAGGTATTATTATTATTATTATTATTAATCGTAACTATAAAAATATCACCATCACATTCTAATTATACCTATTCTAATTACATGTCGATACAATAAAATTAAAATCAGTCATTTAGTCAAATAATTATAAGCATTTTCTTAAATATGTCAATATCTATTGGAATAAAATTTAAAGTGCGAAGGGCCAGTCAATGGGGCAAATTTTAATGTGTTTATCTACAAACGTATCATAAACCCTCTTTACTGCGTTCAAAAACCGCACGTTACGATCAGCATTATGTTAAACTACTTGGTAAAAACTCGTTTCGTATCTGGAAAACTACACATAATGGTCATTATGTGTAGTTTTTCTACATAAAATGACATTCAAATTTCGAACGCCGACGCCCACCCGCGTGCCGTCCCTAGTTTGTCTGTGAAGTTGGTACTGACATTCAAATTTCGAACGCCGACGCCCGCCTGCACGAAGTTGGTACTAAAGAACAAGCTAAACAACTGCAGAACCACAATGCCGGTCAAACATGCGGTTCCTGAACACATCAAAAAGAGCTTATGATATGTGTGTAGATAAACTAGTGTATGTAACTGTACATAATTAGGCATTAAAACTCTCGAGTTTTATTATTATGCATGAAACTCGCCTTCGGCTCGTTTCATAAACCCACTCTCGAGTTTTAATGCCCTCCATTATGCAGCAGTCACATAAACTACTATAAACAATTAAACCGGGTAATGTATGGCACCATCGTTGTTTATCACTGAGACTACTGATTTATAATGAGTTTCAGCCCGGCGCGGCGGGTTAAGGAACGTAGAATACGCTCTGACGATCCATCACGCAGTCAACCATGCTTCACTACACTTTAACGAGACAAGTATCCCTCTCAACATTTCAGAATAATGGTCCTTGCCTCAAAAGTAAGTTCTACTTATATTGGTTAACCTTCTAACCTCAACAGTGGCGTAGCGTGCCTTGTCGGGGCCCCGTATAAAAATTTTTTTGGAGGCCCTTATATGGAGGTATAGATTTTTCACAAAAGAAAAAAAATTTTGTGAGAAGTAATATTTATTTATCACATAATTTACCCATTTTACAAATAAAAATCGAATTTTAAATATTCACTCTCCTTGCCTTTTTATCGGCAAACTGATTTATTAAATCATTTATGGCTGATGATGATTTTAGTTTTTCTAAAGTTTCTGCCTTTATGGACAATAGTGAGATGTCTGACAGCCGTTCTTGTCCCATCGAAGTTCTTAAGTAATTTTTTATTAGTTTTAATTTTGAAAAACTTCTTTCTGCCGTTGCGGTTGTAACTGGAAGGGTCAAGAATAAAAAGCATGCTGTGATTACCTCGGGAAAACTGGATGCAAGACTATTGAATTTTACTAGCAATAATTCAATGAGTTCTTTAATGGAATAAAATTTTTTAATTTCAGAATTTAAGCATGTTTTTAGAGCCTTTAATTGGTCACAAAGATTAAGTGAGATGTCTTTACTGTATTTAGCAGACAGTTTTCCGGAAGCGTTTAATATCTCTTCGCTTGAAGAAGATAGGAGTTTCTCCGGTTGTAATATTTCGAATATACTACTCAGGTTGCAAAGGCTCTGAAATCTTTCTTTAGTTTGAGAAATTAATATATCTAAACAGCAATAGTATACATTGACTTTGAAATAGGATTCCGGGTCGGAAATTCTCTCATCTTGTGATAACTCATCAAAAAAACGCTTCGTTATCTTTCGCCTACTGTTTTTAAAAACAGTTGTTACCCCCCACTTTTTTGCTAAATCTTTGGATTCATTTAGCAAACTATTAAATGAATTCTGATTTCTTAATTGGCACAGTCTATTTAAAAGATTACTTAATAAAATACTAGATTTCTGTAAGTCATTATTTTCATGCTGTAGAGCTTTAGAAACAGGATTAATAATTTCAAATAGTGAAGAAAAAAATGTAACGAGCACTAAGAAATCAAAACTCTCTAAAATATTAATTATACTTTTACATTCTTCACGTTCATCTTTTTTATTTGAAATTAAATTTAGTTGGTACAAAGTTTTCATGATTAGTAAAAAAAAATTCTTTACTGCTAATAAAGCGTCGTTCCTAGAAAAGCATCTGGTAGGACATACCTTTTTAAGGGTAATCAAATATTTTTCAGATGAATCGTCACTTAGCATAGCCCAGCGTTTTATACTATTGCCAAAAAAAGTATATATTTTTTCTAAATTATCGAAAAAAGTCGATACTTCACGAACATGTCTCGCAGCATCGTTCAAAACCAAGTTTAAAGCGTGCGCAGCACAATGAACATAATCGGCATTTGGAGCATGCTCTTTTATTAGGGTTTGTAATCCTCCATACACACCCGACATAACATTTGCTCCATCGTATCCCTGTCCTCTACATTTAGTCAAATCAATTCCATATTCTTTAGTCAAATTTAAAATGACAGTTTTCAGACCTGCAGCACTGCAATCGGTTACTGCTATGAATCCTAAAAAGGACTCACAGATTTTTATTTCTTTAGGCACATTATCATCATTTTCTGTAACCGAGATATATCGAAAAACTACAGATAGTTGGTCAATTTTTGATAAGTCTTGTGTTGTATCCAGAATTATTGTCAGAAATGGAGCTTTTTTAATTTCTGAGATAATACTGTTCCTAACGTTAGTACCAAGCAAACTAATATATTCGTTTTGAATCGTAGGGCTTAAATAATTTATTTCACCTTTCGGTTTTAGAAAAAGTTCTTTTAAAGTTGCATCATAGTTAGATAGCAGACGTGAAATTGCCATAAAATTGCCAGAATCAGAATCATGCCCCCTCAAAGGTAGATTACAAGATACTAAAGTAATTATAACATTAATTATACGATGCAGTACATCTCTCCAGAATGTAATTTTACTATCGATTTCACTTTTCAATAGAGTATCGATGGTATTTCCTTGCAACCAATTATTATAAGAGAGTGAGGCACTAATATGCTGCTGTGACTTTTCATGGTCAAGAATAGTTTGTGTGAAATTGCTTCTAACCGAAACACCGTTAACCCAAGCAGAGGAGTACGATTTGTTTTGACGATCTGCTAATAAACAACAGAAGTGACAGTACGGTTTGTTTAAAACGTTAGAATAACATGGTCTTATAATTTTTATGCCTGCCTGATTGAAATATGAATAATAATAAGCTGAAAAAGGTCGGTTATTTTCTGAAACTTTTGGAAATGGTCCTTGTGGTTTAAATGGACCCAATTTAAAAATTATTTTTCGTTCGCATTCAGTTAAATTGTCACCAAAATTTCCTCTATCTGATGAAATTATATTACAATCTGCATTATCTGCAGATATATCAGAATCGTTGACTTGGGGTTCCTCGATTTCTGGATGGACATCCGATAGAGTATGTGCTTGGCTTTCTTCTATTTCCGGATGGATATGTGACGAAGAACATGCTTCAGAAGAATCTAAAAATAAACGAGTAATTGTTAAAAAATAAATACGAATGCTTTGATACTAAACTAAAAAGAGTTATATATAAATAAATAACGTTATTAAGGGTCACAGTTAGAGAGTGTTCAGTTCAGACGCACACAGATTCTACGCGGATTGTGCTCGTACCTATTAGTAGATACAAAATCACCTGCAGCCCGTCCGTGCATTACTATACACCTGCGTGCTATTTAAACGCAGCGCGTAGTGTAGTGGCCATACAAAACGAGAACCCGAAAGCGAGTCTGCACATCTGAAGTTCTCAACACGCAATTAACGATACGATACGGACTGATAAACAAACAACAAAACAAATCGATCCTATAGATAAGTTAGAATTTTGTTTTTTTTAATCAAGGCACGGAACCCTAAAAACAGTATAATTGTGAAAATCGAGGGGGGAGACAACTTTTTGTGACGGACAGATGGACAGACCGAAATTAAAAGATTTCCTTGTTTATCACTACGGGCCCCTAATAAATGGGTTGGGTAGTAGTGTAGTACTTACCTTTCCAATCTAAATCACTCACAGTATCTTGTCTCTGAAAAAATGAAGAAATTTTGGGCACTTTTTTATAACCTCGTCCCTTTTCTGTTTAATTTTTCTTTTCTCAGCGCCGCTGGGATACTCTCTTTTCCTTTCACTCATTTCTTTTACAAATCGTTACTAATACTGCTAAACCAGAAGAACAATATTGTTTGTACTGAATTACAATGTAATGCACATTTATATAAAGCGCGTAAATAAACAGTGCACTGCACTCCGTGGTTTAACATCCAATGCAAAGTACAACAACGTACACGTACATCGCGATATCGATGAAGGATTCCCGGGGATTCCCCGCTGAGTTGAAGATGAAGTAAGTAAAACGGGGAAGTCCCGCAGCCCGCCATAACGATGTAGTGTTGCCAACTTTTGAACGCACGCTTAAGGCGGGAAAAAAAGGAATTGCTTTATAGAATTTTGTCATTTGTAAAATAAAATAAATTAGAAAGTTTTTATTCTTTTTCCTTACACACTTTGGGGCCCCCCGTGGCCCGGGGGCCCCGTATAATTGATACGGCAAATACGGCGGTAGCTACGCCCCTGAACCTCAATTAGTAGACTAGCTTCAACGGACTAGGTATCCTGAAATTGCCTATACTGCGTGGAATAGGCAATTTCAAATGTAGTAGCAAATTATTTTTACGGTTATTAAATAGCATAGAGCGCTGAAAGGTAAAATATAGCTGCTAGACTCTAAATAAAATCATTTGAATGTCTTTATCACAGTAGATATTTATATATACTTATCAAACGTATTTTTTTGCCACTTCTCGACATTGTACCACTGTGGGAGAAGGAGGGCGTAGAAACTCCCACAGATTAATTTTTAGATCTCTTTAAAAAAATTGGTTGTTCTTAACTAATACAAATATTACGATATTAATTATTATAATAAATAAACAAGAATAAATAATTAAAAAAATATTAACAGCAAGGTCTGTATTGAAATAGATTAACCCCATACAGTCCAGTCATTTAAGTAATCTTGAACATTGTAAAATCCCTTTTTTGACAAAGTCGCTTTTACATGGTTTTAAAATTGCTCAAATCTAACTAACCCCATTGATAGAAGTAATTCAATTACGTGGAGCTTAGGCCCAAATACTCAGCAGGCAACTCAAAGTTTGAGGGACAATTAACATCATGCACTCGGATCTCGAACGGGAAATGGCGGCAGTGAGATATTCAAGCGGAATTTTGTTGGAGAAGTGGTTTTTGACCATTTGGGTATCTCTTAGCGAATATCTTTTGGGTGTAAAGGAGATGCAGGGAATTTTAAACACTAAAACTAAACTAAACTAGAAGTATAGGGCGGCAATTAAATGAGATACATTTCATAACTTACTATGGTCCTAGTTAAGGCTGGGCACCCCGACAGCGGATGAACTAGAGATTGCATCGTCTTAAATAGACGCACTGACACTTTGGAAATCCTGAATTAAGTATTTAGTATATAATTATAGTAATTATTTATTTTATTTTATTTATTAATATTTATGTAAGTACTCGTTTATTTCGTCATATTGTTGTACACATAGGTCTACCCCTGCTCAGCAATCAACATTTCCCACTTTAACCTGGTTTGCTGGAAGATAACTCTTATTAGAGATAAGCTCGCCTTTGTACACTATTTTTATGTAACTCTTTTCTATATCATTTGGGTGCAATAAAGAAATTATGAATTAATCCAAAATATACCAAATTACTTACAATGTATATACATATAGATGTTAAATTGAATAGTGCCATGTAGTAAAATATAATTGCCGTGGCGGGGAAAGTCGGCGATTGCAGGACGAGCATAGAGTTTGAATTCAATAATACGAGTCAGGAAATTGCGATATCCGCCGAGGCTCATTAGTTCTTTTCTCAAAAAAAAATTCGGAAATAAAGTAAATTTCAATAAAATAGTTGTTGTCAACCCTTTCAGTGTTATTACTAAAGATTCAACTTCTCTAAACACTCATAATATGGAGTTAAAACAGTCTTACAACCCGTCATCACAAAATTGTGATTTATAAAATAAAATCTGTATTTTAGCTTCGTTATAAACCTTCTACAACTTAAAATAGCTTAGACCCTTCTCTGTCTGTCCGATAAGCCCATTTTAAGCATTATCATACGGATGATGAACACCAGATGTCAAAAGCGACGTTTGCTTTGTATGAATTTAAGTTGGTTGTTTTTTTTTTGTTTGTTGGAACCATGGAGGTAGTATGTACTACGGTAGTCTACTTACATGGTTGGAACACAGAGTAAAATTGGACACATACACAAACCTTTTTTATCAAGGTTACGGCTTTGGATTTTCTTCCGTCAGCCGACATCCACAGACTCTAAAAGATTTAACAAACTAACAACAGTGTATTAGTTAAAACTGACTGGCTGTAGTTTTATAAATCACAAAGACATAAAAAGCCCGGGAAGGATTCTGATAAAACAGGTCTACCAACATAAATTAGTCTGAAGACTGTTTGATTGTAGTAGAGCTTTTTAGATCGGTTTCTCGTCTCGCCAATGATGATGGTAGGTATGTTTTTCGTCGGCTTTTTTTGAGGCAAAGGTAACTCGATGGTACGGCCTTGTAACGATGTTTTCCGATTTTTGATTCCAAAGTAAAAAAAACTTAAAACTTAAAACGTAAAATATGAAAACAGTGCGTAAGTATGTTCGATATTCAAATAAAACGTCACATTCATACTTCCATTTTTGGCGCGCTTTATGTTCGAAATTTAAATAAGTCTTCACTATGATGGTTGAATTTCAAGCAATTTCTTTTTTAAATTAATATAAGAGTCGTGTCGTGTAAATTCGCATAGGTATTGTATTTCCTAAGATAATATGACAATTTCCGCGCATGTTTGAGAAAAAATAAAGATTTACTTTACCACTTTCCAGCGAAAAGTTGTTGTCTTTGAATCGTTTATCTAAATACCTTTTATTTTTAAATATCCGATGTGATTTTATTATATAATAGAGAATCTGTTACATGCGTTACCTATACACCAGTCATTAATTTATAAAACTAGTTTGAAAATAGAACCTGAAGTCATAATACATTCGCTGCCGGATTTCAAGCTATAAGTTCAGCCCCCCTACAGTATGTTTTCTAGTTCGGTGGAAAATAATAAAAAGGGGACACCATTGTAAAAGATAATGTTATACTCGGTTATATTTTTCCGTAAATAAAATACTTGTGTCACCAAAAACATCTATGCAAAATACAAGAAATACTTGTATCCTATTAACTAGAGATTGTTTTTTGTGATACTCATGTGGCACCCCTGTAATTATCGTAATTGCATAATAAGGTACTAGGTGTAACAAATGTTCTACCGCATACTGACTATTCGGGTACATAGTGAAAGTTATTAAAATAAAAATTATACTTATTAACTCTAACTTGAGTTAGGTTAAATTGCATATACATATACACATACGTAAAGGTTATACAGGGTGTTTGCTATCTCCTAGGTCCACAAAAAAAAGTTTTGGCCTAACGGTTTTTTTTTTTAAATTTTTTTGAAAAATGCTCCAGAATTACTACTTTAAACTTGAATAAATAAAAAAGTTATTAATAAAACCTGCAATTATTAACTGTTTTTGGTTGTGTAATGTTGTACGGTTCTTTTTGGCAGACTGGGCTGTTAAGGTAAGCCTTTGCCCAGCAATGGGAGACTACCCAGAAAAAAATTATAATCGGCGCGTTTCTCAAACATTTGTTTTTTTTTCGCGTTTGTGTTTTTCGTTCTTTGAATTTTTTGTGTTGGTTAGCGCCGCAAATCTTTTAATGCTGTGGTTTTGAGGATTAATTAATGTCTGCATTTTCTAATGAAGAATACGTGGACATCGTAATGGCATATAGAAGCGCTGATGGTGTTGCACGAGAAGCGCAAAGAATTTATCAAAACATATTTCCTAACAGACGCTTACCGTCCCGCCATACATTTCAAAACACATACCGACGCTTACACGAAACTGGCAATTTAAGATGTAGTGAACCTAGAGGGATAGTGATTCGATATAACGTCGAATTGGACGAATAGATTTTGGCGCTGTTCGCGGAACAACCGACCAGGAGCATTAGAAATGTTGCTCTATTGCTCGACATTTCAATCTGGAAGGTGTGGAAGGTTCTATGGAAAAATCTATTCGCTCTAATTATATCCGCCATTTTAATTTGGCAACCAATGCAAAAAACACCCTGTATTACTAAACTTTCTTTTTTGAACTAAAACTAAAAAAAGGGGACATTTGACTAGTTTTGATGTCACTTAATGGTTTACGACGTGTCGGTTCGATACTATTAAAAAGCGTATCGGTTTTGAAACGCTTTTTATCAGAGCAGATTGTGTTAAAATTAAATTTGTAGTTGAACATGTTAATTAGTGACTGAGAGGTAAAGTTACACGATAAAATAAATATATCCTGAATAATTAAAAGCAGATGCGTTCGTGGTACTCTGCAAGAAACTAGCGCCATTTGTGACATTTTATTATTTTATTATTCCTTCATCTGGACTGCGTATAAACACTCTTTAATGTTTCGGGCGGTCCGACTCTGGAACGCACTTCCATGCACTATACATAAGAGACAGTCGCACTCTTTTCTCTTTTAAGAAACGTATTAAAGAGCACTACCTCTCTCTTTCCTTAAAGTTATTATATGTATATGTATGTTAGCTTTGTGTAGTATCTATCGGTACTTATTTAGTCGTTACTTGTCTTTATTTTATAGGTATTTAATTGATTCCTAAAGGCATTTTATTTATATTAGTTCTTGTGCACTGCCTTTATTTCCTTCAACGCTTTGGTTTGCTGGAAAAAAACTCTTTTTAGATATAAGCTCGCATTTGTATATGCATTTTCTTTAAATGTAACTTGTAAAATATTTATGTGCAATAAAGAATTATGATCCGCAAAATTACCATGACCGTCTTATAGTTTTGATACCAGGTAAATAAAGCCCATTAGGGCGTATTGGAATGTAAATGATTGCCATGGTGAATCTCTTGTTTTTAACCTAATCTGAATCGCTTAAAGGTTGTTGTAGGTAACCCTCCTGGAAAGCCCCAGAGAATTGCCGAAAGAACAACGCACCCACCCACCCACCGCCATGTTCTGCAAAGATGATGACCAATAATGCACTGGCTCCAGCGGACTGCTGCTCATCATTCTCTACTAATATAGCTTAATATACCTTTGTTACAGTTTATATCGTGTCATGTAACATGTCAATAACATAGTAACAGACCTGACAGACACAGCAGTCTGCGTGAGCGCACAGCACGGCAATGTATGTATATATATTTATTATGTATCAGTAAATCTGTATGAAGTTACTATAACTATCATCATCATCTATGGTCCTGTACTAGTTAGGTGGGGAAGGTGAAGCTAATGGTACTAGCATTCGTAACAGCAGCAGGTTTGTCTGCGAAATGTGATGTGCCATAGTGTGAAGCGGTAGCTTATATTTGGTATTTAAAAGGCAGAGTAATGTATAATTGAGACTCGTGTGAACAAGGAACAGAGTAAATAACTTTCCAATTCATTAATTCAATTAATGCCCAATGTCCCTGATAATGACTCAACCCTGCGAACCCCAAGCCCCCGTTGCCTCGACGGCCAAGGGAAAATCAGATAACTTACCATTCGCTTCTTAGCTGTCTAGCGATTGTTTCGGTGGCTGGACTCTTATATTCAGGGGGTCCCCATGGAGCCTAGATGACCTTACACTTAGGGCAAAACGAAACAACCGCTAGGTGGCCCCTGAAAAAAATAAATTGTCCCCTAAAAGGTAGGGATCGTTGGTGAAATCGGCCAGTCACTTCAACCCATAGATGCTATTATTAAATTCATAGTACATTTTACTCTGAGTCAGTAGTTAGAAAAATAAGTTATTTTTTATTTTATCATTAAATCTTTGTTGTATTTACACATAAGTGTATCTTTAGGTTTTAGGTTTTGGAATGTATATCTCAAAAAAGAACAACATTTAGTCCACTTACAGAGAAACATAAAACTTAACCTTAAATCAATGTTAGTAACTTGTTAGCACACTAAACTTGTGCGAGTAATTAAATATTTTATTAGTGACACTGTGACTTAAATAAAATCGACTGTACTTGACAAAATATGCTTTTTTTATTGTGATTTAAAACTAAGAAGTGATGGTGCTTCGGTAAAGTTTAGCGGTAGTTTGTTAAACATTTGTGCTCAATGGTTTTACCTTGAAAATTCCATGCTATCACAAGATTAAAAGTAAGCTTGCATATTGGAAACAATGCACCAATTTAAATACAGTAACAGTATTACTTCGTCCCCGGTCGGAATGCAAATGTCGCCTAAATACACGAAAAATTGTCCTCATCTAAACTTTTGCTGAAGAGAACCAAACCAAGTCGTCATATGTGTACACATGTTTTGTTTTTTCTGATTTTTTCAAAAACACTGACTCTTGAAAGACTTGCTAACTTTTGCGAGTCTGAACCGGGGCGCAACAAGTCTGTGATTATTTCTTAGGTTAAAATTGCGGCAATCGCTAAGTTTGGAAAATGCTGTAAGGTTCTTGCGTATATACAATATATTTTCGAAAATATATTGACTAGCTACAGTTAGTATGTCAATTTCTTTAAAATCCTCTCTTAAGGAGTCGGTGCGTTTTAAATTATAAATTGCAGGAATAGTTATTTTTTGTAAAATAAAATAATTTGCTTTCCGCCACATCAAGATACCATAGGACATTGAAAGCCTAGATATAGCCACATCTGTGTTTTATCTGATGTTCCTAGCATCGTAAGCCGCAGATCTTAATCTACCAGCTAATTTATCTATATGGGGTCCCCTCTGCAATTTGCTATCAGTGGTTATTCCAATGAACTTCTTATCATTTACTAATTCTAACGTGTTGATGTCTAACACCAAACTGGTCTCAAACACAACAGAAACGCCACCGCCACCGCCCGTTAAGGGAAGAGCGATGGACTCCACGGCCTTACAAAACGATTTAGCTTCTCATTTGAACGCTAATGCATTTAATCAAATAAAACTTTGAGTAACTTCATCTTTTACACAACCTACAAGTCCTACATAACATTAAATTTCTTAAATTCCTCACGCTTAAACGCAATCGTTAAAAAATCTGTGTGTTAACCTCCAAAATGTTCTCACGACATGTTAGCACGACAATTATACCTCCAAAATTTAGAGATATAATTGTCGTGCTAAAGGTGTCTCGGTTAAAAACTTAAAAAAACCAAGTTAAAAACTTAAAAAAAACGACTTCAAGTTCAAGCCCTATTTCTTCCTCCCCGTTTGTGCTGCGAATGTCGTCCAAATACACGACACCAAGGCTACGAAATCTGTCTGTCTGACAGTCAAGTCCACACGTATTACACGACAAAAACAAATATACTTATACTTCTATACATTCTTATAGACAGATTTCATCTTATGACTATGACCTTAAACACCACCAATACGTCACAGTAAATACGCAGTTTCGTTTACCTGGATGCCATCATAATTCCAGTATTTTTGCTTTAGAAACTAAAATACTAGACCGATTCCTAATTTTCAAGAGATGGGACTAAACTGCAAGGTGACCCTTTCTAATGAAAAAAAATATTTTTGAAATTGGTTCATAAATAGTTTTGAGAATATATCCACTATGGTCTACGATTTGTATCTACTAATAGGGCAAATTGGACATTTGTCTCCAATTTGCTCTACGAGTTTTAACGAGAGAGGAAATTGAACTGTATTTCTCCAATTTGCTATACTAGTTCTAACGTTACAGCAAATTCGAGGAAAACAGTTCGAATTGCTCTACTGTTGGAAAGCTAAAGAAAATCTAATTTTTTCTCTTAAATTTGCACTACTGGTTTTTTTTTGTATTAAAAAGGTACAGTCGTGACCTGTTGCCTATCTGCCTTATTAATCCCCACTTTCTATCATTTTCGAGGTGTCATGGCGGCGTGCGGAAATTATGTGCTGTTGTTTACTGAATGATGGATAGCATCTAAAGTATTTTGTCTTACGCTTTGAAATAAAAGGTGTACACATATTTATCTACACACGTATCATAAACCCTCTTTACTGCGTACAAAAACCGCACGTTACGATCGGCATAATGTTAAACTACTTGGTAAAAACTCATTTCTTATCTGAAAAATTACACATTATGACCATAATGTGTAATTTTTAATGTTAAACTACTTGGTAAAAACTCATTTCTTATCTGAAAAATTACACATTATGACCATAATGTGTAATTTTTCTACAAATTATGACATTAAAATTTCGAATGCCGACGCCCGCCTGCTTGCCGCCCCTAGTTTGTCTGTGAAGTTGGTACAAGGTTGGACATTCAAATTTCGACCGCCCGAAGTTGGTGCTACAGAACATGCTAAACAACTGCTGAGCCACAATGCCGGTCAAACATGCGGTTCCTGAACACATCAAAGAGAGCTTATGATATGTGTGTAGATAAACTAGTGTATGTAACTGTACATAATTAGGCATAAAAACTCTCTAGTGATATTATTATGAAACCTCGAGTATTAATGCCCTCCATTATGTAGCAGTCACATAAACTACTATTATTGATGCTTATATCTGATTTTATGACCTTATACCACATCAAATTATACCTCACTTATTTGTAGGCTGTCAAAGTACAGCCGTAAGAAAAATTCACGTTTAATGCTAGTATTTGATTTGTATCTCTATCACTGAGGATAATGTATCATATTAACGATTTTTATTATCCTTATTATATACATCATCAATCCACACATTCTTTTACTGTATCTCCGATACATCATCACTAACAAAAAGGGAGTCAATGATTTTGCGAAAATGCGAAATAACGAAATAACGATGGCCACCATAAAAAAATCATGTTGTAAAAAAGAGACCTCTAATATGTACCATAGATACATAATACGACTACGACACTTCCGCTTTTGTGCTGTCTATTCACAGTTTTATTGTACAACGCTTAACAAAATCGAACATTTTCGAAACCTTGATTTCGCGCGCAAACGGTACCCATTTTAAGGGCTTACGCGAATAGGCGTAGTTTGAATCGAACCACTACGCTCTATTAATATTTCGCTTTCGAAACAAAACAAGATAAAATCACAGATAGAGGGTTGATGAATACAAGAAAACTATTTGTCACTCACCTTATCGAGAAATACTGTCACAATGAAACCTTTTTTGATAAGATATGACTGGCCACTATCAGATTACGTCAAATTGAGAGCTTCCTGGTTCAATTATTGTTTTTGCATCAAGTGTCAGTTCTGTATAATATATTCACAAAGAAATATAGGGTATACATATATTGTAAATAATTATGAAAATTGACAAAAAAAAGTGTAGTTTACTTAAAAAAAGGTCGTGGAAGGGTGATATTTCATAAAAGACACCAATATTCAATAAATAGAGACAACGCAAATAATAAATATCAAGAAACATTAATAATAATAATAATACCTTGGACACCTTTTACACACATTGATCTAGCCCCAAACTAGGATTCCCTGTATCTTGGGTACTAGACAACGATATATATACTTATATAGAGAAATATTATACTTAGATAGATAAACAACCATGACTAGGGTACAAACATTCGTTCTCATCAAACAAACATTTGCCCCCACCGGGACTCGAACCCGGGACCCTTGGTTTCGTAGGCAGCGTCACTACCGACTCGGCCATTGACCATTGTAAAGCTGATACTGGGAAGAATGAATGAATGAAAGACCGGTGCATTATTCAATGCAAGGAAAATACACAGGCCTGCAAAACTAAGCAGGACACATTGAAATATATTTTTTTTTCTAAAATATAGAAGTTAGAGATTTAAAATGAAAAATGTTTATAGCAAAATGTATCAATTTTCCTTGAAACGATATTACAATATTAAACTCTTTTTCGCGTCCTTTTTATTTTGAAAGTATATCTTGCCGGCCACGTTGCTCGTATGCACCCGAACCGCTGCTGGGCGAACAGAGCCACCAAATGGGTTCCTACAAATGTAGCGAGAAAGCGTGGCCGGCCCAGGAATAGATGGGGCGACGAGTTGGGTCTCTGGGACAAGAACTGGTGGGTGACCGCTCTAGACCACCAAGAGTAGAGGAAGGGGAGAACCCTTTGCCCAGCAGTGGGACGTGGTGGGCTCCTAATAATAATAATAATAATAATCTCGTGTTAAAAAGTTATTGCAATTTTAAAAGGGTTATACTTAGTTTTGCAGTCCAGTTCCAGAAATTTATAACAAGGCTTAAGGCACCTTGAGAGATATGGGATAAGACAAAATTGGTAAAATTCCATCATATAATTCTATAAAAAGTACTTTATATATAACAAACAAAATGAAGCCGGAATGTAAAAAAATGTTTTAAAAACGCGGCTGATTTTACTGTGCTTGAGAGAATTGAGTCATTTTTGTTAGGCGATTATAACTATGAAAGCCTTAAGATTTGCCATCCTGAGATGAGAGAACACATCGCATCATTGAATCACTTTTTTTATAAAGAAAAATTTTCAAATTGCTTTAAAACATTTAAGCAAATATATACTATTCACGCTGACTGAGCACAGAGTCTGTAACAAATGTTTTTCCGGTTATATGTGCCTTAATATCTTCAATGACCAACCTGTCAGATATACAGTTTTATTTGAAATTATTAAATCTCAAATATCCCGATGGCAACCAACAAAACTTACTGCAGATCATGAGGTGGCTCATGAAATCGCTTTAGTCAGTGAATTTCCAGATATTAAAGTATCAGGATGGTATATCTGTCGCAGTTGGTTGGTTAAATCAACACTTAACTAACTCTCTAGACCGCTAATCGAATACCGACGTTAAACCAAGTCACTAGCATTTTGATTTATATAGAGCATCGTCGAATCAAATCAAATCAAATCAAATCAAATCAAAAATCATTTATTTCCATAGGATGTTGTTACATCACTTAGATCCGTCATTACATTTTTTTGGGTGAGTTCACTAACACAATGGCGGAATCTGTGGAGAAGAGCTCACCAAAGAAACTCCACAGTCGTCGCATCTTTTGCGTTTCCTTTTTTAAATAAAATATTGTCAAATTACAAAATGAATGCTAATTATATATCGAAACAGCCTGTTACTCAAACAATCTATTCCCATGGACATCTGTCCTCTAAGTAATCAGATATCCTATAGTAACCTTTTTTAATACAATTTCTGTTTTATTATTATTTTAAACTTGTCTAAAGGTAAGTTTTTAATATCAGTAGGGACCTTCTTGTAATAGCGTATACAATTGCCTTTAAAAGAATTACTAATTTTATGTAGTCGGCTTACATAAGCAACCAACTTGTCTTTATTTCTAGTATTAAAATTGTGTATATCACTGTACTTCTGAAAATTAGTTATATTTCTTTTTACATACACAAGATTGTCATAGATATATTGAGACACAAATGTCAGAATATTGATTTCTTTAAACTTTTCCCTCAGTGACACTCTAGGCCCTAATCTATAAATTGCACGAACAGCCCGTTTCTGCAGAATAAATATACTATTAGCATTCGCAGCGTGACCCCACAATAAAATACCATAGGTCATTAGACTATGAAAGTAACTAAAGTAGACTAGTCTAGCGGTGTCTACGTCGGTAAGAGCTCAAATTTTTTTAACTGCGAACGCTGCCGAACTCAGTCTGTTCGACAATTTATTTATATGAGGATCCCATTGTAGTTTGGCGTCTAAAGTAATGCCCAAAAAGACAGTCGACTGCACAAGGTCCAATCTCTGTCCTTTTATAAATATGTCTGTAGTTACCGGGTTCACATTGGGTAACACGAATTTAATACATTTAGTTTTCTTTTCATTAAGTAATAAATTGTTAACAGTAAACCAGTTCACTATACTAGAAATAGCATTGTTTACCTCGTCATAATTTGATTGCTGTCTTTTAACTTTAAATATCAAAGAAGTATCATCGGCAAACAATACTAACCCATGTTTTGCTTTAACAAGGTAAGGTAAATCATTAATATATACTAAAAACAAGAAAGGACCAAGAATTGAACCTTGCGGTACGCCCATACTTATTGAAGACCCAGGTGATCTTTTCCCATTAACATCGACCATCTGAACCCTATCTGTTAGATATGACTCCAGAAGGCCAAGTGCCTGATCTTTTACACCATAATGGCGTAACTTCCTGACAAGAGTGTCATGATGGACGCAATCAAAAGCCTTGGATAGATCGCAGAAGACACCTATTGCATCCATTGCGTCTTCCCAGGCATCAAAAATATTGTCGATTAGTTGAACACCAGCATCGGCTGTTGAACGACCCTTTGTGAAACCAAACTGAGCAATATGAATTAAATTATTGAGATAAAAATGACTTTGCAATTGATTAAGTATGAGTTTTTCAAATATTTTGCTAAGCGTTGGTAGTATCGATATGGGTCTAAAATTGGTGGGGTCTGATGTACTACCAGCTTTGAATAAAGGTATAACTTTACTTAGTTTCATCAAGTCAGGAAACACACCATTATCTTTACATTGATTAAATATACAACAAAGGTGAGGTGCAATACAATCTACAATGGAACTAATAATTTTTACTGATAGACCATGGGCGTCAGCTGTCTTTTTCATTTCCAGGGATTTAAACGCTTTTACAATGTCTTCATTATTTACGTGCCTAAATTTAAAATCTGTTTTACAATCCTCAAAGTTTTGTTTAAGTATAGATTCAGCAGCAGCGGGAGATGAATTTAAAGACTTGGTTGTTGAAACTGGAATGTCCGTAAAGAAATTTTCGAAAGCTTTTGCTACTTCTAGGTCTGTACTTAGCAATTGATTATCTATCTTAAGCTTGAAGTTATTATGTGTAGCTTTGGCCTTTCCAGTCTCTCTGTTTATAATTTGCCAAGTCGTTTTCATTACATTGCTAATAGATTCAATTTTGTTTTTAATGAAATTAGATTTAGCTACATTTTTGAATAACTACGAACATAATCTAGAAAGGCCGTATTTTTGTTATATGATTTCTCTTCATAGAGTTCATATAATCTTCGTCTGCTCCTATGAATTCCAACTGTCGCCCAATCACTAAACAAAGCTTTGTTATTAACTTTTATAGTTTTTGATTTAAATACCGTATCATATTCATTTTTGACAAGGTTAAATACTGAGTTGTACAACAAATTTGGATCGTCACTGTATGGTATTTCCCATAGTTTATCTAAAATATTATTCCTGTAGTGTTCAAGCCGAGTGTCACTAACGGGCACACATGTAATATCCTCTTTTTGGTCTTTTTTTATTTTAATATTGAATATACCTATCTGACCAGAGTGATCAGAGGTTAATTTATTGATGACCGATTTGAAAATGGGCGTAATGTTAGTAAATATATTGTCAATGCAGGTAGCAGATGTTGCAGTAATTCTAGTAGGCTCCAAAAACAGATAGTTCATGTTGTGACATAAAAATAAAGATTTTAATCTAGTACAAATATTATTATCCTCTAACAGATTAACATTAAAATCACCACAAATTATAAAAAAAATGTTTTTATCGCTGATTTTAATCAACACTTCATCCATTTTCTTTTCGAATAAATCAAAGGATGAATCTGGTGGTCTGTATACGCTCATTACAATAAGTTGTTCAAGTTCAATACAGGCTATTTCCATGGTACGCTCAACAGACAGGCTCACTATGTCAACTCGTTCCTTATATTTAAAACTATTATTTACAAGTATTAAGGAGCCAACGCGATCAGCTGTTTTTCTGTTGAACGAACTAGCAACGTGGTGGTTATTAAAGTTGAACATGAACTGATAACTCTTTAAAAAGTGCTCTGTTATAAATAAAATATCAATATTATTACAGTTCATGAATAACTCAATTTCCAGTTCTTTACTTAACATGCCCTGTATATTTTGATGAACCATGTTTAAACTATTCTTACTTTTACATTTTTCATTACTAGTAACTTGATTTAATGGGCAAGATGAAGGTATATTTATACAAATATTAATATTACTGCCAGAGTAACTCTCTGTTGTCCTATGGGTTAATTTAAAGAGCTTGGAACAGATTCCAAGGAGTACATGTCATTATTATTACACTGCTCAATAGAAGCAGGCGTTTCATTAGTCAAAAACTTGACAGAGTTCAAAATAAAATAAGATAGTGACTGTGCTATCTGTTTTGTATAAAACCTAGATAGGTAATACCTATCCTTAGTCAAATAAAAATATTTTCCAATACAAATATTGGTGTCTATGAAATGAAATTTTTCAGTATGACGACATGTCAATGTGTGTATTTAAATGTATTATAATCATGTCTTATATGATTTTCATGTTGTGACAAAGATTGGCTGAAGGGAAACGCAAACAAGATTATTCTATCTACATTTTGTAAAGAATTTAATTTGGAAAAGTATTTAGTAATTAGTTTTTTAGATACATTTTCCCTTCTACCAATTAAAATAATTAGGGTGGTTGGTTCTAAAAACTGCGATGACAACACTTTGTTTAATATTTGTGAATATGTGGCGCCAGGCATACAGTTATTTAATATTGCCTGGCCCACGCGCTGACTAAGTTGTAAACCCATATTTTTTCCAAGTTCATCGCTGTACATTATATACCTATCCTTTGTCCGAGAGAAGGAGGCGTTATTGATAACACTATTAGTACTCAAGTCGACTGACGGCGGCGCCTGGGTCAGTATCAGCTGTTCGGCCGGCTGCTCGGCGGGACACACGGTCGGCACGGAACAGTCCGCTGGAGCTTGTTTACAATCACAGATGTGATTGTCGGTCAAAGATATGAAAGTGTCATAATTATACTTACACGTCTCCAACAAACTATTCATAGCCGACACATGTTCCTTAATTTCGTATTGTGCTGACTCATATTTACGTGTAATTTGTAATGATGAGTTTAAAATATGCATATCTGACTGGAGTCGCCGTGTGTCACATTCGTACGAAAACGTTTAGGTAACAATCTGTCTTATAGAAAGCCGGCGATTTGGAAAACAAGATGGCGTCACAACAACAGCTGATTTGCACAGCTTCTGTCAGGGCAAAACATTGCGGTAGCTTAGGTGAAGGGTAAAGAGGGTGACCGAAGCGAAGCCCCCTTTATCCTTCGTGTTAGGTTGAACATCTAAGAACAACAAAAAATACTTAAAACATAGACTTATGTATTATTTATGTCTTGTTGCCTAGGAACGGTTAGACAACTCTTTAAACATTTCGTTAACTCACTTGTCTGACAGAATTTTAGTGACTTGGTTAAACGTCGGTATTTAATTAACGGTCTAGAGAGTTAGTTAAGTGTCTGATTTAACCAACTAACTGTGACATATCCATTACACCAATAGTACTTGAAAATGGGCAAAAAATTCAATTTGACGAAAAGCAAATGGACAAGAAAAATATTAGCATTGTGCAGCGTGTTCTAATACTTAACAAAACCGTTTCTTTTTAATTCAAAGTTTCATTTTCTATTTATTTCATCAACTAGTAGAGCAGATTGGGGAAGAAAAGTTGTACTTGCTTTATCTTTCCAACTAGTAGGGCAAATCGAATTGAAGGAAAATGTCCAATTTTCTCTTTTAGTAGATACAATCGTAGAGCATAGTGGACAGATTCTTTGTAACAAACATAAAATAGTTATTTGTGCAACTTGTTTGAGCAAAGTTGATTTTTGCTGCGAGTGCTCGTTTGAGTCCCGAGTGAGCGAAGGATTCTACGTTAGAATCCTGAGTGAGCGAGGGATTCAAAGGCACGTGATGCAAATAAATTTGGCCTCGTGTTGTACATACAATTTTTCATCACAGAAACGAGAACTTTTCAAATAAGAGAATGAAAAAATACAATATTGGAAATTCGAATAATATTTATTGGTAATTTTTCATGATACACTACGACTAATTTACGTTACGGAGTATTTCTCTAATTGCATTATTTATCAATTAGAATGGCTAGAAGATAAAATATATTTCACCTAGTTATAAACTTAAAAAAAACTGACTTCAAGTTCAAGCCCTATATTTCCTCCCCGGTCGGGATTCGAATGAAGTCTATGTACATGATAAGCCCTCACTAAAACGTTTGCGGCCCCGAACCACAAACCAAAACGTCATCTGTGTATTTATTTATTTTTGTTGATTTTCAAAAAGCGGTAAATCTATTTTATTTAAATTTATATGGGACCACCTCTGAAGTATGTCCTACTAATCAAAACAATAATCATCAAAATCTATTCATAATTGACGGAATAATTGCGTAGCAATCATACAAAAAAACAGTCGAATTGAAAACCTCCTCTATTTTGAAGTAGATTGAAAATAAGGCTGCTATTCCACCATTCATCGACGTCGATCGATTGGTGTACTACACCTAGCATTTTATATAAATGATGAAGATGACCGCCATTTTGAAATATTTAGTTAGATCGCTTCAAAATCGATACCTGGGGTTCGGTTGGAGTCCAATCGTGATTCTGATGGTCGGAGTTCGACCATGATTCTGAAGTCAGATTTAAAAAAAGTTGCCGCCATTTTGAACTTTTTAGTTACTGGTCAGATCTGCTTCAAAATCGATATCTCGGGACCCGGATCATGATTCTGGAAGCCATATTTTGGCGGCCAAAAATTTGCCGCTATTTTGAACGTAGGTATTAGTTACTGGTCTGATTTGCATCAAAATCGATATCTGAGGATCCAGTTAGAATCCGATCATGATTCTGAATTCAGATTTTGAAAAATTTTGTATCTGTGACATTGGCGAAATCACAAACAGCATAAAATATCGAATCATAACCCGATGCCCGTTGGCTGTTTGCGATTACGCCTATATCCGCGGCATTCAAAATTAAAAAGCTACTTTGTCTCACTCAGTGAGCAAAATGCAACTTTGCACACTGTTTACTCGCAGCAAAACCTCCTTGTTCGAGCTGCTGCTGAGGTGAAATAGTACATTTCACACGAGTTCGCAAAGGCTTATATTTACGAACCGAGAAGTTTACGGCATGAGCCGAAGGCGAGGGTCGTAGCGAGGTTCGTAAAAAGCTTTTTCGAACGAGTAAGGAATAGAAAATTTCTGTCTGAGAACCCAAAATCAAGCGGCGAAGGTCCTATTTTTAGCTCATAAGTCCGAAAATAAATATACAATCTAATTGAGAACCCTCCATTTTAGAAGTCGATTAATAAATAAGGTTATAAGCGATTTAATCGATAATGTTGCAACGATCGCGCTGTTAAAATATTGTAGCTTTTTAATCTCTTGTCAACTGCACTAGAGAGTGAATACTCATTTTGACTTACGTAGTGTCCCCGCCTTATTCATAAACGTCTAATAAACCTATTTTAACTATAATGCCGTTGTAATTAGTTTGTCTTTGTCTGTCACTTCGAAATTTGTGTTTGCGAGAAAAGGACAAAGCACTTTTAGCTATGATAGGTTTGATAAGTTTTATGAATAAGGAGGTTAGAATTGAACCTGTTAGCTTTGGGTGTCAGAGGCCAACCGTGCCTCCCGTCGGCTCACCGATAGCTGTAATTTGATATGGCCATAAGGTATCAGGTTATTTGCGATCTTTTGCGATTTTTTTCTGCTTTTTCCTGCGAAATGAGGAGTTACGTGCAAAGGAATGATAGTAGGAATCCAATAAAAATCAATTGGAGCATTTGTTTTATTATGTGAGCCTTTACCCTTTTTATTGAGGCCATAATAAGATTATATTAGATATAAGCTGTATAGTATAGATAGAAGAGGGAAAATCCACTTATCTGGAAAATATCCTAGATAATTGCTGACACTGAGGCTGCGTAAACATCAAACTATTACCCTTTATTACACTAAATATATTCACTGTGACTAAATATATTACAGTCTTTTCTCAGGCCTCCCATACAATATTATTTACAGAAAACGTATCGAAAGTGACGAATGTTTTCGAAAAAAGTCGCCGCGAGAACATTATATATATTTTTTCTAGGCATTCATATTATTAGTAAATTCAATCGCCAAATGCAGGAAGTTCAGCGATTTCCATTTGCAAGGAGTGTATTTGACCGAATAAAAGAAATGTGGTACTCAGTAGGTACTCGCAGTATTTTATTCTTCTTTGACTTCTTCATTCTAGTAGTTCTCTAAGAGTGCCCATTTCCAAGCTGCTGTTTAAAAACACTATATCCCAACAACAACAACAGCAGCACGCCTTTTCCCGTACGGGTTTGCAGAGGCACATTGTGTCCACGTTTACCCAGTGATTTATTACTCCATTTTGCGTGACAGGGATCTGGCCCATCGCCGCCGCTATGGGGTAATGAAGATTTCCTCACGATGTTTTCCATCACCATTATAACGTCCGTCGTACATACTAAAGATGAAATATTTATCACAATGGTACATAGCCCACACAGAGATTCAAACCTGCATCGTCTGCGTAAGAAGCAAACGTGAAACTCGTAAGATCACGGAGCTCTTCACGGACAGCTATGTTCAAGTTATTTACAAAGTATAGGAAAAACATTGATTTTTCCACCATAGTTTTCTAGTATATTGTAGTGATTCTCATTAGACGCAAAAATTTATGCTCTTTAATTTGTTAAAAGAGTAACTTTTTGCTAGGATGCGAATTTATGAGTGAAAGCCTAAAATAAGTCCCAAAATTTCGAAAGCAGCAGCATTTGCAGCTGCCAAAAGTTGTCCCAAGATATTTCATGTTACCAATTTTGATACTTACTTAGTTACACCCATATCTACGGATCATTAATAAAAATGATAAATGTAGCCCATTAATGTCCCCACCGAGGGGCACGGGCCTTTACCCGGATACGACTAAGATTGAGCCATAATCCACCACGCTGGCTCAGTGCAGGTTGATGGAGGCGTGTCGGGTTTGTGGCCAATCCGAATGTCAAGCTGCCCTATTAGGGCCTCTGACACAGCTTTAAGATCACTATCACCGAGTAGCGATAATAGCCGGGACCTACAGCTTAAGTCATCCGAAAAACGGAAGCGTCCGAAACAATTGCCACAAAGAATGGACACCCACCCAGTGCCCGTCTAGGCCAGATGTTGCTACCCGCACGATCGTTTTCGATGTGCGAATACCGCTAAGCCACGGGCGCTTCTACAAGATAACAAAAAAAAAACGAATGCTTCACCTTTTGTAACATAGAATTACTTTACCGAGCGGCGTATAGTACATTACAACGTAGCCGCTTCAACAAAGAAGTAATGTGTAAATGTTTACACGTATGTACGTGTTTTATATCTTTATTTAAAGAGTATGGTACATAATATAATTTAATATAAATGACCATGTCACTCTATAGAACAAAAACAAGAAAGAAATTAGAAAAACTACACAAGAAAATACCAATGTTTTGTAGATTCATCATTATTCATGCTTACTCTTTTCTCCTTTCTTTCTTTATGTGTGTGACGTCGCTCTTTCTGGTTCCCACGATATAGGGTATCCTAGTGTGGGGCCAGTAGCAATGTTTGTGCATTTATACGAATGTTTATGTTTTCACAGTTTTTGTTAGCTAATGCGGTAACCCAGTCCTGGGCAAGGCCTGACCCGTCCATCCAGCCCACACATCAAGATAACGCACGCATTAGAATAAATCAGTCTTCGTTTTAATTAATTTTGCCTAATGCTCCGTAAATCAAAAGATGGTACCAACTTTGGACTAAATCGAATGCAATGACTGTGTGTCGCAATCTATTTATAGCAAATAGTTAATAGTAATCAGAGTAATCAATAGAAAATGGAATAGAGCCGAACATAATTATAACCTCCTCTGTGGTACGCAAAAAACAATCATCAACATTTACATACAGGCACATACATTGCTTTTGGCCCCACACTAGGATACCCTGTGTCGTGGGAACCAGAAACACCGACGTCACACACGCATATAAACATCCTAGACCAAGGTTTTTTTCGAACCAAAACAAATCGGTCGGTTGATAAAATGCTCTGTGTAAACAGGTCATTACTGTGTCGTAAATAAGGCCTCTACACACCAAAGCTCCGGCGGGTTAGGAAGCCAGGCTTATTTCGCGATAACCTCTTTCCTCAATGAGGAACAGGGTAATTTGTCAACTTCATCATTCTCATCTATAATAATAAATAATATAATGAAAAATACACCGAGGTTTTGTTTACTTTCAATATCACAAAATCGTAACCTCTGCTCTACGACCGACCTCTAGCATTATGCAAATTCTTTTAGCTGAAACAAAAAACAATAGTAAATACACGAGTATGTTTATGTCACCGTAACATTGTAAAATCAGTTAGTTTATATACTATCGCGTAAGATTATAAACTATCGATAAATTGTAAGCGACACTGACAGGGCCTTGCCACATAAAAATAAACTACTGTTCAACACTTGTTTAAAAACAAAAATGTATGTGATTTGACGTTTATTATGAGGTTAACGCTGTTTAATATTTTTTGTGTTAACACGGCTGTGCCGTGTTTTAATTTTTTGTTGCTTTTTTGTTCTCAGCTCAACCTTCGGTTCGCTCACCCCCTTTGTCCCTGACCCACTTCGTCCTTGTATTTCGCTTGCAATTCAAGTTCCAACCAATTATAAACTAATGAAAATTAATACGCTATATTGTAAGCAGTACGGTACCGTTTACAATTTTTCGACAGTTTACAATCTCGCGAGATACATTTCGTGAGTTTATAACCTAAAGATGTGCACAATCTTACGCTGACATATACATATTATTATGAAGTAGCTACTTTGTTAGGTGGAAAGGTACACTTGGGAACACTAATAGGTACCTACCTATATGATTGATGTTCTTCACTACACCGTTTGTTGCATTGTCTTGTTACCACCACAACTAATTGATCTTTCAACTCGTCAAATATTTTGAGCAAGTCTAGCTAATTTGAATACAATGATGGACTAACTTACAGGACACAAAACTGAATTAGCGCTTAGTTTAAATAAACGCTCAAACCGCTACACGGAACGCTACTTATACCGACCGACCTTTTGGAGACCACTGCTGTTTAACTGTAACTTAAAACTTAATTAAGGAGACGACTCAAATCCCATAGGAAAATATCCCAATCCCGGCGCCAATGAAATTAATCTAAATTGAAATGTATAATCCGTACTTTATTTATCAAACATATTTAGTGCGAAATTCGGTGTCTAAAGTTTTGTTTTCTTGCAAAACTTCAAAAGGCAAAAAAAGCACTTTGGCCACGGAATTTTTGACTTATTATTTATACGTAAACTATAAGACATACGAAGATCTGTTCTTAGGAACTATGTCATCGATTTTAATAAGAAGAAAAACTGCATTCATACATTGCTCTGATCTTCGTATGTCTTATAGTTTCAGACTTCCCATACTGACCGATTTAAATGAGACACCCTGTATAAACCTAGACTATAAAAGTCCGTTTGTGTGTAAAAGTAATCACTGAACATTTGGATGGATTCAGGTCCAGTTTGTTGACAGCACAGTACGCGTCTAGACGATATAAAGCTGCTTGTAGGTCAATTGCATCTAAATTTGGATCAACAATTTTAAATATCTTCTCTTGAGGGACAACACTTGGAATAGCAACTCAACTAGATATATAATTGTTAATCACAACTGCGGGGACCTATTGTTGATGTAAGAGGCAAACCATCTGAGTAGGTCACCTCTGATTCCCATCTTAAATAGGTTGGAAAGTAGAAGCTTATGATCGATTCTGTCGAACGCCTTACTCTAATCCGTGTAGATTACATCAACTTGGTGTCCATTATCCATAGCATCAATCAAGAACTAATTGAATAGAATGAGATAATATGCAGTGGACCGCCCTTAAGGAAGCCATTTTGAACAGAGGAGAAGGGTTGATTAAATGCAGCATATACCTGTTTATATACATTTTTTTCAAAACGTTTAGCTATTATACACAATTTAGATATGGGTCTATAGTTGCTCACTTCAGAATTTGAATCCTTATTGTGGATTGCTGACACGAATGCAGATCTCCAGATATTAGGGACATAGCAATCGGAAACAGATTTTGTAAACAATAGATATATGGGAACAAACATAGATTTTGCATAAAATTTTAAGAAAACAGGACTAATATGATCTGGACCAGCTGACTTGGTTAGGTCAAGTTCTGTTAACAATTTTTGCACTTTATTGAGATCTATTGGGATGATAGAAATATCATAAGAATGAAGGGGTAGTCCATATCAGGGTTACCTGAGTGGATAGTAGAGAGTGCAAGAAGTGTGGTATGAAAAACATCACAAATATATTCTCCTGTATTTGCCGTAGTATTTAAGTATTAAAGGTAGTATCAAACTGTCAGCATAAAGGTTCCCTTTTCTAATTTGCCCCGCAACAAGATTAAGAGCATGGGCTAAAATGTGAAATGCAATTTTTTAGGAAAAGTTGATTTTAACATTCTACCAGCAGATAGCCTGTATGCCACACTGTCTGTACATAATATTCTAACATTATCTCTTTAGCTCTCAAAGGAACTTCCCCACATATTTTTTAAAGAATCTTGAATAAATTGTGATATAGTTGTTCCATTTACAGTATTTAGCATTTTATATACCACTGAGTAAGGCCGATGGCACCTACTAGGTTCTAATGGTCTCACCAACAAATGTACGACAGATCTTCCTGAGAAATCTGTAGTATCGTCTACTGAAAGCCATAGCTTTTATCTATATTCTTATTTTGCTTCTCTTGTATTTTGATTAAAAAAGCTGATCCAGGTAAACTTTTCTCACTAAGAATTCACTAGGTATTTTAATATTTTTGCAATTGCAACAAATGTCCTTTTGAAAAAAATATTTTAAATGCACTGTTGCCCAGTTGGGACCATGGTATGTTACAAAGAATCATAAATTCGATTAAGTCAAAGTAAAATTCTAAAGGGGTGTGGTGTTCTTTCTTCGTGCCTTTATACTGCTCCTTCTACATGTGTTTTGACGTTACTCTGACGAGTTGCACTCAAATGTGCTTCGCATTTAGAGCAGTAAATTAATCCACTTGCATAGTCGTAAAGACGCTCCGGATTATCTTTGATCCACTTGTTGACGGTGGCCTCTTTGATTGAAGTCTGCGCATGTTAATACTTTTAATCAAATTATCTTTTGATTGATTTGATTAATCTGGAGCAAAAAATAGTGAATCTTAGAAAACCGTATGAGTGTGTTTGTAAGTATGGGAGAGATAGGGCACAACAGTTAAGTAGTAGTTGGGCTATCACCGCTTTTAAATACAATCTCTCTCCTATTAATAGAGAAATGGATAGATTCTCAGATCACAATTAATGAAATTACGTATTCGGGTTTGAAACACATATTAACCTTATACAAAAAAACAATGCTTAATTTCTATTTAATACATATTACAATCGTTAACCATATAGTCAATTAAAGCAATATAAAAAAGCGTCCGCGTAAAATAATACCGATAAAATATGAACAAGAAACTTAGCAAGTATATCAAATATCAACTTCAAATATCCAATCATCCAATTAAGTAAGTCCAAATCAAAGTGCGTTAATGCGTGCCGAAAATAGTCGTATTAAGTAGAGCCCAGAATCCAATAAACAAGCCAGGGTTAAACAGGATTCACCACACAAAACACAACAGGAAACAAGCGCGCGCATTCCACGAACTGAGGTAAGTGAATGAGTTAACCGATTTATTGCCAATAAAAAGTTTGAATGCGGTAGAAAGAGACAAATTCTAGTACATTTCGTTAAGCGGGGAGTGCTCCGCATTTCCGCTATTGTTTTCTTTTATTCTCACAAGCTATGTTGTGCGAACAACAAACGTGGCAACATCGCGCGTCGTTGATGTAAGTTTAGAAATGTCGCGTGTGCAGTTTAAATTGTGTAAAAGTAAATATATTTTTTTATTTAATAAATCAAACAATTTTTTCTGTTCTTTAAAATCAATCCCGGGATTTAAGACATATCCACTTAATTCTTTCGCTGTATGAAATCAGTGTAAGTACATAAATAACTCTACATAATTCCAACCAACCGATTTACCCCTAGAGAAACCGTATTGTTTGGCGTGGAGTTGTTTTGTACGGTTGAAATGTAAGAGCACTTGACTGAGTATAATCTTTTCAAATATTTTACTTAGTGTTGCAAGAACAGATATTGGTTTGAAATTTGAAGGATTACCCTTATCTCCCGGCTTGAACAGAGGTATCAGTATACTGTGCTTCATGAGGTCTGGGAAAGCTCCATCGTCAACAAATTTATTGAATATATAAACCAAGTGGGCAAATGTGGGGCTGAAACTAGAATTACTGAACCAATGATTTTGACTGACCACAGGTCTTTAATATTTTTTAAGTTAAGTAATCTAAACGTTTTGACAATGTCCTGGGGAAATTTTAATCATATATTACTGACGCTAGTGTTGCTTTTTGATAAAGTCTCTGCTTCATATGGAGATGAATTTAGACGATATGTTATGAGTAAGGGTACATCGGTGAAGAAAGTTTCGAAAGCTCGAACAACATCAGCGTTGGATTTAACAACATCATCACCTATCTTTAGGCAGAAATCATTGTCCCTTGGTATAACTTTGCCAGTTTCACAGTTTCTTATTTGCCAAACTGTTTTCATTCTATTATTTGAATTCTGTATGTTTCTATTGATGTGTAAAGTTTTTGCAGTTCTACAAACCAAATTGAAAGTCTTGGAATATTTGTTAACATAGTCATGAAATTTTCGATCAATTTTATATGTTTTTTGTTCATAAAGGTCATACAAGATAACTCTTCTTTTACGAATTTCAAACTTTGCCCAGTCATTAAATTTAGGATTACCGTTGTAGTCACTGACTGTCTTTAATTTAAATACTTTATTGAATTCAGTTTGAATAATGTTGAAGAAGTCTGAGTAGAATTTGTTTGGGCTCTGTTCATTATAATCCGGTACTGGAAAATGTATATCTAAGTTTTTTGTATATGTCTCCAGTCTATGGGATGTAATAGGCCTATAAAATGATAGATCAGTTTTATCCTTACTAGCAATTAGGAATAAACTGTTTGACCCCTGTAATCGGATGGTAAGCAGTGAATTACATTGTTACTAGTTAATGCACAGTCACAAAAAACTTTATCTAAGTCAGTTTGGCTGGTAGGTGTGAATCTAGTAGGCTCTAGAAATACATGAAATAAATTAAGTTATTTGAATAAAGTTATTAATAGTTTTGTCATTGTTATCTTCATTACATCTACATTAAAATCGCCACAAATAATTAACTTTTTCTGTTATTACATAGTTTAATGAGAGCTTACTCCATAATTTTCTCAAATATTTCGAAATCGCCATGGCCTTTTTCATCCCTCGGTGGCCTGTAGACACAAACAATAATATGGCTGTATAACGCAACACAGGATACCTCTATTTGTCTTTCAACAGTAAGTTCAAGAATATATTTCCAATGTTTCAACTTAATATAATTTTTACTAAGATTATAGAACCACCTCTATCAGCAGTCTTTCTATTGTAACAACTGACAATTTTGTAAATATTTATGTAAAAAGACCTCATCTTTTCCTTCAACCAGTGGTCTGTAACACAAATAACATCGATATCAGAATTTTTCATAAATAATTCTAATACAAGTTCTTTGCTAGCTAGCCCCTGGATGATATTTAAGTTTTGATGGATAATATTTAAGTGGGGCTTACCTTTTGACATATTTAGTGGCTCTTGCATACTAGAGATTTCCTCTATTGCCTTATGAACTAATTTAAATTACTTAGAACAGATTCCAATATTGCATGCAAAGTATGATTAACCGGTGAATTCCCAATAGGGGTGCATATCGTATTACTCTTAACATAAGCAGGTTCCTGATAAGTCTGTTCAACAAAAACAGCTGATGTCAAATTGAACTTGGTTAAACCAACTACAGCTGCGTCGCATTTATTATAAGCTAACAATGTAGCTACTAATTTTCTATATTTATTAGACAGGTACAACGTATCCTGAGTCAGAGATTGAATAGGTATTTTAAATATGATTGTAATTTCAATTCAAATAAAAAAGGCACTCAGAAGATGGGGCTTGTGATGGTGATCAATAGGTACTAGTGGGTCGAGGCACTCAGTCACGGTAATGCCATAATTAGATAATACCAAAATTCGGCTGTACTGTTCCGGAAGTAATTAACTTGACGTAAGTCGTGAGCCATAATTTCACCAATAAATAGTTTTTCCCAGTAAGTCGATCCGGGTGACGGACCTAAGTGAAGTGCGTACAAGGGACGTGACCAGTTTATGCCATTGAGGTTGAAATCACCTACCAAAATAAATGTATCATTCGGATTTGAGTTAATGTTGTCGTTTAATTGGTTTAAATAATTTTCAAGTTGTTGAAAGTAACTATTTCCTCGGTTTTTAGCGCATAAATATAAGCAGCAGAGATAAATGTAAGTAGGAATTTATTGTTTTGCTTAATTGATACGGTAACCCATTAATCCTCCGATGAAGATTGGTACGTAGGTTGAGATATACTAGGTATGTCCTTACGTACAGCAATAATAACTGCCCCACCGCTCGTTTGGTCGCGGCGCCAAACAACAAATGTAAAAATTCAAACATTTTTGAAAAACAAATGAATTAGATTTGACCTCACTTCTAATATCAGTCGAGATGTTGTTCTATTCGAAATTAAATGTCAATGCCGCAATGCCGGTCGTAACATGCGGTTCTTTATTCTTTATTCTTTATTGCATATATAGTATAAAGTTACAGACAATTAAAAGTAATGTAATAAGCAAAGGTGAGCTTATCTCTAAAAAGAGATTTCTTCCAGCAAACCTAGGCAGGACAGGAGAGTAAATTATACAGGAAAGTCCTAGTTCGCAATAACACTATACATACGGACGCAAATTACTTTCAAAATATATATAAAACTATACCAAATATAAAATAAATATATTTTTACAAATCAAAAGCAGGAATGGTTTTTTTAAAACAAATATACTTTACTACTAAAAATAATTGTAATAACAAAAGGAAAACCGTTAAATCAGACACTCAAATTATAATTAAAAGATACGTCCAACACCATGAAGCGCCGCCGAAAAAGTGAAGCCCGACGCTTGCTCGACTGGCGCCAAGTAGCCAGCGGCTGCCCGTCCACCAATCACTGTACTGCGCGTTTCGCGCGACTGCATGGCGCGCTGCTAGGCCCCGCCCCATCCGGGCTAGATATTTCCAACACGGCCTCTCCTGACAGCAAGGCGTCCCCGACCGCGTTGTCCTGAGCAGGAGGCTCTTCGCCACCTGTTAGGTGATCAGGTTCTTCATCATCTGAAACAGACGTCCGTTACAAGCCTTATCGAATGATTGGAAATAGTCTTGTTCAAAAACAATTAGAAGCTTCGCATCATAACTATAAGTGTGCACCCAAACAGCTATGACCGATACTGAAAATTGTTGTGAACTTAAACGGAACCACAAAATGTGCCGCATTGCAAAAGCATTAGATCTCTAAATGCATTTGCTATGCCCCGCGAAAGAGGCTCTTTAAAGGTCGCATTTCACGTCTCATTAACGCCGTACTGATAGAGGCTCTGTAAAGTTCGCATATCAGGCTACCACCACACTGACAGAGGCCCTGTAAAGTTCGCATGTCAGGACTCCTTAACACCGCACTGACAGAGGCCCTGTAAAGTTCGCATATCAGGCTACCACCACACTGACAGAGGCCCTGTAAAGTTCGCATGTCAGGACTCCTTAACACCGCACTGACAGAGGCCCTGTAAAGTTCGCATGTCGAAGCATAAGACACATGGCACACATTAGAGGCTCCTTAAAGTTTGCATAACGTGGCCTGATGCTCACCAGTCTCAAAAAATACGGCGCATGTCTCCGGCGTCAATTCACCGCGCCATAGGACAAGGTATTCAGCCGCGGCCTGAGTCTTTTTGCCGTATGACCCTGCCAGTAGCTCCAGCTCGTAACGGTGCTGGGGAAGTTGACGGACCACCTTATAGGGGCCCCTCATGCCGGAGTCCAACTTGCCAGTGCTCTGTGAAAATTTGCTAACAAACACATAATCGCCAATAGCATAAACACGTGGTTGTACTCGTGATTTATTGACATAGCGGTCTTGACGTCGCTGGTTGGCTTGAAGTTGTTCCGTAGCCCGTTGTCGTCTCAAAACACCCAACGCTTCACGATTTGCATGGGAGTTGTCGAGCGCCACGTCTCTCACCAGTGACCTCAGGACCGGGGTAGTTGCTTCGATTCCAACCAATAGATGTAGGGGTGAAGTTTGTGTCGTAGCCTGCTTGGTCATGTTGAGTGTAAGCTGAATCTTCCATAGGACTTCAGGCCAACTACTGGACTTGCTGTTCGCTTCAATGCGGAGCATATTGAGGACGGAACGGCAGTACCGCTCGGCTTGGCCATTTTCTTGGTGCATCTCGGGTGTGATAAGATGTGTTGAGCAACCCAACCCCGTGACCCAAGTTTGAAATGCTGAGCTTTCGAACATCCTAGCTCTATCAGTTACGATCAATGAAGGTGTGCCAAATAGGGAAATTGCGTTTATAAACACGCGTTTTAGATCTTCAGTGTCCTGTCTGTGCAGGGCATAAAGAAGACAAAATTTGGAAAAAGCATCTACTAACACCAGGACATACTTGAATCCATTGGATTCAGGCAATGGGCCCAGGACGTCCATGTGGACAGTGGAGAAGGGACTTTTAGGTTTCGTCCAGGACTGTATGGGTTGATGTGAAGCACGTGGAACACGTTTTTGGGAAAGACAGATCACACAATGGTTTATGTATTTTTTGATGAATTGTCTTAAACCAGGGAACCAGAAGTGACGGAGAATCAGTTCGGTAGTTTTATCCATGCCGATATGCTCATGATCATCATGAAAGACTCTTAAGAGACTGAGTCTGTACCCCTTTGGTATGAAACAAAGAAGACGTGACTCCTCTCCGGTGCAACTGTACTTGTAGTACAGGAGATTGTTTTTTACCACATATCGGGATGGATCCAACTGACCATCTCTTACTTTCTCCATGAGTTCCTGCGTCTCATTGTCAGCAGTTTGGGCCATTTGCGCCCAATTGGTTGGCTTGCGGATGTGAGAAACACTTACAGGGTTCCGGCTTAAAAAATCTGCATGCTGCATGAACGCACCCTTTCGGTATTCGATCGTAAACCGGAAGTCCTGCAAGTAGACCCACCATCTGGCAACTCTTGGAATGAGATCTTTCTTTTTTTGAGTCAACTTTAGCGAGTTGCAATCCGTCAATATCTTGAAGTCAATGCCAATAAGATAGTGGCGGAAGTGCTGTAGCGCCTTTACGATCGCTAGAGTCTCGAGCTCGTAGCTATGATATCGAGATTCCGCGCCATGCGTCGCTCTACTGAAATAACTGACTACCCTCTTTCGCTTATCGTCATGTTCCTGTAGGAGTATACCCCCGTAACCTATTGAACTGGCGTCAGTATGAAGCTCAGTGGGCAATTTTGGGTCGAATATGGCAAGAACGGGCTCTTCGGTCAAGCAACTAATTATGTAATCGCGAGCCACGTCTTGTTCACGTCCCCAAAGAAACGGTTCCCCTTTCTTAGTTAATTTCGCGATGCAAGCGGTTTTAGTTGCGTTAATATAGCGCCTAAAGTAACCGGCCAGACCCAAAAATTGCCGCACTTGTTTGACATTAGTGGGTTTTTGGGATTTCACAAGCGCGTCCACCTTCCCAGGGCTCGGTCGTACCTGACCTTGCGAAATAAGTCTGCCCAAGTATTCAATTTCGGTTTCCAGGAAGGCGCACTTCTTGAGATTTATTGAAAATCCTGCAGCAGTGAGTGTTGTTAGTACTTGACGTAACATTGTCAACCCATCGTCTACTGTATCCGAAAGAATCAAGACGTCATCGATATAAGTAAGGACCCTTCCAGTATTAATCAGGGCCTTCAAGGTCTTCGAAATAATCCGCTGATACACCACCGGAGCATTTGCCAAACCATAAGGCATTTTCAAATATTCGAACTGACTCTCTGGGGTGACAAATGCTGTCTTATTGATGGAATCATCATCCTTCATAGGTACCTGATGGAAACCGGTGGCCATATCAAGACTCGTAAAGTATTTGGCACTACCCAACTTGTCGATATGGTCATCGATCAACGGCAAGGGAAACCTATCCTTGATAGTTATGGCATTTAGAGCGCGATAATCCACGCACATCCTATCAGAACCATCCTTCTTTTTGACGAGTATGATAGGACTTGCGTATTCCGACTGTGATTCACGAATAATGCCCTTGCTCAAAAGGTCGTTGACTATACCACGAACGGCCGCCTTTTCATTAGCCGATAGTTTATAGGGACGATAGTGCACAGGAGCATCACTGTTAAGCTTTATTTCCATGTATCCAGTGTTGACAGTGGACGTTGCAGTACCGGTGATAAAAGAGTCCGAGTATTTATTCAAGAGTGACAGCAATGTAGTTTTAGCCTCGCCTACCAGGGGCGTATTTATGGCGACTGTATCTAAAGCACGCAAATGATGCACCTGAGACACCTTTTCTACTCGAGTGAGACTCTGTGTATCACCGGTACGGACATAGGTCACGCCTTCACGGTTCAGGACATCCGTGCCCAGTAGCACGGGCGCACCTATACTGTCAGAAGGTACAACATACAGATCTACCTCTAAAGAAATCTCGGGAAGTTCTACCAGCGTAGTCACATAACTAGTCGATTCTATCTCCTGACTACCAATACCGCGCATAAGTCGAAATGTAGGTTTTCTGTTGCATTTGAGATGCTTCAGTACAGAGGTAGAAATTAGGGAAATGTCTGAACCACTATCAATTAAAACATCTACCGGCACTTTTTCAATAACAGCGGTCATTACGTTACTTTGTTGCGAAATGTTGTTATTTTGGCAAAAATTTACATTGCTTGTACTTTTATTGTTAGTTTCGACACGCCGTTTAATAAAACATCTATCAATTGAGTGCCCCGCCTTTCCACAATATGTACACGACAAAAGTGGCCCGTTCCCGGCCGCAGAGGTCACAGTTGCATTGTTTGTTTCTGTTTTCTGCTTTTTAGGGCAATTCCAATGCTTATGGCCCGTGCCGCCACAAAGAGAACACTTCCAATCGTTATTCACTGCGCCACGCTTACGCAAGCCGTTTGGGCGCTCGTTTGATGAACGGACTAAATTGCGGGTATCGCGAAAATCATTTTTGGGTTTTGAATAAACCGATAGAAACTCCACAAGTTCGTTACATTGTAACTTTGCATTTGATGCAGCGGCTTTAACTTGGGGGTCAGTTAGTCCTCGAATAACAATTGCAGTTATCAGATCATCGGATAACCCCTTTACAATTTTCAAACGCAATAATGATTTTCGAGCGTACTCAGCGTAGGTAGGAAACTTATTTGAGCTCGTGCTCATAACGTCGTACAGAATGTTAGCAATGTCAATACTCCGTGGGCAAAGTGAATGGAAGTCAGACTTAAAATTTGTCCATGTACGATCATTAGAAGTCCAATCACTCAGCCAAGTACGCGCGTCGCCTTTGAGACAGCTACCAATGCGCGACAAGCACTCATGATCGGCCCAACGGTTCAGCTCGCGACCTCTGTCCACTTCAGCACACCAAGCATCAAAATCATGCACATTAGGGTCAAAACTAGATATGTAGTAGTGACTAGGCCTGGCTTGCAAAAGAGAGGTCAGCGCGCCCACAAGTTTGTCCGTAGCACCACTACTAGGTTCAGACGAAATAAAATTAGTCTCGCCTGATGCTACAGGTAGCGGTGGCGTTTGGCGATCCCGTGTTGGAGGTATCGGTGTCGGGCAAGACCCTATCGCCGACGTGGTGCTGGCAGACAATCTACCCTCGATCGCAGTTAGGCGACCGAGAATAGTATCTAGTGCACGGTTGCGGAAACCGTCACGACTGCTATAGGAACTGTCGCGACGGCGCCGCCCGCGCGCTCCATCATGCCGACTGCGAGGACCACGTCGACATTCACGAGATCTACTGCGATGTCCAAACGGGCTATCGCCCCTTCTGTTCTCTGACCGAGAGGGTCGTCCCGACATAATTAAATGGGTGTACTCACAGTTTGTCCGGTGTACAGGGTTGATGAAAAAGTTCCAGATTTAACGGTTATGATTAGAATTGATATTTACAAAGAAGCCGTTTGAGCGACTAGGACCCGTGGTTATCCCACTTCTGATTTTACAAATCAAAAGCAGGAATGGTTTTTTTAAAACAATTATACTTTACTACTAAAAATAATTGTAATAACAAAAGGAAAACTGTTAAATCAGACACTCAAATTATAATTCAAAGATACGTCCAACACCATGAAGCGCCGCCGAAAAAGTGAAGCCCGACGCTTGCTCGACTGGCGCTAAGTAGCCAGCGGCTGCCCGTCCACCAATCACTGTACTGCGCGTTTCGCGCGTCTGCATGGCGCGCTGCTAGGCCCCGCCCCATCCGGGCTAGATATTTCCAACAATATATATATATATATATACTTCCACTACATAAAATAAAATGTATAGCATGAACATACATAAACTATAATAAATCATACATATACCTACATAAATATGGTACCATTTACGGAAGAGAAAGGAAATGCACTTTCAATCTTTTCTTAAAAGTGAAAATTGAGGGACTTTCCCTAATAGCGCAGGGAAGTGCGTTCCACAGTCGGATTGCCCTTAACCTAAACGAGAGTTCGTAAGCGGCAGTGTTATGCAGAGGAGTTGAAAGGAGAGACACCGTGTGGGATCTCGGATTGCTATCCCTGGGGAAAAGAAAGTCAAAACGTTGGCGTAGATATGTGGGGTATCGGGGATTTCGCAAAATATTGTACAGTATATGTAACTGTACATAATTAGGCATACACTAGTGTCACGTTATTGTGAAACTCGCATGTTTTTAATGCATAATGTAACAGTCACATAAACTACTATTATAGCATTGCTATGTAGAATTCATAATCAGGATTTTTTTGTCCCAGGGACACCATGAAAAAGATCTAATATAAACCATGAAACGAAAATTAACGTAAGTAATTAAGCTAATTCCTGAGTGAAGTGAGGGACTTAAGACTGAGTATAGAGTGGTCTAAGTTCGTGCGCGCTTCCGATCCCGCCCCGGGAGAGCTGCGGCTGTCAGCGCTGTGCTTTTTATTTAGACTTTATGGCCTTATCAATAACAACTATAAGAAGTGAAAATCACTTGGATAAAGCCAAGGGATAATGGGTTGCTTTACTTAGGTTTGCACGATACTGGAGGGGAACTACCTTTAATCCATAATAAAGCTCATTTTACTTAAAGGAAACATTATTTTATTTTAAAAAGAAACAAAGCTGTAATCATAGATTTTCCAAAATTTGCCTGTCTCACCCGGGATTTAAACCAACAGAAAATTCAAAAAACTAAACACTCGCTATTTTATTTCATTATTCAATACAGTCAGTGTTAAAGATAACATTTCTCGAAGAAACATTAGGTCTTACACTCGTTTGTCGTATAAGATATCCTTAAAATCTAATATTTAGTACGCTATCATAGAACTGTCCAACTTTAACAAGTAAATGACATTATAAACATAAACACGGCGCATTAATTTCTTCTGGCCTCACACTAGGATACCCTGTGTAATGGGAACCAGAAGCAGCGACGTCACACACTTATAAACATCCAAGAAACCCCAGCTGGTTTCTTTTCTTTTCTTTAGCCCCAGCGGGGATCGATATAATTTTCTTATAACTCTTACATCCGAAGACATTGTAAGAAGTACTGAAGCTTGCTAATTTATATCTAAGTAGGTACCTTATTCGAATTACCGTCATACCCAGAGTCGTTTAATGATTCATTGAGGACCATTTACTTAGTGAACGATTTTGTATATAAATTCAAATTTGGAATCGGATTAATCGTAATGAACGATTAATCCGAAGCACGGCGGTAAGATAAGAAATGTGGGTAACGGTATAATAAATTTTGTTGAGCTTCCATTGCGTATTGTGTGATAATGACGTATCAATAACAACTCGATTTATTAGAACTTACTTTTCAAATAACAACAATTGCAATCTGTCAGAAAAATACCGTCTTGAAAAGTTTTGTTGCGAATGGTGAAAATGTGAATTGGAAGTTTCAAAAAATGTTTAGCCCACAGGAACAAAATCTAGACATTTATGATTTATATTTAAACATTTTGACATACTTTAAGTGTTACCCGAAATCTTCTAAGAGGGAAGCTGCTCAAGAGAAAGGCACAAGCCATACTCGTGTACCTGGTGTTTTGAAAAAGAACAAATACAAATATTTTCGTGATCGGCAATTGGTGCAGAAACTACACCCCGGAGAAAATTCAGGCATTTTAAGCCTTTTTACATAGAACTCACGAACAAAATTACCGATTTGACAGTTTATAAAAAGCATCTATTTTGACTGCAATCCAATACCGAATCAACCTACCTACTATCATTTCCTAAAAGTTTGTCAGCTAATAGAACATTACCCTGTATTGTGTAGGTTAAAATTAGATATTTCTACACTTTATATTTACCTACCACATACAGTTTTGTTTGAAATAATTACATAAAGGTGTAGTTATGGTGTCGAAGCGTTTTGTCATTATACCACAGCAAAATATTCAAAACCAAAATTATGACTACAGTCTTCACAAAATATAAATCCCGGTTAGCCAAACTAAACTCAATCTTATTACGTCGTCAGTGAAACGGACGCTGTCACCGGGCCTTTTATTTTGTGAAGACTGTCCGCCTTATTCATTATCGTGTAATAAACCTTTTTTAACTATAATGCCGTTATAATTCTCTGTCGTTTTCTCTTTGTCTGTCACTTTTAAATTTGTGTTTGTGAGAAAAGGACAAAGCAGATTTTAGCTATCATAGGTTTGATATGTTTTATGAATAAGCAGGTGTTGGTTTAGTTGGTCTGGCCATGAGCATGGCATGAGCAAATGGGAGTGAGTTTGAGCGACCCCAGACCCTGTGCATAGGTTCTCAACGGGCATGAGGAACTTCTTCCATAGCAACATGTGGCCTATGAAATTAAGAAAAATCTTTAAATGCTTAATTTAAATCTTGCGATCTCACCTTTAACGCTCGGGTCATCAAGACAAATGTAATGACGTATTATTTATGAAAAATCGATTGAGCCGCTAAGTTGTTACGAGGGAACACATGAACAGACATGTATATGTCACCGTAAGATAGTCAAAACCGTTAGTTGATAAACTAACGCGATAGTCGATCAACTATCGACAGATAATAAACCAGACCGACAGGGTTAAGAATTTACTTTTCTTTTGTTCTTACATGTCAACCTAACATGAAGACTATTCGGGGGCTTCGCTGCGCTCGCCCCCTCTAGTCTTCACCTAAGCTGCCGCAGTGTTTGCCCAGGTATTTCGTTTGCAATTCAAATTTAAATTATTTTACTATTTAACGGTTTTAACCGTTAATCTATCAACTAACGCGTCATATAGTAAGGAGTACGCTACAGTTTACTATTTGTCGATAGTTGACCAACTAACAAGGAAAACAACGTTAGTTTATCAACTAAACTAGGATTTTTTATTTGAGGCCAAATATGTAAATAGAAGAAGAAGAATCGTCACTGTCAAAATGACATTCCAGTTGTTGAAAACATTTTTTTTTTTCATTGTTATATTTCAGAAACAATGCAAACACAAGAGTGTGCCTCACGCAAATGTTTACCCTTGGCGGGGTTCAAACCCGACTACGGAGCCATCTATATCGTTATTGGCGTAATATACTTGCCGTGAAAAATTATCTAGCTGATGGTTAAAACTGAATAAAAATCGGTTGCCTGGTTTAGGAGTATACATATATACAGACAGACAGATGCGGAGAGCGACTTTCTTTTGTTAGTGATAATGAAAGTATTGTATTGTTATGATGTTTTTAATAATAAAGATATTTATTTATTTTATACTGTGTAAGGATAAGGATTTTATACCATTTAAGGATAAGGATAAATAAAATAAAAATTGATTCTAGGTCAAATGTACTATCATCAGATTCAGAGTCTGTTACATTTATTATAAATTGTTCCACTACATCATAAATTAGGTGATCGAGTTGGCACATTTTGTCCTCCACTTTTTTTCGTGGCTAATGCAGTCACTCCACTTTTGTGATATCACATTTTGTAATCCCTCATGAAATAGGGCTTTTATTTCTGCCATTTTGAATGTTTTGTTATTCTTTCCGACATGTCCCTTTACCTGTGCCCAGATCAGGTCTATGGGGTTCAATTCACAGTGATAGAGGGGGGCAGTCGGAGGATGGTGACACCAGGTTCAGCAGCCAACTTGCCTACCACTTGCTTTTGATACATGTGCTTTTGTCTATTTACAATTTCCAGCAATTGAGCTCTGACCATTGTCGGTTTATATGTAACATATGTTCCTGTAGTAATATGTACTAACTGATTTAATTTTGATAAAGTTGCATCTAATAAATATCTTTTATCTATGTATATATTTGTTTCCTTTCCTAACCATTATCTTATCATAAGTTAGCGTCACGCCTTTACCTAATGAGTGAGTACTGATGAGCCCATATTCAGGCAATACTCAATTCCTTAATTTCATGTTTTTAAATACGTTCGGATTCTTTCGTTCTTTGCCAAATCGATTCAAACCCCTCGATTTAATCGAGGATCGATTCAGAGGGATAAAGATCTCTTTTGATCGATAAGATCGGGCATCCCTAACCGACTGACAGCCATGTGACAGCATCCTAAGAACAATAATAGAGACCGCGCCACCAGTCATGTCCTGCGACGGAAAGTGCAACTAAATCAGCTTATCTCACTGGCGTCCGCGAAAATGGTGTCTGCGTGACTTTTTTTTGGCTTTTGCAGATTCGTTTTGCATAAGTTCAAAAAAGAATCAAAAGGTTAGAAACCTCTTTAGTGTTGCAAACAGCATATTTCTTTTCGCCGGAAAGAACTGATTTACATAAAATAAACGTTACGTCTATTTACTAATATGTCTGACTGAGTATGTTTAGTTGTTTCAGAAGTTTTAAAACAGAGATGAAAATAAATTATAGCAATTTTTTTCAATGATAGTAACCATCGATCCAACATACATTTTCTCTAATGGTACCTTTACCTTTATATTTTCTCTTATGGTAACCTTTGTTTACATATTTGGCCTCCAATTAAAAATCCTAGTATAACGGTTTTGACAATCTTACGGTGAAATATACATATATACATACATATTATGGCAAAATGGAGTATTCAATAACTGGCTCAAAGTGGGCACAATAGTGCCTCTGCCATCACGTATGAGAAAAGGCGTGCCGCTATGGCATGTTATGTTATATGTACTGATGACCGGGTTTTGGCACAAATTATACGATTTTAAGCTTTTTGAAGGAAACATAGCAGCCGTATAATTAGCTTCTAGCCTTATAACAGATTTTAATAGCAAGTTAAACGGCTGCTATAAGGATTAAAGGACTTGCAGTAATTATATTATTATTATTTTATGAAAAAGTTGTTCTTACTATTGTGATCTAAATCTTTGATAAATACATTCGTAAGAGTCACCGCTACCATGGCAAAATAAGTAACAGTTGCCGAAATTCAGACGTTGTTAATAAAATGTCTGACACTTCGATCAACCATTTTTATAGATTTGTTTTCATGTACCGCTGATATATTACCTGCCGCTCGAATCTGTTTGACATATATTGAAAACTTGTGTGGCAGCTTAATGAGATTATAGGGTACGTATATATACAACTTCTTCATAACTTTTAAACGCCCTCAATAATTAAGCCTTTTTGTTGGTCATTTACATAAATAACTTCTTTAAGGTCAAGCCTTATTAGAGATTACGTTTATATGATTTTTTACTTCATGTCCAAAGTGCCGTATTACTAGCTTTTATATATTTTAGGTTTCATAGCAGTCGCATAATTTAGATTTTTTTAAATTGAATTATTTAAAACTAGTTTTGCCAATCTCGTTTATACATATTTCAAAAAGAAAAAAGAGGAAAAAGCCGAGGTATTTAGTATTTATGGTGTATGGTTTGATGTATAAGCAGTATAATACAGGGAATTTCAAATATTTACTCACACTTTATTGCCTACAGATTAATAAATACGTTACATTCAAGTAAAACTTAGGTATGTACAAAGACTCGCGAAGGTTAGCAATTCTTTCAAGGGTCAGTGCATTCTCTACTACAATAAGATACCTCTGGAGATTTTGAAATTGCCATTTGAGCAACTTAAAAAGCATGTTAAAGCGACTTTGTCGAAAAAGGGATATTACAATGTTCAAGATTACTTAAATGACAGGACTGTATGGGGTTAATCTGGCTCAACACAGACCTTGCTGTTAATAATTTTTTAATTATCTATTCCAGCTTATTAAATAAAAATAAATCATAATTGTATTAGTTAAGCACAACCTATTTTTAAAAGAGATCTAAAAATCGATCTGTGGGAGTTTCTACGCCCTTCTTCTCCCACAGTGGTCCAATGTAGAGGAAAAAATGACGTTTGCTAAGTATATGTAAATATCTACAGTAATAAAGTACTTTTGAGTTTGAGTTTGAGTTTGAGTTTCCTTTGCGATACAAACAGGAGTCATAACTTTACCAGTTGATGTTGACAGAAGTCATACTTCGTGGAAGTGGGAGAGGTATGCAATGTATATAACTAATATCTGGCTTGTTTCAACAGAACTATTCCTAAAATTTACCAAGAACTTTGTAAATGCCTTTTGTCTAAGTATCAACGAAGATATGCTGAGATGCTAACCTCTGAAATTTGTATCTAGAATTTACCGACCGATTTAGCCTAGCGGGTTGTGACCCTGCCTATGAAGCTGACGGTCCTGGGTTCGAATCACTGTAAGGGCAAATATTTGTGTGATGAGCATGAATATTTTTATCCTAGACTTGGATGTTTTCTATATATTTACTTATGTATTTATCTCTATTAAATATATCGTCGTCTATTACCCATAACACAAGCCTTTTTGAGCTTAGTGTGGGCCCAGTTAGATTTGTCCAAGATTGCACATCTAATATTTATTATTTAGAATCATGGAAGTAGTTTCAACTGAACTAATAATAACTATCCGTTCCTGTGGAACTATAGAGGATGCTTTCAATGCTCAAGTTTATAAACTTGAGTATTGAAAGCAAACTATCCGATCCTGTGGAACTATAGAGGATGCTTTCAATACTCAAGTTTATAAGCTTGAGTATTGAAAGCAAACTATCCGATCCTGTGGAACTATAGAGGATGCTTTCAATACTCAAGTTTATATGTGTCTTGCTAACATTTGAGATGCTATGTTCAGACTGACTACTTTATTTTTTAACTTATAATACTCAAAATGATGCCCCTTATAATCTCTTGAAATTATATTCGCTTACTGTTGCACCCGGCATTAGAGTCTAGTGATCAAAACAAGAACAACAAATCTTGTCTCTTTTTCGCCACTTCTGGAAAAGAAACCTTGTTTTATTATGCCATGACGATACCGCAAGGCAATAAGTTTATGTTTAACAAGCATTGAGACGAGGACGAAACCCCTCCCTCGAAGTGCTACTGCCATACGTCGCCCTCCAACATACCCTCATGCAATTTTTTCGGAGCGCAAATAATAAAATGAAGACTTTCAAAACAACCGATTATTTCCTAATTTCAAACATACATAGTTATGATATTTTGAATATATCTTTTTCAACGCAGAAACCATACAAATATTTGTATTTAATCGCAATAAATAGTAAATTTTAGGTGAAAAACATCGTTTAAGATATATAACTATTTTTTGTATAGTTACCATTGACATATGTTTTCAAACACACGCATTGAAGGACAATGATGGCTTCATAACATATATTTTTTCGGGATTTCGGGATATTTTTTCGGGTCTCCTTTCGGAGGAATAGCGCTTTAAATATGTCATTTGACAATACCCTTCGCCTTAACAGGCGAATTATACGTCTAGATACACGCAGAAATATTGCCGATGACTACTTAGTTATATACATTGCATACCTCTCCCACTTCCACGAAGTATGACTACTGTCAACATCAACTGGTAAAGTTATGACTCCTGTTTGTATCGCAAAGGAAACCTTTTTACAGTACAAACGTTTTTTCCTGTTACATATTCTAGTACAATTGTAAGAGTCAATACCAGTAATAAACACTCGCAGGCAAGTTAATCAAGTGAGTACCAATACTTGTAATATAGGAAAATTAATTGAACAAACTGGTTTTGTGTTAATCTGCCTAGAGTATGATCATCACCATAATGTACATAATCTTAAGTTAGAAATAAGTAATGTCGATTCTACTGTTCTACGTGTATTGTAATAATACCTCAATAGGTATTGAAAACAGCGCAAAAAATACCAGTAGTTTCAATATGTCCATAGTTTTTTACATTTATGATACTATACATATTTTTTGCCGAAATCAATGGTTCTGATGATCAAATATGTAAATATTGTTTTGCAAATATTTATTTTGCCATTTTATTAATTATCACCAATGCGAAATCTCGAACGGGGTAGACATATAAATATAAATTTGGAGTAATATCTATACACGACAAAATCCCTCTTTAGTCGCACAAGGTTCTACTACTTATTCTGTGCATTTAGTAAAGGGGAGGTAATTTCCGTTCGCTTCGTACATTGCCGGTATGAAACCATAAATAGAGCCATAGTGCATAAAATACTGAAAATAAATTAATAGAAATTTATACGAGTGCAAACACATACACACATGGCAGTTGTGAAAGCGCGATCTCGCTGAACAGATTCCTGAAATTACGTAATATGTGAATGCCCTTTCACCGTTTTATATATTAATATTGGTGGTTTTATATATGAATTAAGGTGTAAAATGGAGCAGAATTTAAGTCAACAGCAGCAGACATAATTACAAGGTCTAAAGGAAGCTTTAAAAATAATCTATACGTTTCCAGCTGGATACTATGGCAAGTTTGATATAATTTTCGTATAAATGTGATGTTGAAATCATTAATGTATTTATTCAAAATATTTTCATAATTACTTATGAATACATTCTAAAAAGTGAAAAATTGAATAATAAATTAAAATACTTTATTAAAGCGTAGTGTATACAGATTGGAGTTATGTAAATTTTTAGAACCTCCTTTTACAAAAATTTGTCAAAAAAATCTGTAAAATGAAGTGGCGACATTACCTGCGATGGTATTTCGTCGGTTTAGCCTTTCTTTCACGCGATATGGCTGAAAAGCGCGACTTTTCAGCAAGTTGTACATTGATACTTCGGAGCACAGAGTTGGTGATCTAGACCAATTTTCCAACGATAAAAACCAGTCTACTCTAGCTGTCGCCGGAACGATACGATCAAGAACTAAGCTGACCTACATGACTGCCCAGCAGGTTTCCTAGTGATACATGACTTATGTTCCGAGCCCTCCAGAAGTATAAGCTATACAGACCGACCGTATATAGACCGGCTATAGTGCACATGTTGATCCAGGCTTAACACAACCATTTTGCGAATTTATTGCCAATTTATTGTCCCTTTTATAAAACTTGAATCAGCCACTGTTTGACGTTTTTACCTAGTTTGGGCTCTACGAACCTAATACCTTAAAAATAACATGCGCCAAAAACGAGGAACGGGACAGGACAACGGAGTTGATCCACATACTAGATTTCCAAAAAGTTGGAAAAATGTCCTTCGCTTAGAATAAATAAAGAAGAGCTGCTTGATCTGGTATCGGTATAAGGTAGTGCAGATAAAGAGTTGAACGTTACTCAATGCATTTTTTACAGTCTCACTGCTGGGAAAAGGCCTCCCTCCTCTTATTCCACTCTTGGCGACCCTTAAAGGTCATACACCAGGCACATATATTGCTTCTAGCCCCACACTAGGATGCCCTATGCCGTGGGAACCAGACTCAGAAACGTCACACACATTTAAACATCCAAGACCTGGGGATTTTTATTACTTCTTCCCAGCCCGGATTCGAACCCGGAACCTCTGGCTTGTGAGACAGAGCCGCAAACCGCAAAACCGGTGGTCGTCCCAAAAACCTAGCGCACCCCTCTATTTCTTCCTGGGTCGACCACGCTTCCTCTTGGCATTTTTGGAACCCATTCAGTGGCTCTCTTGGCCCAACGGTTCGGCTGCATTCGAGCAACGTGGCCGGCCCACAAATGCTGCCGAGCTATGTCGATAAAGTGCATTAAATTTAATTTACGTCGAGCTTAAGTTTCAGAGATATCGGAAGGACTCTCTTCATAGACCAAAAGCTCTTCCAGGCGTAGTCGACGCGTCTTTCGACTTCCTTGTCCTGTAGCGCCTGGGAAGAGACTATTTGGCCTAGGCAGATGTAATCTTGGACTTATGCAATTCTCACCCCATCCACGTCTACCGCATGCTTCTTACTATTAGATTTTACCTTGCTCTTCGACATAGTCATGCCAAGTTTAACCTCGAGGCTTGCGTAGCTGAGTTCTTGCAGCATCGACTGTAGCTCAGACGCTGAATTAGAGAAATGAACATTGTCGTTGGCGAAGCGAAGGTTTGTGAGATTCACTTCCGCGACATCAATGCCTCCCATTTTGGTTTCCAGTGTCCTTAAGGTCTCTACCCACACGCTTGGTGAAAAAGGATCGCTCCCATTCAATTGAAAATGAAGCTACAGGGATTCGTAGCGCCTGAGCCAGACCAACATCTCTCTCTTGCCCATGGCATCTCTCTTGTCCCCATGCGCCGCTACGCACTACTGGTGGCACTCAGGCGCAAGTAACTTGGCGTCAGGCGAACTATTTTAATATAGCCAGTGAGTTTATCCTATATATTTGTCACAATGCTGGTTATTAATCACAGACATATAATAAGATTTATAAATCTGCCAAGTTGTACCGCGTCATTATTGACAGTTTCCATTGAAATATCACTTCAAAGTTTTTTAATTTTCAAAAAATTGTGATCAATTTCATTCGTATACAACATATGGTTGTCTAAAATACATAGGTGAATGGTCTAAAAACAAGACGTCAAGGTCGATATAAACTTGGTGATTTTAGATGTCAAATATTTTGTATACTTTTTTTTTACATTTGTGAGTCAGTGACTTCTATATTTTTTACACTAATTTATCATCTCTTTCCATACTAATATATTATATTTGTCTCATATCGATCGACTTGGAGCAATATTGTGTTTTTTTGGGTATGCTCAAGTATACCTAGTACATCGTCAACAAAATATTGCAGGTTTAATTTGATTATCCTACAGATTATTGAAGAAGCTTTTTAGTATACCTATAGTCCGTTACCCGTTTGGTTGACCTCCCCATATACTTGTGCTATCGATCGATTAATCAATTTTGTCGTAGGATTTATCAATCGCTATTTACTAGCAACACTAATTTATAAATTATAAGCTGTGAACGCGCTCCTTCGATTGTATTCTCGTTCATTCACCTACGTTCAAAAGACCTAAACAAAACAACCTTGCCGTTAAATCTAAGTCGTATTTTCATATTTTGTATCATTAAACTTATACGATGGCTGAAGATATGAAGGATGGTGTGTAGCATAGATAGAATTGTACATACATGTTAGTAGTCTACGTTACCTACAAAACTAATTATTTGAATATTTTAAACTGACTTTTTATTTTACGCCTAGGTACAACTTAGTTTTTATCGATACGGCATAATACTTACTTTTGTATTAATTGAGAGAAAATTAAATGAATAAATAATAGATGATGTTGTATCATACTTCGTCCCCCCACTAAATATTATTGTTTTCGAAAACTTGTATGAATCTAATTATTTGTTATTTACTAATTATTATTGTTCATCAAATGGATTATTTATTGAGGCTCAGTTTTTTGGTATACGGTAGGTTAATCAGTGAAGATAATTCGTTTACATAATTTTATTTTAAGCTACAGTTAAATGAAGGATATCTCGAGACGCATCCAGCTGGGTTCGGCCGCTTTTGGCAAACTGGAAGACGTCTCAAAACCAAGGTGTTCAATCAAAGTATTTTGCATATACTCACTTACGGATCCGAGATATGACCGCTCACAAATTAATAAATGCGCAAAATCAGAGTAGCACAAAGGGCAATGGAGCATGCCATGCTCGGAATCTCCCTTCTCGATGCTCAACGTAGAGATACGACGACGAACCAAAGTCGTAAACGTGGGTAAGCGGATCGCGAGGTTTAAATGGAGATGGGCGGGACACTTGGCCAGGAGGGAAGACGGAAGGTGGACAAAAGCAGTGACGGAATGGTGGCCAAGAGACGCAACTCGGCGAATAGGCAGACCACCCGCCCGGTCGTCGGACGATCTTACCTACTTTGCTGGGCGCCGGTGGATGAGAATGGCGCAGAACCGCGTCAAGTGGCGTGCTGAAGAGGAGGCCTGTACTCAACAGTGGGTGCGGGAGGCTGAATAGATAGATAGATACAGTTAAATATTCCCCTTTGTTTTTTAGAATTACAGCAGCCATATGATAACAGCAACCTATTGTTCTCAAACCGTTAGCACATTCACAGCAATGTTGTTTTGTACCATTTATCCTTGTGGGTTATATTTAATAAATAATTTATACACCTTTTTAGATATATGCCGAGAATGAATTTATAGTTTTAAAATAGAAGTTTGTTCCTTGACATAACTTATATTTAAGGTACCGTCTTCGTTGAGGACCGCCGCAAAATAGGAAATAGCCTGTCCGAATTGACAAGTTCCTGTAAATAATACCTTCAATTCACACCTTGTTAGTTCCGGGACATCTTCAAAAAAAATTTAAACGGCAGTTTTATTCGACACCAACCTTTGATATCTACCAGTTTAGCCAACTCATTTGATTGGCTTTTTTGCTCATCCTTTCAAAATCCCATCAGACATGACAGCATCAGATATCAAGGGCTAACCAAAACGATTCAAAAGCTATGAAGCTATACGATAAAAAATAAATATTTTAGACAGTGTTTTGTTGTCCAATGTATGGTCTAAAAGTTTAAATCTATTTTTAAAAATGCCATGCACAGCTTCCACAACCCAGCGAACTTTTGGTACCTACATATCGGGAATTGTTTGCCTCGTTGGTCCTTAATTATTTGCAGGCATATTTCGTAGCTATATCGTAGAATTTGATCATTTCATCAAATAGCCAACCATGGATCGATTATTTCATGAAACGGCCAACCATTTCATGATAAAGTCAATTATTTCATGAAATGATCAGAAAGGGTTGAGTTTCACGAAAACATGCATTTTTAAAAGCATTTGTCTTCTGTACTATGTTTTTTGTGTTATAATTATCCATGGTTGACTATTTCATGATATCGTCAATTCTACGATATGATTACGACACATATAGATATATGTAGAGTAAGATAGAGTAAGAAAATATTTGACATAAAAATCACGAAATGTATATTGAGCTTGACGTCTTGTTTTTTGTACAATCATTCCCGCTTAGGTCACTTACACCATACGTTAAATACGAAAGAAATTTATCAGTTGTTGTTGAAGTATTGTGAAAAGTAAAAAAAAATACTTTGAAGTGACATGCAGACTAATATCTAGCCCTATGCCAAATATATAGGATATACTTACGTGGCTATTGAATTAAGGGGCATTTTTGTTCCCTTAAATGGTTCCTTTCTTAAATAAGGTTGATTTCATAGTAGAAATTAATATCTTAAATATTAATTTCTACTATGGGGCTTCTACTATGAATTCATGCGCTATATACTATCAATCGCCTTAGAAAATTCGACGAAAGCGACGTAGAGTGGAAGAATGTATTCTTGGTACGTCTCAATAATCTGATTAAGGCTGAGCAGATGGTCCGTGGTTGACATATCGGAGCGATAATACATATAATCGTACTTTCAGAAGGTCTGATTGGTCCAAACTTGAGAAACAAGAATTTCAGGTGTCTGACTAAACCAGCCATTTGACTTAATGCCAAGTCACCGCTGCTTTTTGCTACAAAAGAATTAATAAATAATGAGACATTCAGACTATCTTGCCAGATAGGTAGATCGCCTCCTAGCGCGAGTCAACACCATACACTATTTTTTGTTGAAGTAGGTTCTTTATTAAATTTGGTGCGAAGCAAGGACAAGAGCTATCATCTCAAGTAAAGGGAAAAATACCAAACACCCTTACCTTGCAGAAAAAACCCTTTCCTTGCAAAAGAAATAATGCAATTTGTGCGGAACCCTCGGTGCGCGACTCTGACTCGCACTTGGTGTAATCTTATTTTATTATCCCCCTCATGCTCTCTCATATGCATAACTCGATATTGTGTTGTTACAATTTTGTCATAAAAAGTGACAAATTTGTTAAATTACATTACAAATAAGTCGGATAATATTTTCTTAGAGAATCGACACGTAGAATCGGATATAGTCGCATTTGTTAAACGGGTTTTGGCCTGACAATTTAGTCGCTATGGAGGGCCTGTCGCATTTGGATTAAATTGTCATCTTTTTGTTTTTTGTCAAAGAGTGACAATGTTTTCGGATTGTCACGCTTACTTCGTAGGCTCCAAAATGTGTAATAAAATGAACAGGTGCCTCGTAAAAAGGCACAACTTACAAAGGCAAAGAATGCTCCTGCAATTATTCATCTCGGAATTTCGTGTAAATATTTACACACAAGTTGAATATCTGTCCGGTTTTACTCTGCTTAAACATACAGGGTGGCTCAACATCAGTGATACAAAAAAAAAATGAAGTAAATCTTGTTAGGGGACGATATGAATAGTCCTGATGAAGGATAAGATTTATAGAATTTGTAAAGAATGGTCACGTTTTGTTAATGACATGTAAATCAATCAATTTGTGATATGATCACTTCCATAGGTTTGATGATTCTGCCAATGACAAGTTTTCAGAAATGGCACGATTTCACATAAAATTACGAGTAATAATCTAAACGTATCTGTTCGAGACTGTTAAGAAGAGTATTGATTTACAAACTTGTTTTAACAGAGCAGATAATGGTAAAAAAAAGTTGTTCCCTTGTAAATATTATTTCTGCTATTTTAACAAAAAAGCTGTAAATATACATGTAAACAAGTCAGAGGATAACACGACAAACAAAAATATCCCAATCAATTAAAAGATGATTGTTCGAAATAATCTTGAAGAAACTATCTGGACAGGCAATAATCTTCTGACCACACAACCAAATGGTTTATCTGACGCCTGGTTTATCCTAGCGGGTAGTGACGCTGTCTACGAAGCTGACGGTCCTGGGTTCGAATCCCGGTAAGGGCAAATTTTTGTGTGATGAGCAAAGGGCAAAAGGGCAAATATTTGTTTTTTAGTCTTTAGTTTTCTGTGTACTTACATATTAATTAGTATTTATCTCTATTAAATATATCGTTCGTCTAGTACCCATAACACAAGCGTAGTTGAGCTTACTTTCTACGCTACGAGTCTTTTTAGGGTTCCGTACCCTAACCGGTAATATGGAACCATTATATGATCACTCGTGTGATCGTCCTTCTGTTTACAAAAGCATATTATTATTAAGTTACCGGATTCTGGACCGATTTCTTTCACACGAGTAAGTAGCATGCGTGTCGGCGGCAGTAAACGGCAACCTGTCTTGCCGCTGACTGCTGCCCGCGTGTGTAAGGGCTCTGTTGTGGGCTTGAGGGTAGACGGACACCGCAAACACGGTCAAATGTATGGGAACCGAGCATATAATTTTTTACTACCTACTGACGGTATTTTAGTGATGGGTTAAAAAGTTTTTCGTGAAACAGATTTAAAGGGACCGCGCCTCCGACATATTATCTGTGGGCACCGCATACCACGTACCTACCGCTTTGCCTTTTTGTCTTTTCTGTTCTTTATTGCACACAGACATTTAAAACTTAGCTACATTAAAAGAGAAAATATGAAATATAAAATGAATAGGTACATAACAATACTAAATGATTTCTTACTTACGTAATTCTATAACTAAAACCATATATTGGAATAAAAAAGCAAGTCAGTCGCAGTCCTATCATTCTTCTTTCAACCAAATCGAGTCGTCCAGCGATATTGCATGAATCCTCGAATTGTACAACACTATCTAGTTATATCGACAAAAAAACGAGATATTTAAATGTGCCATGCAAATGTAAGTTACGAAAATATAGTTTGCTTCACTTTTCATTGAGGGCTACGAAACAGATGTGAAATCGATTTAAAACATCATTAGATGACATCCTGTGAAAGTTATCTGGATTGAAAATCCTAATTTAAATTGAAGATATCAACTTTAATAAACTACCCGGGGAGGAAGACTCGGACACCCAAGACTATCTCAATTTGTGCTCCTTTAATGGAGTTTTCCCTGCTCATACAATCCCCACTCATCAAGGTGGATCCTGCTTAGACCACATATTCCTGAAAGCTAGACTTCCCTCCCAAACACTTGTAATTAATTCCTCCATCACTGACCATCATGCCGTCCTGCTTAATATTAATTTAAACTGCCCGAAGAAAATATCTTCAAGGTCAATAATAAAAATAAATATGATTAACCATGAGTATGATTTCTGCAAAGTAGACTTTAGCCCAGTTTACTATTTTAATGGAATTTTAATATTAAGCCATGGATAACACCGGGTTATACAGAGATAGTCTTCATTTGAAATTAAGAACAAATCCTGAGAACATTACTTTAAAAATAACATACAAACGTTACCGTAATTTTTGTAACAATTTGTTACGAAAACTGAAAACACAGCATATGAAAAATCTGTGCTTGAGGCAGCAGGCACAAATAGTAGAAAGATTTGGATACATTTAAAACAAGTGACAAATACCTCAGTAAGTCATGAGTCATCATCCCAACTATTGAAACCTGGATCATCACCATCTGTGTCAGCAGATATTGTAAATGACTATTTTTCAAACATTGGAAAGTCTCTAGCGGATACAATACCTCACTCTAGTATGCCCCAAACTGAAACTCAAATTGAACCTCCTTTAAATTCCTTTGTTTTATTAAATACTTATTTTATTACTTATTTATTAGATATCTGATAAGATACTATTTCAGTACTTCCTGCAATTTCTAAAATTCTAGAAAAAAATATAAATAACAGGCTCATGAATTACCTCCAAAAACACTCTACTTTATCTGACAGACAGTATGGATTCCGACCTCAACGATCCACCGCCGACGCTTTCGATTTTCTCACAAACCTCGTAGTGAAGGAATTAGACAAAAGAATTCACACAATAGGAATCTTCTTAGATCTTGCAAAAGCATTCGATACTATTTCTGTTCCCAGACTTTTGATAAAATTGTATTTGCAAGCTGTTTAGAAAATCGTACACAGCAAGTAAAAATTGAACTACCACAAGGAAGTATCCTCTTTCCAACGCTGTTTTTGTTGTATATTAATGATCATTGTGACCTTCAAATAAATTCGGGGAATATTGTTTCATATGCAGACGATACCGCATTTATCTTCTCGGCAAAAACAGAATCTGATACATTTTTACTCGCACAAGAAGGTTTTAATGCTGTTACAAATTGGCTACAGCAAAAATTCGTAACTCTCAATACAGAAAAAACAAAGTTTATAAAATTTTAATCGCGTGCCATTCATACAAATGCCCCAGTACAAAACTTGCGTGCCCATGCTTGTAAAAATATGTTAAGCGCTCATTATGATTGCCCCACCATCTCTAAGATAAACAGTTTAAAATATTTTGGGGGTCATTATGACTCCACTCTCTCCTTCCATGAACATATAAAGTCTTAACTGGACGGATACGAAAACTCATTTTCATTATTAAAAATATTCGCTCATTCTCTAAAGTTAACTTAATTAAACAAGTCTACTACGGACTCTGCCAGTCCCTGCTTTGCTACTGTATAACTTCGTGGGGAGGAGCCCCTAAAACAACCCTGATGCCATCAGAAAGAGCGCCAAGAGCCGTATTGAAGGTTGCAACAAATCGTCCTTTACTTTTTCCCAACTCTGAGCTATATAAATGCTGTAGAGTGCTAACATTTCGACAGCTATTTATTTTCTAAACGATCTTGAAACAGCATTAACAAATTCACTTTTCTGAAAATATCCAGCGGAATTCTGAAAATATATATTACAGCGGAGAGTGGATAGACTATGTAGGGACTACATCCATACTAAACACGAATTCGCATAGAAATTTTTCGCATTTCTGGCGCCTCTTATATAATAGATTAAACGCAAAATTATATTTATTTCCTACAAGCTATCAGCAATGCCAAGCCAAACTTCGCGATCTCCTTCAAACCATGACATATCCTGACACGGAAGAATTATTAACTATAGTTACGTAATATTAATTTATATCTGCTTTAACTTTACTGTTTTAACAAAATGATTATTTACTAGATCTAGCAAGCAGGTATGTCTAACATAGCGTTATAAGAGTAGTTTTACTGTATCTTTGTATTGTATGACATCAAATTGTAGAATAGATCTTCAATCGTCTGAAATACAGGCTATAACGTAGCCTAGTTTAGATAAATATACAATATTAAGATATTTTGTACTAATTTAAGACCTAGGTTAAGATTTATACTTTTATATGTCTGGAAAAATAAATATAAAATGATTTGATTTGAATAAGGATTTTTTTTATAACCACGCCTTGAACTCAGTGCAGCTGTCCCCTTTCCAAGCTGATGAAAACTGTGCACTTTCGTCATATAAAAACATCAAGGTTTATGGATGGACTGATTCAACCGCGGTTTTGGGGTGGCTACAAGGAAATCCCGACCGCTGGAAACCGTTCGTCACTAACAGACTGCGAGAAATCACGGCAATAATGCCACCAGACAGCTGGCGTTGTGTCAAATCGAAAGAGAACCCATCGGATTCTGCAAACCGCGGGATAACAGCAAGCCAATTGAAAGATCATTTATTTATACTATTATTGTGCACTGCCTAACTACCTTTTATAATAATATTTCATTTAATGTCTTGGTTTGCTGGAAGAAATACCTTTTTAGAGATATGCTCGCCACTGTACATACTTTTTCTTTTAATGTAACTTGTAAAAATACGAAGCCAATATCAAACAACCTCTATACACGACAACGGAAGAAGAAAGAAGGGCTTAGTAAGTCCACGTGGTAACTCAAAACCCACAATCAAGCATAATGAAAGATCTGATAGACAAGTACAGTTCTTTCAAAAAGGTCGTACGAGTATTAGGATGGGTTTGCCGATTAATGACAAAACAACAAGATAGGGAAAATACACCAAGGATAACATAAACAGAATTGCGAAAGGCAAAAGAATGCATTGTTAAGCAAGAACAAACTGAAGTGTTCCAGAAAGAACTACACGACCTGAAAAAAGGAAAACAAGTTTCTTCAAAAAGGAAGATTTCCACCTTGAACCACTTCTTGGATGAAAATCAAGTTCTTCGAGTCCCCGAAATAAAAAATCCTTCCGTATTACCACAAAATCATCGTATTACTGAGTTAATTATAAATCACGCGCATGAGCTCACGTTACATGGCGGCACCAGAGTGAATTTAGCATTCACGCGACAAAAATACCTGGTTTTAAGTGACAACAGCACAACGAAAAAATACATACGCCAGTGTGTGACATGCTAAGAACAGAAAACCAAGCATGAATAAACAGATCATGGGACAATTGCCCGAACCGCGAGTGAATCCTTCTCGTCCTTTCAAGCACACCGGCGTAGAATTCACTGGGCATGTCCTTTTGAAGACCAACAAGGGTCGGGAAATGAAGACTTTAAAGGATATGTAGCTATGATCGAGTGCATGTCAACCAAAGCTACCCACTTAGAGCTGGTCTCAGACGTGTCCACATCCTCATTTATTGCGGCGCTCTACACTTTCTGCCATTGTCACATAAGTATTGTGACAATTTCAGAAACTTTTTAGGAGCAAACCGAATACTACAACAGGAATATCAAGAAATCCAACAAGAGTTCAACGATGAATTGCAAAAAGAGTTATTCGACATGAAAATCAGTTCCACTTCAACGCCCTTTCTTCGCCGTCAGCAGGAGGCCTCTGGGAAGCTGCTGTAAAAAGCTACAAGTTTCACTTAAAAAGGGTCCTCGAGGAACAGAACGTTACTTACGAAGAGTTCTCGACCCTTCTCTCCCAGATCGAAGCGTGTCTAAACTCCATGCCCCTGTGCGCCTGATCAGAAGATCCTGAAGATTCAAATTACCCGACACCTTCTCATTTCCTCACAAACGGCCCCACGTTGACACTGGTAGGAACAGAAAGAGATTTGAGACCGCGCTGGCAACTTACGCAGAAAATCCTTCAAGATATATGGAAACGCTGGCGCGCGGAGTACTTATCCCAACTGACAGCAAGGTCAAAATGGATTCAACCCCACAAGAACATCAGCATCAACGACGTAGTCCACGACGACAACCTGCCGCCAGGCAAGTGGATCATGGGCAGAGTAATTGAACTTCATCCTGGACAAGACGGCTATGTTCGCGTAGTTACTCTGAAAACTAAGAGCGGTTATATGCGACGACCTGTAATCAAGCTATCGATAATTACCGGCCATGAAAATGAACCTGCAAATGTCCCGTACAGAATAGTATGCAATGAGCTAGCAAATTGCGCAAGCAAGCTGCAGAAAACTATAAAAAACAATACTTTCTGCCTTACGACATTATTACTGCACTAATGTGGTCCATCAACTTAATAAAAAGCTCCGAATACAGTCTCAACGTCACCAAGTTCAGAAAAAATCAAGGAATATATAAGAGAGAGAGAGAAAAACATTTATTTCATAATTTTGTACACAATACATGGAACATGACATTACAACAAAAAAACTGTACTGCAAATAAAAGTAAGAAAAATAGACCTTAATATTTTAAAAATTGCTTATTGCTACACTTATAACTAGTATACGTCTAAGCTAGCAATAAAAAAAAATAGGACTAAGTTATTGTGTATTGTGTACAACCCTTTGAAAAAGGTACGAACTCAGCAATAAGTTTACTCCCAAGGAAGGAAACGCTGATTTTCAGTCGCACCCTATTGCTCGACAGATCCCTGGAATGCAAAAGCACCAAAGACATGATAGCCATTTAAAATTAAACTAAATTTAAAATTTACATAAAAAACAAACAGCTCAAAAAATGGAAAGCTTAATCATACATATCGATTGCATTTCAAAATACTTCATTCAACACTTGACCACACACATTAAATATAATTATAACGATTTTAATAAATATTTAGAATAATAACAATATACATAATGGATTGCATTTCAATAAAGTAAATATGTATATTAGTATGTAAATAAAAATGCTATATATATTTTCTACATAATTATAAATGATGTACAATAATAAAATGATAAATAATATAATATAATATATACCTAAGTACTACCGCGGGAAGCCTTCACCATCAGATCAACATTTGCTTATCCAGTAAAATGATTTTGTACTTTTTCTTAAAACGTACAGAGTCAATAGTAGGAATACGAAGTGGTGGATGGAGATTGTTCCAGCATTTAGTAGCCTGATAAAGAAAACTTCCCTCAAAAGCTCTAGTTTTGTGATAAGGCGTTAAGAATATAAGACCATTAATACTCCTTGAATTAAAACCATACGTTTTCCATGATAGTTGTTCATGGAGGTATGAGGGTATTTTATTTTTAAGTAGTGATAAAATTAAGGTGGCAAGATGAAGGTTTCTACGGGATTCCATATTAAGTAGACCTTTATTATTTAGCACAGGCGTTACATGACTACGTGGTGGAACTTTATAGCAAAACCTGAAACAAGCGTTCTGCACTCGTTGTAAGGCACGTTTTGACGTGGATAATAAACGTGGACCTATAACAACATCACAGTAGTTTAATTTAGATAAAATAAGCGATTCACATAGTGTCAAGCGTAGTTCTTCGCTTAGGAAAGAGCGAATTTTATAAAGTAATTTCAACCGGAACATGCAACTTTTCACAATGCTCAGAACATGGACTTCGAACCTAAGCTTATTATCCATGAGTAAGCCCAAATTTCTCGCCTTAGTGACATAGTCCACATTCCCACCAAGAATTTCAACTTTAGGATTTTGCAAAGCAGTCTGAAGTATCTGTTTTTTTGAACCTAGAATCATGAAATGCGATTTGCTTGGATTGAGTAGTAGCGCACTACGAGTTGATGAGAAATTCTATCAAGATCTTCATTTAGTTTCTTGAGTGCAGTCGAGACATCTTTTGGATCTACAGGAATGTATATCTGCACATCGTCTGCATAAATATGATATTAACAGTGTTTGATGTGGTTAATCATATCAGCAGTATAAATAATGAATATAAGTACTCCCCTGCTCACGGGTTTGGCAAAAGATCTGCCATCACTTCCATCGCTTAAGGTGATTTGAACTGCTTGGAATCTATCAGATAAATAACTCTCAAACCAAGAAATGGTTGTAGTGCTGAATCCCTAATATGACATTTTATTTAATATCAAAGGGATGCTGGTGGAGTCAAATGCCCGAGAAAAATCTAACAAAGTAAGCAGGGTGGCTTGTCCTGCATCCTGTGAGACCAAGACATTGTCAATAACATCAAGTAGGGCAGTGCTGGTACTCACTCCTTTACGGAATCCAGATTGAGCTACAGGAAGGATATTATTCTGCTCAACATATTTGGCCAGTTGCCAGAAAACAATTCTTTCGAGCACTTTGGAGAGGTAAGGTACAATGTTGATTGGCCGTAGATCTTTAAATTCTTTCGGATTACATATCTTGGGTATGGGTGTGACAAGAGAAGTTTTCCATGAAGAGGGGAATGTGGCAGAACAGATGGATTTATTTATGATTTTGGTAATAACGGGTAAGGTAAAAGGTAAAGTTAGCAGTATCATGTCCATATTAACTTCATCAGAGCCTTCAGCATTGGATTGGATCGACAATATAGCTTTGGCGATAAGGGTTTCATCCACCTCTTGCAAGCAAAAAGACGTCGTTACTGATTTATGGCTATCAAAAAACTTTAATTCTGAGGCAGGAACATTACCGCTGTTAGAAATAATTAAAAAGTTTTTGTTTATCTCATCAGGATCAGAAAGGTGTGTAGGCAGGCTATTTTAAGGTAAAGAAGTTGATAAGACGTCATTTTTAAGATTCTTCCAAAGTATTTTTGGGTTTGTAGCGTTACGATTAATAGACAAATCAAAAAAAAGCCAGTTTATCATTGAACATCATTATATCAACTTGCTTTTGCAATTGCTTAAAGTAATTCTTGTCAATTTGATCATGTGTTATATGGTATTTACGTAATGCTATATTTTTAAGGTCAATTACAAGATAAGTGTTGTCCTATAACCAAGGCCTAGGTTTTTTCTTTAGATACACTACCTTTTTGGCGGCGTTTCTATTGAATATATCCAAAATATAACAATATAGTAGTTGTAACATATCATCAACAGTACGAGCCAGATCCAGAGCATCCCAATCGTAAGCTTGTAATTCATTTTCAAATAATTTAATATCTATATCCTTTATCGGTCTGAACTTTATATACCTGGGTATATATTTATCTATTTTTATGTTCAGAGACGCAAATACCATAGCATGGCCATTTAAACCAGAAGAGTTACTAATCTCTACTTGCCTACTTGCAAGATCAGTACAAATGACATCAAGCAAAGTCGCACTATGATCAGTAAAATTAGTAGGTTCGGTAACAATTTGAGTTAACCCTGTAGTTTGTAAAAATGTGTTGAACTTATTAAACTTAGAATTTGTAGGGTCTAACTGATCGATATTAAAATCGCCTAGTAATATGATGTGATCAAAATTATTAAGTGTTGAGAGCATATCTAACAATGCATCAAGAAAAGTATCGACAGACTGCCATTGCGGTCGGTACGCCGTGCAAATTGCTATTTTCTTACCGTTTACAGTCAATCTAAGCCACCACTGCTCTAAGGTCGTATCAATAGTCCGTGTATTCAAACCTTTCCTAGTATAAAAAGCTAAGCCTCCACCGCGACCACATAAGCGTAGGCTCGGGGCGAGGTAACATTTTGAAATTATAGTTTGGAATCACAGGTGCTAGTTCCTCACAACCTTTTCTCAGCCAAATCATTAATTACAAGAATATATGGCGAGTATTTTATAGCTACAGCAACAAATTCATCTCCGCATGTATTTAAGGATTGTGCGTTAAAGAGACCGATTTTAAATAGTCTATTTTTGGAAATCATTGTAAATCAAGATAAATGACATATGTAAAATTACAATCTGAAAAAATATCACGGTGAAGGCATATGTAAAATATTTCATATAAGTTTGGTAACTTGACAAAAAAGTAGAACAATATAGTAATTATTGTTGTGTTGCAAAAAATATATAGGGCAAAGGGAGCAATTATAACATTTGTGAAATTTTGTAGAAAATATTTGAGCTGATATGTGTGAACAATTTGTATAATTCGAATAAAAGCAATAAAACACATCTCCGAAATATATTTTGGTAAAGTGGCTGACATGACATTAAGGACGAATGGAAACTTGTCGTCTATTATCAAATGCAACCATATTGGCAAGGAAATAAAGCCCTCAACAAGTACATCAACAAATTGGAAAAAGCTTGCATAACAATGCGAGAATGAGCACATTGTAACCACATGAGTAGTTTCTCATGTGGCTATACTATTGCAATTACGTCACGGGTACAACGAACTCCAGTATTATAATCAAATGTTGCAGCATCGGCAAGGTAGCGAGGAATCTACAGGCTAGACAAAAAGGTGCCGCTGGCGCGGGCTTATCGTCGGGGTCGGATATCTCGCAAACAGTCTATTCGGAATATGCGACGAGAGATTCGTGAATCAGTACAAAAGCGATATAAAAAAACTTTAAGCTAATCAGAATCACCTCATAAACTTGTGGAAGAAACAAATATCAATAATAGAATCCAAAAATAATATAATGAAACGGACTGAAATTATCATGAACAAAAACAATGCATCAACAACTTTTATTATTAGAAGAAGCGATTGAAAACTTGAAAAACAAATAAATAACAACCTTAATGACTTCGCAATTGGATCCATCCTAGCAAGCAATGTATATCAAGTAAGCTGCCTAGAGAAGTATCCCTGCCGGTGGAAAATATTTATTTGGATTTAACAAGACTGTACAATCTCATCAAGATCAAGACAAGAATATCTCAACAAATCCTTCTGTTTGAGATCAAGATACCTCTCATCGACAGCGAAGTTTACGAAATTCTAAAAATAATTCCGATACCTAAACAACAAGCTAACAAAACCATTAGTATTCCAGTATCAAATTACGTCGCTATGAACTTAAGGAAAGATACTTTCATACCTATGAGCGAGTTAGACGCCCGAGCTTGCATCTCGCAGATGGAATCATACTATTGTTTTTGTTATAGTAAAAAACCAGAGTACCAGATGAAAGATGACTACGATCTGTGTAAGATGGAGAAATAAGAAGACAAAATAACCGTCAGTCTATGTTAAGACAAATGGCAAGACAGTTACGCTATGAACTTTGTTTACTTTGTTTAAACTATATGTACTTTTGTTGCGATAAATGCCAAGTTCGCACAATGTGCGGGGATCAGGTGACAACTCACCAGCTGACAAGTATTGGGTTAATAAATGTAGGTCATGAATGTTTAGTCAAGACAGATACCTTTACCATTTACCCCCATAAACCTTATACAAGCGAGGTCCGACTGTCACCGAGTCTCTGTACACCAACTATGGCTCCAATCAACCACATCTTCATTTTGACCATCCCAAAGATCATGTAAAATAACAAGGAGTTAGATATCTTACAAGAAACTGCAGCAGCTATGCAAGATAAAATTGGAGATTTGAAAGAACAAGGAACATTGCCGGAAAATGTGATCTATCATGACGTCTATCATTATGTCATGATCAATGCAGTAGAGTTTGTTATAACGATCGCAGGTGTTATCATGACGATGCGACATATCCGAAGCAAACGCAAACCAAAAAGAGCAGGAAAAGTGGAAAGTGACGAGACACAGAAAAACAGAAACGCAGCGACTTCGCCCACCATTAGAGAGACGGAACCGCGCCTGTATATATCTTACAGAAAATAATGAGAAATATTGTATGGTATGGCACAATTAAAGAAAAACCTGTTTTTTGTGCGGTGGTACGGAACCATTCGTGTGCGAGAGTTCAACATGCCCTTGGCTGGTTTTATTTTTAATTACAATACTTCAATCCAGATTTTAAGGTCACCTTTGTCTGAGTAATTAAATGTAGTATAAAAGTTATGTATTGAATAACTAGCACAAAGTGGGCACAATTGTGTCTCTACCACCCCGTGGGAAAAGGCGTGACACTATGTTATGTTATGTTAAAAGTTATGTTTTTTTATTGTTTTACATTTAAGTTAGAAATTTCCGACATATATAGATGGAACTAACAGCCAGACCACACTGCATGAACAAGCATGTAAGTAATCTCAGCGTCTGCTATGAGCTCACTCGAGTATGCACACAGAAGTAGGAGCATCGTGGAATTTCCATGTTATTCTGCCTTATGCTTGCCTTAGTTGAGATGCCAGAGATAGTTATAAAGTATGTTGTTTTGCTGTATCATTATGTGCCACAAAGCAACGCCGATTGATGTTAATAGTATATGTGTTTCCCTTAGTACTTTACTACAATTGTATTGTAAGCAGCTCTTAGCTGGAATTTTCATCGTGTTCGTCTTAGAGCCCAAGCATAGACCCGGAGGCTCATCTGAAAGGTGAAACCGATTCAGAACAGCTCGGTTTCATTAACTGCTTTCCATTGAGTCGACTGACCCCGCTGCTAACTGCTAACTATTCTGCTAAACCTGAAATATTCATCAATAGATACAATAAACTAAAATAAACGGTTAAGTGCGAGTCGGACTCGCGAATGAAGGGTTCCGTACCACCGCACAATGGCATTCGTATTTTTTCTGTTTGTTTAGCTAGCACAATGTTGTTTGCCAAGTTATTTGAGCTACTACTTTCATATTCTTTAATGAAACCAGGTGCATTTATCAGTTTGTATCCGGTATAGAAAGAAATTGTGCTTCCCCTATTTACACCATGCATTTAAGTAAAGACCGATATTTCGTAATATTTTTTTTGAGTTTGTAGTTTCGGAGGAAAGGAGAGGGAGGAAATGGTCTATTTTTGTCTATTGTCTTAACTAAGCACTTCAGGTTTATGATAAAAATATATTTGAGATCCTCGCTCTTTCATTACACATTATACACATGTCACACAATTCAGTTTGGAAAACTTTTTTTTAATTTCTAATTTGCCTCGCAATTTTGCTGCTGCTAATTAAAACATTAATATTTTTATTATTTTTCTGTAGTATTTAAGTAAAGACCTCAATAAAGTAATTAAAAAAAATAGAAACAGTAGTTTCGGATATTGGGGTATTTTTGCTTAGTTTCTTTAATAATTTTGCTCTTTACATTTGAGGTTTATGAAAAATATAAATTTAAGGTCCTGGCCCTTTAAACATGAACATATAAAAACTTACATTTTTTCATTTTCTGATGGGCCCCGTAAATTTGCCCCCCCCAAATATAAAATATATTGGCTTGCGTCACACGATCGTGTTTGGGTCACAAAATCCATAAAAAGTTCCAAATATCAACATTCAGATTTTGGTCGTTTAATATTCATTACCTTACACACACAGGACAGACACACGATTGATCCTATAACGGTTCGGTTTTTTCCCTTTTAATCTTAAAATCTCATCCACTCGTGTACCATAAAATAAAAGGGTGCTATATAACAAGACAATAAGTTCAAAAACTAACACCCGACTGGATAATAAAAAATCGCGCTCCGAGGTCCACTTCCACGACATTCGCTAAATCTGTTAAACGTGCTTAACTGATTTTATCTACACACGTATCATATACCCTCTTTACTGCGTACAAAAACCGCATGTTACGACCAGCATAATGTTAAACTACTTCGTAAAAACTCATTTCTTATCTGAAAAATTACACATTATGACCATAATGTGTAATTTTTCTACATATTATGACATTCAAATTTCGAACGCCGACGCCCGCCTGCGTGCCGCGGCGCTAGTTTGTCTGTGAAGTTGGTATTGACATTCAAATTTCGAACGCCGACGCCCGCCTGCCTGAAGTTGGTACTACAGAACAAGCTAAACAACTGCAGAGCCACAATGCCGTTCAAACATCGAGTATTAATGCCCTCCATTATGTAGCAGTCACATAAACTACTATAATACGGTATTTTACAAAGTAAGCCAATAAATCTAGAAACGTGTCTCAAGCTGAACCTATTTCAACAAAAACGTTTGATAATATCAGAATTGTATATTTCCAGCAGTTGTATTTTGTAAACTCAATTTTGTGTTAAAAAGACAGCATTTCACTATGACGTCACATGCTAATATTTCATAGAACTCCTGAGCAAAATTATCGTTTTGACAGGTCCTAAAAACTATCAATTTTGACTAGCAGTCAAATACCGTATTATGTATGACATATTTCATACATTATGACAATTGATGTATGAATTTATGGCGCTAATTGTGTATAGTGAATGGCGTACCAGTAACCAACGGACGGCCTATACGCTTTTAAATAAATGCAAGCAAAGCAGCGAGCAAGAGCTAAGTCATATTTATTTATCTACTCTCATATCGTAAAATTCGAATTACAAACATAAAAAATAATTTATATTAACATACTTTAAAAACACAAATGCCAAAATTTAAAAATAAAATAAAATAATTAATCAAACAAAATAATGTTACATTTTTTTATCACTACGATACAGTTTTACTTGTCTGTGGCAGCGCCCACTTAAGCATATGCGCGGAGATATTCTGGGTTTTGGCACCATTCATAAGTTTTGCTATACCGAATTTCGTGAAAATAATGTTATTTTTGCTTAAAATATCCGATAGCAGTGATTGTGAAGAAAATTTTACTCCGCCCGATATTTTAAATGCGGCGAAAAAAATTACTCATAAATAATCGATTACCAGTAAACTACTATCTTATTCTTTTGACTTTGATCATTTATTTATTTCAACACTGTAAGAAATAAGATAAAGTAGTGTATGAAGCGGCACATAACTAGGTAGGTATTAAAACATTCGTGTTACTATTAAAAAGCTCGCCTACGGCTCGGCTTTCAACACGCTTTTATAAAGTTAACCTGTAAAAGATCTGTTAACTAAAGCTGGCACGTTCACAGTACTCACAGTGATCTGATGATGGACACTAGTTTATCTACACACATATCATAAGCTCTATTTGTTGTGTTCAGGAACCGCATGCTCGACCGGCATGGTAGCATTGCTGATTGCTCTGCACTTGTTTAGCTTGTTCACTAGTACACAACTTCACAGACAAACTAGGGGCGTAACGCAGGCGAGCGTCGGCGTTCGTAATTTGAATGTTATAATTTCTCGAAAATTGATACATTATGGTCAGAATGTATCAATATTAAGATAAGAAATGAGTTTTTACCAAGTAGTATAACATTATGCTGGTCGTAACGTGAGGTTTTTGGACGCAGTAAAGAGGGTTTATGATACGTGTGTAGATAAACTACTATTTCAACAGCCTTGCTCGTAAAGAGACTCTTTATGGCAACGCATTTAGGTTCGTAATGGATCTTATTAAGCAACACGGCTTTTCACATTAGTTACCGCACTAGTGCTGAAATGTACCTTACTTTATTTTTCAATCTGCAGTAAGAGTGTTTATTCCTACAAACAGTAAATATTTTTCTGAATAAATAGACTAGGCTAAGTACATATTTTGTCATAATATCAACCATCAAATATTTATCATTATTCCATCTGATTACATATTTATTACTACATATCCACTACAGGTGCGAGGACGTAGGCCTTAGGCCGTGGCCGAGCCTCCTATACTATTATACGAGGAATATTTGTAACTATACCCTGATTGATCTATAAACAAATACATTATAGGAAACTGCAGGTCAGATGTTGCTACTTTTTGGTAAAAAAAAACATTAGTGATGGTGCAAATAATGATTTAGTTCATTCTATTGTCTCAAAATCGAATGATATCTTAAAAATGTCACGATAGCTAGTAGTATTGCCTTTACCATTAATTACCATTAATTGAGAGAAATATTTAGGTAAGTATCTATCTATCGAAAATATGAGTTTTAAGGGCATAAGACGTGGACGGTGAACGGGCGTTTGCACCAACCATACCCTAACGTCCACCTAACTAGGGAACTCCTAGCTTAAGTCGTACCCTAATCCATCCCCTAACTTAAATTCGTTTTCACCGTACAAAGAAACACCTAACAAGGGACTATATGTAAGTAGTCCCAGTAGTGACGGTTTTTCTAAGGTCTAGTGTTGTGATTCGGGGAAATTAACCAGTAAACACATTTTTCTGAGTTTTTCGAAAATGTAATGGACTATTTAGCTACATCTCATGCTTTATTACACATTCTATATTGATTCAGCAAGCAATGTGTAGTAATTATGTAAAAATACATAAAAACCGATCGCTGTATGGTGATTAATCATTTTCATTAGGTACAGTAAAAAAAACCAGCGCTTTTCTTTTTCGCGAGAATTGATGTTGTTTTCTGAACCTCTCAAGTTTGCTGCGTGCTGTTGTGCTCTATACGGTGATATATTTTCTTGTTGGGCGAAAATTAACAAATAATGGCAGACAGGACGAAAACGAGGAGATAAGTTAGCGCAAAAATGTGGCCTCTCTCGAAAAATTCGAGGCCGCCTTTCATCCTTTCATATTTTTTTTAGGAAAATTATGTCTTCAAGAGCTTGAAAGTGATCAATAAAATATAATAATAATAATAATAATAATTCTTTATTGCACAGAAAACACAATGGAAAAAATATAACGAACAATATGTAAAGGTGAGCTTATTTCTAAAAAGAAATTTCTTACAGCTAACCTGTGAGGAAAGGAAAAAAATATTTATAGAGAGGTAGTCTTAGTGTACAATTAAGAGTTAAAAGAAAGAAATAAAGTCAATATACTATCAGATAAATCACAATACATCCTACACATACTATAAAATAAATTAATAGAATACAATAAATACATAGATACACATACATACTATAAGATACCCACTATGCGGAAGAGAGGAGATGCTGTTTCAACTTTTTCTTAAAAGAGAACAAGTATGTGCAATCCCTAATAGCGCAAGGAAGTGCATTCCACAAACGTATTGCCGTGACGTATTTGTGTTGTGCTGAAGAATTGACAAAAGTGACACCGTGTGAGATCTCCGAAGTCCCAGAGAAAAGAAACTCAAAATGTTCACGAAGATATGCGGGATAGCGCGGATTTCTCAAAATATTGAAGAGGAAGGAGAGAATGTGCATATCACGACGAAGTCGGATCGGGAGCCAGCCTAATTCCCTGCGATATTGGGACACGTGATCGTACTTGCGGAGACCGAAGATAAACCGATTCCCGAGATTTTTAAGTCGCTCGAGTTTGTTCAGTAGATCTTCATTCATTCATATATTTATTGTGTCATTTTGGTATATTTTAACAAAATTTTATCCAACAATGAACCCTGTAAGGGCACTACAATGTCTTAATAACTAGCTTACAACTAACATTTGTGATGGTTAAATATTATTTTCTTATTATATTTTATTATTTACTATACTTATTACATTATTATATTATTTTATATATATTATTATTATTTTTTTTTTTAAGTATGAGAAACATAAGAAATTATTAACTGCTGAATTATTATATAATTGTTAGGTTTAGTTTGTTATTAATTAAAATCTTCGTTCGCGCTGGCCCAGCAAACATCGGCGTAGTCAATTAAAGGCAGAAGAAGGGTCTGAACAAGCATGATTTTAGTCTGCCTAGGCAAGAAGTACTGCAAACGCTGAAGGGAATGAAAGGATGCAAAGACTCGTCTGCTGACCTCACAAACGTGGGGCGACCAGGATTAAAGAGTATCAAAAACAACGCCAAGATTTTTGGCTTTCTCGCTGTACTTGACAATGGTACAGTCATAAAGCACGGGAGCAACTGACCTATTCTGCAACAAATTAAGTAAGTGCCGTGTACCCAGTATCATCGCCTGAGACTTATCCGGGTTGACTAATAACCCATACGAAAGAGCCCATTTCCTGATGTTGTCGAGGTCAGCATTCAAAGCCTCTACAGTCGAAGTCAGATCACACAGGGGAAAATGCCGATAAATTTGAAGGTCATCTGCATAGAGATGATACGAGGAAGACAATACATCCGAGATGGAATGGATGAAAACTGAGAAAAGAAGAGGAGAAAGGATACCACCCTGCGGAACACCTGTAGAGAGCTTGCACCATTCCGTAGTGACCCCTTCAGACTTGATGCGCTGCTGGCGGTCTCTCAGGTAGGATTCAAACCAGCGAGCCGAGTGTGAAGAGACATTGAGTGATTTTATGATTTCAACAAGTATATCGAAGTTGACGCAGTTGAAGGCGCGAATTGAGTTGAAATTGGAATAAAATCCATATTTTATTCCAATTTACGAGGTAATAAACAAGTTACAAACTTTTTGTCAGCTAAGAAAACGTCACTTAGCGTTGGTGCTCTTAAGTCGGCCTCCTAAATTTAGAGGACCCCTAGCAGCGTAGATTACACTTAAACAACCACAACAACCGCTAGGTAGCCCCTAAAAATAGATAAGTGTCCACTAAAATGTAGGGAATGTTGGTGAAAACGGGCATTAACCGTTTTCTTAGCAGACGACAAATGTATTGTAGATGGAATAGTAGATTGTACAACAAGGGCAAAAACAAGCCTTTTTATCCAAGACTTATGGTAGGCGAGGTTGGATAATTAAGTCGAAGATAAAATGGGTTTTAAGACCGAGTTATACACTCTGCTTTTCACTTGGATTACGAGGAAATAAAAAAGTGATAAGGTAAAAAATACTTACGTTTAAAAAAATGCTTGGATTTAAGCGGCAATGTCTGTCCAATAACTCCTTTTGTTTTTCCCTGAGTGTGTTAAGCGTGAGCATTATTTCGTCTTCACTTGAGGACATATTAATTACTTTTCGTAAAACAACAAGTTTTGCAAAGAAAACAACTAAATAAAAGTAAAAAACAAGACAATCTCTTTGCCGCCACTGTATTTTATTTTAATTTTATTCATGTCATTTTTAGCTTAGGTCGTACGCGATACTGCCGCGTCATACCTTGATTTTTTATGTTTTTGTTAATAACACTTGTTTTTATTATTTTTTAGTTTCTTTTTTTATTATTCAAATAGAATGCAAATAAATTAAAGTATATCTATTTAAATAAGAAGTTTATTTAATGCAGTCACCTCGTCTGTCAGTCTAAATGGCTCAATTGTCTTAGTATAGACGACGACAAAACTTTATGCGCTAGTGCATAAAATGCGATTTTATGCAGCCTACATCCAGCTTAAAGAAGGACTTTTCGAGCATGAGAAGTAAATAGTAGATTTTACAACAAGTGCACAAAACGAACCATTTTTATCCGAGACTTTTAGCAATGTCGTAGTAATGTCGAGGATAAAAATGGTTTTTGTGGACGAGTTATAAACTCTGCTTTTCACTTCGATTGCGAGAAAATAAAACAGTAATTTGAGAAAATTCAATACGAAAAGTTCACGGCTTCTTTCCCGCTACTTTACTTTTTTTAATTTTCCTGCATAATTTTCGGGCAAAGAAAAAAAATATACAGCCTATTCTTAAATTATTTTGGAATAATGTTTTTTTTTGTGGTAAACACGTTTTGATATTTAGTTTCTTTTGCGTATTATCTTATTATAAATCAAAAATGCAAATAGGGATGGAAATATTATAAATTAGCAAGTTTTATCCATGTACAATTAATTGTTTTTGGCTGTATGGGCTAAATGGTCACTGCCTTAGTGTAGACACATTTAAAAAGCTACTTTTATGCACAAGAGCATAAAATTCAACTTTATGTCGCCTAGATCCTGCATAAAGTAGTACTTTTTCGAGCATGAGAAGTGAAAAATGTTTTTTAGTATTTTTCATAGAGATTCCTGCTCTATTATGTATCTTTTGACAGAACCAGATACTTTAAAAATCAAATTACAATCGCTTTAAATGCCAGCTCATGTGAAGTATAATCGTGTTTTGATTGGTCTGACATAATATTGAAGGAAGAGAACCGAAACAGAAAGGTGAAAAGGATTTTGATTTTGATAGAAATTTCTAGATGTCAGAGACAGAGAATAGAGTATGTGGACCCTGACAAAAGAGCTAATAATAAAGGGTCGCGCTCGCTCAGTTGAATTGCAAGCATATTCGAGTACTGACTTGGGAGAGCGTGACAGCAAGCGTTGCACGAAGGTACGCTGTCACGCTCACTCGCGTAGTCACTACGCTCTCTCTCTCTCTATTTCCCACGTGCTCTCTGCAGTTGCGGTCGGCTTCCGAATAAAACTTGTATTTGAATTTGTACTTGGTAGCCGATAAAACCGGTCGGCTCTGTTGGGGATCTCGTAATTTTACCATAATATGTGAAATTACAACTCACAAACCAGTAATTAATTTGTAAAATATTTTATCAAATAGTTATTGTAAAGTAATAATCTAACATATTAACCACTTTTTCATTTGTACATATAAGTTTAGAGTTCTCAAAAATGGCGCTAAATTTTGCGATGAAATTTGCTATAATGCGATGAGTTTTATATTTTTATATTTTCAGCACAATATGTGATCGATAACATTAATTTCACTTTATGACAATGAAAATAAGCCAGTAAATCCATGTATTCCAGTAATGACCAAAAAAAAACATGTTCGGTCTAAGTTGCCGAGATTGGTAATTTCACTTTATTTCAATAATAATAAGAGACTCATTCCAATGACAATCCAAAATTACATCATCATTCCCGTGAGATGCCCGCCCTAACATCACGTGACAGTATTTAGTGCGTTCGGAGCGAGAACCCTGACCAAAAAGTTTCGTTTAAATTAAGTCGAATTCAAATACATCCTCCTTGCTTGAATAAGCAAGCACGCAATTTTTGTGGTCACATGGCACATTTTTAGGTTAGCCTACAATAACGGTAAGTATAGTATGAAGTATGTGATGTGCAGTCTAATGATTTGTTATCGGCGCGACCAACTGCACCAACCCACCTCTGAGCAGGGCTCAGTGCCCAGATATTAAGCGCCGTTATGATAGGGTATATCCACAACCTAAGACTTTCCGGACCACCTTCGCTCACAGAATCTTCCCTTCCCTTGGACCTTTGCTGTTTATGAAAATCAATAGAAAAATAGACATTTAATCTCTTACCTCCTATCATTTCAAGAGTTTTTTTAATACTCTTCAAATTCTGAATTATGACCATATAATAATAACTACTAATGCCTATCGATTAGGTGTTATACATCAAATAATATATATATGACCTCTTATATTTATTCCTGACAGTAATAATATATGTACTTTTTGTAATTGAATCTCTTTTACTTTGTTTTGCACTCCTTGACATTATTAAATATATTAAAGAGTATGGTACCAAAAAACATATCAAGTGCCTGTAAACTCCTCACCACACACCCTCTCACACACACTCATTCACACTCACAATATTCAAAGAGAGGTTTCTCTTACACTCACCAAGGTCTTCAAGCAGCATTTAAGCTGTAAAGAAGCTGTATATTAGATCTTTTTTAAACTAAGAGCTGTATTGAAGCTTACATTTAGGCTGTATAAAGGGTAAGAATGCTTATATACAGCCCTTATAAGGGCAAAAGGGCCACAAATTATACAGCCTTAGGCGTTACATGTGCTGTAAAATAGTGCAAAAGCTGTATTAGAGCTGTATTAGAGCTGTTATTCGGTATAAAAGGAAACCATTAGCTGTATTTCAGCTGTTTTTCGGTGTAAAAAGAAACCATAGCTGTATTAGAGCTGTCATTTGGTGTAAAAAGAAACCATTAGATGTTATTTGGTATAAAAATAAACCATTATATTCATAAGAGCCTATATTGGGTGTAAAAATAAACCAACACTCAGTTTTAGTTTTACAACGAGGTTGCGCCAGGAACTCCGAGCTGCTGATCATAAGGTAAGTAAGATAAAGATTGATGTTATAGTTTATATGTAATATGGAAACCATTTGTAAATAGTACCAAGTAAATATTATGATAGATAAGTTTATATGGTGAACTATACATCATTCTGCGTCAGTATTGACTTGCAGATTTATATTTATTGTATACCTATGTGAGATTTATGGCATAATTTTCACGCCCTAGCATAATAATTAAGAAACAGTAAAACTAAATATTAATTAGCGGGAAGTAGTATTTGATTTTGAGGTTAAAATAATACAATATATTTTAAGTAATAGATATGAGGGCAAAATCATAATTATTTGAGTTGGTAATTATGAAACGACTTGAGTTATTACCTAATATTGTCAAGTATTTATTATATTATCTTTTTAAATATATTTTCATACATTCGAAAATGGCGATAATTTGTTAAACAGCCTTAACGATATTTGAACACCATTATAGTCTAACTAGCTGTACTACGTTATAAGTAGAGTCTTTTATACAGCCTTTGGCTTTTAATCATCTTTTTAATAGAATATTTTTACTCGTTAGGCTGTTTATTGGTTCATCATGCATAGCCTTGTAATTCTCTTTAGAGATGCTTAGAAGAAATTAAAAACCTTTAGCCGTTAATCATTATTTTAAATTGCCAAGCAATTTATTATACGAAGGCAAAGAAGGCATTTCATTTATTTTTCTCCTTCGGTGTGTCATCGTAGGTAGTCTTTCTTACGTTACTTGGAAGTGGTTAGCAAAAACTTCAGTTTTATTTCATATGGGTTTATGTGAACAAAAAAATATTGCGTTAGAGTGTATCATAATGAGTTTTAATATTTTTTTCAGATAACAATGCCATTTAAAATAATAGAGACGATAGAGAAAGGACAGAAACAACTTTGCATTATACCACGTGCGTGGGAATCAAAAAATGTATTGAGATGGCCAAGAAAACGAATAGATGCCAAACTAGTGAAGGATAGAAACTCGAGACCCGCAAGTAATTGGTCTTATTCAAAATGCACCGTGAAAAGACCGTCAATAGGATCATACGAAAAAGCACTCACAGAATTAGATGTCATGGTGGAAAACAGTGACACTGAGGCCGAAGAAACAAGGGCAGAAATACCTATACCTAAAAAAGTTATTATATTAATGTTTGTTCACACCAGCTCGCGGGCGCGGGTACGGGCGCGGTCACGAAATATCAAACATACACACACATAGCTAACTTTTTAATATTTGAGTACCTGAGTTGTCAAAGTTATTCAGAGAATAGCACTGACTCGCATTCGAAGTAGTGGGCATTAGTGAGGTAGAAATACGTAATCTCGTGGCTGTGATTGTTCTTAAAACAGAATATTATTTTTAAAGTTGTTGCTAGCAAAATGTGTAAGGTGTAGAATATGACATAAGCGATAAGTACACAGGTACTCTGAATTATTAGTTAAGTGATTACGAATCTCGTGGCTGTGATTGTCCATAAGACAAAAAATTAAGAGATACGCGAATCTCGTGGATAAGATGTTACCTATCTAGTTAGTACAGATAATGACAAGGCTGTGCTTGTCTTCTAAACCTACAAAAAGTTCTGTAATAATTAATAATATCATTAATTAGTAGGTAACAAATAAAATACATTAACTCGATCTTGTGAATTTTTATTTCTCTCATAAACTTAAACTGTATGTAAAAGGGGTATGAAGTACAATTCATTTTTGTGTTCAATACATACTAGTTTAGTCTTTATATCTTTGGGATAAACAACTATTTCTGTTCGCATGTTAGATTGTAATTTTGCTTTGACTATATTCAAGTATGATGATTTCACCGGTTTTTCAAAAAGTTCTGTCAAGTCTGTAATTTTATAGCCATATATTTCTATTTCACTGCCAACAACAGTAATTGTTTTTGTTTCCATGACTTCATTATTGGTACATAAAAAATATTTATCATGTGATTTTTATGATATTATACAATCTTTTAAATGTAGCACAGTTAATTTCCTGCTATTAGTAGATACAAAAGGTTCACGATTTGTGAGTTGTTGATTTTCTCTGCTGCTGCTGCTGGTAGTTTTCATGGATGCTGAATCTTCACTTAATCTTTTTGCAACTTGATCAAGAGGTTTATTGCCGTGCCTAAGCATTCTTTTAATTAAATACAGCTTGTTTTCAAAAGGATAAGCGCTAAATGTATGTAGTGGGCCAAACCGTTGTACTTCATCTGCTACATGGACTATATTATGAATATTACTAGTTACATAATCTTTTCCGTAAAAGTCTTTATAGTGTTCAACAAAATACTGGAGGAGTTCTTTTGCATAAGGAAGTAAGTGCCTATAGTTTTTACTGGAACATATTGTTATACCACAAAAAAACGTTAGAAAATGTAAAAATGCATCCTGTGATAATACGTCTGGAAGTATGACAATGCTTAAGTAAAGCAAGAAAGATCTATATTCAGATGCTTTCCAATGACTAATACAGTCTAGTCCTCTCACTGCCCTGTGAATTTCTGATGGCAATTTAGATCTGATTAAAAAACTTGAAACTGTTTCGGTATCTGTAGCACGCCATTTGGTTATGTACTTTCCAAAACTGCCACTGCGCCAACCAATAAGTAATCGCTTCATTATTCCTAAATCAACTAGGTGTAGAGAATCTGCTACCGGGAAGTCTTGTATCATATCAACAGGTAGCCGCAGAAAAGGAGAATCTTTTTTATGATGAGCTCCATACTTTTTTTCACGAAATTCTTGGTCTGTTCTTGGGCGGCAATTAGTTTCAGGAAAAGTCACTGTGTGTGAAACATATGAATACTCTCCTACTGTTACACATTTTAAGCAACCATGCTTTCCGTTAAAATTGCATACACCTGAAAGAAAAAAAAAACGTTATTTTTATTTAATCAATTTACACAACAGTAATTATAACGGACATAATCATAATAAATAATAAACTATAGAGTCGTGCAAAGCTAACTCTGCAGTTTGATACAGCAACACATAATATTTCAGATGTAACTATCGGTAGTTTTGGTCACTTAAGGATGTTAAAACCATTAATCAAGGAGCAGGACGCTATAACATCAAATTACATAGGTAAGTAATATGCGTATATTTTTTTTAATTAGGTTTTACTTACCTTTAATGTAAGCTCTCGCAGGTGAATCACATATAATACATCTTATTTCAATGGATATTTTCCTTTTGACTTGTTCAATATATATTCCGTCTTGTATTAAATGTTCCATTTCCTTTACGAAATTATCTAAATATTGGTCTATTTGTTTTGGTTTTCCAACACCAAAGTAGATTCCAATTACAAACGGTTGAATATCGGGTTTTTCATGTATAGAACACAAAATTGGCCAAAACTCTTTATTAGAACTTTTGAATATGGGCAGACCGTCAAAATTGAAATTTAAAGTCACTTTGGTTGGAACATCAATCCATTTTTCTAATGATTTCTTTAGAGAATCAGTGAGGCTATTATGCCAGTATTCACCCTGCTCTATAGTTTCGATACGTATCTCTTTTACGGTACGTAAAATTGTTCTAGCGTCGCGTGGTAATATCTCTGGAAATCTGCTATTTATAATTGTACTTAAATCATTAAGTGCTACTTGAGATATATTTTTTTCTATAGCCCATTATTTTATTCGCTGACGAAACAATATATTTTTTGAAAACTCATCGTCATCATCACTTGAGCTACTTGCGCTGCTGCACGAAGAAACGTCGTCATTAGGTCCGGAACATTCGACATCACTATTCTGTTCATCTTTGTCTACAATTTTTCCTACGGAACCTTCACTGGATGTCGATGGCAACGCTTGACTTTGGTTTGTCCGTACATCGTTTACTTCCTCAATAAACGATGTTTCATCATTGTTATTTGCGATTGCCCTTGCAATCTTTCTCTTCACTGCATTAATTCTTTTCCTTTTCTTCCACATAATTAACTTTTAACCCGACTGTCTATATTCACACGATTCCAAGCAAATTGATCACCTGTCAGTAATACAGCCTAAAGCTGTATTATAGCTGTAATTTATTGTTTTAGTTTTATAATACTCTCCCTAATAGAAGTTAATAAAGCTACTGTAATTACAAGAGTGTAGAATAACTCCATAAGAATTAGTTCTAGAACGGAGTTGTCTTATACCCTTGTACAGTAACAAGTGTCTATCGATACTATTATAACACTATGAGCTGTAATAAGTAAGTGATTACATGCAAAATACAGCCCATGTACAGCTTTAATGATAAAAGTAGCTTTAAGGTGTCACACAACACTTAAAGTTTTATAGTAGAGTTCGAATATTCAGTTATTGCACCTTAAACCCACGAAAATTCCTTTATAATCTTTTTATACAGCTTGAGCTGTATAATAGCCGACAAAACACTTTTATACGACTAAAAGCTTTTTCTGACACTCTTATACGTTTCATATAGAACTCTAAGTTCTAAATAGGCTGGTTTATGGACGTTGACGACACTTCCGTGCTGCTTGGGATAACTCTCTTTTGTAGTTTATTTTACCTGATTTAGCTGTACTTGGTCTAATGAATAACAGATACTCATTTTTCGTAATGTGTAGCATTTATACTGTAATTATTAGGAAGAGCGCTGAATCCTGAAATACAGGTTAACCACCTAGCTCAGGTTCAGATGTTTTCTGTTTTTACTAGAGTTCAAATAATGCTTTACATGTATTAATTAAGCTCAAACATGATCTAGTGTAGTACCTTGTTATGATAATAATTATTATTTAAATTATAAAAAAAAAGCTTAATTTGCGAATTCAAAACATTATTTTTGTATAAGCTGTTTAGTGGTTTTGGCAGTGCCTTCATTAATACCGGCGCGCGCATCGCTAGCGCGGCGTGCGGAAAAAAGACAAGCGCGCCATTTTCCATGAATATGTATTTGTTGACGTTTGCGTTGTGCTGTTAATTATTAACAAAAGTATGTTTTTTTCTCGCGAGTGTGTTGAAAAACGTCTCACGAACACGTGTGCATTGGTCATTAGACACTCGGCTACTTTTCGCTTAATGATACCGCCTCGTCTGTAATGAATGAATGACCAACTTTGCACACTTGTATTATATTATATTTGAAATTTGCTAATTAAGCATGGCGAACTCTGTGGTGTTTTACCTTTGATGAAACCTGGCTGCCGTCATTGCTACCTAACCTAGCCAGATGTTTACGATTGTTGATGACCTCTGGGGCGTTGATGCTCGAGGTTCTGCCTCCCATACGAGAGGTCACGGGTTCGAATCCCGGCTGGGGAAGAAGAAGAAAGCCGGTTTTGGGGGCCTTTTTCTGTTTATATGTGAGAGTGTGTGACCGCGCTGTTTCTGCATGGTTGCCACGACACAGGGTGTCCGAGTGTGGGGCCAGAGGCAATGTATGTGCCTGTAGTAAAAGTTTATGTTTATGGCCTTTAATTTGATGCTCAACACGATTGTCTTCAAAAATTTATGTATTTTTATCCACGACTTTGTCCTCCAGCCAGAGGGCTCTTCATTGAATTTAGTATGACGTCACATAGCCAGCTTACGGTCAAGGAGGTTTTTACGCTATTGACAAATTCTGATAAGTACATAGTTGGGATGTTCTGGGGGAGCCTAACAGACGAACATACTGGTACCAAAACCGGTCAAAATCATAACCCTCACTTTGGCTTCGCTACAGTCGGATAAAAATCCACTGTCAAAAAGTCGCAGTAAGTAAATAGTTTAATGCCATTTTCAATGAGGTAGGATGTTGATCACAGACCATTACTCTAGAAGTGGTCTGTGATGTCTATAGTTACCAAAAATTACACGATGAAAAGAAGGTTGAATGATATACCTTGTTATTTAAAGTAATATTTATTTATCACATCATCGCGAGAAATGCCTAAGGTATCTTCGTTCGTCATTGGTTACTCCAACTTCTATGATAAATCTTCCATTTATTTTTCTGTTCCTATAACATTTGATACACAGGGTATTCCATTTCTAGTTTCTGAACAGGTTTTTTTCACTCCACTGCTCGGAAGTGTGGCGAAGTATATGGTCGGTAATGGGACCTCAAAACAATGTATAATCTATGTTTATTGTAAATATTTTATTTTATTCTTCTCTTTCATCTGTTAGTATCGAATTCCTAATTACTAATTAATATCAAAATAGTATAAAATACGAATGAACTGAGTTTGCCGCTATTTTACATCGTGCAATATAAGTGCAATTTGGACACGTCAACCTATAGGTTGACGTGTCCGGAGGTACCATATATGGTACCTCCTTTTTATTAAAGGCCCTTAACTGCCAATAACCTCCTTAGTTTAGATAAACTAAGGAGAATTAATGATTTGCAGAAAAAATAGTTCTATATTAAAATATTATGATATGTAATGGGATTTCATACTTACTTACTGGACACTTTAACGTTTTCCTGGACACTTCTAAAAATTGTCCAGGATGAGTCACTTTCGGATACTATCTTCACAGATGTTATGGGAACATTTCATACTATTTTAGAGAAAAAAACATTGTTGGCTTGTTTGTTATGGTTTTCTAACATGTCAGCAGATGGCGGTACATGCCGTGTCGGTATTTACTGACACAGCGTTTGTCAGTCATACAGTCGCGCCGGTAAAGCGTGCCTACCAATTGCGCGGACTCGCTCGTCCATCTGTTGCCCACTTTCCAGCCTTTAGCAAATGCACTATTCTGTTCAATGTCACAATTTTCATATACTTTTCTAGCTAGTTCTCGTGCTTGAGAATGCATTATTGGATTTTATTATTGGTTCCGTAACAAATGTAGAATATAAGACTTAAAATGAGGAAATTGTAAAGTAACAATCTGTATTGGTATTTACTAGTAAAATATAATGTAACAATAAACAGTGTCACCAAATTCGAAGGTCAATGGGAAGTGAAAAATTTCTTCGGAGTTCTAAACAAATATACCCTATTCGATGAGGCAGGATAAAAAAAAAATCACGCTCCTCTTTAGTTTTATGGGAGCCCAACTTAAAAACATTTAAAATCATTTTTGACAATTTGTATGTCTTGGGTCAACAAGATGTTTATTCGTACTATCAACATTTGAAGACCCGTTTGGCTGTACAACCTGGGTGACAGCCGACGGACGGATGGACACATGGGTCACTTAACGTCGAAGAAAATTAGAGCCAAAGAGTTTCGTTCATCTTAGATTTAAGCAAACGGAGAATTAAGGACATTTGGATTTTTACGAAAATTTCTGTAATTGTGTAAAATTTTTGACGGGAATAACGTCATTTATTTAGAGTAACATTTATAAGACAATTATCTTGTCAATCGTTTTTCTTCAATAACTATTGTAAATCTTTTATATACCGAATTCGACCCATACAATACTCGTTATTTTTCCTGTTATATTTAAATAAAGATCTTTTAATTTTGTTAATTCTGGGATCTGTTTATTTCGTTTATTAAAGATAGGGGAAATCTCTTTTTTGCATTTTTTATTAAATATTTTTTAAATTAGTATTTCAGTATAATGAAAAATAATGAAGTCCTCACAACAAGCCATTTTATGTAACATTTCATACGATACAGTTTGAAAACTTTTTTTAATTTATTAAGTTTCCCCCCAAAATTCAAAATTATTTTGCTGACGTAACATACGAGTACCAAATTTCAATTTAATCACCGGACAGACACACGAGTGATCCTATAATGGTACAGTTTTTCTTTTTACGGTGCGGACCCCTAAAAAGACTGAAAGTCGATGTATAGCGGACTAACAGGGCCACATTATTTTTTCATAACGATGAAATAAATAAGTGAGAAGTACATAAATTCAAATACGGTGCGATATTGTAAAAAACTATTTTGTGATATACAGACTTTGTGATACTTTTGTAAGACTTTTCTATAGAACAAAAATTATCAAATTAAGATTATACAATAGTAAACTGACTTACGATTAACAAAGTTGAAGAAACCAGAAGCATTATTATTATTACTCAATCAATATGTTTGCGTACTCTCAAGTAACACAGATATTTAAAAGGCCTGTTTTGGCTTCATATGAACTATCTAATAAAGCTCAATTTGTAGTCTACTAGTATTTGGTCAGTTTAGGTGCAAAAGTTATTTGCGCCTTTCTCTAACACTCTAACCTTAAAGCTAAACACAAACTACGAGACCCAAATGAGAGATAGATATAATACTACTGGAACAAATTGATGATGTTAACTTGTTTGTGACGTCGTCGTCGAATTGACGAAACACTCAAAATAGCTGACTTAAGAGCGTCGGAGAAAATGTTAAGTGTCTTAAGTGTGAGCGAATGAATTATGGAGGCGAGAGATGCTAAAGTTAGTCGGAGCAGAAATTGTCATTCGAATTATGTCAATACGTTTAACGGTTCTATCGTAAATATTTTGGATTCCCTTTTCTGGGAAATGAAGCTTGTATATATATATGTATAAAGGTCGCTTGTCAGCTGATATCAAAGCCGTGCCTGCGACTGGTATTCAATCACAGCGATGATTCTGCATTGTACTAGTGACATACATACTTACTTATTACAGAGTCAGCGCGCCGGTTAATAGCGATGATTATAACGTCTAGCAGATGAAAACAACCTGGTAGACATAATCACAAGCTGGTTATATGTATAGAAAGGTACTTGTTAGACTGGTTAAAGTATATGTATCTAAGTACCTACTGTAGTATAGGAGTGGGTACAAGGCGTGTGTCCTCAGTCGTGTCTTACGAGAATGCGATGTACCTACGAGGCATCATTTGAATCCATGTAAGCTAAGCCCTTGGTTTTACTATATATCACATTCTATAAAGGGTCTAGCAGTCTAGAGTCTTCAGTATAGTAAAGTGGGGTTGGGGTTACAGGGTGCTTGGCTCTGAAATATTTTATTAGGAATTGGATATGATCAAAGCAACTTTAATTTAAACTCGCCATATGTTATGAACCCAACGGCTAACCGATTAGTTTGGAATAGTGGAAAAATATTTTTTCTGTGATCAATTCGGATTTATAATGATAAATTATCATTTTTGACCGAGCGAGCGAAGCGACTCCGCTTGGGCAAAAATGTTTCCGTATGTCTGTCCAGATTTCCGGATGTTCTTGTCTACAAGTCGCATTTCTCAACCGATTCTCCTGAAATTGGTTGAGCAGGATTTTTTGTTGATTCAGATTTTGGAAATGTTTGATGTACTGTGTTGCTCGCGAGGTCTACATCTTACGTCCACATCTTATATGAATCCAGAAATTACATAGATAGACTTGGGACAACTGAAACCAATCGATAGGTAGAGATAAACAACGATAATATGACGTGGCCCTTCACATATCGCCGGCGAGATAGCAAGCGAACTTACAATGCGAGTGAGCGCGACAGCGTACGTTATCGTGGTGGGCGCACGCGCCACATTATCGTAGTTTTATCTTTATCTACTCGTATTTAAGATCATTCCACTTAACTTTTCCCTTCGCCGTCAAGTTGGTAACAAGGAAATCAGTGTTGCTAGACTGAAATAGAATACCTACCCCAAATTATCAAGACATGAAAACTATCTATAGTAAAACCTAGTTAGATAGTTTTCATACCTTGATGACCCTTTCAGGACAATCTGGCTATTACATACCCGCTACGTTATTTTTTTAAAGTGGAGAATTGTGATCCGACTCTGGAATCCTTGTTGCTTTTCCCCATTTTTGACAGTTATGCTCTACAGCCAACTTAACTGCGAAAGGAAGATCTAAAAACAATGATCTTTACACTAGATTACAACGATATGTATTGCCAAATTTTGTAAGATGTATACGTCAAATCATGCATAGAAATAAACGCCTTAACCACACCTAATATGTATGTCTGCCGAAGTCCACACCGAACCAACCGTGTCAATTTTTCAAGCTATTTTCTGTGGTGTTATCTGTATTACTCGTGAAATGTCTGTGTTACCATTGATACTACATAAATACTGCCTGATTTTAATAGTTTTTCATTTATCTTTCCAGATCTGTCCAGCGCTTTGCATCAAGAGGAGTTAAAATGTGAAGCCTTCAATCATGCAGATCATGACACTGGATAACTCCTCAATAGAAAATGACATCCTCAACGCAACTAGTCCAACGTTCGAGAAGGTGGTGGATCCCTCCCAGATCTTCGGACCGCCAAGAGACTCTCTGGCAATAGTGATACCTATCACTATCATATACGTAGCCATATTCGTTGCAGGGTTAATCGGAAACATATTAACATGCATTGTGATTGTTCGAAACAAGTCTATGCACACGGCAACAAACTACTACCTATTCAGCCTCGCGGTATCAGACTTACTGCTTCTAGTGAGTGGTATGCCGCAGGAAATATACTCAATTTGGTTAAAATGGCCATATGTGTTTGGTGAGACATTCTGCGTTATCAGGGGGCTGGCGGCGGAAACATCGACAAACGCCAGTATACTGACTATAACACTATTCACGATAGAGAGGTACTTAGCGATATGCCACCCGTTCCTATCTCATAGAATGTCAAAGTTGTCGAGAGCAACGAAACATGTGCTAATACTTTGGGTAGCAGCATTTTGTCTCGCATTGCCGCAAGCCTTGCAGTTCGGCTTGAAGTCTATAAGAGGTGTGGTGATGTGTTTACAAACGAGGGTGATCATAGAACATTCATTTGAACTATCGACGTTTCTTTTCTTTTTTGGACCCTTGGTGGTGATATCTGTGCTTTATGTTCTAATCGGGATAAGACTGAATGAGACCGCTAATTTAAGAGATAACAACAACTTGGAAGGCGGCTCAGCTAAAGGGCTGAGCAAACTGAGGAGAAAGCACAGCCAGTCTACGAAGAAGGTGATAAAAATGCTGGGTATGTACATATATGTATTTAGGCAAAACTTACTAAGAGCTACAATTAACCTCACTGGGCATAAGTTTTTCTAGGAAAAGGCAAACTAGCTAAGCGAAGACTAATGGTCCAATCCAATCGTTCAGTGAAACTTTGCTCTATATTATATACCTAGTTTGTGAATAGAGCTTGCTGGCATTCTGACTAATATAATAATTAATCATCGACTGGCACGCTAGAGACAACAATCGGATAAGATGCGCTCACCTTCCTGTGCTAGCTTTGATTCTCTACGGATATTCAAACTAATTCGAGCGATGATATATGGTCAATGACGATTCGCCGTAAGACTGTCTCATCCGGCAAGCGGATGGCATTTTTCACGGAATTGGCAGCTGGTAGCGATTGTATTTTCGGGTCGTTCCCAGAACTCCATGGAAAGTTCATACATTGATTTCCACCCACTCCACGACATTATAAATTAAAAAAAAAATGCTCCCAGCAACTCCATGATATTGTAGGTTGATAAAGGCTTTGTTTGTTTGACTAATCAATTCATTCACTGGTGTCTTTGACAAATAAACTATGAAATTTCAAGCAGTCAATGCCGGTGATGGCACAGCAAAATTGTGTGTGGTTGGCCGTTTTGTTTCACTTCCTCATCTCTTTTTTCGTAACTGCGCACTGCATGATTGAAAATATTGGTTTTAAATAAGAAAAATGACGTTGTAAAGATAAAGTAGGCTTAACGTAAAACAGGAAAATTATTAAACTGACACTTCATTCTCTCCATACCTACATCATTTACGCAAACAAAATATCAAGTCTCTCACCTCTGCTGCAAATTTTGTATGCGAGTCCAAATTAATTTTCTATTTTTATCTCTATTTATACTTACACCGACGGACGGAGCTCATTTGCATTAAACGGCTATAAATAGCGGAAACTACAGAATAAAAATCAACCAAATATTATAGAAAACAGGCAGTATCTAGTCTGCAAATGTTGCCATAATTATGATTTTTTATATTAAATTGTCATTGTCAGGCGCACGCACACGCAACGGAATGTGACCCATCTTGTATCTTGTTGCCAGTACTCAAGGCACTGTTAACGTTATTTTGAAGGACTCGGTATTCCATCCATTCTGTACAATATTTTTTGCCAATAAAAGGCCCTTTTTGGGGTTCCGTAGAGAAACAAGGAACTTTTATAGTTTCGTCAAGTCTGTCTGTTCATCTGTCCGTATATCACAGCAACTTTATTCCGAAACTATTAAGACTACACAGTTGAAACTTGGTACGTAGATGTATTCTGTAAACCGCTTTACGGTTTTTGTAAAAAAAATACATTAAAAATTAGGTGGGGCTCCCCATATATGGAACTGAAACCAAAAATATTTTTTTCATCAAATCTATAAGGAGGGGTATCTCTAGATAGGTATTCGAAAATGACGTTGAGGTTTCTGTAACTATTCCTCAAAGTAAATCGTTAAAGAGACAGACCCTTCCAAAGTGTAAAAAATTGTGTCCTACCCCCTCTAACTTTTAAAGTATGAGAGTGAAAAATCTAAAAAAATATATGTTGTGTATCTCAATAATCATTTTCAACAAAAATTTGTTTGACAAAATAAAATAAGCAGTTATATATTTATTAAAAACCGCAAATATGACTTTGTCATCCATAAAAATGCTATGAAAAAAAAAAGAGTAATTATTTGCTGTTGAAGTGCTAGTGATATTTTGGCTAGGTGTATCCTGTGTAGGTGAAGTGAAAATCTTCCTTATTTATTTTTTTATGCTTATTTTCTACATTTATTACGAAACCCTAAATGTGCGAAGTGCGACACGCACTTGACCGGTTTATTACTTAAATCTCGAAAACGACGTGTCATAAGAAATGTTGTTGTTTTTCGATAAAATTCTCTAGTTTTGGTTTTTTACACTTTTTACCAATTCCCGTGGTCTTGGGTAGGAGCTCCAACAAAGAAAAATCCCTTTTCTTCAATCAATGTGTTTGAAAACCAAACATATGTCAATATATTTTTCGTCTAAAACTTTCTAAAACTTACTTATTCTGGGGATCAAAAAATAATATCGATATGGTACTTGCGTCCAAAAATAAGTATTTACAATATCTTTAAACGTTGTCTTTGAAACTGAGAATGAATCAGTGATTTTGAAGAAATAACTGAAAAACACTTAATTTTGCAATGTTATGCTGCATGATGCAGTGATGCAAAATTATTTTATCTACACACGTATCATAAACCCTCTTTACTGCGTTCAAAAACCGCACGTTAGGATCAGCATTATGTTAAACTACTTGGTAAAAACTCGTTTCGTATCTGGAAAACTACACATTATGGTCATTATGTGTAGTTTTTCTACATATAATGACATTCAAATTTCGAACGCCGACGCCCACCCGCGTGCCGTCCCTAGTTTGTTTGTGAAGTTGGTACTGACATTCAAATTTCGAACGCCGACGCCCGTCTGCGAGAAGTGGGTACTACAGAACAAGTTAAACAACTGCAGAGCCACAATGCCGGTCAAACATGCGGTTCCTGAACACATCAAAGAGAGCTTATGATATGTGTGTAGATAAACTAGTGTATGTAACTGTACATAATTAGGCACGTGAAACAGCTACCCGTGACATTGTACTCTTGTCAATAACCTGGACACCTTGAAATAAACATAATCTTATTTGAGTAATTAATAATATTGAAAAAAGATAATAATACCACATTTATTTTTGGATCAAGTAAATCACCTGGGCAAAATCTGGAAACGTTTTTGTCACCGCATTTGTTGGTTCACCTGCAATATTTGTAGCGAAGCTGGAGAGATCTGCGCACGAGTAGATTGCAATGCATCAATTTGGATTTAGATCGCTCCCATGTACTCTATAGCTCCACGTCATGAACATTACTAGCCCATATTAAATCGCGAATATTATAAGGTGCCAGCCGAGAACTATATTCCTACCAAATTTTCATCCTGTAATAAATTCCAAAATCTAAACCAGATACTGGAGCTTGAAAGAGATGTGAAAAATAGCAACAATGATATTAAATTTAAAAGTAAGTTGTATGTCATAGTGATCCTTACCAGTTTTACATATGGCTGCCAAACATGGGCTCTCCGGAAATAAACGGTCAAGTGCGAGTCGGACTCGCTCACCAAGGGTTGCGTACACACTTGTAGAGAGCATTATGTATGTTTGTCATGAATATGGAAAACAATCGTCCATCACGGGAATCGAGTCTTGGAAATAATTTCTGCTTTTTAGCTGACTTTAAAATGCAGAGCTCTCAATTTAGTTCTAAGTGGAAGTTTTTGGGTGCTAAAGAAAAGCCCAAGTGTGTGCCCTCTATCGAAAACTTAGTTGTAACTTTGAAAAGTTAAATGAGGCTCTGGCAGGTTCTCAAGAACGAAGCCATCCAAATAATGAGGTCAAGATATTTCAATTCAGACCCTATTGAGAACTTCTTTGGTCACGTCCGGGCTTACAATTATAGAAATAACGACACGACATGCCACAGCTTCAACTTCTTCTTCAATTAATAAATTGAAACCGAAAATTATTAATAACATATTTGAGGCCAGGACATGCATAGGCTTTAAGCGCGAGAATTTGCACCAGTGCAAAAAGCATATATAAAATATCCAAACAAAAATACAACAAATTATGTACAGCCGTCCATATTCGCGCGTGAATTTCGCGCGGGGTGGACAGGCTCAAAGTTAAAAAGCAAAGTAGGTAGGTGAAACAAATAAATAATTGGCTGTATTCCGAAGCATCCAAGCCTACATTAATGATATTAGGTAGAAAGAAACAAGTGTCACATAACACCAAACCTTTGTTTTTTCTATATGCATGTTTTTGCCCTAGGGAAGTTGGCCGTCTGATACGTAGCATCCCTATATAGTCTGTGGATTGAATGTATCAAATGACAGATGGAAAGAATTTGAAATGACGTTAATGGAGTTTTACTTTTATTTATTTATTTTAAGAAATGAGGTCAAGAACCTCTTAAAAGTAACCAACGGGTTCGATTAGTTCAACGACAATTAGGAATGAGTAGTGGGTTATAACCATGGACCCAGTATAGTATATCTACAGGACTGTAATCGCCTCACAATGATAGTTACGAACCTAACCTAAGGTTGATTTTTAAAAGTCTTAACCACAGAGGAATTACGAGCCGAGCGAGAGACTCTCCTGAGCCCGTGTTTGTATGTAAAATTGTTATGAATGCCTTATATGATAAACTTTGCGAGATTTATAACTTTGTTGTTTAAGTTTTTTTAATAATTAACTACGAAAGAAGACAAAATACTCCATTACTAAAACGGCTAATAAATTCTTGTTAAATTAATTCTTTGATAAAATTATGAAACAGAAAAAGAATTCCTCTTTCGGAGCCAAACATGAAATCGAAATTACGAAAACGGACTAAAGTTCCTGTTTGATAATGAATCACAAAACAGATAAAAATACTTCCTCTTTCGTAGCCAATTAATTACGAAACCGAAATTACGAAAACGGACTAAACGACCTAAGTTATGCCAAAACAGCATACAAGCATTGTGACATGGAGTCCCACTCCGTGTGGCTGGCCGGGGCCCATACTACCCAAGTCCAGCCATTAAGGCCCAGTAGAGGTGAGGGGCGCCGCATTCGCCCGTCGTCTTCTGGCGGGGTAGCGGAACTGGCGGGGTAGCGGGCGGCGCGGTATAGCATCGGGCCGCCCGGATACTTTAAAAATTAGGTGTTCTTATCACGCTTCTATTAGCTTCACCTGTATGTTTGTTTGTTTGTTTGTATGTAACCGACTCCTTTGGACTCGATTTTGACCCACTTTAAACGGACAGATTCAATTCAAACTTTGTACACGTATCAAGAATCAGCGACAAAGTAGTAATTTCATTAGTTTGATAAATCAAAAAATAGTAACAATACAATACCTTGGGCACCATTTACACACATTGATCTAGCCCCAAACTAGGATTCCCTGTATCTTGGGTACTAGACAACGATACACGTACTTATATGGATAAATATTATACTTATATAGATAAACAACCATGACTAGGGTACAAACATTCGTTCTCATCAACCAAACATTTGCCCCCACCGGGACTCGAACCCGGGTCCCTTGGTTTCGTAGGCAGCGTCACTGCCGATTCGGCCATTCGGGTCGTCAAATCAAAAGTTTATCTCATTATCCTGATTAGGATCGCCAGGATTAATTAATTTCTCAAACAACCTCTGTGTGAGAGCAAATGAATCGAACTAAACTCGAACTACAAAATGAAAAATAAATATAGTTAAAAAAAACTAAAAAACACGCTTTTAAAGCACTTCGAATTAAAAAGTAAAAAATAATTTTTAATATAACCTTAAAACAATAATGAATAAAAAATACTATTATTATTGTAAAAAAAAAAGCGTTGGGCGCTCGATGTACGAAAGATATGGAACAAAGCGCGTGATTTAAAAGCGTGATTTTTTGTTTTTTAAACTATATATTTTGAATATACTGAAAAACTGAAATAAGCTAATTCATAAAATTTAAGGATTAATACGGAGCTATAAAAGAGGAAAATTTAGTTTTAAAAATTATGAGAAAAATCAGTAATTTTATATGAAAATTATTGAATCTCCTTTTAAGCCAAATTGAGCCAAATTAATCCAATCGTGTAACGACATAGTATTTAAACTAGATCGTCTCTTTGTGAATAACTATTTTTTTTGAGACCTATGAATTTACTGGAAATAATTCTCTAACTCGCAACTATCATGGGGGGCACATATTAAAAATATTATTAAAAAAATCAATAGGTTTGTGTTTGTACTCTACAGGTTGGTTAAAGTTGCAGGACATGAAACAGCAATGCTTGCTTATCATGGCCATGTCGCGTCTGCCCTACGATACGGCATAGTTGTGTGGGGCAACGCAGTGGAAGTCGGAAATTTATTTCTTATACAAAAGAAATGTGTGCGCGCAATATGCGGAGTGAGCCCTCTTGAATCTTGTAGACCACTTTTTAAAAAACTAAATCTCCTCACCATAACAGGGATCTACATATTAGAAATCTGTGTATTTGTTAAGCAAAATATGGACCTATTCACAAGAAAATCAACAACATGTAATTTCAATACAAGGTTTCCCAATAAGCTGAGCATACCAATGCCGCGCACAGAACTGTTGAAGCGAAACTGCCACTGGATGGCGATCAAAATGTTTAATTATATTCCAATAGAGTTACAAGACCTACCATTTGACATATTTAAACATAAGCTCAGAAAATGGCTAATAAAAAAGTGTTTCTACAATATCAAAGAATTTTTTAATTAAAAGGAACGGTTCTAAATATAATATAATAATTTTACAATTTATCAGACATTTTATAAATTACATACTTATATTAATTTTATGATTGTAATTTATCTTAGAAATCGAAAATTTGCATGTCACTATGTGACGAAATATGTTGAACCTATTACCTTCTACCATCTATATTGTTTGTGCCATATTTCATGCAAATAAACACATTTCATTTCATTTCATTTCATTTCATTTCATTTCATTTCATTTCATTTCATTTCATTTCATTTCAATTTTATATTATTTTTTGCCAAAGCCCTCTTCAGTGGTTTTGTGTGATCTTGGACCTTAATTCAAAAGGAACTTCAATTTGCGTGACATGGGGCTAGCCCATCACCGCTATTTTGGGAAAAAAAACTATAATTGCGGCCAGCGTTGAAATGGGTGTAAATAGATATATAGAGCTAATTATTTATTACAAACAAAAGTATTTATGTGTATAAGTAATAAGTATGTGGTTATGTTTAGTTATTAACTTTAATAATGTTTTCGCAATTCGAACTCACATTTCTCGCAACATGTATCGTTTACGGAATAAATAATACTATTCAGTTACCTGTGCATTATAAACATAAACATGAACATTTATACAGGGTGTAACAGAAAGGTGTAGTCATATTTTAGGGGGTTGTTGGGACATCATTCTAAACAACTTTCACTATGAAACCGATTTGTGCAAAGCAACTTTATTTTTAACTACTTCATATAAATCAGCTGATCGTTCGGCCGAAAATGTAGAAGTAAAAAATAAAGTTACTCTGATCAAATTGGTTCCATATTGAAAGTTGATAAGATAGGATAAGCCGTTAATTCAAGCATCACAATATACAGAACACAACACAGAAAGTACAAGTATTAAGCATATAATTTACTCACAGACAACCACAAAGATCGAGATAAAATTATACAAAACTTACTTTACCCCTTTCCGGACATATAATAAATAGCATACAGAATATTTCATTGGTTTTAGTTTCATCACCAAGATAAAAAAAATAATTGGTAGGAACATATTTGGAACATATTTCACTCTAACCAGAAGAGAGTAAACCCCTCTTTTTTTAAGGGGTTGCGATTTTGGACCCTATGCCATGTAATAAAATTCAAAACCTATAACGGGATTTTGGGTACTACAGTACCCAAGTGCGCTCGAGGGGTAGGCGATTGAATAGACAAAATTATAGTATAGTGTGCATATGGCGAGACAATGAAATGGATCCGAATCAGCATTATGCTACAGGGAGACCCGTAACGCTGGTATTCTGTCGGAACCAAATGTTTATGAGTGTGATGGATGACTGATGTTTGATGGTGTTGATCAGTTCGCGTTAATTACATAAATAAGATATATAATTGTATAATATGAGGAGTCAGGCTTATGGAAGGTACATATTAAATATTATTTGTCTTTAGGTGTGGAGTGTCGATTGCGGTAAGATATTAATAGGCAGAATATGATAATACTTAAGTCAAAATACATACATACACATATGAGTGGTACGAGGTCAAGGGAATCGGCAAAGACAGCGTAAGATATCCTCCTTTTGAAATTTGTTCAATGGTTATAGATTTTTTTTTCACGACTTGTTAGTGGGATATTATTCCAGCATATACTTCTTTCTGTTACACCCAGTATACAGGCAAATACCTTGCTTCTGGCCCCACACTAGGATAGCCTGTGTCGATGTCATGGGAACTAGAAACAGTGACGTCACACACATAAACATCCGAGACCGGGATGTAATTCTTCTTCCTCCCCAACCAATTAATAATTAAATCATCATCATCACACAATCATATGTGGTTCACTTACGAGTAGGCTGAATGAATGAATATCTGTGCCTGAATCACGTGACCACATAAAACGTGCTTGCTCCGAGAGAGGTGTTTTGTTTGGATGGATCATGTTAAGGGGGTTGTTAAGGACATAATTCTGAACAACTGTTTGGTGTCATTAATAGAGGAATCTCTGAATACCTCCACGAAAAGCTCTCTTGGAAAAGCTCACTTCACTACTCAAATCGCAACACAACAAGCATCCTCTCCCTTTACGAAATGCTAGAATGATATCCCACCAACAAGTCGTGAAAAAAAATTTATAGAACATAAAACATCTATAAAGCATCGTACAATATTTAACCTACTAGCCCTTCAAAAGGAGGATATCTGACGCTGTCTCTGCCGTTTCCCTTGACCTATTGTACAACTCATCTGTATATGTATGTTTTTATTTTCATATTCTGCCGTGCCTATTAATATCTCACCGCAATCGACACTCTACACCTAAAGACAAATAATATTTAATATCTACCTTCCATAAGCCTGATTCCTCATTTTATACAATTATATATATTATTTATGCATTCAACGCGAACTGATCAACACCATCAAACACCACACTCATATAAATTTGGTTCCGACAGAATACCAGCGTTACGGGTCTTCCTGTAGCATAAGTTGGAGCTATTTCACCGTCGCCATGTGCAAACTATACTATACTTTTGTCTATTCAATCGCAAACTTAACTCTCTTCTGGTTAGGGTGAAATATGTTCCCACCAAATATTCAATTTTGTGTCTTGGTGATGATGTACAAAACCAATGAAATTTTCTGTATGTAAGTTTTATATAATTTTATCTGGATCTTTGTGGTTGTCTGTGTGTAAATTCTAAGCTTAATAATACTTGTACTTTCTGTGTTGTGTTCTGTATAATGTGACGCTTGAATTAACGCTTATCCTATCATAACTGATCTTTTCAACTTTCAATATGGAACCAATTTGATCAGAGCAACATTTTGTTTACTTCCCTATACATTTTTGGCCGAGCGATCAGCTGATATGTATGCAGAATTTAAAAATAAAGTTACTTTGCAGAAATCGGTTTCATAGTGAAAGTTGTTCAGAATTATGTCCCTAACAAGCCCAAAAAATATGACTACACCTTTCTGTTACACCTTTCTGTTACACCCTGTATAAATGCGCATTTGTATGTTTATAATGCAGGCAGCTGAATAGCTGTGCACCCACATCAGCTATGCCAGTTAAGGAGCGCAGTGTGGTGTTCCTTGACGGCCAGTTTCGCCTATCGGGTAGTGACCCTGCCTACGAAGCCGACGGTCCTGGGTTCGAATCCCGGTAAGGGCAAATATTTGTGTGATGAGCACGAATGTTTGTTTATTAGTCTTGGATATTTTCTATGACATAAGTATTTATCTATATTAAATATATCATCGTCTAGTACCCATAACACAAGCCTTGTTGAGCTTACTATGGGCCTAGTTTGATTTGTGTAAGATTGTCCCTAAGGTTTATTATTATTATTATTACGCGGTCTATCCTGCGAACACTAAGGATGCTGCGCGCCATCGCTTGCTGGCAAACTTTGAGTTTGGACTTCTGAAGCTCAGTCAATGACCAGGTCTGAGAGCTGTAGGTTAGAATGGGCAGGATACACATGTCGATGAGCTTGCGCATGATCCTACTTTCGATTTCTTTGTCCTGCCTGTTTTCGAAGGAAGCTATCTGGCCCAGGTAAATATACTCATCGACAATCTACGTTTAACGTAGTTGGCCTTAGTCTTTGACCGATTCATCAGCAGTCCAACCTCAAGTCTCACATCGCTGAGTTCCTGTAGCATTCGCTGGAGTTCGGGTGCTGTTGGGGCAAACAGGATAATGTCCAAGATTAAGAAAGAAATATTCATGCTCATCACACAAATATTTGCCCTTACCGGGATTCGAACCCAAGACCGTCAGCTTCGTTGCCAGGTTCACTACCCGCTAGGCTAAACCGGTCGTCATAAGCTCACATGCAATGTAAATGCTATATAAATACACGCGTGTCATTTTGGGTACCCATCCTTCAAGAAGAACATGCCGTGCAAACGTGGCCTTGTCTTGTATTTTCATGCCCGTCGCATCGCCTTCGTGGGCACAGCGCCTAAGTAAAGAACAGGTTCACCCAACCGGCAGGAAATCTGTATAATTTATTTTTATTCTTTTCAGTGGCAGTGGTCGTGGCATTCTTCGTTTGCTGGGCGCCATTTCACGCACAGCGACTAGTCTATATTTACGGGACCAACGAGGATCACATGCCCAGGTTATTTTGATTGTCTTTTAAAGCGAATTAAAAGTTAGTTATGACGGAGGGACCTGACGGAGGCTGTAAAAGGGCTGTACACTTTCTTCAAAACCAGAACCGTTATTAAAACTTCGCATTTATACGGGCCACGCTTGTACAAGCGTACTGAACGTCTAGTTCAGCGTGTGCGGAACGCCTGTGCTCACTACTGTTACATCGTTCCTCGTACTCATAGAACACCTTATTTAAATCGAGCCAATATTATGAAAATTAAGGGCAGACAGGAATTGCAGTTAGCTGCTCTCTTGTTTTGTGTCATCAAGAGAGGAATACCGGAAAATACCCGAAAAGCTCTCCTGGAAAGCCTCTCGTCACCACACCAACGCAGCTTAACAATCATCCTATCTATTCCCCGTCACAGGATCGCTGCTTTCAGAGGCAGCTTCAGATATCTCGCTAAGAAATGCTGGAACAATATCCCACCACCAATTCGTGAAAAAAATACCATAACCAGCTATAAATAATCACACAAAAATTTCACTAGCCCTTTAAAAGGCGGACGTCTGACGCTGTATTTGTAGTTTCATTTGCCCTTTCACCCATAAGGTACGTTCTATTACCTTTCGTATACGGGTATTTATTTTGTTTATTATACCTTGTTAAAAAAATTACCTACATATTTAATTCGTACTTCAATTAAGATATAATTTAAAAAACACTATTTATAACCTTCCTTCCGCCTTATCTTATATATTATATCTCATAATGTTATATATTATATCTCATTATATTATATATAATCAAATTAAATATAATAATTGGTGGATTGATTAACACCATCAAACAACACGCTCAGATACATTATGTTCCGACAGAATACCAGCGCTATAGGTCTTCCTGTACTAAAGCTGAGCCCTAAACGTTTCACAGTCGCCATGTACAGCACAATTCATTGTCCCTCCAATTGACTATGCCCTAAGCTCATATCATTCTATTTCAATCTTTGTTGTTTTGTTTATGTTTATTTGCTTATATTATTATGTATATATTATTTATACCTATCTATGTTGTGTTCTGTATATTGTGACGCGTGAATAAACACATTTCTATTCTATTATATTCAATTAGATTGATAATTGGGTCACTGGAATATTAAATAAGCCACTGGGCATTCGGGAACTTGAGGTACAATAGTGAACATTCGATCGGTTAGGTTACGATGCAAAATGCGAAAAAGAGGAGGGTTATATGTTTGACCTGTACGTATATAAGAACATGTGTTTGTATGTCTGTCTGTACTTGTGTTTCCTCGTTACTAAACCGATTTTGATAAATGATACGTCATTAAATTCGTCTTGATAGCCCGAGAGGCACTGGTTTTATTCTCTTCAACAATCTTTTTACAAAATACTTTCGAGTGTCAAAATAAAGGCAAGTGCGAAAATATGCATGTATCTTGCTCAAGCTATTTACCCTAGCTATACACCATCATTTACAGATTTTTCGTCATTTTCGACGAAAAAGCAGGAAATAAATGACGTATTTATAAAATTTAAAAAATCCGACTGCGGTACACTACAGTATCCTAAAAAGCACAAAATAAGCAGACAAAGCAACGTCATTATTGAGATTTGACAAAAATATTACATTACAGTGTTAAATCCAAAATTAGAGTGGGATCCGCTAGCAAAAATTTATCGAATCTCAATAATTACATTAGGTTTTGTGTTTTAGTGAACCGCAGTCGGCTTTTTTAGTTTTTATAATTTCGTATTTGTTGATGTTGCAATGGGTAGAATCAAGCTGCCGATAATAATGAAATGCTGCTCAAGTAGAATTTCCAAACCTTTTGTACATTTTGCGCAGGTCTTTGTTCGTGATGTTCCTCTACTACATCCTGACATACTCATCGGGAGTTCTGTACTACATGTCGACGTGCGTCAACCCGCTGCTCTACCACCTCATGTGCAACAAATTCCGAGTGGCTTTCAAGGTAATTTGAAGTTCTCTATGCTATCATCATCGTCGTATATCGCATCTTCCAAGATGCAGATGTGAATAAACGTGAACATTTATATTTATTTACGGCTAATGTTCGGCTTAACTCTACTGTTATGGTTATGTGAATGTCCGAAATAATGTCCATTTGATAGAAGCGATTTTGTCTATTACCGGCTAGACTGCATATTACCTAAGTTTGGTCGGGTAAGTTTAAGACTAACCAACGCTGACTGAGTAATGTAAGTGTTGATTAGTTTTTCCAATCTTGGGCGGAGGGGTGGATGGCACATAGTTTTGAGCAGTCTAACGCCCGGATTTCGAAAGGACAAATTAGCTGTTGCTCATTTGAGCCAACCACGTGGCTTTATTTTGAATTAATCTGTGATTAATCTCTTGTTACATTTAACCACTCTTTCACGAAAGGGATAAAATGTTTAACTCAAGAAAGGCTCCCAAAAAGGCTAAGTATTTACTTAATCTCAGTAGGGACAATTTAGCAACTCTAGTGAGTGTGGTAAAAGGTCACTGTAATAAAGTAAATATACATATATATTCACCTCTCATTATTAAAGCTTGCACCCAACCCCTCATGCCCAGCATTGTTGACGTAATATATTTTAACATAAGATGGCGTACGCTAGGGATTGACAGTACCGGTATTAAAGTGATTTTTACAATTAAACACACTAACATATATAAATAGGTGCCCCAACGTACAATGGATATTTCACTGACATGTTTATTCACAGGGCCTAAACTTTCAACAACTTGCTCAGCTTGACATATGAACATGTCTATACTTTCTGTTCCAAACTGCCGTATGATAGTGAAGTGTTCTTGAAGAAATGTGGTTAACTTAACTCAAAAGTACAGGGTATTATATAGTACCCTTGAAATAGCCATAGATGAATTATACTTCGAAGAAGAATTAAACTCCCAAACCAACTCTCAGAACCAAAATGCACAGGAAAACAATAGCATTATGTTTCCGTAAATAATGCAAAATTAACAATAGATTAAAAAATAGCGGGAGTCCTTAATAAAACAGATCTCCTAATTGTTGCTCTAAAAACTCTATATGAACCAAAATCCGTGTTTAGATATACAGTTCCACCATCGTTATTGTTCAGTTGATAGCGTCGCCTTTGGTATTGCCGTTCAAGAAATTCACCAGAAAAAATGAAATTAAAATTCAAGGGGCAGTTTTTAAATGGTATATATAAATATATGATAATTATGTAAACAATAATAGTCAGTCATTTTTTCGTCCCTCAACTATTAGATAACCATGTAAATCCAATACCATCCTCAAACACCATACCCAATGGCGAAACTAACCTTAATGTATTGTTCCAAAATATTCAAAGTATTTCTAACAAATTACATCTTCTTGATGCACTCATCGAGAAAAAACCTAACCTACATGTCTTGTGCATATCTGAAACTTGGATAAGTAGCGAAAAGAAGAAATTACTAAAAATTCATAACTATAATTTAGGCGCGACATTCTGTCGTGAACAGCATACAGGTGGGGGTGTTTGTATATTAATAAAAAATACATTTGAATATTTAGAACGTATAGACATCTCATCTATGTCAATAGAAATGGTTTTCGAAATATTTGCAATTGAAATTCCCATAATTAATTTATTAATTGTAAATCTGTATTGGCCTAGTAGTAGTCGAGAAGTTAACACATTTTACAGTTCTTTGGAAAAACTTTTAAGATATATCTATACCAAAGAAAATTCTAAAAACATCATGATAGCTGGTGACATGAATATAGATTTTTTAAATAAACACGAAAAAGTTAGGCTTTCAAATTTCATGTTAAGTTATAATTTTCATCAAAAAGTCACAAAGCCGACGAGAGTTACACCAACCAGTTCAAAATGCATAGACTTAATCTTTACAAACTTTAATAAAAAAGACTACCATGTCGATGTCCAAGAATTAGGTCTTTCGGACCATAGAAGTGTCTTGTTCTCTACTCCTCTTAATATTCAAAACCCTAACCACTTTACATTGATCAAGCGTAATTTTAACGATTTCAATATAAATAGATTTAAAAACGAAATCTCAACAGTAGACTGGGAAAGTATATTAGTACCTGATAAAAATGTGAATGATAATCTTAATACATTTGATAATATTATACATACAGCCCTAAATAAATGTATTCCTAAAATATTAATAAAATATAAGCCAAACCAGAAAAATACTTACCTAACTAAGGGTATAAAAATATCATGTCGCAATAAAAGACAATTAAAACTACTAATATCACAGACTAATAATAAAGTTCTACGAAACTACTATAAAATGTACTGCAAATCTCTAAAAAGGATAGTTTGTAAATCTAAGAAACTTATCAACATATATAAATTTAATAGTTCAGTTAATAAAACCCAATGTATGTGGAAAATAATACACAATGTAACAAACAAATATAAAATTATACAAAATATAAGACTCAAATTTTCAAACAATACTTTATCTAACCCGAAAATAGTTGCAAATGAATTCAATAATCTATTTGCATCTATAGGAAAGTCACATAAATCTAGATCAAAGAAAAACAATCTTCCCGCAAGTAAAATAACAAATTCTTTTTTCCTCACACCTGTTGAACCAAAAGAAACATTTAATATAATAAAAGGCCTTAAGAGTAAGAAGTCTTTTGGTATAGATGAAATTCCTCCGTTGCTGGTAAAACATTGCGCGGATATTTTGGCAGTACCCTTTTGTAAACTTATCAATCAATCTTTTACAGAAGGAATATTTCCCGAAGCCTTAAAAACATCTCTTGTAAAACCTAAACATAAAAAAGGAAACGCCACTGACATTCATAATTATCGACCTATTGCTTTACTGCCTACTTCAGCAAAAAATTTTGAAACTGCTATGGCCATACGACTGAATAAATTCTATGAAAAATATAACATACTACATGATAACCAATACGGGTTCCGTAAAAATAGGTCTACTATATTGGCAATATATAACTATGTGCAAAAAATTTTTGAATCAATAGACAATAAACGGTATGCTGTGGGTTTACTGCTCGATATGAGCAAAGCGTATGATAGAGTATGCTTTGAAACTCTATTAGAAAGACTATACGACTCTGGGATTAGAGGCTTAGCATACAGGTGGTTCAAGTCGTACCTGCATAACCGTGTCCAATACGTAGAGATTGAAAATACCAATTTTATCACAGGTAAAGTAGAATGCGTTAGATCAGATAGAGTCCTTTCTACTGGATCTATTCCCCAAGGTAGCGTCTTGGGATGTTTATTATTTCTTATTTATATAAATAATCTACCTAATCTAATTGATGACCCTTGCACCCTTTTCGCAGATGACATTTTCATATTATTTTCCTGCTCGAATACCACCGAATTAAACCAAAGCTTAGATATGACCCTAGATAAGATCACCGACTGGCTAGATGAATCAAATTTAGAACTCAACCTTAAAAAAACTAATATAATTCAATTCAAACCCTCACAAAAAGTCCCATTACAAATTTCATATTGCTATAAACAAATACCACTGGAGACTACAAAAACAGCAACCTTGTTGGGGATCGATCTAGACACAAACTTGAACTGGAAACCTTACATACAGAGATTGCAAAACAAACTATCATCTTTTACTTATGCCCTCCATCAACTAAAAAGGGTAACTGATGTCAAAACTGCGCTCACAGCCTACTATGCATACGCACATTCCAGACTATCATATGGTATTATATTATGGGGGAATTGTTGTGAAATAAAGGATATTTTTATTCTACAAAAGAAATGTATTAGAATACTTACAAATATTGACCAAATGGTATCTTGTAGATCTTATTTTGTAAAACTCCAAATACTTACCTTAACTTCTATATATATATTAGAATCTTGCAAATTTGTAAGAAAACATGGTAACTTATACTCCCGTCTAGAAAATAAAAATAAAAGGAATAATCGAGACCAAAATAAATTAAAGAAACCATTTTCAAAGTTAGAACTCGTGTCTTCTAGTCCCCATCATATGGCCATCAAAATATATAATCACATACCAAATTACTTAAAAACATAGAGAAAGAAACACTATTCATTACTTATTTAAAGAAGTTCCTCATTGAAAAATGCTATTATGATGTGAAAGAATTTTTCAATGATAAAATTAGGTAAACATTTCTAGTCGCTAATTACTTGTTCATTACATGTTATTACTAATTTAATGTTTATATAATTTACTCTTAATTTATTTATTTATTGTTAATAATAATAATCTCTACAATATTTTGTTAATTGTCTCTATACAATTTTGAACATAAATGTAATCATTTTTCAATTTTTTTTAATTTTTCTTAAAATGGACAACTGGCTGTCCTTCGCATGTTGCTGTGCCCTAGCAGGGCGTCACAATGTACTAACTTTTATTTTACCACCTTGTGAAATTTTGTGACTTTGCAATAAACTATTATGAATTATGAATTAATATAGTCATAAAATACTACAATTAATCATACAAGTATAACTAACATAGTGAATATTTAATATAGCTTAATTATATTTTTTAAATATAGCTATGACTGAATCTTAGTTAGTAAATACATGAAACAATAAGCGAGGAATAATAAAATAAAAAAATTAAATTGTGTCATGCTCTCTGAGTTCGAGCGGCTGCACTTCAGGAATACCGGTGGTAATTGATGCCAAACGGGACCCTATTACTGAGACTTCGCTGTCCGTCCGTCTGTCTGTCTGTCACCAGGCTGTGTCTCATGAAGTCTAGACAGTTGAAATTTTCACAGATGATGTATTTCTTTTGCCGCTACAACAAAAATTACTAACATACTACTAATATGTATACAGAATAAAATAAATATTTAAGGGGGCTCCCATACAACAAACGTGTTTTTTTTTGTAAATGTTGATTGATATGGATAATGGTAGCAGGTAGAGGCTTAAAATATTCACAATATATTGAGTATATTATTAACTTTAAAAATAAATAATTAAATTAAAATTAAATTAATATTTAAGGGGGCTCCCATACAACAAACTTTTTTATAGATAATGGTACGGAACCCTTCGTGCGCGAGTCCGACTCGCACTTGGCCGGTTATTTTTAATATGATCGCAATGATTTTTCCACTCCGCCCGTGTGATTTTGCGGAATGCATCTTCAATCAATTGAGGCATTTGTGCTCTTGATTTCCCAACATCTTTCTCTGCTATATTCCTCTTCATTGAGCTTCACATAATTTCAATTGCATTCAAATCGCAATGATAAGAATCCAACCGAAGAATGTCATGACCATGACTTTTAACAAATTGACAATTGTCATATTCAGGAGTATGTTTTTTTTTTACTTGTAAAACTGAGACTTTGTCATTTGTTCGTTAAACTCTAGCCTGTTTTCTAACAGCCACTCGTGCATATCAGCAGTGGTTTGAGTTAGGATACCTATTTACGTAAACACTATTATTCATCACAATAAGCATGGGATTACGAAAATATGGCAGAAATTTTCAAGAACTCATTTTTTTTAATAACTATTGTTGATCTCGTCGATCCCTGCTTTTTGTGTTTGATTTGAAAAAGAGAACGGCATTATCTGCAAAAGATTCTTGTCCGCCTGCATGAACAATGATCCACCTGTTCCCTTTCGACACTGCTTTCAAATCACCGTCACCTGCAGGACCTTGCCAACATTTGCTAGTTGAGTGAGACGAGTGCATGTAGACTTCATCTAAATAAACAACACGCTTTTTCTACCAAGTTAGCTGTTCAGGTGAGCAAAAATAGAACAACGGCCTGTCTCCCGCCATTTTGAAAAGATCATTCCGCTGTCAGTTTATATATAGTTTGAAACCTCTCAAAAGTAATGCACGGCTAGTTATTTTAAACGTTTTATCTTTATTATGAGAGAAGAGAAACGCCTCCAAGCTCCAATTCAAAAAAGCTGAATAAGCGAGTTGATGCTCTGACAGGTCAGTGCTGCCAAATATGGAAACAATAAATCACCCAATAGAAAAAACGTACTTAATTTTAAATCTACTTTAATGTACATTTTAATGTTAATCTTTATAATTATCCTAATTAATCGAAAATCATCTGAAAGTAGTTATTTAAGTAATGCCATTATATTATATTTATTATAAGATATTTTTTTAAAGCGATTGCGGTAGTTTATTTTATAATATATAGTTATAATGGTAGTTCATAATAAAATATTGTCCAGGTGTTTCCGAACGATTTGTCTACAAAATAATCAATTAAGAGAAACAGGCTAAATAAACTAATTCTAAAATCTTTGCTGATATGCATCTTGCTGCAAAAACTCGGCAAATAAACATCTGAGGACTTCATCGAGTCGCTGAAGAATCCCAGGGAGACCCTAAACTTAGTAGCCTTTTTAACTACCTGGAAATCAAATTCTTGTCAAAGGAACCTACTGCTAAGTCTACTCAACCTATAAAACAAGAAAAACTGCAAACGGTCTCTTCAAACAAAACAAACAGCTCCAGTAACAATACCTACAACAAGAAACTATCCGTTCCACAACAAAATAAATCTAACACACTTTATAATTTTGCAATAATTTGTCCAAAGTGCGAAAACAACCAAGGATTATAGAAATGCGAGCAATTCTTGGAAATGACACCGGCGGACCTTCAAGCAAGAAATGCAACACCTGCAGTGGATCACATAAAACGCTTGTTCACGACGCGATCGTAACCAGACCAAACAAACATAACAACCGACTCAGCAGCAATCATGTGGGAACTGAACAAAATGAAGTACTTTTAGCAACAGTGAAAATTCAAGTGAAATCTGCTGATGGAACTTACATAACATTAAGAGGACTTTTGGACCAAGAGTCGCAGGTATCAATTATCACCGAAATTGCCGCGAAAAGATGTCTGCGACTGTCTCGGGAATCGGAAGCCCATTTTACAAATGCAAGGGTGTAGTACGTCTGGTACGCTAGTCTCAACATAATGCATTGCATTACTACAAATGCCCTGATCATGAACACTTTTACAAAACAATTGCCCCAACAAACAATCGACAAGAATTCGAACATTTGAGGAATTTAAGATTGGCCCACCCTGACTTCAATGTTTCAGGAAACATCGAAATTTGACTGGGCACCGACATATAATCGAATATACTTATGGAAGGCCTGATAAAAAAACAACAAAACATCGATAATCGCTCAGCTGACACAGTTTGGGTGGATTATATGTGGAAAATATCCACAAACATTTAACTGCTTCATAACTACAAACAACATGGATGAAATTACCATGGGAGCAGGAGGAAATTACCTGGAACTAACAAACATTCACAGGAACAAATTATCAAACAAAACAGTGGTATGCAGAAACTACGACTAGGTTACCTGGCGGGAGATACCAAGTTAGGTTGCCCCTAAAATAAGACATTAAACAACAGTTCGACATATCCAAACCTCAGGCTGTGGCCCAGTTTAAACAAATTCAACGAAGAATGAAAAACAAATTCGCTCATGAATACAAAAGTTTCATGGATGAGTACAAGATTTTGGGCCACGTCAAAAGTTACTAACAAATAAAGCTATATTTGCAATATAATCTCCCGCACCATGGAGTAATAAGAGCGTATGCGGTAACAAAAAACTCCGGATCGTATTTAATGGATCGGCAAAAACAAGCGCAAAACATAGTCTAAATGATCTGATGGAATGCGGCCCAAACCTGCAGGCTGACCTTAAAAAAATACAGCTTCAGTGGAGAGAACAAAAGTACGTGTTAACTGCAGTTGAAAAAAATGAAGATACATTGCTATGTACCCCAAAGACCAACCCCTACAGATGATAGTTTGGAGAGATTCCCCTGGTCAGCATCTACGAGAGTATCAGTTATGCACTGTTACCTACGGAACTAAGGCGGCGCCATTCTTAGCTCTTAGAACATTAAAACGGATGGAGGTGGACATAGAGAACAAATACCCTGAAGCAAAAACAGTACTTGAAACATTTTTTGTGTTGACGATGCCCTATTTGGTGAACAAACAATCGATACGGCAAGGTCAACCCGAAACAGTATGATTGAACTAATGCGGTGTAGAGGATTGGACCTGCGAAAGTGGTCGAGCAATGACCCACGGTTAGTAGAAGACTTGCCAGAACATATGAGAATTCCGCGAAATTTCGACTTTACCGACACCGACTTTACCTACTTTACCGACTTTACCTAACTTTGGGTCTAGGGTGGAATCCAAAGAAGGACGAATTTGTGTTTTCATTTGCCCTGAAACAAAATAAACAAACAAACCCAACAAACAGCAACATTTTAAGCGACATATCAAGCCTATTTGACCCACTAGGATGGTTGTCACCCCTAACAATAAAACAAAAATTATATTTCTACAAATTCATATATTTCCAAGATCGACTGTGATAACACAGTTCCTGAAAACATTGATAAGGAGTGGAGAAACATTAGAGATGACCTGCATTCCATTGAACAGCTGACAGTTAAACGATGGCTCGAAACAAACAATAAAAACAAAAACTTCCACTTCCACGCGTTTTGTGATGCTACTGAAAAAGCGCTTGCGATGGACGTGTACATCGTAGTTCGGGACCAGAACGGAAAAAACAAGATCAACATGGCGGCTGGCAAAGCGAAGGTTGCAACCTTAAATAAAACACAAACTTTACTTACCCCGTCTCGAATTATGCGGAGCTGTGCTTTTGGCGAAACTCATTAACAAAATAAAGTCCAGCTTCGAAACACAAAACATTCAAGTCACCACTTGGACTGATTCGATGGTCGTCCTGGGATGGCTCAAGGGTGACACTAATGACAGATGGAAGGCTTTTCTAGCAAACAGGGTGAAGAAGATACTTTCAGTCATACCACCTCAACACTGGAATCACGTACGGTCAGAACAAAATCCTGCAGATTGTGCGTCACTGGAATTATTTCCTGTGCAACTCTCCGTTTACCAACTTTGGTGAAAAGAAGAACGTGTTAACAAAACAGACAACGAGCCAAGCCAATACATCACGGACATCGAATTAAAAGCTCATGTAACCATTATTGATAGCGGCGAGCTTAACATCATAACAAAGCTATTAAACTAATATAGCTCCATTATAAAAATAACCAATATTATCGCTTGAGTGTTGCGTTTCATAACATCGGCACGCACTGAGAGGCGAAGCAGAGATGCACAGAACACCTGATGCTAGCAGAAATGCGACATATGCATTCCGTTGTTGTCAAACAGGTTGTCAAAAGAACATTTTTTAGAATTAAATCCTTACTTGGACAATGATGACATCTTATGAGTGGGAGGAAGATTGAGTAATTCGGGCGTGCCAGAAAACACGAAACATCCGATTATCATCCCAAACAACAATAGTTTAGCCGAACTTCTAATATGGCATGCGTACAACATAACATTGCACGGGGGAGCAAGATTCACGCTAACTACATTGTTGCGACAAACATACTGTATGATAGGAGGCAACAATACAATTAAAAAACAATTACGACAGTGTGTAAATTGCTGCCGTTTTAACACAACGAAGTGAGATTAACACCAGCCCCACCATTCTACAATAAGGGAGTTGATTTTACCGGCTTCATACTATTGAAAATTAACAAAGGCCGTAGAGTGCGAACAAGTGAAGACTACATTTCAACATGTGTTTGTCTGGCAACAAAGGCGGTTCACCTTGAACTGGTGTCCGACCTTAAAACACCAACATTTATGCAAGCCCTGAATAGAATGGAGGGAAGAAGGGAGTATCCCCACCACATCTACAGTGATTAAGGATCCAACATTTTGGGGGCAGCCAATGAACTGAACAAAATGGGTATATAATGGCGTTTTACAGAGATGGCCGACTGCGGGAGGACTTTGGAAGGCCGCAGTCAAATCAACAAAATACTACCTGAATCGTGTATTAGGAGAACAAAAATTAACATACGAGGAGTTCCTAACACTGCTTACCCGAATTGATGCCTGCCTTAATTCAAGACTCATCAGCCCATTAACAGAAGATGTCGAAGACATAGTTTTTTACACCAGGCTATTTCTTGATAGGAAGACCGATAATAAGAGTACCACAAGAAAATCTTCTTGATCATCACATACGTCTACGCAACAGATGGCAAATGGTCGAGAAAATGGGTCAACAATTCTAGCAAAAATGGTCCACCGACTACCTAAGCCAGCTTCAAGAAAGATGCAAGTGGAAAAAACAACACCAAACATAACAAAGGGAGATATTGTTCTGATCAAAGAGGACAACATGCCTCCAGCAAAATAGCCGAGTACAGGAAGTTCACCCAGGCGAAAACGAACTGGTGCGACGACACGAAATTAACGCCACTTCCGGTCAACATTCCTCAACAACAGACTTCGAATTTTGGCGAAAAACCAGAACAAGAATAAACGCAAGAGGCGTGGATTACCAATGTCAACACTTCTTTGCTACCTGCTAACAGTCCTCACAGTTTTCATCACAACAGCCCACTGGTGAACAAATAATAGAACACCTAAACATAACATCATTACAACAAAATAAGGTATCACTTTGATGAAATTGGGAAAATAACATATGTACTGGTAACTGGGAGATAGTTAGATATTTTAACATGACATCATATTGGAAAGCCATCGAAAACAACAACTGGTGAACCATGCAGAAACGAGATGCGATGAGTTTGCCTACAGAACAATTTGCGAAAGCATTATGGCCGAATTATTCCAAAACATAAACGAAATCAAAGTAAACAACCATATATTGGAAACAAACAACATCATGAAGTCGAGACGCTCCATCCGAGGATTAATTAATGGAGTTGCCTATAGATGGTACTTAAATCAGCAACACCAACTGATTTTGTACAAAAATCACACAATAGAATGTCACAAAAACATTTTGAAAAGACACGAAGAAACCGTGAACAAACATTTTAATCTTCTGCAATAACATCTGAGCTTCACTGACCATTATCTAAATAAATTGGACACCAGATTAAATGAAGAAGCTATGATGACGTATTTGAACATGATAACAACATTGGCCGCAGCAATATTATCAAAATTGAGATTTATACAACAGCTGTTACTGGATACTTCTATCAACCTGCACCATGGCCAAGTAGACACAAGCGGCTTTGTCTATCAGGCCCTGTAGTCTAGGCATTTGTCTCTTGCGGGACATCGAACCTACAACTTTCTTGTCTTCGTCGTATGGGGTGCGAGACCTAGTCACTCTTATTTTAGATATTCATGGTGGAGGATTTTGCATTTCTTTTGCGGAGGAGGCGTTAAGGATGTGGCATGATCGGTGTCCTGGTAGCAATCCGCCTCAATACCCGCATTTACAGCGCAATGGGGATGAGGTTTATTGTAAAGACACGCTCAGCGGGTTATTGGTCCAGAGTTCGGGGATGGAGCTGGCACGTTTGCGCACTGTCTCGCAGCCCGAGTCTGGTCTCTGGCTCCACGCTATGTCTGCTCCACAACTAGGGACGTTCATGGACAATGACTCATTTAGAGTGGCTATCGCTTTGCGTCTCGGTTGCGATGTTTTACCAAACACATTCTTGCGTGTGTGGTGCGGGTGTGGACGCTCGGGGTCGGCACGGTTTACACTGCGTATGAAGCGCAAGCAGGCTAAATTTCAAAATAAAAATAAAAAGCGAGCGCAGCGAAGCCCCCAAATAGTCTTCGTGTTAGGATGACACATAAGAACAAAAGAAACGTAAATTCTAAACCCTGTCGGTCTGGTTTACCATCTGTCTATAGTTGATGAACTAACGCGTTAATTTGTTTTGAGTTTTGAAACTTAAAAAAGTTAAAAGTTAACTTAAAACTTAAAACAGTTTTGACTATCTTACGATGACATATATACGACAATTCAGTACTAATTTTTCAATTCATTTTTTAATTCAGTACATATACATACGTAAATATATATCCAGTTATTATGTTGCGTAAATAAATCATTTAAACATACCTATTTAGGGTTATATCACGTGAAACTGAAATTTAATATTTAAGACCAAATGTAAACCATGATACGCAAATAAAGTTTCTTATTTTAGTATAATTTCCCACAAGCATTTTTTCACATTAGCGAATTCCCACATCACATTCTTCACCATTCCTTGCTACTTTCTTACTAGCATTAAGGTACAGTCACACACCTATCAAAGTAAATCCGTCTCTATTATCGTGCGACATCGACATGACAGAAATATAATCTACAATTTTCTTAGGTTACGCTAAGTACGCCCCGCGATTTTGCGTCTGATCAAAGTTCTAGATATAATATATGTGAGAGTGTGGTTCAATGAGACTGGTAGGTAACCAGTAGGTAGCCTACCTTATTATTTTTTGAGGTTTTGGTTAAACTCTAATTTTATTTTTAAGATCAATCTTTCACCTTTGAGTATTTTCGGGATTTTCCGCCTATACGCTTGCCTATCTACGACCCAACTCTTTCAACTTTATCAATAACCTTGTTAGTTGTGTAGTCTATAGTTTTATAGTACTCTTAGTTTTAGTACTGTTTTACCGCTAAGAAAGAGAACTATTTTCTTTTTAAACTGCATAACCAAAAAAAATTATTTCTGTTAGAATTTCTGAATATTTGATTATTAAAGTTTAGCCATATAAAGTTATACTATAACGAGAGATACAGTATCAAGAAACTTTCCAATTTCAGAGAAGATTTTATTTCGATAATGTTTGGAGACCCTTACCGATTCTCATAAACTTCTGTATTGTACACAAATTTATTCAAATAAATTTTCGTGATGTTGTTGTATTTTTGTAAATGATATTTCGCTGTTTCATATCAAATTCCTGAGGCTAACAACTTCAAAATATGTATGATGCATAAAATTTCAATGTTCGGTACTTTTCGATTGATTAATTCATATGGCCCGGTGCCAAGTCAATCAAGCAGAACTTATGAAGGATTATGACGTGAAAAGACAGAAAAATTACCTGCCCCAGTTTATGTGTTATATTGAATATATCAAAAATATATTGCTACTAAGTATATTTCAGTGGCCAACACATAAATACTCTTCATGAACGGCTCTAGGCGTATTACCAAAAAATGCACACTTTAAGCAGATGTTATCCTGGTGATAATTTAATACAAATGTACAATATAATGGAATGTTTACAAAGACAAATAACCCGACAGCATTTTGTTTTAATAAATTAAATTATTAATACGGAAAGGACACTTGTCGAGGCCAGCTGATATTCCTTCGGGTATTCCTCAAGGATCCCTATTAGGGTCTTTATTTTTCATCATTTTCATAAAAGACTTGGTGTCTAAACTTAAAAGCCCATGCTTATTGTACGCCGACGATCTCAAAATATTTACTCGTATCCGTACGCAACGCGACTGCACTGCCCTTCAGGAGGATCTGCGTACCCTGTCACATTGGTGTACAGACAACCACATGATTCTGGCTGCGGACAAGTGCTTTGTGATAACAATGACACGTAACCACAACCCTGTCCAATTTAATTACACATTAGATGATGTCGCATTGCATAGAAAATCCGAAGCACGTGATCTGGGAATTGTATTTGACGGAAGCTAATCTTCAACCAGCATTACTCCACCGTCGTCAAGAAATGTAACCAGCAAGTATAATCTTACTGTATAATACACTTGTCCGCTGTAGGTTGGAGTACGCGTCTGTCATATGGTCGCCTATGTACAAAGTTCATATCAACCATGTAGAGTCGGTCCAAAAGCATGTTCTTCGTATGCCTTGCGCTCGTTTCGGACTTCGTTGTTCACTAAGGTCTTACGAAAGCAGGTGTGAACGATTCTCGATAGAAACCCTTGAATCGCGTCGCGGGCTTCAGGACCTGATCCACCTACACAAAATAATTAACGGCACCATTACAACTTCTATTCTCTCAGACATTAACTTCCGCGCACCCAGCAGATCAGTTAGAAAGCCACGTCCCTTCTGACATCCCGCCGTGCAAATCCAACATCAGCGCTAACAACCCTACTCTTCGTATGTGTCGCTACTTTAACGAGCTTTCTGCCAGCGAAGACGACGTCCCTGATATCTTCCATGATTCGTTGCCTTGTTTTAAGTTTAAAATGCGTAATGTCCTCAAATAATTTTTGCTGTAAATTGTTAAAATTCTGCATATTTTTCAAAATGATTTTGAAATTGTTAATTTGTTTAACCTTTAACTGGTGACAAGGGGTCTTACAGGCCCAGCGGCGTCAGTAAAACAACATTTTGGCACCTTCTCCGGGTTTCCTTGGGCTCATCACCTGAGTAGCTTCGAGTTTACTTGCGTCCATGCCGTAGAAGGGGATAGCTGTGACGGATAGGCTCAAATCGGTAAGTTACATTGGCGTAAAGTTTTTTTACGTAATTTTGTTGTATTGTTTTTTCACATTTTTAACCGAGAACAATCAAAACTCCAGGAAAGCAGGAGCCAGTTGTCTTCCTCGATGAAAGCGCCAATCAAATTACCAGTTTGAATCGTGTCCGAAACGTGTGTGCTTGCAGTGTGCAAAAAAATTATGCCCAGACTGCATATAAAATTGGCAAAGTTCGACCATTGTCAATTTCATGAAAATACACTTTTGATTTTAGTTGTTTTTTTTCTTAATTCATTATTACTTCAATATTATAGAAAAAAGTGTTTTTTTGTCAAAATATGTTGATTATTTTTTTGCTTATGTAATTTGTGATCTCATCTCTAGTTTTTTGATTGTTAAGACGACATACATTAAAATTGTAAGATCGTAACAAAAAAATATATTCAATCGTATAGTTATTTGTTTTATTTTATCCATTTTCATATTCATATTCATATTCTTTATTGCACAGAAATCTTATAGAAATAGTAAGGTAACAAAACATTTTATGAGCAAAGGCGAGCTTATCTCTAAAGAGAGATTTCTACCAGCAAACCTAGGTAGGACAGGAAAAATTGTGCAACAGGAGAGTCCTAGTGCGCAATAAAACTGTACATCTAATTGTTTACAACTAAAACATAATAATTTAATACATGATATATACTAAATAAAATACAAAAGCAAAAATTTTTATATATATCAAACATATACTACTTATATATACATATATAAAAGTACCTATCACGAAAGAGAAAGGAAATGCTCTTTCAATCTTGTCTTAAAAGTGAAAATTGAGGGACTATCTCTAATAGCGCAGGGAAGTGCGTTCCACAGTCGGATCGCCGTTAACCTAAACGAGTGTTTGTAAGCGGCAGTGTTATGCCGAGGAGTAGAGAGAAGAGACATCGTGTGGGATCTCCGGTTGCTATGCCTGGAGGAAATAAACTCGAAACGTTCTCGAAGATATGAGGGGTAGCGGGGGTTTCGCAAAATGTTGAACAGATAGGAGAGAACGTGCATATCACGACGAAGGCGGATCGGAAGCCACCCCAACTCCTTGCGATACTGTGAGACATGGTCATACTTGCGCAGCCCGAAGACAAACCGAATCCCGAGGTTTTGAAGTCGTTCGAGTTTGTTCAGTTGTTCTTCGTTCGCACCGATCCAGCAAACATCTGCATAGTCGATTAAAGGTAGTAGGAGGGACTGGGCAAGGGTGATTTTAGTCTGCTGTGGCAGGAAGTGCTGCAATCTCCGTAGGGAGTGAAATGACGCAAAGACTCGTCTGCTGACCTCACAAACATGGGGCGACCAGGACAACAATTTATCAAATACAACCCCAAGATTCTTGGCCTTCTCGCTGTATGAGATTATGTTACCATCATACACTATAGGGTCGACGGGCAATTTCTGAACTAGGTTATGAGAGTGACGAGTACCCAAAATCATGGCCTGCGATTTGCCCGGGTTGACAAGCAGACCATAAGAGGTAGCCCATTTCCTGATGTTATCGAGATCAGCATTCAACGCCTCTACTGTCAGATTCACATCACACGGAGAGAAGTGCCGATATATTTGAAGGTCATCTGCGTACAGATGATAAGAAGAGGTAAGAACGTCAGAGATGGAGTTAATGAATACCGAGAAGAGGAGAGGAGAAAGGATGCCTCCCTGCGGAACACCTGCGGAGAGATCACACCAGTCCGTTGAGATCTCCTCAGACTTAATGCGTTGCTGGCGGTCTCTCAGGTAGGAGTCAAACCAGCGAGCAGAGTGCGAGGAGACATTAAGTGACTTTAAAATTTCGACTAGTATATCGAAATCGACGCAGTTAAAGGCGCTACTGAAATCAAGCAGTGTAAGGACCGTAAGCTGCTTTTGATCCATAGCTAATTGAATGTCGTCAGTGACTTTGAGCAGTGCTGTGGTAGTGCTGTGACCCGGCCTGAAACCTGATTGGTGGGGATTCAGTAACATGTTTGAGGAAAGGTAGGAGGAGAGTTGGGAGTGGACAATTGATTCCAGGACTTTGGAGAGGATAGGCAGAATAGAAATGGGACGGAAATCTTTAAAGAAGGCGGGATTAGACGTTTTGGGGAGGGGAATCACAAGTGCCAATTTCCACTGGCTGGGGTAGCAACATTGGTCAAGCGACACATTAATTATGTGGGTGATGAGAGGTAACAGTACATCAATGATAGTTGTTATCATCTGCGAACATATCTTGTCCTCACCTATGGCCTTCGACGAGATTGCCAGTATTGCCCTCCTTACTGCGCCGATTCCGACAGGGATGAAATTAAATGCTGAGGTGAGGGATGATGCCTTGGACCGTAGGTTACGAAGGGTTGCATCCTTGACGAGGGAGTCTATCGCGACAGGGGGAGTTGCAAAGAAACTATTGAGACCCCGGAGATCGACATTTCCGGCTGCCAATTCCTGTGACTTACCAACACCAAGGGTCTTCAGGAACTTCCAGACCTGTGCTGGAGTATAGCTCTCGATACATTCGTAGATATGACGGCGTTTAGAATCACGACACAGGCGAGTGCAACGATTACGGAGGCGTTTGAAAATTAAAAGATTCTCGTCGGTCGGATCCCTCTTATATCTAGACTTGGCACGGTTTCTCTTAGCCATCAGACCCTTAATGGTGTCAGTAAGTCACGGTGCAGGAAGATGCTTCACTTTAACCCTCTTGACCGGACCAGTCGACAGAGGAGGCGTCTGAATTAAGGGAGGTTATATCCATGCCCTTGAAGCTACGAATGTCAAGGAATTTAGCTGCACGCTTGGGAGGCTTTAACTTATAAGAGAGGTAAATAAGATTGTGATAGGAGAAAGGGGCGTTAAGTTGGCCATGCGCAGCAACCTTAGACATGTCAGAAGTTATCATTAGATCTAGAAGAGAGGGGGTGCAGTGTGGTTGAAAGTGAGTGGCCTCTAGAGGAAGGATATGCATGTTAAATGAACTTACAAGAGAATTCAGCTTCGCTGAGCGACCGTTATTCTTGAGAAGGCAAGTGTTGAAGTCGCCGAGAATTAGGGTGTCGCTATAAAGAGGAGTCAAGTCACTGAGAAGGGTTTCAAAAGAGTTAAAATAGTCGATTCGAAGAGAGGGGCTATAATAGACACCCAGGAGGACTTTGTTGTGACGCAAGAATATCTCCAGGAACAGGTGTTCAGCAGAACCAGAGTACAGGCCTGGCGACTGGCTGATGACTTTGCATGGGATGTCAGAACGTAGGTAGATAGCAACACCGCCATCAGCCTTGCCTATCCTGTCGTTCCGGTAGAGACTGAACCCTGGCAGAGCATACATGGCAGAAGAAAGAGATGGCTTGAGAAAAGATTCCGAAACAAGAATGCCATGTATGTTCAGATCACTAGAAACTACAAGAAGGTCAGCATAGCTGGTATGAATGCTTTGAGCATTAATATGAACAACGTTGAAGTTTGCACCAAGGTTTGAAAACACCCGTTTCAAGTTATATGACAGCGAATCATCCGCTGTTGACCCAACACTTCCCGCGCTAACAGAAATATCGTTATCACAAGATGAGAAGAAACTATTACTAAAGTTGTAGGTATCCATAGTCTAAAATAAATATACTAATAAAATGAATACAAATATATATATATATATATATAATAAATAAACCCAATAATCGATATTACTATAAAAAAAAAAATATATTCAAATTAATATAAATAAATAGCCTGAACCCAGTCGTACATACACTGGGCTTTTCGGGGGAAAATTCAGAAAAATAATTCATCCTAAACATTGAGGAAGAATAATACACATAAATGGACTAATTTCACGAAAACGGGACACATTGTGGAACAATCACTAATACACAGAGCATTTAGGTAATATGGAACACTAACATTATTTTTGTATAGAATTAACATTAATTTATATGGAACACGCCCTGCGTTCCGTCCGACAATACAGCAACAACAGCTCAACGTTGGATGAACGTTGGGGCAGTGTTGGAATAAAAGGATGACATAATTGACACAATGACAAACATGAATTGAATGAATGTTGACTTCAGACAGGAGCATGAAACAGAAACCGAAAAATAATTACATAAATTATTGAAGGTGAACAAAAATAAATGAATAAAATAACTACCTTGTTGGGAAAATGAGTATTACCCGTCCAAATTGTGATAGCGAGTACGGAAAAGATGTTTATTTCTTGGCTTTAGTCGGACCAGCGCGCCTGATTTGACGCTTGGCAGTGCCGGGCGCCGAAGAGGCAGCCACTGCACTTGAAGCAACCCCAGCCGCCTTTGGAGCAGATATCTTAGCAGGATCCGACTGCCCAACAGAAGGAGGGAACTTGCTGGTGTGAACCAGAAGCTCCGACATACGCTCCACCTTCTGTCTGGATTTGTCAGGAAGCAGCAAGATGATCCTGCCATCTGTAGTCCAGCAATTCTGCACACCAAAGTGCTTCCTGGCAGCCATAAACACCTCATGCCTTGACTTTGTTAAAAACTCGGTTACTGTGACTCTGGATCCCTTCAATGCAGTCTTGCCTTTCCAGGCCTCTGAGCGAGCACTAAAGGTCGAGAACCTCACCAACAACGGACGGGGATGCGACGGCTTCTTCATGGATCCTAGTCTATGCACAACACTGATGTTGGACACACACTCCGGGGACAACTTCATTTGGTCGGACAATACTGCACGCCCAATGTCAACGGAGTCCTCATTCTCCACTTCAGGAACACCATGGAGAAGAAGCACCTTCCGTCTGGACGCCATCTCGAGACGGTCCTGGCCAGCAAGTAGCAACTCCATCTGTGCGCGCAGCAAGTCAAGGCAGTTCCAAGTGAATGCCTTAAATTCCACAAACTCGCTGGCGATGGTGTTGAGATCGGGTGGGCTGCTGGACGAGGACATGGTGGCGGCCTCCCGAAGGTCCTTCTCATACTGTGACATCCTGGAGTTGAAAGTGGTCACTATCTTCTCCATATTGTTGTTCAATTTATTGTAGAGCTCCATTGTTATATGATTTCCAGGTATGTATATTGAAAATGTGATTTGCCCAGTGATGTTAGGGGTCTAGGCCTAGATTTATAATAAAATTATTGACATTAAACTTTTATTTTAATTGAAATTAATTTAAAATAGATAGACAGACTTTTTAACTGTTGCATTTATATATAATAACACAGTTTTTACATACTCTGGCTAGCTACCACACTTAATTTCTTTGATTTATACTAGATACCGCAGTGGGCCTGTCAGTACCCTCGTCACCAGTTACGTTACACAAAAACCATGTCACCAGTCAAAGGTTAAACTGTTTTAATTGTAATTTAATTTGTTTTAATTGTTAATTTCTTTTTTAGTGTTCTTTGATTAATTGTATGTATAATTTTAATTAAGCACATACACTTTTTTAGGGTTCCGTACCCGAAGGGTTCCAAACGGGACCCTAAAAAATAATAAATAAATAAATAAATAATAATAATAATAAAGTCTTTATTCTTCCTGCTCTAAGAAACACAAAGAAATAACAATACAAAATTAAATAAAAGTTATCTAACTAATGAATTTCGCTTTCTGTTCAGGTTGGAGGAGGACCCCACTTTGGGTCTAGGCCTCCCCTAAAGATTTCTATTGTTCTCTGTGACTACTTGTTAACGTTGTACTTGTTTCAATACCATACACAAATGAATGCACCTGGTTACGTACGTCATACATAGAGTGAAACTATCCGTTCCCATAACTTTGTAAACTATATTTTGCGATCAAACTTATTTCCTTATTTTATACATTTATATATTTATCACTTAACATTTGGTAACTTTTATATATGGTTCGCAGGACCTATATAAATAAAAATAACATATACAAAATAACGACGGACGCCTATTTAAAAAAATATGTATTTTTATTTCTACAAATATACTAAAACGTCAGTCCCCAACTAATTTATGTTTTTTTTTAAATAAAACGATATTACAATACGATTAAAATCAGTTAAAAATTATCGGATATAATCGCCTAAATCCGGAGACGAAAATGACACGAAATACATTACCGCGATTTCTTTTAAGTAGCATTCAAATTTAGTATCATAAACGCAATGTATAGCACCTTGATGACATTACTAACCTAAGAAATTTATTATGCAGAAGCGACATGAATTTGAACATTAATAACATCTATAACATCTATACATGGGACCATCTCGGAAGTGTACCCTATCAAATACATAAAGAATTTTGTAAATCTGTTCACGTGTCTTCTAGAAATCTTATAAAATACATAAAAAAAAAACTGTTAAAAACATCTTCACACTTTATTGCATGATTTCAGACTTTCGTCCATCCTTCGGGTCCTAACATTTTTTTTTCCATACGTAGTTTTTTCACTGACGTTTTATTAATTTTGACATTTTTGGAGGCGACATAGCCTTTTAACTGTGCCTATATATTATTATTTTCTATGAGATTAAAGTCTGGGTGATATGGAGGCAGTCGTATTGCTGTATGTCCATTTTCAGCCAAAACTTTATCCACTCGAAAAACGCTGAGGTGTTCTTTGTGGCGTTGTATTACGCTATACAGTTCCGGTTTTTTGTTATCAGGAGTTAAAGGAATATCGTGTCTTGTTAACCACTCGATCATGTCCGCCTTTCGAGTATTGCTATTAGGTGGCCTTTCAACAAATTTGTTGTGGTAAGAAGCGTTATCCATAACAACAACGCTGTTATCGGGTAAATTAGGCATTAGTTGTGTTCTTAACCACTTCCCATACTTCTCAGCATTCATTTCCTCGTGGTAATCGTCATCGGGATCAGCGGACTGATCTAGTAAAAGAGCTCCAGGTACAAAGCCTTTTTCATTACCTGCGTGAACAATAATAAATCTTTGACCCTTTGATATAGGTTGCTTCAGATTTTTATTGGCTGCGTCCGTCCAGCTTTTGGCTTTAGTGTGCGTTGTATGAATATATGATTCACCGCATAAACAATATTTTTACCAGTAGCCCTTAATTGTCGGATTTCTTTCAAATATTTTAATCTTTTTAAACGGACGTCAGTTTTTCCATCAAAATGCTCCTGTTATTGTCGGTTTTTCTAAATCTGAATCCCATGTCTCGGATTATATTTCGCGAGATGAAATTGAGCCTATGAATCCCATTTCCTCTTTTAATTTTTAGTGTAGTGATCGCAACGTAGGAAGCTCTTTAAATCTTTCATGAAAGTTATATATCATTCATCGTATCACGCAATAATCAAGATCATCCATTTTTAAACGATATTTTTTGCCGGGCACTTCTTTGGATTGTTGATAATGACTGATCTGAGAGCTTGTCGTTTTCAATCAAAATTTTTAACACGCTGCTTTTCGAAACTCCGGTTGCTTCACAAATCCTGTCCAAAATTTTTTGATGATATTTGATGATATTTACTTTCTTCTTTTTTAAATAAATTAGCTTCTTTTCTAAAATAGTTATATACATTATTTACAATTTCACGAGGTTGAGCAACAATTTTTAAATAAAATTTGTTGAAGCCATGATACATAACTATTGTAAGTTATTTTTAATAAAATTTGATAGAACTGAATGTTTTCATGATTGAAATTAGCGTTCATTAACATAAATGTATCATATACGGCACTCTGTTTTTATTGACACTAAGAATGCAGACTGTCAACATAGTCAATTACTTTTCTTATTTCAGTATAAAGGTTGTGTTAGTTTTGAGCTACAAAGGAGGTTTTGTTGCTCATATCGTTCTTGTATTGTATTCAATAAGACAACGAGTAATATAATTAAATGTCATATCTGTAAATTGATAGCTCTATGTGAAAGATGAGGGATTCACGACAATTTCCGAGGTTGGCCAAATCGTTAACTGATTTTAATCGTATTCTAAATCATTTGAAGTAGACAACCGAGACGTCTGTTTGTAGACGTAGAGCAACACAATACACCTTGCACACGGTGTGGGTTTCATCTTTGCTCTGACAATCTCGTCTTATGCTTGTCTCCGGTTCCGGTGTCATCGCTTTTGAGAGTCCAGCCGCTTCAGTTTGGTCTCATATTTCGCAGTAAACTTATAAAAGTGGAATATTATAAAGATCGAATAAAAAAATAATTAAGCGAGTCACCATGAACAGCGTAATTACCTGAAATTAAAATACTGAATTGCGCGACAAAATTACTGAATTGTGCGAATAAATTGATCATCGTGTTAAATCGAACAAAAAATCCAACGCGTTGTATTTTGTGTAACACGAATTGAAGCTTTCGAGTTGCTGTTTTTCAGATTTCTAGTCAGGCAATTCAGTAATTTTGTTAGACAAAACCAGTATTTTATCAATCAAAACTGGATTTACGGTCATATAATTTAAAATAATACTTATTATAAAATGGGCATGAATCCAGAAAATAAAATTTTACTCTTACGGCCTTACTAATAGAAAAAAAATTATTTACTGTTTAACTTATACAGTGTTTTGTCCTATTCATATCTCGAGTAAATGTCAAATGTCAAAGCAAGACAAAACACTGTGTAAGTTTCACAATACCTACTTTTATTAGTAAGGCCGTTAATGTGTGAAGGAAAATTATCATTATTGAGAGAACTTTAAATACTAAGTAATCTTATCCAATGACAGCTGATACTTTTATGTCATCTTATGGCCAAATATGGCGCCGCAATGCACGAACACTCGTCGCCGGGCTTGTTTGCTTTGTAAACTGCAAAGTTGCACAAACGTATTACAGAACTTAGTAGAACTACACAGGCATAGCCAAGAATCTCAAGAACGAATTCACGATACGTATTCACGCCTGTGTTAGAATGTACCAGTGAATCACCCTCTCTTTCTAACACAAACGTGATGACGTATCGTGAATTCGTCTTTGATTTGTTACCATTCCACAGGCTCTTATTTTCAGAACACACTGTTCTGGTGCGGATGTCCGCGTGGCCGGCGCCGCGCAGTCGAGCGGTTTCCTTGCACGTCGCTGGCATTCGCTCGGGTGCCTACATCAAGCGGCTCGGAACACTCAGGTAAACAATCAAATGTAGCTCATTAACCCTTAATTGCACTGAGGGATTGTACATCCCACCAGATTTTCAACCTTATGGCTTGGTAATAATTTCGAAAACCAATGAAAAATTATGTATGCTCAGGCTCAATTAAGAGTTAATTGTCCACAGTAAGGAGCCCTATTGGGCCTCAACTCTGACTAGATTAAGTTACATTGTACAAGGCGTCACACGGCTATGGACACATGGAGGAAAATTACCCTAATTTGAACATCATTCGATGATTTTTAAAAGTCGCTTTGTTAACCAGACATCAAATCCGCCATGTGGTAATTTTACGATACGAGTCGAAAGACTTAATCAGATGATCATTTTAGTCTAAGAAACAGCATCTTCTCATGTTTATCTACAAAATACATTTTTCTGCTGCTAAGGTGTCAAGCCTTGTATTTTCTATAGGTTACTATTTTTAACAGCTGGTAGGTAGGCACTATCCATAGTAGTAATCGTTACCCTTTAAGATATCATTCTATTTTGAGATAATAATGAACTACTAAATCATGCTTTACTCCTTCGCTATTATTTTTTTACCAAAAAGTGGTAACATCGGTTATTGTAACATATGTAATTATACTGGTATGTGTATAAACGCGCTTCCTTATCCAAATGGATAATCAAGCTGTGCTAAATATGAAAGTAGTATCTATATCATTGTCTGCTCATCATTATTTTAAACTTTTGATATCAAATTATAACCACAACATTCACAGGTAACTGCCCTTCTAAATGCGAGAATCTCCGAATGAAAGAATCAAACGCAACCGCCATGACTGCGCCAAGAAGCAACACTTCGCAGCCAACTCTTCAGAAGCAAGAGTGTGGCGCGAACTACTGCCGCCACAACTACAAGCTATGGACCGACACAAGCCTCAGTTGAGATCCGGTTGAACCATTCCGGAACCGTGAAGGCTCCTTGACAAGTCGTTCTAAGGTGACGTTCCGGAAATCTACCGAAGAAACAAACGACGACGTAATGGACAATACAGTTGACAGCGGTGAATCGATTGCGGAACTCCGAGACGAGTTAGAGATTTACATTGAGGAGGTAAAGCAAAGAATAGACGTCATTTTGCATCGTGATGAGAAAGACTTTAGCTAAATATACTTATGCAAAAGGTATGCAAGAAACAGTCTACCATATAGTCGTAAGTTCGAACTACAGGTCCTATTTCAAAGTTTTGAGCGACAACCATGACGTATCAGTGAAAATGGGCATTATATCAAGTAATTCTTGTCTTGTCATTATTTTGTTCACGATTAGGTAGGGATTTTGTTAACTACTATAGTCTTTTTGGGTTATCGTTACAATTGCTGTCATCGACTCCTGTTTACCACTGTACGCACATAATTGGATTAGCAATACTTACTTGTTGCGTGCAACGTTCGAAATTACTGTCGCTTAGCGTATCATGGTAGCGGTCGCTGGCAATCGTGACATACCCGTATCGTATAATTTATATATATCGTATAATTAATTAAGGTCATTTTTAAAGATCACATTTGATAACTGTCTGTCAGCGTCATAGTGAGATGACCTGCTTATAAACTTCAATTAAATTGATACGGATTCAAACATCTGCGAACTGAATGCAGTAATCATTGTTTTCAATTATTTTTTATTGTTCGATACATTTTTGGGTAATATCCCTAGTGTTTAAAAATAAAAAGTACAGGGGTAGATAGAGCACAGCAGATTTAATTTAAAATAACAAAATAAAAAATATCAATTCCACACAAAGCTTCCTCACAACAGCTTGGAAGCTCGGTTTAGCTTAGCGAGTAGTGCCTGCCTACCCTGCCTACGAAGCTGACGGGCCTGGGTTCGAATACCGATAAAAGCGAATATTTGTGTGATGAGCATGAATATTTGTTTCTTAGTCTTGGATATTTTCTGTGTATTTACATATGTATTTATCTCTATTAAATTGTATCGTCTCTAGTACCCATAACACAAGTCTTATTGAGATTACTATGGGCCTAGTTCGATTTTTGTAAGATTTATATTTTATTTATTACAACATGATAAATAATACAACTTATACAAACATATTAAACAGCGGCCTAAACAACCCGCACCAATAGCTGGGCCCTCTATGTAAATCATGAAATTGTCTACTTTTGTCATTATTACATCATATTTATATGTTTTTATAACTGTAAAAAGTCAAGCAATAAGGTATTTTACAAGGTAGTCTAATAAGTCTAGAAACGTGTCTCAAGCTTAACCTATTTCAACAAAAACGTTTGACAATATCAGAATTGTATATTTCCAGCAGTTGTATTTTATAAACTCAATTTTTGTGTTAAAAAGACAGCAATTGACTATGACGTCACATGCTAGTATTTCATTGAACTCGTGAACAAAATTACCGTTTTTACAGGTCCTAAAAAGTATCTATTTTGACTAGCAGTCAAATACCGTATTGTGCAGGCTTAAATTTGAATAAATAAATAATATGTGTCCCCGCCACATGCCTCAAGTTTACGTTGTAGAATTTTGATGAAATGTCAGATGTGATGTAAAAGTGGCCCTATATGTATACTAGACCTACTTGTTTGAAAAACTCTGTAGATTTGTGTACATATTTTTAGACCAAGTAAATGTTTACTGTTTACTTATTTGATTGGTACTTATATAAACATTGGAAATACTAAAATTTTAAAACGAATGCGCCCAAGTTTTAATCCCCGACGCAAAAGAAGGCTGTAGAGGATCATGGTCTGTGATCTGTGACAGTATGTTGCAATTACACTTGCAAATGAACAAATTGTTATGAGACAAACAATTAAAATTGTGATGCCGGGGGTTTGATACTTAATGTTTAAAAAATCAAACTTAATTTTAATGAAATTTGATTGGAAGTGTTATTTCTGATATGTAAATTTAGAAAAATATAAAATTTTACAAAATAATATCTTTTTTATAAGGAAATTTAAACTAGGTGTAAATTCGGGTTCCTACTGTATAAAAAGCTAAGCACTTTTACTGGTTGACCAAACTCCTCATCATCTATTTTATGAATTTTTCAAATATCTACTTAATAGTAGTTTATGTGACTGCTACATAATGGAGGGCATTAATACTCGAGAGTGGGTTCATAATAATATCACTCGAGAGTTTTAATGCCTAATTATGTACAGTTACATACACTATTTTATCTACACACATATCATAAGCTCTCTTTAATGTATTCAGGAACCGCATGTTCGACCGGCATGGTGGCATTGATGATTCCTTTGCACTTGTTTAGCTTGTTCAGTAGTACCAACTTCACAAACAAAGTAGGGGCGGCACGCAGGCGGCCGTCGGCGTTCGAAATTTGAATGTCATAATATGTAGAAATTTACACATTATGGTCATAATGTGTAATTTTTCAGATAAGAAATGAGTTTTTACCAAGTAGTTTAACATTATGCTGATCGTAACGTGCGGTTTTTGTACGCAGTAAAGAGGGTTTATGATACGTGTGTAGATAAACGTAATTATATTTCATGATTTCTTTCCTCCGGTGTGAAAACCAAAATGGCGGAAACTGTGAGGCCCTCACGAGACTCCGCCACAGCATGGGCCATTTAGGACCCTTGTATACAAATTTGCGTTTGCTTCTGTTTTAACGACATTACAGCATTGATTTATGCAGAAACCGTATTTTGATAAAATTTCATTCTTGTAGCTTTAATTTTGTAAACGAAGCAAAAAAAAGCGAAAAAATATGACTTACGTTATGATGTTTACAGTAACTGATTTTGTTATGAAACCCGTTACAATGGACGCGATATGATTTAAAAAGGTAAGATCACTTTCATTCCCTTTCGTTCTCGTTCACGAAAAACCACCAAAACACCACAATACGGTATTTGACTAGGTAGTCCAATAAATCTATAAATGTGTCGCAAGCTGAACTTATTTCAACAAAAACGTTTGGCAATATCGGTAAAAAGGCAGCATTTCACTATGACGTCACATGCAAGTATTTCATAGAACTCGTGAACAAAATTACTTTATACTTTATTGCACAAAAACAGAAGATACAGATACAAAAAAATGGAAACTAGGTGTACAAAGGCGAGCTTATCTCTAAAAAGAGATTTCTTCCAGCAAACCTAATATGGACAGAATACATGAAATAACAGGTAGACCTATGTGCACAACGTTAAAAATATTAAAATAATAAACTAATTACTAATATGTACATAAATACATAATATCAATACAAATAGACAAAATTATACTACATATATATCAAAGCAATAAACCTACATAAATCTAGTATGGAAGAGAAAGATAGTGTTCTTTTAAGCGAGTTTTAAAAATAGAAAGTGACGGGCTGTCTCTGATGGCGCTAGGAAGTTTGTTCCAGAGCCTGATAGCTCGTAGTCTGAACCCATGTTCATATGCGGCTGTATTGTGTTGCGGAGTTATAAGCAGTGATCGAGCGTGAGATCTCCGAGGCCTATCCGAGGACAAAAATTCAAAACGATCTCGTAAGAAGACAGGATAGCGAGGATTAAATAAGATGTTATAGAGGCAGATGAGAATATGAGAATCCCGACGAAGACGGATAGGGAGCCACTTTAACTCCCTGCGATACTCCGAGACGTGGTCATACTTGCGCAGGCCGAAGACAAACCGAATCCCGAGGTTTTGAAGTCGCTCGAGTTTGTTCAGTTGCTCTTCATTCGCGCTCACCCAGCATACGTCAGCGTAATCGATCAGGGGGAGGAGAAGAGACTGGGCAAGCGTTATTTTTGTCTGACGAGGCAGGAAGTATTGTAGTCGTTTGAGGGAGTGAAAAGTGGCAAAGACTCGCCTACTGACCTCGCTGACATGCGCTGACCAGGAAAATTGGTTATCGAAGAAAACTCCTAGATTTTTGGCCTTAGTACTATATGAGATTATAGTTCCATCATAGGTTATAGGGGCAATGGACAGATTCTGTAACAAGTTAAGGGAAAACCTGGAACCAATAATCAAAGCCTGGGACTTACTAGGGTTGACAAGTAGTCCAAAAGAAGTGGCCCAGTCCCTAATTCGCTCGAGATCGGCATTTAACATTCCCACAGCAGACACCATATCACAGGGAGAAAAATGACGATAAATCTGGAGATCGTCTGCGTAAAGATGGTATGATGACGAGAGAGTATCCGAGACGGAATTTATGAAGACGGAGAAAAGAAGAGGAGAGAGAATACCACCCTGAGGGACCCCCGCAACGAGGTCACACCACTCCGTTGAAGTCACCTCCGACCTAATACGTTGCTGGCGACCTCTCAGATAAGAGTCGAACCAGCAAGCAGAGACGGAGGACACATTCAAGGACTTCAGGGTCTTTTTACCGTTAAATTACCGTTTTGACAGGTCCTAAAAAGTATCTATTTGGACTAGCAGTCAAATATCGTAAAGTGCAGGCTTAAATTTGAATAAATAAATAATATGTGTCCCCGCCACATGTCTCAAGTTTACGTTGTTGAATTTTGATGAAATGTCGGATGTGATGTAAAAGTGGCCCTATATGTATACTAGACCTACTTGTTTGTAAAACTCTGTAGATTTGTGTACATATTTTTAACGATAACGATAACACAAATTAATAAATAACGCTAGGCAAAGACTGATATTTTGAATAACCGGATTTTTCTTGGTTTTCCAGTGGTCAAGCATTTAAATGAACGCTTGCTAGCTGTCTCTTTCCACCGGCAATACATTTCAGTAGGTTAAAAAGAGATAGTGATCGTTTTGTCTAAGTTTTCATTAAAAATCAGGCGCGGGAACCGAGGTCCCGAGGAAGCCGCCCACACTTTTTGACAGAAGCCTGTAGGTGGTCGCACCACACCTGAAGGGTTACACAAAACAGACTTCTGTATTACACAAAACAGACAAACAGAAATTTGCAATATCTACACCCTGTACCAAGGCAAGCATGTCTCAATCTAATCTCATCAACCTCTAAACTGTATATTATCTTATACCAATTCATTCAGGGTGTAACAATACAGAATAAGTAGTAGTAGTAATAGTCCCTATAATACATTGTGCTAAGTTGGTTGGCACTCAAGAGGCAGTGTTATACGCGGTACAGTAGCCGAGTGTGTTTATACGACGCTTTTCAACACACTTACGAGGCAAAAATAGACCGAAAATACACAAATAATCACCACATAACAAAAAAAAATATTTATAGAAAATATTGCTATGGTTTTATTTTTTTCCAAGCATCGCACTAAATAAAGGCACAGGCAAAACCGCTAAACAGCCTACTTTAAATATGTTTGAAATCGCAAAATTAAGGATAATAGGCAGTGAAGAAAATATAATTTGATGAAATACCGATTAAAAATGATGTTTCATTAATAATAAACTGTACAGTCCTAAACCAAATTAGCTGAGCCAGCCTGCATACTAAATCAGTATGTAAAACAGCCCAGCTAATTGGGTTTCAGATTGTATGTAGCGCCCCCGCCAAGACGAGCCAGCGAAGCGCAGGGGCACTACTCAGCTTTTTTCGAAGCGCTTCGTCGATTTTGTAAACCTGTACAGCTTGGGTTTGGATTATAGCAGTTGTACTAAATTTTCGGGATATTTTGTCAGTAGTAAGTTCAATAAATATAGAAAGTTTCAATAGCAGAGTTCTTATACTTAAGATTTTATTGATATCTAAATTACCCCGATTTCGTCACTGATTCACACACTGATGATCATCAAAATTCATAGATATTTCCTCAAGACCTAGAAAGCTGAAATTTGGTATGAAAGCTAGTATTAGTACAGAAACAATAAAAATAAATTCAAACTTGGAATGTTTACCCCCCAACCCCTTAAACTAGGGGTTGTATGAGACTTCCGCAAATTTTGATTCTAGAGGTCTGAAAGTTTATATAGAGACTCCTTGTTGTAAATAATGAAATAGATATTGCAGGATTTTAAGTAAAACACCCTCCATCCTTTAAATTAGGGGATGGATGTTTGTATATGTTTTCCTATTAAAACAGAATTTCATGCTAGAGATCTGAAAATTATACAAGTACACAGACTTCTTATTAAAATATATTACAAATAAGAAAATACGTGTTTCAAGCTTTAAAAAAACATCCCTCAACCCCATAAAGTAGGGGATAGGGCTCTCGTCAGATTTCAGAATATTAGTACATAATTGTACGAATAATATTACTCCACTTATGTACTTACTTTGTTAATTAGTATAGAAAAAAATATATATGTAAAACTTGTATTTTTTACCCCTACCCCTTAAACTAGGGGATGGAAGTTTGAGAATTCCGTAAATTTTGATGCTAGAGATCTGACTGATCTGATACAGGGACTGCTTGTTTTAATAATAAAACACATATTTCAGGTTTTTTAGGAAATCACCCCCACCCTTTAAATGAGGGGATGAAAGTTTCTATGAGACTTCCGAAAGTTTCGATGCTAGAGGTCTGAAATTTGATATAGGGATTCCTTGTTTTAAATAATAAAACATATATTTCAGGGTTTTTCGTATATCGCCTCCCACATTTTTAAATTAGGGGATGGAATTAAGCGCGTGCAAAACGCCTCGTGTGTACCCGAGCTTCGGGCTAAGAATGTTGTCAAGTCGTGAATGCGGTGCATTAGAGGCCAGTGATACGTTTTTCGGTATTCCATTATATGCCGCTGCTCCCTAGACGACAGGTGGCTAGATGTCAACATGAGCCGCAATCGAAGAGTCAAGTCTAAACCAGAAATGACAATGCTGAATCCCGATTCCACAAACATGTATTACGAATCCGGAAAAAGGCAAAGATAGAGAGTGGGCTATGAAAAATGCACCTCTGATGTGCAAGAAATAAGGTAAACTGCTCTAATTTCGGGACATACAATATCACGCATTTTGTGGTATTTATGTTTTCATATTTTATAGGTACCACACAAAATATGTGCTAGTGCGAAATCTAATACCCCACCACATAACTGGCGCTGAGAATTCTAAATTAAGGGCAGTGTGGCGAGCGAGGGCGACGCGACAGGACGTCCCCATAGAAACGAAGAGCGAGGCAGGTAAGAGCACGCGTAAATTCAATCCATGTTTAATGTGTCTTTCTACCGCTCCAAGTAGTGAAAATGATATTTATAACTTTTTCCTTTTGTCCTATAAATTTAAGTTTTTTGACATTTTTAATTGATTTAGGACCTAAAAATGGAAACACAAAATACCTCGAAATTAGAGCATTACGTTTAAGAGATCAGCCTATTTTCGCGGGTTACACCGATATTACAGAAATCACGCAACGTATTTATTTGCTAGTAATTTCAAGAGTATTAATTTTATGTTTGATTGTAATGCTGTTTAGTCTAACAAAATGAAATATTAATTTCGTGGTATTTTTTATCCACAAGAAATCTTATTTTATTACCAAACTTTGATAAAAAGTGTTGGTTTCTCAGAAAGCCTAAAATGTTATGTTCTATTTTAATTGAGAAAAAAGTAGGTACTCTTAGTGTATTACTATTATTGTAATGTATTACTTGAATCTTGAATATACTATAAGAAATTTTATCGTCAATCGATTAATCTACCTGCATTTGTTTCAGGATTTAACTTTTATGTGTCGAAATTAGGTTTAAATGACACTATCAAATCTCAATTTTTAGGTATGAATTTTAAATACCCTCGAAATCAGGTTCAGGGACCCTAATTTCGTGTGTATAAGGAAATTCATATAACCTAATTTTGATTGATATTGTCATCTTAGAAGAATGTTTTAGGGTTCCATCGATGTTCAAGTGGTACATAATACAAGTAAATCAAAGGGAAGTTATCTATTGGGCGTTTCTTAAATTGGTCATAAGTTGCTACGATCGCCTTTCTTCATGTTGTTAATTTGTTACATATTTTTTTTCGTGTTTTTAAGTGCAATAAAGTGGGTATATTTATTTATTTTTTATTTATTTATTTATTTATTCGATAGTTTACAATAAGGCTTACAGTAATTATTTACCAAATTGCACTTATTGCTAGATAATTAGTAACAAAAAGCAATACTTATCATTTATCTGTAGAAACTAAATAGTAGAGTCAGATCGTTTGTTAACTTTGGGATTGTATCAGAGAATATGTCAACGAATTTGATTCGATATAACTGAATTGGCTAAACCATTACTTATCTGCAGTTTTATGAGTTTTTAGAACTAATTTTTATTTATTTTTCTGCCAAATTGTACCCGCCAAAGTAATTATGAAAATTTTTTGGCCACTTTGGCCATTTTCATCTTCCAAAATTTTATTAATTGACAACCTATACATATAACTCTTCAGGTTGAATTCACTTGAATGCATTTAGTTTAAATTAAACTGCTACAAAACTGATTTCGTAAATAGAATAAGAGCTGTTGGAATTAAGATTGTCAATAAATATTAGTTGGAGTACGCGTCAATGTCGCTCACACTGTCAAAAAGTTAGAGAGCCCTTACTGGTGAAAGAAGGAAGAACTACTGTTGAAACATCATTCTGAAGGCTGTGCCATGTTAAGGAATTATTAGGGACACAACATCAAACCGATCTCGATGAGCGCCGATCTGTATTCACAGAGGAACACGACCGACTTGTTCAGAGCAACATTATTTTCACTCCCCCGTACAAATCAGCTGTGCGCTCGGCCCGAAATCTACTGAGATGACAAAAATTAAGTTGTTCTGATCAAATCGGTTTCATCCAGAAAGTTTTTCAGAATCGCGTCCCTAACAACCCTTTTCGGCTTACTAGCTTAAAGCTACTAAAAATATCATTTCACCAAAGTAAATAAATGTAAAAATGTATGTTTGATACATTGGTCCAGTTGCAGCGTCTTGCAACAATCGCAGGTTTTTTTTAAATGTGTTGTATTTTCGAATAAGTTTGAGCCGCACCGTGCGATTTTCGCGAAATTAGATTTCAAGGCCATAGCAATTAGTCAAGTATAGATTTTGATTCACATAAAAGATACAATATAACTAATACTTAATTAAACGCTTTAATTATTTCTTTTCACCCCACCTGCTCGACGATGCCACATTATTCAGAGTTATACAGTTATATAGAGTGTTGTTTTTTAAAGTAACATTACATTACATTTTTCCCTCGGATAATTAAAAAAAACATTTACATACAGGCACAAACATTGCTTCGGGCGCCACACCAGGATACCCTGTGTCGTGGGAACTAGAAACAACGAAGTCACACCCATATAAACATCCAGGCCTCGGGTTTTTTTTCTGTACCCTCAGCCGGAGATCGAATTCGGGACCTCTAGCCTGGTAGTCTAAGCCATAACCGCATCGCCACAGAGGTTGTCGTATTACCCTGTTCAATTTGTCCTGAAATAACAGCAAAGTGCGGACACGCCCGGCCGGTCCACGAAGCGCGCGCGCGCCGCACGCTGAGTGCCCGATATTGCGATAGAAGATAGTAAGGCCACAATTTTATAATTTTTAGGTAATTTTCATTAATTTTTTCATAATTGTATGCTTTAGTGTTGTGTTAATAACCACTTCAGAGTCGGGCGTAACTTTACAAAACAACAACCTGTTTATCATGTAAACCTTACGTAAAGCGAGTCATTATAGCCCTTAGATTTAGTAGGGTCATAATGTTCTATTGAATTTCATTATAACCCGCTGGTTAATAATGTAATTTTTCCTATTTTCGTAAACTACGCACGGCGCACTCACAGCCCACCACCCCGTCGTCGAGCTGAATAGAACACATCTAAATATATAAAAAAGCGTTCCATGTGGCACTTGGCGAACTCGAAAGGTCTGGCGAAAAAACTCGAGTCTTATGAGGACAGACTGGAACATTTAAAAATCTGTTCTTTATCAAAACGCTTTGATTGGCATGTCACTTCACACGCCTCTCCGTCGAACAGTACTTAGTGCCAACTCTGCTATTCCACGTCTCTGTACTCAGCTAAACAAATATAGCGACTCTCTCTATATTTTCGAGACATTGAGAACATCGAGAGAGTAGCTGTAGGCCAACTGAAACGCCTAATATTAACTGGACCTTTATATTATCATTCTCCCAACTTAGTTAAAACCAAGTTTATGATCCCAACTTTTTTTAAATGTTTTATTACCCCTTTATCCTAGAATAAGCAAATATTTAATTGGTGCATAGATTGTTAGTAGAAATAAATAAAATAATTTTTTATACAGAAAGTCGGGTTAATTACACCACTTATAACTGAAGAATGGCTGGAAAGTATTTAGTAATGTTTTTCTCCTCCTCTTTTTTGTTGGATTCATCTCTGCCCCGAATAGCAGGATCACTGTTAAAATATCAGAAAAATTCACGAAAAAAACATATCAGAAGATTATTTTTCAAAAAATTTGGTTTGGAACTCCGCCATCTTCCGCAATGGACAACTCACTCATCATTGCTTATTAGATGCTACTAAGTTCCCGGGGCCAGCTAGTTTAAATAAAATAGAAGCCACAGGTGTTATAACACGCTGCAATATACGTAGTAAAACTGCAAAAATTCTGTTAATACATAGTCAGGTCATAAGTTCTGTCACATGTGCAATATGAAATAATTTAGACATGTTTATTATTTATGTAAACATTTATATAGCAAAATGAACTTATTAAAACATAGATTCTTATGGTGATAAAGTTTATTCAAAATGACCCCCGCGATTTTGAATACAGGCCTTTATTCTGCGCGGCCAGTCGTCTATCGCAGCACGAACGAGGTCCATGTCAATATCGGCGGCTGCCTTAATCAAGGATGCCTTGAGTGACTCCAAATCAGGATGAGGCTTTGAGCAGGCCTTTTCCTCCAAATGTTGCCATATCTTGTAATCTAACGGACTTAAATATGGACTGGAGAAGGGCCAGTCTTCGTGCCGGATGAAGTCGATTTCACGCGCCGCCAGCCAGTCTTGTGTGCTTTTCGCTCTATGAGCTGGAGCAGAATCTTGTTGGAATACCCAGTGCCTGTTATTAAACATAGTATGAGAAACAGGTTCCACAAGGTTCTTGAGGACTGTATTTTGATACACAACTGCATTCGTTTTTACGCCTTTCTCACAAAAATGTACCTCAGTTAAGCCCCAATAAGAGACTCCCAACCAAACCATGAGCGAGGATGGAAAATGACCTCGTTGGACACGCGGAATACGGTTGCTCGCTTCTTCACTGCTGTGTGCGTACACCTTATCATTTTGTTTGTTGTAGCTCTCTTCCACGGTGAAAATTTTTTCATCCGAAAAAAGAATTTCCCGATGCTTTTTTCCCCGCGTACCGCTTCAACAAAGCGCGGCATCTCTTCAGTCTCAGGTCCATTAAACGAGCGTCCAAACGATGTCCTGTTTTTCTTCGATATGCCCTAAGCCCTAAGTCTTCATTTAACACCCTTTTCACCGTGGTCCTGCTTAACCCCATCTGAAGGGCCAACAGTTTCTGCTTACGTATGGGATTTCTTTGAATTCGCGCCTTCACAGCTTTTATCACTGCTGGAGTCCTAACAGAGCGAGGGCGACCACTTCTTGACCTGTCATCTACACTACAGTCTTCATTGTATCGTTTTATGGTACGATAAACGAATCGTTTGGTTATATTCAAATTTTTCAGTAAGTCGAAAATCTGAATTGGCGCGTAACCGCAACGATGCAACGCAATAACTGCGACACGGTCTTATTTAAGTGTCCACTCCATATTTAAAAATGAGGAAAATTCTAAAAAGTACACATTTTTATTTTCATGAAAAATTCGAAATTCAAATTCAATAAACTTTTTTGTGGCCAGCGTTCTAAATTAAAAAGTTTTTATTGTGTGACAGAACTTATGACCTGACTGTGTATATAAGATAAGATTTTATTCCACAACTCGACTAATATATCAAACATCAATTTTAACTTTTAATTAACTGTAATAACATGCTGTTCTTAGTTTGCTTGCGTTTTTATTATCTCGCAGGAAGTGAGAAAAGTAGAGTTTACACCCCGGGGATGAAGCTGTTATGTTCAGCGCGCACTTGATTTCCGACTCGCGCCGACTTGTACACTTTCCGCACTTTTAGCATAAATAAATAAAAGTCCTTGTTGTCTTCACTATTTTGGATACCTTACAGTTTCATGTGGAAGTTTTGGACCTGTACAATTAAGGAATGTTAGAAATCTCAAAAAAAGTTTCATATATAGCTGATTTGACAATCATAAAGGTGTTGATAAACCGAAAATAGTATTTGGACGATTCATTTTGGATGGATTTAAATCTACATCCTCATGTGATCATATCATGTTCTAAATCTTAATTAAACAGCTGTTGTATTTGTATGTATTTAAATCGATGTCAAATTACAATAAATATTGATGTTCACGGAATAAAATAAAATACTACGTGTTGTTTTCTTGTTGTTTTGGCTTCTTTCTTGCCCTATCCTGGTATCGACCAGAGACAGTATTCCTGTGTAAGTCGTAGTATCACAAAAACTGACCCAGTGGTCAAAACAAGAACTAATTCGAGAGTATGAAATGGCATGGCATCAAACGACGCAAGCGACGCGCCACCGTCCAGCTATGCTTGTGGCACTGTGATATGCTGATATCACAGTGCCACACAGGTGCTGGACGGTCTCGCCGCGCTGGCCCGATTATTCGAGTGTGACTTGAGTTCCGCAGGGAACCACACTAGTTAGGCTAAGAAACAGATCCTAAATGTCACAAGTGCTTTCAAAACCTCGCCGGGAGGTCCTTGCTTTTAGAATTAAGTGGAACAGTGTGTCACTTGCGGTCGGTAAGTAGACGCAGAGAATCTCCTCCACCGAAGACTGGAACCTATACCGAGGCAAAAAATACAAATGTCAAATAAGTTTACTAAGTATATGTAAATATCTACAGTAATAAAGAAATTTAGATGTGGATTTCATTCTTATTTCCCTCTCGGTGCACGGGGGCCCACTGTTGCAGGATTTTATTCCTATATATGTATTAACTATAATCCCAAAAGGATGTCGGACCGTCTAAGGGCTACCCGGCATTAGCGACAATACACAACACACTACAGTATCTCGATTGTCTCACTCATAAGACTACGTAGGGCATTGTTGTTTTGTACTCTGAGGGCGTTATATGTCCGTCTGGTGTAGCTGTTTCATAACTGGCAGATGTAATATTTAACACTGACAATGTGAATAGGGTAATTTTGATGTCCTCAGAGCACTCGACAAATCTTCGCGCGAGCATGTTACATCTACGCTCCCGCTCGAGGTCTAGGCCAAGTGGAAACGGACACGGTAGACTCGCTCGGCCATTAAAGTTTCTTGACTCAAATATTTCAAAATCAATAGTTGTTATCAGGATGCTGCCGAATCCAAAGAGCCACCAGCCAGCCACACGCGCGAATCTTAAATACTAGTCTTAAATAATAAGATTTAATATACAAATGCGTAATGTAACTAAAGTAGTTTCCATTTATATTTTACAGACCGAGTGAGCGCGAAGCGAGGGCGAAGTGTCTCCGTTCAGCTTGGGCAAAAATGCTGCCGTATGTCTGTCCGGATTTCCGCCTGTTATCCTCTACAGATCGCATTTCTCAACCGATTTACCTACCTATTAAGTAAGTAGGTGGGTATGAAAATCTACTTCTTCCGGCGGCTTCATGAAATTTATAAAGTTGCCAAATCGTAATCAATCTAATATACTACCCACCTTAGTATAAATGTAGGTTTGTAGGTACCTCAGTAAGGAGGTATCTAATATTTTTTACGAGAACCAATACCTAATAATAGTTATTTAGGTATGTTGTTTAACATGTAATGCTAATGCTGTGTAATGTCGTCCTGGAATAGCACCACCCTCATTCCTCCCGTGTGGTACAGGGAAAAGGTCTATCTATCTACATATTTATTTTATCGGCTCCTAAGTATGTGTTTAATTGTTTATTGGATTTATAGGTACTCACTTTCAGGCGCCAGTTATGGAGAGAAGCTTGTCATAGACCTAAACTGAAAAATAAAACTGTTGAACAATTATATAACATGCACGTATAAGGTTTAAACTTTGAAGATGGATGTATATGAAAACAAAATTAAAAAGCACTATTGCTATTTCTGTATCCAACTTACCATCTGCTTCACTATATCCTATGTGTACACAAACTGAGAATACAAAAATAGAGATTATAAAGATTTGATAAACAGAGGTGTTCAACAACAGATCGACATTGCTTTAGTAGGCGTATCAGTTGTGACATCCACTGAAGCCCAAGCATCGCAGGCTACAAAAAAATTGACAGATCATACCCCAAGAAAAAGAAAACTTCGAAGGCAAGTTACAAGTTGTGCCAAAAAGTTGAAGTTGATGGAAGATGCTAAGTCGACGGACGTCACCTTCTGAACAGTTCTTACAAGGATGTGACAAGTTTTTATCACCTAATCTAAGTAAAGTTGTCAAAGCACAAGTCAACTTAAAACCTCATTCTAGGAATAACAGATATTCTAAAGAATTTGAAATATTTTGTCTAAATATTTATTACTCAAGTCCACATGCGCATACGTTTTTCCAAACACTAAGCCATCGCTAAGTTTGCAAAATGTTGTAAGGTTCTTGCGTACATACATTATATTTTCGAAAATAAATTGACTAAACTCTGATTTTTTATTCCGTAGAATTCTGACATTTCAGATATCATAAGGTTCTTTATGAGGACAATTATAATTTTATTCATTTTGAATAGTGTAAAGTTCAGGAGTTAAGTGTGGCTGTGAAGTGTAAAATGCTAGTAACGTCTGAACAGCCAGTGTTAAGTGTGAGTGATTACTAATCAGTAATCAGCGCAGTGAGGCAAATATAAGTATATTCTATTTTTTTGCGAGTAGCCACGTCCCCGGCGCCCCATCCTCCCCTTCAGCCTTCACTCACTGTTTAGTTCACAACGTCGGAACAGCAAATTCGACTGTTTCCCACTCAATAACCAGTTTCTTTTAAACATCAGAGATGCTTCACACAATAGGGCGCAAAACTGCCAATTTCTCACGAAGAATACTGTGGGAAAGTGCCTTGTGTATTAAAAAACTTCAAAGGCAAGTAATGCATCGGTACTGATTCGCGGCTGTGCGCATTGTATTTCAATGAAAGGGATTATTTAGGATTAAGTAAATAAAAAGGCGGTTAATAGATTTACGATCAGATACTGTTTATCATAATTTGATGAGATTTTCTTATGTTATGAAGTGGTGTATCAGCGTTGATATCTCGGTATGTATCTGAGGGCACTCTACATCAGGATGGTCTTCTGGAATGTCTTAATACTCTCCAAAGTGTTTGTTTCGGTCGTACGCCTCCAATCTTGAACAGAAACCACATTTTCAGAATTCTACGGGATAAAACATCAGAGTTTAGCTACAGTTAGTATGTCAATTTCTTTAAAAAGCTCTCTTAAGGCGTATCTTCGTTTTTATCGTTAATATATACCAGGAATTAGAAAGGGCCTGATATGAAACCTTGTGGAACGCTAATTTTTACACTCGATCCATCAGATTTAACGCCGTTGACTTGTGCCTTTTGAATTTTATTGCTTAGGTATGATCTTAGTAGATCCGACGCTTTATTTCTAACTCCGTAATGATTTAATTTCATTAATAGCGTATTATGTTCAACACAATCAAATGCCTTCGACAGATCGCAAAAAACTCCGATAGCATCCTGTGCGGCCTCCCATGCAGAATAAATGTGAGATTTAAGGGTAATACCTGTATCGTAGTCGATTTGCCCCTAGTGGAACCGTATTGTTTGGCGTGGCGTAACTTCAACCGTACAGAACAACTGTTTTGTACGGTTGAAGTATGAGAGCATTTGATTGAGTATAATCTTTACGAATATTTTACTTAGTGCTGGAAGAACAGATATTGGTCTGAAATTTGAAGGATCACCCTTATCTCCCGACTTGAACAGAGGTATCAGTTTACTGTGTTTTATGAGGTCTGCGAAAGCTGAACTGACTGAACCAATGACTTTGACTGATATACCCCACCGGTCTTCAGTATTTTTTAACTTAAGTAATCTAAATGTTTTGACAATATCCTGGGGATATACATGATGAAATTTTAAATATATATTACTGACGCTAGTGTTATTTTTTAATTAAGTCTCTGCTTGATATTAAGATGAATTTAGACGATCTGTTGTGAGTAAGGGTACATTGGTGAAGAATGTTTCGAAAGCTCGAGCAACATCAGCGTTGAATTTAACAACATCACCTATCTTTAGGTAGAAATCATTGTCCTTTGGTATAACTTTGCCAGTTTCACGGTTTATTACTTGCCAAACTCTTTTCATCCTATAATTTGAATTTTGTATTTTTATATTAATGTGTCAAGATTTTGCAGTTCTACAAGCCAACTTGAAAGTTTTGGAATATTTGTTACCATAGTCATGAAATTTTTGATCAAAGTTTGTTCATAAAGGTCATAAAAGATAACTCTACTTTTACGAATTCCAAACGTTGCCCAGTCATTAAATATAGATTTACCGTTGTAGTCACTGCCTTTCTTTAATTTAAAAACTTTATTGAATTCTGTTTGAATAATGTTGAAGAAGTATGAGTAGATTTTGTTTGGGTTCTGTTCATTAAAATCCGGTACCAGCAAATTTATATCTTAGTTTTTCGTATATGTCTGTAGTCTATGGGATGTTATAGGCATATAAAATGATGGACCAGTCTTATCCTTACTAGCAATAGTAAATGAAACTACTTGACAACTGTGAACGGAGGGTAAGCAGTTAAATACGCTTTAACTGGTGAATGCACAGTCACAAAAAATCGTTATCTAAGCAAGTTTGGCTGGTAAGTGTAAATCTAGTCGGCTCTAGAAATACATAACATAAATTAAATGATTTGAACAGAGTTATACCCACACAAATAACACAAAAAACATCAATATCAGATTTTTTTTGAAATAATTCTCACACAAGTTCTTTGCCAGGTAGCCCCTGGATGTTTTGATGGGTAATATTTAAGTGGGGCTTACACTCCGCTTCATTCCGCTTCGAGCTGTCAATTAGTACAGACGTATTACTGGTTATTATTAAACTATATACCCACATTACTGAACTTTTACAAAATGACTTTGAAAAAGTGCTCAACATGTAATAAAAACATTACTAAAAAAGCCCCTGGAATAGAGTGCAGCAGATGTAAGAAGTGTGTGCATGCAACCACCGAATGCGCCAACATCTCAACCAAGCAGATTGCTGCACTGCGCGCCACCAACGGTCTAGAATGGAGCTGCGAGGAGTGCCTGGGAGGTATGTCAAAACGTTCCTCTTTCTTCATACTCTCGATGAGCCGGATACTGACAATGACGAGGCAAGAAAATCCGTCACCATTGATGTTAATAAACTGCTGACTAACATCACATTCGAAATGAGAAAAACTATAAAGCAAGAATTAGAAAGCTTCCAAACCTCCCTCGAATTTATTAGCGATCAGGTGTCTGGACTAGAAGAGACCCTTAGAAGCCAGAACACAAAGATTAAACAACTAGAAAATAAAAATATAGACCTAACAAACCATAACAAGAATCTTGAATTGAGAATCTGCGCAATGGAACAGCGACAGCATGCATTTGAACAACAACAACTATCAACATCGCTGGAAATAGCTGGATTATTGAAAACGGCTGAACAGGAAGACGTATCTTTACTGATAAAGATAGTAGCGTCAAAGTTAGATGTCAATGCAAACGACGTTATGACTGCCCGTCGCTCTGTACCCCGTAAAGAGAAACCGGGAATAATCCTCTGCGAAATGCGTTCGAAATCTAGCCGCGATCAGTGGGTGAACTCTAGCAGAGACAAGGAGCCTACGGTGGGAAACATCCTCGGTTCGTCCGCTTCAACGGAGTCATCAGCAGACCGTGTCTACATCAGGGAAGCATTATCTCACAACACCAAGACGCTGCTTTATCTAGCCGGTACAAAACTACGCCCGACCTTTCAATATGTGTGGTGTAAAGAAGGAAAGATATTAGCATGAAAAAATAAGGACGCCAATGCTATCCCAATATTCTCAGTGAAAGACATTGACATGTTACTCCAATAATATCCTTATTTCACATCAATGCATCAATAGCAGGAAACGCCAATATGGCTGAATTATTTAATTGTTCAAACATAAACCACTTTTTCCAAGTCTTACCTCAAAAATGCATTCGTCTATCATGTCTTCATGTAAACATAAGATCGATGTTGAAAAACTTTAACAAACTTGTTCAAATAATAGATAGTTGTCCAAATAATATAGATATAGTAACAGTTACCGAGGCAGGTATTTCAGATGAAATCTCAAATATTTTCCAAATCTCTGGCTATGCATACGCAATTACGTAATCATCAAAAAGGAGGTGGCATAATCATGTACATTCGTAATTATCTCAAGTTCACACTGAAATCTAAAATAACCCACACTTTTGAAAACATCACTGGCATTGTTAAATCACCCACAAATGAACTACTAACAGTCTGTATAATCTATCTTCCACCACATAAAAATAAAATAATCTTTAATAATGAACTACACCATTTACTCTCGTGCTTCACAGATTCTAAGTGCCTTATTTTAATGGGTGATATCAACATCGATCTTAAGTTAAACAGTTCTCACAGAAATTCTTATATAGACATGCTATCTGTGTTCGGTCTAACGTGTGGCATCGCCGACCATACCCGTATTGAAACGCGCCGTGATAAGATAACAAAATCTTGCATTGACCACATTTTTATTCGTTGTCACACGTTAGATGCATACACAGCGGCAGTCGATACTATGCTGGCTGATCACCGCGTCACGATAGCTACCTTTGTTGGCTCGCCTCCGCCCGGCAGGGTTCACATACAGGGTGACGAAAAGGATAAATGTACTCAGATAGTAGATAGTGACAAGTTATTAAAATATTTGAACAATATTGACTGGAACCGTTCAGCCAAAATGAATACAGCTAAGGATATCTTTGAATTTATCAAAGAATCGTTTCAATTAGCCATACAATTATCCACAAAAACCAAGAAAAAGCGTGATCATATTAGAAGTCGGGAACCGTGGAAAAAACAAAAATATCCTAAACCTGATGCAAAAAGAGACATTCTCTTTGGTCTCTGGAGAAAAAACCCAACAAATCACGACCTTAGACTGCAATATAATAAAATTCGAAATAAAACTAACAAAATCATTGAATTTTACAGAATTCATAATTTCATAATTTCTTTATTGCACACAAATAATTATATTGACAAGATATATATTAAAATAGTGTACAAAGGCGAGCTTATCTCTAACAAGAGATCTCTTCCAGTAAACCATGTCAGGATGAAATAGGTTAATCACAGAGCACGGATAGACCGATGTGTACAACATACCATTACAACTCAATAAACTACATACATGATATACATCCTAAATATAAATAAATATTAAATATATATATACATATATAAATTATAAATACATAAATACTACCTATATTTCTAAAGAGATAGGAAGTGCTTCTTCACACGACTTTTAAAGATATTGAGAGTAGGACTATCCCTGATGGTGCAGGGGAGTGAATTCCACAACCGAATGGCCCGGAGTCTAAACCCGTGCTCGTAAGTTGCGGTGTTATGTTGTGGGGTCGTGAGTTTAGAAACTGTGTGGGTCCTCCGAGGCCTGCTGGAAGAAACAAATTGAAAACGGTCTCGTAGGAAGGTTGGATAGCGTGGATTCCGCAAAATGTTGTAGAGGAGGTGGAGGATGTGAGAATCCCGACGAAGACGGATCGGAAGCCACTTCAACTCTTTGCGATGCTGTGATACATGGTCGTATTTGCGCAGCCCGAAGATAAACCGAATCCCGAGATTTTGAAGTCGTTCGAGTTTCTTCAGTAATTCTTCGTTAGCACTGAACCAGCAGACATCATCATAATCGATGAGGGGTAGAAGAAGAGACTGAGCGAGAGTGATTTTGGTCTGTCGAGGCAAAAAGTATTGACAGGAGACTTCAATACTTTTTGCCTCGACAGACCAAAATCACTCTCGCTCAGTCTCTTCAGAGAGTGAAAAGTAGCAAATACTCGTCGACTGACCTCGTTGACATGAAATAACCAGGACTGCTGGTTATCGAAGATGAGACCCAGGTTTTTAGCTTTATCGCTATACATGATGGTGGTACCATTGAAAGTGACAACTGGAATAGGCTGTTGCTGTAACAGTTTTAGAGAATATCTTGTACCTATAATCATAACCTGGGACTTAGTCGGGTTAACCAGGAGTCCGAAGGATGAAGCCCAGCTTTGTACACCCTCAAGATCTGCGTTTAGTTTCTCCACAGCAGAGTTTACATCATTAGGAGAAAAGTGGCGATATATCTGGAGATCATCAGCATAAAGATGATATGAGGAAGACAGGACATCCGAGATGGAGTTAATGAAAATCGAGAATAGGAATGGAGAAAGTATACCGCCTTGAGGGACGCCTGTAAAGAGGTCACACCATTCAGTGGAAGTATCCTCCGACCTGATACGCTGTTGCCGATCCCTTAAATAAGAGTCGAACCAGCTGGCAGAGGAAGAGGAGACGTTCAGGGATCTAAGAACCTCAATGAGAATGTCGAAATCTATGCAGTTGAAGGCACTACTGAAGTCACGTAAAGCTAAGACGGAAAGCTGTTTGCAGTCCATGGCTAGTTGGATGTCATCTGTGACTTTCAGCAAAGCCGTGACGGTGCTATGTCCCGTTCTGAATCCTGACTGGAAAGTGTTTTGAAGATTGTTGGAGGAAAGGTGATAGGAGAGCTGGTTATGGACAATGGTCTCAATGACTTTGGAGAGGATGGGCAGGATTGAAATGGGGCGATACTCTTTGAAAGAGGCGGGACAGGGAGTTTTAGGTAATGGGATGACTAGCGCTCTTTTCCACACTGTGGGGAAGACGCCATTTGATATGGAAAAGTTAATAATGTGTGTGATAGCAGGCAATAGTTCGTCTAGGATCAACAGTAGCATTTTAAGGCAAATTTTGTCATCGCTTACAGCTTTTCAGTTGACAGCCAATAATGCCTTCTTGACCGTTTCGATTACAACATTGCTTAACTTGAATGGTGTGGTGTCTGGTAAGGGCTTAGAGCGAAGGCTCTGAAGCGTAGAGTGTTTGACAGCGGGATCCATCACAACAGGCTGGGCAGAAAGAAACTGGTTGAGACCATTGAGATCTACATTACCAGCTTGTAGGTCCTGGGACTTACCCACGCCAAGCGTTCGTAAGAATTTCCACACCTGGGCTGGAGTATAATTCTCAATGCATTCGTGGATGTGCCGATGTTTAGCATCGCGACAGAGACGGTTGCAACGATTGCGAAGCGACAGAAACCTATACTATCAAAATAAAATCAAAGATAATTATACCAATCCTAGAAATTTATGGAGAATAATCAATTCAATATGCGGTAGAACTTGTAAGAATATCGATGATGCAATAATAGATGCGTTCAGTCCTCTAAACATCTCAAATACTGAAATAGCCAAACGATTTGCTGCAGAATTCGATGAATCCGTGAAAAAGATCAGCCCTCAGTGCAAAATAAACATTCTCGATGAAACCAGATTCAACACTGTTGCGAATGTCAGTATGCGCTTCCGAAAAGCCACGCCACGAAAAATCCATTAACTTATATGTGATTTAAATGGCAGAAAAGCATCAGGCCTGGATAAAATTAGGGTTCTAGACATTAAAGCCATTAGTGAGAAAATAGCAGGTACAATAGCGCATCTTATTAATACCAGCTTACATACGGGTAAATATCCTGATGATATTTATATTATAAAAAAACTTTGACATATTTAGTGGCTCTTGTATGCTAGAGATTTCCTCTATTGTCTTATGAACTAATTTAAATTACTCGGAATAGATTCCAATGTTGCATGCAAAGTATGATTAACAGGTGAATTCCCAATAGGCGTGCATGTCATATTACTCTTAACATAAGCAGGTTCCTGATTAACCTGTTCAACAAAAACAGCTGATGTCAAGTTGAACTTGGTTAAACCAACTATAGCTGCGCTGCATATATTATACGCTAACAATGTAGCTTCTAATTTTCTATATTTATTAGACAGGTACAACGTATCCTGTGTCAGAGTAGTTTATGAATAAAACTATTCATGTCGATGTATAAAATAGCATCGCTGTGATGACACTTTAAATTAAATAAATGAATATTCATTGTATGCACAGATTTTTTCTGTAGTAATGTCAAATTACAGGCGTATGGAAAATTGCACAGTATAAATTTGCATTTCATCCTACTATGTAAGACTAGAAGTGTTTCAAATCTTTTATTCAAATCATTCTGACTGATGTTTGAATTATTTCCCACCATAATTACAATAGTGCTGTACTCAACATAGATACCACGACTAATTATCTTCACAAGATCTACAAATGAAACATTTGGACAGCAAATGTGCGTTACTTTTTATTTGAGCTGGTAATATAGTAGAGGTCCAAATCCTGCACCACCTAATTTGTCGGAGAAAAACAGAGTTTTTCTCTGAGCACATATTTTGGTAGCTGGCGGTACACGAGTGGAGGTGAGGGGCGGGACACATATGTTGGGGTACGGTGCGATGCACGTGCCGGCGGGTGGCGCAGCATTCGCGGCAACGAGCGTCGCAACGCGCGTAACAGCGAGCGGCGCGGCCCTCAGGGCAGCGGCAGCGTGCGGCATAAGACACGCGCTCGCGCTTTTGAGCTGCGAGGTGCCTCCTCGTCGATGACGGCGACGCTGTTTTTTGGTTGGGACAGCGGTGGACGCTGCAACACTCTCGTTGAGGGGGGTCCAGACCAGAGTTAGTGATGGCAGTAATCATAAGACTAGCAAGGCAGCAGCAAGCCCACAGGCTTGCTACTGCCTTGCTAGTCTCATGATTACGAATTACAGCGAAATTTGTTGCTTAAAGTGCAACATTTGTTGAGTAGTCTTATAGTGAGGCAGAAAGATACAGGCAAAGAAGTCACAAAAACCATAAAATTCATCAATGCATTTTCTATAACAATATAAGCTATTGTCTGGTTGTATGATGATTTGAAGAAAGAGTCTGGCTTCGATGAATTTTACTTGCTGATGCGTAGGCTAATATAAAATTAGAATATTTTTTTGGCGTTAAACGTGGGAATTGTAGGGAACCAACTTGTATTCAGTTAACTTGTGTTAGATGTTAAAATTATGTCACGAAAGTAATTATGCTGATGATGTTAATAATATTTTATCACAATGAAGTACATTTATCCAGCACAAATCCATATTCGCACGCAATGAAGAGGTAATCCGTCCATCCACAAAAACGCTTTCAACAAATTTTGATATTCCTGAGCAGAATAGTTTCCTATATGCTTTTGGTTATATATTGCGGCGTTGCATAGATGAACAAAATTTTTTATCAATGATTAACTAAGCGTCAAATTATTTTACAAACAACAAGTATTTTCTACTTAAGCAAAAATAACATACAATACTTTGCATGATTCCTTTGGTGGACTGCAGGTACCTCTCGCTGATTTCGTTGAATACTGTACTAACCTACAAGTCTGTTTTAGTCAAAATTTCCACTCGTTTGTTGGAAACAATATTTGAGATTAATTATTTGAAATACTAAGTACTATAGAATTTAAATCACGGTCATGTTCGTGTTTTCTCCATTCTTTCGTGATAAGATTGTTCATCCGAATGCGAATTCGGATGAACAATCTTACAATAGAAAATTAAAAACATTCAAAAATAAAGTGTCACGTAAATATCTAGCAATGCAATATGTACATGTAAATATACCTATACAGGGTGTAACAAAAAGGGGGTGACAAGCCGAAAGATGGTTGTAAGGGGCATCATTCTCAACAACTTTCACTATGGGACCAACTTGATCAGAGCAACTTAATTTTTTTCATCTCAGTACATTTTCGGCCGAGCGCTCAGCTGTTTGAAAGTTGCTCTATCAAGTTGGTCCCATAGTTAAATTTGTTCATAATGATTCCCCTAACAACCGTCTTTCGGATTGTAAACGTCTTTTTGTTACATCCTGTAAATGAATCATAGAATTACATTAGATTTTAAAAAATCACAGTTATTTTGTTTGTACATATGGATAAATGATAACATTACAATGGTAATAATCACAATTGTTGTATTTACAATTTTGTGACAACTCCAGCATATTTGCGTGTGGCAGCGTAAGTACCTACACCGGCGGCGGCGGCGGCATCGCGCGACATCATAGGCGATGCGCTACTGTAGGGAGGAATATTGTAATACTGTGCCCCCGGTATACGCTCACCTCTCGCATGCGGTCACTCTAGTTGAAATTGTACAACGCTTGATCCGATCCAATCATTATGATTGAATAACACACGATAGTCTATTTGATCGAAAAGTTATTGGCTCGACACAATCTCGAGCATAAAAAATTCAAGAAAATTGTCGAAATAACTCGATCGATGAAACGGTACTAGTTTCTACTAGTACTACTAGTCATCCATAAAAATTGTACATAGAAGCTTACGTACCAACTTACACACAATCTGTCGGTGCGCTGACCAAATCTGATAAGTAAGTGTTATTTTTAGATATTTTTTATATTCGCTAGCGGTCATTATTTTTCAACATTCTAACCGTTAAAATAAACTCTTTCAGCAGATGAGGCTTGGTTTCCGAAAAACCAATCCATATATGTGCATTAAGATAGCTGAAAAATTTATGATGAGCACAAATGCACATACGGAATTTGGCTTTTCATCGAGTTACTACACATATCAGTTTGTTCATGCGAAATTAGTTTCCATTTGCAATAAAACGTTTATTTTGGGCACTTCCGTGTTTCGGATTAACACAATTGATGGCGTGGGAGTACCGAATGGAGGCGTCTCAAGTCGGACACTGCCGAAGAGGTTGGACCAGAAATAGATGGCGTGACGGGAGTGATTCTGATAATCGCTCGCCTGTTGCTAACTACGACTAAAAAACTCGCTCGCAGCAACAGGCGAGCGAGTTTGTTAGTTATACAGAATGTCCCACGGCTAAGCCACATGGAGGGAAAGTACTTTTAATATTGTGTAGAATGAGCATTTTACTGATATACAACTTTATTCCGTTTTTAGAAACAATTTTCACTGCATGCAAAGACTTTTTCAAAGTCGCCTGTACGAACCGGTAATCGAAGTGGACAAATTTGTAAAAAATAACCCTGTATTTTTACGATACCGTTCGGGAGGCGTTATCCTAAATAGAGGAAGACCAAAAAAATATACATCATCTTACTTTGGAAGACACAACAAAGTTGACGAAAAGACTATTCGATTTACCTGAAAAAAATGTAATTTAATTGTAATATTGCATGGCCTTCCTTAAAGGGGATTTACACGATCAGTTCTACCGCATCCGTTCGCAAGCCAACGCATGGTGTAAACAGTCAACGCGCCGCCCTCAGAACGTATCGGCGACCGGATCGGTCGCCGCGCTAGGTGGCGGCGGTGACGTCGCGTCGGTCGCCGATCCGTTCTGAGGGCGGCCGGATGCTTACTCGTTGACTTACTCATAGGGTAAATGCGCCTAATATCATAGTTTTTAGTTTCATCGTCCATTTTTATTAGTATAGAGTATCAAATAATTATGTAATTAGAATGTGGTTCAATGTACTGTCTGCCTTTCTCTTTTTAACCAGCTTAATAAGAGTACAATAAATAATAATAAACCCTCCATAAATGCCATACAAAAATGGCCCGCGATATTGAACCTTATTGTTTTGTAACAAAGTTCAACACCTATGAAAAAATTGTCCGGCTCCCGGTCGCCGCCGGTCGCTTGCACTGTCAAAACGTTCCACAAGTGAAATGAGTAAACAACTTTTATTTTTATGGAATCACTAGCGAGGGGTCTCGCTAGGATTCTCTGTGTAGTGCTGACTAGTCTCTTTCGCTTATGTAGGTACTCTTAAGTTACACCTATGTATAAATTTAAATTAAGTTATAATAGTTTATAGGAATGATACATAATGAAGGGCATCAAAATTCGAGCGTGGGTTTGAATTACAACATCATACGAGTGTTTTAATGCTTAGTTATGTACAGTTACATATACTACTTTATCTATACATATCATAATAAAAACTTTTCGCTGAGAGTGCGAATTCGCCTTAGTGTTGTGAGTTTTAGGGCTACGTCAATGTTTGGGGTGTCAAAAGATGCGTATCGGCAAGGGCCACAAGATATTAAAAATACATACAAACCTTTTTGGTAGAGGGCACCACTGTTTGTTTGTAGCATAATTGTATCCTGTGGTTTGTAACAAGCGACACGTCACATTGTCAACAAAGTCTGTGACAAAAACCAGTTTCTTGATGTCGTGGATTCGAGAAATTGTAGTACCTGAACCCATTTAATTAGGTTTCTTCGAGGATATATTAGATAGGTTGAAGGACGAGCTCAGAAAACGTTGGATCTGCCATTGCTATTTGACAGGTTTGATCCTCATTATCCAGTATAACCAATGGAAAGGCCCGTATTAATATAGGTACTGCGCTCATCTCTGAGTAAATGACAGTTTTGACATGGCGTCATTGTGACATGACAAGTTAGCTGAGACAACTCTCAGAGCTGAGGACTGTTTATTTTTAGTGGCTCTGTGAGCTACAGACATCGCGAGCGATACATGAAATTTGCGTTTTTCTAAATTATTTTCCAACGCCTCACACCCCCGACCCCTTGGAGTTTATAGGATAAACAACTGAAATTACTATAAATACAAATATTCCGACTGCATTTTATTTCAATACCACATACACAAAGGCCGTAGCAGCCTTGGGAACAAAAAGTGCCCCCAGAGCTATCGACTCCTAAATTGGATCAGTGGTTACCTAAGTAGAGTTTGTCAAGTATGCCAAGTATTAGTCCAAAATCATTTAGGGTTCCGTATAAAATGAAACAAGTAAATGTAAATAGATTTTTATTTTTTCTCCGAAAGTTCTTTGTTATAATGCTTGATTTTTTGGGGAGGTACTAAAGCGATTATTGTGCAAAATCTGGCAATAAAATCATAAAACTTCTTCTTTGATATTTCCAAGAAAACTTAAAATAAAATCTTTGAAACTTTTTTTTTGACACTTCTAAAATAACGACCACTCTAAATTACAACTTGATATTTGCCTTTAATCGCTATAATTAACCTTGAAAAAAATCAGGTATTTAACAAACCAGTAACACTGTCAAAATTCAAAATTTACATAACAACATCGTCGAAATAAGGCATATTAATTGGTAATATACGATTTGAAGAGTATCGTTCAAAAATAGCAGTGGTATTAATCTTCATCGCTGTTATCGTTGATTACGACAACGGTCGCTTGATCTGAAAACACCTTACTTAATATTTCAGCGGGTCTTATAAGTTTTGCCAAAAATCTGGCATGCGATAAGTAGTAAATGACAGCGGCGACGTGTGAACTACATGGGGGAGAACTACAAAACTATTTTGAATTAAAGAAATGTCTCTTTGACAGATTACTAGAAATCTTTGACTATCTAGTCAAAGCTCCTTTATGGTCAAAGCTAGAAATCGACTTGTTTTTGAGCTTCTCACAAAAGACGCAATCCTCTCTTTGAAAAAATGGATATAGAAATTATAATTAAAAATATATTTTCTGCAAAAAGAAATAAACGATTATATGAATTATGTATAAATAAAATTATCGATTGCTTGAATGAAGCGAATATTGCTGATTTTGTTAATTCAGGTGAATGTGTGTTTGAAATAATTTCAAACATACAATCTGTTATTTTTTCGTTACCGTTGCCGAGAGTGATATTGGTAGAAATATTTTTTATAGCACTTCCGCCATATGAGGTCTATCTCTCTGAAGAAGGAATGGTGTCCACGGGCCAGTGCCAAGACTGCGAAAATATTTCATATCCTGTATACAATAATCAAGAACTCGTTAATGTACATAATCTCTATTGTGAACGTTGCGGTGGTGAATTATTTTTGCAGGAAACTTATTATATGTAGCTAATAGTTTTGTGAATATACTCTTTGGATTTATTGACTTTGAATCTTTGAATGTAGTAAGAATGTGTAGATGTCAACATAGGTAGCACTCGTCATTCTTGATATCAGTAGGAAAACATGACACACAATAATCAAACAACATCATAATATGTACATACGTACTGTTATCTAGATATTATACACAATCTTTATTTTTAAGTGGTCTGCAATCGCGATGGCTGATAAAAGGGAAGTGAGTTGTGCTGCTTGTAATCGTTTACTAAAAAATGTTCCTGGAAGAAAAAGAAAATTATCCACAGATAAGGATGTTGAATACTTTTATAATATTACTGGGCAACTATTTTCTATCGGAGATATATTGTGTAATAAATGTCGACTCAAAAAATATCGCGATTTACAAGTTCTGCAAGCGCAAAGCTCCATCAATAATAATAACACGCCGAGCAATAGTAGTTTTGCCACTAACCCTGATGATATTAACCCTGGTTACGACTCCGATGATATTAACCCTGGTTACGACTCTGATGATATTAACCCTGGTTACGAATCCGATGATGATTTTGTGATTCACGCAGTGAATACAAATAATGATAACATCTCCGAACACATTGAGCTTATGATCTCGAGAACTGTATCGACTCATAAATACTGTTGCTTATGTTCAAAAAAAACTAACATAACTACTGTACCACAAATTGCTAGAGTGCAAGCATACACAATGCGGAAAATCTTTATTCCAAAGGGAAATAGGTGTTGCAGAGATCACCTAATTAAAAACAGATTTTTTGATAATTGTTTAAATGATTTAAGAGCTTATTCTCCTTCATCGGTTTTTGATTTAACGGATTTAACAACGATTTTAGGACTTCTGGGAAATGACGCCAAAAATACTATGTTTACATCAATAGGTAATTTTTCTCTATCAGATAATGATATAAAAGTATTTACTGGTCTGACTTGGGAAAACATAACTGCAGTAACGAACTTGCTGTCATCATCGTTGCGAGACACGAAGACAAGGAGTGTTGTTCAAGCAGTTGTAGTTTTTCTCATGAAACTGAGAACTGGCAACTCTAACGTAATGATTAAAACTATTTTACAACTGCCGTATGAACAAGCCGTTTCAGAATATGTGGGAAGTGTGATCAATGCTTTTGAAATCATTTTACCTTTACGATTTGGCATCAAAAGTTGCATAAGACAAGACTTGATTGTGAACCACACCACAATTATTGCAAATGAGCTATGTGGCACTAATGATACGTTGATTGTTATTTGTGATGGTACATATGCGAGCCACCAAAAAAGTAAAAACAACAACTATCAAAGAAAGTCATATTCTGGTCAAAAGAAAAAGCACTTATGCAAACCTTTTACAATATGTGCAACGGATGGCTTCGTTATTGACATGTTGGGCCCTTATACTGCAAATGAAAATGATGCAAGTATACTGAGAAAAATAATGGACGATACATCAACGGGTTTGAGATCTTTAATGTGCCCAGGAGATATTTTTGTTCTTGATAGGGGTTTTCGCGATATTGTGCCATACTTGGAAACAAAAGGATTTAAAGTGTTGATGCCAGCTCTTAAGGGCAACCGGAAACAATTAACTTGCCAAGAGGCTAATGAGTCTCGATTTGTAACAAAAATTCGATGGCCTGTGGAAGCGGTGCATGGCATGATAAAACAAAAAAATAAGCTTTTAGACAATGTTATTAACAACAAAATTCTACCTAAAACCGGTAGTTTATACAGAATAGCCTCCTACTTACTTAATGGTTTCGGGAAAAGGTTAACATCAGATGCAACCACAACCGAAGAGGTTCTTAACCGTTTTCATAGTATGAGAAATATTGACAATACATTAGAAAACGAAGTCGAAAAAAATGGTTGGCTCCGAAAAAAACTCCCCTTTGAAGCTGTAGACTCAAGTGCTATTCTGGACTTTCCTGAACTAACGGAACGTGAAATGATTATTCTTTTTACGGGTAGGTAGCCCTTCAAGACTATTTCGGCATATTTTCTTCGTTACGCATATCTGCCAGTACGGGACAATATGTTTTTCATACAGTTAGTTGATTTTCTGATCGTTAATAGTTTCTTTTTCTTTCAGGCACTTATCAATTCCACCAAGCCGTATCGTACTTAGCAGAAGTGATAAACGACGACGGCACTTTGAACATACAATACGTGAAAGATAAAACAAACATTTTGAAAATTCAAATTCAGTCGCGGCATATTTCTAAAAAGATTTATAAATGTTTTATTCATTACAATCCGCATATTGTTGGCATTGCTGGGATCGAAAGGTACTATTGCGAGTGTGCTAACGGATTGCGGACGGTAGGATGCTGTTCACACGTCGCCGCTGTCATTTACTACTTATCGCATGCCAGATTTTTGGCAAAACTTATAAGACCCGCTGAAATATTAAGTAAGGTGTTTTCAGATCAAGCGACCGTTGTCGTAATCAACGATAACAGCGATGAAGATTAATACCACTGCTATTTTTGAACGATACTCTTCAAATCGTATATTACCAATTAATATGCCTTATTTCGACGATGTTGTTATGTAAATTTTGAATTTTGACAGTGTTACTGGTTTGTTAAATACCTGATTTTTTTCAAGGTTAATTATAGCAATTAAAGGCAAATATCAAGTTGTAATTTAGAGTGGTCGTTATTTTAGAAGTGTCAAAAAAAAAGTTTCAAAGATTTTATTTTAAGTTTTCTTGGAAATATCAAAGAAGAAGTTTTATGATTTAATTGCCAGATTTTGCACAATAATCGCTTTAGTACCTCCCCAAAAAATCAAGCATTATAACAAAGAACTTTCGGAGAAAAAATAAAAATCTATTTACATTTACTTGTTTCATTTTATACGGAACCCTAAATGATTTTGGACTAATACTTGGCATACTTGACAAACTCTACTTAGGTAACCACTGATCCAATTTAGGAGTCGATAGCTCTGGGGGCACTTTTTGTTCCCAAGGCTGCTACGGCCTTTATGAATGCCTGAGTATGAAAGAAGCCGCACCAGTAAATGTGCGCTTTTACCCTACGTGGCGGCGGTACTTCAAAGGATTGTTTGTCGGAAACACACTCCAATCAGTCAGGGTGCAAGTGTTGCCAACTCAGTGGATTTTCCACTAGATATGGTGATTTAACTTCCATTTTAGCGGTCAAAAATGGTTTTAGTGGCTAGTGGATTTTCTATTGGATTTGGTTTATTCAGTTAGTTGTCGCTAGGCGACGTTGGCGTGAGTTACTGCGCATATGTACAGGTATTGAAAAGTGATTACTGCGCATTCAAGGCCACCGCTCATAACTCGTTGCGCGACGTATACCACATTCAACCAACTAGAATAATTTTCATAATTATTCTTGTTGGAAAGATCGCACTCATAAAAAGGTGCATAATTTTTTGTTGTGTTGGCAACAAAACATAACCATTCCCCGAAACAAGTTTTTCAATTTATTCTATGATTTCGATTAGACTTTATTTGTATGACTACTAGGTCGAGTTTGATTGGGTTCGTTTGATCTTCGCCGCGTTCTGTTTGCGAACGCGGCGACGATCAAACTTACCTTACGCCATCTTCTGTCTGCATAGTGCCTATGATATGCGTGTACGTGACCGCTTTTTAGGGTTCCGTAGAGAAACACAGCAACTGTATGCAGAAACTATTAGAACTTCACAGTTGAAACTTGGTATGTAGATGTATTCTGTGAACCGCTTTACGATTTTTTATACAAAAATTGAAAAATTAAAATAATTAAAATACATGAAACTGAAAACATATTTTTTTCATCAAACCTATATTGTGTGGGGTCTCTATAGACAGGTCTTTAAAAATGACGTAGAAGTTCCTGAAACCATTTTTCCTCAAAGTAAATCGCTGAAGAGACGGACCCTTCCAAAGTGGACAATTGTGTGTCCCCCCCCCCCCACCCCTTTAACTTTTAAAGTAAGAGAGTGAAAAATTTACAAAAAATATTCTTACAACGAAAATTGGTTTGAACAAAATAAAATAAGCACTTTTTAAGTATAATAGTAGTTTATGTTACTGCTGCATAAGGGAGGGCATTAAAACTCGAGAGTGGGTTTATGAAACGAGCTGAAGGCGAGTTTCATAATAATATCACTCGAGAGTTTTAATGCCTAATTATGTACAGTTACATACACTAGTTTATCTACACACATATCATAAGCTCTCTTTGATGTGTTCAGGAACCGCATGTTTGACCGGCATTGTGGTTCTGCAATTGTTTAGCTTGATCTTTAGTACCAACTTCACGCAGGCGGGCGTCGGCGTTCGAAATTTGAATGTCAGTACCAACTTCACAGACAAACTAGGGACGGCACGCGGGTGGGCGTCGGCGTTCGAAATTTGAATGTCATTATATGTAGAGAAACTACACATAATGACCATTATGTGTAGTTTTCCAGATACGAAACGAGTTTTTACAAAGTAGTTTAACATAATGCTGATCGTAACGTGCGGTTTTTGAAAGCAGTAAAGAGGGTTTATGATACGTGTGTAGATAAATGTATTAAAAACCGCAAAGATAACTTTGTCATTCATACAAACTCTATGAAAATCAAAGTTACATTACAACACAAACATCCAGTCACATAATTACTTGCTACAACGGAACCCTTCAGGGGCGAGTCCGGCTCGCACTTGGCCACTTTTTTATTTAAGGTACAAATTGCATGCTTTTTCATAATAATTAATTATAAGCTTTCAATATCGTTCATTTTGATACCTACTCCACTTGATAAGAGATTAGAAGTTTTTTTTTTCTTTGTCACTCAATATAGCATAACAGAATCTGCTATATTGTTCTTATGATGACGTCATATTTATACCATCCTATGACTCTTGGGAATACTTGGGATAACGTCTTAATCGGTTTAGTAGTTTAGAAAAAATCGTGGATGGTAAAGAATCTCACTCAGATTTATGTGTACTCATACTTATACGACATACATGTACCTACCCGTACCTCATTATTACACACCCATTACATACATGTACGTACCCCATTTCAGGGTACGTACAAGTATGTACGTACCCTGAAAACATTATGGAAAACCAGTAAAGTGCGAGTCGAACTCGCGCGCGAAGGATTTCGTACCCCCGTACAATGGTAGGGATGGTGTGGAGTGAATAGTTTGTAATAACTGTGCCTTTACCACTTCAAAGGGGAAAAGCCATGACGCTATTTCTTTATTTTTACCCGAATACAGCGAAGCCAAAAGAAGGGTTATGTGTTTGACCGGTATGTATGAATGTTCATTTGTTCCACCAGAACATCTTAACTACTTATCAGAATTTGACAAATAAGTTATCATTAGAAGCATCTTTATTGTTCACAGGCTATGTGACCTCCACACTTAAGTTAATATAGCGGCCTCTAGAGGGCATTATGTATTTTAGATAGCAAAATGTTGTTAACAAAGTTATTAGTGCGGCTACTTTCATACTCCATGTACGTAACCAGATTCATTCATAAGTTTGTATGTGGTAAACAGATAGAAAAAAACCTTGGCAATTCCGGGTAATCTTTCCTGTAATCTTTGGCTTAAGTAATATATTCTGTACTTTTTTCATCATTTTAGAGTCTGTAGTTGCGGAGATAAGGGGGGGGGGGGGGGGGAAAGATCATTTTTGGCATTTTTTGATCATAACTTCTGAAGTTATCGAAACTTATGAATGAGAATGAGCCTTAAGCTTAAGGATATGCAACCGGGCACCCACAATAAGGATTTTTGTACAGTTGCAGGACTCGGACCTTGTAAGCTGCAGCCAACGCATCGGCCGCCGGATCAGCCGCCGCAGAAAGCAACTGTCGCCCGATCTGTCGCCGCAGAACGCAACGGCGGCCGATGCGACGTCGAATCGGTCGCCGCTGCGATGGCAAGAGTAGTGTAAAGACCCATCGGGTGGCTGATCCGGCGGCCGTTACTAGGTAGTACCGCTGTGTGAATGATCCTTTAGACTTCATATGCTATGTTCCTTATCCTTAAGGAGCCCTTCGATCGATTTCGTAAAATTACAGGGTTATTAATTTCCACATTGGTGGGTTCAATTTCGAAATAACGCAGCGATATTTTTTGGCTAGTATTTAATCCCACAGCAAAAATACTGATTTTCACATCAAAAAAGGATCAGCAAAAATACCTTTTATGTTTTAAGTATTTTTGTTGTTCTTACGTGTTCAACCTAATACGAAGGATAAAGGGGGCTTCGCTTTGCTCACCTCCTTTACCCTTCACCTATAAGCTATTGCAGAATTTGGCCCTGATATTTTCTGTGCAAATCAGCTTTATTGATGTGCAGTTTAATATTTCCCATATTTTTAAATCTTTGAATGCGGTTCAATTTGTTCTTAAAAACAAAATAAAGTCTTCTTTCAGTAAATGCTCCATTATCTACCATATTTAACGTACTTTCCTACCTGTGTTTCCAACATGTTTCCTACTATGGCAACTTTTACCACCGAATTAATGATGTACTTACTCCACTGAATTTACTTTTTGATTTCATAATTTGTAAGGCTACTTCCCTGTCGAAATAGCAGAGACCCAGACCATTTTTTTCACCATGCGCCCTCTTAAACGCTCTGGGTAAATACCGCGGCCCCCTTGAATGTGAAGTTAAGAACTATTATTATTTTCCTATTGAGATGGGCAAAATGGGAAATTATGAGATAGGGTAAAGGCTAAGTAAGCAATTCGAGTATTGAGCCAAGTACTGAAATAGTTTAGAGGGGCGGCTCATTTTTATGGTTATTAGTCGAGAGGTTGAGAGATGACATACGAGCAAACAAAAACATATGTAAATATCGAGTAACGAGCAACCACAATGATCTGCTGTGAATGTTGGCGCAAGCCGCCTCTAAAATTACACATAGTTAGCGTTTCACCAAAGAGTAGCCATTCAAAAAGTTCTGCTACGAGGGGCAGCGCATGTCGCCTGAAAATTTTCTGCGACCTGAAACTATTGATTTTAGCCATTGATTTGAGCCGCTCGCGTGGAAAACTTGCATAGTTTGTGTTGGAAAAACAGTGAATTCTACATCCATTTACTGTAACAGGAGTCACAATTAACGTATTTTTTATATACTTAGACCATCTATAATGGTCGCTAGAATGTATGACAAATGAGATAGAGGCTATTCGAAGCCCGGCTACATTAATATGCTATTAATTTTTCATTTGATAATATAACAATAGCCCATTAATGTCCCCAACAAGGAGCTCGGATCTTAACCCGGATACGAGTAAGATTGAGCCATTATCCACCACGCTGGCTCAGTGCAGATTGATGGAAGGGACTACCAGAAGATATCAAGCTGCCCTATTAGAGCCTCTGACATAGCTTTACGACCTCTACCACCGAGAAGCGATAGTAGCAGGGACCTGCAGCTTAACGTGTTATCCGAAACACAGAAGCGCCCGAGACTAATGCCACATAAAAACGGACACCCCTCCAGTACCTGTCTTTGCCAGATGATGCTGCCCGCACGATCGTTTCCGATGTGCGAATACCGCTACAGACTTTATCGCTGTAATGACGGATAACATTATTGTATTAACGTAGCTGAACTTATTATCTATCCGAATATGTCCTCACAGCGCAAGTTTTTCAAGTTTTATCTTGATATTTCCTGGGTTTTGGATTTGACTTGATATATTATTTTATATTGCCACCGTGTATTTGGATGTGCAGAATGCCACATTTAATTCTAACTTAAGTTTGATGCAACGATTTTTGATAAATAAAACATGGACACTAAAAAAAGTCAGAATAACATTTCACCCAGGTACTCTGTGTACGCAGCCTTTCGGGCTGATCGTAATCTGTGATTTAAGCTGCTGTCTGTTCCTCTACCTGGTTCGACTGATGGTTATGTGCAGTAGATATCGGAATTTAATTGAAGGCCTTGGTATCACAAAATGTCGAATAATGGACAGCTAAAGAGATATATTATGAGAGGCGGCGCAAACCGTCCCCGAAAATTTACATGTCCAGTGATGAGCATCTGACCCGAAACATAGCATAGAAACGGGCAATGAAAGAGTTAAGAAATAATATATGCCACTTTTTAAGAGCATATTCTGTTGTTTACTATTTATTAGTCATACATATTTGGGCGACATTGTGGCATTTTTTTGCGAAAACTAAACTTTCAGCAAAGAAAATCGTTACATATTTTTAAATATGTCGTGGCAGAGTGCGCGTAAACTAAATTACATCGCTTTTATGTTTAATAGTTTGCATCTTTGTTTAAAGAGAAAATTATTGTTAAATCGATGATTACGATTATTGAGAAAAATAATTGTTATAATTTATTTTCATCTCTGAATTATACCCTAACACCCCATGGCGAAAAGCAGCCATCCAAGAAGGGTTACAATACAAAAATATACCATATGAACCGACAATGGACCGAGCACAATTGTTGGAAATTGTGAATAGAGAAAAGCACTTGAATCACAAGCAAGTGGTAGACGAGTTGGCTGCTGAACATGGTGTCACCATCCTCCAACTGCCCCCCTATCACTGTGAATTGAACCCCATAAAACTGATCCGGGCTCAGGTAAAAGGAATAACAAAACCTTCAAAATAGCAGAAGTAAAAGCCCTATTTCACGAGGGATTACAAAATGTGACACCGCAACGGTGGAAAGACGGCTTTAGCTACGCAATAAAAGTGGAGGGCAAAATGTGCCCAGACCCCCAGTGTCCAGACTCGGAATCTGAGGATACATCAGATATAGTCGTCACATCCACGAATGCATTGAGAATTATACTCCAGCCCAGGTGTGTAAATTCTTACGAACGCTGGGTGTGGATAAGTCCCAGGACCTACAAGCTGGTAACATAGATCTCTATGGTCTCAACCAGTTTCTTTCTGCCCCGCCTGTTGTGATGGATCTCGCTGTCAAACACTCTACGCTTCAGAGCCTTCGCTCTAAGACCTTACCAGACACCACACCATTAAAGTTAAGCAATGTTGGAATCGAAACGGCCAAGAAGGCATTATTGGCTGTCAACTCAAAAGCTGTAGGCGATGACAAAATTTGCCTTAAAATGCTACTGTTGATCCTAGACGAACTATTGCCTGCTATCACACATATTATTAACGTTTCCATATCAAATGGCGTCTTCCCCATAGTGTGGAAAAGAGCTAGTCATCCCATTACCCAAAACTCCCTGTCCCGCCTCTTTCAAAGAGTATCGCCCCATTTCAATCCTGCCCATCCTCTACAAAGTCATTGAGACCATTATCCATAACCAGCTCTCCTATCACCTTTCCTCCAACAGTCTTCTAAACACTTTCCAGTCAGGATTCAGAACGGGACATAGCACCGTCACGGCTTTGCTGAAAGTCACAGATGACATCCAACTAGCCATGGACTGCAAACAGCTTTCCGTCTTAGCTTTACTTGACTTCAGTAGTGCCTTCAACTGCGTAGATTTCGACATTCTCATTGAGGTTCTTAGATCCCTGAACGACTCCTCTTCCTCTGCCAGCTGGTTCAACTCTTATTTGAGGGATCGGCAGCGTATCAGGTCAGAGGAGACTTCCACTGAATGGTGTGACCTCTTTACAGGCGTCCCTCAAGGCGGTATACTTGCTCCACTCCTATTCTCGATTTTCATTAACTCCATCTCGGATGTCCTGTCTTCCTCATATCATCTTTATGCTGATGATCTCCAGATATATCGCCACTTTTCTCCTAATGATGTAAACTCTGCTGTGGAGGCACTAAACGCAGATCTTAAGGGTGTAAAAAGCTGGGCTTCATCCTTCGGACTCCTGGTTAACCCAAGTAAGTCCCAAGTTATGATTACAGGTACAAGATATTCTCTAAAACTGTTACAGCAACAGCCTATTCCAGTTGTCACTTTCAATGGTATCACCATCATATATAGCGATAAAGCTAAAAACTTGGGTCTCATCTTCGACAACCAGCTGTCCTGGTCATTTCATGTCAACGAGGTCAGTCGACGAGTATTTGCTACTTTTCACTCTCTCAGGACACTTTAATACTTTTTGCCTCGACAGACCAAAATCACTCTCGCTCAGTCTCTTCTTCTACCCCTTATCGATTATGCTGATGTCTGCTGGGTCAGTGCTAACGAATAATTACTGAACAAACTCGAACGACTTCAAAATCTCGGGATTCGGTTTATCTTCGGGCTGCGCAAATACGACCATGTATCACAGCATCGCAAAAAGTTGAAGTGGCTTCCGATCCGTCTTCGTCGGGATTCTCACATCCTCCACCTCCTTTATAACATATTGCGGAATCCACGCTATCCAACCTTCCTACGAGACCGTTTTCAATTTGTTTCTTCCAGCAGGCCTCGGAGGACCCACACAGTTTCTATACTCACGACCCCACAACATAACACCGCATCTTACGAGCACGGGTTTAGACTCCGGGCCATTCGGTTGTGGAATGCACTCCCCTGCACCATCAGGGATAGTCCTACTCTCAATATCTTTAAAAGTCGTGTGAAGAAGCACTTCCCATCTCTTGAGAAATATAGGTAGTATTTATGTATTTATAATTTATATATGTATAAATATTTAATATTTATTTATATTTAGGATTTATATTTTATGTATGTAGTTTATTGAGTTGTAATTTAAGGTATGTTGTACACATCGGTCTACCCGTGCTCTGTGATTAACCTATCTCATCCTGACATGGTTTGCTGGAAGAGATCTCTTGTTAAAGATAAGCTCGCCTTTGTACCTTATTTTAATGTATATCTTGTCAATATAATTATTTGTGTGCAATAAAGAAATTATGAAATTATGAAATATAGAATCAAATATAAATAGTATAAAATCATTATCCTTACATATCCTTTTAGTATTAAATGAATAGATAAATATTCATATTTATAAGAACATCATGACAATACAATATTTTCATTAACAGTAACAAACCAAAGTCGCTCCCCGACTGCTGTATATCTGCTAACTCGTAAACCACGCAACAGATTTTTATGCGGTTTTAACCATCAGCGAGATAATTTTTCGCGGAAGGTTTATATGTATAACGATATTGATAGCTTTAAACCCCGCCCAGGGCAAACATTTGTGTGATGAGCACACTCTTGTGTTTGCCTTTTTTCCGAAAAATTACAATGACAAAAAAAATACAACAACTGGAATGTCATTTTGACAGTGACGTTTCTTTGCTTACTACATCTTTGGCGTCAAATAAAAAAATCCTCTTTACTGGTCACACACATTCTATGTTCCGTTTTTCTTTAAAACTGTAAAATATCGCTTATCAGGAAACGTTCAGGGAGAAAGGTACCTAGATTTGAACTCCGCTCTATAACTGGAGTTGTATAAATTTTGCCATTTTTTGGTTAAATTCTTGTATCGAGTGTAACTAAAGATAAAGACACTAAAGTTCACTACTCTGAATCACCCACAATTTAACTACACCGCTCGATAATTACAATTCAATGAGCTGGTGTGCTTACCTGAGCTCATTGTAAATTGTTATATACAGAATGTATAAAAAAGTGCAATCATTTAGGGTCATTTTATGAACATGATTTTGAACAACTTTTACTTCAAAAACCTTCGATGTACTTTTGCCACAGTGAGCCAAAGATGGAACATTTGAGTTATTTGTGATAGAGATGGAATGAATAGTGACGATGTAGCGTATCTTCCATGTGGCATACTTTCAATATGGTGTTCCATCGATGCAACGAACTATAGATCTTATATGAGGATGGAGCGGCAGTCCCACACGTCTTGAACTAGAATGAATATCTTATTTATATTCTCTGTACTTATTTTCATGAATCTTTTGCTTAATAAATTTCTTATCGATTTTAACTATAGATCTTTTGTTGATGCAGCGACTGTGGATGCTATGAACTCGATTCTCCCAAGTATTTGTAATGATATCTGGCTCAAGCAAGAATAATTACCAGTGAAAAAGTGTTCGATTTCAGATAAAATTAACCTTATGACATTGTATACAAGAGTCACTCACACTTCGATTCGCAGACTTTCTCGACACGTAATTATTCCTCCTTTCTAAAGTAAGATACCGGAGCAGGAAAAATTTCGGTCATTAACCTGTTATTTCCTGTCTCTGTCACTCCCGCGTAAATATATTCACGCCACGCTCGCACGGGTCCGCCGTCTGAGCGAGCGTCACGTTAATAAATTCACGCTGTAGCGACAGAGACTGGAAATAATTCACGCGGGAGCGACAGAGACAGGAAATAAGAGGTTAAGGACCGAAATTCTTCCTGCTCCGCGATCGTACCTTACACATCATAATTGTACTATCCAGTTAATTCGTTTTAAGAATGTAGTTACGTCATCAGTGTGACTGTAGTGAAAGGTGTATTGATTGCTGACTTTCTAATTCCCTCTTTTTCAGTAACTCAAATTCACGTCAGCTAGTATCAAGTAGACGTTTAGTGAATGCGAAAACTGCCACATTTCCATAAAGGGCCAGATTGGTTACGGGGCGTAGATAAGCCGGCGGACAATGATACATCACTGCATTCTTAGCGCGCATTAACTGTGATGTTAGTAAATTGATTCCAATTCAATCGTGTTTGAACACCCTATAACATACCTATACAATCGTATTTCGCTGTGTTGGTAGCCACCAGCCGGCGGCGTGACCTGCGGCGGGTCACGAAACTCATGAATAAGTTAAAACTAAGTAGTAGCAAACTGTTGATCGAGAATGGACTTCGACGAAGGAGGGTTGTAGCGGCGACCTGGCGAGTTCATATTGCATTGTCATTTTTGTGAGTTTTTCGTGTGAAGTAGCGGCGCCGGCCGCGCTCACTGGTTGATCACGTAAGTCATCTTAATTATTTAAATTAATTATCAAATTAGCTGATCGCCCGGCCAAGAAGTTCATAAAACTAGTGGCGCTCACGAGCTGACCACCTCGTGAGCGTCACAAGGAATTTCTTCATTTGCTACCCCCTCACACCCCCGACCCCTTGAAGTTATTGGATGAACTGCACTATCATAGTTACGTGCATGGGGTATGAAAGTAGCCGCATCAATAATTTCGTAACCCCATAGCTCCGCCATTTTGAAAGTTTTCCAAAAATTGAATCGACAAAAAAGCCTTGCCAAAAAGTCACCACGTGGCTAGATGTGCAGTGCATAATGTTATGTTACCAGCTATTATGTTACCATGTCTACGCAAAATAAACGAATTGGCTTTTAAAATAAGATTTATATTAATAGATTTCCTGTTTCTCAATCTTTGCTATCTACAGCAAGTATAATGTAACTTGGAAGAGCGCTGAATCTGAAATACAGGTTAATCACCTAGCTCAGGTTCAGATGTTTCTGTTTTGTCTGGCTCAAAATGTTTTGTAATAATTGTGTCTGTAACTATATTGTGAATCATTAATGATGCAATAAAAAAAATATTATATTTTATTATATTATTATATTATTATATTTATAACATAATATAACAGCGTCACGCCTTTTCCTGTACATGATGGGAGAGGAATAATTCCAACTACTTTTACTTCCAAATACTTTTAACCAGTTATTCAATACTCCGTTTTGCGTGACAGGGGGCTAGCCCATCGCCGCAGCTATGGAGTTTGAAGTCCTTATAATGAACCTAAGATATACTTATTTCATTCTAATCTCTATTTTAATAACGAATAGGTACTTAGTCAGCTAATTAGATGTTACATTAAAAGTATAAGGTGATAAATAACTTCAAAATGTGGTAGGTATTTATTGTGTCTACTTCATTAACAATATCATTATTGAATATTAATTTGTCATCAGCACGCAATTATAGACCTTGCGGTGTTGTCATGACTCGGCGTATGTAATGTACCTACAGGTATTGTATTAACCTATCGTAAATTCTGTTTTTATGCACCTAATTATGTCTATGCTGCTTTTAAATAATAAACTCACTTTGTTATTATTCCTTGAACAAGTTAGTAAATAAGTATATAAAAAAATCATAAGTCATCTGTAAATATGACACCATATAATTAGTACATCAAACACCGTTAGTTTATAATCTTACGAGATTTGTCTCGCGAGTTTCTTTAACATTTACATAAAGCTGCTTGCTTCTATAACAAGAAAACAAGAAACACCGATGTCACAAACATCCCAAGACCTGGGGATTATTTTCTTCCCAGTCGGGACTGTACCATACTGCTTATAATATAGCGTTTCATTTTCGGTAGTTTATAACCTATACATTGCATACCGTTAAATTATTAACTGTGCTACATTGTAAACTACGGTTTACAATGTAACGCATCCATTTTCTTTAGTTTACAATATATCGATGTAAAAATCTTGCACACGAATAATCAGGGCGAAGTGGTGGGTCATGGCAACAAAACGAAATTTCTGTGAACGAAACGTAAAAATTGACGTAAAGAAATGTCAATAAGACCAGACATAGTCACTACAATGACATATTGTCAATATTATTGTCATTATTGTAAGTTTGTGGGCAAAAAATTACCAAACAAAATGGGCCGCGCTCATGACGCCATTCCGTATTCTTGTGATAACTACAATTAAACTTATGGTCAACACCTGTCCTAGGTAGATCTGCGAGTTGACGACTTCGATGTTGGGATAGTGGCAAGATTTAGTTACACTTTGATCATGCATACAATTATGGGTATTCGATATAAGTTGCCGTTCAAGTTTCCCTTTCAAGTGTGGTGACTTGATGTGTATGAGTTTTGTTTTGTCGCTGTTAAGAACTAGGTCAGAGTCATGATACCATTCCTTGAGCTTGTCGAAGTCAGCTTGAAGTTTACAGATCGCGGAGTTCACATCATCACTGGCGGTAATTACCGCCGCTTAATTAAGCAAGTATCATCAGCGAACTGATATGCTGAGCACTGAGTCAGGAAATGCTATGGCCCGAGCACTGAACTGGGCCGTCCCTATTATCTATTTTGACACATGAAGATCTGTTTTGGAGTAGATTTCACACCAGCGCAGAAAGGTCCTCTGATGCCATTTTCGTCCAACTTTTTTATTAGTTTTTTATGATCAAGAGTATCGAATGCTCTAGAAAGTATATTTATTATGTCTGTTAATTTTGTCAGTAACAAAGTTGTGCTTTTTCGGGGCCGAAAACCATACTGGCTGTTGGAAATTTAGTTTTTGTTTGGTAAAATTTATGAATCTGGTCACAAACAATTTTTTCTATTATTTTGTCTATTGAAGACAGCAATGTGATAGGCCGATAGTCTGAAGCATTCTCGCGCTCGCCCTTTTTAAATACTGGTCGAATGCATTATTTCTTAAGTCCATCAGGATATTGGCCCGTTTTAATAGAAGTATTAATAAGATTGCATATAGTTGACACAAAACATTGGTAAACTTTTTAATGTCAATGACCTTGACTCCGTCGAGCCCCGGGGCTTTGTGATCGTTGAGATTTTTGATGACCTTTGATATTTTGTCCGGTGTGGCTTTCTGGTAGCGTATACTTACGCTAGCGCACCACACATATTATTCATAATCATCATCACTATCATTTGAAGTTCAAGATAAATCGTCAACCCATAATTATTGCAAACTCGACCAAGCTCATTAACAAAAATTATCGTGCTTTGCGATTCTCAAAAAATCGCGATCGATAGAAAACATGTTGTGGATAGTATCCACTTATTTATGCTTTTAAAAGAGAAACTTAACACATTTTCGGATAACGTAAAATTTTGTGAACATCTAAAAGCAGGAGCTTGGCTTGCAATTGAATAAATAAAACACTGTGATTTTCTCTGAATTTTGCCGGAAATAAACTTCTAATATGGAACGTAGATGGATTGCTGCTAATCATTCTTTCAATCATTTTCATGAAATGTATGGCCCAGTTTCTTCGCTAATGAAGGAGAACAAGTTGATGTTATTGACGGTGAGCCATCTGAAAAAATAGAAAATTTACCTTCTAGTGACCATGAGGCTTCCACTTCCTTTACTCCGAGGAAGCTATTCGAAGAACTGGGCTCAAGACAAAAAGAACACGTGTCCATACTTAAAGTAATTCATTGTCTTCAGAAGAACTGTTAAGGTCAACAGTAAAACTTTAAAGGACAATAGTAATGAAGACGTTTACAAGCAGAATTTAGGACCATCTTATGAAAAATTTTGAAGATATCCATAATGTTCAGTCCAGATTAAATTAAAAAATGTATATTAAACTGAAAAAGCACTGGGTCTTTTTGTGTCACTTAAACTTTTAAAGTGGCAATACATGAGTCTGAGAGAGTCAGCCAATGAATTACATTTTGATCTGTTTCCTTCATATTTTAAATTCTGACGACCCGAATGGCCGAGTCGGCAGTTCCAAAATTCCAAATGTCTTTATTACTGTAGATATTTACATATAATTAGCAATCGTAATTTTTTGCCACTTCTCTACATTGGACCACTGTGGGAGTAGAAGGGCGTAGAAACTCCCGCAGATTGATTTTTAGATCTCTTTTAAAAATTGCTTATGCTTAACTAATACAAAATATAATATTTAGTCATTATCATAATTAATAAGCAGGAATAAATAATTACAAAATTATTAACAGCAAGGTCAGTCAGTGTTGAGCCAGATTAACCCCATAAAGTCCCATCATTTAAGTAATCTTGATCATTGTAATATCCCTTTTTCGACAAAGTCGCTTTAGCATGGTTTTTAAATTGCTCAAATGGCAATTTCAAGATCTCCAGAGGTATCTTGTTGTGGGGGAAAGCAGCGGATATTCATACTATTTTTGTTTTACAGAAAAGGGCTATTCGATGGGCACTATGAAAGTAACTAAAATATAATAGCCTAGATGTAGCCACATCCGTGTTTGGTCTGATATTCCTTATAGCGTAAGCCGCAGAACTTAATTTACCAGCCAATTTTTCTATGTGGGGTCCCCACTGCATTTGTTATCGATGGTTATTCCAAGAAACTTCGTGTCATTTACTAATTTTAACTTATTGCTGTCCAACACTAAACTGATCCCAACTTGCCTGACATTTGGAAGTGAGAATTTGATACATTTGGTTTTACCAGCATTTAACAATAAATTGTTAACTATGTACCAATTCAAGGTTAAAGATAATACTCTATTGACATCATCAAAATCTTCTTTTTGTCTTTCAATTTTGAAGATCAGTGAAGCATCATTAGCAAACAACACTATGTTAGTAAATTTCTCCACCCTAAAAGGCAGATCGTTAATATATACCAGGAATAAGAAAGCGCCTAATATGGAACCTTGTGGAACGCCAAATTTTACCCCCGATCCATCAGATTTAACGCCGTTGACTTCTGCCATTTGAATTATATTGCTTAGGTATGATCTTAGTAGATCCAACGCTTTATTTCTAACTCCGTAATGATTTAATTTCATTAGTAGCATGTCATGATCAACACAATCAAATGCCTTCGACAGATTGCAAAAAACACCGATAGCATCCTGTGCAACTTCCAATGCAGAATAAATATGAGATATAAGGGTAATACCTGCATCCGTTGTCGATTTAACCCTAATGAAACCGTATTGCTTGGCGTGGAGTTGTTTTGTACGATTGAAGTGTGAGAGCATTTGATTGAGTATAATCTTTTCAAAAATTTTACTTAGTGCTGGAAGAACAGATATTGGTCTGATATTAGACGGATCACCCTTGTCTCCCGACTTGAACAGAGGTATAAGTTTACTGTGTTTCATGAGGTCTGGGAAAGCTTCATCATCAACACATTTATTAAATATATAAGCTAGGTCGGCTATAACAAGTTTTATTGAACCAATGACTTTGACTGTATACCCCACAGGTCTTCAGTATTTTTTAAGTTAAGTAATCTATACGTTTTGACAATATCCTGGGGATATACATGATAAAATTTATAATCTACATTACTGATGCTGGTGCTGTTTTTTAACAAAGGCTCTGCTTCATATGGAGATGAATTTAGACGCTCTGTTGTGAGTAAGGGTGCATTGGTGAAGAATGTTTCAAAAGCTCGAGCTACCTCAGCGTTGGATTTAACAACATCATCACCTATCTTTAAGCAGAAATCATTATGCCTTGGTATAACTTTGCCAGTTTCACGGTTTATTATTTGCCAAACCGTTTTCATTCTATTATTTAAATTTTGTATTTTTCTATTAATGTATAAAGTTTTTGCAGTTCTACAAACCAGCTTGAAAGTTTTGGAATATTTTTTAACATAGTCATGAAATTTTATATAGCTCTACTTTTACGAATTGAAAATGTTGCCCAGTCATTAAATTTAGATTTACCGTTGTTGGCACTGACTTTCTTTAATTTAAAAACTGTATTGAATTCTGTTTGAATAATGTTGAAGAAGTCAGAATAGATTTTGTTCGGGTTCTGTTCATCAAAATCCGGTACTGGCAAACCCATATCTAAGTTTTTCATATACATCTCTATGGGATGTAATAGGCCTATAAAATGATGGTTAGTCTTATTTTTACTAGTAATTTGGAATGAAACTGTTTGACCACTGTCATCGGATGGTAAACAGTTAATTACATTTTTACTTGTGAATGCATAGTCACAAAAAACTTTATCTAAGCAAGTTTGGCTGGTAAGTGTAATTCTAGTCGGCTCTAGAAATACATGATATAAATTAAATGATTCGAACAGAGTTATTAATCGTCGCTTCAGTGTTGTATCTACAAGCAGATCTACATTAAGATCGTCACAAATAATTTACTTTTTTCTGTTATTACAAAGTTTAATGAGGGCTTCCTCCATAATTTTCTCGAATATTTCAAAATTGCTATGGTCTTTTTCATCTCTCGGAGGTCTGTAGACACAAACAATAATATGGCTATCCAACTCAACAAAAGATACCTCTATTTGTCTTTCTACAGTAAGGGTAAGAATATCTTTCCGTTGTTTCACCTTAATATTATTTTTTACTAAGATTAAAGAACCACATCTATCAGCAGTCTTTCTATTGTAACAACTGACAATTTTGTAATTATTTATGATAAAAGACATCATATCTTACTTTAACCAATGTTCTGTCATACAAATAACATCAGTGTCAGAATTATTAAGAAATAATTCTAAAACAAGTTCTTTGCCAGGTAGCCCCTGCATGTGTTGATGGATTATATTTAAGTTGGGCTTACCCTTTGTCTGAATATTATTTAATATTGGGATATAATTACAATTTTTTGACTTATTTAATTCGGGCAAGATATCACACATTTTTGATCTCTTATTGGCTTATGTATGCTAGAGATTTCCTCTATTGTCTTAAGTAACCCTGCCTATGAAGCAAAGGGTCCCGGCTTCGAGTCCCGGTGGGGGCAAATATTTGTTTGTTGAGAAGGGATGTTTGTACCCCATAGTCATACTTTATCTATCTAAGTATACTATTTATCTATATAAGTATGTGTATCTTTATCTAGTACCCAAGATACAGGTAATCCTATTTTGATCGATCGATACCATTTACACACATTGATCTATCGATTGATAGATCAATGTGTGTAAATGGTATCCAAGGTATTATTATTAATTACAAAGCATTTAAAACTGAATACAAAGGCTAATATAAAACTTGTAAGTAAACGGGGCCCTGATGAGGCTTCAGAACAAAGCAATTTTAAGCAAAACAAGAATATTTATGATTAGTTTGGTTCCATTAAGCATTCTTTAGATTGTTGTTAATATGTGGGAACATGATCGACCGTTATCTACATTTTACTGTCAGCAGAAAGAGAGAAAAGTAGTTGAAGACCAAATTTAAGTCCTGCAGCCCACAAAAGTAGGAGACGTTGATGCGTAGATTTGTTATTTATAGACATAAATCACACTAACAACGTCTACGAGGCAATTCTTTGTGTAATGTTTATTGTACTGCTTTTGTTGAATAAACGGTTTTCAATTTAAGAAAGTATGCACTGATTTCCATGAACATTTCTGAGTTTGGTTTATTGAGTTAATGTCATTTAATTACCATTGATACATCTACATTATTACATCCATCCATTTACAATAATTTAATTTTTATCAATCAATGCGAATTAATCAGAGCTTTTATAGGGTTGGGTGTAGGTATCTTTCACACGAATTGTATTATTCTTTATAAGAGGGTAGCCCCTGTCCCCCTATTGTAGTTTTTTTTGCAAGGAAATGTATAGTATCTAATTAATGGCTCTAATTTGTCCAGCAGTAGACGTTGTTACGTCCATTCCTCCATACCGATTATTTTCAAAACTCTACAATTTCATATTAGTATAGGTGAAGCTGTTTATCACTCCCTTCCCCCTAAACCAGGCAATAGTGGCTGACACCTCCAGCACAGCTATTTATCCGATAAAGGGTACCTTTTACTTGACTATATCGAAAAAAATGCATCTGCGTTCATGTAGACTCAACTTAGTTTATTTTGAATTTCTTGTCATAAAAGGCTGCATTTTAACACTAAACCATAATAAAAATTAATAGGAATTAGTACCTGGGTGACCGGGCACGCTCGGTACGGAAGGTAAAGTAAAAATTAAAGAAAAAAAGGAATAAAAACCCAAGAATTGACAGATGGCGGAATTTCAAGCAGAGACTGAAATCGTGATTACTGCATATGAACCCAATGATCCACCGCTGTTATTTTTATTATACCAGTAGCAGTGAAATTACCGATCTCTTGTGCGGGAAAAGACGCACTTCATGAACCTTTTTTTTTTTTGGTGTGATGACCAAACTAGGTCGTAATAATAATACCAAACTCATACACTGTTAGCTGAACACAATTTGTGAATGTTTATAAGTATCCAAAAATTATTAAATCATGTTAGAAAAATTGAACGTCCGATTATAACGAAACTTAACTTTTTTCTTTATTACTCTACAGTGAGAATTGCATGAAAATCGATCTTGATCGAACTTGAGTTCGACTTGAGTTGAGTTCGAGTTAAGTTGTTCGAGTTGAGTTGAAGTGGAAGCGATTAATGCAAGCAATACGGCCGTCTGTTGACTTAAAATTTTTGTTCAATAATGTGTTTCCATTGCAGCTATAACAACAAATAATTAACCAAGCATATTCAATAATTTAAAGTGGTCCCCATACAAGATATTTGTTTACAACACGCTTGTAATAAGATTCTATGGCCAAGTTATTGTATTGTTTTGTTTTGACACCGCAGTTAGAAAAATAAAACGAATTGCAGCCGAGCACTCCTTTTCTCAGCCCTGTTGGGAAAACTGGCCGCACCGCATAATTAGAGGAAAACCTGATTCAAATATCGAATTCTATGCCGGCCTTCATAGTCTTAAACTATACAAAAATTCCAAAACTTTCTTTGCAACATTTCTATCCATTGAGACGGATCTAAGATAAATATAATACAAAACTAAAACGCTATTCTAGTATAGACACCGAACAGCCTAAGCCGGTGGAACTACATAGAGTCATAAAACTTTGTCCTTATACAGGGCGTCCCATCTCACGTCCACGGCTCCACATGGAGGGAAAGTACGTTAAGAACACTTCATTCACTTTTAACATTTAATTTAAAATGTTTGGGAAAACGAAAAACCTTTTCACGGACTTTGCTCTGTTTTTTACCAACTGACTGATTAAAATGATCCTTATGAGCTTTTCGATCGGTAATGTAAAACTAGAGGGATATTTTTTTCCACACTTGGCGGTATGATTCCCGGTTCCTATATTTTAATACAGTTTCAGTAGTTTTTAACAACAAAATTAAGTCCTATAGTCCAATCCTTTTCCCATAACATAAGTTTCTTGTAAGTTGGCTCTTACAAGAAACTTAAGACAAACTTAAGTTAAAAGCGACGGGTATAGTCGTGAGTTGGCTCCAAACTCAAAACGAACGATACTCATCTGCTGCATGTGCATTAACCTAATAATCATGATAGGAATAGTATGTGGCTTGAAAATTAAATTATCTACTGCGAGACGAAAACTAGCGGCAAAAAATATTGCAATCCCGTAGGTATACCGAGATACTGTGAAAATCTCCGGAACGGCGCAACCTATCTCAAAACCAATTATAGGTTAGATGATTACATTAATGATAAAGAGGTGTAGAACTCTGATTTTCCAGCGTAGCACAAGAATCACGCACACGATTGTAACACATGACCTATTTAAAAAAAAAAAAACTTAGAAAAGAAAAGTAGGCCGTGCTGCAGTGTACGAGTTTCTTGCGCCATTTCTTCTCCGCTGCCATAACATTTTCCGAAGCGCTACTACCGCTTATCAATATTCCAACTAAGTATAGAATGTCTCATGTTTTAATGAAATATACTATATATATATATATATATATACAGTCAGGTCATAAGTTCTGTCACACAATAAAAACTTGAATTTAAAACGCTGGCCACAAAGTTTATTGAATTCGAATTTCGATTTTTTCATGAAAATTAAAAAGTGTACTTTTTAGAATTTTCCTCATTATTAAATATGGAGTGGACACTTAAAGAAGACCGTGTCGCAGTTATTACGTTGCATCGTTGCGGTTACGCGCCAATTCAGATTTTCGACTTACTGAAAAATTTGAATATAACCAAAAGATTCGTTTATCATACCATAAAACGATACAATGAAGACTCTAGTGTAGATGACAGGTCAAGAAGTGGTCGCCCTCGCTCTGTTAGGACTCCAGCAGTGATAAAAGCTGTGAAGGCGCGAATTCAAAGAAATCCCATGCGTAAGCAGAAACTGTTGGCCCTTCAGATGGGGTTAAGCAGGACCACGGTGAAAAGGGTGTTAAATGAAGACTTAGGGCTTAGGGCATATCGAAGAAAAACAGGACATCGTTTGGACGCTCGTTTAATGGACCTGAGACTGAAGAGATGCCGCGCTTTGTTGAAGCGGTACGCGGGAAAAAAGTATCGGGAAATTCTTTTTTCGGATGAAAAAATTTTCACCGTGGAAGAGAGCTACAACAAACAAAATGATAAGGTGTACGCACACAGCAGTGAAGAAGCGAGCAACCGTATTCCGCGTGTCCAACGAGGTCATTTTCCATCCTCGCTCATGGTTTGGTTGAGAGTCTCTTATTGGGGCTTAACTGAGGTACATTTTTGTGAGAAAGGCGTAAAAACGAATGCAGTTGTGTATCAAAATACAGTCCTCAAGAACCTTGTGGAACCTGTTTCTCATACCATGTTTAATAACAGGCACTGGGTATTCCAACAAGATTCTGCGCCAGCTCATAGAGCGAAAAGCACACAAGACTGGCTGGCGGCGCGTGAAATCGACTTCATCCGGTACGAAGACTGGCCCTCCTCCAGTCCAGATTTGAGTCCGTTAGATTACAAGATATGGCAACACTTGGAGGAAAAGGCCTGCTCAAAGCCTCATCCTGATTTGGAGTCACTCAAGGCATCCTTGATTAATGCAGCCGCCGATATTGACATGGACCTCGTTCGTGCTGCGATAGACGACTGGCCGCGCAGAATAAAGGCCTGTATTCAAAATCGCGGGGGTCATTTTGGATAAACTTTATTACCATAAGAATCTATGTTTTATTAAGTTCATTTTGCTATATAAATGTTTACATAAATAATAAACATGTCTAAATTATTTCATATTGCACATGTGACAGAACTTATGACCTGACTATATATATATATATATATATATATATATACTCTTTTTAATGAGCGCCATACAAGTCATTCTACAAACTTACGTAATAAAAATCACCCAAAATTACTATTGCCTATAGGCGCACTTTACAGGAAATGAGTATTCAATAGCCATTAAAATACTTAATTTGTTAACATTCTATACTTAGTTGAATATTGTTGGACATGTTAGGATGACATATTTTTAAAATAAGGTCTGCAAAAGGATAAATATATATCATCATTTATATCCACATTTCATTGATTAAGTACGTTTAAAATTGCGGACATTTTACTCCCTCGACATTTAATATTATGAACCCTATGCTATAGAAACTAGCAAACCTTTTAAATTGCGGACAATTTACTCCCTCGAAATTTTACATTGCGAACGTTCGGTATAAGGAACTCTTTGCTATAGAAACTAGCATGCCTTTTCAATTGCGGACGTTTTGCTCTCAGGGCGTTTTATATAGCGGACGATATGTCACCAAGAACGTTTTGCTTCAAGTATCTTCTGGTGGGAATACGGCACTCACAAAGTTCAAAATCCCGTGTAGACGGCGCGATGCTCGATGAGTAAAAAGACCGAAATACGACTAAATTAACGTTTATTGTGCAACACACAATGAAATTTCAAAATTACAAAACAGACGCGGTGTTGCCTATGAGTTGAAAACAAAACGACTGACGACAGCGCCGCGCGCTAACGCGGCGAAATGTGCAAACTATGTCACACCACATTCTCTATACATAAAACTAAATGATTTGTCTGAATGTTTTAACATTTCACACTTAGGATTAGACAAACATTGTACGTAATAAAATTACAACAGATTAGGTCATATAAAGAGTTACTTTAAACTAACAGCTTATGTGTTTTATTTACGTTTTAATACAAAGATACAAAAGTATATTTGGTTCTATAAACATTGAGTGCGGACAGGCAAAGCCGCGGGCAAGACATAGTCATCTCACCTGGAAAGTTCTAAGGAGCGTTCGTAATATTTATAATCTACATACTATAGGTAAGTAATTATGGCTATCAAATTAAAAATGGAACGCGTCGCTAACATATCCCACCCTAGTGCTGACTCAGCACTCAGCATCAACTGGAATCCATGCGACGCGCGCCACAGGGCGTCGTAGGTAGCCTGACTTAGTCTTAACTTCCACGACCCTGATTCGACCATCTTTCCCGGGAAGTACTTTTTCCACCAGACCTTTCTGCCAAACATTGCGGGGCGAATCGGGATCCACAATGTAGACTAAATCACCTACCTGCAGTTGACGATTTAATTCTTGCTGCCACTTTCTTCTTGGGTTAAGCTCCGGTAGTACCTCCTTTCTCCATCTACGCCAGAACATGTCGGCTAAACACTGAGCCTTACGCCACTGCTTGCGCAAGTCCAGGTCTTCCTGAGTGAATGAACCAATGGTAGGAAGATTAGACGAGCTGCCCAAAAGGAAATGATTTGGCGTAAGACTTTCCATGCTACCAGGCTCCACTGAAACGTGTGTCAGTGGTCGACCATTGACCATATTTTCTACCTCGGTCATCAGCGTGCTTAAAACTTCTTCTCTAGGAGCGCGCTCGTTTAAAATTACCTTTAGGGACGTTTTTACGCTACGAACTAAACGTTCCCAAGTGCCTCCGAAGTGCGGGCTTGCTGGGGGAATAAAAACCCATTTTAGACCAACGTTCATACCTTCTAGCTTCAAAGCGTCACGGTCGAGCTCCACCAGAGCTTTTTTCAGTTCCGTATCAGCCCCACGCATGTTCGTCCCATTGTCGGAGTAGAGACAACGAGGCCAACCACGCCGTGAAGCCATCCGCCGCAGAGCCAGGATCAAGGAGTCAGAGGTAAGATTCGGTACAAGTTCGAGATGCACGGCTCGAACTGTTAGACAGGTAAATAGGACCCCATACCTTTTTTCCCGACGACGACCGACGGCGATCTCCATAGGCCCGAAAAGATCTAGGCCGCAGTGAGTAAATGGACGAAAATTGTGCGCCATTCGACCGGGAGGTAAGTCACCCATGCGGGGCACCTGAGGTTTGCATTTTCTCATTCGACACAACATGCATTGTGTCACGATGTTTTTAACAGTAGGCCTTAACCTAATCAACCAATAAAGTTGCTTCACCTCGTTCACGACAGCTTCTTGACTACCGTGAGCCAACTTTATGTGGTAGTGTCTTACAATTAACTTAGTAACCTGGTTGCCGCCTTCCAGGATTACTGGTCTCTTTGTTTCAGATGGTACACCAGAAGCAGCGTCTATGCGGCCGCCGCACCGGAGGATCCCGTACTCGTCAAGGTAAGGTGATAGGCGTAGTAACTTACTAGAGCGACTAATACATTTTTTTTCTTTCACAGCTGCCAGCTCTTCGCCAAAGGATTGTGCCTGTGAGTATTTAATTAGCAAACGTTCCGCCTGTTGCAGCAGTTCACAGGACATTTCAAAGTTTTGTTTCCTACACTTACCTATAAAAAGTAGAACGTTCGCCGTGGCCCTCTTCAAACGTAGCCACGAGGAAAAACGCTCCGGCTCTGGTACAGATGGTGGCGTAGTATATGATGCATTTTGGACTACGGCTACACACTCTAAATCACTACTTGTAGTAGTACTGCAATTTTTGTAAGCAATTGTATGCTGGGGCCACGATGACTCATCGTGTAATAAAAATGTAGGGCCGTTTAACCAATCGCCAATGAAAAGCGAGTGATCAAATGTATCACGTGTTGCTAAATCAGCAATATTTAATTTGGTAGGTATATATCTCCACTCCTTGCTCTGCGTCAAATCATCAATCTCCCCTAACCTGTTCGCGACAAAAACATTGTAATTGCGCGAATCATTATTGATCCAGTGCAAAACGACTATCGAATCGCACCAAAAATATTTACGCGTGACATTAAGTTTATGCTCTTTGACAATAGTGTCCGCTAATTTAGCGGCTAAGACACTCGCTTGTAATTCCAAACGAACTACGGTCATAGGTTTCACCGGGGCGACTCGAGTTTTACTGGCAACAAATGCAACCACAGTTTGTCCTTCTTTGTTTATCCAGCGCCAGTAGGCCACAGCACACATTGCTTGCAAGCTTGCATCGGAAAATACATGTAGCTGTAGGTCATTATAATCGCTATCAGCTGATGCTACCGCGGGCGCGGGAGTACGTACCGTCGGCGGACGGGGTTGAGGATGTATATCCGTCTCGCTCCCACCCGTCGAGCGCTGTGCGCTAGATAAATAGCACCTAGGTATTCTTACCTTAGCAATCAGTTGCAGTATCCCGAGCCATTGAACCCATTTGTTGTGGATTTCATCGGTGATAGGGTCATCCCAGTTGACATTCGACTTCCAAGTGTCCTGAAGCATAATTTTACCTTGAATGATAAATGGAGCTAACAAGCCAAAAATGTCAAAAACAGACATTATGACGCGAAGTAATATTCTTTTACTAGGCTTTTTCTTACCATCGATAATGTCGACAGGAATGCGTTTCATCGACACGTCGAAGCCTAGCGCATCTTCAGCCGGGTACCATATAAGACCAAGTGTGCGTTCCCCTTGAGACTGCTTATCGACTTTGAACTTTATAGCAGCAGTACCTAGGGTCGACGCGGGCACGCTGTCGAGAACAGCTGGAATATTGCTAGTCCAGTTGCGAATTTCGAAACCCCCAGATTGGTGTATTTTTGTTACACATTTGACAGACTCGATCGCGGTGGTTTCTTCCTTAAAACTATCTATATAGTCATCCATATAATGCTGATTTTGAATGGCATCGACCGCCGAAGGCATAGATAATTCATAACGCGCAGCATTTTTATTTTTAATATATTGGGCTACGAATGGGGAGCAGTTAGCCCCGAAGATCAGTGACGTCATATTATATGTTTTTATTGGATCACTAGACTTTTCCCGCCACAGAAATCTTAAACAATTTTGATCTTCGTGGTTAATTTTGACTCGTAAAAACATATCTTTTATGTCCCCTGTCAGCGCCACCCTGTACTGCCTAAAACGTAGCATTATCCCGAATAAAGATACTAAAAGATCCGGGCCTGTCAGTAGGTAATCATTCAATGACAAACCTTTTGTTTTGGCTGCGGCGTCAAAGACCAGGCGTAACTTTTTTTTATTGGGGTTGTCGACCCCGAAGTGAGGTAGGTACCAGGTGCGCTGCGGATAGATGTCGTTACCTGTCAGCTGACTAGCGTAGTCATTATCAAACAAATGCTGCACCCGTTCGACATACCTACCGGCGAAATCTTGGTTCGACTCCATCTTCTTCTCAACAGATTTGAACCGTTTGAGGGCCGTGTCGTAGCTGTCATTCATCTTACAGTTAGGGTCTTTCCACGGGAGACTTACATACCAACGGCCATTAACCAAAACTGCAGATTCGTCGAGCTGCTTTCGAGCTCGTTCATCATCAGCGTTCAACCTCGGTTTGGAAGATACACCTAGTGCGTCTATAGCAAAAGAACGTTTAACCTCATCATGCAGTTCCTGTAGCTCGCGCTGCACTTCAAAATGTTGTTCCGTGATAAACAGCAAGCTGGCTGATTGTGTGCGTGCGCTGCTAGGCGCGGAGACCACACCGTGCACACACCAGCCCAGAGCGGTCAATGTTAACGACGGTTCCATTTGTTTACCTATCTTACACACTATCGGGGCTAACAAATGGTAATTATCTTGACCAATCAGTAATTCAGGTTTCAAATCGGTATCAAAAAACAATGAATTTTGGTTTTTCAAAAACTTCAAGTTATCAAATTGTAAACAATCGACTAGTGATATATTTTGTACAGGCAAGTTCAAATTCTTACAAGTGCGTATAGTCAGAGAATGCATTTTATTGTCCATACCTGAAATGTTCATTTTTACCACACTCGACTTGAGCTCCAGCTCGCTGTCCGACCAGGCGCCGCGCACGCGCACGGTGTCGGGGCGGCCACGCAGGCCGGCGCGCGCCGCCAGCTCCTCGCTCACCAAGGATATCGTGGAGCCGTCGTCCAGCAGCGCGCTCGTATGGATCACACCTCTGGGGCCGTGAATCTTCACCGGCACGACCTTCAGCAGGACCTTGTAGCTGTTCGCGTTGACGTGCGCCACCGTTTGGGTATCAGTGGCGGGTCTGGCGGGCTCGGACTCAGGTTCCGGCGGGGCCGGTGTAGGCTCCGACTGTGGCGCCGCGCTGGCGTCTCTCGCACTAGGCACGTAGTGTAGCAGACGGTGGTGGGCGGCTCCGCAGCCGTTCTTGTCGCAGGTTGGCGCGGGGCACGTTTCACGATCATGGCGAGCAGCTAAGCACTTGTAGCATATACCACTACGCTTAACATGGCTCCACCTGTCCTTACGCAAAGCCTTTTTAAACTTTCGACACTCCGTGAGCTTATGTTTTCCGGCACGGCAGTACATACACTTGTACTCGCTTTGATCGGACTGCACTAGCAGTGGGAACGCACGAGACGCACTATTATTATTATCTACGAACTTTTGAGGCTTATTTTCACTCCGCGCACTAATACCACTAATAGCACTTATGTTAGCCGTCGTAGATATCTTGATTGCCTCTTCGTTCAGGAAATCTGCCAATATCTCCAGGCGTGGCTTTCTGCCTTCTGCGATCAATGCGTAACTATAGTCCGCCCATTTAGAAATGAGTACGGCTGGGAGTTTGGATAACACGGTCGTAGCCACGTTAACACCTTTCAGGTACTCCTCTCGGCCGACGGCGCGGACAGCCGCGACGAAATTCTTGATTTTGACCGAAAAAGTGACGATGTCCTTATGGTACTCAGGCGACATTGGCTGTAGCTTGCGTATATCACTCATGATTTTTCCCACGATTACGTCTGGATTGCCGAAGCGCAACTGTAACGTAGACATAATACTGTCGGGTGTGGAGACTGTTATCAGTAACGCTGACACGGCTTCTTTGGCCGCGCCTTGAAGGCATTTCCTTAACCTCCAAACATTCTCTCTGTCACTGTAGTTACATAATTGTGTGGAATCCTCGTACGCCATTTTAAACTGCAACCATTCTATAGGGTCCCCGGAAAAATTTGGTAGGTCCCGGGGAGTGCTCATTCGGCTGAGCATGTTGGCGTTTCCACAGTTGGCTGTTACGGTAGCGGAGAGGTCCTTGAGCGCATTAGCCAGCATCACGGTGCCGTCGTGGCTTGCAGGCGCCGACGGCGGCGGCGGGCACGCCCCGTTCGATTGTACCGTCTGGGGAACAGGATCGTGCGATTCGTGTTGGCTACGCTCAAGCCACTTTTCAATATGTATTCTGGAATTTACTTCGCTATTGCGTGGACTGTAATTTTCTTCGTCGTCCAGAGCGGCGATTTCACACTGGAGCCGTTTGTCTATCAATTCCATTCGTATCTTGGCCTTCTGTTCTTCTGCAATAAGTTCCAGCTTCCTTCTGCGAGCATTCACGGATGATGACGTCGACATAGCACTCGCCTTGGAGCCAGGCGCCGAAGGTAACGAGGGGCGCTCCAACTTTTTCGAACTACCCACATTTTCGGGCGTTTTCTGATCCGGTGACTCTGGAAGGTTTTCTTCTGGAAGGTTTTGAGCAGATTGGTTTGCGGCGTCGTCTTGATTATCAGCATCTTGTTTTTCACTTACACCAAAGGCGGCATTTTGACGACGCGTGTTCACCATCGCGGGGGTGCGGTACATTTAGATGTTCTGCGATCCGGTTCGAAGACCACTTTGTAGACGGCGCGATGCTCGATGAGTAAAAAGACCGAAATACGACTAAATTAACGTTTATTGTGCAACACACAATGAAATTTCAAAATTACAAAACAGACGCGGTGTTGCCTATGAGTTGAAAACAAAACGACTGACGACAGCGCCGCGCGCTAACGCGGCGAAATGTGCAAACTATGTCACACCACATTCTCTATACATAAAACTAAATGATTTGTCTGAATGTTTTAACATTTCACACTTAGGATTAGACAAACATTGTACGTAATAAAATTACAACAGATTAGGTCATATAAAGAGTTACTTTAAACTAACAGCTTATGTGTTTTATTTACGTTTTAATACAAAGATACAAAAGTATATTTGGTTCTATAAACATTGAGTGCGGACAGGCAAAGCCGCGGGCAAGACATAGTCATCTCACCTGGAAAGTTCTAAGGAGCGTTCGTAATATTTATAATCTACATACTATAGGTAAGTAATTATGGCTATCAAATTAAAAATGGAACGCGTCGCTAACATCCCGATCAATTGAGACAGTAATGAATGAATCACCAACATGTTCGATAATGAGGAATTGTGATAAAGCAAAAGTATTACAAGATTACTGCCGTGTCGTTTGCGATGAATGCACCATGGCAAATAAAAATCCGTCGAAGCTGTGGATAGAACTCTACGGGACATTCGGTGCGATGAAAGGTCAAAGGGGAACGTCATGTTACTCCTTTCTAGGAACTGAGTATCATCCGGTGGGATTTTTGGCAAACCCACCGGATGAAACTCAAGGGAGTAGAGCCGATAAAATAAAAGCGTCACTAAAACGTTCTTACCTGTAGCCTCAAATAAAAAATCCAATATCGACTATTAACGTGAGAGCATTACTGGATGGCTTTTCAAATACCCAAGAATTTTATTATGTCCTGATAAAATTTGGTGAGGATACCCTCCCTGAGCAAAACGGTGAGGTATGACGCTTCCCAACATACTTGGTAGAGTTGTTGCCTCGGAAAACGAACTCATAAGTTTCTCTTTTATAATAAGTATCATAAAAAAAAACACCTTCATCTTTGACATTGGCTGGAACGTCAAATCTTCATGATCATTTATATTTTTAAGAAAGGGACCACGAGTCGTTATGCTTTGTTAGAGTGAGAATGAATAATGCTCATTCAAATCAATCGTTCAAATGTTGTTCTTAAGTTCAAATATCGCTAGTTAAAAACTCGACGCGCCTTTTTCGTGAATTACTTAATTCGAACTGTTTTTTCGTTTAAGCTGGACGAAAACCCCGGGTTGGTGAAAATCCTAAGTAAAATCTTATTCTTAGAATAACTTGCGGTAAAAGATGCCACTCTGGGGCTGCACGAACTCGGGACAATCTGTCCGCCTCCGCATTGTAGTTGCCTGGTATGTGGTGCAATGACAGGTTCATTCGAAATTTGTCGTCCAATTCCAAAATCGTGTAGGTCAGCCCTAAACGGGTCCATATTGGCTCATCTAAAGTCTAAGTTCCGAAAATGGTCTTCCTAACGATTTGTACTCCGAATGATCACTCTTCCTAAAATGTTGGTGCCTATTTTTTTCGTTCATACAATTTCTAGTACTACCGACGAAGATCATAACCCTCTGGTTTCCGAAATATTTTATTACTATTATTACTATTGAAACTGATCTAAACTCCTAAGTGTTTTTTACCATAACGTTGTCATTCATAAATATGTTTTTCATAATATTTTTATAGGATAAGCAACACTGACCTAACAGTACCATTTGACTTTTGGTTGGTATGTCTAGTTCCAAAGTAGTGTTTTTTATAGTTTTTTCATGTTCTAACCCAACCTAACCTCTGCAGTAGGTCTGCCCAGATCATCACCAGAATCAACATCTGGGCAGTAGGTCTGCCCAGATGTTGATTTCGGTAGCAACACTGACCTAACAGTACCATAATTTGACTTTTGGTTGGTATGTTTAGTTCCAAAGTAGTATTTTTATAGTAGTTTTTTGTTGTTTTTACATGTTCTAACCTAACCTAACCTACCTACTGCCCAGATGTCGGTTTCGGTAGCGTCACTGACCTGATAGTATCCTATTCTGACTTATAGGTAGGAAGGTTTCGTTCTGAAAACAGAGTTTTTTTGTTGTTTTTACATGTTCTAACCTAACCTAACCTACCTACTGCCCAGATGTCGATTTCGATAGCGACATTGACCTAATTAATTGCAATTATCTTTCATCTGAAAATTTTAGAATAAAAACAATTCTACATAACAAATATATGATTTCGAATAATAGTGTAAAAACAGTTATTTTGAGAAAATATAGGAAAACAAATAGTAGTACAATAGATGTTTATTGTTACCGACATTATGAAGTTGAATGATTCGGAATTAATAACATTAGGAACAGAGTAGTTATTATAGTGATTGTTAGGATGAAAAATTGTAGTAACAAAATTTTCGGAGTTACAATAATCGAGGTAGAAATCTTAGGTCAACTTTGGCGCACCCGCCCTAAACATATCGGTGATTTGGTACCCCTTCTTTGCGTAGATAAGACAAAGCTGTCTTTTTTTCTGTTTGCAAGTAAAGAGATGCAAGATGGAGGTTTCGACCTTGGTCTTCTAGGGCTCTCAAAATAGCCAGTAGTTCCTTGTGGTTACATTGCAACCCTTTTCTGCTTCAGACCAACTCATTACAACATTGTTTATCCTGGCTCCCCAAGCTAAGTCTAAGGCATCTGTCGCCATGTAATGCGTCGGATGTAGCGCGTGAATGTGTAAGGCGTCTGTGTGATGTTTTTGCCACCATTGTAGCTGCTTTATGACTGAACCAGGTTGCGGTAACTGTTTCAGGCAGGCCTGATTCAGATTAGCTCTACAAAGCCTCAGTAACTGGCTGTAATTGAGCCTTCCCCTCGGAACAGCAAAACTCGCGAAGTTCAACATGTCTATTAGGCTCTGAAGATGTTTTAAGGAAACTGACCTGTGCTGTAGAGCATATTGACTGCGGTCTTTATTTTGATTCGTCCAAGGATTCCACAGAATCCCTAATTAATCAATTTTTTTGCTGAGAGTGAGAATTCTTAGTACGCTCATCGTTAGATTTACGTGTGTCTTCAGGAGCCTCGCGGTGAGCAATAACATAGTCATCGATCTACACTATTAGTCTTATTCCGTGCTGACAAAGCACTTAGGCAATCCAGTTGCTCACCGACGCAAATGTTTTTGGGGCTAAGCTCAGTCCGAAGGGCAGACAATTCATTCGGGATTCATTTCTAGCTAGTGGCCAACGAGATACTCACTGCATGTGGCTCGGGTGAAACTGTTTTCGTCCTGCTTCTGGTGTGAGTACAATCGCACCCAATTGCCGGTACGGTAGCCACTTTGCTTTAGGATCTCAAGCCAAGGTCTTACGGCTGATGGAATAGACTCTATTATCAAGCCATAAGGTTAAAATGGGGATTGATGCTATCCGCCTTATGAGTTTACTTAAAATGGCGGCTACGCATAAAACGTGCGTAAATCGATTCATTCATAACTCTTTATTGCACACACACATATTAAATTTGAAAGGTTTGTAGTGTTATGCTACTTACATGTCATTTTCCTGGATGTGCAGCTGGATACTTGGTGAGCTGTATAGTCTGATATTTGGTATCACCTTTATTTTCATAGGACCCTGTAACGTTTTAAACCATAAGAACACATTAACAAATCATTTTCGCTTTGTATTTTCACACTATCAGCACTTCTAAATCGATAGTGAAGGGGTTTACCTTTGGTGACCTTGTATTTGGCTTTCTCCGAAACTCTGCAATCTCGGGCTTCGTGCGCGCTGGTGCGCTACCTTTTTATATTCATTGTTACTTCATTTACTTCATGGTTTTTTTGTTGTTTTCCGTATTACGAGCCTGAAACCAAACTTTGACATTTGTTGACGTGTTTGTTTATCTGGTTGTCATGGCAATGTCCATTCAAACTCGTTAGCGGTCTGATATGTTTGCTTCAATACTTTTACAAAAATACTTTTTCTCTCTTGGCCACTCACAAAAATTACGTTTAATTTAAATAATTTTTAGAACTCTCCAAAAAGGGTATAAAAGCGGAACATTTCTGAAATTCTGGAGTCTCACGTCAGCTTCTGAACTAGAAAAACCACCTAAAGGCCTTATTCCGGGGTCGCACTACCCCGGGATCCTGCAAGCCGTTCCTTCAAACACGTTCCTGCGAGCCGTTCCTTCAAACACGATCCTGCGAGCCGTTCCTTCAAACACGATCCTGCGAGCCGTTCATACAAACTCGATCCTGCGAACCGTTCCGACAAACGGGATCCTGCGAGCCGTTCCTTCAAACACGTTCCTGCGAGCCGTTCCTTCAAACACGATCCTGCGAGCCGTTCCAACAACGGGATCCCGCGAGCCGTAACTACAAATACGCCCGCTACCGTTCCTACAACGACCATTTCAACAACATCTACAACAACAAATACACCTGCTTCATCGGTCTCCTACTCTCCGTGTTCTCCGCTTCCTTCTTTCTATCCAGACATCTGTATTTTATAAAACCTGTCTCACCTCATTCATCCTCATCTTCCTTTCATTTTTTTAAATTAATTCATTGTTAATAGCCCTAATAAATTGTCATTTCTAAATTTTATCCTGGTTGTTTTCTGTTAGGTTCTGGTTAGGTTCGTATCGTTACACGACATGTTACATTAGAAGAAATCATATGAACAAAGGCGAGCATATCGCTAAAAAGAGATTTCTTCCAACAAACCAAGGCATGAAAGGGAATTGTATCATGAAAGGGTAGGCAGTGCACAATATCTAATATCTAATCTATACTAAAATACATATAATATAAAATACGGAAAATAAAATACTTAAATACAATACATACATATACCTGCAAATATCGTTTATATATTATAATGATATACATACTATTACTTTCTCGAAAGAGAGAGGAAGTGCTCTATTACCCGGTTTTTGAAAGAGATAAGAGTGGGACTGTCTCTTATAGTGTCGGACTGCCTACTGCAACCTGAATGACTGCTCATATGCCGAGGTGCTATGCCTCGGAGCGGTTAAGAGTGAGAGCCTGTGAGATCTCCGATAGTCCACATCAATACAAACGTAAGGTGTAGATTGACCATATCTCGTAAAACGTCAAGTTTCCGAGTTATAAGCTGACAAAGATGTACAAGTGGCGCCACAGATTTCATTATTTTTGTTTGATGTTTAATTATATTAATTAACAACACCTTAATGCATCCTCGATAAAATAACCTGAATATTGATTTTTATCTGCTTCTTCATTCCCATGGATTCAATTCTACATTAATTTAATTCCAAAAGAAATGCCACTTTCATGGAATCTACTTATACTGTTATATATTTTGCTTGTTAATATTATTACAGACTAATTTTTTATTCATTTAAATGAATAAAAAATTAGCCAGTATAAAAATAAAACACAGTTACAAGATATGTGTTAAATATCTTAAGCTGTCACAGGGTGACTCGTTGGGAATATGTATAGTATTTTTTAAATAAATATATATAACAAGAAATAAATATAGCACATTGATGTATTCACCGAGGGGCACAGGCCTTTACCCGGATTCGAGTAAGATTGAGCCATATTCCACCACGCTGGCTCAGTGCGGGTTGATGGAGTCGGTCTAGTGAAATATTACAGTACAAATTTTTTTTATGCACATATGGACGTTGTTTGACTTAACATCTACTAACCACAGACAGACTCACTGGAATTAGGGAGGGAACCATACTTGGGTAAATCGGGAGTATGATAAAATATGATACATTTGACGTCAATCATATCGGCCCTTGAAACGGCCCGGCATTTGAAATACAAATAGATAACAGAATGTATCCTTTATTTATCAACAAACATCAACACTCTAAAAACGAAAAACAAAACTTATGGCGCCGCCTTGACAGTACATAACTTCAAAACGTGAGATTTTGCCCATCTACACTTTATATTTGTATTGATGTGATATATCGATTTCTGAAGGTTTATGCGTAACTGCCATTAAAAAAAACTAAATGGCGGATAGCAACTGGTACAAAAGATACAATGACATTTTCAGCTTGGATCCGAGTCAACGTCAGAAGAGAGGTTAATATTATTTTAACTAATAAATAAATAACATGTGCGATTTGAAATACGAGTAAATAAATAACAAGTACATCATTCAAATGCGGCGCGAAATCGTAAAAATAAAAATGTAAACAGATAAACAGTTTTACCAGGAGACTTTCCTATCGAGCAAAAATAATCAAATTATGTACGTTTTATGCGTTAATAAATGAATACTCATGATCGACAAGCAACTTAAGAAACATCTGCTTTAACAGGGCGCATTCCCAAAATTACTTGTCGTGGAACAACATCACGTTACCAAACCACTAAAAGCGAGTCGCGCGGGTGTAATCTGATTTGTTTTCTGGCGCGGCAAACGCTCTTAGTACTCATTATTTTGCGTAATTTGTGATTTACAAATGTCTGTTGTGGCCTAATGCGTAGCCTTAAGACAAATTTGTGAATAAGAATGATGGTTTGTGTTTCTGTTGCAATGAAAACACAAGATGGCCTTTGTACTAGTTTTTTAGGGTTTCTTACACAAAAGTTCACAAATAATCCAAGGTCGCTCGGATTTTTAGTGATAAGTTATATTTTTATAGAGACTACGAAGTGTTTCATGTATGGCCATTGCGTTCTATCTTTTACTCGAAAGTTTTTTTTTGTTTCTTGCCGACTTCTGAAGAAAATTATAGAACAGGTATGTGAAAAAATATTTGGAATGTATGTTACCCTTAGGCACAGAAGAGATAATAGCCTTAGGTGTAATCTTATTTTGTCCTTATGAACGAAAAGTTTCTTGCAAAAAAATCTGAAGAGTAGGTTCTATTCTACGCATAGTTTCTTTTGAAAATATTTCTGAATGTTTCAGGCTTGATACCATATGGTGGATGTATGGCAGAAAGGTGTATGTATTCATATTTCAGGGGGTTATAAGGGACCATTCTTCTAGGGTAGTCCTAAAGCGTATATATATAAACTACATCGCGCTATGACTAGTCTTAAGTCGAAGTAGCTTGTTACACCGATCGTGATATTAGTTAGAAGAGAGGAAGACAAAGAGATTTTAACACTTGTTTCCTTTAAGTCAAAGGACAACATGTTGTGTATAATTTAGATTGAAAATTGTAAGAATTCTCGTTTGCATGAAGATCACACGGCTTTCCATTGAGATTTAAAATGCTTATCTTCTAAGGCTATGTGATCCTTGTACCTTCTGTTTTTCTGCTTGTGACGTTTTTTTTTACTTAGGCTATGTAATCACATACGTCATCAGCGTCACGCCTTTTCCAATACTAACTGGCAAGGCACAGATGTGCCCTTATTTAGCCAGTTATATTGTAGTCCATTTCGCATGACATACTTATGAATAATTGAGTGTTTACTACAGTATAGGTACTCGTGCAAGATACCTACATTAACAAAGTTGCATTTGCTACTTATTTTATTTTATTTTATTTTATTTTATTAACATTGGAAAACCAACAGCTATCTTTAAATTAACAATAGGAATCTTATATAAAAACAAAAAAGCCAATTAAAGGTTTTCGCCGACAAAAAGACACAATAAACAAATAAAACCACCCACTATTGAGTGGGTATCTACCCACTCTTGTCTTGACAGATAGACAAACAGACAAACAGACGGACAACAAAGTGATCCTTGGTTTATTTTTTTTATTTTTAGGTACGGAACCTAAAGATGATATAAAATATACGGAAATAAGATCAACGAAAAAGAACGAGTGGTAACTATAGGCCCCTGTCACGCTTTTAAGTATTGATAAACCTCACAGACAAATTTTATGGAGTGACTCTATCGTGACGCTAGTCTATTTTAGTTACTTTTATAGTGTCATGTCCTATGGTATCTTTTTGTGGGAAAAAGCAGCGGATATTCAACTATTTATATACAAGCGAATACAGTGCCACATGAATGATGTGCCTACTTTACTTAGTCTAAATAATGGTAGTGCTAACCTATTTCTATTTCTAGTGTTAATTGTATGTAAGCCAGATAAGAGCTATTTGAAAAAAATATAATTTAAAAGGTTACTACGCCTTAAGTGAACTTTTAAAGAAATTAACATACTAACTGTGGCTAGGCAATTTATTTTCGAAAATATAATATATCTACGCAAGAACCTTACAACATTTTCCGAACTTAGCGATTGGTGTAATATCAACCTAAGAAATAATCACAGACTAGTTGCGGTTTAGACTCGCGAAAGTCAGCAATTCTTTCAAAGGTCAGTGCATTCTCTACTACAAAAAGATACCTCTGGAGATTTGAAATTCCCATTTGAGCAATATAAAAACCATGTAAAAGCGACTTTGTCTAAAAAGGGATATTACAATGTTCAAGATTACTTAAATGTCGGGACTGTATGGGGTTAATCTAACTCAACAATATTGTAATATTAGTACTAGTTAAACACAACTATTTTTAAAAGGCAACAAATATAATGACCACCAAAATATTTTTTGCCTACCCAAAATGGCTAAATGTCCACCAAAAGTTGCAGAAAATATCAGGGCAAAATACTGCGGTAACTTAGGTGAAGGGTAAAGGGGGTGAGCGAAGCGAAGCCCCCTTTATCCTTCGTGTTAGGTTGAACATGTAAGAACAACAAAAAATACTTAAAACATAAACTTAAGTACACAAAACATAAAAAGAAGTTTGGTGATCATTTATCCAAACACAATTTGGTGGACATCCATCCATTTTGGCAGTCATTTCGAATTTATTGGTAGTAAATTTTCGAACTTTTTGGTAATCGTTTAAACACAAGCCTTTTTAAAATAAATCTAAAAATTCATAGGTGAGAGTTGCCTCGCCCTCTCTCCCACAGAGTGGTCCAATATAGAGAAGGGGCAAAAAATTACAATAGCTAAGTATATGTTAATATCTACAGTAAAAAAAACAGATATATGTGTCATATTTTAGGGGGTTGTTAGGGACATCATTTTGAGCAACTTTCACTATGCGGTTTCACAGTGAGATAAAAATTGGGCCGAGCGATCAGCTGTTTTGTATGAAGAAGTGAAAATTAAAGTTGTTCAGATCAAATTGAATTGTTTTCATAGTGGAATTTGTTCAGAATGATGCCAATATCAACCCCATTAAATATGACTACACCATTCTGTTACACCCTGTACAGATACATATACATGTTTAATATGTATAATAATATGTACTTTTAGAAACTAAGATAGATTTGCATTAACAAGTAAACAAATTCTCAGAACTCTTTTTATTTAAAATTTACAAACAGAACAAACCAACTGAGCAAAACTAACGAATTTACAAGAACACACACACACTGAAAACAGAAAATTAATCTAATTTGTAATCGAGTTTTGACCGAAATAACTAGCTTACGTACACAGATTTTACGCGTGGACAAATGGATCAGGCTTTTTTTTGTTGGAAGGTAAAAAATGGAATTACCCTTGCCCAGGAGTCAGAGCTCCCTACACATTGAGCAAGCATCAGCTCGTGTAGTATACGGACTAAAATACCTCTGAGTGTGTGTGAGTAAGTATCTTTAGGTGTTACTACTAGCCTTCGCCTCGATATATGCTGAAGGCTTACTACCGTCCATTTGTTGCCCAGTTACCCACCCGAAAGGATATTCAAAATTAAAGACCAATATCTCTCTTGAGTATAGTGGGCAAAGTATTCGAATAATTAGTATGCCCGTTTTTAACTAATATTCTGGATTCCTCGTTGACACCTCATCAACATGGTTTTCATAGCATGTCAACAAACACTAATCTTGCTTGCTACGTGTCGGATCTTTCAGGAACAGGTCAACAAGGGCCAATAAGTTGACGCTATTTATACCGACATAAGCAAAGCTTTCGACAGGGTTGACCATTTTTTATTCCTAAAAAAGCTTTGTAATTTTGGTGTCTACGGCGTCATATTGAAGTGGTTCTATTTTTACCTCTCAAACAGGTCACAGAGGGTGGTAGTCTGTGGATATGAATCCAAACAGTTCATGGCAACTTCTGGGATCCCCCATGGTTCACATCTGGACCCTAAGCTGTTCTTAACCTTTATCAATGACTTAGCATCTGAATTACGTCATTGTAAATTCTCGTTTTTTGACGATGATCTGAAACTCTACAGAGTCATTGAAAGTCAGGCTGATGTACTTTTTCTTCAGCATGATCTAGATATGCTGCATAACTGGACAGTCAAGTATAAATTGTCACTTAACACTGGCAAATACAAATACATAAAGTTCACAAAAAAGTTGAAACCGGACCGGTTTCAACCAAATACCAAATACCAAATACCAAATGTCTTTATTACTGTAGATATTTACATATACTTAGCAATCGTCATTTTTTGCCACTTCTCTACATTGGACCACTGTGGGAGAAGAAGGGCGTAGAAACTCCCATAGATTAATTTTTAGATCTCTTTTTAAAAATTGCTTATGCTTAACTAATACAAAATATAATATTTAGTCATTATCATAAATAATAAGCAGGAATAAATAATTACAAAATTATTAACAGCAAGGTCTGTGTTGAGCCAGATTAACCCCATACAGACCCATCATTTAAGTAATCTTGAACATTGTAATATCCCCTTTTCGACAAAGTCACTTTAACATGGATTTTAAATTGCTCAAATGGCAATGTCAAGATCTCCAGAGGTATCTTGTTGTAGTAGGTTGGTCAACTTTTTTGTTGACCAACCGGTTGAAGTCATCATACCAACTAAATGGCTATGTTCTTGAGGAAGTCGACGAAGTCCGTGATCTCGGTATTATTCTCGATAAGAAATTGTCCTTTATTTCCCACATCGAAATTATAAAATTATGAAATTATTAAAAAATCATTGAAAATGGGTTTTGTGTGGCGAAACTGTAAATTGTTTAGGAAAGTATCTGCACTTAAGATGACATACTTTGCATTAGTTTGCAGCTCTCTGGAGTACTGTTCTAGTATTTGGTTTCCCCATTATCAATGTCACATCAATAGAATTGAAAGGATTCAAAAGAAATTTCTTTTCTTATTGACAGTACACCGGAAGAAACTGTTGACATTGCCCTTATACCAGGACCGCCTAAAGTATTTTAATTTCTTGTCTCTCGAAGGTAGGCGATCTTTAATAGATCAAGTATTACTATTACTCGAGGGTTGGTTTTGTTGTGCCGCGTCCTAACGCCAGAATTGTTAATTATCGTCCATTCTATGTGAAACCGTCCAGGACCAATATTGGCTCAAACAGCATTTCAAGTAGGATTTTCCGATCTTATAATAAATTGTTCTTGTCTCATTCTGATAAGGTAGATCTATTTGTTCTTAGTTTAGGTAGATTTAAAACAAATGTAGCAGCTGCCTTAGCGGTCAAGTTATAAGTAAGCATGAGTATATCTGTTTTTAGTTTTTAGTATTAAAATCACCCTTTTCTTGTTTTTTTTTGTTAAAACGATGATTTTTAATTTATATGACGGGTGATATGTAGGCATTTCATAATGTTTTTTTTTTATATGTTGTGTTAACCTATAATTGGATATGCACTGCGAAATGTTTCGTATTAAGTTATATGTTTAGTGTAAGATCTGTTGGTTAGCCTTGATAATTAAATAAATAAATAAATGGACGAGGCAAGATGGCGGACCTCTCTATACAATGTGACATTTAATTAGCTGACCATATTTTGGGAATGATAGTACCCATCATTATGCACTGATTTCTCCAAGAAACATATGGTCGCAAATGGAAAAAAAAATGTCCCTCAGTACATTGACCCGATCAGCTGATTACAAGTTACTATGGGGGACCCAAATTTTTTTTTCATTTGCGACCATATGTTTCTTAGGGAAAGTTGTTCATAATGACGGGTACTGTCATTTCCAAAAAAATAAATTTCACCTTGTATAGTCAGGCGACCGTCCAGCGATGCTTCAACAGGGGATGACGCTAAAAGTATTTATATGTTTTTCATTTACAGAAAAGAAGATGGTTGCGACCACAAAGAGCCCCGAGGAGCCGGCGGCAGGGGGGAACCTCAGCAAGTCACGTGACTCGAACTGGCCGGCCGTGCTGTTCTTCATTCACATACACCTGCTCTCCTTGTACGGCATTTGGCTGCTGCTCTTCGAAGTGAAGCTTCTTACTGTTCTATGGTGTGAGTGTTGTTATAAAGCTCGTTATTTTGGTAATTTGTTTATTGCACACGTTGTCGAAGTTTGAATTTTCCATTACTGTTGGGTAAGTACTTCCCTACTAATAGGGGCCCAATTTGGATAGCACAATGACAATTCCAAATTCCAAATGTCTTTATTACTCCGACCCTGAGCGGAGTGGGGCGGCGCTGCTCCTCCACCAGCTGGCGCGCGCGCACTCGCTCGGCAGTGTCGGGGCGCAGTAGGTCGAGGCGGCCTCGCAGGCGTCTTCCCAGCAGAGCGACCGCGGGTTCGCGCCCGGTGGTACTCTGCTCGGTATTTCTATACATAAATAAAAACCTACTCAACGCCTTGTTTAAGTCGGCCTTTTCTAATTCTGCCTTTTTAAGAACACGTTTAATCGTTCTTACTGCATTTTCCGCGGCTCCGTTACTCGAAGGGTGATAAGGTGGCACTAACGTATGTTTTATACCATTGCTCTGCAAATATTCAGCAAAGGCAATAGAAGAAAATGGCGGCCCGTTATCACTAACCAATCGCTTCGGCAGCCCGAACCTCGCAAAATGGCGCCTGAGACAATCACAAACAACAACAGCTGACGTCGTGCTTACTTTTTCTGCCTCGATCCATTTAGAATGCGCGTCAATCAAAATCAGATAATAGTCACTATTGAATGGTCCGAGGAAGTCAACATGCAGACGAGTCCACGGCTCCGCGGGCCACGACCAGGAGTGTAGCGGCGCGGCGGGCGGGGCGGGGCGCAGCTGGCGGCACGCCACACACTCACGCGCAACTTGTTCTATATCTCGATCTATGTTTTCCCACCAAACATAATTACGCGCGATTTGTTTCATCCTAACGATTCCCGGATGGCCGTCATGGATTTCTTTTAAGATTATATTTCTTAAGGCGTCCGGAACTACAATCCGATATCCCCATATTATGCAACCCTGATCTATGTGTAAATTGTCTCTTCTACTATAATATTTTTTTTTGTTGTCATTATACTGTTTGTTTGCCGGCCAACCGTACATAATAAACCCATATATTTTACTAAGTAACGCGTCCTTTGAAGATTCAACTTTTATATCTTTAAAACTGATCGGGAAACATTCTTGTGCATAATTGAGGTAGCTAACCTATTGGTCTTCACCTCGTGGTTGCTTTTTAGTCAATTCCAGAGGGAGACGGGAAAGAGCGTCAGCAAAACAATTTTTTGTCGATGTCACAAACTCAATACCAAAGTTATAAGCGGCCAACTTAACCGCATAATGTTGAAGCCGACTCGCAGCCGACACCGGTAATCCTTTATTTTTACCAAAAATGTAACTTAAAGGAGGATGATCGCTGCGCAAGCTAAAATACCTACCATACAGATACTGGTGGTGTTTACTGACTCCAAATACAATCGCGAGCGCCTCCTTATCTATCTGAGAATAGTTTAGCTCGGCTGCGTTCAGCGTTCGCGACGCACAACACAATGGCCGCTCCGCGCCGTCCACTCCGCGTTGCGTTAGCACCGCGCCTAGCCCATACGCGCTGCTGTCTACCGATAATATCAACTCAAGACTCGGATCATAGTGCGCGAATACAGGGGAACTACTTAACACCTTTTTGATTTTGTTAAATGCCGTGTTACAATCGGATGTCCACTCCCATTTAGAATTCTTTTTTAACAAGTCATACATCGGCTTAAGGATGTCACTCATGTGTACACAAAACTTAGAATAAAAGTTTACTAAGCCCATAAAACTCTTCAGCTGAGTGACATTCGTTGGTGGTGGCGCTGCCACAATGGCCTCAATTTTCTTTGTATCCGTGTGTAGACCAAACTTATCGATTTTGTATCCTAAATAAGTGACACTATCTTTGAAAAATTGACATTTGCTGAAATTTATTCGTAATCCATTTTCTTTAAGCCTTTGTAACACCGCCCTTAGGTTCGTTAGATGGGTCTCCCTGTCCTTTCCTGTGACACAAATGTCATCAGCGAATACAGCGGTTGACGGTAACTCATTTAACGTCTCCTCCATAATTTTTTGGAAATTTTCTGGAATGCATTTGATACCAAAAGAACGCGTTTATAAACAAAAGTGCCTACATGAGTTGTGATGGCCGTCATTACCTGTGAGTCCTTGTGCAACAAACACTGTTGAAATGCATTGGAAAGATCTAATTTTGTGTATTGTTCGCCGCCTCCCAAAGTAGCAAAAAAGTGTTCGTCGAGACTCTTCGCTATGAAACCGTTCGCTGAAAGCACTGTCGGGACAGTAATCCCACATGGCCGTAACCTCGTGAGCCATGTCAAGGTACTTGCTAAGTTTGTCCGTTTCCTTTCGTCGTGGTTTTGTGATACGCAGTCTGACTTTATGCCTACCTATATTCTTTTAAAGTACACCCTTGTACAACCAGTTTGTTTTTATAACAGAAGTAAAAAGGCAACGTATTAAGAAGTTCCCTTTTAATGTACGGTTGTACATCCAACACAACTAATGCTTTTTTTATTACTTTTTGTTTGTGACCTCCGTTGCCGACAACATTAAGCCGTCCATAGTTTCCCACGATACGTAATTTGAATGCGAAGTTTTTATGGCGACGATTCTAACGCCAACTTCCTTAAAATGTAAGAAGTTGGATATTGATTGTGAAGCAAAGTGGCAACAGCGCACAATAGAAAACAACCAATCGTGGAGAAGGTCGTCCCTGATTGGTCCATTTGAATCAGATCAACAATTGATGGAGCAGATTTGCATAAAAAATGCTATGAATAGTTAGTAATTTTGCCACCAGATGGACAGCAATTGTTGATCCGATCGGAGCCACATTTGTATGCAGAGTTATACATTAGATCAACAAAAACTGTTCCGATCAACAATTGCCAACGGATCAACAATTAACTGATGACACAATCCGTCTGATCAACATTTACCGAGTGGGTATACTATATACATAGTCAGGTCATAAGTTCTGTCACATGTGCAATATGAAATAATTTAGACATGTTTATTATTTATGTAAACATTTATATAGCAAAATGAACTTAATAAAACATAGATTCTTATGGTAATAAAGTTTATTCAAAATGACCCCCGCGATTTTGAATACAGGCCTTTATTCTGCGCGGCCAGTCGTCTATCGCAGCACGAACGAGGTCCATGTCAATATCGGCGGCTGCCTTAATCAAGGATGCCTTGAGTGACTCCAAATCAGGATGAGGCTTTGAGCAGGCCTTTTCCTCCAAGTGTTGCCATATCTTGTAATCTAACGGACTCAAATCTGGACTGGAGGAGGGCCAGTCTTCGTGCCGGATGAAGTCGATTTCACGCGCCGCCAGCCAGTCTTGTGTGTTTTTCGCTCTATGAGCTGGCGCAGAATCTTGTTGGAATACCCAGTGCCTGTTATTAAACATGGTATGAGAAACAGGTTCCACAAGGTTCTTGGGGACTGTATTTTGATACACAACTGCATTCGTTTTTACGCCTTTCTCACAAAAATGTACCTCAGTTAAGCCCCAATAAGAGACTCCCAACCAAACCATGAGCGAGGATGAAAAATGACCTCGTTGGACACGCGGAATACGGTTGCTCACTTCTTCACTGCTGTGTGCGTACACCTTATCATTTTGTTTGTTGTAGCTCTCTTCCACGGTGAAAATTTTTTCGTCCGAAAAAAGAATTTCCCGATGTTTTTTCCCGCGTACCGCTTCAACAAAGCGCGGCATCTCTTCAGTCTCAGGTCCATTAAACGAGCGTCCAAACGATGTCCTGTTTTTCTTCGATATGCCCTGAGCCCTAAGTCTTCATTTAACACCCTTTTCACCGTGGTCCTGCTTAACCCCATCTGAAGGGCCAACAGTTTCTGCTTACGTATGGGATTTCTTTGAATTCGCGCCTTCACAGCTTTTATCACTGCTGGAGTCCTAACAGAGCGAGGGCGACCACTTCTTGACCTGTCATCTACACTAGAGTCTTCATTGTATCGTTTTATGGTACGATAAACGAATCTTTTGGTTATATTCAAATTTTTCAGTAAGTCGAAAATCTGAATTGGCGCGTAACCGCAACGATGCCACGCAATAACTGCGACACGGTCTTCTTTAAGTGTCCACTCCATATTTAAAAATGAGGAAAATTCTAAAAAGTACACATTTTTATATTCATGAAAAATTCGAAATTCGAATTCAATAAACTTTTTTGTAGCCAGCGTTCTAAATTCAAAAGTTTTTATAGTGTGACAGAACTTATGACCTGACTGTGTATATATCATTATCATAATTAATAAGCAGGAATAAATAATTAAAAATTATTAACAGCAAGGTCTGTGTTGAGCCAGATTAACCCCATACAGTCCCATCGTTTAAGTAATCTTGAACATTGTAATATCCCTTTTTCGACAAAGTCGCTTTAACAGGGTTTTTAAATTGCTCAAATGGCAATTTCAATGATGCTACTGCTCAAAGAAAATTATAGTTGAGCGTCGACGTCTCGTCATTGTCACTGAACGGTCATTGTCGACCGGAATTGGGACAACCTGGTGACTAGAATTACACCACGATCTGTTTATAAAAAAAAAAAAAACTATCGCTATTTTATAGAGATCACGAAAATCTAGGTAAGTAAAATGTGAGCGACTGTAGCCCTAATAGTGACTAAAAATCGGATCGGATCGGACTTTAAAGATTTTTTTTTTGTATTTTTTTTTAATATTTTTTTATATATACATATATATGTCATAGTGTTCGAATTGAGATATAGCTCTAGCATAAGATAGTAGACATAAGTACGGTGACACAAGCGATACATGCATTCGCTTAGGTTGAGCCAATAATTCGGAGGTTAGGTGTGCATGCTATAAAAAGGGCGTGTGCGCCAGCGAGTCAGTCTATAATGAGCAGTCGTACGGAGCGCACCTCCTCCCACATTATTGGACTAGCCAGTCCCCGTGACTAGTATGGTTATTATGTATCTAGTACTCCCCGTGTTCAGTGTGATTGTTCTGTAACTAGTGCTCCCAGTGTCAAGTGTCATTATTCTGTGAATAGTACATGATTCGTGCCCTAAAGTTAATAAACTGTGTTATAACGAAGCTGTACGAAGCTCGAGTACCCATCACACCCATCCTCGGGACGCCCTCAGCCATCGGTCCTGACCCTTCTGCGACATATATATATATAGGGTCAGGACCGATGGCTGAGGGCGTCCCGAGGATGGGTGTGATGGGTATATAAAACTTATGTATTAAAGTAAGTTTAATATATAAATTTCTTTCCAGTGCTTACCCTGACTTCATTCGCGATATTGTCCGTGACCACGGGAGCGCACAGGCTCTGGGCGCACAGGACCTTCAAAGCCAGCACTGGCCTACGCATCGCACTGATGATTTGCCAAACACTGGCTGGACAGGTAAACCACCAATAAAATAATTTTCATAGTAACTTGCTGGACGACTCGGTAACCGGGAGCATGTGTGATGACTATTCATGACTTGTGTTGTGTTGTGTGCCTACGATAACATTGACATAGCTTATGGCCTGGGTAAATTGAACAGCTCGGCTCGACGGTAAACTGGGCGAATTCTCGAAAATTCAACCTAAGGTCGGGTTGGGGAAGACCGGCATTCGGCATTTCGAATAAAGTATTTATTGAAAATTTTACTCAGATGAATAAAACGAATATTTGGTGCGTCAGACGCACAATGACCTATTTTACGAACGCATATTAAGTTCTAGACCAATCTTTAGCATTCCATGTGATGAAATATATTATCAGTAAGAATTTTATGTTACATGAATTGCAATATTATCGAATATCTTTGAGATACAAACCTTTTTTAAAAACTCGGCGTGTAGACGGTCTTCCCGGCCTATCGGAGGCAAGACCGTCTATTGACAATTAGGACATTATTTGGTGTGTTATATGCATATACTAACTTATATCTATAGAAAAATGTTTGACCTTCAAATATGCACTTTAAGCATACGGAAATAACGTTCAAAATCGTAGGAATTTCCCGTTTTAATATTTAAAAGGTAAGACTGACATATCTTCACGGAAAGGGGTTGTAAACATTTTTCATGAAGTTATGCCGGTTTTACCCTTTAAATATTAAAATGGGAATTTCCTACGATTTTTAACGTTATTTCCTTTCTCTTACAGTGCATATTTAAAGGTCAAATATTTTTTAAGGTAGCATAAATTTTGTTCATTTTTCTACATAAAGTTGTCAGAAAAACCCTAACTAATCTGATATTTTTAATTTTGCTCGTAGGTAGGAATAGTGTTGATATCAATTCCACATAATTTTGCAAGTAGTATGTAGAGCAAACAAGTGTATAATATTTTTCAAATTGTGTTCATTCATGGGAATTTGACAGAATTATAAATGACTTGTGAAAAATAAATCACGTCCACATCATCAGACAAAAAAACTCTCAAGAATTATGCGGCGCTTGTATCTCACTCACTTGTGCTCTGGTGGCTCACTGGGAAAAAACAAGTGATCAATCAAAAGTGCGAGCAATACCTACCTAGAAAATGGGTATAAACAAATATAAATACGTGTCAGATTGCGGAGAAGGTACTCGGATAGAGATAAAGTATAGAACAATATTTCCAAAGAAACATGGGTACATCTCTAAAAAAAAACAAGATTTCATATAAAGTGTCAGTGCGCGCTTATTATGAGAACATGAAATTCTTTTTTGAGCTATTGACCCGTGTCTTTAGGAAAGTTATTCAAAGTCTCTATCACTAGTCACTACCTATTTCGTTCATTTTTAGTCCGTGAGTATCACTTGCAGGATGCTGCAAAAATCATTGGTGACCTCTGTTCCAAAGGCAAGACCGGCATATGACGATCTTCTCTTATGCCACCCAGACGGTCTTCCCAACTAGGAAGTTTTTAGGATAAAAATATTTCACCGCAAAGTATGACAAAACTAAGTTAATTTTGATTAAGATAATACAAAAAATTGTTAAAGGGGCAACTGAAATACTTACTCACTTTTTTTTTCATCACCACGTGTCATTGGTAATGGACCTTCAAAACGAGAAAAAAATGGCAGCAAATTTTCTCCCACCATAGTGTTGCCAGCGACATCGTGATTACAAAATCGAACCAAACTAGGAAACTGTTTTACCGACTGTCAATGCAAGCTGCATAGATATTCAAGAACGGAAGATATTGCGCGCAGACGGTCTTGCCTTATATACGATCCTCCCCAACCTGACCTTAACCGTGTTACCACAAAAAATATTAAACAGCGTTTAACCTCAAAACAAACGTCAAATCAAACAACAAGTGTTGAACAGTGGTTTATTTTTTTGTGGTAAGGCCCTAAGTGATGAAATTGTAGCTTCGCCTACCGTGCGAGAGGTCCCGGGTTCGACCCCCGGCTGGGGTTAAAGCAAAAAAACCGGCCAAGTACGTGTCGGACTTTAAGGTTTAATAAATGTAGAATATAAGCCAAAAAATATAAATTTGGAGGGTACTCACTCCACATACACCTGATACACCTAACCAAAATATCACTATCATTCGTCACCAGCAAATAATTATTTTGTTTTTCAGTATTTGTATGAATGACAAAGTAATATTTGCGGTTTTTAATAAATGTTTTTATAAGTGTTTATACACAAGATATATATTTTTTAATTGTTTCACTCTCTTACTTTAAACGTTAGAGGGGAAGGGGGGGGGGGCACAATTTTTCCACTTTGGAAGGGTCTGTCTCTTTAACGATTTACCTTAAGGAAAAATGGTTTATGGAATCTCAACGTCATTTTTAAAAAGACCTATTTATCGAAAACCCACTATGACGACAGACTTGACGAAACTAAAAGGATTCCTTGTTACCCTACGAAACCCTAAAAAATCTCCAGGTCTTGGATATTTCTATGTATGTGACGTCGCTGTTTCTGGTTCCCACAACACAGACTATCTAGTCTATAGTCACTATCCTAGTGTGCGGCCAGAAGTAATGTATGTGCCTGCATGTAAATGTTTATGTTTTATGATTAAATCGGTATAGTGGTCTAGCGGTTCCATGCTCGCTTCTCACGCAGGTGATCCCGGTTCGAATCCGGAAATAGGAAGGAATAAGGAAATTATAGCTCACACATAACTAACGATGTAAAGGCACAATCATACATATTTTTAATTTTTTATCTACACACGCATCACAAATATAAGTAATGTTTTAAACCCCCATACAAGCGAAGTGATGATGATAATATCTCACGTCGCTTAGTTTTTATTTTCGTCGGTGACGACACTGGTTTGACGGCGGACCCGCAATCAGTAGGGACTGGTATCGAAACCCTGTTCGTACTTATCTTATTTTTTTTGCCCTTAAGGGGATACCTTGTCAGTGCAAAGGTCCCCGTTACTCCAGGCAGAAAGCCCCGCAGTGTGAGAGGGACGGAATCGGGGAAAAATGACAGAACTTAGCGCCAAACCACATAAAAATAGTTTTAAATAAACTACGGTATTTTGTCTTGAAGATTTTTAATGAGAATTTACTTATACATAATATCCACATTTTTAATGCAATTCCGCAATTAAGTAATTAAAAGTTTCGGAATTACAGGAAAAAATAAAACAATTTAGAGGTCTTTTCCCAATTAAAAGAATCTTAATCAAATCATCAAATCTTTAGATGACTTTATAGTAGAGTAAATGGATTATAAAAAAAAAAACATATTATTTTCGTATCACCTTAAGTTTTTTTTTAACGATGGTACGGAACCATTCGTGCGCAAGTTCGACCCGCACTTAACCATTTTTTCATTTCTACAGGGCTCAATCTACGACTGGGTACGCTACCATCGCCTGCATCACTCACACTTCTGCACCGACGGGGACCCATACAACTATAAACGGGGCTTCCTGTACGCACACATCCTCACCAGGCTGCGTCACCTGAGCCCCTACCAGGAGAAACTTCTGGAGGCCGTCGACATGTCCGATGTCGAGGCGGACCGAGTTGTCATGTTCCAGAAGAGGTATAACTATTGCCAGCATCACCATCATACATAATTCACGGTCCTGTGCCAACTATATTCAGCGAGATCCTGTTGACTTGATGATACCATCAGACTGTCGGGCAGGTGGTCTGCCCACTATCCTATTTTACAAAATAATTTTGAAACAATGGTCGGTACAAAGTTAACTTTATTATTGCTTATTAATATTATTATTTTTTTAATATTTGTATTAGTTAAGCACAAGCAATGTCTAAAAGAGATCTAAAACTCAATCTGTGGGAGTTTCTACGCCCTTCTTATCCCACAGTGTTCCAATGTAGAGAAGAGGCAAAAATGACGTTTGCTAAGTATACATAGTATATGTAAATATCTACAGTAATAAACAACTTTGACTTTGACTTTTATTTTGAACGTAGGTAGACTTTAAACTTTAGAGTCCCTAGATATGTTGGTACACTACGTACGAGCTACATATTGCATTTACCACGGAGATACAATCAAATGAATGCTGTTGTAGTGTGTGCAGCATGAAGCTACATACTTACATATATCGTAGCCATATCCTAGAATTGGTCATTTCAAGAAATGGCTAACCATTTCATGATCTGGCCGACCGTTTCATGGAATTGTATTTGATGAAACGTGTATTTTTAAAAGCAATTTTATTCAGTACTACCAAATATTTATGAAATAACACGAAGACTATTCGGGGGCTACGTTATGCTCGCCCCCTTTATTATTCACCTAAGCTACCGCAGTGTTTTTCCCTAAAATATTGCTTCGTTCAATGAAAGTCCTAATCCAACCATGGTTGGCCATTTCATGATATGGTCAATGGTTATGGTTATGATATGGTTACGTACGACACATACACATGAGAATCATTAACTTGTTTATCAACGAGGATTATCAATGGAGGATTGCCATCTCGTAGATCGTGACATGTAGTAATTGAAACCATCTCGAAGCGACGACATCTGTAGTAGATTGTCTGGAGCACAGAATACTTATCAGTGCTACGCCAGAAACGAAGGCTAAAAATTCAGGCACTAAATATTTTTTTCCGTTTTCGATCATAACTTAGGAATAGTGATGAGATGATAATGATGAGCACTATCATTCCCCAACACCTGGACACTTAATTAAAATTCATCTATAATATTTTTAGGGTTCCTTATCCAAAGGGTGTCAAACAGGTCCCATTACTAGCCTTCGCTGTCCACCCGTCAGTCCATCATATATCCTATGGTTCATAAACCATAAAAGGTAGAGACTTGAAATATCACAGAATGGATATTACGTTGCCGCTACAGACACAAATATTGAACTAAAAGCGGTTTTTATTTATTTTTACAACATCCCGCCTTTTCCCAGCACTGGAACATGGCAAACGGCTACAAAAAGCGTTTCGTATCATACAAGACGAGTTTTTTTCTTCGTATTTTCATGCACAAAGGACTGCGGACAACTCATCGTGCGGCTCGAGTCGCGCTGCATGCTTTAAATTATTTCGTTCAAGCAGGTTCTACTGGCTTCTGTACGCCGTGGTATTCCTGCTGCTGCCGTTGAATGCGCCGCTAGAGTACTGGGACGACACCGTGCTGAGTGCAGTCTTTGTGATTGGTTTCCTGAGATATGGCGCTGTGCTGCATGCCTCCTGGTTGGTCGAGAGCGGCATCTGTGTGTGGGGGCTGCAGCCTGGAGAAAAGTAAGATCTTGAACATATTCTGTTACGGAAAACGCATGGCGTTAGCTCCCATAAAGGGCGCAAAATATCATAATTGGCTTGTTGGCGGTGCCTATTTAGTTTGGAGACTGATTGCCACATACGGCATTTTGCACTCTTAGGAATAATCGATACGCTAACGATATGCTTTTCCCGTAAGATAATTGAGCCACAGACTATGTGAAGACTTATTTGGTTATGTGGCAAGAAAGCGCAAAAAGGAGGGCAATGTTTTTTGATCAATTGTGTTTCTCCAAAAATATTTTCATGTAAAATGTTGCGAAGAGGATATGGCTCTCACTGTCAAAGTGTCGGGCCACACGAGCTCATTTTTTTGAGCCGTGAGTCACCGAATTTCGCTGCGAAATTTCTGCTCAGCAGAAATTCAGTTGGCCGGCCACACGAGCATAATTTATCCTGCTGCTAGTCAACGTTTGCACAGGGTGCTTGTGTCGTGCAATGGAAGTAATAAAAATGTTGTGTATTTACGAAGCATATTTAGAAGACACAGAAGATGATAATAGAAAAAAATGCTGGGTAAATCCACTCAATACCTGGTCGAATACTGATGCGCGGGCAGTATCATATCTTTTTTAAACGTTTAAGTGCAAATCCAGATATATTTCAAAATTATTACCATATGCATATATTATATATATGTTTTTCAAGAATTATCAGAACCTTCTTAAACTAAACTCATAAAACCAAAAGGTTTTATGAGTTTAGTAGTAAAAACTACTAAATCAGTGTCAAGCAACTAGTGCTGTTGCGATAGCGATAGTCTATACACTCTCTGTAAATTAATACAAAATCACAGATTAATAAAGAGTTAGACAAAAGCCTAAATTGTCGTATTTTATAATACCGTTGTGAAAAAAAGCCTGCTGTATTATAACGTATAATCGATTGGATTCCCTCCCCTCACTCACCTCTCGCCGCCGCAAAATTCAGCCGGATTAGTGTACGCGTGAGTCGGCAGCCGACTCATTTTGCTAGTTTGCTACGTCCCAGGAGTTTTGTATGAAACCGAATGTGGCCGAAATTTCGCAGCCGAAATTCCGCTGTGAGCAGCTCAAAAATATGAGTTCGTGTGGCCTGACACAAAAAGTTATCAGTTGGCTCAAGCAGGACTAATTACTAGAGTGAAAAAGTGTTCTAGTTCAGATCAAATTAACCATTGTTCATTTTAAGAGTCACTGACAGATCGATTCGCATACTTTTTTGACGGGTAATTATTTCTGCTTCCTACACAGATCTCATGTGGCTCTACATGGCGGATATTCATACATATTCACACATATTTTACAGAAAAGAGCTATTCGAGCAATTTCTAATTTAAAACGCACAGACTCCTTAAGACAGCTTTTTAAAAAAATTGACATACTATCTGTAGCTAGTCAATTTATTTTCGAAAATATAATGTATGAACGCAAGAACCTTACAAAATTTCCCAAACTTAGCGATAGCTGTAATGTTAATCTAAGAAATAATCACAGATTAGCAATTCTTTCAAGGGTCAATGCATTCTCTACTACAACAAGATACCTCTGGAGATCTTGAAATTGCCATTTGAGCAATTTAAAATCCATGTTAAAGCGACTTTGTCGAAAAAGGGATATTACAATGTTCAAGATTACTTAAATGATGGGTCTGTATGGGGTTAATCTGGCTCAACACAGACCTTGCTGTTAATAATTTTGTAATTATTTATTCCTGCTTATTAATTATGATAATGACTAAATATAATATTTTGTATTAGTTAAGCATAAGCAATTTTTAAAAGGAGATCAAAAAATTAATCTGTGGGAGTTTCTACACCCTTCTTCTCCCACAGTGGTCCAATGTAGAGAAGTGGCAAAAAATGACAATTGCTAAGTATATGTAAATATCTACAGTAATAAAGACATTTGGAATTTCGAATTTGAAATTTGGAATCGATGCTTCTATTTCTACACGCGCTAACTCTACAAGCCCTAACTTCACTAACCCTGCACCTTATTCAACATAATGTGGCTTGGCCGTTTCGCTGCCATCACCTGGGCGTAAGGTGAAAAATTTATTCACTGTTCTTTACTCTTCTTTTTTTTTTTTATTTATTTATTTATTTCTTAACTTAAATATTTACATTTCAGTTCCAATGTGCTCTTAAACCACAGAGGTTTTACTGGGCACAAGATATTCGTGGTTGTTTTAATGTACAAAGTAGGTATTAGGTAAGTACACATTGGTCAGGCTTATTCTCTAAGCACAGCACAGAACAAATTTCTCCCAACCGTTTGGGTGCACACCGTACCTAACCCACCTAATTATTTTACGTCCTGTGCATTACATTGATCTAATCATATGAACTATATGATGATCATCTAAGTGTTGAGTAGGTGTAGTTATGATGGGATAGGATTATGATACTTATTGCAGTTATGTACCTCCACTGTGTAAAGGCAGTAAGTACGATGTATAGGTGTTTTGATCTAGGTGACAGGCGGTGGGTCGTGAAGCCAGTGCGCGTTTGTCTCGCTCTCACGCCTGTTTGGTTGGGTCGGTATTAGCAGTGCTGACTGTCCGGTTGTGGCTTTGATCAAGAAGTGGGCACTTCCTATGTGATACTTGTGATATGGTTACATATTAGCTATTATCTTGTTATTGTAGTAATTTTCTAAATATGTATCATATTATGTATTTAATTTAGTAGGTATTAATTTTTTATTTTGTGTCTTATATTAGTGATTGTTATTGTTTCTTTTAGGCTGAGGGGTAGTTCATTTATTAGCCGTGGCATTATGTATTTATCCGTTCTTCGGCCATAAGTGTTATTGAATCCGGTTGTTGTCATTTCTTTGTTTGTGACTTTTCTTGTGCCTTTTTTGTGTTCCACAGGTCGAAGGATGTCACTCCTATTGTATTGTTCTACGAGTAAGCCTACTTTGAACATTTTTTGTATGGGTAAGACTTTGCAGTGTAGAAATAATGAATCGTAATTTCTGTTACAGGCCATTTTAATATTTTTGTGGACAATAGTTTTTAGGATTCTCTGTCGAAGTGAATGTATTTTGTCTAGGTTCGTTTTGAAGATACGTCCATATAGCTGGTTAATCCATAAGTAATTGTTGACTCCGCAAGTGCTGTATATATATCGCGTAGTACGTTGTATGGTATCCTGTTTTTAACAATATTTAGCTTGGAGAGTAGTGCCCGCAGTTTACTTTATCGACGTGAGGGCCCCAATTGAACCTCTCAACAATGATAATACCAAGATATGTCGCCTGGCTGACCTGATCGATCGTTATGCAGTCGGTGCAGTTGCTCCGAGAGTGAAGACAGCTGTGGCAGTGAGCGATTAATTTGACCGTCGTCGTATCACTGCGATTATGGCTGGATCTTATGTGCATTATTTTCATTTTCTGCGCGTTTAGAACAAGACCTGCGTCATGCGACCACTTACAGAGGGATGTAAAGTCAATTTGGAGACTTTGAGCTGCCCTCGTCAAGTTGGTGTCAGTGGCTATTAGGCAAGTGTCGTCCGCGAAAATTGATACAGGGAGCAGTGCTTGACCACATTTATGACGTCGTTGACATATATAAGGTAATGTAATGGGCCCAGCACTAATCCCTGTGCCGTTCCTATCGTGACCTACCTCATCGCTGTGAGATTCAACTACTCTGACCTTGTAACTACGTTTACGTAGATAGTCACTTCACCAATTCAGGATGAGGCCTCGGATGCCGGTATTGTCTAATTCCTGTATAATTTGATCATGTTGTAATGTATCAAAAGCCTTACTATAATCAATGAACACTACTAGGACGTGTTGTTTTTTATCTAGATAACCATTGACTTCGTTTGTGAATTTTGAAAGGAGTTGAGTAGTGCTCTTTTTTTGCCTAAAACCGTATTGTGTTTCCGTTAAGATATTGTTGGATTCGTAATAATGATGTAACATTCCAACTACATATTTTTCAAATATCTTATCCAGAATTGGCAGAATAGTTATTGGCCTATAATTTGAGTAGACATCCTCCTTATCTTTTTTATAAATTGTTCTGACTACTCCTTGTTTAAGACCGTTCGGGTATAGACCTGTTATGACAATGGTGTTAATTAGTTTAGTGATTGCTGGAATAATTTTTTCTCCGGCTGTTTTTATATCAATGGGTCGTTTTCGGTCATGTCCTGATGATTTATGTACGCTGACATGACTGATAATTTTCTCTATTTTATTATTTATAGTTTTTTTATAAAACATCGATTTATCTACTTTAGATGTGTATTTAGATTTATTGAGCAGCGTTATGTTGCAGCTCGGCACAATGTCTGTGACATTTTTAATGAATTCAGTGGCAAAGTATTTGCGACAAATTTATTTGCGACAGCAATTTCATTATTTTTGTCTACACGAAATGCCTTTGTGATTACTTCATCGACCGACCTCATAATCCGCCCCCTAATATTGTTTATAATTTGCCATAGTTTTCTTGGTTCTGATTTATTGTCAGCAATTTGTTTTTTGTAATAATAATTTCTTGATTTTTCTATTATTTTGTTTGTCTTATTTCTTTGTTCGTTGTATTCTAGTTTTAGCAGTTTGTTGGTAAGATCTTTTTTTATACTTTATAAATAGTTCATCTCTCTTTTCGCACTCTAGGGATATTTTTTTGGTTAGCCATTTACAGTTGTTTTGTCTGCTAGTTTTTATTGGTTGTATATAGGATGCCTTGTCGTATGCATTGTTGTAACAGGATTTGATTTCATTGTAAATATGGTTTGGACATTCGCTCATGCAGATTTGGTCCCAGTCTACTTTACTTATTTTTGAGTTAAGTATACTGGTATTGATTTTGGTTTGCGTTTTGGGAACGACCCGTATCGAGGAAACAACATTTGCTGCGAGCACTATCATACGGTGGTCTGCCAATACAGTTCCAAGCGCCGCGGAGTAGAGGTCTTCTGTCCTATTTCTTACGAATATGTGATCAATACATGTTTTAGATATTTTACCATTTGTTTCTTTAATTCGCGTATAGTCAGAAATTCCGCACATTAAACCTTTTTCCGCCAGTAAGTTGCGATAGCGCTCTGTGATGATGTTTTCACATTTCAGGTCGTTATTTATATCTCCAATAAGGATGAAGTTGTGGAAGGTTTCGTATTTGGACAATATTGTTGCTAGTTCGTCAATAAACTTGTGTTTATTTTTATCTGGAGGTCTGTAGAAAGAACATAGGATTACTTCGGATTTATTTGGTGTTGTGATTTTACCTAGGAAACATTCAGAGTGCATTTTGTTCGTAATTTAGTGTTTTGAGTACATAAATAATTATACCGCCTCCTTTGCGCCTACTGCGTAGTATGTTTGCATTACATAGTTGTCAATAAGAAATAGCGGGCACAGGGTGTCGGATATGTTTGCTTCTGTTATTATTATAATGTCGGGGGGATTACTGGTATGAATGCATTGTTAGAGTTTGGGGAAGTTTTTGATCATTGATCTAATGTTTATGTGTAGGTATGTGAGTTTATTTTTAGATGTAGGAATGACTGTATGAAAGTCATTTAGGTTGGAACAGTTAAATACTTCTTTTATAGTATAAGTGTTAGCCATTTTATTTATTTAATAAGTTTAGTTAATTGATATTGGTAATTTATAGGTTCAATTATTATATTTAGGGCAGTAGTTTTTTAATATCCTCTTCGAAACGAATAATATGAATTTTAGATTCCTCGTTTTTACGTACCATAATTTTCCCCTCATAATTACACCACACAAACTTATAGTGATCCTTGAGCATGTGCCTAGCCTCATAAATTAGTTTTTTACTCCACGGTGTTAGGGCGTGGCGAATGTAAACTCTGCCGGCGGCTGCATCGCTGCTGAGGTTGGAGTCCGGCATCACGTCGGAAACGACCAGCTCGGCGGTGTGGCCGGCCTTCACCCAGGTGCTGGACTCGCAGCTCCTCTTCAGCTCGACCTGTAGCATGCCATCAGCATTTTCGCCCTTTCCCTTCAATCTTCTCGCGGACAGAATGTCGTTGGCTTCTAGGGTTATCTTTGCCGCAATCTTACGTGAGATTTCAACTACATTTTCATTTTATTGATAAGGAACTCCAGCGATCTCGAGGAAATTTTCAATCTTCTTTTGTTCCTGCTCATTGAATTTTTGTTCTAGTCCTAATATTTTTATTTCTAGATGTGTGTTTTTATTTATTAGGTTCTCGTTTTTCTTTTCTAGCATTTTCACCTTAGTTTTCATCTCTTCCATCGCTTCATCAAATTCGTCCACTTTGCTGCTGCAGAAATCGACGGCTCTAGTTGTTTCTTCTGTTAGTTAATTATAATTCTTGTTGAAAAAATGAATGTTGTAAAAATTAAATAGATTTGAATGAAATCATTTTGTTTATCTAAAATCCAAACCAATTTATGAGGGTTCAAAACAACAACGAAGCGCTTCGAGAAAAGGTATTTAGTGCCCTTGCGTGCCTTGCGGGCTCTACCGTGCCCCCAGATGTATGGTTAAAAAAGAAAAGCTATTGAATAGCTTAATCCAAAATATAAATTAACAGTTTAGTGTTACTATATTTTGACAAAATATCCAAAAAAGCTTTAAAATGCAGTCGGGTGTTTTGGTGTCGATGATTGATGTGGGCAACGGGCTATTTACTCTACTTCATAAATGCTAACCCTACGTTCCTCTGGGTAGTGCTAACGTGAGACAAAGGATATTTTAAAATCTGGGTTATACATTTACACTTAGGTTTCCAGAAGCATATTTAAAATTTAGCGCCCTGCGCCTACAGGATTTGCCGCTTAGGTTTGCGCCGCCACTACGGCGATGGGTGTAAATACGCAACTGGGTTTCCGAAAGAGAACCTGACTAATGTATATGGTCAATATAGTGCATTAATACCCTACACAGTGATCAAAGGCGAAATTCGCAATCTTTAGTACCTTTAAGATAAAAACTTAAATCGGTAAATGGTTTTCAATCTGAACCAAGATTACATTTCTCTGTACAGGTATCCAGCAGACACAAACATCGTGTTTATTCTTAGCAAGACATTCTGGCCTCACTACCACTACCTCATACCACACGACTACAAGTCCGGTGAATATGGAACCTACGGTACGTCAAGCCTTTACTCTACCCCTCAAATGTTTTAAAGTGCAATTTGTTAACATTTTAACGGTCATTTAAGCATGCAGAATTTTTAATTGGTTTTGGACTCATTACCAAACCATAAGGTTGAAATTTTGGCGGGCATATATTGGACAGGGGATAAAAGCACTAAAAAATCGTCAATGCTAGATTTAAGACTATACTTATTTACTTCCGGAGCGGAGACTGTAAATTGTGTACTCTATGACATCAAATACCCAAGATACAGGGAATCCTAGTTTGGGGCTAGATCAATGTGTGTAAAAGGTGTCCAAGGTATTATTATTATTATTATAAAAAAATCAACAAGCTGTTCAATGGGGTCTCCACTTATACAAACAGTATTTTTTCAATTGGTAGACCGTGATCTTACAAACAAAATCTGGCGTATTCTGTTCATGATTGTTTATTTTATACAGAAAAACTACCAAAACTACGACACAGCAGGAAAACAGTTTTCCTATTGAGATTTCATAGAGTCATACCTAGTCATCGGCACACCTTCTTCGTGCGACTTACAAGTTTATATTTTCCCAGATTGCGGCTGCTCTACTGCCTTCATCAGAGTGTGGGCAGCACTCGGGCTTGCCACTGACCTGCAAACCGTGGAGACGCCAACCATGCAGAGAGCCCTAGCCGAGGCCACCAAGCATGGCCGTTCAGTCTCCAAATGCCTAGAGGATGAACTCAAGAAGCAGAAGCTACCAGATGAACATTACTTGAAGAGATAACATCGTCGAAGCTAAACCCATCTGCAAACGAAGCTATTGGAAGGCCGTTATTGGGTAACCAGGGAAATGAGTCACAAACGACTCGCTCTCGCTTCTGTTTATTATTCGTTTCCATGATAATCCATCTCCCACCAACCGCTTTATCAGTAGCTGTGTATGCAGAGGGTGTTAGAATTAAGGATTTGTTAGTGAAGTCAAATAAAATACCTACTTGTTATGAAATAAACTAATGATCTAATGTGTATTATTTATAGAGAATCTACTGTTGTAGGGTATTATGAAAAGTCGCTCCATTTTATTTTTAGTAGGACTGAGCAGCAAATCGATTATTTATGACCGAGAAGTGAAAAATAAGGAAGCTCTAGACTAATCTGAAAAACCGCCTCAGCATTGCTTCAACCTTATGGTAAAGATTCGGAATCACCTCTCTGTTCAACACACTGTACGTACACCGTATCAACGAACGCCTTATGCCCACATTATCTTCAACTGTAAACACTAGGAAATTAAAATCCTAATAGGTCAGTCAACTGACCTGGACAACTGAACTAGTGGGAATAAAAGCCACACATTGTTTAAACCTAAATAAATATCGGTGTGATTGTTGTTGATGTGATTACTAAGAAGTGGCCCTCTGGGCAGTAGACCTCGCTAACAGGGGGGACTGTGAACCAATTTATAGGTAAGTATTTTAAATTCAATCAAAATCAAGTAGTAAAGTAGCCGCGCCGCACCAATAACTTTGTAAACTACATTTTGCGATTTAAAATAAAATCTATTGACTTTTCACGAAAATAGTTATAGTCTATTTTACTCACTCTAATGGTCTGTACAGATCCTCTTTACTAATCCGTCTCCTACTTCGAGGAGTCCAAACTTGGTATGTCGTGAAAAGATTTCTTAGATTTTTAGAAAACAGGCGGCAGAAAGGTAATGGTGTAGTATATTTTTAGAACCGGTTCATGAAGCCCTTTAATTTGGACCCCATATGAAAGGTTTCAGAACCCCCCCCCCCCCCCCCCTGGGTAAAATCGAGAAAATCTCTCGGCAAAAAAAAACTTAATTCAAGGAACACGTGTGACAAGTTTAGAGGGGATCGCTTGAAAACTGTGGCCCCTAGACCGGAACTGACAGACACGAGACATACAGACAGACGAAAGCAAAATCGGCCTCCTATCTTGTCAAAATGGAGCCCTTCGCTCGCTCGGTCAATTAGACTTAATTAACTATTCATCTCTCCTGTTCGGAAAGTTTAATTTTGATGGGTAGATAGCCGGGTGGGAAATTGTTTTTTTTGGATTCTAACCTCAAAATAGCAACTTCGCAGGTTGACTTTGGGATCTCAGGCTGAAAAATTATATTCCTAACTCGTTCGAAAAGGCTTATTTACGAACCTCGCCTTCAGCTCGTAGGAAATCTACAATTTCGACTTCTGACTGTTCTCAGGTGGACTCTGCTAGTTCTCAGGCGGAAATAGTTATTTGTGTCACAAGGGAGCAAAATGATGTATTAACGGCGAGGGCGGTACATTGAATCCAGAGTGAAAGGAAGGATTCTACGATAGAATCTTGAGCTTAGCAAGGGATTCTAAGTTAGAATCCTGAGCGTAACGAAGAATTCAAGCGTTAACGCCCATGACGAAAATAATTTTGCATTACCTTTAACCTTTAAAACCTTTTTTTTATAATGGTGTATTGTGAAGGATTAGGGAAAAGTCACCACAGATAAAATATTCCTGTGTACTTTTACTAATGTGTAAAAATAATCGAATCGAATATTACAATGGTTTCGGATATCAATATACAATACATCACAATAACAGTCATTGATAGTTTTGATTTCAATAAAACAAATAATTTATTGTGACATTTTTTTAATATCACGAAAAATTCTTAAATTTTCATATAACATTGTTAAAGTTTAAACTTGAAAAATGCTTGTTTTTAATCGACTAGGGCGGTACATTGAATCCAGAGTGAAGGGAAGGATTCTACGATAGAATCCTGAGCGTAACGAAGGATTATATCGTAGATAATTTTGCTCCTGAGTGACACATACAACTTTTCACACCGACTATGAGGAAATTTAAATTGCTCAAAAAAAAAAAATTTGAATCATACTTTTACCACTTTTACAGTAATCGACCAACGTAAACATTTTTTTTATACAATGACGGATTGTGAAGGATTAGGGAAAGGTCACCACAGATAAAATATTCCTGTGTACTTTTACTATTGTGTAAAAATAATCGAATCGAATATTACAATGGTTTCGGATATATCGAATATTCATTATTTCACAATAACAGTCATCGATAGTAAAATATATAATTTATTATGACATTTTTTTTAAATATTACGAAAAATTCATAAATTTTGATATAATGTTGTTAAAGTTAAAACTTGAACCATGTTTGTTTTTAATCGACTACGTCATCGTTGTCGATTTTAATGTAATTTCATAATTACATTCTATTATTTTAATCTGTTTTCAATTGGCACATTGCGTAAATGCTGCATGCCAATGAATAAATTAAAAAAGTAGCTTGAACAGAAAAGTAGCATTTTGCTCCCTCTCGTCGTGGAGCAAAACTTACTTTTCCGAATGAAAGAACTGCTTCGGAGAACATTTTACCGGAAAAGTCAAAAAGTCGCTACATATACGAATATACGAATTTATTGCGTGGAGAGAAGAGAAAAAAGCAAATAGTTTTTCAGAAGTTGGCATACTTCACCGAACTCTCAGCAAAATTAAAACCTTCTACGTTATGGTCGAGGATTTCGATGATAAAAAGTATGCTGAAAATAAGGAACAACGTGGATATAAGTGAATAACCAAAATTAAATGCTTTCTTAAAACGACAATCACACGGTTTTACAAGTAAAAAGTCGAAAATATTAACATCGAATGAAGTGGAAAGCTTTTTGAACGAAGCTCCCGATGATCGTTATTTAGCCACAAAGGTAATTTATTAATAAGTACTTATATTTTTCTTTAGTAATCAGTTTACGAAATCGCAAAATACAGTCGATACATTATTTAAAAAAAATATTAATCAAATCCCTTTTTTTGCAGGTTGCTCTGATTTTTGGGTTGTTGGAGCTTGCCGCAGAGAGGAGTTAGCCAATATTACTTTAAAATATATTGTAGCCCATGGAGAAATGCTACTAATCAAGATTCCGAACACAAAAAATAAGATACCGAGAAGCTTTGTTGTTGAAGGAGATTTTCTCAGAATAGTGCAAAAATATATGAATCAGCGGTCCCAAAAAGGAAAAACCGACCTTTTTTTTTCAAAATTACCAAAAAATGAAGTGTACAGCTCAAGCAATCGGGATAAATACATTTGGTAATATGCCAAAATAAATAGCTACGTTTCTTGGTCTGCCGGATGCTGAGTATTATACTGGGCACAGCGTCAGGACAACCTCTGCTACATTATTGGCAGATTGGATCAGGAGCCAATTTGACGTCCTTAAAGCGACTAGGAGGTTGGAAATCGGACAAAGTTGCAGAAAGCTATATTGGTGATTCATTAAACAACAAACTATAAACTGGGAAAAAAATCACACAATCCATTAATTTAAGGTCCAGTCCGTCTCCTTCACATGTTGCACAGAACGTTAGTCCATCTACCTTCGTTGATAATGATAATTCATCAGATCCAACTCCATCAACTAGCAGTCGCCATTGTATGACAAATAGACATGAACAATCATACGAAATTAATAATAGTTTGTCTCAAACAGTAAATATGCGACCTAAAACTTCCCCAGTTAGTATAAAAAACTGTACCAATTTCAATGTATATGTGAATTATAACTTTTATATGAAATAAATGTTAAGTTAGTTGAGTGTATTGTGTTTTTATTATTTTATTAAATTGCTTCATTTTTTCGCAGCTGTATTAAAAATTTTCGTTCAGTACACGTGCGGAACCGTCATTGCAACTTGTTCTGACTGTCAACCCTCGCCTTCGGCTGCGCCTCGGCTCGGGTAGAAAATTTGTCGGATCTCTTTGCAATGACAGCCTTTTCGCACTTGTAATGAAATATACTATTATGTGACTGTTTATGTTTATGAGGCGCCTTAACGCACGAGTGTTTTAAGGCCTAATTATACATAGTCAGGTCATAAGTTCTGTCACATGTGCAATATGAAATAATTTAGACATGTTTATTATTTATGTAAACATTTATATAGCAAAATGAACTTAATAAAAGATAGATTCTTATGGTAATAAAGTTTATTCAAAATGACCCCCGCGATTTTGAATACAGGCCTTTATTCTGCGCGGCCAGTCGTCTATCGCAGCACGAACGAGGTCCATGTCAATATCGGCGGCTGCCTTAATCAAGGATGCCTTGAGTGACTCCAAATTAGGATGACGCTTTGAGCAGGCCTTTTCCTCCAAGTGTTGCCATATCTTGTAATCTAACGGACTCAAATCTGGACTGGAGGAGGGCCAGTCTTCGTGCCGGATGAAGTCGATTTCACGCGCCGCCAGCCAGTCTTGTGTGCTTTTCGCTCTATGAGCTGGCGCAGAATCTTGTTGGAATACCCAGTGCCTGTTATTGAACATGGTATGAGAAACAGGTTCCACAAGGTTCTTGAGGACTGTATTTTGATACACAACTGCATTCGTTTTTACGCCTTTCTCACAAAAATGTACCTCAGTTAAGCCCCAATAAGAGACTCCCAACCAAACCATGAGCGAGGATGGAAAATGACCTCGTTGGACACGCGGAATACGGTTGCTCGCTTCTTCACTGCTGTGTGCGTACACCTTATCATTTTGTTTGTTGTAGCTCTCTTCCACGGTGAAATGTTTTTCATCCGAAAAAAGAATTTCCCGATGCTTTTTTCCCGCGTACCGCTTCAACAAAGCGCGGCATCTCTTCAGTCTCAGGTCCATTAAACGAGCGTCCAAACGATGTCCTGTTTTTCTTCGATATGCCCTAAGCCCTAAGTCTTCATTTAACACCCTTTTCACCGTGGTCCTGCTTCACCCCATCTGAAGGGCCAACAGTTTCTGCTTACGTATGGGATTTCTTTGAATTCGCGCCTTCACAGCTTTTATCACTGCTGGAGTCCTAACAGAGCGAGGGCGACCACTTCTTGACCTGTCATCTACACTAGAGTCTTCATTGTATCGTTTTATCGTACGATAAACGAATCTTTTGGTTATATTCAAATTTTTCAGTAAGTCGAAAATCTGAATTGGCGCGTAACCGCAACGATGCAACGCAATAACTGCGACACGGTCTTCTTTAAGTGTCCACTACATATTTAAAAATGAGGAAAATTCTAAAAAGTACACATTTTTATTTTCATGAAAAATTCGAAATTCGAATTCAATAAACTTTTTTGTGGCCAGCGTTCTAAATTCAAAAGTTTTTATTGTGTGACAGAACTTATGACCTGACTATGTATAAAGTTGCATACACTACTTTTTCTTCAAACATTTCATAAGTTCACATTTCTACTTCATAAGGAGGATGCAATCTCTTACAAAACCTCTTTTCCGAAAAAAAAAAAAAACAAAGAAATGATAACTGTCAAAATTCGACTTTAATGTTATAGGCGTCAATACGAATGTGTCACAGACTTGCAAATTTTACTTTATAGCATCGATTTATTGATGCGTAAATTGCCATATCCGCATCGATGTGCCATACATAATGCAGGGCCTATGGTTTCTGAGTCGAGTTGAGAGCATTTATGATACTTGTTTAGATAAAAGTGTTTCTAGTACACTTTAATAAAAAGTCAATAACATTACAGCCTTCAACGCTTTGGAGCAATTACTCAATGCTAAAATCTACGATAAATATGACGCATATATATATAGTACAATTTGAATATATATATTTTCAAATTGTACTAATTTTACTTTAAACTGATTATTCTTAGTATACCTGTTTTATAAAAATGTGAATTTAGTATTTTACTTTACTTACTTTGACCTCACTTGGTTCGAGCGCCAGAAATATCTCCGGTGAAATGGGCCACTTTACACCCTAGGTTAATAATCTACTATTTCACCTAAATATGACGCATATATATATAGTACAATTTGAAAATATATATATATATATATTTTCAAATTGTACTAATTTTACTTTAAACTGATTATTCTTAGTATACCTGTTTTATAAAAATGTGAATTTAGTATTTTACTTTACTTACTTTGACCTCACTTGGTTCGAGCGCCAGAAATATCTCCGGTGAAATGGGCCACTTTACACCCTAGGTTAATAATCTACTATTTCACCTCAGCAGCTCGAACAAAAAGATTTTGCTGCGAGTAAACAGTGTGCAAAGTGGCATTTTGCTCACTGAATGAGACAAAGTAGCTTTTGAATTCCGCCAGCATAGGCGAAAAATCAATTCGATGTTCCCTGTTGGCGATTTAGTCATGTCACAGAAACTTCTATCGATTTTTAACTCGATTGCAGTAACTGTGCTATTAAATTGCACAATAATCGAGCTTATTTTATTCTATCTCCCAGCCCATTCTATCTAATTGATAAATATAACAAATGGAGAAATATTGCGTAGTGTAAATTAATCGAAGTTTATCATGAAAAATTATAATAAATGTTATTTGATTTTTATCCGACTGCGCCAGAAGGACGGTTATGTTTTTCATATGTATGAATGTATGTATATTTCTTTAGCACGATCGGCTAAACGGCTCTATGGATTTTAGCTTGAGAGGTGTCGTTAGAATCCTCTCAACTGTCAACTCAAACTATCAAAGTCAAAAAAATTAAAAGGCCGATTTTTTGCGACACATTACATCTCTTAAGTATTTATTTTAAAACCTATTGAGTGAGGTATCAAAATAAAGAGTTTCATAAATAAAAAATAAACCCAAAGGTTGATAAAGTAGCAGCGGGTTATTTGTTTTAATAATTCCACTTGTCAATGTTGTATTTTTTCGTTCTCTTAATTGGTATGAAAGTTGTATGTGCAATACGAGACCAAAGTCATTTGCATCTCGTGCCTGTGAGTCCCTTGTTCACTCAGGATTCTAACGTCGAATCATTCAAATATAGAATCCTTCGCTCACTCGGATCTCAAACAAATACTCGCAGCAAAATTCAACTTTGCTCTCTTGTTGCACAAATAACTATTTTCGAAAGTCAACTAGGTTGAATTTTATTTTCAAAAACATTTGGATAACATTAGGTTTTCAGTTACAAAACTATAGACAAAAGAGAACCTTTCAAGAGTTTGTCGGGTCGGACCACGCGCAGTGATGGGCTCCGTACATAGGCAATCCGTTTGGGAATATAGTGGAGCCAAAATTAGAGGTAAAATTTGAAACTTCATCAAAATTCAATAACGTTACCTTGTAACGGAGGGCTCACAATATTATTTATTTTTAAAAGTTAAAACTGCACAATTGCTATACTTGTTTCAGTTATAAATACATATTTATTGTAATAATTACCAATAATCCATTATGAACATAATAAACGTATTTTAATGCTAAAAAACTGAATTCTCTCCTATACCCAAGGCTCGATATATAGAAGATAGCAGTGAATCCAGATGCGGCCCATTAATAACTATTTATTATATTTAAATATCCAACTATAAATACTAATGAATCTGCCTATGTTGACAGATATCACGGTTGCTCTAGATTTGCATCTGACTACCTAGTTAAAAGGGTCAGCTATGTAGGTGTTCATAGGTACCTACATGGCTTCCCCCTTTTATTTTGAAAATAAATATGACACACAAATTAAATAGATAAAATTACAATTAGGTTGAGCTATGAGTAATTCGACACAAGGTTAAGGTAAAATAACAAACAATAGAAATAATGTCAGTAAGTAAAAAAAAATCGTCTGGCCGCGGTTTCTTAATTATGTTTATTGCTGACTTGCTGTTGCTCCATCTTGACCTGCTTTTGTTATTATATTAGAAGGTAATTTGGTCGATAGCCTTACATGTTATGGTATGTGCTGCAACTTGTGGGGCTGCTGTGCATCGTGACATCTGAGGGGCTTTTTCCGCCGTACTCGGTGACTCTTGAAAAAACAGAGGGAACATTTCCTTTCAGCTGTGCAGTTTCTTGATTGATGTTAACGGATTGTTGACTCTAGGTTGGTGGTAGTGGTGCGCTCCATGGGGTTATCGGGAAACGGTGAGGTAACGGCGATGGCCCGTTGAACTGCTCCCGTCGATGTGCGACCGGCCTATCCAGCTCTGACCACAACTGCTTTCGCCCGCGTCTCCCGTCGCTGACCACTCCTGACTGGCCATGCGCACGTCGTCTGCGCTGATGCCGTAACAGCGGCGTTAAGCGGTTGTGACTCCCGGATCGACGTCGCTCGTGCCCTGTTGTGATGAGCAGATCGCACTCTCATTCTTGTTGCTGCCGCTCTGGTTCCGCGTGATGCGAGGGAATAGCTTGAGTACGTTTGTTCGTTGCTTGGTATGTATTTCCGCGTTGTCCTTGAGTGGGTTGAATTTGAATTTGGGTTGGGTTGCCATGATGCGCAGTCTTGTGTCGTAAGTAGTGCGTCAGTCCTGTGTCCTTGTTTTTGTGCGTCAGTTCAGTGTTGTCCTCTTCTTACGTTGTATTGCTGGAGGTCCGTGACCGTGACAGATGGTGGATGTTGCGGGTCCGCATCCAATGTTGATGATGATGTTGTCGCAACTGGAGTTGATGGGGAAGTTGAAGGTGTTATCTTGGCTCATCTTTGGTGTTGAATTAAGTTGGCTTCCTATTGTCCTTTTCGGATTAGTTCGAAATTTGATTTGCAGTCTTCATGTTGTATTTTGTTGTGGTATATGTAGTCTTCCCAGATGAGCTTCAGTCGGGTGCTTCAGACGGGCACGTGATCACGTCGGGGTCACCAATGAAGAGGAAGGGGGCTCTCTCCTGTACCCATGGCTAGGTATATAGAAGAGAGCAGTGAATCCAAATGTGGACTATTAATAACTCTTTAGTATATTTATCTACACACGTATCATAAACCCTCTTTACTGCGTACAAAAACCGCACGTTACGATCAGCATAATGTTAAACTACTTGGTAAAAAATCATTTCTTATCTGAAAAATTAGACATTATGACCATAATGTGTAATTTTTCTACACATTATGACATTCAAATTTCGAACGCCGACGCCCGCGTGCATGCCGCCCCTAGTTTGTCTATCAAGTTGGTACTGACATTCAAATTTCGAACGCCCGAAGTTGGTGCTAGAGAACAAGCTAAACAACTGCGAGGACTTATGGTTGCCTCATGCCCGCGGCGTCAACTCGGGGGGTAACGTCCCCCCCGGTCTTGGGTGGCCCCTACTTGTCAGGGGCCTCGCGTGGTCTTCGTTGTGCTGTGCTTTCGCCGTCTATTGGCATACACTGGCGACAACGGTGCGGGAGCTTCTTCTTCTTCACTGTGCCGTGCTTTCGCCCTCTTCTGCGGGCTTACACTGGCGACAGTGGGATGAGCAGCAACTCTCTTGGGAGTGGTTTGCCTTCAGGCGGACGTGCGTGATGCGGAGCAATGTCGTGGAGATGTGCGTGGCGGCTGTTGTCGGCGCAATCGTACATGCGCCGTGCCAGCCGCGCGACGAATTTCTCCACGTTGGGCATCCGGGTATCCCTCATGATGGTGGTATTGCGCACCTACCGCCCGGCTCCTGTGATCACCCGCAGGGAGATGTTCTGGAACCGCTGCAGCCGTGCCTTCTGGGTCTTCGACAGCAGGGCGTACCATGCTGGAGCCGCGTAGGTGAGCCGCGAGCGCACATAGGCCTTGTACACCCGCAGCTTGGCTCTCAGAGGCAGGCTGGACGACAGGACAGGCCGGAGCATTGCCCGCGCGGCTTTGGCCCGGTTGATGCAGTGTTGCACCATCGGGACCATGCGCAGCGAGCAGTCGAGGTTGCAACCGAGGTATTTCACCGTCGATTGCCACTCGATGTCCCGGCCCCTCAGCTGTAGCGGGGTCGGACGGCGGGAGCGGGTGGAAAACAGGGCTGTTGTCTTCCCGACGTTCACCGCGGTCCGCCACTTGTCCAGCCAGGGCGGCAGCAGGTCCAGGAGTCGCTGCATCTTCCTGCAGGCGAGCTCGATTTTGCGCGACGACGCGAAGTAGGCGCTGTCGTCCGCGTAGAGGGCGAGCACAACGTCTTCCACCCCCTCCTCGAGATGGCCCTCGAGTGTGGGGATGTCGTTGGTGTAGAGCGCGTAGAGCAACGGCGAAAGGCAGCTGCCTTGTCAAACATGCGGTTCCTGAACACATCAAAGAGAGCTTATGATATGTGTGTAGATAAACTAGTGTATGTAACTGTTCATAATTAGACATTAAAACTCTCGAGTGATAATAAACCCATTCTCAAGTATTAATGCCCTCCATTATGTAGCAGTCACATAAACTACTATTAAATATCCAACTATAAATAATAATGAATCTGCCTTATGTTGACAGATATCAAGGTTGCTCTAGATTTGCATCTGACTACCTAGTTACAAGGGTCAGCTATGTAGGTAAGTATGAAGTTTGGGCTTTCTGACTTGGCCCACAATGTAAATAAATGTCACGTGATCAGGAAACTCGATCCAAAGGGATGTTGATTATTGATTGATGTTGGTTACCACATTCAATTGTAGAGACAATTTAAAACACAAATACACTAGAATTCACTAAAACTGGTCTAAATTCTGCTTAGAAATAACATCATTTCCCAAAATTCTACTTCCGACGAAAATCTGAACGAAGGCAAGAAGTGTCGTGATTCGTTTTAGTGATGGCCATGATTTGACGAAAGAAAGTTTGCTAAAAATCAATTCTTAGGGCAAGCTAGAAGAGCGGCTAAGGTACTCTAGGTTTAACCGGTTGTTCAAGCTCCTAAAGTTAAATCCCAAAGTAGGTATTTAATAATAAATACGACTTTGTGTTTTGAGCGGCTAAATCTAGGTTTAACCAAAGCGTTGGTTTATGTTCGGTTTTAGGTCGATAAATAAAAATGACAGATTTTATATACATGTTGACATAGACATTTTAGTGATCAATATTTAGTAGGTACCTACTTATAATCACTCAATATATCTTAATGTTATTTATGTAACAAGACAAACAAATAGGCCATATCACGAATAAATATCACGATAATATATGTGGCAAATATATTATATTTCTTATAATATTGAATTATCTAATCACTACCGTTTTTTAAGAAGCCATTTTAATATTTTATGTTTTTATTATTATTATGTTATCAGGATATATCGGGAATTATCTGTACGGAAAGTGAGATAGATACGGAGATGTTGCGGGCGGAGCCGGTAGGATGAGGCGTTCAGCTCGTTTCTCGATCCTCTTCGCACCGACGAACGTCCGACTCCGCCGGACCGTGGAGTTGCTCTTTCTCTCGTTCCTCAATACTCTTCGTGATTCTGACTCCGCCAGACTATGGAGTATGTTAATTTAGACAGATTGGACCGGAATGATGTCGTTCCGAGTTCGGATACGGTCCGAACTGACTCATCTTTACACAACACTATGAACATCACATTTTATTGGTGAGCCATTTTTAGGGTTCCGTACCCGAAGGGTTCCAAACGGGACCCTATTACTAAGACTCCGCTGTCCGACCGTCCGTTGCCGCTATAACAACAAATACTAAAAAACAGGATAGAAGAAATATTTAAGGGGGCTCCCATACAACAATTCTTTCAATACCACATACAAACTTATGGATGCACCTGGTTACGTACATGGAGTGTGAAAGTAACCGCACCAATAACTTTGTAAACAATATTTTGCTGTGTAAAATCCAAACTATTCACTACACACCATCGATCGCTTCCATTGAACGGTGGTACGGAACCCTTCGTGCGCGATTTAGACTCGCACTTGACCGGATTTTTTGTCATTGAGTTGGGCCAAGTATAGATGCCTCGATTATAGGTACCTTCACATCTTTACAAGGTTAAGTGACGTTACGTCCACAGAGTGAGTAAATAAATAAAGGGAGGGCTAGATTCCATGAACACAAGTTAATAATATACCGACACTCTCTACTCATGCGAACGTTTTACTTTGTATGACATGACTGAATCCAATAAAGTTTTGACAGGAGAAGTAGGATTCTTTTCGCGTACAATTTCAGTGACTACCAGCGATGGGGAAGTATCGATATAAGGACGGCTATCAACAAAAATGATAGATAGTTTATCTACTTTGTTTATCAATATTTTAGAAGACTGATACATATAATGTAAATACATATAATGATCTCTGTTTAAATAAATCAATAAACAAAGTTGAAGTGTTTTTTTTTAATACTACGAAAGAAATAAACACAGTCTTTAAATGAAATTGTATGGTAATTATACACTCAATAACCAATTTTAAATACCTTGTTCATAAAGGAAGTACTTCAGCGATGACCTAGTCATAGAGTGGAGGCGCAGCTTGGCATTTCGGTCGAATATGATGGCTCGTAGTATTATACATTATAAAAAGCCAGTAAAAATCTCACTCTTCAAGGCACACTGTTGCAATCATTCTCCACGTGCAGCCTATGGGTCAACTATACTTAAAAGACTCTCAACGCCCTGCTAGTGTAGTAAAACAATGCTTTTAGGATGTTGTTGGGGCTGGTACGTTACTGTACTTAGTGCATCGGGCATGTTTGTTGAGGAACATACTGATGGATTCCATGCCATAATACGAGTACATAAGAGAACGGCCTCCTCACTGAAGCAGAACGCGTGGCAGCACCAACAGCATCCTAGAGATCATTGCAGGTCGGCTCGACGACGGCCCAATACTCAAACACTGGTTGAGTGTTATGAATGCTTGTGACAGTACGTGAATAGATTGCAAATAGATTGAATTGAGTGTAATATAATAATAATAATAATCTTTATTCAAGTTAAAAAACAATGACATCATAATATGGTTTAGATGACTACTTATCATAACTAGGCTCACAGGGAGCCTGTGTTTATGAGTAAGTAGGCCCGTGCCTCTTACGAGGATCATACATAGTGATTCGGTGGCGTCATGTTTAAGGCAGTAACACGAGTAAAAAAGTAAATAAAATACAATAATTTTAATAATGTTGAGCAATGTCCTCCCTCAGAGGGAAGGAGACAAGATACAATTTAATAACTAACATGCTGCATGCCTCTGTTTGAGGGTGAGTGAGTGAGTGAGTGAGTGAGTAATTGTGTAAGATTTTACAATAAACTCCCAAGCACTTTGACAGATCTATCAATTAATAAGTTCAAGAAATACATCAAGCAAAGGCTTATTTCTAAAGCTTACTACAGTATTAAAGAGTACATAGACGATAAAAATGCTTGGGACTGAATTGTTCTAATTAATTGTGAGCATCCTCACTGCCAGAGTTTCTTTTACTGGACACTTGGAGGCCTTTTACACCTCCAAAGATTAATTTAATTATACAACTCTTGACTGTGGGGACCATTTACATCTCCTATCATCATTGTATTATTCACTAAAGAGACTATACATCTCTGTTATTTATATTTTAATTATTTTATTATGACATTTGAGACTTTTTACATCTCTCAGAAACAATAATTAAGTACTTTTTTCTGATAATATGATACAAATAATAATACCAAATGTTCTGTAAAAAATGAAATGAAATGACATGTGAAAGTGCCCTTGTGGCCTATTTACAGAATAAACGTTTTGAGTTTTGAGTTTTTTGAGTTTTGAGTGAGTGAGTGTGTATGTATGGGTGTGTGTTAGGGTGTGTGTGTGTATGTGTGAAAGGGTGTGTGCGAGGGTGCGAGGGGTGGGTGTGTTTGTGTGTAAGGGTGTGGAAGGATGAGTGCGTTGCTGATTTTGTTATACAATAAAATTTTCTGTTTCATCATACGTAAAATTTTTGAGTAGTGTAGACACTTTCCTTTTACATTCATATGTGGGTTTGGTAAATATGAAATGTATGTCATTTAATTTATTATATAGTTTTGGGCCAAGGTAGAACTGATGCTTTTTTGTGAAACTAAGATTCGGCAAGGATGAAATGCAAATTAAGTCTGCGACGTTTGGAGGTTTCATAGAAGGGCGTATTGATGTGTTGGTGAATCACGGAACTGTATATAAATAGTTGTCTGACGATTATGACGTCACAATCACTGTACAGTTTAGTAGTAGGGTAGAGGATAGGACGTTTAGTAGCTTCAGCACACCGCGTTGAGCCACTTCTAGTGGTTTGAGGTGGGTTTTTGTTGCACCACCCCAACACGCTATACAGTATGTAATGATCGATTGGGCTAAGGCAAGATACATTGTTTTTATAACCTCTAGGGGAGCAGTATGACGAATAGATTTAAAAACGTACATTAATTTCCTTAGTCTAGATGTAAGCTAATGTATGTCTGTAAGATATGAAGAAACTTATAAAGATTAAGTAGTTTGTCTATTACAAACAAAATATGGTACTTTTGTGATCCGTAATAAAAATATTACTATTGTTATTATTTAAAAAAAACAATATGTTTTTATTGATTATTTAAAAAATATATAACCATGCTTAAATAATATTCAGCAATAAACAAATGTTTTTACAAATTAAACACTCAATTACCAATAACACACCACTGATAGATCACTTTTATAATTAAAATAAAGTTTCCCGAAAGGTTTGATTTTAAATTTTCAGTCTTTGTTTATGTTATGTATGCCTATGACAGATGCTGTTCTATGCAGTGGAAGAGTTCGTAGCTCCATTGTACTTCGGTCGGTTTACCTTAGGGATGATACCGCAAAGTCGATAAAAAATAATTGAATGTAATGATTCACTCGATCCACTGATGTTTGAAGTCCGTATCGACTCAGTCAATTTAATCGTTTTTTTTAAGCTGGTGTACCGTACCTCCCTCTGAAACTAAGACTGATAGAGGTCAAATGTTACCTTTAATCTATAATCTTAAATTTTTGAGAAACTGATATTTCTAGACTTGCATAAACTTTACCACAGTAGTAATAACTAAGATAAAGGAAATACCACACACCACAGGATAGATGAGATAAAAAGTCTTTCTTTATTATTCGATCATTAATTTTATTACTACCATACAAATTTTTCAATACAGTCCGCTATCAGGACCTCTGAGAAACACACTACTTACATGACTCTCTAAAATAGTATATCTAAAACACAACACGACATACACTCTACACGTAGACACTAACTATTATACTACTCGTAAGACGTTCAGCATTGCCATAGTATAAATAAATAAGTACCAAACAAGGCCCCGTTCGAATGAAAACTACCTACCCTTGCTCAAACGGCTACGTCCCGGGCTGTCCGTGCATTGCCAATAATTGCGTTGTGGCTTTGTAACAGCACGATAAATTATATACATAGTGAAATTATAGCAATATCCTTTGATTAACCTTAATTAGGCCTAAGACTACTAACTATCTATTGGTATTTCAGGCGTCGCGTGACGTCGTCTTCTCCGTAAGCGATATGCGCGGCGCAAGGCGAGCATAAGCCTTGCGAACGAAGACTGATCCTGACTGACCCTGTCCTGCGCACCTCGAATCTCAGCAATGTGTGCGGCGTGGTGGCGGCGGCCTGTGCTTACGCGGAACGGTATGTAGCTGTATGTGTGTGCAACCGAGCGCGCACTTTTCGATGAAGATTTCCGGCCGTGGTATTGCTAGTTGAACAATTTCACTAAGCGATCGAAGAATTTTACTAAGCCTTTTTTTATTTTCATCCTATTTTTCCAACTGTATTCTCCCAGCCCTGAAACAAGTATAGTTATGATATGATAACATGTAGAAGTGAAAGTAAAAACACACATTACATTACCGAACCTTGATTATTTCCTCACAGGGAAACCGAAGTTGACTTAGATAGAACACCATGCAATATAAAATACATAAACATTTACATATATATTGTCAATGTCAATTGTCAATTGTAAGACGGGCTGGTTTCCGCAACTCGACGACGAAAGCGCCTATTTTGCGTGTGGGTGGGAATGCGAATCATTCGAGCCAACCCAACTCCTCCAGGAACGCCAGTAGGCCCTTTACGTTACCGACTATCCCTGGAAGGTCCCTCGATTGACCGAGGTGTTTAGCCCTGTAGTCCGCTACTCCTGTGCACTCCATGAGGACGTGAGCAGCCGTTTCTTCTGCCTCCAAGCAGGCTCTGCAAAGGGGGCTGTCGGTAACACCTAGGACATATAGATGTTTGTTAAAGAAACCATGGCCAGTAAGTGCTGCAGTTACCAGTCGCATGCGCGGCCTGCTAAGTCGAAGCAAGGTCTTAGCCAGCCTAGCGCTAGGGGACGGCAAGGCCAGCTTAGCCTGCCTGCACTCCTTATGGTTTGTCCAAAGAGTGGCATGATCATTCCTGGTCGACTCTCTCAGAAATGAGCGTACCATCTTGAAGGGAAGAGGGATGATAGGTTCGGGACCATACGCTGTCAAGCTAGATCCTTTACGCGCCAGCTCATCCGCTGCATCGTTACCTCTTGATCCGCTGTGTCCTTTTATCCATTGAAGGATTACGCGGTTGTGTTGACATACCTCCATTAGTCGTTTGTGACACTCGTAGATTAGCCCTGAGTTAATAGTGTTGCTATTTAGGGCTTGTAGGACGGCCATGCTATCCGAGAGGATTCGAATGGAGGAATCTCTTACCTTTCTCGATGCTATGGCATTAGCGGCCGAGATGATGCCCATGCATTCAGCTTGAAAGACAGTATTATGGGCACCCAGTGGAATGGCCATCTTGATGTTTAGGTCCTCCGAGAAGGTGCCTGAACCAGTGCCTGCTTCAGTTTTTGAACCATCGGTAAAAATTCTGAGCTCTTTAACGTCGAGCCCCTCAACCCGATGGTCTTCATGTAACTGTATGTTGTATTTTTTGTCAAAAACAAATTGTTTAGGGATTCTGTCACTGCAAGCCATAGAGATGGGAAATTTTTTGTAAACTTCCCCTAGGATGGCGGTGTGTGAGGTCCTGTTTTTCCTCCAAAGTCCTAAGGTGTTGAGTCTCACCGCAGATGACGCGGCCTCCTGCTTAATATATAGCTGGAGTGGCGGAAGACACAGCATGGCCTCCATTGCTGCTGTTGGAGTAGTTCTCATACTACCTGTGATAGCCATGCAGGCCAGCCTTTGGAAGCTTTGGAGTTTGCTTACCATTGTGGTTAGTTTGGTCCTGGTCCACCACACCACAGCTCCGTAGCAGACAAGAGGACGGATCACCGTTACGTACAGCCAAAGAATGATGTTGGGAGAAAGTCCCCACTTTTTCCCCACCATTCTCCGACACTGCCAGAAAGCAATACTCGCCTTCTTTAGTTTGTTGTCGATGTGGCTACTCCAGTTGAGCTTGCTGTCCAAGGTTATGCCCAGGTACTTCACCTCAGTTGCTAGCTGGAGTTCCGTTCCAAAGAGCTTAGGTAGGGTATACCTACCAAGAGCCCTATTGTTAGTGAACATGACCATTACCGTTTTTGTTGGGTTAACCGCCAGGTCATATTCTAAACACCAGCGCTCCACGATGCGAAGAGCTGTTTGTTTAAGGTTGCACACTGTGCTCGCAAATTTACCTGTGATGAGGATTACCAAATCGTCGGCGTATCCTACGGTGTAGTATCCATTAGCGTTAAGCTTGGTAATCAGGTCGTTAATGACCAGATTCCACAGAAGCGGGGAGAGCACTCCTCCCTGCGGGCATCCCCGTACTACCTCCGCCGATAGGGACTCTCCAGCTAGACGCACGATACGTTTGTTAAGCATGTTTGTGACCCAGTTGTTTACAGCTGTTGACACCCCATGCCTTGTTAGAGATGCACTTATACTGCTATACTGCGTCTTGTCAAAGGCACCTTCTATATCAATAAAAGTTCCAAGACAGATGCATTTGTTTTGAATCGCCTCTTCAATTGTGGATACAACTGCATGGAGAGCCGATTCAGTAGACTTACCCAAACTATATGCATGCTGATTCTTGTGTAAGGGTATATGTTTTAACGCTCCATCTCTCAGGTGTCTCTCGCACAAACGTTCGAGAGTTTTAAGCAAGAACGAGGTGAGACTAATCGGCCTGAAAGATTTAGCGTTAGTGTAGTCGCTCCTTCCTGGCTTCGGTATGAAAATTACGTTTACTACTCTCCACCTTTTGGGAACGTATCCGAATCTAAGACATGCTTTCATGATTCGGACCATTATATTGATGACGGGTTCCCCACCCCACTGTAGAAGTGCTGGGAAGATTCCATCTGGTCCTGCTGATTTAAAAGGTTTAAAGCTATTAATGGCCCATCTTACCTTGTCAGCAGTGATAATATTATTAGTTATGTCTAAGTGGTCGACAGCTTCATGGTGAACCTCTTCCGGCCACACAATCTCTTGAATAGTTCTACTTCCGGGAAAGTGAGTTTCCAACAAGAGACTGTGTGTTTCTGTGGTGGAAGAGGTATATGTTCCATCGGGTTTTTTAAGCGACCCTAGCCTGGAGTTGCCTTGTTGAGCTAGTATTTGCCTTACCCGATTTGCTTGATCAACGGTTTCAATGTCGCTGCAGAATTTCCTCCATGAGTTGCTGCTTTTGAACCGTAGTCGTTTCTTGTACTTGGATTTGGCATCTTTATAGTTGTCCCAATCCTCATCAGCACTGGTGTTCATCGCCCTGTTTAGCAGTCTTCTGATCTTAGCACGCATCCTATCTAGATCAGGACCCCACCAAGGCTGCCCCTTGATGTTGGTAGGCGCTGGTGTGCTAAGCGGGCAAGTTGAATGGTAGCAGTCTATTGAAGTATTTGTAAAATCTGTTACCTGTTGTTCGATTTGTTCGGGTCCCTCCGGATCTGGTAGAGTCTCAGCCCAAGCAAGTCTTTCACCTAGGATAGCTCTGTACCTGGTTCTGTCAGTCTTGCGTGGGTTTCTCTTAGGGACAGTTGGGGAGAACGCTGCGTTGATCTCGAAGCGTATCCATCGATGATCAGAGCATGACGCCTCGTTGGACACATGCCAGCCCCCAACGTCGTCGGATATGTCCGCCGTTGCCAGGGTAATATCAACGATAGTTCTGCTTCGCTTGGTAACAAAAGTTGGTTCAGAACCTATGTTAAGCACATTGAGGTTTGTAGTAAATAGGTATTCAACAAGTGTCTTACCTCTGCTGTTCATATCTGGCATGCCCCACAGTGGGTGATGCGCGTTCGAGTCGGCCCCAACGATGAGTTGAAGGCCCGACTTCTCGCAGTGGTCCACCAGCCGGCACAGGTCGTGTGGAGGCGGGTTGTCCTCCGCAGGCATGTAGGCGGAGGCCACCACGAGCTCGCGGCACCTAGCTGTGTCGGGCAGTTGCAGCCTTATGGCACACAGGTCCCTGGAACAGAACTCTGTTAATGGCTGTGCTGGGATGTTGTTAGTAGTTATGATGCACGTTCTAGGGTTATCGTGATCAGTTGTACCGAAAAGCTTACCTCTCAAATTGGCGAGCCCTCGAATGCTACCGCGGTTGATCCACGGCTCCTGGATCAGAGCCACGGCAGTGCTGTTTGCCCCCAACCAGCGTCTTAACTGGGCCGTTGCAGTTTGGCTGTGTTGGAGGTTGGCTTGGAGGATTTTACAATCGCGGGAGAGGGACGCCATTTTTGGTCAACCCCTCCTGCACCTCCAAGACGAGTTCCTCCTCCAGCCGCATGGACAGCTCCTCGCCCTCAGAGGGCACCACTGCTGGTTCTGGCTCATCGCCTTCACCAAGCAGCATGGCCTCCCAGTGCGCGTGCTCGTCCTGCGGTTGAGCAGCAGAACTTTCCCCGACTGCATCGGCGCCTGTTTGCTGCCGCTCTGGAGTGGAACTCTGGGGCTTGTCTGTTCTTGAAGAAACCCCAGTGATGACCAGCTTAGAGCTGGTCTGCGCTACCACCGGTGGTTCCTTCACAAATTTCCCACCGGGTCCCTGAAATTTTAGGTAGACCGAACCACTACCAAAAAGGAGCTGTCTGCCCCTTCCCAGCAGGGTCGGCACCACATCTTCAGGGACGTCTGTGATGAGAAACAGGTTGTCCTGCTGCTCATCCACTTTCTGGAGGAGCCATCGGTCAACCTGTGCCCACTTGTTCATATAGTGGAGGACTACGCCGACGTCGGGCGCAGACTTCCACTTGCCTCGTTCGTTGGGTATGAGCACCCCACATCGAACCCTGCGGACCATCTCCGATTGGCGTTTCACCACCAACTGTACGTTGGATGGTGTAGACACACCGGAGACACACTCCCGCAGCCAGTTCAGGGAGTACTCGTCCTCCACGAACAGTTTAAGGTGGCCGTCCTCGTAACGAGGCTTGCCACCGAATTTGGGGTTTTCCTTGCTCGGATCCGCCAACGCTTCCCTCAAGATTTTGTCATCAATCTCGTTGAGGATGAGCGTTGATAGATCCTGCGAAATATGACCAGTAGCGACGTCAGTTACGGCGATGTACTGGTCAGATTTCACCTTCTGAGCATAGGTGACCCCAGCTCTGCGCGCTTCCGTGCACTGCTTTTTAGGCTCCACTCGAGGAGAAATACTGTCCTCTAGTCGAGCCCTCTTAGCAGCCGCGCGCTCGTTTTTGCCGGATCTCTTGGCAGATTTCAACTTCTTGTTAGAAGTTGGACCACCAGAGAACGCTACGGTAGGTTTAGCCCCGTTTGAGTCTAGGGTTGCCCCTTTGACACCACGGGAGCCGGTCACCTTACCCGCAGCTCCAGCTGTATTAACAGCGGGACCGCCATCGGTCGTCACCGTGGCAGATGGAACCCCATCTACGCCGGCAGCGGCCGATGTGGCAGCCAAACGCTGTTTTTTCTTCCACCGACGATTCGCCTTACGCCCTGGTCCGGTTTGCACCGTATCTGGACGTTTAGTCGATGGGCCCTTCCCTTGCAAAGATTGCTTGGGTGGTTTACCCTTTCGACCAACCGTCGTCCAGGCGCTGGCGAAATGCTCGGCGATGTTTGTCGAATGGCTCCGCGCACCGGGTTGCCCCGTGGCCCTGCCTCTCGACTCACTTTCGGGTTTTTTGCAGCTAACCTCCACAGTGGAATCACTACCGGTTTGCACCGGTAGGTCACTGATGGTGGCAGTGCGCCCAGTTGAGGCTTGAGGATCTGCCGAGGCAGATTCTCGCACCTGTTTGGAGACGCTTGCGGTTTTCACCGCTGGAAGCGTTCCAGATGTGTTTTTTGACCTGACACGATCCATGGCCAAATGTATAGAGATTCGTCTACTCGATTTCCCACCCTCCACGGAGCCCGCATAATTGGGAGCGCCTACTCGCTTGGAACAGCTTTCAGTCGCTAGGAGTACCGAGTAGATATAGGAGCATAGGGCTGGTACTTGGCGCGACATCGGGAGCTCGCTTCTGTGGACGATGGGAACCAAGGTGTCAGCGACATGGTCCCACCGCCGTAGTCACCGAAGCTTACCCCGTCAGCATGACCCATCCCTCCGCTATGACTGACGCCTTAGCGGACCCTACACCCCTAGCCGTGGCCCTCTGACGGGACACTTGGCCGTTACCCCAACCCGCGGCTACGGGCGAGGCTACCGTTTTGCCTGAAATCCAGGCCAAAGAGGGCGTGTTGCCTTACGAAGCTAAATCCACAGCAACGCTCGGCTCAACCCCCCAGGACCCCTTCATCCTGGCCTACGGTGGTCAACTGCGCAGACCACAAGACGCAGGTGAGTGTAGATAGTCTGCCGGGTACACTCACTTTAACCGACAGAACCGGAGCTACTTTTAGCCATCGGCTAGTAAGAGGTCCGGGGACCAGTCACTAGCCGCTGTTACCAGGGTGCACCAGGAGGAAGCAGAAGTTATGCAGGCGGACGTATCCTTCTGCATCACTTCAGCACCCCCACACTAGGAGGTAGTCGCTCAGAACACCCTTTACATATATATATATATTGGTTCTGGCCCTACACAAGGATACCCTGTGACATGGGAACCACAAAAAGCGACGTCACATGGTAACACACATATAAACATCCAAGACCTGGAGTTTTATTTCTGTATCCCCAGCCGGGGATCGAAGCCGGGACCTCTCGCATGGTAGGCAGAACCACAACCGCACCGCCACAGAGGTCGTCGCATGTGATGATTTTTCGTTCTCAAATGTCAAATTTCATACATTTTGTGCGAGTGACAATAGCTATTGCATCTTGTCTACGGGAATTGTCCCGATGAAGAATAATCAAATCATGCATCTGTTAACTAACTCTCTAGACCGTTAATTAAATGACGACAGTTCACTAGCATTTTGATTAAAATTAAGCATCGTCAAAAACGTTTAACAATCTGTCTTACCGAAAACCAGCGTTGGAAAACAAGATGGCGTCACGACAACAGCTGATTTGCACAGCTTATATTGGGGAAAAACACTGCGGTAGCTTAGGTGAAAGGTAAAGGGTGTGAGCGAAGGGAAACACCCTTTATCCTTCGTGTTAGGTTGATCATGTAAGAACACCAAAAAATACTTAACACATAGGTAAACTTAAGTACACATAAAAATATTTATATTGTATATGTCTTGTTGCCTTGGAACGTTTGGACAACTCATTAAACGTTTGGTTCACTCATTTGTCTGACGGAAATTTAGTGACTTGGTTAAACGTCGGTGTTTAATTAACGGTCTAGAGAGTTAGTTAAGTGTCTGGTTTAACCAATTAACTGCGACATATACATAATTGAAATACAACACGGAAAATTTGCATAGTCAAGCACGTCAAGAATATTGCCTGCATGTTAGCTAGGTTCCCACACAACATGGCCGCGTTCTAATTAACGCTTTTAAACTCAAATTAGCGCCTGTCAAAAGCATGCTGGCCTATCCTACTGATCAGCAATGGCCTCGCCATTCTATGCGGTCCTGAGCCCCAATCACGTATATTTAACACATCGAAAAACAGATGCATGATTATACTTCATCGGGATTCAGTTCCCGAAACCTAGGATTTAGAGTCGAGTGTCTTCAATCTCAAGCTGGCTATTAAATCCAACCTACCGACTAATCACCAAAATTAGCCCAATGTCACTCCCACGGTCTCCACAAATCCAACAACACCTAATTTGTTTCAATTCAGTCAAGCCGCTTGGGCTGTACTGGTTTATTTTTTTGACATTTTTGACCCCAAAGCTCCGCTAGTTTGAAAAAAATCGAATCACTGAATCGACAACATATAACTATTGAACCTATTCACAAAATGTCACGAGAATCGGTTGAGAAATGCGACCTGTAGCGGGGAACAGCAGGACTGAAATCCAGACATAAGAAAGCATTTTTTCTCAAGCTGTACGTAGACGCTTCGCCGCTCGGTCAATCGGCCTTATTTTTTTTTTTAAAGCTAGGTTTCCCCAAACTCGAAAGATGTTGTCGAAGCACGTCTTTTGTCATGTCATTTTAGCGTCATTGGACCCCTGGAGGTCTGTCCGGTACTCTTTGTTCTTACCCATGACGAGGGCGGATACCAGCCCAATACCCAGCAGGATGAGGGCGGAGCGCACGTCCGTGGCGCGGGCGGAGGCGAAGCCCTTCGGAGGCTCGCAGTCGGGCATCGAGGGCACCAGCGCTGCGCCCAGGCGCGCCAGTGCACCTCCAGTGCGAAGCTGGAGTAGACTATGGAAAGGACAATAGGAAATCTTAAAGGGCCATGTTTAACTTTTTTATCAAATTGAGCAAAAATTTTCATCCAAAAAATACATTTTCATCCTAAATTGACTAAATGTTCACCAAATATGTTATACCAGTGACTCTGCGAGCTGCAGAGCTCACGAGCGATACAGGAATAATACGTTTTTTTTGCGTTTTTTTTTTATACATGGTAGCATAGGCATAATTGTGCCCACTTTGAGCCAGTCATTCAATACTACATTTTGCTTGACAGGGGGCTGGCCCATCGCCGCAGCTATGGAGTAATATAGGTTTCCTCACGGTGTTTTCCATCACAAGAAGAACGTTCGTATAACGTACTCAAGAGAATCGTGTGGGCGCGAGCCTCCATACAATCAGCGGTGACCTTTTTCACCTTAAACCTTGTCCGATTTTCACAATTTTTTCACATGTTTGAGATACTATGAAAAACTATGCTCGTGCGTTTTGTTTTTTTGAAATATTTTGTGTTTTAGGACCTAAACATTCACTTTTTGACCAAAAAAAACCCTCGAGCATTTTATTTATTTTTAACCAATCAAGCCAGATTTTCAAAAAAAGGAAAAACTACAAGCATCGTTTATGATGTGTGGAAACGAATGAGACCAAATTTGTATTATTCTATAAAGGTTTAGGGGTAGAAAAACGTTACCGCCCAAAAGCATAATTCGGCCGAAAATTTAGGCAATTGCGCTCTTATAGCTCTGAGATAGCTTGTATTTTGGTAAATACCTACTCGCGCCGAGTTCTGTCGCCATTCGCTCGTCTTAAGATAAATTAATTATCTCATTGGTACATGGACAGGAATCGAACCTGCATCTCCTGTGTGAGAAGCAAGCGTGAAACCAATTAGACCACGGAGAGAGACAACAAAAACAAATAATCCGACTGCATTTTCTTTCAAAATCACATACAAACTTATGAATGCACCTGGTTACGAACTACATTTTGCGTTCCAATCCAACCTATGAACAAAATTCGTAACCTGATATGACAAAAAAAAATACTTATAATTTTCGAACCTGCTCACAAAATTTCACGAGAATTTGAGAAATGTGACCTGCAGAGGAGAACAGCTGTAAATCCGGACATGACAAAGCATTTTTGCCCAAGTTGAACAGAGAAGCTTTGTTCGCGTTACGTGCTCAAGTTTACTTCAAGCTCCAGGTTGTACCTATAATTATAAAGATGTGACCTAACGAGCTTAACTTTAGTATTCGTTCATAATGTGACCTACAGCAACCAATACGGTGCTGTGAAACTGCTTGGGGGCACCAAATTTGATGAACATTTAACATATTTGGGGGTAAAAACTTGTATTGGCAAACAATATATTTTTTCGCAATCTTAAGAGTTTATTTGGCGCTCTTTTCTCCACAGAAACGCTCTCGCCTGTTTTATTTCTGGTGAAGACCCTAAAGCAATGATTTTTTACAGCAAAATAAATATTGACTACTTGTATGCCCTATGTTTTCTTCTTTGATGATACATTACCTTTAAGCACTAGAGGCCTCAGAAAATGCTCAAAATTGTCCATTTATACCGCTGTCAATAGAGGGATATTGTACAAATTTGACAACTATTAATAAAAAAGAAAAACATAGGGATCACATTTTAAACTGGTCCAAGGCGAGAGCCGAACCTCCATTTCTCTCTCCTCCTTTATCTTCCATTCCTTGAATTTCTCGGATGAAGTTGAAAACGGCTCGAAACTATTTTGTTGATATTTGCTATAAGGGTAAAGTAAAGCTAATCAACGTAACTACGGCAAGGTACGGAATTTGTACTTTGGATGAACCGTGTTCCGGGAATTTAGAAAACAAGCGTCGAAAATCTATTTGATAGCTGTGATGAGGATTCGACGTCTGATTCACCGAAATAGAAAATCGAGAATATGCTATTTAAGCTGCTATTTAAAAATACAGACTGAAAATGGAATTTAAATAGGGATAGCGATAAGTGGACGGTTTATCTACTTTAAATGTTCAATATAATCAAACCAAAAACCTATATTTCGGGACACAAGGATCCTTATAGTACTTCTAGACGTAAGCGGGGCATGAGGCGGTACGCGGGCCGGGAGGCCGCATTTGCCCATTATGGAGACAACGGAACGTCATATTTTTCCGTGCCGTTCCATCGTCCCCATCGCAGTGATACAGTTAATGGGGACAACGGGATATTAAGATTTGACGTGCCGTTGTCCCCTGCGTAGTTTTACAGCTAATAGGGATAGAGCGATATTAACATTTGACGTGCCGTTGACCCTCATCATATTTATTTTAAAGCTTATCTATTACCGAGTGTAAGAAGAGCTACAATAAAACAATTTATATGTAGTTCAATTATAAAAGTACCACCGCATATGGGAAAAAACGTTCCTTTATGTTTATTATTATTCTTGTAAATGTATCCATAGGTTAATTGACTAGGTTTATGCGATAGTAGATAGTGCTGGTGTGTTGTGTTGTCGTAACTAATGTATCATACTTCGGTGCGGGCTCAGCGATGGGGAAGCAAGCTAACTGCAGTATCACAAACTTATCTGACCCGATGACAGCGTCGCTAGCGTCAATGGCTTACGAATGAGATTAGCTTACGCCACCGGGCCAGATAACTATGTGGATCTGTAATTACTTTAGCCTAGAGGGCGCCAAAAGTTGGAAGTTAATAAACACAGAGTAACCAATTTTCTGGCAGCTCGTAAAAAAGACTTTATTTTATTTCTTAAGAGCTCATAGTTCCTAACTTGTAAATAGATGTCATTGGCGGACATGGTTTTTATATATTACATGTCAGTTGCGAGTTCACAAAAATTTGTAATTCTGGTGGTGGATCTATTGCTGGTATGTGACTAAACCGAAGATCAAGTACTTGCTGTTACTGTCAATCAAAACACGATTATCGATTTTTTATAAATGAAAGCCATGTTGAATCAACGTCATCTGTCGCAGCTTCTGAACTATTTTTGTTTTTTTAAACAGCTGACAGAAAAGTCCCTGTTATCAATATCAGGATATCCATAGAACCTCGACAGAATGAAACTCTATGTTGATGTTGACAATATTTATCGAGTTACCAACCTTACATGAGTGAAGCTCTTTGTGTTACGAGCATAAAGCTCTCTACCAAAAAACTTTGCGAAATCTTTCCCATTCAGCATAGTATCTGTCGGCCCATCCGCACCTCTCTACTGCGGTAGGAAGCTAGCTACTCAGTTAAAGGATATAGGTGCAGCTTTTTTTTTTTTTTTTAGGTTAAAAATGTCAAAAATATAGTCAATTTTACATATTAGAAGGTATGGAAAACTGATTTGACTGTTTTTTTTTTCTCAATAAACATTTCACAAAAAATTACAAAAATTACAAAAGATTACATAATAAGAAAGGTACAGTTTCATGTTATATAAACTTAACTAAAGATAGATACATCATATGTTTATGAGAATAGGTGTTGGTAGTAAGCAAAAATAACATCAGAGTCGATACTCCCCAAGGTAGGGCTTCCCCTGTGTTTTGGGATAAGTAGCGAGGCTCTTCCCCTAAAGATATGAACGAAGAAAATTTAGCAGACCAAATCAAGTACTTTTACAGTTTCAATATAATGCAGCTATCTAAAACTTAAAGAAGGTAATTTAAAGTATAAAATTCGTCATTTAATGCCTAAAATAGTTAGTATTTGAGCGTGTGTGAGTATTTGCGAGTGTAAATATGGGTGTGTGAGATGAGAAAGTGTAGTGGATGTATGTGAAGTGAGGTGTGTTATGAATGTTTGTGTATTTTTTACCATCATTTCTAAAAATTACGTAAGTATGTGCACCTAAAATATAATTATCAAATATGTATTTATCAAGTATTGATTGTACCATTTTATTTATTTTGTTATCCTTATTATTGTGAAATGGCGATGAAATTTTCTGTGTCGTCATAATTAGACAATAAAAATAAGTTTAACACCAGTCATCTTAGCCTCATCGGTCCTGTGTCTCCTATCTACGTTTCTGAGTGCCTCACATCAAAAGCCAGAAAACTTCACTTCCTGGCTCGTGACTTCGCAAAGACCCACGGATTTACTTTTTGTTGGATTTCCTACGGAAAAGAATATTTGAGGAAGGCGATAAATCTGCCCTTTATCAGAGTGGATGACGAATCTACTCTCAATAAGCTAAGGGAGACAGCAAAACCGCTGTTCTGACTAGTTTCTGAGCTTATCACTCTACTTTTATTAATGTTATCTGCTCTCCTACGTCGCACTTTAGACTTTAAGCTAGTTTTTACTTGTATGTCAACACACTGCACGCTTACACACTTAAATAACTACTATTATACTATCCATCGACGCAATAATATATACACACATAAACTGAATTCAAATATTTATAAAACCTATCCTGATACCTGCTTTGGTATATTAGGCCCCCTCTGTAACAACTTACCTCGTGTCCATGGCTCTTCCTGTCGGCACTGGCCTTGATAATGTCATAAGCGAGGAATTGGATAGTGTCACGCTGTCGTCCAGCCTGCCTCTGAGAGCCAAGCTGCGGGTGTACAAGGCCTATGTGCGCTCGCGGCTCACCTACGCGGCTCCAGCATGGTACGCCCTGCTGTCGAAGACCCAGAAGGCACGGCTGCAGCGGTTCCAGAACATCTCCCTGCGGGTGATCACAGGAGCCGGGCGGTACGTGCGCAACACCACCATCATGAGAGATACCCGGATGCCCACCGTGGAGAAATTCGTCGCGCGGCTCGCACGGCGCATGTACGACTGCGCCGACAACAGCCGCCACGCACATCTCCACGACATTGCTCCGCACCACGCACGTCCGCCTGAAGGCAGACCACTCCCAAGAGAGTTGCTGCTCATCCCACTGTCGCCAGTGTAAGCCCGCAGAAGAGGGCGAAAGCACGGCACAGTGGAGAAGAAGAAGCTCCCGCACCGTTGTCGCCAGTGTATGCCAATAGACGGCGAAAGCACAGCGCAACGAAGACCACGCGAGGCCCCTGACAAGTAGGGGCCACCCAAGACCGGGGGGGACGTTACCCCCCGAGTTGACGCCGCGGGCATGAGGCAACCATAAGTCCTCGACCCCGCAACCGTAGTGGTCCTCGCGCTCCGCGCGAGAACACACTCCGCAGACCACACGGATAGTGTCACGGTATCGGACTCCTTTTCATGTGATGTCGAGGAATGTAAGTACTACGTCCCTAAATCTGATGAGTGCCTCACAGTTTTGACCCAAAATATACGCAGCATTAACTGCAATATGGCTGGTTTCCACGTGCTACTAACTAGACTTAATTTAGTTTGTGATGTGATTGTACTTACAGAATGTCGTCTTTCAGCCAACTCTATTATACCCCCATTGCAGGGGTATATGCATCACTCTACCATAAATAACTATCTCCAGAATGATGGGGTTGTAGTATATGTCCGCAATCATCTAAAAGTATCTGTCGATGAACCCATTATTCAGGACTCTAATAGCCTATTGGTGAAATTTGGTACTGATACAGCAATCCTTGCTATATATCGCTCCCCCTCTAAGCAAAATATTGATCCATTCCTCACCTCTAAGACGCTGGCCAATCTAACGTCCTTTAACAGCTTGTCATTGGTTGGGGATATAAACATTGATATTCTGCCAAACAATTCAGAATCCAGAACTCTTGACTATCTTAATACTTGTGCGTATCATGGTCTACTACCTGCTCACATTCTACCTACAAGGCTTAACCGTAATTGTTTAGATCATGTCTTTTTAAAAACAAAACACTCTGCAACTACTCTTGTTACCAACTCTACACTGACTGATCACCAACTCGTACTGCTTTGCCTTAGAGTCAAACAAAGAAGAGTTTTTAATCAAACTACAGCTACTAAAATAGACTTCTCGGGTCTGAGTACAAGTTTCTCCAAAATTGACCTAGATCCAATTTACAATTCTTCTAGTCCAAACCGAGCTTTAGACTTATTCATTACATATGTACGTGGTGCTATTGATGCTAATACATCCTCCAAAAAGTTGTCACGCCGACAGAAAGTGATAAAGCCATGGATCACACCAGGTCTTATTCGCTGCATGAGAAATAGAGACCGACTACACAAAAAATCTACTAAATTGCAGGCATATCAGGATAACCTGGTTTTATAAACCACATACAAAAGATCTAAAAAAACTGAAAAGAACACATGAAAAAAATGAAATAACTAAAGCAGGCAATAATTCAAGGGACTTATGGAGAGTTATAAAAGAAATCTCAAGTACTAAAAAGGTAAAGTCTAACGCTGATGGGTTGTTAGGTCCCCCTGGCAATGAAAACACAACAGACCAAGTAAATGACTTTTTTGTTAATATAGGGAAGAGTTTAGCGGAGAAAATGATTGGTAACGTAGACGCACACGTTCCTATACTAACCCCTTCAGAGAGTAGAGTGGAATCTTTTGTTCTGCTAGAGACCGATGTACATGAAATCGAGACTCTAATTAAAGGTCTTAAGAGTGTGTGTGCAGTTGGTTTGGACAAAGTTTCAAATAGGATCCTTAAACTCTTTAAAGATTTATTTATGCGTCCGCTCACTCACATCTTCAATTTGTGCCTATCTCAAGGGGTGTTCCCTAGATCCCTCAAGAAGTGCATGATCCTCCCAATCCACAAGTCTGGTGACAGAGACTGTGTCAACAACTATAGACCCATTTCTATTCTGCCATCAATATCCAAGTTGATTGAACGTCTGGTTAATTCTAGGTTGATCAAGTACCTTGAAGACAACAAACTACTTTCTAAATCCCAATTTGGTTTCCGCCGCAATATATCCACGAGTGATGCAGTACACGAACTCACGGATTACATTGTGAAAAATCTGGATAGTGGCGATAAGGTTTTGGGCATATTTCTGGACCTGGCAAAGGCCTTTGACACGGTCTCTGTACCCATACTTTTGCACAAGTTAAATACTCTGGGGATTCGTGGGGTTCAATTGAAACTACTGGAGGATTACCTTACGGACCGGACACAGTTTGTAAAAATAGGAGATTATTGTAGTGCCGAACTACCGATATCTTATGGGGTTCCACAGGGTAGCATCATTGGTCCTACCCTGTTCCTCATCTACATTAATGACCTGTGCAACTTGAATCTACCTCAAGGTAAAATAGTCACCTATGCAGATGACACGGCTTTACTTTTTTCCGCTAAAACCTGGGAACTTACCTTTGAGGCTACGCAGATGGGCTTTAATTCAGTAAACCAATGGCTCGCAAAAAACTTGTTAACCCTTAACGCGGAAAAGACAAAATATTTGACTTTCTCCATGAGATCTTCTGGAACGGCTCACAACGGAACGATACAGGCCCACAATTGCACTGACCCGAAAAACATTCGATGCTGTTGCCCGTTCCTTTCTAAGACCGAGAGCATTAAGTACCTGGGTGTACTGATAGACCATCATCTTACCTTTGGTCCACACATCCTTCTTTTATGCGGTAGAGTTAGAAAACTCATATATATTTTTAAATCTCTGCGTCATGTGGCTGACGGAGGGTTGATGAAACGCATATATCTAGCTCTCTGTCAATCAATTTTGACCTACTGCATAACGTCTTGGGGTGGAGCATCAAAAACCCTACTCCTTAAATTAGAAAGGGCTCAAAGAGCCATCTTAAAGGTTTGTACCTTCAAACCCTTTCTCTTTCCTACTCAGCAACTTTATGATTTTTGTGATGTGCTCACTGTTCGCCAACTGTTTATTTATCAATTAGTTATTAAACAACATTCCCTATCAACATTTAACCCCGGATCTCGTAAAAAACGCCGTGAAGACAGAGTTTTCATTCCCTCACGCATTTTCAGAACCTCGTTTTCCCATAATTTTTTCTGTTTCTTGGGTCCCTTTATTTATAATAGAATAAATCGACAAATAGATATATATCCCCTTAACAGCCATCATCTCAAAGCTGCAGTATCTAAATATATAAAACCCCTGTCTTACCAGCTAACTGAAGATATCTTCAGTTTATTGATATGATAAATTGAAGCATATTGAAGACTTTTTGTAAAACTACTTGTGTAGGTATATGTAATAACATGTATGTATCAAATCAATAACATTTATATATTGTATCAATCACAGACATAGATCAGTTTTTATTTAAGTAAGTATTTATTTATTTATTTAAGTAGCTTGTGTCATTTGTTTTATATTGTTTTAATATGTGTACGATACCTGTTCAACTCAGTGGATTCACAAAATACTCACCCTCTCTCTCACACACACACACACACACATGCAACACAAAGAGAGGCCAAATCTCCACATCTTCAATAAAGTTAAGTTTAAATTTTATTTTTGTAATTTAATACTTTTAGTTCTATATTAATCTCGATAATCCGTCGGATAGTCGCTACTCTATATAAATTTAGCATCCAACCTTAATCCGGAAGTTGCGCTGGGGCCAGAAATACAGGTTATTTATACCTAGTTCAGGCTTCAGATGTTCCCAATTTATCTGTGACATTATTATAAGGACTTAGTTGGTAACTCTTGTAACTATTTTGATGATGCAAATAAATTATTATTATTATTATTATTATTATTATTATTAATTCATCGATCTTCCACTTAGAAATAAGCTTTTTGCATTCAAAATTTGGTTTAGGATATATATACACAATATTGCAGGTTTTATTGTATAGATAGGGCCCTAGAAATTAAAAAAATCTCTGCATACATCTTGTCTTTGTTGAGGTGGTTATAAAAACTTTATCTTTTCGTCTTTTAGAACTAGGTCTATACTCAAAAGTTTGGTGTTGTTTTAGCAGAATATTCTGAATAAAAAGTTGTCTAACAGTCAAAACGTCACAGAAATGATAAACTTCTTCGGTCGGAAAGATCCTGGGTTTAAAGGTTTACAGACCTTTAAAACAGCACGTTGAGCACGCTCCAGTGACAAAAGAGTTCCCAAAATCTCAAAAGAGATTCGCATAGAGCGAAATAATTTTTTTTTAGTGATGCATTGGTAACGTGTCTCAAATTTTTAAATATATATATTAGTTTACGGACTTTGCCACTTAGAAATTGTATATGTTTTTTAAAATTTAAGTTCCGATCCAATTTTATGCCTAAATATTTGATTGTAGGGGTTCTTTCTAAGGTTTTACATGAGCAATTAGTTTCATCTTTACATATATGTGAGGTCAAATTAAAACCAGCAGAAGGTTGGGTCCTGTTGTTTATAGAGAAGGTCAAATATTTAGTTTTATCGGCGTTTAAGGTAAAAATATTATGCCGCAGCCGTTTCGATATCATATTAAAACCGTTTTGTGCGTTTTCAAAAACTTGTGTCCAATTTCTTCCTTTGAAAAGCAGAACGGTTTCGTCAGCATAAGTTACTATGTTGCCATCGGGAAGTTTAAGGCTGCAAAGTTCATTAATATATATCAAGAATAGAGTCGGTCCAAGAATGCTGCCTTGAGGTACTCCCCACTCAATTTTTTTACCTATTTTTACGCTTTGCTTTCTATCAGATAGGTAGCTTTTGAAAAGATTGAGTTGGTTACCCCTTACACCAAGAGAATCAAGCTTAGATACAAGTAGTGGGATCGAAACCATATCGAACGCCTTGGCCAGATCAAGAAAAATCCCCAAACATCTCTCTCCTCTATCCAAGGACTCAGTTATGAAGTCAGTGACTACATTAACAGCATCGTAGGTAGATTTTTTGGAACGAAAACCAAACTGTCTCTCCGACAAAATGTTGTTGCTTTCTAAAAAGTTCATTAATCGGTTGTTTATTATACGTTCCAAGATTTAAGATATGGATGGGAGGATCGAGATAGGTCTATAGCAGTCGGCACGGTCCCGATCACCCCCATTGTGAATAGGGATCACTACTGACCTCTTCAAAGCATCAGGGAAAATACCAGTATCCAAACAGAGATTAAATATGTAGGACAGATAAGGTACTATGATTTTGTTATTTTGCTTTAAGATTTTGTTCGGGATATTGTCCCAACCTACTGAGCATTTATCTTTAAGCTGCATGACAAGTCTATTTACCTCATCAGTGTCCGTACTAAATAGGATGAGCGAGTCTGATCTACTGACTGGCATGACGCTCTCCTGAATTGTTTCCTGATTTTCTATTTTTTCTGCTAACTTTTTACCGACATTGACAAAGTATTCATTAACAAATTCTATTGAGTCTTTAGCTGATTTTTCCATTTTTAATAATTCATTTGGTTGATTTTTTGTTTTAGTAGTAGTTGTTATTGTTTTTATGGCTTTCCAAATTTCCTTGCTGTTTAATCCGGCTTTATTAAATAAAGATTTTTCGTAATTTCTCTTAACTTAATAGGTTGTTGCAGAAATTTCTGTACCTGTGGTAGGTTACTTTTAAGGTCTCATTCTCTGGGTTTGACATAAACTTTTTATGTAAATTGTCCCTATTTCGTAGACATTTTAGCAGACCAGGCGTTAGCCATGCTTTGATGATCCGTTTATTTGAAGGTACCTTATGGGTTGTCTTGTTTTTATCCAGTACGGTCTGTATCAATCCAATAAATTCATCTAGAGCTGTGTTGGGATCATTTATTTGGTATATGTATGCAAAATTTATATTAATTAGATCATCTGCAAATCCCTGGAAATTTATTCTACTATAGGTACTAGATGGGACTACGATCTTCTTCTGTTCGAGATCCAGGCAAAAAAGAACAGCTATGTGATCTGTAACTGTAGAGTGAAGAACAATTGTAAGGAATTCCTTCTTAGTTTTAACTAGAACATGATCCAAGCATGTGCGACTAGCGTCTCTCGTAATAAAGGTATGGCCAATAAGTAGACCGTAAGAGGCTAAAATATTTAGGTATGGTTCAGCATCTGGATAATTATTCTCTGGATTAATATCGATATTGATGTCACCCGCTACAATGATATTTTTAAAGGCAGAGATCTCCTGGATTGACTCGCTCAGGGATGCTAAGAAGTTATCGAGCTTTTTATATGAAGGTGAGCGATATATAGCGACTATGGCAGTGTCATCACCATACTTGATCAGCAAACTATTTCCCTCTTTAAATAACGGTTCTTGTATTATAATATTCAGGTTGTCTTTGAAGTAGATGACAACCCCATCATTCTGATTGTTGAACGTTTTGTTGGCATATGAATTATAGCCCACTAGTGTAGGGATGATAGGCGCACATGATAGCCAACACTCGGTTAGAATAATAATGTCACATTCAAACTTTAGATCATTGAGAAGAGCAATGAATCCAGGCATATTACAGCCAATACTCCGTATATTTTGTGTTATTATACGAAGCTGATTTGCAGAGACAGGGCAATGTTTATGGCAGTTTAGAGTATCTGTAAGTACAGCGTTACAAGTAAGGAAATCATCAAGATCATTATTTATGACATTTATAGAATCGAATTTTGTTAGAAATAAATAAATTATCAATTCCAATACGATACTGAAAGATAGAGCTTTCGCAAAACCGACAAAAGAAAGTCCCTATAATATGATTTAAGCCGTATTTTATTATGCTTTGTGAAATTGGGTACCCGCGCAATTGTTTTACTAGTTTTACTAGTTCAGATTTTGATGACGAACATATTTGAATATCTGTTGTGAGTGTTGGAATAATATTGAGTTTTAAGTGTGTTTTTGATGTGTATGTGTGTGTAGATTTGTTAAATGTGGTTATAATGTAACGTGTGTTTAAGACAGAAGTTATTTTGATAGAAATTAAGAAAGATAATTGTATCTCTCTTAATTTCTATCAAAATAACTTAACAACTGATGACCATAGATATGCTTATGAGTCTACCTAAGACTTTCTTTATAGTTGGAACAGAGTTATAATAGAGTCATTTTGTAGATTTAAGCTTTTCAATGTCACTTTCACATGTAACGCGTACATACGGCAGATTTTCTGCTTTACGAAGATAAATTAATCCACGCGATGACCAGCAATACATATAGTTGAACTCCTTAGCAAATTCACGAGCCTTGTAAAATAGTTGCTGTGTCTTGTGTGTTAGTGTTTCCGAAATAAATACGCCCTTTTTAGGTCCTACGACATTTAGATGAAGGGTGTTCAGTTTGTCATCGTTAGATTTATTCTTATTAAAATCTTTTACGGCCCGCAGCACGCTATCTTTCTTTATAATGCTATAGAAATCGACCACTATGGGTCTCGTAGCGTCTTTTCTAGCGCTAGTTCTGTAGATATCCTTTACTTCCGAATCTTCAAATTTGATGCTCAAAGTAGATGACAGAGTCTTCAGAACATTACAGAGATCACTTTTTGATTCCGGTTTATGGTCTTCGACCGGCTTGCAAGGTATATTGCGGATCTCAAGGCAGGATGATCGGGATTTTCGCTCAAAAAACTCCAGCTTCTCTTCTAGGGCCAGTATAGTTTTCTTTTCTAGGCGTTTTTCCTGTTCTAAGTCCTCAATACGCTTAAGCATTTCGTCGTTCTTTTCCGACATGTAGTCAAAGCTTTTAGTTATCTCGTTATTTTGATCTATAATGACCGTCATGGATTCTTGGAGAGCGTTTAAGCGCGATTCTACACTCAGTGTGAGTGACGAGAACATGCCGCGCATCGTATTCATAAATGCTCGAAAGTCTTATGTGTCATCTGAACCGTGCTTTCGTTTTCCCGCGCGAATGCATTCACCCTCGTTCAGGTTAGGCGTTGAGCCATACTGCTGCATTGAACTGCCCAGACCAGCTGCACCACTCAATAACTAAACTAGCTAAGCTATAACTAAGCTAAGCAAGAACGTAGACGGCAAGTGTTCCGTGATTGGTCAGGAGGCGACGCTATTCTCTTTCCAGGGTTACTACCCACCGTCAGCAGTAGCGGGTGTGTCAGGGCGGGACGGCCAGTGTTCCGTGATTGGTTGAGGCAGGGCTATACTCTTGCGCAGGGTTACCACCCACCGTCAGCAGTAGTGGGTGTATCAGGGCGGGGTAGGTATGCGGGCGTGGTCAGGGTCTGGGTGAGAGGACTGGGTGACTCACGCGTGGCCGAGGACTGTTCCCGGCCTCCCGGCTTAGAGGCTCCCGGCTGTTTATGCACTCCTAATATTATGCGCGGATTAAATTGAATTTAAAACTTTTAAATGGTTAAAAATAATTTGATAAGGGTTTGGCACGTCTACTCAAGTCGAGGTCCGAGGGGGGAGAGGATATGGAGCTTGATACTTTACCTGACGAGTGTAGGTCTGGAGTAAGGCGATCCTCTCGGCATGGGGAAGGCGAGTTGCGCACGAGTGGACGGGACGGGCAGCTCTCGAATTGCGCATCGACCTCGCGCTTGGCTCAGCGAGTTCAGAGTAGACCTTTAAGCAAATTTGAATACCTCACAACCGAGTTCAGAGTTAGGGGAGGCAGTTGCTCACGTCCTACCGAAAAACTCTGATCCCACAGCCCTTCACGTCCTCCCTGGGTAGTGCTAACGAGCATCAAATTAATCTGAATATGTACTTCTTCTTCTTCTTTATTTTAATGGCGGTCTAACAGCTAGGTTAATATCGCCAGTGTCAATTGTAATTTCTATTTTTCTTTTTCATTCCTTTTTTTAAGGCTTCCATCTTCCATCTAATTTTCAGAAATGGCACGCATTTATTGCAGTTGATCGGTTAGGAAAAGATTGACTTAGAACAAGATAATACAATACTTAAATATAACAACCTATAGGTATGTTATATTGCATATATATGTATATATATACATGGTTGATTTTGTTAGTTTTAATAAATTTACACAAGAGTTTAATAAATGGGGAAGTGACAAACAACAGCAAGGATTTAAAATTGATGGGTCTAGGAATGTTGGGAGGAAGGAGATTATATAGGGAGGCATTTAATTTAGAGCATTCAAAAAATATGTGATTATAGATTTCTGTATGTAATTAGCAGGTTCTAAATAGAGGACATGAAGAAACTGTGATCTTTCCAATACACTTGACACTGACACAATTAACATTTAAAAGTGATTGGCACGCCAAAATTCAATCAAAATCAAATCAAATTCATATCTGAAGAAGATAAGTACTGCGGGTACAGCTTTATCAGCCTATGTTGATGTGAATTGTTTCGCTCAATCTTCAGACAGCAGAAAGGTGATTGATGAACGAATGAATGAATTACACTAGTTAAAAACAAGACATACCGACGCCTGAAACCAGTTTACGTATCTTTAGAGTAAGTCACCCTAACCCAGACTGAAGTCGAATTAAATTCAAGGGTCAAGTTTTAAAAATAATTGCAATGGGTGTCAGGGAATAATGGGCTCCGTGGTCTAATGGGTTTTATGCTTGCTTCTCACCCAGGCGATGCAGGTTCGAATCCTGACAATGTACCAATGAGATAATTAATTTATCTTAAGTACATTATACGGGCGTTCTAACGGTGATGGAAAACATCGTGAGAAAACCTTCATTACTCCATAGCTGCGGCGATTGGCTAGCCCCCTGTCACGCAAAATGGAGTATCGAATAACTGGCCAAAAGTGGGCACAATTGCGCCTCTGCCACCCCGTATGGGAAAAGGCGTGACGCTATGTTATGTTATGTTATGTTATCGGGGAATAATGTCATACTATGTTCTAGCACTATTTTCAACCATAGTTTGTCACCCCTAATTCTCATCCATTATTCGATTAACAAATCTCGACTAAATAAATTGATCACTTCAAGAGTTTTTTTTATATAAGTAATAAAATAAAAGTTTTCTGCTGAGTTTGCCGTCGCTATAAAATATATTTCAAAAGTCCGCTGTCAAGTAGCTGTCAACTTAACATCAAGCTAAAAAAACACAGCTATAACAATATAGCAAATTGCTCTGATCAAATTAACAAGGTGACTGAAAAGCTTCGGATCAGAATATGAGTGGACCGAAAAAATGGCATGATTTGGGAGAGTCCTATATACCCTAGTGAGCTGTATATAACGATGATGATGCTTATTGATTACGATAAAGAGAAGCGGAGTGACTTATCCACTTTTCTGATGCAATCAAATTTTTACGTTAATTCATTACTATGAACTTTGTAGGGTGCAATAAAAGTGGAACAAAGGCGCAAATTCTCTTATGATAATAATACCTTGGACAGTATTTACACTATATTTAAACTTTACACACATTGATCTAGCCCCAAACTAGGATACACATACTTACTTATATAGATAAATATTATACTTAAATAGATAAACAACCATGACTAGGGTACAAACATCCGTTCTCATCAAACAAATATTTGCCTCCAGTCATATAATACCGGGGGAGGTTGAAATTAAACCGGCCTTACTAATAAAAAAAAATATTTACTGATTAACTTATACAGTGTTTTGTCCTTTTCATACGTCGATTAAATGTCAAATGTCAAAGCAAGACAAAACACTGTATAAGTTACAAGGTGAATAACTTCTTTTATTAGTGAGGCCGAACGAGTTTTCCTATAGATGGCTATCCCTTATCGATCCCTTCAAAAAAGGAAGAGATGTTACGTCGTCGCTACAGCAAGGCTAGCTTATTTTAGTTATTTTTATATTATCATGCATGTCCTGTGGTATTATTTTGTTGGGGAAAGCAGTGGATATTCAATCAATTTTTTTATTACAGTAAAGAGCTATTCGAGCAATGTATAACCTAACAGTTTTCACAATATTACGGAGACATACAGATTCCTTGAGAACTTTTTAAAGAAATTGACTTTCTAGCAAGTCGATTTATTTTAGAAAATATAATAAACCTAGGGGTACGCAAGAACCTTTCAACGTTTCCCAAAATCAGTGATATATGTAATGTTAACTTAAGAAAGGATTACAGATTGCACCCCGGTTTAGACTCGCGAAAGTTAGCAATACTTTCGAGAGTCAATGCATTATTTACTACAACAAAATACCTCTGGAGATTATCAAAATGCCATTTGAGCAATTTAAAAATAATGTAATAATTACCTTATGCAATTAAGGGATTATTTTTTATCCAAGCAAAAATTAACGTGTGTGTTCGTCCAGCAAAATGTTGTGCCCTAAACGAGCACTTGTGTATGGAATAATTTAGGACTTAAAATAAGGAGTTCTTAATGAAAAAAATAATGCTGGGCGAAGGCTCGATTTTTTCGAAAACCTTAACTGATCGTTGGCTGATGAAACTTGATATATAAGTAGTACGATTACTTTAACTTTACCACTCAACACTTCACAGATTTAGTCGCTGAAAGTGATCAAGATGTCCTAGAAACTTGAAATTTAGCACAGAAGTGTATCATGAAAACTATATTTAGCAAAAAATCTGAAATAGTTAATTGATTAACAATTTAAAAAACCTCAAAAGTGTCAAGCGGTAAAGTTAAAATAATCGTACTGTACTTCATAATTTATCAAATATATCGGCCAACAGAAAAATTTGTTGCTCTTGTGGTTCTATAATCACACTTGGATTTCTCTATGAAATCCAATTTTTTGCTTGGCTAACGTTTCCCAGTTTTCGAGACCTCGTAAATTACGTGTCGTATGATGACCAAAATTGGCATGACTGTTCATGGCAATTAGTCGTAATTTGAACGGTTTACCAACGTAATCGGTTTTCAACGTCCAACGGGAAATAAAATTAAAACATGGGACAGTACTCTTTTTCTCAAGAACTTGTGACAGAACTGAGTTGAAATTAGGAACTTAACCCATTTGGACCCAACTTCAAACTGCTGGAAGAATTTTCAAAAAACTTTATTGGCGTTACAAGTAGGGGTTCAGTAAATATTAAACGAAAAAAATATATTTGTTTGAGTCCTTAAAAATAATACTGTCCTCAATTGGGGCCTATGGGCTAAAGTATGGTACTGCACAAAACATTGATTTTAGATACCCAATGTTTTGATACATTTTTTCAGTTGCCAGATTGCTTTTTTGTGGCATATGACGCATCAAAGCTGGCCCTTGACAACTTACCTTAGTTTCTTGGGGAAGTGTCCAATACCATCTAAATTTATACTCGGCACCATAGAGGAAGGCAGCGCCTTTTATCTGTTCTGTCAGTGCCTCCGCTCCTCCCATAAAAACGAAAAATATTTCGCCGATACTGCAGTTGATCCAGCTTTTCTTTAGCGGTAAGGGCGTGGAGACGCCAAACATTTGAAATAGCAAAATCAAGCATGTAGGTGAATAAATCCACCACCATTTTTTCCCTCGTAAAGCTGACCTGTAAAGTGCAATGGATTGGTCAGCTTGACCAACACCGCCCATTCCTTGGTTTTTCCAAAATTTTACATTTGCGAGCTCCTTGAGCTCATTCACAAGGTTTTCTCTCCGTTTCTGAAAGTTATTCTCTGTTGAAGCCATATCGACATAGGAAACGTCACATTTACGCCAATGTGGTTTCTGGGTTTCAACTCTCCTTCGCTGTTGTAATAGTTCATCATCACTAATATCCCATTCGCCATCATCATTTCTAGATTGAAATATTTCAACTCTTCCCGGGACATAATTTGGGAGCACTATTGGCTGCACATTATCTTCATCCCCTTCTTCTTCATCCGTGAGAATACTTGGGTCTGGAGGAATGGCCACTAAATCATACCTGACATCAGAGTCTCCTTCATCACTCAGAATTTAATTTATTGCCTCTTCGAGTCCTTCGCACACTCCGACAACGCTGTTCGTACTTTTAGCCATGCCGAAACTGAACCAATAAAAAAATAAAGTTGTGTGTTTGTGTAGTGAGCCCATTGGCCCCATTTGTGGACGCCTACTTATATCATCACCTCACACTATCAAAACACTGAAAATAACTAATGCCATACCATTTTTGATAAGCGAAAACTATAGGTATGTGTAAGTAAATAAGAAATAAGTAAGTAAGGGACGCGACTTGTGTCGATACGCTGGCACGGTCCCACTTACAAGCGACCGCCCGCAAGGCTGGCGCAGCAGCGTCGATTGCCATCGACGCCTCTTGAGGCGCAAATATGCAACCCTCAAACAGAGCTACATATTTGTGCCCCTTGGGGTAGAAACCCTCGGTCCATGGGGTCCAGAGGCTCGAGCACTGTTCAAAGAACTTTCCTCGCGCCTGGTCGACGCCTCTAACGACCGGAGAGCTGGAGCCTACCTTGGGCAAAGGTCTACCTTGGGCAAAGGTTTGCCTCTCCATACAGCGAGGCAACGCCACCAGCCTTCTGGGCACCTTTCCTAGCGACGGCGGCAGCGATCTGGCTCAAATTTTCAACCTTTATTTATATTTTATATTTTTTTAAATGTAAATATTCATATACTTATCTAATTGTAAAATAACTATTTAATTGAATATACTCACCTCTTTGTTGGTAGCGGAATTATGTTTGACAGTAAGAAATAACATGATTTTCTAATAAATTTATACAATAAATAGGCTTTTACCTGCGGTCAGTCACCAGACTGCTCAAAATCATATTAAAAGCCACTAAAATACTGCTCGTTAAAATATTTTTTTGTAATCAGCTTGACGTAGGTACTACTATCTACGTCAAGCCGAAGCTATTTTCTGTGCTGAATGAGTTTTCATAGAAGATTACTGTAAAAAAAAAGTTGAGAGTACTGTTATAATCGCCCTTCCTTCATAAAAAGTTTTTAAAATTTTTGAACCACCGCTTTCGGAATTCTCGCGCCGATTACCCTGCGTTATGTGACCGGTTTAGCATGTTACCACTAAGAGATAGGCGTGTACTGGCTGACATGTCACTTCTACACGATGTGTGCTCCGGCGCACTAGACTGTCCTAGATTGGTAACAGACATGCTGATCCTTGCTGTCCCGAAGAAACGTACACGACACACGATAATGTTTTTTGTACCCTCCGATCGCACTAATTATGCCTCTAACAGTACATGTCATAGGATTCCTAGATCTTATAACAAACGTTTCCCGGACCTTGACCCATTTAGCAACTCAAAAGGTGCATTTAAACGATTAGTTACACTTGAGTTGCTGGATGTAACTTAATCTGTCTCATTCTGATTCTGATTTATCATTAGAAACAGCCCCATGTAAGCCCTCCCCCCCCCCTACTTCATTCCGATAACGTAGGTAAATTACTCACCTTCTTTGCGCCAGCCGTATGCGAATGCCTAACTATCAGAACTCCCAATTAATAAACTTTCATGCTTGTGTTTCTCTACTGGATCCCCCCCCGAAACACACATGTACACACTCAAACACTTACACCCACACTTTCACTAATTTGTTGTGTATTTGTTGTGTACCCAATGTACCTACTGTATTTCAAAAATTAATGTCTTTTATATCTTAAGTTCTACATAGTAAAATCCTTAATTGGCTCAATTCTAAGTTTACTTATAAGTTTATTGTATTTGAACGGCTGTGAATTTTTGTTAAATTAATAAAAAAAAACGCTATAGTAACCATATTGCTGACTACTTGTTTACAAGCTCGATAGGTTGAAGTAATATGATTCCTTTTACGTCATTCGACGCTCTGTGTGAGAATATTCATTTCCTTTAGTTTTCAGTATGATTTTGAGCTTCGCCGCGGACACTCTGATAGTTTTGTAATTTTGTAATTAATTTTGAGATCTTTCCAATAAAATATTTCTAGGGGATTAAAAACCGTTTTTTAAAAACTCTTCGTCGACCCACCCCGTAACAGTGGTGTCAGAAGTGGGATATCCGGCAAGAGGATATCCTAAAGTGCGTGCCTGTATACTTTTCCCCCAAACAAAACTGTGAACAATTTTACTCTGTCTCTGATTCCGTGATCTCCGTATCCCGAGTGTCTGGCTACGAAACGTTTCGCCGCGATATCTGAAGTCAGGTCAGACTCATTTAATGCGCCCAATCTAATATCGCGAGTGAAAAAGAACTGAAAGACAATCACTGTATCCCTGTATCTTCGCTGTGTCCTGTCGTATTCCCGCTGTATCCTGTTCTACGTCACTGCATCCTGATAAAGTTAAGCCACAAAACCTTAACTTACACGTTCCTGGAGAACGTGTCCTGGTAACAGCCACGCACTACATAGCTACGTGGTTGAGCTCTACTGTACCCGCTGCCGCTGCTAAGTTGCCGCTCGTCCCGTGGCCTCTACTTTGCCGCTACTGCCGTCGTCGCCGTCCTGCTGCTCAGAGATTCTGAGAATCGCCGTGTCTACTTACATACCAAATCGCTGCTTCGCCACTCGTTGTGATGAACATTTTCGTGCTCGCAGTCCTGTGAGTGTTTTTAATTTCTTTTTTCTATTGCTCTGTTATTGCCACAAATTGTATTAAGGAATTCTAATATTTTCATTGAGGTCTAGGATCCAAGATGTCTACTACCCCAGGTACTGCAACTGCCGCTGGTAAAAAACCAGAATCATTTCCTATCAGTGTGCTTTGTAATTTTATCACTGCCTACAAAGGCGAAAGAGAAACACTCGCCGCATTTTTAACAAACTGTCAAAACGCTCTCGAATTAGCAACGGAATGTCAAAAGAAACTGTTACTAAAATTCATGATATCCAAATTACAGGGCAAGGCTCAAGTTGCTTGCTCTCAACAGGGTCTTCGATACCTTCGAGGATCTGAAAACATTCCTGAAAGTGAACTTTGGCGAAAGAAAGCACTATAACCATCTCCTCCTTGAATTGCAATCCTGTAAACAATTACAGAATGAGACCGTGTCCGATTTTGCCCTACGCGTTGAAAATTGCCTCACCGATTTACAATCTGAGATTCACAACTCGGACTCCTTAATAAAGGACATTCCCGGTCGTATCGCCATGATAGAGGACCTGGCTCTTCACACTTTCACACTGGGGATACAATCTTATCTCAGTAACTTTGTCCGTTCACAAGGTCCTAAGAATTTTAATAGAGCTGTTAACATAGATATTGAAGAAGAGAAAATCCAAAACATGCATTTGAAACCGCCAACTTCTAGGCCGTCCAAGTTCTGCCAAATATGTCACAAGGCAGGACATACTGAGGCTGAGTGTTATTCGAAATTCAGAAAATAATCTTCCAAAACCAGCAACAATTACTACAACAGACCTCAGTTCAACATAACAAATCCTCCTCCAACTCCTAGAGGACCATCATCCCAAATAATATGCAGATACTGTAAAAATCCTGGCCATCACATATCCCAGTGTAGGAAAAGAGAATATAACAATTCTCAAATTCCAATAACAGGAATTATCCATCCCAAGAACGTCAGCAAATGCATTATTGTACGTCCAACACCATTCCGGAAAGCGATAACGCGCCGGTCGACTCTGGTTCCCACGATTGTCATTTAAACTAAATCAGCGGGTTTCTGTTCAATGCCAGCAGAAACCTGGGAAAATAGGCATTTCTATTCCTGTCACTGAATCCAATACTAGTTCCACTGTTTCAAAAGAAGTCACTGTTTCCACTGTTACAAGGAAAAACCCTGTTCCAAAGAACATCGCTGTATCCACTGTATCGTATCCCACTGTTTCAAAGAAAGTCGCTGTATCCACTGTATCGTATCCCGCTATTTCAAAGAAAGTCACTGTATCCGCCGAATCGAATCCTTCTGATTCCACTGTATCAAAATGTGCTAAATCCGCTGTCTCCGATCATACTGAACCCACTGTTCCAAATCGTGCTAGTTTTACCATTTCCTCTGTCTCCAACGCTGCTGCTACTAGTCACTCTGTTCCTCTACCAAGGCCTACTAAGTCTACTAATCCCAATTCCACTCATAATACTCGTCCTGTTCCGGAGCGCACTAAGTCGAATATTTCAACTCCTTCTAATCCTGATTTAATAGACTATTTCGTTGACTACTCCACAATATTTGATGTTTCTGAACACAAAAGGTCTTCCTTACCTCATATTGAAGTCCAAACCTCACATGCTGAGAATAAACTTCTTTTACTGGTAGATACTGGCACCTCCATTTGCATTATAAAAGAATCTTCCCTCACAAAATTTCCTGAATTGGAAAATCATATAGTAAAATTCAAGGGAATCAATGATGTTAACTCCTTTGCCGAGACAAAAGGCAAATTTATTCTTTCATTAGAAACAAAACAAAAAAAATACCAAACCCTTCTATTTCCACGTCATTAATAATGTAAATTTTGACTATGACGGAATTATAGGTTCGGACTTCTTCTCAGCAAATTATGCTTCTATCCAATATTCCAATCGCAACCTTATCATCAAGAATAACCCTGAAAATTATTTCAAGTTAAAAAATGTTGATGATCGCATATTTGTGATTCCTCCCAGATGCGAAATGGTTATCGAATGTCCTGTCACGAATCCTGAAATCAAAGAAGGCATTATATTAGAAAACCAATTACCTGATTCTCCCAAATTATATTTCTCTCGCTGTCTCGTAAATGTAAAACCAAATGTCAGTTCTCAATTTGTCCGAAGAAAGAGTTATCCTGAAAAATGCTTAACTCTCAATCGAACCTGTCCCGTATATTTTAGAAAACAATGATCAAGCTACTGAATCGATCAATAACAATTATCAGGCCTATGTGTCGTTAGATCGTGAAAGTAAAGTCCAAAATGCTATTAGATGTAGTCATCTGCATGAAGAAGAAGAGACATATCTACGTAATCTCTGTTCCCACTACAATGACATATTCTATTTAGACGGCGATCATTTGTCCACTACTAAAACCTTATCTCACGAAATCCGTACTACCTCCGACGTCCCTATTCATGTAAAAAGTTACAGGTTTCCAGAATGTCATAAAGCCGAAGTTGAAAAACAAATGAAAACAATGCTCGATCAAAAAATAATCCGACCTTCTAAGTCTCCGTGGTCCGCACCAATATGGGTCGTCCCTAAAAAATCAGATGCGTCAGGAATACCTAAGTGGCGCATCGTTATCGATTACAGAAGGCTAAACGAAATTACTATTGGTGACGCTTATCCCATTCCTATTATAACAGATATCCTAGATCAATTAGGCCACTGCAAATACATCTCGACCTTGGACCTTGCATCATCATTTCACCAAGTCTCCATGAAAAGTGACTCAGACGCTGAAAAAACCGCTTTCAGTGTCCCTTCAGGTCATTATGAATTTACGAGAATGCCCTTCGGACTCAAAAAAAATCCTTCCACGTTTCAAAGATTGATTAATGTAGTCCTATCTGGTCTTCAAGGTCTTCACTGTATTACTTATATGGATGACATAGTAGTTTTCAGCCACGACCTTCAGTCCCATATCGAAAAGTTGACGTTAATCTTCGACCGATTACGAGATCACAACCTAAGACTTCAACCCGATAAATGCGAGTTACTTCACAAAGAAGTTCAATATCTCGGTCACATCATTTCAGACCAAGGCGTGAAACCTGATCTCAAGAAAATTGATGCCGTTACTAAATTTCCAGTTCCTCAAACTCCAAAAGACATAAAGTCCTTTTTGGGCCTAGTAGGTTATTACCGCCGCTTCATCCACAACTTCTCTCATTTGTCAAAACCCCTCACAAGCTTATTAAAAAAGAACGCTAAGTTTAACTGGACTTCAAAACAACAAGATGCTTTCGACAGCCTGAAAACAATGATCACTACTGCTCTAATACTTCAATATCCTGACTTTTCCAAACCCTTTATACTGATGCCTCAAATTACGCTGTTTCCGCTATCCTTTCACAGGGAGATATCGGTAAAGATCTTCCCATTGCATTCGCTTCAAGGACGCTTAACAAGGCCGAAGGTAATTACTTCACAACGGAGAAAGAATGCCTCGCTATACCGTTCGGCACCCACACATTCCGGCCCTATCTCTATGGTCATAAGTTCATCATTGTAACTGATCACAAACCCTTACAATGGCTGTTCAACTGTGAATATCCTAGTTCCCGTCTAGTACGCTGGCGTCTCAAACTCGAAGACTATGACTATGAGATACAATATAAAAAGGGAAAGTTAAATTGCAATGCTGACTCATTATCTCGAAATCCCATCAATGCGCTAAATCCTATTCCTGTTAGTCCAACGACCTCAGATACTTACGACAAATATCTACAACAAAGCCGAAATCATCCTATATCGTGTGACACAACTATCCAAGAACATAACGAATCCCTCCTGAAAACTAAATGCAAACTTGTCGTGTTTCCATCTTCCATTGACCTTGATGACTCTGTCCCCTACTGTTCTGAAATAATAGAAATGTCTACTCCCGATTTACGAGAGATAGAACGCGAATTAAATACTTACAGCATGTCCAACGACAAACATCTTTTCACACACCTTTTCCTACGAGTACATCACTATGATGAAATATCCTACAAAGACATATTTAATAAACTTCGCGACTATCGAGACATGATAACAATATTATATAATGAAGAGAAAGAAATTGCTATATCAGATTTCAGCGACCCATTCAACAAACTCTTATACACACGCATTTATAACATGCTAGCTTATCTTTTCCATACCACAGGCGTAAAAGTAAACATTTACCGCAATAATATACTATTTCCTACTCCTAACGAAGTTCAAAGGATCCTAAGAGACCACCATGACTCACTGTCAGCCGGTCACCCCGGTATTTCTCGACTGCTAGAAAGGCTCAAAACAATGTATTGGTGGAAAAATATGAGAAGATATGTTGAAAATTACGTAAAGAGGTGTAAATCCTGCCAAATCAATAAGCATTACCGTCAGACTAATCGAGCCCCAATGATTATCACTTCAACCGCTACCAAGAAAAGAAAAATATATTTAGACATTGTAGGCCCTTTACCTGAAACAAGGATAAACGGTTACAAGTTCTTGCTCACGTTCCAAGATGACCTTACTAAGTACTCCCAAGCCTATCCAATGTAAACATGTTCAGCTGAAGAGACACCTCAAAAATTCGTTCACTTCATCTCTCATATAGGAATTCCAAAATTTGTTGTTAGTGACCAAGGTACTAACTTTTGCGCTGAAGTTTTCAAGCAACTAGAAAAACTGTTCAGCATCAAACACATCTACGCATCTCCTTATCACTCGCAAACATCCTATATCGACGAAAATAATCACACCTGGGACCTTTATGTAAACACAGCAATGTTTGCATACAATTCTAATGTACATACAACTACAGGATTCTCCCCGCTTAAGTTGCTCTTCGGTTATAAGCCTTATCTTCCCAATAGTATCGACTCGTTAGAAAACAATACCTTCACCGACTATATCCGAGCTCTAAATCATAGGTTATACTATAGCAGACAAAAAGCGCTTCAAAACATTGCTAAGTATTTGATGGCTTGCTTGACGACCAACTGGATAAGCATCTCCAGTTTAATGATGGACAATTTGGGTTTAGGTCTGGCTTGTCTACAGGAAGTGCGATACTGGCTCTCAAGCACACTGTAAGATACTATACTGAAAGAAACACTAATTTATCTGCATGTTTTTTAGATCTCTCGAAGGCCTTCGATTTAGTCTCTTATGATATCCTGTGGGATAAGTGTCGAGAAGCAAACCTACCGATGGAAACTGTAAATATACTTAAATATTGGTATGGCCATCAGATTAACAGAGTCAGGTGGGGGAGTGCTTACTCTGAAAAGTACAAATTGGAATGCGGAGTGAGACAGGGAGGACTCACGTCTCCGAAGCTTTTCAACTTATATGTAAATAATCTCATTGGTGGGCTCAGCAACATGCATGCGGGTTGCTATGTAAGTGGGAAAAGTGCGAATAATATAAGCTATGCCGATGACATGGTGCTGCTGAGTCCATCAGTGAGAGGATTGAGAAATATTTTAAGTACTTTCATAATTTTTCATAATTTCTTTATTGCACACAAATCATACAAAAAACAAGAGTTACATAAAAAAGTGTACAAAGGCGAGCTTATCTCTAATAAGAGATCTCTTCCAGCAAACCAGGCAAACAAGGGAAAAGTTGATGGTTGAGCAGGGGTAGACCTATGTGTACAATATATAAAATAATAAATAAAATAAATTAAATAATAACTATAATAATATACTAAATACTTATTATATACTACAAATACTATTTTATACACTATAATAATACATACTTACATGCATACTACCTATAACTCTAAAGGGAGAGGTAATGCTTCTTCACACGACTTTTAAAGATATTCAGATTAGGACTGTCCCTGATGGTGCAGGGGAGTGCATTCCACAACCGAATGGCCCGGGCTCTAAACCCGATCTCATAGAAAGCGGTGTTATGCTGTGGAGTTGTGAGCATGGAAACTGCGTGAGTTCTCCGAGGTCTGCTGGAAGAAAGAAATTGAAAACTTTCTCGTAAGAAAGTTGGGTAGCGTGGATTACGTAAAATGTTGTAGAGGATATTGAGGATGTGTGAATCCCGACGAAGACAAATCGGCAGCCACTTCAACTCCCTGCGATGTTGTGACACATGGTCGTATTTGCGCAGCCCGAAGATAAACCGAATCCCGAGATTTTGAAGTCGTTCGAGTTTGTTCAGTAGTTCTTCGTTAGCACTGACCCAGCAGACATCAGCGTAATCGATGAGGGGTAGAATGAGAGATTGAGCAAGAGTGATTTTGGTATGTCGAGGCAAAAAGTACTGAAGTCTCCTGAGAGAGTGAAAGGTAGAAAATACTCGGCGACTTACCTCATTGACATGCGATGACCAGGACAACTGGTTGTCAAAGATTAGACCCAGGTTTTTAACTTTATCGCTATATACGATTGTGGTACCATTAAAAGTGACAGATGGAATGGGATGTTGCTGCAACAAGTTAAGAGAATGTCTAGTACCTATTATCATGGCCTGGGACTTGCTCGGGTTAACCAGGAGTCCGAAGGATGAAGCCCAACCAATCAGTGGATATCTCTTCCGACCTGATACGCTGTTGTACTTGTGAGTCATATGCTGAGACCCATGGATTACGATATAATGTTAAAAAGACTGAAGTAATGATATTTAAGAAGGGAACTAAGTCGCCTAGTAATGTGCCTCCTATAAAATTGTACGGTCAGGAGTTATTGAGTGTTACAAGCTTTAAATATCTGGGACACATTGTAACCTGACATGACCTGAGAGACGACCTGGACATTGATAGGGAACGGAGGGCGTTGGCGGTGAGGGTGTTTGCTCGTTGCACACATCAAGTAAAAATTACTTTGTTTAAGGCTTACTGCCAATCCTTTTACACGAGGAGCCTGTGGGTCAGCTATACTCAAAAGTCCATAAACGCCCTTCGAGTCCAGTACAATAACGGATTTAGGATGCTGCTGGGGTTGCCGCGATTCTGTAGTGCGTCAGGCATGTTTGCAGAAGCCCGCACGGACGGGTTTCATGCAATAATAAGAAAACGCGTGGCCTCACTAATGCACAGAGTTCGCGGCAGCACCAGCGGTATCCTGACTGTAGCAGATAGGGTCGATGGACCTATTTTAAAGCACTGGATAAAGGTGGTGACCGGCACCTAGATGGATAAAAAGGCTCATCATCATCGTCAATCAGACCACACCTATCCGCCATAAGTTGCTTACTTATTTATTTTAATTTTATTTTAAGGTGTAACTAACTTAGATTAGGAAATTATCTTTTTGTACTAACAATACTATGGAACCGTGTTTTCTGAAAATAAATGTTTTAATAATAATTATAATACAAAGTCGGTGATATGGTATATGTCTGATGCCATCACAAACATAATAAAGCTCTGTCTCCAGTTTGGAAAGGTCCTTTTCTATTGTCAAAATAAATGGCAATCATACAGTCACACTCCAAATAAATAGGAAGCATGTACGTCATCACTACGACGAGATAAAACCAGCTCATCATTAAGATATTGTTTGTTCCAGGTACATATTTCTCCCCCAGTTACAGGGAAGTTATGTAACACCTTTTTTCAAAATCCGGGACTCTACTAAGATAAAGACGTTAAGTTTAATAATGATAATTGGAACGTAGTAACATTTATGGATATAAGTCACATTCAACCGCATTTAGTCGATCTATTATTTTCCAAACTCAATAACTTTTGTAATGATCAAAAGTCATCCAAAATTAAGTTCGAATGCAAAAACTCATTTAATTCACTTAAGAGTTAGCACGAAAATAATCTACGGAAATTTTCGTCCATTTCTTATCTCTCTACGATGACCCAGTCTCAATCTCACCGCACAAAACGTGGTCTTATCGACCTAGGGGGTTCGGTCCTCAAAACCTTTTTCGGAACCCTAGACTCTGACGATGCTGTTAAGTTTACAAATGCGTTAAATCAAGTCCAGGCAGATGAGAAGAAATTAGCTCATCTCATGAAAGATAACATCCATATTTAAAAATCTACTATGTCTAATTTTATCAACTCTATATCTAAAATAAATAATAATGAAACAATTTTAAATCATAACTTTGAGATCCTAAATAGCACTATCGAATACTTGTCTCATTCTAATGATAAACTAGAAATACAAAGTGTTATCACATCGCTGTCATTTGATATTATAATGAAAATAAATCAATGTACAGAATCAGTCTACTGCTTTGTACAAAACTTAAATATGCAAAAACACACACACACAAACTTAAACACACTAAGAAAATAAAGCGCCCCGGACCATATCAGATGCAAAGGTCCCCATCACGCTGGCGGATGTGATATTGACGATGTAAGTAATGCCATTCTTTTCAGCAAGATAAATATTTTGCACCGACCGTACTAAGTCCCTATCAGTTATTTCTCGAGTTAGACCAGAATAAGCAACATATTCCAAAACATCGTGAGCTGCCTCTGTCCCTATCTCTAAGTAACATACACGATGTAATTGATATATCTACGATTGTGTCTTTTTATTACTCTAATAAGATAGTTATAGTTTTACGAATCCCGTTAGTCATTGCACAGTCATATGATCTGTTTCGCGTTTTACCGGTGCCTGCTCCATACGACATTTCGAATCCAGACACGTTTGCACTCATTGCACCGAATATGCAGTTTGTGGCCTTAACAAATGATAGAATGTTTTATGCTACTTTTGATGACGTGGACAAGTGCAAAGTGCTATCAAACAAATATTACGTGTGTGAACTAACCAGTGTGTTTTCTACTATAGTTAACCCAACGTGTGAAACGGTCCTTTTAACCGAGGTTTTAGATAAGCTACCTAGTTTATGTAATGTTAAGTTAGTGAAAGGTAATATTGATACATTTCATAAGATTGGATTTTTGTACAATCACAACCAGGTAAATGTCATTTCACTTGTGATCTCCGTTTAGATAAACAGGTGAAGTTTTATTCGGTACTGGAATTTTGTCGTTGCCAAAAGGATGTAAAGCCTTCTTCAAAACTTTGCAATTTACAGCCTCTGAAACCATAGATTCTAATGTAACTGTTCATATATCCGATTTCAACATAATTCAAGATGATTGTTCTGAAATAAATAGAGTAAGTAAAACGTTGTCGAAATTGCCCATTGTAAAATTAACCAGTACGAATGATTTTAATAGTCTATTACAGGCAAGTACTCATCTCAGTGACTTTGAAAAGCAATTAGATGATTTAGAAAATGAACTGTCTCACCTTGAGAAATACGGTAGTCACTATTTGTCTTTGACATATGTTTTCTCAATTATAATGTTTTTGTATATGCTATTTAAGGCAAGAAAGTATATATGTTCAAAAAACACATCAGGATGCTGTATACAAATATACAGTCAATGTCACAATAATAAAACTAAATCTAGAGAAGTAAGGCCATCATTATCTATTTCTATGTCAGAGAATTGTCAAACCATTGGAGAGTTCTGATGAAAAACCTGCTCTTCCTATACCCTTAAAACGTAATATTATGTAAAGTTCTAGGTTGTTATCAAAGAGTTACTGCTAAATTGCCATGTCTCTGTCTTTTAGATTACTATGTCCATACTATTCCTAGTTAAGTCATTCTGACAATTAGTATTATGGTTGGTAATTAAGTTCATTTTAGTGGTAAATATTATACCAATATTGTTTTACCTTATTGTTAACCAAAGCGAAGTTCGGGTACTAGTTCCATATAGTAGTAACTCCTATGTCTGACATCCGTGGTACTTACATTCGATTTCTCGTCACACCCCGTGATGATCAATCTTAAGGGGGAGGTGTTATAATGTCCCTTCCTTGATAACGCCATATTGCTGACTACTTGTTGACAAGCTCGGTAGGTTGAAGTAATATGATTCCTTTTACGTCATTCGACGCTCTGTGTGAGAATATTCATTTCCTTTAGTTTTCAGTCTGATTTTGAGCTTCGCCGCAGACACTCGGATAGTTTTGTAATTTTGTAATTAATTTTGAGATCTTTCCAATAAACTATTTCTAGGGGATTAAAAAACGTTTTTTAAAAACTCTTCGTCGACCCACCCCGTAACAGTACTCTCAAATATGGCCTCAAATGGGGCCAGCGGGCATAACATCACTCAGGTTTCGGCTTCCAAATCAAACTTCCTGGTCAACGCGTTAAAAAAATACGTGCCGGAAATTTGCTGAATTAGCTTGATACTCGCAAGTTAATGAAAACTTATAGGCTACTTTCCTTTGACATGAAGCAAGGTCTTGGGAAAGTAAAGGAAAAAATCCGATATCCCTTAATTTGTAGTACTTTCAATAAATAAAATGCTTTATGTTCAGAACCCTTGGCGCGTGAGTCCGACTCGCACTTGGCCAACTTTTTAATGTAAGTCCAGCGATTTCTCAAAGGCAGCAGGCGACGGTTGACCTATAGGGAAAATTTGTTTTTGTTTGAAAGGGTCCCAAGACTTTCCTTTCAGTTGATACTATCTATGTCAACTGAAACTAGAAGCTTTTTATTATAGCGAGCATGTCCGAGGTGCTGCTTCAATTGTACAAATATGCACTGAAAAAGAAATTCGCGATTTGGAGCAATTTTATTTGCCATATTCCCAGGTTTCATGTCAGGTTTATGGTATATATTTGTTAACATTGATGCTCTGGGAATGAATGAAGAAAACTTACTTTAATTGTCTGTCTGATCGGAGGACAATTCAAGTAAGTGCACACAGTCATAATGTTGTTTGGTTTCCCGATTGGGCTCTACACCAAGATACTATACACCATCGCATTACATTTAGATAGCGTATTTGTCGGCAACGACAACTGAAACGTTTTTGTTTTGGGTACGATAAATAGATTTAATTTACATTGTATAAATCTGATTTACTTATATGTTTTACACAATATCTCATTGGGTATCAATATGCCATTAACGATGGTTTTACTCATAAATCTACATTCAACTTGTTTGGTTAGCAACACGAATATATTTTTCTCAAAAATCGTATGAAATTTTCCCATAACATCTGTGAAGATAGTATCTGAGAGTGACTCATCCTGGACAATTATTAGAAATGTCCAGGAAAACGCAAAAGTGTCCAGTGAGTTAGTATGAAATCTCATTACATATCATTATATTTAAATATAGAACTAGTTTTTTTCAAATATAAGCTAAGGAGGTTATAGACAGTTAAGGAAGGGCCTTTAATAAAAAGGAGGTAACATAACGTTGACGTATTTTTGACTATTTTGAGACTAATTAGGAATTAGGAATTCGATAATAACAGAAGAAAAAGAAGAAGAAAATAAAATATTCACAATAAAAATCAAACGAATCGAAATTTATTTATTTATTCTATTTGAGGTTGTGGCATAATAACAGTATCTTAAACAACATAAAGCATTTAAAAACAAGTCGCCCTCGGATTAATAAAATATTTAGGAAATAGTAAAAATAGCTGAAAATTTATTCTGATGAATCAGATTGCGACATAGATTGCACGCCTCCCTATTTAAAAGCCGAGGCGGAATTGGCGAGAAATAATTTACTTTAACCCAAGCCCAAGGAGAGATATTTGCACAATAATGAAAAGTTCATGAAGTGGAAAGCTGAACATAAAACTACAAGTTGGTCAGAAAATTTATTTATTTTTGAAAATGTTCCGATTACATCTATGAAGATAGTATCCGAAAGTGACTCATCCTGGACAATTTTATAAGTGTCCAGGAAAACGCAAAAGTGTCCAGTAAGTTCTTGTAAGCAAACGCAAACGTGTCCAGTAAGTTCGGAACAGTTATGGCAAATCGGAATACGTCTTAATATTCTCACAGCGAGTACGCCGATATGCACTTAATTTATGGTGAGACAAAGCAAGTTTCCACGAGAGGGATTGTAACGTATAACGCTTGAAGAGCAGCACAACTGTACGCGGAAAGTACTGTTGTGCCGTTTCCAAATTGCAGACCAACGACACACAATGTAATTTTGAGAGTCGTCAATGCGTTTCATGAAGGCAGACTACAGGAATGAGTGGCAACGTCGGAGGAAGACCGAGAACTGTTGATGATGACGTTGTCTTAAACGAAATACGAAAGGAGCCTGGCACATCAGTGCGTATAATTGAACGGCGTGCTGGAATATCAAAATCCTCTGCATATATAATATGCATAACACTCATAGCAGGCAGGTATCAAACCCTCTTGAAACAAGAGAAGACCATTCACAGTATCAGTTCAAAATTAATCTGTGGACGGGAATTTTCAATGGACAAATCATTGGACCATTTGAGTTGCCGACTATCCTCAATGGTCAAGAGTACATGCAATTTTAGCATTAAGATCTGCCGGCCTTATTTGAGGATATGCCGCTAACAATGCGTTAAACATCGTGGCTACAGCATGACGGTTGCCCAGCTCAATATGCTCGCCTAGTCCTTAACCACCTAAATGATACCTATCCCGACAGATGGATAGGTCGATTAGGACCAATTTTGTGGCCACCGAATTCGCCTGACCTAAACCCGTTAGTTTTTTTTTATTGTGAGTGTTTGAAAGACAAAGTCTATATGCAAAGTCGATTTAATCGGAACAAGAATTGCGACGACGTGTTTTCGACGCAGCTCAAGACAAATCAACAATAAGCATGAGACGATTAAGTAGAAACTTCAAAAGGAGATGTCTCCTATGCTGGTTGGAGGAATCCATTTTGAGCATCTGATGTAGTGGCTTATAAGTTTTGACGAGAATAAGGGATATTTTGTTTTAATTATCTTTAAAGTTGAAGTTTATTTTTTCTGTTGTAAATACGTTTAAGTTTAATAAATAAATTTATGATTATTTTATCTTAAAGGGAGTTGTGCACAGTAAGAGAGTGGCGTTTGTGTTGCCGGACCGAACGGACGTGTCCCCCCGAGATCTCCCAAACGCATTTAAACAAACAATAGTTTTCATCCCCGGCGCGCGCCTTTTGTTCTGCCTCCGGAGGCCCGAAAACGAGCCTGGCTTATACCGCGTGTTACTGTAAGGGTTACCTGGGGAATGTGCGTGATCCATCTAGGCACCCCATCTGTGCAATACCACGCATTTCAGTGATTGTGATGATACTAGTGCGGTCAAGTGTAATGAATGCCCAGAGAACTGCGCGATACTCTTAGGCATCCCATCTGTGCAAGCCCTAGAATTTATTCTAGGCCAGGTGCACGTCTGAGCCACGCAGCGACAGGCCGGCAGCGAGCGACGCCTACGCAACACACCCTCAACGCTACTGCCTCCACCACCACCGCCGCTAAACACACCAACCTGGTGAGATCATTCCGATTAGGACATCATTGATAGTGATTACCTACCTCTAACTTTATTTCTCTCAGCACCACTCGCCGCCTGACAATAATAAACCACCACTTACCGCGGCCGCGGTCGCCCCTATTGACTAAGGCATAATCACATTTATAGGTGCGTCATAGGCAGGATATAACAATTCCCTACCTACGCAATATCAAAATCAACTAATAAAACATTATTATAGCTACATATACTTATATTGCTTTGCCTGAAAATAAATTCGAGATAATTCTCCTCGAGATTTATTTTCTCCTCATCTTCGAAAGACCATTCAAAACAGTCATTAACAATAACCATCCACTAAACCCTGAAACTCAGTGAATAAGCCAACCCAAAACTTAACAATCCTAGAATTATTTTTATGTAGCTAAACTGCAAATATACTAAACCCGACAATAAACAAAAACTAAACAATGCAGGCCATAAAAATGCCATCTCACCAAACTCCCAGAAACTAGACAAAACAATTGACTGCTATTTAGGAACAATTGAAAAAGCTTCGAAGCACAAAAGGCTCACAACGTTCCCTCACACATCTGGCACCCATTTTATGGTGTCAGCCCATCTTGGAAATACCGGGAAATATTAGAATAAAAATAGATCGTAAAAAGCCAAACAGCGTCTCTCATCATACCGGCCGTACACCTCTTAGAAACAACCCACACACACACATTCATATTAGCTAAAATACCACGAGGCTTTCTCCTGTAGTAATATCTCACAATCTAAACTCTACCAATGCCCAGAGATGGAAACTGCCTGTTCCATGCAATTGCAGACCAAATCAACCATCTGTTTGGAGCGACATTCAACCATACCCACATCAGAAGCGACTTAGCTAGATACGTGGAAGCTAACAGCAATTATCCACGCATCAAACATGCGATCGACGCACCAAACGCAGAAGCTTTCACTGAGTACATAAAAAAATCTCCACATACAGGGCACGTGGGGCGGTGAAGAAATTATCATAGCAGCCGCGGAGTTCTACGTAATAAGTGTAGCGATCCATCAACAAAATGGCCCATCAATCGTATATAGCCCCCAACAAGAATATAACTCAGTCGGAACTATCAACTTGACCTTTTCCGACAGCCACTACGACAGCGCATACATAATAGAGCCCCAAAACGTAATCAACAACCTATCAACAACCAGTCAAATCTACATCGCAGCATCTCACTTTTCCCATACCAAAATACAGCGCGACTACCAAAGTACCCTCAAGTTCCACCCGCCCCAAAAACAGATAATATGATAGCGGTAAATCTAAACACCTTCCCCCGGCCTACCCAAAATGCACAACTCAAGATAAGATGACCAATGACTTTGATACTTACCGTACCGACACATACACTCACACGCCACAAACACATGCATCCCCCTCCGCCAGGTCAGATACAACCGGGTATTCATCTTTAGGGCCTTGTTCACGGACTGAACCTCGACCCGAGTCACGGACTGAACCTCGACCCGAGTCACGGACCTAACTAATATGCACTAATGAAGTGAATTGAAGTAGGTGATATCAGTGCAATGAGTCTCACTAGCTGAGCAACAACCTGGTGAGATCGCTGCGATTATGATAGCCCTAACTCAGATCAAAAGGCAAAACGAACTCTATATCTGGCAGGTATCCCCCTTCGTAATGCTAAATACCATTTCATAAACAGATACCACGCTCGCTTCAAATGACTACGCCAGCTCCAAACTATTCCACAGGCACAGTGCCGTACTAGTAGGTAGGAGATAGTTATATACCTAAATACAAAACTAAGCAGGAACCTACCCAATAACAGTAAAACAAAACATAACCATTTCTAACTTTATCCGGTCCGACAAGCCCACAAAAATAAAACAATAATGCAAGCCCGTCTACTACATCACTGCATATTCTGAGAAATAGCGAGAAACAGCAAACAATTGCACATCATAAAAGGATCATTTCACCATCTTCCAGAAAACAGGCAATTAACAAGAGACTTCCACTGATGAACAATAACAACAATAAAATCGGAGACTTTTTGTCCTAAGCGGCTCTCTACCGAGAATAAGGGCGCACGAAGATACGCACAAACTTTGACAATCGCAACCCGTACGACCTGTAAATCGTAGACAAAGGTAGTTCAAATAAATCACGCTATCTCTAAGTTCTTTCTTTCAACAACATCCCAAGAAGATAACCTAATGGAAGCCTTACCAACGCTGAGATGGTAACTGCCTATCCACCGCAATTGCTGACCAAATTAATCACCTATGTCAATTAACATGCAACCACACTCACATTCGTAAGGACCTAGTTAAATATGTAGAAGAAAACGGCGATGAACAGAACAAAGCTCGCAATCACTGAGCCTGAAATCCTTAACAACTCACCACTGAAAATCTACGCAATTACGGTACTTGGGCTGGAGAGGAGATTATAATACCAGCTGCCGAATACTTTCTACTTAACGCAACAATCCACCAGCAAAATACACCATCGCTCACATTCACGCCCAAGAATCCAGCGGATGCAGTGAAATCTATCAACCTCAACGTCACAGGACACCACTACGACAGCGTTTAGAAATAGAAATAGAAATAGAAATAGAAATTGTTTATTTTGCCTTAAAAAAAAACAAAACTGAGGAAAGCGAATGCGTAAGTAGGTATATAAGGCAAAAAAGGGAACAGTCTCAGCGTTTGCTACAAGCTAGCACAGTGCTAGCTTGCAGCGCTGGTTTTCAGACAGTCCCTGACTAAAATTAAGAAAACTAAAACTAACTTGGTAGATACTACCACTAAGACTAAAACTAAAACAATAACTGGGACTGAAACTAAAACTACGACAATATGAAGGAATAAACTAAACAATATTATACATTAAATTAAAGAAATAAAAAATAAAATAAAGCAGAGACGTAAATAAATTAAATTCAAGGAACCAGCAAACAAAAAACAGCAGTTTCTGATATAAAATAAAGTGAAGTGAAGTGATTTATATAACTACATAGACATTTAAAGGAGATAAAAGATAAAAGAGAGAAAAGAGAAGAGAGATATCACTCAACACAACGTGAACGTGAAACACAGGCGAGTCTTATCGTGCATAATATTGAGCAGAATCTTTAATCTGTCTCTCCAGAAGGACCTTACGCAGTTTTATTTTGAAAGTTTGTCTCGATATTTTGCTACGCAGGGGAGGGGGCAGGTCGTTCCAGATTTTTGATGCAGCATATTTGAAACCGCCCTTAAAGCCAGCCGTTCTGTGCTTCGGTATTACCAACTTGTTCTGCGCTAAACCTCGAGTAAACATGTGATGGCAATCTTTTACTGATGTAAGCTTCGCCCATAGATACGCTGGGGTTTTGCTGTCTAGCACTTTAAACACTAGATAAGCCAAGTGTAGTTTCCGGCGTGCAGACATTTTAAGAGAGCACTTGTCATTGAGAAATGGTGTTATAAAGTTCCGTCTTGGAATCCCGAAACAAAATCGCACACAAGCATTTTGTACCCGTTGTATAGCGCGTTCCGTTTTAGCAAACAGTCTTGGACCATATACCACGTCACCATAGTTAAGTAGAGATAGTACAAGACTTTCAGTCAGAAGTGACCGGACTTTTTCTGTCAGAAAGTTTCTAATTGTGTATAAAACTTTCAATCTATAGAAGGCGTTTCTGATTTTAAGCTGCACGTGTTGTTCGAATCGTAAATTACCGTCTATCACGAGACCAAGATTCCTAGCTGACAGTACTCTTTCAATGTCTTCACCATTTATTTGTATCCTCGGGCTTTGCTCTACTACCGAATTTCGTTGGTGTTTTGTTCCTAAAACTAGAAATTTAGATTTTTGTGGATTGAGGACTAGTGCGTTTTCGTGTGACCATACCAAGATGCTTTTCAGGTCCTCGTTTATCATCTTAACAGCTTGTTCAGTATTTTGTGGTTTTAAAGAATGGTACAATTGGGTATCGTCTGCATATAAATGAACCTTGCAATTAGTAATCCTTTTGATGAGGTCAGCAGTGTATAAGATAAATAGTAAGGGACTGAGTATTGAGCCTTGAGGGCAGCCACGTGAAACTGAAATTAAATCTGATTGTGCCAGACTCCCATTCTCAACACTGGTTTCTACATATTGCTTACGACCAGTCAAATAAGACCTGAACCAATCACAGGAAGCCGATGACACTCCGTAATACATGATTTTGGCTAAGAGAAGTTCTGTGTTTATGCAGTCAAAGGCCCTTGAGAAATCAAGCAGGACAAGAATGCTACCATCTCCAGAGTCAGAAGCTGATATTATGTCATCCGTAACGGTGGCGAGAGCTGTTTCTGTGCCATGACCACCACGGAAACCAGATTGGACTACAGGAAGGATCTTTTCTGACTCAATGTAATCCGTCAATTGTCGGCATACTAATCTTTCCAGGATTTTAGATAGCATCGGTAAAATACTTATCGGCCGCAAATCTTTAAATTGTTCTATTGTACTGCTTTTAGGGAAAGGTTTAATTCTAGCTATTTTCCAAGAAGACGGGAATACATTGGAGCTTATAGAATTATTTATAATGTGAGTAATTACTGGCAAAGTAGCCGATAAAGTCATTTGAATCATTTTCACATTTATACCATCATGACCTGACGCATTTGAATTCATTGCAGTAATGATTTTGTAAGTATAACTTTCTGTGCATCCCTTTAAACTGAATTCATTTTTGGTACCATATCTGTTAGATTTAAAGAAGTTAAGAGTATCCTTATCTACTGTTGGATTCCCGGGTGTATCAAGAAAAAAATCACTAATTTTATTGGCATCGTTTAAGTGTTGTGGTATGCATTGTTGAGAGGGCTTACCTATATCAGATACTTGCTTTAAATTTTTCCACATCTTATTTGGATTATTAACATTATTATTTACAAAGTATGAAAAATAGGCTACCTTTTCTTTTTTTATGGAGCTATTAACTAAGTTACGTAAATCTCTAAATTGTTGTTTATCACGTTCTAGTTTTGTCGATAGAGCCTTTCTCCACGCATTGTCCCTTAATGACATCATCAGCCTAATTACGTCAGTTAGCCATGGTCGCGGTTTGTGTTTTATGAGGATTCTTCTCAGTGGCGCGTGTTTGTCAAATAAATTAATAAGTAGTTCATTGAAGTAGTCGACCATATCGCTAACGTCCTTTATCACCATAACGTCAGACCATGGTAGAGCATGTAAATCAATGTTGAAATGATTTTCGACTATTTTATTCAAAGATCTGGTAAAAATATATGTGGGTTGTTCCTTGGGTTTCTGAATATCAAGTTCCGCAATGACCAAAGAATGGTCACTTAAGGCAGCATTGTGATGAACAGATATGTCTTTAAATAGGGAGGGAGAGTCTGTGACAATCAAGTCCAAGAGTGTGGCTGTATCGTCAGTGACCCTAGTGGGCTCCGTGACCATCTGCGACAGATCATGCTGGTTAAGGAAGGAGATGAATTCTGGAGCTGGGCTTTTGGTGGGGTCTCTCAAATCAATATTAAAATCGGTCATAATACACAGGTAATCACAACTGCCAAACATGGTTAGGGACTCACTTAGGGCGTCTATTGCGTCACCGCAAGATACACCTTCCGGTCTATACGCAGTGCCAACTGCCATGCGTCCTACTCCAGGTAGAGTTAGTTCAAGCCACATCTGCTCCAATTTGGAGGGTGGGTGTGGCTTTTTACGAATTCTTAGGCCCTTACGCACATAGAACCCTACTCCACCACCAGTGACACCATTTGGACGCGGTGCGAGGTACAAAACGTAACCCTGTATTCTAGGCGCATAGATTTCCTGGCCATCCTTAATCCACGTTTCATTAAGTGCTAGCAAGTCGGGTTTATGATTCTCAAATAGGATCCTTAGCTCATCTTGCCCTGTGTTAAGTGATCTCAAGTTTATAAGTCCAAACTTTAATAGAACATGTTTATTTTTGCCTTTTTATATCTGTAAAAACACTATGTTGATGTTTGAATGATTGATAGATGTTTGTTTGCTGGTTGCCTTTGTTATTGTTATAAATATTGTTATAAATAGGTACTATTATTATTGCCTGTATTGGAGAAGTTAAGTGGTAGTTTTTGATCCTGGGGCTTATTACATACTCGTATTTTAAGTTTTGATATAATAATAGTCGAATAGTCACCCTTGTCATTGTATACGCTAACCATATTGACGCCATAAACATAAACACTGTTGACCTTAATGACCTCACAAATAAAACGCTAACGAAAAACACGTTCTAAATCCGATTCGACACGCAGTTGCAGTATGGGTGTGTTTTGCTCACGCCGAGCAAGGATGCGCCCCTCTTGGGTCCATACAAACCGCCATTTATGTTTTTTTTTGCAGCTCTCGTGCCTTACCGAATAGTATGCGGTTCGTCCTTGTGAGGCGTTCATTTATGAAGAGTTTCAGCGGATTATGAGCCGGGAGTCCCAGGTCCGCTGAAGTGGCACCTCGACGGACTCGCGAGCTCTTGATAAGCTCGTCCCGCAGCGCCCGCCGCGCCAGACGCACCGCGATAATGCGAGGTCGCGCCCTGCGACCTTTGTTGTCGCCGGCGGCGTCTTCAGCGTTGTCGCCGTCGTTACGAGTCTCCTTGTCGCCGTCACCACTGCCGAGTTGTCTGCGCGCCCCGACGCGCACAGCACTTATTACGTCATGCTCTCCAAGTTTCACACCCAACTTAATCGCCACTGCAGACACTACATGTTCTACCAACTTACCATCGAACTCGGGGACTCCAGATATATCTATGTCATTAATCATCGTGGCCTGATCTCGTTCATTTATCTCCATACGCAGCTTCTCCATGGCTTGCTGGAGATCGGAATGCTGAGAACTTTTGATGATTGAAAGTTCGCTCCGAAGAACCTCATTCTCCTCTTTTAAGGTATCTATCCGTAGGTTTGTAGCGGTAACAATTTCCTTCAGAGTAGTGATCTGCACCATCAATGTATCCCTCATGCCTGCGAAGTCTGACTGCAGTTTGCCGATAACAGAGCTGAACTCCCTCTTTAGGTCATCTGTCACTCTACCCAACTTTGAGTCTAGCTTAGTATCAAGTATTTCCACCCACCGGTCGGTCGAGTTTATGGAAGACCCGGCTGTAGGGGGCTTATAGTCCGGGGTCTTACACTTGGACTGATCGTTCGCTGCGGCGACTTCAGCGTTTTCGCTGAGCATACTATCATTCACGATTACACTGTTACTACTCTCGTTAGAGATGTTTACCGAGGCTGCAGTCTCATCTAGTGACATGTTCGTCTCGTCCCGTGGAGCTCCCAGTGAGGCTCGCGGCGTGTGCTCATCAGTTACTGCACCCTGACGCCGTCTTGTGATATTCTGACATTCCGGTGCTGGGCAGTGCCAAGATTTCTGGCAATTGTATAAATTGGCCAAATATTGCGCGGAAGTTATATTCAGACAGGAGTAATGGTAACTTTCCTTGCATAGCTGGCACCTCAGTAGCTCAGGATTTCCGACAGACTCACCGCAAGCCACGCAACTGGGCATCTTGATTTAGTTGTTTGCTAGGTAAGTGTTTTCCTGATCGTCCGAAAGAGGCGCTGCAATCGATTTATTTATCGAGCTTCTGGTTATTTATGTGGCAGTCGTCGTCAACACTCACAGTTGCGCCCTCTGTTGATGAAAATATTGAAGCAGATCAGCAGATAGAAAACAAAAAGTCATCCACTCGTAGCGGGAATCGAACCACGTCGCTACTTGTTGCAAGTTCAAACTCCGCTGCGTTAACCGTTGGGCCAGCGCCGCTTGTAGCAAGAGCGACGAAAACTCAGTACCAGTCGTAGTATGATTGATATTATAGATAGACGGTCATTAATAAATTGTGGTTTGTTATTTAACCACCCGCGTTAAATGGTAATTTGCATTGTAATTGCACTTAAATCTCTTGTTTTAACACTATTTAACACGTTTTGGACTGCAGTAAAAAGTTGCACAGTAAGCGCAGGTCCTTATACTTGAGTATAGCACATTTTAACACTGTTCATAATGCTTTAGACAGGTAAACAAGATTTTAATAAGTGGAGGAGAGTGAAATACGTGCGCTCTCTGTAATGACCGATGGCCCTCCTCTTTACTTGCTTACTTGCTTGAATCGCCAAATTTACCCACGGATCAAGCAACCGATAACCAAACTGATAACACCATACTTTCGCCGATACTTAATGCAACACCCATGACCTCCTCAGGGTCAACCATAACATCAACAGAAGACATCCCAGACAACACCGGATATACGATGATACGAAACAGCCCCATATGTAAACCACAAGTCACATGCGAGCGTATGCGCATTGCTACTTGGAAGGTTAGAGGATGCGCCGAAATAACTAAAAGACTCAACATTGACGCGGAATTGACTAACAAAAACATACACATAGCCTATATACAGGAAACAAACATGATACATATGTCAAAACACTATCTCTGGTATCTGTATGCTCGCATCGGACAAGACGCTATAAAGAAATACAGGAAAAAAGGGAATTATAGGAACAAACCTCCTTCACAATATTGCACACAAATATTTTAAAAGTTACATCAAAAGAAAATGCATGTACAAGGGCGAGCTTGTCTCTGAAAAGAGATTTCTTCCAGCAAAACAAGGCATTACAGGAAATGCTATCATAAAAGGGTAGGCAGTGCACGATAATTACTATAACTAAAATGCCTAGGAATAAATTAAAATATCTGTAAAATACGGATAGCAAATACGAAATAATTACCGATATATACATAAACCTTACATATAATAAAATAAATACAATAACTTTTACGAAAGAGACATGTAGAGCTCTTTAATATGTTTCTTAAAAGAAAAAAGAGTCGGACTGTCTCTTATAGTGCAAAGAGGTGCGTTCCAGAGTCGGACCGCCCGCAGCCTGAAGGAGCGTTTATACGCAGCGCTGCTATGCTGCGGAGTAGCTAAAAGTGAATAATTAAATATCATCGGAGAACTGCTCATGGCAAACTTAAAAGTAGAAAGACGAAAATTCTTATAAGAGACCCCATAAACAACCAGTGAATTGGACGTAGTTCCAATACGAACCGTAAACGAAATCAAATATCTCGGCACATATATTACGGCAGGACATAGGACACAATAAAAAAGAGGTGCCGGCAAGCCATATGCAATTCCAAGGCCCTAATGCATTTTATAAAGAAATCCAACATAGACTGAAATATAGTGCGCCTGATTTACAAAATGGTCATTGCACTGTTTATAAAATACGGACAAAAAGCGGCAACCCTCACTAAAGCAAACAGTTGACAGTCAGTATATGAACGCCTGATCCTCAGAGACATGTTTGAGAACGCCAGAAGCTATCCAAGATACCACAAAATTCATGACTGACTACAGGGCAAAACGATAACCAAACGAATCAAAAACCACCGGATATGTTACTATACATATTCTGCGACGCCCACAACAGCACTTACTACACGCTCCATTCAAATACGAAGCAAGGAAGAAGAAAGCCGGCCGACTTATATACACCTGGAAATATTTCCTTAAGCATGACATCAAACATCAAACACAGTTACTGGACAGAATCATCACACAACAGGGACGATGTCAGGATGGCCTAGAGGCAAATATACCGTATCCCAGAAACAGCCAGCAAAAGCGAAACTGGGAACTTACCGGATAACCCAAACGAACACGACTCAGGAAACTCAACTATTAACAATAACTGAAAATAGAAGGAAAACAAGAACTTGAAGAAAACAACAGCTGCTCTCCAAATCCCACATCCTCCCCATTCCACATATCCTATATTGGCTTCAGGCTGAAGAGTCGGTCGATTGAATTCACTATCCTTCCCTTCCTACAGAGCAGGTCATTCCGCCCCCCCTCAAAACTTGTGCCCTCTGGTATGCCGGCCGAAAGACCGGAACAGGTTTAGAACCCTGGCTGGAGAAGCACCATTCATTCATTCTTCATTCATTAAAGGGAGTAGTGCATAGTAACTTTATGCAGCGTAACATAACATAACGTGATCAAACCAAAGGTACACTAATCTCACTTATCTTACACAAACCTCACCTGAGGTAAGGTTAGATTAGGTAGTGACAAAGAAATTAGATTAGTTTAGGAATGTATGCCGTCTTTGGTTATCAATTTAGAAAATGCCAATATCTCATCTGTCATATCTCATCTGTTTGATGCCTCTGGAATCGGTCCCATTTTCCAACATGATAAATTTATCTATCTCGCTTGCTCTCAAACCTTACAAACATTAATAATGAAAAAGAAAATGAGATTCAGTGTTCTTGTTAACCTTTTTCATAGTACGCGGAGCTCCGGATTGATGACTAAATGTGGCGTGAACTCCCATTTAATGCCATTTCTTGATACAAGTATACTACCATTTCCAAATTTACATTACATGCGCAAGTTTTTAAAGGTATTATCTCATTCCGTGCCAGGTATATTTTTTTTTCAGGACAAGTGGTCAAAGGAGTCGTCAAAGTTTGTGCAAAAGATTTAAGATTTGTCTAATTCATCATTATCACGTATTTTACATTAGTTATCAACAAAATAATACTTAGGTCGTCTTAAGTATCTTACAGCAATAGCTTAGAAATAAAGAACATGTAAAAGAAAGGGATAGGCAAGTAATGGCATGCCGTTACAATGTAAAAAATGGGGATTTTTATGAAAAACTTTAAACCGTCAATATCTCGAATTACATTAAACTTTCATTAAGGTTCAAGGGCTTATTTGATGCGCCTAAGGCAGGTCTACCTTCGGTGTCGCTGTGGCGCGAGAGTTTTGGGATACCCTGTATAATACTTCAAAAAGGTTCTTAATTCGACTGTTTTTTTTTTGTGTTTGTTACGCGATTACTCCGTTAATTATGAACCGATTTTGATGATTCTTGTTTTGATTGGTAGGTCATACTTCAGAGGTGGTCCCATACAAATTTCATTAAAATTAATAAAGCTTTTTTTGAAAAAATCAACAAAAAAATATATATACACAGATGACGTTTTGGTTTGTGGTTCCGTGCCGCAAAAGTTTTTGATGAGGACTATTCATGTACACAGACAGGGGAGGAAGAAATAGGGCTTGACCTTGAAGTCCGTTTTTTATGTTTTTGACTTGGAGAATTATTTTTCATAACAACTCTAACTTTTCAAACCCACCAGTCTGTCTATATCGCACGGGGTGTCAAAGCAGGGCTGTTAACTCATACATTTCGTATCTCTTCTTTAAGAGAGAAATACTGGCGGTCATTAAAACATTGTTACTACAAAGGTCGACATTTTTATTTAAAGGGTTCATGGTGAGCCCTATCAATAGCTACGGGGTGTATAACTATGATTTTGTGACTTTTCAAAGTTTATTTACCTTCGGGGAACCTCTCTCTCAGACACACACATACACACCCTATTTGAGAGAGAGAGGATGCCCTCCCTCAGAGCCAGAGAAACTTGGCGCGGACTGTCCCGAATTATAATACTATCTTGGCCATTGTTTCAGTTATCTATCTTGGCCATTGTTTCACAGACTCTTGAGCTCAGTCCGTCAGCTAGTGGCTCTTTGTGATATAAAATAAACATGGAGTCACACCTTTCCTCTTACTGGACGGCAGAGGCACAGTTTCGCTCGCGTTCTTTTAAATTAGGGGAGGGCTCTATTTGTATTTTGATTGCAAGATTCATAATGATCTGTTGTTGATTTTGACGACCTCTGTGGCGCAGCGGTTGTGGCTCTGTCTACCATGCGAGAGGGCCCGGGTTCGATCCCCGGCTGGGGGTAAAACATAAAAAAACAATCCCCAGGTCTTGGAAATTTATAAGTGTGTGACGTCGCTGTTTCTGGTTCCCACGACACAGGGTATCCTAGTGTGGGGCCAGAAGCAATGTATGTGCCTGTATGTAAATGTTTAATGTTTATATGATCTGTTTGGGGGTAAGGTATTCACCTCGCGGCCCGCTGTCCCGCAAAGAAGGCGTAGTCGTGCTTGGCCGCCCTGGCCAGCCCCTCCTCGGCGGTGGCCACCAGGTTCTCGGCGTCGGAGTAGCCGCGGATGTAGAACGCGTTCAACATCGTGTCCTTTGTAGACTGGAACCAAGGTTTTAGAAGATGCGCTACAAGTACTTATTATTCTGAGTTCCTGGCTCAGATTAACTTATGTTAATCACAGGCTTTTGCCTGGCTCTGTGATTGCTAAGAAACGTTAAATATCGTAGGGGAATGACAGAACACGCCATCAATGGATATAAGTAATGCGAAAAATTTTAAGGGTCAGTCAATCCAATTTTCAAGTATCTAAAAAGTACATAGGTATCAGTATAGCATCTAGCACGGGTTCGTGACGAACTGTTTTGGGGTCCGCCCGCAGGTCTTAAAAAAAACTATTTTATGAACATATTGGTTTGATGGCAAGTTAACATAACCGGTTATGGGCTGACTGACCAATCAGGAACCAAATACAATATAAAAGGAATTAAAAATATATTTTTACCTAGTAATTGACGACCCGAATGGCCGAGTCGGCAGTGACCCTGCCTACGATTCCAAGGGTCCCGGGTTCGAATCCCGGTGGGGGCCAATATTTGTTTGATGGGAAGGGATGTTTGTTCCCTAGTCATGGTTGTTTATCTATATAAGTATAATATATATCTATATAAGTATGTGTATCGTTGCCTAGTACCCAAGATACAGGGAATCCTAGTTTGGGGCTAGCTCAATGCGTGTAAATTGTGTCCAAGGTATTATTAGGTATTATATTATAGTAAAGTAGGCATAACAGCTCGTCCGATAAAACGAAGGTTATCATTAAGATAAATTAAGGATAGAAACTGAAAAATATTTAGATTTAGATTAGATGAACGCTAAGATTTCTAGAGGTTTTTTTTTTTTAATTCTGTTTTATATCACTAATTGGGAAAGCTTTTGCTTGACTTCTTGTCGCCTTCTTCGTCATTAGTAAACTCAGTTAGTTCAATAGAATTATTAATTTTATTTTGATCCTTTTAATTTTGTTATTATTATATTCATTAAAGATCTGAATGCAACAGGAAGTATTTTTATCAGTACCAAAAATCGTTTTCGCACCACCTGCTTTAAAATTACACTTTATGTATCATGCAAACCTTACCTAAAGCAAGTCATTATAGCTCTAGACTTAAGCGGTAACATAAAGTTATTCTGAATTTCATTATAGCACAACCCAGAACTACTGTAAACAGTGTTCTACTGAGGATAAAGCACTGTTTTATGTCACGGGCGCAATATAAGAATCCTAAACGTAACGAAGGACTCCAGATTTAACTCCCGAGCGAAGCTAGGTGCGCGGGAATCAAGACTGAGTCCTGAGTACAGTGAGGGATTCAAGCGTGCCCAAGACAAACCAGCTGTAACCCCGAGAAGTGTACTCTACTTTTCACACCTCCTGTGAGAAAATATAAAAAGCAAGACTACTAAAAACGGCATTTTATTAAAGTAAATTTATGTGAAAATGTATGTTTGACACAATAGTCTAGTTGCAGTGTCTTGCAACAATCGAGGTTATTGTTTTATTTAAAATGTGTTACATTCAGCTCGCCGAGGTCAGCACGTTTTTCGAATAATTCGCCGCCGCGCTCCGCCTCCGTCCCGCACCCGGGGAGCTGGGCTGTGAGCGCCGTACGTATTTCAAGAAATTAGATTTAATTATTATAAGAACTATGAGGAGTGAAGATCACTTTAAACCCAGGAATAATCTAGGTTGTGATATAATAAAATTCTTTCCAACTGAATGTGACCGCTAAAGCCTAGAGCTGTAATGACTTGCTTTAATTAAGATTTGCGTGATATACTAAGAATCCTTTTCGAGCAGCTGGTGCGAAAAGTGATTTCCACTTCTCATGCTCGAAAAATCCTTCTTTATGCTGGATGTAGGCTGCATAAAATCGCATTTTATGCACTGTGCATAAAATCTTGTCGTCATCTAGACTAAGCCAATTGAGCCATTCAGCCTGACAGACGAGGTGACTGCATTCAATACACTTGTACTTTAATTAATTTGCATTATATTTGAATAGTAAAAAAAATAATAATAATAAAAACAAGTATTATTAACAAAAACATTAAAAAATCAAGGCATGGCTCGGCAGTATCGCGTACGACCTAAGCTATAAATGACATGCAGAGAAAAATACAGTGGCGGGCATGGACGTGTAAAAAAGTCGGACGTAGTCTTGCTTACAACACAAGTGTGTCGCTCAGAATCGGCCAGCTCGCTGTACGTACACGCCGACAAGCACACATTCACACATTAGTCGGCCATTGTGCGCGCAGGCGTCAACAAAGCCAGTACGGTTACGCGGAGAAATAAAAAGCTAAACAGCGTGGCTTACGTGGTAAAGTGCTGTAAAAACCGAAGTGACCAGAGGAAAAAACATCCAGGAATCACGTTTCATAGGTAAATGAATAAACAATCACTTATTTCCAGTAAAACATTAAAATCAATCTTCATTCACACGAACAAAATAATTAATCACAAGTCCAGTGTTGCCAATATTCACGTAAGCAAAATTACCCAACATATGGGAAAATACGGAAAGAGACTGTCTTGTTTTAGACTTTTATTTAGTTGTTTTATTTGCAAACGTTTTACCAAAGCTAATTAATATGTCGTCAAGTAAAGAGTAAATAATGCTTACGCCTAACAACAAATGTAAAAAAGAAAAAGTAGTGTGTCAGGCGTAAGCATTATTTACTCTTCACTTGACGACATATTAATTAGACTGAGAGTTTTTTATCCTATAAAACCTGCATGATTATAATGTATAATTAAAGGACTATAAGTGGTTATTTCTTACATGTGAAAAATGAAGCATTCGAAATATAATTAAAAGTTGATAAATCAGGTACAGAGGGACATAATTAAAATTTAATATATCCGTCTGAATCTCTTTTATCAATCTCTAATAATAAAAATAATCATAATTAACAGTGTTACATTAATTGACGTTATCAAGTAGTAAGTAACTCAATGTATCATCCGTTACTATACTCTAAAGCTTAGTGGGGTAAATAAGTACTTAAGTCTGAAAGCTTGTATCATGATGAGTAGCTAAAGCTACCATTTTATAAACAATATTTTCCGCTCCACTGCAGCCTACGAGCACGGGTTCAGAATCCGAGCCGTACGACTGTGGAATGAGCTTCCCTGCACTATCAGGGACAGTCGATCTCTAAATATATTTAAAAACCGGCTAAAGAAGCACTATCTCTCCCTTTCCAGTTAGATATATCTATATATTTGTATGTATTAGTTTATTATACGGTTTATTCATATTTTTACGTTGTATTTAAGTAATTGTGTATGCAGTCTATTTTTAGCAATGACGATCCGTAACGTTTAAAGTTGAAAGCGCGATTTTATAGAGCTAAGAAATCCATAACATACAGTGATTTTTTTTTTAATTCTACAACAAAAATTGACGAAGTTAAGACCAAATTACTAGCAAAGTTCACTGACCGGATGGCGCGATTGCCTGTGACGTCACAGTGACGGTCGCCGCCACTCAGCCGTTGGTACGGTATGGCGCGCAGTGTTTTGTGTGGTTAATTGTAAATTTGAAACGAATAAAGTGTCCAATTTGTGTCTTAACTATGTATAAATATTGTATAGTGCCGAAATGTACAAATACTACTTTTAAAACGCCAAAAAAACTATTTTTTAACGTGCCGAAAGACCCGAAACTTCGTAAAAAATTGTATTCCATAGCAAAAAGAGATGATAAAAATCCATGCTCTACCCAGGCTACAAGACATTGCTGTGAAGATCATTTCAATTTAAGTATTACCTACATAATATAATACCTATAAATAGATAGGTATAAATATACATACCTTTAGCTACGTATGATTTATGAAAATAAGTTGATTAAGTGCGTGTATTGTACATAATACTTATCTATTCTCTTTTTGGTCTATTTGGCTATATAAACAAATACATATCTAGGTACCTACTTACTTTTTCTGAGTTTTGTGCATAAACCTAGTACATACGGCCGTTTCTATTTTTAACCCCCGCCCAACGAAGGCAAAAGGGGTGTTATGAGTTTGACGTGTGAGTCACTCTGTCTGTCTATCTGTGTGTCAGTGTGTCACTCAGTGTCACTCAGCTCGGGGAGCGTAAACGGGTAAACCGATTTGAATGTTGTTTTTTTTTTAAAGTAGATTTCTTGGAGCATGTTGTTATGGTACCACCAAGCTGGTCTGATGATGGACTTCGAAGGTGGGAGCAGAAACCCTATGATACTTACTAGTTGTTACTTGCTTATAAACCCATCGAGTTTGGGCTCATTAGACTCGTAATGACAAGACCTTTGTGAATATGGTACTATTGAGCAGATCTGATGATGGAGTGCGAAGTTCGAAGGTGGGAGCTGGAACCCTGTGATGCTTACTAGTATACCCATCGAGTTTAGGCTCATTCGATTCGTTGTGATAAGACCTTTTAATAACACCCGATGATGAGTCCTAGTGATGAAACTGGAAGTCTAGTTTTATGCGGGGGTTTTTCAATGCTAAAGTTATTCAGTCTCAAAACAATGACACAGGGACGTACCTACTCGGGTAAAGAGCAAAGAGTGAATAATAATTATTTTAATCATTTATACAACATATTGTTTATTGTTAGAAGCAAATAAATTTAATATACTTATATTTTTATATTTCAGGTGGAAGAAGATATGGAAAATTACGTAAAGTTTAAGTTGGTTGGAGGAAAGCTTAAACTGAAGAAGAGAGTTTTGCCTCATAAGTTTGAATGTCAAAAGCCTCAAATAAAGAAAATTGACAGACCCGGATTTAAAAAAAGACAAGATATAGAATATTTTGAAAGAGTTTTAAGTAAGGATATTGGACACGAAGACCTGTTGTTGCATTCGATTGAAGTGATAGAGTGTGAGAATAAAGACTCGAATATCATTCAAAACAGTGATCCCCTCAACATACCTGAAGAAATAAACCTATTATCAAAAAACAATGTAACTGGTTAAAAAACACACGCAGTACAGGTTAGTATGAAACCAAAAATGAAAACTAAATCTAGTAATACGCCAATCAAATGGAAACAAAGCATAGTGAAAGAAAAATCAATCCCTCAAAGTTGTGACCAAAACGTTAGCTTCACGATCAGCAGCTCAAACTCAAGTGATATTACTCATTATTTTGGTGTGAATGCTAGTGATAACGAATCGAATGATTTGGAAATAACAAAAACGATGAACACAAATGTCTTCAATGCACATATGCAAAAGGGCGCTGTAATGGCTATCTCTCGAGATCCACAATTACTGATAGGCATTCCTGACCACTCATACTTTTGTATTAAACATTTACAAAATTTCACGGGAATGTCATCTATCGAAATCCTAGTGACTTTACGAAAAATCCGATGGCATGAACCTAACTCAATGCTTGCAATACATTTTGGACTTTCTGAGAGTTCTGTGACTAAATATTTAAAAAAAAAACTCTCTCAAAAGTTGCTCTATGCCTGAATCAGCTTATTATCTGGCCATCAGCAGATGATGTCAGGGAAAACTTGCCGATAGCTTTTAGGAAGCGCTATTCTAAATCAATTTCAATAATCGATTGTTTCGAAATTCAAATCGAGAAACCTAGCAACGCTTTGTACCAAGCGCTTACCTGGTCACAATATAAAAGCTGAAATACCATCAAGTACTTGATTTCAATCACACCTGACGGTTTAATAAATTTCATCTCAGAGGGATATGGAGGGAGGACTCCAGACTCAACAATTTTTGAAGACAGCGGATTTCTAGAGAAAGTGCAACAAGGAAGTATTGTGTTAGCTGACAGGGGTTTTAAAAATATTTCCCATTTGCTGGAACAACGTGGCTGCACACTTCTGAGGCCGCCTAGTGTGAGTTCCAACTCAAAATCTACAGCAGAAGAAGTTTTACAAACAAAAAGAATCGCTGCTATAAGAGTTCACGTTGAAAGAAGCATAGGGAAGTTGAGAGACTATAAAATGATCGGACCTCACGCATGAGTCGACATTTCATACATTCATTTTTTGGATTATATTGTTACAATAGCCTGTGGTTTAGTTAATTTAAAGGATTGCCTATTTAGTAATCAAGTGTAAAAATAAAAATGCTTTCGTCTCTTTTATAGAATTTTATTTCGATAACATTGCGTTATCAAATGCACAATATGTCATATTACACTTATTAAAAAAAATGTACTTAATCTTATGTTTCAACCAGTTTCGGAAACACTGATGTTTTCCAGAAAGCGTGGACTTCTCTAAAAGATCAGTACAATAGTTTTTATCATAATCTTCTTCTAGTATTTCTACTTTCTTATTGCTTTCAAAATTTTCATCAGCTACACAAAACAATCCCTTCAATTTGTAGCAAAAAAACATTTGCAGTTGAATTTGAGCTTTTGATTTGTTGCCAATTACGTTATTTTTTACGAAACTTTCCTATCCTTTCTTTGTCGAGGGACATTTTATTTCTAATACGTACTCACTGGCCAATCCATCTGAAGAAGCACCAAAATGAGGCCAATCAGGCTTTAAAAAGAAACCACCATTTTGAATAACTATTTTCCTTGTTTTGGCTACTTCTGCTCTGACATCGGATTCCAATCGTTTGCCTCTTTTCATAGCCAGTCTCCGGTAAAGAGGAACCAAACATTTGTTCAATCAAAGCACCATCGGGAGTCTTACAAAGTGCAGCTTCGTAAACTTTAGACGCGGTTATTCTACAATACCTTAACTCATGCCATAAAAGTACACTAGCTTGTCCAACTGTTGTTTCTTCTACTTTGTGACATTCTTCTATGGTGATTTTAGCACAGCAATAATCTATAAAATCATCAGCGCTACTAATATTATTGCCTTCAGGCTTTAAAAAGAAACCACCATTTTGAATAACTATTTTCCTTGTTTTGGCTACTTCTGCTCTGACATCGGATTCCAATCGTTTGCCTCTTTTCATAGCCAGAGTCTCCGGTAAAGAGGCACCAAATATTTGTTCAATCAAAGCACCATCGGGAGTCTTACAAAGTGCAGCTTCGTAAACTTTAGACGCGGTTATTCTACAATACCTTAACTCATGCCTTAAAAGTGCACTAGCTTGTCCAACTGTTGTTTCTTCTACTTTGTGACATTCTTCTATGGTGATTTTAGCACAGCAATAATCTATAAAATCATCAGCGCTACTAATATTATTGCCATCTTTTTTGTATTTATGAACGAGGTTATGCAAAGAAAATTTTTTCAACTCGTTCTTGCTGACATATACTGATAAATGATTTCTTATAGAATTTTCCTTTAAAACAAATAATAAATAAATTCCAAATCGCTCCAATCGTCTTGGACAAGTAGATTAACGTAAACATAAACATTTACGACTTTGCACAACCGCTAGAAAAAACTGGTCTCCATTAGTGTTAACAGTGTTTTTATCTTCAATAGTAACTGAGCCGGGAACCAAATCTTTATCTTTTATAAATTTCGTAGTAGTACCTATAGTAGCCAGCTTTGGTTTGGTCCAGTAACATTTTTTTTCAGTGGGAGATGGCTCCTCGCTGCGTCTATGGAGCCACATCAAGAACGCTACGCTATGTTTGCAACCTCCTTTTTAGCCGCACAGTCATGGCAATCCACGTTCAAAACCGTCTCCTCTTTTTCATTAAATAAATAAATAAATTGGTCTTTATTCCGGCCGGAGCCATATACAAAATTCAAATTTACAAATTAATAAAATAAAATTACAAATTTACAAATTATTAAATTAAAATTACAAATATAACATAATGATATTATAATACAATTATTCTTATTATGAAAACGTAAGATGTACTCGCGTCCACGTCTCCTGTATAGGTCCGCGGAGTGCCAGAGCTGCCTGCAACATGGTGTTACCGGATCTGGCATACCGCTCCTGCGTGGACGCTATCCGGTGCCTCATGAGACCGTGGAAGCCCGGGAGTCTCCTCTCCGTAAACATCTGCGACGCGCTGCAGTATCGTGGCAATCGACAGATGATCCTGAGCGCATTATTGTACTGCACTCTCATAACGTTGTAGTCAGCTTTTCTGTACCTGCACCATAGTTCACTCGTGTACAGGCCAGTACAATACGCGAGAAAGAGAGTAACTTTGACCGCTTCGCTACATCTGGTGAACCGACGCGCAATCATGTTGGAGCGCACACTGATGGCTCTTTGCTGTCGTTTGATGTCCCTGGCATCAGACATGTCGTCGGTAATAATATGTCCCAAGTACTTAAACTCTGCGACTGTCTCAACTTCTTTTCCGTCCAGGTATAGCGGAGGTACACACGTCGGTTCATTTTTTTCTCTGAAGATCATCATCTTGGTCTTACTGACGTTATAGACTAGCCCATGCGTCTGTGCGTATTGCTCGCACGTGCTTAAGAGACCACGAAGAGCCTTAATCGAGGGTGCCAAAAGGACCATATCGTCTGCGTATGCAATGTGGTTGACGCATGTACCGGCCAGGTGGCATCCGATGTTACTGTCTTGCAGTTTCTTGCTCAAGTCATCCATATATACATTAAACAGCATCGGAGACATGGAACCGCCTTGACGGACGCCACATTGAAGTGGAGCAGAAGACGAGTATGAGCCACCCCATCGTACGACGTTCTGCTGCTCGCGATGCCAGGTCTTCAGCAACGAGATGATTGGGCTAGGTACTGCCCTCTCCTACAACTTCGTCCAGAGCCTGTCATGTACGACTCGGTCAAATGCTTTGGACAGGTCAAGATAACAGGTGTATACGCTGGTGTCTCGTGTTACGTACTGCCCGATGGTCTCTTTCAGCGTAAATATAGCCATGTCGGTTGAGCTTTGGGGCTTAAATCCAAACTGAGCGTCAGTCGTATGCAGTTTCGTGAATATTTTATGCAGTATTAATCGCTCCATTATCCTAGCACATATCGTAGACAGCGATATTGGTCTGTAGCTAGCAGAAGACGATGAATCCAGCTGTCGGTTTTTCAATATCGGAACAACGACTGTTTTTGTGAAATCATGCGGTAAATGGTTTAAGTCGATCATGTTCTTAAATAGCTTTGCTAGAAGATCCGCTAGAATACTGCAGGCAAACTTTATATGTTCGGCCGAGAGCCCATCGTGCCCTGGTGATTTGCCGCTCGGTATTGACTTGATTGCTCGAATGACGTCATCTCTTGTTAAGTCTGTCGAAGTATGATCTTGATCGGCGACAAATGGCAACGAATTGTCATAACTTTCCGGTGCAAGCTCCAAGAATACTTTTCTGAAGTTTTCCGCAATATTGGTGTTTTCAGTGCAACCGTCGATGTGTGTAGGTATAGTAGGTCTTGTATTTATCATGGCACCAGTTTTTGACCAGAACGAGCCAAACTTCTTGTCGTTTAATTCCTCGGCGATTACGTCCATTTTAATCTGTTCCTCGGCGTCCATGCAATCTTTAAGATGCTATTTAAATATCTGTCGAGACTGTTTTCGTTCCTCAAATAGCGTGCCATGGTTCGGTTTGCCAGCCGATATCCATCTCAGAAAAGCTGCTCGGGAGTTTTCATAATGTTCCTTTACTCTGTCGTTCCAGCCTGGTATGATCCGATGTTTCCTTTGTGAGTTGGCACGTCCAGAGAAAGAATTAGTTGCAGCTCTTCGTATCGCGCAAACAATGTCGCCGTAGAGTTTATCTATATCCCTTATGCACATTTTGGTTTGTGATAAATTATTGTACGTGTTTATAGTCTTATTGAGATACTGTTCGAGACTTTTGCGGTACTTAAGGATATCCCTACGCCCTTTCGGCTTCCAGGAGGCGGGGTCCCTTGGTCTTTTGTTGTCCATAGTGCATTTCACAAGGTCATTAGCTCTAAGTTGCACATACATAGGTCGGTGATCAGTCCAGTCCACAGTGTAATCGATATGTATTTCTTCAATCAATTCCACCATTGATTCGCTAACAATGCAATGGTCTAGCCAGGAGGTCGTTGAGTGTGCGTCGCTGATATAAGTGTAGCTGTCAGCTGGGAGCTTCCCTAGATCCAGGATTCTAAGGTAATTTTCCTTGCAGAATTTAGTTAGTTCTCTTCCAAAGATTGCGTCCGGGTCGGCATTAAGGTCGCCCATTACAATTGTGTTGGTGCATTGCTTTTCTTCAATAACAGCCAGAATATGCGAGAGACATTCCAGAAATTCGGGTAGTTCATCTGTCTGGTCAACCGGCATATATACTGTGAAAATCATAAGGGATGAGGTCTCTGATATTAATACCTCTATCGCACCGACTCTGGATGTATCGCAGGTCACGTGTCTCACTCGAAGGGACTTTCTTGTTACTATGGCGACGCCGCCGTAGGGCCTTGCTAGATCCACCGCAGAGTTACCCCAGGCTTGAAATTCTTCATGGACCGAGTCTAGTAGTCGTATATCTGCATCCAAGGCCCATGTCTCCTGAATAAGGACTATATCACACTCAGTGCAGATATCTCTGATAAATTTTAATTTCCGTTTTATGCCTCTGACATTAATGGTGCATATCTTAAGGGACTTATACATATTTGGATTTATTTGATTGTCGTGGTCCGCTGTTCGTGTGTATATATTTACGGTAGACAATGCGGGGCGGCCAGAAGGTTGCGCTCATAAAGATTTTAAGTTTGTCCGCATCGACTGTAACCACATACGTGTTAAAATTTGTATGTCGATAGGGCTTAATGTACTCGATTTTTATGACAGATTCTCCTTTCATAGCTATGTATTCGGCCAGTTCTTCTTCTGTAATATTTAGTCTGACTCTCGACAAATATATTGATGACGTGGTGGGGGCTGCCTGAAGTAAATCATTCTCCTCACCTTTCCCTCGCATATTTTTACGCATTGATTTTCTTTTTTGTCGTGTTACTAATGTAAACCCATCCTTATCTACATTTTCTGCATTTTGTTTTCGCTGAGGAGAGACGCATTTGTTCGCGGCTATGTCACGATAAGATGCGCGAAACTGTGACAGTTGTATCTCGCCGGTTTCGACGGGGGTCAACGCACTTGGTCCCCATACGTTCGGTTCCAGTCGGCCGGGTGACTCATGCGCGTCGTGCAAGGCGCTTGCTTGCGCCTGCGCTGTATCTAGGCGGATGGGGGGGGGGGGGGGCGGCGGCGGCTGCGACGGCGGCGGTTGGCGCTCGCGCACTCGATAGCAAACTACCCGCAGAAAACATGATATCGTCGCGCTCTTCGTTTGTTGAGAGTACACCTTTGCAAAAAGGTTTCGGTATGCTATTTACTTCGGTTTTTATAATCCTTATGTCTTCTTTTATGCCAAGGATTTCTTCTTGACGTACCATCTCAGTTTTCAATGAAAAAATCTCCGACTTGAGTGTCACAAGTTCTTTTAGAATTTTAGTAACGTCCAGATGATCAAAGGTGATTGGCGGGATTTTATGCAGATCTTTTGCGACCAAAATCGGTAAGTTATTAGGTTCGGTTTCTTTCAAGATCTTAATAATATCTTGAACATGTTTTGCTGACCTTCCATCTCCTTTTCTTGCGGTGTTGCGGATGCTAAGATCCCCGCAGATGATCGTCTTTGCTTCTTCGATTTCCTTTTCGGAGAAATTCGAGGTGCATATTCGGTTTATGATTGGTTCTTCAAGGACATCAATCCTATTCGACACGTAGCACAATACTTCGTTGATGATGATTTGGTTATCACCGTCACCCATTGTGAGGTAAAAGATGAACTTGTTTACCAGGGTGTATAGCCATTAGTGGCATCTAGAGAACGGGTAACGCGTGCGCTTCGTATCGCTGCGAGCGAGCTACTCATTACATGTAAAGTGTAGCAATACGCTTTACTTTTTATTCTATGTTCAGGCGTTATTTTTGCTTTTACGGTACAAACATGTCCTGACCTCTGGAATTGGACAAATAATACAGCATCATCTCCGTAGGTTTCACGTGCAGATCTGTATGAAATGAATAAAACAGAATAAAATTAAACAGAGAACAAAATATTTTTGAGTATATTTGTATATTATAGTATATATTGCGCATAACAAATCAAATCACAAAACAATACAGAAAAGGAGTTTACAAAGGCAAGCTTATCTCTAAAAAGAGATTTCTTCCAGCAAGCCCAGGATGGAGAGGATACATTTAAAATTCAGAAACTGGATGCCTATGTGCTTGTGTGAAATAAAATGATAATAAGATAAATGAAATATTTTTACTAATACTGGATTTACCTACTACATACGATAATCTACATAATATAGTATAATAAATACATATAATAAATAAACCTACACCATTCACAAAATAAAAGGCCCGTTTTGACAGTTCACGCCCATTAAGTTTTAACCGTAGGTAATAGGTAATAGAAGCGGTTTTACTAGATGCAACTTGTACGCTTTGCTTGTACGCAACAGTTGGCTTTTATTACGTATGCATTAGGGGTTTAAACTTCATGGGCGTGAACTGTCAAAACGGGCCTTTTATTTTGTGAAGACTTTAATACATAATATAATACATACAAAGATTAAGAAAGGGATAAATAATACTACTTCAGACGATTCTTAAAAATGGAGAGATTGACTATCCCTGATGTCGCTGGGTAGCGCATTCCAAAGACGGATAGCCCTAGATACAAGGTACTCAAGAAGCTTCGAGACGTGCTTTCGGTGCGGGCATCGGGAAGCGACTGATCAACGAATCAGGTGCCGGCGCTGACTACCGCCCCCGTCGCTCCTCACTTCCCCGCGCCAAACACTTGTGAAAAGTGACTACTGCGCATTCAAGGACAAAGCTCTTTAGTCGTGGCGCCCGGTATAGATATTTTACCCACTTAGGTACATGGCACTGAAGAAATGAAATCATTTCATTAGAATGATGAAAAACAAGGTCATTGACAACCAACATTAAGGTTTCTGTCATAGATCAGCAAGTGTAGGCAACCATACCTACATTTAATACATAAAGCGCAAATAGGTGAAAAGCCATCCGCGAAATTATCTGCATAACAATCACTAGTTCTGAATACGTCCCTGTACCCATCCATACTTTACATTCATTCTTTCTTACACACCCCTTCCTACTACTAACAGCTCTCCAGACCTAAATACTAATGAGAACCTAGGTATGTAGATAAATAAGCAGCAACCTTACCTTTGTAGTTTCCAACCACTGATTTCAGCGCTGGTGAACTTAGAATGATTACCTAGGTAGTCAAATACCATAAAAAAATCCACTTTTGGTAGGTTATCTGATTGAGCTTGCACAAAACCAGCTTCTATTTTATTAGTACTCATATTAAATAGGTGTAGAGTTACAACAACACGTTATTTATATAAATTGTCAACAAACTATAACAACCACGTCGGTCGCCGCCCGTCAAATCGTGATCGAGAGAATGAGTGCCGGCCGCCAGCCGACTGCCGAGTACTGCCCGCGCTCGATCGTCACAGTGACGTCACACGGTCCCGGGCACACTGCCTTTTAGTGGAAGGAACGCATAATGTTTATTAATTAATATCTTCATAAGTAATGGTCCGATTTGGATAATTCAAACTGTAATGTCATTCTTATGTAATAAAAAGTTACTAAAATAACAATTCTAATGAATTTGCTACAACTTTACTGATCCTCATTAGGGTTATCAGTATAATATTGTTTGTAGTATATATTAGTCGTAGTATTTATAGATTTTTATTGTACGCGCAGGTCTTCCCCCGCTCAACCATCACCTCTCCTACCATCTTGGTTTGCTGGAAGAAATCTCTTTTGAGAGATAAGCTCGCCTTTGTACATGTTTTTTCTATTATAAGTTATCTGTATGACTGTTTTGTGTAGTACAATAAAGAAATTACAAATTACAAATTTAAATTTGTCAGAAGCTTTATTAAAGGTATTTCCAGTTTTTTTTATTATTGAAATAATACGACGTCAGCTTGGACAGATCAGATTGGAATATAGTGTGAATGTTATCTTGAGTCAAGGGAGAAGGAAAATCAACATTATTCTGTATTGATTCACTAGTAGTAGATAGTTCATTGAATAACCCTTTAGGGGTAAGAACAAAGTGGTGTAGTCTTAGAAAAAAGTTAGCACTAAAAATAGTTTCTAAGTTATTCGAAATACCTAAAATAAGCTTACAATAATATTGACTAAACCATTTATTTAGCAACATTTATAAAATGATTATTAACCTTAGCGTTTTCAGATACCTATCAGACTAGTAGTACTATCTTCTTTATTATTAAGTTTACGGATAGAAACTTTTAAACTATTTATCGTATATTGGGCAACATGGATGTTGTCTTTCATGAAGGAAAACATGGAAACTTTATAATTTCACCACCGAACTCTAAGGACCTTTTTAAACGGAGGTTATTGAGGAAGAAAATGGAATGGGGAATCGAATTTCAGGGAGTCAGCGTTAAGTAATATTTGCAATGAACCAAAGGTATATTTACAATCAACATTATAGGCTAAGTTCTGAGCTTGCTTACATAGATAAGAAATACTGGTCCGACTAGTAGTAGATAAGGCTTGACATGTAAAACTTCAACGTGAGTGATCACATTGTAATCATCATAAATTATGCAACTGAAGTCAAAAATATTCCAGGACTATGAGGTATTTCTTGGACTACGGGTCCTCATACAGAACTTTGTAAATGGGGAAACCTTAACAAATTATAATAAACTTTCAACCAGGTTTCATTTTATTAACGTGATATTTTACAAGTTTGCGATTGACGCAAAACGTTATTTATTTTTGTTGTGAGTCTTTAAATTTGTTCAAGGTTATTTCCAGATTGGAGATAAGGCTTTTCTGAGCCTGTGATGCTATCTGAGCTGTACTAAATCTCCAGATTTGTATTAGAGGTCCTTGGTTGAACTATCATAATAATTTTTAGGTGATTCTTTACCTTCTGTATGTTTTCGAGGGCCCGTTGTCTACTATATTTAACCCTATATTGTAGAGCACTAATGAACTCTTAATAAGTAGTTCCGTTTTTAGTGACATAGACACTACTGGGGATAGACTATTGGTAACCGTAAAGTAACTCAAAAGGAGTAAACTGCGTTGTGCAGTGAGGAGCTGTTTAGCTACAGCTAGCTAGCAATGCCATTCATTGCGGTCTTTGTTTACAAACTATTTTAAATACTCTTTGAGTATAGCGTGGCTGTGTTCTAGCGCGCCATTGCTTTGGGGTTGATACGGAGTCGAATAGAAGGATTTAATATTGACAAACAACTCAGAGGTAAAACATGTGCCTTGGTTGGACAGAATAATTTCGGCAAAGCCAAAAAGATAAAATAAGATGACGCGCAAATCATCACTAAAAGACCCAATCATAGGGTAAGCGCTGGAGAATTTCGTCAAATCATCTTGAGGTGTCAAGATAAATTTTAACTTCTGAAGTCAAGCCTCAGGCAAAGGTCCCAACGATATCCAGAGCTAATCGGTCAACAGGCTTGGTACTAGATGAGGTTGTAAGCATAAGGCCTTATTACATTTCCTTAATTATTTATTTATTTTACATAGACAGTCTTTTACAAATCGCTCAATGTTGGAGCGCATGCCTTTTCAATGCTCTAATTCTGTTAAACATTATTTTAATACCTGGGTGACCAGTAATAGTGGTATCATGATTTTCTTTCAGAATATTGTGAACCATAACGGTTGAGGGTAGGTTATTTGATTTTTACAGTTATTATTTTTGTTATCAGTGCCATGAGTAACAAAATAAATGATGTAATAATCCTATGTATAATCCATTTGTAAAAGGTTCGGTGAAATCGGAAATTGCTAAGTCTGTTTGATTTTCAGCGATAACAACGTCACCTTATTTCCTTAACAGCTTATACATATAAATGACTCTAAATGAAGTCTCGTCATAATAATGTGTCTAGTAAATTTTTATTAGTAGAATGCCCGGTAAGCACAGTGTCGGGCTCGCGCTTGGCTAATAACTAGTCAGCAGAATTGTCTACTGTGGACAATAGTTGTCCGCAACTCGGCATAGAGTACTCGAAATCTGTAGAAGCCGGGCAAGCGACTAATTTGTGTATAGAAATATGTAAGGATTAATTGTGTGTTTGGATCTGAGTATCATTTGATGCAGATTTCGGAAATTGTTTTTTAAAGCAGAGCTCATGATAGCCATCTCTCATTCATGTTTGAATGAGAGATGGCGATTACAGGAAAGATCATCTGCATTTGCATTTACTCTGCCGGGTTTATAAACGATTTCATAATCGTCTCCCTCTAATTTTATACGCCAAGAAGGGAGACGGCCTCCGGGATGTTTAGAGTCCAGACTAAGGGACGATGTCATTTACAATTTTGAACCTACATCCATAGAGATAAGGTCGGAAGGTGTTAATTCCGACTAGAATGGCTAGAAGCTTTTTCTCTCTAGTAGTGTAGTTTCCTTCAACTGACGCAGTTTCTCATGGCCGATTTCACCTTGAGAAATAATTGCACCGACCGCGTATTTGGAAGCGTTAGTAGTGATCACAAACGGCCAGGAAAAATCAAGGTATTGTAGTATAGGAGCCGTGATCAATTTCTCCTTGAGAAGATTGAATGCAAAATCTTATTCTGGGGACCATATGAGAGGAATATCGTTTTCCAAAAAGCTTGTTAATGGTTGTATTATTTTAGAGAAATTATCTTAAGACTTTAAGCCAGTTAGATCAAGAAAACTTTTTTTTTTATTACTCTGAAATGACCTTGATTTTTTCGGGATTAGGAGAGATACCTTTATCGGTAACAGTGTGACTAGGGAACTCGCATTTGTCCGGTTGCATTTGTAGGTTGAACTCCAGAAATTTCTCGAAAACGAGTTTCAGTTTTTGGATGTGAGAATGAAGGTCAAGCGAATAGCGTCTATCCAATAGACGATACAGTCATCAAAGTATACAAAGCAATGTAGAGTTATGTAAACCGGTAAGAATTGAATTCATTAACCTTTGAAAGGTTAAAGGAAACTCTTAAGTACGGAAACTCTTAAGTACCTAACAAATTCGTAGTAGCCTGAAGTGCCATTTGAGTTAGCAACGTTAAATCCTGCTAATGCTGAGCAGGATTTAAACAGATCAGACGAAAACCTGCTGCTAGGTCAAGGGTTGAAAAGTACTTTGAATGACACAACTTGTCTAGAATGTCCGGAATTAAACCTCATGAACTGTAACGTCGTCTAGACCACGATAATCAATGACAACGCAACACTTTCGTTTGCCAGAGGCGTCTATTTTGGAATAGAAGGTTTTATGAAGTTCTGGGTAAGCATCTTTTGCATTTAGTTTGCAAACTCTTGCTTATGAACCTCAGGAAAACTGTATGATTTTACATGTATCGTAGGGGCATCACAAGTACTGACGGAATGCTGAATTGCATTTTGTGTTCGTGAGAAGATCGCATTCGAGAAAAAATATATCTTAGTACTGTTGTACTAAGATATATTTTTTCCTTATAGTTTCCTTAGACTGTTGTCTAAAGGAAACTTTTTCTCTTCAGTATTTAAATGATCGTGGCCTATTTGATCTAGAAAACGTTGTTTTCTATCTGAGGAAGAACTCTTAGAAGAGTCGACAACAGGAAAATGCATTGGAGTAAGTAGAACTGAGAAACCTTTGAATTAGATTAGTTTTTCTAATGTATTTCAAACTAGCTGACGCGGTAAACTTTGTAGTACCTAAAATTTTATTGAAAAAAAAGTAATATGGTACATATAAAGTGTCGTGTTGGATAAAAAATACTAATAAAATAGTTGTCGTTAAATAGAAGTCGTTAGTAGTTTACATGTAGGTAAAGTATTTTTTTATTAAGATCTACGCTAAGCTAAAACTTTTTTAGGAGACAATCAACAAAAAGGTTAAATTTATTGCTTAAAATTAATCAATGACAAAGGAAATTGAATGATCCGTGGCTACCAACGCTATCTAGCGATAGGAAGCTAAGGCTTCTCCACTTCCCATACGTACAAGATTTTTTGATTTTTGCCTGTTTTTCCTCTTTTTTCCTTATTTAATTTTTACTTTTACCTCCTCCGGACTAAGGAGAACAAATGTGAATAGAAATGATTAAAACTGTTCGGGTCATTTAAGAGATTTAGTGATATTAACGTACAGCGATTCATTTTTATAAGTATAGAAGAAATATAGAGAGCTATCAGAAGTCTCGAGGGTAAAGTCTTCATCAACATATTCCTCTTTTTTTGGAAAAAACAATTATTTTTTTTTAATTTATTTTGACGAATATTGCCAGCTGTCCGAAAAGTAAAATTTCGCATATTGGTTATCTATGCATCACCATCGGGAGCCTAAATTAAGGTTTTATATTTTTATTTTATTTTAGCCTAAATTATTGTTATCTGTAACTATTTTATAACTTTGGGTACTATTGCCTAAAAATAAACGATTATTATTATTATTACAGAACAACATAATACGTACGTCTTGCGTTAGCATAATATATTTTTAAGCGACTTTAAAATTCTCAAACTGGTACTATTTATGAACCGATTTCAAAAATAATTTTATATTTAAAACAGTGACCTATCAGTTTGGTCCCATTTTTAGAAAACTAGAAATCATTCTAGTAGTTTGGTTTCTAAAGCAAAGAGACTGGAATTATGATATCATCCAGGTAAACGAAATAGCGTATTATTGCTTTACTGTGACTTATCAGTGGTGTTTAAGGTCATTGTCATAAGATGAAATCTGTCTATAAGTACCGTTTATGTCCTGTTATATGTGTGGACTTGACTGTCAGACAGGCAGAATGCGTAGCCTATTGTTTTCGAGTATTTTGACGACATTCGCATCCCGACGGGGAAGAAATAGCGCTTGGTTTTTTAAACGTTTTTAAGTTGATGAATTAAGTATTTGCATCTCATTTCATGCTAAAGAACGTAAACACTACTGTGTTCACAGGTTTCGTAGTATCGTTTTCATGTGGATATACAGATGTAAGTCGCATCCCGACCCCCCGGAGGAAGAAAAAAGTGGCCAAGTGCGAGTCGAACTCGCCCATGAAGGGGTTCCGTTGTAGCAAGTAATTATGTGACTGGATGTTTCTGTTATAACTTTGTTTTTCATAGTGTTTGTATGAATGACAAAGTTATCTTTGCGGTTTTTAATAAATGCTTTATATCTTAAGGGTAGGGGAAGGGAGCTGCTGAGCATGCGCTGAGATATGATGATACTTAGTACTATCATCTCTTGGTGACTGATTAGTAGTTCCAATTCCAAGTTCACACCTCCTCGTGGTCCCTACCGGTAACTATTACACTCGACTCTTTATAGTCTTGAGTGTAATAGGCTAACGTGACGGGAAGACTCGCCAAGACGCACTGGCCCGCTTGGCGTTTTACGGCTAGAAACCCTACAATCAACATGAATAGTGCCAACAAAAAACGGGCCTCAGTCCCCAGCGACCCTACTATCCCTGGTTACTACGGCGACCATGGTAACGGTAGGGTAGAGGCTGCTAAGAATCCCTGGAAGAGATCCGGCCGCAAACCGACGACTTTGACCCTGGCGTGTTACAACGCCAGGACGCTGAGAACGGACGAACGACTACACGAACTGGAAAGAGAAGTGGAGACTATCAACTGGGACCTAATAGGACTGTCAGAGGTGCGCCGAAGAGGTGAAGACCTCATTAAGCTAAACTCTGGCAACCTGTTTTACTTCAGAGGTCACGACGATTCGTCATACGGAGGAGTGGGTTTTCTTGTTAACCGAAAGATAGCACCATCTATTCAAAACTTTAAGAGTATATCTCCACACGCGTCTGTTACGTCACCATGAGGCTAAATGAACGCTACTCTCACAAGATTTTCCAGGTGTACGCACCTACCTCCAAGAAAGACGCCGACGATGAGCTAGAAAAATTCTACATAGACGTAGAAAAAGCTCTCGCGGAAGACCCGGCGCATTACACTACCATCATTGACGACTTCAACGCAAAGATCGGGCAACCACTTGGACAGGAGAAGTCGGTTGGCAAATTCGGACTTGGCACGCGCAACCAGCGGGGCCAAACCCTGGTTGATTTACGCGATGAACAATTTCTTTAAAAAGCGTCCTTCGAGGAAATGGACCTGGGTAAGCCCCGGCGGTAAGACCAAAAATGAGGTCGACTATGTAATAAGCTCACAAAAGAACATAGTTAGCGACGTTACTGTCCTCAGTCACTTTAAGGCCGGAAGTGACCATCGTTTAGTTAGAGCGACGTTCAGATTCAACTTAAGTAAGGAAAGAAGCAAGCTAGTTCAGTCACAGAAGCGATATATGCTTGAAGATGTGAGACACCTGCAGAAGGAGTTCTAACTGGACTTGATGATTGCGTTCGAAGGACTGAAAGAGTTGAATCTGGACGTCAACAACCTAAATGCAAAGTTGTGCAAGTCCATGCTAGAGACAACTCAAAAACACCTGGGCGGAGTCAAGACCAAACACGAAAAGTTAACACCAGAAACTATTGCACTGTTGGAAAAGAGAAGAGATATGCGTCAGATCACTGTCAGAGACCATCAAAACTTAAATTTATTAAATAAACAAATTCAAAAGGCTATCAGAAAAGACATTAGGACATACAACACTGAAACAATACAGCGTGCAATAAAAGAAAATAGGGGACCTAATGTATTTAACAAATGAACTAAAACGGGGAAGTCAGAAATTATTAAATTAACAGACAAGAACGGATCTACATTGACGCACAGAGAAGGCATAGAGGCCATAGTTGAGGAGTTCTACACGGAACTGTACAGATCTAGTGCGACAGAGCCGGTCACCACAGACGGCGACCCCAGAGCCAGCCCAACCGAATGCCGAAGTGAGCAAATCCTGCCTCCCATTCTACACTCTGAAAAAGAATGGGCCATGAGGCAAATGAAAAAGGATAAATCTTCCGGCGAAGACGGTGTAACGGTTGAGCTTCTGATAGCCGGTGGTGACCATGTACTTGAGGTCCTTGTAGAACTCTTCAATAAGGTTCATGGCAGAGTTTCACCCGAACCCTGGGAGAATGCGGTAGTGACCATACTGCACAAGAAAGGGGATATAACCAAACTGGGAAACTATCGCCCGATAAGCCTCCTCCCGCAGATCTACAAGATCTTTACCAAAGTGAAGTGCAATAGGATCACCCGCCAACTCGTCGAATGCCAACCCATCGAACAGGCAGGCTTCCGGAGCGGATACTCCACTATCGATCACGTCCACACTGTGAAGCAGCTGATGGAGAAATCACAGGAATGGAATCGACCCCTGTGTTTCGCCTTCATCGATTATGAGAAGGCTTTCGACAGTGTCGAACACTGGGCGGTCTTCCATACACTCCATCGTTGCCAGATCGACGCCCGATACGTGGATGTCCTCCGGGAGCTTTACATGTCGGCAACGATGCAAGTGCGGATTCACAAGCTGACGAACCGCATTAGCATCGAATGAGGGGTGCGCCAGGGAGATACCATATCACCTATGCTCTTTACAGCTGTCTTAGAAGACATAGTAAAGACGCTTACATGGGACCAGCAAGGCATAAACATCAATGGTGCATTCCTGACGTACCTCCACTTCGCCGACGATATAATCCTGTTCGCCGACAACCCTGGCGACCTCCAAAGCATGCTTCAAGATCTTTATAGTGCTTCTCTTAAAGTTGGCCTGAAGATGAATATGTCCAAGACTAAGGTTATGACAAACATCTCTGACGGCTCATTGTCCAACATCACTGTCGGAAATGAGACGCTAGAGGTGGTTGATCATTATGACTATCTTGGACACATTCTATCTTTTGGTAGAGAGCACCAGGCGAAGGAGGTCTCCAGGAGGGTCCACCCTTGGATGGACGGCATTCAAGAAACTCGAGAGAGTATTCAGGGATCGAAAGATGCCGCAATACCTGAAAACCAAACTATTCGACCAATGTGTCCTGCCTACCATGACGTACGGTGCCGAAACATGGACGCTCACAAAGGAAACGGTGAAACAAATGAGAGTAGCCCAAAGAGCCATGGAGCGTTCCATGCTAGACATCACACTCCTAGATCGAGTCCAAAACGTCGAGATACGTCGACGGACGAAAGTCCAAGATGTCGTAAAACGTATCACTAGACTCAAGTTTAAGTGGGCAGGGCACTTGGCGAGGCGAGGTGATGGCAGGTGGAGTAGATCCCTGACCGAGTGGTGGCCAAAGGAAGGAAGGAGCTCGGGTCGGCCGGCAGCCAAATGGTTCGACGATATTACTAACATCGCGGGGAATACCTGGATTCGTCTGGCACAGGACCGGAGAGGTTGGCACAAATTGGAGGAGGCTTATACCCAGCAGTGGGCGGAAAAAAAGCTGCCAATGATGATGATCTTAAAAACGGCTTATTTAATTTTTTTCAAACCAATATTTATTGAAAGTGTGTGTTGAGATTGATTTTTTAAATATTTCACTCTCTTAGGTACTTTAAAATTTAGAGGGGGGCACACATTTTTCCACTTTGGAATGGTCTGTCTATTTAACAATTTACTTTGAGGAAAAATGGTTTCAGAAACCTAAACGTCATTTTTAAAGATCTATCTACAAACACCCCACACATACAGGTTAAATGAAAAAATATTTTTTGGTTTCAGTTCCATCTATAGGTAACCCCCTTTAATTATTTTAATTTTTCAATTTTTGTATAAAAATCGTAGAGCGGTTCACAGAATACATTTCATATTCTTTATTGCACAGAAATCTTAATAGTAAGGTAACAAAACATTTTATGAGCAAAGGCGAGCTTATCTCTAAAGAGAGATTTCTACCAGCAAACCTAGGCAGGACAGGAAAAATTGTGCAACAGGAGAGTAGAGAGTAGAGAGTAGAGCGCAATAAAACTGTACACATCTAATTGTTTACAACTAAAACATAATAATGTAATAAATGATATACACTAAATAAAATACAAAAGCAAAAAATAAAATATATATCAAACATATACTACTTATATATACATATATAAAGAAACACTTTCACGAAAGAGAAAGGAAATGCTCTTTCAATCTTGTCTTAAAAGTGAAAATTGAGGAATTATCTCTAATAGCGCAAGGGAAGTGCGTTCCACAGTCGGATCGCCGTTAAACTAAACGAGTGTTTGTAAGCGGCAGTGTTATGCCGAGGAGTAGAAAGAAGAGACATCGTGTGGGATCTCCGGTTGCTATGCCTGGAGGAAATATGCTCGAAACGTTCTCGAAGATTTGAGGGGTAGCGGGGATTTCGCAAAATGTTGAACAGATAGGAGAGAACGTGCATATCACGACGAAGGCGGATCGGAAGCCACCCCAACTCCTTGCGATACTGTGAGACATGGTCATACTTGCGCAGCCCGAAGACAAACCGAATCCCGAGGTTTTGAAGTCGTTCGAGTTTGTTCAGTTGTTCTTCGTTCGCACCGATCCAGCAAACATCCGCATAGTCGATTAAAGGAAGTAGGAGGGACTGGGCAAGGGTGATTTTATTCTGCTGCGGCAGGAAGTGTTGCAATCTCCGTAGGGAGTGAAATGACGCAAAGACTCGTCTGCTGACCTCACAAACATGGGGCGACCAGGACAACAATTTATCAAATACAACCCCAAGATTCTTGGCCTTCTCGCTGTATGAAACTATGTTACCATCATACACTATAGGGTCGACGGGCATTTTCTGTACTAGGTTATGAGAGTGACGAGTACCCAAAATCATGGCCTGCGATTTGCCCGGGTTGACAAGCAGACCATTTAACCTCTCCTTTCCCGGGAATTCGAGACGTCAAAAACGACAAATACCGGAGTGTTTTTGAGCGTGCGGGCTGCGCGGCACTTGACTAATATATCAAGTGATTCTGTTGGAATGGTAACACTTAGAATTATGGGAGTTGTATATCTGAGTAGCTAATGAAACCCTCTTTTACACAATGTGTAGAAAATGTCACTGTGACCTTAGTTTATTTTTGTACTGGCATGAGAAACACAGACTTCTATGAAAATGCTCCCTCTCGACACAAATCTAGCCGACATCAGAAAATTATCAACAACATGTACATGTTGTTTGATACCTACGTAATCTACACAAAATAACCTTTTCAAAACAATAAAAACATTAGGGTGTTCTTATAGAAACTTTCGAATATTTCAGCGTTTCAAATTTTCATAAAATACGGAAAGTAAACTGACGCATCGCGCGAATTATGCAAATCTTGTGAAATTATTTGTGAAGAGACTAGACTACCTAGCGTTATATTTCTTAGTTCCTAGGATAGGTAATTTATTCAATAAGAGGAAAACAAGTGGTATTTGCCACTAAATCATAAATGATAAGTGTGAGGACGCCATATCTCGCAAGGAAAGTATAAAATAGGTAGAAATCAACACTTTGTACTATTATTGAATTTATAGGCAATAGGTGATACTTATCATTCTAGAATTAGTGGTTCTAAGTAGAAGACAAACTAGGCGTTCTAACAGTGTATCGTACTATGTACCTTTTCATACAAAAATAATTCAAAATCATGCATGTTATTTCGTGTCACGGTGTGTTGTTTCTGGGCTTTCTCAAGGTCTCGGCAGGTGTACGATATGCGTTTATACAGAGTGTGCAAAGATGGAACGAAGAAAATGTTTCGCCGTGATTTGATTCTAGGTAAAATAGCTAAACTGGTGTTTCGTTCGTGTAGGTATGGTGTAAGTTTGAGTTAACTAGTATTTAGTTGTTATGTGTATATGAAGTGTTTCCACGCGGCTCCGTTCACGCGCAAGTACAGATACCTACTGTTCTTACAAAGTGTAATATTGTGTAATATTGTGTTAACTAGTGTTATGCGAGATCAGATATGTACTTTTGACAATTTAGTGTAAGATTACACAAATTTGTAAAAAATAAACAATTATTTGAAATGTGTAATTAGTAATTAGCTACCACCTACCTAATGTGTAATTGTGTAATTAGGTTTTGGAAAAATAAAAAAGAACAAAAATTTATATAGTTATATATTCACATTCTTTATTGCCCTGTGCATAAAAATGTACTTAAAAGAAATTTTATAACAACAGGCGAGCTTATCTCTAAAAAGATATTTCTTCCAGCAAAATTTATATAGTTATATATTCATATTCTTTATTGCCCTGTGCATAAAAATGTACTTAAAAGAAATTTTATAACAACAGGCGAGCTTATCTCTAAAAAGATATTTCTTCCATCAAAATTTATATAGTTATATATTCATATTCTTTATTGCCCTGTGCATAAAAATGTACTTAAAAGAAATTTTATAACAACAGGCGAGCTTATCTCTAAAAAGATATTTCTTCCAGCAAACCTGGGCGAGACATAATTGTTTAAAAAACAGGACAGTACTAATGCACAATGAAACTGTATACATTATATTTACACACACACGAGTACACAATTATGGAAAAGTAGTAAACAGTAAGTAAGTAGGTAAACAATTCTATACAAGTTCTTAGATAGTTGTTTGACTGATATTTGTAACTTTTACCGTATAAAAAATGGAATAAAGTACACAATTACGGAAAAATGAAAAAGAATTTTGTTGCAACTGTCAAAGTAAACAATTTCTATACAAGTTATAAGATAGTTAGGTAGTTGGCCACAAATAGAAATTGTTATTTACACAAACGCATAAATATTAGACACATAAAAATTCCACACAAAAAGATAGAAACATTGCAACTGTTAAAGTAAACAATTTCTATACAAGTTATAAGATAGTTAGGTAGTTGGCCACAAATAGAAATTGTTATTTACACAAACTCATAAACATTAGACACATACACACATAAAAATTACACACAAAAAGATAGAAACATCCGGATCGCTAACGCTATGAAGGAGGAGAATTACAATCACACACTGATGGCTGATTTAGATGTGTCTAGCTAGCAGCTGCTGATGACTGTGAAAATAGAAAAATACATTATTGTATATGGTATGGTACTAGAAAGCATGGAAGGATAGCTGGAATAGAAGAGTAGGTGCAGGAGAAATGCACAAAGGCCCCGCTCAAATGGGCCAGCTGCAGGCAGGCCACACCCTGTTGGAGGAGAAGAATGGTATGATACCACCGGTGATCTATCTGCTTGCTAATCAGAATACCTACCACCATTTCTTCAGCCAGCGAGCGCCGGCAGCGCCTTGATGTCGACGGCTGCGGGGAGGAGTCGCCCTCGCTCCCGCTCCGGCCCAGAGAAGCTGGTTGCTTCACCATCTATAACATAAATAAAATAGGCAAATTAAATATAAACAAAATACCAGACTGGCAGTCAGTGACATTTGCAGTATAATTATTTGTGTCCTTTTAGTATAAAACTTCACATTTCCCAGGTAAATATTTAATTATACTTGGTAAAACTATATTCAGACCGTTTAGGCTGCTGAATGGAACAAATTAATGGATATGTATATATATAAATATAAAAGGAAACGAAGCAAAAACGATGCGAGTGAAATTTCAATTATTTACCTTCATCCGACCGGAGCGGGAGCGCACATACACCAGCTTCTCATCAAGCTGGGCATGGTAGTCATGATCCATTCTGAAAAAAGTAGCTAAGGCATTAGGATCAAAACGTACACTCTGTGCACTTTTACAAATTTGTGTAATTTTGCATTTTTTTGTCATTTTACACTAAATTGTCAAAAGTACATATCTGAACTTGCAGGCAAACGAATCCGCCTAAAAAGACAAGTTAACACAATATGACACAAATTTGTTATTTTTTTATTTTATTTTTATTTTTATTTTTTTTATTTTGATATTTCCACTTGGGCATCGTGTAGGGTGTCTTACGAGCATAATTTTATGTCATATGCATGTTTTCCCTAGGACCAATATTTATAGAGATATCGATATTACAAACATAATATGACGTATATCTCGAAATCGGTGAGGTGCACGAGGAAAATGTTTATAACCAAAAGTGATAGCAAAAAGCAGCACTACACGATTCCGAAGCAAAAAATAACAGTCAAAAAAAATATTTTTTAACACAATTTTTCTAAGTCGCTGGATGCTGGATTTTTCCATTGATAAAAAAAAGGGGCTTCCGCCCCCTTATCGACACTGAACTCCAATCATAAAGCCGCGGAACCTTTGATATGGAAACCTCAATCATCACATCACCCCGAAACCTATGATATGGAGTTTCACCGAATATGACTGAAAACACCCGCATCCTGTAGTGAGATTCTGTCTGTGTGTGAGTAAAATGGCGTCGCGGAATGCTTATGTGTGCGGGTGAAGCATGTGAATTGGATGCCTGATCACGTTTCTGACGGAAAATCAGCAAATTGGTACATTATTTTGATAAAGAAACCTATAAAAATGGATTCCTTATAAGATTTCCAATAAGATATGTGTATTTTTTATTGAAATCTAACTGTATTTCTCATTGGAATTACAAATAGCATTGGGGGGAATCCGTCTGGTTGCATGACGTATCATGTAAATTTGCCGATTTTCTGGACATCTTGATGAATTTTACTATGATTTGTGGTTTGTTTATCGCAAATAGAGTTGTAAATATGAATAAAACAAATACTTACCTCAATTCACCAAAAAAACTACACTTTTCTCCCAATAAAATTTCACCACCAAATACGTTGGGAGCGTCCGGAAGAAAGTGATTTTCAAAACGCGGTTGAATTATTTTTTTCTACGGAAAAGCATAAACTAGCACACAGACCATAAAGTTTGTCTAATTGGGTGTCCACACATGATCGAACCGTAAAAATTGGTCCAACCGTTGGATAAAAAATACCGGTTTCAAAAATATTAGTCATCCCGCTGCTTATGCTGACAGCGGTACAGGGAGTGACCGGGGCCGCGCTGCTTATGCTGACGGCGGAAAAGGAGAGGATAAGGTAGCCCATTTCCTGATGTTATCGAGATCAGCATTCAACGCCTCTACTGTCAGATTCACATCACACGGAGAGAAGTGCCGATATATTTGAAGGTCATCTGCGTACAGATGATAAGAAGAGGTAAGAACTTCAGAGATGGAGTTAATGAATACCGAGAAGAGGAGAGGAGAAAGGATGCCTCTGGCGGTCTCTCAGGTAGGAGTCAAACCAGCGAGCAGAGTGCGAGGAGACATTAACCTCTCCTTTTCCGCCGTCAGCATAAGCAGCGCGGCCCCGGTCACTCCCTGTACCGCTGTCAGCATAAGCAGCGGGATGACTAATATTTTTGAAACCGGTATTTTTTATCCAACGGTTGGACCAATTTTTACGGTTCGATCATGTGTGGACACCCAATTAGACAAACTTTATGGTCTGTGTGCTAGTTTATGCTTTTCCGTAGAAAAAAATAATTCAACCGCGTTTTGAAAATCACTTTCTTCCGGACGCTCCCAACGTATTTGGTGGTGAAATTTTATTGGGAGAAAAGTGTAGTTTTTTTGGTGAATTGAGGTAAGTATTTGTTTTATTCATATTTACAACTCTATTTGCGATAAACAAACCACAAATCATAGTAAAATTCATCAAGATGTCCAGAAAATCGGCAAATTTACATGATACGTCATGCAACCAGACGGATTCCCCCCAATGCTATTTGTAATTCCAATGAGAAATACAGTTAGATTTCAATAAAAAATACACATATCTTATTGGAAATCTTATAAGGAATCCATTTTTATAGGTTTCTTTATCAAAATAATGTACCAATTTGCTGATTTTCCGTCAGAAACGTGATCAGGCATCCAATTCACATGCTTCACCCGCACACATAAGCATTCCGCGACGCCATTTTACTCACACACAGACAGAATCTCACTACAGGGTGCGGGTGTTTTCAGTCATATTCGGTGAAACTCCATATCAAAGGTTCCGCGGCTTTATGATTGGAGTTCAGTGTCGATAAGGGGGCGGAAGCCCCTTTTTTTATCAATGGAAAAATCCAGCATCCAGCGACTTAGAAAAATTGTGTTAAAAAATATTTTTTTTGACTGTTATTTTTTGCTTCGGAATCGTGTAGTGCTGCTTTTTGCTATCACTTTTGGTTATAAACATTTTCCTCGTGCACCTCACCGATTTCGAGATATACGTCATATTATGTTTGTAATATCGATATCTCTATAAATATTGGTCCTAGGGAAAACATGCATATGACATAAAATTATGCTCGTAAGACACCCTACACGATGCCCAAGTGGAAATATCAAAATAAAAAAAATAAAAATAAAAATAAAATAAAAAAATAACAAATTTGTGTCATATTGTGTTAACTTGTCTTTTTAGGCGGATTCGTTTGCCTGCAAGTTCAGATATGTACTTTTGACAATTTAGTGTAAAATGACAAAAAAATGCAAAATTACACAAATTTGTAAAAGTGCACAGAGTGTACGTTTTGATCCTAATGCCTTAGCTACTTTTTTCAGAATGGATCATGACTACCATGCCCAGCTTGATGAGAAGCTGGTGTATGTGCGCTCCCGCTCCGGTCGGATGAAGGTAAATAATTGAAATTTCACTCGCATCGTTTTTGCTTCGTTTCCTTTTATATTTATATATATACATATCCATTAATTTGTTCCATTCAGCAGCCTAAACGGTCTGAATATAGTTTTACCAAGTATAATTAAATATTTACCTGGGAAATGTGAAGTTTTATACTAAAAGGACACAAATAATTATACTGCAAATGTCACTGACTGCCAGTCTGGTATTTTGTTTATATTTAATTTGACTATTTTATTTATGTTATAGATGGTGAAGCAACCAGCTTCTCTGGGCCGGAGCGGGAGCGAGGGCGACTCCTCCCCGCAGCCGTCGACATCAAGGCGCTGCCGGCGCTCGCTGGCTGAAGAAATGGTGGTAGGTATTCTGATTAGCAAGCAGATAGATCACCGGTGGTATCATACCATTCTTCTCCTCCAACAGGGTGTGGCCTGCCTGCAGCTGGCCCATTTGAGCGGGGCCTTTGTGCATTTCTCCTGCACCTACTCTTCTATTCCAGCTATCCTTCCATGCTTTCTAGTACCATACCATATACAATAATGTATTTTTCTATTTTCACAGTCATCAGCAGCTGGCAGCAGCTGGCAGCGGCCGCCGACGTCGGGAAGCGGGGAGGAGCCGGCAGCCAGCAACCTCCAGCAACGCAGTGGGAGTGAGCTGGTACGTATTTTGATCCAGTACTTTTAATTAAAAAAACTTTACAATCCCCCTCTGTTGTTTCATTTGTTGCTAAAATCGTGTGTTTTTTTTTTCATAACAGTTGGGCACGGCTGCCACAGCCACGGCGGCCTCCGTGTCCACCGCAACAACAACCACTGCATTAAATATTGTTAGAGAAACATCCGGAGCGCGTAAACGCGCTGCAGCTCCAATGCCTGGGTCGTCATCGTCATCGTCGAGAATGCCTGCCTTCAGGAAGTTGATGAGTCGCAATCGCTTTCATGGACAATTGATATAACCAAATGCCCTTGACGAGGTACCTCAAATCCCGTGCTACTGATGTCATTGGGACGATGAATCGCTAAAGGGCACACGTCCCTGCTGAGATAAAATCGCTCAATGACTCCTGAGGGCATTTATGTCTTGCTAGACACATCTAAATCAGCCATCAGTGTGTGATTGTAATTCTCCTCCTTCATAGCGTTAGCGATCCGGATGTTTCTATCTTTTTGTGTGTAATTTTTATGTGTGTATGTGTCTAATGTTTATGTGTTTGTGTAAATAACAATTTCTATTTGTGGCCAACTACCTAACTATCTTATAACTTGTATAGAAATTGTTTACTTTAACAGTTGCAATGTTTCTATCTTTTTGTGTGGAATTTTTATGTGTCTAATATTTATGCGTTTGTGTAAATAACAATTTCTATTTGTGGCCAACTACCTAACTATCTTATAACTTGTATAGAAATTGTTTACTTTAACAGTTGCAACAAAATTCTTTTTCATTTTTCCGTAATTGTGTACTTTATTCCATTTTTTATACGGTAAAAGTTACAAATATCAGTCAAACAACTATCTAAGAACTTGTATAGAATTGTTTACCTACTTACTTACTGTTTACTACTTTTCCATAATTGTGTACTCGTGTGTGTGTAAATATAATGTATACAGTTTCATTGTGCATTAGTACTGTCCTGTTTTTTAAACAATTATGTCTCGCCCAGGTTTGCTGGAAGAAATATCTTTTTAGAGATAAGCTCGCCTGTTGTTATAAAATTTCTTTTAAGTACATTTTTATGCACGGGCAATAAAGAATATGAATATACAACTATATAAATTTTGCTGGAAGAAATATCTTTTTAGAGATAAGCTCGCCTGTTGTTATAAAATTTCTTTTAAGTACATTTTTATGCACAGGGCAATAAAGAATGTGAATATATAACTATATAAATTTTTGTTCTTTTTTATTTTTCCAAAACCTAATTACACAATTACACATTAGGTAGGTGGTAGCTAATTACTAATTACACATTTCAAATAATTGTTTATTTTTTACAAATTTGTGTAATCTTACACTAAATTGTCAAAAGTACATATCTGATCTCGCATAACACTAGTTAACACAATATTACACAATATTACACTTTGTAAGAACAGTAGGTATCTGTACTTGCGCGTGAACGGAGCCGCGTGGAAACACTTCATATACACATAACAACTAAATACTAGTTAACTCAAACTTACACCATACCTACACGAACGAAACACCAGTTTAGCTATTTTACCTAGAATCAAATCACGGCGAAACATTTTCTTCGTTCCATCTTTGCACACTCTGTATAAACGCATATCGTACACCTGCCGAGACCTTGAGAAAGCCCAGAAACAACACACCGTGACACGAAATAACATGCATGATTTTGAATTATTTTTGTATGAAAAGGTACATAGTACGATACACTGTTAGAAAGCCTAGTTTGTCTTCTACTTAGAACCACTAATTCTAGAATGATAAGTATCACCTATTGCCTATAAATTTAATAATAGTACAAAGTGTTGATTTCTACCTATTTTATACTTTCCTTGCGAGATATGGCGTCCTCACACTTATCATTTATGATTTAGTGGAAAATACCACTTGTTTTCCTCTTATTGAATAAATTACCTATCCTAGGAACTAAGAAATATAACGCTAGGTAGTCTAGTCTCTTCACAAATAATTTCACAAGATTTGCATAATTCGCGCGATGCGTCAGTTTACTTTCCGTATTTTATGAAAATTTGAAACGCTGAAATATTCGAAAGTTTCTATAAGAACACCCTAATGTTTTTATTGTTTTGAAAAGGTTATTTTGTGTAGATTACGTAGGTATCAAACAACATGTACATGTTGTTGATAATTTTCTGATGTCGGCTAGATTTGTGTCGAGAGGGAGCATTTTCATAGAAGTCTGTGTTTCTCATGCCAGTACAAAAATAAACTAAGGTCACAGTGACATTTTCTACACATTGTGTAAAAGAGGGTTTCATTAGCTACTCAGATATACAACTCCCATAATTCTAAGTGTTACCATTCCAACAGAATCACTTGATATATTAGTCAAGTGCCGCGCAGCCCGCACGCTCAAAAACACTCCGGTATTTGTCGTTTTTGACGTCTCGAACTCCCGGGAAAGGAGAGGTTAAGTGACTTTAAAATTTCAACTAGTATATCGAAATCGACGCAGTTGAAGGCGCTACTGAAATCAAGCAGTGTAAGGACCGTAAGCTGCTTTTGATCCATAGCTAATTGAATGTCGTCAGTGACTTTGAGCAGTGCTGTGGTAGTGCTGTGACCCGGCCTGAAACCTGATTGGTGGGGATTCAGTAACATTTTTGAGGAAAGGTAGGAGGAGAGTTGGGAGTGAACAATTGATTCCAGGACTTTGGAGAGGATAGGCAGAATAGAAATGGGACGGATATCTTTAAAGGAGGCGGGATTCGACGTTTTGGGGAGGGGAATCACAAGTGCCAATTTCCACTGGCTGGGGTAGCAACATTGGTCAAGCGACACATTAATTATGTGGGTGATGAGAGGTAACAGTACATCAATGATAGTTGTTATCATCTGAGAACAGATCTTTTCCTCACCAATGGCCTTCGACGAGATTGCTAGTATTGCCCTCCTTACTGCGCCGATTCCGACAGGGATGAAATTAAATGCTGAGGTGAGGGCTGTTGCCTTGGACCGTAGGTTACGAAGGGTTGCATCCTTGATGAGGGGGTCCATCGCAACAGGGGGAGTTACAAAGAAACTATTGAGACCCCGGAGAGGTTACATCCATGCCCTTGAAGCTACGAATGTCAAGGAATTTAGCTGCACGCTTGGGAGGCTTTATCTTATAAGAGAGGTAAATAAGATTGTGATAGGAGAAAGGGGTGTTAAGGTGGCCATGCGCAGCAACCTTAGACATGTCAGGAGTAATCATTAGATCTAGAAGAGAGGGGTCGCAGTGTGATTGAAAGTGAGTGGCCTCTAGAGGAAGGATATGCATGTTAAATGAACTTACAAGAGAATTCAGCTTCGCTGAGCGACCGTTATTCTTGAGAAGGCAAGTGTTGAAGTCGCCGAGAATTAGGGTGTCGCTATAAAGAGGAGTCAAGTCACTGAGAGGGGTTTCATAAGAGTTAAAATAGTCGATTCGAAGAGAGGGACTATAATAGTCACCCAGGAGGACTTTGTTGTGACGCAAGAATATTTCCAGGAACAGGTGTTCAGCAGAACCAGAGTACAGGCTTGGCGACTGGCTGATGACTTTGCATGGGATGTCAGAACGTAGGTAGATAGCAACACCGCCATCAGCCTTGCCTATCCTGTCGTTCCGGTAGAGACTGAACCCTGGCAGAGCATACATGGCAGAAGAAAGAGATGGCTTAAGAAAAGATTCCGAAACAAGAATGCCATGTATGTTCAGGTCACTAAAAAGTACAAGAAGGTCAGCATAGCTGGTATGAACGCTTTGTGCATTAATATGAACAACGTTGAAGTTCGCACCAAGGTTTGAAAACACCCGTTTCAAGTTATATGACAGCGAATCATCCGCTGTTGACACAACACTTCCCGCGCTAACAGAAAAATCGTTATCACAAGATGAGAAGAAACTATTACTAAAGTTGTAGGTAACCATAGTCTAAAATAAATATACTAATACAATGAATACAAATATATATATATATATATATGTAAAATAAATAAACCCAATAATCGATATTACCCTAAAAAAATAATCAAATACTTGATATAAATAAATAGCCTGAACCCAGTCGTACATACACTGGGCTTACTGGGGGAAAAATCAGAAAAATATTTCATCATAAACATTGAGAAAGAATAATACACAGAAATGGACTAATTTCACGAAAACGGGACACATTGTGGAACAATCACTAATACACAGAGCATTATAGGTAATATGGAACACTAACATTATTTTTGTATAGAATTAACATTAAATGAGATGAGAATGATTAACATTAAATGATACATCTACATACCAAGTTTCGCTGTGTAGTCTTAATTTCTACATAAAGTTGCTGTGACATACGGACGGACGGACGGATGGGCAGACAGACTTGATGAAACTATAAGGGTTCCTTGTTTCTCTACGGAATCCTAAATACGACTTGAAGTCGGTTTTTGCTATGTTAGCATCTTGGTCAATTACGTAAAATAAATTGTGAATGTAACTGTTTCAAATTGTATAAAATATCGACGTAAAATATTCAAGTAAAAATGTTCATGTAAAATGTAAAAACATTGCAGTAAAATCACGTTAAAAAGGCACAGAAAGGTCAAAAAAATACAGTGAAACGAAACCATCCAGGAGAACAGCAACCAGGAAAATCTCGGAGAATGTAGGGAAGAAGTGACCCGGAGTACCCAAAATGTTGCAGCCAAATTGTAACTATGAAGCGAGCACCCGGCAACACATAAGTGTCATATTTCTACGGATAATTCTTCGGCGGCTACGTATATGCTTGAAGTCACGTAGCGCAATTAGTATTGCGATCCTGGTGCTCACGAATTCAGGTAAAAGATTTGCAGTGGTAACAAATGAAGATTGAGTCAACCTGATGAACCTTCTTCTGATGCGGTTTCCCACAACAGGATATGGGGAGACTGACCATCGACGAGATTGTTAGCGCAGGCTCAAGCTCGAGAGCAGAGGTTAAGTCTAGACTTAACGTCGGGTGAAATGCGGCACTGAATGTACAAAGACCTTTCTTGATACGACAGGGACCACGAGTTCTTTTAGATGCCAGATGTCACACGAAGCAAGATTTTCCTTCTGGCATTCCAATTCTGCCACCACTGGTTTGGGGTCAGAATTGGGTTGTTGGGAAGTTTTCAGTACCGCTGCTAGTTATTAACTGACCAATAAGGCTTAAAAATACAATGCTTGCATTAGCTAAATTTACCCAGAAAAGTAGTTCATAACAGTGGGTGGGTGCTATTATTTGCAAGATTCAACTCGTAGCAGCCACAGACAATAGATTAACTACAACTCTTTCGTCGCCTCACTTTATACAGGCTATAGTGGGTACGCGTTAGTGTTTCTTTAGCGGTCTTTGACCCAATAAAGAATAAATAAATATTAGGGGACAATCTTACACAAATCAAACTAGGCCAATAGTAAGCTCAATAAGGCTTGTGTTATGGGTATAAGACGATATACGATATATTTAAGAGAGATAAATACTTATGTAAATACATAGAAAACATCCAAGACCAGGAAACAAATATTCATGCTCATCACACAAATATTTGCCCTTACCAGGATTCGAACCCAGAACCAATTGCTACTGAGACCCGAATCATATATGGTAACCATTATAACGATCGGCGACCGCTACCGTGATACGCTAAACGACGGTAATTTCGGACCTGGCATGCAATAAGTAAGTATCGCTAACCTAATCTTGAGCGTTCAGTGGTAGACAGGAGTCGATGACCTCTACTGCAACGCTAACGTGTACCCACTATGCCTATATCCTTCGATTAACGTAACTCTTTACGTAATTATAACTTTTAGCTGAGGGGGAAAATACCTTTTAATTAATTTTGTAACATAAATTAGACGAAATTTATTTCTCGCATCCTAGAACCTATAAAAAGTGGTATTTCTCAATATTTTGAGAAGCCCCTCTATTAACTGCTTGCGTTCCATGGTAAGCCAGAGCTGTCATTTTCCCGTTATAGGTTTTGAATTTTATTACCATGGCATTAGATTCAAAATCGGGATGCCTCATCGGGATTCGGTAAAGTTGCTGCTTAAAAATATCCACACATGGCGGCCTTTTTGGATTTATAGTAAACAGGCCACCAAAAGTCGCGCAGGAGAAATCCTTAAGACCATACCTAAGAACTTTTCAAATTTCAAAGACTTGGCACAAAGTCTACAATTTTTATGCATTTTGAATGCTCGCTTCTCAGCTCTCTATACTCTATGCCAATATCAATAAAAGCTAACAGTTTCGTCAGCCTGAGAATAAAAGATACTTGACACCTCAGAAAAATTACCATCAAATACATCTGGTCTGCCCCATTCCTGATATACCCGATCTTGAAGTTCGTGGAGTACAGCACGGCAGCCGCAGTGTCTACGGAAGCCACGCGGACTGACAGGACTGATGTGATGAAAGCGGCGTACGAGTTGTAGGTGACCACGGCGAACATCAGGCAGACGATGAGGAGCGTGCTGCCTGCAGTGCTGGCTGGTGTCCAGTTGCCTCCTTCGTTGATAACAAAAAACAAACATAGCGTCACAAGAGGCTCGGATGCGCCCATAAGGTATAAGTAATTCTGCTTGATAACTGTCTGCTACATGAGTTTATTTATTTATTTCACGTTATTTTCACACTTCCCAAACCCGTGAAAAATTCAGGGATATAATGTAGCCTATTTGTTAATCTAGGGAATAAATAATCTTCCTTTTAATACACATACAAATAAACTTTCGCACTTATAATATTTATACTCTTTAGGCTAGAACAACGCATATAGGTATAAAGAAAAGCTAACATTGTATGATAAATCACATCGTGAGAAATCTTCAATCTCTATGGCTGCAGCGATGGGCTAGCCCCCTATCACGCAAAACTTAAACCCTTAAATAAAGACTATTTTGAGGAGCGATGTAATGGGAATATATAGATTCAAAGAGTAAGCAACGAGCGGCATAAAGAGGGAGCGAGGTAAAGGGAATAATTCATTATTATATGGTTTTTGATTCTTCCACGGGTGGACTCAAGAGTATGGTAAAAAAAATTTTTTTGATCATTTATTTACCAGATATACAATATGTATGAATTGAAATGTTCTTGGAAGAACCTTTCCAAGAACATTTCAATTCATTAGAGATTTATTTAATTAGACAATTTATTTTTTCAGATATTTCCGCACCAAGAAACCCAGGTCTTAATGCAAAATGAAGTAAGACAAAGACATACTCCACTGGGCTGTGCTGTATGTGTGCGGCTAATAAACCGCCAACAGGACTGTCAAAGGTCAATCGATTCCTTCAACATGTATGTTATGGACCATGTAATTAATCGGTCATTATAAACAATGCCCGCGCAGTTTGAATAATGCCCAAAATGAGAGAGGAGTGTGATAACAACTCTTAAATAATCAAATCGCCCGGGCATTTCATATGATGCCCATCACCTATGGGGCAGAAAAATGATTCTTTACATTGGTACTCTGCTGCCCTATGATAATATTCTTGTTCTTACATGTTCAACCTAACACGAAGGGCTTCGCTTCGCTCATTCCCTATACCCTTCACCTAAGCTACCGCAGTTGTTTTCCTGATAGCCCGAAACCCACTTGGCAATATTCATAATATCTGGGCAAAGCGATAAATAAGGAAGTTCAAGTTATAATTATTCACTTTGCCCAAAGTAATTTGTCATTATTCATAATGTCCGGGCATTGTTCATAATGCCCGGATTAATCTCTTGGTCCACGACATGTATAAGGTTAACTAGCACAATAATAGCAATAGTCTGTAAAAAGACGAGAGAACCATGTTATCCTGTTTGTCCGCACAGAGATCAAATAATCTTGAGTAAGGCATGGACGTATCAAAAAACTTTGTTTATACGTCCATGGAGTAAGGTTGAACAGAGTAGCAAAAATGCGTTCTCTCCGTTTCAGTTCAGTCAAGTGAACTTAAGAATAGATTATGTCAGGTGTGTATTACGGGCAAATTTTACGTATTACTTTAGTATACTGCAGGTAAATGTATAAAGTTAAAAATTATGCGAGTAAAGGGAAGTAAAATCAAGCAAGACAACTTTTAGCGCCCTGATTCAAACTTTGATTTTGTTACAAAAAGTTTTAAATTGAAGGTTAAAAAAAGGATCAGCTCTTTAAAAGTTTCAGAAAGTTGTAGTCATCTGGGAGATTTATAAGGATTTCCTTTAGAACCTGCAACTTACCAGCTTTATTTGTATGAAAGCTACGAGTTAATGGAACAGCTTCTATTAAATTAATAAATCATCTTTACTATTATACCGCCACAGGTTACTCTGCGCTACCGATAAATATTATAGCATCAAAATTGCCATATAAGCAAAAAATTCTGTAAGTGGGCTTCTATATATATATTAAAGATTCAACATCTGTCCAGTAATGAAATAAAATTCTGGCCCCATAATATTTTTCATGAAAGTTACATGTTTTTCCAGGGTTTTCGACGATTTTAGGTCGAAAAGAATAGAAAATCCGAACTGAAGGATTGCCTAGGAAGTGGGGTCCCAACTTCCTAGGCAATCCTTTCTAGGCAGACTTGAAGCTAGAGTATTTTTAAAAGCCAGAGACACGGAGGAGCGGAGGCGGGGGCATCGCCGCAGCCCTGTAGCAGCCGGAGCTAAGATCATTTCGAAATAATCAAGGTTTGGGCAGACACACATACTAGCACGAAGGCATGCTACTATTGAGCAATTTCTCAATAGTAGCAAGTGTGTCGACACATTTCTAGTAATGAGCATGCTTATTTCGAGTATGCTAAAAAAATACCGTCGTATGATTTTCGTGTATGCTTCCTGAGGCGCGGGTGGGAGGTGGCGTGCTTGGAGCGTATCTGAACAGTTTTGCTTATGAGCATGCTATTATCGTTTCGATCTCAGTTGGCGATAGGTGCGTGTGTGAAACATCGAAAAAAAAATGTCGCGTTGGGGAGATGAAAGGACATTATTTTTTGTATTATAATACAGAAGTTATGAATGTCTTTGGAACACACAGTCCCCGTTATACTGAAATAAAATAGCAAGATATAATGCTTATAAAAGCTTATTAAGTGATATGAATGATTCAAATTTAACAATAAAAATAATTGAAAATAAAATAAAATATTTATGATCCGTATGTGGCCATTCAGAAATAACGAAAATACACAGTTCCAAGTGGTTCAGAACTGGTTCCAACGAGGTGTATAAACCACTATGGCATGGTTTACAGAAACGGCATCGTTTATTAGAGACGGATCATATGTTTCTGCCATATCATTGCCTCTGTTGTTTCGAAAAGTTGTGCATAAGCGTTACTTATTGCCACTGCCTGTCGATAGGCGTGATTACTACGTGTTGCTGGTAAGCTTTCCAAGGCGGTGCGCAATCGATCTCTCCACGCTCCTTGTACAAAGGATTTATTAGGGACATCATTCTAAAAAACACTTTCAGTTTAGAGGTCAGTCATCCTGGCTGGTGGGCCTAGCTTTGACTGATCATACCTTCATCATCATCACCATAATTCTCAGCCCACATAGACCAACTGCTGGGTATGGCTTCTTCTCTATAGCGCCAATTCATGCGGTCCTTTGCCATCCACACCCTGTGAAATCCCGTCGTACAAACCTTGCTGGCACAATATCCCAGTGGACCACAACAACGCCTCAGCGTACTCCATGGGTCTATATCTTTTCGGAGAGAGACGGCTGACGAACACAACGGCCATGGCAGCCACGAGGACTACGGAGATCACGCACACCAGCAGACGCACGCTGAACGGAGCGAGGAATATGTCGCGGACTGTGGACGTCTCTTGGTGGCGGATGTAGATGTTGCACCTGAGAATATTGCCAAACCTTAAACAAATAGTAATACATCAAAATACATGCATTGCTTCTGGTTCCTCACTATAATACATGCAAATACATGCTTTGTTTCTGGTCCCTCGCCAACTATATTTTGGGAGTCCTAAACAGCGAAGTCATAATTATCTAAGCAAAACTTCTCCTTGACCAGGATTTGAATCCGTAACCCCTGACTTCTGTGAGAAAGCCTTAAGAGAGGACGCCACAGAGGTTACGGATAAGGCCGTAGATAGGTATAGGTACCTATACCTATCTCTGCCACTAACTGGAGCCCGCGCTAAGGGTCCAGTCTCATTATATACCTTGAACACAAATCTTAGGGTTATACAAGAAACTTTGTACTGCCACCTAACATTGAATTAACAAGTTAGCTAGATCTCCTGAATAACTTGAGTAGCGATATGTTGCATTTTCTAACATTTTCTGAAATCTGAGTAGACCTACAATTAATAAAACATCCCTTAACCTTTCGAGGACATTGACCTTGGCAATCGATCACATATTTCCAACCAAATTGTAAAAGAGCCCAAAACCAATGAATAAAATCACACCATATCGTGTCGGTAGGATCTCAGAGGTTGGAACTGCTTTTAACCACATAATATTATGTAGGCTTCAAATATGGTCAAAACGAAACATGGAAGCGATTTTATCTCAAAATGGTGAAAACTCGGAGCTCTTACATGGTTTCAACGATAGGGAAGACGAAGTCCATGTCACTATGTCGCGGAGAGTGAGCGGTGACCGGCTCTAAGGCCAAGTCCACACTATTGTCCACTAAGGCCCCGAGCAGACCGGTCCACGCACCCTCGTACGTGCGGAAACCCAGCTTAGTGAAGTACCTGATCGAAGAGCTGCAGGAGTGGTGTAAACAAATATACTTATTACATATTTAGAAAGTTGACATAACAATCAATACGCCTACCTGTTACAACCTGAACAAAATATTTCATTTCATGATATTTACCTTGACGAAGCAGGGAATACTCGTAAAAGTATTTTTCCTTTTCCAATAAAAGTTAATATAATACAGATTGTCCCAAGGCTACTAACATGGAGTAAAGTACCTAAAATATTTAAGATAGAACATTTTACTACAAGAAGAGTTTATTTTGTTTTTAAAATCAATTTGAACGTCATTAATTTTTTGTAATCGCCTATATTAACCAGGTATCCAACCCGCTTAATGTGGATAAAAAAAACCCTGTAGTTTTACGGTACCGATCGAAAGACTTATCATAAGGACCATTTAGGTCTATGAATGAAATTAACCACTATATTTAAAATTTTGTTAAGGAAATCAACTAGGCTAGTGCCTTTTCACAGAACTTGCCGTGTTTTTAACAACTGACTAATTAGTACAGTTTATAAAAAGTGGAATGTTAAAACAAAAATCCCGTCTGAATTGAATGGTTTTCTTTTCTTTCAATAACTCAAAAATGCACCTGGTTACGTTCATTTCGTATGAAAGTAGTCGCACCAATTACTTTTTAAGCTACAATTTGCGATCTTAAATCTAAATATATTGAATTTTCACTTAAACTATATACTCTATGTCATTCCCACAACTATGACGAATCCAACGACACCGTATTTATTCAAATCCGTCAAGCTGTTTAGGCATAGATAATTACAGACATACATACGCTCGAAAAACGTTACCCTCCTTCATGTGCAGTCGGGTAAAAACATCGAACATCGTATCTATGATTATTAGATATGTTGGTAGTACCCCTGAGAGCAATTGACACTCAAGTTCGCAACTGTGTGCCGCTCACGAGGTGCTAAAAAACTGCGAAATTCTGGCAGTTGCTGCAGTTTTTTTCGAGAAAGATATAAGATACCAAACCATAAGAAAGCGTTAGGTATATTTATGCTGTTTTTACAAAGAAAACTAAATTTGCTACACCTTGAGTCCAACCCAGTCCAACCAGAGCTCTCTAGGTCCATTGCTTGCGCAGATAGAGCCAGTCAAAGATGATCATTTTTTTAATCGGAAACAACCCACACGAGTGTAAAAGGGTTCTAACATTTTTGTATAGAGACTGGCTATGACTATCCGTATAGTCCATTATTACAACTTTATTTTTGTTATTGTTTCATTTCTACAACTTGACCAAAAACATAAGAGGCCTCGCTTTAATATTTCGAAAGATCTCAAAGGAGTTAATTCATAAACTTAATTTTATTAATTTAAACTAACAGATCACACTTAAGTACGATTTTTGGCTGAACAGCTTAAGGTTCTTCGCGTCATCATAAAAAATCAAATTTGTACATTTACGTATTTTTTTTTATGATATTCTCAAAGCTAGGCAGGGCCAAGACAACCTTAGATTTAGCTTAACATTGTTCAAGTATCCTTCGGCTAACCCGCCCAAATCGACATCCGATTTCCTTTCTTTTGTCTACAAGTTTCAGCATGCTGCGCTTCATTCAGTTTTAAAGCTAAACACTTTTAAAAATATTCCCACAGATTTAGCAAGATGCCGACACTGTTCAATTCAATGGGTCCTTTGCGAGTATCAACCAAATTCAGGAAAAATTGTGACATAAGCGGTAGTATCTAAGCTATATCACTGCTGTTGGATTTCCATGGTAATAAATAAATAAATAAAAGAAAAGTCAGCACTTCAGCATTCATCAAAACTTATGCTGAAGGGAACCACAATCCAAAACGTCATAACTTTTTTTTTGTTGATGTTTACAAATTTTTTTTTTTTATAAAATTGACCTGACCACCTCTGTATGACCTACTGATCAAAAAATATCATCAAAATCCATTCATAATTGACGGAACCATCGCGAAAAGATACAAAAAAAAAGGTGAATTGAGAACCTTCTCCTTTTAGAAATCGGTCAATAAGTATTTTTGTAAATTAAAATCATTCATGTAAATAGTCGAGCCTTTAAAAAGTCGGCTTTGCATTCGAAGTTTGTGGCACAGTTTGACAGTTTTTCATCTTAAGCATGGTAGGATTTCCAATTTGAAGATGGTCACACTGATCCCCCCTTCCCTCCTTTCTCTGCAACTAGTTTTATTTTTATTTTATACTTAGCTCTAAAACATGCTGTTAGAGTAACAATCAACGGTATTATGCAATAGGATCTCATTGGACAATGTCCGTCTAGACTCCAGAGTAGCCAAGAGACGAACCAGTAGAAAAATAAATCTTGACATCTTGAGATCTGTCACGTCCGCGTCATGTCAATGCCATGTCTATGCCCAATGCCTGCTTACACCGTAAAGTTAACTTGGCTCCCGCGAGGATTGCATTTCCTCTCCCTTTCTCTCTCACCCTCGACGCATCAGGAGGATAGTGACGGACGCTATGACGTCATCAGAGCGATGTACCAGTTAACTTTGCCACGAGTAGACACGTGTTCAAAGAAAATTAATACTCACAATTGTGACAGACACAATTATTATTTATCTACAATTTGTGTTTAGTCGAATACACGTCGAATAGTTCTGTGAAGTCCGTGAAGAGGCAAAGTATCCTTACGTGGCATTCAGACGTACAGTAAGAAAATGCAATGTGTCATCGAGATGTACCGGTGACGACGGTCCGTCGTCATCAAGCTTGGGTGGGCCATCCACGGTAGAGTTGCACCGCCCAACTATAAACTCCTCACCTAAAAAGCTGCGGGCCTCGACTGGGTAAGGAACCTGGACTTTTGACATGGACTTCTCACGGTCCCAAGTACCTGAAATCACCAAGAGTTTTTTGAGAAATTAGATATATTTATGACTTGGCAATATGTCAAACCATAGCTTAAAATATATGTTAATATAAATATGGGGTATTTGGCTCGTAGTCTACATAATATTCTTCTTAGGCGATATTTAGGCGCTTTTGCTATGAGGTATGAATTTCGCTAAGTCAAGAACTCAAGACAAGATAGTTCTCACCCAAGAAATGTCCGTACAGAGTGGAATTTAGGCGCACTTTAAAATACTGAACCAGATGTGCTCCTACGTTCTTCTCTCCGTCCCTTTTTTTGCTCCATTTCCACAAGCCAACGAAGTGAAACTTCATCGAAAACTCTGTAATATTTATCATCTCAAAGGGAATAGAATAGTTGTAGTTAAGTAATCCAGAACGATATAGTGGTATTACTCTTCCAGAAGACTTGTAAGTGAAATTTCTAGTCAGGTTTCTGAATCTCTCGGATGACCTGAAGTAGTTTCTCTCGTGCTCCGTGCGACACGTCGGGTCATTGCGGTTTTTGCAACCTGTTTGTCGTCCACTGCCTCGAAGATTTGTGTTGTATACGAAATTGTTGTCGCAAACGCCAAGGCTCCGAGTGCTAGTCCTCAATGGATACGATACAACAATGTTTTGATCGAAGCGAATGGAAGTTTCGTTAAGTAATGTATTAACGACTTTGAAATCGCCCTCAGTCCTGCCTGTGATCAACCAGTCATACGAGGCTGAGTTCATTTGTGATTCGGAAAGCTGGAATAAGAAAAGCAAAATTACTTGAATTTTTTTACAGCTCCAAGGGACCATAGACCTGAGTAATTGATATTAATTTCAACATGATACCTGCACGTGTTCCTGAAAAAAGGGGTCGTGACAGACGGACAGACAGACAGACAGACAGACAGACAGACAGACAGACGGACAACAAAGTGATCCTATAAGGGTTCCTTTTTTCCTTTTAAGGTACGGGACCTTAAAAAGAGGATACCGAGCATTTTTCTGACTAGCTGAGATATACAATAAAATTAAAAGGGCGCCTCTGGAATGATAAATCTAAAATGGCGTTTCTCTATTTACGACAGTGTATCTGTGTTGTTGAATTAGACGGTATATTTTCATATTGTAGGGATTTCAACTGGAACTGGTTTTAACTACAAAGCGAAAAAAAAAACTGTAGTTTTTATTAATACAGTAAAATGAACGGTCAGTTTAACTTGACTCGCTCACGTTTTTGCTATGGAATTCATACATAATCAGCATAGAAAAAGTTTATATGTATACTTATTTATTATCATTGTTTTACAAATAGAATAAATTCTTCTTCTCAAGTCAACGGTTATCTCAAAATACGGGTAGCCCAAAAAGCCGCAACCGGCTTTGTTTGTAAGTACTCTAAACTAAGATTTGGAGCATAAACAAACACAATATGTACTCACTTACACTCACACTGCACTCACTCACTCACAAAGCCTTAAAATCTAACAAGCAAACCCCTTAGATTAATGGATCTAATAGGGCGAAGTATATTAGTATATTGACGACCCGAATGGCCGAATCGGCAGTGACGCTGCCTACGAAGCCAAGGGTCCCGGGTTCGAGTCCCGGTGGGGGCAAATATTTGTTTGATGAGAACGGATGTTTGTACCCTAGTCATGGTTGTTTATCTATTTAAGTATTATATTTATCTATATTCTATATAAGTATGTGAATCGTTGTCTAGTCCAAGATACAGGGATTTCTAGTTTGGGGCTAGATCAATATGTGTAAATGGTGTCCAAGGTATTATTATTATAAAAAATATTATTATTCAATATTGGGTACCTGCTTCAACAGCTTAGCGATGTGTTCCGTAGTGTTTTTCGTCAGAGTGGGCATCGCAATCACCACACCCAGGCTGTTTCTCAAGCGGACCCGGGTTCTGTCGCTGGTCACAGTAGCGGCCACACCATTCACGCCCATACACTTCACCAAACGCATCAGCGCCCATTGGCAATCTGTCGGTGAAATAATTGCATATGCGTTACCTTGGCCCCACAGTAGGATAGCCTGTGCCGTAGGTACCGGAAACAGTATCAGGACACAGATTTATCTCGTGTATTTGTAATTTCTACTGTGGACATACATTTCGTCAGTATTTATCGTCTGGTCATTTTATGCCTAGTCATTTTTCCTCCCGGCACTATTCGACTACTTAAGTGGAATGGGATACATTTTTTTTTTGTCGTTACACGGATATTCACCACAAACATCACAAACACTATTTGGATCGTTTAAACAAGTTCTCCTTAATGTAGACAGATCAGTTTATTTATGAAATTTAGTATATTTTTCAAAAAACAATAGTCTCAAATATTTTGACTCGTACACGCCTTATCCATTATTAATTAGCATAGGAATTCCAATGTTTTTTTTAAATATAATTAAATGTTTTACACTTCTTATACACAATTATTGTTGCTTATAACAGTATTGCTTATTCGCCTTATTACTTATTTCATTAAAGAATGGCAAACTGACAATTATATACTATAAATCAATCTGTAATCTGATGAGGTTTTTTGTATTTCAAATGTCTGGTGATAAATAAGTACTTTCAATAGAGAAACACGAGCGATGCAAAGAAGAGTCAAAATTTTTTTTATGAAAATAATGGCACTCACGCTTACACCTTGTTGAAAAATAATACCAATAAATAGAAGTAGGTAGCTACATTCTACAAGCAGTAAAACATTCTCAAAGTTTAATATGTTTTCTCAAAAGAACGTTCTCGGGAAAATGTTCTCCCATCCTGTAAATTAGTATAACCTTACAAGTTCGCGAAAATGTCTTATACGAAAGTATTTTTTATACAATGCTTATTATAAGGTTTGTATTTTTTTTAATTGAAAAACATACCGACCGCTGAAACATGATTGTAGAAAATTATGAAACCTATAATTTATGATTAAAATAAAACATACTACCAAGAATTAAACAAATCGTGAAAAAATGCGACTAGTAAAGTTGGCGACTAATAAGAGAAACTATTAATTAGTCGATCGTAACATTAGCGATGCATAAAAAATGAGACGCGAAAAATTGCTACGTGTAAATTATGCGTTCGCGAAAGTTGTCTAACAAACCGATTTACTGCATGTACTTGTAGAAAGGTAATGTAGAAAGGTCATAGTTATTATGTACAATTTTTAACAACAACACAATAGTTATTAATTATTTGAGACGAATTATTAAGAAAATACTTATCGATCGATCGTCGTCTTACTTAAGAGCTCCGTGCTCTAGTGGGTTCCACGGTTTATTCTCGCGGAGGAAGCGTGGAGCGAGGAGGAGTGAGGAAACTTTCATCACTCCATCTGCGGCGCCGGGCTAGCCCCTTGTCACGCAAAATGGATATCGAATAACTTGCTAAAAGTGGGCACCATTGTGCTTCTGCCACCGCGTATGGGAAATGGCGTGAAACTATATTATGTTATGTCAATTAGCATCTGAACTAAATATTACAATTTTTGGTCTCAAATGAAGTAGTACACAGTGTAATTTGTGCTGTTGCTCCCTATAGTCCCGAGTCCCGACATAGTATAGATAGGTACGTGACTATCTTCGACAGAATATACCTACTCATAAATTACCTGTACAAGGGCACATTTATTACATGCGTTATGCATTATAATTACTACGAAGCACGTACTATAAACAAACGTGATTTGAAAAAGTTGCATTTCATGCATAATATTGTACGAAAGTGCACGATCAATGCACGTTTTTGTGATCTCAATCTGGTAACAATAACTTGTAATATTGTTGAGCTATTAATAGTTTAAAAAATACACTAGACAAAAAGGTACATTGCTGAAGGTTCGTGAAAGTTTAAAAGTGTGTGATTGTGCTGGCTAGGTAAGTACATAGGGAATCAATGCAGATATTTTGCAGCTGAATAATAAAGCTATTTAGCCTGATATCCGATAGTTGTACAGATCAGTAGGTACCGGGTCAAATTAGATACACTATGGCAGTAATACTTGTAGGTACCTAGTCTTCTTAACACAGAATAACAACACCAATGCTACAAGGTCAAATGGGTGCTCGGACGAGAATAACATAAGGAGGTATACCTTCCAAGTTCACCAAATTCGAAACAAGGATGATAAATACATTTTCTGTGATCATCTAACCGAAGAAAATCAACCAAGCGCTGTCCAACTTTTCGAATATATTCTCCACTTTTGATCTAAATCTAATCCCATACTAGGATACCCTCTGAAGTGAAAACAAGTCGTCATAAGAAATATAAAGAAATATTAGGACTTCAACGTCTGTATAAAAGTGTACAATCTTTTTCTTTTTGCTGCAATGCTATATACTTAATCCAATTTCAGTTCCAATAGCACACTAGTTGAAACTTATACTGATTCCAGTATAAGAAAATATCTTATAAATTTCATGTTGGTTCATAACTCTAGCTCTATTCAATCAGTTCTAGTTCCAGTTCCTAGAACTCTTACAGTAGCCTTTAAACATCTTTTTAGGGTTCCGTACCCGAAGGGTACCAAACGGGACCCTATTACTAAGACTCCGCTGTCCGTCTGTCTGTCTGGCTGTCCGTACAGGCAGTATCTCATGAACCGTGATAGTTAGACAGTTGAAATTTTCACAGATGATGTATTTCTGTTGCCGCTATAACAAAAAATACTAAAAAACAATAAATATTTAAGGGGGCTCCCATACAACAATTCTTTCAATACCAGATACAAACTTATGAATGCACCTGGTAACGTACATATAGTGTGAAAGTAGCAGCACCAATAAATTTGTAAACAACTTTTCGCTATGTAAAATCCAAACTATTCACTCCACACCATCACTACCATTGTACGGTGGTACGGAACCCTTCGTGCGGGAGTAAGACTCGCACTTGGCCGGTTTTTATTTTGCTCGTTTTTGCTCGATATTGATAACGGCAACAGGTAGACGCTTAAAATATTCACAGATATGTTTATATATATGTTTATATAATTAGATATTTATATAAACATATATTTAAACATATTCACTTTAAAAATAAATAATTAAATAAAAATAAAACATTTTTGTAAGGGGTGCTCCCATACATACAACAGACATGATTTTTCGCCGTTTTTATAGATAATGGTACGGAACCCTTCGTGCGCGAGTCCGACTCGCATTGGGCCTTTTTTATGTACATTTCCTCTGAGTTTATAGAAAAAGGATCAACTTATATCGAGGGCATGGACTGAAAAGAAATATACTTTCACGAACTACGCTCTATGAACACGGCGCGACCGTTGTAGGTATATACGTTTACCATTACACTATGTCACTAATGTGAGCTACTCAAAAGCGAGCAGGGTATGAATTAATTTTAATATCCAATACTGTCTTATCCCGTAATTAAATCACGGAAGGAACGTGCATAATTATGCACACATTTCACTAGCACCAAGTCTTAAGGTTTATATAGATATGAAACATATCTGCAAAAACATAATGAAACCAATGAATGTGTACTACCTCGGATTAATTTACACTAGGTATTTATAACTGTAATTTACTTATTTTTAATAAAGAACTTTTAAAATCAAATCACCTTTACATCAATGCATCAATAGAGCAGGGTAGCCATCTGGCACCCACGAGAAATGCGATCTTCACTCCCTCGATAGTTTACTCTCGCTCTCGACGCCAGTTTCATTTATACGCGAAGTATTGCCTATTATGTGCCTATTTAAATTATACTACTTTTTTTGCGGTAGTAGAGCGGTGTGATAGAGAGAGGGGGTGGTATTCGTACTACCCGGGCGAGCCAAGTTGGCACCTGGCTCGGTACTCGATGCTCCGCCCGCTTCCCCGCGCGTGGCCCCGCAGTCGCCCGGCTAGACCAGTAGCGATAGCATCACAATCCCGAAGCAAGCCCCCGCGACATTTTACTACGGTAAAATAACGATAATTAATATTATCGATATTGAATCTTAATCCTTGAGGTCGCGACATTAACATTTACTTAATAAAAAATAAATAGAAAATAAAATAAAGACGATCGGTGGCGTAGCGGTTATGGCTTTACCTGTCATGCGGGAGGGAGGTCCCGGGAACGATCCCCGGCTGTGGATAAAGATAAAAAAATCCACAGGTTTTGGATGTTTATATGTCTGTGACGTCGCTGTTTCTAGTACCCACGACACAGGGTATCCTAGTGTGGGGTCAGAAGCAATGTATGTGCCTGCATGTATATGTTTATTGTTTCTTAATAAATCGCTAAAATGACTGACTGACAGACAATGCACAACCAAAACCTAATAACGATTATGTAACTATTTGAATCTCGTATGAGCTAACTATGTACATACTAAATTTATAATTTTATAAATAATTTCGTAAACGGAACCCAAAAAATTTTTGAACACTACTTTCCACGAACATCATTATCATCCTAGCATGCAATGACGCTCCCCCTTACCCTCCAGCCCCCCTAGCCAAGTAGTTGTAACGCAGGAAACTACTGTCTCAAGGTGATACGAAAAAAATATGGGTTTTTTTGGATCCATTTACTCTATCTACAGATTTGATTTTTAGGTTAACGTTTATCTAGTATTTGACTTAGATTTCCACTAAAGGAAAACGCGTCTGGATGAAATTTTCTCGATAGAATTTAATTACGAAAACACCTCTAAATTGTTTTATTTTTTCCTGTAATTCTGAAATACTAACTTATGTAATTGTGAAACTGCGTTCAAAATGTAGATATTATGTTTCGCAAAATCTCCTTAAAAAACTTTTTAACAAAATAGCGAAATTTATTTTTAAACAATTTTTCTGTGGTTTAGCGCTATGTTATGACATTTTTTCCCCTTTCCGTCCCTCTCACACTGCGGGTCTTTCCGCCTGGAGTAACGGGGACCTTTTATGGACGAGGTATCGCCTTAAGTATAAGCGCTATACGTGTAGTATTTACTTACCCGGTTCAAGCAAAGGCGTGTAAATCAGCGCTTGGTGCCAGCCCCTCCACACTGCATACTCCAGAATGAGGGGTAGAGATACTAGAACATTGCTCCGACAATAGGCCTCCACGTAGCAGGCCAAAGCTATCGTGATGACGATTCCGAACCAGATTGTTTGCATCTTGTGACGATGACGACACTGTGTAGACACCTGTATCAACATAAATAAATAATTTTACAATTTCAAATTGATTATTTTTTCAGTCTTGACAGTAGAATAGGACGCTTTTCTAGGTCGTGCGACTGGAACTTTAGCATATATTTTTTAACATGTATACAAGGTGACATTTAATTAGCTGACCATATTTTTGGGAATGATAGTACCCATTATTGTGAATATCTTTCCCAAGAAACATATGGTCGTAAACGAAAAAAAAATGGGTCTGCCACAGTAACTTGTAATCAGCTGAACGGTGGGCTTATTACCTAAATCTCGCATTCATCGCGCGGTCGGTCGTTTGCAATGTGTCATACCAAATTAGTATTATCTAAAGTGATCGCTCGCTAATTGTTTGCTTTGTGCCAGTGTTGCCACCAGGGCAATCTAGTTTGTGGCTACATAAAAACTAGTAAGCAGTTTTGTAATAAAACAAACAATTTCGAAATGTGGCTAGAAGTGGCTAAATATCATAGTATTCTTTGCAGACTTTCATATTCTATGACTATTGATAATATAATATTATTATCATAAACAATGATATCGTTTCGATAAATTATGACATGACTACTTAGTAAAAAAAAAAAAATAGTAATAACGTAGATTTTCAGTCAATAGAATCTGAATTACGGAAAATATAAACATTCATTGGGGAAACCCTGATCAGAGATTACAACTGCGGCGCGGAGGGTGGACCGCGGTGGTGTTGCCTACTCAGTAAAAGGCGATAACCGCAGATTTATTTAAAATTTCTTGCTCGTTCGACTTCCAAAAGTAATAATCTAAAAACATACCAAATAGCTAGATGTAGCTAGATTCGTTTTGGTGGATAAAATTTATTATTTTTTTGGCTAAAATCGTTGAAAATCCTCTAGATCTAGCCACAAAGTGGCTAAAACGACAATACTGCTTTCTTCTACTTGCTACAACAATGCTCTTTTTAGTTTTGCGATTGCTCGCTAGAGGCAGCACCGTTGACCGCTGGCTACACTCCGCTATTGACACTTTTGACAGCAGAAATTGCGCAATTTTTGTCGATTGCTTACTGTTTGCAAGATACGTAATAACCCCGCGGGTCTATTTACTGAGGGACGAAAAATATTTTTCATTTGCGACAATGTGTTTCTTTGGGAAAGCTGTTCATAGTGATCTGGGCTATCATTCCCCAAAATATAGTCAGCTAATTAAGTGTCACCTTGTAGGCACAACATTTATATAAAAAACCTGATTCACACAATTTTTGTCACGAATTCGTACAATATCTTCTAACGTTCATACAAGGTCAATCAATAGATAACAAAATTTCCACATAGAGTGAGGTTGATACTTGTAGACCTGACGATTTCAAGAGGTGTGTTATTTATTTTCTAAATAAGAAAGTTGTAACAACTTTGATGTCGCATTTTATAAACTTTCCCTTCAATGTAACTTTTTAAATACTATATATTTTTTTAAATAATAACTAATGTTGACTGCCTCCCATTCATTCGCAAATTGTACACTTTTTTGTAAAATTGTTAGATTCATTAGTAAAATTTAATATTTGTAGTAGCCATTAGTAGTAGAGGATGTTGCATAACTGCTTCTGTTGTAAAGTCCGGTAAATAAATATTTGACCACCTGACTTCAACAACTTGATCTATCTAGGTTCAAAATATGTTGTTCTCTAATCAAAAGTAAATAGATAATTCCATCATACTCTTGGTAAGTAAATTCAAATCAAAAATATTTACTGATGTAGTATTCAAGTGTGCAATGGCACAGTTACTTAGTGTACCTACCTCAGACAAAACTATTACAATGGAAGGCTGCAACCATCAGTATAGCCTAGATTTTCATCAATCCAAGCGAGATATCCATGAAAAATTACAATCAATTAATTTCTTAATTAATGGCGGTCTAACATCTAGGTTAATTTCGCCAAAGTCACCTGTTTTTTTATAGATTTAACTGTATATGGACAGGTACTCTTTCGAGAACCTGGGAATTTTAGTGTTGATTTGTTGCTAATTAGCACTACCCGGGAGGACGTGAAGGGCTGTAGGTTCTAAGTATTTCCTTCGGACTCACGTCAACTGCCTCCCCATGGAAGATATAAAAGATAATAATTTGCTTAATCCTTGCTTTCTTTTTCTCACATAAGAGTTTAAAGTGTTACAAGTTTGACTATACTAGTTACAACAATTAACATGAGTAAGTAACATTTTATACAATCTGATAACTCTCACCTAAAGAGAAATAAAATTGTATATTTTGCGAAAGTGTACAATATGCGAATGAATGTAAAGCAGTCTATATTAGTTAATAATTTGAAATTTGGATATATCAGGTATTTAAAAAGTTTTTTTTGGTAAAACATTTAGGCACGATGTATATTGCACGAACAAAAACTGTCAGTACCAATGTAACTTAGAAAATGTACGATTGTCCGGAACGCAAAACAGGCATACATTGAACAAACTATAGAAATGCCTCATGTCTAATGAGCTTGGTTTACAATAAATTAATTCAATTCAATTCAATTTAACTTTCGGGTTCAACTGAAATTGTGTATTTTAAATACATTTCATATATATCTTCTCATATGGAAATTACAGCCGGTTTGACGTTAGTTAAAGGTGCTTTACTTTATATTCGGCCATCATTTTGTTTGATCTTAAATTGTTCATATTTAATGTGTTATATGTATATATCTTTATCGGACGCACCGCGTTTCGCATCACACGTTAAGCTGGTAGTAGTCACAAAACCCCTCCACCAAACCACACTGAGCCAGGGTGTTGGAGTATGGCTCAATATTACTCGAATCCGGCTAAAGGCCTATGCCCCTCGGTGAGGACATTATTGGGCAATTTGTTATTATTATTATTAAATTCTTTGTGTGAATGTTTCTACGGTATTGAAAGTCACATCATTGTTATATTTTAGATCTAAGCTAGATGCTTGTTAAAGTTGCACTTCACCTTATATAAGTATTTGCACCTCTACAGTCGGGCATTTCACTGGCTTGCTTATTGCTGCGCAGAACATTGGTTATATAGGGTGTCCCAAAATTCATACATCACAGTGATACCGAAGGTAGCCCTGCCTCAGATGCATCGATCAAACCTAACATACATAACGTCACTGAAAGTTTCATGTAATTCAAGAAATGGTCACTTGAAAGTTTTTAATCAATATCCCCTTTTTTACATTGTTAATGCTAGCCATTTCTTGGATATCCCTTTTATACATAATTTTTTAGTTTCTACGCTTAGAAAGTTGCTTAAGACGACTGAAGTGTTATTTTGTCGGTAGCTTAAGTAGAATAAGATGAATTGAGGACTTCGTCTTAGCTTCAATCTTCAGCATACACATTGACCTCGCCTTTGATCATTTATCTTGCATATCTAAAAAAAATATTAGGCGTACTGATCCGGAAGGAAACCAGTCCAATCCTAGTTTTAGATGCACGATACGGTACAACATACTAGCAACTTAATTAACTATAACTACTGGATGATAATCGGTTATCTGGATTTGTACCAGATTAATTATAATTCTCCACATCTCTGAAATGTAACAAAATAAAATATATATAATATAAATAGACACAGGACATAACTCTTGTATCATAAAATAACATAAAATCGGAGCTAATACCACATTTACTCACAAAACCGGGGCTCCGCCTAGTAGTAAGAAGGGTGCAAAAATAATACTGACTACCGTACCGGCTTTTTTATTGTTTATTAAATGTATGCAAAAGAGAGGGAAGGATACATTAATTGAGTTAACAAGTGATACCGATTCCAGAAGCGTCTCAGTACTAATAATTACAACATAACATCACGCGTTTTCCTATAGGGGGTGGCAGAGGTACAATTGTGCCCACTTTTAGCCAGTAAATTTTGCGTGACAAGAGTACTGAAGAAAAGATAAATAAAACGATAAATTAGATGGTCGGCACCGGGGATCGAACCCGTATATCCTGCGTGAGAAAGCGTGGAAGCCACTATACCACGAAGCTTTCAAACTAATTATTAATTAAAATAATAATTCATTGGCAACTAAATAAGAGCTGTCGGAGCTGCGAGGCTGTGGAAAATCCTTTACAGCGGAAATCTTTTTCTCTCTGGGCCTAATGCCGTTTTCTGAAATTTCGTAACCCAACTCTATTTTGGTATCAAAGAAAGTACATTTTGAAAGCTTCAAAGTGAGACTAGCTTCCTGAAGCAAGCCGAATACTTCTTCCAAACGTTGAAGACCCTCCTTAATCGTTGAAGAGGGTATTAGAAGGTCATCCATGTACGCCAGCGCAAAAGTGAATCTACGTGAACCCAATATTTTATTGATCATTCGCTGAAAAACTGCGGGAGCGTTTGCTGATCCGAACAGTATTCTGGTAAATTCATAATGTCCATCAGTACCCCTGATGGACAATTCATAATGTCCATCAGGGGTAACAAAGGCCGTTAAGTTACGACAATCCTTATCCATAGGGATTTAATAGTATCCCGATGCCAAATCAAGCGTCGTAAAGTATTTGTTACCGCTCAGACTTAGTATTTGATCTTCGATCAAAGGCAAAGGGTATTTGTCTTTAGTGGTTTTATTATTTAAGGCTCTGAAGTCTACACAAAGGCGTTGTTCCCCAGTTTTCTTTTTGACTAGTAATATCGGGCTGGCATAATCGGACTGAGACTCTACTACTATATTATTTTGCAAAAGTTCATCAACGATCTTTCTTACTTTTTCCCGTTCATGAAAGGACAATCGATAAGGCCGGTAAGCTACTGGAGATTTGTCATGTAGTTCTATCATCATCTTAGCCTCATTTGTACACCCTAACTCTTTCAAATTGGTTGCAAAACAAGTCCTATATTTTTGACACAAATCGTAAAGCCTCTTACTTGTTTCATCGTCTACAAGGGATCCGGCCTTAATTTCATTTCATATATATCGTATTACATTCTAAAGCAACCCTAGCTCGAACTAATAATGTGTCGGCTTTAAATTCTACCGGATTATTCGTAATTGTGGTCACAAAACTACCCCTCGGCCATTCTCCAGTTTATAACACCCCCCCATGTAAGTGATATTCTTGATTGGGGACAGCCCTTGTATTCCCGTCAAAGTAAAAATCAACTGAATTGCGGTCCTTACTGTAAACTTCTAAAAGTCCACCCCCTTTCACTTTGGAATCATTGAGTACAAAAATATCAACGGTACTGTTCTGATCACAATCAAGATTTTGGACAGGACTCCCGTAGAAAACTAATTTGTTACTATCCTTCAGAACGGTTAGAAATGGGAGTTCTGTAAAGTCCCTGACACATAAGTGCTTGTGCACCATTCCTTATCGATATATCCGTAATACCATATATTATGCATTCTACAGCTTTCCTACCCTTGATTTCACAACGACTTAAGAGTGCTAACTTTTCATAAAAGTAATCCCTCAGATTTTCAATAGGCTTTGAAACTCTCGCCAACATTTCTTTAAGTAATTTACCGTGATTCTCATCGCTAGGGAAAGCTTTCATCAACTTGGCTTGCCATTCCTGCCAAGTGTAGTTTACAGTAGTAAGTGGCTCGTACCACGTCTTGGCTAAACCCGTCAATTTTTGAAGTGCAAAGTGCATTGTCTGCCTATCGTCCCATCCATATATAGCTGCACATTCATTCACCTTCTTAAGCCAACGTTCTACATTTTGAGTCTTCGTATTTTGATCGAATTCCGGTATTACGTTAAGATGGTGATTAGACATGGGATTATTCGATCCATCCCGTAACTTCGACAACATCTTCATTAAGTCGCGTGCCGTCAGTACGTCACCACCGCCAGAACGCCTGGACTTACTTGGTCTTTCATCTCCAGGTTCAGATAAAGAGCTGGATCTGGCACGCCACCTGTGCGTCCGGCGACGTCGCCTTTTCCTCTCGTCGTGATTAGACGCTTCACTTGCATCTGACGTCATGTTGACACTTTATTAAATTTGCTCTAAACTAATATTTTAGATAAGTAACTGTTACACGATCGAGCTCAACGCCAATATCTACAAAGGAAAATACAAATAGACCGGTTAATCTGACGAGAGCTTCAACTATAGACACAATGATGGATTATAGAAAAACTGTTTATTCCAATCTTGAAATTAAAGGAGGGGCACCAGACACAATGACGGATATAAAGAAGATCCCACTTCAAGCCAACAATGATGATCAAGAAAACAGCGGAACAAACAGTGATATCGAAAAGTCCGAGTTACTTCGGAAAGCACAACTGAAGTTCAGAAAAAAAGGACATTATAAAAACCAATAAAGATATCTGTAAGAAAGAACCAGCGATCGGATTAGTTAGGGTTATGATATTATCGGATGAGACAGGCAAAGGATTACATGGACCAATGCGAGGAATGTTAGGGGACAGGTTTATTATTGAATCTTTTTCAAAACCTAATGCGACTCTTGATCAAGTTTTGAATTCTTGTGAAAGCCTCTGTGGAAGCTACACTAAGTCTGATTTTGTTGTCATTTTGGGCGGGTCCAACGATAACGATCCTCTCAAATTTCAGTCTTTATTGTACTCAAACTTAAAGAAACTTGAACACACAAATGTGATAGTAAGTAATGTTTTGTATGGCAAATATTTAGCTGAGAAAAAGATCAATGACACAATTAACTTTATTGCGAGTAGATTTGAAAATGTTTCAGCTTCGGACTTCTGGGATTCAGGTGATGATTTTTTTAGATTTAACATAAGTAGGAGGTTAGTTGCTAGTAGACTCATACATAGAGAAATTTGTAAACGCTCTTATCATAATGAATATAGGAACTATATGATCACATAATAGAGGAATGCGCAATGTAAACAGGTCCAAAAAGGAGACACAAACAAGTAGTCTCACTGTGAAATTGAATACTTCAATGCAAACAGAAGGGATTGAGAACGAAACGTTTTTTCGTGAATAAACGTAACGATGGCACGGGTAGTATGCTAAGGTCATCAACAGGTAGTGATTCACAGTCATCACAAAAATTTAAAACAGGTGAACATGTGGTGCAATTTATTGATACAATAAGAATATTGCATCAGAATATTTGTGGTATCTCTAACAAACGTGACGACTTAATAGTTTATCTCAATTCACTAGAAGAAATTCTAACCTATGTATGCATAAGCGAACATTTTTTAAATGAGGCATCGGCGGCAGTTTTTAGCTTAGATACCTATACTGTTGCTGACAGTAATGTACGAAAGGGCAAAAAGAGAGGCGGTTTACTCATTCTATTTCAAGGACAAAGAGAGTTTGAAGTTTTGGAAATTTGTAAAAACTGTACAAGATTAACTCATTTGAGGTATGTGGGATTCGTGATATCGCTATAAATCTATATATTTTCTGTTTATACCGGATACCAGAAGTAAGCAATTTTACAGACTTCTTGAACTCACTAGAACAACTACTTGAGTACTCTTTTAAGAAGGAGTGTGTCATCGCAGGAGATTTTAACATAAACCCGCTTAAAGGTGATGAAAAAACATATGATTTTCTCACATTGTTACGATGTTATAATTTTACGCATATTATAAATGAAGCTACATTTCAAAGAAACAGCTGCGAATCATGTATTGACAATTTTCTAACAAACTCAAACTTAGATCTCTTACATGACGTGATGGTAGATAACAATAAGATTAGGGATGGTAATTTTGCTATCTCTTGTTCAATAAATTTAGAAATTAAAAAGAGAAATATTACAGAGGGTGATAGAGATTACATTTGGGCAGAGAAAAGAACTTATAGTAAAATTAACAAATTAAAATTTAGAACACACTTATTAAATCATCAATTATTCGATATAGGTACAAATAAATTCTTAATAACTATTAAAGAAATACACAACAAATGTTTTAAGAAAATACACAAAAAAAATATCTCAGAAATAAGAAGAAAGTGAATTGGATTACTAAAGGAATAAAAGTTTCTAGTGTTATGAAACGGTTTTTTAAAAAAGAGCAGACCTCCAAACATGTCATAAGTCTGTTGTATCTTACATAGTAACATACATGAATACTTATAGGCGAGTTTTAAGAACAGGAATAATGTTAACAATGATCTGAGGAAAACTAACTACTCTACAAAATCTATATGGAATATTGTAAATCGCCATAGAAATAAATCAAAACATGTTAATAATAATAAAGAGCTGCTTCTAAAAGAGGATGACCATATAATAGAGAAACCTGATGATATTGCGGATATTTTTTCAAAGGAATTTGATAAATCAAATAACAATAATACAGTGAATGCTAGCAAGGCGTTGAATTACTTATATGAGAATACAGATAGAGTTAATGAAAATTTAGTCGTAAATACTGTGATTGCCTATGATATTACTAAAATTGTTAACAAGATGCAGGCCAAAAAGTCATGTGGAGTAGATGAATTGCCAATAACGGTTATAAAGGATAATATTGATATCTTGGAATATCCTCTTGCAGCTTTTTACAATGAGAGCATTGAAACTGGTACGTTTCCTGACCAGCTAGGATTGCTAGGATTTTACCAATATTTAAAAAGGGTTCGAAAACAGATTCTGCTAATTACAGGCCAATATCTTTATAAACAATTTTGTCAAAGATTTTTGAAAAATTTATTAAGAATGCTCTAGTTGTACACCTTAATAAGAACAAAGTTCTTAGCACAAGGCAATTTGGTTATAGAACAGGCGTTAGTACAGCAGATGCAATAGAGGCACTACTTAATGATGTGCTTACAAACCTGGATAGAAAACACAAAATTGCAGCATTATTTTTAGATCTAAGTGCAGCATTTGATACAGTTGATCATGGACTTCTCATTAAAAAATTAGAACACTATGGCGTAAGAGGACAGCCATCAAAACTAATTCGAAGCTATTTGCAAAATAGATACCAGTTTGTTAAAGTCAGATCAATAAGTAAAATGAAAGAACAAGTAGTTTCTTCTAACTTAGTTAAAATAAGAAGAGGTGTACCGCAAGGATCAATATTGGGACCCATCTTCTTTGTGGTTTTTATAAATGACTTGGTAAATGCTATCATCACTAACTCAATAGACACTAACTTGGTCCTATTTGCTGATGATACTAATGCAATAACTTCGGCAACCAACATAGTCGATCTTAATAGAAGACTAAATATTGTGCTGGCTTGTTTCAAAGATTGGTTCTTGCACAATAATCTAGAATTGAATGGCACAAAAAGCAAAATAATACTTTTTAAAACAACCACAAGAAACACTGAGACCTTGGACATAGTTTATAATAATGAGAAAGCCAATGTCGTTAAGTCAGTAAAGTTTTTAGGGGTTCATATTGATGAAAATCTTAACTGGAAGGAGGAGGTGGAATTGATTGTAAAATCCATTAGTTCCGCTTGTTTTGCTATGAAGACCTTAAGGGATGAGGTCTCTCAAGACCACCTCAGAGCAGTGTATTTTGCATTAGTAGAATCTAAGTTAAGATACAGTATTAAATTTTGGGGTAACAGCTACCAACGCAATATTCTTAGTGCCTTTAGGATGCAAAAGAGAGCAATCAGAGTATTAGCTAGAGTTCCTCAGTGGATCTCATGTAAAGAATTCTTTTTGAAGTTTCGTGTATTAACTGTCCTTAGTCTCTATATACTTATATTACTGACTACCCTGAGTGACCTAGAAGGTCCGGTAGAGAAACATTTAAACATTGCCAAGCAAAATGTTCTTTATCAATCCATAAAATTGTATAATTAATTACCGAAAAATTTGAAAATAATTGATAAAACGAAGATGTTTGAAGAAAAAATAAAAAAATATTTCATGGAAAAATCTTTTTATGACATTAATGACTTTTATGCTGAACCTAATTGTTAGAAAAGTTGAACTGTATATAATTTATCAATGTGACATTAATTTAAATTATTGATTTATTTTGAAAATGAAATTTAGTGTTAATATTAGATATTAAGTGATTACAGACACAATGTATATTGTTAATGAATTAATAAATAAATAAAATAAAAAATAAATATATTATTATGTAATTCAGCATAATAAATAATGCCGTTACTCGGACGTATCTTACTTGTACTCATGAATTATTAAGAACACCTATGTGGTTTGTAATTAATAACCACACACATGTGGTCTTTTATTATCAAAAACACACCTACATAACTTATAAATCGTGAATATAATCATCATAATATCTGAGTCAAGCACACCTACATGGCTCGTGGTAAAGACACACCTACATGGTAATTTGTTCGCCTGAGCACACCTACATGGCTCTTGTCACTAATATCTGAGTCGAGCACACCTACATGGCTGGTGGTAAAGACACACCTACGTGGTCTTTTGTTAGCATGAGCACACCTAATTGGCTCAGTAAAAATGTCATCTAATATCTCAGTCGAGCACACCTACATGGCTGTTGGTAAAGACACACCTACGTGGTCTTTTGTTAGCATGAGCACACCTAATTGGCTCAGTAAAAATGTCATCTAATATCTCAGTCGAGCACACCTACATGGCTGTTGGTAAAGACACACCTACGTGGTCTTTTTTTAGCATGAACACACCTACATGGCTCAGTAAAATTGTCATCTAATATCGGAGTCGAGCACACCTACATGGCTCGTCATTAAGACGACCTACATGGTCTTTGGTTCGCCTGAGCACACCTACATGGCTCTTGTCATCTTATATCTTAGTCGAGCACACCTATATGGCTCGTGGTAAAGACACACCTACATGGTAATTTGTTCGCCTGAGCACACCTACATGGCTCTTGTCACTAATATCTGAGTCGAGCACACCTACATGGCTGGTGGTAAAGACACACCTACGTGGTCTTTTGTTAGCATGAGCACACCTAATTGGCTCAGTAAAAATGTCATCTAATATCTCAGTCGAGCACACCTACATGGCTGTTGGTAAAGACACACCTACGTGGTCTTTTGTTAGCATGAGCACACCTAATTGGCTCAGTAAAAATGTCATCTAATATCTCAGTCGAGCACACCTACATGGCTGTTGGTAAAGACACACCTACGTGGTCTTTTTTTAGCATGAACACACCTACATGGCTCAGTAAAATTGTCATCTAATATCGGAGTCGAGCACACCTACATGGCTCGTCATTAAGACGACCTACATGGTCTTTGGTTCGCCTGAGCACACCTACATGGCTCTTGTCATCTTATATCTTAGTCGAGCACACCTATATGGCTCGTGGTAAAGACACACCTACATGGTAATTTGTTCGCCTGAGCACACCTACATGGCTCTTGTCACTAATATCTGAGTCGAGCACACCTACATGGCTGGTGGTAAAGACACACCTACGTGGTCTTTTGTTAGCATGAGCACACCTAATTGGCTCAGTAAAAATGTCATCTAATATCTCAGTCGAGCACACCTACATGGCTGTTGGTAAAGACACACCTACGTGGTCTTTTGTTAGCATGAGCACACCTAATTGGCTCAGTAAAAATGTCATCTAATATCTCAGTCGAGCACACCTACATGGCTGTTGGTAAAGACACACCTACGTGGTCTTTTTTTAGCATGAACACACCTACATGGCTCAGTAAAATTGTCATCTAATATCGGAGTCGAGCACACCTACATGGCTCGTCATTAAGACGACCTACATGGTCTTTGGTTCGCCTGAGCACACCTACATGGCTCTTGTCATCTTATATCTTAGTCGAGCACACCTATATGGCTCGTGGTAAAGACACACCTACATGGTCTTTTGTTCGCCTGAGCACACCTACATGGCTCTTGTCATCTTATATCTTAGTCGAGCACACCTATATGGCTCGTGGTAAAGACACACCTACATGGTCTTTTATTCGCGTGAGCTATGAGGGGTCTCAGAAAAATATACTATTTATATCATACTCCCTAAAAACGTATCTCTTATTCCACATTGTACAACATGTAACTTTTTATTTTCACAAAATCATATTATTTAAAGCTAATTTAGCTGCCTAAACAAGCAAGCTACGTGGCGAAGCGTTTATTTAAAACAAGTATAAGCCCTAGAGGGCATTGCACGAATTTATTGTTATTCTAACATAATAGCTACGATAGGAATGCAGCAAATTAGGTGAAACCAACGTATTTCTGAAGTACAAGCGTTACTAAAGAAAATAATTACTCACCAGTCAGAATGACTACAACATAGATTTTTCTGCCACTTCTGATTTATTAAGAAATAATACACAAGATAACTTTACTTTTCTTTTTAATATGATTTCACAATATGTAGGTACTTTCAATTATCCACTAATTCACGACTGCTGCTGGAGAATGAATGCCAGTTTAATTCCACAGACTTTTTCTCCTGCCATTCGTTTCCCGCTCAAAAGTAACTTCCTTTTGCCACTTTGTTGGAGCCAATGTTGAACTCAAGCAACTTCCGTTTCCTTTTACAGAATTCATATTTTAATCATTGCTCGCAAGACAACATCCGCTTTTATAAATAAATATTTTATGTTCCACCGGAAATAGTCAAATAAAAACTAAATTAAGTTCAACTCAAGCAACTTCCGTTTCCTTATATAGAATTAATATTTTATTCATTGCATTCAAGACAACTTCCGTTTGTATAAATTAATATTCTATATTCCACCGGAAACAGTCAAATAAAAAATCAATTAATATTTTTCTCACAGCAGAAACCGGAAGGTGTCAAATTTACGTTTTAACAACTCATATCATCATATTTCATAACAAGAAATAACAAAAAGTAGATTAACATGTTAAAATACAATTCAATATCGATCACTAGTGCGACAATACATTAAAATAATCTCCTAAATATCACAAAAATCTGAACATATATCACAAATCACGACACTTAGGTGAAGTTAGGTGAGGGTAGATTAGGTTAGTTACGTTTGGCTTAGGTTACGTCACGTTACTTTGCTTTACTTTACGTCGGGGTAGATTGGATTAAGATGGATAAGGTAGGTATGGACACAGGATCATAAATACGTATTTAAAGTTTCTGTTCACTAACTTCCTTTCTTCTTCAAACTGGCTACCGATATTAGATTTTTCACTTGACATTTCTCTACACCCTAGTGATTCTGTTGACATGACATGATGTTAAAACTGAAACTCTCTGATATTGAAATTGTTTTTATGCCCTGCCCAACACCAACACCCAGCCACATAATTAGCAAGTAATTATGTGAATGGGTGTTGGTGTTGTAACTCTGTTTTTCATAGGGTTTGTATCAATGACAAAGTTATCTTTGCGGTTTTTTTTATTAAAGTTTTATCTTAAAAACTTCTTATTTTATTTTGTTACTAGCTGATGCCCGCAACTTCATCTGCGTGTTCCTAGGAATTATCATTATCCGAGATAACGTTACCCTCCTTCTGGTGCAGTCGGATAAAAAGTCTACTATATGTTAATCTAGCTCATAAACTACCTCTGTGCTAAATTTCATTCAAATACGTTGAGCCAAACACACAAACACACAAACATCCAAACATCCAAACATCCTATAAATTCACATTTATAATATTAGTTAGATAACCAATTTTTTGTTGAAAGTGTATACTGAGATATTTTTTTTGTAGATTTTTCGCTTTCTTACTTTAAGAGAGAGGGGCGGGAGGGCAAGACCTATCTATACACAGGTATGATGAAAAAAAAAATTTTGGGTAGTAAATAAAGTTGCTATGAAAAGGACGGACGGACAGACAGACTTGACGAAACTATGAGGGTTCCTTGTTCTCTACGGAACCCTAAAAAGCAAATAAGATATTCAGTTTTCTTGTTACACCTTTCTTACTTGGCGGAGCCCTGGCTTGATGAGTAAATATGGCATTCGATCTAATTTTATGCCTTTTTATGATACAATCGACACAACAGACAATTTTACAAAAGGCTGTCATTAAATTTGGAAAAGTACTTACAAATGATCCTTATTTTCACTTTGATGTTACTGTTACTTGATTAAATACATAATGGCCTTTATTTGCTGTCTGATTTAGTTCAGTACCTAAGACAATATGAATGCTACTACAAAGCTAGATGAATCGACACTGAAGCCAAATCGGATTTCCGCTTTGTAGCCCCTGTTCTCCTTTGATTTGATTAATAGTCCCCATCGACTTTGTAAAGTCTCAGTAGGAAATTAATTTGTCAATGTCGTAAATATTATTATTTATACCTACGTCTGAATAGAGAAACCTGAAAAACCCCGAAAGGGATTTATTTACCGTTTGGATTTTATACCAGTAAACAGTAGCCTATTGTTCGTTGCTCGATGAAGCAGGGAAATTCTAAAAATAAAGAACAATTCTGCCAAACGTCCATCCCAAACGAAATCTGATATTCTGAAATTGTTTACAATCCCAAAGTTCCCAATCCACAATTAAATAACCACAAAACCGAGAGATTTCGATAAAATAGAAGCTATGTTTTACAGGACAGTAGCAGCAGCACATGATTTTTAATGATGATGTGCATGTCCTCTTTCTAGTCTTATCTCAGTTTTAGTGCAAGGCTCCCTTGCAGTTTTTTTTTTTGATAGGGCGCTCCCTTGTAATGTGCCACGCCCTAAATATCGTGACTTAACCCTTTCTATATAAGGTTCTGTCCTCTATATGCCCACCAAATTTTATGGCTTGATAATAAAGTCAAAACCGATGAAAAAATCTGCAATCTTATGTCTTGTGAAGGGTTAAATATCATGTCTGATAGACCCTTTACGTTCGCCAAACTAATCAATAATTTGTGCCCTCTTGGACGAGGCTTTAGAAATATGTTAACTGGATTCATTTCTCGCTGTGTTATTGATGGAACGTCTTTTATTGTTATACACTCATTGAAATAGGTTATCCTCGTGTGTAGTGTAACCATTAGGCCTAGCCGAATAGGGTCCCGATGGCACCCTTTGGGTACGGAACCTATATCTATGCCTATCTAAATATAATGCATATTTATATTTCAGGATGGTTTCAGCAACAGTTACCGAGACCTCTCTCGAGAGTGACTCCAGTGGAATACACAACAGGAATCACGACAGTAAAACTGATGCAAAAGATACTATACGAGAGACAGTCGATGTGTACGACAGCCTACTCCCAAAAAACGAAGGTCCTTGGATGAGGATGGTGCGCCGCTGGGAGAAGCGGGCTGGGATGCTTGCGCCAATGCGCTGGTTCAATGTGTTCGCTATCTCCTTGTTCCACATACTCGGCCTGGGATGGTTCATCTACTTCTGTGCGACTGGCAGGACCCCTATGTGGCAAACTGTCGCTTTCAGTAAGTTAACTTCCAGCTATCGAGGCAGTGGTTGTTCGCAGTTGAACACATTCGATTTAGACGTCGAGGTAGGGGTATGGCGCTCGGAACTGTAAACAAGGTTTTGTAAGACACATTTTACCGTTAAAGGGTGGATCTACCCTATAATAATCCAAGGTTTACCTAGCATGGAACAAAATGACGTACATAGCCCACCGTATCACAAATAAGACTACAAAACTGTTGCCCAGTAAAGCAGCAGAGGTTCTAAGGGTCTATATACAGAGTAGATACGATGGTGAAGAAAGTTTGGCGATATAAGTTGTAAAATCTCTGTTGGACTTCAAGTCTTAGTTCATTCATGACATTCTAATGAAGAATAAAATCATTATTTAGAAATAACAACCCTTTTCTCGCGGCTTTACCGGCGTGGAGTTGTGTAAAAGTGATACGTATCTTCTTCTTTGACTTTTAATTTTTGTTTTTACCCCATCCTTGATATATAGCCTTGTCGTAAATACTCTCCCTTCTCCTTTTTTTTCCTCTGGACAATTTCGAAGATTAAACTGTCAATGCCGTCTCGTATTTAAAAACTACCTCCTACCTACATATGTGCCATATCTTCTAAGGACAAGTAGTTTTTGAGTTGCATACAAACTCTAACCCCCCTTTCCCATTTGTAGGGGCAAATTTCGATGAAACCTTCACTGAAGTCTCACATCTATAAACTACCTAACTGCCGAATTTCAGATTCATAGGGTCATTATTTTTTCATACAAAGTTCACCCCCATTCCCAATGTCTTCTTGAAGGAATAAATCGAAAAATCTCTTGTTTACTGACGTCTCACAACTATCTATATACCTATTTACCTGAAAAATTTCAGCTTTATAAGTCGAGCAGTTTTTTGATTGTCATACAAACAATACAACACAAATAAAGTACAGTACAGACTAGTGCAGACTCTAGGTCTACCGGCTTGGGCTATGCGTGATCTGTTAGTCAGTCAAATTTGACGACCTCTGTGGCGCAGCGGTTGTGGCTCTGCCTACCATGCGAGAGGTCCCGGGTTCGATCCCCGGCTGGGGGTAAAGAAAAAAAAACAGGTCTTGGATGTTTATATAGAGGTATGTGACGTGGCTCTATTTTGTTCCCACGACACAGAGTATCCTAGTGTGGGGCCAGAAGCAATGTATGTGCCTGTTGGTAAATTTTTAGAAAGTTAATATGTCCATTTCACAAACTTTTAGCAGATAGTTTAAAAAAGTTAAGGCAAAGTTAATAATTCCAAAATAAGCGTTATCGCCTGGCATTAAACGTGGCTTTCAGTCTTTTATGCCCAAGTATCTGTGGTGTTGCAGTCGAGGCTGTGCTTATCAAGCGAGAGGTCTCGGGTTCTTATCCCGGCTTTGAAGGTAGAAAAAAAACCTTGGATGTTTATTTGTTTTTGACGTCGCTGTTTCTGGTTCCCTCGACACGGTATCCTTCTGTAGGGCCAGAAGCAATGTGTGTACCCGTATGTTAATGTTATGTTATGTTCACTGCCGGATATAATCCGATTTAGATCCGATTAAGAAGGAACACATTTCTGTTTTAGATTCATCAGTACTTGATATTGTCTTCATGACATAAAGCTTATTTTTGATTGATTGATTATTAACTTTGACCATATACTAATCTTAGACTTCACTTTTTTAAACTAGCTGGTAAAGGTTCCTGCAGAGAAAGAGAGTCGTAATAATTTCTATATTATGACTGCCCCAAAAACCGACCATAGATCTGAAAAGAAATACATTGTACAAGGGTACTCGACGATATAAACTGAAAGTACTATAGTCTTCCAACCACCAGTTATTTATGGCTCAGTCAATTGTCTCAAGAGAAGGCAGTGTCTGTAACCAAGTTTCTCTAAATTGGTTTTATCGTTTAGTTGCGGGTTTTATATATATTAGTCTAGTAAGTTTACCATGTTAAACACACAGACAGTGGTCCAATGTATGACTAAAGTATATGTAAATATGTATCTACAGTAATAAAGAAATCTTGACAGTGACTTTAATTGTATGTAACTCAGATTCAATCTGGACTACGGATCGGAAGTTGTAGAAGAGTAAATACGAACAGCTATTTTTATACTGCTCTTTATTACAAATCCTATTTCTGCCGACCTTTCTTGCCCTCGACATAATTATGTAGGTATTTACTTGATACTTACACATTTATTGCCTGAGAACGCCATTAATTTTTTACGAATCTTCCCTTATTGATCTAACTTTCTAGAGCGCGAAGGACACAGGGGAATGTTAAGATGTTTTGGTTATGTTATGATGATTTGTGGTATCTAGCTTTTCGTTATCAAAAACTAAGTAAGTATGTACATACATCAGGTAAGTAGGTGTACACATATCAGTAGGATTGGTCTATACTTTACTCACGTGTATTTTATGTCCCTAAATGCAATAATTTCATAATTATATTTACTGTACGTAACTCAGTACATATAGGCAATGAAATAAAAAATATTGTTCAAAAGAGAACTTCTCTCTTGGGAGTTATATCAGTCTTCAGGGATTATCCTGCTTTGTTTGTTTACTTAGCTACTTATTCCAGGTTATTTCATGGGCAACATCGCTGGTCTCGGCGTGACGGGCGGAGTGCACCGATACTACAGCCATAGAGCCTTCAAAGCGAAGTGGCCACTGCAGGTATTCCTGCTATACTGCTACTCTGTGGCTGGACAGGTAAATAGCATAATAAGTTTATTCTACTCTCAGCTCACTCTTTCATATTCTATGAGTTATTCAATTCAAAGACCATGTGCTGTTCTTAGTTTTATCAGGAGGTGAACTATCAACATGCACGTGATAGGTTATTTTTTGTGGTTCAATGGTTTATTTCATCTTTGCCATCAAACCTATAACTTTGATCGAAAATTTCATGACTATGTTAAAAAATATTCCAAAACTTTCAAGTTGGTTTGTAGAACTGCAAAAACTTTACACATTAATATAAAAATTCAAAATTCAAATAATAGAATGAAAACAGTTTGGCAAATAATAAACCGCGAAACTGGCAAAGTTATACCAAGGGACAGTGATTTCTGCCTAAAGATAGGTGATGATGTTGTTAAATCCAACGCTGATGTTGCTCGAGCTTTTGAAACATTCTTCACCAATGTACCCGTACTCACAACGGACCGTCTAAATTCATCTCCATTTGAAGCAGAGACTTTATTAAAAAATAACACTAGCGTCAGTAATGTATATTTAAAATTTCATCATGTATATCCCCAGGACATTGTCAAAACGTTTAAATTACTTAACTTAAAAAATACGGAAGAGCTGTGGGGTATATCAGTCAAAGTCATTGGTTCAGTAATTCTAGTTATAGCCCCACACTTAGCTTATATATTCAATAAATGTGTTGACGATGGGGCTTTTCCAGACCTCATGAAACACAGTAAACTTATACCGCTGTTCAAATCGGGAGATAAGGGTGATCCTTCAAATTTCAGACCAATATCTGTTCTTCCAACACTAAGTAAAATATTTGAAAAGATTATACTCAATCAAATGCTCTCACACTTCAACCGTTCAAAACAACTCCACGCCAAACAATATGGTTTCACTAGGGGTAAATCGACTACGGATACCCTTGTATCTCATATTTATTCTGCATGGGAGGCCGCACAGGATGCTATCGGAGTTTTTTGCGACCTGTCGAAGGCGTTTGATTGTGTTGATCATAATACGCTATTAATTAAATTAAATCATTACGGAGTTAGAAATAAAGCGTTGGATCTACTAAGATCATACCTAAGCAATAGAATTCAAAAGGCAGAAGTTAACGGCGTAAAATCTGATGGATCGGGTGTTAAAATTGGCGTTCCACAAGGTTCCATATTAGGCCCTTTCTTATTCCTGGTATATATTAATGATCTGCCTTTCATGGTGGAGAAATTAACTGACATAGTGTTGTTTGCTGATGATACTTCAATGGTCTTCAAAATTGAAAGACAAAAAGGAGATTTTGATGATGTTAATGGTGTATTGTCTTTAACCTTGAATTGGTTCATAGTTAATAATTTATTATTAAACGCTGGTAAAACCAAGTGTATCAAATTCTCACTTCCAAATGTCAGGCAAGTTGAGACCAGTTTGGTGTTAGACAACAGCACGTTAGAATTGGTAAATGATACGACGTTTCTTGGAATAACCATTGATAGCAAATTGCAGTGGGGACCCCACATAGATAAATTGGCTGGTAAATTAAGTTCTGCGGCTTACGCTGTTAAGAACATCAGACAAAGCACGGATGTGGCTACATCTAGGCTAGTATATTTTAGTTACTTTCATAGTGTGATGTCCTATGGTATCTTGTTGTGGGGGAAAGCAGCGGATATTCAAACTATTTTTATTTTACAGAAAAGAGCTATTCGAGCAATTTATAATTTAAAACGAACAGACTCCTTAAGAGAGCTTTTTAAAGAAATTGACATACTAACAGTAGCTAGTCAATTTATTTTCGAAAATATAATGTATGTACGCAAGAACCTTACAACATTTTCCAAACTTAGCGACAGCTGTAATGTTAACCTAAGAAATAATCACAGACTATGTGCGCCCCGTTTTAGACTCGCGAAGGTTAGCAATTCTTTCAAGGGTCAGTGCATTCTCTACTACAATAAGATACCTCTGGAGATTTTGAAATTGCCATTTGAGCAATTTAAAAAGCATGTTAAAGCGACTTTGTCGAAAAAGGGATATTACAATGTTCAAGATTACTTAAATGACAGGACTATATGGGGTTAATCTGGCTCAACACAGACCTTGCTGTTAATAATTTTGTAATTATTTATTCCTGCTTATTAATCATAACAATTAAATTTTTCATATTTGTATTAGTTAAGCACAACCTATTTTTAAAAGAGATCTAAAAATAAATCTGTGGGAGTTTCTACGCCCTTCTTCTCCCACAGTGGTCCAATGTAGAGAAGAGGCAAAAAATGACGTTTGCTAAGTATATGTAAATATCTACAGTAATGAAGTACTTTGACTATTGACTATTGACTATTGACTATTTGCCTACAACTTCTTAACAAAAATGCGTACCAAACCTACTTATGAATGTATTAAATATGTTATAGTTATAGTTTATCGCGGGCCACTTTTCCGCAACTCTTCGTCTTAAATTTGCGCCTTTTTTGCGTGATATATGGATCTAACAATAATTCAAAGATATTCAAATCATGAGAATCCATGAGATACATAGATACCTAACACTATTTCAGACTCCAACGTAAACACCTCATCTTCTACTAAAACTAAACCTCACAACTTGTCATTAATTACATAGTCAGGTCATAAGTTCTGTCACATGTGCAATATGAAATAATTTAGACATGTTTATTTTATATTGCAAAATGAACTTAATAAAACACAGATTCTTATGGTAATAAAGTTTATTGAAAATGACCCCCGCGATTTTGAATACAGGCCTTTATTCTGCGAAGACTGGCCCTCCTCCAGTCCAGATGGAGGAGGGCCAGTCTTCGTGCCGGATGAAGTCGATTTCACGCGCCGCCAGCCAGTCTTGTGTGCTTTTCGCTCTATGAGCTGGCGCAGAATCTTGTTGGAATACCCAGTGCCTGTTATTCAACATGGTATGAGAAACAGGTTCCACAAGGTTCTTGAGGACTGTATTTTGATACACAACTGCATTCGTTTTTACGCCTTTCTCACAAAAATATACCTCAGTTAAGCCCCAATAAGAGACTCCCAACCAAACCATGAGCGAGGATGGAAAATGGAAAAAAACCTCGTTGGACACGCGGAATACGGTTGCTCGCTTCTTCACTGCTGTGTGCGTACACCTTATCATTTTGTTTGTTGTAGCTCTCTTCCACGGTGAAAATTTTTTCATCCGAAAAAAGAATTTCCCGATGCTTTTTTCCCGCGTACCGCTTCAACAAAGCGCGGCATCTCTTCAGTCTCAGGTCCATTAAACGAGCGTCCAAACGATGTCCTGTTTTTCTTCGATATGCCCTAAGCCCTAAGTCTTCATTTAACACCCTTTTCACCGTGGTCCTGCTTAACCCCATCTGAAGGGCCAACAGTTTCTGCTTACGTATGGGATTTCTTTGAATTCGCGCCTTCACAGCTTTTATCACTGCTGGAGTCCTAACAGAGCGAGGGAAACCACTTCTTGACCTGTCATCTATACTAGAGTCTTCATTGTATCGTTTTATGGTACGATAAACGAATCTTTTGGTTATATTCAAATTTTTCAGTAAGTCGAAAATCTGAATTGGCGCGTAACCGCAACGATGCAACGCAATAACTGCGACACGGTCTTCTTTAAGTGTCCACTCCATATTTAAAAATGAGGAAAATTCTAAAAAGTACACATTTTTATTTTCATGAAAAATTCGAAATTCGAATTCAATAAACTTTTTTGTGGCCAGCGTTCTAAATTCAAAAGTTTTTATTGTGTGACAGAACTTATGACCTGACTGTGTACAAGAACATCCATCTAGTATAAGTCAACTGTGATACTGTTTCAAGAAATAAATAAACTGCACTCTGGGGTTGGTATGTGAACATGTTTGTAAGGAAGCAGGCTAAGTGCCACTAGCTAGAAAGCGGAACAAGACTTTACTCTATTAAGCTTGGTCAACTCCATATAAATTTGTAAGGATTTTCAAAGTTTACTCGAATTAAGTCTTATTCCGCCTTCTAGCTAGTGGCACTCAGTCACCCTCGCGTCTAATTTTTATTGCGCACGATGCGTGTAGGTATGAGAAAGTATATATATATAATATTTTAGGAGGTTGTTATGGATATCATACTGAACTACTTTCACTATGAAACCGATTTGATCCTAAAGTGAAAAATGGAGTTACTCTGATTAAATCGGCTTTACACCCTGTATAACCCGATTATTTGAACTCGAATATCTACCGTAATAAAGAATTTTGACTTTGACTTTGAATTTGAAGAAAGGGAGTGGCGGCGCAACGAATGACATTTGCGTTGTTTGATCGAAATATAATTTAGTTTTGTGGTTAACCAGTTTTTTTTTATATAAGGTATTCTTTCCAAGAGGCATTTCACAGCAGATTTTTTCAAATCCAATAGATGGATAGAGGGCACACAATACTTATAATACCCTGTGTCGCGTTCGCGAGAAAAATGGGAGTAAAGGTTGCTGTGTTCATCGTAAAGAAAGAAAAAAAGAAAGAAAGATATATTTACTTATTCACAAACACACAGGACACACATGTTAAACAATAAAATAAACAAAAAACAGATAAAACATGAAACAAGTATGTCTCTGCGGCAGTGAACCGGACACTGGCTGACACCTACAGCGATTGTCAGCCAGCACCGTCGGTGACTCACGGAAACGTCATACAAAAGGAATATATAAACTAACTAAATTATTGGGACAGGCGAAAGAGAGTGAGTGAATGAAATATTTTGAGAAATCCGCGTTACCCTGCATATCTTCGTGAACGTTTTGCGGCTGAAGCGGCTGCTGGCCGTGCCGCAAGCCAGGACTAACCTGCTCAAGGAAGCGCCCTTCACGCGCGCGCTCTCGACTCTAAACGCGATCGCGGACCGTATTGATCTGTTCTCCTGTGCTCTGAATGAATTTATAAGGATTGCTATGTTCATTATAAGTTATTGATTTATTTAACTATTTACTTAAATACAGATACTTACTAGTATTATATTAGTGTAATGAGGCATTTATTATATGTAAATTTAAATTAGCTCCGCTATCGCATTAGGTTAAGCCTGTAATGATAGTTGTAAGAGTTGGAAATAAATAAATAAATAAATAAATAAATAAATATTATTGTTTGTGTCTACAGACCTCCGAGAGATGAAAAAGGCCATGGCAATTTTGAAATATTCGAGAAAATTATAGACGAAGCCTCATTAAACTTTGTAATAACAGAAAAATGTTAATTATTTGTGGCGATCTTAATGTAGATCTGCTTGTAGATACAACACCGAAGCGACGATTAATAACTCTGTTCAAATCATTTAATTTATGTCATGTATTTCTAGAGCCGACTAGAATTACACTTACCAGCCAAACTTGCTTCGATAACGTTTATTGTGACTGTGCATTCACACAGTTTCAAACAGTTTCATTTCAAATTACTAGTGAAAATAAGACTGATCTATCATTTTATAGGCCTATTACATCCCATAGACTAGAGATGTATATGAAAAACTTAGATATGGGTTTGCCAGTACCGGATTTTGATGTACAGAACCCGAACAAAATCTATTCTGACTTCTTCAACATTATTCAAACAGAATTCAATACAGTTTTTAAATTAAAGAAAGTCAGTGCCAACAACGGTAAATCTAAATTTAATGACTGGGCAACATTTGGAATTCGTAAAAGTAGAGCTATCCTGTATGACCTTTATGAACAAAAAACCTATAACGTTGATATAAAATTTCATGACTATGTTAAAAAAAAAACAAAACTTTCAAGTTGGTTTGTAGAACTGCAAAAACTTTACACATTAATAGAAAAATACAAAATTCAAATAATAGAATGAAAACAGTTGGGCAAATCATAAACCGTAAAACTGGCAAAGTTATACCAAGGGATAAAGATTTCTGCTAAAGATAGGTGATGATGTTGTTAAATCCAACGCTGAGGTAGCTCGAGCTTTTGAAACATTCTTCACCAATGCACCCTTACTCACAACAGAGCGTCTAAATTCATCTCCATATGAAGCAGAGGCTTTATTAAAAAATTGCACTAGCATCAGTAATGTAGATTTCAAATTTTATCATGTATATCCCCAGGATATCGTCAAAAAGTATAGATTACTTAACTTAAAAAATACTGAAGACTAGTGGGGTATAGAGTCAGAGTCAGAGTCATTTTTTTTATTGAATATAAATAAATAAATTATCTTATTCAACGTCAAAATTATACTTAAAGTCAATTTTTTTTATATAAAAAAAGACTAGACTACACCGTTTCGGAAGGTGGGCCTCGGGGTTAAGAAGAAACGGCAAGAAACTCCCCCATACCTTTTTTTTTTTAAAGTGACTTTACAACAGGTACTGGTTTCGGTCTAAGGAAATTCGCCGGCGAGTGATAGACTTGATCCATCGCCCCTCGTCGAATTTCTGTGCGCTGAGATGGTATGGACCATGCAGTTTTGTCATCTAAGTATTCCTTAATACTATAATAGGACTTTCTTATCAGCTCATTTTTAACATAGTTTTTGAACCTCTTTTCAGGAAGGATCAATGATTCCTGTGGTATTTTATTGTAGAAGCGAATACAGTGCCCCATGAATGATGTGCCTACTTTACTTAGTCTAAATAATGGTAGGGCTCACCTATTTTTATTTCTAGTGTTAATTGTATGGCTATCACCTACAATTTTAAATAAAGCTATGTTTTTTCTTACATTTTCACATATACATATATATATATCACTTACATATTCTCGTATATATATTGACAGGTAACCGTAAGTATATTAATTTCTTTGAATTTTTCTCTTAATGATTCTCTAGCATCTAATTGATATATCGCCCTGATCGCCCTTTTTTGTAAGAAAAATATCGTATTTATATCTGCTGCTCTCCCCCAGAGCAATATTCCATAAGACATAATACTGTGAAAATAACTAAAGTAAACCAATCTGGCAGTTTCAACATCTGTAAGATATCTGATTTGTCTGACCGCAAAAGCGGCTGAGCTAAGTCTTCGTGCGAGATTAGTTATGTGAGGACCCCATTGAAGTTTCGAATCTATAGTGATTCCGAGAAATTTTGTGTCTTCAACGAGGTCCAATCTTTCAGATTCTATTTTAACACTGCTTTCAACCTGTCGTACATTAGGCAAACAAAATTTGATACATTTAGTCTTCTTTGAGTTTAATAACAGGTTGTTTACATTGAACCAACTTAACACATGAGAGAGTGTACTATTTGCGTCGTCTAGAATTTCTTCTTGTCTTTTCACCTTGAAAATAATAGATGTGTAATCAGCAAATAGAACAATCTGAGTCATTTTTTCCACCATATAAGGCAGGTCATTCATGTACACTAAGAAAAGGAACGGATCTAAGATAGAACCCTGGGGTACACCAATATTCATATGGGTTCCAGTGGACTTGCATCTGTTTATATCTACTTTTAGTAATCTTTTCATTAAATAAGATTCCATTAATTTTAACGCATTATCTTTGATACCATAGTGTTGAAGTTTGAGCAAAAGAGTTTGATGGTCCACACAGTCAAAGGCCTTGGAAAGATCACAGAAAATACCAACCGCATCCTGTGATCCTTCCCACGCACTATAAATGTGTTCTACTAGCGCTACTCCGGCGTCTGTTGTTGATCTGCCTTTAGTGAATCCGAACTGTTTTTTGTGGAGTAGCCCAGATGCATTGAAGTGAGAGAGTAGTTGACTCAATATGACCTTTTCAAACACCTTGCTCAACACTGGCAATACAGATACAGGTCTGAAGTTGGCAGGTTCTTGTTTACTACCGGATTTGAAAAGAGGTATTAATCTGCTCATTTTCATGAGGTCAGGAAAAACTCCGTTTGCTATACAACTATTGAATGTGATTGCCATGTATGGTGCAATCACATCGATTACTGATTTAACCACGTTCGACATGCCCCATAAATCTTCAGTCTTTTTCATGCTAAGAAGTTTAAATATTTTAACTATAGTTATAGAGCCTATTGGCTTGAAGTCAAAGCCATCCTTGTTTTGGGGCACATTTTCAACCAAGTAATCTAAAGACTTTTCAGAAGAGGATGGTAGTGCTTCTGTTGTTATTATTGGTATGGTACTGAAGAACTTTTCAAATGCGTTAGCAACGTCCTCGTTTGATGAGAGTAATTGGTCGTTAACTTTTAAATTAAAACTAGATTCACTAGACCTAACCTTGCCTGTCTCTTTTTTAATAATGTTCCATGCAGTTTTAATTTTGTCGCCAGAAGCTTTGATTTTATTGTTAAGATGTAGGCACTTGGCTTTGTGGCAGTCTTTCCTAAAATTTTTAGAATAATTTTTGACAAAGACGTTAAACTCAGGACTGTGATCATAGGATTTTTGCTCATACTATTCATATAGTCTGGACCTGCTCTGTCTTAAATCCTCTGTTGCCCATTCAGAGAATTTTGATTTGTTGTCCGGTCTCACTTTTGTCAGATTGAAAACCTTTTCAAATTCCGCAGATACAGATTTTAAGAAGCTGGAATATAATGTGTTCGGATCTTCACAGTAAGGTGTTAACGGTAGACTTGACACTAGTCCACTACGAAATTTTTCCATTTTCTTCAAAGTTACTGGTCTACACAATACTTTAACGGGCTTTATAGCATTACTTTCTTCAAATACTACAATCTGACCAGTATGGTCTGAACTTAATGCCTTAACTATTTGTTTATCGTGAATACTACATTCACAGAATACGTTATCTAGACAAGTAGCGGAGGTAGCCGTTATTCGTGTAGGCTCCAGAAAGACATTGCACATATTGTAAGACTTAAATACTGCTAGGATCTATTTGCACTAGGATCCTAGGATCCTAGTGCGAATAGAGCGGTTTGCGGTGTCTAGTAAATCTACGTTAAAGTCGCCGCAAACTATGACGCGTTTGGACTTGTTTCTGGATGCAAGTTGAAGAACTTCATTTTATATCAGTCAAAGTCATTGGTTCAATAATACTTGTTATAGCCCCACACCTAGCTTATACATATATTTAATAAATGTGTTGATGATGGAGCTTTCCCAGACCTCATGAAACACAGTAAACTTATACCTCTGTTCAAGTCGGGAGACAAGGGTGATCCGTCAAATTTCAGACTAATATCGGTTCTTCCAGCACTAAGTAAATTTTTTTAAAAGATTATACTCAATCAAATGCTCTCACACTTCAACCGTACAAAACAACTCCATGCCAAGCAATACGGTTTCACTAGGTGTAAATTGACTACGGATGCAGGTATTACCCTTATATCTCATAATTTTTCTGCATGGGAAGCCGCACAGGATGCTATCGGTGTTTTTTGCGATCTGTCGAAGGCATTTGATTGTGTTGATCATGACACGCTACTAATGAAATCAAATCATTACGGAGTTAGAAATAAAGCGTTGGATCTACTAAGATCATACCTAAGCAATAGAATTCAAAAGGCAGAAGTCAACGGCGTTAAATCTGATGGATCGGGGGTAAAAATTGGCGTTCCTCAAGGTTATGTAAGGCCCTTTCTTATTTCTGGTATATATTAACGATCTGCCTTTTATGGTGAAGAAATTGACTAACATAGTGTTGTTTGCTGATGCTACTTCACTGGTCTTCAAAATTGAAAGACTAAAAGAAGATTTTGATGATGTCAAAAGAGTATTATCTTTAACCTTGAATTGGTTCACAGTTAATAATTTATTGTTAAATGCTGGTAAAACCAAATGTATCAAATTCTCACTTCCAAATGTCAGGCAAGTTGGGACCAGTTAAGTGTTGGACAGCAATACGTTAGAATTAGTAAATGACACTAAGTTTCTTGGAATAACCATTGATAACAAATTGCAGTGGGGATCCTACATAGATGAATTGGCTGGTAAATTAAGTTCTGCGGCTTACGCAGTTAGGAACATCAGACAAAACACGGATGTGGCTACATCTAGGCTAGTATAATTTAGTTACATTCATAGTGTCATGTCCTATGGTATCTTGTTGTGGAGGAAAGCAGCGGATATTCAAACTATTTTTATTTTACAGAAAAGAGCTATTTGAGCAATTTATAATTTAAAACGCACAGACTCCTTAAGAGAGCTTTTTAAAGAAATTGACATACAAACTGTAGCTAGTCAATTTATTTTCGAAAATATAATGTATGTACGCAAGAACCTTACAAAACTTCCCAAACTTAGCGATAGCTGTAATGTTAACCTAAGAAATAATCACAGACTATTTGCGCCCCGGTTTAGACTCGCGAAGGTTAGTAATTCTTTCAAGGGTCAATGCATTCTCTACTACAACAAGATACCTCTGGAGATCTAGAAATTGCCATTTGAGCAATTTAAAAACCATGTTAAAGCGACTTTGTCGAAAAATGGATATTATAATGTTCGATTATTCAAATGATGGGACTGTATGGGGTTAATCTGGCTCAACACAGACCTTGCTGTTAATAATTTTGTAATTATTTTTTAACACCCTTGCTCGTAAAGCTGATGTAATTCCACCGGTTTTAAATATGTAAAGCGGGTCATAAAAAACGCGTGTGTTACCAAAGCAAATAGTTAAGTTATAGTCCATACAAATTCCATAACAGAATTATTTGCCATTTCAAATATGGAACTGATCGCCGCTGCACGACTCCATCTAGTGAGCAGCGCGCTGTTGATATTCAAATTTCGAACTAATCGCCGCGCGGCGCCATTCAGTAGACAGTGTGCGTGCATTCACAGGATTGAGGTTATTTAAAATAAAAATAAAACAGTTTATTCGGTAATTTAAAAACTTGGCTGCATGCTCTAGCGTCTTTGCCAACATTTTCACGCAGCCACGGCAGAAAATAATCGTCGCGCCATTTTTCTCAAATTTTCTTTTCTTTGTACTTGTATTGTGAATATCTAAAAATGACGACTTTCAATAATGAAGATGAGCAATATATTACTTCAAATCCACTGGATATACTAACAGAAGCGCGAACCGCATGCGACAGCTTGCTGCCGTCAATATCCAAGGACAGATATATAACCACGTATGAAAATTTCTTGAAGTGGAAAAACATGAAAAATGCCAAGTCATTTTCCGAAAATGTAGTTTTGGCGTATTTTAATGAACTAGCTAGTAAATATAAGCCTAGCTCGTTGTGGACAACATATTCTATGCTGAAAAGTACCCTCAAGATGAAAAATGGTGTCGATATTAATTTATATTAAATCAGACACTTAACTAACACCCTAGACCGTTAATTAAAGACCGACGTTTAACCAACTCACTAGCATTTTGATTTAAATAAAGCATCGTCGAAAACGTTTCATAACCTGTCTTAGAAAGCCGGCGTGTTAGTTAAATAATGTAAAACAAGATGGCGTCACGACAATAGCTGATTACTTTCAGAGTCTTTATTTTCACTACTGAATTATTTGCCATTTCAAATATGGAACTGATCGCCGCTGCACGACTCCATCTAGTGAGCAGCGCGCTGTTGATATTCAAATTTCGAACTAATCGCCGCGCGGCGCCATTCAGTAGACAGTGTGCGTGCATTCACAGGATTGAGGTTATTTAAAATAAAAATAAAACAGTTTATTCGGTAATTTAAAAACTTGGCTGCATGCTCTAGCGTCTTTGCCAACATTTTCACGCAGCCACGGCAGAAAATAATCGTCGCGCCATTTTTCTCAAATTTTCTTTTCTTTGTACTTGTATTGTGAATATCTAAAAATGACGACTTTCAATAATGAAGATGAGCAATATATTACTTCAAATCCACTGGATATACTAACAGAAGCGCGAACCGCATGCGACAGCTTGCTGCCGTCAATATCCAAGGACAGATATATAACCACGTATGAAAATTTCTTGAAGTGGAAAAACATGAAAAATGCCAAGTCATTTTCCGAAAATGTAGTTTTGGCGTATTTTAATGAACTAGCTAGTAAATATAAGCCTAGCTCGTTGTGGACAACATATTCTATGCTGAAAAGTACCCTCAAGATGAAAAATGGTGTCGATATTAATTTATATACAAATCTCATTGCATTTTTAAAGAGACGCTCTGATGGTTTTATAAAGAAAAAATCTAAGGTACTGTCATCAAATGACGTCGAAAAGTTTCTAAAAGATGCTCCAGATAGCCAGTACCTGGCAACAAAGGTCAGTTTGCCTCCTTATTTTATGTATTGATCTACCTACTTTTGATATTTTTTAACGACCGTCTGACACATTTTTATTTCTTTTCAGGTTGCGTTAATATTTGGTATTCATGGTGCATGTTGACGGCAAGAGCTTCACAATATTACCAAAAACGACATTGAAAATCAAGGCAAAATGCTTTTAGTTAAAATCCCAAACAATAAAAACAAAATACCCCGATCTTTTATTATCGACGGCCCATTTTATGACGTGGTCAAAAAATATGAAGCTCTGCGTACGACTAAAAATAATCATTTCTTTCAGAATTACCAAACAGGTAAATGTACTGCGCAACCTATTGGCTTAAATAAATTCGGTGCCATGCCAAAGGAAGTCGCCAAGTTTTTAGGATTGCCGGATGCTGATTGTTATACAGGGCACAGTTTCAGAAGAACGTCAGCTACATTACTTGCTGATTCGGGAGCTGATTTGACTTTAAAGCGGCATGGCGGGTGGCGTTCTAACGCAGTAGCAGAATCTTATGTAGAAGATTCCATCCAAAACAAAGCAAATATAAGTGCCAAAATAACTCAGACAATAAATTTGGAGCCACAATCGAAGAAGTTTTGCCCTGAGCCGCGCCCCTCTACTTCTACTGATGATACTTTTTTATTTACAAGTAATGACGAATTACAATGCTCTTCTGCCGCCTTTCAAGAAGTTTCGTCGTCTCCAACATTTACCCTAACACAAAACAATGACATTATAAATAGTAATAATAATAATAACATAATTATAAAACCAACTACAACTACGTATAATTTTAATAATTGTAATTTCACTAACTGTTTCAATAATTAAAAATGAACAAAATATAAAATGTTTTTTTTTTCTGTTTCCTCGCAAATGTGTTAAAAAACGTCGTACGATATACGTGCGTATTGGTTATAACATGCTCGGCTCAATTACGCCCTCGCCTTCGGCTCGGGCTGAAATTCCGCCTCGCATGTTATAATCATCTTAACGCACTAATATCGTAATGTACTAATTCCTGCTTATTAATTATGATAATGACTAAATATTATATTTTGTATTAGTTAAGCATAAGCAATTTTTAAAAAAGAGATCTAAAAATCAATCTGTGGGTGTTTCTACGCCCTTCTCTCTCCCACAGTGGTCCAATGTAGAGAAGTGGCAAAAATCACGATTGCTTAGTATATGTAAATATCTACAGTAATAAAGATATTTGGAATTATGGAATTTTGGTACTACTGAACAAGCTAAACAAGTGCAAAGGAATTATCAATGCCACAATGCCGGTCAAACATGCGGTTCCTGAACACATCAAAGAGAGCTTATGATATTTGTATAGATAAACTAGTATATGTAACTGTACATAATTAGGCATTAAAACTCTCGAGTGATATTATTACCAGCGTAAAACTATTTGGTAAAAACTCATTTATTATCTGAAAATTTGTACATTATGACCATTGTTTAGATTTTCTACATATCTGTGAAGTTGGTAGTACAGAAAAAGCTAAACAACTGCAGAGATAAGATCAATTCCACAATGCCGGTCAAACATGCGGATCCTGAACACATCAAAGAGAGCTTATGATATATGTGTAGATAAACTAGTGTATGTAACTGTACATAATTAGGCATTAAAACTCTCGAGTGATATCATTATGAAACGAGCCGAGCCCTCCATTATGTAGCAGTCACATAAACTACTATTATGACATAACAAACAGCCCAATAATCTTTGGAAAAATTGTGACAACAACAAAAAGTAACCTGCTGCAGCAATATCCATGGGTCAAGTTTTATAGTGTCGCGTAAAGGTATTGTTGCTTATTTTGACATGCGCCAGAGAATAAAAAATATATCAAAAAGAGTAACTACGCAGACAAAGTCGTGGGCTAAAGCTAGTAGACAATTAAAGTGAAGGTTCCGTGGCAGAAAAAAATATGTAGCGGTTCCGTGGTTTCGTTGATGCCTATTGTGTCGTTACACTTTTGTTCTTTATTATTATCCTAAGTGTTTGCCGACAGATTGCCTAATAGACTTAGTGAAAAATAGGCTTATCACTCAAATCAATCAATCATTCAATCAATCAAAATATTCTTTATTATGTTGGATAATTACACATCTCTTAGAGCACGTCATTCATTTAATACTAGGTGTACCTTGCAAAAGCTACCTCTCAGAGAAGAACTAACTCTTTTTCAAAGGAAATACTTATAACTTATGAATAATACATTGATTTCACTTATGTTTATTTACTTTTAATAAACGTTTTGAATTTAAGTGTCGGTAAGCTTTGAGTAGTATCGGGAACCTTATTGTTAAAGCGTATAATTGGCCGATGAAGGAATTGGAATTTTTGTGGACTCTACGACTAGACTCTACTGGACAGTTGATTCTTATTTCTAGTATTACATTATGGTTATCGCATTTTTTTCAACCGGTGGATATTTTTATTGAAATACAATATTTATACAATAGCCGAAGTAAACTAATCTCTCGGTGTCTATGTCGCAGTCAGTAGGTTAAATCAGACACTTAACTAACACCCTAGACCGTTAATTAAAGACCGACGTTTAACCAACTCACTAGCATTTTGATTTAAATAAAGCATCGTCGAAAACGTTTCATAACCTGTCTTAGAAAGCCGGCGTGTTAGTTAAATAATGTAAAACAAGATGGCGTCACGACAATAGCTGATTACTTTCAGAGTCTTTATTTTCACTACTGATTTGCACAGCTTATCACACATTCGTCGTCCGCCGCTTTCACACATTCGTCGTCCGCCGCTTGCCCGAAGCACCCGTGCATCGGTCGCTGTCTCGAATCGTGCGTCCCTCTCGCGCTCACGCGCGCGTCCCTCTCGCTATCGTGACCAATGAGAAGTGTTAAAACATTCCAATCAAAGAAAACCAAGTGCCGGATTACAGTGAGTGAGTGTACCGCTGGAGGTTTGATTTCGCCTGAGGTGGGTTACGTGTACTATAGTAGGCACACAACACACGCAGGCACACACGCCTCCCTGCACTAGGCAGGGAGGGAGATCGTCCCCTCCTCCGGTGACAGACATTTATTGTTTCCCCCCCACCTGTTAGTGCAGATTAAGATGGAGCAGGAGATTTATGAACTCCGGCTCCGTAACCAGGCGCTGTCCCAAGAGCTCAGCCAGCTCCATGCCGAGAGAGAGTCGTGGACTAACTCCCAAGGTTTGTTCTCGCAACAAACCTTGTTTGAGCGGTCGCCGGCCTCTCCGCCTGAGAGCGAGCTGACTCATAGCAATCAAGACCCCATCATCATCCCCCTTGAACAGACCCTACTGACCAGCCGCCCGGTTAATACCCCCAACTCCAATGAAGTCGCAATGGATCAGGTTTACTCTGACCCCAGGAATTCTTTTGATGGTCTCACCGAGGAAGGAGATGCTTCCGCCTCGGATGAAGACAATTTCAACCCCGCTAGGCCACGCAGGAAACGTGCCTCTAAGAGGCCTCCTACTCCAATCATTGGTCCAGAAAACTCCCTCGCCAAGGTCGGTCGTCCGTCCAAGGCCACCCCTACTCCCTCCGCCGTAGCCAAACCCTTGCCAGCGCCCTCTGTAGCTGTCCCGGTTACAGTCCCGGGCACGCGCAAAGCGCTGCCACCCAAGATATGCATAAAAAACAAAGAGATGTGGCTAAAAATTGATGGAGCGCTCAAAGAGCGCAAAATCAACTTTGTTAGGGCCACCAACACCACTCATGGGATCCTAGTCCAATTACAGACCTCAGACGACCACCGTGCTCTGACTAAATTCCTGACCGCCTCTAAAATTGAGTACCACCATTGGACTCTACCGAAGGATAGAAGACTTCGGGTGGTTGTCAGGGGTCTTCCAAAGGAGATTGAGAGCGAGCAGATCATGGATGACTTGAAGGCGAAAAACATTCCTGTGCACGAAGTGCACAGGATGTACAATGGTCGCTCCAAGTTACCGTACGACCTGGTGCTGGTTGTGGTCGATCTATCACCACAGGGGAAGCAGATCTTCCAGGTTATGGAGATCTGCCACATTTCAGGGCTTAAAATTGAAAACCCTCATAAAAAAATAAGCCGCTCCAATGTTTCAACTGTCAGTTGTTTGGCCACTCGGCCAGGAACTGCCATAGGAAAGGCCGCTGTGTTAAGTGCCTGGAGGACCACGCTCCGGGGGCTTGCACACGCCCAACCGACCCCAAGGAGTCTGACGGCCCACTTGGGTGCGTCAACTGCGGTGTGCTTGGTCACACCGCAGCCTACGGAGGTTGTCCGGCCCGACCTAAGCCTCGCCTATCAGGACGGGCGAAAGCCCATGCCCCAGCCCCAACTAATGTAGGCCAGGCTCATCCTCGCCCGAGCCACAATGCCTGGGCTAAGCCACTTAGTTGGGTTCAGGGTTCAGCGGTCAATCACACCAGCTTCCCCCCTCTTCCCCCTTCTAGGCAGTACCCCTCTACTCCCAATTCTTCCGCTGTGGCTAACAAGCCAAGCAAAATTCAAACAGCTCCAGCTGATTTATCAACTAGAGCCATGCCCCTTAACTCAACAAGACCCCCTCCACCACCGACAGAAACTAGGGACTATTTAACAGACCTACTGACCATCTTGGACAGAATAGACCCTGATGAAATTGATGAGTTTTTACTCAAAATTGATACTGCAGCACTAAAGCAGGACCCTGCTGCTGCCTTGCGAGCCTGTCAAGCTCACAGATCATTGATTTCGGCGATCAAAGGCGTTCTCAGGAACCGTAATGTCTATTCTCCGTAATGGATACCACACCCGGTAGGATTAAACCTAGTGCATTGAGATTGGCCTTTTTTAACGCTGATGGCTTGAAGAGACAAAGTGACTTAGTATCCGCCTTCCTATCAGACCACCAAATTGACATTCTCCTTGTACAGGAGACTTTCCTTAAACCCCAACACAGAAACCCCAACATTTCTAATTATAAATTGATTAGAAATGATCGCACTAATGGAATTCGTGGGGGCACGGCAATCTATTATCGGAGAAGCCTGCACGTCTCCCCGTGTGACTGTCCACCGCTTCAAAACATAGAAGCCTCAGTTTGCCGAATAGCAATGAGGGGTCATCAAACTATTACTATCGCCTCATGCTACCAAAGACAGGGCTCAACAGACAGTCTTAGGCAACTCAAGGAGTCTGACATCTCCTCCCTTCTTAGTTTGGGTGATTCCGTCATCATTACGGGTGACCTCAATAGCAAACATGTCGATTGGAACTGTAGAGTGACAAACTCAAACGGTCCTCTCTTAAAGAAAGCCACCGAGAAATTTGCTATTGAACTATTAGCCCCAATGACTCCTACGCACTTTCCTAAGAACAACCCGGACTCGGAAGGTGACATCCTCGATATTATGCTTCTTAAAAACATTCTTCTCCCAATAAGAGGGATAGAAGTATTCCATGAACTGATATCCGACCATCGCCCCGTGATATCTATACTTGGTGATATTGAACCCCGCCCGCCCGCCATAAAATCAACCATAGACTGGACTTTGCTCCACAACACATTTAAGAGAAACTCCCCCTCCGAAGAATTAGAAAGAATCCCACAAGTCATCGATTCTCAATCTGATGTTAACATAGCTATAGAGTCGCTGACTTCGCACATCCAGAAGTCAATTCAAGCCTGTACTAAGCCGGTAAACTCATCTGGTGATAGTAGGTGGAGATTACCTGAGGATATACGCGACCTCATCCGTGAGATGCGCGCTGCCACCAGAGCCTATGATAACTTCCCGAGCACTGACAACAAAATCGCAATGCGTCGTTCCCAGCAATTAGTTAAAACTGCCATCAAAAATCACAAATCCCAGAGATGGGATCAACTTCTGGTAGAGCTCACCCCAGATCATCAGGCTTACTGGAGGTTAGCGCGCACTCTCAAATCGGACGCGGTCGTGGATATCCCAGCCCTCTCCAAACCCGACAAATCACTAGCTTTCGAGGATGCTGACAAGGCTGAGTGTCTGGCTGACAGTTTAGAGGGTCAATGTTCATTGTCAAATGAACCTTTTGACCAATCCCACGTAGACCTGGTGGACTCTGAAGTAGTCAGACGCTCATCACTTCCCCTTCAAGATACTATCGAGCTAGTTAACATCGATGAGGTCAATCTTATTATCAAGGAGCTTCACTCCAATAAAGCCCCTGGCTCTGACGGAATTGCTAACCGGGTTCTTAAGAACCTCTCCTACCCCCTTCTAGTCCTATTGGTGACCATTCTAAATTCCGCCATTGCCACCTGTATGTTCCCGGATGCATGGAAGGAAGCTGATGTGATAGGAATTCATAAACCGGGTAAAGATAGATCGATACCAACCAGTTACCGCCCTATCAGTCTCCTTAAATCCTTTGGCAAGATCTATGAGAGGGTGTTAAACAGACGACTGAAGGCAATAGCCTTCGGTAGAGGCCTCGTTCCAGACGAGCAGTTCGGTTTTAGAAACGGTCATTCCTGTGTCCACCAGGTACACAGGATCACCGAATTTATTTTGGACGGTTTCAACCAAAAGAAGCCGAAAGGAACGGGTGCCTTATTTTTCGATGTGGCTAAAGCGTTTGACAAGGTTTGGCACAACGGCCTGATTTACAAGCTGTACAACTTGAATTTCCCTGACAGACTAGTTCTTATTATCAGAGACTTTCTCTCTAATAGGAACTTTAGGTATAGAGTGGAAGGCACTCACTCTAGACCTCATCCAATAAAGGCGGGAGTCCCACAAGGCTCTGTGCTCTCGCCTCTCCTATTCTCACTCTTCACTAGTGACATCCCCAAACATCACAACGTACAGCTTGCCCTCTTCGCCGATGACACAGCTCTCTATTACTCTGGTAGGAATAGAGAAATAGTCATTAAAAGGCTCCAAATAGCCGCCACTCTCTTGGGCGATTGGTTCAAGAAGTGGCGGATTGAACTCAACCCAGAAAAAAGCCAGGCTATATTCTTCTCCCGCTTCACACCACTCAGTCAGTGGTCTCGTTTACCACAAATCTCCCTGTTTGGTCGGGCTATTCCATGGACTCGCCAAGTGAAATACCTTGGAGTGACACTGGATAGCCGTCTCACCTTCGGACCGCACATAAGAATTGTGAGGAATAAAGCCAAATTCGTTTTAAGCCGGCTTAACCCGCTTATTCAATCCAAGAGCAAACTCTCCTTACGCAATAAGCTAAGATTGTACTTAGCTTGCGTCCGTCCTATTTTTACATATGCTAGTGTGGTGTTCGCGCACGTGGCCAAAACCCACCTAGATACTCTCCAAATCCTCCAAAATAAATTTCTTCGTCGAGCCACGGGTGCCCCGTGGTTTGTGCGAAATTATGATCTCCACAAAGACCTGAAAGTGCCTACCATCCGCGACTTCATTAAGAAAGCTTCTACTCGATACTTCGATAGAGCTTTTCACCACTCCAATCCCCTTATTCGCTTTGCGGCTGACTACGCCGCATCTCCCGAGGCCACCCAACCGAGACGTCGTCCCCGCAACATTCTCTCAGACCCTGTAGACGCCATTACGGCGCAATTAAATTTACAAGTACCCCCGGACACAGACAACCCCGACCCGACTATACCCACCCGTCCATTGTACATCCACCGCCCGCGCACGCGCAGGCGGAGGCGGCAACTTAGATCACTCACACCAGACACTGCTCAAGCCGCAGACGCCCCACATGACGCCGTACACTCTACGCCGGCACAAGACACACAGAGACGCAGCGACACACCTTAGTTGTGCCCGGCTGCCAAGTTCACTTCATTCACCACAACCCTCCCAGGTTGGGTCTCTCCCCCGGTAGGGCACGCACTCACGTGTGAATAAACTATTTGAGGCGGGGACTACCTGTCCCGCCCACTCCCAAGGCAAAGTTTTGAAGGACAAAGAGTCTAAAAACGACAAGACCAAGCCAAAAAAAAAAAAAAGCACAGCTTATATCAGGGCAAAACATTGCTTTAGCGTAGGTGAAGGGTAAAGGGGGTGAGCGAAGCGAAGCCCCCTTTATCCTTCGTATTAGGTTGAATATGTAGAACAACAAAAATTCTTAAAACATAAACTTAAGTACACATAAAATATTTTGATGTGTACTTAAGTAATTGTATATTGTATACGTCTTGTTGCCTAGGAACGTAAAGACAACTCGTTAAACGTTTCGTTCACTCACTTGTTGGTACTTTAGCGACTTGGTTAAACGTCGGTCTTTAATTAACGGTCTAGGCCCTAGACCAGACACTTAACTAACACCCTAGACTCTAGGGTGTTAGTTAAGTGTCTGATTTAACAAACTAACTGCGACATTTACACCCGAAATACGTCTGATTATTTTTATGCCGTATGCTGCGGAACGCAGTAGGTATACCCGCTAGAGCATCCAGGTGAGGTGCCAATTGAAGTTTTTAATCGAGAGTGATGCCAAAAAACACAGTTTTATCCACAAGGTTGGGTTTTTCGTATTTAATTTTTAGTTCTACATGCTCAGTTATTATATGTCTATTTGACTGTGAGCTTATATGCTAGGTTGTAGTAATGTCGTACACAAGATACGTGATTTACGCATAACTGTGACGGCCGAGTCGTTATTGCTGCAATACGTGAGGTTCGGCACAAAATTTATTTTTCTTTAACACCTATTGGAAAATGCCGAAGGTCACAATAATGTTTTGAGAACAAGATCTATAAATACTCAAAGGCCTCCTTCGTTTGTACCTCCTTCTAACCCTTCTAAACGGCATTTTTAGGGTTCCGTACCTGAGAAAAAAAGGAACCCTTATACGATCACTTTGTTCTCCGTCTGCCCATCTTATACGATCACTTTGTTCTCCGTCTGCCCATCTTATACGATCACTTTGTTCTCCGTCTGCCCATCTTTCACACTCTTTTTTCTCAGGAACGCATGCAGGTGTCGAATTGAAATAGATATCAATTAATCAGGTCTGTGGACCCTTCGAGCTATGAAACAATAAAACAATACGGCCGTTTATGTCCCAAATTTGCTGAACTTGCTAAATTTGCTTGATACTCGCAAGGGAAACAAAACCTAAAGGGTACTTCCGGTTGACCTGGGATGAAATGAAATTTAGGAAAAAGCAAGGTATTAACAGGTAAAGGGAAAAATCTGAAAACTGAAATATCTGTTTGTCTGCCTATACGTATGTCAAGACCCCTTTTCTCAGGAACGCGTGGAGGGATCAAGTTGAAACTAATATCAATTGCTCATGTCTCCATTCTGTTGAAGAAGTGAAAAAATCAAACATATAGGTCAAGGCGATCAAAAATACCGCGGTTTATGTCACAATACGTTGCTGCAGTAGCTTGATACTCGCACGGGAATCAAAACCTATAGGGTACTTCCCGTTGACCTAGAATCATCAGGAATTTTGGCCAAGAGCAAGGTCTTATAGCACAAATAAAGGATAAAATCCGAAAACTGTAAATTTGTAGTTTGATAACAAAAAATAAAATTATTGGTGAAAATACATAACTACATAGAGACCCTATCTTTAACTCATCTAGGAGCTTCTATTCACCTATCACACATGAGATGCAGGTTTGAATCCCGATGCTGACCACGTACCTATGCCTCTGCCACCTCTTGTAAGAAAAGGGGACCCGTTATGTATGTAACTGTACAATTATCTAACTGTTATATTAATAATTTGTACTAGCCGCCCGTGGGCACGGTTTCGCATACGCGTTTTAAGGCTTGTCATAGTTTACGACCAGAAAATTGTACGTCCCTTTAAGGTAGCTAAGCATCACAATCATCTTTATATCTATATAATATTGTTGGGCATGGGCTTTTCCAGATAGAATCCAAAACAGCTTCGCCTCCCAGTTCAGACAAATAGCCGCTTCAAATAGACAAACAAAACACCTCTACAAGCAAGCACGCTTTTTTGGTCACGTGATTTGGGCACAGATATTCAATCATTCAGCCTACACACGTAACTTAACAGCCTTTGATTAATGTGCAGTCTGATGATGATTTATTTATTAAATGGCTCGATGATATTTGCAGAAATTATTTGCAATACTGGATTCCCGTGATGGACGAACTTTTTCCATATAAATGACATACATACATAATATCTACAAGTGTATTAGGAACCTTTGCTGCGCGAGTCCAACCCACACTTGACCGTTTGTTTCAGAGCCTCAGGCTTAAAAAATATAAAACGTCTGTGGTTTTCCACAACATGAAGTGACCTTTTTGTTCCCAGAACACAATATACGAATGGGTCAGGGACCACCGGGTCCATCACGCCAACTCAGAGACCACCTCCGATCCACATGACGTGCGACGAGGGTTCTTCTACGCCCATGTGGGCTGGCTCATGATGAAGAAGCACCCTGACGTCATCGCCAAAGGCAAGGCCCTTGATCTGCGTGATATAACCGAAGATCCGCTGGTCCAGTTTCATACCAGGTGCGTGTTAAATGCTTTTAGTGTAGGTCGAAGCCTTTTGCTAGGGATATACGTAAGGAGAGCATCGCTATGCCAAACCGGGCTCAAACCACCGAAAATGACCATAGTTTATGTGACGCAACACGGAATGCCAAACCTAACCTAAATAAACAATATCTTGTTCCAGACACTTCATCCTCATCAAGCTGCTGTGTTGTTTCTTACTGCCCACCCCTATACCCCTGCTGTGGGGCGAGACCTGGCAGTTTTGTGTGATCTCGCAGCCGATACTCCGCTACATGTGCAGTCTCAACTTCACCTGGTCCGTGAATAGCTTCGCGCATCTTTGGGGGAACAAGCCTTACGATAAGTATGTCATTTTATCTTCGGCCGTTATGGACTTCGCATATCTACTTAATAAATCCCAAGAATACGTCAATGAAGAAGTCATAGTGACGCGGATTCCATAGAATTCGTTCCTTGATCCTCTGTTTTGGACGGAAACTCTATAGAATTCGCATTTCCATTGCAGTTATAGGTAGCCCTGCTCTTTGTGTCCATGTAGGTACTTCCACAGGTTGGATAGTGTAATATTAGACCATTTTCGCACACATAGAAAAATTATCTCTTCCTTCTCACTCGCTCCTTCGGTTTACGTGTTTGTTTTATGTGTCCAAAACGTAATACTTGACATTCGATCATCGTCCGCGAAAGAGTTAACTGGTGGACAGAGTCATGAAACTTTGCACAGGCGTTCCTTTAAGTAACGTAGGGTAGCACTAAGCAGGGATTTGGCGACATTCAAACCCTAAGGGAGGCAAATAGGGGTTATAGTTTGTATGAAAAACAAAAACTACTTGACGTATTAAGCTGAAATTTTACATGTAGATAGTCTATGGATGCGAGACGTCAGTTAACAAGTGGTTTTCCCTATTAAGGGGGGGCATGGGGGGTGAACTTTGTATGAACAAAAAAATACTTGAATCTGAAATTTGGTAGATAGGTAGTTTAAAGATGTGAGACTTCAGTTCAGTAAAGGTTTTATCCAAATTTGTCCCCAAATGTTTGTGTGAAACTCAAATCAACTTGATCCGTGAAGATGTGGCGTCGCACATACATATGTTTAGAGGCAGATTCTAGATACGAGACGTCAATGAGAGTGTAATTTTCGAAATCGCCCAGAGAGAAAAAAGGGATGAAGAGTATTTACAACAGGGCCGTATCACGGGTGGGGTACGAATAAGAAATTAAAAGTTAAAAAAGAAGAAACATTAGTATCGGCGCCATTTTTACAGAACTCCACGCTGGTGAAGCCGCGAGCAACGGCTAGTTTTAGCAATAATCAGGCGACAGCTAGAGAGTCAATGTGTTAATAGTAGTTTATGTGACTGATACATAATGGAGGGCATTAAAACTCGAGCTCGAGAATTTTAATGCTTAATTATGTACAGTTACATACACTAGTTTATCTACACACATATCATAAGCTCTCTTTGATGTGTTCAGGAACCGCATGTTTGACCGGCATTGTGGCTCTGCAGTTGTTTAGCTTGTTCTGTAGCACCAACTTCGGGCATCGGCGTTCGAAATTTGAATGTCAGTACCAACTTCACAGATAAACTAGGGGCGGCACGAGGCGGGCGTCGTCGTTCGAAATTTGAATGTCATAATGTGTAGAAAAATTACACATTATGGTCATAATGAGTAATTTTGTAAAGAAATGCGTTTTTACCAAGTAGTTTAACATTATGCTGATCGTAACGTGCGGTTTTTGTACGCAGTAAAGAGGGTTTATGATACGTGTGTAGATCAAACATATTATCATTAATTCAGTCCATAACAATAATAATAATATCTTGGACACTATTTACACACATTGATCTAGCCCCAAACTAGGATTCCCTGTATCTTGGGTACTAGACAACGATACACATACTTATATAGATAAATGTTATATTTAGATAGATAAACAACCATGACTAGGGTACAAACATCCGTTCTCATCAAACAAATATTTGCCCCCACCGGGACTCGAACCCGGGACCCGTGGCTTCGTAGGCAGGGTCACTGCCGACTCGGCCATTCGGGTTGTCGAAGTCCATTTTACTCATGTTTACAGAGACATTATGCCGTCGGAAAATGGTATCGTCGCGTTCTTCTCCATGGGCGAGGGTTGGCACAACTACCACCACACATTCCCCTGGGACTACAAGGCGGCCGAACTGAGCTACAACATCAACCTGACAACCCTAGTCATAGATTTCTTCGCGAAGATCGGCTGGGCTTATGACTTGAAGAAAGCGTCGCCATCCCTCATCAGAGCGATAAGCAATAAAAAAGGGCCAGTTCAGGGGCGGGTGAAAGATCCTGCAAAAGACATGTAGTTGTAAGCAGCCTTCAACTCTGTTGACGATAGTGTTAAGGACTTTTACACAATGTCAACTAGGGACATCGTGGTAAAGAAACACACGCGGAAGGTGTAGGGACATTTTGAAATAGGTACCAAAAATGACAAAGCTCAAATCGATTGTCCTCTGATCTTCACTTCCAAGAAGCTCAAGGTCAAATCTATGATAAGTCATCTCTACTCATCACGTTCTTAAACTTTAACTTTTTGACCGCCATACATCACATAGAACATGTGTTACTCACGCCAAACTTGTTTGCTATGGCTATGCAAAATGCAACTTAATTACTACGAGGTAAGGTTTCTTTTCTTTTAATGCAAAAATAGTGTCGGCTATAGCCGAGATGGCGCCAGCGGCACGACTTTCAGCTGTCGGCCATTGCCGACTGGGCGGTCTAAAGGTTAAATGGGTTCGAAAATGTGTATACTATTAATCTTATTATTTATGTCTAAAATCACTCGATATATGCTGTGGATATATAAGGTGCGATTGGATTGCGCCGTGATTTGAATAAAACCGTTGACAAAAATACAACATAGTAATAGGTATATAGTGGTTTAATTACATCACATTATATTGCTCACCAGTAAAATGACAATTGTTGTGTAATTTTTTTTTCAACCAATTCACTAGAAAAACACCCATATGTTAGTCCTACAATATATTTTCGTACTGGATTATGACGACGTAGCGTGGATTTTTAGGTATGATTTCTTTAGACTATACTAAGTTATATGTTGTAAATTTTATTAAAGTTTTAGTGTTTAAGATTGTAAATAAACCGAGGTAAGTATTATTCATACCTAATTTGTCGAAATGTTAAGTTCAAACAACGCCTTTTAATAAAATATAAAGTGAGTATAAATATAAAGTTTATTATTTCTTAGATTTTAGTGTTTATAAAAATAACAATAACATTTCTCGTAACAAACTTAAGTACCAAATTTAATAATTGAGTGGGGAAATATTAAGGAATTAGTTGATATACTTGAACCAAATATATTTACATTTCTAATTGAGTACCTTCAAATATCATTGTATCATTATAATTTACATCCTTAAGATTTAAAAGTATACCCCTAGATATTATAAAACAGAATATTACAATATGAATACGTATTTACATCTGCTTAATTTGATATGGTTACATTCTACTGTTAGCTAAAACTAGGCAACGCAAAACTTTTTGGTAGACGGCACTGTGTTTTGTCACATGTCAGTTTTCAACAGCAAAGTTCTAAGGATATTGACAATTCATTTCTCTGATCAACAAAACTTTTTGGTTAAACTTGCTTTACTTACTGACTGCATCTGAGATGCACGAAACTTGTCTTACTTACTCTGTGTTGGTGACAAAAACTTGGATTTTTTTAGTTTTCTTCCCCATTTGTGGACCATATTGCACAGAAGTAAAATAGTGCTTTGCTGACAATATATTACAGGATCCGACACCATATATTTGTGAACTCCAATCGTTTATTATCTCGCGGATTCATCTAGCGTGATTGTAAACTGTCGATAAAGAAAGGTACCGTGGTACTGCGTACCTGCTTACAATATAACGTTTATAATCAATCGATGTCAAACCGTTAAACGTATCAAGACAAGAGCGTTATATTTTTACTTTTGATTGGTAGATTTGTCAATTTGAAAGGGATTCTTATAGAAATTCCCAGATGTTAGAAAAACATAAGCCTACTCATTTGAACTTGAATTTCACACGAAATATCATGGCGAAGTGGTAGGTCAGGGTAGGTGAAAGCTAAAGGGAATGAACGAAGCCGCCTTATCCTTCGTGTTGGCATCAAAGGACAGAATAAGCCATTTTGAGGCCTCTCTGTCTAGCTCTAGTTGACGGTTTGACATTAATAGATTATAAACTATCAAAATAAATAGGTACGTTAAACTATATTGATGAGTTCAAAATTTATCGATAGTTTACAATCTCATGCGGTAGATTATAAACTAATGGTTTTCACAATCTTACGTTTATACATATGTTTTTTTTTAATCATTATGTATGATGTGATTGTTACGGTAGTGTATCAAAATATTTTTATATAAAATGTTTACTAGCTAATCTCTTTTTTATAAAGTTATACATAGTTACGATTCATCAGCTGATTTAGCACTTTTTTATTCGACAAACGTATTTTTTTAAATGCCTTCAAGCAATTTCATTTAAAAATATAAAAAATACATTTACAAAATTATATTTAAATTAGCTGCACCTTACCTATAAATTGGAATGTTTTTATTGCTAACTTGGTCTATATTAGTGTTAACCTCCAAACTCATTCTCCATCAGTCTTTAGTAATATTCTTTGTTAGGTACTTATCAAGACAGACGCGAGATTGCGCTATTCTCGGATTAAATTTGACAACTCTATACAAATTGATGTGTAGTTTTCAAAGTAAGTGCTCGCGTTCATCAATGTCTTAGGGGACATTCCCTGTAATAAGTGTTACAAGTGGTACCACGTTACGCCCCATATCAGAATTCAGTCATTCAACATTCATGTACAGTTGCAACTACATTCGTAATCTCTCTAGTCTTTTAACCGCCACACATCACATACAACATGTGTTACTCACACGCCAAACTTGTTTGCTATGCTATGCAAAATACAACTTAATTCATACGAGATAAGGTTTATTTTTATATAAAAATCGGCTATAGCCGACATGGCGCCAGTGGCACGACTTTCATTTGTCGGCCAGTGCTGACTGGGGCGGTCAAAGGGTTAAGGTGTTAGTTCAGTGGTCTAAAAATGCCTGTAAATCCGAGATACCAGTGACCTATAAGCACAGAACTTTACAGGCCTACAATTTGTAAGGTGTCCACAAAGTGGCAAGTCCCAGTTCATTTTTAATGCAGATGCAGAGGATATCACTGGCTTTTCAGCGCGGAAATGCTGCCAGCGTTATTGGAACCTTTAGCTCGGAAATGTCACGGGGCGGCTTGTTCGGTTAATTTTAAGTTTTGACATTTTATAATTTCTAATTGATATTTAAATGTATTTTGACGAAGCGTGTGTGGATAGTATTTTGATTGTATGGTTTTTTAAGTAATTGAAAAGAGAATAAATAAATATATGTCTATTGACTCGTATATCCAAATAATATTGTAAATATGAAAGCAGCGATGTTTGGATGTTTGTGTGTTTTTAATTACATATTGTGTTTGACCACTTTGTTGTCGCCATACAAATTTTACGCCTGTAAAAAATATGTTATAGGCCACTGCCATCCCGCAGTTACATATATAATTGTCGTCAAACTTCTTGAGCATGATTTGACGTAGTGGGGGAACACTCTCACTCTCTCAAACACTGCCAAAGAGACGCCTTTATCTCGCTTGCGCCATCAAGGTCGATGTTCAAGAAGTTTGACGACAACTATACTAATAACTATATTCACATTTGTCAAAATTAACATTCCAAATCCATCCTGTAAGTAAAGTCCGCGCCAGGTTTCTTGCCCTCTGAGCCAGTTTAAATTCCGTCCAAGAGAAATGTATCAGCCAGGCCGCAGACAGCAGCGGCACCTGGTACGTCAGAGAAGCGTCTGCGCCGTCAGCACGCGGATCGGCGCCGGCTTGCCTTGGGAGAGGCTCTCCCACGCGACCAGCAGACCGTCGGCGTACGCGCCGAATAGCAGGTCACTGTCGCGGCTGTAGCAGAGGCTGCGACAACATATCAATATTATACTTCGTCTAGCCGTACATTGAGACAAGATTTTTCGAACCCAAACATTCTGTAGCCAAGGTTATGATATAATACACAAACTTTATTTTAACGTTGTCATGTCACATTAATATCTTCTGGATCTTCTACAATCGTATTTCTCATCAATCATAAAAAAGAATATTTTAAACCAATTTAGTTTTGTTGAACAAACAAATTGAATATTTTGAGGCTATAATTTTATTTTATTACCGGACATATGTTGAATCTCTGAAATATATAAAGAGGCCCACTTACAAAATTTGCCGCGGAGTTATCAATTTTGATACTGAAATATTTATAGGTAAATGAGTTCTATTCATTGTTGTTTGTGAATTAGCGCTGGAATTTTGGAAGATAAAGATAACATATTTGTGAACACAGGTAATAATACATGTAAAAGCACATCATAGACGACGGCGGGGGCAGCGGCCAACTTTATCTACAGTCCACTTTCTATCATTTACCTGGCCTATCTAATACATTTACAGATGTCAGGTAAGTTCTTTGGGCTCAGTGTTCCGCCCAGGGTTATACAAATATTAATAATAAGTGAAATAAATTAAATTCAGCATAGAGTCATGTCATCTTGATATAAAAGTTAATTTCAGATTAATATTAAAGTCAGCAAGTTCAGTAATGTCATATTATAAATAATTTTACATGTAAATTATTAAAAGACATTACATACTTCTGTCATTGACAAAAGCCTCAATATCGTAATAGCATTTAATAACAAGTAGATTATAGTAGTTTATGTGACTGCTGCATAATGGAGGGCATTAAAACTCGAGAGTGGGTTTATGAAACGAGCCGAAGGCGAGTTTCATAATAATATCACTCGAGAGTTTTAATGCCTAATTATGTACAGTTACATATACTAGTTTATCTACACACATATCATAAGCTCTCTTTGATGTGTTCAGGAACCGCATGTTTGACCGGCATTGTGGTTTTGCAATTGTTTAGCTTGTTCTTTAGTACCAACTTCACGCAGACGGGCGTCGACGTTCGAAATTTGAATGTCAGTACCAACTTCACAGACAAACTAGGGACGGCACGCGGGTGGGCGTCGGCGTTCGAAATTTGAATGTCATTATATGTAGAAAAACTACACATAATGACCATTATGTGTAGTTTTCCAGATACGAAACGAGTTTTTACCAAGTAGTTTAACATAATGCTGATCGTAACGTGCGTTTTTTGAACGCAGTAAAGAGGGTTTATGATACGTGTGTAGATAAAATAACTTATTCTTAAATTGTAACAAATTCATACAATTTATGTCGTTAGGTAGTTTATTGTTTTTTTTAATATTCTGTTGCATAAATGATGAATTAATATAATAGTAGTTTTTCCTTTAACTCATAGCTTACATACAATAATTATAGTAGGTTAAAAACTAAAAATACCCTTTTGAAAGCAATATATCGTATTAAGACGAATCAATTGAGCCCAAATTCGTTGGGTTTACAAGTAAGTATACCAGTCTTCCGTCTGCCACCGTCGAGATTCATCATCGGGTGATGATGATGGGAACATCGCCAGGAAATATGAATAGGACTTTTCACGACAAATCTAAGGAGCCCAAACGAGCCCACCATCGAGCTACATCATCAGACCAGCTCGATTCTATAATATGGTACAAATCAAATCAAATCAAATCAAAAATCATTTATTTCCATAGGATGTTGTTACATCACTTAGATCCGTCGTTACATTTTTTTTGGGTGAGTTCACTAACACAATGGCGGAATCTGTGGAGAAGAGCTCACCGAAGAAACTCCACAGTCGTCGCATCTTTTGCGTTTCCTTTTTTAAATAAAATATTGTCAAATTACAAAATGAATGCTAATTATATATCGAAACAGCCTGTTACTCAAACAATCTATTCCCATGGACATCTGTCCTCTAAGTAATCAGATATCCTATAGTAACCTTTTTTATACAATTTCTGTTTTATTATTATTTTAAACTTGTCTAAAGGTAAGTTTTTAATATCAGTAGGGACCTTATTGTAATAGCGTATACAATTGCCTTTAAAAGAATTACTAATTTTATGTAGTCGGCTTACATAAGCAACCAACTTGTCTTTATTTCTAGTATTAAAATTGTGTATATCACTGTACTTCTGAAAATTAGTTATATTTCTTTTTACATACACAAGATTGTCATAGATATATTGAGACACAAATGTCAGAATATTGATTTCTTTAAACTTTTCCCTCAGTGACACTCTAGGCCCTAATCTATAAATTGCACGAACAGCCCGTTTCTGCAGAATAAATATACTATTAGCATTCGCAGCGTGACCCCACAATAAAATACCATAGGTCATTAGACTATGAAAGTAACTAAAGTAGACTAGTCTAGCGGTGTCTACGTCGGTAAGAGCTCTAATTTTTTTAACTGCGAACGCTGCCGAACTCAGTCTGTTCGACAATTTATTTATATGAGGATCCCATTGTAGTTTGGCGTCTAAAGTAATGCCCAAAAAGACAGTCGACTGCACAAGGTCCAATCTCTGTCCTTTTATAAATATGTCTGTAGTTACCGGGTTCAAATTGGGTAACACGAATTTAATACATTTAGTTTTCTTTTCATTAAGTAATAAATTGTTAACAGTAAACCAGTTCACTATACTAGAGATAGCATTGTTTACCTCGTCATAATTTGATTGCTGTCTTTTAACTTTAAATATCAAAGAAGTATCATCGGCAAACAATACTAACCCATGTTTTGCTTTAACAAGGTAAGGTAAATCATTAATATATACTAAAAACAAGAAAGGACCAAGAATTGAACCTTGCGGTACTTGCATACTTGCATACTTATTGAAGACCCAGGTGATCTTTTCCCATTAACATCGACCATCTGAACCCTATCTGTTAGATATGACTCCAGAAGGCCAAGTGCCTGATCTTTTACACCATAATGGCGTAACTTCCTGACAAGAGTGTCATGATGGACGCAATCAAAAGCCTTGGATAGATCGCAGAAGACACCTATTGCATCCATTGCGTCTTCCCAGGCATCAAAAATATTGTCGATTAGTTCAACACCAGCATCGGCTGTTGAACGACCCTTTGTGAAACCAAACTGAGCAATATGAATTAAATTATTGAGATAAAAATGACTTTGCAATTGATTAAGTATGAGTTTTTCAAATATTTTGCTAAGCGTTGGTAGTATCGATATGGGTCTAAAATTGGTGGGGTCTGATGTACTACCAGCTTTGAATAAAGGTATAACTTTACTTAGTTTCATCAAGTCAGGAAACACACCATTATCTATACATTGATTAAATATACAACAAAGGTGAGGTGCAATACAATCTACAATGGAACTAATATTTTTTACTGATAGACCATGGGCGTCAGCTGTCTTTTTCATTTCCAGGGATTTAAACGCTTTTACAATGTCTTCATTATTTACGTGCCTAAATTTAAAATCTGTTTTACATTCCTCAAAGTTTTGTTTAAGTATAGATTCAGCAGCAGCGGGAGATGAATTTAAAGACTTGGTTGTTGAAACTGGAATGTCCGTAAAGAAATTTTCGAAAGCTTTTGCTACTTCTAGGTCTGTTCTTAGCAATTGATTGTCTATCTTAAGCTTGAAGTTATTATGTGTAGCTTTGGCCTTTCCAGTCTCTCTGTTTATAATTTGCCAAGTCGTTTTCATTACATTGCTACTAGATTCAATTTTGTTTTTAATGAAATTAGATTTAGCTACGGCACAAACGCGTTTAAACATTTTTGAATAACTACGAACATAATCTATAAAGGCCGTATTTTTGTTATATGATTTCTCTTCATAGAGTTCATATAATCTTCGTCTGCTCCTATGAATTCCAACTGTCGCCCAATCACTAAACAAAGCTTTGTTATTAACTTTTATAGTTTTTGATTTAAATACCGTATCATATTCATTTTTGACAAGGTTAAATACTGAGTTGTACAACAAATTTGGATCGTCACTGTATGGTATTTCCCATAGTTTATCTAAAATATTATTCCTGTAGTGTTCAAGCCGAGTGTCACTAACGGGCACACATGTAATATCCTCTTTTTGGTCCTTTTTTATTTTAATATTGAATATACCTATCTGACCAGAGTGATCAGAGGTTAATTTATTGATGACCGATTTGAAAATGGGCGTAATGTTAGTAAATATATTGTCAATGCAGGTAGCAGATGTTGTAGTAATTCTAGTAGGCTCCAAAAACAGATAGTTCATGTTGTGACATAAAAATAAAGATTTTAATCTAGTACAAATATTATTATCCTCTAACAGATTAACATTAAAATCACCACAAATTATATAAAAAAAAAATGTTTTTATCGCTGATTTTAATCAACACTTCATCCATTTTCTTTTCGAATAAATCAAAGGATGAATCTGGTGGTCTGTATACGCTCATTACAATAAGTTGTTCAAGTTCAATACAGGCTATTTCCATGGTACGCTCAACAGACAGGCTCACTATGTCAACTCGTTCCTTATATTTAAAACTATTATTTACAAGTATTAATTATTATATACATACATTTGTATTGCCATCTGAACTACATATACATACCAAAACCAGACATAGGCAAATTTTTCTATTCCTAGATTTGTTGCACACTGTTATTTAGATACAGGTCGACCTAAAAAAAGGCTGTTAAAACGCTAGGTTAAAGGTGCAAAAGAAATCTTATAATATCCCATTTTTTTCATCTGTGTAATCAATCTTTGTAATTACCTAGTCGGTCCATAAGTTCTGTCACAAATATTTTGCCGCATAGTAAATAATACCAAGTTTTATTTTATTTAATACTATATATGGTTTGATAGCTCATTAAATACTGATAAATTAGAACGATTATTGGATTTAAATGCTTAAAGCCATATTACACAAATGCTAGTTTCTTCAGAGATTTTGCACTTTTTTACCCAATCAAAAATACGGACGTGATTCACTTTATCTTTTTTCCATGACTCTTAAAACCTTTCAAATTTACGTGAGATTTTAGTCAGAACCCTCCCTGAACCCGTTACCTTCATTTTGAAGCATAAGATAACTAAGTCTGGGTAAAACTAATTTTCATATTCACATTTTACGTAGTGTACTTGTTGCCCACAAGATCATTTTTATACGTTTTTCTGAAAACGTAAAAAGTACGTAAAGTTCTCTTTGGGAGCAGTTGGAACTGAAAGCTAACAGAAAATCAAATACTAGTTGTTAAGCATGGTCTAAAATCAAGGTTTCAGAATAAATAAAAAAAAACCTTGTTGGTTATCTGGAACACTGTTTTTTGATTAAATTTGCGGTAAGTGGTATTTTTGTCAGTTGCGGCGTGTTTTGGGTTCGCGATTGTCTCAAGTTATAAGGTTTTTTGTCATATTGCGATAATCGTACAAAATGTATTGTATTGCAATTTGATTCGTATAAAATAAGCTTTTTAATCATGTATAATACGAATAAGAAAAAGTTTATTGCTGAGTTTTATCTATCAAAAACCTTGTGACAGAACTTAAGGACCGACTAGGTATTAATAACGACCGGTTTAAATTATTCTTATCATATCCATGTTAAATCAGACACTTATCTAACTCGCAAGACCGTTAATGAAATACGACGTTTAACCAAGTCACTAAAATTCCTTCAGACAAGTGAGTGAACGAAACGTTTAACGAGTTGTCTAAACGTTCCTAGGCAACAAGACATTACAATATAAATAATTTTTATGTGTACTTATTTATTTATATATATGTGTATGTTTATGTTTTAAGTATTTTTTGTTGTTCACATGTTCACATGTTCACATGTTCAACCTAACACGAAGGATAAAGGGGGCTTCGCTTCGCTCACCCCTTTTACCCTTCACCTAAGCTACCGCAATGTTTTGCCCTGAAATAAGCTGTGCAAATCAGCTGTTATCGTGACGCCATCTTGTTTTCCAACACGCCGGCTTTCGGTATGACAGATTGTTAAAGGTTTTCGACAATGCTTTATTGAAATCAAAATGCCAGTGATTTGGTTAAACGTCGCCATTTAATTAACGGTCTAGAGAGTTAGTTAAGTGTCTAATTTAACCAACCAACTGCGACATCCATATCATTATACATGCTTGCCAAGGTCTGGCGAACTCCCGCAAACCAACATCAACATTCACAATATTAAGGGCAAGACTATTAATATATTTACCAGGAACTATATTGCCTCTCTGATTAATTATATCTGTCTGTATCTGGGATGAAAAATTTCACTTTGTAAATTATCCCGGAATAAGTATTCTAAAGGGAATTTCTGTGAAATTATTTATACATGTTGTATTCCTTACCTTACTAGCCCTTGGCCCGAGGCCGCTGTAGGTATGTAGGTGACAGGGCGGAGGTCCCACGATGAGAACAACCGCACACCGCCACTCTCAAGGGCCGCTGCGATACTGTTCACGCTTATACCTGGGGAATGTAAATGTAACTGTAGCCCATATGTCCCCACTGAGAGGCAGGGGCCTTTACCCGTAAACGAGTAAGATTGAGCCATGCTCCAACACGCTGGCTCAGTGCGGGGTGATGGAGGATGGATGCTGCCCGACTATCAGAAGTTATTAATTAGCCCTGAGATAGCATTACGACTACTACTAGCAGACGACCTGTCTAGCCTAGCGGGTAGTGCCCTGCCTAAGAAGCTGTCGGTCCAGGTTTCGAATCCTGGTAAGGGCAAATATTTGTGTGATGAGCATGAATATTTGTTTCTTAGTCTTGGGTGTTTTCAGTGTATGTACATAAGTATTTATCTCTATTAAATAAATCGTCGTCTAGTACTCATAACACAAGCCTTATTGGGCTTACTATGGGCCTAGTTTGATTTGTGTAAGTATTTATCTCTAATATTTATTTATAAAAAAAGAATAAAAAAACTACGACCGAATAGAGATAGTAGCCGGGACCTTCAGCTTAACGTGACATCCGAAACACGGAAGCGTCCCAAACAAATACCACAAAGAAACGGACACTCATCCGGTACCCGTCTCGGCCAGATGTTGCTGCCCGCACGATCGTGTCCGATGTGCGAATAGCGGTAGACAGTCAACATTTTGACAGATACATTTGGTGTTTATGGCTGTACGATTGACTATGCGGCGAGGGCCTCATACTTATTACGAGCGACGTATACACGGTGAATTTTCAGACATTTTGTTCGCTTGGCGCAGAGATTAGGTATAAGCAGTACAACTGGTTTGCAGATTAGTTTTCATTTTTAAATCTTAAATAAAAAAATAAACAGAGTGAGAAAGAATTTCCAAAAATTGAGTGGAGATGGAGTTGAAATCGTAGAGTCACGACAAGTAAGATGGCACGCACGTGGAATCACGCGACTGTATCTACGCATGGAGCGATGGTGTACTTCTATTTACTCTCACAATGTTTGTATTATTCTTAATATTTCCCCAGGTTTATATTCATTATGTTCATTAGGTCTTAGGAGTTTACATGTTTGTGACGTCTCTGTTCTTGGTGCCCACGACACAGGGTATCTTAGGGCCAGAAGCAATGTATGTGCCTATTTGTAAATGTTAAGCCTGTTGAAGTTCGTAAAGAAGGTTCGTTGGTAAGAAGAAATCATTTTGGTGATTATTTCAATTGTAGCCTAAAGAAATAGTACTAGTTATCTAAGATAATGTTTGTGACTTACTTTAATTTTTAAAGATACGACACAATTATATTTTCTATTTGAAGATCTGGATGTACATCTCCAAATTACAGATTTATCTGCGTAGGCTTTATTTATTGAATATCGGTGACCTGCATGAAATATCACCCTACCCCTGAAATATGTCCCATTTTAATGCAATTAAAAAAAACTAGAAGAGAAAATTGGAGAGGAAAAGTTGAATTTGCTCTAGCTTTGCAACTAGTAGGGCAAATCGAACTGTTTACCTCCAATTTTCTCTATCGTTAGAACTAATATAGCAATATATATATATAAGTAGCCCATTAATGTCCCCACCGAGGGGCAAAGGCCTTTACCCGGACACGAGTAAGCGTACGGATCAAGCCATACTCCACCACGCTGGCTCAGTGCGGGTTGATGGAGGGGTTTTACGACCACTACCACGTAGCGATAGTAGCCGGGACCTACAGCTTAACGTGCCATCCGAAACACTGAACGTCTGATAATGTACTTAAGATAAATTAATTATCTAATTGGTACATGGTCAGGAATCGAACCTGAATCTCCTGTGTGAGAAGCAATTTTCTCTATCGTTAGAACTAATATAGCAAATTGGAGTAAAATAAGGTACAGTCGTCTAATAAGGCCCACCAGTTGGCAAGGCCCAGGCGCAGAAAACCGACTTATATACAGTTGATTTGCGCGAGCTTCAAAGTACGTATGGAATAGATCAATAGGAACGCAGAAACGCAACAGCGGGCAGCGTGGGGTCGCCATCTTGACAATGACGCCCGGTTGTTCGCCGATGTCGGTCGCGGCCACTGATTACGCTAAATTGTGCGCCCACAAAACGTAAGGTTTTACTTGTTTATACAGCGATTTGTAAGTAGATTTTTGTTTAGAGTGTTTATTTGATCATTATTATAGACATGTGCGATTCCAAGTCTATTTATTTCGAAAATGATCAATTTGTTTTGGAAGGCCCATGTCGTTTAAGAAAGCCCAAAAAAATTGTTGCTCGGGCCATACAAGACTCGGCTGGGCCTTCCAACCCTACTGTAGTCTAATAAAGCCCGCTAGTTTCTGTAGTGTTAAAATTAACTAACAATGTTTTACTGAGCGTTACACAAGTGCTTGATGATGTTGATAAATACACTTATAATTACTGATTGGAAATCCGGATGCTTTCGGTAAATTGAGTTGTACTGAATTTTAAAGGGCCTTGTAACCGACCTTAGGGGCCTTCTTAACGATATCTTTGTAATAAGGCCCAATGTATGAAAATTATAAATAAAAAAACCTTGACAATAATTACTCAATTATAGCATGAATAACAATATTTGTAAATAAAATACTAATATTTATTCACAAAACACCTAAAAAGTCAAAAGCTAGGCTGATTTCCCACACAGTGGAAACGCATATTTTACTAACTGATTGATGATTTTTGTTTAAGTTTCCTGTTATAACGTTCATGAATATCACAATGTTCATAGTTATTCAATCTTTAAGGTCTTTAATGCATACTTTTACGCCAAACGACCTACAATCAGATGATTTCAAAAAAGATGTTTTCAAAACGTTCAAAAAAGTAACTTACCGTCGTTATAGCTATAAAAAGTACATTTATTTGGATTTTGAAATAATCATAACTTTCATTGTAAACCTTTTTTTCCTTGAGGGTGGTTAAATAAAGCTTTTATTTCAATTTGTAAAAAAGTAGGCCTTACCATACGACGGTACCTTAGTTCAATTTGCTCTATCGCTAAAACTCGTAGAGCAAATTGGTAGAAAATGTCCAATTTGCTCTATTAGTAGATACAATCGTTGAGCATAGTGGACAGATTCAGCTTAACAGCTAGCATTCTGCATTCCCACTTGAACGATAAAAATATATAATATAATAAACATAAGAAGTTTCATTTAGTGACTCTCACGATAGGCTCGAAATTGTATACAATGTGTAACAAACATAACATTACAAGCACATTCATTGCTTCTGGCCCCACACTAGGATACCGTGGTGTGGGAGCAGCGACGTCAAACATCCAAGACGAGACATGAGAAGTTTCTTTTTCTTCGTCCCCATCGGGATTCCCGAACGAACCCGGGACCTATTGCTGGGGAGGCAGAGCCCCGAACCACAACGCCACAGAGGTCGTCGTTGAACTTACCCTCAGGCGCATTCGAGTAACATACAGCCGTGACTCGCTCGACCACCTTCACGCTCCCCACGAATCTCGCATTCACCGTGTGCACACGAATCAGCGACGTGAAGTTGTAATAGTCCTTCTCATAACTATCGCTGTCCTCTGCCGAGTCTGGGGGATGCGGGAGGTGCGGAGAGTGCGGCGAGTGCGGGGCGTGCGAGGGGCAGGGCGGGCGACGGGCGAGGTCGTGGACCGTCGCGACGTCGCATAGAGTCTCACTGATGGTCGCGTGAGTGACGGGCAACATGTCGCGGTTGGGTAATGTTCTAATGTAGGCAAGTCTGTAATAGAAAGAGCTAATTTTGTAGACTCAGGCTATACTAAAATGGGGAAGTATTCATTAAGTACGCTGTAATCATAAACAGTTGTCATTGGTTTGGTAGAGGGTACATATCGGTTAACTAAAGCTGGCACGTTCAACACATTTACACGTTGCGCTTTTGTAGTGTCTGTGAATAAGCGTACGACCTGACGTTGCACTGCATGGGCATCAAGAATGGTCTGTCTGTCTCTCTCGCTCGCGGTCAAACTTATGAGTATGAAGGAGACAGTTATTGTTTCGCTTTTGCTACTGCTTATAAATATAGTGATCTTTTGCATTCTTGTGACGTGTCAATCGACTCGTGTTGTTGTGATTGCTTACCTATTTCGAGGTTAGAATAAAATCATTTATTTTTAAACATACTGTTCAGTGGAATTTCATTAGTGTGAGAACTGTGAACGTGCGATTTACTTAACCGATCTGTATCCTGAGTGAATGCACCAGAAAATACGAGAACCTAGTGACGAAATGTGAATGTGAGGCGGTTTACAATCGAAATAACGACCACAATTTCTTAATGGAACTAATATCTGAACTGAAGCTGAACACTGGCTTATATAAGTAAAAATACTACTCGTGAAGTCTTGTCCGTTTCTTGCTTGAATTCCGTTAGAAAGCCTGCGCTAGTGGTTGCGTTGTTTTGTCGGGCGACGTCCATTTTATAGTTACAATACAACTCACTTGTTAAGGTCCCACGTGACGATCATGCCGTCTTCACTGGCCGTCACCACCAGCCCGGCCGCCGTGCATACGTGTATCGCCGTTATTGGGGCGCTGTGAGCGTGGAGCTGTTAACATAATGAGCAACATACATTAACCCCCCGTTTCTGAAAGGTGATTGGCTGAAATCAGTTAAAAGTGTTTGACAAGATGTCACAGATCATTTTTCCTTTTGGGAACCGGGCGTAAGCACACGGGCCACTAACCGATGCCAAAAATGATTCTTGTCAAATGATTCTGGTTCTCTAAAGTTCAGAGAATCAGAATCAATATGGCAAGATCAAGGTCATATAGCACAAGTAAATAAAAAAATACAAAAACTGTTGACATGTGACAAAATTGACAATTTATTTTTGGAATTTGGACCAAGCATAAACACATTAGTATTTAATCTGTGCAACGAAGGGCTCCAAAATCTGTCGCAGGAGTCAAGAGAAAACTAATTAGCAATTTAATTTACATGGAAATGCGCAATTTAATTTACATGGATGACATTTTTTTATTTAGGTTAGTCAGTGGGGGGTTGCGATAACACCACACCCAAAGGTACCATGTGACAAAATTATCAAATCTGTATTATTTGTTTGTCCCTCCCATACATTGATTACACAAAATTACTGCACGATGGCACAAGATCATTGGAGTGACGTAGTTGCACCTCGGACCCTACCTCCGTAGTGGAGAGGGGAGTAAGCAAACATAAATAATTAAGTAGTGTACCTGGTGTGGTCTAGAGCGGAACACGGCACCAGTGCCAGGCGGGCGACAGCGAAGCGCCAGCAGCCGGCCCGACGAGAAGCCAACGAACACGGGACAACCGGCTACTAGGCATGATGTAGCCACGTACGTTATCTGCGAACATTTCACATTCGATATTATGATTTGCATAATTTTCAGAAGTGTCACCGGGATAGATTGCAAATTTGCGCCATTCTCCGGTTCCGGGGAAGAGTACCAGGGAGTATGTGTGTAATCCGATATTCCTGTACAGCGTAGACTAAAAGACAAAAATCTCAAAGACTGCTAGGCCAGTTGCTGACGTTAGCGTAAGACCGTAAAAATGGCGTACTACATGATGACGTTCTCGTAAACGAGAAGAGTACGGGTATTGCAGAAGGACGAATCTATAGACAGATTTTAGCACAATCAATACGAGGGGTCGTTTGTAAGCCTTTCACAAGTGATTGATTTGATTTTCAGAGTTCTTTATTATGAAATCAGTATACAATAGTTGCGTTGCCAGAACACACTGGCACACAATAACCTTAACTAAACTAATGTTTCTCAGGCTGACTGAGGGTACCTAAATAAAACTTAAACATCCAGAATTTATAACTATTTGCGACGTAAACTTACATAAAATAAATGTTGCAATATTATGCCCGTTTTGTAAACTTGCATTTGTAGCATTATTAAAAACCAGCTAGTGATATCGTAAGAAAGTGAGGGACAGCTTTGTATAGCGCATATCTCTTGTCGCGAAATATGCGATTTCCGAACGCAACTTAAAAATGTAAACTGTCAGAATGCTTATGTTGGTAACATTGTCTGGTTGGCGCGCTTTGAATTAAAGGAAAAGATTGACAATGTCAGTCAGAGGACATCTGAAGTCTAGAGAAGAAGTTAGATTTGAAACAAGACTGGTGAGAAAAGCAGCTCAGTTGAGTTACTGCATTAATAGATTGATAAAGACGAATGGCAGTTATTATATTGTGGAGGTCGAGGTGGTTTATTGGGGAAGAAGGCAGGAGAACCATGCTAGGGACCGCAGGGTTCCGCAGGAGCGAAGCTTTGCTTGCAATATGTCTACTCGTCCGTGGGAGAAAACTATTGTCAAGACGGCAACTCCCGGGTAGGCATATGTGCCAGTAGAATTTGTAGCTAATACTACGTTGGCTATGCGCCTAATCTGTTAATGCAGGTCTTCTGTTGTATACTTTGTCACATAGTAATAGCCCCTATGAATCAAGGTATGTATATAGCGAAGCAGTTAATAAAGATCGCGACACCTCTGTTCCTCACTTTCCTACGATATTGCCGTTCACGACACTAATAGAAAACCACAACTGAATCTTACTGGCTAGACTGTTAAACAGATGTCGACAAGAACGGATTTGTTCATTATAGCTAAGGATTATTAAAAAAATATAAGAATCGAGCGTATCAGCCATACAGATCAATAATCAACCACTATGTGTCAAAGAATACCCGTTCTTCGATGTCGGTAACTAAAATTTGTCAAATAGTAAGAAAATGTCGAAGCCTGATTCGACCAAGTTCCAACCAAGATAATGATAAAGTGTGTGATAAAGATCATTTATCAAGCAAGATATGTCAAATAATAACTGTTCTTCGATATATTAGAAATAAAAATTTGTTGAGTAGGTAGTAGGAAAATTTTAGTTCGCTAGCTTTTGGAGCCGGACACGGCCAGCTTTCAACCAAGATGCCAGATCATGACATATCAGACATGATGTCTTATAGATCTTAATCAACCATGATTTATCAAAGAATAGCAGTTCTTCAGTATATCATAAATTAAAATCTATCAAGTAGTAAAAAAATTAGTAATATCAAAATTACCCTAACATTGGTTTTGAAACACAAATTTGTCCTTAAAATTGCCCGAGAATCTAAAAAAAGGGGTGCTACTCAAGATTTTGTGCCTAATAGAAGCCATCTATTAAAATACCGACACAGATGGCGGCCATATTGGATGTATAGCAAACAGGACACCAGAGGTCGCGCACAAGTTGCTTGCGGTGGTTCCCTAAATCCTTAAGACCATATCAAATTTCAAAGACTAATAAATTCCCTCTCAGCTATCAGGCTGAAAGTTGAAACAGAATAAAGTACCTGATGACTCGTAGAGAAGACGATCTCGGGGCTGCGGTCGCGCCTGCGCTTGAGTCGCACCGCGCCGTCCGTGTGCCCCCAGGTCAGCAGAGCGAACGAGATGGCGCTACTGTTGCCCTGTGGCGTGCCGCCGGTGGCTGGAGGGGGGCCTGCCAAATACATAAAAGCAAAAAAAATTGACAAAAAAAAATATTTTTGGTTTAAAATAAATTACTCGATAAAATAACAACTTGCAAAAGAGGCGCTTTTAATGTTTTTAGGTCTCAAAATATTATTAAATGTAATAAATATCTTGATCGAAGTTTCCTTATTGGTCGCAAAACTTGTGACTGACCTCCTTTTAACATAGAGACGAGGACAGGGTGGCATAGAGGCACACTCGTGCCCACAATTAGCCAGTTAAGCATGGTTATGTGTTTGACCTATATGTATATGTATGTAATGTATGCCTGGTCCAGTGTCCCCTCGTTAATACTGTTACGAGCGTGGGGTTCGTATTTGATAGAAAAACACGAATTAATCCACTAAATAAAACACTCACTTTATTTCACTAATTATGCACTCACTTCCACGAACTGTACTTAAAATCCACTAATTAAAACACACTCGAAACTGAAAACGGGTTTTCAGGTTATGACGTCATCTGATAGAGGGTGCCCTGAAACGGACTGAAAACATGTTTCAGGCGCCTGAAAACGACGGCAACTTGGGTGAAATTTCGATCTTTAGATATGTGATAGAGTAACTTCTGAAACAGCCTGAAATGACTTTTCAGCCTGCTGAAAACGCCTCTAAAGCACTGAAATTGACGTTCAAAGTTTTTGACCTAACCTACCGGCGTAACAATACTCAACGGCTCAATTGATTTGATAAATGACACGTCATTAGATTAGATTTCGCCTTAATGGCGCGAGTGTCACTGGGTACATACAATTAAATACAAGCGGGACCCTTAAATCTAATTCAGTGGGTGCCGCTTGCATTTAATTTTTATTTAATTTAACTCTGTACTATATTAATTTTATCGAACGTCAATAGTTACGTTAAGTCCTATATGCTTGTTTTATGTTTCGTATTGTGTTATGATTCTCTGAGATGTGTAGTACATTAACTATATAAGAAAACTATTATTGCATGAATTGTCTGTCAATATCATAGATTTATACCGATTCAGTTAAGGATCGTAAACTGATCCGTAAAATTACCGTGACCGTCATAAAACGTGTTAGCTGTATGTATTCTATAGCCCATTATTGAGTATTGGTATGGAAATGGTTGCCATGGTGATGTTGTTTTAGCATCTCTTAACTGGACCGCTGAAAAGGCTGTGGCAAGCCTCCTGTACTTTAAGCAGAGTAGTATAACTAGGAATTAGTACATTACGCTACAAGGGAAGTAAGTGAGCTATTACGGAACGAGATGCAATTTGGTGCCCGTGCGAGCTTCGCTCGCAAAGGGCTCTAAGGATCGAGTGCCCGCGAATACCCGAGATATTTAGACGCCCGAGCGAGCGAAGCGAGCAAGGGCGGATATAGTTCGAGGGTGCAATAGCTACTTACAACCCGAGAGAAGTATACTATTTTACACCTTTCTTGCGAGGAAAATAAAACACAACAAATAAAATAAAACAATGTAATTTAAATTCATATCAAAAAACTAATGAGGTACCTACATATTAATCTTAATGTGATTTTAATAAAAAGTTGTGTGTGTAATTTCTGAATTAGATATTGGGAAAGTATGTAAATTTTAATAAAGTTACATACTTTCCCAATATCTAATCAGAAATTACACACACAACTACTTATTAAAATTATTGTTTATTGTTATATTATAACAATTATTAAAATGCAGTTTTAATGGTTGGCCAGGTGAAAGCGACCTTGCTGGAGCTCAAGAAGAGCCAAGAGCTTTGTGAAATACTTCTACGAGAGCGAGATGAGTGTGAAGAGGAGATAGAAAAGCAAATTAAGAAAAATTCGGCGCTAAAAGAAGAGCTCAGTGAGTTGGACATCCAATGCCAGGATCTCAGTGCCCAGAGAGATGAACTACAACACCAAGTCGACTCATTTTACAAGTGTCATGATGTCCACCACCTAGCATTGCAACACATAAAATCACTTGAACAAAAGCTTGCAGAGGCACACCACGAGCTTCAAGTTTTCAGCGAGCGGGAGGAACAGCGAGACAGTGCTACAACCAGGGCCTTCTATAATGAGGTCATGAGCCAAACTGGCATACCAACTATTGACCTAACAGCTTGTGATCTCACGTGTGATAGTCCTAATAGATCGCAATCAGTAACCACTATGAGCTGTAGTAAAAATAAATTAAAGAAATATGTTAAATTGAATAATTATACAAAAAAAACACCAAAACTAGCTAATAGAAATAAAATATTTTGTAAAAATGTAAATTGTAGCAAGGAACGTGTCGAATTAATTAAGGAAATCGATGATTGTAGATTATGTTTGGAAAAAACTACAGAAAATTACGAATGTGACACACGGCGACTCCAGTCAGATATGCATATTTTAAACTCATCATTACAAAGTATTACACGTAAATATGAGTCAGCACAATACGAAATTAAGGAACATGTGTCGGCTATGAATAGTTTGTTGGAGACGTGTAAGTATAATTATGACACTTTCATATCTTTGACCGACAATCACATCTGTGATTGTAAACAAGCTCCAGCGGACTGTTCCGTGCCGACCGTGTGTCCCGCCGAGCAGCCGGCCGAACAGCTGATACTGACCCAGGCGCCGCCGTCAGTCGACTTGAGTACTAATAGTGTTATCAATAACGCCTCCTTCTCTCGGACAAAGGATAGGTATATAATGTACAGCGATGAACTTGGAAAAAATATGGGTTTACAACTTAGTCAGCGCGTGGGCCAGGCAATATTAAATAACTGTATGCCTGGCGCCACATATTCACAAATATTAAACAAAGTGTTGTCATCGCAGTTTTTAGAACCAACCACCCTAATTATTTTAATTGGTAGAAGGGAAAATGTATCTAAAAAACTAATTACTAAATACTTTTCCAAATTAAATTCTTTACAAAATGTAGATAGAATAATCTTGTTTGCGTTTCCCTTCAGCCAATCTTTGTCACAACATGAAAATCATAGAAGACATGATTATAATACATTTATACACACATTGACATGTCGTCATACTGAAAAATTTCATTTCATAGACACCAATATTTGTATTGGAAAATATTTTTATTTGACTAAGGATAGGTATTACCTATCTAGGTTTTATACAAAACAGATAGCACAGTCACTATCTTATTTTATTTTGAACTCAGTCAAGTTTTTGACTAATGAAACGCCTGCTTCTATTGAGCAGTGTAATAATAATGACATGTACTCCTTGGAATCTGTTCCAAGCTCTTTAAATTAACCCATAGGACAACAGAGAGTAACTCTGGCAGTAATATTAATATTTGTATAAATATACCTTCATCTTGCCCATTAAATCAAGTTACTAGTAATGAAAAATGTAAAAGTAAGAATATTTTAAACGTGGTTCATCAAAATATACAGGGCATGTTAAGTAAAGAACTGGAAATTGAGTTATTCATGAACTGTAATAATATTGATATTTTATGTATAACAGAGCACTTTTTAAAGAGTTATCAGTTCATGTTCAACTTTAATAACCACCACGTTGCTAGTTCGTTCAACAGAAAAACAGCTGATCGCGGTGGCTCCTTAATACTTGTAAATAATAGTTTTAAATATAAGGAACGAGTTGACATAGTGAGCCTGTCTGATGAGCGTACCATGGAAATAGCCTGTATTGAACTTGAACAACTTATTGTAATGAGCGTATACAGACCACCAGATTCATCCTTTGATTTATTCGAAAAGAAAATGGATGAAGTGTTGATTAAAATCAGCGATAAAAACAATTTTTTTATAATTTGTGGTGATTTTAATGTTAATCTGTTAGAGGATAATAATATTTGTACTAGATTAAAATCTTTATTTTTATGTCACAACATGAACTATCTGTTTTTGGAGCCTACTAGAATTACTGCAACATCTGCTACCTGCATTGACAATATATTTACTAACATTACGCCCATTTTCAAATCGGTCATCAATAAATTAACCTCTGATCACTCTGGTCAGATAGGTATATTCAATATTAAAATAAAAAAGGACCAAAAAGAGGATATTACATGTGTGCCCGTTAGTGACACTCGGCTTGAACACTACAGGAATAATATTTTAGATAAACTATGGGAAATACCATACAGTGACGATCCATATTTGTTGTACAACTCAGTATTTAACCTTGTCAAAAATGAATATGATACGGTATTTAAATCAAAAACTATAAAAGTTAATAACAAAGCTTTGTTTAGTGATTGGGCGACAGTTGGAATTCATAGGAGCAGACGAAGATTATATGAACTCTATGAAGAGAAATCATATAACAAAAATACGGCCTTTCTAGATTATGTTCGTAGTTATTCAAAAATGTTTAAACGCGTTTGTGCCGTAGCTAAATCTAATTTCATTAAAAACAAAATTGAATCTAGTAGCAATGTAATGAAAACGACTTGGCAAATTATAAACAGAGAGACTGGAAAGGCCAAAGCTACACATAATAACTTCAAGCTTAAGATAGATAATCAATTGCTAAGTACAGACCTAGAAGTAGCAAAAGCTTTCGAAAATTTCTTTACGGACATTCCAGTTTCAACAACCAAGTCTTTAAATTCATCTCCCGCTGCTGCTGAATCTATACTTAAACAAAACTTTGAGGAATGTAAAACAGATTTTAAATTTAGGCACGTAAATAATGAAGACATTGTAAAAGCGTTTAAATCCCTGGAAATGAAAAAGACAGCTGACGCCCATGGTCTATCAGTAAAAATTATTAGTTCCATTGTAGATTGTATTGCACCTCACCTTTGTTGTATATTTAATCAATGTATAGATAGTGGTGTGTTTCCTGACTTGATGAAACTAAGTAAAGTTATACCTTTATTCAAAGCTGTTAGTACATCAGACCCCACCAATTTTAGACCCATATCGATACTACCAACGCTTAGCAAAATATTTGAAAAACTCATACTTAATCAATTGCAAAGTCATTTTTATCTCAATAATTTAATTCATATTGCTCAGTTTGGTTTCACAAAGGGTCGTTCAACAGCCGATGCTGGTGTTGAACTAATCGACAATATTTTTGATGCCTGGGAAGACGCAATGGATGCAATAGGTGTCTTCTGCGATCTATCCAAGGCTTTTGATTGCGTCCATCATGACACTCTTGTCAGGAAGTTACGCCATTATGGTGTAAAAGATCAGGCACTTGGCCTTCTGGAGTCATATCTAACAGATAGGGTTCAGATGGTCGATGTTAATGGGAAAAGATCACCTGGGTCTTCAATAAGTATGGGCGTACCGCAAGGTTCAATTCTTGGTCCTTTCTTGTTTTTAGTATATATTAATGATTTACCTTACCTTGTTAAAGCAAAACATGGGTTAGTATTGTTTGCCGATGATACTTCTTTGATATTTAAAGTTAAAAGACAGCAATCAAATTATGACGAGGTAAACAACGCTATTTCTAGTATAGTGAACTGGTTTACTGTTAACAATTTATTACTTAATGAAAAGAAAACTAAATGTATTAAATTCGTGTTACCCAATGTGAACCCGGTAACTACAGACATATTTATAAAAGGACAGAGATTGGACCTTGTGCAGTCGACTGTCTTTTTGGGCATTACTTTAGACGCCAAACTACAATGGGATCCTCATATAAATAAATTGTCGAACAGACTGAGTTCGGCAGCGTTCGCAGTTAAAAAAATTAGAGCTCTTACCGACGTAGACACCGCTAGACTAGTCTACTTTAGTTACTTTCATAGTCTAATGACCTATGGTATTTCATTGTGGGGTCACGCTGCGAATGCTAATAGTATATTTATTCTGCAGAAACGGGCTGTTCGTGCAATTTATAGATTAGGGCCTAGAGTGTCACTGAGGGAAAAGTTTAAAGAAATCAATATTCTGACATTTGTGTCTCAATATATCTATGACAATCTTGTGTATGTAAAAAGAAATATAACTAATTTTCAGAAGTACAGTGATATACACAATTTTAATACTAGAAATAAAGACAAGTTGGTTGCTTATGTAAGCCGACTACATAAAATTAGTAATTCTTTTAAAGGCAATTGTATACGCTATTACAATAAGGTCCCTACTGATATTAAAAACTTACCTTTAGACAAGTTTAAAATAATAATAAAACAGAAATTGTATAAAAAAGGTTACTACAGGATATCTGATTACTTAGAGGACAGATGTCCATGGGAATAGATTGTTTGAGTAACAGGCTGTTTCGATATATAATTAGCATTCATTTTGTAATTTGACAATATTTTATTTAAAAAAGGAAACGCAAAAGATGCGACGACTGTGGAGTTTCTTCGGTGAGCTCTTCTCCACAGATTCCGCCATTGGGTTAGTGAACTCACCCAAAAAAATGTAATGACGGATCTAAGTGATGTAACAACATCCTATGGAAATAAATGATTTTTGATTTTGATTTTTTGAGGTATGTTTACTGTCTGAATTAAATTTTGGGACAGTGATACACTGTCTTCAACCAATCTAGACGGCCCTGGTTGCGGTTCTTCGGTATAACCACTACGAGTATGTGTGCGTTTTTGCTCTAGTTGCGGGTCAATGTTCTTTATAGAATTGGTGATTTGGTTACATATTTTAGTCTTGTTCTCAACAGACTCTTCGATGTAGATCTCTGCGACTGTGTTAGACTTCCTAGTCTTTTGATGGCAGTAATATTCGCACCAGTATCCGCTAAAATAGTTGCAGAAGTCCTGCGGAGACTGTGCCCAGTGTATAGTTCAGGATCACCTGATCCTGCTTTAAGAACACGGCCACTTCTTTAGGTACTGATACCAGTTTATTTTTTCCCATCGGCTGGCGAATGCATTCACCTTTACGGAATCCCAAGAAATAGTACATTACTTCAGAGGGAAGAAAGTGACAGTTCCATACCGAGATTATGGCATTTGCGTCACGAGCTTGCGAGGGGCGCAAACCATTTGAGGTATGGAACTGTACTTTATCCTGAGGTATGTATAGTGCTTTTTATTACACCTACGAGGAAAATTATAGACATAAATGCATAGAAATGTTTATATTTAGTTAAAAGTACAATTATTAAAAGTGCAGCTATTATAAGATGTTACATTTTGTCCGGGTATCTTGATATTTTGAGACATGTTTACATCTTGAGTTGTTAGTTGAAGGCTTGAAGAAGGCTGCGGTGATGAGCTACGAGGAACCACTGGTAAGGGCATTAGTGTCGCGCTTGTACTCGGCTGAGGCTGAAGCGATGATGAAGCTGGATTATTAGTGAAAGCTATTGATTCTGTTATTTGTTCGTTGATCCGTTTTTTATTTCCTATTGAGTTCTCTATATAGCCTTCGGCGACTGTGCTCGATTTCCATCCACCGTGCCGCTTGATCGTGGTTAAATCAGCTCCCGAGTCAGCTAGTAATGTGGCAGAAGTCCTGCGGAAGCAGTGTCCGGTGTATTCTTCTGGTTTAGGCAAATTTAAAAACGTAGCGATTATTTTCGGGATTTGACTAATTTTATTTTTGCCCATAACTTGTCTTACGCATTGGTTATTTCTGTACTGCAAAAGAAAGCGCTTGGTACTCAAATTATCAGGTCGTAGTTCTCTATATTTCCTTACGATGGTATAAAAATTGTCACCAATGACAAAAGATCTCTGAATTTTTGTTTTAGTGTCTGGTATCTTCACTAGCATAACATTTCCATGAATTTCGAGGTCATCTGTAGATATGTTGGTCAGTTCTTCGCAACGACAGGCACCATTTACGCCTAAAATCAAGACGACCTGTAAAATTATAGACAAGAATTAGGTATTATGTACTACGTGAATGCAAAAGGAAATCATAAACAGGTAAAAGCCAGGACTTACCTTCAGTCCCAAGTATTGGTCATCAGGGGCGTTTTGTAAGAAATTATCAATTTCTGTTGCAGTCAGCACTCTTGACTTTTTACTGCGAAATCCTTCAGATTTCCTTTTAAGGAATGCGGTCAGTTTCGGGTACTCCTTTATGTTGATGTTATGTTTTGTTAAAATCGTGGTTCTTAGCATAGAATGCATAGCCCATAACGTGCTCGGCTTATATTGTTTTGCTTTCTCACTAAAATACAAGAGCAATACATTTTCAGAAAATTAAGTCGTTTTCTTTTCCTTTTGCCAACGTATGAAATTTTCATAAGTACTGTTGTATCTGCATTTAGATTTTTCCGGCAACAGATTATAATAGTTCTGGCGGTGTGTTAGGGATAACATCATCACTGTCGCTCGAAGTATCCATATTTTACAAAAAACACAAAGATAAATGCTAAATCAATCGAAGTTTTTGCGAAAATGCGCGGGCTTTTCCTTTTTTTATTCGCCCGTTTCTGGAGTAGGCTAAGATCATAAGTTCATGCAGCCACTTCTTCCGTGATTCCGCGCGTTTTATATACAAAAATAATTTCGTTTTTAATTTTCTGTATGCACCAAGGAGGTTGGTAACTGGTAAAAAAAAACTCTATGTGGCCAGTAACAATTTACTTGAAATTTAATTAGTAGACAGTTAAAGTCTCTTTGCAGTATGACTGCTGACAAATTAAAAAACAAAAAAAGGTTATGTAATGGAATTTCATTCATACTTCCCACCCTTGGGTCGGAAGGATTTTCATACAAACTTCCATACCTTGGGATGAAAGGATTTGAAGGGCGGGATAAAGGCGTTTCTTCTATCTAATTGGTATAATTAGTATGTATTTTCAGAGCAGGTGTGATAAAAATATATTTTTGTCATGTCCTGATGCTCCTACTTGACACTTCACAATTCCATTTACAGTAGGAACATCAGGAAATCGGTGTCTTCAGCCTTCAGATTCCGTTCAAGGTTTCTTGGCGTGTCAGCGATGAGTCACCTTTATCCCTCGCCCATGTAGAGCCCTCCCAGACGGTATTCAGACGCCAGCAAATTTTGCGTCAGCTGTATCCACAGAAATCGAGAGATAGGTTGAGGGGCGTGGCACGTGCGAACAAATGTAGCTCCGGCAGGTTAGATATTAAAAATTCTCGGTGGTCACCGGGCGACCGCAGTGACGAATTCATTTCCGTTGTTTTTCAAAAATGCCGACCTGTGCAATACTCACGTGCAAAAATAGAAGCGAGATTGTGAACTCCAAGAACGCCGGTGTCACATATCACTTGTAAGTCTCATTCCAACTATTATTTCTTCTTAAAACACAAGAAATAAACATTATTAAGAAAATAAATCATTCGCGGAAAATTCGTCACGAATTGACATTAATGTGACAATGTCATGTTGTTCTCGCTAAGTTTACTATACATTACTTGTTTTGTATCTTAATTTCACTACTTACTGCCAAGCTAACACGCAATGAATATTTCACACTTATCTAAGTACGAAAGCAAAGATGCATCGTGATACGGAGGCGAACGTTGACGTTTGCTAAGTATATGTAAATATCTACAGTAATAAAGTACTTTGACTTTGACTTTGACTTTGACTTTGACTTTGAACTGTTACACGCACACAGAGACGACATATAGTGATGGGGATAGTGATAGGAGAATTATGTTTTTGAATCGATAGATTTTATCATTCCGCAATTACTAACATAGTTATTGTATTTATATAGTTATTTTATTGCTCATAATACGTAAGTTTATTGTTAGTTATTCCAATGATTGCCAAACAGACAGTTTAGATTTTAAGTTTGTTTAAAACCTCGCCCGACGAAGGATAATGGGGTGTTATAAGTATTGATCGGAAATTCCGATGCTTTCAGTCAGGTCCGAAGATTTCACAGTTATTCTACCTTCAGAAACCTCTTTGCCTCTCTTTCTAGCTGTAAGGTAGCTGTTGAAAAAAAGAAGAGAGGCAAAGGGGTCTCGTATGTCGTATGTCGTATAAATATGTCGTATTTACAAACAATTTACTATTTTATTTATAGAACCCGGCATTGTATACGACTGTCTATACCAGTGTCTATAAATTATAATCGATCGATGATACACGCTGTCCTTGCATTGTCCCAACACTAGCTCGACTAGCTAGTATACCTGCGGTAGTGTGGGTGTGTTCGGACGATAGGTGCATGACATTGCACTGACCAATAAAAGGACCGGAGGGATTGATGTACGAGTGGTGTAAATGTATGCGTGTTTTTAGTTTTCGGCGACACTGGTTCCGATACAAGCTTAGCGCCAAGGGCCTATCTCTCGATATCTGTGGCTGTATCAATAGAAGTTAGGAAAACGAGGTCGAACCCGTAATGAGTATGTATGCAGTCTCACTCACCATGCGTCGCTACAACAACACTGGCCCTGGCCACGGCGCGCGACCGCGGCAGCGCGTGCAGGCCGGGCGCGCCGGGTGTGGGGCGGCGCAGCACGGCAGCCGGCTGTGCACGCGCCGGCGAGCCGCAGTAGGCGCCCCAGCACGCGCCCGCCACGCCTGCCCACACCGCCGGCTGCGGAGAACATAAGTGCAACGCTCAATCTACGTGACGCTGCAACGTCGCACATTGTCGCGAAACATGCCCCGCGGCATGTTGCTTGCTCCCGCTCCGAGAGCGAGCGCATGTATCGCATACACTTGTGTCTTGTGTCTCGTGAAATTCATGTAGTTGTTGAGGAACTTGTTCCTGAACATATTTCTCCATTTGTCTCCAGTGTTTCTTAGGCTTAAAAGTTTGGAAAGTTTGGAACTTCGAAAAATAAACTTTTAAGTTCAGTCGACCTATTTTTCTAATAGAATCGATATGTCTACGATTTTACTGTATCGATTTTTACAACACTAGGAGTAAAGCTATAAAGCTTGCAACGTTAAAATAAAAAAGGCGAATCCAACTGTAAATTTAGTCCAGTTATTTAGATTTCAGAGTTTAAGCCCACCCACCCACCAATATGTATATAAAGCAGCACTGGAATATATATATATGTCACCGGAAAATAATACGATCCGCAAGTTTATAAATTTCCTAGGAAATTTATAAACTTCCTTCTAGATTATATTAGGCTAGGTTAGGTTAGGTTAGGTTATGTTAGGTTAGGTTAGATTAGGTTAGTTTACTTATAAACTTGCGGAAAAAAAATTAGGAAATTTATAAACTTGCGGATCGTATTATTTTCCGGTGACATATATAATACCTGTTCAATTTACCCATGTCATGAATAAGCGATATTTCTATTTCTATTCTTTCTATTACCAATATAGCCCGACTTTTAGTAACGTGGTATACCGGGGAGGGGGGTCGAGGTATCTCACACTAAGACGCGAGTACCTACCCATTTACCGAGATAATGATGTACCTGTTGCACTTGCTCCGAGGACAGTGACGACTGGTGTTTCGGATGCACCCCCAACAGCAGTTGTCGCGGCGCTTGTCCGTACGTCCGTACCATGTCTTCCGCAGCGGTGCGGTCCTGAGAGTCGTCGAACGAGGACGGGTCGAAGCCATAGTACGTCTGGAAAGTGGACAATTGTGGATCAAATACGAGGTTTAATAGAAAGGACATATTTAAAGAGGAGAAGATACGTAAAAATCTGAAGTCCAGTGGCTGATCTGAAGTTCCGCGGCTGATTTTAACGTTCCTGAATTGATTCTTACGTAATTGACAGCAATGCAGGCGAAATAACGCAGAACCTTGCTCGCGTTTCGCCTTAGTGTGTCGACAAACCTAAGAGAATAATTTTGTACGTTCATCCACATAGAGTAATTTTGATCAATTGCAATCGACAATGGTTGCGTAGAACAGCCAATCGATTCAGTAAGTAACCACACTGATCGTTTACGCCATCTTCATCTAGTTGACCGAGCGGGCAAAGCGTCCAGTTTCGAGATTGGCAAAAAATGCCTTGGCTGTCAGTCTCACTGTTCTCGCCTACAGGTCGCAGGTATTTTTCAACTGATTTCGACGAAAATTGGCACCAAGTTTCTTGATTTATTTAATACTAGCTACCCGTGGCACGGCTTCGCAACGCGTTCTTCGTATTCTCATAGTTCCCAGTCATAAAACTATTGATTTATCATTTTAGAGGCACCTTCATAGACATTATCGGCCTGTTGTTGAGCATAATACGCATCAACCCTTACAAACTTTATCTACACACGTATCATACCCTCTTTACTGCGTCCAAAAACCGCACGTTAAGACCAGCATAATAGTAAACTTCTTGGTAAAAACTCATTTCTTATCTGAATATTGATAAATTATGACCATAATGTACCGAAATTTGTCATATTATGACATTCAATGCATCGCACTGTCAAACATAAGTTTCGCTACAAATAAAGAGGTTGAATGACTACATTCAAACGAATTAACCTCTCAGTATCCGAACGCATCAATAGCTGCAAAGTCAAAATACCGTTGGTTACCACGCGCAGCTATTGATGCGCGGGTGACGCTGTGTTTACAAACCGGTATTTTGGTACAATTTTAGTGCATAATGTTGGCATGCTTGGCAAGTGTAAATGCGGCATTAGTCACTTTACTCAAAAGGAGTGGTAGAAGTATAATCATGGCATGAATGGATGTAGCGATGAGTTTTTTCTTTGCAAGATATATTGATCTCAGCTTAGGTTAAGAAAATCTGTTAAGCCGTAGAAGATCATTGGCTCTTTGCTAGGCGAAACTCTACCATGAACATATTTGTCTGTGGTCTTTCGTTGAAAAAAATATTTAGACTGGAAAAAACAAATCACTTTTTCTCGCGCGCGAATTGTGACTGATCTTTTCTGAGCTTTTATGGTGAATAGTGAATTGTTTCTATAAGAACACACTAATGTTTTTATTTTTTTGAAAAGGTTATCTTGTGTAGATTACGTAGGTATCAAACAACATATTAATAATAATAATAATAACTTTATTTTTATTTCAAATAACTTAACATACTCTAACACCAACAATAACTCATAAAAACTAGGTATTTGTATAATACAACATTATGTGAGTTGTTGTAGTGGTAGTGAGTAGTGTAGTGCCCTCCGTACTAGTCAAGACTGTATGACGGCAGAGCATTGCTCTTCTCACAGCTGAACAAAAACTAAAACAATTTGCAATAGACTCCTGTCTAAGTTTATAAGATTGTTATTGGAGCAGAGTGCAGTATAAGTACTAATATAGAATAAATAGTTAACAACTTATAAGTAATTTAGGTATAATATAGAAATAGAAATATAGAAAATATATATATTGCATATTTTAAATATATGTAGGTATAGTTATATGTTGTTATGTAGATTTTATACTATCATACATAATATTGTTTGGATATATATTTTTTAAATATAAATAAGTAAATAATATACATAATGCTTCACTTCAAACAAAAGCTTCCAAAAGCTTTTCCGTAAGATCGTAGTCTAATGATATAAAATACTTATCCAGCATTTTCGAGCAGGAGTAGGTGTTACATTCTTTGAATGTTGTGAGAATCTTATTGATTTTATTATAATGAAGGGGCCCACGGAAGTAACCAAATGAATGGACAAACATTGTGCGACAACAGGGAATCTCGTATACACGATCTTTTCTACGTTTACGTTTTCTGTAGTGTCGCGACCAGGTATCGAATGTTGGTGTATCAGTAATGCCTTGATATAGAGTTGTCGGACTGTAAGCACAGAGTATTCCCTGTATAGATCGGTAGTGGAGGACATGAAGTTTTTAAAGTGTATAACTTTGATAATTGCTCTCTGAGCTCTCTCAAGTTTCAAGAGGTTGGTCTTGCCAGTCCCACCCCACGTCCTAATAGCGTAGGAAATTATTGACTGGCAGAGACAATAATAAATAGACCTAACTAGATGTGGATCCTGCAGATGTCGTAATTTTTTAAAAATACAGATTAGTTTTCTTACTCTGCCTGCTAATACCCGAACCTGTTCTTTCCAATTGAGACATTGGTCAACAATCACTCCCAGATATTTGATTGTTTTGGTAGACTTGAGAGAAGGGCATGAGCAGGCTGTAACATTCTGGCAAGAGTGGGCCCTCAGACTAAATTCCGGTTGTGGCTGACCATTTTTTCTCATACTGAAGGAGATGTATTTGGTCTTAGATACATTTAGTGTAAGAATGTTACTGTTCAGCCAATTCAGAACTAGTCTAAAACCAGCCTCTGCCAAGTCTTTGACATCACTCCATGATTTGCCATTAAAAAGAAGTACAGTGTCATCGGCGAAGGTTACAATTTTGCAATTCTTGAGTTTGAGCAAGCACAGATCGTTGATGTAAATAAGGAATAATGTAGGTCCAAGGACTGAACCTTGGGGAACACCAAACGATACAGCTGCTTCGGTACTTGTTTCCTCATCAATTCTGACATACTGCCGCCGACCACTCATGTAGCTCTTAAACAATTGAAGGGGTTCACCTCTCACACCCAGGATTTCAAGTTTCTGAAGCAAGATGGGGACAGAGACTGTATCAAATGCCTTGGCCAGGTCAAGGAAAATTCCTAGGCATTTATTGCTGTCATCCAGTTCCTTGGCCACATGAGTCACAAGGCCATCAATTGCATCTGAAGTGGACTTTCCCCTTCTGAAACCATATTGATTTGGTGCCAGGAATTTACTTTGCTCCAAATAGTTAATAAGTCTAGAATTAATAACCTTTTCCAAAATTTTAGACAGGACTGGAAGCAGGGAAATTGGCCTATAATTATTAACACTATCTCTTTCGCCATTGTTATAAATAGGAATTACGACTGATTTTTTCAACACATCAGGAAACATGTTCTCAGAAAGACATAAGTTGCACAAATATGTAATCGGCTTGATAAGGATATCTTTGGCAGTTTTGAAAAACATAGATGAGATACCATCCCATCCAGCAGAGGCCGTGTTCTTTAGAGACATTAGAATTTTTCTTATTTCAATCTCATCAGTGGGTAGAAGAACAAACGAGTCAAGGGTGTTAACATTTGAACGGTAGTTAGACGCAAGCTCGGTATCAGATTTGTTAAATTTCCCTAAGATGTTGTCTGCCAGATGTTGGCCCACGGTGGAGAAATGTGTGTTGACCATATCTACCGAAGCTTGTCGATTACGTGATAGTTGAAGTAGTTCTACCGGTGACTTTGAGTGAGTACCAAAATTGCAAATACCACGTATAGTCTGCGAAGTCTTTTTCATATTGAACCTGTGTTTATTAATTTCAGTCCTTTCATAGCGACGTTTGATCTTTTTGAGTAAGTTATTGCAAAAATTTCTATGCCTCTTGTAAGTAACGTGTAGTACGGAATCAAATGGCGATTTTTTAAGTTTTAGGTGCAATGCATCTCTGAAACACATGCATCTAACTAAGCCTGGAGTGATCCATGGCTTCATAGGAGCTTTTCTCTTGGCTAGTTTTACGATGATAGTGTGCTTATCCAGTGTATCCGATACTATTTGAAGAAAGTTAAAGGTTGCGGTATTTGGATCATTATCATTTAATACTCCTGTCCAATCTAGCAAACGCAAGTCGCCGAGTGCAGCCTCGTAATTTACCCTCTTATGCAAGGTCACCGGTTTGGGTGAATCAGTGTACTTACCAAATGGAATTGATGCCATGACACAGCTATGGTCTGTTACAGATGAACTATAAACTACAGTAGTTATTTTGTTTGAATTTGACTTGGCAAATAAGTGGTCTAAACATGTGAGTTCTCTTGTCGGGAAGGTATGGGTAGGAAGTAGTCCATGCATAGCACATAACTCCAGCAATTCGGAAGATCTGTTGTCCGAGTTTTCTTCTGAAATATCAATATTTATGTCTCCAATTATTAGAATATTGGGAGTAGTTTTTAAATCATTTAATAGACTATTTAGAGATGTTAGAAAATCTTCAACCTTGTCATTACTAGGTGATCTGTAAATACAAATAATAACATGCGTGCCTCCTATTTTAATGACCAAGCAGTCTGCGTCATCAACTTTTGGTTCATAAACACTGATATTACTATCGCTCTTTGCGTAGACTACTATGCCGCTATTTTGGTTGATGTGCTAATTTGTTGAGAAATGGCAGTAATCGGGAAGACATGGAAGTACACCTAAATGGCGTAGCCAACATTCTGTTAGAATAATAAAATCATAATCTATTTTTAATCTCAATAAAAGCACTTGAAAGTTGTACAGGTTACAGTCAACGCTACGTATATTTTGTGTGATTACTCTTAGACAACGACCATTTTTATTTAACAAGCCCGCACATTCCTCAGCACTGCCAACCAAGTAAGAGTCACCGACCCTGACAGTGTTGTCAATGTCGGTGACTACCTGATTTAAGTCAGTCATTTAAAACTATGTTTTCGTATTGGTACCGAGTACCGATAAGGAACGAGATTGGTTCGCAATATACTGAAGTAGTGCAAAAGGGCTCGTTATGTTTCGGAGGTAAAAGCATTAAAAGTTCTTTGGATACAGGTTTAGAATACATGAATCATATTAAGTACGGTGTAAATACATAATAATAACAATAGAGATATGTTATAGACAGTAGATATATAGATATATACTTTACATAAAACATTAAAATTGTGATTGATACCAAAAAAAATAAACAGTAATATTCTGAGATACGTAGTAGCAATCTGGAGCTTCAGGAAGTGTATAGTCACAAGTTAGTTTTGAGATTTTCAAGGCATTTTTCAGATTTCACTATGATGTATTTTTCGCCTTCAGATTTTCGTAAGTGGATTTTCCCTTCTCTTATCCAGCTGTACTTATAATCATTTTGCTTCGCGAATTCACGGGTCATGTAAAGAAGCCTTTTGGTACTGAAGCATAAGTGCTCACTAATGAATATCGGGTTCTTCTCTGTAGGTAACCCGACTACCTCAGAGTTGAATTTATTGATGTTCTCTTTTCCCTTGTTGAAGGAACGAATGTATATTTGTTGATGTTTTTCTCATGTCGGCTAGATTTGTGTCGAGAGGGAACATTTTCATAGAAGTCGGTGATTCTCATGTCGGTACAAAAATAAACTAAGGTCACAGTGACATTTTTTTCGCATAAACTAAGAGAGGGTTTCATTATCTACTCAGATCTACAATTTGTATCGTTCTAAGAGTTACCATTCCAACAGACTCAGTTGATACGTCAGTCAAGTGCCGCGCGCGGGTGGGCTCAAAATATGCCGCGGATCCTAGCTGTTTCGCGCCGGGGCGGCCCGGATTCGCGGAGGTCAACGACGAACGAGTTTAAATGATGCTAGATCTATGGCTACCAACGCCATCTAGCAAAACAGGCTGAACTTTCCATACAATTTTTTTTTTTTTTTTGGCTGTTTCTTTGCGTATTTCGCAATTTTTTATCTAAATCTCCTTTGGACTGAGGAGAATAAAACCAAATATATTATAGATATATTATAGATTTTCACGATTTTAGATTATGGGGTAAAATTTTCTGTAGCGTTATTTAAGGGCGGATTTAAATCACATTTAAGAGGCACTCTAAGGACTTCATTCAACACAAGATATTGCGAAAAAAAATCAAGGGGTAGTGGAGGGGGAAGCACTTCGGGATATTTTCGACCCCCCTGTAACTATATGTAGTATATTAGAAGACACGCTAGACACCTGAATTTTCTAACTAATTCAGGTGTAGCTTTATCTGCAACGTAGTTAACGTTGTAGATAAAGCTACACCTGAATTTTATATGATTAAATAGGCCACAACTTATATAGGCAAATCCCCAAAATTCAGCGAATTTGAACTAATAGATTGGAGAAGACAGCCGTTCAAAGATCCGTCATTTTGTCACTGACTGAGTCATTATCGCTCATAAAAATTCTTATGTACTTCTAGCAGGCCTACAAGCTTGAAATTTTAAACAAGGGAGGTCTACTATTGATCAGAACCACTAGTACTATTTCCGCCGATCAGCAAAACATCTCGTAGCATTAATTGTTAATATTTTCATATCTATCTAATTTCATGATTGGTCATTTTCTTCATATTCGTTTTCATAATGGTGCGCTAGCTTCTTTTGAGATTAATTTTGCCAGTGTAATTGAAACAAAGTATGCTTGATATTCAGTAGAACACTCAGACCCAGACTTAATAATCTTAATAGTCTAATGACCACTTTTAGGTAGACTGCGCAAAAACAATTACTTCGCGTGACATACGTTGATGTTTTGGAGCTCTATTTTTGAATCGCTAGTATGACTTTTATGTCACGCGAGCGCTCTTTTCTACTGATTTTCCTTCGACATCCGAAATTTAGTATTTTTCAGTCATTCGCCTGCAAAGAGTGGTCAGCGTCTGTCAGTCAGTTTGAAGTGTCAGTGTTCGATTCCAAATCGATATTCGATCGATGGTTTCTGAACGGTCATTTTAATTTGACGTTAGCTGTCAATCTGGCAGTTTTGACAACTGACAGACAAAAAAAAACCTCGCAATGAAAACGCGGTTGAGTTGTTGAAATTAAATCAAAGGGCATCTGGAATGTATTCGGGATTCCCTCAGAATTATTAATATAGCTGAGTGTGCCGTTGTCTCTCGAACCAGATAAAGTTCGGATTTTCGTGCCCGATTCGTATTTACCACGTAGAAACATAACCTGTGTTGGACCACTGTGCTCATTGACGCTGGCCCGCCAGTCATACCTGGTTGGCTGAAGAACCTGTCTACCAAGAAGAGCCTAGGGCGCGCCCGGGCCTTGCAGAGAGACAGGAGGTTGACGGGACCGAAGCACAGACCAGGTTAGATCTACCCCACATAACTTTAGCTCGGTGAATCGCCGACGTTCATCACTTCTTGGCACCTGATCGTCACGCTACCTCGTAGCTGATGGGCCCCTACGAGGTCATTAGGTGCTGAGAAGCCTGAACATATTGGTAGCAGAGCGTGGTTTCCTGAGATTTGCAGCCGTCAAGGGCTTCAGGAAAGCACGACTTGGGACTATCAATCTGTAGGTATCTAGGCGGTTAGGTAACTTGTTTGTTCCTATATCCACATAGATTGGTAGTATTTGTAAGCTATAAGTCTATTGCTGGTAGTAGACAGACAGATATTACAGTTTTCCCTAAATGACCAGTTGTACTGAGATGTGACTCAGAATAGTAGGTACTCAACTTAGGTACGCATTGTATTAGGTACATTGTAGGTGAATTGAAATTTGCATTGAATTACTAGTTAGTCAATCTGTTAGTGGTCTCGTAATGGTATTGAATGAATGTTTTGGTTAACATAGGTAGTTACATCTATTGATAGCAGGCTATTACATTGTTTTCAGTTTATTGTGCAGCAAGTGTATAGCTATTTATAACTTGAACTTTTTTTTTTTTTTTTTTTTTTTTTTATGTAGCCTCCACGGTGTCCCACTGCTGGGCAAAGGCCTCACCATTTCGAGTCCACACATCCCTATCAGTAGCTGTACTGACCCACCCTGGCTGAAACTTATCCAGGTCGTCCCTCCATCTCCTTCTGGGCCTTCCCCTACGCCGGTGTCCGTCTGTGGGCACCCATTCAGTTGCTGTTTTCGCCCATTTGTCGGGGTGCATTCTACAGACATGTCCGGCCCAGGTCCACTTGAGCTTGGCAGTCTGAACTCCTACATCCGCGATCCCAGTTTTTGAGCGCAGTGTGGTGTTTCGGATGCGATCTGTGCGTATAACACCCAGAATACTGCGCTCCATCTTGAACTAATATTGACTATTATCTGTGTGTGTTATAATAATAAAGGGAAACTAACTTGTTATTTACAGGATTAGAATATTAGAAGTGTAGCATAATTTATATAGATATATAACTCGGTTCCTATTGTTTAAGGAAAACAACATTATTTAAGTTATAGTTTAGGGTTCCCTCATTTGGGTTATAAACTGAAGGGTCCAATAAAATTGAGTTACTGCAAATTGTGAGTAAATATCGTTCCGATCATGTCGTTATCTGAAATCCAGAAGGGTGTTTCTAAGGAACTCAGATGGTTTTCCTCCGCACACGGTCTGATAGACCGTTTAGATAGGCATGATGTGGTATTGGAGCGGTCTATGGACGTTAAGGAACGTTACAATAGGGTGCTCGAATTGTCCGCGCAGGCGGAATCAGTTGATGGTTGTGCACCTGACAGGCTGTCACGGTTGATAGGGGATGTCGACCAATGTATGGAGATGGCAGCTGCTATCACGCAGAAGGCTGCGGACATACGTAGACAGCGCGAGTCCAGCCATGGTGGTGACATTGAAGCACCTCTGCCGCATCAGGGATCGGGGACCAGGTTACCCGCGATAACTATGCCTACCTTTGACGGCGTGTCCGGTGAATGGATGAGCTTCATCAATCTGTTCGACAGTTTGGTGCACTTGCGATCGGACATTACCAAGTCTGTCAAGATGGCTCAGCTGGTGGCAGCATTGAGGGGTGAGCCTAGGGAGCTGGTCGCTCATTTGACAGTTACGGAGGGCAACTATGAGACGGCCAGGCAATTGTTGGTCAGACGTTACCACAACAAACGGAGGTTGGCCGATGCCCAACTGAACCGTTTGTTTAGCATCCCGGTTGTGAACAAGGTCGGGGCCATACAGACGGAGGTTTTGAACCCATTGTTGTCCGTCACCAAGGCTCTAGAGAATCTTGGACTTCCGGTTGGTGAATGGTCGTACTTACTGTTGTACATTGTACTTTCCCGCCTACCCGCTGACGTGCAGACTCGTTTCGAACAGTCTCACGGGAGGTCGGCCGAGGACCTGCCCGCCTTCTCCGACTTGGTCGGATTTTTGGAAGAGGAGTCTCGACGGGCAGAGAATTTGGGGTTGACGGTCACCCATCCTTCGGAGCCACAGAGAGCTGCCGGGAGCGCTGTGAGTAGGGGCCCTCCGACGAGGAAGGACCGCACCAACCGGCAGTCATATGGGACTGTGAGTGCATTGACCCCACATAGTGAGACCTGCCCATGTTGTAGGCAGATTGGCCATGCTGTGGCCAATTGCAATAAGTTCGGGGAACTTAGGGTTCAGGGACGGCGCCAGATGGCCAAGCAGCGGGGCTGGTGTTTCCTGTGCCTCGGGCCACACATGGCTAGGGACTGCACGCGCACACAAATGTGCGGATATTGTGGTGGGGCCCACAACAATCTGTTGTGCATGAACCGGTCCGGCCAACAGCCACCACAGGGCCGTACCCAGGGTGACACGGCAAGGGGCCCTGAGAATTCGTTTGCGACTCGGAGCGCAACTCAGGGGCCAACGTCCCCACGTGCACAGGGCAGTACCAGGGTGCAGGGCCGCACTCAGGGTCATCACATGGGGGGCCCTGAGTTTTCGGTTGCGACTCAGCATCCGACTCAGCGGGACATTGGGTGTGTTGAGCAGGCCGTAACGGGCGGGTGGCATGGGACACCTTCGAGCTATGCGGGTGCGGTTCGGACGCCGCCTCAGTTGTCGCCCCGCTCGTCGCCTCGTCCTCGTCGGTCGCATGTGATGTCCCCCCCGCTCATGGAGCGGCCACGGTTGAATTCACGCCCACCCCCCTTCGGGGGGCGTCGTAGGGTGGCAATGGAACCGGCGCGTGGGCCATTTGTACAATGGGACCCTCTGGCGTATAGCTGCCTACCTGATCGGTTACAGGCAGATTGGGGCCCCGGGGGCCCTCGCTAGGAATTTGCGGCCCAACAATTTGTTGCCCCCCAACCGGAGACGGTGGTGTTACCGATCGCCTCTGTGCTTGTTTGGGATTTGGCGGGCAACCCAACATACGTTCGCGCCCTATTAGATTCTGGAGCTCAGGGCTGCATTGTATTCGATGAATGATTTAGCAAAATGGTTGGGCCTCAAGGTAAATAGGTATAATAAATCAATACGGGGCGTGGGGAATGTTACGGTTACGAATGTAGTTGGTCAATCGGTGATCACGTTCTCTCCACGTTATGACATTTTGACAAAAACATCCGTGCAAGCTTTAGTAATGACGCATGTCATGGGCAGACACCCCTTGGTGAAGTTGAATCCGGCCGTTCGATTCCTGACATCAGGACTCAAGTTGGCGGATCCCGATTTTGACACTCCAGCCCCGGTCGACCTGCTACTGGGAGCAGACGTTCTGGGTAGGTTTCTGTTGTCGGATCGGCGAGTTCTTCAGCCGGACGGGTTGATTGCTGTGGATACTAAGTTTGGTCACGTGATCATGGGTCCGGCATTGCCAATGGTTAGGCCTGCAAAGTCAGATGGCATACTATTGGCTCAGCGTTGTCAGACGCTATCCAACGTTTCTGGGAGATAGAGGAACCTCCCACCGTTCGTCGAGTCGACGCAGACGAAGAGTGCGAGTTGTTTTACCAGAATAGTACTGGTCGCCTTCGTTCTGGTCGTTTTGTAACTCGACTGCCTTTCAGGGCCGATCGACCGCCACTAGGAGAAGCTAGGAAGATGGCTGAGACGAGATTGATGTCGATGGAGCGTAGGATGTCAAGGGACGCCGTATTTAAACAAAAATACGTCGATTTCATGAGGGAGTATGAGTCGTTAGGACACATGTCGGTATCGGGTGTGGACTGGAGATCTGAGGATCATTGTTTCCTTCCACACCATGCCGTCCTGCGAACCCCTACCGGCAATGTTCGATTCAAAATCGATACTCGATCTATGGTTCCGGAACGGCCATTTTGAATTTGACGGAGCTGCCACAGAGCAGTTTTTGAGAACTGACTGACGACAAGCCCTCGCGATGGAACGCGTATTGGTATAGGGCATTGAAATAAAATCGTAAGCCATCTGCAATTGTATTCGGGCTCCCCTCAGGATTGTCTTATAGCTGAGTGTATTGTGGTTCTCCGAACCAGATAAAGTTCGTATTTACGGAAACTGTGCGCTTCGAAGCTGGCCTGCCAGCCATACCTGGTTGGCTGAAGAACCTGTCTACCAAGAAGAGCCTAGGGTGCACCCAGGCCTTGCAGAGAGACAGGAGTTTGACGGGAACGAAGCACAGACCAGGTCAGATAGAATCTATTTACTTAGCTCGGTGAATCGCCGACGTTCTTGCTTCTTGGCATCCGATCACTACGCTACCTCGTAGCTATGGGCCCCTGCGAGGTCATTGGGTGCCGAGAGGCCTGAACATTTTGGTAGCAGAGCGTGGTTTCCTGAGATTTGCAGCCGTCAAGGGCTCCAGGAACCCACGATTTGGGACTATCAATCTGTAGGTATAGGGGTTATTAGCTAACTTGGTTTTGTTCCTGTATCCACATAGATTGGTAGTATTATAAGTTATAAGTCTACTGCTGGTAGTAGACAGACAGACATAACAGTTTTCCCTAAATGACCAGTTGTACTGAGATGTGACTCAGAATAGTAATTACATTACAGGTACATTGTAGGTGAATTGAAATTTGCATTGAAGTCATATCATGTTTGCAGTTTGAAGTTTGCATAGTCAATCTATTAGTGGTCTAGTAATGCTAATGAATGTTTGGACATTGTTTTCAGTTTATAGCTATTTATAACTTGAACTAATATTGACTATCTGTGTGTGTTATATGATATAGGGAAACTAAATTGTTGTTTACAGAATTTGTGTAGATATAAACTCGGTTTCTATTGTTTGGGGAAATCAGCATTGTTTAAGTTATAGATTAGGGTTCCCTCGTTTGGGTTGTAGACTGGAGGGTCCAATATAATTGAGTTATTGCAAATTGTGAGTAAGTATCGTTCCGATCATGTCGTTGTCTGAAATACAGAAGGGTGTTTCTAAGGAGCTCAGATGGTTTTCCTCCGCACACGGTCTGATAGACCGTTTAGATAGGCATGATGTGGTATTGGAGCGGTCTATGGACGTTAAGGAACGCTACAACAGGGTGCTCGAATTGTCCGCGCAGGCGGAAGCAGTTGATGGTTGCGCACCTGACAGGCTGTCACGGTTGCTAGGGGATGTCGACCAGTGTATGGACATGGCTGCTGCTATCACGCAGAAGGCTGCGGACATACGTAGGCAGCGCGAGTCCAGCCGTGGTGGTGACATTGAAGCACCTCTGCCGCATCAGGGATCGGGGACCAGGTTACCCGTTATAACTATGCCTACCTTTGACGGAGTGTCCGGTGAATGGATGAGCTTCATCAATCTGTTCGACAGTTTGGTGCACATGCGATCGGACATTACCAAGTCTGTCAAAATGGCTCAGCTGGTGGCAGCATTGAGGGGTGAGCCCAGGGAGCTGGTCGCTCATTTGACAGTTACGGAGGGTAACTATGAAACGGCCAGGCAATTGCTGGTCAGACGTTACCACAACAAACGGAGGTTGGCCGATGCCCAACTGAACCGTTTGTTTAGCATCCCGGTTGTGAACAAGGTCGGGGCCATACAGACGGAGGTTTTGAACCCGTTGTTGTCCGTCACCAAGGCCCTAGAGAATCTTGGACTTCCGGTTGGTGAATGGTCCTACCTACTGCTGTACATTGTACTTTCCCGCCTACCCGCTGACGTGCAGACTCGTTTCGAACAGTCTCACGGGAGGTCGGCCGAGGACCTGCCCGCCTTCTCCGACTTGGTCGGATTCTTGGAAGAGGAGGCTCGACGGGCAGAGAATTTGGGGTTGACGGTCACCCATCCTTCGGAGCCACAGAGAGCTGCCGGGAGCGCTGTGAGTAGGGGCTCTCCGACGAGGAAGGACCGCACCAACCGGCAGTCATATGGGACTGTGAGTGCATTGACCCCACATAGTGAGACCTGCCCATGTTGTAGGCAGATTGGCCATGCTGTGGCCAATTGCAATAAGTTCGGGGAACTTAGGGTTGAGGGACGGCGCCGGATGGCCAAGCAGCGGAGCTGGTGTTTCCTGTGCCTCGGGCCACACATGGCTAGGGACTGCACGCGCACAAAAATGTGCGGATATTGTGGTGGGGCCCACAACAATCTGTTGTGCATGAACCGGTCCGGCCAACAGCCACCACAGGGCCGTACCCAGGGTGACACGGCATGGGGCCCTGAGAATTCGTTTGCGACTCGGAGCGCAACTCAGGAGCCAACGTCCCCACGTCCACAGGGCCGTACCCAGGGTGATACGGAATGGGGCCCTGAGAATTTGTTTGCGACTTGGAGCGCAACTCAGGGGCCAGCGTCCCCACGTGCACAGGGTAGTACTAGGGTGCAGGGCCGCACTCAGGGTCATCACATGGGGGGCCCTGAGTTTTCGGTTGCGACTCAGCATCCGACTCAGCGGGCAATGGGGCCACAAGCACGCAGCCACCCAGGGGTGCAGGACCGCACTCAGGGTCATCACATGGGGGGCCCTGAGTTCTCGGTTGCGACTCAGCATCCGACTCAGCGGGACATTGGGTGTGTTGAGCAGGCCGTAACGGGCGGGTGGCATGGGACAACTTCGAGCTATGCGGGTGCGGTTCGGACGCCGCCTCAGTTGTCGCCCCGCTCGTCGCCTCGTCCTCGTCGGTCGCATGTGATGTCCCCCCCGCTCATGGAGCGGCCACGGTTGAATTCACGCCCACAACCCTTCGGGGGGCGTCGTAGGGTGGCAATGGAACCGGCGCGTGGGCCATTTGTACAATGGGACCCGCTGGCGTATAGCTGCCTACCTGATCGGTTACAGGCACAGTGGGGCCCCGGGGGCCCTCGCTAGGAATTTGCGGCCCAACAACTTGTTGCCCCCCAACCGGAGACGGTGGTGTTACCGATCGCCTCTGTGCTTGTTTGGGATTTGGCGGGCAACCCAACATACGTTCGCGCCCTATTAGATTCTGGAGCTCAGGGCTGCATTGTATCGAACGATTTAGCGAAATGGTTGGGCCTCAATATAAATAATGTATCGCTGCCGAGGAAATTGGTCCCTGCTGGGGATTACAGGGCAACCCTTCACGGGTTTTGTGATGCCTCTGAACGAGGGTTTGCGGCAGCGGTTTATTTGCGAACCGTCACCTCCACCGGGGAGGTCGACGTGCGTTTGGCTTTGGCAAAAAGCAAGGTAGCGCCTATTCGGACAAGGATGACGATTCCAAAACTGGAACTGTCCGGGGCTGCTCTTTTGACCAAACTTTTGAATCACACTCTAACAGTGTTGCGTGGGTCAGTGGTTTTGGAGGATACGGTGTGCGCGTGGACGGACAGCCAGATTGTTTTGTGCTGGCTGAAGGCTTCGGTCCATACCTTAGAGGTTTTTGTTGCGAACCGTGTCTCCCAGATTGTGTCGTCTGAGGTCCCACTGACTTGGAGACATGTACCAGGAGAATTGAACCCGTCTGATTGTGCATCCAGGGGATGTCGGGCTCCTGAACTCAAGCTCGTTGCTGATCTCTCGACAGAGGCTTTCATTGCTTGTTTGGATAGGTTTGTTTCTCGAAGGGGACTTCCAACTTTGATCCGCTCTGATAACGGCACTAACTACGTCGGTGCGGAACGATACTTACGAGAGATAGTCAACTTTTTGAATGTAAATAAAGTGGATATTGGAACGGCCCTCTCCCGTCGGGGTATACAGTGGACCTTCAGCCCACCGAGTTGCCCCCACTGGGGTGGGATTTTTGAGGCCGTAGTTAAGTCAGCGAAGACGCACTTAGGGCGTATAGTAGGTCAGACCGCGCTGACTTTTGAGGAGCTCGCGACATTGTTTTGTAAGAACGAGGCCGTTCTCAATTCGCGACCGTTGTGTCCGCTCAGCTCGGATCCAAATGACCTGGAGGCTCTGACCCCAGGCCATTTCTTGATAGGACAGCCACTTAACGCGTTGCCCGAGCACCCCTTCGAGGGAGTGAAATTGTATCGGTTGTCAGGGTATCAGATGTTGCAGCAGTTTACTCAGAATTTCTGGAAGCGTTGGTCGCTCGAGTATCTGCATATCTTACAACAGCGCCTTAAGTGGACTGACAAAACCAGCCCCTCTAGTGTTGGTGACCTCGTTCTGGTTAAGGATGCTAACCTACCGCCACTGCGTTGGCGCAGGGGGCGCATTGTTAACTTGTTCCCTGGCAAGGACGGGACCCCCCGGTCTGCAGAGGTTCTAGTAGGAGGCTCGGTACTAAAACGAGCGGTAGCAACGTTGTCTCGGCTGCCCGTAGATTAAGGGACAGGTGGGTGCCTGTCCGGGCGGGTGATTGTTCGATTCAAAATCGATACTCGATCTATGGTTCCGGAACGGCCATTTTGAATTTGACGGAGCTGCCACAGAGCAGTTTTTGAGAACTGACTGACGACAAGCCCTCGCGATGGAACGCGTATTGGTATAGGGCATTGAAATAAAATCGTAAGCCATCTGCAATTGTATTCGGGCTCCCCTCAGGATTGTCTTATAGCTGAGTGTATTGTGGTTCTCCGAACCAGATAAAGTTCGTATTTACGGAAACTGTGCGCTTCGAAGCTGGCCTGCCAGCCATACCTGGTTGGCTGAAGAACCTGTCTACCAAGAAGAGCCTAGGGTGCACCCAGGCCTTGCAGAGAGACAGGAGTTTGACGGGAACGAAGCACAGACCAGGTCAGATAGAATCTATTTACTTAGCTCGGTGAATCGCCGACGTTCTTGCTTCTTGGCATCCGATCACTACGCTACCTCGTAGCTATGGGCCCCTGCGAGGTCATTGGGTGCCGAGAGGCCTGAACAGGCAAGATTCGAGTTGTTTTTGATGGGTCAGCACCTACCTCGAACGGGATGTCCCTGAATCAGTGTCTACATTCGGGACCCAAGTTGAGTCGTTATATTTCGGATATTCTCACGAGCTTTCGGAGACACCAGATTGTATTTGTCGCAGACATTCGGATGATGTTTAGGCAAACGGTAATTCATCCGGCTGACAGAAGGTATCAGTTGATACTTTGGCGTGAGTCCACGGCCGAGCCAGTCAAGGTCTATGAGTTAAACACGAACACGTATGGGTTACGGTCTAGCCCGTATTTGGCGATGCGTACCCTGCGGGAGTTGGCGTCGCGTGACCGTGTGAGCTATCCTAGAGCCGCCGCTATCCTGGCGCAAGATATGTACGTCGATGACGTCTGCACAGGGGCAGCCAGTGTAGAGGAAGCTCTGGACCGACGTGACGAGCTCATTCAATTGCTGGAACGAGGCGGCTATGAACTACGCAAGTGGATGTCCAACTCCTCTGAGTTGATGGCTGGTCTCCCAGATGAGTTTCAACAAGACCCGCACGTTTTTGAGAATCCTGAAAACCCTAACATGTTGTCAGTGCTTGGAATTCAGTACCAGCCCGTCCATGATGAGTTTACCTATCGGGTGGTTTTAGAAACACCGAAGGCCTGGACGAAGCGGTCAGTACTGTCAACGATTGCGAGAACGTTCGACCCGAATGGATGGATTTCTCCAGTCACCTTTGCTCTCAAATGTTTTATGCAAAGGCTATGGGCGGCTCAGTTGACCTGGGACACCCACCTCTCAGGTGATTTGTTGACTGATTGGACGCGAATGTTCACCTCGCTATCGGACATAAATAATGTATCGCTGCCGAGGAAATTGGTCCCTGCTGGGGATTACAGGGCAACCCTTCACGGGTTTTGTGATGCCTCTGAACGAGGGTTTGCGGCAGCGGTTTATTTTCGAACCGTCACCTCCACCGGGGAGGTCGACGTGCGTTTGGTTTTGGCAAAAAGCAAGGTAGCGCCTATTCGGACAAGGATGACGATTCCAAAACTGGAACTGTCCGGGGCTGCTCTTTTGACCAAACTTTTGAATCACACTCTAACAGTGTTGCGTGGGTCAGTGGTTTTGGAGGATACGGTGTACGCTTGGACGGACAGCCAGATTGTTTTGTGCTGGCTGAAGGCTTCGGTCCATAACTTAGAGGTTTTTGTTGCGAACCGTGTCTCCCAGATTGTGTCGTCTGAGGTCCCACTGACCTGGAGACATGTACCAGGAGAATTGAACCCGTCTGATTGTGCATCCAGGGGATGTCAGGCTCCTGAACTCGTTAGACACCATTTGTGGTGGGGACCACCCTGACTTGCCAAGAGAGAATCGGACTGGCCCCACAGCCATATAGTAGTATCTTCGGATCATGGCCCCAGAGCGGCCGTGCATGTTACCCAGAAGGCTGAGGACCCTGACGCCGGGTTTCTGCTGGACCGGTATAGCTCACATGACAAGTTGATAAACGTGTCCACTTGTATTAGGAGATTCGCTCGAAATTGTCGTACTCCTCGCGATCTGCGAACGTTGAACCCTATTCTGACTCCGGCAGAGCGAAACGAGTCGCTGTTGAATTTGGTCCGGTTGGTACAGTCCTCGAAGTTTGGGGCAGAATTTGAGATTATACGAAGTGGACGTTCGAAATTGAAGGGAGCCGTCGCGCGTCTCAATCCCTTTGTTGATTCGACCGGGTTACTTCGGGTAGGAGGAAGATTGCGCAATGCGAATCTGTCGTATTCGGCTCGTCACCCACTTCTGCTCCCCAAGGGGGGACCGTTAGTTGAATTGCTGGTGACTGATCGTCATATTAAAAACGCGCATGCCGGCTGTAACGCGTTGTTGGCCACGCTCCAGCGGGAGTTTTGGATCTTATCTGCCCGCCGTGCCATACGGAACATCGTGTTTCGGTTCATGCCTTGTTATCGACTTAAGGCTGCCACGATGCAACCTCTCATGGGGGACTTGCCCCCTGATCGTGTGAATGAGGTCAGACCGTTTTCAGGTGTTGGTACGGATTTTGCAGGACCGTTTATGGTGAAGAGTTCACGATTGCGTACCGCCAAGCAATACAAGGAGTACCTATGTGTGTTTGTTTGTTTATCCACCAAGGCGGTACATCTCGAGCTCGTTGCTGATCTCTCGACAGAGGCTTTCATTGCTTGTTTGGATAGGTTTGTTTCTCGAAGGGGACTTCCAACTTTGATCCGCTCTGATAACGGCACTAACTACATCGGTGCGGAACGATACTTACGAGAGATAGTCAACTTTTTGAATGTAAATAAAGTGGATATTGGAACGGCCCTCTCCCGTCGGGGTATACAGTGGACCTTCAGCCCACCGATTTGCCCCCACTGGGGTGGGATTTTTGAGGCCGTAGTTAAGTCAGCTAAGACGCACTTAGGGCGTATAGTAGGTCAGACCGCGCTGACTTTTGAGGAGCTCGCGACATTGTTTTGTAAGATCGAGGCCGTTCTCAATTCGCGACCGTTGTGTCCGCTCAGCTCGGATCCAAATGACCTGGAGGCTCTGACCCCAGGCCATTTCTTGATAGGACAGCCACTTAACGCGTTGCCCGAGCACCCCTTCGAGGGAGTGAAATTGTATCGGTTGTCAAGGTATCAGATGTTGCAGTAGTTTACTCAGGATTTCTGGAAGCGTTGGTCGCTCGAGTATCTGCATATCTTACAACAGCGCCTTAAGTGGACTGACAAAACTAGCCCCCCTAGTGTTGGTGACCTCGTTCTGGTTAAGGATGCTAACCTACCGCCACTACGTTGGCGCAGGGGGCGCATTGTTAACTTGTTCCCTGGCAAGGACGGGACCCCCCGGTCTGCAGAGGTTCTAGTAGGAGGCTCGGTTCTAAAACGAGCGGTAGCAACGTTGTCTCGGCTGCCCGTAGATTAGGGGACAGGTGGGTGCCTATCCGGGCGGGTGATTGTTCGATTCCAAATCGATATTCGATCGATGGTTTCTGAACGGTCATTTTAATTAGCTGTCAATCTGGCAGTTTTGACAACTGACAGACAAAAAAAACCTCGCATTGAAAACGCGGTTGAGTTGTTGAAATTAAATAAAAGGGCATCTGGAATGTATTCGGGATTCCCTCAGGATTATTAATATAGCTGAGTGTGCCGTTGTCTCTCGAACCAGATAAAGTTCGGATTTTCGTGCCCGATTCGTATTTACCACGTAGAAACATAACCTGTGTTGGACCACTGTGCTCATTGACGCTGGCCCGTCAGTCATACCTGGTTGGCTGAAGAACCTGTCTACCAAGAAGAGCCTAGGGCGCGCCCGGGCCTTGCAGAGAGACAGGAGGTTGACGGGTCCGAAGCACAGACCAGGTTAGATCTACCCCACATAACTTTAGCTCGGTGAATCGCCGACGTTCATCACTTCTTGGCACCTGATCGTCACGCTATCTCGTAGCTGATGGGCCCCTACGAGGTCATTAGGTGCTGAGAAGCCTGAACAGTCAGAGTTTGCTTTTTTCGCGCGTTTTTTCAAATTGGAACCTAAAACGTCAAATATGTGAAGTTTGCAACAGATTGAACATCCCGATTTCTTCCATATTATTGCTAAACTCTGTTTTTTTATTCCGTAGAATTCTGACATTTCAGATATCATAAGGTTCTTTATGAGGAGAATTATTAATTTATTCATTTTGATTAGTGTAAATTGCAGGTGTAAAGTGTGGCTGTGAAGTGTAAAATGCTAGCAACGTCTGAACAGCCAGTGTTAAGTGTAAGTGATTACTAATCAGTAATCAGCGAAGTGAGGCAAATAGAAGTATATTCTATTTTTTTGCGAGTAGCCACGTCCCCGGCGCCCCTCCTCCCCTTCTACTCGCAGCGTGCCTTCACACGCTGTTTATTTAACAGCGTCGGGACAGCAAATTCGACTGTTTCACGTTCAATAACCAGTTTCTACTAAACATCAGAGATGCTACACACAATAGGGCGCAAAACTGCAAATTTCTCACGAAGAAGACTGTGGGAAAGTGCCTTGTGTATTAAAAAACTTCAAAGGCAAGTAAGACATCGCGACTGATTCGCGGCTGTGTGCATTGTATTTCAATGAAAGGGATTATTTAGGGATAAGTAACTAAAAAGGCGGTAAATAGATTTACGATGAGATACTGTTTATCATAATTTGATGAGATTTGCTTATGTTATGAAGTGGTGTATCAGCGTTGATATCTCGGTATGTATCTGAGGGCACTGTACATCAGGATGGTCTTCTGGAATGTCTTAATACCCTCCAAAGTGTTTGTTTCGGTCGTACGCCTCCAATCTAGAACAGAAACCACATTGTTGTAAATGAATTTCATCAATTTGAGGAAAATACGAAACATTACCTCGAATTTTTAACATGTTTACCTTTTTATCAGATGAGCTTTTTTCTAGCTACTGATGCATTTCTCCTTCGAAGCTCAGTTTGAAGTTCCCGCACAGTCATCAGCGAATACATTTTGTGGTTTTATATCGCAATTATAAGCACAAAATCGAAACCCGATACTTGATACAAACGTAAACAAGGTACTACCGTTGACGTGAGAGTAATATTTGTTCTGTGGCTATCGACGTTTAGCTGTCAGTGTTGCGCTCCATTGGACACTACTTTACACTTAACAGCCCCACAGCGAATAATTTAAAAGTGTGCACTCAAAAGACCTGCTTTGTCAGATGGATGCAGAATTATTTAACATTTGGAACGTGATTCTACGCTACGAAATATATGGCGAACAAATTATATCGGTAGATTTCTGCAAAGATATACCAATGCGCTCATGTGTTCTCGGTGTTTGCTGCTATTTGTTGTTATTATCTTGTTAAATTAGTTAAGTTTCTGTTATTCTGTTAAGTTTTTTGTTGTTGACTTTTCGTGTTGTGATTGTTCGTTGATTTTTATAAACGTTATGGAGCCACAGCCTGGCCCTTCCCGGGAAGCAGCCCCTGACATCTGACAGAGCACAAGAGACAGACTTTCTGTCTCCCAGAAAGAAGCGTCCTCGTGGTGTATCAATCAAATCGTCATCCTCGACAATGTGATTGATACAGTCGCAGACTCTTTAATAATTCATGTCAGCGATGATGATGATGATGAAGAAAGTGATATTAGTATTAATGATGATTAGAGATTTTAATAAAAATATGTTTCCTTTACTTGTAGTTTTTTTTACTGTTTGTGATGAAAAGGGACGTAATTATCACTCGCCGTAAATTACCTTTTAATTACGAGCGCCGCACTTTAAAAAATTGGATACATTCACTAACAAATAAAATGTGACTGACGACCCGAATGGCCGAGTCGGCAGTGACGCTGCCTACGAAACCAGGGGTCCCGGGTTCGAGTCCCGGTGGGGGCAAATATTTGTTTGATGAGAACGAATGTTTGTACCATAGTCATGGTTGTTTATCTATCTAAGTATAATATTTATCTATATAAGTATGTGTATCGTTGCCTAGTACCCATGATACAGGGAATCCTAGTTTGGGGCTAGATCAATGTGTGTAAAATGATTTTCAAGTATTATTATTATATAAATAAAATGTATAGTATCAGATGTTCAGACTCGTATTGAAAATGAAAAATGTGCCCGGCCAAAAAGGTTTGTAATCTCTGACATGTCAAAAAATTATAGCTGTCAGAATTCTACGGAATAAAACATCAGAGTTTAGGGTTTACTATATTAGGATTTTTTATTTGAGGCCAGAACTGTAGACAAACAACTGTCATTTTCTAGAACAAACTTGGACATTCATATTAAACTTTTAGTACTGGAAAATGACAGTTATTTGTTTACATTTCTGGTCTCAAATTAAAAATCCTAGTATAGGCTAGATATGAGCGCCGCGCCGGCGCGCCGCCGCCGCCGTCTTCCCCCCCCGCGCCGCCGCCGCCGCCATACCCCGGTCGGCGCGCCGACTGCCGCCGACCAACCACTCAGTTCGGTTCGGTTACTTACCTACGCCGAGCGAGTCGAGCGACCCACGCGCCGCGCGGCGACAAAAACAAAAACAAAATGGCGACAGCAGCGGTAGACATATCGAAAAAGAAAATCAGCGAGTTGTCAGTGACGGTTTTAAGTAGAATATCTAGTAAACACAGTTTTTGTTGGAACTATTTCGGACAGTTGGCAGTAAATGTTGAAGGGAAAAAGAGAACAGTTTTAGGTGAGCAAGTTTTTTGTGACGCTTGTCTGAATAGAGAAAAAGAAGAGGATTGCGAAGTGCTTTTTTCCAAGTGAGTACCAAACCGATTTAAATTTTATGATCATTAATTGTACCGTAAGGTCCGTAGGTAAGTTATTGTGGCAATATTTTTGAACCTTAATAATTTTGATATTACGAACGATGACACACTTTAGCCGAAACTTCCGTCTAAACTTCTCTCAAACCCGCACGAGGTCCAATAATGGACAGCAGATTAATTACCTACATAAAGATTAAAACGTAGGTCACATTAGCTAATCGAAGTAAATATGTTAAACCTTGCGCGACTGTCAACCTTTTTGCAAACCTGGGCCCTCATTTACTATATGTATAAAGGTCGTTTCACACATATCAGTGATCCCACCGATACCGTATATCCTGAATTTCTTCTTTAATTCGTTCACCAGTATGCTTATCAGTTACTTGCTTCGTTGCCAGCGTAAACTTTATCAGCTTCATTTCCTCTGAAATTAAATAGAATGTACCAGTTAAGTTATTACGAAGTCTGTATTGGTCAGTCCACAAATCTGTAGTCAATGCGCCGAATTTTACATTTTGTTTCTGCAATACATTTTTCACATGGTCTGACATGCTATTGTAGACATTATACTTTTTACTTCTACGGTCTAAGACTAAATATTGTAAATTTTCTTTTCAGAGCCAAAGTGAAAGCCTATAGCAAGAGCATAGCTACCAGTAACCTGCTTCGCCATTTAAAAGATGAACACAACTTAGAAGACGTTCAACAAAAATCGAAGACAGTACCTATCAGGGATTTTTTCTCCGTTCAGAGAAGGTCTACACCTGTCACAAAGAGCAGCGAAACTAGCGGAAGAAAAGGGAAGTGGATGCTCTCACGGGATTTAGCACTTTGGTTCGCCAGATCATTGATACCTTTCGACAGCATCAATGATGAAGCCATGATCGATTTTTTCAAAAAATACGATATTGTCGTGGAAGACCCAGATATTCCTTCACGTCAAAACATTGCTCGAGAAGGACTCGAAGATGTCTACAATAGTATGTTAGTCCATGTGAAAAATGTTTTGCAGAAACAAAAAGTAAAATTCGGCGCATTGACTACAGATTTGTGGACTGACCAATACAGACGACGTAACTACATAACTGGCACATTCCACTTCATTTCTAAGGAAATGAAGCTGATAAAGTTTACGCTGGCAACGAAGCAAGTAACTGAAAAGCATACTGGTGAGAGAATCAAAGAGGAAATTCAGGATATACTGCGAACATTTGGAATAGAAGAAAAAGGTATTGTGTTGGTGACGGACTCCGGTAGTAATATGAAAAGAGCAGCGAAATTGATGAACGTTCACAGCCATCTTTGTCTTGGACACGCTCTGCACAATCTGGTTACTGTTGATGGAATACAGAGTACTGATGAGATTGATTCCCTCATTACCAAGTGTAAGCAAATCGTCAAACATCTTCGGTACAGAGCTCCGCAACTAGAAGCCGCTGCCAATGAAGAACAGCGCGAAATCTTATCGTCGTTGGAATCAATCGGACAACAGTTCGAAGACCTGGATGAGGAAGGCGAATTCTCGGCACTGGAACGGGAAAGCTTAGCTTTGGCCAATCTTAGGACGAGTGCTCCTCCTAGCATCAAGACAAGCACGCCTACTAGATGGCACAGCGTGCTCATGATGTTATCAAGCATTACTCACAGGGCAAATCGCCGACCTATTAGGGACATGCTAATTGATATAGGTCGCAGTGCTCTTTTGATTGATGAGAACGAACATAATTTAATTATGACCTTGACGTCATTTTTAGAGAAATTCAAAATTATAGTAGACATTTTGAGTGCAGATCATCAAACCACGCTAAACTTAGCGTTGGTTTTCAAATCGGAAATACGGAGACTACTGGATGAATGCGACGACAATGAGCCTGTGTTGATCACAAGATTAAAAAATAACATGTCATTCAAATTGGATCACCGCTTTCCTGGTACAGATATGATTATAGCAGCCACTTTATTAGATTGCAGGTTCCAGTCTATCAAAGAAATTGACGTTTACATGGAAAACCATCAAACGACTAAGGTAACATTTTTAGCAACATTTGCAAAAAAAATGTTGAAAGACGAGGATGTTATCAAAATTCAACCACCATCACAACAAGATGCAACTCCTGGAGCCAGTACTTCAAACTCGAAACCACCTTCAAATTTCTTCATGGATTTGGCACAAAAACATAGTGCTAGTTCTACCTCTGCCTCTGACATAGACAGCATAGTTGAGAATGAGTGCTGGAAATATTTCAGCACGGCAACGGCCAAAGATCTGCAGGCTTACCAAGGTAATGTCCTTGAGTACTGGCAAGACCGAAAAAATGCTTTTCCGTGGCTATCGAACTTGGCTCGTAGGATATTGTTTGTCCCAGCGACAAGTACGCCTAGCGAGAGGGTATTTTCTGTCGCTGGGCAATTAATAACGGCCAAAAGATCCCGCTTAAATCCATTGAGAGTAAATCGTATAATATTCATCCATGACAACTATAGCCAGTGCAAAACTAATATTTAATTTGTTTGTATATTCTTAAAACGTGATTCTTAAATGTCGATCTCAGTGATTACCAAAAATTTTCGATTCACACATATTAGTGATCCCATCCCACCGATCTGGCACAAATAATGTATGAAAGAATTCTGAATTCGGTTTTGTGCAATAAAGTATAAGTTAGTAAAGAATATTTTTCACTGACACGGACCTGTGCCGGATCGGTGGGATCACTGATATGTGTGAATCGACCTTTATCGATAAGGCAGATTTTTATTTTGAGAAAATATTGATTATTTTTAATGCTATGCTACGTTACAAATGTTTATTCTAATTAAAAACAATAATTTAAATGATATAATGGCATTTAATTTTTTCCCTCATACCAGTTCATTTCAAGGTCGCGCCGCCGACTACGCCGCCGCCGCCGAATCTTTTTAGTCGGCGCGCCGCCGCCGATGGTTCTACTGTCGGCGCTCATATCTAGTATAGGCAGCTTAATTGAACTGTTATACTGAAACTGTTATACAGCCTACAATATGACAGCATTTAACGTTCCGTTTTCTGTACGATATTTACCGGTTTTGACTTTTTCTGCGTGTAACGGATAAAAATCAAGATTTCCAAATTTATTGGCAACACCGATGGATGACAAACGATTCAAAAATGTAGAAAATCAACTTCATGCGACTTGTAAGTCGACTGTGACATATGTCTCATGCGATATATTATATCATGCGAGTGATTCAAAAATAGAGCTCCTGCACCACCGATTATTCATAATTCATAATTCATAATTCATAATAGTTTATTGCAAAGTCACAAAATTTCACAAGGTGGTAAAATAAAAGTTAGTACATTGTGACGCCCTGCTAGGGCACAGCAACATGCGAAGGACAGCCAGTTGTCCATTTTACGAAAAATTGAAAAAAAAAATTGAAAAATGATTACATTTATGTTCAAAATTGTATAGAGACAATTAACAAAATATTGTAGAGATTATTATTATTAACAATAAATAAATAAATTAAGAGTAAATTATATAAACATTAAATTAGTAATAACATGTAATGAACAAGTAATTAGCGACTAGAAATGTTTACCTAATTTTATCATTGAAAAATTCTTTCACATCATAATAGCATTTTTCAATGAGGAACTTCTTTAAATAAGTAATGAATAGTGTTTCTTTCTCTATGTTTTTTAAGTAATTTGGTATGTGATTGTATATTTTGATGGCCATATGATGGGGACTAGAAGACACGAGTTCTAACTTTGAAAATAGTTTCTTTAATTTATTTTGGTCTCGATTATTCCTTTTATTTTTATTTTCTAGAGGGGAGTATAAGTTACCGTGTTTTCTTACAAATTTGCAAGATTCTAATATATAGATGGAAGTTAAGATAAGTATTTGGAGTTTTACAAAATAAGATCTACAAGATACCATTTGGTCAATATTTGTAAGTGTTCGCTCTTATGACTTATAGATTAGAATGTATTTGCTATGACCATTCTAACTGACAGGCGTTTTCTTTATGAACAATTGACACGGTTGGTTCGCACACATATTGGGGTGCTCACTTTTATGTATGGCCCGTGGTAGAACATAAATACTCACGCAAGCCGGAAACACATTTATCGCGTCTATCGCGGCCTGTCCGGTCTGCTTGTACCCGAACACGAGGTCTATCCAGTACGGCAGCTGTTCTGTCACCTCCGGACTCTCCAGTGCCTGTGGATTGAGAGGATGACAGTTACAATCTCTAATCAAAACAATGCTTAATTCGAAAGCAGTATTCTCGTATCTACAGTCTTATAGCAAAACCATATCCATAGCAAGCACTGGACCAGACTAGTTGAGGGCCGGGTCGAATGGCGCGCTTTGAATGTATCTGGTAGAGCGATGATACCGTCTGATGTTCATTGTTTATTTATTAAGGGATTATTTGCTAGTGTCTTGGATGTTTATATGTAAGTGACGTCGCTGTTTCTGGTTCTCACGACACGGTATCTATCTTAGTGTGGGGCCATCAGAAATGTAAATGCCTGTATATGTTTATGTTATGTATATGATGGTGGTTGGTGGTGATGACGATGATGTTGATACCTGTCGATGTATCAGCGTGAAGAGTCGAGCGTCGTTGGCGGTCCACGGCGGTAGCTCTACTGCGTCGACGGGCGCGCCGCATTGTCGGATGCCGAGGTTAAGACCTGCGGAACAAAAATAACAACTTGCGTAACTGGCATGACCATACCGACAGTATGCTTAAATCAATAAGACATCAATAGAGGCTTCGGCACACCAAAGCCGGAGTGGTGGCGGGGCGATTGTCAATGTTGACAAATGTTTGGTCAAATGTCCGCTACACAGACACAACCCTACGGGCTTGCTTTCTTGTATTTGACACCCGCCGCCGAACCGCCTTTAATGAGTTAAATCTTTATCTAAAGATATTCAGAAACCTTTTTTGCTTTTACCGACTAGAAACTAATTTTACAAAATGAGTAATATTTAAAATAGTCTAAAGATCTGTAAACTCCAACTGATTAACATAAAGAAGTAAACAAAGTTTCTCTGGTCAAATTGATTTTAACATTCAATAAAAAATTATAACACCTTTTAATAGACCTGTACAAGTATGTATAAGCTATAGCTTCTACTACAGATACGGCGAGGTTCTTCTTCACTTCTCTCTGTCGCCCATGTATCATCTCTCTAGTCCCCTTGCGCCGCTACCCTCCCAGGGGGCATTCAGACGCCAACAAAACTTGCGTCAGCTGTAAAGGTAACTTTACCTTCGCAATTGCTAAAGAGCTCGGGCAGGCTGAACAGTTCCGGTATCAGCTCCTTGACGTCCGTGAACGAGTCGCTAGTAATGAGCCGCCATGTTGTGCTCAGAGAGTGGAACGTGCGGTCCGGCATGTCGAAGTTGTTATCTGGAATGCACACCACGAATTATAATAGGAAATAAAGATTGATTTCAATTCTTAATTAAGGCTGGGTAACCCGACAGTGTAACTTAAAATTTCACTTTCAGCTTACTTTTAAAGGAATAGGATTCAAATATTAAAAAAGCGGTCAAGTGCGAGTCGGACTTGTGGTTCCGTACCACCGTACAATGGTTAGGGATGGTGTGGGGAAAATAGTTTGGATTTTACACAACAAAATGTCGTTTACAAAGTATTGGTGCGGCTACTTTCATACTCCATGTTCGCATCTAGGAGCATTTATAAAGTTGTATGTGGTGTACAGATAAATAAAAAACCTTGGCAATTCCGGGTAGGTTGTCCTGTAATCTTTGGCTTAGTTTCTATACTCTGTATTTTTTTCATTATTTTAGACTGTAGTTTCGGAAGGGGGGGGGGGGGGGGATGGTCATTTTTTCCACCCTTTGCAACGATACCCAACACATAAAGAACCATTTTCAACTATACCCTACATGACTTATTACGGCACAAGTCTAAAAAACAATATTACGAACACCATTTTATAGTAATTTTAGGCAAGTTTTCTGTCGAACAAAAATAATCACATTACATCTATTCATTTACGACTCCCTGCTAATACTCATGACCAACAAGCTAGTAGAAAGAAACAACTGCTACTCCTATTTTGCGTAATTTGATATTTCCAAAACGGTGTTTTGGCCTACTGCGTCGTCTTAATATAATTCTCTATATAACAAAAAAAAACCAGTAATGGACATACGTTCCGAAGAGTTCCGTGAACGGCGGGCAGTACCCAGGGGAAATAGGAAATGACAGCAGGAATGCACACAGGTGCCGTTTCCTTGAAAGTTGATGAAGAGTTCCGTGAACGGCGGGCAGTACCCAGGGGAAATATGAAATGACATTAGGAATGTACATTTTTTTTTTATTTAATTAATGACATATTAAAAATAACAGAGTTACATACTTGAACACCACTTAAAACACTGAGGTTTGTGTGTGGTGTTATCTACTCATTATACAGTATTTATTGCTATATCTAAATTAAAATAAGCTATATTCAATTAAAAAGTTCAAAAAGGAGTATGCAGTTCTCAAGTAGTTTTAAATTTTGAGAGAAAGTATGTTTTTAGTTTGTATTTAATATTTGTCTGCGTGATCGAGTTCCTGATTTGTGTAGGTAGGTTATTGATTAAGCGCGGAATCATGTAGGAGCTCGTTCGCTCACCGTAGGTATTGTTTGCGCGTACAGTAACCAGTTTACTCTGCGCCATTCGCCTGGTTATTATAGGGTGGTTGATTTTTCGACGATCACTTTTATTGAAGAATTGTTCTTTAAGTAGGCAATGCTTATATAGTTGGTTATCATCGTTGTCAAATTGGTTTTTTATTTTCGGTGATACAATTCGTTTCAGCAGCCTGGTCTGTAGCTTTAGTATGGAACTCAGGTAGGTATTATGTATATGTACGGCCGTAACTGGACAAGCCGTACGTAATTATGGAATCGCCTAGTGCTTTGTACACCATGAGTCGGATGGAGTATGGTATGCGGTTCCTTACTATCCAGGAAGTTGCCAGGAGTGACTAAGCTTACCACAAACATGTTCAACATGTGGACCCCAGTTGAGCCTGTTGTCAATCACCAGACCCAGATATACATGAGGGTCCACGATTTCTATTGGACCGTAGTCGCAATTTCCGTCGTCACAGCCACTGTTCATGCAGGCGTGGGAATGGGCAACAATATCAACCTGAGTCTTGTCTTTGCAGTAGGGTGATTTGATGTGAAGTTTAGTCTTCTGGGCGTTGAGGACTAGTCCCGCATCATGACACCATTTCGACAAGCTGTTAAAGTCTGCTTAAAGTTTGTAGTTTGTGTTCGGGTAGCTCATGTCGTTGACGTAGGTGAGGAAGTGTAGTGGGCCTAGGACCGATCCTTGGGCTGTGCCTTGGCTTATCGGGATGTCATCACTGAGTTCGTCGCCGATTTTGACTTTGTACTTTCGTCCTTGGAGGTAGTTTATGCACCATTGCTTGACAGGACCTCTTATACCACAAGAGTCCAGTTTGAGTATGAGTTTAGCATGATCGAGTGTATCAAAGGCACGTGAAAAATCAATAAAGAGTGCAAGTATTTGTTTTTTATCGTTTAAATGTTCATTAATATCGTCCGTAAATTTTGTTCGTAGCATGGTAGTACTTTTGCGCGGCTGGAATCCATATTGGTTGGGATCTATTATATTGTTGACATGGAAGAATCTATGCAATTGTTCACAGAGGATTTTTTCGCAAATTTTGTCGATTGAAGATAGAAGTGTAATTGGGCGATAGTTGCAAATGTCACTACGTTTGCCCTTTTTGAAGACCGGTCTCACGCACCCTTGTTTTAACTCGTCTGGATACAGGCCCGTTTTGAGACTCGTATTTATTAGGTTTGATATGGCTAAACATAAACGGTCGTTTACCATTTGTATATCGCAGACTCTAATATCATCTAGGCCTGGAGCTTTATGACTATTCAGGTTTTTGATTAGTCTGTAAATTTCAAGCGGCTTGGCAGGCTGGTAGCGCATGCTCACTTCAGCTTGGGGGGTCTGTTATGCTGGTAAGATATTTCTATGACAGCTCGGAAGTATTCTCTTAACAGAGTTATCAAATTTATGCGCAAACTTATCGGCAATTTCTCTAGGGTTTAATGGTGGAAATATTTTAAGAATATCCCTATCTACAGATGCAGATATTCTACCGCAGATATTGTTGACAATTTTCCATAGATTTTTTGAGTTTCCAAAGTTGTTAATTATTTTATTTTTATAGTATTTATTTTTACAGTATTGCATTACATACGTTCCGTTACCTTGAAAGTTGATGAATAGTTCCGTGAACGGCGGGCAGTATCCAGGGGAAATAGGAAATGACAGCAGGAATGTACATATGTTCCGTTTCCTTGAAAGTTGATGAAGAGTTCCGTGAACGGCGGGCAGGACCCAGGGGAAATATGAAATGACAGCAGGAATGTACATAGGTTCCGTTACCTAGAAAGGTGATGAACATTTCCGTGAACCACGGGCAGTACCCAGGGGAAATAGGAAATGACAGCAGGAATGTACATACGTTCCGTTACCTTGAAAGTTGATGAATAGTTCCGTGAACGGCGGGCAGTACCCAGGGTAAATAGGAAATGACAGCAGGAATGTACATACGTTCCGTTACCTTGAAAGTTGATGAATAGTTCCGTGAACGGCGGGCAGTACCCAGGGGAAATAGGAAATGACAGCAAGAATTGTCATACGTTCCGTTGCCATGAAAGTTGATGACGAGTTCCTTGAACGGCGGGCAGTACTCAGGGGAAATAGGAAATGACAGCAGGAATGTACATTCGCTCCGTTACCTTGGAAGTTGATGAATAGTTCCGTGAACGGCGGGCAGTACCCAGGGGAAATATGAAATTACGGCAGGAATGCACTTTATTCCGTTACCTTGATAGTTGATGAAGAGTTCCGTGAACGGCGGTACTCTGACCAGATAATGCAGTACGGCCCCCGAGTTGGAGTACAGAGAGGCGTAGTGATGCGGCTGCAGCGCGCTGCAACCTTCGCGCTGGGCTGTCTTCAGGTCCTGAAAGGACGATTCAGAAGTCATTTAGACATTTACAGGTCCAAAAGCATGAAAAATATTTAATCAGCGCCAAAGCAAATGTTTGGTACGTATTATTTCTATCGTGGCTTTATAAACAATTCTCTCTGATGATGTCATAGCGTCCGTCTCTGACATACTGACGCGTCGAGGGCGGGAGCGAGCTAGACAGGCAGGGGACAACGCATTCCTCGCAAGTGCCTAGTTAACTTTGTGGTGTTGTATTCAATTCACGATTAAAATTATAAGACGCTGTCGGCGAGCGCAGTTCAAAGTCAAACCGTTTCATGATGAGACATTCCCTACCGATCTGAATAGAGAATATCAATATATTTTTTTTTCCTTTTCTTTTTACTGTTTGTACCCTTATATAGTAGAAAACAATGATAATACTGTTATAAAGAATCATTTTAACTACATTTAAAACCACGAAGTAAATAATGGCGGCTAGAACGCCGCCATTTATCGCGGCGGCGGCGAATGACTTCACATGGCACGCCACACTCTTTGTTTGTTTCTTTATTACCGGTGCCGATTAGTTGTCGGAATCCGTTTTATTTTGGTGAGACAATGGAAGAAGCTAAAAAACCATTTTATAGGTATTACATCGTGCCAAGGTGCAATAACACAATTATAAGAGCACAAGATAAAGTGTTTTTTCAAGTTCGAAGAGTTCAGAAAATACGAACACAATGGTGTAAAATAATGGGAAGAGACGAAGTATCGCCAACATCATTGTTGTATCGTTTACGGTATTGTTTATTTTGTTTACTTTGTTACCGGCTTCAAATCTAGTTTTCACAACAAAACATTCGATTTAATCGACTGAAAATGTCTGTAGAAGTATACTTACAATTTATAGAAATGTAGAACTGAAACTATTTCATCATCGATGGTAGTGTTTATATAAGTATTATTGAAATTATTTGAGGTCAAGGAGGGCACTGAAAATCATGTTCAATACAACCCAATGAAAGAACACGGGGAAAAAGTAACACTCCGGCTAAAGAAAGGAGATAAGTAAAGACACAGAATAAGTACTAGTAACTACAAATAGTTGATTCATCTGACCACGTCCCCAGCCGCGGTCGTGGCATCTGACGTCACATCCCGTTTTGACCGATTGTGATGCGTTTCGCAAATTTTAATTCCCTATCCTTATTTTGCAATTGTAATATACCATTTTAGTCTTTAAATGGAGAAGAAATAATAAAAGTATGTCATAGATAGGTTGTAAGGACGATAAATATTCAGAAAAATATCATTTCAGCCAAATTGAAACCACATCGATATTCCCTATTGACGTTTCGACAGACATCTTTGACACAAAATCTGAACTCAGCATAACCCCAATACCTTACTTTACATACTCACATTATAATTATTCATATAATGCTGCTCCCTCGCCTTATTCTGTATCGCCATGGGCTTGCTGAAGTCTCTAAAGGACTTCGGGTCATTCAGGTCCAGAATCCTCGACGTGTAGTCAGCGATCACAAACGGCAGCACTGGGTATTGCATGAGGTCGTTGTAGGAGCGGCCCGCGAGCCCGTTGAGTTTCATGAGATACTCCCAGTTTGTGATGAGCCCCTGTCGCCATAGGTTCATGGCTTCGGTGAGGGTTTCCGGTTCCGATCTGCTGGATACACGAGAGGTTATAGGATTTTTAACAGACTTAAAAAGGGAGGGAGGTTGTCAATTCGTCAGAATGTTTTTTTGTGTATTTTTTATGTATGTTCAGCAATTTCTCCAACACGGGTTTTTGTTTGTTCGAGAGGGTTTACCTTCCGATTAACATCATGCCAGGATATGATGATGGGATCCTTGATTAATCGAGGGTGAAGATTTCCCTCGAAAAATACACACCTAGGTTATAGCGATTTGGGATATTTGTAAATATCGTGCATTTGGAAGCGGCAATTCTCGGGAAACCAGACTTGGTGCCTGGAACTGATGATGAAAACTACAGATTGCTGCCGAAACTACTGGATTCTGGGAATTAATAGGACGGAATACAAATGCTTAAATGGGTATTTCCAACATTTTCCTTTTTTTATTATTATGGTATAATATACCTTGGTTAATATAGTAATTATTACTATATGAACTTGGTTAATATATTAATATAGGTTATTGTATCTTGGTAAGTGTATGAAAACGCTGCACGGTGTATGAAAATTCGGGTTGTATATAAACATATACCAATTATAAAAGCAATCTTCCGACCATACAATACAAAATGTAAGTAAGCGCAGAGTTGATGTTAGGGATGTTCTCTAAGCAGAAGGTAAAGAACCTAATTTTCTCTTCTTTTTTATGGGCTATGATCCCTGGTGACACTCGGTCTATCTTCTAAATTACAACCATGGCAGTCTCGATTCTCAGGTAGAAGAAACAAAAGCAGGTAAGACAGGATGTCGCTGCTTACTTGGGCGGCAGCCGGCAAGAAGCCAACGCTTTGAGGAACGTTCCTCGTTCCGCCGTGTCTGTGAACGCGAGTAGGTGCGCGTGACCCGTCGCTAGGAATAGCTCCACCGCACGCTCCTGCAAACGAAATTATAGATATTCAACGAGTGCCTGTGAACTTTGACTTATAATGAATATTATTAATAAATAATGTCTATGTCTATGTAAATGAGAAAATTTCGTTCGGAGTGGCATCGGTTCGTCTTGGCCCTCTGCACCCCCGCAAAAATCGAAAAAGATAAGTAAATATAACTTATTTGGAACCTTTTATAAGCCACAGTCAGAAAAAAGCCATAAAATATTGCTTATAAATTTTTGAGTAGGAGTGCAAGTTCAATAGCTATCCTCATTTCTATTTTAAAGCCAGTATTAATAAAACGGTCTCAGCTCACCCTCTAAGGTCTTAATATTGAAACAAGGACTTGAGATGCAGAAACGTTGAAGACAGCATCTCAAGTTTGTTTATGACAGCATAACAGCGTTTTAATATTAAGAGCCCATTTGTAATGTCAGAGTAAAAACAACACGGGTGCACTGCCACTTATAAATGGGTATATATGGATAAGACGAGCGAATATAAAGCGAGGGCATAACCTGAAATGAGCGAAATACATACTGAATTTCACGAATAGTTGGACATGAACAAGAAAAACAAAATCCAACGCTCGTTTTGTGTTTTATTTTACTCGAATTAATAGTTTCAGGTAGCAGTTTTTCAGATTTCTAGTCGCGAAATTCAGTAATTTTGGCAGACAAAACCAGTTTACCAGTATTTTTAAATTTGTCATGCAATCTCAGTATTTTTGACAATCAACAATTGGATTTGCAGTCATACGTTAAAATTTCAGAAAAAAGAATTCTGTAATATTTGATTACTCTTTATGTAACGTGTTCGCTTACTCGTGTTACACAGACTCGTGACTTGGGTGTATTTATGGACTCAGAGCTAACGTTTGCACCACTAATTGAAGAAATATTAAATTAGGCTTATAGGCAGTTAGGATTTATTTTGCGAGTGGGAAAACCGTTTAAAAAGGCTTCCACCTACAAATTGTTGTACAACGCCTTTGTTCGTAGCAATCTTGAATTCGCGAGTCCTGTGTGGAATCCATTCTTTAAGAAATATATCAATAGGATTGAAAACTTACAAAAAAAGTTTGTAAAGTCTTTGGACTTTCGGACTGGTTTTGCATATTCTGATTACGTCACGTCTTCAAAACGTCCTAGGGTTACCTCGCTAGTCTATCGTCGTCAGCGTGCGGATTTACTCTTTTTATATAAACTACTTCAGAACTATACTGATGCTCCAGATCTTCTCTCAACATTGTATTTAAGAGTACCTAGCAGGAATGAACGCAGTTTTAGAAAGAAGTCACTTTTCTCAATTAAGAGTAGCGGGAGTTGTTACGTGGCCAATAGTTATATTAGGCGGAGTTGTAAATCTTACAATAACAATTTTAGCCATGTTGATTTATTTGACAAATCTTTGTTTACTTTCAAAAAGCAGATTGCAAATTGTGATTGAATTGGTTGAACCTTTTAATGCTTGTATCGACAGCGGCGACAAGGTCATGCGTGCTTATATTCTCTTCACATCTCTGTTGTAGATATTTCTCGTATTGACGGATTCAACCAATTTGGCTTCAAATAATATCTAATGTACTTTCTAAATTTTATTTCGGATTAAGTATTGTTTTTATTTAGTTTAGGATACTATAGGTCTATATGTTCTATACTATATTTCAACTTAAAAATAATGTACATGACCGTTTGTATCTAAATAAATAAATAAATAAATAAATAAAATACTGCCCCATATAAATGATGCGTTACCTGCAGGCACCACCGCCTCGTGGCGACCTCCGTGACCAGCTCGAGCGCCCAGCTCAGTCGCTCGCCGCAGCACCGCACGTACTGGTCGCGCTTCTTGGGCAGCACCTCCTCTAGCTCCTCGTCGCTGTCGTCGGGGACGAAGTGGATTGATCTGTGATGAAGCAGCAGAGTAAGTGCTTGTACCCTTGCACGCGCAATCTAATGCGCAGAATTTGCATTTTGGTAAATTAGATACATTTTGACATTTGCGAACGTAACCCCTCCAGAAAATGAAGTCTCTTTTTGAAAATTGACGTTGACAAAGAAGTTTATTTTTTACAGCTCTAAGTGACTGCAGACCCGAGTAATTGATAGTATTTTCAACTTGATGCCTCCACGTGTTCCTGAGAAAAAGGGTCTTGACAGACAAACACATGGAAAACCAAGTGATCCTAGGATCCGTTTACCGTTTTAAGGTACGTAACCCTTAAAAAACAGTCAGTATCGTCACACGCAAAGTAGAAACACTCTCATTCCTACCTGTCACTCAGCAGCAGTTCGCCGCCGGTCGCGCTCGCCACCGTGACGTAGGTGACGCGCGCCATGTACGTGACAGTCTCGTTGAGCTGCAGGCGCGCCACCAGCCCGCGGTGCACGTCGCGCGGCCCGCCGATCACGCTGCGCAGCGGCGGCGCTCGGTAGATTGTTTCTGCGGAATCATTTGTCGAAAATATGAGATTTCACATTGTTCGCCTGAGCCTCCAGCCGCACACGGAACTACGCAACGACGACTATATAAATCAGGGGACAAAATAATTGCATGCAACTCAAACGAAACTAAAGTATGGGGAGTCGCAGTCGCGTCCCGTCGCGTTGCTCCATGTGTGGAAGGTCTTATGCATCTGTCAAATTTTACGTGAAAATGACAGAGCAGTGGCCATAATTTCCTAGGTGAAGGACTTCAATCATTTTGATATTCATGAGTATGGGGGATAATATAAGCGAAGGGCGGCCAAAGACAACGAAAAGGTCCGAACTCACAACACTGTAGATTGTAGAGTAGTTGAAGGATAGTAGTTCTCGTAGAGGCATAATTTGAGTTTACAATCATTTATATTCACATACGCGTACGTACGTTTACCATCACACTTTCCCATTTCTAACGCGAATTGGCAAACATACTTGGATAGTGGGATATGCTTAACCAATATTCCGTCCTTACCAGCCTTATGCTTAAATCCGTCCTTCAAGAACCTTGGCTGTATGTTGAGATGCGCCCGCCGCAATCTAACGCGCACTCTGCCCGGCCCCTCCGTCGCGTCGAGCTGCCACGAGGCGGGGTAGCTGGCCGGGTCGTGGAAGAGGGCTGTAACAAATCAAGTGTGTTGAGTGAGCGCAGTAGCAAACCACATACATATTATGGCATAATGCACACATCCCCCATTGCTCCGTTTCTATCAGTCTTGATTGGAAATGAATATGTATCTGTCACCGTAAGATTGTCAAAACCGTTAGATGATAAACTAACGGTTAAACCATTAAATAGTAAACTGGTTTAAACTTGAATTGCAAACGAAATACCAGGGAAAACACTGCGGTAGCTTATGTGAAGACTAGAGGGGGCGAACGCAGCGAAGCCCCCGAATAGTCTTCGTGTTAGGTTAACATGTAAGAAAAAAAGAAACGTAAATTCTAAACCATGTCGGTCTGGTTTACTATGTGTCGATAATTGATCAACTAACGTGTTACTTTATCAAGAAACGGTTTTGACTATCTTTCGGTGACATATCCACACTATCAAAATTAATTCCATTAAAAAAGCATATCGATGTATTCGCCAAAGATTACGTAGACGCAGAAACAGAAGTGTAAGACCTTGTTCATGAGTGTAGGAGTCCCTCAGGCGATGCCAGCTCTGCGCCCCGGCTACCTTCTCGCTCTGCGCGCGACGCAAGTGCTCCAGGAACGATTTGCGCTCGGCGTTCTGTATGTCCACCACTTGGCGAGTCATCCACATGGCACTCTCCGTCAGCTTCAGTGCCACTGCTTCCATGCGGAATACCACTCTGCGATGTAAAAATAATATTATAAATAAATGTGGCCCGTTAATGTCACCACCGAGGGGTACAGGCTTTTACCCGGATACGAGTAAGACTGAGTCATACCACCACGCTGGCTCAGTGCGGGTTGATGGAGGGGTTTTAAGACTACTACTACCAAGTAGCTATAGTAGCCGCGTCCTACACCGTAACGTGTGATCCGAAACACGGAACGTCCGATAAATTTATCTCATTGGTACATGGTCAGCACCGGATTTGAACCTGCAACTCCTGCGTGAGAAGCAAGCGTGAAACCAACTTGAGCACTAGATAAATCATGAGTGAAATTAATCGTGTTCGTGAGCGGATAACTGAGTCGTGGACGTGGAACAGGGCGTCTTATGCAAAAAGCTACTTACCTCTGGGACGCAGCAGTTGAGGTTTTGTCTCAAAAGTGAGAGGTTCCGGGTTCGAGTCCCGCCCGGAGAAGAAAGAAAAAAGAAGCAGGGTTCTTGGATGTTTATATGTTTGAGACATCATGTGTACGTTTCTGGTACCCACGCCTATTAGTATAGTATTTCAGTATCTGAGCCACGACATAGCGTAACTAGTGCGGGGCCAGAAGCTTTGTATGTCCCTGTATATGAATGTCTATGTTGACTAACTGTGTGGCGGCATGCCGTGGCTCGGCCGCCTGCGCCCACCACCGCTGCCGGTCCTGCCGCGCCAGCCGCAGCGCCTCCTCGCGTAACGCGTCCGCGTGCAGACGCTCTGGTAACGCTTCCTGCCATAGGAAACTTACTTTATTATGATAAGGTACAAGTTTGAATCATTATGCTCAGCCCATATCGACTGCACAGGGCTCTTCTCGATGCTCAAATAGCAATAAAAACAGTGCGCTTGAGCATACTATTGATTCAGCTACGAAACAAAGTTTGTAGGTCAAAAAATATTTAAAATAAATCGATATAATACGATACACCTATCAAAGGTAATTAGATTCCACAGATGGGCTTATAATAATGCTGCGCCATATCAAACTGCAATAGTTGAGCCAAATTTTCATACATGGCACTGGATTCGTCTCCACCGGGAAGGATGGCACAAATGGCCAGTCCGCTGTGAACGTACCTGCGTGCAGACCGCCCAGTCACGCGCCCAGTCCGTGATCGCGAGCTCGAGCACGCCGGTCGGCGACGTCGCGCTCGCGGCGTGGATGCGGCGGAGTGCGCGCAGCAGGTACACTGCGAGCTGCGGGGAGGGGAGACTAGTTCACATCACAGTATAACCAACAAGGTATTTACATTACATTACATTTACATACAGGCACATACATTGCTTCTGGCCCCACACTACCCTGTGAACCTGCGTCGTGGGAACCAGAAACAGCGACGTCACAAACTTGTAAACATCCAAGAATTGGGGTTTTGTTATTCTTCCTCCCCAGCCGGGATTCGGAACCGGAAGCTCTCGCTTGGGAAGCACAGCCTCGACCGCAGCCACACAGAGTTCGTCGTATGACGCTTCGCTTGCCGCCTTACTGAAGGAAGTTGTTTGTATGTTAAACTATGGTAAACCTGAAGGTATCGACATGTCACTCAAAATCGTAAAAAACGGCCAAGTGCGAGTCTAACTTGCGCACGAAGGGTTCCACACCACCGTACAATGGTAGGGATGGTGTGGAGTGAATAGATTGGATTTTACATATCAAAATGTTGTTTACAAAGTTATTGGTGCGGCTACTTCCACACTTTATGTACGTAACCAGGTGCATTCATAAGTTTGTATATGGTATTGAATGAATTGTTGTAGGGGAGCCCCCTTAAATATTAATTTTATTCTGGTTTTTAGTATTTTTTGTTATAGTGGCATACCTACATCATACATACATCATCTGTGAAAATTTCATCTGTCTAACTATCACGGTTCATGAGATACAGCCTGGTGACAGACGGACGGACGGACGGACAGCGGAGGCTTAGTAATAGGTTCCCGTTTGGCACCCTTCGGGTACGGAACCCTAAAAAAGACGGTTGACAAGATTTGGATGAAAATGCCACGTGTATATTGTAGTTAAATACTAAAATTATATTCTGAACGCCCCGTTAAATGACAAATCTTCAAGTCAATAAAGAAAAAGTTCCAAGTCACGAGCAGTAAGCCAGCAGCTAATCAGTTAATACAGAATGAACACTTTCTTTTACTTCTCCGACTATACTTTTTATATAACGATGCAGCTTTTCATCGAAATCATGAGAAGACTCACCTTCCTCTGTACCGGCGGGTCACTAGGCGCTAGAGCGCGTTGTGCCGCTTCACTCGCGTGGTACACAGCCCGCAACACTCCCGGCTCCAACGCCCGCGTAGCACGCGACCCGCTCAACGCCCACCACCACAGGGACGTGAGCAGACCGCTCCACTCGGAACTAGAGCCACTCGACCCACTCACGGACGCCGACCACCATTTAGCACGGTTGCCGGTCTGGCCGCCTGCAGCTGTGATTAGATATTTTCAATTCACAATTTATTTGAAGAAACTTGAACTAGTTAAAGCTTTTCACCAAATCCCAGTGTTTGGATACTAAATTTCTATTATCTCAGAGAATTCATTTGGCCAAAATATAACCCTTGATGCAAATAAAACAATCTGGTAAACAAATGAATTTAATAAACAAAATAGTAGTTAACAAAAAATTCTACATAAAATACTTGTATAGATTGAAGTATTGTGATGATTACAACGACGCTAAATCGATTTTAAAAGGCTTAATTACCGTGGCCCTACAAAAATATGACAGACAAGATTGCAATGGTAAACAAACAAGATGTGAATTGGCTAGAGAAAGGTTAACAAAAATTGGAACGGTTGATGAAGAATGCGAAGGTAGAAGTAATTTTATATTAACGATATTTTAATTTGAACCAGGGATAAAAAAACGTTTAGATGTTACATATATACATACATATGCTCACGCCTATTTCCCAAAAGAGAGGTAGGCAGAGACATGGAGATTTTGAAATTGCCATTTGAGCAATTTAAAAAGCATGTTAATGCGACTTTGTCGAAAAAGGGATATTACAATGTTCAAGATTATTTAAATGACAGGACTGTATGGGGTTAATCTGGCTCAACACAGACCTTGCTGTTAATAATATTGTAATTATTTATTCCTGCTGTAATGGTACACGAGAGTCAGTACATTTGATACTTCATTTTGCGTGACAGAGGGCTAGCCCATCGTCGCGCTGTTTTGAATATTCATATTCATATTTTATTGATAATAAGATATTACATGTCAACAGTATACAATAAACGAAAATAAATTAAATTAGCAGGCATAATGATTATGAATAACATGTCAGGATAGTACAATAATACAATAGTATACACTCACTAATAAAAGTCAATAATAAAAGTTATGTCAAAAATAATAATAATGTAAAAATCGCATAATAATAAGAATAATACCACTACAGGTAAAAATTAATAAAATTACATGTCAGAATAAAAAAATAAATAAAAAATAAAATAGGTCACAATTTTATTACAATCATAAGTTAATTAAGTCAGTGGTTAACTTATTCGTCAATAAATTCTGACACTGAGTAGTATGCTTTGCTTAGGAGGTACTTTTTAACCTTTGTTACAAAGATGTTTAGTATGTTGATGGATTTTATCTCCACTGGTAGTTTATTAAATAAGGTAGGGCCCATACCCTTCAATGATTTGCTGGTTTTAGCAAGACGACTGGTCGCACAATACAAGTCGTGGGGCCGTCGAGAAGAATACCTACGGTCTGGGTTCTGGAAGCTTGGGTACTCCGATGGGTTCTGCCTCACATACTTCAGTACTTCCAAGATGTACATAGAGGGTAGTGTGAGAATACCTAGCTTAATGAAGAGTTCCCGAGCCGGGGTGTCGTTAGGTACTCCGGCAATTCTACGCACTGCACGTTTCTGAATGAGAAATGGTCTGTCGCGTTCAGCAGCCATTCCCCACAAGTCTATACCATACAAAAGTATCGAATGGAAGTAGCCATAGTATGTAGTTAGTAAGTGCTCTCTAGACAGAGTAGGTGAGAGTCTCGATAGTGCATAATATGCACTGTTTAATTTTTTTCATTACTCATACTCTGAAAGGGGGTCATTGTTCATCCAGGCACCGTGCTGAAAGTGGTACATGCCTGCTCTAAAGCAGAAAAGTATTAAAAAAAATATATATGAATCGCAGTTTATATTGAACAACGCAATGGTAGTAACCTATACAGCCATAAAACGGAAGTATTTTTTTTAATGTTATGCTCAAAGTAAAAGACATCAACGGGGGCACCGAAATTACTTTTTTTATGAGTAGTATTTTTAAACTTGAGTTTGTTGTTTGTTTTTTAATAAAATAATTTTGATTTCAAGTGACTTTGTTTTTAATAAAATAATTTTGATTTTAACTGACTTGTGTTTACTTTCCTCGTATTCGTAATGAAAAGTAGAGTGTTTAACTCGGGTGATAGCACCCATTTCTGCCTCGAACTATTGGCGCTCTCACTTCGTTCGAGCGCCAAAACATCTCGTCAGGAATGGGTGCCTTTCAGCCCTCGGTTAACAATCTACTATTGCACAAAGAGTCAATGTGGTGAGTCCACTGCAATCCTGCGTCAAAAGTGAATCCAACAAAGCGAACAGTGTCGGTGGCAGGCAGAGTGACCCCGTTCACTACGAGTGGAACCTGGGGAGCCCCACCTACGTTGCGCAACGAGAATCTCAGTACCTGGGTCTTATCAAGGTTTAGTAGCATGCCATTTACTGTGAACCATTCAGTTAGACATAGGGTAATCGATTGGAGGTGTTTCTTTAATTCAGCCTCATCTTTACCGTCCACGATAACACAGACATCATCAGCGTACATCAGGGACTTGGCTGTTCCGGAGACGATATGGGGTAGGTCGTTAATCAGGATGACGAACGTGGTATTCCCTACGTTGGACCCCTGCGGCACTGATCTATCCCCGACCAGACCGGGGTCAGAAACTTCACCGTCTATCACCGTGATCTGCGTCCTGTCAGCGAGGAAGGACATAAATAGTTGGAGAGTTAGGCCACGTACTCCATAATGTTCCAGCTTGGCTCCAATAAGAGAGTGATCAATAAGGTCAAACGCTCGTGACAGGTCGCAGAACACAGCCGCCACGTGGCGTTTTCGTTCCAGCAGTTCGAGCACCTCTCGATGCAGTACGCGTGCGCAGCCCACCGTGGACCGGCCGGCCTTATAAGCATATTGGTGTTCCGAAAGAACTGAATTTTTATTCAAAAAGTTAATTAGCCTCTCACACAAGCCCATCTCAAATATCTTCGAGAAGGTTGGAACGAGAGAAATATGTCTGTAACTTTTTATTTCCGTCTTGTTGCCTTTGCCTTTCCATATGGGAACCACTTTTATTCGCTTCAGAGATGAAGGATAAGTGCCCTGGGAGGCGCATTTATTGAATAAATCGCATAATATAGTTTGTGTACTTAGAGGTAGTTTGCATAGGATGTCACATGGAAAGTCGTAGATGTCTTTAGTAGACTTTTTTTTGATTTTCTTAATGATGCAATTTAGTTCAGGTACTGTAAACGGGACCAAGAACATAGATGTAGATATGGTAGGTATGTTCGTACTCAGTAGTCTTATGGCCTCATACACATTAGGTCTTAGTGGTGTATCGCGTACTATAGATAGGTAGTATTGGTTAACCTTAGTTGCCAGTTCTCGTGCCGAACCTGACGGACCAACAACACTTCGTTGCAAGACAGCCAGTGGGTTGCTACCTGGGCCTTTGCACGTCTCCATCTTAATTACATTCCAGATACTCTTGGACTGGTTAGAACTACTATCTATTAAGTTGTTAATGTACTCAGATCTAGCCTTCCGAAGCATAATATTGTGCTTACATTTAAAATCAAGAAACAAAGTCTTAATATCATTGTTGAGTGGGTAGGTATCTTTATATAATTCTAGCAAGGATAAAATTTCATTTTGTTTATGCAAGTTATCATTCTTCCATCTAACATCTAACCGACACTCAGGCACCTTCCTTAGCGGGCAATGATTGTGGAATAATTGCACGACCGTATTCATAAATGTGTCAAAACTTTCAATTTTATTATAATTCAATAGGTTCATGTCAATATTAATATCATTTAAAAATGTCGTCAAATTATTTTGCGATGTTATTCGCTTCTGTACATGTCTTACTTCATTCAATTTAGAGTTGTATATAATTTGGATATAAATACCTTTATGATCAGACAGATGCGTATCTGCCGGTGACGTTATCACGTTGTTGCGATCCAAATCTGTATAGACCTGGTCCAAGCAGGTCGAGGAGGCACCCTGCACTCGTGTAGGGAAGTTCACCCTCGAGGACAGGTTATACTGGGCACATAGATCCAATAACTGACGTTTAGGGCTCGATGTTATTAGCAGATTTACGTTGAAATCACCTACTAGGAGAATATTGCATTTCTCATGAATGATAAAATCCATCAATGACCTTAGTTGCTTTAAAAATATCTCGAAGCTAGCTTCCTCAGTGTTAGAACGATATACACATATTACCAGTAAATTAAAGTAAACACATTGTATAGCCGTAAATTCACAGTGGATTTCAACCGAGAAATCACGAATATGGGGCCTATCAATAACATCGATTGATTTGTTTACATAAATGCACACACCACCATGCTCGCGCGTGGGCCGGCAATAACTGGATAACAATTCATAATTAATTATATTCACATGTTTTGCTTCGTCAACTTTTAACCAGTGCTCCGACATGAGAAGAATGTCGCAGGGATATTCAGATTGCGTATGATGTTCAACATTTGGAGTTTTATTTCTTAGGGATTGAACATTCTGATACCAGATTCGTAGGGTCTTGCCAGAGGTGGGTTTACTGGGTGCTGATGGTGCTGGCTGTGATGAAGGTGCAACAGGACTGGTGGTGAGTAAGATGGGAGCGGTGACCTTAGGGCATCTTGGCGAGATTGGCCGCGGCGTGGTCAGTGGGGGCGGCGAGGGGTGAGTCTGCTCGTCGCTCAGTGAGCTGTTCCCCCCGCTGGTCAACGCGGGGGCGGTGGAGAAACCAGTCAACGAACCTGACTCGCGGGGGCCATACCGACGCATCACTAAAGGTTTCGTATAGTCCCTCTGGAAAGCCGATAATAAATGAGGCGTGCCTAGTTGACTTTATCACTCGTTTTTCTACGAAATAGTCATTGGATTTGGCCACTTTGTTTAGGAATGTGTGTATATTTGCTTCTGTTGTCTCGGGTTTAAAGGCCCACGCTTGTATATATTTAAGCTGTTCCACTGTTTGAATTTCATTGTCAGGGGTACCTGTACCTACAGTGATTCGCGCTTTAGGTCTGCGCTTCTTGTGTGATACGGTTTTCCAACTATCGTTGTCGTCATGTTGCATGATTAGCGGGTTGGGACTGCTGAGCTTAGAAGTCGCGTTGGGGATGACACTATTAGAGGGTGCTGTTACTGGAGGACTTGGGGCTGCTTGTGGTGTCTCGTGGTTAGGTGTTGCTATTGATTTCAAGGGCAATGATGCCCTCTTTTTCGGTTGCAGCTGTGCGCGTGCCTTTGTAGACACGGCATTGGGAGTATTGCGTTTCGTTTGTCGGCTGTCGTGCTCGCTGACGGCCGGCTTCACTGATTGGGCGGCAGTGGTCACAGCGGTACTGGGATTGGCTGGGTGCTGCTGCAGTACGGCCGCTTGCGCAGCGGTTTGAAGTGTGGCGGATTGTTTAGGTACACTAACGGATTTCAGCACACTTATTTCTTCCTTTAGAGCACTAACACATGCAATAAGAGAGCGAATTTGTTGCTCAAGTGGTAATATAGCACTTTTCACTGCTTTATTTAGAGCATCTAAGTCGGGATTAGCCATTTTTACCATTGTTAGGAATTAAAATGAGTGGAGCTCAGAATGACCGACTTATCGCTACCGCATGTGCGGACGACTAAATACGAGAGTCGGTTCATATAACTTTTGGGGTTTTGAGTAGCTCAGGGTAAGTTAGCAAAAAACAATGAGCCGAGCGCGTGGGATGATTCGAGGAAGTTTACAGGTCAGGTTTTTTTGTCGCCTTCCTGCGGAATGTGTAGGGATCAGAGCCGATTTGGCTGCGCGCTGAATAAATTATGAATAACTAAATAATGGAAGGTTATTATGGAACGATACGGAGAAAGCTATTATGTTGACTGCAAATATACAATTGCGTTTGTTTGGTACGATTTGGCGAGTTTGCATCACGAGTCTGAATATCATTCTAGTGATCTTTGTCTAGCGCGCTAGCGGTCGGGAAGGCTTAAATTAATTGCAACAAGCTTTGATGGTCAGCGATCAACAGATTTTGTGTATCGGCAATACCGAATGGCTTGAGTGATAACCTACGGTTGATCATAGTGAATTTGCGTACATAAAGTTTGTAGAACGGCGGATCTGCATGGCATGTTTGGTTGAAATTGGACCCTGTGTAGTTAGAGATAAGAAGCTTCGCTTGGGCAGCGCGTGTTCGCAAAGGACGCCATTTTTTTCTAGACATGTGGGGTCTATAAATACGATAGCGGGGAAGGGGAGAGCATTCAGTCTCAGCGTTAAGCTACTGTGACAGTCGTCTTTCAGCAGTTCTAAACAGTTTTGGTCTGCCGTTTTACGCGTCAGAACTGGACGAATTGTGATTGCGAGTTTCAGTGGATTTTCGTGAGTGTCTGAAGCGCCGAGATATACCTCGGTTCCTATCCTTTAAATCAACCTACCCCAAATTCCAAAACTATCCTTGGGTCGTTAGATAAGAACTTGTAGGAAATTGATCTGAGTCTGAGTCTGGGCTTGGAGCGACCCTAAATTCCTTTTTCCTTCACCATAGGGTTCCTGGATTGGCTCTTAGGATATTCGCGGGCTAATCCTCTCCTCATTCCTTTCGAGTAGCGAGTTTTGAAATTCCCACACACACAGTCATTAAACATACAAGCACATTCAAATCAAACTCAACCATTTTCGAGTGGTGTCGATAATGGACGTGGTATAACACTAGGATTTTAGACTAGGCTAGACAGGAGTTTAGTTGCGGCTAAACCTAGGTTGGCAGGGCATAGGGAGACTGTTTGATCGATGAGGTTCCGCAGATGGAAATAACAAATTCAGAACAAAGTTAAACCGGTGTCAACACAGATAACCTATCCTGTTGATATTTTGACATTTGAGTGTTGTCGGGGACGCGCGAAGAGATCAAATTACAGTCTAAAGTTCATTGTTTAGGACCGGGTAGGTTGTTTTGCCTTGCCTTGGATCAGTTTGGATTCAAGTTGCATCTTTAAATTAAATGTAAATTTCGCTGGAGGTCTAATGTGTAGGCTGAGTCAAATATATATGATTAGGCTCGGCCGAGGTCGTGCTGAGGTCAGTGAAATTCATAGATCGATATTTACCGAACTATGCACTTCGCTATGGTGAAGGTAAGATCTGCTAAAGCGCTAATGACAACGTTTCGATAACATCCAGCTCAAATTGCGCAGAGTTGAAGGTTTCAAAACGTCACGGACCTTTTGAGGTAACCGCTAGTTCAAACCCATTTCGGAAAATCAAATCGCAATTGTGTAAACCGGTCTATTCGGATCGTTATTGCCGTGAACTAATTATATAATTGGAACCACCACAAGCCGCTACTAGCGAGCACATGAAATATCATTGAGTACTCACGTCGTAAAACTACGACGGATATCTTACGATATCCCAAACAAATATTATAAATTGTGGTCGACCACTAAATGAAGTTCCAAGCGCCCATATAAACAAAAAAATAAATGGTACCATCACACAAAATACAACAACGATCGATCTGGCGCAATACACCGCTAACTGATGCGAAATACCGGCTTGCGGGCATATATGCTTTCTCTGTCTAACTTGAAACTGTAACTTCCTGAATCAATATCCGCGTTCGACTATTGTACGCCTAACGAACTTCTCAACGAACGAGAAATTCAGACTTATCATTCTTAACTTACAAATTTTACAGCTGAATCGGGACATCTCATTTTGGGGTAGGTAGAATAGACGATCATAGCTACTGATAGCGGTGGCTCGACCTTAGCCTTTAATGCCGTTACACTGCTTATTAATCTTATCAAATTAAAATTTTCATATTTGTATTAGTTAAGCACAACCTATTTTTAAAAGAGATCTAAAAATCTATCTGTGGGAGTTTCTACGCCCTTCTTCTCCCACAGTGGTCCAATGTAGAGAAGAGGCAAAAAATAAATGACGTTTGCTAAGTATATGTAAATATCTACAGTAATAAAGTACTTTGACTTTGACTTTGACCAAAGACCTCCACTTGCTACGATCCTGGCATACATCTCTCGCTTCCTCAACATTCATAAGTCTCTTCATGCAAGCTCGCCGTTTACGGGTACTTCGTATTTGCCCCTTCACTAACAAATCGCCGATTTGGTCTTTATAGGACCTTCTTGGGCGCCCCCGTCCGACGGCTCCTTTCACACCCGCTGTATACATCTCTTTCGTCAATCTCCTTTCATTCATCATTTCAACGTGACCAAACCATCTAAGATGGCCTTTCTCTATCCTTGTCACTATATCTCCTTTCAATCCACAGCGTTCCCTTATAACTTCATTCTTCAATTTATCTTTCAATGTTACTCCACATATACTCCTCAAAGACCTCATTTCTACAGCGTTTATTCTGCTTTCATGCTTTTTCTGCCATACCCAACATTCGCTCCCATATATCAATGTCGGACTCAACACGCCATTATGAATCGCCAAACGTGCCTTTTGAGACACCGTTTGGCTTCTCATCAAGAAGTGCAGTGCCCCATTGACTTTATTGCCCGCACTCACTCTCCTTTCAATATCACCCTCACATTTCCCATTTCTTGTAAACTTACATCCTAAGTATGTAAACTCATTCACTTGTTCCACTTGTTCTTCATCAATCATAATATAGCAATTTTACCTGAAAATAAAATTGTTATTATACATACTTACCTGGCTTTAAGCCTAATAATGAGAGTAGCATACTTGACTTCCTTTCCGGTGCGACGAATTTAGCCCTAAACAGCTCACTTCCTGTTTAAAACTCCTAAAATACATGTCATATCCGTTTGGTACCTCAGCAACATTGCGCGCGTAAAATTTCAGAAATGGCGGCAATTGTAGCCAGCGTTATTGCGCGCGCTCAATTTTCAGGTCATTGGCAACTCAGTAAAGAGCTGATCGTGTCTAAGAATGTGTCACGATCATGCAATGCACAGTAATGTGCACAGCAGGCAGCGATTTACCTAGGCTTAAAGCCAGGTAAGTATGTATAATAACAATTTTATTTTCAGGTAAAATTGCTATATTATACCTTTACCTGGCTTTAAGCCTAATATTGAGTAGTGTTTGGTATCGACTGCTGAGTTAAAAACGCCAATGTGATATGACTAGGAGTTCATTTATGGAAACCTTATATAAATTATGATACTGAATGTGTATGCATCATAGTGTACGTGATGCAAAGATAGTGTTTAATATTTATGCTTCGGAACGCACCTCCTTTTGTTGCGCGACTCGGAACCATGCGTTGTACACTAGCGGAAACGGAACCGCAGCTCTCACTCGTACCAACGAGATGAAAAATTGGAGGTTATCTTTTCTTGTCGGGAGAAAAAACATGTCTGCTCAGGCGTTGGGCCATTGATGGTATTTCGGTGTACCAATTGTCTAATACAGGTGTCGAGCCTGGTCGGAGTGTTAATCATCTACATCGTCGGGAAATAAGTAGATTCGCGTCAGCGGTTGAGTGATCCGTGTTGTGATTGGACATCGTCGTATCGGACGGCGACTCCTCGTGTCGGCAGGCAGCCCGCCGGCGACAGCGTCGGGCAGCGAATAGTGAGATTCAGTCCATATCCTACCCAAACTTGTGCTCCTATCCCGTATTCCTGCCTCGAATCGAGCTTTCGATTTCCGGTCTACGACGGCCAGGTAAAGTAACAATCAAGATTTTCTCTCCCGTGCTGGCAAAAACCCAGCCCCTCAAGATTCCACGCCGTTCGGTTGAGGCGTGGAATTAAACATTTTGGTAGCAGAGCGTGGTTTCCTAGTGGGAAATCACCGATTCACGGACGGTTGTAGGGTTGTTGCCACATTGTAGTTGGGAGAAAAGAATATCTCAGATTGGCCGGCAAGTCGGCAATGAGTCTGTGGTCGGTATACCACAATTAAAGTTCATTTTCGGTTAGTGAAAGTATAAGTGTCAATTTAGTTAACAATTATTATAAAATTGTAGTCGGAAACTACTGTTTGTGCGCATAAAAGATTGAACAGTCATTCTGCGAAGTAACTAGATTGTATTACTTGCGGTAGAACGTATAATAATAGTACTGCAGTGTTATTTCGGTTTACAGAGCAGGGTCAGGCTATTTAAGGGGTATTAAGCTGATTTTGCTGACCTCAGTAGAAGTGTGGGTCATATCGGAGGGGCCACTTCTAGAAGGTCACAGCTACCTTCATTATATTAAAAATAGCTTGGATTTCGGAATCCAGTGTGGTTTAGGGTGCTATATTGTTTAGGTTTATAGTCTCGGAGCCCACCACTTATTATTTTGTATTGTTTCATAATCAAGTTTGTGGGTTAATTTTGTATTGTGTTTTATGGTGGCATTCTCTAATTGATTTAGAGTGTATATTTATAAGGTGTATGTCCACAGGGCGACCATATTAAATATTGTTTAGGATTTAATTGTTTTAGTGGTTGCCTTGGTTTTTACAACTTAGTTTTAATTTCTGTGCCCAGCGCTGACGGGCAAGTGCTGGTCTCTGGCTGTGCTTAGTTCGGTAGTGAAGCATAGGACCAGAAACAATTGAATCGGTAACCATGGCACCTTCGCCCTTGATGGTACTGCGGTATGGTGTCCGTGAGGAGATGAGATGGCTCGCCCATACTCACAAGCATGTGGAGCGACCTGACATGGACGATGTCCTGCTCAAGCGTGTGGAGGACGCAATGACACGCGTCGGGAAGGTGTGTCGGCTGGCTGCGGAGGCTGAAGCCCTCGGGCTTACGGATGAGGCTTCGGTGGCTGCAGTGAAGCAGCTCTGCGCGGATGCTGACCAAGCGATGGAGTGCTTGGGCGACATCGAGCGTCGCGCGGAGAAAATTAAGCGGTCGCGGCGGAATGACCGCGGGGAGGGTAGCGGAGACCCGCCCCCTAAGGGTGTTGTTGGACGGCTGCCACACCTGGAGATTCCGGCCTTCGGTGGGGCAATTGATGAGTGGCCGGCATTCATCAATTTGTTCGATAGTTTGGTCCACGGTCGGGACGATCTGGACAACGCCTACAAGTTGGCCCAACTATTGATGGCACTGCGGGGTGAACCGAAGGAGTTGGTCGGTCACCTAACGGTCACGGCAGGCAATTACGAGATAGCCCGGTCCATATTGTTTGACCGCTACCAGCACAAACGGCGGTTGGTTGATGCGCAGCTGGGAAAGCTGTTTAGCATCCCAAGAGTAACCCGGGATGTTGACATCCGGGTACAAGTGCTCAACCCTGTGCTGGTGGCCACTAAGGCCCTTCAGAACCTTGGTCTGCCGGTAGACCAATGGTCATATATCGTGTTGTATATGGTTTTGTCACGGTTGCCTGCAGCTGTTCAAAGTCGGTTTGAACAGCTGCATGAGGGCAGTAGCTCGGAACTGCCCACGCTCGTCCAATTAACGGATTTTTTGGAGGGTGAATGCAGGCGATGCGACACATTGGATACGGAGGCCAGTGTGCAGCGCCAACCCGCGCGTATGCGGGAGGGGCCGCGCCCCCCGCCCCCACGGGGGGGTGGGCAGTCAAAACAATTTGGCGTTTTGAATGCCGCGCCGTCGGGTGGCGGCCGTGTGCACTGCGACAGTGCCGGTCATGAGGTGACCAGTTGCGCCAACTTTAAGGCGCTCGGGCTAGCTGCCCGCAGGAAGGTAGTCTTCCGCCACCGATTGTGTTTCGGTTGTTTGGGGCCGCACCCGCTGAGCGAGTGCTCACGCGCGTCCCCCTGTGAGTGCTGCGGTGGCAAGCACCACATCGTGTTGTGCCTGAACCGGTCAGGCCCTTCGGACGATCACCAGGGCCGGACTCAGGTTGGTCAGTCACAGGGCCCAACCAGGGCCGGACCCAGTCCCCCTCCGGGCAACGGGAGTCACCAACGGGGTGACTGGGGTACCCGCAAGCGGGACCCCCCCCGAGGGGAAGGGGGCAGCGCGGGGGGTAACAGGCGGGATAGCCGGGGTTCGGTCGCCGCTATCCAGGGTCAGCGAGGACTTCGGGCCGCTGGCTCATCGCGTGTTACGGGCGGGTGTCAGATGGCACCTATGAGTGGCGCGAAGGCTGGGAGCCCACCACCTTCTGCGCCACCCTGCCCGTCGCTCTGGGAGGCGAACAGGGAGGCGAACAGTCGGATGTCGCCCCCATTCCTAGAGCGCCCCAGGTTGGATCCGCTCTCCCCCATCCATCCACGGTGGCCACCGGGCACACTGTTCACAGTCCGGTATGGTCGGGTACCGGGACAGCGAGGGGCCTATTATGCGGGTTGGGACCCCCTGATGTACAAACTGTCTGATATGCCACCGGTGGATTATCAGCAGCCGAGTTACCAGGCCGACGGGGGTCCCAGCGGGTTCGGATCCCGCGGAGGTTCCCGCTAGGGACACGCCGCCCACTTACAGGGTGCCGCCGCTCCACAGACGGTCATGCTCCCCACCGCCTCGGTGATAGCGTGGAGTTCGGACGGCAAATCTTGTGTGGCACGAGCACTATTGGACTCGGGGGCCCAGGGGTGCTTAGTCTCGTGCAACCTTGTAAGACGGTTGGGCATTTCGGTAAGGGAGTATCCACATTCCATTCGGGGAATTGGGAACACGGAAGTCGGTTCCGTTAAGGGAGTATGTCGGATTACTCTCTCGTCACGGGTGGATTCATCGGTGAATCTGAAGGTCACGGCATTAGTCATGCCTAATGTGATGGGCTCACACCCTCACGTACGGTTGTCGCCCTCGGTGCGACAGTTGGTCGCTGGGTTGTCACTGGCTGACCCGGAGTTCGATATTCCGGGCCCAGTAGACATTTTATTGGGTGTCGATGCCTTGGGATACCTGTTAGTGCCAGGTGTCCACGTGTTGCAGGCGACTGGTCTGGTTTCGGTCAACACCAGACTGGGCCATGCGGTAATGGGTCCGGTCATGCCGGCTGCCCCACGCCTAGCGACTCGTAGTCCCTTATTCGGTTCTGTACTCTCGGAGGTGATACAGAAGTTTTGGGAGGTGGAGGAACCACCTACGGTCCGCCGGTTGGACCCGGTTGAAGAAGAGTGTGAACAGTTTTATCGGAACAATACTGGTCGCCTTCGGTCAGGTCGATTTGTCACACGTCTTCCATTTCGGAGTGATCGCCCGCCGCTGGGCAGTTCACACCATGCAGCTGAGACGCGGCTTCTGTCGATGGAACGACGCATGAAGCGTGACGGGATTTTCCGGCGGAAGTACGTCGATTTCATGCGGGAATACGAGTCGCTCGGCCACATGTCGGTTTCGGGTATCGACTGGAAGCGTGAAGACCACTGCTTCCTGCCCCATCACGCGGTCTTGAGGACCCCGGAGAGCAAAATACGGGTAGTGTTCGATGGATCGGCATCAACATCTAACGGCATGAACCTGAACCAGTGTTTGCATTCAGGGCCGAAGTTGAACCATGACATCGCGGATGTTATCACACGGTTCCGTCGACACAATGTTGTGTTTGTACCTGACATCCGGATGATGTTTAGACAGACGGTCATTCACCCTGACGATAGACGGTATCAGCTGATACTGTGGCGAGAGAGCCCAGATCAGCCCATCAGGGTGTACGAGCTGAACACCAACACGTACGGGCTACGGTCTAGTCCTTATTTGGCGATTCGCACTCTGCGGGAGTTAGCGGATCGAGAACGGTTAAATTTCCCTAGAGGAGCAGCGATCCTGGAGCAGGACCTCTACGTGGACGATATCTGTACCGGTGCAGATTCCGTAGAGGAGGCGCTCGCTCGACGGGACGAGCTAGTTGAGCTCTTACGGGGTGGAGGTTACGAGCTCCGGAAATGGATGTCGAACTCTCCAGAGTTACTGACTGGTCTTCCGGATGACTACCAGCAGGATCCCCACATTTTTGAAAATTTGGAAAATCCAAATATGTTGTCGGTATTAGGCGTCCAGTACCAGCCGGTGTCAGACATGTTTTCGTATCGGGTCGAGTTGGACTCCCCGAAGGTCTGGACGAAACGGAACGTCCTTTCAACGGTGGCTAGGACATTTGATCCAAACGGGTGGATCACCCCGGTAACATTTCAGCTGAAGTGTTTTATGCAGCAATTGTGGTCTGCTGAGCTGAAATGGGACGACCCGATCGGCGGGTCATTGAGCTCAGAGTGGGACTCGTTTTTTTCGACCCTCCCTGGCATCAATCGGATTTCACTGCCACGGAGGTTGGTCCCCACCAAACGATACACCGCCACCCTGCATGGGTTTTGCGATGCCTCGGAGAAGGGCTACGGAGCTGCGGTATATCTGCGTACGGTCGACTCCTCGGGGGAGGTTGATGTGCGGTTGGTCATGGCCAAGAGCAAGGTTGCGCCGTTGCGCACTCGCCTGACCATTCCCAAGTTAGAGCTTTCGGGAGCGGCTCTCCTAACTCGTCTGCTCAACCACACGATGACGGTTCTTCGTGGGTCAATAGCGTTGGAAGATACGGTCTACGCTTGGACGGACAGCCAGATCGTGTTATGCTGGCTGAAGGCTTCAGTTCACAAGCTGGAGATTTTTGTGGCGAATCGGGTTTCGCAGATTTTGAATTCGGAGGTTCCTTTAATCTGGAGACATGTTCCAGGGGAAATGAACCCAGCAGACTGTGCGTCTCGTGGGTGTCACGCTCCGGAGTTGGTTGGACATCCCTTGTGGTGGGGTCCAAAATGGTTGACTCAAGCCGAATCGGATTGGCCAATGAGTCCACGCGTTACCACGGCGAACGGCGCCTTGACAGTCGGTGTCTGTACGACGCAACCAGAGCCGGAAGAGGAGTTCAGCCTGCTGGAACGGTACAGCTCGCTCGACAAGCTGGTCAATGTGACCGCCTGGATCTGCCGATTTGCGCGGAATTGTCGGAATTCTGAGGCGCAACGAGTGCGGACACAGGTCCTGACACCACGGGAACGGAACCATGCGTTGTTCGCATTGGTACGGAACGTGCAGACGGTGCACTTTAAGTCCGAATTGGACATTCTGAGACGCGGACGCGTCCAACTGAAGGGAGCTGTGGCTCGGCTCAACCCGTTTATTGACCCTTACGGATTGCTGAGGGTAGGAGGTCGGCTGCGGAATGCCAATGCGGAATGCGGAATGCCTGCCTTATGCGGCTCGCCACCCGTTGTTACTCCCTAGGAAAGGGAAGTTGGTCGAACTGTTGATACAGGATCGACACATTCGGAATGGGCATGTCGGATGCCACGCCTTGATGGCGTTTCTCCAGCGCGAGTTCTGGATTCTGTCGGGAAGACGCTTGGTGCGTAGCGTCGTATTTCGGTGCCTGCCTTGTTATCGGGCCAAGGCGGCTACGATGCAGCCCCAGATGGGCGATTTGCCCTCGGATAGGGTTAACGAAATCCGGCCCTTTGCGGGCGTCGGAACGGATTTCGCGGGACCATTCATGATCAAGTCTTCACAGCTACGGAACGCCAGATTAGTGAAGGCATACCTGTGCGTCTTCGTGTGCTTGGCCACGAAGGCAGTCCACTTGGAGGTGGTCAGTGACCTCACTACAGAAGCATTCATCGCATGTCTGGATCGGTTCGTCTCAAGAAGGGGCCTCCCGACATTAATCCGTTCGGACAACGGCACAAATTTTGTCGGAGCCAGGCGATATCTGCAGGAGGTCACTCAATTCCTGAACGGTAACCAGGACGCCATCGGTACGGCTTGCTCCCGACGAGGGATTGAATGGGTTTTCAGTCCGCCGGGATGTCCTCATTGGGGAGGAATTTTTGAGGCTGCGGTTAAATCGGCTAAGTCGCACCTGACGAGGATCATCGGTGAGACCTCTCTACGCTTTGAAGAGCTTGCGACGCTGTTCTGTAAAATTGAAATGACACTGAACTCGCGTCCGTTGTGCCCGCTCAGTTCGGATCCAAATGATTTGGAAGCGTTGACGCCGGGTCACTTCCTGATAGGTCAGCCCCTTAACGCCCTGCCAGAATACCCATTCGATGATGTTAAGTTAAGTCGGTTAACTAGGTGGCAGATGTTGCAGCAGATGGCTCAAGATTTTTGGAAACGGTGGTCCCTTGAGTATTTGCACATCTTGCAGCAGCGCCTTAAGTGGACTGACCGGACGAGCCCCCCTCAAGTCGGTGATTTGGTGCTGATTAAGGATGCGAACCTGCCATCATTGAGATGGAGACGAGGACGGATCGTCAAATTGTACACGGGTCGGGATGGCACGCCTCGATCAGCAGAAGTCAAGGTGGGGGACTCGGTCCTCAAGAGAGCGGTCGCAACACTTTCTCGCCTTCCTATTGATTAGGGACAGGTTCGGGCCTGTCCGGGCGGGTGACTGTTTAATATTTATGCTTCGGAACGCACCTCCTTTTGTTGCGCGACTCGGAACCATGCGTTGTACACTAGCGGAAACGGAACCGCAGCTGTCACTCGTACCAACGAGATGAAAAATTGGAGGTTATCTTTTCTTGTCGGGAGAAAAAACATGTCTGCTCAGGCGTCGGGCCATTGATGGTATTTCGGTGTACCAATTGTCTAATACAGGTGTCGAGCCTGGTCGTAGTGTTAATCATCTACATCGTCGGGAAATAAGTAGATTCGCGTCAGCGGTTGAGTGATCCGTGTTGTGATTGGACATCGTCGTATCGGACGGCGACTCCTCGTGTCGGCAGGCAGCACGCCGGCGACAGCGTCGGGCAGCGAATAGTGAGATTCAGTCCATATCCTACCCAAACTTGTGCTCCTATCCCGTATTCCTGCCTCGAATCGAGCTTTCGATTTCCGGTCTACGACGGCCAGGTTAAGTAACAATCAAGATTTTCTCTCCCGTGCTGGCAAAAACCCAGCCCCTCAAGATTCCACGCCGTTCGGTTGAGGCGTGAAATTAAACAGATAGGCTGCGCAAATGCAACTCAAAAATAAGGCAAATAGATATAAATAAACACAGACTTAAGAAAGGTGTGATGAAGTCATCTTTTGAAGCCAGCCGAGTTTCGGGCTGGCTAGGTTAGACTTGGTTAGTTAGTTTCTGGCTATTAAGACTCATCTGATCTATATGAATCTAAGAATATGCAAACCTCTAGTAGGTTTTCCCTTTAGTCATCACTTACGTACAAGTTCACCGAGATTGGTGCTCGGTGGTTGGCTGCTAGTTCGCAATTCTGTTCGACGACTACCAAGACTGCAGTTGTGAGGTCAGGATATCAGGTCGGTCGCCTGACCTACGAAACTCGGAGCTAGAGACGTAGGCGTGCCGGATCGAATACGTGTGAAAATGAGTTATTATAATTTGTACCTTGCACAGAGGGCCAATCTGATTTAAACACAAAACATTGATGAAATTAGTGATTAGCAGTAGGTATAATCAAATTACAATTGCTGCATTTTGAATTGGGAGTGCGCCTCCTGGATGCATTAACTCTCAACTCTTTACTTTCCTTTACTCTAATGCACGCAGTCGCCGTGTCGTCGTTTGTCTCCTGATTCCCCTCCGCGCGCGCGCCAGCCTTGCGCAGGCTGGCGGCCCGGAGCGCAAGCCGGGCTCCGGGCGGCGGGGGCGCGACACCGCTGCGCGCGGGCGCGGGCTTACCTTCTCTGTTTGCCTTGCTCTGGATGGCAAACTCACGAAAAATCTCCAGGTTTCTCCTTCCTCGGACATAAAATCTGTAAAACTGGGATTAGTTATGGAATATCCACCGAGGGCAAAATCTTGCACGAGGTTACCATTACGCGATGGTCGTGAATGCATTGAGTATAGATTGAGTAGAGATCCACTCGTCCAACGTCAATAGTTCGCAATTGATAAGAATCGATTTTATTATTTTCCCCCTCGGAAGACCTCTCGTTGATTGTATTACATACCTTATCCCTGTAGCCGGAATCTGCTTGGTGCTCAACAAGCCAAGACATGACCGTCGAAAATATCCCTTTTTGCGCCTCCTTCTGCTTGATCAAACCATGTGGTATAACCATGGGCGGTCACTACGTTCCCGCCAAGTATGATTGCCATCGAAGGACTTGGCGCACTCGAGTTCAATGAACCCCAGCACAGAACAATAAAAGTTTGTAACTCATGCGAACTGCAAATACCTAACCTGATTGGATTGGATTTACTTATGATTTTCTCAGCGTGAGATTCGGATGAATGCAATGTTTGTACTTTCGAGGGTAGTTACAAATAGCTACTTATAAATATCACTCCTATATCAAAGGGAGTGATATTCCTATCAAATTCAATGTCAGAATTAAACATATCTTATTGCGAGATTATGTGAGTTACTAAACATTGCATCACTCGATCGGTTTAGCATACGATCATGCATTGCCGAGATGTTACTAGCTGAATCTTAGAACGATTTTTCCAGATTACTTGTCCTTGAATTCTTTCTTACTCCCCCGATGTCTTCTCCTCCGGCTGCTCCTCCTCTCCGGAGACGTGGAAGTGGAACTGCTGTAGCGATCACTCCTCGATGATTCACTACTCGGGGCTATTTACCGCGGTTTTTATTAAACGGATTATTTTTTGCTGTTACACTGAACAATTAACACTATAACCGAAACAAAATTCCAAGGATATTTCGAAAAGTAACTTGGAATATTTTCAAATTTGTTAAACGCGTGCGCACGGAAAGAAATCCAAAACGCCAATGACCTGAAAATTGAGCGCGCGCAATAACGCTGGCTACAATTGCCGCCATTTCTGAAACTTTACGCGCGCAATTTTGCTGAGGTTCCAAACGGATATGACATGTATTTTAGGAGTTTTAAACAGGAAGTGAGCTGTTTAGGGCTAAATTCGTCGCACCGGAAAGGAAGTCAAGTATGCTACTCTCAATATTAGGCTTAAAGCCAGGTAAAGGTCCAGGTAATCACGCATTCAGTTACTTCTTCATCCTTTTCTAAAACCATAACCTTCGTTTTATTGACATTCACTTTTATTCCTTTCTTCTTAAGTGATTCGTTCATGAGAATTACCATCTCCTGCAGCTCACCCACCGACGACGCAAGATCAACTTGATCATCGGCGTATAAGAGGCATTTGATAAGCAACTCTCCCATTTGCATCCCACAATCACGCTCTTTCAAAACATTAAAACAGCTATCCATGAACAGATTGAACAGCTATGGCGAAGCTACACAGCCCTGTCTCACACCACGTTCGATGTTAAACCAGCCCGTGTAAGCACCGTTTATCCTGACGCATGCACTGGAGTCGTCGTACAAGGACTTCAGTGCACGAATCATTTGGCTGTCCACTCCATACACGGATAGTGTTTCCTACAAGTCATTCCTCACCACTTTATCATAAGCCTTTTCTAAGTCTACGAAAGCGCAGTAAACTTTTTTAGAGTTAGATTAAATTAGTTTGGATGTTGTTTAAAGTATTCTGTTTAGTATATAATACTCACCATGCAAAAGCGTTCCGAAGACAGTATCAAACAGAGTTTTCTCCAAGGTTGAAAGCTGATTGCCAGAGACTCGCCTCAGCATCAGGTTGATAGCTCTCGTGATGGTGGAGTGACGACGCGCGACCAGTTCAGATCGCGCCACCGCGCCCGTGGAGTCTAACGATGACGTGCGCACTAGGAACAAGAAGTCTATGAATTCAGTAGGGAGAATATTGCAATAACCTAAAGCAATACATGTGTCAAATTTTGTAAACCCCAAAAGCCGACTTTACCCAAAATAAGTGATACATACCTAACAAGTAGTTCGTTTGCTTGTTATCAACACAAGACGGATGCAAGCGTTCGTCCAAGTAGTTCAACTGAGCTAGGCACAGCGAACATTGAGCGTCTCTTGCGGCTTGCCAGACGACCGGCCTGAACTCGTCCCTATTTTCTCGCACCGTAGGATCTAAATCCTCCGCGCCGTCATCGTTTGTGCTGGCTTCGATGAAGGTAAGTATGTAGTGAATTTCATTGACAGTCTGGAATAAGTTAAGATCATTTTGATGCTGGGGGAAAAAAATAAAACATTTAGAATACAAACATTCGTGGACTGGATTGAATGAATTCATACATTTGCATTTCAGGGGTAACTTAACCAGTAGCTAAAAGCCAATCAGTTTAGAACACCAATCCTCTAAACTATACTCATCTACCGATTTCATCTGAACCAACCTGCATGCTATGCTGCGTGGCCAAAGCCTTCACGGAAATTCTGTTCAACAGCTCGTAAAGATCTTCCAGCAGAAGATCACGGCCTTCGAAGTTTGCGTCCGGCATCAAGCCCACGGCACGGATCGAGCGAGCCACCACTTCCATTACTGCTACCTCGTTCAGGGCTTTCAGGGATGCCTGAGAATGCAAATCAACCTTTAATAAGTATTTGCTACATTCCTATGGTATGTTATGTAATTCCGCGGACTTGCTTGACAACTCAAAATGCACAAATGGACAAATTCTCAACATTCACTGTACATTTCGATGGCCAACAAATACTCAGAATATAAGCACACCTGAAACTCTTTGCATATCAGTAAATGAATGTTTACCAAATTAAGCTTTTACCTCGCTCAGCTCGCCGGAAAAATACATTAAAGTAAAAAAATAAAAAATAAAATATTCAAATGCACTAAAAAGAAGAAAATAAACTTTAAATTGAATCAAACCCATCAATTAATTACAACACTAAAATGTTATTATCTATAATTATAATGGCACCGTTTCTCAGTTAGGGTTCGAGGCTCTGCCTTCCAAGCGAGAGATCCCGGGATCGATTCCCGGTCGGGGAGGATGAAAAGAAATCCCCAGGTTTTCGATGTTTACATGTTTGTGACATCGCTGTTTCGGTTTCTCACGAAACAGGGTATCCTAGTGTGGGGCCAGAACCAATAGTACGTACCCCAATAGTGGGATATGTGAATGTTTCATAAACAAGTATATAATTACCTTATCAATAATCCGCCTGATAATCAGGCTGATGTTATGCGCAAGCGGCACGTCACTGAGACAACATGGCAATATCGCGAGCAGCGGCGGCGAGCGGTACATCGACTCTTCGTGCATGTCAAGCCAAATGTCGTCCTGAAATAAAACGGTAGTGGAGGTTACACTTTGCGTTACAAACGGAAGATCAGACAAGGAACACATCAGACAAAGATCACTTGACAGGTCAGGTCACTGTCTGGAGAACATGAAGAATAATAGCCCGACCCCTTAATCAATTTCGTGTACTGTTAAAAGAGGATTTTTCTCAATAGTGGTCATTTTGATTTAAAAAATACTTACATCGAGTTGGTCTTCAAGCGGCACGTCACATTTGGTGAGAAAGGAGGCACACGCTGTGGCCAACTCCCAGGAGCCAGGATACAGACCGATCTGAAAACAAAAGTTACATAAGTAGGTGGATAAAGACCACAACACTAACTGCGGCTACTATTTACCTGGTCGGTGGATGGAGACATGCTTCAACAGAAATTGTGACTAATGCAATGCAAACGACAACCGCGCACTGGTTGACCGAGCGAGCGAAGCGAGCGAAACGTCTAGTTTCGAGATTGGCCAAAAAATGCCTTTGCGCGTCTGGCTGTTCTTGCCTACAGGTCGTATTTTTAAACCGTTTTTGACGAAAATTGGCTCACAAGTTTCTTGATTTATTAAATTTTTAGTCAACGGCGATTTTTTATTGGGGGGAAAAGGGGGGAAGTTGTAAAATATAAATCTAAAAGTGGAGATTGGTCAATCAATAGTATGACAGGTGTGCAGGTAAATCAAGCGGGTAATGCAATAATTACTCAGATAAGACCTCATTCCTTCATAACTAGTATACAAATCGAGGTACCAACATATCAATTAAACTAGTAGTTCTGTGAGAACAATAGACCTCGCTTGTTTAAAATTTCAAGCTTGTAGGTCTGCTAGAAGTACATAAGATTTTGATGATCGATGATGAGTCAGTCAGTGAAATCCATCAAATTTAAGAGGCACACTAAGGACGTCATTCTACCCAAGATGTAGCAAAAAAAACAAAAGGGGAATTGGTGGGCGAAGTACTTCGGCGTATTTTCGACCCCCTCTAACTATATTGTAGATAAAGCTAGACACCCGAATTTTCTGTGACTAATAAGCCACAATTTTAATAAGCGAATTCCCAAAATTCAGTCAATTTGAACCAATACATTGGCAACGATAGCCATTCAAAGTTCCTTCATTTAGTCACTGACTGACTCATCTTCATCATCGATCATCAAAATCTTATGTACTTCTAGCAGACCTACAAGCTTGAAATTTTAAACAAGCGAGGTCTACTGTTCTCACAGAACTACTAGTTTAATTGATACGTGATCAAAGTTTTGCTGCACAATGTTGGTACCTCTATTCGGATACCAGTTAGGAAGGAATGAGGTCTTATCTGAGTAATTATTGAATTTAGATTCATATTTTTACAGCACCAAAACAAATCAATCCACACATTGACAGATCTCCACACACACTAGCGCAACCACACAGTCTTCATTATTTAGTGATCGGTACCTGGTTAGCAAGGTGGACTATATGGCAGTGCTGCTTCAGCCGGCGCGCCAGGTTGGCGGGAGCGCGTCGCTGTAGAGCGGAGAGCGCACGCACTAGCGCCGCGCGAACCCTCGGCGAGCGGTGGTTGCCGAGCACCACGAGACTCTCCGCTTGGATCGCGCCGAATGTTGCCTGCGATATGAACGAGCCCATAAGTTCAAAAACTAAAAGCCGACCTCTAAAACATTGCGTTCTAAAGAGTATGAAACCCATAGCCACCGGGCGGTCAATGCGCTTCGAACGATTCAACAACTATATGCAAGCAAAGCAGCGGGCATGAGCTATATAAACAGGCTGTCCCGAAACTCAACGTCAAGCGGGAACCAGGTGGAAGCCCAGCCTAGACAGGGTCTGGTAAATTTAAAACAAAAATCTATGTCACTCTGTTCAAAAAATATTGGCTTATATTTAAGAAAAAAAAATCAACATCCCATTGACATATTTAGTTAATGTGACAACAAACATAGTAATTCTCCTACGATTTCTTTACCAACATGACCAACTATTGATAGCAGCTGTACATTCCTGTATGTGGCGCAACACTGTACTAGAAAGCGGAATTTTACTATATAAGTGAAGTTATATACTATATTACTATATTAAGAAGTGTTTGCTGTTGGAATGTCTTTATAATATAGATAAATAAATAAATAGCAGTCACAAATTGAGCAGAATATTTCGTCAGATTGAGAGAAATACGCAGTTTGGTTGTATCGTGGTTTGAGATTTTGTAAATAATGGGATATTACACTGTTTAAGATTTCTTAAATGACAGGACTATATGGGGTGTTAATCTAACTCAACACAGAAGTTGCAGTTAGTAATTTTGTAATACATATATTCCTGCTAATTAGATATAATAATTAATATGCGGCCCAACGTTGTACCCCACGGACTGTTCAGAAGACGTCGCCAGGTGCATTCATAAGTTTGTATGTATTATCAAAAGAAAGTGTCACTCATGAGGTCTACAGCTCACAGAGCCGGGAGTTTTATTTTACCAGACCCTTGTATACGCATGGGCTTTCACGTGGTGCCCGATTGACGATATATTGATATAAAAAGGGTGTTTGGTGGATCGATGCAAAGCCATAAAACGAAGGTAGTAGAGACCATTTAGAGCCATTTAGGCCAAAGTTGAATTGAATTAATTAATTAATTATTGTGACATCACAGCCTATAAGAAGTGGGCGAAAAGGAAGCTTCTAACGATACCTCATTTATCAAATTCTGAAGTGTTATGGTGGAACAAATGAACATACATACATACTTAACGGTCAACCACAAAACCCTTAAGCAAGTCAATACCGCTGTAGAGCTCAGAAGTACACACCAGGAATCAGGTATCAAACAGGTGTCATTTTACGTGTTCTCAATTAATTGGATTTGTATTTTTTGTATGATGTGATACAGCAAAAAACAAATGAAATTAAATGGAACTGAGTGGTTCCAAAGACCAAGCTTCGAACTTTCTCTTCGAATGATATTTCTTCTGGACTGAACACGTTATAGGAGAATATAAACCTTACCTGGTTGAGATCCTGATCGGACATGACATTGATGGTATCGTGCAGCAACAGTAGCAACCCTTCACAGATTGTCCAGCCGCCCTCCGCGCCCGCTCGTAATCTCCGCTGGAACAACGCAGTTCGCAGTTCACTGGTGATAAGTGAGCACCTGTTCGTAGTCTTCCTAATATTTTGTTCATTCATTCTCGTTCCTGATTATCACCCTCCTGCTTTAATCGTTCATTATTCATTCATTCGTTCAATATCCTAATAATGGCCACAAGCCACTTCTTTTTCACGATTTTGTCCTCTGGAAAACGATGCCCAGTCGCTATTGATGAACACAAGGTACAACACAAAAATACTAAATCAGTGCACATAAATATAATCAAACCCTCACATAATGTTTGACAGGTCTACACGCAGAGTGGCGCTGCCCCAGCAGCGCTTTTAACTCCTTCCGCGTCTCACGTGCAGCGTTTGCACTCAGACAACCACGGAATTTTTTGTTCTCAAGTCGTGGACATTTGAGAGGTTAATCATTTAATCGTTTCAAATTCCTTCATTCATCCACTATTCATTCGTTCTGTAAATCACACGTGTTTCATTAATTCTCTCTTTCCGATACCATAATATATCACTAGTTAAATTTAAGAAAAGGAATAGCAATGGCGACGTTAGCATTGGGATTTTATACCGTCAGCCGCCGCGTCTTTATACGGTCTCGCCAAAATGTATGTTTAGCGCCGCCATTGCCAGTCACTTTCTTTAATGGGGTTGGCCGGTGAAAGTTAATCATAGGTGGCGCCACGTGCATTTGGTACCTTTATCCAGTTGCCAATTTCAACGATCGACTAATTTCTGGATTTTTTTCTGTGATAATTGGTTATCGGAATCTATTTACAACACAACAAAAGTAATTTTTCGAGTAGGTATATGATACAATCTCATGTAATTACTACTATACAACTTAATTTTTTACTATATGCGCACATGTCTGGCGATTGAACACACTGTACTGGTAACACAGAAGCGTGACTTTGACGTTAGGGGAACCAACCGATACTAGCGCCACGCCGACAGTTGCCAACCCCATTGAACGAGTTTTACTAACAACCTGTTGGTAGATCCCGCTGGAAAACATTTCGACGGTGGTATGTGTGACGTCATCCACGTCAACGACGATGTACTCATTGAGGGCGCCCTCCACCACCTCGTCGACCGCCGCCGTTGGGGCGTCGACTTCATCTGCGGACGAACGATTCCTTCAGTCAATTTACAAACAACTATGGGAAGTTCATGTTGTATTGTACATGAGGGGTTCTAAAATCAATATGTTCCGTACTTATGTAATGATTATGAAGGTTCAACCCTAAATATACATGCGTGTTATACAAACTGCTGTTATGTGATCAAATGAAAACTCACCAGGTGCCAAATCAGAATTTTCTGATAATGAAGTGGATACGTTATATTTCCTGTAACACATAATAATCACGTTTAATTTCTAGAATATCACATTAGCAATTCAAGTTAGCTTCTCCATTTACCAACCTTTCCTCCTTGACCTGCAGATTCTTTATTCCTTTCAGCTGTTTCGTTGAATCTACGCTGTTTGCATCACCGTCGTCCTTCTCGCGACTTTGGGTCATCTCCTTCAAGACATTGAGGCTATTTTCCGTTGACATATCCTCCGAGTTCAAGCTCGAGGTCGTCGACCTAGTTCGGGAAGAATCTGTCGATTGCGAAGTTTTTTTACTTCTCCGGGACCTTCGTCTGCTTTTCATAAAGTTGAGAAAGTTGAATTCGCTTGTTTCTTGAGTTTGCGAGGTGAGTAGGAAGTAGAAGTTGGCTCTTGAGTGCGTGACAAACGTATCGCTGGCCTGAAAGATTCACGGTATCACTGCAGATTCTATATTCTGATATAATTTAGTACATCCTGCAGTTCGTTATGCCCCAGTAGAGGATATAACAACGAGATACCTTTTTCAAACTCAAACCATAATCAGTTACAACAAGTAACTGATTATGGTTTGAGTTTAAATCATCATATATTCTTTTCTCCATGTATATGAGAATTAAGTGTTTGACTTGTAAAAGTGCATTATTTCTTGGCCTACTTATAATATGTTTTGAGTTTGAACATTAACTTGCCACTGTCTCAAAGCAGGAAATCAGGACCAACAGCTTATTAAAACACGGATACTAACAAACACTACACCATACCAGTGATACATTTCAGTGCAATCGATTAGAGTACTCTCGGACCGTGTGCGCTCGGATTACTACTCGGATGCTACTCGTTCTGTGTAAACAAGTGATCCGAGCGCACTCAGATCCGATCAGAGTGAACTCGTGCGCAACTCTATTTTTACGAGCTGACTCGGATAATTTTATACAAACAAAACAACTTAGAAAAATAAAACGGAAGTAAAGAAAAAGTGGATAGAACGTGAAACTGTCAGCTTTATGGAACTTTATGAAGCCGATGAAGTGTTGTGGAACGTTAGCCTAAATAAGTACGAAATCAAAGCATCCAGTTAATCACCTTTTAAAATCCATTTCCGATCAATCGTCGACATCTTGATCGTGCAAGGAGACAAATGCTACTTTGATCTAAAAAGCAAAACCGTGTGAAAACCAAATTCCGAGTGGGCTCTTATACGATCTAGCTCGAATGAGCTCGTATGAGCGCACTCGGTCCGAGAGTACTCTCATAGTGAGAACCCCGAGGGAAACATACCTGATGCAGCAACAGTAGAAAGTCAGTGAGCAGAGCCAGGTGACACAGCAGTGGCGGAGCACCCATGAGGCCCCTGATCAATTCCACTAAGCTTGTAGAGGCTCCCTCGTCCATTGGTCCGAAATCAGAGTTCAGGAAACGTTCCTGAAATACGTTGAATCAAATCAAATCAAATCAAAAATCATTTATTTCCATAGGATGTTGTTACATCACTTAGATCCGTCATTACATTTTTTTGGGTGAGTTCACTAACACAATGGCGGAATCTGTGGAGAAGAGCTCACCGAAGAAACTCCACAGTCGTCGCATCTTTTGCGTTTCCTTTTTTTAAATAAAATATTGTCAAATTACAAAATGAATGCTAATTATATATCGAAACAGCCTGTTACTCAAACAATATATTCCCATGGACATCTGTCCTCTAAGTAATCAGATATCCTATAGTAACCTTTTTTATACAATTTCTGTTTTATTATTATTTTAAACTTGTCTAAAGGTAAGTTTTTAATATCAGTAGGGACCTTATTGTAATAGCGTATACAATTGCCTTTAAAAGAATTACTAATTTTATGTAGTCGGCTTACATAAGCAACCAACTTGTCTTTATTTCTAGTATTAAAATTGTGTATATCACTGTACTTCTGAAAATTAGTTATATTTCTTTTTACATACACAAGATTGTCATAGATATATTGAGACACAAATGTCAGAATATTGATTTCTTTAAACTTTTCCCTCAGTGACACTCTAGGCCCTAATCTATAAATTGCACGAACAGCCCGTTTCTGCAGAATAAATATACTATTAGCATTCGCAGCGTGACCCCACAATAAAATACCATAGGTCATTAGACTATGAAAGTAACTAAAGTAGACTAGTCTAGCGGTGTCTACGTCGGTAAGAGCTCTAATTTTTTTAACTGCGAACGCTGCCGAACTCAGTTTGTTCGACAATTTATTTATATGAGGATCCCATTGTAGTTTGGCGTCTAAAGTAATGCCCAAAAAGACAGTCGACTGCACAAGGTCCAATCTCTGTCCTTTTATAAATATGTCTGTAGTTACCGGGTTCACATTGGGTAACACGAATTTAATACATTTAGTTTTCTTTTCATTAAGTAATAAATTGTTAACAGTAAACCAGTTCACTATACTAGAAATAGCATTGTTTACCTCGTCATAATTTGATTGCTGTCTTTTAACTTTAAATATCAAAGAAGTATCATCGGCAAACAATACTAACCCATGTTTTGCTTTAACAAGGTAAGGTAAATCATTAATATATACTAAAAACAAGAAAGGACCAAGAATTGAACCTTGCGGTACGCCCATACTTATTGAAGACCCAGGTGATCTTTTCCCATTAACATCGACCATCTGAACCCTATCTGTTAGATATGACTCCAGAAGGCCAAGTGCCTGATCTTTTACACCATAATGGCGTAACTTCCTGACAAGAGTGTCATGATGGACGCAATCAAAAGCCTTGGATAGATCGCAGAAGACACCTATTGCATCCATTGCGTCTTCCCAGGCATCAAAAATATTGTCGATTAGTTCAACACAAGCATCGGCTGTTGAACGACCCTTTGTGAAACCAAACTGAGCAATATGAATTAAATTATTGAGATAAAAATGACTTTGCAATTGATTAAGTATGAGTTTTTCAAATATTTTGCTAAGCGTTGGTAGTATCGATATGGGTCTAAAATTGGTGGGGTCTGATGTACTACCAGCTTTGAATAAAGGTATAACTTTACTTAGTTTCATCAAGTCAGGAAACACACCATTATCTATACATTGATTAAATATACAACAAAGGTGAGGTGCAATACAATCTACAATGGAACTAATAATTTTTACTTATAGACCATGGGCGTCAGCTGTCTTTTTCATTTCCAGGGATTTAAACGCTTTTACAATGTCTTCATTATTTACGTGCCTAAATTTATAATCTGTTTTACATTCCTCAAAGTTTTGTTTAAGTATAGATTCAGCAGCAGCGGGAGATGAATTTAAAGACTTGGTTGTTGAAACTGGAATGTCCGTAAAGAAATTATCGAAAGCTTTTGCTACTTCTAGGTCTGTACTTAGCAATTGATTATCTATCTTAAGCTTGAAGTTATTATGTGTAGCTTTCGCCTTTCCAGTCTCTCTGTTTATAATTTGCCAAGTCGTTTTCATTACATTGCTACTAGATTCAATTTTGTTTTTAATGAAATTAGATTTAGCTACGGCACAAACGCGTTTAAACATTTTTGAATAACTACGAACATAATCTAGAAAGGCCGTATTTTTGTTATATGATTTCTCTTCATAGAGTTCATATAATCTTCGTCTGCTCCTATGAATTCCAACTGTCGCCCAATCACTAAACAAAGCTTTGTTATTAACTTTTATAGTTTTTGATTTAAATACCGTATCATATTCATTTTTGACAAGGTTAAATACTGAGTTGTACAACAAATTTGGATTGTCACTGTATGGTATTTCCCATAGTTTATCTAAAATATTATTCCTGTAGTGTTCAAGCCGAGTGTCACTAACGGGCACACATGTAATATCCTCTTATTGGTCCTTTTTTATTTTAATATTGAATATACCTATCTGACCAGAGTGATCAGAGGTTAATTTATTGATGACCGATTTGAAAATGGGCGTAATGTTAGTAAACATATTGTCAATGCAGGTAGCAGATGTTGCAGTAATTCTAGTAGGCTCCAAAAACAGATAGTTCATGTTGTGACATAAAAATAAAGATTTTAATCTAGTACAAATATTATTATCCTCTAACAGATTAACATTAAAATCACCACAAATTATAAAAAAATTGTTTTTATCGCTGATTTTAATCAACACTTCATCCATTTTCTTTTCGAATAAATCAAAGGATGAATCTGGTGGTCTGTATATGCTCATTACAATAAGTTGTTCAAGTTCAATACAGGCTATTTCCATGGTACGCTCAACAGACAGGCTCACTATGTCAACTCGTTCCTTATATTTAAAACTATTATTTACAAGTATTAAGGAGCCACCGCGATCAGCTGTTTTTCTGTTGAACGAACTAGCAACGTGGTGGTTATTAAAGTTGAACATTAACTGATAACTCTTTAAAAAGTGCTCTGTTATACATAAAATATCAATATTATTACAGTTCATGAATAACTCAATTTCCAGTTCTTTACTTAACATTCCCTGTATATTTTGATGAACCACGTTTAAAATATTCTTACTTTTACATTTTTCATTACTAGTAACTTGATTTAATGGGCAAGATGAAGGTATATTTATACAAATATTAATATTACTGCCAGAGTTACTCTCTGTTGTCCTATGGGTTAATTTAAAGAGTTGAATTGAATGTTGAATGAAATGAAAGTTGAATTTGAGACGCTGTTCTAATTGACCATACGGCCATACGTCGTACGACCATAGTCGTCAGGTCGGGAAAAGTTGGGTAGGTGTACAGAGAATGCGATGTGCCGGAAGTGACGTTATGCGTGAATTTTATATGTCATTTCGATAGAGCGATATACAATACTCCAAAACTGATAATGCGCATAGAAATCTTCGCCAGTTGTCGTATTCCCGAAAATACCCGAATCATACAATCGTATGAACCCTAAAAATTTCACTTGCAATTTGTACTTTGTTCGAAAGAAATAGGAGTCAATGTCATGTGTAAACAATCGAAAGCAATTACGGAAGATTCGATTCAAAATGACTACCATAAACAAAGAAATAAACGCAGAATGTTACAAATTTGCAGTTACAAAACCACAAAAGCGTGGTTACAACAACACAATATTCCGCATGACCCAAACACTGTACGAATTGTACGAAATTATAAAATACGCAAAGAAATATACACAGAATTTGGGATTGATCGTATAATGGAGGAACATGGGCATAAAATAGCACGTTTACCACCATATCATCCCGATTCTATTACTTCATTTCCATCGAAAACATTTGGGCACAAATAAAACAACACGTGGCCAAAAAAATGCATAAATTTCATGTCAGCTAAAGAAATTATAATAGAAAAAAAATAGAATGGAAAAAAGTTCGTGATCTTGACGTTAAATGCAAAGACGAATATAGAATTCGAGCCAAGAATCGATAGTTTTGCCGATGAAATGATTATTCACACAAGTGACATCAGTGGGGAAAGTGACAGTGAACAAAATGATAATGAATTTTCCAATGCCTCTAGGATGACAGGAATAGAGATTCTCTCTGAATCTAATTGAATTTTAGCAAGTATAATATTAAATTGTTATATAAAGTTATGCATTTTTTCTTCAATTTTAAGTTTCATATCCCCTAGATAAATAGAAAATAATAAACCATAACAAATTATTATATATTATGTTCTAACAATACCAAAAATCTTACTTTAGGATTTTCATCCTAAAAATAAACCCTTTTCGAACGGTCGGAAATACGACCCTTGCCGAACAGTTCGCGCGAGATTTCTATGCGCATTATTAGTTTTGGAGTACTGTAGAAATTAGTGTGTCATCCCACAGCTCATATCATTCGGACTATATTATGAATAACGAATCGTGAACATCGCGAACATTACACGAAATTTCTAATGAATGGTGATATTTATAAAATTCATCCGTGACGTCACTTCCGGCTCATCCCGTTCTCTGTTCACCTACATCTTCACGACTTTAGTCGTATCGATAAATGTCAATTAGGATAGCGCCTGAGTCGCTGTCACAATAATCTGTTTGGAGAGAGTTGTTAAGTATTATGAGAACGTTTCATCGACTGTTGAGTATCGCAATCTGTATGACGGACTTCGCATATCGCAGAACGCTCTCAATTTAGTGGTACGAGACACTCAGTCAAGCATCTCAGACAATCGAATCCCATGGCGACAAAACGAGTTAACAAACGCACTAAACTGACGACTTAAAATCCGACAGCTCTTTCCCGGTCACAAAAGGATATATATTTTCAATATTTTTAGGGTTTAAAAAGTACCGTACCTTAAAAATAAAAAGGAAAAGAGGATCACTTCTTATCCATCTGTTTTTCAAGACCCTTTTTCTCAGGAACTCGTAGAGGCTTAATATCAATTACTCAGGTCGATGGTCCCCTGAAGTTGTGAAAAAAAACAAAAGATTTTGCTGAATTTGAATGATATCCGCAAAGGAATCAATAATACGTACAGGGTACTTCCCGTTGACCTAGAATCATGAAATTTGGCAAGGCTTATTACAGCACAAATAAAGAAAAAAACTTTTGGCCGGTTTTTTTATTTGCTTTAGTTACGCCTCCCGTTCGCTCTCACGGGACAGTGATGCCTCATACCTTGCAAGCGTTGAACAGATGCGTGGGTAAGTCGAGCCGGTTGAGTTGGTGCTGGTTGAAGCCTCGCCGCGGGTGCTCGTGCTTCAGCAGCACATTGAGGCAGCTCAGAGTCAAAGCCCAGAGCGAGCCTCGAGCCGTGACCACGCTGCCGTCGCAACCTTCCAACTCCCATTTCAGGTCCTGTAAAAGTACAGACTCAAATGGTGCACCATATCTCATGTTTGTTTTGAATAAGTTTTCTTAAACGGGCATCTTGTTGGACCCAAATGCCCTCGCAAGCCTACAAAAAGGACCAGTCCGTATGTTAATACAAGATAACGTTAATATACAATAATAAGATTAGACGACCCGAATGGCCGAGTCAGCAGTGACCCTGCCTACGAAGCCAAGGGTCCCGGGTTCGAGTACCGGTGGGGGCAAATATTTGTTTGATGAGAACGGATGTTTGTACCCTAGTCATGATTGTATATCTATCTAAGTATAATATTTATCTGTATAAGTATGTGTATTGTTGTCTAGTAAGCAAGATAATGGGAATCCTAGTTTGGGGCTAGATCAATTTGTCCAAATAGTGTCCAAGGTATTATTATTGTTATTATAACAAGATATTCCAGTTTGGAATTGGTTATATAAGGATGGTAATATGCAACGACTATCTGTCTATAAAAAGTTGGTAAATGTCTCAACCAGTCTTTCATTCTATCAAGTCTGGTACAATAGCCATCGCCGCGGGCGGTCGTATCACAATGTAATTCTCAGTTTATCAGCGCGTAGTGCGTAGTTTTCTAGTTCAGTTCAGTTCAGTTCTTTATTGCCATAAATTACACGTTTAAAAAGATCTTATGATAAAAACAATAATGAGTCAGTGTAATTTTACTCATAAGAGTGTAGCAACTTATTATACAAGGATTTAAATACTAACAAGGCAATTATAATATAATTTACACAGTCACAAAGTCATAAAAGAATAAAAACTACACACGATTATTTGAATTTTAATATCCTAAATAATGTCATTTTGTGGAATTCTATTTCGTTATCTTATTATTAATTAATTAATTATAATTATAATATTCATATAAGTCATATGGACACATTTCTAATAGATATTTATTAAGTTTATTAAAAAAGGAGATTCCAGATAAAGCTTTGATATCTTCAGGCAGCTTATTATAAATTTTTATTGCGGTCACCTTTGTGCTACGTGTGTGCGACACTGTTCTGCTCAACGGAATTTCTAAATTCAGTTTGTGTTTATTATTCAGCCTTTCACTTACACCAGGCGGCCTCTGGGGAAACTTTTTAGGATAGCGCCTGACCAACTTGCATAACTCTGTTATGTAGAGTGCTGTAATGGTATGAATCTTAAGTTTTTTAAAAGAACAGCGGCATGAATCCATACTGGACTTAAGATCGTCAAGAATACGGATTGCCCTTTTTTGTAATGTGAAGATCTTTTTAATTTCAATACAACCCCCCCAGACCGCTAAACCATATATTATCCTAGACTGGAAGAACGCAAAGTAAGCCTGTAGAGCAGCTGTTTTTGTCGATATCCTCCTCAAAGACCGCAATGCGTAGCAGAAACTACTGAGTCTACCTTCAAGAACTTCAACGTGTCGTTTCCAATTTAAGTTACAGTCTGTATGGATTCCTAAGAATTTGGCATACGGAACCGATTCTATTTTTTTGCCGTTTACTTGAATGTCAAGGTGTGGCAAATGGGTGTTGTAGTTTTTAAAATACATGAGTTTCGTTTTGCTAACATTTGTACTCAGATTTAAATAATTAAACCAATTTACAACAACGCCGATCGTTGTATTAATTTCTTTGGCTAAATCTTCACACTCGCTACGTTCAAATTTAAAAAACACAGTAACGTCGTCCGCAAAAATTACAATTTTATTGTTTACTAAAAGCGGAAGGTGATTGATATATATTAAAAACAAAATTGGGCCCAATATACTACCCTGTGGCACTCCTATTTTAGTTTCGCTGCAGCTTGACTCTACATTTTTTAAGATCATTTTTTCTCCCATGGTTGGTAACAAGACACTCTGTTTTCGCTCGCTTAGGTATGAAACAAACCAATCATTAACCGGGCCCCGTATGCCGTAACGGTTTAAAATCTCCACCAGAATTACATGACTTACGTTTTCGAAAGCCTTTGATAGGTCAAGGAGAACTGTCATGACGTTTGAGTTTCTATTTAAGGCTTCAGCAACATAGTCTGTCATGTCGAAAATAGCGTCTATGGTGGAAATGTCTTTTTGAAATCCGAATTGTTCTTTTGCCAATATATTTTCCGCGCACAGATAAAGACTTAACTTTACTGCCATAACTTTTTCGAACAGTTTTGACAAAACTGGGAGCAACGATATGGGTCTGTAGTTTGTGACATCCAGTAGGTCGTCTTTTTTATGTATCGGTATTACCTGAGCCTTTTTTAGTCTTGATGGAAAGACGCCTTCTCTTAGCGACAAATTTATGAGGTAGAGGAGTGGGATCGCTATGGCATCATATATATGCTTTATGACGCTAGCCGATATAGCGTCATAGCCACTTGATTTCTTATTTTTAAGGTTCCTCACGTGTTTGTGAAGTTCGCCGATCTCAATTTCATTTACGAACATAGATCTATGGTGGAAATCGGGTAATTTTATTTGAGAATTTCCCCTTGGCATTTCAGACAAATCTGTGAAGTGGTGGTTGAATAAATTTGCTGCTTCATTATTACACTTTGCTGTTTTTTTTCTATCCGTTAGACCCCTGTAATCTCGAATATCTAAATCTTTTCTCCCTTTTATATTCAAGTTTATTAGGTTCCAGGTGGCTTTTACTTTATCGTGAGAGACTAAAATCATTTTTTCGTTTGCAAGTTTCTTTGACATCTCTATAACTCGCCCTAAAATAGTAGAGTATAACTTATAATGCTCGAGCTGCTGAATATTTTTGGATTGCTTAGCTTTAACGAAGAGATCTCTTTTAGTCTTGCTTGACTTTCTAATGCCTGGGGTGAGCCAGTCTTTTTTTGTTTTGTTTTTGGAGGCGTCACCTCTTACTTTAATTAAAGGACAACAAAAGTCGAAAGCTTCCAATAAAACATCATGAAAGATGTTGAAGCTCTTTTCTAAGTCAGGCTCAGCAAATACTCTATCCCATGATGTTTGCTGTACGCTTTCTTTCAGTTTTTCAAGGTTAGAGATCATAACATTTCTTACTTGTATGAAGTATTTTGTAGGGCCCTTTTTTGTGGTAGGTTGAGAGAAGCGTACTGAAGTGTATGGTCTGATAATCCTAATTCTATAACACGTGTGTCTCCTAAGTCTATATTGGAAATCATGTTATCAATACAGGTTTGGCTGTGGCTGGTAATGCGGGTTGGCTCTTTTATATAAAGCTTTACATTGTACGACTGTAGTACCCCGATAAACTCCCTAGCCTCAACTGACTCTACAAGGGTATTGATATTAAAGTCACCACATATTATGATTTTACGTTCCCTATATTTAAATACATAAGTTGTTCGATTCCAAATCGATATTCGATCGATGGTTTCGGAACGGCCATTTTGAATTTGACGTTGCTGCCACCCTAGCAGTTTTTGACAACTGACAGACGAAAGCCCTCGCAATGTGACGCGTATTGATTTGGGCATTGAAATTAAATCGCAAGCCATCTGGAATTGTATTCGGGTTCCCCTCAGGATTGTCTATATAGCTGAGTGTATTGTGGTTCCCCGAACCAGATAAAGTTCGCATTTACGTGGCCGATTGGTTTTTCCCACGTAACATAACCTGTGTTGGAACACTGTGCTCGTCGAAGCTGGCCTGCCAGCCATACCTGGTTGGCTGAAGAACCTGTCTACCAAGAAGATCCTAGGGTGCACCCAGGCCTTGCAGAGAGACAGGAGTTTGACGGGAACGAAGCACAGACCAGGTCAGATAGATTCATAAGTATTAGCTCGGTGAATCGCCGACGTTCACACTTCTTGGCATCTGATAGCTACGCTACCTCGTAGCTATGGGCCCCTGCGAGGTCATTGGGTGCCGAGAAGCCAGAACATTTTGGTAGCAGAGCGTGGTTTCCTGAGATTTGCAGCCGTCAAGGGCTCCAGGAACCCACGATTTGGGACTATCAATCTGTAGGTATAGGCGGTTATTAGCTAACTTGGTGTTGTTCCTGTATCCACATAGATTGGTAGTATTGTAAGCTATAGGTCTATTGCTGGTAGTAGATAGACAGATATTGAATTGAAAATTGCATTGAATTACCAGTTAGTCAATCTATTAGTGGTCTAGTAATGCTAATGAATGTTTGGTTAACATAGGTAGTTACATCTATTGATAGCAGGCTATTACATTGTTTTCAGTTTATAGCAATTTATAACTTGAACTAATATTGACTATCTGTGTGTGTTATAATGATAAAGGGAAACTAAATTGTATTTACAGAATTTATATAGATATAAAACTCGGTTCCTATTGTTTAAGGAAAACAGCATTGTTTAAGTTGTGGTTTAGGGTTCCCTCGTTTGGGTTATAGACTGGAGGGTCCAATAAAATTGAGTTTCTGCAAATTGTGAGTAAGTATCGTTCCGATCATGTCGTTATCTGAAATCCAGAAGGGTGTTTCTAAGGAACTCAGATGGTTTTTCTCCGCACACGGTCTGATAGACCGTTTAGATAGGCATGATGTGGTATTGGAGCGGTCTATGGACGTTAAGGAACATTACAACAGGGTGCTCGAATTGTCCGCGCAGGCGGAATCAGTTGATGGTTGCGCACCTGACAGGCTGTCACGGTTGCTAGGGGATGTCGACCAATGTATGGAGATGGCAGCTGCTATCACGCAGAAGGCTGCGGACATACGTAGACAGCGCGAGTCCAGCCATGGTGGTGACATTGAAGCACCTCTGCCGCTTCAGGGTTCGGGGTCCAGGTTACCGGCCATAACTATGCCTACTTTTGACGGAGTGTCCGGTGAATGGATGAGCTTCATCAATCTGTTCGACAGTTTGGTGCACATGCGATCGGACATTACCAAGTCTGTCAAGATGGCTCAGCTGGTGGCAGCATTAAGGGGTGAGCCTAGGGAGCTGGTCGCTCATTTGACAGTTACGGAGGGTAACTATGAAACGGCCAGACAATTGTTGGTCAGACGTTACCATAACAAACGGAGGTTGGCCGATGCCCAACTGAACCGTTTGTTTAGTATCCCGGTTGTGAACAAGGTCGGGGCCATACAGACGGAGGTTTTGAACCCGTTGTTGTCCGTCACCAAGGCTCTAGAGAATCTTGGACTTCCGGTTGGTGAATGGTCGTACCTACTGCTGTACATTGTACTTTCCCGCCTACCCGCTGACGTGCAGACTCGTTTCGAACAGTCTCACGGGAGGTCGGCCGAGGACCTGCCCGCCTTCTCCGACTTGGTCGGATTCTTGGAAGAGGAGGCTCGACGGGCAGAGAATTTGGGGTTGACGGTCACCCATCCTTCGGAGCCACAGAGAGCTGCCGGGAGCGCTGTGAGTAGGGGCCCTCCGACGAGGAAGGACCGCACCAACCGGCAGTCATATGGGACTGTGAGTGCATTGACCCCACATTGTGAGACCTGCCCATGTTGTAGGCAGATTGGCCATGCTGTGGCCAATTGCAATAAGTTCGGGGAACTTAGGGTTCAGGGACGGCGCCGGATGGCCAAGCAGCGGAGCTGGTGTTTCCTGTGCCTCGGGCCACACATGGCCAACAATCTGTTGTGCATGAACCGGTCCGGCCAACAGCCACCACAGGGCCGTACCCAGGGTGACACGGCATGGGGCCCTGAGAATTCGTTTGCGACTCGGAGCGCAACTCAGGAGCCAACGTCCCCACGTCCACAGGGCCGTACCCAGGGTGATACGGAATGGGGCCCTGAGAATTCGTTTGCGACTTGGAGCGCAACTCAGGGGCCAACGTCCCCACGTGCACAGGGTAGTACTAGGGTGCGGGGCCGCACTCAGGGTCATCACATGGGGGGCCCTGAGTTTTCGGTTGCGACTCAGCATCCGACTCAGCGGGCAATGGGGCCACAAGCACGCAGCCACCCAGGGGTGCAGGGCCGCACTCAGGGTCATCACATGGGGGGCCCTGAGTTTTCGGTTGCGACTCAGCATCCGACTCAGCGGGCAATGGGGCCACAGGCACGCAGCCACCCAGGGGTGCAGGGCCGCACTCAGGGTCATCAAATGGGGGGCCCTGAGTTTTCGGTTGCGACTCAGCATCCGACTCAGCGGGACATTGGGTATGTTGAGCAGGCCGTAACGGGCGGGTGGCATGGGACACCTTCGAGCTATGCGGATGCGGTTCGGACGCCGCCTCAGTTGTCGCCCCGCTCGTCGCCTCGTCCTCGTCGGTCGCATGTGATGTCCCCCCCGCTCATGGAGCGGCCACGGTTGAATTCACGCCCACCCCCTTTCGGGGGGCGTCGTAGGGTGGCAATGGAACCGGCGCGTGGGCCATTTGTACAATGGGACCCTCTGGCGTATAGCTGCCTACCTGATCGGTTACAGGCACAGTGGGGCCCCGGGGGCCCTCGCTAGGAATTTGCGGCCCAACAATTTGTTGCCCCCCAACCGGAGACGGTGGTGTTACCGATCGCCTCTGTGCTTGTTTGGGATTTGGCGGGCAACCCAACATACGTTCGCGCCCTATTAGATTCTGGAGCTCAGGGCTGCATTGTATCGAATGATTTAGCAAAATGGTTGGGCCTCAATATAAATAATGTATCGCTGCCGAGGAAATTGGTCCCTGCTGGGGATTACAGGGCAACCCTTTACGGGTTTCGTGATGCCTCTGAACGAGGGTTTGCGGCAGCGGTTTATTTGCGAACCGTCACCTCCACCGGGGAGGTCGACGTGCGTTTGGTTTTGGCAAAAAGCAAGGTAGCGCCTATTCGGACAAGGATGACGATTCCAAAACTGGAACTGTCCGGGGCTGCTCTTTTGACCAAACTTGTGAATCACACTCTAACAGTGTTGCGTGGGTCAGTGGTTTTGGAGGATACGGTGTACGCGTGGACGGACAGCCAGATTGTTTTGTGCTGGCTGAAGGCTTCGGTCCATAACTTAGAGGTTTTTGTTGCGAACCGTGTCTCCCAGATTGTGTCGTCTGAGGTCCCACTGACCTGGAGACATGTACCAGGAGAATTGAACCCGTCTGATTGTGCATCCAGGGGATGTCGGGCTCCTGAACTCGTTAGACACCATTTGTGGTGGGGACCACCCTGGCTTGCCAGGAGAGAATCGGACTGGCCCCACAGCCATGTAGTAGTATCTTCGGATCATGGCCCCAGAGCGGCCGTGCATGTTACCCAGAAGGCTGAGGACCCTGACGCCGGGTTTCTGCTGGACCGGTATAGCTCATGTGTGTTTGTTTGTTTATCCACCAAGGCGGTACATCTCGAGCTCGTTGCTGATCTCTCGACAGAGGCTTTCATTGCTTGTTTGGATAGGTTTGTTTCTCGAAGGGGACTTCCAACTTTGATCCGCTCTGATAACGGCACTAACTACGTCGGTGCGGAACGATACTTACGAGAGATAGTCAACTTTTTGAATGTAAATAAAGTGGATATTGGAACGGCCCTCCCCCGTCGGGGTATACAGTGGACCTTCAGCCCACCGAGTTGCCCCCACTGGGGTGGGATTTTTGAGGCCGTAGTTAAGTCAGCTAAGACGCACTTGGGGCGTATAGTAGGTCAGACCGCGCTGACTTTTGAGGAGCTCGCGACATTGTTTTGTAAGATCGAGGCCGTTCTCAATTCGCGACCGTTGTGTCCGCTCAGCTCGGATCCAAATGACCTGGAGGCTCTGACCCCAGGCCATTTCTTGATAGGACAGCCACTTAACGCGTTGCCCGAGCACCCCTTCGAGGGAGTGAAATTGTATCGGTTGTCAAGGTATCAGATGTTGCAGCAGTTTACTCAGAATTTCTGGAAGCGTTGGTCGCTCGAGTATCTGCATATCTTACAACAGCGCCTTAAGTGGACTGACAAAACCAGCCCCCCTAGTGTTGGTGACCTCGTTCTGGTTAAGGATGCTAACCTACCGCCACTACGTTGGCGCAGGGGGCGCATTGTTAACTTGTTCCCTGGCAAGGACGGGACCCCCCGGTCTGCGGAGGTTCTAGTAGGAGGCTCGGTTCTAAAACGAGCGGTAGCAACGTTGTCTCGGCTGCCCGTAGATTAGGGGACAGGTGGGTGCCTGTCCGGGCGGGTGATTGTTCGATTCCAAATCGATATTCGATCGATGGTTTCGGAACGGCCATTTTGAATTTGACGTTGCTGCCAACCTAGCAGTTTTTGACAACTGACAGACGAAAGCCCTCGCAATGTGACGCGTATTGATTTGGGCATTGAAATTAAATCGCAAGCCATCTGGAATTGTATTCGGGTTCCCCTCAGGATTGTCTATATAGCTGAGTGTATTGTGGTTCCCCGAACCAGATAAAGTTCGCATTTACGTGGCCGATTGGTTTTTCCCACGTAACATAACCTGTGTTGGAACACTGTGCTCGTCGAAGCTGGCCTGCCAGCCATACCTGGTTGGCTGAAGAACCTGTCTACCAAGAAGAGCCTAGGGTGCACCCAGGCCTTGCAGAGAGACAGGAGTTTGACGGGAACGAAGCACAGACCAGGTCAGATAGATTCATAAGTATTAGCTCGGTGAATCGCCGACGTTCACACTTCTTGGCATCTGATAGCTACGCTACCTCGTAGCTATGGGCCCCTGCGAGGTCATTGGGTGCCGAGAAGCCAGAACATAAGTTAAGACGTTTTCAAGATGTTGATGGAAATTATCATCTTTTTCTGTCTTGGGTCTGTATAAACTAATTACATAGTATCCATACAAGTCGATCCCACATATTTCAAAGATGTAAGGAATGGAATAGTCTTTTAGCTTTTTTAAGGCAGTATAGCGATTTCCTACCTTTACATATATGCAACAGCCACCTTTACTGGTTCTATTTTTGCGACAGAAGCTGCATGCTATTTTAAACCCAGCTATAATAATCCTCTCTAAATCTTCCTGGACTCTATGATGCTCAGTTATACATAAAACTTCAACACTTTTTTCATTGCTGAGCCATATCTCCAGTAAAGACACCTTTGCAGCGTTTAAACTCTGAATATTTAAATGTACAATTTTTCTAAGTTGTTGCTGATCATTGTGACTGTTTACAAAAAAACCTGGCTTTTTACGGGAGAGTTTAGAGTTGAAGTTGGGTTCGAACTCTCTTCTATTTGGCTGTTTACCGGATATGTAGAAGTTACAACATCTACACAAGTTTGAGTCTCTACGCTAATACACACGGGTCTCCCAGACGCTACATCCCGCGTTTGAGAATTTGAAGTTGAATTGGGGTTCGAACTCTCTTCTGTTTGGCAGTTTACAGAGTATGTAGGAGTTACATCTACGCAAGTTTGAATCTCTACGCTAATATACACAGGTCTCACAGGCGCTACATCCCGCATTTGAGTGAATTCAGAATATTTTTGGCTGTAGCAGAGTCTTAGAATATAGCAATTTTACCTGAAAATAAAATTGTTATAATACATACTTACCAGGCTTTAAGCCTAATATTGAGAGTAGCATACTTGACTTCCTTTCCGGTGCGACGAAATTAGCCCCAAATAGCTCACTTCCTGTTTAAAACTCCTAAAATACATGTCATATCCGTTTGGAACCTCAGCAACATTGCGCGCGTAAAGTTTCAGAAATGGCGGCAATTGTAGCCAGCGTTATTGTGCGCGCTCAATTTTCAGGTCATTGGCAACTCAATAAAGAGCTTATCGTGTCTAACAATGTGTCACGATCATGCAATGCACAGTAATGTGCACAGCAGGCAGCGATTTACCTAGGCTTAAAGCCAGGTAAGTATGTATAATAACAATTTTATTTTCAGGTATAATTGCTATATTATACCTGACGTTACCTGGCTTTAAGCCTAATATTGAGTAGTGTTTGGTATCGCTGCTGAGTTAAAAACGCCAATGTGATATGACTAGGAGTTCATTTATGGAAACCTTATACAAATTATGATACTGAATGTGTATGCATCATCGTATACGTGATGCAAAGATATGCTGCGCAAATGCAACTCAAAAATAAGGCAAATAGATAGAAACAAACACAGACTTAAGAAAGGTCTGATGAAGTCATCTTTTGAGGCCAGCCGAGTTTTGGGCTGGCTAGGTTAGACTTTTTCTGGCTATTAAGACTCATCTGATCTATATGAATCTAAGAATATGCAAAGCTTTACAGTAGGTTTTCCCTTCAGTCAGCACTTAAGTACAAGTTCACCGAGATTGGTGCTCGGTGGTTGGCTGCTAGCTCGCCATTCACCTCGACGACTACCAAGACTGCAGTTGTGAGGTCAGGATATCAGGTCGGTCACCTGACCTACGAAACTCGGAGCTAGAGACGTAGGCGTGCCGAATCGAATACATGTGAAAATGAGTTATTATAATTTGTACCTTGCACAGACAGGGCCAATCTGATTTAAACACAAAACATTGATGAAATTAGTGATTAGCAGTAGGTATAATCAAATTACAATTGCTGTATTTTGAATTGGGAGTGCGCCTCCTGGATGCATTACCAATGATTATGTACTTCCACATATGATTGGTCTTTGCAAAAGACTGGCGAACAAGTCTGTAATCTGACTTTAATAATAAAGTTACTCAACTAATCTAAATACCTTTTCGTATCACTTCTGAGAAGAATAGCTAGATGTGGCTGATTCTATTACAGGAGCTAGTGTGGCTATCTGACTAAACTGAAGATGCTTCTACAGTGGGCAAGCATAGAGAAAAAGACAAGTTTACGTGTAATAAGCATATTTGTAAATGCCTACAGTGATAAAGAAGTTTAGTATCTATCGTATTCAATTATCATTGATCAGATACCTAAATACAAGTATCTGAACGCGTTTTCATTATTACCCGCAGATGTGTAGACAACATTATGTGAAACCATGTTACCTAGGACTGAACCATAAAAGTACATACTTCACTGGGATAATCCGGCGTGGTCATAACATTCATTAAAATAATAATGTGTAATGGATAAAAGTTATGAAAAACAGTTCACTGGTAGAAATACCAGGTTGGTGTCCTAACATAACATAGCGTCACGCCTTTTCCCATACGGGGCGGCAGAGGCACAATGGCGCCCACGCTCAATATGCTAATGTATATCATGCTCAGTCCGATATTCAATACTCCATTGCTACTCACTTTATAATTATTATTCCTTTACTATGTAGGTACTCTACGGAACAGCTGTAGAAATATTAAGGAACTCTGCTTGTGGGCTGTATGCCGCACCGGCCACATCCAAGACACATTATGGTTAGATTACCTGGATTTCGTCGACTTGGTTAAAGCTGCCTTTGCTGTTCGCTTGGGATATGTCAAAGTAAAGCGACTATTGAGAAACAACCAAATAAATAGTGGAGATGTGAAAAAAAATATATCACGATATATAATCTCAAATTTATACTAATGTCCTGAGAGACTCGAGGACTGTCATCAGCTCCTTTTGGCTAATATACTGAAAAGTGAATTCTTACAGCCACTTACCTAGTGAATTATGAAGACCTGCGCGGTCCAGTGACACGTAGGTCATTTGTGAGAAGTAATGTAGATAACTTCTCTATATGGCTCCGACAATATCCTGGTGGATAACTGTCTGAATAATATTAGCAGACTATATCTTTGGATAGTGAATCTGAAAGGTGACTGCTACAATGATAACTATCTGAAGCAGTGAAGTAGGCATATTGCCGACCATATCCTGCCGGATTGATGAAAGTAGTCGGGTTGAAAAACGACGACTCTGTTGTTAGATTGTAACGCGTTGTTATAGCAGGTGTTGGAGGAAATCAACTAGGTAGGTACTCAAAGTTCTTTAAAAATATGGTTTAATATATTAAAGGTAAGTCCAACACCACAATTAGAGCAGTTTATGATTACCCTTTTACCCTTTGAGTATTGTATTATATAGATAGCCGGTCCTCCAGCCACATACCTAATGTTTAGAATTCCCTTTTAATCCATTAAAAGCAGCAGCGCTAAAATGGAAATTATTGATTTCGAAGCAAAGAAAGTTACATAAAGTTATTAGGATAAATGGAATATAAAATAGTGTTGATTTTATATTTCTTCGTCACTGGTTTAAAAAGGGTTAAGATATCACGTAAATGAGTAAAACGTTACAATAAAACTGTAAGAAAATTGTTTGCCTCCACTCTGTCCGCCTCGTTCTACCAACATCAGGCGATGTTTCTGTATGAAAATGTCGCTTTGAACCTTGCACAGATGGAAACGTTGCAGAGACTGAGTTAGATCTCAAGTTTCGCCGGGATACTAGAAATGCACGACAACCAGCCATCAGATATCTACATCTTTGCGCAAGATGTTTAATTGAACAGTGTCGCATAGACTGATTCATTTCATACTCACACGAGCGTTGAGTAGCGATGTTCCCTTACGCGCAGGCACTACCGGCATAACCGCGAACGGCTGACGTAACTGCATGTCAATGTCGCTTTAAACCTTGCAGGTGGACTAAGTTGCAGAAACTGTATCAGCGGTATATTACCATCGAAGATTGATCAACAGGTCACTTCACGAGGGAAATTCAATTTCTCTGTAGCCAAGCTGCGCTGATTGGTGTACTTATGGCGCTCAGACTGGGCTGCGGCATCTACATTTGGCTGCGGCTCGTAGTCGCCACGTCGTCGTTCGCCTCCTGCCTCCCCTCCGCGCACGCACCAGCCTTGCGCAGGCTGGCGGCCCGGAGCGCTCGCCGCATGCCGGCTCCGGGCGGCGGGGGCGCCTCACCGCTGCGCGCGGGCGCGGGCTAAGTGTATCGGGCAGCCAGCAGCGCAAGGGCTCACCTTCTCTACTCGCCTTGCTCTGGAGGTCGAACTCACAAAAATGCGCGCAGTCGCCGTGTCGTCGTTTGCCTCCTGCTTCCCCACCACGCGCGCGCCAGCCTTGCGCAGGCTGGCGGCCCGGAGCGCTAGCCGGGCTCCGGGCGGCGGGGGCGCGACACCGCTGCGCGCGGGCGCCCTTGGTTGCCGGGGGCCCTTTGCACAAGGGCTTGCCTCCTCTGTTTGCCTTGCTCTGGAGGTCAAACTCACGAAAAATCTCCAGGTTTCTCCTTCCTCGGACATAAAATCTGTAAAACTGGGATTAGTTATGGAATATCCACCGAGGGCAAAATCTTTCTCGAGGTTTCCATTACGCGATGGTCGTGAATGCATTGAGTATAGATTGAGTAGAGATCCACTCGTCCAACGTCAATATTTCGCAATTGATAAGAATCGATTTTATTGTATTCCCCCTCGGAAGACATCTCGTTGATTGTATTACATACTGTTACGCCGGTAGGTTAGGTCAAAAACTTTGAACGTCAATTTCAGTGCTTTAGAGGCGTTTTCAGCAGGCTGAAAAGTCATTTCAGGCCGTTTCAGAAGTTACTCTATCACATATCTAAAGATCGAAATTTCACCCAAGTTGCCTTCGTTTTCAGGCGCCTGAAACATGTTTTCAGTCCGTTTCAGGGCACCCTCTATCAGATGACGCCATAACCTGAAAACCCGTTTTCAGGCGTTTTCAGGACCCCTTATGGGCCTCTGAAGCACAAATCGTTATATGGCGAAATATCCGGTAGGAGTGACAGAGATAGCACTACTAGAAAGAGATAGCTATACGAACATTCGAGAAGTGTGTGACAGAGATAGCACTACTAGAAAGAGATAGCTATACTCGGAACATTCGAGAAGGGAGTGACAGAGAGAGTGCACCATTAGAGAGAGACATATATGGTCTCGAATGTTCTCGGCCCGCACGCTGGTCCTTACTAGAATATTCGCGATATGTGTGGACAATGTGTCCAGAGCGGCTCCGCGGGATATAAAAGGCGTCGACGGCCGGCGCGAGTTTAGTTACATTTTAACTGCGATCGAGTGCTAGTACAAGGATAATCGGAAAGAAAGACTCATCGTGTGAATAGTGAGTGCATAATTAGTGAAATAGTGTGTGTGTGTTTTAGTGCATTTTATGTACAGTTCGTGTGAATTGTAAGTGCCTAATTTGGGTAATAAAGTGAGTGTTTTATTTAGTGGATTAATTCGTGCTTTTCTATCAAATACGAACCCCACGCTCGTAACATTTGGTGTCAGAAGTGGGATAGAAAATGCCGTTAATGCCACGAGAAACCGAGCCAAAAGGAGTGACGACGCGAAGCCAAACGTCTGGGTCTGGAGACTCGACGCCTGGTACGTCGGAATCACCTGCTCCAGCTGCACAAGGAGTAGACCTCAACGTTATATTCGTCCTCCTAAAGGAACAAGCGAGAGAGCTAAAGGAACAGTCGCGAAAACAGGAGGAACGGGCCAGGAAACAGGAGGAACAGGCACGAATGCTTCGTGAGGTACATGAGTCCACGACCGAATGGAAGAGAGAGTTGTTCGAGGTCCAGGAAAAACTGGCCGATATGGATGAAAAACTGGAGAGTCGAGTCCATGATGTCGATAAAAAAATTGAGACCTGTGAGAGCCGTCTCCAAAAACTTGAGATCAAAGTGGCTAATGGTCCAAGTACCTATGTACCCGACGCATCGGTGTCCAGAGGCGGCAGGTTCAAAGTGCCCCCCTTTGACGGTAGCTCATCGTGGACTGCCTATAAGCTGCAGTTCGAGTCTGTTTCCCAGGCTAATGGTTGGAGTAAGGAGCAAGCCAGGACAGCACTGACGTTGGCGCTGCGCGACGAGGCTCTTACCATACTAGAGGCTCTGGGAAACGACCGGACTTACGAACGCCTTCTAGAAGCCTTGGAGGCACGATACGGTGACAGTCACCTGGAACACGTGTACCGAGCTCAGTTAAAGGACAGGACACAAGGACGTAACGAGTCCTTACAACAGTGGGCCCTGGAAATCGAGAAGTTGGTTAGGAAGGCCTATCAACGTACGTCAGCATCCTTTGTGGACAGTATGCTGGTGCAGGCCTTCATCGATGGGATCCGGGATCTGGAAGTGAGGGCAGCCGTGCGATTGGGACATCATGTTAGCCTAAAGGATGCAGTAGCCCACGCTCTCGAGGTGGAAGCTGTACGACAGGATTCATCCAGGCCTTTCAGGGTGCGAGAAGTGTCGACTACGAAGCCAGTAGATTTCCGCCGCGAATTTGGGCCACGTTGTGGAGAACGTGGTCACCTGCAGTCAGGCTGTCCAAAAAGGATTAGGAGGGACAGAGACCCCGCTCTAATGGCGAGGAAAATAGGCTCTGTGGAGTCAGAGCCCCAACAGGGAAACGAATAAAAGCCAGGACTATGGGACGAGTGCTGGCTGGCGGTCGAAATGTCCCAATTATGATCTTACAGGCAAACGACGGGAATAGTCTGGTTGTCAATGGAGAAATCTGTGGAATACCATGTCTCCTTACCATAGACACCGGAGCTTCTCGGACTGTGATCAGCTCTCGGCTACTGAGACACCTGACCAGAGATCATCTAGTCCGACCTAGGCATCTCCAGCTGCAAACTGCTACCGGCCAGTACATTTCCGTCCAAGGAGAACGAGAGTTAGCTGTGAAAATAGGTGAAAAAGAATACTGGCATAAAGTGATCGTTGCTAACATCGTCGACGACTGCATTATTGGATTGGATTTTATGAGGAGACATGACTGTAAAATCGACTTGAAGGTTGGAGTTCTAAAGTTTGGAGTTGATGAGATTCCTATACAAGGTGGAGTAAATGGAAATGTTTACTGTACCAGGAGAACCATTCTTCAACCAAGGTCACAGGTTTTAGTTCCAGTGAAATTGCCGAACTCCACAAGGCCAAAATCTCACCGCTGTGTTGTGGTAGAGAGTTTGGATGCTGATAAACCGTGGATAACAGCCCGTACAATGGTAACCACGGCATCTACAGCATTTGTAAGGATCCTTAATCCAAGCGACACGGAATGCGTCCTCAATAAAGGAACGCTGGTCGGATCATGCCAAGAAATTTCTTGGATAAGAGGCTGCCGGGAATCTGAGGTAAACGTGAAACCTGGGCATGTTAAGCCTTCAATGGATGTTGAAAAATGACTCCAGGGAGCACCTTACCGAGGAGGAATTCATTAAGGCGCGTAGCTTACTGCTACGATATCGCAACGTCTTTTCTTCGCATGATGATGACATTGGAAGAACTGGAGTGGTCCAGCATGAGATCGACACTGGGGAAACTATGCCTATCCGACAGCGCCCTCGGAGAGTTCCAGTTGCTCGGGAGAAGAAGGTTGAGGGCATGATCGAGGAAATGCAAAGAAGCGGCGTTATTGAACCTTCAACAAGCCCGTGGTGTTCTCCCGTAGTTTTGGTTAAGAAGAAGGACGGCACCATGAGATTCTGTATTGACTACCGTCGACTTAACGATGTAACCAAGAAGGACAGTTATCCACTTCCACGAATCGACGACACTTTAGACACATTGAACGGAATGAAATGGTTTTCAACGTTGGATCTGAAAAGTGGCTATTGACAAGTCGAAATCAATGACAAGGATAAGGAGAAAACGGCCTTCTCTACTGGCAAGGGACTCTGGCAGTTCAATGTTATGCCATTTGGACTGTGTAATGCACCAGCCACATTTGAGAGATTAATGGAACAAATATTAGCTGGACTTCTAGGAGAAACTTGCTTGGTCTATTTGGATGACATCATTATCGTTGGTAGAGACTTCAACGACCACTTGAATAAATTGGAGCAGGTGCTAGGCAAACTAGGAGGGGCAAATCTGAAACTCAGTCCGAAGAAATGCTCGTTTTTCAAACGTAAAGTGAATTACTTAGGACACGTGATTTCGAAGGACGGCATCCAGACAGATCCTGAGAAGATTAGCGCCGTGAAGGATTGGCCGACGCCAAAAGACAAGACTGCAGTACGTGCCTTTTTGAGGCTTTGTTCATACTACAGACGTTTTGTGAAGAACTTCTCGGATATAGCAAAGCCTTTGCATCAACTAACGGAAGAAAAGCGATCATTTGACTGGAACGAACAATGTGAGTCAAGTTTCAACGAGCTTAAAGGAAGACTTTGTGAAACGCCAATATTGGGGTATCCAGACCCGGACGAGGATTTCATTGTGGATACAGATGCTAGTAACACTGGAATTGGAGGTGTCTTGTCGCAAAAGAAAGGAGATAACGAAGTTGTGATTGCATATTTCAGTAAGTCATTGTCAAAACCAGAGAGGAATTACTGTGTTACTCGGAGGGAATTGTTAGCAGTTGTCAAGACGTTACAACATTTCAGCAAATACCTGCTGGGAAGAAAGTTTCGTATCAGAACTGACCATGCTGCTTTAAAGTGGTTGCTAGAATTTAAAAACCCCGAGGGACAAGTGGCGAGATGGATTGAACAACTGCAGGAGTATGATTTCATCATCGAACACCGTAGTGGGAAATCACATGGAAATGCTGACGCCCTATCACGTAGACCTTGTGCGGACGACTGTAAACATTGCTCAAGACAAGAAGGCAAGGAATATTTTCGAATGATAAGAACTGATACGGTTAGCGACGAGTGGAGTGATGAAATCATGCAGCAAGCGCAACAAGAGGACCCTGACGTGAGACCCATTTTTGATTGGATTAATGCTGGCGCACCTAAACCAAGATGGTGTGATGTAGCTCCTATGAGTGCGGTAACAAAAAGCTACTGGGCACAATGGGATAGCTTGGTTATGCATAATGGCGTTCTATGTAGAAAATGGGAATCAACAAATGGGAAAGATGCTCACCTGCAAGTCGTTGTCCCAAAGAAAAGGGTGAAAGATGTTTTGAGAAGCTTTCACGATAGAACATCCGGTGGACACCTTGGAGTAAAAAGGACCCTAATGAAAATTCGGCAACGCTTTTATTGGATTCACTGCCGAGAAGATGTTGAAAATTGGTGTAAACGATGCACTAACTGTGCATCAGTCAAGGGACCGCATACCCGTAGCCGAGGAACACTCAAGTTGTACAACGTGGGAGCCCCTTGGGAAAGGGTTGCGTTAGATGTCGCAGGACCATTCCCAGCATCGGACTCCGGAAACAAGTACATTTTTGTCGTGATGGATTACTTCACGAAGTGGCCTGAAGTATTTGCCATTCCTAATCAAGAAGCGGTAACCATAGCTGAAAAGTTAGTGAACGAAGTATTCTGCCGGTTTGGGGTACCACTCGAAATCCACAGTGATCAAGGAAGAAACTTCGAGTCTGCGGTCTTTCAGGAGACTTGTCGCATAATGGGAATTCATAAGACGAGGACTACGGCGTATCATCCACAGTCAGATGGAATGGTTGAGAGATTTAACCAGACACTGGAGAGACATCTAGCCAAGGTCGTTGAGAGCCATCAAAAAGATTGGGATCGGCATATCCCCCTCTTCCTGTTGTCTTATAGGTCGGCAACTCACGAAAGTACGGCGGTTACTCCATCGTATGCGAATTTTGGAAGAGAACTCCGTCTGCCTGCAGATCTCCTGACTGGACGTCCGCCCGATACACCGAGGACCATCACGGAATATGCAAATGATTTGCGGGATCGGATTGATGATGTTCACAGCCTGGTACGTGATCACGGGCTCCACGCTAGCATAAAGATGAAAACCCGATATGACCGGAAGTCTTATCAAGTGGGTTTTGAGGAAGGTTCGTTGGTGTGGCTACATAACCCTATGCGACGAGTAGGAAAGTCCCCGAAACTATCTCCGAATTGGGAAGGGCCTTACAAGATAGTCACCAAAATAAACGACGTCACGTATCGAATCCAGCGGAATCCTCGTAGTCCGAGCAAGATTGTTCATGTTGACCGGCTGGCCAGATACCACGGAAATAATGATGCTCGGGACGAGCATGTCTTAGGAGGGGGTAGTGTTACGCCGGTAGGTTAGGTCAAAAACTTTGAACGTCAATTTCAGTGCTTTAGAGGCGTTTTCAGCAGGCTGAAAAGTCATTTCAGGCCGTTTCAGAAGTTACTCTATCACATATCTAAAGATCGAAATTTCACCCAAGTTGCCTTCGTTTTCAGGCGCCTGAAACATGTTTTCAGTCCGTTTCAGGGCACCCTCTATCAGATGACGCCATAACCTGAAAACCCGTTTTCAGGCGTTTTCAGGACCCCTTATGGGCCTCTGAAGCACAAATCGTTATATGGCGAAATATCCGGTAGGAGTGACAGAGATAGCACTACTAGAAAGAGATAGCTATACTCGGAACATTCGAGAAGTGTGTGACAGAGATAGCACTACTAGAAAGAGATAGCTATACTCGGAACATTCGAGAAGGGAGTGACAGAGAGAGTGCACCATTAGAGAGAGACATATATGGTCTCGAATGTTCTCGGCCCGCACGCTGGTCCTTACTAGAATATTCGCGATATGTGTGGACAATGTGTCCAGAGCGGCTCCGCGGGATATAAAAGGCGTCGACGGCCGGCGCGAGTTTAGTTACATTTTAACTGCGATCGAGTGCTAGTACAAGGATAATCGGAAAGAAAGACTCATCGTGTGAATAGTGAGTGCATAATTAGTGAAATAGTGTGTGTGTGTTTTAGTGCATTTTATGTACAGTTCGTGTGAATTGTAAGTGCCTAATTTGGGTAATAAAGTGAGTGTTTTATTTAGTGGATTAATTCGTGCTTTTCTATCAAATACGAACCCCACGCTCGTAACAATACCTTATCCCTGTAGCCGGAATCTGCTTGGTGCTCAACAAGCCAAGACATGACCGTCGAAAATATCCCTTTTTGCGCCTCCTTCTGCTTGATCAAACCATGTGGTATAACCATGGGCGGTCACTACGTTCCCGCCAAGTATGATTGCCATCGAAGGACTTGGCGCACTCGAGTTCATTGAACTCCAGCACAGAACAATAAAAGTTTGTATCTCATGCGAACGGCAAATACCTAATCTGATTGGATTGGATTTACCTATGATTTTCTCGGCGTGAGATTCGGATGAATGCGATGTTTGTACTTTCGAGGGTAGTTACAAATAGCTACTTATAAATATCACTCCTATATCAAAGGGAGTGATATTCCTAACAAATTCAATGTCAGAATTAAACATATCTTATTGCGAGATTGTGTGAGTTACTAAACATTGCATCACTCGATCTGTTTAGCATACGATCATGCATTGCCGAGATGTTACTAGCTGAAACTTGGAACGATTTTTTTCCAGATTACTTGTCCTTGAATTCTTTCTTACTCCCCCGAAGTCTTCTCCTCCGGCTGCTCCTCCTCTCCGGAGACGTGGAAGTGGAACTGCTGTAGCGATCACTCCTCGATGATTCACTACGCGGGGCTATCTACCGCGGTTTTTATTAAACGAATTATTTTTTTACTGTTACACTGAACAATTAACACTCGTTACAAAATTCCAAGGATATTTCGAATAGTAACTTGGAATATTTTCAAATTTGTTAAACGCGTGCGCACGGAAAGAAATCCAAAACGCCAATGACCTGAAAATTGAGCGCGCACAATAACGCTGGCTACAATTGCCGCCATTTCTGAAACTTTACGCGCGCAATGTTGCTGAGGTTCCAAACGGATATGACATGTATTTTAGGAGTTTTAAACAGGAAGTGAGCTATTTGGGGCTAATTTCGTCGCACCGGAAAGGAAGTCAAGTATGCTACTCTCAATATTAGGCTTAAAGCCAGGTAACGTCAGGTATAATATCCCTCAAAAGGAATTTACATGCGAGTTCCTTAGAGAGTATAGTACGACTTCTATTTTCAGAGTCCCATATATCAATGTAGGTGCTGTGTGAAAAGCATGAGCTTAGCAGTCTGAGAGTGCTGTTTACTTTATTTTCATTTAAATACCTGTTTTGGTCAACATTACATAGAATGACATTTGTGTTTGCTAGTTGGTTTAGGTTGTAATATAGCAGAGATTTTAATTTTAAGGGATCTTTATCATTTTTTCCCGCTATTATTATAACAATATCGCAGACTGTAAGGTCTTTACAGAGAGAGTTACATGAGTTTAGCACTTGATCTAGAGTGGCATTTGGTTTTATAATAGACTCTACTTGAAATTCGCTACCTTTTTTGGTTTAATTTTTGATAGTATTTTATTCATACCTCTACCGGTTTCATCTGACAGTAACATAACTCTCCGTTTTGGTTTTCGGCTGGACTCTTTGGTTTTAATCAATTTGTCTTGAATTTTGTTGGCTGTGTCCTCTATTTTTAAGTCTTTGGTCTTCTCTGGCTCACTCGTACTTGACATTTTATTCTTGTTGGTCGGGATGTTGTTGTCGACACGTACAGATGCGAGATCACTAGACGTCTGCCTCGGTTCATCCATGGTATCTGCTATATGGTCCATCTGTGCTACCACTCTACTTGTGAGTTCTCTTGGTGATTTGCGAGGGTACCCCATTTGGATCAGACTGGGTTTGGTACTGATTCTGCGATATTGTGGAGAGTAAATTTTGGGGATGACGTGTGTGTAGATGGCGCTGGTTCACCAAAACCCAAAGCTTTAAATATCTCGATCTTTTTCTTGCAGTCTGCTAATGTCTTCTTCAAAGAGCTAACTTCCAGGTTGAGACTGTCAACTTCATTATTTGCCACCTCGAGATCCGAGAGGAGTCGGCTATTCTCTTCTAGGAGATCACTAAGCTCTTGGTTGTTTTCTATCGCATTTGGTAAGCTTTGACAGCTAAGATCTAAAAGCGACTCTGGGCTTTGATTTTCTGTTTCAGAAATTATCTGCCGTGGCCGTCTCAATGTGACATTTTTACTAGCCAAATGTGTTGAGCAAGGCGTACTGTTGCTGCTGTTTTCAGTGTCTTGTACAGGTATTTTTTTTTGCTTGGTATCCTGGCACTTCTGGCAAGTGAACTTCTATGTTCATCTACCTTGCCCTAGTGCCAAAAAATCAATGTTAACATAAAACTACAGTCAGTGTTTGAATTCCACGTCCGTCCTCCGCCATTATCACGGCCCTTTGGAAGAGCGGCCGCCGCCGCTGCAACAATTTTCCCGCGTGGTCGTGGGTGGTGGCCTGGCAGGCACTTGTACCCTACTGCAGTCATCATCCGTGGCATTGGTGAGGACAGAGCCACGTGCATCATCCAGTTTGAGGATCTGGCATTTGGGTGTCCGAGGTGATACGTATCACGACGTTTGACGTAACACGATACGACACTATACAAACAACCTTTCTCGGATTCGGAACTATCGCCGTTGTGCAGGGGATCGGAACGTATATGGCGTGAAAGAGGTCAATGAAAATCTGTAGCTCGATTCTGTTGATGATGAAATGATGATGATGATGATGACGATAAAGATATGACGATGACGATGACGACGACGACGACGATGACTACGACAATGTTGATGACGACGAAGATGTGTGTGTGTGGTGTATGTTACCATGTCAGCAAGATCCCGCCACGCGCGCACGATCACGACGATGAGCCGCGCCTCCAGCACGGCCGCGTCGGTGCGCACGCGCAGCAAGATGCGCCCGCCCGAGATACTCAGCACGGGGGCGCTGCAAGCCGCGTCCAGTAGGCTCTGTGGAAGTACCACGAGTAAGTGTCAGTTCAAATACTCTTGTTTACTTTGTTGATGACAAGTAGGTATTTAAAATAATGTAAACATTAGCCTTGCTATTTCTGACATCTAGGAATTTTAATCAAATAATCTCGTTCTCCTTGGTCGATTTTTCAATTGCAAAACAAAACTAAAATACTCTATGATAAAGAATCTATGGTTAGATTTAACGCCTTAGGAATTTTGATAACTGTCACTTCATACATTTTGTAATGGTACACGAGATTCGGTACATTTGATACTTCATTCTGCGTGATAGAGAGCTAGCCCAACGCCGCGCTGTTTGAATACGAGAATCGGTTCAGATAACGTTTGGGGGTTTTGTGTAGCTTACTGGCAAAGTTAGCAAAAAACAGAGCCGACGCGTGGGTTCATTCGTGGAATTTCAGTTCAGGTCAAGTTTTTTGTCGCATTCCTGCGAGATGTGTAGAGATCAGAGCCGATTTGGCTGCGCGTTGAATAAAATTATGAATAACTAAATAATGAAAGGTTATTACGGAACGGAGAAAGCTATTATGTTGATTGCAAATATACAATTGCGATTGAGGTATGATATGGAGAGTCTGACACCTCTATTTTGAATATCATTCTGGTAGGTCTTTGCTACGCGCAGCTAGCGGTCGGGTAATGCTTAATTAATCGCAACAAGCTTTTATTGGTCAGCGATCAACAGATTCTGTGTATCGGCAGTACCAAATGATTTGAGTGATCACCTACGGTTGATCATAGTGAATATGCGTACACACAATTTGTAGAACGGCGGATCTGCATGGCATGGTTGAAATTGGACCCTGTGTAGTTAGTGATAAGAAGCTTCGCTTGGGCAGAGCGTTTTCGCAAAGGACGCATGTGGGGCGTATAAATACAATTGTGGGGGCAGGGAGAGCATTCAGTCTCAGCGTCTAGCTACTGTGACAGTCGTCTTCACGAGTTCTAAACAGTTTTTGTCTGCCGTGTTACGCGTCAGAACTATACGAATTTGTGATTGCGAAGTTTCAGTGGGTTTTCGTGAGTGTCTGAAGCGCCGAGATATACCTCGGTTCCTAACCTTTATATCAACCTACCCCAAATTCCAAAACTATCCTTGGGTCGTTAGGAAAGAACTTTTAAGTCAATTTATCTGAGTCTGAGTCTGGGCTTGGAGCGACCCTAAATTCCCTTTCCTTCACCATAGGGTTCCTGGATTGGCTCTTAGGATATTCGCGGGCTAATCCTCTCCTCATTCCTTTCGAATAGCGAGTTTTGAAATTCCCACACACACAGTCGTTAAACATTCAAGCACATTCAAATCAAACTCAACCATTTTCGAGTGGTGTCGATAATGGACGTGGTATAACACTAGGGTTTTAGACTAGGCTAGACAGGAGTTTAGTTGCGGCTAAACCTAGGTTGGCAGGGCATAGGGAGACTGTTTGATCGATGAGGTTCCGCGGATGGAAATAACAAATTCAGAACAAAGTTAAACCGGTGTCAACACAGATAACATATCCTGTTGATATTTTGACATTTGAGTGTTGTCGGGGACGCGCGAAGAGATCAATTTACAGTCTAAAGTTCATTGTTTAGGTCCGGGTAGGTGTTTTGCATTGCCTTGGGTCAGATTGGATTCAAGTTGCATTTTTAAATTAACTGTAAATTTCGCTGGATGTCTAATGTGTAAGTTGAGTCGGTATATATGATTTGGCTCAGCCCAGGACGTGCTGCGGCTAGTGGAATTCATAGTTCGGTATTTATCGAACTATGCACTTCGCTATGGTGTGGGTTAGATATCCTAAAACAATAATGCTTGCGTTTCGATAACATCCAGCTCAAATTGCGCAGAGTTGAAGGTTTCAAAACGTTACGGACCTTTTGAGGTAACCGCTAGTTCAGAACCCATTTCGGAACTCAAATCGCAATTGTGTAAACCGGTCTTTTCGGATCGTTATTGCCGTGAACCAAATACATAATTGGAACCACCACAAGCCGCTACTAGCGAGCACATGAAATATCATTGAGTACTCACGTCGTAAAACTACGACGGATATCTATACTATAACTGTGATCGATCACTAAAACTAAAACAAAAGATGTTCCAATGCGCTCATATATACAAAAACCAGATGGTGCCATCACATAAAATATAACAACGATCGTTTTGGCGCAATACACCGCTGACTGATGCGAATTACCGGCTCGCGGACATATATGCTTTCTCTGTCTAACTAGAAACTGTAACTTCGAACCAAACTTCGTTCGACTATTGTACGCCTAACGGATTTCTCGACGAACGAGAAATTCAGACTTATCATTCTTACTTACAAAACTTACAGCCGAATCGGGTCCTCTCATTTTGGGATAGATAGAATAGACGATCATAGCTACTGTTAGCGGCGGCTACGACCTTGGCTTGGGGCCGGTACAGATTTTTGGTGCCGAGACGGAAGGATATCCTAGATAGTCTGATACCTAGATATTCCTAGATATTCTAAAAGAATCAAGGTCTAACGCGTTACTTTTAAAAATAACACAACGTAGAAACGATTTTAAACAGTTCAGTTTGTAAATAAGAAATAAGCAAAAAGGGGCATTGTTTTCACAATTCTTTGTACGAGCTACGGCGGTTTAATAGGAATAATGGCCGGCCGGCCTAGGAAAAACGGTAGTCGGGTAGCACAAAATTCACTTTCGCACACAAGTGAAATGGCGTCAGAACAGGTGACGCAATTGTTATCTGAAATAGTGAAAAGATTAGACAGTTTGGAACGGGGTTCCAGCACGAGCAATACTAGTAGGACTTCGGACAGACAGACTGACAGACAGGAACTAGAGACGTTTGAACAATCGGTAGAAAAACGTCAATCATGCATTGTGAAAATGACACAGAAGTTGCCGACATTCGATGGGCGGAATTCGGAAAATCCGATGATTTTCTTAAGAGATTTAAAAGGCTTATATTAAAGTCTCGGGAGATAGTTCTAGGGCTTTGATATGGGCAACGGATAGTTTGGTAGGAATTGCAAAAGTTCGAATGAGCATATACAGAGACTCATGGCGAACCTATTCGGATTTTGAAAAAGATTTCAGAGAGGTATTCTGGGGTGATAATGAACAGGAATTAATTAAGCAAAGATTCCTAACTGCGAAGTTTGATTCTAAGAAAGGTCAAAGTATGGAAGAATTCTTTGCCTCTCAATTGAATAGCATATATGAGCTTACGATACCGTTTACTGATACGGAGAAAATCAACACGATTTTCAGACAGTTGCCGCGTGATATTCAAGTAGCGTTTTTTGCTAGAAAGGAGACTATGACCATACGGGATGCGGTCGAATTCCTTCGGCATTTAGAACGGAATGTCGATGGAGGATTAAGTGCGATACATGGTTCGGAACCTATGAATACGAATAACGTAAGGCGGGATAGCTACATGCGTGGGCAATATCGAGCTATGCGGGTAAATACGTTACGTTATAACGCGATAAGTCGTAGTAATAATTATAACGCGGTAACGAAGGCGCGAAACGAATTTGGGACGCGCGGTCGCGGTTATTTTCGCGGTAGAGGGAGACAGCCTCAGCCTAGCTTCAAGGCAATAGGGTTTCAGAGGGGTTCAGGAGATACAGAGGCAGGGCAAAGTTCAAGTGACAGGAATAATGCGATAAGTCAGAATTCAAAAAACTAGTGGACTCGCGCGGGTCGTTCGCGCTCAGATATTTATTACGGTTCGGGTGGACAGCCGATCGAATTGGGAAAAAGCATAGACTGTATGATTTGTGTAATTTGGATTCGAACGTGGGTGTGAATGAATTTATTCAATTATTAGCGCATAAAGCGCACGGATATGCCGTGTGTTTAGAGGAAAAATCTAGATCGAATTGTAGAGATCGAAATGACAGACGTTTACATACGATATTCAGAGACGACGATTCGACTGAGTGTGGGCGCGAGTTATGTAGTACTTTGACATTACCTGAGATAGATGTGCGTATTGGGAATATTGTTGTAAGGAGTTTGATTGATTCGGGGAGCGAAATCAGCGTAATAAGTCGGAGAGTGTACGAAGAAGTGTGCAGACAATTGGGAAAACCGACGGAAATACCGATTCCAAGTTTGAGAATCACAGGTGCATTTGGAGTCAGTAAGGAAAAGGTTGATAAATTAGTAACGTTACCATTATCAATAGGTGAATGCGTTATCGATACTCCAATGCTAGTATTAACAAGGGTGCCTAAAGATTTAATTTTAGGGTTTGATTTTATACAACAGACGCGAGCGAGTTTAATGTGTGAGGGCAATAAGAGGCTAATTATACGAAGCGCCGGGCGGATGTGTGAAATACCATTAGGTACTGGCCCTAATCAGGATTTTTGCTGTTGTACAATGGAAGTACAGAACCAAGATACCAGTAGAAATATGATAGAGGAATATGTGAATAATTCATCAATACCTGTAGAACACAAAACAAGGTTATTGCCGGTGTTAAATAAACATGCAGAGTTGTTTAGCGATAAGTTATTGATATCAAAGATGCGTGTTTTCTATACCATTATCAGACGAATCTAAACGATACACGGGTTTTGTACATCAAGGCAGAAGTTATGTTTACAACGTTTTACCTCAGGGGTTGAAAACCAGTGTGGGTTCATTTTCGAGGGCGATGGATTTAATTCTAGGGCCAGAGGTTAGGTCATATTGTTTAAATTTTGTTGACGATTTGGCAATTTTAACTGAGGGTGACTTCGAACAGCATTTGTCTCAAGTGGACACGGTTCTGAGTAAATTGAAAGACGCGGGCTTCACATGCAAACTAAAAAAATGCGAGTTCGCACAAAAAAAAAGGTCAAGTTATTGGGGCATATTTTGTCTACACAAGGTTTGCAGATGGACCCGGACAAAATTGAAACACTTAAATTATATCCGTCACCCAGAACTGTCAGGCAATTGAGGGCGTTTTTGGGGTTCATAAATTACTTTAGGAGGTTTATAAAAAATTTTGGAACGTTGACACAGCCCTTGTACAATTTATTACGGTCTGGAGTCAAGTTCGTCTGGAGTGCGCAGATGCAAAGTGCTTTTGACGAGATAAAAAATCAATTCTCAGAAAGTATAATTTTGAGTCAGCCATTGGCGGGAAAAACATATTATGTTCAATGTGACGCCAGCGCTATAGGAATTGGGGGCTATGTTTATCAATTAGATGAATCGGGCCAGGAACTAATTATAGGGTTCTGTTCGCAGGCATTCAAGGGTGCCCAGACTAGATGGTCGATCAGTGAACAGGAAATGTATGCAGTTATATACACTTTAAAGCGATTTGAGATATATTTGCGGGGAGAAAAAGTTATTATTAGAACTGATCATAAAAGTTTGACGTTCATTAAGTCGTGGACCTTATTAGGGGCACGCGTAACGAGGTGGATTATGTTTTTAGAGCAATTCGATTACGACATAGAATTTGTGCGAGGGACTGATAATCAAATTGCCGACACGCTAAGCAGGCAAATAGCGGGATCTGGAGGTATGATTGACAGTACAAATGTTCAGCCGGGGATATTCTGGTTTCAGGCATCGAATACCGCAAGTGTTATTTCGAGTTTACGGGACATTGCGAGATTACAAAGCGAAGATGAGCGGTTAAATCGAATTAGCGGTTGTATCAGACGTAATGTGGTAGATACCGGAACGAGAGGTTTTGAAAATTACAAGCTAGTAGGTGATACGTTATATTTTCACGTGCCGAAGCGGAACGTACAGTTGCTAGTAATTCCGAAATCACTACAGGAGGAACTAATTTTGCACATACATGAAGAAATAGGTCACTACGGCAGATATAAAATATTAGCACTGATGAAGGACAGATATTATTTTCTTCATATGAGTAGGGTGATTAGCGCGGTGATAAGAAGTTGTGACATATGTCAAAAGGTCAAACCAAGTACTAACAATACCGTTGGTCCTTGTACACCGGTGTTGGCGGAAAGGTTGGGTGAGAAAGTTTTCTCGGACCTTTATGGGCCATTGCCCGTAGGTAAATTCGGATATCAATATATATATGTGATTCAAGACGTGTACAGTAAAGTAATAAAATTATATCCAATGCGAAAAGCGACAGGTAGGAGCGTGCTCGCTTGTACAAAGAGATTTCATAGGGAAGTACCTATCGAAACTATAATTACGGACTCAGGACCACAGTTCATATCGAAAGTTTGGGAATTTGGACTCAAACAGCTGGGGATTCGGGTCACTCATACGTCGGTGTATTGTCCAAATTCTAATAGCGTAGAAAGAGTGAATCGCGAGCTAGGTCGGCTGATTAGAACTTATTGCGGCGGAAGTAATCGTAGTTGGGTAGACGTGTTACCGGACATTCAGAATTGCTATAATAATATCGAACACACAAGCACAGGCTTTGCGCCTAATGAGTTAGCGTTTGGTAGGCGGGAACCGTTAACTATTGACAAGGAATTAGGCGATGAATGGTTATTAGGCCATAGTGTGCGGGATACGGAACAGGTGCGAAATGTAGCGATAGAAAACTCTAAAAGTTCTAGTGAACGACGTAAGCGACAGGCGGACAAACGACGTAAGTTAGAGGTCTATCGTATAGGTGATTATGTGAAACTTAAGACTTTTGTGCGTTCAAATAAAGAACATAAAATCATGCGGAAATTTTCGTTGTTGTATAAAGGGCCTTATGTTATTTCGGCAGTGGTATATCCTAACTGTTATACGTTAGTAGATCCGGGTTCAAATGAGATATTGGGTAACTTCAATACTATAAATATAGCCAGGTATTATGTGAGGACGAATAAGGGCGTAGATAAATAAGATAGTGTATAAAAGTTATATAATTAAGCTGTAAGCTGTAAATTTGAGTAACTACTTTGTAGATTTAAGGATCTTGCATGGTTTGGAAACAAAAACAAAAAAAAAAACAAAAAAAAAAAAACAATTTGTATATATAGTAATACGAATTAGGATAAATTGCGGGTAAGCGAGGTTGTATAGTCAGATAGATAAATAAGATAAGACAGGAGAGAACTCAATCGAGTTGTGTAAATATTATATACATAATTGACAGATTCATCGGTCTGTGTACATGATTTGAGATGTCCGTACATATAGATTAGATATGGACAAAGCATGGGTAGCATAGTGGTAATGAGATCATTGCGCCATGTTAACTGAGATAAACAGTGTCTCAAGGTCTGGGAGGGGGCTGTAATGGTACACGAGATTCGGTACATTTGATACTTCATTCTGCGTGATAGAGAGCTAGCCCAACGCCGCGCTGTTTGAATACGAGAATCGGTTCAGATAACGTTTGGGGGTTTTGTGTAGCTTACTGGCAAAGTTAGCAAAAAACAGAGCCGACGCGTGGGTTCATTCGTGGAATTTCAGTTCAGGTCAAGTTTTTTGTCGCATTCCTGCGAGATGTGTAGAGATCAGAGCCGATTTGGCTGCGCGTTGAATAAAATTATGAATAACTAAATAATGAAAGGTTATTACGGAACGGAGAAAGCTATTATGTTGATTGCAAATATACAATTGCGATTGAGGTATGATATGGAGAGTCTGACACCTCTATTTTGAATATCATTCTGGTAGGTCTTTGCTACGCGCAGCTAGCGGTCGGGTAATGCTTAATTAATCGCAACAAGCTTTTATTGGTCAGCGATCAACAGATTCTGTGTATCGGCAGTACCAAATGATTTGAGTGATCACCTACGGTTGATCATAGTGAATATGCGTACACACAATTTGTAGAACGGCGGATCTGCATGGCATGGTTGAAATTGGACCCTGTGTAGTTAGTGATAAGAAGCTTCGCTTGGGCAGAGCGTTTTCGCAAAGGACGCATGTGGGGCGTATAAATACAATTGTGGGGGCAGGGAGAGCATTCAGTCTCAGCGTCTAGCTACTGTGACAGTCGTCTTCACGAGTTCTAAACAGTTTTTGTCTGCCGTGTTACGCGTCAGAACTATACGAATTTGTGATTGCGAAGTTTCAGTGGGTTTTCGTGAGTGTCTGAAGCGCCGAGATATACCTCGGTTCCTAACCTTTATATCAACCTACCCCAAATTCCAAAACTATCCTTGGGTCGTTAGGAAAGAACTTTTAAGTCAATTTATCTGAGTCTGAGTCTGGGCTTGGAGCGACCCTAAATTCCCTTTCCTTCACCATAGGGTTCCTGGATTGGCTCTTAGGATATTCGCGGGCTAATCCTCTCCTCATTCCTTTCGAATAGCGAGTTTTGAAATTCCCACACACACAGTCGTTAAACATTCAAGCACATTCAAATCAAACTCAACCATTTTCGAGTGGTGTCGATAATGGACGTGGTATAACACTAGGGTTTTAGACTAGGCTAGACAGGAGTTTAGTTGCGGCTAAACCTAGGTTGGCAGGGCATAGGGAGACTGTTTGATCGATGAGGTTCCGCGGATGGAAGTAACAAATTCAGAACAAAGTTAAACCGGTGTCAACACAGATAACATATCCTGTTGATATTTTGACATTTGAGTGTTGTCGGGGACGCGCGAAGAGATCAATTTACAGTCTAAAGTTCATTGTTTAGGTCCGGGTAGGTGTTTTGCATTGCCTTGGGTCAGATTGGATTCAAGTTGCATTTTTAAATTAAATGTAAATTTCGCTGGATGTCTAATGTGTAAGTTGAGTCGGTATATATGATTTGGCTCAGCCCAGGACGTGCTGCGGCTAGTGGAATTCATAGTAAGGTATTTATCGAACTATGCACTTCGCTATGGTGTGGGTTAGATATCCTAAAACAATAATGCTTGCGTTTCGATAACATCCAGCTCAAATTGCGCAGAGTTGAAGGTTTCAAAACGTTACGGACCTTTTGAGGTAACCGCTAGTTCAGAACCCATTTCGGAACTCAAATCGCAATTGTGTAAACCGGTCTTTTCGGATCGTTATTGCCGTGAACCAAATACATAATTGGAACCACCACAAGCCGCTACTAGCGAGCACATGAAATATCATTGAGTACTCACGTCGTAAAACTACGACGGATATCTATACTATAACTGTGATCGATCACTAAAACTAAAACTAAAACTAAAACAAAAGATGTTCCAATGCGCTCATATATACAAAAACCAGATGGTGCCATCACATAAAATATAACAACGATCGTTTTGGCGCAATACACCGCTGACTGATGCGAATTACCGGCTCGCGGACATATATGCTTTCTCTGTCTAACTAGAAACTGTAACTTCTGAACCAAACTTCGTTCGACTATTGTACGCCTAACGGATTTCTCGACGAACGAGAAATTCAGACTTATCATTCTTACTTACAAAACTTACAGCCGAATCGGGTCCTCTCATTTTGGGATAGATAGAATAGACGATCATAGCTACTGTTAGCGGCGGCTACGACCTTGGCTTGGGGCCGGTACAATTTGTCCATTTACATTATTTTAAATACCTAGTTGTCCCCTACAATAGTCACTTATTCTGTCTTCGATTTAGTGGTAAGTTGCTGGCACAGGAAATGACAAATATTGGCAAGTTGGTCGAGTGTGTCGTAGAGGGCTGTGGCTGTTTCCGAGTTAGTCTAACGTACCTATAGATAGATAGATGATGTGGTGGAGCCGTACATGTTCACCTTTTGTATTAGTTAAATTAACATAAATATTAAAAGGCTGCTTAAAGTATTACATTATTCATATGGGCCATAACAAACCCCCTTTACAATACCGTGGCTTACGAGCATGTCTGACTGAGTGGAATAAATCTCATCAGAGAAAGTCCATGTCTCTTTATATTTAATAATCGTCTAAATAAAAATTATCTTTCTATTTCGTAAACTTATGGTTTCAATATGTAGTATTGTTTATTTACAATGTTTATTTTATGTACGGTATTCATGCACTTCTATATGTAGTACATTTAGTAGTTTAGTGAAATGCCTATTTACAGCAATAAAGTAAATCATTACTTGTATTTATGGAAATAGACCACTGTGTATTTCCATAAATACAATGGTATGGAAATAGTCACTGCTATTAAATTTATCCTTTCCATCTTGGGTTTGCTGGAATAAATCTCTTGTGAGAGATAAGCTTGTCTTTGTAAATGTATTTTCTACAAGCTTGTACCACAAAATAAATAGGTACAGAAGTCAACCACATGTATGTACTTCACTTTTCATAGCTACGCTCGGCGATCGCTCTAGGGTTGTCAACTACGGCTTATGCACGAAAAACTATCGTGGTACTGGCGCTCCTATCTAGTTGTATGATTCATTGTGAAGAATGAAACGAGAAGAATGGAAACATTACACTACTATTACAATACAAAAGGTTTACAGATCAGAAAAATACCTACACAATTTTACGTTTGTCAATTTTCACTATCGAAAATCCTTGATAACTTCTAAACGGACTACCCGAGTTATAAAATTTATATTGCTCTGTCCGTTTTAGACCTACACCTGTCAAATGACACGAAAAACAACACAATATCTACACAAGCAAAAAAACATGTTTTCAACTTACGTAACTAAGGTGGCGTGAATTTACCTGACTAATTTTTTGTTAATACTTATTTTATTATACTGATTGAAAAATAGGCAATTGTTTTTTATTTAAATCGATCTTACATATATTATTCGGGACCTTAATTACCTACCAACTGTTCTATACATGTAACGTTAAAACGAACCATCGAAATACAGGCAGATAGCTACTTTCCGAAACCACTGGTAGCTTAAAAAACGCCAATTCATAGTTTAATGTTGAATTTAAACAACCGTCCACTGAACAGTTATAATATTTTTTTCCGTTGCTCCATTGTTGCATTATTTGCATTAACAGACGCGCGTGTCAAGCGGATGGCACTCACGCTCGCACTGGTTTGAACTGCTCTGAGATATCGTGTCCGTGAGCAGTATCTATGTGTGCGTTGCTCGATCGCGCTTGTATGTTGATTGATTTCTGTACCTATTTATTTTGTGTTTGTACTGTTGATTTTCAAGTGCAATAAAATATATTCGATATCGTATTCGAACTATCGTACCGTATGTGGTCTACAGGTGTTCGATTCCAAATCGATATTCGATCGATGGTTTCGGAACGGCCATTTTGAATTTGACGTTGCTGCCAACCTCACAGTTTTTTGACAACGGACAGACGAAAGCCCTCGCAATGTAAACGCGTATTGGTCAGGGTATTGAAATTAAATCGCAAGCCATCTGGAATGTATTCGGGTTTCCCTCAGGATTGTCTATATAGCTGAGTGTGTTGTGGTTCCCCGAACCAGATAAAGTTCGCATTTACGTGGCCGATTGGTTTTTCCCACGTAACATAACCTGTGTTGGAACACTGTGCTCATCGAAGCTGGCCTGCCAGTCATACCTGGTTGGCTGAAGAACCTGTCTACCAAGAAGAGCCTAGGGTGCACCCGGGCCTTGCAGAGAGACAGGAGGTTGACGGGACCGAAGCACAGACCAGGTTAGATCGACTCCATTTACCTTAGCTCGGTGAATCGCCGACGTTCACACTTCTTGGCAACTGATCGCTACGCTACCTCGTAGCTGATGGGCCCCTACGAGGTCATTAGGTGCCGAGAAGCCTGAACACTTTGGTAGCAGAGCGTGGTTTCCTGAGATTTGCAGCCGTCAAGGGCTCCAGGAACGCACGATTTGGGACTATCAATCTGTATGTATGATCAAGTGCTTAGTAGACGGCACTTTGCACACAGTTGTATAAAGTTCTAGTAGTGAGTTGTTACGAATGAAGTAGTAAAGTAGTGGTAGTAATGAAACACGTCATTTTGTCTTCACTGTAAGTGGTCAACTAAATTTATTACGGTAGAAATATGCGGGCTGAGTAAACTGCCACGTTAACAAAACATTATATGCACGGTGTAACCGTACATGCTCCGAAACCCCAAAGATAGTAGGGGTAGTAAACTGTATTCTAATAACACAAAGTAATCAGTAAAATAAAATCATTCAAAGCAACATAATACAAGCATAATACAAACTTGAAGTATATCTTATAAAATTCAACTTAATAACTAAACACAGTACTTAAGAATTTTGGGTTGAAATTAAGTTAGTCAAAATTAAAGGCGATATTATCACCATCAGCTGAAGTGGGATGCGCCTTCTGCGCTTGTTGCTGTTTCGCTTTGGATAGCGTCTGTAGCTCGATGATTTCCATGCGAGCTTGCGTGCGTCTCATTTTTGTGCAGATGTGAGGACAGCATCTTCTTATAATCCATATGACTAGGACCGTAAATGCTGCTGCTAGGAGGATGTAGCTGATCGCGTATTGATGGACGTCGTGGATTGTGACCGATGATGGGAGATAGTTGCGGTCTTTCTGCGAGTTAATTTTCTTGTCAATCTCATCTAATTCGGCAGTGTTATATTGAAACGCTTGGTTCTGATTGTGATATGTGATATTCACAATGTTATTTATCGACGAGTTTAGTAGCGGTATGTTGAAGTTGTATTCCAGCTTAGCGTCGCTGCTGTATTGGTTGTGCGAGAAGATAGTTAGCTCATTCGATTGTAGGATACATCCTTGAGCAAGAGTTACTATCCCGGATGATGTCAAAGTTTCCATTGTCACGTCGCTATCGCATATGGTTCAAAAGGCGCAAGTCGCACAGCACTTAGCTAACCATGTGTTTGGTGCATGTAATTCGATCCATTCGTCTTCGCACGGCGCACGGGTGACTGCGCACGGCAAATTAGAGTGATGTCCCAGTAGTTTTGCTTCACATGGGATCTTATAGTTATTTAAGTTGTAGACAGGAAGATTTTTGTAGCACAAAAAGTTGTCTGTTTTTTGTTGAACGCAGTGCTTCAAGTCTTCTTCCATCAATGTTATATACGTATTTTTCCGAAAGTTTACGGCGATGTAGGTTGATGATAGTTTCATGGTAAAAGTTTCCTTGTTTACTTTAATAGGTAACGGTATAGCTTGATAAAATGTGTAGATTTCGTCCGAGATTAATGGTATGTGGATTTCGAATAGGAAGTAAGTCTCTGTTACTCTCGCCTTCACATAGAAGAGTTTGTACAAGTCCTTCATACCCTCTTTTGTATTTTTTGTCGGCAGAGATAATGTTCTCGGCAGTTTTGCTGATATAGCGTCTAGTTGCTTGATAAGGTTGACTGGGGACAGAAGCCGGACTTCCATGTGACCTTTGTAGACTTCAGTCAGGGTTTCAAAAAGCATTTCTTGTACTCCTTTCAAATTGTTTATCAGGAAATGTAGGGAAAGTGACGCTGAGTTAAAGTAATTTGAGGCCATCACTGCTTCAATTTCTGATTCGATCTTGGCGAAGTTTTTGTTTGTTTGGTTCATAAATCCATCAATCATCAAAAATTGCTTCTGGATGTTGGTTTCACTTTTCTTGAGTACGTTATTTTCTAGTTCCACTATGGATGTTTGATTCCGAATTAGTTCGAGCAAGTAGTTTTCATTGTTCTGTACTGCCTCTATGTCTTTTTGGTACTTATCCGCAAAGTGTTGGTCTAGAATGCCGAATAAGCTGTTGGCTATGTAGCCTCCTGCGTTTAATAGTCCACGTTTCTTTCTACTTGATAGATGCGTGTGCGGTGCAAGTAGTATGGTGTTGTAGTAGCTGAGTATTTCGACCTCGTGATAAAGCTGTTGCAGCGTAGATTTGCAGTATCTTGGATCGGTTTTTTCACAAAGATCCTTCACATCAGCGAGATATGCTTCAATACGATGAACTCCATCCCAGTAGTTAGTCAAGTTATAGTACATTAGGAGTGTCCATTCGTCATTGATTATTTGTATTTTGCCTCTCGTGTCGTAGTAGATAGGGCGCGCGGCTTCCAATGGTGTAATATGAGCCCTCGTTGCTATGTTGCCGCCGCTTCCGTGTGTCTGAGTTGTAAACACACAGAGCGTTATCAGTAAGGTTAATAACATTGAAAAGCCTTTCTTCGCATTTGTTTTGCGCTTGGGTGCATTCTTGTCGGGATCGTTTTGTGCAGCGTCATCTTTTGCATTGGTCGGCAACGGTAATGGTGATAGTTTTACGATGGGCCTTTTCAAAGTAGTAGTTTGAGTTTTTATCGTGGCCACTCGCACGTATCCGTCTGGACCGGGATGAGTCTTGATTACCCGGCCAAGTGCCCATTTCCCGGGAGGCAGGTTATCCTCCTTTACCAGCACGACGTCATCTATTTGAACATTTTCAGTTGGTTTGTTCCATTTGCTCCGGATTTGCAGCTGTGTCAGGTACTCATTCGACCAGCCCTTCCAGAACTGCTGCAGCATATGTTCGGTTAGACGCCACCTTCGTCTCAAGTCGATGTTTCTGACGTCAGCATCGCTAGCTTGCGGCATTGTCATTACCGGACTGCCTGTGAGAAAATGGCCCGGCGTCAAGTAGTTGAAGTATTCATCTGGATCTTCCGTCAGTGGGCACAGCGGTCTCGAGTTCATACAGCCTTCTATCTGTGCCAGTAGTGTAGTATACTCTTCGTAAGTAAGTTTTTGGTCTCCAAGTACTCGCCGTAGATGATGTTTCATCCCTTTCACTGCAGCCTCCCAGAGACCGCCAGCGCTGGGCCACGCAGGGGCGTTGAAATGCCAGGTGACCTGGAGAGTATTTATTTTGTCAAAGAATTGCGGTGTAAGTATCGTCTTGTAGAAGTCGAATTCTTTGCGTAGTGCCTTTGACGCCCCGACCAGGTTAGTTCCGTTATCACTGTATACGTGGGTCGGCGTCCCCCTTCTTGCGCACATTCGTTGAAAGGCGGCAATGAATGTCTCAGTGCTGAGGTCCGATGCTAGTTCAATGTGCACTGCCTTTGTGCACATGCACACAAAGATCACGATGTAGGCTTTGGATGTTGATATGCCACGGCCCTTGTTGAGTTTTACGTCCACATGACCAGTCAAGTCCACGCCCGTATGAGTAAAGGGACGCGAAGGCGTTATTCTTTGTTTTGGCAGTTCTCCCATGAGTTGATTGTTGTCAGCCGTCTTGTACCTATGACATCTCACGCACCGTCGCAGATATGTTTTCACCGCTCTGTTTCCTCCGATTATCCAGTATTGCTGTCGGATATGAGCCAGGGTCAGTCGCGCTCCGCCGTGCAATGTGTTGGCGTGAGCTTGATCGATGACCAGTTGAGTGAGTCTTCCATTATTCGGCAGTATCACAGGATGCTTCATGTTTGGTGGTAGGTCTGAGTTTTTGAGCCGTCCACCAACGCGTAGTATGCCCTTTTTGTCCAGAAACGGGCTCAGCTTGTGAATTTTGCTTTTATTTGAAGTAATTACGCCTTGCTTCAACAGTGCTAGTTCAGTGACAAATTCCATTTTTTGTACGTATTCTATCACAAGCTCAGCGGATTTTGTCAGTTCCACGGTAGTTAGGTAGCTCGCGTCCGGTTGCTTCCTTTGTCGCAACTTGCTAATGAAACGTAACACCCATGCAATAACTCGGGTAATTCGTGTTAAAGTACTGCACTTCTCTAGCAAAGTTTTTATAAAGTTTCCTGTTTGTTCTGTAGCTTGTACTGTACAGGAATGCGCGTCAAGTTCCAGGCTGGTAGTATACAGGCAGGTTGCGCATTCCTGTGCTTCCTCAGTCGTCATAGTTTTTATGAATTCTGGGCCTTGCCACCACAAGTTGTGTTCCAATAGTTTGATAGGTAACATTCCTCTAGTTGCGCAATCGGCTGGGTTTTGATCCGATTTCACATAGTGCCATTGTTCGGCTGGGATGATTTTGAGTATTTTTGTGACCCGATTTGCAACATATCGTTCCCATCTAGCTGTGTCGCCTTTTAGCCAGGCTAGTACAACCTTCGAATCACTCCAGGCGAACACAGTCAGGTTGTTTTCCTTCAGAGTTTTCTTGATTTTCTCTATCAGTTGGGACAGTAACATAGCTGCGCACAGTTCCAGTCTGGGAAGTGTGGTTTTTTGACCCATAGGGACCACTCTTGTTTTGGCGGCAATTAAGGTGATTTTTGTCTGGCCGTTATCGTCAATAAGTCGTGTATAAATCACACACGCTAACGCCTTCTCACTGCTATCAGAGAACCCATGTAATTCGAGATCCCTTTGAGTTCCGCCGATCCATCTTTTTATTTTTATGTCCTTTACTGCTGGTAGTTCATTTCGTAGTTTTAGCCATTCTTTTTCAATATCGTCGGGCAATAGTTCATCCCAACTCATCTTTTCCACCCACACCCGTTGAAATATAAGTTTTGCTGACACAGTAATGGGTGAGAGCCAGCCAAGCGGGTCGTAGAGTTTTGATATCTCAGATAAAAGACTCCTTTTTGTAGCCTTTTTTGGAGGTTCTTCCATGTCCCAGTTGAGTATGAACACGTCAGAGTTTGGACTCCAGCCGAGACCCAAAGTTTTCGTAGTATTTCCTTGTTTAAAATTGAACACATTCTTCGTTGATATTTGATCCTCTGATAAAGTTTGCAGTAATTCTGTGCAGTTACTTGTCCATTTACGTAAGTTCATTCCACCGCCTTGCAATAGTACAATCAGCGTGCGTTGCATTTCTTTGGCGGCTTCGAGTGAGTTATTCCCGCTTATCAAGTCGTCGACATAAAATTCGTTTTCCAGTGTTTTTGCAGCCGCGGGGTATTTTTGGCGATCGTCCGAGGCTAACTGTTTTAGGGTTCTCATGGCTAACCACGGTGCGCTTTTGGTTCCGTATGTAACGGTACAGAGGTTCATTTCTTGTAATGATTCGTCAGTCGAAAATCTCCAAATGATCTTTTGCAGATGTTGCTGTTCTTCAGCGATCCGGATGCAGCGGTACATTTTCTCGATGTCTGCTGTATAGACGTATTTGTAGCTTCTCCATTTTATTAGTAACTCCTGTATGTCTTTTTGTAAGTTAGGTCCCTTTTTCATTAAGTCATTCAAGCTATAGTTCGAGCTTGTTTTTTGGGACGCGTTGAAAACGACTCTTAGTTTGGTCGTCGTGGACTGCTCCCGTAGTACCCCATGGTGAGGCAAGTAGTATACAGGGCTTGAGTTAGAAACAGTAGTTGCGGGCTGCATGTGGTCCAGATCTATGTATTCCTGGATGAAGTCTTTGTACATAGCTGAAAGTTTCGCCAGTCTGTCGAGTCTTTTTTCTAGTTGCAAAAATTGGGCAGTTGCCGCAGATTTAGAGTTTCCCAGTTTTTCTTCGTAATTCGGGTATAATGGCATCTTGACAACATAAGTTCCATCGCAGTTTCTTTTCGTAGTTTGTTGGTAATATATCTCGCACTCATCATCGGATGGTATATCTTCGTTCCCCTCAGTGATGTCTTCTGTTTCCCAGAATTTAGTCAGGTCTTCCAGATTGACCAAGGTTGCGTGACAGTTGAAAGAAGTCTTGACATTGCCGCACAGGATCCAACTGAGTTTGTTGCGCAATGGGGGATTCATTGGTGCCTCTCAGTACTCCTTCCATGATGATGGTAGAGTAAACCTCCGCCCCAAACAGTAGATCAATGCCGCGGGACACGTTGAACTCAGGGTCGGCCAGTTTCAGATTGTTCAAGTGTTCCCATTCTGCTGATTGAAAAGATTTGCTCGGCAAGTTATTTATGAGCTTTTTCATTACCAGTGCTTCTGATTTGAAGGTGAAGACAGAGTTGATGGACTGACATTCAATTCCAATTCGTCCCTTGCAGTCCCCAGTGACGGTCCCAACGCCTGACACCGTCGCAGTCATATGTTTTCTTGGCAGCCTTAAAAGTTGCGCTGCATTTTCAGTTATTAGATTTACTTGCGAGCCTTGGTCAAGTAGTGCTCGCAAATGTACATAAGTTCCATTGAGGCCTTTTACTTTGATTTGTACTGTAGTGAGTAGTACCTCCGTTGCGTTACTGGATAAGTGATTCGACACTTTTTGAGTATAAGTAGGTTGCCGTTGAGTAGAGTAGTTTCTTCCAGAACCCGAAGTTGAGGGTGGTTTCTTCATCTTATTGTGCAACAGCGTGTGATGTGGCTTAGCACACTCTTGGCATTTCTTAGTCGATGAGCACTGCATGTCGCCGTGGTCGTACAGACAGTTTTTGCAGAGTTGCATGCGGGCGACGTTAGAGTTTCTGGTTTCAGTGTTCATGTCTAGAAACTTGCGGCATTTCATGAGTACGTGGTTTTCGTCACAAAGTGGGCAATTTCCTTGGTAAGACGTGAAAAATGACTTCTTATATTCCCGTTTGAATCCAAAAGTCGGTTTATATGTCCCGTAGTGCTGCTTTTCAGTAGGTTGAGGCGGTTTCTGTACCTTAGGGACTTCTTTTTGACGAGTTTTTATTTCTAACGCCATAAATTGGCTTTCCAAGAAGTTTGTGAACTCATGAAGGTCTGGTACTTCCCTCGGTTCACGTAGTTCTTTGCAGTATTCGTTGTAGGTATCAGAGTCAAGTTTTTGCGACATAAGGTGCACAATTAGCGGATCCCAATTTTCTGTTTCCACGCCGATGTTAGTTAAGCCATTCATGCATTCATTTATGACGTCATGCATTCTTTTGACAGTAAATGCGCTCGCCTGGTGTATTACTGGTAAATTCAACATAGTATTTATGTAGGATGTAAATTGCAGTCTGCGATTGTCGTAGCGCTGCATAAGGATGTTCCAGCATGACTCATAATTTTCAGCACTGATGTTCAAATGCTGCACTAGTTTTTCAGCCTCCCCTCTCAGCTTTGCTTTTAAGTGTTGAAGTTTTTGTGCCTTGGAAATAGATGGATTGTTGTGTATTGTTTCCAAGAACAAATCTTTAAAAGACACCCATTGTTCATAGTTTCCGGTGAATATGGGGATGTCAATCTTTGGTGCGGATTGCTTGTAGTGTACATTGGTCCACAGCTTTTTATGCAGTGATTTTTTAAGTCGGTCGTATTCGCCTTCCAAAGTCATGAATAAGTCGTAGTACTTTTCCTCCGAACCTTGCAGTAGGGTGTCCAGTTCCCAGTGTAGTTTATCTATTGCTTCCCATTTTGATCCCATTATCTTGAGGTGATCTTCAATCTCCCATTTCTCCATAGTATCTTCAATGTTCACTTTCGACATGGCCCTGTCAATGGCCTTGCAGTTTCCTTCCTGTCTAGTAAGTAGCTCTCTGACCTTGGTACTTGTGTCATCTACCTTCTTGGTCAGTTCTTCTCCAGTAAGACCATCATTTGTAGTTGAAGTTTTGTCAAAGTCGTCTTCTTGCAGGCTCTGAGACATGAGTTGTAGTATATTTTCTTTAGTGTTTGTATATATCTCCTTAGTTCTTTCGTAGACACATTCCTTAAAATATTCAATATCTTTTTCCTCATATTCCAATAATAATGCATGTCTTTGCTCAAAATCCTTCCATTGAGTTTCAAGTGATACAAGTCTCTTCGTGAGATAGTCTGGCCTTTTCTTCCTTTCTGCTCCGTCCTTTTTGTAGTTAGCGCAGAGACTTTTTATGTTTTCAAAGACTTTGCTCTGAGTTTGTAGTTCAGCCATAGTTATGTTTAGTTGGTACCTTTTAGTTTCAGTAAGTATGAGTAGTATGTAGTTGATGAGTTCGACACGTAGTAGACGGTGTCCCTTGCTTGTTTCATCAGTAGTAAGTAGTCGCGATGCTTGATTTTGTCAGCGCACGCTAAGTTTTCTTCGTAGCTCGACCCGTAGAGTCGTAGGTCGCACACAGTTCTTCTCAATGCTCCCACAGTCCAAAAACCACAGAACACACTGAGTTTTCTCGAAGGACCATAATGTATGATCAAGTGCTTAGTAGACGGCACTTTCCACACAGTTGTATAAAGTTCTAGTAGTGAGTTGTTACGAATGAAGTAGTAAAGTAGTGGTAGTAATGAAACACGTCATTTTGTCTTCACTGTAAGTGGTCAACTAAATTTATTACGGTAGAAATATGCGGGCTGAGTAAACTGCCACGTTAACAAAACATTATATGCACGGTGTAACCGTACACTGTAGGTATAGGCGGTTATTAGGTAACTGTTGTTCCTATATCCACATAGATTGGTAGTATTGTAAGCTATAGGTCTATTGCTGGTAGTAGATAGACAGATATTGAATTGAAAATTGCATTGAATTACCAGTTAGTCAATCTATTAGTGGTCTAGTAATGCTAATGAATGTTTGGTTAACATAGGTAGTTACATCTATTGATAGCAGGCTATTACATTGTTTTCAGTTTATAGCAATTTATAACTTGAACTAATATTGACTATCTGTGTGTGTTATAATGATAAAGGGAAACTAAATTGTATTTACAGAATTTATATAGATATAAAACTCGGTTCCTATTGTTTAAGGAAAACAGCATTGTTTAAGTTGTGGTTTAGGGTTCCCTCGTTTGGGTTGTAGACTGGAGGGTCCAATAAAATTGAGTTACTGCAAATTGTGAGTAAGTATCGTTCCGATCATGTCGTTATCTGAAATCCAGAAGGGTGTTTCTAAGGAACTCAGATGGTTTTCCTCCGCACACGGTCTGATAGACCGTTTAGATAGGCATGATGTGGTATTGGAGCGGTCTATGGACGTTAAGGAACGTTACAATAGGGTGCTCGAATTGTCCGCGCAGGCGGAATCAGTTGATGGTTGCGCACCTGACAGGCTGTCACGGTTGCTAGGGGATGTCGACCAATGTATGGAGATGGCAGCTGCTATCACGCAGAAGGCTGCGGACATACGTAGACAGCGCGAGTCCAGCCATGGTGGTGACATTGAAGCACCTCTGCCGCTTCAGGGTTCGGGGTCCAGGTTACCTGCCATAACTATGCCTACTTTTGACGGAGTGTCCGGTGAATGGATGAGCTTCATCAATCTGTTCGACAGTTTGGTGCACATGCGATCGGACATTACCAAGTCTGTCAAGATGGCTCAGCTGGTGGCAGCATTGAGGGGTGAGCCTAGGGAGCTGGTCGCTCATTTGACAGTTACGGAGGGTAACTATGAAACGGCCAGGCAATTGTTGGTCAGACGTTACCATAACAAACGGAGGTTGGCCGATGCCCAACTGAACCGTTTGTTTAGTATCCCGGTTGTGAACAAGGTCGGGGCCATACAGACGGAGGTTTTGAACCCGTTGTTGTCCGTCACCAAGGCTCTAGAGAATCTTGGACTTCCGGTTGGTGAATGGTCGTACCTACTGCTGTACATTGTACTTTCCCGCCTACCCGCTGACGTGCAGACTCGTTTCGAACAGTCTCACGGGAGGTCGGCCGAGGACCTGCCCGCCTTCTCCGACTTGGTCGGATTCTTGGAAGAGGAGGCTCGACGGGCAGAGAATTTGGGGTTGACGGTCACCCATCCTTCGGAGCCACAGAGAGCTGCCGGGAGCGCTGTGAGTAGGGGCCCTCCGACGAGGAAGGACCGCACCAACCGGCAGTCGTATGGGACTGTGAGTGCATTGACCCCACATGGTGAGACCTGCCCATGTTGTAGGCAGATTGGCCATGCTGTGGCCAATTGCAATAAGTTCGGGGAACTTAGGGTTCAGGGACGGCGCCGGATGGCCAAGCAGCGGAGCTGGTGTTTCCTGTGCCTCGGGACACACATGGCTAGGTACTGCACGCGCACAAAAATGTGCGGATATTGTGGTGGGGCCCACAACAATCTGTTGTGCATGAACCGGTCCGGCCAACAGCCACCACAGGGCCGTACCCAGGGTGACACGGCATGGGGCCCTGAGAATTCGTTTGCGACTCGGAGCGCAACTCAGGGGCCAATGTCCCCACGTGCACAGGGCGGTACTAGGGTGCAGGGCGGTACTAGGGTGCAGGGCCGCACTCAGGGTCATCTCATGGGGGGCCCTGAGTTTTCGGTTGCGACTCAGCATCCGACTCAGCGGGCAATGGGGCCACAAGCACGCGGCCACCCAAGGGTGCAGGGCCGCACTCAGGGTCATCACATGGGGGGCCCTGAGTTTTCGGTTGCGACTCAGCATCCGACTCAGCGGGACATTGGGTGTGTTGAGCAGGCCGTAACGGGCGGGTGGCATGGGACACCTTCGAGCTATGCGGGTGCGGTTCGGACGCCGCCTCAGTTGTCGCCCCGCTCGTCGCCTCGTCCTCATCGGTAACATGTGATGTCCCCCCCGCTCATGGAGCGGCCACGGTTGAATTCACGCCCACCCCCCTTTAAGGGGAATCGTAGGTTGGGAATGGAACCGGCGCGTGGGCCATTTGTACAATGGGACCCGCTGGCGTATAGCTGCATCCCTGATCGGTTACAGGCAGAGTGGGGCCCCGGGGGCCCTCGCTAGGAATTTGCGGCCCAACAATTTGTTGCCCCCCAACCGGAGACGGTGGTGTTACCGATCGCCTCTGTGCTTGTTTGGGATTTGGCGGGCAACCCAACATACGTTCGCGCCCTATTAGATTCTGGAGCTCAGGGCTGCATTGTATCGAATGATTTAGCAAAATGGTTGGGCCTCAATATAAATAATGTATCGCTGCCGAGGAAATTGGTCCCTGCAGGGGATTACAGGGCAACCCTTCACGGGTTTTGTGATGCCTCTGAACGAGGGTTTGCGGCAGCGGTTTATTTGCGAACCGTCACCTCCACCGGGGAGGTCGACGTGCGTTTGGTTTTGGCAAAAAGCAAGGTAGCGCCTATTCGGACAAGGATGACGATTCCAAAACTGGAACTGTCCGGGGCTGCTCTTTTGACCAAACTTTTGAATCACACTCTAACAGTGTTGCGTGGGTCAGTGGTTTTGGAGGATACGGTGTACGCGTGGACGGACAGCCAGATTGTTTTGTGCTGGCTGAAGGCTTCGGTCCATAACTTAGAGGTTTTTGTTGCGAACCGTGTCTCCCAGATTGTGTCGTCTGAGGTCCCACTGACCTGGAGACATGTACCAGGAGAATTGAACCCGTCTGATTGTGCATCCAGGGGATGTCGGGCTCCTGAACTCGTTAGACACCATTTGTGGTGGGGACCACCCTGGCTTGCCAGGAGAGAATCGGACTGGCCCCACAGCCATGTAGTAGTATCTTCGGATCATGGCCCCAGAGCGGCCGTGCATGTTACCCAGAAGGCTGAGGACCCTGACGCCGGGTTTCTGCTGGACCGGTATAGCTCACTTGACAAGTTGATAAACGTGTCCACTTGGATTAGGAGATTCGCTCGAAATTGTCGTACTCCTCGCGATCAGCGAACGTTGAACCCTATTCTGACTCCGGCAGAGCGAAACGAGTCGCTACTGAATTTGGTCCGGTTGGTACAGTCCTCGAAGTTTGGGGCAGAATTGGAGATTATACGAAGTGGACGTTCGAAATTGAAGGGAGCCGTCGCGCGTCTCAACCCCTTTGTTGATTCGACCGGGTTACTTCGGGTAGGAGGAAGATTGCGCAATGCGAATCTGTCGTATTCGGCTCGTCACCCACTTCTGCTCCCCAAGGGGGGACAGTTAGTTGAATTGCTGGTGACTGATCGTCATATTAAAAACGCGCATGCCGGCTGTAACGCGTTGTTGGCCACGCTCCAGCGGGAGTTTTGGATCTTATCTGCCCGCCGTGTCATACGGAACATCGTGTTTCGGTGCATGCCTTGTTATCGACTTAAGGCTGCCACGATGCAACCTCTCATGGGGGACTTGCCCCCTGATCGTGTGAATGAGGTCAGACCGTTTTCAGGTGTTGGTACGGATTTTGCCGGACCGTTTATGGTGAATAGTTCACGATTGCGTACCGCTAAGCAATACAAGGCGTACCTATGTGTGTTTGTTTGTTTATCCACCAAGGCGGTACATCTCGAGCTCGTTGCTGATCTCTCGACAGAGGCTTTCATTGCTTGTTTGGATAGGTTTGTTTCTCGAAGGGGACTTCCAACTTTGATCCGCTCTGATAACGGCACTAACTACGTCGGTGCGGAACGATACTTACGAGAGATAGACAACTTTTTGAATGTAAATAAAGTGGATATTGGAACGGCCCTCTCCCGTCGGGGTATACAGTGGACCTTCAGCCCACCGAGTTGCCCCCACTGGGGTGGGATTTTTGAGGCCGTAGTTAAGTCAGCTAAGACGCACTTGGGGCGTATAGTAGGTCAGACCGCGCTGACTTTTGAGGAGCTCGCGACATTGTTTTGTAAGATCGAGGCCGTTCTCAATTCGCGACCGTTGTGTCCGCTCAGCTCGGATCCAAATGACCTGGAGGCTCTGACCCCAGGCCATTTCTTGATAGGACAGCCACTTAACGCGTTGCCCGAGCACCCCTTCGAGGGAGTGAAATTGTATCGGTTGTCAAGGTATCGGATGTTGCAGCAGTTTACTCAGAATTTCTGGAAGCGTTGGTCGCTCGAGTATCTGCATATCTTACAACAGCGCCTTAAGTGGACTGACAAAACCAGCCCCCCTAGTGTTGGTGACCTCGTTCTGGTTAAGGATGCTAACCTACCGCCACTACGTTGGCGCAGGGGGCGCATTGTTAACTTGTTCCCTGGCAAGGACGGGACCCCCCGGTCTGCGGAGGTTCTAGTAGGAGGCTCGGTTCTAAAACGAGCGGTAGCAACGTTGTCTCGGCTGCCCGTAGATTAGGGGACAGGTGGGTGCCTGTCCGGGCGGGTGATTGTTCGATTCCAAATCGATATTCGATCGATGGTTTCGGAACGGCCATTTTGAATTTGACGTTGCTGCCAACCTCACAGTTTTTTGACAACGGACAGACGAAAGCCCTCGCAATGTAAACGCGTATTGGTCAGGGTATTGAAATTAAATCGCAAGCCATCTGGAATGTATTCGGGTTTCCCTCAGGATTGTCTATATAGCTGAGTGTGTTGTGGTTCCCCGAACCAGATAAAGTTCGCATTTACGTGGCCGATTGGTTTTTCCCACGTAACATAACCTGTGTTGGAACACTGTGCTCATCGAAGCTGGCCTGCCAGTCATACCTGGTTGGCTGAAGAACCTGTCTACCAAGAAGAGCCTAGGGTGCACCCGGGCCTTGCAGAGAGACAGGAGGTTGACGGGACCGAAGCACAGACCAGGTTAGATCGACTCCATTTACCTTAGCTCGGTGAATCGCCGACGTTCACACTTCTTGGCAACTGATCGCTACGCTACCTCGTAGCTGATGGGCCCCTACGAGGTCATTAGGTGCCGAGAAGCCTGAACAACAGGTACTCTAAGTGTACTGAAATTTAGCTACAGTCTGAAAGTTTCAAGTTAACTTCGTCTCCCGTTACCTTTAGCATATGATGCGTGAACTGGCACTTGGGCGCACTGAGCACCGTGTGCAGCATATTGAGCGCGTCGTCGCTGTACAGCATTGAGTACAGCTGTGTGTCTACACGACACACTTGCAGCACTGTAGCGAGCGCACACGCCTGCTCCTGGGGTGTGCCGTCCAGTTCCACCACCTGGGCACAACGAATAAAGTATAACAACATTTCTGTGGGGAGGCAGTATGCTCACGGCCAAGGAATTAATTAAATCCGATAGCCCTTCACGTCAGCTAGCGAGCAGTAACTTATTCTCAAGACCTTAATTTCCAGGTTTTTTGCCTAAAGAGGTGAGCACGCCATTAATAAAAAGAAGAATAAGAAGAAGTTTGCAGGAAGATATCTCATTTTAGATATAAGCTCGCTTTTTCATGTAAGTTTACCAAATTTTGTTTAACGTGCAATAAAGAATATAAATAAATATAGTTTTTAACTTTTTAGTTCGAAGTGCTTTAAAAGCGTGTGTTTTAGTTTTTTAATCTATATTAATTTTTAATTTTTTTAGTTCGAGTGCGCGAGCCGGACAGTTAGAGGTTGTGTGAGAAATTAATTAATCCTGGCGATCCTAATCAGGATAATGAGATAAACTTATGAAATTATTACATTGTCGCTGATTCTTGATAAGTGTACAAAGTTTGAATTGAATCTGTCCGTTTAAAGTGGGTCAAAATCGAGTCCAAAGGAGTCGGTTACATACAAACAAACAAACAAACAAACAAACATACAGGTGAAGCTAATAGAAGCGTGATTATAAATAAACAACGTAACATAACATAACAGAGCGTCACGCCTTTTCGCTTACGGGGTGGCAGAGGCACAATTGTGCCCACTTTGGGCCTGTTATTGAATACTCCATTTTACGTGACAGGGGGCTAGCCCATCGCCGCAGCTATGGAGTAATTATGGTTTCCTCGCGATGTTTTCCATCACCGTTAGAGCGCCCGTATAATGTACTTAAGATAAATTAATTATCTCATTGGTACATGGTCAGGAATCGAACCTGCATCTCCTGTGTGAGAAGCAAGCGTGAAACCCATTAGACCACGGAGCTCAATCTACACACTAAATACCTAAATAAACTTAACCGAATACGGGATAAATTAAATAGCACTGCAAACTTAGTAAAATATTAGAGAAATAACGAACAAAGGTTTGACATCCATCAAAGATAACTTTAATTTTGAATTTATTTTTATAGGAATATCAAAGATTTCAGCCACCTAAATATAATATACAAGCTCTATGGAGATAGAGTCAAGTGAATAAGAACTGCATATTACAATACTTACTGTAGGTAAATGCGAAGCTTTTCATTTGACGCCACAAGCAACTGTTATTTTTTACATAGGTGACCCTTGATTGGATGTCTCTTGGATGAATCACAGGTCGATATAATCAGAGAATGTACTAAGCTAGCACAGAGCTTAGCCTTGGCAAGTTACCAGTCGTGAACCCCTATTCTTTGTTTTACACGCAAAATTGTTGTTTCATGTATTTTGTATATATTGTTTGGTCGTTATAAACGCGCTGATAAGCCAAAAAATGTCCATTTCATAAGAATACCCTAGCTACATGAACAGCGTCCGCCCAACGCATATACTGCACGTCGACAGTCCCTTATGCCGGCCCTGCGAGGAAACAGCGACACGTGGATCGAGGCGGCTAAGCTTACCCTAGCAAACATGAACAGCAGTACATCCGGTCCGCCCAGCGCATACACTGCAGGCGGCAGTCCCTTGTGCCGGCTGGGCAGCGGCGCGCCGGCCCAGCGTGGGAACAGTGTCTCGGGGATCGAGGCGGCGGGGCCGGCAGCGGCAGCGACGCTAGCGGTGGTGGACGCCATGATGCTGGCGGACGACCCGACGCGGCCCGCGAATACTGGGGAATTCGTTGTTATAGCCGTGCGAGTATTTGTATAATTCGGACGATATTACGTTTTGAATCTGGGATGGACCACGTATGTATTTACTAGCTGTTGGTTTCTAAATTGCCGTTACCTCCGATTTAGGCAGCAGCAATCTCGAAACAAGAGGCTAGTAAGTCCATTTGTAAGAGATAATACAGAGAGGTGGCGGAGAAGAGAAAGAAAATAGGAGGTAGATTAGCGAACAGAACATTCACATTTATATAAAGGCACATTTCTATATACAGGCCCCACAGCGACAAACAGCGACTTCACACACATATATACATCCAACACCTTGGGATTTTCATTTTCTTCCTCCCAGGGATTCGGACCCGGGACTTCTCGCTTGGGAGGCTGAGCCTGGAACCGCAACGCCACACTTGTCGTCGTCGTCGTCGTAGTCGTTGTAGAGTTCAAAAGGCAGAAGTCAACGGCGTTAAATCTGATGGATCGGGAGTAAAAATTGGCGTTCCACAAGGTTCCATATTAGGCCCTTTCTTATTCCTGTTATATATTAACGATCTGCCTTTCATGGTGGAGAATTTGACTGACATAGTGTTGTTTGCTGACGATACTTTATTGGTCTTCAAAATTGAAAGACAAAAAGAAGATTTTGATGATGTTAATGGTGTATTGTCTTTAACCTTGAATTGGTTCACAGTTAATAATTTATTGTTAAACGTTGGTAAAACCAAGTGTATCAAATTCTCACTTCCAAATGTCAGGCAAGTTGAGACCAGTTTAGTGTTAGACAGCAACACGTTAGAATCAGTAAATGACACAAAGTTTCTTGGAATAACCATTAATAGCTATTTGCAGTGGGGACCCCACATAGATAAATTAGCTGGTAAATTAAGTTCTGCGGCTTACGCTGTTAGTAACATCAGACAACACACGGATGTGGCTACATCTAGGCTAGAATATTTTAGTTACTTTCATAGTGTTATGTCCTATGGTATCTTGTTGTGGGGGAAAGCAGCGGATATTCAAACTATTTATATTTTACGGAATAAGCTATTCGAGCAATTTAAAATTTAAAACGAACAGACTCCTTAAAAGAACTTTTTAATGAAATTGACATACTAACTGTAGCTAGTCAATTTATTTTCTAAAATATAATGTATGTACCCAAGAACCTTACAAAATCTTCCAAACTCAGCAATAGCTGTTATGTTTACCTAAGAAATAATCACAGACTAGTTGCGCCCTGGTTTAGACTCGCGAAGGTTAGCAATCTTTTCAAGGGTCAGTGCATTCTCTACTACAATAAGATACCTCTGAAGATTTAGAAATTGCCATTTGAGCAATTTAAACATAATGTTAAAGCGACTTTGTCGAAAAAAGAATACAATGTTCAAGATTACTTAAATGACGGGACTGTATGGGGTTAATCTAGCTCAACAGACCTTGCTGTTAATAATTTTGTAAGTATTTGTTCCTGCTTATTAATCATAATAATTATATTGTTCTATTTATATTAGTTAAGCACAACCAATTTTAAAAGAGATCCTAAAAACTATCTGTGGGAGTTTCTACGCCCTTCGTCTCCCACAGTGGTCCAATGTAGAGAAGAGGCAAAAAATGATGTTTGCTAAGTATGTGTACATTAATAAAGAACTTAGACTTTGAGTTAGGTCCGGTTGCAGGCGTACATTTGGTAACCTTATTATTAAGCATTTTGCAGATTTTAAGTGACAAGTTACTAGCTTGTCGTCTGATAGACATCTAAGCCCTCGAATACACTAGCACCCGTAGTTTATCGTGCAATTTATCGCGTCTAAACGTCAAAATTCGCGATTCACTCAAACGAAAATGTAACACAGACGCGATAAAATGCGCGGTAAATTAAAATAGCGCGGGGCATCTTACGGGGGCGGGCGGGACCACTATTAAGGTTTTTTGAACAAAATGCAGCATTGAAGTTACGAACCTGTTGGTAAAGCGACGGTTTGATGGTAAAGGTTCATGATGCTCGGTGATTCTGCTGAGAAGGTCAGTAGAAGGTTGTCTTGTAGCTCCCGTATTTTTGTTGAAGACATCTCGTAAACCTGTAATTCAATAGAATTTCATGTTACCGTTTTTTATTCCACCAAAAGTGCAAAATACAGCTGCGTCCTTCCTGCTGTCACTATAAAATATATGAATTTGACAAGTCGTTTTAATAATATGTTGTTTGTGAGTTGAAAGTATTAGTTAACTTACTTGATCCCAGTCGATGTTCCTGTCCAAGATCTGTGGAGTAATGACCAGAGCGTAGTTCGGGGTTTGACGCTCTACCTGTAGACAGAATCTAATTTGAAGGATACATTACTATACCCTTATTCACATAAAAATGAAGTAAACTAACAACATCAAATGTCAATTCTTGAAATAATGTTGCCATGTAGTTTGGTAGTGATGTTCTCATTCATTCTAAATAAAATGAAAAGCTGTATATTTTGAATAGTGTTTCTTTACAATCAGAATTTGTAATTAATGTTTGTCACAATTTACGGTGACATTAGATAGCATTACCCTTTATTTCCATTTGAGGTAGCAGAAGCAAATTGTGTCCACTTTTTGTGAGTAATAGTAATAATGAGTAAGAAAACATATGCACTGACTAATGCTATTCGCCCTCTCGCTAACCGCAATGGTATAAAAACATTTTGCTTTTCATTTTATTCATAGTAGGTATAGCTTGTTCAAACTAAATGCAGTCAATAAGATATAATTGAGACAATAGAATGAACTAAATCATTCTTAAACCCAACACATTTTTTTTTTACCAAAAAGCGGTAACACTGGAACTGTCATTTTACTTCGTTGTTATGTGAATAAGGGAATATTCTCTATTTGCCGAAACAAGTCAATGGGAAAGAAATGCACTGGCGTCTGATTGGAAGAGCCACGACGCTAAGACCGCGTTCATAGTGCTATTTTTTTGTTTTTTCGTGTGACTCGTACCGTTCGGACGTGCTTTATTATCTTGTGATAATGCAATTGATAACTTTTCCATATGATCCGGCTTGTTTATTGGACTTTGTGATAGAGTTAATAACTGACGAGTTGCCGCTTTTTTAACGGATTAGTCGACTAGTGAAGATGGCTGAGGGAATAAGCGGAAATGATTCTGTGGAAAGAAAACCCAAACGAACCTAACTAAAATACTGCCTATATGTAGCGTGTGCATATGTATGCATGAATTAGATATGTTTGTATTATATGAGTTTAAAAATAAAATAAAGGTTTATATGAAATCGGGTATTTTTTGTTTGTACAATATATACAAGTATTTTTATTTTAGTAATACACCTCATAACTTCTGTTGTCTGTTATTATAGTTTTTGTGTTATTCTTGACATTGGGTTGACCTGTCGGTATGTCCTGCGGAAAACAAAGTTTTTTCTACGATGGGTTGTACATGACTTCCGAGCGTCGTTTTAGCAGGATAACACTCGTTCTATGGCTGGCATATTGCCGCGCAGCAGAACAATAGAAGAATGAGCTGTTTGCGATTTGTAACGGCGACGTCCGAAGTAACAATTTGACATTTACTGTTGTCGTGTCAGCGACAAACGAGTAGGTTTTCTATTGAAGTACTCGATTTTGACGGATTTTGACGAAAGGGAATCGGTAGAAAACTGCTTACGTTCGTGCAACATGTGGTGCCGACGTTATTGAGACTTGATGAGCCTGTAATCGGTTTTGACATTTCTTTTTTACTTCTCGCCTGAACGATAATACCTGATTCGAAGAGCTCATTAGATAATTTATTATGAAATACAGGTGTTAATCACAAAAATATGATTGGCGACCGCATGGCTGGAACGCTTTCTCTAATAGGTACCCGCATATCCTTTCTATATACTCGGGGCTATAACCCAATGCGTCATGTGGCCGTGTAGGCAGTCGGGAATCTTAACCCCATGTCCCTACATCATTACGGTACGCGCGTGGATGTGCTGCAGGTCCACATGTGAGAGTCCGCTGTACATTTAAGTGAGAAAAGAGGCCAGACGCTTGATGCATGGTCCTAGAAATACCTTTATACAATGAATAGAAAGATATGAGGATGTGCTGAACATACAGAATAATAACTAGATGACAGATTTGTTTGTCAAGAATTAGAACATAACCCTTTAAGAAACGTTCAGTACCTCCTCTCTGGTGTGCCTTTGTACAACTATCCCACTTAGAATGTTTATCTAGATTAATACTGACGTTTTGAACGATATAAGACAGGTTTCCTTCACAACTTAAGTTTGGTTACAAAGTGTCCGAGTCATAGAAATTTTCAGGTACTACATCCCAGGTTAAATAAAAATAAACCAGATAAACATTGTCGAGAAACTGTTGTTTAAATTGTCACTTTTCTTTTTAAGTAACTTCTGGTAACTAGATTTACCAGTGGCGCCCTCTTTTAGGTAAGAACACTTATTTCACTAGAATAATCGACCTGTAAAATCGGCACACGAACCCCACATCTACCACGCCTAGTCGGCCAGAAAATATTAATTAACGAGTTATCTCGTGTCATCGAATTGAAAAATTTTAAGTACCGAGTTATGTCGTTACTCGACACTCAAAACAGAAAAATGTTTAGTTGAGAGTACAAAATGTAGCCACATCATGAATGCGCCTTTACTTCTTACCAGTTTCGTTGACGCCCACTAGGCATTTTTTGACCTTGACCTTGAATTAAATTGTGTAACAGAGACAACGCTCTATTTAATTGTTTCGGCAAATTTCGTATAAGACGCTGAACCTGGCTTTGATTTCCGTGCAGGCATTTACGAATATGAATAAAATAAAGACAGCTTATGGGTTCCACTGTTTCAGGTTTGACTTCTGACTCCTTAAACTTACCTATGTAAAACAAACTTTTATTCTGGCGATTTCAAAAGACGTACATAACAAAAAGTGAGAGAGAGATAGAGAAAGAGTCTTTGACTACATCCCTCGCGCATACCTGCTGCTGCTGCTGCTTACACACACCAGGCGCTGAACAGCACTTCCGCAATCCATAGAATAAACTCTTACCTGCGTATTAGCTGCATGATGCGAGCCCGGTCCGAGCGCAGCCGCGCGCAAGGCAGCCGGCGCGTCGAGCGCGGGTGCACGGTACACGCGCACGCTCGCCACGTAGCAAACGCATGCGCCAGCGCACGCGCCCGACACGTGACCGAGCTGCACGTTCGTGGGGGTCACCTTGCGAACGAGCAGGCCTAGTGGGGAGACCAATTTTAGAGTGCATTTTAGATAACTTTTCCCTGCGTCGTTAAGTTGGCAGTTCACAAGTGTCTAAAAAATAGGGAAAGCAATATCCGGTTGCTAGACTCAGATGACAGTTCCTCGATTTAAACAATAAGATAGCGCGTATGTTTTTGACAGATTATCTTAACCTCTTAAAAAATTAGACATGGGGTCATTCCTACTCTATCCCATAAGCGCTGCTTTTTGGTGAAATTCTTATTTTGTTTAATTTGAAGAAACCTGCGGAGTTAGCTGGCTATCAATGTTGTTTTTTTCACATACAAGTCCGATAAGAAATTTATTAAGCAAAAGATTCATGAAAATAAGTACAGAGAATATAAATAAGATATTCATTCTAGTTCAAGACGTATGGGACTGCCGCTCCATCCTCATATAGGCCTGTGCGATTCCACCTATGGCGGGTGCCGCGGATGCACATGCTGCTAGCCCTGATGATGGCGGTTTGAATTCTTGCTCGTAGCCAGCCCATTATTGTGGCAGGGGTCCGGTTTCAGCGGTCCGCCAGTGTTTCGGCGAGGTGTTTAGTGAATGATATCATTTGTGGAGCAAAAACTCCGTCGACAGAGGTTACTAAAGGGGTGAAGGTGGTGTGGCGCGTCTCGCATGGGTCGCAGTACTTCCTTTTCTTTTCTTCTTCAGCTGAACGAAGGACAGCCGCTACGGGGCGTGATGCGTGGGAGGGAGCGTCGGTGTCTATGACACGGATATCAAATAACGCCTCCTTCTGGGCAATCCATACCCCCCGACAAGCCAAGTCTCCGCTTTTGTTTTTGTTGCTATTGATCTTTCTATTGCTCTTTTCTTTTTGGATGGTAATTTTGTTAGAATGCTTTCTAGAGTTTCGTTCTCGTATGTTTCTTTTTCCTTGTTTCCTTCCTTTCTTGCGTTACGCAAAGAATTGTAGTGTTCAGCAAGGTTTATGTCTTTTATCTCGGTTAGGGCTGTTGAAAGTATTGTAGATCCCTGTTTTGAGATTTGGTATGCACGGTTTGGTGTGTTGAAGGGGTCAGAAAGGGCAAGTCCGCCTTTGTGGACTGGGAGGGTAAATAGCTGGGTTTCAAGTTTTCTGATTTCGCCTCCGATTAGTGTTGGTATGAATTTGTCGTGTAATGTGTTAGTTAAGGGTTCAAAAAGTTCTTCTGAATTTTTTAAGACACGTAGTAGGAAGGACCATTTAAACTGAGCTGCTTTAGTTAGGGCAGTGTAAGCGGCTTGAGGTGAGTTTTTGCAGATTGTTGTGAGTTTCTCGATGATAGATATCCATTCGGTTACATTCTTTTTTACGAAGTCGTCCCCTCCTGTCCCTATGTAGCCTCCTAGGAAGCGGGAGCCGGTAACTATGGAGACGTTGGTACCGGAGAACGTCTTTTCTGCGGTAGACTTGTCAGTTTCTGACACTATTAGAAATGATTTTTTACCTTGTGGTAAGTATCCGTATGCTGGGCCTGTTTTGTTTAAGTTGTCCCACCATTGTCGTAGGCTTTGGAAAGTGCCTTGCGCGGAGGAGTCATCGGCGTACCAGCATTGTGTGACTGTGTTTTCGGTTTTAAGTTTGTTAATTATTGGTAGTGTTGCAAGCGCGTAGAGTGGCATTGCGAGTGGGTCTCCTTGGGTTACGCCTTCTCTGCTATATAGTCTTGTATCAGAATCGCGAAATACCAATTCAGCGTGGCCATTGTAAGTATTATAAAGAAAGCGGGCGCAGTGTGGCCAGTATATTCTTGCTTGCCAGAGGGCTAGTTGTCTATTCACGGCGTTAAAAGCATTGTTCGCGTCAACGAGGAGCATTCCCCAGTTTGAACCAGGTTGGCAATCTCTTTGGAAGACATCGGTCATGGCATGAATGACGCCTTCGATGCCACTGTCCAGTCCACTGCAGAGCTGTGACTGGCCGCATGCTTCAGTGACTTCAGAGCCTGTTGCTAAGATCATGCATTTGGATAATATTCTTCGTAGGCATTCGCCGATGCCGATAGGTCTTACGCCTGGGCATTTGTCTAAAGCAACAAGTCGGCTTGACATTAATACTTGTATTTGAGTCCAGGGTATGGTTTCGTTGCTAAGTTTCGTTGTGAGCTGCGCTACGGCTTCTCTTAAATGGGCGCTTGCTTGGCCGAAGCGGAGTAGGAAATCTCTCCAGTTTTCGGCTGTGCATCCAGTGGGGCCTCCGCCGCCGTGTAGTTTTCTCGCAACTGTTTCGACATGGTCACAAGTTATTTCGATTTCAAGGAGTGGTGGGAGTTTTGTGACGTCTTTGGGGAGAGTGAATAAAGCGGGATCTGGAGTATTAGGCGGGGGGTGCTTTTCTCTCAGCACATCACTGACGGTTTTACCGGATGGATCAACTTCAGTGTCTGGGTTTAAAACTTTGCTCGTGTCTTTTGTGAGGAGCCAGTTGAGCGCTTCCCGCGTTTTTCCATGTAGTATCAGTCGTGTGAATAATTTTGTTTCTTGGTCATTGTTGTTTTGTTTCCGGTTTCTTGTATTCCATATAGATTTATCTGCTTTGGTGAATTCCGTGATGAGTTCCTCGAAACGTTTGTCTGCCCAGAGTTTTAGGCGCCGATCGAGTAGTCTCAGTATATCTTTCATTTTTCTAACGTTTTTGTCTCTTTGCAGTATGACCGCAGCAAAGGTTAATACGCGTTCAGAGGGGTAGGTTGATTTGGTTAGATGCTCAATTTCGTCGGCCAGAGTGTGTACGAATTTTCTACTGGCAGTACCGCATGGGAGGTCGTATAGCTTGCCATGAAGGTTACAGACGTTGTCCCAATGCCTTTGCCAGATGCCAGACTTGGGTTGGATGGCATTCAGGAATGGGGATCCGAAGGCTTCTTCCAAAGGTGACATTGGTGTTTGCCCATCGGTGGTTGTTTTAAGAGTAGCGGATGCTGATTGGTTTAGTACATCGTTGTGTGCTGATCTCATGTGACGCTGGAGCCCATTTTTCTTGAATTTCCTGGGGCATAGCGGGCATTCGGTGTCAGCTTGTGACATATGGGTGGGTATTTACTTACTTGAGCTATTTGCACTATAATTTTGTTGTTTAGCTCTCGGATAAGGGTAAGATGAATAAAAACAAGGGATTTTGTTGATAAATAAAGGTCTAAAGGAAATAATATTAAAATGAAGTATTTTTGTGAAAAATATGTCTATTTGACGTGACAGCTGACCATAGACTTTATGTTGTTTTCATTCTTTAAAATAACTACCTGGTTTTACTACGTATAGGTATATAGTATTGATGTCTTAATAATTTGTGGTAGGTATTACATACAGCAGTGGTCATATATTTACAGACATACTATTATTGTAACTTGCTACACAATTTAAAAATATTTTTGTGTAAGTGCTGTGTAATGTTAAAACTAAATTTTATCAACAAAACTTGTCTGTTCCTAATCTTTTATTCGGTTTATCCTGATTGCAAGCAGTATAAACTTAAAAAATATATGGCCATATAATTAAAGTCACTCCATTTGCTGAGAAGAAATAAATAATATATTGTTATTATTGAAAATATCTTTATTCCACAAAATTTCTAACACATTTATAAAACATTCCGGTACGTATCAATATTTGGTCCGGGGGCGTTTAACACATTGTTTTCAGTCAGAACTAATCATATAAATTTTAGTTTCAAAAGAAAAAAGCACATATTGGAAACATGTGCTTTTTCTTTTGTTCATATTTTTTAAGCAAACGCTAATCTTGCATTAACATTTTTGTTTTTCAAAAGTGCCACTTTCCGTTGCACTTTCATTCAAATTTGCCTCACATAGTCTCCGTTCAATTATTCTTGCAACAAAGTAACAACTACTGTGCGGGAAGACACTAAGATGGTATCTCTTAGAGCTTTCCCGCAGAATACTTTTCCTTGGTCTCGGTTTTCTAGGTACGCTTTCGGTCGTGTTGAACTTCTTAAAATATTTTTATAGCATTCATTACCATGTCCTTAGAACAGCTCAAGTGGTTTCATGTGGTTCTGTATGATCAACCATTCTTATGAAAGTTCAAAATAATCTTCCTAGTAGACGAATCGAAACTTTTGTTTTTTTCCCATATTGATTGGTTTAAAACAAACGTATGCATTATATGAAAAAAGTTAGGTTTTATAGGTAATATCGACGTTTCATGAAAATGCGCGGCAAAACAAAGAAAAACGGAATGTATTTTTTTCCTTTTTTTTTTAATTGAGAACACCGCTTTTATTGTCTATATAATTAAAAAAAATATAGCTGGCCAGCTAAAATTTCATTAAAAAAAATTGTGTTACGTTCCCTCAGTGAGCAGTGTCTAAACTACTAACGAACACAACTATTTCCGTCCCAAATTTTCAGAATACAACGTCATGTATGATATTATAACAATGACACTGGATTAAATACCTTTTTTAGCTAATGGGAATACCATAATTAAGTTTTTGGTGGTCAATAAGTGGGTGTCTTTATTTATGTGACCACCATATACACAGTCAGGTCATAAGTTCTGTCACACAATAAAAACTTTTGAATTTAGAACGCTGGCCACAAAAAAGTTTATTGAATTCGAATTACGAATTTTTAATGAAAATAAAAATACGTACATACTTTTTAGAATTTTCCTCATTTTTAAATATGGAGTGGACACTTAAAGAAGACCGTGTCGCAGTTATTGCGTTGCATCGTTGCGGTTACGCGCCAATTCAGATTTTCGACTTACTGAAAAATTTGAATATAACCAAAAGATTCGTTTATCGTACCATAAAACGATACAATGAAGACTCTAGTGTACATGACAGGTCAAGAAGTGGTCGCCCTCGCTCTGTTAGGACTCCAGCAGTGATAAAAGCTGTGAAGGCGCGAATTCAAAGAAATCCCATACGTAAGCAGAAACTGTTGGCCCTTCAGATGGGGTTAAGCAGGACCACGGTGAAAAGGCGGCGCCTTAATCAAGGATGCCTTGAGTGACTCCAAATCAGGATGAGGCTTTGAGCAGGCCTTTTCCTCCAAGTGTTGCCATATCTTGTAATCTAACGGACTCAAATCTGGACTGGAGGAGGGCCAGTCTTCGTGCCGGATGAAGTCGATTTCACGCGCCGCCAGCCAGTCTTGTGTGCTTTTCGCTCTATGAGCTGGCGCAGAATCTTGTTGGAATACCCAGTGCCTGTTATTAAACATGGTATGAGAAACAGGTTCCACAAGGTTCTTGAGGACTGTATTTTGATACACAACTGCATTTGTTTTTAAGCCTTTCTCACAAAAATGTACCTCAGTTAAGCCCCAATAAGAGACTCCCAACCAAACCATGAGCGAGGATGGAAAATGACCTCGTTGGACACGCGGAATACGGTTGCTCGCTTCTTCACTGCTGTGTGCGTACACCTTATCATTTTGTTTGTTGTAGCTCTCTTCCACGGTGAAAATTTTTTCATCCGAAAAAAGAATTTCCCGATGCTTTTTTCCCGCGTACCGCTTCAACAAAGCGCGGCATCTCTTCAGTCTCAGGTCCATTAAACGAGCGTCCAAACGATGTCCTGTTTTTCTTCGATATGCCCTAAGCCCTAAGTCTTCATTTAACACCCTTTTCACCGTGGTCCTGCTTAACCCCATCTGAAGAGCCAACAGTTTCTGCTTACGTATGGGATTTCTTTGAATTCGCGCCTTCACAGCTTTTATCACTGCTGGAGTCACAATTCACAATTCACAATTCTTTATTGCACAGAACATTAAAACAAAACATTTTACAAGAAATTAAAAGGCAAAGGCGAGCTTATCTCTCAAGAGAGATTTCTTACAGCAAACCTATCAGGATAGGATACATATAAACTGAAAAGGGTAGTCTAGTGCAATTATAAAATTACTAAATACCAATAAAATATAATACTTACTATAAAAATACATATAATAAAAGAAATAGTAGATAAAATAAAAATAAACAAATAATAATAATAAACAGATAATAGTACATTACTTCAGAGGGAAGAAAGTGACAGTTCCATACCGAGATTATGGCATTTGCGCCACGAGCTTGCGAGGGGCGCAAACCATTTGAGGTATGGAACTGTACTTTATCCTGAGGTATGTATAGTGCTTTTTATTACACCTACGAGGAAAATTATAGACATAAATGCATCCATATTTTACAAAAAACACAAAGATAAATGCTAAATCAATCGAAGTTTTTGCGAGAATGCGCGGGCTTTTCCTTTTTTTATTCGCCCGTTTCTGGAGTAGGCTAAGATCATAAGGTCATGCAGCCACTTCTTCCGTGATTCCGCGCGTTTTATATACAAAAATTATTTCGTTTTTAATTTTCTGTATGCACCAAGGAGGTTGGTAACTGGTAAAAAAAAACTGTATGTGGCCAGTAACAATTTACTTGAAATTTAATTAGTAGACAGTTAAAGTCTCTTTGCAGTATGACTGCTGACAAATAAAAAAAAAAACCGGGTATGTAATGGAATTTCATACATACTTCCCACCCTTGGGTCGGAAGGATTTTCATACAAACTTCCATACCTTGGGATGAAAGGATTTGAAGGGCGGGATAAAGGCGTTTCTTCCCTCTAATTGGTATAATTAGTATGTATTTTCAGAGCAGGTGTGATAAAAATACAATTACATACTTATATATACAATACCTATGATGAAAGAGAAAGTAAGTGCTCATTCAAGCGATTCTTAAAGGAGAAGAGAGTGGGACTATCCCTAATAGTGCAGGGAAGTGCGTTCCACAGCCGAATGGCCCTCAGCCTGAACGAGTGCTCGTAGGCGACGGCGAGTCCTAACAGAGCGAAGGCGACCACTTCTTGACCTGTTATCTACACTAGAGTCTTCATTGTATCGTTTTATGGTACGATAAACGAATCTTTTGGTTATATTCACATTTTTCAGTAAGTCGAAAATCTGAATAGGCGCGTAACGGCAACGATGCAACGCAATAACTGCGACACGGTCTTCTTTAAGTGTCCACTCCATATTTAAAAATGAGGAAAATTCTAGTACACATTTTTATTTTCATGAAAAATTCGAAATTCGAATTCAATAAACTTTTTTGTGGCCAGCGTTCTAAATTCAAAAGTTTTTATTGTGTGACAGAACTTATGACTTGACTGTGTATATATAAGATATTTTATTAACTGTTGGGTAACTTTTTTTTTAAAGCAAGCAGCACTGGTTTCCATTCTACCTAATTAACGGCGAAGGGGAAAGTTACCATTGCATGATTTTAAAGTTTAAGTAAAATAAGATTTTATTTTCCAAACGAAACAAGAAAATTCATCAGAAAAGTCGTTAGCGTTATTTCAGAGCACACTGACTGATAACTTAATTAGTTACCTTGTAGCGGTAGCGAAACCGTTTCGCATTCACATCCGTTCACGAATAGTGTCACCTGCGAATAAGAAACGAAGAAAAATCTGTGACAAAATTATTAAGGAGATAAGAAATCTCGCCTCTTTTATGCTTCGCCCATGTATTTTTTTTACTTCTTATCATAAGTTTTCTGTATGTTTTTTCATCATTATCATCTTACTTAGACTATATCCATCCATTGCTGGGCAAAGGCCTCTTTTCTAAAGCGCCAATCTTCACGGTCCTCTGCCAACCACATGTCTGGAGTTGTTCAATAAACAAAATTCAAAAATTCAAACCTGAGCCCTGTTTACGAACAATTACGCTTCAAATAAGTAAGCGAATCAAATTGTCTATGATTTTTAGTTGTCAATGATTCTTATAAACAATGGCATAATCATTTCATTTAGACTCGCCTACTTTTTCGATATGTCAAATCTTCATGATCGGGGTCAAGGGGGTTATCACAACCCTTAAAGCGATTCAGATCAGGTTGAAAACATGAACATCATTTCATCAAGAACCGTTTTCATTCCAATAATAATGCGGTTTATTTACATAATACCAAGACGACGGTCATGGTAATTTTTGCGGATCAGTTTAGGTTCCCAAAGACGTTGTGTAGGTAGTACCCCCCCGCCCCCCTCTCTGATTCCCACGTACTTGTATATGTATCTTCCTCCTGTGTACGACCTCCTTCACATTGAGCCCGACGCACGCCCACGCGTGTGCCGCCAGCGCCGCCTCGGCACGTGCCTCGCTGACCACGCGCTCGCAGCCCGGCTCCGGCCGCGACAGCTTGAACGTGAACGTGCCTGCAGGGGGACACGATAGAACATTATCATGAACGCTCGGTTCCCGAGAGGAAAATTAGCTGTGACAACTTGTTAAACTCATTTCAGCCAAACAAGTCCCGGTAGTATTAATTCATTTTCGATTAATCGCCTGTAGAATTTGACAACTCTATCATAAACTGGGGGGTAAGCTTCTTACATCTTGACAGATGGTTCAAGCAAGGTCTGTTTGAGATCACCGCCACTTACGGCAGGGGGGTCTTACTGCACATTTTGGGTACGTTGCAGCGGCCAACCCGACAGGCGGGAATTCAGTTATGTTGCCGCTCGCTAGGCTGGCAGTCACGTCGCGCGCTAGTCGCTCCTCATAAGCAACTTTTCTGTGATTTTTGCAACAACAATGACTTACCTTACATTTTAGGGTGTCTAAAAGAATTGTTCACAAATAAAATTCGATTCCTTTTTCATTGAATACCTTTTTGTTTAACTAAAAGTAAACACTTCAACCCAGTATAAAACAAATGACAATTACATAAGTAAGGAGGTAGGTAGCTACCGAGCCTTAAAATTTACCAATAGCCTGAATAAGTACTATAAACACCTCTCTTAGATAGAGTGGACTAAAATTCACAAACACAAATAATCGCATGTAGGTAACCATACCGTGATCAAGCGAGACAGGAGTTTACAGGACGACCTTGTGATGTCAGATTAAAAGAAGTAGTAATGCGGCGCAATCTAGCCTGCACGGGCGGGGCAACGGATTCAGTAGGTGCTTAGCGATTGTTGTAGGTAGCGCAGATGCGATCTAGATTGCGCTTTATTGTCGCGCAGCGAGAGTAGCTATTTATTCAAGTGTATTTGAGGAGATATCTTTCTGTACGACTACTGAGTATTCTGTGCTTATGGTTAAATATTCCGATCCGATAAATAAGTACAGTTATCGGCAAACTTCTTGAAAAATGTTGACTACGCAGAAGCGAGATTAAGGTCTCTTTGGTGGTGAGTGAGAGAGTTGCCCCACTACGACCGAGACAAATGTTTATTCAGGCGTCACCGTACAATACACAAAACAGTGTTTTGTTTTCGTATCTAAATGATAGAATTATAAGTAATTAGCATTTATAATTACTCCTGTTTATTGTTTGCATTTGGTTTTGTAATAATATCGATGACCTTTACGTTAAATTTCCTTATTCTCAGAATACTGAACCTATCTTGGCCTATGTTACCCCAGTGGAAAGGAGATTTAATGCAGTTTTCAAATATATATCGCTCATTTCTTACAATTATTTAGTTTACGCGTATTTACAGGCTAGAACAAAGCGGGGGGCACTACCCGCCACCCGCGGAGCGCGCGATCTGCGCTAAGGCAAGAGACCCTAGAAGCGAGTTTGGGGCGCAGGGCACGGGAGGAGTAAAACACGTTCTCATTATTTTTTTGTGTATTCTTCCCCTCAGATGCCATACCAAAGGCCACAGTACATCAGTCCCACTTTGAACTCGAGCACGTCGTTCCCCATAGAGAACAGATGCAACGACGCGCCAGGCTTGTTGCCGCTTCGCTGTCTACATCAGTCCTACCTGTAGCAGGATCGAACAACACTTCGAACAGTAGCGCGTCGTACCCGAAAGAGAACAGATGCAGCTACATCAGTCCTACCTGTAGCAGTATCAACCCACACTTCGAACAGACGCACCGAGTCGCCAGGCTTGTTCGCCGCTTCGCTGGTCTACATCAGTCCTACCTGTAGCAGTATCGAACAACACTTCGAACAGTAGCGCGTCGTACCCGAAAGAGAACAGATGCAGCTACATCAGTCCTACCTGTAGCAGTATCGACCCACACTTCGAACAGACGCACCGAGTCGCCAGGCTTGTTCGCCGCTTCGCTGGTCTACATCAGTCCTACCTGTAGCAGTATCGAACAACACTTCGAACAGTAGCGCGTCGTACCCGAAAGAGAACAGATGCAGCTACATCAGTCCTACCTGTAGCAGTATCGACCCACACTTCGAACAGACGCACCGAGTCGCCAGGCTTGTTCGCCGCTTCGCTGGTCTACATCAGTCCTACCTGTAGCAGTATCGAACAACACTTCGAACAGTAGCGCGTCGTACCCGAAAGAGAACAGATACAGGGAGTCGCCAGGCTTGTTCGCCGCTTCGCTGGTCTACATCAGTCCTACCTGTAGCAGTATCGACCCACACTTCGAACAGTAGCGCGTCGTACCCGAAAGAGAACAGATACAGGGAGTCGCCAGGCTTGTTCGCCGCTTCGCTGGTCTACATCAGTCCTACCTGTAGCAGTATCGATCTAAAATTAGAACAGCAGCGCGAGAACAGACGCACCTAGTCTGCTGGCTTGTTCGCCGCTTCGCTGGTCTACATCAGTCCTACCTGTAGCAGTATCGACCCACACTTCGAACAGCAGCGCGTCTTTCCCGATAGAGAACAGACGCACCCAGTCGCCAGGCTTGTTCGCCGCTTCGCTGGTCTACATCAGTCCTACCTGTAGCAGTATCGAACAACAAACACTTCGAACAGTAGCGCGTCGTACCCGAAAGAGAACAGATACAGGGAGTCGCCAGGCTTGTTCGCCGCTTCGCTGGTCTACATCAGTCCTACCTGTAGCAGTATCGACCCACACTTCGAACAGTAGCGCGTCGTACCCGAAAGAGAACAGATACAGGGAGTCGCCAGGCTTGTTCGCCGCTTCGCTGGTCTACATCAGTCCTACCTGTAGCAGTATCAATCAAAAATTAGAACAGCAGCGCATCGTTCCCGATAGAGAACAGACGCACCGAGTCGCCAGGCTTGTTCGCCGCTTCGCTGGTCTACATCAGTCTTACCTGTAGCAGTATCGACCCACACTTCGAACTGCAGCGCGTCGTTCCCGATAGAGAACAGACGCACCGAGTCGCCAGGCTTGTTCGCCGCTTCGCTGGTCTACCATCAGTCCTACCTGTAGCAGTATCGAACAACACTTCGAACAGTAGCGCGTCCTTCCCGATAGAGAACATATGCAGCGAGTCGCCAGGCTTGTTCGCCGCTTCGCTGGTCTACATCAGTCCTACCTGTAGCAGTATCGATCTAAAATTCGAACAGCAGCGCGTCGTTCCTAATAGAGAACAGACGCACCGGGTAGCCAGGCTTATTTGCCACTTCGCTAGTCTATATCAGTCCTACCTATTGCAGTATCGACCCACACTTCGAAAAGTAGCACGTCGTTCCCGATAGAGAACAGATGCAGCGAGTCGCCAGGCTTGTTCACCGCTTCGCTCCTCTGTGGCGACTTCACACGCGGCTCCTGGTCGACGGGCGCGTCCTGCCAATCGTCCATCGTGTCTGAAATTATAATTGGACAAGATCATTTGCTTACACTTGGAAGAGTAAAATAAAAGGGTTATAACCTTTTTTATGGAGACTGGCATACCTACGTTCCGCCATATTGAAATACTTCAATGATTTTTGCGGCCAGAGATGAAACTGGTGTCAAACGAAAGATCAATCAAGATTTTATAAAATGGTGAACAGATACGTATGCCTAAGATGTTACATGCTCTTTCGTCTAACATTGGTTGCTTGATTTTATTCTGAAATGTACATAAATATGACAACACCATTAATTTAGAAACTTCTCTCTGTATTTTATCTCAATAGAATACGTACCATACAATGTTTTATAATCATATTTCAAATGTAAATGGCCGCCTGTGTAAAATGGTGCTTTGATTATATTCTTTAGGTCTTAATACCGCTAAATCCAATCAGTTTTCCTGGAGTAAAACGGACAATATATTAGTATTTGTCATTTATTTATTTTCCCTGTTTTATCACTTTAAATTAATTGTCATATCAATGGAATATCGGTACAGGCTCAAAGCGATAAGATTGCCCTTACCGACAAATCTACCTCAGATTCAACCGACCACTTACCCCAATCATCATCAATATCAGACGCGACATTGTCTTGCGCCGGCTTCGACGAGCCGATCCTCAGCCACATGAGCGCGGCGAAGCCTTGCAGCCACGGCGCCCAGCCCGCGCCTTCCACGCCACAGCGGACGGCGGCGCATGACCAGGCTGACCGAATGCCTAAGGAATAGTGTGATTATTAATCATCGTCATCATCCATCGGCCCACATTTACCCCCTGCTGGCTATTCATCTACTTCCGGATACCGTAAATGAGACTTCGTCGGCGATTAAAGCCCATTCGTTTAAATAGTGACGGTGTACCACAATCGAGTGAGGGTTTATCAGACGCAATTGTGGTTATTATGTTCACATGTTTTTCTAAGGCGAAAACACATTTTTCAACACACTTGCTCGGAATGTGACTTTTATGGAAACGCGTAATAAGCTCCATTATGAACCTAAATGTTCATAATGTAGCTTATAACGCACTTCTCCGGTAGATTTTTATGCCTACAAACAATAAATATATTTGGGAATTAATAAACTATTTTTGGTTACGTACAAACATCAAATTTTTATCATTATTTCATCAGATTCAATTTTTTACAACAATTTAATTACCTTAATTTGCGAAATTTAAACATTATTAAAGGCTGTTTAGCGGTTTTGGCACTGTCTTTATTTACACCTGGGCGCGCATCGCTAGAGCGACGTGCGGATACAACAAAACCAGCGCGCCATTTTTCATTAAATGAAGTCATCATTATCATTCATCATCATCATCATCATCATCAGCCCTTGTCATCCCGCTGCTGGGCATAGGCCTCTCTCAAAGCACGCCATTCGCTGCGGTCACCCGCCAGTCTCGTCCACCGCTTTCCAGCCACCTTAGCGATGTCACCTGACCATCGGGCCGGTGGTCTGCCCGCCGTTCTATGTCCTGTTCGCGGCCGCCACTCTGTGGCTGCTTTGGTCCACCTTCCGTCTTCTCTTCTAGTGGTGTATTATCAATTTATTTATTTATATATTTATTTATTTAACTAAGCCTACAGCACAAATTCAAAAATAATATAAACAAAGAACTTAAACTAGTCATAGGCCAATTAAAGGCTTTCATTTTTAGGCCGAACATAAAATGGCAGTAAACTTAAACAATTTATAAAACAATTTAGAAGTACCGGGTACAGTTCAATAGGAATGGGAAGGGAATGTGTTTAGGAGTGTGTTTGTATGTATGTATGAAGTCAATGTGTGAGTGATAGATACAAATATATACATATAGTCACAACTGTATAATGAGAGAGAAAACTTCAGCACATTTGATGTTTGCTGCCTTTCTTTCAGCTGGAGCATTAAGTGCCCCCTGAACTGGCCGCGTGACTGGTGGAAGATGTCCAGGTCTGCGAAGTGTGTGTTGTACGTTCTTGGCAGGCGGCAGCTGGGAGAATTGGCCGCGTAGTTAGTGTGGGCAAAGGGTACATGTAGTCTGTTTTTTTCGTCGCAAGTATGCGCATGGACACTCGGCTAACTTTTCGGGCTCGCCAATGTCTCGCGCGAATAATGCCGCCTCGTGATCAACTTTACACACTTGTATCATGATGTACTATTTCGGTGTACGTAGCAGAGCCAAAAACACAACCTTATAATGCTAAATTCCAAATTCACTTGCGGGTGTACGTCAAGAGGCTGCACATGCCAAGGCGGCGCGATCAAAGGCGGCGTTACCAAAATGAATAAACCTTCACTTCGTGATTGTCATTGACCGGCCCAAATCTTATACACTTCTGGACACATCTATTGGCCCACCTTAGAGTTTAGGTTTCGATGACCCCTACCTAAATATTATTGCTAGATCGAACAAAAACTATTGATGCAGTTTTAAACCTGATACATTTTACCATCTCTTTCGATCGTGTTGTTTTAAATTTGAATTCAGAATACCACACAACATGAAGCTACGCCTATCAAGTCGCGTATGCGCCTTGATGAATGCAGTTGATTTTTGAATAAAAAACATGTTTTATCAAAGACAAAGGTTTATTTTTGAATAAAAAAACATGTTTTATCAAAGACGAAGGTCTAAATGGCATCTACGACAGCTCTCATGCGATTAGGCATAGAGTTTATCAACCACTCTATGAAATTTTGGGGGATCATTTCCCATCCCTGTTCTATTATCAACTCTTGCATCGTCTCGGCAGCTGGCTGACGAGCCCTAACACGTCTTTTGAGCTCGTCCCACATGTGCTCAATCGGGTTCATGTCTGGGCTTTTGGCTGGCCAGTCTATAACTGGGATGTTCACGTCCCGAAGATATTTCCTGACGATGCCGGCCGTATGGGCTCTTGCATTATCATGCATAAGAAGGAAATTTGGGCCCACATAGTCCGCGTATGGCAATACGTGAGGTTCTAAGCACTCACGAATGTACTTTTGAGCATTCAATGTTGGCAGCCGTGGTCTCATAACAACTTCAAGTTGAGTTTTGCTACTCGCGGATATACCGCCCCAGACAGTCCATGATCCACCGCCATAAGCAACCCTCTCTTCAAAGCAGCATTGTGCAAAACGCTCTCCCTTACGTCGGTAGACCTTCTTCCTTCCATCATTGCCGTGTAACGCAATTTTGCACTCACCAGTAAAGAGGACACGGCTCCAACGCTGCGGAGTCCAATTCAAATGAGTGCGCGCGAAATGAAGGCGCGCCATGCGGTGGGCTCGCGTTAGTTTGGGGCCATTATCGGGCTTGTGTGGTACCATGTCGCATTCCTTTAACCTTCTCCGAACAGTTCGAGCGCTCACAGCTACTCCGTGGAAGTCGCGAAGTTGGTTTTGTATCTCAATGGAGGTAAGGTGACGATTTCTCAAGCTGGTCGTCACGATGAACCGATCCTGCCTCTCAGTTGTGACCCGAGATCGTGGCCTTCCTTGGCGACGAACAAAGCCGCCAGAGTCTAGGTACCTCCGATAAACATTTCGGACCGCAGATCGACTTAAATTAATTTGAGCACTCACATTTCTTTGGCTGTGTCCGACCTGAATAAGTGCCACAGCTTGGGCGGTGACTTCAGGCGAAGTATCCATAGATTATTGATAGAACCTCACCTTAATGTCAAGAATAAGTAAGTTTTGTTGCAAAACAAAAGAGAAAAATCAAACTTTCAAGAATTAAATCCAAGTAAACCAATTCCAAATCAAATTTTTCTTAGTATTCGATTGTTTGATATCAACGAACAGGCTCCAAATTGTCTTTTGTTTCTTTAAATACTGTGTTCGGAATTCAAAAAAGACTAAAATAAAATTATGAATGTGCCAGGTTCAAAACTGCATAAAAACTTTTTGCTCGACCTAACATAAATTTTTAGCTAGGACCAAACGAAACTCAAAATGCAAGGTGGGCCAATAGACGTGTCCAGAAGTGTATGTGGTTTTAGGTAATAAACTATTTGTTCGGAACCAAACGCAGTTCGATTCTGTGATCGATGTACTAGTTAAGGTGAATTCGGAATGCACCTTTTGTCTATGATCAATTGAAAATGTCACTTCTTTATTCTTTATTCTTTATTCTTTATTCTTTATTCTTTATTCTTTATTCTTTATTGCATAGATAGTATAAAGTTACAGACAATTAAAAGTAATGTAATAAGCAAAGGCGAGCTTATCTCTAAAAAGAGATTTCTTCCAGCAAACCTAGGCAGGACAGGAGAGTTAATTATACAGGAAAGTCCTAGTTCGCAATAACACTATACATACGGACGCAAATTACTTTCAAAATATACATAAACTATACCAAATATAAAATAAATATATATATATATATATATATATATATATATATATATATATATATATATATATATATATATACTTCCACTACATAAAATAAAATGTATAGCATGAACATACATAAACTATAATAAATCATACATATACCTACATAAATATGGTACCATTTACGGAAGAGAAAGGAAATGCACTTTCAATCTTTTCTTAAAAGTGAAAATTGAGGGACTTTCCCTAATAGCGCAGGGAAGTGCGTTCCACAGTCGGATTGCCCTTAACCTAAACGAGAGTTCGTAAGCGGCAGTGTTATGCCGAGGAGTTGAAAGGAGAGACACCGTGTGGGATCTCGGATTGCTATCCCTGGGGAAAAGAAAGTCAAAACGTTGGCGTAGATATGTGGGGTATCGGGGATTTCGCAAAATATTGAACAGATAGGAGAGAATGTGCATGTCACGGCGAAGACGGATCGGAAGCCACTCCAGCTCCTTACGATACTGGGAGACATGGTCATACTTGCGCAACCCGTAGATAAACCGAATCCCGAGATTTTGAAGTCGTTCGAGTTTGTTCAGTTGTTCTTCGTTCGCGCTGGCCCAACAAACATCCGCATAGTCTATTAAAGGTAGTAGAAGGGACTGAGCAAGAGTGATTTTAGTCTGCCGTGGCAGGAAGTACTGCAATCTTCGGAGGGAGTGAAATGACGCAAAGACTCGTCTGCTGACCTCACAAACATGGGGCGACCAGGACAGCAAATTGTCAAATATAACCCCAAGATTCTTAGCTTTCTTACTGTAATTAATTATGGTACCATCATACAATACAGGATCGACGGGCGAATTCTGTAGCAAGTTAAGCGAATGCCGTGTACCCATAATCATGGCTTGAGATTTTCCCGGGTTGACTTGCAGCCCATATGAAATAGCCCATTTCCTGATGTTGTCGAGGTCAGCATTCAACGCCTCTACAGTCAGTTTCACATCACACGGAGAGAATGATTTGACGTCACTTGGACAGAATGATTTCCTAACCTCAAGGAAAAACCGGTGAATATGGCCGCGCGGTAGGCGCAATATATTTTTGAGTTTCCTTCGTGAATATGAGCCGAGAGTTTATAAGAGAATCGGTCTTCCAACCGCGAGTTTTGTTCGCTGACAGACAGCGCCGCGAATCGGCTGAAGTGGTTTGAACAATATTTCGGGAATAGCGAGAAGTTTTCCACTCCTCGTGTATTGAAGCGACCTCAGTGCAAGAGACATGAACGGTCGCACGTGCGTTCAAAACCTCGCAACGAGGTACCGTGCTTTTTGAATTAAGTAGAACTGTGTGTCACTTGCTGTCGGCAAGGAGACACAGAGAACCTCCTTCAGCGAAGAATTGGGACTTACCGAGACGCGCGCGTCCGGTAACAAGCTGGGAAGGAGGTTGTCATCACAGACGGGGATACACCAAGTATCTTTTAGTCTGTAATATTTCTAACACGGTGTGTCGCCGTCGTTAGGGACCCTCACGGCGGTGGGCAGAAGTTCTAGCCGTCTAAATGGGCCAGCAGTATGACCACCGTCCTAAGTAGTTAACTATTTTACGAGAAGTTTTTTTCTTAATCCTTTCAACCGTTTTTGCTGATTGAACATCAACCCATTGCAATGTCCACCTACCAGCTTTCGTATGTTGATCGCACAGCTGCCTCGCGAAGTTCTCCGCGTGTTGGCTCTGAGACGTGGTCGTACTGTGAACAAACTTCAATTCCTCGGGCGTCGGTTGTTGCGGTTCTGCAAATAGAGTTTGCTATATCGAATCTGGTATGTGACGCATGATTTTGCTATATCGAATCTAGTATGTGACGCATGTGTATCGTTATCTTATACTGATGATGTGAAAGGATACCAATCATATAAAAAAACAGTGAAAATCGCATAAAAATTGGTTCACACAAAGAACATGCTTTGGCTTTCAGGGATGTCCAAAAACACCAATCTAAGCCATTGTGAAAAACCCCTCTCATAGTTTTATGTTATGTAACGTAGGTACGCCTGAAGAGGCAATATTTCATTAACCCACTGTTTCAAACATGCAAGCAAAAAAACACGCGCGGGTCGGTTTAGTAATAGAGTCAAGTTGAACTCTAAAAACTTATCAACTCACCTTTACAAGGCAGGGATGGGAACGCCAAAAGGCACTCAGGCGTATTTGGTGCTGCGGCCAAACTCAGTCTTTGTAGTGAACCCAGTAGCGCCGACAACGGAGGGGTCGGCTTCAAAAGCAGTTGCAGCAGCATACCCAGTTCACAAGGCTCGATGCCCTGTAGGGCCAACACTTCGATCAGGCTGAGCACGCTGCGTTGAAGCTCTGTAACATGAAATGCGAAAATCTGTGTTAAAATGCTACGGTAGAGCAAAGGCTCTGTTCAGATGATGCCACAAATGAATATTAAATCTATGCTCTCTGATTCGTCCATGCCACGTTAAATCAAGGGTGATTGATAGAAATATTCGGGGTTTTTAGTGACGTCAATACCATCTTTGACTATAATGCCGCCTCGATCTGAGCAAAGTTATGTTTGATATTTTGATAAACTTCTAAGGTTTTTTTATTTCAAAAATTTGTCTTGGACACTTGGCACACAAAAATCCCACCGTAGCACAGTACACACCTTCCTTCTGTGGCTGGTCATGCGCACTGCTGCCTAGCAGCTGCGCCGCGCCGCGCAACAACGCGCCGAGCAGCCGCGGCGGGGCGCGTGCACACGCGGCCGCCGACAGCGCCGCCGACAGCCGCGAGCAGCATGCGCGCGCCAGCGGCAGCACGGACACGTCGCCTGATACCACTCTGTGGAGACGGATGTTTCATCACTCGTCGGTAATAAGGCCATAGCTCCGGCGATTGCCTGTCACGTAAATGGAGTATCAAGACTGGCTGAACGTGGGCGGCACTGTCACTCTGCCACCCCGGTAAGGGCGTGAACCTATGATTATTGTTTTCATAGATATTTAAATAAGGGAGCAATCTGGCAACTGCTATATGATATGTAGGTTGTTGACAATTGTTGTTGGTGTTCAAATATGTAATGGATGAAAACCATTAATGTACATCTATTCTAGTTTAAACGAGACTTTCAACCGGGCCCCGTTGGCACTCTTCGGACCTTCTCATTGACGTGTCAACTTTATTACCGTGGACATAGTGTGGAGTGAAGGAGAGGCCTTCGGGTACAGAACCGTATCAAGCACATACGAAACTCACTTGTCAATAAGCTGAGTGAGTATATCGACAACGATAAGACACAGCTCTGGGTGCGCCAGTGAACCCGTTCTGCTATACTCCGCGCACTCTAAACCCATCTCTAAAGGTGGCTGATACTCTGTGGAGACAAAACATTCATTGTAATAACAGACATAACTACAAGCATAGCCATACGGCATAACTGAGTAGATTACGGTAGTGGAATGTGTGGTCGTGAGGACCGAGAAAGCTGTTACGCGCTTATTTTTTTTAAAACGATTAAAGATGTATTTAATCGTTTAAAAACATATTCAGTTATGTTGCTCTGTTATTTCTCTATAGATCGGTGAAGAGAGAGAAGATCGGTTAGCATTTGAACCCTGTAAAAGTAACCTGTAAGTGGAAATTCTATGTTTTACTGTCTTAAGCTCTGTGGGGTTAAGTAATGCTAAGCTAAAGGATATCTTTTGTAACTTCCAATAACTTTTCACGTCAAAGGCTGCGTATTTGTATGGTCATGTTATTATAATCATACTTTTGAGTGTGACCTGGGTAGTGCTTATGTGTAACAAATCACACTGAAATTCCCAGGTACTCGAAAGACCGAACATGTCTCGATTTTCTTTGGTAGGCATGATACGCCAGTCGTAGAGGTTCAAAGCTTTTTTTGCATGTTGGATTATTACTGTTTGTTCTTTTTGTCTTGTATATCAAAAATAGTAACACGTGATATCTCGGGACAACTTTTGGCAGCTACAAAACCATGAAATTTTTGGTCTTTCTTTACTTGTTGCTCTAAAAGTCATAAAATGAAGTGAAATTTAATTAAATTTGCAACAATTCAAGTTTTTCTGCAGTTCTTTAAACCCTATATGTATCAAGCTATGATACTTCATCAATGGTTTTATTTTTCCGAAATTTTTCAATGTTATGTTTGGTTCCCATGCGGATCAATCAATCGTGCAGATCAATATGGTTTAAAAGCCCTTTTTTGTGTCGAAAAGCGCAGTTTTTTTTTTGTTTGGTGGGTCTTTATTTGTAATTATAAATATGTGACTAATTAAAATCCCAGTGTACATAATTAATCCTAAATGTAAAAGATGGTAAAGTAACTTATTTGCCAGGCGCTTGGCGCCTATTTAAATATTACAACAAGAATACGCGAAGCGTAATGTGGAGAAGTGGTGATAACATAATAATTGGCAAAAACTGTTCACAGTTATCATTAATTGAAAGTTATGAAGGCTTTAGAGAAGCATTACATTTGATAACCTTGATGAGATGACAAAAGAACTATATTGAGCATCAATCATGACATTACACGAGAATAATAATTAGGTAGTGGAGGGTAGTTTGTAAAATTGGGAAAATGTAGTTGAGATGCCGTGTTTTTCAAAAAAAATTAAAACCAAAAAGTGAAAAAAGTCCCAAAATTACGAGGTTCTGTAGCTGCCAAAAATTGACCCGATATATCTAGTTTTACCATTTTTGACATTTACTAGTTGCGCTACAACAACGTTGCAACACTAATGAACTACCTTTTGTGACATAGAATTATTATAATATAAAAGGGTATAAAATACTTACCTATACTCAACATAGGGCTATTGGCTCCGAAAGTCGCGGAGGCCTTCCTACTTCTGTTATTCGTTGGTGGATCGAACTTGTTCACTTCCACATCAGCCTACAATTCAAATTATATTATTTAATTTATAACATTTTCTATTTAAACTACTAATACGCATAAGCAAGTTCTCTGTCATATACTGATTTTGACAGGTTTTAATATTTTTTGACAGTGTCAACATTTTTGACTGATAGAATCTATAAGTACCGTGTGTTGTATCTGGGAATAAAGTGATGTATCCATGTATATTTCTATACCAAAGGCTTTGACACACCATCGGCGGCGGGTCGGTAGCGGGGCGGGTGACCGCGGGTGTCGATGTTGTCAAATATCTGGTCAAACTGCCGCCACAATGACAAAAAAGAGCAGGTCCGCTGTCAAATTTGGACATGCTTCATAGAGCTTCTTGTATTTGAAATCCGCCGGCGGTGTGCCGCAGCTCTAGCGATCTACCTATATACCTCATATCCAACATCCGGCTTTGCCTCGCTATGGTCGCTGGCGTAAGGCGGAGTAATGCTGTCTTCACTAGAGGACCGCTCGAGAGATGATACACTGCCCTCCGCGCAAGAAAGCGGCGGGAGCTGAAAGATACATCATGTAATTTTACACTATACTTATCTCTTTTTATTGATGAAAGAAACTATAAATTAAGGTATCAATGTTTCCTATCATTGGGCGGAGCTAGAGCAGATGGCCCAAGATCGGTACAAATGGAAATCTGTACTGAGAGCCCAACATATGCACCTACTGTCTATGTCAAGTTTAATGCCCAAATTGGTAGACGATTTCGATAGTTACCAAAAAGAGAGTCAACAAAGTGAAGGTTGAAAATTATCACCTATTTATTTGTTAAACGATGGTTTCTACAGTAGGGAGTTCTTTGATAACCTTTACGAAGTGTACAGATGTGATAGGGACCGGGCGGCGACGGGGCGCGAGCACGGGGGCGGGGTGCTGGTGGCAGTGCGGCGCGAGCTGTGTGCCCGCCCGGCCCCGGACTGGTGCGCGCCGCCGCCTGCTGACGAGCTGTGGGTGAGCGTGCCGCTCGGCAAGCCTGTGCCCGCCCAGAGCGACACCCTCACAGGACAAGTCAGGTACCTCCACATTGGCCTTACTTACATACCTCACGGTCGCAGTCACGAAGCCTTAATGAATTCATTCTATGATAGGACATGCCAAAACATTTGTACTAATTCTGACGATATATTCCTTGTGTTAGGTGATTTTATTGTCACTAATGCCATCTGGTCCTACGATGAAGAGATTAATTCCATGAATATAAACACAAATAACGACAATTTGGCAATATTACCTGCAGAATTTATGCATTTCTCGGGAATTATGCAATATAATGGAGAATTTAATTATCACAACAGAATCCTGGATCTCGTTTTTTGTTCAAAACCATGTAGTTTTTTCTGTAAAAAACCCGCTCGTTACTGAAGACCGACATCATAAGTCTCTTGAAATAGAACTATCTCTCTTATCTCCCCCCCCCTCTAAAACACAACAACACAGTCAAGAGAATGTTTTTTAAGGCTGATTATGAGTCTATCCGTTCTGAGTTAAGTTCCATTGAATGGGTAACTGTGTTTTCTTCTTATAATGACATAAACATGATCACAAATGCTTTTTATAGTATTCTAAATTCCCTAATAGATAAATATGTGCCGATAACTACACGAATTAATCAAAAGTACCCACCTTGGTACACCAAACCTCTTATTAAACTCGGAAAGGAAAAATGTAAATTTCACAAAAATGGAAGGTCTATCAGAATTTAATTGATTATCGAACTTTCTCCATCTTAAGAAAGCGATTTCGTAAGATGGAGCGAGACTGTTATGAATATTACATAAATGTATCTGAAGATAATATCATTAAGAACCCTAAATATTTTTGGACTTTTGTAAAATCAAAACAATCTAACAACGACATCCCTAATACAATAACGTATAGGGGTAACAGTCTTTGTGAAGGAAGTCAGATTTGTAACGCTTTCAATGACTATTTTCACTCGGTTTTTATTTCTTCTAATAATATCACCCTTGATCATTCCTCCGACTCGGTTGCTGATATTGACTCCATAAAAATCGACGAAAAATGTGTTCTCAGTGAACTTAAAAAACTTAATATATACACAAGTGCCGGGAGCGATGATATCCACCCACTATTTATTAAACAATGTGCAAATGAAATTTTGGTGCCTTTGCTATATATTTACCGCTTCTCTCTGCTAAGTGGCAATTTTCCGTCGGTATGGAAGAAAGCTCTAATCACCCCTATACCAAAAACTTCTCAAAGTAATGATGTAACACAATATCGCCCTATTTCGAAACTATGCACTTTTGGTAAAATCATTGAGAAAATTGTTACAACTCAAATATCTAGTGCTGTAAAACAAGAACTATCTGAAAACCAGCATGGATTCGTAAAGGCTCGTAGTGTTGACTCAAATATGGTTGTTTTCTCTGATTATCTTCTTAATGCCATGGACAGTAACCTACAGGTGGATGTCGTGTACACCGACTTCTCCAAAGCGTTCGATAAAATTAACCACGATTTGCTTATGGTAAAGCTTATGAGGGCCGGTGTACACGGCAACCTATTAAGATGGATAGAATCCTACATACGGAATAGAAGTCAGGCAGTATGTCTGAAGGGGTATTGTTCTAGGTTCTTGCACATCCCTTCAGGGGTTCCACAAGGCTCACACTTAGGACCCTTGCTGTTCACGCTGTATATAAATGATTTAGGTAAGATCATTGGTAACTCTGATCACTTACTCTATGCTGACGACACTAAGTTGTTCAGAAAAGTTTCCAGTATTGAAGACAGCATGGGTATCCAACGCGATCTCAACTCATTATTAGATTACTGTAATACCAACCAACTCTTTCTTAATGTTGAGAAGTGTTTTGTTATAACTTACACTCGAAAAAAGAAACCTATTATGTTTGACTATACAATAAATAATTTAAAACTTGTGCGTGTTAGCAGCATTCGTGATCTTGGTGTTATGATGGATAGCAAGGTTTCATTTAATCTACACATAGACAATATACTAAACAGAGCCTTCAAAAACCTTGGGTTTATCACAAGAATCAGTAAACCCCTTAAAAAGATAAGTACTCTTAAACTTCTATATAATTCGTTTGTTAGGTCTATATTAGAGTTTGCCAGTGTAGTATGGAACCCTTCTTATCAGATTCATATCAATCGTATTGAAAGAGTACAAAAGAAGTTTGTTAAACTGTTAAACTACCGTTGCCATCGTTTAGATTCATATGAAAATTCACTAAATTATTATAACTTAACATCGTTATTAAACCGCCGTAAACTCATTGATATGTCCTTTCTATTCAAAATCTTAAACAACTTAATCGATTCGCCAACACTTTTATCTAAAATTAATTTTGTAACAAGAATACGCATGCCCATTCGCACTACGCGAAATAAAAATAATGTTGCACTTGTGCCTCCTAACTTAAAGAAAAATTACACTCGAAATAGCTTCATATCTCGTTCAATCACCACTTACAGCAAAGAATTTTCTGACTTGGATTTATTTTATAATAACCTAATATCTTTCAAGAGAACTGTTTCAAAAACATGTAATAATAAGTGATAAACTTTTTATGTAAAATAATATTTAAGCTTTAAAAATTAACTTTTGTAAAAATATTGTGATGCTGCTTCAACTTAAAGTGTTTATTTTGTAGTTTTAAGTCCAAATACATTGTTAATATGAATACACCTTTTCAAATTGATGCAATCTGATTCCAATTGCTGCTGTACTATTAAGCGTCTCTTTAGCTCATTTATGTTTAATATAAGTTGAAATGTACTTTCGGCACTGTAAGGTCTATAATAGATTGTAAGTTTATTTTGATATATTTTTTTTGTATGTATGACTGTTTGTTGCCATAATAAAGATAAATAAAAATAAAATTTAAACGCATTTCCAACCTCACTGCTCTCCCTCTCTCCTCGATATTATGATCGTCTCTAACTTGGATAAGGTCGCTGTACATGGTCAACTCAACTCTCCTTTCTCGTTTCACGACCTTATCTATCTTTCGTATAAGATCAGGCCTCTCAAGAGCAGGGCAAAATTTCTTAATATTCGTAACTTTAGGGATATTAACCTAGAGTCTCTTAGGTCGGATGCCTTGTCGATCGACTGGTCCCCTGTAATATCCAGCGAGACCATGGACGAGAAAATCAACAAGTTCAATATCATAGTCCTAGGTCTCTACGACAAGCATGCACCTATAAAAAAGTGAGAGTGAAACACCTACCCGCCCCTTGGCTAACAGATACTATTAAGCGTCTAATGGCCAAGAGGAACAGAGCCAAGTGTAAATACCGTAAGAATCCGACAGATGACAATTTTCTTTCTTACAAATGTCTTCGCAACCGCTGCAACCGTCTCTGTCGTGATGCTAAGCGTCGGCACATCCACGAGAGTATTGAAAGTTATACACCAGCTCAGGTGTGGAAGTTTCTAAAAACACTTGGCATAGGTAAGACTCAGGACTTTCATGCTGGTAATGTAGATCTCAACGGTCTCAACCAGTTCCTTTCTGCCCCACCTGTTGTGATGGATCCCATTGTCAAACAAGCCACCCTTCAGAGCCTGCGCTCTAAGCCCTTACCCGACACCACACCATTCAACTTGAGCAATGTTGGAATCTATGCGGTCAAGAAGGCGGTACTAGCAGTGAGCTCGAAAGCCGTAGGTGATGATAAAATCTGCCTTAAAATGCTTTTAACAATCCTGGATGAACTACTGCCAGCTATTACACATGTTATAAATTTTTCCCTATCGAATGGCATCTTCCCCACCATGTGGAAAAAAGCATTAGTCATCCCGCTCCCTAAAACTTCCAGTCCCACCTCTTTTAAAGAGTATCGACCTATTTCAATCCTACCCATCCTCTCCAAAGTCCTTGAATCCATTGTCCATACCCAGCTCTCTTCTTACCTTCTCTCAAACAATCTGCTGAACATGTACCAGTCAGGATTCAGACCGGGTCATAGCACCGTCACGGCTCTCATGAAAGTCACAGATGATATCCAGGTAGCCACGGACCGCAAACAGCTTTCCGTGCTTGCTTTACTTGACTTCAGTAGTGCCTTCAACTGCGTAGATTTTGACATTCTCGTTGAGCTTCTCAGATCTCTGAACGTCTCCTCCTTCTCTGCTAGCTGGTTCGACTCTTATTTGAGGGATCGGCAACAGCGTATCAGGTCGGAAGAGATATCCACTGAATGTTGTGACCTCTCTACAGGCGTCCCTCAAGGTGGTATTCTTTCTCCTCTTCTATTCTCGATCTTTATCAACACCATCTCGGACGTCCTGTCCTCCTCATATCATCTTTACGCTGATGATCTCCAGATTTATCGCCACTTCTCTCTCAACGATGCACACTCTGCTGTGGAGGCACTCAACGCTGATCTTGAGGGAATAAGAAGTTGGGCTTCATCCTTCGGACTCCTGGTCAACCCGAGCAAGTCCCAGGCCATGATAATAGGTACTAGACATTCTCTTAACTTGTTGCAGCAACATCCCATTCCATCTGTCACTTTTAATGGTACCACAATCGTATATAGCGATAAAGTTAAAAACCTGGGTCTAATCTTCGACAACCAGTTGTCCTGGTCATCGCATGTCAATGAGGTAAGTCGCCGAGTATTTTCTACCTTTCACTCTCTCAGGAGACTTCAGTACTTTTTGCCTCGACATACCAAAATCACTCTTGCTCAATCTCTCATTCTACCCCTCATCGATTACGCTGATGTCTGCTGGGTCAGTGCTAACGAAGAACTACTGAACAAACTCGAACGACTTCAAAATCTCGGGATTCGGTTTATCTTCGGGCTGCGCAAATACGACCATGTGTCACAACATCGCAGGGAGTTGAAGTGGCTGCCGATTCGTCTTCGTCGGGATTCACACATCCTCAATTTCCTCTACAACATTTTACGTAATCCACGCTACCCAACTTTCTTACGAGACAGTTTTCAATTTCTTTCTTCCAGCAGACCTCGGAGAACTCACGCAGTTTCCATGCTCACAACTCCACAGCATAACACCGCTTACTATGAGAACGGGTTTAGAGCCCGGGCCATTCGGTTGTGGAATGCACTCCCCTGCACCATCAGGGACAGTCCTAATCTGAATATCTTTAAAAGTCGTGTGAAGAAACATTACCTCTCCCTTTAGAGTTATAGGTAGTATGCATGTAAGTATGTATTAGTATAGTGTATAAAATAGTATTTGTAGTATATAATAAGTATTTAGTATTTTATTATAGTTGTTTAATATTTATGCGTCGGAAACGCACCGGTTTTTGTTGCGCGAATCGATCGCGAGTAATCGAGACATCACTAGCGAAAACGGCACTAGCAGCTGTCACTCGTATCGGAAACGAGATGTAAAATTGGAGGTTAATCTTTCTCTTGGTCTGTCTCATCGGTGAGAATAACATGGCGGCTCGGGCCCCGTGATGGTATTTCGGTGTACCAATTATCATACAGGCATCGGGCCTGGTCAGAGTGTAAATCTACCTCATAGCGTCGGGCTATTGATTGAAATAAGTAGATTCGCGTCAGCGGCCAAGTGATCCCGGTTGATTGGACATCGTCGCATCGGTAGCGGCGACTCCACGGTCACGGCAGGCAGCACGCCGGCGACAGCGTCGGCAGCAACGATAGGTTTCGATTCAATCCATATCCTATCCCAAACTGTGCCCTTTTCCCGTATTCCCGTCTCGAATCGAGCTTTCGATTTCCTGCCTACGGAGACAAGGTCAGTAACCAATTTCATCACTTCTTTTCTCTCACGTGGCAAAGGCACAATCCCCCCGTTCGGTAGGCGTGGGAATTAATCACTTTGGTAGCAGAGCGTGGTTTCCTAGTGGGAAATCATCGATTCACGGTAGGGTGCCTTTGTCACATTGTAGTTGGGAGAAAGCAATATCTCAGATTGGCTCAAGTCGGCAATGAGTCTGTGGTCGGTATACCACGATTAAAGTGTTCATTTTCGGTAAGTGAAAGTATAAGTGCCAGTTTAGTTAACAGTTGTTATAAATTTGTAGTCGGAAACTACTGTTACCAGCGCATAAAGGATTGCACGGTCATTCTGCGAAGCCTAGATTGTATTACTTACGGTAGAACGTCGGGTTCTATAGTCCTACAGTGTTATTTCGGTTTGCACAGCAGGGTCGGGCTATTTAAGGGGTATTAAGCTGATTTTGCTGACCTCAAAGGAAGTGTGGTTCCTATCGGAGGGGCCACTACTAGAAAAATAGTTTTTTTTATAATAACCTTTTGTGTGTTATTTGTATTGTACCACATGGTGGCATTCTCTAATTGATTTAGAGTGTATATTATAAGGTGTATGTCCACAGGGCGACCCTATTAAATATTGTTTATGATTTAATTGTTTAGTGGTTGCCTTGGGTTTTACAACTTAGTTTTATTTCTGTGCCCAGCGCTGACGGGAAAGTGCCGGTATCTGGCTGTGCTTAGTTCGGCAGTGAAGCATAGGACCAGGAACAATTAAATCGGTAACCATGGCACCTTCGCCCTTGACGGTACTAGCAGTAGCGATATGGTGTCCGTGAGGAGATGAGATGGCTCGCCCATACTCACAAGTATGTGGAGCGACCCGACATGGACGATGTCCTGCTCAAGCGTGTGGAGGACGCAATGACACGCGTCGGGAAGGTGTGTCGGCTGGCTGCCGAGGCTGAAGCCCTCGGGCTTACGGATGAGGCCTCGGTGGCTGCAGTGAGGCAGCTCTGCGCGGATGCTGACCAAGCGATGGAGTGCTTGGGCGACATCGAGCGTCGCGCCGAAAAAATTAAGCGGTCGCGTCGGGATGACCGCGGGGAGGGTAGCGGAGACCCCCCCCCCTAAGGGTGTGGTTGGACGGCTTCCACACCTGGAGATTCCGGCCTTCGGTGGGGCAATTGATGAGTGGCCGGCATTCATCAATTTGTTCGATAGCCTGGTCCACGGTCGGGACGACCTGGACAGCGCCTACAAGTTGGCCCAGCTATTGATGGCACTGCGGGGTGAACCGAAGGAGTTGGTCGGTCACCTAACGGTTACGGCGGGCAATTATGAGATTGCCCGGGTCATATTGTTTGACCGCTACCAACACAAAAGGCGGTTGGTTGATGCGCAGCTGGGGAAGCTGTTCAGCATCCCAAGAGTAACCCGGGATGTTGACATCCGGGTACAGGTGCTCAACCCTGTGCCGGTAGACCAATGGTCATATATTGTGTTATATATGGTTTTATCACGGTTGCCTGCAGCTGTTCAAAGTCGGTTTGAACAGCTGTATGGGGGCAGTAGCTCGGAGCTGCCCACGCTCGGCCAATTAACGGAGTTTTTGGAGGGTGAATGCAGGCGATGCGACACCATGGATTCGGAGGCCAGTGTGCAGCGCCAACCCGCGCGGATGCGGGAGGAGCCGCGCCCCCCACCCCCACAGGGGGGTGGTCGGTCAAAACAATTTGGCGTTATGAGTGCCGCGCCGTCGGGTGACGGCGCGGCACTCAAAACAGACAGATTGACAGATTGTGTTTCGGTTGTTTGGGGCCGCACCCGCTGAGCGAGTGCTCACGGGCGTCCCCCTGTGAGGGCTGCGGTGGCAGGCACCACGTCGTGTTGTGCCTGAACCGGTCAGGCCCATCGGACGGTCACCAGGGCCGGACTCAGGTTGGTCGGTCACAGGGCCCAACCAGGGCCGGACCCAGTCCCCCTCCGGGCAACGGGAGTCACCAACGGGGTGACTGGGGTACCCGCGGACGGGACCCCCCCCCCGAGGGGAAGGGGGCAGCGCGGGGGGTAACAGGCGGGATAGCAGGGGTTCGGTCGCCGCTATCCAGGGTCAGCGAGGACTTCGGGCCGCTGGCTCATCGCGTGTTACGGGCGGGTGTCAGATGGCACCTATGAGTGGCGCGAAGGCTGGGAGCCCACCACCTTCTGCGCCACCCTGCCCGTCGCTCTGGGAGGCGAACAGGGAGGCGAACAGTCGGATGTCGCCCCCATTCCTAGAGCGCCCCAGGTTGGATCCGCTCTCCCCCCTCCATCCACGGTGGCCACCGGGCACACCGTTCGCAGTCCGGTATGGTCGGGTACCGGGACAGCGAGGGGCCTATTATGCGGGTTGGGACCCCCTGATGTACATGCGGTCTGATATGCCACCGGTGGCATATCAGCAGCCGAGTTACCAGGCCGACGGAGGTCTGAGCGGGTTCGGATCCCGCGGGGGTTCCCGCTAGGGACACGCCGCCCACTTACAGGGTGCCGCCACTCCACAGACGGTCATGCTCCCCACCGCCTCGGTGATAGCGTGGAGTTCGGACGGCAAATCTTGTGTGGCACGAGCACTATTGGACTCGGGGGCCCAGGGGTGCTTAGTCTCGTGCAACCTTGTAAGACGGTTGGGAATTTCGGTAAGGGAGTATCCACATTCCATTCGGGGAATTGGGAACACGGAAGTCGGTTCCGTTAAGGGAGTATGTCGGATTACTCTCTCGTCACGGGTGGATTCATCGGTGAATCTGACGGTCACGGCATTAGTCATGCCTAATGTGATGGGCTCACACCCTCACGTACGGTTGGCGCCCTCGGTGCGACAGTTGGTCGCTGGGTTGTCACTGGCTGACCCGGAGTTCGATATTCCGGGCCCAGTAGACATTTTATTGGGTGTCGATGCCTTGGGATACCTGTTAGTGCCAGGTGTCCACGTGTTGCAGGCGACTGGTCTGGTTTCGGTCAACACCAGACTGGGCCATGCGGTAATGGGTCCGGTCATGCCGGCTGCCCCACGCCTAGCGACTCGTAGTCCCTTATTCGGTTCTGTACTCTCGGAGGTGATACAGAAGTTTTGGGAGGTGGAGGAACCACCTACGGTACGCCGGTTGGACCCGGTTGAAGAAGAGTGTGAACAGTTTTATCGGAACAATACTGGTCGCCTTCGGTCAGGTCGATTTCTCACACGTCTTCCATTTCGGAGTGATCGCCCACCGCTGGGCAGTTCACACCATGCAGCCGAGACGCGGCTTCTGTCGATGGAACGACGCATGAAGCGTGACGGGATTTTCCGGCAGAAGTACGTCGACTTCATGCGGGAATACGAGTCGCTCGGCCACATGTCGCTTTCGGGTATCGACTGGAAGCGTGAAGACCACTGCTTCCTGCCTCATCACGCGGTCTTGAGGACCCCGGAGGGCAAAATACGGGTAGTGTTCGATGGATCGGCATCAACATCTAACGGCATGAACCTGAACCTGTGTTTGCATTCAGGGCCGAAGTTGAATCATGACATCGCGGATGTTATCACACGGTTCCGTCGACACAATGTTGTGTTTGTAGCTGACATCCGGATGATGTTTAGACAGACGGTCATTCACCCTGACGATAGACGGTATCAGCTGATACTGTGGCGAGAGAGCCCAGATCAGCCCATCAGGGTGTACGAGTTGAACACCAACACGTACGGGCTACGGTCTAGTCCTTATTTGGCGATTCGCAATCTGCGGGAGTTAGCGGATCGAGAACGGTTAAATTTCCCTAGAGGAGCAGCGATCCTGGAGCAGGACCTCTACGTGGACGATATCTGTACCGGTGCAGATTCCGTGGAGGAGGCGCTCGCTCGACGGGACGAGCTAGTTGAGCTCTTACGGGGTGGAGATTACGAGCTCCGGAAATGGATGTCGAACTCTCCAGAGTTACTGACTGGTCTTCCGGATGACTACCAGCAGGACCCCCACATTTTTGAAAATTTGGAAAATCCAAATATGTTGTCGGTATTAGGCGTCCAGTACCAGCCGGTGTCAGACATGTTCTCGTATCGGGTCGAGTTGGACTCCCCGAAGGTCTGGACGAAACGGAACGTCCTTTCAACGGTGGCTAGGACATTTGATCCAAACGGGTGGATCACCCCGGTAACATTTCAGCTCAAGTGTTTTATGCAGCAATTGTGGTCTGCTGAGCTGAAATGGGACGACCCGATCGGCGGGTCATTGAGCTCGGAGTGGGACTCGTTCTTTTCGACCCTCCCTGGCATTAATCGGATTTCACTGCCACGGAGGTTGGTCCCCACCAAACGATACACCGCCACCCTGCATGGGTTTTGCGATGCCTCGGAGAAGGGCTACGGAGCTGCGGTGTATCTGCGTACGGTCGACTCCTCGGGGGAGGTTGATGTGCGGTTGGTCATGGCCAAGAGCAAGATTGCGCCGTTGCGCACTCGCCTGACCATTCCCAAGTTAGAGCTTTCGGGAGCGGCTCTCCTGACTCGTCTGCTCAACCACACAATGACGGTTCTTCGTGGGTCAATAGCGTTGAAAGATACGGTCTACGCTTGGACGGACAGCCAGATCGTGTTATGCTGGCTGAAGGCTTCAGTTCACAAGCTGGAGATTTTTGTGGCGAATCGGGTTTCGCAGATTTTGACTTCGGAGGTTCCCTTAATCTGGAGACATGTTCCAGGGGAAATGAACCCAGCAGACTGTGCGTCTCGTGGGTGTCATGCTCCGGAGTTGGTTGGACATCCCTTGTGGTGGGGTCCAAAATGGTTGACTCAAGCCGAATCGGATTGGCCAATGAGTCCACGCGTTACCACGGCGAACGGCGCCTTGACAGTCGGTGTCTGTACGACGCAGCCAGAGCCGGAAGAGGAGTTCAGCCTGCTGGAACGGTACAGCTCGCTCGACAAGCTGGTCAATGTGACCGCCTGGATCTGCCGATTTGCGCAGAATTGTCGGAATTCTGAGGCGCAACGAGTGCGGACACCGGTCCTGACACCACGGGAACGGAACCATGCGTTGTTCGCATTGGTACGGAACGTGCAGACGGTGCACTTTAAGTCCGAATTGGACATTCTGAGACGCGGACGCGTCCAACTGAAGGGAGCTGTGGCTCGGCTCAACCCGTTTATTGACCCTCAAGGATTGCTGAGGGTAGGAGGTCGGCTGCGGAATGCCAACCTGCCTTATGCGGCTCGCCACCCGTTGTTACTCCCTAGGAAGGGGAAGTTGGTCGAACTGTTGATACAGGATCGACACATTCGGAATGGGCATGTCGGATGCCACGCCTTGATGGCGTTTCTCCAGCGCGAGTTCTGGATTCTATCGGGAAGACGCTTAGTGCGTAGCGTCGTATTTCGGTGCCTGCCTTGTTATCGGGCCAAGGCGGCTACGATGCAGCCCCAGATGGGCGATTTGCCCTCGGATAGGGTTAACGAAATCCGGCCCTTTGCGGGTGTCGGAACGGATTTCGCGGGACCATTCAAGGTCAAGTCTTCACAGCTACGGAACGCCAGATTAGTGAAGGCATACCTGTGCGTCTTCGTGTGCTTGGCCACGAAGGCAGTCCACTTGGAGGTGGTCAGTGACCTCACTACAGAGGCATTTATCGCTTGTCTAGATCGGTTCGTCTCACGAAGGGGCCTCCCGACATTAAACCGTTCGGACAACGGCACAAATTTTGTCGGAGCCAGGCGATATCTGCAGGAGGTCACTCAATTCCTGAACGGTAACCAGGACGCCATCGGTACGGCTTGCTCCCGACGAGGGATTGAATAGGTTTTCAGTCCGCCGGGATGTCCTCATTGGGGAGGAATTTTTGAGGCTGCGGTTAAATCGGCCAAGTCGCACCTGACGAGGATCATCGGTGAGACCTCTCTACGCTTTGAAGAGCTTGCGACGCTGTTCTGTAAAATTGAAATGACACTGAACTCGCGTCCGTTGTGCCCGCTCAGTTCGGATCCAAATGATTTGGAAGCGTTGACGCCGGGTCACTTCCTGATAGGTCAGCCCCTTAACGCCCTGCCAGAATACCCATTCGGTGATGTTAAGTTAAGTCGGTTAACTAGGTGGCAGATGTTGCAGCAGATGGCTCAAGATTTTTGGAAACGGTGGTCCCTTGAGTACTTGCACATCTTGCAGCAGCGCCTTAAGTGGACTGACCGGACGAGCCCCCCTCAGGTCGGTGATTTGGTGCTGATTAAGGATGCGAACCTGCCATCATTGAGATGGAGACGAGGACGGATCGTCAATTTGTACACGGGTCGGGATGGCACGCCTCGATCAGCAGAAGTCAGGGTGGGGGACTCGGTCCTCAAGAGAGCGGTCGCAACACTTTCTCGCCTTCCTATTGATTAGGGACAGGTTCGGGCCTTTCCGGGCGGGTGACTGTTTAATATTTATGCGTCGGAAACGCACCGGTTTTTGTTGCGCGAATCGATCGCGAGTAATCGAGACATCACTAGCGAAAACGGCACTAGCAGCTGTCACTCGTATCGGAAACGAGATGTAAAATTGGAGGTTAATCTTTCTCTTGGTCTGTCTCATCGGTGAGAATAACATGGCGGCTCGGGCCCCGTGATGGTATTTCGGTGTACCAATTATCATACAGGCATCGGGCCTGGTCAGAGTGTAAATCTACCTCATAGCGTCGGGCTATTGATTGAAATAAGTAGATTCGCGTCAGCGGCCAAGTGATCCCGGTTGATTGGACATCGTCGCATCGGTAGCGGCGACTCCACGGTCACGGCAGGCAGCCCGTGTTATAGGCTGGCAGATCGTCGAACGTTGTGCTTGAAACAATATGGCGGATTTTACAGGGCGGATCATGAAATGACGCCTTATCATGATATATCGAGGCACATTATGAAGTGCCGAATTTGACAATCAGCCGACGAAATAAATACCTATATTTTACCTTTATTTATCTGCGTTCTATCATAGACTAACATTACTTTATGTTTCTATGTCGTTGGAGAGAAACTATCAAAAATAGTGGTACACTAGCGTTACGATGAAATTAGAATAACCAAACTGTGTCTAACAAGTTTAACAAAACCCAAACTAGCGAGACTAATCTACTTTATATTCATAAACATTTGTGTTCTTGGCTCGTTCGGAAAAGATGAATTGCTTTTCATATACTTGCTGAATGACACCACAACAAGAGCATACTATACCTTAGCTGCGTTAACCGGCGGCATGGTCAGCCTGGCACTGGGCGCGGCTGCGGCGACTCTCAGCAGGGCTTCGCACAGCGCGCGGAGCCCCCCCCCTGTAGGGCGGGTCTGTAGGGCGCCGCCCCACGCACCCCTCACTAGCTGGCAGCTGGCCGCTTTTGAGCGGTCTTGGGTTACGTCTGGAAGGCAGTTAGACAGGGATACGTACAGCTCGCGCCAAACATCCAGTGGGTTCTGAAGTTGCCGCGTCTCGTGTTAAATAATGAAATAAATATAAAAAATTGAATAAAACGACCCTGTTTCTAATTTAGGCTGATAACTTTTAAACCTTCGAACCGTATTAAAATCCGTCCACCCGTTGGACCACTATTCCTTGTTAAGTTGATAACTATCGGACTACTGAACGTATTTTAAGAACCATCGCAGTGAAGTCTACTGTTAACTACAATAAACCCGTTCGACTGCTAGGTAAAGACAGATGCTTCAAACTTATAACACCCCCCTTTTGGTCGTCGGGGTTAAAATGGAACTGCTAACGCAAATTTTGTTGGCGTCTGTATGCCGCCTGCAGGGGGTAACGGCGCATGCGTACAAGAGAGATGCATACATGGGCGAGAGAGAGACAGAGGTGATGTCAGGTTGCGTACATCAGTTGGAGGTATGCTCAAGGCTTCGCTCACGTGGGACATGTCATGTGTATACTCATCAAGTTTCTGATGTGAAAAAGAAAGAAAACAAATGCCCACGCCTCTTTTCCAGAAGAGGGGTATGCGGAAGAGCTTCTGACTGTTGGATATTACCAATGATCAAGATTACTTAAGTGACGGGGCTGTATGGGGCTGTATGTAATCTAACTCAACCCAGCCCTTGCTGTTAATAACTTTGTACTTTGTACTTTTTACTAATTATAATATGTATTTAATATTATAATATTTGTATTAGTTAAGCACAACCAAATTTTAATCTAAAAATCAATCTGGGGGAGTTTCTACGCCCTTCTCTCCCATAGTGGTCCAAGTGAGGAAGTAGAGAAGAGGCAAAAATTACGTTTGCTAAGTATATGTAATATCGATAGTGATATAGAAATTTTACTTTTAATTTGACTTTATTAAAAGTTTAAATAATTTTGAAATAGATAAAAAAATGTTTTTTTTTTAAACTAATTGGCTTAGCACCGTTATCTTTCGAAATGGTCTGGCTTCTCTGGCATTCGTAGGTTCATATTACTGTTAATCCCAATTCGTTTGTTGCATAACATCAGACTTAACGACCAGTCATTAATTTGACATCAATTTAAATCCCTAGAAATATATCTTCGTGGTTACAAAGACGGAAACTTGAACTCTCTGCACTATTCATTACAGTTGAAATAAGTTTGTATGAAATTAGCTGCAGCCTATTAATGGTCGAATGAAGTGTTAAAGATTAGATATCGAATTATTACTTGTTTGCAGCGTTATTGCTTTTTAATAATCTTAAATGTATCTGGAGTCTAGACTTATCGAAACTCTACCCATCATAACATAAATAAATCTTACCGATAACATTATCATAACAAAGGCATACTTATAAACAGGTGCATTAGGTATATTGATTAACATCCAAGGGAATTTTTTTTGTTCCCACCGAGCCGGAATTCGAACCCACGACCTTTAGCTTGGGAACACAGACACCACAGAGGTAGTCGATTAAATCTTTGTATTTGAACAAGAGTTGGAAAACCTTATCGAACCTTTCAATACCAAATAGATTAAATTTTTTGGTAGACCTGTTATTTGGTAAATTAGTTGGCGCCCAAAGAAGATGTTTTTATCCTCATTCAAGTTCGTACAAATCCTATTCAACTGTACAAAATGACTAATGCTGAATAATACGATTTAGAAGATTTTTTTTTCAAATCAGTCATAGCGCATAATTTGTAATGATCTCATTACATAATTAATTCAGACACAAACATGGGCATATCTGAGCCTCTGCTACCCAGTATGGGAAAAGGTGTGACACTATTATTATGTTTTGTGTGTGATTAATTTTGGGGCAGACGATAAATAAAACAATATCTTACCAGAAACAGCAAACTGCACTGTCAGTAGCGCCTCGATAATCTTGATCAGCACTCTAGTCTCGGCCGCGCCACACTCCGTGTTACACAAGTAGTACAGCAACACCTTCAACAACGAATAACTGTCCAGAAACACGGACTCACTCACTAGAAATTCCCTGAACATAGGACTGTATAAGCATAAACTCGCGCACGACTTCCAAAAGGTCCACACATTTTTCAATATCTCTATGTGATCCTCCACGGAGTCCACAACAACGTTTTCACTCACTGCGAATCCAGTCTTTATTGCTTTAGGCATAGAGAGCTTCCTGCCGCCCGGAGACTGCATGGATGCTCGACGCTGTATCGTCAGCGCCAATATTTCCCGCTCTTCTGTCAACTCGCACAGTTCTTCAATCTTGTCGTAAGGCAACTTGATCTTGTATATCTGGTAGCATCGGTCAGTCGTATCCGACAGCGACTTAATCAGCATCTGGACAGACGCTAGCGAGTTCATATCGCGAAAATAACTCATTTCCGTTGAGTTATCTCTCATTACTTTGAATATCTCCACAATTATTGCAATCTCGAGTATGGAGCAACACTGTTTGGAAAATTCCGTTAGCGATACCAATTCTAGCACGTAACTCAGCCCTCCCTTCTGAATGAACTGTTCAGCGAACGTGACAGTGTTCAGTAGACTCGCGAATATGTTTAGACAGGACACGGTGAGAAAAAACGAGGATTCTTCAAGTCGGATGATGTACCTGTGTTTTGCGACAATGAAGGTCGGGTATATAACACTGAAGAGCAACTCCTGTTTCATCTCCGTACGACATTTCGGCGTGACGCGCAGCAAGTGACTGACAGTCGCGTGTAGAACATTATTGTGATTATCGAGTTGTAGCAACGAGTTATAGTGAATGAGAAACGACCACACGGTTTTTCTCTCCAGCGAACCAACGCCGTGAGCGTAAAACTTCCTTCCGAATTCTTTAAGGAACTTGTCGTCACACGGTTCGCAAATGGAACAGGGTAGTTGATCCGTTACTTTTGCGATCAACACGCTAGCACCGAGTTCACCATACACAGTTTGTTCCAGAACTTGCAGGCACAGATTAGCAGCAGTGCCATGAGTCAGCATTAACCTCACGATATTCTCCATCAAAAATCCTGGAGAGAAACAGCAGCACACGCCAGAGTTGAGCATGACACGTAGGATTTTTGTCCTGAGCGCATGGTTGTCAGACACGACTTCATCAGTCACTAGAGAGGTCAGGGTCCCGTATAGAACTGACATGCAACAGTTTGAGGATAGTGGCAACCCTGAGCTCGCTTCTCCTAAGATGTCGTGATGGTGGTGCATTCCCGCGGCCACACGTTGGCGACACACTTTATGCCTCGATTTGGGACATGCAGCTGAATGTATCACTTCGCTTCTTACTCTTTTCATGCCAATTATAAGCTTCCCTAACGTTTCAATGAGTCTCTTTATAAGAACTATTGCTTCTTCCTGAACTTCTGGTATTCTGATCATGAGTTCTATGCATTCTTTGAATAAGGCACCCTGGTGGCATTCTCCGTATAGCTTAAATTGTTCGGTGAATTCGCGGAGTTTGTCCACCGATCGACTTTGCATTAGTAGGCAATGGAAGAATGCTATTACAGAGTACGCAATTCCGAAAATAAACTTAAGTAGATTCTCAGATTCGATTTTATCTATAGGCGTATCTGAAGTTTTAACTGAAGATCCCGGTTTATAAAATCTGTTTGATTTGAAAATTACATCTTCGAGAATTCTCAGCAACATCGGCAAAATTCCATTGTTGATTAGTTTCGTACACAGGTCAGATCTAATAAGTACTTTATCTAGCGACACAATCAACAGTTCTGTCAAGCCAACCTTGATTCTCGAGACTTCTTGAGCGTTGTATTCTAGAGAAGAGGCCGGTAGCGATCCGAATTGCAGTGAGCAGAGATTCCTCAAAGAAAAGTTTATGCACTGGACAGAAATCTGTGAACCTTCCGAGCCGGACAGACTGCTTTCAGCTTTACAAAGCTCTTGAAGTAAATCTGTTATGATGAGCGTAAATTCGAATGTACTTATCTCAGAATTGATAATCTCTCTATGCTTTTCGGTTATGTAGTCGTCAGCTTTGGGTTTTATTCTTTCCTTCTTTGGTGTGTAGAAGGGGTCACTGTAGAGTGTTTCGGGCAAGTCTTCTGGTGTTTTCACGGGCGAGTTGAAGTAGTCGAACACGTCGTCTGGGGGTGCTACTTTAATTGTTACAGACTTGTTGAGTACTTGCAGGTCGCGGTCTGAGTCTCCGGTGTCCGTGGATTGATCGGAGCCCTTTGCGGTTTTCCTCCGTGATATGCTATCTGGTGTGTCCGACTTGAACTGACTCACTCGCTTAGATCTGCGAACAATAACATGTTATTATTTGCTGCTCAGCGACACACTTTCTTCCCAGTAGATGTGCGTAGAAAAATCATTGGGATGGTACAATGAAAAGCCTCCAAGTTTCAAATTCATAGAACTATAATTTCAAGATACATAACTGTTTGATATTTTCCTGTACTCAACTAATACTAATGCATGCAACACGGCACAAATACTTAACCTATTTTTGTGAAGAGGCGGAATTGATTACGTGAACGAGAACTAAGGACTTTCAATCAAATGGGAATATGTGCTAATAATAATAATCAATTTTATTCTTCATTAAGATTCAAAGCAGAAAGTGAGTCTTATTTCAAATCTCACAGACACTATTCTCTAAGACCAGTATAAATAAAACAGTCGCTACTATTGTTTTGCAATGCTTTGCATAGGTACGCAACTTGATCTTTATTGAGCTTATTTATTATGACATGCTTCATAATAAATAAGCTCAATAAAATAACTACAGTTACCTACAGTAAATAAATGATTACTGAAGTACACACATTATATAACTGTAGATTTTCACACTGTAGTCAAACGGGGGCACCATTCGGTGAGGTAAGCACATAATCATTGATTGACTAGTTCAATACGCTTCTTATTAAATTTCATCTTTCTATGAGTTATCTACTATCTACTGCGATTAATGCGCAATACGGTGCAACAGAATACAGTATTACTTGACCGCGTCATACCGCAATGTGCCTGTAAGTGGATCGTCCGGTTATTACAATCGATCGCACAGTAATCGCTAGAGAATGCAGGAGCCAGTTAGCCATGGCCTATGTATGACGTATACAGTCGAACAAAAAGCGCTGTGGCAGTGGGGTAAGCACGGACATTTACACTTCGAGTAAGTGATTGTACAGAATTATCGACACCCTTATATTTAAAAACTAATGTCAGTTCACTCTACTTTTTCATATGTCAAAAATTCGAGCTCGCGTTCGTATTTAATAAATTTAATGGCGGCGATGGGTTTGTCCCTCTTGTTACAGGATAACTAATCACAAAAGCTTACATATTTATTGCACAAGGAGTGGGTGGGTCAAAACGACAATGAAATGAAGCTACGATAAAAACACATCACCACTGTTGACAGTGTATAATCTGTCCAGGTCTCATCTGTTTTGTATAATCACTCAGTAATTATTCGCGTGAATTGATACCAATAATATACAGGCGGGCAGACATACATAATTAATGTGTTGACTTATTAAAAAAAACCGGTGTTTTGAATTGGATCTCTCAGTGAGATAAGGGAGCGAAACCCAAAATAAAAATTATTACCAACCTGACAGCAAAAGAACCTTTTTCGGTTGGAGCGGAAGAACTCAACTTGGCCACGTGACTTCCGCCGCTCAACTTTTGTTTTGCCCAGATCCTGTAAGAAAAGCACTGTTTAGTCTACTTCACCCTAGACTAGAGCAGGACTTCCTCAACCAATAAATAATCAATCAAATGTTACTGTTACGCTCTCGGGAGTTTGCCATTCCTAAGCGACAAATGCGTGAACCTCGCGCTTGCCCGGTTGTTCTCTGCTTTCGCATCTTTTAATTTTTGAAATATCTAATATCGAGAACCTTCAGATTAAGAATCTGAGAGTATATTATTGATCGCTAGCACTTCTATATATGGTTCCTTCCATTATTACCTATCCCTCGCAGCTGCCCATGGCTTCGCTCACGCGCAAACTCGTGTAAAAATGGTCTGTCAATACAAACATTAACCTCCCCTCGCCCCATTCCTCTCTCCTCCCCCCCCCCTGCCCTTCCCGCCCCGGAAATTTGAAAAATCACAATTCACAATTCTTTATTGCACAGAACATTACAACAAAACATTTTACAAGAAATTAAAAGGCAAAGGCGAGCTTATCTCTCAACAGAGATTTCTTCCAGCAAACCTATCAGGATAGGATACATATAAACTGAAAAGGGTAGTCTAGTGCAATTATAAAATTACTAAATACCAATAAAATATAATACTTACTATAAAAATACATAAAATCACTTGTTTGGTTAACATCTCATACCTGCAAATTTTCAGCTTCTTACAAAGTTCCTCCCCCATTTCCTTCCCTTAAGGGGTGAATTTCGCCATAACCTTCTTAGTGCTATCCTAAGCTATATAAGAAAACCCTATACAAAGTATCATGTCCCTAGGACCAGCGGTTTAGGCTGATATATCAGGCAGTCAATAAGTAAGGACTTTGAATATTATATTTATTACCTATACGAGAACAGCTGGTGTATAGCCTGATTATCGCCGATCACAGGCACGTGTGGGTTTAGCCCGGCTCCCGCGTCGGAAGGCGAGGCTGCGCCCGCGCCGCTCAGCTCGCCACACAGCCAGATCAGCACGGACGACAGCTGCCGGCAGCAGGACAGACCCTGGGCGGCAAATCAGCAATCAGTCAACCTTTCGAATCTCCATAGGTGCCGGTGCTAAAAAAGTTCTCTGTCACGCAAAATGGACTATTTAATTATTGGCGAAAAATCGTGGGCATAACTTTGCCCCTGCCGCCCCAGCAGACCTAGGTGGAAAGAAAAGATTATTAGATAGACCTTAATATATATATGTCACCGTAAGATTGTCAAAACCGTTAGTTTATAATCTAATGTCTTTTTTTCTCGTTAGTTTACAAACTCTCGATAAATTGTATACACCGTACGGCTTACGATAAGATGCTTTAGTTTATAATAAAACCGTTAAATTGTGAACTGGTTTAAACTTGAATTGCAAAGAAAATCTTCGTGTTAGGTTGACATGTAAGAACAAAAGAAACGTAAATTCTAAACCGTGTCGGTCAGGTTTATAATTTGTCAATAGTTTACAAACTAACACTTTAGTTTATAAACTAACGGTTTTGACAATCTTGCGGTGACAAACATGTATATATTTCTCCAGCTGACCCCAGAATGGTCGCTATGTCAAAAGCTCTTCGACTACCAACGCCTTCTGTGAACATATGCTTGATCTGAACCAATGATTTTTCGACTTTTCAGCTGTTGCTTTTACACTCTATTAATTTTTTCTCCGTAAGGACATTCCTTAGTCTTCATCGAACAGTTTAAAAAAACTTCATCGAAATCAGTAGTGCCGTTTGCGAGTTTCGCGCTTACCAACACATTTTGGGATTCATTTTTACTAACGTAGACTTGGTTTGATTTAAAAAGTATTTACGGTAAATCAGAAGAAATTACTGTGTTTTACCTATAACTGCGACGAGCGGGCATAGTTTTGTTCCCAAAATAACTAAAACAAAGTAAGCAATTCAGTATTAACTTAACATTTATCTGTGCTAAATAATTACCAAATCGTCTGTTGGTTCCGTGAGTATGTGGGAAGAACGAGGTGTTTGTGATTAATAAACTAGAAAAACTAGTTTTTGGTGCAATAAAAACGTTTTAGTTGCATTCCACTAGTATTCTTGTCCTATTCCAACAATTCTGTTTTTGGATCCAGCATATATAGTTCATAAAATTGTATAATCTGTTTCCTTAGTGTAAGGCCAGAACTTTCGCGAAGTTTCCCAGTAAAATGTGTCGGAACAACTTAGCTTACACGGAGCCTAATTAATTCGGGCCTTAATAGTTGCTAAAACAAACGCTTACCTCTGTAATAAACTACTGCGGTCCGTTATTCTTCTATTATTGAGAGCGTTTTCACACGGCGTATAAATATTGCGAGATCGCGGGTATGAAAATCGTATACTTAGAGATCAACATCGCTATTTTGATAACATAACATAGCGTCACGCCTTTTCCCATATGGGGTGGCAGAAGCACAACTGTGCCCACTTTGAGCCTGTTATTCAATACTCCATTTTGCGTGACAGGGGGCTCGCCCATCGCCGCAGCTATGGAGTAATGAAGGTTTCCTCACGATGTTTCCATCACCGTTGGAACATCCTTACAATATACTTAAGATAAATTAGTTATCTCATTGGTCGAACCTGCATTTTTGATACCTCGCGTATTCCGCGCGACGTCCCGAACGCTCTCAATCCGCCGCGTGCCTTTGGCTCTTACCTACTTACTAACACCACACACACACACATATAGATACCAGAAAACATCAAGTAGGTACCTTGATTATGAACAACGGTACCTAGATAAGAGACGAGTCATCAAAATGGATACTAACCTAAGTTACCACAAACTTCATTGATAGAGCTCAATGGTTCATTCATTAGATAAACTTTATCTTCGTACTAGGATCGGGAATAATTGGGTCATAATTTTGTACCTACATTTACATTAAGATGGACAAAAATGAAGTTACACGCGCTCAAAATTAGAGGTTCAATATGAAATGAATAATGTAAACTCATTCAAAATTAATATCTCTTTATTTTTTGATGAAACAGACGCTGCTACGCTTAGAGTCCTTGACTTTCGGTAATACGCTTGCTCTAAATACGGTTTCTGATAGTTATGTTATAATATTAGTAGCCATTCCAATGTATAGGTCACGCGAATCAGCTCGCCATTAAACCTATTTAACCCTCAACGACCCGGAAACTATCATATGACGAGTGAATAGTTGAGAGATCATTTCTTTGCTATCTCTATGATTTTTATCGGTTTGTGGCTTCTGATTTCAATAACCGGAGGGCAGAAAAGATGAAGTGTATTTTATGGGGGTGTTATTGCTCGTAAGTATTAAGGCGACGCATTAGATCGATAGCAAAGTCTTCCGAAGTTATCGCAATATTTGTTTCTCAATTAAACATTTTACACCGGATTATTTCTTTTTACTTTATTTGTACTTCTTATTCATTTAATCGTTTTAAAACATATTATAGTAGTTTATGTGGCTGATACATTAAAACTCGAGAGTGGGTCTATGAAACGAGCCGAAGGCGAGTTTCATAATAATATCACTTCGAAATAATAAATATCAATTTAATGTTCTTGAGGGCTATTAAAAAAAAAATAGAAATCAGGATTTGCTATGAATGATTTTCATAACAAATATGTATTCACAATTTGAAATTGAAATATTGTGATATTGTTAGTTCATGTGAACTTTACTTTAAAAACTATATAAAAATCACAAGACAAGACGTTCGATACATACCTAGATCAATACTTATATTCTCACTTCTAAATTCGTCAATTGTCGCAGTAATATGTTCATCGATATCGATGGTTTCTTGTAATGTTTTTGTTATGTCGGACCCTTTCAAATATAAAGTCTGAAATTAATGATCTTCTTGCAGTATTGATTTATAATGTCTTTACACCTAGCGACTTATTTCTCTTTTGCTGCCGGGCAACTACCCTCACTAATGTTTTTGTGACTGTATGATGTTAAAACTAATTAATTAATAATTCCGTATTTGGGTAAGTTTTTAATGAGGGAGATTCCTTTATCGTTGCGTGTTGATACAGTCTTTCGGAACACTGTTGGTACAGGGATTGTTCAATCAGACATGCATCATCACTCATGCAATCAGGCATCATCACTTATGCCTCCAACTTGTTGAATTCTACATCCAATTCAATCAGGCTTACATTTGTGCATATCCTCTTGCATGATACAGTAATTGCTTGCAGTAACTAGTGTCACTCCTTACAACGACTTGAATGATGAACTTGAATTTGTACTTGTCTGATCGAGGGGTCTTTTATTTCCATGTACACTAGCGAACGTTGGAATGGAGAGGAAGAGAAAGTGCTATAAGATAAGGAAGAGATAGGTAGAATAATCCATTAAAGTATTTGGAGTCCATTATTTTTCAACTGACTGTACTTTGTATTTGGGTGCGAGTTGACGACAACAAAAATAGGTTTAATCGAAGAGGGTCAACTCGCACCGTGGTGCTAGTTTCTTTGGTGCGAGATGACGACTAACTCCTTTTTTTAAATTTGTATTCTATTCTTCTCCAATTCTTCAGGGGAATAGCAGCAGCTTGTTTGGGCCGCTTTTGGTAAATTGGAAGGCGTCCTAAAGTCCAAAATCCCTCAATGCCTGAAAACCCAGGTGTTTAACCAATGTGTCCTGCCTATACTCATGTCCTGCCTATACTCACATATGGATCCGAGACATGGCCGCTTACTAAGGAATCTATGCATAAAATCCGTGCAGCACAAAGGGCAATGGAGTGTGCTAGGCTCGGAATCTCCCTTCGCGATCACACAACCTAACCTATCCCAACGTCGATATACGACGGCGCACCAAGGTCGTAGATGTGGGTTTGCGAATCGCAAGGTTAAAGTGGAGATGGGCGGGACACTTGGCTAGGAGGGACGTCGGTAGATGGACCAAGGCGGTGATGGAATGTTAGCCAAGGGACGTGCGTAGACCGAGAGGCAGACCACCCGCCCGATGGTCGGATGACATCGCCTAAACTTCCGGGCCACAGTGGATCACCGCAATAATTGGCGTAATGAAGAGGAGGCAGGGGGTTCAGGAGGCTAAATAGATAGATAGATTAAAAGTGGGGGTGCCCACCTTTAAGGCCTTATAGTCGTATTAATCCTTAGCCTTTTTCCAACATGTTGATCTTATTTGCAATTTAAAATATTCCATTGATTAAAATATTCCGGCAATTAAAAATCGTTACTGTATGTTGTTGACAATGTTCTGAGTAAACTATTTAAGGGTGTCATTTGGTATTTCCGAATTTAAGCTAAATAAATGTTTATGTTATACTTAATAAAAAATAACACGGAATCGCGAAAATTTGTTTTATGAGATTCTGCATTTGAATGCGGAATCTCATAAACTAGAAACTAGATTTGAATCTAGTTTACAATTAATTATCACCTAGAAGATAATTCCTGAAATTGTACTAAAAACGTAACTATCTCGAAAAACAGCATTGGGTGTCGTCAATATTTTTCAACTTTCCATTCTTGTTCTGATAAAAATTGGCAACAAATATAATGATCACCAAAATATTTGTGAAGGTGAAGGGTGAAGGGGGTGAGCGAAGCGAAGCCCCCTTTATACTTCGTGTTAGGTTGAACATGTAAGAACAACAAAAAATACTTAAAACATAAACTTAAGTACACAAAACATAAAAAGAAGTTTTATTTATTTATTACGAGCCCACCATGTCCCATAAAAAGAAGTTTGGTGATCATTTATCCAAACACAATTTGGTGGACATTCATCCATTCTGGCAGGCATTTCGAATTTATTGTTAGTAAAATAGGTGCATTTTTGGTAATCGTTTAAACATAGGCCATAAAAATTAACCTATGCTTAATACACTTTACTACTATTTAGTCAGGTGATTATTTTATGTTTTGATTCCTCTATTCCGTATTACTTTGTATTTATATTGTGTATTATTTTGTGATAATAAAGTTAATAAATCCTACCAATGAACAAATATTACTTTTAATTATTTTCAGTTATTAAAAGATAATAAATAACCTATTTCTTAGTTAGATACCTATACTAACCTAAGTTGGTGTCGTTTAAAAAAAATGACTCTGACTCTGACTCTGACTCTTTACCTTGAACGCAACTTATAATAAACACATATATTTTCTTTTCACTGTAATCATATGATTTTATTAAATACATTTTGTATTGTGATATAAAACATGTTTACAAATCTGTATCATCTCGATTACCCCGATTTGAAAACACCAAGTCCTCAACTCTGATCAGTTTTTTACTAGATACGGACTCTCGGTCACTTCAGTGGTACTAAGACAGAATTAGCTCGGCTTTTGTTACACTGTGCGGCTTGTGTTGTGAGTAACGCTATAATATCTAAAATCGAAGCCGACCGGCGGCGGTGAACAGCCTTAATAGCCTGCGTTTTAAAACAGATGCGACGACCTTGTTACGGTAAATCCAATATTCATTTACATATCTACGCAGCATCTATGTATGGTGATTTATCTGTTGTTGTGATAGAAAATAACAGTTTAGAAAATCGAGTTCCCGTTGTGAGATATTTTTAAAGGCATGGCATAACGTATATTTCGACCCCTTATTCTGATTACATATCCGATTCATTCTCCGCCTGTTTTGTAATTTATGTCGTTCAAATTTAAGGGAGGTAGAATGTTGTAAGGTTCCTTACCCAAAGGGTGCCAAACGGGAGTCTATTCCTAAGCAATCAATCAAATCAATCAAAAATTCTTTATTACTATAGATACGTACCTATACTTCGCAAATGTCATGCTCTACATTGGACCACTGGGACAAAGAAACTCCCACAGATTTATTTTTAGATCTCTTGTAAAAATTGTTTGGGTTCAACTAATGCAATTTTTACAATATTAATTGTTATAAATACTTACAACATTATTAACAGCGCATTAACATTTGAAAAAGTCGCTTTTACAAGGTTATTAAATTGCTCAAATGGCAACTTCAAAATTTCCAGAGGTATCTTATTGTAATAGAGTAAGTAGAGAATGCACTGACCCTTGAAAGAATTGCTAACCTTCGCGAGTCTAAACCGGTGCGCACTAGCCTGTCTTTATTTGTTAGGTTAACATTACACCTATCGCAAAATTTGGAAAATGTTGTAAGGTTCTTGCGTACATACATTATATTTTCGAAAATAAATTGACTAGCTACAGTAAGTACGTCAATCTCTCAAAAAACTTCTCTGTCTGTGCGATTTAAATTAGAGGAATTATAAAATGATCGAATAAAAAACAACTTAGCGACTGATGATGAGATACTGTTTTAATAACTTGAGCAGAAAATTCTAGCTGTGCGGCCAAATTACTAAGTGAGCGACTAGATATACAGAGAGGGCAACTTCATTATTGAACTGGCTAGAGAAGGTTTATTGTGGCTACTTTTCAATCGCGGTTGACACTCAAACTAATATTAAGCCGCTAAAATATTATGAAGTTTCCCATTTTGTATTTAAAGTAATTCAAATTAATCTTAGTAAGTTGCTGTTCTGTTGATTTCTGGTCACTCGCAGTCAGTTGCTCACTTAGTAATACAGTCACTTGTTTAAATAATACCCTTCACATTATAAATTGCTCGAATAGCTTTTTTCTATATTAAAAAAATAGTTTGAATATCCGCTGCTTTCCCCCACAAAAAGATACCATAGGACATGACACTATGAAAGTAATTAAAATAGACTAAGATAGATGTAGCCACATCCGTGTTTTGTGTGATGTTCCTGACAGCGTAAGCCGCAGAACTTAATCTACCAGCTAATTTATCTATCCCATTTAGGTCTCCAATGCATTTTGCTATCAATGGGTATTCCAAGAAACTTCGTATCATTTACTAATTACGTGTTGCTCTCTAACACTAAACTGTTCTCATCTTGCTCATCTGTAGTCGATTTACCCCTGGTGAAACCGAATTGTTTGGCGTGGAGTTGTTTTGTATGGTTGAAGTGTGAGAGCATTTGCTTGAGTTTAAACTTTTCAAATATTTTACCTACTGCTGGAAGAACCGATATTGGTCTGAAATTTGAAGGATCACCCTTATCTCCCGACTTGAACAGAGGTATCAGTTTACTGTGATCCATGAGGTCTGGGAAAGCTCCATCGTCAAACGCCTTGCTTAAGTCAAGGAAGACTGCATATACGGGGGTTTTCCTTGAGATGTAGTAATCCACGGTCTGCTTCAGTGTTTAATTAATATGTGTGTCCTGGGTGTTTGTGAATAAATGTATCTCTCTTTCTTTCTTTCTTCTTTCTATAGAGATGTACGTACACTCCAACTCAGTTTTGGAAGTTCCTTAAAACCCTTGGTGTTGGCAAGTCCCAGGAATCTTCTTCAGGTAATGTCTATTGAATATTTTATTTATTGAATATTATAAGCTTAGTGTGGAGCTATAACTAGAATTACTGAACCAATGACTTTAACTGATATACCCCACTGGTCTTCAGTATTTTTTAAGTTAAGAAATATAAACGATTTCACTAGGTATGCCCTGGGGATATAATTGATTAAATTTCTGACGTTAGTGCTGTTTTTTAATAAAGTCTTTGCTTCATATGGAGATTAATTTAGACGCTCTGTTGTGAGTAAAGGTTCAGCGTTAGATTTAACTACATTGCCACCTATCTTTAAGCAGAAATCATTCTCTTAGTATAACTTTGCCAGTTTCGCGGCTTATTATTTGCCAAACCGTTCTCATTCTATTATTTGAATTTTGTATTCTTCTATAAATGAGTAAAGCTTTTGCTACAAACCAATTTGAAAGTTTTGGAATATTCACGTCAACGAAGTCAGGAACGTCCGCCGCCGGTCTGGCCGCCAAGCAACGGTTTGCGGAAAGATATTACTAAGACTCTGCTGCCTGTCTGTCAGTCTGTCCGTCTGTCACCAGGCTGTATCTCATGAACCGTGATAGTTAGAAAGGTAAAATTTTCACAGATGATGTATTTTTGTTGCCGCTATAACACCAAATACAAAAAAAAAACAATAAAATAAATATTTAAGGGGGCTCCCATACAACAATTCTTTCAATACCACATACAAAGTTATGAATGCACCTGGTTACGAACATGGAGTGTGAAGTACCAAGCCGCACCAATAACTTTGTAAACAACATTTTGCTATGTAAAATCCAAACTTTTCACTCCACACCATCCCTACCATTGTGCGGTGGTACGGAACCCTTCGTGCGCGAGTTAAACTCGCACTTGACCGTTTTTTAGGGTTCCGTACCCGAAGGGTTCCAAACGGGACCCTATTACTAAGACTTCGCTGTCCGTCCGTCCGTCCGTCCGTCTGTCACCAGGCTGTATCTCAAGAACCTAGCTAGCTAGAGAGTTGAAATTTTCACAGATTATGTATTTCTGTTGCCGCTATAACAACAAATACTAAAAAAACAGGATAAAAGAAATATTTAAGGGGGCTCCCATACAACAATTCTTTCAATACCACATACAAACTTATGGATGCACCTGGTTACGTACATGGAGTGTGAAAGTAACCGCACCAATAACTTTGTAAACAATATTTTGCTGTGTAAAATCCAAACTATTCACTCCACACCATCGCTTCCATTGAACGGTGGTACGGAACCCTTCGTGCGCGATTTAGACTCGCACTTGACCGGTTTTTTTATTATGTCGGCGCGGCGGCCCTAACTAGGTTTTGGACAGCCGGCCGAATGGATCGGCGGCGGCGCGGCGGCCGTTCTATTGTCTGCGGCCGCCGATCCGTTCGCCGCGGCTGTGGCGAGAGTAGTAAGACCCATCCGGCTGCTGTTCCTAGGTAGAACCTGCATGTGTATGAGCCTTTGGAGAGTTCAAATTTTCACACAATAGGAATTTCTGTTGTCACTACCGCAACACAAAATGAACTACACGCAATGATAAAAGTTAAAGTTACGCCAACAAAAGACGTGTTTTTAATGTCTTAACCGACTTCAAAAAAAAAACAAAGAAATATGAAAAACTAACTTTTTTTTATATTTTTTTAATGTTCGTTACCTCAAAACTGGTACTATTTATGAACTGATTTCATAAATCCTTTTTTATTTGAAAGGATGACCTTCTAGTTTGGCCCCTTTTTTGAAAATCCAGTCGTTTGGTTTCCAAAGCAAATAGACTGGAATTATGATGTCTTCCAGGTAAACGAAATTGCGTATTATTGCTTTACTATGACTTATCAGCGGTGTATATGGTCATTGTCATAAGATGAATTCTGTCTATAAGTGCCGTATATTCGTTTATAATGTCGTGTAATACGTGTGGACTTGACTGTCAGACAGACAGATATCGTAGCCTTGTTTTCGTGTATTTTGACGACATTCGCATCCCGACAGGGAGGAAGAAATAGGGCTTGAACTTGAAGTCGTATTTTTAATTCTTGTACGATGGTATGGAACCTTTGGTGGGAGATTCATTGTATGATTGATTAGCACCTGCGATTAGTGATTAAAATTAAAATATTAAGCTAAACGCTGCATTGGAATTTACTTGGAGCTTATCTCACTCAACTAGAGTGCTAAGGGCGGAATTGAAGCGTTGACCCCTGGAGCCCTGGTGACGCCAGAAGGTGACATTTTCCCGTTATAGGTTTTTAATTTGATTAAAATGCATGAGGTTTAAAATAGCGATGCGTCATAACCAGGGCCAGTAGGGCGTTAATACCATTATCAAAACTGAATCAAAATCATACCTCAACACCCAAAGCTTTCAGCAATATCAGGCACCTCCACGCAACTCCACTCAGCAGATACTTCCTCAGTATTTCGGTCGACGACTGCGCGTTAGCCCGACTGAAGAGCCCCGTCGCTTGCGGTTTACCCTCATCTGTCTTCTCATTAACCAATGGCGGATCTTGGGGCCCGGCACACGGGTTCTCCAAGCAAGGCAGCGGCAGCGTATAGTGCGTGTTGATAGCTGACGTCACGCGGTGTATGCCACACAGCAGCTCACAACCGACCAATGTGACCACGCCACTGATGGGGCTGCAATATTGCATCAGTTTAAATATCGAATGTCTATTCATCTGTCTTGTTATCAATGCAAAGTTGTGGTATCTATTAATAAGTTAAGTTATAGCTGTATGCTGTTATTGCAAAGTTCATGATAAATGTACTCTGGTCTAGATGAATGTAATGTTAAAGTGAGTATCATCTGAGCCGGGGGCATGAATATTTGACACGTCGAGTTCAGATGAAATTAACCATAGCACATCGTTCATGAGAGCCACTGACAGTTTAATTAGAATACTTTTTTGATGCGCAATTTTTCGTGCTACCCACAATGATGCCTTTGAAATGAAGCGCAAGAGTTGGCAATAAAATACTTTTATCCACACACGTATCATAAACCCTCTTCACTGCGTCCTAAAACCGCACGTTATGACCAGCATAATGTTATATTACTTGGTAAAGTCATTTCTTATCTGAATATTGATACATTACGACTATAATATAGCAATATTTCGATAATTATGACATTTAATTTTCGAACGCCGACGACCGCCGATCAATGCCACAATGCAGGTCGAACATGCGGTTCCCGAACACATCAAAGATAGCTCATGATATGTGTGTAGATAAACTAGTGTATGTAACTGTACATAATTAGACATTAAAATTATAGAGTGATATTATTTTGAAACTCGCCTTTGGCTCGTTTCATAAACTCTCGAGTTTTAATGCCCTCCATTATGTATCAGTCACATAAACTACTATTTATGAATGAATGAAAGGTTGCGTATATTATTTTAATATAGATAAATATTTTGTCTATGATATTATTTATTGATTGATTTTGATTGATATTGATATTATATGTGTGTAGATAAACTAGTGTAAGTAACTGTACATAATTAATTAGGCATTAATTATGCCCTTCATAGGCTCTTCATTATGTATCATTCACATAAACTACTAAAAGATGATCACAATAATTTTAGTTGATTATATGAACGAAGTACATACTCTATATATCTATTATTATTATAATTGAGCTTATTATACTTACCAGAACTTTATAAGATCTTTAGGTTTAACCCCATCATTTATCCGAATAAGAAATTCAGCTAGGAAGAGGTCTAACCATGTTGATTTCTGTGAAACAAAATAGTTTTGTGAGGGAAACTATTTCTTACACTTTTGAGGAAATGCAAAATGCCAGTGCAAATTCAGTTAGTTTATTCACTTGGCTTGGCACAGGTAGTCTTATTTCGTGGATTAATTTGAGACTTAGTATGGAGCGGAATGACCACTGTGGACATAATCCCTACCTATTTATCATTTCAAAACTTCTGAATCAACAACTCAAGTTACCCCATTTATGCAATGTGAGTAAGTGACTGTTCCATATATAATTTCATATTATTAATTTACTTAATTCACAGATTACCAGGAGGTTTTTGGACATAAACATAATGACGTAATTCCATAACAATGTAAATAGAAAAAAGCTCATTTTGCATTTTGCTGGTTTCCCTCAGAAGAAAGAGATTATGAGCAATTGGTACCTCGTAAGTTCCAGTTTCAGCTTTGAAGAAATGATCCCAGAACAGTTTTAGTTTATCTGGCTCTTCATCTGTCGACATTTTCTTGACATGAAACTATAACAAAAGAAAACAAGCTCTTCTACACCAAGCACCAATGTTTATAAAACAGACTTCAAATATTACAATAATTATCTAGAATAAATGACAACTGGTATACACTTATACTTTCATGGGAACTAGAAATGAGTTTCTACAAACAATAGATAACAGGATTACTGACTACAAAGTAGAATATAGGTAACGATGTATCTAGTATTTAGTAAACTGCATTACAGAATAACTGAAACCTTTCCAGTGTTAATCTTATTGGATTAAATAGGTTATTTTCTGCTCACTTCTATACTGACTTACTACATCAGCTATTCATACACCAGCTGATAATCTTTTTACTATAAAATATTGCTGAAAAGGGGGGAGGCCTTTGCCCAGCAGTGGGACAACAAAATGGATAGGCATGTAAAAAAAAATGTTAGTACATATATGTAAGCTAATATTTTTTTAAGAATGACTAATTTTAATTGTTAGTGAGCCTCATTTCAATTATACCTATAATGAATATATAATAAATATTATCCATGTTACCACAAAAAATAATAAACAGTGTTTAACCTCAAAAAAACTGTCACATCCTATACATTTTTGTTTTTAAACAACTGTGACTAGTAGTTTATTTTTTTGTGGTAAGGCCCTAATTTTAACTAGGTTTTATAAGATTAAACCTGTGTTAAAAACAGAAATATAAACATAAACATTTACATACAGGCACATACATTGCTTCTGGCCCCACACTAGGATAACCTATTGTACCTACCTAGTTTCAGTTTAACCTGTGCATGTTTTGTTTTATTTAGTTATATACCTGCCTATTTTAAAACAATATGAACCTAAACAATTTCACTGTTGATGTACAATTTAAAGGTAATAGAGGATTCAAAATATTCCTCATGCACTGGCACAAAGTTAAGAGTACCTTCCTTCATATTATAGTAATAAGTAGTTCAACTGAAGTTTCAGTGAAGTGTAATTATAAATATTTACGGGTCAATAATTATACGTACTTACCTAAGCTACAGTTCGCTATCGATAATGTGCCCGACTGACGCAGCGTTATCAGCAGTAAACAACTTTAGAATACTTGAATTGAACATTTACTTGTTGAACACATTCGGAAGCAGATCACATTGAGTTAGGTATGAATATCACTGATCCAGTCCAATTCCTCGAATCTCCAGCAACCAGGTTTCAAGTAGGCGCCTAAATAATTACGTGGTTTTGCAATACAAGTACAAGAAATATTAATGAGGCACAAACTTCTCAAACAAACCCTACCCAGCCAATCATGGATGGTCCGTGATCCATCCATCCATCCAGCCGGCAATGACAATTGACTGACAGACAGCTGTCAAGGAGAGTCGTGCTCGAGTCAAACATCATTCATGAGTGAAAAATATGAGTTCATTTTTTTCAAAAAAAAGTTGTTGCTGGGTGGACTGGCTCAGTGACATAGACATGCTCAACTTTAAATGCATGTCGTCGCATTATACACCTCACGATAAAAATACCGCTACTCTCTCCTAGATGGCACTAAAACTGTAGTATCTTTTTTGACTTAAATATAAAGCTACTAACTACTGTCGCATCTTCTTAGTTCTATTTGGTGTATTATTTGTATTCAATAAATTATATTTACTAAACACTACAGTTTCACCAAGTATTTATACAATTTCCCACTACCCGCTATTTTAGTAGCAACACGATAAAAAAAAAACAAATAGACAAATGTAGAAATTGTCTTCTGCTGTCTGTGATTGTCTAGCAACGACTACCTTTGCCTATCTATTTTCTTGTTTCCTTGCAAAATATTGATATCGGCCATAAAACAGTATTAATATAGGGTGCAAACCTACATTGAGTCCTTGTTTCAATTATGGGTTCCAAAAAACACAAGAAAGAATCGAAGAAGAAGAAGCACAGGAGTCATTCACGTTCGCCATTGGAGGGCGAAGGGCATGAACGCAAAAAACACAAAAAGCACAAGGATCGCAAGAAGGACCGCTCGCCCGACGGTAAGATATATATAAGATACTTACTTTCCAGGCGCGCCGAACGCTGTTCATGACTTATTACTTTTGAGGTTGTTTTTTTACTACGCACCAAATTGAATTCTCTAATCCCTCAGTAACTACCGGTAGCAACCATTTATCAACAGTTTCGTACAACAAGTCACGAACAGTGTAGGCGGAGTTTCCATTTGACATGATAATGGCATATTCTGGTCGTTATTTCAGACTCGGTGGCCCTCGGGAGGCACCACCATGTCCAGCTGAGTGCTCCGATGAGGTGGGTATACTAACAACGGTGTTGATGGATTACAGGTAGTACAGTATTAATACTGTTGTGCGGCCTTTCTACTACTGAGCCATCAGTCTGCTTTCTGAAATTACCTTTCAGTTCAACTAGGCATAGATATCAGAGGTATTCAGTTAAGGAAAATGCATAGCGATAGTGTATTGATTGCTCTCAAGGGTGCTAAATGCCACATTTGGTTTGTCAGTGCCACCTATTTTGTTAGGAGACTGACATGGCATGACAAAAATGGCATTTTGCACCCTTCGGAACATTTAATGTGCTGTCGCTATGCAATTCCTCTCTAAGCAAAATGATGATGATAACAATAACAATAGTTCTTATGGTTAAACAGTTGATGATGATGATTATGAGGTGGGACACCCGCTGAAGCACAGGCGGGTAATCGGTCCTCTATTGTGACTATTTCACCCAATTCCCAGTGTTTGGGCACTGGTTAATGTTGGTTCAACAGATGTCCCTCCCCAAATCTTCTTGTTCGTTTAATGAATTCTAGGATGTTGCTAAACTTTAAGTTTATCTGCTTTAATGTTATGTTTGAATACATTATGCATTCTCCCAAGAAGTGCTGGCAACTTTCCTCCAAGCCACAGTGAGGACATGATGGGACCTGTAGGAGCCTTAATAATGAAAGGTGTCTGTTTAGTTTGCAGTGACCTGTCACCACACCTACCAGTATTGCTAAGTTTTCCTTACTAAGACAAGTATATACTTAGCTTGGGGTCTTTCCTTAAGATAAATATCTTATCCTGCCTGCAGTCTTTGGTGTTCTTCCATTCTTGGTTTTCATCTCGTGAAGCTATGGTTTTGAATATGTTCTTTGTGACATTCGTTGATATAGGTAATCTTGGTTCTGGTCCAATAAAACGCTCATCAGCGCCATTTCTTGCCAGCTCATCTGCTTTTTCGTTACCGAGAATCCCTTAATGACCAGGGACCCATGCAATATTTATTTCTGATTATCTTCCCAAAGTTTTAAGACTGGCCTTACACTCTTTGACTAGTGCAGATTTATTGATTGGTTGCCTAAGCGCCTTTAAAGCTGCCTGACTGTCAGAATAAATTACTACTGTCTTGTTTTTAATTTCTGCCGTTTCCCTTAGTGCTTCAACGCATTCCATTATGGTGTAGATTGCCGCTTGGAATATGCTAGTGTATAGCCCCGAGGCAATTGATTTGTCTTGTTTATTTCTGTCCATGATGCAAAAACCAGCTCCTGCTAGTTTTGTGCTTTCTCTTCTTGTGCCATCTGTGAAGCAAGTTACAACGGTTGGTCTGTTCAAATTTCCCAATTTTCTCTTATTCCTATATGGATTCAGTATTTCTTATCGAATTGTACTTCCTTCTTTATCACATTGTTGTTTACCAATAGCATTGCCAACTTTCCACCTGACGTTTCTACAATGGAGGCATGACCTGTGTCTATAGAGTTGCCTTTCCATTTGTTCATTTTCATTCTGTGATGTGGTTCAGTTGCTGTCCTTTTTACCTCTACATGCATGGTTGAAGAGTTACTATTTAACTTATAAAACACCAAAAAATAACACAAAGTGGTGAAGTAGCATAATATTGCCAAAAACATCTATTAATACACACAGAATGATACAGCCATGCCGCATAGTAACTTTCTTCTTCTTCTTCTTCTTCTTCAGCATTTCACCGTCCACCGTTGGACATATGCCTCCCCAGTTGTCCTCCATCTTGTGCGGTCTGCGGCCATTCTCGTCCAGGATAGGCCGGCCGTGATCTTTATGTCGTCGGACCACCGTGTCGCAGGTCTTCCAACGCTTCTTTTTCCTGTGCGGGGTCTCCAGAACAAAACTTTAGAGCTCCATCTTCCGTCATTTCTGCGACAGATGTGTCCAGCCCATTGCCATTTAAGTCGCGCGACTCGTTTTCCTATATCGGTAACTTTAGTGCGTTGGCGGATGAGCTCGTTTCTTATCATGTCGCGGCGGGACACTCCGAGCATCGACCTTTCCATCACTCTTTGTGTGACTCTAAGTTTGTTCATCATCCCGGCAGTAAGCGTCCATGTCTCGCAAGCGTAAGTCATCACCGGGAGAACACACTGGTTATAGACTCTAGTCTTCAGCGATTGAGGGATCTTGGAGTGGAAGACGTCCTTGAGCTTTCCGAATGCTCCCCAAGAAAGCTGGATTCTTCGGTCAATCTCGCGGTCCATAGTAACACAAAAAACATATACAGAAGTGTCTTTCATGAGCAATGATTGGAATGTTTATAGAGTTTTTACATTTACGATTTGTGGTAACATGCCCAACATTCCAGAATTCCAGGATTTAAAATCTGTTTCATTTAACCCCTTGATATAGATCGCCTCACGAATTAGGAGCGCTAGGCGAAAATGGCAGGGCTTTTGCGCATATGTACGTACAGGTACTAAAAAAATAGTGCTGCGCAAAAAAGGGCACCGCGTAATTGACAAATGACGAGAAACTGGAAACCTATATATATATATATATATATATATATACTTTTTACGACAATGGCATAAGGTCGCATCAAAATCGCGTAGCCTCATAACCAGGCCCAGGTGTTGACCGGTTAAGTGGAAAAATATAAACTACTTTATAATTTCGATATATTTTTTCCTTACCAATTTGTACAGATTGATTAAAATTCAACAAGAACATAAAATTAACACAATATATTTTGAAAATAAATAAAAAATATATGTTTATATGAATGAAATGAAATTCAATTTGTGTTACATTTTCAATTTCAATCTAAATTTTTGAGAAAAATAACTATAAATTCTTAATCGTTCTTTAGGACCTGGCTTTCAGTTAGGTGCATGCTCCGAACAACTTTATCTAATTATCTAATTTAATTTGAAACAAAACAATTATAATTATTTTTTAAATCCTAGGATTGTAGTTGGTGCTCCCTAGCCCTAAATGTCTGTCAACCCGACATAGCCAAGTCGAGATCTCACGAGACTAGAAATTTCCATCTCGCAAGATCTCATCATTTTCGAGACCTCGGTTACTTTTTGAAAAAAATCTTTGTTTGTTTGGGAGACTTACCGCGTTAAAAACTGCTTAGTTGTAATTTTAAGAAAGAATAAGATGTGAATAAACTACCCACTATTCCTCATCACTATTACGCCTGCGGTTCTCCGCTACCTAACCTCATCCACTACATATAGTAAATAATACAGTATGTTTCGAGTAAGGACCGACATTTTTTTCTGGGGTGCAGGGTGGTCAACATATTTCTGCCTGAAATTCGGCTCTTGGTTGCACAGTGGTTGAGATAGGATTTTTTAAAGGTTTAACCACTGGGGCGATGCGGGCTGCCATTCGCACGTCCCAAAGCGCTGGGCCCGCGCGATAACCGGTTCCTGAAACGCTGCTGAGTGGTAGAATTACCAACCGTCAATAGAACTTTCTCGTTTTGCACGGTTTGTTACTACAAAAAACCTAGGCTATGTTGTTAATTTTTAACAAAAGTTCCATAAAATATTGGTTAGGCGTTATAAGAACATGCATTATTAAATTATTATCACGTGTTAGATATAAGGAAAACAAGTACAGAAAAACGATTATTTTTATATTTCATTTATTTCAGTAATTTATTTCATTATTACATTGAAGTTCTTTATATGTTAAAAAAATGTTGGAACTCCTGATTTATTTAGAAAATTAAATCATCGAAGAACACAAGAAAAAATGTTTTGTTCAATTGTTTTAAGAAATAATTAAAATATTATGGATGAGGTAGAAGTTCTAAAAACCTTTTAAAATCATATCTCAGCCACTACCACTGGGGACCGAATTTCAAGCAGAAATGTGTTAACTTCAACCACCTCTGCTCCACAAAAGATTGTGTCGGTTCATACTGTGAACAAAAATTGATGTATTAAATTCCGGCGATGAGCTGGCCCACTGTCACACTATGTGGAGTAGTGAATATCTGGCTACACATGGATGCACGTGTTTACTGCCTCACCCCAGGTATTGGAAATAGCGGACGCTATATTATTGACGTCATTACGTCTTATAAATCGACGAACGCCGGTTGCACGCACGAAAAAGCATGACTCATTGTCACGTTCCGCCTAGGCTGAGCGTGCAAGCTAGAGAGCGGAACAAGCGATAGAGAGGCACGATCGGCCTAAGCGTTTCGTTGATGCGTTATCACGTAAAAGTCCGTAAACCGATTATTTACTTTAAGCCAATTTTTTTTGTTTTGTTTTTAATATTTAATGTCTACATAATAACTATCGGTCTTTTTATCTTTTTTAATGTTCCGTCCGTTAGCCGTTTTCCCGCCTGTCAGTCTGTCTGACCGTCAAGACACTTTTTTCAGGAATGCTCCACGGTATTAAGTTGAAATTAAAATTAATTAGTTTTGTCTGTGGTCCCTTGAAGTTGTAAAAAAAAACTTCTAGGTCAACACAACCAAAACCCTGTATTCTGCAGGATTACTGAATTTGCTTGATACTCGCGAGTGAATCAAAACTTTACGTTGACCTAGAATCAAGAAATTTGGCAAGAAGCAAGGTCACAAGTAATGAATTAAATCCGAAAACCGTTTTGTAGTTCCATCATAATAAAGATACTACGGTGTTCGACTCCGACTCGCACTTGGCCGATTTTTTTTTTAGAAACAAAAAATAAAAAGCCTCAGTTTACTGATAAGGCTATATTCTAATCGTCCGCGCACCGAGTAAACGTGGAATGCCTTGCTGACTGCCTTTTAATCCCGTCAATCTCGTTGAGATTTCGCCCTAATTATGCTTCGAGATTGATTGCTAAAAATGAGACGATTACATTATTTAATCGGGGCATGTCCATATTAACATTGTGTTTGACGAAAACATCTCAACTCATTGCAAAAACTGTACATGAGTCGGCATTTATTGGGGCTGCACAGGAGATATCTTTAATATGCTGCTACACCTGCTGCAGTCCCTTTCCCTTGGATGAGAATAGTGGCAAGCCCTCGGTCACGCAAAATGGAGTATTTAATGACGATCTAAACATGGAAAACTAAATCTAAACTGGGAAAAATCGGTCAAGTCGTACTCGCACACGAAGGGTTCCGTAACATAGATACAAAAAAACTTAAAGACAAAATATATATATATGAACTAGGTTTTGATACCAGTAAATTTCTGATCGACGATTATAAAAGCGACCCTGAAATTTGCCTTTATAATATCATCACGTGTCTTGTATGGGGTGTTAAAACACGTATCTTGTATGATGACCCCCCTTTCTTTTATAAAATCTCGCGTAGTTCATTATTTGTTGCTGCAGGGGGCAACAAAAATATCAATAATGTGAAAATTTCAACTCTGCCTATTACGGTTCATGAAACAGCCCTGTGACGCACAGACGGAGGGTCGGAGCATAGGGTCCCGTTTTGCACCCTAAAAAATGTGACGCGATGTTTGTTTTGTTGTATCATCTAACAATAGACAAGCAACTTTTGGTTTTACAGCATGTACAAAAAACACATTTATTAACAATTTTGAGAAGATAAATAAATATTTGTATCTTTGAATCTTTGTTCTGTCCTATTTTAGGTACACCTATAATGCACAATTTCCCGACGAGGAAGAAAATCCCCTAATTACTAAGCTTAAGTCTTTTTATTCTGTGTTTTTATAATGTTATATGTTATTGTATGTCTAAAGAGGAGCCATTCTTAGAAGTAGCATTGGGCATCTGTCAACAGAAGAATCATCAATGAAAAAACTCGTTGATTTGATTAATCATCATAACTATCATAACTCAAAAACAAACTTAGAAAAGTGCAGCTTAGCCACAACTGGGGTTTATGGACCTTAATATCAATGAAAATTTATTATAAATTATTCTACGACTTTTTTATTTCCTACATGTTTAGTACTTTTAGTACTTAATTAATTGTTTCTTAAGAAGCACACATACCCATATGGCTGCTTCTGGTTTGAAGTATGCTGGAGTTAAATAAAAGCAGATCTGAATTGTTTACTACCTAAAACTTGATTGATACTTACTAACTCAAAAGATACGGCCTACTTGTAGTAATTGTAGTTTACTGTATGCGATTTGAGGAGCAGTAAGTGCATTCGGATATTATTATTCTTAGCGGAGATGGACAAGGCAGGAACAGTTTAGTTTTTTTGTATAAGAAGATTTGCCGATGATTAACTGGTACATATCTCTACGACGTCATCGGTAAACCGTTTAATTCCCTTATTATATACAGGGTGCAAAAGAAAGGTGTAAACATATTTTAGGGGATTGTATATTTCTCTTTATTTTTCACTTCTCCATACAAAACAGCTGATCATCCGGCCCAAACTGTATGGATAAAAGTAAATCATAGTAGCCCTGATCAAATCGGTTTCACAGTGAACGTTGTTCAGAATGTTGTCCCTAAAAAAACTTAAATATGACCACCTTTCTGTTACACCCTAGTAAGGAGCTTCCCTACTAGGTGCCAACCTCACGGCCCCTTATCTCTTGGTTGCAGTTGAGGAGGTTCCTGTCGACTCGCATCTCGCGGAACAGAGTAATGGCGCAGCGAGAGAGCGCAGTCACAGCAGCAGCGCCGAGCGGGAGCGGGAGCGAGACCGCAGGCAGAGGGAGGAGCGACATAGGGAGCGGGAAGAGAGGTAATATCATCGGCCGTAGAAAACATTACTCAAGATTTTAATCCCATTATAGAGTTATTAGGAGCCGAAGAACTAAGAAAATGTTGCCCTTTAGGAAAATATGCGGAGACAGGTTCGATGGGAAGAACTGCCTCCACCAAGTTGCTTGAGATCTAAGACATAAAACATAATCCCTTCAGTAGAAAGAGCTTGGACTATAACTCTTTCTAGTCAGGATTAATGGCCAGACTTAAGAGAGCACAGAGTATCGCGGAGGGGGTGACGCCCCGCACACCTGCTGCACATCCGCAAAGGCCTTGCGCGTCACCTTTTGTCATAAGGCTGCGCAAGTCCGCATCAACCTAGCATTGCTAGTTGAACATTGCCCTTGTTGTTCGTGAATCGGTAGGTCCCTCCTCGGAATCTAAATGATAATGTGACAGGGTTAGGTATCACCTCGTGGCATCCGAATGCCGAACTCCCACACCGGCTGCTACACGTGGCCCTGCCCGCTCCGAAGCTACGGATGATGACCTCAGACCCAGCGGCACAGGACCGAAGGCTGGGTCACCAAACACGCCTTCGTGGTAAATGGTCGCTGCGTCAGCGACCGCCCTTTTCGAAAGGGGTTGTGATGAAGGTTGTTGATGATGTTGAATTGAACCATCGACTTTAGTTTGATGGTTACACTTCTTTGTTGAAACTACGGCACTGTACAATTACGACAAATGAAACTACGCACTATGCGCTGACAATTGAGATTACATTTTCCACCGCGCCGATGATTATTGAATAAAGTAAAGCTTACATTTTGACACACGATCGCCCATAGCAGCGTCCTATGAGCAAGGCTTGATAGAATGAAGGACTGGTTGAGACATGCCAACATCTTAGAGATAGATGGCATAATGAATGACAGTTGATTAACTATGATTAACTATGTATCTGTGTATTTAAAATGTTGTCGGCCGCCTCTTCGTCTATATGAAAGGTGAAATCCAATAATCCATTCTCAAATACGAGAACTAACTAGAAAGATAATGGAAAATTGTGACACTAAACGGAAAAAATATTTCGAAAAACATGTTCAAAAACTAGAAATTGAAAACCCATTATCAAATGATAATGAAGAATAGAAAAAGAGTGGGAATATAGTACCATAGAATTCGGAGTTACCAGTGACGAAAGAAAGAGCACAACATATCGGATCACCAAATTGCATGGGAGGATCCACCAGATATAATAAAGGAAGATCATATATAGTGGGCCGTAAATTACTTTGCACCATTTAAATCTGCGAGTCCTGATGACATTCTACCTGTGCTTTTACAGAAGGCCTACAGATTTATTAGAAACCATCTTGCAGAATTATACAGGAGCAGCATAGCAATGGAGTATATCCCTCCGAATTGGAAAAGACCAAAAGCAGAGTTCATACCAAAACCAGGAAGGAACACTTATCAGGAAGCAAAATCGTTCTGGTGCATAGGTCTACTCCTTCGTACTAAATCACTAGAGAAAATACTCGAAAGACACAAAAAAATAATGGATAGAATGAATGGAAAACTAAACGAAAGTGCCTCCCCCTCCATACTTATCAGCATGCCTATGTAGAAGGTTAATCAACAGAGACAGCTCTACACAACTTAACACAAAAACTGGATAGAGTAATAGAAATCAAAGAATTTGTCCTGGTATGCTAGTTTGACACCTGTAACTATTAAAGCTTAAAGCAAATTAAAGCCAAACCCTTCATGTCCTCATTGTGGCCTGGAGGAAACTAGCCAGGACTTCTTGGGAGAATGGGTAATTGATAGATTTGGAAGATAATATGAGTTGAAATAAAACGTGAACGTAAAGCACAAACATATTCTTTGTATTGAAGTCAACAAACATGTCACATATGGTTGCTAAGACAATAAGCCTAATAAGAAAGTTGCGTTCTTAATGTCCAACACTCCCTACAGAATGCAAACCCATTTTACCGCCGCAGTACAAATGATTCACAAGAGAAGTTCCCTTTGTTAAATTATCAGCCACCATATTGCACCCGTTCACAAATACAAACTTGACTTTAGATTTAACAACACACTCTCTGAGAAAATGCAGACGAATGTATATATGCTTAGTCTTCTGTTTGTAACAGTCGGTAGTTGCCAATCGAATTGCACTCTGATTGTCGCAATGTATGGTAAGCGCACCATCGTCGCTTTGGCCTAGTTCAGCCTGCAGTTGCTGCAGCCAAAGAGCTTCCTGGGTGGCTGAAGCCATCGCCATGTATTCCGATTCCGCTGTCGAAAGTGCTACTGTCTGTTGCTTGCAATAGTTCCACGAAATACATCCATTCTGAAACAGAAAAACGTAACCTGTGCACGATCTTCTATCCAACGGATCACTGGCCCAGTCCGCATCGCAATAACCAATAATTCCTTTCGAGTCCTCTTTGACATAACATAGCTTTAGGTTCTTCGTTCCTTGAAGGTATCTCATGACTCTTCACTCCAAGCCAATGTTGATTTCCTGGACAATTGCAGTACTGACTTAACTTATTCACTGCAAAGCTTATGTCCGGTCATGTAACATGTGCCAGATAAATAAGACATCCAACCGCCTCCCTGTATGGAAAGGTATTATCTGTGTCTTCAGGATTCTTTTCAAATTTAGCATTCACTTCTATCAGAGTGCGAACTGGTTTGCAATCAGACATACCAAACTGTTCCAACATCGGTTGATGTATTTCTCTTGGTCCATCATGATCACACCTGCCTCACGATTTCTATTTATATTTATACCAATGCAATGCTTCACCTCACCAATGTCTTTCATGCAGAGCTCCTTCATCAATTTTTCTTTTATGTCTGAAGTAGTTTTCTTATTATTAGTGAAGATTAAGAAATCATCCACCCACTCTGCAGTAAATATCATTATTGAATCATTCACAAAATAATAAACACATGGATCAATCTTTGATCTCGCCAGTCCAATTTTAAGTAAAGTATCATTCAATTTCAGGTTCCATTGCCGGCTAGCCTGCTTGAGCCCATAGATTGATTTGTGCAAGTGACACACTTGAGCATTTTCTTTGTAGTGATCGGGTTGTGACAAATATATCTCAGTGTCAATATCACCTTGAAGAAATGCATTTATAGCATCCATCTGGGATATTTCTAAATCATATTTAGCAGCTAGAGTAATCAAGTACCGGACTGACGTATGTCGTACCACAGAAGCGTATACCTCATCATAATCTGTACCCTTTTTCTGTGCATATCCTTTAATGACTAATCTTGCCTTAAAACGAACGACCTCTCCCTTCTCATTTGTTTTGGTTTTAAACACCCACTTGCATGGCAAAACCTTTTTACCCGCAGGCAAATCCACCAGTGACCATGTTTCATTTTTAATTAGAGACTCGTATTCTTCCTGCATGGCTTTCTTCCACTAGTCTGCCTGAGTAGATGAGAGGGCTTCATCCACAGTCTGAGGATGGTTTAAATCAAGTATCGGACAAAAATAACTTAAATCATGTTCATCCTTCTCTTCATACTGAACAGCTTTACGCGGACGTAAGTTTATACTACACGCTGGTATTTCAAGCTCGATCGGTTCGTCTGGTATGTAGGAAGGGTCAACATTGTCACCAGAAAAGTAGTCATCGCCTGAGGATTGTTCGACGTCGCTCTCTGTCTCTACTTCTTTCTTGTAGGGTTCTTCAGGATGCTGTACTGTTGTCGTACTGCTGTCGGATGCACACGGTATATAAATGTTATTGTCACATTTCTGAACATTTTCTAAAAATACCACATCTGTACTCTTAATTATTTTTTTGTTTTACGATCTAGTAATCGATAGCCTTTAGTAGATTCACAGTATCCGACAAATATCAGCTTTCTGGACTTTGAATACCATTTTTGGCGTTTTTTTCTTGGTACCTGTACCATCACCTCGGAGCCAAAAATCCTAAGATTTGACAAATTAGGTTTCTTGCCGGACCACATTTCCATGGGAGTTCTACCGTCAATCGATTTCGTGGGGGACCTGTTAACAACATAAGCAGCTGTTGCCAGCGCTTCAGCCCAGAACTGTTTTGACAAATCAGCATCATACAATATACACCTAGCTTTTTCCACCAGGGTCCTGTTCATGCGTTCTGCAAGACCGTTCATCTGGGGAGAGTGCGGAGTGCTCGTCTGATGTTCAATCTCATGTCCACGCAAGAGACTCTCAAAACCTTGGTTACGGTACTCAGTTCCATTGTCTGTGCGAATCGCTTTTAATTTGCCTTCGAGTTCATTCTCAACTCTACTTTTGTAATCTTTGAAAACATCAAGCACATTCAATATGTTTTTCAAAAAATAAACATGAACTTTTCTTGTATAGTCATCTACAAAGGTAATAAAATATTTCAAACCTCCCAGAGATTCTTGTTCCATCGGGCCACATAAGTCGCTGTGGATCAGCTGCAAGGGTTGCGTTGCTCTCTTGCCTGTATTATTGAAGGGTAGTCTGGTCTGTTTCCCCGTGAGACAGGTAGTACATGTGATAGGACTCTTACTTTTCTCAGGAAATGGATCTACTCCTTCCGCACACTCCAGCAGCTTGCTAACATCTGTAAAATTCAGGTGTTCCATGCGTCGGTACCATAGGACAGCATCATTTAAGTTAGCTGAACAAGTCAGGTTTGAAAAAACTTCTCGTTGAGTGTTCAACAGATACAAGTTGTTTAATAATGTGGCTGAAAACAAGAGTTTCCCATCTCTGTTATAGATATCACAGCCTTTGTCTCTGAAATTTACTTCACAGCCATTTTTCACCATAGCACTGACATATAAGAGATTGGCGGCAAGTTTAGGTACATACAGAACTTGTCTTACCTGGATTTTGCTGTCTTCATTGCCATTCAACATTAAATTTACCTTTCCCATACTTTCGACTGGTAGCGGTGACTTACTGGCGACAGTTATGGTTGGTATCGGTGAACTTGTGACGTCATACATCCAATCACGTCGGTTGGTCATGCTCATTGATGCACCTGAGTCCACATTCCAAAGATCGGGTTGCATGGTCTGTGAAGAAGCTGAAAATGCTGCAACAAAACCTTTACTATCTTCAACTTTTTCAGAGTTCTTCTTAATCGGAGCACGGCAATTCTTCGCAAAATGTCCGTGCTTGTTACATTTGAAACATCGGGGTCCTTTATTGACCTTTGTGGTGTTATGACTTCCATGAGTGGCCTTATTCCTCGCGAAGAACGCGGTGCTTTCTGAGCATTGAACTTCCTGCAGGAGTTTTGTTTTGATGGAATCTGCGCTGATTTTTATGCCTGAACTCTCTAATCCCATAATCATTGGCTTATACGCTTCAGGTAAGCCAGCCAACGTCAGCGTTCCAAGCCATTCATCGTCGATATTGAACTTAATATTCCGGAGTTTGTGAGCGGTGGACATTATTTTATTTACATAGTCATCCACACTTTTAGAGGAATCCAAAGTAGTTGTTATGAGGTCTCTCAATAAAGCAACTCTTCTGTATAATCCGCTGTCATCAAATGCCTGCTCCAAATTATCCCAGACTTCCTTGCATGTAGTTGCGCTCTGCACGTGTACATAGTTGATCGGGTCTAATAGTAATATGAGCTTTGACTTAGCTTTTGTTTCCTTCTTGGTGTCTGTATTTTTACCAATGACGCAATCCCACAATTCTTCAAGCTCAAAAATGCTTGCACGGCAAATTTCCAACTCGCGTAGTTTTCTCTTCCGACAAGGCGATCAATATGAAAACTGTTGTGGCTTGAAGACATTTTTGCGTGGAATAAATATTTCGATAAACATATGACAGAATACACCACTGCCGTTCCAGAAAATTTATACGTCAAGTTCAAATCGTATTTATAACCGAACACAAAATTTACGCTGGCCAAATTTTCTTGTTCTCACTGCGTTTATATTTCCGGACTCTATCCGTTATCAACCACGCTCTGCTACCATGATAGATTTGGAAGATAATAAGAGTTGAAATAAAACGTGAACGTAAAGCACAAACGTATTCTTTGTATTGAAGTCAACAAACATGTCACATATGGTTGCTAAGACAATAAGCCTAACAAGAAGGTTGCGTTCTTAATGTCCAACAGTAATGTATTCAAACATACGATGGCGTACACTAGGGATGGATAGCAATAAGGTAGATGTATTTAGTGACATTGTAGAATTTATAAGAAGAACAAGATTTGGGAAGGGACGTCTGCTGAAACAACAGTAACCAGTGCCCAAACACTGGTAATTGCTTGCTTGGCGCTGGTAGAAATATCTTGTTAGAGATCAGCTTGCCTTTGTAAATGTCTTTTATATAGGCTTGTAAAGTGAATTTCCAGGTGCAAAAAAATATTCGAAAAAAAAACCTGTGTTTCTAGCGATGATAGTATTGGTACAATCGGCAAAGAAGTTCGGTTTGCAGGGCACACAAATGCCACTCTTTGTGTGCGTAACGTTGCGACACGAATCGCTGACTTGAATGTGTGTGCGTTACATTGGTCGTCACAGCACAGTCACAGATATTATAATACTGTCTGAGCATACAATCACTATGTGTCTTCGTTGAATATAAGACTAGTTTTTACCGCTTCCTACAGAGTGGACGATAGCCCAACGGGTTAGATGCCAGACTAATGACTTTGAGGTATTGAGTTCGATCCTCTATCAAGGAGGGAAAAAGCATGGTGATGTTTTTTTTTAGATACTTTTTTTTAATTATTATTGATCAGACCAAATATTTATTCTAGATTAAGGGCCGGTTTCACCACTGCTGATGAAGCCTATCTGCCAGTTAAACTTAGATTTTTGTATGGCGTTATTTGACAGATAGGCTTTATCAGCATGTGGTGAAACCAGCCTTATTTTTTTCATAATAAAACAAAATTATATTTCGTCCTAATAATAATTTATTACTAGTTTGTTATAATAAACTACACTTAATTTACTTATTTTAGTTTTAGTCAGACAAGGACAGATGTCGCAGTTGATGATATATAAGCTATGAATCAACATGCTAAGCAATTAGAAATTATGTGATAACTTCTAACCTGAAGTAGCAATAACATCATAGACATATAAATCACCTTATCTTATGATAACACAAAGCTTTCACATATTAATGGTTATGTTTTATTTAATATCTTAGTGGAGCTCCTTCTCTTACTATTATTTGTTGTAGTCTACTTCTCATGCCAGTGACCATATTCCAACACATGTCAGTGCCTCGCATTATCTCCCAGGTTGAAGTAACAACTTCATCTAAATTAGACCTAGATCTCACATTCGATGGATCCCAATTGAGCACCATATGTCCCCATAGATTTTCGATGGGGTTTAAATCAGGGCTTTTAGAAGGCCAGTCAATAACTGTCAAGGATTCTTGCTTGTTAAACCATTCTTGCACAATATGGGCGCGATGCACAGCGCAATTGTCATGGACAAAGTACTTTGTCCATGACAATATGCTCATCCGGATATACAGTTCGTACGGTTGGTAACATGACGTTCTGTAAAATATCCAAGTATCCTTGAGCAGTGTTGCGAGCACTCACTTGCACTAATTCACCGGGGCCCATCGACGACATCCATCCCCAATATCCCAAAGTAATACGGCCACTACACCTGCACGGTAGAATGTTTGCTAAACTATATCGTTCATTATTTCTTCTCCACAGTATTTTACGCCCATCCTTGTCTGATCTAAAAGTCTTTTCATCACTAAAAACAACAACATTATTACACCAATCAAAGTCCAAATATTCACGGGCAAACCGCACTCTGTCTTCACGATGCTCATTAGACATCATAATCTTCTTCGCTGGTCTCCGACATCTTAAACCATCAGCTCGTAAGTGATTGCGAACTGTTTGTAGTGTTACATTATGAAGTGTCGCCGTAGACCGGGTGCTGGCAAACGGATTGCTGTTATGCGCTGCAATGATGTCGCGATGGCGATCAGATGCAGCTGTGTAGGCTACAGGCTGTGGGCCTGGTCGACGACTTTCAACATGTCCAGAATCTGCATACCTATGAACCCACAGTTGCACTGTTCTTCTCTGTAAAATAAGAAAAAAATACAATGAAGTAGTAACACAAGGTATAATTATAATCATAATTTATAAAAAACCTTCAAATTTATTTTTTATATGCATAACTCACCGATATCATTAAACGTCGTGCTATCTCGCTAATTGAAATGTTTTGTTCATACAAAACAATGATTTCCGCCTTTTTAAAAGTGGATAGATGACTTTCCATGATAGATAACAAATCTCAATCACAATTTACAAGGAACGAAATGCAATACAACTAATGCTGAGAGCGCGCAGACGCAAAACAATTTTAAAGAGGGTAGCTGTTACATTTTAAATAAAGAAGGTAGACTATGGCCTTTTTACCGGGCAAGTTTACAACTCTTCGAACTCTAGTTTGGTTAAACAATTGTAATCAATTTATATTCGATGCTATGTGAATTTAATAATACTCGTAGCTTCTAAAAAATAATTTCCTTTGAGGGATCGAACCTTTATCTACATATCGTAATTCTAGCACCTAATCCACTAGGCTATCGACTACTTTGCATAAAGCTGTGAAAACTTGCGTCATAATCAATGAATGTATGGGATCAGAAAAACGCACACAGACGCGACATTAACACGAATACTGTGTTAGTGTGCATTGCTAATCGTAGCTATTGGCAACGTTACGCACACAAAGACTGGTGTTTGTGTGCCCTGCAAACCGATCTTCTTTGTCGTGTGTACATTTGATTTTGATTGTGATAAATAAAATATTTGTTAAAATAAAAAGGTGATAATATTCAATCTTCATTTTGTCATGTACTTATTTGGTAATTATGGACATCGATTACCTCACTAAAAATGGCCATTCAACTTGACTTGGACAGTACAGGAATTTGTCAGTAATAATAAAACGATTTATTGATAAAGCTTCTTCCTTCCAGTCACACCTCTGAGCCCAGCGCGCCCAGAGACCGCTCGCCCGTGGCGGCGACCTCAAACGCTGAGAGCCTGTCGGTCCACGAGACCAACCGACTGCGAGCCAAGCTGGGACTGAAGCCGCTGGAAGTGGCTGAGAAACCTACTGGTGGGTAATAGAATAACAACTAGATGGAGTACGGTAAAGTTCTGGAAAGAATACCTAATGAAGTCCGGATATATTTTTTTTTTTTAATATGGGGTTTACCATCTAAAAAAACGCTACAGCACAAACGGCTTAACAAATTTTAACAAATGAGTTGTCATTAGATTCGTGGAGATCTTGAGAGTGAATGTCATGGATATATAAATTTTGCTAAAAAGTTAATAGGTTGGATTTCAGATTGCAAAAAATATGTGACTGATACATAATAATATCACTCGAGAGCTTTAATGCCTAATTATGTAGTTACAGTTACAAACACTAGTTTATCTACACACATATCATAAGCTCTCTTTGATGTGTTCAGGAACCGCATGTTCGACCGGCATTGTGGCATTGATAATGATCAATGCCACAATGCCGATGAGCAATGGCTCTGCACTTGTTTAGCTTCTTCAGTAGTAGCAACTTAACAGACAAACTAGGGGCGGCCCGCAGGCGGACGTCGGCGCATTATGGTCATAATGTATCAATAGTCAGATAAGAAATGAGTTTTTACCGAGTGGTATATCATTATGCTGGTCGTAACGTGCGGTTTTTGGACGCAGTAAAGAGGGTTTATGATACGTGTTTAGATAAATATAGTTTACAAAGTTACCAGTGCGGCTGCAACCAGGTGCATGCAGAAGTTTGTATGTGGTATTGAAAGAAAATCCAGTCGGGTTATTTGTTATTATAATAATTTCACTTATTCATATTTAAACTTTTGGTTGCAGGGGTGGAAATAATAAATAATCATAATAAATATTAGAGGACAATCTTACACAAATCGAACTAGGCCCATAGTAAGCTCTGTAAGGCTTGTGTTATGAGTACTAGACGACGATATACTAATGTAAATACATAGAAAACAACCAATACTAAGAAACAAATATTCATGCTCATCACACAAATATTTGCCCTTACCGGGATTCGAACCCAGGACCGTCAGTACCGTCGTAGGCAGGGTCACTACCCACTAAACCGGTCGTCATAAAGAAAATAAAAACGCAACTGTGTCGCTTGCGAGGTCTGCAGCTCACAGAGCCACTAAAATATATTACTTGGTCATCTGCCAAAAAAATATTGACACTTCGACATTTGTCACCTGGCGCGTCCCCACTGGACGAGCGGGGACTAGGAGCCGAGGTCGCGAGCTTTCATTAGTGTGTGATGTATTAGGGTGCATTAGGTGGTGTATTTATACTTGCGGTACTTTAATCTTCGATGGAACATAATATATTAGGTCCTTACATATGAAATTGGCGGTTCGCCGTACTGGCCACTTTGATCTCAAATATCTCCTCTATGGTTAGGAATTCCAAATTCAAATTAATACAGTTATTTACTCATGTATTTGTGTTTCTAAAATTATAATTCATTTGTTTTTTCCTCAATTGTTTTTTTTTTCTTGCGTCACTCAGCTTACAAAATGGGAAACTTGAAATAGCGCGTTATTTACGAGTATGAGTTCTACCGTGGCACCAGTGCTGCAGAAACGGCTCGAAGGATTAATGATGTGTATGGCGACGGTGCCGCAATAGAAAACACAGTGCGTTTTTGGTTCCAACGTTTTCGTTCTGGAAATTTCGACCTGCAGAACAAGCCCCGTGGACGGCCGGAGACCAAAGTTGATAATGAAGAATTGAAGGCTATTGTGGAATCGGATCCATCGCAAACCACGTCCGAGTTAGCTGCAGGCTGCGGTGTTAGTGATAAAACAGTTTTAATCCACTTGAAGCAAATTGGGAAGGTGAAAAAGCTTGAAAGGTGGGTACCTCACGAACTGAGTGAAGGAAATCAACAAACGCGCGTTGACTGCTGCGTTGCATTACTCACCCGGCACAATAATGAAAGGATTTTAAATCGAACCATTACCTGTGTTGAAAAGTGGATCCTGTACGATAATCGGAAGCGCTCATCGCAATGGCTGAACCCTGCCGAACCAGCCAAACCATGCCCCAAGCGAAAATTGACTCCAAAAAAGTTACTTGTGAGCGATTGGTGGACTAGTGCTGGTGTCGTTCACTACAGCTTTCTTAAATCTGGCCAGACGATTACGGCAGATGTCTATTGTCAGCAACTGCAAATCATGATGAAAAAGCTAGCTGCTAAACAACCGAGGCTGGTCAATCGCTCTAGGCCACTGCTGCTTCATGATAACGCTAGACCACACACTGCACAACAGACGGTTACCATATTAGAGGAGCTTCAATTGGAATGTCTAAGACATCCACCGTACTCTCCGGACCTTGCTCCAACAGAATACAATTTTTTCGAAATTTGGATAACTTCTTGAAAGGGAAAAAATTCAACTCCGATGGGGCAGTCCAAACCGCCTTCAAAGATTTTATTGATTCCCGACCGAATGTTTTTTTTAGTAAAGGGATCGAAGAACTACCTATGAGATGGCAAAAGTATATAGATAGCAATGGTACATACTTTGATTAAATACATATATTATATTTTAAAAAAAAACGACTATATGTTCCTCCCATGCAAAACGCCTATTTCATATGTAAGGACCTAATATTAGCCGAAGCACAGTGAAAGGTCATTTCTTAGCACATATACATACAGATACAGATATAGATACAGTCAATTTAGTGTAGCACTAGTGAGGATATAGATAGATATAAGTAAAGCACAGTCTTTAACTGAATGAAAGAAACCTAGATTTGGTTTTACGAAAATGGTGTGCACAAATGTATATTAAGACTAAAGATGAAGATTGCGCGCTACGTAGAGATGGGCAGTGCTATTAATCATGTTAATATCATTTGGCTAGTAACAGGTTAATAACCGGTTAATAGCCAGTTAGTAGCCAAAATGGCTATAAACCCTGCTATTAATGTTTTTTATACCAATCATGTTTTTTTTACGGTTATAATATCATTAGTGATCGGAAATTCAGATGCTTTCGGTCAAGTCTGTTGCGGACTTCTCAGCCAAGTGCGAATCAGAATTTTCGGGAAGTTTTGACGGGAAAAAGTCGCGAAAAGGGTGTCGTAGTTACTAGTCAAATTTGCTTCAAAATCAATATCTGGGGATCCGGTTGGAGTGTGATCATTATTCTGATGTCAGATTATGAAAAAGTGGCCGCCATTTTGAACTTTGCAGTCCCTGGTCCGATTTGCTTCAAAATCGATATCTGGAGATTTAATATTGCCTAAACATTCATGGATATATGAACGCAGAACATTTTCAGATATATATTTGTGCCAGAAAGAGATGGAGTGCGTCTTTGCCGATCACTTCTGCCTGCGTATCCGGTCAAGTACCAAAACTCCAGCCAATGGCGATTTTGAACCTTAACTTAAGGTATTAGAGATCACAACCTATCACGATAAAAAAATGAAACAGATTCACTTAGCTGGTGGGATAGGATTTGCAGCTCTACTCAGTTGCATAAAATTGCAATTGCGAATTTGTCAGCTCCTTGTACATCAGCAGCTACTGAACGGACGTTTAGTGCTCAAGCTGATGTACATAATGCTAAAAAGAATAGGCTAACTACAGAACGGGCAGGAAAAATAACGTATATATCCCACAATTGAAACTTAACAAACAGACCGTCCTATTCAACAAGTACACTATCCATCTGGATTGCACTCGGAGTCACAGCCACCAACACCAGATATATACGAAGTCGGTGAAGATGAAATCAACCCAACAGAAATTGATCCATTATAATCCGATCCTATCCAAGAAGCCGATCCAATCCAATTGCTAATCAGGACAGAAGGCAGTGATTGGGCTGCAGAATAACTTTTTAATAAGGCACTTTTTTTAGGGTAACACTGGCTGTCAAACGGCAAACAGCTGATTTCACTACGTCCCTAGAAAAATTTATATTTTAATATGATTTAGTGTAATTCTGAGCCCAATTTAGTGTTATTTTAGGATTATAGTGTAATGTTAAGTATTTCTATTGTTTGCAGTGTGTTTTAGTGACGTTTACTAGTGTCTCGAAACATGTTAAATTTGTGACCGTTGCAGGTTATAAATTTAAAAGTATTTGTTATTTCCGTACACTTTCAGCGCTTTTTGTTACCTTATTGTTAAATTATTATATTTAACAACGTTTAAAATATATTTCATAGCAATTAGTGATGTGCAAACGCTGAAAAACGTTACTATTCCACGTAAGTAATTTCGCATTGTTTTGGTGTGCAATTCCTTGATTCTTATCTCAACTGTAACCATGATGACCCGCAGAGCTGCTGCTGTCGCCTCCCGACAGCAGGAAAATGACAAGCTCAAAGTTACCTTACTAGAATTAAAAAAATCAAAGGAAATGGTCACCGAATTACTCTGTGAAAGGGAGGAAAATGAGAAAGAGCTATTATCAGTACTTGAAAGTAGAGATAAGCTAAAGAAACAATTATGTGTATTAGAACAACAATGTAGTGATGTAATTGTTGAGCGGGACAAGCTGCAGGTCACCGTAGATAGCTTCACTGTATGTAGTGCAGAGTACGAGCAAGCCCTGAAATCGATTGATTCCCTGGAGAAAGCATTGTTCGATGCCCATGAACAAATACATGCACTCCAGGAGGAGAAGGAAAACACCGCAGCGTTGCAGACCCAGAGCCTCTACAGTGAAGTCGTAGGGATCAGCCCGCAGCTGGTTACTGTTGCAACTGGAAGCCTTGATGATGTCATTGATTTAACTAATGACACATTGCCCACATCAAGGTTATTAATTTTCAGCAATAACAAACTAGGTAAAATAAATAGGTATATACGGAAAACTCAGAAATTAATAAAACATAATAAATTGTGTACTAAAAACTTAAAAGTAAGCAAGAAAAATGTAAACTTATTACATGATTTGAATATGTGTGTATTAGAATTAGAAAGTACTAAGTTGATGTATGAAACTGACACACAAAACTTACATTTGAAAATCCAAAGCTTGGAGGATTCATTGAGATCACTAAACAGTGCATATTTGAACTCTGAGAAAGTTATAAATGAATGCTCATTGGCTATGGATGATTTAATTCAAGAAATGAACCATAATTGTGAGCGGTTTGAGTCGCTGACCAACAACCATACTTGTCGCTGTGAGCAGAAAGGTGGTTGTTTGACAGCGGGCAACTCTCCGGGCTTGTGTGACAGTTTACCAACACAAGGTGTTACTGATAATAGTTCTGCCAAGTCTGATATGACCACAACACCTGATATTATAATGTACTGTGATGAGATTGGAAGTGGCATGGGCTCAGCACTCCACTCATACTCTAAGGGACATAGTGTTATTAGTAATTGCTCACCTTTTAGCACTGTAGATAATATTATAAATCAAATTTTGAATGACAGCACTATCACAGCCAGTGCCACACTGATAATTTTCATGGGCAATAGGGGAGATGTGAACAAAAATAATTTAATAAAATTTTATGAAACATTGAATGGTCTTAGTGTGAAAAAAATTATATTGTTCACATTTCCCTACTGCAACCAATTGACACAAAATGAAAATGTATATAGACATAATATGAATATAACTATGTACAATTTATGTACATATAATAATAAGTTTGATATTATTGACACTAACAATTATGTTAGTAATTATTTTACTATGACTAAAGGTACATTTTACCTTTCAAATTATTGTAAACGACAAATAGCTATGTCACTATTATATTTATATGACATTACAGCCAAAAATTTGGCTTCTAACTCTGCTTTTACTGAGCAGCCTAATATGAATCTGGTATCAGACCAGAATAACAGGATGCATTTAAATTAGTTCATAGGACAACAGAGGACCCAGGCTCTGGCAACATATGTTCTAGTATATTAGAAAACCCTAAGAATAAGGGAAGCTCACATGCTAAGTATATAAGCCTGGTTCATCAGAATATTCAATGTATTAGAGGCAAAGATCTACAAATAGAGTTATTTTTAAATTGTAATAAAATTGACATTTTGTGCATAACAGAGCACTGGTTAACTATTAATGAAATTATGTTTAGCTTTAAAGATCACCAGGTTGATAGTTCGTTCACCAGACTTAATTCAATACATGGTGGGGCATTAATCATACTAAACAATCATATGAAATTCAAGGAACGTAAGGACATTGTTTCCTTATCTGTTGAACGAACTATAGAACTTGCAGCTGTGGAATTAGAACAGTTCATCGTTATATGTGTCTATAGGCCACCCTTGAGCGACTTTGAAATGTTCGAGAAAATAATGGAATCCGTCCTAACTATTTCATCACACAGTACGAAACGATTAATTATATGTGGTGACTTTAATGTTAATCTGTTAGAAAGAACTACTCTCAGCGTTAGATTAATAAATCTTTTCTCATCATTTAGGCTTAGCCATTCATTTATGGAGCCAACAAGAGTGACTGCTACTAGTGCTACATGCATTGACAACATTTTTACTGATGTTATTCCAATCAGTAAAAGTGTTATCAGTGAATTGGATTCAGATCATTTAGGTCAATTATTTCAATTTGATTCTATTAGAGAACCTGTCATTAAAAAGAAAATTTCGTTTGTGCCAATAACTGCTGACCGGTTAGAAAGAATGAGATACTCTTTAGCCCAGGAACTACCGTTTTTGGCTGCTGACCAGTCTCCTAATATAATGTATAACTTATTCTTTGAAACCTTTATGAAACAGTACAGCGCGATATTCACTTCAAAATCGGTTGTAGTTAGTGGTTCAAACGACTTTAGTACGTGGGCTACTGCAGAGTTGCATAAACGCAGGCAAGCATTGTATGCATTGTATGAGGAACGACGGTTCAACATGAGTGACGAATTTAAAGAACAAGTCAAACAGTTCTCCAAACAATTTAAATTAGACTGTCATACAGCTAAACGTAATTTTCTGAGTAGTAAAATTAAGAATAGTTCCGATGTTATAAAAACGACTTGGAAAATAATTAATGAGGAGGCCGGTCGTAGTAAAAAAGCGAGTCACGATTACGAACTAAAAATCAATGGACAGCTTACGAGTTCTAGCTTAGAAGTTGCAACTGAATTTGAATCGTTTTTTACTAATGCACCGGCTTCCACGACTAAGTATTTAAATTCGTCACCTTTGTCTGCTGTTGCAATATTAAAAGATAATGTCTCAGAGTGTGCTTCATACTTGAATTTTAAGCACGTCACAAGTTCAGATGTCGTAAAGGCATTTAAATTGATAAATGTTAAGAAAACGAATGATCTTTGGGGACTCTCTGTTCACGTCGTTAAATCCCTGATCGAATTAATTGCACCTGACCTAGAGGTCATTTTCAACAATTGTATAGACTGCGGTGAATTTCCTGATTTAATGAAACAAAGTAAGATAATTCCCCTCTTCAACGCAGGTAGTACTCAAGACCCCACCAATTTCAGACCTATATCAATACTACCAACTTTTAGTAAAATTTTTGAGAAATTAATCTTATCACAGCTATTACATCATTTTGAATCAAATAAGCTAATGCATAACAAACAGTTTGGATTCACTCGCGGTCGTTCAACAACAGATGCCGGAATTCAGTTCATTGAAAGTATTTTTGATGCCTGGGAAGAGTCACAAGATGCCCTAGGCATTTTTTGTGACTTATCTAAGGCTTTTGATTGCGTTTGTCATGAAACATTGATCAGGAAATTACATCATTATGGAGTTAGAGACACGTCATTGAATTTGTTAAAATCTTATCTGAACGGAAGAATACAAAGGGTAGACGTAAACGGAGAACGATCACCAGGATCATTGGTTTCTTTGGGCGTGCCACAGGGCTCAATATTGGGACCCTTCCTATTCCTCATCTATATAAACGACTTACCCTATCTAGGAAGGGACTGTCATGATATGGTACTGTTTGCTGATGACACCTCACTTATTTTTAAAACAAAGCGAAACCAACACGCTACTGATGATCACGTGAACAATACCATATCAAGAGTGGTAAATTGGTTTAATGTTAATAATTTGCTATTAAATGAGAAAAAGACTAAATGTGTTAAGTTTCTTACTACTAACGTTAAAAATAATCAGACATGTATAACAATTAAAAATGAGGAATTGGAATTGGTAACCAGCACAGTGTTTCTAGGTATAACGTTGGATTCCAAACTCCAATGGGGTCCACATATTGATAAGCTATCGAACAGACTGAGCTCTGCAGCTTTTGCATGCAGGAAAATCCGTCACTTGACAGATTTAAAAACAGCCAGATTAGTTTATTTTAGTTATTTTCATAGTATTATGTCCTACGGTATTCTGCTCTGGGGCAGTGCTGCTGACATAAATACTATTTTTGTGCTGCAGAAGCGGGCTGTTCGTGCGATTTATAAAATGAATAATAGAGATTCTCTTAGAAATAAGTTTAAAGAAGTAAATATATTGACAGTCCATAGTCAATATATTTACGAGAATATTATGTATGTCCATAAGAACATTGTTAACTTTCGAAGAAACTGTGATATACATAACTTTAATACTAGAAACAAGGACAAACTTGCAGTGCCCACTACTCGGCTCCATAAAATAAAAAACTCGTTCAAGGGTAATTGTGTAAGATTTTACAATAAACTCCCAAGCACTTTGACAGATCTATCAATTAATAAGTTCAAGAAATACATCAAGCAAAGGCTTATTTCTAAAGCTTACTACAGTATTAAAGAGTACATAGACGATAAAAATGCTTGGGACTGAATTGTTCTAATTAATTGTGAGCATCCTCACTGCCAGAGTTTCTTTTACTGGACACTTGGAGGCCTTTTACACCTCCAAAGATTAATTTAATTATACAACTCTTGACTGTGGGGACCATTTACATCTCCTATTATCATTGTATTATTGACTAAAGAGACTATACATCTCTGTTATTTATATTTTAATTATTTTATTATGACATTTGAGACTCTTTACATCTCTCAGAAACAATAATTAAGTACTTTTTTTTTCTGATAATATGATAATAATACCAAATGTTCTGTAAAAAATGAAATGAAATGACATGTGAAAGTGCCCTTGTGGCCTATTTACAGAATAAACGTTTTGAGTTTGAGTTTGAGTTTGAGTTTGCACATAATAAAACATGAAAGCAAAAAAAAAAACTAAAATAAAAACAAAAATCATTGTAAATAAAATAGCTGATTGAAACTTTTTAAATGGGCCAGGTTAGTTCCTAAAAATTGCATTCATATTGTTTTAGATTTAGATTTTCCTAATAAACATGGAGGGAAATTTTAAAACAATAATAGCTTGGTTAGGTTAGATTATAGGTAATAACCTCTAGAGTGCGCAACATCCCTTTGGCTTTGCCATAGTCGAATAAAAATGGCGGCCACTTTTTCAAAATCTGACGGCATAATCATGATTAGACTCTAACCGGCTCCCCAGATATAAGTTTTGAAGCGAACCAGACCAATAACTACGAAGTTCAAAATGGCGGCTATTTTATCAAAATCTAACTTCAGAATGATGAAACCACAGATATCGATTTTGAAGCAAATCGGACTAGTAACTACGACACCTTTCCCCCGACTTTTTCCCGTCAAAATTCTGATTCGCACTTGGCCGATAAATCCGCAACGGACTTAACCGAAAACATCCGTATTTCCGATCACTAGATAAAATGTACAACCATAAAAATCAGTTTTGTATTAAAAACATTAATAGCAGGGTTTATAGCCATATTGGTTATTAATTGGCTATAAACTGGCTATAAACCGGTTAATAGCCAAACGATCTAGCTATTAACTCATCTCTAGCGCTACGTATACGTGAAATATCTTGTAACAAAATTAATTGCACTGTCCATTGATTCGTATTTGTATGGCACAAAACCATTAATCAACATTTTTTCAATACCGTTTCGTTTCATCCTTGCTAAATTAATCATATAATCCATAGATCACTCGGTTATTTTTTTTAAGGAATAATGAAAGAAACCAATTCCTGGCTATGAAGTACAATTAATTACTCAAACCAGTAGAATTATTATAAAGGTAAATAAATAACCCCACTGCATTTTCTATCAATACCACACACAAACTCATAAATGCACCTGGTTCTGTACATGGAGTTTGAAAGTAGCCGCACCAATAACCATATCCAAATCACAGGGCTCATAGTTATGTGGTGTAGTGATGCGTGATATTGCGATGCGATGCCCTATTCTGTGAAGAAATGCGTAATATTTCATGACGCGGTTCTGTTATGTGCCTTTTGTGATATTACGAGCATTACCTACACACCTCTAGTTGTTAGTGATAAGAGTATTTTATTTACGGTTAAAAATATACTACTGAGTACAAATTATATAATTTACAATGGTATCACTGCCGCATTTTTTTTTGGGCAGCTAATGATAAAACTGATATTAATTATTAAACTATTCTACTCTACTCTGTTAAGGGGCTATCTTTCAATCCCCAGATAAACAGATAGATCACTTTATATGACATTTCTCAAATATGCGTTATCTGAGGATTGAAAAATCGGTCACAATTAGATTAAAACATATTTCAATGTACAGACGACGGCAAGTTCAAAGACGACCTCGGCGAGTTCTACCACAAGCCGGCCGCCAACATCGCGCAGCAGAAGAGCGCTGACAAGATACGCGAGCGGCTGCAGGAGCGGAAAGACAAGAGGAAACTCGAGCAGAAGTCAGTCATTAACATTTACATACAGGAAAATACATTGCTTCTGGCCTCACACTAGGATACCCTGTGTCGTGGGAACCAGAAACAGCGGCGTCACAAACGTCCAAGACCAAGACCAGGGTTTATTTTTTAAGTCGGAACAATTTCTCTTTGTCCGCCTAATCTATACTAAAGAGTCAGTTGCATCTGTATCAATTTAAAAATAAAAAGAGATTTATTTTAAGTCCATTATATGGACGTTTTTACGGTGATTGAAGACATTGTAAGGAAACCATCAATATCCATAGCTGCGGCAATGAGCTAGCCCCCCCAGTCACGCAAAATGTATCGAATAACTGGCTAAAAGTGCGCACAAATGTTGTATATATGTAATAAACCAATTAATTACACAATCCGCTCCAAGAGCTGCGTTACCACGCTGCACAGCGAGCGAGATCCTCTGGGCCAAGCTTCTGGAGCGGTTGTCGCATCCACGGTCCCTCAAGCGACTCCCAACGTCCTTGATGAAGGCCCTTTCCTATATGATCCTGTACCTTGAGTTAGCTATTGATCCGACTACTTGGAAAAATCCAAGTAATGGCTAAATTAGCTATGTTGGTACCAAACTAAAGGAAACATCTTGAAAGTCCATAACAGAGTTGCAATGATATTAAAGTATTCATTCCTGCTCGTATAACAGGTTTTTCTATATATCGAGGCCGAAAGTTGGTGTAAATAAGAGTTAATAAATATTTTGCAGCCTACAAGCCACAAAAACACTAGGCGAGGCGTCTGACGAAGAAGATGCCTCCGTGTGGGTGAAGAAATCCAGAGAGTCGCAGAAACAGAAGCAAGAAGCCGCTAAAAGGGTAAGTGGTATTCAATAAACATATAAGTTAGAATTGATACAAGAATTTCATGACGTGGCTTCACCAAACATTTTGTTATATTCATTTTCACTGCCTCTGCTACATGATGTTTGTAAAACTCTTAGGAAGCCCTTACTGTGATCATATCGGGAATTGACTATAGAGGGGTTAGTAGTAGGCATTATTTCCAGGGACGGTTTAGTCTAGCATGAGAACTAATTTCCTTAGACGCAAGGTTGCTTGCACCTTTCATAACAATAAGAGTCCGGATGCATTAACTCGTGTATTTCATATCGCTGTACCTAATGGTCGCCAGCCTCCGATAGGACATTATACTCCAAATAGCCGTCGCGTCGCGTCATTTTGTATATTTATTTTATTTTACAACACATAACATAAATTCAGATAACTAAATTGCTGTAATTGGCGCCACACTGTACTAGAATGTGGAATGTTATTGTTTATTATGAGTGTGTGCTTTTGGAGTGTCTAAATGAATAAACAAGTAATAGATAAATAATGTACAAAGCTATGTTTATCTTTCCACTCGTTTACTTGAAAACAATGGTTGGATCATCATCATCATCATCATCATCTTGTCCTGTCACCCCTCAGCATTATAGGACTCTCAGTACAGTTTTCTATGTGTACCGATCTTGGGCCATCTGCCCCGACTCCGCTCAATCTGAGCTCACAATGGCGGCTTCTATTTCCGTTGAACGTCGCCACGTTGTTTTGGCGCCCCAAAACAAGTTCGCCAACTTTGTTCCGATTCCCCTTTTGCGACCATTTGAGGGCTACTTTCGACATGTGTCCGTCAGGTTTCCTCATCACGTGGCCAAGCTGACGCCACTTCCTGGTACTCACTTCCATCTCCATGGTTTAACATAAACATTTACAAACAGGCACATTCATTGCTTCTGACCCCGCACTAGGACACCCTGTGTCGTGGGAACCAGAAAGGCCGACATCACACACAAATAAACATCCAAGACCTGGGGATTATCTTTCTTTATCCCCAACTGGGGGTCGAACCCGGGACCTCTCGCATGGTAGGCAGAGCCAGCGCCGCCGAGGTCGCCAGGTTGGAAAGAAGTAGCATCTGTAGATAGTTGTCTTGATGTATTCGTCTACCTAACCCTTCCCCTGTTCCAGGCGGCGATGCTCGACGAGATGGATGCGGTGTTCGGCGTGTCGGCGCTCGTAGCGGAGGACCAGCGAGACGAGCGCGCGCGCAGCTACACGGCGAGACAGCTCAAGGGGCTGCGGGTGGCGCACGACTTTGATGCTGTGAGTTACTCTTTTTTATATACTTTATTGCACAAAACAGTGAACACAAAACAAATATAAAGGAAATAACATGTACAAAGGCGAGCTTTTCTCTAACAAGAGATTTCTTCCAGCAAACCCAGAATGGAGAGGAAAAAAATAAACTAAAGGTAGAACTATGTGCACAACAATAAAAATGTTAACAAAAATAATAAACTACTTACCAATATCTAGATAATACAAAAAATAATGCTTTATATAAATATCTAACATATACATGAATATTAGCTACAAATAAATACTAATACTTATCATGGAAGAGAAAGATAGTGTTCTTTCAAACAACTTTTAAAAGGGTGAATTGACGGACTGTCTCTGATGGCGCTGAGGAGTTTGTTCCAGAGACTGATAGCACGTACTCTATTATAAACAAACGAATGCTAGCACATTCTTTGCTTCTGGCCCCACACTAGGTAGCCATGTGTCGTGGCAACCAGAAACAGCGATCTCACACACATACATTTTATATGGGTGAAGTTTAATTATCTGACCTAATTTTGGGTAATGATAGTACCCATTATTATGGCCAACTTTCCCCTAGAAACCTATAGTCCCAAATGATACCATTTTATAGTTTTCCCATAGTAACTTGTAATCAGCTAATCGGGTCAATCTGATGAGGTTCAATAAAAAAATGGCTTCGTGTATACTCATACTGTTCACACCCGCCCGGTACGTAGGACTACCTTCATGTATAGCTAGAATTCGCAAGAGTACTGATGGTAAGTAAAGTCCTAGTCTCTATTTTTTTTTTGTCAATAAAAAATAATATAATAAGTATTAATAAGTGCCGTTAACGAAATGAGTCGAAAGAAAGCAACAGAACTCATGCTTGTATTATGCTGTATATATTTGCACTGGTATGTAATTTTTACACATATCATCAATGCATTTGCGGCAGTAATTTTGTCTCATCGTTATTTTCTAAAGGAGATGGAAAAATTCAATGATTTCCATTCCTCAAACATGCCCCAAAATTTAGTCAGCTGATTAAACGTTATCTTGTATAGACATCCAAGACAAGGGGAGTTACCACAAGCTTTCAATCGTTTCTATTCCAATACGCCATAATGGACTTTAACTACCTAATACCAATACTTGTTTTAAAACGGTCATGGTAATTTTGCGGATCAAGTAGGATCTGGAATTAATTTTATTATATGCTGCCTCTTATCCAATATTAGGCCAAGGGAAAATATAAAGGTCTCTTATGTAAATAATACTTTTAATAATAATGCAACGGGAGCCCCAGCCTAGAGATAAAAGGTTCGAATGTACAAAAATACCCTCGGTAATGTATGTACCGCTGGCGAAAATGTAGCAGAACAATATGCTAGGGGAACCACGATCTCCATCAGTAATTCGCCGCGTTCACTGTGTATCATTCAATTCAATGCCCTGACATTTCAAGTTAATTTTGCCAATGTCACGTGTCTTCATATAATTATTATATTGATTTGGATAAGTATTGTAAAGGGGACCTATTCGTTATATAAGTTTTTTATTATATAAGTTTTATTGAATTACTTATTGTTAGATTATAACAGAAAACAAAATGTTGATGAAATGTTATGTTAATGCACCCGGTAGCGACGGTTCCGATTGATGCACTGACTTGTTAATATTAAGAATTAGTTAACGTGTATGGTGCATAAGTATTTCCTGCGAACGTTACAACATTTCCCCTGTATGTTGATAGTAACGTGTTGTTTGTGTTCCCGGTGGGCAGCTGGGCTCGGAGCGCGACGTGGTGCTGACGCTGGCAGACAAGGAGGTGCTGGCGGACGACGGAGAGGACGTGCTCGTCAATGTGAACATCGTTGACAATGAGAAGTACCAGCAGGTAACGCCACCACGTTATCTTGAGTTCATAAAATAACCATCCCTGAGTCTATTACAACCATTAACAAAAAAGTTAACACACTTCTTTTTCTTCAGGGGTTTAAAATAAAGTTGGTCTAACCACATTGGTTTCCTAGTGTTTTTCTTTTTTCAAATGGTGTCCCGAAAAACTACTTAAAATATGACCACACCTTTTGTTACTATCCTTTATATCAATTTATTGTTGACATACCTCTGACTTTTATTTTCGGGCAACTGGATGTCTTAGAAAGTTCAGACAGTCGGGTTCGTCACTAGCCACAATGAGCCAGAGTGGGCGAGTGTTGCTCGATCTAATTCTAGTGTATGCCACCACATGTGGCTTTCCCACAAACTTCGGGTTTATAAACGGTTGACAAAGCTTCCCCATTGACCCACTTGATCACCCGCAGAACATAATCGAGCGCAAAAAGGCGAAGGTCGGCTACCAGGCGTACGACGACGAAGACTACGAGGCCGCCGCCCTCGGCCTGCAGAAGAAGGTGCTCAGCAAGTACGACGACGAGATAGACAAGGACAGGGCCGGCAAGGAGCGCGGGTTCCTCATCGGGGACGATGACGGGCTGGAGGCGTACAGGTTCAAGCAGGCTATGGTGAGTGGAGGAGTGGGTTGCTGTTCTAGAAGGCAGCGACCGCAGTTGTGTGGAGTATTGAATTACTGGTTTAAAGTGGGCGCGACTGTGCGCTATGTACGCGTTGCGGTTGGAATGAGCAAAATTCATTGCAAATTCACAGACAGACAGACACCTTCTGCATTTGCAGAAGTCGGGTGCCTGACTCTGTCCTGGAGGGCTCCCGCGTCAGCTAATTTAAATTTATAATTTACGTACTTGCCTCGGTTAAGCTACCTAAAAATTATTAAGCCATTCAAGCTCTGCCATTTATTTATCTAGTATTCATTATTGCATCTATTTTAAATATAAATTCTTTACTTACCTACCTAATCTAAATATTTGTTTAACATTCCTATTTATTTTTTAAATTTTAGTTATAACACTTAATTAATTATAAGTAGTATATTAACAACCCACCCTTAAATAAATTTACTCCTCTTATATAAGGTGCCTACAGAATACCAGCGTTGCAGGATCTCTTATAGGTCCTGTAACACATGCTGAGTCGAAACCTATTCGCTACCGCAATACACACTGCGTGACGTCACTGTGTCCACAAAATTTCTTTGTGCTAACGTCTTGCCTGCTTGTTCCTCTTCTTTTTTTCTTTTGTGTGTCTATGTCAAAAATTTGGTTGTTGTATTTTGATTTTTACTATTAATTGTATGTTTCACTTATTTTCATTCATTTATTTATTTTGTTCTATGTTAAGTTGTGTGTATTTTTGCAGACTGAATAAATTATTTTTTATTCTATTCTATTCTAATTTCCACTCTACGGATAAAGAAGCTGTCTTATATCAGACAGTTTGGAAGCAGTACCTATGGCAACTGGATAAGAGCTGTCAGAGGTCAAGCTATCAGTTCACCTTTAGAAGAGCACACAATCATGGAAGTCTTCCTGATGTTGCAGCTGCGCTCGCGCATGACCGGCGACGTAGACAAGCGGCTGGAGTCGCTGCAGCTGCCGGCGATGCGCATCGCCTCCGACTACCTCACCGAGGCAGAGATGGAGGCCAAGTTTAAGAAGACCAAGAGAAAGGTAAATGTTCAGCGATTTCTCGAAGACGGCTAGACCGATTTGTAAATTTGTTTTTTTTTTTTTTGAAAGGGTATACTTATTTTCCAATTGGTCCCATTGTCATCAGATTCTGGTAAACAATGACAACGTCATGACAATTAAATGACGATTACGGGCAACTTCAGATATCCAATATTTGGCGTTTGGAGAATATTTTTTGAGACAATTATGGTAAAAAATTATTTTATTGGTAAGCATAACAATTAAGTTAATCAACAAAGGGAATGGGATTACAAAATCGACAGATATTGGATATATAAAGTTGACCGTAATCGTCATGTAATTAATTGTCATTGAGCTGTCAATGTGTACCAGTATTGGGCCCATCCGGATTTGATGATAGGCCTTTCCACAACTAATGTCCAATTATGAAAAACGACAAATAGTCTAAAAATGACCATTTATAAAAATATCCAATCATAAAAATGTCCAATTCAGACAACTCTCAGAATTAGAAGCATTTGATATTGTCTGTACTCTGTCCCATAATAAGTTGCAAAATAGTAAAAAAGCAGTGATACTATTGTAAAATGTATAGTTATACTCGGTCGTATTTTTTAACCATTAATAAAAGACTCGTGTCACCAGAAACCAAATCTGTTCCAAAGAAATTATTGTTTTATATCTTATACAAGTTTTTTTTTATACCAACGTAGCACACACAATTTTTTCCCGAAAGTGAAATGGTATTCATTGGTTTTTACGTACTAGCAACACTTAGGTGTTGTGAGGCCACTGTCGACACTGAACGGTAAATTGAACAGATATTGAGTCAATAAGACGGATTGAAGACGACGGATTGCACAATATAAAAGTTTTTTTTGTTTTATAAAAAGTTATTTAAATTAAAAATTTGGTTCATTTTTATTTTTGCAAATCCTATTAGATTTTTACATTTTTTGTTCAATTGTCTTGTAGCCTTTGTCGCCACTCAAAAGAGAAAAGAGAGAGACACCCTAAACATTCACGTAGCCCTAAAACTCACATCACCAAAGCAAATTCGCGCTAAAAATCAGCAGGAACTATTACTGGAGTTCCCAGATAATGGCTCCGAAACGTAGAAACTAAAATAAATTTTAAGTTGGACAATTTTCATAGATGGACAACATTTGTATTGGACGAAATTAAAATTCGCACTGATAAAATTTTCTTATTTGACGAAATTCGTATAGGAAAAAATTCGTGTTGCATATTAAACCCAGTTGGACATTTTATATTTTGGACATTAGTCGTGCAAAGGATGATGGGATCCTTGAGAAATCGAGAACCTCTTCACATTATACCCAGAGCCAGCGATTTTTGTATTTTCCATAGTAACTCGTGCATTGAAAGCATCATTTTGTAAAGTGGAACTGATGATGGAGACGACGGATGGCCGGCCACCGGGTAAGCTCAATACTAGGTATTCCACGGATTGCTATATGATATTGATAACTTTATTAAGGTTTGTAAGTAATGCATGCTCGTCATAATGCATAATGATTATTTCACCATTATGCATTATGATTTCCATTTGGAAGTGATAGTGAGGTACCAGGCGTGCTTAACAATTTATCATAAGAATCTTACACTTATCCTTTTAGGAAACAAACGCAAGCAACTTTTGCGCGACCTCTGGTGACGTGTTTGCTCTAAATCCCATATGGCCGCCATATGAATGGATATTTTAATAGTCGGGCTTCAGTTAGAGGCAAAGTCTTGAGTAATACCACTTTTTATATGTTCTAGGTTGCGAGGAACTCATTTCTCAGGTCTAATCTGTCATCAAAGTCAAAATATTTTTACATTAAGTTTTTCTACGGCTAATGATCCTAAGCTTATATAATACCATAGAGGACAAACATCTTTATAGCATTTATCTCGTGCATTTGAACCGTTTTTTGACACCTTAGACAAGTTGGAAAGAGAGTCCGCATCTTTACCGAAAGTCTTCACTTGACAGGGTAAAATGCGTAAAAGAGCGAAGCAGGAGCCGATAGACGTGGACGACTACGATCCCAACGCGGCGCCGCTCGTGACCGATGATACAGGTAACATCATCATCACCATTCATCCATCACCCACCAACCCTCATCGTTTGCAAAAATTTAAGACAACCACACGCAACAAATGAAACCAAATGACGTAATAAAAAAAACAACTGCGGTACACTAAAAAGCACAAAAGAAGCAGATAAGATTTAACGTAATTATTTAAGATTTGGTTTAATTATTATAGTACTTAGTCTGGACATAAATTCTGGCCCAAGCGTTCCAAGCAAGATTCCGATATTTCAAATGTTGTAGTGACAATTATTGCCATTTCTATATTTGTATGTTCTGGAAAAACCTTACTTGATCACATTAATCCCAGCCGAAGAGATGTGTGGAGTGTGGTGTGAAAGAGAGTCGTGTCGCAATCATCGCGCTTCACAAGTGTAACAAAACACCAGTTGGAATTTTCAACTTGTTGCAGTCTCTCAGACAACAAGAATATATAAAAAGAAAATTCGTGTCCCTTACTATTAAAAGGTTCACCCATGACAGACCATGAAGCGGCAGTCCGCGAGTTTCCAGGATGCCAGCAGCGATCAAAGCCGTTGCCGAACTAATTCTTCGAAATCCTCTCCGAAAACAGAATATCTTGTCTAGGGAGATAAAAATACCACCCAGGACCGTGCCCGCATCATTAGACGAGACCTAAAGCTCGGCGCTTATCACCGACGCAGAAATACCAAGTACATCTCTTGACAGCAGTTCTGCGTAGAATCAGAGCAACCTGAGCCAAGAAGTTGTGGCAGCAGCACCGAATAGCGGATATCGGCGTGTACTGTTTACTGATGAAAATAAATCACTTTAAAAGAAAAATTAAACCGCCAAAATGATCGAGTATACGCTCACACATCTCAAGAAGCCTTCGAGAAGGTATCCAAGAGGTACCGCAGTCACGTTTTTTTTTCTTGTAAATAAATGACGTTATTAGTTAAAAACTAATGTTAAAAAACAACGTCATTTATTTCCTGGTTTTTAGTACAAAATTACGAAAAATTGTAAATGCTTAGTTTAAAATTACTGTGTATTATTCATAGCTTGTGGCAAGATAAGTGAATATTTCCGTACTCGCCTTCTAAAGGCCTATTTTGATACTCTCCTCGAGGGTCGAGAAAAATGTTTTTATAACCGCAATAAATACTCCGAACTATTCAAGTGAGGACCAGTTAAGGACCGGTACCGAATCGTTTAAGAAGTGTTCCACGTTTTAGTGATACAACTCAACCACTTGGAGCCATATTACCCAGCGCAATCGGCAAAGCGCGAGTGAACAGTGGCAATCTTTTTTTATGCGTCAGGCCTCTTTCAGATCACTGTGGCTGACCATGTCCGAGTACATAAATCCATTGCCTGTCGCATAATTAAAAAACAATCTTTTGACAACAGTGAACAAGGCCGTGTATTTGACGTGTGATCTAAAGAAGAGACAAAGCTATGTGCTGAAGGGAAACAAATGCATAGACAAGTACGAAACAATACAAGTGATGGAATGAAAATGAGCGAATGAGCTGGGTCGAAAGTTGTTAACATATTGTTAATTGTGACAAACTGCTGACTGATTCGTCAAATTAGAATTGTTTGAGGAACCCGCTAATAGTATGACATGTACTTTAAAATTTGTGAGAATATTGTTAAAATTTGACGCCTTAAAATTTCATCACCTTTTTGCAATCATCGCAATTGCAAAATACCAATGTACATTGAACGAAACCATGCATCTCTTATTTCCTGAAGCGGTGCATGGAATAATGAAATGATTCACATCGACAATCGACATACGGCACGACGACAGGCTAATACAGTTGTACTATCATTCCCCAAAATATGGTCAGATAATTAAAAATAATTCTGTATTATGTTACCATTCCAGAAGTGAAACCCTCTCAGCTGAAGCAGGACGACTCAGCCGACGTGGACGAGGAAGTGGAGCCCGACTCGGAGCTGCAGATAGCGCTGGCACGCGCGCGCCGTCTGCGTCAGACGCAGGCCCGGCCTGAGGTCACGCCCAAGGTATGTGTAAATCTGAACCCTTAAAGTCCATTTCGACCACATCGCATTTCGACAACTATTCGACCCGAATGGCCGAGTCGGCAGTGACCCTGCCTACGAAGCCAAGGGTCCCGGGTTCGAGTCCCGGTGGGGGCAAATATTTGTTTGATGAGAACGGATGTTTGTACCCTAGTCATGGTTGTTTATCTATTTAAGTATAATATTTATAAGTATGTGTATCGTTGTCTAGTACCCAAGATACAGGGAATCCTATTTTGGGGCTAGATCAATGTGTGTAAATAGTGTCCAAGGTATTATTATTATTATTATTATTAATTTTTGTGCCAAATTGACAAGTTCCCATTATTACTAGGTCCTATTTTTAGGATAGTATTTAATCAAATTCAAAAATACTGATTTGCACAGCAAAAAGGGTTCAACAAAAACACTTTCAATATTTTATATGTAGCTTAACTTAAGTTTATGTTGAAAGTGTTTTTTGTTGTTATTACATGTTCAACCTAACACGAGCTACCACAGTGTTTTGCCCTGATATTTGCTGTGCAAATCAGTATTTTTGATGTTTGCTTTATGCGGATTTAACGAAAGAACGGCCCCGTCAGTCCTGATTACTCCTGATCCAACCAGCTCGCTTATTCGTAAAAGTGCAAACACTTGCCATGATTTTGTCAGACATAATTATTGACATTTGTCAAATTATACAATCTGACAATAATCATACATAGAAGACGTAAATAAAGAATGTCGATCCTAAATCCTAGATTTAAAAACTAGTGTCGTGCATCCCGGGATTTGTATCAGGTTGGGAAGGAGTGTCTAAGTCACTTAAAGATCTTCGTCAGCATGTTTTTGCCCATCGCTGTACCCTCCCACTTGAGCTTAAATTCGCGCGATCTCCTTCCACAGTGATCCAGTGCAAACAAGACGCAAAAAAAACACGTTTAATATGTATATGTGAATATCTACAGTAATAAAGGAATTTTGAAATCGACTGTGACTTTGATCTGCGGTGCCTGAAAGACGGAACCTAACCTATCTCTCACTCAGGTGGAAGACATCCTCAGTCAAGTGAAAGAAGAAGCGCCACAGGAGTCGGCGGCCGGCGCGATGGTGTTAGACGCGACGGCGGAGTTTTGCCGCACGCTCGGAGACATTCCCACGTACGGGCAGGCTGGGAACAGGGAACATCAGGCTGAGATCGTGGTAAGCGTGGCTTCTTCTTCTCCTTCTACCGCCGGTCTACCATAGAGAAGAAATGATTGTAATCTGTGTGACCTTAGTCCGTGACATTTCAAATTCGTACAGTCCCTAGCTCGCGGTCTCGCGCTAAGCCGCTAACACATTTTCATCATTTGAGACCGCAGGATACCCTAGCCTGCGTTTTGGAAGCTTTGATTTGATTTTTAATCAACTGACAGAAAATTCGGCCATCCCAACTCCTGCACCAGCTGGAGTAGGATGCCTGGGTGTTTGAGGAGCTCTGAGGACGACGATGTTCTCCCAGAATACATGTCATACACAGAATATTTGACAAGGTTTCAACAAAAACGTTTGACAATATTAGAATTGTATATTTCCAGCAGTTGTATTTTATAAACCCAATTTTGTGTTAAACAGACTGACGTCACAATTTCTATGAAATACTAGCATTCCATAGAAATTGTGAACAAAATTGCCGTTTTGGCAGTTCCTAAAAAGTATCTATTATGACTAGCAATCAAATACCGTATAACCATCCTGGTTTCTATGGTGGACACGAAGGCAGCATTTGCTCACCGGTTCATTATATATTGACCATAATATCGATGAGGCGCTATAGAGAAGGGATGATGACGATGGAGCCAGTTCACACGTTACAACTGAATCAAAACTTAACGGTAAGATAGGTAAGTTGTTTATTTTGTTAAAAAGCGAGGAGTACGTGTAAAATACCGTGTGAATTCATTTTCTAATTAAATATATTGAATTGAATTCATGTTCGTGCATCGTACGACACGAATCTTGTATCATAGTGCACCTTTTTGAATATCTAGATCATTAGCGCAACTTCTTAAACGCAGACTCTTGTCATCCCGCCCCTGAAGCCCGCGTCTGTTGTCAGGATTTCGAGCGCGACGAAATGGAGACGGATGCGGCGGAGGCGGAGGCGAGCGGCGCCTGGAGCCGTGTCGACGTCGACAACGAGAAGCCGCCAGACATCGCCGCAGGTAACATTTTATCTTTCCCTTTTCCGTTAAGTTGGCTGTAGTGCTCAATGGTCAACTGCCACCCTTGAAAAATGGGAAAATGCAATATCTGGTTGCCAGATTCACATTATAAAGCCTAGTACAGCACAGGCTGCTCCTCAAAAAAAAACATACAGATTATAATAAGTAACCCTACATTAGCCAGACATAGCAATGAAAGATATTGTTGTAATTTAAAAGCCATCGTTTCAGTTAACATAGTTCTAGATGGGCTAGGCGCTAATCTTAGAATTAAAAAAATGTTATAGAATTTCAAATAGGTTAGTATAAAGTGAATCTTTTCAGTCTTGATAATCTATTAAATGTGAATAAAAGAAAAATGTAAAGTTAGAAAAATCTGTTGTTGTTCTCTTGAAATGTAATCTACGAGTGTCATCTCATGGTATTTACAAAATTGCAGTAGTGCTGCACACTGATCACACTGGTGACAATATTGCAATAGTGCTGCATGCTGATTACACCGGTGACAATATTGCAATAGTGCTGCACACTGATCACACCGGTCACAATATTGCAATAGTGCTGCACGCTGATTACATCGGTGACAATATTGCAATAGTGCTGCACGCTGATTACACTGGTGACAATATTGCAATAGTGCTGCACGCTGATCACACTGGTGACAATATTGCAATACTGCTGCACGCTGATTACACTGGTGACAATATTGCAATAGTGCTGCATGCTGATCACACCGGTGACAATATTGCTATAGTGCTGCACGCTAATCACACCGGTGACAATATTGCAATAGTGCTGCACGCTGATCACACCGGTGACAATATTGGAATAGAGCTGCAAGCTGATTACACCAGTGACAATATTGCAATAGTGCTGCACGCTGTTCAAACCGGTGACAATATTGCAATAGTGCTGCACGCTAATCACACCGGTGACAATATTGCAATAGTGCTGCACGCTAATCACACCGGTGACAATATTGCAATAGTGCTGCACGCTGATCACACCGGTGACAAAATTGCAATAGTGCTGCAAGCTGATTACACCAGTGACAATATTGCAATAGTGTTGCATGCTGATTGCACCGGTGACAATATTGCAATAGTGCTGCATGCTGTTCACACCGGTGACAATATTGCAATAGTGCTGCTACAACCTCGTCACAATACAAAATAGGTAATTAATATTGGCATACATTTATAGTATGAGTTAGTCAAGATATTTTCTACCAACTTTTGGGTAACATATTTTTCAAAAGCTAACAACACTGGTTTCATTGCTACCAACTTAATGGAGAAGAGATTTGTTATCTGTCCAATATAAGTAACTCTAATTTGCAGGCACATCTATAGCCCTCGACGCGGAGCCGTCACTGGGCGCCGGCGTGGCGGGCGCCCTGCAGCTCGCGCTCAGCAAGGGCTACCTGGAGAAGGCCAGCGCGGCGCCCGCTCCCAAGAGCCAGCACAAGGCGCTCATCGCCGCCAACCATTACTCCATTGAGGATAAGACGCATGGGTAATGCATTGTTTGACTCTCGTGTATGTGTCTGTGAAAGCGGTGTTCGCTTACGTCAAAATTCAAATTCAAATTTCTTTATTACTGAGGATATTTACATTTACTTAGCAAACGTCATTTTTGCCTCTTCTCTACATTGGACCACTGTGGGAGAGAAGGGCGAAGAACTCCCACGGATTGTTTTTGATCTCTAAAAATTGGTTGTGTTTAACTAATACAAATATTACAATATTAATTACTATAATTAGAAGCAGGAATAAATAATTACAAAATTATTAACAGCAAATTGCCGTTTTACCAATCAGAGCTTGATTTTCGATGTTTTAACATGCTAAACCTATTTACTTAGTCCATTTAGTCTACATGTATGTGGTTCGTATATCTGTCACCCTAAATTGTCAAAACCGTTATTTTATAAACTAATGCGTTAATTTGTTAACTATTGACAAAGTGTAAACCAGTCCGTCAGGGTTTAGAATTTACGTTTGTTTTGTTCTTACATGTCAACCTAACAAGAAGACTATTCGGAGGCTTCGCTGCGCTCGCCCCCTCTAGTCTTCACCTAAGCTACCGCAGTGTTTGCCCTGGTATTTCCTTTGCAGTTCAAGTTTAAACCAGTTCACAATTTAACGCTTTTATTATAAACTAACGCGTCATATCGTAAGCAGTACGGTACAGTTTACAATTTATCGATAGTTTGTAAACTAACGAGAAAAAATGTTAGATTATAAATCTTACGGTGATATCTATGTAACTGGCTATTATCTATCTGTGATATTCTATGAAACTACATACGAAAATGTTTTTGTCTTACTTCTGATCTCAGTAGTGTCTACACGTATTTCGTATCTACGTACTATTTTATCCCGTATTTGGGATCTTCCTACCGGCTCCGAAATCCATCTTCCTACGTCCCGGCTCTACACCGGCAATCCTACCTATCGGCTCTGCACTTCACAACTTCCAAAACTGCCATCCGATCTACCTACATCGTGCCTGGCTCCTGCATATAACATGCCCTCTGCCTTCTGACCTATTGAACATCTGAATACCAGGGAATTGATCAGGGTGAAAATGTGACATATCAATACCAAAGAGTTGTAGAAAACCAAGACCTAGCCGCGGTATTCAGTATTCTCATCAGTATTCAAATCGGTATTTTTGATGTGCTGTTTAATATTTCCCTTTATTATTTAGATTTCTGATATCAATCGCAATGCAAATTTGCAACCACATCACAAGAAAAAATAGCTCGGAAGAAAACACAATCGTGTTCTGATTCGAGGATTTTCCAATTTGACTGGTGTTGCAATTGATATCAGAAATACATAATCGAATTACTGGTTGATTCTTCAATCACCATTGAAACCGTCCCAACCCGCAACCCGCAGCGAGGAGGACAAGCACGGTCGCGGGCGCGAGCGCGGCGGCGGTGGCGGCGGCTACAACGGCCCCGTGAGCGAGTTCCGCGAGAAGGCGCACTTCAAGCCCAACATTAAACTGGAGTACGCGGACGACGAGGGCCGCCCGCTCTGTCCGAAGGAGGCGTTCCGCTACCTGTCGCACAAGTTCCACGGCAAGGGGCCCGGCAAGAACAAGCAAGAGAAACGGATCAAGAAGGCGGTGCAGGAGGGGGTGAGTGAGAGCGTCCTCATTGAAGGACGTAGCGGTCCGTAGCGGCGGTTGTCAAATGGAAGAAACTTTATGAAGCATATCACACCAAATTCGAAAGCGGGCCCGCGCTGTTGTTTCTGTGTGGCGGCCATTTGACAATATTGACATCCGCGCCGCCCCTGTCCCGCCTGCGGTGTGCCGAAGACTTTACGCCCGGTTGTACTACGCCACAAAGTTAACTTGGCAACCGCGAGGAATTCGTCACCCCTCCCTCTGCCGCTTGCTCTCGCCCTCGACGCGTCAGTGGGACAGTGACGCACACTACGACGTTAGCAGAGCGAGTTGGCAAGTTAACTTTGGCGTGTAGTACTGTTACGTCGAAGTTTCCTCTGCCTACGCGGCCACTGAAAACCGGCTGGAACCTGGTAACAGAAACAAGTCACTAAAAACTCGCTCTCGCTGCTGGTCGAGGGCTAAAAATGACTCATTTCCCTGTTTACCGGTTACTAATCGGTTTACAGTAGCTGCGTGTGCAGAAGGCTAAGTAATGCACGACTCAATGATCTTTCTTTAGAAAAATGAAAGCGCCATTGTGATATTAAAGAGGCACTTTATTTGAACAGCAATCTGTACATTCGGCTATTTTATTTAAATATATTAATTAGGCCACCTACTCATCTCATTTGAGTCCACCAACTGCCATATACAGGTTGTCCGGTAGATCGATGCAAAGAATTATTGGATTATTTTACAATCGATTCTAATAAAATGAAAGCGCCATTGTGATATTAAAGAGGCACTTTATTTGAACAGCAATCTGTACATTCGGCTATTTTATTTAAATATATTAGGCCACCTACTCATCTCATTTGAGTCCACCAACTGCCATATACAGGTTGTCCGGTAGATCGATGCAAAGAATTATTGGATTATTTTACAATCGATTCTAATAAATCACTTATTCAGCGTTCTAAAAAATCTTGATTTGTGCATCTGCTACGTCAGTGTTGGTTTTTACAGACCATTGAAGAGCACGGCAAATTTCAATCACCAATAAAATAAGTTTTTCGTACCTAATTTAACAAAAACAAGTGAAAGCTTTTTATGTGAAAATCTTTATAAAAACATTCTTAGTTAATGATCTTTCATTTAAGATATTATTGTCGTAGATACCTCACACATTCTTGTAGTATGACCTACTAACTAGTTTCAGGGAGAAAAATAGACTTTTTAGACAGTCTTTAATTAATTAAAATTATGCGATTCATGCTCGAAATGAGATCCTTGGTTTCTCACACAGACCCGAGCCCTTCTAGCCCAAAGTCACGACCACAGAGGTCTAACCTCTGTGGTCGTGACTTTGAGCATCATTTCATCTTTCATGGTGTCAAAGCCATTCTTACTTTTGAAATCAACTCTTCTTTTGTGTTGATGGGTACGTTGGAATAGACCAGTTCTTTGCCTCTGCCCCACACAAAATAGTCCGTTAGTGTCAGGTCTGGTGAACGAGCAGGCCAAGGAATAGGCCCGTCTCTGCCGATCCAGCAATTGGGAAAACAAGCGTCAAGATAGCTTCTGACTTCAATAGTCCAATGTGCTGGACAGCCGTCTTGTTGGAATATGAGTTCCCGATCCATAGGAGCCAGACTCTTCCACCAAAACCGGGAGGTCGTTCTGGACAAAATCCAAGTAGTTTTGGCCGTTTAAGGTATCTGGTAAGAAGTGTGGCCCAATCAATGTCCTGCCTATCACTCAGGCCCACACATTGACTGAGAATTTCCTTCGAGCATGAATAGCATAAATTTAATTAATTAAAAAGATTGTCTAGAAAAGTCTATTTTTCTCCCTCAAACTGGTTAGTAGGTCATAACTTCAAGAATGTGTGAGGTATCTACGTCAATAATAATACCTTACCACCAACTGTCATATCTCATTTGAGTCCACCAACTGCCATTACTCATTTGTGTCCACCAACTGCCATATTTGGTTTCACCAACTGCCATATCTCATTTGGTCCAAAAACTGCCATCTCATTCGTCCACAAACTGCCATATCTCGTTTGAGTTCACCAACTGCCATATCTCATTTGAGTCCACCATCTGCCATATCTCATTTGAGTCCACCAACTGCCATAACTCATTTGATTCCACCAACTGCCATATCCCATTTGGTTTCACCAACTGCCATATCTCATTTGGTCGACAAACTGCCATCTCATTTGTCCACAAACTGTCATTGAGTTCATAAACTGCCATTACTCATTTGTGTCCACCAACTGCCATATTTGGTTTCACCAACTGCCATATCTCATTTGGTCCAAAAACTGCCATCTCATTCGTCCACAAACTGCCATATCTCGTTTGAGTTCACCAACTGCCATATCTCATTTGAGTCCACCAACTGCCATATCTCATTTGAGTCCACCAACTGCCATAACTCATTTGATTCCACCAACTGCCATATCCCATTTGGTTTCACCAACTGCCATATCTCATTTGGTCCAAAAACTGCCATCTCATTCGTCCACAAACTGCCATATCTCGTTTGAGTTCACCAACTGCCATATCTCATTTGAGTCCACCATCTGCCATATCTCATTTGAGACCACCAACTGCCATATCTCATTTGAGTCCACCAACTGCCATAAGTAACACATTTGAGTCCACCAACTGACTGGCCATTCTCCCTCCCGCAGCTCATGAAGAAGATGAGTTCCACCGACACGCCGCTGAACACGCTCGCGATGTTGCAGGAGAAACAGAAGGAGACTCACTCGCCGTACATCGTGCTCAGTGGCATGAAGAAAGACCAGAACTGAGCATCGAGCCGAGATCACGAACCTTACACCTCGAATTAGTAAGCGAATTGAGATGTCATGAAGGCAACATGTCCAAATGATGTATTCTATACGTGTACATTGTCGAAATTAAGAGTGTTTTGAATTTTATACCAAGGCATAAGGTTCAAAATCGCAATGCCTCATTTAAAATTTCGCGCTGGGTTAAGGAACGTACGATCATATCATCTGAACTCACTCACTTTATCTGTTTGTAAACGAGTCGTGATCGGGACTCTGATACAGAATAAGGCGCGCTGTTAGATATCAAAACGGGAAAATCTTGGCAATATCAATACAGTAATACTTGGGAGTGGCAATATCACCTCAATCTTCAACATTTCATAATTATCGACATTGGCAGAATCATCAAATAGGTGGAAGTATTTAAGTCCAGAAATTTAATTTCATTGAATTTAACATAATGACCATTGTTATCATCATGAATTCTAAAGGATGGATTATAGACCTTTTGAAGTGGGACTTGGTTTTAATGAAGTTTGGAATTATTTAGAAATCGCAACACCACAATAGCAAGCAATACCTACAAAATGTTGACTTATTTACTTACAGAAAGTTTTATTACTTGGTGTCGGATGACGACCCAGGTTTCACTTCATAGGGCAAGTGGTATACCCTACTCTTCTGCTTTCACTCCCATACATGAATGTCGGACTCAACACTCCATTATGAATCGCCAAACATGCGTTTTGTGACACAGTCTGGCAGCTGGCTACACATCACGGCGAGCACTACTTCATTGATTTTATTTCCCGCACTTATTTATGAGGTCAATCAAGTCCCTATACTATGTCATTTTAAATACAAATAATAAATGTTGTCACGAAATGAAGGAATTCTTATTTTATAATTATTTATTGATATAACATGATAGAAAGTGGACAGAAATTAATACAACCGTACTCTTTAGGCCGCTAATTAAAAATTGAATTCAAATTAAATTAGTAAATTAGTTCGAAAATAGATTCTATCACTACACAACAAGAGATATATTAATTGGAACTCCTGAAGAATCGCTGTTATTATCTGATCCATACAAATGAGTTTACGTACCAGGTAGGCACCGCATTAAATCACAGAACCCTTAGAATCCTCACCACTGTTGTTCTGCTGAAAACAAGATGTTACAAAAATATGAAATGCCGATAACGTAATGTGTTACAGATTACAATACAATAATAGAATCTGGCCGGAAATAATAGTAGTTTATATGACTGCTACATACTAGGCGAGTTTCATAATAATATCACTCGAGAGTTTTAATGCCTAATTATGTACAGTTACATACACTAGTTTATCTACACACATATCATAAGCTCTCTTTGATGTGTTCAGGAACCGCATGTTTGACTGGCATTGTGGCATTGAGTTGTTTAGCTTGTTCAGTAGTACCAACTTCACAGACAAACTAGGGGCGGCGCGCAGGCGGGCGTCGGCGTTCGAAATTTGAATGTCATAATGTGACAAATTTTTCTACATTATGGTCATGTACAAATTTTCTGATAAGAAATGAGTTTTTACCAAATAGTTTTACATTATGCTGGTCTTAACGTGCGGTTTTTAGACGCAGTAAAGAGGGTTTACGATACGTGTGTAGATAATAGTATATTATGCATATACCAAGGGGATAAAGCGCTGTTTTAAGTCACGGGCGCGATATTGAATCTTGAACGTAACGATTTGCTCGGGGGAATGACTTAATTCCCGAGCGCAGCGAGTTAATATAGACAGTCCTGAGTCCAGTGAGGGATTCAAGCGTGGCCAAGACAAAACAGCTTTATCCCCAAGGAGTATACTCTACTTTTTACACTTCCTGCGGGAAAATATAAGCAAGGCTACTAAAACACCATTTTATTAAAGTAATAATGTGAAAATTTGTTTTTGATACATTAGTCCAGTAGAAGCGTCTTGCAACAATCGCGGGTTTGTTTTATTTAAAATGTGTTCCATTCAGCTTCGAATCAATTCGGCGCCGCGCTCCGCCTCAACCCCCGTGCGTATTTCACGAAATAAGATTTTAAGGCAAATAGAACTATGAGAAGTGAAAATCACTTTTCCGCATTCTGACCTCAAAATAGCAACTTCGCCGCTTGATTTTGGTATCTCAGGCGGAAAAATTCTATTCCTAACTCTTTCGAAAAGACTTCTTTACGAACCTCGCTACAACCCCGCCTTCGGCTCTTGCCGTAAACTTCTCGGTTCGTAATTAGCCTTTGCGAACTCGTAGGAAATCTTCTATTAAACCAATCTAGGTTGTGATATAATGAAACTCAGTACAACTTTATGTCAGTACAACAGTACAATGAACGTTGACGCGCACGCGGCAGTGACGACTAAGCCAGTCGGTAAGAGGTTCGAAGCTGAAGGTTTATCACAAGGGTCAAGTGGTGTATTCTTTTTAAGTTAAATTGTAGATTATGGGTACAAACCTCGAAATGTGGGTTTTTTATTGGTTTCTCGCTCATAAATTCTTTACGGTGCATCCTAGCGAAAAGTTACCATCTAACAAATTAGAGAGCATACAAAATTGCATGTAATGAGTTCAAAACTCAATAATTAGGTCAAGCCAAGTCAAGTAGAAAGCCATGGTCATAAATCGAAGTTTATTCCCCAGCTTTGTAAATAACTGGAATATAGTCGTCCGTGATGAGCTCTGTGGTCTAGTGAGCGTAACGCTTGCTTCTCATGCAGGAGATGCAGGTTCGAGTCCTGGTGCTTACGATGTACCATTAAGATAAGTTATTCTTAAGTTCATTATACTGACTTTCTAGCGGTTATGGAAAACATCACGAGGAACCTTCATTACCTCATAGCTATAGCGGTGGGGTAGCCGCCTGTCAAGCAAAATGGAATAATGAATCACTGGCTACTAAATACAAACGCCAATTGTAGGAAATTGAGAGATTTCCAATAGCGTGAGTGTATTTGACCGAATTCTTAATGTTATATGTTTTTCTCTAAGAGTGACCATTTCCAAGCTGCAAACGCTTAAAAACCACTGTTCAGGCTTCTCGGCACCTAATGACCTCGTAGGGGCCCATCAGCTACGAGGTAGCGTAGCGATCAGTTGCCAAGAAGTTTGAACGTCGGCGATTCACCGAGCTAAAATGATTGGGTTAGATCTAACCTGGTCTGTGCTACGGTCCCGTCAACCTCCTGTCTCTCTGCAAGGCCCGGGTGCACCCTAGGCTCTTCTTGGTAGACAGGTTCTTCAGCCAACCTCCTGTGTGACTGGCGGGCCAGCCTCGATCAGCACAGTGTTCCAACACAGGTTATGTTACGTGGTAAAAAACCAATCGGCCACGTAAATGCGAACTTTATCTGGTTCGGGGAACCACAACACACTCAGCTATATAGACAATCCTGAGGGAACCCCGAATACATTCCAGATGGCCTGCGATTTAATTTCAATACCCTATCCAAAACGCGTTTTCATTGCGAGGGCTTTCGTCTGTCAGTTGTCAAAAACTGCAAGGTTGACAGCAACGTCAAATTCAAAATGGCCGTTCCGAAACCATCGATCGAATATCGATTTGGAATCGAACAATCACCCGCCCGGACAGGCACCCACCTGTCCCCTAATCTACGGGCAGCCGAGACAACGTTGCTACCGCTCGTTTTAGAACCGAGCCTCCTACTAGAACCTCCGCAGACCGGGGGGTCCCGTCCTTGCCAGGGAACAAGTTAACAATGCGCCCCCTGCGCCAACGTAGTGGCGGTAGGTTAGCATCCTTAACCAGAACGAGGTCACCAACACTAGGGGGGCTGGTTTTGTCAGTCCACTTAAGGCGCTGTTGTAAGATATGCAGATACTCGAGCGACCAACGCTTCCAGAAATTCTGAGTAAACTGCTGCAACATCTGATACCTTGACAACCGATACAATTTCACTCCCTCGAAGGGGTGCTCGGGCAACGCGTTAAGTGGCTGTCCTATCAAGAAATGGCCTGGGGTCAGAGCCTCCAGGTCATTTGGATCCGAGCTGAGCGGACACAACGGTCGCGAATTGAGAACGGCCTCGATCTTACAAAACAATGTCGCGAGCTCCTCAAAAGTCAGCGCGGTCTGACCTACTATACGCCCCAAGTGCGTCTTAGCTGACTTAACTACGGCCTCAAAAATCCCACCCCAGTGGGGGCAACTCGGTGGGCTGAAGGTCCACTGTATACCCCGACGGGAGAGGGCCGTTCCAATATCCACTTTATTTACATCCAAAAAGTTGACTATCTCTCGTAAGCATCGTTCCGCACCGATGTAGTTAGTGCCGTTATCAGAGCGGATCAAAGTTGGAAGTCCCCTTCGAGAAACAAACCTATCCAAACAAGCAATGAAAGCCTCTGTCGAGAGATCAGCAACGAGCTCGAGATGTACCGCCTTGGTGGATAAACAAACAAACACACATAGGTACGCCTTGTATTGCCCCTTCTGGGTAACATGCACGGCCGCTCTGGGGCCATGATCCGAAGATACTACTACATGGCTGTGGGGCCAGTCCGATTCTCTCTTGGCAAGCCAGGGTGGTCCCCACCACAAATGGTGTCTAACGAGTTCAGGAGCCCGACATCCCCTGGATGCACAATCAGACGGGTTCAATTCTCCTGGTACATGCCTCCAGGTCAGTGGGACCTCAGACGACACAATCTGGGAGACACGGTTCGCAACAAAAACCTCTTAAGTTATGGACCGAAGCCTTCAGCCAGCACAAAACAATCTGGCTGTCCGTCCACGCGTACACCGTATCCTCCAAAACCACTGACCCACGCAACACTGTTAGAGTGTGATTCAAAAGTTTGGTCAAAAGAGCAGCCCCGGACAGTTCCAGTTTTGGAATCGTCATCCTTGTCCGAATAGGCGCTACCTTGCTTTTCGCCAAAACCAAACGCACGTCGACCTCCCCGGTGGAGGTGACGGTTCGCAAATAAACCGCTGCCGCAAACCCTCGTTCAGAGGCATCACAAAACCCGTGAAGGGTTGCCCTGTAATCCCCAGCAGGGACCAATTTCCTCGGCAGCGATACATTATTTATGAGGCCCAACCATTTTGCTAAATCATTCGATACAATGCAGCCCTGAGCTCCAGAATCTAATAGGGCGCGAACGTATGTTGGGTTGCCCGCCAAATCCCAAACAAGCACAGAGGCGATCGGTAACACCACCGTCTCCGGTTGGGGGGCAACCAATGGTTGGGCCGCAAATTCCTAGCGAGGACCCCCGGGGCCCCACTGTGCCTGTAACCGATCAGGTATGCAGCTATACGCCAGAGGGTCCCATTGTACAAATGGCCCACGCGCCGGTTCCATTGCCACCCTACGACGCCCCCCGAAGGGGGGTGGGCGTGAATTCAACCGTGGCCGCTCCATGAGCGGGGGGGACATCACATGTGACCGATGAGGACGAGGCGACGAGCGGGGCGACATCTGAGGCGGCGTCCGAACCGCACCCGCATAGCTCGAAGGTGTCCCATGCCACCCGCCCGTTACGGCCTGCTCAACACACCCAATGTCCCGCTGAGTCGGATGCTGAGTCGCAACCGAAAACTCAGGGCCCCCCATGTGATGACCCTGAGTGCGGCCCTGCACCCTAGTACTGCCCTGTGCACGTGGGGACGTTGGCCCCTGAGTTGCGCTCCGAGTCGCAAACGAATTCTCAGGGCCCCATGCCGTGTCACCCTGGGTACGGCCCTGTGGACGTGGGGACGTTGGCCCCTGAGTTGCGCTCCGAGTCGCAAACGAATTCTCAGGGCCCCATGCCGTGTCACCCTGGGTACGGCCCTGTGGTGGGTGTTGGCCAGACCGGTTCATGCACAACAGATTGTTGTGGGCCCCACCACAATATCCGCACATTTTTGTGCGCGTGCAGTCCCTAGCCATGTGTGGCCCGAGGCACAGGAAACACCAGCTCCGCTGCTTGGCCATCCGGCGCCGTCCCTGAACCCTAAGTTCCCCGAACTTATTGCAATTGGCCACAGCATGGCCAATCTGCCTACAACATGGGCAGGTCTCACTATGTGGGGTCAATGCACTCACAGTCCCATACGACTGCCGGTTGGTGCGGTCCTTCCTCGTCGGAGGGCCCCTACTCACAGCGCTCCCGGCAGCTCTCTGTGGCTCCGAAGGATGGGTGACCGTCAACCCCAAATTCTCTGCCCGTCGAGCCTCCTCTTCCAAGAATCCGACCAAGTCGGAGAAGGCGGGCAGGTCCTCGGCCGACCTCCCGTGAGACTGTTCGAAACGAGTCTGCACGTCAGCGGGTAGGCGGGAAAGTACAATGTACAGCAGTAGGTACGACCATTCACCAACCGGAAGTCCAAGATTCTCTAGAGCCTTGGTGACGGACAACAACGGGTTCAAAACCTCCGTCTGTATGGCCCCGACCTTGTTCACAACCGGGATACTAAACAAACGGTTCAGTTGGGCATCGGCCAACCTCCGTTTGTTATGGTAACGTCTGACCAACAATTGTCTGGCCGTTTCATAGTTACCCTCCGTAACTGTCAAATGAGCGACCAGCTCCCTAGGCTCACCCCTCAATGCTGCCACCAGCTGAGCCATCTTGACAGACTTGGTAATGTCCGATCGCATGTGCACCAAACTGTCGAACAGATTGATGAAGCTCATCCATTCACCGGACACTCCGTCAAAAGTAGGCATAGTTATGGCCGGTAACCTGGACCCTGAACCCCGAAGCGGCAGAGGTGCTTCAATGTCACCACCATGGCTGGACTCGCGCTGTCTACGTATGTCCGCAGCCTTCTGCGTGATAGCAGCTGCCATCTCCATACATTGGTCGACATCCCCTAGCAACCGTGACAGCCTGTCAGGTGCGCAACCATCAACTGATTCCGCCTGCGCGGACAATTCGAGCACCCTATTGTAACGTTCCTTAACGTCCATAGACCGCTCCAATACCACATCATGCCTATCTAAACGGTCTATCAGACCGTGTGCGGAGGAAAACCATCTGAGTTCCTTAGAAACACCCTTCTGGATTTCAGATAACGACATGATCGGAACGATACTTACTCACAATTTGCAGTAACTCAATTTTATTGGACCCTCCAGTCTATAACCCAAACGAGGGAACTTAAACAATGTTGATTTCCTTAAACAATAGGAACCGAGTTTTATATCTATATAAATTCTGTACAATTTAGTTTCCCTTTATCACTACAACACACACAGATAGTCAATATTAGTCCAAGTTATAAATTGCTATAACTGAAAACAATGTAATAGCCTGCTATCAATAGATGTAACTACCTATGTTAACCAAAACATTCATTAGCATTACTAGACCACTAATAGATTGACTAACTGGTACTTCAATGCAAATTTCAACTCAATATCTGTCTGTCTACTACCAGCAATAGACCTATAGCTTACAATACTACCAATCTATGTGGATATAGGAACACAACCAAGTTATCTAATAACCGCCTATACCTACAGATTGATAGTCTCAAATCGTGTCTTCCTGGAGCCCTTGACGGCTGCAAATCTCAGGAAGCCACGCTCTAGCTACCAAAATGTTCAGGCTTCTCGGCACCTAATGACCTCGTAGGGGCCCATCAGCTACGAGGTAGCGTAGCGATCAGTTGCCAAGAAGTTTGAACGTCGGCGATTCACCGAGCTAAAATGATTGGGTTCGATCTAACCTGGTCTGTGCTTCGGTCCCGTCAACCTCCTGTCTCTCTGCAAGGCCCGGGTGCACCCTAGGCTCTTCTTGGTAGACAGGTTCTTCAGCCAACCTCCTGTGTGACTGGCGGGCCAGCCTCGATCAGCACAGTGTTCCAACACAGGTTATGTTACGTGGTAAAAAACCAATCGGCCACGTAAATGCGAACTTTATCTGGTTCGGGGAACCACAACACACTCAGCTATATAGACAATCCTGAGGGAACCCCGAATACATTCCAGATGGCCTGCGATTTAATTTCAATACCCTATCCAAAACGCGTTTTCATTGCGAGGGCTTTCGTCTGTCAGTTGTCAAAAACTGCAAGGTTGACAGCAACGTCAAATTCAAATGGCCGTTCCGAAACCATCGATCGAATATCGATTTGGAATCGAACAACCACTGTATCCCAACAATAACAACGTAGCATAGGGGGCTAGCCCATCGCCCCGCAGCTATTCCTCGCAATGTTTTCCAACACTTACTTGATCCCTCGGTACCTGGAAACGTGTATATAGGTTGCCCTTACGTTAAAGGTTTTGAATTTTGGTAACATGGCATGAGGTTCAAAATCGCGATGCCTCATGACCAGCTCCAGCTCCGTCCAGTGAACTCCAGTGCTCAAAGGTTAAGAAAACATTATTTGTCGATGGCGAATTCATTTTATTGAAAAGAAAAATAATAATGATGTCGATACATTACAAATATCCGACAAGAGCTTCGTGAAAAACTAAAATAAAAATAATTGATAATATGAATCAATAAGTCAAAATTACTTAAAAATTAAGAGAATAGACCGTCCCGAGTCATGTCAGATGCAAAGGTCCCATTACACTTGCTGCGTTGCTAAGCTGCACCGCAAGGGAGATCCTCTGCATAAGATATGATCCAGAGCGACGGTCTTAACGCCCTAACAAAAGCTTTCCCCTGTACCCCCCAGACCTCAGTGGTTTCTAGATCGAGCGGAACGAAAAAGTACTGTCCCAAAAGCACTGAATACTTTTGGGCCTTCAATCTCGAGGCCTCTTCCACGGTGGGCACGCTGGACGCTAGGTGAGAGGGGGCGAAAGTCTACACTGTATCTACATACAGTGGCGTCCCACAGCAGTGAACGGCCCCTCTCCCAAGGTATCATGGTCTGGTCCGGGCATCCGGACGTTTCCCATCGGTACGACAGTCCCGCGGGCTAACTGCGCCCCTCCGTGCCTCCGGCTAGTAAAAAATCATTAGAGCGTAGCCACAACGCTGCCTAGGAATGCCTAGGAAGCATCAATTCGTTTTGGTTATTTTTCGCTCACAAACTTTCAATAAAATTGCATAAGTATGGTATTTGTGATAGTCACAAATATGTAATTTTTTGTAATAAATTGTGTTTCGTTCGAGTCGTGGCGATGTTCAATGCTTTAACCACTCAAGCGTCCGGTAAACAATTTTAACCTTGTCTCATGAGAGGTGCGACTTAAACGAAACTTAAATGTTCACTGACGCGAATGCAAGCAATTAATTAATAAATCATCATGAGTTGTCAAACAAAATGGCTGCCAGCTGCATTCCATTGCTTAAATAAAACTGAATCTCAGTAAATCTAAAAGTACACATTGAAAAAAGCACAAGTCCAAAAACGCAAAGAAACAAGCTTGTGACGCAAAAATATAATCTAAAATAGCTTCATTACAATAAAATTCGGTTTAATGCACAATTTCTTCTATACTGTATGAATCTTAGAAATAAGCGTACAACGAAACGTTAAAATTTTTGCCGTTATTAATGCATTAATTTTATAGAAAAAGCAAAATTTTATAGATTTTCAAAAAATCTTATAAGAAAACCTGTTGAGTTCCTAGACCTGAAACTGTCACGTTATGCTTAGAATGACTCCAACTATTCACCAAAAATCACGAACTTCCTAGCTGTGCGATCAAAAATATGATTCTCAAGCAATTGTGAAAGCCTTTATTGTAAGCCAAACCAAGAATATAAAAATATCGCCATGTTGCGGAAAGCCTATGACACTATTTTCTTCAACTTGCAACACTTTTTTTTAAAGTAATTAATGTCATCTGTCGATTGCTGTCAAAGTGAGGCGTCGATTGTGCATGTGCATGGTATATTTTTTTGTATTTTGTGAGTGAAAATGCCGAAAACTATTAAAAGTGGCGTAAGAAAAGTTATTCACAATTACCGAAATATTTGTCGGATAAAAAGTCTGAAGGATTGGACTCTATTTCTCTAAATAACATCACCAGCCTTGTTGTCAACATTTTAGGCATATCCCGATATCCTGTAATGAAAATACAAAACGAAGGTAGGACGCCAGCTGTATTTTCTACACACCTCAGGGCCACAAGCTAGAAACGTGGAATAAATCTCGAGTTTAGTTATTCTACGAAAAAATATAACCTATGATTTTTCCCAGCTCATACGAAAAAACAGTTCGAATTAACTAATCCAGGAAAAAGAAGCGTCGAGTTTTAACTAGCGAGATTTGAATGATTATTATTCTATCTCACTCTTAAAAGGACAAAGGATGACTTGTGGCCCCTTTCTTAAAAAATATAAAAGATCATCAGATTTGACGTTTCCAATTAAATCCAAAGTCAAAGGCGTCTATCTATGGTTGGTCTCAGTTATTTTCACAAAAAAACGAACCATTCCGGATTTGGAACTTCTCATTGAAGACGATCCTATCCCTACCGACAATAAAGTCAAGTTTCTAGGAGTGATCTTCGACTCCAGACTGACTGGGATCCCACACCTGTCCTATGTTGCCCAAAAATGTGAGAAGGGTATTAACGTTCTTCGCTCCATATCAGGAGTATGGTGGGGGGCCCACCCCTATTCTCAAAAATTAATCTACAACGCCATTATCCGTAGCCACTTTGATTATGGCGGTTTCCTTTTGGACCCTTGTAATAAAGCTGCTACCGTCAAAATTTCCAGAATTCAAGCTAAGTGTCTGAGAATAATTTCAGGAACAATGAAATCATCCCCAACTAATGCTCTCCAGGTTGAATGTGTCGATCCTCCACTTCATCTCCGCAATCAGTATTTATGTGATCGATTTTTCTTTAAGCTTGTTCAGGTTTCTTCTCACCCCTTACTCTCTAAACTCTAAAGACTCTTCCAGATCACTACGGCTCAAGGTTACAGATCCCTGAGGGATCTTCCTTGTTTACTTCGAAGTTTCATCAACTTTTTCCGTATCCGTCACCCCATATTCCATTATGAAACTTTTCCTCTCTTTTCGTTCCCATATCATTGTCTTATTTTTAAACCTCAAATCTTATTAGATTTTGGCATTCAAAAAGATTCACGTCAACCCAATAGGCAATTTAATAGAATAATTACAGAAAAGTGGTCAGAGTGGCTGCCCATATTCACGGATGCATCCAAGCTTTCCTCTAGCGGGAATGTTGGAGCAGCCGTGTGGATACCTAAATTCCGAATTATCTTAAACTTCAAACTACCTCCGGGTTCCTCCGTTTTTTCCGGGGAGGCGACGGCAATCCTTGAAGCCATCTTGTATGCGGAATCCCATTCGTTGGATAACACTTTAATTTTCTCGGACTCCTTAAGCTCTCTTTACGCAATTTCTGCTAACCCATTTAAATCAAAACTTAAGTCCCCTCTTGTACTAAAGATTCGCCATGCTCTGTTCAGATGCCTCTCTCGGGGTATCAACATTATACCGGCTTGGATTCCAGCTCACAGTGGTATTTCGGGTAATGAAATAGTTGACTCTTGTGCAAAGGAAGCTGTGGAATCTGGTGACTTATCACACTTCAAAATTCATACCCAAGACTTAGTATCTTCGGCTAAGACTCGTCTGGAAAAATCATGGGAATCTTCATGGCAGTCATCTAGAACTTTAAAGGGTAGGCATTATGGCCAAATTCAACCGTTAATACCTAAAAAGCCTTGGTTAATACCTAAAAAGTACAGGGAAATGCGTAAGACTGTTACATCAACTATCTGTCGGCTTCGACTGGGACACTCCTGCACGCCAGTACATCTCGCTAAAATTAGGATAAGGGATAGCTCTATTTGTGAACGCGGCCTGGCTGACGGTACTCCCGATCATTTGTTTTTTGAATGCACTAAACTTCAAACCTCATTGTATGACATCCTCCCCGGTAAGATCCCCCGTCCCGTCAATCTTAAATTCTTATTGACTCTTTCGGACCCTTCCTTTATTCACATCCTTTCTAAATTTATAACCTATAACAAGATTAAACTGTAGTTAGATGTAGAATTATTATTTTATTTATGTATGTCTTATTTTTATGTCTAACACCCTTAATATGTAATCACTTAACATTTAAATTATATGTTAATTTGTGCTGTCCTAATTGTTGTTTGTTATAGAAAGATCTCAACTCAAAGGAAGTTTCACCGATAACTGTACAACGTGATCCCCTTCGTGTCATCTTCAATACGTGATATTGGCGGAATTACTCTAGGGATCCACAGTAGAAGCCATCAAACCAAAAAAATTGAATTGAATTGAATTTATTTACGAACGAGATAAACAACTTTATAATCTTGATATTGGAAGAATCCCGCAAATAATCGAACTTTCATCATTATCATACTCCGCCAACATCTACCTATTGCTGGGCATAGGCCTCCTCTATAGCGCCAATCATCACGGTCCAGTGCAGACCACATCCAGCAAGGTCCTGTCGTCGTGATAATATCGTAGGATCATCGGGTAGGTGGTCTGCCGATAATCGAAAGGCCCTGAATTTACGCCCGCTAAACCTACATCAACCTACAACACAGTTATAAGTATCTCCAAGACCCAAGTCAAACAACCAGCAAGAGGCCGGGATGTTGACTGAACTAAAATACTGCTCTGCGGTAAACCCCTAAAGGAGGTGACATCATTCAGATACCTGGGCAGCCAAATTAGAAATTACAACAGCCTAGTTTCGGAAATTCCTGCCCGTATAGCTAAAGCTGCTGCAACCTTCGGAAGACTGCACAACCGGGTATGGAAGTCATATGACTTAAAACTGCAGACAAAACATACAGTATACAAAGCATTGGTTCTGCCTTTACTTCTATATGATGCAGAAACTTGGTGCCTCTACAAACCAGATATCAGAAACCTGGGCTTGTTCCACATGAGATGTCTGCATTCTACCTTACCTGCACTGAAGTCCTACGGCGATCTAATATGACTGGTATGAACTACTGATGAAAAGCCAGCAGAGATGGAGTGGAAATTTTGCGTGTATGGATGAATGTAGACTGCCAAAAGCCATGTTCTATTGAGAACTGACCAACTGGAAACTGAACCCAGGCGAACAGTACCTGCACTACAAGGATGTGCTCAAACGTCACTTAACCGCATGCAGCATACCACCTGATTAATGCAACATTCTCAAGCGAGGCCAAAATGGCATTCTGTTGTACATTGAAGAATTTGGGAACACAACTGGCAGACCTTGAAGCGAAACGCCAGACAAGGAAACCTCATCCTAAACTTACACCTACAATGATTCGGGGCAACTATGCGGTTTCCAATGCTACAGGACATTTAAGAGCAAATTTTGATTCGCCAGCCATGTTAGAGCACACTAAAGGAGAATGCAGAGGTCGCTGTCGTTCGTTGGATACAACAAACTGGTCATCAGTTTTGAGTGATAAAAACAAGTTCCCACAAACTAACCTAGTGTGGGGCCAGAAGCAATGGATAAGCCTGTATATACATGTTTTATCTATGTTGTATTATAAAGAAGCAATGTACATCAACCATAATAATACTTTTATTTAAAAATATTTTTTTAATTAAAATTTTAATTTAAAATAAACCTAAAACTTAAAAGAAAATAAATCTGGATGTTTTCGATTTATGTGCATTAAGACATATTGTACATGAATTTTATGCTGTCCGAAAAGAAGTACCGAGTTTGAAACGGCTGCTTGCAGCTCTTAAAGAATCCATAAATTTTGTTGGTGGCGGAGAATCTCTTCGTTTACTTTTATACAAATTAGGTTTTGTATATAAAAAATTTAGAAATCAAAGTAGAGTAGTGAGAAAATTTAGAAGATAGTGCGTATGGAGCGGCATGATATAGCAGCATGGAGGGACAGGTACCTACGTGAAGTCAAAGATGTGAGGGAGAGTGGTTTGCCTGTTATAAACCTTGATGAAAGTAATATTGATACTTCGCTCAATCATGCAAAATGTTGGCAAAGCGAAAATGAGCCCGGCGCATCTAAATCTGTAGCTACAGGAAAAAGATACATAATAGGTCATTGTGGTGGCAAGACTGGGTTCTTCTCGAATGCTTTGTTAATTTATTACGACAAAGAAAAAAAAGCTGATTTCCATGATGCCCTGAACAAAGTTAATTTCAAAAAATGGGTATTGAATCAATTATTACCCAATCTAAATGAACCCACCTGTATAGTCATGTACAATGCTAGATATCATTCTAGCCAAATTAACAAACCTCCAAGCTCGGTTAATAGAAAAAATTAAATTGCAGAATGGCTTAAATCAAATAATATTGCCTTCCCTACCAAAGCCACCAAAAGTATGTTGTTGTTTTTGGTAAAACAAAATAAACCTGACCGAGATTGATAATTTAGTACAGGAGTATGGTCACAAAATACTACGACTGCCGCTTTATCATTGCAACCTGAATCCGATAGAAATGATATGGGGCATAGTAAAAGGAAAGGTTGCCACAAAGAGTGTTGGTTTAGATAATATCACGTTCCTGCAGTTTTTCCAAACTTTTTTGAGGATATAACTGCTGATACATGGAATAATTGCTGTGAGCCTACAAAAAAACTAGAAGAGGAATATAGATGCAGAGGACTGGTAATTGATAGAGATAGAGAAATTGAACAACTAATTATAAATGTTGGCGGCAGTGATAGTGAAATTACAACTGACAATGAGTCTGATATGTCTAGAACAATCTGGTCATGAAGATCCAGTACAATCTGATCATGAAGATCATGAAATGTCATATGAATCTGTTGAATATTTATATTCTGAATTTGATGACTAATGAAAAAATGAATTCATAATCATAATGTTATTAATTTCTATATTTTAAAGTGGAAGATTATTTCCTAATAATAAAAAGGAATAGTTAGTTAATGTGACTTCCATAATGAGAGGCTTTAAGAGGCTTTAATATACGAGTGTTTCATAATAACAACACACGAGTATTTTAATGCCTAATTATGTACAGTTACATAAACTGCTTTATCTCTACATATCATAAGCTCTCTATGATTGTCAATTTATAGTTATATTAAAATGTAACTTCTAATAAGTTCGATTTGAAAATAAGATCGGCAATTAGCGAAGCGGCCAATTTACATGGTTATACTATAACTTAGTTTTGCTATGTATAAAGTTATCAAGCGCCCTCAGACCAAGGTTTTTTATGTTCGTGGTTGGGCTTAGGTGGATCCAAGAATTTTGCTGAACATTATTGCCCGGTATCATTACTCCCTGTATTAGCAAGACTTTTGAGTTGATAGTCCATGACCAATTATACCCTATCGTGGCGCGCAGCATACCACCCGCACAACATGGCTTTATGTTTAAGCGTTCAACGTCTAACTTGGTCGAGTTCGTGGATGCTGTGGCCACTTTCATGGACCAAAGCTATCGGATGGACGCCGTCTATACTGATTACTCCAAATGCTTTGATAGACTTAGACATGATGTTATCATTAAAAAGGTAATTGGAATTGGTATACACGGTGATCGCCTTAGATGGTTCGACTCGTACTGACAGAATATAAGCCAGGCGGTCAGAATCGGTTGCTACCAATCCCGTTTCGCTCCTACACCATCGGGAGTCCCTCATGTTCGGGAACCGAACACCTTTTGCTGACGCCGCCGACTGTGTAGCCGGCGACTCAAGTTAATTTATTTAGTGCACTTTAAAGAACCGCGCGTGCCGGGTGCATTCATAACAATTTCATACATAATTATCTAAGGTACAACATAAACCGTGAAATACAGTGATTTAGTGTTATAACATTGTGTTTTCACTTCAAACATCAACTCAAACAAGGACTCACCTCAAACATTGGTCCTTCGAGCCATTCGGCTGGACCTCGCGCGTGATTGCAATCGGTTCGCTGGCCTCCCAGAAGCGGGTCTCACCAGTTGGATTCAGAAGGTGCAAAAATCACGTGTGGTTCGCCGGGTAACTAGCTAACAGGAGTGAGTGCCGAACAACAAACATTTATAACATTACAAAAACAAATAATATCAGGAGCGACGGAGAACATTAACAATGGAAGAATTACTGAGCAGACAGGCGGAGACGACGGCAGCCATGGAGAAACTGCTTGTCAACTTCAAGAAAGAAAAAACGGATAGTAAGCCAACTATAGCAAGTAACAGAATTGAGAAGTTGACGGATCTGTTTCGTGACTTCCACGCGAATCATCTTATTCTAAGTCAGTACGAAGATAAAACGCATGATTACTTCAAGGGTGAACATTACGAGACAACAAAAACATTTTATTACGAGACATTAGCCTTTTTGGAGAAGTATAAAAAGGTAGTGCAGCCACAAACATCAACAACAATATTATCAGCATCGCAACAAAATTTTGGAACGCCAAAGGAGAGTACTGACATTCGCACAAAACTAGACGAGAAGCTACGTAAGCAGGCGGCTAACTACAAGGCTTTCCAGAGAACAATATCGAATATAGATGTAGAGGATTTAACTGAGAAATGGGAGTTCGAAGATGCCCTGAAGACTTTGGAGACTCGTTGGTCGACAATCGATTCATTGCATTGGGAACTGGAAGGTGAGCTTACTGATAAAGATAATGAACAGTTCGAGACAATATTTAACAATCACGAGAAACAGTACAACAAGCTCAAAAAGAGCATTAACTCAAAAATGTGGTCAGAAACACACAGAGACAAAACAACCCGAAAATGGAGGTACCGGTTTTTCATGGCAATTACAACCAGTGGGTGTCCTTTAAGGACCTGTTTTCGGAAACTATCCACAAGAACCCTTCGTTATCTAACGCACAGAAGATGCAATTTCTGAAAGGAAACGTACGTGGAGAATCTGAGCGTCTGATACAGCACCTCAACATTAGTTCTGACAACTACAAAGTGTGCTGGGATACCTATGGTTCATAGGTACAATAACAAACGTCTTATTTTTTCAACATACATTAACACACTACTTGAATTGCCGAACATGAAACACCAGTCCCTAGAACAGATAAAGAGGATACACGATGTGGCCCAAGAGTCACTAAATGCGATCAAGAACTTAGGGGTAGATATAACAACATGGGACCCACTTATCGTCCATATTTTGGATTTTAAATTGGACACCGAAAGCCATTCAGAGTACATTGACTCTTTGAAAGATCGCCGCGAACTACCTATCATGAGATATTTCATGGAATTTTTGGAGGGAAAATTCACGGCCATGGAAACAAGTCGACGAAAGGGAGAGAACGATCAACTAGAACATCTAACAAACAACATTTTCACTCAGGCCCGATGTCATCAAGTAACATTCGAACAAACAACTCTTACAACAAGGAGCGGCCAAACAAAATCAACGTTCAACGTGACGTCTCTACAATTGCAAATATTTCCTCGAATTACAAAAACATCAAAAACTAAAGAAAATACGAGAACTTCGAGTATGCATCAACTGTTTATTCAGTCACAACGGAAACGAGTGTAAGTCATCAAAGACATGCCGCAAATGTAACAAGAGACACAATACATTAATCCATGATGCACTGAATTGCAACAACTCGCACGTGTCGAAACAACGTGATTTGAACATTACCGAGGTCCTGTTGTCAACCGCCTTGATAAAAGTTAAGGGAAGCGACGGTACTTATCATGTTCTGAGAGCGCTTGTGGATCAACGCTCACAGATTTCCATCATAACGGAAAAAGCAGCTCAGTTATTAAAAATTAAGCGCATAAACTGCAGAGGATCAGTTTGCGGTATTGGAGAGAAAGAGACAAGCGGAAAAGGAGTGTTGAACATATAATGCCAATCCATACATAACGATTACACTTTTAACACAGACGTCATCATAATGAACAATTTGATCGGTAACCTACCTAACAGAACATTCGAAAAGCCGGAGTGGACATCTATTCAAAACATTGCGTTAGCCGACCCAGAATTTTATATTTGTCGCCCGGTAGACGTGTTACTGGGAGCCGAAGTATATTCACAAATTATACTCAGCGGAATCATTAAGGAGAATGACTCACGTCAACGGCTAGTACAACAACCGCACCTTGGTTGGCTATTGTGTGGAAGCGCCAAGACATATAAATGCAACATAGTTAGATACGAGTTAGATGAGATAAAAATGTTTTGGGAGTTGGAGGAGATTAGTGAACAGTCAAACTTATCAGTAGAGGAGCAACATTGTATAACATACTACAACGAAACAATTTCCAGAAATAAAGATGGGAGATATGAAGTAAGATTACCACTGAAAGAAGATATTGAGATTAAACTCGGATCGTCCAAACAGACCGCCTTAGCACAGTTTAGAAATTTGGAGAAAAAATTTCAAAGACAAAATAAATTAGCGGCGGATTATAAAACATTCATGGAGGAGTACAGAGCCTTAAATCATATGAAATCGACGGAATGTAACGAGACACCTGGCTACTACATGCCGAACCACGGAGTCGAGCGAGTCGACTCGCTGACAACACAATATAGAGTTGTATTCAACGTATCGAACAAAACATCTACAGGATGTAGTTTGAATGAACTTATGTATACAGGACCGAATTTACAAGTTGATCTACATACATTGTTGCTTAGATGGAGACAATACCAGTATGTTTACACGGCAGATATTGAGAAAATGTTTCGCATGATACTGGTAAATGAAGAAGACCAAAATTACCAGAAAATATTTTGGAGATCAGACTCAGAACAACCCATACAAATATTTAGCTTATCAACAGTCACGTACGGAACACGTGCCGCACCGTTCTTAGCGATGATGACCCTGAAAAAACTGGCTGCGGACTCGCGCGATCAATATCCTGAAGCAGCTCAAGTGGCAGAGTCTGCGTTCTACTTGGATGATGTGCTGCATGGATCAGATACAATCGAAGAAGGAAAGAAGCTGATAAGAGAATTGGACCTACTGATGAAGTCAGGCGTATTTAATCTCAGGAAGTGGTCCGCCAGTAACCCGCAATTACTGGAAGACATTAAGGAGGAGCGTAACAAGACAGGAGATACCGTTTTCAACTTTAAAACTGACAACATTTCTAAAACCTTGGGATTATGCTGGAATTCACACAAAGACACAAGTATCAAGTATATTTATTGCATTCCACAGTTATAAAGTTATATTATAAAGTTACAACATTATGGACCTTGTTCAGGCACAGCAATATGAGAGAGGACGACATTATAGTATTATAATTATTTTTAATTATAACCCTTATTAAATTATAATTTGAGTACTTATCTAGATGGAAAAGGTGATATTTCTGTAATTGTCTATGTCATTGTTAATATGTATTATATTTATTTATATATATTATTTATAAATATTTTATTTATTTATATTATGTTATTATTTATTTATATTATTATTATTATTTAAGTATTTATACATATTATGTTACTGGGTTAGTTCTATATGTATTTTTAATTTATAATTTGTCATTCAAGTAATCGTTTAAATTATAGTAACATTTTGTGGTCAAAAGTTGTTTTAATGATCTTATTAATATGGTGTCTTTAGTTTCTGTTGTCAAATGTTCCGGTAACTTATTATAAATTTTCGCTGTCATTGATAATGGGCTTGTTGAGTGAATATTTAGTCGAGAAGGTGGTAGCGCCAGTCCCTTTCGTGGTCGCAGGTTGTGGTTTGTCGACATTTGATCTTGGCGTTTTGTATATAATTCGGGGTATTTTCGGACAAATTTACACGTTTCTAATATGTAGATAGTTGGAAGTGTGAGTATTTTGTGTTCTTTAAAGTATGGCCTACAGCTGTCTTGAGGATGTATATTTACTAGTATGCGTATGAGTCGCTTTTGGAGTGTGAATAAGCTTGGTGCGTCTGTGCTGTTACCCCATAATAAGATACCATAACTAAGCCATGCATATGCGTAGGCGTAGTAGGTAACAAGGGCTGTTTTTAAATCTGTTGTTTTTTTAACCTCCCGGAGGGCATATGCAAATCTGGATAGTTTAGAACGTAGTTTTTGGATATGTGCTTTCCAATTTATATTTGTATCTATATTTAAACCTAATAGGGAAAATGTACTCACTGTTTCTAGTTTGATGTTGTTAAATGTGAAATTTATGTCTATTGATGTTTTTTGAGGTGGATGAAATAACATTAATTTTGTTTTTTTGAAATTAATCTGCAGGTTATGATCACTTAGCCATTTTGTAGTATTGTTAAGGATAGTTTGTAGTTTATTATTTATTTCTAGGTTATTTGTGCAAGGTGTAAGGATTGAGATATCGTCGGCAAACAAGACACATGGGTCATTTAAGATTTTGGGGAAATCATTTATGTAAATTAAGAATAATAAACAACTTATAGCGCCGCCTTGAGGTATTGAGCCTTTTACAACTTTAGTGTCAGACTGGATTTTTATAATTTCGTTACAATTTTTGTTAAATATTCTATTTCTACCAATTGCTTTCTATTGCTTAGGTAAGAGGCGAACCATTTATGGGTTTCTCCTCGTATTCCCATTCCATATAATTTATCTAGCAATATATCGTGCCGGACTCTATCATAGGCTTTCGCCATATCCAGTAGAATACCTATGGCATATTTCTTATCATTAATCATATTTATAGCTGTTTGTATGTATTTGTAAACCGCTAAGGTTGTAGATCGTTTTTTACGGAATCCGTTCTGGCTTTCGTTAAAAAGTTTAAATTTTTCACAAAATGTATAGACTCTATTACAGATCGCCTTTTCAAATATCTTAGAAGCCGTCGGTAGGAGAGCAATTGGACGGTAGTTTGTTGTTTCAAGTTTAGAGTTTTTCTTATGTTTTGGCTTAATGAGAGCAACTTTGAGTAAGTCTGGAAGAGTGCCTTCGGTAAAAGATTGATTTATCATGTGGTAAAAAGGTAGTGACAACTCTTCTGCACATTGTTTTAATAATTTAGGAGGTAAGTCATCTATGCCATGACTATTTTTAGGTTTTAAGTTTCTAAGTAAGTTATAGACTTCTCGTTGGGTTACAGGATAGAGGAACATGTTTCTTTCGGATTGGTGAGTCGTTGGGCGGTTTGTAGATTCCGATGTAGTGCTCTCTGCGTCATTGCCCACTGTTGCAAAGTAGTCATTAAATGTTTCTACTACTCTATGTGGATCTGAGATAACTGTATCATTTTTTTGTAGATTGATGTTATTATAATCTCTTTGTGGTATTTTGTTGGTGCATTCATTTATTATATCCCACATAGTTTTCGTTATATTATTTGATTGGGTAATTTTTCTCTTAAAATTGTTTTTTTTAGCGATATTTATAGTTTTTTTCAGAGTTTTTTCATATTTTTTATAGTAATCGGTTAGTATTTTATTGTATTTAGATTTAATTGTTAGGATTTTTAATAATCTTTTTGTTTCGCATGATTTTCTTATTCCTACTGTTAGCCAGTGTTTTTTATTATTACTTTGTATCTTTATTCTACGTATGGGTATGCATTCATTTAATATTTTATGTATTGTGTTATGGAATAAAATATAATTATTATTTATATCGGTGTTTGTATTAAAAAAATTGTACCAGTCGATTTTCTTTAATTGTGTTTTAAATAATTTCATATTTTTGCTGTTAAATAATCTTTTTCTTTTAAACCAAGTTATTTTCTGTATGGGTTTAGGTAGTTTCAGATGTAATATGACTGCGGAGTGATTACAAAATCCAAATTCTTCTACTGAGGTGTGAAATATGTTTTTATTTAGATTTGTAAATATTAGGTCTAGACATGTTGATGAGGTTGCTGTGTGGTGTGTTGTCTGTTGTATGTGCTGGGTTAATTTGAATTTTAACATAGATTCTAGAAGTTTACCTGTCTTCGGATTTTTATTAAGCATATCTGTATTAAAGTCTCCCCCTATTACAATATTAAACCGGAAGAATTTATTGTTAAGATGGTTAAGCATTGTATTTAATCGATCATAAAAAACGTCCTCCTCTCTCCTATTCCAGTATAACGATACTACAATTAGGTTTTCACTTGTTATTTTTACTGCACATATTTCAAGTATATATTCAATAGACATATCGGCGATCTCTACTATCTCTTCATATTCTATATGGTCTTGTAGTAGAATGCACACACCGCCTCCAACTCTATTTTGTCGACAGAAGGTCGTTGCTAGTTTATATCTGCTAAACTTGAGTAGCGCTATCTTTGCTTCTGTTAGCCAGGTTTCTGACACATTCACGTTTCAGTACAACATTCCCGAAAATCAAAAGAAACAGACCAAAAGAAGCTTGCTGTCCGAGATATCAAAACTTTTTGATCCTATGGGTTGGCTGGCCCCCATTATAACAAAACTGAAGCTTTTATTTCAACAATTATGGAGTGAAAACATTAATTGGGACGATGAAGTACCAGAAAACATTCAGAAGGAGTGGTCTAAGTTAAAGGCGGAACTTAACATCATAAACGAGTTTGAAGTTCCGAGATGGATTGGGAGCATGAGGGGAGACGTAATACAGCTTCATGGCTTTTGCGATTCGTCTTTAGTTGCATTTGCCTGTGTAATCTACGCCAAGATCGGCAACAAACCAACAGTGGTCCTGGTTTCAGCCAAAACGAAACTGGTTCCACACAAAAAGGCAACAACACTGCCTAGAATGGAGCTAAACGGTGCCTATTTGCTAGCAAAATTAATGAGAAAAATTACAGAAGCGTTACATCAACACAAACTTGAGATCTATGGCTGGACCGACTCAATGGTAACATTAGGCTGGTTGCAAGGAGAGCCGAGCCGATGGAAGCCATATGTAGCGAACAGAGTTGAAAAAACAACAGAAGTCATACCGAGTCAAAGTTGGAGGTATGTGAATACCAAGGAAAACCCTGCTGACGCAGCGAGTAGGCCTCAGTACCCCGTACAGTTGAGAGATAACATTTTGTGGAAGGAAGGGCCTTCTTGGCTGACAACATTTGAGAAAAAGAAGACGGAGACGGAGAAGTACACAACAGATCATGAGATGAAAAGAAACCAAACATCAGTCGTAAAAGAACGAGAAAAACATTTAATCGACGAACTTTTGAACAAACACAGTTCATTCAACAAAATAACACGTGTTGTGGCTTGGTTGTTAAGGGCAGCTGTACCGAGCAAACATAAACAATTGCCAAGCTATCTCACGTTACACGAGTTGGCTGGCGCAAAAACGCTGATTGTGAAACGTGTGCAATATGCAGAATATGGAGCGGAAATCGAACAATTACGTAACCACAGACAAATACAGGCGAAAAGTAATATTTTGAGTTTGAATCCGTATATTGACGAGTTAGGAGTTGTACGAGTTGGTGGGAGGTTGGAAAACGCGAACATTAACAAGGAGAGAAGACACCCGAAAATTATACCGCGAGGCAGTCGGCTGGCAGAGCTTTTGATAGAAGAAGCTCATCAACTAACATTCCACGGAGGTCCGCGCCTGACCTCAGCAAATATCAGACAGCAATATTGGATCCCTGGAGGAAATAACGCGGTGAGGAAACAGTTGCGTAACTGCGTGACTTGTAGAAAAAATAATCCGACCAAACAACATCAAATGATGGGAGATTTACCCGCGGCGCGGGTAGAGCCGGCACATCCCTTCTACCATTGTGGGATTGATTACACCGGGCTCGTGGAAATTAAGGCGAACAGAGCAAGAAATGCAAGGTCACTCAAAGCTTATATCGCCGTATTTATTTGTACGGTGACCAAAGCCGTACATCTGGAGTTGGTGTCAGACCTTACCAGCTCAGCATTTCTTGCCGCATTGAGAAGGATGTCCGCCAGGAAAGCAGCGCCACGCCACCTGTACAGTGACTGTGGTACTAATTTTGTCGGCGCAAACAGATGAATACAGGAAGAGTACGAACAGGTGAAAGAAACATTCGATGAATTTTTTTTGGGAGTTTTGGAAACAATGAAAATAACGTGGCACTTCAATGCACCTGTATGGCCAACTGTAGGTGGCATATGGGAGAGAGCAGTGCGTAGCCTCAAAGACCACTTAAAACGTGTAGTGGGACAACAAAGCCTAACATTCGAAGAATATTCGACCATATTGTCACAACTTGAAGCTTGCTTGAATTCCAGGCCTTTGTGCGCCCTCACAGAAGATATAGATGACCTGGATTTCTTAACTCCCGCACATTTCCTGACAGGGAGAGCAGGAGTTACAGTGATAGAGACCAGAGAAGATGCGAGAACAAGAAGGTTTCTAACAAACCAGATACTTCAACAAACGTGGAAGAGGTGGAAAGACGAATATCTAACACAACTAACAGCGAGAAATAAGTGGTTACAACCAAAAATAAACATTCAAGTTGGGGATTTAGTGACCATTCGAGATGACAACATGCCTATCGGGAAATGGGAAATGGGCAGAGTGATTGAAACACATCCAGGAAGAGACGGTTACGTTAAAGTAGTAACTTTAAAAACAGAGAATGGATATGTCAAACGTCCAATAGTCAAGCTCAACCTGCTTCCCATAAAATCCCAAGAACACGAAAAACAAGATGACAACGACAACAATAACTCTCAACAAACAAACTGTGGCCGCAAGCCGCCCTCCAAACTGTTTGCGGTAGTAACGGCAATCTTATTTTTTGCTACACTTGTATCGGGATCGAACGCAACAAGTAACGTCACAAAACTCAATAACAATCAGTCCCTGTACTTCGACCCGATTGCAAAAATGCAACTATTACGAGATCAGTGGACACTCGTAACATACTACGACATGAGTCCTTACTGGGCCGGAACACAAGCAACCGAAAAACTTTTACAATATCTCGAAAATATTTGCGACAGTCTGGATACAAATTATAAATGTAACATGATCACAGCTCAACTAAGACACGAGTTTAATGAACTACAATACTACGATCAGCTACTGTCAACTCAGCATTTCACGGAGACAGCGAGACGCCGCCATCGCAGAGGTCTTATCAACGGTGTCGGCAACATCGCTAATAGCCTGTTCGGCGTACTAGACCAACATTTCGCGGAACAGTACTCGAGACACATAGCGCTTATACGGCAAAATCAATCTCATCTCAAAAATTTATGGAATAACCAGACGACTGTTTTGGAGTCGGAACACAATCTACTAAAGAGAACGGAAGAAATCATGGAAAAATAACATAAAGTGATAAACAAACATTTGAACAGTCTTGATGACGCAACAAAAACACTACTAAAGGATATTAACATTGCAGAGAAAGAAAGAGATATCACATTAACAGCTATGATAGCGACCAACATACTGCAAACCTTGAGAGAATTACAGAATATGATGCTGGATACTATTTCAGACATATTTCAAGGACAGTTTAACCTACATCTATTACTGCCAAAACAACTTCAAGAACAATTAAACATTATAACTGGACTATTATCGAGCGAAGTAACATTACCGATAGAAAACATACATAATGAATTTATGAAGCTTTACAAACTTCTGAAAATTAGAGCAAGAATGACGAACAAACAAACCTGTGCGTTTCTCTCTCGAATCTACGGAAATCAAAGTCCAATACAGAGGCAGGGGATACTCGTACTCGTAATGGCAAACAAATGTCTGCAAGCAAAGGTCAATCGAGGAAGAAGCAACAAAAGTCCGTAGCGGCACAGCGGAGACAGACATACACATGCAGACATGGGTACCCCTATTGACATTGACGTGATAGAATAGTGTTGCCATAATAAAATATTGTTCGGGGTGGCAGTTTTATTTAAACAAATAATTCTTTTAAAATCACAAAAACAAAAAAAAAACGGCGGCTTTAAAAAAATATCATGATATATATTTAGAATCCTTAAATTATATTCTTTCATATAAATACTGTTTTAGCTTGGTTCATGACTATTGAGAATAAAGTACCAACTGTCTAGGATAAAGTACACATCTCCTTTACGAGTTTGGTGATGCCTGCCAAGAGGTTCTTTCCTGCGTGACCGACGGTGCCACAGAGTTGTAGTGAGTTGTTGGCCGCTCCTATATTTTATCTTTGAAATCAGAATTCCCTTTGTCAGCAGAGACGAGTTTGATTTGTACCACGTAATTCCAGTACCAAACGTGCTACAACGTAATATGATAACAATCGTTCCAATATCAGAGTATGTGGCGTTAAATCTACAAAAAGACAGATATATACCCGTATCACAGGAAAATCTACGAAAATGCATAATAGAAGACAGTTCTACATTCCTGTGCAGCCTATAAAACCCTATTTTCAAGATGAAGTCCGATAAAGATTTATGTATGCAAACAGAGAGCAAATGTGAAATAAATGTCGCTAAGTGTAAAAATAACTGGGTCGGAACTATGAAAGAAAACATGTATCTATACTTTTGTTGCGAGCAATGTCAACTAAGAACAATATGCGGAGATCGAGTTACCGCTCACGAGCTTACGCATACAAGTGTCATTAGCCTCGACGATTACTGCGTAATCAAAACACATGAGTTTACGATTTACGGGTACAAGCACCATAGAAGTCAATTGAACATTAAATATGAGTTTCAACCTGCAATTATAGCCCCGATCAATCACATAATCAACATAACCATAGAGACGGAAGATGGCAACGTGACAAATCGAATAACGAGAGAAAGAGATCAGTTATCTCAGGAGATAGAAGCGAAGCTGAAGCTAATGAAACAGAGTCAAAGTTATGAAAATGAGACGCAGGTCTCATACCATGACATACACCATTACACACTGATCTACGGTATCCTAACAGCTATGATACTGTTGGCTCTGGCATGGATATGGCGTCGATCACGTCGCAGTTGGAGAACACCCCAGACACCAACAGCAGCAGTGGACACACGGCAGCCCGTCCCCGCCCCCGCCCCCGCCCCGCGCAACTACACTCAACATCGCTACAGTGCACCTGTGAAAGTCAGCGACAGTGAGACTGAAATGGAAGTGATTAAAGTGGACAAGTCGCATACCCCAGTGTTTCGCAAAATAGTGTTTAGTGATGATTAATACATATTTTAACTAACATTAACATAATTTTCCTTGTTATTTCATAACATATATCACCACATCAGCTGATGTGGTGATATATGTTATGAAGCGGTAGGGGTGCCTTCATGTTTAAATGTCTTGCTTATCTTTGCCCCCCGGGAATATGTTCGGGAATCGAACACCTTTTGCTGACGCCGCCGACTGTGTAGCCGGCGACTCAAGTTAATTTATTTAGTGCACTTTAAAGAACCGCGCGTGCCGGGTGCATTCATAACAATTTCATACATAATTATCTAAGGTACAAAATAAATCGTGAAAACCCCAAACAGGGATCCCACCTAGGACCACTCCTATTCAATTTGATTATGTATGACATATCAAAATGTTTTAGTTTCGTCCATTTCTTTATGTACGCCGATGATACCAAAATTTACATGCCTGTTAGTTAGCTTTCTTTTTAGATTATCAATAGCTCTGTTTTTGCATCGGCTAAAGTAGCGTGATAAAAATAACCTTGAGTCCGTTTTGGCTAAGAGTACCAGCCGACCGCAAACAGTGGAGAGAATTGGAGGAAGTCTATGTCGTAAGACACACCGGAGAGACATACTTTAAGTAACAGTAAAATGTGTAAACCAAACTGCAAACTCGGAAATAAAGGCTTAAATTATTATTATTATAAGGTAGGGTGAAAGAGATAGAGGTGACAGGGTGAATCTATTATTTAATTGATAATACAAGACCATTTTTAATATTTACTAAGTTGCGCCCATATCTACAATAACAAAAAATGCACCACCTTTTGTAACATATAATTAATTAACTACTCTACCTACTGTGTTTTCAAATTGCAACTATACGTGTATCTAAGGTATTTGCGAGCGTTATAAAGTTCGCGCCACGTTTCTTTGGCTCTGAGGGAGCTGTCACGTCTCTCACCCCACCTTACCCTATGCGAAAAAGAGAGGTCGCAGCTCGCTCAGAGCCAAAGAAACTTAACGCGGCCTGTTCTTAGGCCCTGACCACAAGCCATACATAGAAGTAGACGCCCCGTAAGCACCCCAATATGTAAGCGAACCAACCGTGTATTTTTTTATTTAAAAATACGTCTCAGTTAGAAAAGTCAAAGAGCGAATGAGCGGTTCGGTAGGTGCAGAACACCAACGTATGACCACAGATTAGATAATAGTTACTACGTGGTATGACGCGCTAAGTAGTACGCCACAAAGTTAACAAGGCGACCGAGGAATGCGTTTCCCCCTCCCACAGTCGCCGTCGACGCGTTAGTAGGCCGTGATGGACCCCATGACGTCGTCAGTGCGAGTTGCCAAGATAACTTTGGCGTGTAGTAGGTACTTGTGCGGCGTCAACCTAAAGTAATGGTCTGTGGCACCCACCCACCTGTCCCGCCGTCTAAGTGGTCCGGTGCTGGTCGAAGTGCGCCTTCTTCAGCGGGCCGCGCTTGAGCCGCGTCTCCCGCACGAGCTCGGGCGTGGGCGGTCGCCGCACCGGCTGCGTCGACGCCATGTGCAGGTGCGTGTAGATCGGGATCTGGTGGGAAAACTGGTTGTAGCAATGCGGAAGAAGACTGTCAGAGTAGTACCACTTAGAGGGCACTTAGCGTTTCGTTGCGTTAATTAAGATTGACTTCTGAGTGCAGTGAGGGGTTCAAGCGCATCTAAGACAAACAGCTTTATCACCGAGCAGTATAGGTACTCTACAATAAAAAAGCAAGGGTACTATATTGCAGCGTTTGTTTGAGGGAAAATAATCAGACCCGAAAACAAGTCGTTTAGGTGTGTAGCTTTGTTTCTCTAACGCGATGACCGTAGAGGCTGTGCAGATTGCAGTACAATCGATGGTCGACTTCATCAAACTCGAAGTCCAAATCCAAGAAAAGTAACATAAGCATCGTTTACAATTCAAAGCTGCCCTAGAACACTGTACCTAACTCAAATACAAAATGTGTGACTCACACGCCAAACATGTTTGCTATGGTAAGCAAAATACAACTTAATTGAAACGAGATAAGGTTTCTTTCAATATAAAAATTGTGTCGGCTTAAGCTGAGGTGGCGCCAGTGTCACCACTTTCAGTTGTCGACCAATGCCGACTGGGGAGGGCAAAAGGTTAAGGGTGCTCGGGAGGTTTCACAAGGACGCTGAAACAACCTCTCAGAGTCAGGAGAAGTCGGCAGGGACAGGCGACCGTGTATCAACTAGATCTAGCACGATCGGGTCCCTTCTCTCCACTCTCCCCGGCAGCTTGAAGCAACTGCCGAGCTCGGAGTTTGTCTCTGTTAGGAGAAAAAGTATAAAGCAGTGAGCATTACTGTTGGCAAGGAATCATCGAGCACGACCGGGTCCCTCCTCTCGGGGCGGCCCGGCAGCTGGAAGTAGTGTCCCAGCAGCGGCTCAGGCGGCGCCGCGCCGTACGTGCACGTGCTCAGTTCGTGCTCGGTAATGTCGCGCAGTGTGTCCACCACGGCCTGGCCCGGCGTGTAGCGGGACACCTCGCCGTGCTGCCACACCTGAGGGAAAAACATTTACAAATACCAAAGACGAATGGCATACAATTCCACGCTATTGCGGTCAGCGATTGCTATGAAAGTCCTCTTTGCCGACAGCGGTAACCGACGGGAGACGTAATAAAAGGCTTGTCACTGCATGCTCAGTTAATGTCTCTTTGATTGGAATGCCATCCTAGCTAGCTACCTAGTCTCTGGAAGTAGATTTAAGTAAAAAAAACGAATTTAAAGTTTATGTTAGTTTTTGAAGAAAATTAGAAAAACAGCTGTGCCACGTAAAAACACCCTGTTAATGAGATAATTAAAAGTCAGTAATTAAGAGAAGACTTCTTTGATTATCGTATGGAACCTCTTGACTCACTTAACTGGCCACTTCATATAAACAAATGAAACGATAATAAATTATCGATGTCAAGCTGATTGTTATGTCTGGTCAAGAGAGATGCATACATGGGTTAGAGAGAAATGTAGAGCAAAATGATCACTCTATATTTATAAGCAGTAGCAAAAACAAAACAATAACTGTCTCCTTCATACTCAAAAGTTTGACCGAGCACGAGAGAGACAGACAGACTATGCTTGATGTCCATGCAGTGCGACGTCACGCCGCGCGCTTATTCACCGATACGACACAAGCGCAACGTGTAAATGCGTTGAACGCGCCAGCTTATTTAACCGATCTGCAACAGGCGCTCAGGCGTCAAGAAACTTTTTTATACCTTCTAATATTTTTCCCGCCAATCCGTAGATAATCAATATCATTGATTGATGACAAACAAAATGCGCTCACTTGACAGAGTGTTAAGCACCTTGTCAGTTAAATAAATGCACAGATGATTAATTTAGGGCAGAATTTTAATTTGTTTATATCGTTCAGAAAATAAAAATAAAAAAACTTAATTCTTAATTTCTATTTAAAGTTAATTGTTTTAATGTAATATTAAATCCATAAAAGTATGGGTACCTAATTCGTTAGCACCTTATAAATGTGACGATTGTCAATCGTTGCACAGGTGCAGTACGGTCGCATTTAGTTGAAAATATATAATATAGAGTTGTTGAGTCCCCTAACTTTAAATGGTACGATGGCATGTGTAGGAAAAAAGTAAAACCTTTAGGAGGTCAGTCACGCGAAATTATTTACAATATTTATCAATAGTATGTGACCGAAGCCGACCAATTAAAAAAAATATGAGGATGACAATGTAAGTCATTATTTTAAGAAGGTTCAAGAGCGAGATGCAAATGCCACTGGAATTTCAAGAAGTTTGAACAATATATAATATGAGGTCAGTACTTAGACACCTTCCGCTTCAGTTAAATTCACCACCCCAAATAAAGGGAGTCCAAAAATCATTTTTTTAGATATGGACAATTTTGATTATGATGTTAAACAAATGCAGTAAAGTCATTAAAGGCTTATAAATTATCTGAAGCTATTAATTACAATAAGTCTGAAAAGACGCTAAGAAAAATATTTTTTAAACTGTGATTTTGGTTCACTAAAATGGAAGACAATCGAAAAGTTCTTATGGAAAAGCACGATGTAATTCTCAATCGAATTAAATTCCTCGATAAAATACGCAAATTTCGCGATTCAAGTAAAAAATTTATTTGTTGATTGTCAAAACAGTTACGTTGTAAACTATTGACCAATTGTAAACCAGACCGACAGGGTTTAGAATATACGTTTCTTTTGTTCTAACATGTCAACCTAACACGAAGACTATTCGAGGGCTTGGTTGCGCTTGCCCCCTCTAGTATTCCTCTAAGCTACCGCAGTGTTTGCCCTGGTGTTTTCTACTAGTTACTTTGGATATTTATACAGTGCTGTTTCTCTATAAATATCCAAAGTTTACATGTCATCGCTTTGACGTAAACTAATAAAGTTTTTATTTCATAAAAATGCTACTAAAACTAAATAAATACAATAATTGATGGACCATCATCTGTGTTCCAAAATCGTGGTAATCAGCCAATTGTCCCTTTCCAAAGACCGATGTGCAAATTATCGAGGCTCACAATGTCAGCTCTTTCTTTAAACTTTATATTGTTTCGAATAAGGATAAGGCTTTCTCTCGCCTGAAAGTGTTTGCAAGTTGATGATTTCAGCAAACATTATTTCATATTTTTAATTTTACCTGCATATAAAAAAAATGTAAATAATTACAAAATGATTAATATCAAGTTCTGTGTTGAGTTAGATTATCCCCTTGTAGTCTTGTCATTTATACAATCTTGAATATTGTAATAATCCTTTTTAGACAAAATCGTTTTTACATAGTTTTTGAATTGCTCAAATGGCAATTTCAAAATCTCTAAAGGTATCTTGTTGTAGTAGAAAATGCACTTGAAGGGGTCTATCTTTCGCGAGTCTAAACCGGGGCGCAACTAGACTGTGATTATTTCTTAGGTTAACACTACAGCTATCGCAAATTTTGAAAATGTTGTAAGTTTCTTGCTTACATAAGTATGTTATATTTTTGAAAATAAATGGTCTTGCTTAGTACGGTTATGGTTAGAATGGTTAGTACGTCGATCTCTTTCAAAAGTTCTCTTTTTCTTTGATTGAGTCTGGGCGTTTTAAATTACTAATTTCTCGGATAGGTTTTTTCTGCATTATATAAATAGTTTGAATATCCTCTGCTTTCCCCCACAACGAGATACCACAACACTTGACACTATGAAAGTAATTTAAAAAGACTAGCTTTGCTGTAGCCCCCCGTGTTTTGTTTGACGTTCCCGTGAGCCGCAGAACTTAATCTATCAGCTAATTTATCTATTTGGGGACCCCACTGCAATTTACTTTCAATGGTTATTCCAATTAGCTACGAAAGACCCACCATCAAATCTAGCTAGACCCACTTCCCGGTTTCCAGTTGAACTGAAATTTTGCATGCATACGTTATTAATATATAATTACAGATACTGAATGCAAATTAAAATAACTAAGCTATTCCTCTATATTTTTTAAGATACTATTATTGGAACTTGCTACACAACTTCAAAATATTTGTGTAATGTTAAAACGAAATATTATGAACAAACCTTGTCAGTTCCTAATATTTTATTCGGTTTATCCTAATTGTAAGCAGTCTAAAGTTAACAAAGATATGGCCATGTAATTAAAGACACTCCATTTCCTTACAAGAAATAAAAATATTATTAAAATTATCTTTATTCCACAAAATTCCTATCACATTTATGAAACATTCCGGTATTTATCAATATTTGGTCGCATGTCCTTTGGGAGAAATGACAGCACGACATCTCTTGGGTAGGGAAGCGACCAATTATGAACAAGCTTCTACCAGAATTTGCTCCACGCTTCTGTAAAAGTAGTGTAAAGTTGATCGACGTTCGATGTCCGCATTGTCGCTACTGTCTTTTTACGGGGGCAAATTCCAAACAGTCACACACTGATTCCTTAAGAAGTCTTTTAGTACATTTGCAGTGTTTTTCGGATCATTATCCTGTTGAAATGCCCAAATGACCGGTAAATTTTGCTGGACATAGGGCATAGCATGGCTTGTTCTAATATTTTCTTGTACTGGAATTTATCCAAGTTGTCTTCTATTTTCCTGACAGGTCCAACAACAAGTCTTGAAAAAAAGCCCCACTATTTGATATTTCCGCCCCCATGTTTGACTTCTTTCTTGGTATACTATAGCTTTCCCGCAGAGTAGCTTTCCTTGGTCTCGGTTTTCTAGGTACGTTTTCGGCCATGTTAAACTTCTTCAAATGTTTTATATAGCATTCATTACCATGTCCTTTGGTTTGATATTTTTCTGTATTACCAACCTTTTTAATAAAAGTTCAAAATAATCATCCTAGCGGACGAATTGTTACTTTTGTTTTTTCCCATATTGATTGGTTTATAACGTATTAATTTTAATGAAAAAGTTAAGGTTTTATAGGTAATATCGAGTATCGACGTTTATTTTTACCCTCTGTAAAAATAAATCTAATTTTGTATCCAGCTACTAAACGGGATTTTAAATTCCCATACGGTAGTTGGCTCCGAAAGCTGGCTACTAAACGTCCGAAGGGAATTTAACTTGCACTTGCTTACAGAGAGACGGAGAGATCCGGGACAGGTGAAACTAAATAAAAGCTTTTAAAAATGTTAAAATCTGTAGCCGAATGGGTTGTTGTGTAGCGCGTGCTAACAAAATGATCATATGTAACTTATACAAATCAAATCAAATCAAATTTATTATTCGTGCTGAAAAATTACATAGGTAGGTACAATAAGTAGGTATAGCATTTAATTATTACACTGCTGATATTTGTTTTGCGTACCTCAGGGAAGCTCTTTCCCCTACACTAAGTAAAACTTGTATAGTAGGATTACAGCGTCTCTCTTTGGCTGTGTTTTATGCTCTTATTTAAAATTATTTTATTTAGGTGGTACATTTTAAGATTTTATTTAATGAAAGTATGAATTAAATTTACACATTAATTAATTAAATTTGTACAGGTACATAATATAAATTGATTAATTATAGCTTGGATCTTAGATGCCATGGGTGTGAGAGTGTGTGTGAGAGTGTGTGTTTGCGTGTGTTGTGAAGTGTAAGATAAAATATTTAGCCAATTAGGTAGGTATAGCAAATAATTTCTCTGTTTCCTCAAAATTAAGTTGCAACAAGTACCGTGTGATTGTTCTGGTGCATTCGTGCCGATTCAGTGCTAATATGCTGATATATTTACTGACTCTGTTGTATATAAAAGGCCCCATTTTAGATATATGTTTTGCACCAAAGCATGTTGTAGATGGTGGAACTTTGAAAATAATGTTTTTCCTCCTTTTTTGTGTGTTTTCCTCCATACTAGCCGTTGAGATAGTTGTGTGTTGTTTGAGTAGAATTGATTGAATGTAGAGTTGTCGCACTGTCAGCACAGAACACTCTTTGTACAGGTTCTCAGTGGGAAACATTCTGGGTTTAAAGAACATAACTTTAAGTAGTGCCCGTTGAGCTCGTTCCAGTTGCAATAGATGCGTTATCGGGGCAGCTCCCCACGCAGAGATGCAGTATGTCAGTATTGATTGCGCCAGGGCTCTGTACACCATGAGAAGAGTGTCTGAGCTGACAATGTGTCTCAGTCTTTTAAATGCATAAATTAATTTTCGGGTTCTTGTTCTTAAGTTCTTGATGTGATCTATCCACGACAGGTGTTTATCCAAAGTTACTCCTAGGTATTTGATTGAGTCTGTAGAACTTAAGGACGCACAGGGACAACCGGGAGATCTATTACATGATTAATCGTGCATTTTTAAAATTATCGGTCTGTTCGGTTGGGTGCTTGATCTAATAGAAAAAGTTATAAATTTAGTTTTTGACACATTAAGCGTTAGTAGATTGGCATTCAGCCACCTTGTCACTGTGTCGAGTGCTCGATTGACTATGCGTTCGACACCGCTCCATCTGTTACTATTAAATAAGAGAACAGTATCATCGGCATATGTTATGATGATTCCATTTTCCAACAAGGTCTTGCACAGATCATTTATGTAGAGGAGAAAGAGCGTAGGGCCTAGTATACTACCTTGGGGTACACCAAAGGTAATGTTACCTTCGGTTCCGGTATGCTGTCCTATTTTTACCTTTTGGGTTCTGTCTGTAAGGTAGCTTTCGAACCATTTTAGGGAAATGCCTCGCACACCGCAGGCTTCAGGCTTTGCCAGTAGTATAGGGATGGAGACGGTGTCAAACGCTTTCGCCAGATCCAAAAAGACACCCAATGTTCTCTTTCTTGCATCTAGGTTTGAGGTTATATATTCAGTGACGGCAGTGATAGCGTCCTCTGTTGACTTGCCTACTCTAAAGCCGTATTGATTTGTTGCAAGTAGTTTTTTACTCTCTAAGTATCTAAGAAGACGTCTATTCATAACCTTTTCCAGTATTTTAGAAAGAGCTGGGAGTAGCGATATAGGCCTGTAGTTTGCAGCAACACTTGCATCCCCCCTTTATGAATTGGGCAAATAATAGATTTTTTTAAAACATTTGGAAATACTCCAGTGTCGAGGTATACATACATACATACTCTCTTAAATATTTACCCTCCTTCTGGCATAATCGGGTAAAATAAAGTAGACAGGTCGGTGGACGGGTCAGCGTATTGACTATGATTTCCATCGAGAAGACAGACCGTGACTGCGACGCAATCAGCATGCGCCCCAGTGAAATCAGCTCGGTTTAAATCACGTTTAAATCATGCTTTAGGGCAGTTTAGGGTAACACAAAGGAACCCTTACCTCTTTGTAAGTGGGCCATGTTAATGAGACTGTCTGTTTAAACAGAATACGTAAATTATTTATCATCCAAAACTTTGTTCCCTTTATGTCAGTTATGGGTATGTGGACAATAAATCATTTTTTTTCTTGTATTTGTTTACTTTTTACCATAATTTATTTATATTTTTACATAATTTTACATTTATTTGTGACTTGACCCATAAAATCAATTACAAACTCACTTTGAAAGTAGTGAAGCTGGCGACTTTCTTCACATCGGGCGGGTATCTCGCGTGCTCCAGTGACCACGGCACAAAGCTGCCAAGCGTCTGCAGGTACTCGCCGGACAGACGCCACAGGCGCACGCTGTAGTCGGAGCTACCGCTGAAACGTGCCAATGATGGTGTTTCAACATTGCTATCGAGGTTTCCAAACTAGACTAGCAAGTTTAGGCGGGACTAACTAGCTGAGTTCTGTCCCTAATAGGGTTACTTGAAAGCTTCTAATAGGTAAGGTGCAATATGTACTATTCTGGTCTACGATCATAGCGCAATGTCTACTGCTTTGGTCTACGGTTAAGGTGCTTACGTCTCAGTAGGAACTTGTACTCGATATAAGCACACATGGTGATATGATACATCGCAAAAGCGCTCTATAGCTGTTGAACAGCAGCGGCAGCGGCAGGTCGCTTATGCCCGGTCCCAATAACCTACCAACCTCATTGCTCATTGCTGTTTCTATAATCAAAGATAGATAGGAAATTTAACTTATGGTTCTAATCTACTCTTTGGTGGGCTGACTGTTAACTAGAGATAGGCCTCTCAATAGAAAAATAAACGGAGCGTTTCCATATCGTGTTGACAGCTAACTGTCAGTATGTTTGGCAACCATCAGTAAGCTCTTTGTTTTTCTGCCAATTTCGAGAGATAATATGAGGACTTAAAATCAGCTAAAATTGTGGAACCTTAAGTGATGAAAGTGATGTCGAGCTTTTCGAAGCTGGTGCCTTTAATTCCGACTCGGCTGGTGATTTCGAGGCTGCAGACGCCGAGATTATGTGCGAATAAATCACACGAGTGCTCTTTTCGATTCCGAATTTGTTTTTAGGTTTAGATTGGACAAGACCTCTGTAAATGACCTATTGAACAAAATAACACCAACCTTGCGTGTAACTTCATCTAGGTAAAATAACCTAACTAGGACATTGTTAAATAAAAATCAAAACAAAGACTGTCTTGTTATTATTTTTATGTACCAATGCCCTAAGTTATTTTTACTATGAAATATCAGTTTTGAAACTTTTGATTGGCTGTTTGTCAGTTTTTTTTTACCACAAATTATAAATTTAACATTCCTGCTCAATATGATGTTTTATTTTTAGGAATCATGTATATAGATGTATTCTCTAAAAATAAAAAAAAAATAAAAAATACATGAAACCAAAAAACATTTTTTTTATCAAACCTTTTTAGGTTGTTATAGGTGTCTTTAGATAGGAATTTAAAAAAGAAGTTGAAATTCCTGCAACCATTTTTCCTCAAAGTAAATCGTATAAGAGCCAGGCCCTTCCAAAGTGGAAAAAATTGTGGCCCCCTCCTCTAACTTTTAAAGTAAGAGAGTGAATAAATTAAAAAATATATATGTTGTGTACCTCAAAAAAAACACTTTCAACGAAAATTAGTTTGAATAAAATAAAATAAGCAGTTTTTAAGATATAAACATTTATTAAAAACCGCAAATATGTATGAAAAACAAAGTAATTATTTGTTGGTGAAGAATGATAGTGATATTTTGGCTAGGTGTATCAGGTGTATGTGAAGTGAGTACCTTCCTAATTAAATTTGTTTAATTTGAACATTGCCTGAATAACAAGGCACGTGGTACTCATTATAGTTAATATGCAGCCATTCACATGCTCATTCGCAAAATTAGAATAAGAGTGGAAATCATAAATGCTTTATCGAAGCTAAAAGTAAATTATCACATTATCAGTGAAATTGTGGTATGCAGAAACACATTTTTAATTTTTACTCCGTACAAAAGTGTTGAAGTGCAATAAGTAACATTTTGCGTGTAAATGAAGATTTTTTGGTTGCCATTTTGGGGATAAATAATAAAGTTAATGTTAAGTAAAACTTTGAGTTATTTCAATTATGTGTTAAATGTTATCGGGAATGTAATTTTATTGTGAAATACCTTACATATTTAGGTCAAATTTTTCACGCGCTCTCATAATATCCACAAATACGTGAAAAAAGTTCAAATTAAAATAGGCTATTTGCAAGTTGTTTTTTACATATTACTTTTACATGTAAGCACTTATTTACATATTCATTTATTTTTGATATAGTTCAGTTCAAGCCGATATTTATTAATGATAAACTAAATGGATAAAAGCTAAATGTTTACAATAATACGCATTACGTACTTAAAAACAGCGAATAAACGAGTGGTCAGTGTTAATTTAAATTTAATGCTAAATGCTATATAAATGTCCACGCATGGCTTATAATGGTAAATTGATGATTAATCGAACTTACCTGTAAGTGAAGTTCTATCATAATTATGTGAAGGCTTTGTCCGAAGAGATTAGGGATATACTTGTAGTAGCACGTAGTGTCTGCCATTCATCCACTATAGTTAAAATACATAGGGTAAACCGAAAAAAACTTTTTATCGAGTGTGCCTTGTTGCTAGCCCCACGCACCCAATCACCCAATGGATCATTTAGTTCAAAGCTCCAAGAGTACCAGGTGTAATATTCCACTACATGGGTTACATTGGGCGGGCGGGAGCTAATCTCTTCGGACAAAGCCTTCACATAATTATGATAGAACTTCACTTAAAGGTAAGTTCGATTAATCATCAATTATGTTACAGGCTTTGTCCTTTGAGATTAGAGATATACTTGTAGATTTTGAAAGTCTAAGTGGAATATTACTAGACTATTGAAAAACCACAAACAACTGTTACGAATTTATTTAATGAAACATTTACATGTCCCATTACATTCTTCTATCAGTACTCAAGACAATGAAGGTGAATACCTTTAACCTATGATTAATTTAAATATTCATTCAAAAGTTTTATCATAATATGCACCTAATTCAGCAGGGATAATGCAAATTGGTGATTATCATTATTTACAACATTTCTCTGGTAGAACCGAGCAAATACAGTAGATCTCCCGCTCCATCCAGCGGTACGTCTGATAGTTTCTATATTTACACCATTTTTATACGCACTCGATGTGGCAGCATGCCTGGTAGAATGCGCAGAAAAAATCGATGTGTCAATCCCGCTTTCACAAAGTGTCTCTTTTACCCATCTACTTAATGTTTGAGATGTCACTGCCTTGTAAGGTCTCTTTAAACTTATAAATAATGTATCAATATTTCCCCTCAGTTCCCTTGTTCTGTCAATGTATTGATTTAAAGTCAAAGCTGGACAGATTTCTGTTCGATCTCTAAAGTAGGGGAGATACAAATTGGGTTGGGATGTACCTGTTCGTGAAGTTTTAATGAGGTCAAGTATATTGATATTTATATTATCTGAGTTGGTCTGAATATACTTATGTTAGCTTAATCTTTGAAATTGTCTGCATTCTATGCGCTGTAACTAATGCTATAAGAGTAACTGTCTTTTTGGTCAGGCATACAAGATCTAACGAATCGTTAGGTTGTTTAAGAGAGAGATAATCGAGAACGATGGATGGGTCCCATGTATCACCATATTTAGGGGTAGGGGGCCGCATCTTATAGAACCCTTTGAATAATCTCTGCACTCTGTCATCACTCCCTATTTTAGAGCCCAAATTTAGTGATAAACCAGAACGAATAGAATTTGAGAGTTCCATATTGAGCACCTGAAATAAAAACTTCTGTTAATAAATAGATTACATTTGGGATCGAAGCCTCATAAAAATCAACTTGATTATGATCACAAAATTTTTTCCAGCGTCTAAAGCCAACTTCATATTGCTTTAAGGAATTATCCGCTAATGAAGCGCATATTATATCTAGGGATGCAGGTGGCACGCGTCTTCTCAAGAACGCCTCCCGGATAATCTGCCTGCCATAAGAGTGAGCGTGGGTTGGATCGCGCTGTTGATTGAAGAAAATAAGACCATATCAGTCGGATCTAAAATCAACGGATCTGAGCAAAGGAGGCTCTGGTAGAGTGGAAACCAAGGCTGAGTAGGCCACACAGGTGCAACAACAATACCCTCGGCACCATCTGTAATTATCTTTTTAAGTACCTTCAACATAGTTGCAAAAGGCGGAAATGCGTAAAAGTTACAATCTTTCCAGTCTATTGTGAACGCATTAATTGTACAAGCCCCCGGATCTCTTTGCCAATAAGATACGTAACGATAGCATTTATTATTTGTTCTTGATGCAAACAAGTCAATCTCAGGAGTACCTAACTTACTTGTTATCATTGAAAAGGCCTCAGCACTCAGTTCCCACTCGATATCAGGGTGTTGTCTCCTAGATTCCGCATCTGCTATTTCATTATCCTGTGAGCTGATATAAGAAGCAAACACAAATATCCTACGCTCTTCACAGAATTGCCACAAAATACTGGATATTATGTTAAGGTGGGTAAATCTTACACCACCCATACGATTAACATATGAAATAGCAGTTGTGTTATCTATTCTTAATAGAATTTGACAATCATGAAGGTTCCTAGCGAAGACCTGAAGACCAAAGTAAGCAGCTTTTAACTCAAGGGAGTTAATGTGCTCCTTACTTTCCTCATCAGACCATCGACCACTGGCGGTCTCCCCGCCACAAGCCACCCCCCACCCTGTTTTGCTCGCATCAGAAAAAATTTCCACACAGTAATTGTCGTCCCTGATAGGGTTGACAGCTCGGTCAATCTTATTTAACCACCATTTAAAGTCACATTGTAAATGTGACGGCAAAGTCATGTGACCGCTGTAGTCATCAGATTTCAACAAGGCCAAATATTTAACCCGCTCAAATTGCTTGGTATAAAGCCATCCGTATTGGATGGCAGGGCAAGCAGATGTAAGGAGGCCTAAAAGTCGCGCAAAACTGCGAATGGTACAACGCTTGAGTTGTTTAAAATGTATTAATTCTGATTTGATTAACTTCCGTTTCTTGTCCGGTAGACTTATGTGGAAATTTTTAGAATCAATAATCAAACCAAGGTATTTACAGGTAGTTTGTGGAGTTGTACAACTCTTATCTTCATTAATGATAAACCCTAATGAATTTATTTAACGACTTTAAGTTTAAAATAAATCTCTTGTTGCCATTTTCTTTCTCAATCAGGAAATAGCTTGACAAGTATTGACCTTCTGTTGATTGGCATTGAGATATGGCTCCTTTTAGTAAGAGGTCATTAATAGATTTTTCGTAATCGACAAGCTCCGATTTTGAATAAATTGATTGTCTTGGGGTATGTATTTGGGCAACCTGTTCTATGAACGGTATTTTGTAGCCCTGTACCCAAGATAGTATAACAGGATCACTTGTTATTAGACGCCACTGGTCATGGTAATATAAAAGTCTTCCACATACCGAATCTTCTGGCGTCGCTGCGGAGCGCGATACTGTGAGCGCTGCTGCGGTGGCGGCGGCTGCGGCGCGGACCTCGGCGGCGGCGGGGGCGGCGCGCGCCGGCGAGGCGGCGGCGGCGGCGCAGTGTGCAGCGGGGGCGCGGGTGTCTGCCACCGGCCCACTTTCGTCCCCGCGTTGTACGGAAGTGGGGGCTTCAAGTTTAAAGGACCGAAAGGACGTGCACTTTTCGGCCTTGCGGCAGTAGTTGTGTTCTTTGCAGAAGCTTGAATCTTGATTTCAGCGCCAGACTTACTAATAGCTTTTGCCGATCTGAGTGTTTCAGCGAGTTTTTCCCCAAAAAGATATTTATCAATGTCCGTCTCGTAGAGGTGATCTTTTATCTCTTTCCTTATTCCCCCGCATATGAAACTGCGCCGGTTCATAGATTCAGTGTGTTGTATATCACACATTATTCGTCCAGCCTCAATTAGGAGTTTGACCACTGACGTATGTTATTCTGAGAGAATATCTTTGTTAGAGCCTCTCCTATACATGAGATGGCAGCACTGATATGTCTCTGTTTATTCTCGATGTCCTTATCTTTCTTAGTAAGAGTATCGGTTAGGGCTGCCTTTATTTCAGCATTCAACAGTGGCGCTTCAATCTTATGACAATTTCCAGGCACAAGGTGCTTTTCGAGAAGCTCTTTTCGTTCGTCTTTAGTCAATCCAGAAGTAGCGACAAATTCCCATCTCAACGCTAAGTCTTTCTGAATTTTTGGCGCATATGTTTTGTCTTTCGACGGAGTTTTTCCCAGTATCTCCAAAATTTCATCATCCAAAATGATAATATCTTCATCCGGGGCCTCCGCGTGTTCATTGTTATCGTTATTATTGGAGCCAATATTGGCGTAAGCGCTGGCGCCAATATCAGTGTTGGCGCTGTGGCTAGTTGACGCATGAGGACCCTGTTGCGGCGTGTCAGCCATAGAAGTATCGTTGGGAACGCCTAAAAACAAACTTTTGGCTATATTTATGTAATAACATTCAAGAAAGTCCCCATAGGCTACCCACAGTACTTTTGAAGTGAAGGTAACATCCCTACAAGATGTACACTACACTAAAAGTTGATTAATTATTGTATGAAGAAAAATGTTTGACTGAAGTATGTTCTATTAAGCACGAGATAGTCCTTATAAACTATCCACAATACTATTTTTTGTGAAGGTAACATCCCCACAAGATGTACACATCACGCGAACATTTTCATAATTTATGAAGGTAGCATCCCCACAAGATGCACACATCAAGACATTATGATTTTTAATCATGTTGAAGTATTTACATGGCTATATTTATGTAATAACATTCGAGAAAGTCCCCATAGGCTACCCACAGTACTTTTGAAGTGAAGGTAACATCCCTACAAGATGTAAGGATCACAACATCACAACGGACCGTCTGAATTCATCTCCATTTGAAGCAGAGACTTTATTAAAAAATAACACTAGCGTCAGTAATGTATATTTAAAATTTCATCATGTATGTCCCCAGGACATTGTCAAAACGTTTAAATTACTTAACTTAAAAAATACGGAAGACCTGTGGGGTATATCAGTCAAAGTCATTGGTTCAGTAATTCTAGTTATAGCCCCACACTTAGCTTATATATTCAATAAATGTGTTGACGATGGGGCTTTTCCAGACCTCATGAAACACAGTAAACTTATACCGCTGTTCAAATCGGGAGATAAGGGCGATCCTTCAAATTTCAGACCAATATCTGTTCTTCCAACACTAAGTAAAATATTTGAAAAGATTATACTCAATCAAATGCTCTCACACTTCAACCGTACAAAACAACTCCACGCTAAACAATATGGTTTCACTAGGGGTAAATCGACTACGGATGCAGGTATTACCCTTGTATCTCATATTTATTCTGCATGGGAGGCCGCACAGGATGATATCGGAGTTTTTTGCGACCTGTCGAAGGCGTTTGATTGTGTTGATCATAATACGCTATTAATTAAATTAAATCATTACGGAGTTAGAAATAAAGCGTTGGATCTACTAAGATCATACCTAAGCAATAGAATTCAAAAGGCAGAAGTTAACGGCGTAAAATCTGATGGATCGGGTGTTAAAATTGGCGTTCCACAAGGTTCCATATTAGGCCCTTTCTTATTCCTGGTATATATTAATGATCTGCCTTTCATGGTGGAGAAATTAACTGACATAGTGTTGTTTGCTGATGATACTTCAATGGTCTTCAAAATTGAAAGACAAAAAGGAGATTTTGATGATGTTAATGGTGTATTGTCTTTAACTTTGAATTGGTTCTCAGTTAATAATTTATTGTTAAACGCTTGTAAAACCAAGTGTATCAAATTCTCACTTCCAAATGTCAGGCAAGTTGAGACCAGTTTGGTGTTAGACAACAGCACGTTAGAATTGGTAAATGATACGAAGTTTCTTGGAATAACCATTGATACCAAATTGCAGTGGGGACCCCACATAGATAAATTGGCTGGTAAATTAAGTTCTGCGGCTTACGCTGTTAGGAACATCAGACAAAGCACGGATGTGGCTACATCTAGGCTAGTATATTTTAGTTACTTTCACAGTGTGATGTCCTATGGTATCTTGTTGTGGGGGAAAGCAGCGGATATTCAAACTATTTTTATTTTACAGAAAAGAGCTATTCGAGCAATTTATAATTTAAAACGAACAGACTCCTTAAGAGAGCTTTTTAAAGAAATTGACATACTAACAGTAGCTAGTCAATTTATTTTTGAAAATATAATGTATGTACGCAAGAACCTTAAAACATTTTCCAAACTTAGCGACAGCTGTAATGTTAACCTAAGAAATAATCACAGACTATGTGCGCCCCGTTTAAGACTCGCGAAGGTTAGCAATTCTTTCAAGGGTCAGTGCATTCTCTACTACAATAAGATACCTCTGGAGATTTTGAAATTGCCATTTGAGCAATTTAAAAAGCATGTTAAAGCGACTTTGTCGAAAAAGGGATATTACAATGTTCAAGATTACTTAAATGACAGGACTGTATGGGGTTAATCTGGCTCAACACAGACCTTGCTGATAATAATTTTGTAATTATTTATTCCTGCTTATTAATCATAACAATTAAATTTTTCATATTTGTATTAGTTAAGCACAACCTATTTTTAAAAGAGATCTAAAAATAAATCTGTGGGAGTTTCTACGCCCTTCTTCTCCCACAGTGGTCCAATGTAGAGAATAGGCAAAAAATGACGTTTGCTAAGTATATTTAAATATCTACAGTAATAAAGTACTTTGACTATTGACTATTGACTTTGACTATTGTACACTACACTAAAAGTTGATTAATTATTGTATGAAGAAAAATGTTTGACTGAAGTATGTTCTATTAAGCACGAGATAGTCCTTATAAACTATCCACAATACTATTTTTTGTGAAGGTAACATCCCCACAAGATGTACACATCACGCGAACATTTTCATAATTTATGAAGGTAGCATCCCCACAAGATGCACACATCAAGACATTATGATTTTTAATCATGTTGAAGTATTTACCGTAACGATTTGACGTCTCAGGCTCGTCGTCCATGTCGATGTACTCAACAGGGGGCTCCAGGTCGTCTACGTCCGGGCGGGTCGGCGGCGGCGGCGGCGGCGGCGCCCGTGAGGCGTGACCGTGACCTTCACTATCCGACGTCGATTGCCTAGTACGGGAACGGCGCGAACGTTTCTTACGTTTTTCCAACTTCTTTTCTAATTTTCGCACTTTTTTACGAAGATATTCACTATCTTCATCACTGTGACTGCGTTTAGGCATGTTTTTAGTATGATTGATGAACTATTCCAAAACACAAATTTAGCACACGAAATATGTGGTGAACTGCGGAGCACTAGAACGCGAATGATCCATTGGGTGATTGGGTGCGTGGGGCTAGCAACAAGGCACACTCGATAAAAAGTTTTTTTCGGTTTACCCTATGTATTTTAACTATAGTGGATGAATGGCAGACACTACGTGCTACTACAAGTATATCTCTAATCTCAAAGGACAAAGCCTGTAACATAATTACACTCAAACAGCAGTCTTAATGCCGACTTAAATTCCATTATTCAGCCCAGGTCTAAATTGACGGGCACGATGTACAGATTTATAGCAGTGTGTGACTGCAAAAAAGATCACACTTGGTACAATATTGGCCTATATTAATGCTGATATACGAGTATACTCTATCAGTGAATTATGACGTAAAGTCCACGTTTAAGCAGCATAGAGCATTATATCTTTGTTAATAGACTTCACATCGTGTCTGTTTGCGTTACAGAGGTTCGTATGTTCTCTCTTAAAATGCAAGTGTTGAACCATTATTCAGAAAACTGCACTACATATATGTGTCCACAAAATGCGCTTTACATGCGCTAGGGTACAACGCTACTAAACCCTGAATAACAGTTAATCTGTGGCATCTGTACAGCGCTTAATAGAATCGCAGTACCGAATATTGCATTATATTGGGTCTCGATATTTCCTATGCAGCTATTGTAGTCCGAGTGAAATTTGGTCTAGCCAATAGCATGAACAGGGGCGTGCTCGGGTACAGGGCGACCGGGGTCGCGCACAGGGCCATACTCAGAGTCATGCCATGGGGGGCCCTGAGTTTTCGGGTGCGAATCAAGGGCCAATGTTGCCGCGTGTACAGGGGCGTACTAGGATATAGGGCCGCAATCAGAATGATCCCACGGGGGGTCCTGAGTTTTCGGTTGCGACTCGTCAAAAGGTCGTCGTCGGTACCCGAGTCAAAAGGGAATGAGACCGCACGCACAGGGTCGGACTAAGGGGCAGGATTGGGTAGGGTCACCAGCACAGGGATTTACTCAGGGTGACGACGGAGACTTTGTTCAGGGGAATATTTCAGGTGGTTTTGCGACGTACCAGGGCGCCGTATCGGGCCCTCAAGGGGGGGGACACTCGAGCTTTGCATGCGCGGTTCGGACGCCGCCTCGGGTATCACCCCGCTCTTCACCGCCTCTACGTTTACATCGGTTATCGCCTCCACTCATGGGGCGCCCGTAGTAAATCATCCGCTCTCTTCCCTAAATGGGGTGTTGTGGAGATCAGAGTTGGAGGTACGCGGGCCGTAAGAAGCGATTTGGCGACCTGCCTGCTCGAAGGGACAGGTAGCGTGGGGCCCCCGCGGCCCCACGCTAGGAATTTCCTGGCCCAACCGTGTGTTACCCCCAAACGGAGACAGCGATATTGCTCATCGCCTCCGTGCTTGTTTGGGGTTCGGCAGGCAACACAACTTGCGCTCGCGCCCTTTGGGACTCTGGTGTCCACGCCTGGATTGTGTCGAACGACTTGGCTAAATGGTTGGAAGATACGGTGTACGCATGGACGGACAGCCAGATTGGATTGTGCTGGCTGAAGGTTTCGGTCCATACTTTATAATAATAATAACATTAATATCGTGGACACTATTCACACACATTGATCCAGCCCCAAACAAGGATTCCCTGTATATTAGGTACTAGACAACGATACACATACTTATATAGATAAATATTATACTTAGATAGATTAACAACCATGACTAGGTTACAAACATCCGTTCTCATCAAACAAATATTTGCCCCCACCAGGACTCGAACCCGGGACCCTTGGCTTCATAGGCAGAGTCACTGCCGACTCGGCCATTCGGGCCGTCAAACCTTAAAGGGTTGTTGCGAACCGTGTCTCTCATATTCGGTCTTCTGAGGTACCACTAACCTGGAACCCCGTTCCAGGAGAGGTGAACCCGTCTGATTGTGCATCCAGGGGATGTCGGGCTCCTGAACTGATTGAGCATCATTTGTGGTGGGGTCCACCTTGGCTTGCCAAGAGGGAATCGGACTGGCCCCATAGCCATGTAGTCTTCAGACCATGGCACCCGAGCCACCGTGTATGTGACCCAGAAGGATCAGGAAACTGACGTGGTTTTCTTCTGGACCGATGTAGCTCCTTTGACAGTTGGTCAATGTATCCATTTTGAGTACCAGAAAATTATGCAATGGGAATCTGCCGTATTGGGCTCGTCACCCACTAGTGCTTCCTGAGGGAGGGCAGTTAGATGAGCTGCTGTTGACTGATCGGCATATTGGGAATGCTCACGCGGGCTGCAACGCTTTGTTGGTCACACCCCAGTGGGAGTTTTGGTTTTGTCTGGCCTTACGGAGCATCGTATTTCTGCGTGTTTGTTGTCTATCCACCAAGGCGGTTCATCTCGAGCTCGTTGCTGACCTCCCGACTGAGGCCTTTGTCGCTTACTTGGTAAGATTTGTTCCCCGAAGAGGACTGCTAGCTTGTAGGTGCAGGCCCATACTTACGAGAGTTAGCTAATATTTTAATGAAAATAAGGTGGATATTGGAACGGCCCTCTCAGATACGGATACAGTGGAACTTCAGTCTTCGTAGCCGCCCCCACTGGGTTAGGATATTTTAAACCGTAGTTAAGTCAGCTATGACGCATTTAGGGCGTGTAGTAGGTCAGACATCGCTGACTTTGTAAGAACTCGCGAATTTGATTTGTAATATCACTTGATAAAAAAGCCACTTGACGCGCTACCCGAGCGCCCCTTCTTGGGAGTAAAACTGTATCGGTTGTCACGATGATGTTGCTCAGGATTTCTGGAAGCGTCGCTCAAGTATCTGCACATCTTGCAACAGCGCCTTAAGGGCTGAACAAGGGCCAATGGCATTGAGAATTAGACAAAGAAACAAATATCCGTCGCATCGCGTCGAAGCAGACTGACGCATGCTCCCGCGCAGAGCCCCGTGGGGCAGCCCGAGCTCCGAGACCAAGAAAATTATAGAAAATATTGCTAAACTCCTGTAATAATAACATTAAAAAGAAAATAAAACAACTAAAAAATTTCCCTTTTTTTACCTATTTTTGCGTGTAAGTTTCATTTAGGAAACTGATTTCGTCTCCGAGCGCTTGTTCATTTAGTTGAATAATAATGCATTGCGAAAAATATTTTTAAGTATTAAATATAACATAAATCCGGTAATTTTAAAAGTCCATTTTTATCTCTAATAGATCTTTTATAACATATATTTATCCTACATTTTTATGTTGTCTAGTTTAGCCTAGAATTGAAGCTAAAGATGCATTTCTTTGTTCGCGTCCCCTGGCGCTGGCCATATTTAACCCCTTAAGTGGACTGACAAACTAGTTCCCTAGTATTGGTGACATCGTGCTGGTTATAAATAAAAATATAATTATTATTAGATGCTGTTCGATTCCAAATCGATATTCGATCGATGGTTTCGGAACGGCCATTTTGAATTTGACGTTGCTGCCAACCTAGCAGTTTTTGACAACTGACAGACGAAAAGCCCTCGCAATGTAACGCGTATTGATTAGGGCATTGAAATTAAATCGCAAGCCATCTGGAATGTATTCGGGTTCCCCTCAGGATTGTCTATATAGCTGAGTGTGTTGTAGTTCCCCGAACCAGATAAAGTTCGCATTTACGTGGCCGATTGGTTTTCCCACGTAACATAACCTGTGTTGGAACACTGTGCTCGTCGAAGCTGGCCTGCCAGTCATACCTGGTTGGCTGAAGAACCTGTCTACCAAGAAGAGCCTAGGGTGCACCCGGGCCTTGCAGAGAGACAGGAGGTTGACGGGACCGAAGCACAGACCAGGTTAGATCGACTCCATAAGTATTAGCTCGGTGAATCGCCGACGTTCACACTTCTTGGCATCTGATCGCTACGCTACCTCGTAGCTGATGGGCCCCTGCGAGGTCATTAGGTGCCGAGAAGCCTGAACATTTTAGTAGCAGAGCGTGGTTTCCTGAGATTTGCAGCCGTCAAGGGCTCCAGGAACCCACGATTTGGGACTATCAATCTGTAGGTATAGGCGGTTATTAGCTAACTTGGTGTTGTTCCTGTATCCACATAGATTGGTAGTATTGTAAGCTATAAGTCTATTGCTGGTAGTAGACAGACAGATATTACAGTTTTCCCTAAATGACCAGTTGTACTGAGATGTGACTCAGAATAGTAGGTACTCAACTTAGGTACATTGTAGGTGAATTGAAATTTGCATTGAAGTACCAGTTAGTCAATCTATTAGTGGTCTAGTAATGCTAATGAATGTTTGGTTAACATAGGTAGTTACATCTATTGATAGCAGGCTATTACATTGTTTTCAGTTTATAGCAATTTATAACTTGAACTAATATTGACTATCTGTGTGTGTTATAATGATAAAGGGAAACTAAATTGTATTACAGAATTTATATAGATATAAAACTCGGTTCCTATTGTTTAAGGAAAACAGCATTGTTTAAGTTGTGGTTTAGGGTTCCCTCGTTTGGGTTATAGACTGGAGGGTCCAATAAAATTGAGTTACTGCAAATTGTGAGTAAGTATCGTTCCGATCATGTCGTTATCTGAAATCCAGAAGGGTGTTTCTAAGGAACTCAGATGGTTTTCCTCCGCACACGGTCTGATAGACCGTTTAGATAGGCATGATGTGGTATTGGAGCGGTCTATGGACGTCAAGGAACGTTACAACAGGGTGCTCGAATTGTCCGCGCAGGCGGAATCAGTTGATGGTTGCGCACCTGACAGGCTGTCACGGTTGCTAGGGGATGTCGACCAATGTATGGAGATGGCAGCTGCTATCACGCAGAAGGCTGCGGACATACGTAGACAGCGCGAGTCCAGCCATGGTGGTGACATTGAAGCACCTCTGCCGCTTCAGGGTTCAGGGTCCAGGTTACCGGCCATAACTATGCCGACCTTTGACGGAGTGTCCGGTGAATGGATGAGCTTCATCAAACTGTTCGACAGTTTGGTGCACATGCGATCGGACATTACGAGGTCTGTCAAGATGGCTCAGCTGGTGGCAGCATTGAGGGGTGAGCCTAGGGAGCTGGTCGCTCATTTGACAGTTACGGAGGGTAACTATGAAACGGCCAGACAATTGTTGGTCAGACGTTACCATAACAAACGGAGGTTGGCCGATGCCCAACTGAACCGTTTGTTTAGTATCCCGGTTGTGAACAAGGTCGGGGCCATACAGACGGAGGTTTTGAACCCCTTGTTGTCCGTCACCAAGGCTCTAGAGAATCTTGGACTTCCGGTTGGTGAATGGTCGTACCTACTGTTGTACATTGTACTTTCCCGCCTACCCGCTGACGTGCAGACTCGTTTCGAACAGTCTCACGGGAGGTCGGCCGAGGACCTGCCCGCCTTCTCCGACTTGGTCGGATTCTTGGAAGAGGAGGCTCGACGGGCAGAGAATTTGGGGTTGACGGTCACCCATCCTTCGGAGCCACAGAGAGCTGCCGGGAGCGCTGTGAGTAGGGGCCCTCCGACGAGGAAGGACCGCACCAACCGGCAGTCGTATGGGACTGTGAGTGCATTGACCCCACATAGTGAGACCTGCCCATGTTGTAAGCAGATTGGCCATGCTGTGGCCAATTGCAATAAGTTCGGGGAACTTAGGGTTCAGGGACGGCGCCGGATGGCCAAGCAGCGGAGCTGGTGTTTCCTGTGCCTCGGGCCACACATGGCTCGCGCACAAAAATGTGCGGATATTGTGGTGGGGCCCACAACAATCTGTTGTGCATAAACCGGTCCGGCCAACAGCCTCCACAGGGCCGTATCCAGGGTGACACGGCATGGGGCCCTGAGAATTCGTTTGCGACTCGGAGCGCAACTCAGGAGCCAACGTCCCCACGTCCACAGGGCCGTACCCAGGGTGATACGGCATGGGGCCCTGAGAATTCGTTTGCGAATCGGAGCGCAACTCAGGGGCCAACGTCCCCACGTGCACAGGGCCGTACCCAGGGTGACACGGCATGGGGCCCTGAGAATTCGTTTGCGACTCGGAGCGCAACTCAGGGGCCAACGTCCCCACGTGCACAGGGCAGTACTAGGGTGCAGGGCCGCACTCAGGGTCATCACATGGGGGGCCCTGAGTTTTCGGTTGCGACTCAGCATCCGACTCAGCGGGCAATGGGGCCACAAGCACGCAGCCACCCAGGGGTGCAGGGCCGCACTCAGGGTCATCACATGGGGGGCCCTGAGTTTTCGGTTGCGACTCAGCATCCGACTCAGCGGGACATTGGGTATGTTGAGCAGGCCGTAACGGGCGGGTGGCATGGGACACCTTCGAGCTATGCGGATGCGGTTCGGACGCCGCCTCAGTTGTCGCCCCGCTCGTCGCCTCGTCCTCGTCGGTCGCATGTGATGTCCCCCCCGCTCATGGAGCGGCCACGGTTGAATTCACGCCCACCCCCCTTCGGGGGGCGTCGTAGGGTGGCAATGGAACCGGCGCGTGGGCCATTTGTACAATGGGACCCTCTGGCGTATAGCTGCATACCTGATCGGTTACAGGCAGAGTGGGGCCCCGGGGGCCCTCGCTAGGAATTTGCGGCCCAACAATTTGTTGCCCCCCAACCGGAGACGGTGGTGTTACCGATCGCCTCTGTGCTTGTTTGGGATTTGGCGGGCAACCCAACATACGTTCGCGCCCTATTAGATTCTGGAGCTCAGGGCTGCATTGTATCGAATGATTTAGCAAAATGGTTGGGCCTCAATATAAATAATGTATCGCTGCCGAGGAAATTGGTCCCTGCTGGGGATTACAGGGCAACCCTTCACGGGTTTTGTGATGCCTCTGAACGAGGGTTTGCGGCAGCGGTTTATTTGCGAACCGTCACCTCCACCGGGGAGGTCGACGTGCGTTTGGTTTTGGCAAAAAGCAAGGTAGCGCCTATTCGGACAAGGATGACGATTCCAAGACTGGAACTGTCCGGGGCTGCTCTTTTGACCAAACTTTTGAATCACACTCTAACAGTGTTGCGTGGGTCAGTGGTTTTGGAGGATACGGTGTACGCGTGGACGGACAGCCAGATTGTTTTGTGCTGGCTGAAGGCTTCGGTCCATAACTTAGAGGTTTTTGTTGCGAACCGTGTCTCCCAGATTGTGTCGTCTGAGGTCCCACTGACCTGGAGACATGTACCAGGAGAATTGAACCCGTCTGATTGTGCATCCAGGGGATGTCGGGCTCCTGAACTCGTTAGACACCATTTGTGGTGGGGACCACCCTGGCTTGCCAGGAGAGAATCGGACTGGCCCCACAGCCATGTAGTAGTATCTTCGGATCATGGCCCCAGAGCGGCCGTGCATGTTACCCAGAAGGCTGAGGACCCTGACGCCGGGTTTCTGCTGGACCGGTATAGCTCACTTGACAAGTTGATAAACGTGTCCACTTGGATTAGGAGATTCGCTCGAAATTGTCGTACTCCTCGCGATCAGCGAACGTTGAACCCTATTCTGACTCCGGCAGAGCGAAACGAGTCGCTACTGAATTTGGTCCGGTTGGTACAGTCCTCGAAGTTTGGGGCAGAATTGGAGATTATACGAAGTGGACGTTCGAAATTGAAGGGAGCCGTCGCGCGCCTCAACCCCTTTGTTGATTCGACCGGGTTACTTCGGGTAGGAGGAAGATTGCGCAATGCGAATCTGTCGTATTCGGCTCGTCACCCACTTCTGCTCCCCAAGGGGGGACAGTTAGTTGAATTGCTGGTGACTGATCGTCATATTAAAAACGCGCATGCCGGCTGTAACGCGTTGTTGGCCACGCTCCAGCGGGAGTTTTGGATCTTATCTGCCCGCCGTGTCATACGGAACATCGTGTTTCGGTGCATGCCTTGTTATCGACTTAAGGCTGCCACGATGCAACCTCTCATGGGGGACTTGCCCCCTGATCGTGTGAATGAGGTCAGACCGTTTTCAGGTGTTGGTACGGATTTTGCCGGACCGTTTATGGTGAAGAGTTCACGATTGCGTACCGCTAAGCAATACAAGGCGTACCTATGTGTGTTTGTTTGTTTATCCACCAAGGCGGTACATCTCGAGCTCGTTGCTGATCTCTCGACAGAGGCTTTCATTGCTTGTTTGGATAGGTTTGTTTCTCGAAGGGGACTTCCAACTTTGATCCGCTCTGATAACGGCACTAACTACGTCGGTGCGGAACGATACTTACGAGAGATAGTCAACTTTTTGAATGTAAATAAAGTGGATATTGGAACGGCCCTCTCCCGTCGGGGTATACAGTGGACCTTCAGCCCACCGAGTTGCCCCCACTGGGGTGGGATTTTTGAGGCCGTAGTTAAGTCAGCTAAGACGCACTTGGGGCGTATAGTAGGTCAGACCGCGCTGACTTTTGAGGAGCTCGCGACATTGTTTTGTAAGATCGAGGCCGTTCTCAATTCGCGACCGTTGTGTCCGCTCAGCTCGGATCCAAATGACCTGGAGGCTCTGACCCCAGGCCATTTCTTGATAGGACAGCCACTTAACGCGTTGCCCGAGCACCCCTTCGAGGGAGTGAAATTGTATCGGTTGTCAAGGTACCAGATGTTGCAGCAGTTTACTCAGAATTTCTGGAAGCGTTGGTCGCTCGAGTATCTGCATATCTTACAACAGCGCCTTAAGTGGACTGACAAAACCAGCCCCACTAGTGTTGGTGACCTCGTTCTGGTTAAGGATGCTAACCTACCGCCACTACGTTGGCGCAGGGGGCGCATTGTTAACTTGTTCCCTGGCAAGGACGGGACCCCCCGGTCGGCGGTAGGAGGCTCGGTTCTAAAACGAGCGGTAGCAACGTTGTCTCGGCTGCCCGTAGATTAGGGGACAGGTGGGTGCCTGTCCGGGCGGGTGATTGTTCGATTCCAAATCGATATTCGATCGATGGTTTCGGAACGGCCATTTTGAATTTGACGTTGCTGCCAACCTAGCAGTTTTTGACAACTGACAGACGAAAAGCCCTCGCAATGTAACGCGTATTGATTAGGGCATTGAAATTAAATCGCAAGCCATCTGGAATGTATTCGGGTTCCCCTCAGGATTGTCTATATAGCTGAGTGTGTTGTGGTTCCCCGAACCAGATAAAGTTCGCATTTACGTGGCCGATTGGTTTTCCCACGTAACATAACCTGTGTTGAAACACTGTGCTCGTCGAAGCTGGCCTGCCAGTCATACCTGGTTGGCTGAAGAACCTGTCTACCAAGAAGAGCCTAGGGTGCACCCGGGCCTTGCAGAGAGACAGGAGGTTGACGGGACCGAAGCACAGACCAGGTTAGATCGACTCCATAAGTATTAGCTCGGTGAATCGCCGACGTTCACACTTCTTGGCATCTGATCGCTACGCTACCTCGTAGCTGATGGGCCCCTGCGAGGTCATTAGGTGCCGAGAAGCCTGAACAGATGCAAAATAGCTAATTGTTTTCCGGTTACAGAATCGCTACAAAGTTTGAATGTTGTCATTGTTTTCTTGGTTCGCAGTGATTTGGTTCTACTCACTGTGTATTTTAAGCGAAAACATAACATCTGGAATCTAATTTCAACTTATCACGTAAGTAGCATACATTCCGAATTCGGCTTGGCTGACATAACCTCAATTGGCTGACCAATATCCTACCTAGTTAGAAGCTTGTTGGCACTCGTACATAATACCTACTTATTCTTATCTATAATGGACATCCGTATGCAAACCTGTAAAGCACGCCAGGTTGATCCCAACTAAAACTGGCTTTATGAGAATTAAATTGTGAACGGGAGGACAATGAAAAGATATTGATAGAAGCATTAGGTAATAATACTAAAATAAAAACCGAGCAGCCTACGTTACACTTACAATATGAAAATGTACTTGAAGAACAAAATAGGTAGGTTACAAATTCATAGTAAGTATTCATAGTTTTGGTCAGGCGGTGCGGTCAATCAAATGACATGTAACATACCGTTATGAATAAATGATTATGATTATTATTATGAATATGAGTATGCTTTGAAGAAAACATGTATCTTGGAAAGGGAGCTGTGTGATGCCCTCAATCAAATCACACAATTAGAAGAGGAGTCTCATGGTTCAGCAGCACTAAAAAACCAAAATTTATTTGAGGAATTGATGTTAGCGGATAATTTTGCCGGCCATATTTATGTTACATGTAGAGATGAGTCCAGTTCAGTGATTGATTTGACTCATAAAGACTCAGTGGTGGGTACTGGTTCAAGATGCAGCTAAAACTCATCATAAAGATATGTTAACTTATCGTTATGAGTCGGCAGGATGTTCGAGCTATGTCATGTCAGTACTCGCACATTAGGCAGTACATTATGCACAGTTTGTAGATTCTTAACTAGGACAACCGAGATCATTTTATTTGAATAAATATACTATAAAAGGCATTCTAAAACAGCAGCCGTTGAGTTTGGAATCTACTACTATATATACTGTCCATACAGTTATTACAGTGCGCTACTATGATCATGCCGCAATGTCTACTACTGTGGTGCTCACGTCAGCAGGAACTTGTACTTGTCAATGTGTACTGTACTTGTACACGTGGTGATACGTCGCAGATGGCTCTATAGTTGTTCAACAGCAGTGGCAGTTGTTGGTCGCGTACGGCTCGTATGCATTGTCTTCTACAGTGATCTATGTTCACATTGCAATGTGTCTACTGTGATCATGCCGCAATGTCTACTACTGTGGTGCTCACGTCAGCAGGTACTTGTACTCGTCGATATAAGCACATGTGGTTATACATCGCAGATGCGCTCTATAGCTGTTCAGCAGCAGCGGCAAAGGTTGGTCCCGTACGGCTCGCTTGGCGCGGCCTGCGAGTCGGTCGCGCCAGAGGAAAGGGAACTCGAGGCGGAGTTGGGCCATGTTCACGTGTATATCCTGCAGGAAAAGGGATGTTTACTCAGTAGCTCGATTCTCTATCTTCGTCATCAATCCAGATCGCAATCAATTTGTCATGTTTTTTGAAAAACTATTTATTGACCGAGCGAGCGAAGCGTCTCCTTTTCAGGATTGGGCAAAAATGCTTTCGTATGTTTGATTGTTTGTTTGTCTGTCTGTTCTCCCCTACAGGTCGCATTTTTGAACCGATTCCCGTGAAATTTTGTGAGCAGGTTGGATAATTAAATGGAATTTTTTGTCGATTCAGTTTTTTCTTTTTTTTTTTAACGGCGGAGATATGCCGTTTTCAAATTTAAAAACTCGCTACAACCCAAACGGCTCAACGGATATTAACAAATGAGGTGTCGTTGGATTCTTGGAGACCGTGAAAGTGACACAGACTATATAATTTTAGTAAAAAGTCAATAGATTGTATTTTAGATATCAAAATGTAACTTTACAAAGTTATTGGTGCGGCTATTATCATACTCCATGTACGTAACCAGGAACATTCATAAGTTTGTATGTTAGCAGTTCAGCTTTCCACCGACATGCTCGCGAGGTCTACAGCTCACAGAGCCACTATTATTTATTAATAAAACTAAATCGCCCGAACTGTCACAGTTGTCATTTCAAATTGCAATCAATTTTATACAAGGACGATAACTATACATTTAAAATTTAAAACACACCCACATCACAATTAATGAAACCTTAAGTCTAAAATGTGGCTGACTTGATTCCTTGTTAAGCTGATCACTTTCGAACATAACCGATTTTAGGAACCTTCGCAGGGAAGCATCGCTACTATTATTTACAGAAAACCGCATTAAAATTCGTCCACCCGTTTGACCGCTGGGGTGCCACGGACAGACACAGACATACAGACTAGACAGACAGACGTTTCAAGCTTAAAGCACCCCTCTTTTTTCGTCTGAGGTTAAAATGTATTATATCGCAACTGATTACGAAGCAACAGCTAAGTATGCGGACGAATGGTTGCAGTAATAATGGTAGTCAACAAAAGGTTACCAGTCTGCAACTCAAACCTCGCCTTCGCCCATCATATAGTTGGTCATGAGCCACACTTTGACGTATCCGACCGTGGTCCCAGTGAATAGGTAGTCGTTGTTCACGTCCGTGCACAGCGCCGATACGTAGTCACCTGCCGTGTGGACGCCCTGTGGGGATAACGTGTCCAAGAGTAAATAAAACAAACATTTATAAACAGACAAATACATTGCTAATGCGCCCGCAGCACGTATACCACCGCGGGGTGTAGCGACGCGAGAAAAAGAGAGACAGAGCATGCGCTATTAATAGCTCTCGTCCTTAAAAAAAGCCCATAACTGCTTGGCTGGCTATATAGCCCGGCAGGCGCGTCCGGCATTTACGAGTGATTTCTACCAATAGGGAGCGTTGTGACAGTAACATTATTTCGTTACGTATATGAGTGAGATAGGTATTAAAACAACTGGACATACTTATTAATATCATACTACTAAGTAAAAGCCAATGAACCCGACGCGCCAGACGGCTCTCTTGCTCAGCTGATTGCCGGTTCGCTTTGTGCAGCGTTTTCTATCTAAGTGTTTTATTTTCGTGGTGAGAGGAATAAGTAATTGGCATTTATAATTACTCCTTTACATTGTTTGCATTGGGTTTTGTACTAATATAAATGAAACAAAAATGAAGAAAAATTTCATAATCACAGAATGCATTCTTTGACACCACCTACACTACTCAACCAATCCTGGCCTTTATTATATAAAAAAACACGCATCGCGACACCCCCCCCCCCCCCCCCACCCTTAAACAGCTACCGGCGCTGGCCCCACAACAGGACACCCTGTGTCGTGGGAACCAGAAACAGCGGCGTTACAAACACGTAAACATGCAAGACCTGGGGATTTTTTTCTGTATCCCCAGCCGGGGATCGAACCCAGTACCTTTAGCATGGTAGGCAGAGCCACAACCGCAACGCCACAGAGGTCGTACATTGTACTTCGTACAAGAGAGTACATTGCTATGGTAAATAATAAAGGTCAGTGGGGTATCCACCTGATAAAGAGACATTATGTCCTAAGATCTGTTATCCATTCTCAGCTCTCCTCCTACTTATCCTCTAACAACTTGCTGAATCGATTCCAGTCCTGATTTAGACCGGGTCACAGTACCGTCACGGCCTTACTCAAAGTCACCGACGACATTCAGCACGCAATAGAACAGAAACAGCTCACTGTGATATTGTTCGACTTCAGCAGCGCCTTTAACTGCGTTGATTTCGAGATTCTCGTTGAGATACTGAAGTCCTTGAATGAGTCCTCCGACTCTACTAACTGGTACGACTCTTATCTTAGAGATCGCCAGCACCGCATAAATCGGAGACGACTTCAATAGAGTGGTGTAACCTCCTTGCCGGAGTCCTAGGGTGGTATACTCTTGGCCTTGGACTTAATGGGCCTCCCCCCTCTGATATGGTACCAGCTGTTGAGTTATTAAATGCCGATCTTGAGAAGATCAGGGTTTGGGCCTTGTCTAATGGTCTCCTTGTCAACCCTACCAAGTCACAGGCTATGATTATTGGTTCATGGTACTCCCTTACCCCTGATGCCCTTCCATGATAAGTAATAGTATTTATTTGTATCTATTTGACGACCCGAATGGCCGAGACGGCAGTGACCCTGCCTACGAAGCCAAGGGTCCCGGGTTCGAGTCCCGGTGGGGGCAAATATTTGTTTGACGAGAACGGATGTTTGTACCCTAGTCAAGGTTGTTTATCTATCTAAGTATAATATTTTATCTATATAAGTATGTGTATCGTTGTCTAGTACCCAAGATACAGGGAATCCTAGTTTGGTGCTAGATCAATGTGTGTCAATAGTGTCCAAGGTATTATTATTATTATTATTATTATTTATATGTTAAAAAATAATGCAATATATACATCTTGTTAGAGATAAGATCGCTTTTGTACATGTTCTATACTTTATATTTATTTTGCATTCACTGTTTTATGCGATAAAGTATACATTAAAGCTTCTTTTTCAATAGTAGTTGTCATTTGACCCATGGTCGGGTGGTCTGCCTCTTGGTATGTACCAAAATGTCATCGAGTTTATAGTGAGTAGTTACCTGAAAAGACCCCTTGAATCCTCCCGCGGGATGATCTGACCAGCACTGCACTTGGCCGTTCTCTAACGCCACAAAGAGAGCCGCTACAACCAGAAGAAAGATTCATTACTCATACAATAACAATCTAATTCATAATTATTTATTGAACAAAGTTATTTAAAAAGGATACATTAAGAAGCCGACGAACAATTAAATTTCCAAGCAGACTTAACACCATAATAATTTCAAATTGGATAAAATTTCAACGTTATATATGACACCGGAAAATAATACGATCCGCAAGTTTATAAATTTCCTAATATTTTTTCCGCAAGTTTATAAATATACTAACCTAACCTAACCTAACCTAACATAACCTAACCTAACCTAACCTAGCCTAATATAATCTAGAAGGAAGTTTATAAATTTCCTAGGAAATTTATAAACTTGCGGATCGTATTATTTTCCGGTGGCATATATACTGTTTTTCGTATTAATACAGTTTTATCTAAGTTCCTTTTGCAACATTTTCTAAAAATATTTGAAAAGTTTTAAATTTCATACATTTTTGGGACGTAAACGACGTAATTTTCACTTGTTTATTTTGCATTTAAAACTGCAGCAATAGAACTAATTGAACCACCGCTTATATTGTCATGTTGCATAATGTTACAAAGAAATCAAAGATATAATCAAGTTTCATTCATCATTTTTGGTAATCACGGAACTTGGGACTATAAGTACTCGCAAGGATGCAGAATTGGGACTCTCCATAATGTCGCAATGGCTCTGATCCAATCTACTTACACTCATCCAATCTCCTTACAGGCAAATCTACTTACAGGCATCCCGCATATATAATTTAATAAATAAAATACCAGATATACATACAAAAAACTACATAGAAAGTAAAAAACTTGTGATGACTTGGATAATCACTAAAAGCTACGAAGAGAATGAGAGCCTTATCTGTCAAGCAACATAAGATTATATTGTCATAAAATACTGGTAGATACTAACCGCACTTACACAATAGACACTTACACACCATACGCACCACACGTTCGCGCAGCCTTTGTATTAAGTTTTAAATAATTTGCAATTATGAGTCTGATATCACCACACCACAGTGATATCAAGCAAAGCTTGCAATTTTATCTCCGCTCCTTCGTCAGTAACAGTTCAATGTTCTTTCGAGGGATAACAATTCAGTTTTGCTTGTCCAACTTTGAAATATGAGGGAAACTGACCAAATTGTAATTCATTGGCTGACTCTCTCAGACTCATGTATTTCCACTTTAAAAGTTTATGTGACACTAATAGTCCCAGTTCCTTTTCAGCTTAGAGCCTTATCTGTCAAGCAACATAAGATTATATTGTCATAAAATACTGGTAGATATTAACCGCACTTACACAATAGACACACACACACCATATGCACCACACGCTTACACGACGCACGTACGCACGCATGCACGCGCAAACACACACACACATTCTTAGCACCTACTAGCACCTACCTATTAATTGTAACCAAAAACTATGGACTGAAGGAGCGGGGTTTTCCGAAACAGGTATTGATATTCTTAAAAGAAGGCCCCAGTTGTTATTGTAAGCGATGTAATAATTTAGTTACTGCAATAAACATATTTTATTTTATTTTTTATTTTAATAGGTCGACAGTAAAATGTGGATGACGGTCGATCGTCTTCCTACATAATAACATCATCCGAAAGAATCCTCAATGGAACCAAACTAATCATAAAGATACTTGAGTCATCCAAATCAGCCTTTTGCTTAAAATTGCTTTGTCCTGAAGCCTCATCATAGCCCCATTTGCTTACAAGTTTTACATTAGCCTTTGTATTAAGTTTTAAATAATTTGCAATTATGAGTCTGGAAACAGTTATATCAAGCAAAGCTTGCAATTTTATCTCCGCTCCTTCGTCAGTAACAGTTCAATGTTCTTTTGAGGGATAACAATTCAGTTTTGCTTGTCCAACTTTGAAATATGAGGGAAACTGACCAAATTGTAATTCATTGGCTGACTCTCTCAGACTCATGTATTTCCACTTTAAAAGTTTAAGTGACACTAATAGTCCTAGTTCCTTTTCAGCTTAATGTACATTTTTTAATTTAATCTGGACTGAACCTAAGTCCTGATGTCTAATAAGATGGTCCAAAATTCTGCTAACGTCTTCATTGCTATTATCCTTTAAAGTTTTTACTGTTGACCTTAACAGTTCTTCAGCAGACAATGAATTACGTAAATTTTGAATACCTCTTCTTTTTTGTGTTTAACCCAGTTCTTCGGATAATTTCCTCAGAATAAAGAAGTGGAAGCTTGATGTACACTACATATAGTAGATTTTTTTCGTCTTAGCGAACTCGGTCATAAATCATCGGAAGAGATAACAGCTTTAGAGAGTGGCTAACGCGGCTCACGCGCAGCGCGTTATCGATAAACAAATGAGTCATCGTCGGTGCACTAACTAAACAAATTACAGACGATCCGAACAGACACACACACAGTTTCACAGTTACTGATTTCGTCAATGTCCACAAAAAGTGCGGGTCGCCATTGCCCGATCTCCACATTCTTTCATCCGACATACCATACGAAATTTCTTTCTACCCTCTTAATTTTATTTTATGACTAAGTTCAAGATTCGCTTGACTGTGTTAACACAATTGAGTTGGTGTGGGCACAGGTGAAAGGCGAAGTTGCCACCAAAAACAGCACATTTAAAATTGCTGATGTAGAGAAATTACAGCACGAAGCAATTTCCAATGTGTCGAAAGAATATTGGCAGAAAAATGTGAGGCACGCTGAAGATCTCCAAACTGAAGATTTACGAAAATCTTACCTCACTTTACGTGTTCGGCACGGGGCGGGGCGGCGTCTTTGACTCGGCTTATCTTTAGTTCGCAGTTCTTTATCGACTACAGTTACGCTCATTCCTATGTGAAAACAATAGACTCCTATCCTGCGCATGAGTGCGATAAAGAGATAAGATATCACACTCTCGCTCCTATGATTTATAAACGAGTTCGCACAGACGAAAAAATTCTACTATAGGAGGTAGATTTTCTATATTGTCGGATGGCTCACCGTCAATAACATCAACCTGTTCTCCTTCAGAGCTTAGAAACTGGGCCATACATTTCATGAAAATTATTGAAAGAATGATTAGCAGCATTCCATTTACGTTTTATATTAGAAATATACTTCCGGCAAAATTCTGAGAAAATCACATTATTCATTCAATTGCAAGCCAAGCTCCTGTTTTAGATGGTCACAAAATTTCACACTATCCGAAAATGTTTTAAGATTCTCTTTTAAAAGCATAAATAAGTCGATATTATTCACGACATATTTTGTATCGATCGCGAATATTTGAGAAATTGTACAGAATGATAGCTACCACTGTTAGTGAACACTTGAAATTATTTATAAAGGCCATAGCTAGATTTTCCTTCTAGGCTTAAAATAATTTAATAATTTGTTGTACAAGATAACAATTTAGAGTAAATGCCACAAAATATGTTGTAGGCTTGCAGGTTGGTTAAAAAATATATAAAATCAGACTGAATACATAATGATTATATATTCAGACTATAGTAGTGTCTTATCTCTTTTAGAAATGTTAGGACAGAATTTTCCGTGCGCTGAGATCAATTAAAGACACGTACATCTAGACAACGCGTTATCTATATCAGCGGTTCCCGAATGGTGTTCCGCGGAACCCTGGGGTTCCGTAGAAGGCTCTCAGGGGTTCCGCAAAAATTCATGATTTCGATGTTTTTTTTCTAGTCTAGCTAGCTATTTTTAATCGCTTTACTGGTACCTTTGATATATTTAGATATAGATATGTTTTTTTTTAAATGGACGTAATTATTATCTTAATTTAAAATATTGTATTCCGAAATTATGTTTAGGTACCTATCTATGTAGGTTGGTACCGCTCGCGAGTGTAAATACGAGTTCGCGACAGGTAGCAAGGTCTGGCGGCCGGACGGGGAGCTGCGGCGGCGGGAGCGGGGGTCACCGCCCGCGCCGCCCGCCAGTCACCAAATCAGTCGAGTCAGCACCATAAGTGAGACTGCACGTGATTACGTTTTTGATGACACATGCTCAAAACTCGACAATAACGATAAAACCGGTCAAGTGCGAGTCTAAATCGCGCACGAAGGGTTCCGTACCACCGTTCAATGGAAGCGATGGTGTGGAGTGAATAGTTTGGATTTTACTCAGCAAAATATTGTTTACAAAGTTATTGGTGCGGTTACTTTCACACTCCATGTACGTAACCAGGTGCATCCATAAGTTTGTATGTGGTATTGAAAGAATTGTTGTATGGGAGCCCCCTTAAATATTTCTTTTATCCTGTTTTTTAGTATTTGTTGTTATAGCGGCAATATAAATACATAATCTGTGAAAATTTCAACTCTCTAGCTAGCTAGGTTCTTGAGATACATCCTGGTGACAGACGGACGGACGGACGGACGGACGGACAGCGGATCTTAGTAATAGGGTCCCGTTTGGAATCCTTCGGGTACGGAACCCTAAAAAGCAACATTAAAGATAGTAATTGCAGTGATTGTTTTCAGTTTTACAAGCATTGTTAGGATAAGCAGGTATGTTTTAATATTTTTACTTATTATAAAACGATAAGAAGTAGATTTTTCCTAAAATATTTCTGTTTCTTACTTACAGTTAACTATGGATAAATGGCTAAAAACTGGGCTTGCTAAGGGGAAACGTGGTGCAAGCTTTTCGAACACTAATGCTAATACTAACCAACCTAACCAAGCTTTTGACCAAGTCTCACCATCACCAGAAGGAGAGTTAATTGAAAACATTTCGGAAGATACCAGTGGTGCTAGTTGTTTAGTAAGAAAATAATAATTTTATTTAATGTACCTACTCATAATAACCTGTGTATCGCCGCACACGGGTGTTTGTGGCGGCGTTTTGAAGCGTATGGCGACCACAAGAAGCGAGCAGCGCGTGGCCACCTCACTCCTAACTCTTTATTAATCTGTGCCTCACGCTTCAAAACACCGCCACACGTCATCCACCCCACCTTATATCTATTATGATACGGCGCGCATGTCCATAAACGTGGCTGCCGCGCGCTTCAGCTTCCTTAGTGGCCGCTTCTAGTTTCTTGCAGCGGCGTTTGTGGCTGTCGTGTACGGGGACACTCACACAAACTAAGCTGCGATTTTATAACTTAATTCTAATTATTTTTTTAAAAGTCACATGTGTGTGCCAGCCAGAGTGATTGGTACTAAATATGGTGCCAGCACTTTTATAAGAACTTATTTTTTATTACATTATTTTTTCAGAGAATAGGTACGGAAGACTCTTTTGTTGTACAAAATCAGCAAAATGCAGTGACACCAACTACCGACCGGACTGAACGTCAAGAGGGAACTTCTTCAAAAAAGAGGAAATATGATGAGTCCTATCCTATCCTATATGATGAGCTATGGATTTATACCGGTAGGGAATGCTGAAAATCCTGATGGGAAATGTGTTGTTTGCAACAGGATTTTGTTTAATAGCTCTCTGGCACCTGCAAAACTTAAGCGTCACCTTGACACTGATCATCCTCACCTCAAAGATAAAAACATTAGTTTTTTTGAAAGACAAAGAGATGTACATCAAGCAGGTGTGACGGCTTTACAAAATTATGCAAAAACCGATAATGAAAACGCAACGAAAGCCTCATTTATGCTAAGTTATAGCGAGCTGGAAAACCTCATACAATCGCTGAGGATTTATTAAAACCATGCATATCTGAATTTGTCACCTGCGTGCTTGGAGAGGATTCAGCCAAGAAAGTCGCAGCAGTTCAGTGTTCGAACAACATCGTATCTGACCGTATTCATAAGATTTCAGACCACATCGAAGATGAATTGATGCAACTGGACGAAAGTACGGATGTTGCTGGACTAGCGATACTGCTCGTTTTTGTTAGATATCCATTCGGAGGATCTATCGAAGAAGATTTGTTTCTCTGTGCTCCTTTGGAGACCAATACGACTGGAGAAGAAATTTTTAGAGTCATTGATAACTACATGAAAAAACAAAATATTGATGGGAACAAATGTAGAGATGTATGCAGCGATGGAGCTGCAGCCATGATTGGAAAAGTAAAAGGAACAGTGTCAAGAATTAAAACTGTTGCGCCAAATTGTACTAGCAGTCATTGCATTTTACATCGACATGCTACTGTCGTGAAAAGAATGCCATCTGATTTAAAATAAGTCCTTGATCAAGCCGTACAAATCGTCAATTTTGTGAAAATGCGTCCACTGCAGTCAAGGCTATTCAAAAAGACGTGTGAAGACATGGAAAGTCAGCACCAATCACTCCTTCTACACACGGAAGTGAGATGGCTTTCCAGAGGAAGGGTTTAACCAGATTTTACGAATTGCGCGATGAACTGAAGGTTTTCTTACAGACCCTCCCTTCGCCTGCAAGTGCTAGCCATCTCGAACTGTTGCGCGACGAGCGGTGGTCAATGAGATTGGCTTATCTGGCCGACATATTTGATAAATTGAACATAGTGAGCAGCTCTCTGCAGGGAAGACAGATAACCATGTTTACAGTGAGCGACAAAATATCTTCATTGAAAGAGAAAATCGCCTTCTTGATTGAATGTCTTGAACAAAAAAGTTATGACTGCTTTCCGCTACTCCAGCAATTTCTCAAAAAAAACATCTTCAAATCGCTCCAGACATGAAAAAAAGTATATGTGAACATTTGACAAACCTGAAAAAGTCTTTGGACGAATATTTTCCAGAAGAAAAGTTACAGTTACAGGAAATCGAATGGGTCCAAAATCCATTTAGGATTCATACCAAACCTTCAACATTGACTGTGTCGGAGTATGAAAATTTAATTGATATTAAAAATTCATCCACACTCAAACAACTTTTTGAACCAAAAGCTACCACGAACCCGAGCCAATTTTGGTTTGGCCTGAAAAACGAATACCCGGGCATCGTCGAAAAGGCTATCATGGCGTTACTTCCATTTGTGTCAACTTATAGATGCGAGGCTGGGTTTTCAGCTTACGCCTACACGAAAAATAAGTTTAGGAGTAGGCTGAATGCTGCACCAGACCTCCGAATCCAATTATCAGACATAAAACCTGACTTCAATGTTATTTTGTCAAAAACTATGAAAAGATTTCATTCTTCGCATTAAGTTAATCTAAATTAAATATTTTTTTGTTATAACTAAATAGATATTTTTATCTTAAAAAGTCTTTCTTTTAAAGTTAAACTATACTTACAAGATGCGAACACCAAGCCGAAAAGCCTCAGTATGGTGTGATCTCACGTAAAAAAACAATGTTACAGTAAGTTTACTTCTTACTTGATCTAGGGTTCCGCACAAAAATGGTGAGCCAAAAAGGGTTCCATAGCCAAAAGAATTCGGGAACCGCTGATCTATATTACTAACACAGTATGAACGAAATCACTGATAATATATAAAAAAAAAAAAGTGATGGCTCAATCGGCAGTACAAGTTTGATAAAAATAATCTTAATTTTTTTTTAAATTTGTATTTGTAATAATAGCAATATCTCTATATGGTACTGAATACTGGACAATCCGAATGCAGGACTTCAGTTGACATATAGCACGTATATGGAACGTGTGCGTAAATGGAAGGAAAAATAGAAGGTGCAAGAACAAGGGGAAGACCACCTGCACGCTGGTGTGGTGACACGCAGGAATACTTGCAGCTTGGTCTACAAGAGGCAATACACGCAGCCCAGGACATAACAAAATGGAGATCCTCGGTCGAGCCCCGCACCAACAACCGTGAGAGTCACAATCAGATGTAATGAATATCATTAATAAATTATTTCTATGTCTAATTATATGTCAATCCTCAGCCATGAGGAGACTAGAAAGAAGAAGTTATAATGCGTTTCCTTCATTTATTAATATTTATAGAGCAAATTCAAATCAATCACTGTAGTGGGTTATGTCTCCAAAAGTATCTAAGTTCAGCTTCGTTTATCCGTAGAACCGGGAAGTCCGGGGCCATGTTATGTATTTGGTGATGTATACAAACACCCGTAGATAAAGCTTTCAAAAAACTAGCTTGAGCACTTTTTAGAGTTGGTACTTATAGAGCAAATTAGATATCGCTCCATACATTAATTTTATTAAATCAAATTTTCTCGCAAATTATAACAGTTACAACAAAAAAGGCTCTGAAATCATATGGTTGCCTTAACATAAGTTGCATAAAATTCACTTTACCTAATGTAAGGCAAGTTGAGAGTAACATTGTATTATTGGGGAAAGACAAACTAAAACAAGTAGATGAAACTGTATTTCTCGGCATCACTATTGATGCCAAAATACAGTGGCGTCCTAATTTTGTAAAATTAGCACATAGACTTAGCTCCGCAGCATATGCTGTTAAAAGAATCAGGGAATTGACTGACGTTACAACTGCTAGGCATATATTGTATTGTATATTTGAGTTATTTCCATAGCATTATGTCCTACGGCATACTACTATGGAGACGGGCTGCTGACATTGAGACCATCTTCATTTTGCAGAAGAGAGCAATCCGATTTATATATAAGCTAGGTGATAAAGAGTCTCTGAGTTTATTTCTCCAAAGAAACCAACATCCTAACAGTTGCAAGTCAATATATCTATGAAAACATAATGTATGTGAGGAAAAATATCAGTAGCTTTAAAACCATTGATAGCCGCCACAATTTGCAAACTAGAAATAAACATAAACTTACTTTTCCAATGTTCAGACTCACAAAAGTTAGTAGTCCTTTTATGGCACACTGTATACGCTTCTACAATCAAATTCCGCAAGAAATACAAAACTTAACTGAAGGTCGATTCAAAAAATGTATAAAGCACACTTTGTGCACAAAGGCCCACTACAAAATTAATTCCTTTTTACAAGACACTGTCACCTGGCATTAAACCAGTTCATTGCTCCCATAATAATTAGGCACCTACTTAATGTTTCATTATGCTTGCTTGATTATGTTATGACGTTCATTAAGCCTCAATTTTTGTGCAATTATGAATAAAAATCTTTGAACTGAACTGAACTGAACTGATGAGGACTATCGATTACCATATATAAAATAATGATAAGTAACAAAAAAAATGTAAGTCCGCAATATCGAATCCCACTATACGCCCGCACGTGTCAGGAGAGATAGCGATATGTCGAACGAACATTGGCGTTTGCCTCATATTGCTCTTGATCGGATGTCCGCCGGCGTCTTAAGAAAAAAAATATGTACAAAGGGAAGTTTATCTCTAAAAGAGATTTCTTCTAGCAAACCAAGGCACGATAAAAAAAAGTATTATGAAAGGGTAGGCAGTGCACAATATCTAATCTATAATAAAATACATATAAATTAAATATCTATCTATGGAAAATAAAATCCTATCAAATACATATATATTTGTTAGGATACTCCACCACACCCAGGGACGCAGGAGGGGCCATCCTTATGAAAGCGCTAGCGCGCGTCGCTTGTGTCACTTTGTTTCAATGCGTACGGATGCGCTGCCGGGTAGCGTACCGGGTATTGGCAGATAATATTATGATTAACATATCACACTGTTTTTCGTAACATTCTCTTTTCAGTTTCCACCGCCAAAATTTGTTCTCCACTATTGTCATTGTCAAATCTAATCAACTCAAAATCCTCAACCGAGAATCATAACAGGTAGTTTAATGTTTCGCACATCTCTGTTACGATACAAACAACAACTGCATCAAAACAAAATGACCACAAATCACCGGTGAGACGTTGTGACCTAGCACCGCACGCGCTTGGTGCGCTAATCTACTTTCTCTTTCACGCCTAGTGCATGCATGGGTCGCAGCGGCAGCGTTGTACCCCACGGGCTATTCAGACGATGAATTGTGAATGTGACCACTGAAAACCCCGTGTGGTAGGTACAACGCGGCGTCGCGCTGTAGCGCTCTGGCTTTTCAAGAGGTTCGAAATACTGAAAAGCCCGTGGGGCACAACGCGGCCCAGCGTTGTACCCCACGGGCTTTTCAGAAGACGCGCCCGCGTAGCCCTTCGGTGCAATTTACTACGGATTATAATCCGTAGTATTATTATTATTAATAAGGAATATAGGTACCTCTGTATTCCTTATTTTAGCTCTAATTGATTTTAACTTTTGATTGGTAAATGATTCTGTTACTTTGACGAATAAGTTTTTAAGTTCGATAAGTGCAAACTGTAATTAGTTTTTAGGTTACAAATAACAAAAAAAATAAACAGCGATTAACCTCAAAACAAACGTCAAACCCCATATATTTTTGTTTTTAAACAAGTGTTGAACAGTAGTTTATTTTTTTTGGTATGGCCCTATATATTTTTTTTTAAATTGAGATTTCTAAATAAATACCAATACATACGTAATGTACAAAGAGTTTACATATACAACTATCACGACAGACAGAGGCAGTGCTCTTTTACCGGGTTTTTGAAAAAGAAAAGAGTCGGACTGTTTCTTATAGTGCAAGGAAGTGCGTTTCACAGTCGGACAGCCTGCAACCTGAAGGTGTGCTCATATACGGAGCTAATTTAGAAAAACTCTAGCAAGCTAGACATACATGTATGTACATATGTAAGCATACGTCATTCGCCTGAGTGCTGAGTGTCATGCGTATCGCTCGCACTCACCAGAATGCATGGAGAAGGGCCTGGTCTGAAGAAAGATGCAGGCATGCACAGCCAGGTGCCGCATGGCCTGCGCGAGCACCGGCAGCCCCACGGAAGAGACGCGACGCGCACGCGCCTTCGCGATGGCGAGGCTTGGGTCGATGGCCTGACGCACGCCGCCCATGCTGCCCGGGAAAGATAACAATTCAAAACTTTCAAGGATGATCTTCCATTATTTGGTAACTTGGAATTTATGCCATTTGTATTATTTTAGTAAAGTCTATATATGTATATATTTTATATGAGTTCGCACATCTTCCACCTCGTTGGTGAGGTGCCTTTCTGCATCGTTTGTTTCGATTTCTGGTGTCTCCTTACATTCATCAATAATTAAAATCCTATAGTATAAATATTTTTTTACATTTAGATATTAAATTATAATAATAATTATTATTATTATTATTTGTATACATTATTATTATTATTATATTTGTCACTTTTTTTTCTCTTATAAATATATTTTTTTTTTCATAATTTCTATTTCCTTGATTTAATGATTAAACATTTGAGGTATTTGGAGAAGCCAGAATTATACCGGGTTGCCCTTAACACAATTAACTTAAACCTAATAGTAGTTTATGTGACTGCTACATAATGGAGGGCATTAATACTCGAGAGTGGGTTTATATAATAATATCACTCGAGAGTTTTAATGCCTAATTATGTACAGTTACATACACTAGTTTATCTACACACATATCATAGGCTCTCTTTAGGTTCTTCTGTGTTCAGGAACCGCATGTTTGACCAGCATTGTGGCTCTGCAGTTGTTTAGCTTGTTCTGTAGCACCAACGTGCCGCAGGCGGGCGTCGGCGTTCGAAATTTGAATGCCAGTACCAACTTCACAGACAAACTAGGGGCGCACGCAGGCGGGAGTCGGTGTTCGAAATTTGAATGTCATAATATGCAGAAAAATTACACATTATGGTCATAATGTGTAATTTTTCAGATATGAAATGAGTTTTTACCAAGTAGTTTAACATTATGCTGATCGTAACGTGCGGTTTTTGTACGCAGTAAAGAGGGTTTATGATACGTGTGTAGATAAAATATATAAAACACACGTTATTTACATTAAGTTATTTGCCTTAACTGAGGTGCATCTGTTTAATTTATATATTGCTATAATATAATAATATTAAAATGTATATAATATTAAAATGACCTACTATAATTAAATCATATTAAATGTCAATATATACGAAATGTCAATTTAAGAAATTATGTCAAAAATTATGAAAGTCAAAATTCAAAAAAAATATTTCAATAAAATAAATAGTCAAATGTCATAATAATTGCACACAAGTAAAGTAAAAGTAAACACAAGTAAAGTCTTTTGACCCCTCTTATTTAGACCCACTGACCTGCACCTCCCGACGCTGACAGTCGAGGCTCGCCTACCGCCCCCGCCGATGCTGGGCGAGGAGGCGCGGTTCGCCTCGCGTTTGCTGTAGTGCATTTTGATACGCAGCATCGGGTCCGTGCACGAGAACCGTCTGCAAGAAGCAAAATGGAGGGGGGTACACAATCTTATCAGGTCACTGTTGGGCCTCCCACCTCTTCCATTTCGTACTTCGATAGTGTAAAAAAATTATATATCCCGATTCCATTCTCATTAAAATTAAAGTCGCTTTAAACAACAGCTCGAGGGAAATAATCGCGTTTCAAACGACAGTTTGAAATTTGCAAATATCGGTCAAATTTGAAATTGATTACGATAGAAATTCCTAGGTTTCGGAGATATGTAGGCATAGAGCTACGGGTACCCTGCGCTGGTCCCAGCCAACTGACCGTTATACTGATGGGTCTTTGACTTCACATTCTGGAATACGCCGGGGACTACGAGTATAATCATCATCATCCCATCCCACATTGACCCACAGCTGACATACGCATCTTCGCTAAAGCGACAATATTTCCGGTTCTGTGCCAACCGCATCCATCAGTTACTCCAGACTACAATACCCCATTAAAATTTAAACACTTTCGGGGCAGTGAGCAAGGTATTAACCTTGAGGTGGTGAGGCGAATATGCAAACCTAGAAGCCCTGTCTCCCTCGGTGGTGACATGAATCGGCTACATTTATTTATTAATTTATCTGTAATCACCTGTAAGGTTGTCCAGTCTCCAGCTTCCACATAACCAACTCGGAGTTGTAGCTGCTGGTGATTATAGTGAGCGGCGGGCGCACCGCGGCTGCTAGCACATCGTCACTGTGGCGCACTTCCCAATCCTTGCCGGTGGCGGAGGTGCCTGTGTCCTCGAACTCTGTGATGTGACGGTTCCAGCCGACTGCTAGGATCCTAGAATGGGAAGATTGGTGAAAATTTGACAAAGGCCCGGCTGTGCAGCCGACGACTCAACAAAACAGCCTTTTGTAAATTTCAAATTACGCAAAATAGAAGCATAAAAGCAGTTGTTTCTTTAGACTGCCACTCTCATCTCAAGTCACTTGTGATTTACAAAAGTTTGTTTTGGCCTACTGCGGCGTCTCAAGGAACACTCAATGTCGTGCTATCACTGTATCTCGCTCAGAAACTGACAGCACCAACGGACCAATGAATAAGCGGTACTTTTTTTGAGCAGCAATCTAAGAAGGCCCGAATATACAACAGCCAAAGTTAAAGGACAGACATGACATAGTCGCGCCAGGCCAATAAATGCTGCTAAGCTTTAGATAGTCTACCTAATATTATAGCTTACATCGGAGATATAATATTTAACAATTTTGCAAAGCTACTGTGACTCCACTAACCTCCCCTCCACCCAGAATACATTGGTAACTTCAGCCATGTGTTCTATATTCATGTTTCTCATACACGCTCCGGTGTTGAAATTCCATACCTGGATCAAGACATCATTAAGGGACTGACTGTGGATTTAAAAGATGATAAAATCAATTGACTGGTTTAGTGAGTGGGCTGGTTTATAAATATCCAAGACAAACGGTACACTCTGTTTTTCTCGAGGAAATCCTTGGCATTGATTTGAAACCGGAACTTCTGGCATGCTAGGCAGAGTCTCGACCACTACGCCATAGAGGTCATCAAAACCACAATGAACACTACAGTGAATACAGATTGTCGGCACATTATTTATTTTCATACTATTACTCACATACTTCGCGTGTTCTGTGGTTCTACGACTGAGCGGTGCGGTACACCGCTCAGTCGCTTTATGACTGTTCTTATGTCAGACGTTTTGTAATAAGAAAAAAAATACACGGCTCGTTCGCATACATATTGGGGTGCTTACGGGGCCTACTTCTGTGTATGGTCTGTGCTTTTACTATTTTAAATCGGACGTTCCGTTAGGTGACGAGACGAAACACATTGTGAGGAGATCTTCACATCTCAACAGACGCTGTAATGGGCTAGGCAATTGTTTATTAACTGATCCGCAAAATTACCATGACCGTCTTAAAACAAGTCTTGGAATTAGATAAATAAAGCCCATAATGGCGTCTTGGAATGGAAAAGGTTGTCATGGTGATGTCTTTTTTTAACCTAACCATTAGGATTAGGTTAAAAAAAGAACCTTTAAGAATAGCGATTACGCTATTCTTAAAGGTTGTGGAACCCCCCTTGTTGGACTGATACAACGTCTTATGCCGATTTAGTTTAGGAACCGAAACTGTTCCGCAAAATTACCATGGCCGTTTTAAAACAAGTCTTGGGATAAGATAAATAAAGCCCATAATGGCGTGTTGGAGTGGAAGTAGCTGCCATGAGTGATGTTCTTGTTTTTAACCTTATCTGGATTGCTATAAAGGTTGTGGTAACCCCCCAGGTCCAACTGTGCCCCTGCAACCCCTTATGGAAAAGTCATGACGCTATAGGAGCTCATACCTTTAAAGTCCCGTTCCTGGCACCTGTCAGCAGCAGCTGGTAGCCAGGGTCGAAGCAGGCGGCGGTGATCTCTACCGGTATCTGCTCGCCGTGAAGGAGGCGCGTGTGGGCGTCCAGCACCATCGCGTTGCGCTTGCCTGATATTTCAGTGATCAGAGTGGGAAGCACGTATATTTGACAGATTTAAAAAGTATTAGCTGTCCGACGAAATGAACCTTATGACATTGTGCTTGAGATCCACACCCCGTTCAATTCGAATACTTAACGGACAGTGGGTAGCACGAATAATTAAGTATAGAAAAATTATTTTATTGAACTGCCAGTAACTCTTATGTACAATATAATGTACAAATCGAGAACAGGTCTATATATTTTACCTAAAAAAGATACATTGAAGACTCAAGAAAGGATCACAAGAAAATAATCGGGTGGAACCCTTTTGTTAAGACGCCAACAGTTATCAAAGAAGTCAAGGCACACGTTTTAAGAAATCATGTCCAAATACAGAAATTGATGGATTTAGTTATAGGCTTAAGTAGAAACGTTTTAAAAAGATGCTGAATGAGGACCTAAGACTGTGAGTTTACAGGAATAAAGTGGTCATATTCTGAATGAGCACAAAGTGAAACAAGCGCGAGTGTTGTGTAAGCGGCACGCAAAAAACAAGCAGCGTGATACTCTGTTTATTGATGATCAAAGAGTCTCCAGAAGTACTCCACAAGTTCTGCGGAAGCCGATAATACCATTCTTATTGTTTAACATGGTCATCATCCGTCGACAACCATGATTTGGCTGGGAGTCTCGTATTTTACCCGATTTTTTTTTTACTAACGTGAAATATCTATGCCAGACGCTTTTTCGAGGACGGTATCGGGTATTCCAGTAGAGCTCCACACACCCAAAGCCAAAACCTCTTAGGACTGTTTCGAGCGCAAGGAAATTAACTCTGTAATACATGGTTGTATTCGATGTAGGGTTGAAAATATGTTATGGTCATGTAGCTCCCGATCGTATCTAATTTACTTCGTCTGGGCGTCGTTAAGGCTCTTGGAGAAAGATGAAAGGGGCTATTTGTTATTTTCGTATTATTGTTGTACTGCGCCGACGCATGTTTGTGACGCGTCGGTCATTATGGACAGTGGAGCGTCGGCCAACGGTGATATCAGTGTAGCGGCGTTGCTTAGACTTTCCTTACACTGCATAAATCAATTGATTGTCTCAGGTGTCCATTCTATTTCTGATTTGTCTTTCTTCTTGGCGCCGGTTAGGTATTTGTTGAGACTCTCTTAATGTTTGGCTGCTTTTGGCAAACTTTGGCGGTAGAAGTTAATCATGCCGAGGAAACGTCTTATTTCTTAACGGTTTTTGGTCGGCGGACTCTTGGATGACCTTGACCTTCTCCGGAAGTGGTTTTATTCCATCTTGCGTGATTATAATTCGATTATTAGATATAATTCGACCCTAATCGATTTCAGCCCGTCCGAACTCACATTTAGCTTGATTGAGTGTGATGCCGCTGATGTCTAACCTCTTCAAAAGTTCGTTAAGATGCTGCTTGTGCTGCTCTTCTGATTTTGAAGCTATCAGGATATCGTCAATATGTTCATTCATTCTATTCTTTCAATCTCCTGCTTGACTTTGTGATACTTGTCAGTAGGTAATAGGCTGCATTTGGCGTGAATTACGTGACCGTTGGTGATGATCTGGAGCTTGACATGGTGTTTTGGCTCAGCGAGTGCCTTGATTGGCTTGATTATGTTTGGGTATTTTCCCAATATCTCCGGATATTTATCTTCAAGCTTGATGGTGCGAAGAATCGGTGTATTCGACTAGATAATGTTTTCCGTAGTCAGAAGTCCTGTTCTCCCATCAATAAGTTTTTGTTTCGCAAGTCCACCAAAATATTGTAATATTTTAAAAAATCAACGCGATGTCATAAACGATCCATTGGTATGTTCGCTGACGTTAACGTTATCGTTTTTTCGCCGTAAGTACTTATTTCCGTCCCATTTGCAGCGTATATCTTGTATGTTGATGTAGTTTGTCGGCCTTGCTTCGGCAGCACAAAAATGTTTGCGCCTGCGTCTACCGGAAAACGGTACCCACAGTTTCGGTCGGTAACGCAAAGTGTGTTGGCCGGGATAATAGCATTGACGGCGGCCTGGGTAAACGCTGACCCTAGTTTTCCGATGACGATGACTTATTGATGACGATAGATCCCTCATGCGGCATAGTATTGATCCCCAAGGTCTATCACGTCGTCTAGTTTCTGTAATTGTCACTCTTATGACTCCTCGTAAACTGCTAAAAGTCGTGTTAAGGGCGCCGTACTTGTCGGTCCCTGGAGGTGCAACAAGAATGTTTGAAATTTGTCGGATTGCGTCTTTGCCGAGCTTCGAGACAACCTCATTGCATAATGGGCAGACCTTGTTGGTTGTCTGGTATTCCTTCTTTGGATACTTCCCGTAATTCCCATATTTGCTGAATCCTTGATGATGAGAGGTTTGCTTCAGCTGTGGTGGCGTTGGCTCCTTCTCTTATGTATGGATCGGTGCCAAGGCAGTAAACTTTGATTCGAGGAAATCCATAAGCTCTTTAAGCTCTGGTATGTCGCGAGGCGATTTGCATGACTCTTTGTAGTCTAGATAAATCTCGCTGACCAGCTGTACCAACAGAGGGTTCCAGGTGTCTATGTCCATGAACAGGTTCCGTATGGCGTGTATGCACTCCGAAGATTTATTGAACAGGCTTTTGATTTTGATTTCGAATGTTGTTTGTTTCTCTATGTTCGGCTGGTTTAGTAACAACTTGACGTGTTTGGTAAAGAGAAGCTTTCGGTTGTTGTATCTATGTACCAGCAGTTCCCATGCCGTATCGTAGCTATCCGATGAAGTATGCAGGTTCTGAAGGGATTGCTCTGCTTCTCCTTCAACTTTCCTTTCAAATGTTGCATTTTCTCGCTCTTGCTTAGACCATTGTTATCACAATATAAACATTGTTTCAATGTAGAGGTCGTAAAATGTCGGCCACAGCGTGAAATTGCCTGTGAAGTTGTTGCCAGCTTAGGCGTTGCATGCTCCTGATGTTTTTGTATGAGTCTTCGAACGAGTAGAACTGCTGATCGCATTCTTCATTCGATCCTTGCAAAATACTGTCGATCCGTAGATGTAGAGAGTCTATAGTTTTCCAAAGTTTCTGAAAGTACTTGAGCTCATTTTCCAATTCCCATTTATCACGAATGTCTTCCACCTTCAAGCTCCTTACAGCTCTGCTGAGTGCCATGAAGTAGGTTTTCTGCATGGATAGCAGGTCCGACACTTCATTCGGTGCCTACGAAGTGCCGGAGAACGGCACTGGTACTGAGGGTATGGTTAGCTTGATTGCAGGAACGTCAGACTTCTGCGCCGGCGACTGTTGCAGTAGGAAATCATCCTATGGTGTCGACGGGAACGTTGTCGTATTTGTTAGAATTGCTTCTCCGCGAAGTATGGCTTGCTGTAGTCTCTGATTGTTGGCTTGGAACTTGGTCCAAAGTTTGTCCAATTTAACCAAATGCTCGCATGTCGCGCGTGATTCGGACATGGGACATTCTTTTCCAAAGTTCCTGTCTATTAACTTGATATTTTTAAGTATTTCTTGTTGACGTTGACTCCATAATGCGCAAAAGCGTTGAAATTGTTTGCTGCTTCGCTTAGTTTGTGTTTTAGTTCTCTGTGCGAAGGTCGTGTATTGTGTGACTGTAGTGTGTATATATGTATATATATAATGTTGGTTGATAGATTTATTTCAAACTCAGCGATTGCTGTTTCGAGAATGCTTTTTATTGTATACTTATTATAATATAGTTATCTCGGTTGGCCTAGTTAAATATCTACAAACTATGCATAATATACTGCCGAATTGCCGAACGACGACCTCTGTGGCGCAGCGGTTGTGGCTATCATGCGAGAGGTCCCGGGTTCGATCCCCGGCTGGGAGTAAAGAAAAAAAACCTCATCCATCAGATTTAACATCGTTGATTTCTGTTTATGAATTCTATTGCTCAAATATGATCCAACGCTTTGTTTCTAACTCCGTAATGACTTCATTTCATTAGAATCGTATCATGATCAACACAATCAAATGCCTTCGAGAGATCGCAAAAAATGCCGGTAGCAACAAATCAAATCAAAACAAATGTCTTCATTACATTTACATAAACTTAGCAAACGCAATTTTTTGCCTCTTCGCTACATTGGACCACTGTGAGAGAATAAGGGCGTAGAAACTCCCACAGATTGCTTTTTAGACCTCTTTTAAAAATTGCTTGATCTTAACTAATACAAATATTACAATATTAATTACTATAGTTAATAAGCAGGAATGCATTATTACAAGATTATTAACCCCAAGGACTGTGTTGAGCGAGATTAGCCCCATAAAGTCCCATCATTTAAGTAGTCTTGAACATTGTAATATCCCCTTTTCGACAAAGTCGCTTTAACATGCTTTTTAAATTGCTCAAAAGGCAATTTCAAAATCTCCCGAGGTATCTTATTGTAGTAGAGAATGCACTGACCCTTGAAAGAATTGCTAACCTTCGCCACAGAATATTTAATAGTACTACGTACAGAAAGATACACTTAATTAAATAGCTACTCTCGCTGCGCCACAATAAAGCGCAATCTAGCTCGCACCTGCGCTACGTACAACAATCGCTAAGCACCTACAGAATCGGTAGTCCCGCCCGTGCAGGCTAGATTGCGCCGCAGCACTACGCCTGAGAGCTTCTTTTACTCTGACATCACAAGGTCGTCCTGTAAACTCCTGTCTCACTTGATCACCCTAGGATTACCTACGTGCGATTTGTGTTTGTGAATTTTAGTCCACTCTGTGTAAGAGAGGTGTTATATTAGTACTTAATCAGGCTATTGACAAATTCTAAGGCTAGGTTGGTACCTTCCTTCTTACTTACGTAATTGTAAATTGTTTTATACTGGGTCTAAAGTGTTTACCTAAAAACAAAAAGGTATTCAATTAAAAAGGAATCGAATTTTATTTGTGAACAATTCTTTTTGATACCCTAACATGTTAGATACTTAAGTCATTGTTGTTGCAAAAATCACAGAAAAGTTGCTTATGAGGAGCGGCTAGCGCGCGAGGCGACTGCCAGCCAAGCGAGCGGCATCATAACTGAATTCCCGTCAGGCGGGTTGGCCGGACGAATGTACCTAAAGTCTTGAGTGAGACCCCCCTGCCTTCGCGAGTCTAACCCGGGGAGCAACTTGTCTGCGATTATTTCTTAGGTTAACATTACAGCTATCGCTAAGTTTGGAAAATGTTGTGAGGTTCTTGCGTACATATATTTTAGAAAATAAATTTACTAGCTACAGTTAGTACGTCGATTTCTTTAAAAATCTCTCTTAAGGAGTCTGTGGGTTTTAAATTATAAATTGCTCGAATAGCTCTTTTCTGTAAAATAATAATAGTTTGAATATCCGTTGCTTTCCCCCACAACAAGATACCATAGGACATGACATTATGAAAGTAACTAAAATATACTAGCCTAGATGTAGCCACATGCGTGTTTTGTCTGATATTCCTAACAGCGTAAGCCGCAGAACTTAATTTAACAGCTAGTTTATCTATGTATCTATGTAGCTAGTCTATCCCCACTGCAATTTGCTATCAATGGTCATTCCAAGAAACTTCGTGTCATTTACTAATTCTAACGTGCTGTTGTCTATCACTAAACTGGTCTCAACTTGCCTGAAATTTGGAAGTGAGAATTTGATACCCTTGGTTTTACCAGCGTTTGACAATAAATTATTAACTTGAACCAATTCAAGGTTAAAGACAATACTCTATTAACATCCTCAAAATCTTTTTTTGTCTTTCAATTTTGAAGACCATCATATAGTGAAGTACCATCAGCAAACAACACTTTGTCAGTCAATTTCTCCACCATGAAAGGCAGATCGTTAATATATACCAGGAATAAGAAAGGTCCTAATATGGAACCTTGTGTAACGCCAATTTTTACTCCCGATTAATCAGATTTGACGCTGTTGACTTCTGCCGTTTGAATTATATTGCTTAGGTATGATCTAAGTAGACCCAACGCCTTATTTCTAACTCCGTTATGATTTAATTCCGTAATGATCAACACAATCAAAAGCCTTCGACAGATCGCAAAAAACACCGATAGCATCCTGTGCGGCCTCCTGCATCCGTAGTTGATTTATCCCTAGTGAAACCGTATTGTTTGGCGTGGAGTTGTTTTGTACGGTTGAAGTGTGAGAGCATTTGATTGATCTTTTCAAATAATTTACTTAGTGATGGGAGAACAGATATTGGTCTGAAATTTGAAGGATCACCGTTGTCTCCCCCCCACTTGAACAGAGGTATCAGTTTACTGTGTTTCATGAGGTCTGGGAAAGCTCCGTCGACACATTTATTGAATATATAAGCTAAGTATAACTAGAATTACTGAACCAATGACTTTGACTGATATAAATAAATGTTTTGACAATGCCCTGGGAATATACATGATGAAATTTAAAACCTACATTACTGGTGCTAGTGCTGTTTATTAACAAAGTATCTGCTTCATTTGGAGATGAGATGAGACTCTGTTTTGAGTAAAGGTACATTGATGAAGAATCGTTCGAAAGGTCGAGCTACATCAGCGTTAGATTTAATATCATTATCTATCTTTAAGCAGAAATTATTGTCCCTAGGTCTAACCTAAGTTTCACAGTTTATTATTTGGCAAACCGTTGTAATTCTCTTGTTTGAATGTTTTATTTTTTTATTAGAGTGTAAAGATTTTTCAAATTTCTAAAAACCCACTTAAACGTTTTGGAATATTTTCTACCAGTCTTGAAATTGTATATCAAAGTTATATATTTTTTGTACATAAAGGTCGAATTCCAAAAGTTACGAATTCCAAATGTTAATTTTTATTAATTATATTTGGTTTACCCTTGTTGTCGCTGACTTTCTTTACTAAAAACTTAATGGAATTCTATTTGAATAATATTGAAGAAGTCTGAATGAATTTTGTTCGGATTCTGATCACTAAAGACTGGTACTGGCAATTTCATATCAAGGTGTTTCGTATACGTTTCTAGTCTATGGGTTGTAATTGACCTATAAAATATTTGAGTCATACCATAGTCTTGACATTTTCTATTAAAGTTAGGTTTTGTTCATAAAGGTCATACAAGCTAATGCTACTTTTACGATGTCCAAAAGTAGCCCAGTTAATATTTGATTTACCGTTGTTGTCACGGAACTTTTTTTAATTTAAAAAAGTTTTTAAAATTTATTCGAATAATATTGAAGAAGTCTGAATAACTTTTGTTCGGGTTCTGTTCACTAAACTCCGGGACTGGCAATTTCATATCTAGGTTTTTCGTATACCTTTCTAGTCTATGGGATGCAATTGGCCTATAAAATTATGGATAAGGTTTAGCCTTACTAACATTTGGGAATGAAACTGTTTGACCGCTGTGATCTGGTTGTAAGCAGTTAACACATTTTTAGTTGTGAATGCACAATCACAAAAAACGTTATCTGAGCAGGTTTGGCTGGGAAGTGTAATACTAGTCGGCTCTAAAAATACATGATATAATAAATGATTTAAATAAAGTTATTAATCGTTGTTTCATTGTTTTATCGACACGTAAATTTACATTAAAATCGCCACAAATACTTAACCTTTTTCTGTTATTACATAGTGAGGGCTTCCCCCATAATTTTCTCGTAAGTTTCGAAATTGCCATGACCTTTTTTATCCCTGGTGGGACGTCTGTAGATACAAACAATAATATGAATATCTAACTCAACACAGGATAGCTATAATTGTCTGTCTACAGTAAGTGCAAGAATATCTTTCCGTTGTGTTTACTTTAATATTATTTTTACTAAGATTAAAGAACCACCTCTTTCAGCAGTCTTTCTATTGTAACAACTGTCAATTTTGTAATTATTTTATTATAAAAAACTTCAGAATTATTAAGAAATAATTCTAAAACAATTTCTTTGCCAGGTAGGCCCTGCATGTTTTGATGTGTAATATTTAAGTGATTTTGTCCTTTGTCGGAATTGGCAAACATTTGATACAACTGTTTGATACAGTTGTGTACCGCTTCGTTATTTTCTTGGTCCTATTCTGAATATTGCGTCGTTTCATAAGTTTCGGGGTTTGGCGTAGATGAAAGGAAAGGCCAGAAACTTCCCTGTCATGAAAAGATATATAAGGAATACTTATCGGGGCGTACCTGCTATGGGATCCCAAACCATGATGATGCTGTCCATTCCGCAAGTTATCACTAACTTGAACAGCGGATTGTAGAGCACCTTGGCGATCGCCCGCGAATGTGTGAATCTGACAGTAAATAAATATTTCGTTATTTTTAGTGCTTGGATTTTTACATGTTTGTGACGTGGCTGTTTTTTTCCCACGCCACAGGGTATCCTAGTGTTGAGCCGGAAGCAGTTATGTATTTGTATATAAATGATTACGTTTTATGACCTAACAAAATATGTCACTCATACTGAAGGGTGTCCAAAAGAACGCTTCGTGATTTTGAACTTTTTAATGCAAAACCGAGTTGCTGCATGGGGCTTACGCCTTGTCATGCAAAATGGGGTATTTAATCACTAGCGAAACGTGGACCCTACCGTGCCTCTTCTAACCTATATGCGTAACGCTGTGTTGTATTTCTTGTCCTCTCAATTATTTGTGAAAAAAAAGGTTCTGTGTATTGGATACATAGATAGATGCGTTCATGCGTCACTATACACACAACAGAACGCAGATTATGCAACAAACATAAAGATAGAGACATGTATAGTTCGCGCCAAGTTTCCGAGCGAGGTCTCACCCTATACATACGAGAAAGAAAATTAGTGTTTTATACTGAAACATTTATTCTAGTGAGAAGCAGCAGCAACTTATCCTAAAACACAGGGCTTGCCCCTTTTTTAGGGAAAAGCGATACATCGCTTGTTTAACTTGCTAAACAAAGTTGTAATATACATTCTGTAAATAATCAATTATTATTATTATTATTATTCTTATTATTACCTTACCCTCGCTCAGAGTCAAAGGAACTCAGACTGTTGGTACGTATCTGTTAGGCTAGAGCGACTTTACTATGAGTTTCGCTTATTTTATTAGTTCATTTTCAGCTTTTAGAAATAAGTGAGGCTTTTTATAATGTAGCCTTAGCTTCAAAGCCACATACCCATCAGTGTGCTCAGGATTCAGTTGCTCGTCCAGTAAGACGATAGCGATTTTGATCGCAGCGAGTATGAGCTCGCGAGTCACTTTGTTGTACACCGCGGATATGGGCGTCCGCTCGCCCACTTGCGGCGGCACGTCTATGTACGTCTGTGGAAATACGTTTATGTACGTCTGTTTAAATAAGTCTATATACGTTTATGTACGTCTATCAAAATTACGTCAATGTACGTCTGTCAACAATACGTCTATTATATACGTATGTCTGTGGAATTAATCTGCTAGGCGCATGTGACGACGTATTTCCTAGGTGCAAAATCGACATCTACTTGAACCTGAACTCATCTGCACAAGCCAGAACTTTTAAATCTCAGACCCCGTTTTTTTATTAATTCAACGCAGGGAGCTCAACCCCCCTCGTAACCCCCATTATATGAAATCATCGTCATTTCGGTGGCGATTTAATTGGACATTACTATAGATATCGAACTGACCTGTAAACAACCCTGAGCATGTACATCCCAGACCTTGATAACCCTGTCCCTAGACAGAGAATACACCTTCTTCCCGCCATCCTGTATAATCAGCGCGATGATTCCGGCGTGGTGGCCTTCAAAGATGGCACTCGGCTTAGACGTCACGAAGGAGTTCCACACGCGCACAGTACAGTCAGGACCCCCAGTCACAAGAACGTGGGAGTCTTCATCGAACGCGAAGCATTGGACGCCCTGAATAATGGATTGAAAACAGAGTTACCAGTTAGTCAATACTCCATTTTGAGTGACAGATGGCTAACCCATCGCCGAAGATGTTTTCCATCACCGCTAGAACGTCAGTATGAAAACAATTTGATTAGAGCAACATTATTTTTCACCTCTCCATACATTTCGGGCCGAGCGGTTGGCTGATTTATATGGAGAAGTGAAAAATAAAGAAGTTGCCCTTTAGCGAGCAAAGGAGTATAGTGTTCATTGATTACAATTAAAGTAAATAAACCAACCTTATCGACTTTGAACATGTTCCTGGTCTTGGAGCCGGCGATGTCGCTCATCAGCACCGCGTCAGGACAGGTGGAACATGACACGAGGCAGTGCAGCGAGGAATAGTAGTCTACCTGCAACGCAGGAAAACCCGATGCACCCGGGTATAGTAGGTAAAAGCAAAAAAACTGAAGAGCATAAACTTGGGAAAAAACATGGGATTCTTAGAATAATATTGCAATGGTTAGGTGCTAACAGCAGAATAGCAAGTGAGGCAAATATGCTCGCCGCGACGCTGACAGCAAGCGACTACAATGCATCCAGCCAATGCTGCTGCCAGCTTCCTCCCTTCCAAGGGCATTTAAAGGCCATACGAAATTTGGCTGGAAGCAACGTGCAACATTGCTGATCCTATGCTGGCTGCCGTTGCTGGCAGCCATGTATTTTGTTCTTTAAATTCGCTCACGCCCTCTACCTCTAGCCACCTATTTGGAAGATTTTTTTAATCAACTGTCAGATAACTCCTCATGGGAAAAATAATATGCGCATAATTCAGTCTAGTTTCCCTACATACCTGCCGCACCCAGTCTGTATGCACTCGCTGGTGCTGTACCAACCGCATCTCCGGGAGTGGATTTCTCTGCAAGATAACGAGATCTGAATTAACCAAGGCTGGGCACCCCAACAGCGGCACTTAGAACTTCACCTTCAGCTTACATTTAGAGGAATGGGAACCTTTAGAGGAATGGGAATCCAGAGTCAATGATCGGTCAAGAGCGGGTGGGACTCGTACGCGAAGGGTTCCGTATCATCGTACAAGAAAGCTTTACCACTAAAAATAATTAAAGAAAAACAAAAAGAGAATGGCATTATGTCCGAACGTGGATTCGAAACCACAACCCTAAGATTAAGAAACCGATATCAATAATAGTTCATGGTATGTTGCTGCAGCGGCAAAAGATATACACATGGACGGACGTACTGATAGCGGAGACTTAGTAATAGGGTCCCGTTTGGCACTCTTCGGGTACGTTTCCTATTCCTCATCTATATAAACGACTTACCCTATCTAGGAAGGGACTGTCATGATATGGTACTGTTTGCTGATGACACCTCACTTATTTTTAAAACAAAGCGAAACCAACACGCTACTGATGATCACGTGAACAATACCATATCAAGAGTGGTAAATTGGTTTAATGTTAATAATTTGCTATTAAATGAGAAAAAGACTAAATGTGTTAAGTTTCTTACTACTAACGTTAAAAATAATCAGACATGTATAACAATTAAAAATGAGGAATTGGAATTGGTAACCAGCACAGTGTTTCTAGGTATAACGTTGGATTCCAAACTCCAATGGGGTCCACATATTGATAAGCTATCGAACAGACTGAGCTCTGCAGCTTTTGCATGCAGGAAAATCCGTCACTTGACAGATTTAAAAACAGCCAGATTAGTTTATTTTAGTTATTTTCATAGTATTATGTCCTACGGTATTCTGCTCTGGGGCAGTGCTGCTGACATAAATACTATTTTTGTGCTGCAAAAGCGGGCTGTTCGTGCGATTTATAAAATGAATAATAGAGATTCTCTTAGAAATAAGTTTAAAGAAGTAAATATATTGACAGTCCATAGTCAATATATTTACGAGAATATTATGTATGTCCATAAGAACATTGTTAACTTTCGAAGAAACTGTGATATACATAACTTTAATACTAGAAACAAGGACAAACTTGCAGTGCCCACTACTCGGCTCCATAAAATAAAAAACTCGTTCAAGGGTAATTGTGTAAGATTTTACAATAAACTCCCAAGCACTTTGACAGATCTATCAATTAATAAGTTCAAGAAATACATCAAGCAAAGGCTTATTTCTAAAGCTTACTACAGTATTAAAGAGTACATAGACGATAAAAATGCTTGGGACTGAATTGTTCTAATTAATTGTGAGCATCCTCACTGCCAGAGTTTCTTTTACTGGACACTTGGAGGCCTTTTACACCTCCAAAGATTAATTTAATTATACAACTCTTGACTGTGGGGACCATTTACATCTCCTATTATCATTGTATTATTGACTAAAGAGACTATACATCTCTGTTATTTATATTTTAATTATTTTATTATGACATTTGAGACTCTTTACATCTCTCAGAAACAATAATTAAGTACTTTTTTTTTTCTGATAATATGATAATAATACCAAATGTTCTGTAAAAAATGAAATGAAATGACATGTGAAAGTGCCCTTGTGGCCTATTTACAGAATAAACGTTTTGAGTTTTGAGTTTTGAGTTTTAGAACCCTAAAATATCTCTAAGCATATGTAAAGAGTTCAAACAGAGCAACATAAATCAATATTTTTTATAACGATTAACCTTTTCACCGCCCCAGTCAACACAACAGAAAGTCGAGCCACTGGCCATGTCGGTTATAGCCGACATAATTTTGAATTAAAAAGGACCTTATCTCGTATGAATTAAGTTGTAATTAGCATAGCATAGCAAACATGTTTAGCGAGTGAATGACACATTTTGTATTTGATGTATGGCGGCCAAAAGCTCAGACAAATAACAAGTGCATACTTTCAAATCCGGTGCGAAATTGTATTATTTTTATAAGAAAACTGATTTTGTGATAACTTCGGGAGACTTTTCTATCGATCAAAACAATCAACTTATACATTAGCGAATGCAAGTTGACACTCATGATCAGTAGGCAAACATAAAGAAACAACTGTTGTACTATCCAATCCAGTTGCTATTAGGATAGGACCTTTTGGAGTTGCGGTACGCGACAGTGACGACTTGTAGGGTCAGAAAAACAGTCAGATTAATAATATTAATCAGTTTTTTTTCACCTGTGGCATTATTCACGCATTCGGTAATTTTATAGTTCTTTTGAAGATGGTGGGTAATTTCCAATAATAACTGTTTCGATGTCACTGTTTCTGGCTTATCGGCACTGTCTTTTAACAAATAATTCAATGTTTTAAAAATGTCATTACATTGCTCTTTTTCTCTTTCAAAATAATCGTTCACACTCAATAATCATATACATCCACGTGACGTGCTTTCCCCACAGCGTTGCTAACGGTACGGACCAGTACTGACAGGCGGCGCGTCAATTGACGTCATACACCACTCCATTCCAAAAGGTCCTATCCTAATAGCAACTGGATTTGATAGTAATACTCCTATTTTGCGTAACTTGAGATTTGCAAAAGGCTGTATGCGTCGCCTTAATATGGATGAGCAATGACACCTCCATGAATACACAGGCTTTTCCACCTCGGCAGCTCGAACAAGGCTTTTGCTGCGAGTAAACAGTGTGGAAAGTTGCATTTTACACTGAGTAAGACAAAATAGCTTTTTAATTTTGAATGCCGCGGGCATAGGCGACAGCCAACGGCCATCGAGTTCGATTCGATGTTCTTTGGCAAATTGCGATTTCGCCAATGTAACTGATACTGCTATCGATTTTTAACTCGATTGCAGAATCTATGCTATTAAATTCCAAATAATCAAGCATTTTTTATTTTATCTCCTAGCCATTCTAATTGATAAATAATACAATTAGATAATTATTCCTTAGTGTAAATTAGTTAAAGTTTATCATGAAAAATTATTTGCCGGTTTATGCAATTCCTGACGACTACCTTCGGGAGACGTAATAAAAGGCTTGGAATATGCCCAATTACTATCTAACTTTATTATTATAAATACTTGGTTTATATACAAATTGATATGAGATCTTACCAGGTACCTAGATTAGGTACGTGGTATGATGAATCCATTATCTGTGATGGCTGACGCGTGCCTGGGATAAAACTCAAATAATACGTGTGTTCGTGAGGTACCGAATCAGCCGGCACAAATTACAAATGTTAATGTTATTTGATTTTTAACGTTATATTTTTTTTATTTGGTATGTTCTCATTGCTGAGAAGAAAAGTTGTATGTAACAGGATACCAAAGTTATTGCATCTCGTGCCTTTGAGTCTCTCGCGGGACCCAAAAATAAGCACTCGTAGCAAAAATAAACTTTGCCCCCCCTATCTAAACCATACATTTCGCATTTTTTCTGTAATATTTAAGTAAAGACCTTGTTTTTTTTAAATGATTTGGGTCAGTAGTTTCTACTGCAGGTTTATGAAAAAAATATTGAGATCCTCGCAACAAGCCCTTTCATTTGACATGTCACACGGTACAGTTTGAAAAACTTTTTTTTAATTTTCTGATTTGCCCCACAATTGTGCGTCCCCCTCCCCCCAGGCCTCGCAACAAGCTCTTTCATTTCATACATCACACGTTTTTTTTTTTATTATTATATTCTGATTTGAAAATGTATTTGCTTATGTAACACATTTGTATTTGTGCCACATCAATGTATCTATCATTCATGGCTTACCAACCAACAAACTAAACAGGGTGACTGGTAAGTCGACCTACATACGTTGGGAGATTATTATGATTAATTGGACCTGTTTTCTTGCCTCAAAATTTGAATGGTGAAAGGTACCAGACATTTTTGACAACGGAATTACATGATTTATTAGATGATTTACCGCTCGCACTGATAAGTGACATGTGGTATCAACACGACGGCTGTCCAGCTCACTACTTTAGGGGAAAATCCGGAAAAATTTCCCAGACAAATGGATCGGGAGAGGAGGTCCACTACCATGGCCTGCAAGGGGTCCAGACCTAACGCCGATGGATTATTACTTATGGGGACACATGAAGAGTATCGTGTACCAAGATGGTCATCCTGTCGCAAATGTAGACATTTTGAAACAAAGGATCATTGACGCATCTGAAAAAATGAGAAGGCAGCTCACAACCAGAGCAGTCAAAAATGAATTGAGAACTAGGTTACGAAATTGTATTAGGAACATGGGTGGTCATGTTGAACATGAATTGTAAAGATAAAACCTTCCCCCCACCCCCTGACTTATCTTAAAAAAACGTATCTAAGAACCACCGCAGAGATGTCTACTTTTATTTACAGAAAACGGCATCAAAATTCTCTGCTCTAAAGACCTAACTCAACTCTAACTGTAAACTGTATTTTACATAGGTATAAGTGCATTTATAGGAATGGAATAGTTTTCGAACGCAACTGGTTACGAATCACCAGTTACGCACGCGGCCAGACTCACGCCCGGAGAGATCGCCGCAGCAAAGGAGAATAGAAACAGACAAATGACCCTGTGTAAAGTATGCAGTTGAAATACTTCTAAAATTTCATGGTCTATGGCAAGTCGAGAAAGCGTTTATAAGTAACTAGTTAAACTTTGGGAACGCAAAAGATGTTTTTTTTTAAAAAGCTAATTATATTATTAAACACACGGTTATTACACTATTAGAGAGTTGTATCTAATTAGGTAAGACGTGAGGACCTCATAAGAAGCTCATTCGAGAGTGCCTCAATATCATGCTAAAATGTCTGGCTAACTTAGACTAAACATCATTGATTGCATCAGCCCGTACTGGGAAGCAGGGCTGGTTTCTGATGAGTAGACTAAACATCCTATTGCCACATGATTGCATCAGCCAGTACTGGGAAGCAGGGCTGGATTCTGATGAGTAGACTAAACATCCTATTGCCACATGATTGCATCAGCCAGTACTGGGAAGCAGGGCTGGATTCTGATGAGTCGGCAATGTCTGGAACTATAACTCCTCCCTCCTTAGCTTCGAAGTTATCCGGCTAAAATTTTAATTTTTCCAGAAAACTTCGAATTACACATTAAAATATAGGAAATACGGAAAACTTAGAATTACATACTAAAATATAGGAAATGTATGAGTCACATGCTCAACCTAACGTAGTCACTTTAAACTAGCAAGATATCACTGGGTGTGACTATAACATCTTAAGACTATTCATTGTGCTAACAATAAGGGTGGTACAGCGGCCTCCCTTTCGACGTCGTTGCCTACAGGCTTACGAAGCTTTAGCACAGATTTATACTTATAGAGTAATATGCATATAACTATAACTAACACAATAATATAGAGAAGGATAGTCGCAGCACTAACACTTTTCACTTTGATCACACCTGGATCGTCGTTTATGCTGGTCCTCAACATGTTGTTAAGGTGTCTTACATCGTCCAGTTGGATTCCTTGTAGGTCGACGGGTTCCAGTTGTTCCAGTTGAGAGAATTCCAGGTGCTTAATGTCTGGTAAGTTGATCACCGGTAAGGGTTTAAAGTCTTCCTTGAGCGAGTGAAATCGCCTTTCATGAATCTGGGTATTGTCGATGAAAATGTCACATTCAGGGTTTATAGTTATGACGTACGTACCATATATCTGCGTGCGCGTAACGTCACCTTTACAGGTTTGGGCCAGGATCATAGGCTCCCTCGTGAACAGGATCCACGAAGAGGCTGTAATTCGTTGTAATATAACCTTGTCTGGTCTTATAACGCGTACAAGACAGCCCGTAATGTTAGAATGGTATTATGGAAAACCGCACTTATCGTGCCTATACACAAAAAGAACTCTAAATTAAAGGTCGAAAACTACCGGCCCATATCTATCCTGAATATATTTTCCAAAATATTAGAAAAATTAGTATACGACACTTTCTATCTTTGTTTATCAAAAGGAATACCCGCCGAACAGCACGGCTTCCTCCGAGGCCGGTCTACTACCACGAATCTCGCTCTGTTCACGAACTTCTGCCTTAATTCAATGGAAAAACGTCGGCAGGTTGATGTGATCTACACTGACTTCGAAAAGGCCTTTGATCGTGTGGATCACACCATCCTGCTGCGCAAATTGGAACACCTAGGAATTCACGGGGACCTACTGCGCTGGATACAATCATACCTCACCAAAAGGTCACAGGCGGTTGTGGTTGGTGGGTTCAGATCAAACTTCGTGGATATATCATCTGGTGTCCCACAAGGATCCCACTTGGGGCCCCTCTTGTACAACTCTTATCTATACGACATTTACACCTGCTTTAGTAGTACGTCCTTTCTTATGTACGCAGACGATACAAAAATATTTATGGATATCAAGGGACCGACGGACTGTGCTTACCTTCAAAATGACCTAAACACATTATCAAAATACTACATCACTAATAGAATTAAAGTTAATACCATGAAATGCCAATTAATATCCTTTTCACGGAAAACCAGTCCCTTGCACTTCTCATACACAATCCAGGATCAGCGTATTGAACGTGTTCAACTAGTGCGTGATCTTGGCGTACACCTGGATCACCAATTAAATATGAACGAGCATGTAGATATCATCACCAGGAAAGCCTACAAAAACTTAGGGTTTGTACTGCGCACCTGCCAACCTTTTAGGGATATATCTTGCATAAAAAAGGTGTTCTTCGCATATGTACGTAGTATACTTGAATATGCTTCAAGTATTTGGAATCCCCACTACATCACACACCAGCAAAATCTTGAAAAAATTCAATCCAAATTCCTCAAACACCTTACCTATAAGAGTAACGCATATATCGATGGCTATGAGGAGAGCTGCTCGCGACACAGGATACCGAGTCTTACGGCGCGCCGCACACTCGCCGACATGTCTCTGCTGTACGACTTGGCGCACTGACACGTGGACTGCCCCGCGCTAGTGAGCCAGCTGCCGCTGTGCACGCCGCGCCGCCGCACCAGACATACAGCTAACTCACTATTCCACCATCCGGCACATCGTACCAATTACGCCAACAATTCTGTCCTCACTCGAATAGCTAGAACCTACAATAAAACTTTCTCCGACATTGACGTATATCATCATTCCAAAAGTATTTTTAAACATAAAATTCTTGACACTCTCTGCGGATAACAAAATATAACAATACAGTTTCAATCATAGCTATACACCACCCTTCACATACACACACACTCACATTGCATTCACACCAACCCCCTCTCAATAATACACAAAACATGGTTCCGAATAAATAACCTATCTATTTTACTAACCCCATAATTTAAGGAGTCTTGAATTAAGTAATTTATGGAAACCTATAATTGGCTGTAGTAAATAAGTAATTTAATTAAGATAATTAAACTGTAACGCTGTTGGTTTTCTGAATAAATAAAATAAAATAAATAAATAAGTATTGCATCAGTTTTTTCACGCATGTTTTTTCCTGGATATGCATTAAAACTTCCTTATCTGTGCAGAGGAACTCGTCGGCGGTTATTTCTCTGCATGGCTGAGTTACTGAGCGGTACTTATCGTCATGAGTCAAAAGGAAAGGATGTTCAGGGATTACAATGTTGGTTTGGTTGCGGTAGTTGAACACAGGGAGAGAATACAGTTTAAAATAGTTGTAGGTGATATTTTCGGTAAGTGGAATTTCGATTACATAATTAATTTTATCTTCTTTCAAATAGGCTTTTACAGTCAGCGTTTCTTCTAAGTTCATAAGATTGAATTCGTTTGCTGTGTACATCAGGTGTTCGTAAGTACTAATAGATTGTAATATTTCTAGTAATTCTGATGGACTAATTACAGATTTGTGTAATACAGATACTTTGCTCAGGGCCATTGTCGTCTCTACTTCACTCAGTTTTACATAAATTGTTCTGAAATTACTTATAAATAGGTTACACATTCCAAGCATCAGGGTATCGTGGGCGGCGTTACTTCCTCTTAATGTTAAGTTTTTAATGGTGGTTTCTATCTGATTCAAACGGTTACTCAGTATCTTGGTGTTGTCGTTTATTGTTTTTGTAGAGTTTAAAAAGTGGTCCAACACTTCTGATATTAAGGTGACACGTTGGAACGTCGCTTGTTCCCGATTTTGAATATTACTTATAATATGATCGTAACGTTCCGCATCTTCCTGATCTGGTTACCGGTAATTACTTTAATGAGAGAGCCCAGAGGGTTAAGAATACCGCGCTTACTTCTCTTTGAGGGGACCAACTGCTGGTTCTTCTCCAAGGCTTCGTCACGGAGGTATTCAGCTTGGGTTTTTAAGCCTATTGTTTCATAGAGTGGGTATTTATTTCGTTTTAGTAATTTATCGAATTGGGCGTATTTTTGTATGTTAAATTTAAGATCGGTTTCTATACCTTTTAATGATACTGTTTTAACTAATAACCATTTATCTCGTTGGAGAAATGCGTGTCCTAGCTTTACCGGCAATAATCCAGGGTTATGTTCTATTTTGCAGGCCTGAAGGTCCTGGCTGTGGAGATCGGGTGTGATTGCCATCCAGACCAGCAGGATTATACACCACATGAGGAGGACGTTTGACATTTTTAATAAGGACCTTTGTGGCTCTGCCCCTTGTCTCTATTGGTAATACATTTCTCTGAACTTGTCCTATCACCGTAGCCTTTTGATATTTGGGCTTGTCCTTAGCTTGTCTTTTATTCGTGGACAATTTGTCCTTTCGTTAATTCCGGTGTGGTTTCTCCACCTCGTTTTTTGCGTACTTTCTCTTTAGACTGAACTAGTTTATCACTTAGGTATTGATAAAGTGTTTGTGTTCTTTTTCGGTGGTCTCTAATAAGCTGCTGTTTATAGTTTTTATCGAAGTCTAAGTTAAATTCAGTATTTAATTCGGTGTGTCCGTAGACAACTTCGAATGGCGTCAAATCGGTTGCACTATGGATTGTATTGTTGTATGCCATAATAGCATAAGCCATGACTGTCGCTGGGTCTGTGTATTTTGTCTCAAATTTGGCTAATCGGTATATTTCAATTATTGTTGAATGAAAACGCTCAATGAGACCCATCGAGTTTAGGTTGTTCGGTGTACCTAAGTGTAGCTCTATTTTGTATAGTTCTGTCAATTCTTTAAAAAGCTCGTTATTAAATTCCGAACCAGGATCGCAGCTTATTTTCTGAGGAGTTCCATAAAAGGAATATGTATATATAAATACTTAATCATGGCTCTAACTATGTCTGGTGTTGCTCTGGAGGGGATTTCTACTGCTTGTCCTAACTTGCTGAAAGCATCGAGTATAGTGAGATAGTATTTTGACTCTATGGAGAATAAATCTATGAATACTTCTTGAAAAGGGGCATTTTGCGTTTGAGTCAATTGAAGGATGGGTTTTATGGGTTTTCTATCATATTTAGTGACTCTACATTTTTCGCAAGAATTTATTATAGCGGATACAGTTTCGTGCATATTTGGCCAAAAGTAGTTACGCTTTATTCGTTTTACTGTTTCCGTGATGCCGCGATGGCATGTCTTTCCTTCATGTAACTTCAACACCACAGCTCGTTGTTCTTTTTCGTCTTCAATATACACCACACGATCGGTACACTCGTGAAAGTCCACTGTTCCTTGTTTAAATAATTCAATTATTATTTTACAGAAATCCTTTCGGTGTTGTTCTTCTTCAAAATAGATGTAATATTTGGTTTTTGGTTTTATGTACCTTTTCAGGAATTCCTTGATTATTTCCGGTTTGTTCAGGGGTAAGAATACTTCTAGGATGTTCTGTTTATCCCTAGACAAATCACTCACTTGCATTTTATTAGAATGCCAACTAAATACAAGTATCTGATTTGGTTTGGTGTCTATCGCTTCTCGCAAAATGGGTATTCCGTCCGATTCCATGTCTTTAGCGGAGTGGATAGTTTCAGTGATATCTGATTCCGATTTTACCGAATACTTAATTTCTGATTCTTCATCGTTTGCTGATAAGATTTCAATGACTGAGGATGCTGAAGCCGTTCTTTCGGAGTCGGATATGGTGCTTGTTTTAGAGTCCTCGGATTCACGACGTTTTTAGGTTAATTGTAAGATCTGTTTTGTGATATCGTCTATATGGGCTTGTAATTTTATTTCACTTTCGTCTACATTCACGATCATTGAACTATCCTCGTCAGCGTTTTGGTTACCTAACGCGTTCAATTGGATCCGCGATAGCGCGTCGGCGTTGGTGTTTTGTTATCCATTTTTATGTTTTACGTCAAAGTCGAATTCTTGGAGCCGTAAACGCCATCGGGTCAACTTGCTGTTTGGTTCCTTTAACTGATAGAGCCAAAGGAGAGGTTTATGGTCTGTGTAAATGTCAAATTTATTGCCGTAGAGGTACGGTCGAAAGTGTTTTGTAACCCAAATTATAGCTAACAATTCACGTTCAATCGCACTGTAATGCTTCTCGGTATCGGTGAGAGTTCGACTAGCATAAGCGATCGGTCTATCGCTTCCCACTTGACCTTGTGACAGTACCGCGCCTATAGCCACTTCTGAAGCGTCGGTGGTTACAATGAAACGTTTTGACATATCTGGGTATTGTAGTATTGGGGCATTGACGAGCAACTCTTTACACTTTTGAAAGGCTTCCGTGTATTTTTGATCGATTATTACCTTTCGACCTTTCTTTAGACACGCTGTGAGAGGTTGTGTGATTTTTGAAAAATCCTTGATAAATTTTCGATAATAGCCAATGAATCCTAAAAATCGTTTGATTTCTGTCTGTGTACGGGGTATGGGGTAATTCAGTACTGATTTGATTTTGTCATTGTTGGGTTTTAGCCCGTCTTTCGTAAGGGTATGGCCTAAGTACTGAACCTCTTTACGTAAAAAATCTGATTTATCTCGTTGAACTTTCAAATTCATTTGGCGGAGTCTATCGAATACTGTCCGTAGCTTTCGTAGATGTTCTTGGAGACCGTTTGAATAAAGCAGAATGTCATCCAAGTAAACAAGACAATGAATTCCTTGCAAATTTCTCAATACATTGTCCATAGCGCGTTGAAAGGTGGCGGGTGTCGTTTTTAGACTGAAGGGCATGCGCTTGAATTCATAATGCCCGTCTTGTGTGGATAAAGCTGTTTTGGATCGATCATCTTCATCAACTTCAATTTGGTGATAACCTGAAGCCAGGTCCAGCATTGTAAAATAGTTACTTGAGCCAAGCTTGTCAAATAAATCGCAGATGTTAGGAAGAGGATATTTATCATCAACTGTTATTTCGTTGAGCCTACGATAGTCTATGACCATGCGGTACTTTGGTTGGCCTGATGCATCGAGTTTCTTCGGCACTAGGTGCACGGGGGCACTCCAAGGGGAATGAGATTCCCTGATGACGTCGTCTTGTAGTAATTTTTCGGTTTGCCTATTTATTTCTTCAGCTAAAGCTGGTGCCTGTCTGTAGGGCCTGACATAGATGGGATCTTCGTTCGCGGTACGAATCTTATGTTTTACTTGGTTGGTGAATATAAGTGGCAACTCTTCAGAGTAGAAGATGTCTTTGTACTCGTCACACAACTTACTTATGCATTCACGATCTTCAGAGTTTAGATGGTCCAAACGCAACTTCTTAAGATTATCCGTCAATATTTCGTCTATCTCCGTACTACTTAAGTCGACAATGTTAACATTGACGAGGCATGACTCGTCGTCTAACTTTGTTACTACGAACGGGGCTATAACTGTAAGTGTAATATAGTCCTCGGTAGCGTTTTGTAAAATTGTTGTAGCGAGGTAATCTTCGCACTGTACTATTGCTGAGGGCATGCGTATACCTTGGGCAAACTGCTTGTAATTTAGAATAGCAGGGCCATGTTTCAAGTTAGTGGGCAACTGTACTTTGTGTTCAGTGCGGGGTTCAAATTTGTACTCATACTCAGTTTGATAAACGATGGGAATGATAACTGAGGCTGTTCTTACTACTTTATCTTTTAGGCAAATATCGGCCTGGAGTAAGGATAGAAGGTCGACTCCAATTAATCCGTCATAATTTGAGTCGACATCGTAGACGAAAAACTTGTGATTTACGCCAACTTTAAAAATTGGAAAAACCGGTATATCCACGACTTCACTGTGTAAGCTCGAGGCGTGGGTGCTTGTAACAGTGAATGGCTCATACTGTTTGTAGTTAGCAATATACTCGTTGGCCTTTTTAGGACTTATAAATAGGGTTGCCAGATGTCCGGTTTTGGACCGGACAGTACGGTTTTTTGAATGGTTGTCCGGTCTATAATATTTTGGAAAACCGGACAATAGAATGTCCGGTTTTTTTGAAATTACGCGGAAGAATTTACAGAGCAAAAGCCGTGAGCGACTGGCTCGCGGTAGCACCAAGACTTGCGGTTGACTTTACTAAGTCAAGTGCCAGTGCCAAATATGTTAAAAAGTAATAAATAGTTTATCTTACCAAACGCAATAATAAATATAAGTTATGTTTACTAAGTCAAGTGTTTCACTGTATTCACCCTCAATAATTTTCTAAGTTAGATCTGTCGATTTTTCGACAAAGTGAACCAAAAAATATTAAAGGGGGGACCCTTTGATAAAAATGTCCGGTTTTTTACTCTGGACCATCTGGCAACCCTACTTATAAACGATCGCGTGCTGCCTGTATCTAACATAAATTTACCATTTATTTCGGAAATATATATGTAGGGTAGCCCCAGATTGTTGTGGGAATTCAACTGTATTTTGGTAGGTGAATTTTGGTTGTGGCACTTATCCGAAAATTTTGAATGGTTTGCAGATTTTCATTTTCGTTAGTATTCTGAATTTGGGGAATTTCGCTGCTCTCGGGCTCGCAAGACGCTTGCGACGCGTGCGACTCGTATAGCGCGTACTCACACTCCTGTACTGGGTAAGCGTCCACCGTATCATAACCTTCTGTGCTATCATACTGTTCAAATTCGTCATTGGTGTAGTAAAGTTCATTTGTGGGGAATCTTTGGGGCACTGGTGCGTTAGGCGCAGTTCTCATGGACACGTCAGTATTGGGTTTAGCATTCGGCTGGGCATGCTGAACATATCCAAACTGACCAGGTTGGGGCCTGAAGCCTTGTGGGGTGAAGGGAGGTTTGTATCCGAATTGACCAGGCTGTGGCCTGAAGCCTTGCGGGGTATGTTGTACGGCCCTGTAGCCAAATTGACCAGGCTGTGGTCTGAACCCTTGTGGGTTGAACTGAGGGGGCCTATAGCCGAATTGAGGTGCTCTATAAGCTGGGGGTTGATTGGGGAAAACTGGTTTTGGAAGAGTTTGGTTTGGAATACCAAACTTGAATTGCGGGTAAAATGGTGGCGGTCGAGTTGGGGGTTGTGCCGAGAATTGTGACTTATAGAGGTATTGCGTCTGAGTGATGGGGTTAGCCGGTTGATTGGATGAAGGTCTGGGATGCAGCATTTTGCTGCGGAGAGCATACTGCTCTTCAAAATTCTTTTCTTCTAAGACGTGGGATAGTGCTTCCTCAAGCGAAGTAGGAGTCTTTAGGCGAACTAATCGGACCAAGTACTCAGGTAAGTTGTATAAGAAGACATTCAGCGAAGTATTGTTATAAATAATCTTCTTTGCTGCCTTTAATTCCGCCTCCGGGCGCTGATTGACTTTGGATAGGAGGATGGACCTAACATCCTGTATGCGTGAACAGAAGTCTAAATATGACTCTGAGACGGTCGGATTTTTAGGGTCTCCAGCTCAATAGCCAAGCATTCCTCACTGCGAGGATCGCCAGTGTTGTTTTAATAGAACCTTCAGTTCGTCATACGTTTCAAAATCAGCGCGCTCGCTTATTAATTCCGCGGCTTTACCTGTTAATTTGCTTGTTATACATTGCATTAGGTACGCGTTGCGTTCCTCGGTACCCTGGTACTTGAGTATCACAAATTCACATTTTCGAAGGAAAAGGCTCAGGAGCTTCGAATCTCCAGCAAATGGTGGTATTAGGGCTAGTACGTCCCGGGGAATGTCTAAATTAACCATCGCGGGCATGGCGGCCTGTGCCTGTGGTTCTACCATTGTTACTTATAACTAACACACACACACAAAATGTATAATCACAATAGAAGTAAGTAGTTATAACTATGACTCTACTTAGAACTAAGTTTACGAGTTTTCTCAATAAAAATACCTACTACTTTACTTTTATTAGCTATTTAAATTCCACTTACTTACAGAATACCCATCTGAGGAAAAGGACAAGGATTTGACGCACCGCTTTTCCATTCTTCAGCTAGCTCCAGTTAACACATTTATTTGGTTCGAGTATTACTAGGTGACCAGCAACAGTTCGAGATCCTGCCGTAAATTCGAATAGCGAAGCTCGTGGATATGGAACGCAAAAGATGTTTTTTTTTTTTAAAGTTAATTTTATTATTAAACACCGTGTTATTACACTATTAGGGAGTTGTATCTAATTAAGTAAGACGTGAGGACCTCAAAGAAGCTCATTCGAGAGTGCCTCAATATTATGCTAAAAATGTCTGGCTAACTTAGAAAGAAAGAAAGAAAGAAAGAAAGAAAGAAAGAAAGAAAGAAAGAAAGAAAGAAAGAAAGAAAGAAAGAAAGAAAGAAAGAAAGAAAGAAAGAAAGAAAGAAAGAAAGAAAGAAAGAAAGAAAGAAAGAAAGAAAGAAAGAAAGAAAGAAAGAAAGAAAGAAAGAAAGAAAGAAAGAAAGAAAGAAAGAAAGAAAGAAAGAAAGAAAGAAAGAAAGAAAGAAAGAAAGAAAGAAAGAAAGAAAGAAAGAAAGAAAGAAAGAAGAAGAAAAATGTCTGGCTAAATTAGACTAAACATCATTGATTGCATCAGCCCGTACTGGGAAGCAGGGCTGGTTTCTGATGAGTAGACTAAACATCCTATTGCCACATGATTGCATCAGCCAGTACTGGGAAGCAGGGCTGGTTTCTGATGAGTCGGCAATGTCTGGAGCTATAACTAAGTTGGTACATACTATTTATGTTTTTAATGGTTTTTGTTATGTTGGTTGCCAGTGAGAACGTCATTAAGACTTTAATGGTTTTTAATGACGAAAATTTGTATTTTGCAGATTGTTTAGTAAAACGGAAAATAGATTTTTCACGCCACTGCTCGGAAACGTGGCGAAAAATGGTCTGCAACAGAGCCCTAAAACATTGTTGGCTTGTTTGTTGTGGTTCTGTAAAATGTCAACAGATGGCACTTCACTCAGGCGAACGAAACTCTTTGGCACTTCACGCCATGTCGGTAAAAGTATGCGTCATGCCGGCGCTTCGGCATGGCTTGTGATGTCAATTGCGGAAGATGGCGGTCTCCGCCAGGGGAGTTCAAAACCAAAATCTAATTAATTAATAATTTCCGTATAGATGATTTTATTTCCTTTAAGTAGTCGTGAAAAGCATTTTGTAATGTCTTGGCCAAAAATGCAATAGATGGACTCTTCTCTTCTCAAAGTCACTCTTCCATCTACGGTTCACTTTCCAGGCTAAACAACAATAATCTATATTTGTAAACTCCAAGAGTGTTTCTCTGAATAGGATTGATCCTATCAAAGAGTATTTTATAGATATTAAAAAGTTGACGTACCTTCCTGGTCAGATCTACATGTCGGAGCTGAACGAGGGCGCGACCCGGCTGGTTGCGGAACGGACCGCGTAGGATCGGGGAGAATATCAACACCTATGGCGAGAGAATGAGGCGGAAGTATTGCTACTAATAGTGTTAGCGATTATGAAAGTTACTAAAATAAGGGATAAAGGAAACAAAATGTAGAGAATGGAGATTATATTTTCAGTAACCAGTAATTCAATAGGTACTTAATCCATTTTGCGGGACAGATAGTCACTAGGTATTTATAAGTAGGAATCGAGCCGGATGCGTAAATGCCACTTATTTATTTGAAACTCACGACCGCCTCACCGCGTCTTTCGTAAGGATTCCGACCTCTAAGTTAACTAGGGAAGGAATACATAACCATGCTTGCTGGATCGTAACTTGGTTTTTCGGAACCTGCTATATAGGTCTATCATGCATAAACCAGTGGTCAAAAGTGGTATACAAACCCGCAAATTGCCTCCCACGTCGCCACATATCAGCATACTATTCTCGTTAAGGTCTTGGTGGAAGTGATAATGCATTGTGCAGATCTGGACATAGATAAAAAAAAACGTTGATATCTTTCTAGCGGACAAACAAAACCAAATTTTAAAAGGGATATATTAAATTGCACATCAAAATTACTGATTTGCACAGCAAATATCAGGGCAAAATGCTGCTGTATCCTTCGTGTTAGGTTGAACATGCAAGAACAACAAAAATACTTAAAACATAAACTTGAGTACACATAAAATATTTAAAACATAAAAAGTGTTTTTGCTGCTCCTTTTTTGCTGTGCCAATCTGTATTTTTGTTGTGCAGTGCGATTAAATACTAGCCATTTTAAAATGGCCGCCGCCCGCCGCCACATTTATGCTGAGTCGAAGACGGAAGGGATGTTTGTGTATTGATCAGTGTCACAGAATAACGAACGTAATCATCAGCCAGTCTATCGCACCGCTATACTATCAAGAACCGACTACGTCACAAAACAAACTCCGCGTCTCGCCTTTTCCCTTAAAGATGGAGGCACAGTTGCGCGTTTACCCAGTTAACATGTTGAGTGGCAATGACGCGAATGTGCGTTTCGGTGCGGCTCAGGCCAGAGAAGATTTTGTAATGAATGAGCTTGGGCGTATGCTGGGATGCAGGCCACGCAGAAATGTTTTAGAAGGAGGGCAGGCGAGGTCTATTGTGTGTGTGTGTGCGTGTCTATTTACCCAGCCCTGCGTCTCATTTGATGGCACAGATTTCTGCAAGACGCGTGCAAATCGCTGACCAATCCAACTTTTGATTTTTCTTAAGGACTTAATTTACTGCGATTATGACGTACTGACGTAAAAGTAAGCTCTAACATGAATGGTACAAAAAATATAAAAAATGCCTTAAAATATTATCTGCCATATTTATTACCTAATAAATACAATAAAACGGAACCTTGCATGGTTCATAACATTTGCGATGGGCATACAGTAACATTTTATCGTTACATCCATTTATCGTTACATATCGTCATCTACGTCGCAGCATACGCTCGGGGCTTATGTCTGCCTCGCCTGTCCTGCCCTTCACTATCAGCGCTGTGTGGCCAGCGTTGTCTGCGTCGCAGCATACGCCCAGACTTACACTTTCATTAAGAGCCCTGGGCGCACATACGCGTTTCTTAAAACTGCACTGTCAAGTGAGCCAATTACCTATCATAATAATAATAATAATAATCTTTATTCCAGGTTACAAACACGACATAATGACGCATGGGAAGTTAATACTTTCCTAGTGGGCACCCAATGTGTTAATTAATCCTCCATTATTCATGACAGGGGGCTAGTCTAACCTAGATATTATTGGAGTAGGATTAATCGCTCACCATATACTCCCAGCTGCTGATAACGATCTTGAGCGTGAAGGTCTTGGCGGTGCAATCGTAGAAGCGCAGGTCCCGCTCCGTGGATGAGGTCACGATGATGTTGATATCGGGCATGCACACCATGTCCGTCACCCAGGTGGTGCGCACCTTCAGGTGGGCTGTTGAGAGTAGTGCATTCTCTACTACAACAAGATACCTCTGGAGATTTTGAAATTAGCATTTGAGCAATTTGAATACCATGTAAAAACGACTTTGTCTAAAAAGGGATATTACAATATTCGAGATTTTATAAATTACAAGTGTACATGGTGTTAATCCAACTCAATACAGAACTCGCTGTTTATAATTTTGTAATTATTTATTGCTGCATATAATTTACAATAATAATTATTGTAATATTCGTATTAGATAAACACAGCCTATTTTTAAATGAGATCTAAAAGATTCTCCTCCGAGTGGTCCAAGGTCCAATAAGGCAAATAAACGGTCAAGTGCGAGTCGGACTTGCGCAGCAAGGCGGAACCCTACACACTTAATAATAACTTACAATGGTGGCAAAATACGCGGACCCAACGAATCGCAATACCCCAATAAAAATAGGATACCAGCGTGGCAAAGAAGATTGGAAAAAAGAATAGCTGACCTTAGAGCAGATATAAGCAGGTTAACACATTATATACAAGGTAACACCAGCTCCAATGTCCAACAACATGTTGAACGAATCAAGCTACAATATAGGGTACACTCCCAATACGAACCAGATAACACAGACCCTTCTCAATCTTTAGCCACTCTAAAACAAAAGCTGAATGCATTAGCAAGTCGTCTACGCCGTTACAAACTGACAACTCTTAGAAAAACACAAAACAAGACTTTCTACACAAATGAAAAACAGTTTTATAGATCTATGCTCACCGAAAACTCAAATCGCCCCACACAATCACAAGAAGCACCTACACCAGAAGCATTACATGACTTCTGGTCAAAGCCAGTAACACACAATAATAGCAAATGGATCTCAGATGACCAGCATGCTCTCGAAAATGTTCCAGGAATGGAATTTGATGGTATCACTATAGATACTCTGATTTCAGTAATAGCTAAGACACATAACTAGAAGGCCACCGGTTCTGATAAAATTCATAATTACTGGTAAAAAAAACTCACAATTACCCACCCAATATTATTGTTACAGATAAACGATTTTATACAAAATCCGGAGCATATGCCATATTACATTACACAAGGAACTACCTATATGCTATCTAAAGACCTCACAGATACCATAAACCCAGCTAAATATCGACCCATAACTTGTCTCCAAAACATATACAAAATACTCATATACAAACACGTAAACACCAACCATTTACTAGCTGAACAATAAAAAGGATGCCGCAAATTCAGTCAGGGATGCAAGGAGCTACTTATCATCGATGCGGTCGCATCTAAACAAGCTCTCCGTAAAAAAAGAAACATTAATACTATGTTTATTGACTATAAGAAGGCATTTAACTCTGTACCGCACACATGGCTTATCTACGTATTACAACACTATAAAGTTCACCCCACTATCATCTCATATCTATCAACAACCATGCAGACCTGGAACACTATTCTTAAGTTATACAATACAATACAGACTGACAAAATCATCATTCGCAGAGGAATCTTCCAGGGCGATTCACTGAGTCCCCTCTGGTTTTGCCTGACACTCAAACCACTATCAAATCTACTCAATAACACAAAAAAAGGATTCCAAATAACGTTTGATGACACACACCACACATTATCACATTTACTATATATGGACGATATAAAACTTTATGGAAGTAACTTAACAGAAATACATAAACTTGTAGATCTAACACAGCAGTTTTCTAATGACATACAGATGGAGTTCGGAATAGATAAGTGCAAAATACAATCAGTTCATAGAGGAAAAGTTGAGAGCAATACATACATATACGAGAACGGAGATCAAATAGATTCAGTGGATAACGAGATAGAATATAAATACTTAGGTTACTATCAAACGCAACAGATACATCAAAGGGAGACAAAAAAAACAATCATACAGAAGTTTAGGAAACGGATACATAGCATACATAAAACACAGTTGAACGCTCGAAATACCGTCAAAGCATTAAACCCATACGCCATCCCAATCCTCACATATTCATTCGGTATAATCAACTGGTCCCAATCAGACTTAATAAAACACCAACGCACCATCAACACACTTATGACTAAATACAGAAATCACCATCCACGCTCTTGCATACAAAGACTCACACTACCTAAAATTGAAGGAGGAAGGGGAATAATAGACTTAAAAAAATTACACAACAAACAAATCACCACGCTAAGGTTCTTTCACACTAAATCATCGCACTCAACCCTGCACAATGCCGTCGCTCAGTCCGACTTTAAACATGACAGGACCATCAAGCTCAGATAAATGAAACTATCATCAAACCGCAACAGAAAATCGACATCTGGACACAAAAATCCCTCCACGGCAGACACCGCTTAGACTTAGCCAACCCTAACGTCGACAAAACTGCGCCGAACGCGTGGCTTAAGAAAGGCGAGCTGTTCCCGGAAACGGAGGGATTCATGTTAGCCATACAGGACCAGGTTATAGATACTCGTAACTACAGGAAACATATCATATTCGACCGCACAATGGCAAGCGACATGTGCAGACACTGCCACAATAGTTCAGAAACAATACAGCATATCACAGGAGCCTGCAGATCACTCTCACAATCAGATTATAAATACCGCCAACACCTCGCATTCAGATACAAATTGATAGCACAAAAAACAGCCTACTATAAATACACACCGCAAACAGTTTTAGAATCAACAGACTTTAAACTCTACTGGGACAGAACTATGATTACAGATAAAACTATTCATTTCAACAGGCCTGACATAACTCTCCACGATAAACAAAACAAACCAGTATTTCTCATAGATATAGCCATACCAAATACACACAACATTACCACAACTTTTACAGAAAAGAACACAAAATACACAGACCTTGCCATTGAAATTAAAACACAATAGCATGTACAATCTGTCAAAACCATCCCAATAGTCATCTCATCCACAGGAGTCATCCCATACACATTACACACTAGTCTCAATACACTAAATATACCCAGATCCACACATACTTCTTCAAAAAGCAACAATACTAAATACATATAGAATTGTACGAAAATTCATGGGCAAAGACCGTGATCTTTAGTAGATAAGCACTTGGCGTAAGCCCGTGTATCAGAACCTCTTTATTATAAGAGTGAGATGAAAAATTCATAAAAATATAATAATAATAATTATTATTATTTATGGCACAGAAAACACAATGGAACATGCAAAGGTGAGCTTATTTCTAAAAAGAAATTACTTACAGCTAACCTGTGAAGAAACGAAAAAATATATAGAGAGGTAGTCCTAGTGTACAATTAAGAGTTAAAAGAAATAAATAAAATCAATATACTATCAGATAAATCACAATACATCCTGCAAACTTACTATAAAATAAATTAACAGAATACAATAAATACATAGATACACATACACATCCATAATAGAGCAAGGAAGTGCATTCTACAAACGTATTGCCCTTAACCTAAACGAGTGCTCGTAAGGAACAGTTGGCGGAGGAATTGTCAAATGTGCATATTTCTCAAAATATTGAAGAGGAAGGAGAGAGTCGATCGGGAGCCATCGTTCGTTCGCTCTGGCCCAGCAAAATCGGCGTAGTCAATTAAGGGAAGAAGAAGGGTCTGAGCTAGCATGGTTTTAATCTGCCTAGGTAGGAAGAACTGCAAACGCCAAATGGAATGAAAGGATGCACAGACTCTTCTGCTGACCTCACAAACATAGGGCGACCAGGATAATAGATTGTTAAAAACGACGCCAAGATTTTTGGCTTTCTCGCTATACTTGACAATGGTACCGTCATATAGCGGACCTATTCTGCAACAAATTAAGTGATACGAAAGAGCCCATTTCCCGATGTTCTCGAGGTCAGCATTCAAAGCCTCTACAGTCAAAGTCAAAAGACACAGGGGAAAATGCCGATAAATTTGAAGGTCATCTGCTTAGAGATGATACGAGGAAGACAATACATCCGAGATGGAATGGATGAAAACTGAGAAGAGAAGAGGAGAAATGATGACACCCTGCGGAACACCTGTAGAGAGCTTGCACCATTCCGTAAATACCTCTTCAGACTTGATGCGCTGCTGGCGGTCTCTCAGGTAAGAGTCAAACCAGCTATCCGAATGTGGAGAGATATTGAGCGATTTTATGATTTCAACAACTATATCGGAGTCGACGAAGTTGAAGGCGCTGCACAAATTAAGGTGAGTCAGGACTGTGAGCTGCTTCTTATCCATTGCCAGTTGGATAATGTCAGTTACCTTGAGCAGTGCTGTGGTGGTGCTATGCCCCGGCCTAAAACCAGACTGAAAAGGGTTTCATTAATTCATTGAGGAAAGGTACGAGGACAGCTGGGAGTGGACAATTGATTCAAGGAGTTTGGAAAGGATTGGTAGGATGGAAACGGGACGTAACTCTTTGAAGGAGGAGGGGTTAACGTTTTTAGGCAGGGGTATCACTAATGCTCTTTTCCTCTGGCTTGGTAAGCAGTACTCGCTCAGCGACACGTTGATTATATGCGTTATGGGTGGTTACAAATTATCGTATACACTGAATAGCATCTGAGAGAGATCTTGTCATCGATTCGACGAGATTGCTAGAATAGGCTTCTTTACTGCGCCAACTCCGACAGACCTGAGGTTGAAAGGTAAGCTACTGGACGTCGTTCTGGTGCGCAAGTTACGAAGGGTAGTTTTTTGACAGAGGGGTCCATCACAACAGGGGAGACAGCAAAGAATGTGTTGAGACCGTTGAGGTCGACAGTACCGGTGACTGCGTCCTGGGACTTACCAATACCGAAGGTCTTCAGGAACGTCCAAACATGTGCAGGAGTTTGGCATCTCGACAAAGACGGGTGCAATTACGGAGACGTTTGTATATAAGGAGAGTATCGTCCGTGGGATCCTTCTTATATCTACATTTGTAATGGTTACTCTGGGTCATCAGACCCTTGATGGTGTAGGTATGCCAAGGCGCAGGGAGATGTTTGGCCCTAACCTTTTTATCGAACAAACTTAGGACAGTCGAGTTGAAATGCTGGACTTTGTCATCAACAGTCTCACTACAGACGACAGGGGACCAGTTTTTAGAAGCAGCATCAGACTTAAGGGAGCTGAGATCCATATCCTTGGCGCGCTTGGGAGGCCTTAACCTGAACAAGAGATAAATCAAATCGTGAATGAGGAAGGGGGCGTTAAGTTAGCCATGCGTAGCAACCTTGGATATTTTAGAAACAGTCATAAGATCCATAAGAGAGGGGCTGCAGTGGGGCTGGAAGTGAGTTGCACTCAGGGGAAGAATATTTAAATTTAGGGAGCTGACGATGGACTGGAGTTTGGCAGAGCGAACATAATTTTTAAGGAAACAGTTATTGAAATGAAGGATGCTTTCAAAAGAGTCAAAGTAGTCGATGAGAAGAGAGGAGCTATAGAAGACACCCAGAAAGACCTGATGCAGGCATGACTCAGGAAAGAGGTGTTCAGCGGATCCAGAGTACATATTAGGTGAGTGGCTGATGACTTTGCATGAAATGTCGGAACGAAGGTAAATAGCAACACCGCCACCAGCCTTACCCGCCTATCGTTCCGATAGAGCCTGTACACCGGCAGAGCATACAAAGCAGAAGGAAGAGAGGGTTTGAGAAATGATTCGGCCATCAGATGTACACTTGTACTATGCATTTATACTATGTATGTATGTTTAATGCATTTTTTCGCAATTTGAACTCAGATTTCTCGACAAATATATCGTTTACGGAATTCATAAATAAATAATACCTACTATTCAGCTGCCTGTACATTATAAACATAAACATGACCATTTATACAGGATGTAACAGAAAGGTGTAGTTATATTTTAGGGGATTGTTAGGGACATCATTCATAATTCTGGTTCTTCCTGAACAACTTTCACTATCAAACCAATTTAATCAGAGCAACTTTATTTTTTACTTCTCTATATATTTTGGGCCAAGCGATCAGCTGATTTGTATGGAGAAGTGAAAAATAAAGTTGCTCTGCACAAATCAGTTTCATAGTGAAAGTTGTTCAGAATGATGACCTTAACAATCCCCTAAAACATGACTACACCTTTCTGTTACACCCAGTATGCAGGCACATACCTTGCTTCTGGCCCAACACTAGGATAGCCTGTGTCGATGGCGTGGTAACTAGAAATAGATGTCACACACATAAACATCCAAGACCAGGACTTTATTCTTCTTCCTCCCCAGCCAATTAATAATTAAATCATCATCAGACTGCACATTAATCATAGGCTGTGTACTTACGTGTAGGCTGAATGGTTGAATATCTTTGCCTAAATCACCTGACTAAAAACAAGCGAGCTTGCTTGTATGGATTCTACGTCATTTGTCTATTTGAATCGGCTACATATTTGTCTGAACTGGGACGTCAAGCTGTTTTGGATTCTATCTGAAAAGCCCGTGCTTGCAGGGGTTAAGGTACCGATGCTTAGGACCCTTAACCCTTGGGTGCCTAGCGGCGTCCAGGGACGCCATTTTGCCGTTATAGGTTTTTAATATTATTACCATAGCATAGGTTCAGAATCGAGATGCCTCATAACGAGGTCCATGTTGACCGGTTAAAGGGACGTACAATTTTCTGGTCGTAAACTGTGAGAAGCCTAAAAACGCGTATGTGAAGCCGTGCCCACGGGCAGCTAGTATAGATTAAGCATTAATATAACAATTAGGGTAATTGTACAGTTACATACATAGCTCGGCCCCTTTTTCCACAAAAGGTGGCAGAAGCTACGTTTATGCTAAGGGTCTATAGGTAGGTATGTATTTTCACCAAAAATATATTTTTTTGTGATTAAACTACAAATTTACAGTTTTTGCATTTTACCCTTTATTAATGAAAGACTTTGCTTTTTGCCAAATTTCATGATTCTAAATCAACGGGAAATACCCTTTAGGTTTTGACGCCATTGCGAGAATCGAGCAAATTCAGCAAAATTGTGACATAAACGGCGGTATTTTTTGTTCGCCTCGAAAAAATCAAACAATTATATGTGTGATTTTTTCATAACTTCAAGAGACCACAGACCTAAGCAATTGATTTTAGTTTCAACTTGATATCTCCACGCGTTGCTGAGAAAAAGGGTCGTGACAGACGTATAGGCAGACAGACTTTACACTTTTACACTTATCGGATTTTTCCCTTTACCTTGCTTTTCGCCATATTTCATGATCCAAGGTCAACCGGAAGGTTTTGATTCCCTTGCGAGTATCAAATTCATCAAGTTCTGCAAATTTGGGACATAAACGGCCGTATTTTTTGATTGCGCGGACCTAAAAGTTTTTGATTTTTCATAGCCCCAAGGATCCGCAGACGTGAGTAATTGATATCAATTTCAATTTGTTACCTGCACGCGTTCTTGAGAAAAAGGGTTGTGACATAAGGACAGACAGACTGACAACAAAGTGATCCTATAAGGGTTAGTTTTATTCCTACCTCTCAACGCCCCATGGCATCTATATCTATGCCATTTTCCCAGTTTTGTATTCGAATACCATGGCGCAAGGTTCAAAATAGCGTTGTCTCAAAACAACCTGGCGCTTTGAGAAGTTAAGGTACGGAACCCTAAAAAATATTTTTACTAAGTACTTATATGGAAATATCTACGGCTGTATTACTACTACACATGTAGTATGAAATATCTATGGCTGTATTACTACTACACATGTAGTATGAAATATCTACGGTTGTATTACTACTACACATGTAGTATGAAATATCTACGGTTGTATTACTACTACACATGTAGTATGAAACATCTACGGTTGTATTACTACTACACATGTAGTATGAAATATCTACGGTTGTATTACTACTACACATGTAGTATGAAATATCTACGGTTGTATTACTACTACACATGTAGTATGAAATATCTACGGTTGTATTACTACTACACATGTAGTATGTAATACATGCTTTAACTTGACTTTGAGTGAACATCTGTTCATATACATTGTTCCGGGGTGATCGGAGCTATGAGCCTGATATGACTGAAACTCTAATTAAAACTGATAATTAAACTATATTGAAAGAATGGTAAAATTAGGATGGATGATGTAATTGGTAAATGATAGTGGGAGCGCGACTCTCGCTTGATGGAAAGGTAGGAAATCGCTAGGGCGATGCATGCATACTAGCCATTCAAATAGAGAAAGGGACTGGCGAAGGCGGTGCAAGGCGAGCGAGACGGCATAAAGACGCGGCGGGGCGGTAGGCTGTCGATAAAATCTGAGTGAGATGCAAATAGTAAAGCCGCAATCCCTTCTTGTAACCAACCCACGCAACCCGATCTTGATATACATACCGTCACGCCTTTTCCTATACGGGAAGGCAGAGGCACAATTGTGCTCATGTTTAGCCAGATAATGAATACTACATTTCGCGTGGGGCTAGCCCATCGCCGCAACTATGCAGATTGAGGGTTCCTCACGATGTTCTCCATCACCATTAGAAGGTAGAAGGCTACTTAAACTATTAGTATAATATTATAGTATCTGTGGTTAAACATAATAAACATTTACTATTATAAACTCACGTAGCCACGTACAATGCTTCTGTCCCCACGTTAGACGATGTATCGTGGGAACCAGAAACAGCAAAACACACTACATCCAAGACCTTCGTCTTACCATAGACTAATAACACAAGAAGGAAGACTAGCCATCCCGAACAAAAAAGCGTACTCCGGAAGAAAGCTAAAGTTTCCGCCCAGGCACAGATGCGTTAGCCCTGTATGCAGCCTGCGTAGACAGAGACGGCTACCTATTTGTTGTACGTTATAATGCCCTAGGTGGCGTCAGAGATTTATAGACGGACTACACTAGCGCCACCAGACTCAGATTAGACCTCAATATCATTCAAAATGTGATGGCGCAGTTGGTTTGATATCAGTTGCGCAATCTGCGTTCTGGGTATGTTCTGGGTTCAAATCCAAGTATTTTTTGTTGTATTTTTAGTGCTTCAGTTTTTTTGTAAAATAGTACGGAACCCTTCGTGTGCGAGCCCGACCCGCAGTTGACCAGTTTTTAGGGTTCCATACCCGAAGGGTGCTAAACAGGACCCTATTACTAAGCCTCCACTGTCCGTCCGCCGCACTCGACCGTGTATTTTATTTGCTGTATGTAATCAGGTAATTTACAAGTTTGTATGTGGTATTGAAAGAAATTATGCCCTCTCTATTTAGGCCATATATTTCTCTATAGTTTACCTGTAATATTTAAGTAATGACAAGGACATGGGCATTTCGAGTCGTCGTTTGAGGGACCGAGGTTGGGGCTTTCCTGGTCCAGAGGATCTCGCTGGCCGTAATACTGCTAGTGTAATGGGATTGTCTGCGTTATGTATTTGTATATTTTCCTTTTCAAGGTAACCCGTACACGTACACGTGTTAGAAAGTTAATTACAAAAGTTGATCGCGATACTATTTGTAGTACCTACATTAAATAAATGAACAAATAAAAATAAAATCTTAAAAAATTATACCTTATGTATTATACCAAATTGTCCGCACTGGGGATCGAACCACGATTGGCCACTAGGAAATCTAACGAAGAACCTTGCTGATATCAGAACGGCGAATATTTATTTATTTATTAAGATACAAACGGTCATGCACATTATTTTTAGGTTGAAATATAGTATAGTATCCTAATCTACGTAAAAACAATACTTAATCCGAAATAAAATTTAGAAAGTACATTGGTTGAATCAGTCTATATGAAAAATATCTACCACAGAATATTACAAATAACTTCTTTCGTTCAGCAATGAAAGCATTGAGATTGTGGTGAAGACTGAAATTATAATTTAGCGATGAAAAAAATACATCTAGATTGTTACCAGTGACCTATTTTTCGATGTATGGCGACGAATACTCTTCTTTATATTATTATTACTTACAATGCAATAAATACATGGTTTCCCCAAGGCATGGTCTTCCCCGATTAGCTATTCACCACTAGATGGCGATAGTTGTCGTTATTAATTTTGAATACATTTTACTAGCCGGTGCTTTAACAAAATGTGGACTCACGGCAGCTGGAAAAGCCTGTCCTGAGCAACTTCATGTCCAGCGTCCACCAGTTGATCATACCGTCGCGGCTGGCCGTGATGTAGGAGCCCTGCATCGGGTCTGGACGACGGTCCTGGCACCAATACAACATAATCTAATTATTCGCATAAAACCAATGTAACATCATCATCATCAGAAAAACCCTGAGTTAGTCCATTGTGCGGAAGCTCAGAGCTTGTGGCTGTACTATGGTACAGGCAGGGCCAAAATTCTTAGACTCTGAGCGAGCAGTGACCTCTCTTTTTCGCATAGGGTAAGGTGCGGTGGGAGGGATGTGACAGGCCAGTAGTCATGATGTAAGAAGCCCACCTTCCCAATATCGGGACAGAAGCAGATCCGTGATATCGGGTGCCTGTGCTGCGAGCGCATTAGGGTCGGCAGTCCCATGATGGGCGGCTGCAGTGCGCCACGCCTGTTCTCTTCATCATTGCAGTAGTATCCCAGAATGAGGTGTGATACGAACTCGTCCCAGTCTATCTCGCCGTTGCGCGCTGTGTTGATCTGGAAGGCACGTTTTGAAAGATTTATTGGTTATTTTTTGGAAAGTATGCAGGAAAATAAAGGCAGGAAACTTACATTGCTTACTTACAATACATCCCTTTATTTTGACATATTATTGTTGTCCCAATAATTCGCGTTTCTGCGTCAAAAATAGGTAGTTCGAAAATATCTCGCTGTCTTTCCGAACACGTGGTTTATTGTGCCTTGGAATTTATTTACGATCTTACATGAAGGATGCCAAAATAAAGAGTCAAGCTTATTATCTCACATTCCGAAAAGAAACTCTAAATTTCTTGGGCGAAAGGTTAGTAAAGAGACCTTCGGGCTTGTGGGGCAGAACTTATTAGTCTACAAAGCCCTCCTTTGTGTTAGATAACAGCTATACTTACTTTTAGAAACAAAATGTTGTATTCATCCTCATCATACTCCATATTGAGGATTTCGCGAAGATGTTCCCTGAACTGAGAAGGCTGTAACTTCCCCTTAAAAACTTCTGTGAAGATACCCTTCATCTTTATCATGTCGCCCATGGTGCAGCGCTCATGTAGGGGTGCATTCTTACATCGTTTATGTTGGGTAAAGGTGGGTTCCGACTTCGACGAAGGGGTCATCACGGATTGGATTTCTTCGTTGGCCATCTTTGTCAATTATGCTGTGGCCTGTGGGTAAATTATATTTTTAGTACTCTGTAGAAAGAAATAAATATAGGTTTTATTTATTTACAATGGCGTCACGATGACGTTTAAAAATTCGCGGCTTTCAATTTTCAGTCGGCACAATTTTGGTAGAAATTCATAAAATATTTTGGTAGTTTTTTAATATTATCTGGCAAACTAGACTTGGCCGTCACGGTAAAATCTACATAATCTAACCTCAAATATTTTTTTAACTTATTTCAAGTTTTTCCACCAATATGCATCTCACAATGAGGCTCCTGGCCAACAGGCATCCTGCCTTCATAGCTCGGACCGTATTCGTCAAGAATAACGACGTAGACGACGCTTGCAGATTAGTCAACAGAATCATTGGAAAGGAAGGGCTTTTAGAGCAATTTAGACTCACCAGATACTATGAGAAGCCTTTCCAGGTATTTGCACCCCTTGATCCATTAGATTTAGTTATCCTTAACACCTGGCATACCACTGTTTTTTGTTAATCAATATGTAAGTAATCATTGTTTCTAATCTCTCAGACAAGACGACGAATCAACCACGAGAAATGCAAAGCTATCTACAATGAGGACATGGAGAGGAAGATACAGTTTGTGCTGCGCAAGAATAGACACGAACCATATCCTGGGTGCCATTGATGTAACCAATCTTATATAGGGACACAAAATCGCGGAAATGTTTTTCCTTTTAATTTAGAGGCCTTTCTTTGAATAATTTAATTTCGCAGTTTACTAGTGTTTAGAAAAAGCTATGAAGGTACAGCCCGCGCCAGGAATAAAGAGTGCTTGGAGAAACTGGTGGGGATTACTGCGCATGAGTACAGTCGCGGAATAATTCCGAAGTGCAATATTAGGGTTAGTGTGAAGACATGTGTGTTCAGGACTTTCTTCACTTCTATTTTATCTCTGCTTGATATTTTGATAATGAGGGTATACTTATTAGTCCTTGTAAATAATGCTGAAGAAGAAGAAATAATGGAGTTTATGTCAAAATTGTCAATATTTGCCAGTTTTAATTCATCCACGATTTCATCAGATTCCTTTTTGATATAACATCTTCGATCAGCAAAAGATAAAGTATGTGACTGTACTCAGGAAGCGTTGGACGTGCTTTCGATGCGCGGAACGGGAAGCGACTGATCTACAAATCAGGTGCCAGCACTGTCTAACGCCCCCGTCGCACCTCACTTCCACGCGTCAAATACCTCTGAAAAGTGACTACTGCACATTCAAGGACAGCGTTCTTTACTCCTGGCGCGGGCTGTACATACGGTATAAATTATAGTAGATAATTAGAATGTAAAAATACATGTATAAATCATGGAAATATAAACAGATATATTTCATTTCAATGCTTCACTTACAGTAGATAAGAAATATACAAAGTTCACAAGTACACACAGTATCGTCGGGTAAGCCAAGCTAGCGTCTATAAAAATACAAATACATTCCACTTATAATGACTAGAAAATACAGTAAAGTTTGGCATGAGGGAAGGAACTTTGGTCCTCCGGGGTCCTGTCATGTGTAGTTGGAGCAAGAGTCTCGACGAGCTGAATAGAAGTGGTATCGATAACACCGGTGACAAGTCTTGATACCACAACGGTAGCTTAGACCTCCTTGCGGTTTTCCCTTGCAGTACTTCAGTCCGCATGGGTACCAGTTTACACAAACCTGTAAGCAATAATACATTTTGGAAGACTGTGATTACCTTATATGTATTTGTATCTCTAAAAAATATTAAAATGTACTTATCCCAGATGAAATATAGTTTGATTATGATGGGATAGTGATTGTGGTCAGAATGTAGGATGAGGAGAACATAATTTAATTTCTTTTATCAATCTACAAAGCTATACTGAAACCCGTTCGGACATACACAATACAACTCTGGGGAACAGCGAAAACCTCGAAACACAGAAATACAGCAAAGACTTTAAAATAGGGTGCTCAAAGCGATAGTCAACACCCCATGGTTTACAAAAATGGATGAAATCCATAAATACTTGTAAAAATTCCTACAGTAAAAGAGTAAATTAGTAACATTACTAATGCCTATAGGGACAGAGTTGTACATCATGAAAACGACTGGCCCACCTGTTGAGGGAACCCCTACAAATAAGGACACTTGAAAAGGTTACACCGCGTGTTTCCGTAATATACAAGGCCATTACCCAAATACCCAGGGGTCTGTAAATTATCGCGTATACTTTGGAACGCAATATTTTCACTTACGTCTTCCGAACTCAGCATTACGCCGCAATCGTGTATACTTCGGAATGGTCTACGCCAATTTTATGGTTCCGTTATATACTGCGCTATTGCCCAATGTAAATACTCTTGTTATTAAATGAATATTTTATGTGTATTTAAGTTTATATATCAGCGATTAATATCAGAGTTTAAGGGAAATATTAAACCGCACATCAAAAATACTGATTTTCACAGCAAATATCAGGGAAAACACTGCGGTAGCTTAGGTGAAGGGTAAAGGGGACGAGCGAAGCGAAGCCCCTTTATCTTTCGTGTTAGGTTGAACATGTAAGAACTACAAAAAATACGTAATACAAACTTAAGGACAAATAAAATATTTATAGTGTTTTTATTGAACCATTTTTGCTGTGCAAATCAGAATTTTCTATGTGCTATTAACCCCTCAGTTACCACCGGCGTTAGCTAACGCCCTTTTTCAAAATCGCGATCCGTCCCAAGTCCCAACTAACCTCGGTTTATGAGTAGTTAAATAATACCTTTGATAGCGTGCGTAAGTTACACTGTATAGTTTGAAACTAAACTTTCGTACGCATTCATTACAAACTATACACGAGTAGTTCGCAAAATTGTTGTATATTTTGTAGCTGCAGATGTGAGTATCAGCATTCCGAAATATGCACGAGCAGTACGCTATGGGAGCGTAATGGCCTTGTATACAACGGAAATACGCGGCTACACCCGAGGATAATTTACCCTAAAGTAACTAATGAAGGCAACCTGACATAATACCTTGGATACTATTTACACACATTGATCTAGCCCCAAACTAGGACTCCCTGTATCTTGGGTAATAGACAACGATACACATACTTATATAGATAAATATTATACTTAGATAGATAAACAACCATGACTAGGTAGAAACATCTGTTCTCATCAAACAAATATTTGCCCCCACCGGGACTCGAACCCGTGACCCTTGGCTTCGTAGGCAGGGTCACTGCTGACTCGGCCATTCGGGTCGTTAAACAATGGGGCAACGGGAGGGCATGCCTAACAAGCCATTTACGCCATCACAACAAGTGATTAAAGTCCTAGGACAGCTCGCATGTTAGCAAAATTGAAAAAAAAATATCATGTCACCATAGCATAATCAAGCGCTTTTTAAGAATTTAATTGCTACTCGTAATATGAGAAAATGACAAGAAACCATACATCAGATGCAGAAGACCAATCTAACTATCGCAACTGATATAGCAGCTATGTTACTCATCGTAATCATAACAATCATGCTAGACTGAGAGAAAATTACCTACGCAAACGCAACATATTGTGTGCAATGAAGACATTACGAAGTAACACAGCATACTGATTGACATGCACAATGTACCGTTTTGTAAAGAAGCAAACATTATTTCTAGCCGTCTAACAGCACCCACCTCTAAATGACAAATGCACTCCTTTTCGGCAGCGGTCTGAGCGACGCATGCGCCGACCGCTCCCTCCGAGCTGGCGTCGCTCGCGAGCGCGCGCTCCGGAAATGGCGTCACCACTGAAGAGAACGGCGCCTGGTCCATGCCTGAGGGAGGAGTTGGAGTGGAAAATTCTATGAAGAATAAATGGTAAATAAAAAAGGCCAGACAAGAACGAGGAGAGGATCGGCTTTTCCCCGCTGGGGCAACATAGTCGCGCCCAAGCCGCTGCCATCCGTTTGAACAGCTGAACCGATGATCTGCTGTCCATCAAGTCGATTAACCAGGCTCACCTTGTCAGGTCGGCGGCCTGCAGGAACACCAAGTCCCCCGCGGGGCGGCTGTGGTGCGCCGCGAGGTCCGCCCACGCCGACGACGTGTTCTGTAGTAGTGGTGAACCTAACCAGGTCTGGGCGCCCACCGCGCCAAGTCCACGGCCCGCAGTAACACCCAGTCCCCACGGGGCGCCAGTGACGCCGCGCGGCCCGCCCACGCCCACGCCGTCGCCGTGTTTTGAAGTAGTAGTGATACTAACCAGGTCTGGGCGCCCACCGCGCCAAGTCCGCGGCCCGCAGGTACACCTTGTCCCCAGCGGGGCGGCAGTGCCGCGCCGCTGCCGCCGACAGCAGCTGCGCCGCGCGGCCCGCCCACGCCGACGCCGTGTTCTGCCGCCAGCCGCGGTCTTCTTCCGCCACGCGCACTGTGCCAGGGTTTTTCTATTGGAAATGTCAGGTGTCATCATTATCGAAAGGCTTATTAGCTCTCTTGTGCCACGGTTCGTGTTCCAATTACAAATAACACTTATCAGCAGTACTTACTACTAGGTATATCAGCGCTACGGCGCCGCAACTTAGTGTTAACAAGATGTTTGGCGCGAGCTGTAGACATATTATATGGTGTATATTCATTTTCTGTCATGCGCTTTGACGTAATCTTCTGTGTGCAATAAAGTACTAAACGTATCTGTTATTTAGGAGTATGCATCAACCATTGACAGAAACAGCTTTTCGGTAGGTATCTGTAGATTTAAGCTTTTGAGTATCTATTCATGATGTTTTGTAATGGTACGCCTGACTCAGGGGTGGTTATTTACACGACATTGGAGCAAACAAAGAAAATATGTTTCAGTGAAAAATACCCAAAAATCATTAAATTGTGGCCGTAGGTATACCTCGCGCCACGAATTAAGAGCGTTGGGCGACGTTGTCGGGAATTACTGCGCATATGTACAGGTACTGAAAAGTGACTATTACTGCGCATTCAACGCCACTGCTCATACTCGTGGCGCGAGGTATACGGACTTGCTAACGTGCGTGCATTATCGGGGGCACTCGGCGCGCGATTCGTGGACCGGCCGGGCGTGCCCGCACATTGCAGTTATATGTACAGGTACTGAAAAGTGACTATTACTGCGCATTCAACGCCACTGCTCATACTCGTGGCGCGAGGTATACGGACTTGCTAACGTGCGTGCATTATCGGGGGCACTCGGCGCGCGATTCGTGGACCGGCCGGGCGTGCCCGCACATTGCAGTTATTTCAGGACAAATTGAACATGGCAATTTGTGAATCCAAATTATGAGAGGTAACAACAAAACGAATTTTTAATAAAAACGATGCGTAAACCGAGTCGCGCCTAACTGTACAAAACAACCCTAATTTATTAATAGATTGATGCTATAGAGAAGACAATCTAAATAAGACAGGAATATGCTGGAACTCTTTCAGAGAGATATGGAAACAAGCATGCTGGGAATCGGGAGACTGGGTACGGAAAGAAACACATCTTTGAGCCAGGACAAGAGACACAGAAATCCTCACTAAGATAGACTAAATGAAATGGAGACAGGCGGGCCATATGTTACGGAGCCCCCAGGAGAAATAAGTAGGTACCACAGAAACGGCAAACTAAATCGAGGCCGTCAACGCAAAAAATGGGAAGGCGACTCAAAGTTACAGCAGGTCCAGACTGGAGAAGAGTTGCAAGAGATAGGAAACAATGGAAAACGTTAGACGAGGTCTTTGCCAAAAGGTAAACGGAACTCCGAGACATAATATAACCACAACAAGTAAAATCAAAGAAACGAAAAAGGAGAAATCTATTGTATTGTAGATATTGAATTGTATTGCTATAGAGAAGAGGCCTATACACGGGTTGATTTTCGCCGTGCGGCAAGTATCAACCAGCAAAATCGACTCGCCACCTAATTTACACGGGTCGATAAAATCGCGAGTGACTTAGTCATTTCTAGGATTCCGTACCCGAAGGGTGCCAAGCGGGACCCTCTCCGTCTGTCTGTCCGTCCGTCAGCGGGCTTTATCTGATGAACCGAAATAGGTAGTTGAAATGTTCAAAGAATGAGTATTTATGTTGCAGCTACAGCAACAAATAATTAACTACACGAGATTTTATAAATTAAACAAGAGTAAACACGCGTACACAAGCGTGTTGTATTGTTATGCCAGCCGCGATTTAACAAACCATAATATGATTCAAAATCGTAGATTTCGCGGCTTATCACGTGGTTGTGGTGGCGCAATTGGTTTGATATCGGTTCGAATCCACGATCCGACATATTATTCCCTTTTTTTTTTCTTTTTTTTTATAACACTGAATTAATATAAACATTAATGGTTTTTGTTTATTATTTTTAGTGGTTGTTTTATTGTACGATGGTTGAATCCTTCGTGTGCGTGTCCGACCCGCACTTGACGGATTATTATTGAAGATATCCTACTGAAGAGAGTGATAGTACTAACAGACGATCGGATTTGGTTCGGTCCGCACACCGGACTGTGCGGTACGCTCTGCGCAACAGACCATCGGACAACTTATCGATTGGACTGTCCAGTCCAGTCCAGTCGCGTTTGAGCCTGATAGAAGATGGCAGTCCGACATGTCTACGATTTAAAAAAAACTAAAATCGCGTTAGTTGTGGCTGCCATCGCTACCATAGTATGTTCTCCATTATTAGGGTTCCGTACCAGAAGGGTGCCAAACGGTACCCTATTATTAAGCCTCCGCTGTCCGTCCGTCCGTCGGTCGGTCTGTCACCACGAACCGTGATAATTAGAGATGAAATTTTCACAGATAATGTATTTCTGTTGCCGCTATAACAACTAATACAAAAAAAAAAACAGAATAAAATAAATATTTAAGGGGGCTCCCATACAACAATTCCTTCAATACCACATACAAACTTATGAATGCACCTGGTTACGTGCTTGGAGTATGAAAGTAGCACCAATAACTTTATAAACAATATTTTGCTATGTAAATTCCAAACTATTAACTCCACACCATCCCTACCATTGTATGGTGGTACGGAACCATTCGTGCGCGAGTTAGACTCGCACTTGACCGTTTTTTATTTGTTCTAATATTATTTCTAACGCTTGATTGCGGGCGTCTTTGGTGCAACATAATTTGTGACCCGTATCCCATAAACACGGGAAATCTTTATATAATTCTAAAACTTCTACAATTATTCTTTTTTCCGTAATATTTGACGACCCCAATGGCCGAGTCGGCAGTGATACTGCCTACGAAGCCAAGGGTCCCGGTTTCGAGTCCCGGTGGGGGCAAATATATGTTTGTTTAGAACGGATGTTTGTACCCTAGTCATAGTTGTTTACCTATCTAAGTAAAATATTTGTCTATATAAGTATGTCTATCGTTGTCTAGTAGCCAAGATACAGGGAATCCGAGTTTGGGGCTAGATCAATGTGTGTAAATAGAGTCCAAGGTATTATTATTATTTACGGCTTCGAGTCGGACTCCATTTTGAGAGACGACGATACGTGTTAAACGCTCGGAGGTAGATTTATGACTAAACCACTAAAACCACCGAACGGTTCGGTGCGACATCCACATTCCACACGACCAGACTTGGTTCGGAACGTACCATGTTCGATGTGCAAACCACCGGGCCAGCCGGACCTATGTTAATAAAATAATAATAATGTCCGGCGGACCGCTCTCCACACGATCTGATATGGTCTGGAGCGTACCAAGGTCGTGGAACGGGCCATACCAAATCCGATCATCTGTTAGTACTTTGAGCGAGCCCTGCGCACGGCCACCGCACGGCGAAAGTGTAATGCTAGTCCACTTTGGAGTTTTCAACTTTAGTCACCTGCGACCTACTTGCCATTTAGTCTTTAGTCGTAAACACCCTGTTATGCCCAGCAAGGGTAGAGGGGGGTCAATGTAGGCTTAGAGGGATGATGATGATGATGATGATGATGATAAGTAACAGGTAAAACTGTCACCTGTCTAAGTTTAGCCATAGCATCAGGTGCGATGAAATCGGCCTGTGCCGAGTGTGTGAGGAAGCACAGGATCTGGTGACCAGACTGACCCAGCTCTTCCTCACCAGGAATGATCATCTTCATTGCTTCCACTTCCTGTGAAAAAGTGTTTATTAAAAAATAATTCAATTCTTATTAAATGGCGGTCTAACAATTTAGTCTTTATAAATACATTACTAAAATAATAACTGTTACTGATTTTCTTTTATGGGGTGGCAGAGGTACAGTTTCCCCAGAATTCAGCCAGTATTCAAGTCCTTTTGCGGACAGGGAGTCAGCCTAATGTTGGGTACACGTAACGCCAATCTTGTGGGACTCTGAATGCGGCTGGAAGATGTAGCGGCTCATGGGAACACGAGAGAGCATGCATGGGCGAGAGAGAGAGAGAGGTCAGAACTGGCTCAGAGGCCATGAAACCTGGTGCGGTTGTTATATTAAATTGAGTTACACAGTCCATACATTAGTAAAATCAACCAGCTGTGAAATGTACACTCCATCTAGCCGAGTGAAATCCAATGTGATGGTGTCTTCAGACACATTGGCTGTCAGTGTCTCCTGCATTACATCTCCACCCTGGAAAATGAAAGTAAAGTTTGATATTATTAGGGGAAAGCTGGGGCAGAGTGTCGATAAGGGGGCGGAACCAGCCCCTTGTTAGGCTTGTTGAAAAAATATATATTCATTTTTTTTTTAACCTAAAATGTTCTCTGAAAATTTTACCGATTTATTCGTCCACGCCGTTAAATAGATATTTTTTCCCGATATATCGAGGCAGGTATTGATATTTTTATAAATAACAATATAGGTATCAATATATTTTTCCGCATTCTAACCTCAAAATAGCAACTTCGCCGCTTAATTTTTGGATCAAGGCAGAAAAAATATATTCCTAACTCGTTCGAAAAGGCTTTTTTACGAACCTCTCTACGACGCCGCCTTCGGCTGGCCCCAAAATAAGTAAAATTGTTTTTAAATATGAGAAAAAAAACTAAGTATTTTTTTCTCTTGGCGCCTCCTTAACAACACTCCAAGCTCCAACCGAAAGCTGGGGATGGTGTATTTGCAAATATACTGGAAAAATCATTGCAGTTCTAGTTACACTTCATAATAAAAGGTAGTGTGCGGTTAATCTCTATGTTAAGGGTTTGGGATGGAAAATTTGGATAAAATACTTTTTCCGACTTATGAGCTAAAAATAGCACCTTCGACGCTTGATTTTGGGTTCCCAGGCGGAAAAACTCTATACCTAACTCATTCGACAAGGCTCTTTACGAACCCCGCTATGACCCTCGCCTTCGGCTCGTGCTGCAAAATTCTCCGTTCGTAAATATAAGCCTTTGCAAACTCGTGGGAAATGTACTATTTCACCTAAGTAGCTCGATTAAGCTGCTTTTGCGGCTAGTCAACTGTGTGCAAAGTTGCATTTTTCTAACCGAGTGAGACAAAGTAGCTTTTTAATTTTGAATGCCACGCACAAAGGAGAAACCACAAACAGCCAATGGGCACCAATTTTGTTGTTCCTATCCATATTTTGGGTTTTATTTGTGAGGTGAGGGGGAACTGAGATGTAAATAAAAAGACGTTATGCATTTGACATTGAACACCCCGTTGAATATTTGGTATCTGGATGACGGCACCATCGGGGGACCTCCCGAGGTGGTCGTGGACGCGTTGAAGGCGGTTGTATTATCAGTGGTCTGAGGGAGTTGGGTCTTCACCTCAACTCAGAAAAATGCGAGTTATTCGCTTGCTCTGGGAATCTGGCCCAAGATTCCAGAGCGGAGTTGGATCTTTTGATGCCAGGGGTGAAGGTCCTACATAAAACAAGTTTTAATCTATTGGGCGCGCCCATTTTTCCGGAAGGTGTGCCGGGGGTTTTATGGGGTAAGTTAAAGTCCTTGGTTGGGACAAAACCACACCTTAAGGAGCTTTCCGCTCATGTGGCTTTAACAATTCTACGGAGTTGTCTGTCCCTGCCAAGGCTAACATACACTTTGCGAACCGCGCCGGTTTGACTGTGTAGGGGGGAGGCAGATTCATTTGATAACGAGTTGATGAGTCTGTTGAAGATGATTTTGAACGTGAAAATGTCTCCCTCCCAATGGGATCAAGCGGCCCTTCCAATACGGTTTGGTGGACTCGGCGTTCGTCGCCCACAGGACACGGAGCTCCCAGCTTTCTTGGCCTCTTCGCATGGGGTGCTTGAACTAGTCACTCGCATTTTAAAGGTTAACGGTGACGGTTTTGGCATTATTTTTGCGGACGAGGCTCTTCAGCGGTGGCGGGCCTGTTGTCCGGAGGGAGATGTTCCGGAGAAGCCCGACGTGCAGCGCCCCTGGGATGAGGAGCTGTGCAAGGTGTCCCCTGACGGGCTGTTAGCGCAGAGCTCGGGAGCGGAACTTGCTCGTCTGCGAGTAGTCTCCCAGCCGGAGTCAAGTGCTTGGCTGCATGCGTTGCCGTCTCCGCATTTAGGAACCCTTCTGGACGACAACTCTCTGCGTGTAGCCGTGGCGCTTCGTCTGGGTTGCGATATCTACGAACCGCACCACTGTATTTGCGGCGCGTCGGTAGATTCGCGGGGGCGTCATGGGCTACACTGTGCCAGAAGTGCAGGGAGACTCTCTCGCCACCCCTCGATCAACGACATCGTCCGGAGGGCTCCTGTCTCTGCTGACATTCCATCAGTTCTTGAACTACCGGGTTTGAGTCGCAGCGACGGGAAGCGTCCGGACGGTCTCACCTTGATACCGTGGGAGAGAGGTCGTTGCCTTTTGTGGGATGCTACTTGTGTGTGCACGTTCGCGGCATCCCACATTGGCTCCACTATCGCGATTGGGGATTAGGACACCTGGGGCTGCAGCGGAGTCGGCGGCGCGGCAGAAATTCCTAAAATACGCCCAGCTGATAGTGATAGCACCTGTTTGTTCCCTTGGCCGTCGAGACCATGGGTATTTGGGGCGCTCAGGGCAGGATATTTGTCAAGGTTTTGACAATCGTTCGGAAACGCTCCTGATCCAAAGGATCTCACTCGCCGTGCAGCGCGGTAATGCTGACAGTGTGATGGGTACCTTTGGGTCGGGCATGTCCTGGGCAGTTTATTTGTTTAGTATTGTGTTTTTTTTTTGTTCAGTTTTTATGTGTGTGTAGTTTTAAATTATTTGATACTTAGGTTGCTTTAATTGACGATGCACTTTGCGGATTCTTTATTTTATTTCGATTATAGTTTCGTTACCATAATTTTGACAATAATAAATAATTTGACAGTTAAGTTAAGTAAGATCGGCTTCAACAGGACTGCTTTACATAGGGTGCATTTTGTATGAAAAAAAAAAGTTCACAATTTGGTTTCTAAGTAAATACGTTCTTTAGGTTCGATACTACACTTAATTAAAATATATTCCCTTATGGAATTTACACGCTGTGTATTGTGACCTATGGGTTTTGTGATAACTTAGGGAGACTTTTATATGTTCTTTGGCTGTTTGCGATTTTGTCAATGTCACAGATACTGCTATCAATTTTTAACTCGATTCAGCTTATTTTATTCTAAATAGTTTAAAATGAAAATATACCATAAATGTTATTTGTACAATCGAACCAACTGAATCTCTAAAAGTTAAAAATAGTATAGTTAATAAAAAAAAAAATATTAAAAATAAAAAAAAATTCAAAATATTTATTTTTATATAAAATTTCTCTAGCCATTTGCCTGATAATTCGTTTGAAACTTTCAAACTTGTAAGATCTATCGTAATGTCAGTGTCTAATCAAATGATAACAAGTTCGTTACCAAGGAAATAAACCTTCAAGCGAATTTCGACCTACTTGCATTTAAGGGGTTTAGCAAAATAAGCTTATGGTGGGTCATGATTCAGATGGTTCAATAGTACATTAAATATTTACATTTACACAGACACATACATTGCTTCTGGCCCCACACTACCCTGTGTCATGGGAACCAGAAACAGCGACGTCACACACATAAACATCCAAGACCTGGGGTTTTTTTTTTCTGTATCCCAAGCCGGGTTCGAACCTGGGACCTCACATTCTTAATTAGAGCCACAATTGCAGAAATTGCCATGTATTTCATTTGATTTTTGAATGTTGTATTTTTCATTCTCTTATTTGGTAGGTTCTCATAGCTGAGATGAAAAGTTGTATGTGCAATAAGAGACCAAAATTATTTGTATCTCGTGCATTGAGTCCCTTGCTCACTCAGGATTCAAATATAGAATCCTTCACTCACTCTGAATTCAAACAAGCAAAAATCTACTTTGGTCTCTTGTTGCACAAATAACTATTTCTAAGTAGGCAGGTATGCGGTCAAAGTGAGAAAAGTTCAGCTAAATGCTCACCTGGTTTCTAACATTTATTACAAGTTGCAAGTCTGTTGATCGCACGATAACACAGAGACAAATAAATAGCAGCGGTGAGTAATCCATTTTATTAAAAATGTACTATTTAGAAGTTAGCTGATTTTTAGATGCATTTTCATTTTAGGCGGCTGCCCATTTTCTCGCCCAAATTTATACGTGATCCAATCGGTCTCCTACAGACAAGAAAGTTTCTCTTTCTTGTGTGTGCAGTTTTCTTCCGTAAGACAGAAATAGAAAATTAGAAAATTGAAAGCAAAACAGCCTCAGGGGGGTCAATGAAATTTTGTCATTTAGAAATGTCACTTAGTGCGTTTGGTTATCACGGTAGGACGAACTTTGCTATTTTATATGAAGTAATAAAACACAATTCCAGTACCGCAGCGTTTGCCCTAGTATTTCGTTTGCAGTTCAAGTTCAAACCAGTTCACAATTTAACGGTTTTATTATAAACTAACGCGTCATATCGTAAGCAATACAGTACAGTTTAAAATGTATCGATAGTTTGTAAACTAACGAGAAAAAACTTTAGAAATGGAATAAACTGCCGGTATTGACAATCTTACGATGAATACTATCAAGACTAACGACTAATGGTCGTTCGTTCGATGGGATACTTTCTGAGCAGTTAATTCAAAATCCGATAGATAACGCTGAAGATACCCCACCCGTTTTACCTTTGGCGCATTCATGGTGATTATGCTGGGTAGACTGGTAGAGTCTTTAACCCCTCCAAAAAGTAGGATTCGTCAAACTCTTCAAAATACGCTTCTGTCTCAGTTATAATCTCCTCGTTTGAACTGAATTTCTTTCCACCGAGCCATGTTTTCATATTGGAGAACAGAAAAAAGTCACAGGGAGCCAGATCCGGTGAGTAAGGCGGGTGTGGCAGCAATTCGTAACGTAGTTGGGTTAGTTTGGCAGTGACAATTTTGGATGAATGTGCTGTTGCGTTGTCATGATGGAACAACACTTTCTTCTTTGCCAAAGGGGCCGTGCCTCCTTTATTTTTTTATCAAACCCGTCCAATAACTCACTATAGTCCGTACTATAGTCAGTTATTGGACCGGTATCACAGAGCCGTCTCTGTGATATAGTTTTCCCTTTTTGCAAGAAATCTAGAGTTCCTAACTTCAAAAACCAAATGACCTTCCTGACAACTTTGCTAATCCCAACGATATTATGTCTAATTTTATGAATATCCCCGGGGAAGATCGTGTAAGAATATCAGATCTCACCTTTTACGAACACCTGGTGTTTTCAGACTTAAACAAATGAATAAGCATGATGTCAGTAAAATTATTCTTAAACAGAACTCACACGCCTGTGGTATGGACAAAATTACAATGGATATGTTAATTCTCACATTACCACAAACACTTAAAATAATTACTCATATTCTAAACCAATCCTTGATTACCTCTATATTCCCAGCATCTTGGAAGGCGTCTATTGTCCGTCCGACCCCAAAAATAAGTAACCCCAAAATAATATCTGATCTACGACCTATAAGTATACTACCGTACCCCTCTAAATTTCTCGAAAAACTTGTGTACTTTCAAGTAATTTCATTTGCGGAAACACACAGCCTTCTTCCAAAGTTTCAATCAGGTTTCAGAAAGAATCGTAAGACAACGACGGCACTTCTTGATGTTGTTGACAACGTATTAGCGTCCCAAGACTCTGGGAATGCCACGTTTCTCGTCCTACTTGACTACTCTAGAGCATTTGACTCCATCAATGTGGATTTAATTATTTCCAAGCTAAGCTACTATGGATTTGAAGTAAATACTATTAAGTGGTTTGAAACTTACCTCAAAGACCGCAACCAACAAGTAGTCTTAGCAAATAGTGACGGAACCAAAAATCACTCTCAAAAAGTCACCACCTGTAGAGGTGTTCCTCAAGGGTCCATATTGGGTCCTCTGTTATTTATTCTATACTGCGCTGATATCACAAGCTGCATTCACCATTGCAAATACCATCTATATCCCGATGATTTGCAGCTTTATATTGAAGTGAACAAAGAATCGCTTCCTGAAGTTATGCGGAGGATAAATGCGGATCTAGAACGTATATCAACTTGGTCTTCCAAAAATGCGTTGGTCCTAAACCCAAAAAAAACAAAGTTCATGATACTCGGCTCGAGACACCAGGTTAATACTATTGGCGGTATGAATTGCTATATCGGGGGTAACAGTGGAGCGAGTGCGGGAAGCGCGGAACCTGGGTCTAATCATGGACGAGGAGCTGCGTTTTGACAAACATGTTCTCGAGCTCGTCAAAAACTGTTTTTACAGGTTAAATATTCTTTACAGAATTCAGAAATTCCTAAAAGAAGAAATACGAGTGGAGCTCTGTGAGGCGTTAGTCTTGTCAAAGCTTAACTATTGCATCACAGTATACGGGCCGCGTTTGTATAAGCACACTGAACGATTAGTACAACGCCTGCGCTCGCTATTGTTACATCGTCCCACCACGTACTCATATCACGCCATATCTGAATCGAGCAAATGTTTTAAAAATGAAAGGCAGACAACAATTTCAATTTGCAGCGTTCTTGTTCGGTGTTTTAAAGAGAGGGATACCTGAATACCTTCACGAAAAGTTCTCCTGGAAAGTTTCCAATCACCACATGAACCGCATCTCAACAAATATACTCTCCATTCCCCGGCATCGGACTGCTACCTTCAGAGGTAGCTTCAGATATCTGGCTACAAAATGCTGGAATAATATCCCTACGCCAATTCGTGAAAAAAATAGTTTAACCAGCTATAAAACAGCATACAAAGCCTTTTTACTAGCCCTTCAAAAAGCAGATAACTGAAGCTATCTTTGCAGTCTGCATCGGCAGCCTTCGTTTCTGACCCCCAAAACCTCTTGCATTTTTCAAACATGTTTGTGCATTTATTTTTTATTTATTTATTTATTTATCGTACTTCATACTATTATTTATATGCCACACACAAACCCTATACTCATAAACCCTACATTAATATTATGCTTTTTATTGTTTATATCTCTTATCTATGCATATTACGTAGTCTAATCAACACCGTAAAAACAACATACTCAGTCACACCGGTTCCGATAGAATACCAGCGCTTCAGGTCCTCCTGTAGGCCCTGTAGCATAATGCTGAGCTGGAGCCGTTTCACCGTCGCCGTATACAACCAGCACACTATGCAGTTTTCTTAAGAAGCCATCACATAATATACCCACTGTTGTTGTTGTCCATGTGTATTCCTATTTTTGTATATTACTATGTTGTGCTATGTGTTGTGTATTGTGACGCTTGAATAGACGCATATTCTATTCTATCTATAAGGATTATTCCCTTACTATCCCAAAAAATGGTGGCCATGACTTTTCCGGCTGATGGGACCGTTTTCGCATTCTTTGGCGCAGATTTGATAAAAAAACGACTGCCGCTTGGTCTCAGCTGTATAATAAATAATAATGGGATCCAGGTTTCATTAACAGTAACGACACGACGGAAAAACTCCTGCGGATTTCGCTCAAACAAGCCCAAAGTCTTCTTCGACATTGACAGCCGTAACCGCTTATTTTCATCCGTGAGTAATCGCGGCACCCATCGGGCGGAGACTTTTTTATATGTAATTTATCGTCTATTATATTAATTGCTATTCCGTACAAAGTCTCTGCTAATTCACGCACTTTGTTACGTCGATCGGTGACCATTATATTTTTTACCTTTTGCACGACTTCTTCGGTAACCACGTCTGCCGGGCGCCCTGGGCGGTCACCGTCGAAAACAGATGTACGACCTCGTTTAAATTCATTAAACCAATATCTCACGGTTCTCATAGATTACGAAAGACATCCGTAGAGAGCATCTAACTTAACTTTTATTTGTTCCGCATGTTTTCCCATCCAAAAATAAGAAGCGAATTACGGAACGATATTGCTGTTTCTCTATTTTATACAAAAAACAAAACAAGTCACAAAAGGATGATGCAAGACTTTGGTACCCACCTCCAATAGCAAAGCATGATACGTCGTTGGATAGCTCTTAGTAACTTGATTAAAAGTTACTATGGAGCCAAGTTACGATCTGTAAGGATGGCGCTCCGTGGGTCCTTTTTAAAAAAACACTTATTACTGCTGCTGAATAAATTTATTTCACTGTACTACACACCGAATTTTAGACAAAAATAACGAGAGTTTACAATGTATGTATCGGACAAAGGTTGTGGGGTGACTGCTGCCAGTCTCTATCGAAAACAGTTTTATATAAAATGAATTAGCTTAAGTCAGCGTTTACTGCAAACTACATTCGGTTATAACATCTCCCCCCATAAGACTGAGCTTTATCAATTTAAGATAAACGAAGGAGTAAACAAAACAAATAGATTTAGATTAAAATCAAAATAAGATACAGTGACTAAATACTAACTTGAATGTCGCCTTTACTATCTTTAAGCAGTATCGCTACACTATAATAGTAAAATCTAAGTTCCGAAATAGAAATCAATAATTTTTAATATGTTATTTTATTATTAATAGTTACTTAAGTTCCGATTTGCGGGTATTTTTTCAAAATTCCTAAACTTAACTTTACTTTTGTTTTTATTTATTTCTATTTCAGGCAGGCTTCTAACAGACTTCTTATCGCATTCAAATGATTCATCAGATTCTGTGAATTCAATAGATGTATTATACTTTGTTTCATTTCTACTAGACTTCTTATTATGACACTGGTTATATATTTGGATGCAACAAGATGTGTTTTTACAGCAGGGTGAAAACCATTTCTTATATGCCTTATATACTAAGTAAATTATAATAGCTACTACTATGGCATAAGTAGTTCCAGAATAATAATGTCCGTATTTAAATATATGGGACTGATTCTTAGCTTGATTAATTTGGTTTTCAAGATTATCAAGTTTATGAGAAGCTAGTTTCAGTGATTCTAAATCAACATCAGTTATAGAAATAGCAGAAATTGCACCTGCACTATTATTGATAAAATTATACTTACAACAATCATCTTCGATTATGTTGAAATCGATTAAAAATTGGCTTGGCAAAGTTTGTTTATACGTTTGAGATGAGTGAAACTGTAAAGTCTGAAAGTATGCTGTACAATCTTCTTTTAAGGATAGAATTCCTGTACCTTGCAGGGTATAATCTGTTATATTGTTTTTACATTTCATTGATAATTTGTTAGGCTTAGACTGTACATAGATAAATCTGCCATCATTAAGTTTTTGCCATATATTAACATTACCATATATTATCTTAAAGTCACAGATATCGGGAAGAGACAATGTTACTTCTGTTAACAGTTTTGTTTCACATAAAGGATTGTTTATTGTAGATAAAACAGAGGGTAATGGACAGATCATATACTCATAATTAACCTTATGACAATCACTTAGGCTATCTAATAATGCGTAACTTAATCTATCATCCGTAAGGGCTACATACATCTTAGATGAATGAATTAAAACATAAGTTTGGAAGTTGTACTCATCTTTCGGTGTAGGCAACGGTAAAATCTTATAAACATTAAACTTAACTGGGTTAATCAAGGGTATTTGAATTACAAACATAATCTTATTATTATAGTAATATGAAGTCATCCTAGATAGATCTATGATACTATGTATATTCTCTAGTGATAGAGAAACTGGGAACTCAATGTTCTTTTTATACATCTTGCTTTTACTTAGCTCGTTAAACAGGTGAGTGTATGTAAAATATTAGCTTTAGCAAAGAGGATAGAGTTCAAAATTGTATCTAAAATATTAGATACTGAAAGTAATGATGCTTCAATTAAATTGAGAATGGAATTGATTTTTGAAAGATTTACACAGTTTGTAGTTACTTTATTATTTTGTTCAAATATGTAATTTAGTTTTTCGATTTGTTTATTTATTCTTTTCTCATTGTCATTTAATTTTAGAATAGAGGTATTGAAATTATTTATGGTTGATTGGACAATGTGAATGTTATCCTTCATTAATGAAAATATCTCCTGGTCGTTATGTTCACATGTGGACAATGCGTCATCATATTTCCTAGCATCATCTGCATCTAGAGTGCCAAAGAAAAATTTAAGAATTTCACCGCCAAATTCCAGGGCTCGCTTGAAGCGATCTTGAGGTTTCGATTCCGATATTAAATGAGAAAATGAATCATATTTTAATTTATTAGCTTTTATCAAAATCTGAAGAGGGTTTATGGCATCCTTACAATTTATATCAATAGCTAAATTCTGTGCTTTTTCACAAAAGCTAGAAATGCTCGAGATCGATTGGTCAATCTTTTGTAAGTAAGGTTCAATAGATATAACTTCTAGATGCGTCACTACATTCCAGTAGTCGTCATAGAAATATACCACAGACGTCGGATCGAAGTATAGTCCAGGACTGTGCGTGATTGATTGGATAGGCTCTGAATAACTTGTTCCAAGGACGAATCTGAAACAATTATTGTGCTAACTTTATTTCATTAATGTGATATTTCACATGTTTCCTATTTATGCTGACTGTAACATTATTCTTGTCATTTACTTTAACTATCTTATAAGGTCCTTTCCAGATTGAGGACAGGGCCTTGCGCAGCCTATGATGTTGTTTAATGTAAACCATATCTCCTGATTTATACGTTTTTGTTCTGGATGAAATATCATAGTATCTTTTTGATTGTTCTTTACTTTTAGTAATATTTTCTAAAGCTTTTTCACGGGAGTACTTCATTCTGTACTGTAAAGCGCGTATATATTCGGCATATGTTGTGCTATCACTTGAATCGTATAAACTACTGGGAATGGAAGGTTTATGGCCATACAATAGTGCAAACGGAGTGAATTCTTGAATTGAGTTGTACAATGCGGAGTTGTATTATAAGCTAGTATTGCAGTTGCTAGATAGCAATGCCAATCGTCGTGATTTTCATTCACGAAAGACTTTAGGTACTCCTTAAGAGTCGCGTGACTACGCTCTAGAGCGCCATTTGTTTGAGGGTGATAAGGTGTAGAGAATAAGTTTTTGATCTTAAGAATTTCAGTCAATTGTTTAAATAATTCAGATGTGAAGCATGTGCCTTGGTCTGTGAGGATCATTTTTGGAAATGAAAATAGTGAGAAGAAATGTATAAGGTTACGTGCAATCTCATCAGTAGTAGAGGTTATCATAGGATAGGCACAAGAAAATTTCGTTAAGTCATCCTGAAGAGTTAAAATGTACCTGAATTTTTGAAGGCCAGCTTCAGGCAAAATTCCAACAATATCTAGAGCTAATCTCTCGAATGGCTTAGTGCACGAGGATGTTATCACCATGGGTGCTTTGTTGGAAGCTCGTAGTGGCTTATTTACTTGACATAATCTGCAATCTTTTACGAAACGTTCAATATCTGCCCTCATGCTTTTCCAATAAAAGGAAGCTTTGATTCTGTTGAGCATGCGTTTTACTCCTGGGTGACCAGCTATGGTCGTGCCGTGATTTTCTTTCAGGATATTTGGAACCTCGGCCGGAGTAGGATAACGAATTTGGTTTTTATAGATATGTACTTTTATGTTTGTGCCATGAAATATGTATGATATCATATTATATATTTTTACATAAGCTAGCTTGGTGAAAGGTTCTGTAAAATCTGAAATAGCTAACTCCTTATCATAATCATCTTCGGAAATGATCAAGTCTCTCAATTTGAGTAATAAATTATAAATAGTTCTGTAACTCGTTTCATCATAATGATGGATTTTAGTGTATAAGAAATAGAGCTTCTTATTAGTCGCCTCAACTGACTGCACGGTTTCAAGTTCCCGTTCGGCTGATAAGAGCTCGGCGGAATTGTTTACTACGGATAACAGTTGTTCGCTGTGCGGCATAGAGCTATCAAAATCTAGAGAAACTGGACAAGCTATCGATTTAAGTTTCGTGGAAGTTAAACTTTGGTTATATTCCTGAATTTGCGTATCATTAGAGATTGATTTCGTGAATTGTTTCTTGAAAAATTGTTCATAAGTTGACTTATTTATTCCTGAAAGAGTGATGGCATTTACTGGGTTACGAGATAGAGCGTCAGCATTTGAGTTTATACGGCCCGGTTTATAAACTATCTCGTAGTCATACTCCTCTAGTTTCAATCGCCATCGCAATAAACGTCCTCCTGGATCTTTTGCATTGAAAAGCCATGTAAGGGGACGGTGGTCAGTGACAATTCGAAATTTATACCCATAAATATATGGTCTGAAAGTGTTGACGCCGAAAAGAATAGCGAGAAGCTCCTTTTCAGTCGTGGAGTAGTTTCCTTCGCATTTATTTAATGTACGAGACGCATATGCTATTGGCTTATCCTTTCCAATTTCGCCTTGCGACAGTACTGCGCCAATGGCGTAGTTAGAAGCGTCTGTAGTTATGATGAATGTTTGACTGAAATCTGGGTACTGTAATAATGGTGCTGAGACTAACTTTTCTTTCAGAATGCTGAATGCTTGTTCTTGTTCATGAGACCAGTGAAACACTGTGTCTTTTTTCAATAATGAGGTTAAAGGTTTAGTTAAGTGAGAGAAATTCTCTATGAAACGTCTATAATAGCCGGTTAGACCTAGAAAAGATTTTATGTCTTTCGGGTTCTTGGGTGTAGGGAATCCGGAAATAGCCTTTACCTTGTCTGGGTTAGGCAAAACACCCTTGTCGGTTATGACATGCCCGAGATAAGCGACTTCGCGTCGCAAGAATTCACATTTGTCAGGCTGCAACTTCAAGTTGGCCTCTCTGAATCTTGAAAATATGAGTTCTAGTTTTTGCATGTGAGATTGAAGGTCATGTGAATAACAGATGCAGTCATCCAAATATATATAACAATGAAGACCTTGGAGCCCAGAAAGGACTAAATTCATGAGTCTCTGGAATGTGGATGGAGCATTTTTTAAACCAAAGGGCATTCTGGTAAATTCAAAATGTCCTGAGATACCATTAGTCGTAACACTGAAGCCAGTTTTTTCAGAATCTTTGGGATCTAGCAACAGCTGATGAAATCCTGAAGCCAGGTCAAGAGTACTAAAGTACTTTGAGTGACCTAACTGGTCTAGGATATCTGTTATGAGAGGAAGAGGGTAAACCTCTGAAACTGAGACGTCATTAAGGCGTCTATAGTCAATTACGATTCGCCATTTTTGCTTGCCAGAGGCATCGAGTTTTTTAGGAACAACCCACACTGGTGCATTCCAGGGGGAGGTTGAAGGGCGAATTATATTTTGGTCAAGCATTTTTTTTATTTGACTTTCTACCTCTTCTTTATGAATTTCTGGGAACCGGTATGACTTAACATGGATAGGAGGTGCATCCCCGGTATTAATAGAATGTTGAATTTTATCTGTATGAGTTAGGAATTCACCATTAAGGTGAAATATATCAGTATATTTAGAAAGGCAGGTCATCAACGCCTTCTTTTCTTCTGCGTTTAAGTGAGAGCATCGTATCTGCTCTAGAACCTGTCTAGAACGATCAGTGTTTGAAGAACTCAGCTGATGAATGAGCTCATGCTGAGCATCATCTGAGTCTGATGACGGAAACTCAAGGGTTGTTAATTGAACCTTGAAGTTATCTATTGAAATCTCGGATTCAGTAGTGTTTAATACTGATACGTTTACCCTATTGTTGGATTTGACATTGACTATGCAGTTTGCTAAGAACACACCTTCACAAATTTGTTGATCTAATATTAAGGCTTCTTTTGGGCCTGAAAAATCTGATAGATTGGCAATTGCGCATTCAATCACCATCTCTGACCGTGGAGGTATAGCATATGATGGCTTACTAAAGCATATAGGTATCGAGTGTCCTTGCATGTTTAATGAATTTGTGGAATACTGCACGTCGATTTTGAAATGTCGAATAAAATCACTACCTATGATTCCGTCAAAATATAGATTGATCTTGTCGTCAATCGCGTGGAACAAAAAGTCAAATATTATTATGGACCCAAGAGATTCACATGTGGAATCGTTGTCACTTAAACCTTTTAGAGTGACTGTTAACGGTCCGAGCACTGGTTTGATCAAACTTGACTGTTTTACAATAGAAATTGAGGACCCAGTGTCTATAAGAAAGCATAGAGGCTTTTCATTTAAATGTGTCTTCAAATAAACGTGTGGTAAAGATATTTTATTGTTCACGTTATTAATTTTATAACTCTTTTCACGTATAAAATCCCTAGAAGAAAAACTCGGTTTGTCGCGAGTAGAGGGAATAGTTTAAAATCTCCAAGTTCATTTGAATGACCAAAAATAATTTCAGGATTAACTTGTGTTAGGACAGATTTAAGAACACAAGATTTGAGTCTTTTGTCTTGAATTTTAGACTGAGGTAGAGGCGCATCAAAACCCTGATTTTTACAGGTGCTGCCTGGTAGCTTAGTTGAAAACTCAGTGAAATAAGGTTCTGACTGAGGGGAAGGTGCAGAAGAATCCTGTGCCACGGCGTGTGTGCTACAGGTGCGACCTTGCAACTTTGCTGAGAACTCAGTAGACAAAGACTGGTCAATTTGTCGAGATTCATTTTCCATCATCTGTGCTGGGGGTAATTTAAGAGCATAGGGTTGATTTTTAATCTTCTGTGCTGGGGGTAATTTAAGAGCACGGGGTTTACCTATAGAAGGCTTATCATTCGTGTCGTTTACATTATTACATTGTTCCGGCAGACACGAGACCGAAACAGTGTTTAGTTTAAATCAACTTGGTCATCAGAAGAAACGCTAACAACATGAACATTAGAGCGACTTGGCGATGCAGCGTCGTGGGAGTCGGCGGCGTTTTGATTATTTTTATACTTAAGTTTGCGACACTCGCCGATCAAGTGACCGTGTTTCTTGCAATATACGCAAGTTTTGTTCGAGGAAAACCTTGAATTCTGGTTGTTTCTTTGAGCAACATGAGGATTCGAATTTACTTGATGGAAATTAGGACTTGAAGTTTTCGCTTTATTTTTGTAACAATCAGAGGCCAAATGTCCAGACTTCTGGCAAATAGAGCACTGCTTATTTTGGCGTTGTGCTAGTTTAGAAAGTTTATAAAGCTTTTCTTCCTCAATAGCATGAGTTATAGCATCTGATAGGGTCTTTGGATTCCTACAGCGCACTATGTGAGAGTAGTTGGAATTCATTCCCAACAAAAATGTGTTAAGGGCAAGATCCTCCATAGCGGCTAATCTGCCGATTAATTCTTTGTCATCGTCGCAATTATAATGTATATCAGACTGTAAACGTGTGAGACATGATTCAACACGTAATGAATATTGTGTCACATCTTCTGTGGGCAATTGCTTGCAATTTTGTAAGTCGACGAGCAAATGAGTTGAATGTTTTTTCTCTCCAAACGTGGCCTTAAGGAATTGTTTGATTTCAGGCCAAGTACTGAATTTCTTGAGGCAGCAGGCTAACTGCGCCTTGCCCTCAAGTTGTGACGCGATATACTTGCATAAAACATCCTGTTGATCTGTACTAGCTAATGAGAATGCGTTTTCGCAATTAGTCAAGAATGCTGGCAACAACTCGCGGTCTCCATTATAGGGTTTTATGAATTTGGTCAGGAACGAAAGAGTAATTGATGAAGTCATTTTGGGTTTTTCTTTTTTTCTAATTGTTACTTTGGGACTTTGGTTTTGGCTTTCAGAAGAGGAACTTTCTGAATCAGATGTAGTTAATTTATCGGCTTCTTCTTCTAATTTTACTTCTTTTCCAGTCGACATTAAGTTACAGCTTTTGTAATGTAGTACAGATCATCAGTAAACACAATCAATAAAAATGTAAAATACAGTAGAAAGTGTGATTGCACTTTAAAAATAGTTATAGAAAGTTTGTAAAAATAAATCTTGATGTATATAGTTGCAAAACTTGTAAAAATCACTTGCACATTCACTTCAATTAGAAAGTTAGGAATAGATAAAATAACTCACAGAATGATGACGGCACTCACGAACATTTTGAAGAACGGCTTTTTCCAAAAACCGCGTAGAAACGGCGCACGGCAACTGCAGTGCGACGCAGTAATGACGTCAACAGGACGTCGAAGGCCCGGCGACCCAGGGAGTCGTATTACGGAGTACCTCGAAGTCACGTTGCGTTGTTCGTGATCCCGTTGACTTCCACGTGGAAAGTCAATATGAGCTGATGATGATGATGATTGGTTCACCCGTCCGTTTATGAAGACGGTGGTGGTGCAGACAATTGTGGTGCGGGCTCACACTCGAAAGCGGAGACTTAACGTCGACCACAGCAGCAGGAAGCGTCCAGGATGAGATGCGGGCTCGCGCTTGGCAGCGGAGACTTATCGTCGACCTCGAGAGCAGCAGCGCGGGCTTAGGCTTGTATGCCCAAGTCTTAACGTCGACCACTGTCTATTAAAGGACCTTACTCCACAGAGCCACTAAATGGTTGTCAGGCGGGAAGTTATTTCGCGACGCGCCTAACACCTATGAATCTCAGTACTCACGAGTTTTCCTGAGATCCCACTTCTGACACCAAATTTGTAAGGATGGCGCTCCGTGGGTCCTTTTTAAAAAAACACTTATTACTGCTGCTGAATAAATTTATTTCACTGTACTACACACCGAATTTTAGACAAAAATAACGAGAGTTTACAATGTATGTATCGGACAAAGGTTGTGGGGTGACTGCTGCCAGTCTCTATCGAAAACAGTTTTATATAAAATGAATTAGCTTAAGTCAGCGTTTACTGCAAACTACATTCGGTTATAACAGATCGTTAGTCCGTTTAGAGTAATACGGTAAGTACTAAAATGTTATACTAAGAATCATCACATAGAGGTTTACAGACAAAATGCACTGGAAGACTTGCCGTATGGAATAAATGAGGCCTCTTGGCTCTTGCGCGGTCGACAATCTCGACATATTAGAGCAAGAATATATTATTGTTATATTATAATCAATACAAACAATAATACTATTTCACAACATTATTGTACATGCTTGACTGGACGACGTACTGTAGGTATCTGTGCTCACATTGTATCTATCGTGTGGTACTTGGGATTCGCTAGGCACGAGGGATTTGTAGGGCCGGCCTTATTCCTTAATGATGTATTGGTTGATGACGATTTAAGAAGTAAGAGTAAGATTTCTTTGTGTACTATTAACGGAAAAAATAATAATAAACAAAGGCAACACAATCGTATTTCATTATTTTTTGCTTGCCGAAGCGTCCTTAGGGCGCCTTGGCAGTCATGCCCTGCCGAGCCAGATAATATATTATATTAAGCTATTATTCAGTTCGGACTATAAATCAAGACAGGCGCCATACCAATTCTTGTTCTATAAGATAATATCTTTCCAATGACATATCACACGTCACTATTGGAGCGGTACCAGATTCCATACATACAAACTCTTGCATCACCTTTGCCGCCAGAAAAAAACTGAACCATAGACAATTGACTGTCTTCATTTTTTTATTTGATAAGGTCAATACTACACGACGGTAATGCTAACTTCCCTACGTAACGCCACCTGCCATCAAACACGGGTACTATTTTTTCCACCCAGGTACCATAACACATCCGTTATGCGCCAAAAAATGTAAGGGAAGTCTTCAGCGCCATCTATTGGATTTTGAAATAAACGATCAAGTGCGAGTTGGACCCGCGTACGTTAAATTTTCTTGCATGGGGATTAGGTATCTTTAATTTTCCTATGAGTAAGATAGCAAAAGTTTGTTTACAAAGTTATTGGTGCCTTCACACTACGTACTGCTATACCATGTACCTATGTAACGGACCATACTTCATAATTTCTTTATTGCACACAAAATTTCATACATACATCATTTCTTTATTGCATACAAAAAACAAGAGTTACATAAAAATTGTGTACAAAGGCCAATTTATCTCTAATAAGGGATCTGTTCTAGCAAAACAGGTTGACGTGGGACAGGTTGTTTGCTGAGCAGGGGTATACCTATATGTACAATATTCATATACAATAATAAATAAAATAAATTATATAATTTCTATAATAATATACTAAATACATATAATATACTACTACTATAATTGTATACTAATAAATACTTACATGCATACTACTTTTAATTCAAACAGAGAGGTAATGCTTCTTAACACGACTTTTTAAATTTCTTTACTTAAATTTCAAGTAAATTGTTACTGGCCACATACAGTTTTTTTTTTACCAGTTACCAACCTCCTTGGTGCATACAGAAAATTAAAAACGAAATTATTTTTGTATATAAAACGCGCGGAATCACGGAAGAAGTGGCTGCATGACCTTATGATCTTAGCCAACTCCAGAAACGGGCGATTAAAAAAAGGGAAAGCCCGCGCATTTTCGCAAAAACTTCGATTGATTTAGCATTTATCTTTGTGTTTTTTGTAAAATATGGATGCATTTATGTCTATAATTTTCCTCGTAGGTGTAATAAAAAGCATTATGCATACCTCAGGATAAAGTACAGTTCCATACCTCAAATGGTTTGCGCCCCTCGCAAGCTCGTGGCGCAAATGCCATAATCTCGGTATGGAACTGTCACTTTCTTCCCTCTGAAGTAATGTACTATTTTGTGGTAACACGGTTTTATTTTTAACTTTCTCGCCCGAACACGGAAACCTGATTCGGAAAATTAATTGGAATTTATCAAAAAATACAGGTGGAAATCACCAAAATACGATTGGCGACCGCGTGGCCGGCACGCCTGGATTGATGATGCAGTAGAGCGTATGAACATCGGCTACAGACCAGCGAAATTCGGAGTGGAGAGAAAATTGGAGAACGGCATTTTAACCTACATCATAAAAAAATCTTTCTTTCTTCCTCCTCGACAATGTTCCTGGACCCCGTCGGCAGAGTGACTACGCGTCGAATGTAAGACAAATTGCGTATATTTTGCACAGAGCCCGGATGCCATAAGGTAGGAAATCACCAAACGTTACGATGCGTCTTGCGTAATCTTCCCAGTAGCTGGAGCGCGTAGAGGTGGTGTTCTTTCTGACTGGCATTAGAATCTATATAATGTAAGCTTAGCTTGCTCTGGGGAAGCCCTTCTCCAATAGGTAACCGTATAGTAATTCTGTATACTCGGGGCTATATCTTAACGCGTTCCGTGGCCTTGTAGGCAGTTGGGAATCTAAACCCCATCTCCCTGCAAAACCACGGTGCGCGTGGGTGTGCTTCAGATCCACATGTATGAGTCTGTCGTACATGTAAGTTGAACATGAAGACAGATGCTTGATGCGTGGTCCTAGAAATACATTTATGTAACAGAATCATTACTATCTGCTGAACTTATAGAATAAGAACTAGAAGACAGAAGAATTAGAATAGAATCTTTTAAAGGGTCTTCTTCTATGTTAATACTATCCCTTAGAACGAAATAAAACAGATTTCCTTCACAACTTAAGTTTGGTTACAAAATATCCGAGTTGGTTACAAAGTGTCAGAGTTGGTTAAAAAAGTGTTCAAGTTGTACAAATTGTTTAGTAACTATTTCTACAACAACGGTATCTGTCAGGGCCACATCTCAAAGCAGTGCAAGTACAATGGAGTCGTCCGTTGTTACGGATGCGGAAAAGAGGGCGTTATCCGGCTGAAGTGTCCAACCTGTAACACTCAGGGTAATTTAAAGCCTCGGACAACTAGTCGGGATAGTTCCTGAGCCCCACAGCCGTGATCGTCGGCATATTCCACTGGAAATACAAGAAGTTTATTTTACTCCTGCACCGGGGGACACTCTACCAAAAGCTACTAGGTTAGGAATAAAATGCAAAGGATTGCTAGACTTTGGTGCTGTGTGTAGTATCAGTTTCAGATGCTTGACGAAGCACTGAGCAGAATTGGATAAGACCCAGGAGACCATCCACCATATATTTCGTTACCGCCACTGGATCGGAAAACCAAGCCGCTGGATATACTCACTTGGTCGTAGAATACCACGCCCCGTAGAATACCACGCCATTCCATTCCTTGTAATAGAAGATGTTAAAACCCCAATTATTTTTGGAATGGAATTTTGGAAAATTTTCGGTATAGGCAACGATGTGAGATGTGAGACTTACGGAAATTAACGCTTTATCTTCTTGTAACTTCGTGGAATTGGGTTCACTACACGGGTCAAGTGACCTTACACCAGAACAGAGAAAATAGTTAAGTGTCCGTATTAAAAAATATGAGAACTTAGCTTCAGAACATGGTCTGAATAAGACAGATCTAGTTCAGCACGCAATGGATACGGGTGACCATGCTGCGTTACGACAGAAATGTCATCAATTTTCTCCGGTGATGCTGCTGGTACACAATGAAATGGATCATATGTTGCGATTGGGTGTGATAGAACCGTCTAATTTACCATGGAATAGTCCTTTAGTTATCGTTAGGAAGGCCAACGGCGATCCGCGAGGGTGTCTCGATTGTAGAAAATTAAATTCGATTACCAAATTTAACAGTTATCCATTCATAGACTTCATCTTAAATTGTCTCAGAGGAGCGCCTTATATGATCTCTATGGATCTTAAGTCCGTGAACTGGCAAATAAAACTTAGCCCAGAAAGTAACTATTTAGAAGAATGTGTTTTGGATTGAACACCGCCGCTCAAATACTTCAAAGGTTAATGGACTGTTTTATCACGATCGAATTTCAGAATCCAGATTTAACCCTTGCTGTTTTACCTACCTGGACGAAATCGTGTTAGTTTTGCGCGGTAACTTCCAAAAACATCTCACTATTCATGATTGTGTGTATCAGAGGTTACAAGCTGCAAGGTTGACGGTTAATGGTGAGAAATCACGGTTCTGTAGGGATGAATTTAGACTATTTGGGGTACAAATTGGATAGGGAAGGTCTGAGAACTATTCCACATAAGACGAGGGTCATAACTGAAGTCAACAAAAGAAGTTGAAAGCTTTTTGGGAATGGTCCCTTGGGTACCGCCGCTTCATTCCGAACAACATTCGTGGAGCTTATGACAGTGTTGTAGTTTCAATTCTAAAACATAAACTTGAAATCTTGGGGGTCTCTTTCATGTTAATTAATTTTATAGTAAATATGTTACTGGAAAGAAATATTAATCTTCAAATTGACAGTAAAACCCTATCTAGATTAGTCTGAAAGAGTCTTCCACCAGGTTCAGTGCTTTCTCCTATTTTGTATAGCATTTATACTTTTTATTTACAAAGCTCTCTAGGTGGGACAGTAGACAAGTTGCGGGCAAATCTGTAGGTGATTTGTGCTCAACCTTAACCAAATGTTTTTCGGATTTCCAACATTGGCTGGTTCAAATTGGTTTAGAGCTTGCGGCTGATAAAAGCACTGATTAATTCCACGCCTCAACCGAACGGGCGTGGAATCTTGTAGGGTGGTTTTCACCAGGAGTATCACACGTGGTACTGACCTTTGACGCCGTAGACCGGAATTCGAAAGCTCAATTCGAGGCGCGGAATACGGGATAAGGAGCACAAGGGGTGGGGGGAGAGGAGTCGAATCTTACTCTCGTCGTAGCCCGATGCTGTCGCCGTCGCTGCCGAACGCGACGAATTGGGGACCAAACCACTTCAAGCTTCACAACACGAAGCACTCACTCCGATGACGTGAATCTACTTATTCCCGACGATTGTTCCGTGCTTATTATAATTAACACTCCGACCAGGCCCGACACCTGTGTTAGACAATTATTACTACTGAAATACAGCCAAGGCCCGAACGCCATGTGCCGACATTTTTTCCACGACAAAAAAGTAACCTCTAACTCGTCATCTCGTTTCTATAAAAGTGACAGCTGCTAGTTCCGTTTCCAATCACTCGCGGTCCGAGTCGCGCAACAAAAGGAGGTGCGTTCCGAAGCATAAATATTAAACAGTCACCCGCCCGGACAGGCCCGAACCTGTCCCTAATCAATAGGAAGGCGAGAAAGTGTTGCGACCGCTCTCTTGAGGACCGAGTCCCCCACCTTGACTTCTGCTGATCGAGGCGTGCCATCCCGACCCGTGGACAATTTGACGATCCGTCCTCGTCTCCATCTCAATGATGGCAGGTTCGCATCCTTAATCAGCACCAAATCACCGACTTGAGGGGGGCTCGTCCGGTCAGTCCACTTAAGGCGCTGCTGCAAGATGTGCAAGTACTCAAGGGACCACCGTTTCCAAAAATCTTGAGCCATCTGCTGCAACATCTGCCACCTAGTTAACCGACTTAACTTAACATCACCGAATGGGTATTCTGGCAGGGCGTTAAGGGGCTGACCTATCAGGAAGTGACCCGGCGTCAACGCTTCCAAATCATTTGGATCCGAACTGAGCGGGCACAACGGACGCGAGTTCAGTGTCATCTCAATTTTACAGAACAGCGTCGCAAGCTCTTCAAAGCGTAGAGAGGTCTCACCGATGATCCTCGTCAGGTGCGACTTAGCCGATTTAACCGCAGCCTCAAAAATTCCTCCCCAATGAGGACATCCCGGCGGACTGAAAACCAATTCAATCCCTCGTCGGGAGCAAGCCGTACCGATGGCGTCCTGGTTACCGTTCAGGAATTGAGTGACCTCCTGCAGATATCGCCTGGCTCCGACAAAATTTGTGCCGTTGTCCGAACGGGTTAATGTCGGGAGGCCCCTTCGTGAGAAGAACCGATCCAGACATGCGATAAATGCCTCCGTAGTGAGGTCACTGACTACCTCCAAGTGGACTGCCTTCGTGGCCAAGCACACGAAGACGCACAGGTATGTCTTCACCAATCCGGCGTTCCGTAGCTGTGAAGACTTGACCATGAATGGTCCCGCGAATTCCGCTCCGACACCCGCAAAGGGCCGGATTTCGTTAACCCTATCCGAGGGCAAATCGCCCATCTGGGGCTGCATCGTAGCCGCCTTAGCCCGATAACAAGGCAGGCACCGAAATACGACGCTACGCACTAAGCGTCTTCCCGATAGAATCCAGAACTCGCGCTGGAGAAACTGAAGCCTTCAGCCAGCATAACACGATCTGGCTGTCCGTCCAAGCGTAGACCGTATCTTCTAACGCTATTGACCCACGAAGAACCGTCATCGTGTGGTTGAGCAGACGAGTCAGGAGAGCCGCTCCCGAAAGCTCTAATTTGGGAATGGTCAGGCGAGTGCGCAACGGCGCAACCTTGCTCTTGGCCATGACCAGCCGCACATCAACCTCCCCCGAGGAGTCGACCGTACGCAGATATACCGCAGCTCCGTAGCCCTTCTCCGAGGCATCGCAAAACCCATGCAGGGTGGCGGTGTATCGTTTGGTGGGGACCAACCTCCGTGGCAGTGAAATCCGATTGATGCCAGGGAGGGTCGAAAAGAACGAGTCCCACTCTGAGCTCAATGACCCGCCGATCGGGTCGTCCCATTTCAGCTCAGCAGACCACAATTGCTGCATAAAACACTTGAGCTGAAATGTTACCGGGGTGATCCACCCGTTTGGATCAAATGTCCTAGCCACCGTTGAAAGGACGTTCCGTTTCGTCCAGACCTTCGGGGAGTCCAACTCGACCCGATACGAAAACATGTCTGACACCGGCTGGTACTGGACGCCTAATACCGACAACATATTTGGATTTTCCAAATTTTCAAAAATGTGGGGATCCTGCTGGTAGTCATCCGGAAGACCAGTCAGTAACTCTGGAGAGTTCGACATCCATTTCCGGAGCTCGTTACCTCCACCCCGTAAGAGCTCAACTAGCTCGTCCCGTCGAGCGAGCGCCTCCTCTACGGAATCTGCACCGGTACAGATATCGTCCACGTAGAGATCCTGCTCCAGGATCGCTGCTCCTCTAGGGAAATTTAACCGTTCTCGATCCGCTAACTCCCGCAGAGTGCGAATCGCCAAATAAGGACTAGACCGTAGCCCGTACATGTTGGTATTCAGCTCGTACACCCTGATGGGCTGATCTGGGCTCTCTCGCCACAGTATCAGCTGATACCGTCTATCGTCAGGGTGAATGACCGTCTGCCTAAACATCATCCGGATGTCAGCTACAAACACAACATTGTGTCGACGGAACCGTGTGATAACATCCGCGATGTCATGGTTCAATTCGGCCCTGAATGCAAACACTGGTTCAGGTTCATGCCGTTAGATGTTGATGCCGATCCATCGAACACTACCCGTATTTTGCCCTCCGGGGTCCTCAAGACCGCGTGATGAGGCAGGAAGCAGTGGTCTTCACGCTTCCAGTCGATACCCGAAACCGACATGTGGCCGAGCGACTCGTATTCCCGCATGAAGTCGACGTACTTCTGCCGGAAAATCCCGTCACGCTTCATGCGTCGTTCCATCGACAGAAGCCGCGTCTCGGCTGCATGGTGTGAACTGCCCAGCGGTGGGCGATCACTCCGGAATGGAAGACGTGTGAGAAATCGACCTGACCGAAGGCGACCAGTATTGTTCCGATAAAACTGTTCACACTCTTCTTCAACCGGGTCCAACCGGCGGACAATAGGTGGTTCCTCCACCTCCCAAAACTTCTGTATCACCTCCGAGAGTACAGAACCGAATAAGGGACTACGAGTCGCTAGGCGTGGGGCAGCGGGCATGACCGGACCCATTACCGCATGGACCAGTCTGGTGTTGACCGAAACCAGACCAGTCGCCTGCAACACGTGGACACCTGGCACTAACAGGTATCCCAAGGCATCGACACCCAATAAAATGTCTACTGGGCCCGGAATATCGAACTCCGGGTCAGCCAGTGACAACCCAGCGAACAACTGTCGCACCGAGGGCGACAACCGTACGTGAGGGTGTGAGCCCATCACATTAGGCATGACTAATGCCGTGACCGTCAGATTCACCGATGAATCCACCCGTGACGAGAGAGTAATCCGACATACTCCCTTAACGGAACCGATTTCCGTGTTCCCAATTCCCCGAATGGAATGTGGATACTCCCTTACCGAAATGCCTAACCGTCTTACAAGGTTGCACGAGACTAAGCACCCCTGGGCCCCCGAGTCCAATAGTGCTCGTGCCACACAAGATTTGCCGTCCGAACTCCACGCTATCACAGAGGCGGTGGGGAGCATGACCGTCTGTGGAGTGGCGGCACCCTGTAAGTGGGCGGCGTGTCCCTAGCGGGAACCTCCGCGGGATCCGAACCCGCTCAGACCTCCGTCGGCCTTGGAGTAACTCGGCTGCTGATATGCAACCGGCATATCAGACCGTATGTGCATCAAGGGGTCCCAACCCGTATAATAGGCCCCTCGCTGTCCCGGTATCCGATCATACCGGACGGTGTACGGTGTAACCGGTGCGCACCGTGGATGAATGGGGGAGAGCGGATCCAACCTGGGGCGCTCTAGGAATAGGGGCGACATCCGACTGTTCGCCTCCCTGTTCGCCTCCCAGAGCGACGGGCAGGGTGGCGCAGAAGGTGGTGGACTCCCAGCCTTCGCGCTACTCATAGGTGCCATCTGACACCCGCCCGTAACACGCAGTGAGCCAGCGGCCCGAAGTCCTCGCTGACCGTGGACAGCGGCGACCGAACCCCTGCTATCCCGCATGTTACCCCCCGCGCTGCCCCTTTCCCCTCGGGGGGGGTCCCGTCCGCGGGTACCCCAGTCACCCCGTTGGTGACTCCCGTTGCCCGGAGGGGGACTGGGTCCGGCCCTGGTTGGGCCCTGTGGCCGACCAACCTGAGTCCGGCCCTGGTGACCGTCCGAAGGGCCTGACCGATTCAGGCACAACACGATGTGGTGCTTGCCACCACAGCACTCACAGGGGAACGCGCGCGAGCACTCGCTCAGCGTGTGCGGCCCCAAACAACCGAAACACAATCGGTGGCGGAAGACTATCTTCCTGCGGGCAGCCACCCCGAGCGCCTTAAAGTTGGCGCAACTGGTCACTTCATGACCGGCACTGTCGCAGTGCACACAGCCGTCACCCGACGGCGCGGCATTCAAAACGCCAAATTGTTTCGACCGCCCACCCCCCCGTGGGGGCGGGGGGCGCGGCCCCTCCCGCATCCGCGCGGGTTGGCGCTGCACACTGGCCTCCGTATCCAGTGTGTCACATCGCCTGCATTCACCCTCCAAAAAATCCGTCAATTGGACGAGCGTGGGCAGTTCCGTGCTACTGCCCCCATGCAGCTGTTCAAACCGACTTTGAACAGCTGCAGGCAACCGTGACAAAACCATATACAAAACAATGTATGACCATTGGTCTACCGGAAGACCAAGGTTCTGAAGGGCCTTAGTGGCCACCAGCACAGGGTTGAGCACCTGTACTCGGATGTCAACATCCCGGGTTACTTTAGGGATGCTAAACTGCTTCCCCAGCTGTGCATCAACCAACCGCCGTTTGTGTTGGTAGCGGTCAAACAATATGGACCTGGCTATCTCATAATTGCCCGCCGTGACCGTTAGGTGACCGACCAACTCCTTCGGTTCATCCCGCAGAGCCATCAATAGTTGGGCCAACTTGTAGGCGTTGTCCAGGTCGTCCCGACCGTGGACCAAACTATCAAATAAATTAATGAATGCCGGCCACTCATCAATTGCCCCACTGAAGGCCGGAATCTCCAGGTGTGGCAGCCGTCCAACAACACCCTTCGGGGGTGGGTCTCCGTTACCCTCCCCGCGGTCATTCCTTCGCGACCACTTAATTTTCTCCGCGCGACGCTCGATGTCGCCCAAGCATTCCATCGCTTGGTCAGCATCCGCGCAGAGCTGTTTCACTGCAGCCACCGAGGCTTCATCAGTAAGCCCGAGAGCTTCAGCCTCCGCAGCCAGCCGACACACCTTCCCGACGCGTGTCATTGCGTCCTCCACACGCTTGAGCAGGACATCATCCATATCTGGTCGCTCCACATACTTATGAGTATGGGCGAGCCATCTCATTTCCTCACGGACACCATGCCGCAGTACCGTCAAGGGCGAAGGTGCCATGTTTACCGATTTAATAGATTCTGGTCTTATACTTCACTACCGAACTAAGTATAGCCAGCACTTGCCCGTCAGCGCTGGGCACAGAAATTAAAACTAAGTTGTCAAAACTAAGGCAACCACTAAAACAATTAAATCCTAAAAAATATTTAATATGGTCGCCCTGTGGACATACACCTTATGACTATACACTCTAAATCAATTAGAGAATGCCACCATAAGGCACAATAAAAAATAACACACAAAATTTTATTATAGAAAAAAGGCCATTTTTAATATAATGAAGGTAGCTGTGAACCTTCTAGAAGTGGCCCCTCCGATATGACCCACACTTCTACTGAGGTCAGCAAAATCAGCTTAATACCCCTTAAATAGCCTGACCCTGCTCTGTAATCCGAAATGACACTGCAATGCTATGGAACCCGACTGCAATACTATAGTCCGACCGAATGACTGTTTCTTATGCACACCGAGTAGTTTCCGACTACAAATTTATAATAATTGTTAACTAAATCGTCAATTATACTTTCACTAACCGAAAATGAACTTTAATTGTGGTATACCGACCACAAGACTCACTCACAAACTGATTGCCGACCAATCTGAGATACCCTTTTCTCCCAACTATAATGTGGCAAAAAAACAACCCTACAACCGTCCGTGAATCGATGATTTCCCACTAGGAAACCGCGCCTGCTACCAAAATGATTAATTCCACGCCTCAACCGAACGGGCGTGGAATCTTGTAGGGTGGTTTTCACCAGGAGTATCACACGTGGTACTGACCTTTGACGCCGTAGACCGGAATTCGAAAGCTCAATTCGAGGCGCGAAATACGGGATAAGGAGCACAAGGGGTGGGGGGAGAGGAGTCGAATCTTACTCTCGTCGTAGCCCGATGCTGTCGCCGTCGCTGCCGAACGCGACGAATTGGGGACCAAACCACTTCAAGCTTTACAACACGAAGCACTCACTCCGATGACGTGAATCTACTTATTCCCGACGATTATTCCGTGCTTATTATAATTAACACTCCGACCAGGCCCGACACCTGTGTTAGACAATTATTACTACTGAAATACAGCCAAGGCCCGAACGCCATGTGCCGACATTTTTTCCACGACAAAAAAAAATTAACCTCTAACTCGTCATCTCGTTTCTATACAAGTGACAGCTGCTAGTTCCGTTTCCGATCATTCGCGGTCCGAGTCGCGCAACAAAAGGAGGTGCGTTCCGAAGCATAAATATTAAACAAGCATAATCACTATAATCACTCGAAATCGTAAATTGCAAAGCGATATGTGGTACCTTACAATGACAATATTATTCCGGTTTAGGACAAAGTTAAGTTTTTACGCGTGGTGTTAGATTCACATCCTACTGGTCACGCGCATTGTGACTATGCTCAAAGTATTCACTCCAGCTATCCGGACCTGCTCGAGGCTTTTAGTGACCAATGCGTGGACGGCATTCTTGTCTCTGAGTCGTTCCTAAAGCCATCGCTGTCATCTTCTTCATACTCCATTCCAGGATACAGGCTTTACAGGAACGACAGAGTCGGGAAAGCCGATGGGGGCGTCGCTATCTATCTGCGAGTGGAAATCCCGTGCAAGGTGATCAGCGCGTCCCCTAGCCAGTACTCCGAGTCTGCTGAACATCTCTTTCTCGAAATAACTCTTCACCATAGTAAGGTCCTCCTCGGTGTTCTTTATAGCCCCTCTCTTCGCATCGACTACTTCGACACATTAGAATCCCTCCTTAATGAACTCTCACCTCTGTATAACGATACCCTCATTCTAGGTGATTTCAACACCTGTCTCCTCAAAAACGACTCCCGTTCTACCAAACTCAAGTTTATAGTCAACTCTTTCAATCTGCATATTCTGCCTCTTGATGCCACGCATTTCCAACCTCACTGCTCTCCCTCTCTCCTCGATATTATGATCGTCTCTAACTTGGATAAGGTCGCTGTACATGGTTAACTCAACTCTCCTTTCTCGTTTCACGACCTTATCTTTCTTTCGTATAAGATCAGGCCTCTCAAGAGCAGGGCAAAATTTCTTAATATTCGTAACTTTAGGGATATTAACCTAGAGTCTCTTAGGTCGGATGCCTTGTCGATCGACTGGTCCCCTGTAATATCCAGCGAGACCATGGACGAGAAAATCAACAAGTTCAATATCATAGTCCTAGGTCTCTACGACAAGCATGCACCTATAAAAAAAGTGAGAGTGAAACACCTACCCGCCCCTTGGCTAACAGATACTATTAAGCGTCTAATGGCCAAGAGGAACAGAGCCAAGTGTAAATACCGTAAGAATCCGACAGATGACAATTTTCTTTCTTACAAATGTCTTCGCAACCGCTGCAACCGTCTCTGTCGTGATGCTAAGCGTCGGCACATCCACGAGAGTATTGAAAGTTGTACACCAGCTCAGGTGTGGAAGTTTCTAAAAACACTTGGCATAGGTAAGACTCAGGACTTTCATGCTGGTAATGTAGATCTCAACGGTCTCAACCAGTTTCTTTCTGCCCCACCTGTTGTGATGGATCCCATTGTCAAACAAGCCACTCTTCAGAGCCTGCGCTCTAAGTCCTTACCCGACACCACACCATTCAACTTGAGCAATGTTGGAATCTATGCGGTCAAGAAGGCGGTACTAGTGAGCTCGAAAGCCGTAGGTGATGATAAAATCTGCCTTAAAATGCTTTTAACAATCCTGGATGAACTACTGCCAGCTATTACACATGTTATAAATTTTTCCCTATCGAATGGCATCTTCCCCACCATGTGGAAAAAAGCATTAGTCATCCCGCTCCCTAAAACTTCCAGTCCCACCTCTTTTAAAGAGTATCGACCTATTTCAATTCTACCCATCCTCTCCAAAGTCCTTGAATCCATTGTCCATACCCAGCTCTCTTCTTACCTTCTCTCAAACAATCTGCTGAACATGTACCAGTCAGGATTCAGACCGGGTCATAGCACCGTCACGGCTCTCATGAAAGTCACAGATGATATCCAGGTAGCCATGGACCGCAAACAGCTTTCCGTGCTTGCTTTACTTGACTTCAGTAGTGCCTTCAACTGCGTAGATTTTGACATTCTCGTTGAGCTTCTCAGATCTCTGAACGTCTCCTCCTTCTGTGCTAGCTGGTTCGACTCTTATTTGAGGGATCGGCAACAGCGTATCAGGTCGGAAGAGATATCCACTGAATGGTGTGACCTCTCTACAGGCGTCCCTCAAGGTGGTATTCTTTCTCCTCTTCTATTCTCGATCTTTATCAACACCATCTCGGACGTCCTGTCCTCCTCATATCATCTTTACGCTGATGATCTCCAGATTTATCGCCACTTCTCTCTCAACGATGCACACTCTGCTGTGGAGGCACTCAACGCTGATCTTGAGGGAATAAGAAGTTGGGCTTCATCCTTCGGACTCCTGGTCAACCCGAGCAAGTCCCAGGCCATGATAATAGGTACTAGACATTCTCTTAACTTGTTGCAGCAACATCCCATTCCATCTGTCACTTTTAATGGTACCACAATCGTATATAGCGATAAAGTTAAAAACCTGGGTCTAATCTTCGACAACCAGTTGTCCTGGTCATCGCATGTCGATGAGGTAAGTCGCCGAGTATTTTCTACCTTTCACTCTCTCAGGAGACTTCAGTACTTTTTGCCTCGACATACCAAAATCACTCTTGCTCAATCTCTCATTCTACCCCTCATCGATTACGCTGATGTCTGCTGGGTCAGTGCTAACGAAGAACTACTGAACAAACTCGAACGACTTCAAAATCTCGGGATTCGGTTTATCTTCGGGCTGCGCAAATACGACCATGTGTCACAACATCGCAGGGAGTTGAAGTGGCTGCCGATTCGTCTTCGTCGGGATTCACACATCCTCAATTTCCTCTACAACATTTTACGTAATCCACGCTACCCAACTTTCTTACGAGATAGTTTTCAATTTCTTTCTTCCAGCAGACCTCGGAGAACTCACGCAGTTTCCATGCTCACAACTCCACAGCATAACACCGCTTACTATGAGAAGGGGTTTAGAGCCCGGGCCATTCGGTTGTGGAATGCACTCCCCTGCACCATCAGGGACAGTCCTAATCTGAATATCTTTAAAAGTCGTGTGAAGAAACATTACCTCTCCCTTTAGAGTTATAGGTAGTATGCATGTAAGTATGTATTAGTATAGTGTATAAAATAGTATTTGTAGTATATAATAAGTATTTAGTATTTTATTATAGTTATTATTTAATTTATTTTATTTATTATTTTATATATTGTACACATAGGTCTACCCCTGCTCAACCATCAACTTTTCCCTTGTTTGCCTGGTTTGCTGGAAGAGATCTCTTATTAGAGATAAGCTCGCCTTTGTACACTTTTTTTATGTAACTCTTGTTTTTTGTATGATTTGTGTGCAATAAAGAAATTATGAAATTATGACTATATTACTGCCAAGTGTGAACGCAATTTAAATATTATCAATCATTATCATCAGAATCATTTTAGGAGCCATGAAATCCAGCCCCATTAATTGTTTAAGTTTGAGTTCACGCAAATTTAATTATATGAATATGGAATGGTGACGGAATTCCAACAGTCAAAATTCCTGCCCATATTCCAGCGTCCAATCAACCAATCAATCAATCAAATGTCTTTATTACTGTAGATATTTACATATACTTAGCAAACGTAATTTTTTGCCTTTTCTCTACTTTGGACGACTGTGGGAGAAGAAGGGCGTAGAAACTCATACAGATTGATTTTAGATCTCTTTTAAAAATTGGTTGAGCTTAACTAATACATATATCACAATATTAATTATTATGATTCATAAGCAGGAATAAATAATTACAAAAGTATTAGCAGCGAGGTCTGTGTTGAGCTAGATTAACCCCACACAGTCCCGTCATTTAATTAATCTTGAACATTGTAATATCCCTTTTTAAATTGCTCAATTGGAAAAAATCAGATTCCATTTTTTATTGAATATAAATAAATAAATAATCTTATTCAACGTCAAAATTATACTTACTAATCTACAAGTCATTTTTTATATAAAAACCGGTCAAGTGCGAGTCTAAATCGCGCACGAAGGGTTCCGTATCACCGTTCAATGGAAGCGATGGTGTGGAGTGAATAGTTTGGATTTTACACAGCAAAATATTGTTTACAAAGTTATTGGTGCGGTTACTTTCACACTCCATGTACGTAACCAGGTGCATCCATAAGTTTGTATGTGGTATTGAAAGAATTGTTGTATGGGAGCCCCCTTAAATATTTCTTTTATCCTGTTTTTTAGTATTTGTTGTTATAGCGGCAACAGAAATACATAATCTGTGAAAATTTCAACTCTCTAGCTAGCTAGGTTCTTGAGATACAGCCTGGTGACAGACGGACGGACAGCGAAGTCTTAGTAATAGGGTTCCGTTCTTACCCGTTGGGTACGGAACCCTAAAAACGACAGCACCGTTTCGGAAGGTGGGCCTCGGGGTTAAGAAGAAACGGCAAGAAACTCCCCCATACCTTCTTTTTAAAAAAGTGACATCACAACAGATCTGGTTTCGGTCTAAGGAAATTCGCCGGCGAGTGATAGACTTGGTCCATCGCCCCTCGTCGAATTTCTGTGCGCTGAGATGGTAAGGACCATGCAGTTTTGTCATCTAAGTATTCCTTAATACTATAATAGGACTTTCATAACAGCTCATTTTTAACATAGTGTTTGAACCTCTTTTCAGGAGGGATCAATGATTCCTGTGGCATTTTATTGTAGAAGCGAATACAGTGATCCCATGAATGATGTGTCTACTTTACTTAGTCTAAACAATGGTAGTGCTTACCTATTTATATTTCTAGTGTTAATCGTATGGCTATCACCTACAGTTTTAAATAAAGCTACGTTTTTTCTTACATGCATGATATTCTCGTATATATATTGACAGGTAACCGTAACTATATTAATTTATTTGAATTTATTCTCTTAATGATTCTCTAGCATCTAATTTATATAGATCCCTGCTTTTTTGCAAAACAAATATCGTATTTATATCTGATGCTCTCTCCCAGAGCAGTATTCCATAAGACATAATAACGTGAAAATAACTAAAGTAAACCAATCTGGCAGTTACAACGTCTCTAAGATATCTAATTTCTCTGATCGAAAAAGTGGCTGAGCTAAGTCTTCATGCGAGATTAGTTGTGAGGACCCCATTGAAGTTTCGAATCTATAGTGATTCCAAGAAAAATTGTGTCCTCAACGAGGTCCAATCTTTCAGATCCTATTCTTACACTGGTTTCAACCTGTCGTACATTAGGCAAACACAATTTGATACATTTAGTCTTCTTTGAGTCTAATAACAGGTTGTTAACATTTAACCAACTTAACACATGAGAGAGTGTACTATTTGCGTCGTCTAGAATTTCTTCTTGTCTTTTCAACTTGAAAATAATAGATGTGTCATCATCAGCAAATAGAACAATCTGAGTCATTTTTTGCACCGTATACGGCAGGCCATTCACGTATACTAAGAAAAGGAACGGACCTAAGATAGAACCCTGGGGTACACCAATATTCATATGGGTTTCAGTGGACTTACATCTGTTTATATCTTCTTTTAGTACTCTTTCCATAAGATAAGATTCCATTAATTTAAACGCATTATCTTTAATACCATAGTGTTGTAGTTTGAGCAAAAGAGTTTGTTGGTCCACACAGTCAAAGGCCAAAGATCACAGAAAATACCAACCGCATCCTGTGATCATTCCCACGCACTATAAATATGTTCTACTAGCGCTCCTCCGGCGTCTGTTGTTGATCTGCATTTAGTATTCACTAAATTCGGATTCGCGAATTGTTTTTTTGTGGATTAGCCCAGATGCATTGAAGTGAGAGAGTAGTTGACTCAATATGACCTTTTCAAACACTTGCTCAACCCTGGCAATACAGATACAGGTCTGAAGTTTGCAGGGTCTTCTTTACTACCGGATTGTATTAATCGAAGTGATATTAATCTGCTCATTTTCATGAGGTCAGGGAAAACACCAATTGCTACACAACCAACAACCGACATGCCCCATAAATCTTCTTTTTCCGTCTTTTTCATGTTAAGAAGATTAATTGTTGTAACGATAGATATAGTTAGGTTAGTTATAGGTTTGAAGTTAAAGCCATCCTTGTTTTGGGGCACATTTAAACCAAGTAATCCAAAGACTTTTCAGAAGAGGATGGTAGTGCTACTGTTGTTATTATGGGTATGGTACTGCATAAAATTTCAATTGCTAACCTTCGCGAGCTAAACCGGGGAGCAACTAGTCTGTAATTATTTCTTAGGTTAATATTACAGCTATCCCTAAGTTTGGAAAATGTTGTAAGGTTTTTGCGTACATTATTACATTTTCGAAAATAAATTAACTGGCAACAGTTAGTACGTCAATTTCTTTAAAAAGCTCTCTTAAGGAGTCTGTTCGTTTTAAATTATAAATTGCTTGAATAGCTCTTTTCTGTAATATAAAAATATCTTAAATTTCCGCTGCTTTCCCCCATAACAAGATACCGTGGACACGACACTATGAAAGTAACTGCTTAAGTAATAAAGTCTCTGCTTCATATGGAGATTAATTTAGACGATCTGTTGTGGGTACATTGGTGAAGAATGTTTCAAAAGCTCGAGCAACATCATCGCTGGATTTAACAACATCATTAGGTGATGATGTTGTTAAATCCAGCTTTATCGTTAGGCAGAAATCATTGTCCCTTGGTATAACTTTGCCAGTTTCACGGTTTATTATTTGCCAAACTGTTTTCATTCTATTATTTGAATTTTGAATTTTTCTATTATTGTGTAAAGTTTTTGCAGGTCATACAAGATAACTCTACTTTTACGAATTCCAAACGTTGCCCAGTCATTAAATTTAGATTTACCGCTGTAGTCACTGACTTTCTTTAATTTAATTTAACTTTATTGAATTCTGTCTGAATAATTTTGAAGAAGTCTGAGTAGATATTGTTTGGGTTCTGTTCATAAAAATCCGGTACTAGCAAATTTATATCTAAGTTTTTCGTATATATCTCTAGTCTATGGGATGTAATAGGCTTATAAAATGGTGGCCTAGTCTTATCCTTATATCAATTGGGAATGAAACTGTTAGACCACTGTGATCGGAAGGTAAGCTGTTAATTACGTAAGTGTAAATCTAGTCGGCTCTAAAAATACATGACATAAATTAAACAATTAGAATAAAGTTATTAATCGTTGTTTAATTGTTGTTCCTAAAAGCAAATCTACATTAAGATCGCCACAAATAATTAACTTTTTCTGTTATTACATAGTTTAGTGAGGGCTTCCTCCATAATTTTCTCAAATATTTCGAAATTGCCATGGCCTGTTTCATCCCTCGGTGGCCACAAACAATAATATGGCTATTCAACTCAACACAGGATACCTCTTTTTGTCTTTCAACAGTAAGTGCAAGAATATATTTCCGTTGTTTCACCTTAATATTATTTTTCACTTAGATTAAAGAACCACCTCTATCAGCAGTTTTTCTGACAATTTTGTAATTATTTATGTTAAATGACATCATATTTTCCTTCAACCATTGTTCTGTAACACAAATAATATCAATGTCAGAATTTTTTAGAAATAATTCTAATATAAATACAGTACAGTTCAGTTTCGTAAATTGTAACTAGAGCCAAATAATTGAGACTGATTTTTCCTCTAATGATTAAAAAACACAATTGAAATAATTTTAGTTTTATTACTTCTGCTTCAACTGCTAATTCCGCACCTAATCGGTGTTGTGGTATGACAGTACGGCCATAACTGCATGACTGTTATAACTGTACTGATTTTCTGCACATATTAATTTGTTGTGTAGAGTAACAGTGCTGTCATAACCGTATAACAGCTATGACCGCACTGTCACCCTGCAACTATAACTCTTAGTTGCAGGGTGACAGTGCGGGTATGACAGGTATTTCAATTTGTATGAAAAAATGTACTCTCATTCCAGGCACTCTAGCTAATAAGGCACCACGCCGCAACGTGTTACTTACATTTCTGCTTGTGAATCACAGTCACAAAAAATGTTATCTAAGCAAGTTTGGCTGGTAAATGTAAATCTAGTCGGCTCTAGAAATAAATAATTAAATGATTTGAATATAGTTATTTATCGTTGTTTCATAGATGTTCCTAAAAGCAAATCTACATTAAGATCACCACAAATAATTAACTTTTTCTGTTATTACATAATTTAGTGAGGGCTTCCTCCATGATTTTCTCAAATATTTCGAAATTGCCATGGCCTTTTTCATCCCTCGGCGGCCTGTAGACATAAACAATAATAAGGCTATCTAACTCAAAACAGGATACCTTTATTGGGTTAATTTTTGAATCGATATAGCTAAGGAGGGGGGTGGGGGGGGGGGGTTATAGTTTTTAAAGTGCGGAAATGTATACTTTTTGAGATATGATTTTTTTAAGTTTTGAGGTTAGATTCATCTGATTTGATACGAAAATGAAGAAAAACACCATATTTATGACACCAATCTATTCAATTTTATAGACCTATCCTTAGATTTACACAGGAAGTGACCTAAAACAAACATTTCGGTTTAGTGAAACTAGATGGGGTCGCCTCGCTCCGCTCCGCTTCACTCGGCTCCGGGTCGTTCATAACGTTGTGACCTAACACAACCTATCTTTAGTATTTACACAGAAAGTGACCTAAAACAAACATTTCGGTTTAGTGAAACTAGATGGGGTCGCCTCGCTCCGCTCCGCTTCACTCGGATCTGGGTCGTTCATAACGTTGTGACCTAACACAACCTATCTTTAGTATTTACACAGAAAGTGACCTAAAACAAACATTTCGGTTTAGTAAAACTAGATGGGGTCGCCTCGCTCCTCTATTCGATGTATCATTTTTCGACCACAGACGAACATTAATGTCAATACCACAGACAAAACGTCATAATTTTGTCTGTGAATTGTACTATTTTTGTCTGTGAATGGTACTTTTGCGTTTCGTTTCGCCGATTTTCGTAGTAAAATGCGTTTCGTTCACCAATCTTCAATGTGGATTTCCAGAAAAACTATGCATTTCCGCGCAAAAAGAAAAGCACTTTGGTATGAAAAGCGAGTGCCAGCTATCCATTAAGCATATCATTTTATTCAAAAAAAGCTATATCGGTTTGAAAACCAACCCTATTTTCCTTTAACCAGTGTTCTGTAACACAAATAACATCGATGTCAGAATTTTTTAGAAATATTTCTAATACAAGTTCTTTTCTGGATGTTTTGATGGGTAATATTTAAGTGGGGCCTACCCTTTGACATATTAAGTGGCTCTTGTTTGCTAGAGATTTCCTCTATTGTCTTATGAACTAATTTAAATTACTTGGAACAGATTCCAATGTTGCATGCAATCATAATTAACCGGTGAATTCCCAATAGGGGTGCATGTCATATTATTCTTAACTTAAGCAGGTTTTTGATTAGTCTATTCAACAAAAACAGCTGATGTTAAGTTGAATTTGGTTAAACCAACTATACCTGCGTCGCATATATTAGTAAGCTAACAATGTAGCTACTAATTTTCTATATTTATTAGACAGTTACAACGTGTCCTGAGTCAGAGTAAGTTATAAATAAAATTATTCATGTCGAAATATAAAATAGCATCGCTGTGATGCCACATTAAATAAAATAAATGAATATTCTTTCTATGCACAGATTTGTTCCGTAGTTCTGTCAAATTACAAGCAACACTTACCTAGCAAACAACTAAATCAAGATGCCCAGTTGCGTGGCTTGCGGCGAGTCTGTCGGAAATCCTGAGCTACTGAGGTGCCAGCTATGCAAGGAAAGTTACCATTACTCCTGTCTGAATATAACTTCCGCGCAATATTTGGCCAATTTATACAATTTCCAGAAATCTTGGCACTGCCCAGCACCGGAATGTCAGAATATCACAAGACGGCGTCAGGGTGCAGTAACTGATGAGCACACGCCGCGAGCCTCACTGGGAGCTCCACGGGACGAGACGAACATGTCACTAGATGAGACTGCAGCCTCGGTAAACATCTCTAACGAGAGTAACAATGTAATCGTGAATGATAGTATGCTCAGCGAAAACGCTGAAGTCGCCGCAGCGAACGATCAGTCCAAGTGTAAGACCCCGGACAATAAGCCCCCTTCAGCCGGGTCTTCCATAAACTCGACCGACCGGTGGGTGGAAATACTTGATACTAAGCTTGACTCAAAGTTGGGTAGAGTGACAGATGACCTAAAGAGGGAGTTCAGCTCTGTTATCGGCAAACTGCAGTCAGACTTCGCAGGCATGAGGGATACATTGATGGTGCAGATCACTACTCTGAAGGAAAGTGTTACCGCTACAAACCTACGGATAGATACCTTAAAAGAGGAGAATGAGGTTCTTCGGAGCGAACTTTCAATCATCAAAAGTTCTCAGCATTCCGATCTCCAGCAAGCCATGGAGAAGCTGCGTATGGAGATAAATGAACGAGATCAGGCCACGATGATAAATGACATAGATATATCTGGAGTCCCCGAGTTCGATGGTGAGTTGGTAGAACATGTAGTGTCTGCAGTGGCGATTAAGTTGGGTGTGAAACTTGGAGAGCATGACGTAATAAGTGGTGACGGCGACAAGGAGACTCGTAACGACGGCGACAACGCTGAAGACGCCGCCGGCGACAACAAACGGCGCGACCTCGCATTATCGCGGTGCGTCTGGCGCGGCGGGCGCTGCGGGACGAGCTTATCAAGTGCTCGCGAGTCCGTCGAGGTGCCACTTCAGCGGACCTGGGACTCCCGGCTCATAATCCGCTGAAACTCTTCATAAATGAACGCCTCACAAGGACGAACCGCATACTGTTCGGTAAGGCACGAGAGCTGCAAAAAAAAACATAAATGGCGGTTTGTATGGACCCAAGAGGGGCGCATCCTTGCTCGGCGTGAGCAAAACACACCCATACTGCAACTGCGTGTCGAATCGGATTTAGAACGTGTTTTTCGTTAGCGTTTTATTTGTGAGGTCATTAAGGTCAACAGCGTTTATGTTTATGGCGACAATATGGTTAGCGTATACAATGACAAGGGTGACTATTCGACTATTATTATATCAAAACTTAAAATACGAGTATGTAATAAGCCCCAGGATCAAAAACTACCACTTAACTTCTCCAATACAGGCAATAATAATAGGACCTATTTATAACAATATTTATAACAATAACAAAGGCAACCAACAAACAAACATCTATCAATCATTCAAACATCAACATAGTGTTTTTACAGATATAAAAAGGCAAAAATAAACATGTTCTATTAAAGTTTGGACTTATAAACTTGAGATCACTTAACACAGGGCAAGATGAGCTAAGGATCCTATTTGAGAATCATAAACCCGACTTGCTAGCACTTAATGAAACGTGGATTAAGGATGGCCAGGAAATCTATGCGCCTAGAATACAGGGTTACGTTTTGTACCTCGCACCGCGTCCAAATGGTGTCACTGGTGGTGGAGTAGGGTTCTATGTGCGTAAGGGCCTAAGAATTCGTAAAAAGCCACACCCACCCTCCAAATTGGAGCAGATGTGGCTTGAACTAACTCTACCTGGAGTAGGACGCATGGCAGTTGGCACTGCGTATAGACCGGAAGGTGTATCTTGCGGTGACGCAATAGACGCCCTAAGTGAGTCCCTGACCATGTTTGGCAGTTCTGATTACCTGTGTATTATGACCGATTTTAATATTGATTTGAGAGACCCCACCAAAAGCCCAGCTCCAGAATTCATCTCCTTCCTTAACCAGCATGATCTGTCGCAGATGGTCACGGAGCCCACTAGGGTCACTGACGATACAGCCACACTCTTGGACTTGATTGTCACAGACTCTCCCTCCCTATTTAAAGACATATCTGTTCATCACAATGCTGCCTTAAGTGACCATTCTTTGGTCATTGCGGAACTTGATATTCAGAAACCCAAGGAACAACCCACATATATTTTTACCAGATCTTTGAATAAAATAGACGAAAATCATTTCAACATTGATTTACATGCTCTACCATGGTCTGACGTTATGGTGATAAAGGACGTTATCGATATGGTCGACTACTTCAATGAACTACTTATTAATTTATTTGACAAACACGCGCCACTGAGAAGAATCCTCATAAAACACAAACCGCGACCATGGCTAACTGACGTAATTAGGCTGATGATGTCATTAAGGGACAGTGCGTGGAGAAAGGCTCTATCGACAAAACTAGAACGTGATAAACAACAATTTAGAGATTTACGTAACTTAGTTAATAGCTCCATAAAAAAAGAAAAGGTAGCCTATTTTTCATACTTTGTAAATAATAATGTTAACAATCCAAATAAGATGTGGAAAATTTTAAAGCAAGTTTCTGATATAGGTAAGCCCTCTCAACAATGCATACCACAACACTTAAACGATGCCAATAAAATTAATGATTTTTTTCTTGTTACACCCGGGAATCCAACAGTAGATAAGGATACTCTTAACTTCTTTAAATCTAACAGATATGGTACCAAAAATGAATTCAGTTTAAAGGGATGCACAGAAAGTTATACTTACAAAATCATTACTGCAATGAATTCAAATGCGTCAGGTCATGATGGTATAAATGTGAAAATGATTCAAATGACTTTATCGGCTACTTTGCCAGTAATTACTCACATTATAAATAATTCTATAAGCTCCAATGTGTTCCCGTCTTCTTGGAAAATAGCTAGAATTAAACCTATCCCTAAAAGCAGTACAATAGAACAATTTAAAGATTTGCGGCCGATAAGTATTTTACCGATGCTATCTAAAATCCTGGAAAGATTAGTATGCCGACAATTGACGGATTACATTGAGTCAGAAAAGATCCTTCCTGTAGTCCAATCTGGTTTCCGTGGTGGTCATGGCACAGAAACAGCTCTCGCCACCCCGTTACGGATGACATAATATCAGCTTCTGACTCTGGAGATTGTAGCATTCTTGTCTTGCTTGATTTCTCAAGGGCCTTTGACTGCATAAACACAGAACTTCTCTTAGCCAAAATCATGTATTACGGAGTGTCATCGGCTTCCTGTGATTGGTTCAGGTCTTATTTGACTGGTCGTAAGCAATATGTAGAAACCAGTGTTGAGAATGGGAGTCTGGCACAATCAGATTTAATTTCAGTTTCACGTGGCTGCCCTCAAGGCTCAATACTCAGTCCCTTACTATTTATCTTATACACTGCTGACCTCATCAAAAGGATTACTAATTGCAAGGTTCATTTATATGCAGACGATACCCAATTGTACCATTCTTTTAAACCACAAAATACTGAACAAGCTGTTAAGATGATAAACGAGGACCTGAAAAGCATCTTGGTATGGTCACACGAAAACGCACTAGTCCTCAATCCACAAAAATCTAAATTTCTAGTTTTAGGAACAAAACACCAACGAAATTCGGTAGTAGAGCAAAGCCCGAGGATACAAATAAATGGTGAAGACATTGAAAGAGTACTGTCAGCTAGGAATCTTGGTCTCGTGATAGACGGTGATTTACGATTCGAACAACACGTGCAGCTTAAAATCAGAAACGCCTTCTATAGATTGAAAGTTTTATACACAATTAGAAACTTTCTGACAGAAAAAGTCCGGTCACTTCTGACTGAAAGTCTTGTACTATCTCTACTTAACTATGGTGACGTGGTATATGGTCCAAGACTGTTTGCTGAAACGGAACGCGCTATACAACGGGTACAAAATGCTTGTGTGCGATTTTGTTTCGGGATTCCAAGACGGAACTTTATAACACCATTTCTCAATGACAAGTGCTCTCTTAAAATGTCTGCACGCCGGAAACTACACTTGGCTTATCTAGTGTTTAAAGTGCTAGACAGCAAAACCCCAGCGTATCTATGGGCGAAGCTTACATCAGTAAAAGATTGCCATCACATGTTTACTCGAGGTTTAGCGCAGAACAAGTTGGTAATACCGAAGCACAGGACGGCTGGCTTTAAGGGCGGTTTCAAATATGCTGCATCAAAAATCTGGAACGACCTGCCCCCTCCCCTGCGTAGCAAAATATCGAGACAAACTTTCAAAATAAAACTGCGTAAGGTCCTTCTGGAGAGACAGATTAAAGATTCTGCTCAATATTATGCACGATAAGACTCGCCTGTGTTTCACGTTCACGTTGTGTTGAGTGATATCTCTCTTCTCTTTTCTCTCTTTTGAAAATGAAAATGAAAAATATTTATTTGCAAAAACAGTTTACACTACAGATTAACAATGATTCCCACACTAGGCATGCCTGTATCGTGGGAAACTCAATTTGATTCCCTATTGATTTGCGTCATTTACACATTACACTAGCAAATGTATGAAAAATATTTTGATAACTATGACTAAGATAATATAAAAAATGTAATGTATATAATATGTATGATATATAAATATATGAAAGTATGAAATTCACATGATTATTATACAGTCGTCACATCTCACTCATCCCATCTGTTCATTTTATTAAAAAGCTATTTTTAAACTATTTTAAGAAGCTAATAATTGTTCAACAGCTTCGTAGGACAGAGTCTCCAACCAGTTCTGTACAATCCTCTTAGCTTCCCGTAAGGTACTATTTTTAATATTACAACTGCTATGGACCTTGTTGTAAACTAGGTTATTCACAAAAGGACCGAAACGGGAGGCAAAGGCAGTCCGAATACGCGGCATGGGTATTCTAAAAACTCGCTTTACCAACAACGCAGCGTATTGGGTTGAGTTTATAACTGATTTGTGTGTGGATAGGGTTATCTTCATTATATATAATTTCCTGACACTTAGAATACCTGATTCTTTATACAGGTTTTCGGTAGGGTAATTGTAAGGTTTTTTTAGCATTATTTTGAGGACAGACCGTTGTGCTCTTTCAACTTTTAGCATGGCTGTCTTTCCGGCGCTACCCCAGCAAGAGATACAATATGTCAGAAGTGACTGGCAGAGTGCAAAATACACTATTTTTAGAGTATCCCATGCTGCAGCGTTTCGTAGGTGACGCATGATGCATATGGTTCTACGAACTCGGCCTGACAGCTTTTCGAGGTGTGACCTGAGGTTAAGGTTTTGATCGATTATTACGCCTAGGTACCTAATCTCATCACACCTAGAGATGGCATCACATCGACACGATGGTTGGTTATTGCAAGAATGAATAACGATGTCAGGATGAGGTGGGGGTGACGACGCAGCAGTCTTATGAAAGCACAGAAATTTGGTCTTTTTAGCATTTAGTGTTAAAAGATTACTTTGCAACCACTTGGCTATGGTCGACATTCCACTCTCAGCGTTGGCAAAAACGTCATTCCAGTTGTCTTCATGAAAAAGTATGGCAGTGTCGTCGGCGTAGCATATAATTTCGGCATTTTTTATTGGTAAACTATGAATATCATCCATATATAAGATGAACAATGTTGGCCCTAATATGCTGCCCTGTGGTACACCGAAATTCACCGTTTTGCTATGGCTAGTTTGATTGCCAATCTTTAGACACTGTCTCCGCTCCGAAAGATAGCTCTTGAACCACTCCAGTGCTAGGCCTCTGATACCGATGTGTTCCAGCTTACGTAAGAGAATAGGAGATGAGACAGTGTCAAAAGCCTTCGCCAAATCCAAGAAAACTCCTATGCTACGCTGTTGTTGGTCAAGTTGTGATGACACAAATTGTATCAACAAGGACACTGCATCCTCGGTTGATCTATTCTGTCTAAACCCAAACTGTCTTTCTGAAAGCAGATTCCTAGACTCTATAAATTTAACTAATCGCCTATTTACCAATTTTTCAAGCAATTTAGAAAAAACTCCCAGCAAGGATATGGGACGGTAGTTATCCGGTGTATCTTTTTTACCACCCTTGTGTATCGGGCAAATTGATGCCGTCTTCCACTCATGAGGAAACACTCCCGTCGCAAGACTGATGTTGAAAATTGCTGTTAAAGGTTCTATCAAGTACTGCTTAATTTCTTTTACAAGGGAATTGTTGAGACCATCAATACCAGGAGCTTTGTCATTTTGCAGATGAATGATCATCGATTCCACTTCCACTGTATCAGTTGGTTCCATAAAGAATGATTCAGTTGCACACCGTGTTTCTTGTGCAATTTTCGATAACCTTTCTTCGCTAGTCTTAGTTGTATCCAAAATGACTTTTGCAAGATTATTACCAACATTCGCAAAAAAATCATTACAAATATTTAGGGAATCTTGTGGGTTAGTTGAGCCAGGTACACCCAAAAGATCCACCGGCTCACTGTTCGATTTAGAAATATTACATATGTCCTTGACCACTTTCCAGAGCTTCTTAGAATTACCCTGGCTATCCTGCAGTTCCCTACTTTCAAATTCTATTCTAATTTTTCTCAAAAGATCATTACAATAGTTGCGGTAACGTTTGTATGTAACTTGCTTAATCTCATCTTTAGGGTATTTTCTTGCATAAATGTGCAGCCTATCACGGTGTTTCATGCAACGCATTAAGCCTGGGGTGATCCATGGTCTGAGATTGAATTTGGAACGACTACTCCTTATCAATTCGGTGTGCGTGTTAACTATAGATGACAGACGTTGTGTGAATATTTTGACGGCTTCGTCCACGTTCGGTTCATTTATAACGTCGTTCCAATTAGTAACGGACAGATCTTCTTTTATGGCGTTAACGTCTCTATTAAGCCTAGTGCGACTTAAACGGTTAGTTTTAGGCTTATCTAACTTCAGACCAGCTAAAGTGATATAATGGTCCGTTACATCGGTCGCACAGACTAAACCTATAGATGGAGATGGGGACTTGATAAAAATGTGATCGAGGCAGGAGTTCAATCTCGTTGGTTTCGTAATAGCTGGAAGGAGGCAGTGTTCGGCATTCATATTAAGGTACTCCATACGTTGTAAGGGTTTATCATCTGTTGGCAGAATATTGATGTTGATATCTCCTGTAACTATGACGTTTCCACCACCAACAGTGTCAAGCCGTGATCGTAACTCTGTCAAAAAACATTCAATATTGTCAAAAGAAGGTGACCGGTAAAAAGCTAAAACTTTAACGATTTTTGGAATGCTGATGAAAAGGCCATCAGCTTCCTTAAAATTAAGTTCGGAGACAACGGAGTTCCACGAGTCCTTAACATATAGGACAACACCGCTATTTTTGTTTATGATTTTTTTGGTTTGGTGATTTTTGTAGCCAGGTATGTTTGGTATAATAGATAATTCATTTATATGGCACTCTGTCAGAACAATGATATCACAGGCAATGTTCAACCGTGTGTAACTAACTAAGAAATGGTCGAAATTTTTATTAATACTTCTTATATTAAAATTAAGTATTTTAAAACTATATGCAGAGTTAAGTAGTTTACCTGCATCTTCAATTTCATCCAAACTATGGCAAGTAATCTCCAAAGAATCCATATCATCGCTTACATTATTATTAAGGCCCTTTGTATTTTGTTGGAATAGATGATATCTCATTGATTCGTACCGCCATAGGAGGTACCAATATAGTACCAGTATAGTATAATACAGGTGTTATGTGTAGAAACTCCTTTGCTAACCCAGTGTAGCCTTTTTTTATTTGCTTCTTATATTTTTGAATGGATGTGAGTCCTGTGACTAGATAACATCGAATGATGTTATAATTTGCATAGCGATACATGTACATAATAAAAATATATAGATATAAATTTTGACAGAAGTTAAATAAATTTAGGTTGAAAAAATTCGAGCTTAATCTATAGACACATTTACTTTTGTATGGAGTTGAGTTCTGTGGTCGGATGATCGACGTGCACTCCAATTTTCTGGTCGATGTCTTTTTCCGAGCGGATCTGGATAGCCGGTTTTTTCTCTGCTTTCCGGACATAGATGCAGCCATCTCGCACCCAACAAAAACGGTATTTGTACTCGGAAGCTCGTAATCTGGTGCTACGAAAAAGCATTCTGTTCGCTTTTGTCAATCGCTCGTTCATGAATATCGAATTATCAGTGCCAGGTACGATGTCCTCTGAGGTTAGAGTTTTCCTCTCCTTAGACGCCTTCACTATCTCATCGCGTTTGGCTCTGCGGACGAGTTTCACGACAATTGGACGAGGAAGATTCTTAGGATTGGTTGCGGTAGGGGCCAGTGTTGAGCGACGGGGGCCAGCGCGGTACATACCATCGACATCAAAGTCAGTAAGCGCTACTCCTAATTTGCTTGCGGCAATCATGGTCAACTGGTGGAGGTTTTCGTGCTCAGTTTCGGGTACTCCTATTATTTCTAATTCGTTTCTTATGCCCTGTTGTTCTTGCGTATCTACAGTCATTTTCAGATCAGCAACAGTGCAACGAAGCTCGGCAATTTCAAGGTTGCGCGACGCCAGCTGCTTTTCCTTTTCTCCAGGAGTAGACTGTGACGATGACAGGATGGTAAGTTGATTTTTTAATTCCATGACGTCTTTCCTTAGTAGTGCCATTTCTGTGCTTTGCAGGGTTAAGTCGTTCACTGCTTTTTTTAATTGGCGTATTTCAGTCAATAAAATTGTTAAATCGAAAGCGTCGCCAATCTGCATGGAGGTGTCCAGTGCAGCTTCTGAGAGTGCAGCAGCTCTGTTTTTCCTATAGGTGACATTCAAGAGTTCTTGTTGTTGACTAGGGCGCACGGGAGTATTTGAGTTATCCGTTTTTCGTTTTTTACATTTGCACTCCGGGCATACACATGAGAGATTGTTAGGGTCCGTAGACTCAGGTGTCAGGGAACTATAAACACACAATTTGTGAAGTCTATTATCGCAGCTCACGCAATCATAGTACTCGTTTTCTAAGATATCGTCACAACATGCGGCACATAGCAGGAATGGTCCCATTGCCATGATTTCCTCCTTCTTCTCAGAACTTTTATCCTTTATCTCCTTTAAATGTCTATGTAGTTATATCAATTACTTCACTTCACTTTATTTTATATCAGAAACTGCTGTTTTTTGTTTGCTGGTTCCTTTGAATTTAATTTACTTACGTCTCTGCTTTATTTTATTTTTTATTTATTTAATTTAATGTATAATATTGTTTAGTTTATTCCTTCATATTGTCGTAGTTTTAGTTTCAGTCCCAGTTATTGTTTTAGTTTTAGTCTTAGTGGTAGTATCTACCAAGTTAGTTTTAGTTTTCTTAATTTTAGTCAGGGACTGTCTGAAAACCAGCGCTGCAAGCTAGCACTGTGCTAGCTTGTAGCAAACGCTGAGACTGTTCCCTTTTTTGCCTTATATACCTACTTACGCATTCGCTTTCCTCAGTATTGTTTTTTTTCTTTAGGCTAAATAAACAATTTCTATTTCATATAGAAAATTGCCTAGTATACATTTTGCATTTCATCCTACTATGTAAGTCTAGTAGGGTTTCAACACTTTTATTCAAATCATTCGTACTAATGTTTGAATTATTTTCCACCATAATTACAATAGTGCTGTACTCATCATAGATACCACAACTAATTATCTTCACAAGATCTACAAATGAACTATTTGGTCAATGCCATCTCTAACATTTTGAAAAAAAACCTGCTCAGAAACTAACCCATTAAATCCGTCATCCGAGTTCATCCGACTAAATTCACCCGATCCGATCCGACTCATCCAACGGACGAGATTGGGTGGTGAATAGATTGTGTCCGATGAAGCGGAGATTTTGGGCAGTTCGGGTTGTTTTGCTATTTTGACTGCATCATTCTCTGTGGTTTCTGATTGAGTGAAGAAAGACAGGACAGCTGTTGTTTCATTTGCAGCTGACTTTTGTGTACGCTTCCCGTTCCAGCACAACTGCAGCGATCTCCCTCCGTCGTGTCGTCCTGCAGCCAGGCTCACCCCCTCGAGACTTACGATCCGACGTCCGCCACGACAGCTCATCCGCGTCGAAGTCGAACAAAGGCGCTCACCCTCACCTAGTGCGGCGGGTGGTGTAGCCGTGACGTCACGGGGCAGAGGCGCGGATGCGGCGGTGATCCCGGTCCCGCGGCGACGGGGTGGCAGAGCGCGCGCGCCCAGCCTCACCAGCCTGGCCTCGAGTGACTCGGGCGAGGAGGGCGCAGGCCACCGGCCGCCGCGCAAGCGGAGTCGCAGGCTGTCGCCGCCCGCGCCGCCGCCCGCGCCCCCGCCCGCCATGCACCAGCCTAGCACCAACGGCGCGGCCGCGCACCTCAACGGCGACGCGCCCGTCAGGAATGGCGATCTGCCGGCTGCGCTGGGGGAGCGCATGTCGCTCACCGATCAGGAGGTTGTCCGGCTGATAGGCCAGCACTTGCGCTCGGTCGGCCTCGAGTAAGTAAGCCCTCGGAGGGGACAGACATATGAAAAATTACCTAACTCGATTTATTTTCACATGCAGAGGGTGTAAATTGAAAATCATGCCGTCTAGTAATTTTCTCTATCCCAATAAGCCGTCTATTGGCAGATTTCCTTCTATACATACAGTAGAATCATTAGAATATTACCAACAAGAATTCTAAAAGCATTGTTTGTTGGTTAATGTTTAAATCTGACATAGACCATATTGTGACCATAGTGTGTGAATAGTGTAGCAAATATTTAATTTTCATTCAAATTGGAATCTTACTTTAATATGGTGAATCAGGTGAGGTGATCAGCACCTTACCTGATTCATCACACTATTCTGGAAATAATCTTGTCTAGTGCTTATTTCCTGTTTCAAGGCATGAATGAAAATACCTCTTAATTTGTTACATTTCAAGGTTACTAGCCTCAGGGCTATGTGCAATGCTTTTTGCAACAAGATGTTAGATATTTGTCTGATAGTAATAAATAGTAATGATTGAGCATAGAGTAAACATAACTTTATGTTTGCTTCTTTTATTATATATCCAAACAAAGGATTCTCTTTGTTTGGATATATAATCCATATTTCATACTAGGTATTCAAAACAAAGGTCCTAGTATGAAATATGGAATAAACACCACTATAATTTTAGGTACCTAGCTTTCATATTTATATTATAGCCTTAGCTTTATTTATCTAATTTCATCATCATCCACATGATGAACAACAACATCTTTGACAATAATGTTTACTATCTACTTTGATACAAGATTATATTTACCTTCAAGATTTACTTATTCATATTATTTATTTCACAGAAAATATAGATATACAGACAGTTACAAAAAATGTTATAAGCAAAGGCGAGATTATCTCGAAAGATAGATTTCTTCCAGAAAATCTAGGCAAGACAGGAGAGTTTATGAAACAGGACAGTCCTAATGCGCTATAAAACTGTATACATACCTATGACAATTACTTTCAAAATATAAATAAAATATACCTAATAAATAAAATTGTATATATATATATATAGTATATTTTATTTATTAGGTATATTTTATTTATATTTTGAAAGTTTTTTTTTTGTTTTTCTCAACTATATAAAATAAAATAGATAGCATGCACATATATAAACTATAAAATATCATACATATACCTACGTAAATATGCTTAATAATTATCTAAAAGTGCCTTGGCATATGCCTCTTCTAGCAATTTCCATTCAGATGATGACCAGCTGGGAGTTTTATGTCGTTGACACATCTCGTCTGTTGTCTCCTGTTGGCCTCTACTCCTTTTGCCATCTTTTGGACACCACACTGTTACTGCTCTGCTCTATATTCCTTGGGTTTTGCACCTGGCTTGTCCACCTCCACTTTCGTTGAACTATACGGCATAAGATGTCAGTGAGCTTGGTTTCAATTCCGAGATCAGTGTCTCAGACTCAATCTTGTCATTTGACTCCTGTAATGCTTCTCTCCAATGTTCTTTCGCTTTTAGCGCTAGCTTGTCTCTCTGAAGTTTGGTGGGAGCCCATGTTTCTCAACCATATGTCAGACAAGGCAGAATGCATTAAATGTTCTGCTTTTCACAGTCAATTTCTAGTCCAACTTTTTGCTCTCTGTCTTAATATTTTGAATCATCTTTTCTAGATTTTCCTAAATGTTCTGCTTTTCACTGTCAAGCTCAGATCTTGCGCTTCCATGATTTCCTATAAAATTTCCACCTTTTGGAAATTCTTATTTCTATTTATTTTGCTGTTTGATCATTTGGGGAGGTTTGCTAGCCCAGGTAGGTGTAATCATCAATATATTCCAGAAGTTCTTGGTTTACTTTTATGTCGGTTTTCATCATATTAATAATAGTATCTGTGATTTTAATGGATTTAGTCATCACTTTGGTCTTGTAAGAGTTCATTTCTTTCCAACTTTTTGCTCTCTGTCTTTAGACTTTGAATTTTCTAGATTATCCGGTATATCTTCAAAAAGGTCATTTGCAAATCCAATTATTATAGCAGCTTATAGGTCTACTAAGACTTAGGGTCAAATGATAAGCAGCCTCCTGAATTTCTATCGGAATCCTTTTAACACTTTAGCGGTCAGCGAATTCCCAAGAATACGTCAATGAAGAAGTCATAGTGACGCGGATTCCATAGAATTCGTTCCTTGATCCTCTGTTTTGGACGGAAACTCTATAGAATTCTCATTTCCATTGCAGTTATAGGTAGCCCTGCTCTTTGTGTCCATGTAGGTACTTCCACAGGTTGGATAGTGTCATATTAGACCATTTTCGCACACATAGAAAATTTATATCTTCCTTCTCACTCGCTCCTTCGGTTTACGCACACAACCATGTGTCCAAAACGTAGTACTTGACATTCGGTCATCGTCCGCGAAAGAGTTAAAATTGACGATTAATAGTAGTTTATGAGACTGCCATATAATGGAGGGCATTAATACTCGAGAGGGGGTTTTTGAAACAAGCCAAAGGCGAGTTTCATAATAATATCACTCGAGAGTTTTAAAGCCTAATTATATACAGTTACATACACTAGTTTATCTACACACATATCATAAGCTCTCTTTGATGTGTTCAGGAACCGCAAGTTCGACCGGCATTGTGGCATTGATCATTGCTCTGCAGTTGTTTAGCCTGTTCAGCAGTAGCAACTTCACAGACAAACTAGGGGCGGCACGCAGGTGGGCGTCGGCGTTCGAAATTTGAATGTCATAATTTGACAAATTTTGGTACATTATGGTCATAATATACCAAAAATCAGATATGAAATGAGTTTTTACCAAGGAGTTTATCATTATGCTGGTCGTAACGTGTGTTTTTTGGACGCAGTAATGAGGGTTTATGACACGTGTGTAGATAAACATTTTTTTAAATGTTTGATTGGTTGATTTGTCAATTGCGATTTAAATTCCAGAGAGAGGTCAGAGATTTATTAATAAGGATACAGTGTATCACGACATTAATGCAAATCTTCACAAGAATATATATAATTAAATGTCATTTACATAAACATTAGGCATGATTAAGGATATCTAGCAGTTTGCTGACGCAGATAATTTATCCCACCCTCCTTAATTAAGTGATTCTATTGTGGTGGAACTTCGATTTTATTTCTTCATAACTGATTCAGATTTACATTTTCATTTTATTTTTATTTGGCGTGTGTTTAAACGATGACCAAAAAATTCGAAAAATTACTACCTATAAATTCGAAATGACTGCCAGAATTAGTAAATAATCACCAAATTGTGTTTGGATAAATGATCACCAAACTTCTTTTTATGTTTTTTGTTCTTAAGTTTATGTTTTAAGTATTTTTTGCTGTTCTTACATGTTCAACCTAACATGAAGGATAAAGGGGGCTTCGCTTCGCTCACCCCCTTTACCCTTCACCTAAGCTGTTTCTATGCTATTTCACCGCAGTACTTTTCCTTGATATTTTCTGCAACTTTTGGTGATCATTTACCCATTTTGGGTAAGAAAAAAATATATTGATGACCATTATATTTGTTGCCTTTTTATTTAACTTTTTTACAGAGCTCTTTAAAATTCAATTAGAGCAAACTTAAGCCACAAAGGTTTGTAGATTATTGTATGTAGTACACAATAATCTACTTTATTAATTGAATCTGGCATTTACCCTCTTTCTTGACGATCTCTGTGGTGTTATGATCGAGGCTGAGCATCCCAAGCGAGTTCGAGTATTGGGTTCCAGAAAGGAAAAAAAAAACGATATCGAGAAAGGCGCTGTTTCTGGTTCTCACAGTATCCTAGTGTAGAAGCAATGTAGGTGCCTGTATTAAAATGTTATTTCATATTCTTTGCCCACAGTCGCAGTGCCAACCTCCTGATGGAGGAATCGGGCCTCATACTAGAGCATCCGGCAGCGGCCACATTCCGGCAGCACGTGCTCTCTGGGGACTGGAGCAAGGCCGACCACGATCTGCGACTGCTGCAGGATTTGCTAAATGAATCGCCTCAGGTTGAACCACGCAGTCTCACTGTGAGTTTAGTTTTCTTACTTTCTCTTTCTCATTGTTTATTTTTCATTCATTATTGTTACAGTTGCCGGAACAGATTTGGCGCGTGTAAACTCAGCATATCATAATAGAATTAGATCTAAAAAATGTTTTAAATTATACCCATGGACGTATAACAAAAGTCGGACGTAGTCTCGCTTACAACACAAGTATGTCGGTCAGAGTCGGCCAGCTCGCTGTTTGTACACGCCGACAAGCACACATTCACACATTAGTCGACCATTATAATCCAGTCAAAAATAGACATTTCAGTTTGCAAAAATTCGCATATAACCGAAAATTGGAGGAGGTCTTAAGTACACCATTATATAAGAAATATCAAAAGTCCCCATCGATACGGCTTGTGCAAAAAAAAATGCACGAGGTCAAATGTCGAAAATATCACTTTTTCTCATAAATGGTAGGTATTATCGCTAAAATAGATCAGACAAAAGTTGTAGATCATGCAATTATCTACAAAAATTGTGTCAATACTTTTTCCCTACGGATGACCATTCCAGAGATATCGCGATGACAAGGATTGAAGAAGTCATATTCTACATAATATGCACACATTTCCGCACCACCTATGAATTGAAGCATGCCACTCGTCACTGTATTGCTATTTAACAGTCGTTGATGAATGGGTGGGTCCCGCAGTGAATTTAATTGGATTATATTTTAAGGCCGCAAATCTCCAACCGGGTTTGAAGATTTCGATAACGACGATAGTGTAGCAAATCGTGACTATTGCCCAAGCCCATTATCAACGGATTCGGAAAAATAATATTATAGACACCGAGACAAAGTCAAACGTGTCTTATTCCAGGTGGACCTTATCACTGTACAGGATTTACTTGAAACAGAGCGTCCCAGTACATCGTCTGTCTGAAAGCGACCAGGGAGGGAAACATGTCCCTTCGAACAAAACTAGCGAGGCAATAGTGACATCAATAAAGACCATATTTCATCTTTTCCTAGTTATGAGAGCCACTATACGCGGGAGAAGAGCCGGAAGGGGTACCTAGGACCAGAATTAAATTTATCATTAATGTATACACATTATAAAGAGAAGATGATAGAGGAAGGAAAAGACCAGAAGCAGTACGCCAAAGAATGGCTTTATAGAGAAACTTTTGACACCAAGTTTAACCTTTCATTTAAACTGCCCGGTATGACTGTGATAAATTCAACCGACTGATCAAAGAGGAAACCAATTTAGAAAAAAAGATTGAGATTACGAAAGAGAGGGATGACCATTTGCAAAAGGCAAATATACGGTATGATTTGAAAGCAAAGGACAAAAGTACCTCCTATGCCGATAAATCAAAAAGACTCCTTTTTTTGGCTCTACAGAAATGGTTGCCAACGCCGAGCCTCAGTACTAACATTCAGTCTTTCTATATAGACTTGTAAAACTAATAAGTAAATATTTTTATGTGTTATGCTTTAATTAAAATTATAAATAATACTATATTTTGTCCTTTATTCATTATACCTACCTGCTTTGAAATTACTATTTTTAAGACACCAGTAGATATTAATTTTAAAATAAAACCTGCACCGCATTAATAATTTCAGAACCAAACCAATCTTACACACAGTTTAGTCATATGTTTCATTTTCAAGATTTTTTCAAATTTTATTTCGAGGCAAATAGTCATATATCGAGGTAAGTCCTAGATATTTAATATGTTTTAAAGATATTTAATCTGATGTAGTCATACGCAAGCGAAAAATCATGTTAAATCCAATTTTCCCCGAAACATAGATCTGTTGTTACCATACATAAAGGGATAATTTTAAAGTGTTATTTTATTTTTTGGCCCATAAGGTCCGATGTTAATCAGCCTATTTTTTAATTATCTATCCCATATATTTTTGAGCTAAAAGGTCTCATTTCAACATCATCCCCTAGTGTTTGTATAAAATGTACAGCCATAACGTCTTATTGAAATGAGCTATTAACTTACTATATGCAGCCGAAAAATGGGGCTGATATCCATACCCAAAGAAAATCTGATTTTATCGCCAATAAAGCAGAGTTATTGATATCAAATTAAGTGCTTTTGTATTGTCACTAAACAAACCACACTAAAATTGTATTTGGACTCCAAAAGAAGCATCTCTTTCAAAAGAAGAAGCTTTATAGTGAGGTAAAAGTTTATTTTACCTCACCTGAAAAGTTGCAAAAATGGCCCTAATGGCTCTGATGACGAGAACTTTCGTCTGACCTATTTTAGCGATAATACCTACCATTTGGAAAAATGCGAAAAAGTGATATTTTCGACATTTGACCTTGTGCAATTTTTTTTGAACAAGACGGATCGATGGGGACTTTTGATATTTCTTATATAATGGTGTACTTGAGACCTCCACCAATTTTCAGCTCTATGCGAATTTTTGCAACTTAGTTTTTTTTTGTCTATTTTGACTGGACTATATACGCCCAGGCGTCAATAAAGGCGGCACGTTATGCGGAGGATTAAAAAGCTAAACAGCATGTCTAGCGTGGTATAGTGGTGTAAAAACTGAAATGACCGGAGGAAAAAACCATCCAGGAATCACGTTTCATAGTTAAATGAATAAATAATCACTTAATTCCAGTAAACAATTAAAATAATGTTTCATTCACAAGAACAAAATAATTCATCACAAGTCCAGTGTTGTCAATATTCATGTAAGCAAAATTGCCCAAAATATGGGAAAATACGGTATTATTAAGTTAAAATTATAATTCGATTATTTGTTTAAACGAAGTTACTTTTAGCAGCTCTTAAATAAAATAATTTTTAATTTTTGTCATTTTAAATTTGTGTTTTTATTTGAATGTTTATAATGTAATTTATTCTATGGGCTTACGCCTGCAATAAACGATTATTATTATTATTATTATTTAATTGGTCGGGATGTTGTTATACGGCCAGTTTAATAAATAAATTGGCAGTTCTTAAAATTTTCGTCAGATGAAAATTTGAACTTCGGAGTTACTGGTCAGATTTTCTTCACAATCGATATCTAGGGCTCTGGTTGGAATCCAATCATGATTCTGAAGTCAGATTTTGAAAAAGTGGCCGCCATTTTGAACTTCGTATTGACTGGTCCGATTTGCTTCAAAATCAATATCTAGGGAACTAATTGTTATGATTCTGAAGTCGGATTTTGAAAAAGTGGCGCCTTTTTGAACTTAGTAGTTACTGGTTCGATAGAACACAAAATAAATCTTATTAAATATATAGCGGAAAAATATTTACCGATTCGGCTTCACCTTATTTCAAAATTAGAAGATATATCAAGAATGTCTTAGAAAGTAGGTATTTACTGTTTTACGGATTAGACTTTTTATTTTATTATTTTTCATACTTTTGACTAGCGACATAAATATTAACTCAAAATAACAATTCAATTCAATTCTAATCCAATAAAATAATGTTTTTATAGAATTATTTATGATTATGTATTTTTTTGTTTTTCCAAGCGGAAAATATTATTATCTAATTTTCTCTAATGTTAATCTAATTTACTTAATCTAATTTAATTCTATTGATAATTATGATTATTAAATTGCCATGCCGCCATTGGTAAAATTACATTAGCACACTATATTATATTACTTAAGATCTGTAACAAATACTGTAATTTATCGCAATAAAATGAAATGAAATGAAATGAAAGAACCTCTCAAAGTAAAAGACACTATCATAAAAAACTTATTAGCATTTGGGATGTTAATCACTTTTACAGCAGTCATAAACGGTAGGAACAGTAAAATTTTGAACAATTGGGATGATGCACGTTAGTCAAGTTAGATACTTTTAAAGAACTGTCGAAACAGTCGATTTATTGAGAGTTGTATTGAAATCCGAAACAGGACGTCATATTTCGTTGAAATCAAATGCACTATGGCACAAAATGATGTTAATTCATTCAATTGCTTAAAATTACTAACGAATGTGATATTGACGGTAATTTTTCTTGTTAGGGCTATCAATTAGAATTAGTATATTTTTTTCTACCATTCATGTATCATCTCAATTAGGTATTTTTTATATAACTGCAGAAAATCCAACAGATGGTGCTGTTAATCACAATTTGTTTCTTACGCTTATATTACTCAAACGGGTCCAAAAATCGAAAAATGGTCCTATTATATTGATATTATTTCCAAAGGATCTATCCAATGATACCTCTATTTTGTATTATACTCTATCCATCATGGTGTGAGATGTCATTGGATAGATGTTTTAAAAATAATATCAATATGACCATTTTTCGATTTATAGACCCGTTTGAGAAAAGAAGCGCATAAACCCAAAAGCGCTTCACAGCACCATCTGTTAGGCTTTGTGGAACAGTGTTATCTCTTCTTCTCTCTCATTAAAATATTTTTATTTTTTTATTGTGTAGGGTAAAAATTTGGCTAACTTGGCAACCCTAAATTCACTCACTCATAGATATCCGCCGCCATTACGGTTCCTCAGCTTAGTCTTAGTGAGACTATGTCCAACTTTTTTATATGTCCATGATTATACCATTCCCCCTCTAAAAAGCTTATTTTATTCACTGAAAACAGTGCATTAAGAGCCGTATAACTCTTTAATTTGGTGTTTGAATTTAGATCATACCAAGATATACGATCTACATCTCAATCTACATCGATCTACAACCTGAAAGGCTGAAAATCAGCGCTACACAGAGTCCCGGCTCTGTGTCAGCAGGAGCTGAGCCACTTCCTATTGCCTCAGCAAAATTATCAATGTAAAATTAGGTACTGTCCTTGTATTTTTCTTGGCAATAAACGTTATTATTATTATTGTTATTATTAACCTCCCTGCGCAAAAAATACTCTATATAAATAAATTCCTAGTGCAAGAATACTAGACATATACAAACTCTTGTGTAAATAACTGCTCGAGAATTGATTGTTATACAGTAATTAAGTTTAGACAGAACCAATTACTCGGTAAGTGCAATGCATAAATCGAGAGTCAGGACAGGTCGTATTTTGTATAGAACGCTAAATCTGTAAAAGCAGTTTCGAACAAGTTGGGTCACATGTTTCTCACAGCGTAGTTCACAATCCATCAATAAGCCAAGAATTCGCGTCTCTGTTACTCGCTCGATGGGGCTCCTGCAATAACGATGCATGGATCACAATCCGTGCAAATACATGCGCATATCTACGTGGAACGTTCGAGGGTGTCCGAAATTAGATAAAAATATTAGATAAATCTAACAGTCCACAACATCAAACTCGACATGGAAATCATGACATCTACAATAAAGTCCACCACCAATACACTATACGTAATCAATGCACACAACCCAAGTTCAAATATGGGGGCAACAATTGCGTTCACCAAACTGCTAAATGCCATTAAAAGGAAACCAAACAAAGCCGAAATTCTAACGTAGAATCACTCCCTACGCTCGTGATTCAAATATAGAATCCTTCGCTTACTCGGGACTCAAACAAGCACTCGCAGCAAAAATCAACTTTGCTGTCTTGTTGCACAAATAACTATTGTTGTTCATTTCCGTTATATATTTCCAAAGAAACTTTAATGGTCATGCTTGTCCATTAAAGTTTCTTTGGAAATATATAATATTAATTTATTAGATAAAGCTGCTTGTCCAATGTCCAAATTATGATGTTGTTACTGTGGGCTATGTCTATGGAAACGAAGGAATATTAGCTATATGCAATTATACGCCTCATTTGTCGTATGTAGAGTCGTGCCAAGCTACACCTTGGGAAGAAAACCAAGAAAATAAATGATGGCAATATTTGCAGACACAGTTACACCTAGAAAAAAATAATGGCAATATAAGTGACATATTGGGCAGGAGAGGGCAGTGTGTAGAAGTCCATGGAAGGAACTCCACCGACAAGAGCTAGCTCTACTAGCTCTTAAATAATGAACAAATGAATTAATGAATGAAAACTGTGTCTGCTGTAGGATAAAGTGGCAATCCCAAAGAAAGTTGACTACAGTAAAGGATAAGTAAAAAATCTAACGAGCCCTTACAAATGTAACATGGTCAGACAATATTTAATACCTTCACAGGTGATAATTAAGTCAAATAGATACCTATCTAATGAAATCATAAAACATTCTCTCTCTCTCTCCCCCCCTCCCCCCTATCTATCTCTATCTATGTCTTCCTCTACATCTCTCTCTCTCCCTCTCTCTGTGTCCTTCTCTCTCTCTCTGTCTCTCGAACTGTCAAGCGCATTACCAAGCGAGCACACCCTTAGCACGATTACAGTTTTTGGCCATAGTGACGTCATGCAGTGTGTATCGCAGCAGCGAATAGGTTCCGACTCAGCATGTGTTACAGGACCTATAGGAGGCCCTCCAATACTGGTATTCTGTAGGCACTGGAGTGAAATAACAGAGCGTCTCGCCTTTTTCAATATTTGGGATGAAAGGGCACGCTCAGTTCTATTATGTACTTAAAGTGTTAATTTGTCTTTATTAAGTAAATTTCGGACGTCCCATTAAAATAATGTCCGTCCCCAGGAAATGAAGTTCGTGGTCCTCGAGCAGAAATATCTCGAGCACCTGGAAGCGGGGCGGGAGCTGGACGCGCTGCATGTGCTGCGCAACGAGTTGACGCCTCTGCAGCACGACACGGCGCGCGTGCACCGGCTGTCGGCCCTGATGATGTGCCGCGCGCCCGCCGAGCTGCACGCCAGGGCCGACTGGACCGGCGCTGGTACTTGCAACTAGCGACAACGCTTGAGTGGTTATACATAGGCAATTACATAGCAATGGCCCCCACATTACGATACCCTGTAACGAGGGAACAAAAAACAGCGACGTCATAAACATAGAAACATCCAAGGGGATTACTATTTTCATCCTCCCTACACTTCAGCGCGAAACACACTCAAATATTCCTGAAGTGATTTAGCCATATTTTCATCAAAGTAATAAAGAAGAGAAAGTAAATGAGTCATGACAAGACTAACTAAGCCTTCCACACCCAGGCCCAGAGTCCCGTGAAGCGGTGCTGCGTCGCGTACAAGCGGTGCTGCCGCCCTCGCTTATGATGGCGCCGGGCCGGCTCCGCGCTCTGTTAGCTCAGGCGGTTCATCAGCAGACTACTACCTGCAGGTTTGTTGTACACCCGACTTCCAGCTCCAGTTTTGAGCAACTTAAATGGCAATGGGCCCAGCTCCAGTGTTGAACAACTTAAATGGCCATGGGCCCGGGCCCAGAGCCCCTTAAATAAAGCGGAGCTGGATCTCGTGCAGGCGGTGCTGCCGGCCCTGCTCATGATGGCGCTGGGCCGATTCCGCGCGCGGCTAGCCCAGGCTGTTCACCAGCAGACTACTACGTGCAGGTGCACCTTGACTCGACTGACTCCTAGCTCCAGTGTTGGACACCTTAAATGGCTATGGGCGGAGCTCCAGTATTGAGCAACTTTATTAGCAATGGGCCCAGATCCAGTATTGAACAACTTTAATGGTAATGGGCCCAGCCCCAGTGTTGAGCAACTTAAACGGCAGTCGGACCAGCTCCAGTGTTGAGCAACTTACATGACAATATGCCCAGGTCCAGTATTGAGCAACTTAACTGACAATGGGCCCAACTTTAGTATCGAGCAACTTAAATGGCAATGGGCCCAGGCTTAGTATACTTTCCTTCGTAGCCATTTTGGTCTTTGCAGGACCTCTATGCTTCTCTCTTCTCTCTTATATACGTACAACCGAAGCTACGTTGTGAACCTTTTCAGTTAGGCTAATTCAACAAATATATTGACGTAGCGCACTGTTGACGCCCTCATTTCGGCCAATCAAGCGCCCCTCTACCCATGACCAAGTGTCGCGATTAGATGTAACCACTTCTTAGCTTACAATGTCTAACATATCTGGTGGACTTCAGCCTAAGCAAAGTTTTGTGTCAGCAGGTTCCACACGTCCCTGCGCCCCGACCCGGCAGCGATTCCGTCGCTCTCGCACATCCCCTTCAGCTTGTTAGCTGACCACCACTGCGCTCCAGACGCGTTCCCGATACACTCGTTGCAGGTTCGTTCGCTGTGAGCTGTGGGTGTGAGGGTTCAGGGGCCCGGGACTTATGAAACACGGATAGCAATAGTGCATCAATTGCTCCTAAGAGTGCAAATTGCCTTATTTGGCAGTCCGTGAATCCGTGTTTCATAAAGACTCGGTTCCCAGGTGTGGTATGACCTTGTGACTGGACTGCTACGTTAGAGTTCATCGCACATCTCCTGCCACTAATTTTAGTTCGATCTTTCATATTTTCCCCTAATGTAACTTTTAAAATATTTGTGTGCTATAAAGAATTATGAATTAATCCCAATTTAAATCCAAAGTTAACGTACCAAATATGAACAAGGTCCTTTGAAAATTGAAGGGACTTTGTAGGTATGTGTTTGACGTGTTTCTGATTCCCATGACACAGGGTAACCTACTGTGGCGCCAGAAGCCATGTACGTGCCTGTATATATGTAAATGTAGAATGTTACTTTGTCTGGGAGTAAAGTATATGATTGTTCGTAATGGTGGCAGGTCCTAAATGAGCACTGCGATGAGGTGTGGTACTGCAAGTGGTCGCCAGACGGCGCCAAGCTCGCGTCGGGCTCCAAGGACAACTCCGTCATCATATGGGACTTCGACCCGCAGGCCAAGCGGCTGACTCTCAGGTAACAACAGCCTGCTAGCCGAAAGCGATGGGTTTGCCCACTCCGACGTATCATACCATGATCATGCTAGGAGTGTGTCAGGCTGTCAGAAAAATAAATATTCTTGTATAGAAAAGTATGAGACTTACTATACCACCGTTCCGTCACCGACCAAGACCATCGCGTGCCATCCACGGGCACCTAATCTCAAAAGCTCATTTTCATAATAATAATAATGATAATTTTTAATCATAAAAGATAAAAAAAAGTACAGAAAATTATTACAAGAACATAAAATAGTCATAAAGTTACAGTTTTCGTGAAGCAGGCCAACGACCAAGCTAGGCATTTTAAATGCCTGTGTTATGATCACTGGCTGCTCACACCCTTAGAACTAAAGAACTTAAATTATAAGCAACAGGGTTTATCATAGTATGTTAATTTACTAATTAATTTATGGTTGTGTCGGTGAAAATGTGTGTGAGTGTTCGTTACACGTGTGAATAGTAGAGAAAAGTTTTACTAAGTAAGAGTAAGTAGCCGTGTTTCTGCTTGTGATGCGAGAAACCACGGAAAAGCTGAGTATTAATTAAATAATTTTATACATAGATTTCTTATGCTTAGTGCATACAATACATAGACATAGATTTATTTTGTACCAAAGCTAATGCTACCCGTCGCAAGATTTCTCAACAATTTTTCGTCAATACCGACCGACACAAATGACATATTTTTATTTTATTCGTAATCCTGTAACATTTTTCTTTTAATTATTTTCGTTTTAAACATATTTGTAAAACCTTTATTCTGGGTAATTTAGCTATATATTAGTTTTATGTTGGTGGAGACTTGTTATTAGCTCGTTAGCTTTCTATTATTTCTAATTGTCTTTTCTTTTATAGCTGTTAGTCTTCCTAAAACCAATAAATAAATAAGTATACCAGTTAACGCACAATTTTAGATGATTCTCAATTTAGGATTATTCATTAATCAATGGCAACAAATATAATGATCACCAAAAAAAATTTTTCCTACCCAAAATGGATAAATGAACACCAAAAGTTGCAAAAAATATCAGGGCAAAATACTGCGGTAGCTTAGGTGAAGGGTAAAGGGGGTGAGCGAAGCGAAGCCCCCTTTATCCTTCGTGTTAGGTTGAACATGTAAGAACAACAAAAAAATACTTAAAACATAAACTTAAGTACACAAAACATAAAAAGAAGTTTGGTGATCATTTATCCAAACACAATTTGATGGACATTTATCCATTCTGGCAGTCATTTCGAATTTATTGGTAGTAAAGTAGGTGCGTTTTTGGTAATCGTTCAAACATGAGCCTTAATCAATGAATCGTTAACTCCACTCATATACTCTTGTTCAGATTCGAAATTATTGTCACTATTCACTGTGAGACCCGGTATTAATGATAAACTCCAGTAGTCTCTGATTCACTGTGAGACCCGGTATTAATGATAAACTCCAGTAGTCTCTGATTCACTGTGAGACCCGGTATTAATGATAAACTCCAGAAGTCTCTGATTCACTGTGAGACATACAATACATAGACATAGATTTATTTTGTACCAAAGCTAATGCTACCCGTCGCAAGATTTCTCAACAATTTTTCGTCAATACCGACCGACACAAATGACATATTTTTATTTTATTCGTAATCCTGTAACATTTTTCTTTTAATTATTTTCGTTTTAAACATATTTGTAAAACCTTTATTCTGGGTAATTTAGCTATATATTAGTTTTATGTTGGTGGAGACTTGTTATTAGCTCGTTAGCTTTCTATTATTTCTAATTGTCTTTTCTTTTATAGCTGTTAGTCTTCCTAAAACCAATAAATAAATAAGTATACCAGTTAACGCACAATTTTAGATGATTCTCAATTTAGGATTATTCATTAATCAATGGCAACAAATATAATGATCACCAAAAAAAATTTTTCCTACCCAAAATGGATAAATGAACACCAAAAGTTGCAAAAAATATCAGGGCAAAATACTGCGGTAGCTTAGGTGAAGGGTAAAGGGGGTGAGCGAAGCGAAGCCCCCTTTATCCTTCGTGTTAGGTTGAACATGTAAGAACAACAAAAAATACTTAAAACATAAACTTAAGTACACAAAACATAAAAAGAAGTTTGGTGATCATTTATCCAAACACAATTTGATGGACATTTATCCATTCTGGCAGTCATTTCGAATTTATTGGTAGTAAAGTAGGTGCGTTTTTGGTAATCGTTCAAACATGAGCCTTAATCAATGAATCGTTAACTCCACTCATATACTCTTGTTCAGATTCGAAATTATTGTCACTATTCACTGTGAGACCCGGTATTAATGATAAACTCCAGTAGTCTCTGATTCACTGTGAGACCCGGTATTAATGATAAACTCCAGTAGTCTCTGATTCACTGTGAGACCCGGTATTAATGATAAACTTCAGAAGTCTCTGATTCACTGTGAGACCCGGTATTAATGATAAACTCCAGTAGTCTCTGATTTACTGTGAGACCCGGTATTAATGATAAACTCCAGTAGTCTCTGATTCACTGTGAGACCCGGTATTAATGATAAACTCCAGAAGTCTCTGATTCACTGTGAGACCCGGTATTAATGATAAACTCCAGTAGTCTCTGATTCACTGTGAGACCCGGTATTAATGATAAACTCCAGTAGTCTCTGATTCACTGTGAGACCCGGTATTAATGATAAACTCCAGAAGTCTCTGATTCACTGTGAGACCCGGTATTAATGATAAACTCCAGTAGTCTCTGATTTACTGTGAGACCCGGTATTAATGATAAACTCCAGTAGTCTCTGATTCACTGTGAGACCCGGTATTAATGATAAACTCCAGAAGTCTCTGATTCACTGTGAGACCCGGTATTAATGATAAACTCCAGTAGTCTCTGATTCACTGTGAGACCCGGTATTAATGATAAACTCCAGTAGTCTCTGATTCACTGTGAGACCCGGTATTAATGATGAACTCCAGTAGTCTCTGATTCTCTGTCAGACCCGGTATTAATATATATAATATAATCTACTACAACAAGATAAACACTAAACTTATAAATCAGTCATTTACAGAAGGAATGGTCCTTAATGAATTGAAGATATCGTTAGTAAAGCCTGTATTTAAGAAAGGGAAAAAAGATGATCCTAACAATTATCGCCCGATTGCCTTACTCCCAACCTCAGCAAAAATATTTGAAACGGCAGTGGCTAAAAGAATCTCTCTTTTTATGCTAAATATAAAGTCCTTCATGAGAATCAATACGGTTTTCGTAAAAATAGATCGACGACACTAGCGGTATATAAATTCATGCAACAAATACTCAACACAATAAATAAAAAAATGTATTCTGTAGGATTACTACTCGACATGAGCAATGCATACTATAGAGTAAATTATACAATTCTCTTGCATAAATTATTTCATTCTGGTATTAGGGGCATCCCATATAAATGGTTCGAATCCTATCTTGATAATCGCTTGCAGTATACGGAAATAGAAAATACAGAACCCATACAGGAAAAATCCATAATATATGATCAGACCAAATTAAACTAACAGTTGCTATTCCTCAAGACTTGAAATTGCCTATGGAGCAATTTTAAAAACCATGTCAAAGCGACTTTGTCTTGTCAATTTCTTAAATGGCGGGACTGTATGGGGGTTAATCTGGCTCAACCAACCTTGCTGTTAATAATTTTGTAATTATTTATTCCTGCTTATTAATTATGATAATGATATTATAATATTTGTATTAGTTAAGCAGATGCAATTTTTAAAAGAGACCCAAAAATCAATGTGTGGGAGTTTCTACGCCCTTCTTCTCCCTCAGCGGTCCAATGTAGAGAAGTGGCAAAAAATGACGATTGCTAAGTATATGTAAATATCTACAGTAATAAAGTGATTTGATTGATTGGTTGATTGAGTGATTAAGTTTTCTTGAACGATGATACGGAATCCTTCGTGTGCAAGTCCGGCCCGCACTTGACATATTTTATTTCAATTATTTACAGAAAAACGCTAGAAGGTCACTCGTACGGCGTGTCATACCTCGCTTGGAGCCCCGACGGCCGATACCTGATCGCGGCCGGCCCGGAGGACTGCCCCGACCTGTGGATCTGGAACATGGAGGTCTTTGCTGTGTTCTGATGAAATAACTAAGTAAATCTAAAGGAAACATTTAGAAATTTGGATTGAAATGTTGTTATGTGTTTACAGACGGAGGAGCTCCATATGAAGATGACACACAACGCGGAGGACTCGCTGACGGCGGTCGTGTGGCACGCCAGCTCCGACAAGTTCGTGTGTGGCGGCGCGCGCGGACAGTTCTACCACTGCAACCTGGACGTGAGTGTGGCGCCGACACACAACATAAACACACATACACGACGCGGGACATTCACTGACCGCGGTCGCGTGGCACGCCAGCTCCGACAAGTTCGTGTGTGGCGGCGCGCGCGGACAGTTCTACCACTGCAACCTGGACGTGAGTGTGGCGCCGACACACAACATACACACACATACACGACGCGGGACACTCACTGACCGCGGTCGCGTGGCACGCCAGTTCCGACAAGTTCGTGTGTGGCGGCACGCGCGGACAGTTCTACCACTGCAACATGGACGTGAGTGTGGCGCCGACACACAACATACATACACATACGCGACGCGGGACACTCACTGACCGCGGTCGCGTGGCACGCCATCTCCGACAAGTTCGTGTGTGGCGGCGCGCGCGGACAGTTCTACCACTGCAACCTGGACGTCAGTGTGGCGCCGACACACACATACACGACGCGGGATACTAGCTGACTGCGGTCTTTGGCAAGTGTTAATAGGTTTGGACAGATGTCATGATTTTTGACAGGTTTGGTGATATGAATTTCAACAAATTTCATCTTCTTGACAGTTGTTTTCCAATCTTATATTCCAATCTAACCTATGTAATCCCAGGGTTTCACAAACAACCCACATTCCACTGCATTCACGTTGTTATTATTCCTTTTAAGTGCAACATACGCAAAAATTACCAAATCGTAACCAATAAATGGGTTTACGGACTTATATGGCATGTCACGACATCACATTTTAACCCCTGGTTCAGTGTAGTGTATGAAGCCTCGCATGAAACGTCAGCTTCTCGGTCGCAGGGTGCCCTGCTGCAGAGCTGGGAAGGCGTGCGTGTGAACGCGCTAGCACAGCGCAGCGACGCACGCGCCGTGCTGGCGGCTGACACGCACCGCCGCGTGCGCGCCTACGAGCTCGGCGGCGAGCGCGGCGAACCCGCGGATCATCGGAACGTGTGAGTTGATGATGTGCCGCTTTAGCATAATGTTCATCTAACATCATACTCAGGCCGCATCCGTCCACTGCTGTTGCTGTACACAGGCCACACACCACAGTCTCCACGGTCTTGTGCCGACCGCATTCGGTGAGATATCGTAGTCTGCTAATTGTGTGGAATAAAGAATTACAAATTTCCTGAAAGAATCTTACGCTTTTATAACGTGGTATTTTCGGAAAAAAGTAAGGACTAGTGTGTGCTCTGTGATGTGTAGACCTCGCAAGCGACACAGGAAACGTTGCGTTTTCACCTCCGACCCCTTGCAGTTTATGAATTGTAAACTACATTTGTGATCTTAAATCCAACTCATTGACTTTTTACTAAAATGATATAGCCTGTGTCACTGTCACGGTCTCCACGAATCCAAAGACATTTCATTTTTTAAGGGTAGTATTTAATAGCACATCAAAAATACAAAAAGGATCAGCAAAAACACTCTTATGTTTTAAATATGTTATGTGTACTCAAGTTTATGTTTTAAGTATTTTTGTTGTTCTCAGCCTAACATGTTTAACCTAACACGAAGGATAAAGGGGGCTTCGCTTCGCTCACCCCCCTTCACCTAAGCTACCGCAGCATTTTGCTCTGATATTTGCTGTGCAAATCAGTATTTTTGATGTGCAGTTTAATTTTTTTCTTTTTTTAAATCTATCAAGCCATGTTGACTGTAGTGTTTTTTTTTACATTACGATACAAACAGTACGACAATTATTTGCTTTCTTTTGGTTATTTACAAAAAAAAAATATATGATAATCGAACCTGCTCACAAAATTTCATCGGTTGAGAAATGCGACCTGTAAAGCCAGACGGGGACAGAAATCCAGATATACGAAAGCATTTTTGCCCAAGCTGAACGGGAACGCTTCGCTCGCTCGGCCATAAACATGGCCAGATTAGTAGAACAATTTATGCACTTGCTCACGGAAGGAGCATAGAGAGCTGCCCGCCAACCACCAATAGTTGACGATAAGAAGAACAAGAATTTAGAAGTTATACTGTGCTACTTTTCCAGTGGATGACGCTAGCACAACATGTGGCGTACTCAATAATGTTTGTTTATGTTTGTCAGGATCCAAGAGGAGCACGCGGTGATGGCGATGACGCTGAACGCGGCGGATACGCTCGTGCTGCTCAACGTGGCCAACCAGGGCGTGCATCTGTGGGACATACGTGAGTATACACACATACACACACACACACACACACACATACATCCACTATCATACACGACGCTTCTTCATCACAACGATCATGCTGACGCCAGTGGCATCCCGTCGGTTTGGTGATATCACCTGACCATCGGGCCAGGTGGACTTCCCAGTGGCCGTGTCGCTCTCCTTGTCTAGTTTTATGTTAGTGTCGTGAACGTTAATATATATTACTAAAGTGACGGACAGAGCGATGCTTTATAGCTCTGTCCCCTCACTTTCCTACGATAGTACCGTTCGAATTTTTAGATTATAAAGGCCACCACTTGTACGAGGTTTGGATATGTATGTGTGTGTGACGTCGCTGTTTCTGGTTCCCACGGCACAGGGTGTCCAAGTGTGGGGCCAGAAGCAGTGTCTGTGCCTGTATGTAGAGTCTGAGTACTTGAAATGTTTGTTTGTTGTTTCTTTAGCCAGTTATTGAATACTCTATTCTGCGAGACACGGGCTAGCCCAACGCCACAGATTGGAAGATATCCTTCTAAATCTTTCCATCATCTTTACATTATGGAACGTCCTAATAGGGATGCCAAGAGGGGATTTCGTGAGTAACAGTTGGTGTTAGATTAAGATATGGGAGATACTTTACACCCTCTTTCATTACTCCACCAAATCTGAGAAATCCATCGAGAGCTGCGCAATTAGGGCAGCAATGAATAAGTCCATACAAGTGGGATTCCCTCGAGCGCGACAGACTAATATGAGGTGAGCTAATGATATGCTGATAAGTGTACATTTAATTACATTTGACGTTTTGAGCGTAACGCGAGTGACTTCTTTATTTTGTCCTAACAGCACGGCTCTATAATGAAAGCTCAAATTTGGTAAAGTTACTAAACATGGTGTACGGTATCTCCCATGTCTTAATCTGAGGGGTTCTTCACCAACTCGACACAAGAGACTGGACACACATGTGTCCAGTTGTTGAAACTCAAAATTAGTGTCGCTTATTATGTCGTCATCTGGACACGCCAAGATTTTTACGCGTGTCCACATAGTGAAACTTAAATTAAATCACTTTTATGTTTTCGCCAACTGGACACACGTTCGCATGTTACCCGAATTTATGACAAAGTACAGTTACGCAGTTTAATGTTTTATGTCACAATCATCATCGACCGCTCAAAGGTGCCCGAGTAACTCGCAAAGTGGCTTAGTGGCCTCCAGGACTATCCGTATATTAGTTATACTAGAGTTATTATCTAATGAGCTGTCTTCGTGTCGGCAGGCGCACGCACGCTGGTGCGTCGCTTCCGTGGCCTCAGTCAGGGCCACTTCACCATCCACGCGTGCTTCGGCGGCGCCAACCAGGACTTCATAGCGTCCGGCAGCGAAGACAACAAGGTGGGTAGCCATAATACATCATGATAAGCCCGGTTCTTATAAGCGAGCTACGGCTACGGCTACGTAACTGTAACCGTCGCACGAACCATAACCGAAAACCATAGTGTGTACGTAGATCGCGAGCCGATGAGTGAAGCTTGCCCGCCTCACCTGCGCGGCCCCGGCACGGTGCGCCCTGTGCACCCTGTGCTCGGAGACGAGCCAACGGAGACTCCGAGCCGTGGCGTAACGTGCGGTTTTTGGACACACTAAAGAGGGTTTATGATATGTGTGTAAATAAAGAAAGTAAATAATGGTTGATTACAGTCAGTGCGATTCTTCAGGAGTCAAGCCTATGAAACAATTAATGTTATCATTATGTGTATCTCTAATGACTGTCATATGTGTAATATGCATACTTAAATCGTGTCAAATAAAGAACTTTGAAAAATAAAACAAAACAACACAACAAAACAAGTTAGTATTGTAGGTACACTTTACACTTTACAAGTGTACCTACAATACTAACGGAGTGTGACAAGATGCTTACCGCGTAGGTATTGTTTCTTTGTTTTAGATCTGGTAACACAAACCATTAAATTATTATTAAATTAAAATACAAGACAAACTAAAGTAGGTAGCCTATTTATTTGGTATGTATGATACACACAAGTCATACAAGTAGGTAGGCACCTATTTAGTATGTAAAGTACATTACTGCAAACGCCGGGAAAGAAGGGCTTGCTGGCTGAGACGTGATACGAAGCCGGCAAGCCCTTTTCACGGCCAGAGGCGTGTATAGTGCCTTTCTCAAACATATGCAATTAAACAAAAAAATACATCACTCAAAGAAAAAAAACACGTTTAAAAATACTACTAATCGTAAGTTCCGTGGGTTCGTTCATGTCTTTTGCTTTGAGCAAAAATAATAAAAAATAAATAATAAAAAAATATATAAAAAATACTTGCTGGCCTAATCCTGCAATTTGGTATGAATTTCCCTTACAATTCTCTCGAGTCGTGCGGCCCGAAACGTGATACTTCCAAGCCTGTTATTAACGCACGTATTGACAACATTTCATTGCATGTCGCTTACTTACGCTGTGTTTAAAGCTAATTTGACGGTTTGCTTTAATTTTTATAACACGTCATTGTTTTGCCCCTTCTCTACATTGGACCAATGTGGGAGTAGAAAGGCGAAGAAACTCCCACAGATAGTTTTTTAGATGTCTTTTAAAGATTCCTTAATATTGTTCCCCTTTGTCCCTCCAGGTGTACATCTGGCACGTGCAGGGCGAGGAGCCGGTCGCGGTGGTGGGTGGACACACGCGCTGCGTCAACGCGGTCGCGTGGAACCCCGTGCACCATGACGTGCTGGCCTCCGCCTCCGACGACTACTCGCTGCGGCTGTGGGGGCCCAAGTCGCACGCCTGCTAGTGCGGCCGAGCCCTCAGCTCGCTCAGCTCACTCAGCTCACTCAGCTCACTCAGTGACGGGACGGCCGTTGTTGAAGTTTTTAAAGACGTGTTGACGTCATTTCCGTTAAGCTTTCGATTTTCGAATTCGTGTGGTCTAGTTAGAAGTTTGAGTGGGTGAGTTTCTCAAATCACGCGTTTTTTTTTTCAAAAGCGATACGAGTATCGAGTGCGGGCGTGACCGCGACTTGTAATAGCTACTCGATATGGGTACTCAACTTGATACTTTTATGAACTGTCAAAACATTTTTTGTTCGATAGTTGTTTTGAAATGATCTTTTTGCGTAAAATTATCTTTATAAAATATAACTGTTGAAATTTTCAATTCTGATGATATCGACGATCCCTTTTCTGAAAATGCTTATATTTGTTAGACTACCCAGTCCAGTGGCCAATTGGTCTATGTTTCAAATTTCAATTTAAGGAATAACTTGGAGATAAGGAATCATATGTCGACGTGAGGTTGAATACCTCGCTTCGCTCGGGAGTGCTCTGTTATCCCTCTTGCTCGAAAGAATATGCGATGTATCCGAGACGGCGACTGATTGGATAATTTTAAATCACAAATAATTATCGATCAATAATAATTTTAGTATTATCAGACGGATGTAAATATAATTCTGTATACTTGACATCTAGAACTAGTCGAAATTGCTTCTCTTAAGTTGAGCATTGAATATACTATCTATACTGAAAGATCATCTGTTGTCTGTTGAATAATATTTTATGTTGCGTTGCCGTCCGGAAAATACTTATAATAACGCCCGTCCCCATTCATGGCCGGCCCACACGATGCGGTGCGGCACCGCACGCCGCACGCCGCACGCCGCAGGCAACAAGGCGAGCCGGACGGGTACGCCCATACAGTTGTCTCACCGCATCGTGTGGGCAGGCCCTCACTGATTATCGATCTTGCTAGTGTTTCACGCTGCATGATCCGTCGACTGAGCGTACCACGCCCTCTGTTGTCATCATTTGTAATTTAACTAAACATTTAACTACGGTTCAATGATGTTTACTGAAATGAAGTAAGCGTTGTATTCGCGCGGTCACTGCGATGTACGTGGGACAGTTTTATTTGAAGCCATTTATGTGTTCTATGATACATTGATATAATAGCAATCAAGTGCAATAATGAGAATTTGTGCCTCTAGCTTTTACTCTGCAGCTGATATCAAACTTTAAAGGTCTAATACACGGCTGCCAGCAACGGCTTCTAGCTAAAGGCACCTTGGAGAAACGAGTCCGGCTACACGTCATCCAGAAAGCTTAGAGCATACAGTGTTTGAATGAACGTTGCGCAGAGAAGACTTATAACTTATAACTGCAACAACGTCATGGCATGTATAAAAAAAATATCCCATGCATTTATTTTCTGAGTAGAGTATTATGTATGATTCAGATGATAAGTCACAAGGCAGGGCAGTTCTTCGTACAACTCGGGAAGTTCCGAAATAACTCTATCCATTTACACTCGGGAGTTTACCATCGATTTTTTTGTCTGAAAAAATCTTGGCTAGGAAGAAATATACACCCCACTATAAGCTACTTTTGTGAATGCAACCGACGTCGATACATCGTGAATCTATCTGAGAATGTTCAAAAAAGTACTTTAATGGTGTGGACATAAGTAATAACTAGTAGCGACACCCATATGTCGCATTGGGGATGATTTAAGTTTTTTTCTCTCTGGCAAAAAGGGCTATTCGCTTTTCTGTCGTGCCATTTTGTGCGCCGTCTGCAGTAGCGCGACTGTTGTTCACGTAGCTGACAGCAAGTCCACGACTATCCATCCAACGCTGCAGCCAGCTTGCTGGCAACGCATGCCACTATGCAAGGGCATTTAAGGGTCTTACGCAATTTGGCTGCAAGCAACATACTATACTGCTATAAAACTTTGCTGGCAGCCGTGTATTTGGCCCTTTACTGTCCTAAATTTACCTTGAATGTTCAAATCAATTCGAAAGTTTGGCGGAAATGGACCAAAGTTTTGGCTCAGACTGTCACTGTCGCATTGTGAGTAGATATTTTTTAATTAATGAAGTATATTTAGACGCGTGTTAATGGTAAGTTAGCTTAAGAAGGGTGGATTTTGCTGGAGGCGGCCAAACTGAAATGCAGAAATCTAATGTCTACAGTATTTTTCCAACGGAAAAATGACACTGTGGTATAATACTATTACTTTTCGGAGTTTGGTATAAGATAAAAAAAAGTTTCGAGCGATAAAGTTAAATTAATCGTACTGTACGTCATTGAATGATGTAGATATTTTACTAAATTGGCGCACAGCTAAGATTGAACATATACCCAGAATGTTTTTTCAGTTTTGCTCACACAGATCAGATCCTATGTTTGTTTTATGGTACAGACTTCAATAATTCTTCACTTCAAAGCTACCATTCAGATCATAATGAATTAAGACGTTATGGTATAAGCTCTTACAATTTAAATTACAGATGTAGAGTCTGGCCGCTGAGAGAATGCGATCCTGACGGCTCAAAACCCATACATTTTTGATATCTGCAATGAAAAATATTGCTTATTATGTACGCATTAAGGAAATGTCATAATCGCATTCTAAAAACGGCCGAAGTATAAGTCTTAATAAACGTAGTGCTTTTAAATTCTCCTGCTCAACTTTTGGGACATCCTTCTTCTCTGGTAACATAATCCACTAATGTATCTGAACATATCCTAAAAGTTCGTTGCGTGAAATCAAAAGCACCGAGTAGAGGAGTGTATTTTGTATCCAGGTCCGCTATCGCGGCTGCTATTTTTCTACTGACCGCACTTAATTCCGAATTTAAAATTACTATAACTTAAAATACATATGTATGTCTTGTGTTGTAAAACTCTATGTCCTGGCAATTTGCTTGATTTGTTTCCTCAATGTCGTATCAACAAATTCTCGCTTATAATAGTTTTAATGAGTCTACTCGACATCAATGAACCAAATTGTTTGCTTTACATTTCACGGCAAAGTAATCCACAGAGGTAAATACAAACTTATAAGCAAGGAGTAAATGAGTAAATATTAATGTAACTTACCACCACACATGTGTGAGCTCGAGAAATAACAACGAAGTTTTCACCAACAATGTGGCTTGGTCTATAGCCTCAGAATAAAGGTAACGAACTTCGAGAGTTGTACATTTACCCATATATTGCAGATCTTATCAGTTTTTTTGTACAATTTTTATTAATTTTAGAAAATTTATGTACTTATAACTTCGTAGATTTAGTTGCCTTTTATAGTTTGCGCAAGGAATGTCTCGGAGTTCGGTTTCATGTACCAAATAATACTATCAAGAAATAAGTAATATGTAGGTGAGTGTGTCTGGAGCCTATTTCTTAGAAGAACAAAATTACATAGTGTCTGGTTGTTAGCTGCTGATTTCTAATTCCTGGTTGGTAGCTGCTGATTTGTAATTCAATAAGAACTACCGTTACCTTCTGATTTAGTATAAATTTGTAATTCTAAGGAATTGGTTCCTGGCAGTGTTGGTATTGCAAGTACAAATAAGTGCGGTTTGTAATGATGTGTTTGAGTCATTACTATAGTAAATGGTATGGGAAAACCTCTCATCTACAGTCCTGATGTAAACATGGTAAATATCAGAATAGTATAGCAATAGATTATGCGTTGGTATGTCGGGGCCGAAATAGCTCTCAGTTTGACTTGTTATAAATAATAATTATATCATTAAATTTTATAATGTAAAGTGCAACATGGTGTTATTACTTTAATTTGAAATTTGATGCAGCAGTTTAAGCAACTTTCACTCTCCTCAGACCAGATGGGTCTTGATATGTTCCGACAGTATGGGTTTGTCAAATATATAATATATTGCGGTGACTAGTAGATAGTCTGACCACAAAAGTAAACATTTGAATATTATTGAATTGTAGTGATTATAATACTAATAATGTACAAACATAAATATATCTTCTTAATCTTAAACCATCGTTACAAGTTGGCTGTTCCACTCTTCTCAACTAACTCTAGTAGTGTGTGCAGTGAGGTGTCAAACAGCTCGCATCTTATAGGCATTTCTAGTGAGTAAAATGGGTTCTTGAGGGCATAGTCAGAGTATAGCTCGTAGATTCGTTTCAGGACAACATCTGCACCTTGCATATTGGGATCACTAAGCATTATGAACTTTACACCTGCAAATAGAATAGAATTTAAATAAGCTTAGAACACTTGCACAGTTATAATGCATTTGGCAATAAACTTAAACGGGTAGGGAGTGCTTTCGGATGCATTTCATTGGTATACTTTAAGCAAATAATCAAGTAATTATGTAGTATTTACCCGTAAGTGTTTGAAAGCATGCTAGCTTGAAAGAGTCTGCAACTAAGGTATCTATTCCTGAAGACTTAGGGACTGGACTTAGTTGGCAGGCTAGTGCAAACAGTGGGTAAAACATGCTGGCTAGAACAATCTTCTCATTGGTTGTGGCACGCGCTCTACCGAACTTCAGGCTTAGTGGGTAGCTTTCCTGTAATTCAGATTATAACTTATTATTTATTAAAGGTTTGTGGTTTTCTATATCATAGTAACTACCAAGATTTATTTAGTCACAAGGTTCATACCTTAGCTTCTATGACCTCAAATACATCTTTGCCGTCTTCTGTAGTACGCCCACTGACTGGTGATCCATTAACGGAGAGCAGTACATGGCCCACTGAAAAATTAAATATTTGTAATGTATTGGACATTAAGAGTCTGAGTTATACCACGAACAGATACGTTATGGTCCTGGTTTTCTTTGAAACTTTTAACAATAAATATCGTACCATTTATACCGTCTCTTTGACCAAATACGACAACCACTTTTTTGTTTTCATATTGAATTTTGATATCCAAGGGATAGCCGAAGGTTTTCTCGGTTTCTACTCGCGGTACGTTGTGGTCATAGTTGTAGATCAAGCCGCCAGATTTACTGACGACATAGACACCGTAAACTACCATATTTCTTTGATGGAATGATATATTTATTTGTGATTCTACAACACAACAATAATAAAATCACAGACACAGATTGATTGACATGACAGACGTCAATTATGAATAATCTGAAACCTCTGTCGAAACTGGTCAAACGATAAAAATGCTGGTAGGTACTACATATATGTTTCATAGGATTCCACACTTATCAGAAAAAAATAATCAATGATTTCACGCATGTGTTTCCGAACGTCTTTTGTAACATTATAAAATGTTGCCATTATTAAAAATATTCCACTATGGTAGAACACAGATTTATGAGAACTGACGCACATTAGTACTGCTATTCGATAGTAGATGACGCTACTTAACGAAAACTGCGCGGCACGGAAGGCGGCGGCGCGTCTCGATCGCAGCCGATCCGGGCGGCCAATCCAAACTAGCGTTCTTGGATCGCGACGCTGATACGATACAGAGGTAGGTTACGGACAAATCAACATGCGTGGACGCTCGATCGCGATTTTGGGAAAGACTTTAGAAAGCCGGCCGTTTCAGATTCGAGTGGATTTATAGATGTCGGAAATAATCTTTATTAACAATAATGGTATACCTATATACAAGTAAATTAAAATATAACACACCTATAATTTGTAAAGTACACATAAGTAAAATTAATAAAACCTATGTAGGTATTTCTGTTTTAGGAGATCAAGCTGTCACCAAAGTATTCCTGCTCCATCTTCGCATTGAAAAGCCCTGACATGTTTTCTCGTGCCTCTTCTCTCATGGAAACTGCTCTTATAACTGAGATTTGTATTTTTACTTTCAGCCAGTAGGTACACTATTTGAGAATACGCTTTTCCCCATTTCTCGTTAAGCTTTGATGTGTTTTTTTTTAAAAAAACTGTTATATTCAGTTCCTAGGGCTCATCGCATGAAATAACTAGTGGGGTGAACGAGGCTCTTAGGTCTTCAGCTGCTCGGTCGTATTTTGTGTGTTATCTCGGCTATGTCTCTGTGCTGTTTTTTGCCAGGTGAGGTTGCTGTAAGAGAAAGCGTCAGCATTTAGTATGCGTACGTCGAAGAACGCTTTCCTTGTAGGTTCCCAAACACTGGTTAGTAACAGATCACCTATAAGTGCTGGTTGATTTATATTTGCATCTTGCATTATGGGTTCTATTGTCCTAGTTCCCCAGGCTAGTTCGGCCCAATTTTTACAATCATCTCTGTGTTGATCATGTCCTTTTTTTATTAATCCTCCTTTCTTGCAGTTTAATGCGTGGTTTAAGTCGAAATTACTCTCTCCACATCCGTCGGAAATAATTAGTTTTCGAGTTATATTTTTTATAAATCGCCATTTCAAGCATTCGGGACAGTGGGGATGTGGAAGTATTAGGGTGTGGAAACGACGAATTTGCCTCGTGGCTATTGACCTTGAACTTCACCTTGAACTAATCCTTCCTGTATATTTCGCAGAAAATTCTCAGTTTTGCCATTTTTTACGCTCGATGTCGTTCAAAGTTCATTGTGCTTGAACTTGACCTTTCGTGCATACTAGGTCAATGGCCATGCACTTTATACGTCATGTAACGTTAAAAAACGGCAAATTCGTCGTTTCCCCACCCTAATACTGCCATATCCCCATTGTCGCGAATGCTTGAAATGGCGATTTAAAAAAATAATAATTGGTAGTTATAGTGCTGCCGATAGAAGTGAAAACATGCATTTGAAAATTCATAATGTTTGATTTTAAATTATGAATATCAATCTGTTTTTCACATCTATTGACACTCCGAGCAACAATTGTATGCATGTTTGTATGGTTTTTTATTATTCAAATATATTATGGGCTGTACAAGATCCTGATGAAATATAACGCGAACCCATAACATTTTCCTACCAAAAAGTGCCCAACGCAGGCATGTCGGTGACGTGAACCCATAAGATTTTCCCCTACCGAAAAGTGCTCACCGCGGTGCCTAAAGAAGTTTTCAATTCAAAAACGAAAACTAATTATTTCCGACGGTTCGCGTATTTTGAAATCATCTATAGATCCACTAATAAAGGTACTAACAATTAAAGAATATTCTGACAAGGTTCGGAGCTAGGTTTAAAATTATAAAACAAAAGGTATACTTATTTTAAAAAAAGTGTTTTTCGAAAGATTTTGATATATGATAAAAAGTTTAAAGAAATGAGATTTGGTCGCATTTAACTCCAGCAAAATAGGTGGATGTAACAATTAAGAAATTCTTTTACGGCGTTTAAACTAAGCTTTGAACCTTTTTTTGTGGAACAATTTACAGGGCAACACAGTACAGGTGATCGAAGTGAAAAAAACCACAAATATAAGAAACGAAGAAATATCTGATGAGATTTGGCTTTGTAAGGTCGGGAGTCTTTTGCCTGGCCGGATAAACCTCATGTGACAGCTAACTCGTGATTCTATGTAGTTAGCTGTCACATGAGGTTTATCCGGCCAGGCAAAAGACTCCCGACCTTTGTCACCCCAGGGTGACCACGAGGATTTTTTTTTACTCGTGGTTACCCTGCGTGGTGTGACCAACAGTAAATGATAAAAACGCAGGAGTCTTGGTCACACTGCTAGTGTCGGGAAATAATTACTACATTTTAAGAATAAAAATAGAAATGTCGACTTTAACGCAATATTTCCAAAAAATGGCCTGCAGTTATTTGGTTATGAAGTGGGTAGCTGCATCTGTGCATTCAAAATAATATCGTCTTTTTCTTTTTCTGTTTGTTTTATTTCGTTTTGGCTGAAATTTGGTGTTCTATTATTAGTTAGGTCTACTGTTATATCATCACGTAGAACATTGAGCAATTTATTTATTGTGACATAGTTCTTGTTAATTTTTCTGTTTATCACCGAATTATAGCTTTCTGTGACATTATTAGTGCGATGGCGTTCGTTGCTGACACACCACTCTCTTATGCATCACTTTTTAGCCAAGTGCTCTTCATGTACGACATAAATGCGTTAATTTTGTTGTTATTCAGATCGGCACATTGCAATTGTATATAACCCCAACCCTCTTTTATTTGGCTCTCAGGCAACAGTGGAAGAGAGGTGCACAACCCTACAATACGTCGATAAAGCTTTGTCTTTATGCCTTTAAATTTAGCTTTTCACCACAAACTATTTGTAAAATGGTAGTAGCATTTTTTTATCTCGATATTCGGGAGAATAATTCTAAGAGCATTTGAAGTTGCTACTTCGAAGCCTAGATGGATCTTTTCCGGCTTCCATTCGGGAAATTCGACGTACAATATATCAAACAAAGCCGAAAACGTGCTTTCTTTTTTGTCACTCATTAAGACAAATACAAGTGGAACAAAATTGGTTTTGTGCGATGAACTTCCCAAATCACCGTAAATAATAAATAACTGGTAAAATGGTTTGGGTGCACTTTTGAACGTGCCGTCACAGAAATATTCCTTCACTTCTCCTAATAATTGTTTCGCTTCATCAGAACAGAACACCAATATTCTGGTATCCTCGTAGTTATAATCAGCCACTTTAAAATTGTTAAATGGTGCAGGAACTTGAACATCTCTTGGCTTCGTAAAAACAGTCTTGTCCATTTGCGTTTTCCTGCCGAATATAAGCTGCACTTAACTTTGCCAAACTTAGGTACTTCAGTAACTAGGTGAATGCCTTTGTCTTACATTTTTTTGTAAATATCAGGAATTGAATCCGCAGAAGTACCAGCCTCCTCCTTTATATGATCTATCCTATCGATATCGCTAAGTCATTCACGGAAAAAAATATTTTTTGCAATGCTACAAGAATTATAGTAAACAGGATTTTGTATGCGGAACAAATTTTTGTTACAGCCTAGTAGATTTTCTGTCCAGCTTACAATTGTTTTGATAACCATTAAATTTTGATTGTTGTGTCTATCAACGCATTCTAGTAATCTATGTACTTTTAAGGCCTAATAACAAGATGTTAAGCCAACTATGAGGAATGCTGTTGTTTATTTTTATCATAATGACAGCGTCTAAATAGTATAATTATCGTCTACAATATTGCAAGTACACGAGCGGGGGGTAAGGCACGCCGCGTGCCCGCCGCCATATTCGTCTACTGCGATACTCGCTTGCGCACCGTGCATTTTCATTGCTCGTCAAACACAGTTTTGTCCATTTAAAGTTTACGTTTTCCTGCCCAATATAAGCTGCACTTAACTTTGCCAAACGTAGGTACTTCAGTAACTAGGTGAATGCCTTTGTCTTACATTTTTTTTGTAAATATCAGGAATTGAATCCGCTGAAGTAGGTACCAGCCTCCTCCTTCATATGATCTATCGATATCGCTAAGTCATTTTTGGCGTGATTTGGCTTACACTCCTCGGTATGGTCGACATGTTTTATGTTTCGTCGTTTTTTCAGGATGATCAAATAAACATAGTTAAATATTTTATTGAACGAGCGAGCCAATATACTTATACTTCCTAGTTATCTTCGGACCTAGAATCCTACCAAATCGCTCGCGAGGTCACGTTTTCGGAGCGAACCACTACATACTAGTCTTAACATAACGATTGGAGTGCATATGATGACAAGGACAAGGTACCTGTTGGGGTAAATTTTTTAATCGATTAAGTTTAGGGAGGGTGGGGTGGTGGCAGGGGGGGCGGGAAGTGGTTCACTCGGCTCCGGGTCGTTTATAACGTTGTGACCTAACACAACCTATCTTTAGTATTTGCACAGAAAGTGACCTAAATCAAACATTTCGGTTTAGTGGAGCTACATGGGGTCGCCTCCAAAGGGATAGCCGAAGTCGTCGTAATAACAAGAATAACAAGGAAAAGTACATTCGCGTAGCTACGGGAGAAACGGAATGAAGATGCATAATTTTTTGACCACAGACGAACATCAATGTCAAAATGCGTTTCGTTCACCAATTTTCAATTCGAATTTCCAGAAAAACTAAAGAAAAGCACTTTGGTATGAAAAGCGAGTGCCAGCAGTCCATTAAGCATCTCATTTTATCAAAATTAAACTTAATTGATATCAAAACCAACCCCTTCACTAAGTTTTCTTTTAATTCTTGTACCCATTTTCAATATTATTTATCAGTACAATTGTTGCTATACACTATAAATATATACCCCAAAGAAAAACAACAATCTGACATAGAATCTGACAAAATCCAAATGGCAACTTACCTTCGTGCCATTAATACCTGCAAGGAGTTTCTTCAATAAGTATTTATCGTATTTATCTCGGAGTTTGAATGCACTACATGAACTGATATTATTCGTTATCGACCTAAAGATTATTTTATCTATCGGGCCCTTCCACGACAGTCAGGTACGATCCTTAAAAATCCTCGTGGTCACCCTGGGGTGACAAAACGGGGTAACCACGAGTCCGACGCGATTACCGGTCACCACAGATAGACAGATATCAGATGGTCGACGTCGGTTTGACGTATACTGCGACGATTTATCTGTGGATTGAAATTACTAGGTAAAGGTTTCGATCACGGACACCTGACTTTAGGGGAAGGGAGGGTGAGGGGGGGGGGGAGGGGGCATGGGGACCCCCCCCCCCCCCCCCCCTAAGTCTCAATTGTCGAAAACCAGGGATTTTTTTGTAATGAGTTTCAAAAATCGCATTTTGAGGTTATTTTTTACTATAGGATTTTTACAGTCATGTTTGTAGTATTGATGCTCGAAATCGCCTAAGCTCCGGCTCCTAGGGCTCATAAAAAGGCTATAGTATTTAATCGCACATCAAAAATACTGATTTTAACAGCAAAAAGGATCAGCAAAAACACTTCATGTTTTAAGTATTTTTGTTGTTCTTACATGTTCAACCTAATACGATGGATAAAGGGGGCTTCGCTTCGCTCACCCCTTTTACCCTTCACCTAAGCTACCGCAGTATTTTGCCCTGATATTTGCTGTAAAAATAAAAAATATCCTCCTAACTATCCTCCTAAATAATTATAGTAATTAAAATCAGGTGTCCCTGATCAAAACCCAACATTACTAAATTAATGGGGCATGATTAAATACCAATGTAAGTAATACGAGCATCAGGTTGGGAATAAAATATGGGTCTACGTTTGGGAGGGGCCAACGCCCAGCAGTGCAGTCTGGATGGCTGCTGATGAATTATGTTTCGTGGGGAACAATCTTTTGAACTCTTAGATAAGTATATTGTGTCCTGCCTGTCTTAGTTGAAATACCTGGACACTCAACACTAGTGATAGATGTCTATCTATAGGAGGGCGATTACGGATTAATATAACACGATTAAATAAAATTTACATCTAAATATGTATCTAAACAATAACCCTTTATTAAAACATCAACATAACTTATATTATATATCTATGTACATTGCAGCTTGAAGCATGATGGGGATTTATAGGTACATTAGGTACCTAACTATTGGTTTGCTGGAAGAGATCTCTTACAGGAGATAAGCTCGCCTTTTTACATTATTTTAATGTATAGATTTTTTATTATTTCTGTGTAATAAAGAAATTATGAATTAGGAACTGTAAACTAAAGTTTTGAAAGAGTCACCTTTATATTTATTTGAACATTGCTTAAATATGTACGGTATGGTATCAGAAATGTTAACATCAGTCTATCAAGACTACTGCTTTCTCAACTTTTTTTTAAACAGTCACCTTTGTTATTTCTAGGTACCTACGTAAATAACAAATCATACATCCATTTTGTTACAATTACTGCTAATATTAAGCTAAAACTATAAAATTTACGATTTCACGGAGTTTCTTTAGTGTGTGTTGATTGTGCACTTAGCCCTTGTGTCACTAACACGTTGCTTTCAGAATCCACCATATGTTGCCCTAAACTGAGCACATTTTGCCCCGCACTGAGCGCATTTTGACCCGAATTGAGTACATTTTGCGCGGCGGCGGGGGCAGGGGGAGGTAGGTAGCGCCAGTAAGGTGGAGGTTCTGGCACCTGGGCTTGGCAGGCAGCCACTAAACCCGCCCAGTCGAAGCGATACGCGTAGCGCTTCCCGTGGACCTGCCAACAAAACAAAACATATTTTAGACTCAAATGGACCGGCAATATCGACCAATAGCCACATCGTTTAATTTCGAGATAGAGAATTATAAGAGCAGAACGACGAAGAGCGCGAGGAGCATAGTGTGGCAGGCAGGGCCATAGATGCAGTTAGTTGTCGTGGCTGCATAGCGCTGTACTGCCTGAAAATCTATTTACAGCCTCATATTTGGAGTCAGTTATTATCCTATCTAAATCTTTGGCATCAAAATAGCGTACCTACCCATGTATCATTTACATAAACAAGTGGGAAACTGACCTTACTCATTATATTCTTGTCATAATAGTACCGCAAAGCCCGCGATAGTTTATCATAATTCATGTTAGGCTTCGCCTTCCTCTGCCCCCATCTCCTGGCCACCTCGTCTGGGTCAGTCAGGCGGAACTCCCCATCGGAGCCTTCCCAGGTGATGCCGGGTCCACCTGCTGCTAGCAACTCCAGAAGAAACTGCCAGAGCTGCACCTGGCCGCCGGTTGCTGATGTTCTGGACGCGGTTAGTGCTGCGTAGGGGTCTGGAATGAGTTTATTTATTTATTAGAAAAGACACTCCAACAACACATTCTCCTAAGTTATCTCAAAAACGATTTCGAGGGTTCTGTACCCGAAGGGTGCCAAGATAAGCCGCTGTCCGTCTGTCCGACAGCGGGCTGAACCTATCCCATGAACCGTAATAAATAGCAAGTTCCGTTCACAGAATCTGTTTTCTGTTGCCGCTACAGCAACAAATAATGAATTATACGGGATATTAAAAATACAAGAAACATGTTTTTATGTTTTTTCTTGCACGATGGTACGGAACGTAATGGTATTTATAATTTTATCTACACACGTATCACAAACTCTCTTTACTGCGTCTAAAAACCGCACGTTAAGACCAGCATAATGTAAAACTATTTGGTAAAAACTCATTTCTTATCTGAAAATTTGTACATTATGACCATAATGTACAAAAATTTGTCAAATTATGACATTCAAATTTCGAACGCCGACGCCCGCCAGCGTGCCGCCCCTAGTTTGTCTGTGAAGTTGGTACTACAGAACAAGCTAAACAACTGCAGATCAATTAGCAATGCCACAATGCTTGTCAAACATGCGGTTCCTGAACACATCAAAGAGAGCTTATGATATGTGTGTAGATAAACTAGTGTATGTAACTGTACATAATTATTACATGTACTCGCCTTCGGCTCGTTTCATAAACCCACTCTCGAGTATTAATGCCCTCCATTATGTAGCAGTCACATAAACTACTATTGAAAACTTTATACAGGCAGATCCGTAAATAATGGTCCAACGTTTTAAGGGGAAAGTTGCTCACATAATTTCCTAAAACTAATTTAATTTTTTTTATGGGGTTACCAAGTTTTTTTTAACATCATGTGTTTAATGCTGTCGATAGAAATGATAATATTTTCAAGATCTTGTTTTTCTAAAATAAAGTTTAATAGTTTACTAATGTATCCACATGATTTGCAATAACTTTTATAAATATCTTCAACAAAATCCAGAGAAGAAACATTATAAAATGTCTGCCTAAGAGCCTGAACCACTAATAAAGGCACCTTTTTTGGGTTCCGGACCCGAAGGGTGCCAAACGGGATCATATTACTAGGCCTCCGCTGTCTGTCATTGGCAAACTATTTAGCTTTATAAAAAAAAAAATGGAAATCTCATCATTTGCAGCGACATTATTAAACAACATTGTGTACGGTAGACAGAATCGAATATTCTGGGATAAAAATAGTTTTGGTAACCCTTTGATTTTTATATATAAATTAGTTTTTGGAATTTATGTGAGCAGTCTTCACCTTAATGTTGGACCATTATTTATGGGACACACTGTATAATTCGGCATAAACGACCGTACGACAATCAAAGACTGTGACTGATACATAATGGAGGGCATTAAAACTCGAGAGTGGGTTTATGAAACTGAGGGCGAGTTTCATAACTATATCACTCGAGACTTTAAATGCCTAATTATGTACAGTTACGTACACTAGTTTATCTACACACATATTATAAGCTCTCTTTGATGTGTTCAGGAACCGCATGTTCGACCGGCATTGTGGTATTGATCAGTGCTCTGCACTTCTTTAGTAAGTATCAACTTCACAGACAAACTAGGGGCGGCACGCAGGCGGGCGTCGCCGTTCGAAATTTGAATGCCATAATATAACAAAATATTGATACATTATGGTCATAATGTATCAATATTTTGATATATTTGATATTTGATGTAATATGGTATAATGTATCAATATTTTGATGGTGAAGAACGCTCACATAAATTCCAAAAACTAATTTATATAATAAAATCTCATAGGGTTACCAAAACTATTTTTATTCCGGAATTTTCGGCGACATTATTAAATAAACAATGTTATTTAATAATGTCGCCGCAAATGATAAGATTTCCATTTTTTTTTTTTTAATAAAGCAAAATAGTTTGCCACTGTATCCAGATAAGATAAGAAATTAGTTTTTACCAAATAGTAAGTATATCATTATGCTGGTCGTAACGTGCTTTTTTTGGACGCAGTAAAGAGCATTTATGATATGTGTTGAGATAAATAAAACTAAAAGCTAAAAACCGGCAGTTGACGCACCTCATACATTCTGTGAAAAATAAATATTAGATCGCAGCAAATGATCGCTAAACTTCACTAATATGGTTAAATCTACAAAGTTCATCCATCTAGAATCTAGATATAATTAAGTACTGCATATAAAACAACGAACCATGGTACAAATGTGGTATCCGTCGGTGCTCCGAAGCACTAAGCCACATTTTTACCCACTTCTATGCATGATTTTCAAACACTGAAAGCCAAGTTCAGTTTTGACCAATTTAAGAAAACAAGTTGCTTCTAGCTGGTAATTAACAAGTTTTTCAAAAACAGTTAAAAAAAATAGGAACTTAACTTAGTAAAGAAACCGGAAAGTATTTTTTCCCGTCGGCAAATCAACACCGGATGTGCGGGCGGATGCGACACCGGAAGGAAACGAGTGGCGGGAACGACAGGGCGGGTGGTTTGCTAGGGCGCCGCCCTACTCCGCCCAGCAGGGCACCGCGATCAACATAGAGTTCGGAGGTTAAACTATATCATTGTCCTAATCTCTTAAGCTCTGGCGAAGACTGTGTGGATGTGGGGTACCGTAATTGTTTTTTTAAACAGTCGTTTGTTTTTAGGGTTCCATACCCAGATAATGCCAACGGCTTCCTATTTTATAGAATTTTATAGGTAGTATCTATGCTGTTACCGAGATTCCACTGGTCTTATAAACTGACTGCTGGTCTTATAAACTGACTGAACACTTGAAATCACAAAGTTCTATTTTATTAGTAAAGAGTGCTCACAAAGGGGCTAGATGGAAAAGCCGAAAGCAGAATTACTTCGGAACATTTTTTTGGACTATTTTGGAGACAAACACACTAAACATCCTGACCCGTCTGAGGTGAGCCCTATGGAGGGAAAAAAGAAGGTCCCGTTTTTCGGGTTTTCGCTTACATCTCGAAATGTTGTTGTAAGTACGACATAACAGCTGATACAATTCTCTACTTTGATTCAATACACTTTTTTTGCTGTCTAGGATTATGGGCTCCGGCAAAATAAAACGTTCATTGACTAATATGGACACGAGCAACGAAATGTTTGTCGTATTATTTATGTGTACATATGTATATGTCTAGCACAATATGAATAATATCAGATCGCCAAGAAATAATTCCTTATCTTCCCATCACGAAAGCGAAGATTTACAAATATCTTTAATCATTTATTATCATTGGACTCATGTCTTCGTGCGTTGTCTAACAGCTGTGCAGTATTGCATTCAAGCCTGGTCACCCCGCTGTGCAGAAGCTTACTGATGCGGGGTCAGTAGGGGATGGCAGATAGATCGTATAAATAGTAGTTATATGCTTAGGACTGATGTATTCCAAATATTTGTAACTCTAACTTACAAGAACGATTAACACGACAGCTTGACATCCGGTTGCCGTAGGATCTATTGTTAAACTCGTCTTCTATAGTGTATACGGATTAGCATTGCGATATCGGGCATTGACTTTTGTCTTCCATTGTTTGCTCGTGATTGGGTTAGCGATACTTAATTATAAGGTGCGACGTTTACAATGGCTTGTGTTTAAACGATTACCAAAAACGCACCTATTTTACTACCAATAAATTCGAAATGACTGCCAGAATGGATGAATGTCCACCAAATTGTGTTTCGATAAATGATCACCAAACTTCTTTTTATGTTTTGTGTACAGTTTATGTTTGAAGTATTTTTTGTTGTTCTTACATGTTCAACCTAACACGAAGGATAAAGGGGGCTTCGCTTCGCTCACCCCCTTTACCCTTCACTTAAGCTGCCGCAGTATTTTGCCCTGATATTTTTTGCAACTTTTGGTGTTCATTTATCCGTTTTGGGTAGGAAAAGATATTTTGGTGGTCATTATATTTGTTGCCGTTTACAATTACTCATGCTTAGCGTATCATCGTAGCGGTCGCCGATCGTAACCATAGTTACCGACTATTATCATAGTTGCCATATAGGATAAATATAAACACATAAACATTTACATACGGGCACATAAATTGCTTCTAGCCCACACCCTGTGTCGGGGAACCAGAAACAGCGACGTCCACACATATAAAGATTCAAGACCTGGGTTTTTTTTGTCGTTATTCCCAGCTGGGGATCGAACCCGGGACCTCTCGCATGGTAGGCAGAGCCACAACCGCTGGGCCACAGAGGTCGTCGAATCGTTTCCGCTCGCAGTAGCAGCCGGGTCAATGCCCGATATCGCAATGCTAATCCATATATCATATATTATATATGGGTAAATTTAGTTATTGTTGACAGAACGACCAAAGCGACTCCGTTCAGCTTCTGTTCTCATCTACATATCGCATTTCTCATCTGATTCTCGTGAAATTTTGTGAGCAGGTTCGGTATGGTGATATGGGGGAATTATTGTTTCATTCTCCTTGTACGTAATCTAAATAGATTCATAAGTTTGTATCTGGTATTGAAAGAAAATACAGTGGGGTTATTTGTTTTTATAATAAATGCATTTGTTCAATAATATCATAAAAATGCAAATTTCCTTTGTCGCTCGCGAGCTCTACAGCTCTCAGATTAAGGGCTCAATATCGAACAAGTATATTTCCCATTGCCCTGCATAACGATATAATTACGTCAACCATATGATATATCACTAAGTTTAATATAATCTTAATTGTTAACCTCTAGGCGTCTAAAGCCGGGCCGGGCTGTAATTTATTTCGCCGTTTCGAGCGATTCTCAGAAACACTTCGACAGTGGAGGCGGAGCGTCGGTCGAAAGGGAGGGGCGAAGGAAGCCACGCCTCCACTGTTGCAGAGGCTTTTCCGAAATTCGGACATAAGTGAAAGACGGGACTGGCACCTAATGACGCCGGTTCTAGTAGTGTCACGAATGAACGAGTTTAAAAATCGAAACTGTGGCTTACTGGATCAGTAATTGACGAACTCTGTGGTTTCGCGGTCGAGGCTTCCCAAGCGAGAGGTCGCGGGTTTGAATCGCTGCTGCGGGGAGCAAGAAGAAAATCCCCAGGTTTTGGATGATATTGCCTACAAAAGAGTGGAAGGTATAAAATGACAAAACGAAAAAAAAACGCCGTAATAAGTCATGTTGTTGAAAGGAGCTCTTTATAAACTTTACATTTTTTATTTCAGTTTTAATAACTTCAGAAGAAAATTCAAAAATGTACTACCAATAAATTCGAAAGGACTGCCAGAATTAGTAAATGATCACCAAATTGTGTTTGGATAAATCATCACCAAACTTCTTTTTATGTTTTGTGTCCTTAAGTTTATGTTTTAAGTATTTTTTTTGTTCTTACATGTTCAACCTAACACGAAGGATTTGAAGCCCCCTTTGGCTTCGCTTCGCTCAACCCCTTTACCCTTCACCTAAGCTACCGCAGTATTTTGCCCTGATATTTTCTGCAACTTATCTGTGATCATTTACCCATTTTGGGCAAGAATAAAATATTTTGGTGATCATTATATTTGTTGCCGAAGTTCTGATCAAAAACGTGCAAAAAAATACCATCCCCAATCCCCCCTTATCTCTGAAACTACAGTCTATAATTATGAAAAAAATACAGAAAAGATTACATCAATACCTACCCGGAATTGCAAAGGTTTTTTATTTATCTGTCAACCACGTACAAACTAATTGCGACCTGTCGAAGGCGTTTGATTGTGTTGATCATAATATGCTTATAATTAAATTAAATCATTACGGAGTTAGAAATAAAGCATTGGATCTACTAAGATCATACCTAAGCAATAGAATTCAAAAGGCAGAAGTAAACGGCGTTAAATCTGATGGATCGAGTGTAAAAATTGGCGTTCCACAAGGTTCCATATGAGGCCCTTTCTTATTCCTGGTATATAATAACGATCTGCCTTTCATGGTGGAGAAATTAACTGACATAGTGTTGCTTGCTGATGATACTTCGATGGTCTTCAAAATTGAAAGACAAAAAGGAGATTTTGATGATGTTAATGGTGTATTGTCTTTAACCTTGAATTGGTTCACAGTTAATAATTTATTGTTAAACGCTGGTAAAACCAAGTGTATCAAATTCTCACTTCCAAATGTCAGGCAAGTTGAGACCAGTTTAGTGTTAGACAACAGCACGTTAGAATTAGTAAATGATGCTAAGTTTCTTGGAATAACCATTGATAACAAATTGCAGTGGGGACCCCACATAGATAAATTAGCTGGTAAATTAAGTTCTGCGGCTTACGCTCTTAGGAACATAGGACAAAGCACGGATGTGGCTACATCTAGGCTAGTATATTTTAGTTACTTTCATAGTGTCATGTCCTATGGGTGGCGTTTGTGTTGCCGGACCGAACGGACGTGTCCCCCCGAGATCTCCCAAACGCATTTAAACAAACAATAGTTTTCATCCCCGGCACGCGCCTTTTGTTCTGCCTCCGGAGGCCCGAAAACGAGCCTGGCTTATAGGCTGGCTTATACCGCGTGTTACTGTAAGGGTTATCTGGGGAATCTGCGCGATCCATCTAGGCACCCCATCTGTGCAATACCGCGCATTTCAGTGATTGTGATGATACTAGTGCGGTCAAGTGTAATGAATGCCCAGAGAACTGCGCGATACTCTTAGGCATCCCATCTGTGCAAGCCCTAGTTTTATTCTAGGCCAGGTGCACGTCTGAACCACGCAGCGACAGGCCGGCAGCGAGCGACGCCTACGCAACACACCCTCAACGCTACTGCCTCCACCACCACCGCCGCTAAACACACCAACCTGGTGAGATCATTCCGATTAGGACATCATTGATAGTGATTACCTACCTCTAACTTTATTTCTCTCAGGACCACTCGCCGCCTGACAATAATAAACCACCACTTACCTACTGCGGCCGCGGTCGCCCCTATTGACTAAGGCATAATCACATTTATAGGTGCGTCATAGGCAGGATATAACAATTCCCTACCTACGCAATATCAAAATCAACTAATAAAACATTATTATAGCTACATACATACTTATATTGCTTTGCCTGAAAATAAATTCGAGATAATTCTCCTCGAGATTTATTTTCTCCTCATCTTCGAAAGACCATTCAAAACAGTCATTAACAATAACCATCCACTAAACCCTGAAACTCAGTGAATAAGTCAACCCAAAACTTAACAATCCTAGAATTATTTTTATGTAGCTAAACTGCAAATATACTAAACCCGACAGTAAACAAAAACTAAACAAGTGCATGTCATAAAAAGGCCATCTCACCAAACTCCCAGAAACTAGACAAAACAATTGACTGCTATTTAGGAACAATTGAAAAAGCTTCGAAGCACAAAAGGCTCACAACGTTCCCTCACACATCTGGCACCCATTCTATGGTGTCAGCCCATCTTGGAAATACCGGGAAACATTAGAATAAGAATAGATCGTAAAAAGCCAAACAGCGTCTCTCATCATACCGGCCGTACACCTCTTAGAAACAACCCACACACACACATTCATATTAGCTAAAATACCACGAGGCTTTCTCCTGTAGTAATATCTCACAATGGAAACTCTACCAATGCCCAGAGATGGAAACTGCCTGTTCCATGCAATTGCAGACCAAATCAACCATCTGTTTGGAGCGACATTCAACCATACCCACATCAGAAGAGACTTAGCTAGATACGTGGAAGCTAACAGCAATTATCCACGCATCAAACTTGCGATCGACGCACCAAACGCAGAAGCTTTCACTGAGTACATAAAAAATCTCCACATAACTAAAAGACTCAACATTGATGCGGAATTGACTAACAGAAACATACACATAGCCTATATACAGGAAACAAACATGATACATATGTCAAAACACTATCTCTGGTATCTGTATGCTCGCATCGGACAAGACGCTATAAAGAAATACAGGAAAAAGGGAATTATAGGAACAAACCTCCTTCACAATATTGCACACAAATATTTTAAAAGTTACATCAAAAGAAAATGCATGTACAGGGGCGAGCTTGTCTCTAGAAAGAGATTTCTTCCAGCAAAACAAGGCATTACAGGAATTGCTATCATAAAAGGGTAGGCAGTGCACAATAATTACTATAACTAAAATGCCTAGGAATAAATTAAAATATCTGTAAAATACAGATAGCAAATACGAAATAATTACCGATATATACATAAACCTTACATATAATAAAATAAATACAATAACTTTTACGAAAGAGACATGTAGAGCTCTTTGATATGTTTCTTAAAAGAAAAAAGAGTCGGACTGTCTCTTATAGTGCAAAGAGGTGCGTTCCAGAGTCGGACCGCCCGCGACCTGAAAAAGCGTTTATACGCAGCGCTGCTATGCCGCGGAGTAGCTAAAAGTGAATAATTAAATATCATCGGAGAACTGCTCATGGCTCAACTTAAAAGTAGAAAGACGAAAATTCTTATAAGAGACCCCATAAACAACCAGTGAATTGGACGTAGTTCCAATACGAACCGTAAACGAAATCAAATATCTCGGCACATATATTACGGCAGGACATAGGACACAATAAAAAAGAGGTGCCGGCAAGCCATATGCAATTCCAAGGCCCTAATGCATTTTATAAAGAAATCCAACATGGACTGAATTATAGTGCGCCTGATTTACAAAATGGTCATTGCACTGTTTATAAAATACGGACAAAAAGCGGCAACCCTCACTAAAGCAAACAGTTGACAGTCAGTATATGAATGCCTGATCCTCAGAGACATGTTTGAGAACGCCAGAAGCTATCCAAGATAGCACAAAATTCATGACTGACTACAGGGCAAAACGAATAACCAAACGAATCAAAAACCACCGGATATGTTACTATACATATTCTGCGACGCCCACAACAGCACTTACTACACGCTCCATTCAAATACGAAGCAAGGAAGAAGAAAGTCGGCCGACTTATATACACCTGGAAAGATTTCCTTAAGCATGACATCAAATACTACGGTGAAGAACACAGTTACTGGACAGAATCATCACACAACAGGGACGAAGTCAGGATGGCCTAGAGGCAAATATACCGTATCCCAGAAACAGACAGCAAAAGCGAAACTGGAAACTTACCGGATAACCCAAACGAACACGACTCAGGAAACTCAACTATTAACAATAACTGAAAATAGAAGGAAAACAAGAACTTGAAGAAAACAACAGCTGCTCTCCAAATCCCACATCCTCCCCATTCCACATATCCTATATTGGCTTCAGGCTGAAGAGTCGGTCGATTGAATTCACTATCCTTCCCTTCCTACAGAGCAGGTCATTCCGCCCCCCCTCAAAACTTGTGCCCTCTGGTATGCCGGCCGAAAGACCGGAACAGGTTTAGAACCCTGGCTGGAGAAGCACCATTCATTCATTCATTCATTTCATAGTGTCATGTCCTATGGTATCTTGTTGTGGGGGAAAGCAGCGGATATTCAAACTATTTTTATTTTTCAGAAAAGAGCTATTCGAGATATTTTATAATTTAAAACGAACAGACTCCTTAAGAGAGCTTTTTAAAGAAATTGACATACTAACTGTAGCTAGTCAATTTATTTTCGAAAATATAATGTATGTACGCAAGAACCTTACAACATTTACCAAACTTAGCGATAGCTGCAATGTTAACCTAAGAAATAATCACAGACTGTGTGCGCCCCGATTTAGACTCGCGAAGGTTAGCAATTCTTTCAAGGGTCAGTGCATTCTCTACTATAATAAGATACCTCTGGAGATTTTGAAATTGCCATTTGAACAATTTAAAAAACATGTTAAAGCGACTTTGTCGAAAAAGGGATATTACAATGTTCGAGATTACTTAAATGACAGGACTGTATGGGGTTAATCTAGTTCAACACAGACCTCGCTGTTAATAATTATGTAATTATTTATTATTGCCTGCTTACTAAATAAAAAAAACATAATTCTATTTGTTAAGCACAACCTATTTTTAAAAGAGATCTAAAAATCAATCTGTGGGAGTTTCTACGCCCTTCTTCTCCCACAGTGGTCCAATGTAGAGTAGAGGCAAAAAATTACGTTTGCTAAGTATATGTAAATATCTACAGTAATAAAGTACTTTGACTTTTGACTTTAATGAATGCACCTGGTTACATACACGTAGTATGAAAGTAGCCGCACCAATAACTTTCTAAACAACATTTTGCTATGTAAAATCCAAACTGAATAAATAGTATGCTGAAAAAAAGGATTAACCGAACTAGTTTAGTTAGGTTAGACTTTTGTTATAAGTAAACAAAATTTTAATTAATTTAAGGAAGTAGTTTGGTTATGAATCCAAAACTTGTTTTGTAATATTTTATTCGGTATGCATTAACACAATTTTTAGTTACTGATAACATAATTAACGTAGACAAACTAGCGTTGTTGCAGCAACAAAACGCTGTGCCCACAAATAACAATGCTCTAAGCTTACTAATAGCCAACGTGCTAAGTTGTTTTTACCAATTCGTTAATGTGATATCAACCATCTACACAACCTTTGATTACTATTTAGAATTAAGTTTGTTTGTCGTAATTCATATCATTAATTTATTTTCAATTAAACTGATATGCTTACAACTATACTAACAGTTTCTCAAATTTAACTGAAGTAGTTTTACACTTAACCCAACAGCCTGTCAATGAGATAATTATAGAAATTTAAGGTCGAAAAAAGATAAGACAATCGGTGTTTTTTTTTCGACACTTGTCTGGTTTTTTTTTTCGGTTTCTTGTTCTGAGAGATACACTAAAATATAAACAGTTGTTTAAAATTACACCTGTATTGTTTTGGTTACCAATAACCGAAACGTTCATTTTGATAATAACCAAACAGTTTTCTTAGATACCGACTGTTTTTAAGCAAAATCAATATAACGGGGAAAGTTTACTTTTAGTTCGATAATATATAAATGTATATAAACCAAAATTATTTTGTGTAACATTGTACATATATACCAGATCAAGTCATCAAGTGACAAGTTGGTTGTTTTATTTAACTTCAACTTAGTTACAGTGTCCAAGATCAGCCGAATGATATATCAAGAAGTTCTTGATATTTTACACTGACAAACCACATTGTAGCCTGTAACCAAAGATTTGATTACCAATTACCTAACTGAAATTTTGGTAATAAATAACCAAACAATTTTGTTACATACTGACAAACACATTGTAGCCTGTAATCAAACATATGGTTACCAATAACCTAACTGACACTTTGATGATAACGAAACAGTTTTGTTAACATTAAACAGTTAGATTAGAAAAAGTTAAACGGTGAAGTTAATTTAAAAAAATATAGTTAAGCTTCAAGTATCTCAACACAACTAAATGAACCTGGTTTTGTTATTAGTAAGTCATAGTTCGCAAGTCTTTAAATTAGGGCTTACTAGTAACAAAACTTTTGGTCACTGGTAAATAAACATTTTATACCAGGTGCAGATGTCGATCTACCTAGTCAGATTGAGCGTTTTTAAAGTTGATGATACAGTCGTCACTAAAAATAAGGGTAAGAGCCAGTTCACACTATGTCCGACCGACAGTTCTGCCGGTTCCGATTTGCATATTGGCATACTCATTTCAATAGTGCTGTTCACATTAGCATCCTGCTTTAATCTGTCGGATCCGACCATCTGTCCAAGCATCTGACATTTTGCTAGATCCGGCAAAACTGTCGATCCGACGTAGTGTGAACTGGCTCAAGGTTTCTAAGAGTAACGAGACTGATGGCGTACAGACAGTAATTTTAGATGAAACCCTGAAACAAAAGTTCATAAACAAAGGCCCGAATCAAATGTTATCTCTCTCGTAACCTGTTGTCTGCTCGAAGCATCTCCCCTTCACGCTATCAGAATGATGACCTCAAATCACAGAAAATCAATTCAACTTTGGCCCTTCTCTACTGAACGTAACGCGGTACAATGTTCTCTCGATGAACCGCTTCCAATCCTTTTATTTTATCGCGATACTATAACCGCCACGCATGGAAAAGTGAAAAATTAATTTCATTTATTTACTGTTACATTGATGGATGGATAGCATCATCATCACAACGGCGGCAGCTTGGACATCCTCATTCTTCGCAGAGATGACTTTTTAAAACATCTCCGAAAAACTCTGTTTCTTGGTAAATGTTGTCCAGAAGCTATATTATAGTTGCACTTACAAGTATCCTTTATTATGGTAGCACAATAAAAAATACTTGGTGTCATTTTCGCATAGCAATATTCGAGGAACCGAGTTAACCTCTTGTGCCCCGGGGGGTCAGCGCATCGCATTTGCAAGTCAAGTAGATGAGGGTGCGAACCATATTTCACTTGGGATCAAGATGTCATAAACGAAGAGCTGGTGTCATTGCGTGTGATTTAATTAAAAATACACCCACCGGGGTTTTAAAGGGTTAATAGGGGTTAATAGTGTTATTGTTATTGAGTGTTTTGCCCTTGACGAGTCAAAGTCATTTCACGATACATCTAAAATACAAAGGAATCTAGAACCCCCTACTTTTAAGCTCACGGTTCGCTTTTGCGGCAATCAAACGCATATATTTTTGTTGTATGTAAAGCAATGAGTCTACATTTGTTCTTGCTATGAACGTAGCGGCAATCGCAGCGTCAGACAAAACGCGTCAAACGCACACTATAAATATTTTTCCTCATTCTAACCTCAAAATAGCAACTTCGTCGCTTGATTTTGGGTTCTCAGGCGGAAAAGTTATATTCCTAAATCTACAATTATCTCCATAGTGTTATATGGAGTGCCATTGTATGATGCGTTAATAGCGTCCGTTCAACGCATGCGACGAACTCTAGCGCAACGCAACCCAATGGACACGTTGTTTTGTGCGTTCTTTTTCTTTTTCTGGATAGCAATTTGCGCAAAACACGTTTACTCGTACGAAATTTACTGTGCTGTCTGCTGTGCCGCAGCGTTGATTGGAGAACATTTTTCAACGTCCTACGCGTTAAAGTTTATGCTCCAAAGAAGCACAAATAAAAAAGGCATTCCGTTCAACGTTGCGATTGATGTGCGCTTTTAACGAAAAAGATAAATGCCTCTTTTTGCGACGCGTTTAACGCATGCGTTTTATGCAAAAGCGAATCGTGCGCTTTAAAGTCGGATGAAAATCAAACTAACGAATCATCACGCGCTACTCTACCGCATATAAGGTTTAATTGTCTTCAGTCATGGACTGCGGTTGCTTAATGTAACTGAAGAAATATTGCTGGCCTGTTTAGTGAATGGGATGTAAGCTGTTTTATTCGCACGCCCGCCGCCCGTCTCTGATCATGAATCACCAGGAATGCGGATCTCAACAGTGCGCCGAATTGCCGAAGACAAATCAACTTTTGATTAAGTCACCAATACGCATGAATACAACTTTAAGGTTTGTAAAGTGAGCGTCGCGAAATAATGGAAAGAAAGAAACGACAGACTGACGAGAGCAATATAAGTAATTGTATAAATAAGAACGAAATGTAAATATTTTTAAAATAGATTCTCACAAAAAAAAAAGTTTTTATCTTTACATGTATTTGTAAACAAAATATTTTATTTGCATGTGACATTTAATTCTAATTACAATCACTTAATTAGTTTTATAATAGTTTTACGCCATACATGGCAGATTTTTGCGACACATAGCATTAAGATAGCATAACATCTATAGTTTAACCAAAAATCGAACAAATAAATATCTTTCTAATAAATAATAAATACCTTTATCTTTAGAAAGAAAGAAAACTATTTATTTCAAAACACAAACCATTAAAAAATATGGAAACAAAATAAAAAATAAATACTAATATTTGGAAAAAGGGTCACGCTCAGCAACGCTATGAGCATGAGCTGCACAGTGCTGGTTTTCAACAGGGCCTCTTTTTCAGCAGATTTACATGAATAGAAAAAAAATATTGTTTTTATTTTATTTTGTATTTCGGTACAACACGAATAAAATCAGTTAACGATTCGGACCTCGGAAATTGTCGTGAATCCCTCATCTCTCACATAGAGTTATCAATTTACAGATATGACCTTTAATTATATTACTCGTTGTCTTATTGAATACAATACAAGAACGATATGAGCAACAAAACCTCCTTTGTAGCTCAAAACTAACACAACCTTTATATTGAAATAAGAAAAATAATTGTCTATTTTGACAGTCTGCCTTCTTAGTGTCAATAAAAACAGTGTGACGTGATACATTTATGTTTATAAACGCTAATTTCATTCGTGAAAATATTCGATTCCATTAAATTTTATCAAAATAAACTTACAATAGTTATTTATCATGTTTCTGTCTACTGATTTAGGCGATGATATCTGAGAAAAGCCGAATCTTTAACTGATTTTAATAGTATTGTTCATATTTAGAATAATAAGAAAAACAATAACAAATAGAAAATTATTAAATCCAAACATACAAGAAATATAATTTATTCAATTCATCGACAACTAATTGACCTATAGTTTACATAAAGTAGAATAGTTTATATTTTATAGTAAAGCAAATAGCATAATACATATAATAAGTAGAATTAAACAAAGAATGATAAATCAGGTATAGATACGGCCACTCATCAAAAAGACATGGGTGAAACTTTTAAATTAAAATTAATCGGAACTTTATTTTTATTAATTGGATTATAGATTTGAATTTCATGCAAATAAAAATCATATCAAAATAATTATTAGTTTGAATTTATAATTGAATTGAAATTGAATTAGTTTGAAATTAAAACATTGCAATTATATTTCCTAATAATAAGGCAAATATTGCATTGTTTATGTGTAACTGGGGATGAGCACTGGCCATGATGACGATGATGATGACCGCGTCGAAAAAGATAATTAAAATGACTGCTGCACTGCAGCGTAATATTAAGTTAGGTTATTGTGTTACTAAGTGAGCGACTGACTGCGAGTGCCAAGAAATCAATAGAACAGCAACTTACAAACATTAATTTGAGTTACTTAAAATACAAAATGAGTAGTTTTTCTTTGCATACGATCCGCTCCGCTACAATCCGGGGTTGCTTCTTCTAACCTAACTTAATCTAACCTAACCTAACCTATAATCCAATTTAAATTTAGCCACAATAAGCTACTCTAGCCAAAATTGGCTTTTCTTTGCATATGCTTCGCTACGCTCCAGGGTTGCTTCTTCTAAGTTCTAACTCTAACTTAACCTATAATCCAATTCAAATTTAGCTACAATAACTTTCTCTAGCCAAATTTGGCATTCTGTATTCCTTTATTGAAGTTGCCCTCTCGTATTTCTTGTCGCTCACTCACAACTTTTTGTAAGCTCGTTCTGGATTTATTTTAATCAAAAAAAATGCTCAATTCAGTGTTTTTTTCGCTCATTTCAAGTATTTCCGCAATTCAGGGTCATTCGCTCTGTGATCATTCGCTCAATTAGTTTTATATTCGATCGTTTAATAATTCCCCTTTAAATACCTATGTAGGCGCCAGACCAGGACAGACACACATGTGGTCTGTAGGTATTGTAGATTTGTAGCGAGCGACCAGATAGGCGACGTTTGATGGAAATAACACTTCCAAACTTCCAAGAAATCCTGCCGAAATAGAAATACATAACTTAATTACTTACAAGACTCCGAGTAAGATGAGTGTTGCGTTAGGTCTGAGGATGAGTTATATAGGTATGTCACCGTAAGATAGTCAAAACCGTTACTTGATAAACTAACGCGCTAGTTGATCAACTATCGACAGATAGTCAACCAGACCGACAGGGTTTAGAATTTACGTTTATTTTGTTCTTACATGTCAACCTAACACGAAGACTATTCGGGGGCTTCGCTGCGCTTACCCCCTCTAGTATTCACCTAAGCTACCGCAGTGTTAGCCCTGGTATTTCGTTTGAAATTCAACTTTAAACCAGTTTACTATTTAACAGTTTTAATCGTTAGTTTATCAACTAACGCGTCATAAAGTAAGCAGTACGCTACAGTTTACTATCTGTCGATAGTAGACCAAATAAAGAGAAAAAAACCGTTAGTTTATCAACTACGGTTTTGACAATCTTACGGTGACATTTTTTTTATTTATTTATCAAATTACAGAGTTTTAAATACTTATCTAACTTAATGCACTACTTAAACCACTAAGGTTTGTATGTAGCACAAAATTAGTCTAGTGTATTATGTAGGTAGGTCGATAAAAACAATATGTATAAGCATGAAGTCAGTTGCTGGCTAAAAGGCAAAATACAGTTTGTGTACGACTATGGAAGTAATGATATAAAGTGTGATTTTAATTTGTGATTGACATTTTTGGGATGGATTGATGATTTGAGTTCCGGACAGAGACCGTTAAGAAGACGAGGAATTAGATAGCTAATTCGACGTTTCCCGTAAAAGTTATTTGCTCCTAAAGTCATCAGCTTTTTTTTCGTGCAGCTTCTGGTGCCGATTTTATGTGATAACGGTTTTTGGACGGATAAATTGAAGAATTGTTCTTTTAGTAGTGTATATTCTACTTTGGTGTGTACTGGTAGTGTTTTACAGTATTTGAACAGTTTGAGCTTATCATTGGAGTACTGGAGTCTGATTTTTGGAGGTACTATATTTTTAGAATTTTAATTTGTAGACGTAGTATGCAGTCTAGGGAAGTTTTATGCGTGAGTCCGTAGCTACTGAGCCCATAGGAGATTACGGAGTCTGCCAAAGCATTGTACAGCATTAACCTGATGTTAAAGGGCAGGCGATTTTTTATTATGTGCATGTTAGCCAGAAAAGCTCGAAGCTTTGTACACACCCGTTCTATATGACTATTCCAGTTAAACTTGTGATCTATTACCAGACCCAGGTAGACGTGCGAGTTGACGAGTTCTATATTGGGGCAGTGGCAAGATTTTGTAATATTTTGGTCATGCATACAAGTATGACTGTGTGATATGAGGGGTGTTTCGAGATTGCTTTTCCTGTATGGTGATTTAATGAGTATGAGTTTTGTTTTATTGCTGTTTAAAACTAAGCCCGAGTCATGACACCATTGCGTGAGCTTGTCGAAGTCAGCTTGAAGCATACACATCGCGGAGTTAACATCGTCACTGGCAATAATAAAGCATGTGTCATCAGCAAACTGATAAGCTGTGCAGGAGTCAAGGCATGTGCACATATCATTCACATAGGTGAGAAAATGCAAGGGCCCGAGCACCGAGCCCTGGGCGGTACCTACTGCGGCTGGCCTTTGGTCACTGAGGCTATCATCTATCTTGACACAAGAGGATCTGTTACGGAGATAGCTTTCACACCAGCGTAGTAAGGGTCCCCTGATGCCATTTGCGTCCAACTTACCAATTAGCTTTTTGTGATCAAGAGTATCAAATGCTCTGGAAAAGTCTATAAACAGGGCCAGGACTTGTTTTTTGTTATTTAGGTATGTATTAATATCATCCGTGAATTTGGAAAGTAACATAGTTGTACTTTTTTTGGGCTGAAAGCCAAATTGGCTTTTAGATATAATATTATTTTTTTGGTAGAACGAGTGGATTTGATCACAAACAAATTTTTCTATTATTTTGTCTATTGATGACAGCAATGAGATAGGCCGATAGTCTGAAGCATTTTCGCGCTTTCCCTTTTAAAAACTGGTCGTATGCATCCTATCTTGAGCCCATCAGCATATTGCCCTGTTTTAATAGCGGTGTTAATAAGATTACATATAGCTGAGGCAATATTATTAGTAACTTTTTTATGCCAATAACCCTGACTCCGAAAAGCCCCGGGGCTTTGTGATCGTTCGATTGTTTGATAACCTTCGATATTTTGTCTGGTGTAGCTTTTTGGTAATATATACTGACACTAGACGTCCTATTGCGCTGTGCATCGCTTAGATTTATATTGCAGTTGGGTAGTATGTTCTACACAGATTCATCAAAGGTATCAGCAAAAATGTTGGCTATCTCTTTAGAAGTAATATTTTGCGAGCTAAATGCGTTAAGATTGGCTTGGTCAATGGGGTTTGAAGTTCTACTACACATACTATTAAGAATTTGCCACATTTTAGTAGAATTTGAGAAATTATTTTCTATTTGTTTTTTATAGTATGTATTTCTACTGTGTTCTATAACTTTATGTGTTTTATTTCGTATTGTGTTGAAAGCTAATCTTTTTTCTACATTACTAGTATCTTTTTTCCATATATTAAATGCTAAATCTCGTTTTTCACACAATGTAATAATGTTACTAGTGATCCAAGGTTCGCAAAACCGTTTTTTTTTGGTAAATGATGTGTTATTGTTTTAGCCACGTTTAAAGCTCTGGTGAAGTTTGTTATTAGAAATTTGTAAATATCGTCCGGATCTTTCATATCATCAGTGGAATCCCAGTTTATTTTGTGTAACTCGTTCAACATAATATCACCTCGGTGCATAGTCGATTTCTATTTGTTTCTACGAGCAGCCTGTATGTGACTCGATGAGCCAGCAACCGGTCTTGCGCACTCGGCGATGGTCACTACGCGATGGTCCACCAGTACTGTATCAATAGCGGCCGAGTATTGGTCTAATGTGGGGAGGCGGGCAACAATATGATCAATGCACGACTTGGATACTTTGTTTTTTCTCATTTCTATGCGTGTATAGTCAGAGACTCCACACATCAAACCGAACCCGGACAACATGTCTAGATAATAATCCCTATGCTTTGATATGGTCTTTAGATCTATATTTGTATCGCCTATGATCAGAATACAATCATCTTTACAATCGCTCATAATCAAGTGTTCAAGTTCCGTGATAAATAATTGTTTACTGAGTGATGGTTGTCTGTATATCGCAGTACGGGGTTTTTAGAGTACCTGTTATATTTTCGAAGTAATGTGTCTTAGTTTGTTTACGGGTGAATTTGAGACAGTTTTTAACATAAATAATAATACCGCACCCTTACAATGATTACGTAGTTGTGTGTACATGTTAAATCCAGGGATGTTGAACAGATTAGATATGCCTTCTGAAATATTAACTTCTGTGACCACAACAACATCGAGTGGAGGCTTACACGAGTCGATGATTTGTATTACTAATAAGTTTCGGAAAATTTAATATCATTGAGCGAATGTTAACATGCAGACAAAATAAATGAATGTTTGATAATGAAGAGGTTGGTATTTTTCCAGGTTGGTATATTTATACAATCAAAGATTTCGTTGATATTATTATTAGAAGCCATAAGTATGGAATGATAGGTTTTATGTTTATGTGAGTAAGTATACTTAGTTATAGATGTCAATAGAATTACACAACTAGCTTTTCAATGTCGGTTGGCGATCGAATTGCGTAGATTTTACTTTTGTCGGTCTTCCGGCAGAGTATTTTGCCGTCTTTGCACCAAATGAACCGAAAGGTACCTCCGAGCTGTTGCCTTGTATTATACAGCAGTGTCTTCGTGTGTATGGTGAGAGCTTCTCGAATGTACACTGGATTCGCAGAAGCAGGGTTATCACGCGGCGCCGATGAGCTCTGGATGTCTTTCAGGTCTCTCACGGTCAATTTGTCTCTTTTTGCAGCTGATATCCACTGTTCTCGAGCTTCCGGTGACTTCATCTCTATATAGATCTGACCTGGTTTTTCCTTACGCCCTGGTAGGCGTTTTATGGTCTTCGCATCCGTTGCGTTGACATTCAGCTTGGTGGCCACTGTCTTGACTACATCTGCTACATCTTCCTCAGGTTCCTTTGGTATACCCCAGATTTCAAGGTCATTAGCCAGCAGTCTTTGATTAGATTCTTGAAGTCGCTGTTCCAGAACTGCAATTCTGAGTTCAAGACTCTTGTTCTGGTTGATCAGTGCTTGGTTTTTATTTTCCATGATCTTAAACTTAGCTTCCTGCTGGTCGACCTTCCCTTCAATTTCTACAATGAGATCGCCGTTGTAGGTCAGCGAGTGCTGGAAGGCATCAAGTTGTTCCTTTATAGTCTTCTTCATTTCAATGCTAATGTCCTGTAGGAGTTTCTTGACATCGATAGTCACTGCTTTCGGGTCGGCATCACGAGTAGGCTCATCCTCGTTGTCGGAGTCATCGCCCGGGACAAAGAAGGAGGAGCGTCGCGAGGAGCTCAAGCACACCTCACAACACCACTCTAGGTTTGGCGCGGCGCGTAACGATGAGATTTGCTTGTTAGATATTTTGGCACAATCTGGGGAAGCATGAACCACTACCGAACATCGACTACACTCAAGTCCGGGGGACTTTTTTGTTATATTTTTCTTGCTCGTATTGCATTTCTGTAACACCATAGCGAATTAGAGGGTAGATAAACGAAACTGGTATTTATTTAACGACACTTCTGTACTTGTCGGCGTTGGAACGGAGACTGACTGATATATATCCAATATAGTAGGCCGTGGCCGAGCCATGTATACACGGTAACATTTAATTAACTGACCATATTTTGGGGAATGATAGTACCCATAATTACGAACAACTATCCACAGGAAACGTATGGTTGCAAACTTCAAGAAATTTGGGGGTCCCATAGTAACTTTTAATCAGCTGATAGGTTCAATGTACTGGACGAATCTTTTTTTCGTTTGCGACCATGTTTCTTGGGTAAAGTTGTTCATATTGATGGGTAATATCATTCCCCAAAATACGGTTAGCTAATTAAATGTGTCATTCTGTATATGTTTTGAGTTCTCCAAAACGGCTCTAAAGATTTCGATAAAAATTTCGGCGCAGCTGCAACAACCAACCTCCGCGCAGGCTCTCGGTCCCCAGATATTAATTAATTAATTATGTGAGTCCCGTAGTTAAATTAATTAGAATTACAATTTTGGGACCTTTTTATAGATTTTGGTTGTCAGATCAGAAACGCGATTGGAGAAATTTCACTCGATAGAAGTAGTTATAGAAATGAGATCTAAATTTACACTTTTTAGATTTTCTGACAAATTGGGATAGTATACATGTCGCAGTTGGTTGGTTAAACCAGACACTTAACTAACTCTCTAGACCGTTAATTAAATTTTGATTTAAATAAAGCATGGTCGAAAACGTTTAACAATCTGTCTTACCGAAAGCCGGCGTGTTGGAAAACAAGATGGCGTCACGACAACAGCTGATTTGCACAGCTTATATCAGGGCAAAACATTGCGGTACCTTAGGTGAAGGGTAAAGGGGGTGAGCGAAGCGAAGCCCCCTTTATACTTCGTGTTAGGTTGAACATGTATGAACAACAAAAAATACTTAAAACATAAATTTAAGTACACATAAAAAAATATTTATATTGAAATATATGTCTTGTTGCCTAGGAATGTTTAGACAACTCGTTAAACGTTTCGTTCACTCACTTGTCTGACGGAATTTTAGTGACTTGTTTAAACGTCGTTATTTAATTAACGGTCTAGAGAGTTAGATAAGTGTCTGACTTAACCAACTAACTGCGACAGACATATTTACAACTCAAATCAAGTACCGGTAAAAGGGGGCTAAATGGAACAAATATAAAATGCAGAAATTTTCTATTAGTTCCTAATAGCCCCTCAATTCCAATTAGCCCCGTTTTACGGTAGGTATATATTATATCAGTGTAAGTATTTTATTATAGTTTTATTTTATGACTCTAGGTATACATACTAATATAGCAATGATACACAGCTTCACAAACAAGTTGTGTTGTATTTTCGGGAGAAATTTACACAACTTTGTCTATTTCATTTCATTTCATTTTATTGCGGTAAATTACAGTGTATTATAAAAAAGTTCGAACCCTTGCGGAGTTTCTTCGGTGAGCTCTTCTCCACAGATTCCGCCATTGTGTTAGTGAACTCACCCAAAAAAATGTAATGACGGATCTAAGTGATGTAACAACATCCTATGGAAATAAATGATTTTTGATTTTTTTGATTTTTTTTGAATGTGGTATAAAAATAAGGCTACAAATATAATGAGCACCAAAAGTTGCAGAAAATATAGGTGAAGCCCCCTTTATCCTTCGTGTTAGGTTGAACATGTAAGAACAACAAAAAATACTTACATAAACTTAAGTACACATAAAAAAATATTTATATTGATGTCTTGTTGCCTAGGAACGTTTAGACAACTCGTTAAACATTTTGTTCACTCACTTGTCTGACGGAATTTTAGTGACTTGGTTAAACGTAGGCGTTTAATTAACGGTCTAGAGAGTGAGTTAAGTGTCTGATTTACCCAACTAACTGCGACACATAAACTACATTCTTAGGGTTCCGTACCCGAAGGGTGCCAAACGGGACCCTATTACATCATGCTATTACTAAGCCTCCGCTGTCCGTCGTCCGTCCGTCCGTCTGTCACCAGGCTGTTTCTCATGAACCGTGATAGTAAGAAAGATGAAATTTTCACAGATGATGTATTTCTGTTGCCGCTATAACAACAAATACATACAACATACAACAATTCTTTCAATACCACATATAAACTTATGAATGCACCTGGTTACTGGAGTGTGAGAGTAGCCGCACCAATAACTTTGTAAACTACAATTTGCTATGTAAAATCCAAACTATTCACTCCACGCACTTGACCAGTTTTTATTATTATTTGGGTTATGAAAATTTTCATAGCTATTTTTGTTAAATAAATATTAATTTAAACCCGTTTTTTTTCTGCGATCTCACACTGCGCGTCTTTCCGCCTGGAGTAACGAAGACTTTTGCACGGACGATATATCACCATAAACTGCGAGGGTCGGCGGTACGGAACGTCTCAGCCAATCAAATTGCTAGAACTGACTAATCATACGCCTATAATTATGTTTATTAGTTCTTCTGGCTCTGTGATCACTTAGTGCCAAATTCTCGCATACACTCACATACGCGTCATCCAGGTATTTTGCTTTTGGCCCAGTCCTACTAATTAGCAAATAGCTGTGGTTTAGGACTTATTTTTTGGAAGTAGATATGTTTTTAGCGCCACTGAATTCAGTTTAAGGTGATACGAGAAAATATATAGAAAAGGAATTCTAATGTAAACGAAAGTGACAGCGTTAATTACTTCCACATAAGAAAGAAAAGACAGCGCAAACAATGCGCTCGACTCAAACTAAAATATCGTGGCGCCAAACCACATAAAAATTGTTTTAAAATAAAATATGCTTTTTTGTCAAAAACATTTTCAAGGAGAGTTCACGAATACATAATATCGACATTTGAATGCAATTCCGCAATTAAACTAGTTGGGATTTCAGAATTACAGGAAAAAATAAAATAAAATTGAGGTATTTTCGTAATTAATTATATCGAGAAAATTTCATCCAGTCGCGTTTCCTTTCAGTGAGAATCTTAATCAAATACTCAATAAACGTTAATCCAAAAATCAAATCTGTAGATGTGGAGTAAATGGATTCGAAATATACCCCATTTTTTTCGTATCACGTCTTATCATGCAGGTATTTCTGTTTCACATGAGCTGTCTTTTATTGCGAATTGCTTGCCTTTGCGAGTTTTTGTTTGGTATTTTCTTCAAAAGTGATTTAAATTAATTATATTTCTGTATCACATGATGATAAGGGTAGTTCTTTTTGGGGAATATTTAACTGTAGATAAAAATAAAATTATGCAAAGGAATTATCTTCACTGATTAGCCTACCGTATACCAAAAAACTGACTTCTCTACAAATAAACCATTTAAATTGCTTCGCATAATAAGCACCACCAACAAAATAATAAATCCTATCAAAACAAGCTAATCTTTCTACTTAGTTCACAACAGCTATCTGGCTTTTCGAACCCAAATTCCGTTTTCAATACAAAATATTCTAAGTCAAACTACAATAGTGGCCACTAGTTGTGGCATCATGCAGTACTTTAAAAAATAGTGGCCACTAGTTGTGGCATCATGCAGTACTTTAAAAAAATTGGTCCCATGGCACGACTATTTTAGTTGGTCTATGGGTCCATGATTTTATTGATTTCGGCTACTTTAGCTCAACTTAAAGAGTGTTGATTGTGAGTTGTGATTGTGAAGTACCAGGACAGCAGACTGTTGAAGGAGGTATTGAAAACATAATTTATAAGTAGATAAGTGTATTTCATTGAATTTTTGACGCGGGCACAATTGTGCCTCTGCCATGTATGTCATGTCACAAATGTTACAATTTTTGACATGTGACATCATTTTGACAGCTGTCAAACTAAAAACTATAATATCTCGGAAACTACTGATCCTAGACCACTTGTATGTGTGGAGATATGACAGCTCTCGACGAGATATTCATTTCGGATGACACCAAGTACATGCCGTTCTTTTTATATTACTAAGCGTGCCATATCGAGATATTCGGTGGAATTCTAAAAGCGGATTCAAAACTAATGAACTAGTTTGTATTTTCAAACGTGTTTTTCAAGTAGAACTTCTTAGGTGGCGTTGTGAATTGTAAATTTGTGATGGGGGGTAAAATGTATTTATCCTCTGTGGATAATTTATAGCATTGGCTTTGAATTGTTTTTGGCGGATTCCTCCATTCCCACAGACGAGGGATTAAGAATATGTGACGGAGGCACAGAAGAAAGCTTTCTTAAAGTGCTTTGATTTAAAAATAAATAACACTATATTGAAATTGAAGCCGTAATAAGGAACGTTAAAAGAATGTGACAAAAGTCAATAAATCATGAAAATAATTATATTTTAATTCATTCAAGTAGTTTTGTTTTAGTTCGAAAAATATTCTTCGTCATTCTGAATAGGCAAAAGTCTTCCGACCATACACCCAAATCGTATTTATCACCCGACTGCAGCGAAGCGGGAAATAGGTGGGTTATGTGTTTGACCTGTGTTATGTGTGTATGAATGTCTGTTCATGTGTCCCCTCGTACCTACTCAATGGCTCAACCGATTTTGAAAAATATACGTCATTAGATACGTCTTGATGGCGCGAGTGTCACTGGGTACTTGAAAATAAATGGGCGGATTATACTCGTGCTTCGTCCTAGGATTATAAATAAATGAAAATTAATAAAAATCTAAATTTATCCGTTCACGGATTAGTACCTGAAAATCTTAGTATTATTATGTATACACATTGTGGTTACAAGTGTAAGTTTCACCACTCTGCACTATAGGAGAATTGAAATATTTCCCTAGCTTCTCTGTAATATTTCCCCATTTTTTTCTACCTGCTATCAATCCCGCTGTCTTATCATTCACGTTTCAGTTCTCAACCACTCAAGCCCACATTTTTTTTGTTTTTGTGATAATTTGGATTTCGCGGTATCTGTGATAATGCAAAGAAGAAATATAAGGATGACGACGGTCAGCTGGATATATTTTCAGGAAAAAATTAACGCAGTAACTGGCCATCGTTAGGTAAACATGAATATTTTTTTGAATCAGGGCAGTTTTTGGGGCTGTCCCGTTGCCTGTCTGATTGTCTTCAACCAGACCACAATCATAAAGACCCAAGACTTGATTCCTGACTGTCTACAACCAAAAGAAAGGCACCCATGGCGGTGTTTGCCAGCTGGCAACGTCTCTGCTGTACGACCACTGCGACACCCACAACATAAGCCGAGCGTTCCAAAAAGATTAGAAGTACAGATATTTATTCGGAAATTCTTGTCACCGGCCGTTCAATACGACTGTAGAATAAGTAAGTAAACTACTGAGTACTTGAATCTTGATAGATTACCCTCATAATAAACAAACATGTACGTAAAGAGCTGGACAAAAAACCCTGATCTCGACAATTTGCAAGAAACTTGGAACTCTGCGTATAAACAAAGTTCAGCGGCAGCCGAAACTAAAACTAATGTTTAATAAAACACGGTTAGGGAATTGCGTCATAAACAACTTACCATCGCGATATCACTTTTAAAAAAAGACGCATAATGCCTTGGCTTATCGCCTTCATATTGAAATAATTCCTAAATTCCACATTACTTAAAACTTTTTAGCCATGTCTTTAACAACTAATATTAGTCCTGCTTTTCTTGAAGAATCCCGAAATGTCACCGATCTGACCTTTCTATTTGTAATGTTAACCATACCTAACTACCTCTCGTACCTCTTTGAGGCGCAGCCGTCTCGGCCTCTGTGATAAACGTGTTTATATGAGCTGCTAAAGATATTCCACATATTCTTCATTGGGGACAAATTTTTAAAAGATCTTTACGCGTGTGTGTACCCACCGATACCTTGTGATCATTTTCCCGTATAAATATTATAGATTAAAAAGGTTGTTTAATATTTATGCTTTGGAAACGCACCGGTTTTTTGTTGCGCGAATCGATCGCGAGTAGTCGGCACATCACTAAGCGGAAACGGACTGCAGATGTCACTCGTACCGGAACGAGATGTAAAATTGGAGGTTATCTTTACTCTTGGTCTTTCTCGTCGGTGAGAACTAACATGGCTACCAAGGCATCGGGCCATTGATGGTATTTCGGTGTACCAATTACTAAATACAGGCGTCGGGCCTGGTCGGAGTGTTAATCATCTACATCGTCGGGAAATAAGTAGATTCGCGTCAGCGGTCAAGTGATCCCTGTTGATTGAAAATCGTCGTATCGGACGGCGATTCCACGTGTCGGCCGGCGGCAGCGTCGGGCAGCGACAGCGAAACGACGGCAAGGATTCAATCCATATCCTATCCCAAACTGTGCCCTTTTCCCGAATTCCCGTCTCGAATCGAGCTTTCGATTTCCTGTCTACGGAGACAAAGGTCAGTAACAAATAGATTCACTTCTTTTCTCTCACGTGTTGGCAAAAGCACACCCCCTTCGGATTCCACGCCTTTCGGTAGGCGTGGAAAATTAATCATTTTGGTAGCAGGAGCGCGGTTTCCTAGTGGGAAATCATCGATTCACGGTTGCCTTTGTCACATTGTAGTTGGGAGAAAAGAATATCTCAGATTGGCTCAAGTCGGCCATGAGTCTGTGGTCGGTATACCACGATTAAAGTTCATTTTCGGTAAGTGAAAATATAAGTGCCAATTTAGTTAACAGTTGTTATAAATTTGTAGTCGGAAACTACTGTTGTTGCGCATAAAGGATAGAACGGTCATTCTGCGAAGCCTAGATTGTATTACTTATGGTGGAACGTCGGGTTCTGTAGTCCGACAGTGTTATTTCGGTTTACACAGCAGGGTCGGGCTATTTAAGGGGTATTAAGCTGATTTGCTGACCTCAAAGGAAGTGTGGTTCATAAGAAGCCACTTATTATTTTGTATTGTTTTCATAATCAAGTTTTGTGGGTTATTTTTGTATTGTGTTTTATGGTGGCATTCTCTAATTGATTTAGAGTATATATTTATAAGGTGTGTGTCCACAGGGCGACCATATTAAATATTGTTTAGGATTTAATTGTTTAGTGGTTGCCTTGGGTTTACAACTTAGTTTTAATTTCTGTGCCCAGCGCTGACAGGAAAGTGCTGGTCTCTGGCCGTGCTTAGTTCGGTAGTGAAGCATAGGACCAGAAACAATTGAATTGGTAACCATGGCACCTTCACCCTTGACGGTACTGCGGTATGGCGTCCGTGAGGAGATGAGATGGCTCGCCCATACTCACAAGTATGTGGAGCGACCTGACATGGACGATGTCCTGCTCAAGCGTGTGGAGGACGCAATGACACGCGTCGGGAAGGTGTGTCGGCTGGCCGCGGAGGCTGAGGCCCTCGGGCTTACGGATGAGGCTTCGGTGGCCGCAGTGAAGCAGCTCTGCGCGGATGCTGACCAAGCGATGGAGTGCTTGGGCGACATTGAGCGTCGCGCCGAAAAAATTAAGCGGTCGCGTCGGGATGACCGCGGGGAGGGTAGCGGAGACCCGCCCCCTAAGGGTGTTGTCGGACGGCTGCCACACCTGGAGATTCCGGCCTTCGGTGGGGCAATTGATGAATGCCGGCCACTCACCTTCGGTTCACCCCGCAGTGCCATCAATAGTTGGGCGAACTTGTAGGCGTTGTCCAGGTCGTCCCGACCGTGGACCAGGCTATCAAATAAATTGATGAATGCCGGCCACTCATCAATTGCCCCACCGAAGGCCGGAATCTCCAGGTGTGGCAGCCGTCCGACAACACCCTTAGGGGGCGGGTCTCCGCTACCCTCCCCGCGGTCATCCCGACGCGACCGCTTAATTTTTTCGGCGCGACGCTCGATGTCGCCCAAGCACTCCATCGCTTGGTCAGCATCCGCGCAGAGCTGCTTCACTGCGGCCACCGAAGCCTCATCCGTAAGCCCGAGGGCCTCAGCCTCCGCGGCCAGCCGACACACCTTCCCGACGCGTGTCATTGCGTCCTCCACACGCTTGAGCAGGACATCGTCCATGTCAGGTCGCTCCACATACTTGTGAGTATGGGCGAGCCATCTCATCTCCTCACGGACTCCATACCGCAGTACCGTCAAGGGTGAAGGTGCCATGGTTACCAATTCAATTGTTTCTGGTCCTATGCTTCACTACCGAACTAAGCACAGCCAGAGACCAGCACTTTCCTGTCAGCGCTGGGCACAGAAATTAAAACTAAGTTGTAAACCCAAGGCAACCACTAAACAATTAAATCCTAAACAATATTTAATATGGTCGCCCTGTGGACACACACCTAATAAATATATACTCTAAATCAATCAGAGAATGCCACCATAAAACACAATACAAAAATAACCCACAAAACTTGATTATGAAAACAATACAAAATAATAAGTGGCTTCTTATGAACCACACTTCCTTTGAGGTCAGCAAATCAGCTTAATACCCCTTAAATAGCCCGACCCTGCTGTGTAAACCGAAATAACACTGTCGGACTACAGAACCCGACGTTCCACCGTAAGTAATACAATCTAGGCTTCGCAGAATGACCGTTCTATCCTTTATGCGCAACAACAGTAGTTTCCGACTACAAATTTATAACAACTGTTAACTAAATTGGCACTTATATTTTCACTTACCGAAAATGAACTTTAATCGTGGTATACCGACCACAGACTCATGGCCGACTTGAGCCAATCTGAGATATTCTTTTCTCCCAACTACAATGTGACAAAGGCAACCTTGAATCGATGATTTCCCACTAGGAAACCGCGCTCCTGCTACCAAAATGATTAATTTTCCACGCCTACTGAACGGCGTGGAATCCGAAGGGGGTGTGCTTTTGCCAACACGTGAGAGAAAAGAAGTGAATGAATTTGTTACTGACCTTTGTCTCCGTAGACAGGAAATCGAAAGCTCGATTCGAGACGGGAATTCGGGAAAAGGGCACAGTTTGGGATAGGATATGGATTGAATCCTTGCCGTCGTTTCGCTGTCGCTGCCCGACGCTGCCGCCGGCCGACACGTGGAATCGCCGTCCGATACGACGATTTTCAATCAACAGGGATCACTTGACCGCTGACGCGAATCTACTTATTTCCCGACGATGTAGATGATTAACACTCCGACCAGGCCCGACGCCTGTATTTAGTAATTGGTACACCGAAATACCATCAATGGCCCGATGCCTTGGTAGCCATGTTAGTTCTCACCGACGAGAAAGACCAAGAGTAAAGATAACCTCCAATTTTACATCTCGTTCCGGTACGAGTGACATCTGCGGTCCGTTTCCGCTTAGTGATGTGCCGACTACTCGCGATCGATTCGCGCAACAAAAAACCGGTGCGTTTCCGAAGCATAAATATTAAACAACCTTTTTAATCTATAATATTTATACGGGAAAATGATCACAAGGTATCGGTGGGTAAACACACGCGTAAAGATCTTTTAAAAATTTGTCCCCAATGAAGAATATGTGGAATATCTTTAGCAGCTCATATAAACACGTTTATCACAGAGGCCGAGACGGCAGCGCCTCAAAGAGGTACGAGAGGTAGTTAACATTAGGTGTGGTTAACATTACAAATAGAAAGGTCAGATCGGTGACATTTCGGGATTCTTCAAGAAAAGCAGGACTAATATTAGTTGTAAAAGACATGGCTAAAAAGTTTTAAGTAATGTGGAATTTAGGAATTATTTCAATATGAAGGCGATAAGCCAAGGCATTATGCGTCTTTTGTTAAAAGTGATATCGCGATGGTAAGTTGTTTATGACGCAATTCCCTAATCGTGTTTTATTAAAAATTAGTTTTAGTTTCGGCTGCCGCTGAACTTTGTTTATACACAGAGTTCCAAGTTTCTTGCAAATTGTCGAGATCAGGGTTTTTTGTCCAGCTCTTTACGTACATGTTTGTTTATTATGAGGGTAATCTATCAAGATTCAAGTACTCAGTAGTTTACTTACTTATTCTACAGTCGTATTGAACGGCCGGTGACAAGAATTTCCGAATAAATATCTGTACTTCTAATCTTTTTGGAACGCTCGGCTTAGTTGTGGGTGTCGCAGTGGTCGTACAGCAGAGACGTTGCCAGCTGGCAAACACCGCCATGGGTGCCTTTCTTTTGGTTGTAGACAGTCAGGAATCAAGTCTTGGGTCTTTATGATTGTGGTCTGGTTGAAGACAATCAGACAGGCAACGGAACAGCCCCAAAAACTGCCCTGATTCAAAAAAATATTCATGTTTACCTAACGATGGCCAGTTACTGCGTTAATTTTTTCCTGAAAATATATCCAGCTGACCGTCATCCTTATATTTCTTCTTTGCATTATCACAGATACCGCGAAATCCAAATTATCACAAAAACAAAAAAAAATGTGGGCTTGAGTAGTTGAGAACTGAAACGTGAATGATAAGACAGCGGGATTGATAGCAGGTAGAAAAAAATGGGGAAATATTACAGAGAAGCTAGGGAAATATTTCAATTCTCCTATAGTGCAGAGTGGTGAAACTTACGCTTGTAACCACAATGTGTATACATAATAATACTAAGATTTTCAGGTACTAATCCGTGAACGGATAAATTTAGATTTTTATTAATTTTCATTTATTTATAATCCTAGGACGAAGCACGAGTATAATCCGCCCATTTATTTTCAAGTACCCAGTGACACTCGCGCCATCAAGACGTATCTAATGACGTATATTTTTCAAAATCGGTTGAGCCATTGAGTAGGTACGAGGGGACACATGAACAGACATTCATACACACATAACACAGGTCAAACACATAACCCACCTATTTCCCGCTTCGCTGCAGTCGGGTGATAAATACGATTTGGGTGTATGGTCGGAAGACTTTCGCCTATTCAGAATGACGAAGAATATTTTTCGAACTAAAACAAAACTACTTGAATGAATTAAAATATAATTATTTTCAAGATTTATTGACTTTTTGTCACTTTCTTTTAACGTTCCTTATTACGGCTTCAATTTCAATATAGTGTTATTTATTTTTAAATCAAAGCACTTTAAGAAAGCCTTCTTCTGTGCCTCCGTCACATATTCTTAATCCCTCGTCTGTGGGAATGGAGGAATCCGCCAAAAACAATTCAAAGCCAATGCTATAAATTATCCACAGAGGATAAATACATTTTACCCCCCATCACAAATTTACAATTCACAACGCCACCTAAGAAGTTCTACTTGAAAAACACGTTTGAAAATACAAACTAGTTCATTAGTTTTGAATCCGCTTTTAGAATTCCACCGAATATCTCGATATGGCACGCTTAGTAATATAAAAAGAACGGCATGTACTTGGTGTCATCCGAAATGAATATCTCGTCGAGAGCTGTCATATCTCCACACATACAAGTGGTCTAGGATCAGTAGTTTCCGAGATATTATAGTTTTTAGTTTGACAGCTGTCAAAATGATGTCACATGTCAAAAATTGTAACATTTGTGACATGACATACATGGCAGAGGCACAATTGTGCCCGCGTCAAAAATTCAATGAAATACACTTATCTACTTATAAATTATGTTTTCAATACCTCCTTCAACAGTCTGCTGTCCTGGTACTTCACAATCACAACTCACAATCAACACTCTTTAAGTTGAGCTAAAGTAGCCGAAATCAATAAAATCATGGACCCATAGACCAACTAAAATAGTCGTGCCATGGGACCAATTTTTTAAAGTACTACATGATGCCACAACTAGTGGCCACTATTGTAGTTTGACTTAGAATATTTTGTATTGAAAACGGAATTTGGGTTCGAAAAGCCAGATAGCTGTTGTGAACTAAGTAGAAAGATTAGCTTGTTTTGATAGGATTTATGATTGTGTTGGTGGTGCTTATTATGCGAAGCAATTTAAATGGTTTATTTGTAGAGTAGTCAGTTTTTGGTATACGGTAGACTAATCAGTGAAGATAATTCCTTTGCATAATTTTATTTTTATCTACAGTTAAATGTTCCCCAAAAATAACTACCCTTATCATCATGTGATACAGAAATATAATTAATTTAAATCACTTTTGAAGAAAATACCAAACAAAAATTCGCAAAGGCAAGCAATTCGCAATAAAAGACAGCTCATGTGAAACAGAAATACCTGCATGATAAGACGTGATACGAAAAAAATGGGGTATATTTCGAATCCATTTACTCCACATCTACAGATTTGATTTTTGGATTAACGTTTATTGAGTATTTGATTAAGATTCTCACTGAAAGGAAACGCGACTGGATGAAATTTTCTCGATATAATTAATTACGAAAATACCTCAATTTTATTTTATTTTTTCCTGTAATTCTGAAATCCCAACTAGTTTAATTGCGGAATTGCATTCAAATGTCGATATTATGTATTCGTGAACTCTCCTTGAAAATGTTTTTGACAAAAAATAGTACATTACTTCAGAGGGAAGAAAGTGACAGTTTCATACCGAGATTATGGCATTTGCGCCACGAGCTTGCGAGGGGCGCAAACCATTTGTGGTATGGAACTGTACTTGATCCTGAGGTATTGGTATAATTAGTATGTATTTTCAGAGCAGGTGTGATAAAAATACGTTTTTGCTGCTGCTCTGAAAATACATACTAATTATACCAATTAGAGGGAAGAAACGCCTTTATCCCGCCCTTCAAATCCTTTCATCCCAAGGTATGGAAGTTTGTATGAAAATCCTTCCGACCCAAGGGTGGGAAGTATGTATGAAATTCCATTACATACCCGGTTTTTTCTTTTTTATTTGTCAGCAGTCATACTGCAAAGAGACTTTAACTGTCTACTAATTAAATTTCAAGTAAATTGTTACTGGCCACATACAGTTTTTTTTTTACCAGTTACCAACCTCCTTGGTGCATACAGAAAATTAAAAACGAAATTATTTTTGTATATAAAACGCGCGGAATCACGGAAGAAGTGGCTGCATGACCTTATGATCTTAGCCTACTCCAGAAACGGGCGAATAAAAAAAGGAAAAGCCCGCGCATTTTCGCAAAAACTTCGATTGATTTAGCATTTATCTTTGTGTTTTTTGTAAAATATGGATGCATTTATGTCTATAATTTTCCTCGTAGGTGTAATAAAAAGCACTATAAATACCTCAGGATAAAGTACAGTTCCATACCTCAAATGGTTTGCGCCCCTCGCAAGCTCGTGGCGCAAATGCCATAATCTCGGTATGGAACTGTCACTTTCTTCCCTCTGAAGTAATGTACTATTTACGATGTCCTGCTCAAGCGTGTGGAGGACGCAATGACACGCGTCGGGAAGGTGTGTCGGCTGGCCGCGGAGGCTGAGGCCCTCGGGCTTACGGATGAGGCTTCGGTGGCCGCAGTGAAGCAGCTCTGCGCGGATGCTGACCAAGCGATGGAGTGCTTGGGCGACATCGAGCGTCGCGCCGAAAAAATTAAGCGGTCGCGTCGGGATGACCGCGGGGAGGGTAGCGGAGACCCGCCCCCTAAGGGTGTTGTCGGACGGCTGCCACACCTGGAGATTCCGGCCTTCGGTGGGGCAATTGATGAGTGGCCGGCATTCATCAATTTATTTGATAGCCTGGTCCACGGTCGGGACGACCTGGACAGCGCCTACAAGTTCGCCCAACTATTGATGGCACTGCGGGGTGAACCGAAGGAGTTGGTCGGTCACCTAACGGTTACGGTGGGCAATTATGAGATTGCCCGGGTCATATTGATTGACCGCTACCAACACAAACGGCGGTTGGTTGATGCGCAGCTGGGGAAGCTGTTCAGCATCCCAAGAGTAACCCGGGATGTTGACATCCGGGTACAGGTGCTCAACCCTGTGCTGGTGGCCACTAAGGCCCTTCAGAACCTTGGTCTGCCGGTAGACCAATGGTCATATATCGTGTTATATATGGTTTTGTCACGGTTGCCTGCAGCTGTTCAAAGTCGGTTTGAACAGCTGCATGGGGGCAGTAGCTCGGAACTGCCCACGCTCGTCCAATTAACGGATTTCTTGGAGGGTGAATGCAGGCGATGCGATACCATGGATTCGGAGGCCAGTGTGTAGCGCCAACCCGCGCGGATGCGGGAGGATCCGCGCCCTCCACCCCCACGGGGGGGTGGGCGGTCAAAACAATTTGGCGTTTTGAGTGCCGCGCCGTCGGGTGACGGCTGTGTGCACTGCGACAGTGCCGGTCATGAGGTGACCAGTTGCGCCAACTTTAAGGCGCTCGGTGTGGCCGCCCGCAGGAAGGTGGTCTTCCGCCACCGATTGTGTTTCGGTTGTTTGGGGCCGCAACAGCTGAGCGAGTGCTCACGCGCGTCCCCCTGTGAGTGCTGCGGTGGCAGGCACCACGTCGTGTTGTGCCTGAACCGGTCAGGCCCATCGGACGGTCACCAGGGCCGGACTCAGGTTGGTCGGTCACAGGGCCCAACCAGGGCCGGACCCAGTCCCCCTCCGGGCAACGGGAGTCACCAACGGGGTGACTGGGGTACCCGCGGACGGGACCCCCCCCGAGGGGAAGGGGGCAGCGCGGGGGGAAACAGGCGGGATAGCCGGGGTTCGGTCGCCGCTGTCCAGGGCCAGCGAGGACTTCGGGCCGCTGGCTCACCGCGTGTTACGGGCGGGTGTCAGATGGCACCTATGAGTGGCGCGAAGGCTGGGAGCCCACCACCTTCTGCGCCACCCTGCCCGTCGCTCTGGGAGGCGAACAGGGAGGCGAACAGTCGGATGTCGCCCCCATTCCTAGAGCGCCCCAGGTTGGATCCGCTTTCCCCCCTCCATCCACGGTTAGGGACAGGTTCGGGCCTGTCCGGGCGGGTGACTGTTTAATATTTATGCTTCGGAAACGCACCGGTTTTTTGTTGCGCGAATCGATCGCGAGTAGTCGGCACATCACTAAGCGGAAACGGACCGCAGATGTCACTCGTACCGGAACGAGATGTAAAATTGGAGGTTATCTTTACTCTTGGTCTTTCTCGTCGGTGAGAACTAACATGGCTACCAAGGCATCGGGCCATTGATGGTATTTCGGTGTACCAATTACTAAATACAGGCGTCGGGCCTGGTCGGAGTGTTAATCATCTACATCGTCGGGAAATAAGTAGATTCGCGTCAGCGGTCAAGTGATCCCTGTTGATTGAAAATCGTCGTATCGGACGGCGATTCCACGTGTCGGCCGGCGGCAGCGTCGGGCAGCGACAGCGAAACGACGGCAAGGATTCAATCCATATCCTATCCCAAACTGTGCCCTTTTCCCGAATTCCCGTCTCGAATCGAGCTTTCGATTTCCTGTCTACGGAGACAAAGGTCAGTAACAAATTCATTCACTTCTTTTCTCTCACGTGTTGTCACTTTTACAACAAAATACCGACTGAGTTACAAGAATTGTCTGTAAATAAATTTAAAAATGTTGTTAAAAATCACTTATGTAAAAAAGGTTACTACAAAATATCAGATTATATGTCGTGCTTTGTCCTTTGAGATTAGCAATGACACTTGTAGTACCGCGTAGTGTACGCCTTTCACACACTATATTTTTGGAATCCTTTATTTGAATCCATTTTTTTTTTTTTATATATTTTTGGGTTAGTTGTGTATCACCTCACCCGCGCGCATTTTGCAACCTTCATTCGCGTTCTAGTGCTCCGCCTTTCCATACGTTGCGCCCGCGTTCCGACCGCACCCCTATTCTAGTAGCTGTTGTTGTGAATTTTGAACTCTTGGTGAACTGTTGGAATGCCGCGGAAAAGAAAACACCGCGACGACGACGACGATGTCGCAGTTGAACGAAAAATAAGAAATCTGCAAAGAAAACTAGCACGAAGACGGCACCGGCGAAACAAGAAAGATTCCGACGATACGTCGTCATCGCGAGGTTCCACGCCTTAGAGGTCATACCCGCAAGGTACGCACGCATCTATGGTGCCAACATTGATATTGCAATTTGAACACTATTTTCGTTACAAGAGGATTGTACTCTAACGATTACATGATTATACCAACCAAATTATTCAATTGCAAATAAATAAACATCGTGTTTATACTTTATTGGTTTTGTAATCATGCTAAAGTAGATAAAGCGGACAGCACATTGGGGCTGTTTCATTCTACCTATGTACCTATATAGTCTATAGCGGCCAGTACAATGGGACTGGTTGTACTGACAATCGACTGACAGACTTATTACGTACATACCTACAAGTTAGGTGTTGTGTTGTCGTTTACAACCGGTTTCAAGATTTTGGTGAACACGAACGGTGCCGTATTAAGGCCGAAAGGTAAAACGTTGAATTCGTAAGTATCATGCTCCCACTGAAATCTCAAATATTTTTTGAAATGAGGATGGATTTTTATCAAGAAATATGCATCTTTCAAATCAAGCGTACTCATGAAACTATTCCTCGATATTAATTTTAATGCTGTACGCAAGTCCTCAATTTTAAAGTGAGCTATGTCAATGAATTTATTAAGAGATTTTAAGTTTAATATCAATCTCATTTTTCCATTGGGCTTTGGGATCAAGAAGATACTTGATAGATATTGATCATGACAAACAATACATTTTGATACTGCGCCTATTGATAACAGATTGTCAATCGCTGTCCTAAATTGATTTTTGTCAGCTACAGAGTAATTTTGGAATTTTGGTAAAGCCTTCTGTGTCACAGGACGAGAAAATGGTATTTTATATCCTTCAATATATGAAAGAATAAGCGGATCTTCAGTTAATAATCTCCATATGTCATAATGTAACGCAAGCCTACCGGCATAGTTTACCGGGATTATCTGCGATGGTACTGCTGATTGGGTTGCCGATACGACGATGGTTTCGATGAGGTACCCGGCCGATTCTTCATCGAAGTCGTGGCAAGCTCCTTCGTCCTTTGAACTCCCTGCTGCCTGCGAGGCGGAAGAGGACCCTTCCAGTTTAAACGCTTCGCTGGCGCTGGCTTTTTGCTTGCTTGAGACTTGGGTACTTGACTGGACTTCAGTTCTGCGGCGGATTTATTTATGGCTTTAGCTGATTTTAAAGTGTCAGCTAAATTTTCACTGAAGAGGTACTGGTCAATTTTGGTGTTTTGAAGTTGTGATTTCATCTCAGTTTTCAAAGCAGTTAGGATAAATTGTTTACGTGTTTTCGAGTGTGCATGTTGGCAGTCACATACAATTTTGCACGCATCCATCAAAGTTTTTACCATTTTCATGTCCTTGTCCTTTGTCGAAATCAAATTGGATAAGACTTCGCTCAGGCATGCTATAGCTACCGTCAAATCTTTATGTCCTTCTTCAATCGATTTATCACGCCTGGTCATCGTATCGCTAACTGCTGCTTTGATCTCTCCGGTAAGGACAGGCGGGTCGATTAACTTACAGTTACTAGGTGTAAGATACTTCTCTTTCAATACTTTTCGGGCTTCTTTAGTGAGCCCTGTTGTGGCGTAGTGTTCAAGCCGAACTGCTATGTCCTTTTGTATCTCCTTCCCGTAAGTGTTAATAACCGTGGGATCATCTCCTAAAAGCTGTAATATGTCAAAATCAATTGTATTAGTCTCGTCTGGGATGGCAGCTTTGGCCGTGTCCGTAGATAGCGGCACCGTCGTTTCATCAGTCTGACTAGTTTCGACCGTTAGGATTGGGTCTGCTGTAGTGACTGGGTCTGATAGCTCGTCAGGCTCATAATCGCTGAATGCTGGTTGTACTATTTCGATGTCTGAAAATAACGAGACCAAAGCAATGATAATTCAGTCTAACTTGAACTAGTCCCTAGTACTAGTCGCTATAGCCAGCCTGAGGATATCAATATATGCCTATAGTTGAAACAGGGAGCTATTCCTCAGGTAACATCAGTCATAAACCATTCCACTAGTAATGGCCGCTTAAGACTGTGACGTTAGCAAGTATGCAGATGAAACAGTCCCCAACAGTACTGTTCGCTAATTCTACTACTTTGCTAACATATTGATCTTGCAATTCGACAACACAACACCTAACTTGTAGGTATGTACGTAATAAGTCTGTCAGTCGATTGTCAGTACAACCAGTCCCATTGTACTGGCCGCTATAGACTATATAGGTACATAGGTAGAATGAAACAGCCCCAATGTGCTGTCCGCTTTATCTACTTTAGCATGATTACAAAACCAATAAAGTATAAACACGATGTTTATTTATTTGCAATTGAATAATTTGGTTGGTATAATCATGTAATCGTTAGAGTACAATCCTCTTGTAACGAAAATAGTGTTCAAATTGCAATATCAATGTTGGCACCATAGATGCGTGCGTACCTTGCGGGTATGACCTCTAAGGCGTGGAACCTCGCGATGACGACGTATCGTCGGAATCTTTCTTGTTTCGCCGGTGCCGTCTTCGTGCTAGTTTTCTTTGCAGATTTCTTATTTTTCGTTCAACTGCGACATCGTCGTCGTCGTCGCGGTGTTTTCTTTTCCGCGGCATTCCAACAGTTCACCAAGAGTTCAAAATTCACAACAACAGCTACTAGAATAGGGGTGCGGTCGGAACGCGGGCGCAACGTATGGAAAGGCGGAGCACTAGAACGCGAATGAAGGTTGCAAAATGCGCGCGGGTGAGGTGATACACAACTAACCCAAAAATATATAAAAAAATAATAAATGGATTCAAATAAAGGATTTCAAAAATATAGTGTGTGAAAGGCGTACACTACGCGGTACTACAAGTGTCATTGCTAATCTCAAAGGACAAAGCACGACATATAATCTGATATTTTGTAGTAACCTTTTTTACATAAGTGATTTTTAACAACATTTTTAAATTTATTTACAGACAATTCTTGTAACTCAGTCGGTATTTTGTTGTAAAAGCGAATACATTGTCCTTTAAAAGATACATTAACTTTATGGAGCCTAGTAGTAGGTATAGCCAGTTTATTCCTATTTCTAGTGTTGACATCGTGCCTGTCGCTATTCTTAGGAAATTTATCAATATTTTTGTGGACGTACATTAGGTTTTCATAAATATACTGACACGGCACTGTCATAATGTTAATTTCCTTAAATTTACAACGCAGTGACTCTCTGGGACCCACATTGTAGATTGCACGAACAGCCCTCTTTTGCAGCACAAATATTATGTTAATGTCTGCAGCGTTCCCCCACAGCAGTATGCCGTAAGACATAATGCTATGGAAATAGCTGAAGTAAACTAGTCTAGCTGTTTCCACGTCCGTAAAAAGACGGATTTTTTTAACTGCATAAACTGCGGAACTGAGTTTTTTTGATAGCTTATCTATGTGTGGACCCCACTGAAGCTTATTATCTAAGGTAATTCCTAGGAATACCGTGCTATCTACAATTTCTAAATTTTCATCTTTAACATTAACATTAGCCGAGACTTGTTTAACATTGGGGAGTATAAACCGAATACATTTAGTTTTGTTATTGTTCAGTAAAAGATTATTAGCACTAAACCAATTGACTACCTTTGAGATTTCATTATTCACATCGTCAAAGTTCAAACTGCGTCGTTTCATTTTAAACAAAAGTGAAGTGTCATCTGCAAACAGTACAATCTTATGATTATCTCTGACAAGATGTGGCAGGTCATTAATATAAACCAAAAACAGGAATGGCCCGAGTATGGAACCCTGCGGTACACCCATAGTAACAACAGACCCTGGAGATCGTTTTCCATTAATGTCAACTCTCTGTATCCTGTTATTTAGATAAGAAGAGAGAAGATCTAAAGAGTTATCCCTAATTCCATAGTAATGTAATTTCTTGATCAATGTCCCATGGTCAACGCAATCAAAAGCCTTAGACAAATCGCAAAATACTCCTAGAGCATCATGCGACTCCTCCCAGGCATCATATATATGTGATATTAACTCAATACCGGCATCAGTAGTTGATTTGCCTTGTGTAAAACCAAATTGTTTACAGTGGAGCATGTTGTTGGTGTTGAAATGTGTAAGAAGTTGATTTAAAATTACTTTTTCAAATACTTTACTAAATGTAGGCAATACCGATATCGGTCTGAAGTTAGAAGGGTCAGATGTACTACCCGATGTAAACAAAGGTACTATTTTACTGTGTTTCATTAAATCAGGAAACACGCCAGATTCAATAGATGCATTAAATATGAAAGCTAAATCAAGTGCAATAACATTTATTAGGGGCTTGACAACATGAACAGAAATATCCCAGAGGTCTGCAGTTTTCTTAACATTTATTGATTTAAAGGCTTTAATAATATCTTTATCATCTACATAATTAAACGAGAATTGATTTTCACATCTAGGTACATAGTCTTTTAGCAAAGATTCAGCGACTACTTTGGAAGAGTCTAAAGACTTCGTAGTAGAGATTGGGATGTCAGTAAAAAAAATTCAAACGCTTTAGCTACATTAATATCATTTTTGAAAGTAATATCATTAATTTTTAATTCATATTCATTGTTTTTAATACTGACCTTTCCAGTCTCACTTTTAATTATATCCCAAGTTGATTTAATTTTGTTATCACTTTTTATTATTTTAGATCTGATATAATTTGATTTTGCAATTTGACAAACTTTTTTAAAGATTTTTGAGTACTTTTTTACTTTATCCATGAACTCTTCACTATGATTCCATTGTTTTTCACTATATAATTCATATAAATTTTGTCTACTTTTAAGTATACCTACTGTGGCCCACTTACTAAAGTTAAGTTTGTCTGAGACCACAATCGATCTGGTAACTATCACGAGTATGACTTGTGCACCAACCATCACCCCCCTCGCCATATTTGAGGGAGGGTAGCAACCCGCTACACAGACCCGCCGCAAATAAAGACATTTTAGTGAGCATGACCATAAACTCTGGTTACTTGGTAACAGACTTGTATTCTACGTTAAAACTAATAAATTGTTAGTATGAGTTACCCTACATAGCACTTTTGTACACTTAATTATATTACCAGACTATTACATTACATTATTGCATTTGTAAAAGTTAGGTACATTATTATTATCACTATCATGGAGCTTGGAGCATTGAGGCTATGCATTTTTGTCTTTAACATAGTCATTAATAGTGCAGGCTTTCTTTGTGAAATTAGCCTTAATAAATGTTTTAAACCTTTGCATGGGCAATTGATCAATTCCCTCTGGTAATTTATTGTAAAAGCGTATACAGTTCTTATCTAGGTACATTCAGTTTATTTTTATTTTTAGTGCTGTACATCACAATTTTTGGCAAAGTTGTTGATATTTTTCCGAACGTACAATACGTTTTCATATATGTATTGACAAGGCACTGTAAGAATATTGATTTCCTTAAATCGTTCCCGGAGAGAATCGCGGGATTTCATATTATACATATATGGAACGAATTGCTCTCTTCTGGAGCACAAATACCGCTTGACCCCACAACAGAATGCCATATGACATAATGCTGAGACAGTAACTGAAATATACTGAGATCTCGACTAGACCTTTTCTCGACCTCCTGAGTGGACCTGGGCACGGAGAGGATATTAGTTGGATTACGCGTCAGTGTCGCTCACTCTGTCAAATAGTTAGAGAGCCGGTACTGGTGAAAGAAAGAAGAACTGTTTTTAGGGACATCATTCTAAACAACATTTACTAAGGCTACCGGCTGCGCCATTGCAAGGAATCAGGAGGGACACAACATCAAAACGCTCGATTAGCACCGATCTGTATTCAGTATTCATACAGTGATACGCCCGACTTGTTCAGAGTAAGATTATTTTCACTTCCCCGTACAAATCAGCTGTGCGTTCGGCCCGAAATGTACTGAGATGACAAAAATTAAGTTGCTCTGATCAAATCGGTTTCATCCAGAAAGTTGTTCAGAATGACTTCCCTAGCAACCATTTTCGGCTTGTAACCCCTTTTTGTTACACTCTGTATAGTACATGTTTCTTAAGTTTGTAGTCTAATGTATGTGGAGGCAGATTACGCTCGCTCATTTGTAAGCAGCCGCGACTCGCCCCCGTTGACAAGAGAACCCAATCTTAATTTGTTTAATTTATTTGAATAAACCAATGAGCAAGCTACCTCCACTCTACATAATTTATAAAATACAGACTTGATGGTGTGAATAAAGGGAGAGACATAATATAATCTACATAAACCCTTAATTGCCTTCGAAGAATATATATTTTCTACGGAACCCAATGGTTCAATTTTCCGACCCGCGAAATTACGAAGAGACTCCCACGAAATTAGGGGAAAAAGTTACTCATACCACGAAATGAGAGCACTTACGACTTGATCACTTCAATTTTTTTTTCAAATAAGGAATCATTCAAAATAAAATAAATTATCAGTAGAAACATAAAATATAAACCCAACTATTATATTTAAAAAAAATTACACTACCTATAATGCGCAGATATTTCTGTCTTACTTCCAAATGTTGCTATTTACGACTAAATTAGAGCAGTTTACCTTAGTGGGTGTAAGTAATATAGCATTGTGTCATATTTAATTTCGATTATGAAATATAATGCCCTTATGTTTCCTCACCTTTTGCAAGACATTTACTGGGATAGCGCTCGAATATGCCCACATGGCACATCTGCTTTTCCCTGTACGACAGCAACAGAAGATCAAGATGTTGGGTTATTCAGAGCTGCGCGCGCGTATGTGAGTCAACCAACGCGTTCCGACCGGAACATGATTCACTATACCTACCTAGTTGATTCACTTCCGCTGCCATTACACCTATTTGTTCGTAGTAAACAGATTCGGGGCTATATATGTACCTACTTTTAAAAAACTTTAATTGAAGTCGTGATAAATGAAGCAGAGAGATCTGTTGAATCATCAACTGTAGCTAATTTAGATAATAGTTCTATGCTATTTGGGGTCTTGTGTGTGACGTGTCCAATATATCTAGCAGATAGATATTTATCTAATAATTCCAAATTATCATGGTCGAAATTGTACACTCAGATGTGTGTCTATCGGTTTCACTTTGAAAGTTATTCAGAATTATGTCCCTAAATAAGCCCTTTAAACTACGCACAGCTGTTAAACCAGATACTAGATACTTACTAGATATAACGACAACATCGTATAATGCAATAGCATTTGACAAGGAGATGATCTCCGCAAGAATTAGTACCTATTTGACTCGCAGTAATAATTTACCTAAGAACATACATTATTGGTGAATCACTTTATACTGGTCGCATTTTTTACATTTCCCACGCGGGCGTAATGATAGGATGAGGCACGTTCAGAAATTCGGAAGTAGTGCCAAGATACTCGACTTTTCTTCATGGCTAACTTCCGGGTGCCCAGAATTCTTCTCACTCCTGGGTTAATGCCAAAACAATAGGTAACATTTTTATGTCAGTATATATAATTATGTGGATATTGCACAACACATAGGCTACGGGACTTATTTAATTAGGTAGGTACTCGCTCGTGAGAAGTTTGTTTATACAAGATATAGATCTATTTTATCTATTAGTTGCTTTATTGTAAGTTCACACATGTCGAGCTATTAACACAAATAATAAAATTATTTATGAGCTAACACTTAATATAAAAAATTAAGAGTTAATTTTTAGATCTCAGATTGTTTCTATTATTATCATGGTAGCGGTTCAGAAACGGAATCCCCTTCTAATCAGCTTACAATCTGACTAGCATTGATTTTATAAGCAATTTCTCTCGTTTTTGATATCCCAAGGGATAATTTACCAGACGATTTCTTCACGTGCCATTAGATGGTTTAGTTTACCCCATTCTACTATCAGATAATAATCATTACACTACTACTCGTCGTATCTTTAGATAACTTCCCCCACTTGTCGCTGAAATACGGAGAAAAAGACCTTCTTACAAAAGGGAAGATTCGAATGACCAGTGGATCGACGAAACAAGATTTCTGTATTCCTTAGGGATAGGGACTGCGTTCCTTTCCACATTCCTTACTGTCGGCAAAAGCGCATAATTGGTTGGGGGCTCGGTGGTCCAGTGAGGTCGTTCACCCTACTCTACAACCTGACTCTACTGTGTGTGCTATTAATAATACTTTGTATTGGTTAAAGTGGTAAAAGTTTAATCTCATGAAATGTATCAAAAATATGAAGTACAGGTGTCTATCTATACAACTCTCATCAAATTAGGCTTCGTCAATTAAGCTTCTAATAATGACTATTTCGAAAACCACTCAGATATTTAATCCCGATCTCAAATGATAAAAAAAAACTAACATTAAAAGACGTAATAAAAAAAACACAAAACAAGCAGATAAGACTTAACGTATATATATCGGTTGAGCCGTTGAGTAGTTACAAGGGGACAGAGGAACAGAAAATACATACATACAAACATATGACCTTTTCCGATTCTCTGCTGCCGGTTAAAAATAAGGTCACAGTCAACTGATAATGATAATGCTATTTCCAATCGCCCGCGCACCCGAGTATACATGGAATACCTCGCTGACTGATGCCTTTCAATCTCGCCAACTCGATCCAGATTAGGATTGCGTTCCCTAGTACTCCCGCCACAATCTAAAATTGAGGTCATTGGTCATTCATGATCATTGGCCAGACGATTAGTCATATTTGAGACCAAAAACAGGTGAGAGTTTCGAGCACGATCGTTACACAACTGCGTGCTTTCCAAGAATTTCTTGACTCAGCCGAAAAGATGAATGGAACGTAGCGTTTTGGCGCCATCGCTTGAATCGTGCAGCGATGAATCATCGCTACGTCACTCCATTGAGAAAAATTTAGCGCGCTTTCTAACGCCGAGGGGGTTATTCTACTTAGATGCAGATGGTGCTGACTACAGTTTGCGCCAAGTGTCTTGGGTTCTGAGCGAGCCGTCACCTCTCTCTCTCACCCTACCCTACCCTGTACGAGAAAGACTGGTCCCAGCTCTCTCAGACTGGGAGCGAGCTGGCACCTTGGCGCGGACTTTACTATAGCCTTTACTGGTATTTCTCAGAATAGTTACTGAGGGCGATTTACAAACGTTCATGTTCAAAATAACATAACAGTCAGATAGGGTTTATCCATATGAATGGGCTAGTTTCACCACTAGCTTAATAATCAACCAGGAACTTATCTACCAAGAAAAATTCCAACCTCAGTTTCATAGTATATCAAAGGATGCAGTAAGAATATTATAGTAGAATTGGCTCTCAATTCCCAAATTAGCATACGCCGTACGAATCCCGTTAAATAATTTGAAAATAAATTAGTTAATCTTTGAATTTTCTGTTTTTTTACTCGCAATCATGTAAACTATGATGACTATATCCAAATACTCATCAGCGATCTGTAACTGCTTACCAGGCAGATACAGTAACCAGGCAGATACAGTAACGAGGCAGATACAGTACATGTGTACGGCATTGGCTGGTTTTATAGTGTAGCACTTAACAAAATGTTCATTATACATGTAGTTTCTTATATTTATAGTTTTTTCCCATATTTTCTTACGATATTATAGTGTCGTAGAAGTGCTACTATAAAAGCAGCCATTGAGAATCATCATTCATCGGCTCACTGCTGCACGCTCGCAGCAGACTCGCGAATAGTCACGAACAACACTCTATTATTCGCGCAACGGGTACAGTTACCGCTGGATACTTAAAAAAGTCACTCACATCCTCCAGCAGTAGTCGTGGGTTGAGCAGGGCGCTCCAGGGGCGGCGGCGGCGGCAGACCCGTGGCCGCTGCCCTGGCGTGTTGCAGGTGAGTGTGAAGGAGCTTCGCAGCTTGTGGGGACCCATCGCAGGCCTATAACATTGTGAAGGATTATACAATGTATTCAGGCAAACTCTTTGCTTCTGGCGACACCCTAGGATACCGTGTCGTTGGAACCAGAAACACAGATATTATATAAATCCAAGAAGATATTTTTTTCTTGCTGCCCCGCCGGTATTCGAACCCGGTACCTCTCGCTTTGGAGGCAGAGCCGGAAGCCTAGAATCACAACGCCACAGACGTCATTAAATGGAAAAAAAAATAGAAATAGAAAATACATATCAATCAATCAAATAGCTTCTGGCGGCGACTCACTAGGATGCCGTGTCGTGATGGGTACATGGGAAGCAGAAACAGCGATATACAAACATATTAAAGGTTTCCAAGTCGCGGGGTAAGTATTTTGCTTTCTCTCCGGCCGGTACTCCACCGACTAGGAACAAATACAGGATGGCCCAACTTCAGTACCGCAAATGGTTTTTACTTAGAATGAAAAACAATTTGTTGCCCACAATTTAAGGACACCTAAATTTTTTTTTAGACAAAGGTGACCTAAATTGTCTGATCAGGATTGAAGTATTAAAAATTGGACAACCGGTATAGTTCAACGTCTTGTTTCCGTAATCACTGGGATAAGCTGATATGTATGGAGTAGTGAATGTTCGGGAAAGCCATGAAGCAAGTATTTTTTGTATATCTACTTATTTTTATTTATGACGAGTGAGTCTAATTCCATATGCAAACTAACAAATAATGCAAGGTGGCATCCGGACAAGAGCTGTCAGAGCAAGACTGTATTACGTTAGTTAGCTAAGTTTGATACCTTCAGAATTCGGAGCACAGCTGTGCTTACACAGCTTTAGAACAGTAGTTTGGGATCTTAACATTCCCAAATGGAAGGGATTGAAACCAATGTACCATAACAACAAGTATCCTTTTCATGGGACCGATGTAATAGTTCTGAAAGAGGAAGATCCCCATAGAAGGATTCAATTGTGCCGTTTTCTCCGCAATGAAAATGCTAGTTTTTTAAATCAATGTTGTGGACTGAGGAAAGCAAATTTTCCAGAGAAGGCATCACAGACTTCCATATTAAGCAATAATGGGCTGACAAGCACCGCAACCCACATTGGAAAAAGGCTGTGTCGTTCCAGAGCAATTTTTCTGTCAATGTATGGGCTGGAGTGATAGGCAGAACGTTGATTGGGCCCCACTTCTTACCAGATACTTTAAACGGCCAAAACAACCTGGATTTTCTTCAGAATGACCCAGAATGAGTTTGGGTGGAAGCTGGAGCTCCATTGGAGCAGGAACTAAGATTCCAAAAAGACAGCTGTCCAGCCTGTTAGACAATTGATGTGAGAAGCTATCTTGACGACTTTTTCCCAATAGCTGGATCGGCAGAGACGGACCCATTCCTTGGTCCGCTCGTTTACCAGACATGACGCTAATGGAATTTTTTGTGTAGGGCAGGGCCAAAGAAATTGTTGAATATACCATTTCTTTGGCCCTACCAAGCGATTAACACGAAAGAGGCTTTGGTTTAAAAAAAAGACAGGCCTTTGATATCATTTGAGTGGAGATGATGTTGAAAATTACAACCACAAAAGTAGGCGGGCTCGTGCCTTTGTGAGGAACCTAGTTATCATTTTAAGCAAGAATGAAATAAGTTAAATTAATTAAAAAACGTTCATACCAGTCTGTCTAATAAAACATTCTTCTCCCTCAATCTGATTTGCAGGTCTTAGTTTAAACAATGTGTAAGTATTTGCGTAACTGATACCACAAATGATAAAGTAATAACCAAGCATGCATTTAAAATGATTTGCAAATAAAAGCTTTCACCAGTTTATTTTTAATTGGGTCCGGAAAACTTGTTATTTATATTAAAAATTGTCGTGCTCTTCAAAGGTAAAAACTAAGTCTAACAGATGCACAATTAAAGATTTATCAGAATACTCACTGAGTGTTTATTTATTAATTTTAAAATAATCCCATTATTGTATAATTTTGCAGTTATTATTGATTAAATGTGATAATCTGGGAATTTTCGCCAAAAACAATAAATCATCAATAAAAAATAAAAGGTAAGACGTCACCTTAGGCATATTTGGCTGAAATGGTTCTAAATGGTCTGTACTAGCTTTGCTTTAAGTCTTGCATCGGTCTACCAAACAACCTGTATTATATTTAAACCTACGAGTATATTCTACCGAACTGTATTATAAACAGGTGTAACAAAAAGTTCTAGTCATATTTAAAGGGCTTGTAAGGGACATTATCCTGAAAAACTTTCACTACATTTCGCAACTTTATAATTCACTTTTCCATACAAATCAGCTGACCACCCGGCCCAAAATGTATGAAGGAGTGAAAATTAAAGTTGCTCAGTTAAAATCGGTTTCATAGTAATGGTTGTTCAGAATGATGTAACATTACCGTAACTCTTAAAATATATAACATCTGAATGTACACGGCCTCTGTGGTTTTGCTGTCCAAGCGCGAGGTCCCGGGTTCGAATCCCGACTGGGGAGGAAGAAATAAAATCCCAGGTCTTGGATGTTTACATATTGCAACGCCTTTACCACACCAATTTTGGTGTGGTAAAGCGGGAAATACCGGAGTACCTATTTGATAGGATGAATTGGCGACGTCGCACCATCACGCCAGGAACACAACTGTCGATCCCCCGTCGAGGCAGTTTCAGATATCTGGCAACGAAGTGCTGGAACAATCTGCCGCCACCAATACGCAACCTAAAATCTTTAGCTCATTTTAAAGTCATGAGTGCAGCACTTCCTAAAACTGCAGAAGTCAAATGTCTGACTGAGTCCCGATAAGCGCTCGTGTTTGTTGCTAACAAAAAACTGAAAAATAAAATTGGTTAAAGTCGGATGGCACATTTTATTATTATGTTATGTACTTATCTATCATTATTTATTTTTATTTTTAGTTCTGTACACACCTGACTATTTTATTTAAATTTATTAATTATCACCATCCTTTAATACACAAGTAGTTTATTTGACACCCACCCAATTACTTTTCCGCGCACTATTTTCGGTACCGGCTGAATACCAGCGTTGTAGGACTTCCTGCAAGCCGCACATGCTGAGTCGGAACCCATTCGCTGGGACATCTTCTATCACAGGATTTTTACTGTGTTGTAATTGCATAATTTGTGTGGTCTTTTTTACTTTTTAATTCTGTACTATGTGTTGTGAAAAATAACAGTTCGAATAAACGGAATTATTATTATTATTATATTTGTGACGTTGCTGTTTCTGTTTCCTACAACACAGGGTAGTGTGGGGCCAGAGGAAATGTGCCTGAATGTAAATGTAAAAAATGTTATTTTACGTTAATAGTTGTTCAGAAAGTCCTCACCTGCAACCAATATTCCTCAGTCAGCTCCAAGAGTGCCCTTCCCGAGTCAGGCAGAAGGTGCGCACGCGGCACCTTGACGCGGAAGGTCTGCGTCGCCCACCGCACCCATCTGCGCACGTCGCGGCGCTCCCACTTCTCCGGATCTAGGCAATGGAATAAACATATAAATGTTGCCCAGTCCCTTCCGAGGGGCACATGCCTATACGCGGATACGAGTAAGATTGAGCCATATTCCACCACGCTGGATCACTGTGGGCTGGTGGAGGGGCGACGGGCTAGTGGCCAACCCGACTAACAGAAGTTTTAATAATTTATATAAAATTTACATAAAAGTGCTTCTCAATTAATGATGGGTGAAGATAGCCTTCAAAGGTCAGGTACACCTGCGGGAAGTCCCAGGTGGAGATGGCGGTTCGACCTGGACGAGTTCCAACCAGAGTGGGTCAATGTAGCTTTAGCTAGAGAAATGTGTAGGCTCGAACCGGGAAACCTTTGCCTAGAAGTAGCAACCTTTGCACAACGTTTCTTAAAAACTACCTTAAAAAAAGCTCTAGGCCAATAAAAAGTCCAGTGTTGGTTAAAATGCCAATTTCATAGCTTTATACATAGGTAGATTTTGAAAATGGTCAATAGGTCATCTACCTAGCCTACACAGGTTCTTGTTTACGTTTAAGTTACGCTTGCTTGACTCAGGGGGCATCTTGCTTCTATCTCTTCGTCTACTTCTGTCATGTAAAAAAATCAAAGGTACCAAACTGAGAAAACCATTTCGAGATAATTGTGTTCCTAATTAAATTCCGTTGTTTCCATCAAATAATATTACAGATTTGTACTGAAATATCCGTAAAAAATAGAATGTACTTCACTTGTCCTCTACGGCCTAGTTTGTTCAAATTCCCTTCGCCGTTAAGTTAGCTTCTGTAAAACTGTTAACAGTTTGCCTGTCAGTCGATAACACAGATGTCAATGAAATTATGAATGAAATATTGATATTATAGCACAGACTATAGGTTTTTAGTTTTATAATCGGAAACAACCAGCCTCAAGTACAACCGTTCCAAAACTGTGAGTAAGTGATGACACGAGCGGTGTTATTGTACAAATTAAATAAAAATAAGATTCCATTACCCGAAATATTCAAATCAGTATCAGTATAATAGCCTAAAATTTTAAGGGGTCTAAAATAGGTGTTCTTTTGCGTTTTTCTTGTAAGACGTTACGGAACCCTTCGTGTGTGAGTCCGACTCGCACTTGACCGACTTTTTATTTTAGTTTTATTGCGTTCATCAATCATCAAAACCTATGTATGTCATTTTGTTTATAATTATTTCAATTCTGGTTAGGTAGTCTGGAAATTGGACTACCGAGCTATACCGAATATCTTTAGACCGGCGGCGCGGCGATGTAAGTAGGTAAATCGGTAGGCCTAAATGACCTATCCTATATTATTATATTAGAGTAACTACATCATAGGTCTAGGCTAAACGTGGGCACAATAGTGCCTCTGCCACTCAAATAAACACTATTTACTTACTCAGGTACTCTGTGCTCTGCCATCCCGTATGGATAAGGCCAGATTCCTAAAAGGACAGACTCCCAAAAGAACAGATTCATAAAATTACGAAACACCTAGGACTACTACAAAAAACAATTGCCTTGGTCTGCCACAAAAGACAATTACCTAGGTCTGCCACAAAAAACAATTACCTAGGTCTGCTAAAAAAAACAATTACCTAGGGCAACTAATATACTTTATACGGGTCAAGTCCTAGAAGAGCTGCGGGTGATTGATTCGATAATTTTACTTTTATGATAATAAATGTCGCCCATGTCCCTCAGAGAAGCCCAGACCTTTACCCGGAATCCCGGATTCGAGTAAGATTGTGCCATACTCCACCACGGTGGCTCAGTGTGGGTTAGAGGTGTGTTGGGCACCTAGGTACATAATAAATAAATACAGCACAAAAATCTCGTTTACTGTAAGACAGAAGCCATAAGTCTGTTCTTATTAGGAGTCCGACCTCTTAGAAATCTGTCCTTTTAGGAATCAGGCGTCATAAGAAAAAATCATGGAAAAAAGCGTGATGCTATGATAATCGAATAAGAAAAATAAGTACCTAAATAAATTTCTCTGTAATAAGAAAGTGTTCTAAACTTTTTCACAGCACAAACAAACACATCACCATAGCTTATTAAGCACCTGGGCATAGGTAGGCAGGTACCACAAAATTTTCTTTGGGTAAACAGCTATTCTGCAATAGTGAAAAGCGTATTACCCGAAGGAACGAGCACATTCTCCGACTCATCCGCCGAATCTTCACCGCTGGACGCCGTAAGCGCGGGAGCGACGACCGGGTCCATAGCGCGCATGGCTACCCTTCCCGCCAAAAACTCACAACCTTTGAAACCCTACGAAATCCCCGCCGATTGAATTTTTTTATTTCACCCTCAGGTTTCAACACTTTTTCCTCAATAGGCTTAGTACGTAACGGAAGGTAAAAATCACAACCTCTGTGGTCTCCTAGACCCGCGCGCGCGATAGTTCGACAACTAATGAAAAGAAACCCCCACGAAAAAGTCTTCGTTTCTTAATCCGCGTCATCGAATGATACGTCACATGCTATTCGTCATCATCACCACACTTGAGGAAAACGCATTCTGAGAAACGCTCTGAGATGATGTCGAAATCGCGCGGCGGCTACTACACTGCCAGTTTTGTTGATTGAAATCGAGATGGTTTCTTAGATAGCCGAGCATGGATTCTTGTGAGGAGTGGAGTGGCGAAGACGGGGGGTGGCAGAACCAAATCACGATATTTCACAGTTGGACTCTACTACAAGCAGATAAGATGTTGGGTCCTATTAGAAGTGAAATGGTCATTTAATTATGAAAAGTTACTGAGTCAAAGTTGCTTGTTCGCCTCCTATAGTGTGAGCCCACGGATAAATCGATCATGCTCATTGTGTGTTCAGTGTTCATTGGATTGAATATTCGTGAATTTTAAGAGGACCGAATGACATAAACATATGTATAGTACACATACATTGCCTCTGGCCCAACACTAGGATCTGTGTCGTCATGTCGTGGGAACCAGAAACAGCGACATCACACAAAACATTCAAGACATGGGGTTGTTTTTCGATAGATTTTGACATGTAGTGGATAGTAGTTAAACAATTTTCGCTTGTAGTAATAAAAAAACCGGCCAAGTGCGTGTCGGACTTCGCACAGGTAGGATTTACACCGTAAGAAATGTAGAATATAATACATGTTTTATATCTTAAAAACTGCTCATTTTATTTTGTTAAAACCAATTTTCGTTGAAAATGTTTATTGAGATATACGACATATTTATTTTTTTAGATTTTTCACTACCTTACTTTAAAAGTTAAAGGGGGGGGGGGGGGGGGGGCACAATTTTTTCCACTGGAAGGGCCCGGCTCTTTAACGATTTACTTTGAGAAAAAATGGTTTCAAGAACCTCAACGACATTTTTAAAGTCATCCCCTTTTTTGGTTTCAGTTCCATGTATGTGTGTGCAATTTTATCCGTAAGTTGTAAAACAGAAAAGAAATAAAAAATATGGTGCATTTTTACAAAACGATTTGTATGACTTAAAAACTGTTTCAAACTCCTATACGATTAATACTAAAACGGTAGAATTTATTGAGGAAGGTTTGTAGATAGTAGTGGAAGAACTTTTGAAACTAGTAAAAGAAACAGTTGATTATAAGTGAGATATGAGAGGGGAGGGGGCATCCTCCCCTCCCTCTGTATCCGCCAATGTGGGGAGTACCCTAGAAGGGACAACGGTCACTTTTGTATGGAAAATTCAAAATGCAAACGATAGTCAAAGATTTACCTAAACAAACGAATTTAGTTTTTTCGTAATAAATTAATTTTTTGCTGGAAATGGGCTTTACTCTAACCCCTCATAATATATGTATCGAATAACCAATCACTCTGTATAGCCATGGTAATGGTCACATTATTCGTATTATTAATATGAGATTTGAATGAGTTAAACCTCCCGTGACTGTCACCGCCATTCTGCTAAACGGAACTCGGCTCCGATATGTATCGTTATCAAACTCAACTCAACACTACATCCCGCTACATGTAGACCATCTCAGGGATGCTCCACATTTGGCTCAATTAAACTTGTAGGTACCTAGTGAAAAATGGATAGGACTAGTGAGGAAAGGGTCTCAAAATTACTGAGTACTACTGTTAGCCAATATATAGGTAAGTATACTTATGTATGATGTTTCAAACGATCCTTGCAAATAAATTCTCAGATTTTTTTGAATGTTTGTAAAATAATTTTAGGTAAGTAGGTATGTATAAACCATACTGATGAAATAACATATATTTTTCATACCTCCTCCTTGAAATCATAAAATACCTTTGAGTAGTAATGTATAAATACTAGAGTAGGCGCGCAAACTGACTTTCTTGCAGCTATAATTAGAGTGAATTCACTCAACACCAATCAGTCTGTGCCAAGCGCTTACAAAATACAAATACAAATACAAAAAGCTTTATTCAGTAACAAACTTAATTTTAGAACACAATTTGATTGGAGCTTCCTTTTAAGTAAGAAATACCTGTGCCAGGCTTGCCGAGCCCTGACGCGTTTGATTGCGAGAGTAAGAAACTAAATAATGCCGTCGTGTGCTCTGCGGCACTGTAAAAACAACACAGTAAAGACACAAAAAAGCGAAGGAATAACTTTTCATACATTTTTTTACATTTTCATAAAGTACCCTGTAATATCAGTAAAATACTCATATTCAATCATATTTAGTGAATTACAAAAATTAACAAAGCGACAGCCATATTTTCTCTTTGAAAATCAAAGAGTAACAAGATTGTTACATTCAGATGTGACATTTTCGAATACCAACGTGTGATGCATGTCGTATATTTCGTATATTTTTATTGCACATGAAAATTCACATTACAAACTTATGGAAAGTCCAATGAAAGAAAAAAATACTCTACCTCTCGTCCAGAGGCCGGGCACATATTTTGTTTGAGCTAGCGTCTCTAGTATTTATACATTATTACTCAAACTAATATACAGACATTTTGAATTGCCATTTCATGTATGATTTGCAATTTCCATTATATCTTCGGAATTTGATGTTAAGATGTTTGAGACAAACATACAATATTTTTTTCGTAGGTCATAATCGTAAACAATGATTGGGAATAGGTAAAAAGTGTACATAATCAAAGTTGTAGAGAAATTTATCAGCTTTCATTATATGATACAACAAAATTTCCTATGATTCGTTGATTTCGAGATGTGAGCAAAAAACCAAAAATTGGGACCTTTTTGCCCTTTTTGGTATGTTTGTGCCCTAACTAGTCCAAACAAATTCCGAAGTCAAACTTTAGGCTTTACACTTTTCAATCTAGTCCCAACTTTTTAGCACTCCTAAACTATAAAGTTTTACAACCCCTGACGCGACAATACAATGGTAAACTTTAGTATTTCAAATAGCTTTGTATTGACAAGCACAGAGTAATATTACAAAGCAAAGTGGCATGACATAGTGACCTCAAAATTAAAACTCATTGGTAGAAATCTATTAATATGGAACTAAGGTTGTGGATAATTCTTCTGGCTATAGTGCATTGTGGTAAGTACCTCTTATCAAAAACCATGAAACATAAACCCCAAGCCTAAAGCGTGGAAACAAACCTAATAATTAATAAATACTGAAAATCTGTGAAAATATATACACCATTGTATCCTTTATCAGTCTCGGCCGACCCGTGTACAAATGTATCAGACTTCTCCACCCGACTAAACACAATGCTAGCAGAATACTACAAAGATGTGGCCCCTACAACTGATGCTCAACTTGAACTGAATATCTCTCTTACGGCTAAATACTTGGGCTTGGATGAACGGGGATCAACTATGCGGATGATAGGACAAATAACATACGTGAGTGACAAACTACTAAGCATATTTCTATATCTATATAAAGAACTTTTGATTTAAGTTCTACAATCAATATTTTTTCTCATCTTCATGGTGGTTTATTTCACCGATAAATGTATTTTACTGATGGAAATATTGAATTTCATTTCCAGCAATGGAAAGACCCTCGACTCTCGTGGAACATGACGGAGTGGGGCTGCGACTCCATGCCCGTGTCCAGCGAGCTGCTGTGGCAGCCAGATGTCCAAATCCTGAACGGTGACGTCACAGGTGGGCTACCAACCGCCACTACAGCCCCTCTAGAGTCGAATTACTAATCTCATAGCACGAAGGGAAACAATGGCCAGAACAAATCCTTTGACTAGCATTTTAGTCAAGAGGCCAGTGTGGCTGCCAGTCTTAATTGGGGCGGCGGCGGCGGCCTGACTATTGGCACCTATTGGCTGTCTATGTAAGGCGTTCGACATAGTCGATAATGACGTCCTAATGAATGAAATACGTCAATTGCCTACTGTATGCGGACAATTTGAAATTGATAGTTCCTGTGAGATCAGATGATGATTGTCAGCTATTACAAGAAGATCTTGATACTGTTCTTAGGTGGAGTGTTAACAACAAACTGTTATTCAATGTTACATCATGTCATTCACGCGCTCCCCTCGGCCTATTAGCGCGATGTATACGACGTAAGATTGGGGGGAATACTAAAGGATTCCGGGTTCTGGGTGTGGTCCAGCTGCTTTACTCGGCCCTAGTGAGAACCAAACTTGAACCTAGCTCGGTTGTTTGGAATCCGCACGATAGTTCATACGTCCTTATGCTCGAGAAGGTACAAAAAGCTTTCCTAAGATAAGAGGAAATTTGGACACTACCCCTACCTCTACTCATCCGCTTTTATATTAGGTATGCTCGGATACAACTCACTGGAGGTCGGACACACCGAACAGCTACTGACTGTGTGTCGATTGTTGCGAGGCGACAGTGACGGCGCCGCGCTTGTCGGTACGGTATGCGCGCTATTCGTGCCCGACAAATATCTCCGCGCGCTCAGGCACCAGCGGCTATTAGCGGGCGGCACGCACCGCATGGTGGCGCGCCAGCAGTCTCCGCTGGTGAGGGCGTGGAACAGTCTCAACGCTCTGTTGGCTGCAGCACCACTAACTGATCTGTTTGGTGATGCGTGGAGGCTTATTGTGCGAGAGTGTGTAAGGTTCTGCGAGTTGAATGTGTGATGTGAGAGAGAGAGAGAGAGAGAGAGAGAGAGAGAGAGAGAGGGTAAGAGGAAAGGCTAAGGCTAATGTCCGACATTACTACCTTCTTAGATAGGTCAATACTCGAATTGCTAGCTTAGCCTTTCCTTTCTCTCATGACTTCCCATTTTGGCTCTTCTTTCTAACAAAATATTAATAGTTTTTAACTTCAAATTCAAGTTGGGCGCGGTATTTTAGCAGACTTTAGGGTGGCGCATAGTGAAAATGGTTGGGATCCTATGACGTACAATGATTGTATGCAAACGTTACAAACAATACATACTTTGAATTATTATAATTATAAGTGAGTTTCTTCCTATTTGGTAAAATTTTTTAGTCTTTTGATATTCAACCAAGAATAATGTATTCCAGGTGTGCCAACCATAGAAGTGCCAGCTCAGCTCTCCTTCGATGGTCACATATCAACTCAGGCGCATCTCGACGTGACAGTCCCGTACTCTATAGACCTGACGGACTGGCCGAATGACCGGCAGACTGGACACTTCACATTCGGGTCCAGGACCATGTCGTCTGATGACCTCTTAGTTGAAGTGGAAGGGCATTTGGTAATACGATAGATAGATCATCTTCATCATCATGTTCAACCACATCGACCTACTGCTAGGCATAGGCCACTTCACATTCGGGTCCAGGACCACGTCGTCTGATGACCTCTTAGTTGAAGTGGAAGGGCATTTGGTAATACGATAGATAGATCATCTTCATCATCATGTTCAACCACATCGACCTACTGCTAGGCATAGGCCACTTCTCTTTAGCGCCATCCTCGAAGTCCTGTGGCAACGGCATCTGCATTTCGTCGAATTGATGATATCGTCGCGTCGGACAGTTTATTGGGGAAAAAGACGGATATTTCTATCTTTTGGTACATACCTAGAATTTCGATATAATATGATAATATTGTTTCAGGTTTACGAAGAATTGGAGGGGCCATGGCGGGTAGTTAGCTTAATCGTGAAAATGTTGGAGAAGGATGCATACCAACTCGAGAAAAATTTCACTTTTCAGGTGAGTACCTGTACCTGTAATGACGAACAGTGTAATAATTCGTATGTTTTCGGCAATAATTCAAGACTTTTCCAAAGACCGACCAAGATCTAAAAGGACATGCACTGTTTGTATGTAAGTAGTACCTAGTGATGGGATTCTTCCCGGAAATAAACCTATTTTGGGAGAAAAGGTGGAACAATTCCGGAAAAAAAAACCCAAGATTGTTTTTTCGCGGGTAAAAATGTTTTTTTAGTGTTTCAAGTCTTTCACGCATCATGAGTGTGGTGTATATGGATGGAGGAAACATATACAAACAAAAAATTACATCGCGTTCGCGAGAAAATTGGGAGTAAAGATCAGCTGCTACAAGTTGATTTTTTTCAATTCCTCCGCGCACAACATATATAGTATTTATGGGTAGAATACAAAAACGAAAAATGACATATTATATAAGATGATTAATTTTGAAGGTTCAGTAGGGCGTAATCGGAAACTATAAAATATAGAAGTTTTTGTTGTTAGGAACGATGAAATCGATTTCGATAAAGGGAAAATCTGCATCATTCTTTTTTAGGGTTCCGTACCCGAAGGGTTCCAAACGGGACCCTATTACTAAGACTCCGCTGTCCGTCCGTCCGTCTGTCACCAGGCTGTATCTCACGAACCGTGATAGTTAGACAGTTGAAATTTTCACAGATGATGTATTTATGTTGCCGCTATAACAACAAATACTAAAAAACAGGATAAAAGAAATATTTAAGGGGGCTCCCATACAACAATTCTTTCAATACCACATACAAACTTATGGATGCACCTGGTTACGTACATGGAGTGTGAAAGTAACCGCACCAATAACTTTGTAAACAATATTTTGCTGTGTAAAATCCAAACTATTCACTCCACACCATCGCTTCCATTGAACGGTGGTACGGAACCCTTCGTGCGCGATTTAGACTCGCACTTGACCGTTTTTTTTTTTAAACTATGGCCATAAAATTTAATATCTCAAGTGTTTTAACCAATACCTTCGTTTGCAAGACACTATGTATATTAGGGTGTCCCTTATTTTCAGACAAATATTTTTCGTTATTCATACGCATATCCCCAATTTTTTTTTAATTTTTTTAAACATACTTAAAAACAAAATTTTAGCTTCCTACGTCAATATTTACCTGTGCCGACAGGGCTCTGTAGCTGTAATACTAGTCATCAATAATTGGGGGGTATGCGTATCCATAGCCTAGGAAAAAAAAACATGCATTAGACATGTGTACACATTCAATCCATTTGCATGTAATCGATGTGAATGCGCTAAGGGACACCCTAATCTATAGGTATTATTATTTTTTCGATATTTTGTTGTCAGCGGACAACACATTTGGTTTGGTTAGAGGACACTCATTACAAATGTCATTAGGCGAGCAAAGCGTCACTAGGCTTCCAGCACAGCGTGTGGTATACCTTATGAAGAAACTATAAAACCTAGGGGTTTGCGCTTTGACATAGTGAGTTAAGTTCAAGATTAGTTTCCATGAATATCATTGAAATCCTATTTTCTAAATAAACCCATAAATTCATAAAATCAATTCTATGGACGGCAATTGTTATACTATAGCGGCTGCGAGGCTCAAATAACGCAAAAACAAGCTCTCAAAAGACATCGCCTTTCAAAGCTGATTTTTGTCTCGGTTCGTAGAGAGCCAGAAGTATTTTTACTGGTAAATCCCGGTAAACAACATTACGTGACATATTGTTTACTGCGTAAATAAAAAGATATCTGGCTCTTGACTCGACACACGCGAGCACCCCACGCGCTTATCTCGTCTCTCATCGAGCGATGAGGCTTCACCGTTGTGGGGTAAGGTGGAGCGGTTACAGCTGAAGACCAACATGAGGGTCCGGCTCTTCAATGATCAGGAGTCTGGACTCTTCGCTCAAACACTCCTGGAGATCGGCGAAGGTCGCATTCCGACGGATGGACAATTTGACAATGTTGTAAGCACGGAAGATAATCTTATTAATGAGGTATTTCCGAGCTTACAACAAAACCTGGCCTACGAGAAGTGGTAGTGCGAAAGAGCTATCATGTCACCCGAAAACGAATCGATGGGAAAGCCTACATACTTACATCTCAATAAACACGGTGATGACAACTGACGATGCAACTACATACAGTGTAGTTCTTAAATTCTTTCGACCTGTCAGGGGTGCCCTCCCATAAGTTGCAGCTCAAGGTTGGAGTGCCAGTCATACTGATGCATAACCTGGACGCGCACAGATTATGTAACGGCACCAGGTTACGCGTCACAGTTCGTTCTGTTCGTCGTGTTCTGATGATGTACTGTAATTCTGCATCCTTTCTTGTCCATGTTGTAGAGACGGTCAGGGTTCAAGTAGGTATATCCAATTCATCATAAAGTCCCCGGACCACTTGAAAATGATTTCGGACTATTGTCTTGTTAATTTTTTGGGCCCTAGCCTAATTCATGATTTGGGATTTTTCGCTTTGAAATCGAAGGATTTCTTTTGAGAAAAAGTCTGAATCAGTCTGGACCTGCCATTAGCTTTTTTTTGTTTTGGAATTTATTTGGGATATCTTATCGTAAAATTGGGAAATCTGCTTTCTTATAAACAGTGGAGTAAAGAGGCAAACCAATTTCAGCAAATCTCTTGATCCTTTGACATGGTTAATTTTCTTGATATTTATTGAGAGTAGTCTGTCTTCCTATGACTTTTGATTTTAAGGAATCATTTGTATAACGGCTTATTTCAAATGATTCCTTAGTTGTTCTGGGAATATGGTATTTTTCATCTGCAGCTGTTGACTTAGATTTTGGTTTGAACTGATTCAATAGCTGATTTTAAATTTTCTTCATTCCAACGCCCCCGCTTCTTCGGGGAAGACATTTGATGATCTATGAACAAATAACAAAATATATAGATATAAGAGTATTTGTAGCTTGAGTAAGCACTAATATTCCGCGTGCGAGTCTGGGCCTTGCTGTGTTGACCCGGTAGTACCTCATATCACACTCATCGTACGCGAAATACTTTAAAAAAGAGAAAACTTTTTTTCCCGGAAATACTCTCATTTTGGAATAACTCCACAGAATACTTCCAAGACCCATCTCTAGTTGTACCTAAGGCGAGATCTCTAACGACATATCACTTCCAGCAAACCACGTTTAACAACCATCTCTCTAGATCTCTTGTTAGAGATTGGTTTCATAGAAAAAGTCGATTGTTGAACAGGGGTAGCCCAGTTCAGCCCAAAAACGACATACATATGCACAACATACATTTACGATTGATTGATTCGTTCGTTTTGGACAAGAAGATTTGCAAAGAGACATCTGTTGAGCCAACAGTATCCAGCGCCCAAACACTGGTGGAACGACCAGTGTTGGGGCCTACCTCCATCATTTATCTAAGGCGTTATACATCCGACCACACAGTTTGACATACACTCAACGTCTGTGAATCGCTCGAGTATGACTACATTTAAGCGGCACTTTATTAGAGCAGCAGTTCATGCATTCGGCCATAAGATAAGCCCTAAGACTGATTTAGACAGGGTAGGCAGCATCGGCAGCAGTCGACAGCTGGCTTAAAACGTGGCGACAGCATACTTGGACGCATCGACGCGCGAAGTCTGCTGTCGACACATTTTAAGGGTGCCGTCGACGCGCATGCTGCTCCTGTGAAAGAGCTCTTACTTACCCTGTCTAAGCCTTTATCTTTCTTTCAGTTGACAGTAGATCGGCAAGCCCCAACCCACTTCGCCGCCACCACAGCCGTGTTCAGTGCCGCCATCTGCCAGCTGATTGCCGCGACACTGATGCCGCTTGAACACAGAGGCTCGCTGTGTGGGTGCGCCGCGTTCACTGCTTCCTTGTGGTATGTTGATGCGAAGAGTACATTGGTACTGCTTCTGCACGTACAGTCTTTCAGTCTTAATGATTAGTGCTAGAGAAAGTACATAAAATTAAAGCATTATTTAGACAATCAAAAATAACGTTTTCCCGTACGGAGTGGCAGAGGCACAGTAGCACCCACTTTTAATGGAGTATGAGTAAACGCTCTACCCAAATTTTACTACATTTTTCTGTTATCTCCTAGAACTGCCAGATATTATGTTGAGCGGACAATCAGTGACAAGTCTGTAAGTCTCTAATTTCCTGCTTAGAACTTAAAGTAAGTCCTGCTCTTCAACCAGAGAGATACTGCCTCCATTTACGCATTAGGTGTCGTGCTTACAAATTCCAAATTCCAAATGTCTTTATTACTGTAGATATTTACATATACTTAGCAATCGTCATTTTTGCCACTTCTCTACATTGGACCACTGTGGGAGAAGGAGTGGCGTAGAAACTTCCACAGATTGATTTTTAGATCTCTTTTTTAAAAATTGCTTATGCTTAACTAATACAAAATTATTAACAGCAAGGTCTATGTTGAGCCAGATTAACCCCATACAGTCTCATCATTTAAGTAATCTTGAACATTGTAATATCCCTTTTTCGACAAGGTCGCTTTAACATGCTTTTTAAATCGCTCAAATGGCAATTTCAATATCTCCAGAGGTATCTTGCTGTAGTAGAGAATGCATTGACCCTTGAAAGAATTGCTAACCTTCGCGAGTCTAAACCGGGGCGCAAGTAGTCTGTGATTATTTCTTAAGTTAACATTACAGCTATCGCTAAGTTTGGGAAATTTTGTAAGGTTCTTGCGTACATACATTATATTTTCGAAAATAAATTGACTAGCTACAGTTAGTACGTCAATTTCATTAAAAAGCTCTCATAAGGAGTCTGTGCGTTATAAATTATAAATTGCTCGAATAGCTCTTTTCTGTAAAATAAAAATTGTTTGAATATCCGCTACTTTCCCCCACAACAAGATACCATAGGACATGACACTATGAAAGTAACTAAAATATACTAGCCTAGATGTAGCCACATCCGTGTTTTGTCTGATGTTCCTAACAGCGTAAGCCGCAGAACTTAATTTACCAGCCAATTTATCACTGCAATTTGTTATCAATGGTTATTCCAAGAAACTTCGTGTCATTTACTAATTCTAACGTATTGCTGTCCAACACTAAACTGGTCCCAACTTGCCGGACACTTGGAAGTGAGAATTTGATACATTTGGTTTTACCAGCATTTAACAATAAATTGTTAACTGTGAACCAATTCAAGGTTAAAGATAATACTCTATTGACATCATCAAAATCTTCTTTTTGTCTTTCAATTTTGAAGACCAGTGAAGTATCATCAGCAAACAACACTATGTTAGTCAATTTCTCCACCATAAAAGGCAGATCGTTAATATATACCAGGAATAAGAAAGGGCCTAATATGGAACCTTGTGGAACGCCAATTTTTACCCCCGATCCATCAGATTTAACGCCGTTGACTTCTGCCTTTTGAATTCAATATACTTTATTGCACAAATTCTATTGCTTAGGTATGATCTTAGTAGATCCAACGCTTTATTTCTAACTCCGTAATGATTTAATTTCATTAGTAGCGTGTCATGATCAACACAATCAAATGCCTTTGACAGATCGCAAAAAACACCGATAGCATCCTGTGCGGCTTCCCATGCAGAATAAATATGAGATATAATGGTAATACCTGCATCCGTAGTCGATTTACCCCTAGTGAAACCGTATTGCTTGGCGTGGAGTTGTTTTGTACGGTTGAAGTGTGAGAGCATTTGATTGAGTATAATCTTTTCAAAAATTTTACTTAGTGCTGGAAGAACCGATATTGGTCTGAAATTTGACGGATCTCCCTTGTCTCCCGACTTGAACAGAGGTATAAGTTTACTGTGTTTCATGAGGTCTGGGAAAGCTCCATCATCAACACATTTATTAAATATATAAGCTAGGTGTGGGGCTATAACAAGTATTATTGAACCAATGACTTTGACTGATATACCCCACAGGTCTTCAGTATTTTTTATGTTAAGTAATCTATACGTTTTGACAAAATCCTGGGGATATACATGATAAAATTTGAAATCTACATTACTGATGCTAGTGCTATTTTTTAATAAAGCCTCTGCTTCATATGGAGATGAATTTAGACGCTCTGTTGTGAGTAAGGGTGCATTGGTGAAAAATGTTTCAAAAGCTCGAGCTACCTCAGCGTTGTATTTAACAACATCATCGTCAACCTATCTTTAAGCAGAAATCATTATCCCTTGGTATAACTTTGCCAGTTTCACGGTTTATGATTTGCCAAACCGTTTTCATTCTATTATTTGAATTTTGTATTTTTCTATTAATGTGTAAAGTTTTTGCAGTTCTACAAACCAACTTGAAAGTTTTGGGAAATATTTTTAACATAGTCATGAAATTTTATATCAAAGTTGTAGGTTTTTTGTTCATAAAGGTCATACAAGATAGCTCTACTTTTACGAATTCCAAATGTTGCCCAGTCATTAAATTTAGGTTTACCATTGTTGGCACTGACTTTCTTTAATTTAAAAACTGTATTGAATTCTGTTTGAATAATGTTGAAGAAGTCAGAATAGATTTTGTTCGGGTTCTGTTCATCAAAATCCGGTACTGGCAAACCCATATCTAAGTTTTTCATATACATCTCTAGTCTATGGGATGTAATAGGCCTATAAAATGATGGATCAGTCTTATTTTCACTACTAATTTGGAATGAAACTGTTTGACCACTGTGATCGGATGGTAAACAGTTATTTACATTTTCACTTGTGAATGCACAGTCACAAAAAACGTTAACTAAGCAAGTTTGGCTGGTAAGTGTAATTCTAGTCTGCTCTAGAAATACATGACATAAATTAAATGATTTGAACAGAGTTATTAATCGTCGCTTCAGTGTTCTATCTACAAGCAGATCTACATTAAGATCGCCACAAATAATTAACTTTTTCTGTTATTACAAAGTTTAATGAGGGCTTCCTCCATAATTTTCTCGAATATTTCAAAATTGCCATGGCCTTTTTCATCTCTCGGAGGTCTGTAGACACAAACAATAATATGACTATCCAACTTAACACAAGATACCTCTATTCGTCTTTCTACACTAAGTGTAAGAATATATTTCCGTTGTTTCACCTTAATATTATTTTTTACTAAGATAAAAGAACCACTTCTATCAGCAGTCTTTCTATTGTAACTACTGACAATTTTGTAATTATTATGTTAAAAGACATCATATTTTCCTTTAACCAATGTTCTGTAATACAAATAACATCAGTGTCCGAATTATTAAGAAATAATTCTAATACAAGTTCTTTGCCAGGTAGCCCCTGCATGTTTTGATGGGTAATATTTAAGTGGGGCTTACCCTTTGTCTGAATATTATTTAATATTGGGATATTATTACACTTTTTTGACTTATTTAATTCGGGCAAGATATTACACATTTTTGATCTCCTATGCTTGCTTGATATATTTATTGGCTTATGTATGCTAGAGATTTCCTCTATTGTCTTAAAAACTAATTTAAATTACTTGGAATGTCTTCCAAAATCCCTTGTCTGTGCTCAATAGAAGCAGTCAGGTTAGCCAAATTCTTGGCTGTAATACAAAAAAAATAAGATAGCGACACAGCTACCTGTCGTTTGTAAAAATCTGAAAGGTAGTAACTACCTTTGGTCAAATAAACATTATTACTAACATAATTGTTAGAGTCAATCAAATTAATCAAACTATTATTATTTGACATTGTATGTAATGTCATATTTAGCTTATATCTAAGATCATTTTTAGCTTGTGGCAATCTTTTACTGTATGGTAAACATAACAATTTTATTAACATTCAGTGACCAGTGTTTCAAAATATTTAATTAGGTCCCATTTGTTTACCTCACCATACATACACGCAGCGCCATCTAGGGTCGAGTAGCGGAACTAAACTTATTCTCAGCAGTCCATATTTACCGTCTAAAATTTCATGTTCGAACGAGTAATTAACGTAACCAAAAGCTACGGTCATCATGAGTCAGTCCACAGAGTACCTTGTTATATACTGAAAAGTCAGTCGTTACTAATGATGACCGTAGGAAACACGGAGGGATAACGATCCCTTTTATCCCGATTAGTTCACCTAAACTGATTCACCTACTAGGTGAATTAAGTACACTAATGGTAAACTTTAAACACCAGGTGCATTAAGGGCACTTTTAGTAAACTTTAAGCACCGCATTAAATAAACTTATATGAAAACTTTATTCACTTACAAGAACATTTTTATCAGTGGATATTTGCACTTGAAATTTTAAATTGTTTATGATTGTCGTTGTTGTCACAAAATTTTCTCGCAAATGAGTTGAAATGTTATTATTATCCAGGTTCTTCATATCTTCAGATCTTACTTTTTACCATTCTGTTCTGTCTGTGTTGTGTTCTGCTCATTCGTTTCTTGCTATATCTATGACACAAACCGTAACATGTGCAGTTTCTTTAGATTTTTCATCATCGTGTTTGAAATAACAACAGAATTATAAATACAACTACCTAATCAATAGAGGAGAAGGTGGTATCGTGGCCCCCCCTTTTGTTTTAGAGCTATAAATATCTTTTAACCCCGTTTGGAACCATTTACCTGCTATCAAGGACTTCTAAATGATTACGTGATGTTTTTTTTATTAGTTATGATAAAAAAAACATCACGAATGAAAGTCTTTCAGTTTTAGAGAAAACATATGTATTTTAAAATTATGTAGAAATGGCGGACCTAGGTTACCTGAGGGTAATATGGCACCCAGGGGGTTCATATTAAAAGTATGAGATCAGTAATGTATTACCTCTACATATAATGTTCTATAAATTCTATTCTTAATTTAACGGCAGAAATCACAAATGTAGTATTCCCCTTCAGGACCGGCACAAATCTGATGAGCCCAGAGACCACATTCCTCTGGCGTTGAATCTACGATTCTCCTCGTTTGTCGTTAGAATAACATGTATCACAAAAGATGCAATTAGCATCCATGTTTTCGGCTGGTCTTCCATTCTCATGCTCAGTGTCGTCATCACTGTCGCCAGATTCATTTTGAGTGATCGCCAGATTCTCGTCGTCCATCAAGTATGAGCATTACAGGAGATTCTTCCGATGGACAAGTCTTCTTAATAAAATGTTTGAACCACTCCGTGAATAAGTTTCCTTGTATCCAACCAGAAGGATGGAATTTTCCTATGGCACCAGGAGGAGCACCTTTCATGAGGGTGTCAGTGAAATTAATTCGTGGGAATATCATGATCGGTGGAATGTAGTTTCCAGATACACTCATATAACAAACTAATATCACAAGAGATCCTCGTTCTGCCGCAGTTAGAGCACCTATCTGTCTCTTGCCTTTTTTACCAATAACCTGAGGAATTTTAGTTTGGACGATTGTAAGCCCAGTTTCATCTACATTGTAGATCCGATCAGGAGCATATCGTTTCTTTTCAAACTCAGCTTGTAGAATTTCAAAGAACATCTTGACTGCTTCGCGGTTAAAACCTTGAGCACGAGCATAGGATGTGCCTGTTTGGCTTCTAAGTGATAACTCATGTTTATGCCTTCTGAGAAAGTGGTCTAACCACGCTCGCCCTGCCACCTCATTCCTGAAAGGGTGCTCCATTTATTTTTCATTGCTAGCTGAAAAGCCAGTCGACGAACGTCCATCCGTGTCAGGCCATAATATTTAGCCTCCATGAACAACAGATACTCAACCAACTTTTTTTTCAATAAAAGGTGAAAGTATGGGACGTCTACCTAAATGCTTTCGGACCACTGATTCGGTTGACATGGTATCTTTAGCCACTCTTCTTAAAGTGGTTCTAGGGACAGCAAAGGTTTTTGCTGCCCTTTTATATCTCATCAATTTCTTCCTAACAGCTTCCACGGCATTCTCCATTTGTTCTGGATCCCACGTTCTTCTTTTACGTCTAGGTGACATTGTAGTAGTGCGAGGCATCTAAAACCAATAAAAACAATGAAGACTATCAATTTTTTTTGATCTCAGCCACACGACCTGCATCTAATATGGCCCCCGGGGGCCATATTATAAACAGTTACGGGAGGCCGCATTGAAAATATCACACTCTGAAAACAAGAAGGCACGAATACGAATAAATCAGAAAAATCAATGTTTTACCTTCCATAATGGACAACTGGGATGATGTTGGTGATATTCTGTTCGTGAGGATGCACAAAACACCTGTTTTTAAATTTTTTCTGCACAAAAGTTTAACGCACAACAAAACTTTGCAAATGCCATGCGGCGACGAGTTCTGACCAATCAGAGGGCTTGAAGTTTGTTGGGCCATATGGTGGCGTAAAATTGTCCCGGTGATGTGACGCACGTAGTGCAAAAGAAAAACTGAAGATGGCCGTAGTGGTTATATTTATTAGAGCAGGGGGCCAATTTAAAAGCAGTGGCCACGATACCACCTTCTCCTCTACGTTATCGCAACCCATCTAACGAAATCCCAATATGAAAAACCTACTTTTGTTTTTGTTACAGAGCCAGTGAATAGTAACATGTTTTTGCAACATCTCCACCAATAAGCACCATTTTTGTATTTTTTTTAAATATTGTCGACCGTTATGTAAAAGTACTACACCTCTTCCTCTGTGTATATATTTAAATTAAAATATTTTTTTCACTTCAATAAATGAAATAAATCTTTTATCTGGATAAAATTTTCACTCATTTGCGAGAAAATCGTGGTTCAACAATGACAATTAGATGTCATAAACACTTTTATCTACACACGTATCATAAACCTTCTTTACTGCGTACAAAAACCACACGTTACGATCAGCATAATATTAAACTACTTGGTAAAAACTCATTTCTTATCTGAAAAATTACACATTATGACCATAATGTGTAATTTTTCTACATATTATGACATTCAAATTTCGAACGCCGACGCCCGCCTGCGTGAAGTTGGTACTACAGAACAAGCTAAACAACTGCAGAGCCACAATGCCGGTCAAACATGCGGTTCCTGAACACATCAAAGAGAGCTTATGATATGTGTGTAGATAAACTAGTATATGTAACTGTACATAATTAGGCATTAAAACTCTCGAGTGATATTATTATGAAACTCGCCTTCGGCTCGTTTCATAAACCCACTCTCGAGTATTGATGCCCTTCATTATGTAGCAGTCACATAAACTACTATTATCTACACACATAAATCTTTACTGCGTCAAAAAACTGCACGTTACGACAAGTATAATGATATACTTCTTGGCAAAAACTAATTTTTTATCTGAATATTGGTACATTATGACCATAATGTATCAATATTTCGAAATATTATGACATTAAAATTTCGAACGCCGACGCCCGCCTGCGTGCCGCCCCTAGTTTGTCTGTGAAGTTGCTATGAACAAGCTATACAAGAGCAGAGCAATGATGAATGCCACAATGCCGGTCGAATATGCGGTTCCTGAACACATCAAAGAGAGCTAATGTTATGAGTGTAGATGTATGTAACTGTACATTATTAGGCATTAAAACTCTCGAATTTTAGTGCCCTCCATTATGTATCAGTCACGCAAACTACTTACAATAACATTTCAAGTGCAAAGAGTTCCACTGATAAAAATGTGGGTGAATAAAGTTTATTTAATGCACCCAGGTGAATAAGGTGAATGAAGTTACCTAAAAATAATTTTAATGCAACCGGTATTTAAAGTTTACTTAAAGTATACTTAATGCACCAAGGTGAATTAGTTCAGGTTAATTAAGTTTACGGAGGGTGGCAGAGAATTTCAAGATAGGGTGACTTAGCAATCCACCCTGATTAGATATCATATTTGTTGCAGAAACACAGTGTGTGGGTGTGTTGCGGAATCCTTTATATCTCTTATAGCAGTGGCGGTGGGCTAGCCCCTGTCATGCACAATGAAATTTAGCTATTGAATATGTCACGTTCTACCCTAGGTTAATCTCCGCACTGGTCCGCCTCCCCCCCTCGGCCACGACCCCCGTGGTGCTGCGGCTCATGACCTGCGCGTGCGCACTGAGCGCGGCGGCGTGCGCGTGCGCCCCGCTGGCGCAGCGCGTGGCGCGCACGCGCACTGTGCCGCCGCGCCTGCTCAGAGACCTGCTGACGGGCGTGTCGGCGGTCGTGCAGCTTGCGCCTGATGAGGTTGGTGTAGATTGGGACTGGCCCTGTACTTTTAGGACTAAGATACGAGTCAGGCGCAGTTCTTATTGACATCGGTCGTTCGTACGTCGTAAGCTCGCTTTTGTTCATATGTTTTTTATGCAACTGTTTTAATATCCGTTTGCACTATATAATTATAAGCGAGCAAGAGGTTAAGAATACAATCTTGGGTATGAAAAGAGGGATGTCACCGGGGCACGACGGACTCAGCATCGAGCACCTGCTGTACGCTGGTGTTCATCTGCCGCGGGTGTTAGCGTTGTTCTACTCAATGTGTGTTGTTCATTCATATCTGCCTGATGACATGATGAAAACGGTTGTTGTACCTATAGTGAAAAACCGAACAGGCGATATATCGGACAAAGCAAATTATAGGCCCATATCCTTGGCCACGGTATAGCGAAAGTATTCGATTGTTTAATGGAAAGGCGTCTGAACGAAATAATTCAGATACATGATGCACAATTCGATTTTCGGCAGGGCCTATCAACCGAAAGTGCCATTTTAGCCCTAAAGAGTACCGTTAGGTATTATACGGACAGAGGTACTCCTATATATGCGTGCTTTCTCGACCTTTCTAAGGCATTTGATATGGTCTCACCACCACCACCTGAGCTGATCTCTGTTTTTCGCTCAAGACTCAAGGCCGCTTGAAAATGTACCGTCGATGAGTCTAAATGGTTGCTGTCTGAATCGGGTAACCAAATTCAAATATCTGGGACACATAGTGGACAAACGTTTGAGAGATGAGTGTGATATTGAAAGGGAACGTAGGGCGTTGACAGTAATATGCTGGCTCGCAGATTTGCTCGGTGTTCAGTAAAAGTAAAGATAACTCTTTTTAAAGTTTACTGTCAATCTTTTTATACTAGCAGTCTGTGGGTCAGATGTACGCTGAAAGCTCTCAGCGTCCTTCGCGTCCAATACAAAACGGCTTTAGGAGGTTGGTGGGGTTGCCGCGCTTCTGCAGTGCATCGGCAATGTTTGTCGAAGCGCGCACCGACGGTTTTCACGCTATAATGCGGAAAAGGGCTGCTTCATTACTAGGTATAATGCGTGGCAGCAATAACAAAATCCTAAATCCTCTCTCGGAGAAGTGGAATAGCCCATTCACCCTCCACTGGATAAAAAATGTTAATTTGATTTTAATTGATAATTGGAATTTATTTTGACATTTCATAATTTGACATTTTATTTTTTTTTAGTTTTATTAATTTTTGTTGTCATTGTAGTAATGGATATGTAATGTGTTGATATATTTTACCTGTGATTTGATATTTTAATGTACTTACCTACTGTTATTATGGACATTGAAGTCTCACGTAATGAAATTGAATTGAATAATTATGAAGTCCCTCCAAGTCCCAAATAATTCATGTGACAACCTCATCGTCATCGTTATCCCGGCACTTACAAGACTAAGGAAAATTGATAATTACAATGGACTAAGCTACTGACTGATGATGACGACGTCATCTGATTTATTTAGGCGGGAAGCGGAGGGTCGGAGCTTATGTATAGACTGTGGTACCCAATAGTACTCGTATAACTAAATTTTGGTCGCTCCTCTACTCAACGTTTTATATTGGCAAGTTGCTGATCATATCAGTTTCATAGAAGGATTGATTTATGTACTATCAACCTTAAAGAGTAACTTATTTGTTAACCGATTAGCCCACGAAGGGTTCCCTCCCTCCTCGCAATATGAAAATACTACTTTCTGCTGCCTTCCGCTTGAATTTACTTCTTGCAACGGTACGGTAACTAAACTAAAAGTAAAGGGTTATTTAAACGTATGACTGTAAATCCCGTTTTGGTTTGGCAAAAATACCAGGTTTTTTCCTGACTGAATTACTGATTGCGACAAAAATGAGCGCGACTAGAAAGACTGGCTTTGTCTGACAAAATTACTGAAAAGAGCGACTACATTTCTAGTCGCACTATTCAGTAATTCAGGAAAGCAGCAACTTGAAAACCTTAATTCGAATATCATAAAATACAAAGCGAGCGTTGGACTTTGTTGGTCTTACATTTTCAACCTAACTCGAAGGATAAAGGGACTTCGCTTCGCTCACCCACTTTGCCCTTCACCTACTGTGGCCCATCACTTCGCCCTGACAGTCTTTATTTAGCCAATAAGCGGTGGCTAAACCATTCAGTGATTTTGTCACGCAAATCAGTCATTTTGTAATCATTCGCTCAGTCAGTTTTTTATCCGGTCGTTTTATCACTCCCCAAAACTGAATTCTATTGTTTTCAGGAGCAATCTTCGTCGAAGGCTGAAAGTCTGGCTTGGGCGGCGGCCGCTAAACTTCTGGACTACGTGATCATAGCGTGCGTGTGGCTCACGATATTCGTCATTGTGTGCATCTACATACACTGTGTTTAATTCAACAAACTATGTGTTTCAAAAGAATTGTCATTTTTAATTATTGCATTTTCTGAAAAGGAAGCTACTTTTAAATACCTTTGAAAAATGACTTTAGCGCGCTAATTCTTCCATACTACCCGTTATTTTTGCCCTATAATTGTAATAGTAGTTATGCGGCTAATTCGATACGATTGACTCGTCAAGGCTATTTCGTATTTGTGTAGTCTCGCTCCTTCTACTTGCCTCCAGAGAGCGCAATAAGATGAGAGTTCTAAACCGGAAACCGCGGCGAATACGCAATTTATAATAAAGAATACCCCATTATCGCACTTGTTACTAGCGTTGTTTTAAAACAACACAAAAAATATAGGATTCGAATCTTAACATAGAGTGGAAAAGTTCGAAATCGCGATGCAATGGTACCTAATCTGAAAAGGTCATTGCAGATGGCGCTGGTGTAATTGAAGGCTGTCTGCCTGTCAAAGTCGCCTAATTATATTTACTTCGTCTGATAATACAAGGTGACATTAAATTAGCTGACTATATTTTGGGGATTGATAGCACCAATAATTATGAACAACTTTTCCAAGGAAACATATGGTCGCTAATGAAAAATATTTTTCGTCCTTCAGTAAATTGACCCGATCAGATGATTACAAGTTACTATGGGAGACCAAAAAAAAATTATGGCGTTTACGACCATATGTTCCTCGGGGAAAGTTGTTAATAATGGGTACTATCATTCCCCAAAATATGATCAGCTAATTAAATGTCATCTTGTACATTGCATCCTAACCTCATTTGAGGATAATTTTGCCAGTGTCGAGTATATTTGAAAGATCATCTGACTGAGTTTGTGTTTTTAAAACTTACCTCAGATGAATGAAACTCTTTGCCTCCAATGACGCCATCCACCAAGCGCCCCGCTGTATCTGGGTTAACATTCTGTTCATGTCTAAATCATTTTATAGAAAACATAAATTATGCAGATACATACAGTACCTATAACATTTTTTATATTCCAACTGGATAAATAAAGAAACGTCCTTATTATCATGTCAACTGCTTATATTCATATAATAATTTATATTGGTAATAACAACACACTTTATTTTCATAAAATATTGTAAGTAAGTACATAATACAATATAATTTCTATCACAATTTTCCGTTTACCACATTTTATATTTTTCTGGCACCTATAATAATTATTATTCTCCAAATTTTATTTTTTGTATGTAAACGCAACAAATAAATCGAGATCTATTAAAATATATAAAATGCAAACGTATTTTAAATACGTACATAGTTTATCTACATAAGCAGGTTACTATATTTATATTAAGGTACTTCGTATTTGTCATATTTGTAAATTAAATCGGTTTCATCAATCGTCTACAATAGTTGGTCCGATTCTTGGTTGTATATTTTTATAACACTTCCCAGTCTAAATTACATTTTCCAATGCAAGTTAGGCTTCAAATATACCTTTTGGTTTAGAAAAATTTTGGGAAATTAGCGTACATATATATGTAGGGTATGTTAAATTTCATTTTTTCATAAAATTTCATAAATTTTTCAGCATTCAGTTTAAATGAACGACAAGCCCAACTGATTCAGTGAACGAATGGAACTTTTGGGTTAGATATTTACCCACACACCGTATTTACCCTACTATTGCTCTATCTCCTTTAGCATTGAAAACTCTATGCGGTAGGAAAACCGGCTGCTCGGACAACCTCTATACATAGTTCAAGAGAGGGAACATCATCTGGTATCGGAGCGCCAAGCGAACTGCTGCAATGAATGAATGAAACAATGAGGAGTTTTCTGTCAGTTGATTTAAAAAAGCTAGAGGGCATGAGAGAATAGCGCGGCCGCTGTGAGCACATGCTGTTGGCGTGTCCATCCACAATAGAAACCAGGATGCTATCCTGGGAGATACAACATCCACCCTTGAGCTCCTTGAACACCCAGGCCTCCTACTCCAGCTAGTGCAGAAGTTAGGATGGCTGAATAAGATGAGCAGGCGAAGTGGCCATGCGCAAAGGCCCCGCTTGAGCGGGGCAGGTGCAGGCACTACAATCCCCTTAATCTTTTGACCGCCCCAGTCGGCAATGGCCGACAACTGCAAAGTCGTACCACTGGCGCTTAGTCGGCTATAGCCAACACAATTTCTATATTACAAGAGACCATATTTCGTATGAATTAAGTTGAACTTTGCATAGCATAGCAAACATGTTTGGCATGTGAGTTTGTATTTGATGTGTGGCGGTCAAAAGGTTAAAGATGGATAGAAGAATTAGGAATGGAGGATACTATTTTATCTTTTGACCTCGGTGTAGTGCAAAGATTTTAAAAGTTGATTGTTGCAACACTAACTTATTTGAAATGTCACACTCGGCTCACGAACCACAATCATTACTACTCTGTGGTAGACCGCCGGGAGTTCAACGATGCCATCAGGTTAGCTGCTTTGATAACTGAGCTTTCAGAAAACCCGTAATTTGAATTGAGCTATCGAATATCTAACCTACTCTAAAGATCCCGGCAAACTTCTTGAGCCTGGTTTGTCGTAGTGGGGGAACTCTCACCCTCTCACTCACTACCAAAAAGACGTCTTTATCTCGCTTTCTTACCTAAACTATCATTGGTCTATCTCCAAGTCCTAGGAGGGATCGAGATTCACGGCTGCACGAACATCCTCGACAGTTTACCAGCGAGAACATCATCAACGAACCGAACGCTTCGAACTGCTTCAGTGAGCGTATGAAACTATTTGGATTTGACTATCTTATCTACACTACCATTGGTCTATCTCCTAGTCCTAGGAGGTAGGACAAACATCCGGCTGCACGAACAGCTCCGTATAGTTGACCAGCGAGAAGAGCATGAGCGAGCCGAGCGCCGAGCCGACCTGCGTCGCCGCGCCGGTCGCTCGCATGCCGCGCGCGCCGCCACAACGCGCCCAGCCGTAGAACCACATTCGCGCGTACGATACTAGTGCGGATGTTAACACCCATGCGACCACCTGGAAGCGGAAATAGGAAAGCTGAATTATGGATATTTATAATAATATTTTGAGACCTAAAAACATAAAAGGCCTCTCTTTTACACGTTTTTATTTTATTTTGTATTGATTTTTAACAAAAATTACAAATTTATAAAATCACCTGAAACGGAATGTTTTTTAAAACAGCGTTTAGTGACAGTACTACACCGGAAGTACGGGACGAAGTTATGCGTGAGTCTCCCTTTAATTTTCTAAGCATAATAAGGAGGAGATTGACGCATAGCCTTTGTCCCTTACTTCCTCTGAATTCCTGTCACTGATGGGTCCGTTGTCGCGCCAACCTGTCAACAGACAGTTTGAGCTCGCAATTTTTTAAAATAAATCTTAGTATTTAGATTTTTTCAGATGCTTGTGGAAGAAAAAATGCAGGTTGTACTTATATACGAGTCGAACAAATACCTAATAAATGATGATGTAATAGATCCCAGAGCTCCATGAGCCCATTGTTCTGTTCCCAGTCGGCTTCAAGCATACATTTATAAAAAAAAAAAGTTTGTGAATTCCAGCTCGCTCCTCCACGACATTTACTCAAAGTACAGCCGGTAAGAGAAATGCCTTGCGGTATAGTGTAGGTAACATCGGTATGATCTTAAACTGAATGGGTGTCCCACTTAGGAGCCGGCTACTATTGCTACTCGGTGCTTTACTTAACTTTCCATGGAGATCTGGGAACGACCCTTAATAAATGTAGCCCATTGATTCCGCCCCGAGGAGAATAGTGTCCGATACAAGCTAGGCCACGAGCGCTTTACTACATCACCCATACTCGAAATACTGTAACAACGGCAGTCATATATAACGGCAGGCATCGATTTCCAAATAGCGTAGCAAAACTTAACCAATAGGTTTTATTTCTCTCTCAGTTGGAACCGGGTTTCGGGCGCCTCTATCAGGTACCCGATAGAAAGTTTATTAATATAATAGTCGTGCTATAAAATTGCAACAAATGTGCTATAAAATTCAAAGCACATTATTGTACATAATCATAACTTGATTGTAAGATACATAACTTATCAATTATAGTACAAAGTACAATGTATGTACATTGCGCAAGAAAACATGATGCTACACAAAAGGGGCTTTGTTATAATACACACACTGAAACAGGTAAGTGTAACTGGGTGTATGGCTGGTACAGCTACAGGTCTTGCATAACAATCGACACATTAGAAGATCTGTTTGCAGGAAATGACGAAATCACCGTAGCAACAAGTATTCGTTTTTGTGTGCTAATCTTAATGATCATACAACTATTTGTAGCAACTATTATTTGTCATTGCTGCAATAAATGTTCATAATTCAGACAGTACTTCTTTGTAACTATATGTTCAGTAAACTAAGAAAGCAGATGTCATACATACATCTTCTATTTTAAATATAATAAAATACTGACCACTAGAGCTGACCCGCTAGCCAGTCCGAATAGCGGAGGAGCGGGGCTCAGCAGAGCCGTAGCCAGGATGTACGACAGTGGCACAAGCGCCGCCGACAGCATGCCAGCCAGCACCGGCGCGGGAACAGGCCTAAGCCACACCCCCGCTAAGCAAGCCGCAGGGTTCGCCATAGCCCCCAGCGTCACCGCCAAGTGATACGTCACAGTCCCGTAAGGCATACACGAGTAGGACTGCACCGACGGCAGTACCCCATTACTCAATGCGTTCAGCACCCCCATCAAGCACAACACCAACACCCACTTCACTTCTGTGAGTCTCACTTCACCCACTGCCTCGTCGTCTTTCGCCGCGACCGTTTCAGCCACCCGCTCGGAATCAAATCTTTTACACTTGTCTATTATTGTAAAACTGACTAAACTAACTAATGATAATCCTGACAGCATGAGTAGAAATACTGTTGTGTCAAATCTGGGCGGGGGATAGTGAGCTGTTAGAGTATTGTTTGCGCCGGGCACACACTCTGGCTCGCCGCCTACGCCCTGCAGCAACGCTAGGATGCTGGGCACGAATCCACTCAAACCCTCGCCAGCTAGGTAAGTCGCTAGATACACATCACGGAAATGTCTTAAGTAGGGGTAGAATAACACTGAAGATGTGCACCCGACAAGTGCAGCGAAGAATGTCAAGGAGAGGAACGATATTGAAATTTCGCTGCTGCCTATGATCGCAGTTTGTTGGTAGAGAAACGAATTGAAGCTCAGCGACAGGATTCCTATAGTGAGAAGGCCGTAGATATAGGGTGAGTCGGAGGCTCTGGGGAGTAGCCGCCGGAGGACAGCGTAGATGGCGAGTCCGATGTTGGCTAGTTGTACAGCGAGGACCATGGACGCTGGGAGGGCCCACCCTTCCGGGAGTTTGTCTACTAGTAGAGGCAACTGAACGTAGAGGCCGTTGACTCCGAGCCAGGTACCGAGGCCCCAGCAGGCCATCAACACGTCGAGCCCGAGCCTCCTTTGGGTCCACATCCTGGATTTACCAGGAGTTGCGTTCAGACAAGGCGTTCGCTCTTTTTCTTCGTTTAATCTGCAAACAGATGTTTGTATACATTGGATTGTCAAATTCATATACAATTGATGTGTTTAGAACGTATTTCATTCAAGTTAAATAATAACCTACGATACCATTGCCAATGGCAGAACTAATTACTTGATGAACGCGACGATTGTGTGGTGTAGATCGTAAACGTGTATAGCATAAACACTTGAAATTATTTTATCACGTAGCAAATATAGGGGCTTGTGGTTTATTGATGGGTGTATCGGTTCTTTGATATGTATATGTTACGGCTAAAGCTAGGTGTGAAACTAAACTTAAGTTTAGCCGGCTAGTCTTAAGATTAATTTCGAGCCTTGGCTAATGTCCGAAGTGATGTTAGTTCGTTCTTTAATCGGCTAGACTGCACATTAGCCGATGCGTTTCGTTTAATGTTGGACATTAGCTAGCTAATGTTGAAAACGAAGTATTAGTGCGACTTCGGGGAGCGGGGCGGGGTAATTTTATTCAGATGATAAAGCTATTTCTAATATCATGGCAAAACATTGCGGTAGCTTAGGTGAAGGGTAAAGGGGGTGAGCGAAGCGAAGCCCCCTTTATCCTTCGTGTTAGGTTGAACATGTACAAACAACAAAAACTATAATAATACGAGTATAAGTGTTTTTGTTGTTCTGACATGTTCAACCTAACACGAAGGATAAAGGGGGCTTCGCTTCGCTCACCCCCTTTATCCTTCACCTAAGCTACCGCAGTGTTTACGGCTACCGAATCATTATCATCACTTATTCCAGATTAAGACGGTAATTTTTCAACATTAGCCTAGGTATATTGAAAAATAAACTTAAGTTTATTCGGCTAATGTCAACCATATTTTCTCACCCATCTTTTCGGACATTAGCCGAGGCTCGAAATTAATTTTAAGACTAGCCGGCTAAACTTAAGTTTAGCTTCACACCTAGCTTTAGCCGTAACATATACATTCGTAGGTTTTAAGGCTATTCCGCTTACATGCGACGATTCGAATATTCTAATATCTAACAAACAGAGCGTAACAAACACTTGTACCTACAGGCCCTCACCAGTTTCCGAATACTCACATGCACGCACTATGTGTTATAGGTATGTTCTACACAAGCACATATCTATGTTTACCATTTAGGTTTAATAAACGAATTTACAAAACTACTGGGATAATTTGGTTCGTAGGTAACGTAAATTCTATGGAAAATTGTATCAAATAATTCCAAGTCTGGTTCTGAACACAACACTGTTGATGCATGGAAATAAAAGAATGAAATTAAATAATTTAAGAGACATGTACATTTGTAATATAATATACATAGTTTAGTGATAAGATAAATATAACACATCACGTTTTAGCAATAAATATATTATAGTATAATCAAATGTTTATATCATAGGATTACGTATTTAGATAAAAAATAAGGATTTTCCCTGAGTCTCATTACCCGGCAACCCGGGTAATTGATGACGATACGATAAAAACGTCGAATGTTTTGTTACTCGAAACCCGGCGGCCTAAGTTGACTGTGTCTGTTTGGCAGAGAATAATGTATTTTTATTTAAATACCTATGAAGGTTTTAGGGGGTTAAATATGGTATTGGGTTATGGTAATGGAATGGTAAGTTCGCGTCCGGTTAGGATGGCCGTAGGGGAAGTCCCGCCCATTTCTCTCACACCTACATTTCCCTATATCGCCCTTTCCTAGTGCTGCGCCAGTCTGCATCGACCCGTTTATCGATTTCGATATTGCTCACGTCGACTTGCACTGGTGTAATACAATGGCATCAGTTGCCACTTCATCACGTAAGAAAAGGGAAAACCAATGGTTCATTCATAAGCACGAGAACTCGCCAGAAAAGTACTGAAAAATAATGACATTGAAAAGTTTCGAAAAACTTGTTTAGAAACTGGAATATTAATGGATGATGTACGGTTAAGCACCGCACATTATTGTTCTTTAACCTGACATACTTAGCGTAAGTCGCCTACACTACATATGTGTAATTAACGTCTATAAGAAATTAGTGTTTTTGTGGTAATCACTCAACACGGGCAGTTTTACTCATCTCCTGACTGGGACCCCTCGCTATCATACCAAACCACAAATTATCATGTTAACTTTCTAGGCCGATCCCTACATTGTTACAAGGCCTTTCGAAGCCTTTTGATCTCGCGCGCGGATTCGTCAGAAACACATGAGACTGCAGTGCGTCGCGATAGTCGAAGTGCCAGTATCATATCATCTAGTGACCGACTAAAACTACAAATGTCGATCCTGTGAGCCAGGCAGCCTATAGCATCAGCCCGGGCAATCAAGGCCCTGAGTATCATCGGCTCGGGCATCCCAGGCCCTGAGTGTTACTCACTCGGGCACCGGCATCCCTGAGACAGCGAGCAGTCATCTAGTCTCGACGGTCCAGAGCAAGAGCATCTCGGCACGTCGCAACGCGTGGTGTCCTCACCGACTTCACGTCGTCTCATCACCTATCCGCATCCGATTGAAGCCTATCAAGTAAGATATTTTCTTTCACTACGGAGGCCTTAATCGAGAAACAGGTAGAGATTGCCAATAGCATAACAAATAGCATAACAATCCACAACAACATGAATTTAACAAATGCTCAGAAGCTGCAGTATTTGAAAACCAAGATGAAGGGGGAAGCGGAGCGACACATTTCGCAATACCACGTCACGGTTGAAAATTACGCCAGGGATGGAAAGTTTTGACTCACCGCTACGCAAACGCAGAAATTCTTGGATCAACCCGTCATCCGAAATCAATCATCGCAAGAAATTAAACAGCTTCACAATGCAACCCAGAAGTGCATACGCACTTTCCACAATCTGGGTGTCGACACAAATACGTGGGATCCCTTGCTGGTACATTTAGTGACGAGGAAACTAGATCCTGTGACCTACACAAGAAAGCTCGAGAATTGCCGGACTTCAAAGATCGTATGGAATTCCTTGAGATCAAATTTTCAGCATTGGAGCCGATATTACCTTCAGAAACGGAAACAACATCATCTACAACATCCACGTCTACAACATCTGCATAAAGAGAATTATCCTGGGAACAAGTCTGGGAGGTTCTTCAAAAATAATTACCAAGCATCCGCCACTCACACAAGCCATGCTTGTGCATTGTGTAACAATCAAGATCATAAGTTATACAAATGCAAAAGGTTCGCTAACATGTCGCCGGAAACAAAATTAAGGTCGCTAGCAAATTTGCATCAATTGCCTGTATAAACATAACGACAAGTCTTGTGTTTCTAAAAAACGCTGCCAAACATATATGCAAGCACACAATTCCATAGTCCACCGGGCGTTTGCAAATTCGGTAGCGTCAACGACCACGCCAAAAATGAGTTCACCTACTTCGACTAAACCGAGCAACAAACAACAAAGCGTAAATCACTTTGCCACCAACGATGAAGAAATATTATTGACGACGATAATGATTCAGGTCAAGCGTTACGATGGAACATACGTTACGTTGCGCGCTCTATCCTTATTATCAGAAAACGCTGCTCAAATGTTAGGTTTGCAGCGCCGCAGTTGCCATGCCTCAGTATCAGGCATTGGGACAGGCTCAAGTCAGAGCAAAGGAATGTTGACCATGCACTGCTCATCAATTTATGGTGGTTATCAATTCACTATAGAGGCGTTAGTGATCACACGCGTTCTTAATGACTTACCAAACCAAACATTTGGAACAAAGCCGTGGGAGCACCTACAACAAATCAAGCTGACCGACCCCGGAGTATAAACTATCCCGTACTATCGACATGCTGTTGGATGCGAGCGTTTACTCAGATATCATAATAAGTGATGGACTTATCAAGGCTGCGACAAGAACGCCCATAGCCCAGCCGACCAAACTTGGTTGGATTTTATCAGGAAATGTGAAAACACTTAACTTTCACGTCGTTCTCAATGATTTAACAGATATATAAAAATATTGGGATGTGGGCGACAGTCCTCTTTTTCCACATTATCATCGAAGTAACAGCTCTGCAAAGACTTTTATCAAGCTTACACAAAACGCCTGGCTGGACAGAGTGGTAGATACGAAATTGGTATTCCAATTAAACCTGACTTCGAAGAACATCTTGGATTTTCAAAGCCCAAAGCAGTTGCCCAATTCAAGCAGATTGAAGAAAAGAATGAAGCTCTATCAAAAAACTATAAAGCTTTTATGGTAGAATATCAATCATGGAACCATATGAGCCCCGTCCTATCAAGCACGGAACCCGTGTGCTTCCTGCCACACCATGGAGTACTGAAATTTGACTCCACGGCAACGAAGCTTCGCGTAGTTTTCAACGGATCTTCCAAAACTACATCAGGTAAAAGTCTCAACGACCTCATGGCATGCGGACCCAACCTACAGGCAGACTTGCTAACACTCATCATTCGTTGAATACAGCACAAATATGTTATCACCGCGGACATTGAAAAAATGTTCCGAGAGGTCTTTATCAGGGAATAGGATTAACCACTGCAGAGCATCATCTGGCGAAACTCGCCACAGGACCCTTTCCAGCACTATCAATTAACAACCGTGACATACGGAACCAAGGCCGCGCCCTATCTAGCAAGGGATGATGCCAGAAAATATGCGCTGGCATCCGCCGCTTTGGAAAAATATTTTTTTATGGACGAACTGCTGAATGGACACATCTCGAAAGAGCAAACTATCGAGTTGCAACGGCAACTTATTCAAATGTTGCAGGAAGCTGGGATGAATTGGACCACATTGGCTGCCACTATCATATATCAGAGAAGGATTTTGGTTTATTAGCGGAATCCGCACGGCCAAGCGACAGCTACGTCAAGTGTCGTTGCTACAGCAGCGAGAATCAACAGATCATGGGTGACCTACCACAACCCAGGGTCACGCCATCATGACCCGTCACACACACTGGCATCGACTTCACTGGATTCGTAGAGCTAAAATGTAACCGAGGAAGAGACATAAGGATAAGAGGCAGAAGCATACATTGCGATCTTCGTGTGCCTATCAACCAAGGCAGTTCACCTCGAGCTCGTATCAGACATGAGCACACCGACCTTCTTAGCGGAAATTTAACGATTCCGAGCTAGGAGGTCAATTCCTCGTCACATCTACAGCGATAGTGGAACTAATCTGGTGGTAGCAAACCGAGTCCTTAAAAGGGAGTATCAAGAAATACTCCAATGTATCAATCAAGATTTATTAGACGACATCGCCAATATGGATATTACTTGGCATTTCAATGCCCCAGCATGGCCTAGCGCAGGGGGCTCTGGGAATCAGCAGTAAAAAGTTTAAAATATCACTTAAAACAATTAGTGGGTGAACAAAAACTGACCCACAAGGAGTTCACCACACTGATCCATCAAATATAAGCATGCCTAAACTCAAGGTCACTGTGCGCATTGACAGAGGACTTAGGCGACAGCTACTTAACACCAGGACACTTCCTAGTAGGTGGTCCACTGATAACCAGACCACAGTGGGAAGCACCAACAAGGTCGAAATGAAGAACACCATCGAAGAACCTTGAAATCTAAGACATGGTTCTTATAATGGAGGACAATATGCCCCCAGGGAAGTTGGCCCAAGGTCGCGTAATGGTAGGGCACCCAGGAAAAGATGGAAATGAAAATCACTCTCACTAAAATCAAGGAACAAACTTGTAAAACGGCCAATAAACAAGTTGGTATTATTGTTCCTTCAACGACTCCTCAGCATCACACGCATTCGACAGCAGCATCAACCAACAACCATCAGCATCAGCAGACGCGGAGACACGCACGCCCCCGAAACACCGAAGACGAATATTTAAGAATATGTTCACAAAATTATTGCTTTTGTTTATAACTATGATTACGCCGAATACACAGCGAGAATCATCCTCATACAATATCACGCCGTTTCAAGACAATCAAGGCCGTACTTCGATAAAATAAAAAATCTGCAATTTATCAGAGACGATTGGAGACTAGTCTTCTTCTATAACATGACGACATATTGGAAAGGATTGTCGGATATCAAGGACTACGTTGCGCATATCAAGGAACAATTAAATATGAATCATCCATAACGCTGTATCATAGCGTCATAGACAGTCGGATACATAGCAAACTCACTGTTCGGAGTTTTAGACGCACGGTTCGCAGAGTAGTATGAGAAAGTCATACTGAAGATATCAACAAACGAAAATATCTCCAAAATATCATCAAGAATCAAACCATAGATAGTTATGGAAACTGAAGGTAGCATCATAAGAAGAAACGAGGACTTCATGAATCAACAGTTCAAGTTCATCAAACAACGACTTCTCAATATAACCAGAGAGGTAGACGAAGAAAGAGTCGCTAACAGGAACGCAATGAACATCACTTCGTCAGGATTGGCAGCAAATATCATTCTTTCACAATCACATCTGCGGCGTATTAATCTATCATCAACACAATCACCGATATCAGCAAAGGTCACATGAACACGCGTTTGTTATCGCCGGAGAAATTGCAGTATCAAATAAATAAAATATCAAGCCAACTACGGAGTGATCTCAGTCTTCCTATCGACAGTAACTCAATCAGAGATTTCTACAGTCATGAAGATGTTTGCAAGACTACACAAGAATTATTTAATCATTTAATTACATATTACGATCTTAAACAGCGAGGTGTACGAACCGAAAAAGATTATCAGCATCCCACAGAAGAGAGGACAAGATACCTACAACATCATTCCCACATTGCCGTTCCAAGCGTTCAATCTGAGGAAGGTCCTAGGTATGCTAATGTCATGGATATCGGCCAGTGGGTCCACGTTAACAAGGACAAGACGTTATGCTAGTTAAAAACGACGACGTTGACGACCCGAATAGCCGAGTCGGCAGTGACCTTGCCTGCGAAGCCAAGGGTCCCGGGTTTAAGTCCCGGTGGGGCCAAATATTTGTTTGATGAGAACGGATGTTTGTACCCTAGTCATGGTTGTTTATCTATCTAAGTATACTATTTATCTATATAACTATGTGTTTCGTTGTCTAGTACCCAAGATACAGAGAATCCTAGTTTGGGGCTAGATCAATGTGTGTATAAAGTGTCTAAGATATTATAAAAAAGCCCTTATACGATCTGAAAATTAAACATCTGTGCCATATAAAACAAATTAACAGCGAAATAAATAAACCATCACCCTGTAAATCCGAATTGTCAATATGTAAAGAGAGGCTGCACATTGAAGGGCAGTACATTCACAATACACGCAATTTTTTTTTTAAACAAAATCTACTATAAGGATATCGAGGATATCGAGGTCCCAGTAATGACAGACTTGTAAACACGACAATAACCATAAATATCATCAATGAAGCAGATAACCATGAGCACGATTGGGAGCATATACAACAGACCATCGCCACAGTCAAAGAACAGACGATGGAACGACTGACTTTTCATCATATGCACCACTACACGCTAATATACATAGTTTCAATCACGGTGGTAGTAGGTGGCATCCTCTTGTTCGCGAAGGTCAAGAAGGCTCGAGCTAGAGTATCAACAGCGCCGCGGCAAGAGGAGCAGCAGGCGACTCACGTCGATGCTAGTGCTAGTGTCAGTGCCAGTGAAGTGGTAAAGCTCGCAGCTTTGCATAGAGTGCTCAATGAGCTAAGTAAATCAGTGACTAGTGTTAATCAAGGGACCTTCGCTATTGTTAGTCGCTCTGTCAAGGACAAGCAATGTGACAACAGGGACACGGATAATATAAGTTATTTTTTTTTAAATAGCCTAAATGATGTCCCACTGCTGGGCAAAGGCCTCAATATTAGTTAAGACATTTAAATACTTTTATTTGGTTTTATCTTATTAATTTATTATTATACATTGTGTAATACCAATTACTATTAATATTTTCATCACAGCTCATCAATTTGTTATAATATGTATTAATTGAATTTCAATATTTGATCAGCTTTACTATAATCATAATAACAACACATTAAACAATTATAGTAGTTTATGTGACTGCTGCATTAAAACTCGAGAGTGGGTTTATGAAACGAGCCGAAGGCGAGTTTCATAATAATATCACTCGAGAGTTTTAATGCCTAATTATGTACAGTTACATACACTAGTTTATCTAAACACATATCATAAGCTCTCTTTGATGTGTTCAGGAACCGCATGTTTGACCGGCATTGTGGTTCTGCAATTGTTTAGCTTGTTCTTTAGTACCAACTTCACGCAGACGGGCGTCGGCGTTCGAAATTTGAATGTCAGTACCAACTTCACCGACAAACTAGGGACGGCACGCGGGTGGGCGTCGGCGTTCGAAATTTGAATGTCATTATATGTAGAAAAACTACACATAATGACCATTATGTGTAGTTTTCCAGATACGAAACGAGTTTTTACCAAGTAGTTTAACATAATGCTGATCGTAACGTGCGGTTTTTGAACGCAGTAAAGAGGGTTTATGATACGTGTGTAGATAAAATTAAATAAAATGACATAAATCCGCCAAAAGCTTGATAATAACTAAACTAAGAAACAAAATACATATCGCATACATATCGAAACGCCCGCACCAAACGTGCCCATTACACTGGCAATCAGCTATTATTACTCGTACTTGTTAATGTTATGTAGATGTTCTTCTCATCCTTTTGGAGAGGGCAGGTTGTACGGTTTAGCACCGCACATTATTGTACTTTACCTGACATATGTATTTAGCGTAAGTCGCCTACACTCCATTTGTATAACTAACGTGTACGAGACATACCTAAAAATAAACTAGTTTTTTTGTGGTAATCACTCAACACGGGCGGTTTTACTTATCTCTTGACTAGGACCACTCGCTATCATATCACACCACAATTATCATATTAACTTTGTAGGCCCATCCCTACAGATGATGGATATAAGATTAGAAAAAAAGATGGAAGATTTTATCATAGAAGTCGGAGACACCAGCGGCGAAAATTCCTTAAGTATTTCTAGCGATGATAGCATAGGTTAATTTGATTTTGATTGTGATAAAAAATATTAGTTTAAATAAAAAGGTGATCATATTCAACATACATTTTGTCGTCTTCAAAATGCATTTTTCTCTTGGTGAAGCTGGCGTAGTTGGAGGCAAAGATTTCAATTCATCTGAGGTTAGGTTCAAAAACACTTCACAGGGTCTTTCAAATACACTATGATGGACACTGGAAAATTGGACCTCAAATGAGGTTGCCACGCCATATGTAATAAGGGTGACGCTGTATTGACCTACCTAGCTAAAGCGAGTGTGAGGGTGTCGTGAAGAACTGCTGATGAGGAAGCAGCATCATGGTCCTCAGCCTCTGAAGACCTGGATATACGAAATGGGCTCTTATCCTTGCCATGATGTGTAAAAGTAAGAAAGGAATATATTATAGGAACGGTTTTCTTAGGCAAAATGTATGTTGCATTTTGGTGGTCCTTTTAAACAATTTATTACTATCTATTCTCATTGTGATTATAGATTAACTAGAACAGTAGGTAAAGGTATTATATATAATTTATTCGAAAAACTTACATCCTTGATCAGAATTAGTCCCAGTCACAGGTCACAGACAGAGAAGTGTTATTAGTCGTTCGTCAGATAGTCAGATAGTACCAGACTGAATAGAATCAAGAAACGTTAACATGCGTGTATGTAAAACTATTTTAATTTGTGTTATAAGGTTGCACAAGTTTGCGTTTACAATCTTTATTTGCTGAAGATTTATTTTATGTGCAGTGAGAACACACAAGGACCATCGCGTTCGTTAACCCTGTTCATATTACTATATTAATAGGTAGATACCTTTTAGTTTAAATAAGCCTCTTAGGTATCTTCTTCTTCTCCCACAGTGGTCCAATGTAGAGCAGCCGCAAAAAATTACGTTTTCTTAACATGTTATAGAAACTGAAAAATTTTGAATTTGAATTCCTCTTCCACAGTGGTCCAATGTAGACAAGAGGCAAAAAATACGTTTTCTGAACATATTTTAAATATTATAGAAACTAAAATATTTTGGATTTGAATTTATGTACCTATACTTATTTATTTCGTTTCTCGAAAGCGGTTTCTGAATGTGTTTCAGTTACCCTTTTTGGACTTTGAAGCATTATTCTTATTCTGTGTATTATAATTATAATATATGCACCGGTTTCTGAATTGAAACATTCCTAAGTTACTACTTAAGTTCAGTCCCGATTTTTTGTGACATTTGCAGGGACAAAACGAAGTATTTGATTAGTGATATTCTCAATTCAGGATTCAAAGTTATGGTACTCGTAATTAAATCATGACCATTTGATATTACCCATAAATGCGACAGGTTGATTTTTAAAGCGAATAATTTATTTAATAATATAATTATTCTCTTATTTATCAACTAAGTATGCTATGGTAGATCAACTGCTAATCTGCTAATAACGTGTATGGTAGTATGAATAGTTCACGTATCGCTACTGTACTCGTACAAAATTATGCTAACAAATTATTAGTCAGAACACAGATACTATAATATTATAGTTACTATTAAAACAGATACACCACATAGAACTAAATATGTCACCGGGGCGCAACCAAGATGTTGCCAACTCATATTTAGTTTGAGGATTATATCGCTTGGTGTAGCACTATTGCAGTCTTGAAAATACCACGAGATGGGTCAAAGAGATTAAATTTCATGAGAACAGCAACCAATTTCTCTCTGACATTTTTATTTACATTTAATAGATTATAAAGATTTACTAAAAACCAACCTATGTGCTATTCTGTAACTTTTTTATTATTACATTCTAAGATTAGCGCCCAGCGCCATCTAGAAGTATGTTGACTGAAGCCATGGTGTTTAAATTGCAATCGTTGCTCCCAGCGCCACCTCTGGATTACAAAGGGTTACTAATTATAATCTGTATGGAATGAGCACACTGTGGTCTAAGTAAAAGCATGCAAAGTTGTTGAGAATCACATATACTTGTCTGTAGCATAACTGTTTCAAATTAATGAATTCTTACTCTGCTGGCATACACATTAAGGAAAGGAAAATTATGTTTTCTTCCCATACAATAGAATTTTCAGTATTCTAGATGACATCTATCTATTACAGGCCTAGGTAGTCCATACGTGAGCCTAAAGCTAAACAGATTTACGTTGTATAATAAAGGCACTGCTGAGTTTTTTGTCCAAAAAAGGGACCTGTTCACTTTTTTTTTGAGACTAAAAAAATGGAATTAATTGTATTAAAATTATATACATTTTAGTTTAGGTATCTACCTATTGTATTAGACTCCTATGTGTATACATCAGCAGGCTAAAATTATTAAATTTCCTATATAATCATATTGAATATATGTCTGCTACTATGAAAATATTTATAATTATTTCTAGGTGGCTACCGATATATTTTATAAATTTAAGGCACCTTAAAATTATTTAATATTTCCCAGTATTCAGTAGATATCTGTAGAGAGTAGATACATCTTACTAAAACATTAAATTGATTGTGTGATTAGTAGTGATCAGAAAAAGTAGAGCGATTGACACAGGGTAGGTAATAATTTGGACAAGCCCGGAATCTATTTACCTATTTATACAGGTTGCAACAGAACGGTATGGTCATACTTTAGAGGGTTGCTAGGGACATCGTTCTGAAAAACTTTCACTATGGAACCGATTTGATCAGAGCAATTTTATTTTTAGCATGTAACTCGGTCCGTTGTTACTTAACCCAAATGATTGTTTCCTAAGCGCGAGTACCACTAGACCACAGGCGCTTCATTGATTCATTCATTACTCCATTAAAAATCGTAATTATTATCTTTGTACCCCGATATTGTACCCAGAATTTTGGGGCCTGTCTAACATGTTTGACGTCAATGAACCAACACAGCTAATACCCAACTGGTGATTAGGGTTAATGGGTTTAAAATTTAGTTTTAATGGAAAAAATATTTAGTACTTGATTTTAAATGTTTAGGCATTTAAATAAATTGTTAAAAATACTCTCTATTTTATATATTGTTTCAAATTGTATGAATATGAATATCAGATGAAGAATTTGGAGGAAGTTCACCAAGCCATTTAACAACTGCTAATTTACATCAAGATTTATTAAGACGAAATACTCGTACATAGTTCACAAATTAAAGTTGATTGATACTGACATATGAAAGCTAAGCAATTATATAGGTAACATAAAGATGAAACAATAATATTATGATATCGTAATAGTATGATGTAGTAATAGTAAACAATACCTATTTATTTTATTTATTCCAGTCTGGCTAAGCAGTGCAGCCTGAAATATTACATAAATTAGTGGTTAGGGTAGAAAGAGTGTAGAAGTCTAGACTAAGTTTTAGAAAAATAATTACTACCCGATGAGCTAATAAGGCACCTGCTCGAATGACGTTTGTGCAGTGAGTACAGTACAGTAATACATCTAAATAGAAATTCAAATATGTACAATTAATATTAGGTTTAGGTTGTGAGTTGCCTGTGAGTCAGACAGTTTAGCGTTTTATAGCCGGCGTTATTAGGCAGTCATAGAATTGGCTAGCGATTTTATACCTCACTGTCTTGCCCGACGGACCCACACATGTCAGCATCTCCCGGCATGCCTCCGAATGACCGCGAGTAATAATATAATAATAATAATAATAATAATAGTTTATTCTCAGGCAACATGAACATAGTTATAAATTATAAATTGTAGTTATAAAATAGTCACAAAATAACAATAATTTAGGCTAAACTAAAATAAAATAAATAAAAATATGAAACCTTACTTTTGGTTCCCACTGTGATGCACAGATAACCAATATGAGAAAAAATTACTTTTCAGGCAACTGGCAATATTCGTCAAAATTACATTTTTAGATTCCCGTAATCCAGTGCAAAAGGCGGCGATACGAGATCTGAGGATCGCGAAGAAGTCGGGGACTCTGGCCTCCGCGAACATGGTCGATGCGCTACAAAAACGAGGTTTTCTAAGCAATATGCGGAACGCGTCATTATATTGTATACGTAATATGCTATACGATCGTTTTGTATAGCTTTTCCAAAGATGGCAGATGTATAAATTTTGACAATAGGCCTTAAATAACGTTATTTTCACTTCATCGTTGCATTTAGAAAACCTGCGCGCGAGCATGTTGCACCGTACGGCCAAAGCCCTGCGCTTCCTCTCGATGTCCTCATCGTCAGTGAGATGTTCTGTCAAAATATGTCCTAGGTATTTAAAGCTCTTTACAACCTGCACCGGCGACCCGTTCAAATATAACGAAGGTATCCTCTCCGGACCCCTTCCTGATCGAAACACAACCATTTCTGTCTTTTTGACGTTATATTTTAGACCATGTGTTTCGGCATATCGAACACAGATGTCTAAAAGCTGTCTAAGACCACTAATTGAGGGGCTGAGAAGCACCATATTGTCTGCATAAGTTAAGTTATTCATACATACGTTACCAATATGGCATCCGATTCTGGTGCTCCTCAGCTCCACAATCAGATCTACAAGTTGAAAAGGTCCGGAGAGGACAAACCACCTTGACGTACGCCACAGTCTTACCTGTAGTCGCTAGACAGAGTGTCGCCACACCTCACATTGTTCGTCTGGTTTTCGTACCAGTATTTCAACATATTCACCACATCCGCTTTAACCTTTGCTAAATTGAGTTTTTCCCAATTTTCCCAATAAATTGTAATTTACAAGGTCAAAAGCTCGGCTCAGGTCTAGAAAGCATGCATATACTGAGGTTTCTCGTTCTATATAATATCTAACCGTATGCTTAAAGCTGAATATGGCAGAATCCGTTGAAAGACCGGGACGAAAACCAAACTGCGCATCATCAATATCTAACCCATTCGCCAGTACAGGTTGCAAGAGCCGCTCGAATATCTTGCCGACTATGGTACCCAGAGATATCTTCCTATAGTTGTTAATAGTCGACAAGTCCCCGTTTTATTTTTGGGGACTGGAACCACCACAGTTCTCATAAGGTTATCCGGTAAACAACTATACCTAGCACAGGCATTAAACAGCTCCGCCAATACTCGAAACATTTCGTCACCGGCGTAGAGGATGTGTTCCACGCTGAGTGCGTCGATGCCGGGCGACTTACCGCGCCGCACCACGTCCGCAACGTCACACGCCGTGTGGACGAGGCGCGGCGCGAACGATGGCTCGCTCGCCGCGGCGGCACAGTGCGGTGACGCGTCGTGCGCATCCCCCACACCGGCCGGCGGTAACACTTTAAAATGATCGGCAAACTTATTTGCTATATCCCTAGAGTCATGTTTCTCATCTATGGACATTGGCGTACTGGTTTTATAATTTAACTTCTTAGTTGCATTCAAAAATTCACAGAAGTTTTTCTCTTTTCTACTCACCGCTAATACATTAATTTTTATCACTTCTTCATTAGTCTGACACCATTTCAATTTTCGTTTAAATTATTTTCTACTATTACACATGTTATCATATACCTCACCTGGGGGGTTACGACAAGCTTTTTCCGATTCAAATTAGGTTCAAAACAAGAACATCACCATGGCAACCATTTCCATTCCAATTCGCCATAATGGGCTTTATTCACCTAATACCAAGACATGTTTTAAGACGGTCACGGTAATTTAGATTAGGAAAATCTGAATCGGCATAAGACGTTGTGGTGACCCCCCAGAGCTAGGTTTATTAAACAACAACCATAGTTTGTAACGCATTCTAGCATTCTGATGACTATTTTGAACGTGGTAGTTCCAGCCCAGCACATTTCTGTGCTTTTTCTGTGAATCACAGTGGGAAGCATGACTAGAGATAAGGGTGGGGGTTGAAGACCACGGTGATCTAGAAGGACCCATTCCCCATGGGCAGGCCTTATAGCGAATGGCCCCCGAATTCGGAGAGTCAGCTGCCTGTTCCATGAGCAGGATGCCGCGGACAAGGGGCGCCCATCTGACCTCTTGCTAAAACTGAAACTGAGATGGTACTATTCCCAAAAAAATATATAAACCACGGCAGTTACAGGTTGCCCAAACTCTTCAGTAAAACACTAACACTTACAAACACGCTACGCACGAATATCTAGTATGGCGAGTATGGCTTGATCACAAACTAAGTTGGAACAAGCACATGGAAGTGATACTAAAGAAAGCCACCATATCGTTCTTCCAGTGTAGGAAGATGGTAGGGAAAGGATGAGGACTCAAGCCTAAAATATGTCAATGGATGTATACGGCTGTGGTAAGACCCATCATCACGTATGGCTCCCTGGTATGGTGGCAACGAACAACATAAACAAATACAGCAATACAACTTGTCGTGTGACGACAAGAACCTACCAGAACCTAACAGAAAACAACCAGGATAAAATTTAGTAGTAACAGTTTATTAGATATTTACAGTGAAGACGATAAAAAATGATACGAGGATGAGGATGGATGAGATGTGAACAGGTTTTTATAAAATATAGATTAGATATAGAAAAAGAAGAAGCGGACGACACGGAGAGTAGGTGACCGGTAGGGTGACGAACAGGATGCTGGTCTATTTGTTGGTGAAGATGTTGTCGAGATCGTCATTGTAGGAACGGTAGCGGCGTATTTGTAGTTACGGCTCGCAGGATCCCGTTGTAGGAGTGGAACGGTAGCGGGCGTATTTGGAGTTACGGCTCGCAGGATCCCGTTGTAGGAGTGGAACGGTAGCGGGCGTATTTGTAGTTACGGCTCGCAGTATCCCGTTGTAGGAGTGGCTCGCAGAATCGTGCTTTGAAGGAAACGGCTCGCAGGATCCCGTTGCTTGAAGGATTGTTTGAAGGTTTGAGGGAGTTTGAAGGCTCGCAGGATCCCGGGGTAGTGCGACCCCGGGATAAGGCCTTTAAGTGGTAGAAGCTGACGTGAGACTCCAGAATTTCAGAAATGTTCCGCTTTTATACCCTTTTTGGAGAGTTCTAAAAATTATTTAAATTAAACGTAATTTTTGTGAGTGGCCAAGAGAGAAAAAGTATTTTTGTAAAAGTATTGCAGCAAACATATCAGACCGCTAACGAGTTTGAATGGGCATTGCCATGACAACCAGATAAACAAAGACGTCAACCAATGTCAAAGTTTAGTTTCAGGCTCGTAATACGATAAACAACAATAAAACCATGAAGTAAATTACATAACAGCGAAAGGAAAAAGGGTAGCGCACCAGCGCGCACGAAGCCCGAGATTGCAGAGTTTCGGAGAAAGCCAAATACAAGGTCACCAAAGGTAAGCCCCTTCGCTATCGATTTAGAAGTGCTGATAGCATGAAAATGCAAAGCGAAAATGATTTGTTAATGTATTCTTATGGTTTAAAACGTTACAGGGTCCTATGAAAATAAAGGTGATACCCAATATCAGACTATGCAGCTCAGCAAGAATATAGCTGAAAAGCATGAAAGCATGACAGAGTAAGGTACCCTGAAGGACAAACAAAAAAGACTGATGGTGGAGCTGGAGCTAAGGGATAGGAAGCAATAATAGCATGTAAGTAGCATAACACTACAGCAATAAGTGTATCCATTACGGGCTGCATGAGTTCAACGCCATCAGCGGCACTAGCAATCATGCTAGGTATACCACCATAGGACCTATTCGTACAGCAGGAGGCCAAATCGGTACCCATAATGCTATACAGTACAGGACAATGGAAAGGACAAATAGCAGATGAAGGACACTGCACAACTCTAGCAAAGGCATTCGAAGAAGTGTCGGAAGCTATTATTGGAATCGATTGCATAAAAACATAACTCCTATGTTTTTATGCGAAATATGAAATTATAGCTAATGACTTGGAAATAACAACAAAAGCAAATCATAACAGCATAACAATATACAGTGACAGCTCAAAGAAATACAAGAAAACAATGGCAGCAACACTAGCGGCGGAGTTTTCTCGCTGGAACTTTTTTTTTATATATATTTTTGCTAATGTACAATCAGTGTACGCACTGGTGGCGTGGTAGGCAATCCCTTCCATTGTCGGGTTGCCTGAAAAGTGTGGGTTAGACAGCGTTCCATACATGCTTCCCCTTTTGCCGTCTTATTGTTGGGGAGCACCCAGTGCTGAGGCAAGCTCGTTTTAGTGGCGGTTAATCCTTCCCTCATAGGTTTTCGTCATGCAATTAACTTCTTCCTTGACAGTTGGCATTCGGAGGTACTTATATAGTTCATCGTTTTTGGTGAACCATGGTGCGTTAACGATGGTTTTGAGGACGTAGTTCTGATGTCTTTGAAGGATTTCCACATCGGAGTGACTTGCTTTTCCCCACAGCTGTATGCCATAAGTTGTAGATGAGCAATTAATGGTTACTGACAGTCGAGACTGCCGACTCATGAGCCACTGGAGGCACAGACTTCTGTGATTCACTTCATCTCTTTTCTTCTGTATGTGCTCTCTCCAAGTTTGTCGCCTGTATAAGTGGAAAGCAAGGTACTTTACAACCGTCTTATGTGGTAGAACATCTTCACCAAGTTTTACTGATGGGCAATCGCCTTTCCACAGTGTGAAGGATTTGCTTGTATGTGGCTTTGTTGATTTGCTTTTACTAGCTTTAACTCTCTACTTATTCATCCAGCTATGCACTTAATCTAGGTGCTTCTGTAGGGTGTTCTTGCTAGAGGTCAACACAGTATCATCTGCGAAACTAGCTGTGATCACAGTTTCCGATTCTGGCACATATGGGGTATAGATCAAGTATAGAAATCAATAAATAAATAAAATAAATAGATTAGGCCCCAGAACTGATCCTTGTGGTACACCAGCTTTGATTTCTAAAAATGTCGATGTAGAGCCATTGATTTTGTCATAAAATATCCGACTTTTTATGTAGGACTTTAGAAGATACATATAATGCGGTAGTAGGTTCTACAGCTTGAATAGTAGTCCTTCATGCCAGACCTTGTCTTATATTATATATTTAAACGCTTGTAGTACGTCCAGAAATACTCCAAAACAGTATTCCTTTTCTTCCAGCGCAGTACGTATTTTTTCACACACTCTATGTAATTGCTCTATTGTCGAGTGGTGACTTCTGAAGCCGAACTGGTGATCTGGAATAATTTTGTTGCTTCTCATACAACCGTTGAATCGGCGCGATATTATCTTCTCGAACACTTTAGACAGGACCGGCAGCAAGCTTATTGGTCTATCTATAGAATGATACCATATGCTGATCTTCCAGGTTTCGGAACCATCGTTATTTGGGAGACCTTCCATATTGCGGGATAGTGTGAACAACATAACATATCGCCACGCCTTTTCCCATACGTTGTGGCAGAGGCACAATTGTGCCCACTTTGAGCCAGAGAAGTGTGAAGTCCGTAGAATACCATTAAACAGTTGGTAGGGGAACATCCTGCACTTTTTTGGTATCTGACTCAAAACTTAAGCTGTAAATCAGATCAAATCCCGGCGCCTTTTTAAGTTCCATGTTCAGTATTGTTTGACGAAATTTCTTGGGAGAACAGCAGCGTAGTGGTGGGCTGAGTTGTAGGTCTCTTTCGAGAAAAGATCTAATTTCTTCGTCTATCCTGTCACTCTCTTTACTCGTGTTTGGTGTGAACACGTCGCTTAGAAAGACTCTGTACGCCTCGGCTCTATCCTCGTCAGTTTTCGCCCAAGTCCCATCGTCTCTTTTTAGCGGGTACTGTGCTAGCTGTGGTTTCTGACTGGACTTAATAGCTTTCCACAGGGAGTGTTCGTTGTTTGCTTTGGGGCTTAGTGACTCTAGTTGTTGTTGCACTGTGTCGTTTTCGATTTCTGCTAGAAATACTTTCAAATCTGCAGCTGCTTTGTTGAAAGCCTTCTTGCCTAGCGGGTATCGAGAAGAGTGCCATATTCTTCTATGTTGCCTTTTTTCCATTACTTTGCGTCTGACTTCCTGAGGGAGGTTGCGGTTGGTCTTGTTAAATTTTATTTCAGGTGGTATTTTACCCAGGCTGCAGTTTGTAATCAGTGTGGCGCTGATGGTGGCAATGACTGGGGTATGGTAAAGGATGAATCAAGACAGCTCTCCACCTTCAAAAAGTAAGACTGTATTCCCTTGTAGATGAAGAAATCCAGTAAATCAGGTAACTTGTTGGGATTTGTGGGCCAATGAGTCGGTTGACACGTGGTACGGAAATCAAGGTTGTTTTTGTCGACACTTTTCTTACGGTTTCTTCCTCGAGTTACTGTAAATAAGGAGCCCCATATAGTCATTTTCGCATTTCAGTCACCTCCAGTGATGAATCTGTTTCTCAGGGTCTTGATCTAAGTCATAAAAAATCATCATTAATTTCAGCTTTTATTTTCTTTTTTGGCGGGCAGTATGTATATGGATGATAGGGTCGAGAGCCATGCTTGTCATGGACCAAAACTGTTGTTGCCTGTATTTGAGTAGTCCGAAATGCAAGCAGTTGCTGGTATTTCAGGTTATCCTTGATGAGGATCGCACTCCCAGCGTGAGAAGTGGTGAGTTGTATATACAACACATATGAGCAGTATCCTTTCAGTCTGAAGTCAACGTTGTCTGTGAGATGGGTTTCTGTTACCAGTAATATGTCCAGGTTGTGTAGTTTTATTAGGCTATCTACTTCCCGTGCTACCACAAAAAATATTAAATAGTGTTTAACCTCAAAACAAAAGTCAAATTCCATATGGTTTTGTTTTTAATCAAGTGTTAAACAGTAATTTATTATTTTGTGGTAAGGCGGTTCGTGTTTATTCATAAGGAGCCCATTCACGTTCCACGTGGCAATGCGTAAGAACGCCATTAGTTTACAAGTTTGTTGATGACTGTGGTAAGGAGCCCCATCAGGGTAACTATTTGATCAAGCAGGCGATCCAGCTTTTCGGCTAGTTTTAAAAAGAGGTTTTCTAGGTTGTCAGATATGTTGCACTAGCATGACCTGACACCGCTTGTGCATAGGATGCTGTGGTGTTTTCGTGTGTTGTAACTTTATTTTGTTCTTTTAGGGCATTCATGATTCTGTGGTCTCATTCTGTTTATGCATGGTCTCATTTTATGTTTCCGCTTCTGTATTTGTAGGAAAACTTTGCAGAATTACTAATTTGCAGGGTGGTCTTCCAAGCACTCTTGGGCACTCAGTGGTGTTATGGCTTTCTGCACATTTTACACACCTATATGGCCTCATACAGTTATTCCGTGTGTGTCCATACTGCTGGCACCTTTTGCATTGGGGAATGACTTTCTTCCGTTTAGGATCTTCAATGATAATTGAGGTGTGGTATAAGTACTTCACCTCCTTAAAATTCTTATTGTTTGGTCCCAGCTCCAAGTTAACGAACCATGTAGATAGGGGTGTTTAGGTGGCTCCATGTCTGGCATTGATAATTTCCCCTTTGATATTGTTTCCAATGCTCTCAATCACTTCTTTAATCGCTTCTGTTGGAGTAGATGAATACATGTTACTTGTAATTGATTCATTATCACAATTTTATAAGAATACAGAGACTTCTCCAGAGTTTTCCCAATAAATAAATTTAATTTGGTGATGGTGTGTATGCCTTAAAGCATAATTGGTGGAGGTTTCCTAATCCTGTCCTTCGTGGTTCCAGGAGCTGGAGTCTCGTTTTCAATTGGCAGAGCAGAGTAGCTGTTGTGAATTGGTATCAGTTTTTAAGGGAACGGGGACGGGCTTTGGTTGGCCGTTTGTTTCGCTTTTTGTTCTGGGAAAGAATTGACACAGTTTGCCAGTCATTTTCACTATCCATTGTGTGATTGTTTGGATCCAGGTTTACTTTTTATTGGCCATTGGCCGACGTTGAATGTAGGGTTAAAAGTGTTCCAGTTTCATTGTTGTTTTGATCAAGATCCTGGATAAGCAATTTTGTTGGGGTTTGCTCCAAGGTAGAGATTATTTATTTGTTATGGGAACACTATGTAAGACGTCAAACGTAATTATTTGAGATGGCGATGACAGGAAATTTCAATCTTTTAACTCTATTTCACACATTATTTGAGTGTCTTCCACAGAGAAAACAATCAAGCAGGTTTTCGAGGTTTGAGTCCACTTTGACAGATTTTAGACACAATATCACTGTAAAACAACGAAACTGAATGAAACAAGAAAGCATTCCCTCCAATGACAGCCCAATCGCTCGCCGGAACTAAACATTAAACTTTTCCTAAGCTTCGGAAAGGAAACAACAGTGTTTCAAGCGGAAACACTGAGCCTCCTACATGGGGTAATGCACATGATGAATGATGCAGAGGTGAATGACATTATCTTTAAAATGGACTCCCGAGGCCATACTAAGCGTACTAAAATGACACTCAACAGGCCAGGTGGGAAAAACAATGTCACAGTCCAGTGGGTAAAAAGTCACCAAGGAGACCAGGGCAGCTGTGAGTCAGACAAGCTAGCAAATTTAGGGGCAGGAAGACCAGCAATGGGCTCTCCACCATTCTCACCCTTATCAACGGAAGCTCTTTGGAAAAGGCTCATAGAAGCCACAGTACTGCAACAACATGTATTATGGCCTAGCAGAGAAGACTGCAAAAACAAAACATTTCATAAATAAGTATAACCACAAATTTACTAACTACCTAATGAGACTGCCCAGTACACAGTAAAATAAAAATACTAAAAAGCCTAATAACAGGCCATTGTACACTAAACATACACTTGAAAATTACAGGTGCAACAGACAGCCCCCTATGCAGGGGGTGTATGGAAGTGGATGAAACAGTAGAGCACATGATGTAGACATCTCCATCCATAACAGAAACCAGGATGGCTATCCTGTGTGATAGAACCACAAGCTCCTAGAACACGCAAGCCTCCTACTCCAGCTGGAGCGGGAGTTGGGATGGCTGAACTAGATGTGAAGGTGAGGGGTACATGCACAAAGGCCCTGCTCAAGTGGGCCAGGTGCAGGCGCTACACCCCCTTTAAGAAGAATAGAAGAATAAACCTCACTGCTTGTAATAAAGTTCAAAACATATGAAAGCCGTATCCCGGTCTCGGTCACTGCCAAGGCGTTAAAACGCTAAACTGACTGACTGACAGACAAAAACCTAACTAGATTAGTTGAATTTCGATTTAGTAATAAACATTACTATATTTTGCACAAACATCATTCGAGCCAGGTGCCTTCTTAACGCGCCCGGGTAGTGAGTAAAAGTGGGGGCTTCCGACCCCTTATCGACGCTCTGACCTTTAGTTTCAATAGTTTCATATTAGACCATTTGTCAGAAATGTTTCGTCAAACAAAATGTACCTAATACAAAATTTAATTGCCAGGAGGATGACCGAAAAACTACTTACCTCGTCAATTCTGCCATCAGGAATTACCAATGCGATGCGATGGAATGAGAATGAGATCCTTTTATCAAGTTATCTTTTTTGATGAAAGAAATTACATCACTGATTGACTAAATCTTTATCTAACGAACTAATTATTCGGAAACTTTTATATAAATTCTAGTAGATTGATGTAAGAGGACTAGGTAGAGTACTATATAGAAAACGTAAATTATCTTGAACTTTGTGCGAGTTCGAATCGAAATCCAATTAATTAAACACGAGTCGCACGCACAACACACGAAACGACGACCGACGACCGACGGCCGACCGACGACCAAACCACCGCCACGCGAACTGTCAGTGTCAAATAAATGTCACCTCATATTAGGGATGTTGCTTCTTAATCGATTTAATCGAAGATCCATTCATCGGGGCTCGAAAATTCGATTTTAGATTTAAAAAACGAGTGATATGATATTTGAATCGATCCATACAACCGGAGGATAGTGGACTCGATTTTTTGCGGTTTCACGACAAATTTTGCTAACAAATCACATACAAATGAAAAATACATAAGATTTTCGGCTGAAAATTCTCGGGCCAACGACATGCGTCATTATTTGCAAGAACCATAAAATATGACAGTGTAGAATATAGGACCGAAAATAAAAAAAAGAGTGTGCTTTAGACCACACAACTGAAGTAAAACTTCTTTAGCTCTAATGCTTCAAAAATACATCTCCTCACAGTGCAGGAGATGTATTCTGGCTATGAGAGGAAGAGAGAATGAAAATGTGCGCGCGCACCTCTCTTTCGCCTCGCCTGATCACACTTTTCGTAACGCTCTCGTCACGCATTCGCCAGCTAACTCCCCAAGTCAAGCGTGCGTTAAGAAGTTTTACTTCAATAAGAAAACGAGAGCTGTTAGTTTTAAAATATTAATTTATAGTTGGCACGTCCATACCTTCAGAGCGTCTGTTTACTATGGTGGGAAACATTAGTTTATGGCCGAGTCCCGGAACTGAATCACCGGGGAAAGGTTGTACAGATTATTATTTTTGAAAAGCCTCACATTTGAAGATTGGATATTAGAGTAGTTATTACTCTAACTTCCAATCTTCAAATGTGCCTGATATTTGAATTTTGACCGTATTTCGAGTTGTAAGTATTGAACTATGTACCCAGGATAACCAAACTTTTTTCTCAATGAAACCGGAAGTGGAAACTAAATAATTCAACAAATAGTTGATTTGTGTTTGCAAAAAAAAAAACATTTTATTTATCAAAATTCAATTCAAAATTCAAAAAGAGTTTATTTCCATAAGAAACACATAGGTAACATTTGGAGAATGTCAAATCTTAAACTAATACATGTTTAAGGTACAGGGAAATATAGAACTCAATTTGAATTCCGTCACCTCAATGTTTTAGATGCTGGAGGCAAAGAAGCGACTAGAAACCTCCAGCTTTATACGTTATTTTTTACAGAATTGGAACAAACACCTTCCCAAGCTTTCTTGTCTTCTACATAATCTGATATTTTGTAGTAAGCTTTTTTACATAAGTGATTTTTAACAACATTTTTAAATTTATTTACAGACAATTCTTGTAACTCAGTTGGTATTTTGTTGTAAAAGCGAATACATTGCCCTTTAAAAGATACATTAACCTTATGGAGCCTAGTAGTACCTAGTTATAGCTAGTTTATTCCAATTTCTAGTGTTGACATTATGCCTGACATTATCAATATTTTTGTGGACGTACATTAGATTTTCATAAATATATTGACACGGCACTATCATAATGTTAATTTCCTTAAATTTACAACGCAGTGACTCTTTGGGACCCACATTGTAGATTGCACGAACAGCCCTCTTTTGCAGCACAAATATTATGTTAATGTCTGCAGCGTTCCCCCACAGCAGTATGCCGTAAGACATAATGCTATGGAAGTAGCTGAAATAAACTAGTCTAGCTGTTTCCACGTCCGTAAAAAGACGGATTTTTTTGACTGCATAAACTGCGGAACTGAGTTTTTTCGATAGCTTATCTATGTGTGGGCCCCACTGAAGCTTATTATCTAAGGTAATTCCTAGGAATACCGTGCTATCTACAATTTCTAAATTTTCACCTTTAACATTAACATTAGCCGAGACTTGTTTAACATTGGGGAGTATAAACCGAATACATTTAGTTTTATTATTGTTCAGTAAAAGATTATTTGCACTAAACCAATTGACTACTTTTGAGATTGCATTATTCACATATATATCAGAAAGAAACTAACTTTACTAATAAACTCAGTAAATATTAACGCTCAATATCATGTATTTTTAAGCAAGCTAGATTACCAACGTAAAGACTTATTGTGTGAATTTTTGCTCTGTGTGAATTTTCGCTCCGATTTTGAATCTAAATATGTGAATCGATTTTTATCAATTTTTTTTGGGTCGATTTTTTCACCATGATTGGAAATAGATTTCAATATAAATCTTTTTTAGAAAAGGATCGACATCCCTACCTGATATCATGCGGGCCCTAGTCCAAACCTTATTCTATACTTTTTGTTTTTCTTCGGTTCGATTAAATAATCCTCGGTGGGGATAAACTTATGCTCTTATTCGGTATGACGTTAGCGAACTAAATGTTTTAAAAGAAGTCTGGTCCGATGACCAGAGCGGAGTAGTTTTTTTTTTAATATAGATGTTTTTTTTATTGTGCCGCCAAAAAAACCCTACAATAGGCAGAAAAGTATTTAACGCCATCTAGCGGGCAGTAGCGATACCAATACTTTACAATTTAAAACATATATAGATAGATATTCTAGGGACAGAGATGTCTCTGTCCCTCACTTTCCTACGATATTACCGTTTACGACAATGGACGCTTTTATACTTTCATGTCGTGCACAATTTTCATTACACATATGTATGGAATTGGAGCAGAGCTGTTCGCCATATATAGCTCTAATCTATATAATATAACATATAAATATATAAGGAAATTTTTGCACTATATATAAGTTTAAAAGCATACTAGAGATGGGATAATTTATGTGACAAATTCGAAAAATCGTGTAATAGATTTTCTATACATTATTTTTATTTTACGGTAACGGGGGACTTTCCCCCCTAAGTCTCAATTATCGGAAACCAGGGGTTTTTTGTTATGAATTTTCAAAAACTGCATTTTGAGGTTACAAAAAGGTGTTTACAAAAAGTCATTGTTTGTAGTATTGATGTTCGAAATCGCCTTAGCTCCGGCTACTATGGAGCTACGGCGATGCCCCCGTACCGCAGCACACCCACGCTCACCTCCGCAGCCTCTACGACTCGCTCGGTACGCGGCAGTGCGCGGTCGCCTTCGCCCCTCCGTGCCTCTGGCTCATAAAAACAACACTCTAGGGTCTAGGGAGTATCCACAAGACTGCCCAGGAAGGACAGCCCAGATGTCGGTTTGGTACCAACACTAACCTAATAGTAGCCACAAGACTCTAAGTGGGGTGCCCTAACTTAGTGTTTCATAATCAGTCAAATAAAACAGCCAAGTTTGCTATACTAGGTACATATACTACTTTATTCCACGTTCCATTTCACCCAACTTTACAATACGTTTTCGACATCTATCATGAAATACGTAGTGAAAGATTAAAATTTGCGTTCCATTTTCGGCGTACAAAATAAAATATAGTTTTAGGTATTATAAATCCAAAACAAGTTTCCGACAATTAAGACTAGGATAAAAGGTTCAAGAATATAGTCAACTATCCTCCTAAAACACTCTAGTAATAAAAATCAGGTGACCGTGATCAAAACCCAACCCGTTCCGTACCACAAAAGGAACCCTTATAGGATCACTCGAGTATTCGTCGTCGGTCTGTCCGTCCATCTGTCGTCATAGGCACTTTTCTCAGGAAATAAAGGAGATAAAGTCTTAGAAGCTACTTCAATTGTGAAAAAAATACAGAATATAGAACTTAAGTCAAAGATTACAGCAAAACCTATCCGGAATTGCCAAAGTTTTTTATTTTATCTGTGAACCACATACAAACTTATAAGTGAACCTGGTTACGAATATGGAGTATGAAAGTAGCCGCACCAATAACTTTGTAAAATACATTTTGCTATGTAAAATCCAAACTATTCACTCCATGCCATCCCATTGTACGGTGGTACGGAACCCTTCGTACATAAGTCTGACTCGCACTTGACGCTTTTATTCATTCATTCATTATTTAAGAGCAACGCTCTTGTCGGTGGAGTTCCTTCCATGCACTTCTACATACTGCCCTCTTCTTGTGGTCCTGATACGATAAGTACCTACTACATTTTATATACATAGTCAGGTCATAAGTTCTGTCACATGTGCAATATGAAATAATTTAGACATGTTTATTATTTATGTAAACATTTATATAGCAAAATGAACTTAATAAAACATAGATTCTTATGGTAATAAAGTTTATTCAAAATGAACCCCGCGATTTTGAATACAGGCCTTTATTATGCGCGGCCAGTCGTCTATCGCAGCACGAACGAGGTCCATGTCAATATCGGCGGCTGCCTTAATCAAGGATGCCTTGAGTGACTCCAAATCAGGATGAGGCTTTGAGCAGGCCTTTTCCTCCAAGTGTTGTCATATCTTGTAATCTAACGGACTCAAATCTGGACTGGAGGAGGGCCAGTCTTCGTGCCGGATGAAGTCGATTTCACGCGCCGCCAGCCAGTCTTGTGTGCTTTTCGCTCTATGAGCTGGCGCAGAATCTTGTTGGAATACCCAGTGCCTGTTATTAAACATGGTATGAGAAACAGGTTCCACAAGGTTCTTGAGGACTATATTTTGATACACAACTGCATTCGTTTTTACGCCTTTCTCACAAAAATGTACCTCAGTTAAGCCCCAATAAGAGACTCCCAACCAAACTATGAGCGAGGATGGAAAATGACCTCGTTGGACACGCGGAATACGGTTGCTCGCTTCTTCACTGCTGTGTGCATACAACTTATCATTTTGTTTGTTGTAGCTCTCTTCCACGGTGAAAATTTTTTCATCCGAAAAAAGAATTTCTCGATGCTTTTTTCCCGCGTACCGTTTCAACAAAGCGCGGCATCTCTTCAGTCTCAGGTCCATTAAACGAGCGTCCAAACAATGTCCCGTTTTTCTTCAATATGCCCTAAGCCCTAAGTCTTCATTTAATACCCTTTTCACCGTGGTCCTGCTTAACCCCATCTGAAGGGCCAACAGTTTCTGCTTACGTATGGGATTTCTTTGAATTCGCGCCTTTACAGCTTTTAATACTGCTGGAGTCCTAACAGAGCGAAGGCGACCACTTCTTGACCTGTCATCTACACTAGAGTCTTCATTGTATCGTTTTATGGTACGATAAACGAATCTTTTGGTTATATTCAAATTTTTCAGCAAGTCGAAAATCTGAATTGGCGCGTAACCGCAACGATGCAACGCAATAACTGCGAGACGGTCTTCTTTAAGTGTCCACTCCATATTTAAAAATGAGGAAAATTCTAAAAAGTACACATTTTTATTTTCATGAAACATTCGAAATTCGAATTCAATAAACTTTTTTGTGGCCAGCGTTCTAAATCCAAAAGTTTTTATTGTGTGACAGAACTTATGACCTGACTGTGTATATACGGTTTTTTATATAAACCTTTAAAAAAAGGTAACAAAATTAACAATAAGAAGCAAACAATACCAACTACAAACTAAGAGAATAAGCCAACCCAGGCCATAGTAGATGCAAAGGTACCTATTACGCTGGCAGCGTTTCCGCGCTGCAACGTCCATTTCTTGTAGAAATTCTATTTATGCACCTAATGTGTTAAGTACCATTCCCGTTTGGCTGGTTTTATAGAAGTGTCACGAACGGTAATGTCGTAGGAAAGAGAGGTACAGAGCTATGCCCGATAACATAACCTTCCTCACTTTCCTAAAATATTACGGTTAGAATTGTTTTATTAAAATTAACACGACTATGGGAGTCGTGTTAATTATGTGTAGCGTTTCTATTGCTGCCGTGTCGCCACGTCTCGTCGGCCATTTAATCTCACAGAACATCTATGAAAAATATGATGATTGATATTAATGACAGGGAGGCAGTTGCTCACGTCCGTCCGCAGGAAAAACAGAGTGAGCAACTCAACAACGAGGTATAAAACTTTTTTTGCCGCCATTTTGTTTTGGGGGGAAATAACTCGGTTTCATGAAAATTATTTTGTCTAGACATGGAAAATTTCATTGACAGAACAACTTGTTTTAAATATTAAATAATTACTCAACCCAATCATGTATTGCGGAAACACTAAGAAAATTGCGTTCATTTTTTGGTAGATATCACTTACCTTCGCGGCTAACAATAACTCGAATAAATTTGAGCCGCATGGCATTGTAACATATAAAGCAGTTCCCCGTCGTGTCAGAAGGGCTCGTTTGGAGCAGAATATTGAAGTTGTTCGTGAAACTGTACCCGACGAACCCACATTGTCTCAAAGAACGTTTCCGAGACGATTAATTTAGACGAACGGTGACATTGATTGGCCCCCAAGATCGCCGGATTTAACAGCTCCTGGTTTTTTTCTGTGGGGTTATCTAAAGGGACATGTCTATGCGAACAGGTCATTGAACCTTCAACAATTAAAAACAAGACACAGTTACTGAGATAAAACAGGAAATGTGTGAAAATGTAAAGAAAAACACAATGAAAAGGCTTCACATCTGCCATTACATTTGTCTGATATTATTTTTCATATTTAATTGCCGGTCCTAAATACTATATAAAAGAGTATATTTCATAGTTTAAAAAAAAAGTTTATATTTCCCCAACCTGTGCTTGACATCCCTGCACGTCCTCCCTGTCACTGTTAAAATTAATTATCCTCAAAAGAGGTTAGCATGCCATTATTAGAGAAGCAGTAGCAGAAGAAGATTTGGATAACTGCCTACTATTATTCATCATACATTTCATTCGCAGAAAAACGATATAGTACAACACTACTTCGCTGCCTGAGTGGGAGTGAGAGAGAAAGAGAGAGGAGAGATAGATTCATAGATTTGCCGAGTCAGAGCGAGACAGAAAGAGAAAGTGGGTGAAGTGAAAGAAGAAAGAAATGAATTTACGAGAATAGGTCGCACGTCGTATAGATTTTTGGTTGATTTCGTTTTCACTTTTTGCGTTCGTGTTCTTCAAAATATTTGATAAACCAACGTTTATTTGTTCCTGATTAATACTCTCACCCATCGGTTTTGGTGCTGGACCACCAAACAACACAAACAATCAGGACCAAAGTAAGGCAGCATCTTATTGATTTTCTTGACTTGCCTACGCTTTCAACCAACGCGAAGTGGATAATTCTTATTTACTGACCAGTGTTCTAATTCGATTGTGGTATATTGTTATCCTGACTCTAACATTTCTGTCAACAGTTTGAAGAAAGCTAAGAAAATGATGGCCAATCCACTTGACGCCGCAAATGCAAATCAAGCCACGCAAAATGGTAGTAAAGTTCAACCATGCAATGGTGAATCGAAGACCAATCTCATAGTAAATTACCTACCACAAACAATGACCCAAGAAGAGATCCGATCCCTGTTCTCCAGCGTTGGCGAAGTGGAAAGCTGCAAGTTGATCAGAGACAAAGTAACTGTGTTCCCTGACCACATCCTCAATGGTCAGAGTCTGGGGTACGCGTTCGTTAATTACCATAAGGTCGAAGATGCAGAGAAAGCTGTGAACACATTAAATGGATTGAGATTACAGAACAAGATAATCAAAGTTTCTTATGCCCGACCCAGTTCTGATGCTATCAAGGGAGCAAATCTGTATGTTTCTGGTTTACCTAAACACATGACTCAGCAGGACCTGGAGAAACTGTTCAGCCCTTACGGGACTATCATCAGTTCCCGCATACTACATGAGAATGTGAATGTTGGACATCTGCTGCAGGGAGGCGGTGATGATCAATCTCTTCAGGGACCATCGAGAGGTGTAGCCTTCATACGCTATGACCAGAGAAATGAAGCAGAGGCAGCTATACGTGAGTTGAATGGTACTATCCCTCCAGGAGCCACCGGCCCCATTACAGTCAAGTGTGCAAACAACCCCAGCAACCAAAACAAAGCTTTAGCTCCATTGGCTGCATACTTGGCACCTACTTCAGCTCGTCGCTTTGTAGGCCCAGCTGGTAAGGCCCTGCTTGCTATAAACAAAGGCCTTCAAAGATTCTCTCCACTGGCTGATCCTCTGATCCAAGGTAATGCTCTTGGCGGGTCTGGCTGGTGCATCTTTGTGTACAACATTGGTGCAGACACTGAGGAGAGTGTTTTGTGGCAGCTCTTTGGGCCATTTGGGGCTGTTCAGAGTGTAAAGATTATAAGAGACCCGGCCACCAACAAATGCAAGGGATACGGCTTTGTGACCATGACAAATTATGATGAAGCTGTTGTAGCCATCCAGTCCCTGAATGGCTACTCCCTTAATGGGCAGGTTCTTCAGGTCAGCTTCAAAACAAACAAGAGTAAATCTTAAGCTGTAAAACGTCTAGTCAATAAATTTTTAGCTAATTCAAAATGTTGATCATCACAAGTTCGTCATGGTTTGTTGACATACCTACAGGATGAATTAGGTATTATTTTTAAAACATACATGATGTGCAGATTGGTTGGAAGTCACTAAGATTAGTACAAGTGGTACAAATCTTGACAGATATTCATAAAATGTGTATCTCCTGACTGACTGTTGTAATATTAATCCATGTTACTGATCATACAGTTTGTCTTATGCCTAGTCAAGTCTTAAAATTAGGCTAATGAGTGTATGAATCTCATGTATGATTGAAAAGACAATCATTTAAAATGTTACATGTTTACCATTGCTACAAGCTTTTAAGCAGTAAATGGGGAAAAAAGGATTGAGAGACATATTCCAGCCGAAAAGTTGACTAAGGCAGAACTTTCAATCTTATCTGTTAGGCTTAAAGTTTATTGTTCTAAATGTATTAATAACTTAAGAAATCAGTTTTGGATGGACAGGAGAAATGAAGCTTAAAACTTTAATTTCTAAAGCCACTCAGTTCATGTTAGATTAAATACAGTTCAAGGCTCATAAGCAAAGATATAAAATTAGGTAATTTAAAATCACCGAGCATTGTACTTTACTTGTATAATTACGATTTACCTGATGGCCCAGCTGGTAAACTGTAAAATTACTGTGCAATAATATAAACTATTTTCCATTATATAAGATAAAGATAATTATTTTATTATACAAAATATGTAACTTGCGCCAGTGCAATTCATTTGTTAACTATTGTTAACCAATCTTTTGAATGTTGGCTTATTGTGGCAGATATTCATTGCGACATAACACCAATAGTCAATTTATTAATTTAATAGGCAACCAAAGATTCAGATAGTAAGAGAAAAATACCTTTAGAAATAAATATTCTGTTGTACTGCCAGGGCTGCGCTGGAGCCTCCCACATTTTTAAGGGAAATTTAATTATTTGAGGGTTTTCTAAAGTGTGGTTTTCTATTTGGGTTTTCTCTCATTGTAAGAAAGAGGACCTCAGACAGCAACAGACTCTAACTCTAGAACCACAATTAAATAATATTTATGTAAAGCTTATTTTTTTTTGTCTCAATCATGGAGTTCATTTTGCTTCCATTACCTCATTGATATTTAACTTAAAATATTATTATCAATAATCCATAGAACACCTAATAGAGAAAGATGAATAAAATAATGGGAGCTCAATATTAAGCACAAAATACACAGCAATATAAAAATATATTTAGCATGCGTACATAATGTAGGCCAGTTAAATTTATTTAAACATAATGCATCGAAACATTATTGTATGTAATTTAAGTAAAATCACTAATTGCGCCCTTTTCCAATTTTATATAGAATGTATTACTCCTAATATAGTAGTATTCTATAGAGGTTATTTATAGGGTTAGATATTTTGTCAAAATCAGCCAGACTAAACAACCATGACATGACTATCTTAACTTAATATTAATTGATCAACATTTTAATCAAAAATATTTGTATTGTGACATTTGAATTGTGCGCACATCATCATATGAATTTCAGTAAGTAAATAATTGTGGACATCATCAAAAATCTGTATAAAATATTTGATGGAAAATCTGTCTAACTATGTAATTATTACTGACTTTCATTGAGTATGATATTGACTCTCTTATCTTTATAATAATCACTGCTATTTATTGTGACATTTAAGTAATTTATATTTCATTGACATAATTTATTACATTAATCGTAAATTAATCGTATAGATTTCATTTGATGTGAAATTGAATGTATCTGATGTATAGTATTAAGCCCGTAATTAGTTTAGTAATTTACTCAATAATAATAATGTCTATTATTTGATTCATATTGTAATCCGTATTTAGTGAAATGTTTATTCAGTATATTTAATTGATATGCATATCATCTTCAAAAATGATATTTAATACACATTATGCTGGTACAACACTGAGGAATGTGGAGGTGGCAAACAATAGAAAGTATCTGTGAAAAAGCTTCAACATTGCATTTAAAGCAGATTTGTATTGACTTCATTTAATGTTAAGAATAAATATTTTCTAAGGATAAAATATTATTTATTAAAGTACTTAACTACATGAAACTAGTCAGCAGTTATAATTTTGCGCAACATTAAAATAACTCTCTTTAGTGTAAAGCTAAGTATATTGTGTTCCCTAATTTAAAGTGTAGCTTTATGCAAGGTAAATTATGTTGGTGTGGATTTAAATTAACTTGTATGTAACCTAATATTAAATTAATTCGATTTTGTTATAAACCATAACATAACACAACTAAACACATTGTTGGGAAAAGGTGGGAAAAGAGAAATGTTGCTGGAGCTTGACCAATGATTTGATAGCTTTTTAAACTCTACTTGATATCACGGGATAAGAAGCGTAATTTCTAAAAAGAGTACAGGATTTCCCCGCCTTTTCTTAGCGAGAGTTTAATTCATGGTGTGTATGTACTGAGAGCTAGTCATCAGTAATAGCGATATGGTATGCCTATTCTTAATAAACAGACATGGGTGTATAATTTAAGAATTAACTTTGTGGTGTCCCCTGTTGTAACTCAACATTATTGATGTTGAATAATTTATTAGCAAGTTTGGCATGTAGCATTACTATTTACTATACACACCTGTCCGAGTTTATCTTTTGTTTAGTTCGTCGTCGATTCCAGTAGATGTTGTTTGGTTATTTACTATCCATCATCGTCAACATCATGATTTGTACCTTAAGGCCAGATTCCTAAAAGGAAGGATTCCTCTAAGGACAGAAGTAAGGTTATTACGAGAAGTTAGGTGCCCGACACCCGCGCCGCGCCGTGCCACTGTGGTGTATGTAGTATCGCTCAATCTTACTCGAATCTTGCTAAAGGCCTGTTTTCCACGATGGGGGGGGGGGGGGACATTAATGGGCCACATTTATTTATTACAAAAGTATAGATATCGAATCAATCACCTGCAGTTCTTCACTGCTCTTCTTATCTTTAGGTGTCTGTCCTTTTATGAATCTGGCCTTATAGGAATAAATCATCATCATCTCGTCCCGTTGCCCCTCAGCACAGTTTAGGGCTCTCAGAAGAGATTTCCATTTGTTCCGATCTTGAGCTCTGGGCCATCTGCTCTAACTCCGCCCAATCTGAGATCACAATGAGGCGGCCCCTTTCTACGCATTGACAATTCTTAATCATCAACGTTATTTGCAACTAACACCATCTACTGGACATTATGTATTGTATTTACTGAATTGGTTTATAACCATTTTTCTTTTCGGTGTTTTGTGATTAGAATAATTTATTTTTTTGTTAATTTCCATAACAATTACAATTTAGCGTGTACGTATTTATCCATAAATATATTTTCTAGCCGGTTAATTCTATTGGTTTTGTTTAATTTATTATTGGGCAGGTTTGGGTATTGTAAGGGGTTGGCCTAGGATACATAAATTATTTTAAGACAGAGTACAAACTTATTTATCACCGATAAATATTGGCTTACTTTGTTTGGAAATAGAATGTCAACGAATGTAATCTGAGTAGGGTAATATTTAAATAGGCTAATAAATTAGCAATAATGTAATAATGTGACTTTTATTTATATCGTTAAGTATTTCTCTCTCTCTCTTTAAAAATAGAACCTTATTTCATCAAAATGAATGCCACAACCACAATATTTATTTCAGAATATTTAAGAAGTTTATTAAGAGATAACTTTCAGGTACACTACAAATATCAATATTCTAATCCATCTCTCTATCAACATTGTTGTCATTATGTTCAACTTTATAGCTTGCTATAATCCGAGAAAACTGTTCTTTCTGATTACTTATAAAAAACAAATTATTGATACGCTAACAAGATGCTAAGAATCACCGATGCCAACAGAGCAATTTTCCCCGTAGTATAAACATGCGATATTGCCAGCCATTTTCCAAGGTTCCACATGGTGAACCTGATGCCATTGATCATGTGGTAGATGAACGGAAATGCGAGTAGAAACTTGAGGATGAAGGCAAGGGTACTTGAGATATCCAAGCATTCTATGTAGTTACAAAAGCTGTCTAGGCCGTCTGGTAGAAACAGAGCACCAATGCAGAGAAGAACTGCATAGCCGGTCAGTACCACCCCTGAAACAAGCATCGGGAAGATAAAGGTAAGTGCTTTATTAAATGGAAGACCTTTCGGGACAAGCTGCAAGTGCATAGCTTTTCATAACCAAGTTACATGTTAGGCACGCAGCGTATCTGGGCGCCGGCCTAAGCCCCAAAGTCAGAAGATCTCGTGTCAGTTACAGAAACGATCTTTAAACTTTACGAGCCCCGCAAAGCGTCTATGGCGTTTCAGTTCCATGCAAAAAAGTGTTTGATAAAACATGGCTCTCTTCTGAGTCCTTTTAATGCCTTACCGACTCGTAGTCACACTAAAGAGTATTTTTTTGTTCATGACAGTTCGCACGCCTTGACGATTGGCGTTTTGCGGGGCTTAAAAATTTAAAGATCGTTAAATTGAAATGTAATTCAGTGTTAACGATATTTAATCGATTTTATCTATCTGGCTGGAGTATTCTGGAGGAATACTTAACTTTTATACAAAACGAAATATATTACGGCCTGGAAAATACATGAACAAAGGCGAGCTATCTCTAACAAGAGATTTCCACCAGCAAACCAAGGTAGGATGGACAGGTCATAATTAAACAGCAGGTATTTACCTTGAGTTGTAAATTAACCGTTACATTACACCCAAAAGTGCACGGTTAAATGCTCGTTGCTGTGCCTATTGTGCAGTTAAATCGGTTAGATATTTATATATGTATCTACTTCAGATATAAAAATACGTGACAACACGTTCACAACCAATGGATTATGTAAGAAAAGGCGTTTTTATTGTTTAGGACAAATAACATTTTGAATATTTTTATAAAATATTATAGTTAAGTTTATCTATAGCCTTTGAAAGAAAGTTACAGGTGACTATTTTACCGTTCCAAATTTCATTTACACGGCTCCACAATATGAAGTTGTGTGAGTTGACTTGTTTACGCGTGCAGGGGTGACGGGGAAGGAAAATAGGCGCGGCCACGGGATGGGAGACAAAACACATAACCTGTACTCGATACTCCCTTTTCGATGTATTTTGCATGCGCCTCCGCATTGTAATCAGGTAGATACATAGTTTTTCCAAAACAAATAAAACATATTTTGCTCTGAAATTTAGTTTTACCAATATAAATATATTTTCATACATTTGACCCGGTACTTAGAAATAATTTCCAAATCGCGGAACAAAATAGGTTTCTCTAGAACTCTTATGATTATTTAAATAGATATTTTTCCGATTCCCATAGTAACTATCATCGGGAAATCCGCCTGTAGAACACACATTTTGTGCATTATACCCAAACCCCCGACCTAAACGGGCTTACCCGCTCATGTGCGGTTAAATGTGCATAGTTGTTATTTAACCAATCGGTTAAATACCGGCCTTATATCTCCTAACATAATTATGTACATTGTATATACCTGCCTGGATGGTTGGGTAGCTCTGAGGCAGATAAAACTTTTCGTATGATTGCTGCGGCTTGCGGCTACTCTGGTTTCTATAGTGGATGGGCACACCACACATGTACAAATTGCACCCCATAATAATCTCGTCTCCCAGTAGTCTACCACAAATTTCATCATTGGACGATACATAGCGTGAAGCTTTTTCGATACGGGGTGACAGAGGCACAGTTGTGCCCACTTCCATGTGATCAAGTCCATTTTGCACGACAGGGGGATAGCCCATCGCCGCAAATATGGAGGTTTCCTCACGATCTCCTATGGAGATATGAAGGTTTCTTCTTCACGACAAAACTTGGACCTTAATGCAGTAAAAACAAATTTTTCGTAAATAAAACCAACACAGTTGAATAGCTGATCGATAATTCCGCCATCTTGACAGACAAGGCACTGGCCACTGACTTAACAAGCTTTCTCGGTTGCCTAAATTGATTACATAGTTTACGCCATGACTATCCATAATACAACGTAAAAAGCAGTTCTGTGGTAACATTTTTTGTAAACATGTGATAAACAGTGGTTAAAGTTTTTTGTGGTAAGACGGTATATAATCAAGTGGACGGGATTCGCAATTTTAGCTCATGCGCTTGGGGAAGAACAGGGAGAAGGTGAGGCGTTTTATTAGAACTGGCACAGATTACTAAATTGGAACTGGTCCCGGGGCGCTAGGTATTTTTCAATACTAGTCGTCACCTGGTCCGCAAGCGTCTGGTCTGGACGTGATCCACCTAGTATCACGTATACCCGACACGCGATGCGCGCGCCGTGGCGTACTCGATACGATGCGTCAATTACGCACTTGACTAGGTTCATTCATATGTACTCAATATTAAGTAAGTAAGGTACAGTGGCGGTCTAGCTACTCTGTGACTTTGACCTAAGCTCGCATATCACATAAGTATAAAATATTATACGTTCTTCCGAAGTGCAGCTAGCTCCGTTTACCCTGGTAACGCCCTAATATCCAAGAACGTGACTTCACTAGGTACTTTACGGGGTTAGCGTGACTCCCCCAAACTGTGATACAAGATGAGACCCCAAGAACAGGTACCTATTTGGATCGAGTATTTTTGCAGAGTAGGAACAGGTAGACTAGATACGAAATTTATCTAGTACTACTCATCTCTAGAGGAGTATGGAGTGGAGGGCTGACCGCTAATCTCCAATAGTGGATAGGCTCTCTAATAAAAACTAACCGGTAATTCGCTGAGCAATAGACAAAACTGCAGGCCATGTGGGCCCATAGATAGTCAAGTGCGGAGACATTGGTCTCCCGAGCGCCATATTCTTCAAGTCATGGTCAGGCCAGTGGCATGGCTTATAAATTGAGTATTCATAGCTTGATTTGTCGTCTTTTTTACACGTAGCGTATTTTGCACAGATCACGGCCAGAGGAGAGGCATTGGAAGCGAAAGGGCTAAAACAAAGAAACATATTTATTGACGTATGGAATCCGGAAATCGGTTGCTTACGCGGCTTAACGATGAGCTCGGTACCTAAAGCCTAAAGTGCTATTGGACGGTTGAGAGGAAAGCTGCTTGCTTGAGTTGCTGCTACTGATCCATAGAAGGTAGGTACTTTGGTGTGTACGGTACAATACCTACCTACAGTAAACTATATCTATTGCTTACCTCGTAATTTTGCTACAACGTTGTAACATCATGGGCCGCATGTAGCGACGGGAATTCAGATTCAGAATTGTCAGAAGCATAGCTGATAATTCAAGCAATGTAAGCTCAAATCTTGCACAAATATTGTCTAACGCCAATACCACCGTACTACCGTACATAGAAAAGTAATGATCTGTGGGAAATACCTACTGTCCACTACTGTCTGTTGTCAAGTTTTATTTCACTGTGTCCGTCCCCCAAGGAGGTAAACCTTAGCTAAACTGTTTTGGTGCCGAGGTTGTGTCTGTCTGCCCTCGTTTAGTCCCCGGCTCAAAAATGGGAACTATGTCACATGCCCATTGCTCATTGCTCATTTGCTCATTGTGGGTAAGCGCATACCATAGGGATATCATGTCTCTCTACACTGTAGACCTCGCCAGCGGCACTGAAAATTTTGCGTTTTTAAGGTTCCGTACCTCAAAAGGGTCAAAAGTTCCGTACCTCGCGTGTCCGTCCGTCAGTCTGTCACAGGCACTATTCTCAGGAACAACAAGGATGGAGTTTTGAATTCTACTGAAAAAATTCTTATCCTGATAACCGCAATATAATTCAAGTCTAAAAGGGCTCTTTATATATGTATATATTTTTTTAAGTTTAGTTTTGATAACTTCAGAAGTTATGTTCAAAATAGTGCAAAAAATTACCATTCCCCCCTCCTTATCTCCGAAACTACAGTCTAAAAATAAAGAATATAGAACTTAAGCCAAAGATAACAGGAAAACCTACCCGGAGTTGCCAAGGTTTTTTATTTATCTGTTAACCACACACAAACTTATAAATGCAACTGGTTAGGTACATGGAGTATGAAAGTAGCCGCACCAATAACTTTGTAAACAACATTTTGCTTTGTAGCAAAACTGAATAGAGGAGTGAATACTCCACACCATCCCTACCATTGCACAGTGGTACGGAACCCTGTGTGTGCAAGTCCAACTCGCACTTGACCAGTGTTTAAAATAAATAGGTATTCTATCCCCTCACAACCTCCTTGAAGTTTATCGAATGAACAACTGGAAATGTACAAAAAAGTCAAGTGCGCGAGTCATTGAATTTTCTTGCATGGGGTTAGGTAGCTTTAATTTTCCTGTGTGTTAAGATAGCAAAATGTTGTTTACAAAGTTATTGTTGCGGCTACTTTCATACTCTATGTATGTAACCAAGTGCATTAAAGTTTGTATATGGTATTGAATGAAGTTATGCTCTCCCATTTAAACCATACTTACATCTCTCATAATTTTCGCTGTGATGTTTAATTAATGACCTTTGTTACGTAATTTTTTTCAAAATTTTAGGATGAGTTTTGCGGCGATGGGCTTGCCCCCCCTGTCACGCAAAATGAAGTATCGAATAACTGGCTCAAGGTGGGCACAATTGTGCCTCTGCCACCCCGTATGGGAAAAGGCGTGACTATGTTATGTTATGTTGTTTCGTAAATAAGGGAGGGGGGGGACTGGGGACAAAAAAAACACAAAAACTAGCTAATAGAAATAAAATATTTTGTAAAAATGTAAATTGTAGCAAGGAACGTGTCGAATTAATTAAGGAAATCGATGATTGTAGATTATGTTTGGAAAAAACTACAGAAAAGTACGAATGTGACACACGGCGACTCCAGTCAGATATGCATATTTTAAACTCATCATTACAAAGTATTACACGTAAATATGAGTCAGCACAATACGAAATTAAGGAACATGTGTCGGCTATGAATAGTTTGTTGGAGACGTGTAAGTATAATTATGACACTTTCATATCTTTGACCGACAATCACATCTGTGATTGTAAACAAGCTCCAGCGGACTGTTCCGTGCCGACCGTGTGTCCCGCCGAGCAGCCGGCCGAACAGCTGATACTGACCCAGGCGCCGCCGTCAGTCGACTTGAGTACTAATAGTGTTATCAATAACGCCTCCTTCTCTCGGACAAAGGATAGGTATATAATGTACAGCGATGAACTTGGAAAAAATATGGGTTTACAACTTAGTCAGCGCGTGGGCCAGGCAATATTAAATAACTGTATGCCTGGCGCCACATATTCACAAATATTAAACAAAGTGTTGTCATCGCAGTTTTTAGAACCAATCACCCTAATTATTTTAATTGGTAGAAGGGAAAATGTATCTAAAAAACTAATTACTAAATACTTTTCCAAATTAAATTCTTTACAAAATATAGATAGAATAATCTTGTTTGCGTTTCCCTTCAGCCAATCTTTGTCACAACATGAAAATCATATAAGACATGATTATAATACATTTAAACACACATTGACATGTCGTCATACTGAAAAATTTCATTTCATAGACACCAATATTTGTATTGGAAAATATTTTTATTTGACTAAGGATAGGTATTACCTATCTAGGTTTTATACAAAACAGATATCACAGTCACTATCTTATTTTATTTTGAACTCAGTCAAGTTTTTGACTAATGAAACGCCTGCTTCTATTGAGCAGTGTAATAATAATGACATGTACTCCTTGGAATCTGTTCCAAGCTCTTTAAATTAACCCATAGGACAACAGAGAGTAACTCTGGCAGTAATATTAATATTTGTATAAATATACCTTCATCTTGCCCATTAAATCAAGTTACTAGTAATGAAAAATGTAAAAGTAAGAATATTTTAAACGTGGTTCATCAAAATATACAGGGCATGTTAAGTAAAGAACTGGAAATTGAGTTATTCATGAACTGTAATAATATTGATATTTTATGTATAACAGAGCACTTTTTAAATAGTTATCAGTTCATGTTCAACTTTAATAACCACCACGTTGCTAGTTCGTTCAACAGAAAAACAGCTGATCGCGGTGGCGCCTTAATACTTGTAAATAATAGTTTTAAATATAAGGAACGAGTTGACATAGTGAGCCTGTCTGTTGAGCGTACCATGGAAATAGCCTGTATTGAACTTGAACAACTTATTGTAATGAGCGTATACAGACCACCAGATTCATCCTTTGATTTATTCGAAAAGAAAATGGATGAAGTGTTGATTAAAATCAGCGATAAAAACAAATTTTTTATAATTTGTGGTGATTTTAATGTTAATCTGTTAGAGGATAATAATATTTGTACTAGATTAAAATCTTTATTTTTATGTCACAACATGAACTATCTGTTTTTGGAGCCTACTAGAATTACTGCAACATCTGCTACCTGCATTGACAATATATTTACTAACATTACGCCCATTTTCAAATCGGTCATCAATAAATTAACCTCTGATCACTCTGGTCAGATAGGTATATTCAATATTAAAATAAAAAAGGACCAAAAAGAGGATATTACATGTGTGCCCGTTAGTGACACTCGGCTTGAACACTACAGGAATAATATTTTAGATAAACTATGGGAAATACCATACAGTGACGATCCAAATTTGTTGTACAACTCAGTATTTAACCTTGTCAAAAATGAATATGATACGGTATTTAAATCAAAAACTATAAAAGTTAATAACAAAGCTTTGTTTAGTGATTGGGCGACAGTTGGAATTCATAGGAGCAGACGAAGATTATATGAACTCTATGAAGAGAAATCATATAACAAAAATACGGCCTTTCTAGATTATGTTCGTAGTTATTCAAAAATGTTTAAACGCGTTTGTGCCGTAGCTAAATCTAATTTCATTAAAAACAAAATTGAATCCGACTTGGCAAATTATAAACAGAGAGACTGGAAAGGCCAAAGCTACACATAATAACTTCAAGCTTAAGATAGATAATCAATTGCTAAGTACAGACCTAGAAGTAGCAAAAGCTTTCGAAAATTTCTTTACGGACATTCCAGTTTCAACAACCAAGTCTTTAAATTCATCTCCCGCTGCTGCTGAATCTATACTACAAAACTTTGAGGAATGTAAAACAGATTTTAAATTTAGGCACGTAAATAATGAAGACATTGTAAAAGCGTTTAAATCCCTGGAAATGAAAAAGACAGCTGACGCCCATGGTCTATCAGTAAAAATTATTAGTTCCATTGTAGATTGTATTGCACCTCACCTTTGTTGTATATTTAATCAATGTATAGATAGTGGTGTGTTTCCTGACTTGATGAAACTAAGTAAAGTTATACCTTTATTCAAAGCTGGTAGTACATCAGACCCCACCAATTTTAGACCCATATCGATACTACCAACGCTTAGCATAATATTTGAAAAACTCATACTTAATCAATTGCAAAGTCATTTTTATCTCAATAATTTAATTCATATTGCTCAGTTTGGTTTCACAAAGGGTCGTTCAACAGCCGATGCTGGTGTTGAACTAATCGACAATATTTTTGATGCCTGGGAAGACGCAATGGATGCAATAGGTGTCTTCTGCGATCTATCCAAGGCTTTTGATTGCGTCCATCATGACACTCTTGTCAGGAAGTTACGCCATTATGGTGTAAAAGATCAGGCACTTGGCCTTCTGGAGTCATATCTAACAGATAGGGTTCAGATGGTCGATGTTAATGGGAAAAGATCACCTGGGTCTTCAATAAGTATGGGCGTACCGCAAGGTTCAATTCTTGGTCCTTTCTTGTTTTTAGTATATATTAATGATTTACCTTACCTTGTTAAAGCAAAACATGGGTTAGTATTGTTTGCCGATGATACTTCTTTGATATTTAAAGTTAAAAGACAGCAATCAAATTATGACGAGGTAAACAATGCTATCTCTAGTATAGTGAACTGGTTTACTGTTAACAATTTATTACTTAATGAAAAGAAAACTAAATGTATTAAATTCGTGTTACCCAATGTGAACCCGGTAACTACAGACATATTTATAAAAGGACAGAGATTGGACCTTGTGCAGTCGACTGTCTTTTTGGGCATTACTTTAGACGCCAAACTACAATGGGATCCTCATATAAATAAATTGTCGAACAGACTGAGGTCGGCAGCGTTCGCAGTTAAAAAAATTAGAGCTCTTACCGACGTAGACACCGCTAGACTAGTCTACTTTAGTTACTTTCATAGTCTAATGACCTATGGTATTTTATTGTGGGGTCACGCTGCGAATGCTAATAGTATATTTATTCTGCAGAAACGGGCTGTTCGTGCAATTTATAGATTAGGGCCTAGAGTGTCACTGAGGGAAAAGTTTAAAGAAATCAATATTCTGACATTTGTGTCTCAATATATCTATGACAATCTTGTGTATGTAAAAAGAAATATAACTAATTTTCAGAAGTACAGTGATATACACAATTTTAATACTAGAAATAAAGACAAGTTGGTTGCTTATTGTAACGGCACAAAGCTAAGGTCGAGCCGCCGCTATCAGTAGCTATGATCGTCTATTCTATCTATCCCAAAATGAGAGGACCCGATTCAGCTGTAAGATTTGTAAGTTAAGAATGATAAGTCTGAATTCCTCGTTCGTTGAGAAATTCGTTAGGCGTACAATAGTCGAACGAAGTTTGGTTCAGGAAGTTACAGTTTCAAGTTAGACAGAGAAAGCATATATGTCCGCGAGCCGGTAATTCACATCAGTCAGCGGTGTATTGCACCAGAACGATCGTTGTTATATTTTATGTGATGGCACCATCTGGTTTTTGTATATATGAGCGCATTGGAACTTCTTTTTGTTTTAGTGGTCGACCACAGTTTATAATATTTGTTTGTGATATCGTATAGATATCCGTCGTAGTTTTACGACGTGAGTACTCTATGATATTTCATGTGCTCGCTAGTAGCGGCTTGTGGTGGTTCCAATTATATATTTGGTTCACGGCAATAACGATCCGAAAAGACCGGTTTACACAATTGCGATTTGATTTTCCGAAATGGGTTCTGAACCAGCGGTTACCTCAAAAGGTCCGTAACGTTTTGAAACCTTCAACTCTGCGCAATTTGAGCTGGATGTTATCGAAACGTAAGCATTATTGTTTTAGGAGATCTAACCCACACCATAGCGAAGTGCATAGTTCGATAAATACCGAACTATGAATTCCACTAGCCTCAGCACGTCCTGGGCTGAGCCAAATCATATATACCGACTCAGCTTACACATTAGACCTCCAGCGAAATTTACATTTAATTTAAAAATGCAACTTGAATCCAACCTGACCCAAGGCAATGCAAAACACCTACCCGGTCCTAAACAATGAACTTTAGACTGTAAATTGATCTCTTCGCGCGTCCCCGACAACACTCAAATGTCAAAATATCAACAGGATATGTTATCTGTGTTGACACCGGTTTAACTTTGTTCTGAATTTGTTATTTCCATCCGCGGAACCTCATCGATCAAACAGTCTCCCTATGCCCTGCCAACCTAGGTTTAGCCGCAACTAAACTCCTGTCTAGCCTAGTCTAAAAACCTAGTGTTATACCACGTCCATTATCGACACCACTCGAAAATGGTTGAGTTTGATTTGAATGTGCTTGAATGTTTAACGACTGTGTGTGTGGGAATTACAAAACTCGCTACTCGAAAGGAATGAGGAGAGGATTAGCCCGCGAATATCCTAAGAGCCAATCCAGGAACCCTATGGTGAAGGAAAAAGGAATTCAGGGTCGCTCCAAGGCCAGACTCAGACTCAGATTAATTGACTTACAAGTTCTTTTCTAACGACCCAAGGATAGTTTTGGAGTTTGGGGTTGGTTGATATAAAGGTTAGGAACCGAGGTATATCTCGGCGCTTCAGACACTCACGAAAACCCACTGAAACTTCGCAATCACAAATTCGTATAGTTCTGACGCGTAACACGGCAGACAAAAACTGTTTAGAACTCGTGAAAGACGACTGTCACAGTAGCTAGACGCTGAGACTGAATGCCCTCCCCTCTCATGCTCTCGTATTTATATGCGTCCTTTGCGAACACGCTCTGCCCAAGCGAAGCTTCTTATCACTAACTACACAGGTTCTAATTTCAACCATGCCATGCAGATCCGCCGTTCTACAAACTGTGTGTACGCATATTCACTATGATCAACCGTAGGTTATCACTCAAATCATTTTTGGTACTGCCGATACACAGAATCTGTTGATCGCTGACCAATAAAAGCTTGTTGCGATTAATTAAGCATACCCGACCGCTAGGGCGCGTAGCTAAGACCACCAGAATGCTATCCAAACTAGCGGTGTCAGACCCTCCATATCATACCTCAATCGCAATTGTGTATTTGCAATCAACATAATAGCTTTCTCCGTTCCATAATAACCTTTCATTATTTAGTTATTCATAATTTTATTCAACGCGCAGCCAAATCGACTCTGATCTCTACACATCTCGCAGGAATGCGACAAAAAAACTTGGCCTGAAAACTTCCACGAACCAACCCACGCGTCGGCTCTGTTTTTTTGCTAACTTTGCCAGTAAGCTACGCAAAACCCCCAAACGTTATCTGAACCGATTCTCGTATTCAAAACAGCGCGGCGTTGGGCTAGCTCTCTATCACGCAGAATGAAGTATCAAATGTACCGAATCTCGTGTACCATTACAGCCCCCTCCCAGACCTTGAGACACTGTTTATCTCAGTTAACATGGCGCAAGGATCTCATTACCACTATGCTACCCATGCTTTGTCCATATCTACTCTATATGTACGGACATCTCAAATCATGTACACCGACCGATGAATCTGTCAATTATGTATATAATATTTACACAACTCGATTGAGTTCTCTCCTGTCTTATCTTATTTATCTATCTAACTATACAACCTCGCTTACCCGCAATTTATCCTAATTCGTATTACTATATATATACAAATTGTTTTTTTTTTTTTTTGTTTTTTTTTTTTTTGTTTTTGTTTCCAAACCATGCAAGATCCTTAAATCTACAAAGTAGTTACTCAAATTTACAGCTTACAGCTTAATTATATAACTTTTATACACTATCTTATTTATCTACGCCCTTATTCGTCCTCACATAATACCTGGCTATATTTATAGTATTGAAGTTACCCAATATATCATTTGAACCCGGATCTACTAACGTATAACAGTTCGGATATATCACTGCCGAAATAACATAAGGCCCTTTATACAACAATGAAAATTTCCGCATGATTTTATGTTCTTTATTTGAACGCACAAAAGTCTTAAGTTTCACATAATCACCTATACGATAGACTTCTAACTTACACCGTTTGTCCGCCTGTCGCTTACGTCGCTCACTAGAACTTTTAGAGTTTTCTATCGCTACATTCCGCACCTGTTCCGTATCCCGCACACTATGGCCTAATAACCATTCATCGCCTAATTCCTTGGCAATAGTTAACGGTTCCCGCCTACCAAACGCTAACTCATTAGGCGCAAAGCCTGTGCTTGTGTGTTCGATATTATTATAGCAATTCTCAATGTCCGGTAACACGTCGACCCAACTACGATTACTTCCGCCGCAATAAGTTCTAATCAGTCGACCTAGCTCGCGATTCACTCTTTCTACGCTATTAGAATTTGGACAATACACCGACGCATGAGTGACCCGAATCCCCAGCTGTTTGAGTCCAAATTCCCAAACTTTCGATATGAACTGTGGTCCTGAGTCCGTAATTATAGTTTCGATAGGTATTTCCCTACGAAATCTCTTTGTACAAGCGAGCACGCTCCTACCTGTCGCTTTTCGCATTGGATACAATTTTATTACCTTACTGTACACATCTTGAATCACATATATATATTGATATCCGAATTTACCTACGGGCAATGGCCCATAAAGGTCCGAGAAAACTTTCTCACTCAACCTTTCCGCCAACACCGGTGTACAAGGACCAACGGTATTGTTAGTACTTGGTTTGATCTTTTGACATATGTCACAACTTCTTATCACCGCGCTAATCACCCTACTCATATGAAGAAAATAATATCTGTCCTTCATCAGTGCTAATATTTTATATCTGCCGTAGTGACCTATTTCTTCATGTATGTGTAAAATTAGTTCCTCCTGTAGTGATTTCGGAATTACTAGCAACTGTACGTTCCGCTTCGGCACGTGAAAATATAACGTATCACCTACTAGCTTGTAATTTTCAAAACCTCTCGTTCCGGTATCTACCACATTACGTCTGATACAACCGCTAATTCGATTTAACCGCTCATCTTCGCTTTGTAATCTCGCAATGTCCCGTAAACTCGAAATAACACTTGCGGTATTCGATGCCTGAAACCAGAATATCCCCGGCTGAACATTTGTACTGTCAATCATACCTCCAGGTCCCGCTATTTGCCTGCTTAGCGTGTCGGCAATTTGATTATCAGTCCCTCGCACAAATTCTATGTCGTAATCGAATTGCTCTAAAAACATAATCCACCTCGTTACGCGTGCCCCTAATAAGGTCCACGACTTAATGAACGTCAAACTTTTATGATCAGTTCTAATAATAACCTTTTCTCCCCGCAAATATATCTCAAATCGCTTTAAAGTGTATATAACTGCATACATTTCCTGTTCACTGATAGCCCATCTCGTCTGAGCACCCTTAAATGCCTGCGAACAGAACCCTATAATTCGTTCCTGGCCCGATTCATCTAATTGATAAACATAGCCCCCAATTCCTATAGCGCTGGCGTCACATTGAACATAATATGTTTTTCCCGCCAATGGCTGACTCAAAATTATACTTTCTGAGAATTGGTTTTTTATCTCGTCAAAAGCACTTTGCATCTGCGCATTCCAGACGAACTTAACTCCAGACCGTAATAAATTGTACAAGGGCTGTGTTAACGTTCCAAAATTTTTTATAAACCTCCTAAAGTAATTTATGAACCCCAAAAACGCCCTCAATTGCCTGACAGTTCTGGGTGACGGATATAATTTAAGTGTTTCAATTTTGTCCGGGTCCATTTGCAAACCTTGTGTAGACAAAATATGCCCCAATAACTTGACCTTTTTTTGTGCAAACTCGCATTTTTTTAGTTTGCATGTGAAGCCCGCGTCTTTCAATTTACTCAGAACCGTGTCCACTTGAGACAAATGCTGTTCGAAGTCGCCCTCAGTTAAAATTGCCAAATCGTCAACAAAATTTAAACAATATGACCTAACCTCTGGCCCTAGAATTAAATCCATCGCCCTCGAAAATGAACCCACACTGGTTTTCAACCCCTGAGGTAAAACGTTGTAAACATAACTTCTGCCTTGATATACAAAACCCGTGTATCGTTTAGATTCGTCTGATAATGGTATAGAAAAATACGCATCTTTGATATCAATAACTCCTATGTAGTTTATTCGGCGCCCGGATTGCAATATCTCACTCATTAAAGGTGTGGTTTCAACCTCCCCCAACCATTCCCGTGTTTAATTGTCGTGCATCTAGCAGAATACGGACCTCTCCTGATTTCTTTAATGTACAAGTCAATGGACTGCTGAAATCCGTAGATTGCCTGCTAATAATACCTATCAATTCCATTTCTTCCAAACGTTTTGTTACTTTATCGCGATATGCGAACGGTATGGGATAGCTTCGTTTTACGAAAGGCGTTTCATCTCTCATTTTTATCTCATGTATATATTTATTTGTCCGACCTACCCTATCGCTAAACAACTCTGCATGTTTATTTAACACCGGCAATAGCTTTGTTTTGTGTTCAACAGGTATTGATGAATTATTCACATATTCCTCTATCATATTTCTACAGGTATCTTGGTTCTGTACTTCCATTGTACAACAGCAAGAGTCCTGATTAGGGCCAATACCTAATGGTATTTCACATATCCGCCCGGCGCTTCGTATAATTAGCCTCTTATAACCCTCACACATTAAACTCGCTCGCGTCTGTTGTATAAAATCAAACCCCAAAATTAAATCTTTAGGCACCCTTGTTAATACTAGCATTGGAGTATCGATAACGCATTCACCTATTGATAATGGTAACGTTACTAATTTATCAACCTTTTCCTTACTGACTCCAAATGCACCTGTGATTCTCAAACTTGGAATCGGTATTTCCGTCGGTTTTCCCAATTGACTGCACACTTCTTCGTACACTCTCCGACTTATTACGCTGATTTCGCTCCCCGAATCAATCAAACTCCTCACAACAATATTCCCAATACGCACATCTATCTCAGGTAATGTCAATGTACTACATAACTCGCGCCCACACTCAGTCGAATCGTCGTCTCTGAATATCGTATGTAAACGTCTGTCATTTCGATCTCTACAATTCGATCTAGATTTTTCCTCTAAACACACGGCATATCCGTGCGCTTTATGCGCTAGTAATTGAATAAATTCATTCACACCCACGTTCGAATCCAAATTACACAAATCATACAGTCTATGTTTTTTTCCAATTTGATCGGCTGTCCACCCGAACCGTAATAAATATCTGAGCGCGAACGACCCGCGCGAGTCCACTAGTTTTTTGAATTCTGACTTATCGCATTATTCCTGTCACTTGAACTTTGCCCTGCCTCTGTATCTCCTGAACTATCATTGCCCCTCTGGAACCCTATTGCCTTGAAGCTAGGCTGAGGCTGTCTGCCTCTACCGCGAAAATAACCGCGACCACGCGTCCCAAATTCGTTTCGCGCCTTCGTTACCGCGTTATAATTATTCCTACGACTCATCGCGTTATAACGTAACGTATTTACCCGCATAGCTCGATATTGCCCACGCATGTAGCTATTCCGCCTTACATTATTCGTATCCATTGTCTCAGAACCATGTATCGCACTTAATTCCCCATCGACATTCCGTTCTAAATGCCGAAGGAACTCAACCGCATCTCGTATCGTCATTGGCTCCTTTCTAGCAAAAAACGCTACCTGAATATCACGCGGCAACTGTCTGAAAATCGTGTTGATTTTCTCCGTATCAGTAAACGGTATCGTAAGCTCATATATGCTATTCAATTGAGAGGCAAAGAATTCTTCCATACTTTGACCTTTCTTAGAATCAAACTTCGCAGTTAGGAATCTTTGCTTAATTAATTCCTGTTCATTATCACCCCAGAATACCTCTCTGAAATCTTTTTCAAAATCCGAATAGGTTCGCCATGAGTCTCTGTATATGCTCATTCGAACTTTTGCAATTCCTACCAAACTATCCGTTGCCCATATCAAAGCCCTAGAACTATCTCCCGAGACTTTAATATAAGCCTTTAAATCTCTTAAGAAAATCATCGGATTTTCCGAACTCCGCCCATCGAATGTCGGCAACTTCTGTGTCATTTTCACAATGCATGATTGACGTTTTTCTACCGATTGTTCAAACGTCTCTAGTTCCTGTCTGTCAGTCTGTCTGTCCGAAGTCCTACTAGCATTGCTCGTGCTAGAACCCCTTTCCAAACTGTCTAATCTATTCACTATTTCAGATAACAATTGCGTCACCTGTTCTGACGCCATTTCACTTGTGTGCGAAAGTGAATTTTGTGCTACCCTACTATCGTTTTTCCTACGCCGGCCGGCCATCCTGAACACTAAACCGCCGTAGCTCGTCTGAAAACAATGCCCCTTTTTTGCTTATTTCTTATTTACAAACTGTTTAAAATCATTTCTACGTTGTGTTATTTTTAAAAGTAACGCGTTAGACCTTGATTCTTTTAGAATATCTAGGTATCAGACTATCTAGGATATCCTTCGGTCTCGGCACCAAAAATCTGTAACGGCACAAAGCTAAGGTCGAGCCGCCGCTATCAGTAGCTATGATCGTCTATTCTATCTATCCCAAAATGAGAGGACCCGATTCAGCTGTAAGATTTGTAAGTTAAGAATGATAAGTCTGAATTCCTCGTTCGTTGAGAAATTCGTTAGGCGTACAATAGTCGAACGAAGTTTGGTTCAGGAAGTTACAGTTTCAAGTTAGACAGAGAAAGCATATATGTCCGCGAGCCGGTAATTCACATCAGTCAGCGGTGTATTGCGCCAGAACGATCGTTGTTATATTTTATGTGATGGCACCATCTGGTTTTTGTATATATGAGCGCATTGGAACTTCTTTTTGTTTTAGTGGTCGACCACAGTTTATAATATTTGTTTGTGATATCGTATAGATATCCGTCGTAGTTTTACGACGTGAGTACTCTATGATATTTCATGTGCTCGCTAGTAGCGGCTTGTGGTGGTTCCAATTATATATTTGGTTCACGGCAATAACGATCCGAAAAGACCGGTTTACACAATTGCGATTTGATTTTCCGAAATGGGTTCTGAACCAGCGGTTACCTCAAAAGGTCCGTAACGTTTTGAAACCTTCAACTCTGCGCAATTTGAGCTGGATGTTATCGAAACGTAAGCATTATTGTTTTAGGAGATCTAACCCACACCATAGCGAAGTGCATAGTTCGATAAATACCGAACTATGAATTCCACTAGCCTCAGCACGTCCTGGGCTGAGCCAAATCATATATACCGACTCAGCTTACACATTAGACCTCCAGCGAAATTTACATTTAATTTAAAAATGCAACTTGAATCCAACCTGACCCAAGGCAATGCAAAACACCTACCCGGTCCTAAACAATGAACTTTAGACTGTAAATTGATCTCTTCGCGCGTCCCCGACAACACTCAAATGTCAAAATATCAACAGGATATGTTATCTGTGTTGACACCGGTTTAACTTTGTTCTGAATTTGTTATTTCCATCCGCGGAACCTCATCGATCAAACAGTCTCCCTATGCCCTGCCAACCTAGGTTTAGCCGCAACTAAACTCCTGTCTAGCCTAGTCTAAAAACCTAGTGTTATACCACGTCCATTATCGACACCACTCGAAAATGGTTGAGTTTGATTTGAATGTGCTTGAATGTTTAACGACTGTGTGTGTGGGAATTACAAAACTCGCTACTCGAAAGGAATGAGGAGAGGATTAGCCCGCGAATATCCTAAGAGCCAATCCAGGAACCCTATGGTGAAGGAAAAAGGAATTTAGGGTCGCTCCAAGCCCAGACTCAGACTCAGATTAATTGACTTACAAGTTCTTTTCTAACGACCCAAGGATAGTTTTGGAGTTTGGGGTTGGTTGATATAAAGGTTAGGAACCGAGGTATATCTCGGCGCTTCAGACACTCACGAAAACCCACTGAAACTTCGCAATCACAAATTCGTATAGTTCTGACGCGTAACACGGCAGACAAAAACTGTTTAGAACTCGTGAAAGACGACTGTCACAGTAGCTAGACGCTGAGACTGAATGCCCTCCCCTCTCATGCTCTCGTATTTATATGCGTCCTTTGCGAACACGCTCTGCCCAAGCGAAGCTTCTTATCACTAACTACACAGGGTCTAATTTCAACCATGCCATGCAGATCCGCCGTTCTACAAACTGTGTGTACGCATATTCACTATGATCAACCGTAGGTTATCACTCAAATCATTTTTGGTACTGCCGATACACAGAATCTGTTGATCGCTGACCAATAAAAGCTTGTTGCGATTAATTAAGCATACCCGACCGCTAGGGCGCGTAGCTAAGACCACCAGAATGCTATCCAAACTAGCGGTGTCAGACCCTCCATATCATACCTCAATCGCAATTGTGTATTTGCAATCAACATAATAGCTTTCTCCGTTCCATAATAACCTTTCATTATTTAGTTATTCATAATTTTATTCAACGCGCAGCCAAATCGACTCTGATCTCTACACATCTCGCAGGAATGCGACAAAAAAACTTGGCCTGAAAACTTCCACGAACCAACCCACGCGTCGGCTCTGTTTTTTTGCTAACTTTTCCAGTAAGCTACGCAAAACCCCCAAACGTTATCTGAACCGATTCTCGTATTCAAAACAGCGCGGCGTTGGGCTAGCTCTCTATCACGCAGAATGAAGTATCAAATGTACCGAATCTCGTGTACCATTACATTATGTAAGCCGACTACATAAAATTAGTAATTCTTTTAAAGGCAATTGTATACGCTATTACAATAAGGTCCCTACTGATATTAAAAACTTACCTTTTGACAAGTTTAAAATAATAATAAAACAGAAATTGTATAAAAAAGGTTACTACAGGATATCTGATTACTTAGAGGACAGATGTCCATGGGAATAGATTGTTTGAGTAACAGGCTGTTTCGATATATAATTAGCATTCATTTTGTAATTTGACAATATTTTATTTAAAAAAGGAAACGCAAAATATGCGACGACTGTGGAGTTTCTTCGGTGAGCTCTTCTCCACAGATTCCGCCATTGGGTTAGTGAACTCACCCAAAAAAATGTAATGACGGATCTAAGTGATGTCACAACATCCTATGGAAATAAATGATTTTTGATTTTGATTTTTTGACTGGTCTTTTTTTCCTATTTTCTTTAATATTCGGATTCAGAATTGAGTCGTTTAATATTGATATTACACACCTAGGACAGACAGACGAGTGATCGTATAATGGTGCAGTTTTTCATTGTTAAAGTACCTTCGGAACTCTAATAAATATCCCCACAGCATATTATTTTTAGGCTTGTGTTTAAACGATTACCAAAAAATTCGAAAATTTACTACTTACCGAAAAAATCGAAATGACTGCCAGAATTAGTAAATGATCACCAAATTGTCTTTGGATAAATGATCACCAAACTTCTTTTTAAGTTTTGTGTTACATAAGTTTATGTTTTAAGTATTTTTTGTTGTTATTACATGTTCAACCTAACACGAAAGGGGGCTTCGCTTCGCTCACCCCCTTTACCCTTCACCTAAGCTACCGCAGTATTTTGCCCTGATATTTTCTGCAACTTTTGGTGATCATTATATTTGTTGCCTTATTTTTATACCACATTCAAGGGTTCGAACTTTTTTGTATGGAAGCTGGCATATCGACCCGCCACCATTGTAATTTTTTTTCGAAATTGCGGCGCACGGTGAAAGCGGTCTATATGGGTAGAGGACACATGGAAAAAATTGTCAGATAACACGGTTCCCCAAAGTGTCACGTTACCGAGATATTTAGAGAAAAAGTTCGACATATGAGTACAATGACAGTCATTAAAAATAAACTTACCTATTAGGTGTCTATAGGAGTCAGATTGAATCTTAGTAATCGTTCCCAGGTTGATGATTATTATTACTGTTTATTGGAAGAGAGTAGGACGAGTACGAGACGAGAAAACTGCTATTATAACTATAATACTACTATGAACCATTTTTTTTAATTGTTATACAGACACATACATTGTTTCTGGTCCCACACTAGGATAACCTGTGTCGTGGGAAACAGAAACAGCGACGTCACACACATATAAACATGTAAGACCTGGGGATTTTTATATAATTATTATAGGTACCTCTACATTTCAAAATAAATGAACTCAAAACTACTTCAGACAAAAAGGCCACAGAGCAGTGGTAAAACGGACATGGATTCTGCATGCTAAGCGGGGGAAATCTAAAGAGGACTTTGGATAATGACCGCTTTAGGGTCTTAAATAAAAGCCAAATTAACTTGATAGTTATATTGTACTTTCAATCAACATAGTAATTCTCTCTCGTCTGGTCATTGTAACACACTTATCTTATATTCTACGACAAAACAAACGCTTGCGCGAGGCAGCCGACATACGGCGCCATCTAGTGACAATTTGAGGCAATCTCCAAATTAGACATACCGCCCACCAAGGACAGAATGTCCTTTCTAACCGCCCACCATAGTAACATTGATATAGGCGAGGGCTACAACAATTTGAACTCTTAAAACTAAAATTACACACAATTGTAATTATGTAAATACATTTTCAGCTAACTAATATATACTTCTAGAAACACTAAACTATACATTTATTGGTAATATACAAAGCTTTGAGGTTGGACGTTTAATGGTTGAATTTTTATATTTCAATGACACTACTCTAGTTAACCCATCCAAACCAGGGTGTTTAGCTACGATCCTACCAAAAAGCCATTTACTAGGAGGTAAGTCATCCTCCTTCACCAAAACAATGTCCCCGACTTCAGGTTCCGGTGTCTTAAAAGCCCATTTGTAACGGTGCATGAGGTGAGTCAAATATTCGTTAGACCACCTGCGCCAAAAGTTCTGCAACATTCCCTGAGTGACCTGCCATCTTTTCAAACTCGTAACGTTGGAGTTTTCATAATTTGCTTCAGGGACCATCACTAGTGGCTCTCCCACAAGAAAATGTCCAGGAGTCAACGGGATAGCGTTCCCTGGATCATTATTGATTACTGACAATGGTCTTGAATTGAGACATGCTTCAACTTGACTCAATAGTGTACTCATCTCTTCGTACGTCAATGTGGACTCGCCAATTACTCGTTTTATATGATATTTGGTCGATTTTATGCCAGATTCCCATAATCCACCAAAACTGGGGGCTCGAGGGGGAATAAAATGCCAGTTGGTTCCATTGACAGCTAAACTATCAGCTATCTCTTGTACCATCGTTGATCTCTCCGCTTCAAACAGAGCTTTGAGCTCCTTTGAGGCTCCTACAAAATTCGTGCCATTGTCGCTATACAAGTCAGCACAATGGCCGCGTCTAGCCACAAATCGTTTAAATGATTCTAAAAATCCTCTAGATGTGAGTTCACTCACAACTTCAATGTGTACAGCCTTTGTGACCATACACACAAACAAACATATATATCCTTTATAACTTCTATGGCCTCTGCCTTTAGAGGTTCTCAGCATAATTGGTCCTGCATAATCTACACCGCTACTTAAGAACGCCCTAGCCGGTGTAACTCGGACTGAAGGTAAGGATCCCATAAGTTGGGTTTGTATCTTTGCCTTGTGCCGCACGCAAATCACACATTTACGAACATGATGTTTCACCAGATTCTTTGCTCCTACTAAAAAGTACGCTGATCGGATGAAATTTAGCATTAATTGTGCATCCCCATGCAACGTTTTCTTGTGCGCATTGTCAACTACTAAATCCGAAAAGTGCGACTTGTGCGGCAGCAGGATTGGTTGCTTAACATTCTCGGATTCTTGAGACTGAGATATTCTCCCGTTTGCTCTTAGCAATCCCTTATCGTCGATGAAAGGGTTCAAACTTAACAGTTTCGACGATTTGGATTTGACCTGTCCGTAAGTTTTTATTTCTTTTATTTCTGATTTGAACTCTGCCGCTTGAACTAATCTACTACAAATCAATAGCGCTTCATCCAACTCCCACTTATGTAAATACTTTACACATTGACCTTTATCCAAAATTTGCTTTTTAGTGACGAATCTTCTACAATATGCTACCACACGAATTAGCTTCTTTAGTGAAGAATACTTGTCCACAATCGACTCCTCTACCGTAGCAACATGAATCTTCAACGACTGTTCCTCGTGCGTCTCGTTGTTCTTTAATTTTTTAAATGAAATGTTTTTCTCCCATAGAAACCTTGGACCAAATTTCCATAAATCTAACTCAACTAGCTCTGATGGCCGAATTCCGCGTGACGCACAATCAGCTGGATTTTCCTTCGTCGAGACATGCGACCACTGTGATGATTCTAATGTGGAATGGATTTCGGAAATTCTATTGGCCACAAATGTCTTCCAGTTATTTGGATGTTTATTCAACCAAGCCAGCACCACCATCGAATCCGTCCATGCTCTTACATTGCTGATTGGAATGTTCAGCACCTTGGCAATCTCTACCAGCAGCTTGGCTAGTAGAACCGCGCCACAGAGTTCCAAGCGTGGAATACTGACTTGCCGGACGGGTGATACTCTGGTTTTTGCGCCAACGAGAACGACATGAATTTCTCCTGATGAACTGACTACACGCAGGTATACTACAGCCGAATAAGCAACATTGGATGCATCGGAGAAGCCATGTAACTCCACCAGTACATCATCTTCCTTGGTGAACAGCCACCTAGGAATACTAAAATCTGTTAGTTGACCTAACTCATTACGGTAAGTATACCAATCCTCTAAAATACTGGTTGGTGGTTCTTCGTCCCAACCAGTCCCCGCTATCCACAGTCGCTGTATAAAGATTTTTGCTTTTATTACGCATGGTGCTATCCACCCCAGTGGGTCAAATAGCCTTGCAACATCTGATATTATTTTCCTTTTTGTTACAGGTGCAGACAACGAAGGCAGTTTTACCGAGTATTGGAATTCGTCGCGTGTTCTGTTCCAGGTAAGTCCTAAAATCTTTACAATATTCTCTTGTTTACATTCTAAGTTTTTGTGCTCTTTCTTTTCTTCAATTTTGATTTCCCCTGTTTGATCTATTATTTCCAGTAACTCATCTTTATTACTCGACCATTTTTGCAAAATGAATCCACCTTCCTTTAATAGTGAATCCATTTCCTTATATAACACTATTCCTTCTTCTATGGTTTGACAACCAGACATCAAATCATCCATGTAAAACTCTGTTGCTACTCGTTCTGCTGCGATTGGATACTTTTCTTTGTGATCTATAGCAACTTGGTTTAGAGCTTTCACGGCTAAGTACGGAGCTGAAGCTGTACCGAAGGTAACGGTGAGCAGTTTGTAATCCTTTATTAGATCATCTGGATTATTTCTCCAAACGATACGTTGATAATCGCAATCTTCTTCTGCTACCTTTACCATTCGGTACATCTTAACAACGTCCGCTGTTAAACATACCGGATGCTTCCTCCATCCCATGATCAAATGGCGCAAATCTGGCTGCAATGTGGGTCCAACCATCAAGGTGTCATTGAGTGATACCCCGTTTTCATTTTTGCAGGATGCGTCAAAAACTACCCTGACTTTGGTGGTGCACTTGTCGTCCCTAACAACTGCATGGTGTGGTAAGTAGACCGCTTTTTCTTTATTTAGGTCCAATTCTGATACTGACACCATGTGACCTAGCTTTAAATACTCATTTATAACTTCCGTGTACCTATCTTTTAGTAGTTTATCTTTAGTGAACTTTCTTTCTAGTGACCTTAATCTCTTTATTGCAATTTCACGTGATTCTCCTTGTTTACAGGACGGTTCCTCATCGCGAAACGGCAATTTCACCACGTACCTACCATTCTCGTCTCTACGTGTTGTGGTTGTGAAGATGTCTTCGCATCTTTGTTCTTCTTTTGATAGAATTGGTGTTCTCAATAAAGGCTCGTTTTCCAATTCCCAAAATCTTTTAATGACCTCATTTTCATCTACTTGCGCATGCAAGACTGATATTTTGTTTCCTATACCTGCGTTGCCCGTAGATCCAGACAATATCCATCCCAGAGAAGTGCACTGAGCTACTGGGGACCCTGCGGGCCCTCTCACTACACCCTCCTTTATAATCTGGCTATAGACCTCCGCCCCCAACAAAATGTCTATTTTATTGGGTGAATTGAACTCTGGATCAGCCAAGCACAAATGCTGCAATTGATTCCAGTCCGGCACCACTACCTCTCTCTCAGGTAGTAATGTTGTTATTTTTGTAAGCACAAAACATTTGATCTTCAATTTAAAGTTCGGATCCGTTAATGACTGGATATCTAACGTCACCGCTGAACTTGATCTCATCGACTGCTGATCTCCGCCTACTCCGGAAATTGACAGGTTGGCATGTGTTTTACTCAGGCTCAACCCTTGAACTGTGGCCTCCGTTACAAATGAGGCTTGCGAACCCTGATCTAACAACGCTCTAAATGGCCGGTACTGACCTGTACTGACCCGGCTCGAAGGACCAGCTATAAGGTTGAAAATGTCTAACTGTCTTGATGAATTTCCACAAGTTTTGAACTCCTTTATAAGGTTGAACTTCCACGAACCAAATAATATAAATGTACTCACGATTTGCACTTGACCACCTCACTCACTTCTCGTACCAACCGATAACCACTCGATCTGCTGTTGTGACGTGCTCGCTGTCTCCCTCTCCGCTGTCCTGCTCCTGGCGGTGGTACACACCGCCTGTGATTTCAGCTTGGCTCTGCTAGTCGCTACTTCGCTGCAATCACTGTACTCAAGTCGTATCCCTCTGAACAGCGATCCACTGATACTATGGGAACGATGCGAAGAGTAGCTCACACGTACTGAGCTACGGAACTCTTAATTCCTCAAAAACTAAAACTATCCGGTTCGAAGGACCATGGATAATGACCGCTTTAGGGTCTTAAATAAAAGCCAAATTAACTTGATAGTTATATTGTACTTTCAATCAACATAGTAATTCTCTCTCGTCTGGTCATTGTAACACACTTATCTTATATTCTACGACAAAACAAACGCTTGCGCGAGGCAGCCGACATACGGCGCCATCTAGTGACAATTTGAGGCAATCTCCAAATTAGACAGACTTTGTTTTTTTTTGTTGGAGGGGAAAAATTGATTTAACTACCCATGCCCGCCCAGGAGCCAGACCTCCCTGCTATATAGGTCAGGGTCTCTTCTCTACACATTGAGCGGGCATCAGCTCGCATAGTACACGGACTAAAACAACCCCTGTGTGTGGTGTGTGTTTAAGTAGTTATCGTTAGATTTTACTACTAGCCATGGCTTCGGTATATGCTGAATGCTTTCTACCTGTAAGTTGCCCGTTTTGCTGATATAATATGGCATGTATTTAAAGGCTCAACAAATAATCCCCGATTTTTTATCAAAATATATCAAAACTGCAACAAAAATACTGACTGCACCTCAGAATTTATCCACAAAACAAAATCAATTTTGCAAACTGTTTAACTACTTATGTAAAACCGTTATACTAAGTGATTATCTGATATCTGAATGTAAACCTAACAATTATTTTATTAATAACAAAAACTTAAACCTAACTTTACTTGAACCAAGCACCTTTTAATCTTTGGGCCCCTAAGTTTTAATAATGAAAACACCATTTAATCAATCATTATTATCTGATCAATCAATCAACAAAATCACCTTAAAACAAAGAACGATAAATCAGCAATAGTATTGCAATATAAAACAATATAAAATCGGGTATTATTTAATCGCACATCAAATATGTTCTATTTGCACGGAAAAAATATTCAACAAAAATACTTGTGTTTCTTATGCTCTTACATGTTCAACCTAACACGAAAGATAAAGGGGGCTTCGCTTCGCTCACCCCCTTTACCCTTCACCTAAGCTACCGCACTTCGCCGTGATTTTTGCTGTGCTAATCAGTATTTTTGATGTGCGGTTTAATAATAAAAGCCTCAAAATTATTATTGTATGATTAAGGCAGGTCTTGATTTATAGTAGGGAGTCCTCGTTTTCGATTTGTGCCAATAGGGATGTTTTATATATAATTTTCATTAAAAAAGATAAAAAAAAAAGAAATTTAGCTAGCTTTTTAGGTAAAATAATGTAAAATATAATTTGCGAACGTAAACATTAATTAGTGTGGTGCAGCAAAAGACACGAGTTGTAAAAATTATGTTATTTGGATGGTGAATTTTGAGTGCAAGTCAGTATTTTAGAGTGACTAAAAATATTTTTGTACTGAAAACGGAATTTGTGTTCGTCAAGCCAGATATTTGTTGTGAACCGTGTAAGAAAGATTAGCTTGTTTTGTTAGGATTTATGATTTTGTTGGTGGTGCTTGTTTTGTTAATCAAATGGGTTATTCAGCAAAATCATCACCGCCGCATCTACGCCGATGACACGGTTTTACTTTTTGCTGGTAGTGGTTGGGATGAGGTATTTGTTAGCGCTCAACTGGGTTTCAATATTGTATCTCGTTGGCTACAACAAAATATTCTGACCCTCAACTCTGAGAAAATCAAATATTAAACTTTTTCTATACTGAACTCTACACAACCGAATAGCGAACACAAATTATTTGCTCACATATGCGATACACTGGGGCTAAATTCGTGCACATGTCGAGTTCTGGAAAGGACGCCGACTATCAAATATTTAGGTATACTTCTTGATAATAATTTGAAATTCCAAAATCACATACAGTCTCTTACTGCCAAAATCAGAAAATTAATATATGTCTTCAAGAGCCTAAGATATGTAGCAGACCCATGCCTCATGAAACGTATTTATGTTGCTCTAGCTGAGTCGCTGTTACGTTACTGCATAACTGGCTGGGGTGGCGCGCATAAGACGACAATTTTACGCGTAGAGAGGGCTCAGAGGGCAGTATTGAAGGTCTGCACATTTAAACCTTTCCTTTTCCCTAAAACAGACCTCTTCAATTTCTGTGATGTCTTAACAGTAAGACAGATTTATATACAAAGTATCATAGTAAAACAACACTATACACTCTTAATAAGTAAGACAGCAGTAATTTCAAAACGGCGAAATGCTAAAGTATACCAAACAATAAAGGTGCGTACAAATTTTATGCAAAGATTTTTTAAGTTCCTAGGACCTTATCTTTACAAAAAAATCAGCAAATACAGTGAAATTTACACTAAGACGATCTATGAAAATAAAAAAAACTATATACAAATGGCTGAGATCGTTAACATATGATGAAACTGAAAACATTATGACAGTTTTATCCTAATACACTAATAACAATCAATCAACTATTCATTACATAATATATATATATATATATATATATACATCTTGGTAACTATTTGGCGTCCATTATGGCCTTTTTTGCATATGATGTGGCGTCCACCTGCTTTCGGCGTCCGGTATACGGACGTCACATCGGCAATAGGTCTAAATCGCTTCTACTGTTGAAGCACATCACAGAAATGTTAAGATATTTTTTTTACTCGGACGTCATTTAGTCCTTAGTACGCCTTGACTGTACATTTCTATAGTTCTGCTATTTTCCCCATCAAATTACAGTGGCGCTAGAGTCGCAAGAAACACTTTCATGATAGGCCGCATTTGACGTCCGCTCGAAGAATGTGACGTTGCCAAACTTCGTCCATACTGATTTTTTTATCGGAGCGTGTGGAGTTACGTACCTACATAGTCCACAGTTTAATATGATTGAAGTGTTCGTTGATTTCGAAGTTTGCGTTCATAATAATTTATTTGCCTTGAAAGTAATTGTGAAAAAACATAAAGAAATACATGTTTAGATACTATATACAATGTCTAGATGAAAATGAAAATGAAAATGAAATTTTTTCACCAAAGTAATATACAGATGAAAGATACATTGGAACCTTAAACTAAGTTTAATAAACCTGTATTTTAAGGCCCATCTGCCTCTCCCTTTAGACACTATTTAATGTGTGAAAGAATTAAGTAACCTAGGAACATTTAACTTAAAATTTTATTATGAATAAGATGTTTTATAATTAGATAGTAAATGGTGGAACCCAAACTAGCCAGGGCCTGTCCTATGGGATCCTTTATGATTCATTAAAAGTTATACAAACAAGACGGTTTATTATATAGGAACATAGAAGGCAGGGAAAAAAGTAGGTAATATAATGATTGCAGCTCAAAAATGCGTAATAAAATAATAGAAAATGATTTCAAATTGAGTTCAGCGACAACACAAACTCTTTCAAACTCTTATTTTGTTTCCTGAAAGGGTTTGTAGGCAAAATTATGGGTATTTTGGATCCTGTTAAGTAGATGTAAAGGAAAAATCAGGGAAACGGCGTGAATTAAGTTGGGTGTGGCGGAGGAATTAATAAAAATAATTTATTTAAACGGACAGAGTTTCCACTAGGTTTATTAAGACAATAATAATTAAATCTAAAATACAATGATATTTATATCTAAAATAGTGAAGCGTTGACAATTTAGATTATGACGTACGTTCTACATTTTAGGATGATGACTTAGTGCTGACGAATGATAATTGTAAGGGTTGCTCAACCTTAACACCTCCCCCCTTAAGAGAGAAATTATCTGAAGACGTTGAAGACGTATTCGGAGAATTTCGGCTTATACATTTTGTATATAACTTGAATTTAATTAGAAGTGATAACAAGATAATAAAAATGATAGGATAGAGTAAAATTGTCCATACACTTATGGTTTTCACAACATACATATAGTCGTCTGAAATACTTTCACTGACACTAAACTTTGCACTGTTGATAATGTCTTTGATATCACTGAAATCCACCTTTCGGAGGTTGAGTCGTTTGTCTTCTTGTCTGATGCCGTGACGTACTTCTGGTATCTGTACAAACGGTAGTTGAAGATTGATCGTTGAAGCGTTTGTCGGTGTTTTTATTAAGACATCTTGTACCTGGGTTGTGCAGTGTTGGTTCGGCCATATTGGAAATGTCCCTTGTATGTTCTGTTTGTAAACTTCGTCTTCACAGTGTTCCGTGATGATTAGTCCTGTTTCGGAGTATATCAGCCAACAGTTTCCGACTATCCTCTGTATCTTCTCTTTTTCCATGTGATAGGGTGCTGGTGGCATCTGCTGCAGTTGTCCTTTAGCGTCATTATCTCCTCTATGCAGGTTTCGGTAGGGTACTGTGCTAGGTCGTCTCGCAAACACAAGAACTTGTTGTCCTCGGCTTCTTCACACAGGTTCGCTACGGGTCTGTATTTCAACCTATTCACCATTAGGTAGGGGTGTTTGGGAATGATGGTAACGGTTTTTCGGTTTACATAGGAATGGGAATTATTTTATAATATATATACGTGTTGGGTTCTATTAGCGGTACTTCTAATACAAAAACTAACTTATTCCTGTCAATGTATGATTTTAACAAAATATTACGTTCTAACTTAACTAGGTTTTCCCTTGTTACCGGGTAAATTAAATTGTCATGTTTCTCAATTTCTATAAGGACTTGCATAAGCTCTGTGGAATTCAATATTGACTGATGTAGGGTATGCAACTTGCTGAAAGCAATAGCGGTCTCGGTTTCTTGAATGAAATCATAAATAGTACGAAAGTTATTGGAAATTTGGTACAAGTTATTCATTAATGTAATTATGTTATAACGTCGGCTTTCTGTTTCAAGAAGTGATTGAATCTCAACTGTTTTGTTATCTAAGTATTTAATATTTGAATTTATACTATCTGATAGATTAGTGAATTTATCTAAAGCGTTAACTACTAAGGATACTTTTCGTTCGACTGAATGTTCTTCCTTTTTTAACTGACTTATTTCAAAGTTGTATTGTTTTGCGTCTTCTTCGTCTAAGTTTCCTGAAATGATTTTTACTAACGAACCTAAAGGACTAAATAATGCCCTTTTTACTCTAAAAGTAGGTAAAATCTGATTAATCCTAGTTTTTATTTCGTTTACTAATGATTCAATTTGCTTACATAAACTTCCTAATTCATTTTTATACTCATTATTACTAGTTACTTTAATGTTTATCTTATCATACTGTAGTATTTTATTATCTACTTCACTTACTTCACTTTCTAAATCTAATGTCTTAAAAATAGTTCATATATTAGTCCTCATCACTGCTGTGCCAAGTTTTATCGGTGTTATTCCCGGATTCTGGTTTAGGTTTTGAAGTTCCAGGCTGCCGATCTGTCCGACTAGTACTAGAAGTACTAGGTTTGATCTGTGGAGGACGTTTAATATTCTTAATAGCTACCCTTGTTTTTCTCTTCTTTATCTCGACTGGAATAATATTCCTAGATGGTGAGCCTATGACCTTCGCTTTCTCAAAACGGGGTAGATCTTTCGCTTTTCTTGTTCGGGTATTTTTCATAAAGATATCATCGCCATCTTTTATTTCAGGTGGGTCCTCACCTCCTCTTTTTTCTCTAACTTTAATCTTATCATTTTGCAGTTTATCCGATACATATTCATATAATACTTTTAATCGTTTCCTATGATCTTGAAGTAATTTTTGCATTAGGTTTCGTTCCCTATCTATGTCAAATACATTGTTTGAGTCTGTGTTTCCAAAAACGATCTCAAAAGGAGTGTAGCTAGTTGCGGAATAGATGGAGTTATTGTACGCCATTGTTGCGTAAGTCATGACAGAAGCGACGTCAAGTTCGCTTTTCTCATACTTAGCTAAGCGATAAGTCTCAATGATTGTTGAGTGGAAACGCTCTACTATTGCCATTGAACTGGGATTATTTGGGGTGCCAATATGTAACTCTATTTTGTATAGATTTAATAGTTCCTTAATCAATTCATTGTTGAACTCAGTTCCAGAATCGCCATTTATTTTCTTTGGTAAGCCGTACATACTGAAGTACTTGATAAGAGCTTGTACTACTTCTGGTGTGCTATGATTTGGGATATTAATAGCTTGTCCTAGCTTACTAAATGCATCGACTATTGTTAAGTAGTATTTCCCTTCGATATAAAGAAGGTCCATAAAAACTTCCTGAAATGGTGCATTTTGAGTTTGAGTTAATTGTATACTTGGTTTTACGGGTTTCCTTTCATACTTCATTCTTTTGCACTGTTCACACGAGTTAATTAGCTGTAACTGTTTCTTTCATGTTCGGCCACCAATAATGTCGTTTGATTTTCGTCAATGTTTCGTTAATACCCCTATGACATGTTTTACCTTCGTGGTACTTTAGAATAACCTGACGTTGATCTTCTTCTGACTCTGACAGATTTACCGTACGCTCGGTGCATTCGGTCAAATTTAGTGTCCCTTTCTTGTATAATCTTGTGATAACATTTGAGAATGTTGTCCTAAATATCGGGTCTTCGAAATAAATGAAATATTTGTGTTTAGTATCTACATATTCTTTAAAGAAATCTTTCACTAACTTTTCATTATTGACGGGCATAAAGACTTCTAAAATTCTTTGTTTTTTATTAGAAATATTGTTTACGGAGAAATTATCCCTAAACCACGTGTGTACTATTATTTGTTTCGGTTTGCAATCAATTGCCTCATTAAGAATAGGGATTCCTTCGTGTTCCCTATTAGAGATTGAGTTTGCAGTTGCCCCATCATCTGAATCTGAAATTTCTATGATCTCCATTTTGTCACTTTCGGAGCCAAAAAAATCTATCGCTTGTGTTTTAACACTCTCAGTATCTGAAATATCCATTATTTCTACCTGTGGTCTAGGCTTTCTAACGGTCACATTTCGCTCCAATTCTTCAATAATTTCCTGGACACGGTTCTCGTCTGCATCTACATTTACTAAAATTGAATCTAAGTCGTCCTCTAATGCGTTAATCCTAACTCGAGAAAGGGCGTCAGCATTAGTATTTTGCTGCCCTTTCTTATACTTAATCTCGAAATCGTACTCTTCTAATCGTAGGCGCCAACGTGTGAGTTTGCTGTTTGGCTCTTTGAGTGAATACAACCATGCCAAAGGTCTGTGTTCAGTGTAAATAACAAACTTCTTACCGTAAAGATACGGTCTAAAATGTTTTACGGCCCATACTACCGCCAAAAGTTCTTTTTCGATCGTACTATATCTACTCTCTGTATCGCTTAACGTCCTACTAGCATATGCTATAGGTTTGTCTAATCGGAGCTGTCCTTTCACAAGGAACCTATAGTGCCTTGTGAAAGAACAGCCCCCATAGCAAAGTTGGATGCATCGGTGGTCACTACAAATGGTTTTTCGAAATCTGGAAACTGTAAAAGAGGTGCGTTTGTTAGCAGCTTCTTACAAATTTCAAAACTATTTATGTAGTCTTCATTTAACACGATCTTTTTCCCTTTCTTTAAACATGCCGTGAGTGGTCTCGTGATTTTGGCAAAATCTTTGATAAACTTCCTGTAGTAACCTATCAGCCCTAGAAAACTTTTAATTTCTGTAGCTGTTTGGGGAATTGGATACTTAAGTACTGCTTCTATTTTGTCATTATTTGGTTTAAGACCCTCGTTCGTGATTGTGTATCCTAAATACAAGACTTCTTTCCTAAGGAAGTGAGATTTATCTAACTGAATTTTCAAGTTAGTCTGGCGGAAGCTATCAAAAACAGCTTTGAATTTCTCTATGTGTTCTGGCAAGCTTTTTGAAAAGATAATGACGTCATCAAGGTAAAGAAGGCAATGCACACCTTGTAACCCTCTTAAAACGTTGTCCATTGCTCGCTGAAAGGTCGCAGGAGCAGTTTTAAGCCCAAACGGCATTCTATTGAATTCGTAATGCCCGAATGGTGTACTGAAAGCAGTTTTTGATTTATCTTCCTCTTCTACTTCTATCTGATGGTATCCGCTCGCGAGATCTAGCGTAGTGAAATACATACTCTTCCCAAGCATGTCAAAAAGATCATTGATGTTTGGTAAAGGGTATTTGTCATCAGTAGTGATATCGTTTAAACGCCTATAATCGACTACCATTCTCCACTTTTGTTCCCCTGATGCATCCAACTTTTTGGGCACCAGGTGTACTGGGGCGCTCCAAGGCGAGTGTGATTCTTGCACAATATTATCTCGTAGCATTTTTCCTACTTGTCTTTTTATCTCTTGTGTCTGGACTGGGGGTAGTCTGTGTGCCTTTAAATTAATTGGATCCTCGTTTTTTGTTCTGATTTTATGTTTCACCTGATTACTAAAAGACAAAGGTATGTCTTCACAATAGAATATGTCTTTATATTCTCTACAAGTTTGATGTATCATCATTCTTTCTTCCTCGTTCATATGGTCTAACCTAAGCTTACTATCTAAATTATCGTCTAGTAATCTCTCGACGTCCTGATAACGTCCTGTTGGATTCAGAGATGTTGAGTTGACGTTGTGTGATTGTTGTTGAAATAACTCTATCTTGAAAGGGGCCGTAACTGTTATTTTTTTAAGTAAATCGGTTGTATTTTGAATTACTGTCGTTGCGTAACCGTAAGTACATTTTACTATAGCGGCCGGCATTCTAACTCCATTATCCGCTTGATTGCAATTGGGTAGTACTACTACCCAAGCATTTTTTTACCGTAGATTGCAAATGGGTAGTACTACTACCCAAGCATTTTTTACCGTAGATTGCAAATGGGTAGTACTACTACCCAGAGGCATTTTGCGACGGACTATGTGACAAAACCTATTGTCTCTGTCACACTAATGATTAATTCAGTAAGGGTCTTATTCCATCTCGTTCTCAGTTAAATAACCTTTATTTTGAGATACGACAACGTTTCAAACAATCCCAGCGATGGAAAAAGAATGATGCAATGAATTGCAATTCCGTTCACGCCATTGTCAAGTGTTGTTGTGTTGTGGAATTTGTGTTGTGATATTAAATAATTATGTGAGTATTTAGCTGATAATTGTTCATTTTCAGGAATACTAATACATACAGGAATCTTTTAAAGAAATAAAATAAGTAGGTTATGGCTTTACTTTTTTAGATATATATTTTAACATTGACCCTAGTCGATTTTACGCTTGAAGTCTATGTTTACAGCTATGTATGACTGTACAAGAGTATCAAATTCAATCAACAATTATGCCATTATAATGTTTAGTTTACGTGCACTAACAATAACAACACTTCAAGCGGTATTCTCAAGAACCCATAGTCATAAATAATGTTTTTGTAGAGCGAGCCGCCGCGCAGCGGGCGGGACTTGGTGACGTGTTTTTTATGGCAATCGACGATTTTTTTTTTGCCGCGCCGCGGCAATCGATGCATGATAATTTCCGGAGGCGATGTCAACTGAGCGGTTATTGAATTGGGTATAATTTAGAATACCCTCTCCGTTTAACAAGTTGACTGGTAATTTGACTCCCATTTCGCATCGAGGAGGTAGGTTATACATCTCTCTCGTGGGTGGCGAGTAAATGATAGGTATTTTACTAGAGTCCGTGAACAAAGTTTGAGATTTCATGTCGATCTTGGCATTGAGTTGTTTCAATAAATCACTTCCTATTAGACCATCGTACCGTTCATCAACCGAATAAATATAAAACTTATGTTTATGGCTGCATTTAAATATCTTTGGCAAGTCAATGTAGGCTACCTCACTGTGTTTGCTTGATGCGTGGGTGCTAATGACTTCGAAAGACTCTTTCTGCTTATAACTTGCGTAATATTCGTTTGCCACTTTCGGACTAATAAATGATCGAGTGCTGCCCGTATCTATCATAAAAACGGCATCTAGTTCTGGTATGCGAATATGAGGCAAGTTCAAAAGCTTATGACAATTAAGTTTTATACGTTCCCTATCTCGGAGGCTTCCGTATAAAAAATTTCCACCGCCTCACTGTACGAGACAGAATTTTGACTGTCTTTCGTACATTGTTGCGAGTTACACGGTTGAACATCGTTATTATTTTCTGTGTAATTAACACGTCTAGAACTCGCTGTTCGCATCGTAACATCGGTGTTTGACCCCGAAGGTATAGGTAACGCATGATATTGCATCGGAGCATTGTCCGCATAGTGCTGACGCTGCGCTTGTACCGTCGGTGGCACTGACTTATTAAAACGCGGCGAATTATTATAAGTGTTATCGTTAAATCTATTATTAGCCTGCTGCTGTCTATTGTTTCTAAATTGGAATGAATTATTTGTCGAGTTCTGCGCACTGTTTTGCATGTGAGTAGATGCATTATTAGGTGCATGTGCACCTGGTACTCGTTGCGAGTTGTCGTACCGTGGAGGGTTATATTGAGCGGATTGATTTGGCCTTACTGATTGATTGCTACTTGAACTGTTAGTGGGTCCATTCCTGTTTGGATTGAATCGCGGAGCGTTCTTTGCATCGTAAACTGTTTGGAAGTTTTGTTCCTCCAATACCACTTTCAAAGCATCCTCCAGGGTAGTAACATTTCGCAAGCGTACTAGCCTAACTAAGTAAGCCGGCAAATGGAAAAGAAAAACATTCAGCGACATATTATCGTAAATGTGGTGTTTAGCTTGACGTAAATTCACTTCACTGATGGTTTCATTAATCTTCGCGAATAATATACTTCTCAAATGTTGTATTCTGTGACAAAGATCGCAATAACCTTCGTTTCTATTTCGTTTTAATGCTTCCAGTTCCATGGCCAAACATTCTTCGGACCTTGGATCGCCGAAGTTTTGGCCCAATAAATGTTTTAACTCATCCCATGTATTAATGCTTTCTCGTTCCCCAACTAGTTTAGCTGCTTCCCCCGAAAGCCTACTAGTTATAACATGGAACAAGTACTCGTTTTGCAAATTTCCCCCTTGGAAAGTGTTTAGGATGTAATCGCATTTCTTAACAAACAGTGGTAATAATCTGGAGTCCCCATCGAATACTGGAATGATCTTGACCATTTCCATGGGTAGTCTCACAATATTATCCATCTTGAACGATGAGAAAAAAAAAACCTATCAAAACTAAAGACTTCTAAAATTGACTACTAACACTATCTAAATTGTTATTCGAGAAAATGTGAATTCCCAAATAACAGCCTACCTACACGACTTCGTTATGACGTTTTATAATTCCTAACAACACGTATAGATATTATGAACGGAAGGAAATACGGAATGATAAGGAATGGTGAAAAGGTGTACTCACAATCCCGTCGCTCCCATGTCCTTTCGGAATATTGCTTGTTTGCCGAAGTGTCCTCTGGTCCTGATCCTCTCCTGGCCTGGTCCTGGTCCGATGTTTGGTCCTGGTCCTGGTTCTGGTCTCGTTCCTGTGACGTCGCCGCTTGACTCCTCAGGAACTACGTTCGCCTCTTCTTAATATATTTATTTGTTCGGTAGATTCAACTTAACCGTAGAAACGGACGATGAATATGGATTCAACTGTTGAAATCCTACCGGCTGCGCCAATTAAGTTGGGTGTGGCGGAGGAATTAATAAAAATAATTTATTTAAACGGACAGAGTTTCCACTAGGTTTATTAAGACAATAATAATTAAATCTAAAATACAATGATATTTATATCTAAAATAGTGAAGCGTTGACAATTTAGATTATGACGTACGTTCTACATTTTAGGATGATGACTTAGTGCTGACGAATGATAATTGTAAGGGTTGCTCAACCTTAACACGTGCAAATATGGTCCTGGTTAGTACCCGTACGTGAAGTTCTATCATTATTATACGAATGCTCCATCTGAAGAATTGAGTAACCTAAAGTAAGAGATAATACTATGTAGTAGCGCATCCAGCGGTCATCACTCAACACTGTTTTTGAGGGTATTGGTGTTTTCTTTTCGTTTCCTCCCGCGCCTCCGACATCGGTCGTTCGTCATTCACGTTTTCAGTTTCGATCACTCAGCAAGCATCTTTCGATTTCTAAAAAGTAAGTTAAAACTTTGCCATGCCGAAACGAAAATATTATGAAAACAGAAGTGTTATATCAAGGAAGCTAAGAAAACTTGAAAAAAAGAAGATGGAGAAAAATAAATATCGACGTAAAAGGACTATTTCATCGTTGCGAAAGAAGGTTCGAGATCTCTAGAGAAAAAAGATAATTTTACTTGTACCTTTGTGCCTATAAATAACGCAACATACTTAATTCGCAACCAGGTTGGCTTTCCATGCCCTCCACTGCAGAGTTATAATACAGCTACTTATACAATGCCTTGGCAGTGACGCGAAAGATAGTGTCGCGCTAGATGGTGAAGCGCTATCCCTGGTGAAGATCCAACATACACCACTACATATGCATGTTATTTAGGCATGTTTGACACAAAGCTGTATAAATTGAAATAAGTGGGATTTTGTTCGCCGAGTGTCTCAAAAGTTTCATGTTTTTATTTTTTATACCTGTCTTAACCCTGACTCGGCTGTTCTGTAAACACTATTCCAGGATTTTCCATGGAACAGAATGGCTTTGTCGTTGGCATACCACAAGATCTCGGCATCCAGGATGCGAAGATGTAGAAGGTTATTTATATAAATAACGAAAAACGTGGGACTCAGGATGCTGCCTTGAGGGACTCCGAAACTCACTGGAGCCTAGTCCTTCGTCTCTGAGCAGGGCTTGATCCTAAGACACTGTCTCCTTTCCATTAGGTAACTCCTCAACCATTTTAGTGTTAACCCTCCAATGCCCATTCGTTCTACTTTTGTAACAGGATTGGTATGGAGATAGTGTTGAACGCCTTCACTAGGCCAGAAAATACTAAGATATCTCTCACCTAAGTCTATATGCGAAGGTACTAGGTTAGTGAGTGGTAGCATCTCCAGTCGATTTGTTTCCGTGGAAACCAAATTGTCTACCTGCTAGTAATCTCAGCTTCTCTAGGTAGTCGATAAGGCGGTTGTTTACCAACTTCTCAAGCATCTTCGACATTGTGTTCAGGAGCGAGATTGGTATTTAGTTCCTCACATCGGTTTTAGATCCACCTTTATGAAAAAGTGAGACGTTGGCTATTTTCCATGCTTCCAGAAATATGCCAGTGGATTTTTTTTATTTAAGATATATTTTAGGTTGTGATATCCTATCATATGGATTAATTTTATTAAGAATTTGAATTTGAATCACAAGACTCAAGTTGAAAATTTGTGAGAGCGCTTTTACTATTTTATCGGCTATGACCTTGATGAGCAAGTTATTGAAGTTGTCAGGGGTTGGATCACCGCTGTGTCGTCTGTAGAGTAAAGAAAGAGTGTTGTTTAGGGTCATGTGGTCGAGATTTTGACCCACTTTAGCAATGTATTTGTTGAGAAAGGCCTTGACACTATTTTTAATGTCGAGCAGTTAGAGTGAATACTTTTGTAAAGGCGTTTGTAAGCATATTATCTGATAGGTTTCCATAACTGTTTGGGATTGCCCTGGCTGTCTTCTAGCTCTTTAGCTTCGTGAGTTGTTTTGAGTCGGTGTAACAGATAGTTTTTAGTACCTCTAGTAAGTGACCCTGAGTAAATTGTTAATGCTATCCTTTATTTGTTCCAAGCGCAGCTTATCTTAGGAGACCGGGCGTGATTCAAGGCTTCAAGTTGAGTTTCGATCTGCTAATTTATCTATGAAGTATTTTTCGCAACATCTATATTTGGAGAATTAATGTGAAAATCTCTACGGCTTTCAGTGTTAATGACTGCTTTCCAGTCTTCCAGTCCCAGGTAATTTCTGACTGCATCATAGTTTACTTTTTTTTCTTGACGATTTCATACTCACGATGCTTTGATGTGCTTAAAACCATGGCAATATCATGATTGGTAATGCTGGTCAATAAATATCGCGGATTCCGCCCCGTTCCTTTTAAATATGTGATCGAGGCAGTTTTCCATCCTAGTTGGTTTTGTATTGGCTGGATTATTCCAGCCCCTGTCCATGCTCGGCTAGGCGACACAGGTTTTATATTTTGCGGCTATTGTCTTCATCTGGCATTATGTTGATATTTATGTCCCCTGCAAATATGATGAAAGGGTTTATCTTTAGCGACTCAAGAAGAATGTCTACGGATGAGATGAAGCCAACGTTCATCGTCAAAGTTGCATATTGAGAGTGTGTAATAGGTCCCGATAACCTTGGGCCCATTTTTGATGTCTACAACCACGCCATTAGCATCTTTTACGTCAGATTCATACGTCAGCAATTCCTACCGTCCCCCACCAGCTTTATTTATGTATTTGGTGGAGTTAAATTGACGTAACTCTCTATTTGCCTTATAACAGAATTACTGTTCAAATGACATTTGGTTTAATACCATGAAGTCCATATTAATATCCATTCGTTTCAGTGCAATGATAAATAACATCATCAAAGTTTCTGTTAATGCTACGAATATTAAATATCTTTCGTTTTAAATTATACTGAGAGCTTATGTCACTTTTGCAGTTCTCTTAAACGTTTAGTTTTGTGCAGCTTACATTTTGATTACTATCTATTTCATCAGTTATATTTTTAGACATTACTTATATTTCAAAACAAATATAAGCTCGTACATAACTACTGCTACAGATCATTGAAATGTGAAGGTCGTTCACACATTTCAATGCTAGAGCATTTCTAGGGAATTTCGAGGAACAATCAATCCGCATCATTCATTCGCCTTCCATTACTTCTCACTTTTACTAAATAAAAGGTTTTATTAACAATGAAAGTAACCAAAATATATGAATTAAAAATAAAATAGAAACACTAAAAGAAACAACTACGCGAATAAACCACCCCGGGACATTGCCGAGGCTAAGGTTCCCATGACGCTTGCAGCATTTCCCCGCTGCACCGCCAGGGAGATCCTTTGCATCAGAAATGCCCCAGAGCGGTTGTCAAATCCTCTATCCCTTAGACGGCGCCCCAGATCCTTAATAAATATTTTCCCTTGTGTCCCCCAAACCCCAGTCGTCTCGAGCGCAAGAGGCACAAAGATGTAGCTTCCCGTGAGTGCGGCATACTTAAGGCACTTCTGTCTTGCGGCAGACTCGGCGGCTGCACCAGCGCGGGCCGCCGTTGACCCGACATGGGAGGCTGCAAAGGTGCAGACGCAGGTCGCATCCCATAGCAGGGAACGTCCTCTCTCCCAAGGTACCAGGGTCAAGCCGTCCGGACGCTTCCCATCCGACCGGCACAAACCTGGCGGCTCCAACACACTAGGAACGTTGGCCGATACCAAAGCCCTACGAACGATGTCGTTTATTGCGTGGTGCCGCGAAAACCTGCCAGCGCTCCTGGTACAATGTAGGCCATGGCGACCCAACTCATTGACCCATGCCCCACAAACGCATCGATGCGGCTGGCAGATAGTGCAGTCCAAACGCAAAGCGACTGCCACGCGCAAAGTGTCGTCGTCCAGGAAAGTTCCCAGCTGGGGAGAAGGCATTGCGTGCAGCCACAACCCCGAGTCGGACTGACAAACGGCACGCAGGCGCGCCAATTCCGGCCCCGAACTATGAGCGAGGAGATCATCACGAATGACTTCTCACAGGACCTCATCCCAGGAGCGCTGACTACATAGCCTTTCCGGCAGGTCGCTTCTAGGACACCGGGCACGCCATAAGCTCTCCGCCTCCCCCGCAAAAGGAATGCGGAACCCGTCACCATGTATACCCAAGATGTGAGTAACGAGGTCCACAACACCATGCGAAGAAGCCAGAAAGCCAGGGAGCTCGGTGTCCTGCAAGCGTCGAACACCTAAACTTCCGTACCTGATGGGCAGCGTGGCTTGCACCCACTGAGACGAGGACATCTCTACGTTGATGATGCACTCCAACAAATCCTTCAAAACTTCATCGTATCTAGAAGTTATCTCCCTGTGCAACCAAATCGGGGCAGTCCGTATGGAATAAGTTAGCCTTGGTGAAGAAAGACAACTTTTTAAAATCGTCAAGGCAACATGGGCGGAAAGCTGCTTTAAATGTGGTTTCGACGCCTTAAGGATATCAATTTTTGATTGCAATACTCCGGGAATGCCCTCCGGGAAAATAGGAGCACCCAGAAGTGTGAAATCCACCTTATTCCTAAGAATGATTCCGGGAACGACTGATTGGATTTCGTCGCTCACCTCTTGAGGTAATTGTCCTGAACAAGAAAATACTTCACACTTCTGGGTATTCAACTTATCATCATCACTTAGTATCAGTCTTCTAAGATCCTCCAGAACCGCCTCTGGACTGCCACCGATTGTGCCATCATCTAAATACCACACGTTTAAAGGTGAACGCAAAGAAGCCACAACTTCTTGGATTGCCATACTGAAGAGAAAAGGACCCAAGGGATCACCCTGCTGAACCCCTACCTTTGACTGCACCAGGCTCCCACCGAAAAACAAGTTACTAGTGGCACTGTAACACTGGTGCAGGTATGGGTACAAATTTGGACAACAAGACTTCACCCTACTTAAGACGACGTCCCGCTTAACAGTATTAAAGACGTTCTTAACGTCCACCTTAACAACGATTTCATGTGAGGCAACCCTGATCATCACATATGAACGAGTAGCATGAATGGCAGCCTCACACCCCAGAGCTACTCCGACTCCTAACTGCTCAGGCTGCAACTGCGATGCTTGATCACCTCTCACCGCACGACAGCACATCTTTGACACCAAACGCCGAATCACGCTGCCCACAGCAATTGGCCGAATGCCCCCATCCTTCTTCTCCAAAGCACAAAGAGAGGCTCCATAGATATAAGGGCACACCTCCCTATTAATCACGCCCTTCAACATATAGTTTGTCAAGTTACATAGAAATCAAAATCAAAATCAAAAATCATTTATTTCCATAGGATGTTGTTACATCACTTAGATCCGTCATTACATTTTTTTGGGTGAGTTCACTAACACAATGGCGGAATCTGTGGAGAAGAGCTCACCGAAGAAACTCCACAGTCGTCGCATCTTTTGCGTTTCCTTTTTTAAATAAAATATTGTCAAATTACAAAATGAATGCTAATTATATATCGAAACAGCCTGTTACTCAAACAATCTATTCCCATGGACATCTGTCCTCTAAGTAATCAGATATCCTATAGTAACCTTTTTTATACAATTGCTGTTTTATTATTATTTTAAACTTGTCTAAAGGTAAGTTTTTAATATCAGTAGGGACCTTATTGTAATAGCGTATACAATTGCCTTTAAAAGAATTACTAATTTTATGTAGTCGGCTTACATAAGCAACCAACTTGTCTTTATTTCTAGTATTAAAATTGTGTATATCACTGTACTTCTGAAAATTAGTTATATTTCTTTTTACATACACAAGATTGTCATAGATATATTGAGACACAAATGTCAGAAAATTGATTTCTTTAAACTTTTCCCTCAGTGACACTCTAGGCCCTAATCTATAAATTGCACGAACAGCCCGTTTCTGCAGAATAAATATACTATTAGCATTCGCAGCGTGACCCCACAATAAAATACCATAGGTCATTAGACTATGAAAGTAACTAAAGTAGACTAGTCTAGCGGTGTCTACGTCGGTAAGAGCTCTAATTTTTTTAACTGCGAACGCTGCCGAACTCAGTCTGTTCGACAATTTATTTATATGAGGATCCCATTGTAGTTTGGCGTCTAAAGTAATGCCCAAAAAGACAGTCGACTGCACAAGGTCCAATCTCTGTCCTTTTATAAATATGTCTGTAGTTACCGGGTTCACATTGGGTAACACGAATTTAATACATTTAGTTTTCTTTTCATTAAGTAATAAATTGTTAACAGTAAACCAGTTCACTATACTAGAGATAGCATTGTTTACCTCGTCATAATTTGATTGCTGTCTTTTAACTTTAAATATCAAAAAAGTATCATCGGCAAACAATACTAACCCATGTTTTGCTTTAACAAGGTAAGGTAAATCATTAATATATACTAAAAACAAGAAAGGACCAAGAATTGAACCTTGCGGTACGCCCATACTTATTGAAGACCCAGGTGATCTTTTCCCATTAACATCGACCATCTGAACCCTATCTGTTAGATATGACTCCAGAAGGCCAAGTGCCTGATCTTTTACACCATAATGGCGTAACTTCCTGACAAGAGTGTCATGATGGACGCAATCAAAAGCCTTGGATAGATCGCAGAAGACACCTATTGCATCCATTGCGTCTTCCCAGGTATCAAAAATATTGTCGATTAGTTCAACACCAGCATCGGCTGTTGAACGACCCTTTGTGAAACCAAACTGAGCAATATTAATTAAATTATTGAGATAAAAATGACTTTGCAATTGATTAAGTATGAGTTTTTCAAATATTTTGCTAAGCGTTGGTAGTATCGATATGGGTCTAAAATTGGTGGGGTCTGATGTACTACCAGCTTTGAATAAAGGTATAACTTTACTTAGTTTCATCAAGTCAGGAAACACACCATTATCTATACATTGATTAAATATACAACAAAGGTGAGGTGCAATACAATCTACAATGGAACTAATAATTTTTACTGATAGACCATGGGCGTCAGCTGTCTTTTTCATTTCCAGGGATTTAAACGCTTTTACAATGTCTTCATTATTTACGTGCCTAAATTTAAAATCTGTTTTACATTCCTCAAAGTTTTGTTTAAGTATAGATTCAGCAGCAACGGGAGATGAATTTAAAGACTTGGTTGTTGAAACTGGAATGTCCGTAAAGAAATTTTCGAAAGCTTTTGCTAAGTACAGACCTAGAAAGGTCTGTACTTAGCAATTGATTATCTATCTTAAGCTTGAAGTTATTATGTGTAGCTTTGGCCTTTCCAGTCTCTCTGTTTATAATTTGCCAAGTCGTTTTCATTACATTGCTACTAGATTCAATTTTGTTTTTAATGAAATTAGATTTAGCTACGGCACAAACGCGTTTAAACATTTTTGAATAACTACGAACATAATCTAGAAAGACCGTATTTTTGTTATATGATTTCTCTTCATAGAGTTCATATAATCTTCGTCTGCTCCTATGAATTCCAACTGTCGCCCAATCACTAAACAAAGCTTTGTTATTAACTTTTATAGTTTTTGATTTAAATACCGTATCATATTCATTTTTGACAAGGTTAAATACTGAGTTGTACAACAAATTTGGATCGTCACTGTATGGTATTTCCCATAGTTTATCTAAAATATTATTCCTGTAGTGTTCAAGCCGAGTGTCACTAACGGGCACACATGTAATATCCTCTTTTTGGACCTTTTTTATTTTAATATTGAATATACCTATCTGACCAGAGTGATCAGAGGTTAATTTATTGATGACCGATTTGAAAATGGGCGTAATGTTAGTAAATATATTGTCAATGCAGGTAGCAGATGTTGCAGTAATTCTAGTAGGCTCCAAAAACAGATAGTTCATGTTTTGACATAAAAATAAAGATTTTAATCTAGTACAAATATTATTATCCTCTAACAGATTAACATTAAAATCACCACAAATTATAAAAAAATTGTTTTTATCGCTGATTTTAATCAACACTTCATCCATTTTCTTTTCGAATAAATCAAAGGATGAATCTGGTGGTCTGTATACGCTCATTACAATAAGTTGTTCAAGTTCAATACAGGCTATTTCCATGGTACGCTCAACAGACAGGCTCACTATGTCAACTCGTTCCTTATATTTAAAACTATTATTTACAAGTATTAAGGAGCCACCGCGATCAGCTGTTTTTCTGTTGAACGAACTAGCAACGTGGTGGTTATTAAAGTTGAACATGAACTGATAACTCTTTAAAAAGTGCTCTGTTATACATAAAATATCAATATTATTACAGTTCATGAATAACTCAATTTCCAGTTCTTTACTTAACATGCCCTGTATATTTTGATGAACCACGTTTAAAATATTCTTACTTTTACATTTTTCATTACTAGTAACTTGGTTTAATGGGCAAGATGAAGGTATATTTATACAAATATTAATATTACTGCCAGAGTTACTCTCTGTTGTCCTATGGGTTAATTTAAAGAGCTTGGAACAGATTCCAAGGAGTGCATGTCATTATTAATACACTACTCAATAGAAGCAGGCGTTTCATTAGTGAAAAACTTGACTGAGTTCAAAATAAAATAAGATAGTGACTGTGCTATCTGTTTTGTATAAAACCTAGATAGGTAATACCTATCCTTAGTCAAATAAAAATATTTTCCAATACAAATATTGGTGTCTATGAAATGAAATTTTTCAGTATGACGACATGTCAATGTGTGTATAAATGTATTATAATCATGTCTTATATGATTTTCATGTTGTGACAAAGATTGGCTGAAGGGAAACGCAAACAAGATTATTCTATCTACATTTTGTAAAGAATTTAATTTGGAAAAGTATTTAGTAATTAGTTTTTTAGATACATTTTCCCTTCTACCAATTAAAATAATTAGGGTGGTTGGTTCTAAAAACTGCGATGACAACACTTTGTTTAATATTTGTGAATATGTGGCGCCAGGCATACAGTTATTTAATATTGCCTGGCCCACGCGCTGACTAAGTTGTAAACCCATATTTTTTCCAAGTTCATCGCTGTACATTATATACCTATCCTTTGTCCGAGAGAAGGAGGCGTTATTGATAACACTATTAGTACTCAAGTCGACTGACGGCGGCGCCTGGGTCAGTATCAGCTGTTCGGCCGGCTGCTCGGCGAGACACACGGTCGGCACGGAACAGTCCGCTGGAGCTTGTTTACAATCACAGATGTGATTGTCGGTCAAAGATATGAAAGTGTCATAATTATACTTACACGTCTCCAACAAACTAATTCATAGCCGACACATGTTCCTTAATTTCGTATTGTGCTGACTCATATTTACGTGTAATACTTTGTAATGATGAGTTTAAAATATGCATATCTTACTGGAGTCGCCGTGTGTCACATTCGTACTTTTCTGTAGTTTTTTCCAAACATAATCTACAATCATCGATTTCGTTAATTAATTCGACACGTTCCTTGCTACAATTTACATTTTTACAAAATATTTTATTTCTATTAGCTAGTTTTTGTGTTTTTTTATATAATTATTCAATTTAACATATTTCTTTAATTTATTTTTACTACAGCTCATAGTGGTTACTGATTGCGATCTATTAGGACTATCACACGTGAGATCACAAGCTGTTAGGTCAATAGTTGGTATGCCAGTTTGGCTCATGACCTCATTATATAAGGCCCTGGTTTTAGCACTGTCTCGCTGTTCCTCCCGCTCGCTGAAAACTTGAAGCTCGTGGTGTGCCTCTGCAAGCTGTTGTTCAAGTGATTTTATGTGTTGCAATGCTACGTGGTGGACATCATGACACTTGTAAAATGAGTCGACTTGGTGTTGTAGTTCATCTCTCTGGGCACTGAGATCCTGGCATTGGATGTCCAACTCACTGAGCTCTTCTTTTAGCGCCGAATTTTTCTTAATTTGCTTATCTATCTCCTCTTCACACTCATCTCGCTCTCGTAGAAGTATTTCACAAAGCTCTTGGCTCTTCTTGAGCTCCAGCAAGGTCGCTTTCAGCTTCAACTCCACATCGCGTGTGCTCATCTTGCTTCGTGTCAGCATTGCGCCCTTTTTCGCCTGAAAAAAAACCGCGAATAGGTGTCAGTGTATGACCGGGTGGAATACTAGCGAACACTAGGGAGTTTATTGCACAATGAAGGCGTTAAGTGTGTGTTTTTGTTGAATGTGGCAGAATGTTGCGTCTTCAACTTTGCTTCCGCTTTTGCCAAGTAAAGAGAGACAAAACGGTACCTGAGTGAGTGTACGGCAAGTGTTTCACTTATATGAAGGTTTGTTTAGTTTGTTACGGGTGTGAAAGGTGAGATTATTGATATAAATACAGAAATAAAACGATACTTCCCCCGTTTACGTCGTTGCTATTTGAACTGATTTTGACAGTTCAATCGGCCGGTACAATCGGTCTTGTTTTTTCCAAAGCTTGTATGTTTGCACAGCTGTTTCTTATCTACACATTATTTAATCACTAATTACTTCTTAAATTAAGTTTACTCGTGCAGAAAAGCAATTTTGACTAATATAATTGAAATAAAAACTACAGAGCTGTTTACAACGTCAGCTATTAGAGAACTCAACAGTGCAACCCCACCATCACCAGCCCCTACAGACGTTAATTCCTTAAGGTGCTCAGGGCGCAAACCATCCAACCCACCAGACGAGCCGTTCATAAAAGAGGCAATTGTCTGCGCAACGTCACCCACCTCCACAGATAGACACACCGAAGAAAGATCAGGTTCAGGAGGAAAGTCCAAAGGTCGGTGAGGACAAGGATGCTTTTCTCTTAAGGATTTCAGGGTCTCGTCATTATCAGGTGCGATGGAACAGTCCGACAATAACACCCGAACCGCTCCACTCAGATCACCATCGTGCACCTTCGATTCTACTAATCTATAAAACGACCTCTGACCCAAGGGAACCCCCATCGTGGCGCAAACTGATGCAAGTGAGTCACTCGGAGCTTCATTTGCAACATTTTCCTTCACTTTCGCGGTGAGTGAACGGCTACGGTCCTCCGATGAGGGAACCCTGAGCGCAGTGTAAGAAAAGGTCAACAAACTATACCAATCCAAAATTTCATTAGACTGTATGCAGCGTTCAATAACCTGTGACAATTTAGACGCAGCGATGCACCTATCACCCTTCGGAATGTGTTTAAGCACCCTAACATTCCTCCTCAGAATTGATAACTGGTCCAAAGAAGGTGTGGACGCCACCACCCCAGGGAACGCACTCGGGGCATCCTGAACTAGCGACCGCGCGAGGCGCGTCTGACTACTTCCATGAATGCGGCTAATATGCACACTCAAACCACGGGGAACCACATATAGCCTCGATGAATCGGGGCAGTGGGGACACAAAGCTGTAGACATGCTCATACAAACTAAATTACTTTTTTTTTAATATACAAATTGTAAAATTAAATTAAATGATACATTATTACCTCCATGTACAATATATGACCAATAAAATTTAAATACATAATTAATGAGTTACTTAAAAACAATTTTCGTAGTGCAGTCCCACAACACACCACTGGTCGTGGCGCTGTACGACGTCGTCGCAGCACACGGCGACGACAAGCCTCGAAGAACTCGTAGAATAGTTTCGTATAATTGAGCTAGATGCAGCAGCGTGATGACGCGCTCCCGGTGTTAACTAGTGCCGTCTCATAGTTGATGAGAGGCATCTCTCTGCCAATTGGAATCTGCAGTCCTCAGCAATTAGCTAAACAGCTTATATCGTAGTATTTTCCACCGACTGATCCTATTATTCAGGTGACATAAGTCATCAAAAACACTAGATTGCACTGTTGTCTGTAGGTATGGAACACATGTGAAACTGCTCTTTACCAACTTTTTATTGTATAGTTACAGTCTGAGTCACAAACTAGCGGTTTATACGTTATATTTTAATATTTTAATTTTTAGAAAAATCCTGAAAAGATGGTTTGTTATGACATTATTATTGTCACTAAATTGTCTGCCTTAGCGCATTATCATACTAAAATAAACACACTTCCACAATAATAGCCTGGAAAATAAAATTTTGAAAAAATGCCTAAGCAATCAAATCTTGATTTTCCACAGAAATCCGTTTTTTTAAGGTTTACAATGTTTGCGGATAAAAGAAAAGATAAGCCAAAGTTGAGAATCAAGTCAAATAAGCGTTACCTCATTATATAATGATCATTTTGTAATTGTTATAGTAGGTTTCATTGAAACATCATAATAACAATTTCAATCCAATTCATTTTTGTTAATGGTGGCAAGAGGCAAATTCGGCCAGGATCAGTGGAAGACATGGAAATGGCACAAAAGGAATGGAATGGAAAACTAATATATCACAGTAATGAGATTTGTCGTTATGAAAATATAATTAAAATAAAGAAATTATATATCTTCGACTAGACAGGGCTGTATTCTCCTTTAGACCAATATATTTTTTATTTTATTTTTCAAATAGTTCAAAATTTTAAATACCTGTGCAACTTACTATCTATCTATGGGAGATCGTCAGCTGGATAAAATTATTAATTAATAGTTCACCCGTACTCTTCTCAGCTTTCTTAAGCCATTTTGTCATTAAAAAATGGTATGTGGATTATCATTGTTTTCTTTGTGAGGTAAAATTAATTTCAGTCATCGTTTTATCTTTGGAAAGTGTCTAATATGTATTTCTTTAATTTGGTGAGAACGAGTCAGATTGTATTACTTCTGATGATGAAGTCAACAGCACTTTTAATTTAAAAAATATCATAATTTACCACAATTTTTCTGTAACACGAATTGTTTTGATTTTATCCGACAGTAGCCGAATCACATCCTAAATTCTCTACTAAAGTACGGTCGCCGAGCAGAAGGAATTTCGTATAACTACCCCTAGCTACTGGTCTCTCTCGCTCACGCGTAAATTATATTGGAGTGGCGCTCGCACAATTCAATTGTGAGCATGAAGACGATATCGTTTACGTGCGAGCGAAAGACACAAGTAGCTTGTGTCTTTCTGTCACAAGAGTCAATGTGCAAAATTCTTAATTCATGCGACCTTACTTTACTGTACATATTTTTAAAGCAGATATAGTTTTGACATTCTTTTTTAATTTTCTTAATTCGTTTACGGTAATGTGACGGAAAAGTATGATAATGTGGCAAGGAAGGTAATTTGGTAAAAGTGAGAAGCTACTGAACGATCCGGATTTATTGATCCTCGTAATCTCTCTTGTGTATTAAAATGTGTTAACTACCCTCACATTTCAATGAGTAGTGGTAATCATTTATCAAGGCTATGCAAGAATTTAAAGAAGACTTATGAATTCAAGAGTAAACAAAAACGATGATAAGCTTTATGCCTACCCAGAATGAATGAAACAACAACAGATATATATTGGGACGCCAGATATTTGAAAATTATTCATACTGTGTTTAGTTTGGCATCCATATATGTTTTTATTTTGTTATTTCAGTAAAATATAACCTTTCTGTAATGTTTTGTAGCGCCCCAATTATGCTTTTGTTGTGCTTACTGTCACTTTGTAACAAATGTGAATTTATTAATTCTAGAAGGACTATTTTTTAAAAAGATTTATACATATATGCGGACGCCAGATATATCAAAATCGTAGATATCGTGTTTAGTTTGGTGCCCATAAAAGTGTTTCTTTTAATATTTCAGTAAACAATAATCTTTGTGTTTTGTTTTGTAGCGCATTAGTTGTGGTTCCGTTATAAAAATAATGTTTTTAACTTAGTAATATATATGTGTTAGTTAATTCCAGGCTGCATATTTTTGAGACACATATACGGATGCCAAATGGGATAAAACTTTCACACCGTATTTGGTTTTGCGTCCGAATATGGTAGATTTTTTAAATGTTTTAATTTTTTAGGGACAAAGGAGCCAAAAATCTTTCAAAACATGTATGGGACTTGTTTAAATAATACCTACGTTTATTTTTCTGTTTCACTGTTTAGGTTTAACAGTTCAGTGATCTTATAACATCAATAAATAATGCTATTTTCATATTGTTTTGTTGTTGTGGCTCCTTCATCCGCCTACGCCGTCTACCCGGCTCGTAATATCTATCCAGCTTGCCGTTTTCTAGAGCACCCCACACTGCCCGCATAGTCTTTCATTCGATACTATGGTGCTTTTAATGGGATTCTGTTTCTGTCCGTCGAACACATGTTTCTGGGATTGTTTTTGCATTCTAAGCTTTGCAAGCAAATCAGACCGTTGTCTCTTGTAGTAAAGCTTAAATTTGTATGCTTGCAGTTATTGGATGTTTGGCAACGTCGCATAAACACGTGGACGTTATATAGTCGATAATGTAAAAATTATTTTAAAATATACGGCGGATGTCCTTTTGATGTTATTATGGAAAGGAGTTGAGATTGGTTGCATAGTGATTGGCAATATACATACATATATTTGTATAGCAACATTTTAGAGTTTATAATAAAAAAAAGATGGTTACTGTCGTCAGATAGGTTCAATGTATCAGTATACATTCAAAAAGTTTCAAAGTCAACGTCATCTGGTGGACGCCATAATAATGCAAAGTAAAAGGACGCCAAATAGGTTGCGGGATTTATATGTATATATATATATATATATATATATATATATGTATATATATATAGTATATATACCTACATAAACCTATTATATTTACAATCTAAACAAATAATAACGAGGTATAATAACAATAACATACAAATTCATTCACTACTCACCACACTCAAACATAAAAACATTACAGTTGTCTTAGTTTGATTTTTTATATTTCTCTATTGATTTTTTATAAACTGCACTCTCTTTTAAATCAATGACTCAAGTTTCTGCTTGAGTATAGACAATGTAGACTTATTTTAGAAAACTGTATAATGTGTCATTTACTGGTGGTGGTCAACTACTCATCCTATACCACAGGGTCCGCCCTTTATTAGGGAGTAGTGAACATCCCTTGTTCTTTTACAAATGTAAAAACAAGAAATTTTAAGGTATACTTTTTACTGAATAAATGATTATTATTATTATCATTACTATTATTTTAGAGTGACTAAAAATATTTTTGTACTGAAAACGGAATTTGTGTTCGTCAAGCCAGATATTTGTTGTGAACCGTGTAAGAAAGATTAGCTTGTTTTGTTAGGATTTATGATTTTGTTGGTGGTGCTTGTTTTGTTAATCAAATGGGTTATTTGTAGAGTAGTCAGTTTTTTGATTTACGGTAGGTTAATCAGTGAAGATAATTCGTTTGCATAATTTTATTTTGAGCTACAGTGAAATTTTCCCCATATAATATGTATGTTTGATATATATGGGTGGAGTTTGCCTGCTTATCCGATTTTACTTGCAGACATCAACTCACAGTCAAAGGGCATGATAGCGCATGTTAGGGGTTAATCCTAAACTAATCTATATTTAGGTCATTTGGGTGGTTCTAATCTCAGTCCGGGTGGTTCAAAAGAGTGGGGCGGAGGGAAGCTTTGTGTCCAGCGGATCGAGACGGCGGCGGCGACCTCTTTCAATACAAATTTGGTATCTGATACGATGTAATGCTTGGGGAACACAGCCTTCGTCGAGTTGACGTGCCTGAGGGGAGAAGGGTGGACACTGTAAAAACTGATGATTCGGATGGTAGCCTAAATTGTTAAATTATTTTGGATTTTTTATAAATCATTGATACTCCTCTGTTATGGGGTGAATCCAATTTGGAGGCATCAGTATAAAATAATGAAAATGAGTTCAGTACTTCTCCACTTAAAATTTTTAATCCGAATTAACAGTAAATTAACATCTTTAAGAAATACCAGCTTTTGTTAGTAAGAGGTTTTGAATAGTAAGGTTTCATATTCGCTGAAAAATGGGAATCATAGGGACTTGGGAGACGGACTATAGGCGCTGTTTTGTTGGTACTAACCTCAGTCCGGGTGGTTAAAAGAGTGGGGCGGAGGGAAGCTCTGTGACCAGCGGATCAAGACGGCGACCTCTTTAAAAGAGTGGGGCGGAGGGAAGCTCTGTGACCAGCGGATCAAGACGGCGACCTCTTTAAAAGAGTGGGGCGGAGGGAAGCTCTGTGACCAGCGGATCAAGACGGCGACCTCTTTCAATCCAAATTTGGTTAGGTTTTCTTACCTACGATTTGAGAATTTCACTAATCAAATACTTGAGTATCGTTCTGTCTCTGCAGACGTCACAAAAAAGTACGAGTCATAATGTCTGAGTATTAACTTAATTCATTTCTCAATTCAGAAACCAGCGCTTAGTGTTCTTTTGCTTTTTCGGATTAATGGGACATCTTTAATTTTCCAGTACCGTAGAATGCTGCAACATTGCCTAAATTTTTTGAACTTACATAACTTTCCCGCTTTGCATATTTTTTATTGTCTTATGCTATAGGAAAATCCGGCTTTATTTATTTATATAATATGTATAAATAGAACATCGATTACAGTTCGATTATCAGTAGGATGTGAATTTATTTTACCGGCTTCTGCAGAATTTTAATCTTTAAGTATTTTATCTACACACGTATCATAAACCCTCTTTACTGCGTTCAAAAACCGCACGTTACGATCAGCATTATGTTAAACTACTTGGTAAAAACTCGTTTTGTATCTGGAAAACTACACATAATGGTCATTATGTGTAGTTTTTCTACATATAATGACATTTAAATTTCGAACGCCGACGCCCACCCGCGTGACGTCCCTAGTTTGTCTGTGAAGTTGGTTGGTACTGATATTCAAATTTCGAACGCCGACGCCCGCCTGCGTGAAGTTGGTACTAAAGAACAAGCTAAACAATTGCAGAACCACAATGCCGGTCAAACATACGGTTCCTGAAAACATCAAAGAGAGCTTATGATATGTGTGTAGATAAACTAGTGTATGTAACTGTACATAATTAGGCATTACAACTCTCGAGTGATATTATTATGAAACTCGCCTTCGGCTCGTTTCATAAACCCACTCTCGAGTTTTAATGCCCTCCATTATGCAGCAGTCACATAAACTACTATTATGTCCTAATTTACTATTAAAAAGACTTGAAGCAAAGTAAATATGCTCTTTTACATAGTTTTGTTTCTGTTTCTATATTGTAACGTGGTTGTTATCGTCTGTCTACGTCTACCAGGCAATGTTAAAATACAAAAAATGTTCTAATACAAAATAGTTTATCTGTTCATCATTGTTTGTATTGTAACTAGTTTTTATGTTATTTCAGTGTTTCTAATGATGGTACCCAGTAGTACTGGGTGTACAAATATTAACATAAACATAAACATTTACATAGAAGCACATACATTGCTTCTGGCCCCACACTATTATACACATATAAACATCCAAGACCTGGTTTTTTTTTTCTCTTCTTTTACCCCCAGCCGGGATCGAACCCGGGACCTCTCGCATGGTAGGCAGAGCCTCAACCGCTGCGCCACAGAGGTCTTAGATTAACCTTATCATATAACATAAAATTTAATCTAAATATATTTAAAGTAGTGGACATGTCGCAGTTGGTTGGTTAAATCAGACACTTATCTAACTCTCTAGACCGTTACTTAAATGCCAACGTTTAACCAAGTCACTTACATTTTGATTTTAATAAAGCATCGTCGAAAACGTTAAACAATCTGTCTTACCCAAAACCGGCGTGTTGGAAAACAAGATGGCGTCACGACAACAGCTGATTTACACAGCTTATATCAGGGCAAAACATTGCGGTACCTTAGGTGAAGGGTAAAGGGGGTGAGCGAAGCGAAGCCCCCTTTATCCTTCGTGTTAGGTTGAATATGTAAGTACAACAAAAAATACTTACAACATAAACTTTTAAGTACACATAAATATATTCCAGACCTCATGAAACACAGTAAACTTATACCGCTGTTCAAATCGGGAGATAAGGGCGATCCTTCAAATTTCAGACCAATATCTGTTCTTCCAACACTAAGTAAAATATTTGAAAAGATTATACTCAATCAAATGCTCTCACACTTCAACCGTACAAAACAACTCCACGCTAAACAATATGGTTTCACTAGGGGTAAATCGACTACGGATGCAGGTATTACCCTTGTATCTCATATTTATTCTGCATGGGAGGCCGCACAGGATGCTATCGGAGTTTTTTGCGACCTGTCGAAGGCGTTTGATTGTGTTGATCATAATACGCTATTAATTCAATTAAATCATTACGGAGTTAGAAATAAAGCGTTGGATCTACTAAGATCATACCTAAGCAATAGAATTCAAAAGGCAGAAGTTAACGGCGTAAAATCTGATGGATCGGGTGTTAAAATTGGCGTTCCACAAGGTTCCATATTAGGCCCTTTCTTATTCCTGGTATATATTAATGATCTGCCTTTCATGGTGGAGAAATTAACTGACATAGTGTTGTTTGCTGATGATACTTCAATGGTCTTCAAAATTGAAAGACAAAAAGGAGATTTTGATGATGTTAATGGTGTATTGTCTTTAACCTTGAATTGGTTCACAGTTAATAATTTATTGTTAAACGCTGGTAAAACCAAGTGTATCAAATTCTCACATCCAAATGTCTGGCAAGTTGAGACCAGTTTGGTGTTAGACAACAGCACGTTAGAATTGGTAAATGATACGAAGTTTCTTGGAATAACCATTGATACCAAATTGCAGTGGGGACCCCACATAGATAAATTGGCTGGTAAATTAAGTTCTGCGGCTTACGCTGTTAGGAACATCAGACAAAGCACGGATGTGGCTACATCTAGGCTAGTATATTTTAGTTACTTTCATAGTGTGATGTCCTATGGTATCTTGTTGTGGGGGAAAGCAGCGGATATTCAAACTATTTTTATTTTACAGAAAAGTGCTATTCGAGCAATTTATAATTTAAAACGAACAGACTCCTTAAGAGAGCTTTTTAAAGAAATTGACATACTAACAGTAGCTAGTCAATTTATTTTCGAAAATATAATGTATGTACGCAAGAACCTTACAACATTTTCCAAACTTAGCGACAGCTGTAATGTTAACCTAAGAAATAATCACAGACTATGTGCGACCCGTTTTAGACTCGCGAAGGTTAGCAATTCTTTCAAGGGTCAGTGCATTCTCTACTAAAATAAGATACCTCTGGAGATTTTGAAATTGCCATTTGAGCAATTTAAAAAGCATGTTAAAGCGACTCTGTCGAAAAAGGGATATTACAATGTTCAAGATTACTTAAATGACAGGACTGTATGGGGTTAATCTGGCTCAACACAGACCTTGCTGTTAATAACTTTGTAATTATTTATTCCTGCTTATTAATCATAACAATTAAATTTTTCATATTTGTATTAGTTAAGCACAACTTATTTTTAAAAGAGATCTAAAAATAAATCTGTGGGAGTTTCTACGCCCTTCTTCTCCCACAGTGGTCCAATGTAGAGAAGAGGCAAAAAATGACGTTTGCTAAGTATATGTAAATATCTACAGTAATAAAGTACTTTGACTATTGACTATTGACTATTGTCTTGTTGCCTAGGAACGTTTAGACAACTCGTTAAACGTTTCATTCACTCACTTGTCTGACGGAATTTTAGTGACTTGTTTATACGTCGTTATTTAATTAACGGTCTAGAGAGTTAGATAAGTGTCTGACTTAACCAACTAACTGCGACAGACATATCTACAACTTAAATCAAGTACCGGTAAAAGGGGGCTAAATGGAACAAATACAAAATGCAGTGATTTTGCTATTAGTTCCAAATAGCCCTCAATTCCAATTAGGCCCCTTTTACGGTAGGTGTATTTTATATCAGTGTAAGTATTTTATTATAGGTTTATTTTATGACTCTAGGTATACATACTAATAAAGCAATACTATACAGCTTCACAAACAAGTTGTGTTGTATTTTCAGGAGAAATTTACACAACTGTGCCTATTTCATTTAATTTTATTGCGGTAAATTACAGTGTATTTTACAGATGTTTTGTATTAAATTATAATGTATCGGCACCGGAGATCTCACACGGTCTCACTCTTAGCCACACCAAGGCACATCACCTCGGCATATGAGCACGCCTTCAGGTTGCAGGCGGTCCGACTGTGGAACGCACTTCCTTGCAAGATAAGAGACAGTCCCACTCTTTTCTCTTTCAAAAACCGCGTATATAGTATGTATATTATTACTATATGTACAGGTTTATGTATATATTGGTACTTATTTAGTAGTTTGGTATATAGGTATTTTATGTTACATATTTTATAGATATTTAGTTTATTTATTTATAATTTATTAGATATTGTGCACTGCCTACCCTTTTATGGTAAATTTTCTTATCATACCTTGGTTTGCTGGAAGAAATCTCTTTTTAGAGATAAGCTCGCCTTTGTACATATGTTTTCCACAAATGTATCTTTTTATTTATCTTTGAGCAATAAATTTATTGATGATGATGATGATGATTGATGATAAGAAAATAGAATTATCAATTATGAATGAATGTACTAATGTAATTTTCCAATGGCGGCATGGCCTACGCTCAAGACCCCCATTATAATGCCAATTCCCCGTGATAGTTTTTGAAATTTGTTACCATGGCCTAAGGTTCAAAATCGCGATGCCTCCAAAACAACCTGGGGTTTTGAAAAGTCAAGGTTGTCAATTTTTAGGGTTCCGTACCCAAAGGGTAAAAACGCTGTCCGTTTATCTGTCTGTCTTTCATAAGGGTGTATCTCATTACATTACACATTTTATTATAACTCAAAATACGTCATTTTAAGATACTCAGTGATACACAATATTTTCTTTAAAATAAGCAGAGCATATTTTACTCCTCTTCACTGGCCACCAAATAGGTCCTCTAGCTGTTGCTGAAATCCATTTTTCTTTTATTTCCGAATTGCATGGGACCTAAAATCAAAAAATTGCATTGAAAATATGAAAATAGCCTTGTGCACATAACGTGCTCTCTGAGGCACGGGGATGACCAGAAAATGGTCACCCATTATAAGCAGCAGTTGCTTAACCAGAGTGATTGTGTGTGAATAAACGAGAGTTCGTTTACCAGCTGAGCCACTGGGGCATTTAAAAATAGTATACTGTACAGGAAAGGCTTAATTCTGTAACTCGAACTTTCATACAGGTGTACATTTTTTCGATACAGGCTAAGTCGATATAGCGTACATCACTAATCTACCACAGCGTGGCACCCATGTGGTCCTCTCGCGTCATGGACATTAAATTTATTTCCTGTCTCTCTCGCTGGTAGGAGACGCTAATGTGTATGAGAGAGACGGAATCTGGATGCGACTCAACTGAATGCACTGTATGCACACTGGGCATATAATGGTCAGCCGTACGCGGCGGCTTGCCCTCTCTTTAATATTCAATGCTCTGTGGTTCAATTATTATGGAAAGATGCAGTAAAGTCATGAAGATTACGATGTTGATTTTAAATATTTTTATCATTAATAAATTAGTATTAGAGTGTTTTTTTTTTTACAAAATACCTTGTAACGCTTGTTGGGGGTCTGGGTAAAACAAAACACTAATTAACAGATTTACAAGGTTTAATTTAAGAAAACTCCAGGATGCCCAACAATTAGCTATGCGTTGATTTAGCTCTCAGGGATGAGTTCTAGATTTCACTATTATAGGTAAGCCGTGTCCACTTAGGACTGCCTTGATAGGTAACCACTTCCCTGTAGCTATGCGGCAGGAGGTGGCGCGCGTCTTGTGATGTCAACGATGTAGTCCGGAGTCAGGCAGGGTGGATCAACAGCGGAAAGTGGCCATCAGGGTCCCAATATAGTTTGGGTCCGGCAAGTAAAACCCTGGAATTACCAATTGGGGGATTGGACATTTTGAAAAAAGTCTAATTCCACGTTACTGCCTGCAACACCCGTTGATAAGCGGTGATCGAAGCGCTACTAACAGGGAGGCTACCAAAAGCATTAAATAGTGATCAATGATGTTGCAGCAGTATAAAAAAATCAGTTTAGGTAAGTATGTAAAGTGGAAGCACCAAATCACATCGTTTAATAAAATTACAATTTATGCGAAATATGGTGTAAAAGCTATACAAGCAGCTGGGGAATAATATTAATAATTCAATATATGTTCAATTCATATGCGACTACGCTTTAAAACCAATTTAGCACATAGATATTAATAGCTAGCGGTTAGGTATAGACTCGGCTAAGTAGACAAAGGAATTTCATCATCCTAGTTGTTCACGAATAACGGCATTAAATGATGGAATGATTCTAGCTACAAAATAAGCGTTTTAAGTAACATTAGGCATGTAATAGAAATCTACTGATTCACATTAGTAAAGGTTAAAACTATAAGTTATAATTTTTGCAACACTCACCCGACTGGGAAACACACACACACAATTGATAGGTAGCTAAATAAGCATCATTGAACACTGGGATCCACCATGCACAGGACAATAAAACCAAACAATTGGAATTAGTTTAAAATAAATAATAAATTAGCGCTCCAAAGTAGTGGTGGCGAATGTGAGGTACGGTAGCCCCGAGCAAAGTGAGTCCTGGCCGCACCCCGCTCCACGAGGATTCGTGTGACGTCTACATATCGCTTGCTTCTTCGCTGGTTAACTAACGCTAATCAAGAATCCTTAGACTTAGTTTGTAGAAATCTATTTATTTTATTTGTTAAGTTTAGGTACTAGGATTAAGGTAATATTAAGGTTGTATATAATATACTTTTTCAATAAAATTGTTTACTCGAAGCATGTAAAAACAGTTATGTTACATACTCCCTCTTTTTGGGCAGAATTTCATTAAAGCTATCAGTTTCACAGACAGTCCTCAACTACATACTTCACTCACTTCTACAAATCGCTTATTTATCCTTGTTCGTAGTTGCATTAACACAAGTAAGTTTGTGTTACGGCATTTAGCATACTGAGTATTTTCTCCAGCTTTGAAATTACTCACCAATAGCTTCAGATGGATCTTAAGAAGAGATATGTCTTATATTTTGTTAACCCAAGATATTACTCTCGTCAGCCAGAGTTACGTTCAACGAATGGAGCAGCATTCCTATCCGTCTTGAACTTTCAACGTGATCATTTTATTTTGTTTAGTTAGTAACATAGTGCTTACAAGCATTTATATTAATATAAATTTTGTTATTTGAATTATAAGACAATCCGATTTCATGATAGATTATATTAGGCCCTATAGTTTGTTAGCTTTATATCCTTGATATGCCAGTCTCCTATATTACGACCATGATTATCTTCGAGGAAATAAACCAACGGTGATTTTTTTGCAATAATCCGACATTTTATGAATTTAGGTGCTAGCTTTTTCGAATAGCTCTTGTCCTTATCACTTAGGTAGTAAGTGCGCTTCCAGACATAGTCGCCTGTTTCCGACGTAGATTGTAATAATTGGAGTGTCTGGCGTGTGCTTTAATTAAAGTTGCTTGAATGTCATCAAATATTTTCCGAAGTATTCCCAGATTTTCCGCGTATTCCTCTCTTGGCGCAAATATCATATCAGGAGCACTATCGGAATCAAGATAGTGGGAACCACAGGTAACTAGTTCACGAGCATAAACTAAAAAGGCTGGGGTGAAACCAGTCACCTCGTTAATTGATGAGTTTATCGCAAATTGAATTTTAGAGATGTTATCGTCCCACGATCTGTGATCGTCGCCTTCAATAAACCAAGAAACTGCTGTCAACGCTGTCTTATTGTACCTCTCCACGTTGTTAATTTGAGGTGTATACTTTGGAGTATACTGGACGTCGGGGACCTTATATTTACTGAATAGGTTCTTGCTCACAAACAGTTTCCCATTGTCCATCAAAACGGATTTAGGGACTCCGTGAACAAGAAATACTTCGTCCTCGAGAATGCGTGAAATAATCTGCGCGGTAGCACGTCTTATAGGAAATAGAAGGCAATACTTATAAAAGCAGCAAGTGACGACGAACAAAAAGGTGTTCTGCTTCCGAAATGGCGGTAAAGGTCCAACCAAGTCTACACTAATCATTTGAAAGGGTTTGCAGCATTTCTTAGGTCGTCCCATAGTTCCCAAAGTAGTATGATAAGCATGTTTGTAAGACCTACACACATCACACTCAGCCACGAAGTTTGTCACGTCACGATGCATATCAGTCCAGAAATACCTGAGGCATAGGCGTTTATACGTTTTTAGTACGCCGAAATGACCAGCAGTAGGGCAAGAATGATTTTGCTCAATTATATTTACTCTATTCTCAAGAGGAATTACTTCCTTCCATTCAAATTCTCTTGTTAAAGGATTCAACGATTTCTTAAAACGGAAAAGATTACCATTCATGACTTGATAATCCAAAAATGATGCAGGCATATTCAAATAACCATTGTAGATGTTTAAGTACCAAGGGTCAGTAGTATTAGGAACAAGATTGGTAGAGCAAATCAAAGCTGATACAGGTATACGTGAAAGACTATCTGGGACAACATTATCAGAACCTCGACGATGACGAATGTCGCAATCGAAAGCGGACAGTCTTACACTCCATCTCGCTAAGCGACCTGTAGGGTTGTTCAAGTTTATGAACCAATTTAACGCTGCATGGCCTGTATAGGCAATAAACTTTCGGCCGTTTTCGAGGTAGCAGCGCCAGTGTTCAACCGCTGTTAATACAGCCAACGCTTCGCATTCGGTTGCGCTGTAATTTTGTTCAGGTTTTGATAAGGATTTACTCTCTCAACACCCTCCGAAGACTGTGTCAGAACTGCACCGATACCTACGTCAGACGCATCAGTGTGCACTTCGAAGGATTTTGAGTAGTCAGGGCATGATAAAACCGGAGTAGAAACAAGACATTTCTTTAAAGCTTTAAACGACACATCAGCTTCTAATGACCATTTAAAAGGAGGAGCCTGTTTAGCTTGTGACGTTAATTTGTTTAAGGGAGAAGCCAAAGAGCTGAAATTTGGTATAAATCTACGATACCAAGCGGCCGTGCCTAGAAACCTACGAACTTCCTTGCGATTTTTAGGGGTGGGATAGTTCACGATAGCTTCTACCTTCTCCGGATAAGCATGTAAACCATTAACGTCAACAACGTATCCCAGATATTTTCTAAAGAAATGACTCTTTGAGTAATTAATAGTTAGATTAGCTTCGATAAGTTTCTCCATAACCCGCACAAGTAATGAGATATGAGTAGAAGACACGATAATTATGTCATCAACGTAGACAAAGGCCTTGTGTTCAAACTCAGGACCAGGGAACAATCGATCAAAAAGACGCTGTTGTATAGCTGGAGCGTTAGTTAAGCCGAAAGGCATGCATTTAAATTGGAAAGTTCCCCGAGTTGGAATGTAAAAAGCACACTTCCATTTGTCCTCCTCCCTAATGAGTACCTGCCAAAAACTTTTTGACAAGTCCAAACTAAGGTATTTAGCGTCGCGAAGGTTTTCCAAAATCTCAGATATGTAAGGTAGATTGTAAGCATCTTTTTTAGTTATATCATTGAGTTTTCGACTGTCCAAACAAAATCTCAACTGACCGTTTTTCTTAGGTGTGAGAAGTACAGGTGAAGACCATGCACTCTCGCAGGGTTCAACAACGTCCCCCTTGAGCATTTCATCTAACTTTTTAATTAAAATTCGTTGTTTCTCTAACGGCATTCTATAGTAGCGTTGACGAATGGGAGCAGCATTCCCAGTGTCAATGGAATGTGTAATTAGTGAAGTCCGGCCTAAGCCACGTTCCTCATAGGATATGTTCCGAAATTGAGAAATAATATGGTCAGCTGTGGTCTTCTGGTCTTCAGATAAGTGTTCGCAACTGCATAGTTTTGTATCAGTATCAGTTGTTAGATCAGCAAGCGCGACTTCAGCATCCGACCGCATGACAACTGAATTTAAATGTTTTGGGAATAGACCAAACTGATTCCAAAAGTCCATACCGAGAATTAATGTATTTTTTATTTCAGGAACTACGTATATTTCAAGTATGTATGATTGGTTTAAAAACTTTACGGATAGATACATAACCCCAATACTTTTCAAGCTTTGACCGCCAGCAGCCACAAATTGTATTACTTGATTTTGTTGTAGTATAAAACCCTTCGTTGAAAAGTATTTATAAATATTGCCACCTAGAATAGAAACAGAAGAACCAGTATCCAACAATCCGAGTTATTCTCTGTCATGCAATTCTGCGAAAATATGAGGACGCGCGTGTTTAGATTCTACATTGTGGATTGAAGAGACAGTGTAGCACGAAAAAAAATTCGAGATAAAATTAAGCCAGTCAGACCATTCAGACTTATCAAATCTAGCAGTAGTATTAACGTTCTCGTACTTGTCGTCACCACAATCCACCGCTACTCGTTTTCTGGACTAGGCTCAGCATTGCAAACTGAGCAATCCGGAAATCGTACACCTTTCTTGCCACATTTACAACATATCGGAAAGTGCGGTTGCCGACACTGTCCAAGAGAATGGGTGTTAACGCGACATCTAGGGCAATAATGTTGTTAAGTATTTGAGTTAGGAGTACTACTCAATGCAGTGATATTAACGTTACGTAACTGCTCAGCATTCTGTCTGTAAAAAGTCTTATCAGAGTTCTCGGAAGGCCTATAGTTTTTAAATTTATTATAATCGTGTCTGTAAGTAGAGTAGTTAGTGCTGCCATTACCTCTATTGATAGGTGTGCCGGAAGACTGCCGGTTATAAGCAAATTCCCGAGACAGAGTGTCAGAATTGACCTTAGGAGGTTCATTAAATTGGGCCGTGCGAGCTTGAATATTCTCAAAACTGCGGCACAATTCTTTTAGCGCGTCAATACTCGTTATGTTTGGTGAAGCTGCTAGAGTACTGGCGTAAATTGGACGAATATTTTGTAAGAGAATTTCTAGCTTGTTCTCCTCAGGTAACTGTTTGTTCAATCGAGAAAATATACCATGCATTATAGAAATGTAAATAGAGATATTTTCCTATTCACCCTGTGTACGCATCCTAATTTCCGACAGTAGACGGTAATCATAATCACTCTGAGTAAAATCCTGTTTTAATTGCTTAACAAGCTCATCCCATGTTTCGACCTTGTCCTTAACGCAACGGAACCAGTGTAGCGCGTCATCGGTAAAAATATCAAATCCAAAAGTTAGCAACTTGTCCCTAGGCATGCTCCTCGAAAACACTAGCTCCTCGGCCTTCTGAATAAAAGATCTAACGCATGTCTTCCCATTAAACTTGAGCCTGCCAACCACATCTGACACCAGTTTCTTCTCGTAAGTAACAGTTATCAGCTCGGACCATGGTTCTGGGTTTGTTGAGGTTGACGGAGCTTCAACTTTCAATTTTTTTAGCTCCTGCAGGTAGGCATTAAATCTTTGAGAATATTTCAGGTAAGTGACCTCCACAGCAACGTGCCTATCAATCCTAACAAGCCTGTAATAAACATGATGTAGCATCGTCTCCGTTCTCGAGTAAACATTTTTATCAAATTTAGACTTTAAGCTATCCAAATTATCTCTGACCTTCACTAAGGTATCCCTAACCTACGCCAAATCAACAACCGGCTCTAAGTGAGACTCTAGAATGTCTTCCGATGGAAGAAGTGAGGCTAATTTAACAATCTGTTTCCTAAGCTCCTGAACCGATTCACCGGTAGTACCACCCCGTACACCAACCTCGTACTCCAGTTCAGCCTTTTGTAGACATAAAAATTTAATTTGGTAAGACATGTTTCCCTAGTAGGTGTGTGTTGCAATCACAAATAAACAAAAATAGAAGACAATCAATCAACCCAGCGCTAAAATCAATTTCAGGCAAAAAAAAAAAACAATAAAAGTGTGAATTTCGGAATTCAAACAATAGTTTAAACATCAAAACGTAAAGGATTAAAACAATAAAAACCCGTAGGAATACTCAAACATAAAATTACTAGTTCTGTAATGCTATTGCATTACAGAACTAGTAATTTTAAAATCAATCACACTTTTAATGACGACCTGATAGAACCAAACCAAAGCAAACAAACAACACCAATGATTACTAAGCAATACTACAGACAAATGTAAGTGAACACGGCTCAGTGAAAACCTATTGAGTGGGCGCCATTGTAACGCTTGTTGGGGGTCTGGGTAAAACAAAACACTAATTAACAGATTTACAAGGTTTAATTTAAGAAAACTCCAGGATGCCCAACAATTAGCTATGCGTTGATTTAGCTCTCAGGGATGAGTTCTAGATTTCACTATTATAGGTAAGCCGTGTCCACTTAGCACTGCCTTGATAGGTAACCACTTCCTTGTAGCTATGCGGCAGGTGGTGGCGCGCATCTTGTGATGTCACCGATGTAGTCCGGAGTCAGGCAGGGCGGATCAGCAGCGGAAAGTGGCCATCAGGGTCCCAATATAGTTTGGGTCCGGCAAGTAAAACCCTGGAATTACCAATTGGGGGATTGGACATTTTGAAAAAAGTCTAATTCCACGTTACTGCCTGCAACACCCGTTGATAAGCGGTGATCGAAGCGCTACTACCAGGGAGGCTACCAAAAGCATTAAATAGTGATCAATGATGTTGCAGCAGTATAAAAAAATCAGTTTAGGTAAGTATGTAAAGTGGAAGCACCAAATCACATCGTTTAATAAAATTACAATTTATGCGAAATATGGTGTAAAAGCTATACAAGCAGCTGGGGAATAATATTATTCATTCAATATATGTTCATTTCATATGCGACTACGCTTTAAAACCAATTTAGCACATAGATATTAATAGCTAGCGGGTAGGTATAGACTCGGCTAAGTAGACAAAGGAATTTCATCATCCTAGTTGTTCACGAATAATGGCATTAAATGATGGAATGATTCTAGCTACAAAATAAGCGTTTTAAGTAACATTAGGCATGTAATAGAAATCTACTGATTCACATTAGTAAAGGTTTTAACCTTTACTAATGTGAATAAGTAAAACTATAAGTTATAATTTTTGCAACACTCACCCGACTGGGAAACACACACACCTATTAAAATTGATAGGTAGCTAAATAAGCATCATTGAACACTGCGCTCCACCATGCACAGGACAATAAAAACAAAACAATTGGAATTAGTTTAAAATAAATAATAAATTAGCGCTCCAAAGTAGTGGTGGCGAATGTGAGGTACGGTAGCCCCGAGCAAAGTGAGTCCTGGCCGCACCCCGCTCCACGAGTATTAGTGTGACGTCTACATATCGCTTGCTTCGTCGTTGGTGCGAGTTAAGCGCCTACGGCTTTTGTCATAGCAATAATCTCATTTGGAACGTTGGCTGGTTAAATAACGCTAATCAAGAATCCTTAGACTTAGTTTGTAGAAATCTATTTATTTTATTTGTTAAGTTTAGGTACCAGGAGTAAGGTTGTATATAATATACTTTTTCAATAAAATTGTTTACTCGAAGCATGTAAAAACAGTTATATTACAACCTACTTATTCTTTTTGTATTTTTGTGCTATCTTTTCAACGCACCTAAATCCAACACTTTTGACAGCAGCGTTGGTTGTTTAACCTCTGTTTTTTTTGAGTCCATCCACCGCTTTGTTGCCAGAATCCTACTTTTGTAACATTTTAAGTTACTTTTGACCCTGCTATGTTACTTCCATGTTAAAAGAATCAAAATGTTACTTTATGTTACTTTTCATGTAGGTATACCTCGCGCCCAAAATTAAGAGCGCTGGGTGACGTTGGCAGGAATTACTGCGCATATGTACAGGTATTGAAAAGTGACTACTGCGCATTCAAGGCCACCGCACCGCTCATAACATGTTTATAGGTTTTAGTGGATTCAAAACTTTTTATTTCTTACGAAAGGAGCGCAACAATAATAAATATTGAATGCAAATATTTGCAACGCAACACAGTAAAAGTTATTCTATATTCAGTGAGACCCCATTTTTTTCAATCATATCGAAATATTGTGCGAAATTCATCGAATGGAAGCTTAATATTTCTCCTTCTTAGGCATAGATGGGCATTCTTTGAAATAAATGGGACCGGAAGAATAATCCTTTCAAATAAAAAAGAGTGTGCTTTAGACTACACAACTGATGTACAACTTCTTTAGCTCTAATGCTTCAAAAATACATCTCCTGCACTGTGTCTGGCTATGAGAGGAAGAGAGAAAGAAAATGTGTGTGCGCACCTCTCGTTCGCCTCGCCCGATCACACTTTTCGTAACGCTCTAGCCACGCATTCGCCAGCTTACTCCCCAAGTCAAGCGTGCGTAAAGAAGTTTTACTTCAAAAAGGATTTTTCCAAATCGATCAATATGACGGAGTAAAAAAAATACAAGTAATGAAAAACCTCCTCCGTTTTATTGAAGTTGGTTAAAAAAAAGGCGAATGTGAAGCCGATTAAAATGTTACTTTTCTCATGAAAATATCTCATGTTATTTTTGGCCATCAAGCACTGGCAACACTGATCCACAGACCCAACACAACTTGGAGTAATTGTTCTGTGAACACAACTGACAACACACTATTTAGGAATTTATGTATTTATTTACGAAAAACTGTGTATAAAACTAATAACGAATTCCTGTAAGTACATAATCAATGATTTCAATGAGTACTAGAGATCACGGATATGAAGGTATTTCACATCAAATTTGCACGTATTTAAAGTGGTTATGGTTACAGATTGTAGGGCACATTTTTCGCGCGTTTATCGCGTTTGTACGATGAGCTCTGACTCCGGCAGCAAGTGTGATGATAGCACCTGGCGTGGTGTTCCCCTCACTGAGATATATGGATCAGATTCTCCATGGGGCTCTCCAGAATTTCCGCTGGTATCACCAGGGCATTACCACACTGTGCTGTATCATATCCCGAGTTCTGGCATCGATTTGGGGGATCGACCGCCGATACCGCAGTCGGGAAGAGACAAGTGGGACCAGGATCATGTTAGGATGCCCTGTAGCAGGCAGAGTTTGTATCCGGTTGAGGTTAGTTTGTTTTTATCATTTATTCCAGATTTATGTTGAATTAGGACTTGCAGATACCTAACACTACCCAATTGTCAGTGCTTTTGGGGCACTACTTCTTCATCCCACTCACTCTGGAAACCACTGGGGTCTGGGGAGTGCAGGGGAAAGCATTCGTAAGAGAGATAGGATGTCGCTTGAGGGACCGGGGTTTAACCATCACTCTTGGTCATACCTTATGCAGAGAATCTATGTGGCCTATTTTCTTCGTTTTAAGTTAATTTTCACTTTTATATATTTTATTAATTAGTTTTTGACAAAGCTCTTGGCGGATACTTGACATTTTTATTTCTAATATTTATTTAATTGTAGTTTTGAATAAAGGATTTTCATTATATTTGCAGATCAATGGCAACACAAGTTTAAAGAGAAGGTGGGAAATAATAGAGGAGTCACTTCAAAAGCAAATACACAACAGTGAAGAGTTGGGCGAGGCTATCCTTACATACAACACAAAGTTTAAAAGCCAATGGAAGTTCAGTTCGTTGCACAAGTTATTCAATGAGGTAGGTATTACTGTTTATTTTGCTGCAATGAACCATAACCTGAAACTACCATTACAATATCAAATAACTGGAAAACGATCACATGATCCCACTAATATTGTAATTGTGAAAGTTTGTGTGAGTGTGTTTAAATGTTTGTTACTCTTTCACGCTGAAACGGCTGGATGGATTTGGATGTAATTTGGAATGTATATATACCCTGACTTAAGATATAGGCTATCTTTATTACCCAAAAAAAAAAGACTGTTCCCATAGGATGATAATTGGATGAAATTGGGAATTTATATAGCTTATACCATAACTTAACATATAGGCTATCTTTTATCCTAAAAAATAATTACCGTTGATGTAGGATGATCAATGTGACTAAAAAGCATACATAAAAAGTTTTCACAAACAAAATGAGTAGATGTATATGCTGTGCGTATTCAGATGTAATCCGATCATTGCGGATTCAAATCCCACACTGGTAAAATTTGTTTGTTTGCTCATGTCGATCCTGCTGTGTGTCCCAATCCCGTAGGTATTTCCTGAATCCATTATTAGCCAATGTCTACACCATAGAAATAAAATTTTCTTTCATTAATCATATTCAGAAATTAAAAATAGAAACCAGACCCATCACTACTATTCACTGGAAAAGAACCAAAATGTTCTACTTGATAAATTGCCTGTTCACGAATATATTTTTAACGACCCCAATAATTCTCAAGACTTTTTTTTTGGTAAGAGAAGAATTTGAGGTTATATTCAACATTGCTACGAACGAAATTAATACTAGATTAAGTTCAGTGATTGGGCGACCACAGGCTTGCGGATTAGCAGAGATAGACTTTTTGAACTTTATGAACAAAGAATCATGACAAATAGTGACAGCTTTAAAGAATATCTCAAAGATTACTCTAAAACATTCAAGATAGTGTATGTTAAAGCCATAGCAATTTTCATAAGTAGTAAAATGAAATCTGCCGACGATAAAATAAAAAAGTTATAAGTAGTATAATTATAGTTATAAACAGGTAGTACAAAGCCACGCGAATATAATTTTTCACTTAGACGAATCGCGGTATTATTTTTGCAAACTCAGAAGTAGCTCAGGAATTTGAGAACTTTTTTACTAATATACCCTTGAAAACTACTGAAGCACTAAACTCTTCACCATCCCTTTCAGCTACATTGCTTAAGGAAAACGTGGACGCCTGCAGAACTGAATTTAAATTTATTCATGTCAGTCCCTAGTATGTATATTATTAACACTTTTAAAGACATTAAAGTTGAGAGCACTGAAGACTTATGGGGGATGTCAGTTAAAGTGTGTTGCTCAATTATATCTACAATATATAGTATAATAAGCTAAATATGGTGCGTAGACAATGATACTTTACTGTTAAAACTGGAACACTATGGTATTAAAAATAAAGCTGTAGAACTTTTAAGTTCTTATTTAGATAATAGAATTCAGAAGGCTCATATTAACAGAACCAAATCATTAGGATCTCGCGTGAAAATTGGTGTGCCTCAAGGTTCAATATTCCTTTCTTATTTTTGGTCTGTATTAATAATTTGCCCTATGTGGTTCAGAATTTGTCAAAGATTGTGTTATTTGCTTATAATACATCTTTTATATTTAAAGTAGAACAACATGTACAATCGGCAAAGAAGTTCGGTTTGCAGGGCACACAAATGCCACTCTTTGTGTGCGTAACGTTGCGACACGAATCGCTGACTTGAATGTGTGTGCGTTACATTGGTCGTCACAGCACAGTCACAGATATTATAATACTGTCTGAGCATACAATCACTATGTGTCTTCGTTGAATATAAGACTAGTTTTTACCGCTTCCTACAGAGTGGACGATAGCCCAACGGGTTAGATGCCAGACTAATGACTTTGAGGTATTGAGTTCGATCCTCTATCAAGGAGGGAAAAAGCATGGTGATGTTTTTTTTTAGATACTTTTTTTTAATTATTATTGATCAGACCAAATATTTATTCTAGATTAAGGGCCGGTTTCACCACTGCTGATGAAGCCTATCTGCCAGTTAAACTTAGATTTTTGTATGGCGTTATTTGACAGATAGGCTTTATCAGCATGTGGTGAAACCAGCCTTATTTTTTTCATAATAAAACAAAATTATATTTCGTCCTAATAATAATTTATTACTAGTTTGTTATAATAAACTACACTTAATTTACTTATTTTAGTTTTAGTCAGACAAGGACAGATGTCGCAGTTGATGATATATAAGCTATGAATCAACATGCTAAGCAATTAGAAATTATGTGATAACTTCTAACCTGAAGTAGCAATAACATCATAGACATATAAATCACCTTATCTTATGATAACACAAAGCTTTCACATATTAATGGTTATGTTTTATTTAATATCTTAGTGGAGCTCCTTCTCTTACTATTATTTGTTGTAGTCTACTTCTCATGCCAGTGACCATATTCCAACACATGTCAGTGCCTCGCATTATCTCCCAGGTTGAAGTAACAACTTCATCTAAATTAGACCTAGATCTCACATTCGATGGATCCCAATTGAGCACCATATGTCCCCATAGATTTTCGATGGGGTTTAAATCAGGGCTTTTAGAAGGCCAGTCAATAACTGTCAAGGATTCTTGCTTGTTAAACCATTCTTGCACAATATGGGCGCGATGCACAGCGCAATTGTCATGGACAAAGTATATATGCTCATCCGGATATACAGTTCGTACGGTTGGTAACATGACGTTCTGTAAAATATCCAAGTATCCTTGAGCAGTGTTGCGAGCACTCACTTGCACTAATTCACCGGGGCCCATCGACGACATCCATCCCCAATATCCCAAAGTAATACGGCCACTACACCTGCACGGTAGAATGTTTGCTAAACTATATCGTTCATTATTTCTTCTCCACAGTATTTTACGCCCATCCTTGTCTGATCTAAAAGTCTTTTCATCACTAAAAACAACAACATTATTACACCAATCAAAGTCCAAATATTCACGGGCAAACCGCACTCTGTCTTCACGATGCTCATTAGACATCATAATCTTCTTCGCTGGTCTCCGACATCTTAAACCATCAGCTCGTAAGTGATTGCGAACTGTTTGTAGTGTTACATTATGAAGTGTCGCCGTAGACCGGGTGCTGGCAAACGGATTGCTGTTATGCGCTGCAATGATGTCGCGATGGCGATCAGATGCAGCTGTGTAGGCTACAGGCTGTGGGCCTGGTCGACGACTTTCAACATGTCCAGAATCTGCATACCTATGAACCCACAGTTGCACTGTTCTTCTCTGTAAAATAAGAAAAAAATACAATGAAGTAGTAACACAAGGTATAATTATAATCATAATTTATAAAAAACCTTCAAATTTATTTTTTATATGCATAACTCACCGATATCATTAAACGTCGTGCTATCTCGCTAATTGAAATGTTTTGTTCATACAAAACAATGATTTCCGCCTTTTTAAAAGTGGATAGATGACTTTCCATGATAGATAACAAATCTCAATCACAATTTACAAGGAACGAAATGCAATACAACTAATGCTGAGAGCGCGCAGACGCAAAACAATTTTAAAGAGGGTAGCTGTTACATTTTAAATAAAGAAGGTAGACTATGGCCTTTTTACCGGGCAAGTTTACAACTCTTCGAACTCTAGTTTGGTTAAACAATTGTAATCAATTTATATTCGATGCTATGTGAATTTAATAATACTCGTAGCTTCTAAAAAATAATTTCCTTTGAGGGATCGAACCTTTATCTACATATCGTAATTCTAGCACCTAATCCACTAGGCTATCGACTACTTTGCATAAAGCTGTGAAAACTTGCGTCATAATCAATGAATGTATGGGATCAGAAAAACGCACACAGACGCGACATTAACACGAATACTGTGTTAGTGTGCATTGCTAATCGTAGCTATTGGCAACGTTACGCACACAAAGACTGGTGTTTGTGTGCCCTGCAAACCGATCTTCTTTGTCGTGTGTACATAACTATGACGAAGTAAATAACGCTCTTGGAGAATTTCAAATTTGGTTTACTGTTAAAAATCTAGCAAAAATGCGAAAAAAACTAAATGTATAAAATTCACTCTGCCTAATGTTAATTCCTTAAATATGAGGTTATATTAAATAATGATATGTTAGAGTTTACTGATAGTACAGTTTTCCTGGGGATAACACTTAACTCGAAAGTACAATGGAGCCCTATTACATCTTTATCGGGAAAACTAACTAACTAACGATTTCAGCTGCATAATGCATATGCTGTGAGACAAATCAGACAGCTGAGATGTAGCTACGCCGAGACTTGTTTACGTCAGTTATTTCCACAGGATAATGTCCGGTGGAATTTTCCTGTGATATTGACTCAATTTTTGTTCTACAAAAAAGGCTATTAGAGCAATTTATAACCTATGCAGTCGTGACTCCCTGAGGGAACTGTTCAAAGAAATTAGCATTGTAGCAAATTTATGAAAATATCATGTACGTTATGAAGAACATAAATAGGTTCACTAAAAATTTTGACCGGCATAAGCTTAATAATATAAGAAGCGAAAATAATAAAATAACCTTACTATAGACTAGCTACAGTTAGAACTTCATTTGTGGGTCTGACTATACAATACTATAAGAAAATACCAGAAGAGATATTAAATTTGTCAGAGAAGAAATTTAAAGGCATTGTTAAAAACATTGTGTTATAAAGCATATTATAGTTTAGATGATTACATTAATGACAAACAGGTATGGAGCTCTGATTTTCCAGCGCAGCATAAGAACAACGCACACGATTGTTACACAAGACCTATTTTTGAAAAAAAAAAAAGAAACAGAAAAAAAGTATGTTGTGTTGCAGTTCCTTGCGCCGCTTCTTCTCCGCTGCCATAACACTTTCCGAAGCGGTAGTAGTTTTTCTTGCATTATATAGATTCAAATGACTTTCAAAAGTGTAAGAAGTAATTTGAATAAAAAAATTGAAGTTTGAAGTTTAAGTATAAGATAGAAGATAGAAGCGCAATTACAGTCCAAATTTCATCCTCCTAGGTCAATCAGTTTGGTCTAGTTGTTGATAGATCAGTCAGGGTATGAAGTACTCAGTATGAAGGCCCCCTTTTGTAATATGCGTATTTTTTTAAAGGCACTACTATCTATCTAGCCACACACTTTTACCCGCGTTTCCGCCCGCGTGATATTCGGTTTTACGTCATGCTTTGGAACATGCCAGAAAAGGGAGATCTTAATTATATACTTAGATAGTAAGTAGATTTATTTATTCTTCTAGCACATTCCAAAAAACCGAATACCATGTTATACTATATAAAGCTAGTATTATATAAAAGACTTGTAAGTTGAAGTAAGTTTAAACAGTTAATGATTATTATTAAATTATAATTAATTTTCAGCACTTAGAAGAAGACGAAGCCCAGTATTTCTTTACTGTCACGTTACCTGAGATTGCCAAGCTCGCTCTGGCATTACCAAAGCTTGTACCTTCCCCCATACCACTTCTAAAGTAAGTTTAAAGTAGAAATTTAATTAATTTGAATTGGATAATAAATGTGAAAAATATAATGCAATAAAATGTATTTTGCACACCGCAAAATTGCAGTATCACTGGACAAACACCTTTAAAAGCCATACAAAACAGACCATCTGATACAGTCTAAGAAGCTGCTTGCATATAGTTCAGAAGATCACAAAACAATAAAAAATATTCACCAAATGGCAGGTAGCGTTTCTATTTGCTGACATTGATATTTATCTTTACTTTACATTACAGGCAGCATAAAAATCATTCAATATCACTATCTCACCAACAAATCGCCTGTCTACTTGCCAATGCATTCTTCTGCACATTCCCGAGACGAAATACCACTAAGAAGACTTCAGAGTATGCCTCTTATCCATTCATTAATTTCAACAAGTAAGTTTAACACGCCCGCTTCCATACACTTGGCTTTTTATAGGATGTGAACTCAATACCATGGCATAAGGTACAAAATCGCGATGCATTAGAAAAATGCGAGCGAACCGGTTAAGATGCATTTTTCTTATATTTCTTCTAACACAACACAAGTTTGTTATGTTTCTGTCTTATAAATAAAGTAGCAAGAGTAGTAGTTTTACTTAACCTAACATTTAGGATTTAATTTATAAGAATCTATGTTCTGTTCCAGGTTATATGAGTGCTCCGGCTCAGACTCAGTCCTGGAGAAGCTGAAATGCATCTGTCACTATTTCAGAAGAGTCTGTAGAAAAGGTGACATAATCATTATGCATTGTTGAAATTAAACACCATATTACACGTCGCTTCACGAATTATGAGCGGTGGCCTTGGATTATGAGGGTAAGCCCCACCATTTTCACCCAGCCCTCTTAATTCGTGAGGCGATATATACAAATATTTATTTTTTATTTAGCGTTTGTATAACGATTGTAAAAAAATAACTGCTTGAGACCCCATCGCTGTGTAAAATGTGCTGCAAATCACAATACCTGCAACTGTACTTAAAAGTATATATCACATGTGCTCTCTGTTGGAAGTCACCCAGCCAAGCAGCCAGCAGAGCTTGCCAGGGTATACCTACCAACAAATACTAGCCAGGAAGACGAAACTAAGATTAGCCTAAAGAAACTTCACTAACGGTCAAAACCAAATTGAAAATGAATCAGCAGGGATCAGTCAACCAGAACCATTTCTGAAGCTGTGAAGTACACCAGCGTCCAGCAGCCCACATACTACTACCACATACGCATACCGACCAACTTGAGCAACTACTTCTCAAGCAGTCACTAAAAATTTACACATTTGTCCAACAAATGGGCAACCTAGTCAGCCTAATAACTGTGTTCGTCGGCAAAATTCAAGGATAAAAACTTAAGAATCGCAATATGGAACATCGATGGTCTGGCAGGCAAGAAACTTGAGGTGGAACGAATGTTAAAAATAACAAACTTAACATCTTACTTCTTTCCGAATCTCACCTCACTGATAACTATTAAGATCAAAATGTTTTCATGCTAGTACTGTAATCACCCAGACATGACTGCACATGGTGGAACAGCAAAAATAATCAGGGAAGGCATTCGGCATCATCAACTGCCAGAATTCAGGGAAGAGTACCTGCAGGCTACCTTTGTGTCTGTTGCTGACTGGTGTAGACCCCTAACGCTAACATCGGTGTACTGCCCAATAGACCTGCAATATCATTAAGGATCACATGTTCACTGAGTTTTTTCAACAACTCGGTCACAAGTTTATATCTGGTGATGACTGGAACGCCAAGTATCTATATTGGGGATCAAGAATGACGCTAACTCGAGGTAGAAACTCCAAAAATCTATTAATAGCCAAGGGACCCAAAGAAAAAAACAGACCTTGACTTATATAAAACAGGAGTCTCACCTTGTATATACAAATAATCACTTAGAGTATTGCTTGGATGGATCATCGGACCAGACTGCGGTTGACATGACTCAGCACTACAGTGATATTGTATGACAAACCATGTAGGTACTCTCCAAAACAGATATACTGATTGGGAGGCTTTTCAACATCACATAGACAGCAATATTAATCTCAGAATACCACTGAAGTGCCCTGAGGATGTGGATGAAGCAGCACATCAAATAAGGCAGGTAACGCCGGATATTCCAGAAAAAATCCAACAACACAATTTATCTGCTGGAATTTAGGAAAAGAGTTGAAGAAAAAAGCAGAATTAGACGTCAATGGCAACTAAACAGACAAATCTAAGTTTAATAGAGCCAAATACCAGCTGACAAAGTTTATTGAAAATCTGAAGAGCAAAACACTCCAAGACCGACTACAAAACTGCCACCCAAGAAGAACGACCACCACTCATTGTGGAAACTCACTAAATCTAACAAACAACCACAAAAACCAGTACCCCCCTTGAGACGCCGCAATGAGATCAAATTGGCTAGAGTAGTGATTAGAAAGCAGGATTGTTTTGCTGAATTTTCGGAAAACCCATTTCAGCTCAACAAACAATCAGAATTGAGCAACCATCCAGATATTGACATTTTGCTGGAAAGCGACCAACAAATGTCGCTACCGCTAAAACCAGTAAGTGTAACCAGAAACATCAAATCAAATTAATAAGTTGGAAAAGAAGGCGTCAGGCTATGATCACAGCAGAAGTACTCCAACTTTTGACTCGGAAAGGACTTGTATTCCTAACAGTTCTTTTCAATGCGTTTCTGAGAATACAACACTTTCTAATGCTGTGGAAGATAGACAGATTGAAAAAATGTTTCTAACGCGACTAAAACCAATGCTGGCGGAAGAAAAGATTATTCATGACCATCAATTTGGATTCCGTGCTCAACATTCAACGATAGAGCAAGTTCATCGCGTTGTCCGAAAAATAAGGCAAACACTTGAGACGAAGGAATTCTATTCTACTGTCTTTCTGGACATCCGGCAGGCGTTCGATCGTGTTTGGCACATGGGATCTTTAAAATCAAAAGTTGGCTCCCGAACACAGTACACATGCTCATAAAATCCTACCTGGAAACTAGATTGTTCCAAGTAAAGTTCGATGGAACCAAATTTACCTACAGAGAATGCCAATCAGGAGTTCTCCAGGAATCCGTATTGGGGCCAGTGCTATACACCATCTTTACGGCAGTCATACCAGATTCAGAAAACGTCTCATGTGCTACATATGCCGATGACACAGCCTCTCTAGTAGCACAGACCCGGCCAAAGCGTCCAGTCTGCTACAATGCCATGTAAATAAACTGGAATACTGGCTAGACAAATGGCGTGTACAAGCAAGTCCAACGAAATCTGTACACATAACCTTCACCTTAAGAAAAGGCAACTGCCCAGCAATCACAATGAAAGGCGAAACTGTACCCCACAAAACGTGTGTCATCTCGACAGAGGTCTACTGGAAGACAAACATTCTAGCCAAAAAGGAAGAGTTAACAATAAGATATAGAGATCTACAACGGCTACTGTGTGGATCCTCTAAGCTCTCACTCGAGAACAAACTGCTCACCTGTAAGACCATTCTCAATGCTATCTGGACATACGCCAAAGAACTCTGGGGTTCTGCCAGCAACTTGAACATTCTCCAACGAATTCAAACAAAGTGCTTCGCAACATCTCATCTGCAACCTGGTTCACAAGGAACAGTGAAATCTAATGAATATTTGGAGATAATAAATAAATAATGAATACCTTAAAGGAAGAAATCGAAAACAGAATGAAAAAAATGCAAATGTAGGCCTGAACATCATACAACCCCACGTGCCCAAGATCTGCTGAACCAAAGGGCGAAGTTGTACGGCTGAGGAGAGGAGCATAACACATCGCATCGCTGGATGAAGGCCTCTACATGCCACACAAGACGGATCATCCGATAAAGGCCAATGAGCTGCTTGCAGATAGTTAACGCGAAAAGGTGAAAAAATAGCGTTATTTGGCACGCATTCTGTAGCTTTATCACCGACATTAATCGCAATACCATTGAGATTGACAAATCAACCAACGTCTTTTGAGGCGATTATGATTGGTCAATTTCTTCATTAAAATGGTGTTGATTTCGATTGATTTCGGAGCACCAAGGCGGTAGCTTGAGCAGCAAGCAAATAATTTCCCGCTCAACATGATATATTTATCCCTAGGATCCACTGGGTTGATGGAATAAATTACAAAATAAGACAAAAATAAGAAAGACAAACCTTGTAGGCCATTTTTTGCCATAAATAAACGAGGCTGTTTAATCTAAGGTTCGTATTATTAACCTTTTGAGCGCTCCAGTCAGCACTGGCCGACAACTGAAAGTCGTGCCACTGACGCTACGTCGGCTATAGCCGACAAAATTTTTATATTCAAAGACACCTTTATCTCGTATTAATTAAGTTATATTTTGCATAGCTTAGCATGCATATTTGGCGTGTGAGTGACACATTTTGTATTTGATGTATGGCGGTCAAAAGGTTAAACCGCTATCAGCTCTGAAGATTGTCTCAGCTATATCACAATGACGATTCCGCCATAACTAATCTGTTATTTTCACCCGCTTGATATCTCAATCGCTGTCGCTCTCAGAACCGAGAGCGGTTTATTATTATTATATTACGGGCCTATAAACTATCTACATAATTTAAATAAATCTTGCAATTGCAAGTCTACATAAAAGCTCTATCTCTCCAGTACAGTGCCAGTAGGCGTGATGACGTTCACGCGCCGCTCCGTGCCGCCGCGGAGTTGCCCGCGGTGGGCGGAGTCGACAACGGCTGTGGCCGCGACGCCACTTCACGTCAACGCGGCGGGGACCATCGAGGAAGACGGGCTGGGTCTTGTGCAGGTTGACTTCGCTAACAAGTAAGTTGGTGATGAATTTGTTTTTAAACCTCCGACGAACAAGAGGGCTGTTATAAGTTTGAAGCGTTTGTCGGTTTGTGTCTGTATGTCTGTCCGTGGCACCTTAGCGGTCAAACGGGTGGACGGATTTTAATGCGTTTTTCCGTTTTTGTGGTTGTTATTAGTCTTTACTGCGATGGTTCTTAAACATGTTTAATTAAAATCGCTTCAGTGTTTATAAAGTTACCAGATTATAAGGAAACGAACCAAATTTACGACTAAGGATTTTATGTAACGGTGAATGAAGTCCGGTCATGCGACCAAAAGTTTGTCGGCTTCACACATTGCTAAAGATATCTATAAATTCCACATTGCGGCTCACAGCGACAGAGCAACACTCAAGGCACTTCTTCGACCTCTTTGGCCGCATATAGCCTTACTGTTTCATCTCCTTTTAAAATAAAATGATCATATGGATCAAATTTGTCCACGGAACATCAACATGCCTTGAAATATGCAGATAAGACACAAAAATAACACGCCTTTTCCCTTACGAGATTTCATGAAAAGACGTCTCGCCATATTACGAATTTGACGTGAGGTGTCCCAGTTTCGTCATAATCTTAGGAATAGCCCCAGAAACGATTCAGAAATAATTTAAAGTGTTTTTTTTCCTGATCAGACCTTCCTACGTGGTTTTAAAGTTTAAATTTAGGCCTGCTTGGTGCCACAATATTTTCTAGTTTTGAGTTTTAGCATTATAGCCCAAGTTTTATTAAGTAAGTAATTTTATACAATATTTTATCTTTATCTTTGAAATGACAGATTTATATATGTTAAGTTTAAGTTATAAACTTTATTTGTAATACTCCCACCATTTACATTTGTCTTTATTATTTAACTTCATATGTGCAGCTGAGACAAACAACCTGTGGTATTACAGCATGCACAAATCACAAATGTTTCAACTTTTTTAAGAAAATCAATAAATCTTTGAATCATATGGTCGCAAATGATATTTTTTTCGTACATTGACTCGATCAGCTGATTACATTATACAAGTTACAATGGAAGAACCAAAATATTTTTTCGTTTGCGACTATGATTCTTGTGGAAAGTTCTTCATAATGATGGGGTACGTTGGCCAAAATATGGTCAGCTGATTAAATGCCAATGTTCAATGTTTAATCCCACCTTTATCAAATGATCACACACACACAGATACCTGGGCGGCGGCGTGCTGGGTTACGGCTGTGTCCAGGAAGAGATCCGCTTCGTGATCTGTCCGGAGCTGCTGCTGTCCATGCTCTTTACTGAGGTGCTGCGGCCGAACGAAGCGCTGCTTATGATAGGTACGTCTACTTCTACAGCAAGTTTTTGTCCGCTGTTGGACTTATGCCCAATTTGACGGCCATTCTGGTGATAGGTATGTAGGTAGCGGTAAACTATAATCTGAAGAGGTAGCCTTAGCCTCATTCACACGAAGACGATTTGCTTTTCTTTAACGAATCTTAATTTTTCACGGTTCGTGAGTTTTTGGCGGAAGCAATGGTTTTGAAGATTTTTACGTATCACGAAGCGTGAAACATTACGGTTACGTCTTAAACCACGAATCATCTTTTAAAAATCACGATACGTCAAACCAAGTTTAAACATCTGATTCGGATATTTTGACGAATCGTGAAAAACACGTTTCCGTATGTAATGTGAACGTCCATCCGTCATATCGACTTTTTTGACAAATCGCTATTGTCAGATCCCGTGTGAATGAGCTATTACGACCAAATACAGGAAAGTTACACCTGTACCTACACCGTTCCTGTAACCGGTACGCCAGAAAGGAAATACCCAATTGGCCCGGATTCAGGAAAGCGATTGAGTTGCCCTGGTCCTTACACTATCTTATACTCACACTTTGCCCACATGCATCAGGTATGATGGCAAAGGGTCGCTGTGGAGAGTGGGCCGTGTTGCTGGGCAAATGTTAATATACAAAGGGTCGCTGTGGAGAGTGGGCCGTGTTGCTGGGCACATGTTAATATGCAAAGGGTCGCTGTGGAGAGTGGGCCGTGTTGCTCGACACTTGTTAATATACAAAGGGTCGCTGTGGAGAGTGGGCCGTGTTGCTGGGCACATGTTAATATGCAAAGGGTCGCTGTGGAGAGTGGGCCGTGTTGCTCGACACTTGTTAATATACAAAGGGTCGCTGTGGAGAGTGGGCCGTGTTGCTGGGCACATGTTAATATGCAAAGGGTCGCTGTGGAGAGTGGGCCGTGTTGCTCGACACTTGTTAATACACAAAGGGTCGCTGTGGAGAGTGGGCCGTGTTGCTGGACACTTATTAATATGCAAAGGGTCGCTGTGGAGAGTGGGCCGTGTAGCTGGGCACTTGTTAATATGCAAAGGGTTGCTGTGGAGAGTGGGCCGTGTTGCTGGAGACTTATTAATATACAAAGGGTCGCTGTGGAGAGTGGGCCGTGTTGCTGGACACTTGCTAATATACAAAGGGTCGCTGTGGAGAGTGGGCCGTGTTGCTGGACACTTATTAATATACAAAGGGTCGCTGTGGAGAGTGGGCCGTGTTGCTCGACACTTGTTAATATACAAAGGGTCGCTGTGGAGAGTGGGCCGTGTTGCTGGACACTTGTTAATATACAAAGGGTCGCTTTGGAGAGTGGGCCGTATTGCTGGACACTTGTTAATATACAAAGGCTCGCTGTGGAGAGTGGGCCGTGTTGCTGGACACTTGTTAATATACAAAGGGTCGCTGTGGAGAGTGGGCCATGTTGCTCGACACTTGTTAATATACAAAGGGTCGCTGTGGAGAGTGGGCCGTGTTGCTGGGCACATGTTAATATGCAAAGGGTCGCTGTGGAGAGTGGGCCGTGTTGCTCGACACTTGTTAACATACAAAGGTTCGCTGTGGAGAGTGGGCCGTATTGCTGGACACTTATTAATATGCAAAGGGTGGCTGTGGAGAGTGGACCGTGTAGCTGGGCACTTGTTAATATGCAAAGGGTTGCTGTGGAGAGTGGGCCGTGTTGCTGGACACTTATTAATATACAAAGGGTCGCTGTGGAGAGCGGGCCGTGTTGCTGGACACTTGTCAATATACAAAGGGTCGCTGTGGAGAGTGGGCCGTGTTGCTGGGCACATGTTAATATGCAAAGGGTCGCTGTGGAGAGTGGGCCGTGTTGCTCGACACTTGTTAATATACAAAGGGTCGCTTTGGAGAATGGGCCGTGTTGCTGGACACTTGTTAATATACAAAGGGTCGCTGTGGAGAGTGGGCCGTGTTGCTGGACACTTGTTAATATACAAAGGGTCGCTGTGGAGAGTGGGCCGTGTTGCTGGACACCTATTAATATACAAAGGGTCGCTGTGGAGAGTGGGCCGTGTTGCTGGACACTTGTTAATATACAAAGGCTCGCTGTGGAGAGTGGGCCGTATTGCTCGACACTTGTTAATATACAAAGGGTCGCTGTGGAGAGTGGGCCGTGTTGCTGGACACTTGTTAATATGCAAAGGGTCGCTGTGGAGAGTGGGCCGTGTAGCTGGGTACTTGTTAATATGCAAAGGGTCGCTGTGGAGAGTGGGCCGTGTAGCTGGGCACTTGTTAATATACAAAGGGTCGCCGTGGAGATTGGTTCGTGTTACTGGGCACTTGTTAATATACAAGGGGTCGCTGTGGAGAGTGGGCCGTGTAGCTGGGCACTTGTTAATATGCGAAGGGTTGCCGTGGAGAGTGGGCCGTGTTGCTGGACACTTGTTAATATACAAAGGGTCGCTTTGGAGAGTGGGCCGTGTTGCTGGACACTTGTTAATATACAAAGGCTCGCTGTGGAGAGTTGGCCGTGTTGCTGGACACTTGTTAATATACAAAGGGTCGCTGTGGAGAGTGGGCCGTGTTGCTCGACACTTGTTAATATACAAAGGGTCGCTGTGGAGAGTGGGCCGTGTTGCTGGGCACATGTTAATATGCAAAGGGTCGCTGTGGAGAGTGGGCCGTGTTGCTCGACACTTGGTAACATACAAAGGTTCGCTGTGGAGAGTGGGCCGTGTTGCTGGACACTTATTAATATGCAAAGGGTGGCTGTGGAGAGTGGGCCGTGTAGCTGGGCACTTGTTAATATGCAAAGGGTTGCTGTGGAGAGTGGGCCGTGTTGCTGGACACTTATTAATATACAAAGGGTCGCTGTGGAGAGTGGGCCGTGTTGCTGGACACTTGTAAATATACAAAGGGTCGCTTTGGAGAATGGGCCGTGTTGCTGGACACTTGTTATATACAAAGGGTCGCTCTGGAGAGTGGGCCGTGTTGCTGGACACTTGTTAATATACAAAGGGTCGCTGTGGAGAGTGGGCCGTGTTGCTCGACACTTGTTTATATACAAAGGGTCGCTGTGGAGAGTGGGCCGTGTTGCTGGACACTTATTAATATACAAAGGGTCGCTGTGGAGAGTGGGCCGTGTTGCTGGACACTTGTTAATATACAAAGGGTCGCTTTGGAGAGTGGGCCGTGTTGCTGGACACTTGTTAATATACAAAGGCTCGCTCTGGAGAGTGGGCCGTGTTGCTGGACACTTGTTAATATACAAAGGGTCGCTGTGGAGAGTGGGCCGTGTTGCTGGACACTTGTTAATATGCAAAGGGTCGCTGTGGAGAGTGGGCCGTGTAGCTGGGTACTTGTTAATATGCAAAGGGTCGCTGTGGAGAGTGGGCCGTGTAGCTGGGCACTTGTTAATATACAAAGGGTCGCCGTGGAGATTGGTTCGTGTTACTGGGCACTTGTTAATATACAAGGGATCGCTGTGGAGAATGGGCCTTGTTGCTGGGCACTTGTTAATATACAAATCGGTTTTTACAAGCCTTTTGTAAGCTGACCAATATTCACACGACACTGAACAGACTTATCAGGATTTCTCATCGCAGGTTGCGAGCGGTACAGCGGCTACACAGGCTACGGCAGCTCTTTCCAATGGTCGGGTGACTATGAGGACACGACACCATACGACTCGTCGGGCCGACGTCGCTGCGTCGTGTTGGCGATTGACGCGCTTCCTTTCTCTAGCCGGACGCACGAGTACAGACGGGATTTGTTGCAGAGGGAATTAAACAAGGTACACACACGCACACATTCAAACATTAACAATGGTCGGGTGACTATGCTGACGCGACACCCTACGACTCGGGTTCCGGGGACCAGACGGCATCTGTTGCAGAGGAAGTTGAACAAGGTATAAGCACACACACAAACACACATACACACCCAAACATTTACAATAGTCGGGTGACTTTGAGGATATGACACCCTACGACTCGTCGGGCCGATGTCGCTGCGTCGATTTGAGGAAAGTCAGAGTGGCACTGCGCCGCCAACGCAGTAGCACTAGGCAATTATTTTATTAATAAGATATTGGTAAACCCGTGTGGTACGATGCTGGCGTGACGCTGTTGCACTCAGGCTTTCCCGACGGCTAAATTCTTAAAGCCGGAGTGGCACAGCGCGGCCCTGCGTTGCACGCCATGGGCTTATCTGCGTACGTAGGTCTCGTTCCAGGTTCGAATCCTGGCTGGGGAGCAATATAGCCTCAGTTCTTAGATGTTTATGTGTGTGACGTCGTTGTTTCTGGCTCCCACGCCACAGGGTATCCAGGGTGTGGGGCCAAAAGCGACTTACGCGCCTGTATATAAACGTTTATTCGTTGTTCAGGCGTGGGTGGGGTTCTCAGCGGGCACGTGCCCGGAGTCCCCGCGGCCGCAGCGCCCGGGCCTGGCGTCCGGCAACTGGGGCTGCGGCGCGTTCGGCGGCAGTGCGGACCTCAAGTCGACTCTGCAACTCCTGGCCGCGTCGCAGGCTGGCAGGTAATGAGGGAATATGGCGTCACGCCTCGCACATGCGGGGTCGCGTGACAGTTGAGAGAGTAGAATCATAGAACTGTAGTCAGTACAGTACACACTTCACCGCGGGGGTAATAAAAAAATAAAAATCTCTAATGATTCTGATAAACAAAAAAACTCAATTTTATCTGATACTTATTTCTTTGTCCTGTTTTTATGCTCGATTTCAATATTGTAATTTTTCATTATCATACATTTGGTTCTAAATCGTCTATTACGACATATGGTCCATTGTTTAATGTTTCAAGTTTTGTTCCTGTTTCGTTCTTAACTAATAATAAATAAGTGTCCTTGTAAACAATTGGATATGTTTACTTATCGTAATTACATTTTCTGTTAGTTTTAGTATTACATTTTCTGTTAGTTTTATATTATGTGCTATCTTACCAATGTGTGAAAATAATCGAATCGAATATTACAATGTTATCGCATATCAATATTCATTATAGCACAGTAACAGTTATCGATAGTTTTGATGTCAGTAAAACATATAATTAATTGTGACAATTTTTTAAATACCTATTACGAAAAATTCATAAATTTTCATAAAACGTTGTTATTGTTAAAACTTGAAACTTTTTAACTTGTTTTTAATCGATTAAGATGAAATTACAATCGATTATTTTATTAAGATCTGTGTTCAATTGGCACATTGCGTAAATGCTACATGCCAATGAATTAATTAAAAAAGTAGCTTGAACAGAAAAGTAGCATTTTGCTCCCTCTCGTCGTGGACCAAAACTTATTTTTCCGAATGAAAGGTGTGAAAAAATATTTGTCCCAAAGTACATTGACCCGATCAGCTGATTAAAAATTACTATGAGGACCTTAAAAGTTTCCTGGGGAAAGTTTTTCATAATGATAACTAAAATATGGTCAGCTGATTAAATGTCACCTGTATATATGATTATGTTTTTGAAGTAATCATAGTTGTGATTATTACTTTTCAGGCCCCTGGCGTACTACACATTCGGGGATGTGGAGCTCAGAAATAATATCATCAATATGTACAATTTGCTGTGCCAGCACAACATCACTGTCGGTGAGTAAGAACGGGCTTACAGAGCCACAGACTTTACTGACTATCGAGTCGGTCATCGGACCAGAAATAGAACTAACGCCAGTAAGTAATAATAATAATATCTTATAAACAAAAGTATACAAATATGTAAAAAAATAAAAAGCAGCCCATTAATATCCCCGTTACCCGGCTACGAGTAAGACTGAGTTATACTCCACCACGCTGGCTCAGTGCAGGCTGATGGAGGGGGAGGGGTTGCGGGCAGTAGAGTCTGGCAAACGAAAGCGTGACCTGGAGTTTTCTTAAAAGTTTCAATATGGCAACAATATTATGCTGTCAAAGGCACGTCAAACAACAAAGTGATAGATAGTCACACTCCGTTCCGTTATTCAAACCTCTGTCTCTCTTTCTAGCTGTAACGCTTCCGTACAGCAGAAAGAGGCAAAGATCTTTTGAATAACTGAACGGAGTGTAGTGATTTATGTTAGTGATACCACATAGAGGTTTTATGAATTCTACCACGTTTTCTCAGGTCACGCTTTCGTTTGCCAGACTCTAGTAACCAACTCGACTGTCAGAAGTTATTAAGCTGCCATATTGGGGCCTCTGACACCGAGAAGCGATAGTTGCCAGTACCGAAACAAACGTCATATAGTAACGGACACCCATCCAGTACCCGTCTCAGATAAAAGTAGCGCATTAATATCCCCACCGAGGAGGCGTACGGGTCTTTACCCGGATACGAGTAAGATTGAGCCATACTCCACCACTCTGGCTCAGTGCAGGTTGATGGCGGGGTGTCAGGCTAGTGGCTAACCCGACTGTCAGAAGTTACCAATCTGCCCTATTTGGGCCGCTGACACCCGAAACAAACGTCACATAGAAACGGAATCCCATCCAGTACCCGTCTCGGCCAGACGTTCTTACCCATACGATCATTTTCGATGTGCGAATACAGCTAGGCCACGGACGCTTCGCCAGTTGTATGAAATATCATTCGTATGCCATTGACGCTATAAGCTGTCACCGGTAGCCATGTTCTCTCGATTTAAATTTTAAAGGATGGTAGACGCATTCATAGCACGTTTTGATTGCGTTAGCGACCATATTTTGACGGATTTATTAAAACAAAAGTTCATCAGAACTAGAAAATGTGACAGTTGACATTTCAAAATTTGCAATCAAATTCCAAGTCTCTACATTTACATTTTAAAGAATCTACCATTGTTTAAACGCATTCAGAGCACATTTAAATTTTAAAGGATGGTAGACGCATTCAGAGCACATTTATATTTTAAAAGATGGTAGACGTATTCAGAGCACATTTACATCTTAAAGGATGGTAGACGCATTCAGAGCACATTTACATTTTAAAGGATGGTAGACTCATTCGGAGTAAATTTACATTTTAAAGGATGGTTGATGCATTCAAAGCACATTTACATTTTAAAGGATGGTAGACTCATTCAGAGCATATTTACATTTTAAAGGATGGTAGACGCATTCAGAGCACATTTACATTTTAAAGGGTGGTAGACGCATTCAGAGCACATTTACTTTTTAAAGGATGGTAGATTCATTCAGAGCACATTTACATTTTAAAGGATGGTAGACGCATTCGGAGCACATTTACACTTTAAAGCACAGAGCACATTATAATTGCGTTAGCGACTGTATTTTTTAATGAAATAAAACGCAAATTTGGCAGTTCACATTTAAAAATTGCGATCAAATTGAAAAGTCTCAATACATGTTGCAATCAAATTCTATGTCTAAATACCTGTACAAGAACATAAACATAAACATTTACATACAGGCACTTAAATTGCTTCTGGACCCACACTAGGATACCCTGTGTCGTGGGAACCAGAAACAGCGATGTCACACACATTTACACATCCAAGACCTGGGTTTATTTTTATGTTTATTCACCCCCAGCCGGGGATCGAATCCGGGACCTCGCATGGTAGGCAGAGCCACAACTGCTGCGCCACAGAGGTTGTCGACTTGGAATTCGTGGTCCTAAAAGCAATATGCTTACTGCTAAATTCCCAGTGTGAGGTAGTGCAGGATCAATAATGTCACTGTACGGAAAAGGCGTGACACTATGCTTGTGTTCGGTATCAGCATAAATTGACGACATCTGTGGCGTTGCGGGTCGAGGCTCTGCCTCCCAAGAAGGAGGTCCCGGGCTCCAAAAAATGGCTGGGGAGGGGAAAAAACCATGGATCTTGTTTTTTTTGTTAACATTTACATACAGACACATATATTCCTTCTGGCCCCCAACTAGGATACCCAATGTGCCGGACTTCACGTACTGCAGCAATACAAGGGCCAATACAACTGAGTATAAAAGCTACTAACATGTACCAACTTAGTATAAATGGCAGGATTGCATTCCAATCAAATAAAAATTAACTGAACATGTAGTGGCAAGCCTTTCTTTCCACCTCCCCAACCGGAATTCGAACTTGGGCCTTCTCGCTTGAAAAGGACAGCCTCAACTGCAACAACACAGAGGTCGCCATGTCGTCGGATGTTCATATGTGTATGCCCTCGCTGTTGCTGGTTTCCACGACACTGGGTATCTGAATGTGGGGCCAGAAGCAAATGTATGTATTTTGTATGTTTAATGTACATGTACATGTAATGTAATGTACAAATGAATGAATTAATTTGATGTTTGGTCACATTTCAGGGCAGCTCTGCAAGATCATACTAAGATACTCTCAGACGGACGTGCGAAAGGCTGAGTTATATCCCTTCATACACCAAATGCTGATTGACCGGGAGCGGCAGGGGGAAGAACTTATGGATGAGGTATGTACTCAATATGGTATTTGACAAGGTAGTCTGTTTCTCGGACGATTTTAGATAAACATAGAGCGACCTAAAGTTGAACTAACTTTATCTTGTGTCCAATATTATTCCTGAATCGCACACCGTGCTGACACCGTTCAATTGCTGGTTCTTTCTTTGGTGACAGAACGAGTGAACCAATTGAGTGAACGTCCGATGTGAAGTTAGCGTCGTACAGTGCGGCCAACTTGATGAATGAATGTCCGACGTGAAGTTAGCGTCGCAGTGCGGCCAACTTAAAATTTCTAATGTCCGGCCACAACCGCTTTGCACCATCTGTGGTCTCGAATGTCCAGATATGGCGCCGACCAACGTTTAGTTTTAACACAACACGATGTCTTATTTCCGGGTTCTTTACACACCTTCGAATACACACGCGATTACCTTTTGTGAACTGAATTGAATTTGACAAACACTTAACAATTACTGTGTTACCACAAGAATTATCAAACAGCGTTTAACCTCTAAACTAACTTCAAATCCTATACATTTTTGTTTTTAAACAAGTGTCGAACAGTAGTTTTTTTTTGTGATATGGCCTTTCAGTCGGATGATGAGCGGGTTCGGTTTCGAAATATCCAAATATGGGCGACGAAGTTCATTTGATTTCACATACGACTCGATGATGCAATGTCGTGCTGATAAGTATGACAATTGATCAGTCGTTGCATAATTCGACCCTCATAAAAGAAACACCATGTTAAAATGGATTAACAGATTAGCATTAGTTGAATTTGACGATCGGAATTCGGGCTTTAGTCGTGGCGTCCGAGCGCCGTTGTCAACTTCCATCAGCTTTAGATCATCACCATTCACCAAATGTTAGGTATAGGCGTCTTATTTACCACGCCTACTTGGGTCCTGAGCCTCCCACATCAACATCCTCTGCCTACCACAGATATAGCGATGATGTCATCCGTCCATCTGACAGGTGGATAGTCCATATTTAGATGTTTGTTGGTTTGCCAGATGCCCAAATGTTTAACAGTGCCCGCCAGTCAGGCTACATCTATGATGTTATTCCTTTTGACCCTAGTGGTCATAGAGCTATCCTGACCTTAATACGGCGAGCATCATTAAATTCACGATCCTTGTGGCGTCTTGCTGCTTCAGGGTAATAGGGTACAGTGACCATGAGTTTTATTTCAATAAAAACTTAATTTTACTTTCAGGGTTCAGTCACCGAAGCAGATGGCAATACAGAAACAGCAGAAAACTCACCAGAATTATTCTCCTCGGGAGAGTTCGACGAAATTTCAACTCAAACTAATGGAGTCACAGTACCGCAGAAATCTACTAGTAACTGCTCACCTCAACTCGAGAAACTACGAGCGACCGAATCTAAAGATGACAAAAGTCACAAGATAACGGCCAATCGACCTTCAAGATTGATCGAAGAAATGAAGAAACTTGACAGTGGTACATTTCGACCTACAGAATGTACTAACAGAACGGAAGCCAATGTGCTACAAAAAACAAACGCCGAACACAAGAGTGTTAGCCAAACTTCCAGATTGTTCGAAGAGATGGAGCGATTTGACGCTGAAAGTGGAAAGCTGAACTTCAAAGATGTGCACCAAAACGTATTTAACCAAAGCGCCAATGCATCAGAAAGGGTTGACGAGAGATGTAAAAATTCAACGGTAAATGTAAAGACAGATCTAGATGAAAGTGGAAATATTTCGTCGACGACTATCCAAAGGAAGAGAGTGGTGGAAGAAACAGTACTAGACATTTCTACAGATGACGACCACTCGCTTCTAACTAGCAGTGTCTCCGTCGAAACGAAAAAGAAGCTTGGAAAAAAGATCACCGACTATTTTAACAGAAAATCGTGAGGGTTTTGTTAAGTTTCGTTGCTATACATTTTTTGTAGACGTATTTAGTACCATGTATATCAAATATCAGAATATTGTATTGTGAATATGAGCTTTCCGACCGATTGCGTGACTCTTTATCCTTTGGAGGTGGTGCACCCTTTTTCAGCCTCTTTATTGGCTGGTGTTTGCTCTCAAGGTTGTAATGACGAACCCAGGGTTCCTCTCCGGTAACAATACGATTAAATACACTAGTAAAGTTTTCACCACAAAGCTCCAAAAACTCTTAACAACATTTAACTCGCGCTCTTTCTGCGGTGCTGTAAGCATTCGTGGCACCCATCTTGCATTGACTTTTGAGAGGTTAAAAAAGTCATGAAGTATTGAACTGATAGCTTGGTTATCTCTGCTAACGTATTGATCTTTATTCGAGCGTCTTCTATTACAGGTTTCTCGATTTATTTCACGTTTGCTTCCGTGGTGGCAGAAACGGGACCACCGGACCGAGTGTCACTTTAATTAATTTCTCTCCTCCTTTCAAATTCACTTGACCACTTTTGTATGGTAGGCAACGAAGGAGCGGTATTTTTATTAACTTAAACAAAAAGGTTTTGCCTTGCCTCGTGAGGAATTGATTTATAGTGCGGTGCTCGATTTTGGTGAATATTTTCGCGCATCGCATTCGAATCAAGATTCTGAAAAAACTAATGATTGTAAACCGATGGTACTTTCTATTTGTCACTTTGAATCTGTATATATAAAAAGAGAAGGCCTGACTCACTCACTGACTCATCTACGCCCAGCCCAAACCCTGCAGCCTAGAAAGCTGAAATTTTGCATAGAGGTTCGATTTATAATGTAGACAAGGAATAAAGGCGGATTTCCAAAAACTCCACCCCTAAGGGTGGAATTTTTGGAATCAGACCATCAAATTTTGTGTTTAAGCTGACTATTGAAAATGAATGAACACGTCCTCAGCGTTTTTTGAAGTCTACTCCTAAGGGGGTAAAATAGGGGTTGCAAGTTTGTATGAAAGTCCGTCAGTTTTGAAGTAAGCATCTTCTAATTCTGTGTTTAAGACTGACGTTTAAAAATTAATGAATAGCGTCTCAGCGATTTTATTAAGTTTTACTCATAAGGGGGTAAAATTTGTATGAAAGTCCGCTAGTTTTGAAGTTAGGATCTTCAAATTTTATGTTAAGGCTGAAGATTGAATATAACTGCGTAGTGCCCCAGCGTCTTTGAAAATTCCACCCCGAAAAGGGTGAAAAGTAGGATGAAGGAATTATTATTTTTTGATTTGAGTCTGTATACTTGAGCATACAGTCTCAAATCACATAGATACCTTGCATAGTGTAGGCATCCTCTAAGGAAGGGTTTTTGGAATTTCCAGCTATGGTAATATGGGTGTAAAGCAGGACCATTTTGTTTTGCTTTAAAATTATGCAGATTTGCTTTCGTTCTGTAGTTCAGTTTAAGAGTATTTTTATTATTGCTTCGGGCTAGGGAATTTATGATTGTTGAACAAATTAATCATATTTTTCATACAGCTCACTTTGTAATTTAGGTATTTACGCTCACTGATAACGAAGCAATTGTTCGAGCATTTCGTTCAATACAAAGTCGTGCCCATTTCACGCAATTACGTTTTAACTTTAATAAAGTGTCTCTGTCACGTCTCACTACATTAAAAGCGTCTGTTATCGCAGTCTTTAATTCAACTCGAGTTTCGTGTTCCCGAGTGTACAGCAGGCGCTTCAGCTCGGACCACAACAAAAAGTTTAATGGTAAAACGCACTTGAGGAGCACACTCGCGGGTCAAGTGGGGGTTGTTGTCATTGCGTTGGTTGAATAGTCCAACATGCGTGAAAATTGACTCGTCAGTCCACAAAATGTTTGTATCTTGATTTGCCAACAGCTGACTACTGACTAAACGCAATCCTGGCCGGTCTATCGTTCATGAACACGCCTAAAATGGTACGGGTGTAACTTTTCTGAGTTCAACAGCTCCACAACTGGCTCACGTTGAACCGAATCGCAGCCATTAGGGTGCTTCGCCGAGGATCGCGTTCGAGGTTCTCGATGATGGTCAGTGCATTCTCTACTACAATAGGATACCTCTGGAGATTTTGAAATTGCCATTTGAGGAATTTAAAAAGCATGTTAAAGCGACTTTGTCGAAAAAGGGATATTACAATGTTCAAGATTACTTAAATGACAGGACTGTATGGGGTTAATCTGGCTCAACACAGACCTTGCTGTTAATAGTTTTGTAATTATTTATTCCTGCTTATTAATCATAACAATTAAATTTTTCATATTTGTATTAGTTAAGCACAACCTATTTTTAAAAGAGATCTAAAAATCAATCTGTGGGAGTTTCTACGCCCTTCTTCTCCCACAGTGGTCCAATGTAGAGAAGAGGCAAAAAATGAGGTTTGCTAAGTATATGTAAATATCTACAGTAATAAAGTACTTTGACTTTGACTTTGACCCTGATCTAAATAGAGCAGCTATAGCTAGGTACCAGCGAGCTCAAAATCTAAAAAACCGAATACCACCATTGTGCTTCATTCATCTTTAACCGATCATGACGCAGTAATTTTTTGTATAGATGGTAATCAACCTAAAAGTGCTCCTTTAACTATTTCAAAAATAGATCATGCTGGATTAGATCTTACTATGAGTACGCTGAATTTTGACCCTCTCCTAACATCGCATGACCCTAATGAAGCTGCATGTTTATTGGTAAATCTCCTGGCTCAGGCCCTAGTCTCTAACACAAAATTATTAAGGCTACCCCGGCGGACTAGAACTATCAAACCTTGGATTACTATCGGACTTATGCGGTGCATGCGCAACCGTGATAATATGCACAAAAAGCTTAAGCTTACTCCAGATGATTCCGTTCTCAAAATTACTTACCGTAGATACCGCAATTATTGCAATGACATCTTAAAGAAAGTCAAACGTGAACACCTTAAAGTGCAAATTCAGGATGCTGGAGCTAATTGCAAAAAACTTTGGGATGTAATTAAAGCTAATACCAATATGGCGAAACCTAAGGATCCCGCTTCGAACTTGTTGAACATTTCAGATTCTCCGTCTTCCTCTGTCAATAGTGTAAATGACTACTTCACCAACATAGGCAAAGCGCTGGCTGAGCAGACTCAAATTCTTAACAGTGGCGTTAGTTCCGATAATTTAAACTCGTCCAACGTCGCTCATTCCTTCGTAATGTTCGACACGGATGAAACTGAAGTTGAAAATATAATCATGACCTTAAAAAACAACTGTGCCACGGGCTGGGATGGTATCCCCTCTTGGTTTCTAAAAAAATATAAAAATTTAATAATTCCATCACTCACTCATGTTTGCAGGTTGAGTCTTGCTGCCGGCGTTTTCCCAGATGTGTTTAAAAAAGCTGTTATAAAGCCCGTCTTCAAGGCGGGGGATCGAGATCGTGTCACTAATTATCGACCGATTTCTATATTGCCTTCTTTATCAAAGATTTTGGAACGAATCATGAATAAAAGGTTGATTAATTATCTCGAAAGCAACAATCTGCTTGCATCCCAGCAATATGGATTTCGGGCGAATAAATCTACCGCTGATGCCGTGTTTGATCTAACTAATTTTGTTGTCACCAATCTTGATGAAGGTAAAAAATGCCTATCTATATTTTTAGATCTCGCAAAGGCATTTGACACGGTCTCGATTCCCCTCCTTATAGATAAATTAGAACGGTTAGGAGTTAGAGTTGAGACTCTAAATTTATTTAATAGTTATTTATCAAACCGTAGTCAAATCGTTAAAATTGACAATGTAACGAGCGATGCCCTACCCGTTACCTATGGCGTTCCGCAAGGAAGCATCCTCGGCCCATTCCTATTTCTGGCTTTTATTAATGAATTATGTTGCATCCCCCTCCGTAATGGCAAAATCGTCTCTTTCGCCGATGACAGCACTGATAATTCAAGCAGACTCCCTACAGGAACTTTTTCATACAGCTCAAGAGGGTTTGGACATAGTTTTGCGTTCGCTCGGAAGAAATTTACTTACTATAAATAGTAGCAAAACAAATTACATACTGTTTTCCATCCGTAATACAGAATCCCGTTGCCACAGCCTAAACTTAATAGCCCATTCTTGTCCAGCTGACTTACGTTTACAATGCTCATGTCCCTGTCTTGAAAATGTCCTAAACACAAAATATCTTGGAGTAAATATAGATCAAAATCTTAATTTCCAAACACATATTAAGTTACTTTCATCCCGAACTAGAAAATTAATATTCATATTCAAAATACTAAGACACTCGGCTGACCAAAAAATTTTTAAAATGGTATATTATGCGATGTGTCAGTCCATATTATCCTACTGCAATATTATCTGGGGCGGCGTTCCTAAAACTACTTTAAGTAAATTAGAGGTTGCTCAACGTGCAGTATTAAAAGTCTTAACTTGTCGACCCTTCTTATATCCGACCTCTAAGCTGTATGATGAATGCAAGATCCTAACAGTATACTCGGCGCCACGACTAAAGAGCTTTGTCCTTGAATGCGCAGTAGTCACTTTTCACAAGTGTTTGGCGCGGGGAAGTGAGGAGCGACGGGGGCGGTAGTCAGCGCCGGCACCTGATTCGTTGATCAGTCGCTTCCCGATGCCCGCACCGAAAGCACGTCTCGAAGCTTCTTGAGTACAGTCGCATACAATATTACCCAACGTTATCTTTCGCCCCGGTCGAATTACAAATTATTAGTCAGCGGGAAGAAAAGAGTGTGCAGGACTATTACTACAAGTATCTATATTCACTAGGCCCTAGTGACTAGGGGCATTCTATGCTAGGGGGTTATTTATATATAGGTTTCAACCTTGACGTTAACAAATGTTGTCAATAGAGAGTACCTATAGTTTATTTGACACAAAGTCCATTATTTACATCGGCTAATATCCCAATCAACAAAATATCAAACAGAGAAAAAATAGAAGTGAAGAAAGTCCTGAACACTCATTCCTTCACACTAACCCTAAAAACGCACTTCGGAATTATGCCGCGACTGTACACATGCGCAGTAATCCCCGCCAGTTTCTCCGAGAGCTCTTTATTCGTGGCGCCGAGTGTACGACAACTATTTATTGCCACCACTATAACCAAAAAACATGGTCTTCTGACTTATGACCCATCATTCTCTCAAAACAAAAGAAGATTCGATCTTGTTTGTCATCCCAGAGTTCATAAAACTTCCTTTGCAAAAAGATAGTTCAATTTTCTTGGTACATACTTATATAATAAGTGTAACCTAATAAATAAAATATATCCTATGAACAATTACCAATGTAAGAATGCAGTAGTTAATTGGTTGCTAACTTTAAATTATCAAGAGACCGAAAAACTTCTTGAAGTTATTGCCTAGCTTAGACTTGCACTCCCTATAATTTTTCGCGCTCTCACCCTTACACAAACACACGCACACATACACTTACACACACTGCACACACACACGAACACACACACTCTCTCACAATCACTTATTCATAAACACACGCAACATTCATTTTGTTATTTTTATTCTACAAAAAGCTTCATTATTAGTAGTTTTTATTTTATAATTCATCCGAATTTTGTTTTTTCTTTTCTTTTTATTGTCAGTTTTCCTTTCAAAGCCAATGTTTTCACCATACTTACACACTATAATAAATTACTAACCATAATTTGTGTAAATGGAGGCCTGGAGTCCTAAAATACAGGGTATCCTAGTTTAGGCTCCAGCTTTTACAAATATTAATAATCCATTAGTTATTTTATAGCGAATAAGTACCAAAAAAATTTTGTAAAAATATTTGTAAAGGAAATAAACGATTTACTTACTTACTTACTTACTACTAGCTCACCCTGAGGTGTATAGCGCGTCACAAACCCGATATGAGCAAAATAATCCTCGAGTAGAAAGGAAAGGACGTGCCTGGAAAACCAAGGCTCACTCCGGCTTAGCATATGATATCGATACAGAGTATGAAATCGACAGCACCGTGGCCTTAGGTTCCAATAGCAACAAGTGTTGGTGGTGCAATGCCCTCAAGTGGAAGGAGGAGGCACCCGGCATGTGCTGTATGGCTGGTAAGTGCAGCTCCCGCCTTATATACAGCTCCCCGAGCCTCTCATCATCATCATCGTCAATCAGCCCACATTCACCCACTGCTGGATATAGGCCTCTTCTTTACCACGCCATTCACTCCGGTCCTGAGCCTCCCGCATCCACTGCCTACCGATGGCGATGATGTCATCCGCCCATCTGGCTGGTGGTCTGCCGACTGGTCGTCGTGCGGTTCTGGGTAGCCGCTCTGTAACCGCTTTGGTCCACCTTCCGTCATCTTTCCTTGCCTTGACCGAGCCTCTCTACAGCTTGATAATTAATATACATCCAGATCATGGCCCGTTTATGAACGGTATTCGTAAATATAATAGCTGCTTTCAAATGACGTCGTTCGGAGCTAAACAGATAGTAAAAGACGGTTTTATGCCTACTTTTACTTTGCCAGCACCTCAAAAGGAACCAAAGTTTTTACAAATATATTTTGTTGCGAAGATGAAAGACAAGTACAATTGAGGTCCAGTAACTTTCCAGATGTAAAACCTGGCTTAGTCAGACAATCACAGAATACGTTTAATGCTTTTATAATAGTGATAAGAGACTAAGGTCGCACTGGACAAGGTGCCTGCAACGTCTTAATCATTTAAAGTAGTCATTAATGCTGAGAGGAAGCCACTGGACAGTCACAGGGGTCGTTTCAATGCTCCAACATCAAATGAGGTGGCTTTAGAATGGTTGGTTAGCAATTTGAGAAACGAGACGTTATCTTTAAATGCCACGTTAACTCCTTGCAGCGCATTAGTGAGATCCACCGTCCATACGACGCCCTGCAGTATTCGCTTTTGTTTTGCCGTGGTGAAGATGGGTACTCTATTTCTGTACCTCACCGTGATCCTGAGACCAAATTAAAACTTAAAAAGACAGTCTCCGCTGCAAATTTCTATTATTTCCTTGATAACGCCATAGTAACCATATTGCTGACTACTTGTTGACTAGCTCGGTAGGTTGAAGTAATATGATTCCTTTTACGTCATTCGACGCTCTGTGTGAGAATATTCATTTCCTTTAGTTTTCAGTCTGATTTTGAGCTTCGCCGCGGACACTCGGATACTTTTGTAATTTTGTAATTCATATTGAGATCTTTCCAATAAACTATTTCTAGGGGATTTAAAAACGTTTTTTTAAAACTCTTCGTCGACCCACCCCGTAACAGTGGTGTCAGAAGTGGGATATCCGACAAGAGGATATCCTGAAGTGCGTGCCTGTATACTTTCCCCCCAAACAAAACTGTGAACAATTTTACTCTGTCTCCCATTCCGTGATCTCCGTATCCCGAGTGTCTGGCTACGAAACGTTTCGCCGCGATATCTGAAGTCAGGTCAGACTCATTGAATGCGCCCAATCTAATATCGCGAGTGAAAAAGAACTGAAAGACAATCACTGTATCCCTCTGTATCTTCGCTGTGTCCTGTCGTATTACCGCTGTATCCTGTTCTACGTCACTGCATCCTGATATAGTTAAGCCACAGAACCTTAACTTACACGTTCCTGGACAACGTGTCCTGGTAACAGCCACGCACTACATAAATGCGTGGTTAAGCTCCACTGTACCCGCTGCCGCTGCTAAGTTGCCGCTCGTCCCGTGGCCTCTACTTTGCCGCTTCTGTCGTCGTCGCCGTCCTGCTGCTTGGAGATTCTGAGAATCGCCGTGTCTACTTACATACCAAATAGCTGTTTCGCCACTCGTGATGATCATTTTCGTGCTCGCAGTCCTGTGAGTGTTTTTAAATTTTTCTATTGCTCTGTTATTGCCACAAATTGTACTACCTAATTCTAACATTTTCATTGTGGTCTAGGTTCCAAAATGTCTACTACCCCGGGTACCGCAACAGCCGCTGATAAAAAACCAGAATGATTTCCTATCAGTGTGCTTTGTGATTTTATCACTGCCTACAAAGGCGAAAGAGAAACACTCGCCGCATTTTTAACAAACTGTCAAAACGCTCTCGAATTAGCAATGGAATGTCAAAAGAAACTGTTACTAAAATTCATGATATCCAAATTACAGGGCAAGGCTCAAGTTGCTTGCTCTAACAGGGTCTTCGATACCTTCGAGGATCTGAGTGAATTTTGCCGAAAGAAAGCACTATAACCATCTCCTCCTTGAATTGCAATCCTGTAAACAATTACAGAATGAGACCGTGTCCGATTTTGCCTTACGCGTTGAAAATCGCCTCACCGATTTACAATCCGAGATTCACGAATCGGACTCCTTAAAAAAGGACATTCCCGGTCGTATCGCCATGACAGAGGACCTGGCTCTTCACACTTTTACACTGGGGATAAAATCTTATCTCAGTAACTTTGTCCGTTCACAAGGTCCTAAGAGTTTCAATAGAGCTGTTAACATTGCTATTGAAGAAGAGCAAATCCAAAACATGCATTTGAAACCGCCAACTTCTAGGCCGTCCAAGTTCTGCCAAATATGTCGCAAGGCAGGTCATACTAAGGCTGAGCGAAATTCAGAAAATCTTCTTCCAAAAACAGCAACCATGACTACAACAGACCTCAGTTCAACATAACAAATCCTCCTCCAACTCCTAGAGGACCATCATCCCAAATAATATGCAGATACTGTAAAAATCCTGGCCATCACATATCCCAGTGTAGGAATAGAGAATATAACAACAACTAGATTCTCAAATTCCAATAACAGGAATTATCCATCCCAAGAACGTCAGCAAATGCATTGTTGTACGTCCAACACCATTCCGGAAAGCGATAACGCGCCGGTGGACTCTGGTTCCCACGCTTATCATTTAAACTAAATCAGCGGGTTTCTGTTCAATGCCAGCAGAAACCTGGGAAAATAGGCATTTCTATTCCTGTCACTGAATCCAATACTAGTTCCACTGTTTCAAAAGAAGTCACTGTTTTCTCTGTTTCAAAGAAAAACTCTGTTCCAAAGAACATCGCTGTATCCACTGTATCGTATCCCACTGTTTCAAAGAAAATCGCTGTATCCACTTTATCGTATCCCACAGTTTCAAAGAAAGTCGCTGTATCCACTGTGTCGTATCCCACTGTTTCAAAGAAAGTCGCTGTATCCACTGTATCGTATCCCACTGTTTCAACTCCTTCTAATCCTGATTTAATAGACTATACTATACTATTTGATGTTTCTGACTATAAAAGGTCTTCCTTACCTCATATTGAATTCCAAACCTCACATGCTGAGAATAAACGTCTTTTGCTGGTAGATACAGGCAGCCCCATTTGCATTATAAAATAATCTTTTCTCACAAAATTTCCTCACAAAATGTTAACTCCTTCGCCGAGACAAAAGGCAAATTTATTCTTTTATTAGAAACAAAACAAAAAAATACCATACCCTTCTATTTCCACGTCGTTAATAATGTAAATCTTGACTATGACGGAATTATAGGTTCAGACTTCTTCTCAGCAAATTATGCTTCTATCCAATATTCTAATCGCCGCCTTATAATCAAGAATCACCCTGAAAATGATTTCAAGTTAAAAAATGTTGATGATCGCATATTTGTGATTCCTCCCAGATGCGAAATGTTTATCGAATGTCCTGTTACGAATCCTGAAATCAAGGAAGGCATTATATTGGAAACCCAATTACCTGATTATCCCAAATTATATTTCTCTCGCTGTCTCGTAAAACCCAATAGTAAGGTAAACATGTCAGTTCTCAATATGTCCGAAGAAAAAGTTATCCTGAAAAATGCTAAACTCTCAATCGAACCTGTCTCGTATATTTTAGAAAACAATGATCAGGCTACTGAATCGATCAATTGCAATTATCAAGCCTCTGTGTCGCTAGATCGTGAAAATAAAGTCCAAAATGCTATTAGATGTAGTCATCTGAATGAAGAAGAAGAGACATATCTACGTAATCTCTGTTCCCAATACAATGACATATTCTATTTAGACGGCGATCATTTGTCCACTACTAAAACCTTATCTCACGAAATCCGTACTACCTCCGACGTCCTCCTATTCATGTGAAAAGTTACAGGTTTCCAGAATGTCATAAAGCCGAAGTCGAAAACCAAATGAAAACAATGCTCGATCAAAAAATAATCCGACCTTCTAAGTCTCCGTGGTCCGCACCTATTTGGGTCGTCCCTAAAAAATCAGATGCGTCAGGAAAACCAAAGTGGCGCATCGTTATCGATTACAGAAGGCTAAACGTAATTACTATTGGTGATGCTTATCCCATTCCTATATAACAGATATCCTAGACCAATTAGGCCACTGCAAATACTTCTCGACCTTGGACCTTGCATCATCATTTCACCAAGTCTCCATGAAAAGTGACTCAGACGCTGAAAAAACCGCTTTCAGTGTCCCTTCAGGCCATTATGAATTTACGAGAATGCCCTTCGGACTCAAAAATTCTCCTTCCACATTTCAAAGATTGATTAATGTAGTCCTATCTGGTCTTCAAGGACTTCACTGTTTTACTTATATGGATGACATAGTGGCTTTCAGCCACGACCTTCAGTCAAAAAGTTGACGTTAATCTTCGACCGATTACGAGATCACAACCGAAGACTTCAACCCGATAAATGCGAGTTCCTTTACAAAGAAGTTCAATATCTCGGTCACATCATTTCAGACCAAGGCGTGAAACCTGATCCCAAGAAAATTGAAGCCGTTACTAAATTTCCAGTTCCTCAAACTCCAAAAGACATAAAGTCCTTTTTGGGCCTAGTAGGTTATTACCGCCGCTTCATCCACAACTTCTCTCATTTGTCAAAACCCCTCACAAGCTTATTAAAAAAGGACGCTAAGTTAACTGGACTACAAAACAACAAGATGCTTTCGACAGCCTGAAAACAATGATCACTACTGCTCCATTACTTCAATATCCTGACTTTTCCAAACTCTTTATACTGACCACTGATGCCTCAAATTAAGCGTAATTTGAGGCATCAGTGGTCAGTATAAAGAGACTTGTTGTTGTTGTTGTTGAAGTTGACTAGCTCGGTAGGTTGAAGTAATATGATTCCTTTTACGTCATTCGACGCTCTGTCTGAGAATATTCATTTCCTTGAGTTTTCAGTCTGATTTTGAGCTTCGCCGCGGACACTCGGATAGTTTTGTAATTTTGTAATTAATATTGAGATCTTTCCAATAAACTATTTCTAGGGGATTAAAAAACGTTTTTTTAAAACCACTTCGTCGACGCACCCCGTAACAGTTCCCTTTTAGTCAGTTTTTGGTTGATATGAACGCCAAAATAGAGACGGAAAGGTTGAACTATATCATGCACAACCAGGAGCAGCAGAGGGCTGACAGTTATATATATCACCGTTAGATTGTCAAAACCGTTAGTTAATAAACAAAAGTATTTTTTTCTTGTTAGTTCGTCGACAGATAGTAAACTGTAGCGTACAGCTTTCTATATTACGCGTTAGTTGATAAAACAAAAGAAACGTAAACTGTCGATCTGGTTTACTATCTGTCGATAGTTGATCAACTAACGCGTTTGTTTATCAACTAACGGTTTTGACTATCTTACGGTGACATATACACTTGCGGGATGTCATAGGGAGGCAGGTCTATGATGGGAGCTGGGTCTGAAGGTGGTGCTCCCGTCATCTTTTACTGGGGGACCAAGCTATAAGCACGAGCGTACACAAGACGTAATGACATACGTGCACTGATACGGCCGCCCTGACCTTTTTATCACATTTACGTGTAATCCTCGATGGAAAGACATCACAGATATACTTTTACCTGGCCAAAAGTCGCACGATCGCCACGACATTATAGCTAGGGTATTCCATCCAGGGTGAAAAAGATGATGTCTCTTCTAAACAAAGGTAATCTGATTGGGGAGATGCGTTGTTTTATATACTCAGTGCATGGACGTATAAAAAAAGTCGGACGTACCTAGTCTCGCTAAGACAAAACTGAGTAACGGTAATGGCGGCGGATATCTATGAGTGAGTGAATTTAGGGTTGCCAAGTTAGCCAAATTGTTACCCTAATAAAACACAGTCAAAAAATAAACGAGAGAAAAATATTTTAATGAGAGGGGAATAAAAAAACACTGTTCCACAAAGTCCAACAGATGGTGCTGTGAATCGCTCTTGGGTTCTTGCGCTTCTTATCTCAAACGGGTCTATAAATCGAAAAATGGTCATATTGATATTATTTTTAAAACATCTATCCAATTAAATCTCACACTATGGGATAGAGTATAATATAAAATAGAGATATCATTGGATAGATCTTTTAGAAATAATATCAATATAATAGGACCATTTCTCGATATAAGGACCCGTTTGAGTAATATAAGCGCAAGAAACAAATTGCGAGTCATAGGCACCATCTGTAGTATTTTCTGCATGAAAAATACCTAATGGAGATGATACATAAATGGTAAATAAAAATACTAACTCTGTTTAAATTGATAGCCCTAACAAGAAAAATGACTGTCAATATTACAGTCGTTAATAATTTTAAGCAATTGAATGAATTAACATAATTTTGTGCCAGAGTGCATTTTATTTCAAACAAATATGACCTCATGTTTCGGATTTCAATACAACTCTCATATAAATCGACTGTTTCGACAGTTCTTAAAATGTATCTAACTTGACGAACGTGCATCATCCCAATTGTTCAAAATGTTACTGTTCCTACCGTTTATGACTGCTGTTAAAGTGATTAACATTCCAATGCTGAGTAACTTTTTTATAACAGTATCTTTTACTTTGAAATGTTTTTGATTGAAATGTGGTGAAGCCGAATCGTTAAATATTTTTACCCTATATATTTAATAACATTTATTTTGTGTTCTATATAACCAGTAATACCTTGGACACTATTTACACACATTGATCTAGCCCCAAACTAGGATTTCATGTATCTTGGGTACTAGACAACGATGCACATACTTATATAGATAAATATTATACTTAGATAGATAAACAACCATGACCAGGGTACAAACATCCGTTCTCATCAAACAAATATTTGCCCCCACCGGGACTCGAACCCGGGACCCTTTGCTTCGCAGGCAGGGACTCTGCCGACTCGGCTATTCGGGTTGCAGTAACTACGAAGTTCCAAAAGGCGCCACTTTTTCAAAATCCGACTTCAGAATCATGATTGGACTCCAGTTTCCCAGATATTGATTTTGAGGCAAATGGGACCAGTCAATACGAAGTTCGAAATGGCGGCCACTTTTTCAAAATCTGACTTCAAAATCATGATTGGATTCCAACCAGAGCTCAAATATCGATTGTGAAGAAAATCGAACCAGTAACTTCGAAGTTAAAATTTTCATCTGACGAAAAATTTAAGAACTGCCAATTTATTTATTCAACTGACCGTTTAACAACATCCCGACCAATTAAAGATTTTGGGTAATTTTGCTTACGTGAATATTGACAACACTGGACTTGTGATGAATTATTTTGTTCTTGTGAATGAAGATTGATTTAATTTTTTTACTGAAAATAAGTGATTATTTATTCATTTAACTATGAAACGTGATTCCTGGATGTTTTTTCCTCCGGTCACTTCAGTTGTTACACCACTTTACCACGCAAGACATGCTGTTTAGCTTTTTAATTCTCCGCATAACGTACCGCCTTTGTTGACGCCTGTGCGCATAATGGCCGACTAATGTGTGAATGTGTGCTTGTCGGCGTGTACGTACAGCGAGCTGGCCGACTCTGAGCGACCCACTTGTGTTGTAAACGAGACTACGTCCGACTTTTTTTGTACGTCCATGACTCAGTGGATTGGGAAAAACGGGGTCGTCCTCACATTCACATCTTGCTATGGCTAGAGCCGCGTATCACCCCAGACAAGATTGACAATGTTATTTGTGCCGAAATACCAGACCCAGAGCAAGACCCTCTCCTGTACGATATTGTGAAGGCTACTATGATATAATGGTCCTTGCGGTTGTTTTAACCCCTTAATGCAGGCCTGACCCAAAATGGATCGCGATTTTCAACTTTATTGCTTGGTAATAAAGTTCAAAACCTATGAAACCATATATGGGTTAGTATGCAGTAAAGGATTAACTACAAATCACCCTGCATGAAAAATGGTAGTTGTAGTAAGAGATACCCTCGACCACTTCTTCAGGACACCCAGACAGGAGGCGATGGATATCCGCAATATATGAGGAGGTCTCCAGCTGACTGACGATAGTCACGAAATAAAAATTAACGAAATTGAGTTGGACAACCGCTGGGTGGTGCCTTACAATCCTGTCCTGTCACGTACTTTCAATGCTCATATTAATGTGGAGTACTGCAACTCCGTTAAATCTATCAAATATATTTGTAAGTAAGTACTTGAACAAGGGTAGTGTTCAAGCTGCGTTTACTTTGGAGAATGAGAAAGATGAGATGAAAATCTACGAAAGCGGACGTAATCAGTTCCGAAGCAGTTTGGAGGATCTGAACCTTTCCCATTCATGAAAGATTCCCCCCTATCTTACATCTTGAAAACGGTCAGCGTGTAGGTATACTTCACCGTTAATAACCTGTCAGATAAAATAAACAGCCCACCTCAGACAACGCTATTAGCTTTTTTGAAATCTGCAAATCGGACAATTTTCCTAAGACGCTGTTGTAGGTACTCTGATGGCCCTTCCCACTTTGCTGGAACAACAAAAAACATTCTAGAAGAAAAAAGGGGAAAGTTGTAGAGGGCTGGCCAGGAGTGAAAAAAGAGCACGCTCTAGGTAGGTAGGGTCTACACGATTCATCCAAACAACAACTACTCCTGCTGCTCCATGAGGTTAGATGGCCAACAAGCTTTGAAAACTTGAAGACTGTGAATGGAATGGTGGAATGGATTGACGTGCAGTTTAATATTTCCCTTTTAAAATGATAATAATAAAATACATTTTTTTTAACTAAGCGAGTTGAATGAGACCAACAGTTATATATAAAAATATAAATATTACAATTAAGAGTGGTATTTTATGATGTTATAACTACAATTAATTTATAATCAGTTAAATATTATGAGGGATGTAATGTGGTCATAGATGACAATAATATAATAATAAATAGTACATTACTGCAGACGCCGGGAAAGAAGGCCTTAGGGAGGCCGGATAGTGATATGAAGCCGGCAAGCCCTTTTCACGGCCAGAGTCATATATAGTGCTTTTTTCAAACATATGCAATTAAATAAAAAATACAACACTCAAAAAACAAATTCAAGTTTAAAAATACTACTAATCGTAAGTTCCGTGCGCCCGTTGATGTCTTTTGCTTAAAGCATAACATTAAAAAAATACTTTCCGGCCTAGACCTGCGATCTTGTATGAAATTTCTTTACAGTTCTCTCGAGTCGTGCGGCCCGAAACGTGATACTTCCAAGCCTGTTATTATAACGCACGTAATAACGACATTTGTGAAATAGTATTTTACTATACTGTGTAGGAATATAAATAAATATGTATATATGTATATGTCACCGTAAGATTGTAAAAACAGTTAGTTTATAAACTAACGCTTTAGTTTGTAAACCTTCGATAAAAAATACTGATTTGCGCAGAAAAAGGATCAGCAAAAACACTTTTTATGTTTTAAATATTTTATGTAACCAGACCGACAGGGTTTGTTATATTGTTTTATTTTGTTCTTACATGTCAACCTAACACGAAGACTATTCTAGGCCTCGCTGCGCTCGCCCCCTCTAGTCTTCAATTAAGCTACCGCAGTGTTTGCCCTGGTATTTCCTTTTTAATTCAATTATAAACCCGTTCACAATTTGACGGTTTTATTATAAACTAACGCCTCATATCGTTAGCAGTACGGTACAGTTTACAATTTATCGATAGTATGTAAACTAACGAGAAAAAAACGTAAGACTCTAATAAAATAACGGTTTTGACAATCTTACTTACGGTGACATATTTATTTTATTCCATTCCACTGATGGATAGGAGGGCTTCAGTTTAGTCATAATCTAGGGTCGACAGCCATTTAGTTATTGTTCTCTTGGCTTCTGGGATTCTGGAGTTTTTAATCTCTGTGTTCCTAAAGACTATTACGTTATATGTAAAGGGGAAGGAGAAGGAGCTGAACCGCTGAGCAAATGCCGTACGGACAGGAGGCGTTGGCACCCTGTATACTCTTCTGGCCATCATTGGGTTGTACTCGTCTGAGTTCAAAATTGACGTATGTGTATACAACTCTAAGGATATACAATTGTCTAACGGACAGGACTTGGCATTCTCGTAGAATTTCTGCAGTGGGATAAATGAATGGCTTTTTCATCATCAACTTAAGTACAGACCGCTGAGCACTTTTCAAGATGATCATAGCAGTTTTTGCTGCGCTGTCCCATGCTGTGATGCAGTATTGCAAGAGAGATTGATCCAGAGAGATGTAAACAAGTCTTAGCACCTCCCTATCAGCACCTTGTCTGAGAAGTTTCATAACAGGTATGAGCCTTCTGATACGTCCCGCCATGCTGTTAATATGGGGTAGAAACTTAACGTTTTCGCCGAGTGTGAGAACTAGATATTTTATTTTATCCATTCTGGTGATTACGGGACAACCGCATAGACCAGCTCTATTGGTGCACCTGCATTTTACTAAAGTGAGAAGATGGCTGGGACGCCTCTGTTTTGTTGTTTTGAAGCAGACGAATTTGGTCCTATCCACATTAAGGGTTAGAAGATTGTCATCAAGCCATGCTCCTACCAGTGACATACATGAATCTTCACGAGTTTTTGCCTGATTCCATTTGTCGTGGCTAATCATCAAGGCAGTCGGCATTAGCATAGCAGAACACCTTTACATCGTTCCCGTTTTCTACACTGTTTCAGATGTCATTAATGTAGACGATGAAGAGGGTTGAGCCGATGATACCGCCCTGAGGCACTCCAAAGTGTATTGGCTCCTGGGAACTGATGTTATTTGCTATTTTGACACACTGAAATCTTTTCAGGAGATAACTCCCCCATTCCAGAGCCGGACCACGGATGCCAATGGCTTCCAGTTTTGCTAGAAGTATCAGTGGGGAGACTGTGTCAATTGCTTTCGCCAGGGCTAGGAAGACGCCCATACATACTTTGCTCTTATCCAGCTCTTCGCCAACAACTTTGAGCAGCGCAGTCACGGCGTCCTCCGTGGATGTAGATTCACGTGTGTAGACACGCCACTATTTTGTCCAGAATTTCGGAAAGGGTGCATAGTAATGAAATCAGCCTGTAGTTAGAGGGCTCGGTTTTGTCCCCACCATTATGTATCGGAACAAATGTCAGCTCCTTTCCAGCACTGAGCAAAGTGGTCAGTAGACAGAATTAGGTTAAAAATATGTACTAGTGATACAACCCCTATGGTTTTGCGATTGAATTTAACAGTTTGTTATTGATGCCGTCTAAACCCGGCGCGCCATCGGATTTAAGCTGACTTATTATTTTGTTTACTTCGATTGCATCTGGTGATTGAAGAAAAAGCGAATCAGCACTAGGCATAGCAGAAGCTTTGACTTTCTCTGTCAAGGTTTTCTGATCCGTTTTGAGCCTAGCCATGGTTTTATTCGCTAAGTTTTGCCCTATGTCGGAGTAATATTCGTTGCAGTGGTTAAGGGATTCTTGAATTGTCTTATTTGTCTTAAGAAAGTCGGTAGAACCTTCTGATTTTTATTCATATTTTTAATGGTTTGCCCCATCTTTTTAGGATTATCCCGACTCTAGGCTAAATCTTTTCAAATAATTTTTGTACCTGTTGTAAGATAATTATAGTACTTAATTTTTGGCTCTTTACGGGTACTCATATGCAGCATATCTCTGTGCTTCATGCAGCGGATGAGACCCGGTTTGATCCAGGGCTTTAGTATGCACTTACTACGGCTGATAGTTACAGTTTTGGAGTGGGCACAGATCACTTAAGTAAGAGTTTCCGAGAATGTCCTAGCACACGACGAGACATCATCACAATTCAGAACCTCCACCCAATCTACATTAATTAGTTCTCCCTCTACTTCAGTTATGTCAATTTTGTTGATTTTTTGTTTTATATATTAAGTTTATAGCCTCCCAAAGTAATACTGTGGTCTGTTATTGAGGTTCTGCAGACAATTCCCGATGCATCTAGTTTAGTTCCTACGAATATGTGGCCTATACATGAATGCCCTCTAGTAGCCTTAGTTATCACCACCCTAAGGCCCGATTCTGCCGTTAATGAAATCGTCAGAGGTGTCAGTAATATCCAATATTTATATCGCCGGCTACTATTAAATTAATGTGTGTGATGGGATGTGCGTGATTTTAATAAACTATATAATGATTCTATAAATTAAGTTTTATCCTCAAATGAGGGTGACCTGTATACTGCAAGGACTGAGAGCGACCCTGGGAAATCTATTAGCAGCCCTTTAGCATCAATTATATCCGGCTCAAGCACATCCACTGTTCAAAGACACATAATGGAGTTACTTGTAATTCATAAATTTACCATGACTTTTATATATCTAGAGACGGAATTGAATCCTGAATTCTGACGATGTGCTATCTACTTGTCACTGACTCTCAGCGACAGACTGGACTATCATTATTGATTGATATAAATAATGAATCTTAAAGTGTCACCTTAGTTTCTGAATTGTAACCTCAGTCTCTGAAATGTATCTTCAATCTCTTTAAGTGATATGAGAGAATAATAGTTATTCAGGGTTAAATAAAACACGACACTAATATAATTAAAATTATTTATTATCCTTCATTATATATCTAGCATACTAAACGTAATAAGTGTATAATAATAAATAATTGAATAGTAATTTAGTTTTGAAATATTTCAGCAATATACATTTAATAACTTGATAATATTGAGTTAAACATTCAAAACTAAAATGACACATGCAAAGTAGGCGACTCATTATTGTATTAGTTCACTAATATTTTTGTTTTCACTATGACGCAGTCAATCTTTGGCTAAGTTTTATAATTTATAGTTAGAATCTGTTTAATCAATAGCTTACGTAATTAAAATAATCAAAGTAACATATTAACCTAGCGATGCTCAAAAAGTGTTATAACTCTTTTGAGTAATGTTCTTTGGCGAACCATAACAATTTACAATGTGAATAAATATTTAATAGGCTACCTATCAACTGTATCGAAATTTAAACATCTATGAATGCATTTGCGTGTTCCACCTGCTTAGTGAGCGAATGCGTGTTCGTTCACTCAGTTCGCAGAAAGAAGTGACGCCAAATTATTATTTCTTTACAAACACCTTATCGTACGACCTGTATCAATGACGGGGCTATGTAAGTGAAAGTAAACTGTTATGCTATAATATATTCAATGAATTTGTTTGTACAAATCAAACTTCGCAGGTATTCAGTAAATCATAAGTACAATATATAGTTTCATATTACGTGTTAACGTGCTATCGTCAATTGAACGAAATGCATTCAAACGTTATATAATAAGAGTGTAATTTATATATGTAGTAGGTTCAATGGACGATTTTCACAAGCGTATATCACAGACACCTTGTTTTAGGTATCTCAATGCTAATTTATACAGTTAACTCATGGGTTTAATCTTGTGTTTGTTATAAGTTATCCAGAACAGTGCGAGAACCAACTTATTGGTGAAGTGTATGTACCTACCTCAAAATGCCTGTATATAAAATGGGAAAGAAAATCTGGCGATTGAGATTTTCGTAGGATTATGATATCCACTTAGCATTAACACAGCGACACCCTGTCACCCACCCGAACGAAGCCGGGACCAAAGGCTAGTAAGCTCTTAAAGTAGATATGAAATCACTTATTTACACGGTGAAAATCATGCATTTTTGTAATGTACATAATTTACGCTTCTAGTATGTATTGGGTATAGTCATTTACAAAATGATTACGAAACGCCGAATATTATGGTTCAAGTACAAGGTTACATTATAGATGGCGTTGTTGAACAATTGGAATCGTTGTTGTTGAACAAGTGGGTGCATCGGTAAATACATCAGTTGTTTAGTTTTTTTGTTCAACTCGCTAAACCAGCCAAAATTCGCATGAGTACGAGTATTAAGCTCGATTCGTTCGATGATTATGTACAATACTAGTTACAGTTTACAGGAAAGTTTGCGTTGCTGGCTGTTTCAAATTTAGTTATCTACTGCGCTGATTTGTTTAAACATACCTAGTCGTAGATATTTTTCAGATTCCTTTATTGTGGACAAGTGACCGTGAAATTTTTCAGATTCCTTTATTATGGACAAGTGACAGTGTCATTTTTCAGATTCCTTTATTATGGACAAGTGACAGTGACATTTTTCAGATTCCTTTATTATGGACAAGTGACAGTGACATTTTTGATTAGTGATGAAAATGGACGGCGGGTTTACATTTACTTGTTACACTAGACGCCTTAACATGACTTTAACAGTTTTCTACTTAATGAATTACAGATACGGTTTTTTTCAATTCAGATTTTATCGATATCTAAAAGTTAAAAGTGACAGGAAATATATAAACCCATCGTGGGAATGACAAAATGTTTTTAATAGCTTACCTTATTATAACTATACACGTGAAAGTAGATATTTATTCGTACAGAACAATATTCTGGATAACTTACTGAAAAAGTGAAGTACGTATTATTAATATGCCTACATCTCTCAATATGAAACAAAACCCTACTAGTGGTTTGAGATTAGTGTTTGCCTACTCCGTTGGAAAAAGTAAAAAAACGCAATAGTATTCTAAAATATACAAGGTTAAAAAAGGTAGAGTAGTCGTGCTTGTAGCTAAACTATGCTAAGCGATAGAAAAAATAAATAACAGAAAGAGATATGACTAGATTGTTTTGTTTCATTACTAAGTCCTACGATTCATAAAAGCACTATGCGCCTCTCTCCATATTTTATCATACATAATAATATAAATAGATATAATATGATTAACTACTCCGAAATCTAATGTTTGTTTCTGATTAAAATATTGGCATTCATCTTACTAGCTAGCTTCGACTGGTTAGTGAACTAGTGCTGTGCTGGCGCGAGCCGTCCGCCTCTACTGTCTATGTTCCTACTTGCACGCTCTACTGCGCCGAATCGAGTGAAGATGTCCAATCCGCGGTGAGTGACCAAACCACTATCCACCAATCAGATGACTGACCTCCTCTTATAGCAAAAGAGTATTTTCAAAAATGTAAGTACGCCGAATTTGCGGCCGCCATCTTGATATCGCTCTAAAATGGCGGCAGGTCACCTTCACTCGAACTTCACCTCCGTTACTTACGGCTCTTACAATAACACGTAATAAAGTACCGCGTTTAAATTCGCATACAAAATTAATGATCATTGAGTCATTGATATATTTTTATACTCGAGCTTTTTTTTATTTTTTTCTAGAACTACACGAGTTCTACGGTTTTTAGAATGTGAACGATAAATGTTCTGATTTACATAGTTTTCAACAGCTTTAGATATAAGAAAGGTGTCTGACGCTTTTCCTTTCAGAGAAATACGACTTGTATTGTCACGACAAACTTCAATTATACATATTTTGTAGATAGAGGCGGTTTAGTGAGAAGGATACTCATGAGTAGGGAATAAATAATTGTTTCAGCGTCAAAGCAGCATGTTTAAAGTCGGTGAAGCGATTGTATGGAACGTTCCGTCGGATTACTTTGTTCGCGATGAGATGAGAATGAGATCGAAAATACTTAGTAACAACTACGATAGAGAGAAGGTACAAAATTGAGACAGACTAGTTAGTGGACCCGTGAGATAGACGGCGCGTGCGCCACCGCTGCCGCTGCCGGGCCAAGCGTGACCTATCTGCAGTGCGCCGCCGCTGCCGGGCCGAGCGTGACCTATCTGCAGTCTAGTCAGAGGGCGTCGGCGACATCTGCCTTCGTGGAAAACATTTAGATACATTTAAATAATTGCAAAGCATACCCTGTATCCTAGAATCACTTTAAGGGCGATTGTTTTTATACATTCAGAGAGGTCTTCATTATTCTATTACAAACTTTTGCATTATCGCGATATATCTTTAGAGAATTTTTATTTTAGTCAGTATAAAGATATACATACACAATATAAGTTAACCCGTGTCTCGAGCGCCTCATCGGCGCCGCACTTGGGTAATACTATGCCTACATTATGCACGAGGTGATATCATCGATAGTCGATATACTAAATACACGTTTTCCGGTTTGGCATCGAGTTATCAGTAACCTAACTATGTATGCAGGGCGGCCTTAGTCCGCAACTGTGCAGTGTGCAGCCACGTGCAGCGTTGTCTCGCCAGCCTCGCACGCAGCTCGGGATATACGCTCTTAGAACTCCTCTAATGTGAACATGCCAGCGATTCCCATGGAAAATGGGAAACCATACCTTAATTCAATGCCCGAAATGGTAATGTTGACTAGAGCTCGGCATTTCCGACAGTATCTGTGATTATTTGCAATCCCCTAAGTGGTGGGTCTAGAGTTTAATGCACATTTTCCCAACCTGCTTTCATAGTAGGTAATAATTTTACTAATTAACGACGTATCTTAAGGCCGGCCCTAGACAAAATTTGGAACGTGTTAACAAAATAAAATCTTAATTAGTTAATATCAAGTAACAAAATAAATAATAACTTAAAGAGGGCATCTAAAACAGCGTTAAAATAAGTTACAAAGCATAACAACATATTGCACAATAGTTGAATTTCGACGAAAGAACTAATAGATAGGTACTTAACTTATATTTTTTTTCATTATGTCCGTAGTCATAGTTTTTTCATGAGGCATCATGACGAATTTTATACATTATTTAAATTATAAACACTTAAACTAGAATACTATATCAATATAATTAATTTTGTGTAAATATAAAATTCTATGTCTTGTGGTGAATGTTAATATTTGACTAGAGGCGGGGTACCACAGACCGCGAGGTCGCTCGGGCTGGCCCGACACCTGCTCGTGCTTACACGCTAAGGTGACCCGGGTCGATGTCACCCCAGCCCACTCCTGAGACCCACGAGACCACTCTTGCTCCACCGGCACCTCTGTCCTGACCAAAAATCAAAAAGCTTGTGCGCCAAAACTGTAAAAATCTCAGAGTAGCTTCAAACATTTATTGATGACGAGATTATATATATTATTTGCAAATAAACATTGGTGAACCGGTGGAGCCTCTCCATTATGTTGCTGGATGACTCGTGAAACTTAATTTCTGACCTTTCTGAGTTAGAGTTGATTACCTCTGAAGAGTAACCTAAATATCTGAGAGATGTATTCTCTAAATTGTTATTACAATGAATAGCTCTCTTGTAGAGTGGTCCTTAGCCTCATTAACTCACCAGCTTGTGGGAATATCGACCCGAGATCGCTTCGCCGGGGCCGTCGCCGGATGACGGCCCCAAACATTTTATATCTAAGGTATCTCAGTATCATTATATTTTATATTGGTACATTTTTGATTATGAATCTATGTTTGTCAGCAGAAATTACACTAGTTTTGTATAGTGCACAGCCTCTGCTGCTCTCACTGTTGACTCCCCGGATATACAGCTCAACATTAATACTTTCAACTCCTTATCGTAATTACAATATTTAAATGAAGGTATAGACACACAGAAGATGCACAAAAGAGGCAGGGAAGCTATATCAATTGACACAGTCACAGGTAGGTAATGTAGGACGACAGCACATAACAAATGCATACAAGAGACAAACGGCCTGTACAGTCATAATGTTGATTATACATTTTTATATCACAGCCCATTGAAATTTACAACACATAATTAACACGATCTTTTGAAACGAAGGATATTTCGGTCTTGAAGTGCACTTTGATTTGTACACAATGTTTCATTACAAACATCAAATATTTTTGATAACAACATTCAATAAGTTTAAGATCACTAGGTTGTTTGTGATGTTGGGCGTACCTTGGACTTGACTGAAGCCCTGTTTGCATGTAGGGAAGGAAGGACATGGATGGACCGACTTCAAAATGTTCACCCTTTTAGGGCCTTACCACAAAAAAATAAACTACTGTTCAACACTTGTTTAAAAACAAAAATATATGGGATTTGACGTTTGTTTTGAGGTTAAACGCTGTTAAATATTTTTTGTGGTAACACGGTTATTAATGTTTGTAGATAACATGCATCTAGTATATTAAAACCCTCTGGTTGAAAAATGTAAGTAATTATCATTTTAATATTCTTGAAATTGTGAACGATTCCTTTTAAGAAACCGTTCATTTATTTTCTTTTTTCAAATGCAGGATGTGAAAAGAAGAATTGGCTTATCTAAAACTTGGTTAGTAGATAATTGGCTTATCTAAAACTTGGTTAGTAGATAAATGGCTTATCTAAAACTTGGTTAGTAGATAAAAGTCTTGACTAGGTGACAAAATGTACATATTCAAAACATTTACTTTATTACTTACTTGCTCCTGAGTGTCGCAAGCTAGGGCTGTATGTCTTTTGGTACACCCCATACCATAGGCTTAACAGAGTAAGGGTATACACACACAAGTACTTTAACAAAATGTTAGGGTAGAATATGTCTACGTTATTTATTGATTTATGAGGAGCACTCAAAGTGATCACTTCAGGAGGGAGGCAACAGTGTTCGCGTTCTCCTATTGACTGTACCGTAACATTACACCTGTATCTGTTAGAATAGATATAGATAGATATTATTATACTATTTAAGTAACGCAATTTTAAAAAGCGCCAAATTGTGCTTCATGAAGGAGTTAGTGTTGTGGAATTTTCCCTTTTGATTTGGTCAAGGTATTTAATGCTTAGACCGCTTCGGGGAATCCAAGATATTAAAGATGTTTTAAACAGATACAAGTATAGTATCGACGGTGATTTTCACATAGTATGATTTATACCTACATTTGTAGCAATGTATTATAAGTACAATAATTAAAATACTTTTCTTACATCTTCAACTTACTTAATAAATTCAGTTTGGCTTAGTTCAAGCAAATAACTAGTATAATAAATTTATGTTTAAAGTTTCGGTAAACGTTAAGTACTTAGAAGTAGAAGTATGATTACGAATGACAAAATTTTATAACGTCATTTTTATAATAATAATAATTTTAATCAAAGTTAATAAATTGTATATTTAATAATATAATAGAGTAATTTAATGATTAATCAGTAATGATAAGAATGAAGCTTTCCTACGCGTTGATTTTTATATTAATTACGTTTATCTAAATTAGTATACTCGACGAGTCGTCTCGTCAATATAGGTTAGACGTATGATGTATTGATAGCATCATATTTAGTAAAATATTCATTGGGACTGTGGGGGTGTGTGCGCGTTACTCCGACACTCAGACAATTTGGTAGCTCAGCACTTCAGGGGGGGATTAGGGGGAGGTCTTGGAGGGGGGCATTGAGGATGTAATCGATGTCGTCCTGGCTCAGGCGCGGTGGCGGCGGCGGCGGTGGCGGTGGCGGCGGCAGCCATGAGCGCTGAACGCGCGGGCACTCCACCGGGGGTTAGTAGGGCCTGTTGGCGTCCTTAGGCCGCTTCAGTTGGACCTTCAGCCGCTTCATACCAATCTGAAAGCCGTTCATGGCTTGGATAGCGGCATGCGCCGACGCCGGGTTGTCGAATGACACGAATCCTGAAAGAACCAACCAGTGGCACTTAAATCAAACATCGCCGCGACCATTGCATACTTTTTGTTACTTATCAGTTGCGCTATATTTTATCTAACGACGTGCTATTTAGGCATTATTCGTCGAATGAGAATGATAGCGCAATTTTTGTGAAAGAAAGGTAACAACTTACTACGAGGCAAATACAACTGAACAACTCCATTTCTTGTGACAAGGTTACAAATGAGAGACAGATATTTCTGACGTGGTTGCAACTCAGATACTTAAAGATAAACTAATTATAGAATCCGTAAAAAATACAAAATATATTTTTACACGTGTAGTAATATTTTAGGGGGTTGTTAGGGACATCTTTCTTAGCAACATTTACTATCAAACAGACTTGATCAGAGCCACTTAGTTCTTCAATTCCACATACAAATCAGCTGACCACCCGGACCAAACTGTAAGAAGTGAAAAATAGTGGTCAGAATGATTTCCCCAACAACCCCCTAAAATATGACTATAACTTTCTGTTACACTTTGTACGGATCGCATATTTTGTAAATGAAAACACGATTTATGTATATGCACTTAGGGTTTACCCTAACATAACATAATTTGTGAAACAGGCACTATAACTTACCGAAACACTTGCTCTGGTTAGTGGCGCGATCAATGAAGACCTTGCTACTGATCACATTCCCGAACGGAATGAACATCTGCATCAGCTCCGCATCACCAAACTCTTGCGGCAGATGGTAGATGAAGAGATTGCAGCCCTCAGGCCCAGAGATGGAGCATCCTGGAAACATAATAAATTCTTTAAAGAACTCACAAATCTGCCTCTGAACTCAGTGATTGAACAAAAATATAAATCTGCTGTGAGCCCGACGAAATGCGCCACTCTTTTAAATCTTGCGAAAAGATCTTTAATGATCGCTGCATTTTATTGCATAGGCAGGCACTAAGGGCGACTTGCACCAGACTTTTGATAGCCGCTAAATACAGCTTAAACACAACTTCAGTACAAAACGGTCAACTTACGCAGTCAAGCAAGGCTTGCCGGTCAGCCAGATTCCCACTTAAAATACCCGTGTTATATTTTTGTTGTTTTAACTGTACTCAGCGGTTTTCAAAAGGCTGGCACAAGTCGGCCAGTCTTTAACTTTATGCGTCGCAAAAAAAGCACCACGATTTTTTAATTGTTATCATAATAGACTACGCCCGCTTACATTTACCTACTGGATTTGCCTAGAAAACCAGATGTATTTTTTTTCCAGCGTGAGTCCATGACAAACTCTTTGAAATGATACATAAATACATAGATAACTACAGTACTAATACACGATCGTCTCTGTAACATGTAATTTATGTACAACAACAATGACTAAACTGTACATAACGGTCGGTCCAGCGACAAAATTCACAAGATTTCAAACCAAAGCAAGAAAGAAAATGATTTCATTAGTCTTGTAAACAGTTTGTCGAAGTCCGATTGAAATAAACGTGCGGTATTTGTTGAACGAGCATAAGGAGCACATGATCGAATTAAAACGCTCATTTCGAGAATTCTCTAAAAGTTAAAGAATCTACATTGCAATGAAAGATCATTTTCGAAATTCGATTGCAGTTCCTGGTTTACTCACCAATGCTAAGAAGACGTTTAGTTTATGATTTAGTTAGGTCGATAGGTCGCAGTGATAATTGACATACGAGCGTTTTAACACAGACGTGAATTCGACAGACTTACATAGACGTGTGCACGGTAAGGTGAATTTGAATCAAATTTCCCACCTTATAGTGAGTGAAGATTTATATCGTCTAAGAAAAATAGAGCTATGATAGCGGAAGTAAAGAAGGAGATGTAGACCATCATGACAAAGACACTGAAGATGGTTAGAAGCCACTGCTGTCGGTCCCGAGCACATAATATCACGGAACTTTATACTGACCATATAACCGACATACTTTTAAACAAGGGAAGGGTCTTTTGCGATCTCCAAAAGTAGTCGCTTCGCATATTTCTACTTAAAAGTTTTGCGGAAGAAAAGTAGAAATTTAGAACTGTGTCAAAGGTCCAAAATACGAAGGTAAGTAAGTGTATTGTTATGTCGGCGAATTAAGGTCAGTAAAAAGCCACTCCCCCTGGACAGAGTGGTGTCGGCTCAGGGCTCCACTTACCATCTCGATGGGCCTGCGCAATGGTGGACAACGGCGGCGGTATGGGCTGCGGGAACTGCCCATATACTGCTGGGTAAGCTGTCGAACATTAATTAGCTCATTTCACAATCAACACCCAGTCGTTGCAGTACACTGACATGCATACACCATAGATATAATATCGATGTAACTACGCCACGTAAAATACTTGCCAATAGTTGCCTAGGTACAAGTAAGACTCACTTACTCTACGAAAATTACTCTGCTTATAATAAGTAACATATGTTTACTGAATGATTACGGCGTTGTTCTTAGGTATTTGGCGAGCATTCTAGGTAGATTAGATTTCTGTAAACCAATTACTCAAGTAGCTTAGTAATGTGCGTGCATACATCTATAAATTTACTGAGGTACCTTTGCTCTCAGCTGGTACATGTACTCAGCTTTATAATTAAGCAACACATTTTACATACAACCTAGAAATTCTATGTAAATATAAGGCAGGTATTCTTGTTACCTTTGTATTACAAAGATTAACGGGTAACCAGATTCTAAAAACAATCAGGGACCGAGTGAATATTCACATAGAACACATATTCACAACGATAATTATTCATTGACACAGATATACAATGTTAGACTAAGTACCTAAACATTTGCTGCCCAGAAATCTTTAAATGTAAAATAAGTTAAAAGTAAGAAAAGAAATAAATGTTTGAGCTTTGCTTGCCTCTTCACTTATTTCTTTCAGTTGACTTTACCTGTTTGTTTGGGACGTATCTTAAACCTTTTCCATCAGATTTAGGTTTCGTTAAGCATTTTTTCTAAATAATTTCAGGTAAGAATAACGTTATTTATGAAAAACCTTTTTTATTATTTAGAACAAAGGAGACAAGTTTATTTAAATTCATAAGTATTGTTGTTAAATAATATATACATTTAAAGTTTTAGGCATTTGAAAAACACAGTAGACAATTTTGAGGCTATAGATAACTATTTAATACATCATAAGTATTTATGCGTGTGCGGACTATGCACTACCCTCTATGAACTGAATTTTCATATGTAATTGTTCAGTGTGCAACAAATTTTACACTCTTACACTCTGTAACACTCTTCTGTTTCACCCTGTACCAAAGCAAATAATGTAATATGGAAAATTGCTACGAGTTAAATTGTACTTCTTATTATGCACTCTCTAATTTACTCGACACGACCGAATAGTGCATAGTCGTTCAATTTGTGTAATACAGCACTTTGGACAAAGCATAGCGTGTCGCTGAAAGCCAGTGAGGACAGCAAATTCATTCGCACGAGGCACCACGATTTCGAACTCTAGCCCCCTTAAACTAAGACTCAGTGACCTTTGAAACTCAAGCTTCATTACCGTTTGAAAACCATAAAGGTATACGAACTACCCTATCATAAAAGTATATTGTAGCTATTAATATTCAAGTGTCCGTCTTTAGATACTAGCCAAGGTTTCTTGTCGCTATCGTCTGATCTTAACAAGCCTCGGGGTAATTATTAAAGGTTCATGAACTTTCGCGAAGGAGGAAAATGTTATCGTTCGAAATAAGTCCCAGCATGTTCCTTCAAGACGCTTTAGCGACCAGTGTTTGTAGCATTACTAGATCTTGAGCCTTTTAGTTTTTTTATCATAAATTTACCGCCGAACTTTAACGAGTGTCGTCATGGTGCCACATGCCAGCGTCTAGGATTGTACAACAGGATATTAAACGTCACTCACCGACGCCAGGGAACGGCGGCATGCCAGGGTACGCAGCGTGCTGCAGGGCAGCCTCTCCGTTGGGCAACCCTTGCGCCGATACCGGGACTGCTGTGGCATATAATTTGGGGCATATACCTAGAGATGTTGGCCGGTGTTTAACCGATTGGTTAAATACCAACTGTGTACATTTAACCGCACATGTGCGGGTAACCCGTTTTGGCCGGGGGTGTGGGGTTAAATGCATCTTTTATCGTAAAAACTTGAGTTTAATTTATATTTGCATTGTTAGTTCCTCATAAATAGTTGAAGAGTTATATAGATAGATTTCCCGATGATAGTTATTACGGGAATCGGAAAAATATCTATTTAAATAATCATAACCTATATTATCCCGGGGTTTGGAAATTATTATATATGTAAATATTATTATATATTAATATGTGTAAAACTATACAATATTTGTAATGGAAATTTTAAAGCAAAATATCTTTTATTTGTTTTGGAAAAACTAACTACCTACCTAATTACAATGCGGAGGCGCATGAAAAAATCAGTGAAGAAATGAAAAAAAGGGTGAAGCGAGAACAAGTTTTGTGTTTTATGTATCATTCCGCGCTCATTGACCTTCGACGCGTAAATAAGTTAAGTCACACAACTTCATTTTGTGGAGCCGTGGAAATGAAATTAAGAACGGTAAAATAGTTCATGTCACTAGTATCTTTCTTTCAAAGAAATGGAGAAAGGCTGAATAAACTTAATTAGAATATTTTATAAAAATATTCACAGTAATGTGAAGCCTTTTCTTTCATGCGCCGGTTTTGAACGAAATGTCACGTATTTCTGTATCTGCAGTAGTGTCGGAATTCATACATATATATGCTACGGTCAAGATAATGGTTCGGTTATTATGCATACTAACCGGCTATTATTTATACTTACTTAAATCGATGATTAAAGTAATGAATACAGCAAGATTTATCACACTAACTGGTTGGCATATATAATCACCACACGTCTGTGGTGAATATGATTAATAATCATTTGCACAGCTAATGTCAGGGCAAAACACTGCGGTAGCGTGTTAGGTTGAACATTTAACAACAAAAAATACTTAAATAATACGTACACATAAAATATTGTACAATGTGCAATACTGTGCATTATAGACAGAGAATATTAAGAAGAATTTAACTATATGTTGTTTTTTATCTTTAATAAACCATATTTGATTAAGAATATAAGGGTGTCTTATAACTTTCAAAAAACCATCTTGGTGAGTATTAATAGTAACCGGTTAAAGTAGTTAATTGGACTGGTTTTATCTATATTTATTACATTCAGCAAAATCAGTGATTAGTATGAATACTTACCGGTAATTATGTATACTAACTGGATTTATATGAGTTGACTGTAACATATACATATCTAACCGATTTAACTGCACAATAGGCCCAGTAGCGAGCATTTAACCGTGCACTTTTGGGTTTCACGGTTAAGTTACAACTCTACATATATAACACCAAGAGCGAAAATATTATAGCGAGGAAAATAACTTATTAAAATGAACTACTTCAAACAGGATTTATTTTTACCGTGATATTTTGTTTACAAGCGAACTTAAAAGTAATGGATCGATTAAAAAATAACAAAAAATAGGAGCATTGGATCCTTTCAAATGAGTAAAATTTATTTTCAAATCGGTTCATAAATAAAAATTTAAAACTGTTGTCGTATTTAACAAGCATTGAAAAAATGTATATTTCTATAGAAAAACTCTTATTTTTAGTCGGTTAAAAACGGTAAGATTACCTATAGGTAACTCACGTCCAGTAAACGTCTGATGGATCCCATTAGTGTAGACCGCCTCCTGCGGCGGCGGCTGCCCGTTGGCAGTCTGCGCTGTCATGCTGAACCCGGGCATGGTCGGCGACGGCAGAGAAGGCAGAGCCCCGTTCAGCGGCTGCGCCCCGCTTGTGCCTATCGCGAGGCCGGAGTAGTTATCTGGAATGTTCCATCAAGGTTAGGGTTTTGACTAAAAATTGATTTCAACTGAATTAATTGTAGATACGTTTACTTATGATAAAAGAGGTCTTCGAAAAAATATATATAAGGGCTCTAAAACCATGTTGATAAATCAATCACCACCGGAAGCTATAACGTAAAGCTTGCTGTGTATGAGATTTTTAATGAATTGCTTTAGTATTGATATCTCTGAACTTTAAAAGACTCTCTTAACTGTCAAGACAAAAGAATCTCTTAAGTGTCAGACAGAAGTTAACATTTGAGAGACAACTAAGAAATTGGTGAAATACAGTCGACGATTATGATGTATCTAGTAATGATGTTTATGATTATGAGGTGGGACGCCCGCTGAACCACAAGCGGGTGATCGGTCCTATATTGTGACTATTTCACCCAATACACAGAGTTAGGGCACTGGTTACTGTTGGTTTAACAGATGTCCCTCCCAAATCTTCTTGTTCGCTTAATGAATTCTAGGATGTCGCTAAACTTTAAGTTTGACAAATCATCTACTTTAATGTTATCCATCCCTAGTGTTCGCCATCTTATGTTTGAAGACATTCTCCAAAGAAGTGCTGGATACTTTCCTCCAAGCCACAGTGAGGGCATGGTGGGTCCTGTACGAGCCTTAATAATGATACTTGTCTATTAAGTTTGCAGTGACCTGTCACCACACCTACCAGTATTGCTAAGTTTTCCCTAATGAGATTAAGTAAATACTAAGCCTTTTTGGGGTTTTTTCCTAAAGATAAATATCTTAGACTGCCTGTCTTTGGTTTTCTTCCACTCTTAGTTTGCATCTCGCGTAGCTATCATGTTGAGAATAAAACGCTCATCAGCGCCGTTTCTAACCAGCTCATCTGCTTTTTCGTTACCGTGAATCCCTTCATGACCAAGAGTTAAGACTGGCCTTACAATCTTTGACTAGTGTAGATTTATTAATTGGTTGCCTGAGCACCTTTAAAGCTGCCTGACTGTCAGAATAAATGACTATTGTCTTGTTTTTGATTTCTGGTGTTTCCCTTAATGCTTCAGCGCATTCCATTATGGACTAGATATCCGCTTGGAACACGCTGGCGCATAGCCCCAAGGCAATTGATTTGTCTTGTTTGTTGCTGTCCATGCTGCAAACACCAGCTCCTGCTAGTATTGTACTTTCTCTTCTTGAGCCATCCGTGAAGAAAGTTACAGCCGGTTGGTCTGTTTCTATTGTCCAATTCTAGTTTCAATATCTCGTAATGATGACGGTGATGATCTAAGAAAGTCCACACTTCGCCTTGATATTTTCAATGTTCATTGCGTCATGGGCATGATGGGCATGTCTCACGCAGAAAAAAGACACAGTGAGGACTTAGACAATGACAATGATGTTTCCATACCACCTGCCCGACAATGCCACATTATATATCATGCAAACCTTACGTAAAACAAGTCATTATAGCGCACGGCTTTAGCTGGGTCATAATGTTGTAATTCATTTCTTATAACCCAGTGCTTATTAAGTGATTCTCATAGTTCTTATTGTTTTGTGCTTTAAATCTAATTTCGTGAAATACGCACGGCGCTCACAGCCCCACTCCCCGGGGGCTCACTTATTCGAAAATCGAGCTTGTCACGGCAAGCTGAATGGAAGACATTTTAAATAAAACAAAAGCCCTGTTGCTCACTGCACTCAGTACTCAGTCGTAATAACCTCGCTTCGCTTGGGAATTAACTCATAGCACCTCGCTACTCTCGGAAGTTAAATCTGGAGTCCCTCGTTAGATTCAGGATTCAATATCGCGCCTGTGACATAAAACAGTGCTTTATCCCCTTAATTGTATAATCTCTATTACGTACCACTCGCCGGTGGTACAACAGAGTTGGCGATCCCGTTGAGAGCGTGCGGCAGTTGCGACGCGAGCGCAGTCATCGGGCTGATGTAGCCTTGCGTCGTCGCTGCGACCATCAGCGCCGCTTGTTGCTGTAAGAACATTCAACTTAGATAAAATATTTTCTTACATCATATCTTTAAAAAAATATAATAGGTAGGATGGCGTGCTTGGTGACGAAGCGAAAACAAACTCGACGTAACGTGAAATGATCGATGCGAACGTGTGCCCCACCGTATCATATCAAACCGTTTCATAGTACCTACCTAGCATTAAATCTTGCTCGCCGCAAATGGTATAGTGTTCACATAGGGTACGGTGTGGGGTGAGAGAGAGAGGTTGAAAGAATGAAAATTAAAGTGGCCTGTATGTTAGGTTACGTAACGATGACACTCTCCGGTCAATTCCTAGAAGAAGCGTCCTAATAGAATGATATGAATCGAGATCTTGGTATACCAAGACTGGATGTCCTTTTATTGAAGTTGTGGGTAGTTACCAGCGAGCGGCTCAGTAGTCTAATGGGAAACGCATAGCGATAGCACAACGAATGCTCCCAAAGGCGCAAAATGCCGTATTTGGCTTGTCGGCGGCGCGGCGCCTATTTTGTTTGGAGACTGACTGCCAAATACGACATTTGGCACCCTTGGGTGCAATTAATATGCAATCGATATGTTATCGTTTTCCATAACAGAATATCGCTCCAGAAGTAAAATAAATAAATAAATATTAGAGGACAATCTTACACAAATCCAACTCGAAGGCCCATTGCAAGCTCTATATGGCATGTGTTATGGGTTCTAGTCGTATAGTCGTATATATACCTATATTTAATAGAGATAAATACTTATGTAAATTCATAGAAAACATCCAAGGCTAAGAAACATATATTCATGCTCATTACACAAATATTTGCCCTTACCGGGGTTCGAACCCAGGACCGTTAGCTTCGCGGGCAGGGTTACTACCCGCTAGGCTATACCGATCGTTTTAAATGTACTATGTATGGCCTTGTTTGACAGAGGATATATTTCGTAGCTTCGTTGTCGTGTAGTTAGTCCACTTTCAAATCCCGACCCCCCGAGGGAAAAACAAAAAGGGTTTGAAATCGTATTTTTTTTAAGTTTTCAACCTGGGTTTTGGTTGTTGGTTTTCAACCTTTTTTATATTTCCGCCATATCTACAGAAAAGCACCTGGAGAGCTGTAAGTTTGTTACAATTACCAACTTTTGGAGGAAGTTTTTTCAAGAAATAAAAGTATTTTGCTTACATGTTTAGAAAGAAAATAATGGAGGTTCGAAATTCCGATCCATCTGCCTACTTTGGTGAACTACTAAATCTCATGAAAGCCTTTCATAAAAAGTTTTGTTTCTTTTTCACGTATTTATTTATTTATTTATTAACATCTCAAAGCTCGAGGATTTATGCCATGGTAATAAAATTCAAAACCTATATACGGTATAACCTATAAACCTAATAACGGGGAATTCACATCATATGATACTTTTTTATCAAAAGTTACTGGATAAGTATAGAGTGGCAAAATTAATTCAACATTCCATCACATTATTTTGGATCTTAGCTTTTATCCAGAAAACTAATAAATATTTTATATCTAGAAAACCCAGTCTTAGTAAAAGCCTCTAAAAATAGAGAGCACTATGCTATATATGAACATAAAATGAAAGAAATGTGCTTCAAAAAGGATATTCTAGATATTTTAGGTTAGTAACCCTTTGGGGTTACCAAGTACCCTTTGGGGTTACCGAGTATCTCCCTAGGTTTTGATCCGAAGTGAATTCCCAAAGAGACAGTGAGAATTCGATGCTCGACTGACCGATAGGTATTTCGCTCAAATATCCCGCAAAGGATTACTCACGTGGCCCTTCTGTATCTAAACTCCATTGAAACGGGCTGGGTTTTGCTTTATCTCGCAGATTACTGAGATGCGCGCTTTGAAAGAAGAAAAACGGATCGTTTCGCCCTTCAACAAGAACGCTACTAGGAAGTGGACATCGGGAAAGCAAAAGGCGGGAACAGCGGAAGTTTATGAGAAATTGAGTTGTGAAGGGCGCTCGTGTCATGCATGTTATGTACCTTTCTAGCGTTGCATGTCGGGTCGACATTTTACTGGAACATTACTTTTCAAAATTGAGAAATTCCACTTTGCTTTTGCGACGTAGCAAGTTTTAAATGAGTGTGAAATGTTTCATGCAGATATTGAATTCCTTATGTAGGTTTATTACCAGTCTTCATATTATACTTAATGAGTCAGGTAGGTACTTTGAAATATGTGTGCCTGTCCGTCTGTTCTTTCTCCGTTTTAAGTACCCACCTACCTGTAATTATTCTTAACATTCAAGGTACTTTTTGCTTTAATAGGCACAGGGAGGACATATCTTAATTGAACTTACAATATCATATCCAGATTCGAACTGAACCCTAAACCATGTTCCATTGATGAGTCTGAACAAAAGCCCCCCTATAAGTAGCCGTGATGCCAACATGAAATGCCAACCAGTAAGTATACCTGCCGCCAAGTTTCTTGGCGCCTGAGTGCCGCCTAGAGGGCGGAGCGGCGCATGAGAAGAAGAGAGATACATACATGGGCGAGAAAGAGATGGTGGCCTCGCTCAGACGCCAAGAAACCTTTCGATATCTGTATCTACGTACTTGCTCCGAGATGACTTGCGCGTACGTCCCGTAGGCACCGAACTGGTTGAACACGAAGGGGTTGATGAGGCTCATGTTGCCGGCCATCTGCTGCATGCGCCGGAGTTGCCGCTCCTTCTCCGTGTCAGCGAACTTCACTACCAAGCTCGATGACGCACCCTGGGGACAAACGACGCATGGTCTTACAAATTTATAGATTAACAAAGCCAACAAATATATTGTTTATAAAATATTTTTTTACTTCCAAATTAGTTAAACGTTCACCAATCTTCACAGAACCGTATTGGTCACTTTTTATCCGAAAACTAAAGTTAGGTTCTGGTAGGTCACAACTTTATAACGCAACTTGGAACCGAGGCGACCACATGAAGTTCAGTATAAACAGGGTTTTAAATTATGGTGAACATTTAGTCATTTTGGGAAGAGTTTTTTTTTTGGATGTATTTTACTCAATTTGGTAAACAGTTAAATATAAGCCACTAACGAACATGGATTGGGTATAGTTTTTCTCACACGGGTGGCAGAGGCACATTCCACGTTTAGCCAGTCATTCAATAGCTTGCAGCAGCTTAATATGGAGTTTAGAGATAAGCTCGCTATGCAAAAGTAGTTTCCATTTTGATATATCTGTATTTTCTGGTTTTGTGCAATAAAGTAAAAGTAAGTAAAATATGATTTGTCCTTATGATGGTTTCCTTTCATACGTAGAACATTTGTATTTAGCAGTATCCATGGTGGAGGTGATGATGATGATGATGGTCACGTCTAGTCCGAAAGAAATAATCACGCCAGTTCTACAGGAACTCGCCCGGATTTATCATCCTCTGGCGACAACCTCATCTAGTGCCATTGCCAAGCCATTTTCATCATACTATTGTCATTAAAATGGCATGGCAATAGCACTGGATGATGATTTCCATTTCTTAGTCTAATAGCAGCATCCTTGTAGATTTATTCTGCGTAGAGCAAAATAGTTCAAAATTTAATGCGCAAACAATATAAGTACTACACACCTTCGTCCTATACGATATGCGTGTTTCCCGCTTTAATATAAATTGCCTAAAGAACATAGGGTTCAAATGACAGTCTCTAATATAATATTGTATAAGCGGCGAATGAGCGACCGAAAGACTCCGAGTTGGGATGTAACTACGAGATACACAGAAGTGTGGGATATCAACCAAAGGAGGAAAACTGTTTCGGTGAAATGTCGGCCATGTTTTAAGTGCGTTGATGAAGATGTGCGTTGATGTAGCCTCTTGTTAAATATGCGTGAACATTGCCTGGTGAAGATTATGGTTTTGTGTAGTCCCTCGGAGCGTGCTGGTACACTTACATTACATTACAGGCATGGATCTTAATAAACTGTATTAAAGTCTGCGTAATAATATCAAATCTCCCCTCGGAAATGCCGCTTTTCTTGCTGAACATCAGGCACTCAACAAAGTGCGCCAACAATGATACAACACATTCCGATAACAATAAGCCTGTCAGAACGTACAATGCTATTCGGTATTCCGGAACCGAGCGAGTGCCGAACGGCATTCATTATATATTTCCAGGCGATAGGCAAAAATGTACGCGGGTGGCCTATAGGCTGGCACGTGCAACAGGTCGTCTGCCAGTGGTAAGCAACAGGTTATTTTGGGCTCAGATCCAAAAATGCATCGGCTGTGGAGACGGACCGCTGCGAAGTTCGCCTGGTGGCCTGCACGGAGCTCCGTTGCGGAAAACTGGCTTCCTTCCTATTTAACTGTTCCCCTTTCTGCCCCTAATAGTTTCGCCATTTACCGCTGTTCTTGCTTCGAGCTAATTGACTTGCACTCTGCCAAATAGACTGTTAAGTAGGCGTCGACGGAATGAATTGTCGATGAATTGCTGTTTTACTTGAACAGAAGGAGCACTGGAAGTTTAAGTGGTGTTCTTTGAGTCGTAGAAAGGATCCTGTCGACTCGACTTTTAAATTTCATCACAGAGGAAGCGTCAGGCGTTATATTTGCTTTGGATGTCAGTCGCAGCAAAGGAAGTTCGCAGTTCTCTTTAAAGTTCAGGTCGGAGTCATTTCCGAATCAATTAACGGTTCGAAATTGTCTGCTAATTAGCAGATATGGAATATTAATGGCTGAAATGAGGGCTGACTGTTTAATGACCCAAAATGGCTTTTTAATTTTTCTCATTAAACTGGCTAATTGTCTCTGTCGTATGTGTTTTTACAGGATTCGATTTACCGTAGTTTATAGGAGACCGTATCCTCATTAATTAAGCGACCTCTGTGCCGAACGTAATAGGGTTCAGATTGTCATGCCGCGCTTGTTATCCCGAATGAGCTTTCAAGGGAGTCATTTGTTCCTCTGTTTTACCCAATTAACGAACATTATTAGTCTCTTAATTGTTGTTTCCAAAGTTCACTATAATGTTGGTCGGTTTATGCCTTTGCAGTGTGTGCTGGTAGCAAAATGCTAGAGTTGCTGAATTATTACCTATCCGTTTAGAAAGCTGGGGGAGCGTAAATTGTGGAAAAAAAGAGATCGATAGCCAGAGAAAAAAATAACAAATTGTTTACTTTCGTAGAATCCTACTGTATACCTACTAAAATAAATGTAGCCGATTAATATCCCCACCGAGAGGCAGATGACAGATGAACTACTTGACCCCATAACTTTGTGACAAAAATGCTAATGTTAACAAATATTTTCTTATTGGATGTGTTCTAAGATAGCGTAAGATTGGAACCCCGTACATACTTACGTCGATTTCGGTGGTCCAATAAATGTCAGTTTCTACCATTTCGTATGTAATGTAATAAATAAAAAAAATCCTGTGCTCAATAAAATTAAAAGTATTCATAGTTTGCAGACGTTGGATTCGCAAATGACTGGCATTGTACTTTACAAACATCCAAATATGATCGGTAGATTTCAGAGGTAGACGTACCACTGACAAGTCTGTGGAAATAGTAGTTTACCAATTTGATTCATCATAATCATAAGGCCAATAACATCTGTAACAGATGATTCAAGCACCGTCCGATATACATCTGCGCTCTTGACTATACCGTCCAATTCTTCTGGAGCGGCAGACATGGCCACACGCGTGGCACACGTGTTGGGACGCTGCTGGTAGTGCGTGCGGTCTGGGTGGTATAATATGCTGTTTTGCCCTTTTTGCGGCCAGTGCATCGGTCGTGTGTTGTGCAACCCTCCGCGACAACTCTCTTCCATTCGTTTCGGTCGGTGGCGAGCTCTTCCCATCTGCTGTTGGCTTCGATTTGGAACACGGAAATGTCACGCTCGGCGAATTCTTTGAAACGCAACAGGGGCCGTCCGACTGGTCGCTTGACGTGCGCGACTTCACTCAGGAGGGTTTGCCTTGGCATACGAGTGAGCTCCTTGCGATGCACAAGTCCGAGCCACCGCAGCTGTCTCTGCTTCCGCCTTGCGGTGATGCTGTGCAGCTGTGGGGTCTTGTGCACTGCCTCGTTTGTGATGCGGTCTCTCCATGTGATGCCGAGCATGCTCCGAAGGCACCGCAGGCGAAGATATTTACTCGACGTTCGTGTTTTGGGTATGATGTCCAGGTTTCAGCTCCGTACAAGAGGGTTAAGTACTTATGAAAGGTATACTAACAATCACTAAATAAAAAATGTACATCCTAGATTGTAGTTAACAGTTGTCCTACGCGCAGTAGAGTAACTCAATAACAACTATTTGCACCGCGTATTCATAGTTACCTACCTGTGCAGAATTCCGCCATATTGGTACAAGTTATAAAAAACCTGTTTTAAATAGAATCAACACGAGGTAGTTATCATGTCACAATATAATTTATAATGTATCGCTTGAGCTGAAAAGCTCTCTTATAGATTTATAGGTCTTAAATTAAAAACCTAAAATTAAATTAAAGAATCTACAATCACGGTGAATATTTTTACGAGCGATGCAACAAAACTGTAGGTTTATATGGATAATGGCAATATGGGTAGTTCTGAACAACTTTCACTATTAACCCGATTGCTTCAGATCCTACTTTGCTTTTCACGAAGTCAATTGTATACTTAAATAAGTTCAGGTACTAGCAATCCATAAGATCATATCATAAAAACGCTTTCCTACTAAAAGCACCCTAGTTAATTCATCAAGATAGATAGCGTAACCGTATAGAGTTTCCGCCCACCCGTTAGCGCAATGTATATAAATCAGTTTAACATACTGGCAAACCTGTGGCCTTTATAGTTCACTGTTGCTCTCGTAGTGCACTGAATGGTTACCCCTCAACTCTGCATATGCAAATCTTCACTATTCATAACGTTCCCCGGGCGCTTCCTAAACGGCCGTACGTAAGAAGGAAAAGGACACACTTAAGAATATTGCCCCTTTGTCGGTCGAACGAAACCGCGTTATTTCTATTTGCTGTTTCTCTTCCATTTCCCAAATTTATACTTTTAACTCCACTGCTCGGAAATGTGGCGAAAGATGGCCAGTAATGGGGCCGCAAAGCTATGAAGAGCTAACCAGGACAACAAAAACATTTGAACAGGCCAGAAAAAACATTGTTAGCTTGTTTGTTCTGTCGAATGTCAACAGATGGCGCTTCATGCCGTGTCGGTTTTTACCGAAATAGCGTTCGTCATGCGCCGTCGCGTCGGTAAAAGCTTGCCTGACGTGTGCTGTCAAATGAGGTAGATGGCGGACTCGTATCATATTCTCTTTGGCGGACTCCGCCACGCGGAGTTCCAAGCCTAATTTATATAAAAAATATTTTTCTATGTAATTTTATTTCCTCGCAATAGTCGTGAAGCACTATGCAGCACTATGGAATGTCTCGGCCAAAGGTGCAATAGATGGACTCGTCTCTTAGAGGCTCAGCCCTCAAACTCACCTATTCATCTATTGCTCACTTTCCAGTCTCTACAACAATGTACTATTGCATCTGCACCGGATCATAGATAAAAAAGTACTAATTTGCTGAATTTTTTTCAGCTGGTGTTTAAACCAAAGGTTATTGGATGTTCACTTTGTAGAACTAAGCTAGCAAACTAAGGGTTATGTAACGTGTATACCTAGCACATGCAACGATATGCTGTGGCGATGCAACTATGGAGTAAAGTTAGTAAATCACCCTGTTAACATGTGCTGTATTAGAGCGAGGCAACTCGCAAGTACCGAAAACACTTCACACCTAACTTTGTGTCGGTATTTCGTTATGTATTAGTTCGTAATAGCTGTCTGTTGGCGTCAGAACTTGATATAAGCACCCGATATAAGACTACTCACATACTTCTAAGCTGCGTAACTATCTCGTTTTATTAATTTATGAAAAGCAGGATTACCTAGTCTTGATGTGTGTGCCCTGGCTAAGAGCTGCTTATTTTTTACTTCACAGTAACAATCGGTTAACAGCTCGGCGCAAATATAATTATTAGAAAATATCCCCATGATGTTATTTTCTATTTGCTCAGTATTTGGTAAGAAGTATCTTAATTCTATCTAATATGTCATACATCAGGGACTAAAATATAGATGCAATGTCTGCTCTCGAGTGTTAAACCGCGAGTAATCAAGTGCCTACCTATATATAAGGTGTGCAAGTTGTTACACAACAAGTACACACACAACACATTGTTTAAATACATAAACGCCTTTGCATAAGCGGCAGACGCCAATTTGGCCCCTTAACCGCCACTTCATTACCCGCCAAGCAAACAATATAAACAGCATATGTAAACAATAAACATTTCCGAGGGTTGCCGCTGCGGCAGTGGCAATGGGAAGATCACCAGTAAATAACGGCCACTCTGAGACAGAGGGCTTCCTGGCAAACTGGCTTAATGGGACGCCGGGGAGGCAGGAAGTTGCAGGGGTGCGGGGTGCGAGGAGCGCCCGCGCACAGGACACAGGAACTGCACACAATGCCGCAGTCAGCCCTAATAGTGGCCAGATAGTCGTCCGTTACAACGCCGCCGCCTGATAAGGGCAACTGAATCACAGTTACAAATGGCGCTGCGTCTCCGCCCATCCAATTATTATCCAGCATTGTCCCTCCGAAAGATTCATTACTCTATCAACTCGAAAGGTGTTTGCGAATATTTTTAGTTGGCTCCCAGGCGCTCATTAAAATCCGTCGCTTGATTAACTCTCTGCCGTGCCGCTGCGTTTGACTCGATGTCAAATAGGAGCGATCATTACGATCTTAAAATATGATGCGAATACTGCAAAGGCCGGGCGTAATTTGAGCTAAGCTTTATTGGGGCTAGACGTCTAATACTCTCGTATAAACGGAGCGATGTGGGGTGTACCCTTATACTCATAAGGCATTGTTCCCGCAAGTCTGCGGGCAAAACGACGAGCTATAAAATCCTAAGCTGCGCCGGACCGACGTTTAATTAGAATCTTTTAAACTTTATTCACTCAATAAAGAAACGCCCAGCACTATTGCAGAGTAATTGGGTCGCAGATTGGAATCCCTTACCTGATATATTTAAATACGAAGGGCGACCGATAAGACTTCTAAAATTATTCACCTAAGCACGCCTAATACGATACGAAAATGGCGCTAAACAAAATCAATAGAATGCGGTGGATGTGAAACAGGGTACTGGGTCCTAAGTATCGTCTCGTATTATTTGCCGTCTCCAAAATAAACGCGTATTCTTTTATTCATCACCCAATTACAGGTAAAGGAGAATTTCGCTCTCTGTTCGCGGGACAAATTGATATTTTGCAATAAGCGGACAGTCGAGTAGGCTTCTTCGCATTCAAATAAGTATTGCTCGACTTCCCCTTGTGCCTACGAAGAGTGGTTTAATATGGGATGTAATAAATATCTAGAATATGGTTCGGAAACCTCACGAGATATTGGAAATGAGTTTTTGGTTTATCAAGTTGGTACAGCTGCGGTCGCGTCTAGTTGCCTATTAGGTTTAAGGACCATGCTTATTACGTGTATCATAGGAACTACAATCGTGTACTGTATTGAGTAGTTCCGGAGATAGTAATAAGCAATGTTTTTTTTCTACGAGTATAGTTGTTCTATTTAACGAAATAAGACTTTAAGAAGTTAGAACTAAAAACTATGAGAAGTGAACATCACATTATTGATCAGCGGATTATAATGAAATTCATTACGACCCGGCTAATGCTAAGGGCTATAATGACTTGCTTTACGTAAGGTTTGCATGATATATTATTTGGCATTGTCGGGCAGGTGGTGTGAAAAACTTTACATTGACGTCATGCGGATAGAAAATGACGAATTCCGACCATCTTTTTCATTAATTCTAAAAGATAGGGGAATAAACAGTCAAGTATTACGAGTTTATTAAGTCCAATAAAGCGAATTAGGTCAGACTTATGACAATATTTTATGTCTAGATACTAGAAATATTCATAAAAGCGGTAATAAATGAATCAAATACCAATATGGTGGACAAACGTAAAATATTTTTATCGAAATAATAGGATCATAATTTCATCACAGGAAGGTTATCATTATCATTAATAAACTTTGACAAGTATAGCTCATGCATTCGTTTGCATGAGCTATATTTGTATACTTGAAGCAATGTTCTGTTAAGTATTCACAAATATGTTTATTGCGTTAGCATCATTTCTATGCGAACATTATAGCATTATAATCAAGTGCGGTAAGTAAAACTCCGCATTAAAAGTAGATTATTACGGCTTCATTTTTGCCAAAGAGCACCTCCAGAATGCCGACTAAGAGCCTAAACTTTGACTTTTGATTAAAAAGTTTTTTAAACCCTGTCGGCCAAGAAAGAGTCTAATGAACATGGAACTCAATTTCCCCGGCGAGTCTGCAAGGAAAGAGTGCACAAGCAAAGAAAACGAACGCAGCCATAAACCAACTAAAGAAAAACTGGATCAAAGGTAATATCGACCCGTTCACAGAATCCGATTTATTAATGGCAAAAACCAACGTACCTGAAACCTGAACGCAGCTCCCGAGATATAATCATAATATTTTCCTCGATAATTTTGCTCAGATGACGAGTTCAAGATTATAGCCTTTATTTGATTGCTGCTCTACTGGAAGTAATGTGTTCTCATATTTCCGGTTTTCCTCGTCACGAGTCGGGCGACGTCGTTTTGTCGACTACAACTTTATTTCCACGACATCTTTCCTGAATATAAGGGGTTTGTTAGTTACGGTAAATTGTCCGCGAAATTTGGGTCGTCTTCTTTTTCGGGGGAATTTGCCTAATCAGAAAGAAATCGATTTCTCATCATGTTTTTTTTTTGAGCTGCGATGTTTTAATACCGGATGATTTACAAGTGTCTGATAAGTATTAGGGTTTTTAAATAATAATGGATTAGGGTGAAGGGGGTGCTTAATTGCCGTCTCTGGCGATCACCTGCTCGCCGCATAATTCACGTCAATGAATCTTTCTGTGTCCAGGGTTGGACTCAGGGGGCAGGAAAGGGGGGCGGGGCGGCTGTCAGGGATTACTTCGGCTTATTATGTGCTGGGCGCCACACTGTAAAATAAAACCTCTACAGAGAATGTACAGGAGCTGCAGTATACGAATCACACCAATTAAGGAACCGAGTTGCAATTTTTCAGCGCCTTTTGCTCGTAGATTCCTAAGAAAATATTAAATTTTAATGTTACCTATTTACTATTTCAAATTTCAATTTTCAAGCCCGTTTAACTTCATCAAATATCAGTTTCAACTAAATTACGTTTGGTCATCATTATTGGCCACTTTTCGCATTTTAGTATTTGCAAATTAAAGTATTGCAGGGCTGAAACTATATAAATAAGCATACTTAAAATACGTGACATTAAATAAAATTTATAGCCTCTCATAAACCTATTCTTATTCTCAGTACAAAGCCGCGTAGCTGTACGCTCTATGTACCGTGATATAACCTAAGGAGATAAAAGAAGGCTCTTCTAATCCCCGTGCGGCACAGCGAACAAGCGACCCTAATATCAGCAGCCTAGGCCTGACTGAGACATATTGTAACATCGCTAGAGGATATATGAGTATTGGATGCAAAATATCTCAAGAGGCGCAAAACAAGTTCCTATAACACGTTATTGAAAGTGTCGGAGATGGGCGGGAAAAAAGTCAATTTTGCAACAAAGGACGTCACGTGTGAACCTGAAAGCAAAGTGCCGATTCGAAAACAGCCTTTTGAGCATTTACAAGCGGGCGCGGTAATATTTTTACTAAATCGAAAACTGCGCTTCGAAACTGCTTAATTTTTTCGGGTATGTTTGTATTGGTCGTATGGATAAATTTCACTTTAAACTAGTATACGCTTACTTACCGTTTAAGACGAAATCTCATAGATAGATAACATCCTAAATAGGGGTTTAAGACAACCGTGAGTTCGACCCTGTTTCTGATTTCGGATTATTGTGGAAGACGACATGCGACGATCGAATGGTGGAACAAAACCGACGAGTAACCGCGAACAAGCGGGAAGTGATTACGTTCCCATTTAACTTGAAAGTTGCCAACACATCTCCACTTCCAGAATTACCGCGCAAAAAGAGTAAAGAACATTAACCGCTTAAGTTTTACCGGGAGTAGAGAGAGTCGGGTGCGCTGTCGCTCCGTGAAGTCAGTTTTTACCTCATTAATTTTCATCTTCGCGTTGTTCTTCACATAATTTTCTCTCGAGTGCCTTTCATACGGCCGTGATAAGGGTATTCGACTCAGTCGACGTGAAGTGCAACGGTTTTATTAGTCTTCTCCCTTGAAGTCGCTCGACTGGCGAGCGCTGATAGCGCGACTCTGTTTATTCACAAAACACCGGATTTTAAGAGCTGTATACTTTTTTTGGGGATTTTTCATTTTTATTTTCGCAGCATTTGAATAAGCTGGTTTGACGATCGCGTAGAAATTTTAAGATAAATAAGCAGTTAAATCGCGGGATTGTATAGGGGCGGCGAGTTCAGCGGTGTAAGTGAAGCGGCGTGCTGTATTATTGCCTGCAAATCGGTAAAATGTGGTCGTCTGCGACCGCCGCTGCTACGAGTAAACGACTATTTTCGGGTTACGGTTTTAACGTCGCTTAAATTATTCAAGTGTTGCCCTCATGAGTGCTGTGCACGTACGGCCCGGCGTAAAACGTTTATAGCCCCCACGATTCTCTTTAGTGTTGCCGACTGTCGTTCTTAATTTTGCCGAGAGAACATTCGACTCGAGAACTCGAGAACTCGACGGGATAACAAGGGTAATATCATAATCAAATCCGGAAAGCACACTCGAATACTTGAATGTTTTTTTCAGACCAACTCGTTCTATTTACCATCATATGAAACATTAAAATATTTTTCGGGTTAAAAGTAATATCGATTCAAAGCCAACCCACACAAAGAGCGCCGCTCGGCATGCAAATAAATACCCCGCAGACTTGTAAAACTTATCCCGGCGGTCATTACGTAGCCGCACATACTGTCCGCTGCAGAAAAGAGTGAATAATTACAGGATGATCCGTTTAATGTATGCAAAAAAGGGGATCCGTGGTGCATACGAAATGGCATCTCGCGGCGGCGTGCCTCCGGTGGCAGGGCAAACATTCTGGGGCCTAATGACTGGACAAACACTATCTGCATAAAGGCCATCCTCGGGCCTCGCTCGCCACTGCTCTCTTAAATGAGACCCACCCTCTTTGCTACTGTCGCGTGGAGGCTTCGCTTTGAGCGGAAAAGTGTTTTTTTTTTCGTTTGCCCGCCAGGCTGCTTGGTTAGTATGCATTCTTTCGTGTGCTATCGATTCGGTTGTGATTCTGTCGTGTATTTGCCGCTGGTTTGTGCACAGTTGACATTTTAAGTGATTTGTGATACCTTCAATATACAAGTAGTGGTAGTTTAGGCTTGAATACGCTAAATATGTACTATGCAGGAAAACTCAATGTATACGAGTTATTTGTGCAGCATCTTGCAAGGGCCATTTCATTAATCTTATAGTAGTTTATGTGACTGTTGCATAATGCCTAATTATGTACAGTTACATACACTAGTTTATCTACATACAAATCATAAACTCTCTTTGATGTGTTAAGGAACTGCATGTTCGACCAGCATTTTGGCATTGATCATTGCTCTAGCAGGCGGGCGTCGGCGTTCGAAATTTGAATGTCACAATATGACAATTTTTTGTACATTATGGTCATATTGATCAATATTCAGATAAGAAATGAGTTTTTACCAGGAAGTTTCTCATTATGCTGGTCGTAACGTGCAGTTCTTGGATGCAGTAAAGAGGGTTTATGATAAGTGTGTAGATAAAGATATTTACAGTTCCTTTATTATACATATTTGAAACTGCAGTGTTTGTCAAGTGTAATCTGCATCTTTTTACTTTAAAAAAGAGTCAACGCAATCAGAACAAGCTGTACGCTTGCCCACGTAAATCTGCTAATTACGATGACAGCATATTCGGGATGAACACCACAATATACAACGAACTTCCAGAGACATAATATAAATATGTTTAATAATAACCTTAAAAATTGCTCGTATCTAAAGGCATATTACTGAATAAATCATTATACATTATACTAGATATAATGTAAGGCCATAATCTGACTATTAACTACATGACGACGTTGTTGTATATTAGTATACTAGATATTTATACTAATCGACAATTGTATGGCTGATGTTAGTGCTGCTCAATAAATATAATATTTATATGCCATTGCGCCACACAAAGTGATACTATGAATGTATTCTTAAGGGTAATCCAATAGCAATGCTAATGTATGCAGTCGGAATTCTTCTTTTAATCCAAAGCTGCAAAGACCCTGGAAAATATGTACAAAGCTGATGATTCCGCCTGTTTTGATAAACTAAAAACGTAAAAGAATGGCTAGAAAAACTGATGTAACTAGGTCCAAAATACGGTTATTTCCCAGAACCTTCAGAAAGCTATATCATAGTCAAAAATAAATCAACCGAAGAAGCTAACGGACTATTTGGGAACCTTGCAGTGAAGACGTACAGTCTTGTGAAAGCAACCAAAAACCAATGTGAAAGTACATTTCACATTGGTTTTTGGGCGGCGTCATCGGAGACGAGAATAGACAAAATTACATCAAAGAAAAAGTTAACGAATGGTTTGAATGTATAAGCCTACTATCAAAAGCAAGTAAAAACACCCGCAACTTGTACATTCAGCCTTTGCAAAATCACTCCAATGCGAATGGAGATAATTACAAACAGTCATGGATACTTGTGAGGAATTTCACACTTTAAAATAAAACATCATGACAACACGGATACCATCAAAGTATCAAAAAAAATAGACAAAGAAATAACATCACTAGAACATGAACTATTCAGTCTACCGATGAAACTTGGCGGGCTAGGCATTAACGACCCCATTTATAAAACCGACTTTTATAAAACATCGGTAGAATCAAATAGTATGCCATCAAATCTGATGAAAATCTAGACTCACATAACAATCAAATAAGAAAAACTATGGCGACAAAAGAGAGACGCCGAAAAAAGTAATATCATAATATCTAAACTACCAAATAAAATGAAAAGGTGTATCCACACACAATGTATTTATAGGTACATGGCTAACTATCATCCCGACCACCGCTGATAACACTCATCTCACAGCTACCCTCTTTAGGGATGCTTTAGTTATTAGATACGCCCACGAACCTGCAAACCTCCCTCAGGCCTGCGACGGATGCGGGGAGAATAATTTTGACCGAAACCATGCACGCAAGAATGGAAGATCAATAAAAAAAGACATGATCAACACAGAGATGAAGGAAAAATTGGGCCAAACTAGCCTGGGAAACTGGCAGAATAGACGCCATAATGCAAGACGCAAATATAAATCAACCAGCACTTATAGGTGATCTATTACTAAACAGTGCAGCTGAAAACCTAACAGCCTCATTCACCCCACTAGTCATTTCATGAGATGAGCCCTAGGAACTGAATATATCAGGCAGTTTGATGAGAGTAAGAGGCACGCGAAAACATGTCAGGGCCTTTCAATGCGAAGATGGAGAAGAAATACTTTGGAAAACATGTCAGGGCCTTTCAATGCGAAGATGGAGAAGAAATACGTTGGTGACAGCTTGATCTCGTGAAACACCTACATATGTTTTTATATTTTTAACTTTTATACCTATAGACAGGGATTATTTAATAGCGTACGATACAAATTTCTGTAATGATATTATATTCTATGCCTACTTGTTGTATATTCTGAGTTCTGGTTTGTGTATTAACTGAATACACGCATCTCATTAAAAAAAAAAGTTTTACAAACATTTGAAATGTTTGTAAAACTTTTTTTTTTTAAAAAAAGTTTCAAACTTGAATTAGAAAAAAAATAAAAATACAATGAAGCAGCTACTTCACACAATGGTCCGATTTCAATATTCTTGCATTAATTTCAAGCGCAGGAGAAATATTCGTCAGTCTTCCGAGATTGGTGGCCCGCGGCCTCGTCTACCAAGCGTGCCACTGCTTCCTCAGTTTTGATTTGATTAACTAGATATATTGTGAGTTTCGTGAGAGACTGAATATCGCTCTTTTGATGTTTTTAGAGCCTTGACATTCTGTTTTAGGAATGGGGTCACGACCGTACAATACAGGCATTTATTTATTTATTTATAATTACAAATATTTACAGATACATAGATTACATAGTTCCAAATCGTTTTACAAATATCATGGTAGCCATAGCATATGAGCTTTCGTGTGGATTCCAAATAATCGAGCTAGATTCAAGTTTGGTTCTCACTAGGGCCGGGTAAAAAAGCTGGACCACACCCAAATTATGGAATCCCTTACTATTCCGTATCACAAACCCTAATATTTTGAAACATTCCTTGGCCAAAGTGCTCATGTGCTCATGGAATGTAAGCTAAGGGTCGAACGTAATACCGAAGTTTTACATCGAATACACTCGAGTCATATACTCGGTCATATACTGCCGAGTGTATAAGTCGCTCTAATAGGCCGAGGCGAGCTTGTAAAGGACATATTACAAAACTTCTGATTATTTAATAGGAGTTTGTTATTCACACTCCTTCGATACACCGCATCCAGATCATTCTGTTAGCCTACAATCATTCACGGGAAGTATCAGTTTCAGATCGCCCGCGTACAAAAGGTATTTAGCATGTTTTAGTTCTGTTTCCAGGACATTTATCACGATGATAAATAACAGCGGACCAAGAGCCTTGGTTAACATCTGGCTATGACTGGGACTCAAACCTGCGTGTCGCATATATTGTTGGCGGTTCTATCTCATGCTTGACTACATGAGTCAGCGAACAAGTATAGTGAACCAACATCCGTGGGGCAAATCCAATGGAACACAATTTTCATTAGGACGTCATCGACTCATCGAACGCTTTACGGAAGTCCAGATAGGCGACGTCCACCTGACATCCCAGATCCATGATTTCCAAGACCATCTCGACCAGCATCAGTAAGTTTACGGTTCATCATAATTCGGTGCAATCTGCGGACTGTTTTAGCATTGTTGATTGACTAGAACAATGTTGCCAATGAACTCTGGATCGCAATCGGTCGATATAGATTTACAGAGGCCGCGACACTTGTCTTGGGAATAGGACTGACTCGAGAGACCTTCCAGCTGGTAGGGTAGCTCTAGAGGTAGGTTGAAAACACGACCCAAAGGTAAAACCAGCTGATCGCTATATGCCTTCAAAAAGTAAGGATAGATGTTGTTCGGTCCATATGCGCCTCCTTAGCTGCCTCAGTCATCATCATGCGAGTCATTGGAACTGTTTACCAGCATTTAAATGTTTAGAGTGCAGAATTGACTCGTCCCTCAAACTTATGACGCGTGATAGAGACACAATCCCACCGACCAGTCAACCTATCTAATCGACGATGTTAAATAAATATACGCACTTTGTATTTAATTTAATAAAATATAGCCTATTTAAACAAACTAATTTGAATATTTTGAATAATAGATGTAATTTTTTTAAATAACCCCCCTCATGACTCCAACGCTCAAGGTTTTTGTACAGATACTTGTGGCTGGTTGTTTTCTGAACGAAAAATCAATGTAACTCAAACTCAAACTCACATGTCACTATTGAATGTTCATAGCTACAAAAAAATAATAATCAGAAAATTCAGTAATGAGGGACAAATTCGATTTTTTTACAGTTTTTACGTTTTTCTAGTAGAGGTCCCAAATAATATCAATTATAAAACTATAGAAAATCCACGATGCATTATTTATTATTATTATTATTTATTATACACTAGCAGCTTGAAGCTGATGTATGTTAATCACTGCAGTTGTTTATTTTTTATATATTTGTCCAATGAGTTTTTGAAAGCGTTAATTGAATTTGCTCTGATTATGGAGTCTGGTTCCATTGTTCCATTCGCGGACTACGCGGTTAGTTAGGAAGTTTTTACGAGGGTTACTTGCACACAGAGAGTTGGTCAGTTTGAATTTGTATCCTGGTGATTTTCGTTCATCTTGTAGATGCTGTTTAGGTAATGAACGTCATAGTGTCCGGTAGGATCTTATAAATTTCTATAAGGTCACCTTTTTGTCTCCGTTGCTCCGATGTAGTTAGTCCTAGTTCAACAGACCGCTGTTAGTAGGATTTATCTCGTTGACCAACTACCATTTTTGTGGCTCTATGCTGCACCATCTCAAGTAGTTCTATGTCTTTTTTAAAGAAGGGCACCATATTTGGAATGCATGCTCTAGTAGAGGTCATATATATGTTTTGTATAATTTCAGGAATATTTGTTTATCTATGTAGATGAATGTCTTCCTTATCATATATGTAATTGAATTTGCCTTCTTTGTGATTTCCAGTATGTGTTTATCTCACTTTTAGTCTTTACTGTAACTGATGGGGATTATGTTACTTGAGTGTTTTGGTATTTACTTACTACTTTCTGGGTTAGCATGTGTTGGTTATAATAATATTACTTTTAAACGTTCTCGAATTTTTGGAGTGTAAGTAAGAGATATGTAGATGCCTGCCAAGATAAACAGCGTAAATAAACATTTCATAATGAATCCAAATACAATTTAACCAATAAATGCGGTCGAGGCTGTCCTTCCTAAGCGAGCGGTCCCAGGAAGAAGAAAAAAATCACCAGGTCTTTATAGACACAGCGCACCCTAGTGTGGGACCAGAAGTTATGTACCTACGTGCCTTATGTAAATGTTATTGTTAATTGCAGATAACACTACAAAGAAGGGAAGAGAGACCTTTGCCCAGCAGTGGGACATAATAAACAATAACCTACAAAATTATTTCGTTAAATACGACAACGTGTCTCCTTTTCATGCCAACCTATCCAGCCCGTTTCCAATCGAATCCAGGTTATCCCCGCGATATGAGATATATAAAACGTTTATTCCGTCGTCAAATACTCAAAACACAACACAGAAAATACAACAAGTAGGCATAGAATAGAACAACAAAAATAAAACCAACAAGACACTACATGCGAATGGAAAAAATACAGGATGATCAGACAATTCTATCGTAGTGAGTTGTGTATTGCGGAAGACATGTAACGCTGGTATTCTGTCGGAGCCAGGTGAATTTGGGTATGATGTACAAGGTGTTGAATTAGACTACCTGGTATATATAAACAATCCCCAAGGTCTCGTTGGGTTTCCACTGGTTTTAATGCGACGGAGTGGATGTTATATGGGAGACCTGGGTTGTTGTTTCAGATGTGTAGGACTGTACATTTTAAGTTAAGGGTTAGAAGCCAATCGCGGGTCCATACGATTCTGATCCTCTTGGATTATATTATGAGATATGAGTGGGTTACCCATCATTTTTGTGTCGTCGGCAAAGAGTGACAGTCCCGATCTAATGAGATCTTCAACCCTTCAAGTAAGTCAGGAAAATCCCAAAAAGGATCGGGCCAAGTACTGATCTTTGGGGCACGCCGCTCAGTACTTTATATGTGTGAGTTGGCTCACCACCTGCTCTTATTTTGATGGTTCTTTTACCGAGAAAGTTTTCTATCCACTGCAAGATGTATCCGCGTATTCCAAAGTGAAAAAGCTTTGCAAACAGTCTTTTGATTGAAACACAAATCAAATATATTGTATCTATTTATAATAATGCTGCCGAAATGTTAAAGGTGGCTTATTCGTCTCCCTTCATGTACCTTGAACCCATTTATTCCACTAGTCATGATTGCTTGCTTGCTGTTGCTTAAGATTTCTCTTTATAAATTGAAAAAAAAAAACAACAATATTATCAATAATTATTTACGTTCTGACTGACAACTGAGTTATTGACGGACGGGAAAAACTATTGACACTTGACTTTGACAGTTTTACAGGTCAGCCAGCTTAACGACGAAGAAAAAGTTTAGTTCATCGACATGAGGTTTGAGTAAACTACGCTGTAATAAAGGACATTCTGATTTTTACGTCAATTTCAGTACTCCTGAATATATTTTTTTGATGGGTATAGCGCTATTATCTTGAACAAAATAATTTGGAAATGGTTTTCTCAGTTTGGCGCTATTGAAAATCTTTTACATACATATCGAATAGACTACGCAACCTTGGCGTCCCAGTGACATAGAATTCTAGACTTAGGCTTCTAATCAGCAGCTGAATGCCATGTTTCCATATAAATTTGACACTTCGCTAGTTCGCGCGTCTCAAATGTATATGGAAAAATGTATGCGTCCGCTGATAAGTAGCTAAATGGAAACAATGTCTTACAGTCCAAAGACAGCTTGGCAAGTAATACAGACTAAATCTGTAAAGTTACGAGGTAATGGTATGCAGCCAGCAGGCCGCCCGCACGCGAATACAAAATGAAAGTGGCGCCTGCTAATTAGTCTTTGTTATTTTATGTTAATAAAGTTTCAGCTGGTTCCCACCCCGCCGATTACCGCGCTGCGTCTACCGTATTAGAGCCCGGGAAATGTAAATTTAGAAATTTAATGGCAATTCAGTGATTTAAACTGCCATTTGTTGGTAAACAGTCCACATATTATGTAAAGCGGCTAACTTGATAACATAAAAGTTTGGCAAATGCATAAGCAAATCAGTACTAATTTGACCGTACGTTACTGTAATACGAAAGGTTTTTTATTATTATTACACAGTTAACTCATATATGGTACACAGGTACTGGTACTGACACAGCAGATTCGCTCAAGAAACTTTTTTGTTGTGGCACTGACATCACCTCTAGGATTCAAGATTCTCCACAAAACATTTCCAAAACATAAACAAATGGAATGTTTTGCTCCACATATTGGTAAAACGTTCGAGTTGATATGAATGCTCAGTGGCCCTCGAAGAACCCATCCTGTGCCTATTATAAACGCGTCTCATCACAGCCGGGAAACACTCGCGGATTTTTCTCGATCCGCGTAAAATATTCCTCTCGCGATCCCCGCACAATATGTAAGCAGACGAGCACGCTCCGATCGGGCGATCTTCGAGCGATAGGGACATGCGAATGCAAATATTTTCAATAAGAGACGACGCAAGGTGCCAGGTGATGGCGTGCGAACATCGGCGGCGTCGTGTAGCGGAGCAATAAACTGGGAATGCCCAGTTATCTTTGATGACGTCATAATCCGCAGCTGTGCCTGCCTCGGGTATCTTTGATCTGACCTCAAGGCTCAAGGACGGGCGAGGTGACATTTTCAGCGAGACCGCTCAATTAGTACATTGCACTGCCGTTCAAACGTAGGGGCGGTTTGTGTGTGCCAACTGCACATTGTTGTGTGGGTATGACTTAGATACATTTGTTTTTAAAAGCGTTTAAATGTGACAAGGGAATCTTGCTTTTTTGTGTATGTTTTTTTGAGAGAGTTACAAAGTAAACATAAATCAATTTACGTTATTCTCTCCGCCAATTGCATTACTTAAATTCGAATTCAAATAACTTGTCGAAATGAGCAAAAATTGCATAGAGCTTATTTTATTGCCACTCAGACGTGCTTTTCATTTTCATCCATAAGTTTTCGGATCGTATTTCATTCCAAAACAACAAAGGCTCAAAAAAAGGGTTTTTTTTTGTTACACCTTGTATAACATCACAGCAACCTGGCCCTTTTCCTCCGGTATCCGCGCGAAAATCCTCCGCAGAATATAATGAAACACCTCCCATCATATAGTGAGCCGACGAAAGCCTCGTTTAATTAACTTTTACAATCAAAAATATTATATTTACCGTCAAAATAACCCTTCCACGGCCCTCGCACGGCAACAAATAACAAACACTCGAGAGCCCGTTTTATTCCTAAACCAACATGTTGCTATCACTGCGTCTTCATTTTAGAGCTTCACAAGGCCGGGGTTTTAATAAGGCCCTTTTTCGTGGTTTATTTGGCCAACGAGAATCTCTTAATTTTGCGCTGGGCTCGTAAACGCGGTACTTTCGTGCATAGTGCACAACTACGCTCCCTACGACACTTAAGGGTTATTCCAGTGTGAGCGAGATGGACGCTGTAATCTGTATGAAATATTCGCTTCAAACGATGAAATGATGATATTTTAATCTGTGATGTAATCTATACTTTAATACAAGATTATAGAGAGTAATCAACACATGACATGCTGCTCGCTATTAAATATCCCATGCGCTACAAGCTTATTTATGAATCTAATAACAATTTGAATCACTATGAATATATTTTAAATTTAAATAGAATAATATTTTAGAATGATTCTGGAAAATAAACTTATTATTATCATTATGCCTAAATTTAAGGTGTTTAAACCATAACATAACATAGCGTCATGCCTTGTGCCATACTGGGTGGCAGAGACACAGTTGTGCCCATTTAGCCAGTTATTTAATACTCCATTTCAAGATGCTTCTCTCGTTGAAATCCTATATCGTTGATAATAGACGATGGATGATGCATCATTCTGTAGGTTGTCCGTCGATGTCTGTCGGGAATATTTTACTAATATTTTAATCTGTAAAGGTTAAAGCAGTTCAGACTTTCTCTCTTTATTTAAAAGATTTTTGCATTATTGTTTTTCCTAAAGGTCAGCATTATCCCACTAACTATTCACTGTTAGCTCTCCTGCCTCTCACATTGGAGTTACCCTTTAGCTTCAGGCCTCTGAGGTCTCTGTTTATCATTTAATACGGTCTTATTGCCTCACCGCGTTCAATGGACACTTGTAACAGTTTACGGGCCCTACAATCCCGCCATATTATATCATTACACTGAAACGCTCCTGGGTGCAAACGTTGTTATTCTTGCGTTGGAGATTATTATATTTTATTATTGTGATGTTGGCTCGAGTTATTTTTGTGGTAGCAACTTAATTAAGTTGGTGTTTTTGTTTTGATTTCAAAATCCAGTTTTAATAACTATTTGTATAGTATGTAGTTACAGAATTAAGCCACATACTTTACAAGACTACTCGATATCACCTAAGCATAGACCGCAAATGAACATAGCCCGTGTTTTAATAGTATATTTCCCACGAGTTCCCAAGGCCAGGCGGACGTCGTAGCGAGGTTCGTAAAAAGCGTTTTCAAACGAGTTAGGAATATAATTTTTCCGCCTGAGAACCCAAAATCAAGCGGCGAAGGCGCTATGTTCAGCTCAGAAGTCGGAAAAAATATTTAGCCATTCCGTAGCGAATTCTACGCCGTCGTAGCATGTGTAACGCTGTGCTTAAGCGCTACGCCGCCGTAGCATACTGTATACTACGAGTACTTTAAAAAATATTACTTTGCTACAAGATTAAGGGCGACATGCACGATACTTTTGACTGCTAAATACCGTTTGTATGTGACGTTGCACTTCAGTACAATACGGTCAAGATATGTATGCCACCACGGAAAGGCCGTTGCCTGCCAGCCAGGTTCCCACGTAACAAAGCCGTGTTATATTTATGATGTGTATGAAGTTTATTTAGTGCCTGTCAAAAGTCTGATTCAAGTCGGCCTTGAAATTTGCTTTCGATGACTTCAAAATTTGGCTAAACAGCGTAATGTGCAAAAACTGTGACTTTAATAACTCCCTTAAACAGTGAAATACATAGATGGTTCGCTGAGGTTAAAGTTTAATTAAATCGCAAACTTTATATCCCAAAACAACCTTCCACTTAATTTAAGACCTCATAAAGTAGAGTGTCCTAAATTTAGAGATAACAAGACCCTATTTGTTGAGGTGAAACAACGCAGTATGTAAATTTGACCTCGATATTATACCGCTCGCTGTAAATTTGTAAAGGTGTCGATAGGTTGAACAGCGAGCGGAGTAAGATAGTTAGTTAGTATGCGGGTAACCTAACGTCTTCGTGAACTAAGCAACTAATTAATATACATTTCCGCTGAACAATAACTAATTTAAATTCTGTTATGTTACCGTTCGATTATGTCTGGTGCGGTGTGTGTGTATATAATATCGTGCAATCGTACATGCGTGATTGATTCTCTTTGGCGTTGCAAGTTCAATGTAGTTGAATTGGCGAAACATATTTTCAGATATAAGTAGATATTTGATGGTTACATTACTACAATAGACCCAGAACATACAAACAGGGTCTACACTTACAATCGACAACGCGATGATACACAATTTTGACTCACTTGTTAAACTAGACTAAAAGGCGATAATAATTTCGGCACCTCAAATGAAATGTGAATTTCCCCCGACACACGACAGAGGTGCGTCGCACTACATAGCGCGCACAAAAACTTCATTAAGAAGAGCGCGCGCAAATCCGGGGGCGTCGCTTTGTCCGCGCCCTGCGCTCCGGATAAAAGGAATTATTGGGCCCACGGGCTCCTGCCAGAATTCTATTTCGCATTCAGTGATTTCGGCTGCAAGAAGGGACTGACTATCTGTTCATTTCAGAAGACAGCTCGCTTTTGGAGACTGTCGCCAAATGGTTTATTGTAACTTGTAAGTTATTTGTCATTCGGTAGGTAGGCGTTTAAGTTGCGATTTTGAGTATCCTTCGATTTGTCTTTGGGAGGCCTTGGTATGCCAAAAAATCATATAAGCTTTATATAAAAATGTGCTTAAGTAATAGGATAATCTAGTGTAGTTATAATGTAAACTTGAAATACCTACGTGTGCCTACGATTATTGAGTTTTGAGTGTGTGTGTCTTAAGCTTTAAAGATACTTACAGACCATTTTATTGTCATCATGGATTTTGAATTCGAATCCAATACCCACCACTAAGCGATTTTATCGGAAGTAACAAGATTTTATCCCGACGCTGATGTTATGCGCGAGCGATTTCGATCGACACAAATTTTCACAAAGGAAATCAAAGTGATGCCATATCATAGCTTCTTGCTGACTATTATCGTAACAAAGTGTGCGCCATCGCCGTCGCGTCTACCTTTGGCTCATTTTACCGTTCCTCCATTTGGCTATGGCTGCACGGAATTTTTATGGAATAGATTTTACGTAAAATAGTGTCATGACTATGAGGGTTATGGCAATATATTACTTCCTGCTATTTCTGTCATAGCCGGATAATCAAATTGTAGACTAAGAAGTTGCATACCAATACCGTTAAAAACATTGTTCACCGTACAAACATGGTACGCTGTTAAAATTAGAGTAAAATAACATTATTTATCGAACGGAATTGGTAACCTTTTGTATATTGCAACATTTTGCAGAGATATGCAATGTGCAAAACATAGGGCATACAATAACATTTCTCCACAAATTTTCAGCGTGAATTGCTTTAGTGAGACGACCTCTCTAGCGCTGCTGTTGTGGCTGTGCTTACCATGCGAGAGGTCCCGGGTTTGATCCCCGGCTGGGGAAATAGAAAATACCCCCCAGGCCTTGGATGTTTATACGTGTGTGAAGTCGCTGTTTTTGGTACCTACGACACAGGGAATCCTAGGGGCCAGAATCAATGTATGTGCCTGTATGTAAATGTTTATATTTATTACGCATTAATGTTTAGTTATTTTTGGAAGACAGTATCAGAATAACCTGAAAAGATACATGTTAAAATCATGTCTCGTAACGATTGCATGTACAGAAAACGTGTCGAGAGGGGGAAAATAGCTTTATATCGTAGTGAATAAGGTGCAATATACCGTGGGTTAGATGAATGGATTTGAGGGACCAGTAGAGCTCTCAGGCCCCTCTCCACTAATTAAAAAGTTAAGCGACTAGGTTGGAAGGGACAGCCAATTTTAGGACTTTTTGCTTTGTCGTGCAACCACATTGGATGCCGCTAAATATCTAAGCTGCTGCTAGCTGAATAAACGAAGAAAAGAGTCTTTTTACGCAGACTTACTGGCAGAGCGGCTTTGGGATCATAGTATTAACATATATATCTCTCCCAAAAAGGGGATTGTAAAGGTTCACATTAGCTTTTTACTACTCTGTATTTGTATGTAGAAATGTGGACCCGTCAAGAAATACAACTTCCACGTCAACGTCACATGTCGTATTGATGCAGAAATTCTAAATAATCAGTGTATGGAAATTAAATATATATAAATAAAGTTTTTTTGAAACTTGTGGTACATGACTAGGAAAACTATAATACATACGATGTAATTTTTAGAGGCATAGATATCAATAGTGTCAGCGTACGAGCGCCACAAAGATTACTTCAACGTGTGTTTCGGTCAAAAATACATTTCCACGCCACCACGCGGTAGGAGTGAGTGGTGGATTATTTAAGCTTCTGTAGCCGAAAGATGCCCAATGGAACCCTAATACTAAGACTACGCTGTCTCTCCGTCCCTCCTTCCGTCCGTCCATCTGTCCGTCATGCTGTTCGTCCGTCCCTGTTGAAACATAACGGGTAGACAGTTAAAATGTTTATTTAGTGTATTTTTATTTCAGCTTGTCTGAAACGAAGAATGACCGTACCATTTTGACTGTCGGAATAAGTTTTTTTTCGCATTCGTATATAGCATTTGTCACCGGTGTTAACTTTAAATGAAGCCCTGAAGGCGATCGTACTCTAAGCCGAAACGGTTCACGCTCAGGCGTCAACAACGAACAAAAGTTTACAACTTTTTCTGACGGTAACTAGATTCGCCATATTGTTTATTCAATTAACTGAATGTCTATGATGACTCACAGCAAAACAGACATATAAAATAAAACCTAAACTTAATAATAATAATAATTGAATCTTGCACATTTAAGAGTAGAGACAGCCAGAAGTGAGTACGCATTGTTCTTGACCTGACCCACGTACGTACTAGGTAATACGACGTCTACTATTTCCACCGGAGAACAATCAACTTGCTTACCTTTCTGTTTCAAAGGACACGCCCTTTTAACCTCCGATTGATTGCTACACGCTTGAGCACCGATGACAACTATACAACAGGTAGGATCACAACAAAACATGCAGTTTGAAGCCAAAGAATAAAATAGACTTACGCTTACCGGCATAGTTTGGCTCCCGTGCAAGCTAGTTATAGCCGCCTGCGCCTCCTGATGTGACGTGAACTTAACAAATGCACACCCTGAAACAAACACAAATATAACGTTAACATTCAATTTGATTTGATTTGATATCCAATACATTAAATACGACGGAAACTGGATAGTTCGAAATTTTTATTGCGCGCACAATAAAATGTTACAGTGCACTTTAACATCATTTCACAATCCGAGTACAAGGTAAGCATTGGTTCATTTTCCGAGAAAATCCGACGTTCCGAAAATAAGGAAACAATATCTTACAATTTTATCGAGTCCCCAACTCGAGCGCGGGTGGTGTAAAAATGTTATCAATCTTTGTGTTCGCGGCGTTACAGGTGCTCCGGCGAAGGAAATCGTATAATCTTCTTGGACGGCGGCGGCCGCTGTACGTCATGTCTACGTAATGACGAGTGATGGATCCGCTGCCCTCTGATGAGGATAAGATTACCCTGGGGCTGCTTCCCTCCTCCCCTCCCGCCCGCCTCACCCCCCTCGAATCTAAATCAGTTAGCCAATTACAGTTGCCCCGAAATCCTCAGCTAGCGTGCATTACTCCGGACAGCTTTATAATGGTGATCCCATTGCAACAGTCTGGGACACTTATAGGTAGTGGCTATAGCTACTTTTTGTTCTCTTTGTAATCAGATTCTCAAAGTTGAAACCGAGTTCATAAAGTGAAAAAGAGTTTCATTGTCAACAGTGGATAATTGAAGACATTGTTAGAATGGAACCGATAAATGAATATTCGGAAACCAACTTTTTGATTTTATAGGCAGAACTACCATCGTATAATATTTTATGTTCTCCAAAGAGTCAAAGTACATGCAGTGATGTTTGTTTAGATTGAAGCGATGACATGGATTTAACAGCATGATTAAGAGTGCCTAGGTAGGTCCTTATGTTTGATGCTGAGTATTATTATAATTGGATTTGAAATACGAAATGTGAAGTAGGCGTTTATCAAACGTTTGAGTGTGGATGTCTACCTAATCGAACAAACGTTTCGAAGCAGAATACAAACTCGTACATTATTAGAGGCAACAACGCCGTACGTAAGGTTTCTAATCAGGAGCTCGTGTCTCGATTCTCGATGCTCATGTTCCAATGTTCCGTCGCGAAATCGAAGCGGAACAAACAAAACAGGTAGAAGTACGAAAAACAATTTTGCAGCCTTATTAATTCGGAACGGGAGCAAGTAACGTTTGGCGGCCAAGCGGCGGCGGACGAGCGATGTAATGGCTCTATAAAATAATATTTGAGATTTCCAGAAAGAACGAATTTTAAAAGGCGACGAATCGTGGAGCAATTTGACAGCACTGCTGGAGCGGCGCCGCGGGCGTCCTCATTACAATAGAAACGACGCGCCGCCACCCGCCGGATAAACCCATTACGAGAACGTCACTTCGCAAGTGCGAAAGAAGTCAAAACTTTGCCGGCAAACATTGCACTATTTACAGCTCCCACATACAGCGAGTGTGCTGGCAAGTTGGCTGCAATTTGTTAACCCTTTATCGCGAGGAGTGCAGACGTGGCAGTTAGTAGCGGGGCGAGAGCGGGGCGGGCAGAGACGCGGCGGCGACCGCTCTCGGCCCAGCAGGTAACTTGGCCACCCGCCAAAGAACTGTTTTCCTGTTGTTGGCGAACGCCAAACTCACAGATCAGTTTTTATCGCGCGAAAGGCCTTTATAACCGACCGATAGCGGCGCTCCGCGAACCGAAATGTTTTCGTGTCGCCGCCGAACACAAATACTATTGGATAGTTTTATGTATCGCAAACGTTATACGTTAAAAAGTTTGACATTCGGAGGAGATAGGGCGATATGAAGTACAGGCTATGAAAATAATGCCATAGCTTGCTGGCGCTCGGTTAATTATGAGATACGGTGGCGCGGCGGCGCCGACGACCATGCTGCAGAACACTGGAATGCTACGAAGCGCTACGGCGCTACGGCGTAGTCCAATACAACTACGAATCGTCTATGTAGCCTTAAATAATCGAAGCTGTTCTTTTGCTCCCAAAACTACAGAGCGTCTCGATTATTTAGTATGAACTACAATACAAAAACCTATTAAACTACAAGATTGCTTCTTATACGCAATTCCGAAATAGTCTGTTTACTCGTTAAGGGTAGACGTAATTTATCAAAGGTCGCGAGTACCTGCTTTTGTATTTGACGAATAGAAAAGCCTTTCATGTCTGTCAAAGACGTCGGCTTCTGTAAACAGACGTTTGGGAAGCCCGTGCTCCATCAAGCCGGGAATCTCGTACATTAGCCGTGAGGACACTCCTGACAGACTTTATGTATCTTTCAATCATCCCCGGATACACTTCATTGTTGCAAGTAAAAAGACAAAATCTTAAAAAAATAAAGCTCGACAATTCTCAAAGATGGCGTTATCTCTTCGAAGTTTTCTTGAGTTTCGAGAATTACAGATCGAGATCATCGAGAGTACGCGCGGCGGTGTATGCGGAAATATTATACGCTACCTTGAAACTCATCCCCCGAATCCGAAGCTCCTCACAATCTTTCATTTTAAACTTGAACGGGGAAAGTTCGCATCGCTGTGCCGAGTAACTTCGTAATGCTTTGAAATGAATTCGCTAGCAGTGTAAACAAGGGGCCGATCGGCCGACGCCGGTAGGGGGGGGGGGGGGGGAGATACTTGTGCTAAATACCTACTCCGATGAACGCGCCTTATCGAGAATACATCTAGTATACATTACTTGCAAGTCTTCCTGAGCACTTGAAAGTAAAACTTAATCAAAATTTGTTATGGATAGTTAACTCTATTTACTGAAAGCGGCGTTTAATCGAAAGATTACATCAACAAATGTATCGCATCGCCTAAAATAATAAGGAATTAGTGGTAGAGATTACAGCGTATCCCTCTGGAGCATAATTAATGTTATACCCGTGAATATTAGCTTTCCTATTAACCGTCTTTTAGTACCTCAAAATGGGTCTCTTGTTCGCGAGCGGAGTTGCCTTGTTGAACGTGAAGCTACGAGGGGTTAATTCTTTTTAATAGTACTTGTACCGTCGCGGCCCGAAGTGGGTACGAAAAAATACGAAGCTAAAAGCCTTTCACATTTGGATCTGCGTGAAATAACAGCTTTGCTTTTAGTTCTGTGGCACAAATAATTGAAATAAATGTAATAAAAAGTAGGAGTCGAATACGAAACTTTGTAGGAGCGTGACAGTGGACCTTTGCCCTGAAGGCAGCAAACAACTTACCTGCTGTCTTAGTGTACCCACCTGTACAGGTATACAGTAAGACGATAGTTAATTAAACGCGTTTCTAACAGAGTAATGCCCCAGGCGGGCTCCTGTTTTGGCCAGTGCTGTGGCTTTACGCACACCCATAATATGTTTTTTTTTTATGAATGGAAACGGTTACTCTTTTAAAAATAAGCCGAAATTTTCTGAATGAATTAGCGGTTGCTTTTTTTAAATGCTGGAATAAACATAAGATAAAGTCGACTGAAGGCGGTGTTTTAGTTTTGTGTCGATATTGTGAAGTTGATCATATTTCTCAGTTTAGTGTTAGACTGCAACACGTAAGAATTAGTATATGACACGAATTTTCTTGAAATAATCATTGCTAGCAAATTGTAGTCCCCACTACACATAGATAAATTAGGTGGTAGATTAAGTTCTGCGGCTTACCCAGTTAGAAACATCAGACAAAACACGGATATGGCTACAGCAAGGCTATTTTAGTTATTTTCATAGTGTCATGTCCTATGGTATCTTGTTGTGGGGGAAAGCAGCGGAAATTCAAACTATTTTACATTTAAGAAAAGAGCTATTCGAGCAATTTCTTGATTAAAATGCACAGACACCCTAAGATAACTTTTTAAGAAATTGAGAGTATGTATACAATATATTTTCGATAATATATTGTAGGTATGCAAGAACCTTACCACATTCTCCAAAATTAGCGATAGCTCTAACTAGTTGCACCCCGGTTCAGACTTGCGAAAGAAGAAATTCTATCAAGGGTCAGTGCATTCTCTACCACAACAGGATATTTTGAAACCTCTGGAGATTTTGAAATTGCATTTTAAAAACTATGTTAAACCACTTTATCTAAATATCCCCTATATTACAATATTCAAGATTACATAAATGACAAGAGTGCAGTGTTAATTTTACTCCACACAGAACTCGGTTAATAATTTTTAAATTATTTATTCCTGCATATTATTTATAGTAGCAAAACCTTTATTTAAAACAGATCTAAAAATCAATCTGTGGTAGTTTCTTCGCCTTCCTTCTCCCATGGTGATCCAATATAGAGAAGAGGCAAAACATGACGTCTGCTAAACATATGTTAGTATTGACAGAAAGTAAAGAATTTTGAATATCTTGAATACTGATTGGTAATATAAATTAAAACAATATGTTGTCCAATACTGACTTGTTATACTAACAAACAAGTTGACTAAAGTTCTTCTCTTAACGTAAATTCAAATTTAACAACAGCAACTCAAAGTCTTCGAACTTCATAAAATCATAATAAGAACTTTGCTTGTGCCAGTGTTTATCTTGCTCGTAGGTTAAAATTTTTGGAGTCGGGCGCTTAGTCAACCAGGGACCGGTCGCTGCGCTGAGTGGAAAGTGGAATCTAAATCTCATTTCGGTCTGTAAAAAGCGTCACTGGGTGCATCCCGAGTTTGTTAACACTTCGAGCGTCTTTTGTTTTACCATCCACTTTACTAAAGCAGAGTCACCTCTCCAGCATCACAATAGCTCAATTTGGAAGCGTGGAACAATGGAGAACCGAAGTCGTTTTAAACAGTTCTGTAGGAGTTTGTGTGTAACGACTTTACGCACGATTGCGAAATGGCTATAAAGCGATGGGAGTTCGGCAGGATGGAAGGCTTAGGCATCATGATGGCGGCTGAGCAGTAACAGTTTAGCGTCGTCTTTGCCAGTTATCGTAAGTTCAGGGTTCGTGACTCGTTCACGTGAAAGGTTATGGCGATTGGATATCGACTGTCTCAAAGAATTGAGCGCGAGCAGCCATACTATCATATTTGTTTAATTTAATAGGTAAGTTGGGTTAAGCCTTCATTTAGTAACGTAAAGTAAAGTAAATAATTTACTATCTAAACAACTAAATCTATAGGCGAATTTTATGGACACACTTCACAAATTCATTTAAGATGCGTACAAAATATTTTGTAGTTTATAGACCATCTACATAGAAAACGGTTAGAAGAACGAAAATCTGGTATGGATTTGTTAAAATAACGTTTTAACACAAGGTGATCTCAATGCAACGGTTAATTTAGGTACTGTGTGCCTTCAAACATGTATAGAATAAAACAGGGTTACCCGACCGAAACGAATTGTCAGGTCATTAATTACGCGATAAAGTTGGAAAGTGTGACAGAGCTACTCAGCCATCCTGTAGATGAATAGGCAGCGCGTATCGCGAGCACCCTGGCTAACTTCAAGCCGGTCACGCAAACTTGAATCGTTGTTTTTATATCACACCCTTTTTATTTAGTATTTCCTTAAGGCAGATAACAAATGTAGTGTCACGCATTTCCAATATCGAGTGGCAGATACAAAGTTGCTCCTATATTTAGCCAGTTATTCAATGCTTAATTTTGAGTGATAGGGAGCTAGCCCTTCATCGCAGTTATGCGGTTTTTTTTGGGTGGTATTCATAAATAGAGTTCTCCAGTTTCCGTTTTTATTTACATTATAAATATAACGCGTCCTATTAAGTGCTATTTTACATGATAATAGTAGTTTATGTGACTGCTACATAATGGAGGGCATTAATACTCTAGAATAATAATATCACACGAGAGTTTTAATGCCTAATTATGTACATTTACATACACTAGTTTATCTACACACATATCATAAGCTCTCTTTGAAGCGTTCAGGAACCGCATGTTTGACCGTCATTGTGGCTCTGCAGTTGTTTAGCTTGTTCTGTAGTACCAACTTCACAGACAAACTAGGGGCGGCACGCAGGCGGGCGTCGGCGTTCGAAATTTGAATGTCATAATATGTAGAAAAAATACACATTACGGTCATAATGTGTAATTTTTCAGATAAGATATGAGTTTTTACCAAGTAGTTTAACATTATGCTGATCGTAACGTGCGGTTTTTGCACGCAGTAAAGAGGGTCTATGATACGTGTGTAGATAAAGATTCTAAAATTCATCTTACGTATCTCCGACACACCAATTTCCCCAAACTTCTTCAATCCCCAAAAGCCTGTCATTTTCGTGCAGCAATTTTCCTTTCCTCTTCACTATTCGGATCAGAATACTGACCCAATTCTTTTGGTAACAAGAACGTAATAATAGCAGGGTTAGTTTCATCGCATTAAGAAGGACTGCTGGGGTAGATAACACTGGAGGCGGTTACTCGACCAGCTAATTGCTGACGATAGATAGGCCGTGCCAAGATTAGGTGCACCCACCTAAGTCTTGGCCAGCTAGAAATAAGGACCAGTTTAGACTGCAACGAGTGCATAAGGACCGTGTGGGGAGCGTGTTGAATGCCTTTGGGTTGTTACGAAAGCGACACGTTTTCAGGATACTACTGTAATATACCTGTACATACTTACAAGCACAAATGCATGTTGTAAAGTGTACAATTAAGCAAGTTTCGCCGGCAAAGCTTTCAGATGAAACGTAATATGTTTGACTGTATTTTGAACAAATTTCACTATTTGTTGTTCATTTCGATGTTTATATTTTGTGCATAACCGTGTTGCACTATTCGCTATTGTAAGTCGCTATTCTAAATAAAATTATTAAAGGCTGACAAACGTACTATTGCGCCTTAGCTTAACCATTAATTAAATACTCCTTTTGCGTGCCATGGGCTAGCCAATCGCCGCAGATACTGGAGATATAAAGTTTTCGTTACGAAGTTTTCCACAACACTCTAAACCTTATTTAGAAGATCTACGTGATAGGGTATCGCAAACCAAATTGAGCAGCCTTTATAGAGACGGCTGTTAAATTAGGGCTTTGACAAATAGGGACCGTGACGAGTCGCAATGAGCCTGCCCACTCAGTGGCTCCCGGCGCACGCGAACCAACTATTCCTCAAGACAAAAACGCAGATCAATTTTAAACCGAATGACACGAATGGTCAAACTAGTCTATGGATGGAGTAGAAACGATACAAGTAAACAAGGGTTATTTAGAGAAAGGGCATTCATGTACTTTTCATCAGTTTTTTTCTTAGAGAACTACCTACCTTAATTATTACTGACAGTACTACCAAGCGAGTACTGATATTTTGATGACCCAAAATTCAGGAAAGTTCAAAGATAACATTTTGTTGTTGACAGTTACAGCAGGCCATTTAATGGGACCGCAGTGATTATTTTAACCGTTATATCAGCACGTGAAATGTTAATTTGGTCAGTTGAATTGATTTATGGTTGGCAGAGAGTGTCGAGTTTAATGTGGACCATTATTGTGCTCGTGTTATAAAGAAGATGGATTGATGTTATGATTATGTCTCTTCATTATTATCATTTACAACGTTTTATTTCTATACCAAATATGTGGAATTGTAACATAGTTCTAGTTTGCTTATAACCGCAAGTAAATGCCGTGTGTGCAAACTTTTACTGGAGCGAACATAACGCCCGAACAATGGTACTCTCAACAAACTAATCAACCTTCTAATTGCTGTTCGCACAAACTTCCCCGCTACAAAGTAGTACCAACATTGTATTTCCAACATAAGTATTCTATTCCAACATCACTACGATGAGTGGTGGCCGCGAACCGTAAAAATGGCGGGAATCCCGAAGCACTCAGGCAGTGCCGCTGCCCCAGGGAAAATGGACGGCGAGGATCTGAAGAAAAAGGCCCCAGCAATCGTGGACCTTTCTCCTCTTTATTAAAAGGATTGGTTTGAGACAATGGAGAAGAGTGTTTTAAACATTTTAAAGATGCTTATAAGAGTATTGTCGAAAGAAAAAAAGATTGTAAACAAGCAAATGTATTAGTGACAGTTAAACCTAATGATAGATGATAGATTAATTTTTCATAGATTTACAAAATCTATCTATGCAAGTGGTGCCCAAGTGGTATTGCTCCGAGGGCTATTTTGAAAGGACAACAAATATAATGTTCACCAAAATATTTTTTTCCGACCCAAAATGGGAAAATGTTACTCAAAATAGGTCACCAAATGTTACAGAAAATATCAGGGCGAAATACTGCGGTAGCTAAGGTGAAGAGTAAAGGGGGTCAGCGAAGCTAAGCCCTCTTTATCCTTCGTGTTAGGTTGAACATGTATGAACAACAAAAAATACTTAAAAATATAAATTTAAGTACCCAAAACATAAAAAGCGTTTGGTGATAATTTATCCAAACACAATTTGGTGGTCGTTTATTAATTTTGGCGATCGTTTCAAATTTATTGGTAGTTTTTACTACCAATAAATTTGAAACGATCGCCAGGTATACGCATAGGTGCGTTTTGATGATCTTTTAAACATAAGTCCTTTGAAAACCCCGGTACGTAACGCGGGCACCGCCGAGTTAATAAAAAAACATAAGTGATATAAAGGACCCTACATTATAAAATTACACCACTTTTTGTTTATTATGTTAATGTACTTACTAGACATACTTGCTACACTTCTTATTCAGCTTCCGCTTTATTAATGAAGCAATGGGTTTCCATCAACGAAGCTACTTAGCTGTGAAACATCGCTATCGATAACTATATTTTTGACAAAAATAAACAGAGGGTCCATACAGAAAATGTTGTCAAAACGTCTTTCGAATTCCGATTTTAACCGGTGAAACAGCTCCGCATGCTTAGCTGAGTTATACACCGCAAGATATCCAGTGTCCAAAAGGAGAGTAAATGAAGGAAAATGTTGAAATTTTTTCTCCTCTAACTGCCTCTTCAATTGATCTTTTTTTTACGAAAGCTGAAATTGCGCTCACCATGTCTGATATGTGTTTGTCTTTTTGCTAACCCTCGCATATTTGCGCACCTACTAACGTCTCATACCACACATACAGAGTAATTTAGTTATTGTTTATTTAATTTATTTTACCTAATGATTTTTTTGCAAATGTGGGCGCCTTTAAAACAGGCCGCGGGCTACCAAAGTGCCCGCGAGCTACCGTTTAGGCACCACTGATCTACACCTTGGCACAAAATGCTACACAACATTTGCAGACTACTGCGTGTTTTTTTAAATGAAATATTTTGTTTGTCTATTAGAATGTCATGCAGTAGTCCGCTAATGAGTCACTTATGTTGCCATGATTTATTTATCTCTAGCATTTCGAAAAGTTTGTTTCGCAAAAGTTTGTTTATTTTTTTGATATTTCATCTTTCTTACAAACTGACAGGTTTATCTGAGGCTTTTTATGTTAGGTATCCAAGAAATATTATAAATGTGAAAGTAGCGATGTTTAGATGTTTGGGTGTTTGCATGTTTGTGCCTCAATCTCGCTAAAACGGCTGAATGGATTTGAATGAAATTTAGCACAAGGATAGTTTATGAGCTAGATAAACATAAAGGATACTTTTTATACGACTGCACCAGAAGGAGGGTAACATTATCTCGGTAAATGATAATTCCTAGGAACACACAGATAAAGTTTCGGGCATCAGCGAGTACATTATAAATATGGATGTAATTTTATAAAAAGTTTCAATATCGGAATAGTATATTTAGTACGAATTCGCAAAGGCTTCTATTTACAAGCCGAGAAATTGACGGCACGAGCCGAAGGCCAGGCTCGTAGCGAGGTTCGTAAAAAGCCTTTTCGAACGAGTTACGAATATATTTTTTCCGCCTGAGAACCCAAAATCAAGCGGCGAAGGTGCTATTTTGAGGTTAGAACGCGGAAAAAAAATATCTACTTCATGAAAAATCAGCGTAGAAATCACTGTATTATCTTAGACATCACTGTATTAAGTTAACATTAAAAAAATAATCAATAGAGAAAATATAGAAATCCTTAAAAACATTCAAATAAAAAATTAAATTAAGATTTGTGCATGTGTGGATCCACACCACTCATTTATAATGAATGATGATATCCTCCAAGCCGATACGGCTACGGCGACTGCCAAAGACCTAAAGCGGGCGTCGCTGGTGTGCCCGAATGTGGCTGACGTAGCCAATCTTGGCCTTAAACGTTTTTCCACAGGTTGCACATTTAAGTGTGCCGTTCTCATAATTATAGTTAATGGCTGCAGGTGTTCGAGCCGTGGCTTCATCTCGCTTCTTGTCCAGGTCAGCGCGACGCCGTGCTTCGAATTCAAAAATCTTCTTTTGTGTGAGATGCCTCCATTCTGGTCGCTGGGCTGCACGATCTTCCCAGGTGTCCGGGTCTATGTCGCAGCGCTTCATATGCCTCTTTAACACGTCTTTAAAGCGTAGAAACTGGCCACCTTGCTTGCGCTTGCCTTCTTGGAGCTCTGCATAAAAGACGCGCTTAGCCAGCCTCTCATCGGGCATGGGGGAGAGGTGTCCGCACCAGCGCAGTTGTCGCCGTATCAGATAGGCTTCAATACCGCCAACATTCGCTCTGCGTAGCACCTCTGTGTTGCGAATGCGATCAGTCCATTTGATATGCAAGATATTACGAAGACACCTGAGGTGAAATCTATCCAACGTCCGGATGTGCCTCCGGTACAAACACCATGTCTCCGCTGAGTACAGAAGATTTGGCAGCACCGTAGCCATGTTCACTGCGATCTTGGTAGTCCGACTTATATCATGCGAACGGAACAACCTCTGTTCCAGCTTCCCGAAAGTCGCTGAAGCAGCGCCGATTCTGCTGTTGATCTCAGCGTCTAGGTCTCCACGAGATGTTATCGTGCTTCCCAGGTATCTGAATTTTTCTACTTGCTTCAGAGTATCTCCTCCTAGGCTTATTTTTAGTGCAGGACTGGGCGTTTGAAGTGTTTCCAGGGACATAACTTCCGTTTTATTAACACTAATTTTTAGCCCGTACCTACAGCAAGCTTCACCGAGTTTAGTCATCAGCTCTTGTAGACCTTCTGGGGTAACCGCCACAAAACACAGGTCGTCAGCGTACATTATCTCTGTGATGATACAATGAGAGACTTTAGTGTGCGCCCTAAGTCTAGATAGGTTGAACAGCTTTCCATCTATCCGGAAGCGGATATAAATGCCTTCTGAAGTGTCTTTCAGGGATTCTCTAACCACCACGGAAAAATACAAGGCGAACAGAGTGGGTGCCAAAACACATCCTTGTTTGACTCCACAGGTAGCGGAGAAAAACTCTGTCTGTTCGCCATTTGCTGAAACGCAACAGGTCATGTCATCGTGGAGGAGACGAATGAGCCTTATAAACTTTTCCGGGCACCCATACTTCTCTAGAACCAGCTATAGGGCTTCGCGAGGAACGCTGTCGAATGCTTTCTCCAGATCTACGAAGCAGAGGTGGAGGGGTTGTCCTTGCTCTTTGCTTTTCTCTTGTAGCTGCCGCAGACTAAAGATAGCTTCACTTGTCCCTCGTTCTGGCCTGAAACCAAACTGGCTTTCTGGTAGTATTTTTTCGGAGATTAGTATAAGCCTATTCAGTAGGACTTTAGCAAAAAATTTCCCAGGAATACAGAGCAGTGATATGCCACGGTAGGAGTTACCATCGGAGCGGTCTCCTTTATTCTTGTACAGAGTACATATACGCGAGATCTTGAAGTTATTTGGTACAAGTTCTTCACTCCACATCAGAGAAAATAATTTCCAGAGGGTATTGTGTAGGTTCTCTTCGCCGTACTTAAGAAGTTCTCCAGGAATGTCGTCCACTCCGACCGCCTTCTTGTTTGGTTGATTTTTTATTGCTGCAACTACTTCATCAAGCGTGGGTGGTTCACTTAGTTCAGTTGCTTCGGGAAGTTTTCGGAGTCCTCTAATGTGCTGCAGATCAGCTGCCCGGTCTACATTCAGTAATTGATTGAAGTGCTGCGCCCACCGATCAAGAACGTCTTTTTTCGTTGTAAACCGCAGAGTACCGTTCATAGACTTCAATGGCACATTTATACGAGGCGCACTTCCGACTAGCTTCCTTACTTCAGCATGAAACAAACCAAGTCTATTGTGCTGGGAAAGCCAGTTGATGTAGTCAGCCTTCTTTTTCCACCACTGATCCTTCGCCTCGCGTGTAATGGTTCGAAGTGCCGCGTTACTTTTCTTTATCTCCTCCAAAGTCTCCCGTGAATTCCTGCCTCGCCGACGACGTAACAGAGTGCGGTGTTTTGCAATCGCTTTAGTGATCATTTGATCGTTCTCGTCAAACCAGTCTTCGTTAGTCCGGGTTGTTTTCCCTAACGTTTGAGTGGCCGCATCGATTACTTGCGTACACAGGAGTTCCCATGTCCCCTGAAGTGCACCTTTTGTGTCCAGCGTTGAGATTGCGCTATTTAAAGCCTGAGAGTAATTTGCTTGGATTTCTAAGCTGGATAGCTTATTTGTATCAAGACGGAGGGTTTTAGCTTTGTTGCTTCGGATCGGAGGGCGAAGTTTCAGTTTCATCTTCGTTACCACTAATTTGTGGTCCGTCCAGCATTCGGCACCACGCATAACTCTAGTAACAAGTACTTGTGAGATGTCGGCTTGTCTGACAATGGCATAGTCTATGAGGTGCCAATGTTTTGACCTTGGATGCATCCATGTAACCTTATGTTTTAAAGGGAGTCGAAAGTAGGTATTGGTTATAGCCAAGCCAAATTGCGCACAGAGGCTTAGTAACATTTGGCCATTACTGTTCATGTTACCAATACCATGCCGTCCTAGAACACGAGGCCAAGCATCAAAGTCACGTCCAACCCTTGCGTTGAAATCTCCCAACAGCAAGATTTTTTCCGTGGGACCAATTTTCGCCAGGGTATCTGATAGCTCTTCATAGAATTTTTCTTTGATATCATCGGTATTCGTCATCGTTGGTGCATACACACTGATTAAATTTAAAAACCTCTCATTGTCCATGTGAAGGCGCAAAGTGATGACACGGTCAGATGTGTATATAGGATACTCGCTTAGGTTCTTAGCGATGGAGGTTTTGATCGCAAATCCTACCCCGGAGCACCTTGTTTCAGAGGTGGGAGTCCCTTTCCAGTAAAAGGTGTATCCGCCTCCGTGTTCAACTAATTCTCCTTCGTCGGCCAGGTGGGTTTCGCTAAGTGCGGCTATGTCCACGTTGTAGCGACGAAGTTCCTGAGCCACGATTGCTGTTTTCCTCTCAGGACACAAGTTGGTATCGCGATCCAAAAGGGTTCTAACGTTCCATGCGGCAAATGTCATCTTAGATATTCTAGGCGTATTATTTTTACTCGTTCTTTTTCGACCACGTGGGTAAGGATGCGTAGACAGCCGTGGTTACTGACTCCTTGTTGTTTTTGGGATAAGCAATTTTTGGGACACCTTTTCTAGTCCCGCCCCCATTCGGGGCGAGCAGTGCTTCCCTAAATAGGGCTGCTCGGTCACCCAGGGTGCTGCCGAGCTCACGCTGTTAACCCTTTCAGCGCAAAAGCGACAACTCTCTCTGAGCCGCCTACGTGCAAATGTCAGACAAAGCCCGGTGTGCATCACAACCGAACCTCTCTACCTTCATTAGTCGCCGCAGGGCTTTTTATTCTCCGTGTACCAAGTCCAAAAGCAGTCCGATACGCAGATCATATTTAAGTGCACAAGTGGGCGCGCAACCACAGGTGCACTCTCTCGTCCTCCCTCTCCTGTATCCGATGGAACGGGAACCGCTACGACCAGAGAAGAGTTTGGATGCAGTGTATGGCCGCCAGTTGCCTTGTCCTCTGCTGACGCCCTGGGCATTACACGCTGCCTTGCTGTCTCGCCGTCTCCGCCAAACCACTGTCGCTTATCAACATTCGGGCTGCCATCGCCGCCGAACCAGTCTTCAAGCGCTACGCGGGAGGAATCCGCCCCTTCGTTGCCTCTTCCGCCAGCATTGCCGTACCAAAGCCCGCCTTCTCCGCCGCAGCTGCCGTTGAGGTCTTCACCTGTAACCCTAGGCAAGGGGCCTGTTGGTCTGCGGGAGGTATTTTATTTCCCTCCAGCCCTGCAGGTGTCCTAGAACAACCTGCCGAGCACCCCCTATCCGCCACCTGGGGACGCGTTCCCTAGGGGTGAGGCTCCCCCGAGAATCATTTATAATATGATCTCATGGTCAGTAATGTGTAATGTTATTTTTTACCAATTAACTCTTTGTTTTATTTTCCTTTGATTATGCATTTTAATGCATTTTATTACATGGAATAAATTTAAATTTCTGTTTAAAAAAATACTAGGAAACTTCAAGAACTATATTCAAAAGTAAAAATATGAAGATAATCTAAAAGATGAAATTTACATGGGCATAATAGGATACTTTCAGAGCACACTTTAAAAAAAATCCAACTCATGGCGTTATATAGGGCCCAAGCACTTTTTTCCTTTGGCGTTTGATGATTGTGGTAGATATGGGACACAACACCTGGAGTCATAAACAAACAAAATCTGTTTGGTCACCTTTTTGAGATATTATTTTTTATAGAATGTTCTCAAATAAAGTGCCTGAAGATAAATACTTCCAAAAGTAAATAGATTCATATAATTCCTCTATTCACTAAGGAACATAAATATAAAAATCTTCACACGACTAAAAACGCCTCAAGCCATTTTAAGGCTTCTTTGTTACCACGAATCTCTAAAAAAAAATGGCCAAGTGCGAGTCGGACTTGCCCATGAAGGGTTCCGTTGTAGCAAGTAATGATGTAATGATGGATGTTTGTGTTGTAACTTTGTTTTTCTTAGTGTTTGTTTGAATGACAAAGTTATCTTTGCGCCTTTTAATAAATGTTTTATATCTTAAAAACTGCTTATTTTATTTTGTTCAAACCAATTTATGTAGAAAGTGTGTATTGAGATACATTTAAAAGTTAGAGGGGGGGGGGGGGGGGAAAACATTTTTCCACTTTGGAAGGGTCTGTCTCTTTAACAATTTACTTTTAGGAAAAGTTGAAGAATGGTTTCAGAAACCTCAACCCCTATCTGTAAACACCCCTCAAATACAGGTTTGATGAAAAAAATATTTTTTGGTTTTAGTTCCATTTATGGGGAGCCCCCTTTAATTATTTTAATTTTTGTATAAATCGTAAAGCGGTTCACAGTATTCATCTACATACCAAGTTTCAACTGTGTAGTCCTAATAGTTTCTGCATGGAGTTGCTGCGCATACGGACGGATGGACGGACAGACAGACTTGACGAAACTATAAGGGTTCCTTGTTTCTCTACGGAACCCTACAAAGGTTACATTATATTTTTAAAAGCAATTTATTGACACCATTTTAAGAAAGATACGGCCAGGTGAGCGTCGGAAAGTGATAGCGCTATTTAATCTGATGGGCCGAGGCCTTCAATCGAATCTTCTTGATTACGTCAGGCGTTGTGCCGAGACGTTGGATGGGATCCTCGGAGCTGATTAGCTCCATGTGCCGAGACGTTGGATGGGATCCTCGGAGCTGATTAGCTCCATTGTATTGTATTTGCATAAATCACTGCCAAACTATTCATCCTATAGATACTTTTTAAAATCATCACCATCTTGGGCAGCTTGTTTCCACCCACAAAATATCAGATTATGTAGAAGACAAGAAAGCTTGGGAAGGTGTTTTCTCCAATTCTGTAAAAAATAACGTATAAAGCTGGAGGTTTCTAGTCGCCTCTTTGCCTCCAGCATCTAAAACATTGAGGTGACGGAATTCAAATTGAGTTCTATATTTCCCTATATCTTATATATGTGTTTGTTTAAGTTTAAGTTTTGACATTCTCCAAATGTAACCTATATGTTTCCTATGGAAATAAACTCTTTTTGAATTTTTAATTGAATTGAGTATGAACCTCCTACTTTTTAAAATTACGAGCGCGTAGTTCCTACGGGTTTTCTTACTTACCCAAATTTATTTAAAAATGGCTGACCCGGCAGACGTCCTTCCAACACCATATATTGGCAGAAGCATGAACTGAACCAAATATTTTCGCTTTTTCGGCTGTTCCCTTTGCGTTTTACATTTTTTTCTCGATGTAAGAACCTTCCTGAGACTGCAACGAAAAGTTTAAGAAAAGTTTATCCAAATCGCTTTACCAACACATTTAGCGATTAATTTTATATACAGGATTTCCCGTCAACAATGGATAACCCCGGAGATATTTATAGGACTCATCATTTTGAATAACTCTCACTGTGTAACTGATTTGATCAGAGCAACTTTATTTTTTAGGTTCTGAATCAGGCCTCAAGATTTTTGTCAGCACATAGAGATATCATATTCGCAGTCTTGTAATATCCTTAACAATCTTCAATCATCGCCTAATATGATTGAAAGTTCAAAGGCCCTTGTTCATAAAACAGAGGCAAATTTAATATTTGAACATAGCGTGTCTCGCTGAAAAGGCAAACAGTCGAATACATGGAAGCCCACTTTATTGCGTTTCGTTCTCTGTATTGCAGACTTTAATTAATTAGAGTAAGTGCCGGTGAGCCTCAGGAGATCGGTCATTAATTACTAGACTCTTTGGCTATCGATCTCGTGCTAACAGTACACTTTATTACTTTTGTTAGCGGTAGCACTCTTCGGGCTTTTATTTTGAGTAGTCGGAACGCTCTGGTTGAACGAAGGATTAAATAATGATCGTGGGTATACACTATCTACTGTTAGGTTGATGGAATATGCACTAGGGTCTGTCTCAATATTTTTATTCGACTACATTACATCGTACACACACAAGGCTACTATATAGAAGCTAAATATAAGGCGACTGCAAAAGAAAACTCACGTGTCTGTTTACGTAATGAAATCGGATGGCTATCCATTTAAACATTTACATAAACAGGCATATACATTGCTTCTAACCCCATACTAGGATACTCTGTGTCGTGGGAACGAGAAGCAGCGACTTCAAACACATATAAACATCCAAGACCTGGGGTTTTTTATTGTCCCCAGCCGGGGTTCGAACCCGGGACCTCTCGCATGGTAGGCAGACCCACAACCGCAGCGCCACAGAGGTCTTCAAAACGTCATACACTCATCGGTTTTTTAAGTTGCGCCGCTATTGACAAAATCGGCAGTCGGATGTCCTGTAAATGTTGGAGCGACGTGAGTACGGTAAAACAGGAAAGCGGAAAAAACATTACACAGAGAAAAAACTGAGGCCATGTTTACTTCCTGGTATCTGTTCGGAACATCCGATAACGTCTGTCACGTAAATACTTGTAATAAAATAATTCATCACATACGTGTTTGTTTATTGAGCACGCACAATATGTGCCGGGTTCGTATGTGTGCGTGTAGTGATCTCGAGGCTCGTATGCGGAGGCTTATGCCTCACAGATAGTTGACGGAAGTCGTCTAATCGCAGCGGATAATCCCAAATCGATGAGCCGCATACGTATCCTCTTCCCTGCCCCCAAACATTTCATACCCCCTCATCTATATTACGACACCGCTTAGCTGTCTATGTACTTCCACTTAACGGATGTCACGCACGATACTTTCATTGTAAACTCCTCATAAAATCGCTTGCATCACTGCCAGCGCATTTACAGTTCTCAGCGCAAATAAATGTGATGAAAACGTTAGGGATGAGATTTTAATTACAAAAATAATATTAAGCCAGTCGTCGAATAAAAGCAATTTAGGAAAAATACGAGCGGCCGGGCGCAGGAACAAAGGCAGATATTTCCATGTATGAAAAGCATAAATAATTTTGATTGTGGCCACCATGCACATAAATAAAGAAGTAGGTTTGACACCCACACGTGTATTTGCACATAAGCACACGAGGGTGAGCAAATAATGTGGGCGACGGAGCGCGGAGGCGGCGGATAAAAATAAAAAAAAATACTGGCTGGATCGCAACGAGGATCCGCGGAATCTGACACGGCAGTGTGCCGGGCGTGTTGGGAAGAATCTAGCACGATAGCCGAAAAGAAGGATAATATGCTAGAATGAATCTCTAAATAGAAATAACCTCGCCTTTTCTCATATTTCTTTCTATGTGCAGTAAAAATATTGATCATCGATTAACTTTTCACTTTAATTTTATCAACGACTCCGAGTAAATTTCGACTTAAGTTATTCAAACTAAATCCGATAGCTGGTATCTAGCTGATCACTTTTTGGCCTGTCTATAGGTATGTGGCGGATAGAATATCATTGTACTTCGCACGTTATTTTCATTTTTGTGTGTGTCGTCGGAATACACATTTCGGGTATATAATATTTACACTGGGCCCAAATTTTATTTCACCTCAAAGGAGCGGACGGACATCTGCCGGTGACAAGCGGTTTCGGCAAATATACTCACGCCCCGAGGTGTTTCAGCTTTTCATGTGTTATTTACTTATCCCTTACAGCCTCCTTAATTATTGTACAACTTTGTGTATTCCTTATTTCCAAAACACGAATGCAATATCGCGTTTTTCCGAGAATATTTTTTTATTACTGGTAAACGATAATCTATACTTTAAAAATAGTAACAGAGCATACTCGTCAATTAATTTAAACCCAAGCGAACGGTGGAGAACAAAAAATAATGAGTGTTGTTGTTTCAATCAATTCGCTCGCTTATACAGCTCTGGGAGTTAATTGTTCTGTCGACTTGTGCAGATGTATTTTTATGTACATGTAAGATTTTTTTTGCGGTCAGGCGACAATGTAAACGGGCTTTAACTTCCCGCCCAACTTTTGTGTTAAATGTATTACGGTTTTTAGCGAATGTGCAAAATTGGACGACAAACGTTGTATGTACTCGTAGTTCTCATTGTGCGGGTCGGATCCGTCACTTTTGACGAATGAGATTAGCGGATGAGCGCTTTGTGACAAGTACTCGTGACAATAACCGGACTGATGAACCCTTTATCTTTGAAGTGTGTAATGAATTAGCGAATACAATGTAAAGTGGTACAAACTAGGCGCGCCTCGCGCCTGACGTCGCCCTCGTTTCGCTAAGGAGGAGTTATGGCGTAAAGTAATGGGAAACCGCCTTTGTGCACGACGCTTTATATGCTCGTAAAGTCACTTGTCAGTTTGTGACGGCGCGGCCGGCGACGCCCACATATCATGTCCCACCTTGCGGGCGGATATCTTGCTCACAATGAGTTACCGCTTCCTTAGTAAACACCTATTATTTGCTCGATCCGGCACAGCCTAGCCGACACCGGCTCGAAGCCGTGCGGCGATCGCGGCGGGATTCGCCGACTACGTGTCACGTCGTGCCGTGAAAAACAAATTTAGTAGGCGGCCAATGTCTAAGTTGACTCTCACTGGTTGGAATGCGGCCAACCGCGCCTCCATTCCTGCCGGAAAATAGGGAAAGTTGTGCCAAATCGCTGTTTACTCTTTTATCGTTTGTTTCTATATAAAAAAATATATTGGGGGCATAAAAGTCAATTTCGTTGAAAATGTTGATACTGATTTGTTTTGCTCTTAGCCGTTATTTAGGCGAGGTTGTTTGGCAGAGCCGCAATGAGTTGTTTGCGACTGCAATTCACGAGAGGCACACTGTAAGTCCCTCTACAAGCCCTTGTTGTAAAATTTCATAAAAATGCATGCACAATTTCTCCGAGCATGTTATTGCCACATGCAATATGCCCTCGTCTCTGGCGCGGGTGAGAGCTCTCGCTCGCGTAGGTACCTAATGTTAAGTTAATCGTCACGTAGGTACGCTGTTATCTAATGTTGAACCCCACCCTAACTAAACTTTGTAAACTATAAGTGCTACAGACGAAGTTAGACAAGCAAGACGTGCTGGCCGGCTCCGCTTACCAACATAAACAAGCTGAAACTAAACGGCTCAGGTAAGATAATATTGATGTAATAGTTTGATATGAGAACGAATAATCCAAGTTCTACTTGCATCGTAAAATTTTAGAGCAAGTAATGTATTTGTTAGTATAACAGAACTTTCTCATCAGACTGCTATAGAGCCCTTGCAAAGAGACTTTGAGCTGGAATGTTGAATGATTTCTGTTTTCTAGTTCGTTTCAACACTCGTTTAATTAAGGGCCGAACAATACCGTCTCTACCTCCTTGATGGCTAGTTAGCATAAAAGTTTTTTTCCAATGTTTTTTTTACTACTTCTTTATAGCCTATGGCTCTAACCTAGTGCTAACACAGTTTTACGTGTTATTAACATTTATTTTAGTTGGTATCAGTCCCCCCCCCCGCACTACATTTTACGATGGGAAATATAAAATGTGGGATGGTAACTAGTGGCCGCTATTGAGACTTTCCTAGCTCGTTGGGTATACATTTTTATTTTTCTAGACTTATTTTAAACTAAGGATATTGAAATATTTATACCCTTGTCTATATGTTGCAAGGATGTGATAATATGTCAAAATCATGTCATTATTTTATAATTTCCCGGGATTTGATCAAATAACTTAGGGATTTGATGATCTAGTAATATTTGAAGGGGAAAAGAAGGAGGAGAAATATTGAAACGATATTCTGAAAACGCGTCTCCGTTGATTTCTTTTGTGTTATTTAGATTGTCGATACCGGATTGGTAAAGCATGAATATTTGCGATCCTTGTTTTGTTTACGTCCAGCACCGGCGTTGATAATATTGGAGACATGATCAAATCCCGGGAAATGATAAAGTAATTACATGATTTTAACATATCCCTAAACAAATCTAGAGATTTGACTAAATTCTGAAACTGGTTTAGTCAAATGATAAAAACAAAGTTGTAAACAATGTAACTCCCGGTCGAAAATGAATTCCATTTGAGCTTCCAATACAGTTCCTCGCTCCGCTCCGCTTCACTCGGCTCCAGGTAATACTTAAAGTCGTAACCTAACACAACCTAACTTTAGTATTCAGACAGAACGTGACCCATAGCTACCAATTTGGCTCTTAATTCTAGTTATTACTAGGAAATTCTAGTATAAACTTGGCGCGGTGAAGAACATGTATTTTCGACATTTCACTGTAATTGTATAGGTTTTCGATCAATTGACTAGATTTTGTTTAGGGACTTGGTCAAGTCCCTAGATCCGTTTAGGGATATGTTAAAATCATGTCATTATTTTCTCATTTCCCGGGATTTGAACAGATCACTCAGGGATTTGATCATCTAGTAATATTTGAGGGGGAAAAGAAGGAAGAGAAATATTGAAACAATAGTATGAAAACGCGTTTCCATTGGTTTCTTTTGTGTTTTTTAGATTGTCGATACTGGATTGTAAATGTAAAGCATGAATACTTGCGATCCTTGTTATGTTTACGTTCAGGACCGGCGTTGATGACGTAGCCCTTATTAGTCCGTCGAAAAAAAGGGTGCCCGAACCCGATCCGCCCGGTAACGGCTGAATGTAGAGACTTGAAATTTGGATATCTAGATTGATATCTAGAGGAGGTGATCCTCCTGCTAGAGATTTCTAAAAAAAACTTCATCTAAATACGTCCTATGGGCGATGCTGGAGAGTGAAATGATTTTTTTTAATGTACAATACCGGATGTTTATCAGATCGATGCATATGCTTAGAACGAAGATAGTTTAAAATAATTTAGCCTAAACGTGTCTAAGCTCTTTCGTTTTATCGATGTAATATTGTTTTTGACGAAATAACCCCGAATTTTGCGATTTTCAACGATAATTGATTACTTATTCAATCATCACTAATTAATTACTGTTTAGATAATCTAACTTAACTTGTAATAGGCATTATGACTTGGGAATTGTGACTTGGGACAGCAAGTAGCTGGTGAAGATGAAGTATTTATGGATATGCTGCAGGCAGGAGGCAATCCCATACGCAGAGTACTGAATAAGCTCTCTTTCAACTTTATTGATTTCAGAATTCGTTCAGAATTGATATCACAATGTGTTGCTGTCTAACACTAAACTAGTCTCAACTTGACTTATATTTGGAAGTGAAAATTTGGTACACTTGGTTTTTCCAGCGTTTAACAATACATTATTAACTGTAGACCAATTCAAGTTTAAAGAATTATTATAAAGTTCATAAAAATCTTCTTTTTGTTTTTCAATCTTGAAGATCAATGAAGTATCATCAGCAAACAACAATATATTAGTAAATTTCGCCACCATAAAAGGCAGATCGTTAAACGGCCTAATATGAAACCATGATCCATCACATTTAACTCCGTTGATGTATGTCCTTTGAATTCTATTGCTTAAGATTGCTTAAGATCTAACGCTCTATTTCTAAAAGACCTTATTAGAAGAGTATCATGATCAACACAATCAAATGCCTTCCATAGAGCACAAAAAACGCCGTTAGCATCTTGTGCATCGTACATCCGTAGTCGATTTACCCCTAATGAAACCGTATTGTTTGGCATGGAGTTGTTTTGCACGGTTGAAGTGTGAGAGCTTTTGATTGAGTATAATATTTTCAAATATTTTACTTAGATCACTAAGTCTTCCATCAGGAAGATCAGAATTTGTTCTGAATTTTGCAGGATCACCATTGTCTCCCGATTGACCAGAGGTATCAGTTTACAATGTGTCATGACCTCTGGGAAACCTCCATCATCAACACATTTATTGAATATATTAGCTAAGTATGGGGCTATAACCAGAATGACTGAACCAATGACTTTGACTGATATACCCCACAGGTCTTCAGTATTTTTTAAGTTAAGTAATCTTAAAGTTATGACAATTTCCTGGGGATATACACGATGAAATTTTCATCAGTGATGATATGATTTTGAATTTCATCGTGTATATTCAATAGTCATATTCAATAACAATAATAAGACATTTAAGCAGAAATAATTGACCCTACGTATAACTTTGCCAGTTTCAACGTTTATAATTTTCCAAACCGTTTTCATTCTATTGTTTGAATTTTTCCGTTAACGTGTAAAGTTTTTGTATTTCTACAAACCAACTTCAGCCACAATATTCAGCCGAGGGAACCGCGAGAGCGTCATTACTTGCGAATCATAACTTGTGAAATATTAGTTTAATTTCGGAAATTTGAAAACTATATGATTCAAAATTAAATTTTTGAATATTTTCGTGTTTTGTTCATAAAGGTCTTACAAATTTTGATTAACCGTTGTTGTCACTGACACATCGCGATTCTGAACCGCATGCCGTGGTTATAATTAAATTCAAAACCTTTAACGGGAAAATGACATTTGGACATGACATTGCGTCTCGAAAGGTTAAAAACATTATTGAATTCTATTGGAATAATGTTGAAGAAGTCTGATTAAATTTTGTTCGGGTTCTCTTTACAAAAGTCCGGGCCTGGCTAATTCATATTTAGTTTTCTCGTATACATTTCTAGTCTATAGGATGTAATTGGCCTATAAAATGATGGATCAGCCTTACTAGCAATGGGGAATGAAACTATTTGACCGCTGTGATCAGTATGTAAGCAGTTAATCACACTTTTAATTGTTAATGCACAATCACAAAAAACGTTACTTAAGGATGTTTGGCTGGAAGTGTTATTCAAGTCGGCTCTAAAAATGCCTGATACAAATTAAATGATTTAAATTAAGTTATAAATCGTTGTTTCATCGTTGTTTCCACAAGTAAATTACATAGATTAGTGAGGGCCTCCTCCATAATTTTCTCAAATAATACGAAATAGCATTTTCCTTCCCTCGGAGGTCTGTAGACACAATCAATAATATGACTATCTAACTCAACACAGGATAGCTCTATTTATATTTCTACAGTCAGGTGGTAACCTCAGCAGTCATTCTGTTGTAACAACTGTCAATTTTGTTATTGTTTATGTTAAAAGGCATCACATTTTCCGTTAACCAGTGTTCTGCAATTCAAATTACATCGGTATCAAATTATTAAGAAATATTCTATAACCTGAGTTTTGCCGATGATCTGGTCTTGGTGGCTGAGAACGTGGCTGATCTACAATCTTTACCCGTAGAAATGTACGAAGCATCCCTGAAGACTGGCCTTAAGATGAACTTGTCTGTGACCAAGATAACAGTTACGATATCAGATGGACACATCCATAAGCTGCGACATCAACATTGCTGTTTATGATTGTCCCATAGACGTGGTTGAGGAGTATATCGATGGTGATATGGAACCCTTTGTGCGCGAGTCTGACTCACCGCACTGGCACTGGATGGCTGTCCGTTGTATGTGGCATTTGTTTCGGACACTTCCGCGTTTCGGATGAAACGTTAGGCTGTAGGTCCCGGCTACTGTAGCTACTCGGAGGTAGTAGTCATAAAGCTATGTCAGAGGCCCTAATAGGGCAGCTTGATAACTTTTAACAGTCGGTTTGATCACAAGCCCGACACCCCTCCATCAAACCGCACTGAGCCAGGAGTATGGCTCAATATTTCTCGTATCCGGTTAAAGGCCTCTCGGTGGCGACATTAATTGCCTATATACATTTATTATTTATTATAATTCATTTACCGAGTGAGCGAACCGTGTCCGTCTCAGCTTAGGCGACAATGAAAATGGATGAAGTGTTGATTAAAATCAGCGATAAAAACAAATTTTTTATAATTTGTGGTGATTTTAATGTTAATCTGTTAGAGGATAATAATATTTGTACTAGATTAAAATCTTTATTTTTATGTCACAACATGAACTATCTGTTTTTGGAGCCTACTAGAATTACTGCAACATCTGCTACCTGCATTGACAATATATTTACTAACATTACGCCCATTTTCAAATCGGTCATCAATAAATTAACCTCTGATCACTCTGGTCAGATAGGTATATTCAATATTAAAATAAAAAAGGACCAAAAAGAGGATATTACATGTGTGCCCGTTAGTGACACTCGGCTTGAACACTACAGGAATATTATTTTAGATAAACTATGGGTAATACCATACAGTGACGATCCAAATTTGTTGTACAACTCAGTATTTAACCTTGTCAAAAATGAATATGATACGGTATTTAAATCAAAAACTATAAAAGTTAATAACAAAGCTTTGTTTAGTGATTGGGCGACAGTTGGAATTCATAGGAGCAGACGAAGATTATATGAACTCTATGAAGAGAAATCATATAACAAAAATACGGCCTTTCTAGATTTTGTTCGTAGTTATTCAAAAATGTTTAAACGCGTTTGTGCCGTAGCTAAATCTAATTTCATTAAAAACAAAATTGAATCTAGTAGCAATGTAATGAAAACGACTTGGCAAATTATAAACAGAGAGACTGGAAAGGCCAAAGCTACACATAATAACTTCAAGCTTAAGATAGATAATCAATTGCTAAGTACAGACCTAGAAGTAGCAAAAGCTTTCGAAAATTTCTTTACGGACATTCCAGTTTCAACAACCAAGTCTTTAAATTCATCTCCCGCTGCTGCTGAATCTATACTTAAATAAACTTTGAGGAATGTAAAACAGATTTTAAATTTAGGCACGTAAATAATGAAGACATTGTAAAAGCGTTTAAATCCCTGGAAATGAAAAAGACAGCTGACGCCCATGGTCTATCAGTAAAAATTATTAGTTCCATTGTAGATTGTATTGCACCTCACCTTTGTTGTATATTTAATCAATGTATAGATAGTGGTGTGTTTCCTGACTTGATGAAACTAAGTAAAGTTATACCTTTATTCAAAGCTGGTAGTACATCAGACCCCACCAATTTTAGGCCCATATCGATACTACCAACGCTTAGCAAAATATTTGAAAAACTCATACTTAATCAATTGCAAAGTCATTTTTATCTCAATAATTTAATTCATATTGCTCAGTTTGGTTTCACAAAGGGTCGTTCAACAGCCGATGCTGGTGTTGAACTAATCGACAATATTTTTGATGCCTGGGAAGACGCAATGGATGCAATAGGTGTCTTCTGCGATCTATCCAAGGCTTTTGATTGCGTCCATCATGACACTCTTGTCAGGAAGTTACGCCATTATGGTGTAAAAGATCAGGCACTTGGCCTTCTGGAGTCATATCTAACAGATAGGGTTCAGATGGTCGATGTTAATGGGAAAAGATCACCTGGGTCTTCAATAAGTATGGGCGTACCGCAAGGTTCAATTCTTGGTCCTTTCTTGTTTTTAGTATATATTAATGATTTACCTTACCTTGTTAAAGCAAAACATGGGTTAGTATTGTTTGCCGATGATACTTCTTTGATATTTAAAGTTAAAAGACAGCAATCAAATTATGACGAGGTAAACAATGCTATCTCTAGTATAGTGAACTGGTTTACTGTTAACAAATTATTACTTAATGAAAAGAAAACTAAATGTATTAAATTCGTGTTACCCAATGTGAACCCGGTAACTACAGACATATTTATAAAAGGACAGAGATTGGACCTTGTGCAGTCGACTGTCTTTTTGGGCATTACTTTAGACGCCAAACTACAATGGGATCCTCATATAAATAAATTGTCGAACAGACTGAGTTCGGCAGCGTTCGCAGTTAAAAAAATTAGAGCTCTTACCGACGTAGACACCGCTAGACTAGTCTACTTTAGTTACTTTCATAGTCTAATGACCTATGGTATTTTATTGTGGGGTCACGCTGCGAATGCTAATAGTATATTTATTCTGCAGAAACGGGCTGTTCGTGCAATTTATAGATTAGGACCTAGAGTGTCACTGAGGGAAAAGTTTAAAGAAATCAATATTCTGACATTTGTGTCTCAATATATCTACGACAATCTTGGGTATGTAAAAAGAAATATAACTAATTTTCAGAAGTACAGTGATATACACAATTTTAATACTAGAAATAAAGACAAGTTGGTTGCTTATGTAAGCCGACTACATAAAATTAGTAATTCTTTTAAAGGCAATTGTATACGCTATTACAATAAGGTCCCTACTGATATTAAAAACTTACCTTTAGACAAGTTTAAAATAATAATAAAACAGAAATTGTATAAAAAAGGTTACTACAGGATATCTGATTACTTAGAGGACAGATGTCCATGGGAATAGATTGTTTGAGTAACAGGCTGTTTCGATATATAATTAGCATTCATTTTGTAATTTGACAATATTTTATTTAAAAAAGGAAACGCAAAAGATGCGACGACTGTGGAGTTTCTTCGGTGAGCTCTTCTCCACAGATTCCGCCATTGGGTTAGTGAACTCACCCAAAAAAATGTAATGACGGATCTAAGTGATGTAACAACATCCTATGGAAATAAATGATTTTTGATTTTGATTTTGATTTTGAATGCTTTTCCAATGCAATGAATTTCCGATGGTTCTTTTCAGGTTGCATTTTTCAACCGATACTCGTGAAATTTTTAAGCAGGTTTGATAGTTCTATGTATTTTTTTGTTGAATTAGTTTTTGGGTATTTTTTTAAATGACGGAGCTATTAGGTTACAATGTTACGTAAGGCTACTTTCATACTCCAAGTACGTCACCAGGTGCATTCATAAGTTTGTTTGTCGCATTGAAATTAAATGCAGCCGGGTTATTTGTTTTTATGATAATTCTGCTTGTTCACCCGATAAACTTTGAGGGTCGGGTGTTTGAAGGGGTAGAAAAAAAAACTCGAATTTCCTGTTCAAATTTTGCGAGGTCTATAACTCACAGCGTCACTAGTTTAAAATGGTTTTATTTAGCTTGCCTTTGTTTGTGTCTAGTATGTGTGAAATCTAGTGTCATTGAAATTTCACTCCCTTTCTTTGGCAGATTAATCTAAAAATTATATGTATATAGGTATATGTGTATTCAATACTGGCTGACCAGACAGACGTCCAGACCCAAGATAACTGGCCGCATCGAATTTTAGAGGAAAAAACAAAATTACAATTTCGAATTTACAATTTCGAATTTGTTGCGCGAGCCCCCGACGTCCGCCGTGGTCTTAAATTCTTTTATAAAATCCCCATACTAATTTTTTTCTCGATTTTTCGGCTGTTCACTTTTAGTTTCCATTATTTTCTGTCCTCAACTAATATTAAAAAAATATTAACTAAACCGTACCAGCTGTTTGCGAGATTCGCCTTTACAACATTTTGGGATTAATTTTTAGGGTTCCGTACTCGAAGGGTTCTAAACGGGACTCTATTACTAAGCCGCCGCTGTCCGTCTGTCCGTCCGTCCATCAGCCGGCTGTATCTCATTAACAACAACTGGTAGACAGTTTTTTTTTTTGCAGAATGCGTATTTCTGTTGTCGCTACAGCATGAACTACACGGGATTCTATAATTAAAAAGGGGTCCCCATACAAGAGACTTGTTTTAATATCCCTGGACCCGGCGACTTACCAAATCATCATCATTGAAATATCAATGTAAATTTACGTCGCGAACATTACGTCGTCGGTGGCGCAATTGGTTTAACGTCAGATCCTCAGTCTGCAGGGCAGTCCCTACACAGATCGCAACCAAGTTCGATTCGTTTTTTTTAAAATGACGTCTTCAGAGTTTTCCTAATTCCTTACAGTGTTGTGGTGGCACGGAATACCAATTTTCTTAATTGTCATCCAATTCATTATGTTATATTTCTAAAGATTGCTAGTTAACATGAACAGTAAATGTAAAAAACCGCAGGCCGATCCATGTTTAAAAAAAAACGGCCAAGTCCAAGTCTTACTCGCGCACGAAGGTTTACGTACGACCGTACAATGGTAGGGATGTTGTGGAGTGAATTATTTGGATTTTTAATAGCAAAATTTTGTTTACAAAGTTATTGGTGCGGCTACTTTCACATTCCATGTACGTAACTAGGTACATTCATAAGTTTGTGGTATTAAAAAAATTGTTGTATGAGAGCCCTCTTATATATTAATTTAACTCTGCTTTTAGTATTTGTTGTTATAGCGGCAACAGAAATACAACATCTGTGAAAATTTAATCTATCTTACTATCACGGTTCATGAGATACAACGGACAGACAGACAGACAGACGGACAGCGGAGTCTTAGTAACAGAGTCCCGTTTTTACCCTTTGGGTACGGAACCCTAAAAATTATACTACATAAGATTAGTACGTCAACGAAGGCCGAGCCACGCATTAAAAAAACTTAGCATGTATAATAGAACAGTGCGAATCCGAAGTTCGAGCCATGTGTTAAAAATTCTACATATAAGAATATTACGATATCAACAGGAGAGTCCAGCGTCACAAATATAGCTCTATTTTTCAGAAAATGCGAGTTCGAAGGCCTGCATTAAAAACCTACCATATATAAGAACAGTGCAAAGCCAAAGTTCCAGCCATGTGTGATAAAATGCCTAAGAAAAGTGCAAAGCCGTAAGCCGATTAAAGCAAAACGGAAACATGCCACGTCTATAGGTTATAGAGTCGCGAGGGAGCAGTCTGAGCCATGTGCTAAAAACATACTTAATTTAAATAATAATAATAATATTTATTTATTTCAGATATACATCCATAATTAAACACGGTAAAATGAAAAATAAATTGAAATAATGACACAAAACAAAAAATAAATTAATTGGTAACACAGAAAACAAGATCTAAGTATGTAAGTTAAGTCCACACACTCATTCGTCATTCTGTCATAATTATGTCTATTACACATCCATCACACAACACATTCACTTACTTCTTATTCCTGTTTAAGTGCACATCCACCCAGTGCTTCATCATAGGGCTGTCGACCCTATCATAATAGGATGCACAAATCGCAATGCAACAACAAAAAAAAACAAAAAAAAACATACCATTCAGAATATTGTGAAGCCGAAGGCCAAGCCATGTGTGTAAATAGTGTAGTGGGTAATTTGCGAGTCACATCTTATAGAGCTGCAAATGAATCCAATAATAATACGGAGCCGAGTTGAGCAATGTGAACACTCCACCAATTGCTATAGAAATGCGAGGCCGAAAGCCATGCATTACGAAAGCTACCATATATTAGAACAGTGCGAAGCTAAGTTTGAGCCTTGTGTGACAAACCAACACCATTCGTCAGGCGACGCCGAAGCCAGTGTACAGCAAAGCAAAAACATTCCTCGGATGATTGCGGTGCAAGACTGTAGGCCGAGCCATGTGTAAAAAAAGACTATATCTAATATACGAAATCAAAAAGGAGTGTCAAGCGTAACGTATACCTTCAACTTATCATTTCTTAGAAAATACGAGGCCAAAGGCCGAGCCATGCATTACAAACACCTAGATACCATGTAATGGAACAAAGCGCAGTTGAAGGTAAAGCCATGTGTGATATGATAAAACAGGATCACTCGTTTGGAAGTGCGAGGCCGAAAGCCGAGCAAAGCAAAACTAAAACATACTTCAAATATCAGAGACGCGAAGACGTTGACTGAGATAGTACGACATCCTGAGGCGAATCAATCATCAGGAATTCCCCACCATCTGCCTGAAGGCCGAGCTATGCATTACAAAACCTACCATATAATAGAACAGTGTGAAGTCGAAGGCGAAACATTTTGTGATAAAGCAACATCACATGTTAGGAAACATACCATATCTAAAAGAGGTGCGAATGATACAACATAAAACATAATTTTACAAAAGAACGTAACACTCCTAGTACGACTGAAGTTCGCACTTGGCAGTTGTTTTTAACAGCCGTCTACCATGCAAAAAGACAAAATATTTATGAATCATCATTTCACTTTGAACTGAGTTAGAATCGTCATGAGTGTTTGTCAAGAAAATTTTAGATTCGTGAAAATAAGCAAAGTAAGATCTCAATTGCATAACATCGTTCTAGTTTAGAAGTTCACCCCGTCCGCTTTGCAGGGTGTAGTAGAAGCATACAATTATCGCCGGTCATTGAATCCCAGGGGTGAGACTGGCCATGAAGAGGTTAACTAAGACGTCTTTTCGGGACTTCGAGGAGACGTGACAAGGAAATTTTATTTATTTTAGTAGAGCTCCGTCCCAGATTCTTGCGGTCTTTGGCATATAGTACTTAGGAACTAAATAGCGTTGTTTTTCTCATTTGAACCCGCTATATATTCCAATGAACTCTAATAAAATATTTTAGAGTACAAACGTCAACAAGATATTCGTCTCAAAAAAGTTTCGGAAATGATGTAAATTCAATTATTTTATTGTATTTCTTGGATTGCTTTTAAAATCTAAAATTCGCTTTCTCATCCTGAAAAAACAGTGTATTCTCGCAAGCTCTAAAAGGTTTTAGTCTATATTATACGGCGGAGGCAATTGTTTTTTTATCACATTATTCACGAGACTCAGATAATTTTGTACATGAATGAATGAATAAGTAAATGGTTATCTCTGCGAATACATTTAGGTAACAACCTGGAATTTTAGATTTGCGAAATTGTTCTTTTGACAATTTCGTTTGAACTGTTGCGAGGTATTATTTGTTTACTAAGTTCCATTACTTTGAACGCCAGTTAACACTATTTTCTGAATAAATTTAACAACTTCATACAAATTTACATGGAGTTTTCTAATTTATTCAGAGAAAAGTGATGACTCGCGTTCAAGGTAGTGGGCCTAGGCTTTGTTTATTTAGCTGTGTCAAATATATTTTCATGTTTAAACTACGTAGGTCTAGATATGTACAGTGTATGACGGGACTTCGAGGAGACGTGACAAGGAAATTTTATTTATTTTAGTAGAGCTCCGTCCCAGATTCTTGCGGTCTTTGGCATATAGTACTTAGGAACTAAATAGCGTTGTTTTTCTCATTTGACCCCGCTATATATTCCAATGAACTCTAATAAAATATTTTAGAGTACAAACGTCAACAAGATATTCGTCTCAAAAAAGTTTCCCCTCCAAAAGACGACCCCTGTGGCGCTGCGGTTGTGGCCATGCATACCATGCGAGATGTCCTGTGTTTGATCCCCGACTGGGGATAAAAAAAAACTGGTCAAGTGCGAGTCTAACTCACGCACGAAGGGTTCGGTACCACCGTACAATGGTAGGGATGGTGTGGAGTGAATAGTTTGGATTTTACATAGCAAATTGTTGTATACAAAGTTATTGGTGCGGCTACTTTCACACTCCATGTCGCTAACCAGGTACATTCATAAGTTTGTATATTGTATTGAAAGAATTGTTATATGGGATCCCCCTTAAATATTGATTTTATTCTGTTTTTTAGTTATTGGTATTATAGCGGCAACAAAAATACATCGTCAGTGAATAATTCATCTGTCTAGCTATCACGGTTCATGAGATACAGCCTGGTGACAGACGGACAGCGGAGTCTTAGTAATGGGGTCCCGTTTTTACCCTTTGGGTATGGAATCCTAAAAATGCCCAGTTCTTGGATGTGTGTGATGACGCTATTTCTGGTTCTCATGACACAGGGTATCATAGTGTGGGGCCAGTAGCAACGTATGTGCCTGTATATAAATGATTATGTTTATGAACATAATAGTAGTTTATGTGACTGCTACATAATGGAGGGCATTAATACTCGAGACTCGAGAGTTTTAATGCCTAATTATGTACAGTTACATACACTAGTTTATCTACACACATATCATAAGCTCTCTTTGATGTGTTCAGGAACCGCATGTTTGACCGGCATTGTGGCTCTGCAGTTGTTTAGCTTGTTCTGTAGTACCAACTTCACAGACAAACTAGGGCCGGCACGCAGGCGGGCGTCGGCGTTCGAAATTTGAATGTCATAATATGCAGAAAAATTACAGATTATGGTCACAATGTGTGATTTTCCAGATTTATTATCCAGATTATGCTGATCGTAACGTGCGGTTTTTGTTCGTGTAATGGAACATCGCTTAACGAATGCAATCAGTGTACAGTGAGAATCGGAATTAGTTGTGTCAGTTCCTTTAACGCTGGTTTATCGAGTAGTTCGAAGTAAGTTGACAAAAAAAAGAGCCATAGAACGTGGTTGGTTCGGAGAAGCAAGGTCGAGTCAGGTTTTTTTTTGTCGCATTCCTGCGAAATGTGTAGGGATCAGAGCCGATTTGGTGCGCGCTGAAAAAATTATGAATAACTAAATAATGGAAGGTTATTATGGAACGATACGGAGAAAGCTATTATTATGTTGACTGCAAATATACAATTGCGTTTGTTTGGTACGAAGTGGCGAGTTTGACATCACGGGTTTGAATATCACTCTAGTGATCTTTGTATAAGACGCTAGCGGTCGGGAAGGCTTAATTAATCGCAACAGCTTTTATGGTCAGCGATCAACAGATTTTGTGTATCGGCAATACCAAATGACTTGAGTGATAACCAACGGTTGATCATAGTAAATATGCATACACAAAGTTTGTAGAACGGCGGACCTGCATGGCATGTTTGATTGAAATTAGACCCTGTGTAGTTAGGGATAAGAAGCTTTCGCTTGGGCAGCGTGTGTTCCGCAAAGGACGCCATTTTTTTCAGACATGTGGGGTCTATAAATACGAGAGCGTGGGAGGGGGAGGCATTCAGTCTCCGCGTCAAACTACTGTGACACACGTCTTTCGGGAATTCTATACAGTTCGGTTCGCCGTTTTACGCGTCTGGAACTGGAAGAGTTGTGATTGCGTGTTACAGTGGATTTTCGTGAGTGTCTGAAGCGCCGAGATATACCTCGGTTCCTATCCTTTAAATCAACCTACCCCAAATTCCAAAACTATCCTTGGGTCGTTAGATAAGAACTTGTAGGTAATTGATCTGAGTCTGAGTCTGGGCTTGGAGCAACCCTAATTTCCTTTTTCCTTCACCATATGGTTCCTGGATTGGCTCTTAGGATATTCGCGGGCTAATCCTCTCCTCATTCCTTTCGAGTAGCGAGTTTTGAAATTCCCACACACACAGTCATTAAACATACAAAAACATTCAAATCAAACTCAACCATTTTAGAGTGGTGTCGATAATGGACGTGGTATAACACTAGGATTTTAGACTAGGCTAGACAGGAGTTTAGTTGCGGCTAAACCTAGGTTGGCAGGGCATAGGGAGACTATTTGATCGATGAGGTTCCGCGGATGGAAATAACAAATTCAGAACAAAGTATAAACGTTGTCAACACAGATAACCTATCCTGTTGATATTTTTGACATTTGAGCGATGTCGGGGACGCGCGAAGAGATCAAATTACAGTCTAAAGTTCATTGTTTAGGACCGGGTAGATTGTTTTGCTTTGCCTTGGATCGATTTGGATTCAAGTTGCATTTTTAAATTAAATGTAAATTTCGCTGGAGGTCTAATGTGTAGGCTGCGTCTAGTATTTATTGCTGGGCTCAGTCGAGGAAGTGCTGAGGTTAGTTAGATACATAAATCGGTATTTCCCGATGTATGTACCTCGCTGTGGAGTGGGTTAGATCTCCAAAAGCGCTAATGAAAACGTTTCGATAACATCCAGCTCAAATTGCGCAGAGTTGAAGGTTTCAAAACGTTACGGACCTTTTGAGGAAACCGCTAGTTCAAACCCATTTCGGAAAATCAAATCGCAGTTGTGTAAACCCGGTCTATTCGGATCGTTATTGCCGTGAACTAATTATATAATTGGAACCACCACAAGCCGCTACTAGCGAGCACATGAAATATCATTGAGTACTCACGTCGTAACACTACGACGGATATCTATACGATATCCCAAACAAATATTATAAATTGTGGTCGACCGCTAAAAGAAGTTCCAAGCGCCCATATATACAAAAAATAAATGGTACCATCACACAAAATACAACAAAGATCGATCTGGCGCAATACACCGCTAACTGACTCGAAATACCGGCTTGCGGGCATACATGCTTTCTCTGTCTTACTTGAAACTCTAACTTCCTGAACCAATCTTCCGTTCGACTATTGTACGCCTAACGAACTTCTCAACGAACGAGAAATTCAGACTTATCATTCTTAACTTACAAATTTTACAGCTGAATCGGGACATCTTTTTTGGGGTAGATAGAATAGACGATCATAGCTTCTGATAGCGGTGGCTCGACCTTAGCCTTTATGCCGTTACATACGCAGTAAAGAGGGTTTATGATACGTGTGTAGATAAATTATATAACATTTCGTTTAAAACAACATTTTAATCGATATTTAAAGAACACCACACCAACAGATAACTTTGTATTTACGTAGTGACGTAGATTAATATACTCTAAATACGTTTCTTTATTTAAATAAATAAAAAAAAAATGTAGCCCATTAATGTCACCACCGAGACGCACAGTTACGAGTAAGATTAAGCCATACTCCACCATCAAATTCCTTTATCTTAATAAGATTTTTTTTTTGATACAGTTATAATCACTGAAAAGACAACTGTCGACTCCGCGAAATCGTTTAAAATAGGTCATCTCAGACACTTCAAACGCCTCCCGCGCCCTTATTCTCCATTCTCCAAATAAAAGATGGGTGGATGAGTCAGCAGCACGCGGGCGGGCGCTGCGTGGAAACTTGCTGATTCCTCAACTTGCCGCTGTGCTAATGAAGTTGTACAGTGCCCTTACCCCGCCCTCCGCCCGGACTTTTACCCCCCGTCACGCGTCCCGTACACGTCACGTTCCAGGTTACGTACACTTTTTGCGGGCTCTTACTTTGAGCGTAGCAGGGATTCCAATTGGACGGAACTGGTGTAGCTTAGGTTGAAGTTGACTTCACGTAAAACATAATTTCCAATGAGGCGGGCGTGTTCGGGATTCGTTGTTTGTAGTGATTACGCGCCTTAGGCGAGCCTGATTTACATGGGGATGTTGTGTTTCGTGAAACTTTTTATTTGGTGTTGAGTTTTCAATTTCAGGATGTGGAGCGAGCGAATGTTTTTTTAAATATCGTTTGTTTTGGATCGAGTTTATTGTCTTCGATAGCAAGGTTTGGTACAAATCGAAGATCTTAATTAAATTGAGCACCGATTTCAATTAACTTAAATTGAGTACACGAGAACTCGGGATTTACGAACAATGATAGATTCTTACTATTTTACACACACAACATATTGCATCATGCATTTTCTACTGTGCCACACATAGTACATATGTGCCCAACGCTAACTTAACACTCTATAGGGTGACGGAGGGCTATCTTATCGCATTCTGATCTGTTCTTATTTTATTTATACATTTACTTTTTATTTATTGCCTTTAATCTTAACTATAATAGATTATATTTTATGCGGTATAAATAAAATTTCATTATAGTTTGTTTTTGATACCGAGCCTCAACATTTGATACTTAAATATTTTATGTACGTACGTACCTTCAGTAACGAGTTGTGTTGTATAATGTATAGGTACTATTGAACAGCAGGCACCTTATTTATGTGTCAAGAAAAGGAACAATATTTTATTTCACATGTACATAAAAATGTTGTAAAATACTTATAAAAATATCAACAAGTCTCGGATTATTCGCTCTTCACCGCCTGATGGGGCCCGCCAAGGCACTAAGGAGCCGTTTACAATAGATGCATTCATTTTCCATTGTTAAGCGCTCAGCTAGAGCGGTTTCACATTGAGATCAGCGGATAGATTTGTCTGAGAGCTGGAAAAATGAGCGGTTTTACCCCAATGCCTCAGAGAGAGGGTAGGGTTTATACATATTGTACTTTTGTACACATGTTTTGGGCATTAGCCGGGAGGACGCCCAAGCTCAGAATTTGGCGGTCAGTTAAAGCCATGCTGTGAGCCTTCACTGCCTCTCCCTTGGGAAATGACAGCGCCAGTATCACATTTAATTACCACTTTATTTGAGCATTATGCTATTATGTCTATCACTTTACCGCGGGGTGTAGCATATATTATAAATAAGGCATCATCATCATTGACAAAAAAGACTTGCCAATCTGGCGGCTAGTATTTAATCGCACATCACATCAAAAATAATGATTTTCACAGAAAAAAAAGGATCAGCAAAAACACTTTTGTGAACTCAAGTTTATGTATTAAGTATTTTTTGTTGTTCTTGCATTTTCAACCTAACACGAAGGATAAAGGGCCCTCACCAGCTACCGCAGCATTTTGTCCTGATATTTGTTGTGCAAATCAGTATTTTTGATGTGCAGTTTAATATTTCCCTGACTTTATTAGCTCGTCTATGAAAACAGTAAAACCTAAACGTTTAGCTATCTATCTATCTATCTATCTAAAAGGCGTGACGCAAAGTTATGAAACTCACTAAGAAGTAAGTAATACACGGTATTGTAAGTGGCAAATCTATTTCCCTTCTGGCGTAAGCCCTTTAACCGACATCCTGCAGAATCAACTGCTAGCCCGAAGCACTCCCACATCCTGCACCTCCCCTTGAAGACACAATCTCCATTAGCTCAGTGCTAATTAAACGTCGCATGGTAACTTCCTTGTCTCACGGCAACTTCGCTCGCAGCGAACTTTCGAATTCCTACCAAGTTCCGGCAAATTGGTTCCGGCGCACCAATTTCCGAAATATTCGGCGTTGTAAACATTCCCGCGTAGCAGGCGTTTTTAATTGTGCCGGTTTGAGGATAAACCTCAAAAGAGAAGCAGACATTGATATCATACTATCGTTCTAATACCATGCGAATAGGAGCTTATTGTTATAAAAATATTTGGGTATATTATTTTTTTTAATGTAAGGGATGTTTTGTTCATAATAATAAAAGGCTAGTATATAATCGCACATCAAAAATACTGAATTGTACAGCAAAAAAGGATAAAAAAAACATTGTTTTAAATATTTTACGTGTACTTAAGTTTATGTTTTAAGTATTTTTTGTTGTTCTTACATGTTCAACCTAAACCGAAGTTCTGACAAGTACTTCGCTTCACTCACCCCCTTTACTCTTCACCGCAGAATTTAGCCCTGATAGTTGCTGCATAAATCAGTATTTTTGATGTGCAGTTTAATATTTCCCATAATGAAATACTAACCATAATAGAACAATAAATAACGCTTTTTTTTTTAAAGCTAGGAATATCAAAAGTGCGGCAAGTATGCGTAAAAGCTGAAAACATGTATCCAGTCATACGGTATATCATTGAAGATATTGCTTAATATTTTCCTGTCCCCTAATTCTGCGGAATCCAGACTACGCAACCGTAGCACATTACTACGACGTAGCTACTACGCCGTAGCGGCACTACACACGATGATCTCAAGGTAAAATAAAACCGGTCAAGTGCGAGTAGGACGTCGCACCCGCATACGAAAGGTTCCGTACCATTATGCAAACCATTATGTACCATCAATGTAAAACGACAGTCTTTTGTACGAGTATAGCTATTTAATTTTTATTAATAAAATATTAAATTCTAGGTTGGAAAAGAGTTTTGTATATGTAGTATGTAAGTATTGATCTATGTACTCTTTAATTTTCTTTAATCTTCTTTCAGTATTGATCTATGTACTCGGGTTAATTCTTTGCTCCAATGAGCAAAGAATTAACCCGAGTACATAGATCTTCGACACAACGATAGTGACTTGGTCATACGTCGGTATTTAATTACTGTTCTAGAGAGTTAGTTAAGTATCTGATTTAACCAACCAACTGCGACATATATATTAGAATGAACAAAAATCGTAAAATGACAAATAACTAAGCGCAAAACTCAACACCTGCAATTAAAGATTTTTTCCGATAAGATCGGGAGAGTCCAGTTTTCACCGATAAACAAATAAAACAAAATGGCTAAGAAAATGGTCATACCAATAATTTATTGTATGCGTACTTCTTTTAATTCTTATAACAGGTATGTTTCATTATTTTTTGTTATAGCGGCAATAGAAATACACCCTCTGTGAAAGCTTCAGCTCTCTATTTCGGTTGATCCGATAGAGCCCGGTGACAGACGGACGGACCGACGGACAGCGGAGGCTCAGTAACAGGGTTTGGCACCCTTCGGGTACGGAACCCTGGAAAGGGTGGATTTTTGTAATGACTTACAATCAATACCTTCGTTTGGGTAATTCCCGTTATGTTCCCAAGTTCCTTAACGTACCTACTTTTGGTAAGAACAAACATCATCAAGAGCGCGAAGAACTGAAAAATATTTAATTTGCATTTTGGATCTTGTTAGAGAGAAAACACAATATTTCTCTAAACGATACCGATTAATTTAAACTTTTAGTTGAATACTTAATTTGAAATCCATTCACTCCAGATTCACTATCAGTAAATCTGAGCGGAACCCACAAAAAATACTTATTATTCAGCCTAAACTTTTGCGTCGACAAACTACCCCGAAGTTTGAAAAAGTTTATAGTTATTGGAGACGTCGGGAAGAGCCCCCCACCCTATCTTATTTCAATTTTAACGGTCCATTGATTACAAGCCTCCGTTCGCTTGCTTTCGCGCTCGCTCACTCTTGCTGCGGTACACTGTCGTCACCTCTCTTTCACTCCTGCTACGCGGCATGAAAGGTTTTATCCTACGGCATCATCGAAAGAAATGGGGAAGGAGCGAGTCGGATTTTGAATAAGTGGTTCGTAGTTGCCAGTCGTGTCTTCGGGAACAAGACGACAATAAAATTTAAGCAAAAAGGATGGATGTAATTTTCACCGCCTATTTCTAACTAAAGTATTGTATGTATTTGTTTATTGACTACGGCAAGTAAGCTTAATCAAAGCGAATTCGAAAGAAAAAGTATAACGAGTATATAAAAATATCATGTTAGATAACATTTACAATACTTATCGATAAGACAAATTACTGAACACGAGAATCGTAAAAATAATGACAAAGAGTATGGATCGATCGGATACTTAATTTTATGTAGGTACCGTAAAAACAGTATCAACTGTGCCCGCCCACATACTAAATTAGTATACAGTCCAATAGAGACAATTCCATTGATACTTTACTGTAACATAACATAGCGTCACGCCTTTTCCCATACGGGGTGGCAGAGGCATAATTGTTAGTCAATACTCCATTTTGCGTGACTGGGGGCTAGCCCATCACCGCAGCTATGGAGTAATGAAGGTTTTCCTCACGATGTTTACCATCACCGTTAGAACGTCCGATAATGTACTTAAGATAAATTAATTATCTCATTGGTACAAGGCCAGGATTCGAACCTGCATCTCCTGTGTGAGAAGCAAGCGTAAAACCCATTAGACCACGGAGCTGTTTTTAGGTACTATACAGGTTTTACATATTCATAATATAGTAAGTAAATCATTAATTCAAGCTTAGTTAAAACGCATAAAATCATGTTACTTTTAAAGAAGATCCCTAAAAAGAAAAAAAAAGTTATCGCATCAAAATAGCGAGCTCCCGCGATCTCATTAAAATTGCTCCGCGCAAGTATTCGCCTCCAATTTATTAAGGTCCCCCCCACAAAGTTGATTAGGTGGAATTCCGAAAGTAAATACGGATAGGTAATATCGAAATGCGTGCGGTCTATTTAAACTACCTCAATATTAATAATGCAAACGCTCATTCTCATTGCTCATTCCTAACTTTGTCATATCGGAAGTAACTCACATAAACTTTCTTGCTCGTTTAATTCGAGATTAGAAGGTTCAGCAAACTCAACACAATGTTTTCTGTGATACTTCTTTGACACTTTTTATAGCCCAATGATGAATACTCAATAATTTGAGAAACATCTTGCTTTGGAAACATGCCATAATTTTTTTATTACGGCATCAGAGCAAAAATGTACTTATTTCACGCTCCGTTGATCTGAAAATGTGACATCAGCGAGTAAAGTGTGAAGTGAGCGCGTCTGACATACGTGAAGACGAAGATAGACGGAGACGCACGAAGGAACACGAACATGTTGAGAATGCGGGGTGAGGGGTGCACAAGTATTGCAGAATTTACGAGGTATCACAACCTCTGAGCACCGATATTGGTTCAAAAATGTCGTGAGTAGGTAGTTTTTATCGATTGCTGCGAAACTAGCAGCCATATTTCTTAAAATAAATGTATCTGAACAAATGAACCTGTCCATTTGAAAAAGCTACCAATGAAAACACGTTTATTTTACACGACTTGTCTTTTCTTGCGATGACATTGGTCGATTTCGAATTTGAACGGCATTGAGACTGATATCAGAAATATATAACAAGAGGTCTTCCCGTCACGTAATAATGACTTCACTCATACGATGTGTTGGCTTAAATTTGGTCAAGTCCTTAATGATGACGTCACCAGGAAATTTAATTCTAGGAATGCAACACATCTGTCATAGTTCCTATGACAAGCAAACGTAACCGAGAATTGTAAAAGCTCAGTTTATGAAAAGAAATCCTGGCACCAAAGATGTTGACGTCAAACTGCGTTGTGTCAAACAACGGAGAATTTCTTTTTACATCACCACAATGATAATGTAGCGTCACGCCTATTCCCATATGAGGTGGCAGGGGCTCATTTGTGCCTACATTTAACCCGTCACGTTACGTTTAGTTAAGATTTCCTTTTATTCTTAGCTTAATGATTATTAATATTTTCGTACGACTAAGACTCATATTTTTACCAAGTATGTTTACGCCACGCTTTTTGTACGATAGCAATTGTTGATGTTGTTATTATCATGCCAGTGTTGCCTAAAATAGAAGCCGAGTACCTAAAGAAATAGAGACAGGGCATGAATAATAAATATTAATATGAAAACATAAATAAATTTCCTCCTTAAAGAGCCCTCCCCACAATGCGGGCATTTGGCTATAAATAATTAAATATCTTTTTTCGATTTTTGTGTTGGAACATGACATAAGCGTCAATGTCTAAAATCAGATCTTCGAATATTACCTTACATGCGAATTCTCACTATGAGAATTCCTTACGACAATTAAAAACAACTTGTATTGTTTATGTACCGTTGTGTATTTACTTGGGTTGATATCAAGGCTCCTAATTGTAATACATACAAGGATATCACCTTTCAAAGGTGTCGCTTTTGTTGTCATTATACGCTTGTTACCTCTTCTCTACCTTTATGAGCACTGAGCCTACCAGAGACAGGATATTTTTAGTTTAACTATTTCTTTAGTTTTACGACAGGCCATATGAAAATATCCTTTTCAGCCTTACAAACCTTTCAGATGATATAGATATGAGTAATATAAACATCCCTATGTACCAATTTATACTAGGTACATAACATTGAATTATGATTCATGTCATGACGTGTAATGAATATTATCAATAAATGATGTCTATGTCTATGTCTATGTCTATGATACAGAAACGAAAAACAATTGTTAATTTTACATTCTGGAATTTGTGTCACCAAGGATTGCATCTATGCTTATCAGCCTGGTTACCCCGGAGGCATCCAGAAGAAGCGCTCATCCGAAAAAGGGTCTACCAAGGGTATAGGGTGTTTGATGCACGCATTATGTGACGTCTTATGGACAGGCTGATCCAAAAATAGATTCACAGGGAGGCGAGGAACGTGACTTAAGACGCTCGGCGTGTTTTGGTAAATTCTTTATGTTATGTACCGACCGACCAAAATTTTTATGTATGGAAAGAAAATGGTTTGTTTGTTTATATTTACTAAACTCATAGTATGGTTAGGAGGTGACGTAACGAACCATATTCATTTGAAAGAATGTAGTGTTATTTATGATAGTATCAAGGGGATTGCTTTAGTTTTCTTGGTTTCTCATTTGGTAAGTTTCATGTTTGATTAATATATCAAAGGTGATCTTATTGATTTGGTCGACAGATAGATAATTCAAGGTTTAGAATTTTAAATAAATCCTTTCGTGGAATTTAACTTTGTATCGAAACAAAGGGCGATAGGTCAGGGCAACTATCGATTTTTTCGCTACCTCGACACACAATCAGGCTGAAAACGGGATTTGTCGCCCTTTGATGTACCCATTGACATGGAGTCCTGACGATATTCGAAAGCCTATTAAATCGGAGAACAAAGGCCTTTCAGGCTAGCAGCGAAATTAAATCAACGGTATATAGAAAATTGAGTCAGTAAATATGTATTCGAATGAATAAATAAAGTACTGAGAAACAATTATAGATTATACAATAAAGGCGATAAAGCACTGTTTTATATCAGGGGCGTGATATTGAATCCTGAAAAGAACGAAGGACTCTAAGAGTTAATTCCCAAGCAAAGCGAGGGAATTCAGAGTGAATTCTGAGTGCAGTGAGGGGTTGAAGCATGCCCAAGTCAAAGACAGCATTCTTCCAGAGGACTTACTACTTTTCTTAACATTTGCAAGACAATAAAAAAGCAAAGCTGCTAAAATAGCATTTTATTAAAGAAAATTAAAAGTGAAAATGAATTTTTGATACATTATTCCAACTGTGAGATTCCAAGAGAATTTTATCTTCTATTTTAATAGAATCTTTGCAGTTTTACTACGTTTATTGCAGCACCTTGCAACTATCGTGGCTTTTGTTTTATTGAAAATATGTTCCATTCAGCTTGTCATGGCTTGCTCGATTTTTAAATAAGTCTGACTCCGCCCCCAGAGAGCTGGGCTGTGAGCTACGAAATTAAACTTTATGAACATGACAATAAGAACTATAAGAAATGAAAATTACGTTATGAACAAGCGGGTTATAATAAAATTCAGTACAGCATTATGACCCGGCTAAAGCGTGAGATTTGCATGATATATAATATGGCATTGTTGAGCAGGTGGTGTGAAAAAATAATAATTATTTTTCCATCATAATTCCATCATGACGCAATCAAGGCTTTGATGACCAAAGACCACTCTAAGGAGGACCAACAAATGAGAAACACTTGCATTTGAACGCCTTCGAAGCTTGTGCAACCGTAAGTGCCGCGATGCCAAGCGTTACCACATTTATTCATATAGATGTAAACCCCAGCTCAGGTCTGGAAGTTTCTCAAAACCCAGGCAAGTCAGTGCTCGTCATCCCACTGCCCAAAATTTCCAATCTATCTCCTCAAACTACTATCGGCGTATCTCTATTTTACCTATCGACGCATCTCTATTTTACCTATCCTCTCCAAAGTCCTTGAAACCATAGTCCACTCTAAGCTCTCCTCCTGCCTTTCTTCAAAGAACTTATTAAATCCTTACCAATCTGGATTCAGACCAGGGGGGTTACCACTACCTATAAAGCAATTCAGATTAGGTTCAAAACAAGATCATCACCTTGGCAACCATTTTCATTCCAATACGCCATAATGTGCTTTATTTAAGCACCAAGACTTGTTTTAAGACGGTCATGGTAATTTTGCGGATTGGATATAGTTCCTAAATTGAATCAGCTTAAGACGTCTCGGAAACCCCCGAACAGTACCATAGCGTTTAAAAGTCAGCGATGACGTCATAGAACTTTTAAAAGTCAGCGGGCCAACACAGTGACAAGTTAGTTACCGTATTGACCCTGCTTGACTTCAGCAATGCATTTAGCGGCATTTCTTGTTGCGGTGCTGGGTTCATTTAATATCTTCTTACATATGTTTCACTGGATTGACTCTTACCTTAGAGAAAGATTGTCAGCGGCGCATTAAGTCTAAGGAGAGTAAAACCCAAAGGGTTGCTCACCGCAGGAATGCCTCAAGGTGTTATTCTTTATATTCTCCTGTTTTCTGTCTTTATCAACTCCATCTCCGACGTCCTTTCTTTTTATCATCTCTACGCAGATGGCCTTCAAACATATTGCCACTTTTCCCTCTTGAAACTTGGAATGCTGGCCTCGAGAATGTGAAAGACCAGGCCTAGTCTCACTCGATGTAGGTGAACCCGATCAAATCGCAAGCAATGATTATCGGAACGAGGCACTCTCTTTCCTTATTATAAAAACCTATGGTTCCTGTAACTTAAAACGGTACTGTATGTATAATAGATATATCTTTGATAACCATCTGTGTTGGTCTCCCCATGTCTGTCAGGTCTGCAGACGGGTCTTCGCGTCTTTCCATTGCCTCATACGACAGCACTTCTTCTACGTAAGTTCTTGCCCCGGCAGACCAAAATTTCCCTTGCACAGTCCCTTCTCCTGCCGCTGATCGACTATACCGATGTTCCCTGGGCAAGTGCTAAATCGTAAAGAGTTGGGGTAGCTCTTTATTATCTTTTCAATGTCATGAAAAATCCGAGCTACCCCAACTACCCATAAGATCGTTTCGAGTATCTTTTTGCGGGACTTCGTGGCATAACAACGTTGCGTAGAAACACTCGTTCAGATTGCGGGCGGTCTGACTTTGGAACGCACTTCCTTGCACTATAAGAGACAGTCCCACTGTTTTCTCATTTATAGATAAACTCGCGTTTGTATATGGTTTTTCTTCTTATGTAACTGGTTAAATATTTGTGTTCAATAAAGAATAATGAATTATGAATGATTCCTGAGAATAGCTGTTCGGAAGCATCTGAGAACTTAGCGTTGTTAATAGACCAAAACGTATTTGTTTATAAAAAACATCAATGTAGTTATTCTCCGAAAGCCCAGCGAAACAAAATAGTCCGTAAATATTTGTCAAGCTCCAACCTCCACGAGAAGTTGATTAAGAAATTAAATTAACGTTCGTATTGAAGTTGCAAATTATTATGTAACTCTTATAATATCATAATTTAACGTGAAAGCGACAGTAAGATTGATTGGAAAACTTCAATAAAGTTTGGCGGTGGCGGTGATTCTACAATGGCTTTTATAATAACTTTCCGCTAGAGAGTCGAAAACAATTACTCATTATGATTAGAAGTATTGGATTTTAACTGAAAATGTCCCGCAGCTATGAAGATGCCTGAAGCATAATATACTAAATTAAGTGCAATTTATAGCGTTGGTCAGAAAGTTGTTATATGAACAAAATGTAACATTTTATAGTGAAATATTCTGAACAACTTCCACTACGAACTTTAACTTGGTAATAATTTTCTATTTGTCAAGGACGGAACGACTATGTGGGCAAACAAGTATTTTTTTTTGCAATTATCTCGGCCCCATGGCTTGCGATTCTAGAAACACATAATGCCACACCTTTTTCCATAGTTACGCCCACGTTTGGACAGTTATTTAAAGGGGCAAGCATAGCGCCGCAGATTTTTTGATATCAAGGTCCTTACAATGTTTCGCCCTACTCCACTCAATAAAATTAACTTGGTTAAAGATCGTATTGAACGCACAGAACGACTGGTCGCAACCCGCCCGACTGAAAGTTCAGTCAGCGTCTCGCGACGCGCACGGAATATTTCCCCAATCACATCCGCATGAAAGAAGAAGCTCGTAGATTGATATTTGATCCTCAAACTCGACCAGCGTCGCCCCGAATCCAAGAAGTCCGGGAGCGAAGAGGAAAACCAATTTTGTTGTCGTGGCAAATAATTGTGGTGGTTAAGGATCTACCAACTGCTCAATTTAAGAGGAAACTAAACACCAAGCTGGTTCAAAAATGTTATTATGATATTAATTGTTATTTCAGTGACAGATCTCTTGAATTGTTTTAGACGCCGTAGCCGTTAAGAAATATTTGATGTCATATTTAATGTATTCGAATAATTGAATGTATGTATAACTTGTATAACTACAAATTCGTATGCCAAAATGGTAGAACATAGAGAACTCTATATATAACCTTTGTGACCTGCATTTTTATGTACATGATCAAACGAATTTCTATTTCTATTTCTACGCAATCTCGGAAAAAGCATAAAGTGGCTCCGAGGAAGCTAGAGTGCTGATTAATTAGTAAAAAAAGTATAAATAAAACACAGATGACTAAATGTAGTCATTAAGTCAATTGTAAAGATGACATACTTTGGCCTAAGAGAAAATTTGGTACTCTTATATATTAGTGCTCGTATCTTGTCAATATACAAGAAAAACAATGCAGCACAACACACATCAACAACAAGAGAACAAATCATTAATGTTATTGGTGACATTAATTTTTGCATCGCACGTTCCCTGCTCAAGCATTTTTCCAGAAGAGGGACTAAGTAAGGACCTTGTTTAGAATATTGATTAATAAATAATACTTCAAAAGACCTTTGCTTCTAGGATTTTTATCCAAGAATTTGTATCCCAACTCCCGGACCTTGTTCAGTCTTCCGCCTCGGGGCAGGCTTCGATCCCCGATCCCTCCGCCCTTTGCTCGCATGCCAATCGCCTTCATACACTTCCTCCGATATTGTGGATAGTGCCCCAATACGATACCTATATTGGCGGACACTAAATAAAAGCCTTTGGCTGTGACGACCACCGAGAGGCTAAGTAATTTGATAGTTGTATGACCAGGTGTGTTGATTGAAAGGGATTAAGCGAAACGGTGTAATGAAAGAAGATGTCACTTCTGCCTGAACTAACCACTCACGAAAGCTACTGCTGGTATTTGTGGAGAGAAACACTATTTACTATTCCAATGTTGCTATGTTTTGTGGAACGACACACATTTTAAAAGTTTAAAATGTGTGTTCGTTTCCTTATATTTTGTTTTGATTGACTTAATTCTTATTAGGATACAAAGTTATAGAACGAGTGTATGCAGCACCTACAAATCTAAGCCACCTTTGAACTATTGGTGTAAATTATCTAATCTTGTATGCAACGTGTATGTGATGAAACCAAATATTTTTAATTAAATCATGAAGCGCATGAAATAAGTTGGTACCTCGGCGCTGGGCAAATTGAACGCCAGAATAAACTCCTTAAATTATTGGGGTTCAACAAACACATCGAGCGGGCAAACAGTGAGACGCGGGTTCCGTTAAACTGATCACGTATTCCCTGCACTGGAGTTTCGTGAAAAGATTGCCGGTCTTATGAAGGAGCTAAATAAATATTATTTGCAGCGATCTTATTGATTGTGGCGAAGAGATCGTGTGGCTCTATTATTAAAGTAATAACTAGGAGGGGAGGGGCAAAATGAGTCGGGATACGAAACAAGCTCTTTGAAGTAATTTCAGTGAGAGTGAACCCAATGACATTGTTCAAAATAAACATTATAAATTAATTAAGAGTAAAATGACAATGACCACCACAATATTTTTTTCCTACCCAAAATGGGTAAATGTTGCCCAAAATAGGTATTTGTTCACCAAAAGTTGCAGAAAATGTCAGGGCAAAGTACTGCGGTAGCTTAGGTGAAGGGTAAATGGGGTGAGCGAAGCGAAGCCCCCTTTATCTTTCGTGTTAGGTTGAACATGTAAGAACAACAAAAAATACTTAAAATATTAACTTTAGTACACAAAACATAAAAAGAAGTTTGGTGATCCAACACAATTAGGTGGACGTTTACTAATTCTGGCGGTCGTTTCGAATTTATTGGTAGTAAAATAGGTGCGTTTTTGGTGATTGTTTAAACTTAAGCCAATATATAATGTATATTTTGAACAGAGTACGGGCACCGAAATTACCCAAATAATTTTAATATCGATGTCAACCCTTCGGCATTCGGCATTCGGCCCTTCGGCAACAGGGATCAGTTTAGAAGCAGCCGAACTCGGGCTCGCAAACACGTCCCCGTGCAATTCATTAACTCATCCATGCCCCGAGCAAAAATACAGCCTTAATTCACGATTACAACCCAGGGCCGGCCATGCAGCGCCGGACGGTTCCGCCGGATTGATTTGTGGCAGGTCGCGCAATTATGGGATGGGATTATTTACCACGAGTTTTGTAACGTGCAGGATTTCCGATTTATTACCTGAAACAATAGAGTTTATCAATTAGAAACATTTGTAATACCAACGGTTTTGTTTTTTGCTGGCAGCAAGGTCCCCAAGGTCAAACAAAGAGGTTCAGACTAGTTCCACACTTGCATCATCAAGGACTACCCGGGTGTTCATGTGCAGTTGAAAGCCTACTATTACTCCCATTTGTCCCGCAATGCGACACAAAGGTATTATGCTCGTATCATACGCGCAGTTGCCCTCGCGGCTCTGGCGCTGTCCGTACAAACTTAACTATCTGATTTGCGCCCCAAAATTACCCAAAATTCAAAATATATTTGCTTACGTAACACATTAGTGTTTGCGTTATATAAATAAATAAGTGTACAAAATTTCAACTTCGAACAGAACAGAATTCTGTTGTTTAATATTACTTTTACACCTAGGACAGACACATGAGTGATGCTGTAATGGTTCCGTTTGTCCTTTTTAAGGTAAGGAGCCCTAAAAATAGCTAGCTCAAGTAGGTTTTTTATGTCCATACGAAGTTCAACACCCCCCCCCCCCCGTGAGGGGGATAAATTGGGAAATATTTTGCTTAGTCCACCCCTCATATACATTTAGATAAACTATCTAAATGCAAAATTTCAGGATCGTATGTCAAGCAGTTTTTGATTTTCATGCAAGCTCCAACCCCCCATTACCACCGTTAGGGGATGAATGTCGCCGAATCCGTTGTTGGTGCAACCCTGCGCTATATGAGGCACCTGTTAGTGCAACCCTGCGCTATATGAGGCACCTGTTAGTGCAACCCTGCGCTATATGAGGCACCTGTTAGTGCAACCCTGCGCTATATGAGGCACCTGTTAGTGCAACCCTGCGCTATATGAGGCACCTGTTAGTGCAACCCTGCGCTATATGAGGCACCTGTTTACAGAGTTTCATGTCTCTACGACCAGCGGTTTAGGCTGCGTTCCGCCTTGATAATTTTTTATCAAAATATTAAATCTTATAATTTGGTCAGATATACGTTTGGTCAGTGAGTTACTCACTGATTCATTGACTGTCTGAGTCAGGACTACGAATTTTATTAGCGTAGATGACCTTTTTGTGCCCTATCCATATATCAAATACATCGTGACTAGACTTAAAAACAACTGACGGCAAGGGTGACTGCGCCAGCTTCCATACAAAAATGTTCAGCCCCTAAGCACGATATAATTTTACTATAATAATCAAAGTGCTATTAATTTAATGGCTATATATCTTGCGAGTCGGGGACAGTCCGCATCGTGGATGAGCAAACTTATTTAGAATTACACCCGACGGGGCATCGAACATACGCCCCGGAGGCAATGGAACCTCAGCGGAGTAATATGAGGGCTAAATATTCAGGGTATCTTTTAAATGTGAATAAGGGACATTTGGACAATATTCCCTTAGAAACCAATGACGTCACTTTGAATTTGTATGCTTCTAAAGTTGTTCTGATCACCCCTACCTCTACCCTTTCGACGACGACCTAACTTCGACATAGACTTCAGTGAAATAGTAGTTAGTTTCCGATTTGACGTATGTAGTCTAGTTACTTTAGAACTGTGCCAATATTTAGACAGACTAGTTTGAGAACCCCATTTACTGCTAACCGCACCGACCTTGTAGATTTAAACTCCTCATAGCTAGTCAATTTATTTTCGAAAATATAACGTATGTACGCAAAAACCTTACAACATTTTCCAAACTTAGAGATAGCTGTAATGTTAACCTAAGAAATAATCACATACTATGGGCTCCCCGGTTTAGGCTCACGAAGGTTAGCAATTCTTTTAAGGGTCAGTGCATTCTCTACTACAAAAAGATACCTCTGGAGATTTTGAAATTGTCTTTAAAAAGTATGTTAAAGCGAATTTGTCAAAAGAGGGATAACGACGGGACTGTATGGGGTTAATCTGGCTCTACACATACCTTGCTGGTATTAATTTTGTAATTATTTATGCCTGCTTATTAATGATAATAACTAATAATATTGTAATATTTGTATTAGTTAAGCACAACCAAAAGAGATCTAATAATCAATCTATGGGAGTTTCTACGCCCTGCTACTCCCACAATGGTCCAATGTAGAGAAGAGGCAAAAAATGACGTTTGCTAAGTATATGTAAATATCTATAATAATAAAGAACTTTGACTCTGATGAGTAACTTCTTTTGTGACCCGTGAAAACAATACTTGATTCCGCCAGTGGTACTACAACCACTGTATCTATAGCATAGTTTGTACAAAGCCAAACACGGGTTAGTACGCACCCGATGGAATGGAATTGTACAAATATTTACATTCACATAATATTGAACTGGGCCGCGAGAGCCGCAACTTGAGATAGGTACCGAGTTGCTTTTAATTTGAATATCTATTGGCTATCTCCGCTTATTTGAATAGGCAAGAGGGACTGAGGTCGGACTTGATTGACTGGCTGACTGACTCAAAAGCAGATGTAGAATGTTTGTAGGTGGAATATAAGAGCGGGTTGGTAACACCTGGAATACTAACGCCACAAGTTTTGATGCTGGCACAGTATTCTACTCGTTCCAGGTTACTGTACTAAGCCAGTACACTACAGAAAAAGAAGTCTTATAAAATATTTTTTACTGTAGTGTGTGTTTTTAAAAGGAGGTAGCACACACTTTTGTTACTATATTCTATGTTTTATTATTATTATTCTCGCTCATACCATAAACACAAAGTGGTACAACTACGTACACGAGTATGCGCAATGACATAAACATCAGTAACGTAACTATGCGTCGGTGATCGCTACGACAATAGTCATTAACTACGTTTATTTTGGTTGCGTGAGTTCGGACGCCCGCTCTCGCTGACGGGCACCTATTGCATGGAGAGATTACGGTAACTCATATTGGTCCCAAGTGTTGAGCGGTAAGATGGTTTGGCACGCGAACGCGTTGCCTACATGCGATCTTGTAGAAGTAAGTTGTCTGATACTGGCGAATTAATGACTTTCTGCATGGACTGCGCTGAATGTAGATTGAAGAGCATTGTGTCCAGAACGTACGTTAGTGTTGAGTGAGATGCGGGACACTGAATAAAGGTTATCACACCACATTTTCGAGAGTAAGTGCTTTTGACGTGAATGTTTGTTAGTATTTACTCTGAAAGGTGAAAAGAGAATGTAACGCGCGAACGTGACTAGAGTTCGTATTATGTAATATTGTCTGCGCTCGACTCCTTCGTTTATACGACTGCGAGATAGAGTCTCGGTTCAAGCCAATTTTGTCTTATGAATGGAGTTGTCGTTCCTTTGATGACGATAATTTACATTGTTGAATGACACATTTATTCTTGTTAATAAGATTTATAGCCGTTTAAGAAGCTATTACTGTTTATTGCTATGCTTTATTGCCAAGACTTTTTGGTGTGTAGCCTTTTTGCTCGCATAAAGTCATAGATGTCTGTAGGTACAATCGAACCAACTGAATCATGACCCATTTGCCTGATAATTCGTTTGAAACTTTCAAACTTGTAAGATCTATCGTAATGTCAGTGTCTAATCAAATGATAACAAGTTCGTTACCAAGGAAATAAACCTTCAAGCGAATTTCGACCTACTTGCATTTAAGGGGTTTAGCAAAATAAGCTTATGGTGGGTGATGATTCAGATGGTTCGATAGTACATAAATAATTAGAAATGTTAAATATCAAAAGGAGTATTGAAAAACTGGCTAAAAGTGGGCGCAGCTGGGCCTCTGCCTCCCCGTAAGGGAAAGGGCGTGACGCCAAATGAGTTTTGTTTTGTTTAAACATTACTGGACATGCTTTAAACTAGTTACGGTAACTAAAAAGTAGTGTTATTGGTCACAGCCCTCAGAGACCGAGAAGTGGTACCATTCTAATTACTTTACATATCCAGTAACTAAATATCCTCATGTTGTAGTTAGTGCTAGTATCGCGTCGCGTGTCAACAAATTGTGAATTATTTTTTAAGCACGCGTTTTTCGTCATTATTGCTGAGTACTAAATTAATAGAACGATAAAAACTTTACTATTATGTCACGAAATGTTTACACTTATTAGTATGATTGGACTTGTTTTCATAATTTGAGAGTTAGTTGTTACGACACCGTAAATTTGTGCAGGTTATTGTTTACGCAGGTGACAAAGTTCATTATTCGTACTAAGCCCTTAATTTATGTAAGTAATTCAAATGCTCCATTATTATGAATAAATGATGATTCCACAATACAAATCATAATAATGAAAGGTATTTTGAAACCGATAGATACATAACAAATGCCTAATTGTAAAGCTACAAATGCTATCAAAAGAAAATAAAGCGTAAATATGAATTAATCACACTCCAATGTCGTCAACCCCAAAAGAATACTCGGCATTATTCGTAAACTAATCCCGCCAAGAATTTATTTGCTACTTTCACCTACAATATTTGAATATAGTATATCATAGCATCAGATAAATCTTTCCAAACAAATAAAACGTAACAAGAGCTACGCCGGGTGTCGTATTACCCAGAGATCGGGGCGAGGCGGGGCTGTAGTCACCTATCTTTACGAAGTACAGGATGTAACAAGAAGGTGTAGCCATACTTCTTATAATGGGTTATAATAAGCTTTTTTTTCGAAGAATTTCAAAAGATTTTTTAAAAAAATGTAATTAGAAAATCTGTCATTTTTACTTCTCCGTGCATCGTGATCAAGTTTAATTCAAAGTCGCCTACTTTACTTTACTAAGTATAGTAAAAAAATAATTTGTTCTGATGAAATTGGTTTAATTTTGGTCCTTAACCCTTAGATGCATGACGGGATAAATAATAATAAAAAAACTGTTTTCTTCGTTAAAAAATTAATAATCTGGAAACACTGAAAATTTTCGAAAACCAATAAAAAAATATGAGTCTTATTTTTGAATAAAATAAAAATCTTTTTTTTTCACATTTTAATTAAAAATTAAGTGTTTTTTTATTAATATGTGAGAAAATATATAAGTATGTTTTTTTAAGTAAGCTAGTTTGGGTTCTTTCTTCTCTGGAATTAATTTATCAACCTTCGGATACATTTTATGGCTTTCCGAAATAAATATCAATATATATTTTTTCGATATAAATAACAAAGTAAAAAGACTCATATTTTTTTTTTAATATTCAATAACTTTAATTAAAGAATATCATAAACTATTCACCTAAGGGTTTAAAACCTGTCTGCAGCATGGAAGGGTGTTATAGTGTGTTTCCTACGTAAGGCGTAGTGTGTATCTATACTAGCAATTATTTCGTAAAACGATTGTTTCGCCAGTAGAAAAATTACTGTGGGAGGTCTTTATTAGCCCCTTCGTTATTATTGTGTACTTGTATTTAAATAAAAAAGCCTCTCCTAAAATGTAAAAAAAACAAAATAAAATAAATAACGTCCTGTACACAACGTAGATACTCACAGCATGTTCGCACGACGTGTAAAATATGTCATATCATTGTACGGAACGAGCGGTATCTTATTACACCTCTCCGCGCGATCGTCGGCTTAAAAACGCTATTTACTTGCGAAATTCGATCTGCACAATCTGATTTTCCACACGTCTATCTTCTTATATTAGGTATATTGTCTTTTGTTTTTTAGGGATTTAAAAACATCTAAATGTGAAAATATTTTTAGTCCATTTGCTGATCCGATCTTTCGAGCTAAAGTATCCTAATGGGGTATCGTAAAGAAATAACGGGGATGAAGAAAAACCGGTCAAGTGCAAGTCTAACTCGCGCACGAAGGGTGCCAGGAAGGTACCACCGTACAATGGTAGGGATGGTGTGGAGTGAATAGTTTGGGTTGTATATAGCAAAGTGTTGTTTATAAAATTATTGGTGCGGCTATTTTTACACTCCATGTACGTAACTAGGTGCATTCCTAACTTTGTATGTGGTATTGAAAGAATTGTGACATGGGAGCCCCATAAATATTTATTTTATTATATTTTTTAGTATTTGTATTTGTTTATTAGTATTGTATTCATGAGAGATCCTGGTGACAGACGGACAGTCAGACAGACGGACAGCCGAGACGTAATAAAGTAACGTTATTAACCGTTTGGGTACGGAACCCTAGGTACGTTAGCATTATCAGCTAAATACTATTTCATAAATTTTGTCTTCAGGTATTAACATAACGTAAAGTCTAACCGGCGTGCTAACCTACTAAATCTTTCACTAAGCAATACTTAATAAATATTTAAACCTTCTCGAAGAGTATGGCAGTAAGTCTAATTAACTTAGGACTGGGCCAATTAGGATCTTACTTTGTAATACTCGTAGTATTTTTTGTGATCAAAGCAACCAGCAATAAAAGCCAACCCCATAATATTTGAAGTTCGCAGTGTGCCAATTGTCCTTTTATCAGCAATGTCCGGTGCTCTGTCGAGCGCGTCCACTCTTTGAAGTCGCCCTTCAAATATAGCAATGACATTTTTTTGTAACTCTCTGGTTTATCAAAATTGTTTTTTTCTAAGATGCATAAAATATTTGCAGGCAAGTAAGCTGTTTTTCTCCTCTACGTCGCGGACGGTCGCAATTTCTCCAGTTTCTTCGAGTTATTGTACCCGAAGCTGTAGCGTCTGTACCCGACCTAACAAGGGCAGCCCAACATTCTGCGTCCTCTGACTTATTTGAACTCGTGACCTTCGCTCGGCGGACTAGGTATGTTTCAGATAAACCTGTGGCTATCTAACTTAAGTACAGTCGAACCAAGCATCTTTTCTGTCGGCTGAATGCACGGCTACAGCTCAAATAAAGTGAGTGCCGCTTAAATGTCATACCTACTAGCGCTGTCACTGTCCGAGCGAGACTGCGACTGAATTAGGGTGTCCGTAAAAATTTGGGATATCGGTTGTGTATAGGGGCCTCTGTGTTCAAGCACGGGCACGAAAAAATCTATTGTAAGTTGAACGTTTTTCGGAAAAATCCTGAGTATCTCTGAAGGCTACAAACCTCGAACTAAACTGACAGTTTAAAATTTGACACACAGTTTTTTTAACTGGTTTGATTGTGTTGTGATGCCTCTGAAATCTTTGATTGTATGATGGTCTTTCCCTTGCCATCGCGGTATTTCAAGCTTTTGCTTATCAGCTGAACTTAGGTCATCAGACTATTTGGCGAAAGGGTTTACACCTAACCTAACCTTTTACTTTTACCTATAATGTTTACCTGCATAAATCTAAATAAATAACCAAATAAAATGTGGCGAAATTCCATGGATAAGCAAAAAGGTGGATCGGTATACTAAGTCTTTTTGGCCACGGCTCGTAAAATGTAGGGGGTGCCCTCGAAATTTATTCTCTGCCTCGTCGGAGCGAATAATGTACCGAACTATTTATCTGAGCCCACTTTCTGTCGATGCGAGAGGGATCCTGAACCCTTTAACTTTAAGCGAAAGCCGTTACATACGGATTAGTTAAACCAATTAGTTTGTTTTTCATAAATATTTTAGTAGTGCGCAAACTTCTCCTTGCGTTGGAGATGTTAGTGAGGATTTTGGCATATAATAATCTGGTGAAAGTTATAAGCGCATATAAATAGATACTGTATAAAATTCGATACTAAATGAAATAAAAATTCTAATATATTTAGTTATACCTCATGAAATTTCAACTGATATGAAACTTGAATCTGTTTCTTGCATGCTGGTTCCAAGCGAGTTGGCAAGCCTCCCTGGTAGAAGTATAAGCACCGTATTTTTCGCACATTACACTTTGAAATTGTCTGAAATATGTTCCGGTGCTCTCCTCTTTGGCAGAAAACTTTTGTGTTTGAGATACAGCCCATGTTTGCCCATTGTTGCTCTGTTGCACGATGCAAATATTATCTGGCTTTGGTTTCTAATACAACTTATTGTGTGCAATCCTTTGGGCATTAAAGTTAAGTTACTGATGTTAACTTTATTATAATTTGTCAATTCGACAATTTTCGGTTATTTTCAATATTTGTCGTCTTTACAATTGCATATGTGTATTGCACATGCGAATTGACCAAAATAAAATATCATTTAGCTTTAAAATAAGGGTTTTTATCATCATTATCAGTATGCTTATTAGAACACCTATAATTCTCGGCCCAACATCAAAGATTCGCGCACCCATGGCTGCAGTCGTAAAAATATAAACGAACGGGAACCTCAACCATAGTTTTACTTCCGAACAATGGCATAATACGACATTTTGTATTCGTAATTTACGTTTTCGAGTGAGTATTCTTAATTTCTTTTATAGCAAGCTTGTCTATATAAGAAAAAAAATACTCAAGTCTTCTATTTGAGACGATGTCTTATTTCGAATTTGCTCTCACATTTATTCCGAGCGATTAATGTAAGGCTTTACTCGATCGCTATCAAGCTGATCGAGCTCAGTCGCATTTGAGGAGGCTGTCGCGTGAGCCCCCTGATAACTAGTGAATCTTATCTGGGAATGAACGTGGATCGTAGCTAACTTAAAAAAGTTAGCTAGATAGGCCGATTCGTAGCGATTTAGTTGCCCACTTGCTACGGCGTAGCGTCGCTACGCGGTTTCGTAGCGCACACGTTACGTTACGATAATTTATTTCTATCAGTATCTAATTGATGACAAATATTGTACATGACGTTGGAGAATCGACTAAAGTATAACCAGTACTCTATAAAAAAACAACATTAGACTGTCAAATCGGATCGGAACTGTTGTGATTAATAAGCATCCTTTCTAGCATAACTTTTATCACTTAATTTGAACGATAATGAGTCAACCCTGCTATTTTTTATTTTCTTTAAAAATGTCACAAGAGCGAGAAACATTTCCCGAAAATCAAAATAAAAGGGAAGGGTTGAAACGAGTGCTGTCCTCTGTTATTGCTAAGGGTACATGAAAGGTGTTGGGGCAACAAAGAGATAAGGGATCAGACAACACCTCGGGAAGTAAGTGAGAGCAAAAAGCGCCATTTTATTAAGTCTTCAGAACCGTAAGATCGTACAGAGATAGGTAACATACGTCGACGACGTGGTACGACTGCCGCTTTTGTTAAATAGGGGAGTCAAGAAACGACTTTAAATATGACACCACGGTTTTCCCATACAAGGTGATAGAAGCAAGGTTACGTTCATGTTGAGCCAGTTGAAATCAATATGAAATTTTTCGTGAAAGGGGGCTAGTCCATGCCGCAGCAACAGAGCAATGAAGGTTTCCCAACAATGTTTTTTCACAAGGGAGTATTAAAATAAATATCATACAGTCATTATACAAAAATTTAGAAGTCATCATAAAAAAATGTACAAATTTAGAGATACTGTCAGCCCTGGGTTTGCTGGAAGAAATCTCTATACAGAGATAAGCACGCCTTTGTACACCAACTGTTTGTAATTATCCAATCATGTAAACATGATAAAGAAAATATTGTCAAGAAAAGATACCTCATGTCTAGATCCGTATTTTTGAATACCAAATCACATTCCAAGCTACTGACTACCTGTTTGTTCTTGAGACTTGTATTCACTAACCAAACAGATTGAAGATTAATATTGACGCATTTGTATGCAGACCCCGGCCGGGTCGTTGCGAGCGACATGGCTCCCACTAGAGCGGTTCTCACTATTTGCTGTTGCTCGAGTTGCGCGAATACCCGAGTAGATGTCGGGTATCGGGTATAACGCGAGAGATTCGGAACGTTGCTACTAAAGGTACCCCTGAGCTATGCGGTGTTCATATTTGTTTGTATATTCAGCCTTATTTTTTATCTTACAGTGGAAAGTTTAAGGTTTAACGCGAATCGTAAAAATCCACATGGTTGGCTACCTACTCATTTGCAGCATTTGTATCTGTCACCAGAAGATAGTCAAAACCGTTAGTTGATAAACTAACGCGTTAGTTGATCAACTATCGACAGACCGACAGGGTTTGGAATTTACGTCGCTGCGCTCGCCCCCTCTAGTCTTCACCTAAGCTACCGCAGTGTTTGCCCTGGAATATCGTTTGCAATTCAAGTTTAAACCAGTTTACTATTTAACGGTTTTTACCGTTAGTTGATCAAATAACGCATCATATAGTAAGCAGTACGCTACAGTTTACTACGTAATATGACTTGTAATTATTTTTACCAATAAATAATGTCATAAGTCTTACTATCTGTCGATAGTTGACCAACATACGAGAAAATAAAAAGTTAGTTTATCAACTAACGGTTTTGACTATCTTACGGTGACATATCGAAGGCGCTAGATACCTTGCAAAAAGGCTCTGTTATTGTTATATAATGTAATCATTAATTTGGCATAATATTTGCGGAACACATTAAGGCGGAATAATCACAGATTGTATGCTATACCCGATTAGGAATGAGGAACCGGGTATACCAGACCGTCGTTCCATTTGCAAACATCCCTAGAAGTGCGCATCTGCAACGCTATAATATCTTTTACTTACACCTCTGTTCATTGCTTAGCATTTTGTTTTCACTTTATGGTTTACAAAGCGCTTTGCCGACGTGTGTGTGAAATAAATAGCAAAATCTTTTGGGTCAGATTGAGGTTATCATTTTTATTCTCTTCTCGTGTCCCTTGCTCGGCCAGTATATTCTTATTCTTTTGAATAAGAATATACATATTTTTTTTCATGCCACCAATTTCATCAACAATCACCACAACGCACGAGCGAAAATCTCAACTCAATCTCATCACAACTCTTTTTTTTCTAACTCTTTAAAAAAATACACGTGGAAAGGGCTTTGTCACGAGTTTCTCTCGCCTCCCTGTCATGCTTGTTATTACAATGTTAAGCAAGAGAGGTAGTTATGATGGAGTTGGTAGGTGGTTAGTAATTGGCCTTACGCGTAACGGTTCGCTGCGTGTCTACACCTTTCTACTAAGTTGGGTGAGGGTTTATGGTCAAAGACCCCTTTATCTGCGTTTATTGGAGTCAAATAACAAAACTTGCCAATCAACGTCCTTGTTAATTGGAGTCTTCGTTATGTCACCTTATCTGGGAAAATTTGAAGCGGAAACTTAGTTTTGCATCATAGTTTTCCATTTTTTGGATGTATAAGAATTTTGAATTTAGGATCATATATAAGGATTTACATCATCTTTATGATTGCGCTGGAAGTAGCAGAAAGTAAATTCACAATTCCACAATGTAAGTTCCTGCTTAATATTTAAAATAATTAATATCGTAAGGTATCATTATATCTTTCATCACACATCAAAAATGCTGATTTTCACAGCAAAAAAGGATCAGCAAAAACACTTATTAAGTTTGAAGTATTTTTGTTGTTCTTACATGTTCAACCTAATACGCAGGATAAAGGATAACCTACCGCAGTATTTCTCTCTGATATTTGCTGTAACAACAGTATATTGGCAGTGCAAATCAGTATTTTTGATGTGCAGTTTAATATTTCCGATATTGTAATAAGTAATATTAAATTAAATAATTAATATTTGTATTAGTAAACACACCGATTTTCAAAAGAGATCTAAAAATCTATCTGCGGGAGTTTCTACGCCATGTTTCTCTCACAGAGGTCCAATGTAGTTTACTATTACATTTTCTAAGTATATGTAAATATCTACAGTAATAAAGAAATTGGAATTTGAATTTATCCTACAAACAATTTATACATTACCCAACCACTTCGTTTGATAGTGAATGGCCGCCAACGACAGGGCCCAAGTTCGGGCCCGAAGACGTTCGCGCAAAACATGGAAAATAAAAAAAAAACTTTTTACATCAAAACTTTATTTCGCGCTGCTTTGCCGAGATTCTGCGTGTACGTGAGTTTGTTATGTTTCCTAATCATTACTGAATCTGAAGATACTCATCGCATAACTCTTAGGCCTTTATGCTACTTATTTTCCATTAAACAAACAAAAACCATCGTCACCCACTTTCCCGTACGGGGTGGCAGAAGCACAGTTCAATACTCCGATTGGCGTCAGGGGTCTAGCCCATCGACTCAGCATTTTCACTTACTATCTGTTTAACCAACAAAACTAAGAGGGAATTTCAAGTTGTCTTCGGTACTCCTACCTCCGTGTTAATGCAGAATACCTGTTATTTAAGGCTGTTTACTTAGGACCGTTTGTGTAAATTGGGCACAGAGATTATTAGTATTAAACCGCACGATTGCAGTTGTATGTAAACTCAATGACGTAATTGCGACAATCTGTTAAACCAGAGTTAACGAATTAATTCTGAAATTCGAGATTTGTATTTATCAGATAAAATAAGAATATAAGATAAACCTGGATGCAAATTTAGAAATAAGAAATTTTATTTGCGTCGTTGTTTACATTAGGTCTTCAATATGTAATTTCAGTTGCACAAGGTGGTATAGTATTTACGCAACTTAATTACTAGTTATTTATTAACATATTTACATAAAAAGCTTATTTGTCTTATGTATTTAAAATTATTAGATGTTTATATTAATTAACTTTATTTCTATTATTTTAAATTTTTATTAAGAATATTAAGACCGACCAGCCCAACTGAGTTTAGAATTTACGTTTATTTTGTTCTTACATGTCAACCTAGCACGCAGACTATTCGGGGGCTTCGCTGCGCTCGCCCCCTCTAGTCTTCACCTAAGCTACCTTAGTGTTTGCCCTGGTATTTCTTTTTCAATTCAAGATTAAACCAGTTCACAATTTAACGGTTTTATTAGGATCTGACGCGCATATATCGTAAGCAGTATGGTACAATTTACAATTTATCGTTATTTAGTTTAGACTAACAAGAAAAAATAGTTAGATTATAAACTAACGGTATGCTAGTCCACTTTGTAAAGCCGTGGGCTAGTTTGTAATCAATTCTGTATAATGATACAGAATTGATTACTAACTAGATCTATTCATTTATGTCACAGTATATGTTATTTTTAAAGATTCTAGTGATAATAAGTTAAAGGAATTTAAATGAAAGGTCTGTCATTTGGTAACACGATGGATATAATAATACCTACATAAAGTACGCTACTCCTATACTTGTAAAGTGGGCATTAGGAAATGGCAATTTAAGGTCGTTTTTATTACGTAACTTTCTAGAATGATCCGCTCACTAAATAAAACGAGTATAATTTTTCTTTATAAAAATTAGCCATTCTAGAATAATTTTGCAACTTTCCGAAGGTTTAATGCGAGCAATAGCCCTGATGCATTTTTTATGATGCTCGAAAACTTTATCTCTATCAGTAAATTAGCCAAAGAAAATAATATCGTAGCGCACATAGCAAAAGATAGATAGAGTGCACATAGCAAAAGTATGCTTTGATAGCCGCCTCTGTGGATGCAATTTGCGTTAATCTCATTAGTAGGTATATAAAGCTATTTATTTTACAGCATAGTTTCTCTATGTGACCCCGTCTATCCACTTTGGTCTAAGCGTAGTCCGAGGAATTTCATTGTTTTGCGTTTTTTTAATTTTTGGCTATTATAGTTTATTTGAAAGTTTATTTGCTTGAGGCTGGTGAAATTGCATATTTTTTTATAGGTTAATTATTAGATTATTGTTTTGTAGCCGTGTTATTTATCTCTAATAAATGTTTAGTATATCTATACAATTTATGCCAACCGAGCAATCATCTGCAAAAAATATCGTTGGCTATGGGAACACTTTCCGTTAGATTAGTGGCATATGCCAAAAAATAGTAGAGGTCCAAAGGTATTATCCTGTGGTACTTCCTACTAAATGAGCCTAGTTTTGGATGCGTAGCTTTGCTCTGTACCTACTTGATCTATATTAATTCATTATAACGCAAAATTGTTTTTGATTTTAATAGGTTTTATGTAAGGTCCTCTTATGCCAATGCTGTCGAGTTTCATCAATAGTTGCTTATGATCTACGAAGTCAAAAGCGCTGGTCATGTTCTAGGACATGTTGTGTTGATGTTATCAAACACATGTTTTAATAGGTCGTATATCGCTTAAATTGTGGATTTGTGTTTCCGAAATCATGTTTCTCTACAAATTTGTTATTCGCCCAGCTCTCAGAGCTAACTCATCTAGTTATTAAAGATTAAGACTTGGATATCCTAGCCATTTGTGAGACTAAGATTAGCAAATACGCGGCTATAGATACTGCCGGGTTTATTTGTTAGCGTTTAAATAAACTTAGTAATGGCTCTGGTCAAGGTGTGGCCATTATCATGAGATCTGACCAAAGCCCACACTAGAGTTACTATTCCTTCTACGATTCAATTGGAAGAAGTTGGCTTACAACTACGCTTATCAGGTAAAAACTCCAAACTTAAATTAAAATGGAATAACTAATAACAAAATTTTTAAGAGTGAGTTCTGTGTTGTTCTGTCTATTATGTAAAGTCGTTTCAGAAATCTTAGATATCATAGGAATAGAAGTACTGGTCGGTACATATGACACTTTATGACAAAAATCACGGGGAGCTAGTATATGGAAACCAACTTTTTAATATTTTAGTACTGATACCGTTATGTCCTACACTATGAGTGTTTTTTAGATTTTTAATTAGGCGATCAATTTCTGTGTGTTGGCGACATTAATATAGGTTTAAATTTAGGAATATTGTTACTTTGTGATTCGACCTGATCTATAAAAAAAGTCATTAGAAATGTTTGCTTTTTCGCGAGACTCATTTATTATGATGATAAGCTGTTGTATAATTAGAAAAATATTATGAACATCTAAATATTCACAACAGCCAGCCCACAGAGGAATTACTGTTACACAGTTTGCAACGTACGACAGATATTAAAATATTATAGAGGGAATAGCGCATGCCTGTCCGCCGGTGATAGTGTTCATTGGCGACCTCCCCTAGAGATCAATGGAAGCAAAACAAAAGCCACCCAGCTCTGTTGGGATCGGCTTTCATCTGTCGCAATTGTAAAAGTCCTACAGGTCGCACACTAATGGATTAGTAGCAAACAAGTGTTGTATCAATACACTATCCGTATTGTTGTATGTACCCCGGTATTTCATTAGTGAATGGACTGTTGTAACGGTTTTAATAATATAATTGATAGCGGCAGCGCTACGAATGCGCGCCCACCACGATCCTAACACCGCATACTCTGTTTGATTAATCATATCTACACTAGAATGCACGAGCTGATTGTTTTTAAAGTATCTGCCTAGACAATTAGCTTGGAGTAATTAAATTCATAAACAAAGTAACTTAATATTCATGTGTGGGAATTGCCGCATTGAAAGTGGCTCGCTGATATAATTACAATTGAGTCACAGACGTCGACAAGAATCGGTGGCTAAAAGCAAACAGAATATTTAGACGCGACTACTTCGAAAACAAGAGTCGAAAGGAAAAAGTTGTAACTTCGTTATCCCTGGTCGTTGTTAATTGGCAAAAGTTTCGTAGCGTGAAAGAACCGAAGGACATACTGGGCGGGTGCGAGCAGGACACATGACTCTACTGTGAGTGCGAGGGAGACGCACGATCTAATTATTTGCAAGTAATGTGACACACTCGTTAGCGAATGCAGTATCCTCACATTCTCCTCCGGTACAGCTATCACAATGTTCCCGAACAAAAGTCGTTCGCAATGCACGTTCGGAATACAGAACGATCATCGTAAAATAAAGAAAAGACATTAAGAACATAGTTTCGTACATGCTTTAATATTCCCAGGGCGTTTCACCAAGTAGCACTTGGCAAAAACGAGTTTATTGTTCAAATAAAATCGTACGTTATTAATACAGACTTCCTTGTATCCATGACATGAGTACGAGATTCATGAGCGGCAAATTCGTAAATGTCCAGTCAACACTCGTCAGTTTATCGCTTAATAAAAACAAAACGTAGGGACAAAATGATATCGGGAAAAAAGCGTCGTATTACGAAGATGCGTTATGTGACGTCACGGTTGTTCTCATTAGGGCTCTAATTACGGCCCTCGGAGGCCGACTGTATGCCCGACATCGCCCGCGCGGAAATTCGAATTTTTATTTCGTACGTTCTCTGCCGTTGAAATTGCGATTTTTATAAAGGAATACCGATGTTATTCGAATTTCAAAAGGTTATTGTTTCCTTTTTATGTTAATCACGCGTATTCAAATTTTCGTAATCGTTTGTTCGGCGGTGGTCGACACCGTAACTCGCACGTGTTTCTTTAGACATCTTGTTATGTGACATGAATAATTAAACGCGAATTCGGATAATATTGAAAGGAAGTAAGTGTTAGTGACTGGTTCTGCAAAGGAAACATGTGGACTGTACTCATGTATTATGCTGTAAATCTAACTATTACAACAAAAATAAGCAGTATCGTATTGTTATTTAAAAATTGACATCGACAGTTATATTTAATCAATGACGCAGCTCTTACAAAGGAGATTGGTTGATTACATTCCCAAACATATGTCTTCAACCATTTTCTCAGCATCTGTTTTAAGAGAAAGGGTCTATGCCAATCGAGTGAGAACCTTTTCAGATAATTACTGACTTCCGACCCTCGTATCACGTCGCGATAAAGGTTATTTTCATCTGCTGATAAACCGCGGCGCTGGGTATCGCACCAATCATAATTATCACCCCCTCCTTTCGGCAAACAGTCTCACTAATCGAGGATTTTTAATTTTTCTGCCAGAGGTGAGACGCCCGGAAAGGGATTTCGTTGGGTTCTAATGGGAATGAAATTGCTCTCCGGGGAATATTATCTCGCGCTGACTGAATCTATTTATAAACAGCGACTTTTCAGGAAACGAGCGAAACCTTTTCATAAAATGTGTTTTCTTTGAGTGATTAGGTTGACGTTGCTAATAAGGTCATCGCGGCAAAAACAGGTATTTAAGGTTTTATCTCATAAAGATGAACATTATGTTATTCATCAGTCTGTCTGTCTGCCCATCAAGGCCTTGTTTTCACGAGCGATATAACTTCAAATTGTTTTGTTCTCAAAACAATTGAATGGTTACAAAATGTGTTACAATTTTAAATCGTTTGCGAAAAAACAGAAAACATTAAAATTCACCGCACAAAAAAGATGTAATTTGCGTCGTGTTTATTTGAAAAGTTGAAGGGGCGCGCGCTGCAAAGGCGCACATGTCTTGTCGGTGCTGAAAACTCGTTTAGAAACTCTCTCATATTGTGTGTGAGGGAGGAATCACTCGGGGCGTGAATACGAGCTGTGGAACCGTCGAACATTAAAAATTTCCGCGCGCTCGCCCACCAAGCGACGCGTGCATGTCGCCCGAGATGGACGGTGAGTCGGCCGCCGACCACGGATGTGTGGACCAGACCATTATTTTGATTTGTACATGCTCTTGACATCTGTGTTCTGTTGCAGGTTTTATTTAATTTCCTCTCAGAGAAGTTTTTGACGAGTTCACTATGTCATGTGTGATTTTTGTTAAGTAGGAAGACTATCAAATGAATGTCATATTCACGTACAATATTTTCAGGTGGCCTGGCGAATTATATTTTCTTCTCGTTTTCCTAGCACTCGATTTTCCTTAATTGCAATATCTCAATAGCACAATTAAATCTTACAGCAAAATGTTATTACCACCAATAGCTGGTAGTTTCACTTAACCAACAACAAAGTCTATAGAAACAAACAAACCTCTTCAGCGTTCATTTCAATTACCGTGAAAACGTTCCCGCAACACCAACACCGGCTGTATTATGTACCCCGGTTGTTCCTGCACTTGTTTATTCATTCACACTTTAGCGGGCTTAAACACTCCATCAGCAGTGTGCAGTGCAAAAATTACACTGTCCAAAATAATATAGTGAATTCCCGACATGATTTCAGACCGTGCCCTCTCGGGGCCGAATTAGCGGGCGACGTGATCTAACTGACGATTTTTTGTCCTCGCGAATTATGGCTTACTCTTAAAGAGGGCAGGCAGGGAGGGCGGTTTACAATGGCCCAAGTTGTGCTTATCGAATCGAGTTTTAACGAGCGCTTTATACAATAATATGATAATTGAGAACAAAGCTCTCTGTGCGGCGAGTGTGATACGCAACTTCCAAATTTCAACGAATTATTGTTGAAAGAAGAATGGGGAATTGAGAACCTGTTCACCAATATTGTAAAAATACTGTTTTTTGTTTATACTTTCAGCCTGTTATTATTAGTTATTACTAGTTATTCTAAAGCTGACAAGTTAATCAGCTTAAACGAAATGCATTTTGCGCTGAAATCTGGATCGCCTGTTACAGTCGCAATTAACGCAAAACCTCACGTGTCGCGCCGGGCCGCAACAGTGCTTTTAATAAACGAACGCAATAGGTCGACGTGTGGTTTTATGTTAAAGACTGAGGTTTCCAACTGGTACATTCTGCTAACAAAATGACATCCCAAACCCAGTGACGTGGTAATGGTGGATTTCCGAAATGATTAAAGGGATTACAGAAAGATCAGATAAAGGAAACCTAAAGTGGGCTGTCCTTGTCGCGTCATCGTCATTGAGCTGAAGTTTTGTTTGCGGAATCGCGCCCTAGAGCGGGTCCGAAGCGGCGCGGGGCGTGGCGGGACGGATTTATTTTGCGTATCGCGTCGGTTGCCGATGGCTGATTTGGCTCTGCGTTGTATTTGTGGTTCTATTGCTTGCCTCGAAAACCTTACCTCTAGGTAACTAGCGATATCCCGATGTCATTATTAACAAAACACAACGTTTACATACAGGTACATACATTGCTTCTGGCCCCACACTAGGATACCTGTGTCGTGGGAACCTGAAACAGCGAGATCGCAAACATCCAAGATCTGTTTTCAATTCATGTTGGTTACGGTTCGCCGGATTATCCGAGGGGGGAAGTAGAGACCACTGTCTGCGAATCACCAAATCAAATTTGGAATAATGCCTGTAACTGACACCTTGCATACCGTCAGCCGCGTCACAGTAGGCTGTGACGCGGCCTCGCAAGCGGTAGCCGCGTCAAGCCTGACACGTGATGATTTCACCTTGTTACCGCCCGTCACATTGTCACCGCCACTCCCGGTTAATGAACAGAAATGCCATTTTACCCTCCACCCGGCTCGGTTTTAACGCAGTAATCAACGACCCTGTATAAGTAAACGCTGTAACATAGACATCGACGTGATTATCTCCCGAATGGTCTATCAAGGCTTTATTAAATTTTCGGTTAGGTTAGTTAATAAAACCGATCTAAAATAATAAGTTAGGACAACTTATAGTGTGGGAGAGTATTTATTGGGAACCCTTCGTTGAAATAATCCTATTGTGCGGAGTTCGTAGCAGATACAATACAGGGCGATGTACTTTCGACCGGGTTGCGTTGGGGGATGTAAATCAGACCCGCTGTGGGACAGACGTGACACGCGTTATCTACTGTGATTGTATTAGTCGCGATTTTTCACCCCTACTGCCGAACCTACAGGTTCGTTTTACTATCTACACATTTATGTTACATGCTGTAGATTGGTTCTAGTATGCATAGATCTGTTGTCTGTTACTCGGCTATTGTAAGCACTAGCTGACCTGTAGTTCAGTGAAATGCCCAGTCTATGTTAAAGAGCTGCATTTCTATATAGACTGTTTTAGGTTCTTGCACTGTTCTGTACTAGTATGTAGGCATGTATAATGTACAGTGCGAAATATTGTACAACATTCCCCCGACGACCGTGTACTCTATTTTGCGCGGTTCAAGTAGTTGAGGTAAAAGCCTTTTTATATAAACCTCTTCGGGCAGTATAAAATATATATCTCATGAGGACGACACTGCCAGTTCTACTATCGATTTCTAGTAAAACTTTGAGGAGTAGCAGAGGTATCGGCAGCAGGACTGGCAGGTTAATAAGGAATGAGGAAAACTTATTTAGCCGCGTTTACGACTGTGTGTTTAGGAACAGTCAATCGAAATACGAACATTAGCAACTCAATCACAATTTTGTTTGAGCCGCCCTGCGCCACAACCTAATGCAAACAGAATGCTGATAGAGCCCAAACCTTCAAACACAGATCATGGTACCGCCTGTATGCCCCGGACTTGGATTTGAAATAATAGCATCAAAGGGAATCGATGTGCACAAATCTAAAACCTGTGATCCTTCAATAGGACCACACCCTTACTCGTGATCAAATTGAACTGATAATGCAAATCCCACATTTATTATTGCCCTTTGTAAGGGAAAATGTGCGAGCGAAAGTATATCACGCCGTTGAGCTCTGCAAATAGAGAATCGGTTTCATGGATATAATCGCGGATCCTTGATCTTATTTCTCGAATCCCGTGTATCCATTCCTAGAATCTTCAGCTAAAAGTGCATAATGGTCCCAATACATTATCACCTTTTTACTGCTATCCGGATAATTTGCCAAATTTGTAGCGATGTTCAAAATACTATGCAGGAATAAATATAAGGTTCGCCAACAAATACAAAGGTCGTAAAAACCGATTAAACCCCAAAAACCGATTCCCAACATCGAATTATCCCAATATGCCGAAATAACACCTCAGACCTCTGAAAACCCTTTGCCGACACCTCGACGGGCCGTAATAGAAAACGAGTATCTCCCTCAAAAGTATGTAAAGCAGTGTGTGGCACTGGATTGAAATCACATTGGTTCGGGACGAGGGTCGCATGTAGCGACCGTGACGGGGCAGGCCGCTATATTTATGGCCCGAGACATTTTCTATTCCGACTGAGAACACTAAACTGTTTACTGGAATTTAAGGAACCGCGCCAGGCTGCTCGAATCACTCCCGCACGGATACGGGTGACGCGATGTTTTTCAATTTGACTTCATGCAATTGACATAATTTAGAGGGCGTGGGTGAGAAGGGCGGGGTTCTGAGTTTTGTGATTGATGTCGAAGCCCTGTACTTACTTACTTTAGTCAGAGTAAAACTGCAGGATTTATGACCTGACTCGGTGACATAAGTGGAGTTAATCAGGCTAAGTACAGCTATTGAATATAATTTATTGCACGATAAATAATGGGTAAATATTTAATTATTACTTACGCGCAAAGGCGAGTTTATCTCGAAAAAGAGATTTATTCCAGCCAGCGTAAGCAGGACAGGACAGTCTACTGCTAGCAAGGTCAGTCTGGTACACAATAAATTAAATAACTACCTACCAATGTATTAAGTATAATAAACACAATATAATACATTATAATTATTACATCTCTACGAACTGTGAGGATGCGATTATAGCTTATGTTAACCAATTAAATCCATTGTTTTGGTGTTACCTCTTGTTAGCAGTCTGCGAGGCAGCCTAAAGCAAAAGGGTTATTGGAGGCACGAGAAGAGCCGCGCTGAAAGCCGGCTATAAGCTGCTTAAGATCCAAAATAAGCCAGCTTTCATGGGAGTTCAATTCATTAGTAGCAGCCTAGTAAGTACGCTAGTACTGCTACTTTCATCTGATACTTGTGAGTAGAGCTCATATAATCCCGTCCTGGAAGTGAACGGGCACGGAACGTGTCCTCTACGGTGTGGACATGGTTCCGCTACTAATGAAATTAAATCATTACGGAGTTAGAAATAAAGCGTTGGATCTACTAAGATCATAACTAAGCAATATAATTCTAAAGGCAGAAGTTAACGGCGTTAAATCTGATGGATCGGGGATAAAAATTGGCGTTCCACAAGGTTCCATATTAGGCCCTTTCTTATTCCTGGTATATATCAACGATCTGCCTTTTATGGTGGAGAAATTGACTAACATAGTGTTGTTTGCTGATGATACCTCACTGGTCTTCAAAATTTAAAGACAAAAAGAAGATTTTGATGATGTCAATAGAGTATTATCTTTAACCTTGAATTGGTTCACAGTTAACAATTTATTGTTAAATGCTGGTAAAACCAAATGTATCAAATTCTCACTTCCAAATGTCAGGCAAGTTGGGACCAGTTTAGTGTTGGACAGCAATACGTTAGAATTAGTAAATGACACGAAGTTTCTTGGAATAACCATTGATAACAAATTGCAGTGGGGACCCCACAAATAGATAAATTGGCTGGTAAATTAAGTTCTGCGGCTTATGCTATTAGGAACATCAGATAAAACACGGATGTGGCTACATCTAGGCTAGTATATTTTAGTTACTTTCATAGTGTCATGTCCTATGGTATCTTGTTGTGGGGGAAAGCAGCGGATATTCAAACTATTTTTATTTTACAGAAAAGAGCTATTCGAACAATTTATAATTTAAAACGCACAGACTCCTTAAGAGAGCTTTTTAAATAAATTGACATACTAACTTTAGCTAGTCAATTTATTTTCGAAAATATAATGTATGTACGCAAGAACCTTACAAAATTTCCCAAACTTAGCGATAGCTGTAATGTTAACCTAAGAAATAATCACAGACTACTTGCGCCGTTTAGACTCGCGAAGGTTAGCAATTCTTTCAAGGGTCAATGCATTCTCTACTACAACAAGATACCTCTGGAGATCTTGAAATTGCCATTTGAGCAATTTAAAAACCATGTTAAAGCGACTTTGTCGAAAAAGGGATATTACAATGTTCAAGATTACTTAAATGATCGGACTGTATGGGGTTAATCTGGCTCAACACAGACCTTGCTGTTAATAATTTTGCAATTATTTATTCCTGCTTATTAATTATGATAATGACTAAATATTATATTTTGTATTAGTTAAGCATAAGCAATTTTTAAAAAAGAGATCTAAAATCAATCTGTGGGAGTTTCTACGCCCTTCTTCTCCCACAGTGATCCAATGTAGAGAAGTGGCAAAAATGACGATTGCTAAGAATATGTAAATATCTACAGTAATAAAGACATTTGCAATTTTGAATTTTGGAATTTTTTAGTATACTCCGCGGAGTGTACCATATCCGACTCCGGGAGACGCGATCGCGGAGTCTAACGATCTCGTTCTCGTTCCGCGGAGTCGGAGTCTAACAATCTCGTCTCGTTCCGGGGAGTATAGCCAAGGTAGCGAATCCCACAGCTCTTGTCTATTGGGTCATTCTAGAACTTTTGATCGTGAAACCCATACTACCAATCAATACCTTCATATTTAGGTCAAGAAATAAAAATACAGTGTTTAATATTTATGCGTCGGAAACGCACCGGTTTTTTGTTGCGCGAATCGATCGCGAGTAATCGAGACATCACTAGCGGAAACGGACCGCAGATGTCACTCGTACCGGAACGAGATGTAGAATTGGAGGTTATCTGCTCTTGGTCTTTTCTCATCGGTGAGATAACATGGCGGCTCGGGCCCCATGGCATTGAATGGTATTTCGGTGTACCAATTTTAATACAGGCATCGGGCCTGGTCAGAGTGTAAATCTACCTCATAGCGTCGGGCTATTGAATGTAATTAGATTCGTGTCAGCGGTTGAGTGATTTATGTGGTGAAGCACAGAGTCGTATTCGGACGGCGACTCCACGTCGGCAGACAGCACGCCGTCGGCAGCGCCAGGCAGCGACGGCAAGGGTTCGATCCCATCCTATCCCAACTGTGCCCCTTTCCCGAATTCCTGTCTCGAATCGAGCCTTCGATTTCCTGTCTACGGAGACAAAGGTAATAAACAAATTTCATCACTTCTTTTCCCTCACGTGGCAAAGGCACAACCCCTCAGGATTCTCACGCCGTTCGGTAGGCGTGGGAAATTAAGCATTTTGGTAGCAGAGCGTGGTTTCCTAGTGGGAAATCATCGATTCACGGTTGTAGGGCTGCCTTTGTTACATTGTCAGATTGGCTCAAGTCGGCAATGAGTCTGTGGTCGGTATACCACAATTAAAGTTCATTTCGGTTAGTGAAAGTATAAGTGCCAATTTAGTTAACAGTTGTTATAAATTTGTAGTCGGAAACTACTGTTACCAGCGCATAAAGGATTGAACGGTCATTCTGCGAAGCCTAGATTGTATTACTTACGGTGGAACGTCGGGTTCTGTAGTCCTACAGTGTTATTTCGGTTTACACAGCAGGGTCGGGCTATTTAAGGGGTATTAGGCTGATTTGCTGACCTCAAAGGAAGTGTGGTTCATAAGAAGCCACTTATTATTTTGTTTTTTTTTTTATAATAACCTTTGTGTGTTATTTGTATTGTACCACATGGTGGCATTCTCTAATTGATTTAGAGTATATATTTATAAGGTGTGTGTACACAGGGCAACCATATTAAATATTGTTTAGGATTTAATTGTTTAGCGGTTGCCTTGGGTTTTACAACTTAGTTTTAATTTCTGTGCCCAGCGCTGACGGGAAAGTGCTGGTATCTGGCTGTGCTTAGTTCGGCAGTGAAGCATAGGACCAGGAACAATTAAATCGGTAACCAGGCACCTTCGCCCTTGACGGTACTGCGATATGGGTTCCGTGAGGAGATGAGATGGCTCGCCCATACTCACAAGTATGTGGAGCGACCCGACATGGACGATGTCCTGCTCAAGCGTGTGGAGGACGCAATGACACGCGTCGGGAAGGTGTGTCGGCTGGCTGCCGAGGCTGAAGCCCTCGGGCTTACGGATGAGGCCTCGGTGGCTGCAGTGAGGCAGCTCTGCGCGGATGCTGACCAAGCGATGGAGTGCTTGGGCGACATCGAGCGTCGCGCCGAAAAAATTAAGCGGTCGCGTCGGGATGACCGCGGGGAGGGTAGCGGAGACCCCCCCCTAAGGGTGTGGTTGGACGGCTTCCACACCTGGAGATTCCGGCCTTCGGTGGGGCAATTGATGAGTGGCCGGCATTCATCAATTTGTTCGATAGCCTGGTCCACGGTCGGGACGACCTGGACAGCGCCTACAAGTTGGCCCAGCTATTGATGGCACTGCAGGGTGAACCGAAGGAGTTGGTCGGTCACTTAACGGTTACGGCGGGCAATTATGAGATTGCCCGGGTCATATTGTTTGACCGCTACCAACACAAACGGCGGTTGGTTGATGCGCAGCTGGGGAAGCTGTTCAGCATCCCAAGAGTAACCCGGGATGTTGACATCCGGGTACAGGTGCTCAACCCTGTGCTGGTGGCCACTAAGGCCCTTCAGAACCTTGGTCTGCCGGTAGACCAATGGTCATATATTGTGTTAAATATGGTTTTGTCACGGTTGCCTGCAGCTGTTCAAAGTCGGTTTGAACAGCTGCATGGGGGCAGTAGCTCGGAACTGCCCACGCTCGTCCAATTAACGGAGTTTTTGGAGGGTGAATGCAGGCGATGCGACACCATGGATTCGGAGGCCAGTGTGCAGCGCCAACCCGCGCGGATGCGGGAGGGGCCGCGCCCCCCACCCCCACGGGGGGGTGGTCGGTCAAAACAATTTGGCGTTTTGAGTGCCGCGCCGTCGGGTGACGGCTGTGCGCACTGCGACAGTGCCGGTCATGAAGTGACCAGTTGCGCCAACTTTAAGGCGCTCGGTGTGGCTGCCCGCAGGAAGGTGGTCTTCCGCCACCGATTGTGTTTCGGTTGCTTGGGGCCGCACCCGCTGAGCGAGTGCTCACGGGCGTCCCCCTGTGAGGGCTGCGGTGGCAGGCACCACGTCGTGTTGTGCCTGAACCGGTCAGGCCCATCGGACGGTCACCAGGGCCGGACTCAGGTTGGTCGGTCACAGGGCCCAACCAGGGCCGGACCCAGTCCCCCTCCGGGCAACGGGAGTCACCAGCGGGGTGACTGGGGTACCCGCGGACGGGACCCCCCCCGAGGGGAAGGGGGCAGCGCGGGGGGTAACAGGCGGGACAGCCGGGGTTCGGTCGCCGCTGTCCAGGGTCAGCGAGGACTTCGGGCCGCTGGCTCACCGCGTGTTACGGGCGGGTGTCAGATGGCACCTATGAGTGGCGCGAAGGCTGGGAGCCCACCACCTTCTGCGCCACCCTGCCCGTCGCTCTGGGAGGCGAACAGGGAGGCGAACAGTCGGATGTCGCCCCCATTCCTAGAGCGCCCCAGGTTGGATCCGCTCTCCCCCCTCCACCCACGGTGGCCACCGGGCACACCGTTCACAGTCCGGTATGGTCGGGTACCGGGACAGCGAGGGGCCTATTATGCGGGTTGGGACCCCCTAATGTACATGCGGTCTGATATGCCACCGGTGGCATATCAGCAGCCGAGTTACCAGGCCGACGGAGGTCTGAGCGGGTTCGGATCCCGCGGGGGTTCCCGCTAGGGACACGCCGCCCACTTACAGGGTGCCGCCACTCCACAGACGGTCATGCTCCCCACCGCCTCGGTGATAGCGTGGAGTTCGGACGGCAAATCTTGTGTAGCACGAGCACTATTGGACTCGGGGGCCCAGGGGTGCTTAGTCTCGTGCAACCTTGTAAGACGGTTGGGCATTACGGTAAGGGAGTATCCACATTCCATTCGGGGAATTGGGAACACGGAAGTCGGTTCCGTTAAGGGAGTATGTCGGATTACTCTCTCGTCACGGGTGGATTCATCGGTGAATCTGACGGTCACGGTATTAGTCATGCCTAATGTGATGGGCTCACACCCTCACGTACGGTTGTCGCCCTCGGTGCGACAGTTGGTCGCTGGGTTGTCACTGGCTGACCCGGAGTTCGATATTCCGGGCTCAGTAGACATTTTATTGGGTGTCGATGCCTTGGGATACCTGTTAGTGCCAGGTGTCCACGTGTTGCAGGCGACTGGTCTGGTTTCGGTCAACACCAGACTGGGCCATGCGGTAGTGGGTCCGGTCATGCCGGCTGCCCCACGCCTAGCGACTCGTAGTCCCTTATTCGGTTCTGTACTCTCGGAGGTGATACAGAAGTTTTGGGAGGTGGAGGAACCACCTACGGTACGCCGGTTGGACCCGGTTGAAGAAGAGTGTGAACAGTTTTATCGGAACAATACTGGTCGCCTTCGGTCAGGTCGATTTCTCACACGTCTTCCATTTCGGAGTGATCGCCCACCGCTGGGCAGTTCACACCATGCAGCCGAGACGCGGCTTCTGTCGATGGAACGACGCATGAAGCGTGACGGGATTTTCCGGCAGAAGTACGTCGACTTCATGCGGGAATACGAGTCGCTCGGCCACATGTCGGTTTCGGGTATCGACTGGAAGCGTGAAGACCACTGCTTCCTGCCTCATCACGCGGTCTTGAGGACCCCGGAGGGCAAAATACGGGTAGTGTTCGATGGATCGGCATCAACATCTAACGGCATGAACCTGAACCAGTGTTTGAATTCAGGGCCGAAGTTGAATCATGACATCGTGGATGTTATCACACGGTTCCGTCGACACAATGTTGTGTTTGTAGCTGACATCCGGATGATGCTTAGACAGACGGTCATTCACCCTGACGATAGACGGTATCAGCTGATACTGTGGCGAGAGAGCCCAGATCAGCCCATCAGGGTGTACGAGCTGAACACCAACACGTACGGGCTACGGTCTAGTCCTTATTTGGCGATTCGCACTCTTCGGGAGTTAGCGGATCGAGAACGGTTAAATTTCCCTAGAGGAGCAGCGATCCTGGAGCAGGACCTCTACGTGGACGATATCTGTACCGGTGCAGATTCCGTGGAGGAGGCGCTCGCTCGACGGGACGAGCTGGTTGAGCTCTTGCGGGGTGGAGGTTGCGAGCTCCGGAAATGGATGTCGAACTCTCCAGAGTTACTGACTGGTCTTCCGGATAACTACCAGCAGGATCCCCACATTTTTGAAAATTTGGAAAATCCAAATATGTTGTCGGTATTAGGCGTCCAGTACCAGCCAGTGTCAGACATGTTCTCGTATCGGGTCGAGTTGGACTCCCCGAAGGTCTGGACGAAACGGAACGTCCTCTCAACGGTGGCTAGGTCTCATTTGATCCAAACGGGTGGATCACCCCGGTAACATTTCAGCTCAAGTGTTTTATGCAGCAATTGTGGTCTGCTGAGCTGAAATGGGACGACCCGATCGGCGGGTCATTGAGCTCGGAGTGGGACTCGTTCTTTTCGACCCTCCCTGGCATTAATCGGATTTCACTGCCACGGAGGTTGGTCCCCACCAAACGATACACCGCCACCCTGCATGGGTTTTGCGATGCCTCGGAGAAGGGCTACGGAGCTGCGGTGTATCTGCGTACGGTCGACTCCTCGGGGGAGGTTGATGTGCGGTTGGTCATGGCCAAGAGCAAGGTTGCGCCGTTGCGCACTCGCCTGACCATTCCCAAGTTAGAGCTTTCGGGAGCGGCTCTCCTGACTCGTCTGCTCAACCACACGATGACGGTTCTTCGTGGGTCAATAGCGTTGGAAGATACGGTCTACGCTTGGACGGACAGCCAGATCGTGTTATGCTGGCTGAAGGCTTCAGTTCACAAGCTGGAGATTTTTGTGGCGAATCGGGTTTCGCAGATTTTGAGTTCGGAGGTTCCTTTAATCTGGAGACATGTTCCAGGGGAAATGAACCCAGCAGACTGTGCGTCTCGTGGGTGTCACGCTCCGGAGTTGGTTGGACATCCCTTGTGGTGGGGTCCAAAATGGTTGACTCAAGCCGAATCGGATTGGCCAATGAGTCCACGCGTTACCACGGCGAACGGCGCCTTGACAGTCGGTGTCTCTACGACGCAACCAGAGCCGGAAGAGGAGTTCAGCCTGCTGGAACGGTACAGCTCGCTCGACAAGCTGGTCAATGTGACCGCCTGGATCTGCCGATTTGCGCGGAATTGTCGGAATTCTGAGGCGCAACGAGTGCGGACACCGGTCCTGACGCCACGGGAACGGAACCATGCGTTGTTCGCATTGGTACGGAACGTGCAGACGGTGCACTTTAAGTCCGAATTGGACATTCTGAGACGCGGACGCGTCCAACTGAAGGGAGCTGTGGCTCGGCTCAACCCGTTTATTGACCCTCAAGGATTGCTGAGGGTAGGAGGTCGGCTGCGGAATGCCAACCTGCCTTATGCGGCTCGCCACCCGTTGTTACTCCCTAGGAAGGGGAAGTTGGTCGAACTGTTGATACAGGATCGACACATTCGGAATGGGCATGTCGGATTCCACGCCTTGATGGCGTTTCTCCAGCGCGAGTTCTGGATTCTATCGGGACGACGCTTAGTGCGTAGCGTCGTATTTCGGTGCCTGCCTTGTTATCGGGCCAAGGCGGCTACGATGCAGCCCCAGATGGGCGATTTGCCCTCGGATAGGGTTAACGAAATCCGGCCCTTTGCGGGTGTCGGAACGGATTTCGCGGGACCATTCATGGTCAAGTCTTCACAGCTACGGAACGCCAGATTAGTGAAGGCATACCTGTGCGTCTTCGTGTGCTTGGCCACGAAGGCAGTCCACTTGGAGGTGGTCAGTGACCTCACTACAGAGGCATTTATCGCTTGTCTAGATCGATTCGTCTCACGAAGGGGCCTCCCGACATTAATCCGTTCGGACAACGGCACAAATTTTGTCGGAGCCAGGCGATATCTGCAGGAGGTCACTCAATTCCTGAACGGTAACCAGGACGCCATCGGTACGGCTTGCTCCCGACGAGGGATTGAATGGGTTTTCAGTCCGCCGGGATGTCCTCATTGGGGAGGAATTTTTGAGGCTGCGGTTAAATCGGCTAAGTTGCACCTGACGAGGATCATCGGTGAGACCTCTCTACGCTTTGAAGAGCTTGCGACGCTGTTCTGTAAAATTGAAATGACACTGAACTCGCGTCCTTTGTGCCCGCTCAGTTCGGATCCAAATGATTTGGAAGCGTTGACGCCGGGTCACTTCCTGATAGGTCAGCCCCTTAACGCCCTGCCAGAATACCCATTCGGTGATGTTAAGTTAAGTCGGTTAACTAGGTGGCAGATGTTGCAGCAGATGGCTCAAGATTTTTGGAAACGGTGGTCTCTTGAGTACTTGCACATCTTGCAGCAGCGCCTTAAGTGGACTGACCGGACGAGCCCCCCTCAAGTCGGTGATTTGGTGCTGATTAAGGATGCGAACCTGCCATCATTGAGATGGAGACGAGGACGGATCGTCAATTTGTACACGGGTCGGGATGGCACGCCTCGATCAGCAGAAGTCAGGGTGGGGGACTCGGTCCTCAAGAGAGCGGTCGCAACACTTTCTCGCCTTCCTATTGATTAGGGACAGGTTCGGGCCTGTCCGGGCGGGTGACTGTTTAATATTTATGCGTCGGAAACGCACCGGTTTTTTGTTGCGCGAATCGATCGCGAGTAATCGAGACATCACTAGCGGAAACGGACCGCAGATGTCACTCGTACCGGAACGAGATGTAGAATTGGAGGTTATCTGCTCTTGGTCTTTTCTCATCGGTGAGATAACATGGCGGCTCGGGCCCCGTGGCATTGAATGGTATTTCGGTGTACCAATTGTAATACAGGCATCGGGCCTGGTCAGAGTGTAAATCTACCTCATAGCGTCGGGCTATTGAATGTAATTAGATTCGTGTCAGCGGTTGAGTGATTTATGTGGTGAAGCACAGAGTCGTATTCGGACGGCGACTCCACGTCGGCAGACAGCACGCCGTCGGCAGCGCCAGGCAGCGACGGCAAGGGTTCGATCCCATCCTATCCCAACTGTGCCCCTTTCCCGAATTCCTGTCTCGAATCGAGCCTTCGATTTCCTGTCTACGGAGACAAAGGTAATTAACAAATTTCATCACTTCTTTTCCCTCACGTGGCAAAGGCACAACCCCTCAGGATTCTCACGCCGTTCGGTAGGCGTGGGAAATTAAACATACAGGTTTTATTATTATAACGATACCTCATTAGATTTGTCTTGATAGATCGAGTGCCACTGGGTAAATTAAATACCGGCAAATAAATAAAATAAAAAACAACTTGATTATGAATGTTTATGCTATTTAATGTGAATTTATGGACTAAAAACACTCGTTTAAACAATAAAGAGAAAAAGAGTACGGAAATATTTACTAATCTTGTACAAGCTATGAGTAATGCACCTTAATTCAAAGAAAACTAAGTATTATCTGCTTATTTTGTGCTTTTTAGTTAACCGATGTTGGGGTTTTTAGTTTTTATTAATAACGCCATTTGTTAGCATTTTATTTGCCTATCATGAATAAACTTCACGATCATACAGCATATGGCAAATATATTGTATTCTCTACCGTGTTTTATTAGTAGTAGTAAATATCACGATATATCGGGATAGAAAGTGAAACAGAGACGGAGAGGTCGCTAAATGCGTAGGCACTCAGTTCCTCGAACCTCGTCGCACCGCGACGTCTAACTCTCCGTGGACAAGTGAAGTTGCTCTTTTTCTCAATCCTCGATCCTCGCCGTCGTTCCAACTCCGCCGAACATGTGGAGTATAGTAATTTAGAAATGCCGGACCGGAACTACTCATCTTTACTTGTGAGCCTAGGCTTGTGAGTTTCACCAGTGAAACCCTTCGACAGACGCAATATGATGTACTTTTACTAGAGAACCATGGTTTGCGAATCATGTAAACAAAGAACAAAACATCGTAATTACGTTGCTAAAGTATGAGTTTACTACACGTAGTATACTTACGTACATATAAGAATAAATTATAGGTACATTTAAGTGTTCATTTAACCTATTATGCATATTTGGCGTTCTCCAATGTATCAATTTACATTTAAATTAATCTTGTAATGAGATTTACGGGAGCGTTGTCATTTCAACCATATTATAATATGTAAATATTTGCTGCACTGACTTGTAATTGTAATATCCTTATTTTTTTTATTATATTGAGTCCATATAGTATAATATTTTTTCTATTACTCGGGGTTCGCAGAGTTTCAAATGTAAAGCCTTTTAACAGGTGATACAGGCCAAATCAAACAGTTGTCAAATTAAAATGCTAAGAGGTGAGATAGAAAGAACGAATTAGAAAGAAAGTTAAAAGCCAAAAATGGTTTTGCTTTGATTATTAACAAAATGTACAGGTGAGGCGAGGGCGAGGACACAACTCGGTCAATTTGTGGTGTATTAGTTTCAAGTAGCATATGAGGCACACAATCGGCTTAAAATTCTATTTGCTGACGTGCTTTTGTAGGTATTTTAAAGCTATAATTGAAAATAGAGAACATCATCAGGTCTCAAAAACACATTCATTTATTAAATTTAATATGATATGAAAGAGCAAATAACCATGCGATGTGTATTCTTTCAGCTAATGTCAAAATAATTGCCGAGGGCTATTATTTATGTTGTATAAATACGCAGCACTGATGAGTAACAAATAGCACGAGTTTGTTAATTGGTTTCATAGCAGCTTTTAATGCAAATTACTAATCGAAGTGTTGTATAGTATAAAGAGTATTTTCAAGTACCCACGTAAACATGCTGCAATCATGGCATTAATTCAATGATCAGTTACAAGTGGCAAGCTTATCCCCTGACAATTCTTAGAGCCTACAACATACAACGCTCTAACTGTTCATTGTTTTTTTTTTGGCAAACTTACTCTGATGAAAACTTATAGCCATATATTTTAAAGCACTTATATCTTGCAAGTGTAATAAAAGCTAGCTTTATAAATAAGGCATCTTTTTGTTATTTCAATATCTTGTTTTCTGTACTACAATATTTACAAGGAGTATATCTTTTCTTTACTCTGCTTTCTCCCTATTACTGTAGGCTTTTAGTAGCCTCGGGGTAGAGAAAATGTTTAAATATGCCGAAAAAATATGTAAAATAATATCAACCTTAGAAAACCACATAGTGTTTTTTTTCAAACAAACTTAGCGGCACACCTTTGTATTATAGTTCAGATTGAATTCAGCGTAATTATTTCACCTAGCCACAAAGTGTGGCTCTGAACAAGCCATTTTCATTGGTTATTACTCTATTACCAAGGTACAAGCTTGAAAATGAGAAGCCCCAATAGGGTCGCTCACACCAGAGTAAACTTGAGCGCCGCGCGAGTGACCGCTTTGAGGATGACCTCCGTGGCGTTGCGGTTCGAGGCTTTGCCTCTCCCTAGCGAGAGGTCCCGGGTTCGAAACACGGCCGGGGACGAAGAAAAAAAAAACCCAAGTCGTGGTGGTTTATATGTGTGTAACGTCGCTGCTTCTGGTTACCATGACCCACGGTATCCTAGTGTGGGGCTTAAACTTGTAAGAAAAGGTCTACACATAAAATTCATGCTTTATCCTGCGATTTTGATATGAAATATGAATTTAATTAAAGCTTATTGCTCTTGATGTACTCCTCAGACTGCCAGACATTTCACGTTTAGATAATGTATTAGATCCCTGTTGTTTTTTCATAGCATTTTCTTGAACATTTTCGCGAAGTAGAGATGGACTAGCGTTTTAATTGAAGAAATTTTTTGCCTGAACATATTATTATCTAAATATTATTCTTTCAGATATTTACTTGCTCCTGTACTCAATCATTATGACATTGGGAAAATGATTCACATTCCACGAATGGATAAAGATAACAATTCTGAATAGTTCTGAGATATGACGATAATTCAACAATTAAGTCACCTGCCCCACCAGCCAATTTGCATTCGCTAACTGAAAACTTCTTGGCTTCGCTACAATGCTGAAAATATGTATATGATTTGAAGTTTGCCATGCTCAATGTAACTTGGCTGGAGGTGCTGGGCCCACACATTATAAATGTAATGAGTAAACATCCTACAAAAGTGTTAAGTTGTCAACAAAGTATTAATTCATTACAAGATTCGTATTTTATATTTAAAAACATACTTTGGTATACATTATTGTGTTATTAAAGATCCGTACACCCACCCGTGAATGTACGGAACACTAGCCAAAACTAGATGACCGGCGCTGCGCCTCAAACACCTGCCAATAAGAAAATAAAATATCCCCCCCCCCCTCTCCCCCTACTTACATGCGCATAAGCACGCCCCCTATGCGCATAAGGCCTGCGCAAAACAGCCGTCATCGACGCAGAGCTTAGCAGGCTAATCATAGCTAAGGTCGCACAGCACACGACAGGGCCTGGTTCGATGCTCTGGCTGTAAAAAGAGCGAAACGCCATGCTCCACCACCCAGTCCGCACGCACCAGCAGCATCAGCAGCGACACAACATGTGAGTCGTGCGTGTGGACGTGTCTGCCGCACCATGATCGGACTGTAGAGTCACGAGCGAGCATGTACCTTGGACACTGCTTAAATCATCTGTTATAGATGTTAAAGGCCATTATTGATTGGCTTGTGTTTAAACGATTACCAAAAATACACCTATTTTACTACCAATAAATTCGAAATGACTGCCAAAATGGATGGATGTCCACCAAATTGTGTTTGGATAAATGATCACCAAACTTCTTTTTATGTTTTGTGTACTTAAGTTTATGTTTTAAGTATTTTTTGTTGTTCTTACATGTTCAACCTAACACGAAGGATAAAAGGGGCTTCGCGTCGCTCACCCCTTTACCCCTCACCTAAGCTACCGCAGTATTTTGCCCTGATATTTTCTGCAACTTTGGTGGTTATTTAGCCATTTTGGGAAGGAAAAAAATATTTTGGTGGTCATTAAATTTGTTGCCTTATTGATTGATTGATTGTATATATACCACAACTGTCACAATCAATTGGCAGGATTTAAACAATTACAATTATGCAAGTTTTCTCTTATATGCCCCTGGCCTAAAATGTTTCAAAACAGTGTTAAATCGAAATCTTCAAATCTTTTGCAAATGAAATTACCTAAGACAATCATGACATGTCTCGAAGTTGTTCCGGCGGCCATCGTTATTATACCAATATAAGTTTAAATTATTTTATCCAGTTCTGAGATGCCGATCTCAAGTTCCCTCCAGTCATAGCTTTAATTCCAACTAAAACATACTTAACATTTGTTTTTCCAATATCAAATAACACAAACAAGAACTGCGAATAACAAGAACTCGATCAACTCTTAAGTTTTTGAGCAAAAATAAAAAATAAATGTAATATCCAACAAGGCTGGCAGGTAAGGAAAAGAGAAGAGAAGAGATGCATTACGGTAATAGCATCTATTGACTTAACCCCGTAAGTCCAAGCTGTCTGGAGCAAGCGGGATCGCTCATAATAGGCTCCTTAATTAGGCTCTTAATCGAAAAATCGTTGCCCATGAACAATAGACAGAGTAATGAATGAAGTGCGCGGAGCGGAGCAGGCGATTCTACAGCGGGCCTAAAGCCTGGGGCCTATTTCATTTGGTACATAATAAAATCGTTTTCATTTTACTAATAGTATATATTACGCTTCTTTAGTATATATGTCACCGGAAGATAGTCAAAACCGTTAGTTGATAAACTAACGCGGTAGTTGATCATCTATCGACAGATAATAAACCAGACCGAAAGGGTTAAGAACATACGTTTCTTTTGTTCTTACATGTCAACCTAACACGACGACCAAGACTTCACCTAAGCTACCGCAGTGTTTGCCCTGGTATTTCATTTGCAATTCAAGTTTAAACCAGTGTACTATTTAACGGTTTTAATCGTTAGTTGATCAACTAACGCGTCATATAGTAAGCAGTACGCTACAGTTTACTATCTGTCGATAGTTGACCAAATTACGAGAAAATAAACGTGAGTTTAAAATCTAACGATCGTGCGGGTAGCAAACATCTGGCCGAGACGTGCACTATCTGGGTATCGGTTTCTAAGTAGCATTTTTTCGGGCGTTTCCATGTTTTGGTTGTCATGTTAAGCTGTAGGTCGCGGCTACTATCGCTTTTCAGTGGTAGAAGTCGTGAAGCTGTGTCATAGGCCCTAATAGGGCAGCTTGATAACTTCTGGCAGTCGGGTTGACCTCTAGCCCGACGCTGTCCATCAACCCGCGCTGAGCCAGCGTGGTGCCTCAATCTTTCTCGTATCCGGGTAAATGCTCGTGCCCCTCGTTGGGGACATCAAGGCGACATTTAGAATAGCTACTACTTAATTCAAATGCTTCATAGTAGTTTATGTGACTGCTGCATAATGCCTAATTATGTAGAGTTACATACACTAGTTTATCTACACACATATCATAAGCTCTCTTTGATGTGTTCAGGAACCGCATGTTTGACCGGCATTGTGGTTCTGCAATTGTTTAGCTTGTTCTTTAGTACCAACTTCACGCAGGCGGGCGTCGGCGTTCGAAATTTGAATGCCAGTACCAACTTCACAGACAAACTAGGGACGGCACGCGTGGGTGGGCGTCGGCGTTCGAAATTTGAATGTCATTATATGTAGAAAAACTACACATAATGACCATTATGTGTAGTTTTCCAGATACGAAACGAGTTTTTACCAAGTAGTTTAACATAATGCTGATCGTAACGTGCGGTTTTTGAACGCAGTAAAGAGGGTTTATGATACGTGTGTAGATAAAATAGTTTAAAGCTATTGATGATCTCTGTGGCGCTGTGGTTGTGGCTCTGCCTACCATGCGAGAGTTCCCGGGTTCGATCCCCGGCTGGGGATAAGAAAGACAAAAAAACCTACGGTCTTGGATGTTTCTGTGTGTGATATCACTGTTTCTGGTTCCTAGTGTGGGGTCAGAAGTAATGTATAAGACTAATATTTCTATATATAAATATGCCCCTGGACTCGAAGGTTTATTGAGAAAAAGAGAGGATACTGTGTCTGCATATTAGATATAATAGGATATGTTAGTTTTCATCTGTAAAACGCTTATAGGGCCTGATAGACTCATAATACTCGATTAGGTGCGGCGTAGGGCTGATCCCTTGTCAGGCAAATCACTTCACAAACCTTGCATATTTGAATTACATGGCTGCAAATACGGGTATATATGTGTGTCTGACATATTTCTGTAAGAATGTATGTTAAATATTTCCTACTATGATCATCAAATATTTACATTATCGATTACAGCTTTTTTATTTTATCGATCAATCATATTACTACATCACTAAGGTTACATTACTGGAAGATACTCTTGCATCCGTTTCGAGTTTCCAACTCAAAGGCCTCCCAGAGAATATCGATGTTTTTTTTCCCTTTCTATTCACTGTTTACATCCTAATATCATAGAAATCAATAAAAATACTGTTATAAATAATCATTTTAACTGTTAAAATCACATTTAAAATCACGGAGCAAATTTTAGCGGCTAATACACGGCGGCGGACGACGTCTTATGCTACGCCACTCAGTAGAGTGCTACAAGGATCTTTTGGCACTTGGATGACACATTGATGGCTCTTACGAATAATGACACAAGATTAAGTCCGTCCGGATCCGTGCTCCGGATAAAGTGTTTTTTTAAGTTCCAAGAGTTCAGAAAATACAACACAATGGTGTAAAATGAAGAAGAGATGAGGTATCGCCAATATCTTGTTTGTATTGTTGTAAGATCACTGAACGCTGAACTGAACGTAAGTATTTTTAAGTTACATTTCAACAGTAAGCATGGTGCGAATTCGTCGTATGGTCCGAAATAAGTTTTGCGTAACTTTACCGGCTAAACCTAGTGTTTACAACAAAACTTTCGATTTGATTCGACAAAAAATGTCTGTAGAAGTATACTTACAATTTATAGAACTGGAAAACTGTACCTGTTATGTTATAGAAGGTAGTGTTTACGCAAGTATTATTGAAGTTATTTCAAATCAATTAGGATACAGAAAATTATGTTTAATTCAAACTAATGAAAGAACACGGGGAAAAAGTGACTATTCGGCTTAAGAAAGGAGTTAGGTCAAGACACAGAATAAGTAGTAGTACCTGCAAATAGTTTTAATCACCTGAGGCCGCGCTCGGGCCGCGGTCGTAGCATCCGACGTCACATCCCGCTTCGGCCGATTCTGATGCGTTTGCAAATTTGAATTTTCTGTCCTTATTTTGAAATTTTAATTTAATATTTTACATTTAAATGGAGACTTAATAATAAAAGTATGTCATATACAGGTTGAAAGGACGATAAATATTCAGAAAAAAATAATTTCAGCCAAATTTAAACCACGTCGATATTTCCTATTATGCATAGCACGATTATATCAATACAAACCTGCCTTGACGGGAACATACCCGATGGTACCTACCTTATTTCAAGAGGTGTATGGCCAAGTTCAATTCGGGGAGAGTTGATGGAAAACAAGTACCCCATTAACGTTTATCTGGCTACGAGTAAGATAGAACTTTCCACTACTCTGGCTCAGTGCGGGTTGATCGAGGGGTGTCGGGCTAGTGGGCAACCCGTCTGTCAGAAGTCATCGAGCTGCCCTATTAGCCCCGTTCTACCACCGAGTAGCGATAGTAGCCGGACCTACGGCTTAGCGAGACATCCAAAATATGGAAGCGCCCGAAGCAAATGCCACATAAAAACAGACACCCATCCAGTGTTCGTCTCGGCCAGATGTTGATACCCGTATGATAGTTTCCGATGTGCGAATACCGCTAGGCCACGGACGCTTCTACCCGAGCCGAGTTGATACATATTAGGAAAACGTCTCGCAATAGGGATTGCCCCTAAAGATTCGAAGTTTTTACGATTACCGCCGCCCGCTATCACAGTGGTTGGTGATACGTATATATAAGTATGTATATCGTTGTCTAGTACCCAAGATACAGGCAATCTTAGTTTGGGGCTAGATCAATGTGTGTAAAATGATGTCCAAGGTATTATTATTATTATTATTATTATTATTATACCAGGCTCATGTGTGACGATGTAGAATGTAGATAAAACAAAGATGTTAAGATATCCAGGCCTCATTCTCTAACACAAATCGAGCAAAAATTTGAAAAATAATCAGTTTTTTCTTAATCTGCCTAGATAAAAGAAGACAATCGAAGTTATAAGGGCTTTTATTTATTATCAACTCTCCCCAAACTGGCAGTAGCTGACTGTACCCCACAGGCACGGGACCGATTTATTATCTGTCATTACCGCAACAATATCCAAGTAATGGCGCCGATCCCCGTGGAAGCAGGCGGATTATTCAAGCGGAACCACCCTTGCAATAAGTGAGAGTTACCGCGCCGGGCGATACAACCAACCGTTTATGAACCGTACACACCACGGTCGCATCGTCTGCACCTCGCTGGAAAGCAATGGCTATTTGCCAACGTTTGAGCTCAGCAATGACGTCACGAAATGTGGACACAGATGCTGTGACAGTCAGTGCGATCATCACGCGTCAAAACCAGCTATGGGTCGCGTCAGGTTTGGATAGGGGGAGGAGGAAGTCGTCGAGGGTGACGCCCCGCCCACACCCCGCTCACCCGCAAAGGTCCGAGTCACCTTTGGCATAGTCCGCATCGACCCAGTTTATCGATTTCGATCTTGCTCACGTTGAAGCTTCTAACTGTGTATTGATATTGGTTGCCTCTTCGTCATGTATGAAATGAAAAAAAAAAAACGACCTGTTCCATACCTCATCAAGCTGTGAATGGGCGAAGATAATAAATAATTATACTTTGGGACACATACTGGCTATAAAAATACATGTATATTAATTTAGTTCAACGAACAGAAATACTGACGGTGAAAATAAGTTAGGTATTACAACAAAAACAGATAAAGTCAGTTTTTCGAAGCACACACACTGTTTAAACGCACAGGCTGAGCCAAACACAATTTTCAGAATTGTAAACTTTTTTTAATTTGAGGTTGTAGACCAAATACAAACAACCTCTTTGCTACGAGTATGCACTGGCCACAAGCACGTATATTTTTTTTCGTGTCTTTTTTTGTTTTTAATTTAATTTTTCTCCGCACAATGAAGAAAAGTTTAGTCAGTTGCCCTGGTAGTTTCTGAAAGTTGTCTTCTGCTAAAGTTTTTTTGGATATGCCCCGTTTGACTGAAGCTTATTGCTCAATCTTACGCATATCTATAAAAGACCTGTGCCTCTCAGTGGGGTCATTAATGTGGATTACATTTATTTATTTAATACCTTATGACTTCTTTCTTTCTTCTTATCTCTAGGTCTTATGATTAAGCTTAGCTGCCGAAAAGTGAAAATAGCTATCCTGTAATGATTTAAAAAAATAAAGTTTATTATTTAAAAACACGATTTTGGTGTTGTCTGAAAGTTAACAAAATGAAAAATAATATTCCGTAATAAAATTATTCCATTTTGGAAAACCAAAATTTAGGAAAATCTGCAATTACTAAAATCAATCTAAAAAAAACACAACTATTTCTTAAACAAAGCGAAATTTTAGGGTACAGTTACCACTTTTTCTGCAATTTTTTGTTACTGGCACTACGTGTTTATTCTTTCATCATCACGAATCAGTCAATTTCACAACGAAAAACCCATCCGTTCCGAAGTAATATATTTTTTGCAGTTGGTGCCCAGATAGCGCATTTCAATATTAAAATAGCTTTAAAAAAATATTGATGAGGGAGGGATGAGATTTTATATAATTTTTTTTGTCGATGAATTTCGATGTTCTTCCATCCAGATCGTTATGTGCACTTTATGAAGATTCACACCGTTTATCTGATGCTGATATATACTGACATTGTGGAAGTCGAACTGAAAGTAAATAAGTTTTCTTTGACATATTACACCAGCTGTGATAATCTACAGATCATTCGCATATTATTTATTACGATAAACGGTGATGAGATAGCCACCACGATGTCGCACAAAAATGGATTATTAAATAAATACCTAAACTTAAGACAATATATGTAGACAATAAGTTAGAAAAAACCGACTAATAAAATATCGCGCTCCAAAGAGTATGAAACATATAGCCAACGAGCAGTCAAAACGCTTCTAAAGACTTAATGCCAGCAACGCAGCGAGCAAGTATAAATACATTATATTTTAATATTTATTGTTATTATTATTATTATTTATTTTCTGGAGAAGATGGCGCGAGGATCTGGAGAGATATCTCCCAGATTGGCAAGAGAAGGCATAAGATAGGGAGGTGTGGACTAAAAGTCTTCGCACAGCAGTGGGTAACACCAATAAACAACATAAAAAAACTTTATATTTTCGTATTGCGTTGATTAAGTAATTTATTTTTGATGCTCTAGAGGGCGCCATATTGAATTAAGTGTGACGTCATATATACTTTAACCAGCGGACGATCAATTTGCTTCTAATAATTCATTTGTCAAATTTTAATAAGTAGTTGGGATGTTCTGGTGGCTCAAATGATCATATATACATAAATACCGGTCAAACACATACACCTTTACGATGCTGGTTGGCAGAGGCACAGTTGCGCCCACTTAATTTAAACATAATACTGGCTACGATTTGGCGTGTTGTATATACCTATAGAATACAATTATCCAGAATAGTACATTGTTGCCCAGGTATAGAAAGTAAGCAATAGATGGACGAGTTAGTTCGCGGGCCGTATCGGGAATGGATAATTTGTCTATGGTTCCAAATTCAAATTTTGTTTTTTTTTTGTTGTTTTTAAATTGGCACACCTGTTTTCCATTTTGGCGCGGATTTTGAGTTGCATCTGTTGTTTATATTTATTATAGTGCTGTTTTAAGTTATATCATATCTAGTGTGTACTGCGAATTTCACTATGGACAAAAATATCGAACAAAGAGTTTGTCTTAATTTTTGTATCGCCAACGGAATTTCGTGTTCGGAGTCACTGAAAATGTTACAGAAGGCTTACGGTGAATCGACTTTATCAAAAACACGTGCTTATGAGTGGTACAAAACGTTTAAAAGCGGTCGAGATGTGATTGAAGATTTGCCTCGCTCTGGTAGGCCATCAACATCTTCAACTGAAGTTAACGTCGCAAAAGTGAAGGAATTAGTGATTGAACATCCTCATTCAAATTTGAGAGAGATAGCCGCTGAATTTTCTGTATCTCACGAGTCGATCCGCACCATTTTAAATAATCACTTGGGTATGAAACATGTTGCTGCTCGGCTGGTCCCAAAAGACCTGAATTTTCTCCAAAAACTCAATCGCATAAGAGTCGCTGAGGACATGCTAGAACGACATGTTAATTCCGACCCAACATTCTTGAAACGCATTGTTACTGGTGACGAGACGTGGGTTTACGAGTTTGACATGCAAACTAGTCAACAGGCTTCGGAGTGGCGCCTCCCAACTGAACCGAAGCCGAAAAAACCACGCCAAAGTCGATCAAAAGTTAAAGTCATGTTGACTGTTTTCTTTGACTATCGAGGTGTTGTGCACTCGGAGTTCTTGCCGGAAGGTGAAACGGTAAATAAAGAATATTATTTGAGCGTAATGCGGCGTTTAAGAGAGCAAATTCGGCGAAAAAGGACAGATTTGTGGAATGAAAATTTTTGGATTTTGCATCACGATAATGCGCCTTCGCACAAGGCCATAATTGTAAACGAATTGTTGACCAAAAACTCAACAAATACTATCGAGCAACCACCTTATTTACCAGACCACCACCCTTATGGCTCCAGCGGACTTCTTCCTTTTTCCTAAACTCAAATTACCACTTCGTGGCACACGTTTTCATTCGGTAGAAGACATAAAGGAGAATTCGCGACGAGAACTGAACTCAATTCCGGAAAAAGCGTTTAAAAAATGTTTTGATGATTGGACTATTCGTTGGCGTAAGTGTATCGTTTCTGAAGGAGCATACTTTGAAGGCGATAAAATAAATTTAGATGAATAACTAACATTTTGTGTATTATTGATCTTTGCCCGGTACTTTCTTGACAGAGTAGTATATTAGTATGTTGTGTCATTTCGGCCGGTATGGAGTGTGATGCCGACCGAAAATAATTGACCAATAGCAGAGTAGAAAGTAAAAAAGGCCGCTAAACAATACATTTTACTTTGAAAATCTACATTATTTGACTGTTTTTGAATTGTACTACTAAGAACTACTCTCTACTCTCATTTCAATCCATCTTTGGCCATATTTCCGAGCCTTGGCGTGAAAAATTATTTTAATGCCGAACACCTAATAAAACTTCAATCAAACCAATTCTACAACGTCCTTACAAACTAAATTCACTAGTTAACTTCACGGCGTCTCCAAAGCGCGGCAGCAGACATGAATTGCGTTACGCCGAGTTCGCGTACCAGCTGCCTCCCCCAGTAGAGGCAAGTTGGTCGCGGCACGTGACATGTCTGTTGCATTTGGCAAGGCAATTCCGGTGATAGAGCAATCTGGGTTCGAGTTCAAGTAGCCTTGCCTTTGATTCAGACATTTTCAGTTTTACCGTGGAGGTAATACCGTCGTTTGCAGGCTATATCCATTAAGGTCTACTTGCAGGCGATAATCCAGATGTAATGAGCTATACTGAGAATAAAAAAATAACGCCATTTCCGGTGTAGCCATGCACAATTTTAACTATGATAAGTTGATTAAGTTGATTGGCTAAAGTATTTTGTGAATGGTTCTAACCGTGGCTATTTTAGGTACGAGATCGATGAATCGACGACATGATAATGATAAATTATTCTCCCTTAGTTAACCACTATGTCACTGCCCCTGGTAACTTTTGTTTTACAAAGTGATCATTTATTATTATGCATTTTAAAATCAAAAGTTTTCTTGTATTTATTTCCACAAGTGAAGAATCTACGTTTAACGAAGATAACCTGATGGTCGTATGCACTTTTATGGCCTTCAACACGTGTGCTTACCTCTTGGAACTTTCCACACCTTAATAACAATTGACGACTTTTTGATAACTTTACAGGTAACATCAGGTAACATCCATAACACTAACACAGCTGTTACTATAAAGGTAGATAAAACTCTATCTTTTAAAATCAACTGGAAAGCTTTCAAAATAATGAAACATCCTTAGGCACATAATACAATTGTCTATCAAGAGAGCCCAACAAAAGGCAAAGCAGCGATTAATTGAACATCTTTCAATGGTCGTTGGGAAGGAACGTTGCCTGATTCTGCGAGTCACGGTGACTTGTATTTATTAGTCAACTCCGCCTTTTGGTTCATAAAATTTCATGAACACGAATTTAGAAAGCGACTCTTCGGCTTTATTGTGTTTTTGTTTTTCAGTATGTTAAAAAGGAAAAACGGAACAATTATATGATCACTCGAGCGTCTGCCCCAGTTTAGTTTTAACCCCTCCATGAACCTGCAGTGAGCCAGCGTGGTGGAGTATGGCTCACGTGTACTCGTATCCGGGGAAACGCCTGTGCTCCTCAGTGGGGACATTAATATGCTAAATTTATTTTTATTATTGGAGGTTTCAAAGGTTGCTAGGCTTGTCTCTAAGCGATGTCTTAACGATTGATTACATATATATTATTAGAGGTATATGTAGGTAAAGTTACCTTTTCATCGCATTTGAGAAGTGAATTTGGCGGAAAATATTGCTAAGGGTTTCCTGGACTAAATTCAGGACCAAGAATCCATTAACCACTAATAAAAAGTCATGAATCCTCTTTCAGAAATAATATACCGAAACAGAAAACTTTCTCGGTCTTATTGCAAATAGAGGCCCTGATTGTTTGCAGAAGCAGATAATGATGTATAAAAAACAGAAAGAGCTACAACATGAGGAAGACCACCTTTATTCTGTCATAGTCACACTCAGGAATACCTGCAGCTAGGTCTACAAGAAGCAATACATGCAGCCTAGGACGGAGCAAAATGGAGATTCCTGGTCAAGCCCCGTACCAACAAACGTGACAGTGACGATCCTCAGCCATGATTGAACGACTAGGAATAGATCTGATTTTGATGACAAAAACAGGTTGATTTGGTCCAGCATTGGGACGCTATGTCAACTGTAGTAAAATTTAATAATATGTAGTCCCAAACGTTATTATTCCCACTTCTATTGAGTATTTAAGGGTAAAAATACCACCCCGTTAAAAGATCTACGTGACCAACCCTGTAATTGACTCTAGTACAGCAAAGTGCGAACTAAATTGAAGTTATTTTACGGTCCAGACATTACTGGGACCATAAAACAGCGTTCGCCGTTCGCGGCTCGTCTTTATGAGGGATATACCTCATAGCACCGTCGTGACCCGATTGCAGAATAAACGTCATTCTATAGAAGCTCAAGTTTCTGAACACCATCTTATTTATATTATGTAGGATCTGTAGATCCACAATTGTGAGACCGCCTCTCCTGCCACAGCGGACTCTCGGCACGCGTGCAGGAAGTGCGGGCTAAGCTGCCAATCACGGATCGGTTTGTTTAGCCACGAGCGGCGATGCCGTTCTCAAACAGACGCTGCTTCAAACATCTGTCAAGATGTAAGAGGCCTCATGACGATGATGATTATAGGATCTTTAACAAGACATACGCAACACAGACACTGATTACTCAATTATAATAAGAGATTAGTGCTTCCTTAATTATAAAAGACCACAGCATGCAATGCGGCTATATTAGAATTGTGAAATATTAATTTGATATTTGTCTCTCTAATGGAGTGAAAAAGGTTATTAATCTCATGGGCCCTTTTGAACTATTCCGTTCACGTAGAACTGACGACGATGAGATAACTTGAAATATGTTATTTTTTGTCAAATAAATTTATAGTATTACTGATTTAACCCCGGGTAAAATGAATGGTGCAATTGTACCTGATGATAATGACGTATAAAGCAATTCTCACGAATAGTATATAAACTACCAAAGACCATTGCCTCCCATGGACAGACCGAGGCGATCGAAGTCATTTAAAAGCTGTTCTAATCCGATGACTAGAAGGTAAAGCTGTAGTAGTCAAATCATCATTCTCTTGGATATAAAATATGGTCCCTTTTGCAAACTTGTGTGTAAATGTTATGGATCTTCTCTATACTTGTGGTGTAAAGTTATGACGGTCATTACGACCTGGGTTATGTAATGGAGCGAGAAGAAAGTACCTCTATCGTAAATGTGTCCACGTGTACCGTCACCAGAACATTGTCTAGAAAATCTAAACATTAATCTGCGTGGTGTTTATTTTATAAGTAATATTTGTAAATGAAAACTCCAAATTAAAACTTAATATCAAAGACATCCTTTGCGCTATTTGATGGTATGTTAATCTGCTTTATTGCTCGTTGATGTGGAAGTACTAAACGCGATTTAATAATTTGTTGGCGCGATTCAGTACATTTGTTCTTGCGTAGTTAATAACTTTATCGCCGAATAACGGCGAAACATCAAGCTGCCGCGGCAGCGTTTCATTGAGCATAAAAAGCTTAATGCTTGACGTAAAGACAGTAACGTTTAGGTAACTAACAAGCCGCTCGCCGCGGCGGCGCGGCATGGCGTCGCGCCGCTATAGCCAAGTTTACGGGCTTAACTCAATTAAAATCCGTAAATTTTAAAGCGTCTCAAAATGAAATTAAAGTTGTGTAGTATCGCGACACGCGCCGCAAGCCGCGGCTGTGTCGGAGCTTTCTGAAGCTCGTAACGTCATGTCGCGCCCAACTTTGCGACCCACATTGACATCCAAAGTGGCGGTGGCGGGCGGCGTTCAAAGTAATATGTTAGTCCAATCACAATAACGTCTATTAGAGGGGATTCAATATCGACTCACCTTTACTCGTGCCGTCGGGTCCGCGGAGAATGGAGCACTCTTCTATTGTACCGAAGGGCGTGAACAGCTGGCGGACATCGTCTTCTGTCTGTTGCTTGCTGAGCATACCAACGAACAGCTTCCGATCTGCGACATAAAACGTGAGTGGTGAGCGCGGGGGAGGAGGGGTGAGACTCGGCGCGGCGGGGGATGAGGCTATTGCGATACAAGTAGATAGTGAGTGTAACATCGAGTGATGACCGACAGACATCAGACAGCACACACAAGGCGACTAGCGAGGTGGAGCGGCGGCGGGCGGCGAGGAGGACCGCGCCTTTCCTTTGACCACGACGCCAATTATAAATTCATAACTTTCCCGGGATGCTACTTCCGATAACTATGAATAATGGATATCGTGAACGGGGCCGATGCTCAGGCGGACGACGAGTCGCGGGGCCCGGTCCGGCCTGCTCAGGGTTAATTGAGATGATCCCGGAACGCGCCCGGGTGCGCACGAGCCGCCCCGCCGCCGCCGCGCGCCTCACCCCGCGCACCGCCCGCACCCCTCCTGCGGCACACCCCCGCGACCGCTCGGGGCGAGGCGCGCCCAGCGACGACATTCAACAGTCAAACGTACAGATAGCTCTCTATAACACACATATACAGACACTGTAGTTAATGAATTACAACGAACAAAATTCAAACCCAGATCCACACATAAATTAGCACATTAAACTAACGTGGCGGTTGGTTGGTTGTGTTGTCAACAATGAATGATCGCGAGGGCGTCGTAGGTATCGCTGGCTGAGTTGGAGTGCTCGAGCACTCTCTTGTGAGATCTGAAGCGGTGAGTGACCTACGAAGCCCCCCGGGAGATCGGTATTTCAATTAGTCTTGAACAGTTGCGGGTCGGAACATAACATGAATCGTGATAAAAGACTTCTGTTGGAGCTTCGAAGTGGTTTGTCTGATCTGAGGTGACGCGTCTACCAATGTGCGTGGAGGACATATCCATCATCAGAGTTGTCGGAATGTGAGACATCATGTTACAATTTTGGACGTGAAAGAATAAACGTTCTCGCTCGTTACAGAAATCAGTCAAATTAATCACAGAAACATAAAAGAAACACTAATTACGGTTCTGAAATATCAAACAAAGATTGTTACAGTACGAGGTATCTAAGTGCAAAGTGAGACGCGACCCTCGTTCAAAGTCGAATCTAAACTACGTAATACTTGGCTCCCTTGTGAGGACGGCGCTAACAAATTGTCGTCTGCTGCATCTCCGGCAACAGCCGTACGAGAAAGTTTCCTATGAGATATGTGTGTTGTTACATTTTAATTAACCTTTACGATCAAGTGGATGCCTTCCTTTGAATAACAACTCAACTGTTATATCCACTTAGAAACTACTGCACCATCTTTGGGTGTCTACGTTTCAAATTATAATAAGCAAGATTTTAATCCTTTAAGGGGGAACGACATGTTCCCTTAAAATTTTCAATGTTATCGCTTGGTGGAATTTAGGCCAAAATCAATGAAAATTAACGAGAGGACAAATGTTCCTACCAAATTTTCAACTTTAATGCTTGGTCCGATAAAGTCTAAAATCAATAAAAACTTGGTGGGAATACCCTCAGCCCTAAAAAGGTTAACACATACTTCTGTTTGGTTAAGGGTACTGAAAGTTCGAAATTCAAATCTCATGCTACGTTCAAACGCCACTTGCCACTCGTCCGTCACAAGGTTGCCGAGTGTTTAGATTCTCCATCGGAGCGGGCGGTCCACTGCGCGCCTCTAGATGGACAGACAACAACAGCCTAAGGCACGCACGTACAACACAGGCTACCTTGGTCCTCCTACGCGCGCCCGCCGCTCTCTCCCCCTGAAACACAAGAACAGGTTGCAGGCTGCCTCCACCGCTACACCACAACTGTGTCTATTCCTCTTTTTGGTGTAAAAATGCTGTCGCACTATGGCTAAGTTGTCACAGAAAACTTTGATATACTTGGGGACATTATCAAAATATGATGACATACCTATATATGTATATAGCATCTGAAATATTTTCCCACCTCGCTCTGACATTTAAGATCGTGTGGCGGATAGAGTTAAGAAATCAGATGGCATCCAAGATAGTACGCTGTATTTGCATATTATGTATGAGTAAGTAAACGAGCCATTAACCCCTTAAGCCCAGGTGACACCACTGAGGTGCCACTGGGTTTTGATTTTTATTTAAATGGCTTGAGGTTCAAAATCGCGATGCCTCATTCAGGTCCAGGGCTCAAAAGGTTAAATAGAGATTTTACATTGGTATTGCTTTTGTATCAATCACTTGTTTTGTGATTATAAATTCAATTAATCAATAACAATGAACGAACTTAAAATGATAGAATAGAACAATCAATTAAAAATATTCAACTCTCCTTAAGAATGATTACCGATACAAAATTTCAAAGAATAATGATTGCAGAAAGGAGACGAGGAGTAACAATAAAGCATTCATTATTAATTTAATACTGAATCGTTTTGTTTGAGATTTCCTTTTATTCTCACAGGAATTAATTATGCAAAACGGTTTGTTCGTGTTTTAGTATTTATGTAAATGCGATTGATGCATTGTTAATACTGAAAGCCTACCGTATTCTTTAACATAATGTTAACTTGGTCTTTTTGGTTAATAAAAACAATTAACAGCTTTTGCTGCTATCTGCCAAAGGCGTATGTTCCAGTTACAGTGTCTGGGCACCCAACTATTATTTATTGTCTAATGTATTGTAAAGGTACTGTACTAACGCAAGCCTATCTGGCTTTAGAAATTTAGTAGCATCATTTGGGGGGTTATCACAACAAACAAGATATCATAACATTATGAAGTTCAATATTATCATGTCATATCATAACATAGCCTAGTAAAAAACTTAAAAAAAAGGCTTTCAGGTCCTTTTCTCCTTCACCCCGGTCGGGATGCGAATGTTTTTTATATACACGAAAACGAGGCTACGAAAATTGTTTTCTGACAGTCAAGTATACCAAGTAAACATAGACAAACATGACATATATACGAATACATGGTACTTCATTCACAGAATTCATGTCAATGACCGTAAACACCACTGAAAAGTCACAGGAATGCAATAATACGCAATTTTGTTTACATGGATGATATTATAATTCCAGTTAAAAAACTGCAGTTATGATATCATTATAAATTAAAAAAAATTAGAAACCAAACTATTGGACCGATTTCTTACATTAAAAAAAATGGGACCACACTGAAAGTCTACTTTATAACAAAATCCGTAGTATCGTTTGGAATCGAAAATTTTCTAAATGGAGATCGTTAGAATAGCATTTTTTTTGTTTTCGACGGAGCTACGCAGTTTTTGCATGCTAAATCAAATCAAATCAAATCTTTTATTGCAAGTAGGCAAAATAATGCACTTTTACAAGTCAAACACCATATACATGGAAAAAAATATGTGGATATTTTCACCACGGAGATGAAATTTCCATACCACCGGAATTGGCCTCCGCAAAAACAGATATTTGGACACAATGTCGGAACGTAGGTATACCAGTCTCATACAAAAATGTTTGAAGTCTTTTGACTACACCTTTTTAAAACCTCGTATACCTACCTAGCTGTTGATAGTTCGTACCATTCCCGTCGAAAACGACGTCAAAGACCGAGCATACGGCCCACGTAGCGGTCCGAAACATTGTTCCAAAATATTAGACTTGTTCCGGAATATTGGACTGGTGCGTGGGGCCATTAAATTCAGATTTATATTCGGGTAGCCGGATATCTCTCCCAGGCGACTGCCCGCTAATGACCACGTAAATTGAGATAATTTCACACTGGACCAGCTTCTAATCCTGGCGCAAGCGTGGCCGACCGCCGCCCACAGTACCGGCGTTTCGCAATCGCGCCACCTGACTTTAGTATCATTATGTGCGTTCCAAAAACGTGGAGGGTCTTTGGGAGTAGAAAAGATTTAAACAGACTGCTTAGTCTACGTGGGCTGATTTGTGTTTCCAGCATAAGTTATTCGGGTTTCAAAATAACTGCCGAAGATTTGACTTTGTAACATTAGAAAAATCATAAAATCGCTAGACCTTTCCACAATGTTCTATGTTTTTTTAACGCAAATATATGCTCTTTTTACCTTTAAAAAATATAAGATAAACATAATGTAAATAATTACTAAAGTTCAGTGACACTTTACCCAAAGTGACCTTAACTTGTGCCCACGTACTCGTACTTTCATCCAGCTTTTACAAAGCTTAATTCGATTTCACATGTCCATTACAGAGTTGACCCTCGGCTCAGAGTTAATACCGACGGCTCGTCCTCTATTGAAAGGAGATCAACCTATTTGCTCCTGGATTGATTCAAAATACCACTTTGCGACTACTACGACTTTCAAAGTATTTCCAAATGGTTGTAATGTATTTTATATTTATAAGAATGTTGATAGTTTGTCGCGCAACTGTCTGACAGCGCTTGTAGAAAAAGTTGTGACGCATTGTTTTTGTTGATGCTTGTTACAGGTACGTATAAATATATATTACATTTAATTATAGGATAAATATATTGTAACTATTCGAAGTTATAGCAAATGGTTGTCGTTAACAATGGGACTATAATTTCCAAATTCCAATTATAATGTTGGCGGTAAAAGCAGGTATCTTGTTCGCTTTTCGCCTCAGCCTTTCAGTTAGTTTGAGAGCGTAATTGAAAAGCGCGCTATGTGTACCGACACATACATGATTCCAAATTACAAGACACCGTTTCCGTCGTTTATACTCACAGCGTATCAAGATTATCACACATCAAAGTTCACTGCGTTGGCGCGCTACATGACTAGTAATAATAGAGCCATGTCTTCTCAGACAATGTCGGCTGCGCATCCTGGGGTTGGTGGTATTAATTAGTAGTAGCGTCTTGCACATTCGATAGCACTGTGGAGCGGAGGGAATAACCAATTATATCACTAATTGGTGGTCGTACAGGTGTCGACGACAGGGCGGGGAGTTGTACAATGACGGATTTCGGGTATGTGTGCAACTGAGCCATTCAATTCGAATGCTATTGAGCTGGAGCGTTTTGTGCGGGGGCATACCTAGAAATGCGTTGAGGTAACTTGTATAGGTGGTGTTTTTGGTTATGAACTGAACAATAGTTCTGTGAAGGTATTGTTTTGAACTCCAAACCTTCGTTTTGTGCTAATTGGGGATTTCGCAGTCAGAAAATTATATCATATACATATATGTCGGATATTTTGTATTTTGTGCACGAATATCAACAAAGAACCGCCTAAATATGATATATATATGATATATATATAAAGTAGCACAAAATTAAAAGCCGATTTTTTTTGTTAACCTTCGCCATTATTAATAAAGAAAAACAATAATAATATAATGACGCTTCTTTGCTTTAATATACCGAGTCAAAAACATCTAACTAAGTGGATTATGAACACTGTACGGATTAAAAAAAAACGCTTGCGGCCTTAACATTTTAAAACGGATTGCATAACTTTCCTCCGTCTAGTTAACTGTCATCATTCCTATTCTGTCGAAGCAATTTTCATTAATCCGCCATTACGGAAACTTTTCGAGTATGCCACTTATCCCGTCCCCTGTCCCTTTTGATTAATTTACGTGGATCTGAAATATTTCGTAGCTTGAAAACGGGGGAGTGCACATTGCGGTGGATTACCAAACATTGGATCAAAACTATGTACTTATAGTTAATATAAGTTGGATATAATATAACATAACATTTATAAACAAGCACCTACATTGCTTTAGGCCCCACATCAGGATATCCTGTGTCATGGGAACCAGAAACAGCGAGGTCACACAGGAGCGCGTAGTACGCTACAGTTATCATGCCAATTTCTTTAAAAAGCTCTCTTAAACGCACAGACGTTTTGAATTATAAATCGCTCGAATATATCTTTTCTGAAAAATATAAATAGTTTGAATATCCGCTACTTTCCCCCTCAACAAGATACCATAGGACATGACAGTATGAAAGTTACTAAAATGTACTAGCCTAGATGTAGCCACATCAGTGTATTGTATGATGTTCGTAACAGCGTAAGCCGCAGAATTTAATTTACCATCTAATTTATCTATGTGGGATCCCCAAAGCAATATCGAATTACATTATATTTTTGAAAGTAAATTGACTAGCTACAGTTAGTATACCAATTTCTTTAAAAAGGAGTACGTGCATTTTAAATTATAAATTCCTCGAAAAGCTCTTTTCTGTAAAATAAAAATAGTTTGTATATCCGCAGCTTTCCCCCACAACAAGATACAATAGAACATGACACTGTGAAAGTTACTAAAATTAACTAGCCTAGCTTTTATGTGTTCTGTCTGATGTTCCTAACAGCGTAAGCCGCAGAACCTAATTTACCAGCTAATTTATCTATGTGGGTTCCCCACTGCAATTTGCTATCAAGGGTTATTCCAAGAAAATTCGTATCATTTATTAATTCTAACGATTTCTAACACTAAACTGGTCATAACTTGCCTGACATTTGGAAGTGAGAATTTGATACACTTGGTATTACCAGCGTTTAACAATAAATTATTAACTGTGAACCAATTCAATGTTAAAGATAATACACCATTAACATCATCAAACTCTTCTTTTTGTCTTTAAATTTGAAGACCAGTGAAGCATCATCAGCAAGCAACACTATGTCAGTCAATTTATCCACCATGAAAGGCAGAGGAATAAGAAAGGGCCTAATATGGAACCTTGTGGAACGCCAATTTTTACACCCGACATATCAGATTTAACACCGTTGACTTCAGCCTTTTCAATTCTATTGCTTAAGTATGATCTTATAGATCCAACGCTTTACTCGTAATGACTTGATGCACACATATAAACATCCAGGACCTGTACCCGTAGCTGCTATATACGTTGTGCATAGATCTGGCCCTCACTTTACTGCGACAAAACCCACGCCGCGCTCGGCTTGCAACTACGGTGCTGGTTTAAAAAAAACATACGTACTTAGATATGTTATATGTATGAAACGATTTTACATACACGGTTTGTTTTGGCCACTTGCATGTGTCATTGGTCTTGTATTGACTTGTGTCATATGCGTTAACATATCAGTTTAGGCTATGAATGACCCAGTCATGTTGTGACCGATATATGGCGCACTAGAGATTTGCGGCAGTTTTTTTTTAATGGATTTTGAAGTGCTCTTTTCTAATTTGTACCTCGTATATTTGCCACTCGCGCCGCCAGATTAAAAAAGGCACCTAAAACACTTATTTGACAATCTCCTCACATTTTACGATAGAAACAGTTTTGTTATGAAATAAACTAAAGAAAAATTCCTTCAGTTGTGGTCGAAACATCTTTTTATAAATTCAATAGTTTTTGGTTACCAACGCCGCAAAATTTACTTCAACATGTGTTTGGCCGTTAAATGGAGGGGGTTTCCCATAAAAGGGGCGTTTTTTGGGAACCTGTACCACAAAGAGGTTTTTTAACCTTTATAGGATCACTTCGTAGTCCGTCTGTCTTTTTGTCTGTCTGTTCTCTTAGGAACCATTTGGCTATGGAAGTGCGAGCAGCAAATACATCGGGTGGCAAAGTGGATATTTGAAAAAAGTACTTCAAAATCTATAAAATCATAAATTTTTAAAACTCTCGGGTAACCTTCCAGGCAATACTACCGAATGACTGTAGTATACCAATGTGTGTAGTTAATGAATTACAAATGTGAAGTATCTAACTGAAGAAAATGTATCAAGATAAGTTACCAAAAAATCTGACAATAATAATCTTGATAGGAGTAAGCTAGCCTTAGTTAAAATAATACTTTTTTAAACTCATGATAAATTAATTATAAAATAAAAAAGGTCTAGTGCGAGTTTAACTCGCGCACAAAGAGTTCCGTACCACCGTACAATGGTAAGGATGGTGTGGAGTGAATGGTTTGGATTTTACATAGCAAAATGATGTTTACAAAGTTATTGGTGCGGTTACTTTCACACTCCATGCAAGTAACCAGGTGCATTCATAAGTTTGTATGTGGTATTGAAAGAATTTTTGAGTGGGGCCCCCACTCAAAAATTCTTTCAATACCCTTAAATATTTATTTTATTCTATTTTTCAGTATTTGTTGTTATGCGGCAACAGAAATACATCATCTGTGAAAACATCATCAGTCTAACTATCACGGTTCATGAGATACAGCCTGGTGACAGATGGACGGACGGACGGACAGCGGAAGCTGAGTAATAGGGTGCCGTCTGGCACCGTTCGGGTACGGAACCCTAAAAAGAAAAATAGTTCGAGACTTAAATCGAAGCAGACTAATTAATATTTTAACCCGCACCGCAAAAAGAGTTTGATGTATTTTGAGTTAAGCGGCTGGTCCGATTTCATTTTGGATTTTAATCAAAATTTAACAAAAACATACCACTTATACTATACCACTTAGAGAGAGGTTTCATCGCCCAACGAAACAGCTGGTTTCGGCTAATAGTATATGCTTAGTGCTAATGCCTTTTGTTAGAATGCTTTAGAGAGTTTATACCTTTTTAACTTTCCGGAATAACTTTTAGGGTTATGCTACATGCTACTAGCATTTGTCCATTTATCTTGCCTTGCATCACAGTGAAGTACCTCTAACAAGCTTTTTAAGGTTGTCTCTTTAGAGATATTGTTTTCATTTTGATTGATTTTTACTTGTAGGAGATACAAACCATTTATTTTTATATCGCACGATTAGATTACTATAATTTCACAATCGTACGTAGCATAATTAATAGGTATGGATGGATCGGTATCATGATTTCATATTATTTTATCAATAATTTATTACATCAAAAGCAAATAGAACATTTATTTTTCAGTCTTTTATCGTTTGGTCTTGGTCTTTGTAGCAAAATAATAAGCTACTGTTATTAATCTGACTATTAAACAACTAATTTATTACAAAATTCGGCAAACCAACGTTCAAATTACGTAACAAAATAGGATGAAACTTCCACTCCGCAGTATTATTAAAAAAGTTTCGCGCTAACCAACTCAACGAATTCATAATTAATGTTAGATCATTTTGATTTGTGCAACATTTGTGGCAGTGGTTGTCTCAACAGCAATATCTACACTCGATATTAATACTGTGTAATAAAACACTTGTTCATACACCGTATATTAATATTACTATAAAATCATGGAGCACTTATGTGTAAAAAAATATCATATGCTAAGGGTAACAAAGAAACAATGTAGGTATATACATATTTATAGCTTCCTTGCCTTACAATCGTACTTCCTGCAATTACACAAAACAAAACCTTTTCATTTAAACTTGCAACCATCGACCCTCGGAACAGCCGAGATTTACTCAGTGCAGAGTCCATGGGACATGATGTACCGGATCAGGACTTTGTTAGAATAATGAGGGGTCTCACAGACCCACAGTTAAACTGTACACATTAAGCTGACAGCGAAACAGATTACACGACTGGATTAGATCGGCCGGCAGATTGCTTGGGAATGGTCGACTTACTAGTACTCTAGAACATTGGTTAGTTATCCGACGTTATTACGGTATATGATGTTTTAATACTTGCTACATATAATTTTTTATCAGGTCAGAATGCGAAAATGTGGTGCTATTAAAATATGTAGCAGGTTATACGATAGCTACGAGTTGCTAGAAATCTCAAACCTGCTACACGGCGTAGCTTTTCGTAGCACAACTGGCAGTTTCCAAGTACTATGCTTGATTGTGCTACACATAATTTACATACAGAAAACTTATAATCCCACCAAAAAAATTCTGTAAAAAACTAGCCAAGTCTCGATGGAGCTGCTTGTTTATCTCTAAAAAGTAATGAAATCTAGACAAAGTCTTACTGCGATTTCTTTATTATTATAGTTAATGTTGTGTGACTTGGCCGTTGAACATTCTTTATACGTTAGTGGGTACAAGTCAATTTTGTTAACACGTAATGTGATATCTGATGTAACTACCTATGCTATATCTGTTACTCTCAATGTCAATAAAAAATAAGTCATTGCAAAGTTATTTTTATTTTACAAACTAATTTGCTTATAATAGAATTCCCCCTTGACGAGCAGCATAAAACGATCACGGAAGGCGCCTGTAGTCATTTTCTAATATTTCATAACGTATCCCTATCGGGAAACATGCAGCTTGTAATTTATTGTAATTAAATACGACGCAGTTCAAAATTGACGTGTACCCACTAACGTATAAATGTTCACCAAGACACAAAACATTAACTATAATAATAAAGAAATCGCAGTAAGGAACCTTAGACTTGGCACGACTTTGTCTAGATTTCATTACTTTTTAGAGATAAACAAGCAGCTCCATCGAGACTTGGCTAGTTTTTTACAGAATGTTTTTGGTGGGATTTCACTTCTTTAAGAAAACCAAGCTCTTGTGTTTTCTAATCAGGGTCTTCGATTATCCTAGTTTTTTATAGTTTTCCCTTTATGTGGCCCCTTAAATCCTAACTCTGTACCAAATTTCAGTCCCTGAGTTTATGGGAAGTACTAGTTCTATTCTGATGATCATGAGTGAGTGAGTGTCATAAATGCGAAACTTTGCTTTCGCTTAACTTCGGAACTAAATAACCTACAGACTTGAAATTTTGGATTTTAAGTATGTGATTATAGCTTACTGGATGACGAAAATCTCTGCGTTCTGGTCTTATCCAGAGGTTCTCAAATAGGGGCCCGAAAATGCGGAGAAATGGTTCCAGTAAAGGATGGTACGGCAGTGTTTGCTTCGCGCTCGACTTGGCGGGGGCACTGCCATGCCCCCCCAATAGATGAACCATGTAAAAAGGCAAGCTTATCTCTAACAAGAGATTTCACCCAACAAACCATGGATGGAAAGCGAAAGGTATATGTAACGAAAGTTGAGCGGGGGAAGACATGCCCGTTCAATATAATAAAAATATTCACATAATGATAACCCTAATTACTAACAAATAGACTGTATAGACAAATACTTAAATTTGGAGTTATTTATAACTGTTCTTTTGAAACAAATGACACCTTATTGAAGGCTGTAAAATTATACTATTCAAAGAATCGAACACACAAAACCTCACAACAATTTTGAATGAGTGAACTTCAAAGTCTGACAACAACCTTACCAAAACGGAGCACCATTCCAATTCACAACCCTTTTACAACCTTAAAAGCACAATGAAGCAAATTCTACCCTTTATTTCCTTCACACTCCCTTCGCCGTAGTTAAGGTTTGACAAGTGATCCCTACACGAATAATAAATGCTTCCAGCTAACCTTTATCGAATGCTTTGACATTTTCACGTCGAAATTATAACATAAATAAGTGTCTATCATCCGCCATAGCTTGGATGTCTAAACTGTTACTATACAATGTAGCAATGATGTAAGTAATGCAACTTGAAGGGATTATATAAAAGTGAAGAATATTATGCGAATTCTATAAAATGTTGAACCCTAATCTGTAATTTTTATAAAGATTAGCTTTATTGTATTGCGTGACAATTAATTACCTACAAAATATAAACATAAATTAGTAATAGAAGAGTAGAGAGTAATTAGTATCTAGTAGTAGGATAGCGGAGCTGATGTTAATGTAAACAAATGCCACAGATTCAGAAAACAGGCTCTCGGGAACGGCGTAGTAAAAGAAAATGTTCCAATTAAAAACAACAATAGGGTACATGTTTACACAGCCGTTTAAACAGGAACAAAAGTTAGAGGAAACAGCGATAGGGATCGATGCCGGGGATGTCATTAAACAATCAATGGTGCGAAGTTTAATCTGCGAGGCGATTGGCGGGCGGGCCTCGATCAAGTTGGCGAGGCCTTGGAACAGGCGTGGGGACTTCTTTGGGTAATTCACGCAATGAGGAAACCCAAAGCTGTTCGGAGACGCGTAGGCGCCACAAATTAGGGTTTGTTTTTTTTTGACTTGATGCTTATCGAACTAGAGAAGGGCAGCCCAAAGTTAGCTTCCGTGTGAAGAATTTCTGTGTGTGGGCCGCGAAGAGCTAAATATCTAGTAAACAATAGACACGTTATACCTCGATGATATCGAATCATCATACACTACACCTCCACCCTAACTTATGTTAAATATTTGCTTATTTCCAAAATGAATAAAAGACAGCTAAACAAAAAGTAAAAGTTATTTCACCAACACAATAAAAAAGTAACTTATTTTAAGTCATGGGGCGATGGGCAGTCGAGCAAAATGGGCTATTTATTAACGGGAAATATTAAATCACACTACACATCAATTATACTTATTTTCAGAGCAAATATACTGATTTTCACAGCAAGTATCGGGCCAAAATAATGCGGTAGCTTAGGTAAAGGAAGGCTAAAGGGAGTAAGCGAAGCGAAGCCCCCTTTATCCTTCGTATTAGATTGAACATGTAAGGACAACAAAAATACTTAAAACATAAAAAGTGTTTTTGCTGATACTTTTTTTGCTGCGAAAATCAGTATTTTTGATATGCGTATGATAGCCTTTATTTACTGGCTATAAACGTAGGCATACCTGTGCCTCTGCCCCCCTTATGGGAAAATCGTGATGCTATTAATAACGGTTATTTGCTAGCCGAACCAACAAGCGAGTAGTGCCGACGGCAGCAGCAACTCGCTCGAATTAACTTTGTCATTACCCGCACCCGTTGATATAGAAATTCATTATTAAATTTAATGGACGCGATTTACGCCGATGGGATTAGATAGGATTGTTCCTCGGAGATAATAATGCGCTGGGTTAGCCCAAGTGACTTCCTTATAATATTCCCTATTCAAAACTGGCGATATCTTATTAGGTAATTGATAACCCGGTGGCTGTAGATAAGTAGCGCTAATTGTAGGGAGGCATTCAACCGTCAAATGTGGCATAATTTCAATTATGTGGGTTTGCTTACAGATAGTTTATTTAACGGACATGGATAAATGTTTGGGATAGGTTGTTTTGGTAAATTATAGAAAATGCCGCGGGAAGAAGGTATAGTGTTATTCAGAAAATCATTCCGATGACGCTTCCTGCCCAATAGAACATATTATACCTTTTTTTGTATTTCCGTACTCCAGAATCAAGAAAAAACCCAAACAGCGCTCAAGGTTCCATTGAGCGGTAATTTGATTTATCATAGTTTTGTTTATCTCAATAAGTTCTTCCTAGCAACCTTCTTATAAACTTGTAATCTAGACTTAAGTTGTAAAGGATAAATAACATAATTATACGTATAATGGATCCACTATATTATCCAACCTTAGTTACTAGGAAGGTTACATTTTACTAAACACTAATTCGTGTTAGACATTGTTCATTATATGGTACCTATGTACCTCTCGAAGAGACCTTGTTCCGTTACAGTGTCTAAACACCGCACCAGGCACAAGAAATGAGACTGGGAATCGAATGCAGCACCTTGCTGCCTATTATTTATTAACGTGCCATAAGTGCTAAAATGTGTACATTTATAAGACCAACTTCTCTGTATCTCGCCAGCCCTGTGTTGCCAACGTTATTTATTTTTGGTAGATGTGAGAGTTTATTCATGATTTTGTGTGAGAAGGGTTTTAGCGTGACCTGGTCATGTTGTGTGGTGAGTTTCACGAAATACATTTCTTATCAGACTAGAATAATTGAACAATTTTAGTCTTTTTAGAAAATGTTTACTTTTAAAAACCAACATAACATCACTCATATTTCCATAGATATTGGCCGAGGCATATTGGATATGAATAGTCTAAAAGTTGAACTTTAACTTGTTCTGAAGACAATCTAGCAATCCGATTACTGTTAATTGTATCATACCTTTGTTGATAATATGTTTTGTTTTTTAAATAACAAAGCTGATTCTGAATATAATTTTCGCTCATCGGCATCGGGCTATCAAAAACTGTAGAAAACACCGAGTCCACCAACTTTTCTACTAGCAACACCGCGCTTAAATAATTCAGCAATACCCGTTTACCCCATCTCCCCAATTTTCTTCGACATGAAGGGGCATCGTCCTCTCAGGAGACCCCGATGATTACCCATAGTCTTAATTCTACCTCGCCCTTATCTATCGGCTTACATCATCGCTGGCTTTCAGGGTTGATAGCACCCCGTGGGAAATGTGCGAGTAGCTCCCACAGTTATGATTATGACCATTGGAGTATGATAGATGAACGAGTTGGCGAGTTGTTTAGATATTGATTAGGTTGACCGCTGTGATTTGATGGTTGCTTGTGATTGGATAGCGTGAGTAAACATTGTGTAGTTTCACTGAGGATTCGACGGCACATCGTTAAAGTTGTGAAATATTGCGAGTAAACTCATAGTGAATCAATTTATCGAAATTGTATGTCTCTTAGACGAAAATTAGTTGTATACGCGGTTAGAATAAATGTATTGTTTACTAAATTCTCGTGGCGCGGCTTTGTAACGGGTTTTTGATGTTCATACTATTTGGCGCAAGCATCGCGCCTCAGATTAACGAAACTCTTTGCATGATAACTCTATACCCAAACGGGTCAATGGTCAAACGGGTGGACGGATTTTGATGCAATTTTCTGTGAATGTTAGTAGACCACCCTGCGATGGTTTTTGGAATGTATATTAAAATAGGCTCATTAGTTCGAAAGTTATTAGGTAAATTAAGAATAGCAGTTAAACGGGTGGACGGATTTTGATGCAATTTTCTGTAAATGGTAGTAGACCACCCTGTGATGGTTTTTGGAATGTATTTTAAAATCGGCTCATTAGTTCGAAAGTTATTAGGTAAATTAAGAATAGCAGTTAAACGGGTGGACGGATTTAACTACTCAAAAACCCTATGCCGTGGTAATAAAATTTAAAACCTTAAATGGCAAAGTGGCGTTAGCTAACGTCGGTGGTAACTGAGGGGTTGAGGCGAAACTATAGTTGGTAAAAGACTTTACTGCAATGGTTCTTAGATATGTTTTGTTAAATTCGGTTCAGTAGTTATGAAGTTATCAGCTTAACAAAGAATAGCGGTCAAAGCTGTGCATGGATTTTAATGTGGTTTTTCTTTAGGTGGAAGTATACTTCACTGCTATGGTTCTTAGATATTGTTGAAATCGGTGCAGTAGTTTTAAATTTATGTGTCGGGGTTTTAAATATTTTTTATTTTTTGATTTGATGTTTAACCGCATTGATGTTTTGACTGCTTTTTTTGCGTTTTTCTTAATTTTATTTTTACCGAAACCTTCTCCGAACTGACAAGGATAAAACACTAATGGGAATTATAAGTATCGATAGGGATGTTTTCGAGTTTTAGCAAGACTAACGCAAATCATTTCATTTTTTATATTTAGATTAAATGCAATTTTTTGTAACTTGAAGAAAAACATGGCAGTCTTTCAAAATAGACATAAGACATAATTGTTAAGATGCTTTCTTCGGAAACAAGGAATATACTGAGTAAACAAACTTGATATCCTCACTATCCTCATGACATTCGATTTCATTTGTCTGCCTTGGGACCACTCGATAGAAAAAGTCTAACTATTTTCAAAGAACTACCTCAGACAGTTTCGGAGTTGAAAATTCATCCATCTAAAAACAGAAAGATATCCAAGATCTATCTCCGAATCCCGGGTACTTCAGTTCCCAATACTACATATTGATGTAAAAAGTTCGGTCCGACAGCGTTATTTTGTCGTGATGGCCGCCGCGGTCCGAACTTTGCTCGGCGCGAACTGTTCATGTCAGACCGCACCACCAACTTACTTACTTTAAAATATTTACGACTGGGACTTTTGCTATTTGGATGCTGGAAGAAATGCGAAGTAGCGGACAGGTATGTATGTGTGATTTTACCAAGAAGTTCAACTAAGTTATTGTAGTATACTTAGGTATAAATCTTAAAAGCATACTTTTTGCTATCTGGGTTGCATAAAACGCGTATTTTTAGTAACAAATTTGTTGATTGGCTTCTTTTATTATTTAAAAATGAGTCTAGTATCAAGAGGATGGTAAAATGGAAATACAACGGGAAGACAGAAAAAAAAAAGAGGAAAAGGAAAGATAACTGGCGTTCGATTGAATCTGCGTGTGAATATTCAAAATCAGTGGCGCCCAATCCGCGGCCGTCCCGAAACTATTATCATTAAGATCGGCGGAACGAACTGAATTTAAATAACTATTTAAGGGGCAATAATGGTCCATGAAGGAGTTTCTCGACGTTACGTGCTGCAGATGTTAATTGCTGGCAGCTATTTAATATCCCCGCCTTGTTGAATACGAAACGCTTTGGAACGCGTTCTCTGGCGCCGACTGGCCAGGCTTTTAGCGTGTCGTGATGTACAGTTGTAACACTGTTTAGAGCAGCCGCGCCACAGCTACAGTGCTTCAGGGATTACGCTAGGTAGTAACACTAATTTGAGTGTTTCTGCGCAATATTAAAATGAATGGGTCCCGAGCAGCCCGTCAAGTTAACCCGGTTAACATACAGCGAGATTGCTTGCTCTCGCTGAGGAAGAAGAATTTACTGAAACAATTCAAGAACTAGTGGCCCTGTGGGCAGTAGACCTCGCTAACGGGGGGGACTGTGAACCAATTTGTAGGTAAGTTTTTTAGATTTAATCAAAATCAAGTAGTAAAGTAGCCGCACCAATAACTTTGTGAACTACATTTTGCGATTTAAAATACAATCTATTGACTTTTCACGAAAATAACTATAGTCTATTTCACTCACTCTCATGGTCCGTATCTCGTCTCAATCCGTCTCCTACTTCGAGGAGTCCAAACTTGGTATGTTTTGAAAAGATTTCTTGGATTTTTAGAAAACAGGCGGCCGAAAGGTAATGCTGTAGTATATTTTTAGAATTGGCTCATGAAGCTCTTTAATTTGATACCCCACACGATAGGTTTCAGAAAAAAAAATAAAAAAAACCCATACAAAAAAATTATGACGCCATAACTCACAAAGGGTAAAATCAAGAAAAGCTCGTGACAAAAAAAAACTTTTAATTCAAGGAACACGCGTGCCAAGTTTTGTGAGGATTGCTTGAAAACTGTGGCCCCTAGACCGGAACTGACAGACACCAGACATAGAGACAGACGAAATCAAAATCGGCCTCCTATCTTGTCGAAATGGAGCCCTTTGCTCGCTTCGCTCGCTCGCTCAAAAACATATAATAGGCATAGTTATATGATAGGATTATTTTAATGTTAACGTACTAAATGCTTGTTTTCTAATTTCTTCGAGTCTTATTTCCACTATACAAGACTGTTCTCAGGTCAGTCAGTGATTTTTATGATGACTCGAGTTATATGCAGTTTACGCACTGTTCATTCACAACACCATTTAGTTAAAAGCCGCCCGTTGATATCAATAGGAAACCGCTGGGATTGTGTGGCCGCCGCATGCACTTCATTTCGAAACAACACAATACCGGACTTCAGCCAACTGCTGATGCTCTGTGCAGTTCTTGTGTTTCACGAAGTTATGTTTCGAAAAAATGCTTTCTTCTGTTAGAAGTCTAACCTCTTTTGAAGGTTTTTTTTTAACTATTAATTCTTTGGATCGTAATTTGGGCGAATAGAAAAGCCTCGGTTGAGATAATTATCACATTTAAAATATTGTGAGACCTAAAAACATAAAAGGCCCTTATTTTGCACGTTATATTTTTATTATATATAAAAAATATGAATTTAATGTAATGTCAAAGAGCACTTGTTTTCAAACACTCCATCAGAGGAAGTGACGCAATATTTGTTGTCAGTAAGGGACAGAGCTATGCGTAAGTCTCACATTCCCTTTCTATGCGAAAAAAAGTGGCCAAGTGCGTGTCGGACTCGCCCATGAAGGATCCGTAGTATCAAATAATTATATCACTGGATGGTTGTGTTGTAATTTAATCGATAACAATTAGATATTTAACCTAAATTAATGAATATATTTACAGTTCTTAGTATAAGCTCTATATTCGAACCCATATAGGTATTTTTCATAGTGTTTCTATGAATAAAAAGTTATATTTGTGGTTTTAAATAAATGTTTTATATCTTAAAAACTACGTATTTTATTTTGTTCAAACTAAACGGACAGATGGATAGACGGGGAGTCACAATCTATTCGAAATGATATACGTGAAATGAAAGCGAAAATAAAGTGATTTCATGATTTTCATTGAAAATTAAAGTTTACAAACAAAACAAATATAGCGTCCCATACACGTCACACGCAATGTAGGGATGGGCAACAGCATGTCAGCCCCACCCAGAGGCACCGAGCAGTGCGTTTATGGTCAAGTATTACTTGCTGAAGTAAACAAACGGTAAAAGTACTTCCAAAGTGTAGTAATAAAATCGGCCAAGTGCGGGTAGGACTCGCACACGAAGGGTTCTGTACCAACGTACAAGAAAATTTACAAATAAATAAATGTAGCCCATTAATGTACCTACTGAGGGGCACTGGCCTCCATCCAGATTCGAGTAAGATTGAACCATGCTCCACCACGCTGGCTCAGTGCGGGTTGGTCCTACAGGCTTACGTGTTATCCGAAACACGGAGCGTCCGATAATGTAAGGTACATAAATAAGTTAACATATCTCAACGGAATATGTTCAGCACCGGATACGAAAAAAGAAAACTTAAATACTAAAAAAGAATATGACGGACACAAGAAAAATATATACCCGAACTGGGTGTTGATAGCAGTCCCTACAGGTTGCGAAACCGGCTTCTAACCCATTGCGCCACCGACGACATGGGGGAGTTGCGACATTTTGATGATATTTGATGATGATGATTAGGTGATTCGCAGGGGCATACTTATTATCGTGTTATTAATGATTTGTTGTTATAGTGGCAATAGAAATACACACCCTGTGAACATTTCAACTCCGAAAAACTGACAGACGAACGGACAGACTTTTAGTAATAGGTTCCCGGTTAGCACCCATCGGGTCAACCCTAAAAAGTAAGTTATGTAGTACGAGAAATACAGAGTACTTTGTCTAGTCGTAAATTGAGAGACAATATTTTTTTTTAGGCCAAATAATTTAAGACAGCGTTATGATTGTGATATAATACATAACATGTTATATCTCAGTATGCCTGTTTATTAGACTTGTCATTTTATATTAATTTATTATATTTATTTATTTAATATACAAGTACGATATACAACATTACAGGTATACACCCAATCCGCTGTACAAAGTCAAATAGTTATACAATGTCAGTTAATATATTTTGGAACTTCTCCAATACTCGATTTAACCTAGTCTCGGTGCAAGCATGATAGGTCATCGAGTTCGGCTATGTTGAGTTAAACCTCAGTTAAAGACAGAAACTGGACCATAATATTTCATGTTTTGTTTATGTTTTTTATGTTCAATATATTTACATTTAAATAAACCTGTCATCAGATTCGCTGACAGGTGATATATAACCGTGATTGACTTTGGGTACCCTGGGTACCCAAAATGACATTATAGGTGTTGAATTCCAAACCATGGCATAAAGTTCGAAATTTCGACCCGTTGAAATGTCAAAGTCAATCATGCTGATAAATAGGAAGAATAAACTGATTTCTGGTCACTATTCTTCAACCATGGGTAGGGTAAAACCAATTTTTGAAGAGATCCAAAAAATCATAATTAGAAATTAAAATTTTTCGGCTGTTGGTTCTTTATACTAAAGGGAATAGAATAAAGGGAAGTACCAAATATCCTAAGAACTGAAAATGATTTAAAACAGAAGCTTCAGGCAGTTCCGGATTCCATCACCCCTAAAGAGCGTGCAGAGCTGGTGGCTTCAAAGCCACTGCGGATAAAAGCAGTTATTGAGAGCAGAGGAGATACTACTAATTGATTTGCGTGCTTAGTTTGGATGGACAAACTCTGCAGCTTTCTAAGCAGTTAGGAAATTATTGTTTTTTATGTTTAATTAATTCAGTAGTTATATGCACAAAAAAGTATATTTAAATGACTTAAAGACTGGGATATATGTATTATTTAAAGGGATTATCCGAATTTCAGACTCCGTAAAAATGATAACAAAATTTACCCTCGTACCTTTAATTTGGGCACGTAGTAATCTGTATATCTGGGACAGCAGTGCCCAACTTACCCGCCAATATAACTCGGAATAAATTAGGCACTACCTTTTGTCCTTGCATTTTAAATGTTTTCTAGTTATGTCAAAGATCAGCGCAGCTTCACAAACAGCCATAAAATACTATACGAGTATGGCCTTCAAGAATGACAATCACTATACCAATCGATGATGCATGTAGGTACATATAGGTCGTGAGCTTGAAATTCGTTATAGAAATGCACTTAGTGTAAAAGCTGTAGAACTGTGTTTTATGGCTTCGGGGCCGTGTCGTGCACAAATTATTAAACTTTAAGAGGCCGTTATTTATTACTCGATACTCATTCTATAAAGTTATAAATTAAGTAATTGATAGCCTAGGATAACTATTTATTAGTATTTGTTAGTATTTATTATGAGTTGATCTATCTTACCATGTTTTGTAGTACACTTTATGCAAAATTAATATTTTAAATGCAGCCTATATCTGGACAAACATATTTACTCGTACATTGTACAGAAAATGTCTGTTTTCTGTAATACTAAAGATGTACTCCTGTTGTTTCATACTGGTAAAACAATGTTACACATGGGAATGCCTCAGGTCCTTCATGCTTCAATCCACACACCGAAGTCACTTTTAATATACTTAGACCTTATGTTTTTTTATGTTCAACATTAGGAAAATGATCGATCACAAGCAATATCTTTAAAAGCATTTTAATGCCGAGCTGGCTAGGACCCTAGGGTATCTATGAGAAATTTTACTACCACAGAAGTAGTTCATAGAATTTAGTACACTTTATAAAGGCCCTTAAAAATATGCCCTCTATTAAATAAACATAAACAAACAAACAATTATCATTCGTTCATCCACATGCAGGCACCATTCATAGATCGTGTCAAAGTTTGCCGAGCACATTACAGAATTGCCCACCCCTAATAAATATAATTGGAGGCGCCACTCATTACTAGGGCGCCATAAATAAAGCACACGCACACTCACGTTTTAATTATTTTGTGAATGAATGGTTGTAAAGTCGATTTTATGCCGTGAATCAGCCAAGTGGGGAACCACGCGACGCTGTTCAAACAAAAGGTCTGTGAACGACTGTTCCTGAGTTTGAATGAACACGGATTCCAGGAATTCTGCCTGCTGTAGACAAGAAAAAACTGTTCGTCTGTCGATGCGAGTCATTGGTGCGGATGTTTGGACGATGTATTTTGCCAACTCGACTTCCATTTAATAATATTTTTCAGACAATAAGTTCAGTAATTTTTCCTTAATAGCAATTTGAATAGTATACGAAATCTACACGATTATATTATTTAACTCATGGTCTTCGTAGTAAAGTGACATAGCTGGTCTAGCTGCTCAAGAAAGTAGGCACAATGTTTTAGACTTAACCAATTCACAGTACAGCTAGTAGATAGTAGCAATGGACAATATGCATAAAATATGTTGCTGCCTGTTGTTGTAGATACTTGTCTGTGGGTAACGCGTATTGAAACATTGATGATAGTGCTGTGCGCGTTAGGAGGGAGAGGGGAGGGCATTACTCACAACACGCATTTGGTATGCTCCTATGTGACCCGACAAACCCATGCTAGAGTATTGAATATAACTACATTTGTTTGGTATAAGTGGATGTAATTGATAAATTGGTCAATTGCCTGCCACCATTGAAAAAAGACTTCTGTCTTTTTTTGTCTTTGTCCTCATAATTTCAATCTCAGATATTCTCTCCTCAACATATCATGTCTACGCAGACGATCTCCAGATCTCGACAAAATCAGAGTCTGGGCCACTTCTTTTGGATTACTTGTCATTCCTAGTAAGTCGCAGGCTTTGATTATTGGTTCTAGTTTTTCCCGTGACTTGTTACAGCATGTGTCCATTTCCCCTGTAACTTAAGATGGAACCACAATCGCACATAGTACTAAGGCCAAAAATCTAAGAATTTTCATCGATAAACAAATGTCCTGGTCAGCGCATGTCAGCGAGGTCTGTTGACGTCTTTGCCACTTTTCACTCCCTCAGGCTACTTCAATACTCAATATACTTATTGCATTCCATAAAATTGATATTGCATAGGATGTAATAAGGATACATGTGTTATTTATGGACCTTGTAAAAAAGGCATTGCAATAGAAGAGATTTCAAAACTTCCTTACTCGTCAGACAAAAATCACGCTTCTCTAGTCTCTTTTATTTCTCTTTTATTTAGTGGTCAGCGCGAACGTAGAGCCAATAGTCAATAGTCAAAGTACTTTATTACTGTAGATATTTACATATACTTAGCAAACGTCATTTTTTGCCTCTTCTCTACATTGGACCACTGTGGGAGAAGAAGGGCGTAGAAACTCCCACAGATTTATTTTTAGATCTCTTTTAAAAATAGGTTGTGCTTAACTAATACAAATATGAAAAATTTAATTGTTATGATTAATAAGCAGGAATAAATAATTACAAAATTATTAACAGCAAGGTCTGTGTTGAGCCAGATTAACCCCATACAGTCCTGTCATTTAAGTAATCTTGAACATTGTAATATCCCTTTTTCGACAAAGTCGCTTTAACATGCTTTTTAAATTGCTCAAGTGGCAATTTCAAAATCTCCAGAGGTATCTTATTGTAGTAGAGAATGCACTGACCCTTGAAAGAATTGCTAACCTTCGCGAGTCTAAAATGGGGCGCACATAGTCTGTGATTATTTCTTAGGTTAACATTACAGCTATCGCTAAGTTTGGAAAATGTTGTAAGGTTCTTGCGTACATACATTATATTTTCGAAAATAAATTGACTAGCTACTGTTAGTATGTCAATTTGTTTAAAAAGCTCTCTTAAGGAGTCTGTTCGTTTTAAATTATAAATTGCTCGAATAGCTCTTTTCTGTAAAATAAAAATAGTTTGAATATCCGCTGCTTTCCCCCACAACAAGATACCATAGGACATCACACTATGAAAGTAACTAAAATATACTAGCCTAGATGTAGCCACATCCGTGCTTTGTCTGATGTTCCTAACAGCGAAAGCCGCAGAACTTAATTTACCAGCCAATTTATCTATGTGGGGTCCCCACTGCAATTTGCTATCAATGGTTATTCCAAGAAACTTCGTATCATTTACTAATTCTAACGTGTTGTTGTCTAGCACTAAACTGGTCTCAACTTGCCTGACATTTGGAAGTGAGAATTTGATACACTTGGTTTTACCAGCGTTTAACAATAAATTATTAACTGTGAACCAATTCAAGGTTAAAGACAATACACCATTAACATCATCAAATTCTCCTTTTTGTCTTTCAATTTTGAAGACCAGTGAAGTATCATCAGCAAACAACACTATGTCAGTTAATTTCTCCACCATGAAAGGCAGATCATTAATATATACCAGGAATAAGAAAGGGCCTAATATGGAACCTTGTGGAACGCCAATTTTAACACTCGATCCATCAGATTTTACGCCGTTAACTTCTGCCTTTTGAATTCTATTGCTTAGGTATGATCTTAGTAGATCCAACGCTTTATTTCTAACTCCGTAATGATTTAATTTAATTAATAGCGTATTATGATCAACACAATCAAACGCCTTCGACAGGTCGCAAAAAACTCCGATAGCATCCTGTGCGGCCTCCCATGCAGAATAAATATGAGATACAAGGGTAATACCTGCATCCGTAGTCGATTTACCCCTAGTGAAACCATATTGTTTAGCGTGGAGTTGTTTTGTACGGTTGAAGTGTGAGAGCATTTGATTGAGTATAATCTTTTCAAATATTTTACTTAGTGTTGGAAGAACAGATATTGGTCTGAAATTTGAAGGATCGCCCTTATCTCCCGATTTGAACAGCGGTATAAGTTTACTGTGTTTCATGAGGTCTGGAAAAGCCCCATCGTCAACACATTTATTGAATATATAAGCTAAGTGTGGGGCTATAACTAGAATTACTGAACCAATGACTTTGACTGATATACCCCACAAGTCTTCCGTATTTTTTAAGTTAAGTAATTTAAACGTTTTGACAATGTCCTGGGGATATACATGATGAAATTTTAAATATACATTACTGACGCTAGTGTTATTTTTTAATAAAGTCTCTGCTTCAAATGGAGATGGATTTAGACGGTCCGTTGTGAGTACGGGTACATTGGTGAAGAATGTTTCAAAAGCTCGAGCAACATCAGCGTTAGATTTAACAACATCATCACATATCTTTAGGCAGAAATCACTGTCCCTTGGTATAACTTTGCCAGTTTCGCGGTTTATTATTTGCCAAACTGTTTTCATTCTATTATTTGAATTTTGAATTTTTCTATTAATGTGTAAAATTTTTGCAGTTCTACAAACCAACTTGAAAGTTTTGGAATATTTTTTAACATAGTCATGAAATTTTCGATCAAAGTTATAGGTTTTTTGATCATAAAGGTCATACAAGATAACTCTACTTTTACGAATTCCAAACGTTGCCCAGTCATTAAATTTAGATTTACCGTTGTAGTCACTGACTTTCTTTAATTTGAAAACTTTATTGAACTCTGTCTGAATAATGTTGAAGAAGTCTGAGTAGATTTTGTTTGGGTTCTGTTCATTAAAATCCGGTACTGGCAAATTTATATCTAAGTTTTTCGTATATGTCTCTAGTCTATGGGATGTAATAGGCCCATAAAATGATGGACCAGTCTTATCCTTAATAGTTATTGGGAATGAAACTGTTTGACCACTGTGATCGGAGGGTAAGCAGTTAATTACACTTTTACTTGTGAATGCACAGTCACAAAAAACGTTATCTAAGCAAGTTTGGCTGGTAAGTGTAATTCTAGTCGGCTCTAGAAATACATGACATAAATTAAATGATTTGAACAGAGTTATTAATCATCGCTTCAGTGTTGTATCTACAAGCAGATCTACATTAAGATCGCCACAAATAATTAACTTTTTTCTGTTATTACAAAGTTTAATGAGGGCTTCCTCCATAATTTTCTCAAATATTTCGAAATTGCCATGGCCTTTTTCATCCCTCGGTGGTCTGTAGACACAAACAATAATATGGCTATCTAACTCAACACAGGATACCTCTATTTGTCTTTCAACAGTAAGTGCAAGAATATCTTTCCGTTGTTTCACCTTAATATTATTTTTCACTAAGATTAAAGAACCACCTCTATCAGCAGTCTTTCTATTGTAACAACTGACAATTTTGTAATTATTTATGTTAAAAGACATCATATTTTCCTTCAACCAGTGTTCAGTAACACAAATAATATCAATGTCAGAATTTTTTAGAAATAATTCTAATACAAGTTCTTTGCCAGGTAGCCCCTGGATGTTTTGATGGGCAATATTTAACTGGGGCTTACATTTTGACATATTTAGTGGCTCTTGTATGCTAGAGATTTCCTCTATTGTCTTATGAACTAATTTAAATTACTTGGAACAGATTCCAATGTTGCATGCAAAGTATAATTAACAGGTGAATTCCCAATAGGGGTGCATGTTATATTACTCTTAAAATAAGCTGATGTCAAGTTGAACTTAGTTAAACCAACTATAGCTGCGTCGCATATATTATAAGCTAACAATGTAGCTACTAATTTTCTATATTTATTAGACAGGTACAATGTATCCCGTGTCAGAGTAAAGTTATGAATAAAATTATTCATGTCGAAATATAAAATAGCATCACTGTGATGACATGTTAAATTAAATAAATGAATATTCATTCTATGCACAGATTTGTTCTGTAGTTCTGTCAAATTACAGGCATATGGAAAATTGCATAGTATAAATTTGCATTTCATCCTACTATGTAAGTCTAGAAGTGTTTCAACACTTTTATTCAAATCATTCCGACTAATGTTTGAATGATTTCCTACCATAATTACAATTGTGCTGTACTCATCATAGATACCGCGACTAATCATCTTCACTAGATCTACAAATGAACTATTTGGACAGCAAATGTTCGTTACTTTTTGGTTAAGCCGGTTATGTAATAGAGTCCCAAATCCTGCACCTACTTTGTCGGAGAACAACAGAGTTTTTCTCTGAGCACATATTTTGGTAGCTGGCGGTACACGAGTGGAGGTGAGTGGCGGGACACACGTATTGGAGTGCGGTTTGATGCACGTGGCGGCGGTTGGCGCGGCATTCGCGGCAGCGAGCGTCGCAACGTGCGCAACGGCGAACGGCGCGGCCGTCGGAGCAGCTTGCGGCATGACACACGCCTCAGCAGGGACAGCGAGCGGCGCGGTGCTCGCGCTGTTGAGCTGCGAGGTGTCTCCTCGTCGACGACAGCGACGCTGTTTTTTGGTTCGGGCAGCGGTGGACGCTGCAACACTCTCGTTGAGGGGGGTCGAGACCAAAGTTAGTGATGTGGGCTCGTCCTCCTTGCTGGTCTCATTCTCCTCATTCTCAATTAGAACGCCCACCAATTCCGCATTCTGGCGTTGTAGCTGTACTAACTCAGACGTCGCGGCTCTGAGTTCTGCTAACTCACTTTGCTCTTTGGCATAACATTGTAATATATTTGCTAGCAGGTCATGTAGATGCTGGATTTCTACTCGGGCATGTTGAAGGTCCGACTGTAAACCTAAATTTTTTCCCCGGAGCTCTTGCATTAAGGAGATTCTTAATATTCTGTTTGATTGCCGTTTCAAGGCTAATTTCAGTACTTTTATATTACCTCTAGTTTTCTTCATGAATTTATTTAATTTAAAATATTTTTTAATTTTTCTGCTGCTTGTCTGCATGGCTTGAACAATAGTGCTTAGGTTGGCTACTTCTAGTTCTTGTTGGATAGAGGTAATGTGGCGAGATTCATTGTAGTCTTTTTCTATGCAAATATCAGTCAACTTCAAGTTTGCCTCATTGAGTTGGTATTGGAGGAATTTACTGCGATCACAAGCAGAAGCAAGGTCAGTGCGCAGGGTGTCAAAAGATTCCACAAGTTTTTCCAATCTTTGAATCTCATTTTGCGACTCCTCGTGTGTTTCTCGCAAAGTAGACACACTATCTCTAAGCTGTGAGTTCTTGGCTCTCAAGCTTTTTATCTCAAAGTCATTTTCATTGCGCTCTTCCAATAGCCTTTGGTTTAACTCCTCTGCGTCATTTAGTTGTTGCTGTAGTGCGTGCATTCTCCGCGTAGTAATGTTGGATGCCATGCCTGGAAATAAAATAAAAAAGAATGGGTGCTCCGAACAAAATTAAAATAAAACAGAAGGAATAAAGACTTGCAGTTAGTAGCTGTAGTACTGATATGATAGTTCCTAATTCCCTATATAGCTATTCTACGTCAAAGTCAACAAGTTTCAATTAAACTATTACAAGTCAATATAGGTTAACTGTATAAATGTCCTGAACTAATGAAAGTTATACTTATTATCTAACAATTTTAGTCGTTTTGCAAGTGTTGTGATGATCAGCTGTGAAGTGAGTACCTAATATGTCTCTAGAATCACCTACAAGCTTACATTATATTCGCACTAATTGCCAAGGTCTAACCTACCAGTGCACTTGTGTATATCGTGTAATAATTATGAGTGAACAGCTAGTTTTATCGTCAAAAGTACTTCCACAGATTGTCAAGTGCTAAGAGACAAAACAAAGACGCTGCGGTGTGAGGATGGACGTTTCTCACAATAGTGAGAGTTGAGCAGTATGTAGTGTATAAGTATATAGTTAAGTTCAAGTCATATACTTGTAAAATATGAATAAGCAAATATGAAAACAATACTCCCCCGGGGTTTTTCCGTTGGCAGTTTGAAATTTCCTTTGTCTTTCGGTCCGTGATCGATTATTTTAACACAATTACAATTCTGTCCACATTTAGCACTGGCACACTTTAGTTGACTAAACAAACACTTAAATTAACACTATATTCACAAATAGACGAATTAAAACAAATTAATTTAGTTAAAATACAGCACAGCTGTTTTTGACGTGTAGCCTCGGGTGCGGTCCGATCCAATCCCAACAACTCAAAAAACTCGAGCGACTTCAAAAGCTCGGTATTCCATGTTCATACATCACGTCTTGGAGTATCGCAGGGAGTTAAAATGGCTCCCAGACCGTATTCGGCGGGATTCTCACATCCTCATCTGTCTCTTAAATCTTATTCAATCCTCGCTACTTCTTACGAGATTGTTTTGAATTTCTGTCTTCGGATAGACTTTGGAGATCTCATACTCCGTCACTGCTTATTACTCCGCAACATAATACAGCCACATATGAAGATGAGTTCAGATTAAGAATAAACTTCCTAGCGCCATCAGACCGTCAATAACTATTTTTGAAAGTCGCTTAAAAGAACACTACATTTCTCACCCATAATAGACTTATGAAACGGATAAAATTAAACTATAAAAATAATGTATTTGTGTATTTTTATAGTTAAATTTTATCCGTTTTTATCGATATTATGCATTTATGTACATATTGGTAAGTATTTTATTATTTTTATTATTTAAGGTTATGCACATAGGTCTACCTTTTCTTAAATGTATCTTGTTCATCACAGGTTTGCTGGAAGAAGTCTCGTTTTTATATTTTATTTTTATTATCTATTCCTTTTGAGCTAAATACCTTAAATGCGGAATGGCAATGACCGCATTATACTTAAAAAAATGGTATGACTTGAAGCTGTACGCTATAATGGAGCGTCATCACTATGCCACAATCCAGCACACCTTTACTTTATGAAGAACCTATTACACTTAGTTTGAGCTTCGATTTAAATTCATGTTTAGTTTTGCCGAATATCATTGAAACCTGTGGCGTAATCCTACTAAAACAAAAATTTTGTAGATTTTCTTTTGGAGATTAAATGAATTTAATTTTATTTTTATTTTAAATTATATTTTATAATAAACTCAAACAAAAAATGTATGTGCTGCAATAATCTGCGCGCTGCAGTGCAGTACAATAATTAAAGTTCATAGACAATTTTTCAAGGGACATCACGTTTTAGCGCGCTAACAAAGCTGCTTTCTGCTAGTATTTTGAAGTGAATGTGGCGCTTCGAATACTATCGCTCTTAATCAATTAAGAATTCAATTAAAGTAATCGAAAATTTCACGTTTATAAATATTAGCCGTTCAAATGGGAAGGACCCGCAAACCCAGTCTGATTCGATTGAGCGATACTCTTGTTGTCTTCAGTCACGCGAGCATCCAAATTCTATACCAAATCGATAAGTTTACGTCATATTTGTTCAGTTTACTGGCTATTTATTCGATTCACCCACTATTCGAGCGGGTTTTTTAGTTTTTAGATAGAAAAGGAAGGACGGTACGCTCCAGCAACGAATCCCGTTATGAGGCATCGCGACTTTGAACCTTATGCCATGGTAAAATAAATCAAAACCTATAATGTATATGTGAATATCTACAGTAATAAAGAAATTTGACTTTGACTTTGACTTTGAGCCCTACTCTGTAATACACACTATAGTGGCAGTTCAATATTCTATAGGTACACATTTGTAGTTACCAATTTCAATAGAACAACAGTACTCGTTTATAGATATGCTACTGTTCTGTATCGTATTTCTGTCTATACAGCCCAGCTCTTGTTTCTGTCAAAAATAACTATGTGCATGATACAAGCACGATGTCACACCTTTCCACATCTAAGGAATGAGTGAGACTGAATGCAAAGGCGACACGCATGCAGTGGCAAAATTATGTACAATTATTTGATTTGCCTTGTGAATGCTCATATTTCATTGGCGAATACAAAATATCATAATATACCAGACCTACCACGTGTCGAGAGACTGTTAACGCCGCCTTCAGACAACTTCACTTGACGACGTCTCGAGTACGAATGCTCACTAAATAAATTTAAATTCACGAACATTTGATCCGTGAATAGGAAAGAAAGTTCTGTCTGTTTGAGTTGTCTCATCGATTACTTCGATAAATCCCAGGAAAAGGCGACTACTCACAGTTAAAGAAACTTGATATTTTAAGCAGATTTTGAATTAGTCTTAAACAGCGGCCTATTGGTTTTTATGAATCATTACTTATATTATGCATTATGAAGATCGGGCTACCCGCTGGTTTCGCCCAAGGAGCATGTGCTTTTCTATCTATCGCTTTAGTTATCCCGTGGATTAAGTAAAGACTGCTCAATGAAACATGATCCGACTTGCCGGCCCAAAACAAAGGGTGAGGATTAGACTAGATATACTCGTAGACAACCTTCTCATAAATAATGCGTCAACGTTTCATAAAGTTAATCATTCCCTAACAGAAGCGGGCAAAGTTCTCACCGTGTTATTTAATATTGTTATAATTTTTGTTTCTATAAAAGCAATGAAAAGAGTAAAACATCAGTTAATTTTAGAGACAGAGACACAAATGCTGATTGGAGTTAGGAAAAAATATCATAACAGAACTGTTGCAAGTATGTACGTTCAAGCAGTACAAGAAAACTCGTTTATTCCTCTGCAGTACATTTGCACTTAGTAAAAGAGTAAAACAGACTTAAAACAACACAATTCCGCCAAATAACTCATCAAATTTTGTTGAATATTAGATGTTCAGATTAAATCCCCTTTTGTCGTAATTCCGAGTAATTACTTTAAATATCCCCGGCGACCACAAAACGTGCCTCATTTATTATGAATTTCTTTGTAAGGGACAACTCAAATACATAAATAGGCCCTCGCCATTTAAGGCGACGCATCAGGCCAAAATAGCCTTTTGAATAACCAGTAGTTTATCTATAATACTAACTTGTTGATCATGAGGTTATTATCTGAGTGACGCATCTACGTAATTTGATTTTTTCTTCTCGTTAGAAAAGTATCCAAAAAAGTATCCGCATGTGAATTTACACGCCGTGCTTGATATTTATTTAATTGTTGTAATAATATCAGCTAGATAGAATATAGTTACGACGCTCTATTCGTACTCTATACATCTATTGAAAATTTGATTTCCTTTTCCTCTAAAAGTGAGGTAAAGGTGAAATTCTAAGTTTCGCTGTCGGGGGGCACGCACATCCTTAAAACGTTTACTTTGATTGTTCCTTTACCTTTTGACCGCCTAAATAACTAAAATCTGAACCATCGGGTAAAATTATGTATTTTATTAATTGCCATGATTTTGTTAGTGGTGGATTTATGATATTGTTGGTGGTGCAATATGTATTACAAGAGAAACTTAATCTTCGTCTTATCTGGTTATTTATTCAAGTTGACTGATTACTAATATAATCAAAAAGTAGTGATACTGTGCGCTCATCGCTTCGCTAGGCTGGCTTTTCATTCAGCGTTACCACCATAATTTTGATTTTAATAACTTAAAACCAAATTAAAAGAAAATGAAGATCATATTTTACCTCTTGAGCGTTAGTGGATGAATCCTAGTGGAAAACTGGCTATAAAAGGAACCTCATACTAACTAAGCTAGTCTTATAGAGAAATCGAAAGTGGTTTCTATCAAAAATACTGTAGTCTAAGTATTTGCTTTTTCAAGAAATAAAAATAATGGAAAATTCGTGTTTTATCAAAACACTGGGTTTAAGAAGTGGAAGTTTGACATGCGTATGTATTGATTAGATCTCTTAAAAGCATTCTGCATAACACTGATTTCCTTTACACCGAAGAAGCTCTTGTTTTAATCCAAATCGACCTAAAAGTAACAGCACTAGTGAAGAGGTATACAGAGAGATGTACCTTATTAAACTCTTAATTACATCTATATTATATCTGTATTGCCAGCTCAACATTGCAACATCAGCCTCTCTATGTAATACATTAAGCATCATATGATGGGGATGACAGTACAGTTGCTCAGTTTTGTCCCACAAAAGGTTCATCATTAGTTTTTCAACTTATTCGAAATATGCTGAATTGGGTATACTTACTATTTATCAAAGGACATTCCTATACTCGCGGTTCAGTTATACCACAAGATACGGCCTTTGTTCCAAATAACACTGTCAGGACCTTTTTTACCCGACTGTGCCAGAAGGAGGGTAATGTTTTCGAACGTATGATTGTATGTATGTATGTTTGTATATGACCATTTAGCTAACATAATAAAAGCGAAAAGTCAATAGGTTGGATTTTAGAAGGGAAAATGTGGTTTACAAAGTTATTAGTACGGCTACTTTAATACTATATGTAGGTTATCAGGTACATTCATAGGTTTGTATGTGATAATGAAAAAAAAATGCAGTCCGGTTAATTTGATTTTATAATGATTCCTTTTGTGTAAGCTAAAGCTAAGCTATGAATCGATAGATTTAGATCCTTATTCGTTAATCTTTAGGGCTCAGTTTTATTGGTTTGTATCATTTTTGGTAGAAGCTTTCGGACCCCACCAATAGATTACTAATGATTGCAGGTTGAAATGCGAGAAATATAAATAGTAAAGTTCAGAACTAGTATGTTAACAGTACTTACTTGTGGCGGATTACAATGACGGATTTTACTTTGTTTATTTATTGTGGAAGAAGGGACGAGAGGCATTTGTTTAGCAATAGGATAATATAGGCTAGTAATCATAATAATAATCAATTAATTTTCAATGCCAATGAAAAATTATAACAAATTATATTGCACCCATAGTCATATCAACCACAGGCATCATTTCTGAAAACCACACATGAAACTAAGAAACCAATAAATCATCGTGAAAACCTAATACCAACCATACAGAAAAATGTTATAAATTAAATACTTGTGGGATTACAACAGGAGCAGCCAAAGCCCGTATAAGAGAGATACTCATCCCTCCAAAAAGAAAGGAAAATAAACACAATAATTATATTTATTGTATTCACTTTAATTTAATGCTGAAGATTGTGTGAAGGTGAACCAAACGCATAATTTTTGTGTGTGTGTTTAATGGTTTTATAATAGTTTTATTCTTTTCCCGACAATAACCCGTAGTACGAGTGTCTTCGTAAGACAGGCGTTTAATTCTTATTGAGGGACAAAAATAAAAAAATGGTAAAAAATATCTATTTTAAAATAATGAGGCTTTGACTATGATAAAATTATGAGATATAAGATATACTACGTAGACGTTCGTTGACGACCTGTGGTGTAGCGGTTGTGGCTCTCCCTACCATGCGCGAGGTGCCGGGTTCGATCCCCGGCTGGGAGTAAAAAAAAACCCCATGTCTTGGATGTTTATATGTGTATGACGCTGCTGTTCCTGGTTCCCACGATACAGGGTATCCTAGTGTGGGGCCAGAAGCAATGTATGTGACTGTATGTAAATGTAAAAAAAAAAAACTTTTGTTTTGTATACTCGTAGCACCTATGTGATCGGGCTCATAGACAAAGTATGGCGAGCGATAAAAATTTACATCTTGGCATTAATTCAATTCAAAATATTTATTTCAGATAGCATACATTTTGACACATATACATCCATAGGTAGATATTATTTTATCATTATAAAAAAGTTTAAAATTAAACTAAATACATCATCCATCATCCTTGAATAATAAATAACACCCACACTCACACCCTGCTCACACAGTCACACACACCCTCTCACACACACAAAACATCGTCCTAAAATATGATTATAATTTATGGTTTGTTACTGCGAAGGTGCACATCCATCCAGTACTTCAACATAGGGCTGTCCACCTTCCCAGCCATATGTTTAGGTACATATATCCCATAGTCTGAAGACACCATTATACCTATTTAGAATAATACACATAAAACCATTTCTCAAATGTTGCATTAAATTGCATCTCGAACAAATTGATCTGTAAATAGTGAAGTAAATATTCAAGATACTAAGGGCCTACTTCAATATGTCAGGATCAACCATATCTGACGCATAAATTACTCATAATTTTTCTGTCACAGAGGGCTTATCCGGACATTAGGAAACTGGCCAAAAGTAACAAATATAACACTTGTTAATACACTTTCTTGAATGACTAACCGAATCCAAAATATATAAGAACATTGACCCACCTCCCCTATTTTCGCTGTCCGCCGGTTTCACCTGTATTGCTCGGTTCATCTGGAAATAAAAGAAAAACGTTGTTACTTCCAAAACTAATCTCTAAAAAGAATATTCAGATATTTTTTTATCATTAGAGAAGTATTGATCCTCCCTATAATATTTGCGTTCCAGAAATATCAGCGTCACAAATAATAACTCAAAGGAATATTATTAATTTCTTCCTGTACGATGGACAATTAATTCCACATAAACAATAATACGCAGACTGAATCTGAATAGCACTCGAAATTGGCAACACAGGCGCCGGACGGTCACCAAACAATGTGTGTTAATTAGTAGCATCAAATATCGTGCTATTTGCTATCTAGTGTTGCGGTGTTCTTTCACATATCCGTACCAAAACTAAAACGTGTGAATGGAAATATTGGAAAATCAGGCAATGAAGATGTGTGATAAGCGATTCGGCATATATACCGACCAAATTAGCAATACCGAAGCAATATTTTGCATTATTGTTGAGCTTCGCCATGTTGCTATGGTATGTATATATTTTGTTGGAATTCATTTTTAGGTAAATGTATTACTGAGGCCGCATTAGATGGATTTTGAACCCTTGATAGAAGTAGAAGAATGTTACTAAGGTCACTTAGCGCCAATATGAGTATAAGCAGAGGTTGATAGTTAAATAATAATAATAATACCTTGGACACCATTTACACGCATTGATCTAGCCCCAAACTAGGATTCCCTGTATCTTGGGTAATAGACAACGATACACATACTTATATAGATAAATATTATACTTTGATAGATAAACAACCATGACTAGGGTACAAACATTCGTTCTCATCAGCCAAATATTTGCCCCCACCGGGACTCGAACCCGGGACCCTTGGTTTCGTAGGCAGGCAGCGTCACTGCCGACTCGGCCATTCGGATCGTCAATGCCTTGGATATATATCCAACTCTCATGTAGAGATATAATCGGAGGGTTATTTAATATTGAATTGCCAAATCGATCGCATTGATTATGGCCGAGTCATAGTACTTTATATCGTTAACAAACTCCATGCAAAAGGAACATTATTTACTCACACCGAAGTCAGAACCATCGAAAGAGAATCGACACCAGAATAAATACAGGCATACGGGATAATCCCCCGGAATCGATCAGAAATAGTTGGGGTCTGCGCCTCGCACAGTATCCAATAAGACGGTTGACGGCGCCGAATTAGTTACAGACGAAGCGAATGCGATGCGAGAGATGGCGAAGAGAGAGCGGCGCTCGCTGGACCGCAAATAAACGCCTTGCCTCTGGGTGGGAGCTGTACTGGGCGGCATACGTGGCTGTGTAACCATTTTGTATGAAAATTGTTCCTTACATTTCTATGTATTTATTGCAAACAACAATGCAAAGTAAAGCAAGAATAACTTTTTCTGCTACATTCTAATATCTATCACCAAAAAAGGTTTTTGTGGGTTCCGTGCCCAATTGGTGCCAACGGGGCTATTTATAGGACTCTGTTCCATATCTTTTCATCAATCCATCTGTTAGAAGGCTGTTTTTTCCGAGCCATTCTACTGATACATACTGTAGAAACACTATACATATTTCATTTAAATGGTTTTACAAAACGTCTCCCTTCAAGCCATCAAGCCGCATTGAGCCAGCGTAACGGAGTATAGCGCAATCTTACTCGTATCCCGGTAAAAGCCTGTGCCTTTCGGTGGGGAAAGTAATGGGCTAGAATTATCTATTATTATGATTCCCTCCATAATGCCGGGGCTCGGCTAATACCTGGCTCGCATATTATTTTACAATAATTCCAAATTAAAAGTCTTTTAATAAAAAAAGTAAAAATAATGTAGTTTTCGATTTCATAAAAAGAAGTTGACCACGATAATATAAGCCTCTACCTTTTGGTGCCAACTTGTCCGGTCCTGTGCTAATCGAGTCAAGGGAAACAAGCTGAAGTAGAGCACGTTGTATCTCATACGGCGCGGCAGAGTCAGAGTTGCCTTTACGTGTAGCCAATAATTCAATAGGTTAATTTTGCGTGACAAGAGGGCTCGCCCAAATAAAACTTACTATCCCTGAAATACGTTTGTGAAATATTCAGCAAACTCATGACATGTATCATTATGTCCACACAATATTACTGTTGCAGTGATTTATCCCGCACCGCACTGCTTTCTGTTATAGGTCAGAGGGGATGCTCTCCTTTAGGTTGTCACAGAAGTTATGCTTTCAAGTGAAATACGATGAGTCCATGTATTACAATTTATTTACTTATACTCGTATATTGTTAGCTACTGTAAGCCAGTATGTTAACTAGCTTATTCCTATTAATATTATCATACTGCCAGGTACATTAGATTGTAACGTAAAGAGAAGAGTAACGACGTTGAAACAATCGCGATCCGAGTAATTCTATAATAGGATTCTCCGTATGGTTAACTGATGAAATCATTCTAAAATAATATCACATTTATGTTACAACCCTGTACTTTAATTAATAGTTTGTAAGTGAACTATAAAGATATCTGATGTCGCGTAGAAGGGTTATTAACCGGCACTGTTCGTTTGGCTATATATTGTGTCGGTTGGTTTTACGGGTTTGGTCAGTTTGTTGTCTTTACGATGTCATGACGACGGTGTATTGACAGCATATCATATCGACGTATACCCCCGAATAACTACTCGTACATCAAAATGTTCAACTGTACCCCAATGTCGTCGACAAAGTACTTGAGTAATCGAGCCCGAAATTATGACAGCTTTTAAATATAGGTCTATGGTTGTGGTTTTTATAGTGTAAGTGATCTTCCAAATGTACCTATATAGAAACTCTATGTTGGTAGATGTAACAGTTAAAAAAAGTTTACCACCGAGTAAGGCGAAGCAAAAATCAATAGAGATATAATTACTTTTGTTTCGATCTAAAATTGACGAAGTTGAGTTATTTTAAGTCAGAATAAATGAGCTAACGAGGTCGTGTTTATGCAACATCAAATCTGATTTCAGTTCAGTTCAAAACCGTGGTTTAAAAAAAAACCTATCACGGAACAATATTTGTACCAGGGATTGTGATTTCTCTTATTTATCTAAGTTTTAAGTGTAGGCAGTACCTAAATTCACACACTGTGATAAATTAAAGTGTTTTCCTATTGCAGTAGAAATTATACATACCTGCGACGGCAGATAGAAAGCGGAGCTATTCAAAAGCAAAAGCGGAGCTTTTCAAATAGGGCCCCGTTGGCGACCTCTGGGTACGGACCCCAAAACACTACGTGACCTTACTAACGAAATCAACCTGTCGAACTTCAACTGACAGATCAGTTGCGGCAGGCCCAGAGTTGTCGCCTCTCATAGCACCGATGAATATTTTACATAAATAACAGTGACACGACAGGGCTACGGTTCTATAAATATTGTTGGAAAGTCGACAACTTTACAAACAGTTACCAAGTTGGAGTGACATTGGCGATGTCGAGAAATGAAAATAGATTGAATCAATAAATTAACAAATAACTGACTATCAATATCCTTCCCTGCATACCTCAACGATGTAGCATATGAGTATGTATACACAAAACGTATATTGTAATGTTTATTGTAAAACAAAACACTAATTTAAGTATAATTATAAAAGTGTTCTAAGAAAGCACGAACTAAAGGAAATGAGACACCTAATACCGCGTTACATCATCCGTTCATGCGAATAGATACTAAGTACGAGTCCATTTCCACCGATTCTAGAAACCTTTTAAGAGACCCGCTATTGGGATACAGCAGGTCTATTATCGTTATCGGTGAAACGTGTTTTGTTTTACAAAATGTAACTACACAACGTAACGACATAATCAACGAGTGCTATCTTATCGCGCGGCCTCTACACACACACACACGAGGCTTTCAGGTAAAAAGTTCACACTCATAATGAACTGGAAGGAGGAAGGGAACAACTTTCGCCGCGGAGCCTCCTGTAATGGAGAACTTTATTAAAATACACATTTTTGCAACGACTTGTTAAGGTTGAGGAGTACGGCGAAGCTTTTACAAATTTTATGGTATGACGGGGTAATTTTTAACGAAAACAAAAGCTCGCCTTCAGCAGACATAAAACCTGGCGAAGATACTTCGCCTTGTAATTATCTTGTTGTGATATTTCACTTGGCTGTTGCCGAAAATGTGAGTTGTTAAAATTGTAGCACATTAATTCAAAAAGCTTTCACGGGTTGCATTAACTTCATTTCATAACTTCATCCTTTGTGTCTATCATTATTATTTAAGTCGGAGCCGTCTTTATACTTCTATTTCTTATTTCTTTAATTGAATTCATCTATTATTGAACTGTTTCCAATAAAGATCTCCATCCATCACACGAAACAAAAACAATTTACACGAAATAACAACGTTCGCACGTCACCCAGAATTATTAGAGAAAAAAATACTGTCACATTAGGTGGTCCATTTATCGTGACAAATTATTTGTGTTAACGTTAGATAGGGATCTGACACATGTAGTAGTAATTGTCGCGTGTGCTTACTACACTTCCGTGACCATGGGTCGGTGTCGTCGCTCATAATTGTAATCGTCTTCTGCACGCGACCTATTCGACTTGAAAGGTATGTCAATTAGGAATATGTAAATGCCGAAGTCGTTCTTGTTATTGATAAAAGCATATTGTCGGAAGTGTTAAAACTGAGGCATCCTTCGGATGCCCAAAGTATGTTTGACTAATCTTTAGATTTGCCGGATCAAGATATCCCCGGGATAACTTTTTTTAAAAGTTTTATTTAGCCTTTCTGAACTGTATTCTCAACTGGATATTTATATTTTATGTTTGCGACGTCGCTGTATTTGGTTTTCACGGCACAGAGTATACTAGTGTAGACTGTATTTAAATCTGGACGTCAGCAACTACTGAGTAATCTTACCAACGCGAACCCCAATATCTTTAGTCATCCAACTTATACGTAACATTTACGGGCCTTTGCTACATTATGTGTTTAGTTTGAGATGAAGTTTACTTTAGCCCCAGTCAACACGTAATGGTGCGTGCCAAGGGATATACGATATTCTTTTGCAACTTTCGATCGGACCATCCCTTTCTGGTGCTAACGTAGTGTGAGATGATAAACAAAGTTTTTATGTACCTACCCCTTATAGCTTAGGCCCTAGCGGTCGGGCGTAAAACCGGCAGTGTAATATCGGTTATTGACTGTGATTTTATGTGCTTACTGTGATGTCGTTACACTTAAAAGGAATGGCTATGCTCAGTGGGTTGACGTTTATGAAAAAGCATATTTTTACTCATTATGTAGCGAAAACCTATAAAATGTATGAGCTATGCCCACTGAGGAGACGTGACGTGACAATCTACGTGAAATTCATTTTTTAGGTCTGTGCCAGGCCTTGAGGAACTACATGTCAGTAAATACAGTTTCTCAAGGCCTGGCACCGTCTAGGTAGTTGTATTTTTTCCCATTACATAGACAACTACCTCCAAAAATTTATCGACACCTAATTTGTTGTGTGAGACGTTTGAATTGGTTTTGGTGGTATTATTTTTGACTTTTGAGTTCACTTGAAGTTGACTGTTGTTTTTACTTAATTTTTATTTCGTAATTTTTAGTTTTATGGAAATATGTACGTACTTGTAATATAATTATTTAATGGGCCCAATGTCGGTATTTTTATTCTGAATTACGGAAAACCCCAAATCCCCCAGTCTTTTTTGCACTCCTTTATATTCACAACTTCAGGAAGGAATAAACATGTACGTCCAATTTATCTAGTTTTTCAGTCATGCTTTTCATAATTTGAAAACTTCTACACCGATTTTGACGAAACTTGCATTGTTGCTTAATATTCTATTATAATTAAACGTAATAGCCCATATCTTAAAAACTACTGCACCGATTTGAAAAAACTTGCACTGTTTTCTATGTTGGCGTAAAAAAAAACTAGCTCCTGGTACATGTAGTTCATATGCCATATAATAACTACGAATAGAACAATATATTTCAAGAAAAAGCGAAACAACTATTATACTAATAAAGATACACAAACAAGTTCAAATTAAAAAGTATTGTACAGTGTTTACTCCTCTCTGTGTGTATTAATGTTATGTGTGTATGTGTTTGAGAAGGTGTGATATTATTGATGTGTGATTGTAAGATATGAATTAAATGGTAGTAAATATGTATTTGTTTTTTTGTCATATTTGTGCTTGCTTTATTTTTATTCTATAACTTTTAAAATTTTCTCAGCCTCCTCGTAATTTAAATTCTTAAGCCAGTTACTTACCAGGCTGGTTACTTCTTTTTTAGATTGAAAAGCAGGCATTGAGTAAATCATCTTTTCATTGAGTACCATATACAAATAGGGGCCCAAATAGGGTAGAAACTTATGCATACATGGTGTGTACCGTAATAATAATTTAGGCATTCTATTTTTCTTACTTACTATTTCGGTAGCTAAAACTGTATGTTTTCCGAAAATAAATAAATAAATACATTTTGCGCGAAAAATGATGTCACTATTTATTACATTAATTCGGCGTTAGTTTAGCTGTTTTGGGTCAAAAATATCTTACTATATTGTTTAATTATCATACTCAGTACATCACAATCCTGATAGAGTCTAGAGAAGTGGTAGAATTCTGTTGAATAATAGTAACATCTAAAAGTGCTAACATTAAGTGTGGCCCTTAGAGTCACATCTGATGTTTTTAAAAAGGTTTTTGTTGCAACTCCCCAAGGAGATATACATGTGTATCATCTTGAGGAGGTGCAACAAAAACACGCAATAGGTTATTATTGACTGGCAAAGCGCATCGGATATTTGTTTCAGTATATAGGGCTCAACAACGTGTCTCAAGTTGAAAATAAAGATTACTTTACGAAGACGGCTGTTTAGCTATTTTATCTACACACGTATCATAAACCCTCTTTACTGCGTACAAAAACCGCACGTTACGATCAGCATAACGTTAAACTACTTGGTAAAACTCATTTCTTATCTGAAAAATTACACATTATGACCATAATGTGTAATTTTTCTGCATATTATGACATTCACATTTCGAACGCCGCCGCCCGCCTGCGTGCCGCCCTTAGTTTGTCTGTGAAGTTCGTACTACAGAACAAGCTAAACAACTGCAGAGCCACAATGCCGGTCAAACATGCGGTTCCTGAACACATCCTTGAGAGCTTATGATATGTGTGTAGATAAACTAGTGTATGTAACTGTACATAATTAGGCATTAAAACTCTCGAGTGATATTATTATGAAACTCGCCTTTGGCTCGTTTCATAAACCCACTCTCGAGTATTAATGCCCTCCATTATGTAGCAGACACATAAACTACTATAATGTATGCTTTAAATGATAAATTATAATCTATTTGTATACCAAGATACTTCATACTTCGCACACATTCAACATTTATAACTATGTTTAATGTGTTCCCCAGTTAAGCAGCAGTCTTGTGACACAATTTTATATTTGTTGTCTACTTGCATTTGGCGTATAGAAAAAAGCATATACTGTCTTGTTAGCGTTCAGCGTTAAAGCGTTTGTGTGCACCATTTTTAACTCTGTTTAGAGCACTCTCAGCTCGTAACCAGTAGAGATTTAGCATAAAAAAGTAAAACTGTATCATCATTGGATATAATTCGGCCATTGAAAGATGGTAGACATAGTTACTAAGGATGTACCTACAAGTGCGCATTTCTTTTATATTTGTGCCAACACAGCGAACCAGTCTATTGGGTGTCCCAATGCTGGGCAAAGGCCTCGCCGTTTCGAGCCCACACATCCTTTGTCGCCGTTATAGTGGCAATTTTTTTTTTTCGTGTCCGAGATGTACTAATAGTTTCCCACTTCTGGGCAAAGGCCTCCCCCTTCGAGTCCATATAAAAATTACATATTCAAATATGTAACTCATTCAACAACATTCATTATTATTTATTCCTTCATTTCAACTGTTTCCAGTTTTAGGTTTTCCAACCTCCCTACCGCTTATTAAGATATCACTTATGCAAAGTTATCACAGTGTCACGTATTTAATTAGGAATTACCTATCTACCAACCTCTACGAAAATACATGACACGATCAATTTGAAAGTTTCATCTATAATTATGACAACATCAATATCACATTATTAATTACATATTGGAAGATGCTCGTAGTTTGCTTGGTACCCATCCTAATCAAATATAATCTATGGTATCTATATTGAGGTACTTATAATCTTTGTATTTGACTTTATAAATGGGATCTGCTCTGATGTAGTAGGGGGGGATCAAAGTTTAGGTTCCTAAACTGAATCGGCATAAGACCTTGTGATAACCCCCAGGCTATAATGACTTGCTTTACGTGAGGTATGCATAACATATAATGTCGTTGAGTTGTGATAAGAATAATACTAGATAAGTTATGAATTCGAATAGTATTAATGTATATATAATTGGTTACATTTTCTTTCAGGTTTCTTATCAGATATTATAAGACAAAATATATTGCCTGAAAATGATTTTGCCCTTCTTTGCATTTTTCCAAAAGTTGAAATTGTCGTAAACTTTCACATATTTTTGACGGGATTTTGTGGGTATCAGACCTTGCATCACATTTTTGCGTCTGTTACAATATTATCTGGAGTTGAACTGCCATTTACTAGAAGATTAAACATTATTTTTTAACAATATCGGAAAACAAAATTGTCAACAAACAAACACGGATTGTATTTAGCGCGTCTTTTTACAACTTTTGGTCGAAAACGATCTGTGTACTGTTTGTAAGTGACAAGTAGAACGTAGTGATTATTTAGTCTTACTGAAAAATCTAATAAAATAAAAAAACTTTAGAAAGCATGTTTAATTTCTTTGGTGATTGGAGCTGTCAATTTGAATGTAGTAAAAGTGATTATTTCCTCTGTTATGTCAACACAACTTAAATAGTTAAATTGCCTCCCTAGGGAGTAAGACGCTATTTTTCTCCCTGCTTACCGGGAATAAACCAGCTCTTTTCGAGTGAATGTGATGAAAACATCTTTAAATACCATTACATTATAGAATGCCAAAGAGTTACGCCTTTCACTACGCTGGTGGCCTACGAGGGCCCCGGGGCACATATTCTACTACCTTCCCTGTTCACAGGGCCCAACTTCGGTTGTCCTTATACTTTTTGAAGAAAAAGAGGTTGTCGTCAGTTTGAAGCGTTTGTTTGTCTGTGGCACCGTTGCGGTCAAACGGGACGGATTTTAATGCTGTTTTCTGTATATAATAGGAGAATTCACTCCGATATTTCTTAGCTGTTATTACCTTAAAAAAGCTTCTAGTCAGCGAAATGCCAAAATAAACGTAAAACCTGATTGTGTAATAGCTGTATTTTATTTTAAAAAATACTTACAAATTTTCTGCTTCTACTAAAGAAAACGGAGGCTCAGTGCAAATCTGACTTTTAAACATTTTTTTCAGACAATGATGTCCTTAAGTTGTCTGGAGTACAAGCAGTTTTGGTAAGTAATCGCATTCATGCATGTAAAAAGTCAAAGTCAAAGTTCTTTATTACTGTAGATATTATGTACATATACTTAGCAACCGTCATTTTTGGCCTCCTTGGAAGGACGTAGAAACACCCACAGATTGATTTTTAGATCTCTTTTAAAAATTGGTTGTGCTTAACTAACACAAATATTACAATAGTAATTATTGTGATTAATAAGCAGGAATAAATAATTACAAAATTATTAACAGTAAGGTCTGTGTTGAGCTAGATTAATCCCATAAAGTCCCGTAATTTAAGTAATCTCGAAAATTGTAATATCCTTTTTTCGACAAAGTCGCTTTAACATGCTTTTAAAATTACTCAAATGGCAATCTTGGAAATCTCCAGAGGTTAGTGAAGAATGCACTGACCCTTGAAGAAAGAATTGCTAACCTTCGCGAGTCTAAACCGGGGCGCAACTAGTCTGTGATAATTTCTTAGGTAAACAATACAGCTAGTTTGGAAAATGTTGAAAAGTTCTTGCGTACATACATTATATTTTCGAAAATAAATTGACTAGCTTCAGTTGGTATGTCAATTTCTTTAAAAAGCTTTCTTGAGGAGTCTGTGCGTTTTAAATTATAAATTGCTCGAATAGCTGATTTCCGTAAAAATAAAATAGTTTGAATATCCGCTGCTTTCCCCCACAACAAGATACCATAGGACATGACACTATGAAATTAACTAAAATATACTAGCCTAGACGTAGCTACATCCGTGTTTTGTCTGATATTCCTAACAGCGTAAGCCGCATAATTTAATTGACCAGCCAATTTATCTATGTGGTGTCCCCACTGCAATTTGCTATCAACGGTTATTCCAAGAAACTAAGTATCATTTACCTATTCTAACGTTTTGCTGTCTAACACTCAACTGGCCTCAACTTGCCTGACATTTGGAAATGAGAATTTGATACATTTGGTTTTACCAGCGTTTAACAATAAATTATTAACTGTGAACCAATTCGAGGTTAAAGGCAGGAAATAACATTTAATAGAGTTGAAATCATGTAAAATTGCAATATTACTGATTTGTTTTAATTTGAACACATGATCTCTATCTCCATGCTAGGGCACATAGCGACGTCACAAACTTACATATAACCATTCGATCCTCGAAATTATGGAACCATCATTAAAGGCCGCTCGGCGCTAACAAGCCGAGATCAAAGGCAAAGCAATTATAAGAGTTTGCAGCCAGAACAGCGCGCATCCAAGCGTGTAATACAACCAATCACAAAACCTTTATCACTCGTTTAAATTTGATGTGATACTGTCAACTGATAACACACAAACTTTTAATGACGAAAAACTCTCCGTTTCATCTGAAAATTTAGTGCTGGTTATATATTGTAGGTAGCTAGGTTAAATATTGCTAGATTAAAATGGCACTGTGTTTTAAAAGGACATGTTTTTTCTTATGGGAGAAGCCGTATGCCTCCTTATTCAGAAACTCAAACACACGTCAAATCCAGCAGTTAGCGTGAATTGACGTATGTTTAAAGTATATGGGAATTGTATTCCACAGTTTTCGGTCGATTTGAGTTGCTGAATTTTTTATTATTAATATTGAATAAGGCTGCCGTATTGGAAAAAAGCGAAGCGAAATAATGTTCATGCGCTTCTGATTAGGGTGGAAAAACGGTGTTTTTATCAAAATAAAATTATTAAAAAATGACAAAAATATAGCAACAACAAAAACATAGCGTCACACTATTTCCCATACGGGGTGGCAGCGGCACAGTTAACATTAAATATAGTTATATTAGTGACAAAAGACAATACTTCCAAAGTCAGCAATGCTAGATGTTTCCACGTGATATGGTTTAACCTCTCACCTGCCATTCCACCCTTACCGGATATTTTCAACCTTATATCTTGGTTATTGAGTCCAAAGCCAATAATTAATGAAAACAATGTTTATCATCCGATAAGTAAATTAGATAGCGCGCTACGTGCCATGCCTAGTGTAAATAAACAGAAGACACGTGGCTTTGCAATTTTTTTGTATAGTAACTTCATTACTTATTATTAAAATTCATTTATTATCTAAATTTATACACAATTCATAATAAATGTATAAAAAAAATGAAATGAATTTTCTTACTTACTATAACAGGCGGCGGATAGTCAACGTTCGCCGAACGAAATATGTCTACGAGATGCACCATATGGACCGTTTTTGACCAGCTGGTTACCGAAATCGCTAACTTTTCGCCGAAACGTGCGTCTTTCGCGTGGTCGTTCCGTTATGGCGGGGAGACACGTGCCGTCGCGCTGGCGGGCGGGGACTGACTGAGGCACGCACTGGCGCGGGCGGGCGCACGCACTCACGCAGACCGACCGACCAATCGCGTGCGTGGCCGCGCGCACCGCCCCGCCCCGCCTCACCTCACAATCGATGCCCTATATTGCATTAATTATTTAGGGAACACGCAATAAGATAACAGGAGGTGGCAGATAAGGGATCTCTAGTTGCGTTTAAATAAATCATCGCGTGGAGTCTATTCTTCGGGCGTTGGATGCATCGCGGGCTTACCCCCTCCACCCTTTACACCCCGCGTGCTGTTGTGTTGCTGATAAAGGGTTATCTCCGGAATGAACAGTTTGTTAGTGACTTTCATACTCGTATTTGGGTTCAGATCTAGATAAGACTACTTTCTACAACCGTTTTGTCATTTCGTGTGTCTTTTGGTGAAGATAAACAAATAAATAAGTAAAATATACAGTCTGAATCCAGTTCGAAGTAAATAAGCTAGGACAAATAAATTTAAAATTGAATATCTAATAATGGTGTAAGTAAACGGAGCCGCTACGGCGTAGCGAGATGCAGCGACAAGTGCTACGCTGCTAAGCGTAGCGCAGTGGCTACGCTGTGGCAGTGCTACGTGCTACGACGTAGCCTTGAGAACATCAGCTTAGTTTCGACAAGTTTAATTGACAAAAATGCTGATTTTTCTGACAAACTTAATGAATTGCGCGACAAGCTGAGGGCGACAAGTAATACTGGTATTGTCTGTCAAGAATAGTATATTGATAAACTAGAAATATGTAAAAGAGCAATTTCAAAACCTTAATTCGATTAAAATAAAAAACAAACCTTGGATTTTGTTCTTTTTACATCTTCAACCTAACACGAAGGATAAAGGGGATTTCGCTTTACTCACACCCTATATCCTTACCTAACCTGACCCACCACTTCACCCAGAAGTATTTATTTAATCAATAACCGATGGCTTAACCATTCAGTAATTTTGTCGCGCATTTCAGTAATTATCTCGCGCAATTCAATAATATTTCGCTCATTTCATGTAATTCCCGTTATAAATGGTCAATCGCTCAAATCGTTTTTTATTCGCTCATTTTATTATTTCCATTTTCGATGTTATGTAGGTAACGTATGTATTATGTGAAGTAATAAAACATTTATTTGTCTAAATTATATTAACACTTAACTTCAATAATATAACAAATACACTTTCTGTCATTCAATCAAATGTCAAGTCGGAAAAAAATATACCGAAAAAAAGATTAGATATTTGTTTATTTGCAATTCTTGCTTTCTCTTACAAAATTGCTCGACGTCACCATCGCATGTGTCATGTAGCTATATGAATGGTCCACAGAGGGGGTGGTGGGCATAAATAACAAAATTGAACGTTCCACAAAAGTACCCCGAGAAGTCGTACGTAGTTTACCTCGGACAGCCTCGGAGGTCCATAAATGGTCCCAGGGCTCCGAGATAAGGGCGGACACGGACCCAAATATTTTATTCATTGGCGAGACGTAATCAAGTGAAACGAAATATGATTAGCATTTAGTTGCCGGTGGGCTTAATTGATGGACGAGGACAACAAATCCTATTGCGTGAAGCTTGTAACTCAGAGTTAAGAGGAATTTCGATATAAAATTTAATTAACTAAAGTTTAATTTTATAGCAAGTTAGCCTACGTGTACAGACGAAGGTTATGGATGGGTAATGATGATGATGATGATTGATACCGACCGATTTCGGTCATGGCGACCACTTCTATTCCTAGTCGGTTTCGCGCGCGTGCGCCGGAACATGGCTTATGTAGCCGATCTTCGCAGCGTAATGGGATGGGTAATACAAATAAATTAATCTAAGCGTCACGCGTTTTTCGTGTAGGATGGGATAGGCACAGTTAATATAAACATAAGAATTTATATACAGGCACATACACTGCTTCTTCATGAATGTCGTTCAAGTTGCCTTTCTTTATGTCTAACAATTTTTACCAAAATATAACGGTACGTCGGTATCCGACTGCATATTAAAATGTTACAACCCTTTTTATAATAAGCCTCGTTTTTGACATGACGTGAAATATAGGTATGAGAAAAACTGTTATTTTATGTGTAATATTATATATAGGTAATTTGAGTTCGAGTACGCTTATATTTTTATTAACTCTGTTTTCTGTAATTTGTATTGGGTACTCATCTACAAAAAGTAAAAGTAATTCAGACTTTCGTACACTGTGATGTCCATAAATAGGTAATGCGAAACCTATACATTATCGAAAACACATACAACCGTCGCGGAAATTCGCACGGAATGCGCATTATTGATAGCATGTCATATGCTTATAAAATTTAATAAAGCTTATTACATTTTCCCTTGAGCACAAAAAGGTAGGAAACAGCAAAAAATGATACACATTACTCACGGTGCAGAGGTTTAATACAAAGCAGACTTTCTCCCTGTTGGGGACACCAGGCCCGCTCCGTTTAATATTGAAAAAGGGAAATAGGAGGGTAGTAATTTAGTCCGCCTGTCTAATTTACAGTGTAGGTCCTGTCTTGTTACGTTCACAATTTGGCTGACTTCAGAGCGACCTTAGTCCGGGATCCTTCACTGTTGACTATAAATTGGAACGAACCAGCCGGTTGATTGCCGGGGATGCTCCACGTCGGTTCGGTGGCTCGTGAAAATATGATTTCTAATGAGTGGCCCGCGATTGTCTCGTCTTATTTAGAGTTATGAATTCAGAAGATCGTCGTTCGGAGGAAACCATAAAGACAAGCGACGCTCCATAACCTTATGTGAATTTTGATCACGAAATCCAACATTTCTGCCTCAGGTGGTATGGTGATGTCTATCATGATAGGTTGTTAGTTATTAGCTAACCTTAAATCTAGTTGTTTAACTAGCTAATAAATTTATATTATGAAAAAGCTGAATAATATTTTAAAATCACATCCGAGTCCTAACCTAGAACGGCAGATTTCCTAGATTAACTTATCGGAACGTATCTCTCGATTTCAATTGAAAACTTTTAATAACTGTCTATTGAGTTGCTTGAATACTTGTTGAACTAGCATCACCTGTAAGCGCCCTATAAAAAAACACACGCCACCATATTTTTTACATCTGTCGGAGTTTATCGCACCGGGCTGTCCTATTAAAACTTTTTGGTCTTTCAAACTTTTAACAAGCGTGTATGATCGAGTGAGTGATAACTACCTGCTTGCCGTCGCCTCTATTTGAATGGAATAGGTAACTTTCTCACGACTTTTACTTTGAGATTTCGTGTTAACCTTTACCATCGAATAAAACTGTTTTTGGTGAACTGATAGGCTTAAAACTAAAAATATTAATAGGCATTTTGTATCTCTCTATAAACAAACCTCGGCGACTACGGACTTGTTAAATTTAATTTATTTTGGACTTATTTACATTTTAATAAAGTCCGAGCACAGATCTGGTACTGCACCTGACCTCAAAAGACTCAACAAACATGACATGACATACAGCAGCGAAATATGTTGCACTACATTGTGAACTTGTTCAGGGAATAAAGTATGAAATCCGGTGAAAAATGCACATCGAGGCTGCCACCAAAAGTGTCATGCATGATTCACGGACTGCTGGCCACTAGTTAAAGTTTATACTCTGATCGGGATGCGATAGAATCATTTATATTTCTTATGCATAGATAGATACGATTTCACAAGTATTCTTTGTAAGTATAACTGATGAACTTAAGACTCTGGGATATATATTGTGGTCGCTTTTCTTTGTCTATGACTCCGTTCACACAGATGTTATATATTGAGTAGACCAAAGATAAAAATACATACAAAAAAATATATCTCTCGAGATGTAATATATATTATATCCCACAAGTTGAAGGCACCTTGTCATTGTTTAAACCTACCAAACTATCTTTTTTTATCTGCGATGTATGAACTGGATTTGAAAATCTTATAAAAAAGCTTTTTTCCCAAATAACCGCAGCGGTTGGCCGTCATGTAGGGAATCGCACAATACAAAAAACGAACCTGCGTTGTTCAGCCGCTGCGGCTCCGCTCTGTGTGTTTTGAGCCTTACTTCGCCGTGAAGTGACAACCTTCCTGTTGACAATCGAGCGTTCAGCGTCGTGTGCTTGTTAGGAGAACAACCGGTCTGCCTTACCTATCTTTTATTCGTGAAAAGTAGCATACGTAGCATTTTGAATTCCATTTTTTGCCGAACATCTGACGTTAGATATTTGCCAATTATTTCGTCTGGGTTGAACTTTTATTTTGCTTGTGAAATAATGATGCCTGTAAGTTGTTGCTTTAGTTTGTGAAGTTAATCTACAGTAGTAGATCATCATCTTTTCGAAATTATGAAAATAAACAAAATGGATATCTGAAAAAATATATTGTTATTTTCAAATCCAATATTTATAGTTGAAACTAGTCAGACTGACTTAGTCCGGAAGCACCGTATATAAATTATAATGATTATATTATTTTGCTGTTCTCAGAAATAACTCATATTATCTTAATTCATTTCGATATATGAAAATATATCGAAACACAGGAAGTTGAGGCTTTCTCAACACGAAAACATTTCGCAATCAGTTTGTGATTTCCAACCAACATTATTTTCAATCGAATTAATTACACCGTTAAACACTCTACTCGGTACAACATCCATTAAAACAACAAACAATTAAAATTACAAATCCGATCAAACCATTAACAAGGGTTGTTCACAGTTTATTGTTTCCTAACTCAACGAGGTAGCAAGTGAGAGAGAAAGAGAGAGAAGATTTAAAACCTTTATTTGTTCTAATATTAAAAAGTAAGTATTAGCTCGCTTCCTGTTCTCATACATATAACTACGGTACTTGTAATAGTCATAGAAGTATATGTATCGAAAATTGTCTAATAATTAAATTTAACGAGGTTAAAAATAAAATTAACGAGCCACATGGAAAGTAAATACAGTCGAAATAAGAATGAATAATGTAACGACCATTATGGGTGTTTGAAGGTCTAAGCGGCGTTGATTAAGGCCTAGAGGTTCATTTTCTTACCTAGCCGAGGATTTTCTCGGATCTTGAATATTTACAATTCTCTTTGGTGTTTTCTACAAAAAAAATAACGATGTTACTGAGGCATTTTGCACCCATCATACAGGCATTATAATTCGATTGTTGCATAATCCCAGTGATAGAATTCTCTCAGGCAAAGGAGCAACGAAGGAAGACCATATTTAGAATGTATTTCTCACCAACAAGGTAAGATCCCACCCTGAACAAGCCATCAACCGCTCAGCGTCTGTACACCAACCAATGGTTTCGCCGTAGTAACGTCAAAACGCTTCTAAGGATGCAGCTTAAGGCAACTTAATTACCAACTAAACCCGAGTTAGAGCTAATCTCTGTTTGTGTAACTGGCCGCTGGGGAGGCGACGTGCTGTCCTAAGGAAATACCTAGGACCTGCTCCACAAATCCATGTTGAGCTTGGTAAGAGCAAACAAAATATATGGGTAAACAAGCGAGCAGTTGTACCTGAGTACACAAGGATTCTCCACTCGACCAAAACTATGTACCAGTGGTATCTACTCACCTTGTTAATGTTAATAATTTGAATATCTCTGTGGCGTTGCGGCTCGAGGCTGTGCCTCCCAAGCGAGTGGTTCCGGGTTCAATCCCCGGTTGGGGAAAAGGAATAAAAAAAACCCAGATCTTGTATATATGATATGATTGAATGACGTCGCTGTTTCTGGTTCCCATGACACAGGGTATCCTAGTGTGGGGCCAGAAGCAATGTATGTGACTGTATATAAATGTTTACATAAAAAGTTTATGCTTAGGTACATAAAATAATGACCACACAACTTAAGGCTGGGCACCCCGACAGCGAAACTAAGAATTTCACCTTCAGCTTACTTTAAAGGCATATTAATTTTAATTAAAAAAAGTCTGATTGTCGATGCTTAGAGAACAGGAAATTTGTTGAGTAACGTAACTTAAAATTGTATAATGATTAAATAATTAACAAATGGGTACATAAATTCACATGCAGTGCGAAATTGTAATTTTGTTTGTTGAGATAAACATAAAAGTGATAATTTCGGAAGACATTTTTAGGGAGCAAACAATATAAAATTTGATTTATACTTTAGTGAATGCATGCTGATACTCGTGACAAACAAGCTAGTAAAGAAACCGACAGCATTAACATTCATTATTTCGCGTAACTTAAGATTTACAAAAGGCTGTTTTGGCCTAATACGCCGCCTTAAGTTTCAGGTGTTCGATGGCGCCGAGCTAAATTTTGAGATATATCAATAGTCATCTTTGTTAGAAAAGTATTCAAATCCAGGTTCAAAAACTTATATGAATTTCATGGTGTGCATAAAGCTGTGTGAGCAAATTCGAGCGAGTCATTTCCATACAGTGCTCCCGACAATATTTTGATAAGAGAATCTGTATAAACAAGTGACCCTGCGGCAGCGCTCAGCACTCAGGATAAGGCAGGGCCTGGCGTACGTGCTGTCGGCAGCCCAACTCGGATTATGCGCCTATACGCCTCTCTGAGGATGCCTCTATGTGGTAAACTATTTCGAGCCGAGGTATGTATGAGTAGCTGTACTTTACAAGTAGACTCAAGGCCATAGCCTCAAGCCTTTCCCCTATGGGGTGGCAGAAGCACGTTAAGCAAGTTATTCACTATAACGTTCATTTCAGCCATTTATTTTTCCATCACTTTCCGTTTTATGTTATTCCAATTTCATCCAATTCCCATTTCATTCAATTCCAATTTCATCCAATTCCAATTTCATTAAATTCCTATTTCCTGCCTTTTTCCAGATAGGGTGGCAGATATACAACTTCACTTAATACGAACAAGTTAATATCACTATTTTTGTCAGATATCACCAATACTCTGGTGTCATTAAGGGTTTTAATTTTAATAAGGTCATATGTGACGAAAATAAAAAATCGAAGAAAGAAATCAACGCTCGTAGTATTATTATGCTCGTAGACATTTGTACCCTTTTTATGTGCTTTAAGTTAGTGTAATTCAATGCTGATTTGTATCCGAGAAATAGTTATGCATCTGGCATATAGTTTCATAAAAATAATGTAATTGATCAACGCTATATTTAGACATATGAATGGTCAAACAAACAACGGGAATTCATGTCAGTCATATTCCGCACTAGGAATATTTCAGAAACGACGTTTTACTTGTAAAAACCTTATTAAAAGGCCTAGATTTCATTCTAGGTATTAAAATTAACCCGAAATCCAATTTTTCGTTCATTAGTTATGCAAGAATTGCTCGACTCTCCCAAATACTCTGCGCGATTTTGGGAGTAAATCTGAATTTGGATTACTAACAAAGTACATTCATTAATTCTTTTTCTCTAATTATGTAATTATAACCGAGTACATGTAACTTATGTATGTACACATAAAAATACCTAAGTTACTTGTTGCAAATAATTAAATCTAAAAAGTTGTCTTTTCTCATTGCTCTATATGTAAAAATATGTACATATGTACGTACATATAGTGCAAGAGTTACCGTCCATCAACCTGACAACTAGTACCAGCATTGTTATCCGAAAAATGGAGGCGAATTTATTAATCATTGTTCAAAATATAGTTTACAATTCGATTAATCTACAGGAAACTTCGTCAATAACTTAAAACTAAACTTAAACACTTGCTAAACTACAAGATATGGCAGGGAAACAACTTAAAAATTATATGCTTCCAAATAATAATAACCTACTTAAATAATAAATAAATCTAAAATACATAAAACTACACAAATAAACCACCCCAGTACGCTCCCGGACCAAATGTACCCATTACGCTGGCAGCGTTGCCGCGCTGCACAGCAAGTGAGACCCTTTGCACCAGGAACGCTCCGGAGCGGTAGTCATGGCCTCGGTCCCTCAAGCGATGCCCAATGTCCCTGATGAAGGCCCTACCCTGCGATCCCCACACCCCCGTGGTCTCGACGGCCAATGGAACAAACCAATAACTCCCCATCAGCTGTGCGTACTTACCGCATTTCTGCCGCGCCGCCGACTCCGCAGCCGCACCAGCAGTCTGCATGGTGGAGCCTATATGAGATGCCGCGAAAGTGCACACGCACGTCGCATCCCACAAAAGGCTACGGCCCCTCTCCCAAGATATCAAAGTGACACCGTCCGGACGTTTCCCGTCGCTGCGACACAAACCAGGCGGCTCAAGAACCGCCGGTATGTTAGCCGAGACGAGAGCCCTCCGGACGATGTCATTGATGGAGTGATGACGAGACTGCCTCCCTGCACTTCTGACGCAGTGTAGTCCGTGACGCCCCAGCGAATCGACTGATACACCGCAAACACAGCATTGTTATAGACATCACATCAAAATTGATACCACTTAATAGGATATCATTGAATATGATATATGGAATCGGATATTTTCGAATTTTGTATATACTTAGAGTTGATAAGATATCTTTCAGGATCCAATGAACTCTGGCTTTAGCTAACAAACTACTTCTCTGACTCGTGCCGCATTAAGCGTTGAGTTGAGTTGAGAGCACTGAACTGAGAAGGGCATCCCCTGTCAAGAAGATTATTCCACGATAATGCATTTATTATCTAAACATTATTTATATGGTGTTCTTCGAGCGATGGCGTCGTTCGTAAAGGGCACCTAAAACCTAAAAATAAATGTGACGCAATCTTACTACGGTCCTTAATATGGTTGGATGACGTTAGTTATACATGTTTTATTCATGGTATTATCGACTTTTTTACTTAAACTATGCTGTCATCTTGATTACCGCATTTGATTAACAAGACAACAAATCAATCAATCTCGAACAAATAACATCATAATGAGCACAGAGCACATTTTAACCAAACAGCTAAACAAATTCTTGAATGATCCTTATATGTATTCTTATTTTTTGTCGCCGTACGAGGTAAGGCGCACCCAGGCAATCAATTAACGCAGTGGCAGTATTCGCAAACAGTACCGCCACGCCTGGACGTTATGCTATATGTTTACCGTGGGCATTCCCTCATTACTTATGACTCAAACTATGCCGCGCTCCCTTGCCGCCACTATTTTACGACGACCTTTCGCGCCACTTCGTTTTATTGGACTGAAATCGGTCGATGGAAAAGATATTCATAGTGGTGTGCCCTATTTAAAAATAAAAGTGGAGAACGGAGGAGATGCACTATTGCACTTTCCCAAGGGTCAGCGTTTTAGAGCACGTCCTGGGATTTTCGAGATTTTTCCCTACTTTTTGGAGACGCTGAAATGGCACGAGGGTAGTGAATTTGTGACTTGAAGTCATCTCGAAGAATACTACACAATGTTGTAAAACAAAATGGGATGAAGGTGCGTATTTTTACTATTTGGTGCCTTGCTGAGCTTTATAGGTATACTTTATTTTCGCGTTTCAAACTTCACATAGAAATTTCAATGTATTTTGACAAATAAAATTGAGCAAGCGCCTTTATCCTAACAGACTGGAATGTTAATGAGCTGCGTAAAATTTAAAACGTAATATTCGCTAATTCTAGCCACAGTATAAAAAATTACCACCTATAGCTCCACTTCAATCACCGTAACGAACGGAGCATAAAGAGAGAGGTGCAAAATGTTGCCCCTTTGTTGTCTCGAAGTTTGAAAATTAAGATTTTTTGCGGCGTTTGCCAAATGGCACAGAAAGGCGTTGCGAAGTTGCGTCAGTTGATTTAATTGCTGAAATAATTAGAGCGTCACTCGCGAACTCACAATTCTTTGTTCTTGTGTTTCCTCAGTCGACTAATAAAGCTCATAATCGTGCTTCTGTTTGTGTCCGCTGGTTTATCAAAGGATTCATAATTATGACAAGTGCAATGAATTAGCTTTAAGTCATTTTGTTTGAAGTGCCTCATTCCTGTTCGTGACGTTTTCTTGTTCAACTGCAAAATATTGAACGAATAAGGCAAGTTCCTTTTTGAATAACACAGTAGACCACACTGCCAATAAAACAGACGACACTTTGATTCAACGGACCATTCCATTCGCTCACGAACTCGTAGAGAAGTCCAACAAGCTACATCTTAGAATACGAGACGCGGTAGGTACGGAGCGGATCCAACCAAGAGCGAGAGCCTCCGTCCGTTTTAAATCTACAGACTAAATCAAGGTTTATCTCCACAGACGTCATCGAACAAGCTCCTGGTTTTGTACCTATAGTTGTACAATGCTAGCCCAAAGATATCTCAAGTATACTCAACTCAACTAAAAGCGGAAAGGAAATGAAAAAGTAAACGCTGGAAGCGAACGCCTGGTGGATGTGAGGTACCCTCGTTTTTTCCGTTCCACTGACTAACATCGTGTAACTGATGTTATTTGAAAGGTAGTAGAGCATTTGCCGCCTCAATGAATATTGAGCGCGGGAGTACAGATTTGAATCTACGCGTTTTTTCCCGTGCTGTGTCAGTGAGCAATCTCTTTTAGACCTAATTTACGAGTATATAGTTTTGCGATTGTAATGATAACATAAATGTTTACAGGTATGCACCAATGACTTCAAAAATGTGGGGAAGGACGCTACAGTTTTGGAATATCAGATATAATCTGAATTAAGTACTGGTTTTACATCAGCACTAAATTAAAAAACTAACGCAATGTACATCAAAGAACTAATAACGAGAAACATAAAAAAACATATCTAGATCACTTCACTACCGATAGTCCGTATGCTAGTTCTATCAAAACGAATTTTCGGTTGCATTTCATCTACTCACCGAAAGTTCACCAACTTACAGCACCTCTAGTTCAGCCTTTACTCCCCGGCATTAAAGTCCGAGATCGGTGAGCAGATGGACAGCGATAATTTGGTCGTTACTTAGGTGTTGTGGCGAGCGAGTCGGATCAACACGTCGATGCCACGCTCGCAGAGCCGGCGAACGTACCGGGCAGGCAGGGAGAGCATAGCAAACAACAAGCTATGAGCGATGTTGGGCTTAGCACACACTGCCTCGTGTCGTACGAATTCATCTGCGGATACTGCTAGATGTGATATTGATGTTCGTATTGTACTTTCCTTGTGTACGCGGCGGTGAAGTTAGAGGATTATAATAATTTACTCTATCATTATAAGGTAATTGTAAGTGGGCATTTAGTGTAGCGGAGAAAGCTGATTAGGCCTGCTATTGGGAACAATAGTTACATGAAAATTTGATTATTGGAACCTAAAAACATTCAAAAAGTTGCTTTTACAGATTTTTGGAATGATGTCTTGATGCTCCCTTCAGTATATTTGCATTGTTTTAGTATAGTATGGATTGTAGCTAAGTTTTATGGAATATGTCAAAAAACCCTGTCTGAGCCAAAATTACGTGAAACTGCGATTTTAAACGAAAACTTGTAGGGAAATGAACCAAAAGACATCGAATGACCTGATAACAATACAATAAAACGTCAAAACCTGCTCTGAGCATATAATTATTTTGGATATTTCTCCCCAACTCCTAGGAGTTACTTGTTGTTTCTGCTTAACTTCAGCAAGCCAAGTTTTATTGGGATACTTGTTAAATTTCTTGTTGTTACTGAGGCGGCACCGATGTTCCATCAAGCGTGAATGATCAAATTAAAATCTTGCCGCTTCGGCCCGTTTTTTCCAGTGTATCACGTTACAATTTTCCAGTGTATCACGTTACAATTTTGGAACGGTTTTTAGTACTTATAAATGTTGCCGTTGATGCTCAAATCATTTCACTATTTTAACAGTTATTTTTAACTGAAATTAAGCGTGCTGCGAAATATGAAATGATTTTGCTCTTTTTAATCAAAATGTTGTTCAATCGCAATTAACATCAAAGGACATTTTCAAAACATGCATATAGAGTAGATATTATTCATACAAGATTGTGTCGTGCTTATGTCTATGCTTATTTTAACAAACAAATAACTATGTGCTTATTCCAACAAGATATAGGACCTTTCGCTCTTGCCGCGTTGTATTTAATTTGCAATTGATTATCGTACGCATTTCAAAATTTATTTCAGCGTCATTAAAATTATTTTTTCATAATACATCATTCAAACATAAATAAAATTCAATGTCAAAAATCCGCGCAATGCTTCGTCAAAGCCAACCAGCCTTCGCTTAGTCGATATAGTACCGATTTTGCCGAATCTGCTCCTCGTGTAAACGGGTAGGAGAGAGACATTACACTCTACTGCAAAAAACTAACCGGCAAATAAGGAACGATCAACTAAGCGAAAATCTCTTGTGCATTGATCACTCTAAGAAAGAGAATACGAATAAAGAATCGAACTCCCTAAATATTGGTTTGAAGAGAACATGTCATCCACAGAGATCACTCCACCGGATGATAACAATCAATCCGTGCCAAATATCTTGGCATATATCTCCACTTGTAGACAGCGACTACTACTTCCTACAGCCTTGGTCGGCACACGAACCGCGAAAGGACTACATCTTTTTTCTATATTTATCCTGTATTATTTATAAAGAACCTATTTTGAAAAATTTTTGGTTCAGTATTTTCGGAGATAAAGGTGGAAAATGTATTTTTTTGCCTAAAATTTTATAACCAAGCATTCAAGGTTAAGAAATAAAAAATTGAGATCGTTTCAAAAAGACTTTTTTATTGACATATTATCACACGATGCAGTTTCAAAAACATTTTAACTTTATGAAAAAAGCCCTTTCATTGTCATGTCCTACGATACAGTTAAAAAAACTTTTATTTTTATTTTCTGATTTGCTCCCCAATCGTGCCCCCATATGTAATAGATATAATTCTCATTATTTTTGCTGTATTGATTGCGAAGGAGTAAAGAACTATATATATTCATTTATATGTATTTTTATTTTTATTTTGTGTCCGTAGTTTCGGTGATAAGGGGCGGCAATATTATTTTTTGTCTTTTTACTTAAAAATAGATTTTAACTTAGTATTTCAAGGATATGTTTTTTTTATTAAATCCTCGCAAGAAGCCTTTTCATTTGATATGTCACACGATACGGTTTTAAAAGTTTTTTTTTTAAATTTCTGATTTTCTTCTAAAACTGCTCCCCAAATTCAAACTTTATTTGCTTACGTAACACGTTCGTGTTTGGGCCACATGAATACATACGTGTATCAAATTTAAACTTCATCTGTTTAGAAATCGCTTGTTTAATAATTACTTTTACACACATAGGACGGACACAGTTATGTTTTCCTATTTAAGGTACGGAACCCTAAAAACTACAGATATCGCGGAATTCAGTAGATGGAAAGGTTACCGGAGTTGGGCAAACGTCGGCAAAAATCAAGCACGCTGCGAAAATTGAAGTAATATCCAAATTAGATATGAATACAAATAAATATATGTCGAAACTAGTAAAATCAAAGAAACTCAAAGCTAGAATTCATTGTTTATTTTGTTAATCGATTAAATTAAGAATTATAGCTTACTCGATTTATGTTAGACTCGAATCATAAAGACGCGGAAGTATGAACAACCATGAACGCAGTCACAGACAAGCTGTTTCGCTCTGTTCAGTTGGTATTAGCTGACGTTTGTACAAGCGCGCGCTTGTCGGGTGAGGAAAGACAGAGACGGAGCTATGGACGGGTATAGCTGTGTCTCGTTCTCACAACACAACGCGCGAAACTTGTTTCTATAAGTTTGGTAGTTCGTACTTTGGACAGATTTGCTAAGGCGGGCTTTGTGTAGTATTGGTGGCAAAATGGAGACTTATAAGGGAAAACGAGCGTCGTGGAGCTCACACCTACGTGAGATCCCGCCTCACTTACGCGGCTCTGGCATGGTACGCCCTGTGCTCGGAGACGAACAAACGGAGACTCTGAGCCCAAGAGAACCTCTCTCTGCGCACCATCGTCGGCGCCCCCCGCTACGTGAGGAACGCGACAATCCAGAGGGACCTATGATGGGAAACCGTGGACCAGTTTGTCCAGAGGATGGCGAAGGGCATGTTCGCGCGTGCGGATGCTTCTCAACACCCGCATATCCGCGACGTTGCGCCGTACCACGCGCGCCCGCCCGACCGCCGCCGCCTGCCACGCGACCTAGCCGGCGATCACCCACTGCACACCAGCGCCACATGAAGACCACCGCCCGCAGGGGCCATCCGATGACCTGTCCACAGGAGTGGACAGAGGCGATTCTTCGGGAAGAGGTCCGTCGACCTGACCCCGACTCCCCACGCCCCAGAAGGGGTGCGTGAGATGATTTCTATGACGATGTGGAGCTCACTTTATTTCGAGTCGCCGAAGTGTACGCCCAACTTAGCAACCATCAAGAAGATTATCCATCTCGTGTTTTACCTTGCCTCCTACCACCCTACTTACTTACACCATGGACGAAGATGTTGACTACTTTCTTGATGACAACTATGTCAGGCCAGAAGATTCAGGCCTCGAAACTACACAACCTACTAAGACTGATGTTTCTCCTATCGGAACGTAAGGAAATGGCCTTCCTGCGACATATATAAAACCCACAAAACTAACTTTAACAGTAAGTTTGTACAAAAAAAATAAAAAAGGTTGTTTTTAGTCTTTTACTCAGTAGCAATATCAGGAGTTTATAGCCTGCCCATTGAGTGTAAACGAGCCTGAGGTGCAGTCGGCCGAAAATAATCCACTCTAATTACTGAAAGACAGGAACTCATCGTAAACTTTGCTAATAAAGTGGGTAGTCAAGGTTCCTGCAAGCTAGGCATGGTCGTTGCAAGCTAGGCATGGTTGTTGCAAGGCTGCTGAGATATTGCTAAGATGCTTAGCTTGCTCAGTGTACTGTGTATTTAAGCAAGCAGTTCATCGGTCTGCGTTGGCTGGGTTATTTTGTTGGATATATTTGGAATTTACATATTTTTTCATGGACATAGCAAGATAGGAAAAACCAGAAAGTAAACTAGGGGATTTCATGAAAATTACACTGTTATGCTTAACTATAATGATCGTAAAAACACGCCAAACAATTAAGGCAGCTACCCCAAAATGCTCACTCATTCATGAATAAAAGACTAAGGTAGGCAAACTAAACAAAAACAAAACAACGTTGGAAGAAAAATCCACTTACACGGTAAAACAACCACGAATTTGTGGACCTTAAGTTTTGCATAACAGAACACCATTTATTTTTCAAATATAAATCTCGGGCCGTTCCGGTAGTTACGGCCCCGAAAAGTGTTATAGTGAATGGTTATAATTGAAAAACGTCACCGGCAGGAGTGACGCCCCGCGGAGTACACCGGACGAGGGTCCCTGCCTGTCAAAACACCATCCACTGCAAAGAGGAATTTATTGCGCTCGCCACCAAACGCGCTCAGCCCGACCCAAATTAAACGCTATTCAAACATATTCTCAGCCAATCCCAAGCAACAAAAATTACGCTGCTCAAATTGATTGAAATTAAAATCTTTCTCCCTAATTAACATCGTGAGCCAGAAAAGAAAGTCTATGGGAGCGTGCAGTAACAGAGCCTTTAAATTTCAGCCGTAATCGAGTTAGCTCTGCTTCCGAGGCCTCGGCGATGTCAAATTGTGGAGGGGTAGTCTGGTAGCGGTCAACGCGCGGCTCAAAGGCATCCGACGATCTGATGGACACACAAATCCAATTTGCGTATTTCGACTTTCGCAGGCCTAAATGCTTGTAGCAATTAAGCGGCGCGTAAAGTACGACCCTGTCCTTTTGACCCTTTTTTGATCGCGTTCCAATAGCCCGGACCGTTGCTGCGGTTTGCTTGTACGCATCGAACTATCTCGAGGGTTGCGGGTTGGCTTTCATAAATTTGGGAATTTTGATTAGATTTGCGGATGTATGTTTTATACAGGGGGTTGTTGTAGACAGTTGGATCATTATTCTGAAGAACTTTCTCTTTGAAACATTAAGTCGATTGACCAGAATGTCCAACCTTGCTTTGTCAAATTTGGTGTGAATTTTCGCGGACAAAAGAAATTATTTTATGGCTAGTATTTAATCGCACATCAAAAATACAGATTTTCACAGCAAAAGAGGATCAGCAAAACACTTTATATGTTTTAAGTATGTTCAACCTAATACGCAGGATAAAAGGGGCTTCGCTTCGCTCACCCCCTTTACCCTTCACCTAAGTTACCGCAGTATTTTGCCCTGATATTTACTGAGCAAATCAGTATTATTGATGTACAGTTTAATATTTCCCTTATTTTATCTAAAATATTTTTATCATATCGGTAACTTGGGATAAATAGATTCCATTTTCTCTAGTTACGCCTTAATATATATATATATATAGATAAGGCGTAACTAGAGAAAATGGAATGGAAATAAATATATTTATTTGATCTGTTTTTGTTACATGCTGTACTTTTGTGATTAATTTGATTACTTTGTATTCGAGGTCTGGGCTACCTGAGTATTGCACTTGTTTGCCAGTTTTCGATGAATAATTTGCGCAACTCTGATTTTAGCAAAGTATGTGTGAAGTTGTAAAAGATTCAGGTGTAAATTGATATTGTTAGAATTTTAACAGTTTGTATAGAACCTAATAAAAACACAAATGTCAGTTCGTATAGTAAAACACGTTATATTTAATTAACAAGTATGGTAGTAAATTTAACCAAAGATGGAAAAGATAAAATTATACTGGAGAATTTACTACAAGATAGGTATAGGTTCTTTTTTAAATATAGGTACCCCATATTTGCAGGGGTACGAGTCCAAACCTAGAAGCACTGCTGCGCAGCACTATAGCAAAATTTTCAGTCTCTTATAGTTTCTGATTTCGCCATACAGACCTTCCAAATGGCCGACCTTGTAAACATACCTAGGTACAATGTGCCTAAGCTCCAAAAAGTAAAAATTAGTTAATACCGTTGCATAATGTACAATTACTTGTATTTCTGCATTTACGCTTATCTATCAAATTTATCCTTTCCATCTCAGGTTTGCTGGAAGAAATCTCTTGTTAGACATAATTTTGCCGTTATAAATATCTTTTCTATAAGCTTGTAACGTGAATTTTCATGTGCAAAAGATACACAGTCAGGTCATAAGTTCTGTCACACAATAAAAACTTTTGAATTTAGAACGCTGGCCACAAAAAAGTTTATTGAATTCGAATTTCGAATTTTTCATGAAAATAAAAATGTGTACTTTTTAGAATTTTCCTCATTTTTAAATATGGAGTGGACACTTAAAGAAGACCGTGTCGCAGTTATTGCGTTGCATCGTTGCGGTTACGCGCCAATTCAGATTTTCGACTTACTGAAAAATTTGAATATAACCAAAAGATTCGTTTATCGTACCATAAAACGATACAATGAAGACTCTAGTGTAGATGACAGGTCAAGAAGTGGTCGCCCTCGCTCTGTTAGGACTCCAGCAGTGATAAAAGCTGTGAAGGCGCGAATTCAAAGAAATCCCATACGTAAGCAGAAACTGTTGGCCCTTCAGATGGGGTTAAGCAGGACCACGGTGAAAAGGGTGTTAAATGAAGACTTAGGGCTTAGGGCATATCGAAGAAAAACAGGACATCGTTAGGACGCTCGTTTAATGGACCTGAGACTGAAGAGATGCCGCGCTTTGTTGAAGCGGTACGCGGGAGCATCGGGAAAATCTTTTTTCGGATGAAAAAATTTTCACCGTGGAAGAGAGCTACAACAAACAAAATGATAAGGTGTACGCACACAGCAGTGAAGAAGCGAGCAACCGTATTCCGCGTGTCCAACGAGGTCATTTTCCATCCTCGCTCATGGTTTGGTTGGGAGTCTCTTATTGGGGCTTAACTGAGGTACATTTTTGTGAGAAAGGCGTAAAAACGAATGCAGTTGTGTATCAAAATACAGTCCTCAAGAACCTTGTGGAACCTGTTTCTCATACCATGTTTAATAACAGGCACTGGGTATTCCAACAAGATTTTGCACCAGCTCATAGAGCGAAAAGCACACAAGACTGGCTGGCGGCGTGGCGAAATCGACTTCATCCGGCACGAAGACTGGTCCTCCTCCAGTCCAGATTTGAGTCCGTTAGATTACAAGATATGGCAACTCTTGGAGGAAATGGCCTGCTCAAAGCTTCATCCTGATTTGGAGTCACTCAAGGCATCCTTGATAAAGGCAGCCGCCGATATTGACATGGACCTCGTTCGTGCTGCGATAGACGACTGGCCGCGCAGAATAAAGGCCTGTATTCAAAATCGCGGGGGTCATTTTGAATAAACTTTATTACCATAAGAATCTATGGTTTATTAAGTTCATTTTACTATATAAATGTTTACATAAATAATAAACATGTCTAAATTATTTCATATTGCACATGTGACAGAACTTATGACCTGACTATGTATATATACCATACCAAATATACTCTGCAGAATTTTTAACTGTTAGTTAATGACTCGTGTCACTAAAAACCATCTATTCTCCTATAAATCATCAGTTACAAATGCACGTACGGACGCTTTCTAGCAGCGTCTGCGACAATGCCCCCTAACTCAGCGACGACCTAGTTTTCGCAATATCGATACCACCTCGGCTGTACCAGTAAAGTGCGCCGAAACCATTTTGGTGAACGAGCTACTCGCCTTCATACAACAGAAGCTGGACGTGATGGACGAGCTCTCCCTGGAGCAGATCTGCTCGACCAGATTCAAGGAGGAGGAGATCGCTGCCGCCAAGAAGGTGCTGCGTGAGACCGCGTTCACTAACGTGCCCCTCGCGGCACCCAGGAAAGCGAGCAGAAAGAAAGATCTCCAGGACATCTTCCGGGTGTTCAAGGAGACCGAACCCAATGACGTCCCGACCTACCTGGCCCGCGACCTCAACAAGCTGCCGCCGGTGACATTCAACCAAGTCGTCGTCACTCGGCTGCTGAAGGACATCGCGCGGCTGCAGGCTGACGTCACCGAAATCCGAAGCAAGTTGGAGGCTTCGGAAGGCCTCTGTGGTGACCTGAAACGTGAGTTGTCAGTATTGCGTCAGCCTGGTACCTCGTTGGCGACGCAGCGTTTCGCCGACGTGTGCGACGGCATCAGCCGATCAGCAAAAATGCCAAAACAGCAACTGGCTTAATTACGCGAGTTGCTAAGCCCGCGTTGACAAATATCGCTCCGCCTCGTGACTTTACCAAGCCAAGACGACGAGCACCGGATGCGGTTTCTTCTGGTACATCCAAAATACTGGCACACATATGCTGCTGTGTACCGCCGTGCCGGCCGCCGCCGCCCGCGCCCCGCATCGCCTGGCTGCGCCACGCGCGACGCCAACTAGGTCCGCCCGTGGCCCGCCAAACGCGACCGTCGATGGGGAAGGCTTTATTCTGGTCCAAAACAGGAAGCAACGCTCCAGGCACAGCCGCAATCAGCGTGGCACAGCCCCCGCTGGTGAGTTCAGCCTTAAAGCTGCCGCTCCCACTGCACAGATATACCTTTCCAGGATTGACGTGAAACCCTGGAAAGGCTGAAGAAAAATGTACAGATTGAGGTTTTGGAGCCACAAAGACCTTCCTGTCATTTAAACTTCGGGTGCCGGCGGACCTCAAGACGATGTTCCTAGCCAAAGGTTATTGGCCGGAGTGCATCCTTTGCATGCAGGCTACAGGGAAGCGAGACCTAAGACTAGTTTGTTTTTATTGAATAAAGTATGTATCGTTGGCTTTAAGGTATTTAGAGATATAAATATGGGTTTTTTAACCTGAAATTATAGATTATTATTATTATTATAAAGATAGTTATGTTTTATAACTTGTACATGATAATAATTAAAAAAATACCAAGGTAACACACACATTTTTTCCCGCAAGTTAAATGGTATTAATACATTTTACGTATTGACAACACTGAGGTGTAGTGAGGCCGCGTCCACACTGGACCATAAAGTAGCAAGCGATTTTCCCATTTTCTGTCAATGTATCAAAATTTTAATATATCTAAATTACACTGCGAAAAATCCGGCAATATCGCTGGACGATTCGAGTAGTGCTGTTCATTTTAATAATGAATGTAAGTTATATATATTTATTTCAGTTTCCAAAATAATAATTATATTATAACGAATAAGTGCACACGGCATATTTGTTGAAGTCGTATATCGTGTGGCTTTGAATGTCAGGAGACAGATTTTATAGGAAATATTTTAACAAACAAATAAATATTTTCTACATTCAACTTGGTCTAACCCCTGTCGATTGGATCGATGTCATAGCAATTACTGTTCCCCATCGATTTCATTTTTATTAGATGGATTGTTACCAGTTTTCTTCCATATTTGCCTATCTATTATCCTTTATTTTTTCTAACTATTTGGTGTATAATCGATTGGCGGCGGATATTTATCGGTTTGACATGACGGTAGGTAGTGTTTCCCATCCATATCCCACTAGTGAAAACATCATCATCGACGACGTGAATGGCCGAGTCGGCAGTGACGCTGCCTACGAAGCCTAGGATCCCAGTTCGAGTCCGTTTGATGAGAACGGATGTTTGTACCCTAGTCATGGTTGTTTATCTATCTAAGTATAATATTTATCTATATAATTATGTGTATCGTTGTCTAGTACTCAAGATACAGGGAATCCTAGTTTGGGGCTAGATCAAAGTGTAAATAGTGTCCAAGGTTTGTATTTGTATCATAATCTTCATCCATGGTTTGCGGGACTTGCACACTCGTCCAAATGCTCAAAAGTGTGCGATGCAGTGTGGCCATAAGCCGCCTAGTCAGTCACGCTCGGCACAGCTCCTAGCTACCACTGAACCTGATTCGTCGCAGTGTACACTTCTTGATCAAATCTATATAAAATAAGAAAATCGCATGCAACTGTACCATTCGGTGTGAACGTGGTCTATATTAAATGGCAAAGCGGCTGTTTTTTTCAGTTTGAGTTAGACCTTAGTTATAACATAACATAACATAACATAACATAACATAGCGTCACGCCATTTCCCACACGGGCGGCAGAGGCACAATTGTGCCCACTTTAAGCCAGTTATTCAATACTCCATTTTTCGTGACAGTGCGCTAGCCCATCGCCGCAGCTATGGAGTAATGAATGTTTCCTCACGATGTTTTCCATCATCGCCGTTAGAACGCCCGTATAATGTACTTAAGATAAATTAATTATCTTATTGGTACATACAGGTCAGGAATTGAAGTGAAACTCATTAGATCACGGGGCTCAGTTATTAGGACCTTAGTTATTTCTACTCATTTTCATTTATGATATTTATTGATATATTAGTGCAGGATCGTCTTATATTGGATAAATTACAAAAATTATAAATTATGTAAATCATACCTACTTTACCCATATTGTCTGGCGGCCTATGTTCATATTTTGAAAGATAAAAATAAGGTTATTAATCTTAATCTTTGGGAGTGGACGAGAGAGGCCCTTCTACGTAAGTGAGCTTTATGCAGAACTAAGTATGTACTCTAGTACTTACTCCACCGTTTAAGTGACTTGCTTATTTGTCGGTGAAACGGGTGTTATATTATTCAGCGCGTTTCTTAGAGCACCATCGAGGTTTCATGGCTTAGAGAAGCGATGTTAGACTTAGTATATTATCATATAAAAGTTAGTATTTTATTAAAAAAGGGAAAACAGTATTATATACTAAATAGACTAACAAACATAGCTTCGCGTCTTTTCCCTCAAGGACTGGCAGTATAAAGTGCTCGAAATATTACGAAGTTACGATAACACACTCAATTCAAAAAGGTTGGTGCGACCTAGCTACCTATAATGTATTTCAATCCTATTCTATATTCGAAAATACATTGCGGAAGGAACACATTTCCAACTACAGTGCTACTCGTTACAAAATGTGTCCTTGATATTATGAAAGCACATAAATTTTGTCGTCCTCGTATATCTTAGCCGAAGGAATAATATTGTCGTTGCAGTGTACGTCTACATAGAAGTATTATATAATCGGGATGTCTCGGTAATTTCCTGTCTATCATATAGGTACTGATTTGACACCACAATGCATTTTCAGTTTACGTACCTAGAACATGTTCTAAGAGACGCCAACCAGACAGCGACACTTGTGAAATCGTAATTTTGGAAAAGCATTGGATATGCCAGACTTCATATAGTACTTTACTATTTAGATAATGTTTCAGTTCAATGCCAACAAAACCCAACAACTCAGCGAAACAAAATGTTTGGTTCCTTTCCCGATGATACGAAAATCGACTCTCTTTATAATTGATTTCTCTAGACTGCCTCTATGTACAGAGAGCTCGGACTGGGAGTAGGTAAATCATCATAGCTTGCCCGCGCGATAGTACGAGAGACGACGAAATAGGAGGTAGTGAATTAACAAGAAGAGATCCGTGGTCTAATGGGTTGCTTGCTTCTCACACAGGACATGCAGGTTTGATTTCAGACCAGGTACCAATGAGATAATTAATTTATCTTAAGTACATTGTACGGAAGTTCTAACGGTGATGGAAAATATCGTGAGGAAACCTTCATTACTCCAAAGCTGCGGCGATGGGCTAGCCACCTGTCACACAAAATGGAGTATTGAATAACTGGCTCAAAGTGGGCCCAGTTGTGCCTCTGCGACCCCGTATAGGAAAAGTCGTGACGCTATGTTATGTTATGAATTAGCAAACGATTTGTTTTTTAATGGTAGGGATAGGCTGACAATTCGACCATAATCATGACTATATTGCCTTCTCTATGCAAAATACAAATGTCATTATCGAGGAAAATTGCTATAGTTTATGTGGGATATGTTTTTGTAAGTTGGGGCTTATTATTTTTGTATCTTAAAAAAATATCGACGTGAAAATTACCTGCGAGGAAGTTGAGCGTCACATCCTGGAAACATTGAAGAAAAATCCTCCGTCGGGTCTCAAGGGCTCGAAGGTACATATAGAGGTTTTGGAGTCAGATAGACCGGAACTTAAGACAATGTACCTGGCCAATATTGACTGGCAGGAGGGTATCGTTTGAGCCAAACGTCCCAGATCCTAATTCTGCTTTAAAGAAATATTCCAATATTAGGGCTTTTGCAAGGTGGAAACTATATTTTATTTATGTCTATTGTTAGTACCATATTGGGATGATTGCTGTTGCTGATTTAGCTTTTGAAACAATATTATTGTGTGAGTTTGTCTGCTTTTATCATGTAACGCGATATCCGGTCAATTACAGGGAAATTTCCAGTCTGTGATGATTGTACTATCGCTATTAAGTTTTATTTTGGTGTTTTATAATTCTGACTCAGGTTCATATTTGTAATATGGTTTCATCTGCGTAATAAATGTGTATTTATATGGTATGGCCTGGTGTACATTGCAGCAACTTGATCCTGTCGATGCTTGTCTTGTAGTCAATCTGGACTATGGACTGACATACTCCTGTTATAGGTTGGACGGTCTTTAGTGCACACAAATCAGGATGGAGATCATAAAAGCTTTAGTTTCCGGGAAGAGAAAGCCATACTTCAGCCATACGTTCAAAACATATTTATCGTCATCTGTTTGGTTGAGTTCTGCAAGATGTCTTCCTTCGAAGAAACTTCTGCTTCCATTTTTCCATTTCGTCATGTGCTACAATCAGGATGGCGATCATAAAAGCTTTAGTTTCCGGGAAGAGAGAGCCATACTTCAGCCATACGTTCGAAACATATTTATCGACATCTGTTTGGTTGAGTTCTGCAAGATGTCTTCCTTCGAAGAAACTTCTGCTTCATGTGCTACTGTAAGATGTTCCTTTCGTATATGGGTAGCTTAGGTTTAGAGGTGAAAGTTTGACATCTGCTTGTGTAATGTAATGTCTGTCTGATGTAATGGAGAAGTTTCTATTTTATGCCTCAAGAAGTTACGTAGCAGACTAATTAGTTTGTTATGGAGATTAACTATAATGATTAACTATATGGGTAATGTTAGTAATTAGTCAATACACTAGTTTGGGTGGAGTTTTCTATTAGTTGTCAGTGTTGTGTAGATACGTTTTAATGGGTCTGTTTGAGACCAATTTATGATACCAAATGTTAGGACAGGAATTTCAAATATGTTTATGGTTTTAATCAGTTATATGCATTTAGCAGTGTTTTGAGTAGTATACCTACTAAACTTAACTAAAGAAAACTGCGCTCGAACTTTTTTGTTATGTCGTTTTTAGGGATCCGTTCCTTAAAAGGAAAAAAAAGAACCTTTATAGGATCAATTTGTTGTCCGTCAGTCCATCTTTCACAACCCGTTTACTCAGCAACGCGTGCAGATATTAAATTTGAATTGATATCAATTACTCAAAAAATCAAATTTACTGAACTTTCTAATTTGCTTGATACCCGCAAGGGAATCAAAACTTATAGGGTACTTTCGGTTGACAAATGGCAGCTTCAAACAGACAAATGAGGTCGAATCCAAACAAAACACCTCTTCTACAAACAAGCACGCTTTTTTGGTCACGTGATTTATGAATAATATTCAATCATTCAGCCTACACGTAAGTACACAGCCTATGATTAATGTGCAGTCTGATGATGATTTAATTATTAATTGGCTGGGGAGGAAGAAGAACAAAATTCCGGTCTTGGATGTTTATGTGTGTGTCGCCACTGGTTCTAGTTGCCACGGAAACGACACAGGCTATCCTAGTGTGGGGCCAGGAGCAAGATATGTACATGTATATTGGGTGTAAATGAAAGGTGTATACATGTTTAAGGGAGTTGCTAAGGAAATCATTTTGAACAACTTTCACTATAGTGAATATGATCAGAGCAACTTCTCTGCAACAAATACATTTTCATCAGCGATCAGCTGATTTGTATGGAGAAGTGAACAATGAAATTGCTTTGCACAATAAATAAAGTTCCTGGTATGTGCATACATCAATATAAGAACTCAATAAACTCTATACGAGTGCCTACATAACAAATAATGAAATAAATAATGAAATGTTTATTCGTCAACTTACATCAATAAAAACATTTAAGTTGTGAATGCGCAAGAGGGTAGCTGTAAAATTGCTGGGTTCATCGTTAGAAACCACGATAGGCGAAAACCTGTGTTGTGATTTCCAGCGCCTTCCCTTAACATACATAAATAAACATCCTTCATATAAATAAATGTTAAATAGTCAGGTCATAAGTTCTGTCACATGTGCAATATGAAATAATTTAGACATGTTTATTATTTATGTAAACATTTATATAGCAAAATGAACTTAATAAAACATAGATTCTTATGGTACTAAAGTTTATTCAAAATGACCCCCGCGATTTTGAATACAGGCCTTTATTCTGCGCGGCCAGTCGTCTATCGCAGTACGAACGAGGTCCATGTCAATATCGGCGGCTGCCTTAATCAAGGATGCCTTGAGTGACTCCAAATCAGGACGAGGCTTTAAGCAGGCCTTTTCCTCCAAGTGTTGCCATATCTTGTAATCTAACGGACTCAAATCTGGACTGGAGGAGGGCCAGTCATCGTGCCGGATGAAGTCGATTTCACGCGCCGCCAGCCAGTCTTGTGTGCTTTTCGCTCTATGAGCTGGCGCAGAATCTTGTTGGAATACCCAGTGCCTGTTATTAAACATGGTATGAGAAACAGGTTCCACAAGGTTCTTGAGGACTGTATTTTGATACACAACTGCATTCGTTTTTACGCCTTTCTCACAAAAATGTACCTCAGTTAAGCCCCAATAAGAGACTCCCAACCAAACCATGAGCGAGGATGGAAAATGACCTCGTTGGACACGCGGAATACGGTTGCTCGCTTCTTCACTGCTGTGTGCGTACACCTTATCATTTTGTTTGTTGTAGCTCTCTTCCACGGTGAAAATTTTTTCATCCGAAAAAAGAATTTCCCGATGCTTTTTTCCCGCGTACCGCTTCAACAATGCGCGGCATCTCTTCAGTCTCAGGTCCATTAAACGAGCGTCCAAACGATGTCCTGTTTTTCTTCGATATGCCCTAAGCCCTAAGTCTTCATTTAACACCCTTTTCACCGTAGTCCTGCTTAACCCCATCTGAAGGGCCAACAGTTTCTGCTTACGTATGGGATTTCTTTGAATTCGCGCCTTCACAGCTTTTATTACTGCTGGAGTCCTAACAGAGCGAGGGCGACCACTTCTTGACCTGTCATCTACACTAGAGTCTTCATTGTATCGTTTTATGGTACGATAAATGAAACTTTTGGTTATATTCAAATTTTTCAGTAAGTCGAAAATCTGAATTGGCGCGTAACCGCAACGATGCAACGCTATAACTGCGACACGGTCTTCTTTAAGTGTCCACTCCATATTTAAAAATGAGGAAAATTCTGTTCTTAAATAAATGCTGTGGTTTCTTGCGGTACGAGGTCCTACCTGCTTCTTGTTGCATTACTGAGTAAGTAATATATCTTCATTGTTGATTAATTGAGTTTCGACGGCCAGCTCATTCTTATACTGGGTTGTGTCGATAATTATATGCCAGGTAATCTATCGTCTACAGTTGGAGATTAGGTGTGTAGTTTGTGGTAGTTTTAAGGTATTTAAGGTATATAAAGCTCTTCTTTGATCTCCTGATCCCTGTTTGCAAACTTCAAAATCTGAGAATTTGATGAAAAATCATCGTGAATTTGTTGGAGGTAAACTTTGGCGTCGGTTTCTAGTGATATGGCTGCTGAGTATAAACGCAAAATGGTTACCTATATTCATATCCTCTATACCTTTTTTTTCGCGCGTTCGTTCTTTTGTCGGCAGAAACCTCCTGAACACCATGTAGTGACAAAGAGTTTGATGATGATTTATAGAGAAATATCGAGTTACGAAATGTTATTTCCAGAAACGTAGTCCCTACCTTTAATGCTTTAGGCTGTCTCTCGTACCATAAAGACTGAAACAATTATTACTTGTTATAGGGCGCAGGCTTTCGAGCCACGCGCCAGGGGAAATAATAAAGAAACTGCCTTTGGACTCGTGTTGAATTGCTCCAGATGCTTTCTGCTTTGATTGTAAGAGCGAGAGAAATATACAAAAACACTCGCAATACTTCTTTTTAATATCTTAAAAGAGAAACAGCTTTTGTTTTTTAAAGTCGAGCACAATGAGTAATTTTCTATTAGGTTAATGCAATTAATATTACATTTACCTAAAAGAAAGCTGTTGCTAGATAAAGTAATAAATAATGGGTAAGGAGATTTATTTCAGTGCTGATAAGTTATATAGGTGTTTACGTACCTATTTGTAGTTCACCTGAACCTATTCATCTAGCTAGTTGCATCAAGTATACAAAAATAATTCTTTAAACAGCTGCACCATTTTTCATAAAACATTTAGGTATAATTTAATATAAAGTTTATTCACCCAACAAACATAAAACGAAATGTACTTCTATAAAAAATATCTCCTATATTTTTTTGTCAATTATATTTTTTCCTGCTCTCTTATTACTTTACCAAAAATAAGTTATTATTTCGTGACTTCATAAAAGAAAAATATAACCGAATCCTGTACCTACTGAATCCGAATTCAAACCGAACCATTTTGCAAAGCAAATTTGAAAAAAAAAACTGTTGTAAATCCCTTCCTAGTGCCTACGGACTTAATAACCCGTCTGTCTGTCAGTTAGTCAAATACGTTATTAAGAAGATGTGATGGACGCCCAGTTGAAGGTTAAAGCACATTAGTTTTAAAACGGTTTTTATCAGCGCAGTTTATATTAAATATGTAGCTTAAAATAAATATGTTAATAGCATTTTATTATGTAGATTTGAACGCTATACGGTATTGCTATGTATGTAAGCTTAAGCAGTGGAAGCTATGATTGCTCACGCAAGCTAAGCTCTCTGGAAAACGTCGTCTAGCGAAGTGCGGAGTTAACTTTAATTACATCACGTACTAAGGATTTTCCTAACTTTCAACTAAGCTGGGCCTACATGGAGGCAGAGTTCGCGTAAACATAACGCGCTCTCTTTCTCTTAGCTATATCCCCCCGCCTCGAGCGCTAAACCCTCCGCAAGTCATCGAAAACAGTTTGAATATGTTATTGGAGATTTTGGGAAGGCTTTTTGGCATGCGTTTAGTGAGATGAACTACTTTGAAAGTACGTTTTGTTATTGTTTTTTTACAACTCACTATACTAGAGCACAAATATGCCTCTGCCATCCTACATGGGAAAAGGCGTGACCCAATTTTGTTATTGTTGTTATTACTGGATGTAATGAAACGGTAGTATGATACTTATTATGTTAGATATTATCATGAACTCGCATAGTAGTAATCCAGTGAATGATCGCCCACACCGCTGGAGAGTTACGACAATCTCTTCACACTTAAAATATAAACTCAAACCTTTGACATTGATACTGGCGACAAACAATATTTTTAAATAAATACTTTCACATACATGCGCCTGGAGTGGCCAATCATATGGTCACTCAATTCAAGGGGGAAAGGGGTACATCAGGCGAGCCGTGCGCGATAGAGTGCCAAATTCACACCGACTCACACTTGCTTTGTTATTCGGCAGCTTGTTAACTGCTTGTTTGAGGACGGAAACCGACACCTTTTTATTTGTTGACCTCGTTACTGACACGAGAACAATTGGGCAGCACGCTTTGTGCTGGACAGGTTTAATTGGATTTGTATGACTGGGTCGCGCGCGCTACTGTCGCGGGAGTGCTGATAAGTTTGGGGGTTTATCAGTGTGGTGGGACAATATGTGTTGCTGAACTTGCTCCTGCTCTTTAACTCAAATATTTCGAGAATTATGGAAAAATAATGATGGTACTTTGTTGCAATTAGGTACCACTACGTCTCTGATTGAGTAGCTGCTACGGCGTAGCATTATTTGAAGTTGCTTATCGTGCTACGAAAATTGGAGAGCTTGAGACAGGGCACAGAAATAAAACCAGTAAGTGTACACTCAAGCAAAGAAAGCTTTGTCTTACTTTAGTAAGACCTAAAATAACCATGCAAATAAACCTTAAAATAAGTTAAACTGTCATTATATTTTTTTTATATCACAGGGACTTAATGGTGAGAGCAACCTCGTGTTTTTTATTATTCACAACTAAACGTGTTGCCACCAAAATCGCAAGCCTCAGACATACAAGAGCGGAAGAGTGAAATCGAATAATCGTTAATATACAGCGGGAAAGTCTACCAGCCGAGAGGAAGCTGACGTAATCAGGAACCACAGGGGTAGATTGTACGAGACTTATTGAGGACTCAAAAGATTTCGTCTCGTTATTTATGAGGTCAAAAGTTGAAACTTTTTAACCTTACACCATAAAGGGTTAAAAAATTGTTGAATCTTTGAATCACTTTGTTACATGGATATACAGGTGCTTTTTCTTTCTATGTGAATTTCCAGGTGACATCAAACTCAAAGTCAACGTCAAATTTCTTTATTACTGTAGATAATAAAGAAATTTGACTCTGATTTTGACGTTTCGCTAATTTAAATTTATTTAGCAAACGTCATCAGGATATCCTATGCCGTGGAAACCAGAAACAGCGACGTCACACATTTCAAAGTTCAAAGTTTAAATTTATTTATGACTGTAGATATTTACATATAAGTAAACGTCATTTTTACCTCTTCTGGACCTCTCTTATTGGACTACTGTGGAAAAAGAAGGGCGTAGAAATTCCCACAGATTGATTTTTACATGACTTTTGAAAATTGGTTGTGCTTAACTAATACAAATATTACAATATTAGTTATTATAATTAATAAGCAAGAGTAAATAATTACAAAATTATTAAAAGCAAGTTCAGTGTTGAGTTAGATTAACCCCAGTACCGTCATTTAAGTAATCTTGAACATTGTAATAATAATAATATAATAATACCTTGGACACTATTTACACACATTGATCTAGCCCCAAACTAGGATACCCTGTATCTTGGGTACTAGACAACGATACACATACATATATAGATAAATATTATACTTAGATAGATAAACAACCATGACTAGGTTACATACATCCGTTCTCATCAAACAAATATTTGCCCCCACCGGGACTAGAACCCGGGACCCTTGGCTTCGTAGGCAGGGTCACTGCCGACTCGGCCATTGTAGTATTCCTTTTTCGACAGTCGCTTATATTATTTTATTTTTTTATTTCTCATAACAGTTATCGCTAAGTTTGGAAAATTTTGTAAGGTTCTTGCGTACTATATTTTCGTACGTATTATATTTTCGAAAACAAATTGACTAGTTACAGTGAACATGTCAATTTCTTTAAAAAGCTCTCTTAAGGAGTTTGTGCATTATAAATTGCTCGAATAGCTCTTTTCTGTAAAATAAAAATAGTTTGATTATCCGCTGCTTTCTCCCACAACAAGATACCATAGGACATGACACTATGAAAGTCACTAAACTATATTAGCCTTGATGTAGCCACATCCGTGTTTTGTCTGATGTTCCTAACAGCATAAGCCGCATAACTTAATCTACCAGCTAATTTATCTATGTGGGGTCCCCACTTCAATTTGCTATCAATGGTTATTCCAAGAAACTTCGTATCATTTCCTAATTCTAACGTGTTACTATCTAACACTTAACTAAACTGGTCTCAACTTGCCCCACATTTGGAAGTGAGAATTTGATGCACTTGGTTTTACCAGCGTTTAACAATAAATTATTAACTGTGAACCAATTCAAGGTTAAAGACATTAAAATCATCAAAATCTTATTTTTGTCTTTAAATTTTGAAGAACAGTGAAGTATCAACAGCAAGAAACACAATGACGTCCCTCGTATACAAGAGCTTTTAGAATTTGGGTCCCTAGTGAAACCTTCCACTTTTAGATGAAGTCATCTGGAATCGCATACACACATATAGCTATACTAAATACATACATAAAAAAACAATATAGTACAATTGATATGTATACACTGTGCAGGATTCTCCATATTATATTTATTTCTGTAATTCTTTGCTTGTTTCTTCGTTTGAATCTTTATTATTACGGGAAATATACGCGTGTACAATCCATTTTTCATGGCACCACTTACGTCATGCTGCCATAAGCTAAAACTCCTACTACAAAGAAAAGCACAATGCCGTAACATTTAGAAAGCCAAGAGAAATACGATGCAAATATCAAAAGACGAATAAAATTCATTAGGAGCCTTCGTTGAACGCACTCTCGCGATTTGAATAAAATATGTGCGGTGCTGCCGGCGTGTTGAAACCGCGGGAGGACTGGGTTCATGTTTGCCTTTTTATCTATTAAACGCATTTGCTTTACAAATCTGGCAGAGATGTCGCGCCGTGCATAAGGGAAATTGCTGGCCCGCTGCAGACCTGCCGGTTATGCAACATTAGACGAAAAGGTGCGATCGTGGTTTAGCTGAGAAGAAATTTTCGAAAATCCTCAAAATAAAAGTTTTGCGTTTTCTTGAACTGTATTATTTTGAGTACAAAAAAGAATGAAAAAAAGGCAACATTACTAGATCATTATCATTATATCAAGACTACAGGACTTTGGACACTTTCTACTCTTATTTCTCGGACGATCAAAAAACACGATCTTAGGTAACTTCATTGATGAGCTTCCGTTTCACAGACCACTACAACGTAATTTTACTTATATGGCAAAATATTCGCTTGTTGTAACGATGAAGAGGAAAGTTAAAGTTAACCAAATAAAAGAAATACAACAAACAACGCTCGAATGCCATACTCCAAGGTCTGGCCTCGGATTTCGCTGCATTTGCGATATTATCCTGTTGGTGGTTGCGCTTTCTTTTCTGTGCGCAGTTATGCAGTGCTGGTTGTGTCGGGTCCTTGTCTTGAAAGCATTTCGTGGTACACGGTTCTGTTGAATATTTGCTCTTCTGAGTTTGGTTTTATGCGAGATACGTTGGTCTTTAGCTGGTAGCCGGGTACGGAGTTTTGTTGGATTTCACATGAACCTCAAACTTCAGTCTGTAACTATTGATAGTCTGAAAGTAACATTTTATTTTGATTTGAAAAATCATTGTTGGTCCATCGCTGCATAATTCAATATGGCAGTCAATAACGACACTCATTCTAAAACCGACTCAAATACTTCGTGTAACCTTTTTTTATGGTAGTCAGGGTTGTTTTTTATAGCTTAAATAAAATGGGTCCATTCTTTGGTGGCCAACCTAAAATAGCTTACTATCTAAACTTATCTTAGACACGGTACTACAATGAAGGGTTGAACCACCATGGATGAAGTATTGGACACAATGGAATCGTGTCACTATTGATGGAGCCACAATTAAGTCGCCATGTATGGTTTTGTTTCCTCGAATTCAGGCAGAACATCGCTTGCTCTGGTTCACCTGGTGGTATACGCTATCACGAAGCCACCAAATGGCGGCCGACAACCTCGCGGTCTCCGGACACCCTATTATTCAAGACTGCCACTTGCAGCTCTTGCATTGCCGAATAGGTGGCGGGGCAGACTTCTCTTAGGGAACGCGTCTTAGGGAAATTCTACCCGTCGGTTCGTTGAATGCGTAGTTCCTGGCATTTGCCTGCGTAGCTCCGTTAATAGCAGGAGACCACTTGGTCGAACAGCCCAGAATGACCCGGAAACCAGTTTTTATAGATGAAATCTTGAAGCAAAATGTTACCCCAAAACAAACTTGACAATCATATTCTCTAAGCCAAAAAATGTGTGGCATGGGGTTATTGTAAAATGCCCAAATATCGAAGTGGAATGTGGAGTATTGGTATCAAAAAAAAGCATAATAATCAAGTCCTATACTATCAACCAATGCTCCGTGAACATCAAACTAAACATAATGAAAGATTTGCACAACGTGACAAAATACTTCAACGACGAACGTCTCCAACGACGCAACTCTAGTCGCCACGACGTGGGTAAATATCCTCGGTATGGTATCCGTCACGCCCGCCGGTGGTCTGGACGCAAACCCACCCGGTTCCCAGACAACTCACAACCATCCTTGGAAAATTAAAAAGGCACAACGGACGTTCGAATACAACGAGTACTTTAGACAATAATGCTTGAATTTATTCACAAATATAACTATGCGAAAGCGAACAGTTTTCGGAGTTACATTCGGAAAAAAACCTGCATTATTCAAACACGGTTCTAACTAGATCGCGTTTATACGGTTGATTAACATAATAAGTTTGTTTACGCAATTTACTATCTTCTATAAGCATTCCACATTCAAGAACTCCAGTTATTTTCCCCAGTTAACTGAATTAAAAAGGTTTTCCCTCTTATCAGGGTAGTGCCGGTTCCTGCCGGCTCTAGGCAAGCGTCTGAAGTGCCTCGCGTCGACTCCCCGTTACTGGAGAGGTCGCTCCACTGCCAATAACAGCAGTCTTTTGACAAACTATAAAGGAATTGTTGGCATTACCCACAACTGCTATGTTGAGTTCTACCGTTATAAGAATATGGACTGATTTTTATAAAATAATAGGAAAAAAACCTTGTTACGCAAAATGGAGTATTGAATAACTAGCAATACACCTTACAAATCCAATTTCGTCATCATCATTATCATGTTCAACCTACATTGACTCACTGACGTCCTGATAAATAGATTATTATTGAACAGTTTGTAAAGATTAAAAGTATTTGGTTAAAGAAAAAAAAACTCTTCTTGAAAGTGCATAACAAGACTACTTTTATCACCCAAGTGGCTAGCATTGTTCACATCGATGAATTCCCACCTGCAATTGCACCTTCATATAAATAAATACATGTAAATATAGACAGAACCTAATACCATTTGGCTGCAGCGCACCAACAGACGGTCAATCTATCGGATTGTATTTGCAACGTGCTATTATCAAAATTGCTACGGACACTATATCGGGATTGTAGATTAAAGTCGCTTTGATATAATAGGAAGCCGTGTTTAATTTGCCTAATCTCTGTCGCAATCCGTTGGCATAAGCTGCGTCTGTGTCCTCCTGGGTGAGTCTGTTCTCTCGAGATTGTCATTTTGCCCTTTTTGTAAGGGATTAGTGGTTTGGTCAGAAACAGTCATGGGCTACACGGCTTGTACGAGTACGGGTTTGTCATTCTTACCATTTCCAAATTCAGAAATATGTCAACATTACCTTTCATTATCTAGTCTCATTTTCGACGCCTAAGAATGTTTTCTTCATAAAACAATAACGTAACGTCAACGACCTTTCCCATACGGGGAGGCTCAGTTGATGAATGAGGAAAGGCAGTGTAACAGAACTTATAGCAATACTATTATACCTATGGTAGACCCATAGCTAGGCGTACTTATGTACACAGATGTTCAAAATGAGACAGTGCGTGTCACTACGCATATTGAACTAACTAAGGTATTTTGAGGTACATCTGAATCTAGTTATAAATGGGAAACGTGGTATACAGAAATAGAACTAGAATTTTGGACGTGACCAGACAGTTAACACAAATGGTTATACCGGATTTTAGAGCCGGCAAAAAACGGAAGAGCAATATCAAAATTGAATAGTCATATCAGCCAATGGAAACACAAAACAGGTAAAACCTATTTAGGTAGAACATCGGAGTTTATTTACTAGCATCATATCCACATCTTCCACACACAAATTGAGCGAGACAATAACAGTCCCAACTGAAAACGCCTTACACAATCTTATCCTAACACAATTGCATTCTTTCTGCAGAATCTACAAGCGTATTCAAACTCTATCTCAAACTGCGCGTCGATTCGTATTTCTTCCACAATACGGCCCGAGCACTCTTCGCGTCGCCGTAGTTTCCTTCGCCCGCCTTCGGGTAATTCAAAACATTAATTTTCCTAATGGAATAAGGCTTTCCCGTTAAGCTGCGCGACAAGGAATGAATGTAGGAAACCGCAGTGTCGCCGAGGTGTCTCGATGCATAAACAGTGCCCGGCCGCGACCGCCCAGAGACGGACGGTGGCGGACTAGTCGGACGGAGGGGTAGATCCCTTATGATGTTAAAAATTTTCGCATCTTCTTTATTTTTACGAAATTTGTATGTTATCTCTAGACCCTGCTCTAGAATTCCCTGTGATAAGGGAACTACGGGCGGAAATTTAGCGCATTCAAGCACCCACCGAGGGGCATATGCCTTCATTCCTATTCGAGTAATATTGAGCCGTTCGTCACTACGAGGGTTCAGTGAGGTTTGATGTGGCGATGTCGGGCACCAACTGTTAGAAGTTTTATAGCTGCTATATTTGGGTCTCTAGACCCCGCACTAGAATTCCCTGTCACGTGGCAATTACGGGCGGTAATGTTGCCCATTCATACACCCACCGAAGGTCATATGCCTTCATTCATATTCGAGAAATATTGAACCGATATTCACTACGCTGATTTAGTGCGGTGCTGTAGTACCGACTGTACGCAGTTTTCTAGTGGTTTTTGACACCGCTTTACGACTACTAACAACATATTCCTTTATGACTAAGTAGTCATCAAATAATATGCGTCACTGTATTCTCAATTAGGAGTTAGTAGTTGATCTGCAGGAACACTTAATGATTCGGCAAAATATAAGGTGCCGCATAATAAGAAGAACAATCAAATAATGGCCAAATTTCATATCATGTTTTCAGTCAGTTTTTTATTTTTTTCATGCCAGTTCCCAGTTCAAAAGATTTGTATACCTTAGCAGAAAATGCTATTTTTATGGTGATTGAGGTAGGCAAAGGTGGTCTGGGAAGAAACCGAAGAATAAGAACTGTCACTTGTCACGTCAACAATAAGCAAAACACAATTTTCTTGTTTGTCTCTTCTGTCTTTTCTTGTTCACAATGTCCTCTGTGATGACCTCAAACTCTTTGGGTGCAACGACCCTGGGCTATTCTTTCGGACCTTTTTGACTTCTATCCTCGACTGACTTTGGTTTTCAAATTGAAATTCCGTGCAAAATCAACGGAATTAATGGGAAAATAATCATCATCCTTGCATCGTAACATTTTGTAAATATGTGGTACAGTGCGTTTCGCTTTGAATAATCTTCGACTTTATCACGGACCCATAAATGAATAGCTTTTTTTGTCAGCTGTCAGAAAATCCCCCGTTGACAAGTTGCAAGCATATCACCTGACATAACTAATATGTGTTAAAGATAGAAACCTATGTTTTGGGTTAACTCACGACTGCACATGAGATATAATTTACCTGCGAACAAGAGATTTTACACAAGATTAATGTCATGGGTTTCACTCATTAATTCATGTTCATTCTATAAAATCCGATCACTTCACTTCACCTTCACTTCGCTTCATCCCATACTTTATCTGTCAAAATTTAGTTTAACTCGCTGCCACGCTCGCAAGGGTAGCCTTAGTATATATTCGAAGTGAAGTGAAGTGAGGGTGAAGTGAAGTGATCTATTTTATAGAATCGACGAGGTCTATTGGGTGATATCATTTCGGCCCACTGGTTCTTAGTCTCAACGTTTCTCGCCACCGCAGCGACAGTCTTAATAAATTAAAGCGGAGACCACCCTTTGTACACTTTTTATTTCATTCCACCTGTCTGCTGTAACCACCCTTTGTGCCAAGTAAAGTTGTGGAATTAACATCTTGACTAATCTTTACCTTTTACGACAAAAGACTGTTTGCGAGGAAGTCGCTTCATACATATATCTATGCCTCGTGCAATTACGTACGACACAATTAAGTTTCTGACTTCTCATGAATGTTTTAACTGTAATGGTGTTTAGTTTAGATTGTTGTACTAAACCATTGATTACCAACATGATGTATTATGCCGTCAATTGATATTTTCACCCTCACTTTTTATATATAGGTACAAATTGCTTCAATATTTAATAGTTAGGTACTGTATTTATCTTTACAATAGTTTTCTCTGTCAATGTATCTCTTAGATGTATTACATATTGTTATGTTCTTCTATTCCATGTACTTCGCATGACGCTTATGATAAATAATAATAAATTTAGCCCATTAATGTCCCACCGAAGGGCACAGGCCTTTATCCGGATATGAGTAAGATTAAGCCATACTCCACCACGCTGGCTCAGTGCGGGTTGATGGAATGGTTGTACGACCACCATTACATAGCGATAGTAGCCGGGACCTACTACTTAACTTGTCATCCGAAACACTGAACGTCCGATAATATACTTTAGATAAACTAATTTAGAAACAAAACTGTATTTTGTCCTTCTGTCTATCTGTCTGTTCTCGCCTATAACTATTCTACAACCCTAGTGTCAGACGCGTGGTTTTGTTCTGTTCTCCTTTTTATTATATTTATACTATTGTTGCTATTTTATATTTGCTAAGTATGAATTTCATAGATTTTGTGTTGGACCCCTAATATCAAAACTTTCGAGTTTTTTCACTGAGGCATGTTGTTTATTGTTGATACTGTCATACACATGTTTTGAGAGGTATCGCTAATATTGTGGACTTATTTTTTCTAAAGGAATTCTGTTCGTCTACAAATATGCTATGAGCTTCTAGAAAGGAATTCGGTCCGTTATGTGTTGCCCGTTCAAAGATTTTAGATATTATATGTGTAAGAGCTACTGGTCGGTATTTAGTGAAGTCTTTTTATCTCCAGCTTTGTGAATAGGATTTATAATAGAAGTTTTACGTCGATCTAGATAAGTACCTTGTTCAAAGCACATATTTATAGCGTACGATAGTGGCGCGGCCGAGATGTGGGAGCTAGTATTTAGTGCTTTGGTGCTGATTTCGTCATATCCTACATTATTTGTATTATTTAGACCTTTTAGTAGATAATATACTTCCTTAACATCTGTTGGTACTGTAAGGTTCGATATTTGTCTATGCGATTATGTTGTATACGGGCCTCTTTAGAGTGGGTGTTCACTTTGACACTGCTACGTAATTTGTAGTTTTGAAAAGAAAGAGGCTTGGATGTGAAAAGTCAATGTGACACACTTCACCTTAGGCTTCGGCCAGTGACTGATCTAAATTTTATAGTTAGGATTAGCTTAAAGGCTATCGAGCCAGTTTGATCCCTTTTATACAGTTTGTAACCATTCTTGATAAATAAAAACACAAGTCAAGTCAAGTCAAGTCTTTATATTTACGAAATTCAAGTATAGGTAGTGCTCAAGACATCACATTGTGGTGTTTCCGCCCGGGATCGAACCGGGGGCCTTCTGCGTGTCAGGCAGATGAATTTTTGGTTAGATTTGGTTGGTCTAAACTAACTAAAGGTATCTTGCTACTTTGAGATTCTACTTGGTCTATAAAGAAATAATTGAATGTCTTAGCTATGTCTCTTTGGTTATATATTATTTCATTAATATGATCAAATTCGATTTTGTTATTTTTACTATTTCGTCGCTAATTCTGATTGATTTTCCACATAGCTTTAGATTTCTTTTTGGCAGTTTTTATGTATTTCGATCACTATCGACGCAAGGTTACAATGGGACCGCAAGACTCAGCTCGGCGGCATACGCAGTCAGAAAGATTCGTCAACTGACTGACGTTTCTATTGCCAGACTTATTTCAGTTATTTTTATAGCATTATGTCCTACGGAATTTTATTGTGGGTTCAAGCTGCTAACATAAATAGCATCTTTGTGTTACGGAATAGGGCGATACGTTCCATATATAAATTGCGTAGTCGCGATTCCCTAAGAGTAATTGTTTAAAGAAATTGATATCCTCACGGTAGGTATACTCACAGTACATATTTGAAATGATCTCGTATGTCTGGAAGAACCAAACGTTATTTCCTAAAAATTCTATGCATACTATAAATACTAGAAATAAAAATAAAACAGCGCAACCATAATTTTTACTGTGTAAGTTAAACAATTCATTAATGGGGAACTGTATTTGCTTCTATAATAAAATACCATTGTAAATCTGTCCAATTCCCAATTTAAAACTAAAATTTAAAATATGTTATATTCTAAGGCCTACTATACTATAAATGATTACTTAGATGATAAAAACATCTGGTCAACTGTTGTTCCAAATCAGCGGAATAGATTGCTTTTATGTCTTATGTATAATTCTTCATATATTTAAAAGAAAAGTACAAAATATACGTACACTGGCAGTGAACGTGTCATCCATGATAGGATTGACGTCGAAAAATGATTTCGAAATATCTTAATTCGAAAAAATAATTTTGCTTTTGATTTTTGATTTTGGGCTCGTGAGGTCCACTGTTCTCACAAACCACTAGTCATCTCTTTGGTACACGGTCAGGATTAAAACCGCATCTCCGGTGTGAGAAGAAAGCGTGAAACTCTTTAGACCACGGAGCTCTTTTCCACATAATGTTTATAAGAATACAATGTTTTAAGAAAATCGTTAAGTTTTCGAGTAGGGAGCGGAGCATGCATGAAATTGCTGACATTCTTGGAAGTTCTCAGCGCAAGGAAGGTGCCACCTTCCAAATATGCGCTCTCATCACTTTCATCTAGTGTGCTGTGAATTCGTCGTTGCGGTCTTTAGCAAAATAAGATATTCTACTATATACAAGGCTACTAATTCCATATATTGTAATGTATGGCGCAAACACATTCCAAACAAATTTTGGATAAAATAAGTTAGGGAGCAAAAATATATATATTTTTCAGCAATACTATGTAGAATTTATTCTGTTTTACTTATATCACGATTTCGACACAAGCTGATGAAGTAATAACTGATGAAATACTCTTTCATTTGTCAATAGACGCGATAATCGACTTGTACATCCTCATGCGCCACCCTTTCTTTCCGAAGTCGTGACAACATTGGCTTTATTTATCACTTAAAAAGCTTACAGATAAAAAATACTGAATTCAGCGAGCGTCTGCAACGCATACATCAGTCTCGCTCGCTTTGTCGCTCTCGCGAGATCGCGCGACTGAACGGCAGCCGTCGCGTCGTGCTAGCTCCTCTCCAAGCCTTCATTTCCTGCCAGTGATGGATGGCTACTGTGTATCTTCAATGAGATTTATAATAGCTTGTCACATTCCTTGTGCGCGTGATGAATTAGAATGGCAAATTCACTGTTTTACACATGTTTGCGGGATGAAAGTCATAACCTCAACAATCACAAGTCAACAACTTTTCAGCTGGTATCATTTGGTTACTGGCAAAATCTTTATCTCATAAAAATCACTGCAAAAATAACTCGATGAATAACAGCTCACTTGTAGGAAAGCAATACTTGTCACAGTTTCATTTCACGTAAACAAAGTTGCTCCATTCGTGACCATATTGCGCAATCAAAATACACTTTGAAGCGTTGTGTGTTAATATATCTTCGAATTTACTTCACGATTGTCGCCTGCGATTATGCACGCAAACAAATTTCACAAATATCTTGAGTTGTTTCCACGAATGGTTTGTTGTTGAAAGAACTTGTGGAATGTCGTAGTTCATGATATTTGCTTGTGCATGTCATACTATATGTTGATGTGGGATGTTTTCGATTAAGGTGGAGCCGTTCCCAGAAGTACCTTTTGGCATCTGACAACAGTACTTTACTCAGCGAAACAAGGAGAAAAAGAATGACGCATAGCTCCGTCCCTATTGTTGACAGATACCAAATGATTCTTCTAAAAATAGCTCCTCTTTAGAAAATTTTGTAATAAAAGACCATTCCGGTATTTTCGATGTTTGACATTATAATATTATTTTTTCCGCTTCCTTTTGATATTGTTAAAATATTATTATGATAATAAATTACTTTCTTGTTGTTGTTAAACGAACCGTTCGAGTAATCAAGCACAAGTTGTACATTTTTACCTGAATACATAATATGTATATTCCGGTCTTAGGTACAACAACAGTTTTAGATTCGGTAGTGAACAGTCTACGCCTCTTGGCTCTTGGCAACAAGTATTAACCAGTATACAAAACTCTAAAATGTGCCTTGTAGCGGCAGAATAAATAATAGTACAACGTCGAGGGGCCTAAATCAATCAACGTTCAATTATCAAACCTTCCACGTTTTGAGCGAGGAAGCCCCAAAAATAGACGCAAAGTGGAACTTACTTTGACGATGAACTAGGGGAAAATTTTCTTAAAAGGTTGTCCATAGGCGGCATCTTCTGACGAGGTACACACGTAGTCATTATTTATGCATTAACCTGGGCCGCCGTGTAAGCGCTCCCCAGGGCGCCGTGCTTGGCCCACGACTAGAAAAAGTGCCACTTTTGGTCGCCTGCGTTTGTACAGCGTTGTTTGTTTTGAGGGAATCTGTTTCGGTTAGTGTCCAGCACTTATAAGCAGTTCTTTTATATAGAACAAATTAGTGTAATTAATACAATAACGTTGAATACACAAGAGTTGGGTTGAATTTGAATCACAACGTCAACAAGCACCGTCTATATACAAACTCTTGGATTTAGTTTAAGCGTTTTCAAGACCTTTGTTTATTTTATTGAAAAAAGAAAACGCAGTTTTAATAATAATGTTATTACGTCAACCCACCCAAGTCTAGTCCGTACTCGTAGAGAAAATGAACTCTCAGTCTCTCTTCAGAAAATAAGCGCATATTTACAGGCTGATGTTATTAAGGCTGCATAGCATCATATATGAGTGTTATGGCCCATTACAGAATCTGCGATGCCCTCCAGGCGCCGCACCACGGACGATTGCATCTCAACCTCGTTTGCCCTTAACTTTCCCACACATGTGCCAACTTATCTGCCAGACTTTTAAACCATGTGGCTAAAATGATCTCTTTTTTAATACGAATATTTTGCATGTGGTAAAACAAGAGAATCAAGCTAAGATCTCTACCAGGTATGACTCAATACAAATAACGATTACACTGAATCTGTAGCACGAGCCCCTTGATACAGAAAATGTACTATATTGCATATATATATTTACATCTATGTAGATCACGGTTTTGCCGTGATAGATACCTATACCGTGTTAGACAGGACTCATGTTAACTCATGTATTAAGAGCTTACAACACTGTCTCACATACAGCTTGTGGTTGAGCATGAGAACGTGTAGAGTGTGCGGTCTGCCTAAAAGCGGCGAGCTGTCCCCCTTAAATGCATATTTACAATGTAATTTAATATTACTCGTTTACACGAAATGTGAAACTGGTTTCGGTTGCTGTGAGTTCGAGTTTCAGATCAGATTGTTGTTAGGGAGTTTATTACAGAGCTGAACTCGGCGCTATGAAACCTGAAGACTGCGATGATATCGGGAATCATAAATACCTATACATGAACAACAGCTAAAATTCTGGCTATAAGAATAAATTTATTTATAAATCTGGAATAAGAATAAATATTTATTCTGATAGCATGACCCAATGTGAGTGAACCATCAATCAATTTAATTTTGTGCATCATAATCAGTCGTCAGATAGGTTATAAAAACTCTTCATAATGATATTAAGTAAAATTTACATCGAAATAAATATTAAAAGCCCCTCAAAGCAGCTGAAAAACCGAGTGGTTATCTGAGTAATAATTAATTACTTATCTTGAAGTGCCCTTAAAAGAATATTGGCGAATTCAGCAAAAGAAAAAAAAATACCCAAAGGGACTTTGTTTGATATTATGAAGCATAGCTCTAACGTTTTTTTACAATTGGTATGAGACTTTCGCCTCTCATTTAATTATACTGCGATAGTGAAAGGTATAACAAAAATAATAAAGGAGCCATGACATTTTAGTAGTATGTATTTATTTGTATCAGATAGTTCTTGCAAGTGAAGAGTGGGCATAAGTCTTGAGTAAATAACCAACATAAATCTAGGTAACCAACTTTCTCCACCGATAGATACTATTTACATAGTTCACTGTATTTTTCCACGACCCACGCGGAGAGAACTTTACAAACGTTAATAGCGACCCTACCAAACCACACCCCTGTGCGTAGCAAAACCTTTATCGCTCTATGGCGTCCCTTGGGGCACATTTCGCCAATTACACACTTATTCGACCTCAATAGAGTAAATTTAAACCTCGCTAACTACTAAGGATGCTCTGAAGTTTAATCCTGTATTTATTTCCATAGAATCGAAGTTAGTCTGCAGGTAGTTCGAATGTTGAGGCACTTTCGTGCTTTGAGAGGCTTAGCGTATGATAAGACTTCATGACCATATCAGAATTCAGTGCTAGTTCAAAACCAAGTTAACGCAATAGTTGAGGACTATATAACATACTTTTAATACATTTTCCAGAAAGTTAGAGCATGTTTGTTAAAATATGAAATAAACCAGTAGTATTGACGGCAATTCTACAAAGTGACCTGGCGCGTGGTATTTTCAAAAAACTAGGCCAGATTTTTGTTTGTGGCGTTGCTGTCTGTTTTTAAAGCGCCGAATCGAATACCGCACGTAGCACACACGTCACTACTCGTGACGAGTGGTCGGTTACACATGAAATTTCGTGTCCAACGCACTGCAATTGTACTACAGCAAACAAAAAGGCACCTCTAAACCTAGGGACAGTGTTTGTTCCGAATAGTGTTCGACGAAAATTTACGACTATAATAGCCTCTCACTTTATCCAGTTTAATTAAACCTTTCCAACTACATTAATATCAATTATGTTAATCCTCGCAGAGTTGCTGCCGGAGCCTACGACTTTACATTCAAACGTAGCCTTCAATAAAGGTAGATTTGTTTCTAAAATTCCTTTCAAGAAACTGCTATTTTAGCGCTCCGTTCAGCCTTTATTAAGCAATCTCGGGGCCGACGGTATACTTTATGCTCCTTTTGAATACAAGCAATTACGAGTGAAGCAATAACTTGACACGGAATCGATTCTGTCGCTTCGCCTTCCAGTGAATGAGACCGGGACTTCATGTAGAGCCGCTTCCGAGAACGCAGCTTTGAGGTATACGGAAATAAAAATGCCGTGAGCGTAAAACTCGGCTGCCGGCTAATAAAGAGGCAAAAATCAGACTGTTATTATGAGACGAAAAAGGTGCGGCTTTATTTTTATGTTATGACGCTAATGTTGGGAGTTTTTTTCTTGTACTGTGTTGAGAATGTTAATGTAATGAAAAGTATGGCGGACTGAATTGTTTTTTTTTTTCGTTAATTGTCGTTGTGCTGACGGCTGAGCGGATTATCCTCGGTATTCGCATGGTAAGAGCTCTCTCATTACGTTTATCACTCCGAGTATGAGTCGCTACATATACAACAAAAAAAAAGTACATCCTAACGTAACGAAGTAACTTTACCTGAATTCTCGTGTCCTGTTTGAAAAGCGTCGCATTCAACATCTCAACTTAGTATGAGAGTGAACTGTACAGAAGCTACGGCAAGGTGTCACATTAGAACTTGTGTATTTCTGAAACTTAGAGTATGGTACACTGTGCATTTAGGACTGCAGTGAAATAGAGTACGTACTTACAAAACGATTCTTTTTATCACAAGAAGTAGCAGTGGCACTTATTATCACCCACTAATTAAATATGGACAGTCAGTAATTGAACAATCATCCGTCGTTAAGTGGGGGTTGCTCTCATCTTTCTGGAGACAATGATTTATCGACTCTACGAAACCGACAAAACACTGAACACTTACCTTAATATCAGTTTATCATCAGGATATAACATAAAGGTGTAATCATATTATAAGGGATGGTTATCATTCCGAACAACTTCAAAGGAAAATGAATTTATCAGAGAACTTTATTAAATGCGGACCTGTAATAAATTTGAACCTGTTTATAACTAATTTTATTGACCGAGCTAGCGAAGCTTCCAGTTTCGAAATTGGCCAGAAATGCTTTTGTCCGGGTGTCTATCCTCGCCTATAGGTCGCATTTGTCTGGGTGTCTATCCTCGCCTATAGGTCGCATTTTTCATCCCATTTTGACAAAATTGGCACACGAGTTCATTGGATTAATAAAAAATTTCATGGATCGCCATTTTTGATTGGGGTGAAAATAGGGGGTAAAATTGGAGAAGTTTTCTTTAGCGTTATTTATCGACGGATTTCAATCAAATTTGAGAGACACACTAACGACTTCATTGTACACAAGTTGTTGGAAAATAAAACGAAAAAGGTGAGTGGAGGGGGAAGCACTTCGGGGTATCTTCGACCCCCTGTAAATGTTGTAGATAAAGCTCGACACCTGCATTTTCCTTAACTGGCCACAATTTTAATAGGCAAATTCCCAAAATTCTGTTAATTTGAAACAATAGATTGGAAACAACAGTCGTTCAAAGTTCCGTCATCTTCTTACTGACTTGCTCATCATCGATCATCAACATTGTACATAAGAATCTAGCCGAACTACCTACAAGCTTAAAATTTTAAACAAGAGTATTGTTTAATCTACAAATCCATGAAAAATTAATACATTCTGGAATTTAAGCACTAATTTTTATATTTACCTATGCACTTATCTTATGTTCTGGATAGTTTCATAGGTTTCATGTTTATAGTGGCGGATAATCTAATTTCAATCGCGATTATTTGTTTGGTTTGCTTAGCTCGAATTCTTTCAAAACTCTGAAATGGCTTTGCTAAGCCAGGAGAAAAGGAAAAATGTCGGTTATTGAATAGTTCCATGAATGATTCCAATATTCGAACGTTTTGATTCTACTTAATATTAGTAGTAACTAAACATTCGAATATTCGAATCTCAATTCGAATCCTAAAACAATGAGAAATAGTTTTCAAATTCGAACGAAACGGCTAGTTCATTCATTCACTATACCATGCAAAATTGAGCATTTTTTTCGGACGATACAGTCTACTTTTAGTTGTTATTCGTATGAGTAGTTACTTGCTTGACGGACCCACACTTGACGATATCCGCCAGCATGCCTGCGCGGTGACCGCGAGGCACGATGGAGGGTATGAACCATGGTGATCTAGAAAGAACCATCCCCATGGGACCAAGCGCGTCTCAAGTTGCGGATAGCGAATGACCCTCATTCCGGAAGGCCAGCCGCCTGTTCTCTTTGCATGTGGCCGCGGACAAGGGGCACCCCTCTGGCCTCCTCCAGGTCGAGTGGCGTATTGCTGCGTTCTCCGGCGCGGGCACTTTCAATACTCAATACTCAATCATTTATTGCACTACAAATATGGATCCTGGCACGGGCGTGGCAATGTAGTGTCCTCTAGGAGGGCACTTGAAAGTAACATCATGACTTTCTTGTAAGTTAAATTTATATAATACTAAAGAATTTAAATATGTATTTAGGTACATATTACTTTTATATTTATATATAAACATATTTATTTCTCTACAATCTTCAGTCGTCATCATTTTTATATATTATATCATCTATTTCAGTATATATTTAGTTATGTATTACATATCTTTTTATTAATTGAAGTTTATATTCTAGTGGAGTTTTTATTAATTTGGTATATAGCTAAAGTACAGTAGTAGTAGTAGTATTTAGGTAGCTATAGTAAATATATCTTCTAAATATTCATTTAAAGTATAGTAAAATTTTAATATTAATAATTGTTTTAAAAGTTTATAAATTTATTGCTTTTTGTTTCTGTATTAATACATTCGGGTAATTTATTGTATATTTTGATTGACATTATAAATGGGCTAGATGAGTAGAGTTTCATGCGGGAGGCGGGTAATATTAGATTGTTTTTACGGGTCGGTCGTAGAGAGTAATTAGTAGGTATATTTTCTCGTTTTGTATAGAAATCGGGATATTTTCTGACAAACTTACAAGTTTCAAAAATGTAAATGCTTGTTAGTGTGAGGAGCTTTATAAAGCGAATTCTACAACTATCGGTTGACTGTATATTTACCAGAATCGGATTAGACGTTTTCGCAGAGTAAAGATGGAAGAAGCATTTGAACTGTTTCCCCAAACAATTATGCCATAGTTTAACCATGCATGCCCGTAGGGGTGGTTAACATTAAGTGCAGTTTTTAGATCTGTAGTGGTTTTTATAACTCGTAATGCATAGGCGAATTTTTGAAGTTTAGCACTAATCTTTGTTATGTGAATTTTCCAGTCTATATGTGTATCTATTGTTAGGTCAAGTAGGTTATAATGATTTACAGTTTCAAGTTCGATATTATTAAATGTCAGGTTAATTTCGATAGGAGATTTTTGGTGTGAGTGGAACAACATTAACTTTGTTTTTTTATAGTTAATTTCTAGGTTATGATCATTAAGCCAGTTTACAGTTTTGTTTAGAATAGGGAATAGCTTACCATTCAGATCAGTTTCATTGTAGCATGATGTAAGTAGGGAAATGTCGTCGGCAAATAAGAAGCATTTCTTTTGATCTATGATCTTTGGTAGGTCGTTGATGTAGATTAGGCTTCGATATGACGGATGACTTGATGACGATATGATATGACTTCGGTATACTTGTTGAAATCTTAAAATCGCTCAATGTCTCTTTACACTCGGCTCGCTGGTTTGACTCTTACTTGAGAGACCGCCAGCAGCGCATCAAGTCTGAAGAGGTCACTACGAAATGGTTCAAGCTCTCTACAGGTGTGCCTCAGTGTGGCATCCTTTATCCTCTTCTCATCTCAGTTTTCATCCATTCCATCTCGGATGTATTGTCTTCCTCGTATCATCTTTATGCAGATGACCTTCAAATTTATCGGCATTTTCCCTTGTGTGATCTGACTTCGTTACTATCGAGGCTTTGAATGCTGACCTCGACAACATCAGGAAACAACATCTTTCGTAAGGGCTATTAGTCAACCCGGACAAGTCTCAGGTGATGATACTAGGTACACGGCACTTACTTAATTTGTTGCAGAATAAGTCCGTTGATCCCGTTATATTTGACGGTACCATTGTCAAGTATAGAGAGAAAGCCAAAAATCTTGGTGTTGTTTTTGACAGTCTATTATCCTGGTCGCCCCATGTTTGCGAGGTCAGCAGACGAGTCTTTGTATCCTTTCATTCACTTCGGCGTTTGCAGTTCTTCCTGCCTAGGCAGACTAAAATCATGCTAACTCAGACCCTTCTTCTGCCTTTAATAGACTACGCCGATGTTGGGCTGATACGCTGGGCCAGTGCGAACGAAGATTTACTGAACAAACTCGAGCGACTCCAAAATTTCGGGATTCGGTTTATCTTCGGTCTTCGTAAGTACGACCACGTGTCCCAATATCGTAGAGAATAAGGCTGGCTCCCGATCCAACTTCGTCATGATATGCACATTCTCTCCTTCCTCTTCAATATTTTGAGAAATCCGCGCTATCCTGCATATCTTCGTGAACGTTTTGAGTATCTTTTCTCAGGGGATAGACTTCGGAAATCTCACACGGTGTCACTTTTGTCAATTCCTCAGCACAACACTGTTGCTTACGAGCACTCGTTTAGGTTAAGGGCAATACGTTTGTGGAATGCACTTCCTCGCGCTATTAGGGATTGCAAATCCTTGTTCACTATCAAAAAAAAATTTAAACAGCATCTCCTCTCTTCCACATAGTGGGTATCTCATAGTATTTATGTGTATTTATTGTATTATATTTATTTATTTTATGGTAATTATCTTGGATGTATTGTGATTTATCTGATAGTATATTGATTTTATTTATTTCTTTAAACTCTTAATTGTACACTAGGACTACCTCTCTATATTTTATTTTTCTCCTTTCTTCACAGGTGAGCTGTAAGAAATTTCTGTTTAGAAATAAGCTCACCTTTGCGTACTGTTCATGTTTTATATTTTCATTGTGTTTTCTGTGCAATAAAGGATTATTATTATTATTATTAGGAATAGGAGGCATCCTATTACACTACCTTGGGGAACGGATGTGTGTATACTGTTGTTATTTAATCTAATATTCTGAATTTAACTTTTCTGGTGGTTAAAGAAAATATATTTCAACCAACTATTCTTTTAATTGTGAGCCATGCGATTCGTTTCGTGGCATGGGACAGATTTATATGTAGGATTGTCGCAAGATGATATGTTTGATGATACTTTAAATTAAATACGCAAGGACTCCCATCCGGCCTCTTCAAGGAACAAGGTTTGGCGAGAACTTCTTAAAGGATTTATAGTGCGTGAGTGCGTGGGGGTGGTCGTGGGCAGCGCCCGCAGTACCGACCTAACCGGCCGGACATTGGATTTAGGTATTTGCAACGTTTTCATTATTGTTGCTGGTGCCTAACAAACTATGCAACCCAGATAGGGGCCGGAAAGGGTGAACCATGGATGCAGTTAAAGACAGTATACCTCAGGAAGGTACCGGAGTAACATCCGGAGAATCCCTCCCTGCGGTGGGTGGGGCCGGCAGGCGTAGCGAGCTAACCCTTCCCCCGCAGGTTCAGGGCGGGCCGTTTCTGGGGTCGCCACTTTGAATGGGGGTTTTCGCCCCAACTCGTCAAGGCAGCGGTCTGGCTTCCCGATTCAGGTCACCAAAGAAGGTGCCCGAAGAGCCATGGTAGTCTTCGGGATACCGAAAAGGGACATACCGGCTTTGGAGAAGCATCATATGAAGCTGTTCTATAGGTGCGGCATGGTGAGACGGAGGGCAGGCGGGCGCGGGCCAGTGCCTGACCCTCCTGGCCAGCCGCGTGAGAGGAAGACCTCGGAATCCGGCCTAGAGAACAGCGTCGTATTTGCGCCAACGCAGGGCCTCGATGGGCAGTGTAGGAGAATCGCTAGGCATGCAAGGTCTGGTGATTGACTCGCCACTGAGCCTCGAGTCCCTGCTTGACTCCGATACCGAGGAGACCAAAACTCTCCGAACAAATACAATAAATATATGTATGCCTTTGATAACAAAAATATATATTTTATAAAAAAAAACATAATAAACATATATAAAGGCGACACCACAAAAATAATACAAGCCAACATACAACATAGCTTCTCGGGAGCAGCAGCCTTACGAAGGAAACTCGAGGAGAACCCAAAGACGATAGCATTCATACAAGAGCCAGCAATACATAAAGGAAGGGTAGCTTCAGTAGCCTATTTGGAACTATATATACTCACTATACAAATAAAACAAAAGTAAGGGCGGCCATCTTGGTCCCGAATTACTACAATGCAACCTTAATAACACATCATTGCTCTCCAGATCTCACTGTGGTCAGCCTCAAAACGGGACAAGACGGCGTCCCGTTGAACCTCGCCTCGGCAAATCAACCAGGCGACAGTGCAGTGCCCACGGGAGAACTAGATGCACTAATCAAAGAATGTGAAGAGTATTTTTTTGAACATTACTATGACCAACTACGTGGCTGCAGACTTAAGTACAAACTGGGAAGTTTCAACTGAGATATCAAGCTCAGATCATAGATAGATTATCTTTCAAATAAAAACCATAAAACTAAAACCTCGGCAATTTAGAAACCCAAGGAAAACCAACAAAAGCGAGTACATTACAGTACTTATAAACGAACTAACCCTCGAAGTAACTCGCAAAAAGTTAAAGTTAGGAACCTCAGAGGAAACCGAAGAAGCTGTCGAACATCAATTGACATGACAATTGTCAGCAGTTACAATAGGTCGTGTCTCCTTATAACTGCGAAATCATCTAAATACAGCTGGTGGAGCATTAAGCTAGAGAAGACTTGAAAAAGGATGCGGCACCTATTTAACAGGGCCAAAAACACAAAGCTGGAGGAAGACTGGAATGCCTTCCAACTAGAAAGCAACGGGTCGAAAAAGAAAACCAGAGAAAACTTCAGAGAATCATGCAGGAGTACCTGCAGCTCCATCAACAGAGAGTCACAGACTTCCCGAATAAAAAAACTTATAGGAAAAGACCCGCAACATCAGCTCGGATCACAAAAAAAAACACCAGATGGCCCGTACACAAAAGACGAGATGGAACGCTGTAGCGTTCTGCTGCCGACACACTTCCCAGACTATATACAATAATATCTGAGGGAGAAATAACAAATGCAGGGGTACTAGACACTCAGCTCACATCCAACCCCAGAGGCCTGATTAACGAAGAAAAAGTGAGCTGGGCACTAAACTCACCAGGACCTGACGGCATAATCCCAGCCCTTCTACAAAGAGAGAACAAGCTGGTCAGGTCGTGACTGGTAGCTATATACCGGGCGTGTATAGCAATTTGCTACGTACCAAAAAGCTGGAGAGAAGTGAAAGTGGTGTTCCTTCCAAAACCTTGAAAGGATGACTACACAAAACCAAAGTCCTTCAGACCAGACCCTATAATCTTTCCTTCTAAAAACGCTAGAAAGACTGTGTGACAGGTACATTACGGCGGGACCTATGGGTACAAACCCCATTCATCCAAACCAACATGCGTACCAAGCTGGGAAATCAACGGAAACAGCGTTACACGCGGTTGGTTAGCATAATAGAAAACTCTATTTTAAAACAACAAACATGCTTAGCGGTGTTCATAGACATCGAGGGCGCGTTTGATAAAAGTAGTATCAAAACGGGGCTATAACAACTAGGGACTAGTCTGCACCTGATACACTGGATAAACAAAATGCTGGAATCTAGCACTATGGTCTTCTTGTCCATCTGCAAAAAAATCAAATGCAGAGCTGCAATGGGCTATCCTCAGGGGGGAGTTCTATCCCCTCTCTTGTGAGTAATATTAGCCAACGAACTCATAGTCCAATTAAGCATGAAAGCTTTAACACGATAGCTTACGTTGTAGACGTAAAGATACTTGTAAATGGCCTATCTATAAACACCCTATTTGAACGCATGCAAATAGCACTGCGTAACATAGAGACATGGTGTGACAAACATTAACTCTCAGTAAACCCAAAAAAAACTAAGAATAGAACTCACACAATATTCACAATAAAGATCAAACTCGGCAACTTCAAACTGTCTAAGCTCTTCAATAAAATACTAACCCTTACTAAGGCATATGGCTTGCACTTTTCCAAAGCAGAAAGATGGTGGGCGATAAATGGGGACTCAAAACCGAAAATATGTTGATGGATGTACACAGCAGTAGTCAGACCAATAGTCACATACGGCTGCTTAGTATAGTGGGAATGCACAATGCAAAGCACAACCGAAGCACAACTAAAATAATTCCAGAGGGTGGCATATATAGCCATCGCAGGCTATATGAGGACAACATCATCAGCAGCCCTGGAAATTATACTGGGAATACCACCATTAAACCTCTTTGTGCAGAAGGAAGTAAAATCTGCGGCCCTAAGACTGTACAATAATACGGGACAATGGAAAGGTCAATCAGGAGACAACGGTCACTGCACCATTTTGGCAAAGGCACTCGAAGAAGTCCCAGAAGCCACTATAGGGACAGATCACACAAAAAAACCTTTCTTTCTAACACAAAATGAAGTCAAGGTAGATATAGAAGAGTTGATTGAGAACGTAGAGAAAAACAAAAAAACAGTAGCATTTAGTCTCCTACATGGGGCATTACAAGAAGTAGAAAGCGTGGAGGACAAAGACACAGTCTTTAAAACAGACTGTGCATCTCTACTCTGCGCACTAACAAAACCACTAACAAAATCCAAACTCATGCTGGAGTGTCACGAAATACTCAACAGACTGGGTGAGAACAACAAAGTCAAACTGCAGCGGGTAAAAGGTCACCACCAAGACCAAGGAAACTGTGAAGCAGACAAGCTAGCCAAAGCAGGAGCAAGGAGGACCGCGATTGGCCCCACACCTATCGCACTGCTATCGACTGAGGCAATAAGGATACAACTCAAAGCAGCCACAGCCGACCAACATAATAAGATATTGGCGAAAGGAGTAGACTGCAAAAATACCAAATTAGTTGTGCAGGAGTTGGGATGGCTGAATTAAAAGAGTGGGTGCAGAGGATATGCACAAAGGCCCCGCTCAAGTGGGCGAGGTGCAGGCTCTAACACCCCCTGAAGATGAAGAAGAAGAAGATGGGCGATTATGAATGATCCTAATATTCGAATGGTTTGATACTACTAAAATCTTAATATTAGTAGTAACAAAACATTCGAATATTCGAATCTTAATTCGACTCAAAAAACAATGCTTACTATTTTTTTCATTCACTTTACCATACAGAATTAAGCAAGTATCTTGGACGATACAGTCTACTTTTAGTTGATATTATTGTAAGTTGTTACTGATTTGCGAACCGCTAGTCACTCTCTGTCCCCTGCTACCCCCGCCCCACCAGCACATGCTGATCGTGTCCTACAATACAGTCGCGCACAAAAGTTATTTAACGTCCATCGTCGTGTGCAACCAGGTCCCTCTCGATGAATTGACAGATAGAGTTTAAATACCTACAATATTCAAACTCATTCATCCGGCATTTCATCGAGAAGGACCTGGTTTCGCACGACGATGGACGTTAAATAACTACAAGCCGGAAATTCAGACAGCAGTGATTCTGAGTCGGATTTGTCTACTGACACGGAAGAGAATTTCGCAACTAATGGCCTAAGTTCTGCTCCCATCCAACCATGTAGAAAGTATAAAACCAAATTAATGTCAATGTTTAACTTACTAGGATATTACATATTAAACAAATAAATAATTTCTTGCTTTATTATTTTTTTTTAATTTAACCATGACATACTAATTATTATTATAAGGGTCTGTTTCAAGAGGCCCCGACAGCGCGAATTTGCCATGGTGTTGTGAGTTTTAGAACTACGTGAATGTTTAGGGTGTCAAAAGACGCGTATCAACAAGGGCTACGATATAATGATTTTTTGTAAACCTTCAGCTATTTTTGGGAATATTCAAAATGCTAAAAATAATACCTTTTTTAGTTAACTTTGAAACTTTTATATTTTTATACTGTAGATTGACTCAATATCTGGAGACATTTTTCATTTATTTTTTAAAATGAAAATTAAAGATTATCTTCTGGAGAGCGTCTGACCAGGAACTGATCTTTTATTTAGGTGACCAATCTACTATTTGGCTGACCAAACTATTATTTAAGGGATCACAGTTTAGTGATAAATCTACATTTAGGTGATCAAAAATATTACTTCCATATTGAAAATAGGAAGTCTTGAATTTCGCGGGTAATCGCGTTAACACTATTGTCTGACATTGTACCTGCGCAGTTTATTTAATATTCCAATTTACTTCGCGTCGCGGCGAACTTCCGAAAAAATTGCGGGAACGGAAGAAGTTAACGCCATGCTGTTTGTTTATGTTTCATTCTCATATAGATTTGTTTCGTTTAAATATCTTTCTATTCACTTGTACAAGTACAAGACATCAACTAGCTTTTAATCAAAATGATTTCTTATTGGGGCGCCATAAATAAGGACTTGGAACATTTGAACACAACCTAGTAATTTGTACTATTTGTAAAGTTCGCTGGTTTACTGATTGAATATGCCACACAAATTGAATTGTTTTTCTCTGTACAATACTGTAAATAGAGTTTTCTCAAAATATTATGAAATATTCCCATAACATCTGTGAAGATAGTATCCGAAAGTGAATCAACCTGGACAATTTTTAGAAGTGTTCAGGAAAACGTAATAGTGTCTAGTAACTAAGTATGAAATCCCATTATATATCATTATATTTAAATATAGAACTTTCTTTTTCTAAAGATAAACTAAGGAGGTTATTGGCAGTTAATGGCCTTTAATAAAAAGGAGGTACCATTGAGGTTCATGTGTCCGAATTGGACTTATATTGCACGATGTAAAATAGCGGAAAACTCAGTTCATTCGTATTTTTTACTATATTGATACTAATTAGGAATTAGGAATTCGATCTAACAGAAGAAAAAGAAGAATAAAATAAAATATTCACAATAAACATAAATGGTTTTATTTTGAGAAAAGCACTTTACACGCTTCGACCACAAGTGCCATTCGGCTTCGGCTCGGCCGGCTAAATCATAGTCGTCCAGGATGGCTTACTGACTGGTCTCTGCAGTAATGTACTTTTAAATAAGATTACGAATAATTGAACATAAAGAAATAATAATGAAATTTGAATCAGAAGGAATGAAACGATCCTCAGTTATCGATTGTTCTAATTCGATTGATGTAGTTATTCAAATAATTTGAATAACTGCTACAATAAATAAATTTATCGATTGTTATTCTCAATCCCAAGCCCATCTTTGAGGTCTACTGTTATATCAGAACCCCTAGTCTAATTACTTTGATATTAATGGGCATTCTCTTGGTACGTTTATAAAATTACATAACAACAACAACTCAACATAGCATGACTCCTTTTCCCATACGGGGTTCCAGAGGCACAATTATGCCCAATTTTAGCCAGTTATTTGGTACTCCTTTTTATGAAACAAATAAATATTTTTTCATTACTCCATACATTGTGGGCCGGGTGGTTATCTGATTTGTAAAGCGAAGTGAAAAACAAAGTTGTTCTGATCAAATCTGTATCATAGTAAAAGTTGTTCGGAATGATGTCACTGACAACCCCCTCAAATATGGCAGCACCTTTCTTTTATATCATGTAAAGTATAATCAGGAAATATTGCATAAAATAGGGAACAAATAGAAAATATGTTACTACCGGGCTTCTCCACTAGTGAAACTTGTATATTTCGCTTGCTCACAAGGTGCACATCGGTTCACCTTGGCGCCTCGGCCTGGACACATTAAGCTCGTCGAATTGAAGTTTTGTGGTTTATGATTCGATTTCTGTGCGATTTCAGATTTCCCTTTTGAGTTTCGTGAGTAATTCGCTTTGCATTTAGCATTCAGATTGGTCGTTCGCGGTCAGGTATTCCCTGCTTTTGAATTGAGCTAAATATTTCAGCTACTATGTTCTCGGCACAAAATGTTTTAGATGTAATTTACGCTGATACTATCTATGTTCAGAGATGTTGTACTGTTTAATTATAATTATACAAGTAATGCTTGTTATTCAATAATTATGACTATCAATTATGGTTCACTGTTGCATTGCATACTCTGAAATGTAATAATAACGACCCGAATGGCCTAGTCGGCAGTGACCCTGCCTACGAAGCCAAGGGTCCAGGGTTCGAATCCCGGTGGGGACAAATATTTGTTTGATGAGAACTGATGTTTGTAACCCTAGTCATGGTTGTTTATCTATCTAAGTATAATATTTATGTATGTAAGTATGTGTATCGTTGTCTAGTACCCAAGATACAGGGAATCCTAGTTTGGGGCTAGATCAATGTGTGTAAATAGTGTCCAAGGTGTCCAAGGTATTAATATTAGTTGGCATAAATCTTTTAACTGAAACTTTGTAAACCCTAATAATCATATAACATTAATGCATAAACATTATCAATAAATAAACATTATTAAACAGCAGAAACATAAAAAGGTATGTCAATAATTTTCATCGTAGTGAAAGGCATAAACAGGAACACCAAAAAATTTAATACCAAAATACATAAACTTCACACAAAATTCGTATTTCAGCTAATATTCGTACCATTAGAATGTTGTTTTTATTTGCATACGCTTCACTACGCTCCGGTTTTGCTTCTTTTAAGTTTCAACATAACCTATAACCAAATTGAAATTTAGCCACAATAACCTACTCTAGCCAAATTTTGCTTTTCATTACTTTTAATCGTAAGCTCGCTCCGCTAGTTGCACAATGCAATCCAAATTATATCCGATTGTGAAATTGCAATCGTACCATTAGTATTGGCTCGGCTACCAAACAAGATAAATTTAATACAAAAACATATATAGAAAAAGAAAAAGAGTAATAGGATAAATGACCTACAGCAAGAAGACATAAACTTCTGATAAAATATATATATCATTATTAGCCAAAATAAATTATTATTTCAAACATCCATTAGACGACTCAAAAGCAGTTCAACAGAAATTATACCAAGTATAATAAAATAAGAAGTATTGGTATAAGAAAGTACTATTAGGCTATTAAAAGTATCATAAACTTGTTATGCTTATGAAAATTAGGAAACATAAAATGATGTGAAGCAAAGGAATACCAACAATTATCTATCGTGGCAAAGGGTTGTTGGGAAAAGTGACTAGAATCACTATTTGATTCCAATATTTCGGTGTAATAATGTCTTGTTGCGTAATGCATGTATTATAGTACAAGTAAGATGCATACCCACCCACAGTGTGTGTGTAGTACTCATACAGTTCTCTGTAGTGCAATGTCTCCTCGCTTAGAGATTGAGTTATATCGCTTCAACTCATCTGCAAAATTGATCTCTTATGGGACTAGCTCCGACCGAGACGGATAATCTGCTGAATACTGTATGTGGGATTTGATTAATGCTTGCTTTGTGTGTTATTCATCGTTGAATATACGCTGTGTGACAAAATTAAGTGCACTCGGTTTCGTGCATACATACTTTGTGTAATCAATCGTATGGATTATGTGAATATGATAGCGATAATAATAAACAAATAACCAACAAGCTCGAGCCGGTACTACGAATATTTGACGATGTAGTGATATAGCCTAATAACAAAGTTCAGACCCAACAATTGAAATTCCAACTGAAAACAACAGCGCTTATACAACAATTTTCATTTAGACGCCGTTAATTTTAACTCCGTATCCCGCGACACTGCATTTCCTTCATTTAACAGTTTCATCCAAAACTGTCAACAGAGCTCAAATTTCAACTCAGGTAGAACATCAGCCAACCTCTAGCCAGATACAATTGTTCCGGCTGGCGAACCCACTAACAAGGTTACCCTTATTATGGTATGGACTTACATTTTCCTGTACCCGCTTTATAGTCTTTAGGAGTGGGGTGTACGAGCGGTTATTCGGTGCCGCGTTTTGAGCTAAGCTCAAAGGCTGGCTACGACTAGACGCTACGCTGTTGTTGATATACGGAGCTGTGCCAATATTACGCTCGTGACCGCAACAGATTGAGACGCAGATTGATTATGCCTTGGTGTTTCTGTCAGGTGCTGTTATTTGAGTCTGTGTAATACCGGAATTGCACTGCATAGAGCAGACTGATAACATTTAATTAGGAGGTACAATTATCTTTGATTGTTTGGGTTTCATCAGATGCATAAAACAGCTATAAGGTAGACATAGGTACATTATGTCGTATATTGCTGTTGGCTCTTTACTACGATTCCCCGAATCCCTATGTCATGATGAAAGCACTCTGAAATAGTGGCGCGTCCAACTTAGGCCTCCAGATAATGATTTAGTTTCCACTAGTCAGAATATTAATAATAATAATAGTTTATTTCCAAAATTAATGTACATTACAAACTCGTTTAGCAATATAAGTTACTTCTACTTCCCACTAGTAAAGGTATAAATGTCTCAGTATAAAACACTTGATAGAAAAAGATATCACTGATGATAGTTATACCTAGATATTTTTGGAAGATAAAAGCAATTATAATTGTAGTTTATTATTATCCCTGTCTATATTTATGATTTGTGTGGTCACTTCCTGTTGCTAACATTTGTACTGTTCAGAGTTTGTGATATCCGGTTCCGAGAATTTACTTAAAATGAATAAGATTTGGTTCCTTCCTGTTTCTGCTGTCAGAATAAAATAAAATAAGTTTGGATTCGACTATTTCCGATAAAATTATAATATTCGTAGAAACGGAAGTTGTCATTCGTGAAATAAATGTAAAATTAAATTTAGGAATAGGAAGTTCCTTCGGCAGCGTAAATTTTTACGCTGACGCAAAGTAAGTCAACTTTAGGCGGGAAACGAAGGCAGCGAAATAGTGTAGAATGGACTCTCGGTCGTTCGTTATCCAGCCCAGCAGCAGCCTCGAAAGGTCGAAGTGAGATCTATGTTTAGTAGAAGTTTCAGTGTGACATGACAAAATTAATAACGTATCTATAATGTGAAAAATATGATCTCAGTTTTATGGAAGCTCTAAGTATGTAGATGCTCTAAGTTATATAATGTGATCAAGAAAAATAAAACGCAAGATAGTATCCAGTGGCTATTTCTTTCATCTCAGAAGTTAGAAATTCACGTAAATCAGGTGAGTCGGATGATGTCGTATCTTTATGTATGGATTATTACCAGATTATAAACGAGTATTTAAGCCTAATGATTGAGATTTTCAAAGGGTAATAGTAGTTTATAGATTATAACCAGATGAAAAATTAGCATTTTGCCGATTGATTCAGTTGCTCAAACAAAAGAGATATTTACGAATTTATTTACGATTTAGTTAGTTTTTTGAGAATTATTTGTGCGTTGTACAAAGGCTATTTTGCTGACCAAAATAGAATAACGATCATGTTAATTGTAAATCCGCGTTTGGATAGACGAATGAACTGGTCAGATAAATTAATAATGTTTAGTTATAATTTACACCTGCTCGCGCGCGTTAGCCCTAAACAGGGCAAAATATGAAATCTATAAATATCATCAGCACATAATTTCCGCACGCCGCCGTAACGCCTCGAGCCATTATAGAAAGTAGTCAAACTAAGCGGGAGTTGTGGATGAATGATTCACTCTTCTTTGAATATCTTCTGTGTTGGTACGTTTCTTAAATTACGTATTGGTATAACAATCGCGTGTACAGGTCCTAATTTTACTACATTCCTGGTTCGGGATTAGTCTATATTATGTTACAGTTTTTTCTATTCATTATCAGTTTGAAATAAGATTGTAATAAGATAAGTAATTTAATAAGATCGTAGTGAAACAAACAAATATATTTATGCTTTTACTCTGGTACGTATTGTTAGCTAGCAATGGTAAAATGTAGTCAAAGATTATCCCATCTTTTCTAAAGCAGATATCAATTTTAGAAAAACGATACAATAATCCGGAATAAATAACAGCGCCTGGTGTAGGAGGCTAGTATCTACTCGAACTATTATTAAAATTAATCAAAGTTTACAAAAGGTCTTCTTTACAACATTTCCTCTATAAAGATTTGGAACAGTACAGAACATGGTAAAAGATTGTCATGAAATGTCTAAGTTATAATTTGTAGGAATGGTTCCCTAACCAAACTAATTGATATGTTTAATTCGTATTATTTATTTGGTGAAAAAGGCCTTTTTGTCGAGTTTTTACATTGCATTTTATATCTTCAATTGAATGATTAAGGTGTGTTCTTAGGGACTTTTACTTTGTTAGTCATTTATCGTTTCGGTTCACAATGAGTTCATTGGAAATTTACTTTACATTTTTTAAATTGGGTATTTACTTATGTGAAGAAGTGAAAATTTTAAAGTGAAAAGTAAAGTTTTTATGGCTGTATGTCTAGCTCTTTACTTTACATTTTTTAAATTGGGTATTTACTTATGTGAAGAAGTGAAAATTTTAAAGTGAAAAGTAAAGTTTTTATGGCTGTATGTCTAGCTAGAGGAAGAAGTGTGTTAGTATTCTCTTTAATTTATCTGAATTGTCTGAGGACAGCCAATGAGTCAGAATGGTCGAAAATTAGATTTTTTAAGAACGGTACGTTTTATTACTAGATAATTTCCAAGATAAAAGCAATTATCATTGTAGTTTGCAATCATTTGTGTGGTCACTTCCCGTGCAAGTTTATGATATCCAGATACTTAGAATGTATGAGATTTGGCTACTTTCAGTTTCTGCTGTCATTATAAAAAAAAATAAGTTTCGATTTACTGTTTCCGGAAAAATAAGAATATTCATAGAAACGGAAAATTTCATTCGTAAAATAAATGTAAAATACAATTTAGGAATCGAAAGTTACTTCGGCAACGAAAATATTTGCGCAGATCCAAAGGAAGACAACTTGGGCGGGAAACGACTGGCAAGACTCTCGGTCAGTCGTTATCTAGCAGCAGCTTCGAAAGGTCGAAGTGTGATCTTAGTTTATATGAAGTTTCAGTGTTACAATATTTATAATCCATCTATGATGTGAACACTCTACTGCAGCCTACGAGCACGGGTTAAAAATCCGAGCCAAACGACTGTGGAAGGAGATACCCTGCACTATCAGAAACAGTCCTTCACTAAATATACATTCAAAAACCGGCTGAAGAAGCACTATCTATCACTTTCCAGTTATATTATATACTTATTTGTGTGTATTATATGGTTTATATATTGATAAGTTGCATTTAAGTATTTGTGTATTCAGTCCATGTTTAGCATTGAGCGTTATCTGTATGTATTGTTTGTAGTATATATTACTCGTAGTACATATACAGCATTATTGTTCGCGCAGGTCTTCCCCGCTCAATCATCACCTTTCCTACCCATCATGGTTTGTTGGAAGAATTATCTTGTTAGAGATAACCTCGCCTTTGTACATGTTTTGCTATTATATGTTTTCGTATGTCTGTTTTGTGTAGTACAATAAAGAAACTACGAAATTACGTAGCATGATCTGGGTGTAATAGAAGCTCAAGTATGTCATTATCAATAATGTGATTAACAACAGATTTTTCCATCCTCAGATAATGTTTATATGACGAATTTGACAGAATGTGTGCGTATGAAATGTCAAATAAAGTTATCTGACTGATTATCTGGGGATGGAACAATCGGCCCTAAAAATAATAAAACGCAGAAAAAACGTAGAGTGTATCTAGTTTTTTTGATAATGATGACAGGTACAATATGCGATGCAAAATAGTAGTGCTCTCTTTGATGTGTTCGACCGGCATTGTGGCATGGATCATTGCTCTGCAGTTGTTTAGCTTGTTCAGTAGTACGAACTTCACAGACAAACTAGGGACGGCACGCGTGCGGGCGGCGGCATTCGAAATTTGAATGTCATAATATGTCGAAATATTGATACATTGTAGTCATAATGTATCAATATTCAGATCAGCAATGAGTTTTTACCAAGTAGTATATCATTATCCTGCTCATAACGTGCACTTTTTGAACGCAGTATGGTAGTTTATGTGACTTACATAATGAAGGGCATTAAAAGTCGAGTGTTGGTTTATGAAACAGGCCGAAGGCGAGTTTCATTATAATATCACGCGAGACTTTTAATGCCTTATTATGAACAGTAACAAACACTAGTTTATCTACACACATATCATAATGCTCTCTTTGATGTGTTAGAGCGACATTGTGACACTGATCATTGCTCTGCACTTGTTTGGCTTGTTCAGTTGTACAAACTTCGCATACACACTAGGGGCGGCACGAGGGCGGACGGCGACGTTCGAAATTTGAATGTCATAATATGTCGAAATATTGATATATCATAGTCATAATGTATCAACATTTAAATAAGAAATGAGTTTTTACCAAGTAGAATATCATCATGCCGGTCATAACGTGCGGTTTTTGGACGCAGTAAAGAGGGTTTATGATACGTCTGTAGATAAATAAAATAAAAGTTAAATGAAATTGAGGGCGGTTGTTAATAGTTTGTGTAGGTGAGTTTACGTTTGTGTGAGAGAAGATAGAGAGTGTGGAGCGTATGTGATTGGAAAATAGTGGTATGTAGTGAATGTAAGTGATATACTCACTAGTGTTTATAATTGGGATTTTGTTAAACATTCTAACGATTTGCTCAATCATAGCATGTTTGTGAACGCAACCAAAGACGGGTGATTTTATTATTATCAAATGTCAATATGTTCGATAGTTCAATATGTCAATATATATTCATCATTATAAAAAGGGGAATTATAAAACGATCGAATAAAAAGCGAATTAAGCGAATGATCACTGAGCGAATGGCCATGAACAGCCGAAATACTTGAAATGAGCGAAAAAAAACATTAAATTGAGCATTTTTTTCTGATAATAATAAAATTCAGAACGAGCTTTCAAAAAGTGGGCATTTCAGATATTAAAATTCTAACCGTGCGACCAAATTACTAAGTGAGCGACTAGAAATACAGCGAGGGCAACTTCAATAATGGAACACAGAAAGCCATTATTAGCTAGAGTAGGTAATTGTGGCTAAATTTAAATTGGATTATAGGTTAGGTTAGAACTTAGAAGAAGCAGCCCCGGAGCGTGTTCAAAGATATAATAAAATTGGCTAGAGTAGGTTATTGTGGCTAAATTTCAATTGGGTTATAGGTTAGGTTGTGACTTAGAAGAAGCAACCCCGCACAAGAGCGGAGCGTATGCAAAGAAAAGCTTCTCATTTTGTATTTTAAGTAACTCAAATTAATGTTTGTAAGTTGCTGTTCTGTTTATTTCTCGTCACCCGCAGTTAGTCGCTCACTTATAGTAATACAATAACCTAAATTAATTATTTTTATCACTTCAAACTTTAATTTACAGTCACTCGTTTAAATAATACCCTTATAAAAATAGCAAATAAAATTAAAAAAATCGCTGCACACATATTGTGCGAACTAGTACAGTCCGAAATACTTTATCTCTTCTTTTAGATATGGAGTTATTTTGATTTTCACATGAGTGTTTGATTAAGTGTTGTTTCAGAGCAATGCTTTATACAAACAGCTGTCTTACTGAAATAACATTACAGAAAAAAATGCTGGAATAAATCTCTTTTTAGAGATAATTTCGCCTTTGAACACGTGGTGTCCACTTTAATGCGTCTGTATCTTCTGTTTTGGTGCAATAAAATATAAAGTAAGTAATTCCGTTGTAGGGATATAAAATGGTTTCCATGTACATTCTTGCAAGACTGCTCTTTGAGCCCGCTCAAGCTGTAATAGTGTACTCTTATGTGTATCTTCTCAACTAAAGATACAGACAGTATCGCAAGAGTGATTCGCAGAAAGCCACATGTGTATATCCTTTTCATAAGCAGCGGCTCTGAGTCTCTTAAAGATATAAATTAGTTTGTTGTAAGTATGCTGTTTTGAAAACTTAGCTATATAGCATGATAACGAGATATCTCATCAAGGGAGTCCGTTCTGAGGGTCCACGATTGTAGAATCAGTACCAAGATCAGCCCAAGCCCACATATGAGCAACTAAGCTGAAATCGTTGATTCGAGATATTAATCGAGAAAGTGATGTATTTGGTTTTCACAGTATTCAGGCAATATTTTGCTATAGCTAGTCTTTGACTTTATTAAAACCAGGTTGTGCATATGAATTTACCTCTTCCCAACTTGACTCCGAGAGACTCCGAACCCAGTACCTCTAGCTTCTGATTATACGGTAAACGGTTTAAAAAAAAGATTCCTGTAGAAGTAGCCGAAGGCATCTTTGCATATTTGCGCATCGGAGGCATATTTACTATATTCCTTTTCCACTTTTTCATAGATAACGAAAAAAAAACATTTAAGAAATCGTTGTATGCGCATATCTGTCTGTAAGATTTTTTGCAGAAAAAGATTTAAAGAAAATTTAAGTCGTAAAAGCCGAGCCTCAAAATTCGTTCCGAAACGTGCTCCGCGCAGCAACGCTTGTCAGTGCCCGACTAGTTAGTCGGCCAGACCTTCAATTTGGTTTCGAAGGCGCTACTGCTTAACGTCACTAGTTAATGGAAACGGAAGCCACAAATCCAATCAGCACATCTACTCGCACTTCAGCTTCGGACCTTCCCGGGAGCTACGTAGTTTATTTTTATTTTTCACTCACCGAATGAACGATGCAATGCGATTTTCGCGGACCCGACAAAAGGAGAAAATGGCATAACTTTTTAAGAATTTCCGATTCGAATTTTAAACACGTTGCAGAAGAAATCAGAGAATGGCTTTATGTGGACGAACAAGTGATGGATCCCTAATAATAATAATAATCCATGAACGAGTTTGAAATGATTACATGTGTCTTAACTTGATGAACATTCGGAAAACACAACAAAACTATGCTTGAATCAAAACTGTGAGGTTTCTTGCAATATTTTAAAACTAAAGCCAACGAGACAAATTGGATTGCGAGATCACAATGGAGCCTATGAATGAAGCCATCATCATAAGTGAAGATTATTATTTTCTCGAACTAAAGGAAAAGATTATCGTGCAACAGGGAATAATCTTGTTAGAAGTTTGAAACAAAAGTAAGGACATTTTTTATGGGTATATCTGCCGCTATATATACCTATATATAGATAACCCGAGTTAGATTCTTACCTCGAAAATCGTCAGATTATAACAATTATTCTAAGTAATGTGAGTGAAGTAACAAATTAATATTCATGATGTCTTATCTTGAAGATGATTTTGAAAATTACTTTTCTTTGAAATGTATTAAATGCTTTGGGCGTGAAATCTGTGCGTATTGAACCCCATGTGGAAAAATTACAATTATTTTCGTGATTTACTTATTCATTTCCCATTCATGGAACCCCAAATCTTTGTGTTTTACTTTAGTATCTGTCTTTAGACAAACAGCCTCCGAAAAAAAACTATCGGCTGACCTCTCCACCCATTATCACAGCAGCGCTAGTTAAAGCGTCGCACCCAACTTGCGAAAAGTATGATCATTTAGGAAGATTCCAGCGAGACGCTGGCGGGGCGCCCGCGAGGACCCGTCCATCAGCCTGATAGCTCCTCATTAGTTACGTTGCGAAAAGTTTTTATTTGATTCTCCGATCAAATAAACTTGGGTTTCACGATAGTTATATATGGGTCAATTTGGGTGGATGTTTTCGGTTGCGGACAAAAGCGGCTTGTTTGTGACATCACTACTCGACTATACATACTACTGTCTATGTTGGTAATTGCATTCGACAACTTAAAATTAATTTAATTTTGTAGCAGTACCAAAAAGCTTAAACCAGGCGTCGAAAAGCAGTATCCAAATATCATTAACGCCACCATTCACCAACCCACAACATCCAAATTCTTTGAATCGTGTTCTAGGGCGTTGCCGCGTAATTGAGCCACATTCTATGCGGCTGCCTTAAAATTGAACGAAATTAAACTTTGAATCAAACGTAGATGACTTAATGCTTTTTCTGTGTTTGCATTCCCTTTTCCAGTCTACTTTTAATCTTCACGGGGAAGTTTGCTCGAGTGTCGAGTGCTCCCTGGCTTATTACTTTGAATACAATTACTGTGGAAGGGCCCTTACCCGTATTTTCTCTTCAGCCGTGTTTTATACATGTAAGTACCTACATTGGCTGCCGCGCCTCTGCGCTGCGTTCCGATAGTTTATAATGGAGTTGTTTGTTTTATAATGGAGCTCACTGGAAAGCAGTTTTTCACTTCATTTGTTTTTGCTGCGTTTGCAAAACAATTTGGTTGTATTTCATATAGCCTGCCCCCTTATTCAGAGAGTCCACTGCGAAGTTCAAAATTCAAATTCAAATTCAAAAAGAGTTTATTTCCATAAGAAACACATAGGTAACATTTGGAGAATGACAAATCTTAAACTGACACATGTATAAGGTACAGGGAAATATAGAACTCAATTTGAATTCCGTCACCTCAATGTTTTAGATGCTGGAGGCAAAGAGTTATACGTTATTTTTTACAGAATTGGAGCAAACACCTTCCCAAGCTTTCTTGTCTTCTACATAATCTGATATTTTGTAGTAACCTTTTTTAAATAAGTGATTTTTAACAACATTTTTAAATTTATTTACAGACAGTTCTTGTAACTCAGTCGGTATTTTGTTGTAACAGCGAATACATTGCCCTTTAAAAGATACATTAACCTTATGGAGCCTAGTAGTAGGTATAGCCAGTTTATTCCTATTTCTAGTGTTGACATTGTGCCTGTCGCTATTCTTAGGAAATTTATCAATATTTTTGTGGACGTACATTAGGTTTTCATAAATATACTGACACGGCACTGTCATAATGTTAATTTCCTTAAATTTACCACGCAGTGACTCTCTGGGACCCACATTCTAGATTGCACGAACAGCCCTCTTTTGCAGCACAAATATTATGTTAATGTCTGCAGCGTTCCCCCACAGCAGTATGCCGTAAGACATAATGCTATGGAAGTAGCTGAAGTAAACTAGTCTAGCTGTTTTCACGTCCGTAAAAAGACGGATTTTTTTAACTGCATAAACTGCGGAACTGAGTTTTTTTGATGGCTTATCTATGTGTGGGCCCCACTGTAGCTTATTATCTAAGGTGATTCCTAGGAATACCGTGCTATCTACAATTTCTAAATTTTCACCTTTAACATTAACATTAGCCGAGACTTGTTTAACATTGGGGAGTATAAACCGAATACATTTAGTTTTGTTATTGTTCAGTAAAAGATTATTAGCACTAAACCAATTGACTACCTTTGAGATTGCATTATTCACATCGTCAAAGTTCAAACTGCGTCGTTTCATTTTAAACAAAAGTGAAGTGTCATCTGCAAACAGTACAATCTCATGATTATCTCTGACAAGATGTGGCAGGTCATTAATATAAACCAAAAACAGGAATGGCCCGAGTATGGAACCCTGCGGTACACCCATATTAACAACAGACCCTGGAGATCGTTTTACATTAATGTCAACTCTCTGTATCCTGTTATTTAGATAAGAAGAGAGAAGATCTAAAGAGTTATCCCTAATTCCATAGTGATGTAATTTCCTGATCAATGTCCCATGGTCAACGCAATCAAAAGCCTTAGACAAATCGCAAAATACTCCTAGAGCATCATGCGGCTCCTCCCAGGCATCATATATATGTGATATTAACTCAATACCGGCATCAGTTGTTGATTTGTCTTGTGTAAAACCAAATTGTTTAAAGTGGAGCATGTTGTTGGTGTTGAAATGTGTAAGAAGTTGATTCAAAATTACTTTTTCAAATACTTTACTAAATGTAGGCAATACCGATATCGGTATGAAGTTAGAAGGGTCAGATGTACTGCCCGATTTAAACAAAGGTACTATTTTACTGTGTTTCATTAAATCAGGAAACACGCCAGATTCAATAGATGCATTAAATATGAAAGCTAAATCAAGTGCAATAACATTTATTAGGGGCTTCACAACATGAACAGAAATATCCCAGAGGTCTGCAGTTTTCTTAACATTTATTGATTTAATAATATGTTTATCATCTACATAATTAAACGAGAATTGATTTTCACATCTAGGTACATAGTCTTTTAGCAAAGATTCAGCGGCTACTTTAGAAGAGTCTTAAGACTTTGTAGTAGAGATTGGGATAACAGTAAAAAAAATTCAAACGCTTTAGCTACATCAATATCATTTTTGAAAGTAATATCATTAATTTTTAATTCATATTCATTGTTTTTAATACTGACCTTTCCAGTCTCCCTTTTAATTATATCCCAAGTTGATTTAATTTTTTTATCACTTTTTCTTATTTTAGATCTAATATAATTTGATTTTGCAATTTGACAAACTTTTTTAAAGATTTTTGAGTACTTTTTTACTTTATCCATGAACTCTTCACTATGATTCCAATGTTTTTCACTATATAATTCATATAAATTTTGTCTACTTTTAAGTATACCTACTGTGGTCCACTTACTAAAGTTAAGTTTGTCTGAGACCACAATCGATCTGGTAGTAAATACTGCATTGAACGCATTGCTGTATTTGTAAAAAAAAATACAATATGACTCATTAGGGTTATTATTAGAGTAATTGATAGGTAGTTTGCTATCCCAATTCAATTTAAACCTTTCAAACCGATGTGCATTCACAGGTATGTATTGTATCTTTCTTGTAGAACTTTTTTTAAGTTGAATTTCTAGTCTAATGTATTGACCTAAATGGTCTGACTTTAAATTACTTATAATTTTTTTAAGTACAATTTTTTCATTTGGATAAGCAAATATATTGTCTATACAATTTGCTGAGGTTTCAGTTATTCGAGTAGGTTCCATGAAAAGTGGCTTAAAGTTGTGAGAATTAAATAAGTTAGTTAGTCTCGTACTAAGGGAGTAAGTTTCTAATAAATTTACATTGAAGTCTCCACATATCATAAGAGTTTTATTAGATTTTGATACTTTAAATAATATGTCATCCATGACTTTTTCAAAAACATCAAATGAACCTGATGGTGGGCTGTAAACGCTTATTACAATTATGCGCTCCAATTCAACACATGTTACTTCAATGTGGCTTTCAACTGATAAACAAACTATGTCATTACGATTTTTGAACTTTATGTGTTTATTTAGAAATATTAGAGAGCCTCCACGAACAGCTTGTGATCTGCAAAAAGAACTACCAACCTGGTGGTTACTGAAATTGAACATGAGCTCATGGCTTTTTAGCCAATGTTCTGTTAGACATAAAATATCAATATTAAAAGAGTTCATGTACAATTCCAACTCTAATAATTTACTGCTAATACCTTGAATATTTTGGTGGACCAGATTAGTAAACTTTGCATTTATTTTACAATATTGAATATTTCTGTTTTTATGATGTACTTTATTAATATTATTTGATGGGCTAGAGACATCCTCTATTGTCGTCGTATCTAATTTAAATGACTTGGAAAAGCTTCCAAGGTTTTGTTTGAAACATCAGTATAATGCTCAATAGAGGCATTATTCGTAGCCAAATTTTTGGCTGTTATATAAAAAATAGGACAGCGAATTTGCTACTTGTCTTTTATTATAACTAGGAAGGTAATATTTACCTTTAGTCAAATAATATTTATTTCTACTAACAAAATTATTAGTATCCATTACATGTATATTATTATTGCATGATATAGTATGCAAGGTCATATTCAGCTTATATCTAAGGTTGTTTTCTGATTGTGGCAGGCTGTCGCTGTAAGGGAATGTGAACATAACAATTTGTTTTACTTTTAAAGAACAGAGCTTGTCTAAATATTTAATTAAGTCAGACTTGTTCACATTACCCCTATTACCGAGGTATATGATTAAATAACAGTCATCACTATATGTAGCATTATCTACTTTTTGCATAATATCATGCAGATTACAGTTGGGTAAATAATTATTTATTACCATATGCTCCATAGATATATTTAATAATTGGCCCATATTTTTTCCAAGTTGGATATGAAGTGCTAACATCCAGAAGGGAAGTAGCTGATGGATCACAGTCCGGCACCCAACAGCAGCTCTCCAATATTTTAGTTTCTAGGCTAACCTGGCTACTGAAAACTGCATCCATAGCTAGATTCAGTTCCCTGGTTTCCGCTCTGGTTTTGCCATAGAGGCTAATGTAGTGCCCCAGGGAGCGCTCTGCCTGGTCAAGTTTGCATCTTAGCTCATGCATGTTGTCCTCATAGCTAATCTGATTATAATTAAGCTGAGCAGTACACAGCTCCAGTTTATCTAAAACCCTTCTTTTATTATGAAGCTTTGTTACAACCTTTGTTACAAAATTTTTGTGTGCTGTCCCTGCTGCTGGCTGCCACATTACACACTGAGTCATCTTTAGTAAGGTCAATAGCCATAGTGGGCAAGCTACAGCCCGCAACAGAGACATGGCCCAAGGAAGTATTTACTGCTACCAATTCATCAAATAAGCTCTGCGTGGTCACTGTGGCAGAGCTCATAGCCGCTTCTTCCAGCTGTGTGATATGTTGGTGGGCATCACACAGTTCCTTCTCCAGGATTGAAGTTCTGTGCAGGACGGACTCAAACTCAGTGACACAGTGCTCATCAAACCCATTTAGTATTAGTTGCAGCCTATCCCGTTCCTCAGTAATAGAAATATTAATCGAATGTAGCGCGGACAGTTCCCTCTTTAATTTTTGTTTGTTTTCTAAGGTTTCCAAGATAGTTTTTTCATTTTCATCTCTTTCTGCTTCTAATTGTCCCTCCTGTCCCTTTGCTTGCTTTAATTCCTGGAAAACCAGTTGGAGTCTGGACTCCGCTTGGCGAGACAAAGCATTGCGAGTCATCATTATGATTAGTAATGTGAAAACAAAGACAAAAAATATTCGCTATGTAGCAAGGGAAAGGCAAGACAATGTCAGTTGAACACAGTGGCAAGATAGTTTGAATCGTCCTTTGGTCTGTTGGCCCGTGATCGATTATTTTATCACAATTATAATTCCGACCACGTTTATCACTGGGACACTATTAATTGACTTAACAAACACTAAAAACTAACACTATATTCACAAATAGACGAATTTAAACAAAATTATTTAGTTAAAATACAGCACAGCTGTTTTTGACGTGTAGCCTCGGGTGTGGTCCGATTCCGCCTATTATGAAAACTCATATAAGCGTTTGGTGCATGAGGAAATCTTCACCCACATTTTTGATTGAATTTGCGTGTGACTGTGATTTAAAATTCTATTTCTATAATCAAAGTTCAAAGTTCAAGTACAAGGTTCAATTTTCTTCTTTAATGTAGATATTAACATATACTTTGCAAACGTAATTTTTTACCCCGTCTCTAAATTGGACCACTGTGGGAGAAGAAGGGCGAAGAACTCCCATAGATAGATTTTTTGATCTCTTTGGAAAATTGGTTGTGTTTAACTATGTATTACATATATTAATAAATTAATATTTTATCAAGCAGGATCAAATCATTATGAAATAATCAACAGCACGTTTTGTGTTGAGTTAGGTTAACCCCATACAGTCTTTTAAGTAATCTTGAACATTGTAATATCCCTTTTTTGATAATGTCGCTTTAACATGGTTTTTAACTTGCTCCAACGGCAATTTCAAAATCTCCAAAGGTATCATGTTGTAGTAGAGAATGCACTAATCCTTAAAGGATTGCTAATCTTCGCGAGTCTACACCGGGCCGCAACTAGTCTGTACTTATTCCTTAGGTTAACATTATAGCTATCGATAAATTTGGAAAATCTTGTAAGGTTCTTTCGACTATACATTATAGCTCTTTTCTGTAAAATATAAATAGTTTGTATATCCGCAGCTTTCCACCACAACAAGATATAATAGGACATGACACTGTGAAAGTTATTAAAATATACTAGCCTAGCTTATGTGTTTTGTCTGATGTTCATAACAGCGTCGACCGAAGAAATTAATCTACCAGTTAATGTATCTATGTGGGGTCCCCACTACGATTTGCTATCAATGGTTATTCCAAGAAACTTCGTATCATTTGCTTATTCTAAGGTGTTTTTGTCTTTCACTAAACTGGTCTCTACTTGCCTGGTATTTGGAAGTAATAATTTGATACACTTGTTTTACCAACGTTTACCAATCAATTATTAACTATGAACCAATTCAAGGTTAAAGACCATTAAACTCATAATCATCATCTTTTTGTCTTTCAATTTTGAAGACCAGTTAAGTATCATCAGCAAACAACACTATGTCAGTCAATATCCCCACCATCAAAGGCAGATTGTTTATATATACCAAGAATAAGAAATGGCCTAATATTGAACTTTGTGAACCGCCAATTTTTACACCATCAGATTTAACGCCGTTGACTTCCTTTCTGCCTTTTGAATTCTATTGCTTAAGTATAATCTTAGTAGATAAAACACTTTATTTCTTACTTCATAATGATTTAATTTCATTAGTAGCGTATCAAGATCAACACAATCAAATGCCTTCGACAGATCGCAAAAAACTCTTACAGCATCCTATGCGGCCTCACATGCAGAATAAACATGAGCTATAAGCACAGGATATAAGGGTAATATCTGCATCCGTAGTCGATTTACTCCTATTGAATCCGTATTGTTTGGCGTGGATTGATTTAATCAAGCCATATTACCCTCTTTGCCAAATAATAAAATAAAGGTAAGCTAATCCTGAAATAAATCAAAAATTCAACACAATAAAATTACAGTAGAGTACAAGTAAAATAACAATATCAACCGACAGAGAACATGTACGCAACAATGAAATATAACATACACATTTCAATCCCCGAAACCCTCGCAAACTACAACATAAATGAATACCGATCCTGACTTCTTTGCGGTAGAGCTGGCGGTAATATTCCAACGTGACGTAAGCCAAAAACCAGCAACATATGGTTAAGACGTCCCGTACCGTATCCGACATATAACTTTGTTTCTTTGTTCGAATATAATAATGGAATGACTCGCGATTTTTCGTGCCTCCTCACGAATGAGATGTGAAGTCGGTGGGGAAACTCATTCACGTTAGTGCCGTCTTTATTTTGCGTGCCAGCCGTGTCGTAGTTGATGCCTTGCTTATTGTGTAAATGGTTATAGTTTTAGTATTAACAACTAAGGCGAACCAATTGTGATATCTCTTGATAACTTGTCTAAATAAGAACTGCATTCCATACAATTTATGTTACGTTTATTTTAAAAATAAGACTTTAATCTTATTCACGGGAACTAAACATGAATTTAAATCACTATGTGAATGCTCGAACCTATAGGTGTTATAGTTTCTTCATAAAGTGTACCACATAGTGGCAGGCTCGCTTCGCTCTCCGCCTATTAATGTTTTTGCTTATTGATAAAATTATCATGAAGTAAATTATAGAATAGGTACTGAACTAAAAAGTCATTTTAAGAAGGATCTCCCGCGTAATAGTCAGTTGTATTTCGTTTATATATTCAATATCGGGACGATAATAATACGCATGGACAAATTCGTAATAAGAATCGTATCAACTGTTATTGCCTAGAATAAAAACACAACATAAACAAATTTCACATTGCTTATTAAGTTTTCGTACAATTTACTCTCGAGATTTCCGCGCAACGAAATATTCATCCATTAATAAATATTTAAGTGAAAAATTAAAGGTAAATTTGTCAGCGCAAAGCAATAAAATTCTCATATCGCAGGTATCCCCCAAATATAAGACGACATAAATTAAAGCGTTGCGGGCCGGGAGTAATTTGAAATATTGAGTGAGGTCGGAACCGTGAGCCAAGCCCGCGATCGATATCGCGCTCTCCTACAAATCACGACTCCTTGGTATTAGGGCTGAGTGCGCCGCTGATACATTGCCTTGGATAAAAATATTCTCCCAGCTAAGCGACCTGTTGATACTAGATATGGGGATTCCACGGGCGAATGTATGTCCTATTCTTTGTGTGATTAATAGGGTTTTCCGTTTCCCTTCGTTTCTCACGGATACGGGCTATTTTCATGAGATCAATAAATGTTTTATCAGGCCAAACTGGCCGGACTTTAGAATTTCAATTGATTGCCAAAATACGCATTTTCCATATCCATAGCACTAAACAAAAATATTTTTATTAAACGCATGATATTGGTTATCCAGAATATGTCTAGGTTTACAGTGAAATTGTAATATTGAATTACTCCGGTGAATTTGGTACTGACACTGTATTCTCTCGTTATCTGGTGATGACAGATGTAAAATTGTTTACCTGGAACAAAAGAAACAATATTTGTTATAAAACGTTGTTACAAAGGCCATAGAAAATTTATGGGTAAATAAATGAATCGGTTTGGGGGAGTAGCTATACCTAGACCTCCACGCAAAAATATAGAATACGTCATTTCAAAATACTGGGTGACCGGTAAGTAATTCGATTTATTATTTTGAGGGGTTAAAATGGAGCCCATTTTCAGAGAAGTTCACCATATAACAAACACATCCCATATCCAAAAAATATTCGGTTTCGGGTAATTATGGTTTTTAACATTTCTTTACATGTCATTACGAAATTTTTTATCACTTTGGGTAACTATTTGATTATAATTTGTTAGCTAATAGCATAAAGTAAAAAAATACAGTTTGTGGAGCTCCTTGGTCAAATGGGTTTCGAGAATCCTGACCATGTACCAATGAGATAATTAATTTAGACATTCGGCTTGATCTTACTCGTATCCGGGTAAAGGCCCGTGCCTCTCGGTGGGGTCATTGAAGGGCTACATTTATTATTATGATTAAATGTTGATATAGTGAGCCAATCAACTCAGCCGGTTTAGACTCGCGAAGGTCTTTCTTTCAAGGGTCAATGCATTCTCTACTACAACAAGAGATACCTCTTGGAGATCTTGAAATTGCCATTTGAGCAATTTAAAATCCATGTTAAAGCGACTTTGTCAAAAAAGGGATATTACAATGTTCAAGATTACTTAAATGATGGGTCTGTATGGGGTTAATCTGGCTCAACACAGACCTTGCTGTTTATAATTTTGTAATTATTTATTCCTGCTTATTAATTATGATAATGACTAAATATTATATTTTATCTAAAAATCAATATGTGGGAGTTTCTACGCCCTTCTTCTCCCACAGTTGTCCAAAGTAGAGAAGTGGTAAAAAATGATGATTGCTAAATATATGTAAATATCTACAGTAATAAAGACATTTGGAATTTGGAATTTGGACTCACGTGATGAGAAAACTAAAACTAATTTTAAATTTTAGAACAGCGATTTCGTCAAAAAGTATGTAGAAATGAGCATACAATTTGATCAAAAACTTCCTTGTTTTATTAGCTATGTCTCAAAGAACTCATTCGAATCAAAGCGGAGATATACGCCGCAGGGGGAAGGAAATATAAAATATATTTTTCCATTCAGTCGCATGACTAATGAGTGAGCTTCGAGTGAGCTGCGCAAATTGCTAGAAGCATCTAAGTTTCCGTCGCAATGCGTCCAGGTCTGATAGAGTCTGCTCAGGCAGATAAATAATAACTCGAGTGGGTTCTGTGTCGAGAACATCCCATACTAGACCGATTTCAGAGGTGTGATAAAAAACCTGAGCTGTCGGGTTAAAACCTGTCCGTTCAGTTTGCTAGTTAAGTTTTGACGCTTGAGAATACAGAACACTGATTTTTAAAGAAAACCAGAAAATATGTTTTGTTCATGATGTCTCGTAGCCACCTAAACTACATATCTATATGCTATGCGCTTTTCACTTTCATGGGTCAGTTTTTTGAGTTTTATAGGAACAGTGACAATCACTTTTTTCATAATTCTGACTCGACATGGGGATGTAGACAGGCCCAATTAAATATATATATATATATACCGAAATAACGCCTTACTGCTTCCTGTGAGCCAAATTTCAAATTCATAGGTTGATAGTTTTTGGATACAAAGTTCACCACCGCCATTAATTGCAATCTCTCACGTGCACGGTGCTGCGCGAGTATTCTTTTTCTTTCACCCCAGCGGGGATTAGAACCCGAAACCTCTAGCAAGTGCGGCAGATCCCCAAACCGCAATACCACAAAGGTCGTTCATAATTCTTTTGAAGAAATTGCTTTCAAAATCAATCCTTTTTAAGAAGGGGAAGCCGCCACCAGTCCTCCTAAAAGGTTGTCAATTGCGAACCTCAATTGCTGAATCCAACATATAACATTCTCCAAAAAATATTATCTGTCAAAGTTATGGTGGGGGTTCAGAGGCCGTGCTTTTTAGTTTTAGTTTTTGCCAAGTGCCAATTTAAGATTTTTAGCTCCCTTTGGTCCTTTAAATTTTCAGTATTCAGTGCAGTATTCAAGTAGTGCACATTGTTTCTCTATGTACCATGTAGACGACCCGAATGGCCGAGTCGGCAGTGATCCTGCCTACGACGCCAAGGGTCCCGGGTTCGAGTCCCGGTGGGGGCAAATATTTGTTTGATGAAAACGGATGTTTGTACCCTAGTCATGGTTGTTTATCTGTCTAAGTATAATATGTATCTATATAAGTAAATGTATCGTTGTCTAGTACCCAAGATACAGGAATCCTAGTTTGGGGCTAGATCAATGTGTGTAAATAGTGTCCAAGGTATTAATATTATGTTATTACTATTATTACCAGTATGAGTACGCACATATTGTTGCTAGTTTTAGCTGACGTAGTACTGTCACAAGGCACATTTTACACTAGCAGCTGCTGAGTTGAGCGATCGGAAGTCGCCACGTAATCCTATCTCGTTTGGAACGCGCCGCGGTGGCCGCCGCAAACATTAAAAAAGAGCGAAAATGACATTTCCAATTTTCTACAGTTGCTCCCGGGCAAATTCATTTTATTCGTAGGCCGGGATTTACGCCGCGCGCTGTCTGTCAGACCGCGGCCCCAGGATTGGTCGCTGTAGTTGGCAATATTTCATTTCCATCAAAGGAGTTTCGCTGTACCGGAAACAGGGCACCGGCTTTATTAACGAATAATTTGAACATCGCGAAAGGGGAAAGGCGAGGTTTTTTTTTAAGTTACCTCTCTATCGCTAATTTATTGGGATTTGTTCGAAGATTCAAGGAGCATCGTACAAAGTGAAACGTTGAATCGTAACGGTTCGGCGTGTCACACACGATTTGTGTTTGTTACGGGGCGAGAGTGAGTAATAAAAAATAATTTATATGTGGATGAAAGTGGAATTTGTTTTTGTAGCGCCGTGAGCGCAAAAAGCTTACCTGAAGCAGTGTGCGCAAACAAGTTTTACGACAATCGTAATAACCGAAATGTATGACGGCACTGAGAAGTTGAGCGCTTCTCAAATAATACTTTCATATAAAACTCATGTTGAATATTGCCCCTACGGCCACATTGCGTATATAAGGCGGCGTCTACTTGGGCGGTGATTTGTGATTTCCAAATTTTAGTGTCTCACATTAGAATGTAACATCTCCAGTCATAAAACCCCGACGAAAAAGGAGCGGTGATATATGTTTGAAGCGTTTGAAGTGTTTGCATTTCTGTGTGTGTGACTGTTTGTAGATGGACAAAAATGACTGCGTTTTTGACGTGATAACGTCTTAAATCGATAAACGATCGCTGCACGCACGAAAAGGTGTCACCGCCGAGCTAATCATGCAAGCGAGAGCGCGGAACAAGCGATAGAGGAGCACGATTCGCCTAAACGATTCTTATGACGTTATCACGTAAAATTAGCGACAGCCATATTTTTTTAAAATTGGTAGTAGACTTCACTGCGATGGGTTTCAGCTAGCTATGTTGTATCAAAATCGGTTCAGTTCGAGTTCGAAAGTTATCAGATGAACAAACCAAATTTTACAATTTTTATTGGTTTCACATATTGTGTTATGTTTTTTTTACTTTTTATTGGTTATTTGAATGTTATTAGAAATATATCGTGGCACGTAACGTGGCAATTATTATCGATAATAGATAATAATATGCGTAATTAATAACAATGTCATTTAAACTGTAAGCTTAAAACCACTTAGGTTACCTGTAATGCTCTAAATTGGAACAAGTACTGATGAACAGCTTTAATTAATTTGCATAATAAATGTTATTTTCGGATTATTTCACTTTCTTACTAGATCACGTTCGGATAACGTCTCTTTCTTAAGAGGTCATGCTTGCTTTTTACAGTCAATCAAAATAAATTTAGGTACATTATACGTTTTGTATATCTAACAGGCGTTTTCTCAAATGCAGTACATGGGAACAGACATTTGTATACATATTATAATATATATATTATATATTTGTATTTTTAAATAGCAGAAAAACCCGATCTAACTGAGAGCTGTTCAAATTTATTGATATATGTTAAGCGTCCTCAGAAAGTGACTTTATCCAAAAGTAACCTATTCAGAAAGTGACTTAATCCGAAAGTGACCTAGTCAGAAAATGGCCTCCTCCGCCTGAAAGATAAATGAAAGCATATACAATGGCGCATAATGATTGATCAGGTATTCACGGATGATTTGCTTGCTTTGATTATTCCGGGGTTTTCTCAACTTTCACAGAAAATACGTTAATAACAAAGGCAGGCCCGAAACTCTTAAAGTGTTTGATAAAATAAAGATATTGCACTGAGTGGGTAACCAGGAGCTAATGAGATAAACTTGCAGATGTTAATGAGTATAGGTATAGTAGACATATACGTCAGAAATATCGAGTTATTGTTGATCTCTGGGTCTTTGACGTCAGTGGGCCTAACACATTGTATTACAGTCGGTCGGCTGGTTCATGCTATTCTTCCGATACTCTGTGTCCTCAGTATTATGAATTGTAATAGCTTAATCTGGTCCCAAAATTGTTGGGTGTGGGAACAAGTCCGCCTGCCACTCGTATTGATTGTTCAATGTTCAGACCGGTGTAACATTCCTGTTTTTTGAACAAAAGTACCGTAGCAGCTTAGCCGCCGGAAGTTCCGGCGAAAATATGTATAATTTTGTTTGCATTGTGTGAAGATTTGTGTGAAAAATCTGTGAATTGTTTATTTTATTTTATAACCATCAATGCTTTAGAATGTTCCTATGTATTTGTTTTGTATACATATTTTATGTAAGTTTTTCAATTACATTTTATGGATCGTGTCCTTGCTCTAGTTATGTCTAGTTGCCAATCGAGTCCAGTTATAAAAGCTTGTTATGTGAATTTTCATGTGCAATACATATAGACGCAATATACGAAATAGTTTTTTACCTACATAACTTTAACTTATTTTCGATGCTCCATATTTTATTTTTATACCAGTCTTAAACATTGTAATGCTACACTACTGTGTACACAACATAGACTTTAAAATATATAGGAAGCAATAATAGGGCTAAATTGCCCTACATTAAATTTGCACTAATTAATAATTTATTTTGAAATAAGTACGTATGTTTTATATAAATAAATTGATAAATAAATATTAGAGGACAATCTTACACAAATCAAACTAGGCCCATAGTAAGCTCAACAAGGCTTTTGTTATGGGTACTAGATGACGATATAATTAATAGAGACAAATGTAAAAACCCCTTCTGACCCACCTTACCACCGCCCATACCCCCAGTGGTACGGTGGGTAATTATTTTTCGCTACCCCTTCCGACCCACCGTACCACCGCCCATACCGCATTGGTACGGTGGGTAATTATTTTCGCTACAATAATTACCCACCGTACCACGGGGGGGGGGGGGGGGTACGGTGGGTCAGAAGGGGTAAAAACATAGAAAATATCCAAGATTAAGAAACTTCATGCTCATCACACAAATATTTGCCCTTACCGGGATTCGAACCCAGGACCGTCAGCTTTATATGTACCTACCTAAAAATACAATTCGTTATGTTGTGGGTCGTCGTGACAGCTCCCGGCTTCACCTCATACAATGTATGTGCCTGTTTATTTATGTTAAATAAAGTACGTAGTAGTTATTTCCCAAGCAAATGTCAGATACTAAGGAAGCCTTCCAGAAATTGTAAAAATTAAAAATTTGCGAATTAAAAAAGTTAGCAATGCGTTTATTCAAGCGTCACTATACAAAAAACATAATCATAATCATTTATTCATTGCTTACATGTGGTACAAAACATAATCATAATCATTTATTCATTGCTTACATGTGGTACAAAACATAATCATAATCATTTATTCATTGCTTACATGTGGTACAAAACATAATCATAATCATTTATTCATTGCTTACATGTGGTACAAAAATGAAAAAATAAGGTTAAGTCCCAACACATGCGCCTTGCAAGGGCATTGCAAGATTATTATTTTATGCTTACGTTTAAGGTAAGTACTTAGGTTATATTATCGGTTGCTATTTTAACATATAAGCCACCTAAACCACAAACTAGATATATATGAAATAAAATTTAATTTTAGTGAATAAAATATGAAAAACTAAAATTATTGATTAATAATTTTAGATTCCAATTGGATTGTATTAATAAATTATTCAGAGAAGGCATAAAACTCTTTTAAAAAGCATAAAATTGTAAAAAGTATTGCTTATTAAGAATTTTCTTAAAAGGTCTTAGAATGTTTAAAGTTTCTATATTTTTTATAGTAGGTGGTAGGTATTTAATGTACATGTTTTAAGGGGCTGCTGCTACAAATTATAGGTTAGATACTGTTACTCCGTCCAGCTAATCTTGGACGGAGTCTGAGGTTTTCTGGGCGTTTACGAATAGGGAACATGTGTTGGTATTTCCTATAAAATATTGTCAATTCCAAAACATAGATCGAAGTCAAAGTGAGAATTTTGTAGGTCTTGAGAATGGTCGACAGCTGGTCATTTGAAACTTACAGGAAGAAAGTACAAGTTTTCGTACTTTTGTTTGATTTTATTATTATAGAGGCTTTATGACATAAAGTGAATTTTAGTTATATTTCTGTATGCATTTTGAATTCCAGATTTAAAAATTAAATATAATACCCACGAATATTGTGTTTTCTTCATGTATAATAATAATAATAATTAACCTGGTATGAGTGAAAAAAGTACCCACGTGATAATAATAAATTGGTTGTTACTTGAGCATTTGGGACTACATTTAATGGAATTGCAATGTATAGTAGTATTTTCATATATTTCGTTGCTAATTGCTAATCATGAGCTTGCATTCGCCAACGTTTAAACCTAAATTGATCACTTTTGCTTGGTAGGAAAGACTTCCGAAATTTGCATCAAAATCTGTTTTTTTTTTACAATTTCGCACCAGATTTTAAATTATATACTTATTATTTCCTTAATTGCTGTTTAAAAAGTTCTGCAAACTCATACAACGGCTAACAACGTTTCTAACATTATATAAGTATGCTGAAGGTGAAACTCTAAGTTCTGCTGTCGGGGTGCGCAGCCTTAACTGTGTGTATTAGACGAATAATAATAAATTATCGAATAATGACAATTTAACAACTATCTATGGATGTGTGATATAGTAATGAAACTTTATTTGTATTTTTTTAAGTATTAGGATATAGAATCTGATGAAAGGTCGGAATTCCTGCAACAACTTTTATTTTGGTCTTGTAATAAAATAAAAAATTATAAAATAAATATTAGAGGACAATCTTACACAAATCGAACTAGGCCCATAGTAAGCACAACACGGCTTGTATTGTGGCTACTAGACGACGATATATTTAATAGAGATCAATACATAGAAAACATCCAAGACTTAGTCTTGGATGTTTCCAAGTTGTGTTAATGTTGAAACAAATATTCATGCCCATCACACAAATATTTGCCCTTACCGGGATTCAAACCCAGGACCGTTATCACCACTGTTATCACCATCACCAGCTTTCACCACTGGAACCCATATAAATATTGGTGTACCCCAGGGTTCTATCTTAGGTCCGTTCCTTTTCTTAGTGTACATGAATGACCTGCCTTATATGGTGGAAAAAATTACTCAGATTGTTCTATTTGCTGATGACACATCTATTATTTTCAAGGTGAAAAGACAAGAAGAAATTCTAGACGACGCAATTAGTACACTCTCTCATGTGTTAAGTTGGTTCAATGTAAACAACCTGTTATTGAACTCAAAGAAGACTAAATGTATCAAATTTTGTTTGCCTAATGTAGGTTGAAAGCAGTGTAAGAATAGGATCTGAAAGATTGGACCTCGTTGAGGACACAATCTTTCTCGGAATCACTATAGATTCGAAACTTCAATGGGGTCCTCACATAACTCATCTCGCACGAAAACTTAGCTCAGCCGCTTTTGCGGTCAGACAAATCAGATATCTTACAAATGTTCAAACTGCCAGATTGGTTTACTTTAGATATTTTCACAGTATTATGTCTTATGGAATATTGCTCTGGGGGAGAGCAGCAGATATAAATACGATATTGGTCTTACAAAAAAGGGCTATCAGGGCGATATATCAATTAGATGCTAGGGAATCATTAAGAGAAAAATTCAAAGAAATTAATAAACTTACGGTTACCTGTCAATATATACACATATACGAGAATATCATGCAAGTAAGAAAAAACATAGCTTTATTTAAAATTGTAGGTGATAGCCATACAATTAACACTAGAAATAGAAATAGGTTAGCACTACCATTATTTAGACTAAGTAAAGTAGGCACATCATTCATGGGGCACTGTATTCGCTTCTACAATAAAATACCACAGGAATCATTGATCCTTCCTGAAAAGAGGTTCAAAAACTATGTTAAAAATGAGCTGATAAGAAAATCCTATTATAGTATTAAGGAATACTTAGATGACAAAACTGCATGGTCCATACCGTCTCAGCGCACAGAAATTCGACGAGGGGCAATGGATCAAGTCTATTACTCGCCGGCGAATTTCCTTAGACCGAAACCAGTACCTGTTGTAAAATCACTTAAAAAAAATAAGGTATGGGGGAGTTTCTTGCCATTTCTTCTTAACCCCGAGGCCCACCTTCCGAAACGGTGCAGTCTTTTTTTATATATATAAAAAAATTACTTTTAGTTATAAGTAAGAATAATTTTGACGTTGAGTAAGATAATTTATTTATTTATATGCAATAAAAAAAATGACTCTGACTCTTGACTCCTTTTGATAGAAAATAAACGAATTCGGAAAATTTTGTATTTAATAATTGGCTAAGCGTCCCCTGTGGCGTTGCGGGTAGAGGCTCTGCCTGCCAAGCGGGATGTCCCGGATTCGAAACCTGGCCGGGGAACAAGAACAATGGTGTGAACGGTCCAGTGAGAGTCAGACTCGCGCTCAAAGGGTTCCGTACCACCGCACAGGAACATTCAAGATTCTTGCATCTTGATGCCACTGTGCTTGGTACGGAACCCTTTGTGCGTAGGTATCTTTAATTTCCCTGTGTGCTTAGATAGCAAAATGTTGTTAACAAAGTTATGGGTGTAAAATGTTACTTTCATACATAGCCTTGTATATGTGGTATTGTAAGAAATTGCCCTCCTACCCCATTATTTAAGCCATAAATTTCTCTATATTTTCCCTACAAAGAAAATGTAGAGAGATGTGTAGTTTAAATAGAAAAAAACGTAATATGTACCTATAAATTTCTATATTGACATGAACTGTTTATGTAAGGAACTGATGGTCTTTTGTTGCCTATTTTCATAAAAATCTACGCATTTCAGCTTTATATAAAAATATATTTGAGATCCTCGCAACAAGTTGTTTAATTTGACATGTAAAACGAATTTTTATTTTGTATTTTCTGATTTGCTCCCAAATTGTGCTCCCTTTGTTGTAACGATACATTTCTCATCCTTTTTCCTATATAACTTAGATTTTGTTTGGATCAGTTGTGTCGGAGATTAGGTAGGGAAATTGTATTTTTTTGTAAATTTTCTTAAGTATTTCAAAGTTATGTAAAAATTTTAAATATAAGTCGTGATGCGAGGTTTTTTCATTTTGGTACCGATATGCCCCTTAAAATTTCCCCCCAAATTCAAATATTTGCTCTTAACACGATCGTATTTGGGTACTAAAATTCAACATAATCAGTTCAGAATTCGGTCGTTTAATATAACTTTTGCACAGGATTGCAGAGGATTGATCCTTTTATTTATTTTTAAGGTACGCAACCCTAAAAAAACCTTAGGTCTATGAGGTTTAGGGTACAGGGTACAGGACACAGGATGTCCTAGTGTGTAGCCATAAATAAAGTATGTTTATAAATAAATAAATAAATTAAGGCACAACTGAAAAAGAAAATGCGAAACACTTGATTGTTTTTTGTTGGTATGATATAGTTAATAGTATTTAAAATTAATATACAAAACTCCCGCTTTCCCAATACATAAACACGCGTAGTCCCTAAATCAATAGATCGCAAAAGAATGTTCGGCTGTCGGTCTGTATAAATAATACTTACTTTCCTATTATCGTTATGTGTTTTCACAATGTATCAATCAATCTCAGTAAAGGACACCCAACTCGGGCACAAACAAACTATTCTCCATCCCGCGTTTTACGGAGTTTGTTGTCTGAAAGTGGGCAAACAAAAATAATTTCCGTCGGATTGCTTTCCTAATATTTGGACTAGTTTACGGGATTTCGTCAAAGTTACACTGAAGTCTCTATCTTCTCTTTTCTATTCTGCTTTCAACTGGATTTGGGTTTCGCAGCCCTTGTGAAATCAATCTGATTCTAATCAAGTAAGAAACTCAAATAAAGAACGATTAAACAATATAACAACGACTTATAATTTTATTTGTATAATTTTTATCATGTATTTTAAGAGCTGACTAGATAACGCTTACCAGCCAAACCTGCTAAGATATTTTTTTTATGATTGTATATTCACAAGTAATTGCTTACATTCTGATTACAGCGGTCAAATATTTTTGTTCCCAATTGCTAGCAAGGCTAAATTTGATCCATCATTTTATAGGCCAATTATAATATAATCCATAGAATAGTATAGGAAAACCTAGATAATATTTTGCCAGCCCCGGATTTCTTATGAACATAACCCGAACAAAATTGATATAGACTTCTTTAACATTATTCAAATAGAATTCAATAAAGTTTTAAAATTAACGAAAGTCATTAAATAAAAATGTAATGACTGGTCAACTTTTGGAATTCGTAAAATTAAATTATCTTGTGTGACCTTAGAACAAAAAACCTATATTGATAGAAAATTTCAAGATAAGATTTCAACATATTTAAAAAAAAATAAGTTGGTTTGTAGTAATGCAAAACACTGTGATAGAAAAATATATAATTCAAATAGTATAATGAAACATGTTTGGGAAATAATAAACCTTGAAACGTGCAAAGCCATACCTACGGACAATGAATTCTGTTCAAATGAATGTGATGATGTTATTAAATCTAACAATGATATAGCTTGGACTTTCGAAACATTCTTCACCATATCACCCTTACTCACAACAGAGCGACTAAACTCATCCCCACATGAAGCAGAGAAATTGTTAAAAAACAGCTCTAGTGTCAGTGATGTAGATTTAAAATTTAATCATGAATATGTGTAGTTATAGTCAAAGTCATTGCTTCAGTAATTCTGGTTACGATGGAGCATTCCCAGACGTCACGAAACATGATAAACTGATACCTCTGTTAAATTTGGGAGACAAGGGTGATCCTCCACATTTCAGACCAATATCTACTTCCAGCACTAAGAAACATATTTGAAAGATTATTCTCAATCTCACACTTCAACCGCACAAAACAACTCCTAGCCAAACAATATTGTTTCGACTACGGATACAGGCTTTCCCCTTATATCTGCCATTTTATCTGACTTTTATGTCTCTGCATGGGAGGCCGCTCAAGATGCTAGGCGTTTTTACGATCTGGCGAAGGCATTTAATTGTTGATTATTGTACATTTCTAATGATGTAAAATCATTACGGACGAAAACGCTGTATCTACAAAGATCATATTTAAGCAATTATTTCCATATATTTTGGGCCGAATGGTCAGCCGATTTGTATGCAGAAATGAAAAAAAATCTTGCTGTGATCCATCTCGTGTTATAATGAAATATTTTCAGAATAACTTCCTCAACAACCTCTTTAAATTTTACTTCTTAAGTTAAAAATGTTAAATGTTAGTGTTTCTGCTACATATCGTAAACGACATTATTATGCAGCCCGACCCAGCTAATTATATTTCTAACTTTACACTAACATCTAGTGTCGAATCAGTGACCATATTGTTGTGGGACGAAATCCGTGTAGGTTTTACATAAAAATATTCTGCACAGATGGAGGTCAAAAGCAGATAAGGAATTGGGTCGTGAGATTTGCCTTCTTAGAAAAGGTCAGAAATTCGGGCGAAGTACTCATCATCATCGTTACGTTTAGCTACAGTGCAAGTTCGGTACTCATACATACGTTACGTATATCTACAGTGCAAGTACTCAGTATCAGTATCAGTATCACTTATACATATGTTACGTATAGCTACAGTGCATGTTCGGTACTTATACATACGTTACGTATAGCTACAGTGCAAGTTTGGTAGTTATACATACGTTACGTATAGCTACAGTGCAAGTTTGGTACTTATACATACGTTACGTATAGCTACAGTGCATGTTCGGTACTTATACATACGTTACGTATAGCTACAGTGCAAGTTTGGTACTTATACATACGTTACGTATAGCTACAGTGCATGTTTGGTACTTATACACATGTTACGTATAACTACAGTGCATGTTCGGTACTTATACATACGTTACGTATAGCTACAGTGCAAGTTTGGTACTTATACATATGTTACGTATAGCTACAGTGCATGTTCGGTACTTATATATACGTTACGTATAGCGACAGTGCAAGTTTGGTACTTATACATATATTACGTATAGCTACAGTGCAAGTTTGGTACTTATACATATATTACGTATAGCTACAGTGCATGTTTGGTACTCATACATAAGTGACATATAGCTACGTGCATTTTCGGGGTAGTTACACACCTCGGCTCTTAAACCGTTTTGAGAGTCCGACTTTTTGATTGCGTGGAAGAGATGTTGCTGGAGTCCGTAAGGGTAGAAAATGTATCAAGTTTGGAGCTGATGATTACTCAAAAAGTCGTAACTGATAGGTTGCCATGTTACAATGGCTACTAGGTAAGTAGTTGTCCTTAGTACTATACCGTAGATTGCAAGGCTTTACTAGTGACTCATGTTATGCAAAATAAAGTAATCCTCCATGAAAGCGATTTCTATGGTAGTTTCTAATAGCGCTCTCATGTTCCATCATGAATTAATTAATGTAGCCCATTAATGTCCCTGTGTGAGAGGCACAGGTCTTTACCCGGCTACGAGTAAGATTAAGCCTTACTCCACCACGCTGGCTCAGTGCGGGTTGATGGAAGGGTTTTATGACTACTACCACGTAGCGATAGTAGCCGGGACCTAAAGCTTAACGTGTCATCCGAAATACTGAACATCCGATAATGTACTTAAGATAAATTAATTACCTTATTAGTACATGTTCAGGCATCGAACCTGCATCTCCTGTATGAGAAGCAAGCGTGAAACCCTGTTAAACCATTGGATGTATGTTACGCCATGCAGCCAAGTAATGTGAGTTTTTTTTTTAAATAAAGTGAAACCTATTCATGTCGCTCCGACAGTTCATCTTCGGTAATGTGCGCTCACAACTTTCTTACCTTGGAAATACGAAGAAAATATATCCAAATCGGATTTACCTTCGAAAGTACTACTGTAAAAGTGTTAAGGTGTGTGGGGAATGCGGCCTAGAGATTGAATCCACATGTGGCCCCTGAACAAGATGAATGAAGCGGGGACCCCGGGATGCCAAGAAGTATACAGTAGTTTTATTTTTGTACAGTAGAGAGTGCATTCGTTCACACTATAAGACCCGCAAAATGCTGACAGGCGTAACGTCAAAGCGTGTGGCGTCATTATGACGGCAGGTTCGTTAAGTATAGTTAGCAGAAAAATACAAAGTATCGCTAAGTAGGTCTTATATGTTTGTAAGCGGCATTTCTGCTTGTGATGGGAGGAACCACGGAAAAGCTTACTATTATTCTTGTATAATTTATGGGTGGTTACAGTACGATTACTTTAACTTTACCGTGCGACACTTCTCGTTTTTAGTCACTGATCAAGATGTGCTGAAAGCTAGAAAGTTGGCATAGTGGTGTATTATGAAGAGTAATATTAAGGAAGAAATGTGAAAACAGTAAATTGATTTATAATAAATAAAAAAAAATAAAAACAAAAAGCCGAGAAGTGTCGAGCAATAAAGGTAAATAATAGTACTGTGCATATGTGTACATATATATGTGGGTAGCTAGGCATAAGTCATAAAATGCCCGTTAACTGTACGATTTTATTTGATTGTGGATATATCTTTTACGTAGTAGTAGCCTCTGATTCACTGTCAGACCCGGGGTTAGTGATAAAATCATCATCAATAACTTTCTCTGTAATATATCAATTACCTTGTCACTAATGACTTAATTCTTGAGTGACCAACTTACTCTACTAAGCAAACTTATTGAGATTTTGAAAAGGAGAGAAGATCTCTCCTTTTCAAAATGATTATCAGTTCACTATCATAAAAACATTCTCTGTCTCTTTCTCGCGAGTACACTCGTTCGACCAACATCATTACTAATCGTACTAACTTTTTATCGCAGGTTCCTTTGTGTCTCTGGGCGATGACGTCAAAAAACAAAACTAACGGCAACAATCACGCTTAATAAAATTTTGCGGGGCTTATATCTACAACCGCCATCAGATATTGTAAAGCTATGGTGGTAAAGCGAAGTACCCCCAAACAATGTAAAATACCTTTGGATTCGACTGCGTGGTTCGAAAAATACGGTTTCGGATTAGGTACCAACCCAGTCCGTCTGGATCACTTGGCCCCAGAAAACTTGCCGGGATTAATAATAACTTCACATGGAAACATTACTTGACTGATTATTCTAATACAAAGAACAAGCTACTCAGACAAATCAAAATGGAGTTCAGTAACTTTTTCTGTACACGAGTTATACAGTTATTTACTGTACCTTCTCTCTCCCCACTAGGGTTGCCCCTGTCACAAGATTCGTGTAGGGTTGTGCGTCGCATGCATATCCGAAACAGTCTCCCGGGACGCTTTCCTTTCTCTTACTTTTATATGATGCGTACTGAATCCATTCTTATTCTCCTTCACGTTGTATTATTACATATTGTGGCCTATTTTCGGGTACCCTAAATGATTTTTGAACGTATTTTCTCTTTTCGGAGGTTTTTATTATTAACTTGATGTATGTTTCATTTTTATCTGGAAGATATTCTAAGAGGCAAGAAGCTGATCATTTGCCTTATGTGTATTGAGTTACTTACATTATATATTTATAAATCTAATGCTTTTATGTACATGCATTAGCTTAGGATCTGTTTACATTTATGTGGTTCCCAGGAGACATGATATCGTTCATGCGGAGGAGTTCACTTTCTGACAAGGTCACTTTCGGATTAGGTAACTTTCTGAGGAGGTCCTTTTCGGATAAATCACTTTCTGAGGAGGTCATACCGATGTAAAGACCCACTTTTTGACAGCTGTCACTATTTTTGAAAGATGTCTCTATTTTTAAAGGTGTCATTAATTTGACAGGTGTCACTAGTTTGACAGGTGTCACCATTTTGTCACCTATCAAAATCATGTCATCTGTCAAAAAAGTGACACCTGTCAAAATTCACAAAGTTGTTAAAGTATGTGAACTTGTGCATTTGGCACTCCATCTGAGAAAACAACATATTATTGTGACTGACATGGCTGTATTGTGCCTCTGCCAACTCATCTGAGAAATCACCTATTGTACCTAAATCACCTCATCCAGCCGACTGACATTGCGAAGAACGCTTTATTTGATAGTAATACAATTCCTATTTGGATGTAATGTGGTCAAAATTTCTAACTATAACGACAACTATGGACTCGCCACGAAAAAATAACTGTGTCTCGCGATAAGAGCAATAAACACTGATAAACAAGCTTTTCTCTTTTGCCTATTCGTAAATGAGTCGTAATAGCACACAATTATGGTAACTGTTATATCATAAAGTTTTATTAAATTAACAATACATAAATTGAAGGAGACCTAAGGTCTAGTAACTATAACTACAATAAAATACAATGACATAAATCCGCCAAGCGCTTCGTCATAACTAAAAATAAGAAACAAAATACATATCTATAAAAATAAACGGCCCCAAGGAACGCCCTCACCAAACGTGCCCATTACACTGGCAGTATTACCGCGCTGCACAGCTAGCGAGATCCTCCGTGACAGGAACGATCCGGAGCGGTGGTCAAATCCTCGGTCCCTCAAACGACGCCCAATGTCCTTGACGAAGGCCCTACCCTGCGAACCCCACACCCCTGTGGTCTCGACGGCCAAAGGAACAAACAGATAACTTCCCATTAGCTGTGCGTATTTAATGCATTTCTGCCGCGCTGCCGACTCAGCAGCAGCACCCGGGGTTACCATAGCTGAGCTGATGTGGGATGGTGCGCACGTGCACACGCAGGTCGCATCCCACAATAGACAACGACCTCTCTCCCACGGTATTAACGTGAGACCGTCCGGACGTTTCCCGTCGCTGCGGCTCAAACCCGGAGGTTCTAGAACCGTCGGAATATTAGCAGAGACAAGCACCCTCCGGACGATGTCGTTAATTAAGTCATGGCGAAAGAGTCTCACTGCACTCCGAACACAGTGCAGCCCATGGCGCCCCAGCGAGTCAACCGCCGCACCACAAACACAGCGATGTGGTCCGCAGATGTCGCAACCTAACCGAAGCGCCACTGCCACACGCAGGGAATTGTCATCCATTATGGTAACTATTATTGCAATAAGATATATTTGTTATAACATGCTGCATGCAACAGATGTATTATTGTAATAAGATATATCTGTTATAACATGCAACACATTTATTTTACTCGTGTTTCTAAAAGCAAAGTCTTACATCTCAGCGGCTACTTACAACTCAAATAGTCGTATACCGTAGTTTGTCCCGCTCAGTGCAAAGCCGTCGAAACGTATGGAGCATACTGATGTGGCAAACTAAAAATGTATTACTGGTCGACGCGGCACCGTTTTCTTCATGCTGCATTAGGGAATCTGGCTTAGAATTATATTAATCTGCCAATTGATGTACTTATTTAACATAATTTTCGTAATTAATTATGAATATTAACATCACTGACGACCGGCTTAGCCTAGCGGGTAGTGACCCTGCCTACGAAGCTGACGATCCTGGGTTCGAATCCCGATAAAGGCAAATATTTGTATAACCCTACGAAAGGCTTCTCCGTATCTGTTGGGGAAATATTCAAAATCATTTTTGGAAATTGTCAAAATTGGAACCAGTCTAACGTAGTAAAATGTCAAGACGGCTGCAGATGAAAAGAAATTATTTTTCCTTTCGCCACTGTCCGGGCAAAATGCCACACATTATGCAACTATTACCACCTCATAAGCACTGGGGCAGCTCTTAAGACGCTGATTAAATAAATATGGGGTGCTGTTTTCATGTGTTTTTCAGGAAATACTGGGCAAATCGTAATTAATTTCTGGTATATGTAATTTGACTATATAATCTAGAGAATTCAGAAATATTCAGTGGTCTTGAAGAAATATTTAAAAGACACACAATTTTAGCTAGGTTCTGGGGCAGTGACTGACCTAATAACCATGTTTCAGTGTGACATGTTGTGAACTTTATTTTAATACTAGCTGATGCCCGCAATTTCATCTGTTTGTTCCTTGGAATTATCATTTACCGAGATAACGTTACCCTCCTTCTGATGCAGTCGGATAAAAAGCATCCCATATGTTAATCTAGCTCATAACTATCTCCGGGATAAATTTCATTCAAATCCGTTCAGCTGTTCTAGCGTGATTGAGGTACAAACACACAAACATCCAAGCATCCAAATATCTTAACATCCCTACTTTTACATTTATAATATTAGTTGGATGATTGCGTCCAAATTTTCAACCACCACGAATTGAGTTGCCAATTATACCGATAGACGCGCCTTAACAGATTTAATGGTATCAATACAGTGTCACTTCGCCTACGTAGTGATGGCAGCAAACTTGTGCAGAACACGTCATAAGTTTTGCCGCACCGGTGCTGTAAGTTTATACCGGTGCTGTAAGTTTATACCGGTGCTGTAAGTTTATACCGGTGCTGTAAGTTTATACCGGTGCTGTAAGTTTATACCGGTGCTGTAAGTTTATACCGGTGCTGTAAGTTTATACCAATGTACGAAATTATTTAAGTGAATATTCTGCTTGTACCTCTAAAAGAGTAATTCCCAGGTTTGCATAATACGTTTTGATAAATGAAACATAAAAAAGATCAACTATAATAGATAGGATCATAATTGTACATTGCTTGTACTTGAATTGTATATTGCTGAATACGATTCTCTACTCTTGTATCCTAACGCTGCCTCTTAGTTTACTCGTAAGTTATCGTAGCAACTTGTTACGCTGACATATATACCAAGTTGACTCCATATTAAGTTACGCTCTCGATTGCTATGGCCTTACTTTCAAAACAAATATTGTAAAGATTGAATCATTAGTCATTTAATAATCAGATTTATGAAATTAATAGTAAACAAAAAACTAAGAATAAATGTACAGGTGATTATAGAAAATTATTTGAAATTTGTAAAGTACTTCTTATTAGTGTTAAAAATAAATATCTAATTCTCATTAATAACCATAGCAGTCGAGAGCGTTACTCCCTAGTTTCTAATAGTCATATGCACAATACTAAGTCAAACCTTACGGGTAAATAATTTGTACCAAGGATTAATAATTACTACGTTGATAGAACTCTGGGCAAACCTGTCCCTTATTTATTGAATATCTTACCAAAATTAGTTGGTAAGTATTCCTAGTATTCCTTATATTAATAAGGAATGAAACCAAAAAAGGAAGATTTTGTAAGTTGTTAAGGAACCATCTATTTAACACACTGTAAAACTTTTGTGATATTTAGACCGTGTTCCTGCAGTCAAACTGCATAAGCAGTTTTGCTCTCACTAGTTTGTAAGATTATTACTGTAAACATTGTTAATTACGTAATAAATAAAAATAATAACTCGTAGGAGCTTTGTAGCTTTTTGAGAGACACATTATAAATACATAAATACTTATTGTACATACAAAAAGTAATTAATTATAGTGACTTTATAGTAGTTTATGTGACTGCTACATAATGGAGGGCATTAATACTCGAGAGTGGGTTTATGAAACGAGCCGAAGGCGAGTTTCATAATAATATCACTCGAGAGTTTTAATTCCTAATTATGTACAGTTACATACACTAGTTTATCTACACAAATATTATAAGCTCTCTTTGATGTGTTCAGGAACCGCATGTTTGACCGGCATTGTGGGTCTGCAGTTGTTTAGCTTGTTCTGTAGTACCAACGTGCCGCAGGCGGGCGTCGGCTTTCGGAATTTGAATGTCAGTACCAACTTCACAGACAAACTAGGGGCGCACGAAGGCGGATGTCGGCGTTCGAAATTTGAATGTCATAATTTGCAGAAAAATTACACATTATGGTCATAATGTGTAATTTTTCAGATAAGAAATGAGTTTTTACTAAGTAGTTTAATATTATGCTGATCGTAACGTGTGGTTTTTGTACGCAGTAAAGAGGGTTTGTGATATGTGTGTAGATAAAAGTTTTAAAATTTATATTTACAGAATATTATCCCATAAGACATTGATATGTTATGTTTAATGAATTCATTAATCATATTCATGACACCAAATTTTTAGGTTTAACAATCGACTCCCACTTAACATGGAAAACACATATTGATAATGTCTGCACAAAGTTAAGCCAATTCTCGTATGCACTATTTATGCTTGCTAAGGTAGCTAGAGTCACTACCTTGCTATCAGCATACCATGCTTATGTGGCTTCGACTCTCAAATATGGTGTTATATTCTGGGGCAACTCAACGGATAAGGACAGAGCCTTTAAAGCACAAAAAAGATGTTTAAGGGCGATATGTCATTTAAAACAAATAGAAACATGTCAGCCACATTTCAAAAAATTAAGAATTTTAACTCTACCATCGTTATATATCTATGAAATGGCCGTTTATGTAAGAAATAATTGGGATCATTTTAAAAAAATAAATTCAAAAAGAAACATTATGTTAAGCATAACGCGGCACTCGACCGCACTATTTCAAAAAAATGTGTTTGGGATGATACCAAAAATTTATAACAATATTCCAAAATGTATCAGAGAAATAGAATCATTTCATTTATTTAAATTAAAGCTTAAAGAACATTTGCTTAATAAAGCCTACTATAGCGTTCAAGATTTCCTCAATGGTGACTGAAAGATTGCTTAATGGGTGGGTGGTAGCGTAAGTTTATTAAGGATCTATGTAATTTGCAGTATTTGAATAATCAAACGGACATGTAATATAATGTATTGTTATGTAATTTAAATTTAATCTAAATATTATTTAATTAAAATTAATATTTGTACGCCTTTAAGGTAGAGTGTGGCAAGAACAATATTTATTTAACAACCCTGTAACCCACATTCACAAATAAAATATCTTTATCTTTATCTTTATCTTTAACATATCAATGTCTTAGTAAAGTAACAACAAAGTAAAGATCAAAGTCAAAGTACTATATTACTGTGGATATTTACATATACTTAGCAAACGTCATTTTTTGCGTCTTCTCTACATTGGACCACTGTGGGAGAAGAAGGGCGTAGAAACTCCCACAGATTTATTTTTAGATCTCTTTTAAAAATAGGTTGTGCTTAACTAATACAAATATGATTTTTTTTATTGTTATGATTAATAAGCAGGAATAAATAATTACAAAAATATTAACAGCAAGGTCTGTGTTGAGCCAGATTAACCCCATACAGTCCTGTCATTTAAGTAATCTTGAACATTGTAATAACCCTTTTTCGACAAAGTCGCTTTAACATGCTTTTTAAATTGCTCAAATGGCAATTTCCAAAATCTCCAGAGGTATCTTATTGTAGTAGAGAATGCACTGACCCTTGAAAGAATTGCTAACCTTCGCGGGTCTAAAACGGGGCGCACATAGTCTGTGATTATTTCTTAGGTTAACATTACAGCTATCGCTAAGTTTGGAAAATGTTGTAAGGTTCTTGCGTACGTACATTATATCTTCGAAAATAAATTGACTAGCTACTGTTAGTATGTCAATTTCTTTAAAAAGCTCTTTTAAGGAGTCTGTTCGTTTTAAATTATAAATTGCTCGAATAGCTCTTATCTGTAAAATAAAAATAGTTTGAATATCCGCTGCTTTCCCCTAATCTGTAGATGTTATCATATAGTTCTGGGCACATACGCAGATAACTAAAAATCGATAGTGCAATTTGCTAGCAGACGGCAGAATATAAGTATCCAAAAGCGGTAACATTCTTCCGCGATTAGTATTCTCGTCTGTCTCTCGCGCTCACTTTTCTCTACTAGTGACAAGAAGTCGCCAAGAAAATGTCTTTTACAGGTCGAAAAAGTCGCTTTTACAGTTCGAATGTAAAGCAAGCTTTCAAACTTTGAATCATGGACAAGAGAACCTCATTGCACTGTTACTGTGTTTGTTGCGAACACCCCTATTAACATAAAATACCCGCAGTTAAAAAAAGTTAAGCTTTTTTTGTAATCAAGCTCAAATATGAATACTTTTCAGAGTTTACTCAGAAACCTAGCTCTAAAGCAGCATAAATTACAAATTTATTTTCAAACGAGAAGTAACTAACGAAAAGTGCGTACAATTATTTCATTCTCGTGAAATCTTCAAATAATATAGTTTCACATAAACTACGAATTTCTACGTAAAATTGTATTTAGTCGTGATGATTGAAAGAGCTTCTTGGGCGATCAAGACATATAATGTACTATAAAACATTACCTAAAAAACCTTCGTCCAGCATACCAGGTAATGGATTTGGCAACTACCAATCGGAGACAAAATCAAAACCGATGATGTCGATTTACAAACGTTACGTGTAAAGGCAAACTCTGCACAAAGCCGTCCCCGCTACAGCGCTCCGACGTCTACACATTGGTATTTATGGCTTCGAGACGGTCGATACAAAATTCAGTTAGGAAAACTTGGTAAAACTTTTTGTCCTGACGCAGCACCAGAGGAAATGATCGTGACCGCACATAACGGTGCATTAGGAAGGAAGATTGTGTTAGCGATTGGTCTCTTCTTTTGGTCCTTGCTATGTACAGAATTGGCTATATTGTGTAGTATATGTCAGTGGAGTCACTCATCGGGGTCATTGAAACATTCAACGTTTGCACATGATACATAATAACCTATTGATAATCCATGTAATTTGCTATTTAGTCAACTAGAGTCTTAACCAAGAGTTGGTTATAACTCACCAGATCCAATTGAGCTACGAGGGAACAATGTTAATATCAGCCACGAATAATTTTGCCGAAGCAAACTATTCGAATCAAGCCCCAGTCAGTGCAGCGACAGAACTGAACAAGTAAATACAAGCTATATTATTACTTTAGCATAACATTGTTCGGAAAGGAAGACTTATCGTTTATGAGATACTTATTTACTATTGCAATACTCGTCTCAGTGGGTTCTGATCTGATAGGGTTGCCAGCAATTCAGTTGTATTTACTCGAGTTGTTTGCATTGTTACCCTACTTAACTCGGGGTGCAGGGTCTCGATGTTACTATTTGTACCGTATGAAATTTTACTATATTGTTTGTGCAACCAGTGTTCATAATATGTGGTAATATATATTGATAAAGTTATCACGACGTTCATTTTACATGCCATGTTCGTTTACTCCTAAACAAATATTTAAATAAAGCACAAGTTTTTTTTTATTATGTACATTGCTGGTATTTCTGTTAATTAAGGAAATATACATCTTAGTTAACGAGTAACAGTTACATGAAAATGTTATAAAGAAAAAAAAACACTTTACTAACAACTAACAAACAATAAAATCCAAGCAACCACACAATAAAATGATTATTCTTAGCTATAAATGCGGGATAATCCCAAAAAATATATGTGAATTATGAGTATAGTTATATGCGGTGGCACCCCTGGATGTGTCGAGTTTATTGCACTGACTATAAAAGTAGTACAGAAGATGCATTTGGCAATAGTTCTACTTCCATCTCTGCATAGTCAGTGTTCAGAGCACTTTTTTATTGCCAACAATAAAAATGTACTGTCATGTTTGACAATATTCCAAATGTTGACACGTTAAGACGGTCAAGTGCAAGTCGGACTTGAAAAATCAAATCTTGTTAGAATCCTCTAGTGAGAGTTGAGGCCAGCAATACATCTAATTATCACGCTAAGATTATCTTGTAGTGCCTTAAAAGAAATCAAGGCAGTGAATCATATTTAGTAAATTCATAGGTATAGGTGTGTATGTTTAGAGACACCATCTCGGATTTAGATTTATTCGATTCATCATCGTTTACCAGTTTGACATTTGGTAGATCTCCTATACTCGGATACGCATGGGCTCATGCAAATTGTGGAAACTTACACGTGCCAAATACAAAAAATCAACCCTGCATTATCGTACAAGCCCCCGGGCCGTGTTCGGCCGCTGTCTGCCGGTGTCCGATGCATTTTGCATTTAATATCCTGCCAATTATTCCTAGGGTGTTTTATTTCCAAACAGAAGCTGGTCAAATCAAGGGAGACAGATCCAATTAAGTTTCCTCTCGGATATATTTCGGAATTATTATTGTGGAACAGGATCTAGCTTATGCCAGATACAATTATCCAGTACTCCCTATTGTAAAGCTGTCAAACTGGATTTGGCGGGAAGTGCGGTGTTTTATTACGTAAACAATTGCCTGAACATTCTGATATTAAGGTAAATATTTGACGTAGTTGGGCTGAGTGCACGGCGCTCAGATGAACGGAACTCTTTGCATGGTGTGAGGGATCTTAAAGTAATCAAACCGTGAAAACTTTGCAGTGGCCGCTTCACTCGGAAACTCTTTATATTTTCGAGAAAGATCCGGCCAAGTTTTATAATTGTGTATATTTTCCGCAATTATATGGTTAGTATCATCCGTATACTCGGCGGCGACAGAGTTTCCTGTAAACTTGTGTGATGGGCGATACTTTTTACTAAACACTACAAGTACATGGTTAACGATAAGCAAAAAGCAAAAAATAAGAAATATGAAAAATATTTTGCAATCATACAGGTGAGTATAATATTCACAAACAATATAAAAATAACATGCATATAGCATGCAATTTTTTATACATTAGTCATTATTATTAAATTATCAGTATTATTTATCTACATTCAATCATTGAAGCACGATAACAGCGATAGCCAAGATCAATCTTATTTACATTTATGATTAATAAATTCGGATAAAAACACTTTTCAGAAGCCAATTCAATCAGTTACGTCTAAAGCAGTTGTCATTTGGTATTTTATTATAAACTATTACACATATTGCTGATCAGTTTTTAGATACAGTTCTCGGTGTGTTGTGATGTGAATTGAAGAAAAACCTGTCAGAGTTTCATGTTTGCCTCGAAAATATTCTTGAGCTTTAAGGAAAACCGGGGTTCGGAAAAAAAGGATTCGATTTAAAAAAATTACCAACTTCAAGTTTTTTTTAATAGTAGTTTACAAGACTCATACGGGGCCATACCACAAACAGCACGCACACATATTTTTGGGCAATGAAGACTGTTAAATTCGGTACCGGGTTATCACATGCGTCAGTATTTTGCGACCAAATCCCATAAATATATTTTTGTTAGGTTTATATTTCCAACCAGTTTTTATCAAAGCCGTAACATATTTCCAACTCAATTTTACATCAAACCTTCAAAGCTCGATATTGAAAATGTTGTGTCGTAAACAAATTCAGAACTGCATTACGAAAATCAAAAACAGAATTCATCAACTCCACAGAATTTTGAGTAATAATAAAAACAAAATATTTTATATAATGCCGACGAGAATCCAGCTACTAGGAGACTAATATTCGACGCAGCTAGAATACTGAACTGTTGTAATTCTTATTTTCATTCTGTTTCTTCGTGCGCTGCATTGCAAATCTGCTGTGATTCTGAGTGACCTACGATGACAATATATTTTTATTATGGGTTTTACGACAACCGTCTTCTCATTATTTTAAATATAATTGTTTGAAATCAGCTTTGCTATCTTAAACAGGTACTTCCAGATTTCTTAGTACTGATATAACAAATTATTTATTTCGAATCGAAAATAATTTATTCCAGGAAACGGGGTAAACACACATTACTTAATGCTTAATCGAATGTATTTCATAGGTGGGTGTGTGATACAGAACAGAATAATCTGTACGATACGATAGTTAGTATAGAAGTAAAGAGAGTTGTTTAGTAGAGGATGAAACTAGTTCATTATATAATTATTTAGAATTCTAAGTTCCCACTAAGATGAGATAATTCTTAGGTATGACGTAATGAACATGTAAAGACCTTTACAGTGCTTCACACATTTTATTTGAACATTCACAATATTCCGTTTTATACACAAACGGCCATCACGAGAGACCAAACTGGAAGTCTGCCAGCCAGAACAAACTCCCTCCGACCACGGGTGAACGGAGTTTTTGAATCAGAAGCAAATTAATAATTGTATAACTTTTTCAGTTGAATGCAAATATTTGATGATTGCATTGCGGCGAGTGTTGGACTGCCGATACTTTCCGTACGTTCAGCCACGCGAATAACTACAACATTCTGCTTTATAACGGTCTCTAGGACTTTGGTATCAACAGCTTTATGCTCATAATTAAGCTGGACTTGACAGTACTATTTTAAATTACGGTTCATGCAATTTGACGCGCAAGCAACGGTTTGAATGCTTTTATTCAAATAAACACAGTAAGAGTACCAATATTTTATGAATAGGTCGGAATATCAAGAAAAAATATTAACTGAATTATTTGGATTTTAAAAGTGTAATTTTTGTGAACTGTAACTTGCGTGGGAACATAAATTCAGTTGAAGATTTATGCATAAACCTCTTAATATGTAGCTGTTTGATGTTACGAAAATAAACGAAACGTTTTGATTGAAATCAAGAGTCTATTGATAGGAAAAGACATAAGAAATTCGTCATTCAAACGTTGAATTTAATCTCGCAACGGAAGATCTCGAAGGAATAGACGCATAAGACTCAATGCCGCCACCAAATTGAATATTTTAAGCGCCCAAATGAATAGCGGGGCATTAAATATTGTTTGAGCCCGCGACTCTCAACAAATAGCACTCGGTTGGTACAGTCGTGGTGTAGACAAACTAAAGTATGGACTACGACATTAGACCATGAGACTTTTAACATCAGTCTTACCAATAAATAATAACTAATTTATGTTTGTAGACCTGTTTAAGCAAAATCCTCATTAAACCTTAATGAGCGTTTTATGTTTTGTGTTTTATAAGAGTACAGCGAGTCAGTTTTAACTAAAACACTGTTGTGAGTTCGTTCATTCTTTAATGGTCTGAGGATTGACATCCTGAATGAAGAGAATCCAAAGCCGTGAAATTAATAAAAAATAAAAAGGTCTGTGTATGTGTCAAAATTTACTAGGTGTTCTAATCCAACCTCAATTAAACGAAACTCCTTACTCTGTGGTTCCAACAAACAAACAAAAAACAACCAACATAAATTCATACATTGACAACTGACGTTTGCTTTTGGCTTTTGGTGTACACCAAAGAGATTAAAATGTGTGATAATGCCTAAAATGGGCTTAACGGACAGTTATAGAAGGGTCTGAGCTACTTTAAGTTGTAGAAGGTTTATAGGTATAACAAAACTAAAATACAGATTTTATTTTATAAATCACAATTTTGTGAGAGCGGGTTGCGAGAGTGTTTTAACTCCATATTATGAGTGTTTTAGAGAAATTGAATCTTTATAAATAACACTGTACTTAAAAATGCAAATCTATAATGTAAGTAGTGCTCATGCATTGCTGCTGGCCCCAACATATAATAACCTGTGTCATGAGAATCAGAAATAGTGACGTCACATACATGTAAACAATCAAGCCACGGGGAAGTTTTCTTCCTCCCTTGCCGGCTTTCGGATGTAGAATTTCGACCGCTGCGCAAAAGATATAGTCAAAATCAGTATCTCTAAAAGGTACAGCTTACCTAACAGTGGCGGCGATTGTACAGCGGAGGTGTCGAGTCGTGTGAATGCCGCTAAATTATTCCCGCAGCCCACAATGGACGGTTGTAATGAATTTTTAATTCTATTACACCGAGCCACGCCAGGCGAGAAATTTGCTGATAAATCTTAACGATATAATGGACTCTTTATTATTGCAAATGACTTGTCGGATTAAGACTGTTTGAAATTTCGGTTTATGAAGGTGTGGCTTAAAAAAATACAAGTCAATTACTTACCTATATATTAGGTACAAATATCTACTTGTAAATATAGAGAAGTAAACCTAAAAAATATGATCTTACGGTCATTGGAGTTAGTGAAGTAAATTCTCAAATGGCGAAAAAAAACTATTCTTTATTTGTGAAGAGAGTTTGAAATAATCTTTCAACTGGGTAGGTGTAATGGCAGGTTACGAATAGGTCTCCAGTGATCGAACCGTCTTTTTTTCCCTTCAGACTTTGGTATTTGTTTATGTCACTCACTTAAGTAGAAATCAAACAGAACTTCGGTAAGTGTTAAAAATGTCTTATTGCGCATTTTACAAAGATAAGAGAAGATTAAAGCAAAACAAAAGAGTTTATTTTTCGGCATGCCTAGTCATATATGTAGGTAGAATTTTATCAGTGCTGATATGCATCAGCAAAGTTCAAGAATGGAAACGCCACGTTATTTTGATCGGCGAACTAAAGCTTGAGCAATTTTATTAAATTGCGGCCGCACAGCCTGGGCACTTTTGTCTTTCATATCAAGACAGTTTGTTTATACTTTGAATCTCGTACATTATTAGAGCGCGATATCAAAGGGCCGCGAGTGCTCGCAGCGGTAAGTGGTCGCGGCATGCATATAGGATCCGACATTATTTATAATCTAATATGTATGAGCGAGGAGCGGGATACCTCGAAGAGTAGGCCCTTTCAGGAAAATATTAAGCAAATAAAAGCAGAGGCGGGTGGTGGAGCTCGAATCCGAAGGTCCCCAAACATCCTATCCGGCAATGTAAACAGTCGGGATTGAAATGTTTCAACAAACACTCTCGCTGTAATGAGACTATTTTGTCTTGGTGCTGCAACGCCTTCTGTTACGGCCGATGATGAGGTCTTCATGTTTTGACTGTGTTGACTGAATTTACAACGAATTATTTTGAAGTTCGCTCCTAATTCGATTATCTTTTGTTGCTTTATTTATGTAGTCATTTTAATAAAAGTTTGTTCCTTTATTAAATAGTGACGTCATGTGGGGCTATATAAATGCTGAAAAAAGTAGTGAGCAAAGGCATCGCCCTTTTTATAGAGCCGTAATCGTAGCTATCAAAAGGCCACTCTGATGGTAAATTCAAAGGGTGAACCTTTCGTAGGTCGCATTACATTAACTGTCATAATAATAACACTAAAATAAAAATAACTATAAAGTCACCCTTCTGGAATGTGAAAATGTAGATACCTATGTATGTACGTAACTACGTAAATATATATATTCAGCAGCATAGTTTGTATATCGACATGTAGAGCCTTGTTAAATATTTAAGTATTTCATAATTTGTGTCTTTTTTACAAAAGACATTCAAAAAGTGATATTTTCGTATTTCAGTAATACGCCGATAAAACCTTACACAGCATCTTTTAAAGATTATCTACTGGGAATTTAGTTTTTGGCCTTGTTGTGCATTGTAAATATTTTATATATTCTCTTTTTAGATAAATCATTTAAAATTGTAAGTTTGTGATACCAATTTATATTATTAACTTTGATAAAGGGTATAGTAATGTACCTTTAAATAAATATCTACTTGTAAATTTTACACGAAACGTAATTTTCATGAAATACCAAGAATAAGTTAGGTTTCATTTATGCTATCCCATCAAATAACACTATAGTCACATCAAATATAAACTTTTCTAGAATAGAAGAAAATATATAGATACACACACACACACAAAGTGTATGTGCGTGTGTATGAGTGTACACGTTTCAATTTGATGTACCTTGTTACGAGTTTACGTGTGTGTGTGTGTGCTTGTCGTAAATGAACATATACGAAAAATATTTTTCAAGCCCCTGAGAAATAGACGACGCCGACGTGTGTGTGTGTGTGTGTGTGTGAAGGCTGAGTATACAATATGGGCGTGAAAAGCAAACGATTGCTTGAGGATTCGAAATCGTTACGAGCATGAGTTGGAAATCCGGGTCGTCGATGCAAAGACACGAACTCCGCATATCGTACTGTGCAGCCAGCCTGCAGTATACCCACGCGTAGTGTCATAACTCCACATCACAGAAAAGTACTTCGACAACAAAATATATGAGGTCTCGTGTAGGCGTTGGTCGTGTGTGGTTACTGTAGTAAGCGAACGTTTACTGTAACAAAGGAGTGCTTTCTTTGGTTCACCCTCTGCCCCGTACGCTGTTTTATGACGGCAGGCGAATCGACACATTTATCGTTTGTTTTGCCGAGGAAAATATGCAGTTTAGTGTAAGTGTTTGTTGATGCAAGACGGAAACACGTTTGACATACTATGTAAGCATGTTTGGACAAGTGGGGACAAGCCCAGCCTAAAGGGAGGCTCTCAATAAATTAACACAGACTTCAATCTCTTTCCCATGCCGGGTGACAGCGGTGCGGTTGCGCTTCACCTTCCCGTAGTAATTTAATAGGTAAGCCATTTTCAGTTTTCCACTTTTTAAAAAGCAATATTTTCACGGTCCAGTAACTTTAAAGGGAAAAAGTAACCCTTATAGGATCACTTAGTGGTCCTTTCATCCGTCCATCCGTCTGTCAAGACCCTTTTTCTCAGAAACGCGTAAAGGTATCAAGTTGAAATCGAAATCAATTACCTCAGGTCTGTGGTCCCCTAGAGCCGTAAAAGAAATCAAACTTCTAGGTCAAAGCCATCGCAATGGGAGTTTCTGCGGCAGGTTCGCTGACTTTGCTTGATATTCACACGTATAGGGTACTTCCTTTTGATCTAAGAGTCTTGGAAGGCAGGAAGAAAGGTCTTAAAGCATAGAAAAAGTGAAGGGAAAATATGAAAACCATAAATTTGCAGTTCCATCACAAACAATGTGATTTATTCTAAAACCTGTGAGGCTTGCACTTGGCCGGTAGTATGCAACTATCTGATAGTTGTGGACTAGTTTTTTACGGAACCCTAAAACTGACACGAATTGATACATCACGTACCAGTTGGCATCAAAGCGAGAATGGAATCATGCCTGTGATTGAATTAACTAGTTCCGTGTTAACGCATAGATAGTTTCTGAATTCAAACAAAAACCTTTTACCTGTATACATATAAGTATAAGAGCCGTTAGGATTTCGTTTTTTGGGGGGGGGAGGAGATTGCAAACATATTCGTTATAGCGGTTTTTTATTTTATTTCCGATAATTTATACCTTATCAGACCACGCAGTTCTCTCGGCCTTCACATGACAACCCATAGACACCAGATTCGACCTCCTAGGACCAAAGAAACGCGAGTAATCGCCAAAACGTATAACCCCTAATTTACTTAATCGACTGCATAGTAATTGGAAAATTCAAGCATCTGAAATAAAAATTGGACTATCTTCGTCAAATTGTTGCGAAAAATAAATTTCTATTGCATTATAATAAAGCCTTTTGTCCGTCAGTCGTATCAGTCGTTTAAGTATGTATGTATGTCGAAGGACTCGCGAGGTCTACTGTTCTCACAGAACCACTGGTAAAATAAGTTATACCTTTAATCTGGGTGAATGAACTTGCTCGGTGATGAAGGCAAAATATTCCTTTCACTAGTTTCTAGCCTCCACGGCGTCCTGCTATTGGGCAAAGAACAAATAAAAAATAAAAATAAAAGATCACAAAAAAACGACTGGGTCAGTGATCGAACCGACGTTCTACAGCAAGCCTGATAGTTTATTTTACCATAAAACAACTAATAGGGTTTTCCTTACACTCCCTCGCAAGTACAGAATGAGAAGCCCGCATGCGGTTGAGTGCCGGGCAATTCCGAGTGCAAAGAGTAGCCATGGGTTATTGTGTAACATACCAAAAAGAGTTAGTGAGTTGAAGTTGATTACTGAAGAAGAAAAGCAAAACTTTCATATTTGTGTCTGAAATATTTGTAGTTTTTGTCATAAAGTTGTTACTTTAAAAATAGAAAGCAAAAATAATAGTGGCAAAAAATTCGTATATGCCATGCGTGACGTGTAAGGAATTGACAACTGTTCACCACGATTCCAAATAGTTGAGTTGAAGAGTTATCATATGACTTAGAAACTTCTAACTGAGCATTAGATATGGTGCAGTTAGGTGAGTTAACACAGCAATCTTGGTGAAGCTTCTATCCCTTTCCTGAAGAGCTATTCAGAGTGCAATGGGTACGATGACTTCACCATCCACACGACACGCCAAAACCAGCTAGAAAAGTAATTTTCATCTGCTGGATTTGCTACAAAGACTGTTGCTAAATTTAATATCGGGATTTTCTAGTCTTGGGGTGGTGCTTTTATTATATGTTTCTCGGTTACTTATATAATGAAATACCTGGGAATATTGTTTGAACATTTGTATAACAATCATAAATTAATCTCTGTTTTCAAATATTTATATTAATCTTTCGTATTTTTAGATACTTGAGCCCCTGGGACCTTATTATATTTAAATCCTTACGTCTACAGTAATTTATTTGCTTGTGGTGTTGAGAGAGTTTGAAATAATAATAATTTCTTAATACTTTTATTGCAATCAACAAACGAAAAAACAGTCAAATATATAAAATAAAACAATGTAACAACAACGTGTGTAAAGGCAATATTACCTCTTATATGAGATATTTTCCTGCAAATCATGGAATACCAATCTATGAGGTATCCCCGATCACATTATGGTCGCAATGCTTGCCGGACACCACCTTCAGAACGCCACTGGTAGCAGTGTAGTCGTAATTATATCAAGTTATTGGTAGCACAGCGCCCCCGGTGGTGACAAGGTTTCCCCAAATATTCGGCCGCTTGGGACTCCCCTCCGGATTTTTCAACAACATTAGTCTGGCCAAGGACTCTGGCGATAAGCGTTAATACCAACGTTTTAATTATGCCATAAATTAATGTCCTGTTAAATTACTATGATCTCAAAGATAAAGGTGAATTGTCGTCAACTATTTGTGATGCATGTACAGGTTTTGAAGTCTATACCGAGTGAACCAGAAAGGCGTAGTGCTAGTCATATTTAAGGAGTTGTTAGGGACATCATTCTTAACATCTTTTACAAACCGACTTAATATGTTATGTTATGTATCCATATGTTTTGGACCGGACAGACAGCTGTTTTTGTCATCCTTTTCTGGTCCACAAGGGCCAAATCCCCCGCCACCTCCGTGGCCAATATCGGACGTTTGCCGCTGGGCGTATCGGATGCCGGTCGCCACTCGAATTGCGCTGCCTATTTCCAATTTGCGTCTATCAATCAAGAGCAATCTCGTTGAGTGGATTACTGGGAAATGAAATTTGCATAGGCCTCCGAGTTTGGTGACGTGTCGGACTTTATGCCCGGATTTGTTGCTCAAGTTTGGTGGCGTGTCGTGTTTTTTTTTTGTAGATTTTGGCAAGGATATTGGCTTGGCACCCTTTTGGTGTTGTCGAAACCTGACATAGCGACTACGCTTTTCTCATATGGAGTACCAGGTTAAGCCTGTTCATCATTACACCATTTTGCGTTACACAGAAAATGCGAAAATGAATGTTTTGTTACGATGGATTCCGTCACCGTTTAAATATCCATATAACTATAATGTATAATGTGTACAATAATACATGTTCGTTCCTATCGGTGTCGAGTAATGAGGCGAACTCGAAAAGAACTGACAAACTATTTGAAAATGGTAAATATAAATAATTCAAGCTCTAGTTGGGATTTTGGACAAATTTATAATTTGCGTGTATTTACATAAGTAGTCTGCCACAGTTCACGCATCAAATACAAGCCAAATTAACGAGATACATTCAGGTGTCAGGTATTATTTCGGATGAAAATTAGCTTACTAGTGCGTTTTCCCGTATAATCCTCCATACTTGTTATTTAAACGTTTTAGGTATTTATGATTGAGTGAGCTATTTGGAGTGTATCTACCTCATAATGAATCCTGAACCAACTCATACCAAATCCGACAGCCTTCCATCAGCCAGCACGCGCGTTCATGACTCGTCTTAGTGGTATTCGCCCTTGGAAACCCTTAATCGGACTGAAGGATAATACATCCCACCAGATTTTCAACCTTATGAGTTGGTAATAAATGCGAAAGCCAATGAAAAATTCTGCATGCCCGCGCTTTATTAAGGGTTAAAAGAGATCTAAAATCAATTCATGCGAGTTTCTTCGCCCTGCTATTTTCAAGGGGCAAAAAATGACGTTTTCTAAACATATTTACAGAAAATTAAAAAATAAGATTCTAATTATCAAGGTAACATCCAAACTTTGACGGGCTATAACTTCAATACCCCATGCGTTAGCGATTTATAACTTCGGTTGGGTTGTTTCCATTATTGTAAGGAATCTTTTGGCAGGTAAACATTTTGTTCTTAGCGAACTCTTAGTCGATAAGGGGGAAATTCTGATACCATCTCTTTTGCGAAATAAAAGGCTGTGTATCTTTTGATTGCGTCGACCTAGAAGTTTCATTTTTGCACAGCTCGAAGAAAATACAAACCTGAGTAGATGTTTTTAATTTAAACTTGAGACCTCCAGGCGTTCCTGAGATAAAGGGTCTTGACAGGCGAACAACGAAGTGATCCTATAAGGGATCCGTTTTCCTTTTAAGGTATGGAACCCTACAAAAGTTAATCTAGGCGCAGGCTGTCGCATCGAATGCCTTTCTTGTCGCAGTCGCACTGGGTGGAGCGATTGTGACTGAGGTACATAAAAGCCGGTTGTCCGGGACAGCGCGGCTCCAGACAACAATGTCCACAGTTAAACTGCTTTCTTTACTTCAAAAGCGACTGCAGTGCGAGCTAATATCATCTAAACTGTTATTGTGTCCTGGGAGACAGAGTTGAGCTGTATATAATTGAGGAATTCTCTTGAGAGCTGTAAAAAGGGAAGGGTTTTTATTTAACTACCTGGAGGTTATATTTGAACAAGTAGAAAACACTCGAAGACGTCAAAGACATTGGAATTATGTGTAGTTTTACTTGGAAATAAAACTTAAATTGAAAGTATGTACCTATTCAAGTTTTATACAGACAGCTTGTTCCTATCTAGAATAGTACGTTAATATAGGGTAGCCCAAATTCGAGGGTTCATTTTTTTTTACATTTTTTATTTTTTTATTTTAGTTTTTAATTAGTAACTAACAGACGATGATTGTAAAAATAAAACTTTAAAAAGTCATAACTTTTGAATAAAAAATAATTTCTTAGTAGTTCAGTCAAAAACGACATCAAACATCGCAAACGATCTACGATTTTTTTATATGTTGTTAGGTTCCTTGAGCATAGTTTACACCCAAGTTTGGAAACCCTGTGCTACCCCCATGGTGCTCGAAATACTGGGAAATGTTTGCACTTGGTACAGATTTTTCTAAAAAACTACTCTAATGAAGCGTTTTTCATGTATGCGATTTACAAAAAAAAACATTCAATGAGAAAACATTGTTTTTCAAAGAGGCCTTAAATATGTTTTGTTCTCCAAACGAAATATTTTTTACTTTGTAAAAGTCTCGTCTAGTGCAATATGGGATCTCTCAACCGTACATTGTTATTCTGTTTTTTTTCGATATTCCTTTTGAGGCGAGGCCAGAGGTATAATAAGTCACTCTATAGAAATGCTATGAATATAACACTAATCAAAAAATCGCGAAGATATAAGGGCTCACCTTTAGCGGATGACCTACTCACTGGGGCGTCCAAACTTTTTTAGCATCATGTTGGGGTCATTTGATCATCTTCCTGAAAGTTTCAGGGTGCAGAATTCAATAGTTTTTAAAATATGATTTTTTGAAAATCTGAAAATACTTTGTAAAATTATGTAACGCAACGCAAATAATATGTTTAAATCTTGTCTGTGGTCAAAATACATTACCTACATTCGTTGTACGCATATTTGAAAAGATGAGAATTCTCTAAAAAAAGGATTAAATGTGGAATCTTTTTTTAATAATACCTATTTTAATAAAAACGTTCATTTAACTTGCAATTTATGTTTGTTTATTTATTTTACGTCAATCAAAGTTAATTTAGTATTTCTTTCGTAAAAAATCACTTTTGATAATAAAAAGGTTGTAATTTTTATTTAAAACGGAACACATTTTGTTGGGGCGTTTTGCCGCGTTTTTGGTTGGGCGGCAAAGTAGTAGTCCCTTTTCTAGTAGTTTCGCGAATGTTCTATTTTCTTGTTCTCTCGATATTTACAAGCAAAAACAACTGGCTAGAGTAGGTTATTGTGGCTACTTTTCAATCGGGTTATAGGTTATGTTAGAACGTTGAAGAAGATAAACCGGAGCGGAGCGTATGCAAACGAAAACTATTGGCTAGAGTAGGTTATTGTGGCTACTTTTCAATCGGGTTATAGGTTATGTTAGAACGTTGAAGAAGCTAAACCGGAGCGGAGCGTATGCAAACAAAAACAATTGGATAGAGTAGGTTATTGTGGCTACTTTTCAATCGGGTTATAGGTTATGTTAGAACGTTGAAGAAGCTAAACCGCAGCGGAGCGGAGCGGAGAGCAGCGTATGCAAACAAAAACGATTGGCTAGAGTAGGTTATTGTGGCTACTTTTCATGTAAATTTTGATGATAGCATTATGGAGCATTTGTGGAGGAGAAAGGTGTCGAGGCAGAAAAATGACCCTTTCGAAGAAAGCAACTAGGCATTTCCGCGCGGGGGGGGGAATAGTAGGGGGGGGCATCTACCCCCTTCCCCCTCCCCCCACTTAAAGATCAAGGTCAGTCTAAATTTTGTTTTAATTTAACAACATAACCTCAAAACTTTAAATAATCATATCTCAGAAACTAGGCATTTCCGCGGGGGGGGAGTAGTAGGGGGGGGGCATCTACTCCCCTCCCCCATCCCCCCCTCCCCCCTCAGGGTAAACAAAAGTAGGTCATCCGCTAAAGTCCTTCCGTTATTTGACAGATACCAAAAAAAAAAAGTTTTGTCGTTTCCTGTTTGTTGCCAAATCAACGTTGTGATAGCTGGAAAGATTTTCGTTTAGTTTTGTACCAACGGATTGATAGGCGAACCGCCATCAAAACGCGAGTTTTTGCTAGCCATATTTTGGCCTCGCGAGTGGTCTGAACGGATAGCACCAAATTTCGGGTAGCAAGAAAGGCATGTGCAACAGTGGTGCCGGGACCCCTCCAGGCCGATAAGCTTCGATTTGCGTATATTCTTAATACACTGCACTTAATAGCTGCGAGGGGAGCCACGCATATTAGAAAAAGTCGGGTATTGAATGACCATGCTGCAATACAAGAGCACTGTGGACGGCGTCTTCATCATCAATACCCTGCGTGCAACCAGAATCGACGTGGGAAGCTGTCAGTGAAGCTGCAGCAATAAGGGCGTTAGCAAGGTGCCGTGAGTGATAGGGTTTAAGATTATTGCAGGATACGCCTTCAGTTGGACCCTCCTACGGCGGTGAGCCAGATTCCAGCTGTCTATGGGCCGCAGCCTGGAACCCGCCTCGGGAGGGATCTAACAATAGTGAAGAAGGCAGGGAGGCGCTGGTGGACCCCACACCGCACCAAAAGAAAGTGAGCCTACAGTGGCCCCGCAGTTTCTGTGTTAAATTGTCGGAACTGAAGTATTCTAAGTAATACAATTTATTGGACCACCGAAGTCAGGCCGCCCTGTATACTGGTATTCAATTTATATGCTTATGTTTATTTATAAGAAAAAGTTAATAAGATAACTAAGCAACGTTAGGAATAACCTGCCAGGAAAAAGCATGTGTATTTGGCTGTGTAAGATGAATCGGTAAGCCTCCTCCCATGGGTAGGGTATTATCGATCACCAAGAAGAGGCTGATGGGAATATAAGAATAAGAAGGATTGCACGGGCCCCGTCTCATATTAAATAAAGGATGAGATTTTTAAGGTTTTCCTCGCAGATTACGGGACGGTCGTATTCCTGCTCTTAATAAATACCGAGAGCAAAAATCCCTGATCTTATTATAAATGGCAACTAGGCCAACCTTGTGAAGGCAAAGGAAATGTTGCAGTTCTAAGAAAATTTCGATAGCAATATTTAAGGAAGAGAAATTCTTGGCTTAGTTGTTCGTTTAGTTCAAATGAATTTTCAACTCTGAATTGTAGCATTTGATAGTTACAAAGGGGGTATGAATTTGAAATAAAGCACTTGCAGTTCAAGTGCAGTTTTAGCTTTTTGTTTTAACTTAAGACAAAGAAGTGGAGTCTAGTCGGAGTGACTGCAATTGATGATTCGACCATTCACATCTCCGCCGTCTGCAAAAACAAAGAAGCTACTCCGAATGTTTCTTTACTGCTAAAAGCTGAAGAATAAAAAAAGAACGGGCGTTTATTTTTATAACCAATCGTTAGTTTACACGACTTTGCAGTGAAAGGAGTTTAGGAGTAACTGCCGGCTATTTAGGTAATGTGAGACAGATTTTGTCGTGCGGAGGGGATACACAAATCGGGCCATTCCCTTGAAACAGTTCGTTTTACAGACGGGTGGGCTCGCGGCTAGCACCTGACACCTGACTGGATGGCAACGCTTACAACAATGGAGAGTAGTACATTTGCACTTGCAGTTTGTAATGTTTGGATAAATGGTTCTCTATTGGAAGGCATAAAGTCATTTATACTAATATTGTTACTCATAATTGCTTTACGCCGAAATAGTCATGTGCATAATCCTCATTACGCATAATTTTTTACGCATAACATTAAAAAGCATAAATACAGAAAGCATAATCATCATGAAGACTAATGTCAAAAAGCATAAGCACAAATACGCATAATAATCAATTAGCATCATATCAAAATGCATAACAGTATTGTCCTACAAAATAGTCATGTACAAATAGCTCATAGTAATAAAATTGCTATTTAACAGTCACAGGCGTTTCACATGACGGTACGTTGCCGTTGCAAAGAAATATTATAAAAATGAAATTGAGGGTGAGTCATAAATATCATGAGCAAACAATGACAAGTGCTATTATTTGTGGTGTAGACTTTATAATACTTATAACATGGAAAATCAAGTGCAAATAGTTTAAACAAATAGAGGAGGTATCAAATTAAACTACAATGGTTTCATATTCGAAAAAAAAAGACTTGGTTGGTATGTTTAGTTCCAAAGTAGTGTTTTTTGTTGTTTTTACATGTTCTAACCTACCTACTGCCCAGATGTCGATTTCGGTAGCGACATTGACCTAATTAATTGCTATTATCTTTCATCTGCAAATTTTAGAATAAAAACAATTCTACATAACAAATATGTATATGATTTCGAATAATAGTTTACAAAACAATTATTTTGAGAAAATATAGGAAAACAAATAGTAGTAGGTACAATAGATGTTTATTGTTACCGATATTATGAAGTTGAATGATTCGGAATTAATAACAGAACAGTTATTTATTAATAGGGATTGTTAGGATGAAAAATTTTAGTAACAAAATTTTCGGAGTTACAATAATCGAGGTAGAAATCTTAGGTTAACTTTGGCGCACCCGCAAAAAGTTCGTCCATCACGGGTCTCCAGTCTCGGAAATCAAATTGGTTTCAAACAATAGTATGCGTAATGTGTTTTCGGCCAATACAAATTAGTCCGACTGAAATTATGCGAGTATTATCCCGAGTGGCGCTCATCAGCCGAGGATATATGGATAAGTGTAACCTTAGGTACCGGCCGATCGCAACTAAAAACGCATATTTGCACCGTCTACATGTGTAAGGAAAATAAAGGAAATTCATTTACTACTCAAATTTCGAACTTCAGTGCCTCCTTAAATAATATTATATTGAATAATCCTCTTGACAAATTTCTCATATTAGGTGACTTTAACTTATCGAATATAAGTTGGTCCAAGGTCCAAGCAATTCAACTGCAAGGAACTAACGCCGGATGGGCTAGCTGGCGAATATCAAATTGAATTCATAGACGTACTTAACTGTTGCAATTTAAAGCAATACAATAGTGAACTTAATCGTAACCAAAAGATACTGGATCTAATAATTTCTAACGATAATATCATAGTGAGTGCGGCGGCCTATCCGCTCTTACCAGAGGACCCTCATCATGTGTCGCTGTGCATCTCAGTCCATTTTGCTACCTACTCGGATCTGCTACAAGAAACTAGAACTAAATACATGTGTTCACGCGGTGATTATACATCAATTAGGTCGGAATTGAGTGCAGTTGACTGGCATAAATTATTAGACAGGGATCTTCTGGATGACGCCGTCGCCCAATTCTATTGTAAACTTCACGCATTCCGCGATGTTTACATTCCAAGTAAGGTGTGTCGCCCTAACCACTACCCGCCCTGGTATACTTCTGCATTAGTAAAAGTATTAAAGGAAAAATACAAATATCATAAAAAGTATAAGACCTACGGCAACCTTTCCGACTATGAATCATTTGCCTACTTGCGTACCAGAGCTAAAACATTAGAGCGGGAATGCTACCACGCTTATATTGATAAAATTGAGTCAAACATACTCAAAAACCCTAGATCATTTTGGGCATTTGTCAAAAGTAAAAGAGTAAGCAATAATTACCCGAATGCAATGACATACGCTGTAAGGTGTGCTAGCTCTGGTGATAAAATAGCCGACTTATTTTCTGACTACTTCCACTCCACCTTCTTGGAAATCTCTTCGAATGCCAACCATTTGTCTTATAATGAACATAGTAAATCTGCGGAGATAGGGTCTATATCCATTGAAAAAACCACGATTTTAAGGCATCTCAAAGGATTAGACCTCAAAAAATCCGGCGGACCCGATGGCATTCACCCGATATTCATCGTAGAGTGTGCAGACCAATTGGTGACTCCACTTGAGCTCATATTCAAAAGATCATTATTTGAAGGTGTAGTCCCCACTATATGGAAAACTGCCTTCATAACACCTGTCTTTAAGAAGGGTGACAAAAGTAAAGTAGAACAATATAGGCCTATATCGAAACTCTGTCTGTTCGCTAAAATATTCGAAAGGATCATTTATGATCAAACATATGCTGCACTTCGTACTTCTTTTACTGAGGAACAGCACGGATTCTTAAAAAGCAGATCGACAGTATCCAACTTGCTTCTTGCTACAAATTACATAACCAAAAGCATGGAGGGTGGCGCCCAAATTGACGTAGTTTACACCGACTACAGCAAATGCTTCGATCGTATCGACCATAATGTACTTATGAGGAAACTTGCTGTGGCTGGAATACATGGAGATCTTTATAGGTGGTTTAAGTCTTATATAGAAAATCGTAGTCAAGCAGTTGTATTGGATTCACATCAAAATGGACATCTATCCCGTCTGGAGTACCCCAAGGATCCTTATTAGGGCCCCTTATGTTTGTTATTTTTATCAACGACATAAATAGTTGCTTTATAAGTTCCAAAATCCTACTCTACGCTGACGACATGAAAATACTTAAGCCTATTTATGGAATTGATGACGTCCTCGACCTACAGTCTGATCTCCTGAGGTTTGAGGCATACTGTGTAACAAATAAACTAGACTTGAATGTGGACAAGTGCTATCTCGTATAATTCGACTAGAAAGCATACATTAATCGATCAAGGTTACCAGCTGAAGGGCCGCCCCATTACTAGAGTTAGTGAGGTTTGTGACCTAGGAGTACTTTTCGATAGCAAACTAACATTTGAAAAACATGTAAACAGCTGCGTTTCAAAGGCATCTAGAGCTCTTGGTTTTATAATTAGAACATCAACCTCCTTCAAATCTCTAAAATCCCTGAAAATATTGTATTGCGCCTTCGTTAGATTTCACTTAGAATACGCTTCGCAAGTCTGGAACCCAAGATATGAGATATACAAGTCACGTATCGAGGGCATCCAAAAGAAGTTTTTAATATTTCTAGATTTTAAGGCACGTCAAAGATCGCGAGACTATGAACACAGATGTCGAAGATATCACTTTCTCCCACTGCATCAACGTCGCGACATTAATGACGTAGCATACCTAGCAGGGATCTCAAACGGCTCTGTTGATTGTCCCCAATTGTTAACCCAGGTGTCACTTTGGGCTCCCCCTAGGGTAAGCAGAAGTAGCAAGCCTTTGTACATACCGTGGGTGAGCACACAATACCGACAGAACGCGTATATAATAAGGGCTAGTCACTCATTTAATGAAATCAGCAATAGTAACGCACTAGACATTGATCTTTTTTGCACAAAACCATCTACAATAAGAAGAGTAATGACTAAAGACTACTTTACCAACATGGACTAAGCTGTACAATCGTTTTTTGTGGTAATACTTATAGTTGTAGATTTAATTTTGTATTTTTACAACTACATTTATAAGCTCTTCTTGTTTTGATATAGTAGCATACATAAATTAATATAAGGCTTATTTAATTCAATTAATATATATTAGTGTTAGTGTAAACCGAGGCCACAAAGTAACTTAAGATATTTTTCTACTCCTGTTATGTTAAAGATTTTAGAAAATCAAATGTTAGTAATTAAGAAGTGAAAATTTGTAATTGGCTTAAAGATATTTATATAAGTTACATTACATTCATTTATTGTGCTGTATATCTTCCGAATAAAATAAAATAAAAAAATAAAATAAATTATTCATTTTAAAAACTAAAATTATGGATAATGACAAATATACCAAATAATTATTAGCCCAAACAATAGTATGCGTAATGTGTTTTCGGCCAATACAAATAAGTCCGACTGAAATTATGCTAATAGCGTACTATGCCAAAAAAGTAGTAGGCCAAGGTATTACTATGCGAAAATACTATTATGCCATAACAAATTATGCCAAATCAGTTATGCGAAAAAATAATAGTCTAAATAACATTATGCGATCCAAGGGGTTATTTTAGAGCCTAGCATATTCTGTAAATTGTATTTATTCTTATGGCATATTTGTGTTACAGCGCCAGAGGCATATAATCCAAATTCCCAGTTGCATCATAAATAATGTTGTACAAATATTTTTTCTAATACGGCAATATCTGCATTTTTTATATTATCATGTCACTTTTGACACTACTATACGACTAGTTTCAACTAGTTTATTCAATTATGCATGAATATTTATGTACAGATAGGTAATAAATACGTTCTTAGTTGATAATGCCGAAAAGGTGAAGCACTGCACACAAGTAAAATTATGCACGAATACCACTTTATAATTATCATGGATGAAGTTAGTAAGTAAATAATAAAAATCATATCTTGAACACTATTTACACCCATTGATCTAGCCACAAAACAAGGATTCCCTGTATATTGGGTACTAGACAAAGATACACATACTTACCTATATATAGATAAATATTATACTTAGATAGATAAACAACCATGATTGGGTACAAACATCTGTTCTCATCAAACAAATATTTGCCCCCTTGGGTTCGTAGGCAGGGTCACTGCCGACTCGGCCATTCGGGTCGTCGAAGTCTAAAGTAATACCTATTTAAATGATCGAGGTTAAATTGTAACATCAATCATAATATTAAAACGGTTTTCGCGACTCGCTGGATTCGAAGTTTCAAATCACAAGCTCTTTTAACGTGAAATCCCATTAAATTTTGTCGTAATTCTATACATGTTTACGGAATGAGTCCTTCTGTAATTAACTCGGCAGAGCAACCTTCGTATTAATTAACTTGATAATGCAAATAACAAGTGGAAACTAGTAAAATTAGCAGGGAAACGAGAGGTTGTCAAGTACATTAAGCAACGCAGGTAATTTTAAATTAATAATCTAATATTTATTTGAAATTATCTCCACTACAAAGAGGTATTTACTAGAAACATAAAGACGTTATTACAGATAGAGTTTAAATGATGATGTGTACAAAGCTATAGATTGTGATAAAGGGTTCGATATATTTCATAATACCTTGACTAGAGCTTTTGACACCTACTGCCCTGAAATAAAGGTGAAGTGTGATGATGGCGGTAAAAGTAGACTTGGGTGGCTCACACCAGGTATTAAAAAGTCATGCGAAACCAAAAGGGAGATGTTTATTTGTCTGAAGTGCTCAAATTGCTTAATTTTAAAACAGCGGTATAAACTGTATTGCTCTATTCTGGGTCGAGTTATTTCTTTTGCAAAGAGATCCTACAATGAACTGAAGATACTTAATTCACACGACAAAGTAAAGTCAACATGGGAATTAATAAAAACCAATATCAAGGGTAAACGCAGGAAGGATCTCACCAGTTACGTTGGTCTGACTGACGGTACAAACATAGTGGAGGCAGACTGTGAAGCTCCTGATGTATTTAACAACTTTTTCACAAGTGTCGTAGGCAGTATAGCTAACATTCCTGAAACTCAAATAGACCTACCACATCTAAGCCCCGATACGATGTTTGTCAGACCGATAAGTCTAGAAGAGTTACATAAAGTAGTTAAATCCTTAAAAAATAAAAAATCATGTGGATATGACAGTATTCCCTCGGGTGTCTTAAAGCACATATTGCAAGCTATTGCCGTGCCACTGCTGTTCTTACTAAATAGATCATTTACGGAGGGAATCTTCCCACAAAAACTAAAAAAGGCCCACGTAAGACCGATTCACAAAATTCACTAAATTCACTAAATTAGATGTCAACAACTACCGACCTATATCTTTGTTACCGACCTTATCAAAGGTGTTTGAAAAGGCCATGGCAAACAGACTTCGATCCTTTCTCACACTAAAAAAAATCTTGGCTAAAGAGCAATTCGGGTTTCAACATGGAGTATCCACAGCTGACGCTATATTTGACATGACGGATTTCATTGCGGAGGCTCTAAACGGTAAAAAAAATGTAATGACGGTTCTCCTCGATCTTTCGAAAGCATTCGATTATGTCAATCATGGTATCCTATTATCCATTATGGATAGATATGGGATCAGGGGGGTTGTGGGTAAATGGTTTGCATCATACCTTAAAGAAAGAGAACAGAGTGTCCTCCTTCCAATCTTGAACCAACCAAGGACTCTTATAAATATGGAATCTAAAACTACAACAATACTTAAGGGCGTCCCACAAGGTAGCATACTGGGGCCCATTCTCTTCCTTCTGTACGTCAATCATCTTCCAAACCTGATAGACGATAAGGTAATAATGTTCGCAGATGACGTCTCTGTCTTTTTCAAATTTCAGCGAGAAGAATGGACTAACTTAGCAGATCGTATAACGCAATCAATAAATATTGTTATAAACTGGTTTAAAAAACTTGACCTAAATACCAATCTTAATAAAACGAATGTCTTGTACTTTAGAAATTACAACACCCCGGATGTTGCTCTAGAAATTAATTTCGATGGTAAAAATTGCTGTACAGTATCAAATGCTAAATTCTTGGGGATCTATTGTGACGAAAATATGAACTGGAAGAAACATGTAGAGTGTCTGGAAAGTAAGCTAAGCAGCTTCTGTTATGCCTTGAGATGCCTAGCAGCTATTTCAACTTCAAGAGCCACTATGCAAGCTAACTACGCCTTTTTTCAGTCTAGGGTGCTCTATGGTTTAGCAATATGGGGGAACTGCGTAGAAATTAAAAATATATTCATCCTACAAAAAAGGTGTGTGCGGATCATCGAGGACTCAAGTCAAGCAGGGAATCGTGTAGAGAATCCTTTGTCAAACTGAATATTCCTACTATTACTGCCCTGTACATACTTGAGCTTTGCAAATTGGTGAGGCGTCACCCGTCAAAGTTTCCTCTAAGACTTATGGGAGTCAGCGTTCGGTTAAATGAAAGGTACCAATACAATCTAGAGGAGCCAACGTGCCGGACTGTCGCGTACTCGCGGTGCGCGAGGATGGTAGCCATAAAAGTGTATAATAGGCTTCCTGACGAAATAAAATCTCTTCCTACACCTAGTCTTATTAATAAACTCAGACAGATACTTATAAAAATTTGCCCCTATGACCTAAATGAATTCTTTAAACATAAATTTTAATATTATTAACTGTATTGTTATAAATTATGATCCAATGTTGTATTATTATTAATTGTTAATTTATGGACATGTACCAATGACATTTAGTAAAACTAACTTATTTATGGATGTAAATATATCTTAATCAAAATATTGCTACGCCCTAAGGGTAAAATTACATTGAAACTACTGTACTTATTTAAGACCTTATGTAACATGTTTTTTATTGCAATAAATATATTGAAAATTGATCGTGCCATACAATTAATCATCAGAAAACTAAACTACTACACACTAGGAAACGGAATTAAGACATACTAAGAAACTGGTTAAACACTATTGTTAATTTGATTCATGGAATACTAATTCTTACTTTTACTTACAATTTTTTTATACTTACTAATTTTTTATTCGTTTTATTTTTATTTTTTAACCGCTCCAATGCAAATAGCAACCAGTCGGAAAAGTATCTCGTCTCCATCAATGTTTTATGGACTGATGAGAGCGGTTGCCCGCGGGTCCTCTGGGGACTGTTTTGAAGCAGGATTTATTCAATGTCGTTATGAAATTTGAGCTGTTCGTATGTAGCAGCCGGTTTACTACCGTCGCTGTCGGTAATTCATGAGATAGAATGTGTTTAATTTATGTGCAAATACATAAAATGATAATGCTTACGCAACTATACTATCTACAAATAACTAGGCTATAGAGGTCATTCACATCTTATCAAAATCCAATTTATGTATCGTTAATTCTGTCGGTTACCCGACAAACTTATCGCAAACTGGCAACGCTAGAATGTCGTAGTAGCTGCTTTGTCGTAGGCCTTGTGCCACGATAGTGAGCGATACCAATTTAGTGGGCATAATTGTGCCTCTGCCACCCCGTATGGGAATATGCATGACGCTATGACGTAGATGACCAATTTTGCAATGGGTTTGCCACGTTATTTGGTAAATATATATAGGCTAGTAACGCACAGCCTAAAAGTCAGATAGTACGAGTTTTATCTTGAACGCAGAACGGTTTCTATGTAAGCCTATAAAATACCTTCCGTAGCCGGCGACACGTCGTCGCCCTACCGCAGCTGCATCCGCCGACGCGAGTGAGCGAGACAGTGGGTGTACTTACCTACATATCTGTGTTACCTACATATGTCTATCTACGGCGTCGTCTTAACCATATCCCACTAAATTTTCTAGCTTATAAATTTGAAAACCAATGGAAACCACTACATGCTTATTTTTTAATAAGGATTAATATATTTAACAATGATACGTAAATTGCAATCCGGTGCAAAATTGGGAGACTTTTGTATCGAGCAAAAATAAATAAGCACTGACACTCACTATCAACAAGCTAGTATAAAGAAGAAACTGGTTTAATACTCCACGATACAGGTTCTACCAAGTGTGGAGACTACAAGTAACCCTGTAATAATGATTATGTGAATAGAAGGATTTGTATTTGTACTCCTGTTTTGTGTAACTTGAGATTGGCAAGGCTTGTCTTGGCCTAATGCGCCGCATTAACAACCTGCTATCGAAAAAAAAATAACTTTAATGATGATTCACCAAGTTGAAAAAAAAAAAAAAAAACCGACTTCAAGTTCAAGCCCTCTTATTCCTCCCCGGTCGGGATGCGAATGAAATCTATGTACTTAAAGGAAAAGTCCTCATCAAAACTTTTGCTGCACTGAACCACAAACCAAAACGTCATCTGTGTTTTTTTTGTTGTTTTGTTCAGAAATCGCTAAATCAATTGCGATACAATTTATATGAGACCACCTCTGAAGTGTGACCTACCAATCAAAACAAAAATCATCAAAATCGATTTATAAATGACTGAATAATCGTGTAACAGACATACAAAAAAACAGTCGAATTGAGAAACTCCTCCTTTTTGCAGTCGGTTGAAAAAGTATTTAACTAATTACCTTTGGGTCGGGCATGTCCTGGGGCGGTTTAATTGACGATGCACTTTGCGCATTTTTGATTTTATTTCGGTTATATTTACAGATTTAATCAATTACAAAATGAATTACATAAACAATTTACTAAGACGTCGGTTAGCTATTCGCTGTCTCGCTCACTCGCGCCGTAAGTACTCTCGCTGTCTCGCCGTCCACATGTCGTGCGCAGTTGCGGACTACTACGAATTTATATTAAGAGAGAACTCCGCCGAACGAGAAGACACAAAAACCAACTGTAAGAGACAGCAGTCATTTCAAAAATTAGTATACTCCTAATTGGATTTAACGAGGACATGCAACGTCGCCTCGCAGCCTCGCATGCCAGGAGGCCTAGCCTGGAGACGCTTTTCCTGCTTACTTTTACATATTCTGTGGGCTCACCCCGACCGACTGCCATAGTTCAATACTTAAGCTTGTGTGCGTGTTGTGTTGCCCATCTTGTAATGTGTGGGTTTGTTTTTTTGCGACGAGAATTTCTTTACATTGTTGTGAATATTTGTTGGTATGTTTAATACTACTCAAATTTGTCAAACTGCCACTGTCTTTCGCTCAGCCCCCGTGGCGTGGCATGCCCCACGTGACTTGCGTTTACCGCGCAGTTTGTAACGTTTATGTTACATTATGTAGGAGTGAGTCGCGGCTATACATTTTAGATGTGATAAACGTAAATTGCGCGAGGTAAGCTGCGGGTGCAGGAAATGCCGCCACTAGTATGAGGGAGTTTCTTGCCGTTTCCTCTTAACCCCGAGGCCCACCTTGCGAAAGGGTGTAGTTTGCCCGGTCTGAAAAGTGCCAAAGGGGATCCTCTTACTAAGTCTCTGCTGTCTGTCCGTCCGTCCATCAGCGGGCTGTATCATACATTTCATATAATGTGTATTTTCTATTGCAGATACAACAACTAATGATAATCTACACGAGATTTTATAAATGTAAGGGGGTCCCGATACAAGAGATGTGTTTTATCACCACCCGCGAAATATCAAAGCAAAGCATTACTCAAATATGTGCGTAGATTTCGCATGATTGTGGCGGCGCAATTGGTTTGATATCGGTTTCAAAATCTTAGAGTTCTGGGTTCAAATCCATGTTCGTCCATATTATTCTCTTTTTGTTTTTGTGCTTCTATTATTAGCGGTTAAGTTTTATTGTAGTCTCTTTTTTATACAAAAAAATTACTTGTAGTTATAAGTAAGTATAATTTTGACGTTCAATAAGATAATTAATTTATTTATATTCAATAAAAAAAATGAATCTGAATCCAGTAGGACTTTTTAGCGCCGGTCTGTGCATTTGGCCATTTCTCTGTGAGAGAATTGATTCCGGAGGAGCGTCCAGTCTATTTACTCTGAGTTGGCATGCCTCGAGCGAGACAGCCTCAGGCTACCTTATTTCACGCGCCGGAGTAACGAGCTGTAGAAATATGATTTGCTGCGGACGAGCACGTTACAATACGATTAAAATCAGTTAAAGATTCGGCTTTTCTCGGAAATCCTAAATCCGGAGACGGAAATGACACGAAATACATTACCGCGATTTCTTGATGAGGGAGAGTGATGAGGGATTCGCGACAATTTCCGAGGTTGGTCGAATCGTTAACTGATTTTAATCGTATTGTACTACTATTGGTGTACATAACTGTCGTGACATTTCACTGTAACCAACCACTTTATACCACCCGCCCGATGCATGATCGAATGCAATGTGTCTGAGGAAAATTAGCTGTGCACTTGATAAAAACATGTGCAACTCATTTCAGCCGCTATTATGAATTGGAAAATATTAAACTGCACACCAAAAATACTGATTTGCACAGAAAATATCAGGGAAATATTTGCTGATCCTTTTTTGCTGTGTAAATCAATATTTTTGATGTGCAATTAAATACTGGCCTTATGAATTGATCTTCGGTTAATCGCCTGTTACATTTGACATGCCTTTCAGAAAGTGGGGGTGAGACTGCTGGGTGACAGTGGAGGGGGTTGGCGCAGGACCACAAAAAATGGCATGTAATAGTAAAGCTCGATATACGAATATAAAGGTAAGCGCAGACCTAACGCACTCTTGCAGATTTAATTGAAATTTAAACATAGTTTGAGGACGTCTAAAGTGCTAATATATGCATATGCGCATTGCACGAGAACAACATTTAAATACAAACAGTTTAGAGTGCCAAAAAGTTACAGTGAAATTCAAATGGGAACTCTGTCTAACAAAACGTCAAAAATTTCGTAGCAGTTAATTAAATACCTACCTGCAGGACTGTTGGGAAACATCGCTCATCTGTTTGGAACATCCTCTATTTTGAATACACTAGAGGTAGAAAGTTGAATGAGTGTGTGTGTGTGTGTGTGTATGTTCTCGTATTTAATCTCTTAGTTGCCACGTCGACAAATATTTAAAGAGCTTAACTATCATGTAAGATCGGGTCGCTTTAGACCCTCGATCATTGACCCTTGAACATTGAGTCAGGAAACTGTGATGTGTATACAAGGTAAATTAGATTAAAACAATAATACTGGTTTACATGGTTTTCGGTGTATTTCAGTGTGCTGATTCTGAATGTGACATCAGTTTTCAGGGTTCCCGGTATGCAAAGTGCCAAAGGGGATCCTATTACTAAGTCTCTGCTGTCTGTCCGTCCGTCCATCAGCGGGCTGTATCTCATGAACCGTAATAGGGAGATAATAAAATTTTTCATATAATGTGTATTTCTATTGCAGCTACAACAACTAATGATAATCTACACGAGATTTTATAAATTTAAGGGTGTCCCGATACAAGAGACGTATTTTAACACCCGCGAAATATCAAAGCAAAGCATTACTCAAATATGTGCGTAGATTTCGCATGGTTTTGGTGGCGCAATTGGTTTGATATCGGTTTCAAAATCTTAGGGTTCTGTTTCTTTTTGTTTTTGTGTAACAAGTTTTAGCGGTTAAGTTTTATTGTACGATGGTACGGAACCCTTCGTGTGCGAGTCAGACCCACACTTGACCGGTTATTTTCTAACCGTTCTTGTTTTTAAACTTCCCTCAATTCTAAAAAACTCAATTCTACGCAGTTCCTAACACTTAACCGTGGTATAGGGGATGATAACGTGACTTAGAGTTCTTATTTATTCTAATTTGGATATGGAAGCGATCCGTAGGCGTTCTTTAAGTAATCCCTATAGATTTATTATACGTATGAAAAATATCGAATCCAATATTTAGAAATTATTTTTTGGATCAAGAAATAGCATGGATCTTATTCGGTATGAAAACGATCCCGAAGCGTTATTAATCAAAATTTATTTTGATAACATTTATGAAAAGACTCATTACAATTTATTAAATTTAACGAAGAATCTAAGTCTGTGGTCCCGAGTTTATTTTTACATCCTCACTAAAATGTCTTTGCTTGCGGAGGATCTGTGTAGCGCATTGCTCCTCTCTCTCAAATATGGCGTGGAGGGTGATGGCTGTTACACAAGTCATACTCGAGAACCGGTGCTGCTTGGGGAGACTAGACCAGTCTGGTTTCTCATAAGTTATGTTAATTACAGCTTGTGTTTGTTCTTATTTATTTATTTTATAAAATTGTTATATTGAGAAACTTTTTGGCACTTATAGATACAATGTTACAACATTGTCGTTAGACAAGATTATTTTTATTTTTTGTTATCATATAAAAAAGATGAAAATTAAAAAAAAACATCCCTCTAGAGTTTTTTGGAGCTATCTTCTCTGACGGGCCTTTTCCGAAGCCCTGGTAGAGTTAATGGATTTTCCTTTTCCTGTGTGAGATTCGGCCATGAATAACCACTTGAAATTTCCTTTTTTAAACTCAAACCATAATCAATTACTCATTATTTTAGTTGATCTTTTTTTTTCATGTATATGACAGTGCGTATTAAGTGTTTAACTTGTAGAGGTGCTTTAATTTTGCCGGGTTGTACCTACAATTTTTTTTTTTCAGTTTTGAGTTTTTCAAAAATATCTGTTTGAATATCGAAAGACTTTAAAACTCCAGCCATTATACAAATAAATTATGGGATCCTAAACGGGCTTGGATTAATTGTGTTTCAAAACTATATTGTATATATACAGGCAATTTTCAAGTAATGGAAAAAAGTGATAACATTTTTAAAATGACTATGAATAGCCGGCGGCGTAGGGATAGGCCGATAAGCATGAAAGTAGAGACACCCATATAACATCTAACTAATTCTGGTGCTTATAAAGAGACAAGTCTCGGAGCCCATATTCAATAAAAATTTATAGCCTTACGTATCTTATCTCATACCAAAAAAAGTACTCTTTATTTTGTAAGACTTTTTCTGTTTAAAATTAAAAAATAAAATTGTAAGAAAACCAATATTTTTCCCATGCACTAGTTTTACCCGCAATGTTGCATAACATCTTAAGAAAAAAATTGTGTTGACCAGTGTAATGTTTGATCTGCTATCTTAACCAAAGAGGAAAAAAATATATATACATATTTGCCTTCACGCTATTGATACATGGTTAAAAAATTATCAATTATTTAAAGACGGAGGTTCTCAATTCTACTATATGTTCTTAATTCAAAATTCATAATTCATTGTTGTTGTCATTATAATATTACATTATCGGAATTTAATATTCAAACACTTAATTCTAATTTTTATTACTATTTAGATGCACAAAAAGCTTTATGCAGTGTTATGTGATAAAACTTCTATTCTTCAGATATTCGATTATTTTTTACATTCCGATTTCTTATAAAATAAATAAGGGCAAACCACAGGGTGCAAAGCGAATTTAACAATAAACCTGTCTGAGTAAAGTTACGCTCGTTGGTTGAGTGCTGACAGACCCCGGATCCATTTAGTTCGGGTTCCGTCCGGGGTAGCAGTTTTAAAGAGAATTATTAATTAGAATTTGCGCTTTAGCCGAGATCGCAAGTAACTCCAAAAATAAATTATTTTTCAACATACTTAGCTGGCTGGCGCTTTTAAGGTACGAAGAAACCATACACATCAATAAATGCAAGGTGTAACAGAAAGTTTTATGAATCCCTGAAAACTCCTTGAAATATGGAATGAGATTCGATTCGAGAAATGAAATTTTTAATATGTCCTTACGTTTGTACAGAGCCGTCGACCGCTTACTTTGGAGGTGGAAAAAATCATCTCTTCCTCCTCTTCTGATTCAGCATGTTCATGTCCAGTCTGATCAAATCAGTTTCATAGTGAAAGCTGTAATAACCCTTTAAAATATAACTTTTATGCTACAATATGTCAAAGTCAATATCGAGTCTACAAACATACTTACCGTCACAGGCTCTGGAAAAATAAAAGTATTCATAAAGCACCTACTTCTACTTGTAGTACTGCATTAGTAACGTACCTGTGAACAATGGCATACTTCATATTAGATTATGCTTAGAACCTGAGACACTCAAGACATACAGAATTAAGGCAGCGTTGGCGAATCAGAATCCATTTGTTTATTGAATATAAAAATTATCTTATTCAACGTCAAAATTATACTTACTTATAACTACAAGTAATTTTTTTTTTATATATAAAAAGACTACACCGTTTCGGAAGGTGGGCCTCGGGGTTTAGAAGAAATGGCAAGAAACTCCCCCATACCTTCTTTTAAAAAAAGTAAAAAAGTGAAAAGTGCGTTTTTTATATTGCTCGGTCCTCGGCGCTACGTCATTTTTACACATATAGTTGAGTCACGAAATATATAAACCGCCTCAACTTGAATGACCTATCACACACAATTATTATCTATGAGTTGAGTCAAAGTGATTAATTCCGCTAAACTTCTTTGGGGTCACCGGCGCAAGAGGACAGAAGGGAGACTTGAGGGCCCCAGGGCTCATACGGGAGGCTGGTCAAAGCCCAAATAATGCATGGAGAGGACGCCCAGCCAACCCACCCAGTTTAATGCTGACTGACATATCGGTTGATTATTGCGCCCCCAAGTCGGACGGAAATCTGTGCTCGTCAAAGGCAACCTTTGCACGGGGACGTATTGAGCTGTGTTGTAATAAAATTGGTTGGTACGTTGCTGGTTCGGCTATGATCTGTGTTGTGTAATTGGTGAGAGGGAGACGAATGATTGCAATTCGGGGCTTTGATCTTTTTAGCTGCCTGGTAGTTGATATTCGTATATATACACTGGCTATATACTACAAACACCGTGCGGCTGTACTGATATCGAATGTTTACTGCTGGCCCCTTTTTGTGGAAACAATTTTTTGATTAATTTGCATCCAAAAAGTATTTCAAACACAAAGCAACAAAGTAGTATTTGGAACTAAAGTCTAAGCTAGCCATGAGAATAGCGGGCATTGGCTCCTGTCTACCAGTGTACGCTAGTGATTGGATTAGCGATACTTCCTTAGTGCGTTGAAAGTTAGAAATACTGTTCTTTAGCGTGTCATGATAGCGTTCGCCGACCGTTCCCATGGCTACCTACCGTTACCCTGGTTACCGCGTAAGATTTGGTTCGCAATAGTATTATGTTTTTTTTCACTAACATAAAAGGCATGATGAAACTAATTTGGCAGCCAGTTTAGCCTATATAGCGTATGTGACCCTGCGTAGCTGACGGTCCTGAGTTTGAATCCCGGTAAGGGCAAATATTTGTGTGATGAGCATGAATATTTGTATCTTAGTCTTAGATGTTTTCTAGGTTTTTACATAATTATTTATCTCTATGAAATATATCGTCATCTAGTACCCATAACACAAGCATTGTTGAGCTTACTTTGGGCCTAGTTCGATTTGTGTAAGATTGTCTAATATATATTTATATTTGTATTTCTTTATTTAATTACTCTAAGTAAGTTCAAACAACTTTCGACCTTACTAGTTACTTAACGAGACATCAACAAGCAAAGGAGACGTGTCTCTATAGTCACCAGGACTTCTAAATTATACTTTGAGGGTCTAACAACTTTCCCCCGAGAGTTCGTACCGGAAATGAATCGGGGTCTTTTGTCGAGTGAACCGTGTTGGAGTTCGGCCATCACTTGCAAAGGCCGGTGTTTGCTGTTTTTCACAAAATACTCTACTTGAAGAGGCAGCTGATAGTTGGAAGTCTGAGATAGGAAACCTTCTAACTTTATTTGTGTGACGATCTTTTATGCATAGCGTCACGCTTTTTCCCATACGGAGTGGCATTAAACATAAATAATAATAATAATACCTTGGACACTATTTACACACATCGATCTAGCTCCAAACTAGGATTCCCTGTATCTTGGGTACTAGAAAACGATATACATACTAATATAGATAAATATTATACTTAGATAGATAAACAACCATGACTAGGGTACAGACATTCGTTCTCATCAAACAAATAAATTTGCCCCCACCGGGACTCGAACCCGGGACCCTTGGCTTCGCAGGCAGGGTCACTGCCGACTCGGCCATTCGGGTCGTCATAAATATTTACACATTCTTTGCTTCTGGCCCCACACTAGGATACCCTGTGATGTGGGAATCCAAGACCAAGACATTGTAATTGTGCTCACGTTTAGTTATTTAATACTCTATTTTCCGATGAAAAAGGAAGGTTATTATAAGTTTGAAGCGTCATCATCAGTCTGTGTGTCCCTTTCTGTGTTTGTCCGTGGCACCCTAGCGGTCAAACAGGTGGACGGATTATAATGTGTTTTTTTTTTGTAAATGGTAGAAGACTTTTCTGCGATAATTATATTAAATCGGCTTTATTAAATCGGTTCAGTGGTTCGAAGGTTATCAGCTTGAAAAGGAAACAAGTCAGCCAAATTGTAGACTTAAGGTGCCATATATTGTGTCAAGGTGTTTTTTTATTTATAGTTATAAGTTATAATACATTCATAATAATATTTTATTAACATACGTTTCAATTATCAACAAAACTACCAACATTTTTCTTACAGAGATTTATCTACCAGAAGCCATTACACAATTCACAATCTTATAGGACAGCTGAAAATGTCCCTATAAACATACCATTGAATCCTGCAATGCATTCCGTCGCATCTCAGAGCTGCGTCTGGTAGGTCGCAACAACATGGGATAAAGCGTTCAAAGGTTCGCCTTGTATAAATAAGAATGGAAGGGGGGGGAAGTGGGGCGGGGCGAGTCACGAGCAGAAGCTCCGACGAGGCTCGCGAATAAAGCTTTCAAAAACTATTTGAAGAGGCTTTGTAGGCAATCAGCTAGAATATCCGCTGGGTATCATCGAAGAAATGTTGGAGAGCTTTACTTCAAAACTGTGCATTGGTAAGGTCCATTTTTTACTTTTTTTCAAACGTAATAGATAAAACAAACGAACAGATTCAGTCAAGTTCAAATTATTTGCAGGGATCATGTATATTTTGTATCACAATACTTTGAGCGTTTATCAATAGGGCTTAAGAAATGATCATCCGAGCAAATCAAGCCTTTTGTCAATTTTACGAAAAAAATGTTCGTCACATAATAAAACAAGTGAAGCTTAAATATGCCGTTCTCTGTAAGAAGTAAGATCAATTTTACCAGTCGCGCCAGCCACGGTTGTCCAAGCCCTGCCTCTGTCGGCTAGATAAGTATAAGTAATTTATGGAGCAAACGCTGAAAAGCGAGAAAAAAAAATACTGAAAGCACAAAGTGTCAAAGTTTATTTTCAGGAAAATCCAGTAGCTAGTGCGCCCTGCCCAAGGCGGCCACAGAACGCGCACTGAATCGGTATGACCCAAAATAACATTTTATTTCAAAAATAAAAATTTATTTCGCCACCTCACAGAATTTTCGGAGCGGCGAAGGGAGATTATTGCTGCATTTCACCAATGGGATTTGCAGACAAGAACCTGAGAACACGAATCGTTATTTTATCATCGAGTTTTTCTTTTATTTCAGACTTCAAACTTTTCATGTTCTTACCAAAGTGATGTAAAGGTATCCTAAAAAAAGAGGTCATACATCAGCAAATACCACCTACCAGGTAACCTAGGCTACCAGTTTCCAACCACACATGTTGTTCATCTTCAGGCACGGTACGAGCGGCCGTCATCACGGCTGAAGTAATAACAATGTTAGTATTTCAAGTTCATATTGAGCTGGACCGGCGCGGCGTGGGGGCACGTAGGCGGGGCCGCCCGGCACACTTTTATGGTCGGATAATTGAATTTCCGCACCCCGTGCCAAACAGGAAGTTCGGCGCTCGTTGCCTCCGCCGCTGAATATTGCATCCATCGCTGATGGAGTTATTATTTTGAAAATCCTGATTAACCCCACCGCTCACATTCGCGTCGGTGTAAACATGCCGCCTGCGTTGAAATTTGACGTCTGGTATGCGAATGTTGGCGGTGATAGAAACTTTTCGGATAAGATCTTGTCGTGATATGCTTGTTACATTCTAACTACCTTCCAAGGTTTATGGTATGCTGTAAGTATATTTGAATTGGATTTAAATATTTAGATAGATAAATATGGCTCTCATTGTAATTTAAACCCTTATGATACCAAACTTCTGTATTTTAATAATAATGACTACCAATATTAACAAAATGCATGCTACAATTGAAAAGCTGAAGCGGTCTATTTCAATCCTACTTATATATGAAGTTAATAAAGGTTCTCATACTTATCATTGCAAACAAAATCTTATTTATTATCAAACTTACATTGCCATATCGTATTAATACAAACATATAACAGTATAAGAAACAACATTTATTTTTCCAAATAAGGAAACAATAGGAAAATATTCCAATGGCATATCTTGAAAAAGATGCAAAAAATCTCTAAATTTTTTTTTTGTTAAGTAGGTATGGAAATATTAAATAACCAATATTGAATATGAACCGTGATAGTTAGGCAGATGATGCATATCTGTTGCCGCTATAACAACAAACACTAAAAAACAGAATCAAATATATATTTAAGGGGGCCCCCTACAACAATGCTTTCAATACCACATACAAACTTATTAATGCATCCTGGTTACGTACATGGAGAGTGTAAGTAGCCGCACCAATAACAATCCAAAATATTCACTCCACACCATCCCTACCATTGTACGGTGGTACGGAAACTTCGTGCGCGAGTTATACTCGCACTTGACCGGGTTTATAGATGCATTTCAGAGTGGAGCAGCAGTTTGCGGTTCTCTGTCTCTACGTTTATAATTTTCATTGGAAAGTGGAGCCCACAACTCCGCCTCCTCCAATAGCTGAGATCGAGAAAGGGGATTTATATACTTATATTTCTTCATCGCCACTCTATCTATCTTCACCGTAGGTATATTCCCTAAAAAACCTAAAATAAAATAAACTAGTGACTCTGTGAGTTGTAGACCTCGACACAGGTTTGCGTTTTTTTTTAATTATTTCCCATAAATCCGGACATATGGACCAAAATTTGGATATAAGAAAGCATTTTTGCCCAAGATGAACGGAGACGCTTCGCTCGCATCTGTCGCTCAGACTATGGAAATAAAATATTATGAATCCTGAGTACACTACGCTTTCATACAAAATATTACCGGGTTCTAACTGTGTAGAAGTCTAATGATGAAATATACAATATTTGCACAAACTACTTTTTTCATAAATTGTTGTATCTAATTTATAGTTAACAATAGTATCGATAATATGTCTGATATAGTATTATTGCATTTTTTTTAATAAATAATAAATGACGCTAACACTTTTTTGCAAGACATTTTTTGTCAATAGTTACAAACTTATTTCACAAATTACTTAGTGCAATTCCCGCAAAGTGGGCAAAACATAAACTATTTGATGGCTCATTACTACAGGTTTGCTATAACACAAAACTAATAACTGAGGGTGTAAAGAAAATAAAAACAAATTTTAACTATTGGAGAGTGATACGGATCTGGATTCAGTAAAAGAATGATATCTATGAGGAAATCTTAAAGAATTTGTCCAAGAGCTCTTTGGTGCCCTGAAACTCAAAGATGCCAATCTGAATCTTTAAACGATAGATACCCTGCCGTTGTTGTACAGGATATTAGACGCCTTAAATTAACACTAAGGCGACACTTAACAAATAGTTTCGCGCCAAAGGAACCCTGACGCTTTGACTCATCGTCGAGGAGTGCTCTCTTCATGCCTCGGAGACACTTTAAAGTTTGACAGGTAGAACACCACATTATTACCAGGAATGCTTAAGAGACCGACGTAATACGACTTTTAAATGGAGCCACAGAACTATGAAACGTAAGCGACTTTGCGGTCTTTCAAGCAAGCGGCGCTTGCTTGCGATTGGAGAAGCTTAAGTCGTGACTCAATAAAGTACTTATACAGTTCATGCTGATGCTGCCGTGGTGAGCGGGATTAAATTCAGACTTGTTCAATAAACACGTTCACCGAGAAGGCGATTTTATGAAATTTGATAATTAGCCTGGTTAAAAGTGTTAAGTTTCTATGAGTTTGGCTACGGTTACTTTAATATGAGATCAGTTTGAAGGCTATACCAAGTTAAACAATAGGAATTCGGTAGATTTCGAAGTTAGTTGAGAGCCAAATTATGAATCTCAATATTACAAAGCAAGCAGGGCACCGCGCCGAAGCCTTAGGGGAGACGCAGCCAATCGAATATTTATGAGAGAAAATTTGCAGCTGATAAAACTCGGAAGCTCGAGCTACGGCTTTCACGGGGCCTCCTACTAAGCGGATGTTTTCTGTTTGCTACTGCTCTAAATTATTATTTTCTCCTTTTCCACAAAAATAATTGCCATTCTACAGTCAGGTATTTTGCCTCTACCTTGCTGTCTAGGTAAAATCGGAATTTTCGAGCGGCACTCTAATAAAACAACTGCTCGAGTGTCTCGTTACGTTTTATGCAACGTTTGTTTCATTTTTGTTGATGATACGTATGTTCGCAATAAAAACGTTTATTACCGTAAATAAAAACGTTTCTACAATGAAAACAATAAGTGTCACAAATATGAGCAATACCTCGGTCCGCATGTCATAAAATTCGTTATTGTCTGGAGCCGAGCCGTTCCATTTGCATAAAGAAGGTACAAGACGTGACGATTGTTTAACTCGCCAATACAGAGCGGAGATGGTGGCGAATAAAAGTTGCCAGCGATACCTTTGGCTGAGGCGCGCGGATTCGTCGAGGTACTTTGGGCACTCACCTCCGCGCTGAAAGGATTCGGCTGTGGAGTGGCGCGTTTTTTCCTTTGCAATAATCATTTATCGGCGGCGCATTATTGGTGAACGTGATGCGGTTGGGTATGGTTGGCATGGAACGGAACGCTACCGGCGGAATGGTCGAAATTGCTGCCGCCCTTTATACAGAAAGCCTCTTTACGGTAACGAGCACCGGGAGACTCTTTTATATTGACTTCTCCGTTTAGTTAGAGGTTTGTTTTTTCTTAAATCGTCTTTAACTCATACCGTTGGCTGCAGATGTTTGGTTATTCCGCTGGTGTATTGGCTCTATCTATAAAGGTTTTGAAAAATGTTTCTAGGAAAAAGTGATATTTTAATATTTCACGGAACAGCAACGTGATAAAGAACGTGTGTTTTGAAAAAATTCAAAGTAAAATGCAGATGTGAATTTGAAGCTCCTATATTTACGTTTAGATTATTAAATACTAGTGCCAGCTAACGTCTAACATAAATATAAAATAATAATTTAGAAGTTACTTGCTGACAAAAAACCGAAAAGTACTGCATCACATGTATGCTCGTGTGAGTACATAATTCATTTCCTAGGATACTCATGTGTTGTGTACTCACAGCGGATGTACTAACATAAGCAATGTAATTACGTGGCTCGTTCTTGCTCTTCTTCGCAGAAACTACACTAATAAAGAACTTCCATGCGCTAATTTTCCAATATTTCCTCATTACTTTTCACTTAGTATGCACCCTACATCACAAAACATAAAACACCAGAAAGAAACTTCTCGAAGGATGGCGGAATTTTTATCAAACAATTAATAAACGACTTAGTGAAGGAATTCAGGATATTTTTATGTCAGAGATACTTTTTTTTCTAAACATCCGAGTTTCATAGTGTCCTTTAATGTTTGAACTAAGGCGGCGGATATCAATTTCGTTGTTCGATTGCGCGGTTGTTTGTGTGTTTGACTCCTGTAAGATCAAGGGGCGAGTCGAAGCCCTGCTAGAGAAAACGAAGCAAGAAATATTACCAAGTGAAAAGCCACTATAAGTCTTCTTATGACGTCTGTTTCTTTGTTGAAAAGAAACCTCGGTGTTTGTAAAAGACCATACAAAACGCTTTATTCACTGGGCTGTAGCAGCAAGTCTTCTAATATCAAGAGCAATTTATGGTTAGAGTATTTTAACAGAATTTAATTACATTAAGGACCGACATTCTTCTTCTTTGGAATTTCGCGGCGGCTCAGGAGACTGTGTTCTCGTGTTTTTCGATACACGGTGTGAGACTTACGCGTACATTACGTACATTATTTGCCCTAAGTAATACCAGTACTATTAAGATTATGTGGTAATACTATCGACTTTAAGTAAATAAATGGCAAATTGACAATCGCGATGCTTATAATAAAATGTAGAAATGAATTCTTTAATTTCTGGAAATATTTCTTGTTTGCCTTTTCTGTTATTTCTGTTCTTATTTAATACGATGCAGTTATTAACTGGATCGTTACATTCCACGTTTGAGTGAAGCGTTTTAATGATACTCCCTTTTGATAGCTCCGAGAGGTTGTTACAGATACAAAACAAACGCTCGCTCTCGAATGTCTGCTCTCAAAAGCTAATTTCCTTGAAGGTTCGACGTCGTCGGCCACTGTGCGGTACGTCACGTGGCGGTGTGCAGCTGAACATATGTCAGTGGGAGGGGGGGGGGGGAGGGAGGGGTGGAGAGCTGCCACGCTACCGCCTCCATTTTTAGGATTGCCAAAAAAATTTAGGGTTTCTTAACACTTTCACTGGCTCTAATCTACCAGAAAGAAAATAGACAGCAAGAAACACTATTAGATGGGATTTCATACTAACTAAGTATGTGGTATCTACATAAATAGCTGAGCCGATGTAATAAAAATGGAGTATTGCCTCTGATATCCTTGTATAGTACACCAAACCTTGGACAGCTCATACATCAGGAAATATAAGATTCTATGCAACATAAAGGAGATGTAAAATAGCCGAGCTATGATATTGGGTGACGGCCCTGGCGCTCCGTTCGCTCCGATTCGATCACGGTGTCGAATTCGAATTATTCTCTAACTTGATTCGCATCACTGATCAACTTGATAGTCCCGCGATTTATTACTTTACAAACGTGCAGACCAGTTTTAGGACTTGGTACCAAAAGTTTAGAAACAAGTTTTATCGTAAAAATAGTTGATCAATAACCACATTGATCTATATCAAAATTAGTGACGCCACCCAAACCTACCTCTCTCTCTCTGAGTATTGTCAAACGCTATCTTTAAAGCATGTTTCCTCATAAAGGAGGCTCTTTCCAAATCTAGCAAAATATATAATGTTTTCATCTATTGCCTTCTTCAATGGTAGTGTTTGAAAACATCAATGTACTATATTGTCAATGGAACTATGAAAACATGTTTTTAAAGAAATAATCAGTGGTTTTTGTACAATAAAATAGCACAATATTTCCTCACTGTTCTGCCACAGCACCTGACGTTACATCCATGTTGTATTATGAGCTGTTATGAACTTAATTTTGAAAAGAATATGGCTATGACCAAAATTTCAACCACCACGATCAAATTGCTATTTTTACCGATACACAAGCCTGCATTTGTTTTGGTTACGGCTGACAGTCAGCGGGCTTTCTTAACATAAACATTTCTATACAGGCACATACATTGCTGCTGACCCCAGACAAGGTTACTTGTGTCGTGGGAACCAGAAACAGCGACATCTCATACATGTAAACATCCAAGACCTGTTTTTTTCTTTTATCCCCAGACAGGGTTTGAACCCGGGACCTCTCGCTTGGTAGGCAGAGCCTTAACCGCAGCACCACAGAGCGTCGCATTAATCTCAATATGGCGTCTCAAACTGATATGGAAACATGACATTCGTCGCCTACAGCCGCAATGGAAACAAAGCTTTTAAGAATCGGTCGGCTGAATATTAACGCCGCTAACTAGCGATTTGTCAAATTAACATGGACACAAAATAGTTAGTCGCTCACGGGTTGAGCAATGAGCACATAAGCCTTAACGTGAGCGTTGCGTAACTTGAAGTGATATTAGTGTCATAAAATATCATTCAGACTTTCAGCATTCATTTTTTTCCTCCGACTACCCACAAGAAACCCACCCTAATTAGAACAAGTGTATAGGAAAATCCACAATTACACCTTTTACATTTGTAGCAGACGCTCGAACAAAATACATAATCCCAGAGCTCAGGCGGCGGAGGGTATTACATTTGTCGCAGATACCCCACCATTTGCCGAAACTCTCCTGATACTCAAGGGAAGGCGAACTTTGGATTTTCTTTATTCGGATCTCCCTTATCCCGGCGTGCTCCTGCCTCATTGTTGCTGGCTACTCGGGAAGAACCGACTTCACTATTTCCGATAGAGCCGGCCCGTATCATTCAACTTTTTTATTATCTTTGAACAGGTCAGTGGATCGGCCCTCGGCGATCTGTCGAGACGTTTTCGTGTCATATCGATCTAGAGGGGTGGACGAAACATTCATATAAGAACTAGGTAGTTTGTGATATGTAGCATTATTCATGCGCTTGGACTTAAGCAAGGGATTTAAAAAGTATTTATTCGCGGCCAGAATTACTGCCACATGCCACTTGTATGTATATATTGGTATTTATACCTGCACAAACTATTGCCGTCACTCTTAACCACATTTTAAGTAAGTATAGGCAGTTTATTGAAACTCTTCTACGGGTTTATTTTTTTCCTTTTGAGCTACGGAACCCTGGGAGGGGGATATGGGTGTCACATTCGACCATGAACTAGTCACGAAAAGCAAAGTAGTTTCACCAAAGCGGCTAAACCCAATTAGAAACTCAATTCAGGCCTAACCTAGTGAGCATACGCTGATTTCGAGCAGCATCAAAGGGGCTAATTCTGGTAACCATTGCATTAGTAGCAATTGCCAAACAGATGTCATTATGTGCACAGCATATATACACAACATAGCGCTCCATCCATCCGTTGCAGCTCAGAGCTATAAACATAATTGGTCTTGACACACCTATGGTCTGTTATTTCATTCGACGGACTTGTTTGACAACTCAGACTGTACCGATGTTGTTAAAACTTGCACAGTGATGTACATGTCGATGACCAATAAATACTCAGATTATAAACCATTTATTTGCATGATTTCATGAATATATACGAGATGATTTACCAAATTAAGTACCGTACTCGGCATGGTCATTGTTTGTTACACAAAAAAGACGTCCTCAACTAAATAGCACAACTGTACTGTCATGTCACAAACAAGATGTTAACAAGACGATGAATCGTATCCTATTTTTTTCGTAAACATTGTTAATTAATTTCGTGTAATTTTGCACATAAAATCACTTACAATCGTAGAGTCAAAAGTGAACCTATGTTGTGACTTATTGGGAGATGCGAATCTCGCAGGAGATAACAAGTAATGGCGCTTAGAAGCCAGCATTTCTTATGTTAGTGCTTTTAATTTTTATTTAAGCATACTACCTACTTTACGGATGTTGTTTTACACAGAATAAAACAAGTTAGCTTATGACTTAACCCAGTGTTTACAGGCCCAGAAATATCATGTATGTGTGTATTTTGCCAATTTTTTTGTATTTTACAAATTTTATCATTATCTTATTCTTATTCATATTCATTTATAGGCTTTAAATGTGGTTACATTAGGTTCTTAAATATTGGTTAGTTTCACGCATTTAGCCAACCCTGGACATGCATTGGCATGTAGTAATTGTATTAACATATTAATACAAGAAATGCCGCAATGAAATAAGTTAGGATTTCAGATTTCAGGAAAAAATTAAACAATTTTGACGTCTTTCCGCAATTCAATTCTAACGAGAAAATTTCATCCAATCGCGTATTTCTTCTGTGAGAATCTTAATCAAATACTCAATAAACGTTAAACTAAAAATCAAATCAAAAAGTAACTTTTTAGCTGAGTAAATGGATTAAAAAAAAAACCCTTATTTTTTTCGTATCACCTTAAAAAGTTATTAGTGCGGCCACATTCATACTCCATGTATGTAACTAGGTGCAGTTATAAGTTTTTATGTGGTATGGAAAGAAATTGTGCTCCCTATTTAAACCATATATTTCTTATTAATTTTCCTTTAATATTTAGGTAAAGGCATATCAGGTATTTTTTAGGAACAGTAGTTTTGGGGAGAGGGATTGGTATTTTTTGTCTTATTCCTGTTTCTTTTTTACTTAGGGTTTTAGAATTATGGAAGAATATATATTTGAAATCCTCGCAAAAAGCCCTTTTATTTGACTTACACCACAAGACACAGTTTAAATTTTTTCTACCTGATTTGCCCCAGATTGTGCCATCCCTATTTAAAACATAACTTTTGATTATTTTATATCTATATAAGAGTCAAAACCTAAATGATGTTTTTTTTTATTTTTTTTTTATTTTTTTTTATTTATTATAAACAAGAAAAAAATCAATTTACAGTCTGTAGGACCCACAGAAACCATGTAGGTTTGTTCGTGGATCCGTGCTTACGCTAACTTAAATATTTGATATGAGTAAGTAGTACATAAATATTATTACACTAACTATTACAAAACTAAATAACACATGAACTATTTAAAAGTAAGGGCAGGGTTAGGGAGGGACTAGGGAGGAAAAGTAATTTTTTAGTAATAATTAATATTTTTTGGTGAAAGTGAATTAATAACATCTGTGGGTAGACTATTTATTAATCGCGGAATCATGTAGGCGCGCGTCCAAGTGCCGTAGAAGTTGTTTGCGCGTGTGGTGGTTATTTCACCTTGAATCATATGGTGTGTGGCTATGGGGTGATGGGGCTATTTTTTGGTGAAAGCAATTGTCGAAGAAATCCTCTTTAAGTAAAGATACTGTAGTTTGGTGTGAATAGGTAGTGTCTTACAATATGTGAAAAGTTTATATTCATTTACAGAGTATTCGTGCCTCATGTTTTGTGGTCAATTAATTTAAGGAGTTTGGTTTGTAGGGATTGTATTGGATCCAAGGAAGTTCTGTGAGTGCGTCCATAGCTTGAGAGGCCATACGATACTATGGAGTCGAAGATATAGCATTAATCTTGTTTTAAATGGAATGCGGTTTCTAATTATATACAAGGAAGCAATGAGTGCCCTAAGCTTGTCACATACCCGTTGGATGTGGGGACCCCAATTGAAGTTTGCATCAATCACGAGGCCTAAGTCCAAATTCCAAATTTCAAATGTATTTATTACTGTAGATATTTACATATACATAGCAATCATCATTTTTTGCCACTTCTCTACATTGGACCACTGTGGGAGAAGAAGGGCGTAGAAACTCCCACAGATTGATTTTTAGATCTCTTTTTAAAAATTGCTTATGCTTAACTAATACAAAATATAATATTTAGTCATTATCATAATTAATAAGCAGGAATAAATAATTACAAAAATATTAACAGCAAGGTCTGTGTTGAGCCAGATTAACCCCATACAGACCCATCATTTAAGTAATCTTGAACATTGTAATATCCCTTTTTCGACAAAGTCGCTTTAACATGGATTTTAAATTGCTCAAATGGCAATTTCAAGATCTCCAGAGGTATCTTGTTGTAGTAGAGAATGCATTGACCCTTGAAAGAATTGCTAACCTTCGCGAGTCTAAACCGGGGCACAAGTAGTCTGTGATTATTTCTTAGGTTAACATTACAGCTATCGCTAAGTTTGGGAAATTTTGTAAGGTTCTTGCGCACATACATTATATTTTCGAAAATCAATTGACTAGCTACAGTTAGTATGTCAATTTCTTTAAAAAGCTGTCTTAAGGAGTCTGTGCGTTTTAAATTATAAATTGCTCGAATAGCTCTTTTCTGTAAAATAAAAATAGTTTGAATATCCGCTGCTTTCCCCCACAACAAGATACCATAGGACATGGCACTATGAAAGTAACTAAAATATTCTAGCCTAGATGTAGCCACATCCGTAAGTAAGTGTCAACTATATCTATTGGAGGGCATTGGCAATTATTTTTATTGTGCATACAATCATGTGTATGCGCAATCAGCTCTGTTGGATGAGTACCTTTCAAATATGGCGATTTAATGTGAATCAATTTTGTCTTTTGCGCATTAAGGGCCAGGCCCACATCGTGGCACCACTGACACAGGTTATCAAAGTCATACTGTAGGCCTTGCAGTGCAAGGTCTATATTATTATCTGCTATAATCAGACATGTGTCGTCTGCAAACTGGTACGGGGTGCTGAAGGATAGTACATTTACCATATTATTAACATAGGTAATGAAGTGAAGAGGCCCTAGAACCGATCCTTGGGCCGTGCCTTGGGTTACTGGTATGATACGGCCAGTGCTCTCTCCAACTTTGACACAGTATTGCCTATTCCTCAGGTAATCAGCACACCACGCTTGTAACGGACCTCTGATTCCACAGTTTGCGAGTTTGTTTGTAAGCAGATTGTGATCCAATGTATCAAATGCGCGGGAAAAATCAATGAATAAGGCTAAGACCTGTTTTTTGTCGCTAAGCGAGTTGTTTATGTGATCTGTAAATTTGGATAGAAGCGATGTCGTACTTTTATTTGGCTGGAATCCGAATTGGTGATTGTTTATAATATTATTAGATTGATAAAATGTATGCATCTGCTCACAAACAAACTTCTCGACTATTTTGTCTATTGACGATAATAAGGTGATAGGACGGTAATTTGAGGCACTGTCTCGTTTTCCTTTTTTAAATATTATGAGTTATTTTGGAAATAAAGGGAATGGTCTATATTTGTCTTATTTCTTGAATAAATTTTTAACTTAGTGTAATTAGGAAATAAACATATTTTAAATCCTCCCAAGAATCCTTTTCATTTAACTTGTCACCCAATAAAGTTGAATTATTATTTTATAATTTTCTGATTTGACCCCCAAATCGTGCCCTTCCAATATAAACCATACATTTTTCAATATTTTTCTGTAATACTTACTTAAAGACCTATATACAAGACTTTTAATTTTAGGATTAGTCGTTTCGGAGATAAGGAGCAGGGGAAATGGTATTTTTGTATTATTTCTAAATATATTTGCAATCCTTACAACAAACTTTTTCATTTGACATGTTTAATGATGCAGTTTGATAAACTTTTTTTTATTTACTGAGTTTCTCCTCAAAAGTGCCTGATTCATTGATTTTTCGTAGCAAGTTCGTATTTAGGTCACAAAAATACAATGTTGTAAAAAAATAACCCAATCGGTTCAGAATTCGAATATTAGTCTTAAACACCTAGAACAGACAAATGAGTGATCATATAATGGTTCCGTTTTAAAGGGACGCAACCCTAAAAATAAAACGAAAACGGTTTGATCTTGACAAACCCCTGCACTACCTTTCATGTGATCTCTATCATACCATATCACTTAGTTTTACTATTTTCAATTGTGATTTTTTGTTCATTTAGAAAGTATTGTCTCTGGGGCTCAAACGTAAACCGAACCGACAAGCGCAGTTTGCCGAATCATTTGAGTTTGTAAATTGTTTATATTAGACAGACTGCAAGAGAGCGAGCGAGCGCAGAAATCCTACAATGTTTAAAGCAAAACGAAATTAAACTCCTTCTTCTTTTTGGAAAACGCTCATACAAACGCACACCGAGGCTTTTAGATATGCGCAAACATAATAAACTGTCTGTAATTAATTGTTGTTATTCGCAACGATTAATTTTCCGTCTCGTTCTGCTGTTTTGTCTTCTTCCGAGGAGTTTTGTATCGGATTGAAAACTTCACAGAGATAGCTCGTCTGTTATAACAAAAGCCTCAAATTTCTCCCAACACGTCGCCTTACCTACAAAATAATTAAAGCTGACAAACAACGTTTCAATTTTACAAAGAGCGAGTTACTGAGAACGGAGGATACAGTACCGGCATTTTAGCACCCCGCTGTATATGATTTATTAAAGGCTCACCCATATCAATATATCATGGACACAGGTTCGCTACAGTCTTAATTCGGGGGATCCCGGACGAATTGTGACAGGCCCCCTCTCCTATTCATGCCATTTCCTCCCCTATAGTTTCAGAACAATCGGTTTAATGATGTAAATGAAGGTATCCATATTTGTCAGACGTGACGTCACGAGACGCATCAGAACAGTATCGGAACCGTACATGGTTACTTTCACACTTGTAACTCAATAGATCACACCAGATTGCGCATTACAATTGTGAACGTTGATAACATTTAAGATAAATAAATAACGTAAAATTACACTAAAACACAGATATATATGTATAAATAACACTAACTTATAAATATATGCATGTACATCACAATTACACACTCACACACACACACACACACACACACACACACACACACACACACACACACACACACACATACATAAACATATCTCAATAATTAATATTTTATATTAGTCATTAGTATTGCACCTCTCTACCTCTCTACAGTGCCTTATCGACAGGGTCCATAAATTGTAATTTAAGACAAATGTTTATGTACTTTATGGAAGCAATAAACTTAATTTGAATTTGAATTTGAATTTTCGTGCCATGTGGAGATAAATAACTTCTTGATTCCCAATAGTCTATAGTTACCAAAATGGTATTAGATATAAGTTAGTCTGTGTTAGATATAAGTTAGTTTGTAAGAAATTGCAGTGCCCTTACAGGGTTCATTGTCGGGACCTCCTAACTTTAAGAACTGTAAAACCTCAATGTTGCAATAAATAATTTGGAATTACGAATTTGGAATTTGGTATCATACCAGAATACATGAACCCTACTATGAAATTCATGAGGATAAACTTTATATTGGAAAATAAATTTGCATAGCATCTAGAAGTTATCATAACCAGTTTGGCGAGTCATAATATAAAACATATGTAGGTAGCATACACAGAACGCACTATTTCCCCACGAGCATACCTCCTTTTCGTCTAGCCTGGTTCTCTGCAAATGCTTATTTATGGTCGCTTAACAATGAACTTGTCCCGCTCTCAATTCGTTTTCAGGCATTAGTACTCACTCGGTATAGTACCTACAATATTCTGTTGTGTCAGCCGCACAATGGAATATGCAGTAGGTGACAATGCGTTCATTTGCGATTAAAACCCGCCCTAAACTTAATAATTTCAAGCCCGTGATGTACGTTAGTTAGTGGTGTATTCAATTATCAAGCGTGTTTGAAGGCTGACAGATGAACTTGCTAGGGTAGAAATGGAATGTAATGAGACGCGGTTTAGTATCTTTTTAATATCAATAAAGTATGTTCAATCATTGTCTTTTGAATAAAATAACATATATAGGTACCTATGTCAGCGTAAGCTTGTAAAAATCGTTAGTTAATAAACTAAAGCGTTAGTTTGTAAACTATCGACAAATTGTAAACCAGACCGACAGAATTTACGTTTCTTTCATTCTTACATGTCAACCTAAAACGAAGACTATTTGTGGGCTTTGCGGCGCTCACCCCTTGTAGTCTTCACATAAACTACCGCTGTTTTTGCCCTAGTATTTCGTTTGCAATTCAAGTTAGAAAACAGTTCACAAATTAACGGTTTTGTTATTAACTAACGCGTCATTGTAAGTAGCACGGTACAGTTTAGAATTTATCGATAGTTTGTAAACTAACGAGAAAACAAAACACTATATTATAAACTTACGGTTTTGGCAGTCTTACACATACATACATATATAAATATCACTTCTTTGTAAAGAGGAAGACTGTATATTTTTGTCTACGAAAATAAGAAACATCTATCCGTGCTCGCTGTACCCAACAAAAACAAGGTATAAATAAAACATAGCCGGAAAGTACCTAATACACTTAAAATTGGTATTTTGTCTGTCCACGGTGCATATTTCAAAGCTTTGGAGCCTCCTTCAAACATTGTTATTCAATTTACGTCATGAAAAATGTATTTACCTGACGCCCGAAGGAATACCTCGAACCTTTACACGCTCGCTGAAAAGTGATGAATTTTGTTTTTACGTTTTATTATTAGAACTGCGACACTCAGTTTTGTGAGTTTTGTATTTTTATATTTGTCTTTACGCTCATAATATATTTTGAATTGAAAATAATCTAAATTGAAATCAAATTTATTACAGTTCGACTTGTAATCAATAATAATAAATCAATTTCTAGTTTGAGTAAATAGTTCCATAAATATTGTAAACCGTTATTTATCTCTGCAACCCTAAGTTGAATTCATGAGACCCTAACTCCATTTCGTAACAGGAAACAGACAAAGCTTCGCAGTTGTTTCCATAAACAATGAGTTTCTTTATCCTTATTATTATCTCAAATAAATGATAAACACGATTCTTATACATTAAAATATATTTCGTGGCTTTACACTACAAACCAAAATGAAACAAACAATTTATTTAATTTACTACAGAAGGAGTATACATATGAAGAACATAGTCTTTTATCCCGGAGCGTTTCCAAATGATATCACTCGTACATGACTCGATGAAAAGCATGTATGTGTGTTCCTTGATGGATTTCTGTGTCTCCTGTGTGATGATTGACGAAATCAAATTTCTTTATGACTGTAGATATTTACATATACTTTGCAAACGTAATTTTTTGCCTCTTCTCTACATTGGACCACTGTGGGAGTAGAAGGGCGTAAAAACTTTCACAGATTGATTTTTAGATCTCTTTTAAAAGTTGGTTGTGCTTAACTAATTAATTACAATATTTATTATTATGATTAATAAGCAATTATAAATAATTACAAAATGATTAACAGCAAGGTCTGTGTTGAGCTAAAAGACAGTCCTGTCATTTAAGTAATCTTGAACATTAATGTCCCTTTTTCGACAAAGTCGCTTTAACATGCTTTTTAAATTGCTCAAATGACAATTTCAAAATCTCCAGAGGTCTCTTATTGTAGTAGAGAATACACTGACCCATGAAAGAATTGCTAACCTTCGCGAGTCTAAACCGGGGTGCAACTAGTCTGTGATTATTTCTTAAGTAAACATTACAGCTATCGCTAAGTTTGGAAAATATTGTAAGTTTATATTTACGTTACGTACGTAGTTTATTTCATTTATAGGTTACGGCTAAAGCTAGGTGTGAAAAGTCTTAATAATGTGAAGTCTTAAGATTAATTTCCAGCCTCGGCTAATGACCGAGTCATGTTCGTTTGTGATAACGTATGTCATCTTTAATCGGCTAGACTGCACATTAGCCGATGCGTTTCGGTTAATGTTGGACATTAGTTAGCTAATGTTTAAAACGAACTATTCGTGTGACTGCGGGGAGCGGGGCGGGGTAATTTTATTCAGATGAGAAAGCTATTTCTAATATCAGGGCAAAACACTGCGGTAGCTTAGATGAAGGCTAAATGGGTGAGCGAAGCGAAGCCCTCTTTATCCTTCGTGTTAGGTTGAACATGTAAGAACAACAAAAACTATAATAAGACGTGTATAAGTATTTTTGTTGTTCTTACATGTTAAACCTAACACGAAGGATAAAGGAGGCTTCGCTTCGCTCAACCCCTTTATCCTTCATCTAAGCTACCGCAGTGTTTACGGCTACCGAATCATTATCATTACTTATTCCAGATTAAGACGGTAATTTTTCAACATTAGCTTAGGTGTACTGAAAAATAAACTTAAGTTTAGTCGTCTAATGTCAACCATATTTTCTCACCCATCTTTAGCCTCAACAGCGTCGAGGCTAAACTGCAGTTTAGCCGACTAATGTTGAAATCATTTATCGCAATGAACATTATTACGGACATTAGCCGAGGCTCGAAATGAATCTTAACACAATCCGGCTAAAATTATGTTTGGTTTCACACCTAGCTTTAGCCGTTACATATACCATTATATTTTCGAAAACAAATTGACTAGCTATATGAAAGTAACTAAAATATACTAGCTTAGATGTAGCCACATCCGTGTTTTGTCTGATGTACCTAACATCGTAAATCGCAGAACTTAATTTACCAGCTAATTTATCTATGTGGGGTCCCCACAGCAATTTGCTATCAATGGTTATTCCAAGAAACTTCGTATCATTTACTAATTCTAACGTCTTGCTGTCTAACACCTAACTGGTTCAACTTGCCTGACATTTGGAAGTGAGAATTTGATACACTTGGTTTTACCAGCGTTTAACAATAAATTATTACCTGTGAACCAATTCAAGGTTAAAGACAATACACCATTAACGTTATCAAAATCTGATATTTGGACTGGCGATATTTTTCCCATGATTGCAACAAAGCATTCCCTATTGGAAAATATAGGTTTTTAGTTTATTTCATAACCATACTCGTAGTGTAGACCCAGTCTAAGACCAAAGAAACGCAAGTTCATCGGAGTCTATTTAATCTGCCGGCCCGGGGCGTGTTTGCTTAGCCGGCCTCTACGTACCACTTTCTATAATATGTCCGCTTGGATTGCCGGGCAAACGTTCTTGTATAGCATGTTTATATGGCGACGAATATAAATAGCAACTGTGGTAATTATTTTGGCGCATAAGCTGAAGGCATGGGATTGCGGCACGTGGAGATGAAATGGCGTAACATTCCTGATTTACTGAGTAAAATTTTGGTATGTACATATATAGCTAATCAAAACAACGTCATATTGTACCTTGTGGTAAAGTAAGAGGCGGATACTAGCTGTATTCGCAGATCGGAAACGATCGTGCGGGTAGCAACATCTGGCAGAGACGGGTACTGGATGAGTGTCTGTTTCTATGTGGCATTTTATCTCGGGTGCTTTCGTGTTTCGGATGACACGTTAAGGTCTATAGGTCCCGGCTACTATCGCGACTCTGTGGTAGTAGTCGAGAAGCTGTGTCAGCTGCCCTAATAGGCCTAACAAGCTCGACACCCCTCCATCAACCCGCACTGAGCCAGCCTGGTGGAGTATGGCTCAATCTTACTCGTGATCGGATAAAGGCTCGTGCCCCTCGGGGGGAACATCAATTGGCTACATTGTTATTTGTATATAATTGTACTATATTACGAATAGGTTAGGTCTGACTCAACGCAATGTAACATTTTATCATATAAAGATTACATGTTCGTTTATTCCATGTTATTCTCATTAACACGTACATTCGCTCATCAAGAATATATTTGATGTGAAATTAAACAATTTAAATTATACCTTTAAGCGTAATCCGCTGCCAAGGGGAGTGCATTATGATAATCATTTGCGAAAGGGATTAAAATGTGACGGTGCAACCACTTACGAGGACGCAATTAATTTAAAAGCCCCGTTAAACCACACATTAACCGGCAAATGAAAGCTTCTCAAATGGGCGGCACAAATTAATTATTTGTAAGCCAAATATTTAAGCAATTGCAACAAAACTAAGCAGGAGATTAAAATAATACAATCAAAGAAATTTACGAGTTACACTTGCAGAAATTCCCAAGGTGACAAAACTAACCGTAAAGATTTTAAAACCATATTTTATCATTAGATTTGATTTGAAGCGAGAAAAATATACATATTTATTTACCTTTAAATGCCTTTATACTAGTTGCCTTTCAAACATATATCCATGGACTCCTTGACGATGCAAGTGTGGAATTATTCTCAAGCTCTTCGTTTGACCTTGGAGAAAATTAATTTCCATGGTGGTACTCTTGACAAAGTTGCATCCCTGTGTTGCCAGGAATAACAAAAAGTTTTATTATTTATATTATTAACCGTTGGGATAACGAAAACAACGTATAAAAGAGGCAATATAGCTACACCGATTCTACACAGAAAAGTTAATTACATTTGTTACATGAGGTTAACCATTTTCTCATAAAACTTACTTCTGTATCATGTAAAAAACTGACAGGATCTAACAGAAAGGTATAAAGTCAAAGTCAAAGTACTTTATTACTGTAGATATTTACATATACTTTGCAAACGTAAATTTTGCCTCTTCTCTACATTGGGACACTGTGGGAGACGAAGGGCGTAGAAACTCCCACAGATTTATTTTTAGATCTCTTTTAAAAATAGGTTGTGTTACATTACATTATATTTACAAATATGAAAAATTTAATTATTATGATTTATAAGCAGGAATAAATAATTACAAAATTATTAACAGCAAGGTCTGTGTTGAGCTAGATTAACCCCATACAGTCGTGTCACTTAAGTAATCTTGAAAATTGTAATATCCCTTTTTCGACAAAGTCGCTTTAACATGCTTTTTAAATTGCTCAAATGGCAATTTCAAAATCTCCAGAGGTATCTTATTATAGTAGAGAATACACTGACCATTGAAAGAATACTTGAAACTGACAGGATGTAACACTATATATAAGGTATACTTTAAGTCAAATTTTAAGGGGCTGTTAGGGACATTATTCTGAGAAACTTTTATAGTGAAACCGATATGATCAGAGCAATTTTATTTTTAACTCCCCTTTACAAATCATTCCCCATTAAAAATTAAGTTGCTAGCTAAAAGATAATAATACTTTGCATCAGATAACGGTTGACCCTACATAAAACGATGTGATAACCTTTTCTGTGCAGAATCTGTTTAGTTACCTTTATTGGGTATTATTTTTCGTTATCCCAAAGTTTACTTGTATAAATAGGAAAACGTTTTGTGTTTTGCTGGCAACACTCGACCGCAACTTTTTCACAAAGAGTGCCACCATCGAAATCATGTATCTCCAAGGTCAAACGAAGAGATTTAGTCTACTTCCACATCATCAAGGAGCCTAAGGGAACCTTTTTTTGTACGATTGAAAGGCCACTATACTTGGGTTTACTCAAGGTACATTATAAAAAAGAAATCGCATAGGACTTTGGCGGAAAATTTAAGCTATAAGTACGTCATTTTCATTAATTATTTTTTTCTAATCAATGAAAATGATTTAGTGCCGATTTTCTGCTACAGCTCAGCGTTAGACCATAATCTGTGTTTGTGTGTGGGTAATAAAATTTGACATTTCACACTCATACTGCTTCACGCCTATGACTTGTTTTGCTTACAAATTAGTGATTTTGCGCCTCACACTATGTATTATGCTGGTCCTTTTCATAAACTTCATCACCAAAAATGTAATTACGAATTGAAATCGTTCCGTGCCCACAAACTGGACAGATATGTCAAACTTCGTACAACAAGCGCACGAGTAAAGTAATTTAATAGCTTTTCCGAGGCATAGTGCCGTGCAGGCAGAACTACTACTACTCTCAACTCAGGGTGGCGATTCTACCAATAGATGGACATTTATATCATACTAGCTGCCCGTAGCGAAGCTTCACAACGCGTTTTTAACCGTCAAAAAAAACGGCCAAGTGCGAGTCGGCCTCACGCATGAAGGGTTCCGTTATCTAATAAAACGGCAAACAAAACACGTTTGTTGTCCATACAACCCTGAGCCCGCCTTAAATATTTTTTTTTTTAATTTGTTTATTTATTTTTAAAATGAATATATAACTAAATATTGTGTGAATATTTGAAGCGTCTACCTATTGCCGTTATCAATATTGAGCAAATACGAGAGAAAAAAACGTTTGGTGTATGGGATCCCCCTTAAATATTTATTTTATTCTGTTTTTTTAGTATTTGTTGTCAAAGTGGCAACAGAAATACATCATCTGTGAAAATTTTAACTGTCTAATGTCACGGTTCATGAGATACAGCCTGGTGACAGACGGACGGACAGACAGCGGAGGCTTAGTAATAGTGTCCCGTTTGGCAACCTTCGGGTACGAAACCATAGCAACGGCGGAGGTTCTCAAGTCGACGCATAAACATAGTCAGGTCATAAGTTCTGTCACATGTGCAATATGAAATAATTTAGACATGTTTATTATTTATGTAAACATTTATATAGCAAAATGAACTTAATAAAACATAGATTCTTATGGTAATAAAGTTTATTCAAAATGACCCCCGCGATTTTGAATACAGGCCTTTATTCTGCGCGGCCAGTCGTCTATCGCAGCACGAACGAGGTCCATGTTAATATCGGCGGCTGCCTTAATCAAGGATGCCTTGAGTGACTCCAAATCAGGATGAGGCTTTGAGCAGGCCATTTCCTCCAAGTGTTGCCATATCTTGTAATCTAACGGACTCAAATCTGGACTGGAGGAGGGCCAGTCTTCGTGCCGGATGAAGTCGATTTCACGCGCCGCCAGCCAGTCTTGTGTGCTTTTCGCTCTATGAGCTGGCGCAGAATATTGTTGGAATACCCAGTGCAACAGGCACATGGTATGAGAAACAGGTTCCACAAGGTTCTTGAGGACTGTATTTTGATACACAACTGCATTCGTTTTTACGCCTTTCTCACAAAAATGTACCTCAATTAAGCCCCAATAAGAGACTCCCAACCAAACCATGAGCGAGGATGGAAAATGACTTCGTTGGACACGCGGAATACGGTTGCTCGCTTCTTCACTGCTGTGTGCGTACACCTTATCATTTTGTTTATTGTAGCTCTCTTCCACGGTGGAAATTTTTTCATCCGAAAAAAGAATTTCCCGATGCTTTTTTCCCGCGTACCGCTTCAAGAAAGCGCGGCATCTCTTCAGTCTCAGGTCCATTAAACGAGCGTCCAAACGATGTCCTGTTTTTCTTCGATATGCCCTAAGCCCTAAGTCTTCATTTAACACCCTTTTCACCGTAGTCCTGCCTAACCCCATCTGAAGGGCCAACAGTTTCTGCTTACGTATGGGATTTCTTTGAATTCGCGCCTTCACAGCTTTTATCACTGGTGGAGTCCTAACAGAGCGAGGGCGACCACTTCTTGACCTGTCATCTACACTAGAGTCTTCATTGTATCGTTTTATGGTACGATAAACGAATCTTTTGGTTATATTAAAAAATTTCAGTAAGTCGAAAATCTGAATTGACGCGTAACCGCAACGATGCAACGAAATAACTGCGACACGGTCTTCTTTAAGTGTCCACTCCATATTTAAAAATGAGGAAAATTCTAAAAAGGTCTCATTTTTATTTTCATGAAAAATTCGAAATTCGAATTCAATAAACTTTTTTGTGGCCAGCGTTCTAAATTCAAAAGTTTTTATTGTGTGACAGAACTTATGACCTGACTGTGTATATAATAAGTGTTTATGTATTATAATTATCTTCATAATGATATATATATGTAATAAAGTATTTTTGTAATATTTGTGTTTATGTGTACCTAATGTATTCTATTTTTAAATTTAGTACTTGTTTGCATAAATATTTTTTTATTAGCTGAACCCGCATTGTTTCTCTGCACATAATTACTGGGTTGGCTGGAAGAGATTTCTTTTAGGAATAAGCTCGCCTTTGTACATCTTATCTCCCACTGTGTTAATTGTTTTACTGTTGTTCTATGCAATAAAGGAAATAATAATAATAATAATAATAATAAAAATAATAATAATAATAATAATAATAATAATAATAACATATATATATATATATATATATATATTTATTTTTGATATTTACATAGTTACTGGTCAGCAAACTGTTCGTCCATCATTTTATACGGACCTATCTAAAGATCATCATCGTCTAACTCAGCCCATACCGAAACGTTGTAAGTTGGACGTGATACGAAATAGATTAACGAAACATTTTACAAACCGGTTAAGTCATTTTTAGGGTTCCGTACCCAACGGGTAAGAACGGAACCCTATTACTAAGACTTCGCTGTCCGTCCGTCCGTCCGTCCGTCCGTCCGTCCGTCCGTCCGTCCGTCTGTCACCAGGCTGTATCTCAAGAACCTAGCTAGCTAGAGAGTTGAAATTTTCACAGATTATGTATTTCTGTTGCCGCTATAACAACATATACTAAAAAACAGGATAAAAGAAATATTTAAGGGGGCTCCCATACAACAATTCTTTCAATACCACATACAAACTTATGGATGCACCTGGTTACGTACATGGAGTGTGAAAGTAACCGTACCAATAACTTTGTAAACAATATTTTGCTGTGTAAAATCCAAACTATTCACTCGACACCTTCGCTTCCATTGAACGGTGGTACGGAACCCTTCGTGCGCGATTTAGACTCGCACTTGACCGGTTTTTTGTGTTTTAGCGGGACTAACGCACAGTGTTTTTTTTTAAATATAAATATAGGTTTTGACTACACTTTCACATAGCTAATTGCTGAGGCCTGAAAGATAAAAGACCTGTCGAACGCTTAGTCGGATCGAAAACGATGTTCTACATATACACTGAAATATCTAAGAAATCTCAAAAGTGACTTTGATGTAATATTGTTATATTTGTATTAGTTTAACACAATCTATTTTTAAAAGAGATCTAACAATTTATCTGTGGGAGATTCTTCGCCGATTTGTTCCAATGTCTACAGGTAAAGTGATAAAATATATCGTTTACTAAGTATTTGTAGCTATAAATATCTACGAGTACAGTAATTTAAGAATCCTTTGAGTAGGGTAACATTGGGGGTTCTGCATCACAAATTCGCGCCGCTCGCTTCGCTCGCTCCGCTCGGTTTGTGCTGCAAAACCCCGCAATGTTATCCTACCCTGCAGGTTTTAAACGGCAACCTGTTTATTCTGAAGTGTGTCTGATTCGTACTGCAGCTCTTTTCAATTGCTTATGTTGACTGATGACGATCTGAGCTACAGAATCTTACTGTTTTTTTTTATCTGATAGGACGGGTACGCCGCCTACGCTATGCGTATATATTTCTTATAAATTACAAAAGGAAATAAGGTATTTGAAAAATAAAAAAAAGATATTTCAACGATGGTTTATATTATTTTTAAAAAAGTACACCATTTTTTTAAACATGTAACATTTTTTAGTGCACAAAATGAAGGATGATACATACAATTTAAAATATCATTACAAAATCTATATTCTTTATGCAAACTTAACAAACTAGGACATTTAACGTATTCTAAATTTATAACATCATCATGATTAAATATATTCTTAATCCAAGTCGCTTTTTCTACCCCTTTACAATAAATTGTTTTGTCAACCAAGAATGGCTGCGTGTTCATTAAAAAATTGTCATAGGTAATGAAGCCATCATTCCAGAAAATTTTTCTATTTCGTTCTATCCATCTGATTTGCATCTTTTCTGTGTATGTAAGGTGGTGAAATGAAAAAGGTGGAAGAATTAATAAAACTTGAACTTGATCACCACAAATGATAGCAATTTCTTTAATAATAAATTCATTATTTTCTCTTCTGAATCCTTGTACATCTACAATAGCTGATGATTTCATGATATTTTTCGTACTATATTACTTAAAGGTCTGTACTCTACCAGATGATCGTTTATTATTAAGCAATATGCGCTTGTGTTATCCGGAATATCCTTTTCACATTCAATTTCTAAACGTACATCAACAGGTCCTGTTTTTAAATTTTCGTTTTGCCGTGAACAATCAATTACATACAACGGAGCTTTAGTTTTAAATGTTAGGTGATCAATCAACGGGTCTACAGGAAGATTATAGAACGACTGACGAAATCTAGCATACATATCGTATAATATATTGTACTTGTTTTCATCAAATTTCAAATTAAGAGCATCGTATGGATAATAGTAAGAATTTAAGAATAAAGTAACATTTTTCAAATTACAATGATCGAAAATGGCACTGTCTTTAACATTATTATTTTTTCTATTTGTTTGTAATCCAAATATAACATAACGTGGTTTCTCTAATTGTGAAGTTGTTTTAACAGACCATGTATGCTTGGTAGATTTAGGTAATAATGGATATTCATATAGATCCCAATTTCTGTATGCGATTTGTATAGGTTTGTCTTTCTCTAAGTGTTTTATTAAAGTAAGCTTTTGCTGGTCAGATACCTTGATATGAGGCATACGCCATTGCACTTTTTGTAAACTTACTGTAACAGAGTCATCTTTGTCAGTAACTACACTATTTAAACTTGTACTAGTTCTATTGAGAATTAGTTCATGTTTACAATTTATTATTATTTTTCTATAATCTTCTGCAAAGCCTAATAATTTATTTAATGGTAGTAAGACGTAAAAACTACCATCTTGATCATGAAATCCGTCTATGTTCCAACCCCATATAGCTGCTACTTTATTTTCTCCACTACTCATAGATACTAAAGATTTCATAGTTGTTGTTATTCCAACATTTCGTACACGATCTATTTCTACACCATTCATTTCATATCTAATGTCTTGAAATAGAAAGGAAATTGCATTATTAGTTAGATTAACTTTTTTTTTTTGATAACTCCAGCCAGATCTCGCGCCTGCACACAAAATTTTCCCTCGATGTATATCGCACTTGATGATGGTAGTAAGTAGATATCTTGCTGATGAATTGGTATTCTTATTTCATCATTTTCATTAAAGCTATTATTGTAGGGATTGTAGGTATGCGTTTCATAACTTTCGATAGAATTATCGAACTGCGGATAATCTGATATTTTTAGAATACTCATATTTTAAACCCCAAAGTTTGAAGAAATTCCTTATTACTTTTTGTAATTATTTTTAACTTTTTACGTGTGGTTTGTTTCACGTTGCTCTTGATAATGGCTTTAGATTTATTATTTTTGTTTATTTTATAGACATCATGATTATCATTGAAGACTATCATTTCTTTTCCTTAGATGAAGACGCAGTTGAATTTTTTCGTTGTTAAAATTAATTAGGTTTCCCTCTAAATCCAAAATTTTTAATGTTACTGATGAAATGTATTTATTTTTTATTGGGAAATAAATAACGTTTTTTGGTACTTCAATAACTTGATATCCTGATGGAATATTAAGCACAAATTCATGTATTATATGTGTAGGTGAACCATTTGTAAAAGAGCCCTGTATTAGATCACATTCGACTCGTATCACAGACGCTGGTATAATGTTCACTGGATGAGTTGAATCATGCCATTTATTCGCTTCCAAAATCGTACTCGGGAATCCAAGCATTGCACCGATACTATTTTTCACGCGAAAATCAATTGGTTTAGTGCAAAATAAAGAACATTTTAAAGTATTGTTATTTGGATGAATCATAATGTTACAATTCTCCATTTTCGATTTTATATATTCATTTAAAGCAGATAAATCATAAATGCCATTTGGAATTTTTATCACATCATTATTCCCATATGCAAATACGTTATTGCTTTCATGTATGTTAGGAATTGAATTGAATGTGGAAAAAAATAATAAACCACACTCATAATTACCATCTAAACTCAAAGGAGATGTAAATTCAGATTGGAGAATAGATTTATTACCAACGATTGTTAGAGTCACAGACATTGCAACAACTGAACTCAAACGTAAAGTACTCAGTATTTATTTAGATCCCAAAAGGCATTTAAAAACTTTAAACATAAATGACCACATTTGTATGTGTTACGTTTCTGATCGTTATCATAATTATAAAATATATTTGGTCCTATGTATTTGATTAATTCTTCTGGTGGCTTTAAATTACCATAACTATCATAATACTCTACATAATTATCTAATTTTGCATAGGCTACCCAATGAGTTCCAGCATTCTCAGAATTGTCAAGATTCATAATAGCACATTCCTTTTTTAATGGATGCTGAGGTAAATCATCCCTCATAAACACTCCTCTGAAAAATGGAATGTTTTGACCATATTTAAGTAAATCTATATTAGTAAGCGCTCTCTTGGGTAGCCTATGATTTAGTTTTTTTTATTATTTACATAAATTCCCAAACCATCACCACGCTCTTTGAGACATAATCCTTTTCCTATACACAGTGTTTCCATTTTCTTGTTATGTCGTTTTAATTCTTTCAAGCGTTCCTTAGCGCATTTAATAGCATTAACTGCTTTAGCAATGCCAGCTGCCCCTCCAGCCAAACCACCAGCAGCAGACAGTCCAGCAAATATCGGTATCAATGGCAAGAATCCTCCAACTTTTGGGATAGGTATCACACGCGGGGTAATCACAGACTCATCTGAATCTGAACCCAATTCTTTAACAACAGCCATGGCGAGTTCGATAGCTGCCTTTTTGCATTGAGGTTTAAATTTTTTTATATGCTTTTTTGTAATTGAAACTATATTTTTAAAAGTTTTTTTCATTCCAGTGCCTTTTTTGATATTATTTTTGTCATTTTTATTAATACATTTTTTTTGATTTGTTTTTGATTTTTGCATCACCATTGTAATCTAAACGAATTGTAAAATACTATTTATAAAAATTGTATGAAAAGATGTTTCTTTTCGAAGAGGTATTATCAGAATGAGAATGTAACTTGTATATTTTGCTTATAAAACTTTTGATTTATCTATCCAACAGTTTTCATTAGAAGGCAAACCTAACCATTTTACGAATAGCTTATTTCCATTCTTTTTTATGACTTTTTCAACAAGATAAATATCAGGATGTCTAGTTTTTTGTAATTCTTGAATATAGAACGATCCTAATATAGGATTTTTTTTAGCATCTTCTAGGAGATAAGTGACAGGGTCTGTGTTCTGGATTTTTATAATTTTAAATATTTCTGTCGACCAATTTGGTGTATACCCTTTTTCAAAAGTTCCTTTATACTTACTTATACGCACATAATCTCCAAACTTAAGTATAGTTTTATTTTGTATGAACCTTTTATCTAAACGTATATTATTTTTATATTTTTGCAATATCTGTTCTTTATGACTTGCATTTACTTGATTGGGTTTCAAACCTATTGTTCTATGCATTCTGCCATTATACATTTCTATTAATTTTGAAAGAATATCATGACTAAACCAAACATAGTTTCCTTTTAAACTAAAATATCTATACATAATACCTTTAAAGGTTCTAATAAATCTTTCTACTACAGAAGCTTTCTTAGTAGAATATGTTGAGTAATGATTTATATTATAATGATTGAACAATGTTTTAAGTTTCTTGTTGTAAAATTCAGTTCCTAAATCAGTTTGCAAATTTTTAGGAATACGATTTTTACTAAATAAATGTTGGAATGCTTTAAATGTTTGTTCCATATTCTTTTGTTTTAAAGGATATACCCAAGCATACTTTGAAAAGACATCAATAACAGCCAATATGTATTTGAAATTAGAATTTTCTCTAGAAATAGATTGCATGTCGATTAGATCAGCTTGCCATAAATCATCAATGTCTTTCATCACAACATGTCTTCTTGGAAAATTTTTTCTTGCTTGCTTATGTATTTCTTTCACTACAATTTCTTTACTCATTTTTTTTTAATTTTCTGTTTCACTGACTCTATACTTTGTTTGATACTGTTGATTTCTGATCCAATTTGTGCCAGATTTTGGTTTATTGATTTGAGTTTAATTTCTAAGCTCTCTATATTCTTATCAACATATTGTTTGTTCACACAATCTCCAGCATCTACTGGATTTACAATATTTTTAAGGAGCTTATTTAAAGATCCATCAGTCATACTACAAATCAGATAATCTGAGTGACTATCCATTTTCTGTCGTTTAAATACATGATGTCCAAACTTATCGATGTTCATCGCTAGCCCGTCAGTAATAAACTAGTTTAATGAAAAAGTTTACGCTCTATTTATTCTCTAATAATACCTGCTTCTTTTAATTCCTCTATTATAGAAATTATTTCATTATCATGATTGGTATTTCCTGCACTCTTTGAGGCAACTAAAAGTTTTAACCTATCAATAAGTTCATTAGGATTGTCCCAGTATACTAAATCAGTATTTGATTTATATTTTTTTAATATTGGTAAACTACCACCTTGTTGTACTTTTTTTGTTTCAGTTTCAAGAAATAAAGGCTTAATTATTTTTGAATATTTTATTCCTGAATTACCTTGTATTTGTCCTGATGGAATAAATCCTCTTCTATGTGCATTAGTAGCAATTAAAATATCTTTATATAGTAACCTATCTTGTTCTGTGATCAAATCTATCTTAGGTTTATTTTCAAACAACAACTCTGATAGACCTGGAGTAATGACATAGCTTTTATCTTTAATACTAAACACTGAACTATCTTCAGTTTTCTTTATTACGATGGGAACGTTTCCTATTAGTACTTTGCCTCCTTCGTTTCTTATACCATAAGTAATGTTTTTATTCCTTTCATCATGGAAAATACTATCATCTAATTCATCTTCAGTATGCATACTAGTGTCACTTGTACATGAGCTAAAGTAATCATCATTATTCTCATTGGAAGCTTCCATTTGATTGTTTTTATTCTCTTCGTTTTTATGTATCGAGACTATCGACTCTAACGGATCAGTAATGGGTTTTAATATCTTACGTTGTTTACGTTCTGAAATATCTTCTTCCTCTTTCAGTATTTTTAATTTATTTTTAATATTCCTTACTGATTTTATTATTTGTTTTTTTATATCTACATCCATTTTAAAGTACTAATAATTGTACACTTCTGTTCGTTCTTATAGCTTGCACTATAGTGGTATTTTTTTTCTAATGACAGTAATATATAATCCTTTTATTCTAATTTAATAAATATATCAAAATATTTCCTGTACCTTCCCTTATCTAGCTCACAATCTTTGTTAATTATTAAACATGCGTATTTTTCTTTCCATATATCAGTAGCCATTGATTTAAATCTATGCCAACTCATATCAGAATTGACATGCTCATCATAAATATGTTTTAAATTTACATCATCTTGTTTGAAGATAACTAATAAATTAGCATTATCTCGAATCAACTGCTTAGGTATTTTTGAGTAAGTTTGCGATAAATAAAAACAATCAATTTTTTTATGTCGACCCATGGAAAAATAATTACGTATATCACTCTGATTTTCACAGACTACATCATCAAAAATAAATATTGATTTTGTCAAAGCATCGTGGGGTGGAATAACATTTTTTTCATCTTGGAACAGGAACAATTTAATTTCTGGAATGTATCTTATCACTTCCTCTAAAAATAGATATTTTGGCTGGAAAGCTGTTTTCGAATAAAGATAAATGTTATGAAATTTTAACCCATTTTCATTTAATAACAAACTTATCATTACATTTGTTTTTCCACAATTCGATGGCCCGCATATTATGCAGCGAATGGAATTTGGTAAAAGAATGCTATGTCTAAAAGTGTTAGTATTTTTATCAACTTTTATTTCACAAATATTTAAAGAAACGGGTTGTTTGATTAACTTCATTTTAGTTTCTGATGACATAATGAGCTATTAATACATTAAATAGCATGTGTATTTATTGTTTGCATAAGAATAGATTTCATATAGTATACCAGGATCATAGCAAATGAAGATCTTTAGTCTATGCCTACCCCTCTTAGGTGAAAAGGTTCAAGCATATGTATGTATGTATGTATGTATGTATATTATTATGTTATTGAATACTTATAAAAGTTTGATTAGTTTCTGAAATTCCTAGAAAATGTATCCGTTTTAAGTTTCATCTTTACTTACGTCAGCAGATCTCCTTTTATATTAACAAAACCTAAACAACCCTCCCTTCCCCTCGCTCAGTCTATACTCATCACAAGCAGTTTATTTTATATCAGTGTATATTTAACCTAATCAGTGTGCACATCTAAGTGTCTTAGAGCTCTGAGGGATTACTTCCAGTCTCAAGGATCTAATAAACTATTCAAGCAACTTTATTATTTACAAGTGAGTACCTATTTTACATGTCTGTTTAAAAATAATATTATACTTCAAATCATTGCTGCAGTAAGTTTTAAAAAACATGTGAATGTTGTTTCAGAAATGTCGGAGAACTCTGTCTTCAACTACTACAATGTTAGCCCCCCAGCTGTGGACCCTAGTTTGATTGATGAGTTCGGTGTTGGGGGTGAAGGTCAAGATGTAAACGCTTGGCTAGATAAAGCTGAAAATAGGAGGATAGCATGGTTGGAATCCAAGAAGAAGGAAAAAACCATTGCCCCTAAAAAAAGGAAACTGAATGATGCTTCCTTTATTAAAAAAGAAAATGCTTCGGGATCATGTGTTATAAAAATTGAAATCGAGGCACTAGACGAACGAAATAAGAATAGAAATGTTGTTGTGCAATATGTGGTAAAAAATTTATATGAGGATGTACTCGAAGAGACTGAGAATTTAATTAGAAAAATTTCAAAAAAAATATGTGATAATAGTGATAATTAATATCAATAAGTAGTTTTTGTTATTTATGTTAGCTATCTCACCTTATTCTAGTATACGATGACTTCATACTATTTTATCTAATAAATATATCCCATGTAAATGTAAATGTGAATAAATTGATATTTAAAAGTTTGTGTTTAATTTATTTAATGAGATTTTAACTAGGATAGATAAAAACTTCAGTAGATAAAAATTTACAAAGTAGAGCTTGTCTCAGCTCAAATGACATGCCTCTCCACTTTAAACTCCATCTGCTTGTATGAGAAATGAGGTGGTGCGTCATTTGAGATAAGACAAGCTCTACATTGTTAAGGAACTGGAGGGTTTCAATAAATGATACAAACAATAAGGTTAAACAATATTATTTTATTGGAATAAGCGAGTAAATATCAACAGTACATGGAGCAAATTATATTAACTACAAATACATAAAACCTCATTTGGTTATTTTTACAAAGTTAAACCGCAAAATTTAACAACATTATATCTAAAGTGATGATTCCACTTTAGATATAACATGGTTAAATTTTGTTTATTTTTTTTAATTAATTTACAACAGCAGGTTATTTCTTAAAATATAGTGGAATAATGTCCCCAGGGCAATGTTTTAAAACTTCCATTTAATATCTGTCTTTTATCATCATTTGCATTTAAAACAACCTTATTTACTTTTTGTGTATAGACACAGTGATTTTTAGATCGTATAAAATACATTGAATCTTTAAATTCTATGTTTTTAAATAAAGCATCCTTATATTTATTAATATCCAATTTTTTTACAACACATTTTTTCACACCCTTGGCTTTCTTAACTGAACAGTTTTTATTTGTCTCTATACAAGACAACTTGGCTCTTAAGCCCACAAATTCTGAAATAACATCCCCACTCATCTCATCTTTAAAATATCCTGGAATTTGTTTATTTAAACATGGCATATTGTACACATTGTCACACTTAAAATTACTAGTATCAAAATATTTAATATGTTTTTTCATGTCTTCATAAATATCCTCTGTATTTATAAGATACAGAAGGCTATCTGTATCTGTGTAACATAGTTGGATGTTCTTGTCATAAATTTTTTTCATTACTGAGTAATGAAAATTATATAAATGTGTTTTTGCTAGATCTAATATACTAAAACCTACATAAATTGGTTTATCCAGAATGACTTTTGAGGGCTCCATCTGTATGACTACCAAATCTTTTGAAATAATGGCCAAATTTTTAAAATTAGGAGCGCTTATATATTTTTCAGCACCAATATATTTGTTTGTTTTATTTGATGAATCAGACCAAATGTTTATCAGTTTCACATCTACCTGCTTTCTCTTATTCTCTATAGTCTTACCAAAAATTGAGTTATTTTGTTTCTTGAAAAAATTTTTTTCGAATTCAGACTTTGCGTTTTGTCTTAGAGTTGTATTGAGAGTTATATAAGGTTCTAAAAATGCTCTTTGATCAAATGAAAGAACTCTATGAATTTTAAGTAATTGTAAGCCATGTTCTAAGCATTTTTGTAAATGTACATAATGAATCACATACTTATATTTATCAAATAAATTGGATACTAATTTTATATTTTTACCAAGGGGAAATGGAACCTTTAATTGTTCTGCAGCAAACGGTAGATCTGCATGATTGTCATGAATTTCAGAAGGATAATGTAAATCTACTTCAAGAATGAAACCTGTATCACTATGAGAACTTATCGTCATGACATTAAAATTGATCAATTCATTTTCTTTTAAAAATCTAAAATTTCCGGTGGGTAATTTTGACATCATCACATATCCATATAAATTAACACAGTCAAAATACATTAAATAATTTGAAGATATGTTAGGTTTATAATCGGATAAATATTTATTATTCGCTTTTGCATACCGTCGTGAGCATTGAGCTAAACCCCCTCTGATACCTTTTTCAAACATTTGATAGATTTCAACATCTGATATTAAGTCTAACTCAACACCTGTATAAAGCTGCATAGCATCCCAACTTAAAGATGGTGAAGAAACATAGTGACAAGGGTCTAGATTGTAATGATTAAGACTCATAAATCTAAATTTTTCAAATACGTCAGAAAGTAATAAAACATCACATTTCAAGTAAAAATCTGTATAGTCTCCAAGAGTTTTCATTCCAAATGTTTCCCAAACATTCATAGCATGATTATAATCATCATTGGTAATAATCTCAGAAGTGAGTTTGTTATAAAATTTGTTTCTGTCTGGTAATGTGGTCTCATTATATCTATCCCACGAATCTACATAGTCATAGCAAAAGACACCTTTTCTCCGAGCTAAATTAAACATCTTTTCATCTTCATAAAATGACTTTAAGTTAATGAAGTCTTCGGTTTCAAGTGTTTTAATGAGATTATCTAAACTTGAATCCAAAAAATTTAAAGAATCAACAAATTTCAGCTGAGCAGTATGTTGTCTGTCAAGTGGGATAAACTTTGTAAAGGAAATATATTTTTCTTTGTTTTTTGGTAATAGTTTAATGCGACCACATATTTTAGATAGCTCTACAATAAATAGATGACAATCGTAACCAGAAAGGTTATGGAAAATTATTGGAATGAATGGACAAGTCTTACAATTTAAATTGCATGAATTGTGTGCAGGTCCTCTAAATTTCCCAGTAAAGTGATCATGATCTAGAACTTTTGTATCTTCGAGAGAAAATGATTTTTTACATATATGACAGTTAGTTGTATTTTCCACTCTTAATTTTTCTTCTTCTGTTAAGGGAGTCATTTCTCTTTGTACAGATAATATTTTATGTAAACGAAGCAAATCCTTGCAAATTGACTCACAAAACTTTTGAGAACAGTTGGAACCCCTGTAGGAAACATAATCATTTAACTCTGGATTAGACTTACAACAAATGAAATAACCGAAACAAGTTGCTTCGTGTACCTGCACATTCTCTACATGAGTGGATTTATGTTTATCTGAATACTCGCGGAGTAAACTCTCGAAGTCACCATATATCACTATTGGAATCCTTTGTGTTCTTTCATAATTTGAAAAACCTGTTTTGCTGCCTTCCTCAGGAAGAACAGTCTGTATCCCTGCACAATTATGACTTGCTAACTTCTCTTCTGTACTAAAGTACATGAAGCATTCATCACAAAGATGAATTCGTGATTTGTGTTTCGTGAGTTGGTTGTGTAAGAGCTTTCCCATATCTTTAATTAAACAGAAATGATTTTTCGATTTACAACTGATAAATAACAAATTCACATGCTCAACACGTCTTCGCAAAGTTTTGTATAGAGGACCTGTTATACTACCATGTTCATCTAATCCATAAATATTGACACTCACTCCCGTATTATGTCTTTCAAACCATTTAATACATTTAAAGCTGGGGGGAAATGACATTCCTGAAGTGTTAAAAAAGTTAGAGAAATGAGGGTAAGATGAAAGTCTATTGGGATTATTTTTTGCAGGATATAAATGTGCTACAATGCTCCACAAAAAACAGTACTCATCATTATTTTTTATATTTAGACAAGACTTTGTGTTTTGAATACTTTTCGGAAGTGGTATGTACGATCCTGCTTTCAACGGACTAAATTTCGCAATGTTTATCTCCAAATGACTTACTGACTCTATAGTCCACCCCGACTCTGCGTGTTCAAACTCTAAGCACTTCATTAGCAAAAGGTTTGATAAATCATGGTATAAAACGGAAATATCAGTACTTTGCAATACCATGGTATATTTTGTGTTAAATGATTTTAAAGATTGAGTGTTATCTTTAGGTAGATTATATGTAATAAAAAGTTCTATGTTTACTTTTAACGATCGATGTTTTCTTAGAAGGGTGCTTATAAGATTACTAACGGTAGAATAGTTATCTGACAAAAAAAAATCAGGTACAAGATATTCTTTTTCAGGATTGACTCTATAACTGATTATTCTATTTCTAAACGCTGTTGCTATTATTTTAACATTGCTTAACTCAGTTCGTATCAAACAGTTAGATTTGTGAATGCTACTTTTCTTGTGAGAAGATAATCGTGAGACATATGCTTGACATTCTTGACAATAAACCATTTTTATCTGTAGGTAAGAGAATTATCTATTTAATCAAATACTGCTGTTGTAAAAGATTAGTAAAATATCAAATTATGTGAACGATGAAAAAATTATAACAATGACTTGTATTGATTACATGAATTTTTATGTTAATAAGTTGCTAAAAATATTAAGATTTAAAAAAACAAAGGATAAATGACAGACGGAGGCTGATTCTTACGCTTGCGATATTCGGATATCGACAGCTTTGCATTACATAATATTCAAAGGATAAATGACTGGTCTTACTCCCTTGAATTGCTCCTTACTATCAGTAACTACTTTTGAAATCGAATGCCATAGGGGAGCATCTCCATTTACATTCGTTTTCATATGTATCAAAGCCAATTTACATCTGTCCCGATCTCCTAACTTGCTTCCCTCTAACTCACGGCTGTTGTACACCCGTAGCTCCACATAATATTCGCCTCGACGTGAAGGATCGGACTGGAATGAACACCCCGAGCCGGTGCGACGTGAAAGAAAGTTCTTGAGCGCTGATGCACGAATCGGCTCTAGCTCATCCTGTAAAGATGTGAAATAGGCATTCGCTATTATTTAAAAAAAATATATTTTACATTGTCAATGTAATTTCACTAGTAAAATATGCATGTCAATCAATTATTATTAGCAATTATTTTAAAACTGTGAGTTAAGTTGGATTAAGATAAGAGGAAATTGTTTTTACGAAACATTTTTGGTATATCTTTAATCAAAAGTTAATCAAAGTAATTACAAATAAAATTAGGGGCGGGGCTTGCGGTGCAGAAGTTGTGCGTCTGCCTACCATGCGAGGGATCGCGGATTCGAATCCCGGCTGGATAACTAAATAAAAAACAAACATCAGATCTTGAATGTTTACATGTTTGTGCTACAGATAAAAGTAAATAATGATTAAAAAATTAAAATAGACGAGCATAAAATATTATTCAAACAAGATGCTACATTTAGTTTAAAACATGAGAAATGGTTGTTTAAATAAAATAATATTAAAGCTTACCTCGGAATCTGGGAAGGTAGCAATTCTCTTCCGTTTCTTGGGCTGAGCACAAGGAATGGGCTCCTCATCCGACTCAGAACCGGCATCAGTTAGTGCTGGTGTTGGGATTGCCGCCGCTTTTTTCGCTTTAGGGGTTGAAGTTTTTTTCGCCTTCGCAGCAGGTTTTTTCTTCTGAACTTCGCTCCTGATCTCCTCGTCTACGTCAGAATCAAATGGGCTGGACCACCTAAAATATTAATAGAATGAAAAAAAAAAAAAAAAAAAAAAAAAAAAACGGTCTCGGTGGCGCAGCGGTTGTACGTCTGCCTACCATGCTAGAGGTTTCGGATTCTAATTCCGTTGGGACAAAAAAACCTTCCTAGGTCTTAGAGATTAACATGTTTGTATTATCGCTGTTTCTGGTTCCCATGACACAAGGTATCCAAGTGCGGGATCCATAAGTGATAAAAAATCAAACTTACATACTTATGTCTTCAGTTCTTCAGCAGCACTAATTCACAAAACACGAGCTCACTCGAAGATATCGACGCAAGTATTAGAAAAGCGGCTTTCATCTAGTTGCATCAATATTTATAAGCTTTGATTTATAAAGGTGCATCAACATCGAACTTTCAATGGAAAAAATACTGTTAACCGGTGTAATAAAAAAAATTAAAAAAATCTAATGGCATAGGATTTTGAACCTTATACTTAGTATATTTCAAGTACTTATTATCAATTTTGTTTCCAACTATTAACAATCATTGTATGAACGCTGCCTTAGCTGACTGAATTTGGTCAATGGTTGTACTGGATAAGGACAAGTGTGTAATTAGAAACATAATTTTTAAATGGTTATGAGATGTACCTTTAAATACATTGATGGGTTTATTGGCATCATTAAAAATATCGTCCACTCTAAACAAGCAGTGAAAATTTCAATGTAAGCAGGGTTTTTAAGAGCATGGTTTTTGAGACAATTGTTTAGGATAACTGAATTATGTTGAGCTCTCAATGCAATGGATTCATACAGGGTGTTGATTTGTAAAGTTACACCCGACTCAGAGCCGATAGTTTACCATCTGAAAATTTTCCTGAAATTACCTAAAAGTGTGGATACACCCCCCCAGTCACCGCGCCCGAGTGCTAATAGACTCTTCCCCGCGCCCTGAACCTCAATCCACCCAGTGCAACACTTTTTGGACGACATTTCTATGTTTTTTTAATATTTGTAAAATCAAAAAAATATTAATTTAATTTTTACTGAAAAAAAAAATTTATTTTTGCTTTAGTATCATGTATTTAACCACCTCTGAGCTCGGCGTAACTTTACAAATCAACACCCTGTATAAAGCGCATAGCGCCTTCCTTATTCGTGATAGCTCCTTATATGCATAAGTTTGTTATGATTATGACATGGAACACTTATAAGGAATATCTCTGTCGTAGGCATATCATCGAATTGGCCATATCACGATATGGCCAAACGTGAAATATCATAAATCGATTAAATCTTTTAGGGCACACACTGCGGTAGCTTAGGTGAAGACTAGAGGGAGTGAGCGCAGCGAAGCCCTCGAATAGTCTTCGTGTTAGTTTGACATGTATAACACAAAAAAAACATCATGCAGTGCTGAATAACAATGCTTTTAAAAAGACATGTTTTCATTAAAACAGGTCATATCATGATATGGCAACCCATTTCATGATATGGTCAAGCCATTTCTGACCATATTGTGATATGGCCAAATCGACGATATGGCTACGACATCTCTAAGTAAACAAATGCAGTGTGAATGAAATACGTCACAACCTTGTCATCAGAGTTCCAAGGGTCATCATAATATGGATTCAGGTTTAAAACTTTAATTCTCCAGTATAAAATGAATCAAGTCCTACATCGCGCTATCAAAGTTTTTCATTCTTTTAGTATATAAGAAGTGTAAGATAAACTACAGTTAGACTGGTTCTGTGTGAGATGCTTTAGTTAAATTGGCCCGATTTACTACTGCTCTTATACATGTCCCATTGTCAACCATGCAAATTTGTCTCTTGAGGTGATTAGGGTTTGGGCAACCCGAAAGCAGCTTTAGACATAACCGCAAGGGAACAAGTACCACATACCAAGTGCCAAGTACCATATGCCACATACCAGACTGAGAGAGATGTCGCAACAAGTGCCACGTACCACGTACCACGTATCAAGTAAAGACATCTCTCGAAACGCGAAGATTTTGCTGCTATTTTTTATATCTTGAAATGAAAATTATTGATCACTTAGTGGACACAATTTTCATTATTTTATGTCTGTCAAGCAGACTAATTGTTAACTGCATAGCGTACAATAAGATTTTGTAGCTCAGGTCGTCATCAGTCAATAGAAAAGAGGTGCAGTATGAATTAGACACACTTCAGAATAAACAGGTTGCCGTTTAAAACCTGCAGGGTAGGATAACATTGTGGGGTTTTGCAGCACAAACCGAGCGGAGCGAGCGAAGCGAGCGGCGCGAATTTGTGATGCAGAACCCCCAATGTTACCCTACTCCTTTGACTTGTACAATAATTTTATTTCGGTGTCGGAATACCTCGCCAGGGAATCTCCTAGCTGTGGCTATAGGTTAGGCCCCTGTGACCTATTGCCCTGTGGGCGCATCTCTGCCTCTGCCAATCCATATGGGAAGAACCGTGGCGATATGCTGGTTCCTGAGTCTACCATATGTAGCTATTGTAGCTTTGAAGCCAAGGGTCCCGGGTTCGAGTCCCGGTGGGGGCAAATATTTGTTTGACGAGAACGGATGTTTGTACCCTAGTTCATGCTTGTTTATCTATCTAAGTATGTGTATCGTTGTCTAGTATCCAAGATACAGGAATCCTAGTTTGGGGCTAGGTCAATGTGTGTAAATGGTGTCCATGGTATTATCATGTTATTCCTCGATGTTTCTATCCATATCCTATTGTGTAACAATACGTGTTCTACCAATTATCAGAATTGGCACGCAGTAGTTTGGTGCATTTTCTGGTGTCGCTGAAATGTTAGCACTTTTATACTCTTTCACACAGGTATAGAGGTACAGTTTGCAAGGGAGAGAAGGGATTGTACCAGAAGGAGGATAATGTAAAGCGTATGCTTGACAATTTCGTTAGCTCGTGGTACAGCCCAAACGACTTGACGGATTGTATGCAGATGAGGTGTTGTTGGAACTAATTAATAACACCTTTTTGCGAGACAAGGTGCAAGCCGATCGCCGCCGCCACAGTAATATTTAAATCTAAAACAAAGTTGAGTGACTGCGATTAGGAAATTAACATTATTATTCATTAGTCTGGAACGCCAAAATAAACTACAGAGTGTTCCAAAAAGGTGTCAAATGTCAAGGGGTAATTCCGACCATCTTTCATTATGCAATATAACAACTTTGATTTTAGGGTTCCTCACCCGAAGGGAGCAAAAAGCCTCCACTGTCCGTCTGTCAATCTGTCTGTCCGTCCGTCAGCGGGCTGGGTCCGTAGAGAGTTGAAATTTTCACAGAATGTGTATTTGTGTTGCCGCTACAGCAACAAATAATGAACTATATGAGATTATATAAATTAAAAGGGGTATGGACAAGAAAAGTGTTTTAATATCCGCAGCAATATAACAAATAATATCATGATTCTAATATGATCGTCGATTTCGCGGCTTATCACATGGTTGTGGTGGCGCAAGTGATTTGATACCGGTTGCGCAATCTTAAAGACACTTAAAGTACTGGGTTCGAATCGAGGATTCGGACATAATATTATTCTTTTTTTGTTTTATTGTTTTTAGTGCTTAAATTTTCTTCTACAATGGTACGGAAACCTTCGTGTGCGAGTCTGACCCACACTTGAACCATTTTATTCATTCTTAATTTGTGTGCTTGAAAAACTCGAAAATAAAATAGCCCTGACGCCAGGTTTATTTTCTTCAGAATGATATTGATAATAAATATTATATGCAAAGTCAACAACTTTTTTTCAAGAAAGACACAAAAGTAACGTCCAATATATCGGTAATAAACCCCTTCAAAATTCGCTTCACCTTTTTGTAACATCATCATGTACGCAACGAAAGTGCACCGCGGCACGAGTGTCGTTCCAAACGAAAGTGCACCGCGGCACGAGTGTCGTTCCAAACGAAAGTGCACCGCGGCACGAGTGTCGTTCCAAACGTGTAATCAAGATGCACGGCTTGATTTATTTCGCGTCAAACTTGAAATTTAATTAATTCAAAACAATGTACGGAAGGGAGCCGCGGTGCGCAAGCCGATGTCAAAGACTGTGTACCGAAATAAAACGGTATTAAAAGAGTTTTTTATAGTACTGAAATATTTTACAAGTCAATACGTATTCGAAGTACAGTAGAGACTGATGCCAAATCTTGCGTCAACGCGGTACGTCTCATACGCAGCGCAGACCTTTGCTAACCTTCGTTGTGTTGTGTACTGTGCGCTCTTTTCGTCTCTTCGTCTTATATTTTGACCTTTTGCTTACCCATACTGGACTTTACAATATGGTGGACGTTTATGTTATGTGGGAACATTCCCTTCGGCGGAGGCGTAGGCATATTCTCACGGACACTTTGTTTCGGCAAAGTAAAAAAAATACATGCTTGGTCCCCAGACATTTCACCGTGTATGATCTGTGACCTTATCTACAAGTATGTACGGTATCGCTTTGTAAATTTTTAACCATTTGATTTTTCTAATAGTTGATGAATAAGCAGAGGTATCTTAAGCAATCTCGCATTACGGAACGCTTGTTTGAAATGTTTTGTACGCATTAGGGTTAAATCGCGATCGTTTTATCGACCGATGAACGATTCGATACGGAAAAAAAATGTTATGACAGATCGCCGGTTTTCAGGATTGGTTTTCTCTCATATTTCGTGATAAACATCTAATAGGCAAAATTATGATATTTATCATATATTAATTGAATCAGTATTTTTTTAACATTAAAAACAAAAATGCAGTTCACCTTTCAATACCAGTATTCGACCTATTCTTGCCTCAGTTCAGTTTTCAATGAATTTGTAAATTGTCGTATTTTGACTCAATTATTCAAGATATACTACTGAAACTTTAAGAGGCGGCAGGCAAATAAGTGTTTTATGATTTCACATCAACAAATATTCATTGTAAGTTTCAGTTAAGATAAAATGCGTCACTTTCAAAATGGAAAGTAAAATTTTCATAATTTATTACTAAAATGTTCCAATGCCTCCAAAAAACCTGATGGTCATGGCGTAATAAACACTAAGTATCAAATGCTTTTTTTTATCAAACCATTTTGGTCCTAGATGATCAGCGGTCATATGGTTGACCGCCTGTTTATTTTTTTTAGCTTTTTGCAGTGTGATGTTTAAAAACTATAACCCGACTACTAAAACATCGCGCTCTAAAGAGTTTGAAACCTATAGCGAACGGGAGGTCTAACGACAAAATTCAAGCAACCGCTGATTTGCAAGCAAGAGCCAGTTAAATAAATATAATATATGATATGAGGGAGAGGGAAGAGCGCGTCATTTCAAATGCGGCATCACGATTTTGTACCTAATGCCATATTAATAAAATTCAAAACCTATAACGGGTTTTTATCCGTAGGCCGGACGAACCCGCTTGAAGCAATATTTGAAATGTGCTAATAAGCCCTGTTATTTGATACCCAACACGACCCTGTTCAAAAACTTTTGTTTAAAAATCCATTACATTATACCCTCTAGAGCGCGCCATATTGAATTAAATGTGACGTCAAATATAGCCTATAACCAGTGTACTATTAAGACGCTTTTAACCACACCTCATTTGTCAAATTTGGATAAGTAGCTTGGATGTTCTGGTGGCATAAATTATCATACATACATATATACATACATACCGGTCAAGCACATTACCCTCTGTTTGGCTTCGCTGTAGATTGGTACTAAAAACCCTTAAATATGTCATAATATAATCTCAAAAAGAGTACTTATAACTCTATTATTCCAAAATCCCTAACTTGGTCTAGCCGAACGTTTAGGTGATACTGATATCGTTAGGTCAAATTGACCGTTTCAGAGGTGATTTTTCGTGGCTCTGCAGGTTTATTTGAATGACGAAACAAAGAAAGAAAAATGTGTCTGATATGTTGTAGCTTTTGACTTTTTTCTAATAAGATTTAGATAACTCCTCGTTGGAAAATTGTCTAAAATCAGGTAAATAATAATGTGGTAAATATGCGATCCTAGCGTGTGGGATGAGCCATTTTGTGGCAACGGTACTTTACCTGTTCAAATAACATTATTTCTTTTCCTAGCCTTTTCATCCTACGTTGTTTGGATAATATGATATATTTAATTTCTATTTCTGCTAGAAAATAAGCATGATGATTTATTTTTTAATATTTTAACCAAAATCTATTATTCTTTTGCAAAGCAAAACATTCGCCATATACATAAAGCTATGAACATAATGTTAATAGATGATGTTCAGAGGTCTGCGTGAGGATCTTGGATCCGAAGGAGTAAAATAAAGAGTTTTGTTGGAAATACGTTGTTTACTTTTTCGCTAAAATATTGTGAAGTTCCTATTGACAATTACAAGTCACTTAGAACTCAAAACGACAGCTGACACTAGCTTGACGTAAAGCCTAACCAAAGAGCTTCTATTCAAAACTGGACAAAGCAGGTCACCTATCTTAATACATAAAGGGTCTTATGTTTACTTACATATTTTTTAGGGTTTTCAGTGTTCTTTCAGGAATTTATTGATAAGTAATCATAAAGGGCATTATTCAAAGCCTAAATCTAACACTTTATTTATTTCAGCGGTTCTTCTAAGCCTGATTAAGGGTTAATTAGCAAATCAAATTTTGTAAATTAACATGAACAAGTTTCCCCTAGAAATGTATCGTAGCTAGCTTATGGGTAACTCGTAATCAGCTGATCGGCTCAACGTACTGAGGATTAAGAAAATGAAACTTTTTCGACCTTAGGCCTGTTTCCTCGGGAAAGTTGTTCATATTAATGTTTAATATCGTTCCCCAAAATAGTCAGCTAGGTAAACGTAAATAGATCATCTAGTTTAATTTTGACATATAAACATACAGTTGGGTATGTCAAGACATAAACTAGAGGATTTTGAATCGAGTGGTGTAATACAGTTAAATTAAATTTAAACCCCAGAAACAACATTGTTCACCACCGTAACGTTGAGGCGAAGACGGGAACACCAGCAAGAGGAAACAGCTGATATGTGAGCCTGAAACCATAATAGTTGCTTGCTACGCTGCTATCACGATACGATACCGTTTAGGCCATAGCGCGAGCGTAGTCATAAATAAACGATACCTTCTTTACTTTACCTCTTTTTACAGTAAATTATGCAAATTATTAAGAATTTCTTTCTGTTAATAACAAATGACCAAGCGGTACTCCTATCGTGTGAGTTCAGCAACATTGGCAGGTATGGTCTACGGATGGGTGATAATGTCTACAGTGTGAGTATTTATAAAGTGAAAAGTCGAACAGGGATGACGTCGATCAAATTTTATCGACACATAATAAAATTCTCCTGATCCCATTTTCATAGGCATTTTAGAATAATTTTTCGTTTAATATATCAACTGCAAAACACTTACATAACTTCGAGATGGAAGGGTTAGTCAGGTGCGAATTAACTGGATAGTGATGATGAAGGACTGCCAGTATCAAATAATTGCTTATTTTTTATCTGTAAACTTATATTACGTTTTGTTTTAGGATAAAACCCAATTTTTTAAGCACTTTTTTCGTAATTACAGTTTTAAACAAAACTTGGTACCTTTTGGGTTAAAATAATTTTACATTGGAATATAATTCTAAAGCACGCTTTCAAATGACACCAAAAATATTTTTCTAACCGATACAGTTAACGTTTATAAAATCGTTCGGTAGAGGGTTAACTCGATAAGATCGTCTAGACCTCTGTACGTATAGAACCCATGGGAATGATTTTTGTACGATTTTTCGGAGAAGCATCCTAATGGCTTGGTAAATGGTAAAACACTTAGTAAGGATCCTTCCCATTGAACTAGAATCATTAGTATGGCAAGATGCACGGTGGCATAGTACAAGCAAAGGAAAACAAGGTGAAAGCCTTACATTTGTAGTTGGCTACATCACAAAAAATTGGTGTATTTTATACGGAATCCTTGGTGGGCGACTCGCACTTGGTCTTTTTTGCCATTTACCATAACAATGTTTTTTTGACTCAAACACATCGTATAAAAATATTCCTGTAGGTTCTATATAGGATAGGATAACTTCAAGATATCTGGGCGATTACGTAATTTCGTTACATTTGTTTTTTGCGAGTTAACCCTCGCTGACCGATTTTAAAAAACGTTAATACGTCATAATTGATATAGATCGAAACATATGTTTGATGTCTTTTGAATATTAATGTGATGTTGATAATATTATATATTAAATAGTAAAGTAAAATTTGGTTCGGTTAAAACCTGCAATTACTCAAAATATGCTTAAATAAAGCGATATTTAAATTAACAGTTAACACTTTTTAGTCCCTATATACTGGCAGTACCGCCTATACTTCATTATCACCTATCCAGTTAATTTGAACACGAAAAAGCCTTCCGTCTCGAAGTAATTATACGTATGTTTTTTTTGCAGTGTTAAACTTTTTAAATGCTTATAAAAAATGGGCACGACAAGAAAAAGAAGTCCACAGATGAGTCGACACGAAAGAGCTTATGAAAGGAGACCTTCCGATGTCCCTAAAACGTAAGCTCATGGACGTGTGCATTCTTCCCATCCTTACCTACGGAGCCCAAACCTGGTAATTGACTGACGTGCAAAAGTTCAGAATCGGGGTTTGTCAGAGAAATATAGAGCGCAGTATTCTTGGAGTCCGGCTTCTTGACCGAATCCGGAACACTGAACTGCGCTCCAAGACCAAAATCATCGACGTAGCTGAGGAGGCTGCCCCACTGAAGCGGGACTGGGCCGTCCACGTTGCTCGTATGCTCCCCGACCGCCTGGGCGTACAGAGCCACTGAATGGGTTGCTACAAATGTTACGAGAAAGCGTGGCCGGCCCAGGAAAAGCTGGGGCGACGAGCTCGGTCTCCGGGACAAGAACTGTTGGGTGACCGCTCAAGACTGCCAAGAGTGGAAGAAAGGGAGAGAGGCTTTTGCCCAGCTGTAGGACGTGGTGGGCTCCTAATAATTAATAAATAAAAAATAGGCAGAGTGGGTTTTTTTTTCGATACAATTTTATCCTTTTCAACACTGTTTAATATGTGCACTTATCCGTGTTTTAACTATAGGTCACGGCTACTATCGCTTGCTGGACATTCTTCATCACCCTTTTCTTTGTGTTGCATCACTCCAGTAAACACTTGTCCCCCTCGGTGTAAAAACGAATTAATTACCTTTTGTAATTTTTCGCCAAAAGTACAGTAAAATTTGTTGACAATTTCCCCTCATTTTGTTTACGCAATCATGCATTCTCGTTCTAGATGAAAGAGCCCGCTCAATATCGAAAGCCCACAGTACACAGCACGGACGTTTTAATAAAGTTCAGCCGGTACACGCCCCCGGTTTCGCTATTCCGTTACTGCTAACAAAATGGCGACTCAATAACGGTCACGTGACAGTGGCGGTCGGTATTTATTATTTATTTATTACTATCCGTTACTGCCTCATAAATGGCCAAATTCACAGTTTGCTGCTCAACTAAACAATCGCTTTATTTTCATAAATATTAGCGCTGTCATTCCCCGAGTGATAGTGACAGCATGACTTACTTTTTGCCGATGATACTTCTTTGATATTTAAAGTTAAAAGACAGCAATCAAATTATGACGAGGTAAACAATGCTATCTCTAGTATAGTGAACTGGTTTACTGTTAACAATTTATTACTTAATGAAAAGAAAACTAAATGTATTAAATTCGTGTTACCCAATGTGAACCCGGTAACTACAGACATATTTATAAAAGGACAGAGATTGGACCTTGTGCAGTCGACTGTCTTTTTGGGCATTACTTTAGACGCCAAACTACAATGGGATCCTCATATAAATAAATTGTCGAACAGACTGAGTTCGGCAGCGTTCGCAGTTAAAAAAATTAGAGCTCTTACCGACGTAGACACCGCTAGACTAGTCTACTTTAGTTACTTTCATAGTCTAATGACCTATGGTATTTTATTGTGGGGTCACGCTGCGAATGCTAATAGTATATTTATTCTGCAGAAACGGGCTGTTCGTGCAATTTATAGATTAGGGCCTTGAGTTTCACTGAGGGAAAAGTTTAAAGAAATCAATATTCTGACATTTGTGTCTCAATATATCTATGACAATCTTGTGTATGTAAAAAGAAATATAACTAATTTTCAGAAGTACAGTGATATACACAATTTTAATACTAGAAATAAAGACAAGTTGGTTGCTTATGTAAGCCGACTACATAAAATTAGTAATTCTTTTAAAGGCAATTGTATACGCTATTACAATAAGGTCCCTACTGATATTAAAAACTTACCTTTAGACAAGTTTAAAATAATAATAAAACAGAAATTGTATAAAAAAGGTTACTACAGGATATCTGATTACTTAGAGGACAGATGTCCATGGGAATAGATTGTTTGAGTAACAGGCTGTTTCGATATATAAATAGCATTCATTTTGTAATTTGACAATATTTTATTTAAAAAAGGAAACGCAAAAGATGCGACGACTGTGGAGTTTCTTCGGTGAGCTCTTCTCCACAGATTCCGCCATTGGGTTAGTGAACTCACCCAAAAAAATGTAATGACGGATCTAAGTGATGTAACAACATCCTATGGAAATAAATGATTTTTGATTTTGATTTTTTGATTTTTTTCCAGTGTTTGTGGTTCCGGGACATAATTTCTTTTTGATGTACAAATATTTATTAAGACTGTAATTACTGTACATTACTGCAGAGACCAGTAAGTAAGCCATCCTGGACGAGTAAGATTTAGCCGGCCGAGCCGAAGGCGAGGTCCGGTTATAATACGAGACCAGGATGAAACTAATAGTCGAGGCTTGTAAAGGGCTTTTCTCAAAAATAAAACCATTTATGTTTATAGTGAATATTTTATTTTTATTCGTCTTTTTCTTCTGTTAGTATCGAATTCCTAATTCCTAATTCAAAATAGTAAAAAAATACAAATGAACTGAGTTTGCCGCCATTTTACATCGTGCAATATAAGTGCAATTCGGACACGTCAACCTCTATGGTAACTTCTTTTTATTAAATAACCAATAACCTCCTTAGTTTATCTTTGCAGAAAAAAATAGTTCTATATTTAAATACTATGATATGTAATAGGATTTCATACTTACTTACGGACCACTTTTATAGTTCTATATTGAAATATTAAGATATGTAATGGGATTTCATACTTACTTACTGGACACTTTTGCGTTTTCCTGGATATATCTAAAATTGTCCAGGATGAGTAACTTTCGGATAATATCTTCACAGATGTTATGGGAACATTTCATACTATTTTTGAGAAAATTACCCTTATTACTACCATGGATTGCCTTTTTTACAGAGCATTCAAATCGCAGTCACGACGTTGCCATCGAGACGCAATTTGGCCGCCAGATTCGCGCCCCAGTGCTCGTGTGAGCGTGAATAGTTTGACACAGTAGCTTATCGTCAGAAACTGTCGCTGCGACAACCATGACCTGCGGTTAATCGGTTCAGATGCGACTACAGTGCAACCATTGCAAAATCAGATGCAGCATTACAATATTACGGTTGTTCTATGATAGCGCTACTATATCAGGTACTGCGAACAGCTTCTGATTATAGCGGCCAAGACTTTTTCCACGCGGGGTGGAACATGCCCACGTAATTTGATACGTCATAGTTTCTGGCATTATGTTATATTAAATTCTTAGGATCATTCATTAAATTTTATTTTCAACCATGCCAAGCATACAATAAGGGTATATCAAATTTATAAGTGTGATGATTATAGAGTATATAGAAGTAATATCGGATTAGGGTGGGCCGCTTTCGGGAAACTAGACTAAGTATTTAAGTCCAAACTACCACAATGCCTGAAGAACTAAGCTCAAAACCGCAAAGCCGAAATTGGACGCTCACTCAGCAAATGATGTACAAAATGAAGGTGGCCCAAAGATCACTTGCTCATTGGGCGTTCCATGTTAGGTATCTCTCTCGTTGATCGTGCGCCAAACTGACATTTCGAAAAACGGCTTACATACATACAATCACGCTTTAAGCAAGTCGGCAGGACCTCAGGATGCAGTTGGCACAGTACCGGTTTGGTGCTGTGGAGAGGACCAGCAGTGGGTTGATGTGGGGTGAGTGTGATGAAAATCAATGTGAATGATTATTTTATCTATCAACGCCCGGTTTCCGAAAAGAAAATTTGCTGTGACAACTCGTTAGACTCTTGTTAAACTCATTTTAGCCAATCACGTGCCGCTATTTTAAATTAACACACTCAGCGCCGGTGTATACTTAACTATACACCGAAGTATGTCTTTTCCCAGGCCGGTGTTTTAATGTAATTTTTGAGTTTTCATCATAACTTTTTCATTTCAGAACATATTTCCAACCCAGAAATAATGGCGTGTTCTCCAAGGACAGCCCTATCGAATCGCCATATAAAATGTATCAAACAGTGTATCATTGAAGATACACCGGCCTGGGAAAAGACGTACCTCGGTGTATAGTTAAGTATACACCGGCGCTGAGTGAGTCTTTGATGAAACGCCAGTTACATGTGACCACTCTTTCAGAAACTGGGGGTTAGTCGTTCCATCTTATTTTTTGAGCGTTTGTACGCGTACGTAGCGTTATATCTATTAGATGCTGATTGTATAAGAACAGTCACTGGTGCTTATACCAACACTGCATACCTGCTCTATTCAACGACCTGAATGGCCGTGTCGGCAGTGACCCTGCCTACGAAGCCAAGGGCTCCGGGTTCGAGTCCCGGTGGGGGAAAATATTTGTTTGATGAGAACAGATGTTTGTACCCTAGTCATGGTTTTTTATATAAATATAATATGTATCTATATAAATATGTGTATCGTTGTCTAGTACCCAAGATGCAGGGAATTTTGGGGCTATATCAATGTGTGTAAATAGTGTCCAAGATAGAATATTATTATATCTATTTCAGGCTGAATGTGTTTTCAGCTTCAACGAATCTCTAAAAACTGCTTCACCAAAAAATGATCGGTACGAATAGCTACAAACGATCGGAATGACTGTAAAAAATGTAAGCCGGCCACAATTGTCCGTGGGGCCGTAAATAACCGTGCAGCATAACACCTCAGCAGTTTTAATATTTTAATCCGCGACACGGGAGAGCATAAATTTTGTTCGGCGCTGTTTGATCGCAACTCGCCTTGCTGGTTTGGTACACTATGGATGTGGCAATTACGGGAGTTCGCTATTTGCCTGGGCGGTGACAAACGATACTCTTTAGAGTTCCGTACACTAAGGCTACCGTACGGGACCGGGACGGATTACTAAGCTTCCGCTGTCCGTCCGTCCGTCGAGCGAATTTTCACAGAATGTGTAATTACAGCACTACAGCAATGAACTTCACGCAATTAAAAAATAAAGGGTTTCGCCATAAAAAAAAGGTTTTTGTTTCGGGTTTTTAAATGCTTTTATTTAACATAGAATGAATTTAACTATGTATGTAAGTATGTTTGCATGTTTATATGTTTAAGTCAAATCTTTCGGATCATATTTGACTTAAATGATATAAAAGCTAGTTGCGTGATTTACTTTTTTTACTATTAATTTATTTTCTTGTATGATAGTACGGAACCCTCCGTGTGTCTCATAAACTACCACAGGATTAAATTTCATTCAAATCCGTTCATCTGTTCTAGCGTGATTGAGGCACACACCAACATACAAACATTTTAAGATCACTACTTTCACATTTAAAATATTAGTTGAATTGCATATGCATAGTTAGCTGAGGAAAATGCGAACCGGTCTCTATCGAACTACTGGCCAATGAACTTGTGCCTGATTCACCCCGTGTGGTAAAAAGACGCGGAGATATGTATCAAAAGTGTTTTTGTTTCGAATAACCTGCAAATGAGGACACCGCCTCCACACCAGGATATGGCGGACTCCTCAATTGGCACACAGAATGTGGCGTATTTGTTCCGTTCGACCGGTTCTAATAAATCAAAGACATTTTTGTCAGGTATTAAATTTGTATCGGCACCGCGACGCAAGGAGCACCGTTTTTTTTACAGGTTTTCCTTAAATTTTGTTTGTATAGAAGAAATAAAAAGTTAAGCTTGAAGCAATTTTCGCCAGCTTCACTGTCAAAACGCCCTTACACTTCTGGGGCATAACCTCAAAGTGTAGTGAATGTTAAGGTTTTCAAAGAAGTTCAGGGGAATCACCATAACCCTTACAGCTATTCAGATTAGGTTCAAAGTAATAACATCACCATGGCGACCACTTCCATTCAACTACGCCATAATTTGCTTTATTAAGCAAATCCGAAGACTTGTTTTAAGACAGTCATTGTAATTTTGCGGATCAATTTAGGGTCCTAAGCTTTATCGGCATAACCACTCATCTGTGGGTAAATCAAAAAATGGCCCGCAAATTAGAACCTTATTGGTTGATAAAATTGAAAACCAATGAAAAATAATCAATTATCTGTTGATGGCCTCACAGCTGAGTGGACAAGACGTTGTAGTAACACCCCGGTACAATAATCTGTGGTGTCTCCTACCAAGTGATCCACATACTAATATGTAAGATGGATGTCAAATGTCAACGTCAGCTGTTGACAGAAGTGGTCGACAGAGGTCATCCGAGGAACACAATTGATAATCGATCCTGCATCGCGTAAGAGACGATTCTTCGGTGACAAACTGTTTATAGAACGTCCGTGTGGGACCTGTAGTCACCAGGCTTAGCAACGTGGCGCGGAGATCTCGCTTAGTTATAATAATGTAGCCCATTAATATCCCCACCGAGGAGCACGGGCCTTTAACCGGATACGAGGAGCCATAGTCCACCAGGGGCTGATCTATAAGGATCATATAATAGTCATATATAAGGCTCTAAACAATAATCCTTTAAATCCCTCCCTTCCTCCCATTAAATCATCGCCGTCAACCAAATATCCTATTTGAAAGCAGTGTTTTGTTACACCCTGTGTATGTCCAATGATTGCTTAAGGCTTTGAATCAATTTTATGCATTGCCTTTATGTACAGTGTTCTAAGGCAAATTCATCCCCCTTTGTAAGTTTGATTACACAAGTCTGAGCCACCTCCGGCCCTTCCGGCTCTGATCCATCTTTATCTTTTCTATATGTTACAGTACATTAGTACGTTTAAAAATAGCTAGTTTTAACATCTAGTAATGACCTAGAACTGAATTTAAAAAGAAAATGTGTGGCGTTATATGTACACTGGGCATCAAACAAACCTAGTTACCCGACAACTTGACACTCGAACAAAATTTTCTCAAAAAGTATAACAATTAAGTCTTTCAAAGTTATACATAAAGAAAGAATGAGTCTTCTTTTTAAGTTATTCTTTCTTTTGGTTATTTTCTAACGATTGTCAATTTTAAGAACTCTTAGTAAAATCTTTAATAAATACTGATATCATTAATAAAGCCTAACTTGTTACCATTCATTGCTCGCTATAAAACGCTTTTTCTATAAAATTACTTTGAAAGATATCAGTTTTATACTTTTTGAAGAAATTGAGTTAAAAATATCAGGTTTATCGTGCAAGGTAGCTCGGTTGGATTGTTGTCCAATGTAATTGTTATGTTTAACATGAATATTTTCAACACATTATAATTGTATATGTGGACCAATTACAGCAAAACCTCAAAAGTCAAAGATACGTATAAAGCGGCTGCTATTACCTCAATATCTAGACTGCAGTGCAGACTCAACAGAGCAGAGAGAAATGCTTTGCAAGATCAATATGATATTCCATATCAATATCAGTGAATATATTTGAAGATGTCTCTTTGTGAAAGGAGACGAGAAATGTCTCAAATGTTTAGTATTCCATAATAATTAAGGAGCCGTCTGTACGTGTGGATGTTACATTTGGATGTTTGAAGAGTCTCCAGAAGCCGAGTGAACCAGTCTCAGAAGCTTCCAAGGGCTCGTTCTGATTGATAACTACTTCTAAACACATTATTTATTTATTCTTGAGTATGTTGTCCACTGCATTGGTCACTTGCCTCCCAAATTGACTTCCAATAATAACAAATAAATTATGTATAAACCCACCAGTAGTTGGATATTTGTATTCTCATAATAACGAGAAGCACAAGATGCAATAGGACGAATTCTTGAAATTTATCGTGATCTACTTTGCTTTACATATTCATTATATTCTTGATTGCAAACAGATAAATGTAGGTTAAACTAAAATATAAACAAATCTACAAAGGCCAACTTATCTCAAAAAGGTAATTTCTTCCAGCTAACCTATGTAATCACAAAATTATCTGCCATTATGTCCTAACTAAAAAAAAAACAATAACTTAATAGTATTATTATGGAGATTTATTGTACGCGCTGGTTTTCCTCCACTCAACTATCTACCTTTCCATGGTTTTCTGGAAGAAATTGCTGTATGTTACGGTACATTATAAATACATAAGTACGTTTAAAAATAGCTAGTTTTGGTTTCGGATTTAAGCCCGCCTTTGTATAGTTTTTTAGGGTTCCGTACCCAACGGGTAAGAACGGAACCCTATTACTAAGACTTCGCTGTCCGTCCGTCTGTCACCAGGCTGTATCTCAAAAACCTAGCTAGCTAGAGAGTTGAAATTTTCACAGATTATGTATTTCTGTTGCCGCTATAACAACAAATACTAAAAAACAGGATAAAAGAAATATTTAAGGGGGCTCCCATACAACAATTCTTTCAATACCACATACAAACTTATGGATGCACCTGGTTACGTACATGGAGTGTGAAAGTAACCGCACCAATAACTTTGTAAACAATATTTTGCTTTGTAAAATCCAAACTATTCACTCCACACCATCGCTTCCATTGAACGGTGTTACGGAACCCTTCGTGCGCGATTTAGACTCGCACTTGACCGGTTTTTTAATTATAAGTTGTTTGTATGACTGTTTTGTGTGGTACAATAAGTCCCAGATAGGACCAACCCTTTCCCGCCACAGTGCTCGCTCAAGGCACGGAATACACGTAGCTCCGTTTTATATAACGTTAAACATTTACTTATGCTTGCCACCATACAAACAAATGCAGGAATGCTCTTCTAACAAGGACGCCTTTCATGTTCCATAGCGTGTCTCTCAGAGAATACCGTCATATCTTTTGTTGAACTGCGATTATGGCATGACAAAACGGTTCCGTAGTTGGCTTCGATTGAGCTAGAATATAACTGACGGAAAATGAGTTGAAAACAGATATGTAATGGAAATATTTCCACTTTCAGAACTACAAATATGGGAAAATGCGTGACCCTTTGTTTTTCTTTTCATACCTACCTTACCTAAAGTTGTTATCACCCCCAAAGCATCGTTAAGTAGGCGCGCGGACGTATATTTCCCAGCAAATTTTCAATCTTATGGCCTTGGTATTAAATGCGAAATCCAACAAAAAATCTGCAGGATCACGGCCTGCTTTAGACGCCCTTAACCCATAAACAGCAAAGTAGACGAGATCATCAACGAGATTTGCTGCCCTTGAATCCCATATTTCCAACGTAGTATTTAAACGCGGCATAATGAAGTCACGCTTCAGAATTATAGTCACCGGTAGTCTTTTGTTTACCCAGGCACGAAACATTCGACAGGGGGAAACTTTCATTGATTTCCGATTAAGGACCCATATTATCCACTTCCAACCCTATATACTCGTAAATAATGCTTATTTAATATTTTGACCCATGAATAGGTTGCGTTCAGCGTACATTCTCTTCCGATATTGAGAAATTTCATCTATGATATGAAATTCTTTACATAAGCTTATTGATAAACGATTTGTTTTATTATGATATGGTTTGTGCGTGTATCGTTTACATGAAATGATTTGGCTTTGACAAACAAAGAGAGACCTATGAGGTGTTTTAGAAAATTTTAGTGTTATTTACGTTAAAATGCTGAAAACACCCTTGATATTTAAGGGAAATTATAAAACGCCTGAATAAAAAACTAATTGAGCGAATTACCATCAACACCGGAATTTCCTGAAATGAACAAAAAACATACTGCAGTAACAAAATAACTGATTTCCGCAACTAAATGAATGAAGTGTTTAGCCACTGCTTAATGCCTAAATAAAGACTGTCTGGGCGAAGTGGAGGGTCAGTGTAGGTGAAGGATAAAGGGGGTGAGCGAAGCGAAGTCCCATTTATCCTTCGTGTTGGGATGAACATGTAACATCCAACGCTCGTCTCGTATTTTATGTTACTCGAAGTTAGGCTCAAATTGTTGTTTTTAGATTTCTAGTGGAACAATTTAGTAATTTTGTGAAGCCAGTATTTCTAGTCTCGCTCATTTGTCGCTATTCAGTAATTCGGTAAGGCACAACCAGTATTTTTTAACAAGCAAAAACTGAATTTACATTCATACGTTTAAATACTATATTTAATAACACTATTCAGAATGCTAGCTGTTACCGCAATTACGCAAACTAATAAGATGAAATGCGTGCAAAGGTAATACCCGCAATTTACTTATTCAATCAACCAGCTCGTTAGCAGTATCTAACAAATCATTCATTAAGTGTTCTTTAACTTCCAGTTTAAAGCCTACATTTTGTTCACCTTCATTTGTGAGAAGAAATTTGAATATTTTACACCTCTCCCGCACGGGGATCGGATCGTAACCTCGCGCTAGGCGTTTTAATGTCCCAGGCGCGAGTCCAGGGCCGTTATTTTAACTTCAATTAGATGATATCAGACGTTTTTATAGTTCTTTATGCATTCAAGGCTTCAGATTAAACTGTTCTCTTCTCAGATAATGCCATTTAATAGCGGTCCGATCATTACAGCACTTTCACGGCGGCGTAATGAAAATTTTCTTCGTTTTACGACCGTATTCGGAAAGCTACTTCGCGTACCTCTCGCGTCACCTTAACGACCGCAGCATATCTATTTCGCCCTCGAGAACAGAACATTATTATATCCTTTGGGTTTGGGCGCTGAAAAATTGGACGCTGTCCCTCTCTGTATATGTTTCTGCAGTTTCTGTTATTGCTCGCGCCTGCTTCAGCAACGTTTAAAAAGGCTACAGAGTATGCTATAAATATCGTTTCTGATAGTGCTCTAATTCCCTTTGAGTGGGTATTACAGCATTGGGAAAATATGAGAATTTTGCCAATGAATTTCAGCGCACTCCAGGTTTTCAAAACGTAACGAAAAACGATTATGTATAGGTATAAATTAATAAAATAGTTTCCTATAAATATCATGTCATTTGCTATTCTGCTTGGAATAACAAGAATAGTTCGAAGAGTCTTGTCGCATGAATGTCTCATTCTGTCCGTAAGTAATATCCCGCTAGGATCAGCGGTAGCTCATCGAGTCCATTCAAATGATTTATCTCCTATAATATTTGCTTATTCCAGTGCCCGGAGAGATAATGGTCGTATTATCATTATGGCGATTCAGTGAAATTAAGTGTTTTATTAGGCCGTATATATCATGTATTTATACGATGCTCGATATAAACATTTTGATCGTATGCGACAGTTACCTACTATGTTATTTTAGACTAGACGGTAGGTTTACCTTATTCGTAAATGGGTAAATGACAGGGATCGTAAGTATCGGATCAACCAACAGACTTTGTGTTCCTATAAAATTATTATGTTCTTGGTTTGTGACAGAAAATACGATACGTTATCAAAACAAACCAGAAAAAATCTCTCTCAAAAACGTATTACTCCAAAATGCGGCAAAACTTCTTAGTGACTAGCAAATTTCTCAAATGCACCACCAACATTTTACAAGAAGAATATTTAAGTCATAAAAACAAGGCGACTGTTGGGACACTTCGGAGAGCGTTTAGTGTTTTATATGCCAAAGGGATTTATGTTATTACCGTCCATATTTCTGCAAACTGAAGCCGCCGAGAGGTCACGAAATCTTGCTGAAAGCAGGCCCTCTCACTTTATCGCATGGCTGCATCTCCCTCGCACTTATCTCGGCTGCTTTAAAGCGATGAATATTATGTGGGGTGTTATTCTAAGCACGTACGAGGCAGCGTCGCGCGCCCGGGTTCATGAGCTCTGATCCCTAACTGGGAGAAGATATAACGTAACAATGAAAAAATTCGCCAACCGTAGGCTGAGGTGGAAGAGTTGTGATGACAACTTTGCAGAAAGTTTGTAATCAGTTGTCACAAATTTATGTGGAGCGCGTGTGGAACGTACTACGCGAGGCGTGAGGGGGGAACGTCGGGCAGGGGCGGCGAATAGGAGGGGGGGAAGTAACATTCTTCCATAGTAAACTTACTTTGCGACAAGGAAATTTCATTAATTAAGCACACATCATACAGGAAAGTAATATCACTAATGAACATCTTTGCTTGTAATTTTAAATATTGTTTTTAGGACGATGTCAACTCTGAAAAATGTAATATGCTTTAAAATCGACTAAGGTATTATTGGTCTTTGAATAAAACTACCGGGCTGTTAAGTCTAAGAAAATTATCTCAAGATTATTAGTTCGTTCCGCCGATGAAAACAAAATTTCATTAATTAAGCACACTCATATAGGAAAGTAATATCAGTAATGAAGATCTTTGCTTGTAATAAAAAAAAATAGGACGATGATAACTCTGTTTTTTTTTATTTGTTTTAAAATCGACTGATTAAAAGAAATTTGAATAAACGTACGGGGCTGTTAAGTCTAAGAAAATGATCCCAAGATTAACAGCTCGTTCCGAAGTTTGTTTACAAAATGAACTCTGGGAGGCTCTATGTAACTTTAGACTCTAACACAACAAAGTTTGAATGGCAGTCTTTAGAATACGATTGCTAAGTTTTCGTATTTCTTAATACAACCAAAGAGCTCACTGGCTAAAAGAAAGTGCACCTTTAGCGAATACGTGAACTCAATTTGCGAATAAAGTTTTGCCATTGGCTGGCAAGATGCCGAGTTCATGCAGCACGGTGACTGAAACAAAGTAGCGTAAGCTAGCGACTTCTTTCTGTGTACCGACTGCCTAATGTTGATTCGGTGTCATTGTCTGACAAAACCATTTGTTTTAAGCTGGGGTCTTTACTACTGTAATCTGAGACGTCTTTCTATTCAGCATTTGCAGCTTCTTTGTGACTTTTTGAGGAGATCTGCAGACAGATTAACTTGGCATGCAGCGATCTTCCAAGCGTGGAATCATCTATATTTTTGTTACTGAACTTATTTTCATGTACGGCGTAAGGATTCGCTTCAATTTGGCTGTGGCCCTCATTATGCCAGTTAATGATGTTTCTCAATAGAATGATGTCTATTTTTTTTTTCTAAAATTGTGCTTTTATTAATTAATAATAAATGTAGCAAATTTATCTCCCTACCGAGGGGCAGAGGCCTCTACCCGGATACGAGTAAGATTGAGCCATACTCCACCAAGGTGGCTCAGTGCAAGTTGATGGAGGGCTTAACGTGTCATCCGAAACACTGAAAGTCCGATAATGTACTTAAGAAAAATTAATTATCTCATTGGTACATTGGTCAGGTTTCGAACCTGCATCTCCTGTGTGAGAAGCAATCGTGAAACCCATTACCAACCACGGAGCTCATTTTATCAGTAAATTAAATAAAAAATCATACAAAACTCCTTTTCACGCGCACGAACAGTAACAAATACAAGTAATTGATATACAGGTATACCACGGCGCATGACCTCTTTAAAGAATGGATAATAACGTAAACAAAACTAAAGTCCACTTCAAATACAACACGGTATATGGATGCGACGAGTTATTATTGGCATCAAGAGCTAATAAATAACCAAATAAGTGACATTCATTAATATTCATGGCCGTATTACCACGGAACGTGCCGTGCCGCGTCGCCTCGGTGGCGAGGGGTACTCCCGCTTTGGCATGAATTCGACTCGTTACATAAAAGGCCTTACTAAAAAAAAGTTATTCATGGTTTAACTTATACAGTGTTTCGTCCTTTTCATACGTCGAGTAAATGTCAATGTTACAAATACACTACATACACATACATGCACACACATACTTACAGTTAATTGTTATTTTTTATATTGTTTAGTTAAGTTTAAGTAAAAAGGGCTGGTCTGAAAAACAGCGCTGTGATGATGTCACATCACCCAGCATAAGCTGAGGCCAGTCCTTTTTGCCACAAATAAATTATTAAGTTGGATACCTACCTGCCATGTTATGTTATGTTTTAAGTAGTTTGTGGCAAACAAACGTCTTTTCTTTCTTTCTTTCAAAATGTCAAAGCAAGACAAAACACTGATAAGTTAAACCGTGAATAACTTATTTTATTAGTAAGGCCGTAAGTCGTGATGTGAGAGACTCTCTTGACGAAGCTGTTTGAAAAGAATTAGTGTACACTTGCAGTGCTGGTTGCTAGTGGCAAAAAGGTAGGTTTTAGCAATTATCCGCAAGAAACCCAAAGTTAGCCATTGACTTTTACAATTGGGAAATATTAAACTGCACACCAAAAATACTGGTTTGCACAGCAAAAATCAGGGCAAAATGCTGCGTTAGCTTAGGTAAAGGGTAAAGGGGGTGAGCGAAGCAAAGCCCCCTTTATCTTTCGTGTTAGGTTGAACATGCAAGAACAATAAAAATACTTAAAACATAAACTTGAGTACACATAAAATATTTAAAACATGAAAAGTGTTTTTGCTGATTCTCTTTTGCTGTGCAAATCAGTATTTTTGAAGTGCGATTAAATACTAGCCTTTATAATTTTATTTGGTTTGCTACCTTGTCTGCTCCTTAGACATTATGAGCATTATTTTTGAAGATGATGAGAAAGTATTTCAATTTTATAAATGAATTCCACTTCTTTTACTAAGATGTCGACGAATAACATAACATAACGACTAAATATACATATTTGTGTGTGAATAAGTACTTGACATTGTATTCTGTCCGTTTTGAAAATGATCCGATACTTTTGTTAGTTATTTTTGAGTTCAGCTGTGACCTATGATTAGTGTTCAGACGGGACGAGCCCAGTTGTGGTGTTAGCGGTTCTATGGCACACTAGGCCAGGGTTGTTCTCGCGTCAACCGAGGATCAGACCTAACCCACTGATCGTGGTGTCACCCAGCCTTAAATTAATTGCCTTAGACTTGTGAATAATTTGTTATAGTCAGAACTAACGTCGGTGGTGTTCGGTTACGTGTTAGATACAATTGAGGTGACGTGCATGGATGCTGAATTATTAAGACTAGGCTTGTCACGTCGACGACTACTATACTATCTGATATGATTATTCCATTATCTACGAGTATTACGGAAATTATATTCAAATCTAAATTATGGCAGAATAAGCCTATTGTATATGTCATCGTAAGATTGTCAAAACCGTTAGTTGATAAACTAACGTTTTTTTTCTCGTTAGTTGGTCAACCATCGACAGATAGTAAACTGTTGTGTACTGCTTACTATATGACACGTTGGTTGATAAACTAACGGTTAAAGCCGATAAATAGTTAACTGGTTTGAACTTGAATTGCCAACGAAATACCAGAGCAAACACTACGGTAGCTTAGTGACTAGAACGTGCGAGCGCAGAGAAGCCCCCGAACAGTCTTCGTGTTAGGTTGACATGTAAGAACAAAATAAACGTAAATTCTAAACCCTGTCGGTCTGGTTTACTATCTGTCGATAGTTGATCAACTAACGCGTCAGTTTATCAATGAACTGTTTTGACTATCTTATATGGTGACATATACATAGGGCGCACTGTAAGTTTCCGGAACTGGCCACTTACATAAACAATATTTAAAAATTTATTGCAACATTTGAAAATAGAACTCTTTGGCTGTAGAATGCAGTTTGTTTCATCTGACTGCCTTTTGTTTTTACCTTGTGGCGCCATTTAAAAAATTGTGTGTCTGCATCAACATGGATTTAACTCGGGAAAATTTTCGTAGTATGATTTTCTACGATTTTAAGTGTAATTTGACAGCTCAACAGAGCATCGCTCGGCTTGAAACAGCTTTTGGCAATGAAGCACCATGCCAGACAACTGTTTATAGCTGGTTTGCAGAATTCAAGCGTGGTCGTATCAATCTCAGTGACGAATCTCGCGATGGTCGGCCGTCCACCGCTGTGACCAACAAAAACATCGATGCTGTGCGCCGTATGATTGAAACAGACAGGCATGTGACCTACCATGAAATTCGCGCATCCTTAGAAATAGGCATGAGTCAAATACAATTAATCCTACACAAACATTTGGGTGTGAGAAGGCTGTGCTCGCGGTGGATCCCACACAACTTGACCGAGGCTCAAAAAACGGACCGCGTCACTTGGTGCAGTGCCATGCTTACCAGATTCAACGAAGGTGCGTCAAATTTGGTGTGGGACATAGTAACAGGTGACGAAACATGGATTTATTGCTACGATCCCAAAACAAAGCAGCAATCGAGCGTATGGGTCTTTCAAGATGAGCCGAAACCAACCAAAGTGGCGCGCGTGAAAAGTGCATCTAAGCGGATGATTGCTTCTTTTTTTAATAAAACTGGACACGTGGCTACTGTTGCTTTAGAGAATCGTCGTACAGTGAATAGTGACTGGTACACGACCATTTGTTTGCCGGAAGTTATTGACGAACTCCATAAAAATAACCGTAAACGCCGTATCATCCTGCACCACGACAATGCTAGTTCTCACACGGCCAGACAGACAAACGACTTTTTGAAGGCGAAAAATGTAGAACTCATGAGTCATCCTGCATACAGTCCCGACCTGACCTTGTGACTTTTTTCTGTTCCCAAAAATTAAGAACCAATTACGCGGTCAACGATTTTCATCACCAGAAGAGGCTGTCGAGGAGTATGAAAAACACGTTTCAGAGGTCACCACAGAGGAGTGGCACAAAAGTTTTCAAAACTGGTTTCATCGAATGAAAAAGTGCATAGACGCCAAGGGAGATTATTTTGAAAAACAATAAATTAATTTTGTACCTTTAATAGTATTTTTTCATATTCATTCCGGAAACTTACAGTGCGCCCCACGTATATTCCCAAATAATTATATCCCAGGCTATGTTATGAAAAGCAAACTGTGTCTGATTATGTATCGGGCTTCGGTGAACATATTTTTCAGTACATTCTTACAAGAGAAGTCGCCGGATGAAAACATAACAAAAAAGAATCGACGAATTTTTGCGATTCCAGATTGAAACCCAAACCGTGTTTCTCGGCGTGTTAATACCCGGTTAGTACACAATCCTTCACATCATTACAGCCCTCGTCACCGCACCAATTTCGATATTTGCTTTTGCTTTTTGAGACATGAAAGTGAGAAATGCTGCGCTGGGCGGATAATGTATAATCATTTGTCTTCGTTTCGAGGGCAATTCGCAAGGGCTTACGAAGGTTACGGGGTGAAGGGAGCTGAGGAGGCCTACCTGGTCGAGTGTGCGACTCTGTTCAAATGCTGACTGGTTTTACAGGAGAGTTGCTTCCATTCAAATAGAACTTCATTTGTATAAACAGCTTTAGGGAGTATTAAGCATGACTTAGAAAATCAAATAGTTTTTATCTAGGTTTGTCTTAAATAAACAAGACAATCAGTTCCAACACAGAAACTCAACTACTAAAACATTGTGATCAGAGTGTACAACCTATAACCCGGTAGTTATTGGTTGCATATGAGGACGATGCGGTCAGTACGCTTCTAACAATACCTCATTTGATACATTCTGATAATAAGTTTGGATTTTCTGAGGGAACACATGAACATACGTATAGCCTCCTTATACATATATACCCCCCCTTTCGCTTCGTAGTAGTAAAAGTAATCTCAAACCACTTCTCTAAACTATAATATTTCATACGGCACATACGTACCTACCTAGATTGGTTCTGGCACCATACTTATGAGAATAAGGTGCAATCCTAGTGATTATTTAGCATAACATATAACGTCACATATCTTTCCACATTTCTAAATCAAAAGAAAAACAAACGTAATGAGTCTTTCCACCCCATAGAACCCTCAAACATGCGTAGTCGACAGTTCATGTTTCCAAGAAAAAGTAACTTATCTCACCTTAGACAGTATGTCAAAAGTTTTCGTGAGGGGAGCGCCCTTTCTCCTCAGTGTATTGATTTGATCCTAACTCAGTACACCACCTGCGTCATCTAACTTTGGAAAAAAATCTTTGCATAATTCAAGCAAGAACTTTTGTCGTTGGTGGGACGAGGTAAAAAGACGGACCATGTTAAATCATTATTCGTAAATTGTACTCTATTAAGGTTAACTTTGAGGGACGGACGTGAATCCAACCAACGAACCAACGAACCTGACTTCCAGATAAATAAATGTATATTTGCTATCTCGTATAATACAATGAAGCTAAAATCAAAAGGTATGTCGATACATACCTTTTGATTTCCCGGAACGATTTCCGAGCCCGTATTAAGTGTGGTTAGATCTTAAGCAAACCCTAGGTTGTATATTTTATTCGGATTCAACCTCCATTTTCCATTCCTCATGAAGGCTATGCGACCGTCATCGTCCAGTGGGAAATCACCAACAGAGCCTCGTGGTATAATTAGTCGGGCTAAAAGAGAAGGATACTATGATGCAATATTGTCTCTTCACTCCTCGCAGGCGACTGTACGCTTTAACCCAATATTACTAGAGTCTTTGGAGGGAAAATCTGAATAGGTTGGATTCTGTGTGGTGATTTAGAGCTTTGTATGTCCGGCGTCCCTTGAGCTACTGCTTATAGCGTATGAAATACATAAATGTGTGTAGAGACAGTGTGGCAATCATGTGTGTTGCATAATAATAAGACTGGAAAGGCCGCAAAGCTTTGATCAACGTCACATAATAAGGTTTATGCTATACATTTTCTCGTTATATCTGAATAATCGTTACTTGAAGTGCGTTCTTACTTTGTTTACTTAGTGAAACAACTTAAGAATAAATTGCGAATTACGATTGACAGATCAACTGATTTGTTGTTACGGTCTGTCTTTGTTTGTTTTGTGATGCATCCACTCATTCACCCTAAATTAATAAATAGGTTTTAAGTTGACATTGACAAGGAAAAAGTAATTGTTTTGCCTGAGTATATTGTCAAACCACTGTCTGCTCTGGTAAATCTACGCTGCTTTTCTACATCGTCCATTGCTATTATCGCCTGATCCACAATTTCACCCTGTCAGCAAGCTTGATTAAAAAACTGGTCCAAAACTACAATAGTGAGGCCATTAGCAGAGACATTTGCTTAGTTCAGTTTGTAACTAACAGTGTGATTGATGAGCAGTCGCCGACGATTTTTCGATTAATCATGGTTAAGGGGCTAATGTTATATTGATGTGTCACGAAGCAACGTTGCAATTAACGCAGGTGTGTCTCTAATTTAGTCGCATACCATCAGTACAATGGTACATCATATCGGGTCTATTAGCGAGTTTGATAGAGCGGGATAATTTGAATGTGATATAAATTAATAATAATATCTATCTGATATTTCGGGTTTGCCTGGTTATAATTTGTGATCATATATGGTCTGTGGATATATTTGCTCATGCGGCTCAAAACCATATACTTATATAATTGTACAATAGTACATTTTGCACGAGTAGCGAGGTTCGTAAAGATCCTTTTCGAACGAGTTAGGAATAGATTTTTTCCGCCTGAGAACCCAAAATCAAGCGGCGAAGGTACTATTTTTAGTTCAGAATTCGTTTTTTTACTTTCACCTATCATACGATGTTCCAGATCAGTCTTAAAAAGATGAAAGAGACAATATTTGAGTACGGCGGAATTATTGAAAGAAGCCATTTTCGTATAGATTTAAGGCAGCCAATAGCAGTAGCCAAGGGCTCAGCGGGAAATCGACAGATCAACACAAGACACATAACCTATAAAGCCACATAGTAACGAATGACTCGCCGGTTAACTGCTCACGCCTAGTAATTGCCGTTTAATTATCTCACTGTCTTACTTGCCACCGTTGCACTGAGCCTCTACGGTACGCTGTGGCTATGAAACAGTCAAATAGTCAAATAGTCAAAGTACTTTATCACTGTAGATATTTACATATACTTAGCAAACGTCATTTTTGCCTCTTCTCTACATTGGACCACTGTGGGAGAAGAAGGGGGTAGAAACTCCCACAGATTGATTTTTAGATCTCTTTTAAAAATAGGTTGTGCTTAACTAATACAAATATGAAAAAAATAATTGTTATGATTAATAAGCAGGAATAAATAATTACAAAACTATTAACAGCAAGGTCTGTGTTGAGCCAGATTAACCCCATACAGTCCTGTCATTTAAGTAATCTTGAACATTGTAATATCCCTTTTTCGACAAAGTCGCTTTAACATGCTTTTAAAATTGCTTAAATGGTAATTTCAAAATCTCCAGAGGTATCTTATTGTAGTAGAGAATGCACTGACCCTTGAAAGAATTGCTAACCTTCGCGAGTCTAAAACGGGGCGCACATAGTCTGTGATTATTTCTTAGGTTAACATTACAGCTGTCGCTAAGTTTGGAAAATGTTGTAAGGTTCTTTAATATTTTCGAAAATAAATTGACTAGCTACTGTTAGTATGTCAATTTCTTTAAAAAGCTCTCTTAAGGAGTCTGTTCGTTTTAAATTATAAATTGCTCGAATAGCTCTTTTCTGTAAAATAAAAATAGTTTGAATATCGCTGCTTTCCCCCACAACAAGATACCATAGGACTATGAAAGTAACTAAAATATACTAGCCTAGATGTAGCCACATCCGTGCTTTGTCTGATGTTCCTAACAGCGTAAGCCGCAGAACTTAATTGACAGTTACAATAATGGTTTCGTCTTCATGTCAAAAGCCAGAAAAATTATTTAGAAATAATTTATTTTTATATTTCCGTACCCAAAGCCAAGCGGGACTCTGTTACTAAGATCGCCAGCTTGTTTCCGTCCACTGCTGGCTATAAGTCTCCTCCTTTTTGGGCCAACTTATCTGGTCCTACGCCATTACATTCAGGTTTCCTCGCGATATTAGTAATATCATCGACCCATCTGCTGCTTGCTGGTGGACCCGCGCTCCAGGCTTCCTCGCTCCACGCTCGCTCTGCTCCGGCCCCACTACTCGCCAACTCCGTGGTCCCAACTGATGTATTCAAACCGTATGCAGGGGAGATTTGCCCAGATCCGTCTTCAGACATGCGTCTCAGTAAGTGTACTTTGATGAATTCCATGTAACATAGACGCGCGACGCCAGCAATGTGTATGGCAGACGGCGCGCTTGCCTTTGTTTCGAAACTCGGACTGTGTGCTTACTGAATATTGGGAGATGCTGTTTGTTGCATGCAACTTTTTGGCAGCTTAATTATCCCATACGGGGTGACAGAGGCCAGTTTTACAAACGTTTAGCTAGTAATAACACAAGTGCCAGAACTAAACAAAGATAATTATGAAAACAAAAACATAAATCACCAAGTCATAATTAAACGCACGCTAACTTTGCCATTCCAAGCCTATACAGCAACAAGAATGCTATAACTAATAAAGCCCCTGAATGAGTATTAACCTAATCATTTAGCATAATGAGCCCTTAACCGCAGAGTTCGGAACAAAAGCCAGTTCCAAGGCTGTTGAAGACATGAGCCTGTCGCTCTTTCATTATCTCACATACAGCGGAATTAGTCGAAACCGCACTTGGGAAGGCACATACGAGGCATCTAAATATAAAAATGAAACGCTAAATCAGTTGATAATCGGGAAACTCGCAAATGGCTGGACCTGTTTGGATAATCTTTAATAAATTATTTGTCGTAATCTTAATAAGGTTCCTACGCCGAAAAAAAAAACGCAACCGGAGAAGCCGAAAAATCGAAAATCCTTCTTTCGATAGATGGCTTTGGTACAGACAGACACATTGAATTTCGGTACATGCATACCAATAATGAGCATCTAGGAAACACAACGGATTTTTTATAAGCCAGTAACAGTAAGTAACGAGACATTTTTTATATAAGTCAGTGAAGGGTGACTTTCAATTAGTTACAATTTTTCATGAGTAAAATAAAACCTGTTCCTCAGTGCATTGCTTGCATTGATAGCTTTGCTTCATGTGCCCAAATTTCGTATGAGTAAGCCTTACCTGAAACAAAACAGATATATTGTTAGGAAAACATATTAATTACGTAAATGAGATAATACATGATGATGACGTTTAGTGTGTTGCAGTTGTAGTAGTAAGCTGAACATAAACATCGCTATATTTCTAAAACTCTATTGATTGTCATTTCTGAACCCCCTACGTTTGCCAGCCGTATTTATCACCTTATCTGTTTATCAATTCATGTTGGGTTAATACGTGTTGTGAGTAAGAGCATTAGACTACCCCCTCTTAAATAATATATGGAATGCGACCACTTTAGGTCCCTGTGCGGCGAGGGGTCCAACACTTGGGCTTTGTGAACACAATGGGTAGCTCCCTATCTTAAACATCCATCAGATATATTTGTATTGTTTCGAAAATATTATATTTATTTTTGCGAAAATACTCAACGCGATAAAGAGTATTGTGACCGTATACATTTTCGTTAATATTGACGATTGGTGATCGTAAAAGAACAATTATTTACCAATTGTAATGAAACTCAGATCTATCCATCTATGAAGCGTTATTCTTTTTAAAGAAGACACTTCCGAAATCTCGAAATAAAATATATTCTTATGAAGACATCCCTTTTCATATTTTCGAAAATATAATTTTTGTACGCCAGAACCTTACAACATTTTCCAAATTTAGCAATAGCTGTAATTTTAACTTACGAAATAATCACAGACTAGTTGCGCCCTAGTTGGTTAAGACTCGCGAAGGTTAGCAATTCTTTCAAGGGTCAGTGTATTCTCTACTGCAACAAGATACCTCTGGAGATTTTGAAATTGCCAATTGAGCAATTTAAAAACCATGTAAAAGCGACTTTGTCAAAAAAGGGATAATACAATGTTCAAGATTACTTAAATGACGGGACAGTATAGAATTAATCTAAATAAACACAGAAATTGCCGTTAATAATTTTGTAATTATTTAATCCTGCTCATTAATTATAATAATTAATATTATAATATTTGTATTCGTATTTGTATTCCAATCGCACTCACGCTGGAGTGCGATTGGAGAGGCCTATATTCAGCAGTGGACATTAACAGGCTGAAATGATGAATGATGATGATGATTTGTATTCGTTAAATACAACCAATTTTTTAAAGAGATCCAAAAATCAATCTGTTCGAGTTTCTTTGCACTTCTCCTCCCACAGTGGTCCAATGTAGAGAAGAGGCAAAATTATGTTTGCGAAGGATATGTAAATCTTAAGTAAAAAAGACACTTGAACTAGAATTCGCAAAAAAAAAACGCAAAAATCACCGAAAGAATAATGTGCGGCCTCCCAGCAGAGAAAATTCGAGACACAAGCGTAATGCCTGCATGAGTAGACTATTTACCCCCAGTGAAACCGTATTGTTTGGGGTGGATTTATTTTGTGCGGTTGAAGTGTGAGAGCATTTGATTGAGTTTGATCTTTTCAAATATTTTGCTTAGAGCTGGAGGTAAAGATATAAGTCTGAAATTTGTCTTCCGACTTAAACAGAGGTATCATGGGGCTTTCATTGAAATTTTCAATAAAAGCTACATAGTCTACACAAAAGTGCTTATATATTGAATAAAAATTGGTTGATTATATATTTTAGTTAAAGTTAAACTTTGACTGATTGACCCCACAGGTCTTCAGTATTTTTTACGTTAAATAATTTAAAAGCTTTGACAATGTCCTGGGGATATACATCACTAAATAAAATCTACATCACCGAGGCTAGAGCAATTTTTTATAAAGTCTCTGCTTCATATGGGTATGAGTTTAGACGCTCTATTGTGAGTAAGGATACATTGGTGAAGAAGGTTTCGAAAGCTCGAGCTAGATCAACGTTAGCTTTAATAAGATCACCTATCTTTAAGCAGAAATTATTGTCCCTAGGTATAACTATGCCAGTTTCACGATTTACTATTGTTTGAATTTTATATTTTCTAAAATATCTTAAAACGTGGTATTCAGAAATAATCAGTGATTTCAAAGAAAAAAAAATACACAAAATTTTGCACTAGTCTGCCGCAGCGACTGACATAACAGCCATATTGCTGTGTTCATGTTTCAAGAAATTTACTTTAGTATGGCTTTGCCAAAAATTTCAACCGAATCGAATACCTATGTGTACCGATACAAGGGCCTTAACTAAATGAATATTCATTGTCTATTGAAGTGTTAGAGTCGCAAATCGTAGATGTGTTTCCATCCATAGAGTTGCAAATCGTAGCAGCTACGACCTAGCGATGCTACGGGACACTTCGAAAGTAATATAGATTGCATTTGCTCTGTATATTTAAATCAGTAGGTTTAACTGATACATATTAACTAGTGGTTCTGTGAAAATAAAACACCTCGCTTGTTTAAAATTTCAAGCTTGCAGTTCTGCTTGAAGTACATTAGAATTTTAATGATCGATGAAGAATCAGTCATTGACAAAATAATGGCAATTTGAACGGCTGTTGTTTCCAATCTATTGGTGAAAATTGACTGAATCTTAGGAATTCGCCTATTTATATAGTGGCCTATTAGTGACAGAAAATTCAGGTGTCTAGCTTTATCTAAAACATAGTGCGTTCGAAAACACCCTGAAGTGCTTCCTCCCACTCCCCCTTTTGGATTTTTTTCACAAGAGTGTAGAAATCAAATCTGTCCCTAAATAACGCTACAGCAAGCTTCCCCCCTTTTCCTCCCAATTTTCTAATCAATAATCGCAATCAACTAAAAAAAAAAAAAAAAAACAAGGATCTTGGGTGTATTGGAAAATGCGACCTGTAGGCGAGAACAGACAGACGGACATAAGCATTTTTGTCCAATCTCGAAACTGGACGCTTCGGTCTCTCGTCAATAATGTATGTCTAACATCAATACAATGCTCAGCGGGATTCCTCACCTTAGTTGAGACACTAACGTTATTTTTCTCGTAAGTTGGTCAACTATCGACAGATAGTAAACTGTAGCGTAGTGCTTATTTAACGGTTTTAACCGTTAGTTGAACAACTAACGGTTGAAACCGATAAAGAGTAAACTGGTTTAAACTTGAATTGCAAACGAAATACCAGGGTAAACACTGTGGTAGCTTAGGTGACGACTAGAGGGGGCGAGCGCAGCGAAGCTCCCGAATTGTCTTCGTGTTAGGTTGACATGTAATAACAAAGAAACGTAAAATCTAAACCCTGTCGGTCTGATTTACTATTTGTCGATAGTTGATCAACTACCACGTTAGTTTATCAACTAACGATTTTGACTATCTTCCGGTGACATATACATCCTTCACCGTTGAAACATATTTGATTATTTAATGCATTGAAGTATGTTTGAAATATTTAATAACAAACCACGGAGAAAAAACCCAATTATTTAACCCCTGGAAGATAACATCCATAAACAACCATTTTCTTTTTACTCAAACTTCCATAAACACCTAAGTGCCGACCACTCTATCCACAAAGTGAAAAGAAAATATTTACCCCCATTTAAAATTCATAACCTGTTAGTGATTTCGCGCCCAATAAACAATTCCAAGGCCGCAACAACACGGCTCTTATGAAAAAACCCGTATCTGCGACACCTTTCCATATATTGGCTTCATATTTCGGTGTAGGACATGTCGTTGACGCGATACATCACGGACCTATTGGCACGGTGGAACGCCCCCCTCCCCCCGCCCCGCCTCTTCCCCCTGCGACACCCGCGCCTCCGAATTTGCATGTAAATTGAATAACGAGGATGTGGCAGTGAGTTGGCTGTCCGGCGCTCTCCCGGCGAGGCATATTCCAGTTTAGCAAAAAGAAGGTGTGGCCTGTAAACAAGTTGAGACAAAATTTGTTTTTTAACTTTTGATTAGATTAGATTTCGCACGGACGTGTGGACGCTTCCAAATATCACTCAGGTCCTTGTCAATGCCAATGTCAATTTACTTCCTTTGATGATAGAGGGCTAACCCATTGCTGATTTAGAATTATATATTTTAAATCCATCGTACGCCTGATATTCATAAGTAATAAATTCATCACAGAATCTCGTTTTTAGGGTTCCGCAGAGAAACAAGGAAGGGTTCCTCCTACAGTTTCGTCAAGTCTGTCTGTCTGTCCGTCGTAATTTCGTAATTGTCTTTATTGTACTACACAAAACAGATATACATATAACTTATAATAGAAAAAAACCATGTACAAAATCGAGCTTATCTCTAAAAAGAGATTTCTTCCAGTAAACTATGATGGATAGGAAAGGTGATGGTTGAACGGGGGAAGACCTGCGCGTACAATAAAACTCTACAAGTACTACGAGTAATATATACTACAAACAATATTATACTCCTAACCCTAATTGCTAAAAATAGACTGCATACACAATTACCTAAATACAACGTAACAATATACATATATAAACCTTTTATTACACTAATACATACAAATATATATATATATAACTGGAAAGGGAGAGATAGTGATGGACTGTCCCTGATAGTGCAGGGAACCTCATTCACACACAGTCGTATGGCTCGGTTTCTAAGCCCGTGCTCGTGGGCTGCAGTCAGCAGCAATCTGGAGCTTTGAGCGTAGACACCATATGAGTCCGTCCGTCCGTATGTCACAGCGACTTTTTGCAGAAACTATTAAGACCACACAGTTAAAACTTGGTGTGTTTTCTGTGTGTTATTCTGTGAACAGCTTTACCATTTTCATACGAAAATAGAAAAATTAAAATAATTAAAGGTTTCCCATACATGGAACTGAAACCAAATATATTTTTAATCAAACCTATATATGTGGGGTGTCTATAGATAGTTCTTTAAAAATGACGTTTTGGTCCTTGAAATTATTTTTCCTCAAAGTAAATCGTTAAAGTGACAGACCCTACCAAACCGGAAAAATGTGTGCCCCCCCTCTAACTTTTAAAGTATGAAAGTGAAAAATCTACTAAAAATATTTGCTGTGTATCTCAATACACACTTTTAACTGAAATTGGTTTGAACAAAATAAAATGAGCAGTTTTTAAGATATAAAACATTTATTAAAAACCGCAAAGATAACTTTGTCATTCATACAAGCACTATTGAAAACCAAGTTACAACACATACAACCAGTCACATAATTACTTGCTACAACGAAACCCTTCATGGGCGAGTCCGACTCAACCTTTCACACACACACACCCATAAACAACCTTTCACACACACGCATACACTGCACATATTACTGTACACTGTACCCACCTAAGTACAACATAATATGCACATAGATGTTTACTGTTTTCAAGTTACCTGCCTACCTGTCTCTTTGAGTGTACTCTCACCTGTTCTTATTTGACTATTTACATAGTGAAATCCTTAATTGGCCTAGTTATTCAATCTACATTCTTGTTTAATTTTATGTTTGGCTGTGGATTTTTGTTCAATAAATAAATAAATGCTTTATTGTACAAAACAGACATACAGATAACTTATAATAGAAAAAAACCATGTACAAAGGCGAGCTTATCTGCAAATCATGATGGGTAGGAAAGGTGATGGATGAGCGGGGAACGACCTCTATAAGTACTACAATACAACGTTTCAATACGTAAGTTACCGGCAATCTGTATAATGCAGGTATTCAATACAATCCCTAGGCAATGTATATGTTACGGCTAAAGTTAGGTCTGAAACTAAACTTAAGTTTAGCCGGCTAGTCTTAAGATTAAATTCGAGCATCGGCTAATGTCCGAAATAATGTTTATTGCGATAAATGATTTCAACATTATTAGTCAGCTAAACTGCAGTTTAGCCTCGACGCTGTTGAGGCTAAAGATGGGTGAAAAATATGGTTGACATTAGCCCACTAAACTTAAGTTTATTTTTCAGTATACCTAGGCTAATGTTTAAAAATTACCGTCTTAATTTGGAATAAGTGATGATAATGATTCGGTAGCCGTAAACACTGCGGTAGCTTAGGTGAAGGATAAAGGGAGTGAGGGAGGCGAAGCCCCCTTTATCCTTCGTATTAGGTTGAACATGTAAGAACAACAAAAAAATACTTACTTCGCTTCGCTCACCCCCTTTACCCTTAACCTAAGCTACCGCAGTGTTTTGCCCTGATATTAGAAATAGCTTTCTCAACTGAATAAAATTACCCCGCCCCGCTCCCCGCAGTCGCACGAATACGTCGTTTTCAAGATTAGCTAACTAATGTCCAACATTAACCGAAACGCATCGGCTAATATGCAGTCTAGCTGGTTAAAGATGACAACCGTTATCACAAACGAACATGATTTCGGACATTAGCCGAGGCTCGAAATAAATCTTAAGACTAGCCGGCTAAACTTAAGTTTAGTTTCACACCTAGCTTTAGCCGTAACATAAATAATACCTGGGGCGTAAAGGCAACATATTAATGTCCATTACATACATTACCTATCTTATGTATGCAATTCCTTGGGATTGGGTAGAGTACCTACTTGTCCACCGACAATGTGTAAAGCAAGCGAATATCAGGGCAAAATACTGCGGTAGCTTAGGTGAAGGGTAAAGGGAGTGAGCGAAGCGAATATTTTATGTGTTTATGTTTTAAGTAATTTTGTTGAAACATATTTAGTGGTAATTTTGAATTACAGTCATGTCAGGATAAAATTAAAATAGATTTTTCATACAATTTTAAATATATTAGCATAAAAATGACAACAGTTGAATTTGAATTACAAAAGCACAATAATAATAATAAGTAATGTCATAATTTTCTGCTTATTCAGTATCGATTGTTTGTTAGGGCGAAATAATCCCTTTATTGTATTAAATCAGGTAGGTTTAGGTGTTTCTGGGACCTCGGCAAATGAGTAGAAATTTTGTTCGACAAGTCAATATTTTAGTCGCTTTTTAAAGCAAGCGGAATTGGGCGCAATACTTATATTTACCGGTAGGCGATTGTATACAGTCGGGCCCAGGGTATGTGCAACCGTCCTGAACCTGTGACCGTTGTGGGTCGCGTGGCCGTGGATATCGTGGTTGTTCTTACATGTTAACCTAACACGAAGGATAAAGGGGGCTTCGCTTTGCGGACCCCCCTTTACCCTTCACCTAAACTACCGCAGTGTTTTACGCTTTTACATATATTGCCGGCAGTGCATTCGGTATTGTATAGAATACCTAGGCAAAGTATGAAATAAATTATATATCATACATTACCTCCCCTTTATAGCATTCTATACATTGCCTAGGGATTGTATAGAATACCGGATTGTACAGATTACTGCTAACATATATAAGCCATATAATACCTACCGAATATATTTATATCTAACTGGAATGGAAAGGAAAGTTCTTCTTGAGCCGGTTTTTTAATATATTTAGTAATGAACCGTCCATGATTGTGCTGGGAAGCTCATTCCACTGTTATATGGCTCGGAAGCTGCGTGAAGTGAAGCGTTATGGGGCTTTGAGCATATACGCCATGTGATTTCTCCGAGGCCTGCTTGAAGAACACAATTCGAAGCCATCACGCAAGAAGTTAGGGTTCCGAGGGTTTCCACAAATTATTATAGAGGAAACACAGGATATGGGAGTCTCATTGAAGCTGAATCGGTAGCCACTTCAACTGCCTGCGATGCTGAGATACGTGGTCATTATTGGGCAGTCCGAAGATGAACCGAATCCCGAGATTTTGAAGTCGTTCGAGTTTGTTCAGACGTTCTTAATTTGTGCTGACCCTAAAATATTAGCATAATCAATGAGGGGAAGAATAAACGACTGAGCGGGAGTAATTTCAGTCTGCTGAAGAAAAAAATTCTGATAGAGAGAAAGTTTGCATAAACCAGCCTGCTGACCTCATTAACATGCATTGTCTGGGTCTGGTTATCGAACCAAGAATTGATTATCGAAAACGACGTGCGGTTTTAAGGTTTACTTCTTGACATCATCACAGTACCGTTATATGTTACAGAAGGGGCAGGCAGTTGCTGCAACGTGTTTAATGAGTGTCTGGTACTTATAATCATGGCCTGGGACCTATTTGGATTAGCCAGCAACTCAAATGACGACGCCCATCCATTAATACCAACGAAGTCAGCGTTCAACACCTCCACAGCGGTATTAACATCGTCAGGAGAGAAGTGACGATAGATCTGAAAGTCATCCGCGTAGAGATGGAAGGGAGAAGAAAGGAAATTGGATAATTATTCCATATTGAGAATTGTTGTGGAGAGAGAATGCCATCTTGGTGGACACCGGAGGTGGTCACAGCCTCTTCCGACTTGATACGCTGTTTTCGGTCTCTTAGGTGAAAGACAAAGCAGCTGACAGCGAGGGAGGATACATTACGAGATTTGAGAAGTTCAGCCATAATGCCGAAGTTAACACAGTCAAAAGCACACAGTCACATCACTGGCTGGATTGCGGCGTCGCATCGCAAAAATCTGCGACTTATCCTATTCGTGTGCGATGATGATGCAACGCCCCGCAACGCAGTGATGTGGCCTGCTCCTATGTCGTATACCCTGGTCGATGTGTTGCAGATTTTTGCGATGCGACGCCCCGCAACGCAGTGATGTGGCCTGGACCTATGTCGTATACCCTGGTCGGTGTGTCGCAGATTTTTGCGATGCGATGCATTTGGATGAAGTCCAGCAGAGCCAGCACCGAGAGCCGCCTTTGATCTATGGCGACCTGAATATCATCGGAAAATTTTAATAGAGCCGAAGCAGTACCATATTATAAAGCCTGACTGAAAATGATTCAGTAGATTTTTAGAGAGCTGAGCACGGACAATGGATTCGAGGATATTAGAAAGGATCGGCATATAAATGAGGCGATACTCTTTAAAGGTGAGATTTGATGTTTTAAGGAGAGGGATTTATTAATCCGTTAGGATAACTGAACTCTTATAAAAGTTAAAAAGTTATAGGGATTACACCTATACAAGAAACCTATATGGGTAGCAATCAAAAGTAGACACAAACCTACTCGGCCACATCAAAAGTTCAGCCCGTCAACATCAGTTCACGAAAACCGGAGCAAAAGCGAAAATCACAATAAATACTAAACCGCAAATATTACCTCGAGCCAAGCGGTAAATATTCACTCAAATTAAATATTATGAATACATAGCCGAAACTCGGATATCCTTAGATCCCTTTTTGCTGTAGCGGGGCTATTTTGTTTACATTATGAAATTTCCAATGTTAATTTGGTATGGTATGCGCAAGTGATGTTAAACGGTGGTCTTCTCGTCTTTGTGAAAATGGCTGGTCCGACTTCTATGTATTTTATTTTAATTGGTACGTCCGTGCAGGAGTTCTCAGGGCAAATTCCACGTCGGGTTTGTGTACACGCGCCATCAAACCGGGAAGGAAAACAATCTCTAGCTCAGTGTAATCGAATGACTCCATTCCATAGCGAATGCGCGACACCAAAACGCGATTTGCAAACCGGATCCTGCTTAAACAAATTGATCACGTAAATACGAAACTATGTTAACTTATACGTGTATGTAATGTTGACGCGCTTATTCCAAAACAAAGGCGAACAACAACAAAGGGGATCAGTAAGGAGTAAAGAAATGTATCTTCATATCTCGTAAAATATTTTTGTAAGCACAATACGTTGTCATGTCTTCTAGACAAAGCGTGGTACTCTGACAATAAGATTCTCGCTAATGGGGTGTGAATAGATTTAATCTACCTTAAAGTCTTGCTTGTACCGATATATTCCTAGTTTTATTATGCTTCCGTTCGTCGGTCGTGAGCACGAAGCCGACGCTCATGAATATCCCAACGGGTGACTACTGTGAGCTGTTTCTATGAACATGAAAATGCTAATGTAATTTGAAGAACCCAATACTTCTTCGCGGTGAAACAAAACAGTATCCAGCCGGCAAATGGGGTGGTCTGCTAATAAAGTTGTTACTGTCACGTGTGCTGTACTAGTTTATGATTTATTTGCCAAGTTTTGATTCGCCTGTAACGTGACTTCGTTGGTTTAAACATCGGCGTTTTATCACGTACAGTACCTTAAATAGTGTACTGCACTTATCAGAAATGTGTACATCCTTCACACATTGTTATATGAGGCGTGTGTTTAATTAATACTACTTGCCTATGAGGATAGCTTAAAGTTAGTAAACTAAAGTAAAGTAAACCAGTTTAGCCCAAACACATCTAGGTACATCAATAAGCAATCATCGAAACAAATAATAATAACCACATACAGGTATACAAACACCCAAGATTTAATGGTCCGTGACTTCATGGTTAACCATTATGACCATAAATATTCGCATCAAATTGTTGACCAGCACACGTCCATAAATTTATGACTATAATTATGACGATACATACCTACTATAAGAGTGCAGCACTATTAGCAAGACGTATTATACTCGTAGCACCGACCATTTTTGAAAAGACCAGCAAAATTCATGATTGCATTTTATTTGTGTTCAATTAATTAAATTATTTTGTAACAATTAACAATACCAAGTAACAATACCAACGATAAACAAACACGATTTTGTCACAGCAACCGAACATTAAAACTCATAGCGTACGAGGCTTTGTATCGCTTATCCTAACACTTTCATCGTCACAAGTAGCCCTTTCTCCATCGCCGGGAAACTTTCGCGGAATAATTGCATTTCATAACAAATTATAAGTTGAAATGAAGTTGTGACGCAAGGGCGGACTGACCGGGGTGGGCTTTCAGGAGCAAACAGCTTTTGCGACAGTGGTCGACATTATTTCGGAACATAACGATCGACTAATAACTGGCTAAAAGTGGTCACAACTGCGTTAGTGCCACCCCGTGTGGGAAAACTCATGTTGAACTGAACGAGTCAGAAGTTAATTGCGTATTAGCAAGACAGAGGAAAATCCCAACATCAGCTTAACTGGTAGTTTCATCATCATCATCATCTCGCCCTGTAACCTTTTAACAGAGCTCTCATTGCAGATTTCCATTTGTTCCGATCTTGGGCCATTTGCTCTACGGCTAGGATGTCATGTTTTTTTTTAATATAACCGTAGACTATTTGTTAAAAATATTACTTTCTATTACACCATTGGCATCGCAGGCAGGCATTTTTACAACCCGAAAATTGGGTTCTAACTTCTGACATCGTCAACCTAAAAGCGAGCAAGTCGGAAAGGTCGCTCGCCAAAAGGAGCGGCAACTGAAACGCCCGTCTTTTAATTTTGTCAGTGGAATGTTGGTCCCGAGTTCTCAAGAGTTTTCGCGAAGAGTTATTATTTGTATTTTCCGTACTAGAAACACGCGCCGTTTTAATTCTCGACTGTTTAATTAATTTTTAACCAGAATATAAATGTTGTATAAACAAATTGGTGCCTTTGCTTGATCTAATTTGTTGCTTACTGGGAACTGAGGCACGTTGAGGTTTTATTGCTTAGAACCAATCATAAACTGTTGAAAATAATTAATAATATTAATGACCTGTTTCAAGAAGTCCCGATAAGCTCTATGTGGTAGATACATCTGTTATTTTACATAGAACTTCTTGAAACAGGCCCTAAGTGTCACGGGGAAACAGAGACAGATTTACAACTACTATAAAATTTGTTGGTTTATATGAAATTGTTATTTACAAACAACCTGTAACCTTAATAATTCATTAGTAACTATAGGTAAATGTCTACTATATTTATGCCTAAAATGCATTTATTTGTTATTAAAAGACTTAATCCACCGTCGCCTATACCATCATACAAATTCATTAAAACTCTTCCACGGCACACCACCAACTGGGGTTCAGTATCTGATTTGTTGATTTTTCATTCCCAGTACAAACAAGTTTATGCAAGGCTGTCATGGCCAATACTGTGTTTGTCCCACGAAGATGGATCGGGTATTGAGCACACAGCTTCTATAAAATCGTACAACCCTTTGCTTACAAATTTTAATGCAACGATTTAGTACCTAGATGGCAGTTGAGTTGAGTGTTCTAAATCCGACGTAAAAGTATTTTTAAGACATACAACTTGACTTGGTTAGTGAGTAGATAACTAATTCGTCAAAGAATACCGTAAAAATAAAACAAAATCGCATTAGGTGCAAATAAGAATCGAGAAATATTAAACTGCACATCAATAATACTCATTTGCACAGCAAATTTACTGATTTTTTACGGCAACTATCAGGGCTAAATACTGCGGTATCTTAGGTAAAGGGTAAAGGGGGTGAGCAAAGCGAAGCCCCTTTTATCCTTCGTATTAGGTTAAACATGTGGGAACAACAAAAATACTTAAAGCATAAAAAGTGTTTTTGCTGATCATTTTTTGCCGTGAAAATCTGTATATTTTCTGTGCGATTAACTAATAGTCATGAAATTCTACCCAAAAACATGTCCGTAACGATTCTGCTAAGGTCCAATGAATTCACAGAACCCTACAACCTACCTACACCACAACACCAAGGCAATTCGAGGCAAGACAACTCCTAAATAGCTATACAATACAGTCGACTCGTAAATGCGTCTCCCCGAAACGAAGGCTGTCGTGTCTCCCGTCCCTGACAATTGGACGCGGCCCGACACCCGGTAACAAATGGTCGGTGCGCCACCGAGTGTTGGCCTGTGGCCATCCAACGGGCGTAGGAAATACATAATGTATCAAGACCAAAATCACTAACTTAAAGCGACCGAAAGTCATGGAATGTCAGTTTGACATGAATTGTGTTGGTTTGTGGATGAATCTGTGGATTGATGTTAGCAGGGGCAGCTGCAGAAAAGGGCGGTACCAAGCGGAGGCGGAAAACGGCAGCGGGAAGACAGCGATGGTGGAAATACAGCGATGACGGTAAGACAGCCACATAGTGGAAAGGCAGTAGTGGAAGTAGCGGGAAGAGAGGGTCCGGAAAAACAGTAGCGGGAAAACTGCGATGCAATGATATCGGCGACGACATCAATCGACGAAGTCATTTCAATCATCACTGCTTGTTCCGGCCACTGCTGGATATAAGCGCCTCCTACTTCGAAGTCTAATGTGGTTGCCAAATCACAACAAAATTTTAAATCACACCAAATTTACGATACTCCGTCCGCAGTTCTCTTGGCTCTACCCTCACGGCACAAGATGAGCACAAGGAAGATGCCTGGCGCACTTCGCGCTCAATATATTACCGACGCTCGATCCGCCGGATTATTTAATGTTGCGCCAGGCCTTTATAATCAAAGTAGTGGTTTTAATTAAAATTTCATTTCAGTTTACCCAAACTATTTTATTTTTCTGCAATATTTATTTTTTGTTCTTTATAATCTATGCTTAATTTCTGCTGTAACTGTAAATAAAACTCAAAATTACATCCCCGACACATATTTCCGCCCACCATATTTCTATGCGACCTCTACCCTAAAAGTATCAAGCACCAACAAAGAATGCCAGGCTCTTTGATGGAATTAAACCTTTCCTTTGCGTAGTTGCAAAGTATTCCTCCGCAGGCCTAAGACGCGTTCTTAATTTAAAAAATGGCCGCTTCAATTTAGAGGGCGTCCTAATTAATTGATCTGGAGGTTCACAGAAATTGCGAGAGCGCTCTGCGCGCCCCGCCAACCCGTCACTGTATCTTTGGCTTTAATTTAGAATTGTTAGCGAAAAGGGAATGCAATTTACACGAAACAATTGTTTGATTCCCCAAGTATTCCAGCCGGCTTGTTTGCATTCATGTGACTTTGACCGAGCTGTCCAAAAATACAAGGGATTCGACCGTATCGAAGATCGAACCTACTATGAGACGGAATTGTAATACTTTGACCACTGAATCATCGCATAAGTTCATTGCTGCAGTAAAAAAAGTAAGTGAAAACTCGGAAAAACGCATGTTCCTAGGAAATCTCTTGAGATGAGTCCTAGAGCTAGATCCATTTTTCGCCCCCAGAACTCCTATGAATACTGTGATTTACTGTGTTTGTAAATATACTAACGTATAACCCAATCAGCCTGTGAATTTGAATCTTCATGCATACGGGAGGAAGTGGTGCAATGGTTCGAAAGCGAAAATTAATTAAATCATACGCGCGTCGCTCTGTAACAACGATGCGTATGTGCTTACCTACATATAGGACCCCCTGAAAGCAGAGTTTTGGAAGTCACGGAACAACATTTAGCACCGGTTCCAGGCGCGCACTCGGAACGACACTACCTGAGATGATAATGTATGCAAATTGCCCGCAACTTCTGGAGGCGGTGGCGCCGACAGCGCTTCTGGCGGGGCTGTGTATCAAACTTGTTATTTGTATGTTTTAAGTTGCTGAGGATGATTTACGCATCTCGGATTAGTGCCGCTCCGCACTCCGGCGTCGCACTGTAAATTGGTTTACAGTCGAGTGTTCCAGGTGCGCCGCGTTTTAACTTATTAAAATAACATAGCTATACGTTACGTCCTAGTTCCGTAACTTGTAGCAGTGCGGTGGCATAGTCTCGTCACTTAATGTTGCTACATTGTTTCCTTCTAGCAAACACTCGTAAAAGGGATTAATAAACGGAACACTTTCAAAGGCTTCGAGACATCCGTGCTAAACAAAACACAATTAAAAACCGATACCTAAGAGCGTCTTTCGTTTGTTTTATCTGTACCTTTCCAAGATGACTCCAAGCTAAAGTGAAAACAAATCCGAGTTGTAACCAAATACTTAATAACAAGATTAGAATTGTCAGTGAAAATGACTCGCATCTGTCGAAACAAGAAAAAATCTAAACAGTATCTGCGCTTAGTCATCGGAGGAAATAGGAGGAAAAATACTGAAAATAAATATAAGCTTCCTTCAAGAAATACTTGTGTTAAGTAGCGGTTAAACATGTTACGATGCGTCGTGCCATCGTCGATGGGTTTGTCACCTAACCACACAATTTATGTCATAATGATATAAAAATATCGCAGTGTAAGGGCATATTGCTTTTCTGCCCAATACAATTTGACGTACGTGCATTAACTTGTCTCTTTTTTGAACATATTTTTGTAAGGCGCACGCTTACAGTTTGGTACAGGGGAAATGTTTTTTTTATTTTATCAGGTATTGGAAATATTGTCCGAGTTGCACAGCCGATTAAATTAAGTGTTCTGTACTTTAAATGATTTGTTTTACACAATTTTAATAGGTATGTAAAAAACCGATACTTTTAAAAATATATAACTTACCGACATGTTTAAGCTCAAAAGCTAGGGCTTTTGAGCAGCAAATCTTTGTCGTAAATACATGAAATCTAAACAAAGTAGTACAACTAATTTAGCTAGCACTGTTTTGCCGATCCCAGAAGCAATCAAACTAATGACGAGAGTTGAACGCAAATCCCTATAAGACACCCGCCATTGACCGGCACAGCTCCAATAAAACTCGGTCCGTAACAGGATTTAGAAAGTCCGATCCCGCGAAGAATCTGTCCACAATCACAAATAATGTTACTGTTTGTTTGAAGATTAACAATTTAAACTAATAGTAACGCATTTTTCCATTTTCCATAACACAGTCTTAGTAAATTTATATTACGAGCTTGTTAAAGGCACTTATTGTGTTTGAGAAACAATTATTTACAATTATGGATAGACTATTAATACTATGTATAGATACAACGATCAACCATAACTCAGCGTCACGCCTTTTACAGTTCGGGGTGGCAGAAGCACAATTGTGCTCACTTTTAGTCAGTTATTATATACTCTATTTATTGTAACAGGGGGTTAGCCAATCACCTCAGTTATATATAGTGTAATGTAGGTTCCCTCACGATATTTTTCATCACCTTTAGAAAGTCAAGCACATGGTCAGCAACAGGATTCAAACCTGCACAACCAGCTTGAGAAGCAAGCTTGAAACTAACTGACCACGGAGCTTTTAGTCTAAAACTATGATAATATAATTCTCAGAGGCTGGAACACCTAGCATATTACCAACTACATTACTGTTATTATGGCCCAATTATCCACATTTTACACCCAAGAATATAACCCAAACTACAAACGATAGAAATGAAACTGTAAACCTTAACAGTATATTTCAATGGTTTATTTCAACACAGTCACTATGAATAGACCTTTACTTGGTCCGATTCCAGCATAAGGTTACGGACGGAGCAAGGCGACTTAAAACTTCATTCCCTCGGAAAGGGGTATTACGGATTTAAAGTTCTCTTACTGTTTCTAAAACGTACCAACACCTGAATAGTGTTGCCAACTCCTTGGAAGAATTTAAGACTGAATGGGCTCCGACGCTAGTAACGTATGTTTGCCGATTTTGTTTTATTCGAAGTCGTTAACACAAATTGTTTGTGCATAAAACCATCTGCGGTTTGGTACGAAAAAAAAAGCAATTACACTTCAGCTTCAACTGAACACCGGAATAACGGTCAATTAGTGGTCCCTGTAAACTAAAAGTGTTTTCTTTAATCCGGTTATTAAAAAACAATAACGCGCAACTTTGGAGGGGATTCCCGAAGTTTTACACGAAGTGAAAGTCTTCAACAATTTTGGAAATTGGCGGAGCGATTAAGATTCATTATGCTTGTAAAGTTTTATCGGGCCCGTGCCCGCACCACAGCGACGTCTACTCCCACTTCTCGAGTTGTTCGCAAAAGTAATAAAGCATTTTGCCAGATTTGAAGTGCGTCAGAGATTAAATGTGCATTATGGCGCAGGCTTGGCGTCGCGACCTCGTCTCATGCTCATCTAGGGATGGGAACAAACCTACATTAGTGGATTTATCTAAAAAAATATATATGACGTTGCTACAATTTCTGCTATTGAACACATTTCCTTTTTGTTCTTTCAGTTAATTTTCTTATCCCATATATGGTTTCATGAAAGATATTTTTTGTAGATCCCCTTGTTCATAATCATAAATCTATTCACAATCGAAAGGCAAAAAATAAAAAACCGGCCTAGTGCGAGTTGGAAGGGTTCCGTACCACCTTACAATGGTAGGGATGGTGTGGAGTGAAACATTTGGATTTTAAATAGCCAAATGTTGTTTACAAAGTTATTGGTGCGGCTACTTTCACACTCCATGTACGTAACCAAGTGCATTCATTAGTTTGTATGTGGTATTGAAATAATTGTTGTATGGGTACCCATACAACCTTAAATATTGATATTATTCTGTTTTTTAGTATTTGTTGTTAAAGCGGCAACTGAAATACATCATCTGTGAAAATTTCAACTGTCTAACTTTTACGGTTCATGAGATACAGTCTGGTGATAGACGGGCAGACAGACAGACGGACAGCGGAGTCTTAGTAATAGGGTCCTGTTTTTACCCTTTGGGTACGGAACCCTGACAACCCAGACAAAAATATTAAGTTTTTAGAAGTGAAATGATTGGCAGCTCGAAATTATAAGAAGAAGGAAATTTATGATGGACAAACGGATCAATCTGGCTCATCTTCGTATAAGTACCCGTTTAATTGCTAGTGATCCGTCCCAGCTCCATACCTTTACCTATCATCCAATTTAATCCAAAAATCAATCTACCAATTAGTGAAGACCGGATCATTATTCCATCAGTACCTACTGAGATTAGTCTGGTACTATGTTTTATAAATTGCACTGAAGTGATACAGAGCGTCTGTGGTCTAGTGGTATTGAGGAAAAATATGGGTTCGATCCCCGGTACTGACAATCAGAGACAAAATGTATCTCAGGTACAACAGACGTTCTAACGCTGATGAAAATCACAATAATAATAATCCTTTATTGCGGAGAAAACACAAAGGAAAATATAACCAAAAAAATATGCAAAGGTGAGCTTATTTCTAAAAAGAAACTTCTTACAGCTAACTTGTGAAGAAAGGACAAAGCTTAAAATAAAGAGAGGTAGTCCTAGTGTACAATTAAGAGTTAAAAGAAAGAAATAAAATCAATATAATATCAGATAAATCACAATACATCCTACATACTTACTATAGAATACAATAAATACAGATACATACTATGAGATACCCACTATGCGGAAGAGAGGAGATGCTCTGTCAATTTCTTCTTAAACACATCTTGAAGAATCCTTCACATCTCCGTAACTGCAGCGATGACCTGGCTCTCTGTCACGCCAATTGGATTATTGGATAAAAGGCTCAACGTGGGCGCAACAGTGCATTTGCCTCCCCGTGTGGGAAATACATGACACTGACGTGTGTCTATGACAGCTTTATTTGTACAATCAAGGTTTACTTATACACGCTCGTTTAGTGGTTAATTTATGAGAAATTGTAATTTATGTAATGTTATATATCTGGCTTGTCCCATCTCTATCCTCCTGGAGTCGGCCACAGATGCAGCGGGCTCCACCTCCAATCTCATTGTAGAGGACAAATCTTGTAAGACGTTTTTATAAGGAAGTGCTTCTAAAACATGATTTTGGAAACTAACTCTTTGGAGCACTACCGTGTTCTAGGTAATAAAAAACATTATTTAGATTTTTACAGGATTCTAGTTATTGATGTTCATGAACTAAAATTGTACTATACCAAGTATAGTGGAAGTTAATTTGACTTACCTATTGTAGGTTTCAAAAAGGGTTGCAGGACGTCAACAAACAAAAGAACGATACAAAAAAAACTATATTTTTTTTGTGTAGATTTACGTGTTTTACGTGTTTAATTAGTAAGAGCACATGGGATCCGACATTGACGATTCGTCAAAAAAGACGATACGTCACGACGGATGGATGTTCACATTACATACGAAATCGTTTTTTCACGATTCGTCAAAATATCCGAATAGCTATAGACATTTACATTGCTTTGACGTATCTCGATTTTAATCAAGGATTCGTGAATCGCGTGTAAAATGACGGATACGTCCTAAATCTGAAATTTTTAGGGTTCCTTACCCAAAAGGTAAAAACGGGTACCTATTACTAAAACTCCGCTGTCTGACTGTCTGTCCGTCTTTCACCGTGACCTCATGATCTCATGACCCTTGACAGTTAGACAGTTGAAATTTTTACAGATGATGTATTTCTGTTGCCGCTGTGTCAAAAAATAACAAAAACAGAATAAAATTGATATACAAGGGGGCTCCTATACAAAAAATATTTTAATACCACATACAAACTTATGAATGCACCTGGTTACGTTCATGGAGTGCGAAAGTAGCCGCACCAATAACTTTGTAAATAACATTTTGCTATGTAAATTCCAAACTATTCACTTCACTCACACCATCCCTACCATTGTACGGGGGTACGGAACCTTTCGTCCGCGAGTTCGACTCGCATTTGACCGATTTTATTCATGATTCGTGTGAACAGGTCCGTGCACAGGCAATTAACCTCTCAAAAACCGAGGATAGTTGGGACGGCTCGAGACTTTGAACCTTATGCCATGGTAATAAAAATGCACGCCGGTGGTATGCAAGAGGTTGAAAAACCAATGCCTCCGTCAAAAAAAGAATCGTCGTCGTGTGAACGAGCCCTAAGTAATCTAGTTGTATGGTTTTCCAGACATTATCCAATCTCTACGCGGTACCCGTGATTTAACAATGAAGATAACATTCTGTTTGATAGGAATAAATTCAGTTTAACTTCAAGTAAAAGTCTTCAGACGTTCCTCGAAAATTCCACACCAATATAAGGTGTAGGCAGCGTAGGCGCCTACAATAGAGCTCCATTCAGAATTGAAAGCAAAAGACATCCTCCCAAACCAGCTTTAAATATTGCATTTGTGCATGGCCTCCTTCTAACATACTCTACCGACTCAGTGTACCAAACCATTTTCTTTAAGAAAAACCAGTTACTTATACTTCTACCCACCCTCACTTAAAAGAAGCCGTTTATAAAACTGAAATAGAATAGAGAATATACTTTTTTGTGATTTGTAGTGAAGGACTTATTCAGATTCTAGGTAAAGATGGAATACGCTTTACCTTCAGCCTAGCTGAAGGTGAACATCCATTCGAGTTTTATACCTTGTTTTCAAGGACAAGCCTTAACATCTTGAATACCACCAGCGTTAGCTAACGCCACTTTTCCGTTATAGGTTTAAAATTTTATTACCATGGCATAAAGTTCAAAATCGCGACCCCCCTCAGTTTTTGAGATGTTAAATACGGTCGTAAACTTTGGTTGGCTTTTACAAGCAGCACCTTTTTTGTACATAGAGCTAACAGGCTTAAATGCTCATAAGCAAGCTTATATGCACACAACATAGCGTCACGTCTTATGACGACCCGAATGGCCGAGACGGCAGTGACCCTGCCTACGAACCCAAGGGTCCCGGGTTCGAGTCCCGGTGGGGGAAAATATTTGTTTGATGAGAACGGAGTGTTTATCTATTGAAGTATAATATTTATCTATATAAGTATTTGTATTGTTGTCTAGTACCCAAGATACAGGGAATCCTAATTTGGGGCTAGATCAATGTGTGTAAATAGTGTCCAAGGCATTATTATTATTATTATATTTATTATTATCTCACACGGGATGGCAGAGAGAGACGCAGCGAATTATAAGATCGCCGAACACCTGAACGTCTGCATTGAAAAATATGTCGCCTACACAAAAGGCATACAAAAATAATTCAGCTCTGCTAGTTCAAACATTCAAGTAAAAGATGTCTCCAGCTTCTCTCTAGTAATACTATACATACTTGCAGATACTTCAGGAAGGCAGGAGCGTTATTAAGTTAGGGCGGCCACAAGCGCACGGCAGACGTTTTGTTGAGAGCTACGGACCTGCATTTACTTGTGTGACAATGTACTTTGAGCTGGCCTGCTACTATCTAGGATGCTATTGTGAGGAAACTACAAGATATAACCACTACAGAGTGTAATACATATTAGAGGACAATCTTACACAGATCGAACTAGGCCCATAGCTCTATAAGGCATGTGTTATGGGAACTAGATGACGATATATCAAAGAGATAAATACTTATGGCAATACATAGAAACATCCAAGACCAAGAATGAAATATTCAAGCGCATCACACAAATATTTGCCCTCACCGGGATTCGAACCCAGGACCTTCAGCTTCGTAGGCAAAGTCACTGCCCGCTAGGCTAAACTTGTCGTCAAACTGAAACAAGCTATACATTTCTTTTAAATAGGGTTTTATTTGTTGTAAAATAGAACCGATAAATAAGAACCCTAAAAAAATTCAATTAATCTATTTTCCCATGGCCACCTTTCGGCTCCATCGTCAGATCCGCTCCATGTCATAAAATATTGCATTATCATCCGATTTACTGCCAAATTTCAGCTGATTCGGAAACCGGGGAGTGGCTCAATTTAACTTGCAAGATTTGATTACAGACGGACAGAGCCGGTTACATAGCGGGCGATGTACAAAGCCAATATTGATAGAAAAGCCTCCAATATACTTATAGTACTTTAGGTTAAAACAATAATTATGAGCGGTAGTTCTTAAAAATATTACCATGGGGGGCAGTAATGACGTCATAATTTTTTTTTGTTTGAGATTTGACTGTTTGTTTTTTACCAGAAACCTATCGTGTGAAGTATCAAATGAAAGGTCTTAACGAGCCAGTTGTAAAAAATCACACAACCACCACCCTGTTTTCTAAAAATCTAAGATTTTTTTTTTCAAAACAAGTTTGGGCTCCACCAAGTAGGAGACAGCTTCGTTTTTTTTTTTTAAACATGCGGCAAATATACTCTATATATCTAACTTGAAAAAGGCGAATTCAAATATTTTACTATTTTATTCTTATTTTTTCTTTATTAAAAAGATTGAGGCAATGTATGCGGGATGGCTCGTAAGCTCTTCGTTTTTCACCTTCAAAAAATCGTGTGTCTGCCTGTGGGAACTAGCATTATCGTGGTGCAAAATGATATGGCTATTATGGTTATTTTTACGGAGTTTATCAATAATTTTCGGCAAACAAATGGTCGTGTACCAGCCACTATTCACAGTATGACGATTCTCTAAAGCAACAGTAGCCACGTGTCCAGTTTTATTAAAAAAAGAAGCGATCATCCGCTTAGATGCAAATGTCACGCGCGCCGCTTGGGATGGTTTCGGCTCATCTTTAAAAATAATAATAATAATACCTTGGACACTATTTACACACATTGATCTAGCCCCAAACTAGGATTCCCTGTATCTTGGGTACTAGACAACGATACACTTACTTATAGATAAATATTATACTTAGATAGATAAACAACCATGACTATAGGGTACAAACATCCGTACTCATCAAACAAATATTTGCCCCCACCGGGACTCGAACCCGGGACCCTTGGCTTTGTAGGCAGGGTCACTGCCAACTCGGCCATTCGGGTCGTCATCTTGAAAGACCCATACGATCGATTGCTGCTTTGTTTAGGGAGCGTAGCAATAAATCCGTGTTTTGTCACCGTCACTATGTTCCACACCAAATTTGACGCCTCTTCGTGGAATCTGGTAAGAATGGCATTGCACCAAGTGACGCGGTCCGTTTTTGAGCATTGGTAAAATTGTGTGGGATACACCGTGAGCACAGCTTTCTCACACCCAAATGTTTGTGTAGGATTGATTGTATTTGGCTCATGCCTATGTCTAAGGATGCCCGAATCTCATGGTAGGTCACATGCCTGTCTGTTTCGATCATACGGCGCACATCATCGAATTTTTTCTTGTTTTCAGCGGTGGACGGGCCGCCACCATCGCGAGATTTGACACTGAGATTGACCGCACTGCGCTTGAATTCTGCAAATCAGCTTTAAATAGTCATATTGCATGGTGCTTCATCGCCAAAAGCAGATTGAAGCCGAGCAAGGCTCTGCTGCGCTGTCAAATTACACTTTAAATCGTAGAAAATCATACTAAGAACATTTTCCCGAGTTGAATCCATGTTAATGTAGCAACTTTTGAAACTTTTTAACGCAATTTTTGAAATGTAGTATACTTTCAGAACCAGACACGATAGGTTTCTGAAGGAAAAAACCCCATACCCAATAAAAATTATTGAAGACGTCATTACTGCGTCCCCTAGAGGGAACATTTTTATGAACTACCGCTGAAAATGCTTGTTTTAACCTAAATTACCCGTGTACTAAACGGCTATCCTGTACATCGGTTTGCGGATTTACCGATTTGTTACACCGTGAAAATCATTAATAAATTCGGAATCTGTCAAAACAACAATTACAGCATACGCTTTTACCCAGAGTGACCTATCCAGAGGACATGTGTATCATTGTGCACTGTATAAAGGTTTAATATAAGAATTTTTGCACCTAGAATTATAAATATTATATCAAATGTTTACTGGCATCACTTAAGGTACTGGGTAGAGGAGAAGAGGCACAGCTTGCAGCTGAATTTAAAACCCCTTTTATGCGTAACGTATTCTGTTAATTAGCCTCGAATTAAAGTTTTATTTTTCTGACTATACCTAGGGACAGTCAACGCGTTGGAGGATTTACAATGGATGAATGCTTTTCTCGTAGTACAGATTTCTAACAGGCTTTAACACAAATCCGATCGAGTTAGCAAACAGTTTTGAAGGCTTCTTTGTCTTCTTTTAGATTTAGTCGAAGAGTAATAAAATCCCTGTTGAGATTCATTGTTCTCACAATATTGGATAATGGAACGTAGTGATTGAGGGAGAGCTTCGAGACAGTTGCTGTCGTGATTAAGTACACAATGCTAATGCAAATAGCAATTTGATATTTTTGCAGGCTGATACTTAAGGTGCTTTTTAAATATTCTGTTTTTAATTTTTTGTAGCCCATATTCTGGGGTTCAATTGGCCATCCGTATAGAAATATATTATATTTCTAACGCTGAATAATAGTGAAAATTCATTTAATACACAACTACCTATTTATATATATGTGAACCAACTATAGTCTCAAACTAAATATTTAAATATCGAGACCACTAGTAAATACTTTTTTTTCAACGATATCCGTTAAAACAATCCAGAGTCTAATGAAGACCGCACCACGCCCTCTTCTAAAGACTTCTTAGGCAAACGCCTTGCTATGCCTTAAGCCCATACCAAAGCCAGTTTTTCTTTTACACTTAAAAGAAAAACTGGCGCTTTTCACAGAAAAGGGGATGGCGGAAACCTCCAAGATCTGGCTACGATCCTGGCAAACATATTTAACTTCCTCCACAACATTCATAACCATAACTTATGATTCATAAGTGTCTCATACAAGCTTGCCGGTTACCGAGGAAGGACCTTTTAAAAGAACACATTGTACCATTCACGTTAGCAACACATACTGTAGTTTACACTCTCGCATGTTGTAATTATAACTGCCTCCGAGCCCCGGCGGAGTCCCGGCTATGACCGTAAATTGCACGTGTTAGAGCCGGGACGATAATTTGAAAGTATAGTTTTAAAGTACCATAAATTTCGGCTCTAGTTATTTTGGTGGGGAATTGCTCGTTTCAACCGCATATATCTTGTTGAGTCAGGTGAGGATACGGGTTTAGAGGTGTGAGTAGAACTGTGTGAAATAAGCAAATAGTCTATGAGGTATAACTTAGTTAAAATGAACGATAGAGGTTAGTTGTTTTTATAGCTTGCGGCAGAAAATACCAGAGAGATCTAGTAGTATTTTGAAAACTGCCTTGAAACCACATTTCTATGATATAGTACAGATTCCGCCTTGAGGATTAGTTTTAGAACAAACGTCCAATGCAATGTAAGAAGGTAGAATATAATTGGACATTCAAAGACCGGATAAAGAAATCGGGATCTAAAACAGCATTTATGCGAACCCACTAAGGAACCGCGGTTCACGAGTGAAAATAAAGGGTCTATTTACAATACGATACAGGATGCACAATAAGTAGAAAATAGCTCATAATGTACATTTATGTTCTAATCAAACCAATGGAGTTAACCTCTTCTTTATAGGTACAATCATTATTTGTCAATAACTTAAGGAGTACATACATAGAAGTTTCTGTATAGTGCAATGCACGCACACACTCTACATCTAAGCATTGGGCGCCTTGTGTGTGGCCTGTTCTGTCCGCCTTATGCCCTAACTATTTAAGGTTTCTTATCGAAGGCTGCCAAACGGGACCCTATCCCTCTGCTGTCCGTCTGTCTGTCTGTGTGTGCGTCAGTGGGCATATAGGTACATGGATGTTCACAGTATGTGTATGTCTGTTGCGACTACAGCAAAAAAAAATAACCATAAGCTATTTAAAAAGTTAAAGGGGGTCCCCATTCAACCGACCTGTACGATACTACGGAACAAGTGGTATGTGAGTCGGTTGCACTTGCAAATTTTTTTACTAGGTACGTTTTTAGTTGCAATTTCGGTTGCAAGAAAGGTATTATTGTCTCTATATTTCTGATACCGTCTAACTGTACAAACCTCACGAAAGGGTTTAAACATTTTTGCGTGGAAGCTATCATAGTGACACTCGCCGTCAATTGTTGTTTGCATGATGTTTTTGTGACATGGATAAAGGACACTTATTCAAACAAAAAATGACATGATTTGGAAATCATAGCGCTAATTTGTAACCAAAACACAACACAACATCAAAGGAACAAAACAATACATTATTTCAGTGAGAGATAAATTAACAAACGTTGCCTACGTATAGCACAGTAGTCTCGTACTCCGTGGAAGTGGGAGAGGTAGGTGCCTCACTTTCATCGTCATTATCAGCCTGACTAGGAACCCATGGTTGAGTATACTCATCGGTAAACCTGCGCGTGTGTATTGTCGTGTTCGATTGCCGAGTAATTTAAATTTAAATTTTAAGAAATAAATATGTCTAACATTGATACGGTCACTACACTATGTTGTTAGATATATAATTGGGTGACTAAGTTGCTGGAGATTTGCTCTCATTAATAGGTACTGATAAAATTAACCGAGTTGGTTTTAGATTAGATCTCACAACTTTTTATGTGCAATAAACTGCACTGCAAGATTTGCTTGCATTTTTTACATGCTTGCATATTTCTGATTGGATTTAGTTACATAATTAGTACGGAGTTCTTCAAATATATGCCTTAGTTAAGAAATGCTTGGCAATAAGTAGTTGGATATTGTTAGTGAACACTTGGTCTGGGGACTACCTAAAGATTCTTACTATTATAACTAAGATAGATACGTATTTTCAAGGGATGTATAGGGATATTGTAAAGGTTCGTACCTACCTGATGCCGCAAGCAGACCAGACATGCGCGAGCGAGATGGCGAGTCAAAACCAAAACACCAGAGCGGGACAGAGCTGTTATCACCACTGATAACACCTCTCTTTCAATATACACGTGCCTGTCTCTCACAAGATCTTTCGGGTTCACTTTTCGCTCAGCATTAGCAACTATGGATATAATTATGCACCTGTGATAGTGTTGTTGTTTATAGCCGACAAGCGATCAGTGTAAGTTCATCGGGAGGTGCTGATAGTGACTGGCGTGGTTTGGAGTAAAGCGGCGGCGGCAGCAAGCAACAGTTGGCATGGTAGGCGGGGCATGCTACTTCGCGGCTGCGCAAAGAAACCTCCGTTGCCATGCCAACGCCTACTTCGAATGTTTGTGATTACGCCGCAGTAGGCACGATGTATACGATGAAGACTTTTTTCAGCAACTAATACAAGTTTGAAGAGGGCGTAATCAACCCACAATTTTCAGTAATTGAGTTTGGGATTAGATGTAACTATGATGAATTGGTGTGGCAGCGCTTGCGCGTTGTAGGTTGAATGAGAAATTAGCGTTATAATTCAATGTTTCTCTGTTTATCGAAGTTCTTAAGTAAAGTAAATATTGATATACATATAGGTGAGATAATTTATTTACCTTACCTTAGAATAATGACTCATAGACTCAGATCGAAGTGAGATCCTTTTGTCAGTAGGGTGTAGGTAAATCCCAGTCAATCAGTATATGAATGCGATTTGGTACAAAAAATATTTGAACAAAATAATAAAAATTATCATTTGTGCTTTGAAATGGTGCCTAACAATAGATACCAAAATACCTATTGTGGGATGGATCACAATGCACAGCTATGTTTTTCATTTCATGCAATGTTTCTTTACAATTTGTAGATGTTTAAATTATAAATTAAATTATATTGCATTTTGTTAACGCCGCAAGTTAAATCCTATTTCCGCCATAGTAAATGATTTCAAATCGCTCATTTTGAAGGAAAGTACAGATGAGTGTCATATGTAGCTGTTCGTCCGACAAAAGAAACGATATTAATGTTGCTTGCAATAGTTACTTACTCACACGAAGAAACATTTGGGGCGGATCGTTTTAAAGGAGTTTTAAAGGGTGTACGAAATAAAATGCGTGGGAAATGAAAACTTATGGAGTTTAATAAAAATATAAAAATACAGTCGGAGCACGCAGCCGTTGCAAATTGACAATGACTGCCAAAGCATCGTCTGTTACATATTTTCTTAAATAGAATAGCTTCTGCACATCAGATGGGATAATGATCTGTTATTATCGATAACAGCCATAAATAAATCATAGAATGGCTTGAATTTAGTGAAGTTCTTTCCGTCAAAGGGGGTTATATCAATGGTTGGCAATTTACATGTTGAAACATTGTGACATTCTGAGACTGATTTTTTACCTATCTGTTTTAAAGAGGCATTCATTTTTGCTAGCACAGAATAATATTGTTCTTCTAGTAGACCAACCTGTTCGCTGTCGTTTTCGTCGATACTTAGTATGTCCAATTGCACCGCCTCATAGCTCTTGAGCGCCATGACGAGCTTTTCCTTGCGTGCCTCCAGGATATCCACGGTAGCAGACGCAAAACTGATGGGGTCGTTCACAAACGATTCAATGCGTGTGATAGTAGCCTTGCATTGGCCACGCAGAAGTCGATGTTTACGCAAAGTTTCCTTGGACTCGGCCATGGTGGGACGTATGTAGGACGTAACGCTTTATTTATTCTACGACTCACGAACACTATTATAACTAAGCCGCACTTTGTAGAATACGAACTAACTTTGTTGACAAGAAGCCGGTACGACGACGTTTGTTTACAAAACAAACCGATGACACTGACAGATGAGCGAATGACAGCTAACTCCGGCGCAATGGCCGCCGGGCGGATATGGACCGCGCTAACTTCACTCTTCAATGCTGCCAACACCGACGGTAGTGACGTCAGGTCTTGCACCTCGCACGAACTTCACCACTCACAAAATTGAAATGTGGGTGGATTCCGAAAACCAAACTCGATGTGTAGAAAATGCTTGATAATGGTGTATCTTGACGATGCTTCGATGATTGTAGCCTTGCAGTGGCCACGCGAATGATGATTCTCGTTCTTGGCTTTGCCCAGAACGAAGTTGCGGAAATCGTACAACCCCGGCAACAACGGCGACTTGTTCAGCAAGCCGGCCACGACGAACACAATCTCCACAAAAATTTGCGAAGTTGCTCGGCACTGACTTTATACACTTCTCGAAGGACCACCATGTACGAAATAAAATGCGTGGGAAATGAAAACTTATAGAGTTTAATAAAAATATAAAAATACAGTCGGAGCACGCAGCCGTTTCATTTAGCAATCACAAGAAGAAGGAAGTGTTGCCACAACAAAAAGTCAAAATAGCACCAGAAAAGTGTTGCAAGCTTATATACTAAAATAACTACTATTTTCGTTATTACAATAAATAAAAATCGTATATGTTTAGATTGTTCTAAACAAAGGGCACTCCGTCTATCAGTTCTTTGTCTAACGGTCAATTGTTCAGTGCTCAGATATCCTCTGTTTATCTGAGGAATGTGACAGAATATGTACAAATAAAGTAATCTGTCGGTTTAACTGGGGGATAAAAAATCGCTCCTAAGGCTATTTTCATACATAGACTCCGAACGGACTCCAGATTCCGGACGTTTAAGTGGCTAATGACTTACCTATTGTATATTATTGTATCGCACTAAGTTGGCAAATCGGCAAAGTAGGATTATGGACGTGGTATGAAAATATGCTGATCGACTACAAATGTACCAACAGCAAAAGTACCTAGTTCCCGAACTGTAACACTATGTCTTAATCGCATTGCCAATCATGTAGATTAAAGGTTTACAAAATTATCAGAAACTCGAAAACTTAGAAAAAAAACGACTTCCTATCCTGTCAGGATATGAATGTCGTCTTTGTAAAGATGATAATGAAACTATTGGTGTGAGGCTAAAAGATGGAAACGGTTGCACACCCATACCCACCATCAAGTATAACGTTTCAGGCAACAACGGGTTACGGAGATGTGGAGCGTCATATGTTGCCTCTTAATCTTAATTAACCAAGGTGAAAACTTTAAAAAAACAAGCCCTATTTCTTCCCCCCCGGTCGGGATGCGAATGTTATCAAAATTCACGAAAACAAGGCTACGATATCTGTCTGTCTGACAGTCAAGTCCACACGTATTACACGACATTATAAACGAATATACGGCACTTATAGACAGAATTCATCTTACGACAATGAACTTAACCACCGCTGATAAGACACAGTAAAGCAATTATTAGCAATTTCGTTTACCTGGAAGAATACCAAATACCAAATACCAAATGTCTTTATTACTGTAGATATTTACATATACTTAGCAATCGTCATTTTTTGCCACTTCTCTACATTGAACCACTGTGGGAGAAGAAGGGCGTAGAAACTCCCACAGTATGATTTTTAGATCTCTTTTTAATAATTGCTTATGCTTAACTAATACAAAATATAATATTTAGTCATTATCATAATTAATAAGCAGGAATAAATAATTACAAAATTATTAACAGCAAGGTCTGTGTTGACCCAGATTAACCCCATACAGACCCATCATTTAAGTAATCTTGAACATTGTAATATCCCTTTTTCGACAAAGTCGCTTTAACATGGATTTTAAATTGCTCAAATGGCAATGTCAAGATCTCCAGAGGTATCTTGTTGTAGTAGAAGACATCATAATTACAATATTTTTGCTTTAGAAACAAAACTACTGGACCGATTTCTAATTTTCATAAAATGGGACCAATCTGGATAATCAACCTTTAAATTATAATCTAAAAAAAAAACAGTTCAACCGAATTGAGAACTTCCTCCTTTTTTGAAGTCTGTTAAAAATGACATGACAATGACAAATATCAAAGTCATAGGTTTTGAATGGCCAATGACATCGCCATTTAACTTTAATCTACAAGATTGGTAAAGCTAATTTAGTTACCGATACCTACTCCAACCTAGATTCGTAAAGCACTTGGTCTCAAAGGCACCTTAATTTGGTAAGGAATGGAATTTGAGACCGTTGATCCTCAATGGAATTAAAATTCCACATTTTTTCTCCGCTTTCTCGTGTTTTATTAGTCCCAAAAAAACAAAAGATTAGTTCGGTATAGCAAGATTTTGACTACAGCTAGCAAAGGCTGGATGTCTTGTAAGACAGCATCAGATCACATTTTTTACAGCCAAACATTAAAAATAATATAGGTAATAACAATATATCAGTTTTACCCCATACATTTCCATTAGATTTGATTTGAAACAAAGCATGCTTCAAAACTTGTGTGACAAGAGACGGAAGATAGACTGTTGCGTGGAATAAATAGTACTTTACATTTTGTAGCCATAAAATTTTAATGTTAATTAATTTTTGAAAATCGCATTACCGGGCCCTTTGAATATATAGATTATATTTGATATATATAATGTAGCCCATTGATGTCCTCACTGAGGGGCAGAAGATACGAGTAAGATTAAGCCATACTCCACCACCCTGGCTCAGTGCGGGTTGATGGAGCGTTAGTTGCCGGGAATTACAATTTAACTTGCTCATACGTTTATTACTATTTAAAGCTATAAATATCCTTGTGCAATTGTCATCTACCTTAACCCTGAAAAATACGATGCAGTATCCATGATATTTTCTTTTAATTACTTTGAACATGATTGGTAATTTGCCATCTTAACTAACTCAATAATATAATAATAAATTGTACACACTATTTAAGTTTCGTTTAGTAGCGGCTCTAAAATTGTTAAGTTACGGTTACGTGCTCAATTTATCACAAAAGTTCTTGTACCGTAACATAGAAAGCGCATCTCAAACGCATAGGACTTGACCTCTTTCGGCTAGTTCAGATCCGGTTGGGTCTATCCTGAACACTATACAATACCAACAAAGATAAATAGGTTTTAGTATTTCTTATAAATATAAGAAATAATATTATCTATCTATCTATCTTTGTATCATTTTTACGACGGATGAAAACATAGTAAGGAAGTTTGCATTTAATATCATATAAATTACGTAATAAAAAAACTAAAAAAAAACCGACTACGGTAGAAAGCACAAAACCAGCAGATAAGACTTAATTATTGAGATTCGGTTAAATTATTATAGGACAATTGAGATTCGGTTAAATTATTATAAGGACATTAATGGAAGGAGAACCCACCTTCTTATCTTAGATTTAGTTGGTCCCGCCTGCATTTAAATTTAATTTAATTTTACACTGTACTGCCATCATTTCAATAATGACATTGTCTTATCTGCTTGTTTTGTGCTTTTTGGTGTACCGCAGATGGTTTTTTTTGTATTTTCTTAATAAAGACATTAATTTCCTGCGTTTTAGTACAAAATTAAGAAAAATTCATAGATGCTTAGTATAACACCAAAGTATATTTATTATTCATATATTAGTTTATCTTAATCATACTCGCCTTCTAATTTATTTTGATACCCACTCGAGGGTCTTAAATATATATATTTAACTTATAATATATGTCAAGAATATTATGTACTCAGTGACACTCGGGCCAACAAAATGAATGTGAAGATATATCATTTATAAAAATCGGTTGAGCCGTTGAGTAGTTACGTGGGGACACAGGAACGGACATACATACATTTATTTTCAAGTCCAAAAATAAAAACAAAGACTTGAGTTCATTACTTTTAAATGGCGCAGAGCTAATGCGCTTGGCGAATGATATGAATTAAGGAGCATGCACACCCAACCACCAACCACTTTAATATGAAGAAGAAGTTATTAGCAGACCAGATGTCAAGTGCCCAGATCCAGCTTGGTATCTACGTCGTCTTGTCTCATGCCCTGACCCAGGTAAGATTGTGGAAAGTTTTACTCCATTCGGAAAACTTCCTATATGGACCATAAATTTTCAAGTCACTTTTACAGCTTGCCCCGAACGTACGAATAAAGTTCCAAGTTTATTCCAAAGTCCACGGCTCGATGAAAGAATTAAGTGGATAATCTAACGTGTAACCCAAAGTATCCTTATCTGGATTAGAAAAGGTATCTGATGCCTGATTTTCCATTCGCATTTTATGTATATATCTGACGAACTAGGGAATATTATATCGTTAATAGTTTTGACGAACAGACATGTCAAGGTTTTTGAAATAAAACTTAAGGTCTGGTAACCTACTGGTGTGGCGCCACCGTACACTGCAATTTTTTTAATTTTTTTTTTTTTTTAACTTCTCTTGAGAAGTTATTATAATAGGTCTGAAAATTGAAATAGGTAATTTTGTGTTTTCTTTACGTTTTAAGACCTGGAGAATCATTTGCAATCATTTTTAGAGTGATGTCTGTGTGTGTGTGTGTGTGTGTGTGTGTGTGTACGTACGTATGTACGTGATCAAAATTATGGAATTCGTTTTCTCAATAACTACTGGACCGAATCGCTTTGATGACCATATCAATCGATACGCCACGTCATGACTTAGATCTGAAAGGAGTCTAGAAAAAATCGGTCCAGCGGTTCGTTTTTTATTTGTAAAAAACTGACTTTTTTGAACACGCAACGTTAATTTTGTATGTAATTCCAAGTATTGAGGGGTAGATGTGGGTTTTTGAGGGTGCTGGTTTCGAATCTTTCATCAGTTTTTTAAAATTCAAAATGGCGGACCCACTATGACGTCATCTTTTTCGTGAAAATTCTTTAAATTCGATAAAATTTATTAGCAAGCTGATTATACAGGACACGTTTTATATTTAATTGATTCGTTTATTATAATTTCTTTCGAATCGTTTAATAATTGTATGATTCAAATTGTTCTGAGTCATTATAAATTTCAAGCTGATAAAAGTAAGCTAATAAAAGGATGGATTCGTAGAGTTGAAATAGATATTCATCAGAATGCCTATGCATTTGTTTAATCTAGATAGATAGTGCTATATAGTAATTATATGAGAATTAATTGAGTGGGAATTTTAGGTGTAGATAAGGAAATACGTGAAGCGTTCATCGCATTAAGGACAGGTAGGGATCGGAGAGGTGGGATAGGTAGGAACGTCGCTAGATATTCCAGTAATAATTCTCAAATGATTTTCTAGGTATCGAAACATTAAAAAAAAGAATTCTTCTCAAGAGAAGTTGCTTGTACGGTACTTGCTGCCGAACCGATTTTTTTATTTTATTTATTTAAACAATTTTGATCACTCCATTCTGGTAGCGCAGGGGGTGATGACGTCGCCCGGATGAGTCACAAGACCCTTAAATACCTTTGATTGCCATACATTATGACTGCCAACCACGGTAACTGCACAAACAAACTTATGTAATTGTTGTAGTCATTATCATTTCGTCTTGTTTCATCATTTCCTACAACATGTAGTCTTTACTCAAGTTGTTGGCAAGCGCTATTTTAAAGCAATAACACTGCAAGCTGTAATGACATAGTGGGAAGTGAAGAGCGAAATTCTTCAGTTAGTTTCAACCTAAACCCATTGAGAATTTACAGGAAATGTAACTAGCACTCAACTCAGTGCTTCTAGCGGCTAAGGCAGAGTTAGATGGAATCTACTCTTTTGAAAGTTCCCGCGAAGTTGGGAAAATGTGTTTGTTTTGCACTCTGAGTTTATAAACCGAAATGATAAAAATGTCTGAACTATCTTTTCTGTCAGCGTAATTTGTCGAGGGAGTTAAAAGTTTCAGATTTTTGTTTCTTTTTGAGATAAGTAGACTTGCTTCTTTTAGTAGTTTTCGGGACTTTTTCCCCGATATTGCGATACAAATAAGATCATTCCATAATAATGAACGACACGTCAAATTATCTACCCACGACCCAGCTTTTAAGCTTTTAACGTAATAGCGCAGAGGTTAAATAAATTCGACTTTATCTTGAACCCTGAGTGAAGTAAAATAAGTTATGTTGCCCTGAAACCTCTCTCTAAGTGATCATATGTTTTAGTTTAAGGACTGTGAGAATTCATGCAAGACAGTATGAGATTCTCTGGTAGAGTGCAGCTCAGCCATAATACTCTTGATTAACAGTTCATTCTCTACCACAGCTCATACTTCAATTTAATAGTTACCCAGAAACAATAGCTGCAAAGATGGACTAGCCCCTCTCACGCAAAATAGACTATTGAATATATGTTACAATAATGACCATTAATATGCCTTAGTCGTAATTTTCTTTATTGTACTACTCATAACAGACATATAGATAACTTATAATAGAAAAAAAATAACATAGGCGGGTTTATCTCTAAAAATAGATTTCTTCCAGAAAACCATGATGGGTAGGAAAGGTGATGGTTGACCGAAGGAAGATCTGCGCGTACAATAAAACTCTTTAAGCTTAGTCGTAAGGAAAGGAGTTGTGACGCTCTGTTAAGTTACCCAGATATTTTTTTGTACCGTCATTCCCTTCTACTTTGCAAAAGGCACCTATTTGTAAACGTGACTCACATACTATATCTACCTTATCTCTGTAAACATTCATCTCGACTCAACGTCTCAGAAGCTACGAAACGGTAAACTGGAAAATGATGACGTGCGAAGCAATTAGTAAGAAATTTTCTTACGGCTTGTACATATTTGCTTATTTTGTACATGATACTTGCTTGTTTGCTGCAAAGTAACTCATTTATTACAGTGGAGTCAAGTGGGTTCGCTAGGGAGGCGGCGCGGCGCGGCGGTATGCTACTGGGGGGGTGATTCTACCCGAAGGTATCTTTCTAAACATTATGATATTATATCTTTCTAAACATTATGATATTATATTTTTCTAAACATTATGATATTATATCTTTCTAAACATTATGATATTATATCTTTCACACTTCCCGCCCGATAATGCCGCATTTTATGTCATGCAAACCTAACGTAAAGCAAGTACTGCCCTCGGCTTTAGCCGGGTCATAATATTGTACTTAAGTTCATTATAAACCGCTGGTTAGTAACGTGATTTTAACTTGTCATGATTCTTATTGTTACAACCTCTTTGGCGCTGCGATTGTGTCTCTGCCTATCATGCGTGAGGTCCCGGGCTTGATCCCCGGCTGTGGATACGGGAAAAAAACCCAGGGATGTTTTATGTGTGTGACGTAGCTGTTTGTGGTTCCCACGACACAGTGTATCTTAGTGTGAGGCCTTCGTTTATTTGTTATATCCTTATATAATTTTATGTAAAATGGATGGTGCACGCACAGCTCCCTGGGGGTCGGGTCGGTGGCGGCGCCTTAAGGACGACGCGCCGCTAAGAACTTATTCGAAAATCGGCTTATCAAGTTTTTTTCTTAATAAAACAAAAGCAGCGAGTGTTCAATATGCTGCAACATACTTAGTAAAATTGCAAAGATTCTATAAAAATAGAAGATAAAATTCAATTCCATTACTTGACTAATTTATCAATCATCAAATTTAACTTTTAATTTACTTTAGTGAAATGGGTCTAGTAGCATTGCTTTTTATTGTCTTGCAGGAGGTTATTGCACAAAACTACACTTTAAATTCATAAACAAAAACTTTAAAATAAAAATACAATTAAAAACGGCAACAAATATAATGATCACCAAAATATTTTTTTCTTACTCAAAATGGGTAACTTATCACCAAAAATTGCAGAAAATATCAGGGAACAATACTGCGGTGGCTTAGGTGAAAGATAAAGTGGGTGAGCGAAGCGAAGCCCCCTTTATCCTTCGTGTTAGGTTGAACATGTAAGAACAAGAAAAAATACTTAAAACATAAACTTAAGTACACAAAACATAAAAAAACTTTGGTGATCGTTTATACAAACACAATTTGGTTTAATCATTGTTTGGTTATTGTTTATTCATTTATTCATTGGCATGTAGCATTTACGCAATGTGCCAATTGAACACAGATCTTAATAAAATAATCGATTGTAATTTCATCGTAATCGATTAAAAAGAGCATGTTTCAAGTTTTAACTATAACAACGTTATATGAAAATTTATGTTTTTTTTTGTAATATTAAAAAAAATGTCACAGTAAATTATATGTTTTACTGAAATCAAAACTATCGATGACTGTTATTGTGATGTAATGAATATCGATATCCGATGCCATTGTAATATTCGATTCAATTATTTTTACACTTTGGTAAAAGTGGGACAGGAATATTTTATCAGTGGAGACCTTTCCCTAACTCTTCACAATCCGCCATTATAAAAAAAAAGTTTTGTCTTCGTTGTTCGATTACTGTAAAAGTGGTGAAAGTATAATTATTTCATCATTTTTGAAGCATTTTATTTTTTAAAGCATATTATTTCATTATTTTTAAAGCATTAAATTTTCCTCATAGTCGGTGTGAAAAGTTGCATGTGTCACATTCAGGAGCAAAAATATTTTTGTCTTGGGCTTTAACGCTTGAATCCTTCGTTACAATGTACCGTCCTGGCCGTAAATACATCATTTTGCTCCCTTGTGACACAAATAACTGTAGGAGTAAAATGATAATAGAAGCTGTGCCGGTCGACTATGTTAGTCATATTTTCACGTAATGTTAAGATAAGTTGACGACTGTCACAGATAAGGTATATTTATATTCATCACGCACTATGTCTTATGCACGTCATTAATAACATGTACCAACCTAGTATATAAGCTAGGATTCCCTATAATAAAATAGTCTAGTCTAGTCTGGTATTTGCGCGCACCTCAAGCCTTTTACTTTACTCCCGAAGATGTCGCTCTCCTTATAATTGTCTCTGGCAAAGTGGTGACCCGACTTCTGAACATCAGCAACCTTCGGTAATAGCAGCATGGACCCAGCCGCGAAAAAAACTCCGTGTGCTGCCACCTTAGAAGTGCAAGCAAGAAGCACTTCGTCCAAGATCGCCGAGCCCCGACTTCTGCATACATATTTCAAACCACGCTGCAGAAATCCATAATCAAGACCCCACCCAAACCAAGACGACATCAAGCAAGCCATGACGGACCAAAAGCCAAAAGATTACAACTGAAGATTTCCCGCATCGAACTCAAGATACCGCAAAAATAATGAACCGATAGTCAGCCGACTGCTGATTTATCAAAATGGAGCTCGCACCAGCAGAAACTAACGCGTCGGCAAATTCATTCACAGCAAGCAGCTTTTTCAAGTTAAAGTCATAGGAAGCCGTTCCAGCCCCCAGAAGAGTATTAAAACATCATCAATATACCTAATTCAACGAATATTGAAATCATCCAGGAAGAACATCGCACGAAGAATAATCAAATCACTGAAGAGAGATATATATATATATATATATATATATAAACGATTGGTGTACAAGATGTGCCCTATGTTGCCAAATCCCAAGGCTTTTAGGCACACAAATTTCATCAATCGACAACTTAATATTCACTCAAGAGTGAAGAGCACGCACGTAAATATGACGTTAAGAGATCATTGACTGCCTACAGCCAAGGTTACAGATTTAATGCTGACGCTGATTCAGCACAATCATCCTTGTGTAGGTACGGTCGCAATTATAAACAAACAGTGATTACAACTTCAACGACGTGCGATGCAAATTGACTCATCGATTCCTGAAAAACATGGGCGGCTGCAGCATCAGACGACTCTCCTGCGGATCTTTTCCAGTTTTTAGTTTATTTTATGTAGTGTGCGACCAGACACAAGACTTGCCTGTAGGTAAATATTAAGTAATTCTTTAAAATTATGTAGAATTCACATAACCGTAGTTCCTTTATTTTTCTAATTCGTGTAAGATTTACCTTTAGACTAAGTTGAAGTATGCGCTATTACTATCTAGTTTTATTTAACAATAACTTTCCTTATATATAAAAATAGATTAAGTTAAAGTATGCACAATTAAGATCTGGTTTTATGTTTATTAAAATACTACTAGTTATTATTGCAGTTTGTTATGGTATCTAACTTAGATTTTTTTCCATTGTTATAAGTACATTCATTTATTTTTTTCCCTAAAGGGGGAGTATCTGTGCCGGTCGACTATGTTAGTCATATTTTCACGTAATGTTAAGATAAGTTGACGACCGTCACAGATAAGGTATATTTATATTCATCACGCACTATGTCTTATGCACGTCATTAATAACATGTACCAACCTAGTACATAAGCTAGGATTCCCTATAATAAAATAGTCTAGTCTAGTCTGGTATTTGCGCGCACCTCAAGCCTTTTACTTTACTCCCGAAGACTCCCTTATAATTGCCTCTGGCAAAGAAGCAATTGTTTTCTTACAAGTTTAGTTACCAAAATTTTAGATACTATGTGTGAGGATGCTTTGACTCATTAATTCGGGTAACATTGGCTTTTGAGCTGAAGTGACCCGATATCAATTTATTTGAATTTTATCATGTTTCAGCCATCTCGATGCATTCAAAGTATCGGCGGAAGCCAGGCAGTCGTCGGCATGTTGACTCCATACCTGCTGATCTGGAGGAATAATTGAATGTTGTGAGATCAATACCAATGAAAAGCCTTAAAAAAGCACAATCCTTCTATTTTACCTGTCAAGATCCTCATTCACCTCAGATATCATCAGAAAATTGCCTTAAGCCACAGAATGCTTCAAATTTCAAAGCCACAAATGAATGAAAATTGAAGAACTGTCTGATCTTAACCCAGATGTTACTGGATTTTTGAAAATTGGATCGCGATTTTGAGCATTAACACTTTAAGATAAGGTTCAAATCCTATGAAACAAAAATGATCGTTTTAACGATCGGTAGTAACATCTGGGTTAATGATGTTGCTAAAAATTAAGACTCCTATAACTCAACCAAAAAAATATATCGAAGAAAGTTGGAATCACTGTTGATCAAGATGTTGATTGTTAAATATATCGGAAAGAAATTATGTACTGATCATGTGGAACTCGCAAAAATATCTTGGCCAAGTCACTTATATCGTAACTGAAAAGGGAACCCTTGTGTGTTGCACGAAAAGAGGTAAACTTAATTGGCGGTAAGAGGTAAAAATATCTGCAAGATAGATGTACAAAAATGAACCAAAGAAAAAGAAGAATGATTCTCAAAATACTAGTTTTAGAATAAGACGAATCTCATTAACAATACTGTTAGAAGTTATAAGATTGCTTTGTAAACAAATATATTTGTTTCGCCATTTCAAAGTTTACTTTAGATGATAGAACATAGTAATTTAACAATAAGTAAAAAATATTTATGTTTTCAGTAATAAGGTTGTTAAAAAAAAAGTGTTAATTTTTCTTAAAAGATTTAAATCGTTTTATATGTTAAACATACACATTTTTCTTTTATTTTCTTACATTCCAAAGGTCTTACTTTGACTCGTTACTTGTTTAGATTGTATAGATTGTGAGGCAAAAAAATTTACGAGCCAAAGTAACCCTATCTTGAACACCTTTGGCTCATATTAAATATACATATAATCATTATAACCCTTCAAAGTCAATCACAGTATATATACAGTATATTGTGACAAACGAGTACCTATCTGTGAGATAGTCTATAAGCAGTTTGAGTTGCACTCCGCGGATACCCATTCCGTCAAATTTGTCCAATAGCAAGGGGACAGAGACCGTGTCAAAAGCCTTGGCAAGATCCAGAAATATACCTATTACCTTATATCCTTCATCAAGGTTTAGTGCAATATAATCAGTAAGATCATGGACTGCATCACTAGTTGAGATATTGTAAGTAGTTGTAAGTTGTTAGCTCACAGACAGGACTCGAAAAGCAAGCCCAAGTAACTCTGTAAATATCTACAGTAATAAAGATGTTTTGAATTGAATTTCGAAAAATTGCACCCAAGGATCGGCAGCAGCAGAATCTCCGCGCTACCGAAGACAAGTAGTCTAGGGAGACTGCCACAGGATTTAAATTACCTTCTCGTGATTGTGAGCAGTTTGCATATCGTTGTAATTGGTAGAGATGGATCTGTGCCGGGCGAGATCTGAATACAAACAGACTCGGGACTGCACGCCTGTGCGGAATTAGCATACAACTATTTGTAGCTGTGATTTGTTGGTTACTTTTAAAACTAGATATCGTTTCGTCAAAACTTACGTGACTAAATCCTCTGTTACGATTTGTCTTTGAGTGTCTTTGTCGTACGCGATGTCGAGAAAGTCAACTTCGCATTGTTCTAATTCATCAGAGGTGAGGCCGAGGCACTGGGGAAATGTGTTTTGACGATTTTTATATTCATATAAAATAGGGTATATATACCTAACTTATGAGTTGGACACAACTATAACATTGTTAATTGAACCTGTGATGTATGAGCAAGAGAACTCAAGGGATCAATTGTTTAATTGTCAATGAGCATTTTACGATTTTACAGCATAGGAATGCAATTCAGGATTTTTTTTCAAACATTTTACCAAATTCAGAACCAGATATCTTCCAGATAAAAAAAGGTAACGTTAGCTTCTGTTTTAATAAAAAAAAAATGAAACATACTGATACGGTCTTCCGTTGAAATTTTATTTTTTACCTATAGATGGGATTTTAATATTTGACAAGTATATCCTTGTTTTTTTTTTGTAGATTTATATTTGTTTCGTATTAAAAAAGAACAAGTATTTTCGAAAGTTAATACTTTTGAGTCGTTGAAAACTTCTAAGTTATGAATAGCTGCTAAGCATCTTTTCCGAAATAAATTATAACAATACTAGCATCAGAAAAGGATATGGTGAACGAAATGAAGCTCTCGAAATATGATAATATGTGAAACTATGACATATCATAATCTAATTCTGCAAATTAAATTAGCAGGTATGCTTTGGTTTTAACTAGTCAACATGTCTTTTGACCGAAAACGTGGTTTTCTGTAACAATAGAATAGGAACGATGAAGTAGTGATGTTCAGGTTAATTGAGTAGGGGTTTGGATGATAGTGTTGTGCAACAAACTAGCGACCCACTGCTTGTAGGAATGCTCGAGTTCTACATACCTACATTGTACTCATATGTGAATTACAAATGTTCACATGAAGCAATCTACTGGGTGAGGGATAACTAATGTAAATTAATGGATTTTTGGTTGTTTATTACGGTTCTCACAGCAATGTAGGCAGATCTATTGTTTGTAAATGCGTATTTAAATCATTGCATTATCTCGCACAACATATAAATTACTAAAGAAAGTCAAGCCAAATTCAAAATTTCGTTATTACTATAGATATTTACCTATACAGTTGCTTAGTAAACAAAATGTCTATGAGATATATTGAACATCAAGGGATCTGACAGAGTGAGAAATACGGAAGTGCTCGATCGCTGCAATGTGGGTGGGATAGAGGTGTGCCTGATGGGAAGGCAGCTGCTGTGGTGCGGACACCTACGGCGGATGCCAGAAAACAGATTGGGTAAGCGCATTCTATACTCTGAGTTGGGGGACCGGAAACGAAAAGTAGGCGGCCGTTCCTAAGATCCAAGGATGTCGTCAAACGACACATGAAAAAATGCGAAGTCGATCCAACCAGATGGAAATAGCAGGCAGACAATAGATAGATCTTTAAAAAAAAAACGGGCAAGTGCGAGTCTATTTCGTGCACGAAGGGTTCCGTACCACCGTAGAATGGTAGAAATGGGTTGCAGTGAATAGTTTGGATTTTACATAGCAAAATGTTGTTTAGAAAGTTGTTGGTGCGGCTACTTTCACACTCTGTGTACGTAACCAAGTGCATTCATAAGTTTGTATGTAGTATAGAAAGAATTGTTGTATGGGGCTCCCATAATATAAATCCCATACCCTTATATATTTATTTTATTCTCTTTTTTAGTATTTTCTGTTATAGCGGCAGCAGAAATATATCATCTGTGAAAATTTCATCTGCCTAACTATCACGGTTCGTGAGCTACACCCTGGTGACAGACAAATGGAAGGACGGACGGACGGACGGACGGACAGCGGAGGCTTAGTAATAGGGTCCCGTTTGGCACCTTTCAGGAAAGGAACTAGTTAATATTTTTTTGTGTTTAAGTAACCAATTACTACAATATTAATAACAATAAAGTATATGCGGGAATAAATAATAACGTTAAAAATAAAACGTACATTCCAGTATCGCCGACAAACTGCAGAATCGATATAAGTCACGGAGTTTCTTATTTTCACGGTTATCTATTGCCAGTTCATATATTCAATTTTGTTTCGCAGCCATTTTGATGAAATATACTCGGACCTGTGCAGTTAACCAGAATGTATGCTAGGGCAACACTTCGCTTCTGAGTAGGTACCATCAGCAAAATTTCATTGACTCTTTTTCATGTACCCTTCTATCGAATCGATAAGTGGCTTAGAATATCTATGTTATTGCTGATTTTCATAATTCCCTCATTAATTAAATATCTATGACAAAAAGTTACCGTTTAACCGCAGTGACCCGAGATTAGCTGAAAATGGCGGGCTTGCTGCCGTGCATACTTACCTGAAACAGAAATAAAACAATTAATCACATGGCAATAAATCACTAAGATTAAGAAATACTGTGCCACTCGCAAGACTTGCAAAGTAATGTATACGATGGCATTAGGAATATTATTAGAGCGAGCGAAGCGAGCCCTATATCACTAGGACACAAGCCGGCAAATCATTTGTTACCTTTTATGACGAAACTATTACACGTATAGTTTTTTTTTATTCTCGATTTTCCTTTGGCAACATTGGTAACACAAATCTATGTCTCCTACCGTCTCACACCTTGACGCAATTCTTATCTCCTTCAGTACATTGACCCGTCCAAACAGTTCACTCGAATAGTTCCCCCAAATAGTTGGTCCCATCTTCTGGTTGCGGGAAGTAACCCTGTTTCTATAGCCGCATTTTATTCGAGACGTAACTCCGCTCAACCTTAAACTGGTTTTATGCTTGAGACGTGCGACCAGAGGGGTACTCAGGGTTGGTACTTAGCAACCGTCGTAAATCTGATTTCAGGGGATTCTCGGGTCCTAGTAAATACCTTTAGTCAAACAGCTCGTTCATTATTAATTTGCTTTTTAAATCTTTGGTAGTATGTTTAATGAAGCTGAGACGCTCGTGGAGTCGATGCCCTTTCTTAAGGTTGTGTTAACCCATTTTGAGCAAGACATAATCTTGCTCAAAAAAGGTAAAAATACGTAAGAAGTATTACTTATTATTGCTAGATATTATGCCAAATCGGAGTTTTATCCATAATAATGTTGTGAATGTTGTTGCAGAAAAAAGCTAAGTAACGCGAGACATCATCAAATACATTTACATAGAAATCCGAACTAACGTGTCTTCATTAGGTCAAAATAAATGTCGTTAGTTACTATTAGACGACACAGATGACAGTCGAGTTTCTATGTCTAAGTCTCCGTAAGATTGTCAAAACCGTTAGTTTATAATCTAACGTTTTTTTCCTCATTAGTTAACAAAATATCGATAAATTGTAAACTGTACCGTACTACTTACGATGTGACGCTTTAGTTTATAATAAAACCGTTAAATTGTGAACTGGTTTAAACTTGAATCGCAATTTAAATACCAGGGCAAACACTGCGGTAGCTTAGGTGAATAGTCTTCGTGTTAGGTTGACATGTAAGAACAAAAGAAACGTAAATTATTATGCTATACCCTGTCCGTCTGGTTTATAGTTTGTCGACAGTTTACAAACTAACACGTTAGTTCATAAACTAACGGTTTTGAAAATCTTACGGTGACATATCTATTCATATCTATTCATAGAAACTCGTCTTTTTCACCACGACATATCGTTGAATCTTTGGTGGGAAAATATTTTTCTTTTACCAGAAAATTGTTAACAATGCGATCGAATAGACAAAAGTATAGTTTAGTGTATATGGCGACGGTGAAACGGCTCCGACTCAGCATTTTGCTACAGGAAGACCTGTAACACTGATATTCTGTCGGAACCGAAGAATAAGAACAATGTTATAAAAAGTAGAATTTCAAAAAGGCACTATATTTGTGACGCTGAGTGTTTGTACAAAAAACAACACGTCCTCACTTGTAACAAAAACGTAGGACCGTTTCCGCTATATTTACAAAGAAAGTAAATATAGCGGAAACGGCCAACCGGAAAAAACATAAGTACAGGCAGATGTATAACTCAATATGGTTATAGATTCGCCGTCAACTCAGTAGCTCGATTATTATAGGTATATCTCTTGCTTATCCCGATACCTTTCAATTGCAAATAGCTATCGTTTTAAAAGACCTAGTGTAAAATAATCACGACTGAATGGTTAACGTCAATGTGAATTTGGCGAACAGGTTTCAAAACGTCAATTTGAATGCTATCTGGATTTATTTTACAGATATCAGCTACAGCTACTTACAGTATATCCCAATCAGTCATTGTCGAACTGATCAAAGTAATATTTGGTGTTCGGAACGTCCAATAGCAAAAGTGCACACATGAGTACATATCTACAAAAAGCTTCTGTATTGATTGATTGATTGTTATTGCGCCACTACGAAATATACCTGCATCTAAAGCTGATGGAGAATAATTTCAATAAAGCATTTTGCTGAAAAAAAAAATACTGTAAATTGATTAAAAGGGTTCTACTTTTTAAATAGTCGATATCCATCTGAACGAAAGCATTTCGTAACTGATTGATATTTATTTCATCACCAATAAATATTAAATCTCTTATTCCGGCGTTTTTAGAGTAACATACCATAAAAAGGCGTCAACGAGAGAAAACCTATTATGTAGTAAGACTTCGCTGTCAGTCAGTCTGTCCGACGCTAACGTTAATATTTTTTCTCGCCCACTGCTCGGAAATGTGGCAAAAGATGGTCTGTAATGGGGCCCTAAATCAATGAATTGTTAAACAGGACAACAATAACATTTCTGGCCTGTTCTCATAGGACAGAAATAATATTGTTGCCTTATTTTTTTATGGTTCTGTCACATTTCAACAAATGGCAATTCATGCCGCTTCATGTCGGTAAAAGCGAGCGTCATGCCGTCGCCGTCACGTTAGTAAAGTCTTGCTCGATGTGTTTTGTAAATTTCAGAAGATGGCGGACTCCTCTAGGCGGAGTTTTAAACGTAATTTATCTAAAAAAATATTTCATAGATAATTAATTTTATTTCCGCTTGTTAGTTGTCATGAAAATCGCTACCTAATATCTCGGCCAAAAGTGCAATAGATGGTCTCACCTCTTAAACTCACTCGTCCATCTATTGCTCACTTTCAAGCCTCTACAACTATGTTCTATTTACAATGAATGTGCTCGAAAAGTGTGTGTATTCAAAGCAGCCATATCCTGCGGATGGGCCACTTTTTTGCACTCGTGCTCTAAACTTTTCATTTTGTTTTTTTGATTTTAACACTGTCGTCAGCCAGACTCAGAGTGTCAATGTCCGTCTGTCCGGATTTCCGGCTGGTCTCCTGTAAAGGTCGCCTTTCTCCACGATTTCTCGTGAAATTTTGCGAGCAAGTTCGATAATTATTATGGATTTTTTGTCGATTCATGAAAATATGAAAAATTTTCAAAATGGCGGATGTGGGGTTGAAAATGTAAAAAAAAAACATATTCCCTAAAAGCTTGACGGATTTAACAAGTGAGGTGTCGTTGGATTTGTGGAGAATGTGCGTATGACATAAATTATATATGTTTGGTAAAAGTCAATAGCATGGATTTTAGATCGCATAATGTAGATAACTGAGTTATTAGTGCCGCTACTTTCATAATCCATGAATTCATAAGTTTTTTATATTATAATTCCACTTACAGACTCGCGAGGCCTACAACTCACACTACGCCTTATTATTGACATTGGAGTGGCCAAGGGCCGTTGGTAGGCTTACCTCCGTATTTTTTCTTGGAGATTCTGTCGGAATATCCTGCGGAAAACATAGCTTTTTCTTCGATGTGACTTCCGAGCGTCGTTTTAGCCGGAGAACACTCGTTATATGGCTGGCATACCACCACACTCGAAAACAACATTCACTCTTCTTTTCCCGCTAATATTTAGCCTGCAAGTTGTGCACAGACAATTGTCGTCTTATTTGTTTGGATTTGTTTGCGGCGACGTCACAGGTATCAATTTTATATTGAAGTTCAACAACAAATAAGTAATTTTCTAATGAAGTACTTGATTTTTCCGGGTTTTGACGAAGGAATCGGTGGAAAACTGCTCACGTTCGCGTCACGTGTGGTACCGACATTATTGAGACTTGATGAGTCTGTGATCGGTTTTAACATTTCTTCTTAACTTCTCGTCTGAGTAGTATCTTAATATTATGTCTGTGTGATTACTTTCTCTGTGGTCTGAACGAGGATACATGGTTCGCAGATTTCATTGGATAATTTATCAAGAAATACAGGTGAGATAGCTGATATGTCAAATTATTTCCGTTTATCACGACGTGTGGTGTCGTGTTACATTATTTCCGTAAAAATTACAGGTGGAAATCACCAAAATATGATGTGTGACCGCATGGCCGGAACGCCTGGATTTATAACACAGGGGCATGGACATCGGCTACAGGTCATGGAATGTCGACATGGTGACTTGACTGACTATCTTGACATATTGTTTTAAAATCCAACCTCGTCATTGTCGAAGCTGTCGTATAACGCCCCCCCCCCTTTTGTTCTACAGAGATTGGCATTTTAACCTACATCATAGAAATTGGTTTCTTTTCTCCCCTCTCGACAATGTTCCTGGACCCCGTGGACAGAATGACTTTGCGTAGTGTTTGACAAATTTTCGTACGACTTACAAAGAGTCCCTAATGTCATACGGTAGCAATTATAAATATTCTTCGGAGGAAACACCAATCTTCGCGGTAGCAGGAGCGTGTGGAAGTGGCGTTCTTCCTGACCAGCATAAGAATCTATATAAGACTAGCTTCCTCTGGGGAAGGCCTTCTCTACTAGGTGCCCGTATAGCCATTCTGAATACTCGGGGCTATATCCCAACGCGTTTCGTGGCCATGTAGGCAGTTGGGAATCTAAACCCCCACTCCCTACACCATCACGGCGCGCGTGGACGTGCTTCAGGTTCACATGTGTGAGTGAGGTCTTAGAAATACATTCATGTAATAGAGTTATTGCTACATGGCCATGCCAAACATATAAAATATGAACTAGGAGATTTGTTTGTCAAGAATTAGAATAGAAGCCTTTAAGAAACGTTCGGTACCTCCTCTCTTGTAAAAGTTAGCGTTCATTTGAAGAATAGCAATGCCTTTGTACAACTATACAATTTAGAATGTTTACCTGGGTTAATACTAACCCTTTCGACGATATAGAACAAATTCCTTCACAACTTAAGTATGGTTACAAAATGTCCGAGTTGTTTACAAAGTGTCCGAGTTGTAAGAATTGTTGAGTAAATTCCAGGTTTAAAATCAATAAAACTGATAAACATTGTCGAGAAACTATTGTTTAAATTGTCTATTTCTGGTTGAGTAATTTTTGGTAACTAGATTTACCAGTGGCGCCCTCTTTTAGGTAAGAATATTTATTTCACTAGAATAATCGACCTGTAATCCCGTCGGCACACGAATCCCTCATCTTTCACGCGTAGTCGGTCAGAAGATATTTATTAATGAGTTATCTCGTGGCATTGAATTGAAAAATTTTAATTGCCGTGTTATCTTGTTACAATAGTTAGAAGGTAATGCCTTTTTGCGATACGTCGTGACAGCTTTTTGCACATGCGCAGCAGTAGAGTGCCCGCCACCATTCAAGTCCGTTAGCTGCGGCACCACCGTGTAAATTTAGTTCCGCTTTTTATCGCAGGCCATGGGTGTTGGCGCGGACTAAAGATATATTGAGCGCGCATCTATTAAAAATAAGCCTACCATTTAACTAAGTTCTTGTACAGTTCGTTTACAGGGTGTTTCTTAGATCGCTGCAAAGACTTAAAACGAAGATAGTACAGAACAAAACTTTGGGCAAAGCGTTAGGAAGTTTTATCGTTTTTGACAAAAGCAGAGGAAATTTTCCAGCACTTCAAAAGTCTATAAAACCAAGTCTAAAGACACAGATGCCCTGAACAAGTTTTCTTAGATTCGATAAAACAGTAATATTATTAGAAATAATTGAAGAATTACTAGATAATTACCATGTCGCAATAAATAAAATGGCAACTATTACCAATTGATTGTAAATCTCTGGTTTTTTCTTCCAAAACATCAATAAAAATGAAACTTCGGCTATCATAAAATTGGCCTAAATTGTCTTTACTACCTTCATTTTAAGTAGTTTCATCTATCTACCATGCATCCTGTATATTTTTTATTTACTCGCATCATCATCATCATCATAAGGCCTCTTACATCTTGACAGATGTTTCAAGCAGCGCCTGTTTGAGAACGGCATCGCCGCTCGTGGCTAAACAAACCGATCCGTGAACGGCACCTTCTCCCGCATTTCCTGCACGCTTGCTGAGAGTCCGCCGTGGCAGGAGAGGCGGTATCGCGGTTGTGCCTTATCAGTATCACTCGTTTTTTTGGCAATATAGTGTGCGAAACCAGGTGTTATCGTGGGTTTTACATCCAACTGAGATTACTAGCACAATGCATAGTAAACATTGTTGGTTACACGTGCGTAAAATGATTCCCGACTCTTGTTAACTTATACACTCGCTTCGCTCTCCCGTGAATAAAAATGTTACTCATCTACTTTACGCACTAGTAGCTTAAATAGCTAATAAAGCTCTCCCAGTTCAATATGAGGCTCTTTGCGGCTAGGTATTAAAATCTTGTAAGATAATACCAAATAGTAATTTATGTATTGTATTCGGAAACTGAAACGTTTGGAATTTCAGTCCTTAATGTTGCCCCCAACAAGCAAATGCGCCAGCGGCCATTTTTGACCTCTCAGCCACGCCGGTCTCTTCCACTTTGCCTATTTTTCAATTCAATGCATTTTTATTTTAGATAACAAGCATAGATATTAAAAAAAAGATAAAGTCTTATTCGTGTAGCTCCAAAACTTTGTGGAAGAATCTCAAGCGCACGATACTGACAGACAAACGTGATGTTGATCTACCTTCACACTTTACTGACACGGAGGAAATTAACAACCATTTTTTAAATATTCCAGGATGGACAGATGTAACAATTTCAGACTTAACATACTTTGAACACCACAGACACGACAAAGCAACTACATTTTCTCTCCAGACTGTAACTTCTGACACGATACTTAAAATACTGACAAAAATTAAGACTTCGGCAAAAAGTATGGACGAAACCGACATAGACATGATTATACTGACATTACCTAGGACTTTAGATGTTATAACTGCTATTGTTAACCAAAGTATTATGACTCACATATTCCCGACTGACTGGAAGACTGCAAAAGTTACCCCAATCCCCAAAATATCTAATCCTTCCCTAGTTTCAGATCTTCGCCCTATTAGTATTCTTCCGTGCATGTCGAAAGTTATTGAGAGGGTGGTTTAGAACCAGCTGTCGGGGTACAGATTACAATTCTGGTTTTGCTGGACTTCTCCAGAGCCTTCGATTGTTTAAATATTTCTCTTTTGCTTTCGAAAATGTGGTTTGATGGATTTGACAGATCCGCAGTGCGCTGGTTTGGTAACTATCTAACAGGCTGAATGCAGACGGTAGTTATGCGAAGGCAGAATGGAACCCAGAGTTTTTCTACCACGAAGCCATTGACGAGAGGCGTACCACAGGGTTCTATTCTTGGTCCACTTCTGTTTATTCTGTACAGTGCAGACATTGTTACAAGCATAGAGAAGTGCCAGTATCATCTGTATGCAGACGATGTCCAACTTTATACATCAACCAGGCATTAATATAGAGTTAAACAAAATTGCTTCTTGGTCTGACAAAAATTGCCTTGTACTGAATCCAGCCAAATCCAAGTATATGGTAATGGGCTCAAAGCATCAAATCCATAATACGACAAAAGCCATGAACTCCAGGAATATAGCCATCATGGGCGAACCATTGGAACGGGTGGTGGAAGCCAAAAAACGTGGACTACTGATGGATGGTGAATTGCATTTCGAAAACCACATAGTTAAGATCGTAACCAATTGCTTCTACCGCTTAAAGGTTCTTTATAATATACGCGATTACCTTAGTACTGAATCAGTCTTTGTGAATCTCTGATATCATTGAGAATTAACTACTGTGATGTCGTTTATGGTGGCTGTATACTTGGACGGACGAAGAAGCTGATACAACGCGACCAAAACGAGTGTGCACGTTTTTGCTTCAAAGTCCCTCCTAGATCCCACATCACCCAGTTCTTGAACGCCGCAAAACTTCTGAATATGGATGCGCGGCGACAACTTCACCTCGCAACGTTGCTGTTTGGTGTTGTGCGCTATGAAGCCTCTATCTTCCTGTTTAGAAGGCTGGAGTGGTCGGCGAGTCAGCGACGAATGAATAAGGAAGGAAGGATTCTTACACCTGCACATAGAACGGCAGCGTTCCGTGGTAGCTTCAGATTTTCGGCGGCCGGGTGCTGGAATGATATCCCTCCCCCAGTCCGTGAAGCAACAAGTAGGTACACATTTTGGCGCAAGCTAAGGGTATACCTGCTTAATAAGCAGAGACTACCATGTTCCTGATAACCATTCCGTTATGACTTTATGACCTTCCGACTGGACTGGTAATCGCATTTTCTAAATTTTCTTTTTAGTGATGTTGTATTTCGTCGTCCTCTTTGGAAGCTTGTTTATGTTCCTCTCTGCTGTGCCATTTTGAATATTGAATTAGTATTTTGTTTTTATTTGTCTGTGGTGGGATGTGCTTAGGTTTAATGTTTTAGTTTTAGTTTTTTCGTTTTAAAAATTGTTTATTTTTTATTACACTGACCAATATCATTGATACTTACTTTAATATATTTATTGTATTGAAAGCATGTATACAAGTATAATATCATATGAATATTTATTAATGTATCTACACACCATGGTACCACGCTTGGCGACGCTTGTGGGTCACCCCTGGCACTGACTGAAAACCAGCGCTAAGGCGTTTTTCACCTTAGCATTATGCTGAGTCAGCTACCATTTTGCAGCTGCTGAGGCGAATCGCGATAACGGTTTTGGTATGCGGTTGAACTTGTTGACTGAATGCGCCTCCGTCAGCTGTGAATAAACGTTTCTTTCTTTCTTTCTTTCAGATAAATAATCCCTTAAACTAGATAATATTATATAATCACAATTTTTTTTCTTCCTCGTCAGTTTCGCTTACCTAAAGTGTCGTTATACGGCCAGTAATCTTTGGTCAGAGGAAAATCTGCTTTTAACAAAAAAAGATGATGCTTTTTCATAAACGGGGTGGCAACGGCACAGATACGTCTAAACTTCCAGTTTTTTATAGGTACAAGAGTACAATATAGATATTGCATAACAAGGGACAACACATACAATTAGCGTCTCACCACAGGCCACGATGCGTATGCTGGCACGCAAGGCAGACTAGATTTTGTGATGCATTCACGTACTAAAAACTGCATATGCTGCAGCGCAGGCACATCCGACGCAAATGTGCGTCTGTCCTGCGCTGCGTCTCGTTGTAGTGCTAGCACAGATTTCTGCGCGACGGGTGCAGATCGTCTATGTACTAGCTAGGACGCAAATGAGTAGCTGCGACTCAGCAAGCGCTCGCGGCTTAGGTCTGCCTTGCCTGTCCTACCCTGCAAAATCTGTACTAAGCTGTGCTGCGACGCCTGCATCCCAGCTTACACTTAGCCTAACATTTGTCGGCCTGTAACAAAGGCATGGATTCGACGAAGAATTTCTTGAGTGTTGCTAGATCTCAACAAGACAAACATAGCGTCAAACCTTTTCCCAAAAGTGGCAAACGCACATTTGCGGCGACATTTAGATCCATGAGTGTTTCAATAAATGATTTAAAAAACAAGGACCGAGATTTTTGTCCCAAGCAGAACGAACCGCGCTTTCGCATAGACCGGGTAATGAAATGTTGCTGACATTTTTACTCTTCGCCTCGCCTCCGCTAAACATTTTACCGCGGCAACGGCAGCTACGGAACCTATATAAATTTCTCCAATGTGATGAATGGCAATATCCCAAGCCTTTCGAAACAGTTTTTTTCCATCCCTTTGCGAGGTCGGTTTCAATGGCACTCACTGGTGAATTGGTTTGCGAAAAATCGGGAAATATGCTTATATGTGCTTGACTTACTGGTTGTTGCTGCCTCGAATGCATTTCCATGTTCGTACTAGTTATTTCCGGCTCCCTGATTCCCGACTATTGTAGGGTTTATTGTATTATGTGGTCTTGCTTACGATTGATCATGTATCCTCAAATTCACATATTATACAGACAGGAGGCCTTAACGCTGTGTTCATTTTTTATGACCAAAGAGATGATAGTTTCCACGCCCTCTTAACGTAACACAGGATCTGAGAATCTGGAAATATTACTACTGAAAGCACTCAATTATGCATCGTTATATATTTTAATACCCTCACAAGACGGTTTACGAGAGGGATCTGCAATCTATGTGGTTCGAAACGGAGCGAGCAATCAAAAGAGACTACATGCATAGAATTCGAAACTTCACTGAAGAGGACGAAATGTATAATGCGGACCGCAGCTGATGCAATATTAAATTTTAAATATCGAACGCGCCTCTGTCGCGGGCTACCCGACATTCAATTTGGCGGGAATCTGTGCTGCTATAAAGCCGAATATACACGTCAATAAAATAACCATTTAGGGAGCTCCGTGAGTCCGCAGATTTAACCGGATCGTATACCGGCAGCCAGCCGTGTGGTGATTACAGCTGATATCGGCGGATAACTTTATTGTTAAGGCATCGCGCCAAATGTACTTTCGCATTACTAAACTGTGAAAAAATGTATATTTTGTTAGTTTTCTTTCAATTGCTTAGGGAAGTTTTGTCATAAAATATCTGATTTATGATATCTACATAACATTGAAGTTAATATAGCGGTTGCATTGGCGACATAATGTAGATTGTAACCCCTTAACGCATGGCTATACCCGATTTGGGTCGCGATTTTCAACATTACTGTTTGGTAATAAAGTTCAAAACGTATGAAAACCGGATGTGGGTTATTATGTGGTAAAGGGTGACGACCGTCGCTCTATTCTGTATCTGTGAAATCAATCCCAACTTCTGATTGACGCTGACCAATCAGAATGTGTTATTCCACACGAGCTGTCATCTATACGACGATCGTTATCTGATTTTGAAAGGAATCAGGATATGGCAAGATACAGAATCAAGCTGCTGTTAAAATTCTCAAAACTTTAGTCCTCATACAGGCATATACATTGCTTCTGGCCCCACAATAGGATTCCCTGTATCGTGGGAACCAAAAACAGCGACGTCACACCCATAAACATCCAAGACCTGTTTTTTTTGTTTCCATAGTCGGGGATCGAACCCGGGATCTCTCGCATGTTAGGGAGAGCCACAACCTCAGCGCCACAGAGGACGTATTAAATCAAACAGTGTTTTATACCTATTTACTTTATGTATAATTAACTTTTTTTTAATGCGCCCCTAACCTGAATTATACTTGAATTACTCCGGAAGGTCAATTTCAATTTTACGACCCCGGACTTTAGCGACGAAAAATTTGATACGCGGCATTATGTGTATATAGCAGGCTGTTATTTGGGGCTATAAATTACAATCTTTATTGGCAAAGCGCAATTGTATACTTTAACCGTTTTTCGAACGTGTGAACAACACCTAAGGACGAGGGGAAAGCGTACCACAGGGGGCGCCACCACCGCCCCGCACCCCGATCGATACAGCGTCGTTGCTATGCAACGATCATCTTCCAAAATAAACAATCACAATCGGGCAGCAAAAGCAAATTTACTCACTTATTTTATTACTTGTGTCTACAGATTAGATCATTTTAGATTATTGGATTGTTTACCAGGCTCGGCAACATTGTTTTTTTATATAAAACACTCGCTATTTTAATTTCGGTGCGAACTGTGAATTTGTAGGATGGTCCTGTTGCCTCCGTGCCTGCCTCAGAACTGCAATCTTGACAGCAGTGGGAAAGATTTCCGTTTCTCGTTGAGGAAGCCAAGTCCAAACTATCCGCACGGGCAAAAGGCCAGGAAGACGAGAGTTGTACCCGCGTTCACGATACAGGCGCTGCAGAAGAACACGAGAGTTGTGGGGCCGAAGAAGTGTGGGATATATGACCCTTTACCACAGAAGCGTACCATGTTTCGCAGGAGCTACGAGCGAGGGGAGATCCCTATTTCGGTTGAGTATACGAATGGTGGCAGAGTACTGAGATGGAAGGTACAGTTTTAGTATAATACTCGGTAAAAACTTAGAATAAATTCGCAGCAGTTTTTGAGTAATTATATATATATATATATATATAAAATATATATATATATATATATATATATATATATATATATATATATACTAGAGTAGAAGCCTCGGCTTGATTTCTTGTAAAACTTATTTAAGGCAATTGGAACAAACGCGTTCAGTCTGTGCCGGACGGCTGCGACTGCTCGACGCATTCTAGAGAAAACGGTTACACATGTAGATATTTGCAAATGCACGCTTAATTTAATTAATTTGTATCAATTTTAACTCATGTCGACGCGCCATGTGGTCGCCACGTTTCGCTGAAATCATAGTGCATTTTAAGGGTTCGTAACCACAAAGGCGTGTTACCACTATTCTCTGCATAATTTGGACAATTCCATACAAGCTTTAAATCAGTAGATCCAATTGACCGTGGTCATATTCCACCAAAATCTGATTATAAAATTATGATCGGTGGTTATTGCCACTAGCACGAAGGCGGGCTACCAGTTACCATATTCTATTCTCTGATAGTCAATGGCTTGTGTTGAAAAGATTACCATAAAAATCGAAAATTTTCTACCAATAATTTCGAAATGACTGCCAGAATTAGTAAATGATCACCAAATTTGTGTTTGGATAAATGATCACCAAACTTCTTTTTATGTTTTGTGTACTTAAGTTTGTTTCAAGTATTTTTTGTTGTTCTTACATGTTCAACCCAACACGAAGGAATTAAGGGGGCTCCGCTTCGCTCACCCTCGTTACCCTTCATCTAAGCTACCGCAGTATTTTGCCCTGGTATTTTCTGCAACTTTTGGTGACCATTTACCCATTTTGGGTAAGAAAAAAATATCTTGGTGATCATTATATTTGCTGTCATAGTCAATTGTATCAACGGTCAGACATACTTACATATATAGATACAGTACAAATACAATGCCTTTTATACAAAAGCATTGTCACTTTGTTTGAGAAGGCATCTTTATACGCTAGTAATTGTGACTTACTCAATGGTTGTAGTAGATGCTAGACGTTTGATCCATGATTGTAAATGCCACCACACCACTCACTAGAAACCATATACGGTGGCATATTTGAATATTTCATGAAATAGACCATTTCCATAAACCATTTTAAGATAAATCAATTATTTCATGAAATGATTAGAATGGGTAGAATTTCACGAAAACAAGTCTTTTTAAAAGAATAAATATTCAGCACTACGTGGTGTTTTTTGTGTTATACATGTCGACCTAACACGAAGAATATTCACTCCCATGGTCTGCGGGCGACGGGGGACGAAAGATGCGGGGGCGGGAAAGAAGAGCGCGGGCGGTTCCTACTACGCGCCCCGCCGCCCGCGCTCTTCTTTCCCGCCCTCGCAGCCCCCGCATCTTTCGTCCCGTCGCCCGCAGACCATGGGAGTGCTACGTACGAATTTGACAAGCTATAGTCTTCACCTAAGCCACAGCAGTGCTTTGCCCTAAAATATTTCTTTGTTTAATGAAAGTTCTTATTCAACCATGGTTGGCTATTTCATGCATGATATAATCAATTCTACGATATGGTTAAGACATATATATGTATAATACTAATTGAGTTACATTCATTATATTAAGACATATATATAATACTTATTGATATTCCCCTGAGTTACATATAATTGATTCATTATATTCACACTGTACTTGTGAATGAAATGGTTAATGTTAAAAATCTTACCTTTACTTTATTAACTGAATTGATTTTCGAAATGCTGGAATAAAGTGGAAGTGTTGGCTAGAAAGTGGAAGTATTTAGCATCACTCAAAAAATACTTCTTCGTTGACACATAACTTAATATACATTTTGAAATTGCTATTTGAGCAATTTAAAAACCATTTAAAAACGACTTTGTGTCAAAAGCTATAATACAATGTTCAAGATTACGAGCCCAAATGCAGAAAACTTCGTCTAGTCGTACATTAAGGGACAAGATTTTTCACACTTGTTATCAGTTTTGCTGACAGGTGGTATAAATAGGAAGAATAAATTGATTTCTGGTCACTAATCTTCAACCATGGTTAGGTCCAATAAGTTGGTCCGAATATTATAATTTATAGTATCTACTAATAAAGGGAAGTCAAAATACCAAATATCCAAAGAACTGTTACTACCAAGGTCTATCATCTAGTATTATAAACAACAAAAATCAGTTGCATGTTTAAAGAAGACCGGCCGTCCCCGAATCACAAGTGACGCAGAGAACAAGGTTCTGAAGAAAATAATAAAGAAAAATCTTCATACCTGAGCAGGAGAACGCACTGTACAGTGGCGGGATATGATCCAAAAAGATTTTCAGTTGTCACTTGCAAGAGAGTACTCGTATGTTTTTTTACAGCAAAATATAAGCCTTTACTGCCTGCCCTGCAAAAGCAAAAATGATTAAAATTCGTTCATGAACATCAGAACTTTTACTGTAACTGTACTTCAGATCAGTGGCGTCAAATGTTATGCAGTTTCAAATCGAAATTTGAGGTGACTTTTGGCGATGAACTGAAAAAGATCATCAGGAATAAGTGAGGCCTATCATAAGGACTGCATAAAGAAAATGAAGTTTACAGCATGCAGATATGGGGTTGCATGTCAGCACAGGATTTGAGTCGGCTGCAATTTGACAAGAAAAATGATGATGCTACAAAGTACCAGGAATTTTTTGAAACGATTCTATTACCGGCTAATATGAGTTTGCAACATCAAGGTACTTTAATTTTTCAATAAGATGGGGATGTCTTCATGTCACACTCCAAGAACAACAAAGACATATTTTAAGCAAGTTCTTTAGATGATTTGGCCGTCAAGCAGTCCAACCTTGTACCCGTTCGAAACTTTATGGTGGAAAATTAAGAAAAGATTGACGAAATATCCTTCAAGGTCACAACATTATTTAAGCCCTCAATTACCACGGCATTCCTAGAAAGGCCTATGCAACTGTGTTGCGTGCGTAATTAGAGTGGATGAACTAATTTGGTTTTTAGGCAGTCAATAAATAATTGTTTTTTATGTTTAATTGAGATATCAAGAATAAAGTACATTTTAGACTGGAACATATTTTTTATTTAGATTTATTTAAAATATCAAAACTAATGACGAAGTATTCTGCATTTGAAGAGGCAAACAAATGACGTTCACTAAGGGTTCCTCGGGAGTTTTAGTATATATGTCTCCTAACTAGTCCAAACAATGTTCCGAAGACAAACTATCTTCTTTCGACTTTTCCATCTAGAATCGTTCGTTGACTAGACTAAGATGTTTGTTTATATAAAATTTTGTTAGTCTCCTAATGTAGGCACGATTGTAGCTACTGAGATACAAATTACAATTTACTAGGCGTTTACGGGCACTCCCTGGGTGTAACATTTTTTAATTATAAAGCCACTCATTATTTTACATTTGTTTAATGAGGAGTTAATGGTATGATTTCTTGCCCCTTGCTCCATTATGGGTTTTAGGAGAATGACCTAGCCATTTGGTGCGACCGATATATGGCAAAGTAGAAATAAATGTGGGATTTTATAGATTTTGATGTGCTCATTCCGAATTCGTACTTACCTTCGTAAATTTGCCGCTCGCGCCATCACATTCTAAAATGGCTCCTAAAACAGTTATTTGACAGTCAATATTTTGCAGTGTACGAGCGCCGCAGTCAACTTAAATATGCGTTTTTTCCGTTACGTACCACAAATAGAAAAAAAACTTATAGGATATTTCTTTATCAGTTTCAGTTTCAGTTTCAGTTTATTTATTTATAATTGTCAATTACAGGTCAATACACATTTAGAATTACATTTAAAATTTGATTCATATTATACGTTATAATTAAGATTATCATAACCTATTAATAGAAATTATTATATACTAATTATATTGCACTGTTTATTACACATAATTCATTAAATACAAATACCTATGTTCAAAAGGTACGCAGGAAGGTACATTCCATATCCATCTGCCTGTCTGTCTCTCTGTCTCTCGTCGGTCCATTTTTCGTTTTTTTTCAGCCCCTTTTTCTTAGAAACTCGTGAAAGTATCAAATGGAAATTGATATCAATTACCGGGGTGTTGTTTTATGACGTTACTCCGCTTACGTCCCACTCAGGGGAGCTATTTACACGACACTTAACCTCTCAAAAACCGAGGGTAGTTGGGACGGGTCGCGATTTTGAATCTTATGCCATAGTAATACTATTTAAAACCTATAACGGAAATGTGGTGTTACCTAACGCCGGTGGTATTCAAGAAGTTAGACAAAAAATTTTTTTTTTCAGTCAAATCACCTAAAGAACGATAGTGTTACTTCCTTCTATCGCTTGCTACCGTGCGTCCAATATCGGCACAGAGCACTGAATCATCATGCGCGCGAGTGCGTTGCGCGCGAGTGCGAGAAGATTCAGTGCTCTGTGAATCGATCACTCTCTGGAACTCGCTTCCCTGCACTATCAGAGATAGTCCATCTCTGCCCGTCTTTAAGAATCGTTTGAAGGAGCATCATCTTTCTCTATCCTAGATTTGAGCTTTGTATATATTAGTTTATTTAGGTGTATTTATATTTTTATATAATATTTATGTACTTGTGTATGTAGTGTATCTAGCAGTTAGTTCAATAGTTCCGTAATATATGTATGTATCTTATCAGAGCACATAGGTCTATCCTGTATATTAAATTATTCTTATCAACCTTGGGTTTGCTGGAAGAGATCTCTATTTAGAGATAAGCATGCCTTTGTAGATGTCCTTTCTGTTTATTATATCTTATGTTGTTTTATGTGCAATAAATATATACGAAATATACGAAATACGAATATCGGGCATTCAGTGAGCGGCGCGTGCGCGCTATGTGGACTGGCCGAGCGTGTCCGCACGGGACGGTTATTTCAGGACAAATTGAACACGGCAATTTTTTTATCAAAATATTACGAGGGAAAATAAAATTAATTGACCCAGCAAGAGAATCGACTATGCGTCTCCGTTCAGCTTGAGAAAAAATGTTTCCGATGTCTGTCTGTTCTGTTCAACAGATTTTGTGGGCATGTTCAATAATTATATAGAATTATTTTTTCGATTCAGTTTTTGGAAAATTTTCAAAGTGGCCGTGATAAGAGGTTTCAAAGTTATTGGTTCGGGTACTTTCAGGTCCATGTACAGAACCAGGTGCATTCATAAGTTTGTACGGGTAATCGAAAGAAAATGCAGTTGATTTACTTGTATTATAATAATTCTACTTGTACATCCGCTAAACTTCAAGAGGTGTGAGGGGATATAAATAATGGAAAAAAAATCCTTGTTTGCTCGCGTGGTCTACACAGCGCCACTTATTTTTAGTCACGAGCGATACGTAAACTATTGTCCCTGAGTTGGTTGGTCCCTTTACAAAATGTAAGGATGGGCCTATGGGATGTAGTGAGAGACGTGTTTGTTGGTTCAAAGACGGGCGTTTATTAACTAAGGATGGACACAGACATTGGTTATTATAGGTGGTGACACAATACACCTTCCACCTTTTTTTTTAAAGAAAAAAAATTGGTATCTTATTTTTTCTAAAATTAAAACAAAATTTATTTAAAAATGTAAATTTATTTAAAAATAAATAACCTATACAATCCAATCTGACTTTTTTATCTTTTAATTTCAAATATACTTCTTTTAAACAATATGCTGTTATTTATGCCAAATCGAATAACACCATCAACATCAACAAACTTTGCAAAACATCTTACATTTCATTTTAATATTTTAACCATCTGATAACTCTTCATCTGATAACTGACAACTAATTATACAAAAAAAATACTGAAATAAAAACATATCCAAAACATCGACAGTAGTGAAGTATGACTAAAAATCTTTATTTTAATTTTCAAATTTATTAATATATTTTTTTAACATAAACAATGACAACTTGTCAAATATAATTTTAATTAAAATAATTATCATTGCATTTCAATTGTTTTTTTAAACTACACCGCCATTGCAAAAATATAGGTATGAAAACGATACATGTTTATTGTTAATAATATAAAAGGTAACCATACAGAGGTTGTTTGCTATTACTATGGGTATAATGTGGTTTGTAATCCACCATTCTAAAAGTAAAGATACATGACAGGTTAATAATTAAAACTTACGCCGATAAAAGAGAACAAATACTAAACACAAACTGTTGGTAAAAAGAATTTGTAGTAGGTAGTATGGGGTAGGGTAGGGTTGGCGACAATAACATTTATTTATTTTTGCTTTCTCTTTCAGCAATATTTTTACTCATTCATTTTCTTACTTGCATACCAGACAACAAAAACAGACTTTCCTCTCTACTTAAGCACATGCTCTCAATAACAAAAACAATACTTCTAATTTACTACATACTCTCAAAATTTTACAAGAAAATTATAACTTTATATCCTTTGACTTTCTTTATAACTCTTTGTCTATGTTTTATTCAAACTTCTTTTTTTTTTCATATATCTAGTAAATACCATTTTTATATTTATCATATCTCATTTATGTCCTTTTCATAAAAAACTTCAATAACTCACCTAAAACATACCCTATATAAAGTATGTATTTCATAAACATAATATAATTACATAACCATCATTTTAAAATGTAGCAAAATATACTATCATCTCATAAACAATATCTTTCAATCAAAGTCTTTATTATAATCTCCTTATCACTTCATATAGGTACTTTAATTAACGGAACCAGGATCCATATTTATTATTCACACATAGTGAGTGCACTTTTATGGGTACTTTTTATACACATTGGTATTTATTTCATATGGTACTTTTTATAACAATACTTAAATACATAGACTGCAAGTACCTGGCTCCAGGTCTACCTGCCTGAGCCTGCTCGCGAGCTTATTAGGTCATCGATATCCAACTTTCTCACGAAGGAAACTCGTCCACATCATGATCGAAGAGGAAGGATTCGTGCCTTGTACCTTGTACCTTTTGACTTTGATGGTTTTACAGTAACATATTGGACACGCCAATAGTCGCGTATCATACTAAAACATAACTTAAACTCAATCCAAACGAATCGAATCCTTCGAGTTTTAAGAAGCTCTACAACATGTCGGATGATCAGCCCAACTGTTTATCGAAATCTTACCAAACGAAGTATTCTTAGCTAAGTTACTTTCTCAGTGGCCATGAGTCAGTACTGATCAACTTTCCACACATTCTCTTACATTGTTACTAGGAACAATCATAAACTTATTTACTTTTCTTTCTAAACAACACCAACATTCTTTTACCAGTCAAAAATATAAATATCTCGTCTTCGCCTTAAACACTGCCATAAAAAATAAATATGCTGAGATATCTAAAAAACGTACACAATCACACTTTTACTTAACTTCATTGTCTAGAGGAGCTAGGCGACATGCCATACTCATACATAAATAAATCTTCCCTTTAAATTTTACTTACTGTTCTGACAAAACAACCTCAAATCGTAAAATTTTTCAATTGAATTAATTGAACTTATCATCATATCATATTTCATTCTAATTAGGTACTGGCTAACTACAGTCTTACATACATACGCATTATATTTACTTTGTATTCATGAATCTTTCTTCCATAAAAAATAATAATCCTAATAACATCCTTTATTCACACGTTCATTCATACAGCTCCTTTGTTTATCTTATAAATTCTTCATCTTCCATTCATTCTATGAATTGATATTCCAAAATTTTACAAAATAGCCTTAAACCGAAACATAAACAATAAAATCCGATAAAAAGTTATGACAATAAAGTTCCACTTTCTATCTAAACTGACTTTATGACTACAACTAATTTAATTTCCAAGCAAAAAAAATCTCTTTATTTCGATCTTAAACAAAAAATTCGTAATCATCCTATTATCTATCTTGATCTAATTTTTAAAAAACTTTAAAAAAATAGCAATTAATTTCGAAGTCACCACATTTGTTGGTCAGACTATAATTCTATAGTTAACTTTCTTTATCGCAAAAGTGTTTCACTGCAGTAATACTGTTCACTGCTTATAGCAAACTTATATTGTAAGAATGAAATTGTGGTACCGTAGTTCTAATATATTTTTTACAGGCTTTTTGCATGTTACTGTAAACTGGTACTGTAACTAATCTGAACATTGTTCAAAATGCTGAAATAAAAAAGAAAATATTATTGGTTCTTCTAAAAGTACATCATTCATCTTATATATTTATCTCTTAGACGCCATCATTATTATTTCAAACTTCACACTCTATTTTCACTCACTATCATGCTCTATTTTAACATACGGTTCAATAATTCATTCCTCTGCTGAACCCTATAATCTCGAACAACATCCATCACCAAATACGGTTTCTAATAAAGTTATCTGAGTTATTAATTCATTATATTAGAATATCATCATTACTTTTACAGTAGTGCAGCTGTAATAAGAGGTGATAGGTATCGTTACGATACATTCTCGTCAGAACTTCTAAACAAATTCTCGGTGGTCTCCTAATTTGGCAAATTCTAAAACATTTCTAGGTGGTCTCCTAATTTGGCATCTTCTAAGCAATTTCTAGGTGGTCTCCTAATTTGGTTTTCTGTTGTTATCTGTATTGTATTGTATTGCATCGCGTTACATGCATCACTGGTTTGAATTCTACACATTTGGTTATAACTGGAACTGATTTTTTTTCTATAACAACTACTAAAATGACTTCTAAAATTTACCTAGAATATTTGTGTTTTAGTTACTTAAATGAAGAAAAATAGATAATTTACTGATGAATGGCTTAGAGATGACAAACAATAACAGAAATGAACTTTTATGTATATTTTGCCTATTATAGGTCACACAAATATGATCACACGTCACATCTCTTTTACTAATTCATCCCACATTCATCATCGCCATGATCACCCTTTCATATACATAATCATAATACTTCTCTTTATTCATCTTTTAAGATGAAATATCACTTGCTATATCGATTCTCGTCGCCTTCCTAAATCTATTATATCATTCATCATCACTTTTGTCAAATAATGTTTTATCAACTTTCACACAAAGAACTTTCTTCTCTTTTTCAAGTAAATACCTACTTTTATTTAAATATGATATTCATACTCTCATACTATAATGAAATCATTTAAAAATAATATAGTTCTTGACGTCAACCCTTTACAAATTAATCTGAAGTGTTTAAGTTACACCATATTCGGGGTAGTTACACAAATACAAAACAATTTTAAATTCTTAAATATTAAATTTCTACTCGTTCTTTATTTTTTTACATTTACAAATAAACGATTATGCCAGTAATTGTTAACTACTCAATCGTCACAAAAAACAAATTAAATATCTTAAGAAAATCACTAAACAAACAAAAAAAATAATACCTACATGTTGGTTACGACTCACGCTCACGAAGATTTCGCGTGTTACCTGTCGTTCCTATTCGTCGCCTTGGTGCTTGCTGCAGCTCGCTCCGGGACACATCTCCCAGCTGCTCCTCATCGGACCCGTACATTGTACAGCGTACAATTCGCCCTGCGCCCTGCGTCACACATCATCTAGGCTTGCACAGATCACCCGGCACCCGGCAGGAATCCTCTTTATAATTTGGGTTTTTAGGTAATTTGGTTTTTAATTTGGTCACTGGTTCTGCTTTTGGTTCTAGTTTTATTTTGCGGTCTTCTTAATTTTGTAGATATATATTTTTTATGTAATTTAAATCTTCATTTAAATGTCCATTATTTTATCTATTTAAGTAGTTCCTTATATATTGAATCTATTAACAGTTTATTTATATGTATAAAGGTATAATTTTCTTACTGTAGTTATTTAGGTATAATTTTAGCACTTTTTGTCCATTTTCACATTTTATTTCACATTTAGTCCAACATTTCATTTCACTTTACTCGAAATATGCTATTCGGCGCAGCACTGCCTTTTAGGGCAGGCTGGCCTGTCAAGGTCGCCATGTAAGGATGGGCCTATGGGATGTAGTGAGAGACGTGTTTGTTGATTCAAAGACGGGCGTTTATTAACTAAGAATGGACACAGACATTGGTTATTATAGAGACGTATAGGCTAAAGGTGACACACTACAAAAACAACACCCTATATGCAGTACCATAGACATATGAAAAACTTTCAAGTCAACGTAATCAAAAGATATGTCGCAATATTGCTGCATATTTCTACACTCCCTAAGGCATAAAACCGTAGCTAATAGGATACTTTTTCATTGACCTAGAATCACTGTGGTATTATTAGGGTTCCACTGGGTATCTCACGGCTATGGAAGCTTGAAAAATCAGCCGATATACTTACTGGCATATTGCATTTTATAGAAAAATATTTTTTATTTTACATCTTCAAACAGAAATATTTCAGAAATTCTATCATTCACGACATTTTGTCAAAGCATATTTGTTGTTCATAATTATCTTCTCTATCGATAAGCATATGTTTTATAGGTGAACACCAAAATAGGTACCTTGCAACTTTAGATGACGTTCGATGCCCTATATCAAGGATCGCTTCGTTCTTATACACTTCATGTATCGTGTACGTTTTTTTTAAACAGCATTTAACCTCAAAAAAACGTCAAATCCCCTACTTTTTTTTTAAAACAATTGTTGATAGTTTATTTTTTATGGAAAGGCCCTAAATCATCACGCTTGGAATGACTTTCTGGGCCGCGGGGAGGTGACGCACACCCCGGAGGGGAGGGGAGGGTACACACATTTTTCTTCCCTCTATAACATCTAAATATCTCGAAAGATAAAATAACATAATTAATTTTGCCAATTGTTTAGCTAAAATTCTCGTATATGATGTCGAGTATTACATTTTTTTAAATACTTCACATAAAAATTGCCTTTCAGTTATGTTTATTGTAAGCATTTTGAAATTAATAATTTTAGGCTAATTTCCAAAATACCTTAACATATATCTGATAACAAAAAATGGCCGCATGATGCCACCGTAGCATTATCTATAAAAACGGAAAAATAGGTTTGTTGTATGGGAGCCACCCTTAATTTTATTTTAATTTAATTATATTTTTTTTAAGTAAACAATATTACTCAATTTATATTTCAAGCATCTTCCCGTGGCCGTTATCAATGTCAAGCAAAAACGAGCAAAAAATCACGTTTTTTGTATGGGAGTCCCCCTTAAATATTTGTTTTATTTTAGTTTAATTAATTATTATTAAATTGAATATATAATTAAATATTCTGTGAATTGCCGTTATAAAAATCGAGCAAAAACGAGCAACAAAAACAATCCTGTTGTACGGGAGGGCCCTTAAATATTTATTTTATTCTGTTTTTTTTTGTATTTGTCGTTATAGCGGCAACAGAAATACATCATCTGTGATAATTTAATGTGTCTAACTATCACGGTTCGTGAGATACATCCTGGTGACAGATGGACAATAAACAGACACCGGAGTCTTAGTAATAGGGTCCCGTGTTACCTTTAGGGTACGGAACCCTAAAAAAGAAAAAAGATGTATAGATATTATTTATTTTCAGGTGCCTGTAGAGAAGCTCGATTTCCATCACTACTTACCGATATTTTTCGACGGTATGGCGGAAAAGGGCTATCCCTACAGCTTCATAATTCGGCATGGGATAAAAGACTTGGTCACAAAGGGCTGCTACAAGATACTCCCAGTTGTACCGCAACTGATCATACCACTCAAAAGTACGCACGGCTTGTATTAACATTTCTTGTGACTGGTGCTTTTGGAATATTCTATGAAGTGTGCAATAACAGGCGTCAGTCATCCATCGTCATGCTCAGCCTACATCGAACCACTGTTGGGCATAGACCTCATCTCTACAGCCCATGCCTCATGGTCCTGTGCTAACCACATCCAGCGAGATCCCTGAGACGTGATGATATCATCGAACCATCGAGCAGATTCACCACTTTTCACCGACCAACTTTAATTTGAAATTAGTTTGTCTTATAAAGAGAGCTATAATATTATTAAATCACTTCTTTGTTCGCAGATGCGCTCCAGACGAAGCGGCCAGATGTTATTTATCACGCCCTTGAATGTATTCAGATAATGGTGTCTGGATGCGACCGAGTCGGCGAGGCGCTTGTGCCCTATTACAGACAAATACTACCTGTCGTTAACTTGTTCAAGACTAGGACTCGTGAGTAGAAAGACTGCATTATGTCGGTTAATAATAATAATAATATTATTTTGGACAATATTTACACACATTGATCTAGCCCCAAACTAGGATTCCCTGTATCTTGGGTACTAGACAACGATACACATACTTATATAGATAAATATTATACTTAGATAGATAAACAATCATGACTACGGTACAAACATCCGTTCTCATCAAACACATATTTGCCCCCACTGGGACTCGAACCCGGGATCTTTGGCCTCGTAGGCAGGGTCACTGCTGACTCGGCCATTCTGGTCGTCTGAATATATTTAAAAGTCTCATATTAATTTCATATCAAAGGGAGCATAGATGAAGCCTGTGCAATCTCGCTATGATCTCAACCTCTAACGATCAATGTCTAACGATGTCTGCATATCTTCGTTGTTCTGTTGTGTTGTGTTAAATCTGGTTCTGATACTTTTTATCCAGCAAATGTACGCTAAAACAAATTCCAAACGTTCAAATTCCAGTATGTCTTTACCCCACCCAATTAGAAGTGAAGTACGAACACCAAATCGAGCCAACCACAAACAGTTCTAAAAACGTCATTAGGATCCACCGTCGAACTAAATACGTACAATTATTTCCTTGAAACTGTGAGCGAGTCGTTAACTCTGTTTTGTGGTGGTTTGCAAAAAAGTTGGGGCGGTCGGGACACGGCAGGAATGCCGTAACAATGCGGTTGGGTGTCACAACAAGGTGGCTGCGGCTGTGGCGAGGACCCGCCTGTCATGCAGACCGAGCTCAAATGTGAGACGCCTGAAGTAACAAGTGGGTAGATTGGTTGGTAGATTTGGTGACAGGTTGCACGCCGTTGATACAACCTGACGCGACGACCTCTGTGGCGTTGCGGTTCCTACAAGTGAGAGGTCCCAGGTTCGAATCCTGGCCGGGGATTTTGTGACTTCGAAAAAATCATGTTTGTGACATCGGGATGTCTAGTTCCCATGACGAATATATACTAACTGAATTGAAGTACTTGGACGTGACACAACGAGTATGCAATAATACACAGGCTTGATATTGAACTCCAAAACCAAACCAAGAACGTGGGTCATCGCCAAAAACCTTTAAATACTCAGCCTGGATTTGATACATATATGCTAGCACTTAGATTAAATGAAGAAATTTTAATGATTGAAGGTGGTCCAGCTGTAGAGTATTACTTTGTAACAGGACCACTTATATAATAACTTGTACAATTTTTGGGTAAAATAGAGATTAGGTATCACTATTCAGCCTGGATTCAGTACATATATGCATGTTTATTGAATCCAGGCTGAATCCTAAGACGCGCTGTAACTTAAGTCGCTGTACAGTATGCTGTCCGGCCGGACCACTTTGATCTTCAAAAATATTACACATTAGGAACAAGCTGCAAATCAGTTTAGCTGTATCACAAAGTAGACTTCCAGTAGATTTGTTATCAGTATTAACATCTTAGATTAAAGACGAAATTTCAATGATTGGTGGTGGTTTGGCTCTGGAGTAGGACTATGTAGCAGGACCACTTAAATAAGTGTTGTACAAATTTGGGGTACTATTTCATTAGTGATGGGTAGATAAAGGTAGAGATTAGGTAGCATGTACCAAATCCAGGCTGTGCACTAAAAGGTGGTGCGGCCAGGGAGCAGAACACAGCGCTGTCAGCTCTATTTAGCAATATTAACCCTCCCGCATCACAAGCTCGTCTCCGTTATGTGTCAATTATTTCGGTGAGTTTTCGGCAATTTCTCGGTTCACAAACTACACGTCGTCCACTCATGATTGATAGTCGCTGATGAGCTCAGCAGAAAGCCTGAGAGCATACTTCCCGAACCAATTGCCCGTGTAACTTTCGTGGAGTTTATAGGATTATGTCTGTTGGAGTACAGTTTATAATCTGCTTTGAATTATCTTGTTCGCCACTTTAAGGAAAGTCTTAGCAGGAATGCGATGAATGGCAGGTTTGCATCTTACTAAAAAGGAATTTTCTGAGATGTAGGCTCCTATTGCTGATAGCTGATAATGCAAACAATACTGAATATCTGATAATATCACAATGTGTTGTTGTTATTTTTGGCTAAAGAGACGGCTTTTCAAGTGACTCAAACATTTCATTATGAAATTGTGTTATTACAAAATGTAATTTAATTTACACTTCAATTTCTCGTATTAAATTAACCAGTAAGAAAAGACAAACAAATTGTAGACGGTGAAATAAATTAAACTCTATCTCGAATTTATCTCGGTGTAGATGCGGCTGGATCAGTAAACAAGTTTTAAAGATAAACAACAAATATGTAGCGAAAACCGAAAACATTTCATTAACCTCTGGCTGTGATAGAGAGACTCTCCATACGAGATAATAAAATGTATAGTCACCCCCCTGGCTCTGACAGAGAGACTTTCCTTACGAGCAGATACCCATTATATTCTACCCCGCCGATGACTTTGATAGAGGGACTTTGTACGGAAACTCGCGCGCTTCTTTTTCTCACGATTTGTACTTTGACGGCCTCTAAATATGTGAGACCTAAATACACGAGGAAAAGAAACAAAGCATCAATAAAGAACTGATTTTACTGTACTTCACATTACATTTTCTTTCGTTTTCAAGTAATCACTCATTTCCCAACGACCCGAATGGCCGAGTCGGCAGTGACCCTGCCTACGAAGCCAAGGGTCCCGGGTTCAAGTCCCGGGGGGGGCAAATATTTGTTTGATGAGAACGGACGTTTGTACTCTAGTCATGGTTGTTTATCTATCTAAGTATAATATTTATATAAGTTTTTTTATTTATATAAGTATGTGTATCGTTGTCTAGTACCCAAGATACAGGGAGTCCTAGATTGGGGCTAGATCAATGTGTGTAAATAGTGTCCAAGGTATTATATTAGCAAACATCGTCGAGTATTTTCGTTGGCCGCCATGACACCTCGATTTTTTATCACCTTATCAAATTACATCTATCGGTTGGGCTCTGACACCCAAGCCAACAGGTTAATTATCCATTTTGTTACTTTTCAAAGGGTTTCAAAATCATGGAAATAAAAATACAACATTGATGCGTTGACTGATTTTAAGCAAAAAAAAAAAAAACATTCAATCAGTTTAATTTCGTTCTAGGTTGAGCGTAATTCGATTTCCTACGTATCATGTTTTTTTTGTCGCTCATCATACAGTAGTCGTAGTTAAGCGGCACAATGTTGTGTAATAATAATCGTTCTTACATATTACAGTTTCAAAATGAATGTTATTTGGGTCTCATTGTCGGTCGATGTCTGTTTCTATCATGCTCCTTTGGTCATTGAACATTGAGGTTTCACCTACAAGAAAGTTACAGATGGGTCAAAAATGTCCTAAATAGCTTTGAGAAAATGATGGTACGGCTGTTTTTCACTGTACGTCAGTGTTAAAATCATTTCAAAACTACGGATTCATTAGATTACTGAATATATCAGTTCGTTTTTATGAATTTGTTATTGCTCAGGTAGGCAAAGGATTTGCGAGTACCTACCGACTGATTGGTTTGATGACAAAAGCGAGCCTCACGACAGAAAGGTTCGCTTTTGCAAAGTGCACTTCGGTAGGCTAAAGTGCAATCGCGCTGCGCTAATGAAATTCATATGCAGAATAGCCAACGGGACCAAAGTGTTTTTAGGGCCCCGCAGTTCTGTAGGAAAAACAATATTATTGGGTCAATTTTTTGTTCCGAACAATCTATTCGAGCCAAAGAGCACAAAGACCGTTTTTAACTGCGAATTACCTAATCGTGAGACCAAAACCAGGGTGTTGTTAACTCCTTCTGTAGTGCAAGAAATTTACTTTTATTCTTTTTTAATTTTGTCCATTCATTTGCTACAGGGAACGTTTGCCAAGGAGCTAATTCTGACCTCACGGTATCCCGCGAAGAAAATCTTGCGGAAAAGATTGAGGATACTCTACAGACTTTGGAGCGGTACGGTGGACCAGATGCCTTCATCAACATCAAGTACATGGTCCCGACCTATGAGTCTTGCGTTCTGAACTGAATTTGAAATGGAATACAAATATAATATAGTTTAATTGAAACAATACGAGCTACGCTAAAATTTCCTGTGAAATGTAATGCTCTATAAATTGTCTTGTTTAAAGATTTTCGTGTTGAAATTAAAATAGATAAATGTATATTGGAATGTATCAACCATAGAGTACCTACTTGGTATTATAGTCATTACTCACATGGATTACTCACACTATGTTAGTTATAAATGTGTAGGAATATAATATAGTACTAGAGTGCATATACAAATAAGTTTTGATGAATATATATGAATAAAATAATTTTATTATTTAGGCGTACACTATAGTGTTAGTGAGTTCACAGACCATAGCCCCATCATGCTGATCATAGACACTGAAATTATTGAACTTGCCACTGGCTATGAAAGGGTTCGCCTTAAGGTGTACACCTCAGGGATCATATATGAATTGATATTTTAGGTACTACTGATGCTAATGTGGCAGCTAATAACGAAATATCAACGTAAACAGCCATCAAAGCCATGGATTACGTTGGGAGTAATAAAATCAATTAGCAAAACAGAATAACTACATAAAAATTCTAAGAAAATCACAAATAATGAAAACATAAGAGCAGAGTATATTGACCTTAGAAATATTTGTTACAAAATAATAAAAAAGACCCTCTAGTAGCAGTAGTGCGGTTGTTAGTCCGGTTGACCGAACTAGTGCAACTTTTAGGTAGCAAAAGTTCGGCTGATAAAAATCAACGAACTTTTGAAACTCTTAAGTTGCAGAAGTGTTCACATTGAAATCAAATTTATATTCAATAAAACAAAAGTTAATTTAATAGAAACAAAAGTTAATTTAATTAAAACGAAAGTTAATTTAATTAAAACAAAAGTTAATTTAACAGAAACAAAAGTTAATTTAATTGAAACAAAAGTTAATTTAATTAAAACAAAAGTTAATTTAATTAAAACAAAAGTTAATTTAATCGAAACAAAAGTTAATTTAATTGAAACAAAAGTTAATTATAAACGAAACTGATGAGTTACTGATAACTCGGTTGCGGCGCGTTCACTATTTGCATATTAACGCGCCCTAACACAGTCCGAACAATATACTTAAGTTTTAAAAAGTACTCGTAAATAAAGCAGATTTCTCTTTTCCTCCTTTTCGGCAATATTTTGTTTCCAAACGTTTTATTCTGATCAACTTTTAGTTTTGCAAATTTGCAAGAATATCGTCCTCTTTAATAACATGTAGAATTTGCATCATAGTTGTTTTTTTTTATTAACTCATTTATCTTGAAGTTCCAACCGTCGACAATGTTCGTAGTCCGATGGCGATGAGAAAATACTGACAACATGGGAATAAAGAAAGGCTGGCCTCATCCATAAGTTTTCAAAATATTTAACAAATTTATTTAGATTTTCATCGTCATTGTTTATTTCTTTGGATTTGATCATTTGAAGTATTGCCCGCCTTCATCTACTTTATCCACTGCAACGAAGGTAGTACAGAACATAAACTTATAATATATTTGTGTTTTCTCGATTTAATATTATACGTCGCTGCTTTACGTTTTAAACAATTCCTAGTGGAAATAACATCCAGTCAAGGTGGCATTTTTAAATTTGGATTTCAACGCGCGAATTGTAACTTTCTCATAATCAATGTGCACTATAGTTGATTCCCACTCAGGAGTTGTGGACTTTATCAATTTAAAAACTATTTGATAAGCTTTTACATTTTTGCGAGACATAAAATATATACTAAAGGTATTACGTTCGTCTTTTCAATTGTACTACCCCAGTCGCCATGTATCGTGAATTGTTGCGAAAATGGTTGAGGACTGGCCTTAAAGGTACCGTCCATGAAGTTCTCTTTGACAGTTTTCATGTGTGTTTGGGCATAGTTGCTACAAAAAATTACCATTCTATTGTCGCCATCAAAATAATCGGCCAGTAAGATATCAAAAAAAACAGTGATGGTACTTCGATTTTGGAAAGCGAAATTGGACGAATTTTCTCCACTTGGGCATTTTTGCGGATCTTACGTAGACATAAAATTTTATTTTGGGCAACTGTTGGGACTGCCTTATTGATTCCTAGATGTAGTCCTTTATTTTTTATTTACACCAAACAATTCCGGTAGACTTTGCGAGCAGGTTCCCTACCCTCTGCAGCTTCCGTTATGCAGTCATTAATTAAAATATCGATATCATTTTGCATATGTTTAGGACTACAAGAATGATCCCCTTCTTTGATGATTTTATCCTCTTTCTAAAACAATAATAATAGTGTAAGCAAATTCTTCACTCGAGAAAAAAATAGTTAGCCCGTTTATTTCCTAACCGACCAAATAAATAGTTGACCCGATGGGAACAAAAGTAGTTGATCGGTTTAGTTGGTCCGTGTGGAAAAAGGGTAAAAAAATATTAATTACTCACCGCTGATAAAGTAACATATCCTTTACAATGTATATTTTTATTCTTGTACTGTTTACACCGCCAGTAACTAATTTTTGTCGCCTAGACCGAGTATTTATAATATTGATGTCCATGAAATAATAACACTCTACCGCGTCCTCGCTGTAGTATTTTAAAGTCAAATATAGTATCTTACGTAGTAAATTATATACTCTTTGAAGTCAACATTTATTTTGGGGAATCCTAGTTTGGGGCTAGATCAATGTGTGTAAATTGTGTCCAAGGTATTATTTTCATAAAATATGTAGCGAAAAAGCCTCATGAAAATATTTAAAGAATAATGACATGACAAATACGCATAAATAAATTGCATTTACGTCATAGATACTAAATGGCCAGTTAGGTACTTCAAAGGAGATAACGATAACATACCATCAGTGAACGATTAAACCATATAAACGCTGTATTTTGACGCAACGAGAAGTCAACAAATGGACGGGGTGCACGGTTCACAGCATACCATGTAGGAATACTACAAAGAAGATAACATATGTAGGTACCTATGAAAATATCAATTCCAGACTGTGTACCCAACTTAACTGTATTATACTTTAATTTTAATTAACATTACTTTAATTTCGAGTTTCAAAAGTTCGTTGATTTTATCAACCGAACTTTTGCTACCTAAAAGTTACACTAGTTCGGTCAACTGGTCTAACAACCGAACTACTGCTACTAGAGGCAAAAGACTTAAAAAAAAATATAACAAATAATTTTGCAATAACGGTGGAAATTGTAAGGAAATCTGCTAACTAAATAAGACGAATGTCGTTGATGCTAATATTCTCAATATAAGACCGGCGTATGTAGACTCGCTGCAGGAAGTCGAAAACTACTTACGACACCCTTACCAAGCTTCATAAAACTGAAGCGGAACTAGCATACCTATCGTCCTCTAGGAGAACACCGCTAAATTATTGAAATTAAATATTTCAAATAAATTATAGCCACGCTAAAAAAAAATAGTGCGCCTGGCTGTGAAAATATAACTACTACTTTAATTAGAAGATTTTGTAACCTATTGGCATCACCAATTATCATATCACACATGTGCAATCTGGGCCTGGATAACGGTATGTTTCCTTATTTAATTCAAAAAGGAATCGATTCTTCCCAACCGGCCTAACAAGGTTAGGCACCGCGACGACGGGAACTATGATGTGAGTGGCACTGGTTACTGCAAAAGATGCTTCGTTGACACTAGTACCATGATTTGTACCATGATGGAACTAATGATGATTTTTATCAACACTACTTCCACTATGAATAGAACTTGAAATAATGGTACTAATGATAACTTCGTTATCACTAGTTCCACTTTAGGTGTTCGATACTTGCGAAATTTTTAACAAATATTTACCTCTTACAAATTTATGTTGTCCTGGTACTTTTACACCTAGATACATGCTAGGAAGAAACACGAAAAAAAAATAGATTTTAAGAATAAAAACATATTCAAGTTAAACAAAATCTAAAGTTTTCTTTGACTTGGTGAATTACTGTTCAGTTTACCTATTCGCTAATTTCACAATCTCTACAAATACCGCCACTTTCTAGCTTGTTTAGGTCTAAGTGTAAAAGTACCAGGACAATATAAATTTGTAAGAGGTAAATATTTGTGAAAAAAATCGCAAGTATCGATCACCTATAGTGGAACTAGTGATAACGAGTTATAATTAATTCCATTATTTCAAGTTCTATTCATAGTGGAACTAGTGTTGATAAAAATATCATTAGTTCCATCATGGTACAAACCATAGTACTAGTCTCAACGAAGCCAAGAGATCAATATAGATTGTAGAACGAGAGCGGTTCATTGAGAAAGATCGATTGTTTAGTCGATTCCTCTGCTCAATATTAAAATTACCAACCATATTCATTACACACCACTACAAGCGTAAAACTCACACCTTCGCTTACAACTACAGCAACACTATTTTATAATTTTGAAGCAGATTTTGTAACTTTTGTTATTATTACCATTTACTATTTTCTTTTCACCTTATAAAATTTTCTTTTTTGTAACATTAATTTGATTTGTGTAGCTTCATAAAATTTATTGAATTTAAATCAGATGTACATTGGAGCAATGTTTTATTTCACAGTAGTTATCTGCAAATTTACAAAAAAACTGTCGTCAAGTCTACCCATTAATCTGATCACACAACATTGGTAGAGTAACAAATAAAAAACATAACTCGGAAATGTTTATTAACATATTACTTAGTTTACAATACATATTACTGTTTGATCCCATACTAGGTTTAAGCTGTAGATACCAGTTCGGTTAGTGACAGATAAATCATAGTAATATAGCAGAGGTAACAAATAAATTCACAAATACTCACTAATACTGTAAGACTACTTACTACGGTTGCCTTAATCTGTATTTTTTTTAAACATCAAACATGCAAAATATCTTGCTTCAGATAATAATTAACCAAAACTACTCTCTTCAGTCTATTTCCTGTGAAATTGCTGTTCTATATTACAACCTAATTAATCACGCAAAAACCGGCCAAGTGCGAGTCGGACTCGCGCAAAAGGGGTTCCGTACCATTATCTATTAAAACGGCAAAAAACACGTTTGTTGTATGGGAGCACCTATAAAATATTCGTTTTTTAATTAAATTATTAATTTTTAAAGTGACTATATAACTTAATAGTCTGTGAATATTTCAAGCTTCTACCTGTTGCCGTTATAAATATCGAGCAAATAGGAGAGAAAAAAATAGAGAAAAAAAACGTTTGTTGTATGGGAGCACCCTTAAATATTTATTTTATTCTGTTTTTTTTTTTTGGATTTATTGGTATAGCGGTATATATATTGTTATACATCATCTATGAAAATTTCATCTGTCTAACTATTACGGTTCATGAGGTACAGCCTGGTGACAGACGGACGGACGGACGGGCAGCGGAGGCTTAGTAATAGGGTCCCTTTTGGCACCCTTCGGCTACGGAACCCTAAAACACAATTTCACAGCAAAGAAGAGCAATTCGTTTTGCTAAGCGCAGTGTCTAGCTACCACCGAAAGCAGATCTTATGCCACGTTGTATTGCCATTCGCTGTTGAGTATAATCCGGACTGAGATACCGAGTGAAATATACGCCCTAATTCAGAGAAGCTTTTGCTATGTGGGGAAGTGGCCCATTCTATAGTAAATTAGGTAGGTTTTTACAGAATGTTATCAGCAGAAAGAAGTACCACCAATTTCCCATACAGATCGGTTAACTAAAGCTGGCACTTTCAACACATTTACAATTTGCGCTTTTGTAGTATCTGTGAATGAGCGCGCGGCGGCGCGGGCGGCGTGACGCTGCACTGCATGGGTATCAAGAATAGTTTGTCTGTCTCTCTCGCCCGCGGTCAAAATTAAAGAGACAGTTATTGTTTTGCTTTTGCTACTGCTTATATATAAATATAGATTGATCATTTTGCATTCGTGTCACGTGACATGCGACGCGCGTTGATGTGATTGTTTACCTATTTCGAGGTTAGAATAAAATCATTCATTTTTAAACACACTGTATAGTGAAATTGCATTAGTGTGAGTACTGTGAACGAGCCAGATTTAGTTAACCGATCTGTACTGCCCGTCAAAGTTAACTTGACAACCGCGCTTCCCCTCCCTTTCGCTCGCTCTATCCCTCGACGCATCAGTAGGACATCGACGGACGCTATGACGTCATCAGAGCGAGGTGCCAAGTAAACAAGTTAGCAGGCAAGATAGGTACATACCTAAACGTGAATCAAACAGTTAAACCCGGAAAACGGCGCAATTATTGATTTAAAAAATAGAAATAAGTAAGGCAACGTCAGGAAGCGAAACCCAAAAATTTGCTTCAAAATGCGGCAAAATCTATAAAATTTTGATAACGATATAGCTAAATGAACCTGCGGGTCTGAGGCAGCTGCTTAAGATTCTGTGCAAACTACCTCTGCTCTGCCCAACCTATTGTACCCTTTCTTTCTTATCTCGCCAGAAAATTTGTCTAGGCACTGTAAACTAGTGTTAACTGGTGGCACCGCGGTGGCCGGGACGTCGCAACGGGCTCTTTCTATGCGATTTATTTGAGTGCACGACGACGCCCGCTGCTTCGGGGGCATCTTTTTATTGCAGCGCTTGTTAAAATAAATTTCACCTTTTTCTATCCAATTACTTGTAGTGGACGCTTGTGTTTGTTAGCTCTGCATCGAAACGTTCAAAATCTCAAGATGGCAGGTGTGGCGGACAAATAAATAAATTTCTAATTTAGCACCGCCTACAGATTAATTTATGGTGATGTATATCTGAGCAAACCGACCTCATATGCGTGTACGAACAACATGTTCTTGTTACGTAATTACAGAACCAGATTGGACTTTATGTTACCCTCGAACCCAGCCGTTCTATAAACGGGCTACAACCACAAACCACTGTGTGAAAAGCAACGCAATCCTGTTACATACATCACCGGCTGCGGCAAACAGACCGCAAATACTAGTTAAGGCTCGCGCCTCACATTCGCTTATCAATCACTTTGAGCTGAATATTTAACCTAAGCCTAAATATTAATATAAATCGACTCAGCCGTCGTCTTCCTTGGCCAAAGGCTTAAGGCAACATTTATCAGAGGAGAGCAGACGCGAAAGCCCGACCCAAGGCAAAACCTTTTTAGTCTGGCAACATTTATAATGCCAAGTCGCTTCTGCAACGAACAATTTATCATAGAAGCAATCAAAGGAGTAATTTTGGTGACAACTCAGTTCATGTTTTAACTAAGTTTGGTAAGCGATTGATGGAGAGAGAGTTTGTTTGTTGGCGCTTTATTTGTTTTGGGAGGATAAATGTTCTTGCGACAATCGCGAAATTTAATAGCTTTCTGATAAGTTTGGTTTTAGTTCCAACCTACACCACAAGTCCTCACTGATCGTGCGGGTCAAGGTAAAATTCTGGTTAACACTTTCTATACAGCGACTTTTGTTTTGAGCGTTAACATATTTTGATTAAGGTATGTTTTGGATCCAGTTAGCATCGTTAGGAGCTGATAGTAGTTGGTTAAGCTGTTACGGAAGCTATAATAGAGAGAGCAGGTTTGTTTCTTCTGCTAGTAAGATACCCTTTCATCTGTACTATGTAAATCCAACCTGGGTGTATTTTTACCAATACACAGGGGAATCAATCAGTCACGCTTACGTACGAGATGCCACTGACTGATTCTTGAGTAACTAAAGCGCTACAGATTAAGATATGGGAGTTTCCTTAAACTCTGTTTAGTTAATCCACCAAATCTAAGTTTTCCACATAAAACTGCGCGGTTGTGGCATAAAAAAATTGTTCAGACCAGTGAGATTCACTCGAACGCGTCAGACTGGGAGGGACTAACGTGAGGGAGTGGGTGGATCACAGAGTTTCATAATAAAGTCCCACGCGTAGCGGTGAAATTGTAAAATTTACTGAAATGTATACTTACCAGCACGTCATTAGCTCACACTATCTTATTCTTACGCGTTCAAGTAAATCCTGCTTGATTGGATTTATTTTTTGATGCCCTAACCGCACGCTTATATATGGAAAGCTTAGATTTGGTGAAGTTACTAACAGGGTGTAAGCTATGGACTTCTGTGGCGCAGCGGTTGTGCCTACCATGCGAGAGGTCTCCTGTTCAATGCCCGGCTGTGGGTAAAGAAAAAAATCCCCAGGTCTGAGATGTGTTTAAGTGTGTGATGTCGCTGTTTCTGGTTCGCACGCCACAGGACATCCTCTTGTGGAGCCAGAATCAATGTATGTGCCTGTATATATATTTTGGTTTATGTTCATCTCCTTATCTAAATTTGACCCGCTGGAGTAATTGAGAAATAGCCTAGTAAGTTATTAATGCCATGCCCAGAGTCATTAATTGATTAATTAGGGATGTTATTTACCTTAAACGGTTATTGATATCTCATATGACTTGATTAAAGAGTTTTTTGATCCTTATAATTTATACATATCTGGCAAGATTCTAAACGACATTAAAAAGAAATAGGCGCCATTTTTCTGGTGAATTTTGGGAGGGAAAAAATGCGAGGCGCATTTTTCACGATGTAGCGCAATAAAAATAATTATTTTATTATTTTAGTTATTCGTTATAAAGTTAATTGTATTTTTCTTATTATTTTCTCTTTGATCTACACGTTTTGTACAATTATCCAATGACAACAATTTAGGTACCTATCGATTTTATATCACATTTTTCTCGTAACCTATTATTGTACTATTGGGGCGCCGATCACTGCATGTTTACTGAAATTAGTGTAATATGTGTAACATTTGAGAGAGATTAGGGGATAATATGAATGCATTATCGGTGTTGAGTTGAAATACTTCATAATTAATACTTTTATCTACACACGTATCATAAACCCTCTTTACTGCGTACAAAAACCGCACGTTACGATCAGCATAATGTTAAACTACTTGGTAAAAACTCATTTCTTATCTGAAAAATTACACATTATGACCATAATGTGTAGTTTTTCTACATATTATGACATTCAAATTTCGAACGCCGACGCCCGCCTGCGTGCCGTCCCTAGTTTGTTTGTGAAGTTGGTACTGACATTCAAATTTCGAACGGCGACGCCCGCCTGCGTGAAGTTGGTACTACAGAACAAGCTAAACAATTGCAGAGCCGCAATGCCTTTCAAACATGCGGTTCCTGAACACATCAAAGAGAGCTTATGATATGTGTGTAGATAAACTAGTGTATGTAACTGTACATAATTAGGCATTATGCAGCAGTTAAATAAACTACTATTCTATTTAGCTAAGTTATACATACACATTATTATACATATACATACACATTATCAGTATTACTAATTAAAAATATATGAGTTGTATCATGACAAAATAAAAAAGCCTAACGCCTTTTCCCATACGGAGTGGCAGCGGCACAATTGTGCCAACGTTTATCTAGTTATACAATACTTCATTTTGAATGACAGGGGGCTATAGCCCATCACCGCAGCTATGGAAAAACGAAGGTTTCCTCACATTGTTTTCCGTCACCGTTAGAACGTCCGTATAATGTGCTTATGATCCATTACTTTTCTCATTGACTATGTAGGTCAGCACCGGAATTCGAACCTGCATGTCCTGCGTGAGAAGCAAGCGTGAAACCTACTTGACCACGGAGCTCTATACGAGTTGTATACACCAGAAATAAGTAAAACCTTACTAAAAATCACCAAAAAGGCAAATCGCATGTATACAGCTGTTATAACAAGTGCATAATTTTATGAAGATTTATACACTGCTTATACAGGCCCATGGGCCTTACACTCAATATATCTATTGAGTGTATAGAAACAATATTAGGACAAAATGGCGGCCCACTCCACAAACACATGATTTTGACGTTGGATTATGTGATTTGAATAAGTTATTTTGAGTTTGCATAAAATGGGTGGATGTGCAACTTCTAAATATTAGAAAACTAGCCACCTCAAAGGAGAAGAAAAACATATGACACTAAATGATAAACTCGTTCTCAAAAATGACAAAACAAACAAGCGAATATGTCAAATAGAAAATACGTTCGTAGACTGGTTTCCAACTTAATGACAATTTAAAATTTATTTAGATCATGAAATTACGTAGTTTCGTGTCATTAAAAGAACTGGAAAATGCATTTTTATAACTATGTGTTTCAATTTCAGCACCAAAATAAGCTTAAATATCACCACACGGTTAAATTTTCTTTAATAATTGGTTATTATTATGCAGAAAAAACGTGTTTGAACGTACCTTTGTGTTGTGATACCAGCGTGCAAAATAAATAGGTCGTATAGTGATACAACCTTTAACCAGTGTTTTAGTCATACTGGTGGATCTGCTGCATACAAGCTTTATCTACTTTTTAACTATTAGAGTGTAACACAGCGCTGAAATCCTTCATTAGAACGACTAATATTTAGTAGAAAGACTGAAAGAATTAGTAAATTTATGATGAATGCAATAATTCAAAGAAGTTGCCATAGCAACCTAAGTCATATTTGCGACAATTTTTCGTCGTATTTTTAAGAATTTTTGAGAATGAGAATATATTTTCGAAGATTGAAGGAAATAATTATGTGACCTGCCCCGTACTGACAATCATCCTCCTTTTCTGTGAAAAATATTGTAAGAATAATATTGTAGTTATTTTATTCATATTTGCTCCTCATCTCTTTTTGATTTCAACAAAATATACAAATTTTTGCAGATATGTAGATATCTGGGTAGTGGGCAGTGCTCTTCGCCCTTTTATCTATTAGAACGGTTTAAATCTCCAAAACTACAAAACATCCAACACTCTATATTATATCTACATAACTTAGCGATACAAAAAATAAAGAATGTGTTGGTTCCAACGAAAATAAAATGTTTTTAGCACTTGCGGTTGAAGATTTCCAAAGTAAATTCAAATCTGGAACCGGATTAATGGTTAACTAAATGACTTCGAGTACGGTCGGAAGCGGTTAACCTTTGTTCGATGAATAAACAAACAAACAATTATTCCAATTATTATGTGTTCGTAAGCATCGGTTATGTTGCCAAACCCACTCATGTCCTTTGTCAGTGCCATAGCCTCCCACAACACGATAATAAACAAACGATGACGCCAGGAAACGGGCGCCAAAACAACACTATAAACCACTAAAAGATCCCCCCGCACCCCACTCCACCGACGATAAAAATGTGAGCAGAAAAATCACGCCGATTAATATCGCCGAGCGGACGCTAATGCCATATTTTTCATCATTATGTGCTCATTAAAAGAAAAGTAGAGGAATCGGGGAAAAAATGCGAATAGGCAAAGCGTAGACGGAAATATTTCATTCGTTTTTTCTTTATCCTCCTTTGGCAGACATCTGCGCTGCATTTGCCTCAGTTTTGCTTCCTTAAAAGCGTTTTATTATTGCTTTTCTATTTAAGTATCTACCTATATGGTATGTCAGCCCTAAATTCGCAATATATTTCCCTATTTTTTTTTGAAATGTGTAGGTAGTTGGGTGAACAAGCTTTGCTCAGTCATCTTCTCACCACGTACGTGTACGTTACGTGTGAGAGAAGAGCTCATCGATTCAAGCCGCAGAGTTTTCAGTCACTCACATCATCCAGCAATAAAACTCAGCTGTTTTCATCGGTAAATTATAAATGGAAATAAAGCTTTAGTTTAAACGTTAAAAACTCAGAACGCACCAAGAATTTTTGCTACTACCGCTGTATAAATTAAATACATTTACACTTTAATCTTGTTTCTATCGGGAGTAAGGTATTTCCGCTTCTGTCATTAAATACAGGAAAGAATTCTGTTTCGAAGCAAATTTTAGATTCTATTGGTTAGAGCACTTTTCTGTGGCAAATTTATCTCGAATCAAATTTCGTGTATAAATTATCTTATAAATTACAAATAATGGGGAACGTTGTTATTCCTTTCTGCTCAGATATTACATAACAGTTCACGCGCATTTGGACCAATACTTAACTTTTATTAACTTACCTCTGCCTACACAAGTCCTTGGTCCATTCGCAAATAGGTCCATTCAAGTATTAGTCCATTTGAAGATTGCCCCATTCGCGGATTGGTCCTTTCGTGTATTGATCCAAATGCGTATAGTTGTCCAATTGTCCATTGGCGTATTAGCACTTAAGCAAAATAAACATAAGAAATAAATGAAATAGCAAAAAGCAAAAATAAACAAAATTTTGACGTAATAACGAGAAAGTTCTGAGAGCTGATATATCCCGAGTACTCATTACCACCATCAAGAGAAGAAAAGTTGCATAATCTGGAATATGTGCTGCGTCACCAAAATCAATCGATATCAACTGCTTCAAATGGTTATGATGGGAAAGGTTGAAGGGAAACGGAGCGTCGGAAGAAAAATAACATTGTGGCTCTCTAACATGATCTCTGCTAAGATATCGTTTTTTGTGACTGTACATTCACCAGTTAAAATGTAATTAACTGCTTACCATCCCATCAAACAGTTTCATCCCAATTGCTGGTACGGATAAGACTGATCAATATTTTTATAGGCCTATTACATCCCATAGACTATAGACGTTTACAAAAAACTTAGATAGAAATTTTCCAGTACCGGATTCTTATGAACAGAACCCAAACAAAATTTATTCAGACTTCTTCAACATTATTCAAACATTAAATATTTTAATAATTAAATCATTTTAATTAAAAAAGTCAGTGACAACAAGGGTAATCCTAAATTTAATAACGGGCAACCTTTTGGTATCCGTAAACGTAGTTTTCTTGTATCACCTTTATGAACAAGAAACCCAACTTTATAGAAAATTTCAAGAATATGTTAAAAAATATTCCAAAAGTTGTTTTGTAGAACTGCAAAAATTTTACACATTACAAATAGATAAATAAATAAAAATAAATGCAGTCCATTTATGTCCCCACCGAGGGGTACAGGCCTTTACCCGGATTCGAGTAAGTCATACTCTACCAGGCTGGCTCAGTGAGGATTGATGGAAGGGTGTCGGGCTTGTGGCCAACCCGACTGTCAGAAAATACCAAGCTGCCCTATTAGGGCCTCTGACACAGCTTTACGACTACTGCCACCGAGTAGCAATAGTGGCCGGGACCTACAGCTTAACATGTCATCCGAAACAAGAAAGTGTCCGAAACAAATGCCACATAGAATGGACACCCATCCAGTGCCCGTCTCGTCCGTTGGCTTAGCGGTATTCGCACATCGGAAGCGATCGTGCAGGTAGTAACATTAATAGAAAAATACAAAATTCTAATGAAATAAAAACCTGTAAAACTGAAAAACATATACCAAGGGACAATGGTTTCTGCTTAAAGATAGGTGATGATGTTGTTTAATCCAACGCTGAAGTAGCTCGAACTTTCGAAACATTCTTGACCAACGCACTCTTGCCCACAAAAGAGCGTCTAAATTCATCTCCATAAAAAAGACTGTCAAAGACAGCAGTCAGTAATTTATATTTTAAAATATCCCCAGAATTTAGAATACTTAACTTAAAAGATACTGAAGGCCTGTAGTATATCAGTCAAAGTCATTACTTCAGTAATTATTGTAAAAACCCCTTAGCTTATATATTAAATAAATGTGTTGACGATGGAGTTTCCTGGACCTCATAAAACACAGTAAACTGATACCTCTGTTCAAGTCAGGAGGTTTGTCTTGGTGAACCTTATATTTCAGACCAAAATCTGTAGATCCAGCAGCAACAAAAATATTTGAAAAGATCATGCTGAGTCAAATGCGAAAGACCGAGGGGGATATAGTGTGGAGCGGCACTGGAAGAAGATACAGAAAGAAGTATCTTTAGAATGGAGATAGCAAATTTCAATCAAAGGCAACATTCCTTTATTTTTTTATCTACACACGTATCATAAACCCTCTTTACTGCGTACAAAAACCGCACGTTACGATCAGCATAATGTTAAACTATTTGGTAAAAACTCTTTTCTTATCTGAAAAATTACACATAATGACCATAATGTGTAATTTTTCTACATATTATGACATTCAAATTTCGGACGCCGACGCTCGCCTGCGTGCCGTCCCTAGTTTGTCTGTGAAGTTGGTACTGACATTCAAATTGAAGTTGGTGAAGCGTGAAGTTGGTACTACAGAACAAGCTAAACAACTGCAGATCCACAAGGCCGGTCAAACATGCGGTTCCTGAACACATCAAAGAGAGCTTATAATATGTGTGTAGATAAACTAGTGTATGTAACTGTGCATAATTAAGCATTATGTAGCAGTCACATAAACTACTAGTAAAGAAACAAAACTGTATTCATTTTTTTTAATACGCTTTCCACGCCCTTGAATTGCTAACGTTCGAAAAAAAACAACCTGTACTTTTGTGGCATCAATCGATAGGGTCAGTCATAAAGATCAAATCTCTCTAATAAACATGGTAAATTAAATGAAAGAGATCCATGAAAGACAAAATAAAGCAATTTTACTAAAGGAATGTTAAAATACTTCAAAGATACTTTATTGTTATCTACATAACAATAAAGTATCTTTGAAGGATTTTTTTTTAATTAAATGATGAAGAACTATTTATGTTAGAAAATTGCAATTATCTTTTCACGTATTTGTAATGCACACTTTATTACATGCAACATAACTGCGTGTGGCAGTCTCAGTCTAGTCTTAATATGAGATTTTCCATTTGAAAATGCAACAGGCAAATACGACGCCGTGCATCGATAGTCTTCTGTTATCTACATGTGATTGTTTTAAAAATTATTTCATATTTTATAGTTAAAACCATTTTATTTAATGGAAGCTTATTTTTAAATCGCCAAGGTGTAAATTTAGCTCTCCGGTGGTACGGAGAGAGATATCGGGACGACAAGAAACAATTCGATTCGTTTTGAAGCGAATGGTAGATAATCTAAAAAATACTGGTAGTTACAAAAGCCAACATTGACATATTTTGAAGCATATCCAAAGGCTTCAAGCAGAGAAGCTACCGAAGAAATTGGTTGTGGTACCACCCATACTCGGGTACTTAAAGTGCTGGATAAGTATAAGTATAAATGTTATCACGATGGTTGGTTGGTTCATAAATGACATACATCCTGGAGATACTGAGAGACGACTACAATTTTATCAAAACGTGCTAACATATGTTACCCGTAACCGAACTTTTGAGTTACATTGTGTGATCTAAACAAAACTAACTTTACAACTGCCGCAATTACCATTATTGGTCTAGAGTGAATCGTGTTGGCGTACTTGAAACTAATAGTAAAGTAATACTCTCTTTCAACGTTCGGTGCGGCATTATGAGAAATATGGTTATGTTAATACACTTTCATGAAGGTCGTATATCTTGAAATACCTCTTAAGAAATGAGTTGAATGTTTTACCCAAGGCCGAATGCGAAATGTTGCTCCAGCCCATAACAGCAGAATCACCACTTCATATCTTAATAACAATTTCAACACCTGGATGGTACAAACGCCACAATCAAATGGTCGGCGAGATTACCAGACCTCACCCCTCTGGATTTATTTATGAGTATTTTTAAATTTCTTTGAATTGCGTTTTGTTTCTTTTCAGAAATAACGTAATGATTTCTTTGAGTTAAATTTGCATCTCCATTGTTAAGAGTACTTGCCCTAATACACATAAACGTTTACATACAGGCACATACATTGCTTCTGGCCCCACACTAGGATATCCTGTGTCGTGGGAACCAGAAACAGCGACGTAACACATAAATTTTATCATCATATATAAACATCCAAGACCTGGGGTTTTTTTTTTCTGTATCCCCAACCGAGGATCGAACCCTCGCATGGTAGGCAGATTCACAACAGCAGAGGTCTACATTATATACCTGTATAGTTAAACAACCCTCATATATCGTTCATTATACAAGCTTTATTTACTATTTAAATTTTACAGTGTTATAGCTCCGAAATAGGCCTTTTTTATTGGTCAGGCAGCGAAAGTGCTACTTTAAAAACTGGCACATCTTTAGACAGTGAGTAATGATTGAAAACAGAATATAAGTAGGCATTTATTTACTGTTTGCTACATTTACTCTGAAAACTAACTACATTTATATTGACGCAATCTGATCTTCAACCAGCACAAATAGGTGTAGACACATAAACACGTCTACAACTAATTCGTACCCAGCGAAGCATCAAATACTGACGTCAAGTATACTGAACTCATTCGTGTGGAAACTAGTGATGTGACATAATATAGCATTTCCAACCGCTAACGGTAAGGCCGGGGAAATGCCGCGTGTAAAATAAAATCGAACATAATCAGCGATAAGTAACTATCAATAAAACCGGTCAAATGCGGGTAGGACGTCGGACCGGCTGGCACATGAAGGCACCTCATGTAAACGAAACTCTTACACAGTATTTTGTACGTGTATACCCTTTTAATTATTAATAATAAAATATTAAATAGTAGGTAGGACTATATTCAACACCATACATCGAAACATTGAAAAAGAGTTTTGGTTAACGAAACTCTGTGCTCATTGAAACCGAAAGTGTATAGAAATTGAGTAACTAATATACAGAAATAAAATCAAATATGATAAAAACTTAATATTATTTATTATAATTGGAATGACCAATTATTAATCGTGCACAAAAGCACAAAACTCGATACTCGATAAGATCAGGAGAGTCCAGTTCAGTTCGCCGATAAACAAATAAAACAAAATGGCTATTATATAATAATTTCTTGCATGGGTATTACTTTTAAATCTTAAAAACTGGCATGTGTCATTATTTGTTGTTATAGCGGTAATAGAAATACACCCTCTGTGAAAATTTTAGCTCTCCACCTATTTCGGTTGATCCGGAAGAGCCCGGTGACAGACGGACGGACAGACGTACACCGGAGGCCCGTTTGGCACTCTTTGGGTAAGGAACCCTAAAAAAAGTTATCAGCAACCATATAATTTTTTATTGTATTCAAAACTCCATATTTTTGCCATTTTAATTTGATTTGTAGCTCCTACAATGCTCAAATAAATACTCAACTTTCAGCATAACCGATATAAAAAGAGTTATAAACCATGCTCCATCCGCACTTAAGCCTATATTGACCCTGCGCTGCGGTGCCATGCCATGCCAGTAACAGCATTACTATTCGAATAATTTGATCAGACGGCCGCGGCCGGTGACACAGCCGCACCGTCGTAGGCTGACCTAAATACTACGCGTGACGTCACCCGTGTCACACTGCACAGCCCACCTGCATTGGTTACACAATAATGTGCTGTCCAATCACAGAATAAAACCGTGTCAATTGGTTAACGTTAATAACCAATGGTATAGAGTCTGAGGCGTGGCCTGCAGATGGCATTCTGCCAAAGAGCTCTGGCGGAGCTTGCAGTAAGTGAGCCGTCTACATAGGCCGATGCATCGGAGTCCGCCGCGCCTCTTGGCGAGGTTATTCGGCGATGCTCTATTTATTTCCGAGAAGTATACAAGCGAGAGGCATATAGTTCCTGGTAGGCTTGTTACTGTTGCTATCAAGCGGCATTGCGGTTCTTTAGGTAAACGCTTTCAGTTGGTTGGCAGACCATCTATGTTTTATTTTGTGATGAACTAGAAGTAATTCATGGAGATACGTAACGATTGCCAATAGGCAATAGATTAAATAGGTATTTGAAGTCTTATTTTTATTGTAGACGATATCGGAGTGATATCGTCTACTTGGCCAAACGAAATATTTTATCAATATGTGGCTATTATAAATTGTAACTAACAGAACCCTCAGCACTCGGCATTTAAAGACTAAAAACACCAGTGCATTACTCCAGTAAAGGTTAGATAACTAAACAAAAATTAAATCCTGCTAATTCAAAGTATCAGTTACATACAACAAGCTACAATGCCCAACTACTCAGTATCCTGTATTTAAAGTAAAATTCTCTTCATTATCTCCCTTGTTAAGCGTTCGTATTTCAATCCTACAGAGTAAACCTACTCGTGTTTTAATTTGTCTGTGAAAACCATTCGACAGGTTACCGTTGCCATGGCAACAAGTGAAGTGCGCAACAAAACGGTCCAAAAGGCTCCGTACCTAACCACTTATATGTCTTCTATAGTATTATGATAGTTTAGCATTAGGTGCATATCATATATATATATAGAAAAGGAATACGAATGTAAACGAAAGTGGCAGCGCAAACAATGCGCAAACAAAAATAATGTAGCGGCAAACTACATAAAAATGTTTCAAAATAAAGTACGCAATTTCGTCAAAAAAAAACAAGTTTAGGAAAACATAAGTATTATCCACATTTTGAATGCAATTCCGCAATGAAATTAGATTACAGTTACAGGAAAAAATAAATCAGCTTAGATGTATTTTCGTAATTAAAATATAAAAAAAAACAATCGCGTTTTCCTTCAGTGAGAATTTTTATCAAATACTTATTAATAAACGTTAGCCCAAAAACCAATTCTGTAGATGACTTTATAATGGAGTAAATGGATTCGAAAAAAAATATCTTTTTTTGGTATCGCACTAAGATTATTGTAATTAGGTTGTTGAAGTAACTACTACATGTTTTGAAGTAAAACTTCTAAGGGGATGTTATAATGAGGGGTAAAATTTATAGAATTTGTATGAAGTCGTCTCATTGTTGGGTAATGCTGTGACAGTTCTAGACTATTAAAAAGCACAGCTATTGATTTTAAAGCGCTCTCTAACAGAGCAGATTATGTTAAAAATAATGTTATAAATAAATATATATATTAATTAGTCAGAGGAACAGTTAATAACACGATGAAATTAATAAAATATAATAAATTAAACCAGATTTGTTCGAAATACTGTGCAATATACTAACGTCATTTTGTAGTTACTTTTTTAACTATGTCATATTACCACATTCGCATTCACCAAATCTCTTGGTAGATATTACCTCGCCTTTGTACAAGTTTTTTCCTTTAAATATTTTTTTTGTTTTCTTTGCAGTAAAGTATAAGTATTGTATATCGGTTAGGATTGCATTATTTATTTCTTCGTTTATTATATTGTTATCCTCTGCCGTAAACAACAAATTTTCTGAGCACGAGATTTATTTCGACGACGTGCTGCTCGAGTATAAATATATATTTTCTCATTATAACGACTCTTTAAAAACAAGCCTTATGTAGCAAGTAAAAAAATGTCAGGGATTCATCGCTTTTAATTAATAAAAAGTCCACGCTCCATCAATGTATATCTTAGTTAATAAACATTTTAGAATAAAATACAGGAATATATAATTAACAATTCATATGTTTTCTGTAACAAAATATGATTTCGTTTATTTTGGAGCAGATTATTCATGCATAGAAAATGAATATCCGGTATCATATAGAATAGAAAAAGAGATAGATAGATAGATAATCACTTTATTCAATGTTACAACACACGTTTATAATTTCAGACAAACAATTCATTCAGCAGCAGTAAACAAAAACATGCATTGCAAACAGAGAAAAGGCTCTGACTCAGCAAAGTGTTGCAGAAGATGTGCAACGCTGATATTCTGCCAGAACCTTGGTAAAACTTACACACAATTATTAGAAGCTTATAATAAATAATTAATTACAATTATCATATAATTATTTTATTACATGAAGTTGCTAAAGCTTGTGAAGCACAAAATACTAAGTTATATTCAGAATTACTACAGTTTTGAATTCCGACTTCTATGAAACTGATACACAAGCACGACACAAACTCCACTATGAACGTATTTATTCCCAGAAATGTTAACGAAGCAAGTCCTATCGTATTTCAATGCAATGAAAACAGATACGAGCCTGTACTAAATTAAACAACCTACGAGAAAACAAGTTCAACAAACAGTTAATTTCTCCTTTAGAGGTAAAAGGAAAGACCGTCTCTTCAACTCATTTCAACAATGAGACCTATCAAATATTATCCAAAATACGTTACATATAATTAAGGTATCTATTATGTAATGTTATTACATTTTTCACCATATTTGTTCAACAAAAGTATAGGTATGGCAAAAGGATGAATATTTTCGGGCAAAAATAATACGAATTACTTAATGTATAATCAAAACAGCTTTTTATATCTAATACAATCCGGTGATTCAATAAACGGTACTATTTTGTTCTCAAACTAGATTCATAGTTGTTTATGCTTTGCAGGTCTAAAGTTCGACCTTAGAACACTTCCAAACAAAATGGCGATCTTAGACCGACCCATCTAAAATTCAAAGATAACATAAAACCCAGCCTTCGTTGCTCCGGAAGAGAGTGCAGATAAATTGCTACAAATACGTACATAAGCTGCAGACTCGCTGTAACACAGTGTCTGTGCCTAGATGGGTGCGACTTCTTTTAGCACAGTTTTGTTGAATGGCCGAACGGACGAACTGCTCTATTCAAATAATGGCCGCCTCATCTTCCCGCCAACCAGCAACATTTCGAGGCATCGCGATTTTGAACCTCAGCATGCCATGGTCATAAAATTTAAAACCTATAACGGGAAAATGCACTCATGCATCGTTGAGGGGTTAATTGGCATAATGGCGGAGTCATTTCCCGAAAGAGATACTGAGACAGCATGTCTTGACCCCTGTGACGATGCAACAGCAGTTGTGGTCCTACCGTGCGAGAGGTCGGAAGCGTCATAATCGCCCACTGGTTATAGGATTTTAATTAAATTAAATTAAAATTAATTAGGATATTAAATTAAATTAAACTTAGATTCAATAAGAGGGCATAATGTACTAGATTAAAAAAAACACAGGGCTGTGTTGGATATCAGATTAAAAGGCTAGTGGCTCTGTATGCTGTAGACCTTGCGAGTCTGTTCGTCGAAAGCTGAACTTTAAACTACAAACTTATGAATGCACCTGGTATTTTACATTTAGTATGAAAGTCCCTGCACCAATAAATGTGTAATCTTCATTTTGCGATCTATAATACAACCTATTGTCTTTTATCAAAATTATAAAGCCTTTGACACTCTCAAGGTCTCTAAAAATCCAAAGACACCTCATGTCCTGAAATATATCAAGCCATATACCCAAAGTATGTGCTTTTTAGGGTTCCGTACCCGAAGGGTTCCAAACGGGACCCTATTACTAAGACTCCGCTGTCCGTCCGTCCGTCTGTCACCAGGCTGTATCTCACGAACCGTGATAGTTAGACAGTTGAAATTTTCACAGATGATGTATTTATGTTGCCGCTATAACAACAAATACTAAAAAACAGAATAAAAGAAATATTTAAGGGGGCTCCCATACAACAATTCTTTCAATACCACATACAAACTTATGGATGCACCTGGTTACGTACATGGAGTGTGAAAGTAACCGCACCAATAACTTTGTAAACAATATTTTGCTGTGTAAAATCCAAACTATTCACTCCACACCATCGCTTCCATTGAACGGTGGTACGAAACCCTTCGTGCGCGATTTAGACTCGCACTTGACCGGTTTATTTACATTTTCAACGAGCACATCTTCGCCATATTTTTTTTACAAAAACTGAATCTTCAAAAATATTCAATTGAAATTATAATCATAATCATAAATATTTATTCATTGCTTACATGTGGTACAAAAACCACAAAATAAGAATTAGACCCAAAGCATACAGGGGATTGCAAAATTGTTATCATACCTATACTTAGGTTTAAGGTAAGTATATAATCATTTACTATTTTAACACACAAGCCACCTAAAATACCGAATCTGCCTTCAAAATTTCACGAGAATAGGTTGGGAAATGCGACCTGTAGTCCTGACGCACGCCATACGAAATATTTTTGGCCAGCTGAACGGAGACGCTACGTCGCGCTTCACGCTCGCTCGGTCAATTACTAGCCATTGCCCACTGATATGCTTGTAATAACTCGATAATTGTGAATAAATGTACGTAAAACACTAAGGTTAACACTAATGCTACTTATCGGAATTTGACAATTGAGGTAACGTTAGAAGCGTATTTATCGTCCACTACTTAAAGGCTATGTGACGTCACACTAAATTCAATATGGTGCCTTTTATGGGACAATCGTTATGGATTTAAGAACTTCTGTAGACCGGGGGGTCCCATCCTTTCCAGGCAACAAGTTCCAGGGACCAGTTTGTCAGTCCACTTAAGGCGCTGTTCCAAGATGTGCAGATACTCGAGCGACCGACGCTTCCAGAAATACTGAGAAAACTGCTGCAATATCAAATTGACAAGATAGACAACAAACATGCAGAAATAATCACCCATCAAACAATCTGGCTGAAGTCCTTACACACACCGTATCCTCCAACCATTTCCATAATCGTTCGACCTTGGTAAAAGATTTCCCTATCCGCATACTATCCGACAGCAAAGCAGTTCTTCAAGCCCTACAAAGCAACACCATCAGTTCTGGGCTTATATACGAGTGTCACCAAGCCCTGTCAGAGGTATGTAACCACAATATGGTTACCCTGCAATTGATAAAGGGACACAGTGGCTCGCGCGGCAACCAGGCAGCGGATGCACTGGCAAGGTTGGGTTCGGAACAGACGTTGAAGGGACCAGAACCCATAATACCATTACCATTCAGCTGGTTGAGGAAAAACCTACGACAACACACAAAGGTAACTCACCAACAGTATTGGTCAACCTTGGATACCTGCAAGCAAGCCAGACAGGCCCTCCCGATGATCAGACCCGGATTGTCGCATAAGCTTCTGAAGCTCAAGAGGCCACAGCTTCGCTTGGTAACCGGAGCGATAACTGGCCACGCTTTGCTAAATAAACACTTACACACTCTAAATGTCACGGACAGCTCCCTGTGCAGAGCCTGCTTGGAGGTTGAGGAGACAGCCACCCACGTCCTGCTGGAATGTTCCGGCGTGACCATCTACCGGGCAACACACCTTGGGACGCCGAGGTCGCTCCAGGAAGTCGGCATCATTAATGATATAGGAGCTGGGTTGGCAGGAGTAGTGCCCCCAACCCACGTCACGCAAAATAGGCGCAAAGTTAAGACGTCGAGTTGTGGAAAAGTGGCCCGCGCTAATCTATAACTATATAACTATCGCTCGACCTAAAACAGCCTTGAAAACCAGAGTATGGGAAATGCCGCTGTCTCCGGTTGGGTGGCAACAAATGGTTGAGCCATGAATTCCTAGCGGGGACCCCCGCTGCCCCACGCTGCCTGGTCCATTCGAGCAGGCCGGTCGCTATATGCAATCGGGTCCCAAATCGCTTCATACAGCCCACGCGCCTCCGGCTCTGATCCCACCCCCCCACCGCCCCCTGTAGGACGGAGGGCGGATTTTCAGCTGAGGACGTTTCATGTCGAAGAACCACTAGCAATGTTCCCCCGAACAAAGTCTCCGTCATCACCCTGAGTACGTCCCTGTACTGGTGACCCTACCCGATCATGCCACTGGTACCATGTGGTACCATGCCCCTGTGATATGGGTACCGAGTCGCGACCGAAAACTCAGGACCCCCGGGGAACATACTGAGTGCGGCCCTGTACTCCAGTACGCCCCGAAGCGCATCCGAAAACTCAGGGCCCCCATGGCATGAATCTAAGTACAGCTCTGTGCGCGACCTCGGTCGCCCTGTATTGGAGTGCGTCTCTGTTCCTGCTGTTGGCCAGACCGGTCCGTATACAACAACTCGTTATGCGGTCTATTTCAAATGTCTCTCTGGCTAGACGCGGACCCAGGCATTTAAAACAACAACGTCTATTTCAGTAGCGCGACCGTGATTCTTTTAACCCTCCAGAAGGCACCATTCAAGAAAAGAACCTCGCTCTTCTTACCAGTTGTAGATCCCCTCAGGGCGGTGTTCCGGTCTGGGGCCCATAGCCAGCTGGAATCTCTGCTCACCGCCGTGAAGGTCTCTACCGACGGCGTTACGCCGAGCAATAATCTTAAATCCTATCACTCACGGTACCTTGCTAGCGCCGTTTCTGCTGCAGCTTCTCCGAACGCTGCCCGCGTTGCTTCTGGGTGCACCCAGACTGATGATGAAGATGCCGTCCACAGCACTTTTGCCAGCAAGGTCACTCAATCCCCGTCTCAGTCTAATATGCGTGGCTCCCCCGCAGATCTTCTTAACACGCTAATCGAAGCTTATAGGCCTGGAGAGTTACCGGCGCCACTCTCCGGTAAAGGCCTTCCTTGCAACCCAAAATTTGGTTATATCCGTTCAGACAAGTCGCGGGGCCGAAATAAGGCTAACAAAAACTCACGGTTTGATGGCAGATCGCCTATCAATCCGTTGGTATAAAACTAAAACTAATATATCGTGATCCCGCATGAGCCAAGTTCAAGAAATTATAAAAAATCATTAAGTCCAAGTGACATTTCCAATCGATCATAGACCAGAATGTAGGGTGCGTTCCGATTTACACTATTCGTGGCTAAACCGCAAATAGGCCCGTTTGGATCTAAACATCGAGGTTCGACAATCTGGGTGCACCCAGAACCGCCGAGCAGCTGTCGAAGGGTTGCAGCAGTAAAGTCTCTAGCAAGGTACCGTGATAGCAGTTAAGGATAGCGCGGTGGATCACCGCCCCTTAGATATCGTCACGGCAGTTGACTGTGTTTTTAGCTGTCTATAGGTCACAGCAAAACACTGCCTTGATGAGTTCTTTAAAACTAAATATCTAACTATTCCTCGCTGTTTTACTTGCATTTAGTAGAATTGTTAGAAATGACCGTCCGGTGGTAATCGGTTTAATTCTCTTTATAGCGCAATATATAGCGGGTCTTAGTTTTTGTACGTATTGTTGTGTGCATTTTTTTACTTTACGTGTGGATTGTTAACGTTTCATTTTGCCCCTACCTACTTTAATTGAATCCTCAAGTACGCTACTGCTTTTAAAAACCCTTCAAAAGTAAAACATAATAACAAACAAATTGTTTAAGAAACTTCTTTTCCCTTTGGTTGTTGGGAGTATTTTGTTTACCAGGCTTCATTCTGTTTTCAATGTTTAACAAAACATTGCATTGAAACACGATATGATTGCTTCGTTAACATTTCTGTGAATGTACGCTCATTGCGGGGATTCTGTTGAGCTTGTGTCACAGTTTTACAGGAGCATGACTATATTTCATACTGTACAACAGAATACGGATTGTGTATCGTATATGTTTAATATTTTTTTCCTTTTGGGCATATAATAAAAATGTTGAGTTAGGTAGCACCGGCTCACATAGCGGTCTAGATGCTCCACTTTTGCGTAAAACGGGATCTGCGACGCTCTTTTTATTTACTTACATTTAGGTCTACTTTATAATAATAAAACCATTCATCAAAGGGAATGCACTATTCTTGCTTATTTAATTTTTGTATGGGCTGGCCATTTTGACACGACTTTCGAAGCTGCTAGTAATATAATAGGTTGATTAAAAGTAATTTGCGTGTTTTGTTTTGGGTGGACGTATATAAATATCATTATTTGAGAAATTTAAAAACCATGTTAAAGCGACTTTGTCGAAAAAGAGATATTACAATGTTCAAAATTACTTAAATGATGGGACTGTATGGGGTTAATCTAGCTCAACACAGACCTTTTTTTTTTTTTATCTTATTTATTTTATAAGCCATACATCTTATGATTAAGTCAGCTTAAAAATAATTAACAAAGTTACAGTGCTTACAGTATTACTTTAACAAAAGAAAATAACATTAAATAAATCTAAAATTGGTTAGTTACATAAGTATTTTGTAGTGTTCCCATCTGAGATTCAAAGAGGTTATCAAGAAACTTAAGAATCTGTTACTATACTCGACAGTGAACTCTGAGCTTAGAATTCGATGGAAAAGGAAGAGAAGATCCCCCTCAGAGCACCGAGTTTCTTCGAGGAGGTCCAGCCTTGGTTGTTCATTTATTTTACACTCGAGAACTAAGTGAAGGAGGTCCTCCTCCCTCTCACATCGGGTACAATTAGGGTCGTCTCTTTTATTCATAATGAAACTAAATTTGTTAAGTGGGATGTGGTAGGTTCGGGTTCGGAAGCAAAGAATTAGTTCTCTTCTGTTGAAGCTTCGTGAGGCAAACCAAGGTACGCGAGGTGGTTCGTCTACAAGTTGTTAATAATTTTGTAATTATTTATTCTTGCTTATTAATTATGATAATGACATAAGTATATATATTTTGTATTAGTTAAGCATAAGCAATTTTTAAAAGAAATCTAAAAATCAATCTGTGGGAGTTTCTACGCCCTTCATCTCCCACAGTGGTCCAATATAGAGAAGTGGCAAAAAATGACGATTTCTAAGTATATGTAAATATCTACAGTAATAAAGACATTTGGAATTTAGGAATTTTGGAATTATCACCATCAATGACTGATCATAGTCATCGATTTTTGATCCAAAAGAAATACTTTACTTACTCTGTAGTTCGAACCGAGAATACCACCGGTACATTGTCCGGCACGATACCATCACATATCCTCATTCCAACCAATCGACGAAAGAGCTGGTAAATAAAAGATTAATAAAATCTACTAAAACTCATTAATTTGCAGGACTCCATTCCATACGATGGCAGGCATGTAATCCGCTTTAGCCGGAGCGTGTGATTTCTGCTGGGCGACCTTTGTCATACTCGCATTACGTACCTATCGTGTCGCCTGTCTGGGTGGACAAAGCCCCATTCAATACAATATTTCCACCCACAGGGCGTTCATTAAGCTCACCGTAATAGCTCTATTGTCTAGCTATATGGACCCTTTGATCGAAACTACATTGTACTCTAATACGCGGTCAAAACAATACTTCTCATTATTTTGTACCTTGTCATATCGTATAGTAGGCTATGAACATTTTCAAAAACGATATTTCGAGCGGAACATCCAATGTAAAATGTCCACGGATGTTGTAAAGACACTTCATTTTAGATAATTAATGGCAGAAGCAGCCGTAAGGGTCATAATGTCAACTCTTGCCGTATCCAACCTTACATGTGACTGTGAGAAGATGTAACGAACTCGCTGATGACATGCCATTGTGAGAGCGTAATCTGATCATGTCTGAGCCTGATTAATTATTCAGAAACGCAGCCATTCATTGGTGGTCGGGTAGGCTGTAACCGAGAGTTACGTGTTGATACTTTGGTCATAAAACAGACCAGCTCGGTGGGCTATTGATTCATATCCCTTAATGCCCCCTTTGCATTTAATCACTTATGTCGGTATGTTCAGTTTTATAATTACAACTACAGCTTTGATGGAATATACAATACAAGAATATAATAACATTGCATTTCGCCGGAAGTATTATTTTTCTTCTCTGAAAATGATATTATATTATTTGTATTTCCTTTAGTGCGTGCGTGACTTATGTTATGTTGCTCATCATCTTTTTGGCTTTTTTCATTGCGTACAACAATACACAAACAAACCCAAAACAGATGTCGTCTATAATACGCATCCTATATTGACATGACATTCCATTAACCATAACAAATATCCCAATAACACAGATACCTATTATCGGATATTAAACAGGTGACTAGAGACTATTATGGAATTTCAGGCTCCAAAAGCGATTAAATCTTAAGACGCTAAGTCGGAACGACTACTTGGAGAATCATGTGGGCTTTAGTCTCTCTAATTAACGATGATTTGCTTGCGAGTAAATAAAACACGACACAAATCTCCTATAGTGGCAACTCAGTTGTGACCCCGCCGCAATATTTTATTGGGTGGAGATTTGTAGTATCGTAATAATACTACCTGATTATAGCATACATTCCAGTACCATCCAGGCTATGGGGGTAGATTGATGCTTACCTGGAACAACATAATTATAAATTAGTTAAACCTGAAGGTTGAAGTCTAGCTTTTACTTCGCATAATGGCTATTCAATGAATTGGTAAACGTGGGCACTACTGTGCCTCTGCCACTCCATATCACAATAGACATGACGCTAGGTGTGTGTGTGTGTTTACTGTTTGGAAGAGACAATTTCACTTTAGCCAGCACCCGTTTTAGTATTTACAAAACACGCCGCCTTCGCTGCGCCATGGCGCAACAACATCATCGTTATAGGAAAATATGTCAATTTTCCCCCCACGTAGGTGTGCTTCAGATAAGTACGAGTTGTGTCGAGTTCGCGGGCTTGTCTGTCGCACCATGAGATAAATAGGCGTGGGAGGGGCGACTGTATGCGGTGCAAGTTGAAAACAATGCGTCAAGCAGTTGAGTCGGAACTAAATAGATACCGTTTCAATAATTTATTGTCAGAATTATCGAGTTAAATTAGTAACGATGGGTTACCTACATATAACATGCTTCGGTCCCCATGCTGTCACCACCCTTTGTCGTGGCAAACAGAAACAGAGACGCCACATACATACCTATAAAAACATTCAAGACATTGTTTGCTACCTCCCCGCCTGGGAACCTAACCCGGTCCCAAGTCAAAATGAAAATTGGTTAAGTGCGGTTTGGACACGCACACGGACATGGTTCCGTATCATCGTACAAGACAACTTAAGGACACAAATTAATAAAACAAAAACAAAAAAGTTTATTTCAAAACTAGGTTTCGAAAATAACACCCCTACCCCACAGGTAACGGATTCGACGTCATACCAATTGCGCCACCGAAACGATTAATTGATAGTGCGAAATTATCTATTATATTTGAATGACGATGATTTGGCTATTTTCAGGGGCAGGGATATTGAAATACGTCTCTTAATGGGGACCCTTTAATTAATCAAAACTCGTGTAGTTCATTGTTGTTGCTGTAACGGATCTCTATCTATTACAGTTCATCAGATAGAGCCCGGTGACTGACAGACAGGCAGACAGATGGACATCGGAGGCTTAGTAATAGGGTCCATTTGGCACCATTCGGGTACCTTAACCCTAAAAATTTAAAAGATATTACTAACTTCGGCATTTACAACATCATCCAAGACCTACATTAGGGTTCTCACTGATCGCTGCCCGCCTCTCCCTTGCATCAGCACAACAGCCGCTTGTTAGCAACATGAGGGGATATTGACAGCAAAGGGCACTAGTGAGTACTCCACCTTCCCCTTTAACGAGGACCCTCGCCCTGAAATTTAATCGTGTAACCTCCTGACTGCCTTACCTACTTCGACCTGCGATGGAGGTAATTCGCTCTGGCTTAGTTCTTTTTAGGGTTCATTATCTATCTGTACATCTGTTGGCCGTCTGTCACAATGTCAAAAGTTTTTCATCGTGAGGAATTTTTTTATATGAAATATGAAATGAAATGAAATGAAATATGTTTATTTTCATTTTTACAACAACAAAAGTTCTTAAATAAATCTAGGGTTAATTGATTGTTCTTAAAATTGTAAAACGCTGTCTAGGTGTAACAATACGTTGGTAGTACGCGGAAGGAGCCCTGACTACTACACTAGGAGACCTGTATAGTAGTAGCTGTCTAGGTGTAACAATACGTTGGTAGTACGCGGAAGGAGCCCTGACTACTACACTAGGAGACCTGTATAGTAGTAGCTGTCTAGGTGTAACAATACGTTGGTAGTACGCGGAAGGAGCCCTGACTACTACACTAGGAGACCTGTATAGTAGTAGCCAGTGAGACCGTCACACGAACACTCCACTTATCTATTATATGAGTAAACGTTATTCGGCAGTCGTATAATACAATCAAACAAGAATATAAAAACAAAAACTAAATATATATGATATTTTAACAAGCCTATGTGACAGTAACTAAAAAAATATCTACCTATTTATCACGCCTCCTGTACACACTGTTGAGTAAAGGCCTCCACTTCTTTATGATATTTATTACAGCCCTGGGCCAACCTGATCCACTGCGACCCGGCTATTTTGGCAATGTCATCTGACCATCGGGCGGTTGGTCTGCCTCTCAGTCTACGCGCGTCTGGGCCACCATTCCGTCACCGCCTTGGTCCATCTGCCGTGGTCCATCCTAGCTAAATGTCCCGCCCATCTTCACTTTAACCTTGTGATTCGCATATCCACGTCGTATCTCAACGTTGGGTATGTGATCGCGAAGGTTGTGGGATTTTGGACTTTAGAACGTCTTCCAATTTACCAAAAGCGGCCCAACCAACTGTATGCGCCTAGAGATCTCCTTCACTTGAGAAATTTCGGCCAAAGGATAAACTGTGTCCAAGGTAGATGTATTCTATTTATCTTAGGTTGAGGACCCACAAGATTGGTCATAATTTTGGTTTTGGACAAGTTCATCCCCAGGCCGACCATAAGTGAAGCTTTATGCAGGTCTTCGAGCATCCCGCATCTCTCCATCAGTTGTTTGACTGCGTGAATGTGGTCCATGGTTGAGTATCCATTCCGGAAGACTTCCTGCTCTCTCGGTTGGTATTCACCCAGCGTTCGGGTAATTCTGTTGCATAAGATCTTCACACACAGTTTATAGACTAGGAAAAGGAGGCTGATAGGACGATAGTTACCTAACTTACACTCACTGCCCTTTTTATGAAGGATCGCGACTATGGCATTCTCCCACAATTTCGGAGTGTTGCCTTCATACAGAACTTAGTTGTAAAGTATGGAAAGAGGCTTCAATATTTCCGGAGACCCTGTTTGCAGCTTCTCGACATATATTCTATCATCACCAGAGGATTTACCATGTTTCATTTGGTTTAGAGCATATAAAACTTCACTCTCCATTATCTGAGATAACATTTCATCTCAAGCACCTTGATTGGATCTTGCTCTTGGATCGTGGATATCTGGTGATTCCTCCATTACTGACGCATACAGTTAAGCAGAAACTCTACAACAGTTGCTATAATTTTGCCTCGAAGTGTGATTAGGTTGCCTGAATTATCTTTAAGTCTGTTAATTTCGTCCGTGGAAGCCTTTATGTAACTTGCGCCTGAAAACTTTCGGTCCTTTATTTTGTTTGATTATTTTTGTAATAATGTTTCTGTTTTGTGATGTTAAATCCTGTTTTATAGTATACAAAACAATGAAAAATAATCAATAAATATAATAGATTTTTAAAATATGGCCATAAAATGCGGTAATACAGACCCCTTCGTGAGTGAGTGCGATTTGCCTCTGGCCGGTTTTTGGGGTCTAATGTGCTAGAGCACTTGCGGTTTGAGAGCGGTAGTAATGTAGGCATGTCCGATGCAGGTGCCTGAGAGATGGACAGACTGACTGGCAGTTGTACGTGATTTTGAAATGAACAGGGAAGGGCGATTGTGAATTGTTTCTCTCAACTAACGATTACAATGCTATATGTAGTCTATTTTAGATTATAACGTGGACAAAACTTTGCATTTCCTACTCCGAATGAGAAGAGGCCTGTTTTTATTTAAATTTTATTTATTTGGAGAAAAAACAATGACAAAACATAAAATGTAGACTTACAACATAACATAACCTTGACATCTTAAAAATTTCTCACCAATGAATACCACAAGGCCAGTTTTTTATTTTATTTTTGCTTAATCGTTCAAAGGCCGAAAAAAAAAAGAAGATACTTATAAAAAGGAATAAAAAAAAAATACATAGCGCACGCTGAGACATAATCACATCCAAGAAAGTAACCAAATTGATTTCTGAGACAGTTATACTAATACTGTCATACGATACGAACACAGAATAATTAAGAATTTTACATGGTTTTGGACGAAATATTAACAAGACATAAAGTTGCAAATTCAGTGGAAGTTCTTACATAAATAATAGGTTGAGATTCCTAGACACAAAGTCACTTATTAAAAATATCAGGTTTTCATCCTGCCTCATGTTACAAATTAAAGCCGCTTAAAGTCGACAAACCCATGTGCATCTTCAAAAGAAAAAGCTATCTTCGGTCCAACGACACTCGCATCTGCACCATACTCTTTTAAAAGAACATAAAAAATTATACCTTGCGAGCAAAGCACACTTTGTGACTTTGAAACCCCCTCAAATTCTGAGAGAGTTTTCACGACGGTTTTATGATAAATAACACGCAAATTTGTCTTATTTATCTGCGGCCGAGATTTAGAAGCTTATCATCATAGAAGCAAGGTGGACTACCAAGTACTCAGGAGGCACGGAGAGTAATGTAGTGTCATCGTGAAATAATAAATGATCACACTCTGTCCCCGTCTCGGACGGACGTATCACACCGTCGCGACACGCCGCAGAGCTGCCGCTGGGTACCGAGTCATTCTTCAACACGGCTTTTACATTTACCCTACAAGATTATGGAACCCTTTAATCTGGAAAGAAAATCTTTTACAGTACATTCAGGTGGGACGTTTCTCTTTCTCGCTTTTATTCTCCTATGGCCCGATTTATAATGCAGAATTTACATTCGTGTGTATTGCTTTTGTTAGTGCAAGCATAAAATGTTATATCCCTTCTAGGCTAGGAATAAATTTGTGGTAGATTTTCATCACATGTAACAGCACGAATGATGTTATGAGCTTATTTTCAAAAGTAGTTGCTTTCTGTAGGTAGTCCAGCAGGAAATTAGATGTTCCTGTAAAGGATATTTCCGCGACTAAACAGTAAAATCAATTTCAAAACTGTGAGCGAGTCAAACGGCGCCTCAACAAGCGATGGTGAGCGGCGCACATAAGGACGACAGGAAGTTCGTACAAAGCGCAGGAAATTGCTTATCAGAAGCGAGCAGTAATCAAACCGGTGTGCTTCAATCTAACTTCTGTGCGGACGTTATACTCTGGTTAATGAGATATTTCGTGAAAGTACACTCCCTTCAAATATTGACAAACTTTTCCCGGCGATCCGGGCGGACGGGAGCAGAGCGCTGGATAACTTTTAACTGTCTTAGATAAATTAAGCCTTGCCATTTTCAAACTACATCGTCGTGATCTGTTTTTAGTCTTCTATTTTACGAAAGGGTTGTTTTAAATCATGTAAGAATAAAGAAAGCATTATGTTATTCAAATGTAATTTTTACTCTGTAATAAAGCAAGACATATTACTACATAGTAAACTTTTTAAAATGGTTTCCGACCCTTCCACCGAGTATTTCAATAACAAGTCGTCTTTAACATTCAAAGATCATTGAACATGGAAACTTTACCTCCCTTTGTCGTTTTTAATGGCAATATTTGCTATCCAGACAGGACAGAAACCATTACGGAAGATATACTTGTAATGCCGCTGTAAAACCACAGCATAATAACTTTTGGTAGGGAACTAAAACCAGCCAGAATTTGTACGCATTAAATTCAAATAACGTCAGTGCATATGAGTTACGCTCCGCAAAGTATTTGCGTACAGAGTAAAGAATGATTTTGTATGCATTTTGCATGAGCCTGGATATTATCGAATATGGGAAAGAATTTGAATAATCCGACCCATAGGTATTTGTAAAGCAATATGTCATCGGTTAGGGTTCTGCATCGCGGCACACAAAGCATTCCCTATTTCATTTTGGAAAGTTAGGAGCGCAACTATTTTTGCTTTTATACTAGCTATTATCCATTGCTGTCGATATTCCTTCATTTATTATTTGTTTTTTCCAAGAAGGCTATATTCTCATTGCTCAGCTTGTGATCGGCCGACTGTTGATGTTTCTATATTAACTTCACACGTAGCTAGTCAGCGGCATTTCTATTCGGTATTCAGTCAGTCGGCCCGCTTACTGCCAGGCGGAGTGAAAGCAAAGCTTTACGTCATGATCAAACCGATTCCAGAGGAGACACAACTAAACTAAACTACGTGCCTAAACTAATAAGACATTTTTGTTTTTTATCCATAATTGACCGAGCGAGCGAAGCAAGCGAAGCGTTCAGTTTCGTGATTGGCCAAAAATGCTTTTGTCCGTCTGTCTGTTTAACGAATTCATTAAACAATTTCCTAAATGACTTATTACGGAGTTTTTTTTTTGTAATTATACCCACTTTCCACGTCCACACAATATTTTATTTCATATTAGATTTGAATTGTATTGCGGTTATTAAAAGAAATATTTTCACAAAAGATTTCAAGACTCTATCTATTATAGTTCCGGAGAAAAGTGCCTGTGATAGACGGACGGACAGAGACGCGAGTGATCATAATAAGGATTCCTTTTTTCCCTTTTGTGGTACGGAACTCTAAAAACAACTTCAACCTACGGCATCGGGACATGAGCTGTGAGTTTAGTTCCTTAGTTATGAATCCTTTCAAATTCCACCAAATAACGAATGAATTTTCTTATTATAATACCAGAGCACTGATTGTGAACACCCTACCTAACCCAAATTAAATTCAAAACGTACTTAATTAAAACAACAATCTCTTTAAAAGTTCACCTATCCGTTTCAATAGGACTTCGGAAACTTTGTTCGTGCTTTGACAGCCGCCAGAATAGTTTGCAAGGAATTCTATCAAAATTGTCAAAGCGAACAACATTAGCAGGTACCTGTACCTATATTTATTAAATTTGAGGAGGCTGCGTCGATTCATAAAAGCCTCTTGAGCGTGGGGGCGCAGTTTCCATAGTGATGCAGGGGAGGCTAAGCGTTGCCATAGCGAGACTCCCACGCTCCGGGGTTTCACTCACAATTCGCTTCCTGTCGTCGAGATAAAGAAGGTATAGACAGCAGATAAAATCATGTTGATAATCACTCACCTGTATTGATAGCCGTGAACCGCTGTTGACGGGGCACAGGAAGATGGAGAAACACAATACGAAATTTACCACCACAGTTACATAAGCAAGCAACCGTTTATGTGGTGCAGGCCAACGATATAGAACATAAAATCCGCTTGACATATCTTCGCGGCTAACCCCAAATTATTAAAATAACAATATATATTAAGAAAATGTATTACTTATACTGGATAGCAATACCTCTTAATGCCGGATGTCTTCTAAAGAAGACATTTTCCCGTTATAGGAGTGAGGTTAAAAATCGTGATACCTCATAACCAGTGGGTCTACCGCGCAAGCCCCGTCGGCATCGGTGACGGCTTCATTTTGACAGCTTCGTGCAAGAATGAACTTTATCATTATGACAATACGGCAAGTCCATTCAAGCATCGGCATCGGGCTCAAGCCGACGGGGTTAGGGCAGTAGACCCACAGGTCCAAGTCTCCAGAAGTGAAATTATTCTCATGATAAATTCTGTTTCAGCGCTACTGTGCCTCTACACCCCGTATGGGAAATGTTGTGACGCCATATTTTTTTGTTAGTTTGTTAGTTTGCACCTGTGTCGGTAGCGCAACAACTGTACCCTTCCAACAGCCGGCCCTCCTCATTAGAACAGAGTGGGACGGTGTACGACAAATAAACGTGGCTGCTGAGAGCGTATCGAACATTATTTATTGGACACGATTGCTTTCGTTACTTCCGTGTCCGAGCCGTTCGGCTTTCGGAGTTTTCGGTCTGGCTACAGACACGGCACAAACTATTTTATCGAAAGGCTGCTGTTAATTGCTATTACATAAAAGGGGTAACAAGTATTTTAATACAAAACACAACAACACATTTACACACAGGAACATACATTTCATCTAGCCCCACAATATGATACCATGTATCGTGGGAACCAGAAACAGCGACGTCACCTGTTTTTTTTCTTTGTTCACAGCCGGGGATCGAACCAGGGCCTCTCCCATGGTAGGCAGAGCCGCAACCGTTGCGCCACAGAGGTCGTAAATAATAGGATGTCATAAGTCCTGAATTATGGTCTCTACTGTGGACACGCACCTTGCACCAGTTATCAGCATATATTATTATTCTATGCCTACAGGGACTTTTTTCTTCTTATCACATTGAAGCCTTAGAATTAGAAAAAAATTTACTTCTCCAGTACACAATAAATCCGAGATATACTTGGACGGGTTGTTAAGCAAAAGGTTACGGTTGATCGAGTTTTGGCCGAAAATATAAAAGCAACTTTCGGCTATTGGCTTCGGCAGTACTTTAACAGCAACACTTGATTGCAGCACATGTTGAAATTCCTGTCCACTGCTCTTAATTACTATTCTGTGTTACACTTTGTACACTATTCTCTGTGCCAAACACGGCGGTGCTCATCAAATCATCCGTGATGGTTTTGTTACCTGGATATGTATTAGCATATTAATAATTCAATTATTCAGCAATTTGTGCAGGCTAACAGTTAACACTAAATCATAGTTTCGCTATAAGCATTAGTGGACGCTTCATAAAAAATAAATATTTACATTTATATACAGGTACATATTTTACTTCTGGCCTCATACTAGGATACCCTTTGTCGTTGAAACAAGAAACAGTGACGTCACACACGTATAAACATCCAAGTCCTAGGGCCTTTTATTTTCTAAACCCCCAGGCGGGGATCGAACGCGGCACCTCTCGCATGGTAGGCAGAGCCACAACCACTGTACCACAGAGGTCGTCTAATATTAAATATGGCTTGTGTTTAAACGATTACCAAAAACGCACCTATTTTACTATCAATAAATTCGAAATTACTGCCAGAATGGATAAATTTCCACCAAATTGTGTTTGGATAAATGATCACCAAACTTCTTTTTATGTTTTGTGTACTTAAGTTTATGTTTTAAGTATTTTTTGTTGTTCTTACATGTTCAACCTAACAAGAAGGATAAAGGGGGCTTCGCTTCGCCTTTACCCTTCACCTAAGCTACCGCGGTATTTTGCCCTGATATTTTCTGCAATTTTTGGTGGTCATTTAGCCATTTCGGGTAGGAAAAAAATATTTTGGTGGTCATTATATTTGTTGCCATTAAATATTAACGAGCACGTTGGATTCTTTAGAATTATTATTTTCGTATTTGTTAAAAAAAACGCAGTGCAATCCTTGTATGAGAATGTATGTTACTTTGTTGAAAAGTTTACTGAATTTCTCTCATTTCATTTCGTCCCCAGTATGAGAATCGTGATCAGATTAACAAATATGTAACAGAATGTCGAGTGAATTGAATTGAAACTCTAAAATTTAGAGTTACGATTTAGAGTCTTAATCAATAAACGTATGATCGTGGGGATATTAGCAAGTTACCATTTTATACCAGGGACAGCGATAGGTACATATGTATGAGCTTGTAAGATATATCGTGAGAACTTCTGCCGTGTAATGGAAATATCCTCAAAATATGTTTTCATTACATCTATTCGAGAAAGCCTCGTTTATTTCCGGTGAACAGGGAGGAAAATAGGACTTTCCTCACGGGACGCAAAAGTAACTTTTTAATTTGTGTTGCCAGTACCGAGGAAATTATCACTTGCACTACATTCTAACTGACAGCTCCAATCACAAAAGGGACCGATCTTGAAACGCAGACGAAATGAAAAAATAAGATACTCTCAGATCTCAGAGTAAGTAAGTAAATAGAGGGAGGGCTATTTTCCATGAACAGAAGTTAATATACCGATACTCTTTATTTATACGACCGTTTTTCTTTGTATGAATGAAACGAATATAGTTTTGACACGACATTTACGCATACCATTTTAGTGACAAACAACGATGGGGTAAGTATCGACATAAGAACGGCTATCGACAAAAATGATAGATTGTTTACCTACATTGTTTATCGATATTTTAGAAGACTGGTATTTGCCTATGAGCTAATAATCACTGTTTAAATATTATCGAAGAACAAAGTCAAGTTGATAATTTATTTACATACCCTCGATAACCAATTTTAAATACCTTGGACATATAGGGATTGAGGACCTGAGGTATGACCTAGTCATTGAGTGGGAGCACAGCACATTGGCAGTTCGGGCGAATATGTTGGCTGGTAGGATTGCATTTTGTAAAAAGCCAGTAAAAATCTCACTCTTCAAGGTGCACTGTCAATCAATCAACACGTGCAGCCTATGGGTCAACAATACCCAAAATACTCTCAACGCCCTGCCATATAGAAGGCCCTGCCCGGCTGCCACAGCCATGCTGCTGTAGTGCATTGGGCATGTTTGTTGTGGCACGTACTGATGGATTCCATGCCATCAAACGTAAGAGAATGGCCTCCTACTGACGCAGAACGCGTGGCAGCAGCAACAGTATCCTAGAGGTTATTGCAGGTCGGCTCGACGGCCCAACACTCAAGCACAGGTGAGTGGTGTGACTGTTTGTGACAGTGCGTGGAAAATCTGTGTCTCAGATAAACGAAACTCTTTGCTTGTTGTACTAAAGTTTTATTTTATTTGGGATGTCAGCACAAACCTCTGATAAACGAAACTCTTGTGGCACAAACTAATTAATCCTACCTTTCTATTATTCAGTTCCGTTTTCGAAACGCCGAACAAATTTAAAAAAAGTTGTAAAAAAGTAAATAAATAAAAAAAAAAATGTAAATATATAATTTCCATCTTTTTTTCTTTACTTTCATACACATACACACACATACACACACACATAGCATAACGCCTTTTCCCATACGGGGTGGCAGAGATCTTACCGATCTAAAAAAAAAGGCAAATCATGTATGGCGTGCCGCAAGGAAGTGTTCTCGGGCCTCTACTATTTTTACTCTATATTAACGACCTTCCCCGGCACGTCAAACATCCTATGGTATTATTTGATGATGACAGCACGGTTATTATTAAACATGATGATGTTCATGATTATGAAATGGAGATTAATAATACTATAAAGGACATAATTGAATGGCTAAATGTAAATAATTTATTAATTAATCTTGACAAAACGAAAATCATGCACTTTTATCAACGTAAACTGCCTTTACCAATTTTTTGTAATTATGAAGGGACGATGATTGAATCAGTTTCTTCTACCAAGATTCTAGGAGTAAATATAGATAACCACCTGTCATGGAATTCACATACTGAGCAAGTGTGCCTAAAATTGAACCAGTATGCCTATGCTCTGCATAAACTGACAAAGAAAGCTAGTACCGACGCTGTAATAACTGCATACCATGGTTTTGTAGCGTCCACTTTATGCTACGGCATCATTTTCTGGGGAAAGTCTACAAATAAGGAGGCGGTGTTCAAAGCCTAAAAAAGATGTATCAGAGCAATGCGTAGTCTTAAACAAACCGATAGTTGCGTATCGCATTTTAAAAATCTACACATTTTGACAATGCCTTCTCTTTACATTTTAGAAATGGTAATGTTCGTAAAAAATAACCCAAACTTGTTTGAAAACGCCAATTACAATAGTGAACGTTTGAGACAAAGATTTAAGGAGAATTTATTCCAATATCCTGGAAAAACAGCTTTGACGCGCAAAAGTGTATGTTTCCTTGCGATAAAGATTTATAATAAATTACCAATACAACTTAAACTGTTGCCAATACCACTTCTAAGACGTAAACTGATAACTCTGCTTACGAATAAGTGCTATTATTCAGTTTTCGATTATTTGAATGATAACATAAATGGTTTGTAATGATTTCTGACTTATTATTATTATATTGTTAATTTAATTATCCCAATCTGACATCATCTATATCATTATTTTATCTTTTTACAAACAATAGAACTACTTACTAAGCATGTACCAACTTAATATCAGATATGCATGATAGATATTAAGCCAAGTTTTTGTACGCCAATTGGCAAAACATAGTGCAACACGAAGTATTGTAAGAACATCTCTGCCATCACCTATCTTTCACAAATAAAACACTTTTGACTTTGACTTTTGACTTTTGACTTTTGAGGCATGATTGTGCCCATTTTGAGTCAGTTATTCAATAATCGGTTTTGCATGACACGGGCTAGCCCATCACCGCAGCTATATAGTAACGAAGGTTTCCTCACGATGTTTTCCATCACCATTAGAACGTCCGTATAATGTTCTAAAGATAAATTAATTATCTCATTGATACATGGTCAGGAATCGAACCTGCATCTCCTGTGTGAGAAGCAAGCGTGAAACCCATTTGTCCACGGAGCTCAGTAGTGAGGTTATGTTCCTTCTCTTCCACAATTCTTGAGGTTGGTTGTTCTGTGACACCATTTCTTAACCGTTCGTGCTCCGCACTCACTGGAAATGGTGTCATCACAGAACAACCAACCTCAAGAATTGTGGAAGAGAAGGAACATAACCTCAAGAGGTTATCCTGCTTATTCTTGATTGTCACCTCAAGTTATAGCTAACTGAAGACTTTATATCCCTTAGGCTCTTATTGGTTATTATTCTTATTGGCCCTATTTTCAAAGGTTTTCGTAGATAAATAGTAACTACGTTATTGCGTCAGCATCACTTTTGATAAGATGACCATCCTGTATACATCTTTAGTGCATAAAAATGAAATTTGTGAAACAGCCTACTTCACTAAGCCTTGAAAACATTTATGTGGAAACCGATGAATCATCAATTCGTCATGGAAAGCTTTTACCCGATACAATTCGCTGTATAGTTTGCGGACCATCGAATTGTGGAAAAACAAATTTGGTGATTGGATTGCTCTTACATCCTAATGGCCTAAGTTTTCAAAATGTATACGTATATTCTAAAACATTGTATCAACCAAAGTACATATTTTTAGAAAACGTAATGAAACTGGTTCCTGGAGTAAGTTATTTTAAATACCGCGATAACGAAGAAGTGTTGCAATCTAACTATGCCTCACAGAACTCTATCATAATATTTGACGATGTTGCATGCGACAACCAAAATAACATTCGTGATTACTTTGCAATGGGCAGACACAAAAACATTGATTGTTTTTACCTGAACCAAACTTATAGTAAAATTCCTAAGCAATTGATTCGCGACAATGCAAATCTTATCATAATTTTTAAGCAAGATGATGTTAATCTACGTCATGTTTATAATGAACATGTGAATACTGATATGTCATGGATTCAATTTCGCGAAATGTGTTCAGAAGTTTGGAAAGATGTATTTAGCTATTTGGTGATAAATAAAGACTGTCAAAAAAATAATGGTTGCTACAGAAAGAAATTCGATACTTTCATTTATTTTAATGATTGAATAAACTTCATAAATGTAAGTCCTTACAACCTTGTTTCTCATTTTACTACAGTATTCTTTAGTGAGAAGTTGTGAATCAAATTATAAAAATGAACGAAGAAAGATTGCTTAAGCAGCAAATAATTAAGTCTGCAAAAGCTGTTAAAAAAAAAGTTCAAAATATAAAAAACCGCAAACAAGATATAGATATGGTGTTAGATAGTGTGTTTAAACCAGTTACAGACCCACTTAAGCAATTGACCAAAACCAACGTTAATGGTGAAAAAGAGGATGAATCTTATCAAGAACCACCTACACATGAATATTTATTAAAAAATTCAGTAATACCAACGAAAAACAGAAAGTTTTCTGATGTTAGTGCATCATCATCAAGAAATACCTATGAACAACAAAAGCTTAAATTGGATGATGATTGTGATGATGGTGATGATGATGATGATGATGCGACTATCAGCGATTCTACAAATGATTCGTTTTTTGATACAAATTCTGGTGTAGTTTCTACTCCAATTACGAAGCCTCATTCTAAAAATGTTCCCTACGGGGTAAGAATAGTAAAAGGGCAGCACATGGTTGGATTGACATCCCTTTCTTCAACTAACAACACATACAAAATTGGTGGTCATTCATTTGATAAAACGAAAGGGTTAACAGAGTTGCTTTACAAACAAAAACCAGATTTGAGCGTTGTTACTGAAGATGATAAAAAGAATTATAAATCTATACTTCTTACCACAAATGCACATCGACGTAAATACGATTGCAATCAACCAATCAATAGTAACAGAGGTTTTAAATATTTACATATTATAAAACCTTTATTAAATGTGAACAAAACATCAAGTTCTGAAGGGGTTTCTAAAGGAAAAGGTTTACCAGTATTTAAGAAACTTGTTCCCAAAGCAGATTATGTTTATTGGGATGATCCGAATGAATTAGTGGAACGTTTAAAATTGTTAATTGCTTCTAGAGATGCTGGCAACACAGGGTTGGATAATGAGATAATTTCTATTATAGAGGAGTTGAAAGAATGTGGTGTAATCGGATGAATAAATAGTTGTGTAATAAATAGAAACGTTTATTTGTATTTTAGCCTTGTAACTTAAATTACAAAATGAATATTGACAAATTTGGCCACCATGTGCATAAAAGAATGCGAATGGATATAACAGATATAATATCAATAGACAAACTGCTTATCCGAAATGAGAATGGTGACTTTGACTTAAAACAATGTCGATTAAAGGGATTAAAATCACCTGAGGGTTTAGATGAGGCTGTTACCATGGAGTATATAATTGAAAATAACAAATTGTATTGTAGGCAACAAGATTTCATGGGTGAAATAAATAATATAAAGACTGAACTACAACTGATAAAGACTCAGTTACGTAGTATGCCTACAAGAGTAGAAGTGGGTAAACTTATAAGAGATCACATAATAGCGCTGGGAGATAGTTCTCATGCAAAATGAGTAAGCAACGCATTGTTGATGAAATACATAAAACCGCAAGAAAAAACTTTCTACGCCGTGTAGTGATTCTAAAAGGGATTGATGATTTGTGGCAAGCTGATTTAATTGACATTAAAAGTTATTACAAAGTTAACAAAGGTTTCAAATATATATTAGTTGTAATTGATGGTTTTTCTAAATATGCATGGGTAGCCTCGTTAAAAACAAAAAATAAAAATGAAGTCAGTGTTGCTTTTAAAAATATTTTACAAAAAGGGCGTGTGCCTGTTAACCTACAAACAGATTTGGGAACTGAATTTTATAATGATGTTTTTCATAATCTTATGAAAACTTATAAAATTAATCACTATTCAACATACTCAACTAAAAAAGCATCTATAGCAGAAAGATTGATAAGAACATTAAAAGGAAAGCTGTTTAAATACTTCAGTTTGGTTGGCAACTATAAGTGGGTTGGTAAACCATTGTGTGAGTTAGTAGCTACATATAACAATACAGTGCACCGAACAACAAAGCACAAGCCATGCGACGTAAATATGAAAAATGAATCGACAATTGCAAACTACATAAAAAAACATCAAAACCCGATGCCTGCAAAAAAGCCTAGGTTTTGTGTAGGTGACATTGTTCGTATCAGCAAATATAAGAAAAATTTTCAAAAGGGTTATACACCAAATTGGTCGACAGAATTATTTAACGTGTTAAAAGTAAATACTTCTGTACCAACTACTTACTACATACAAGACCAACATAGAGCTCCAATAAAAGGTTGTTTCTACGAATGGGAACTCCAAAAGACAAAATGTCCTGACACATTTTTAGTAGAAAAGGTTTTAAAAAAGAGGGGAAATAAATTTTATGTTAAATGGTTAGGGCTTAGTCAAAAAGAGAATAGTTGGATTGATAAAAAAGATATTATAAAAAAATGAATGCTTTATTATAACATTTCATTTTAATTATTCATCATTACCATCCTAGTAATGAAAGGGAAAGGACTTCTGAATTCTCTGATAAACCGTTTACCATTTGAGTTACATTTACCTGGTTATAACTACTGTGGGCCAGGTACACATTTACGAAAACGATTGAAGAGAGGAGACAAAGGTATTAATCCTTTAGATAACGCGTGTATGCAACACGATATAGCTTATGATAACTATTCGAATCTGGAAGACCGACATAAAGCAGACATTATTCTAAAAGACATGGCTAAGAAACGCTCACGATCAAAAGATGCTAGCACTGGTGAAAAGTTATCATCCTGGTTGGTGAATAAGGTTATGAAAGTAAAATTGAAATCTGGTGGTGGTACTAAAACTTTCAGATCTTCGCTAGCTAAACTAAAGTCACATATGAAAAAATTAAAACCCAAGAATAATAATGATGCGATTCGTTTCGCTCATATAGCAGCAAAAAAAATATTTCAGAAAAAGAACAATAATAATATCAGAGTGCCTAGAATTATTCCCATTCCTAAAACAGGAGGAATCCTCCCACTTATACCTATATTTGCGGGATTGTCAGCATTGGGTTCTCTAGCCGGAGGTGCTGCAGGTATAGCCAAAGCAGTAAACGATTACAAGTCTGCCAAAAAAAATCTCGCCGAATCGGAGCGCCACAATAAAATGATGGAATCTATCGCTTTAGGACGGGGTTTGTATATCAAACCATATAAAAATGGAAATGGATTATGTGTGCATTCTTCAAAAAACTAATAACAAGGTTACCCAGACGCGCGCTTAGTAATATCGATTTATTAAATTATACTCACGATATTCCATACTTTCGAGGAGTTTATATGAGAGACACTTTGCCTAGTAAGTCAAATGGTATTGAGTGCGCAATCTTAAATTTAGATACTTCGCAAAATCCAGGAACGCACTGGGTAGCCTACTGTAAAATAAATAATTATTGCGAGTACTTTGACAGTTATGGAGATCTAAAACCACCTAAAGAATTAATTATGTATTTGACCAAATCAACAAATATTTATTATAATTACATAAATTACCAAAAAAATAACTCACACAATTGTGGCCACTTGTGTATTAAGTTTCTCAAACGCTTTTGGCATCAATACTTAAATTGATGCTTTTTGTGCATAGTAGCTCATTATAACGATGTCGTTCACACTATCAGTTACTGGGTGTGAATCAGCCCTAACAACAAATTATTTGCCTGCTTTGCAACTAAACGGTGAATATGAATGCGGTCTCGTCTTATTTTCTACCTTCAACTCTATACCTAATGTAGATAAAAATAATAATATGTTTTATTATGGCGACGATCATGTTATTGAAATACCTGAAGGTTCATACGAGTTGGCAGATATCAACGACTTTTTAAAATCTAAGTTAGTTTGTTGTACTTTTAACTTGATTTGTAATAATAACACATTGACTACAAAGATTATGTGTTCAAAAGATATTCATTTTGAGAAACCTCGTTCGCTGGCAAAGATACTGGGGTTTAAAAATAAACTACTGAAGGCCAATATATTGCATGAGTCCTCCTTTCCAGTAAGCATTCTACCTACTACCATCGTTCGCATCGAATGTGATATCATAAGTGGATCATATATTAATGGAAAACCCGCTCACATTATTTATGAATTCGCGCCTGGTGTACCAGCCGGGTACAAGATTATAGAAATTCCCAAAAACATTATTTATTTTCCTGTAAACCAGAACATTGTAAGTGAAATCAATATACGACTTTTAGATGCAAATAACAAGTTGATAAATCTGAGAGAGGAAGAAATACATTTATATTTGCACTTGAGGTCGAAATGATAGATTTTACAAATAAAATTATACTACCCAAAAGTAAAGACGTCAGTTTAGTACGTGCCGCGCATAAGCGATCATCTATTAAAAAGAAAAAGCTTACTAAGGAAAATAAAGAATTCCTAAAATACATAAAACTTATAAAAAAATGAATATTTTAAATATCGCAGGCTCTCTTACCTTCGATAATAGTATTGAAAGCTATCAAATTCATTCTTATAAGCCTTACGTTAATAGTTGTAATAAAAATGATGAAATTCGCATACCTATTAATCAACAAGACTTATATGTTCTACCATCAGCAAGCACATTATACATAGAAGGTTCAGTTACGGCTTACCACCCAATTGGCGATAAAAAAGAAAAAGTTGATAGTATCGAGTTTGTGAATAACTCGCTACTTTTTCTTTTTCAAGAAATTAGATATGAGCTGAACGGAGTAGAAATTGATAAAATTAAAAATGCTGGTATCACCACGACTATGAAATCTTTTCTCTCTATGAATGAAAATGAATCAAAAATGTCTAGGTTGTGGGGGTGGGACAAGGATGGAATAAAACATATTACAGGTAATTTTTCTGCATGTATACCCCTGAACAAAATTCTCGGCTTTGCTGAAGATTATAACAGAATAATAATGAACTGTAAACACGAATTGATACTTTTACGTAGTAACACGAATCTAAATGCGATAAAATTAGACACTAATGAAGTTTTAGATGACCTTACGATCAACAAAATTGTTTGGAGAGTACCACATGTAAAAGTATCTGATCGTGAGAGAATAAACTTGTTGAGATATTTAGAAAAAGATAAAGCAATTAGCTTAGCATTTAGAAATTGGGATCTTTATGAATACCCCCTTTTGCCGAGAAGTACGAAACATACTTGGTCGATCAAAACATCCTCGCAAACGGAAAAACCAAGATTTATAATTATAGGCCTGCAAACTGATCGAAAAAACAAAGCAACTAAAGATATGTCGCAATTTGACCACTGCCATTTACGCGATGTAAAAGTATTTTTAAATTCAACATACTTTCCATACGAAAGTCTGAATGTTAAGTTTGCGGAAGATAAGTACTTATTAATATATGAACAGTACGCTAGATTTCAACAGTCTTACTATGGACGTCGTTGTGAACCTTTGTTGGGTTTAAAAGAGTTTAAAGAAAAAGCTCCGTTATTTGTGATAGATTGCTGTCGGCAAAACGAAAACTTGAAAACAGGCCCTGTTGATGTACGACTTGAAATAGAGTGTGATTTGGAAATAGCTGATCAAACATCAGCATACTGTCTCATTTTGAACGACTGTATTATAGAATATAAACCATTATCCAACATAGTAAAAAAAATATCATGAGTGAAGAGTACGTATTTGTGGACTTGCAAGGTTTCTGCAACTATCAGAATAGGTTTATAGTTAAAGAGTTTGCAATTGCTACCTCAGAATTCACCCAAGTCTATTTAGTAAAACCACCCTTCCCGTTTTCAAAATTAAACGTAGAGGAAAAAAAGCAAGTTAGGTGGTTGGAAAGGAAAAGAGGGATTTTTTGGGGAGAAGGATTCATAGATTATAGAGAGTTTAAAAGAATTGTAAAACCTATTTTGGAGGACAAACATGTTATTGTAAAAGGCCGTGAGAAAGTTAAATGGGTAAATGAGATGTCACCACATTGTTGTAAAATTATTGATATTGGAGACAAGGGCAGCCCAAATCTTGCGAATTTATGTGAAAAATATGGTAAGAATAAAAAAATTAACTGTTTTGATCATAAAAAATTTTGTGCATTAAAAAATGTGTTATGTATTAAGGAGTGGTACTGTGATAATAACACGATGTTTTTTTCTTTGTAAATTTCCATAAGATATTAGTTCCGTAGCGCAATAAAATATGTAATAATAGAAAAACACATTTTTTATTTTATCATATAAGGTATGTACCTACCTACCTACCTGTAGGGGAAACTCAATAAACGAAATGAGAATTTCAAACTTTTATTAGGCAAATACCTACTCCAATACAAGCATCATGATGTCTTTGGTGTATTTAAGTATTCAAAAATTACAACATAAGTAGTTAAATGAAGCATTACAAGTATAGAATATAATTAAAACATGATAAACAAAACACAAAATAAATATTACAGTGCAACATTTTCGCATACCTTTTTCGAAATTATTCGGATAATGTTCTCAACCATGTCCATAACCTCATCTATAATATCACGGCACACGTATTGAGCACTTAACACAACACTTTGATTATTTTCTTCACTAAGGTCGAACACTGCGATCTTCACCAAATGATGTCCTTTTCCACTGATTTTGTTGTACACGTAGGAAGAATTGCGAGTTTTCCGATTTTCGCTTGAGCTTCGTTTTGTTGCTGCAGTATTCCTCATTCTCTTCGGAGGCGGAGGACGAGTGTCTTCTACTTCTATGTCGCTTTCGAATATATTCTGCGCCAAGTCGAAAGGGATATGTATAAGGTCGGGGCTCAAAATCTGTAACAAAGAAGATAGTGCTAAGTACCAAAATAAAATAAAATAGATTAAAATTTATGTTCAAGTAGAAACAATGTAGGTATCAACTTACCGATTGTGACTGCGACATATTGATACTGCGAATGAAGCGAGGTGTTTGGAACGGTGCGTAGCTCATAATGTATGCAAGCAAAGCAATGAATGCACCAGCCTACCTACCTACCTACCTAGTTATAACATGTAAGTATTTTTGCTGACGTCTACACCGCGCGCCTGCTCCCACCCCGGGCCCGGCCAGACTTGTATTCGACTTGTTTCGACATGTGCATGCGTTGGGTGCACTGCATGGATCAAACGAATACGGTGTAGGTAGGTAAATCCTGTCTAGAAAAATAAAATACTTTGCTATATTGCGGGAAACTATGGAACTAATTTCTTGGGTATACTAGGTATACTAAGTGTTGCTATGCTAACGCCCCCACACCAAGCAAGGCTTTACATCATTTCTATTGTAATACTATTGCATTAGCAGACTTCACATTCTGCTTGTGGGTTCGAATCCCGCTGCGAGTTTTTGTGTACTTTGATTTATAGAAATGAGTTTAGGTCTTAATTTTTGAGGCTTTGTATTAATTTGGAATTAAATTAAATATTGTAGGGCAGAGTATATTGATAATGAAATAAAACGAACAAAGTTTAATATTAAATTCGCAAACCGTCATTTATTAAGCATATTATCTTGTACATTGTTACATAAAGTACATACAGTTGTACCTAGTTACATCTTATACATAATATTACAATCTTAGTTTACTTAGGTAGATATAAAACAATAGCCTATAACACTAGGTATGCCCCCGCGTCAGCTTTAGGTGCCTACAAATAAAACGAGTTTAGGTTATCATATCATTTTTGTATGGTAATGGTATACATATACGCATATGAAATGGGTACTTATCTGAGGCATAGTGTAAAAAACCTCAAGCATTCTGTTTTGGTACTTACATCACCTAATTACTATATGATAAAACCTTTATACAGTAAGTCTTTCTCTAAATGCCAAGTATTGATGTATGTCCCCAAGCCCTCGTAGTTACTTTATCTTTTGAGATTAAGCGTTTGTCGTCGTTGTTTGACAATGCTATTTTATTCACCGTTGTTGTGAAGACGTTGTGTTTGATTGATTTGAAAAGTGTATTTTTTTTTTGCACTATAGTGCCTGTTAACAGGGTGTCTCTATAACTGGAAACATCAAATTCGCGAACAACACAAGCTCTGATTCCTTTTGCTCTTTTGATGGTTTTTTCAGTGGTTTTGACGCAATAAAGCTTTGAGCGAAGGCCAACAAACTCTTCTATATTTTTTCCCCCCATTTCATCTTTAAACAAACCGGGTACTTTTTTGTTTATAAGAGGCAAGTTATGAATATTTGCGACGGGGAGATTACTGGTGTCAAAGTATTTTAAGAATTGTTTTTTAAGGTCATTGTAAAAGTTTGCAGTTTCAATGTGATAAATGAAGCTGTCAGTGTCTGTGTAACACATTCTTAAGCGGTTTTCGTAGAAGGGCTCAAACACTGAATAATGAAAATCATACATATGGCTTTTTGACAGTTCTAAAACCGTGAATCCAATATAGGTAGGTTTATTCAGAGTAATGCGGGCTGGTTTTAACTGTATTGCCACCAAATTTTCATCAAAAATGGTACAGCTGTGGAATCTTGAACTAGCTATGAATTTATCTGCAGAATTTCTTTTTTTTGTTTTGTTTTGAGTATCACACCAAGTATTAACAAGTTGTACCTGTACTCTTTTTTCTTCGTTTTCAAGAGTTTTGCCGAATATGCTGTTATTAAGAAGTTTGAAAAAATCTTGTTCAAATGTAGATTCGGCTTTTTTTCGCAGCGATGTATTCAAATCAATGTACTGTTTAAGGTATGCACTTTGTTTGAAAATAATTGCACGATGAATTTTTTTCAAAATCAATCCATGTTTTATGCATGTTTTAAGATGTATATAGTGGATAACGTAATGATATTTGTCATATAAATTAGGCACAAGCTTTGAGGTTTTTCCGCCTGGTGGTATACATTTTTCTGGGCAAAAGGGAAGATCATTATGTTTGTCATGTAAATGTCTTGGATAAGTCATGTCAACCTCTAAAATATATCCGTGTGCAGCATTGTCAGAGATATTTACGATATCCAAGTTTTGAATTTCATTCTGATTTAAAAATCTGAAATCTGACTGCGGTAAACTTTGGCACATACTGTAACCATATAGGTTGTTACAATCAATGTAAACAACATGTGAATTTGGTTTTGACTCATCAAAGTCAGGTATAAGGGGGTTATTAGCTTTAGCTTGCCTATGCGAGCACAAACATACGCCACCCCTTATGCCGCTTTGAATCATTCTTATTATTTCAAAGTCGTGGATTAGCTCGAGTTCTATACCGGTTTTCAAAAGCATTGCATCGAACGATAAGCTTGGTGTGGTGACGTAAAACGCCGGATCCAAATAATAGTGATTTTGACAAGTTTTCCTAAAACTTTCGAATATATCAGTTAAGAGCAAAACATCAGTTTTCAGATATAAATCCGTGTACTGACCCAAATTTTTTATATTAAATTCAGCCCAAACTGATTTTGCGTGTTCATAATCTTCGTCAGAAATGCACTCATCAGTAAGTGAACTATAAAAGTGGTGTTTAGCAGGAAGATTTTTTTCTCGGTATTGGTCCCATCCGCGCATATACTCATAAGGATATATTCCTTTACGAGTTAGTAACAAAAATTTGTTCTCATCGGGAAAGTAACTTTTTAAGTGGGCGAAATTTTCTTTTTTCAGTGTTTTCGCGAGTTTATCCAAACTAGCGTTCAAAAACTTGTATGAATCCACAAAACGAAGTTGAAAAATATCTCCATTATCCACTGGTATGAATTTTGTGAAGCAGATGTAATTTTCTTTGGTTTTCGGAATAATTTTTATAGCTCCTGGTGCTTTGCCTAAATCCTTTATAAATAAATGGCAATCATAACCTGATAAGTTATGGAAAAATACTGGTAAGAATTTAGGTGACTTATACTGCAAATTGCAATATGCGTGTGATGCTCCGCGAAATTTGCCTGAAATATGGGAATGGTCTCTCACTTTATCTGAAAATAGTAAATGCCCGCATATGTGACAATGAGTTGCATTATCGAATTTTATCTTATCATCATCATTAAATGTCATTGGAGTGATATTTTTTAACTGTGCATGTAAATCTTTTACATCCTTGTAAATTGATTGCACAAACTTTTGAACACAGTCAGGACCGCGATAAGACACCATGCGATTGCGGCTCGGGTCTTCACAACATACAATGTTATACGCGAATGCGGCTGGTATATGACGATGAGTGGTTGTAGTTGCACCGCTTGTCTGTTGGGTCGGTTCAAGCAATGTCTCGAAATCAGCATAAATAACATAAGGAACGTTTTGTTTTCGTGCATAGTTTTTAAATTTTATGACCGACCCCTTTTCAGGTAGAACTGTTGCAACACCAGTGCAAAGGTGTTTTCCCAGCTCTTCGTCTGTAGGAAAGAATACTAAGCAAGTATCGCAAAAAAACAGTTTGCTATGATGACGTGTTATCTGACTCCGAACGAGTCGAGACAGGTCTTTAATTAAACAGAAATGATATTCGTTACCTCTGTCGATCAATAACAAATGTATTGTTTTTTTATTGTCATGGGTGTCAGACTTGTACAAAGGTCCTGTAACAGTTCTTGAGTTTTCTAATCCATAAACAATGAAACTGATATTCGGGTTATTCTCTTCAAATGTTTTAATATCTGAAAAGGTTACAGGAAATTGCATACCAGCAGTATTAAAGATTGTATTGTAATGTGGATAAGATGAAACTCTATCAGCATGATTTTTTACAGGGTAAAGAGCTGCTGTAACACACCACATAAAACAGCACTGGTCTTTGTTACGTATGTTCAAACATGCTTTTTTATTCTGAATAAATTTCGGTAGCCTTATGTAATTTGACGCGCGCAACGGTCGATATTTATTTATGTTGATTTCAAGATGAGACATTCCCACATATGTCCATCCACTGTCCTGTCCCTGAAACTCTTGAATTTTTTTTTCTAAGTTAGAGCAAGTATCTTTCAAGTATTCATCAAAGTCATAGTTATAGCACAGCACCATGTTTTTGGTACAAAAAGACTTGATGTCTTGTGCATCGTTTTTGAATGATAAAAACGTACCAAATATCTCAAAGTTTACCTTAACACAGGTGTGTTTCTTTATTGAATCATCTAAAAGCGACTTTATTATGCTCTTTTTGGAATTGAAAAATGCGATTAACGATACCTGATGATCATCGTGTGCTGTTAGGCGATAAGTGACAATGCGAGAGCGAAAAGCTGATGCAACTATATCCACACCATCGCTATGCGCGACGTTTTCTATGTTCTGTTTATGTGCAGTGCTACGTAAATGACCTACCCATGCTCGATTCTCAACTGATGTAGAACATGACACACAAAACGGCATTTTGAATCTAGGTAATGAAAGTAGCAAAAAAGAATGCGAATCGAGAAGGTACCTACCTACCTACCTATTAATTGCTGCTTTTGAATAACAACTATTTAACTAACGATTAGCGAAAAGAGTAGAATACTTAGAGCATATTAGTTTTATTTACTTACAAAACACATGAACAGATATTGTAGAATTTAAGTGGTAAAACGAATACCAATTGAACTTAAAAAATACAAAAATAGTTGATACTTCAGATCACTCTCAAACAAATTAGTAAAAGTAAGTAGATTGCCTCGATTTAACATAATCTGTATCTATTTAAAATATAAAAAAATAGACAGAGACAACAGAGCTGATCTTATCACTTGTCTGTAAAATACATACTTTCGCCGTCCTTGAACAGCTGGTAAGCATTTAAAAGAAACCGTTGTATGTCGTCCCAAGCCTGTGAATTATCAGCGCACTGAAGTTTTAGTGCTGCTAGAGCCTTTTTGTAACGATCTTCTGGCTTGGTCGCTAACACGTCCCTGATGTGATACACTTTTAGATCTATATAAAATTCACCGTCTGCTGGAATCGCTCTCCTGTTGCGTCCACCAGCCACCTTCGACGTGAAGCTGGACGCGACGTCGGTTTTGCGTGTCTGTGTTTCGGTCGCCTATTCTTCACCGCGCAGGATAGCGAATAGGTCGGGCTTCTGCTTCTTTGCGCTGAAAACCGAAATAAAAGGAATTAATATGAAATATTGTACCATGGCATGTGTTACTGTTTCGTGGGAACGAGAATCAGCAACGTCTCAAACATACAAACATCCAAGACCTAGAGATTTTTTTCTTCCTCCCCAGCCGGGATTCGAACCCGAGACCTCTCGGTTGGTAAGCACAGCATAGAGCACAATACCAGAAAGTTGTTTCAGATTTTACGGTGCGATCTATAAAAATATTTCGATTTGAATGTAATCTAGCGCCATCTATCTAACTAATGTAGAATTAGCTAGTTCTTATCATAACAATTCCAAAAGCTGTGTACTCAATGATCAAGCATAGATTGCGTTAGTCGAGAAGTTATTAATAAAAATGGATAGATGTCGCTGGCATGTTAATGAGGTAACGTTATAACATAACATTACATTTACATACATGCACGTACATTGCTTCTGGCTCCGCACTAGGATACCCTGTGTCGTGGGAACCAGAAACAGCGACGTCACAAACATGTAAATATCCAAGACCTAACGATTTTTTTTTATTCCTCCACAGCCGGGATTCGAACCCGGGACCTCTCGCTTATCTTTAGACAAAAGGTATTTGTATGAATCAAAGTATGACAAATCACTGGTATTGAACCCCTATCTTCTGACTGAAGAAAAACAGGACTCTACATATAGGTACCTACAAAAAATAGCATGATATTAAAACAGTTAAAAAAAGTTTACCTGTTTGCAGCGGAGTGGCCAGACCCACTAGATGTGGATGTGCTCGCCTTCCGTTTGATCTGCTCGGGAACGGTTGCTGGGGTGATTTTTGGCTGCTTTTTCTTTCGTCCTGCCGCTGATGGTGGTGGTGCTGGAGGTGATGGGGTAGACACGATCACCTCTGTGTCATACTCGCACTCGGAGTCAGACCTGAAAACCACAAAGAAAACGTCAATTGAAACGAAAAAAAAAGCTAAAAGTTTTAGAATTCGATAAAAATAGAATATTACTTACATACATTTTTATTTATTTCCTTTGGTGATAGCTGCTGGTAATAGAGGTTGCACCTGGATGTTTCTTGAACAATGTTGATCGAAATTGTAACTTTGAGAGTTTTTTCCTCGGTATTTAACCAAAATAAAACGCTTGGTCAACAAAAAAGGAATCATTCTTTAAGAGCTTAATTGAGAGTACCAGTAAGTAAAAAAAATGCTTTAAAACATATGGCTTAGGTGTAAAATTTATAAAACTTCACGAAATTACTAATCACGGTGATAACTAAAGCGAGTGAGTATGTATGTTAAAAGGACTAAACGCGCTCATCCAGTTATAGGATTTTGTTCCTACAACTTACTTCATTAAGTAATTGCAAAGGTGAGAATCGCTTTTTCAATTAATTTTATTTACCTGCATTTCACATAAATCATCATTGTAGAAAAACAAAAGTTTCGTATTCCAATATTGCAAGCCGTGTGAGCGTGAGAACGGTGCTGAGCAAGCGTTATGACGGTAAAACTAGAACAGTAACATTCCTTCATACCGAGTAGTATAGATATGGTAATTGCATATGTATTAATTTACACCTGTGTTTGTTGGTTGTTTTAAAAATAAATCTGGTGGGTATTTATGGCAAGTTTATATTCAAATTTTATGTAGATTTTATTACACAACGTGAAACATATCGCTTTTTGTCGTTGTTGTTGTATGCCACTAATAAATAAATACTATACTATGTATGTATTTCATATTAATAATAGATTGATGTGTACCTGCTAATCATAAGAACTACTTATGCCGTCAGGGTATTGTAAGAAGTAGTCCGTATACTCGTTACTGTAATCTACGCATTGAACTTTACTGCGCCACTTCTTACAACCAGTGTTGTGAAAGTATCGATGTCGAAAAACAAGTTTGTTGCCACGAACGGAACAGGTAGCTTGGGAATTTCGAGTGTTGGTGGTTATGGAATTTCATCGGCTTAGACATCTAGGTTTCCTTACTATGCTCTTCTTTACTGTTAGTGAGTGCTATTATTGATAAAATTTTGAAAAGTATATGTAACTAAGAGAATTCATATAGGTCAGTATATACATATATAAAATTATTGTGTACAATAAAGTTTGGTCTAATAATTTATCCAATGGATCAGAATAAATAATTGGTTGAAAGGCAGGCAGTCTGCTCTGGAAACAACACTTGTATTAATAGGTACTGTAAATCTTTATTAATGTTCATTTTATTATCAGAATTTGGTTGATTAAACAACATAAATAATTTATCACATCACGCATTTAATATAAGAAGTATGGATAGAAACTTTATCGATCACTATGTATGGTTTTATCGACATTATCAAAAGCGTGTTTTGATATACATCCCTTATCCTTCGCCATTCATTGTTCACATTAAATCACTCGTGCGGTCGTGTCGCGCCGCGCCTCTTTGAGTACATACAAAATATAATTTTAGTGATTTTGTGCTATGTGTATCAATGTACAGTACCATCATCAAACTGCACATCATCAAGAAATATTATGTAAGTAATCCTTTACTCTAGGTTACCCTAATTAACCATAGTGACTAACCCTAGCGGAATCCAACCATACCTCCCACTCAAATCCCGATTGAAATAACTCGTTTCTAAAATTGTCTTGAATGATTACTTAATTAATTTATTAACCTTTCAGGTACATACTTACTCTCCAGACAACTGCTGGATGAAAAAAGGCATCGAGTTTCATCAATGAAATGATGGTGAATATGATTTTATTGCTTATTTGTCGCGCCCCTGGCATTTGATTAGTGTTTTTATTTTATCTTCATTTTATTGATACAATATAACAGATAATACGAAGATGAAACTTTTGGATTTGGTATTTTAAATCGTATTTTAAAATCAGTAAACTCAACATAGTACTCTCAGATACTATTACCAAGCATTTCTAATTAAAAACTTGTGTTTATTTCAATTAGGAATACAAAGACATGTTTATTTTTGGTTTTTGTAATAAAATTTTCTTTTTTTTAGGTGAAAGTCTAACGTGGATCAAGCTGTGAAGATGCAAGCTTTTAGTTAAGAATTTTTTTTTTGTAACATTTAAGTTTGTTGAAATTGTGATTGTGAGATTATTAAAAAAAATGACTCCCACTCCCAAGGTAAAGGTAAAGGTTAAAAGGTTTTACAGTTAAAAGGTATTAAAGGTCTGTTTTGTTTCCTGAGAGGTAAATTGCGGTAACTGGTAAGTATTAGTGGATAGGGATCGATTTTAGGGGCTTCAGCTAGCTATAACTTGAGGTGCAAGAATACTTACGTAGGGTATCTATGCAAATCAAATTATAGTTTACTGAAATGAATATCATAACCACCGATTCATGCGAGATACTTACCCACGGATCGGACCGTGAATATGTGGTTTGATATGAGTCGATAGGGTAGGGCGTTCAGTTAGCTATAATTTGAGGTGCGAGAGTACTTACGTAGGGTATCTATGCAAATCAAACTATAGTTTACTGAAATGAATATCATAACCACCGATTCATGCGAGATACTTACCCACGGATCGGACCGTGAATATGTGGTTTGATATGAGTCGATAGGGTAGGGCGTTCAGTTAGCTATAATTTGAGGTGTGAGAGTACTTACGTAGGGTATCTATGCAAATCAAACTATAGTTTACTGAAATGAATATCATAACCACCGATTCATGCGAGATACTTACCCACGGATCGGACCGTGAATATGTGGTTTGATATGAGTCGATAGGGTAGGGCGTTCAGTTAGCTATAATTTGAGGTGCAAGAGTACTTACGTAGGGTATCTATGCAAATCAAACTATAGTTTACTGAAATGAATATCATAACCACCGATTCATGCGAGATACTTACCCACGGATCGGACCGTGAATATGTGGTTTGATATGAGTCGATAGGGTAGGGCGTTCAGTTAGCTATAATTTGAGGTGCGAGAGTACTTACGTAGGGTATCTATGCAAATCAAATTATAGTTTACTGAAATGAATATCATAACCACCGATTCATGCGAGATACTTACCCACGGATCGGACCGTGAATATGTGGTTTGATATGAGTCGATAGGGTAGGGCGTTCAGTTAGCTATAATTTGAGGTGCGAGAGTACTTACGTAGGGTATCTATGCAAATCAAACTATAGTTTACTGAAATGAATATCATAACCACCGATTCATGCGAGATACTTACCCACGGATCGGACCGTGAATATGTGGTTTGATATGAGTCGATAGGGTAGGGCGTTCAGTTAGCTATAATTTGAGGTGTGAGAGTACTTACGTAGGGTATCTATGCAAATCAAACTATAGTTTACTGAAATGAATATCATAACCACCGATTCATGCGAGATACTTACCCACGGATCGGACCGTGAATATGTGGTTTGATATGAGTCGATAGGGTAGGGCGTTCAGTTAGCTATAATTTGAGGTGCAAGAGTACTTACGTAGGGTATCTATGCAAATCAAACTATAGTTTACTGAAATGAATATCATAACCACCGATTCATGCGAGATACTTACCCACGGATCGGACCGTGAATATGTGGTTTGATATGAGTCGATAGGGTAGGGCGTTCAGTTAGCTATAATTTGAGGTGCGAGAGTACTTACGTAGGGTATCTATGCAAATCAAACTATAGTTTACTGAAATGAATATCATAACCACCGATTCATGCGAGATACTTACCCACGGATCGGACCGTGAATATGTGGTTTGATATGAGTCGATAGGGTAGGGCGTTCAGTTAGCTATAATTTGAGGTGTGAGAGTACTTACGTAGGGTATCTATGCAAATCAAACTATAGTTTACTGAAATGAATATCATAACCACCGATTCATGCGAGATACTTACCCACGGATCGGACCGTGAATATGTGGTTTGATATGAGTCGATAGGGTAGGGCGTTCAGTTAGCTATAATTTGAGGTGCAAGAGTACTTACGTAGGGTATCTATGCAAATCAAACTATAGTTTACTGAAATGAATATCATAACCACCGATTCATGCGAGATACTTACCCACGGATCGGACCGTGAATATGTGGTTTGGTAAGAGTCAATAGGGTGTTCAGTAGGGCGTTCAGTTAGCTATAACTTGAGGTGCAAGAGTACTTTCGTAGGGTATCTATGCAAATCAAATTATAGTTTACTGAAATGAATATCATAACCACCGATTCATGCGAGATACTTACCCACGGATCGGACCGTGAATATGTGGTTTGGTAAGAGTCAATAGGGCGTTCAGACAATCAAGAATAAGCAGGATAACCTCTTCTTAACCATTTCTTAACCGTTCGTGCTCCGCACTCACTGGAAATGGTGTCATCACAGAACAACCAACCTCAAGAATTGTGGAAGAGAAGGAACATAACCTCACTACTGAGCTCTTTATTTACTTTTGTTGGCTGATAATGATTTATTAGTTTATTGTTTTACTCTGAAAAAATAATCCTTCCTCAATCAAACATCATATTGAAATAGACGCAAAAATTGATTCAAGGTATATTTATTATATACAAAATCTCGAGAAAAATGTTCGAAAGCATACGACAATTTTTTGCTTTGGAAAATGCAAGAAAAAAAACATTTTCAGAAAATATGTTTTTGCCGATTATTGCTTTTTATAATATGTCATTGTTACCAATTTTCTGTAAATAAATAAAATTTTTGATCATTTTTTCTATTATGATTGTTATCGTAACTTAACTCAGGAATTGAGGGTGATAAAAAGTCAGAAGTTAAAACTATTTTAAACTCGCGTCATGTACTCCCTTGAATCCCTCGCTGCCCTCAGGATTCTACTTGAGGACTCTACAATCCTTCGCTCCACCATAGATTCAAAAAACACTCTCGCCTTAAAAGTAGCATTTTCCTACCTTGGTAAACAAGCGACTTTTAGCTTCCTCAGCAAAAAATAATTTGAATTTCAAGTGTTTTGATGTTGTTGGTTTTTTCCGTCTTATAAATAATCCGAGTAAGCGTTATATTTTTTACAATCATTGAAGTGTATATTATTATATAAGTAGGTAAAATTTTACTTAAAAACAGTTTCAATGTTGCAATTGTTATAAATTGTTTTGGCTTAGCAATTTATATTAACTTATTATTTGGTAAAATTATACCTATTACGCCATCTTTGATGTGGCAACTGAAATTTGTAACAAGCTCGCGAAGAGACAAAATACAACGTTGCAGTTCTACCGAGAGTTCACACTAACTTTTTGATGAAATATTTTTTTAAAAATATAATAGTAAGTATAGTTTTGAGGAGTATTCAACATTTACTGCTCGCACTTATAGAACATTGTACTTAAAAAAAGTAAATAGAACTTAAACCTATTTCAAGTTATATCAACGCCACCTGTTGCCCGCTTTCGGAACAACTTCTAGGGCGGATGGGTTGAGGCGGACGGCTGGACGGTCGGGAGCTTCTATCTGTAACGAGTGACGGTAGATGTCGTACCAAGCACATTCAGTATCAGTGCCCTGATAGGGTTCTTTGAAAGGGTCTTTTAGATCAGAAAGATGGCGCCATATTATGAAATATGAGATAAAACAGATGGATAGTAAATAACGATAGTAGATTTCCTTCGAGTTCGCAAAGGCTTATATTTGCAAACCGAGAAGTTTACGGCACGAGCCAAAGGCGTTGGTCGTAGCGAGGTTCGTCAAGAAGCCTTTTCGAACGAGTTACGTATATTTTTTTTCTGCCTGAGAACCCAAAATCAAGCGGCAAAGATGCTATTTTGAGGTTAGAAGGCGGAAAAAGGCATATAATCCACTCGATTAAGTACCAGCATGCAATGCTTAAAGGGGCCCTAGAATTACAGTTGTATGAAAATTACCTTAATTCATTCATTTCATATACATATTATACTATCTAAGCTACTAAAAGTAGATTAAAATTAAATATGGAATTTACGCGCTATATGTAACGGTACCAAAATGGGAATTAAACCATACATGATCTTACTTTAAAAACTTATTTAGCAAAGTACATTAATTGAGGTTCTGTAGATTAACAAGAATACTTTTTAAACACTTCCATTAAGGTGATATGAAAAAAATGGGGTATTTTTCGAATCCATTTACTCCACTATATAGTCATCTACAGATTTTATTTTTAAGTTGACGTTTCTTGAGCATTTGATTAACATACTCACTGAAAGAAAACGCGACTAGATGAAATTTTCTCAATAGAATTTAATTAAGAAAAGACCTCCAAATAGTTTCATTTTTTCCTGTTATTCTGAAATCCTAAATAATTTAATCGCGAAATCGCATTCAAAATGTTGATATTATGTATTCGTAAACACACCTTGAAAATATTTTCGACAAAATAGCGTAGTATATTTTAAAATAATATTTATATGGTTTGGCGTCACATTATTTTAGTTTGAGTCGAGCGCATTGTTTGCGCTCTGTTTTCTTCCTTATGTGGAAGTAACTAACTCTGTCAATTTCCTTGAGATTAGAATTCCTTTTATATATATTTTCACTTTAATCATTATCATATCGAATGAGTTGTAGATACCCAAGTATAACATATCGTAACTTGAAGTTATTTTCCCGCGACATTTAATGACTGGTCGGTCGATCCGTATTTATCAGCGAGCCAGTAAAAACGAAAATCCATTTATATTTACAGTTGCAAATAGTCCAACAACGCATTTGCTGCGGGCGTAAAAAAAGTTTGTGACAGTGAGGGCATTCACTAATTGCTTTAAAAAAGCCGAGAACAGTGATTCATCATAATTTGTTCAACCCTTCCCACGTCAGTGTCTGATGCAAACTTTCCCCACAGGTCTTACCAGGTACCGGTAAAATTGTACAACAACATTGTGTCCCGACTTTTCCCGTAAGGGTTGGCAGAGGCAGAAGTGTGCCTACATTTAGCCATTATAAAAGCGATATCTGTAGCTCAATCCTCTGCCATCAATACAGAAAGTAATCAAATTGACCTTCTGAGTACCTTTTGTATATGATTGTGACTTTCTCTTTAAGGATTTGAATGAACTAAATCGCTAGTTTTATAGTTGTCATTTCAAAATTGCTTAACGCACCTATTTTACTACCAATAAATTTGAAACGAACGCCAGAATTAGTAAACGATCACCAAATTGTGTTTGGATAAATGATCACCAAACTTCTTTTTATGTTTTGTGTACTTAAGTTTATGTTTGAAGTATTTTTGTTGTTCTTACATGTTCAACCTAACACGAAGGATAAAGGGGGCATTGCTTCGCTCACCCTCTACTTTCACCTAAGCTACCGCAGTATATTGCCCTGATAATTCTGCAACTTTTGGTGATCATTTACCCATTTTGGGTAGCATTTACACATTTTGGTTAGGAAAAAAATATTTTTGTGGTAATTTAAATTGTACTTTTTCAAAATTAAATTCAAAATTAAATTCTGAGTTGCTATTCCTAGAGAATGGAGCTACTGATTGTATATGAGGTCCAAAAAACTGTCTTGACTCATTGGTGTTTGATTTGGCGTGTAGCACCTACTACGGCGTAGCATGCTACGCCGCACGCCGTAGCAGCCACAGGGTTGTAATGAATACGAAATTATTCAACGCTCTGCACAAACATCTATCTGTTGTTAAGTTACGTATCTTGTTCATCCTAGATTTGCTGGAATAAATCTCCTTTTAGAGATATGGCCGCCTTTGTACATGCATTTTCAATTTTATGTGTCTGTAAATCTGTTTTTGTGCAAAAGAGTATATTCATATTCAAAGCAACTAACTCAAAAAGTGGTAAAACTGACTTACAAACAAAAACAAATATTATTGATTATACATTATACTACGCAAATCGAGGCCTTGAATGAAGGGTGGCTTTTTAGCCCCCAATATAGGATCCTTACTGCTTTATAGGGTATTTACACCAGTAAAATTGAATCGCTACCTAATTTACACGGATCGATAAAAATCGAAGGTGACTTGGTCAGTTTTATTCAAAATGTCGTCAAGAACACACTCGAGCACACGAGCGCAGTACCGACCAAACTACTTAACCAAGAAATCGCCTGCGACTGACCCTTTTCACGGTCGACTTTAGTCACCAGCCGCATGTGGCCGGCCGCCGTATGCCGAAAGTCGAATGCTAGTCTACTTTGGGGTTTTCAACTTTAGTCACCTGCTTCTTAGCCAAATTGCCATTTAGACCATTTAGGCTCAAGGCAGCCATATAAATATCCTGTTACTCTTATCACACCTCTACTATTAAGGGTTTAGGGACCCTGGTTGAGTACTGGCAGATTGAAGTCCCTCAGCTCATACCCGGTTGCCATAGCTACTGTGGAATCGGTCTGACTACCTGTCTCATACGAACACCTCTTCAAAGTTTTACATTTCAAACGATACATCTTAAAACGCTAAACACTCATTGCACTTTCCGCGACCATAGCATATGTTGGAACCTTAGTCGATTCCGGCACACGTGATGCTGCAGGCGAACTGTCGTACCGTGTAATTTGTAAAGTTCCCGTGTCCGACATTATCAGCTGCGGCCTGACACCGGAGAGCCGCTGCCTCCAGCGACGGTTCAGATTTCAGGGAACAAAACTGTGGACTACTCCCTGGACAATTTGAGAGTCTGAATTTGCAGGTTTGTCATGCGCCATAACCGCGACTTTTGATGTAACACTTGATTTATTTGGAATTTGACTATGCACCTTTGAATCATGAAAAAATCTATGAGTCAAGTCCTATGAAAATACTTTAATATACAAAACGTAGCGTTCATGGTATTAGCCATCTATAAGCAAATTTAACACTTGACATTCCACATAACTCCATCGAAACGATAAGCAAACTCAGGAGCAGTTTAGACCAGACCACACTTAGACCGAGCCGAGACATAAATAATTCAACAAGATAAAAACTTTTAAAAAACGGACTTCAAGTTCATGCCCTATTATTTCCTCCCATATCGGGATGCGAATGTCGTCTATATACACGAAAAGTCCTCATCAAAACTTTTGCTGCAGGGAACCACAAACTAAAACGTCATCTGGGTGTATATATTTTATATTTTTTGTTTTTATTGATTTTTTCAAAAAGAGCTTCATCAAATTTGGTAAAATTTATAAGAGACCACCTCTGAAGTAGGACCTATCAATAAAAATCAACAAAATCGATTCATAATTGACGAAATAGCAGTGTAACAAACATACAAAACATACAGTCGGATTGGGAACCTCGTACTTTTTGGGGTCAGTTAAAAGCGCTCAAAGCTATTAAAATTTATCTAAAAGGCCACTGAGCCACTACCTACCTATATAATCCAATACAGTTTAACACTTAAAGGGCGTTCTAAAGTATACGTGGCATATACAGGTGTAACTATAAGGTGAAGTCATATTTTAAGGGATTGACAGGGACGGACAACGGACATCAGTCTGACAATTTTCAATAAGAAACAGATCACCTTTATGTTTGATCGACTCGACTAACGCCGAATAAGATACATCGCTAGTTCGTATTATGGAAACGAAACAGTCGGCAGCTCACTCAGTCGTAGTTAGAACAAAGCCATTTTCATAATGATGTCCCAAACAACCAAAATATGATGACTAATACTTTTTGTTACACCCCGTAACCTCGTTTAACCTATACGAAGTTTTTTTCACCAGAAAATACCATGAAATTTGTTGCGATATTGATCGAGCTAGGTGAGAAAGCACCTTATGCATTTCTTTGTGTGGTTGTGTAAACTGTACAAGCAAATTCCGAATTGACAGAAAGTTTACTTCATATGGTTGGATGTTTTTAAACGTGTAGTAATAAAGACAAAACTGAAAAATAATTATTAGGAAAATCATTATATAGATAATCAATATGTTATTATAAGTAGAGAGATATCTACTCTCTTAACACCACTCAAATCGTATCACAAAAGAAAGTCTTGCAAAAATAGGCTCACACCATACGAAAGTACCTATAATTGCGTTGCTTGCCTCCAGATAATAAAGTTGAAGATAAAAATACCACATAGCGCAGAATATCCGAAGAATTCCAATTTCTTCGTCACGACTGTTAGCCGACTTATTTGAATTTTTTATTGAGCACCAAACGTTTTTTAATATTTACTCGAAGCGTGGCTTGGAAATCTTGTGTGAAGCAAAGCGAAATACAATTCACGCATAAGCATTTCCTATCGCATATCAGATTATCATTGTGGTTAGGTGATTACAAAATATAATATTTAGACGTTGGGTAAGTAATCAATCGTATCGGGTCGTGAGCTGAAGTTGAAATTAATTTTAAAATAACTTGAAAAATAGAACGTTTGACCAAGGGACAAGAAATTTCAAGCTATTTATTTAGCTCGCTAACTTGTGAGCTTTAACGCATCATCATTAATATAAGTGCTTACTTTGCTTATAAGTGCCGCTTTTCAACAACTAGCTACACATATTGATCCTATAGCCTTCCCGTCACCCGAATGCACCTCTGAATAACACGCTGACCTTTATTCATGCACTTAAAACCCCACACTATTTTTTTAATAAAGCACTTCCAAAGCCATAATTCTGGCTAGTTTAGTGGTAGTTAGTGCTACAAAATATCGCATTTTCGTGCTTTATGGTATTCGCTCGCAATTTTATTAAGATTTATTTTATCATCATAATAAAAGTGGCTCTTAAGACGATACTAGGGCATGGTAAAGCGTATGCTATTAATTCTGTATCCAGGTGTAAATGGGTCGGAAGAAGAAATATCGGGACTGGAGAGGTCTTTTGTGTTCCAACAGCCTACAGAGGCGCGCGTCCCACGCCGTCCTTGTCTATTATACCAGGGAAAATTATGGTTATTGAAATAGATAGCCTGTGAATTGTTTCCGCACTTTGACCTCGTATAAAATTTATTTTCTGCAATTGATTCGAGTGTTTAAAGAGGCCTGTTTGACTGGAGTGCGCTTGTTATTTTAATTAATTTTCGGTATAACATTTAAACGAAAAGGGTTGACTTATTAATCAAATTAACAAAGTGTTAATGTACTTAAAGTTAATAGAACCTACGCAGAGTGCAGATAATATAAATGTTGTAAACTGTTGTATTTCTGACTTGTGTTTAGTTTTGGCCAGTGACCTAAACCGTGAATTCATCCGCGTCTTCCCACAAGAACAAATGACGATCAATCCATCCATCCGACCGAGCTGAGTCACCGCATACGAGCAGAGTAGACTAGCAGCGCAGGTGAGGTCATCCGATTTGGGGGCTCAATGAATAATGGACAAGTCCATCATGGCCACTACCCCCAGGCCCTATTACCGCGCACAGACCACTCGACATTTTTTTCATTTCGCAGATACGCAGTGGCTGTTTCGAATTCGAGAAATGCGGACTTTCAATTAAGTCGCGCTTGATAGAGAGTTCTTCCGTTGTGAGGGCGATTCAAGGTTATCATTGTTTGTGTGCCACTACCAATGATTTAAGATGAGATGTTTGAAACCGTATGAATAATTCAACATCTTAAAATATCACCTTTGACGATGTCGCTTTAATACCTACTTATATGTTGAATAGAAGCCTAGAATATAATAGAAGTATCCGTGAAAGCAATATTTGCACCGTGTCCCATCGCGACTTGTCAATAGACGCCCACTTGTTTACTTCTTAAAGATACCACTCGAACGGAGGGGCGTAGAACCAATTCGCGCTTACATCGACCTGTAACGTCAAAAGCTAGGCGAAAATGCCAGACTCGCAGAGGTGTGGAGGCAAACATTTGTCCGGGTTCTCAAGGCTCCTTTGTTATCGCCTTTGTGTTCGTGGGTGGCTACAGCCTGACTGGGCAATTTCCTTTATTCAATCATCGCCCCCAGAGAACCTTCCGCGGGGCGCTGCTTCCTTGAAATAAAAAAAAACTCGAGCACCACCGCCTACAGCGCGTAATTTCGTAACAATGAAATTAAATTAGTAGGTTAGAACAGAACACACAGATACAACAAGTTCCAATAAAAAGCATCGAAGCTATATATACAAAATATAGCGCGCTTTTATGGTGCACGTTTGGCATGCAGTGTCGTTACGATGGCGTTTTCTGTCTCGGTAAATGAGCTAAAGAAAAATATGTACACAGGAGTGTCGGTGGAGACAGAACCCGGCGAGTTTCTTTCCCGATTGTTTGGAGATATGCAAAGCATTCCCGTGACTCATACGACTTCACCGCACCTTTAAAGACGCTCAGTGCAGCGCGATCTTATTGTATGCCAGCAATCCTCGCCTCACCATATGAATACGAAACAAGTTATACGTCGATTCAGAAATTTATTAGACCTGATTCCGATCACTACATTTTTATGCATCTCACGGCCCTCGCTCGAAACACGAGGTAACAGAAACCGATGCAAGGTAAACGCGGTATTGTTGTGCCCATCTTACGTAACAATTTTGACAAAGTACCCTCGCCCAGACGTTAGGAAGTTGGCTGATACAATCTGTGGCGTATCGCAAATGTAACACGAATTTCATGCTACTATCTTACAATATTTCAGAGATACGCTTCGCAGATTATAAGACTATTTCCTTTACGGTTTAGTTATTCCTATCTGAAATAAGATCACTAAGCACGTGTACTTAGCCCACCTTAGACAAACAAAACAAATGTATTAAGTTCTGGTTGTGTTGTGATCTTCATTGAAATTGTGTTATTGACTTGTATTGAATTTTAAGGTTTTTTATTGATTGTATTTGCAAAACCAACTTCATATTCATAGTATCAAATTCTGCCCTTAAGTGATATCGTGAGGAAACGGGGGGGAATCTAATTATTTTGATTCGACGAACCTTATTGAATAGTCAGCTAAGCATGCTCTCCTGTAAAGGAATCGTGTAACAATTCAACATATACATCACAGCCCTCTACCCTGTTTCGCATAGATCTAGTATTTATAAGTATGTATGTATGTACGAGGTAGGATATCCGTGTCAGGCCAGCGCCAGACAATAGCAAACACAGCCAATGACAATGACAAGTCGAAGATTGCATCGTACGGTTGCAAATCCCTATTGGTTGGTGGAGATTGATCGTCGTAATTTGCTAGCGTTGGACGCGGGCATTCGACGATTTGTCTCACAAATACAATTGTCAATGAGCCATAAGATGCATTACTCAAAGAAAGAACGTGCTGTCACAGAAACGACGCGTCTCGGCCCGGAAACATATTCCAATTTTGTACAGCGCTGTGTCTTTGTCCCAAGATGGAAGCTGTTGAGATAGGTGCTTATGCTAAGTTAAGTTTATCATTTGAGAAAAGCAGAATTTTTAACAATATCTCTAGCTAGCTCATTTACTTTGACTTATTGATACAATCAACAAACATCATCACGCATTGCACATACGGGATGGCAGAGCCACAGTTGTGTGACTTTTTCATTTGTACTCTTAGTGAAAACTAAGCAATCCATTCCAAACACAATTGTTTTAACAATTTTTTAATCGCAGATGGCCTTAAAGGTTCAATAACCTATCTGCTCGGCGTATTCTCATGAGCCAAACTCTTACCTCCTCAGCCGCAGATAAATGAGTGAGAGTCAGTCTGAAAGATTAAACTGTAGCTAGATAGATATAGGAGCTCACGGAGTTGTATGCGAAATCTGCCGTGAAATTGACGCTCGCGTCTGGCCCGAGTGTCTATCAGACCCTCATTTCTCCGGGTTTGTCTCGTTTACCACATTCGTCTTTTTGTGAAAATAGAATAATCTTGCATTGGTTACTGGTGGATCTTAAAGTCAATAGGCAACGAGTCAAAAATATTATGTGCCTATTCGGAAAGTAAAACTCCGATCAGCTTGCAATGACCAATTATTGGGCATTCTAACGCCAATCTTCGCGTTAGGTACCTATTGTGCCAAGTAAGGGTCAATAAATCCCATGCTCGATATTGTATTTCAATAATGAGATGGATTTATAGATAGATAAAGAGATCAGGGGATGTTTGAAAATAATTCTGTGGAAAATAGGATCAACCCATTTCTCCAATATTACAGAAACGGGGAAAGGAGAATTTTATTTTTTAAAGCATTTCTTACTAGTTTAAATAAAGCTGAGGTCTGAGAATGTGTGATATTGATATGTGATTGATGTGCATGATCCATTTTTAATATTGTGGATTGGATACGGTGATCATACCGAAAGTTTATTTATATGACTAATACGTACGTCAGTGCTAGAATACCGAAAGAAGTGAACTCTTAAGCGTTCAATATCCCATAGTCCCATATCTTATTTTTAATAAGATATGGGACTACACTAAAGAATCCAAATTGAATAGACCGAGGTTGCATTTACCATGGTGTTCCTAAAATTACGAAATAAAGTAGGGTACACAAAAAAGCGTGATAAAGTCTACATTCAAACGACTTATTTGCCATTCGCCGTACCACAATTCTTGTGTAATCTACCGCCAGCGGGCTGCAGCAGCATATCCGTATCAAACACTCGTTTGCAGACTGTACAGACTTCGTCTTGTAAGCCGGACGAACTGTTTTATGCGCGAAACCTCTACTCGGGGCGATCTCTGCTCGTTCCCGAACGCGAAAAAGGATAAAGGATACTTTTTGGCTTCAGCCGCAATCGTTGCATTGTGATGAGAGTTTTTCGCGGCCGATATTGCCTGCTGCTGCATTGTAGATGACGTCATGTAAAATACGTGTACATTTTTTCTGTAAAAGAGAAACTGTGTGATTAAGCTTCATGGAAGGATAGGTTATTGGTCAGTTCAACGCTATTACTTAATTATAAATAGGTCGTTCACATATGCGATAGCATAAACATGCCTAATTCGTGATCGTTGAGTTGACGATTCACATTAAGAGGTCAGTTCATAGCCGTAGACAAAAAAGTTCAGCTGCTGTTCAGGGAATACAATTCACTTCTTAAAATTTTTACATGCATGTTTCGGATATGTAAATAACGTAAAAATAGAGGAGCGATGCACGAAACAACTAAAACGTGATTTTCGCGCATGTATAAAAAACAAGAAAAATAAAATCCGCGTTGATTGAAATGCACTGTCTAGTGAAATATTGACATGTTTGCCGGGCCGGAGCTTTTGTTAGCAATATGGATCACTATTTTATGCCCGCGGGTTCGCTCATGTGTAAATATGGAAATTCCCCATTTTTATGTTACAAAGGGGATACAATTTTGAGTACAACCAGGTATTTTTAATTATAAGGTAGCGGTAAAATCAGTGATGTATAAATATCCTATACAATGCTTTCCTCCTTATACCTACATTGATTAACATTTCGATATCCCAGGTTGTCTTCGATTAGAAGATAATAAAATTAAATAAAAAGAAGAGAAAACACACGAAAACTTTACCCTGACGTATCAATCCATTCTAATATAAGCCCGGGGATAAGACCACCTGACTTTCGAACAAAATAAATTAAAATGGGGCTTAATTGGTTATCCGGATAGTGTTGAGCCTGTAGGGTGCTCGTGTGCATCAGCTTGTTGATGAGATCGTTAAGTGAATATTGATCGGGCTCCGACGCCGTCCGAGGGATTACCTGCCGACAAATTGGCCAATCAGAGGCAGGGAATTGATTCTAGTCACCCCGTGCCACTGACCTGACCGAAATTATATGTGAGACTAAGATCAACAGTGACCTCGGGATTAAACGAGCTGCGAGCTCGTTAGGCGGGTGTGGTGGCTGCTGTTATAATGTAACATATATATACCAAAAGACGAAGCGAATATGTGCCCATTTCATTATTTCTTGCTATGAGTTTTGTAATGTGTGTTGTAAATGTGAATAAAGAGATTTTATCTACGCACGTATCATAAATGCTCTTAAATCGACTCAGAAACCATAGGGCAATGATCTGCATTACGACACATCGATGCGGATATGGCAATTTACCCACAAACAAATTTTACTTTAACGCATCGATTAATCGATTAATCGATGCTATAAAGTTAAATTTGCAAGTCTGTGATACATTCGTATTGACGTCTATTACATCAGTCGAATTTTGACAGTTGTCAGTAGTCATTTCCATGTTTTTTTTCTGAAAAGAGATTTGGAAAGAGATTGCATCCTCCTTACGAAGTAGAATTGTGAATTCACCTACGGCTTTTGAACCCTTTCAGAGCACTTATGATATATTTGTAGATAAAAATGTGTATGCAACTGCATATAATTAGGACTTAAAATACTCGTGTGATCTTATTATACCCTTGCTGGCGCTCGACGCATAAAAACACACTTGTGTGTTGAGGCCCCTCATTATATGACAGTCACATAAACTAGGTACGATTTACATTCACTTTGATATAAAGTTCACACTTCGATGCATGACAAGGAACGTCTCACTTTTAACTAGGTTTGCGACGTTTGAGGGTCAGCCTCAAAGGTCAACAATAAAAGAAGTAAAATAAATAAAATTAAGAAAGATAACTTATTGGTATTTACGTGGTATTTAAAATTGAAACTTAAAATATAAAGATAAAAAATAACATAAGATTAGTAGGTAGGTCTGGGTAGGTAACGTGGGGCACGATTCGCTATACAGGCCTCGTTGGGGTTTTATCCCGGGTGGGGTTTTACCAGGTTGGGTTTAACCCGGAATGTTATCGGTAATAAAGATGAAGAATCCGGTATGGCAACCCGGTAGGGTATTCCCAGATGGGAACCAGGAGACACTGAATTACTTTATTTTAAGAAAACGCAATAGTAAGAGTATTAGATAGTAATACAATTATTTAAATTGTGGTCTGTTAGCAAATTTGTAATCAGTCAAGTGTCAAAAATCAAAGTAAGTCAGGCTCAAAGTCATAAACAAAATGAAGAAAAATAAATAAATGAAACGAAATAAGGTTGACATACCAGAACGTCACAGGTTGCAGTTGTAACCTAAGGGGGGGAAAAGCAGTGGAAATATATTAAACTGATAATAAAACTGAATTGAAAGACTGGTAAAAGTAGAATGGACGATGTAATGAATAAATGATAGCGAGAACAAGACGTTCGCTTGACCGAACTGACCTAAAATGTAGGAAAATTGCCCAAAACACAAAATTTACTGATTTTATATATATGCTAATACCAAGACAAACTTTTACTCAGATGAAGCCAATCTACGGGTGACTTGCGCAAGACTTTTGACTTCTTTACACTTTGTTTTCTCTACATACACGCAACACACTCTCCTGCTTCTCTCCCACAAAGATAAACTCACCTACAAAAACCACCACCCCCTAATCTGTTTGGGCTGTTTCTACCATGCGAGAGGTGCCGGGTTCTACCCCCAGCTGGAGATAAAGAAGAAAAAAACCTTTTTGGATGTTTATATGTGTGTGACGTCGCTGTTTCTGGTTCCCACGACAAAGGGTATCCTAGTGTGGGGCCAGAAGCAGTGTAAGTGCCTGTATGTAAATGTTAACAAATGTTAACTTAATCTTTCTGTTATTTTGTTTTTTGCTTTTCTATCTCATATTGTGAAAATTACTTTTTCTTATTATGCTATTTTGAAGATTTTAGCAATGTAAGGTAACGGCCTGTCAGCACCGCTACTATAATATAACTCCAATTCAGATAGACCACGTAGAGCGAAATATGTCACCGGCGTTACCAAAAATTCTACGAAACTATCTTAGTTCAAGGTCTTTTTCGCTTGGTGCAGCATTTTTGCAAAATTGCAAATACCACGAGATGGCACTAGGAGATTAAACTTCAAGAGAACAGCAACCGATTTTTCTTTTTACACTTTTGTTTACATTTAAAGATTATAAAGATTAAAAATAATTACTTAAAACCAACCTATTTGCAATTCTGTAACATGTTGATTTCAACAATCAACGATTAGCAGCTAGCGCCATCTATACGTATTTTGACTGAAGGTATGATTTTTAAATTTAAATTGTTACTCCCAGGGCCAGGATTACGAATGGTTTCAAAAGTGTGGTGCAAGTCGGCTTTAGTTTGTTATGCAAAAAATAAATTCAAGCAAAAGTCAAAGTTAATATTAAATTTATTAAAAGTCAAAGTCAAAAAATATTTAATACTTTGCAAATGTCATTTTCGGCTCTTTTCTACATTTCTAAAATTGGTTGTTTTTAACTAATGCAAATATTACAATATTTAATATTATCTATAAATAAGCGTCCGTGGCCTGGCGGTATTCACACGTTGGAAACGATTGTGCGGGTAGCACATCTGGCAGAAACGGGTACTGGATGGGTGTTCGTTTGTATGTGGCATTTTAGAGTTTCATGTGTCAGAGGGCCTAATATTAGGGCAGCTTTAAAACATCTGACAGTCAGGTTGGCCACTAGCCCGACACCCCTCCATCAACCCACACTGAGCCAGCGTGGTGGAGTATGGCTTAACCTTACTCGAGCCCGGGCCCCTCGGTGGATTCATTAATGGGCTACATTATTATTATTATTATCAAAGTAATAATCAGGAATATATAATCACAAAATTAAAAAACTGCGGGTTTTGTGTTGAGTCAGATTAACCCAATACAATCCTGTCATTTAAGTTATCTTGAACATTGTAATATCCCTTTTAGACAAAATTGCTTTTACATAGTTTTAAATTGCTCAAATGGCAATTTCAAAATCTCCAGAGGTATCATGTTGTAGTACAGAATGCACTGACCCTTGATATAAATGCTAACTTTCGCGAGTCTAAATCGGGGCGCAACTAGTATGTGATTATTTCTTAGGTTATCATTACAGCTATGGCTAAATTTGGAAAATATTGTAAGGTTCTAGCGTACATACATTATATTTTCGAAAACAAATTTACTACTTAGCTGCAGTTAGTATGACCATTTCCTTTAAAAGCTCTCTTAAGAAGTCGGTGCGTTTTAAATTATAAATTTCTCAAACAGGTCTTATCTGTAGAATAAAAATTGTTTGAATATGCTTTCACCCAAAACAAGATACCATAGGCCATGACACTATAAAAGTAACTAAAATAGACTAGCCTAGATGTAGTCACATCCGTATTTTGTCTGATGTTTCTAACAGCGTAAGCCACAGAACTTAATCTGTCAGCTAATTTATCTATGTGGGGTCCCCACTGACACTGAAATTTGCTATCAATGGGTATTCCAAAAAACTTCTTATCATTTAATAATTCTAACGTGTTATTGTCTAACACTAAACTGGTCTCAACTTTCCGGACATGGGGAAGTGATAATTTGATACACTTGGTTTTACCAGCGTTTAACAATAAATTATTAACTGTAAACCAATTCAATGATAAAAACATTAGGTCATTAACATCATCAATATCATAAATCATCAATATCTCAGTAATTCCGAGATTTTATTAAGGCAACACATTAGCCCTAAACAGCCTTTTCTAATATCAAGTTGCGCAAATTATTGAAGCAGTTATTTCTTTGTACTGACTTATTGATCTTGAGTGACAGCTTGGATTTGTAAATTGATTATTTTTGCTCTATAGAATAGTCTCCCGAAGATATATGAATCACAAAATATTTTTTCACAATAAAAATAAAACAAATGTGCACCGGATTTGAATTTATATTCTAGTTACTAAAATATTGGGTGCTATGAAATTGGCGATTTTTTCTTACAGATTCAGGAGTTCATAATTCGAGTAATTCAATAGCAATTTCCAGAAGTTTATAAAATTAGGATTTGCCATTCCTAAAAAAAATACAAAAATGTTTGTACTGAAAATTGAGTTAACTTCAATTTCTCCATACAAAACGCCAATTTCATATGTAAGGACCTCACATTAAGTTAACACAGACGGACACTGTGAGGTGGGGCGACACATTGTCTAGCGACTACAGGTTAGACTGTGGTCTGCGTATGTAAACGATCTTATTTTGGAGTTGAGGAGCACCAGAATCGGATGCCATATTGCTAAATTATGTATGAATTACTTAAGTTATGCAGATGATATGGTGCTCTTCAGCCCCTCAATTAGTGGTATTAGACAACTTTTATATATCAGTGTTCGTTATGCTAAAACGCATGGTCTAAAATATAATGGAGAAAAAGACAGAAAAGTATTGTTTAGATCGGTGAGGGGGAGAGGATACCTTCGTTATATGTGAATGGGTCGCCGGAGCAGGTTGTAAGGAGATTTAAATATCTAGGACGTATTCTGTCAGAACATCTCACTGACGATGAGGACATCAAGAGGGAGCGCAGGGCTCTGGCTTTATGGTGCAATATTCTCGCGAGCAGATATTCTAAATGCAACGATTAATTCAAGATAAAGTTATTTAAGGCATATTGTCAAATTTATTTAGACCGAGATCTTAGGCTGTTTGTTATTAAAGTTTGCAATCGCCTCTGATTCACCTAAGGCCTGGCACCCCGACAGCTGAACTAAGAATGTCACATTCAGCTTACTTTTAGAGGAACAGGATTCAAGTGTTAAAAACAATACAAAGCGTTTATTTTCAGTCAACATAGCCCATAGTTATAAAATGTAGTAAAATAATATAATATAAATAAAATATGTAAAACTTTTAAAAACTTTACTTTTGGTTCCCACTGTGGTGCACAGGTAACCAATATGAAAACATTTTACTAAAGTTGGCATGTATATATACCATGCCAACTTTGGACCAGCTATAACGATCGAATATAACATAACATTTAACATAAAATAAATATGCATACACATGAATTGCTCATGACCCACACACACCCCACACTAGGGTAACCTGCGTCGTGGGAAACCAGGAACAGCGTCGTCACACACATAAAAACATCCAAGACCTGGATTTTATTTTCTTGATCGCCAAACGGGGATCGAATTCGGTACCTCTCGCATGATAGGCAGGCCATTACCGCAGCGCCACAGAGGTCATCAAACGTTACGCATTCAATATAACGCACATTACCTACATATTCAATATAATGAGACTTTCCGCATATAACTTAGAAATCCTCGTTTCAGTAGTGCGTCGAGCATGTTCGCGGAGGCCGGAGTGCATGACTTTGTCGCGATCCTTAGATCTCGTATCGCCTGTATCCCCTATCGCTCGTATCGTATATGTCTTTTCTTGCGGTGGCTCTGTGTAGCGGGTTGCTCCCCTCCCTCAAATATGGCGAGGGGGCTGATGGCTGGTGCACAAGTCATACTCGTGAACGGGTGCTGCTTGGCCAGTCTGGTTTCTCATAAGTTATGTTCATTACAGCTTGTCTTTGTTCTTATTTATTTATTTTATTAGATTGTTATTTTGAGACATTTATTGGTATTTATGGAGACGATGTTATGATATTGTCATTAGATTAGATAATTTTTATATAGTATATAGTGTAAAAAAAATGACGAAAATTGAAATAATGACATCTCCGTAGAGATTCTTGGTACTATCTTCTCTGACGGGAGTATTTCCGAAGCACTGGTATAGTTCATGGAGTTTCTTTTTCCTGTGCGAGATTCAGCCATGAATCACCACTTGAAGGAGAAATTCCCTTTTTGAAACTCAAATTAGTTATCTACTCATTACTTTAGTTGATCATATTTGATTTATTTTTTATTTTTTTCCATGTATATGAGACTTAAGTAAGTGTTTGACTTATAAAAGTGCATTATTTTGCCTTCTTGCGATAAATAATTTGATTTGATTTTTGATTTGATTTGCCTCAATTTGATCACTTGAATATAAATATTAAATATTTACGAATATCGCCAAATGCCCGCACAGTAAAATGTTTTCATATCGGTTACCTGTGCACCACAGTGGGAACCAATAGTAAGGTTTTAAAAGTTTTACATATTTTATTTATATAGTATTCAATGTTTACCACATTTTATAACAATGTGCTATATTGCCTGAAAATAAACGCTTTGTATTGTTTTTTAACATTTGAATCCTGTTCCTCTAAAAGTACTACTAACTTAATAACCGGTAGGTGACATTCATTAGTTCCGGTGTCGGGGTGCCCGGCCTTAGGTGAATCAGAGCCGAGGGCAAACTTTAACAACAGCCTAAGATCTCCCTCGAAATAATTTTGGCGCTGAAACAGCTCAGTGCAAATAAGAATAATCAAAACACAGCGCCTGAAAAGGTTGCCTAAGTAAATGAAAAGGATGAAACAATTTGTACTGTTTAATGAAATAAGTATGAAGCGAATGTTTTAAAATTCCATCCCAAATTTACATAATGACCTTCCCTAACGACTCAATCCTGCACAGCTACTTGGTGAAGAAAAACCATTTTGTTATTTTAATGTGTATACGTCGGGAGAATTGCATTGTGTGGAAATTGATTTAGTAATGATGTTAAACACATTGGAAATGTTAGTGAAGTGCGATTTAGTTCGCTCTGGGTTTTATCGATTACTAGACTAATAACACCTCGAAGCATTTCTCCACGTCAATCATAATTTATGTTAGTGCCAACTTAAGCCTGTATGTGCTGTTGTGTCGTAAATAAAGACTAAGGGTGACGTGCACCAGACTTTTGACAGCAGCTAAATACGGTTTTAACGCATTTTAAGTATAACTTGGTCAAGTTACATAGTCAATCACAGCAAGGCTAAGCTATGACCCGTCAGCTAGGTTAGCACTTAACATAGACGTGTTGTAATTGAGTTGAGTTTAACCTGTATTAAGCGGCTTTCAAAAGTCTGGTGCAAGTCGCCCTGAATTGTACATCCTATCATCATACCTACAAATTAACGAATGCTACGTATTTACAGTCCCACGTGACCCGGTCTATATAAACGATGGAGCAAATGTAAATACCAAGCTTTGTTTATGGCAAAATTATGCATCTGAAATCAGCGGCTACAGCAAAACTGTGCAAGTATTCCCGACATGTATCTACCATCTGTTGTTGACAAGTATGATGTGTCTATTAGTGTAACGTTACTACGCAGAATTACGCTCTTACCGCAAACCACAGGCAAGCATTGTGCACCATTGTATCATATACAGAGTGACATTTAATTAGACGACCATGTTTTGGTGAATGATAGTATCCATAAATATGAACAACTTTCCCAAAGAAACATATGGTCGAAAACGAAAAAAATATGGGTCTCGCATAGTAACTAGTGAGCGGCTGAACGGGTCAATGTATTGAGGGGCGATTTTTTTCTTCATTTGCGACCAAATGTTTCATGGGGAAAGTTGTTCAATAATTGTTCATTGTCAGCTAATTATATGTCATCCTGCATATGTCTCAGCAAGATGGATAAACGCGTTATAAAATTATACCAAATTATAATCATACCATCAATATACCATCATATCATCAATATACCGTCATATAGTAATATGGGTGGAATGACTCGGTTTACATAACTATCGAGAAAGTATGCGACCAAATTCCAAATTCCAAATGTCTTTATTACTGTAGATATTTACATATACTTAGCAATCGTCATTTTTTGCCACTTCTCTACTTCGGACCACTGTGAGAGAGGAGGGCATAGAAACTCCTACAGATTGATTTTTAGATCTCTTTTAAAAATTGCTTGTGCTTAACTAATACTGATATTATAATACCATTATCATAATTAATAAGCAGGAATAAATAATTATAAAATAATTAACAGCAAGGTCTGTGTTGAGCCAGATTAGGCCCCATACAGACCTAACCTTACTATCTCTTTGAGGAATTTCGCAATTATGAAATAACATAAAATTGTTGTGTAAAGTATTTTATCTACACACGTTTCATAAACCCTCTTTACTGCGTACAAAAACCGCACGTTACGATCAGCATAATGTTAAACTACTTGGTAAAAACTCATTTCTTATCTGAAAAATTACACATTATGGTCATAGTGTGTAATTTTTCTACACATTATGACATTCAAATTTCAAACGCCGACGCCCGCCTGCATGCCGCCCCTAGTTTGTCTGTGAAGTTGGTACTGACATTCAAATTTCGAACGCCGACGCCTGAAGTTGGTGCTACAGAACATGCGGTTCCTGTACACATCAAAGAGAGCTTATGATATCTGTGTAGATAAACTAGTGTATGTAACTATACATAATTAGGCATTAAAACTCTCGAGTGATATTATTATGAAACTCGCGTTCGGCTCGTTTCATAAACCCACTCTCGAGTATTAATGCCCTCCATTATGTAGCAGTCACATAAACTACTATATCGTTTATCTTTATCTTAATTTGCTTTGTTGCCGTCATAACGGAAAAATGACACAATCGACATCGGACCCCTTTCCTGAAGTTCGGGACCGAACTCAAAGGACCCTCATGACTCGTATTCAAATTTCCTTTATATAGTTTCTACGCGTAATCATGAAAGTTCAAAGAAATATAACATTTCCTTTTCAAGCAAACAAAAGAAAATTCTGGCGTGGAAATGTCTTAAGTATAGATGGACTGAACTTTGCCGCTTCATCTTAATTTCAGTCCTCTATGGGCCGACTCGAAGGCTCTCCTAGTGCAGTGTTCTCAAACAAATACTTCTTACGCTGAGGATTTTTCGTTAGCAAAGTGCCAACTGTAACTTCAAGAGTTCAACTCTTATAAACTTGATTTAAAGTAGCATTTGAGGGCAAATACCCACTTTATAGATATAACTATCTCAAAAATACTTCAATTGGACGTATTATAATGAAACAACTTGTGAGAGTAGTTTATAAAACTTCTTATAAGAAGAATGCGTGGGCGAATAAGTTACATCACTTAGTATTATAAATAAGCACATATGAATTAAACGGGAAATATTAAACTGCACATCAAAAATACTGATTTGCACATCAAGTCAAAGAAAAATCCTGCGGTTGCTTAGGTGAAGGGTTAAGTTTATCCTTCGTGTTAGGTTGAACATGCAAGAACAACAAAAAATACTTAAAACATAAATTTGAGTACACATAAAATATTTTAAACATAAAAGATGTTTTTGCTGATCCTTTTTTCCTGTGCAAATCAGTATTTTTGATGTACGATTAAATACTAGCCGAATTAAACTTATTCATAATTACAAAAAGGAGCTTGTATGTTTCCTTTCAAGTGACTAACCACTCCAAAAGTGACCATTAAAACGTTTCAGCAGCTCCGAGTTCCGAGGGATAGTTTAAACTGTAACATGAAAAACAAATATAATTTACTATACCCGATAAAGCAAATTGGTACGTGCACGGCGGCCATTACGGTTTTAGCAACAATTACCTGTAATTGAAAACAAAGTGATCGTTACCGCTCGTCGTGTTGTGACGTCAGACATGCTGAGGCTGTATTCTGGATGACAATAACAAACTATTACTATGGACTTGTCATGGGCGGTCCATGGGGAGCTGAAGGTCAAGCAGTGGACACGAACAAGCGGAACTAGATGAAGATGAAGTCATCGTGTTAGGAATTATAAGGAAGGAGATAAATAACTTAGATTAGTCAAACTCCATCAACATAATGCAAGTTCAACCCGTGTTGGTTCGATCACAATCATACTCCGATATATATGTTACCGGCAATCTGTATAATCCGGTATTATATATAATCCCTAGGCAATATATATAATGCCTAAAACGTGCAGGTAATGTATGAAATATATAATATAAATATATAATCCCTAGGCAATATATATAATGCCTAAAACGTGCAGGTAATGTATGAAATATTATTTATTTTATACTTTGCATAGGTATTATATATAACCCAATGCGCAGCCGGTAATGTGTGTAAAACACTGAGGTAGCTTAGGTGAAGGGTAAAGGGGATGAGTGAAGTGAAGCCCCCTTTATCCTCCGTGTTAGGTTGAAGATGTAAGAAAAACAAAAAATATTTAAAACTAAGTACTTTTCGTTGTTCTTACATGTTCAACCTAATAAAAAAATACTTGAAATTAAGTATTTTGCCCTGATATTCTACCAAAATCTATTTTTTTACACATTGCCGGTGGCCAAGTAGGTATTCTATATAATCCCTGGGTATTGTATATAATACGTAGAGTATGTATTGGACATTAATATTAATAATATTTCATACATTGCCTGAACGCCCCAGGTTTTAAATATATTGCCTAGGTATTATATAGAATACCTGCATTATACAGATTGCCGGTAACATATACACAATTAAACTACATTCGTTCTCAAACAAAACATTTTGATTAGTAAAACTGAAGGATTAAATATTAACAAGAAGCTTTCCAAAGGCTGATCAAGTGCCGCCTTCGTGACGAAGACGATAGGAACTGAAAACAAAATAAATACTTTTCAAATCATTGTAATTGTCAGAGTCCGACTGATTCTTAAACTAATGTTTTGGTTGATTGGACTGCAATAATAGCATTCGTTTCAGAATAACCTTCAAAGCGAATTGAAAAGCCACCCATAATTTAGAGTCCATACATTCACAGACACTAATTTGGAATTTGAATTTATCGGTAGCTGCCTATTATGTAGTTAGTTTATTTTTGATAGAGCGAAATTGAAAATTTAGAATGTATCAGCTATGCATCACACATTCACGTATTTAATGATTGCTATGATTGCGAAGCTATTGATAATAAGTGAAAAAAATATCACATTATTATAATCACCACATCTTAATTCATCAATATACTTTATTGCACAGTAAATAATGGGTAAAATTACATGGGCACTTATGCGCAAAGGCAAACTTATCTCTACAAAGAGATTTATTCCAGAAAACCTATACAGGATAGGACAGACTATTGCTAGTAGGACAGTCTGGTGCACAATAAATGAAATAACTTAATACTAACGTATACAGTATAATAAAAGTAATAGTATAAATAATAATAGATAAATATATCAACGTATTATATATATTTCTATATAAAATAACAAAATACTAACATACTTAAACTTAATACGTAATAGAAAGGAGATGCAGTTTCAATCTTTTCTTGAAAATGATAATGGATTTACTATCCTTAATAGCGCAGGGAAGTGCGTTCCACAGTCGGAGGCGTAGGGGTAGGGGTATTCATCATAGGAGTAGGCTCTTTGAGAGTTCATGCAAATGAAACATTTAGTTTCAGCTGTACAAATCATCAAGTAGTCCCCCTCAACCATCATATCGGCGAATAAAAAGCCGGAAAGTCACAATTTTCCGCCGCAATGTTTCCATATAAAACGATATGACACTGGAGCGGTGGGCCGAGAGCTGTATTTAGCGACTACTCATCATACCGAGCGTGTCTACTTCAGCACACAAAAGGAGACGCTTGCTATACTCTCGCAAACTTTCGCCGACGGAGCCAAGGGTTTAATTGTTCCCGTTTTACGTAGCACGGGGACGTTTTACTTCATCGTCGTGAAGATGAAACTAAGTTAGCGCGTAGAAGAGCCGTACGTAAGGCCAATGTTAGCTTTTGGATACAGGTTTGACAAGATTGTCGTTTTGGTGTCAGTCAAATTAATTTAGATTTTTAATTTGAGTTTTCTTACAGTTTGTAAGGTTATTTTTATATTCATATGTGATCATTAGAGAATCGATAGAGATTGCACAATCTGAAATAATAATTTCGCTTTCGATTGCGGTTCAGATGTTTGATGTCAACTCTTCCCTGTTACGTTATCTTGACCGACAAGTAACAGCTTTTACGGTAACATTCGTAGCCTTCGTCATCTTAGTAGAACGTACACGTAGCGTCGTGGTTGGCTTTTATAGCTACAAATAAAAAAGTGTGGACCATGTAGCAACCGTGCTGTAACTTGCCTCTGGTGTAAAATAGCTAACATCACTAACGTACGTACACGTCGCTATGAAAAACAAATACTGCCTAGCTAATAGTTTACAAACCACTAGCTTGTCGTCACTTTATCTAAGATTTTAAACGGGAAGCGTAGAACTCTGCAGCGTTTATCATAATTACTTTCTTGCTGATTAATTCATCAGGCTTTGAGACCTGCATCGTGGCCTTTTGCGTATTTATGATATGCTCGAATGTAATTTTCGTCTAATCACAAAGTACACTTTAAAACTATAGTTTTTACGTTTCATTAGTTCTAGTTACCACTATCTGCAACTACACGGAAATCTTGGACGTCTTTAGCACTAATGAGCCTGCAAACTATGACCACGGCAGCAAGCTAATGCTAATACTCAGGTGAGTTTATAAATCGCCCAGTCATGCTAGCTGCAAACACGATTCGTGGACGAGTGGCAGTTTTTCTCTGCGACGTTCTATTTTCGCGTCCGCCTCTCCACAACCCTTTTGTTTTGAGAAGTCTAATTTTTAATTAAAGTCTCCGTTCCCCGAAGCATTTCAAGCCCAGCTCTGAGTTAGGTGGACTGTTTTGCATGCAGGTAGTTTATTTCCCATTTAAAAAAAAACACCTTTAAATTCGTGCTTCGAAGCTCAGTGGATTAACATTATTATAATAATAAACAATATTATATATAGTATATAATATTATGACACACAACTTGTAATATTGAGTACGTTTTAGTTGTGAGAGAAGTAGGGTCAAAATACAGACCCATACAGCGTCCAGTACCCACAAGGACGAAATAGTACAGTACAAAGAACAGGGTATTTCAGCACGGTATCGCCAACATAACGTCGAATCGCTTCATCAGAATCATTTATTGACAGGCACATACATACATTGTTTCTCGCCCCACACTAGCATACCCTGTGTCGTGGGATCCTGGACCTGGGGATGTTTTCTCTTTTGTTCCCAGCCCTTTCATCGAACCCGGGACCTCTCGCACGGTAGCCAGAGCCATAACCGCAGCGCCACCGAGGCCGTCATCGCACACATGGAAACATTTTCGGAGGTGACTGCCTCACAAATGATCTTTTTCGAGACAAGGCCATAAATCTTAATCGTGGTCGTCGTCGTTTCTTGAAATTACGTTCATTGTTGGTGAAAGTGACTTTTACTGGGCTTTGAACCCAAAGTGGCGCAATGAGTGGTGCATTCCTGTGTGAAGCGATTTTATTTGGCCGAGACGGCAAATACTTTCATATTTTATACTTCATTAACCTATCGCCATTCAGAGCATGCAGATATTTTTCAACGGTTTTCGAATTTTTTACCAAGCCATAAGGTTAATTATTTTGTGGTTAACGGATTTGACGCTGTGCTTTGGAGGGTTAAGAAAACAGTGATAGGTATTATTGAAGAAACATTGATACATAGAACGCTAAAATAAATAGTATCGAAGTACAATATCGCATTAACAAAAGGAATTACAAAATATGATACCATTAAATTATTAATTTTCAAAATAATTCAACCTGAATATTTAACACATTCCGTTCCAAGCCCAAAATTTAAAGTCGCATTAAAGGTAAGAAAGATACCTAACAAAACTAAATCACATGAGCAACCGACATTGCATCCACTCCAGAAATGGGCTTGCGTTTTTAAGTTTTTCCTTTTATAAAATAAAGTAGGAAAATAGCGCATGTGATTGCAGTTAATGAGAAGGAACCGTGGAAGCGAGGCCAGGCGAAGCGAGGCGAGGCGAAGCGAGCTCAAGCTCGTCAGCGCTCTCTATGTGTTGACACCGTCGAGCTTAAACCCGTTTTTGCGACTAGCTTATACACAGACCAACATACAAAACCCACAATCCCTTCCTTATACCGAGAGCCATAAAGATAATAATACCGCGCACAAGACGCACGAATAACTTTGGCCGAATGTAATGCAGCCTGGCACGGCAAAGTGACGAGACCAAATTCACATTTCTAGGATTTCGCGAAACCACGGATGAGATTGCTGGTCCGATTTAATAGTATCATTTGTATGAGAGCAGCACTTTTTCGGATTGTAAGATATCAATTCGTAAGTATGTTTGTAAGTATATTATCTAGATTGTACACCTATAAAATGTAGACGAGCATAGCGTAAGTGGTTCAGCCTTGACACTTATTTTAATTACTGAAGAATAACTAGAGAATAGATTTCATTTGACTAAATATTTTTTAAGTTATTTCTATATTTGACTATCTCTAACATGGATATACCCCATCTGCCAGATAAATCTTGTTTCCACGAATGTACGATTTATCTAACAGACTTATCCCTAGGTTTGTCCCAAAAATGTATTATAAAACAGCAGGCCCTTATTGTTATACTAAAGACTAACCAAACAGTTACCTTTGTAGGGACAGACAAAATAATTAACCTACACGCGTAGCAGATACCTTACGTTTGCATCACCGATGGAACTTCAGAATATTGACGATACAAAAATTGTGCTTTAACATAAAATCGAGCTGCAAAACATGGCAGCACTTAGACTGTACTATTTAGCTGGCCAACACTATTATATCACCTTTATATTAGTTGCAGTAAAAGTCTCTAGATTGGATTTTGCTACTACGATGAAGGGAATTTAACAAGAACAACACTTTGTAGGAATAAATCAACGTCAGAGCTTACGAACACTTAAACTTCAGTTGAGTTGAATGGTTCTTCACACATCACACAACCTCTAGACTAGTCTTGACAATTTCTCAATTACTAAGTAAGATCTGATTTATGATTTGCTAACGTCTGCTCTGTATTTTACTGAAATTTGCAATATATTTCACGTAATTGATCATTGGATAGCACAGCATTCATCCAAACCCTAATTAAACTGAGTTGGTTATTTGGGAAACCCTTGTCTACACTTCACCTAACTTTTCAGGAGGCACAAAAAAAAAATAAAGGCTAGTATTTAATCGCACAGCAAAAGTACTGATTTTCCAGCAAAAAAGGATCAGAAAAAATACTTTTTATGTATTAAGTATTTTTGTTGTTCTTACATGTTCAACCTAATAAGAAGGATAAAGGGGGCTTTACTTCGCTCACCCCCTTTACCCTTCACCTAAGCTACCTCAGAAATTTGCCCTGATATTTGCTGTGAGAATCAGTGTATTTGCTATGCAAATCAGTATTATTGATGTACAGTTTAATATTTCCCAAAAATAAACACTGTGAACACTGAGTTCCAGTAGCATTATATTTATTGAATCCAATTTGGCTATAGCAGGTTATTTTTTTTTGAAATCTTATTTATTTTATAAGCCATACATCTTATGATTAAGTCAGCTTAAAAATAATTAACAAAGTTTCAGTGCTCACAGTATTATTTTAACAAAAAAAAAAAAATAACATTAAATAAATCTAAAATTGGTTAGTTACATAAGTATTTTGTAGTGTTCCCATCTGAGATTCAAAGAGGTTATCAAGAAACTTAAGAATCTGTTACTATACTCGACAGTGAACTCTGAGCTTAGAATTCGATGGAAAAGGAAGAGAAGATCCCCCTCAGAGCACCGAGTTTCTTCGAGGAGGTCCAGCCTTGGTTGTTCATTTATTTTACACTCGAGAACTAAGTGAAGGAGGTCCTCCTCCCTCTCACATCGGGTACAATTAGGGTCCTCTCTTTTATTCATAATGAAACTAAATTTGTTAAGTGGGATGTGGTAAGTTCGGGTTTGTGGCTAAATTTAAATTGGGTGATAGGTTAGGTTAGACCTTAGAAGAAGCAAAGCCGGAGCCGTAGCTGAGCGAAGTGTATGCAAATAAAACAATATTTAATTATATGAATATACATTTTTCTTCTGGGTGGATGCTCTGCAGTGTACCTATTGCCAACGCAGCCCCTTAATTGTAACGAAAATTATGTAAATATTACATTAAATAAAAACATCTATATATATTTCTCAAAAACTATACATTTCTTCGCATAAAAAGCTATACTAGGGGGACAAGGGCGCACCATCGTACACTCCCCACCACTTCCCCCTCCCAATTTGTGGCAGATAGCTTTCCAATTTTCTCAAATCTATTTTTTTTGGGTCTCTATGTTTCTTATGCAGTATCCTTTGGTAATGCCATACCGACTTTGCTGGTATTTTTTAGAGCAAAATTATGATAAATAAAACATCTAATGTAATTTCTGACAACCCTCCCTTTTCTGTCACTTTCTTGATGGAAAAGTAGTAGTGGCTTATTTTAAAAGATTACTTACGATCCTTTGGTCACACTTACACAGCTAGGTCAAGCTTATTATTTTATACTAATTCAACATAAAAACGCAATACCTGCGGCTTCCTTAAATCAGGGATGTCTTGCCCTTTACAGTTAGTGTAGCCTGTGCCCTTCACGCGAGGTAATTTAATCATTGCTTATTTATAAGCAGCTTTGTTTATCACAACTTTTCTCTTCTTAAGTTTTATCACACCTTTTCTCTTCTTCTGATTCAAGTGATAGTGGCCCTGAGATACCAGTATCTCAGGGCCACTATCACTTGAATCAGCACTTACTTTCATTATTTTACTTTTAATAACTTCAACAGATAACCTCTAAAACATTCTGGCAGGTGATAACAGCAGCCTTCACTGACTTTTTTTCTAGTGTTGCCATACCATATACCCGAGAAATCGCATAAGTCACTGACTTATGGGGTTTCTCTATTACAAACAATTTTCAAGAGCGTTTATTCTGTTATTTTGATACCTGCTTTAGGGGGTTTGGCGTTAAAAACTAATTTTAGGCAAAATCTGAGGGTTTCTTAAATAATCGATTCTGGTAAAAACATAAGGACACCCATAAGACAAAGCGAGCATTTCCAGAATTAAGATGAAATTTACAAGAATACCACAACAACATCAAAGTTCTTGAGAGATCTAATCCTTCAGAATGGTTGGCCAATGTATGGATGGGGTAATTTCACTAGAGTAACTCTAGAGTATGTTGAGGATCGGGCTTCATGTACATTAATTAAGGCGTACAAAAACTATCATTGTGGAGAACAAATTACGTTGAATCAATACTTGAACATTGCAGTCTGGAAACTTGAAGAAATGTTGCAATCTAAGTAAATTGCTTTCGCTGGGAACACAACTTTTGATTAGTATACTTCTGCAGACAAAAACCATCTATCCGATTGCCGATAAAAAATATTTGGCTTTATGTATATATTTATGTGGCTCCCCCACTATTCAGATTTTGTTGATTTAGAGTATATGTATCGACACGCAGGCCAAGTGTTAAATTATAACTATACTCAAACTGCTCAGATATGTCATACGGTCACTTTAAATTATTGGAAAACGCTTACGTAGCTACTTTAAATGTGCTCATTACAGCTCTAAGAAACCTCCGGAACTAAAATTGAAAAGTTTCAAAACTATGTATTTCACTGACGACCTCGCGAGTATTAATTTCCTCGGAGCGATAAGATGGTGTAGGTAAGTATCATAAAATAAAATTGGTCAAGTGTGAACTCACGCATGAAGGGTTCCATATCACCATAAGAGAAAACTCAAGGACTAAAAAATAACAAAACAAAAACAAAAATAATATATATGAACTCGGTTTCGACACCAGCCCTACAGATTGCAGATTCGACGTCAAACCAATTGCGCCACCGGCGAAAATAACAGCCATCGCGAACTAGGGATGATATTTCAAACGGCGGGGATATTTAAAACGCGTCTCATTGGGGTACCCTTTAATTTATAAAATCTCGTGTTGTTCATTTTTTGTTGCTGTAGCGGCTGTGAAAATTTCAATTCTCTATATAATACGTTTAATCAGATACAGCCCGCCGACAGACAAACGGACAGACAGACAGATGGCCGGACAGACAATGGCGGCTTAGTAATAGGGCCCAGTTTAGCACCCTTCGGGTACAGAACTCTGATAACGGTCTTCCATCTCTCGTTTGAAGTCGCTGTGCTCTGCCGGAAATATATGTTAATTTACTCAAACCAGCGAGGAACTTCGAATAAGATATTCTGAAGGGACAATGTTACTGAATATTCTGCCACAACGACGTTTTGAGGAATAAGTCTTAAACTTGATTATTACGAGATATACCTATACAGTATGATATTTGGTAATAATTTATCAAATGTGACTTGATCCAACATTGTACCTTTGTTTGTGGATATTTTTTGTACCCCTACAAAATTAAAGTATTCGCAGTTGTTTCGTCACAATTTTTTATATTTTTTTTAAATGACACGAGGGAAATAGTACTAAGGCTCCTACGGTAAGCCTACTATGTTATGTTATAAATTATGAGCGCTGTCTGAGGTTTTGACGATTTCCAAGAATTCAACTAATTTTAAGTACTTTTTAACTTCGAAAGTTTTTAGTATTAATATAAATAAAATAAATAAAAAATTGCATTCATCAGACTTTAATGCTAAGTCTGTTGTAATTAAGGTGAAGACTTGCGATGTCTGAGCCCACCAGAATGTCACTGAGACTCGGTATAGTTACTTCAAATTTATTTTTTTGTTAATAAATTGTAATTATTATTTTAGGGCTCGCTCTTGTAAACGATTTTTCGAATATGTTTATTAACCAAATTTGGGGTAAGATTTTCAAAGGGTTTATGCTTACCTATATTTAATTATTAGTTATTATAATTATTACACATAACGACAATCAGCTACGCCTTCTGCGGACCGATGTTAATAAACACTTTATTATAATGTCATGATTTTCACTGAAATATACATATTCTGCCATAAATGAATATCTATGAAACTGAGGAGACACGTTTTGTTATTATTTATTAATTATTATTTATTAATTGCGCCTCAGTGTACTTTACAGATAAACATCCAAAGCTCATAGCACCCTGCATACATAAAATATAAAATATACTATAATAATACTATTTGCAAATCAGCTTACATAAAGTCAATAAAGTAAAATTAGACCAATGTCAGGTAAATTTCAATGCAATCAGTTTCAATTACAACATCAATATATTTACTTTCACATATTCTCCCCGCAAAACCTGCCAAAATCTCGTACAAAATGCTTCCAAGCATCACTAAACAGATCAGTCAATGGTGCTGCAGCCAACAGATCGTTGAGACTGTCCCTCGCCCTCACCAGCAGAGACTGCTCGCGCGCCACCGTGCGGTGCGTGCCGTCCGCGCGTAAATATCTTTCGGGCATGTTTAACGCACATACCGCACCGACAAGTATGGTACGACCGGGACTCAAAACAGCCGTGTCGCACATATTGCTGGCGGTCCTTCAGGTAGTCAGTGAAGAAAACCAACAGCCTTGTGGCAAATCTAATGGCACATAACTTCTTCATAAGGACGTCATTATCGACTCTGTTGTACGCCTTACTGATGTCCATATAGGCGACGTCCAGCTGACATTCCTGATCCATGCGCTCCGACACAATCTCAACTAAAGTCAGTAAGTTGGTGATTACTGAGTGGCGGGTCCATAATCCGTGTTGCGAGTCGCTCAGATACAGAACTGATTTTGTCTTTTATGATCGACTCAAACAATTTTACCAATGAGCTCAGGATTCTTTGGGTTGATGTTAATCAACGGTGGCAATATCACTTGTCTTGGGAATAGGACTGACTCGAGAAAGCTTCCAGCTAGTGGGATATTTACCTTGCTTGAGAGCGAGATTGAATATCCGGCCTGAGGGTAATATCAGCTGATCGCTATAGGCCTTCAAAAAGTAAGGAGGGTCGTTGTACGATCCAATTGCACTCCTTGGCCTTAGCTGTTTCAGCCCTTTCTCTATTTCCCTACGTGCGTAGATGTGCATAATTTGCATGTAGTTGGCAGAGCACGACCCATCGGAGCTGTTTGCCAGTTCCGGATCGAGCGCTGGCTCATCAGGGAGGTAAACTATATGATACTTATAAATGACCCGAGGTTCGAAACCACCCTTCGATGTTTCCAAAAAGCGAGCGGGTTATGTCTTCTGTTGCTTTATATACTACTCATGTGATTGGCGTAGGCAGTATCTATGCGACACTTGAGACAGGGTCTCAACTTGCTAAATGAGATGTAGTCAGCCAGTCTCTTCCACGTCTTCCATTTACGATGGAGCTTGGCTTTCATCGCAAGGCCCTTCATGATGACGCAAGTGAACCACACCGGATATCTCCTAGTTGCTTTGTTGGTCTGGTCTTCTTTGGAATGTAATTTTTGAAGACATCATAAATCCTATCAAAGAAGCGACCGACTGCACTCTCTATATCCGTAGCTTCGAGAACATAGTCCCAGGATACGCCACACATGTGTTTGTACAGGACTGAGTGGTTGCCCTTAGCAAAGTTCCAGTCATTGCGACCACCAATGTTGCTGGGATCCAAGCGGCTGAATCGCTGGCAAGCGCCCACCGCATGTAACATGGGCACAATGACATCGAGAGGGTGGTAGGCGTCAGTGCGTGGCACCAGGCTGCCAGACACGGAAGCGCGCACAGTTACGTCGCGCACACTCTCCGGCAGCAAAACCACGTCAAGCACGCCATCATGTGCATTCATCACCTCATTCTTCTCATAGAGACCACAAACACTAAGAAAATAGCAGTAGTTGTTGGCAACCGAAACAGACGCCTATTCAAATTTAGATCACCCATGATGATAACTGAGGTTCCGGTTAGTTTGGCCATGTTTTCGTCAGTTTTCGTGAACCAGCTAAGATACTGTGCGTCTTTTTAGCTCGTGTTTTTTGAGTCGAGTTTTCTTTTTACACAACCCTGTCTAGGGCGTGGGGAGTGAGATCAAATCTCTTCCGTAGGAAGCGCCTTTGTCCGGCGCGGCGGCAGTCGTGCAGGCGCGCGTGGTACGGTGCCAGTTCGCGGATGAGCGGGTAGTTTGATACATCCGCACGCGCGAACATTCCTTTCGCCAGCCTCTGGACAAACTGGTCCACAGATTTCCATCTTAGGTCCCTCTGGATCGTTGTGTTCCTCACGTAGCTGGAGCGCCGACAAATGGTACGCAGAGAGAGCTTCCCTTGGGCTCGGAGTCTCCGTATGTTCGTCTCCGACCACAGGACATACCATGCCGGGGCAGCGTAGGTGAGGCGGGATCTCACGTAGCACTTGTAGATCCCGAGTTTCGCCCTCAGAGGGAGGTTCCTGTTTCTCCGCATGCTGGGGTCTATATATACTACGCAGACTGTGTGCTGGACAGCATCTAGTGATAAAGGCATAAGGATGCCCACAGATCCTCACCTTGCTCAAGCTCAAGGTCACGGCGTCGGCGAAGTGCGATGCCAGGGCATCTCCGACCGATGAGTCCAGGATGGTCTCTGTGGCAGCAACCAGATGGTGATCCAATACCAGCAGGTTTTGACGCTAGTAATCGAGCCTGGTTATCACCTTGAACATTTTGGTATACCATTTCCAAACCCTTATTGACGCTTGGAGCGCGAGGAATTACTTGCGCCATTCTGTAGGCCTCGTGATAGGCGCAAAAGGATATGATCGAAGGCGTAAGGGCAAATTCTATACTCCGTCCGTTGCAACCAGAATTAGGCAGGATTTTAGCTGAAATATTTACTACAACTAAGGTTTGTGGTTCAATGTTATTCAAAGTGCTATACCGAAAATTACATATTTGAAATAACAAACTGAATTAATTAAACTTTTACCGATATACGTTTTACATTATATCTACCAACCACAGTTTGTTTTGGGCAAGCAAGGATGAAATAACAATATTGTATGCATGAATTTCATGATGCAATATTCACATGCCATGCATTGGTCGATCATTGAGCATCTAAACCTGTTAGCATATTTTAAGCTACCGATATTCGTGAATAAAATTTATGTTACTTTATATTAAAATTATTACTGATATATTAAAATTTCATCAACCAGCTGGATCTGATGATAGTAGTTTATTTTGGCTCGCCGGCGAGGTATCCTAATATAGAATTAATTAACACATTAGTATTGCATAGCCCACATTCAGTATGCACCGTATACTGTCTACATCTTGTTCTACATATCGACCCTTTGTAGAGGCAACGCTGTAGGTTCGTGTCCGCTACCACTATAATTACTAGTAATTGGCCTTGTAAATCATCTGCATGTAGCGTAAGATATAAGGCAGGCCTCAAACAGGGACAAGGTAATGGGATATAATGATTTATTACGTTTGTGGAAATGGAAATCAATTTACCGCACGATTGATCTGATATTCATTTATGTTAGGTATATCATTAGAGCTCTGACTTTACTGTTAAAACAGCATAACGTGCTTGAAGGGAAAGAGCAGAAGAAGTATTACACACTAGTAGGGCTTCGTGATATAGTAGGTTTTACGCTCGCTTCTGACGCACGAGATGTGGTTTGAATCCGTTTTGAGAATGTACCAATGAGATAAGTCATTTGCCTTACGTTTACATTATACGTACAATACAAAAGCGATGGAAAACATGGTGACGAATCCTTCATACATTTCTACATAGCTGCGGCGATGGGATAGACCCTGTCACGCAAAACTAAGTATCGACTAACTAGCTGAACATGGGTAAAACTGCATCTGCCATCCCGTATAGCAAAAGACGCTGTGTTGTAAAACTTGGTCTACGGGGAGTGCCAAAATTGGAAGCATCAAAGTTTTGCTTGTAAATTAGAGAAGAATGTAGCATATTCTATTTATTCTCGACGATTTGCCTCACATCTCATGCAATGCTCTCTAAACTCAAGATGTCCATGCAAACATTTCCCTATCAAGAGTTCATTGACGGCATTACAATTGTTTATATTTTAGAAAAGATAGGTAGATGTTGTGTACACCATTTTTTATTCAAAAAGTAAAAGTTTCCAGTTTTTGGTGATTTTTTTCTCACCAGAGCTGAGGAATCTGGATTTGCGGTCTGTTCTGTCATCTTTATGGATATTCAAAATGAAGCTTACCTGAAACAAGAACATTATTATAGTGATAACAATAAGGATGACTAGGTGAGTAGTTTTATGCAGCTACAAAGACGAAGCTGTATTACTGTTTTTTTCTGCCTCTTATCTTATGGTAACCCCAAAGAAAAAGTCAACGGGTTTATCGGTAAATATGAAAACATCGGATTGTACAGTAGTTATTTGTTGACATTTCGTATTCACTGTACAACCGCCAGACTAGCCAGGCCTTCACTAATGAATGCAAATATAATTAAGCCGAGTACAAACGAAAGCATACGCTCCTTTCAAACATAATGAAACAATTTTATTGCTAAAAAGATACTTGAATCTCGGGTCTTCGAATCAAATTTGCTCATTTAATTTATGTGTTAACAAAGAATGCACGAGTGAGATAGGTAGGTACCTAGCTAATGAGTTTGTCGAAACAAAAACTAATTTACAGCGAAAGAGTGAATACAAGCGCTCAGTAATATTTTTGGATACGTAGATTTTCTATATAAGTATTTAACATATTTATTGTTTAACCTTTTGTAATTAGAAAAAATGGAAATATAGAAAAAAACAACTGTCCTTCTGATAAATCGATAGCCATAAAATAAATGCTGCGGAAACGTTATTTCAAAAGCAATCATAGATTTTAACGATTTCATTAGGTAGAATAACCCCCTGTAGATTAATATCAGGCAGACTGGCAATTAGCAATTTCATAATCAAACTTCAGCTTCCAACAAAAAGGGGGTGTACAGTACAATTCGAAAGTTCATCGCATTAGTCGCCGAGGCGTCGTTAGCGCAAACTCGCAGGTGGCGACATGACGAACAATGAAGTTATTTTGCAGTGTGTTAATTAGAGTAACTTTATCTTCTAAGCAGAGAGGATTCGCTAAGTATAGCGACTTAGCCCCGGAGACATGGCGTGGCACTCAGTCGGTGGTGCGGTGCGGTGGTTTTGCGTTCGACGCGATGGCGACGTCTCGCACAGTTCATTTCGTACCACCTATAAGTACCACCATGTCTACAATTTTAGGTATGTCCATAATCGTATTCATATTGTTATACAATGTGAGGAATCCTTCAGATCATAAGAAAGGAATATTGACTGACTAGACATTGGCATAAATATACCTCTAATACTTCGTATGAGGAAAGGCATGGCGAGGCCACACCGTCTGCTATTAGCGACTTGAAAGGAGCGCAAGTTCACTTTATAAATTGGGATTCTGACTGGTTTGCATTCAAAACTTATACAGCAGAAATGTTATTGTTAGTTATGAGATTCCATCGCTATTCTTTTGGTAGAGCGCGGACTAATATAAATAAAGAAAGTTGATTTTCGTTGAAGGTTTGAACACTTCCGGACAGCCAGCTTTACTACAACATTGAGTTCGATGCGAGTGGCGAATCTATCGCTGCCTCCACAAGTCACACAAAGCCCCTAGAAACAGTGCTAGAAGAGAAAAGCTGATTTGGATTAAACTTTGAATATGGAGGAGACTGAGTTCTGCTACATTGTCAGATAACATTCTGGTTAGGGGACAAGTTCAGGCTCAAGGGCTCCGGGTTATTAGTAGCATAAAACGATTTCAAGAACAAAATTATTAAAAGGAGACTTTGTTGCATGATTGTATGTAGTAGGTTTTTATAATTGGATATTCGTGACATTGATGGTTGACTTCGCCTTGTAACTACTCGTATAAAAAGTATGAATAATAGTGAACCTGAAAGCCTGAGTATTCGATCAAAATTCAGTCTTGTGTTTTGAAGTTCGAGTACAGTTTAATCTTGTGAATTGAAAATTATGTGCACTTATTTAGGCCAGCTGTTTTACTTCTTTCGATGTACGGATTGGCAGTTTTATGGTGAATTTGCAACATTGCTTGTCCATCCATTTTAACATCATTCTAGCTCTATAAAGTTAAAGTTTAACTTTTTATCCGACTTCAACATTGTGCACCAACTTAAACGTCTTATACAAGAGATTTTATTTTTCACAGCCACAAAAACTTAACTTAGACACTGACTGACAACAAATCACTAAATGTGAACAAACTCGATCAACGATACATTGCGAAAAATCCAACTCCGCAGATATTCCGTTTTAAATTGAATTAGTTGTTGAAAAGAGGAATTGCAATTTATTGTACGACATTATAAATCACTTGCGAGAACCAAGTGTGTAGTGTTGCCATGCACCCGATGTTGTTCTAATGTTACTTGCTCGCCTCGAGTCTAGACGAGTCCTGTTAATTTAGAAATAAATCTCGAACATGGTTAATGTCACCTCACTGTATATAATGGTAGTTTGTGGTTGAATGCGAAACTAATAGCATAATAGGTACTGTAGGGATCTTGAGCACTTCTCTGAGACTACCTATACTTGAATTATAAATTATAAGACTTGACTGGTGTTGACTTCTGTTTTTATTTATTTAGTATATTTACACTCTGTATAAAAGGGATCCACAACTGGCTCGATAGCCATTACGCTAATCCTCACTACATAATTTAGCTCAGTCGCTGGCCGAAGCCTAAGGTGAAGTGTGTCACATTGACTTCTAACATCCAAGCCTCTTTCTTTTTAAAACTACAAAATGAGTAACAGTGTCAAAGTGAACACCCAAAGAGGCCCGTTTACAATATAATCGCATAAACAAATATCGAACCTTACAGTACCTACCTATATATGTTTATACAATTGCTGTGTGTGTCCTAAAGATTTATTTGTTACAATAACGTAATCATGTAATTGATTTTTAATTAAATAAAATGTTGCTTCTCTTTGGTTGGACACATAATTCCAGAAAACTATCAATGTGTTACTTTAGAAATCTCTTGTCGTAGATAAGCTCGCCTTAGTATTTTTTTTGACGTGATAACGTCTTGTAAATCGATGAACGCCGGCTGCATGCACGAAAAAGTGTCACGTTCGGCTGTCACGTTCCGCCTGAGCGAGCGTGCAAGCGAGAGCACGGAACAAGCGATATAGAGGCACGATCGACTTAAGCGTTTTTTATGACGTTATCACGTAAAATTATCGTCCGTAAACCGACTTTACAGACAACATTTTTTTTATGTCTGTCTCTTTCGTTTTGTGCTATATAGTATTTTAGATATCTTGTGTAAAGTTCGAAGAAATAGGTTCCATTTCCCGTAAACAATAATATTTTCTTTTTAAATTATCTCAATGATTAGTTGAGCAAAACAAATATTTATATAAAGACTCGCATCGAATAACAATGAACACCTTGCTTATCTTAACCCTGCACACGGCTTGTTAGATTACTTTTCGCAAAATGTCAGAATAGGGCTGACAATGGCCGCTGTTGTGGCCGGACCGGGTATCCGTCACGCGACTGTCAACGCAGGCTTACCCGGGTCCGAGCCGGCCGGGGCACGAGCGTCATTTGTCCCCAACCCATCATCGATTTCGCATTAGCTTCCCTGTGCAATATCAGCCGGCTCATCTGACCAACCAACGAGCGTAGAGAGTTAAGTTAAATTAAGAAACACCGCTTGCACTTTGTTTAACTAACTGGAAACTTACAGTGCCAACAACCACATCTGTGACTCTGCCACCCCATATGGAAAAAGCTGTGATACGCTTTTTTTGTTAAAAAAAGTGAAAAAGCTATTATTATTTTTTTAACAAGACCTTTTCTTTCTATTAACAAAAAGGCAATTTCGAATGTAAAAATATCACAGCAGAAGCATGTTAGCCTACACTTTAGTGATCCGCCTAACGACATAATAATAACACGATCACGCCGGAATGACGTGAGAACACCAAATTATTTATTCACTCGTTACCTTCATATTTAAGCTTCTTTGTGTAACCGAATTCATGCCTCCCACCCCCATTCAAAGGCACTTGAAACTTCTTAAATGAATGTTTTTAGTGCTTTTAAAATCGACTTACAAACTTACCTAGCCGGCACGACAAAAAACAATTTAACTTACAGAAGTGGAAAAGAAACGCGGGCGGTATTTGACTTTCTTTGGCCGATACAAAAAGACACACTAGCGAGTAAGGAACGTAAGTGAATAACTGAATAGTGAAACTTTAGTGGTATTAACATAGAACGAGCGTTTAAACGCTTGCTGCCGAAATGAGTTAATCAGCCGCTCTTCACTTTGGGGGATGCAAATGAGAGGGGCGGCATATTCATTAAAAAATAAAGAACGGTGTACTTAAAGAAAATGATGAGAAAATGTCTATGAACATAACGCTATAATAAATCGCAATAAAAGACACTTACGTCGTCCCCTTTTCCATACGTGGTGGCACATTAGGAGATATTAAAGTTAGAGTAAACTCAACGGCAGAGTAAATTCAGGATTATAAAAGGATTCCACAATATTTCAACCGGCGGAATAAGAGTGAATTTTTAATGAGTGGACGGTTCACGAGAATATTATAGTCGATTTATCGAAACAAAAATTAAGAGACGGGATCTGACAAAATTGGCTTTCCATTATTCCTGAATAGTACATGTATATTCAATGGCTACTACCTACCGACGATCATTAAGAATGTAAAAGCGCCGTGCAAGCAATGAATTTGGCTTGTAGGCGGGACGGTAGTTTTCCAAACTAAATAAATGTGGCGCATTATTGTCCCTACCGAGGGGCACAGGGCTTTACCCGGACACGGTAAGATGAGCCATACTCCATCATACAGGCTCAGTGCGTCTGATAATGTAGCTAAGATAAAGTACTTATTTCTTGGTACAAGATCAATACCGGCTTCGAACCTGCATCCGCTGCGTGAGCAGCAATGGTGACACCACTAGACCACGGAGTACCAGTACTAGCTCCTCTTTATTCCAAAGCATATCGAAAATATCTAATAACGCGTCTGAAATTCCATCAACCACACCACATTACATTTTTCTTCAGCGTTCATGGTTTCGAAATAAAATAGTTATTTCAGGCAAACTTCTAACTCTACTTACGTGTATGAGTACGAGCGTGGTTTCACTAGCAAATGTATTTTCAAACTCACTCTATCGTTACGAGGCCGCTGTAAAACCACTTAAGCCATAAAATCCCACCAACGAATGGTATGTAATGTGAATAAAAGCATTTACGTATCTATGAGATGGTATTTGCGTATTTGTACTACGAATACATTATAAAATGGTATTGCAGTACCTGCATAAAAAGATAGATTCGGTCTAGTTTATGTAATTATCTATTTAAGATCAGTCACAGATACTTAATTTTTCCATTGTCCCGAATGCCAGTTCAGAATTTGTAAATCTGTTCTAGTTATCTGAGTGCGACCTAAACTGTGATACTATATAATGATTTTTAGACCGTCATGACGATCTTTAAGCAATATGGTCTTGAGCAATTTAGTAAACTTAAATAAAATTATCTAATTTTTTGGACCTTCGACGGAAGTTGTTTTATTGGTTTTATTGAGAAGGAACCATTGATACTATAAAATTACCTTAGCCCGCTTGCTAGAGAAGCGATACAAAAAAAGAAGGATCGAACAAATGGCGCGATAATCATCTCAGTTTATTATTTACGATACGAAGATATTTCTATCGGAATCAATATCTAACCTACATTTTTAAATCGGTTGATTCGCCTCGATTGGGCTACAGATTTTTTTCTAAATTGACGACAAGATGTCTTAATACTGTCTCTGCTGAAACATCCATAGTACGCTACGTAGTCGGGGTCCCGGGACGTGCTATGACTACGAAACCGAATGCGACGCCTTAATGCAGTTTCTCTCAACTCACTTACCTGGGGTTGAGGAGGGAATGAGCCAGTGGCATGATTATGATTTATGACTATATTTTGAATATTTTAAGGTTTATACCTTGATATGAATTTTGATTGGAATTAATCAAAGATATCGAAGTAAAACAACCGAAAATCTAAGAGGATACAGTATTCACGATGTCTTCTAATATTTTTTCGTGTACTTATAAAAGATAATTATGTCTTGGAAACTGAAAATATAAAAGGGACATGCCCTTTTACAGGGTGGCAGAGGCACGGTTGTGCAAGCCTCCGACTACATATTTCACGCAAGATGATACTGCATCGCGAATAAGTATTCCAACTCTCTTAGACTTCCCCTACCCATGCACTTAGGAGGCGCATGTTTAGCAACGAAATTGCACTAAACAGATGTTACTAAGAGCCATAACTAAATTGAGTTCGAGCATCTACGGACTCTCAGTCTGCCCGCGCACTATGTGCGCTTTCAATGGAGTGCGTATTTGGCACGCGGGATGCGGGGCGCCATACTGGCAACACCCGCATACGCGGTCGATCCCGTAAATCCCGCATGCGTGATGAAACCCGCATAGCACTAAATTGAACTGAATTTGTGAGTTCAAATGTGCTACGAAAGCAATCACTGAAAAGTTTTGCGTTCGCCATTAGTTTATATATAGTATTCGTTTTTGGGGCGCTATTTAAACTCGAATATGTTCAGAAAGTCGTATAGTCAAATTTTTATTTGAGGAACCAAACTCTTATACAGCACTCAAACACTAGTTATCATCATTATTATTTTGATGTCCCAAGTACCTACGCATCTACGGAGGTATAAAACCGACTTATCAACAGAGGCAAACTGGATGTAGCAACGTATTAGAAACAGGAGGTATGCAATCACAAGTTACCTCAGCTATGTATACCACTTTGCATCGGAAACACAGCCACGACCGACCGTTCCATAGTTCAACCCGTTAATACAAGGCGTGTCCAAGGGTCGGATTGTAATGTCGCTCACAGCTCGCCCGTTGAATAATATAGGACCGCCCGACTGTCTAAGTGGGCGAGACGTGACGAGGTCTGGTACCGACGCATGTGGTGCGTGGAGCCGTTACATCTGGAATGTCTATATTACTGGGTATAACAAAAAGGTTTAGTCATATTTTTGGTAACAGCAACTGATCAAATATGATTTTCAGTAAAAGTTGTTCAGAGATAGCTGAGATAGTAATTCGTTATTTAAATTCAGCTGTTTGGATGACGTGGGAAGTTCATGGATGTCGGCTCTACAATAAGTATTTTGTGGAATCTTAGATCAGACAAAAACTTTGAGTTATTGTAACGTATTCATTTTAGGAGTTCCGTTATCGAAGGGTGCCCAACGGGAACCTCTTACTAAGCATCCGCCGTCGGTCCGTCTGTCTGTCCGTTTGTCCGTCAGCATTCTTTATCTCATAAACCGCACTAGGTAGAGAGCTGAAATAGTATCACAGAATGTGTATTTCTGTTGCCGCTAGGCATGGGTTCCCAACCTTTTTCACTAAGCGCCCCTCTAAACTAAAAACTATTATTATTTTGTTACTGCATTGGGGCCAAAATGGGTAATTATGAGAGACAGCAAAGGCTTAACTAGCAATTCGAGTATCGTGCCAAGTGCAACATTATTTAGAAAAGTGGGCGGCTTCAGCCGCTCTTAAATTTTCACATGATCGATCGAACTTACAACAAGTAAACAATGTTATGAGGAACAGAGCAAGCCGCCCCTTAAAGTATTTAGTTTAAAGACTGCCTCATCAAGCACACCAACTTCTGGAATGACTCTCGCTAAGTCGTTGCGAGCGGACGTGTTTAACTATTGCCTTCTTTCATTATTGTTGAAAGTACAAGAAACTGATTGACTTTCTTTATGTGTTTGTGCGTGTTCGTTGCAACTAGTGACGTGAAATTAAGTGTCATGCATCTAACATAACATAACTCAGTTGTAAATGATAAAACTATACATCAAGATGAGCGAAGGTAGCACGTTTAACCGGAGCCACCTTACCACCCGTTCGCCGCCCCCGTCTTCCTGTCAGGGCCATAAAATAAAAAACTCGTTCAAGGGTAATTGTGTAAGATTTTACAATAAACTCCCAAGCACTTTGACAGATCTATCAATTAATAAGTTCAAGAAATACATCAAGCAAAGGCTTATTTCTAAAGCTTACTACAGTATTAAAGAGTACATAGACGATAAAAATGCTTGGGACTGAATTGTTCTAATTAATTGTGAGCATCCTCACTGCCAGAGTTTCTTTTACTGGACACTTGGAGGCCTTTTACACCTCCAAAGATTAATTTAATTATACAACTCTTGACTGTGGGGACCATTTACATCTCCTATTATCATTGTATTATTGACTAAAGAGACTATACATCTCTGTTATTTATATTTTAATTATTTTATTATGACATTTGAGACTCTTTACATCTCTCAGAAACAATAATTAAAAACTTTTTTTTCTGATAATATGATAATAATACCAAATGTTCTGTAAAAAATGAAATGAAATGACATGTGAAAGTGCCCTTGTGGCCTATTTACAGAATAAACGTTTTGAGTTTTGAGTTTTGGCCAAAATCCCCAGGTCAGTGACAATACAATGGACATAGTGCTGACAGTCTAACTACAAAACTGGCTGAGCTCGATTGAACATTGCCTTTCCAAAATATGTACGACAGCTGCCGACGGAAAACTTTACTCTGACCAAAAACATGGAACATCTCAAATGGTTCAGTATCCAGCGCTCAAACAAAAAGCCCTTCAAGCACATATCTCAATACAGACCATAAAATAATGCAATTAATGAGGCCATCAAAGAAACTAATCAAAAAAGAAGCCCTACATTCCACCTCACCTACGTGTTACGTTACTCCATGTCCGTGAACTTCGTAATTATACTTGAATCTTGTAGGAAATATCATTAAAATAAATTTGATATGCAATTATCCTAAACCTATGAAGTAAAACTCACTTCAAACACAATTTATTTCGTGAAAACTCGCTCAAAATATCTAACAATAACAAAACACTATCTTTGACATTCATATTTAAAATAGTGATGCCATGTATGGTATGGCCACGAAAAAAGGTTCCAAGTGTATACATAGCATAATGACAAAGAGAGTGAGTATACGAAGCATGAAAATTTCGCTCCTTTTTATTGTTTACGATCGAAAATTTAAATTTGATAACGTTGCTTAATTGCCATATTAACATTCTGTCTGTTAAGGGACGTTGGACGGTTAAGTGGATTCACAATTCTGAATGGCTGAACATCAGTAATTTATGTTTCAAAAATTTCAGGGACTTATGAGATTTTTTTAATTCTGAAAGTTTTATCGTAAAACGCTTATAAAAAGGATTGTTTATTTATTTACAGAGTCGTTATGTGACAATTATTTAAATAAGGGGCCAAAAAAAGCAATAAAACTCTTTCAATGTTATGTATTTACTGATTTCAAGGTAATTTGATGAACTTGGGTATATATAACAACTATGAATTATTTAATAATTTCATACAAAATTGTCATATGATATTAACATGCACAATAAAATACAAAATGTAAAAAATCCACACAAAGCTTCGTCACATAAATAATACAAATTATACAAACTTAATTACACAAACAAACCACCCCAAGAATCGCCCTGCCCAAAGGTACCTATTATACTAGCAGCATAACCACTCGAGATCCTCTAGACTAAAAAGCGCCAGAGCGTTAGTTAAATCCTTGGTCTCTCAAGCAACGCCTAATGTCATTGATAAAGATCCTACACTCCGAACCCCAAACCCCATGGTCTCGACGGCCAAAGGAACAAACAGATAACTTCCCATTACCTGCATATGTTTGATAAATTTCTAGCACGCCGCTAACCCAGCAGCAGCTTCCGAGCAGTTGAGCCGATGTGGCATAAACGTGCACACACAAGTCGCATCCTATAAAAGACTACGACCTCTCTCCCACAGTATTAACGTCAGACCATCCGGATGTCTATCGTTACTGTGACGTAATCCCGGAGGTTCAAGAACTGCCAGAATGTTAGCAGAGACAAGAGCCCTCCGGACGATGCCGTAAATCGAGTGATAGCGGGAGAGTCTCCCTGCACTCCGATCACAGTGAAGCCCATGACGCCCCAGCGAGTCAACTGCCACACCACAGTGATGTAGTTCGCAGATGTTGCAACCTAACCGAAACGCCACAGCCACACGTAGGATGTTGGTGTCCAAAAAGGTGCCCAACTGCAGAGACGGCAACGCATGAAGCCAGGTGCAAGACTCTGGCTGGGAGACTGCATGCAGGCGAGCAAGATCAGCCCCCGTGTTCAGCGCCAAGAGCTCACCAAGAAACGACTTACAAAGCTCAAATAATAAAATAAAACAAATATGAATTCTTCAAAATAAATAGAGGCGCACTAATTTATGAATGAATATTTAAATACTTACCTAGTGAGAATAATAATTTAAATTTGAGATTATATTTCATGTTCAGAGGTCTCAAGTAATGCGACAGACTGTAAGGTGCTATTTGAAAGATGTTTAGGTTCCGGGGGTGGCAAAGGGATGGGTGGAATCGCTTCAGAAAGGCTTTTTCCAACATTATTTGAAGAACATATTGACGTCATTTATAGCATTTTTCTCAGAGGAATTTAATGACAGATGATCTACAAGTGAGGTGAGGTGATTTTATAGCAGATCAGGTTTTTTAATTGTTGTAGCTTTTCTCATTTTTCATCAAATCTTTTTTGAAAACGGACAGTAAAAAAATCAGGAATCGCAAATTTTTATTTCTTCTCGGCATTTTGTCAAACTGGTAATTAACTATTTATAATACTAGTTCTGTATTTCTTCAGCTTTCTAACCATGTATTTTATTTTATTCTGGCATGAGTACTTGGTCAGCAATAACCTTTATATCGAGTAGGTCGCCGCCAAAATTCGCGTGCGAAAGTCGTAAAAATTTTGGGACGGCTGAGTGGGTATCGCTAGGTACAATGCCTGTATATCTCGAAGGCAGTCGTCTATACATTATTTAAGCTATGCCCTACCACATTAATCACAAAGTCGAGTAAACCAATATGATCTTTAGCACTGAAATCAATATTTAAAGCTTTCAAATGTATGATTGAAAACAGCCTTAAAATTGACGTTGACCAAACGGAATGTGATTATTTCACATGAAAAGAATTGGGACATGTCTAATGACATTGGAATTTTACATGTATATTACATTGAGTTACTAATAACCAACAGAGGGGCGGCAAATACCTCCCCTGAAATTTCACATAAAAAAATCCATCTCCGGCACGGGAAATTAATAATTAAAAAATATATATATCTGGAAGCGCTCACCCCGGCCCTTCGATTGAGAACCCTTGCGCTAGTATAGTAAATAATGAAATACACCCAATTTTCTCATCTATATTATATCCGCCAAGAAATCTGGCTCATGAAAAGCGTCACATAATGTAGCTTTCAGCAGTTTCACTATTTTCTGAACATTTACTGACATCTTGAGTAATTAAAAAGGCTTATAGAAAGATCTAACCTTTTCAAACTCTTTTCAAAGTGGATCAATTTCGCTAGACTTCATTTGATGCAAATACATGACGAAACCGCCATTTCAGCCAGTCGTCAGTCACAAACGGAATAGGCTCCTATCTGGTATTAGTGGGGCAGAATTATTGAAACGAATCTGTTGGTGAAAGCCTGTGGTCACTGACGAGGTCCTTATACATAATAGCTCTATTTCAAAGGAGATATTTAATTGGATTTTAATTAAAGGCTAGTTGAATGGGTTTTCATTTGCGTTGGTGACTGTTGCTGGTTAGCTAGTGATTAAATAAAATACGCAATCAATAAGCTTAACTAGGTTACTTGAAATAGATAGGCGATTGGCTAGCCTCCTGTCACGCAAACGAGTGTTACATATTACAACGATGAGCTCCATGGTCTAGCGCGTTTCACGCTTACTTTTCTATTATTGGTGCGGAAGAATTATTGAATCGAATCTGAAAGCCCGTGGTCGTTGATGAGGAGCTAATACATCTCTAGCTCTATATCAAAGATGCAGCTCCGAATCCTGTGCTCACCATGTAAGTACCACTGAGATAAGTAATTTATCTTAAGTACATTTAATTATCGGACACTCCGTGTTTCGTTTCGAAGTTCGCGCTGTAGGTCCCGGCTACTATCAATAGGTACTTCATGTAGCAGGCGTACAACTCCTCCACCAACCAGCGTGATGGAGTATGGCTCAATCTTAGCTGTAACCGGGTAAAGGCCTGTGGGAAAATTAATGGGCTATACTTATATTATTGCAGTTATTACAACATCATGCGCCAGGGCAGCTTTTTAAACCATTATTAGTTAATATTTGTGGCGACAGGTTAGACAAGACTAGCAGCCCTGTCAAACAAAATGAAATATGGAATAATGGTCAAACATATGCCTGGCACAGGTTCCAATACCTGGTATGGTATAAAGTGTGAAGCTATGTTTATTAGTTAGTAGTTACGATCTATATTTATCAGCCCCAACTACATCCACCGTGACAAGACACGCTTCCAAGTAACATGGACAAATTAGTCCACAATATCTACCGTACACAATCCCACTCAAGCGTCCCCATACCCTAATCACGTATTTAATTGTCACTCAGAATGCGGACGCCGATGGCCGCAGCCCGCATACGAGACGGAGACGCATGTGCTTCACGTTTGCCGCAAGCCAAGATACGCCCATAAATCTAACGTCTGAGCCAGCCGGGCGGTTCTGCATCGCATAGTTGAGTAGTGTTACGTACAACTGTGTCGTCTGGTGCACGGGCCGTCGAGGCTTGGAGGCGGTAGATGTATTAGATATCGGTCATACTCTTGGTTCGAACGAACACACTATAACTTAGTTAACCATACTTAATTAACTGATCAGCTTAAGCTACTATTCAATGTCGTGAAAAAATCTATGTAACGTCAGAGGCCGCTTGGTGAGCAAAAAGCCTAGCTAAAATACTAGCTGATGTCCGCAACTTAATTGTGTTACTAGGAAGTATCATTTACCGAGATAACGTTACCCTCCTTTTGGTGCAGTCGAATAAAAAGTATCATATATGCTATCTAGCTCATAAGGTATCTTTGCGCCAAATCTCATTAAAATAGTTTAGCCGTTTTAGCGTGGTTGAGACATAAACATCAAAACATCGCTACTTCACATTTATAATATTAGATGGATTGACATGGGTTGAATTTATAGCTACCTACTGGAAACCTTGAGCTTGGCAAACATGTCTTCCCAAAATATCAAAGCTTTTATGCCAAAGGTGGCAAAAGGCTCATAGCGCGCTCGTAAACCATTGTTGTTATAAGGCTATAAAATTTTCAGTGATCTCAGTTCAGTTACACGTCGCTTTTGTTTTGAAAGTCTATAAAATGCTATAAAAGTTCACATCTCCAGCTGTACGCTATCAACGGCTTCTGCACCGAGCGATGACCCTGACGCGTCGACAACCCCGCCAGCCACTGAGATGAGGATGACATATCTGTTTAATAACGTTGGATAAGTATGCATTTCGGCCATACTGATGTATGTAAATCTGGGTATTATGGCGTGAATGCGTAAACGTGCACTGCAACTCGTGAAATGTATTGCGATTAACATTTATCGCTTGCATGATGTAGAATTATTTCGGCGCTTTTTCGTTGTTTACACAAAAACATGGCTTGTTCGAATGCAATAATGGTAGTAGATATAGCCTTCGGTATAATTTTTTCGGCGATTATTCAAAAACGCATAAACAGTATGTATAGGTACTCAATATATTGCTGCGGCGATAGACTAGCTCTCTGTTACGCAAAAAAGGAGGGAAAAGGAGTGATGGTGTGTTAAGTTTCACATATCACTGTAGATCTATATGTGAAGAAACAAAAAAAATGGAAAACACGTCCAGAAACAGATATTAGATGTAACTAAAGCATCTATCGATCTACGAAAATATCTATTTGCTACGCCGAAAGCCTTACTCAAACCAAAATATGCCTTGACGCGGTTTTCCACATTTCCTTCAATCGATGTGCTGCGGTCAGAATAGAGTATGAGGTAAATGTCTTCATGCTCTTGTGGCCTGATGAATTAGAAATTGATTTATTTACGAGTGTGTTCGCTAAGAAATTCACTGCTAAACTAATTCAAGGCTTTGAGAATATAAACCTAAGGATGTTTTGAAGTTGTGTGAAGCTGTCTTTTTTCTGTAGATTTTTTTACAGACGAATCATGCCGTTTCAGCACTTAACTTTAATTTTAGAAGTATATTTATTAGAAAACCCTCACGGTGTCCCATTGCTGGGCAAAGGCCTCGCTCTTATGAGGAAATAATAATGACAATCACATGATTATAGGCCACCATGAACTCCATATGCCGACGCAGATATAATGCTTCCCGTAGTATTTTTAAACGCAGTATTAGGACATGTTAGCATGGACCGTTATGACAAAAAAAAACATATTAAACCCTTCCGCAACCCAGTTACAGCGGTTCTGCAGCGAGGGTGGTTGGTGCACGGTTCCATGTCTATCAGTCACTGTCACATCCCATTATTTCCGGAGCGAGGACTGCCTTTTATGGAATAAAGGCAACAATAATAGCCTAAGGAGACTTGCATGTGGGAGGAAATGTATAGGTTTAATGTAAAGAGATATTGTTTATAGGTCCCGGGTGGCATGCTTAATAGACTTCATTATCTTTGGGTGTTGGTACTCATAGTAGAAATAATCATTATTGATAGGAAGCTGGATATCTAGAAGGACATAGTACATTTATAGCATACATTTATAGTACATTTATAGGTATGTACTTATCAGGTTAAATGTGTTGTCAACTTCGAGAAACTTCTAACTTCCGAGTTTCAGTAGTCTGTAAGTCCTCTATCGTTTCCTCGCTGGCCGAAAACACGGCGCAAATAAAAAAGATTCGAAAAAACTTGACTCCAATTTCAAAAGTCCAATTTAGCTGCGCTACCGTCGACTCTCGAACAATCGACGCAAATCGTGCGTTCCACTGGCGCGGAACAAGAGACTGCCCGTGTATGCTTCCGGTTGCGCGGGAACATCGTGTCTCACTTTTCACAAGCAAAGCCTTTTGTTCCGCGTATGAGAGGCAAAGGAAACGGGGCACCAACGTACTGGTAATAAGTTTTTTGATTGATGTCCGCGGATTTCCCTTCTGTTTGGCGTATATTGTGTTCCTTTTTAGGGGTCGTATCCGAAGAGTGCCAAACGGGGCTTATTACTAAGTCTCCGCTGTCCGTCAAACATTTATATACAGGCACATACATTGCATCTGACCCCACACTAGGATACCCTGTGTGGTGGGAACCACAAACAGCGACATCACACACATATAAACACCCAAGACCTGGGTTTTTTCTTCATCTCCACCCGGGGATCGAACCCGGGACCTCTCTTGCTACCGAAATAGGAAGAGTATTTTTTTTACAGAACGAGTATTTTTGTTGCCGCTACAGCAATAAATAATTAACTACACGATACATTTTATAAATTAAAGGAGATACCAGGAAATACAAGAGATGTGTTTTAACAACAGCAGCGATATAAAAAACCACATGATTCACATATAATCGTAGGATTCGCGGCTTGTCGCATGGTTGTGGGTGACGCAATTGATTTGATATCGGTTTAGCAATCATGGGGTTCCGGTTTGACTCAGCGATGTCTGACCATAAGCAACTCATCCTTGAAGTGAAGAAATACAAACACAAAATTAAACAAAAACAACAATATGAAGCGGTAGATTACAAGACTCTCTATAGTAATTACGGAAATCAAGACTTGCAACAAAAACAAAGTTATGACGATTTAGAAAAACATATAAAGAAAAACATTAGAGATGCAACTAAAATTAAAACAAAAATACTTAATCAGCCTAGAGACGAGTGGATAAACCAAGAAATAATAAAAAGTATAAGCGAAAGAAACGAAATGTGGATAAAAACAAGAAACGATCCAGAAAATGAAAAATTAATGGCTGAGTTTAACAAATACAGAAATACCTTGAAATCTAATATAAGGAAGACTAAAAATAATTACTATCAGAATGAATTTGAAAAATGCTTACAAAATCCTAGGAAAATGTGGAATTTAATAAATAATTTATGTAACAACGAATTAAAATATATTAGTGTACCCCCAAAATTAAAAATCGACAATAAACAAATCACGGATGGTTTCGAGATTTGCAATTTCTTCAATAGTTTCTTTGCAACTATTGGTACTGTTTTAGCTAACAGAATACCCACAAAATACCACAAGTATACTGACACCCTCAACAGTTCAGGTGGGTCAGAGATGAAAGAATTTGAGGTATGCACTGCAGATGAAATCAAAGATATCATAGACAATTTGGACTCAAATACTAGTAAAGGTGTAGATGGCGTAGGTGCTAAAGGCTTGAAATGCATTAGGGATCATATAGTTACCAGTCTTGCAAACTGTTTTAATGAATGTCTGAAGTACGGAACGTTTCCTGACAGTCTGAACATTGCAAAGGTATCACCTTTATTTAAATCTGGAAACAGAACCGAGCCAAGTAATTATCGACCAGTTTCGGTTTTGCCGTGCTTGTCTAAAATTTTCGAAAAGTTACTCCATAGCAGACTATTTTCCTACTTAACATCGATCAACTTTCTTTTTGAACGACAATATGGCTTCAGACCAAAATTCAACACTGTTTCAGCGACCGTAGATTTAATCACACACATAAAAATTAATATTGATAAGAAAAACATAGCTCTAGGAGTATTCATCGATTTAAAGAAAGCATTTGATACAATAAGTCACAATATACTTTTGGATAAACTCAAAAATACAGGATTAAAACAATCGGCACTGCATATTTTTAAGTCATATCTAGAAAATCGTTTTCAAAGGGTCAAGATTGGTGATTTTGAAAGTCTTTCACAGCTTATTGAATGCGGCGTTCCTCAAGGTTCTATACTCGGTCCACTCTTATTCTCCGTTTATGTTAACAATATCTGCAAAATTAATCTACACGGTCATATTTCCCTATATGCAGACGATACCTGTCTATTTTACTTTGGATCATCTATTCACGACTTAATACAACAAGCACAGCAGGATCTTGATAAGCTTTTCGATTGGTTTCAATATAATTTACTAACAATAAATGCTAACAAAACAAGCTACATGATATTTGCAGCAAAGAATAAACCAATTCCGAACCACGATCCACTTCTCCTTAACGGAGAGTCTATATGTATATCCAGCCACGAAAAATATCTGGGTCTTACCCTGGATCCACTGTTGACTTGGCAGTTACAAATTGAACGTATGATTTCCAAAATATCATCGCTCACTAGTATGTTACGACGAATTACTGGAAGACATAAAAAAGTTAAGTACAATATCTACAACTCATTAATCCAACCGCAGCTTGAATATCTTATAGAAGTCTGGGGAAGTGCAGCCAGTACACATTTAAAGCAATTACAAATAGCACAAAATAAATCGATAAAAGTACTATTTGGAATGGATTTTTTAACGTCAACAGTGAAAGTGTATAAAGAAACTAAATTAATGCATATAAAACAACTCTATACATACAAAATATGTATCCTGGTTTATAAAATTTTAAATAACTTAACTCACTCTGAAGTAATCTTCACAAAGAAAAATATCACGCACAACCTTAGAGGTGGCAATAAGATACAATTAATAGCACCGAGAACAAACTACGGCAAAACTAGTATATTGTTTGAGGGAGCGCATATGTTTAACAAACTACCGCAAAAACATCACAAATGCAGAATCACTTCCTGGATTTAAATCACTTTTAAAAAAGCATATTTTGTCTAGTATAGTCGATTTTTGTTTAAAAGTCATAGTCACGTAAAAAAAGAAAGAAATTATAATATAATAATAGCTCGCATAAGTGTGTTATATATATTTACAAACATTATTTTAATGTATAGATTAATGTTTCTCTATAAGTGAACTACATTATTGTTCTTTTGAGAAATAAAATTCTAAAACCTAAAAAACCTAAATCCACGTTTGGACAAACTATTATTATCTTCCTGTTTTTCTTTTGATATTTTTAGTGATTAAGTTCTTCTACTATGGTAGGGAACCCTTTGGGTGCGAGTCCGAACTGCGCTTGACCGATTATTTCATTGTTTGTGTGAGCCTGCCATCATGCATTCGGGTATTTTTCATCACGTGCGGGCGTTATGCTGTCTGTTCCTCCATACATTGTATGTAAACAAAAAACAAGTATTGCAGCAAGAGGAAGCCAGATAAAATACCAGTATCTAATACGAAGGTTGACCAAGTTACTGACCAACCTTTTCTTCCAACATGTCTGAGAAGAGCGTCACGGTAAGTAAGCTGTTCACTTATTCTTCAATCCTATCAAGAAGGGTTTAACAGAAAGGCCTATTAACTTTCTAAATCGAGAACCTACCAAAACTCTTGTTTTCTGCAACCTTCGTGCAAAACAATTAACAAAGCGTGACCTTTTCGCTCGCTAACTAGTTCAGAACTCGGTAAACTACAAGTGTACATCCCGTTTCTAATACAAAAGGCCTAAAATAGGCGCGCAGCAAAGTTTTTACACAGAACAATAAAGCAGGCGCATAAGTGCCTTTTCATACGTACCGGTTGCTACCGGATACCGGGTGGCCGGCGCCGAATTGTCCGGTAACACATTAGCTTTCACACGACCCGATTTTGTATCCAGTAACGTCTTTACCGTCGACGCGCACAGTCGCGTAGTGGAACGTGGAACTAAAACTCTAAAAATGGAACGTGAACAAATAATTGCAATGTGGATTTTGTACCGAAGATACCGCCGCCAGAAAAGGCAGAGAAATTATTGGGTTCATCCGATTAACATGAAAAGAGAACAGTGTGGAGCATTCTACACCTTATTTCCAGACCTACTAAAAGATGAAGACAGGTTTTTCACGTACTTTCGGATGTCAATATCCTCTTTTAACCAATTACATTACAGTTTGAAAAACCATTTACAACGTGAGAATTCAAAGATGAGAAACTGTATTCAGCCTATTGAAATGTTAGTCATTGCAATTCGGTAAGTAAACATCATTTTAATTAGTAGTATTTATTGAAAAAATTAACACGTTAAACGAAATTTGTATCAGCGAAATCAATTGAATCATCCAAAGAAGAATGTGTTGACAATGGCGATGAAGTACTTGACAATTCGTCGCCGTAAGCGCGATAAAATTGGCTCCCAGAATTGACAGTACAGGGACGTACAGTTTGGTATACTGGCTGATTCTCGTGCATCATCTGTTGACGTTGAACTGAACGTACTGGCTGATTCTCGTACATCATCTGTTGATGTTGAACTGAACGTACTGGCTGATTCTCGTACATCATCTGTTGATGTTGAACTGAACGTTTTTGTTCCTTCTTAATCTTTGTTATTAGTTGCATGACTTCCAACTGAAATTGCACAATTTCATCGTCAGTAAAATTGTTCAAGGTTGGAATAATTCCTTTGAAAAAATGTAAATTTCTGTCTTCCTTGTCTTCCATTGCTTTCAACATTTTTAATTCAACTTCATCAACATTTTTTCGTTTTCGAGAACCTAGTTGCTTAGCAGGCTTTTTAAATGTTACTAAATCCTCTTTTCCCTTTTCATTCGCTGACAGGACCTCTTCTGTCGAATCAGAGTTTTCTATTTGTTCTGTCAGACTATCAAATGTTGTCCTTTCTTCAAACACTTTGTTTAGAAATTGCAACTGGTCGTTATATATATATTTTTTAATATTTGAAGCTCCAGCACCAGATTTTGTAGCATCTTTCACTCTTTTACGAGATTTTTTAAATGCATCTCTAATGTTTCCCCATCGCTTTATCACTTCTTTACCTGTAAAAAAGAAACATAACATAATTTTATTGTTTCAGATACCTGGCGAGTGGACATACTTTTACAGATCTTAGCTTCGAATACAGACTTGGTATATCAACAGTAAGCAAGATAATAAAAGAAGTCTGTCAAGTTATCTGGTCCATCATGAAATCTGAATGTCTACCTACACCTGGAAAAGAAATGTGGGAATCGATTGCTATAAAGTTTGAAGAAAGGGCAAACTTTCCGCACTGCTTAGGGGCAGTTGACGGTAAACATATCCGAATTATAAATCCTCTTGGGTCGATGTACCATAATTATAAAGGTTACGCTTCTGTGGTATTAATGGCTGTAGCAGATTCGGAATACCGCTTTGTATACGTTGATATTGGAAGCTATGGGAAAGACTGCGACTCTAATATTTTTAAGAAGTGTTCATTGTGGTCATCAATTTTAAACAATCAGCTCGAACTACCGAATGAAAAATGCCTTAAAGGAACAGAGAGTCCGAATATGCCATATTTTTTCGTCGGTGATGAAGCATTCGCCATACACAAACATCTACTTCGACCGTTCGGTGGATCAAATTTAACCTTAAAACAAAGAATTTTTAATTATCGTTTATGCAGAGCTCGAAGGTATGTGGAGTGTACGTTTGGTATTCTAAGTAATAAATGGAGGATACTACATCGCGCCATTAATTTGGAACCCGACTTTGCTGTTGATATGGTCAAGGCTTGTGTAGTCTTACACAATTTTGTTCGTGTCAGAGATGGGTATCAACCAGAGGATACAATGACCATATTGGGGCTCAATGATTTAGCTAGAGAGCAAGTAAGACGTGGAGGGCTAGCAGCAAATAATGTTAGAAATATTTTGGCGGACTATTTTTTGACCGAATCCGGAGCAGTCAGTTGGCAGTTATCTAAAATATAACAAGTTCATCATTATGTAAACTAGAAAATAAAATAGAATTAAGTACCCACTGACTTACCAAATGCGTTTTTTTCCTTGTCGTCTATTTCTTCAAAGTTGTTTTTTAATAATAGACAGACTTCTCTCCAAGCCTTTTTTGTTTCATTTTTGTCTCTATATTCAGGAAGGTCTTTTTTATCCCATAAAACCGGTCTAGCTTCCACTAAAGTTATTAGTAATTCAATGTCTATCTCCATTTTATACGAGGATGTGAGGATGAACCGACGTGCGCGTGCGCTCCCTATGATTATACCTGGGCGACTGACCGCCGGTTCGTATGAAAGCAAGGTGCGTGTTCCATACACCACTGTGAATCCGGCGCCGGACGGACGGCCGGACTCATAGTGGTGGATCCGGTGGTCACCCGGCGACCGGTTGCCGGGCAAATTAACACCGGTACGTCTGAAAGCTATCGTACATAGCCATATACCTTGCCGCCGGTTACCCGGCAACCGGCACCCGGCATCCGGTAGCAACCGGTACGTATGAAAAGGCACTAACCCCTTGCACGGACTCCGGAAGTTTTAGTTAGCATTTCACACGACGGAACACACCGCGCCGCCGCCGCCGCCGCCGCCGCCGCCGCCGCCGCCACCGCCCCGCTGCGATGCGGTGAAAGCGGTTCAACCAATATTTTCATTGGAGAACAATGTAGGTAATTGCAGTAACAACAATACATGAGCAGAGCCAACGTGTTTGTGCAGTTTTAGAATTTTCGACCAAATTGTATTTAAACATGTTTTTGTGAGCACTAAGGGGGTGTAGGGGTATTTGCGTGTGAGATAAGTCTTGCTAAGATGTTGGATGAGACAAAAGAAACTCAATGCTGCCAATAGAGAATTGAATATATATTTTAATGAACATTAATAGGTAAACGATGACATCATACAAATCAATACTTAGGTGATAAAGTTCACTGGCCTGTGTTACATCAGGGTGAATGCATTTTGCTACTTTGCACTTGTAGGCATGTATAGGCACCTACAATGCTTCCCCCTTTATTTGAAAAAAGTAAATAAAAACAATAAAATACAATGGAACACAAATATAACCTAAACACAAGAGTATATTAAGATTACAATATAAAAAATACTAATTTCTTATTATGTAAAGATCTCATAAAAATGTATAAACCCATAAAAAACACAACGCACAAATACATCTTAAAAAAAGTAAATTGAAAAACGATTCGCACGATTACTGATTCTTCTTAAACTCCATGGTTGGTTGGTGGTTACACCTTGTGGCTGCCGTTGGAGCTGCAGTCGCCCGCCAACCAGTCGCGTTGGCTGGTTGTCGGGCGACGTCGATGCGGTTCGTCAAGGACTTAATACATTTCTTCTTGTAGTTTCTGATGCACACTAAAAGCAATGACAGCATAAAGACCACGATTAGGGTTTCCATTGCTATGTCGTTTATATTGGCGCTGGCAGCTGACCCTCCCAGATCCTGAAGCGTTCTGCAACACGATGATCTCTTCTTTTACGTCCTTGGTTCCCCAGTTACCCATTATGGATGTTGGCGGCTTCTTGTTGTTGTAGTTGATGTTGTTGACTGTTTGACAGCGTCGCGTTGTGTGTAGATTATTCCTTACACGGAACGTTTTTCTTGTGTTCTCACTGTTGGTGGTAGACCTGTGTCGATCGATCATTTCTTGCGACCCGGGTTGATCGTGACCCATTGAATCACATGAATCACGCGTCAAAATATGAGATCGTTCGTTGAACTAGCTCGCGACACGCGATTGACAAAGGTATTTTCACCTTTCGTAATAAGGACGATCAGGTCACATTGGCACCTGTCGGAATCTTTATTGAAAGGTCTTAAGACTTATAATGACTAAATTTAAATGACGTACCTGTCTGCATTCGAGGCATATTGTGCACGCAAGTGAAGGAGGAGGACCAAGAGGAGATGGCAAGAAAATAACAATTCGAGTCAGAAAGTAGGTACTCTTAATATTTAACTCATAAAGTCTAATTTAGTTTTGTGAGCGGCGCTGCGGCGGAGGTTCGGCGCTGTTGCCGCTGCACATGTTGTAAACAATCGGATCAAAACTAGTGGGACAAAAATTATGGTATCATACCTAAACAGATGATTCGATCACTCGCGAACGTGTTGTGATCGAATCAAAGTGATTCGATCAATCGTGATCGACTCAGGTCTAGTTGGTGGTGGCGGCTTAGTTTTGTTTTGCTGTGGGTGCCGCTATGCTCATTTTTCATTGCGTCATCACATTGCAAAATAAAGGCTACTTTAGTCGATTTATGCTGACCACAGCCGAATTATTTTTAATCGCATTATCTCAATCCTGGATGTGTGTCTTGAGTTGTGAGTATCCTTAAATGGTGTTAGCTTCTCCATAGTCTGCTATAGCTGGCTCTTGAAGTCTTCCGGATATGTGTTTTGCCTTTTCGACTGAAAAAACACTCCTGAAGTACAAAAAAATACAAAAATACAAAATCTTTTTTTAACTAATTGAGTTATAAACATTCAGGTTGCTTGTAGATACCACACTCGGTTTAACCCACAGAGCATTGAATATTAGAGAGAGGGCAAGCCGCCGCGTAGCGGCTGACCGTTGTATGCCCAGTGTGCATACAGTGCATTCAGTTGCTCTCAGCGAGAATGCCGGAGTGCACGCGCCGCTCGCCTTAAAAAACTGACAACAATTAGCTTTATTTTCTATAATGCCGGCCTATGCAGTTGTCCTATGTGAAAATCGCAGGGATTCGACAAATTTCCATGACAAGGGTATAACATTTCACAGGTAAATATTGAAAATACAATATTCCTTCAATAAAACAACACGATTAACGAAATATTTCGAGGAAGTAATGCTATTGAGTCGCATCCAGATTCAGTCTCTCTCATACTCATTAGCCATTTTCTGGTCATCCCCGTGCCTCAGAGAGCACGTTAAGTGCACAAGACTATTTTCATTTTTCAATGCATTTTTTTGGTTTTAGGTCCCATGCAATTCGGAAATTAAAGAAAAATGGATTACACCAACAGCTAGAGGACCTATTTGGTGGCCAGTGAAGAGGAGTAAAATATGCTATGCTTATTTTTAAAAAAATATTGTGTATCACTGAGTATCTTAAAATGAAATGAAATGAAATTTATTTTGAGTAATAAAATTTATGTATTATCGCCAACACCCATATAGTTTTTGACTGATAAGCGACAATATGTTAAAATAATAAATACTTTTCTTGACAGTTAAATAAGAAAGAGTTTTATTTTACTTGTCTTTTCACGTACACAGTCTAAATAGTTTATAACACAATATAGAACACTAATGAATAACCTTATCTAAGTTGTCTCCCAGGCTAAATTTTACTGTTCTAGAAGAAACCTAATTCGCGAAAGACATAACTATCGATAACCTTTTATCGACATCACCCTGTCCCCACATATTCATCCAATTTCTGCTGCGTGCGTGTGTTTTATGAAACAATGTGCGCCTCATGCGCACGTATACAGCCACGTAACTGTTTTGCCTGTGTTTACCAATAAGAGAGTAGGGATAAATGTGTAAGTGATTATTATGTGTGCGTGTTCATTGTGTTTATTTAATGATACGTTATGTGCGTAAATTCAGCTTGCGACAATCGGTTTGCATACAAAATAGGATGAATGCCCTATTTCCTAATTTGAGATATCTGTGGTTTAACCTGTCACGTGGAGTCCTGGCCAATGACAAGTTTACAATATAATTAGTTGCTGGCCATAAGTTATTTCATTAGTTTAATTAAGGCGAAGATAAATAAGAGTGGTATTGTATTGCAGGATTATGTTTGTATAACATTGATAAATACAATAAATTTATAATCAGTTAAATATTATGAGGGATGTAATGTGGTTATAGATAATAATATAATAATAAATTGTATTTTATGTGTGTGTGTATATTTGTAACTATATAGGAATATAAAAAAATAAGTATATAAGCGTGTATATATTTTATTCCCTTAGATACTAATGGATAGGAGGGCTTCAGTTTTCTAATAATCTAGGGTCGACAGCCCTTCAGTTATTGCACTCTTGGCTTCTGGGATGTTGGAGTTTTTAATGTCTGTGTTCCTACACACTTCGTTTTATGTAAAGGGGAAGGAGAAGGAGCTGAACCGCTGAGCAAGTGCCGTACGGACAGGAGGCGTTGGCACCCTGTATACTCTTCTGGCCATCATTGGGTTGTACTAGTCCGAGTTCTAAATTAGCTTACTATTACTTTTATGAAAGTTGAAATACGAATTTTTGTTGCGTAAAACATCTGTGCAGGCTTTATGTGACACTTTACTCTATTTTGCAACGAGTTCCCGTGATATACGTATGCCCGGGTGAGACAGACTAGGTATAGTATCAAACACGCTTTTCCGCAGCTTTACAGGCACATAAAGGCCTAATTCTTCCGATGAGTTCACGCAGTACTACTCCTGTCCCTTTCCAAATCTTATAGTTTTCTTTATGATGTTATTGTCGTCAATTAGCTGTTTGAGTTGTGGGTCGAATTTCTGTATATCTCGCTCCAATCAGTAAGTTAAGAACAATCAATTTGTGCTATTCTAGACAATGCGTCAGCGACTGGGTTCTCGTTACCGGCGAGGTGTCCAATGTCCGTAGTAAGTTGTGCGATGTACTCGAGGTGACGTAATCGCCGTGGGTCATTCGCTTTCTCGCCTGTGACGTTCTTTGTCGTGAATGCATGGCACAATAAATGGTTGAGGATTAGTGTACACAATTCTTGTCTCTGCCTTCGATGTAAGGTTGAGAATGAGTTATCGTCAGCCAGTACTTAGTATGTACTGACTCTATCTTGTCTGTGCGTCGCTAAGATTTTTGGAGAAGAAAGATAGGGGTTTCCATGAATTGTTCTCGGACTGTTGTAGGACGGTGGCAAACCAGGTTTGTGACGCATCGAATATCAGAGATTTTTATTAAGCGTTGCTTGATGGTGACGTCAGTACATCGGCGTGGCGCAAACTTTCCTTACACTGCGTAAATCTATTGATAGCGTCCGATATCCGCTGTATTTTGGTGTTATCTTTTTTCTTTGTGATTATTAGGTATTTATTGAGGCAGGTCGGGTGTTTTGCTGGGTTAGGCAAATCTGTAGAAATTCATCATTCCGAGGAAACGCCTGAGCTCTTGAACAATTTTTGGTTCGGGACAATCTTGTTTAACTTTGACCTTTTCCGGAAGTAGTTTTACTCCGTCTACCGTGATTAGCTATCCCAAAAAAATAAGCTCTAACTGTACAAAGAGACATTTTGCTTGGTTGATAGCAATGTTGATACAAGATTTTTTTGACATTTTCTGAAAACTTGGTTTAAATGATGTTTGTACACTTCTTCTGATTTCGATGCGATGAGAATGTCATAGATTACGTAAAGATGAAGTCCAATCCACGAAGCACTGATCCCAACGATGATCTTGGCTTACTGTGACAACGGCGCGGACGTACTTTGGAAGTCTTGACGTCTATAAATTGATTAGAGTTTGGTCCAGGACGCTCGTCTTTTTCGCCAGCTCTACGACGTAGCAGATGAGATGGACTTTGGTCGCCCAATTATATCTCACTAACAAGCTTCTGAAACTGCCGTTCTTCTAACTCTTCATGGACTGACAACAGTCTTTGTTTTAGTGCACCGTACTCGTTGGTTTCCTTTGGTGAAATCAGTATGTCGGAGATTTGACGAATTATTTCTTTTATCAGCGACACGACCAAACTGTACTTGATTTCATCCATCACCTTTTGGAGAGCCATAACGGTTTTGAATTGTGCAAACCATAGTCTTGGCATTTCGTCCCAAAATTATAGAATTTATGATGCCATGGTGACGATTGCCAGCTCTCCATTTGATGATGATATATTCCCGGCGGTGCTGCAGCCGGGGTTACTGGTGTTACAGTAGTCTCCTAGAATTATACTCTTGACATGTCGAATGTCTTGCTCACGGCGGAATCATCAGTGTTGTTGTTTTTAAACATCGGGGTCACCAATACAGTATTTGACAAGGTAATCCAATTTTAGAAACGTGACTCAGCTGAACCTACTTCAAAAAAAATTGTATATTTCCAGCAGTTGTATTTTATGAACTATTTTTTTTGTTAAAAAGACAGCATTTGACTATGAGGTCACATGCTAGTATTTCATAGAACTCGTGGACAAAATAGCCGTTTTGACAGTTCCTAAAAAGTATCTGTTTTGACTAGCAGTCAAATATCGTATTGTAGGAAGGCGTGCGTGTGTGCTGGTCTAGCTAATATGAGAGGAGACGAGATATACTCTAGGCGGCCAATGAAGAACTGATTATATATTTTAATAAATATTATTAGGTAAACGATGACATCATACAAAAAAATACTTAGGTGCTAAATTAAACTGGCCTGGTTTACATCAGGCAGAATTAATTCTGCTACATTGCATATGGAGGCATGCTACAGAAGCATAAAACAAACTTATGGTTTAATAGTTTACTTAAATAGCAGTAATTACAATATTACCTTACAGCTTTTACTGAATATGAAGTAATCAAGCTCTTGATGTGAGCTTGATTCCTTCATCTTCAGTAAAAGCTGTAAGGTAATTTTCAATTAAAATATCTTTGCCGAAACTCTAACTATAAAATAAAATCTAACCCGATAAGGAGCAAGCTTTACGACCTTTACTATATGAATATTTTAGTTTGCGCATTAAAGCGGGGGCCTGCAAAAGTTTTTCTAGCCAGCCGAGAGGCGTCGCTGCCGGATGTTATGTTAGTATTTCACACGGTGGAACACGCTCTGGCTGGTAGCTGGCCGGTCGCAACTCAGAACGAGACGGAAGAGCGACGCGAATTATTACACGCGATGACACCGGCCCGTCCGCGCTGGGCTCCCGATGATATTGCTCTACCTGTAATAATACCTTTCTAGAGGGCTGAGCAGGAGAAGGATAAAACAATTACCGTGTTACCACAAAAAATATTCAACAAACGTCAACCGTCAACGTCAAATTCCATACACTTTTGTATCTAAACATGTGTTGAGCAGTCGTTTATTTTTTTGTGATAAGGCCAGTAGATTCAATTAACTAATTCTGGTGAGCCAAACACAAATAGTGGCAACTTTATTCTCAGGTATAATATAACTTGTATATATGTTGCCGGAAATCTCTATATTGCAGGTATTCTATATAATACATAGGCAATATATATAATACCTGGTCGCGCGACTTAAATGGCAATGGGCTGGACACATCTGTCGTAGAAATGACGGAAGATGGAGCTCTAAAGTTTTGTTCTGGAGACCCCGCACAGGAAAAAGAAGCGTTGGAAGACCTGCGACACGGTGGTCCGACGACATAAAGATCACGGCCGGCCTATCCTGGACGAGAATGGCCGCGGACCGCACAAGATGGAGGACAACTGGGGAGGCATATGTCCAACGGTGGACGGTGAAATGCTGAAGAAGAAGAAGATAATACCTGGGGCGTTCAGGCAATGTATGAAATATTAATAATATTAAAGTCCATTACATACTCTACCTAGGTAATATATACAATGCCCAGGGATTATATAAAACTTGGCCACCGGATAGATAGATGCAACTACTTGGCCACCGAATAGATTTTGACAGAATATCAGGACAAAACACTGCGGTAGCGTAGGTGAAGGGTAAAAGGGGTAAGCGAAGCGAAGCCCCCTTTATCCTTCGTGTTAGGTTGAACATGCAAGAACAACAAAAAATATTCAGTTTTAAATATTTGTTATTAACAAAACACTGCGGTAGCTTAGGTGAAGGGTAAACCTTCACCTAAGCTACCTCAGTGTTTTACGTATTTTCATAAATTACCGGCTGCGCATTGGGTATTATATATAATACCTAGGCAAAGTATAAAATAAATAATATTTCATACATTACCTGCACGTTTTAGGCATTATATATTGCCTAGGGATTATATATAATACCGGATTATACAGATTTCCAGTAACATATATATATACGATATTGAAGATTTTCAGATTACCAGTTAAATGCGATACACCATAGCGAGCTTCTTTGAGTGAGGGGAAGAGCCTCGACGAGTATCGACTCTGATGTTATTTTTGCTTACTACCAACACCTATTCTCATAAACATTTGATGAATCTATCTTTAGTTAAGTTTATATAACATGAAACTGTACCTTTCTTATTATGTATTCTTTTGTCATTTTTGTCATTTGTCACCTATTTGTATTTTTCGCAAAGCAAAACACATTATTTTATCACAATGGATCACAAAACCAGGAAAACGGGATCAAGGTTTTGTGCCTTTGAATTCCCTATTGTGGTATTTCGATCGCATACCTAGTACCTTCCTATATTGATTCCAAATGAGTAAGAATATAATGTTAGAAAATAAAAAAAAAAAAAAAGTGTAGAACTTGTTGAAAGGGATAAACCTCGCAAAAACCTGGCAGTCAAGGATAAGTCTATTTTAACAAATTACCAACAGATACAACAGATTCACATCGGGTGAATAAGCGCCGCTCTGTCTGAACTCATTACGCATTAAGCCTGCATTTATTATTCCATAGGAAACAGGAATATGACATAAATGTTTACTCAACTGCGACAATTCTCGGCCCAACCAGTAAAACGAAAGCTGATCCAGAACAAGTGAATAGCCACTCAACACTAGGTACTTATATGTACAAGGCCAAAATTGCCTCTCACGAAAATACCCAGGCATTTTCACAACCGATAGCAGTTGCGCATATTCAATGAGAGAATCCTTAACTACAAAAAAAGTGATACAGAAACAAACTGATGCTAAAAGGCACTCAAAAGCATGTTGCCTTAAAAGGTACGGGAAAATATGAAAGTTTCCCATTTAAATAGCGCTTTAGCAAACTTAGTTCTCGGCATAATCGCTTATGGACTCGTGTTAGGCCGGTACAGTCGTTTCTTTTAACGATAATGCCGACGATCTGCTATCGGTTCGGCAAAGAGCTAGAGGTAGGTGGGTAGCCATTCGAGAAAGGCTTGTGAAAGACCAACGCAGTATTTATCTAACATAACATAACACTGCGTCACGCCTTTTCCCATTTGGGATAGCATAGACACAATAACGCAATCATCGCCGCAGCTATGGAGTAATGGAAGTTTCCTCGCGATGATTTCCATCACCGTTAGAACCTCTGTATAATGTACTTAGGATAAATTACTTATCTCATGGTCAGCATCGAGATTCAAACTTGCATCTCCTGCGTGACAAGCAAGCGTGAAGCCCACTAGACCACGAAACTCTTAGCGTGAAACCCACTTCTAGACCACACTAGTCAGTATTTAGTACAAAGGAAATTGTCAAGTCTTGTCGAAATAGGATACCTAACTGATATTTGCCAAAAAAAAACGATTTACGTATTTGCACACACTACCAGCACTACATATTGTACAGGGTAAATATGACTACACGCTTTCTGTTATACCTTGTATAAAAATTTATTAGCACTGGGCAGTGGGTCTTTACATTAGATACCAAAACACTAAGTATTCATAGTAGAGAACACAGAGAAGACACCAAATAGCCATCGTAAACACTCGAAGTCGGGTGTTAGGTCAAAGTGACCAAGTTTGTCCCGTATTTATGACAACTTGTGCATCTTGAACGTGTGGAAACTGCGGTTGTTGGTACCCAAGTGAATTTAGTATTAACCCCATTATGCCAGCAGTACAGTAAAGTTTGTCCCGTAACATCATAATAACAACAGGCTTTTTTAAACAGACAGGAACATTGTGACGTCAGAAACACATAAACATCAATTTGATGACCTCTTTGGCGCGGCGGTTGTGAGAGATGTGCCGTGTTCGATCCCCGGCAGGGGATAATAATAAAAATAAATACCCAGGTCTTTGATGTTAATATGTGACGTCGCTGCTTCTGGTTCCCACGACACAGACTATCTTAGTGTGGGGTCAGAAGCAATATACGTGTTTTTATATAAAGGTTAAAAAAAAGAAGACCCGGGTTTTTTTTTTCTATTTATGTACATATTTTAATATTAGGTATTCAATATTTGTATTCATAGTCGATTATCAAAAAACATGAACACAATACCTAAACTATATATGTAGTTCATGCCTATTTTCAAATCAGCGCGCTTTTTCCTTTATATTTTTATAAATAGCTTCTATTCTAATTCAACTACAAATTGTATAGCATCCTGCAACATCCCAGCGTATTTACTCGACCTATATTTTGATTTCTCAATTCAAATACACCAAAGCAATCTGGCAAAGCAAGCAAAACCATTTACACAATTTAGACGTCTCTCATTTGGGAATACCTACTCTAAGATTGCAATGCATTCGCAATATCTCGACGACCATTTCTAGAATCCTATTTCTTGGCGGGTATGTCAGCCTCTTTCTTTGCCCAGTAAAATGACAGTTCAATTCTTTAGGTTATCTTAAGCTTATTTTTTTTATAGTTGTTAAGGTGCATTACCTTTTTTAAAGGTAATTAATAATAATAGTAAATACCAACAATTTTTATAGGTAATTTTTGCTTTTTAAGCAAAATTTAACTGTGCCTCCCTATTTGAAGCATGCATTTCTCATTATGTCCTGTATCTTAACTATTTAGATAAAGAACTATATTACGTATTTTAAAAAAAAAAAATGGTCTTTTTGCCTATTTTCTTAAATAGCATTTCAAAGTAATACAAACATATATATTTAAAATCCTCTAAACAGACCTTTTACATACCATGCGATACTGTTTGTTAAACTATTATTTTTTTATTATTCGGATTTGCCCCCAAAATTAAAAACGAATTTGATTACGTAGCACGTTCGTGTTAGGGTTACATAAATACGTAGGTGCACCAAATTTCAACTTAATCGGTTCAGGAATGTTACGGAACCCTAAAAACGGGCTTAACGTGCCAAAAATGTGCCATCCCCGTATATAAAAAAGAGTGTCGAAATGTTATTTTGTTGTTAACTATTCGATGACTTTGTCGATGTTATTTTAGCTACCCAAGAATCTTGTCTTTGATAATAATTCCTGGGTAATTAATATAAATCTTGTAAATTTTTGTCAAATCAATCAAATCAATATCACCATGGTACGATAGTTCGGTAATTTAAATAAATATTTCAACGTAAGATTGTCAGAACCGTTAGTTTATACACCAACGCGTTAGTTTGTGAACTATCGACAAATTTTAAACCAGACCGACAGGGTTTATAATTTACGTTTATTTTGTTCTTACATGTCAACCTAACACGAAGACTGTTCGGAGGCTTCACTGCGCTCGCCCCCTCTAGTCTTCACCCAAGCTACCGCAGTGTTTGCCCTGGTTTAAACCAGTTCACAATTTAATTTATTATAAACTAACACGTCAAATAGTAAGCAGTACGGTACAGTTTACAATTTATCGATAGTTTGTAAACTAACGAGAAAAAAAACAAGGTTTTAAACTAAAGGTTTTAACAATGTCACGTTGACAAATATATAATTTGTACTCATCAAGGCATGGATGTTACTCATAAACATATGTATAAAAATTACGATTACTAAGTATATGCAAATATCTACAGTAATAAAGACATTTGGAATTTGGAATTTATGATAGCTATAGCCATCCGACTCTCTTCTCTGTTCTCTTTCTTTTTAAAGTAAACTGCTCACCGAAAATACGGATACAGAAAAAAGTTAAGAAAGAGATGATGTCATGTTTGTTGAGTTGATGAGTTGTTAACAAACTTTCTACGATTATCAAGGAATACCGCTTGATATAGTCTCTGAACAAAGGACTTGTTGACTGTGTGTTCTATACGAGTTCCTCCTATGTGTGGCTACCAAACACTAAAAAAACATCATCACATCGCAAAAGTACGTTACCTTGTAATTCTAACTGCCCAGACACCGGGTGGTTTTACTTCAGAAACACAACTTGAGCTCAGAAAGTTAGGCATGCTCAGCTCATGCACTCATCTATCAGAAAGTTTAAAGTAAAGCCGATTCTACGGTAACTTTACAGAGTGGTGTGGTTTGAGCTAGTCTTACCAATGATTGGCTGCACTACCTACTAGTATTTGCTTAGAGCAAGGGAATTTTAGGGAAATCAAACAACATGCTACCAAATAGCAATAGGTACCTCTATAGGGATGGACTGAAAATAGACATAGGTTCAGAAGCTCCTCGAACCAAACCTTATTGGTGACATATTGTCTGCTATATTAATCGCCATGTACTTACTGAGAGCAAACCGTCCGTAATTTCATTGGTTCGCAAGTTTCTATAACAAATATTTTCTAATACTGAATGTTGCCAACATTGAAAAACTTCGTGGGAGTTGTCTATGAAATGAGTATTACAATATTTCTATTCGTCTATCTCAAGTGGAAAAGTTTTTTATGCGTTTATCAAAGAGCTCAATGTAAGCTGAACTCATTTTGATTTAATGCAATTTTTTCGCTAAAAGCCATTTGCTCTAGGGACTATGAGGACGACTTGCTCCTAGGTGGTTTTTACCATATGGTCAAATTGCTTCAAAAGACATTATGACTGATCGGCTAACTGATTCAAAAGGCGTTTTGCTTCGATGACCTTCTGATCCCAAATGTTAAAATCGAGTTAAGGCCCTTGTCCCTTGGACTTTTATGCCTACGCTTTTTGTGAGCAGGCACTGCCTACATTACCAGCAGGGCCCAATATGAACTGACGATCGATTGACTTTTACGAGTCCGACTGGCTTCTTTTTTATCGCGGCATATTTTCTTTTGTTTATCCAAACGTTGGATCTCGTACGTTCCGGCTTTGTATCGGAACAGAACAAATGATATTGATCGTTGTATCTAACGTTGTATTATTCCATCAGTTTCATAGAATCTCTTTGTAAAAATGGAGGGTGATATTAAGTTTGAGGCGTCTATCTGTGTGTATGTATGTGTATATGTAGCTGTCTGTGGCACTCTAGCGCTCGAACGGGTGGAAGGTTTTTAATGCAGTTTACTGTAAATGGTAGTGGACTTCCTGCGTTGTTTTATTAAAATTGGTTTAGAGATTCGATTGAAGGAAACAAGGACTTATAGTTTCATTAATTATACCGTAGTGTACCGTGCAATGACTCGAAAGTTAATGGTTGGTTGGTCGCTCTATACACTTGTTGTCTGAGGATTTTCCTTTTACAATAATGTTAAGACAAAACTTCTGCATGTACAATGGTTGTTCTAAATCGGAACATAAAGAAAGATATCGGGTATAAAACCTTTTCCTACAAAATTCTCATTCCTCATAAATTTTGAAGCCAAATTTGCTCAAAACTTGTCTCTATACATGATCTATGTAATATAACAAATAGTGCTGGCGGTACACGTTGAAATTCGGCAAATAGCTGCTAATGGAGAATGGAAAGTATGCATATGATCGTTATTATCACATACCAATATAAAAAACACACGTTGAATCTTCTAAAATACTGAAATGTCTACGTATGACATTTTTCCGTTACAGGTTTTGAATTTTATTACCATGGCATGAGGTTAAAACCGCGATGTCTCATAACGGGATTCGATACTGGTGCGGTTAAGGAACTGTCACACTTTGTAATAAGTAATGTAAATAAAATAGTAAAGTAATTGTAAATATTTTCAAAATTACTTTCAATAACGTCATTAGAGGTATTTTTTACAAAAAAAAAAATTCAACCGTATCGTATCTGGAGGAGCCCAAACTTTATGTGTTATGAAAATGATTTTAATAAAAAAAAAACAAGTGACTGAAATTTAATTTGATGCCCTTTCATTTGATGCAACACTCGCTTGGTTTCAGATATTTTTTTCCCATGAAAAGAAAACATGACGTCACAACTCCTGTCCTTCTTTTTCGTGGTCAAATTGATTCAAATGGCCTAACTGTCAATCTTTCCGATTTTCTTGCTTTTAAAACCATTTGCATCCATTTTCAGAGTAACGCTAGTATAGCTTGTCTACTACTTTGGCGATTTGCTTGTGTGCGTAAATGCGGTGGTGGGGTTGGCCATATGTTCTAAAAAATAGTAGACAAACCATTCAGTAAGAAATCTTTTGCAAACATTTAAAAAACTTTTAAATATTGGCACTGAACATCTGACAACTTTAGAAAACCTTTCGACATACGGTTTCGAGATTGACCAAAAATGTTTTTATTCTTCTGTCTGTCTGTTCTCGCCTACAGGTCATTTCTTAACAGATTCACGTGAAAGTTTGTGAGCAGGTTCGATAATTATATAGTTTTTTTTTGAGTCAGTTTTTTGTTATTTTTTTAAATGGCGGACTTATGGCGTTACAAGGTGATTGGTGCGGCTACTTTCATAATCCATGTACGTAACCAGGTGCATTCATAAGTGGTATTAAAAGAAAATGTAGTCGGGATATTTTATTTATAATTATTCCAGTTGTTCATCCGATAAACTTCAAGGGGTCGGGGATATGATGGGGGGAGTGGAGGGAAAATTGCTGTTACAGACGTATTCGTTACAGTGGATTTCTGTTTTTGGTTTTATTTCGGAAAATGTATATCTAATTAGACTACGCAATTCTCCCCGCCTTCACGATACGAACCACGTAGACACCAGATTGGACCTCCTGGGACCGAGGTAACGCGAGTAGTCGCCAAAACTTATACTCCTATTTTGCTCAAAAGTCTGCTAGTAATTGGAAAATTCAAGCACCTGATTCAATTTAAAATCGGACTTGCTATTCAAAATATACTTGTATCGTATTATAATAAAGCCTTTTGTCCGTCAGTCGTGACAATATGTTTAAGTATGTATCTATGTCGAAGTGCTCGCGAGGTCTACTGTTCCAACAGAACCACTAATACATAGACAAAGTGGCCTATGTTGTACTTTTTTAACGTTCGAGTAACGTATATAACGAATACATGAGCCATTTATACGTCTTCCAGAGCCAGCAATATTTGGGCCCGCTGCAGTCTATAGATTGCTTGACTCAAGCCGCAACTAAATCCATCCGGATATGGGCGCGATTGATTCGTCGTTTAAAGTCGAATAGGCCGGAAATCGATTGCTTTGGACGCTTCGGGCTGAATTGTGAAAGGCCCGCGCTCGGAAATAACGCGCTTAATAGATTCGCTGGCTGCCTGCAGAACGCTGACAACTTGCTAATCTATTTATGAGGAAAACCCAGCACCGACGCGCCCGCTACCCCGAATGAGTCGTATTTTCGGGATTATTTATCGAACAGAACAATGTTAGAACGTATTTGCATCGGACCTGCAATGATTGTAATGGGCTTTCAGATCAGGATTTAGGTCGCGGTCCCCTTCTCTCAATGATCATAAACAGTGGCATTCGGATCGGGTGGTATGTTTGTTGGGAATCCGCTGGCGTTGCGAGTGTAGTGGTTATAACTACGCAGCTAAGTAGTGTAGAGATCCTTCTGATACAATATGCATTATAGCTTAGACTATTGTGATAGCTAGGGGTCATTTAATTAATTGATTTGTAATGCACAAGAGTAGAGAAGCCTTTGCCAAGCAGTGGGAAACTTCCCAGGCTACCTAAAAAAAAATATTCGTTCTAGTGCGTACACAACTTACTACCGGCTTCTTTTCGCAAAGCTAAGAAAGTTCCATAATTAGTTCAAATTTTAATTCTAATTCAAAAGTTCCCTGTACATGTTTACTACTGTAAAAACCTATATTTGTTACTGACTGGAGTACATTTATATTCAAGGCCACAGGGAGGGATTACTCACAAACCAAGACCTGTTTTAAAAATCCAGCCAGCATGTCATTAACGTACCTGAAAATAAAAATAAAACATCGTAAATAACTTTGGAGAGGATCATCCAAATGATGAAAATTCAATCAGTTAAGTGCATCTGCCATACATTACAAAAACGAGCCTACGATATTTTGAATGGTATCTATATTTCATTTGGTAGTTGTAATGGGCCCATTTTAAATGATGAATGCATTACATCCAAGCGGCTGGACTTGACGTTTCGCTTTTGTGTGAAACAAAACGTTGCAGGCACTGACCCAATTACTGAGTGAGTTTTAATGATGGTTATCTGTCCATCAGAAATGATTCATGATATTTTTCTTTTTTGGCACCAGTTGGTTGGATGGTAATGGTAAGGCATTCATTTGGTGTAATTAATTACCTGAAACCTTAAGAATATATACCTACAACTTGGCACTACTAAATGCTTAACAGTTAGTGGACAGTTCAGGAATATCTTAATTGTTTCAGAAATTGTAAACAATGTTATACTAAATTAATCATCATATACTCGTAACTTACTATTATACACTTACTAGTCTAACTTAAAGTTATTAGCCACTGGTTTAGTGCGAAGTCATTGCCTATGCATTGGAGTGGAACTCAATCAAGTGAGTAAATAAAGGAAAATCTTTTAATTCTATTGTTCGCCGGTCGAAGGGTCCATCAAAGACCAAAAGGTCACGATCACCGTTAATCAGAATTACAGATAAGGAAAGGAAAGTTCCTGGTCATTAATTTTTGTGTATTTAAAATGTAGTATAATCAACGGTTAAGTGAGAGTCAGACACGCCCTAGAAGAGTTCCGTATTTTAACCAAATGTTTCTCATCTTTTTCATGTAATATTTAAGTAAAAACTTATGATATGTTTTTTTTCAGAATGTTAGGATCTGTAATTTTGGGGTTCTGGTCTATTTGTCATATTTTCTTAAATATTTTTTTAACTAACAATTTCAGAATTATAAAAAAACGATCCTCGCATCAAGCCATTTCATTTGATTACAGATACAGTTTGATTTTCTATTTTATTTTTTTCCATTATGCCCCCCTTCCTATTTAAAGTCCAGATATATCGTTATTTTTTTCGGTAATATTGAAGTCAAGACCTATATTACGTAACTGATCAGAATTTGAGTATCAGAGATAAGGGGGGAATTGGTCATTTCCCGCCTATTTCCTTAAACATTTTTCACTACATATTTTAGAATCAAGAAATAAATATATTTGAAATCGTTGCAATAAGCCATTTCATTTGACATGCTATACGATAAAGTTTGAATTTTTTTTAATTTTTTTTTCCGATTGGCCCCCCAAACGCATGGACAGTGACGAGTGATCCTATATTGGTTCCGTTTTTCCTTTCTAAGGTAACCTTACCTAACCTAGCTACCCTAGCTAACCCTAAAAATAGTTAATATATAAAGAGAAGTAAAGAAGTTTTTATTCGTGCTGAAAAATTACATAGGTAGGTACAATAAGTAGGTATAGCATTTAATTATTACACTGCTGATATTTGTTTTGCGTACCTCAGGGAAGCTCTTTCCCCTACACTAAGTAAAACTTGTATAGTAGGATTACAGCGTCTCTCTTTGGCTGTGTTTTATGCTCTTATTTAAAATTATTTTATTTAGGTGGTACATTTCAAGATTTTATTTAATGAAAGTATGAATTAAATTTACACATTAATTAATTAAATTTGTAGGTACATAATATAAATTGATTAATTATAGCTTGGATCTTAGATGCCATGGGTGTGAGAGTGTGTGTGAGTGTGTGTGTGTGCGTGTGTTGTGAAGTGTAAGATAAAATATTTAGCTAATTAGTTAGGTATAGCAAATAATTTCTCTGTTTCCTCAAAATTAAGTTGCAACAAGTACCGTGTGATTGTTCTGGTGCATTCGTGCAGATTCAGTGCTAATATGCTGATATATTTACTGACTCTGTTGTATATAAAAGGCCCCATTTTAGATATATGTTTTGCACCAAAGCATGTTGTAGATGGTGGAACTTTGAAAATAATGTTTTTCCTCCTTTTTTGTGTGTTTTCCTCCATACTAGCCGTTGTGTGTTGTTTGAGTAGAATTGATTGAATGTAGAGTTGTCGCACTGTCAGCACCGAACACTCTTTGTACAGGTTCTCAGTGGGAAACATTCTGGGTTTAAAGAACATAACTTTAAGTAGTGCCCGTTGAGCTCGTTCCAGTTGCAATAGATGCGTTATCGGGGCAGCTCCCCACGCAGAGATGCAGTATGTCAGTATTGATTGCGCCAGGGCTCTGTACACCATGAGAAGAGTGTCTGAGCTGACAATGTGTCTCAGTCTTTTAAATGCATAAATTAATTTTCGGGTTCTTGTTGTTAAGTTCTTGATGTGATCTATCCACGACAGGTATTTATCCAAAGTTACTCCTAAGTATTTGATTGAGTCTGTAGAACTTAAGGACGCACAGGGACAACCGGGAGATCTATTACATGACTCATCGTGCATTTTTAAAATTATCGGTCTGTTCGGTTGGGTGCTTGATCTAATAGAAAAAGTTATAAATTTAGTTTTTGACACATTAAGCGTTAGTAGATTGGCATTCAGCCACCTTGTCACTGTGTCGAGTGCTCGATTGACTATGCGTTCGACACCGCCCCATCTGTTGCTATTAAATAAGAGAACAGTATCATCGGCATATGTTATGATGATTCCATTTTCCAATAAGGTCCTGCACAGATCATTTATGTAGAGGAGAAAGAGCGTAGGGCCTAGTATACTACCTTGGGGTACACCAAAGGTGATGTTACCTTCGGTTCCGGTATGGTATCCTATTATGTATATATGTATATATATGTCCTATCACACCGACTTTCAACTCCACCTTCACTATGTCTCATAAATAACTGAATTCAAGTTCAGCAAAATAGCCGGTATTTACCACTTTATTTGTGAATTCCATAATTGTGATTCAGACAAGTTTATAACAGCAAGTTTCACCGTCAAATTTCGCCATTATTATCAAACTCGGCGTAGACACAATCGCAAATACAACTCTAGATTAGGCCCTAATATCAGCGTTCCAGCATTACATTAGCGTCATAAGGTTGTTTGCATGAGGGGGCGTTGATTGGCCAGAATTACCATTTGAGGAACGTGAAATTGCATTAGGCAATGTACTGATAGCCGCGAAAAACGGCATCACGGCATTAGTTCACGCTGCAGCCGAATAATTTCGGCTTTAGCCGAAAATTCGTATTCCATGTAATTTTGATTTAGTGTTGCGGCTGATACGATAAACTTATGGGATAGCGATAGCGCCGACCCGGCTTCCGTGATGAAATAACCAAATAACCGAATGCTTCACAAGTCATTTCCCTCCCTAATACAACTTTGCGCATTTAATAATCAACCGGAGTTTAATATTACGCAAAATAGGCTTCTTATTCAGCGTTGAAATGTCGCGTGAATTGTTATAACATTTTGTAGGTTTATAAGTTTCATAAACACGCGGTACATTTGAAATGCGTTAAATAAATTAGTTCGGCACGCTCAACGAGTTTTAATTTCTAGTGTTATATTTTTTATGAAGATTACTGTGGTAACGTTTCGCCCATATAAAACAAGAGTATTATTACTACAAATAACAACTGAAACAATAAAGTAAACAAATACGGTACACTACTAAAATCAATTTGAACTGCATAAATTAAAATAAAATCTACAAACAAACAGATTTTGCTAAACGCGTTTGCTATGAGTTGAAACTAGATGCGAATACAAAATACTACGTGACGCACGGTCATTAGCGCGGTGTCATCGTATGAGTATTCAGACGAACGACACTTGCACTACGGCATTGACAGGGCTGGCCTTCCCTGTCAATGCCGTAGTGCAAGTGTCGCAATTTGATTCCAACTGCAATATTTTCTACATAACTACTTTTGTGTGAAGAAGTGTGTGTTGGATACAACATAAACTACACAGTGGTATACTTATTTCATAAGTTCCTGTGTTTCCGCAAGTGTTTAGCGTTGTTAATATTTATTTAACGTAGATTATTAGCTTGCTAGTTAATACTTTATTTGATACAGATATTAATACATATAATTCTTACTTTATATTAATGCAATCACTTTCAATATGCTATTTGGCCTAATCGAAGTAATGATTGTTGAAAATTTATAATTTTAGTTTCCAGAAATTTCAATCTACCCACATTAGACAAAAAAAAACATGTTCATAAAGTTGCTAAATCATCCATTTTATTGATTAAATTGTCTTTAGAATCATAACTATGTGTTAGTATTTCTTGTTAACGTTCAGTTATTGATTTTGGCTTATTTCATATCAACTAATTCAACTATTTCTTGTTAACGTTCAGTTATTGATTTTGGCTTATTTCATATCAACTAATTCACTAATACAATTTCACTCCTTTTTAAAAGCTTATGGTGAAGCATTCGGTTATTATTTAACTTGCAATATATGTTGTATGCATGTATTAGGTATGTTTTTAGTTCGGGTCAATATATATATACAATATTTTTATTAAATCCTATCAATTAATTATATCACACAATTTATTATGATATAAAAGCATGCTGCGAGATTTACTTATGAAGATGTAGTTAACTATTTATTTTAAAGAATGTGTATTCACTGAAGATTCTCGCGATATTGCATTGACAGAAGGTGAAAAAATTTGCAGCAAGCTTTTATATCATAATAAATAGTGTGATGTAATTAATTGAAAGGTTCGATTTAATAAAAAATAAATATTAAGAGCGTTTAATAAAAGCCATTTTTTAATGTTTTTTTTACCTATAATTTATTCTTTTATTTTAAAATTTTGATTTTAATTAATGAGCAGTACAATAGAAAAATTGCGTTAAGCATTATATTTATATTTGCCATCTTTTCACATTGGTCACTAGCATTTAAACACTATCATTTTGAGCCAGCTTGATTAATTTTTTCTCGATACTGCCCAACTATTTCATGCATATCATTGTGGTGTAAGGTTCTTGTTATGAATAGAGAAGCTGGATTCTCCTTAAATTTTTTCCCACAATCACGACTCAGGCGCCAAAAAGTCGGCATGTTCAAGTTGCCGATATTTTGGAGCGCAAATCAATGATCGGTTGATAGCGAGTTATGAAGACTACCGACCAGATAAAATAAAAAAATACGGCAATAACCAAGAAGAAAAAGAGTAAAGAAAAAGCAAATTCCAACAGCTAAAGCTAAATGTTTCAAAGCAATCATCAACATCCGTCGCCTTGATAGATAGGATGGTGATTAACTCATGGAGGGGCCTATCCGCCCGACATGGTATGTATTATCTCAAAGAAGATAAATTAAACACCGCTCCACATTGGACCTGAACGTGCTTAACACCATACATAAGAAAATTAAAATGGCAACCCGCAACGACTTTAGAGCTTATATTACTAGAACTATTGCCAAAACCATCCAGGATAATGTAGACCCCAAAGTCTTTAAAAAAAGCTGAACAAAAACATATAAACAAGCTCACAGATACAGCCCGAAACATTTTGTCGGTTCGGGATCAAATTTTTAAGATAGTTGAGGAGTTTTACGGGAACTTGTATGCTTCAAAAGCACCGACACCAGAAACACCAGATTCAGCGGACCCTAGAGCAGTACCTGTGGAGCGCTGTGATGATAGTGATCTACCTCCGAAGACTTTAGACGAAGTAAAGTACGCTCTATGCAAAATGAAACGAGGCAAAGCATCTGGGAAAGATCGGGTGCACATTGAGATGCTGAAAGCTGGTGGAGAGCCCATCCTTAAAGTTTTCGTAATACTCTTCAACATCGTCATCGCTCAGGGTGTTACACCCGGTTCCTGGAAGAACGCAATTATAACAATTCTTCACAAAAAGGGGGACAAGATGAGTCTGTCTAATTACTGCCCCATAAGCCTGCTCTCTCAGGTCTACAATCAACAAATCATGCACAAAATCAAGGTGGCCCAACGAGCAATGGAGCGTTCCATGTAAGGTATCCGTCTCGTTGACCGCGTGCCAAACGTCGAAATTCGACGGAAGATGAAGATGTAGGATGGATGGTGGACCAAAGCAGTCGCAGAGTGGTGACCAAGGGGAACGAAAAGGCCCGTGGGCAGACCACCTGCCCGATGGTCCGACGATAAACTAAAGTCGACAGGTTGTCAATGGATGCAGTTGCTACAGGACCTTAGGGGTTGGCGCTATAGAGAAGAGGCCTATGTCGAGCAGTGGGTGGATGTGAGCTGAGCATGATGATGATGATGATCCATGAACATCAACCCTGCTCCCTAGCCGATGAGCAAAGTGATGAAATTGAGAATATCATATAGCGACGCGTGCAACTCCAACCACCAATTTAACACGCTAGAAACGTGATTTAAAGAGTAAATAAATTAGCTGACATTGTCTATAATGCATACCATGCAACTGCAGAACAAACTCGCAACAATTAAAAGTGAGTATACTGAGTTTTGATGCTTTGAATATAGCGGTATCTACGTATCACGCCTTCTTGTTTATTTTTTTACGGTTTGTAATTTTTTTTTTTTTTTTTGGAGTCAAAGTTGGGCGGTTCAACGCCAATTTTCGAAAAAGTTTTTTTCTTATAGTTTTTTAGTCTGGGTGAGGTCACCGGTGACGTCTATGGCATTTAACGTGTTGAAATGTTGAAAATGTTGAAATTTTTGTTAAATGGGGAGTATCTGTGCCAGCCTTCATGTACTGTTAAAATGCCAAATAGTTCGTCACAGGAATGCAGATTTATCACATCACGCACTATATCTACGTACATTATAATCATAATTTATTATGAATATAATGTACGTACACTATGTTCTTAAGCTAGGTTTCCAATCAAACTTTACTTAACATGAACTAAGTCTTCTTAGACAAGCCTTTTTATTATGTCTCCCGGAGGCAGCCCCACTGTCGGCAATCTGTGAATTTGTCGGATTTCTATTCAATCAAACACCAAAAGCTTGTATGTAATATTCATACTCCCACCGCAATATTTCAGCAGCAGACCATTACAGTATGAATGAGTATTGCAAAATCATAACGCATTGTTGCACGAGCCTATCATTTAATATTAGTTCACCACATTTCAACTCCATCCATCAGATTTCTGAACGGAAGCAATTTAGTCACGTAAAAGCACATTGTATTCATACTCACAGCATTTTCGATCGCGCACCGAAATGTTGCCTCATACCATTCATTCCTATCCACTCCCATTTTCATTCCAAGAATAATGATAATATTATCTTATTCCAGAGGAATTGTTTCGCTTCTGTTGATAAGCTTTAATAACGATTATGATTATACATCTAGCAATAATTTGTACTATATTAATTATACTGATTTATCATCAGCTTTGCCAACTGGCAAGAACTAGAGAGAAGTTAATTGAAAGAATTTATTGGTATACTCGCCGCTGTCCGAGCCTTCACCCGCATGGAGTCGTGTAAAAAAGCCAAGTGAGAGTCGTCCTCAAACACAAAGGGTTGCGTATCAACATTTATAAGGTTCCCTACCCGAAGGGCGCCAAACGGGACCCTAACACTAAGTCTCCGCTGTCCATCCGTCCGTCACCGAGCTCTACCGGATCAACCGAAATAGGTAGAGAGCTGAAATTTTCACAGAGGGTGTATTTTCTATTTCCGCTTTTATAACAAATAATTAAACACCCCGGGTGTTACGAATAAAAAGTATTGCCCATACAAGAGATTATTTGTATGGCCATTTTCTTAGCCATTTTGTTTTATTTGTTTATTTTTAAACTAAACTGGACTCTCCCGATCTTATCGCAAAAGATCTTTAATTACAGTTATCGATTTTTGAGCTTAGTTATTTGTCATTATACGATTAATAATTGCCCATTCGAATTATAATAAATGATATTAAGTTTTTTATTATATTTTATTTTACAACTGTAAATAAGTTACTCAATTTTTTATCCACTTCCCGTATGAGCAAAGAGTTTCGTTAACATGAGTACATAGTTCAAATCTTACACACTACATACACAAAACACTTTTTCAATGTTTCGATGTACGGCCTTGAATGTAGTCCTACCTAGTATTTAATATTTTATTATGCAAATTAAAAGAATATCCTCGTACAAAAGACTGTCGATTTCTTTTTACGTGCACAATGGTATGGAGCCTTTCTTGTATAGTTCGACGTCCTACTCGCCCTTGATCGGTTTTATTATAATACTTACCTATCTGTTTATCTAATAACCTCAGCATCTCCCAAAATGTAGAAATAAACAAGATTCCTGCTCGCCTATGATAAAATTATAGGCGAGCAACTACCCTCAAAAACAGAGGGTAGTTGGGACGTTCTGCGAATTTGAACCTTATGCCATGGTTATAAAATTAAAACCTATACGGAAAAGTGGTGTTATCTAACGCCGGTGGTATTCAAGAGGTTAACTTCGTGTTTTCTTTTCAGGAGATCGGCAACGGAGATCTCACACGGTCTCACTCTTAGCCACTCCAAGGCATACCACTTCCGCATATGAGCACTCCTTCAGGTTGCAGGCGGTCCGACTGTGGAACGCATTTCCTTGTGCGATAAGAGACAGCCCCACTCTTTTCGCTTTCAAAAACCGGGTAAAAGAGCACTTCCTCTCTCTTTTGTGATAGTTGTAGTATGTATATTATTATTATATGTAAACTTTATGTACAGGTTTATGTATGTATTGATACGTATTTAGTAGTTTGGTATATACGAGTATGTATTTTATTTACCGTATTTTATAGACATGTAATTTACTTATATGTATTTTATTATTGTTTAGGTATCGTGCACTGCCTACCCTTTATTGATAAAATTTCCTGTCATGCCTTGGTTTGCTGGAAGAAATCTCTTTTTGGAGATAAGCTCGCCTTTGTAAATATGTTTTCTCTTAATGTATCTTTTTAAAATAACTCTGTTCAATAAAGAATTATGAATTAAATACAAAAAAAGCAGAATAAAATTATTTATTTATTTAAAAGCCACCTACAAACTTATGAATGCACCTGGTTACGTACATGGAGTGTAAATGTAGCCGCACCAATTACATTGTAAGCAACATTTTGCTATGTAACATCCAAACTATTCACTCCACACCATCCCTACCATTGTACGGTGGTGCTGAACCCTTCGTGCGCGAGTTCGACTCGCACTTGACCGTTTTTTTTTTTTTGTATAATCGAGAATGTGTAATTTGAAATCAAGAGTCACAGAGAAATTCGAGGTATTTGGCAAATGGATGAAGTAATTGAATCCACGTTTGGCTATAAAGTGGAATTTGGGCATTCAGCGTTTACCGCTACTAAAAGTTGATACAGCCGTACATGTAACTAATCTCTTTGGTGCAGAAATAAGCCGGTTTCAGCAGAAACACCGGCTACGTGATTCGGACCGATTTAAATCCCGTCGTTTGGCAACACACAATCACAGTATATGGGCGGACATACCTATATAAAGGCTTAAAATAATTTTAAGGGATATCTATCACTTTGCGCACCTAACAACTTCACACTTAGGAATTTTCAATGGAATTTGAAGTACAAAATTTTCGTTTTCAAGTATATTTTGTGTTGACCGATAATTATAATTACTCGTTTAATATAGCTACCTAGCAACGATGTGTTTCTTTTAACATCTTTACTGCTTTTAGGTTACAGCATAATTGTACTGGCATAAAATCCTTATAATAACAATAATCTTTAATTCAGGTTACAAAACCCATATCGATATATACATCAAAACAAGTGATATTAATTTGTTTCATAAACACTAAATATTATATCTCCCACTTAGGGATTTTATCTTCGGTCTCGCTTTCCTGTAGCGCCAGTCATTTTTGCCCAGGAACATTGTCTTGAGGTCCCCTGGCACCCAAAGTTTGAAGGAGAGGAAGTGCTTAGGTCTTTCTGACTACACACTCTCAATCTGTACCTTCAACTCCTTGAGCTTGCGGATTTTTCCTCAGCCTTTCCAGGCTGTGACGCTCAACGTCCTCGGAGGTAATGTTTACGTCGATCCTGAAAAGGTATATCTGTGCGGTGGGGGGGGGGCAGCTTTCAGGCTGCACTCACCGGCGGGGGCGGGTTGCGGCTGCGCCTGTAGCGGCGCTTCCGCAGGCCTGGCCTGGTGGCGCGCGCAGTGCAGCCTGCAGCTTCTGTTGCCCGGCGGCGGGCGGTGCGGGGCGAGGGAGGCGGTGGCGGGCGTGGCGGGACACAGCAGCAAACGTGTCCTTCTGGGGTTCCAGTATTTAGGATAGTTTGGATGGACCAGAAGAAACCGCATCTGGTGCTGATATACTCGGCTTCGTGACGACGAGGCAGTGTGATGTTTGTCAACGCGGGTAGCAACTCGCGGTACTGAATAAATGACCTATATACATCTAGCGGTTTTCTTGACCATGCCTAGTATCGAAGGCTCAATATCGGTACTAGATGCGAAAAAAATGCCAATTGAAATACGTAAGTACCGCTTTTATAGTAGTTTATGTGACTGCTGCATAATGCCTAATTATGTACAGTTACATACACTAGTTTATCTACACACATATCATAAGCTCTCTTTGATGTGTTGAGGAACCGCATGTTTGACCGGCATTGTGGCTCTGCAATTGTTTAGCTTGTTCTGTATGTAGTACCAACTTCACGCAGGCGGGCGTCGGCGTTCGAAATTTGAATGTCAGTACCAACTTCACAAACAAACTAGGGACGGCACGCAGGCGGGCGTCGGCGTTCGAAATTTGAATCTCATAGTATGTAGAAAAATTACACATTATGGTCATAATGTGTAATTTTTCAGATAAGAAATGAGTTTTTACCAAGTAGTTTAACATTATGCTGATCGTAACGTGCGGTTTTTGTACGCAGTAAAGAGGGTTTATGATACGTGTGTAGATAAAATAAGATATCTTACCACTTTCATAAACAAAATACGTTATAGCTAACAAATACTGGGTACATTGACCTCTACAAAGTACTGTATGATTGCTCAATCAAAAATAATGATTGAATGACGTTGATAGGGTTTCCTGAAGGCAATTCTTGACAAACACTCAAGCCACGCTAACATATTTACAAGTGATGATGACGAACGTTTACACCAAAGTGTAATGGCGCTGCATGTGGGTGGGTAACATACAACGCGGTCAGATAACCTCCTTTGGCTGCTTCGCCGGTCGAATTTACATCATGGATATAAATATTTATTCCTCTAGAGAGGCTTTTTAAAGCACTGAATGTTAAATTAATCTGATGAGTTATTGCCTCCGCTTACGGTAGGCAGCTGCTCGAACTGTAATTGCTTTTACAAAAGTAAGAATCGATGAATTGTGTAGTTTTCCGATCGGTTCCTATAAATCAATAGAATCGGTTCGGCCGCAATGAGTTTTTGCGCATTGCTTAAGCGAAAATTATTGAGAATTGATAGTTTACATCTGGCGAGAATATGGCTTGGCTCGATACAAAATGGAGGAGAACAGAATCGACGAATGGCGAAACTGAAACTGCTATCATGCTATTTAGAAACTATTGTGTAACCCAGTGCATTATGTTAATAGTGATATTATAGTTGTACTTTATTTTTTTGTTCAGTACCTAATTTACAAATAAAATTAAAGTGTTTAAAGCACTAGCTAATAGACGGACAGAATACAGCTTAATACTAACTCATTCTTATTTTATTTCGTTAGTACAAACAACAACTTGTAGCCTTATTATGTATCTCTGACGTATAGGAATTTCAATCGCAATCGACAAATCTTCGTGTCTTATCAGAACACGATTGGACAAGCAAAGTCGCAATAAAAACCAGCTCGTATCAAATAAACGTGATACGATTGGTATTTTTTTTCAATTGCTATTCATGTCAGCATTAAATGATATTTGCTTTAACAATATTAATGATAAAGTAATGTTGAGCCTAATATCGTATTATTGGAGGTAAAGTTTTTGATGGGTACAAATTGGAATTGGAATCTACTTCCCATCCTCTTCTATATTTTTAGGGTTCCGTCCTTAAAAAGGAAAAACGAAAACATTATAGGATCACTCGTGTATTTTCCTAGGTATACAAAAGTAAAGTAAATTTAAAGTCTTAGGTATGAAAATATTAAACGTCTGAATTCCGAACCGATTATGTATTTGTTTGACCCAAACACAAAGGTGTTATGTAAGCAAATACATTTTGAATTTGGATACATTTGAATTTTGGAAGGAAAATCAGAAATAAAATAAAAAAGTAAACTGTGTCGTGTGACATGTTAAATGAAAGGGCATGCATGTTGCGTGGTATTTTTTTCCATAAACCTTAAATGATATGTTAAAAAATATTCAAGAAAAAAGACAAAAAGACCCCTTTAATATCCGAAACTACTAATTTTAAAAAATACGGTTTATAGGTCTTTACTTAAATATTACAGAAAAATTAATGAGAAAGGTCTGGTTAAGGGCAAATCAAAATTAAAAATAAATAGATTCGAAACCTTATCGAGTGATATGCCTAATGAAAGAGCTTGTTTCGGTATCCCAAATATATATGCTTTCAAAAACCAGTAATGCTTGGTTATAAAAATCCAAGAAAATAGGGTATTTTTTTTTCAAAATAATACGTAATCTAAAAGTATTTACTTAAACATTACAGGAAAATATATAGCGATGTATGATTGAAATAGGGGGACACAATTTATTTCAATATGTAGCACATACCACCTTATAAATGTACCTGGTTACATACAAGGAGTATGAAAATAGCCGCCCTAATAACTTTATGCAAAACAACATCGTGCTTTTTTTAACACACAGGAAAATTAAAGGCACCTCCTAATCCCCATGCAAGAAACTAGAATACCACTGTGCGGTAGTACGGAACACTTCGTGCGCGGGTCTGACTCGCACTCGATCGTTTATTTTGAATCCCGACTATTTTTTCGCCCAACCAGCGAAATTTGAATGCATGAAATCGATCGCTAAAGTTCGCTACGAATGAGTTATTGAGTTCAAATTTGACAGGCGTGTCGCTGGCCCCGCAATCGTTCATTTACCGGGATCCAATTTAGGCAGATGAATTATACTTGCGGTCCGCACTGCAGTAATTACAATTGTAGTGGTTCATTTATTCGACAAGTTTCAGCGGTTTGAAATGCAGTTTCTGTTTTTGTAGATCGTGATTCACCATTTTCATTGTGTGATTCGAGCCGTTTGTTCTTGTAAATCATTGGTTAATGTTGTTTAAAAACGATTGACATGATGTTTTGAATTAGGAGGCTGTTGAGTTGCTCCTACCGATAGTTAATCTGTTCGCTTGCAGCTCGCTATTAATTAGATTGGTATTAATTACACGCTATCTCAAAGCAAACATTACTATTACTTAATGAAGACTTCTTCTCATGTCTTGTCGTTGCTGTTTTCACAGAGCATCACGCCTTTTCCCATACGGGAAGACAGCGGCACAATTGCGAGTTTGAAGATTTTTTGAGCAGGTTCGATAAATTTTTTTGTCGATTTTTTAATTATTTTTCAAAATGGCGGCGATTTTATAATTTCCAAAAAACCGCTACAGTCCAAAGAGCTTAACGGATTTTGACAAATAAGATGCCATTGGAATTGTCGAGACCGTGAGAGTAACAGACATCTAATTTTAGTGAAAAGTCAATAGATTGGTAATCCAAATTAACATGATATTTCAGTTTGTAAAGGTCGATACTATGGAACGACCGATCTATTGTCATCGTTATGCTACATATATGTCTCTGTAAACGTTGGTTCATGTAAACAAGTCACGCAATAATGTATGCTATCAATTCTTCGTTGTTGTAATGTAAAACTCAGTTTGTCAATGCGTAGCGCGCAATATTTTCATGGTCATAATTGTACCATGCCCTAGTGTCAATAAATCAGTTTAATAATCAAACTATCTTCATAAATTTCACCAGGATCAACCATCATCGCGGCCAGTAAATGTAACTGTAACTGTAACCAGGTGCATTTATAAGTTTGTATAAGTGTTATTAAAAGAAACTGTCACTCACGAGGTCTAGAGCTCACAGAGCCACTAGTGTACATTAGTTAAATTACTTATCTCATTGGTACGTTGTCTGCATCGCATTCGAAACCGCAACTTCTGCATGAGAAGCGAGCGTGAAACTTCTAGACCACGGAGCTCTTGGAGAATTTTTTGAATTAGGAGGCTAATTAGATGATGCCTAGCGATAGTTAACCTATGTTATTACACCTAATCTTAAAGTAATTGTTATTATTGATTCAAGACTTCATGTCACTTATTTTCGTTGTAGTGGTTTAAATGTTTTAATAATATCTCACGAATATTGGCTGCCGTTTACTTTAACTAAAGATTACCTATTCAACAAAAGGAAATCTCGCAGCCTTCCCCTACTATCAATTTAGCGCGATAACGAGCCTGTTAGTATTTAATGTATAATATATCTTAATTCCGAAGTGAAACACCCGAGTTTAGGGAGTACGCACCCAACTTCATAATATATTTATATTCACTCAATCCTTTCCCCGGCCCGAAGTTTGCGCAGAATTCGGAACGACTCGGCTACGCAAATACTCAACTCACAAAGAACGGTGACTTTTTATTTGTCATACAAAGAGCCGTGCATAAAAAGGCTAAATGAAAATATTCAATTTCACTTACCTACATCTTACGAAATCCTAATGATTGAAGGACCTCCTGGACCAAGAGAGATTTGGAGTATTTTTCTACAGCCATTAATTCGCGAGGAATGCTCGGCGAACGAAGAAAGTAATAATGGGATGACAAAGTGAAAAAAAAAGAATCGCTTGAGGTTGAAAAATATAATTTTAAGCACTTGATTGAGGCTTTCGTCGGGAATGAGATACACATTTGAAAAATTTAGAAATAATTTTATTAATTTATTCCGCTTATTCTTTGCATTTTTTAAATTAAATTAACAAATTAACATTGGTTAACAAAATAAAAAACAGTGACTCAACAACATTGTTACAATAATGTATTTGTTTTATTAATGTAATCACAAGCTGTCGAATCGAACTTTTTATTACACAATCCGCGCATTAAATACTTAAATTCTGAACAATTGAGTACCTTATAAAATCTTTGGTCGATTCAAGACTGGCAGTTAGTAATGAAAATTTGATATTTTGGAGCCGGGGACGTGCTTGGTGCGACCAAGGGCCCATTTCATAAAACCACAAATAAAAATGTTACGTCTCTATGACCGAAAATTTGCGGAAAACACTATCCGCAAATATTATAGAAACACAGCAATTTGGGGTAACTTAAAAAGGGGACTGACGTCACTGGTGCCGATTTCGTACAATTAACTCAGATAAGAATGTGAGATCTCAGAATTTCCATTGAGCTCATGCACTTCTACAGTGTCACGCACACAATCGCCCTTCTCCCGGCACGTGGCGTCTCGTCGTCACCCTGATATACCTCGCGCCACGAGCTATGAGCGATGGCCTTGACTGCTCAGTAGTCACTTTTCAATACCTGGACACATGCGCAGTAATTCCCGCCAACGTCACCCAGCGCTCTTAAGGCGATACCTCGTCCGTGCAAAGGTCCCCGTTACTCCAGGACGGAAAGACCGGAAATGTGAGAGGGACGAAATGGGGAAAAATGAAAAAACGTAGCGCTAAACCACAGAATAAGTGTTTAAAAATAATAAACTACGCTATTTTGTTAAAAAGTTTTTTAAGGAGATTTTGCAAATACATAATGTCTACATTCTGAACGCAGTTCCACAGTGAAATTAGTTAGGATTTCAGAATAACAGGAAAAAATAAATCAATTTAGAGGTGTTTTCGTAATTAAATTCTATCGAGAAAATTTCATCCAATCGCATTTTTGTTTTAATGAAAATCTTAATCAAATACTCAATAAACGTTAACCCAAAAATCTAATCTGTAGATGACTTTATGGTGGAGTAAATGGATTCGAAAAAATACCCATTTTTTTTTCATAGCACCTTAATTCGTGGCGCGAGGTGCATCACTCACACAAACGCTTTCTCAGGTCTCGCCTTCTGGACTGTACTAATGTTGCCAGTTGTGAAATTGTAACTTGTTTTATCCTGAAACGGGATATTAGTATTCGTAGGCCGAACGAGCGCGACCTATTTCCGACGATTAAATATTCAGGACCATAAGGGGTCCGCTTAGCGTGGCCCGGTGGCAATGGAAGCTTGTGGAGCGATGTCTTAAGGGGTCCGCTTAGCGTGGCCCGGTGGCAATGGAAGCTTGTGGAGCGATGTCGCGCAGCGCATGAGTAGCCGACTGCTTAATGGAAGTTACTATAGCGCCGACTGTACTGGTGAAAATTGCTTTTTAGGTTTTAACCCATGGGTGCCAAGCGGGACCTTTTAATAAGCCGTCTGTCCGTCTGTCCGTCCAGCTGGCTGTATCTCATGAAACATAAGCTTTATGTATTTTTTTTGAGTTTTTACGCAATGTGTATTTTTGATGCTGCTACAAAATTAAAGGTCCCCCTTCAATTTTGTAGCAACTTATTACAATTTGTAAAATAAGGTACATATTTTTTTCTTAAGGAACCCGTCGTATTCGGTCCAACTCGTACTTGACAGATTTTTTATTTGAATATCTTAAAGTATAAATGGATGAACTTGTTACAATTTGTAAAATAAGGTACATATTTTTTTCTTAAGGAACTCTTCGTATTCGGTCCAACTCGTACTTGACCGATTTTTTATTTGAATATCTTAAAGTATAAATAGAACACATAACCGACGACCGAGAGAAAACCCGGTTCGCGGTCGTCGTAAATGTCTATAATAATAAACTCAGTATACGGGGTGTAACAGAAAGGTGTAGTCAAATTTTAAGGGGCTGTTGAGGAAGTCATACTGTACAACATTCACTATGATTCTAACTTGATCAGATATCAACATAATTGTTCAGTTCTAAAATCAGTTGACCGGATGGCCCAAAGTTAATGGAGCCCCGAAAAATAAAGTTGCTAAGAAGCCGACCTGATCAGAGCAATTTTATTTTTCATGGCTCGTTTCTTAGTTAAAGTTGTTAGGAACAATGCCCCTAACCTTACCCTGAATACTAAAAATCTATTGCATGGCAAAAGTTATCACAGTAACGAATTATTTATTCTTGATCTCTGTAGCAAAATATTGTATCTAATTGTACAGTACCTATACAATATTATTGCTTGTGATATCCAGCAATGCTCCGTGGTCCAATGGGTTTTACGCCTGCTTCTCACACTGAAGACACAGGTTCGAATACTGACCATGTACCAATGAGATGATTCATTTATCTTTTGTACAGTATCGGACGTTCAGCGTATCGAATGACACGTTAACGTTACTGTAGGCCCCGGCTACTATCGCTGCATGGCGTGATAGTGGTCGTAAAACTTCACCATCAACCCGCAAAATACAAATACAAAAAATGTCTACACACGTATCATAAACCCTCTTTACTGCGTCCAAAAACCGCACAAGACGACCAGCATAATGATACACTACTTGGTGAAAACTCATTTCTTATCTGAATATTAATACATACCGCCGCCCCTAGTTTGTCTGTGAAGTTGGTACTACTGAACAAGCTAAACAGGTGCAGAGCAATGATCAATGCCACAATGCCGGTCGAACATGCGATTCCTTAACACATCCAAGGGAGCTTATGATATGTGGGTAGATAAACTAGTGTATGTAACTGTACATAATTAGGCATTATGTATCAGTCACATAAACAACTATTATTTGTTTATCATTATTTGTAACTAGGTTTTATATTATTCACAGTGTTTCAAATGATGGTACCCAGTAGTACTGGGTGTAAAAATATTAACCTAATTATAAATCTTAATTTAATATGAACATATTTAGAGTAGTGGATATATTTACAACTTAAATCATTATCCGTATAAGTATTTTATTATAGTTTTATTTTATGACTCTAGGTATACTAATATTGCGATGCTACACCGCTTCACAAACCGTAGGCTAAGACGAGAAAGAAACGGCAAGAAAACTCAATGCAACCCATTTACTTGGACGCGGATTTGTTGATTGATCAGTTCTTTGTCATCAAAGTATTCATTGTTACGCAGTCGTACATATACTCTTTAGTGCAATTCGGAACGCACCTTTTTTCTCTCATTGTAACAAAAATTACGTTTTGAGGTTATCTGAAAACTGTCATCGCATCGTCGTGCTAGATCGGGATGTCCCGCAAAATGTCGAGTGAATTTGGAGATTTCTAATGGAAATCAAGTAGTATTGTGGTAATCCATTCCCAAAACGCGTGTTTGGTGGTCAATGTTGTGGCTCCGTGTAGTCGTCAGTGCTTTCGTTGATATATTTTGGCCAGATCCAATTGTCGCGCGTGTTCGACCGTCTCGCAGGGAGGCGCCGCGCTGGTCCGATTCTTCGATTTCGAGCAGGGAACCACACTAGTTAGACTAAGAAATAGATCCAGATCGCCGGGAGGTCTGTGCTTTTAGAATTGAGTAGAATAGTGTGTCACTTGCGGACGGCGAAGACTTCAGCGAAGAACTGGACTTTATACCGACGCGCGCGCCCGGCGTCTTGCTGAGAGGGAGGTCGTCACCACCGCAGGACACACACCCAGGTATTATAGTTATTAAGATAAAAACGCGATGCAACATCGCCCGTTGAAGAACTCTCACGGCGGTGAGCCAGAAGTTCTAACTGTCCACTGGGCCCGTAGTTGTGACCGCCCCGCCCTGAGAGGTTCATTAACAGATATCATGGTCAGAGGGTCGATAAAAGCAAAAATAATACTAAGATTTTTTTCCTTGGCGCCCCCTTATCTACACTCCAACCGATATAATAGTATGTTTTATGTTTTAAGATTTTTGTAAACCTTTTAAAATAAATGTGAATTCAAAGTTTTTATAGCATTTGGTAATAGGTTAAATATTTTTATCTACACACGTATCATAAACCCTCTTTACTGCGTTCAAAAACCGCACGTTACGATCAGCATTATGTTAAACTACTTGGTAAAAACTCGTTTCGTATCTGGAAAACTACACATAATGGTCATTATGTGTAGTTTTTCTACATATAATGACATTCAAATTTCGAACGCCGACGCCCACCCGCGTGCCGTCCCTAGTTTGTCTGTGAAGTTGGTACTGACATTCAAATTTCGAACGCCGACGCCCGTCTGCGTGAAGTTGGTACTAAAGAACAAGCTAAACAATTGCAGAACCACAATGCCGGTCAAACATGCGGTTCCTGAACACATCAAAGAGAGCTTATGATATGTGTGTAGATAAACTAGTGTATGTAACTGTACATAATTAGGCATTAAAACTCTCGAGTGATATTATTATGAAACTCGCCTTCGGCTCGTTTCATAAACCCACTCTCGAGTTTTAATGCCCTCCATTATGCAGCAGTCACATAAACTACTATTATGGCGGCATAGAAAACCCTATTTCTATAAAGCACGCTTTTAGGAGAAGGAAGTACTATATGGTTTTTATTACGTAGATTTCTTGTTTCGTTGTATAAAACGTGTATGATAGTTTTTCTTAAAGAACATAAATGTTTAATTTTTTGAAGTAGGATTGGCAGCTTTCCGTCTTTACTATGCGAGCGATGGCCCTAATACATTTTTTCTGATGCCTAAATATTTTGTCCCTCTCAGTAGAATTTCCGAAAAAGATGATACCGTAACTAAGGATAGAATGCACATGTTGCGACCACAGCAATCTGCGATAAACACCTTAAACAAAGCAGCGCAGTTTTTCTATGCGCAGTTTCCGTTGCTCGTATCGCACTGAGCCAGCGTGGTGGAGCACGACTTAATCTTACTCGCTTCCGGGTAAAGGCCTGTACCCCGCGGTGGGGAGTAATGGGCTACATTTATTATATTATTATTATATCCACCCAGAGAAGAATTTACATAGCGTCAACCCTTTTCCCATACGGGGTGGCAGAGGCACTGTGCCCACGCTTAGCGAGTTATTCAATACTACATCTAATGAAGTGGAATTACATCGCTGTACGAAAATCCCAAACCTTTCTTCGGTCGAACATCCAAAATTAATGAGATCACCTCTTGCCATTAATGCTTCATAGCTGATGCTTACTAATTAATTTAGTGATACTTATGTTAATAACGGGATTAGGTTTAAGCAAATACATCATGCATTGTTAACAAGGATTCCTCGTACACCTAAATAAATACCTACTGTTAATGATTATGACATACATCTACGTATTATCGTCATGGCTGTTCCTACGTGGAGTGACAGAGACAGAGGTAGCCAATTATTATTTTCATGACAGAGGGTTAGCCCATCTCTTTAATTATCAGATAACCCATCAGGTCCTCAAGTTACTGCCTGAGCGTTAACAATTTGAGTAGTATATAATTTTCAAAAGAAATAACGCAGAAGAGATTCGTTCTGCCGATTAAAATCAACTTTAAATTAATATTTCTCATAATGCCTATGGCTATGTGAGTTTTACAATTTTGAGAGGTGTTTTATTAAAAGATTATAAGGGCACTTCCTATGAATTCACTATGTAGAAAGATAAAACATCTGGCATGATCTGCTTCGTATTCAGATGATTTATCCGCGGACTAAAAATACGTTTTAAAAATACCGTTGATGCGTTCTTCTGATGTAGTTTTGATACGGGAATGTAGACTGGCTGGTTACCGTCCTAAATATTAGCTGGGTTAGTTGAAACCAATGTTTTATGTGTTTATCGATTAACTTTTACGGTTTTCAGTTCTACGATATCATCAAGTCGACGGAATATTATGTCACTGCTTGCGATTGGCACTATTGAGGGTTATAATTTAATTTTATGACCAAATTTTGGAGAAAGATAGCACCCATTATTGTAAACAACTTTCTCCTCGCAAACGAAAAAAAATGTTGGATCTCCCATAGTAACTTGTAATCAGCTGATCGGGTCAATGCACTGAGGATCAGAAAAAAACATTTTCTACCATATGTTGCTTTGGGAAATTTGTCCATAATCCCCAAAATATGGCCGGCTAATTAAAAGTCACCTGTAGAGAAGAGGCCTGTGCCCATCAGTGGGTCGATGTTAGCTGAGCTTGATGGTGGGCCGGGCTCCATACTTACAACAACGTTTTCATAAAGGCACAAACATTGCTTCTGGCCCCACACTAGGATATCCTGTGTCGTGGGAACCAGAAACAGCAACGTCACAAACATGTAAACAGCCATCCTCCCCAGCCGGTATAGGTATTTCAGGTAGTTGTCATAATTGTCAGCATCACAAAATACTTATGTAACTAACCAATTTTAGATTTATTTAATGTTATTTTCTTTTGTTAAAGTAATACTGTAAGCACTGTAACTTTGTTAATTATTTTTAAGCTGACTTAATCATAAGATGTATGGCTTATAAAATAAATAAGAATAAAAAAAAAAAAAAAAAAGATAGTTCCTGCATACGATTTAGCTATACTCATTAGGAGCGATGCTAGATTAGAAGAAACACACTAGGCAGCTTTGTCATTGTTCTGTTCCCTGTTTATAAAGCTTACTTAACACACATTAAAATAACAAAGTTTGTGTCCGGAATGAGGAAACTTCCGCAAATGTTGTAAAACAATAAAGCTTTTTATTGTCTCATAATGTTGGTTGACCTACCAGCACTTGATTTTAGTACTGGATACGGTGCAAACTGGGTATAATTAGCGGTGTTTTCGTTGTATGTTTCATATTCGGCTTTTGAAAATTACAATGTTTTATAAGTACCATCTCTTAACCTCTGAATTTTACTACCTTAGTGCGTAGGTTAGTATTGATAACGAACGCACTAAGGTAGCAAAATTCATAACGAACTCCATAGTCAGAATATCAGTCAAACTTATGGTAAACTACCATGGACAGTTATATTACTGCCTGAAAAATAGATCTGTGAAAATTCTTCTGGGCGTCTTCCGGGCAGTAGCAAACCGTATTCCCAATAAATTTCCCCAAGTAGGATAACAGTTATCGCCTTAGCCATGTCGTTTCATTCCAACATTATTGCGTGTAGCGTGATGGTTTAGAAAAGTTTAGAGTGTTTATGGTGTGCGTTCACTCTCGCTGCACTGTGTTGCCAGTTCGTAGCTAAGATGTTTGGTATATTTCAGCTAAGAGAGGAAGTGTATTGCTATTAGATGTTAACGATATCGGTCTAGATTATCGCGTTTAAAATGTAGACCGATATAGCGTCAAACTATACAGATCAGCAGATCAGTAAAGCGTTATATTGAATGTAACAGCTTACTAAAATGGGTATTATATGTCACCATAATGTAAAAAAATACTTATTGCAAAATTCTGAAATATATTCAACGTTCATTTCCGACGCGGAGAAACAGACCGCTCGCGCTCGCTGAACAAAACGCGAACAGTGCGAAGATAATAATGCTGCGTGCTGATAAGAAAAGGAAATGTACTAGTGACGTATTCGCTGGTAATTTAGTCGCTCGAATGAACGCACTTTGTATTGCGGCATTTTTTAACTGTGCTTACTGTAATCACAATAATGTAGGCTCGAGGTCTGTTGCATATCAAAGAATTCAAGATGTAAACTTAGTTCAGTACGATTACTTTAACTTAAGTGCTCGACACTTCTCGGTTTTAGTCGCTGAAAGTGATCAAGATGTGCTGGAAACTTGAAATTTGGCACTGATGTGTGTAATGAAGAATGACAACGCTTAATTGATTTACGATTAAAAACGGCCAAGTGCGAGTCGGCCTCGCGCACGGAGGGTTCCGTACCATTATCTAAAAAAACGGCAAAAAAAAACACGTTTGTTGTAGGGGAGCCCCCTTAAATATTATTATTGTTTTATTTTTTAAAGTAAATAATATAACTCAAAATTCTGTGAATATTTTAAGCGTCTACCTGTTTCTGTTATCAATATCGAGCAAATACGAGCAAAAAAACACGTTTGTTGTATGGGAGCTCCCCTTACATATATATTTGTTTTATTTTAATAAAATTATTTATTTTTAACGTACAAACTTGATATTCTGTGAATATTTCAAGCGTCTACTGTTGCCGTTATCGAGCAACAACGAGCAAAAAAATCACATTTGTTGTATAGGAGCCCCATAAATATTTATGTTATTCGGATTTTTAGAGCCGAGAAGTGTCGAACGGTAAAGTTCATATAATCGTACTGTGCCATCCTGAGAACTTAGGCTTTAGAGGAAAACATTTGTTTACTTTCTTCCTTTTTAGGGTGATGGAAACCTTCATTTCCTCATAGGGTCAGTGATGGGTTTGCCCCTGTCACGTTAAAATGTATTATGTACCTATTGCATATTTGACCGTGGGCGGCCCTGTGCCTCTGCCAGCCCATATGGGAAAAGGCGTGGCGCTGTGTTGAGTTATCTTGTTTCTTCAAATAAAATATTTTTTTTTGTTTAAAATAAGCCAAGTCTCCAAGTAATTTAACAACGCATTGTATATGCTATACTTCACCAGAAGCACTCAATTCTGATCCCAGAAGAGGAAAGAGGGAATACTGTGCATAAAGTTATTACAGGCCTATACTCCCTTGAGTACGCAAAGGAAGCGATAATTATGACGAATGCTTGTTATAACTACACACAGCGGATGCGGCCTTCGAAAGTAATGTTGTTTACCACTTGACTTACGACCATAGGTAACTTCTTGTTGGCATTTCTAGTAAGGGAATTCTCTCGAGGGTGTAAAAAGATGGTTTATTTTGTCGCATTGACCTAGAAATTAGATATAATCTGGGAAGGCGGCTATCGACTTCTGCTCCTAAAGGTTGGAAATCAAAGGCGATTCCTTATAATGGACATATTGCACGATTTCATCCTATGTGATAAATAAACAACGAATCACATGTCTATTAAAAATATAGATAATGTTCAACACAACAGATAAAGTTGCCACCTAGTTCGTATTGCAGATAACTTCACTCCAGAACATAGTCCACAAACTTTACTGCGAGAGTAGGTACAGGCACAGAACATGTGTGTTACAACTTGTAACTTTTACTATAGGGAACAAGGAAGCCAACTCATAATAACATTTCCGTCAGTAACAACAGGAGGAGCTAATAGCGTCGGATTTGATGCTGGGAAGTTTTGTACTAAGTTTACTCAACAACATAACGGAGCATCTTTAATGCCATTTATTTTATTGTGAAAAAAACTGGTCAAAAACTATCCCATTAAATTTTTTGATTTTTGATTTGAATATGAATAAGCGACACTGCGCTTAAAGCTCATAGGTAACGTCCACTTCAGTTTATTTTACGGAACTCAGACATTTTTCACTGCCACGAAATATAATATGTTAATAAATATATACCATTCATGTCCCCACCGAGGGGCAAGGGCCTTTTATCGGATGCGAGAATGATTGATTGACCATACACGACCACGTCGACTCAGTGCGGGTTGGTGGAGAGGTGTCGGACCAGTGGCCAGGCCAACCCGAGGGTCAGAAGTTATCAAGCTGGCCTATAAGCTAACCTATAAGCTAACCTATAAGCTGGCCTTTAACACAGCTTTACCTATTCAGTATTTATTGTGTCATATAAATAGGTACATTTCACTTTTACGTAGGTACCTATAATTATATGGGCCCCGTTAGGGCATTGCACATTGACTTAAATAAATCGATTATCATTCACATTGGTATAGAACGTCATTAGAACATTACTTATACTATAGTTACCTTTCTATATTGCTTACTATTTTATCTTAACTTTATATTATAAATATGGGAGGAATAATGTGTGTATTTCACAAAACCAAGATCTATAAACTGTCATTGAGAAATTCTTGGGTAGAGTAATATGCTTTTTCTAAGAGCAGCGTGGTTAGTTTTTTTGTAAATGCTTTTACATCGAGTTACCATCTACCAGCTGTTACCATCGAGTAGCAACAGTAGCCGGGCCCTACAGCTTGTCATTCAAAACACGCAAGCGCCCAAGACATATTCCACACAGACGGACACCCATCCAATACCCGTCTCTGCCAACTGTTGCTACCCGCACGATTGTTTCCGATGTGCACATACCGCTAGGCCACGGTGGCTTCGATGTCAATACTATTAAATTTTGAAAAAATATCATCTGCTGATGCCGCTGAGCGTACTAAAGGTCTATAAAAGTCCCGAACGATTGCATCGTAGTCCGAAGCCGAAATGAATTTTAAGATAGACTTCTTGAATCGCTTATCGTCCATTGTCAAGCCATCTGGATGAAAATGCATTAGCCTTTCCGATTCTGAACGGCTGTATAAATCTAAAATCGAATCTCCAGTTATTTATCAGTGTTGAAACTGCTGACATGGTTTATCACAGTATAAGATTGTTCAAGTCAAAATTATAATAAAATATTAGACAGACTCTAACTGAAGATCGTTGAGTAGAATCACGCAAGCAAGAATGCTAGTCTTTCGTCTATCACCTTGCAGCTCCATCATCAGGTGATGATGATGAGAACATCGCCAAGAAATATGGACTGGACTTGTCACGGCAAAACTAATAATAATAATAATAATAATCGTTTATTCTCAGGCAACATGAGCCATAGTTATACATTAGAAATTGTAGTTATAAAATAGTCACAAAAATAACAATAATTTAGGCTAAACTAAAATAAAATAAATAAAAATATGAAACCTTACTTTTGGTTCCCACTGTGATGCACAGATAACCAATATGCGAAAAAATTACTTTTCAGACAACTGGCAATATTCGTCAAATTTCCATTTTTAGATTCATTTGACTAATGAGTTCAAACTCGATCGGTTCACAAGCAAACATCCTTGGGTTTCCTTCCCCACCTTCGAGCTCCATCATCAGACCAGCTCGATGGTGTCACATCGTATAGTCATCCGAACTACATATATGTGTAAATACTAGATGTTGGCAAAATATCTGTGATTCGTAGATTTCCGCCGGCAGGCCAGGTAACATAAATCCAGAAACGGTAATTTCCGACTTGCCCACTGCTCTGTCTCCAGTTTATGACATTGGTGCAAGTTTACAGCAGCGGTAATAATATGAATAATAATAAATATTGGAGGACAATCATACACAAATCGAAGTACAGTAAGGTCAACAAGGCTTGTGTTATGGATACTAGACGACGATATATTTAATACAGATAAATACTGATGTAAATACATAGGAAACATTCAATACTAAGAAACAAATATTTATGCTCATTCGATTCGAACCCAGGACCGTCAACTTCGTAGGCAGGGTCACTACCCGCTAAGCTAAACCTGTCGCCAGCGGTAGGTACCGGTAAAATCGGGTAACAATGTCCCTTAAGGTATAATTATAGCCCGAGCTCAAATGATTTTGAATTTCCTGGTCTGTGTGATAAGGTGACTTTATATGTAGTTTTTATGAGAGGTCATACATTGCAGTACAAGTAGCTGCTAGCTACAAACCTTTTCCCATAGGTGGTGGCAGAGTACAGTCCACGTTTAGCGAGTAATGGAAATGTCCTATCAACATGTTCAGAATGTTCGCATCGAAGAAGCACTCCTATAGAGCAATGATCAGCGTTTTTTTAATCGCGCCTCTAAGGCCCCGGAAGCGATACTTGATTATGTAAATTAAGGGTCTAAGCACTTCATATCACCGAGGCGAGGGACATTTGCATCTGAACTACTTATCTTTGACCTGGCGGTTGCCATTCCATATGTAAAATGAAGTCTAGAGACCGAGGTACGTTTGTGTTGACGACTAAATTAAGAAGTGTATTTTGGTACCCGTAAGCTGTATGAAGTTTATAGTCACTATTCGGGACTGGTTTGGGTAATTGATCTTTTGCAACTACCACTAGATTTCCATGAAATATCATGTGCGTCGGCCGAACCCTATGATATCATTAGAGAAAATATGAAAAGCATGATGATAATTTAAAAAAAGATACGTCTAATAACATGACACTTTTCTAGGAAAAATATAAGTTATCTGAGAAAATAGTTACTTGGTTGCTAACGTTTTAATTATGTATGTACATACATAAAGGCTGTGGCAAGAATGTTTCAAACAGCATATTTACAAAATACCGAGAATACAAAATGGCATAAATGACACGACATAAATTTTGTCCCACGGTAGTAAAAGTTCTAGCCCACCTGCCACAGTTCACTAGACGAAGTATCGAAGATTCGAGAATAGTAGGTATTATGTGTACGACCTGCAAAGATAAAAGGCCAACAGTGTCTTTCAGAACTTGTAAACATAAAAGGCCAACAGTGTCTTTCAGAACATGTAAAGATAAAAGGCCAACAGAGTATTTCAGAACGCGTGATGTAGTATGTCTAGCTTAGCTCCGAGTAAGCAATCCAGTATCAATCACTAAGTAATATCGGTAGTAGGCTTTTCCACACCGATACATTGACTAAACAGACTCTTCAATTCGTTCTTCGTTTACGTACTATAGTGTTTTTATCCATTTGATCAGCTGGCCGCCCAGATTATAACATACTGTGTTTCTAGTTCTATTTGTGTGCTTTTATAATAGGATGTGTATTTGTTGTAATATCATTAAACATTTTAAATACCCCAGATAGAATAATATGATATTTGACAACCTAATTCAAGTGGAAAGCCGAAGCTCATTTAGCAAAAAGGAAGCCCCTTCAGTGGTTAAGTTCAGGGCAAGCCAAGCCATACCCCGGAGTCCAATTTGACCGATGCCGCCGCGCCGTCCCAGATGGCAGCGATGGCCGGTCGCGTTCGAGTTGTGCGCCCCCTGTCTCTGCCCTAAAGTGCATTGGACATTCAGCCACACCTTTTTTTACGTCTGGACAAGAAACGAACGCGCCGCCGGTGTCCTTCACAAAACGTTGTTCCAAATACAAAAGAGGGATAAGACTCTAGGGATAATTTTTGAATTTCTTTTGTATTGTTACGAAGTAAGTAACCTCCGTTAAGTGGTTTTGAAGTGCAGGTGAACCGATTTGCAACCAACATAATACCAGCTGATCTTGCGTTAATTAATTGTAGAATAAAATTAAATATATCACTTAAGTTATAGTCGTAAAGCTGGTCAGATCCCCTAATATGGCAGCTTGAATAACATTTGACAGTCGGTCGGTATTGGCCACTAGCCCGACAGCCCTCCATCAACCCGCACTGAGCCGGCGTGTTAGTATATGGCTCAATCTTACGGTGGGGACATTAATATTCAAACTTCAAAATGTTTATTTCAAAATAGATTCTTACTAACAGTTATTGAATGTCATTTGAATCTATATAATGCAAGAAAAACTACTACCGCTCCGGAAATGTTGTGGCAGCGGAGAAGAAGCGGTGCGATAAATTCGTACACTGCAAAAGGGCCTATTTCTCTTTTCTATTTCTTTTTTTTCTTCAATAATAGTTCTTGTGTTACAATATTCTTTTTCTGCGCTGGAAAATCAAATCCCCATAACTCTTTGTCATTAATGTAATCACCTAACCTATAATATGCTTTATAACATAATGTTATTATATACTAAAGTAAGTCAAACATTTATGCATGACTGAATCTGATCACGTAATACAGTAATATAATATGAATAGGTACATTCATAGAATTAACAGCCCAGGGTTCCTATTGCCACGTCCATAAAATGAAAAGAAAACGCCATAAATGCCGAAAAACCATAAAACCACTATAAAATACTGAAGCGTACCATCTTTATTTCTTCAATGGCGACGGTTATCACGTTCGATCAAGAATATCGGTATACATTTACATAATACTAGTCGCCATAATAAAAAATATTTCGTCGTAAAACTGACCAATGACAGAAATACTCCGGAAGCAAAACTGAGAGAGAAAAATCCCCATAGCGAGCGCGACTACATTTAAAACCTTTTTGAGAGGTTTCTTTAAATAAATACTTTCGCCCAATTGTGTAGGGCTGTCTTGTAGGTCGTTCCTTAGCGTATGTACTCTTACATATCATATCCCGTAGATTAATGTATGTACATGTGATTTATAGGTATTTAACACAGGGATTATTTGTAATTCTAACGCTAAAAACGCGTAAGTTTGTGATATAATCATAGTTATTTAACTATATGTAAGATAGTAGTTTATAACAAGATTTGAATTAAGCTTCTATGCTAAATACTATACTTAATAATCTCATTTCAATGAAGTCAGTGCTTTAAGCTTACATCATAACAAAAAAAACACCAACTAGTCAGCAAGTATTAACAGTTCGATGCCGATAAAATTGCAGTGAGTTATACCAAATCCCCAAGCAAGAAATAATCGAAACGACAACGACTCCAAATCGCATAAAGATTCTTCAAACTTCACCAATTCAACATTAAAAACAAATTTCAGATGAGCTACGGAAGAAGACTACGACTTTATTAATAAAATAACTCAGAATCTACGTTAAGACAAGATAAATCAAATATATGCGCCGTGGCTTCTTCTTTTCTTTTCTTGGCAACGCCCGTTCACTTCAGTGGAAAGAGGCTCATTTCTGGAAAACCAATATACCATTGCAATATCAATAATCAATTCGTACATTCTTGGCTTGGGTTCAAGTCTATTACGGCTACGATATAAGCGATGCACATTCAAATGGATTGCAGAGAGCAAGTCCCCCTTTGTTCGGGTTTTGGCTAGATCTTCGGGTTGCATCTGGCCCGCGTTTCGTCGTGTTTACTTCTACCCCGTTCACGGCTTCACAGTTCTACTTCATTCTGCACTATTGACGATCCAACATCCACCTTATGGGCATACGGGTACATTGCAGAATGTTTCGTATCGCATTTTGTCTTGATCTTAGTGAGAATTGTATAGAGTCGTCGTTATTGGACCGAATTGTTTGTTGTTGGTAACATTTTCACTTTTTTCTTAGCGAGCTTTTAAGATACTCAAAGCAGTCATATCTTTATATTATAGGACAACTGAGGCTGGACGCATTATCCGAATTGCTCTAAAAATATTTACCTACAAATTATACTCCATACTCAGATGCATAATTAAAGCTTCTAGCGAGTTAGAAAGTGATCTCTATACATTCTTTGGGATAAATAATTAACCTTTAATAATAGCTGGGGTACGTGAAGGATTTTTTGTGCCGAAAGTTTCTTGGGCCCAACTAACGCTAAGCTTACTCTCATATGCAAATTATCGTGGAACCAAGCTCCAAGCTTGCTGGCGCTGCCTAAACACTGGTGACGTTGCCAACATGATAGCTTATTTAATCAATTTACAAATTGCCAGCTCAGTCTGAAATTTTACGGTCCCGAATATACGAGTAGGCCTACATCTTATAAATTACTAAGCAGGAAATTGTCATTCAATGTTAGGGAGTCAAAAAAGTTATTATCGATTTTCAGAGGAATGGATATGAATGTATGAATTAGTAAATTAACAAACATCATAAATTTTCACTATTAGTGTCACAACTGACTAACAACGATAAACTAATTGATAAAAATCACATAACCGGATTCAAAACCTAAAAACATGATTGCTTTATTAGATGTTAACTTCGAAGTTCTTAAAAGAAGAGTTGTATCTTATAAGTTAGCTATTCAATGGTTGCATCAAGGAAGTTAGCGAACAAAGCATTATTTTGTTTAACAAAAGACACCATGACTTTAACTAAACTTTATGGCGCGTCACCATGAATCCCTTATTTGTCTTGATAAACTCTGTAGGAACATAATTTTGTTTTATTAATGAGTTTACCACTATACGAGTATTACCCTCAGCGGCGATGAAGTTATTCCCTATGAGGTAGTTAGGGCAATGGCAAAGAGTTTGTATATGTATCAATTAATGAAATTCATAATGTGACATGTTATTTTAGGATTTTAGGCGAAATTATTATTGTGTGTATTATTGTACTGCTATTCTCGCAAATATGTATTACGAGAATAACATTACAATAATCATTTCACTATCCTTTGGGAAATTCGTAATTGAATCTTCCTTTCTAATTTCGATTCCGATTCCTTTATAAAGCTTATGTGGTTTTTACTCGAACAAATAATCCTCGGTTGCCGTCTGCCGAGCCTAGAATCAATTTAGTTTCTCAGAGAAGGAATATCATAAATAACAAAGAAATACAGCTGCTAAGCTGAAAAGCAAAATTGTCAAATAAAAATTAGTATTACCGGATAAGCAGTAAAATTACTCGTCGTCAAAACAGCGAGATTAACATAAACGACGATACCATAGCGGACCCGGGCACCAAATAAAATTTAATTTTAACAGCATAACAACCGACAACATTTTGTTTGACACTCTGCTCAGCTAATGGCCATGCGAATGGCTAGGAAATTATGTTTTATTAGTGCGCCACATCGCATTAAACCAGAAGATCTATATATTTTAAGGGAAGAAGGTGAACCGACACGCATAGCACATACACTTCCTGAAGACTAGGCAGTTAGGGGGGCAATGTAGAGGATTCGATAGAAGCGGGCGGGTGTTAACAAAACGCAGCCGTAAACTCGCGACTTGCCGTGAATTATTCGCAGCTTGGAACGACCTCCTTGCGCGACTTTTGTTCACATGGACTGCCCCGGACGGATCCTTTGTCGATGGGCACAATAAAATTTTATCCCGGAAACCTATTCGCCGTTACCTTTTATTATAATGTTGCAGCTGGGTTCCGGGATACTTTTCAGTTGTGCTTTAGCACGCCTTTTGTTGTGCGGCGCATAATGGGCTTCGGATCTTTTTATATTTTTAGGTTTTTTGAAAGTGATCGCTGTACTGTAACGAGATAAGTGCCCGGCGCATCTAGATAACAATGTATCGCGTCCTCCTGCGAAGAATGAAAATGGAAATATACTTTCAGTTTTTTTGCGCTGTGCGAGCGCCTGTGAGGTGGAACAGCGCTGAATGTATCAATCCATTACCGGGACTGACACCCCTCAAGATATATGTTGTAGATAGGGCAAGGTACCGCTTCAGCGTGCGAGCTACAAGATCTATCGCCGCGGACCGTAATCAATATCCCGCCGTTATTTGCCAACATGACGTTTTTATTAAAAAATAATTCCCTGACTATTGAAACTGCCGTTATGAAATGGATGTGTTGTTGTATTCAGCTGGTTGTGCTTGAGTGATACACTTGTTTGCGTTTTGCCTGAGGGTTTTGAGGGATTATGGTAACGAGTATTTTTGTCTGGGAATTTTCTTTGTTTGGTTTAGCTTTTGAAATAAACTGTGGGTATACGCAGAGGTATTGAACACGTTTTTTGGAATAGCAAACAAAGCGTACCTTATTAACCAACTAATTTAACCCGAAATGTATTGTCTTAAAAAGTGCACTTTATAGAGAATGCCACCGAAAAGAGCTATTCAGAGTTATTTTTAATTAAAAGAGTGCAATCTTAAATTGAACACATTGTGCACTTGAAAACACAAACTCGGTATCATCTAATGAAGCTACAAAAGTTTCTCTTGCAATTAAATTGAAGGAAAACATTCCCGTACGTGTTATACACTGGAACCACGTCTCGATCTAACAGATACGAAACCGAGGTAGTTTTGATAGACTATTTTATTTGTAATTAACACAGTTGTAAAAAAAATATCTGTGGCCTAGCCAGGACATTCATATTTGTAATCGTAGTACAATTCTATAAATTGACAAATCAAAATAATTCTAAATTAATTAGTAATATTGTGATTGGTCACTTTGTTGACAACTTTACAATTATGTAGAATTTCACGCCTATAAAATGTTTGTGGATAGGCCATAGTCATAGTATAAAGAAATAAGTACGTAAACAAGGCCCTCGTTTAAATCTTGCTCAAACGGCTACCGATTGTGGCTTAGCGCCGCCGCCGGGCGGAACGCGGCATTGTTGCTGCTCGATAAAGTAATACCTAATAATATACACCTAATGTTAGTACCTATGCCAATAAGTCATAGCGGAATAATATTAGTGAAATCATAGCAATTAGTACCTATGCCAATAAGTCATAGCGGAATAATATTAGTGAAATCATAACAATCTCCGCTGATGAACCTAAAGGTTACTTTACTAACTATTTATTGGTACATTGTAAGTTGCTGGACGTCTTCGTCACATCTCGTCGGTGAGCGATGTGCGCGGTGCAAGACATATACTGCTGACAATCAACTTCCAACAGGGGTCACCTTGGTGGAGCCCGCGGTTGGTGTTTCCGTCCACACTGGTTTACAACTGCAAGGCCCCGACTTCATTGTGCTATCAACTCCGCGTTGCAAATACGTATCTATTGCGATGGCTCCATATTTAACAAAATTCCAGAAAGTTGTGGCATTAGCACTTTTTAAGGGTAGCTTCGTTTGCGGAACTCTCATATCCTTAGTATTTTTATACCAACATCTTCCATGAAGATATTTTCAGCGATGTGTCTCTTTAAAAATTTGACGACAAATCCCAGAGACAAGGGAGGTATCTGTACATTCCTAATAGATTTATCAGTACATCGCGTTCGATATTTGACGCCATTTTAATAGCCGCAATCAATCAAGTAATCTTCTCACGCACCCATTCTGGGGCGTGGGGAGTCAGGGTCAGATCATCGGATCTCTTCCTGAAGAAGCGCCTCTGACCACTCCTATGGACAGGTCATCGGGGGGAGATCGGGTGGAGATCTTCTCACTTGAGGTATTCCATTGGTTGATCGCCGGCTAGGCAACCAGGTCGCGTGGCAGGCGGCGGCGGTCGGGCAGTCGCGCGTGGTACGGCGCCATGTCGCGGATGTGCGGGTGTTGAGAAGCATCGGCACGCGCGAACATGCCCTTCGCCAGCCTCTGGACAAACTGGTCCACTGATTCCCATATGAGGTCCCTCTGGATCGTCGCATTCCTCACGTAGCGGGGGGCGCCGACGATGGTACGCAAAGAAAGGTTCTCTTGGGCTCGGAGTCTCCGTTTGTTCGTCTCCGAGCACAGGGCGTACCATGCCGGGGCCGTAATCGGGGCCGGGTGAGGCGGGATCTCACGTAGCACTTGTAGATCCCGAGCTTCGCCCTCAGAGGGAGGCTGGAGTCGAGAAGTGGACGCAGCTTGGCGCGTGCCACCTTGACCTGGTTGACGACGTTGTCGACTTAATAGCCGCAGCGGTAACCGTGCAGACGTCAGCAGCGCTGGAGTGCAACTGCGTAGCGTTGGTTGGAAACAAGCGGCCACAGTGTTGACAACGACAGACGCCTGAAGCCAACCCAACGCGGTTGGCAGCGCGTGCCCGTCGACAAAGGTCATTGAATTTCAAATCGGGCAACCGCCGTCTACACTGCAGAAATGTCGCCCTTTCTGTAGCTGTAGAGGTTACCCCCGCAGAAAGGCTTGCAGTCTGGCCCACGCTTTATCCCTGCCTTGCGCACCCGCAATGCACCCCAAATCTCAGCGATATTGCGTGTGGCGGCGTGTTCTTACGCGGAGCGGAATGTGGTTGTGTGTATGCGAGCAAGCGCGCACTTTTGTATTAAGATTACCAGGCGTGCAAAAGTTCTTGGATGTTAATACCTGTGTGACGTCGCTGTTTCTTGTATCTGTTGTATCCTAGTGTGGGGCAGAAGCAATATGTGTTTGTGTATAAATGTTTATGTTTATTTGTTTTAATGATTGAAATCTCGTTATTTATTCATATTATATTTGTATTTAGAAATGTACTTTGTGTTCATCGGTTTGTGTTCCATAACTTAACATCAAGCAAGTACCAGAAAATAGGCCTTCTTTCACAGGGTCTGTCAAAAATTTAAAAAAAAAAAACCTGATATATATTTTTTTTATTTCATACTTCGTCTACATTACATGTCATACATTCCTAATAACTGTGGCAACAAATTATAGATGAACCAAGACATAGATTTTTTCAAATATCTTTGCCAGACCCTGTATGAGCAGGCCTGTCTCCTCGTACTCGCTTGAGGTAGTATATTCATCAATAAAAAAATGCTTTTATGTATGTTGTTACAAAATAAAAAAAACTGCACAACCCTTCGTCAAAAAAGTTGACTTTGTGTTACGAGATACCTTGTAAATTGGTACAAGTTCGTGGTGGCAAAGGCCTACCCATGTTCAGTCAGTTGTACAATGTTGTGATCGCCGCAACTACTGGGCCCAACTGTGCTTTTATCACCCCAAATAGGACAAAGCGAGTGCAAAAAAGTATACCTGTTAAAAATTAAGAAGTGAAATTAAGCTGCAAATGGCCCTCAATGGCAACTTGCTTTTAAAACAGCCATCGTTAGCGGTTCACTGTATTAATTAGCCTGAGCCGAATCTCTAGCAAACCCTAGACCGGTGCAGTGAAATCGGAGCTCACAAAGGAGATCTACCCAAATAGGTGGAACCAGAGTTCACAAAGGAGATCCACCCAAATAGTTTTACACAGCCGAGAATGAGACCGTTAGTTCAAAGTTCGTTCGCTCCTCGAGGCCGGCCCAGTCGATGAGGCTATTTTTAGAGTAACGCCAACATGAGCATGCTAATGCATGGCCGTTGTTCAATTTCGTTGGAGAATGGAATTATTTACGAGGGCTCCCGACAGTTGCCGATTAAAATAGAAATGCGTTAAGCCGACCACACATAACATTAGAATCAACTATTCAACGTAGGTACTATTGTTTGGGCTAGCCCCCAGTTATTCAAGATGAAGTATTGTAAAAGGCGGGTCGCTGGTAGACAAGTTACAGTTTGAGTTTAGCATCTCGTATGATAATAGTTAGGTACATTATTATTTAACTAGAGCTGGCAATGTTCTAATAGTTCAAAGTTCAAATTTCTTTATTACTGTAGATAATTACATATGGCAACAATTATAATGACCACCAAAATATTTTTTTCCTACCCATAATGGCTAAATGTCCACCAAAAGTTGCAGAAAATATCAGGGCTAAATACTGCGCTAGCTTATAGGTGAAGGGTAAAGGGGATGAGCGAAGCGAAGCCCCCTTTATCCTTCGTGTTAGGTTGAACATATCATAACAACAAAAAATACTCAAAACATAAACTTGTACATAAAACATAAAAAGAAGTTTGGCGATCATTTATCCAAACACAATTTGGTTTGGACATCCATCCATTTTGGCAGTCGTTTCGAATTTATTGGTAGTAAATTTTCGAATTTTTTGGTAATCGTTTAAACACAAGCCTTTACATATACTTAGAAAACGTCATTGATTGCCTCTTCTCTATATTGGACCACTGTAGGAGAGCATGGCGTAGAAACTCCTTCAACTAACAACATAACTTTACTCTTTATCTAGTGATCGTATTCGTAAAAAAACCGTCCAAGTGCAATTCGGAGTCGCACACGAAGGGTTCTTTAACATTGTTTAAGATAGACTCCTTTATTTTTTTAAATTGCATCTAGTTCATTATTTATCGCTAAAGCGGCATCAGAAATAAACATTCTGTGTAAATTTCAACTCTCTTCCTGTTACGGTTCACGAGACAGAGACCGCTGACCGACAGACAGACGGACGAACAGCGGAGGCTTAGTAATAGGGTCCCATTTTGCACCCTTCGGGTACGGAACCCTTACAACTATACTTTCACAGAAGTAAAAAAATATCCTTTGAAAAACATAAACATGTCCATATACTTAGCTTACATAAGAAAGCCAGAAAATGTTACCAGTCAAGACATACACATTTATCACGTTTATGAATACATAAAAAACCGGTCAAGTGCGAGTCTAAATCGCGCACGAAGAGTTCCGTACCACCGTTCAATGAAAGAGATGGTGTGGAGTGAATAGTTTGGATTTTACACAGCAAAATATTGTTTACAAAGTTATTGGTGCGGTTACTTTCACACTCCATGTACGTAACCAGGTGCATCCATAAGTTTGTATGTGGTATTGAAAGAATTGTTGTATGGGAGCCCCCTTAAATATTTCTTTTATCCTGTTTTTTAGTATTTGTTGTTATAGCGGCAACAGAAATACATAATCTGTGAAAATTTCAACTCTCTAGCTAGCTAGGTTCTTGAGATACAGCCTGGTGACAGACGGACGGACAGCGAAGTCTTAGTAATAGGGTTCCGATCTTACCCGTTGGGTACGGAACCCTAAAAACATAATAATGTTATGACACAAATGAATAGGTATAAAGCGATATAATCAGCATCTGCAGTAAACACTGTATGTTTCTACACATTTTTTAATTCGAAGATTCAGTTTTTTTTTTTTTATTAAATATAAATAAATAAATTATCTCATTCAAAGTCTAAATAATACAAACTTACTTATAACTACAAGTAATTTTTTTACATAAAAAACGTTTAAGAAGAAAAAGCAAGAACCTCCCCCGTACCTTCTTTAAAAAAAAGTGACTTCACAACAGACTTCACACAACTGACTGGTTTCGGTCTAAGGAAATTCGCCGGTGAGTGATAGACTTGATCCATCGCCCCTCGTCGAATTTCTGTGCGCTGAGATGGTATGGACCATGCAGTTTTGTCATCCAAGTATACCTTAATAATATGATAGGAGTTTCTTATCAGCTCATTTTAACATAGTTTTTGAACCTCTTGGAAGAATCCATGATTCCTGTGGTATTTTACTGTAGATGGGAATACAGTCCCCCATGAATGATGTGCCTACTTTATTTAGTCTTATTAATGGTAGTGCTAACCTATTTCCATTTCTAGTGTTAATTGTATGGCTATTACCTACAGTTTCAAATGAAGCTATGTTTTTTCTTACATGCGTGATATTCTCGTATATATGAATATATAGAAGCTGATAGGTAACCGTAAGTAAGAAACTTCTTTTTTTTCTTTGAATTTTTCTCTTTATGATTCCCTAGCATCTAATTGATATATCGCCCTGATCGCCCTTTTTTGTAAAACAAATATCGTATTTATATCTGCTGCTCTCCCCCGTATTCCATAACACAGCGCAGTATTCCATAACACATAATACTGTTACGAGCGTGGGGTTCGTATTTGATAGAAAAACACGAATTAATCCACTAAATAAAACACTCACTTTATTACCCAAATTACGCACTTACAATTCACACGAACTGTACTTAAAATCCACTCATTAAAACACACACACTACTAATTATGCACTCACTATTCACACGAAGAGTCTTTCTCTCCGATTATCCTTGTACTAGCACTCGATCGCAGTTACAATGTAACTAAACTCGCTTCTTCATAATCTTCTCACGCACCCTTTCTGGGGCGTGGGGAGTCGGGGTCAGGTCGACGGACCTCTTCCCGAAGAATCGCCTCTGTCCACTCCTGTGGACAGGTCATCGGATGGCCCCTGCGGGCCGTGGACTTCATGTGGCGCTGGTGTACAGTGGGTGATCGCCGGCTAGGCAACCAGGTCGCGTGGCAGGCGGCGGCGGTCGGGCGGGCGCGCGTGGTGCGGCGCCAGTTCGGCGATATGCGGAAGATGTGAAGCATCCGCACGCGCGAACATGCCCTTCGCCAGCCTCTGGACAAACTGGTCCACGGTTTCCCATCTTAGGTCCCTCTGGATTGTCGCGTTCCTCACGTAGCGGGGGGCGCCGACGATGGTACGCAGAGAGAGGTTCTCTTGGGCCCGGAGTCTCCGTTTGTTCGTCTCCGAGCACAGGGCGTACCATGCCGGAGCCGCGTAGGTGAGGCGGGATCTCACGTAGGTCTTGTAGATCCCGAGCTTCGCCCTCAGAGGGAGGCTGGAGAACTAAACTCGCGCCGGCCGTCGGCGCCTTTTATATCCCGCGGAGCCGCTCTGGACTCATTGTCCACACATATCGCGAATATTCTAGTAAGGACCAGCGTGCGGGCCGAGAACATTCGAGACCATATATTTCTCTCTAATGGTGCACTCTCTCTGTCACTCCCTTCTCGAATGTTCCGAGTATAGCTATCTCTTTCTAGTAGTTCTATCTCTGTCACACACTTCTCGAATGTTCCGAGTATAGCTATCTCTTTCTATTAGTGCTATCTCTGTCACTCCTACCGGATATTTCGTCATATAACGATTTGTGCTTCCGAGGCCCATAACCCTTAAATGCATCTTGATGGAAATTTCCATCAACCCACTTCGCAGGGGAGAACACCTACCATAGGATACGGGGCTGTACATTTTTGGGTGTAGTAACATTTAAGAAGGATAAACTTACCTTTCGGAACGCAGCCACAAAAAAAAATAAACGTCATCTGTCAGAAACGACAACAAAAAGTTCACGCGGCTGCATAATTTTGGTTTCGTGTACGTTGGTGATTTTGTCAATCGAATTTTTGCTGATAATTTCTAATATATTGATACGAAAATACACATCTGGAGAGATTCAAGGTTAGTCTTTCGATATAAACTTTTATAATGGTAAGAAAACAAGATAAATATTAAAAATGCTGACAATTGTTTGATGTAAATTTACATCATTATATTATGACGATCACTCATCTAGTATGAAACATCAAATGTGAATATATGTAAGTTTTGATTAGTTTCTTTTTGTTTTCAGGGCTGTATTAAATATTAAACATGAAAGAAAAAGACATAGAACAATATTTAGCAGCTTTAGAAGGTGGATGGATGTCGGAAGATGACTTAGAAATTTCTGATAACGAAGAGGAAAGGTTGGAACAAATTCACGATGGAGAGATGTTACTTGGGGATGTCTTAGAAGAGGAAAACGGAGAAGATTCTCAAGATGATGAAGATGATCCACCTCTAGTTGAAGATGAACTGCCAGATCATCCGGCACTGGAACCTAATCTGATCCCAACGGGTAATGTGTTTGCAGGATTACTAGACAAAAGAAAGTTGATATGGAAGAAAAGAAATATGGAGTTTCACGAGTCTAAAGTCACTTTCAAAGGTAACTCTGACTTTGGACCAGAATTATCACAGCTAGATAGTCCATATGCATGCTTCAGCTACTTTTTTAATGAAAACTTCATGCAGAACATAGTCGAACAAACCAATCTTTATGTTACCCAAAAGAATCCTGAAAAGCTAACTACTTACACTGTAAGGGATCTGAAAAAGTTCTTTGGTGTGCTTTTGTACATGTCAGTGCAACAATTTCCAAGTGTCAGATCATACTGGTCACACCAAAGAACTTTTTCAGATCCCTTACAGTATAAGTAGTTAGCTTTTCAGGATTATTTTGGGTAACATAAAGATTGGTTTGTTCGACTATGTTCTGCATGAAGTTTTCATTAAAAAAGTAGCTGAAGCATGCATATGGACTATCTAGCTGTGATAATTCTGGTCCAAAGTCAGAGTTACCTTTAAAAGTGACTTTAGACTCGTGAAACTCCATATTTCTTTTCTTCCATATCAACTTTCTTTTGTCTAGTAATCCTGCAAACACATTACCCGTTGGGATCAGATTAGGTTCCAGTGCCGGATGATCTGGCAGTTCATCTTCAACTAGAGGTGGATCATCTTCATCATCTTGAGAATCTTCTCCGTTTTCTTCTTCTAAGACATCCCGATGTAACATCTCTCCATCGTGAATTTGTTCCAACCTTTCCTCTTCGTTATCAGAAATTTCTAAGTCATCTTCCGACATCCATCCACCTTCTAAAGCTGCTAAATATTGTTCTATGTCTTTTTCTTTCATGTTTAATATTTAATACAGCCCTGAAAACAAAAAGAAACTAATCAAAACTTACATTTATTCACATTTGATGTTTCATACTAGATGAGTGATCGTCATAACATAATGATGTAAATTTTCACCAACCTGTTTTTGGTCAAAAATATATTATAAATTGCTTTAAAGATTTTTTTTATTATTTTTACCATATTCTAGAACCCAAAATACAACTAAATTTATTTATTAAAAAAAGAAAAAAAAACATGCATTTAAGGGATAAGGGGTCCTGAAAACGCCTGAAAACGGGTTTTCAGGTTATGGCGTCATCTGATAGAGGGTGCCCTGAAACGGACTGAAAACATGTTTCAGGCGCCTGAAAACGACGGCAACTTGGGTGAAATTTCGATCTTTAGATATGTGATAGAGTAACTTCTGAAACGGCCTGAAATGACTTTTCAGCCTGCTGAAAACGCCTCTAAAGCACTGAAATTGACGTTCAAAGTTTTTGACCTAACCTACCGGCGTAACAATACTGTGAAAATAACTAAATTAAACCAATCTGGCAGTTTCAACATCTGTAAGATAGGTATCTGATTTGTTTCACCGCAAAAGCGGCTGAGCTAAGTCTTCGTGCGAGATTAGTTATGTGAGGACCCCATTGAAGTTTCGAATCTATAGTGATTCCAAGAAAGATTGTGTTCTCAACGAGGTCCAATCTTTCAGCTCCTTTTCCTACACTCGTTTCAATCTGTCGTACATTAGGCAAAGAAGAAGAGATGAAAGATATACATGAAAATGGAGCACGAAATACTGTATGCTCGTATACAATGTTACAAATAGTAAATTGATATTAAGCAGAGTTCGCGCGTTAGTTTATTTGGACGTAAAATTAAAAATAAACTTCGTGATGCAGTGCAGATTAACAGTGTAATAAGTTAACCTTTTTTGCTATTACCCGCTGTGTAAAGTATAAGATAACAGGCTAAAAGTAGACGTGGCCCAACTGTGCCTCTACTACTCCGTATAAGAAAAGGCGTGACGCTCTGTTTGTTTCGTTTTTGTACTGTTTAAAGCATATGAAATACATGAAAGCATGTCGAACGATATATGAAAGAGCCGCTCACGCAGGACTCAGGAGGTGAAATAGTCCGAGTAAGTTTAGAAGTAATACTACATAGTAGGTAAGACGCCGAATCACTGAACTCCCGATCACGTCCGGGATGTAGAAGCATAGAATACATTATGCTTCACGAAACTTAGTCACTCGTACTTAGCCAATCTATAGCAACCTGGAGAATCGTGCTTAGTTTGTCTATGATTTGTAACATAATCAGGTCAAATGTACTAATAAACTAAACTAAACGCCTGGTTTCTGAAAGGAAAATTAGCTGTTAAACTCTTGTTAAACGCTTGTTAAACGCATTTCAGCCAATCACATGTAGCTATTTTGAATAAATGATGGATTAATCGCTTGTTACATTTGATCACTCTTTCGGAAACTGGGGATAAGAATTAAAGGCACAGTAAATAAAATAAAAAGTTTAAATAAGAAGCTTTTGTCAGGCTCAGTATCAAAAATAAGAGAGCTTTTATCACTATTCCAGATATTGGTAATTTCAACCTTTCAAAGAAAATCCAACACTAAGCCAATCTGACATAGACGTGGAGGAATGGATGAAGAATGCACAATGAAATAGAGTTTCCTCCATTTATGTCAATAAGTTAAAATTCCCAGTCCACAGAATTACTACAGTTAACGTAAACAATCGTATCGCACAACGGACCCAAACATTAGAGACAATGACTCTGCACAATAGACGCATATCAAGGTCCTCTCGCCTTGGTACCTAATCCCTCATGAAGCCTAGTGTAAAACGATGTGGCATTGTTGCAAGAGTGCAGGTACAATGAGTCATTGTGGCGAGCAAACAGACGCTGCAGGCTTTAATTGTTATTGAGCTAGATCAAATAACAGTACCGCGTTCTAATTGCAAGTGCTAATTGGAGGCCCTAGGTAGAGGTGGACCCTCATTTGGGATGGAAAACTGGGGCGTGGTGAGTGACGCAATACATAGCACAGTGTAATAATACGGTTGGGATAGAGAGTTGTATATTCTGGAAAGCCAAGTTCTTTAACCCTGTTAACTATTACTATTGTGGGTTTATACGGACCCCAATTTTTTCTGAGTCAATATAACTTAAATAGAAATATTTGAAGTTATTTCCTTTTTATTTTATTATTTTATTTTTCCAGTACTTTCAAATAAGTGTGACCTAGCAACTTTCATACTATTCACAAGATGCGTGCGGATGATGTCGATTATCAAGATACACAGAAAAAACAGGAAAAAGACGGTCAAAATAGCGTGATGTGAATAGTTTGGATTTTACATAAAAAAGGAACAATAAAACGGCGAATTAAAAACGAATTGAGCAGCGCAGTTATCTAAAATGAGCGAAAAAAATACTGAATTGCGCGAAAAAAAAATATACAGGTAAGCTAAATAAAGACCGTCTGTGCAACTCGTAGCTCAGTTTAGTTGAGAGATCCTTTACCCTTCGTGTTAGTTTGAACACGTGAGAATAAAAATCCAACACTCGTTTTGTATTTCAAGTTACTCGAATTAAGGTTCTCAAGTTGCTGATTTTTAGGTTTCTAGTCTCGCAATTAATAATTTTGTCAGACAAAACCATCGGACGGTATTTCTAGTCGCAGTCAGTTTGTCGCACAATTCAGTATAACAACATCAAAAATAGTAATTGTAGATGACCAAAAACTGGATTTAGGTTATCCGTTTAAATACTACTCTAAAACAAAAGGCACCTGTGAAAAGAGCGGAACCAGCAATGGCTCCTATGCCCACCTTAGCTCCCGCTAGGTGGCGCCGGCGTTGTTGGAGGCAAAGAGTGTTTTTGAACCTAACCTCAGATGAATGAAACTCTTTGCCTCCAGCGCCATCTGCAATGAGCTACTGAGATTCGGTACCAAAGTTTAAACAGGCCAAATCCCATTTTAACGCTCTGATAATAACATAACCTAAAGTCTAATAACCCTAAAACCAAAAAAAAGTATACGTGCAATATGCAAAAAAAAAACCTGTGTAAAACTACACTTAAAGTGAAATGTAATGTAGTAAAAAAACTAAATTCCTCAATACTGTAGATTTTTAGATTTGTACTAATAAACGTATTTTTTCCCTCTTTCTTACATTGGTTGGACCACTGTGGCAGAAGCTGACCGACCATGACAGATCGATTTTTAGATCTCTTTTAAAATAGATTATATTCAATTGGTATGTATTACCGTAATAAATATTGTAAATAAAACTCAGGAATAAATAATTACAAAATTATTAATAGCGAGTTCTGTTTTGAGTAAGCTCGACACCTGCACTCATGTCATTTATGTAATGTTGAATATTGTTATATCCCTTTTTGAACTGCCATTTGAGCAAAAACATTTGTAAATCTCCAGGGGTATCCTGTTGAAGTACAGAATGCACTGAACTTTGATATAATTGATAACTTTTGCGAATCCAAACCGAGGAACACATTTCTCTTACAAAAACGAATTTCTCAGCTTAATCGAATGTGCCGCTTATGTCATTGTGGTACTGCCATTGCCAGAGCGAGAGAAAATGACGGCATGTTTGATTATCAGTGTTGCACGGGACTTAGGTACTGGACAACATTCTTAATTAATTTTCTAAATAAAGCACACCTTAAAGAATACTTTTAAAATACAATAATAAAAAATATTGTACGATCTTTAAGTATTATTATACTTAAAGATCGTACAATATTTTTAACGCATATCGGATGAATTACTTCTCATGGTTAAAAGGTATATAAAGGCCAAATACATTATCAAAAATTGTTTCAAATGTAAACTTCCTAGAAACAACTACGATGTTCTTCTTCTTCTTCTTATAGTGCCTCTCCACTACTAGAGGTTGGTGGTCAGCTCTCCATACTCCTCTCTTCTCTTTGCCAAGCTGAGCTGCTCTACGCTGGCCACTCCCGTCCATTCCCTTATGTTGCGGAGCTACGACTTCCCCCTTCTGCTAGCTCGCCTTTTCCCCTCTATCTTGCCCATTACGATGACCTGGGCGTTGGTATCTTTTGTGTTTAAGCAAATATCCCAAGTGACCTATTTTTTTCTTCTTAATGGTCAAGGTGAGTTCTCGCAAGCATTTGGCGCGTCGCAGAAATTCTTCTTTCCTGACTCTATGGACCCAGCTTACCCTCAGCATCCTCCGGAAACACCACATCTCGAATGCATCCAGTTTTTTGCAGGTTATCTCCTTTAAGTCCAGGCTTCACAACCATACATAACTACTGGCTAGGTGTAGCATTGAAGCACCCTAATTCGTAGTTTTACATATAAGGAGGTCTCATACAAAGCACTTTTCTCATTTTGTTAAAAGCAGCAGGACCAATTTTAATCCGGGTCTTTAACTCAAATTCAAAGTCCCGTGCTTCAGTCACCCATGTGCCTAGGTACTTGTATTTGGTCTCTCTCTCCAAAGCAATTCCTGCTGCCGAGATTGTTGGGTTCCAGTTCTCTTCTCTAGAAACCACCATGAATTTCGTTTTGTCGATATTCATTGATAGCTCCGCTTTTTGGCTGCACTCGGAGATGTTATCAACTATCCTCTGCAGATCTTCAGGTTTTGAGGCTATATTATATATAAGAGAGGTATAATCGGCGTATCTCACGTTGTTGATTATTTGCCCATTGATTTTGATACCCTACCCTTGTTCTTCCAGTGCTTCAGAGGTAAAAAAACTAACCAAAGATATTTGTATAGGTATTTGTTCATCCTCTCCTTTGGTTTGGTCTCAAGAATGTATTTAACGTTTTATAAGTCATATGAATAGGTACAAGTTTTTGTTTTTCGATTTAGCTACGTGCGAAGCGTCCATTGCCTAGCAGTATTCGCACATCGGACACGATCGTGCGGATAGCAACATCTAGCAGAGACGGGTACCGGATTGGAGGCCGTTTCTATGTGGCATTTGTCTCGGGCGCTTCCGTTTTTCGGATGACATGTTAAGCTGTAGGTCCAAGGTACTATCTCCACTCGGTGGTAGTAGTCGTAAAACTGTGTCAGAGGCCCAAATAAGGCAGCCTGATAACTTCTGATAGTCGGGTTGGTCACTACTCCGACCCCCCTCCATCGACCCGCACTGACCCAGCGCGGTGGAGTATGGTAAATCAATCGTGCACGTATTCGGGTGAATACCTGTGCCCCACGATGGGGACATTAGTTATTTACAAATTTTAATATCATTAAATTTACCTACATTCTATTTGTGCGTTCAAAACATTTTGTTCTGGGCAAGATCCGCACGTATCCTGCCTACTTTAGCAAAAAAACAGAATTTTGCACCGAATATATTACTGGTACTATACTCAGTACACAACTCTTTCTGGAAATCCTAAAATACAAAATGTTATTCGCCGTCACAAGTGTGCCTGTTCACACCGGCCGGCAGGAGAGAAAACTCTAAAATACTACTGCAAATATTTCCTCTAAGAAAAGGTCTGCTTCTTGCTGAAATTTAAGGGAATTTTCTTCTGTTTGCGATGGGTGAAAAATATGGAGACTAATTCAATTTTGACAAGACTTCTTATCTAAACTACGAGTAAATATGTTTTTTTTTTAATTCCTTGTATTACATTTATATGATTAGGATTATGATAACATAGACTCACTCTCATGGTTCATTAGCAAGTTATATTTTAAATGTAGAAAAGCGTTTTTATATCAATGACGAATTGTCATTTACGTTGTCATTAGCATCAGCATTTCAATCAAAGACAATGTTCAAAGATGTTTCAAATCCCTAAAAACGTAGAAGTTGTAATAAGTGTGTTTCCTAGACTTACCTTACCAAGTCATCATAGTAGTTAGTCAGCTGCGAGTAAATCAGCGATTCGTAATCCATTATCATAGCGGTCACTGCACAGACAAAACACCACACAACACCAAATTCAACTAATAACTGTATCACAGATGTAAAGATTCCTGAATTACGTTCAGAAATCAGGCGTAATTTCCTCGGGCGTCGATATAAGACGCATTGGTCTTGTAACGTCAGATGTATACTGGCGTTCGTAAAGCTAAAATAAGACCAAATTTTAAACAGTTCGTAGGTGCTGCTCCTGAAATATATAGAGCTGCTCGGCTGGGTGATAAATCAGTATTGTTTTATTGACTTTCAGTGTGCCGAGCTTATGTATTGTGTTTTAAAGCTGTGGAAATCGTAAACTTCCTCAGATGTTGAGTTTGTGATCGTGTGAAATATTTAGTTGCAACTTTGGAAAAACTGTACATAACTTTTCTGATATACATTATACTGTCTACCTAAGAGTTCATACTATTTATTTGATTGCAGCAATCTTGAACATTTACTAGTTAAAAAAAACTTAGTTCAGATTTAGATAACAGCACTTTGATATAAATGTTGGTTTCTGTTTCTGAATACCACATGTACCAACATAATTCACGTGACTATGTAGAAAAGTCGACTTACCCCAACACAATAACACCAGACTCATACCGGGCCGGCCTATATTTTTACTTCTGCTTGTAAAATATGCCGAGAGTGCAATATGTTATAAAACTGTCATAATCAGCCGCTCCTAATATATACCGGTGCTTCGGTGGAAGAGGAAGCGAGTTATAGCTTGTGTCGAAATTATGACTTGTTCAAAACATTTCTGTTTATTTTTTTAAACCCTTTACTTATAAACGATAAACGACTGTTCCTGAGATTAGCTTAGTTGTTCAAAAGTCTGCGTGATAAGTTCCTAATAATCGGTCAAGTGCGAGTAGGACGTCGGAACCGCACACGAAGGGTTCCATTCCATCGTACACGGAAAAACTAAAACGACAGTCTTTATATATTATTTTTAATAATAAAATATAAAAGATCCTTAGATTAGTTTAGTTGTTCAAAAGTCTGCGTGATAAGTTCCTAATAATCGGCCAAGTGCGAGTAGGACGTCGGAACCGCACACGAAGGGTTCCATTCCATCGTACACGGAAAAACTTAAACGCCAGTCTTTATATATTATTTTTAATAATAAAATATAAAAGATCCTTAGATTAGTTTAGTTGTTCAAAAGCCTGCGTGATAAGTTCCTAATAATCGGTCAAGTGCGAGTAGGACGTCGGAACCGCACACGAAGGGTTCCATTCCATCGTACACGGAAAAACTTAAACGACAGTCTTTTATAAGAGTAAACTTTTTATTTTTTAATAATAAAATATAAAAGATCCTTAGATTAGTTTAGTTGTTCAAAAGTCTGCGTGATAAATTCCTAATAATCGGTCAAGTGCGAGTAGGACGTTGGAACCGCACACGAAGGGTTCCATTCCATTCCTTTTTCAAACTTAAACCTTAATCAGTCATGTACTCATTAGTTTAGTTGGTCATATTTGATTTATTTTTTAGAGTTCCGTACCCGAAGGGTTCCAAACGGGACCCTATTACTAAGACTCCGCTGTCCGTCCGTCCGTCCGTCCGTCCGTCCGTCCGTCCGTCTGTCACCAGGCTGTATCTCAAGAACCTAGCTAGCTAGAGAGTTGAAATTTTCACAGATTATGTATTTATGTTGCCGCTATAACAGCACATACTAAAAAACAGGATAAAAGAAATATTTAAGGGGGCTCCCATACAACAATTCTTTCAATACCACATACAAACTTATGGATGCACCTGGTTACGTACATGGAGTGTGAAAGTAACCGCACCAATAACTTTGTAAACAATATTTTGCTGTGTAAAATCCAAACTATTCACACCACACCATCGCTTCCATTGAACGGTGGTACGGAACCCTTCGTGCGCGATTTAGACTCGCACTTGACGGTTTTTTATCCATGTTTAGGAGACTTAAGTAAGTGTTGGACTTGTAAAAGTGCATTATTTTTGCCTATTTGCATTAATAGATTTGAGTTTTGAGTTTTGAAAGTAAGAAAACCAGTCAAGTGCGAGTCGAACTCGCGCAATGTATAATGGTACGGATAGTGTGGAGTGGATAGTTTGGATTTTACATAGCAAAATGTTGTTGACAAAGTAATTGGTGCGGCTACTTTCACACTACGTGAACGTAACCAGGTGCATTCATAAGTTTGTATGTGGTATTGAAAGAATTATTGTATGGGAGCCCCCTTAAATATTATTTTTATTCTGTTTTTTGGTATTTGTTGTTATAGCGGCAACAGAAATACATCATCTGTGAAAATTTATTCTGTCTAACTATCACGGTTCATGAGATACAGCCTGGTGACGGACGGACGGACGCACAGCGGAGGCTTAGTAATAGGGTTTCAGTTTGGCACCCTTCGGGTAAGGAGCCCTAAAAAAATATATAGCAAACTAAAAGAGCAACGTTATTATTTTTCTAACGATTAAATAAATAATCCAACTAATATTATAATTGTGAAAGTTGCGATGTTTGGATGTTTGTGTCTTTGTGCCTCAATCACGCTGAAACGGCTTAACGGATTTGGAGGAAATTTAGCACACAGATAGATGAGCTAGATTAGCATATAGGATACTTTTTATCCGACAGCACCAGAAGCAGGATAAGGTTATCTCGGTAAATGGTGGTGATACTTCCTAGGAACACGTAGATGAAGATGCGGGCATCAGCTATTAATAAATAAATTGTAATTTAACATAAGTACATTATACGGAAGCTCTAACGGTGATTGAAAACATCGTGAGGAATCCTCAATTTCCATAGCAGCGACGATGGGCTAGCCCCCTTTCGCCCAAAATGAACTATTGAATAACTGGCTAACACGTGGGCACAATGTGCTTCTGCCATCCCGTATGGGAAAAGCCGTGTCGCTATGTTTGTTTTGTACGTAAACAACAAGAACGTAAATTCTAATCCGGTGAGAATTTAAATTAAAACCGGTCAAGTTCGAGTAGGACATCGGACCCGCACATTAAGGGTTCAGTAGGACATCGGACCCGCACATTAAGGGTTCAGTAGGACATCGGACCCGCACATTAAGGGTTCCACACGGAACTATTAAACTATGTACTCAGGATAAAGAAAGTATTTGCTCATTGAAACCGGAAGTGGATAGAAATTAAGTAACTTGTTTACAGAAATGTGTGTATGTGTATGTATGTTTATTACTAAAATATAAAAACATAATACTAATTAAATCGGATGCCTATTAAAATTATTAAAAATCTTTTCCGATAAGATCGGGAGAGTCCATTTTCACCGATAAACAAATAAAACAAAATGGCTAAGAAAATGGCCATACCAATAATTTATTCTATGGGTACTTCTTTTAATTCTTGAAAATCGGTATGTTTCATTATTTGTTGCTGTTGCGGCAACAGAAATGCACATTCTGTGAAAATATCAGCTCTTCTTATTTCGGTTGATCCGATAGATCCCGGTGATGGACGGATGGATGGACGGACGGACCGACGGACGGACAGACAGACAGACAGACAGCGGAGGCTTAGTAATAGGGTCCCATTCGGCACCCTTTGGGTACGGAACCCTAAAAAGGATATCGAGAAAAACATATTTTGGATAACTTTGAGAGTCTTGCCTATCGAGAGAAAATACCAATACGGTTACACGATGTGAATGCAAGCTGAAAATCAAGATCAACAAGAAAGAAAAAACTGTTTGAATAGGTACTCATTTTGCTTAACTTGAGATTCACAAAACCCTGTTTTGGCCTAATGCGACACATTAAGTCACCTTAAAGGATATGCCATAAAATGGACCAAACAAGGCAAATTTAGTAGTTGATATTTTACCCCCTTCCTGTTGACAGATTGATCTGAAATTTAGTACACACTTTTAGTTCTGATGACAATACAATTGTATTTATTCAGTATCAATCCAAGATCTACAAAATGGCGGATTACATATTATTTCGCTTACCCCTCAACATGGGTATCAAATAAAAGGACTTGACTAGTATAATATAGTACACTTCGAAGACGAAAAACCCAGAGGGCCGCCGGCATAAAAAGTTGGGTTACATATTTTTTTAAACCACTTCAATATGGGTTTCATTTAATATGAAAGGGCCTGACAAGGAATAAGAAAAAAAATGAAAAAAAAATCTAAAATGGACACCAGTACAAAATGGCGGATTTCATATAGGTAATGGGTACAAGTCTTAGGAAGGATTTTGTATTTAGGAATTTGACTGCAACAAATTGACTGGAAACAAACCTTGTATTAATGACAATGAATTAACTCATTAGAATGGAAAATATTATGTTACAAAATAACAACTAAAAACGTGAAAATGTAAATTATTATAGTAGTTTATCTATACACGTATCATAAACCCTCTTTACTGCGTACAAAAACCGCACGTTACGATCAGCATAATGTTAAACTACTTGGTAAAAACTCATTTCTTATGTGAAAAATTACACATTATGACCATAATGTGTAGTTTTTCTACATATTATGACATTCAAATTTCGAACGCCGACGCCCGCCTGCGTGAAGTTGGTCCTACAGAACAAGCTAAACAACTGCAGAGCCAGAATGCCGGTCAAACATGCGGTTCCTGAACACATCAAAGAGAGCTTATGATATGTATGTAGATAATGGAGGCAGACCACTATCTTTCCTGTGTTAAAAATTCTTGTGTTTTCACACTTTTCTAGAAATTTCAACAAGATATTTAATGGCCAACACTTGTTATTGAAATTAATAGTAGTTTATGTGACTGCTACATAATGGAGGGCATTAATACTCGAGAGTGGGTTTATGAAACGAGCCGAAGGCGAGTTTCATAATAATATCACTCGAGAGTTTTAATGCCTAATTATGTAAAGTTACATACACTAGTTTATCTACACACATATCATAAGCTCTCTTTGATTTGTTCAGGAACCGCATGTTTGACCGGCATTGTGGCTCCTTAGTTGTTTAGCTTGTTCTGTAGTACCAACTTCAGATAAACTAGGGGCGGCACGCAGCCGTTCGAAATTTGAATGTCATAATTTGCAGAAAAATTACACATTATGGTCATAATGTGTAATTTTTCAGATAAGAAATGAGTTTTTACCCAGTAGTTTAACATTATGCTGATCGTATCGTGCGGTTTTTGTACGCAGTAAAGAGGGTTTATGATACGTGTGTAGATAAAAAGAATTATATTACATTGATATAGATAATATACTAAAGGCCCCAGGTAGATCCAAGGTATAATCATCACACCCGTCAATATGTAAATAGCGTTTATAATTATAATATGAGCGGTCACTGTTGGAAGAAATGTTACGCGCCCCATGATTTTATTTCTTGCCCGATCAATGCCCACGATTGATGAGTAGAGTGGTGATGACAGCTACATATGACCTAACTAATTATTTTTAGCTTTTAGTACATTATCGACATCATTATTATCTTTCCTGCAACTAAAGCCGATAAGCATAAAACGTTGTTTTTACCTATTTTATCCCTTCTCTTAAGACACGTGATTTTTATTGAAAATTTAGATTTTTTTGGGTCAACTTGATTTTTCCTTTATAACAACACAAAAAAAAAGTTCGAATTCATATCTCAATCTACGTCAAAATAATTTACATCTACATGAACTAAATAGTCAAAGTTACCCACTTTTATTGTAACAACATTCTAATGTCACTAATATATGTACATTTTAGCCGGAAGCTGCTCCGTTCTGTATGTATGTATATACTATTGTATTCGTACGAGCACACGTAAACATGTGCTCATAAGTCCATATGGCACGAACAAGAGCACGAACCGCAACGATAACGAATGTTAAGCTCTATTAGTGGAGACTCGCGCGCTTGCCATATAAAATGTTGTCCTGCTCAGCGCGACCGCAGCAGAGCCACAAGAATTTATAGCGAGATGATTGCAAATTGTGGTCTGGCACGCAGTTGCAAGCACGCACGACCTGTTGCCATACCAAGATGCGAGACCCTGCTGGAGCCATTCCAGTACTTAAGTGAAATATGATCAAATAATAAACGGGCTTCCGCTGCATTACAAAGCTTATCATTTACATTTTTCAATTTTCAGACCATCTTGTGCCAAGTGCGTGGACTTTTTCCCCTTTCGACGTCTGTGTTGCTTCGGCTTTTGGCGCGATTCAGCACGATTTAGGAGTGTTTTGTGTTCTCTATTTGCGGTGGCGCATTTGTCTACGTCCGTACCTGGATGTTAGGAGCATAAATTAGCCCGGTCTGACATGATTTCGTCGAGTTTTTCGCATTTGCAGAAACGCTGCATTTTTATAATGAGCGAGAATTTAATTAGCTTGCGGACAATTAAATCTCGAGCACGTCGGGGCTGAAGCTCGGCTTCTATGCTGCGGACTAGTGGAAAACAGCATTGAAAAATATGTAGCTTAAGAAAAAAATATATGTGTGAACAAAAAACAAAGACATATTTGCTGAATAAAACACGTTTGAGATCCGTCGGAAAGTACCGCAGACAGTGACTGATGGAAAATTCATCTTAACTGTACCTACTGTTAGCACCGCAAAGGTCTTGCACCCGCTGGTTTACCAAATACAACCACGTATTTGTTATGATTTTTCAAAGATCACGTCCTGCATAACATATGTATTCGGGTAACTGCTCCTGAGGCAATTCCTTAGAGGATTCAGGCCGAGGAAAATATCTTAGCCAAATTTTCGTATGAAAATATAATATCGTGTGCACCTACCGAGTTTTGGCCGCTTTAAATATTTTTGGCGCGGGGAAAGGAATAAAATAAAGGTGTTGGTTTTATTTTTATTATCATTTTATTAATATCGAGGGTCGGCGAAACGTAGAGCATTTGCATTTATTGGATGAGAATATGGACTAAAGCTCTCATACGTAATAACTGTTTGCTGGTATAGTAAGCAAGAAGCAGATATCCACCACTCCATATAAATACATAAAATTAAATAAAAAACATAAAAAACATCCCGGTGAATTGAGAACCTACTTTTTAGGATCACTCGTTTGAAGTCGGTTAAAAACGTGAAACTTGGTACTAGTACATATGCATTAATCAAAACCTCTATCTACCAGGCATCCAGAACCATCCCCAAAAAATAGGTATTGGTTGATATAACTTTACCACGGAATTGTCAATATTTATTTCCTAAAACCACCTCGCCCTTCTAATAGAATACGAACATATCTTCATGATTTATATTTCTGGAACTACATTACCCGTATCCATATATTTCTGTACAGACATATATTAAGGTATAACAAAACATACCCGTAATGTTCTCTCTGGTATAATGTGGTAGAAAGGCGCCCGTCACACGCGCTCTCAATGTGTTAAACCTTATTATTTATGAATACAGTTATGGGCTCAAAATTTCTTACGGGTGAATTATTTAATCTGGTTTTCCATTAGGGTTTTTGCAAAATGACACAATTTATATTCAGGGCGCATGTCGGCCTCTCGTGAGTTCCACTTTATGGGCAAGATTAGGGCTCAGATCAAAAATTAAAATACAGCCAAATGTATCGTATACGGTTTATGGAGGTACAGCCCTACGTTTACGAGGTTACAGTCATTATATGGGAATCGTTTTATCCCTAAAATGAAATTACTTTCGTATGAACGAAATTTTGTCTGAATTTATTAGAGCGAGAAATTGATGGGCTTTTTTATGCTGGCAATACGGTTGGTCGTTAACTATTGTTTTTGGTCGCATAATCTTCGGGATTCTGAAGTCGTCAAAGCGTTCTAACTTACTAAACTGAACTGAGAGCTTCATTTCAACAGCTCTTGTCCGGTTGCCATAGGTTCTATTTTCAAACTCGTTTTGCAATTTGTCAATTTGTGACGCCTCTCGAATCGGTCGACTATCAAAATAATTTGCCTACTAATGTCTGGATATTTGTGGTGACTGGAGATCTGAACAATAGTATTAAAATTAGGAGCAGGACTGAGGTTGATTAAATGTTTCGGATTAAAGTCAAAAGAGGATAAATCTTACGAATAATAGCTGACTCCTAACAAGTAAGACCTTTTGGAGAAATAATTATGAACAACTGTCTCTATAGTATAAAACAAACCAGGTACAACGCAAATAAATCTAAACATCTAAGACCATGTTTACATTTTTTGACGTCATAGTACCTCGCTCAAGGTACACAAGGTAGTGTAAACAACGTGCCTGAATATAAATGTTTATGCCTATAGTGCAGGAGAAGAGCTTACCCCTGGTAGTGTCCGTTTTTCATGAAGAGTCGACTGCGCGCTCGACGCACTCTCCGGGCTGAAGTAGGTCAGAAAAGCGCACCCTGGAACGGAAACAAATCATAAATACACACCCAGAGTTGTACACGTAATAAACCTATTAGCTCCAAATGCACAATAACAAATGTGACCTATAAAGTCGCCTTTAAAATAATAGTGATTAATGTAGCCCTACCTAGAGGCAGGTCTTTACCTGAATTAGAGTAAGACTGAGCCTTACTCCACCGCGCTGACTCAGTGCTGGTTGCTATAGAGGTATCGGGACGCTGCCAACCCGACAGCCAGACAGTCGACGAGCAGGACGGTGAAGCGAAAAGTTTTGCTCGTTGGTAAGGCTAGGATTTAGTTCATCAGAAACCTAACAAAAGACGGTTGGGATGTATGTGGGATAGCCCCTGCGGCCAATGCTAACATTCCAGACCATTCCCAATTAAAGTCCGAACAATACCGATACCATTTCCCAAATAATATTCGGTTTTAGCTGCACAAGCCAACAGGGCGGCAGTAATGCGAACGTTAGTTCATTCGCATTCGATTACAGTCCAGAGACACAGCAAATAAAACCCCAATCCAATGTAATCCGATACGGGCGTGTAGTACTAGCGCGCAGAGATTGGGATTTAAAATGGCCACTCCTTATTAGGCCTTATGCACACGGAATTACTGAGAACGAACTAAACCGGTTGGCAACTTAGATAACCGACACATACGCGGGCATTTTCAGTTTAAATGGCGCAGGTTTTACTTATAGCCTATAAAAAATAATTATTGTTTTATGACTCAAAAACTAAGAATTATCAAATATAAATATATATATTACATGATTCATATAAAAGTTCTATGTAGAATTGTGTACATTATCTTTTAATATAGTTTTTTCGAAGTAGACTGGAAAAAAAATGTCTTGTTAGTAACCAAAAGCAAACCGCGATAAATGTTCACCTGTTTTGAATGAAGTAATGAAATCGCCCCTAACGAGTTTTTGCGTAAAAAATTATCAAATGATTTTTTTATTACTTAGCCATCAGATATATACTATGTAATTAAATTCAAGAATTTTGTCAGTATCGTAACATATTGTACAATTGCAAGGTTTATTTTTCGAATACAATTTTCGTTCAGTCTAAAACTTATAAAATCATATAATCACATTGTAGGAAGTTTATTTTTCTTTGTCTATAATATATAACAATAATAATATTTACCCTAATGATCCTAGATTTCTAAGTAAATAAGGCTAAAACATTTAGGGACAGTTATTAATTGGACATGTGACGTGACGAAACAGAATTATTAGGAAGTGTTCACTGTGCGGTAATACTCTCACAAATATTAGTTCTTTTAATGTGAAGTGAGTAAATATATGATAATGTCGGTATTTACTACCTAAATATTAAAATGCACATTAGAGTATGTATTATAATAAAACATGTTATAGTACTTTAAAAATATTTATTTGGTACAATCGAGTATTTTGCGAATTAACAATCTTAATATCACATAACTTCCAAAATCTTAATCAACATTTTAGTCAACATAACTACTCTGTTTTCTTGTAACAATTATTATTCGTAGCAACACTTAACATAATTAGAATTGAGGAACTTATTTAATTATACAGGGTGTAACAGAAAGGGGGCTAAAGCCGAAATAAGGTTTTTAGGGACATCATTCTGAACAACTTTCACTATGGGACCGACTTGATCAGAGCAACTTTGTTTTTCACTACCTCATACAAATCAGCTGAGCGCCCGGCCCGAAATGTACTGAGATGAGAAAAATAAAGTTGCTCTGATCAAGTAGGCACATACTGAAAGTTGTTCAGAATTATGTCCCTTACAACCCCCTTTCGGCTTGTACCCTCCTTTCTGTTACACCTTCCTCGCTGTTATCTGTAACAATGTTAAACAATGATAATGTCATAACACAAAACAACTTAAACTTTAAATCAGTCAGTACACTCTTAGACTATAATTATTATCAGTCGAAATTACTTAAATTAGCTGTTTACTCTTAATTCTATTTTTGTAACATATTTTTGGCAAATCACGGCACTAGCAAATATATATAATTATCTTAAAGCGCTGACAGCAGTCAAATTACGCCAAGTGGCGCCCTCCCCGTCTCTAACAGCTAATAAAGTCTTTTTTATTATTATTTTTTAATTTTAATCTCAACATTTTTGGCAACATAATTAAAGTTAATAAGTAATGTAGCCATCACTCATATCTGTATAGATAAACAAGTAACACAAATAAGATCTATTGTGACCTGGCCTCCTGAGCATGCTGAGCAATACCACAACTTACAAATTATACATTTAGCTAACTGTACCGATTTACTGTCACACGCAGTACATTTCAAAGTCCGTTCCAAGTCTTTCGACTTATTGTTTCTTCCATGTTTAGTTAGTACTGTAGAATTGTCATTTTGTCCTTCTGATTTTCTTTTTAACGGCCTTCTAACCTGACTAGGTTCATTTTTTTTATTCAATTCCATATCTTTATCACCTGTAATACTATCATTGTCTTTTTCATTTTTTGAAGCAGCAGATGACAAAAGTGGATCATCCCCATATAGAGCTTCAAGATATAATGGTGGTGGTATATTCTCGGCGGATTTTGTCAAATCTATAAGTTCAATGGTTGGACTGGGGGTCTTAGAATTTTCAAGTGGTATAATGATAGTATCCATATTGTCACATTCCGGTTCGGATGGATCGAAATCTACGACGCTCTCCATATGCACAAAGGCAACTGAACTTTTTTCCTGTTGGTCCACTGATTCCTCAACATCGTCGCGATTAATATCTTGTACAATGGGTAACTTATTCAGTCTCAGATTAGATTCTGGTTTTAATGTCCGATTATTTTTTGATTCTAAGGGTCTATTACGGCGAATAGAACGAAGATTTGTGGCTTGACGAAAAGTGGCATTAGTCAGCGAATGATATTGAGGTGAAAAGCACGAACAATGTCCTTTTATTTCACCACAATAACAGCTCAAATCTCTATATTTGATCTCCTTTGTCTCACTATCCTTTGACGTAATTATTTGATGTACATTTAATGTACCAATCAAAGTTTTCAGGTTTTGAAGTTTTTCTGTATACTCTTCGATTTGACTGTCATCGACAAGAAAAAACTTTGTAGTCTTAAAGCATTGGGTGACCGGGCTCCGAAAATGACCACGTACAGTAGTCAAATCCCATTTCTTTTGGTACAGTGTTAAGTAATTGGAAGTTTCCCTTTTGTCGATACTGAGAAGTGGGGCCATCAGAGTAAAAATGCAGAATTTTGATATTAGGTTTGTTTGTTTTAATTTCATTCAAAATGGGATTTAAATGTGTCCAAATATTTTCTGATCGATGGCTCGTATTTTCGGATATTGTGCAAAATGACTGCATACTGTCTTTATAAAAAACAGCTCCAGTATGTAGGCATACTTGGTTTTTGGACGCACCAAAGTGGAGAGCTTGCACCTCTTCTTTCATTTTGCATTCGTAATTTTCACTAAAATCACAAATAATTACGGCCTCATTATCTCGTAAATTGTTAGTGATTGTTCGATACTGTTAGTGTTGGTGCTTCATAATAAATACATGCTTTTTGAATTTAATGATTTCGGAATCGAATGCACGCTTAAGATCAGTAATCGATGTTCTTTTCAAAGCTTTGACTGTCTTTTTCGTCTTAACTGTTTTGGATTCATTTCCATCTTTTTTTACATATTCGTGATCAACGCATTCCCACTGCCACCAGGTTACATTTTCTTTCTCGTCGTTACTACTTTCATTATACTGCACTTTGTAATTTTTGCATTGTCTACATAGATTGGCCACGCAAGAATAGGATTGTCTGTCACAAGTAACTTCATTTATTATTTCATCCAGAGATTTTTGCTTGAATGGTCCATACAGTTGCAAGGCTTTATATTTTAGATCAATGTTAGCGTGTTTGATGCATAAGCTTGTATTCCTTGAACTAAGGTTTGGGTAGATGACGTAAAATGGCTTGTATTTCCACAGCGTCGTAATTCCATATTTTCCTCCCAACTCTTTATATTTTTTGTATAAATTTTGTAATGTATCGACTGTGTATCTTATTTGACGCTTTTCTTTACCTCTAACCCTGCACTCCTTTTTTCCCGCTGTTGCTCTGCTAACGTCTTCTCTTAACCAAAATGTTTCGATTGCTACAGAACACGTGAGCCTTCGGTTTTTCTGTTTCGCCCGAGTCGTTCTTTGAAGTCCCATTAGTTTTGCGACATAGGTCTTATTACCGGTCTTACAGTTTCTTATTATTCGTTTCACGACTTCCTTTTCAACTCTCTTCTCACAATTGTCATATGTCTTTTGCAGTGTATGTTCTAAAACCTCTTCTCTAGCTTTATATTTATCAATTATTTTTTGATGTTTCTCGGTCATCTCGCTATATTTCAGCAGTTTTCTATAAGATCGTTTTCTTTGTGTGTTGAGTTGCCTGGTCAGCTGTTCAATCTTATGCTGCTTTTATTGAAGTTGTTTATTAAGACGTCTCAATAACCGTCTTCGTTTCATAGATAATGTAGTTTTAGAGGCTTCCTTTTTCGGTGTTTCTTTGATTGGGACTGTAGCGGGCCCCAGGGCAAAAGTCGTAGCCGCCGCTAACAGTAGCTATGATCGTCTATTCTTTCTATCCCAAAATGAGAGGACCCGATTCAGCTGTAAGATTTGTAAGTAAGAATGATAAGTCTGAATTTCTCGTTCGTTGAGAAATTCGTCAGGCGTACAATAGTCGAACGAAGATTGGTTCAGGAATTTACAGTTTCAAGTTAGACAGAGAAAGCATATATGTCCGCGAGCCGGTAATTCGCATCAGTCAGCGGTGTATTGCCAAAACGATCGTTGTTATATTTTATGTGATGGCACCATCTGGTTTTTGTATATATGAGCGCTTTGGAACATCTTTTGTTTTAGTTTTAGTTTTAGTTTTAGTGATCGATCACAGTTATAGTATAGATATCCGTCGTAGTTTTACGACGTGAGTACTCAATGATATTTCATGTGCTCGCTAGTAGCGGCTTGTGGTGGTTCCAATTATATATTTGATTCACGGCAATAACGATCCGAAAAGACCGGTTTACACAATTGCGATTTGAGTTCCGAAATGGGTTCTGAACTAGCGGTTACCTCAAAAGGTCCGTAACGTTTTGAAACCTTCAACTCAGCGCAATTTGAGCTGGATGTTATCGAAACGCAAGCATTTTTGTTTTAGGATATCTAACCCACACCATAGCGAAGTGCATAATTCGATAAATACCGAACTATGAATTCCACTAGCCGCAGCACGTCCTGGGCTGAGCCAAATCATATATACCGACTCAACTTACACATTAGATATCCAGCGAAATTTACATTTAATTTAAAAATGCAACTTGAATCCAATCTGACCCAAGGCAATGCAAAACACCTACCCGGACCTAAACAATGAACTTTAGACTGTAAATTGATCTCTTCGCGCGTCCCCGATAACACACAAATGTCAAAATATCAACAGGATATGTTATCTGTGCTGACACCGGTTTAACTTTGTTCTGAATTTGTTATTTCCATCCGCGGAACCTCATCGATCAAACAGTCTCCCTATGCCCTGACAACCTAGGTTTAGCCGCAACTAAACTCCTGTCTAGCCTAGTCTAAAAACCTAGTGTTATACCACGTCCATTATCGACACCACTCGAAAATGGTTGAGTTTGATTTGAATGTGCTTGAATGTTTAACGACTGTGTGTGTGGGAATTTCAAAGCTCGCTAGTCGAAGGAATGAGGAGAGGATTAGCCCGCGAATATCCTAAGAGCCAATCCAGGAACCCTATGGTGAAGGAAAAAGGAATTTAGGGTCGCTCCAAGCCCAGACTCAGACTCAGATCAATTGACTTAAAAGTTCTTTCCTAACGACCCAAGGATAGTTTTGGAATTAGGGGTAGGTTGATATAAAGGTAGGAACCGAGGTATATCTCGGCGCTTCAGACACTCACGAAAACCCACTGAAACTTCGCAATCACAAATTCGTATAGTTCTGACGCGTAACACGGCAGACAAAAACTGTTTAGAACTCGTGAAGACGACTGTCGCAGTAGCTAGACGCTGAGACTGAATGCTCTCCCTTCCCCCACAATGGTATTTATACGCCCCACATGCGTCCTTTGCGAATACGCTCTGCCCAAGTGAAGCTTCTTATCACTAACTACACAGGGTCTAATTTCAACCATGCCATGCAGATCCGCCGTTCTACAAATTGTGTGTACGCATATTCACTATGATCAACCGTAGGTGATCACTCAAATCATTTGGTACTGCCGATACACAGAATCTGTTGATCGCTGACCAATAAAAGCTTGTTGCGATTAATTAAGCATTACCCGACCACTAGGTGCGCGTAGCAAAAGACCTACCAGAATGATATTCAATCCAGAGGTGTCAGACCCTCCATCTCATACCTCAATCGCAATTGTATATTTGCAATCTACATAATAGCTTTCTCCGTTCCGTAATAACCTTTCATTATTTAGTTATTCATAATTTTATTCAACGCGCAGCCAAATCGGCTCTCATCTCTACACATCTCGCAGGAATGCGACAAAAAAAATTGACCTGAACTGAAATTCCACGAATGAACCCACGCGTCTTTTTTGCGAACTTTGCCAGTAAGCAACGCAAAACCCCCAAACGTTATCTGAACCGATTCTCGTATTCAAAACAGCGCGGCGTTGGGCTAGCCCTCTATCACGCAGAATGAAGTATCTAATGTACCGACTCTCGTGTACCATTACAGCCCCCTCCCAGACCTTGAGACACTGTTTATCTCAGTTAACATGGCGCAAGGATCTCATTACCACTATGCTACCCATACTTTGTACATATCTACTCTATATGTTCGGACATCTCAAATCATGTACACCGACCGATGAATCTGTCAATTATGTATATAATATTTACACAACTCGATTGAGTTCTCTCCTGTCTTATCTTATTTATCTATCTTACTATACAACCTCGCTTACCCGCAATTTATCCTAATTCGTATTACTATATATATACAAATTGTTTTTTTTTTGTTTTTTTTTTTTGTTTTGTTTCCAAACCATGCAAGATCCTTAAATCTACAAAGTAGTTACTCAAATTTACAGCTTACAGCTTAATTATATAACCTTTATACACTATCTTATTTATCTACGCCCTTATTCGTCCTCACATTCCTCCTCCTCCTGGCTATATTTATAGTATTGAAGTTACCCAATATCTCATTTGAACCCGGATCTACTAACGTATAACAGTTAGGATATACCACTGCCGAAATAACATAAGGCCCTTTATACAACAACGAAAATTTCCGCATGATTTTATGCTCTTTATTTGAACGCACAAAGGTCTTAAGTTTCACATAATCACCTATACGATAGACTTCTAACTTACGCCGTTTGTCCGCCTGTCGCTTACGTCGTTCACTAGAACTTTTAGAGTTTTCTATCGCTACATTCCGCACCTGTTCCGAATCTCGCACACTATGGCCTAATAACCATTCATCGCCTAATTCCTTGTCAATAGTTAACGGTTCCCGCCTACCAAACGCTAACTCATTAGGCGCAAAGCCTGTGCTTGTGTGTTCGATATTATTATAGCAATTCTGAATGTCCGGTAACACGTCTACCCAACTACGATTACTTCCGCCGCAATAAGTTCTAATCAGTCTACCTAGCTCGCGATTCACTCTTTCTACGCTATTAGAATTTGGACAATACACCGACGAATGAGTGACCCGAATCCCCAGCTGTTTGAGTCCAAATTCCCAAACTTTCGATATGAACTGTGGTCCTGAGTCCGTAATTATAGTTTCGATAGGTATTTCCCTATGAAATCTCTTTGTACAAGCGAGCACGCTCCTACCTGTCGCTTTTCGCATTGGATATAATTTTATTACTTTACTGTACACGTCTTGAATCACATATATATATTGATATCCGAATTTACCTACGGGCAATGGCCCATAAAGGTCCGAAAAAACTTTCTCACCCAACCTTTCCGCCAACACCGGTGTACAAGGACCAACGGTATTGTTAGTACTTGGTTTGACCTTTTGACATATGTCACAACTTCTTATCACCGCGCTAATCACCCTACTCATATGAAGAAAATAATATCTGTCCTTCATCAGTGCTAATATTTTATATCTGCCGTAGTGACCTATTTCTTCATGTATGTGTAAAATTAGTTCCTCCTGTAGTGATTTCGGAATTACTAGCAACTGTACGTTCCGCTTCGGCACGTGAAAATATAACGTATCACCTACTAGCTTATAATTTTCAAAACCTCTTGTCCCCGTATCTACTACATTACGTCTGATACAACCGCTAATTCGATTTAACCGCTCATCTTCGCTTTGTAATCTCGCAATGTCCCGTAAACTCGAAATAACACTTGCGGTATTCGATGCCTGAAACCAGAATATCCCCGGCTGAACATTTATACTGTCATTCATACCTCCAGGTCCCGCTATTTGTCGGCTTAGCGTGTCGGCAATTTGATTATCAGTCCCTCGCACAAATTCTATGTCGTAATCGAATTGCTCTAAAAACATAATCCACCTCGTTACGCGTGCACCCAATAAAGTCCACGACTTAATGAACGTCAAACTTTTATGATCAGTTCTAATAATAACCTTTTCTCCCCGCAAGTATATCTCAAATCGCTTTAAAGTGTATATAACTGCATACATTTCCTGTTCACTGACCGACCATCTAGTCTGGGCACCCTTGAATGCCTGCGAACAGAACCCTATAATTAGTTCCTGGCCCGATTCATCTAATTGATAAACATAGCCCCCAATTCCTATAGCGCTGGCGTCACATTGAACATAATATGTTTTTCCCGCCAATGGCTGACTCAAAATTATACTTTCTGAGAATTGGTTTTTTATCTCGTCAAAAGCACTTTGCATCTGCGCACTCCAGACGAACTTGACTCCAGACCGCAATAAATTGTACAAGGGCTGTGTTAATGTTCCAAAATTTTTTATAAACCTCCGAAAGTAATTTATGAACCCCAAAAACGCCCTCAATTGCCTGACAGTTCTGGGTGACGGATATAATTTAAGTGTTTCAATTTTGTCCGGGTCCATCTGCAAACCTTGTGTAGACAAAATATGCCCCAATAACTTGACCTTTTTTTGTGCAAACTCGCATTTTTTTAGTTTGCATGTGAAGCCCGCGTCTTTCAATTTACTCACAACCGTGTCCACTTGAGACAAATGCTGTTCGAAGTCACCCTCAGTTAAAATTGCCAAATCGTCAACAAAATTTAAACAATATGACCTAACCTCTGGCCCTAGAATTAAGTCCATCGCCCTCGAAAATGAACCCACACTGGTTTTCAACCCCTGAGGTAAAACGTTGTAAACATAACTTCTGCCTTGATATACAAAACCCGTGTATCGTTTAGATTCGTCTGATAATGGTATAGAAAAATACGCATCTTTGATATCAATAACTCCTATGTAATTTATCCGGCGCCCGGATTGCAATATCTCACTCATTAAAGGTGTGGTTTCAACCTCCCCGACCATTCCCATGTTCAATTGTCGTGCATCTAGAAGAATACGGACCTCTCCTGATTTCTTTAATGTACAAGTCAATGGACTGCTGAAATCCGTAGATAGCCTGCTAATAATACCTATAAATTCCATTTCTTCCAAACGTTTTGTTACTTTATCGCGATATGCGAACGGTATGGGATAGCTTCGTTTTACGAAAGGCGTTTCATCTCTCATTTTTATCTCATGTATATATTTATTTGTCCGACCTACTCTATCGCTAAACAACTCTGCATGTTTATTTAACACCGGCAATAACTTTGTTTTGTGTTCAACAGGTATTGATGAATTATTCACATATTCCTCTATCATATTTCTACAGGTATCTTGGTTCTGTACTTCCATTGTACAACAGCAAGATTCCGGATTAGGACCAGTACCTGATGGTATTTCACACATCCGCCCGGCGCTTCGTATAATTAGCCTCTTATTACCCTCACACATTAAACTCGCTCGCGTCTGTTGTATAAAATCAAACCCCAAAATTAAATCTTTAGGCACCCTTGTTAATACTAGCATTGGAGTATCGATAACGCATTCACCTATTGTTAATGGTAACGTTACTAATTTATCAACCTTTTCCTTACTGACTCCAAACGCACCTGTGATTCTCAAACTTGGAATCGGTATTTCCGTCGGTTTTCCCAATTGACTGCATACTTCTTCGTACACTCTCCGACTTATTACACTGATTTCGCTCCCCGAATCAATCAAACTCCTTACAACAATATTCCCAATACGCACATCTATCTCAGGTAATGTCAAAGTACTACATAACTCGCGCCCACACTCAGTCGAATCGTCGTCTCTGAATATCGTATGTAAACGTCTGTCATTTCGATCTCTACAATTCGATCTAGATTTTTCCTCTAAACACACGGCATATCCGTGCGCTTTATGCGCTAATAATTGAATAAATTCATTCACACCCACGTTCGAATCCAAATTACACAAATCATACAGTCTATGCTTTTTCCCAATTTGATCGGCTGTCCACCCGAACCGTAATAAATATCTGAGCGCGAACGACCCGCGCGAGTCCACTAGTTTTTTGAATTCTGGCTTATCGCATTATTCCTGTCACTTGAACTTTGCCCTGCCTCTGTATCTCCTGAACCCCTCTAAAACCCTATTGCCTTGAAGCTAGGCTGAGGCTGTCCGCTTCTACCGCGAAAATAACCGCGACCACGCGTCCCAAATTCGTTTCGCCCCTTCGTTACCGCGTTATAATTATTCCTACGACTCATCGCGTTATAACGTAACGTATTTACCCGCATAGCTCGATATTGCCCACGCATATAGCTATCCCGCCTCACGTTATTCGTATTCATAGGTTCCGAATCATGTATCGCACTTAATCCCCCATCGACATTCCGTTCTAAATGCCGAAGGAATTCGACCGCATCACGTATAGACATAGTCTCCTTTCTAGCAAAAAACGCTACTTGAATATCACGCGGCAACTGTCTGAAAATCGTGTTGATTTTCTCCGTATCAGTAAACGGTATCGTAAGCTCATATATGCTATTCAATTGAGAGGCAAAGAACTCTTCCATACTTTGTCCTTTCTTAGAATCAAACTTCGCAGTTAGGAATCTTTGCTTAATTAATTCCTGTTCATTATCACCCCAGAATACCTCTCTGAAATCTTTTTCAAAATCCGAATAGGTTCGCCATGAGTCTCTGTATATGCTCATTCGAACTTTCGCAATTCCTACCAAACTATCCGTTGCCCATATCAAAGCCCTAGAACTATCTCCCGAGACTTTAATATAAGCTTTTAAATCTCTTAAGAAAATCATCGGATTTTCCGAACTTCGCCCATCGAATGTCGGCAACTTCTGTGTCATTTTCACAATGCATGATTGACGTTTTTCTACCGATTGTTCAAACGTCTCTAGTTCCTGTCTGTCAGTCTGTCTGTCCGAAGTCCTACTAGCATTGCTCGTGCTGGAACCCCTTTCCAAACTGTCTAATCTATTCACTATTTCAGATAACAATTGCGTCACCTGCCCTGACGCCATTTCACTTGTGTGTGAAAGTGAATTTCGTGCTACCCGACTACCGTTTTTCCTAGGCCGGCCGGCCATTATTCCTATTAAACCGCCGTAGCTCGTACAAAGAATTGTGAAAACAATGCCCCTTTTTGCTTATTTCTTATTTACAAACTGAACTGTTTAAAATCGTTTCTACGTTGTGTTATTTTTAAAGTAACGCGTTAGACCTTGATTCTTTTAGAATATCTAGGAATATCTAGGTATCAGACTATCTAGGATATCCTTCCGTCTCGGCAACAAAAATCTGTAGCGGCCCCAAGGCCAAAGTCGTAGCCGCCGCTAACAGTAGCTATGATCGTCTATTCTTTCTATCCCAAAATGAGAGGACCCGATTCAGCTGTAAGATTTGTAAGTAAGAATGATAAGTCTGAATTTCTCGTTCGTTGAGAAATTCGTCAGGCGTACAATAGTCGAACGAAGATTGGTTCAGGAATTTACAGTTTCAAGTTAGACAGAGAAAGCATATATGTCCGCGAGCCGGTAATTCGCATCACTCAGCGGTGTATTGCCAAAACGATCGTTGTTATATTTTATGTGATGGCACCATCTGGTTTTTGTATATATGAGCGCTTTGGAACATCTTTTGTTTTAGTTTTAGTTTTAGTTTTAGTGATCGATCACAGTTATAGTATAGATATCCGTCGTAGTTTTACGACGTGAGTACTCAATGATATTTCATGTGCTCGCTAGTAGCGGCTTGTGGTGGTTCCAATTATATATTTGATTCACGGCAATAACGATCCGAAAAGACCGGTTTACACAATTGCGATTTGAGTTCCGAAATGGGTTCTGAACTAGCGGTTACCTCAAAAGGTCCGTAACGTTTTGAAACCTTCAACTCAGCGCAATTTGAGCTGGATGTTATCGAAACGCAAGCATTTTTGTTTTAGGATATCTAACCCACACCATAGCGAAGTGCATAATTCGATAAATACCGAACTATGAATTCCACTAGCCGCAGCACGTCCTGGGCTGAGCCAAATCATATATACCGACTCAACTTACACATTAGATATCCAGCGAAATTTACATTTAATTTAAAAATGCAACTTGAATCCAATCTGACCCAAGGCAATGCAAAACACCTACCCGGACCTAAACAATGAACTTTAGACTGTAAATTGATCTCTTCGCGCGTCCCCGATAACACACAAATGTCAAAATATCAACAGGATATGTTATCTGTGCTGACACCGGGTTAACTTTGTTCTGAATTTGTTATTTCCATCCGCGGAACCTCATCGATCAAACAGTCTCCCTATGCCCTGACAACCTAGGTTTAGCCGCAACTAAACTCCTGTCTAGCCTAGTCTAAAAACCTAGTGTTATACCACGTCCATTATCGACACCACTCGAAAATGGTTGAGTTTGATTTGAATGTGCTTGAATGTTTAACGACTGTGTGTGTGGGAATTTCAAAGCTCGCTAGTCGAAGGAATGAGGAGAGGATTAGCCCGCGAATATCCTAAGAGCCAATCCAGGAACCCTATGGTGAAGGAAAAAGGAATTTAGGGTCGCTCCAAGCCCAGACTCAGACTCAGATCAATTGACTTAAAAGTTCTTTCCTAACGACCCAAGGATAGTTTTGGAATTAGGGGTAGGTTGATATAAAGGTAGGAACCGAGGTATATCTCGGCGCTTCAGACACTCACGAAAACCCACTGAAACTTCGCAATCACAAATTCGTATAGTTCTGACGCGTAACACGGCAGACAAAAACTGTTTAGAACTCGTGAAGACGACTGTCGCAGTAGCTAGACGCTGAGACTGAATGCTCTCCCTTCCCCCACAATGGTATTTATACGCCCCACATGCGTCCTTTGCGAATACGCTCTGCCCAAGTGAAGCTTCTTATCACTAACTACACAGGGTCTAATTTCAACCATGCCATGCAGATCCGCCGTTCTACAAATTGTGTGTACGCATATTCACTATGATCAACCGTAGGTGATCACTCAAATCATTTGGTACTGCCGATACACAGAATCTGTTGATCGCTGACCAATAAAAGCTTGTTGCGATTAATTAAGCATTACCCGACCACTAGGTGCGCGTAGCAAAAGACCTACCAGAATGATATTCAATCCAGAGGTGTCAGACCCTCCATCTCATACCTCAATCGCAATTGTATATTTGCAATCTACATAATAGCTTTCTCCGTTCCGTAATAACCTTTCATTATTTAGTTATTCATAATTTTATTCAACGCGCAGCCAAATCGGCTCTCATCTCTACACATCTCGCAGGAATGCGACAAAAAAAATTGACCTGAACTGAAATTCCACGAATGAACCCACGCGTCTTTTTTGCGAACTTTGCCAGTAAGCAACGCAAAACCCCCAAACGTTATCTGAACCGATTCTCGTATTCAAAACAGCGCGGCGTTGGGCTAGCCCTCTATCACGCAGAATGAAGTATCTAATGTACCGACTCTCGTGTACCATTACAGGACATTTCTCTTCGGTTCCTCAGTTCTCTGGTTTCTCTTTTCTATTTTCCATTTGTTTCGATTACTAATCTTTTCCTCTTCGGTCATTTCAGATACCTTCTTTCTTTTGGCTTTCATTCGCGCTAACTGTTTTTTTCTAACTTCTTCAGCCTTTTCCGGGTTGTTTTTTAATTTCTCTCGATACCTTTTGGCTCTTTCGGCAGATGTTAACGCCATTGTTATCTAAAAACAATGAAATTAATTTGTTACCACTCACTAATCAAATGCCGGTAGAATATAAATTTAAAACATTTGAATTATATATAACATATTGATTTCCTAACAAACATCGGCACAATTACCGAAATATCGTATTTTCAACAAACAACTCAAAAAAGTATTTATATCTATAAACTGCAGTAATTTTTTTTGGGGTTTAAATGACTCTAACACAAGCAATTTAACAAGCTAAGGGCAGCTTGCAGAACGTGCCTAAATCTAGATGTAGCATTTAAATCGATTTAACTGTGACATATTTCATACATTTCGACAGTTGATAAATCGAGTTTCATGCTAAATCTAGATTTAGGCACGTTCTGCAAGCCACCCTAAATCTGCGACAATTGCGATATTTCCAAGAAAGAATTAATTGCATGAACTAGTGAGTATGGAACGGACACATTTATCTGTGGAAAATATTGCCCCCCCACATTAGTAACAAATCTTAAAAAAAAAATATACTGTGTATCTCAATACGAACTTTCAACTAAAATTGGTTTGAACAAAATAAAATAATCGTTTATTAAGACATAAAATATTTATTAAAAACCACAAAGATAACTTTGTCATTCATTCAAACACTATGAAAAACAAAGTAATTATTTTCTGGTGAAGAATGATAGTGATACAATTACTTGCTACTACGGAACCCTTCATGGGCGAGTCCGACTCGCACTTGGCCACTTTTTCTATCTTTCTTTGAACGTGGACATAATAAAATTCAGTTTACATAAACGTGTGTACACTAAGCTTTAGATGTCTGTTTCGTAACATTTTTTGTCCATCATATAGTAACGGTTGCTAACAAGACGTGACGAATACGTAGCTCGTTTTACAAATAAATTAAAATAAAACTATAAATTATCAGAATCCTTTCGGATTCTACTTATATTCTTTCAACAGAGTTTAAGCTTTACACAGATCAAGAACAAATAAAGTCTAACTTTGTAATTACAAGGTGAAACGTTACTAACCTCAAAAGATTTTTCTTGACCACACTTTTGTGACGAGAGCGTGCCGCACCCAGCAGGACTCCTTTTGTTACTAACTTTAAAATGGCGTTTCCTGCTTTGACATGTGAACGTGGGGTTGCCATTAAAAAACTAATTTGGCCCGAAAATGGGTATTTTCATAGAAAAACATGCGTGACTAACCAGACATGTCCGGTAGTCGCGAATTCGTAAGACAAGTTTATTATTAATTTATTCAATACATTTGTTAATAAATGAAGTGAAATACTTACTTTAAATGCTTACACAAAGTATCTAACAATGAAAGTAAATTATCGCAATATTAGCCGTCATACAAAAATGTTCCAAAGAATCGAAGGTCAGGAGGCAGTCTGTCCTTGGGACAGTACAATTTTAGACTTTTTCCAATACATTTTAATGGAGATAAAATTGGAATTGCATTTTCTCGGGGGCTAAAATTCAAATCCATGCAGGTTTATACAAATTCTTTCTGTGTCTTAGGCTTCTTGTTAAAAAATATGTTTCTTACTATTTTTTCATCAATTTGTTTTCCATGAGACAACTGAAAAATAGCCTGCACCATTTAAAGTAAAAATGCCCACTTACTGACTGAATCATAGACGAGGCTTCAAACAGTATCGCCGTGTGCGGTATCCCATTTCCTCACACAGAAATTGACTGGAAGTGAACTCGTTATTAATTCGCGTGGACATAGCAGGGAGGTCTGACTCCTTGGCATGGGTAATTCCATTTTTTCCGCTACAACAATTTTTCGCGTATCTGATCAGATTATTTCCACTTGCTTCGCGGGTGTACAGGCTTAGTCTTATAAACAATACATAGTATCCTCTGTATGGCTCTGATACAAAATACTTTTTCTATTTAATGACCTCTGTGGCGTGGTGGTTGAGGTTCTGTCTCACATCCCGGTAGGAGACGAATAAAAATTCCCGGTTTAGCTAGTTACTCAGAATTGTAATATCTCATCAGTTATTATTATTTTTAGTCTTTTTTTAAAAAGAACCAAATTTTTCATCCCAATCTTCAGTTCAGTGGGTTGTTCATAACCACATTGTTTTTTCGATTATAAAACATAAAAACGCTGCGAGTACACTCCGATGCAAAAATGCATCACCTTTGTATTAAGCGTTACTTAGTTTTGTTTAATCGTACATAAAGAGCTGTCAAACTCCCCCGTCCCCGGTTTCGAATCCCGTCTGGGGAGGACAAAACACCCCAGCTCTTGGATGTTTACATGTTTGTGACATCGCTGTTTCTGGTTCGCACGACACAGGGTATCCTGGTGTGCGGCCAGAAGCAATGTATGTGCCTGTGTGTAAATATGATAATGTTTTCAAATACAACCTAGTTTATTTAAACAACCTAAGATGAAGAAGATTTAATGATGAATATGAACATACGTATTTTATTAAAGTTTTCTAACAGAGACCTATCATCACCATCATCATATTCAGCCCATATCGACCCACTGCTGAGCATAGGCCTCTTCGCAAGATCGATGCTTGCTGTTTACTATTGGGGTTTTGAACAAATTGTGACTTACAAAGTCTATTACATACATCTAGTTCATTTTTTCACGAAATCCGATTTGCATAATATTTGCATTTCATACATATTTTGATGTTCATCAGTTGGCTCTTGTAATAACATTTTGCCGGAGGGGCTTTTCAGAAGCATTTGGGGCGAGTAGAAAAGATAGCAAAGGGTATTTGTATCGATCTAAAATTAAAATTCTCGGTCCGTACGAAGAGATATCGCATTGTGGCTGATTGATTTAAAATTGGGATTTGTTGTTCTCTGATTCGTCGGTTGGATATTGATTGAACTCGTAGTGTAATTGAAAACATACGCAGTACTACGTAATGCATACGCATCCAATACATATTGTGTATACCTCGGTATACTCGTAAATGTATTACGCCTTACTTAGATAATAACTATATGTAAGTACATTATTGCCACCTATCTCAAAACTATTATTCATACTTACCAATATCGATGGTTAAAATAATTAATACAGCAAGATTTATCACGTCACATCATCACACAAATCACATGCACACTAATATCAGGGCAAAACGCTGCGTTAGCTTAGGTGAGTGAGCGAAGCAAAGCCTCCTTTATCCTTCGTGTTAGGTTGAACAAGAACAACAAAAATACTTAAAACATAAACTTAAGTAGACATAAAATATTTTACACCTATCTAATACACATCCTGTGCATATGAGACAGACAATATTTAGAAGAATTTAACTATTCGTTTTATTTTATCTTTAAAAAATCACATTTCATTAAGAACATAAGGGTGTCTTATTACTTTCACCAAACCCTCTCGGTGAGTATTAATAGTAACCGATTAAAGTAGTTAATCGGACTGAATTATGTACACTATCCGGATTTATTGAGTTGACCGTAACATTTACACTACTCACACGAATGAGTAAAATATAGTACTAGGTAGCTGTCTCATTTTACTTGCTCGTTGAAACGAAAGTAATGAAATGAATTTCAGAATCTGCCGTTCGTCTCGTTGGCTGACTCATTGTGCTCGAAGGGTGATGCAGCAGTCTGGATGCGGTTCTCCTAGTGAACAGAATTACGCTTCAAGCACATTCCCGGTTGTATGTCTGGACCCCTATGTTGTAGTACCACGGTTCTGTCTGAGCCAGAATTACTGGATTCGAATTCTGGTAGATAAGAAAAAGCTCCGGATCTTGCATGTTTATTGTATGTTTGTGAAGACGCTATTTCTAGATCTACAGGATCATACCCATCCCATATAGGTTACTCTTTGTGTGGTCCCATATTATTATGATAATTATGCTAACGTACCGTGGATCCAACTTTGAATAAACAAAAACTGTATTCGCCCACAACCGAGTATTAGCTATACAGGCTGGCCCATTTTGAAGGGATAGGGGGTGAAATCGGAATCTGTAAAAGACAGGATTTTTGTTGTAAGGAACCATGATAGCGATTTAAAGCGAATAAAACTGCTTAATTATTATTATTTTTAAACTATTTTCCTAGACGGGAGTCAAAACGGAGATTTGAAAATAAACACTTTATTTTTACATCATTCGATAGTGTTTATGATAAGAATCAATTTCTGGAAAAAAAAAAACATGGAAAAACAGGGGATAGTTTTCCTTTTTTAATTATACATATATATCTCACCGTAAGATTGTTAAAACCGTTAGTTTATAAACTGACGCGTTAGTTTGTAACTTATCGACAAATTGTAAACCAGACCGACATGGTTTAGAATTTACGTTTCTTTTGTTCTTACATGTCAACCTAACGCGAAAACTATTCGCTGCGCTCGCCACCTCTAGTCTTCACCTAAGCTACCGCATTGTTATCCCTGGTATTTTCTTTGAAATTCAAGTTTGCACCAGTTCACAATTTAATGGTTATTTTATAAACAAACGTGTCATATCAGTATACAAGTTACAATTTACCTATAATTTGTAAACTAACGAGAAAAAAGCTTTAGTTTATAAACTAACAATTTTGACAATATTACGGTGCCATATATAAATAACGTATTTTTTCAAAAATAAAATCAAATATATACTTATTTATTTTTATAGAATTCTGGGAAGTAATGTGATATGGCAAAAAAGAGGATTATGTTCATTTTCTAAAAAAAATACGTTCGAAACTTGGTAAGCACAATAATTAAGTTTATCAACAAAGGCAATGGAATTACAAAATCGTCAGATATTGGATATCTAAAGTTGACCGTAATTGTCATGGAGCTGTCATTGTGTACCGTAATTGGGCCCCAGTGATGTTGCCTATAATTGTATTAATTGGAGAAAAGAGAAAGAAACAATTTCGACGACCCAAATGGCCGAGTCGGCAGTGACCCTGCCTACGTAGCCAAGGGTCCCGGGTTCGAGTCCCGGTGGGGGCAAATATTTGTTTGATGAGAACGGATGTTTGTACCCTAGTCATGGTTGTTTATCTATCTAAGTATAATATTTATCTATATAAGTATGTTTATCGTTGGTTAGTACCCAAGATACAGGGAATCCTAGTTTGGGGCTAGATCAATGTGTGTAAATAGTGTCCAAGGTATTATTATTATAGTTATGAAGAGTCTTTGTAAATGTGACTTTTTAGTAGTATTGTTTTTAAATAGCTAACGATTCCGCTTCTTTTGTACGTTTTGGTAGTTTGTTATACAAACGAGCGCCCTCGGCTACTATACTCCGCAGTAGTTTGTCCTGTGACGTTTTTGGTGAAAGTAATTTGGGTATATGGATGTCTTTGGTTATAATTTTTCATATGAGAATGCATATATTGCATTTGTATATCTGAGTAATTTTGTTGCAGGGGTCTTAAACACAAAATTTAAATGATTTATTCATCATCATTATCATCATCATGCTCAGCCCACATCACCCCACTACTGGGCATAGGCCCCTTCTCTAAAGCGCCAACCCCTACGGTCCTGTGCTATCCGCATCCATTGAGCTCCTGTCGACTTTAGTATATCGTCGGACCATCGGGCGGTGGTCTGCCCACTGGCCTTGTTGCTCCCCTTGGCCACCACTCTGTGACTGCTTTGGTCCACCGTCCGTCATCCCGTCTAGCCAAGTGTCCCGCCCATCTCCACCTCAGTCTCGTTATCCGCTTCGACCTTCGTCTTTCATCGAATTTCGACGTTTGGCACGCGGTCAACGAGGGAGATACCTAACATGGAACGCTCCATTGCTCGTTGGGCCACCTTGATTTTGTGTATAATTTTCTTAGTAAGCGTCCATGTTTCGGCTCCATAGACAGGACATATTGCTTATATACCTTAGTCTTAAGGCATTGTGGTAGTTTGAACTTATAGACTTCGTCTAGCTTTTCGTAAGCAGCCCACCCCAAGCTGACGCGTCTGATGATCTCCTTCACCTGTACATTGCGGTCAAAGGATAAACGATGTCCAAGATAGACGTAATCGCTGACCATCTGTGCGTTGTCGTTGCCAACAATTATGTTCGGTACATTGAAAGCGCGATTCGTCATAATCTTGGTCTTGGACATGTTCATCCTGAGACCGACTTTCAGGGAAGCTTCATGCAATTCTGCTACCGTCCGTCAACCCGTAATTTTCTTAGATTCTATAAATTAACTGTAACAGATTTGTAACACATACAATTATTTATGGGAAATATTAAACTGCACATCAAAAATATCTGGGCAAAATGCTGCGGTAGCTTAGGTGAAGGGTAAAGGGGGTGAGCGAAGTGAAGCCCCTTTTATCCTTCGTGTTAGGTTGAACATGTAAGAACAACAAAAAATACATAAAACATAAACACATAAAATATTTACAACATAAAAAGTGTTTTTGCTGATCCTTTTTTGGTTTGCAAACCAGTATTTTGATGTACTAGCCATTATTTATTGCGAAAAAAGCTCCATGCCGACAGTTTTTAGATTACAAATTTTGTAATATTTGAAATTAAAAATTAAAAATAATTAATTAACTTTGTTGATAACTTAAGAATTTCATAAAATGTATATAATATTACAAATATGTACCGGCTTTGACAATCGCCCAGGCATACTTACCAGGGACCAGCATATCCACCCCCATCTTTACCCGCATATTTGAGACTGAGTAGGATGTATGTATGATCTGGCTTCGACATAGGCTTCACTTCGTTTTGATCCAATTCATGAAATGTTTGTATTTCATGTAAACATATATTTCTAAAAGCACACCACACAGTACTAAATAAATAGCACTATGTGGTGTGTTTGTGTCATTCATGACGAACTAACACAAATACTATTCGGGGGCTTTACAGTGATCGCCACCGTTAGTCTTCGCCTTAGCTAAAGCAGTGTTTCGCCCTTAAATAGAATATAAAATAGAATAGCCATACATCTAAAATACACTGACGAGCAATGAAAAAGTTCCAGTGACATAGCACCAAATTACTCCTAAACGGGAAAGACTAGCTTAATGACGCCGTCTGCAATATTGAAGTGCATTTAAAAGCGCATTAGAATATTACCAATTAAAAACGTAAATATTGTGTTCAAATCAAAAGGTTCTATGTCTTAGGAGATATTAAGGTGTTTGTCGGCATTTTGTGGGTGGAACTTTTTCATTGCTCGTCAGTGTATTTCTTTGTTCAATAAAATTTCTAATTGAACCATGGTTAACCCATATCATGAAGTGATCATTTTAAATTCTGGCCACGGTACCTACATATGCGGATTTAGTATGTAGGGGGTATTCACGGTGACTGAACATTATTAGAAGCCTGTCTTCCACCCCACGGCGTTCCCTCCCCATCTCCTATCAAATTAGAGTTTCGGATATGAAATAATCAGGTCATACAGAGTGGAGCAGATAGGCAATTTTGAAAATTAATGACGGCATCTTTAGCTCCCAAATAGTCTTTGTTTCACATGTATAACACAAAAACGGCCACGTAGTGCTGAATAAAAAATATTTTCAAAAATAAATGTTTTCATGAAAAACAAAAGTTGTTTTTGAAATTTGGAATGACCAGCCAGATTATGAAATGGTCGGCTACATCATGAAATGACAAATTTTACGATATGGCCTCGACATATACATGTTTTGTGGAAATTACACAATTTCAGCGAAGTTTGTTGACACGTTCTATTCAACCTTTAGTTAGCTTCTAAAAAAACTGATAAGTTTTGTGCTTAGACACTGTGAACATCATCATTGCAAAGCTAAATAAATTATCTGAAAATCTCTAAAGGGAATCCTTACTTATAAAATCCACCATTATCATACATCTACATGGAGTGATGATTAAAAATTTTGAGGAAATAATCAATGCAAAAATAGCAATGAATTTTTATAAAGTGTGTCAATTGTATATTGAAAGCCAGTCCGATTCAATTTAGATTTTGTTCAATGTGAGAGCTTCCATTCACTATTCAATCTACTTTTACTCCGTGATTCATTGTGACGGCTCGCAGGCGCTTTTCAGAGCTCGAGTTTCATTTCATCTACTACTCGTACTATCATTAAACCCTAGCGCTCAGATTTCGTCTATTCAGTCCCGTTATTGACTGCTTTACTATTCGGCAAACTCTGCGCCTATTGTACGTGCCACTCCTGTCCATGCAGTCACGTAGAGCCGTTCGGAAATGTACCTCATTATTCTGCTTATTAGCCAGAACGTCATTTTATATTACACGTTAGTAAGTAGCATTCATCTGCGAACCCCGGTCCAGTTGGAATAAATCGTTGCCGCCGCTTCCGACGCGGCGGCCATCTTGCAATGTGCTAACGGGTTCATTTCCTGCGCCTATACATTTCCGGGGAATTCGATGCTGCCAAGTCATATTTTTTAAATCTCACGAGGCTTACCCGCTTCGACATAGATCTTTATGACGGTTTAAAGCAATACGTAGCCCGATGCTATAAATGTGTTGCACAAATATAAACTGTCTCCAAGTTATGTGCCAACCAACTGACGTCTAAGATTTATCATCTATTAAGATGAAATTCACAAATAGAAAGTAGGTTTTACTTATTTGTCAGGTTTAAAAAAAATTATAAAAGCCGTAATGTAACTAGACGTGACAGTACCCTAGCAAACTCTAATTACACCAGGCAGCTCCCAAAGAAATAGTGATGACAAGCGAGCTTTATGCACTCTCTAATCGAGAACGCCGGCTATCTTTGTTCAACCGAGCCTCGCGAATGCTCGAATTCAAAACACACGAAATTTGTTAGTTCTCCGGCTAGTTAGCTGTAATTTAAGCGCAATGGTGGAATTTGCATCGAACTGCGGGGTGGGTTGTTGGTGGCCAGTGGCTGCCAGTCCGCCACTAATTAGCAGTTAGCCGGCTTTTATTTCCGCGTCGGCTGCCGGCCGGGCCCCGTTATCTGGGCCGTAGTAATCTGCCTCCACAACGCCCCTAAGCTTCGTCTGACCTTTGCGATTTGCCATTGCGTTGCGACGCGGTGCGACTGTCGGATTGTGGATGGTGATGCTTTGTGTCTACGTTAGATTTAATTAGTTTCGCATATTTTTGGTATTTGAGTCATTTGTTGTCGGTGGCGCAGATAGCATTTGATAAGATCAAACATATTTACTCGTAAACTATACGAGTAGAGTTTATTTATCAGAATGGCTTGATCCACCTAATCAAATGCTTAAGTCATGTCCATGTACAATGCTGACACAAGAATTTTATTATCTAAACTGGTAACTAATGAATGAGGAAATCATAAATAGCTATCTGTTGTATAATTTTTTCGAAACTCTTTTTGTTCTTTCATAAATATATTTTTGCTTTCAAAATGGACGTTAGGGCATTAGAAATAAAACTTTTGACTTCTTTGGAGAATACGCGAATGAATGCGACTGGTTTAAGGTAGTTTTATACCTAAGTTTAAGTAAGTTAAGTATAATAATTCCTTTTTTATATATCTGACAATATGCTTATTGGAATAGCTAAAATTAAATTAATCACTACAGGCACATCAGCTTGGAAATATTACCAACAACTACGTATCGGTAGCTTGAAAGACTGTCTTAAATTACCCAAGTAGGTAAAAGTATTTGTTTTCACTATAATACAAAACATTTTAATGAGAAATTGAACTTGGCGAAAATCTGAATCGCTAATGAGAAAAATTGCGAAAAGAGTTCCTAGAAGTCTATCGCTGCGGAGAAAGTTCCGTTCGTGAAACTGTTGAAAAGACCCACCACTGCAGACCCTCTCGGTAGGGACACGGCGGATGTGATCAATATGCTGAAATCATTATGAAACCTAAAACCAACGGCTTACGGATCAGATTTGTCCGAATAAGCCGAGGGCCGTGAGTATTTTTGAGATCAGCACAAAAGTTGGCTTTCAGCTTTACATTGTTGCCCGAAATTAGTTCCAGTCAGATGTCAGTTGAGAAAATATACGGGTATAGCATTGCACTCGACTGTACCATACTAGTGTTACTAGGTAACGTTAGGTTAGGTACCGTCTGATCCTTGTCGCTTAATTGCGATACGCGGCATTGCCATAATAAATCCTTTGCCATTAGAATAATTTTCTTTCATTTTTTTCCGCAAATGCGTCGTGAATAATCTAGCCTATTTATTACAATTTTCCAGTGTGAAACAGGGGAGCCTTAAATGCAGCTGCATAATTTCAAACGCTTTATCAAGCGTGTAATTCGTAAATGGTGTTAAAATGTGTCTGGTTGAAATTGCTCTTTACGACTGTCCTAAATGCTAGCTTGGGAAATTTTCTGTTTCTCACAACTTATCTGGTCTAAAACCAGGTTTACATTGTGTAGAGAAATAACAGTGAAAATCAAAACTCGGCTGGCAGCTACCACCCCTATATTATACACCTACGCAATTTTCGCAAGTAGGTTATATTTTGTTCTGAATTTTCAATTTATTTCAGTTCTCTGCGAAGAAAGCCGCAATAGGGATAGCTAAAATGTTGAGACTTCACAATTTTGCCCCGGGCCATAATTCCGTTATTATCCATGCCGAATTAATCAGGCCACCCGAATTCGGGTCTTAAGACACTTTGGGGAAAGAGTCTTCAGTTTATTTTGAAGATTTTTAAGGGATATATGTTTTAAAAACGGTGATCATATATTTTTTTTTTAATGTGTTTGTTTTCTTTCCGCGCTTTACATCTTGAAACATAAACATTTACATAAAGGCACATACAAGGAAGTAAATCAGAACCAGAAGAAATCATATTTCCGAGTGTCGTTATATAAGACCTTAGAACTTCATCGAAATATTTCAGTAGATTTGGCTAGAGCAAAATAAGTTTGTGTATATAAATTAGCAACTATGTATCCTCACATTTTCCCCGTTTAGAATAACAACCTATCACGACTGCAAAACGAGTTTAGTTTATCTGCCTTCAAAGACACGTATACTCTTACGTATATAGTCATGAGAACATTCTCTTATGAATAAAATACGCCCCAACCAACTTCAACGCAGACTGCTAAACAGCAATTATCTTCAAAGACATATCTTACCAACAATTTACAGTTGAGTTCAACTCAAAGGTCTTTGAATTTTAATATCACCTATTCGTGAATTAATTATCTTAACGCTGCTCACCGTTGAGTAAGGGGCTGCATTAATAAATTGGAGTGAACTGGAAGCTTTACTGGGAGGATTCTAAATCTTGCTTCCTTTAAACCGGTTTTTTTTTGTGGACAATTCTTAGTAAGCATAATTCAGTGTACGTATTCTTATCTCAAAAATACATAATTTCTGTGGGACAAATATCTTTAGAATATATTTGCAAAAGATGCAAATGAAAGTAGAAAAGAGTTACCTAACCAACCCCTAAATATGATAAAGAAAACCGGTCAAGTGCGAGTCTCAATCGCGCACGAAGGGTTCCGTACCACCGTTCAATGGAAGCGATGGTGTGGAGTGAATAGTTTGGATTTTACACAGCAAAATATTGTTTACAAAGTTATTGGTGCAGTTACTTTCACACTTCATGTACGTAACCAGGTGCATCCATAAGTTTGTAAGTGGTATTGAAAGAATTGTTGTATGGGAGCCCCCTTAAATATTTCTTTTATCCTGTTTTTTGGTATTTGTTGTTATAGCGGCAACATAAATACATCATCTGTGAAAATTTCAACTGTCTAACTATCACGGTTCGTGAGATACAGCCTGGTGACAGACGGACGGACGGACAGCGGAGTCTTAGTAATAGGGTCCCGTTTGGAACCCTACGGGTACGGAACCCTAAAAAACGACACCAAATACGATACCACTAATACCGTCGAAGCCTTGACCAGTATTTTGTAGTCAAGAGAGAACTACCTACGTTTTCTTAACACATTACTCAAAAAAGTTTTCAATTACAATTTCAGTTACATAACACGGCAACAGCATTTGTCGCAGGAATCGCTTGATGCAGTCGCCATAAGTATTTTTGTACCTCTCACTGTATTTTCCCACCGAGAAATGCGAGAGAATCGTTCTGAGGAAAAACTTTCCACCAACTTATTGCAGCCGATGCATTTCCGAAGGAAAACTCGGGCGTCCATCGCGAAAAATACCGGGTCTTACTTCTCATCATTCAGTGTGAGGTATAATGCTGGAAAAGGAGTTGGAAACAGGAGAGTAGCCAAGTACGCAAAGCACCAGGTACTTCGGCTAATCGCGTTTACAGGGTGTCCCAGAAACAATGGACAACCCCGGAGCTGTTGATAAGCCTAACCATGACCTCTCTAAATTAACATTTTGATTTTGGTAAGATATATGACGGTTTTCGTGTTTTTTTTTTTTTGGAAATTCGCCATTTTTGCTCGATTTTTGTCACGCCATTTTTACAAATTAAGAAATTTCGTATTTTTTTTAAAATTATTTATGGAATCGTTTTACTAAAAATAATACTTATAATCAAAAGTCTTATCATAAAACTATAAAATTACTCATGTTTCATATTTGATAAGTAGTTAAAAAAATAGCGCTCGTGGTGCTCTTTGTTTAAAAATAATCGTTCAAGTGCGGTTGGACTTGTCCAAAAAGGATTCCGTACCATCGTACAAAAAACTTAACCACTTAAAACAATAAAAATAAAAACAAAATGAGAATATTATTATGTCCGAACGTGGATTCGAACCCAGAACACTAAATGGCCAAACTAACATCAAACCAATGACGCCATCACAACCATGTGATAAGCCGCAAAATCTACGATTATACGATATGACAAACCATATCATGATACAACATGATATGGTTTGTCATATCGCTGGGGGTGCCCAAACACGTCTCTTGTATGGGGACCCCCTTTAATTTAATAAATCTCGTGTAATTCATTATTTGTTTGCGGCAACACAAATACATATCCTGTGAAAATGTCAACTCTCTACTCATTACGGTTCATGAGATACAGCCCACAGACGGACGGACGGGAATACGGACAGACAGACAGACGGACAGCGGAGGCTTAGTAATAGGGTCCTGTTTGGCACCCTTCGGGTTGGAACCCTTATAGTGCTCCGTGGTCACGTTCACGTGGGTTTCACTTGCTTCTTACACAGGAGATGCAGGTTTGATTCCTGACCATGTACCAATAAGATAAATAATTTATCTTAAGTACATTATACGGACGTTCTAACGGTGATGGAAAATACCATAAGGAAACCTTCATTACTCCATAGCTGCGGCGGTGGGCTAGCCCCCTGTCACGAAAAATGAAGTATTGTATAACTGGCTCTAAGTGGGCACAATTTTGCCTCTGCCACCCCATATGGGAAAAGACGTGACGCTATGTTATGTGTTATGTTATAATAGTTCAAAGTTGATTTTATATAAAATTAATGCCTTATAGTCAAGTCATTGCTATTTATATATATTGTATATTTGTAAAGCATATCGGCAAAGGATATTTTCAGAAACAGCACTTCCGCGGGCTCAACAGAAATTGCAACAAAGACCCAATTTTGATCCATAGTTAAAATGACAAAAGAAGCTTTTGATTACCCGACCCGTTCTACAGGGCCAGCTTTCATTAGAGACCACACACAAGTTTGAGCTTTGAGTTTGGCTCGCAACTGCGATATCGACTCTGTAGACAATCGAAAGATAATTGTGTGAGGATCCAATCAATGTGGACTTTTTAGGGTTTCTTTCCCAAGGGGACCCTTGGCACCCTTGATTACTAAGACTCCACTGTACGTCTGACTGTTTGTAACAGAGCTGTATCTCCTGAAACATAATACTCCGCAATCCTTAAACGTAATACAGTCTCTCATGTAAAACGTAATACAGTCTCTCATGTAAAACGCTATAACATAATATGACGACCCGAACGGCCGAGTCGGCAGTAACCCTGCCTATGAAGCCAAGGATCCGGGGTTCGAGTCCCGGTGGGGCAAATATTTGTTTGATGGGAACGGATGTTTGTACCCTAATCATGCTTGTTTATCTATATATCTATATAAGTATGTGTATCGTTGTCTAGTACCCAAGATACAGGGAATCCTAGTTTGGGGCTAGATAAATGTGTGTAAATAGTGTCCAAGGTATTATTATTATTATAATTATAATATTAGTTATAACAAAGGCTTCCTGACTCAAGAAAAAGAGTCTCGAAAAGAGATTACGAATTCGTTGTGTTGTGTGTGGCCGCTCCTGAGGATTCATTAGGAGTTCGCCCTTCAAATTAATATCATGAATAGAGGTTTGAATACTGACCGCGTACCTTTCGACTGGTAATACATAAGTCAAATTTCAATATGATTGCTAGATACGTTGCGATGCGAATCATATAATATGCCAAATCAAACTTAGGTATAAACAATTTCTTTTTGAAAAAGGTGCCTACGTAATGTGACAAAATTACAAATAACTACATACAGCTTTTCAAGGCCTGGCATCGAAATAAAAAAAGTTTTGTTCCTACGTTTGAATTGGTTGGTAAATTTGGTGTTTATCTAAAAAAAAATATTTCTTACTTTTGATTTAATTTGAAGTCGACTTATTTTTTTTTGTTTTATTGGTATTACATATTTGTGTGGGTTATTTCGCCAAATATTTTTATAGATAATAATAATAAATCTAGCACATTAATCTCCACACTTAGGGGCACAGGCACTGGCTCAGTGCGGGTTGGTGGAGGGGTTTTATAACCACTACCACATATCGATAGTAGCCGGGACCTACAGTTTAACGTGACATCCGAAACACTGAACGTCCGATACTGTACTTAAGATAAATTAATTATCTCATTATTACATGGCCAGGATTCGAACCTGCATTTCTTGTTTGAGAAGCAATCGTGAAACCTATTAGACCACGGAGCTTTTTATAGATAATCATAACAAAATATGCAGCTCTGCATATAAGCATGCTCTACAAGATATAGTTACATTTACTCATAATTATACATATAACATATTGGTATACTTGACATTCAGAGTCTTTAGTCACAGAAAATCTTTTAAGATTGACGTTTTAAAAAAATAAGCCTCTCGCAGATAAGCGCGGAGTGTGAAACATGTCAAACTCATCGCCATAAAAAACACATAAAACTACTACCTACCTACCCTCTTTGTGTCTTTATAAGGAGCGCTATCCAAAGCCCTCGCACCGCAAATAAAAAGCTGGCAAAAGCGAGTGTCCGTTTTAACGAGCTATTCGAGAGGAAAGTTGTTTCAGCCATGAAACGAATGTAAATTGCAGTACTCGCGCATGTTCCAAACTCGAGCCATTTGGTTAAGTAAGTTCTGAACTGCGATGAAGCTATAAACTTGTGGGATTTCGAGTTTATTAAATATAAACAATGTAACTGCTTGTTTAGCTTTGCACGCTAACTTTAGATGCTATGCCTAGCCTGTGTGTGCCAGCGCCGGCTTGTAATTCATCTTTGTAGACGCTCGAAACTTTGACCCCGGTTATGGTTCGAAGTTTGTGAGTCTTTTATGGGGTATTGGATTAAAATGAGGCTTAGCAACATCACTGTTTGGGGATATTGTCCCAACAAAGTTTATGGAAAACTAATTTTGTTTGTGTTGTATAGGTATTGGACGTGGTTAACGTACCCATATAGACCTGTTGTGCGTGGTCTAAGAGTGACCTGTTATGTGAATTTCATTACATTGAAAAAAATCACAATAAAATAGTCAGTGGTATAGTACGCCTGTGCCAGTTAATTTCATTGTATGGCGTAAAGTGCATAGTAAGCGAGGATAAGCACAAATGAAACGTCTTAGAAATCTTTACTGTGAACAATCCCCAGACTGGTTGCAAAGTAGAAGCGGGAATGTCTAAAAAGAAATTCGAAAAATGCTATATCGTGCTGGAAGGAGCTGAATGCAAGTGCGGGCTGTACTGGCCACTGCAGAGCAATAAACAGTCGGAAATACGAGTGGAGGCTGATCGCAGGCAAGATTGTACCTACTGTGCATTATATTTTAGAAAAGTAATCATCAAATTCCTTCATTGCTAAAGTACTGCAAGGAAAGGATTTTTTTCTCATAACCGCCGCGGGGACATGCGCTATAGTCTCACGTAGCTCTAGGTAGTAGGCAGGCAAGTCAAATATAGAGAGATGTTACTATGATGGCTAAAATTGACTCGAAGCGACGAAAGTTGACATCCAACCACTATAGCTACCGTCAGATAAACATGAAATAAAATGCATTAACCCCGCTAAGAAAATATATGTATGCGATTTGACGTTTGCCGTCGTGACTATGCGCGGCAAACGTCAAACCGCATACATTTTCTTAGCAAGGCCTATTAGTAGGGTTTCAATCGTAAAAATAAATATCGTAAAAAATACCCGACTGCGGTACACCAAAAAGCACAAAACAAGCAGATAAGACATCACGTAATTATTGAGATTCGATAAAACAACCTTGGCAACACAGCCTTGGCGGACGCCTCTGCGTACCTCAAATGGAGCAGATGTGTCGCCATGGAACACAGCAGCTCCCTTTGTGCCTCGTGGAATGACTTGATGAGACTCAAGAGCTTAGGCGGACATCCAACTCTTTCAAGCGCTGTGTATAGCCACTCTCTGCTCACCGTTTCGAAGGCCTTGTTAAGGTCCACAAAGGCGATGAGCAGAGGGTATTGTTGCTTCTCCTGAACTTTTCCTGAACCTGGCGCAGAGTGAATATCATATCCACCGTAGAACGCTGTGCACGGAAGCTACACTGAGCCTCGGGATAAACGCGGTTGGCAAGTTTCTGGAGTTGGCCCAGGACTACACGGGCAAATATTTTGTCGACGATGCTAAGAAGGGAAATACCGCGGTACGAGTCACAGTCGCCGCGTTCGTTTTTCCCTTTATATAAGGTGACAATATTAGCATCGCGCATATCCTGTGGCAGGCTTTCTTCTTGCCAGCATTAGGAAAGGTAATTTTGAAGCACAGGTAGGACGCACTTTATTTTCTTTATTTCGAGGACTTCTGTGTGGATAAAGTCTTTCCCCGGACTCTTACCGCTTTTGAGCTGTATGACGGCTTGATGTAGTTCCTCTATCGTGGGTACGGCGTCTAGCTTGTGCCAGATTGCCATTTTCAGAATTAGATCCACTGCTCCTGGCTGTATATCGACTGGACAAGAGTATAGGCCGGTGTTGTGTTCTACCCAACGGTTGAGCTGACGGGTGCTGTCGGTGATGATAGTGCGATCAGTCTCCTTTAGAGGCGCCGTTTTTAGGTAAAGGACAAAGAGCTCTTCTGATGTCCAAATAAACTCCGCCGATGTTACCTGTCTTTGCGCATGCTGGGATGCTTTGGCAGATCTCCTCTCAGTATGCGTTAGCGTAAAAACGCGTACAACGCTGGAGGAAAGTTTTCGCCTTAGTGATCTGAGCATGCGCACTATCACAGGGGTTGAGGCGATAGTTCAGAGCTGATGAGCGTAAATCATCAATAACCCTACTCCGTGCTCGCGAGAATCCTATACATCTTTACCCTTCCAGTAGAAGGTGTAATGTGCTTCCCGTATCGACTCCTCATCCTCAATCCTGGTCTCTTGAAAAACGGCAATAGCTATGTATATAAGTCAGTATATGTAAAAGGCTGTTTATCGCAGGCCTTGTGCGCAATCTGAACTTCCACTGGTGTTCACGAAGCCTGTCCTCATTGTTCGAACATTCTATGTCACAAAGCGCATATAAGTAGGAGGGGGGGTCTTGCATTTTTTTTTCTTATTGCCAGGTGTTTAAGGCGCAGAGTCGGTCATCTAGTTTTTTATTTCATTTTGAAAAATGTATACCTAATCAGACTATAAAGTTCTCTCCGCCTTCACGAGACAAACTTATTTAGACTAGATTTGACCTCCTAGGAACAATGAAACGCAAGTAATCGCCAAAACGTATACCCCTAATTTTCTCCAGTTTGCATAGTAACTGGAAAATTCAAGCACCTGAAATTCAATTTAAAATTGGACTTTCTTCGTTAAATTGTTGCGATAAATAAACTTGTATTGCATTATAATAAAGCCTTTTGTTTGTCAGTCGTGATAATATCTTTAAGTATGTATGTATGTATGTATGTCGAAGGTCTCGTGAGGTCTACTGTTTTCATAGAACCACTAGTATATATATAGAAGGAACATTAGTGGACCCAAAACGCTACATTGTGGTACACCATTGTTATTCACATGTTAGTTTGATTGAAATGTTTATTGTTGTCAAATTATCATGTTTTCCATCTTTTTCAGTCATGTTATTCATAACCTGAAAGCAACTGAACCGAGTTTGATGAAAATTGCACTGTTCCCGAGTTTTATATAATCCCTTCGTTTCCCAGCTCGCATAAATAAGCCAAACCACCTCAACACTTATCAAACATTAGTGTGCAAACAAAGTACCGTTTTATTAGACGTTTAGCTTACATAATCTCAAAAACGACTAATCATAGGAAATTTTAGTTCATTCTCTACTGAGGAAAAAATAAATAAAGATAAAGGGTTATACATCTCATCAAAAAAATATACTGATTCATCGCATATCTAATATCTTTGGACCTCATAATCCTAGACAATGATTGGGAATAGATAAAAAGAGTATGAAATCAAAGTTAAAGTACATATTAATAAAGGTTGTAGGTATTTTCATCAGCTTTCATTATGTAAAAGTATGTATTGGCATTTTTTTTTCATTATTTTCCAACCACTCACACCCCCTACCACTTGAAGTGGATATATCGGGTGAAGCTTGATTATAAAAACCCGACTGCATTTATTTTAATACTGCATTCAAACTTATGAATGCACCTAGTTTCTTACATGAAGTATGTACTAATAACCCTGCAAACTATATTTTACGACCTAAAATCCAATCTAGAAAACTTTTCAAAAACTGAATCGACAAAAAACCTATTAGCGAACCAGGTCACAAAATGTCACGAGAATCGCTTGAAAAATGCGTCCTGTAGAGGAGAACAGCCGGAAATGCGGAAATACGAAAGCATTTTGCCACAGCTGAAACGGAGACGCTTCGTCCTGCTACGCGCTCGCTTGGTCAGTCTAGAAATTTTAATAAAAAATGCGATACGATAGCACGAGCTGGAACACCTCTATCAAATTATATAAGTTTTCTGAACCCGATAGCAGCCTGCCTGCATTATTTAGGCAGGTGTGTATAGTCCATCCACAAGTCTAGCCATATTCTAGACTCTAGGCACTCTCAGATATTTAAGGCCTTAATTAAGATGGCGTGACTGGCATGGTTGGCCATCGTTTGGAGTTCAGAGGTGTCATTCCAAATGTTTCGACACCATTGTTGGCTCTGATTTATCTGTAATTATTTCCTTTGCACTACACCGTGTTCCGAGACTAATTGTAACGTACGATCGGGAGAATTCTAATCGAACCTTAATGGAAGTTTAATAGAAGTTTTCGTTGATTTATCTCTGGTTGCCGGCCGAGTACAGTTTACAGGGAGTTTAGCACCTAATACCGGTGCTGTTTCGGCGTAGTGATATAGAGGCTTAGTTTATAATAAGACCCAGTACCTACATAGAGTAACGATAGAAAGTACTTCTTGTATTTCACGAAAATACCTTAGACCTTAATGTTACGTTTAACGTTACATAAAACGATACTAGGCCTAAAAAATCTTATTTATGCTTATTTGGAAATAAACTCTTATGTTCAATGAATCCACGCGATCATGTTTACATTTATAGTCATAATCTGTAAGCGACAGTTAAGGTGATGATGATGATGATGAAAATATCGCGGGAACAATCATCTAAGATATAAACATAACAATACTTTGTCATTGCAGATGTCAAATGAAATGCACCTCTCAATTTACTTTTAAAATAAAATGTACCACATGAGAGTTCATTCAATTTTGCAAACAAGCTTTACCGCTCAACAAAATGGAGCAACTACATAACAGGTGAAATGATTTCAACACCGAAAACTCCATAATTTATTTTGGCTGCATTTTGTGGTGCACCATCTTTCAGTGAAACATTCGCATATTTGCTTGACTCTCGTGACAGTCACTTGTATTTACTCAAAATGAATATAAAAACACGCGGAGAATATTTTATACAAAAATATTATGTTTTATTATTCCAGGCTAGAGTGACTACGGTCGTATTTCGCAACGTTGTTCCAACGTTTTACGAGTATGACTTGCCCGTAAATATACCCTTCCAAGTGATGATGTCTCTTTTCCATTAATTTACTTTACTGTTTATGGCAGCTTAAAACACGTTTAGTATGTATGATACTCACACAGACTGAGTCAAGAAACTGAATCTTACGTCTTGGATGAAAAGTTTATATTTTCGAGTCTCCATTCCTCGATTATGTAATCCGGAGATTTAGAAGTGTATATTTTGAGATGCTTTAATGATCGAACACGGTACAAAGACATATCTTCATACTCTTACAAACTTTCTACCTTAGTGTTAGTAGATTGTGCTTATCTAAAGTTTGACAAATAAATGTATCTAGTTTTCTGTTACAACCTCTGAAGCTGAGTCGTTGAATATCTACTTAAAAAAGCTATAAAGTTGCTTGGCTTTCAATCCCAGATAAATGACGAATACAACTGTAATATATCTTAGTTCAAAACATCTACAAAACGGCATAAAAAGAAACAAAACTGTAGAGTAAACCCGTAAATTCACAAAATCGCAGGTATCGATACACTCGCATTACCCATTCAGCAATAGACCCGCTCATAGAGTCAATAAACACGCAGCAATGCCGGCCGACACATACACACATACATAGTTATAACTACAATGTGTAGTCGTATATCGTGGCCGCGGCTCTCTGTAGGCAGATGCGAATTTAATATCTGTCAGGCGCAGCGCGGCCGGCTGCGGGGCTGCTCGCGTCGCTGTCGCCGTAACTACGAGCAAGTAGGAATTTCCAATGAAGGTTACATATTGGGTGTAATACGGGTAAGATGTTTCAGAGGCTACGAAAAACCGGGTACAAGTAGAATTCCGGTGACGTCAGAAAGTTTTTAAGATCTGCAAAAGTCAATGCATAAAACATACTGAAACACAAACAGACGGTGTGCTGGAAGTGATATCTTTTTAAAGATAAGCTTGCCTTTGTACGTATGACTTTTTCAAAACTTACATGTTGATATACCTATAGTACCTCGTATCGTATCTATGGTAAATTAAACGGGGTTTTTCAACTGCGCTTGCATCTAACTGTCGTTTATTGCCAATTACCATACTGAGAAACAAATTGCTAACTTTATATAAACTAGACGAACCGTACGTGCAAATGCGGTAACACTAACAGAAGTAAAAGCGCCCTCTCCGCTCCAACTCTTATTTCGTTGTTATGAGATGTCTTATTTTACGTATTCGCTGCTATTGTATCAGATGTGAGGTGTGGGCCGCTAGACGGGCGGGGTCAACAAACCATGGATTAACATAAACATGTATACACAGGCACATACATTGGCTTCCGACCCCACACTAGGATTCCCTGAGTCGTGGGATTTCCAAGAACTGTTTTTTCTTTTCTATCAGCCAGGGATCGAACCCGGAACCTCTCAGCCAGTACCGCAGTGCCACAGAGGTCGTCAAACGTTAACATTCTCATTCAATCGCTAACTCCACGTAACACTCGTAACGGAATATAAGGGTAAATTTGCTAAAACCAACGATAAACAGAAAGAAGTGTACTTATAGAAAACAAGTTACATTTTTAAAATATTTAGCAAAAGATTCCAGATTGGCCCGTAAACATACTCAAAACAAATAATTGTGAATAACCTGTAACACCCGTTACATTTTATATACAACATACACCATTACACAACACCACATATAGCAAACAAATATATGTGTACTGTCAAAGTGTAATCATGTAACATACATTTAATTTTGCGACATTGTGGTAAAGATCAGTGAATGACCTCTATCGCCACGTTATTTGGCAGATAGTATAGCATTCTATCTTTTGATCCTAAATTCAAGTTTCAACTCTGTAGTCTTAATAGTTTCTGCATAAAGTTGCTATGAAATACGGACGGACGGACGGACAGACAGACTTGACGAAACTATAAGGGTTACATGTTTCTCTACGGGATCCTAAAAAGGAATACTTTATAAAGAACCTGCTTCAATTAATCCCTATTTGATTATCAACCATTTAAGCAATCTTATCCCAACCCATTAAATACCTAGAATTGAGTAACTCCGGTGACAATCTGTAGTATTCATCATCAGTTCCACTTCACCAATTTATGTTTTCCGAGAACTGCAGCACCCATACTTCACAACATACGCACGCACAATGCTGATCTGGTGCCAATGTAACCAATCGGAAGGTAAATTCGAACAAAAAATGTTTTTCCACATAGGTTAAACCGTCCTGGAGAAATTCCGTCTTGGAGAAATTCCTTAACATACAAAAAAAGCACACAGATCCCGACGAATTGTAAGCCTCCTCTATTGACGACTTCTGTGGCGCTGCGGTTGTGGCCCTGCCTATCATGCGAGAGGCCCGGGTTCGATCCTCGGCTGGGGATAAAGAAAAAACCCAGGTCTGCATGTTGGTTGGTTGTGTGCGACGTCGCTGTTTCTGGTTCCCACGACAGTACCCTAGTGTGGGGTCAGAAGCATTGTATGAGCCTGAATATAAATATTTATTTATTTAAATATCAAAGGATTCATCGATAAGTCGAGATTAGTGCTGATTATAACTGACTCTCTTTCACTCGTGCCTTTCAGACCTTAGTGGCCCAACCCTTGCTGGTAGTAACCAAGGACAGATTTATGCAGCGGAGTTTTTACGACGATATGTTGTCGTCGTGGTATGGAATGGCCGTTGCGACAGCTAATAAAGCGTAGATGCAAATCTAAGCAAATTGTTCGAGCTACGAGTTAGACGCGACCTTGCTCAAGTGTTTGTTAAGACGGATTTTAGCCATAAACCACCCCATTTTCATCGCGATTTTGAACCTCGAGCAATGGTGATCAAATTCAAAACCTTTAACGGGAAAATGGACCATTTTGTAGTCATGGGTCGTGGAGGGGTTAATTAAACTGTTCGGTCTATTTACGAACGACCTCTGTGGTAGTGGAATGTATCGGGTTTGGATCCCGGCTTGGAAGGCAAAGCAGGTCGCCGGATTACTGGATGTTCATATGTTTGTGACGTTGCTGTTTCCGGTTCCCTAGACATAGAGTATCCTAGTGTTAGACCATATTCTAACATAAAGGCACGCTTGCAAGACTTATAAAGTAGTTTTTTTTTAAATACATTTATAACTACGTATGATCCCAGCTACTATCGCTACGTGGTAGTGGTCGTAAAACCCCTCCATCAACCCGCACTGAGCCAGCGTGGTGGAGTATGGCTTAATCTTACTCGTATCCGGATAAAAGCCTGTGCCTCTCGGTGGGGACATTCATGGACAACATTTATTTATTTATGTAATTATGAAATATATTTATGTACCTAAAGTGGCGCCATTCCCTTCTGTGGGGCAGAGGTAATGGCTCTGCTTACCATGCGGGAGGTCCCGCGTTCGATCCCCGGCTGGGGGTAAAGAAAACATAATCCCAGGTCTGGGACTTTTATATATGCGTGACGTCGCTGTTTCTGGTTCCCACTACACAGAGTATTAGGATACTCTGCGTGGGGCCAGAAGCAATGTATGTGCCTGTATGCTAATATTTTTTTTTATATTTAAAAAAACTTTGAAGTACTGTTAACAGTAAGGACAAAGCTATAGGTCGGTCTCCCTTCCCTTTTCTAAGCCAAACAAGGAGAAGAAGAGCGCCGTATAGCTCTGTCCCTACTATTGATATCTGTCAAATGCTACTTCTGAGAATGGAACAATCTGAGGGATATCTTTAAAATGCAGTGAGGAGAATAAGCGATGCGAGAGGAAACTCACAGCACAAATCAAATATAAGGTAGGGTTGATGCCATTTGCATATTCCGTAATGTAGGTAAGTCACCCTGTGTAGGGTGATTACCCCTTCGCCGAGCCCTTTATGAGTCCCCCGATGGTTTTACCCCCACTCCTGTTTTGTACAAACGATGACAAAAGTGCGTGAAGAACTTTTTTTTAACAATTTCACTGAATTGCATCATAAATTAACAGTTTTAAGAAAACCTCTCATTAGGCAGATGTTCTAACAGCAATGATAAACATCGTAAGGTCACCCAAAATTAGCGAAATAACTAAAACACTAAAGGCAACAAATATAATGACCACCAAAAATATTTTTTTCGTACCCAAAATGGGTAAACGATCTTTAAAAGTTGCAGAAAATATCAGAGCAAAATACTGCGGTAGCTCAGGTGAAGGGTAAAGGTCAGCGAAGCGAAGCGTCCTCTATATACTTCATGCTAGGTTGAACATGTAAGAACAACAAAAAATACTTAAAAAGTACACACAACATAAAAAGAAATTTGGTGATCATTTATCCAAACACAATTTGGTGGTCGATTACTAATTCTGGCGGTCGTTTCGAATTTATTGGTAGTAAAATAGGTGCGTTTTTGGTGATCGTTCAAAAATAAGCCAAATCAAATAGGAATAAGGAGAATAAATATGATGTGGTGTGAACTTTTCATGAAAGCACGTTTAAATCATTTTTACCCTTATTGTCGAGCAAAGAGATCGTAAATTGATATTTTCTATGAAATAGCTGACGAATCAATTCCTGTTACCGACTGTACCTAGAGACAGGGCTTTACAATGTGTGCTTCATGTGACAGTTTAATGAATATAATTGAATACAATTTCTTACTTTACTACGTAATACTTTACCTTTGGGAAATTATTGAGATTAGTGCGTAATTACTATGATGAAATGTTTTGTGTTGGTTAACAGTTTAATACCGTGTCACCTAACTTTGCCAATAACTTACGATAACATATTTATCAAAACCAAGCACTTAAAAACATGTTTCACAGTTCACACTAAACATGTTTTCGTAGCCGGTGAAGTGCAAATTTTAACATCTTTAGTGAAATCATAAACTTAAAAACATAAAACGCTCTGTGTTACCTTATCGACAAAAGTAGGCCATTATTATAACACACGTGCAAGTTGAAGGAAATTACAATGAGAGATAAAGTCCTGTCTCACTTTATTTGTATAAATGTAGAGTAACTAAAATGCCCCTTATAAATCTCGACCGCGATTCTATGCCATAATCACCTCTCCTTTTATAATAAAGAAAGAAACGGGAAAGCTGTCATCTCTTTTGAAATAAATGAGGGAGGGAAGGCGGCTGAGATTTTGTGACGAGAGTGGAAACACAATTTGTGTGAAAAATAATGAGGGCAACTAAAAATCACTGTGGCATCGAACCGAACAAAAAGTTGTCTTCTTTTGAGTTGTCAGTTTATGTTGTTAGCCGTTTTTTGACTGTGCGTTTGGATTTTATAATAAAACAAATAGGGAGCAAACAAACATTGAGTTTCACAAATATTTGCTAAAAATTCTAGCAGTCCAGCAATCGCAAATACTTAGCGTGAAGTGGTAGTGAAGCGCTGATTGGACTAAATCGAAACTTTAAGCTGTTGGTTTAGCTAATCTTCCCAACCGATGATTTAGATAAATATCAAACTGTTGATTAACTGAACGCTCTAGTCTAGTGAATATCCAGAGTATAACAGAAATAGGTAGTTAAAGAAGATGGCTTGATCGTTGTATAGACGACTGCCCCTGAGATGTTTAAGCATTGTACTTAGCGATACACAATTTTGAATGGAACATCAGTATTTCATATTTCAAAAGTTTCAGGAACTTATAAAATTACGATCATAAGAAGAAAGAAATGAAAGAAGTTGTTTATTTATTTATCTACACACGTATCATAAAGCCTCTTTACTGCGTACAAAAACCGCGCGTTACGATCAGCATAATGTTAAACTACTTGGTAAAAACTCATTTCTTATCTGAAAAATTACACATTATGACAATAATGTGTAATTTTTCTTCACACATTCAAATTTCGAAAGCCGACGCCCGCCTGCGTTCTGCCCCTAGTTTGTCTGTGAAGTTGGTACTGACATTCAAATTTCGAACGCCGAGGCCCGCCTGCGTGCCACCCCTAATTTGTCTGTGAAGTTGGTACTACAGAACAAGCTAAACAACTGCAGAGCCACAATGCCGGTCAAACATGCGGTTCCTGAATACATCAAAGAGAGCTTATGATATGTGTGTAGATAAACTAGTGTATGTAACTGTACATAATTAGGCATTAAAACTCTCGAGTGATATTATTATGAAACTCGTCTTCGGCTCGTTTCATAAACCCACTCTCGAGTTTCAATGCCTCCATTATGTGTCAGTCACAAAAACTACTATTAAAGATTCGTTATCATCACAGATTATAAAAAAATGGAGGACGTAAAAGTAAAAACAATAAAACTTTTTCAATATTATGTACCTATACAAACTTTAATGAACGTAAATTGCCGGTTATGCAAGCCAAATACTCCATACAAATCAGCTGACGGACGTGCTCAAAATGTATAGAGATGTCAAAAATAAAGTTGCTCTGATCAAATCGGTTTCGTAGTAAAAGTTATTAAAAATGATGTCCACAACAACCCCTTAAAATATGACAAGACCTTTACCTACCTATCCAAAATTATGAAAAACATTTCCTAATAAACTTATGTTCACCAACGAAAACAACTTTTGAGGCCTCTTTTATTAACTTGTAGAAACTTGTAATCAGCTGATCAATCCAACCAATCGGACCAAACTACGAAGAACCAAAGTACTTATAAAGAAGGTATCGCGTAGAACGTTGGCGGCAAATCCACGCTACGTCATTGTCATTCATCTGTTTTTTAACCGACTTCACGAAAGGAGAGGAGAGAAGATAAACATAAACATTTATAGACAGGCATCTGACCCCACACTAGGATATCCTGTGTCGTGGGAACCAGAAACAGCGACATCACACACATATAAACATCCAAGACCTAGGGTTTATTTTTTCTCTATCCCCATCCGGGGATCGAACCTGGGACCTCTCGCATGGTAGGCAGAGCCACAACCGTATCGCCACAGAGGTCGTAAAGAGAGAAGGTTTACAGTCGGGATCTGTGTGTTTTTTATGTATGTTCAGGAATTTCTCCAAGACGGAATTTCTCCAAGACGGAATTTTACCAAGACGGAATTTCTCCAAGACGGATTTGGAATAATATTTTCTGTTCGAAAATTACCTTCCGATTGGTCCCATTGCCACCAGATCAGGATCTGATTATGGGATCCTATAGAAATCGAGCGAACTCTTCAAATATTATTATAATGCAATCCTTTCTGACCATTTCATGAAATGGTTGGCATTTCATGAAATGGTCAGAAAGGATTGAATTTAAAGAAACATGTCTTTTTAAAAGCATTTTTATTCAGCACTACGTAATGTTTTTTGTGATATACATGTCGAACTAACACGAAGACTCCCTCCTGCTGCAGTATTTTTCCCTAAGATATTTCTGCGTTCAATGAAAGTTCTAATTATATATAAGATAAAAATTCGGCGGCGTTCTTTGGGTAGTACCACAAAGTCACTTGTTTATTACATCACCTAAAAAGAAATCTGCTCGAACAAACGTTTTCTTTGATTTACTCTCCACAAATGAGCCGTTCATTAATCGGTATATTTCACCGCCAGCAGTAAATTCAAAACCCATGTGTGCGTGTGTACCTCGGTTGGTACACTTCGTTTGTATATCTCCCACATTCACAAACATGTGTGTGTGTATGTATACTTGAGCTCGATTATCCGTGAAATGGAGCCGGCTTTTTGTTACATTACTCTGGAATCATTTCGCTTCATTAAACGATTACATTTTATTTACCCAATAAATTGGTATTAATTTTTGCGAAAATTGTGCGTGGTTGCCCTTAGCAACATAGCGTTCCAGCATAAATACGGGCTCGTTGGATTTCAATTGGATGGAATATAATATTTTAAAGCACCCTATAAATATCAACATTTAACATACATTGCAAATTGAAATAGTGAATAACTGAATGATGTGTGCAATATAATAAGTGATCAAACGAACTTACCTAGTATTATTGACTTGGGCAGTTTTTAGGATTCCGTACCCAAAGGGTAAAAACGGGACCCTATTACTCCCGACTACCCTAAGACTCCGCTGTCCCTCTGTTTGTCTGTCCGTCTGTCACCACGCTGTATCTCATGCACCGTGATAGTTAGACAGATGAAATTTTCACAGCTGATGTATTTCTGTTGCCGCTATGAGAACAAATACTAAAAAACAGAATAAGGCTCCCATACAATAATTCTTGCAAAACTACATACAAACTTATGATTGCACCTGGTTATGCACATGGAGTGTGAAAGTAGCCGCACTAATAACTTTGTAAACAACATTTTACTATGTAAATCCAAACTATTCACTCCACACCATCCCTACCATTGTACGGTGGTACGGAGCTCTTCGTGCGTGCACTTGGCCTGTTTTTATTACATACTACTGTCTTATATTTGGCTAATAATATACTTGTAAGTGTTATATTTTTTTATGCTTCTTACGTCATTATATATTGGTGTGGTCAACGTATATTTCCTTCTAAATTTTGAATTGTCGGCCAAAACTGCCCAAGTTAAATCTTAACTTTCAATTTGTGTTAAATTACGCAGGTAACTCGATAAGTTTTGACATCTATAAAAGATATTAACAAACTATAAAAGATATTAACAAAAAAAAAACGAAATACTCTATTTGCCGAAACCAACTATTAAAACACTTTTGCCAGTCTTGGTCCGATAGGTCTGAAATTGCGACTTCGTAGGCGGTCACGGCCTCTTCAGCACACGAAAAAAAATCTCTTTTATGTTTTTGATGATCAGGAACAAAAAGAAATCACAGGGAACTTAATCAGGACTCTACGGTTGATGGGGCAAGGTTTCAACACCGGATTCCTCAAGAAAAGCCCTTGTTCTAAGTGACATATGTGACGAAGCGTTGTCGTGATGCAACATGATTTCCCGAACCCTGGTCTTTGGTCTCCTCTCTCGCAGAGCTTGGAAAACTTTCGGCAGTGCTACTGTTATATATGTTATACTGCAATCCAAGTTAACAGATCTATCTATTTTCCAACCCTGTTGTCGGCAAGTTTTCAAGTTTTCTTTTTTTTTACAGTTTTGTCGGCTATTTTTTTCTGAAAAGACCCATACTGACGATTGTCTCTTATTTTCCGGATCATATAGATAAATCCACATTTTATCACCTGTAATGATTTCCGAAACCCGTCTTGACGTTCCGTTTCCAAATCGTAGACGCATTTCGCGGCACCAATCCACATGGACCTGTCTTTCAGTATCTGAGAGCAAATGCGGCATTCAACGACAACAAAGCTCCCTCACTCCAAGGTGCTGATGCAAAATAATGTTATCACTCCCCGATCTAACACCAAGAATCTTCTCGAGGTCCGAGTAGATTCTCGCACCATCATGTCAGTTGTCCACACATTTTTTGCAGTTACTGCCGTTTGTGGGCGACCACTTACTTCTATAGTCATCTTTGAGATATGTTTTACCCCTTTTAAATTCACTGAACCATCTAAAAACTGTTGCTCGAAATGAGGCAGACTCCCCTAACGCTGATTGTAATCGTTGAAGGCTAAGTTTTTTAGTAAAACCAAATTTAAAATAATAAAATATCATAGCACTCAAATGTTTGCGATTAAGCTCCATCGTTGCAAAGAAAAACGCGGGAACCCTCCTAGTAAAGTGACTGGAACATAATTATTTTTTAAATCAGCAAACTGGCTACTTGCTTTCTATTTTTATAGTAGTTTATGGTACCAATACATAATGAAGGGCATGAAAACTCGAGATCAATCAATGTAATAAATATCTATATCATATATTTTTTTTTATTAAATTTATTTTATCTGCACACGTATCATAAGCCCTCTTTACTGCGTCCAAAAACCGCACGTTACGACCAACATAATGATATACTACTTGGAAAAAATCATTTTTTATCTGAATATTGATACATTATGACCATAATGTATAAATTCTCGACAAATTATGACATTCAAATTTCGAACGCCAACGCCCGCCTGCGTGTCGCCCCTAGTTTGTCTGTGAAGTTTGTACTACTGAACAAGTTAAACAAGTGCAGAGCAATGATCAATGCCACAATGCCGATCGAACATGCGGTTCCTGAACACATCAAAGAGAGATTATGACATGTGTGTAGATAAACTCGTGTATGTAATGTTTTATTTTGTAAGCTTCTTTCATTTAACGTTTTACACATTAATTTGGTCCAACTAGATTTGCTAAGAATAACGATGAAGCGATGGCTATTTAATTAACAGTACGAACAACCCCTTTCAAATATTTCTTATGGGAACATTAATATCGCTGTTTTTGACCAAAGGTAAATTTGAAAATTATTGTTCATACAAAACTCCCACCAAAGATTGAATGTGACATTGTATTGTTTGATAATGGTTTCCGCCAGCGAAGCCAGCTGCAAATTCAGCGCCTCTTAGGTAGCCACGTCAGATGAACGCCGCCTGGAAAGCAGCGCGGCACCCAAAGTAAGGATTGGGTGGAGGCAGTGGTGCTCCCTGAAATTGGACTGCAACAAATGCTTATTGGGGTTCAGATATATGATCTCTGATAAAAGCAACTCTTGCATCAGGGGTTCCAAGGTTGAGACGGCCAATTAAAAAAGACTAGAATTCCGGTTGCTGCGTCATCAGTAATTTTCCGTAAGAATTTTAAAATGAGGGTGACCTGTGGAAATGCATAATAGAACATCGAACTCCATTTAATTGTTAATGCATCTACTAGTGCAGCGTTTGGATCCGGTTTCCATGATAGAAAATTTTCGCACTTAGCATTTATGCAAGACGCAAAAAGATCAATTTCAGGACGTCCAAATCGTTGAGTAATTGATTGAAATGCCAGAACTGACAACTCCCACTCTGTGTCGGGATTGATCTCTAACGACTCCGCATCAGCACAGTTCTCCCTCGCATTTATACATGATGCATATAACCAGACATAACGTTTTTCGCACCATTGCCAAATAGATCTAGCAAAGTTATTTAAATGGGGAAATTGAATCCCACTCCTTCTGTGGACGTATTATAAGGCTGTTGTATTATCGATGCATAACAATATCGCACAATCAGACTCATCACTTGCAAAACTCTTTAAGCCCAAGAATACGGCCAGCAGTTCCAATTAGTTAATGTAGTGTTTTTTCTCAGTGGTCTTCCACGTGCCATTTACTTTCTTATCACTACATACTGCACTCCAGCCTGTTCTGAAAGCGTCGGTGTCAATTTCAAGTTTGTGCTCTAAAGACTCATAGGGCAGTATGTTTTATAAATGTTAGTCCTCCACCAGTCCAAGTCTTCCGAAATATCATTTGGGTGATGTATTTTTGCAGAGCAAGATACTTTTCTCGCTCTAAATTAGTGTGTATAACCAGCCTTATCTGACACTGAGTCAGGCTGCGATAAGAAAACTCATCAGCTGGACAAAATCTCGTACTGTGCATCTTGGAAGGTATTAGAACTTGTCTACCATTGTGCCATACTTTGACGCTTATCAATAGGCAAAGAGACAGACAACTTGAATCCATAGCAAATCCTAAAAATTTGCATGACTTTTGAGGCTCCAATAAACTTTTTTCGTGGTTAATAATAAAGTATGTCGCCCAAATATATCAAAGATTTGTTACCAAGGCTTCGTAAATAGGACATTATCTCCTGATAATGCCCTAATAGTGACGATAATGAAGGATCATCAAATTATTGAATACCCAGATTGCAACTGACAAGCCATAAGGCAAGGAAGGCATCAAATTCATATGTATTAATTTTACCAGATTCTACTTGCAGATGGACATTCTACAGATGGACAGCAGAAGCGGTATCCAGGCTCTTAAATGTTTCAATTTATCAGTAGCTACTAAGTAGGAAGTAGATGTGGAATTACTGTTTGATGTACCTTATCTTCTCCGCAAGGGTGTTGCCGAGAAACAAATTATCTAGCTCAGCCTCCTGAATCACGTTAATTGTGGTCTTTTCTGTAGAAAAGACAGAATACGACAGCTTTAGCTTATGTATTTTAAAGCGACTGCTATTTTGGCATTCTTGAGTAACTCGTCCATAGCGCTGTTAATGGTGTTGATACCTATGCCGAAATGTTACTGCACATCGACTAGCTTTTTGTCACGGTAACGGACTATACCCGAGACAGCAGCGGAGATCCCAAAGTCAAGGTTTGGTGCATCTAGAAGTCTACAATTATAGATAATCATATATTCTAGCATAAATTTTGTTTTATTCTTGTGATTCGGTATTACGTTCGTTTGTAGGTTCTTAAAACGACATGATATCGGCATTATTCCCGTTGGTAACTAAAACACAATACAAACTTTTTGTTTCACGCGTTAAATAATATACACATTTACGTGCGTCCACAGGGTACAAAACATTGCGCGCAAACCACTTTGCCTCGCAGATATAACAGCAATTGCGGAAAAGTTGATTGATAACATACATTGTATGAAACAAAGAAACGGTGGTAAACTTGCAGTTAACCATGTTATAAAGTATGACTCGCAGTCAAACCCAATAGTCTACGATCTAGTAATCGACTCGCAGTCGATCAAAAGATAGGTCAGGTAGGTTATAAATAAATTTAGAAACACTAGGCTTCACAAAAGAAAAGGCCCGGTGGGCGAAACTAAATTCTACCTTATTACTTCAGTGAAACGGACGCTGTCACCGGGCCTTTTATTTTGTGAAGACTATTCTAAGACCTTCATCATCCGAATATATCACTCGTTTCTTACGTCCATTATCACTTTCTTCTAGTTTCCGAAGCTTAATATAGTACCTATCGATGTTTCCTTCAACTGTACACTTTGGCATTTTCATTTATTTTTGCGCACACGGCACGTGCGTTAGTTGCTTTGCAAAATAAAGCAAAATGAAGTATGAAAGTGACGCCGCTGTGGCTTTGAAATCGGAAGTATAAACGTACTTTATTGATTTAAAACATCGATTAAATTACTCTAATAGAAAGAATTGTTGCTACTAGGTTAAAGGGACTAACTGGTGTTATAATTATAATGAAATATAATAATATGATGATTGATATTCAATTCAGTGTAGGTATCAGATTAAGTTAGTTTTCATGATATCTACACAGTAATTCAAAAATGATTACCTAACCATAAACCATCATTACGTCTTATGATTTCCAATAAAGTTACACAATTCTCTAACAAAGAACAACAATTTTATAAACCAAATCTCAATCTGCGGACCGTCTCTGCAAACACTCATTTCTTCTATTAAATCAAGATGATTGCGCAACAAACAAAATCTCTACTGGTCTCTACATTGCAACCCAAATGTTTCTGATTCATAATTCAGTTTGATAAACTTCGCAAAATGACAGACAGATAACTTTAGAATCTCGAATGGGAACGAATCTGGGACGGAACGAACTTTGAGCCAGACCCTTGTAATGATATCAAACTTGTCCCCTAACAAGGTAACCCGCTCGGGCGCACAGTGGACTGTATTACAATGGTGTACAGTCCAAATGTGGCTGGTGAACTCGTAAAGATCGGCATCGCCGCCCACCCCTTTTCGGCTGCTTGTATTCATGAGAGGAGAAATCGATATGGTAGGTGGTAATGTTTATATTAACACAATGGTTCTCTCTCAAATGATTTATTAACTTTCCGGTATAATAAGTAAGCGTTATTTACCTCATAAGAATAGAGAAGATTCAATTCAATCCTAGGTATGCAGCTTTTCATGATGTGTACAATGTACGCTGTACATAAAATAAACGCTGGTTATTAGTACACTTATCACTGTGTTAGAAAATTATTTAAACAATACCCGTGTTACTACAAAAAATATTAAACAGCATTTAACCTCAAAACAAACGTCAAATCCCATACACTTTTGTTTTTAAACAAGTGTTGAACAGTAGTTTACTTTTTTGTGGTAACGGCCTATATATTCTTCGTCTCGTCAGTCATTTTAAAGTGACCGTTATAATTAAGAACAACAAAAAAGAACGAAATTCCAGAGATACCGGTGAGCTCTGCTGTATCTGATGTTAAAACAACTCACATTCATGTTAATATTTTGCATCAAAAACTCTGCTTATATAGTTACATTTCATCAGAATTAAGAAAAAACCCTTTTTTAAGTTAAGAGATAAGAGGTAGGTACCCGCTGGAGGCTTTCGAGGAAAAGTTTCCATCTCGGAGTTACTTCCAGGGATAAAAGGAAACATTATGTAAATAAGGGGAAAGTTCATGATTAACTTTAAAACCTGACTTTGTTTAGAGGCCTTATCAACAAAATAAGTTGCTTTGGTTTCGTACCAACACACCTTTATTGTTTCAACTTTTGTAAGTTAGATTTTGATATAATTATTTATTTATTATTTATCCATCCGATATAAGCAAAGGGTTATGGGAAAAATATCAACCACATTGTCATATAAATTTGGAAAATATTGGCTTACTACAGTATTAAATATCCTGAAAAAATAAACGATTTTTAAAATCTTAAATCAAAGAATAAAACACTTACTGATTACTATAGGAAGTATAAAATTACATAAAATCTGGTAATGTAATAAAAACTATGTGGAGTTTTATAAATGAATGAACAAATAAAAAAACAACGAAAGAAACTAGATTATACTATAGATACGAAATTTAGAACTGAAAATTAACAACTCTGTAATCAATGATCCAAAACAGATTACGAGTATTTTTAACCACTACTTTGCGTCTATAGGAGATGAGAGTGCATCTCAAACCTCGCCAAATGCTAATAATGCTAACGGCAATAAGCCCCGCGTCCGCGCGACACTCTATCCTTCCGAAACGACATTTCTTAGCCCAGTACAACATAAGGAAGTAGGTATTAACTATTCTAAAAATCTTAAGAATAAAAAAGTTGCGCAGTAGACAAGATTCCACCCAGTCTACTTAAAACATGTGCAGAACAATTGACATTACTCTTTTTTTACTTATTAACCAATCATTTAATGAAGGTGTATTCCCCGACCTACTAAAAATATCCTTAATAAAACCTAAACATAAGAAAAATTCCAAATAAGATCCCAGTAACCATCGCCCTATTGTTCTCTTACCCTCTGCCTCAATATTTTTTTGAAAAAGATAATTGTACGCCTTCTGTGAAAAATTTAGACTCTTTGATAACTCCCAAAATGGTTTCCGGAAGAACAGATCGACCAATTTAGCTGTTTATAAATATATATTTATAAACAAGAGGCCCTAAAAATGATCAATGATAAAAAATACGCAATAGGTATATTTCTTGACATGACGAAGGCATATGATAAAGTTCAATTTCAGATAGTATTAAATATTTGCATCATACTTAATAAACAGACAACAAATTGTAGAAATAGAACATTTTGATCATAAAAACGCAGAAATAAAAATAACAAACAGCCAATCTGGTAGAATATCAGTAAACGCATCAATCCCACATGCCGAACCAATAACGCTATAAACGATAATGAACTCTATCCTTGACAAAACTGATAAGTGGCTACGTGACCACAACCTAGAGATAAACTATAATAAGACAAAAATAATGACATTTCATCCCTATCAAAAACAAGCGTTAGACATAAATTTCATATGTAATGACATTAAAATAGAATCAGTTAACGAATTCACGTTACTCGGCTTAAGTATTGACCATCACATTAATTAGAAAAATCATATAAACAAACTAAAACTAAAATTATCACGTTATATGCACTTCGCGAAGTCAAAATATCTACGGATTTAAAAACCGCACTTGTCAAGTATTGTGGATGCTCTTGGTTAAGCTATGGCGTTATTCTTTGGGGAAATAGCACAGACGTACTGTCACTTTTGACCCCTCAAAAAAGACTCATAAGGATGTTGGTCAACATAAAATGGATTAAAATAAAACTATAAATATGAGCAGCTGTTGTTGCTGGGGTTGCCAGCCGCGGAGATATGAAGTACGTTCGTTGAAAAACCTTCTGAACATCATGATTTCATGATCCTTATTTTAGCTTCATAGGGACTCTGTCTGATCAAACATTGCTGTAATCCGTTACATGACTGAAGTAAGATAATGACTACTCGTATAGCTCAGCCATTTTAACCTTTAATAGGGCGGTGGTTTTAAATGACGCCACATAATTTTCAACCTTATGACTTGGTAATACATTCGCAAAACAATGAAGAGTTCTGCATGCTCAGGCCCTATTAAAGGTTGACGCAACATGAATGTCTGTATTACGGTTGGGAGGATTATAATAAAAGCGCAGTTCGTATGCTGAAACAAAGGCGATATTTCATCTTGCTAGCTTATCAGCTGAACTAGGTAGGAGGGGAAAAAATAATTATCTTTAATTACATTCGCTTTACTATTAAGCTTAGTATTCTAAAGTTAACGAGAATATACTGGAATGTTTACGTTCAAAATAAAAGATTAAAACACTGGCGACACAATAAATAAAACCTTAAAAGTCTCAAATTTGGTTCACCCGTTTCTTACTTTAGCTGATAACTTTCTAACTTCCGAACCGATTTTCACCAAACTTTGCTAAGAACCATCACGTTACAAGAAACGGCATTAAAATCCGTAGACCCGTTTGAGAGCTAGGGTACCACGGAAAGACATGATACACACACACACAGACAGACACTTCAAACTTATAACACCCCTCTATTTCGTCGAGGGTTCAAATCATCTAGAGATACAATCGAACAACAAGTTTTTCAGCCATTTAATATATGAACTCAAATATTATAATATTAAGTACCATGTGTTTATTCAATTATAATGATATAGATTCATTTAGTGTGTAACACATTTTCACATAATGAAGTGTCCATAGTTATATACATGATATAATTTACATATATAGTATTAAGTATTATTTAACGAAGGCGTGATGGGTAATCGAGACCTCCCAATGGTGCTTATCCTGGCATAAACTTGTCGAGGTCGTCATTACCAAATGTTAATTAAACACAAACTCAGTCCTCTAGAGATAGGGTCGAAAAAACCGGTCAAGTACGAGTCAGGCATGTACACGAAGAGTTCCTTACAATAATAAAAGGCAAAAAAGACGTCTCATACATGAAAGAAGAAGAAAAACTTAAAAAACACGTGCTGATGATTATGTTGTTATAGCGGCAGTAGAAAATAAAAATAAATAAATAATAAATGAAGCTCATTAAAGTCCCCGCCGACGGGCACATGTTTTTACCCATAATGATAATGATATATTACCAATAAATTATGTCTTATGTCTTACTCAGATACAAGTAAGATTAAGCCATACTCCACCACGCTGGCTCAGTGTGGGTTGGTGAAGGGGTTTTACGACCACTACCACGAATCAATAGTAGCCGGGACCTACAGCTTAACGTGGCATCCGTAACACTGAACGTCCGATAATGTACTTGAGATAAATTAATTATCTCATTGGTACATGGTCAGGGTTCGAACCTGCATCTCCTGTGTGAGAAACAAGCGTGAAACCCTTTAGACCGCGGAGCTTCGGAGCACGGAAATACATACTCACATACATACATACATACTTAATACAGCCCGCCGATAGACAGACGGACGGACAACGGAGGCTTAGTAATAGGGTCTCGTTTTTCACCATTTGGCTTTGGAACCCTAAAAAGTGGAATGCGAACAGACGCGTGGGATCATTGAATTACGTTATGCAGAGTGGGGTGAATGAAATGCAAATTACGAGTTTGTCCCAAATCCGAGGAGGCGTAATTCAGAATTAAAATTACACACTATAGTGTGTAACAGAAAGGTGCGAAACTCAATAAAATCTACGTCGAATAAAATTAGTATAACCTTAACCTGTATTTTTGCTATCTTGAATTGCAAAAGACGTGATGATGATTGTTTTTTATAGATACCTAAATCAAATTATTTTTCTATTTTAAAATAGTCCAGAATAATGTCCCTTATAATAATACTAATTATTATTATTAGCCAAGGTATTCTCGCTGCTGAGTAAAGGCCTCTCTTCCCCTTTTCCACTTTTCACGCTGCTGTTCCCACCAGTTCTTGTCGTGTTCCTTCAGCTCGACACTCCAGTGCTTCCTGTGGCGACCATGTCCCTGTTTTGCATTTGGGATCCAGAGATATGTTAATTTAGCCCATCGATGTAGTTGCATACGAGCAAAGTGGCCGGCCCACTTCAATTCGGCCACTTTTTCCGCTACGTCTTCTTTTTTAGTTTTGGAGCATAACTCGATCCAACAACTGACCCCTAGCACTGTGCTCCATATTTCGCTGGCAAACCTGAAGTTTGGATGTTAGTCAAGACCAAGTCCGAGCTCTATAGTTAAGGACGGGAAGAATACACATACCCATAAGTTTACGCTTCAGAGGTATAGGAAGATTTCCTTTCATCAGCTCTTTCATCGACTAATAGCTCTTCCACGCGTTATAAATTCGTCTTTTGACTTCTTTCTCTTATCTGGCCTGATAGGAGACTATTTGGCCCAAGTAGAATGTATTCTTGGACACATGCAACTCTTGACCCATCCATGGTCCACTGCTGTTTGACATGACCATGATTTTTGACATATTAATCCGCAGTCCCATCAGCAGGCTTGCCACGCTTAGGTATTGTAGCATCGACTGCAGCTCTCCTGCAGAACGAGGAAACAATAATAGGGTGTTGTCGGCAAAGCGAAGATTTGTCAACCTTGCTTCGCCAATTTCGATGCCTTTCTGTACCCATTCCGGTGTTATTTAACTAAAAAAGACCTCTAACGTGCTTGTGAATAGTTTCGGGGAAAGCGGATCACCTTGCTTTACCCCCTTTTTAATTGGGCAGGAAGGGCCGGCGTTTTGTAGTTTGATGGCGGCTGTATTAATATATGTCGGAATAAAAACTTGTATTTTTTGGTTGGGGATTCAAAAATAGATGTGGTTCAAACTATGAAATGCTTTACTGTAGTCTACAAATGTGAAATAGAGAGGAAGATGAAACTCTTGATCTTTTTCAATGAGCTGGTTGAGAGCGTAAAAATGGTATTTGGTTGACATTGCTGGTCTAGATTCTTCCCGCTCCACTGGTTGTGCTTCAATCACTTTTATGAAAGCCTTGTAAAGGTGTGATACAATGTTGATTAGTCTGTAGTTGCCAATATTTTTGTATGGAAGCACAATCTCCGAGTGACACATGTTTTTAGGAAATTGCCCAGTGTGTGTAATGGAATTAAACAGGTTACACGACCAATACAAATATAAATACTAATTCGTTAATTTTGCGTAGGTATGGCTAAAACATAATTTATAGTTACAAAACATTTATAGGCACTGTATATCTAGGCACGGGGTAACATGCAAAATAGCACCCAATTAGTGCAATACAATACAATTGCATTTTTTTAAACAGGTAGGTTCTTAATTTTATGTCAAAACTATTAAACATACAAAGATAATCAAGGATATAAAAATAATATTTAAATAACACATTGCTTAAAGACTCCCCTTAATTTATACATACTTATATAAGTTGGTAAAGTGGTAAAGTAAAGCAAATTAATATCCCAGCCAAAGGTTTTCATGCCTTGCGTACATACGCTTTTATTGTGAGAAACTGTCAACTGAATTCATTGAGTTGACAGTTCATTCTAATAAAATGATAATTCCAAATTCCAAATTCCAAATGTGTTTTTTACTGTAGATATTTACATATACATAGCAATCGTCATTTTTTGCCACTTCTCTACATTGGACCACTGTCGGAGAAGAAGGGCGTAGAAACTCCCACAGATTGATTTTTAGATCTCTTTTTAAAAATCGCCTCTGCTTAACTAATACAAAATATAATATTTAGACATTATCATAATTAATAAGCAGGAATAAATAATTACAAAATTATTATCAGCAAGGTCTGTGTTGAGCCAGATCTGAGCCTGAGCCTGTCTTTTTCGACAAAGTCGCTTTAACATGGATTTTAAATTGCTCAAATGGCAATTTCAAGATCTCCAGAGGTATCTTGTTGTAATAGAGAATGCATTGACCCTTGAAAGAATTGCTAACCTTCGCGAGTCTAAACCGGGGCGAAAGTAGTCTGTGATTATTTCTTAGGTTAACATTACAGCTATCGCTAAGTTTGGGAAATTTTGTAAGGTTCTTGCGTACATACATTATCTTTTCGAAAATAAATTGACTGGCTACAGTTAGTATGTCAATTTCTTTAAAAATCTGTCTTAAGGAGTCTGTGCGTTTTAAATTATAAATTGCTCGAATAGCTCTTTTCTGTAAAATAAAAATAGTTTGAATATCCGCTGCTTTCCCCCACAACAAGATACCATAGGACATGACACTATGAAAGTAACTAAAATATACTAGCCTAGATGTAGCCACATCCGTGTTTTGTCTGATGTTCCTAACAGCGTAAGCCGCAGAACTTAATTTACCAGCCAATTTTTCTATGTGGGGTCCCCACTGCAATTTGCTCTCAATGGTTATTCCAAGAAACTTCGTGTCATTTACTAATTCTAACGTATTGCTGTCCAACACTAAACTGGTCCCAACTTGCCTGACATTTGGAAGTGAGAATTTGATACATTTGGTTTTACCAGCATTTAACAATAAATTGTTAACTGCGAACCAATTCAAGGTTAAAGATAATACTCTATTGACATCATCAAAATCTTCTTTTTGTCTTTCAATTTGAAGACCAGTGAAGTATCATCAGCAAACAACACTATGTCAGTCAATTTCTCCACCATAAAAGGCAGATCGTTAATATATACCAGGAATATGAAAGGGCCTAATATGGAACCTTGTGGAACGCCAATTTTTAACCCCGATTCATCAGATTTAACGCCGTTGACTTCTGCCTTTTGAATTCTATTGCTGAGGTATGATATTAGTAGATCCAACGCTTTATTTCTAACTCCGTAATGGTTTAATTTCATTAGTAACGTATCATGATCAACACAATCAAATGCCTTCGACAGATCGCAAAAAACACCGATAGCATCCTGTGCGGCTTCCCATGCAGAATAAATATGAGATATAAGGGTAATATGAACGAAGATGCTAACCGTACTGTCGCACACTGTCGCACCGGGGAGTGCGCGGAGAGGTGACAGGGGAAGCGAGAGAGGCGCCGCATTCCAGCGAGGTGCACAGATATTCTGACCGGCTAGTAACAACATCATCACCTATCTTTAAGCAGAAATCATTATCCCTTGGTATAACTTTGCCAGTTTCACGGTTTATGATTTGCCAAACCGTTTTCATTCTATTATTTGAATTTTGTATTTTTCTATTTATGTGTAAAGTTTTTGCAGTTCTACAAACCAACTTGAAAGTTTTGGAATATTTTTTAACATAGTCATGAAATTTTATATCAAAGTTATAGGTTTTTTGTTCATAAAGATTATACAAGATAGCTCTACTTTTAGGAATTCCAAATGTTGCCCAGTCATTAAATTTAGATTTACCGTTGTTAGCACTGACTTTCTTTAATTTAAAAACTGTATTGAATTCTGTTTGAATAATGTTGAAGAAGTCAGAATATATTTTGTTCGGGTTCTGTTCATCAAAATCCGGTACTGGCAAACCCATATCTAAGTTTTTCATATACATCTCTAGTCTATGGGATGTAATAGGCCTATAAAATGATGGATCAGTCTTATTTTTACTAGCAATTTGGAATGAAACTGTTTGACCACTGAGATCGGATGGTAAACAGTTAATTACATTTTTACCTGTGAATGCACAGTCACAAAAAACGTTATCTAAGCATGTTTGGCTGGTAAGTGTAATTCTAGTCGGCTCTAGAAATACATGACATAAATTAAATGATTTGAACAGAGTTATTAATCGTCGCTTCAGTATTGTATCTACAAGCAGATCTACATTAAGATCGCCACAAGGGCTTCCTCCATAATTTTCTCGAATATTTCAAAATTTCCATGGCCTTTTTCATCTCTTGGAGGTCTGTAGACACAAACAATAATATGGCTATCCAACTCAACACAAGATACCTCTATTTGTCTTTCCACAGTAAGTGTAAGAATATCTTTCCGTTGTTTCACCTTATTATTATTTTTTACTAAGATTAAAGAACCACCTCTATCAGCAGTCTTTCTATTGTAACAACTGACAATTTTGTAATTATTTATGTTAAAAGACAACATATTTTCCTTCAACCAATGTTCTGTAATACAAATAACATCAGTGTCCGAATTATTAAGAAATAATTCTAATACAAGTTCTTTGCCAGGTAGCCCCTGCATGTTTTGATGGGTAATATTTATGTGGGGCTTACCCTTTGTCTGAATATTATTTAATATTGGGATATTATGACTTATTTGATTTGGGCAAGACATTTTTGATCTCCTATGCTTGCTTGATATATTTATTGGCTTATGTATGCTAGAGATTTCCTCTATTGTCTTAAAAACTAATTTAAATTACTTGGAATGTCTTCCAATATCCCTTCTCTGTGCTCATTAGAAGCAGTCAGGTTAGCCAAATTCTTGGCTGTAATACTAAAAAAATAAGATAGCGACACAGCTACCTGTCGTTTGTAAAAATCTGAAAGGTAGTAACTACCTTTGGTTAAATAAATTTTTTTTCTAACATAATTGTTAGAGTCAATCAAATGAAACAAACTATTATTATATGACATTGTATGTAATGTCATATTTAGCTTATATCTAAGATCATTTTCAGCTTGTGGCAATCTTTTACTATATGGGAATGTAAACATAACAATTTTATTAAAATTCAGTGAGCAAAGTGTTTCAAAATATTTAATTAGGTCCCATTTGTTTACCTCACCCCTATTTCCAAACATGAGTATTAAGTTTGATTCAGGTGTCAGATCAAGTGTCTTTATTATTTTTTGCATAACATCATGAAAACTGGAGTTTGGTAAACAGTTATTTATGACTGAGTGTCCCAACTTATTCAATAATATGCCTAAGTTTCTTCCAATTTCATCACAAAACATGACAGTTTTGCTTGTGATGCTTTTGTGCGACCCTGAAATCCTGGGTCGGATACTTATTTCAAGGCTCGTGGTTGAAGCTGGTCTCTCCGGCTGTTGCAAGGAACGTTGGCAGTCACACAAATGATTGGCCACCAAAGAGTCATAGCGTTCCTGATTACTATGAGACAGTTTAAGCAGCTCATCCATGGCCAGGGAGTACTCCTCAATGGCCTCTTGAGATTTTTCATAGCGGGCAGTAATAGATCTCAAGCAGCCATTGACGGTGGCAAGTTCAGACTCAAGATTTTGCAGGTCTTTCTCATATTTTGTTTTATTAATTTCTAACTCTGCCATACACATTTTAAACTTTTCCAAAATTTATATTTTACTGTTATTATATAAACTAATCATAGTAAAGTTAAGTTGTTTTGTCAGTGATTTCGGTATCTGAGAGTAACTATGATTCATATATTGATTCACATACCTACATGAAGTGTGAGCCTCCATAAAGTGTACTTAACGAACAAAGTTGAAGGGGATCATGTTTAATAGATAAAATCTATTTAAATAAAAACCGTTCTCCTTCTTATTATTTTAATAGGTTTTTTCATTACTTTGTAATTAATAACTGTAAAGTAAATATATATATACGTTCAGTTACTTTTGCATATTTTTATGATTATTATGATTTTTGTTTGTTTGCTAAAATAGAGATACCAAAATGCGCTATTAGATTCCTCTATTCATACCGGGAGAAATCTGGGCACAAGCACCAATATCACAAAACAAGGAGCTCGGATTCAAAGCGTATTGAAATATCGACCTCAAAAGAAATTCAACAGAGACTTCTCGAACATACAAATTGACTTTTGATTTTAATTCATGCTCAAAGAACGACCGCAAAGACTCGCTCCCTCTATAACTAAAACGAAAAGCCTTAAGGGGGCCATTTCCAATTACAGACTAAAGCGTTAATAGCATCACTCGAGTTCGACTCACGAAAGTAATTGTGAGGCAAACAGCTACACACAAGGATCTTGTTAGTTGTACACAGTCCACAAGAATTCCAATTTATAGGAACAATGAAAGGAGCAACAACAGGGAGCTCCCAAACCGAAGTACCAGAATGACTGTTCGGAGTCCAGTGAAGCGTTAAGGTCAGCGAATAAGCCCTTAATAAAAAGGGAAGTGGCCTATGAGCGTAGGTAGCATCCTTCGAATATATCGAATACTTCCAACATAGCGCAGAAGCTTTTCGCATTGTATTATGGCAACAAATATAATGATCACCAAAATATTTTTTCATACCTACCCAAAATGAGTAAACGATCACCAAAAGTTGCAGTAAAATATCGGCGCAAAATACTGCGGTAGCTTAGGTTAAGGGTAAAGGGGGTGAGCGTAGCGAAGTCCTCCCAACCCGGAAAGCAGTCCTATAACTTAACCTTATAGTGCTACAACGCTGTGTAAACGTTTCATAACAGTGATGGTGGTGACCTTGTGTTCTATAAAAGCGTTCAAGAACTTTGTTTTGCTCTATAAGCATAAAGTGCAAATATGACCTATAAGAAAGTGATGTAAACATTTATAAAACAATTTTTTGGAACCTTTATAGTTATATCGCTATATCAATTTCTAATGATACTTAGAATAGAAGGATACTGCTCTATAGAAGTGATAACAGATACCTTTATTCATCATATTTGTGTTGTAATAGTTCCAAGTGTATTACTATAGTGCTCTAGTTTTAACTATGATAAATACTCTACTACTAGACGATATAGTCTTATTGTAGTTATTGAAATCACTGTTATAGTATCTAGTGGGTTAGTAGAAACGAAAACTCTACAATAGAGCAAGTTTGTGACATAGCCAATAGTAAAAACACGCTTATGTGACGCAACTGTACTATAATAGCACAAAAATGTATCTTATAGTTCCACTAATATCATGAATTTAATGACTTTTTTGGTTTCTTACAGTACATTTTGGTACTATAACAGAGTATCTATCACCTTTATTACACGTAAAACGCATGTAAGGGGTAAACAATTAGTTATATAAGGACTATTATGCCCTATAATTATGATTTTAAATTCGCTTTTAGAACAATACTTGGCCATTTTTATTCATGGTGAATTCGGTAGGTTCCGTCCCATTTGGGTGTACGTACTTGGTTTTTTCTTCTAAAATGGATAATAGAAATTGGAAAATATTTAAATTAATTTTAAAACGCTATAAAAAGCAACATTATCTACAAAATAAACTAACAGTAGTAGCAACCAAAGTCAAGTTGAGAGAAGAATTAAGGAGAATGATTCCGTTGAATCGTTTATCTTGCGATAAAGAACATACCTAAAGACTCCAGTGATTTGTGACAAGTAAAAAAAGACTATTATTATATATAATAAAACTAAATTTACCATTTCCTGGATGCGCCTCTATAACGCACTTCCGTTAAACATGTTACCACTAGAATCCTTAAAAGTGAGATATACTATGGTGCCAAGTTTTTTTCAAGATTGTGAAGAAAATAAAAAAATAAAACAATTTACATCTTTAGGTATCCTCAACCCATATTTAACCCATTCAATTGGAATTCTTACAAAAGCAACTAACCCGACTGCATTTTCATTCAATACCATACACAAACATATATACGCTCGAAAAACCTTCCTTTCTTGTGCAGCTGGGTAAAAATAAAACTTTTAGTGTTTTATATAGATTACCGCAACTAACCCCAAATTCAATCTGACACAATGAAAACATCGTAACGACAAGTACTATAATGGCCCTTGTGGCCGTAATGTGTTATAATTTTATAAATATTTTTGCTAAAACTCAAACATTCTTGGGGGGCACTTGAAATTTGTGGTAAACCATACCCTAGTTCATCAATAAAACTGCGGTTGCACAACATTTCCAACATTATAGTCAAAATATCATTAGGAATAATCCAACTCACCTCTTAAGAGTCACAGGAATGTGAATCCTAATATATATATATATTTTTTTAAAACACAAAGAGTTCTTGCAAATTTTGACAGAAAAAATACTATAAAGACTCCTATTGAATCCAGAGGATCACTATTTTGAAACTTTCGACCCTGCTATGTAAATTTTATAGTATGAAAAAGTACTATAAAGAGTCCTTTTGAGGCCAGTACATCACCATTTTGAAACTCGCGACACTGCTATTTCGTTTCTATAAAACTGATTAGTCATGTGTAACACTTCTTCTGATTAGTTTATTGTTCTAAACAGTGATATAATTTCGCCACTTTCGAACAACTATTACATTCTTAGGGACATTATAGAACCAAATTCAGTGTTTTCTAAAACGTTCTAAGAGCTTTTATAGGACCACTTTTTGTTGCTTGGGATTTATCCTTCATGTTAGGTTGAACATGTAAGAACAACAAAAAATACTTAAAACATAAACGCATAAAATATTTAAAACTTAAAAAGTGTTTTTGTTGATAATTTTTTGCTGTGCAAATCAGTATTTTTGATGTGCTATTAAATACCAGCCTTAATATTTTAGTACAATACTGCGAATAATATGATAATAGGCTGAGTAAAATGCCTTTTTTCTTTATATCAGCTTCGCTAAATAAAAAGTATACTCGTCTATATAGCTATAGGTATATTTTTGTACATCTTTTTGCTCAGTAAAGGTTGCCCCAGCGGCAGTATAAGGTAGCATACCTACTCGCTCCCAACTCACACGGTATTGGTACATTCCATTCTGACGCAGTTATTTTAGATGTATGGCTATTCTCCAAACGATCGAATGGTTGAAAGTTAGAGACTTCCGCCGTTTTAATGATTGCAACAAAATTTGCTAAGCTTCTATAACCTAACTTAACTACATTGATCTAAAATTAGAATAAAACTAGGTAATTTATACAGCTATTTTCAACTGGATGGAAACATGTTTGAATCTGTTCTGCGCTATGCGAATTTGACCGTAAGATTGTCAAAACCGTTAGTTTATAAACTAACACGTTAGTTTATAAACTATCGATAAATTTTAAACCAGACCGACAGGGTTTAGAATTTAATGTCAACCTAACAAGAAGACTGTTCGGAGGCTTCGCTGCGCTCGCCCCCTCTAGTCTTCACCTAATCTACCGCAGTGTTTGCCCTGGTATTTCCTTTGCAATTAAAGTTTAAACCAGTTCACAATTAAACGGGTTTATTATAGACCAACGCATCTTCTCGTAAGCAGTGCGGTACAGTTTACAATGTATCGATAGTTTGTAAACTGATGAGAAAAAAAAAATAGATCATAAACTAACGGTTTTGACAATCTTACGGTGACATATACAATATACAGGATGTCTGGTAGATCGATGCAAAGACCTAAACCGAAGTTAGTACAAACCATTTGAAACCATATGAGCCAAATATACATATGGCGAAGTCTTACCCTTAAATTTTTATTGATGATTTTGTGTTTTTGAAGAAAATTTCCAGATTTTCACAGTTAAGTGAATATCATTGCGAAACTAAACAATAATTGGTTTATTTTACAATTGATTCTAATAAATCACTTAATAAGCATTCTAATAAATTTTGATTTGTGCATCTGCTACGTCAGACTTGGTTGTTACAGATCATTAAGAGCATGGGAAATTTCAATCATCAATAAAAAGAAAAAATCGGACCTAATTCAACAAAAACAAGTGAATACTTTTTATGTGTAAATCTTTCTAAAACATTCTTAGTTAATGATCTTTCATTTAAGATATTATTGCAATGATAATCTCTTAACTGTGAAAATCTGGAAATTTTCTTCAAAAACACTAAATCATCAATAAAAATTTAACGATAAGACTTCACCTTATGTATGTTTGGCTCAAATGGTTCTAAATGGTCTGTTCTAGCTTCGGTTTAAGTATTTGCATCGATCTACCGGACACCCTGTAAACATAATAATATACTCAATCATCCTGGCCTATTTTTATATCGCATCAGATTTTTTCACAAAATTTTCCCTTCCTTCACTTTTGTACCATTTCCCCCAGAAAGTGTCCTGAGTGGAAGTTCTTCACATTTCGGCGTGATGCTTGACCCAGAATTGAGACAATAGCCAAGTCATTTTAATATCGGAACAGTCTAATTCACTGTAGCGACAGAAGACCAGCTTGGCAATACTTACAGCTCAAGTTAAGCTTCACTAATTCAGTACAATCGTAGACCTTACATGCATGGAATAACTATGGAGCAAAAGTCCAGAAAGTGTAGGTAGACGAGAACTTCACAGCCAGTGCCAAAATAGTGCTCTTTAGATGCCTCATATGTCATGATTAGTTTTGGCTGGTAAGCTATCTTTATAGCCTTAAGAGAGATTTAAGTGCACGGATCGTAGACCGTATGTGTCGATTATTTAGTTTGTTTTAGTTTTATGACATAATTAAACCAAAAACATGCAGCGGAACAAATCTTATGCGGTAGCCCTAAATTCCAATTTCAAACATATATTTTTAATTCGTTTACACAATCGACACAATCGACACAATGAAATGACATGTGAAAGTGCCCTTGTGGCCTATTTACAGAATAAACGTTTTGAGTTTTTTGAGTTTTGAGTTTTGAGTTTAGTACCTATGTTTAGTTATGACGCCTCCAGGATCGATCCTAATAGTACTATTTTTATTGACTTACCATCAAGTGTTTCAACTAATTTAAAAAAAAATGTTCTGAAAGCTGCGACAGATGGCGTTGATTCATCACGACTTTCATTTATGGGTCTGTGATAAATTAATAGCTAATGAGTATATACCCACAATTACTTGCTATGGGCCAGTCAGGCTTGACTTGTTCAACAGCTTGAACGCATAGTAATCTTCGACATTCACTAGGGAAAACGTGAGAAACACTTTTTTACATAATTAAACGACGACGCCAGGTGATGTTTTTTTTTTCATGATTGCCGTTGAATTCGCACGGGATTTCGGTTATAAAACCAAAATCAGTCGAGGAAAGGAGTCACGGTGTGAAATAAATGCCAGGGTCGTCGTAAACCGTAACGTTTATGGTCGATGGCCGTCATAATCCCAAAACAGCGAATAACGCGAAGAGAAATTTGTCAATAAGTGACATTTTTGTTCTTCAGTTTCGTCACAGACCAGCTTTGCCTTGCCAAGGTATACAATTTAAACCTATAACGACCTCTGTGGCTCTGCGGTTGTGGCTCTGACTTCCATGCTAGATGTGACGGGTTCGGTCCCTGGCTGGAGATAGGTGACGTCGCTGTTCCTGGTTCCCACGACACAGGGTATCCAAGTGTGGGGCCGGAAGCAAGGTATCTGCCTATACTTAAATGTTTATGTTTATGCTTTGAGCTGGCAACTGGAATTTAAAAAGAAACCCCGTGTCTCGCCAACGACATCTTAACGAGACAATTAAGCCTACTGTCACAATTAAGCCATACGAGTAAATAAATAAACCACTTAGTTCACTATCATAGTATTTATGCATAAAATTTATAAAATACTATGATTTATATTCTCAAAGAGCTCCGTGGTCTAATGGGTTTCACGTTTGCTTCTTACACAGGAGATGCAGGTTCGAATCCTGACCTTGTACCAAAGAGTGTGGCTGAATCAACCAATTTCATTGATTGGGTGTTGAGGGGGGCCCATGTTGGATTCTTACTAGAATTTCCCATATGTTGTTCTGAACTGATTCCTTTACCTTTCTCTTTCAATAGCGCCTCTAATTCAAATGAATTGCAGATAAAATATGATATTCAATAAATAATACGCTAGACTGTTCTTTCCTAAGAGTTTTGCATCAAGAAAGAAAGAGATAGGTGTAAAATGGCTGTTTCAATGAGCGCCAAACTGTACCTCAGTGAAATTTGTTGATTCGATTGATTACTTGACTTATTTGAAGTATTACTTTATAAAAAAAACATTAATTGTATCGCAAGTTTTATTTTTATAACACTTTAGTATGTTTAAAACAAATAATAAACTCAAACATCTTCTTCATACATTTATTTTACACAAAATAATTATCATTCTAATCGACGCGTCTGAGTGATCGAAGGTCACAAGCGCATAAAATTATTCGTTCAGTAGCTAGCCTGTTCTTTCCTAAGAGTTTTGCATCAAGAAAGAAAGAGATAGGTGTAAAATGGCTGTTTCAATGAGCGCCAAACTGTACCTCAGTGAAATTTGTTGATTCGACCAGGCTCACTGACAGGGAATAAGTCAAATTGGTTGATTCGGCCATTGTCACTGACTAGGGAATGAGTACAGTATCGGAAGTTCAGTAATTTGGATGACACGTTTAGCTGTAGATCATGGCTACTATCACTACGTGGTAGTGGTCGTACAACGCCTCCATCAACCCGTACTGAGCCAGCGTTTTGGAGCATGGCTTAATCTTACTGTTATCCGGAAAAGGCCTGTGCCATTCGGTGGGGACATTAATGGGCTACACTTCTAATTATTATTATATGATTTATGTATAAAAGTCCTGTTGCATCGGACAGGAAAGCCAACACATACATTCAGCGTTCATTTGTAGCACTGGTCTTCATTTCCCCACTATTGTTTCATTTTTATACTGAACCGGCCGCCTTACCGGTTCGGTTGACCTGAATAGATTCAACTTAAGCACATTGATTTGCATAATAAAAGGGGTAAAATATTTCAGCCACTAGATTCAGCAATAGATTATCTCATGACTCCTGAAGAAATACAGATGTGAATGAGTTTCGATATTAAGCCTAATACAATAAAAGGCTAGCACCACGTAATGCAAATATGTATCCGAAGCGCTATTTCACTGTCGTGCGTATTTGTCGTGCGGGATGCGGGGCGCCATACTGACAACACGCGCTTGCGGAGTCAATCCCATAATAAGTGCGCTTTCAGTGTCGTGCGTATTTGTCGTGCTGGACGCGGGGCGCCATACTGACAGCACGCGCATGCGGAGTCAATCCCATAGTAAGTGCGCTTTCAGTGTCGTGCGTATTTGTCGTGCGGGACGCGGGGCGCCATACTGACAGCACGCGCATGCGGAGTCAATTCCATAGTAAGTGGGCTTTCAGTGTCGTGCGTATTTGTCGTGCGGGACGCGGGACGCCATACTAACAGCTCGTACCACGTATTTTTAATATAAAGATTTCTGCTGTCATTCGGCAAAAGGTGCAATCTGCACACTGAGTTAGTAATCAAATAGTTTCATTCATCAGATAATCCGCATCTTCTATATAAATCTGTGAACCAAAACGTTTATTATGGGTACTATTCTTCATAAACAAAATCGAGAAAAATTAACATCATAGAAACGGGGCTTTAGTTAGAACCTATAAAAGCCCAGACAAAACATAAATAAATAGAAATGCAATGTTGACATTTCTAAGGAAGCCTCAAGGTTCACAGAAACGTAGGTATAGATCCAAAAACTTATCTGACCCTTTGACAGCGTCGCCAGCGTCAATGGCTTACGAATGAGATTAGCTTACGCCACCGTGCGAGACTATGTGGATCTGTATACCTTGAATTTGACAGTTCATTCCTCCACTCGACTGTCAAAATTGCTCAATTCGAGGCGATTTTTGATAACTGAGCATACCAATCTCTTGAGTGAAATCTCACTCAAAAGATTGGTACTCAACCTCAACTCAACCGAGTTGAGATTGAGTCGAGATTGAAGTAGAGCGGAGGAAACGACTATAAATACCTGTGTACAAGCGCTTTCAGAATCTTCAGAATCTCTTCGTCATGCGGTATGCGGGACGCCATACTGAACGGCCTAATGGCCATTTATAATGTCGATATTGTGACATATTTTGTCACGCTTAGGAGGGTACAGAGCTATGCGCGATGTATAAGCTCTGTCCCCTCTTACGGACTCTACAGTATGTCACGACATCGAAATTCATAGCAGCCAATTTGAAAAGGCTTGACGTTGTTGACCGAATGATGAACATATTTACCATGAGGGTCAAATGACCCTGTTACTAATGTTCTGTTTATTTCGGCCAATTACTCTATGTTACAGTTGTGTTATTACATGCCTTTCAGTTTAATTAAATCTGAAATAAAACGTACCTATTTCCTTAGAAATAAGTCAAAAACAAACAAGGGATGAGCGCACAAAAAATGTCAGATATCATCAAGGGTAGGCAAGTAAATTTTACCTACCTGTACATTAAAAGGCGCCCTCACTCAGATGATAAAAATAAAAGTCCCCTTCGTCATTAAAATTTGACGTTAGGATTCGTTTCAAAGATTCCATCTCGGTACGAACGACCTTTTAATAAAAACGTAATTTCCTGAAACATTCGTGTCCTATAAAATAAAAAGCCTTTTTTCTGTCTCGGCAGCGCGGAGAGCTTCCATAAAATAATTTTTGTTATGTGTGTCTGTTTTAATAGGTAAATAATAGAGCTTCCAAAAGAGGGAGTCAAAATGTAAACCTTCAAATAATTTAAATTGGATGTACGGGTTGTCCTATTAACTGACAAAACAGGCGAGTGTGCAGTTAAACTAAGTTGTACAGTGATAATTATCAGAAATATTCACCACAACCAAATGAGATTCCCGCAAACGTGGATTCAGGTGGGCTTGGAGCAATGAGTGCTATTGCAAGCCCCATAAACCAAATCCTGGATCAGCGCAAGGATTCCCTTGAGCATATGGCCTAACTATCAGGTAACTCAAACCAAAAACGCGATTATAACACCCGTTGATACTAACATATAAATTATAATTGCATTATAAATCAAATGCAATTTCATGCTCTGATGATTTACTCTAGGTATAAAAAATATCGGTGCAAGAAGCTCTTGTCTGGTAAACAATGCAGTGTCTTCTTTATTAATGATTCTCTCCTCTCTTTGGCTCACCACCCCTCTCCTGGTGACGATAATGTTAGGCTAGTGGCCAAACTGTCAGGCAAACTTGTTTAATATATCGTCCAAGTTGTCTATCTATCCAAACTTAAACATGAAAATGTTGCTCCCACATTTTACACAGAAACCTACGTGACACTTCAATTAATTCTTCAATCTAATAAAATGGTAAACTAAGAATTTTTTTACTGGGAGAATTTTTACAAGCTAATAGTATATCGTATATATGTCGACTAAAGTTTTGTATGACAAATTCGGTGTGTTCAGTCACAAGAAATAATATGGCTCTGGTTAATGAGGAAATACTTATACCGTCTAATACTTCAGGTAAAGTTAAAGGTAAAAGGTACACTCCAGCACGGTTTTTGTTTAAACTTCATGAAATTTTCTGTGTTGATACTGTTTAGCTTCGGGCACCTTCAGATTCGGTGTTAATGAAAATTATAGTAGTGGTTTCTAAAGAAAGCCTTGAGAATGACCGATCCAACCGATTTTTTCAATGTTCATAGTATATACAGTTATTATTGTGGCAACTCACTATAAAAGCCATAACCAAAAAACTTAACTTAGTATATAAAGTTACATTCATTGACTATCATACCGTACGGTTTAAACTCATTGACGTACGATTTTACTAAACATCCGCATTGACAAATTGTTCATCTTACACTCCGACTCCAATCTAATGAGGTAGAGATAACATGCTTAATTACCGAATTTGAACCTAAAACTGGTAAATTTAGGTTACAATACTTCCCTACACCCACTAACAAAAACACAAATCTAGAACTGTCGTGTTCCTCCCTTACTTCGAAGGCACTGAAACGTGAACCATCATTCTGCCCTTCCCTTCCTATGCGTTGGACGAGCGACCATAGTTTGACACTTTTATTACTAGCTATCTGGATTAAAAGCCCGATAAAAAAAGGCAAATGAAACCTTAAGCCTTGCGGGGTTAGATCGACAGTCGTTCGGAGCTGTTTGATTGAAAGTGGAACTCTGTAATGAGCTGGTCAGCAGTTATTGATTCACGTAGCGCCTCCATTAGGCTGGGGTTACACTTAGACGACAAGTGGTGGGGGGTAGGGGGTGGCAGAATCAGCGGGATGCCTTATCAAATATAAATGGCGTCTCTATTCTTATTCTGTCATATTACTTCTTACTGTACTAGATACATTGAGTTTGTATAGAAGCGTTACTTATTTTCTCTGTAGTCTACTGGGGTTAAATCACTTAAGGCGTTTTAACAAATATCTATATAAATCTTGTTTTAAATGATGTTCTACAAGAGATAAGGTACCAGTTAGGTTATGAAAAATTGCTATGATACCAATTTGAACAAAGAACTTTATGTTTGATTAGACGCATGGGCCCAAACTTACAGAGAAATGATGTAAAGTGGCTCTCATCAAATCACAATGAATGATGTTCAGAATGTTCACAATCTTTCTGTTATAGCCTGTCTAAATAACATAATAATTTCATGTTAGAAAAATCCTGTCCTAAAGAAACTCTATTTCATAAACAAAAGGGAAGATGCGGTCGTAATCAAATAGAGAATTAAGGGCAATATGATTCGGTAAGTAAGTCCTTGAACTGCAGATTATGGCTAATTAACAGGATACAAGGAACTCACACAGATTCAACGCCTCTTCGCGTAAAGCCTTATATAATTGCTGTCCGAGGAATATGAACCTTGGAAGAAAGCCGTCTTTTAGAGCAATGCTGCCATATATAAAAGTAAAAATTAAAACAGCACAATGAATCTGGGATAATTGATTGATTTTCACACACTTGCCATCACTACTGAATGAATTGACTGAAAAATACGGAACAAGATGGCGTCTTTGGGGAGGCACACGCAAATGATGTTTGGATGATTGGATCGATGCAAGAGTAGTCACAACTGAACTAATTGAAGAATGGGGCATGAAAGTAGAATAAGTGCTTGAAATTTTGTGTTAACTTAAGATAAACACAGACTTTATTCAGTTACAATAGAACTAAGGTCTACGCTTGGTGCTATTTACTGCTTTGTTTAGTCGAGGCAATTTTGTGGAACCAATTTTAGCCTCCTGTAAGTGACCATTTATGTTGGCTTGGTTAAAATATCCTATCAATCCCGTGACTGGATAAGACTATGATATACTCGTACAACTATTATGCAGAATATTTTAACTGGAGTCTCATTATAATATTTCGTAATAAAAGAGGGATTAACATTGTGTTACAAAGCTGGGCTTTATTATCTGCGCCATACGCCGGCGTTCTCAACGGGTAATTTAAAACGGCTTTACAAACAAAATCGCTTTCCGAGGCCTAATTATGACGACAAGGGGCCGGTGATATACTCGACCCTTTCACACGGGGATGTGCCGGGAAAAAAACGAAATCACGTTAGAAACTCACATGTCTGTTAGTCAGAATAACTATAAATTTAAAGTTAAAATAATCAACCCTGATACAAAAAATGAAAAAATCTGTTTACTTGTTTCCTTTATAAGCTTTGAATGATTTATTAAAAACATCGCTAAGAACCATCTCAGTGAAGTTCACTACTTATTAAAAAACATCAAACCTAAACCGTCCTTTTTCGTCGGATTTTAAAAAGGGAACCAGCGAAGACCTGGCAAATTGTTACTAATTCAATCTTTGAGCTCCTTTTTATGTGGGATTCGGCCTTATAGCTGCAGATAAAACAAACTTACATGTGGACAAAGTAAAAACGTATAAAATACATCAGTAAACACGTATTTGTGGCCTCCACAGTAAATTCTGGTTTGCCGCACTCTACCGGAATGGGTCTCCAATGGAAAATAAATAAGTGCATCAGAGTAATGGACGGATTCGTCTGACCAAGGTCTGACCACTCAAGCACGGGATTAGAATTATTTCCAAAATAAGATCTCTTCTAGAAAAATACTACGATTTACGTGATACTTAAATATATAATTGAATCTATAGAAGTATGAGTAATCACTAATCAGTATATTTTAAGGTTCATATACTCACTCTTTTCCCCTCCTTATGTTAGTGAATATTAATTATTATTATGATTATTTTGATCTTTGTATCGTTTATTTTTACGTTTTGATTGTTTTTCTGTGTCAGCTCTATTAGCAATTATATTATTTAGGGAAGATGCTGAGCCTGAAATACAGGTTATACCTAGCTCAGGTTCAGATGTTTTCCGTATGTTTACTCCAACTATAGCTAAACACATCTTAAATACTGTAACTGTTCTGTTGTATTTTGTTTGATGAATAAACGATTATTATTATTTTTATTATTAAAAGTAGATAACAGAAATGGAAAGGAAAATGGACAACAAGTTAGTAAATTCAATGGGAATTTAGATCTTTGTGTTATTTGAATTCTACATATTTCCACACAGCAGAACATCTGTAAACAACTCGATTCAGCTGTAACCGAATATTCCACTACCTAACCTTAATTACTAGCAAATGAAACATCTATATTATAATAAGGGATTCCGCAAACGATTTGCGGAGTAAGTCAGGTGGAAAAAGTCACTCCCCAATCTAGAGATAGCAGAAAATTAATAAAAGTGGATTTCTATTTGAGCTCTAATTCCTCTGGGAATAAAATCCGAGCATTTCATCTCGCGTGGATTTCCCGGCGCGCCGCGGCGTCCTATAAGTCGCACGAATGAACGATAATTGAAAATTTTCTTAATCCTCCAGAGAGCAGAACTTTACACAAAAAGTCTATAGTTAAAGGAAGATTAATGTCGTTCGGGCCATTATTGCTCGGCGGACATTTTAGTAACCAGAAAATACATTTTGTCTATTGACTGCCGGGGTTATCTACGGGTTTGCAGTGCAAGTTTTCTATGCACTTTGTCAAGCCAGTGAAAGTACTTGGGCCCATACCCAGGGGCGTTTGAGTCATGCGACGGCTAATGGTGAAACTTTTGGGTGTCCTAATGTAGGTATGTTTAAATTTTGCAGTACTCACTGAATACTAGTCTTATTTATGGCCTCCTGAGAATATGTTTGTTGATTTAGTTTTTTAGCTCTCGGATGACTTATGTTCTATCTATTGGATAGCAAGGATTATTGTTTAGCCTTTGTGAGTCTTTATTTAGTGCACACATGGAATAGGTATGAAAAGATTCAAATTTTACCGTAAAAATATATTTTAAAAAGTCCCCCCCCCTCCCTATTTTTATAGGCATTTTAATTAAATTAAATTTTTGTACTATGTACCAAATACAAAAAACTTATCTCCAAGATGGTTATTATTATTTGGCATTTCGAATTAACTGGAATGGAATGAATACTGCCAGTATCAAAAATTTAAAGCAATTTTTTAGTAATTTCAGTTAAGAAAAAAAAAGTACCCAAAATAAAATAATTTTATCATGGAATATTAACTAAAATATTCCTAAAATAGGTCAGAGAGATCGCCTAGATCTCTCTCTAGAACCTGCGGGAATATGTTTTGTTTTTTTAGGGTTCCCTACCCAACGGGTAAGAACGGAACCCTATTACTAAGACTTCGCTGTCCGTCCGTCTGTCACCAGGCTGTATCTCAAGAACCTAGCTAGCTAGAGAGTTGAAATATTCACAGATTATGTATTTCTGTTGCCGCTATATTAACAAATACTAAAAAAACAGAATAAAAGAAATATTTAAGGGGGCTCCCATACAACAATTCTTTCAATACCACATACTAACTTATGGATGCACCTGGTTACGTACATGGAGTGTGAAAGTAACCGCACCAATAACTTTGTAAACAATATTTTGCTGTGTAAAATCCAAACTATTCACTCCACACCATCGCTTCCATTGAACGGTGGTACGGAACCCTTCGTGCGCGATTTAGACTCGCACTTGACCGTTTTTTTATATTTTTGGTCGATAAAATGTAATCCTCTTCAAGCCTATTTGATACTAGCACTTTCTAAAAGCTGACACTGTATTTTACGTCTGAAATTGAATTGCCAAATTAATAGATCGTTTGATCATTGAGTAATGTGTGGTGAAACAAGTGTGTATAACCGCAAACCAATGGGCCTATATCGATGTACAATTAGAGGTTGAAATCATGCGTGTTCACAGGAGCCAATGCGTAAATTTTCAATTCAATGGAGCAAATTCCAATGCAACAACATTTATAATTATAGAAATGTTCAATAAAGTGCACTTTGCACGACTGTGAATTTTAATTTTATTGTGCTCGACGAACATTATTTGTGTTGATTGCTTAAAACATTGCGCGTCATTCACATCATTTCATGTGGTCATAGTAATAAACTACATTTAATGTACATTTTATGTTATTTATAATAAAGTTTTGGTCTGCGGTTCGACCGCTTGAGTGCTATTGAAATTGGATTGCAAAATCAAAGAGCATATAGCGTCATTTTTCAATTGATTAGCACAGCTACACAGGGAAAAACATTGCGGTAGCTTAGGTGAAGGGTAAAGGGGGTGAGCGAAGCAAAGCCCCCTTTATCCTTCGTGTTAGGTGGAACATGTAATAAAAACAAAAAATACTTAAAACATAACCATAAGTACACATAAAAACATATTTATATTGTATATGTCTTGTTGCCTAGGAACATTTAGACAACTCGTTAAACGTTTCGATCACTCACGTGTCTGGCAGAATTTTACTGACTTGGTTAAACGTCGGTATTTAATTAACGGTCTAAAGAGTTAGCTAAGTGTCTTATTTAACCAACTAACTGCGACATATATACATAAACGGTGCAATCGAAGTTCCAATTTTTCTTAGTCCGTTCATTGGTTACTTAATGAGCAAATTAGCAATACGCAGGTAATTGAATCTAAAGAAACCATATAAACTACCTATTTTCAAAACCCTATGGAAAATTATACCTAAATTACATTACTGAATGATGAATTAATTACCTTTTTCTATATTAATTATTCGATACTACATTTCGGGTGGAAGAGGTACAGTTCAGAATACTATACAGATTAATATTTTCAGCAAAACGGTGCACCCTAAACGCCCTACTGCAGCAGAGGTAACAAAAAAACTGCACGTGAATTGATGATGGAAAGGTTTTTAAAAGTGTTCGTGGATTTTTTATAAATATTGACAGGAACGTGATTGATGCTACGGCCGAAGATCGTGAGCGAATAATGGTTCTCAAATATAAAGGTAATTTATAATTTACAACCCTAGCATATAAAGAGCGCCTTATACTCCTTTCAACTTCGGAATACAGTTCAATAAAAGAGTGGAGCGGAAAAAACTTTGTCGAACGACGAGAAACTGTAATGTGGTTACAACAGCCTGCAGCAATTTGTTTACCATAGTAAAGACAAGGAGGTATTTAAAATAATGTAAACAAAGGTGACAGTTCACCGATCACCAAAGCTAAACGATCTATGAAAAAGGTATCCATGGTTAATTTTGCTGTCTTAGGATATTTGATTACTGTTTTCTATATATTCTAAATATAGGAAAATAATGAAAAAGTAAAAATATGAATCATCCTGTCTGGCGGCGCCACCTCGCCGTATGGCACAACACTCCAAAAGGCACAAATATGTAGCCATATCCGAGGGCTTGATGACTATTACTATTACTTTTTAATCTTTTGATTACTTGTTTACATTATTTTAAATACTCAATTATTCCTACTAATGTAATAAGCACTAGATATTAAAAGGTTTGTTTTCTTGTAACAATTGATTATTATATTAAGTAGGTGTATAAAACTTGATTAACTGTCAATATTTGCCAATTTTGTTTACTGAATACCTATAGATTTTTAACTACCTTTGCCTCTGCAAAAGAGTAGGTAAGATAAACTTTTTCTAATACACTACATTTAGATGAGCTTCAGATAATCAAAACATATGTTTTAAAAACAGTTCATCTAATGGGGGAGTACACGTATGTGTATAGGTATATTTCACTGAACGACCTTTGCCAACGGGACGTGACTCATCTTGGCTAAAAGAGCATGATATCAGACACTGAATACACTATCTACACTCAATATTTTAGTACAACCCGCTTGTAGTCTTGTTCAAGGTTACGAATATACCATTATGCAGTTATTTGCAAAGAAATATTGATGTGTACCACTATTGACTGGGTTAAGACAATGATTAAAAAATAAATTCACCACAAATAGATAGGTATTAACATCTCAAAAATCATACCAAAAGTCATGATATCACGAAACGCTATAACTTGCGACCCTAGCATGAAACATGAACCCCAAGAACAAAATCCATCACAGCCCTAATATCTGCCACAACTATAACTATCCATGACAGATTATCTTCATACTCATAGAAATAAACTTTCGCAGTGTTCTAGTATCTATTTAAAACTACAACCTAAGCACTAGCAAAACAATATTTTAACCTATGTTGATTTAATCTGCAAAATATTTTCAGTGCATACATTGTCAAGTTGTAAAAGGAACTCTTTCAGCAAACTAAATACATTCCCAATATATTGAGACCGAAACGCTTTTCATGGCAGTATCACCGCCTTATCAGGTACCTATTGACAATGATGGATACAGATAAACACTTTACCTGATACAGGGGATTTATACAAGCTGAGTATCGGCTCTGTCATCAGGGGGCCGCTCGGCTCTGCAAAATAAATAAACTGCATTTAGACGCGCCCAATACTGCGACCTTGAGACTTCAGACCTTCGTACAGCGGACACTTACCTCGACAAATCAAAGACATCGAGCCAGTGATGTCAGCAATGATAGCGAAGTATCGTCTAGTCTAGTCACACTAGACCCCTAGCAAATACTACTGAGTTCCACTAGCTAAGCCAGGATGCTATTCATCAGAAACTTCTCATATCTAGTAATCTTTATCCTAAATAGAGGTGAAAAGGCAACGAAATTATAAACTTTGTACTGGCGATAATATTATAGTTTAGTTATTATGATTAAGGTTACGATTACTATTATGATATTTGATTTACGTCTACTTTTGAAAATGGCACTAAAAAGACACGATTTGCAATCGATGCGATCTATTACACCAAAACCAACTGAAACGATTATTATATTATTATGTTATATATTATTATGCGACTCGACGCGACCGCTCCAAAGTCTGTAAACCGACACACTATAACTTAATACACCAAACTTTTGAAACGAAATACATCAAACTGTCCGCGGGAAAAATCAGTCGTTGCTTGAGAGCCGTCGGTGTATCATAAGGGTTGGTCGTGCATAGCACTTGTGTTTATTATTGTTTACGTGTGGAAGTCGCGAACATGAGGTCCGCGGGTGCGGCGGCGGCGGGGCGGGCGGGCGGGCGGCGCGGCGGAGGCTCTCGACTGCCGGCGCTGGCTTTGCGGCCGCCGCGTGACGTCACACGCGGCGGCACGGCACATGGCCGGCGCCGCGCATGCGCCGCGCGGCACACATGCGCGCCCGCGCCGCCCCCACGTGCCTCACACGCCACACTACTTGACACATACATCACTCTGCGTACACAATTCACGACATGTTTTCGCCGGCCTTCTTGTTGTGTAATCCATTGAAACGTGAATAGAAATAAGGACGCGCGCGTAATGAAAGATCCTCGGCTTTTTCGAGATGATTCGGGAGGGAAAACTTTTATGGGCGATCTTTTTTTACTAGAGTGCCCCATAACGCGAAGTTGTGTTGTGACCTTGCGATTCCCACAGGGCGAGTTTAAGGTTCAACTTATTTCAGAATGGGAAATCCCGTGTAGCGTCCCAATCTCGCCTCCATTTTTATCCCCGAAGGGACTTCGGCGAGTATTTCTTAGTTCTATTTTAACGTCTTCACATTTCATTCCGTTTTAAGTCGTAGTTCGGTTTGAACTATAGACGCCGATATTTTTCTTCATTTTAGTAGGTACCCAGACAAATATGCTTTAGCACGTCTATTTCAGAATGAGACTCTAGAGTGATCTTGATTCTGGAAATCGCAAATATGAAAGTTACTGCTTGTGTAATAAGTTCGAGGGTTCTCATTACTATATTCTTCAAAATTATTGTTATTATTATTGAAAGGCGCTGTGTCTTTGCCCAGCAGTGGGTCCCAGTTGCTTGTACCGACCACATCAAAAATGCACACATATTTGTCACCACACATATACAACATCGCATTCAACTCAAAAACAACAAAACAAAAGTGTTCTCTTTAATATTTACTACTCCATAATCATAGTCCACACGACAATTAGTTAAAGCTCCGCGGGGCGAGAGGAGATAGGGGCGAGGTACAGGGCAGAGGGGGAGAGGTAATTAAGTAAGGCGAGCCGCTGATTGACGTGCGTCTGATTGCGTCAAACGACGTGAGCTTTGACCTCACCGCGCTGGGAATATGGCGCAGTAAACTCAGTTCAGTGGCGATAAATGTATAATGTAGCCTATTAATATCCCCATCAAGGGGCACAGGCCTTAACCCGGATCGGGTAAGATTGAGCCTTATTCATATTCAGTGGTAAGTTCCATTTTTTTTCAGGAATAGCCCTTTTTTGATGTCTTACCTGCGGTAGTGGTGCGGGAGGTGTGGCATTATAATGTTAATTAATTCATCACATTATGCGTCACGGAAAGGTACAGGATCACTTCATAGTAATTAACATTTTTAAAGGAAACGTCGAGTTAAATTTTTATGGGGTTATTAGAGACATCAACTTTTGGGGTAGCGGGCAACGGGTGCCCAATGTAACTTCGAAAGTAATTTATTCATGATGTTAGATGATCACCATTGATCGATTGCTCAGTTGGACAATGCCGTATTATATCATATTAGTATAGATAAATTAAAAATAAATATAGTTTAATAAAAAAATTAAAAACACGCTTTTAAAGCACTTCGAACTAAAAAGTTAAAAATAATTTTTAATATAACCTTAAAACAATAATGAATTAAAAAATACTATTAATATTGTGAAACAAAAAGCGTCGGGCGCTCGATATATGAAAGATATGGAACGAAGCGCCCGACGCTTTTTTTAGCTTCACCTGTATGTTTGTATGTTTGTTTGTTTGTTTGTATGTAACCGACTCTTTTGGACTCGATTTTGACCCACTTTAAACGGACAGATTCAATTCAAACTTTGTACACTTATCAAGAATCAGCGACAATGTAATAATTTCATAAGTTTATCTCATTATCCTGATTAGGATCGCCAGGATTAATTAATTTCTCACACAACCTCGGGCGCTTTGTTCCATATCTTTCGTACATCGAGCGCCCGACGCTTTTTGTTTCACAATAATAATATTATTTTTTATTCATTATTGTTTTAAGGTTATATTAAAAATTATTTTTAACTTTTTAATTCGAAGTGCTTTAAAAGGGTGTTTTTTTGTTTTTTTAAACTATATTTATTTTTCATTTTTTAGTTCGGGTTTAGTTCGATTCACTTGCTCTCACACGGAGGTTGTGTGAGAAATTAATTAATCCTGGCGATCATAAACTTATGAAATTATTACATTGTCGCTGATTCTTGATAAGTGTACAAAGTTTGAATTGAATTTGTCCGTTTAAAGTGGGTCAAAATCGAGTCCAAAGGAGTCGGTTACATACAAACAAACTCACAGGTGAAGCTAATAAAAGCGTGATAATGAACATGCTTTACTTAAATTGGTTACAAAAAGCTGTGAAAAATCCCTAATGTTAGCCCAAATACACCCAATGTTTGATTCTATAGGTAAACTTTAACAATAGTGTAATGGCTCACCTCAAAGGATCTCCATAATTTTTCATAAAATTAAATCCTGTTTCGGTCTGTTTCGGCACTGCGACTTTAGCACGAAGTGTAGTTACTGCACATGAGCTGTCCCTAGCCCTGTCTGTGGTCGCCCTAATCAATGCGGTGGCGCCCATTATGACGCTCCCACCAGCTACTCGGCATCTCTGCTCTTCACGGCCGAGTACCTACTTTGTTCACTGTAATTGGCTTTCCTTGAACGCTGCTGCAATTTGAAATGCGGCGATGGGCTGGCTCCCTGTCGCGCGAATCCGGAGGGCTGAATCCCTTTGCTTCGCATCATTTTGTTTTTCCTAATGTTCGTTCGCGTGCAGCAACTATGGCATTATAGTTATTTATTATAACTATCTTTCGGCCAACAGCAAGCTTTTAGAATATATTTTCTGTTGGAATATTTTTGAGTCGTATAATGGAAGTTTTACTTATCATTATTTAGGCTATTTTTTTTAAAATAAATGTTGGAGGACAATCGTACACATATCAAACTGGGCCCATTCTAAGCTCAACAAGGCTTGTGTTATGGGTACTAGAGGACGATATATTTAATAGAGATAAATACATAGAAAACTTCTAAGACTAAGAAACAAATATTTATGTTCATCACACAAACATTTGCCCTTACCGGGATTCGAACCCAAGACCGATACTCTCCTAATATTTATCGTAATGATTCATAATATTTATCAGAAAGCAGACATTCTAGCTGTAGGTCAAAGTTATGTCTTCTGGGTCAGTTATCATAGCGGTTTTTTGTCTTTATATTTTTTTTTTTAAATGTACATATATTGTTTGTGAGATGCTAACAAATGGTGCGATTGCCGTTTCACAATCTGATATAATATGGATTGCACTGCGCAACTGGCGGAGCGGAGCGGAGCGAGCTTGCAACTGAAAGTATAGAAAACCAAACTTGGCTAGAGGTTGTTAGTGTGACTAAATTTCAATTGAGATAGAGGTAAGGTTGGAATTTTAGAAGAAGCAAAACCGGAGCGAAGACAAGCGGAGCGAAGCGAAGCAAAGCAAACAAAACAACAATTTAATGATGTAAATAATAGCTTAAATACGAATTTAGTGTAAAGTTTCTTCGGCGTTTGAGTATTACATTTTTAGACGTTTCCTTTTGTTTTTCTCTACAATGAGAGTTGATTGTTATACCTTTATATGTTTGTGCTGTATTATTGTAGTCTTTATAATGTTTATGCCTTCTATGTAAACTTTGAAATTGAAGTGTAATCATTTATGCTTAATGATTATTAGGGAAACAAAATTTTGGTAAAATAATTTGTTATTACATATGGTATGCAATGCAACAGTGAACCTGAATATCTGGTTGAATGTGGGCGCATCTGTGTCTTTGCCAATCCGTGCGGGCAAATGCGTGACGCTGATAGCTTTACTGGTAGTTTTCCTACCTTGTATATAGGAGAGGCATCACAATTTATTTGAAAAATACATAATTTGACAGTATATCATTTTGCAATCGAGCAAAACCTCTGAGTTTGAATCTGTAAGTTTATTTCGTTAGTTAGCTGATAAGTTTTGTCGCCTTCAGAATTGCGTGCTTACCAATGCGGTGGCAACCATTATGACGCTCTAAACAGATACTCGTGGCACCTACACTTCACCTTAAGATAGAATACTTTGTTCACTGTAATTGGCTTTCTTGGAACTCTGCGTTGAGTTTCAATCTATTGAAGACATTTATTATAGAATCGTTTTTTTTTTTAAATATATTCTACTATATGTATACCTTCACCGGCGCCAGCAAGGTCTGCCAATGTATAATCACGAGGGCGGCTGTTTTCGGACGCTGCTTATATTATCTGATGAATAATGCTATAAGCCTTATGAAGACAATGATAAGTGAAGAAATGGGCCTTTCAGGCCATATCCGAAACTAGAAGGAATATTTCAATATGTTCAAAGGAGTCACGCTTGTCCGATTTTAATGACAATAAAACTTACGTATTAACTATTTTCTAAGATGGTTATTGAGACCGTTGTTTACGGAAAAAACTTCCACTGTAATAGCGCAAAAAATTGTTTATTTAAAAATATGAACAAGATTATATATTCAAAAACTAAAATCCGACTACTAAAACATCGCGCACGATGAGACTAAATGCAAGCAAATTAACGAGCAATAGCAATTGGTCATTTATATTTGGAATTTTCTTTAATTTAATAAACTAACACACTTTTATTTCATAAAATTGAGGTCTCTAGAAGGCGCCACATTGAATTAAATGTGACGTCACATAGCCTAAAAATGGAAGTGAATGATCAAGACGCTTCCTGGCGATATCTTATTTGTCAAATTCTGATACGTAGTTAATATGTTCTCGTGACACAAATGAACATACATAAATACATACCGGTCAAACAGTTAAGCCTCCTTTTCGATTCGATGAGGTCGGGTAAAAGGAAAACCCCTTGAAATTCAAAGATTTTACACGTCAACAAGATTTTACACCACGGCACAAAATAAACATAATTTATTCACAGAGAAATACAAAAATTAAAACGCACGGAAACCAATTAATCACTTCTTTCTGCGCGTACGTAGAAAAGTGCTTCGTCAGCGCAGCACTATCGCGGCAGCCAGTCACGCTGTTCACAGAATGTCCCGTTTATTCATGTGAATGCAATTCGATACACTACATCCGTACAATTTCATTATACTCGTACTAACGCGTTTATATTTGGTTCTGCTTAGAGTGCCTCTGTACTAAATTGACAACTTCACTATATCGTGTGTTTTCATAAAAGTGCTAGAGTTTTTTTATTAAAATGAAATAGAGATATCTCGATCACTCGATGTAGGTTACCAAATTAAGCTGTTGGCACTAGTTTAAAGACTAGCCTACCTTACCTATAAAAAATGCCTAATTTATGTTTGTAGACCTGTTTGAGCAATATCCTCTTTAAACATTATTGAGCGTTTTATGTTTTTGTGCTTTATAAAAGAACTAGTAAAGAACAGTGTTTTAGTTAAAACTGACACGCTGGTCAGTTTTAACTAAAACACTGTTCTTTTATTCTTTTAGGGTCTGTGGATGTCGACTGTAGGCAGAGAATCCAAAGCCGTAAACTTAATTTAAAAAAAGGTATGTGTGTATATGGCAAAATTTACTCTGTGTACCAACAAAAACAAAAACCACCGACATAAATTATCAGATAAACGAAACTCTTTGCTTGAATTCATACATTGACAACTGACTGACGTTGGCTTTTTGTATTTGGTGTACACCAAAGAGAATATAATCACTACCGGTGTACACCAAAGATATTAGAATGTATGATAAATGCCTAAAAAGGTGATATCGGACAGTTATCTTCTAAACTACTTAAAGTTGTAGAAGGTTTATAACGAAGCTAAAATACAGATTTTATTTTAGAAATCACAATTTTGAGAGAACGGACTGTAAGACTGTTTCAGCTTCATATTATGACTGTTTTGGAGAAATTGAATCTTTATAAATAACACTGTGATTGTATTAAATTTCACTTCAGACTGGTATAAACGCTGCTTAGAAAAACACTATTTCCCAAAATTCTAATTCCAATTAAAATTTTGCAAAATGTTACAGATTGGTTTGACATTTTCTGCTCTAGCAGGGGGGGGGATGGAGTGAATGAAAGAACGAATGAATGAAATACGCGGGAGCGAAGATTGTAACTAAATATCAAAACATTTTTTTCGGCAGCTAATGGAATCTTGGTACCGATCTTACTCAGTGGTTGGTTGGTGCAGTTGGTCGCGCTGACAACAAATCATCAGACTGCACATCACTCATCCTAGGCTGTTAGACCTTAGAAGGATGAAGGAGATGTATTTGGATTCGACCTCATTTGAACGAAACTTTTTGATTAGGCTTCTCCCTCCGATGCACTTAATACTGTTACGTGATGTTAGGGCGGAAATCTCACGGGAATGGTGATGTGACGTTTTGATTGGCACTGGAATTTCTGCCTTATTTTTATTTCAATAAAGTGAAACTCGCGGCAACTCGGAATGAAGGTGTTTTTTAATCGTCTTTGAATTTCCGATTTATTTTAATTGTCTTAATGAGAAATTACAGATCCGTAATTTCGTAATTTTCTTTATTGTACTACACAAAACAGTCATACAGATAACTTATAATAGAAAAAACATGTACAAAGGCGAGCTTATCTCTCAAAAGAGATTTCTTCCAGCAAACCAAGATGGTAGGAGAGGTGATGGTTGAGTGGGGGAAGACCTGCGCGTACAATAAAACTCTATAAATACTACGACTAATATATACTACAAACAATATGTATTATACTGATAACCCTAATTGCTAAAAATAGACTGCATACACAATTACTTAAATACAACGTAAAAATATGAATAAACCGTATAAAATTAACTAATACATACAAATATATGTATATATATATATATATATATATGTATTATCTAACTGGAAAGGGAGAGATAGTGCTTCTTTAGCCGGTTTTTGAATATATTTAGAGATCGACTGTCCCTGATAGTGCAAGGAAGCTCATTCCACAGTCGTACGGCTCGGATTCTGAACCCGTGCTCGTAGGCTGCAGTGGAGCGATCTGGAGCTTTGAGCGTAGACGCCATATGAGTTCTCCGAGGCCTGCTTGAAGAAAGAAATTCGAAGCGATCACGTAGGAAGTTAGGGTAACGAGGGTTCCACAAAATATTATAAAGGAAACACAGGATATGAGAGTCCCGTCGCAGCCGAATCGGTAGCCACTTCAGCTCCCTGCGATGCTGAGATACGTGGTCATACTTGCGCAGTCCGAAGATGAACCGAATCCCGAGATTTTGAAGTCGTTCGAGTTTGTTCAGTTGTTCTTCATTTGCGTTCACCCAGCAAACATCAGCATAATCAATGAGGGGGAGAAGAAGGGACTGAGCGAGAGTTATTTTGGTCTGGCGAGGAAGAAAGTTCTGAAGTCTCCTGGGGGATTGAAAAGTTGCGTAAACTCGCCTGCTGACCTCATTAACATGCATTGACCAGGACAATTGATTATCAAAGATGACACCCAGGTTTTTAGCTTTATCGCTATACATGATTACAGTACCATTATAAGTTACAGAAGGGACAGACAATTGCTGCAACGTGTTTAAAGAGTGTCTGGTACCTATAATCATGGCCTGGGACTTATTCGGATTAACCAGCAACCCAAATGACGATGCCCATCCACTAATACCAGCCAAGTCAGCGTTTAACGCCTCCACAGCGGAATTTACATCATCAGGAGAGAAGTGACGATAGATCTGAAGGTCATCCGCGTAGAGATGATAGGAAGAAGAAAGGACATCGGATATGGAATTGATAAATATTGAGAATAGAAGTGATCCCATTATGCCAGAAAGAAAGAAAGCATGAAAATTTAGGAAACCGCATTTTCCTAGTTATGGGACCGAGCTAGACCGATTTTATACCCCTAAAAACCCCTACATTGAAAATTTCTTAGAAAACTTTATACCCGTTCACGAGAACCCAAATCATACAAATATTACTAATTTTGGTCGTACGTGGCCCACGGTGGAAAATTCAGTAACATCCAATAAGACCTAACTACTGGCCGAAATACAGTTGTTTGAAATAAATATAGTTTTTATTTGGAATTATAATTTTTGGTAAATTATTAAAATTATAACACAGCTTTGAAATAAAATATAAAACATATGAAATACTAAATTAATTTCAACATTCAACATTCTATTCTATCAGATTTCGGCCATTAATTTAGTAATAGGTGATAGGTACTTTTATATATATATATATAAGTAGTATATGTTTGATATATATAAAATTTTTTGCTTTTGTATTTTATTTAGTATATATCATTTATTAAATTACGTATTATGTTTTAGTTGTAAACAATTAGATGTGTACAGTTTTATTGCGCACTAGGACTCTCCTGTTGCACAATTTTTCCCTGTCCTACCTAGGTTTGCTGGTAGAAATCTCTCTTTAGAGATAAGCTCGCCTTTGCTCATAAAATGTTTTGTTACCTTACTATTAGGATTTCTGTGCAATAAAGAATATGAATATGAATATGAATATGAATATGAATAATTTTGCAGCACTATGAAATGTGACATTCTATTGATTCGCCTATGTGGTTTAGACCAACTATACATTTATGGGCTATAAACCCTTCTAATTTTGACGTCACTACTAAGCTTCCAGGCTACTTCAATTCAGTGAGGTATCTAGTTAAACGTCTACAACCGAAAGTTGGCAGAATATTTGATAAGCTGAATAAAACAATAATATCAAGGTTGGCGCCACGCAAAATCATGAGTAGCGTCTTCGTAACGCTGCGGCGCGCGCTACGACAATGTTGCTACGGAGCTACGAGTGCGTAGTCGCTCGCGTGATATTTAATATTACGTTTCTTTGTAAGTTGGGAAGTGTTACTGATGTAAATTAATGGTATTTTAGCAGTACTAGTGTTGGATTAGGGTTCTTTAGTTCTGTATTATTAGAAAAGAGAAAAACAATTGTTGAGAATATGTGAACATAGAACTTTTCTTAAGTGGAATTAAAGATCAAGAGTGCGAGAAAGTGAATGAATTAATAACAGAATTCATACAACAATCAGTAAATACGCGGAGATTCCAAAAAGTTACAGGATAATCTGCAGGATCCGTGTTGATGTCAAACTTCACTTGAATCAAAACTTTATGAAATCGTCTATCAAACATTCGCATTATATTTTCACAAAAATAATGAGTCATCACCACATGTTTCATTTCATAAATGAATCCGGTCAGCGTTTTAATGTAAACACCTCAGCGGGCGTGTGGGCAATCATTTTCGTTCAGTCGAGCAGAAAACGTGAAGAGCATTTTTCAAGGCTTATTTCGCTTTACCTAGAGCACACACACATACACGTGCATTGTTTATTGAGAACAGAACACACACTGATAAAGTCTTTGAACTGACCTACTCACTCGTGTCATGACATGACGTAATGTGCTCGTGATTATAGGCAAGCTTGTAGCGATTTTGTTTAAGAATGTAAGTACATGCATGCATGTTAGCAAACATTTGTAAACGGGAATAATCCGTCTGCTCTACTTAACAGTAGATTAATATGATTAATGTTAAAGTTACTTTAATGACTGTTGCAGTTTCAAGCATGAATTCAAACGCGAATTGTGTATTTTCGCTCATTTGTTCCCCTCAAAATATTGTTAGGGGTAAATCGTGCACTAACCATCGCGTGGCAATTTTTCGCGAAACTATTACACCGAAAAGTGAAAGGTAACAGAGCACAAGCAGGTTTTGTGCCGCGCAGTGACAAATTGTTAGGCGGCGCCCGGCGGCTCCCCGGCGCAAGAACTGCACTGTGTAGGTACCTAACCTTGCAGTGCACGATTCAGCGATATTACTATTGTTAAGCGTTTTTCTTACTCTCCGCTATAATTCAAACCTCACGTGTGACGACAGGGCACGCTATAAAATGAATTGTGTTTTTATTTATGTGGCAACTAGACTTAATCAATGCAACATGGCTCGGCTAGTCACGCCCATTTTTAAAGCTGTTTCTTAGTATAAAACCTACCTTTGTGCATGCCGGTGTGCTTGTCTTTGAGGACAGTGAACTCGTATATTTTGCCGAACTCCTCGAACATCGGGCGGAGGTCTTCCTCTTCCAGATGTCGGGGGATCTGTCCGATGAAAAGTTTGACGGCGTCTTTGCCGGCGCCGGGCGGGGCGCCGGTGCGCTCTGAAGGCGTCAGCAGCGGCGACAGCAGTCCGATGTTAGCATGATGATGAGGAGTGTGCACTGGTGTGGTCGGCGCGGTACTCCCGGCAACGCTCATCGCGTCACTTCCCTGCCCTTGGCGAACGAACCCGTTCGGAATCCCCGCCAGATTCAAATGCGGAAACGGTGGCGCAGGCTGTCCCGGCATGCTGTAGCCAGCCGCCAAAGCCAGCATTCCCGGGTTCATGTTATACAAATTGGGGCCCACAATCATGACAGAATATGCCACGTGAATGTCACTATTAATCTCTACCACAGTTCCGTCAGACTCACAATGTTATTACACTATGAACACATTCGGCGGTAACTTATACAGAACTAGAGTTTACTTAGTTTAATTACTTAACAAGACTAGATTTTATATTACAGGTACTTGAGTATTATTGGCAACGGATTTTGTACTATTCAGTATTATATTTAAAAATGTAATAACTTTAAATTCGTAAAACGCGTAAGTTTGTTCAAAGCATCATAAGATCATGTGGATTGTTTTCGGGCATGCGCAGAAGTGTTTACTTTCGCCGTCAAAAAGTATTTTTCGCGGGCATGGGGATGATTTTCACGCGGAGCGGAGAAAGCGGCGCCTCCGTGTTGTGAGGGTGACGCGCGCCTGTGTGCGTGGTACTGCGCATGTGTGCAGTGTCCGCACAGACTCGCCCGCCCACAACGGAGCCGAGAGGTAATGCGTAATATTATCGATCGCTATACTACTAGCGTCGGCTTAGTAGTAGGCAATTCTGTCTCCGCGCGTGGATCTCTTGTTTGTTTAATACGAGCTGCGATTGTTCACCTGCGTAGCTGAGGCTTATCTTTGAATTGTCGCTACAACAGCGGAGATTTTTAATGAAACACTAGAGCGTTAATTATGTCCGAGGTAGCACTTCAAAAACGCAATGTCACAATTTTGGCTTTATTTAACCTGATTAACACTGTCTACAAGTGCTAAATTGTCTTTATTATGATAGAATCCATATTTTAAAGTTGATATACTTAAATAGACATTGACACAAATATTTGAGCATTGTTTTATTATACTTAAATTTATATTTTGGCTGTAACTAGATTGAAAAGGATATTTCAGCGGTATTATTAGTAGAACAATGTAAACGTAAAGTGAGGTAGTAGTGTTTGCAATGTCAACAAAGCGAGCTTCCACGCCGGCTTGTTTGTAAACAGCCAACCGTTCAACCACAGTCTATTTACTTTTTATTTCTTCACAGCACTAATCACTTTATTCCGAGTCACCACAATACCATTCCGTCAACATCGAATCAAAACGACGATGCAATGCGAAAATCAACACCAAAAATCTGTCACAAGCCACAGCACAATCCGCAACGCACCTCGTCTCCACAACAAGCCACAGCACAATCCGCAACGCACCTCGTCTCCACAACAAACAAACAGGTAGTTGTTCCAAAATATTCACACGAAAAATCCACAGTACTACAGCTAACCTAAAGCCTAGAACGCCACACGACTACGACTAACGATGACGCGACGCACGAACAAAAAGCACAAGACGACAAGAAGTAAATGAGGCAACAGTATTGCCGTGTTTCCGTCGATATGCCTACATGTCCACTAACCTAAAATTCCCTCTCAGGCAGGAGTCCCCTAGCCATGAGTTTACGCGCGAACTGATGGGGGAGCGGACCCACAAGTTTTGATATTGCAGAGGGCGCTCGAAGGGCGGGTCGGAGGGAGCGCATGAAAATATTCTGCTGCTAAGTAAAGTCGTTTTGTTTTTAAGAGTATTGTGCTCAAGTGTGAGGCGTTTTCCTTGATATTTTCTTGATACTATTTTATGATTGGATTGAGACAGGTGCGCAAGCAGTTACAATATATTTAAGAAAAGACCTCTTTCGCAAGAATAGTGAAATAAAGAGGAATATCTAGCTAAGTAATTATTTTTATTTAGACTATACGTTCTTATTGCAGATTTTTATATGATAAATAATGACAGTAATAAAAATAATTGAAATTATCTTTCACTAAACTAAACTTTGCTAAACTGCAGAGACACATAATTAAAGATTTATTGTTTCCGTAAATACTATTTATGTAAATTGATCCCATCAACCACGAAAAAAAATAAGGCCGCGTAATCAGCAAAAGCATTCACATAAACATACATTAACCAGCAAAGTAAATTATGAGCAAATTCGAACCCACATTAAAAGGTCGCGTAAAAGTTTTCCGGTGAATAATTTACGAAACCAAAACGCTAAGAATACGGCCGTAAAACGAATCGCGAAATTGTGCACAAAGGGTCTTCTCTGTTTGGTCGGGCTATAATTCAACCGCCGAAAATAGCGAAGGGGAAATATCCCGAAGGTTTCCCTCCCGCGCCCCGCTAACTGCCATCCTCAGTTACGACGACCGATTTTCAGCCATTGGTCTTAATAGGGCTATGCAAAAACAAAAAAAAAAAAACGGTTCCACGGCCGAATCACAAACGTCACAATGCAACCTCCTTTTTATGAACAGCTCGAGACCTTGGTAATGTTACCAAGTGGCCTTCCTTCGATCTAAGTTAGTTTTGCTTTTCTTATTAACTTTACGAGAGGTCATTGACTTTGAACTTGTGTTTGAGCTCTTAATCGTAATTTGGCAGCATTGTTAAGTAAATTCAAACTTTGGAGTCTGGTGAAGGCTTAGAAGGGAAGAATAATATAATTTATTTCTTTACTTCGTAACGCTAAAATAACGCTAAAGCAAACCTAATAAATATCTTTTACAATCTTACTATCCTAAAAATATTTTTTATGAAAAGACTAATGAATGCAGCTAAAGATAAAATATATCACCGAAGTGGCATCAATTTATTGTTATTATGTTTTGTTTATGGTAATAAGAGTAAAAATATGCTTGATATAAACAATGTGTATAAATAGGAGATACGAAGAATTTTTCCTAAACCAGAATGAATGCTATAGTTAAATTAGCTTAGGTTTACATCTACATATATGTTACGGTCAACTCAATAAATCCGATTAGTATACAATAATCACCGGTGTTTTTTATTTCTTATAATTCTAGTAAAAGTATATTATATTCGGCATGACCACAAGAATTTACAATAAACTACCAGAGACATTAAAAGGAAATAACAATATAAATATATTTAAACATGACATTAAAAAAATACTGATTGGAAAGGCATATTACTCCATTAATGATTTTCTTTTAGACATATTATAAAACTTGACAGGACATCTAAGAGGACAATTTTTATTATGCATTTATTGCTTTTATGTGTGCATGTAATGTGTATTTTACTGATTATGTGATTATTGTGTATCCTCTACTTTTATGACTATATTATGTAATTATAATTTTAAAACCAATGTTTGAACTCATTTTTTTAAACAAATATTGTTTATTAAAAATAAAATAGGACAAATAGTAAAATTCTTCTCAATATTGTCTGTCTATGATGCACAGGATGTTTATTACATCGGTGTTAAATATTTTATGTCTACTTAAGTTTATGTTTTAAGTATTTTTTGTTGTTCTTACATGTTCAACCTAACACGTAATTTTATCCTTCGTGTTAGGTTGAACATGTAAGAACAACAAAAAATACTTAAAACATACACAGCTTTCCTTCCCCCCTTTTACCCTTCACCTAAACTACCGCAGAGTGTTGCCCTGATATTAGCTGTGCAAATCAGTATTAATCATATTCACCACGGACGTGTGGTGATTATATATACTAACCGGTTAATGTGATAAATCTTGCTTTATTATTAATTACTTTAACCATCGATATTGGTTAGTATGAATAATAAACGAATCATTATCTTGACCGTAGCATATACATTAAACCCGGTCAGATATAAGCCTTGGTAATTCGCTTGTTAACTGCAACGCAAAATCACCAAAATAATGTATTAACCTGGCCAAAACCTGCGTCCTAAACTACAAAAGAAGTATTTTTTTTTATAATAGGAGCTAGATTAATAATATTTTAGATAAAATAAAACGACAAAATACAGCAATCCGCCATATTGTGCTGAACACCATCAGAGCGGAGACGCCATGACCTCCGGAGCGTTTTCGGCGAAAGATGTAACTTGAAAAGTATTATTTTTCTAACTAAACATTGATATTTTGCTGACATACAATTGAAATGCTAATTAATATCCCACCAAAAATATTTTTATGTAAATTGTTGCCAAGACGAGACCATATGGCTCGCACTGTCAACAAGTTATCAGATCTAATGTAGAGCCAAGCTTTTAACTCTACAAGCCCTCTCTACAAGCTAACTTCACAAACTATACACCTTAGTCAAATTATGTGGCTTGGCTGTTTCACTGGCGTCACATGTGCATAAGGAGAAAATTTTATTTACTGTTCTTGTAATTTGTTTCTTGTAAAAGCGTTCGACAAAGTAGACCACGAAATTCTCCTTCATAAACTGAAGCACAATTTTGGCATTACTGAAGCAGTTTGGGGATGGTTCACATCATAACTTGGTGACAGATGGCATAGGGTAATTAAAGAATTAAATTAAATAAATTAAAGAATTAAAGGAGATCACCACCATAAATCATTGAATTCATTACAAGTAAACTCAAGACTTAAATATTTTTATGAATCTGGAGATTATGATAGCATTATATCTTCCTTATATGAGGTGAATTGGGAAGAGTGTCTCATGGATATTTCACTAGAGAACCTTTAGGACTTAGAGACCAATTGCAAGTCCACTGGAACCCATATGAATAGTGGTGTTCTATCTTAGGTCCGTTCCTTTTCTTAGTGTACATGAATGACCTGCCTTATATGGTCGAAAAAATGACTCAGATTGTTCTATCACACACAAATCTATTATTTTCAAGGTGAAAAGACAAGAAGAAATTCTAGACGACGCAAATAGTACACTCTCTCATGTGTTAAGTTGGTTCAATGTAAACAACCTGTTATTAAACTCAAAGAAGACTAAATGTATCAAATTTTGTTTGCCTTACATTAGTACGACAGGTTGAAAGCAGTGTTAGAATAGGATCTGAAAGATTGGACCTCGTTGAAGACACAATCTTTCTCGGAATCACTATAGATTCGAAACTTCAATGGGGTCCTCACATAACTAATCTCGCACGAAGACCTCAGCCGCTTTTGCGGTCAGACAAATCAGATATCTTACAGATGTTGAAACTGCCAGATTGATTTACTTTAGTTATTTTCACAGTATTATGTCTCATGGAATATTGCTCTGGGGGAGAGAAGCAGATATAAATACGATATTTTTCTTACAAAAAAGGGCGATCAGGGCGATATATCAATTAGATGCTAGAGAATCATTAAAAGAAAAATTCAAAGAAATTAATATACTTACGGTTACCTGTCAATATATGTACGAGAATATCATGCATGTAAGAAAAAACATAGCTTTATTTAAAATTGTAGGTGATAGCTATACAATTAACACTAGAAATAAAAATAGGTTAGCACTACCATTATTTAGACAAAGTAAAGTAGGCACATCATTCATGGGGCACTGTATTCGCTTCTACAATAAAATACCACAGGAATCATTGATCTTTCCTGAAAATAGGTTCAAAAACTATGTTAAAAATGAGCTGATAATAAAGTCCTATTATAGTATTAAGGAATACTTAGATGACAAAACTGCATGGTCCATACCATCTCAGCGCACAGAAATTCAACGAGGGGCGATGGATCAAGTCTATCACTCGCCGGCGAATTTCCTTAGACCGAAACCAGTACCTGTTATAAAATCACTTTTTAAAAAAAAAAGTTTGGGGGAGTTTCTTGCCGTTTCTTCTTAACCCCGAGGCCAACCTTCCGAAACGGTGTAGTCTTTTTTTATGTATAAAAAAAAATGACTTGTTATAAGTAAGTATAATTTTGACGTTGAATAAGATAATTTATTTATTTATATTCAATAAAAAAATGACTCTGACTGATTAATATCTTCTACTCATATTTACATGAAGTTATAAAAGAATATATACTCCATAAGCTAATTACGACTACATCCACTTTCCGACCGTGGTACAATACTACGTTGAAGAAAGTCCTAAAAGAAAAATATACATTTTTAAAAATATTCGCAAATATGGCAAAACCTCAGACTACCAGACGTTCTCCCTGCTACGACAGAGAGCTAAGACTTTGGAAGCGACATGTTATTCTGCCTATCTTAAAAAATGTGAAGATTCTATTATTAAATGCCCTAAAATGTCCTTCACAAAATGACCTTCACAAAATGTCCTTCACAAAATGTCCTTCACAAAATCTATTAAGAAAGGTTCTAATACGCTCCCATACTCTCTTTCGTACGAGGGAAAAGTGGCTGACTCTGGTGAAGATGTTTGTAACCTCTTTGCGACCTATTTCCAGACAACTTTCTTACCCCCCCCCTCCTCATCATCATCTTCTACAAGTACTCAATCTATCACTCAAGAGCACTGTTGTAATTATACTTATGGCATAAATAACATTGAAATTACCCCCGAGGAGGTAAATAATTTACTTAAAACGCTAGATTTAACTAAAGGAGCAGGGCCGGATCAAATAACGCCATTATTCATTGCAAAATGTTCGGATGCTTTGACGAAACCTTTATTTTTACTATTCACACGCTCTATATCAGAAGGCATCGTACCTAAAATCTGGAAGTCTGCTTTTATAACACCTGTTCATAAGAGCGGCAGTAAGAATGACGTTAAAAATTACAGACCGATATCAAAACTATGTATTTTTGCTAGAGTATTTGAACATATTGTTTACTCGCAGGTTTATAATGGTATATCAGTCTCATTTATTACAGAACAATATGGTTTTCTTCAAAAACGATCAACAACGTCTAATCTGTTATCGTTTACAGATTACACCACCGCTCAAACGGACTGAGGTGGATAGGTTGATACTATATTTACAGATTATCGCAAATGTTTTGATCACATAGATCACACTGTTCTCTTGCAGAAGCTCCTTTATGCTGGAATTCATGAGAATTTATACAGATGGTTTAAATCATACATTGAGAACAGATCCCAGGCTGTGGCTATTAACGGCTTTTTATCAACATGTCTTCTTCATAATCTTCTCACGCACCCCTTCTGGGGCGTGGGGAGTCGGGGTCAGGTCGACGGACCTCTTCCCGAAGAATCGCCTCTGTCCACTCCTGTGGACAGGTCATCGGATGGCCCCTGCGGGCGGTGGTCTTCTTGTGGCGCTGGTATGCAATGGGTGATCGCCGGCTAGGCAACCAGGTCGCGTGGCAGGCGGCGGCGGTCGGGCGGGCGCACGTGGTGCGGCGCCAGTTCGGTGATGTGCGGAAGGTGTGATGCATCCGCACGCGCGAACATGCCCTTCGCCAGCCTCTGGACAAACTGGTCCACGGTTTCCCATCTTAGGTCCCTCTGGATTGTCGCGTTCCTCACGTAGCGGGGGGCGCCGACGATGGCACGCAGAGAGAGGTTCTCTTGGGCTCGGAGTCTCCATTTGTGCGTCTCCGAGCACAGGGCGTACCATGCCGGAGCCGCGTAGGTGAGGCGGGATCTCATATAGGTCTTGTAGATCCCGAGCTTCGCCCTCAGAGGGAGGCTGGAGTCGAAAAGTGGACGCAGCTTGGCGCGTGCCACCTTGACCTGGCTGACGACGTTGTCGACGTGATGCTTCATGGTGAGCCGGCGATCAATGGTCACTCCCAGGTACTTCACCTGCGAAGACCACTCGATGTGCTGTCCCTGGAGCTGGAGCGATGGTGGAAGGAGACTCTGGCCTGTGATGAGCGCCTGCGTTTTCCCAACATTGACGGACAGTCGCCACTTGGCGAGCCAGTCGGACAAGATGTCCAGGGTGCGCTGCAGTTTGATGGCAGCGTGCGGAGCCTGGCACGACGACGCATAGTAGGCTGCGTCGTCTGCAAAGAGTGCCAGCTGGGCACCCGGCCCGACGGGGATGTCGTCCGTGTATCGGGCGTAGCAGGCGGGAGACAGGCAAGAGCCCTGGGGGACGCCGGCTGCGACGGGATGTTCCTCGGAGACGGCGTCTTCCACCATCACTCGGAAGCGGCGATTCTTCAGGAAAGAGGCGATTGTCTTGACCGTTCTTCTTGGGGCAGGGGACGTCGACAGCTTGTACAGCAACCCCTCGTGCCATACTCTGTCGAACGCCTTCTCCATATCCAGAAGTACTGCGACAGTGTATTCTTTTTTGTTCAAACAGACCGTCATGTCATTCAGTACTCTGGTGAGCTGAAGCGTCGTAGAATGCTCGGGCCTGAAGCCGAACTGTTCCGGGCGCGGCTGTATGTGGGGCAGTAACTTCGCTAACAGGAGCTTCTCAAACACCTTTGAGATGGTGCTCAGTAGGGTGATCGGCCGATAGCTCTCAGGCAGCTTGGTGTCCTTGCCCGGCTTGGGCAACATGATAACCAAGCCCTCCTTCCATTGGGTTGGAAAGTGACCCGTGCGCAAGATACCGTTAAACAGGCGCGTAACGGCCGCCACTGTGCGTGGCGGCAAATGTAACAGCGCCGTGTTGGGTATTCGGTCTGCGCCCGGGGCTTTCCTGGGCTTGGTACGTCGGAATGCACGCACAATCTGGCCGGGCGTGACGACGATGGGGTATCAACATGGCAACTAGTACCATCTGGTGTACCTCAGGGTTCTTTATTAGGTCCTCTAATATTTAACATTTTTATTAACGACGTAATTTCATATTTCACTTATTCAAAATTTGTTTTATATGCAGATCAAATGAAAGTTTTCACATATATTAATAATGTTAGCGATTGCTACCTTATAAAACAAGATTTAGATAAATTTGAGAATTACTGTGAATCAAATAAATTAGACCTTAATATATCAAAATGTTACGCTATAACTTTTACACGTAGGATTAAACCAACTAATTTTAAATATAGGCTTAAAGGTCAAGTTATTAAACAAGTAGACGAAATACGTGATTTAGGTGTGATACATGATTCAAAATTAACATACGAAAAACACGTAGATAGCATAGTTAATAGGGCAAACAAAGCCATGGGATTAATTATCAGGTCAAGTCATCTGTTCAGTAGTATTAAAGTAATTAAAATTGTGTATTGTTCATACGTGCGTAGTATACTCGAGTATTGTACACAAGTATGGAATCCACATTACGATATTTATATTAATAGGCTGGAATCAATTCAGAAGAAATTTATGCCACACTTACAGTACAAGTGCAAAGTTTATCACGATAACTACGAAGCAAGATGTAAAAGGCAACATATGCTATCTCTCCATAAAAGACGTCAGGTTGCAGACATAATAATGCTAATGAAAATAGCGCAGTCTCAAATCGATTCTCCTGAACTACTCTCCAAGATAGGCATAATAACACCCTCGCACTCTCGTACACACCTTAAACTATTAAATGTCCCCCAATGTACTACCAACTACAGGCAAAATTCCTTTTTTATCAGATCCACAAATACCGTTAATAATATTAACTTGCCTGAGAACTTACCGGTATATAGAGTCCGCAATTCAATTGTAGTTTTTGTTTAAGTTAAGTATAATAAAAAAAAATGTCAAAATCATAAGTGTTTTGTAAACACTTATGATTTTATGGGTTTAAATTTAGATGTAATTTGTGAAAACTTTTAAATGGTATGTACCATAATAGTAAGTTAGGCATTCTATTTTTCTAACTTACTATTTCGGTAGCGAAACTATATGTTTTCCGAAAATAAATAAATAAAATAAAATAAAAGATGGTTTCTCTTCTTTCTTCATTCTTCGAATGTGTATAGGGCCTCTTCTGGCGTCGCACAGGGATCACACTTGGGTCCTATCTTATTTAACATCTTTATCAATGATATTGTAGGTGTGGTCTGACATAGTAAATGCCTTCTCTTTGCTGACGTACACAGCCATCGAGTCATCGTGTGACTCGCTTAAGCTTCAGGATAACTTGACTAGGCTCAATGAATCGTGTCTGTCCAATAATATGTGTCTGAACGTTGGTAAATGTTTCCATATTAAATTTACAAAAAACTTGTCGAAAATTCATAGTACTTACAGTATTGGGGGAGCCCTGGTTGGTGAAGTTTGCGCAATCAGAGATCTTGAAGTTATACTGGATTCCCAATTGAACTTTATTAATCACATATATCATGTCTGTAGTGAAAGTAACAAAGTGCTGGGATTTCTGAAAAGAGTAGGTAGTAAGTTTAAAAGAACGGAGAGTCTTATGACCCTTTACACTGCCCTTATACGTTCTCGGCTCGAATACGCTAGCCAAATTTGGAACTTCTTCTATCAAGTACACTCAAACCGTCTCAAAATAGTGCAGCACTTCCTCACCAGGTTTCTGGCATACAAAGAGGTTATTAATGCACGCACTGACTATGAGGGAAGACTGACTCATTTCAAGATGAAGACTTTGAGTAACAGGAGAAAATACCTAGATGTAGCATTCCTACACAAACTTGTAAGCAACTCCGTGTCAGAACCGTTATTGTTGGAAAAGCTTAACTTTTCATTCCCAAAACTCAACATCAGACCATCTCGAGACATACCCACTTTTCGACTCCCGTATATTAGGACGATCCTCGGTGAGACTGCTCCATTACACCGACTATAAAAAAGTTACAATCTGTGCAAGAGTTCCATGAAAATCGACATCTATAATAATACGCCCGCTAATTTTTAACGTAAAATGCTGCGTCCTTCAGTTAACCCAGCTATCAATCAATAATAATAATTAAAATTAAAATAAAATTTAATTTAAACTAAAATAACTAATAATAAATAATATCTCATAAAAAATAATAATAACTAATAACTATTAAAATAACGAAAATAAAAATAACTAACTACTTTAAGCTGCACCTAACATTATGTAAACCTGCATGTATTGTATTTCTAATTTCTGTTGTTTTTAAATTTACACGTCTTCCTCCTATGTATTTCTTTGTGAATGCTGTCGTACACCTGTTATCAACGCATAGGCGAGACCGAGATGTATAGTTAGATGTTGTTACAATGTATAGTCTACTGTGTCGTTGGTATGTCAAAAACAAAAATAAACTTTATAGATTTAATGAGTCCACTATTGACAACATATCTCGAGAATTTCGTTTATCTGGTATAATCCAAACACAAATTCTGAGGTTAGAAAAAAATGACGAAAGCAACAAGAAAAGGTAGTTGTGCCCTTGCGCTTCGCTTTGCTCGACTTGGCGGGGGCACTACCGTGTATTAAGAAACAGTGTTTCAAAATCACTTACCAGGCTGGAGTATACATACTCGTAAAATATATTATTAGTATATAACTAGCATTTAATACAAGTTTTGTATGCTAGTAATATTTTTTTCTAGACATAAATAATATTTATTATATACTCGTATAGTATCAAAGCATATTCTGTGGCCGGCATAGTTTCAAAATGTAGTGTATGACATATACAGATAATTTAGTAAGTTCTGTATTTTCCCTTTGACTATATTCCGGGACAACGAGCAAAGGAGAGTCGGGTCTATTTCCACAGTTTCACGCAATGGAGTGCGTCTACAATCAAGGCTTTCATATTCACCCCCGTATTTATATTTTAATATTAAATTTAGGTCGATTATTGTGAAACTAGTTTTAGCGTTTTTAGTAGGTACGAGTATTACCAGAACAACATTATTTTAAGAACAACTATGATAAACTTTCCAGGGATGCGTGCGTGGTCATTTGATTTCATTGGGCGTCTAAATATAGAACTAGCATACATGGTCCATAAACTCGTATCTTAGTGACAAAAATTTTGTAGGTGTTTTTGACTTCATCTTCAACCATCTGGTACGGATTGATTATACAGTTGTAAGCTGGTTCAAGGCTATCATAAAACAGGTTGATTTCTTTTTTGTTAAGTGCTGTAAAAGATATTATTGTGAGAGTGTTTATTAATGTATTTCTACAGCATTATCCTTTGATTTGGATGAGTAGAGCAATCCACAGGGTAAGCTTTGAATGAACCAGTTGGATGATTTCAAACAAAGGTCCATCCTCCGATCCTCGCAAGATGTTTCGCAGTGAACCCATGTTTTGGGTTCACTGATTTGAAACGGATCATGAAAACATGGAAATTAATGCAGAATATTTGAAAACATATACTTATCAAAGCTTAGACCCCAAGTCAGTATTTAGAGTAGATTAGAGATGTTTCCACCCAGGTTACGCCTATTCTCTGTAAGAATCCGGTATTTTACTAGGTAGTCAAAATTTCTGCTATTCAGGGGTCCTTACCCGAGGAGTGACCAACAGACCCTACCCTGTCGGTCCGTCTCTCTGTCCCTCAGTCCGTCAGCGCGCTGCATCTCATGAACCGTAATAAGGTAAATAATGCACTCCTTTGGTGTTTTTTATTTAGCGGGGCCACATACACAAGAGGTGTTTTTTCCTTTTCTCTTATATGATGGTACGGAATCCTTCGTGTGTGAGACCGACTCGCAAATTACCGATTTCTAAAACTGACATAACGTTCATTTCGTGAGTAAATTACTATTGGCGTGTGACGATTTTATGTCAAATGTTGGACATAATTAAACAAATTTAAGTTCGTAAAAGATAAGTTCTGAGTTTACGATAACATTTTCACGTAGGTTCCTTCATATCTTTATACATTCTATGCATTTCAAGCTAGCTTACTTCTCCCTGTATTTTTTCTACATCATATCATCTTTAACTCACTTTTAGAGCAATATCAGTCAGGAGTCAAATGCTAAAAAGGCTTTTAGTCAATGTATAGAGGACTAACAGAGCAACGTTACATAAGCATTTTCGTAACGATTAAATAAATAATAAAAGCGAGCGCCGCATTTCAATGTACTTAAATTCAAATGCGGCGATCGCTTTTTGTAAATTTAAGAGGAAAGAAAAAAAGTAATAAAAATAATGAAAAAATAATAATTGTAAAACAAATTATTGTAATAAACAGATTTTGTGATAATTTCCGGAGGCCTTACTTACTTAATTTACGCAAAAATAATAAAATCACGTTTATGCGTTAGTGAATCGAAGCTGACACTCATGATGAACAAAGGAAACAACTCCTTTAATACTCATTATTTTGCGTAATTTGAGATATACAAAGGTATTTTTGGCTTAATACTTCGCCTTAAACCCCATTATGAATACTCTAATGATCCATGAGTGTAACCCTTACTACACAATGCCATTGTATTCAAAACACAGCACGCTATACCACGAAATTCATTACAAGGGTTAATGTCACCAAGGTGCAATGTTTGACATGACTATAACTCAAAACACAATGTTTTGTAATTGTGGATTTTTACGAATGATTATTTGGTCGCCCCATATCGTGCCTGGGGACAATAACATTGTGTGAATAGTTTGTAGGGTACCAATAATTGTTGCTTTCAACAACATAAACGCAAAATTTTCTATAACGATACTGAAAATGATAGAGTAATAGCAGGGTTTGACCAAGCCTAATTATAAATGAGTGAGTCACACTTCTGCTGGTTGTAGGCGGTATTGAATACTGGTTGTGTGGTAAAAATTACGGTTAGATAAGACCAAGGTAAGTACTAAGTTTATGCACACAAAAGAAAATAAGCACAGCATATGAAAAAGTCGTTTTCGTTATTCTTTGATCTTGGCCGAAGATTCTGCTAATTGATATTAATCAGTAAGCATGAGGATCTCTACCAAAAATCAAATTGTCTATACATAGCTAAAATTACAGAGGAAACATTATCTCAGACAAGTTTACTCTGGTAAAATGATAATTTAATATACTTTAAAAGGCTGTCGTGAAGGTAAGAACGCTAAACGGAATAGTTTTCGCTAAAAGTAATGACATAAAGGAAAATGCACGGAATGTAAGGACACAGATACAATAGTTCACATAGTCAACCTTCCATTTAAAGCGTGTTTTATTTTTCGCTCTAGCACCGCTTCATTCGAGGTCCCACCAGTGAGACTAATGGACTGCCAAACCGATTCAAACGAGACGATCAAAAAAGCTTGTCCTGTGTCCCGGTTAGGCCACGCAATTTAAACACAAAAGGTTGTACTACTTTTTCGCATTTCAATAGCAGATAATAAAAGGTTGGACTGTGGGTGTAAAGCATTGTAAGAATTTTCCGATCAGGTATTGCATAGTCGGTGTTTTAATACTGGATAAACATACACATCACGAATAAATTGGAGCAATGTTATACCATCAATGATTTGAAGATTACAAATTTTATAATCTAGTGGCTCTGTGAGCTGTAGAACGCCAAATTTGCAATGTCGCTCGCGCAGAGCGACATTGCAAATTTGGCGTGTTTTTTTCCGTTTCCGAACTCCTCACATGCCCGACCCCTTTAGTTAATTAAGAAAACAAATAAGCCGACTGCATTTTGCAATACCACATACAATCTTATGAATGCGACTGGTTACGTATATGGAGTATGAAACCTTTTTTTGCTAATTTTGTCATTTTTAACCGAATTCAAAAAAGGATGAGGTTCTCAATACGGTTGTATTTTTTTTTGTTTGTCACCTCAAAACTGGTAATATTTATGAACTAATTTCAATTATATTTTTTTATTGAAAGGGTAAACCATCCAGATTCGTCCCATTTTTTGAAAATAAGAAATCGGTCCAGTAGTTTGTTTTCTATAGCAAAAAGACTTGAATTATGATGTCATCCAGCAAACGAAATTGTGTATAATTCCTTTACTGTGACTTGTGCACAGTGGTGGTTAAGGTCATTGTCATAAGTTGAATTCTGTCTAAAATTACAGTATATTCGTTTATAATGCCATGTCATACGTGTGGACTGACTGTCAGACAGACAGATTTCGTAGCCTTGTTTTCCTGTATTTCGACGACATTCGCATCCCGGCGGGGAGGAAGAAATAGGGCTTGTTTTTTTAAAGTTTTTAACTTGGTTGATTATGTGTGGTGTTTACGTTCTTTGTTTGCATTTTTTTCACTTATGTGCCGTATATTCGTATTGTATGAAGCTCACTTTTTATTTCGGGATATAATATGTAGGTATCCTATAGTGAAAAGTGTGCTTTATTATATTATTGACTATCGGAAGACAGATTTTATATAGTTATAGTATGTCGCGGGCTACTTTTACGCAACTAGACGTCTTAAATTTGCGCCTATTTTGCGTGACGGGGGTTGGGGACACTACTCCTGCCAACCCAGCTCCTGTAGGAAGCCTAGCAGACCCTTAATGTTGCCAACGACTTCCTGGAGCGACCTCGGCGTCCCAAGGTGTGTAGCCCGGTAGATGGCCACGCCGGAACATTCCAGCAGGACGTGGGTGGCTGTCTCCTCGACCTCCATGCAGGCTCTGCACAGGGGGCACGCAACATATCCTTTTTGTTTTTTTTCCAAGGTCAATTGCTCTTTCGACGGTTGTACCCTGTAGTTTATGAACTGTGGCCGCCCTGCTTAATATAAGAGGCAACATACGACGCTCCATATCTCCGTAACCCCTTGTTGCCTGAAACGTAGTACTTGATGGTGATATTTTTTTTTTTTTTATATGGGTGTGCAACCGTTTCTATCTTTAAGCCTCAGCCCAATAGTTTCATCATCATCTAGTATAAAGACGACATTCGCATCCCAACAGTGAAGGAAGTACTAGGGCTTGAACTTGAAGTCGGTTTTTTTAAGTTTTTAACTTGGTGATTATCACGGTCAAATCTGTCAAGCAGTTTAGGCTGTAGCGTTTTAACTTTTAACCCCTTTTATATTGAATTGTGGAAAAAAAACATGTAATTATCGAACCTGTTCACTGAAATTTCACGACAATCAGTTAAGAAAGTATACGTTCTGTAGAGGAGAACAGCCGGAAATCCAGAAATGGAGACAGACGTCCGGACATACGAAAGCATTTTTGCCTAAGCTGAAATGGAGACACTTTGTAGCCCTACGCGCTCGCTAGTTCAACAACAATAATAATAATATTGTTCTACATGTATTTGACCCGACTGGCTGAGTCGGCAGTGGCCCTGCCTACGAAGCCAAGGGTCCCGGGTTCGTAGGCAAGATTTGATGAGAACGGATGTTTGTACCCTAGCCATGGTTGTTTATCTATCTAAGTATAATATTTATCTATATAAGTATTTGAATCGGTTGTCTAGTACCCAAGATACAGGGAATCCTTGTTCGGGGCTAGATCAATGTGTGTAAATAGTGTCCAAGGTATTATTTATATATGTCGGCGTAAATACGTTAAAAATGGTATAAAAGAGCAAACATTTCAGCTGTACCTCCCCATAGGGACGACATATTTTCTGTGCCTATTCGGTGGTTATGCAAATCTTTTTGCTTGTCAGTCGCCAGGAAATGAGACGAAAGTAACATGCTCATCGCCCTTTCGCAGATTATACGAGCTCCCCAAAAGCGTCTCATCGCAGGTTCAAAATTAGATGAGCGAATATCGATCGATTTCTCTTTCTGGAACCCTCTTTTAGCAAAGAATCGTGGCCCCGCGACAAGGGTCGACGACCTAAGGGCTCTGGTCCCAGGGGTGGTGGTGACCAGTTATTGTCCCGAATTTGCTTTCGAAGTTGTTTAGGAACATTGCTTGCGGTAGTTTCTCATCTGTTTTATTTATCATCAGTTATTGTTTCCGAAGATAAATTTTAGGTGCCATTATTTTTATTGCCGCTTATTTAAGCATAAATTAAATTATTAAATTAACACCATAAAATTTCTGTATTCCAATGATATCTGTGAGTATTTTTTTAAACTTCTAATAATTAGATAGTTTTCACCCTTCTAGGAGGGTGTACCTAATTCGTAGAGAGCCTAAGTCGAGTAATGCCTAAACGTCATACAAAACTAGCTTAATGCCAATGATCGTGTAGGCCTATTCCGCAGTATGTCCTCTTCGTATTCAAGCTAAATTTTAATCTGCCTAAAGTTCCGTCAGCCTAAATCGCGTTTTGCCTAAACCTACGTTTGCAAACTTATTTGTGATTATTTATTGACACTTCAACTGGAGTGATCTATGATATAATAGTGGGTTTCATCCATCAAGTTGTATCAATCAAAGAATGCAATCAATTTGCGATTGCAGACATTGCATTTTATCACCCTATTGTCAATTCTAAACACGACTATATAAAAAATGTCCCACGAAAATGTAAAGAAAACAACAAAATAAAACCAGAAATGTGAAACTTCCTTCCGTCCTCCGGTCCGCCATACAATCCTACAATCTTATTCGTGCTACTATCTCCTCTATTTCGAGTCGAAGGGCCATAAAGAGCTATCGCGAGGGGGGGCGAGCAGGCCCAGATATCGGACTGCATATCCGCCGAGAGGACTCATCGTCAAAACAAACGTTTATGTGATTGAGGCGGAGATGTTATGCTTTGTAGACGTCATGTAAGTTTATACGACACATACATGCTATGTATGTGTCGGAGCCACGTCGGAGCCATATCATAGAACTGATCATTTCATGAAATTGCCAACCATTCTTCGTCCAATGAAAGTTCTAATTCAGCCATGGTTGGCCATTTCATGATGTGGTCAATTCTACGATATGGCTATGATATCGACGTTATGTAAGTTTGTCCGTAAGATTGTCAGATTGTCAAAACCGTTAGATGATAAACTAACGTTTTTTTTTCTCGCAAGTTGATCAACTATCGACAGATAGTAAACTGTAGTGTACTGCTTACTATATGACGCGTTAGTTGATAAGCTAACGGTTAAAACCGTTAAATAGTAAACTGGTTTAAACTTGAATTGCAAACGAAATACCAGGGCAAACACTGCGTTAGCCCCCGAATAGTGTTCGTGTTAGGTTGACATGTAAGAACAAAAGAAACGTAATTTCTAAACCCCTGTCGGTCTGGTTTACTATCTGCCGATAGTTGATCAACTACCGCGTTAGTTTATCAACTAACGGTTTTGACTATCTTGCGGTTCAATCCATCGACAGAAGTATGTGAATAGTGGAGAATCGGACTAAGTTAGACTGTTCCGATTATAGATGCATCTTTTGATATATCCAGATTTCTTTCAAATTCCAATATCAATCGCTTTAGATGACAGCTCTTGTGAAATAATCGCGTTCCGATTAACCAATGTCAATTTGAAGTTGGCGAACAACTTTCAAAACTTCAATTTAAAATATATAGGGGCCTCACGCCTTTCCCATACGTGGGAGAGGCAAAATTGTGCCCACTTTTAGCCAGTTATTCAATACTCCAATTGCGTGACAGGGGGCTAGCCCATCGCCCCGACGGTTGCCTCACGATGTTTTCCATCACCGTTGGAACTTCCGTATTCCATATTCCGTACTTAAGATAAGTTATTGATCTCATTGGTACATGGTCATCATTGGGATTCGAACCTGCACCTCCTGCGTGAGAAGCAAGCGTGAAATTCACTAGACCTCGGAGCCTAAGTACTTCTATATTATTTGGCATAGGCTGGTTGTATCATAACCGCGTCAATAATACTGATTCAATTATTTATTTTATCTACACACATATCACACATAAACCCTCTATAATGCTTTAAAAAATCGCAAATTACGACCAGCTTAAATATAAACTGTTTTGTTACAACACATTTCTTATCTCTGAAAATTTTATTATTGCTTTATGACACATTTAATTCGATCTTCTTATTACATTTAAATTTCGAACATCTTTGAAGAACAAAGCAAGGTTCATAATAACATCGAATTCTTATTGCATTCAAATTTCGAACATCTCTGAAAATCAAAGCAATTTTATTTGACCTCAATTCTAATATCAGTTGAGACGGCGTTCTATTATAAACTAAATGTCAATGCCGCAGTGCCGGTCGAAACATGCGGTTTCTGAACACATCATAGAGAACTTATAATATGTGTGAAGATAAAGCAGTGCATTTAACTGTACATTATAACATTAAAACAATCGTGTGATGTTGTTACAAAACTCGCCTGTCGGCTCGTTTCAAAAACCTACGCTTGTATTTTGATGCCTTTCATTATGTAAGAGTCACATAAACTACTATAATCTATGGTTGCTATCGATTTCGTCAGACGGTCGGTAGCGTCATCCGTAGAGTGATAAAATTATGGGTATTATATTATCCATTTATATCTGATGTACAATTCTCTATTTTGCATGAATTGCGTGACAAGGGGCTAGCTTTTCTCCATCACCGATAAAAAACATTCGTATAATTTACCATATAAACCAACACATAATAAACCCCCCTCGAAAAGTATAACCAAAATTCAGTTATCTACCAACTAACGCATCTCAAACTGTAGCCCCAGCGCCGTAGCACTTACCAGGCACCCGATTCCGCTGCCGAAACGATGGCTCAGTGACAATGACGCGACGACGACTGTTAACTTTAGGTATTCATTTGCATTTGGAGAATCCATTTTCGGCACATAATGGTAGAAAAAAAGGTAATCATATACCTTTAAATCACCCACTAAAAGAAAAGGGATACAAAACCTCAGATAATGGATAACCGTGGCTCAAGCAGGAATAAATACCAGAGTAAAAAGTGTTCGAGTTCAGATAAAATGAACCTTATATCATAGCACATAAGAGTCACTGACAGTTCGATTCGAAGACTTTTTCGACGCGTAGTTATTCGTGTTTCCTACACTGAAGTTTACTTTATACCATGATCGATCGATCGGAAAAAAACCACAGATTCTTGGATTTTTGCGATATCGAAAAAAATCGTTCGTATGTGTGTGTCGTCGCTCGATCGATCGTTTATATGTATATGACGTCGCTTTGTGGTTGCCACGTCACAGGGTATCCTAGTGTGGGGCCAAAAGCATTAATTGTACCTGTATGTAAATGTTTATGTCTATCGATCGTTTTTGAAGTAGCCACAGCAACTTTACTGCCCTGTCGTGGTAGGAATATGTTCCATACTTTTCCACAACACGACAGTTACGTGGCTACTTCAAAAAGGCTAGTATTTAATCGCACATCAAAAACACTGATTTTCACAGCAAAAAAGGATCATCACACTTTATGTTTTAAGTATTTTTGTTGTTCTCACATGTTCAACCAAATACAAAAGATAAAGAGAGCTTCACTTCGGTCACCCCCTTTATCCTTCACCTAAGCTACCGCAGTATTTTGCCCTGATATTTACTGTAAAAATCAGTATATTTGCTATGCAAATCAGTATTATTGAAGCGCAGTTAAATAATTCCCCTTTAAAAAAGCCTATTGTGTTAATGGTATTGGGCCCCAGTAAGAAGTTCAGCGCACGAGGGCAGGGACGCTACAGCCTTGGGGTGAATTGTGTGAGAGGAGATCGATACCAACACGCATTCCGTCCCCTCCCACACGTGCCCCTATCGGGAATCCTTCCTTCAACCGAACTAGACCTGCACAACTGTTCGCGCCTTCGCATTTACTTATAGTCAAGTCGTTTGGTAGTTTTACCAGCGAAGTTTTCCGGTAGTTTTGAAAATGGGCGACTTTATAGATTTTGATGTGCTCTTTCCGAATTTTTTATTTCCTACCTCGACTGGACCTGGGGGTTACCACAACCTTTATAGCGATTCATATTAGGTTCAAAACAAGAACATCACCATGGGAACCATTTCCAATCCGATACGCCATAATGGGCTTTATTTAACTGATTACAAGACTTGTTTTAGGAGGTCATGGTAATTTTGCGGACCCTTTTAGGTTCCTAAACTGAATCTGCATAAGACGTTGTAGTGATCCCCCTGGACTGTTACTTCTGTCGATGGACTGCGCTGGATGTAGGTACTGGTTATTTGGGGAGGATTGATGGAAAATTATGAAAGTAGGGTTTCTAAAATAAACATAACAAACATGGCGCTCGCCTTGTGATGTGTTGTGCCCACAGTTGTGCCCACTTTTGAGGTTTCTAAATTCATTCCAAAGGTGAATTGTGTGAGACGATATCGATACCCGCACGCATTTCGTTCCCTCCCTCAACAATTCTTCCACATCTTGCCTTTTGATAGGGTAGAGCAAAATGTATTTGTTAAAGGCATCCACAATAAGAAGCACAAATTTGAAACCATTTGACTCAGGAAGAGGGCCTAAAACATCTGAATGTAGCACAGAGAAAGGTTGGTCAGGTTTCTCACAGGAAGTTATTATTTGTTGTGGGGCATTAGGCATAAGTTTTTTCGTATATAATACAATTAAATCAAACAGTGATCCAAATACTTTTTAACAAATTGCTCCAAGCCTGGGAACCTCTTGGTTCGACGTTCTTATGTTTCTAATTAAATCCTGGGTTTTATCATAACCGATGTGATTGTGCTCATCACGGAAGACGCGAAGTAGGCTTGGTCTCTATCGGAAAGGTTATTTTTTAGTTCAAGGAATCATATTGAAGATATAGCCGTATTGTTGTAAAATATTTAAATTTGATAAAAGAAAGTGGATGGATCAGGTGCTGACCATGAACGTGCGTACGCATGAGATACGTAATTTATCTGAAGCCCATTATACGGACGTTCTAACGGCGATGGAAAACATCGTGAGTAAACCTTCATTACTCCACAACTGCGCCATGGGCTAGGCACCTGTCACGCAAAATGGAGTATCAAGCAACTGGCTAAAAGTGGGCACAAATTGCCTGTGCCACCCCGTATGGCAAAAGTCGTGACACTATGCCTCTAAAGGTTTCAAATTGATGTTTTGGAAGTTGCTCACCAGCTTCAAATTGACATTGGTTAACCGCTGGAGGTGGCTGGAGGCCTGGACCTTGTTGTGAGGCATCCCGAATTTGAACCTCATGCCATGGTAGTAAAATTCAAAACCTATAGCGGCAAAATGGCGTCTCTGGACGCCGCTAAGGCACCAAGGGGTTCTGTGTTATTGTCATTTAAAGCCATTGTTATTTGAATTTGAATTCATCTGGATATGTCAAGAGTTACAGAATCGAGGTACTGTCTCACTTAGTTCGCGTCTGCGCCATTCACTTGTTTCTGTCGATGGATTGCGATGGATATAGGTACAAGTTGTTTTGGAAGGGCTGACGAAAATACAAAAGTGAGTTTTTTAAACAAACACAACAAACATGGCGTCGCGCCTTATTCCAGCCTTGAGCCAGATGTCTTGTTTTTTCATTTCGTTGATGATAAATGGATAGAAACGAGGAACTTACTTACAAGTTTACAAATTAACTAGAAAATACTCGCAGTTCTAGTCATAGACCTGGCAGGACTACATTTCAGCATTTCCTCACAATAATAAGAGCCACAAAATGCAAACGACAAACATGATTGAATTTGTGGTCATATTTACTTCACAAAACATCGCTCTATAAAAAACCGATATTGCTCTTATTCATAAAACATATTGGATTCCGATCCGTTTGTCCGCTCTATCGTCGTCGATTAATCAGGATAGGCAGGTAGCTGTTTATTAAAGCAACAAGTTACAATTTTACATATCTTAACTCGGTAAGCGAAAAATTTTGCAACATGGGTATACTGTTTTGTTTCTCAATACATTTGCCCGATCAGCTGATTGCAAGAGTTATAAAGAATGACTCAACATTGATTTACGTTTCCGACCCTATCATCTGCTTCTTGAGGAAGGTTCTTCATAATGATGATCAATATCATTTCCCAACATGTAAGTCTTCGGTCTTCGTCCGGATTTTCGCAAAAGTTGTCAGTATTACTTGTAATGTTGTTTCTTGTTTCTTTGTGAGATAGGCCACTGGTGGGCTCGCGTAGGTTTCGCCGCGTCATTCTCAAGTGGCTAACGTAAACACTTTTGTGGGAATTCATCGTGATCAAACGGCGGTAATAAAGATGGATTAATGGGCGACCCAACGTGTCTAGGATCCACATGATAATAAGGGAGAGCAAATTCCCCTTATGCGTTTCCATAGTTTTTCATAGACACAGAACTATTATTTGTTTTATAAATGTTAATTTTCAATTAGTCAGATCAGTGAAAATTATCACACAAATCGCATCTTACTAGACGATTGAATATTCTTGAGGGATGCCGTTGACGATGTTGCATTGACAAATTGAATTTTGTTAAAACATTATTGTACCAAAAATACTTTTAATGGGGTTTTCTAAATAAAGAAATAAAAACCCGTTTTTATATCACAGTAAATATTAAATCAAAGCGTTTAATCACACTCATGTCTCACACTAGCCCTGTATGTGATATCCCGACTCAAAAGTAATGTTGGTAACGTAACTCACTAAGTAAGTGTACGACGACCCTTCTAGACGTAACCCTTGTGACTTTGCAGAGATTTTACACTGTAAGGTCAGAGTGAAAGGCCAATGCTCCTGTAGTCGGTATTGTGAAGCAACCCTAAATCGCTGCGGGCTTTCCACTGACCTCGTTTGAGGTTTAAGATAGTCGAAAACTGGTACCTTATATGATAAAAGAACGATAATTTGAGTAGGAAACTGAATCATGTCGATTTTATGAACGTTTTGCGTCGTTGTTTTACCTTCATATCACTCTGCGACTAGTTTAGCCCTCTGTCAAGCAACATTGGTCACATTGACCCACTGCTGGACACAGGCTGTTCTCTTCAGCGCCAATTTTCACGATCCTGTGGCAATCGCATCCAGTGTTTTTTTTTATTTTTTTATTATTGACCGAGCTAGCGGAGTGTCCAGTTTCGAGATTGGTCAAAAATGCTTATGTCCGTCTGTCCGTCTGTTCTAGCCTACAAGTACATTTTCCAACCGATTTTGACGTTAATTGGCACAGGGGAAAATAGGGGGCAAAAGGGAGGAAGTTTGTTATTTTTATTTATGTATCATTATATTTATCGACGGATTTCAATCAAATTTAAGAGGCATATTAGGGAATTCATTCTACACAAGATGTTGTGGAAAAATCCAAAAGGGGGGAAGTGGGGGGAGCAAAGGAGGGGAAATTTGCTGTAGCGTTATATATGGCTGGATTGAAGCGGAGTCTACTGTTCTGACAGAACCACTAGTTATATGTTATAAGAAAGCACATACAATTATACGACAGGAGAATGGTGTCCCATAGTATCGTGCCTAAAGTTATGAATATGAAATATAAGTATGAACGATTGTTACTTGCTTTATAATTTGTAACAATATCAAGCAAAAGTTTATTTCGTGACATGAAATATTTCTACTATCCTACCTAGTGGAAATTTAGCAAGCTTTCAATACTTTCGTAATCCTTCAGTATGAGCCACATATTTTCAACCGACTTCTCATTTCGTCTGTATTTTTTTGTGTGTTTGTTACGCGATTACTCCATCAATTATGAACCGATTTGAATGATTGATTTTTGCCCTTTGAAATGAGCCCTTTTTGAAAAAATCAACAAATACAAAAAATATACACAGATGACGTTTTGGTTTGTGGTTTTGTGCAGCAAAGTTTTGATGAGGACTTTCATGTACCCATACTTCATTCGCATTCCGACCGGGGAGGAATAAATAGGGCTTGAACTTGAATTAGCTTTTTTTTTAAGTTGGTGAATTATTAATTCGCTTTACCGACTGTATCCAATAAATCTGTCATTCTGACTATTTCAATATAAACATATGGTTGTAAATGCCAAAAAGAACGCTTTGAAAACATCGTTTTTATTACTGGAATACTAAATTTATAGTTCTTTTGTTGGGCCTGCGTCATACTCATATTGACTTGATTATATCGTCGGATCATCGAGCAAATGGTGTTCCCGGTGGCCGTGTTGCTGCCACCACTCTATGCTGCCACCCCGCATATTTTACTCGACACACGGTCATATGGAGTCTTCTATTGAATAACTGGCTTAACTTAGATACAACTGAGCCTCTCCCACCCCGTATAGAGAAAGGCGTGACGCTAGGTTGATATTTTGTGGATTTGTTTACTCAAGCAACTGCAACTAAAATAATTCTTAATTAAAATTAATTACAAATTAAATTATAATCTATTATTATTCTATTTATATATACCATTACTTCCATCAATAATCTTTACCATACTAATTTATTTATCCTACTATTAATTAACAATTTATAAAGTTAATAAGTTAAGTATTAAACTTACAGTTTACACTAACAAATTAAATAGGTAACTTTCAGTTGAGCAAGCTGTCTCCCTTGGTCCGGAACTGGCGGAAGATCATCGCCTGAAGAGTCTTCTTCTCAGGTATATGCTGCGTCAAATCCTTTTGCAGGTGTCACACCACCCTCAGTTCTAAAGCGAGGTACCACGGTATTATATGTTATACTTGTCAAAATGTATGTGAAATTTAATTTAAATCTTTAGGAGTGTATTTTGATTTGTGACGGGATGTTTATAATTTTTTTTTTATTTAATGATAATTATCGGCTTTGTTTTGTACGTGTGTGTGTGCATGTGTAAATAAATAAATATCAATCAATCAATCAACTGAAATGCAACTTCTCACTGAACAATTTCTCAATAACGAAGTACAAAATACTTCTAGCACCCCCCAGAGCAACTCGTCGTGTAACCAGCATAAAGCTGATAATCTGCAGGACACAAACCTATATGGAACGAAGACATCAAAACACCTGGTCCCCCAACTAATGAATAAAATGCCGTCTGACATAAAAAATAACAATGACAACCCTCACAAACAAAAATACGAAAAAAACACTTTATCAGTACAATACAAGATTACATCACGGTATAGGAGATTACTATTGTGTGTTATTTATTATGTAAATGATTTCTTTTTATTACTTCATCTTTGTTATTGCCTATTTATATATGTATTTGTTATTTATATTAATAAGTGCAGCTGAGACAAAACCACCTGTGGTTTTGCATGCACGTGCACAAACAACAAATGCATCTATAATTTTGACAAAATAAATAAATCTTTGCCTCTTTGAATTACCCTTTAGTTCGGTGAAATAAAAGTGTTGTCCCAATTTAACTCACATATAAGCATCGTACCTCCACACATTCTTGTAGCTAATTAAGGCTATGAAAGTTCTTTGTGGATGTTGTATCTAGCCTAGCTTAGTTTTGTCCTATGCTGCCCAGAGTAATTACGAACAGATGGAGGATGCCCCGGGTTCGAATCCTGGCTGGGTAGGAGAAAAATAAATCAAAATCCCCAGATCTTGGATGTTTGCATGTTTGTGACCTCGCTGTTTCGGGATCCTACGATACAGGGTATTCTAATGTGGGGCCAGAAGCAATGTATGAGTCTCTATGTAAATATTATGTTATATTATTTAAAGACTTGTGTTTAAACGATTACTAAAAACGCACTTATTGTAATACCAATAAATGTTCAACCTAACACGAAGGATTAAGGGGGCTTCGCTTCGCTCACCCCCTTTACCCTTCACCTAAGCTACCGCAGTATTTTGCCCTGATATTTTCAGCAACTTTTGGTGATCATTTTCCCATTTTGGTTAGAAAAAATATATTTTTGGTGCTCATTTTAATTGTTCTGTTATTTTAATTGTAACATAGACAAGTCAATACTGCAGATGCACGCACAATGGTATAATAAAAACCAAAGATTAAAAAATCACAACAAGCCAACGATTTTTGTATTTAGTAAAACTTTTAATTCATTTACTGTAACAACGTATTTGCGAAGGGTCTTGGAATACTCTGAAAAACAAATACACGAGCGCACAACCCAGTCACGAACGATTTAAGTCCAATTATTTGACTAATTTGTAAAATGAGATTAATTTACCACTCGGTTCGAACGAGGGCGGAAATCTACATTTCGTACTTAATCGAACACTCAAAGTTATCTTCTAATCTAATCTAACGTTTTGACTACAATATGCTTTTATTAAATTGAATCTGTAGAAGAACCGCCCACGCTTTGCAGTGCCCTAATTTTTTATATATGTTTCTTTTACAATTTGATGATATCTAGAGAGTCTTGATTTATTATGTTACAGCCAAAGTATACTTGTCTTGTGACTGTCATATTTTATGTGCGTTTTTTTACCTCTCTATGAAGTTCGTAAGATAGCAATGTCTGTCGACTTATCCCGAAATTCATCTCTCAGGACATTTGACACAAGCTCGAATCGTAAATGAGGAAAAATATTTGTTAAGCCTCCTCATTGGGCGAAGTAATTTGTATATGGTGCCTGGGGAGGCAGAGTTGTTATGACAGTCCTCTTGCAATCAAAATATTTTTGTGGATCTTCAGAAAATGAAAGAGGAAAAGTTTTTATTACCAAACCAGGTGTTATTTTTTATATATTATATGCACATAGGTATTGTAAGTACGCAGTCTATATAAACTGTGTTTAAAGGTGACTCAGACCGGGGAATTTCATATGAATCGTAGGTTTAATCAAATTAAAGTATCAAAAAGAATTCGAGGATACGCAATTTCTTCCCAAGCCAACTTGAGGCCACACAATATTTTCGTTATCTGATGCGTATCCAACCCCACCTTTATTTCAATGCAATTTGCTTACACCTAAAAGAAAAAGCGGTCCTTCAATAACACTTTCCTCGCAATTGGAGCATCCAATCCCTTCCGAGCGAATACCTCTGGTATTTGCGTTGTACATATTCAGCATTTTTACCTCGTGAAAGACCTCGAAGGTAAGGCGCAAAACTCAATAGCGCAGTGGGTGTGACCATTTTATTTCCCCATTTCCGTGCGCTTGGCGCGAGTTCGCACGGGAACAGCGAAGGGGAAGCGCCCAGATGTCGCACGGACAAATTATTTACTACCCTCCTTTTGTCAGAGAGCTGCATCTACATATTTACCAGCCGAACTCGTCCCCTGAATGTTGGCAGCTACCTGGCTCCGGGCTTGCGTGTTTAGGCCCGGCGAGATTTTGGCATCGTTGTATTGGCCGCCGCTGTGCAATAATGGCAGGAAATTGATTTCGCTTGTTGTGCTGAACGAGTATTGACGGTTATTCCTGATTTTCTATTGCTTTTTAACTTTGTTTGCTAAGATTGTGGATTCGACTTTGCTTTGGTTTTTAAAAACTACTTTTATTGGATATTATTTAGGGAAACACGCTCGCAAGATAAAGCTAAATAACCGTAAAACATGCTTAATAAACCAGCACAGTTTGATTTACAAATACAATATTTTTTTAAAGAAATAAAAGACTCATTCTCATTCCACGTTCAAAAAGGACACAAAGTACGGAATTAAAACTGGCATACGCCGGATAAATTCAGCCAATAACACATGTAGACATATAGTACAGTCGGCAGCGGAAATAACAAACGAAAGTCATAAAAAAGTCGCAGCCAGCTGTTGGCGTAACGAAGTGCATTGACCACATGCGAATTTTCCCTCGTATTTTCTAATTCTTACATTATTATCGAGGCGTTTACGAGTTTTAAGATTAAAGTGGCAAATTGAGTATGATCAATATCATATTAAGATGCAAGCTCATCTACTTCTTCTTGTAGTGTCTCTCCACTACTAAAGGTTGGCAGTCAGCTCTTAATACTCCTTTCTTTTCTTCGCCTAGTTCATCAGATGTTCTACGCTAGCCACACCCGTCCATTCTATGATGTCGCGGAGCCACGACTTCTTCCTTCTGCCAGCGCGTCTTTTCCCCTCGACTTAGCCCATCATAATGAAAATGAAAATGAAAATGAATGCAAATTAAATGTGCTTCAACCGTTCGTGTTGAAGCACATGTCCCAAGTAACTCAGCTTCTACTTTTTAATTGTCAGAGTGAGTTCTCGGGATCGCTTGGCGCGCCCTAGAACTTCTTCGATCGTGACTCTATGGACCCAGCTTATCCTCAGCAATCTGCGGTAGCACCACATTTCAAAGGCGTCCAGTTTTTTAACGGTTGCCCCCTTAAATGTCCAAGCTTCACAACCATATATTACAACTGGCCAGATTTAACATTGAAGCATCCTACTTCGGAGGTGTAAACTGATGTCTTTGTTGCAGAGCATCTTTCTCATTTTGTTGAAAGACGCACGAGCAATTTTGATTCGAGTCTTTACTTTAATTTCAGACTCCCATGCTCCAGTCACCCATGTGCCTAGGTACTTGTATTTAGTGACTCTCTCCAAAGTAGTACCTGCCACCGAGATTTTTGGGTTCAAATCTTCTTTTCTGGAAACCACCATAATTTAGTTTTTTGGCTGTACTCAAAGACGTGGTCCACGATATTCTGCAGATCTTCAGGTGTTGTTGCTATAAGAGCGGTATCATCGGCGTATCTCAAGTTGTTAATTATTTGCCCATTGATCTTGATACCCCACTCTTTGTCTTCCAGTGCTTCAGAGATAATTGCTTCAGAGTACACATTAAATAGAAGCGGGGACTAAATGCACCCTTGCCTCACACCACGAAAGATTGCAATTAGTTCGGTTCCGTCAACGTCCACTCTCACCGTACTGGTTTGGTTCCAGTAGAGGTTTTGTATTATCTTCATATCCCTGCCATCAATTCCAGCTTCTTACAGAGGACGTATAAGTACCTGGTGCTTAACACGGTCAAAGGACTTTTCGTAATAAAAAAAACATATAATGACGTCTGTCTGTAAGTCTTTAAATTTTTATACGAGAACATTCAACGAGAACAAGGCCTCTCTGGTTCCTAGTCCAGATCTGAACCCGAACTGGCTGTCCAAAATTTGTGCATTGCATTTGAATATATTCCTCTCATGTATAATCGAGAGAAAGAGTTTTAAGACCTGACTAATCAGACTTATTGTGCTGTATTCTGTACATTTCTTAGCCGTAGGTTTCTTCGGGAGGGTAACAAACGTTGATATTAACCAATCCCTCGGCATCACCCCTGTTGCATAAATACAGATGAAAAGGATAGTTACCGTATCCGCAAGGTGCTCCTCTGTAAGTTATAGAATCTCCACCTGAATTTGATCTGGACATGGAGATTTTTCAGTTTTGGCTCTTTTTAGAGCGTTTACTATCTCTGATCTCAAAATTGGAGGTCCAGTTTCATTGCATGGTGTTATTGTGATTCCTCTAGTTGCATCTGCGAACATGTCTTCAACATAGAGTTTCCACGGAGATTTCTTGCTCTCAATGTCTAATAGTATATTACCACTTTTATCCACTAATTTATTTCGGTTTGTTCTTTTCCGCAATTCAGCTATCTCTTTTATCTCTTTGTATAGGTTAAAACTGTCGTGTTTGATGTTAAGCTCTTCCAACTTTACACATTTGTCATCATAGAATTTAGACCAATATTCTCCTATTATTTAGTTATTCAGGGCATTTTATGCATCTGGATCAGATTGTTTACGCAGTCGTCGTTCTTACATGAGGTCTAAAATTTCATCTTCCCTCCACTATTGCCTTTTGCCATGATGCGTCTGATCCAAAATAGTTTTATTAATGTTGGTAATTGTTTTAACCAGAGCATGATTAACTTCTTCTCTATATGCAGTTGTATTTAAATTATCTTCTGCCCAGCGGTTGATAGCATTGGAGACTTTTACTCTTTTATCCGGATGTTTGTTACTGCGTATGTCCGGGTGACAGATGATATTAGTCTTTTTTAGTTTTACAGGTTACAGCATATTTTAACTACAACGGGGTTATGATTAGAGTTGATATTAGCAGCAGGATAGGTTTGAGCACTTTTAATCGAATTTTTGTAACGACTATTCATCGCTATCTGGTTGTGGACTATATGGTCTGGTGTATGCGCTGGTGAAGTCTATATGTAGAGCCTCGTTGGGTGATGTTTGAAGAGGGTGTTCGTGAATACAAAATCGTTTTTTTGACAGAATTCAATGAGTGCTTCGCCCTGATCATTTCTTACCCATAAGGTCTGATCACTCCTGGCACCTCCCCTGAACCCACCTTTGCGTTTAGATCTCCCATTAGAATGTTAATATCATGTTTCTTCATGTATTGTAAAAGGCTCCTAACATCCGCGTAAAATTCATCCAAATCTTTCTGGGGTGTGTCAGTTGTCGGGGCATACACTTGTATGATATTTATAATCTGCGGTTTAGCTTCTATACATAGTAGCATACTTCGGTTGGAAAGTAGTATGAAACTGCGAACGGCCCGAGCAGTTTCTTTGGTGAGCAGGTCTGCCACTCCATAAGGTTCGGTTGAGCCATCTTTACCCGAGTAGTAGAGTACCTCAACCTGTATGGTCGTATACCGATCGTTTCCTGGCCATTTAGTATCACTAATACCCAACACCCCTATTTCTAGGCGCCTCATATATTTGATGACATCGTATAGCTTCCCATGCTGTTAAAGACTCTTTACGTTCCATTTTCCAGTTTTTAGCCTATGTCGTTGTTTTTGTTCGTTATCCCTTCCGGAGATTCTTTGCACCCTTGTCCCATTTAAGAGACGCCGGAGACTCAGGGCCTTCGTTATGTTTGTGCAATCCATGATTAATTATCAGAGCTGATAAACTAGGGAGTATTATGATGGTGGTTTCCCGTTGCCTTCGGTCATCGTAGCTTAACGCTGTACCGCAATCCTAGCTCCGCCGGTAAGTTTCGATATGAGCCCATCTCTGGCCTCGATATCGTACTGGCCCTACTTCTGCCTAGCGCCTGGCTGCCGTATTGAGCTCCTACAGCTGAGGTTGCCTCTTCCGCCGATGTCACCGATGGGATTGTTTTAGATCTAAGCCTTCACCGCCGTTATGTTCTTCACCTGTAACCCTAGGCAGGGGACCACGTTATTCCCTGCGGTGCTGGGTCCTTCCCTGAACTCGGCCATTGTCCCGAGCCTACAAGGACACTCAATGCTGACCCCGCGGCTTGGACGCGCCAGAGAAGAATTACTCAAGTGGCCGCCAGAGAAGGTGACTCTGGTGACCCTTGCTTGGTGATCTTCTCACACCCCTTCAAGGGTGCGGGGTTGCGGTCCCGGGGCAATGGCCCCCTTCCGCGGAGTCCTCCGCTGGCCATGACTACGGCCAGGTCATTGGGTGGCTGAGGTGTTCTTAAGGGTTGTGTGGCCTCAATCCAGGGGTGCTGCCGGCTCGGCAACCAGGTCTCGGGGTAGGCGGCGACAGTCAGGCGGGCACGCGTGGTATGGCGCCAGGTCTCGCACGAGCGGGTGCAGAGAGCCGTGGTGACCCTTGAGCCGGGTTAATGGTTTTGTGTGTTTCCAAAACCGAGGGCTCGAAGTGGACCTCAAATGCAGGCGATATGTCGCCGGCGAGACAGCGAGCGTTATTACCTAGCGAGTGAGCGAGACAGCGTACCTACGTTATTTATAAATTTATAACGCTCGTTTTCTGGCTCAAACCCTCGGTAACTACGCTCGCTGTCCTGCCGTCGACATGTCGACTGCTGTTGCTACGAACTTCCAGCAATTAATTCGCTCCACAGTTACTATATTGTTGGAGGGAAGATTAATAGTAGAGGGGAGAGACTATAAAAGGCGATGCCCCGCCGATACCGCCACATTCCCCAAGAAAACCTCTCCTTGCGTACCATCGTCGGCGCGCCTCGCTACGTGAGAAACGCAACGATCGCAATGGACCTAGGATTGGAGACACTGGACAAGTTCGTCCAGAGGCTGGCAACGAACATGTTCGCACGAGCGGACGGCTCTCAACACCCGCTCGTGCGAGACCTGGCGCCATACCACGCGCGCCCGCCTGACCGTCGCCGCCTACCCCGAGACCTGGTTGCCGAGCCGGCAGCACCCCTGGATTGAGGCCACACAACCCGAAGAAGAACACCTCAGCCACCCAATGACCTGGCCGTAGTCACGGCCAGCGGAAGACTCCGCGGAAGGGGGCCATTGCCCCGGGACCGCAACCCCGCACCCTGGAAGGGGTGTGAGAAGATCACCAAGCAAGTACCGCCACATTCTCGCTTCATTTTTCGTGCTATTAGGTCGTCACTCTGCCGGTTTGGTTATCGATTTTAGTGTTAACGTAATTGTGAGGTTATAGTGTTGTGTGTTCATTTTGTGATTGCTTTACTTGGTTTGTAATAATTTCTAATTTGGTCGTTTGGATGAACTGTTAAATTGTGTAAATTAAATTGTTGTCAAATAATTCTATTTTGAGTTGAATTTCCTTAGGTAGTAGTGATTAAATTTTTTTAAAAAATCACTTCTGGTCTTATTTCCAAGATCAGAAGTGGGATAGGATTCCTGTGATTCTATCTCACACGCCTACATCAATTTTAAAATTGTACGAGTGAAAGATGTCGGATTGTGAATAACGTCGTAGCCGACGTGAAAGTAGTCGTTCACGTGAGCGACATCATAATGTGAAAAGTGAAGTGAAAAGTGAAAACGATACAAGGAGCGTACTCCTGAAGGCCAGTTGCAATAGGAAATGTCTGCGATCTTGGCTCGCCTCTGTGCGTTAGAAGACCGCAAAGCAGTTGGGCCTGTGGGTGGTGGTGTGGTGGTGTTGTTCTACCCGTCGTCGCCGTCTCGCTGCAAACAATTTTGGCGCGACCCACCGCCGCCGCCGCCAGCATGGCGGCATGCGCTTGAGCAGGCTCAATGCGCGACACTCCTCGCCCCCGCAAAGGGTGTGCACAGCCGCCACCGATCGAGCCTCGAGTCTGCGGGCCTGCTGGGTCTGTGTCGGAAAGTATTCATACAAACGTGAATACTAGCGAGGTATTTATGCCGAAAGAAATAGTACGATGGCAGAAAAATTTGTGGATGCGATTCGGGCGATTGGTATCTACTATGAGATCTAACCATCATTTTTACATCTAGAGTTTTCATAACATTGAGGATTAGTGTGAGAAGGTAGATCGCGCCTTATCGCAAAACAATTGGAGTGACTATAAATGATTTCGGCGATAGTGCAGTGCCTTGTTACTGATCCACACATTAGAATAGCAGCCACAGACACAACTACATCCAAGTAACCTAGTAGATTTTTCCTTAATCTATGTCAAGCCTAGGGTGCATAAAAATATTCCGTCTACCGTTCGTACTAGTACGTCACAAAGTAGGATCCCCACGAAAGGCAAACCCGTTACGTTTTGTAGAAAGCGCAATTCACATGTTGCGAAACAGTTAGGACACAGGCAAGCTTCCTGTAATAAGCAATCTAGGAAGAATACATGGGGAGGTTCGAGTACTTCAATATACAGTGGTTCTAATAATAATGTCCCTTCCTAGCGAAGGATATTGAATGTTTTGGCAGGCATGACTATTAGCGAGGGTCAGGTACGGCCGAGCCATGATAAAGTTGTTATTTCGCTCAAAAAACCCGAATGAATAGCTGCTTTCGAGACCGGAATTGTAGGTTGCACGCACAGACCTAGAAGAACCGGTGCTTGCAATCTACAAGTTCTATACTGATACAAGTTCTATCGGTTATGGAACTTTGCTTATGCAGGTTCGTGATGGAGGACACAAGCGAGTTGTTTCCTGCTACAGTAAGTTATTACAAGGTGTGGAATAAAGTACGCTGCGAGCTCTGCAGCATTAGAACCATTATGTTGTGGGTGTAACTTTAACACGTGTAACACTTTGGTCACTAACCACATTGAGTCAACAGCGTGCAACAGAGTTGCTCGTTGCCAATCAGCGGCGACAGGATACGCATGCTAATGAAGGTCGTAAGGAACCTAAGAAGTTTTCTAATGGTGACTTCGTGTTTCTCTCTAAAAATTCGCAGAGTGCTGGCAAGCTGGACTCCTGCATGAGGGCCCTTACAAGGCTGCCTCACCTACGCTACGAGCCTGAACTGTTGGCGGGTTCCTACGGCAAATGCATCCAAGCAACAGAGCAGCACATGGTGCTGTGGCGTGGCGAGTGGACATCAGACGCCTGCGAAGCTTTCTTCGAGGGCGTCGGCGAGCCGTAGCGGATAAAGGATGCTATGACTCGGCAGCGGGTGTTCCCGGCTATATGAGACGGTGCAACCGTCTGCAGATACTAATCTGGCGTGACTTTTGTCACGGGGGCTATAGCAAGCGGAAAATTGGGCCTCTGCTATAAGCCTGGAGGCCGTGGGCCTGGAGACTGAGTACCTGGAGGCCGTGGGGCCTGGAGGCTGTGAGCCTGGTTTAGTATAACATTAGCACTCAAATATGTGCTTAAGTTATGCAGTGTTGGCGAGGAGAGTGGTGTTCCGAGACGTGTGCCGCTTTCTTCGAATGTGAGAGCCCATAGATTTTTGATCCACATGGTACTGTGTGTCACTGTAATAGGAAAGTACATAATTGCAAACTCCCTTAACCTATCTTGTTAATTATCCCTTTCGTAGACTTATTCTCTTACTTATGTGTGACTACAGACTTACTGACTACCTTTATGACAATATGTGGTGATCACTGTGCAGTGTGTATCAAAATATCTAGACGGCGATTGGTGATACCTTGGGTGATTTTTATTATGCAGGGCCTCTGTCTGTCTTAAAGATAATGTTCTCAAGAAAGTATTTTTTTTGGGTGTCCTGTTATTTTTGTTAGTGTGATATGTTTACGCATGGGGTGGACACAGCCGATGGAGGTTTTACCTTGCAGTCTGGATGGCCTCTATCTTGAAGTCCGTGTACTTGGGTAAGCTGTCTTGGCTGACAGATGTACCTCCAGTATAAAGTACGTTTTATGTTCTGGAATGCTGTCTTGGAGTGCGCTCAAACATGCGATTCTGGTATGTGGAACGTGCTTGACGTTGTATGCTCGGACACTGTCTTGGAGACGCTCAGATACGTGGTCCTGGAGCATTTGTACACGCAGCGTCATGCCACGGGTTGGTCTCTGACGAGTCGTGGTATATGTATGTGTGCGGTGCTTGTATAGGAAGCACTGTCCATGGGTTATTAAAGGTTTGGGTTGAAACATTCTTTTATGTGGAACCGGTTCACACGCGCAAAGTTATGTCTCACGTAAGTGCGCGTAGATCTCTAACGAGTCGTGAGGCGGCACTCCCCCGACGGGAACTGCCCCTGGTGATCGGTACAGATATCAGTTTGTTTTATATCCGTTGTGTTTAGGCTAGGCTAGGTTAGCTAGCTTACCGTATTGCTGTTTTAACGCACCTACCTATTAAGTAGTTTCCTTACTTTGTTTTGAATTGAGTGAACAAGTTTTTGTGCTTTGGTTTTTGTTCTGTGCAGATGCAGACGACGAGAGCGAGGAGTCCTCCTCGAGCGTCACCCAGCCTCCCGTAGTCGAGGTGACTGACGCTAGCGAGCCCCAACCTGGATCGTCCGGGATGCAGGGATTGACGGAGGAATCTGCTATGCCGCCCGAGACCCCATCCGGCAGCGAAGAATCTTCCATGCCAATCTTGGATACCGACCATCACAGTTAGAGAGGAAGGAGCCTGAGGACGGCCTCCCGTCAGGAAAGGCCTTGTTGGAGGGAAGATTAATAGTAGAGGGGAGAGACTATAAAAGGCGATGCCCCGCCGATACCGCCACATTCTTGCACCCCACATGACGCCGTACACTCTACGCCGGCACAAGTCACACTTAGACGCAGCGACACACCTTAGTTGTGCCCGGCTACGTTAAATCACACCACTCACCACAACCCTCCCAGGTTGGGCCTCTCCCCCGGTAGGGCACGCACTCACGTGAAACAGAACAATTGTGGCGGGGACTATCTGTTCCGCCCCCCAAGGCAAAGTTTTTAAAGACTAAAGTCTAAAACAAAAAAAATCAATTCCAAAAAAAAAAAAAAAAAAACCGCCACATTCTCGCTTCATTTTTCGTGCTATTAGGTCGTCACTCTGCCGGTTTGGTTATCGATTTTAGTGTTAACGTAATTGTGAGGTTATAGTGTTGTGTGTTCATTTTGTGATTGCTTTACTTGGTTTGTAATAATTTCTAATTTGGTCGTTTGGATGAACTGTTAAATTGTGTAAATTAAATTGTTGTCAAATAATTCTATTTTGAGTTGAATTTCCTTAGGTAGTAGTGATTATTTTTTTTTAAAAAATCACTTCTGGTCTTATTTCCAAGAATATATAATATAGGTAATTTATGGATATTGCGAATTTCTTTTTGTTCAATTAAAAAATCGTTGTTATACTAAAATTTGCTTAAACAAAAACTGAAAGCTTTATTTGTTAAACATAGGAAAATATTTACAGTGTATAGTAGGATCTCTTTGTTTAGCGCAATGGCAACATAATTATTATATAAGTATGCTATAAAATATCAGTCTTTTTATAATATTACAAAATATGCATGGGTTGATGCCATTTTTATTATCTTTGACCTAACCGTTATGGCATGCATAGTCACCTGATGAAACTGTATTTTGTGTGCTGCTGCCTGCTCCATAGCTAAATGGTGCTTTGTTAATAATAATAATTATTATTATTATTATTTTGGGTATTTTCTTTTTGTAAAGAAAATATTTGTTTTTATTTCCCTTTTTGTATAAATATTTGTTACAATTTTTACAAGTACCTACCTAACAACGACCCTTTAGTAAATTGTACCTTCTGGTGTTTTGGAGGGCCGGCTGAAAACCGGCGCTGAAACTGAGACTTGTCTCAGTTCAGAATTACTGAGCCGGTTCTTAGTGACACTGTCTCTACCTATCTGATTTATTTGTAATGACTGTTGTTTAATTGTGTTAATAAAGAAATATCATATCATATCATATCATATCGGTCGGGAATCGTACGAACCAAACTTACAATGTTGTGTCATTTAAATATTCTGTTATTGAGTAGTTTCTCTTATTAACTAGAAGTTTCCTCATTGCTCTCTTACATTGTAGTATATTGTCCATGCCACGCATATTTTCAGGCAAATGGTTGAAAATGGTGGATGCCATGCCTAGTATACAGTTTTTAAATAGGGTTGTTTTATGATTAGGCATAACAATTATGTATGTATCTTATCAGAGCACATAGGTCTATCCTGTATATTAAATTATTCTTATCAACCTTGGGTTTGCTGGAAGAGATCTCTATTTAAAGATAAGCATGCTTTTGTAGATGTCCTTTCTGTTTATTATATCTTATGTTGTTTTATGTGCAATAAATATATACGAAATATATACAATTTACGACTGGTGACGCTTACTGGAATAATTTGTAAGTATGTTTCTTTTGACAAACATAGCTATCTCATAAATATATAGAGAAGGGAAAGTCAGGATATTGGGCCGTTTAAAATGGGGTTTACAGCTATCAATACGGCGAATACCACAAATTGATTTAACGTTGCTTTTTTGCGTTTCCCCAAAAAATTATGTCAGTCTGAGACTGAGTGTAGAGCATTATAAGCTTATAGCTACCGTTGTCTCAAATATTTATTAAGTTTTAACACGTATTTTCTATCTGCGTCTTCCATTTCATATCATCATCAATATGTATTCCCAAAAACTTTATGACCTTGGTCTGTTCAATATTGTTCAGTAATTTATGTCAAAGTTATCCGATGATATCTGATTATTATTTTTGAATTTCATTATATTATCTTGTTGATACAACTAAGTACATTGATGCCAATCATTATGGCATTAATAATATTGTAAAACAGCATAAGCCTTGACTACTAAATTTACTAAATGTTCATCAAATGTAGTGCTCCCATGTAGTTTCACAGAACCGTATTGGTTACTAAAGGTCACTTTATGTCCGAATACTAAGGATAGCCTTATTAGGGCACAACAAAACTTTATAATTCAACCTGGAGCTGAAGCGGAGCGAGTTTAGTAAAGTTTTGATGAACATTTAGTAAATTTGATGAATATATAGTTTTTGTGATGTAATTTATTTTTATGTATGTAACTTTTTAGTCATTTTGATAAACAATTAAACATAAGCCAATTAATATGATTCAAATCTTACTCGTAATACTCCCATAGGAATCCTTTACAAAATAAATAATGCAGTTATTCTTAAGTCAAGTAGAATAGTCATTCCCAGATTACGCCTCTAGCGCACAAAGCATACAACTCAAACAAGATCAATGCCTCCACATTCTCCCCGCGCGCTCTCATATGAAACATTTAATTAGCTCGCAAGTTTTTAAACACGAGTAACGCGCGTCATACAGCTTGCTCTATAATAAAACTAGTGCACCAACTTGACCGTATCATTTAGTATTCACAGTGGGGTTCAGGCAACTTCAACAAGGACGCGTTTTAGCTAAATTGGCGAAACCCTGTCTCGGGCCACGTGTGGTTTAGTGTCTGTTACTTTACTGCGGGTAGTCGCTAAGTAAAAAGTTTATTCCGACCGTATGACGCCTTTATCACGTCCCTTTTGTGATGCGACATAATTTTATATTCTGCCAGACTATCTGCACAGTGTAATGATCTATTTGCGACGGTCTGTGGCTGTTTTATGTGCAACATGTGTCTCTTTTTTGAGTAATAAAATTGTTCTTGTTTTTAGGTTTATATCCAGGTAAACTTTACAAGTTTTTTTAGTTAAGTTAGGTTAAGGTTTCAGGTGAATATCAAGGGATGATGTCACCTTAAGGGTCTGACTTCAAGTCCGTCGGTGTGTCACAATGCTGATTTTCTACGACGTACGAAGTTTTTGATGATTGCGCGGGATGTGAATGATTACTTTACCTCGGATTACCTCGTTGGGACGGTTCAGTGACGTTTGAGTGGTACTGAAATCAGCATGTCAATTATTTGAGTTAGCTGGTGCTTTCACAGAATTTAACGTCATAATAGCATCCCGCGGTCAATTGAAACTACTCATCGAACTTTAAATCATAGAATAAATAAATATCCTTAAATAACACCGCACAGTTTTTTAGATTGGTTTCGATGTTAAAAGGTAGGTATGCTGTTACCTCTCACACAACATACACGTATACACACTATCACGCGGTTATTTTTTAATCGTTTTTTTATACTACCTCTGATCCAAACAAACAAGAGTTCGCGACTGGACCGTGGCTGAACACACACACGCACAAGTTTTGGGCAAATATTCGTTCTATTCAAATCCTCTCGATACGGATTAGAAGCGCAATATTAAGTTGATACTTCACAGCGTCCGTGAAATATATGTTAAAATAAATCTATGGGGCCGTTAACGGTAAAACATGATTGTTTTGATCTGCGTTGGCGAAACAAGTTTGATCATCCAAAGTAAGTCTAAAGGATTAAACTGTTCTGATCTTGTAAATATCTTTATCCTGTAGTACTATTTAGTGTCGGCAGTACCACATGTAGGTAATTTCTTTGTTGTACAAAAACAGACATACAGATAACTTATAATAGAAAAACCACGCACAAGGGCGACCTTATCCCTCGCAAGAGCTTTCTTCCAGCAAACCATGATGGGTAGGAAAGGTGATGGTTGTTCGGGGGAAGACCTGCGCGTACAATAAAACTCTATAAATACTGTGAGTTATTCTTACTGACATCCATAATTGCTAAAAATAGACTGCATACACAATTATTTACATACAACAAAATAAAATTCAATATAGGTATATAGATCTGTATATATCTATTATTTTTTCAGTTCTCAATTTCCACCATTTACATATAACGTCTGTTGATCTAGTATAAAACTCAACAGTTAAACAGATTTGTAAAATCCCTGCTTCACCTCAGTTTGTTTCCCATTTATAATAACGTCTATCGGAAAAGAAATCTCACCGTCCATATCTCGAATCCCGCCGCATTTGACTGCTGACTCATTTAGTCTCGGATACAATATGTCCGAGTTCGATCGCAAATCCTCCGGAAGATCGATGGTTTCATCCGTCCCCCACTGACTGATAAACTAGCCGCTGCGGATACCCGGATAGCCGTAAAGCCGCAGTCAGTGTGGAAGGTGCTTTAACCAAATGGCAATGTTTAATCTTTGCACATAGCGGGATCGTAGGACCAAGGTTTCTGTTTGTTTTATTAATGCTTAATACAGTAATGCTCAGTACAGCGAGAGATGGCAATATTTGTAGTATGTGGAGAGTGCCCAACACTATTCTGGGGAAAAGTATGTCCTAGGTTTTCTGGAAGTATTGTAAGAAACAATCATGTCTTTGTATAATAATATTGTATTTTTGTGCAATAAAGGAAAAGTAAGTGTGTACAAACCCAAGGCGAAGTATGTTTTAGGATTATGTTTCTAAACAGTCTTTGTCTTTTTAAACTTTGTAGCCTTTGTAGGATAATTAAATAAACGATGAAATGCGAGCCAGACTCGCATACCAAGGGTTCCGTACAGGCTTGTAGATATGTGTGTTGTATCATTGTTATTTATGTTGAAATAGTTGGTCCATCACGCTCTCACAGACGTTTTTACAGTATGTATAGCTATGTACTTTCACCATATATTTTTTAAGTAACTAAACATTTTGAATTTTCGGATTTTTCTCTTCATTTGTCCTGTAATAATTTCGTGCCAAATTTCGTAATTCTTGGTCAACGAAAATTACCCTTTAGGTTTTGATTCCCTTGGGACTCTCGAGCAAATTCAGAAGAATTTTTAATGGCGTTGACCTATTAGTTTGATTTTGTCACATTTTTAAGAAACTGCAGACTTGGCTAATGCGTTCCTGAGAAAAAACGTCAGACAGCCAGACAGAAATTGTCAGTTTTCGGATTTTTTCCTTTACTTGTGATGTATGAACTTGCTTCGTGCCAAATTTCATGCTTAATTAATTTCATGATTTAAATACATTGTAGGTCAACGGGAACGGTCAACCCTATGGCTTCTGATTTCCTTGCAAATATCAAGCTATTTTAGCAAAGTTGTGACATATATGGCGGTATCTTTTAATGCCGTTAATGTGTAAGGTTGTTTTTTATCAACTTCAAAACACTACTGCCTTGTGTCATTTATATTAATTACAACTTGTTACCTCTTGAGAAAAAAGCGTCTAAACAGGTGGACAAACGGACAGACGGACTACGAAGTATTTATATATGGAATGTAAGGGTTCCTTTTTTTACATTTAACGAACAGTTACAACCCTCATTAATATGTAGATAAAGCTTAATAGAGCATAATCTCCACATGGCTGTATTTTTCCGTGTTAATTACTGTTGATCATCATTTTTAGACTTCGTCGTTTCTTACTCTATTGTATTTTAGTCAGTTAGATTTAGTCACTCGCGGAAAGCGGTAAAGCATTCTGGTACCTCAAAATTTATAAAGTTGTGTAATTCTCTCTGAGATCAATAAATATTAGTGTTAGTGACTTCGTGGTTTTTTTTTAAAAAGACAAACGACCCAGGCCTCCTAACAACTGGTGTCAGAAGTGGGATGACAGGAAGGTCTTATTTACTGAGAGTCTGTCATCCGAATCCGTGGCCACGTTTCGTCAAATTGATCGACAGTGAGACTCGACCCCAGGTCGAGCCTGCATCAGCCGCATCCTAGCACCTAGTGATCCGACGGTTAGTCTCCGCTCCGTAGCGTGAGCCCGTGATCTTCACACACGAACTGCTTCACCAACCTGGTCGACGGTCAGCCTCAGCATCGGCTCGAGCCCGCACCATTACTCATCTGTAGATGATGACACAGATCTAACTCAACCACCATCATCCAAGGAAACATTCTCCCACGGCAGTCTTCATACAAACTCTGTTTTGTGGAAAATTCCACACCGTCAACTGCCGCCTTCACGTTATCTGCTGGCGATAGTAACAGGAGCGTTGCAAAGCCTGCAATTCATTGGATACCCTCGGGCGCCTTGCATTAGCGCCTCCTTTCCTGCGCGCCACCTGCCTGCACACATACTACCTGCGCGTGACACTACCGTGAGAATGAAACTCGAGATCTTCATCACCGTGTTCTTGTGAGTTAAAATTCAAAGATTACATTAAGTGTTTCAGTGATATTTCTACAAGGTTTTACTATATTTTTATGCTATTTTACATTTTATAATTTTTACTTGTGTGTGATTTTGAATTATATACTACACTTGTCTAACATATCACAGTTCGATTAATGTCGAAACTTAAATCTGAAACCGAAGACGTCAGTCTAATATCAGAAGATAGCGAATCTTCAGCAGCCGAAACCGCTGAATCTTCTAACTCAACACCTGAAAAACCCTTTAAAACCAAAATGTCTATCACTCTTGGTGTTCTCACTAAATTCATCAAAAGCTATAATGGTGACAAGGAGTCACTCCCTACTTTCTTAACAAACTGTGACAATGCCATGTCCCTAACTACCCCCGAGCAACAAAACGTGCTCTGCAAATATATACTCTCTCAACTAGAGGGTAAGGCACAAGTAGCCTGTAGCTTAAAAAGCTTCACAAAATGGGAGGATATAAAAGCCTTTCTCAAATCAACTTTTGGGGAAAAAAAGACACGCAACACATCTTTTGGTTGACTTGCAAAATTGCAGACAACTCTTTTCAGAAGATGTCACCAAATATTCATTGCGTATTGAGTGTATACTAACTAAAATACAATCCGACACTCACTAATATTGCAAAGACTCCAAAGAACTTCTTGGCCGTATAGCAGCCATGGAAGATCTTGCGCTCAATACCTTCATGTTAGGCCTAAGTGGCTCAATTTCTAATATTGTGCGATGCAGAAACCCCTCAAGTTTAAATGAAGCAGTACAGCACGCTATTGAAGAGGAAAAACTGTACAACTTAAAACAACAGTCAACATACTCACATCGCTCTCAAAAACAGTGCTCTACATGCAATAAATTAGGGCACACATCCTCTGAGTGTTATAAAAATAAAAAGCCTCACTCACATAACACACAAAGGTCCTTTAACGTAAATACTGCCCAAACCCAAGGTACATCTCAAGGTTCAACTAATGCAAATGTCAAGCAGTGTAAATACTGTAAGAACCTTGGTCATACCCTTCAGGAGTGCCGTAAACTCAAATACAAAAATCGGCAAAATAATAGCCAAGGTCAAATACCAAACTCTAACTCAACTCATGCAAACGTGCATGTAACGCGTGAGGACCAAGGCCTTGATTTAAACAGCGAATGATTTCGGATCAGTGCCTGCCGAAATCGTGCTTTAAAAACGGTACAAATAAGCCCTCTGATTTTGACTCAATCCTTACTAAGTCCCAAAACTTAAATTCACCTCGGGCAACGTTCCCGAGTCACACACCTCGTACAAATTCGAGTTCATCTCAGCATCCACTGAGTTCACTGAGTTCACTGAGTTCATCTCTGCCTAAAGACAAGAGTTTTGCTAAGTCCACACCTCAAGTGCCACAATGCGAGAGCACTTCGAGTCACACATCTCGGAAAAATCCGAGTTCATCTCAGCCTACACTGGGTCCCCTAAATTCTCTGAGTTCTAAGAGTTTTCCTAAATCCACACCTCACGTGCCACAATGCGAAAACACGTCGAGTCATGTTATTTTAAATGAAAACACACCTCGAGAAAATTCGAGTCCTACTAATTTTACTTAGTCAAAAAATACATCTCGTAACAAGTCGTATTATCCTACCACTTCTATATCCCGGCAAAATAAACAAAGGTCACTGAACCCTTCTACTAACTGCACTGAATTAAATCATACTACCGACTCTATTCCAATCTTTGAGACCTATACCAAAAAGGTGTCTCTACCACACATTTATTTACAAACTAGCCATTCTACGGAACCACTGTGTTTCCTCGTAGATACAGGCGCGAGCATCAGTATCGTCAAAAACTCAAGTCTCAGAGAAACTCCACACCTTTCACACGAAATTGTAAGACTCAAACGCATAAGTAACACTGAATCTTTAATTAAAACATTAGGAACCTTTCAGATGGTAATTAACATACCCCAAGAATCATTGAATTACAAATTTCATGTTACAAGCGATGACGTCAGTTTGGAATACTATGACGGAATCATCGGCAGTGATTTCTTTAGTCATTTTAAAGTAAAAATTGACTACCACTTAAAAACTTTGCTAATTAGAGGCCAATCCCTACCTATTGTTTATAATCAGCCAACCTACATTATCCCGGCCCGCTCTGAGGCCGTTATCGAATGAGCAGTATCAAATTACTCGCCCGAGCTTTATCAAAATAATGAAGCCCTTATTCTAGATCATGTCTTATGCAATGGTGTTTATGCTGCTAATTGCATCGTCTCAATTAAATCTAATGCAAAAGTTAATGTCTCTGTTTTAAACACCACTGACTCAAGTATAGAAGTCAAAGACTATTATGTAAAACTAACACCATTCAAACAGAAGTTCCTCACTGAGTCTTGTCACAAAATAAATTCGATAAATACTTCTGAATCGGATCGATTAAATAGAGTGCTAAGTCAAATCCGCTGTTCTCATCTCAACGATGAAGAGAAAAGGTCACTATTCGAATGCTGTTCCCAGTACCCTGACATTTTCCATCTCGAAGGTGACCCTCTGTCTTTCACTCATGCTATCGAGCATTCTATTGATTCCGGTAATGCACCGCCTATTCACGTCAAATCATATCGCTTCCCTGAGTGTCATAAAGAGGAAGTCGACACTCAAGTCCAGAAAATGCTCGACCAAAAAATATAATCCGTCCCTCTGTTTCACCATGGAGTGCCCCTGTGTGGGTTGTCCCAAAGAAGATGGACGCTTCAGGCAAAAAGAAGTGGAGAATCGTCATCGATTACCGTCGCTTAAACGACGTCACTGTTTCAGAAAGCTATCCACTGCCTCTAATCACCGACATTCTTGACCAATTAGGATATTCCAAGTACTTCAGTACTTTGGATCTCGCGAGCGGATTTCACCAAATTAAATGGGCTCAGTCGACGCCCCAAAAACTGGATTTACCGTGTCTACCAACTCTAGTAGCTCTGGCCACTACGAGTTTGTCAGAATGTCTTTCGGGTTGAAAAATGCCCCCGCTACTTTCCAACGCCTTATGAATACGGCGCTTTCAGGGCTTCAAGGTCCCCACTGCTATGTTCATTTAGACGACTGTATCATATACTCTCATGACCTTGACTCCCACATGACCAAGCTAAAGCTAGTCTTCGACCGACTGCGTGAATTCAACTTGAAACTGCAGCCAGACAAGTGTGAATTCTTACGCCGCGAAGTCGCATATTTAGGACACATCATAACGGACAAAGGCGTGTCTCCGAATCCTGAAAAAGTTAAATCCGTGACCAATTTTCCCACTCCGACTAACGTAAAACAAATCAAGTCCTTCCTAGGCCTAGTCGGATATTACAGACGATTTATTGAGAATTTTTCTAAGCTAACAAAACCACTGACTTCACTGCTTAAAAAGGATGTCCCATTTGATTGGACTCCAGAACAACAAAATGCTTTCCAAATTCTCAAGGAGAAACTCACCACAGCCCCGCTGCTTCAATACCCTGATTTTTCAGCTCCGTTTGTGATAACTTCGGATGCTAGTAACTATGCTGTCAGTGCAGTTCTCTCCCAAGGCGACATAGGTAGAGACCAGCCTATTGCCTACGCCTCGCGGACATTAAATAAGCCAGAAGGTAATTATTCAACGACCGAGAAGGAAGTTCTCGCGATCAAATTCGCAGTCAAAACTTTCCGTCCCTATATATTTGGTCGGAAATTCAAAATTGTCACAGATCATCGTCCCTTGGTATGGCTGTTCAACGTAAAGGATCCCGGTAGTAGACTCATTCGTTGGCGCCTTAAGCTTGAAGAGTACGACTACGAAATAGTGTACAAACAAGGTCGTCTCAACTAGATCGACGAAAAGTATTTCAAGGAACAGTTTACAAACAAACTTCCAGATTCCAACACTGTTATTGAGGAGCATACGGAGGCTCTACAGCTGACTAAATTAAAATCAATAACATGTCCCGTCTTATTAGATCTCGACTACTCTTTGCCTCACTGCGAAGAGATATTGTCGCAACTCGACAATTCCGCTGACTTGTTCAATTCTGAGCGAGAACCTTTTACTGTTCAGAGCTTAAATAGTAACAATAAAATATATTACTTTCCATACACTAAGGTTCATCACTATGAAGAGACGAAGTACAAGGACATTTACAACTTGTTGATAAAACTTAGAGATCTTATTCTGAAAGATCACCCTGAAACCACTGATCTCGCAACATCCGACTTTACAGACCCATTTTCCAAAATTTCATATACGAAAATCTATAATATGATTTCCCAAGTCTTTAATAACACTAACATCAAAATTCATATCTACAAAAATCAACTGATCTACCCGACTCCTGTCGAGGTCCCAAAAATATTGAAGGAAAACCACGACTCTACTATCGCTGGTCACCCAGGGTCAAAGCGGATGTACAATAGAATAAAAGCTGCCTATTACTGGAAAGGCATGCGTTCTGATATTGAGGAATATGTTAAAAAGTGTAAACTTTGTCAGGTCAATAAACCTTTACGAAAATCAAATAAAGCCCCAATGGAGATTACGTCAACCTCTACGAGATTGGCTCTCGATATAGTTGGTCCCCTACCCGACGCGGGTTTCCAAAACTTTAGATTCATCTTAACATTACAGAATGATATAACTAAATTTTCAAGCGCATACCCCATGGTCACTGCGACAAGTGACGAGATAGCTAGAAATCTCGTACATTTTATGTCTCTTTTTGGATTTCCCAATACAATACTCACCGATTTAGGTACTTGTTTTACCTCAGAATTGTTCAAACAGCTTACCGAAATCCTGAAAATCAAGTCTCTATTTACTACTCCTTACCACCCACAGACCAACGGAGCACTAGAACGTTCACATGCTACACTAAAGGAATACCTGAAATCCTTCGTCAACGAAAACCAAAACGACTGGCACTGTCATCTGTTTACTGCCATATTGGCATACAATACTACCCCTCATTGTACCACTGAGTTTACCCCATACGAACTTCTTTATGGTTACAAGCCTATTGTTCAGGCTTCTCGGCACCTAATGACCTCGTAGGGGCCCATCAGCTACGAGGTAGCGTAGCGATCAGTTGCCAAGAAGTGTGAACGTCGGCGTTTCACCGAGCTAAAATGATTGGGTTCGATCTAACCTGGTCTGTGCTTCGGTACCGTCAACCTCCTGTCTCTCTGCAAGGCCCGGGTGCACCCTAGGCTCTTCTTGGTAGACAGGTTCTTCAGCCAACCTCCTGTGTGACTGGCGGGCCAGCCTCGATCAGCACAGTGTTCCAACACAGGTTATGTTACGTGGTAAAAAACCAATCGGCCACGTAAATGCGAACTTTATCTGGTTCGGGGAACCACAACACACTCAGCTATATAGACAATCCTGAGGGAACCTCGAATACATTCCAGATGGACTGCGATTTAATTTCAATACCCTATCCAAAACGCGTTTACATTGCGAGGGCTTTCGTCTATCAGTTGTCAAAAAACTGCAAGGTTGGCAGCAACGTCAAATTCAAAATGGCCGTTCCGAAACCATCGATCGAATATCGATTTGGAATCGAACAATCACCCGCCCGGACAGGCACCCACCTGTCCCCTAATCTACGGGCAGCCGAGACAACGTTGCTACCGCTCGTTTTAGAACCGAGCCTCCTACTAGAACCTCCGCAGACCGGGGGGTCCCGTCCTTGCCAGGGAACAAGTTAACAATGCGCCCCCTGCGCCAACGTAGTGGCGGTAGGTTAGCATCCTTAACCAGAACGAGGTCACCAACACTAGGGGGGCTGGTTTTGTCAGTCCACTTAAGGCGCTGTTGTAAGATATGCAGATACTCGAGCGACCAACGCTTCCAGAAATTCTGAGTAAACTGCTGCAACATCTGATACCTTGACAACCGATACAATTTCACTCCCTCGAAGGGGTGCTCGGGCAACGCGTTAAGTGGCTGTCCTATCAAGAAATGGCCTGGGGTCAGAGCCTCCAGGTCATTTGGATCCGAGCTGAGCGGACACAACGCTCGCGAATTGAGAACGGCCTCGATCTTACAAAACAATGTCGCGAGCTCCTCAAAAGTCAGCGCGGTCTGACCTACTATACGCCCCAAGTGCGTCTTAGCTGACTTAACTACGGCCTCAAAAATCCCACCCCAGTGGGGGCAACTCGGTGGGCTGAAGGTCCACTGTATACCCCGACGGGAGAGGGCCGTTCCAATATCCACTTTATTTACATTCAAAAAGTTGTCTATCTCTCGTAAGTATCGTTCCGCACCGACGTAGTTAGTGCCGTTATCAGAGCGGATCAAGGTTGGAAGTCCCCTTCGAGAAACAAACCTATCCAAACAAGCAATGAAAGCCTCTGTCGAGAGATCAGCAACGAGCTCGAGATGTACCGCCTTGGTGGATAAACAAACAAACACACATAGGTACGCCTTGTATTGCTTAGCGGTACGCAATCGTGAACTCTTCACCATAAACGGTCCGGCAAAATCCGTACCAACACCTGAAAACGGTCTGACCTCATTCACACGATCAGGGGGCAAGTCCCCCATGAGAGGTTGCATCGTGGCAGCCTTAAGTCGATAACAAGGCATGCACCGAAACACGATGTTCCGTATGACACGGCGGGCAGATAAGATCCAAAACTCCCGCTGGAGCGTGGCCAACAACGCGTTACAGCCGGCATGCGCGTTTTTAATATGACGATCAGTCACCAGCAATTCAACTAACTGTCCCCCCTTGGGGAGCAGAAGTGGGTGACGAGCCGAATACGACAGATTCGCATTGCGCAATCTTCCTCCTACCCGAAGTAACCCGGTCGAATCAACAAAGCGGTTGAGACGCGCGACGGCTCCCTTCAATTTCGAACGTCCACTTCGTATAATCTCCAATTCTGCCCCAAACTTCGAGGACTGTACCAACCGGACCAAATTCAGTAGCGACTCGTTTCGCTCTGCCGGAGTCAGAATAGGGTTCAACGTTCGCTGATCGCGAGGAGTACGACAATTTCCAGCGAATCTCCTAATCCAAGTGGACACGTTTATCAACTTGTCAAGTGAGCTATACCGGTCCAGCAGAAACCCGGCGTCAGGGTCCTCAGCCTTCTGGGTAACATGCACGGCCGCTCTGGGGCCATGATCCGAAGATACTACTACATGGCTGTGGGGCCAGTCCGATTCTCTCCTGGCAAGCCAGGGTGGTCCCCACCACAAATGGTGTCTAACGAGTTCAGGAGCCCGACATCCCCTGGATGCACAATCAGACGGGTTCAATTCTCCTGGTACATGTCTCCAGGTCAGTGGGACCTCAGACGACACAATCTGGGAGACACGGTTCGCAACAAAAACCTCTAAGTTATGGACCGAAGCCTTCAGCCAGCACAAAACAATCTGGCTGTCCGTCCACGCGTACACCGTATCCTCCAAAACCACTGACCCACGCAACACTGTTAGAGTGTGATTCAAAAGTTTGGTCAAAAGAGCAGCCCCGGACAGTTCCAGTTTTGGAATCGTCATCCTTGTCCGAATAGGCGCTACCTTGCTTTTTGCCAAAACCAAACGCACGTCGACCTCCCCGGTGGAGGTGACGGTTCGCAAATAAACCGCTGCCGCAAACCCTCGTTCAGAGGCATCACAAAACCCGTGAAGGGTTGCCCTGTAATCCCCAGCAGGGACCAATTTCCTCGGCAGCGATACATTATTTATGTCCGATAGCGAGGTGAACATTCGCGTCCAATCAGTCAACAAATCACCTGAGAGGTGGGTGTCCCAGGTCAACTGAGCCGCCCATAGCCTTTGCATAAAACATTTGAGAGCAAAGGTGACTGGAGAAATCCATCCATTCGGGTCGAACGTTCTCGCAATCGTTGACAGTACTGACCGCTTCGTCCAGGCCTTCGGTGTTTCTAAAACCACCCGATAGGTAAACTCATCATGGACGGGCCGGTACTGAATTCCAAGCACTGACAACATGTTAGGGTTGTCAGGATTCTCAAAAACGTGCGGGTCTTGTTGAAACTCATCTGGGAGACCAGCCATCAACTCAGGGGAGTTGGACATCCACTTGCGTAGTTCATAGCCGCCTCGTTCCAGCAATTGAATGAGCTCGTCACGTCGGTCCAGAGCTTCCTCTACACTGGCTGCCCCTGTGCAGACGTCATCGACGTACAAATCTTGCTCCAGGATAGCGGCGGCTCTAGGATAGCTCACACGGTCACGCGACGCCAACTCCCGCAGGGTACGCATCGCCAAATACGGGCTAGACCGTAACCCATACGTGTTCGTGTTCAACTCATAGACCTTGACTGGCTCGGCCGTGGACTCACGCCAAAGTATCAACTGATACCTTCTGTCAGCCGGATGAATTACCGTTTGCCTAAACATCATCCGAATGTCTGCGACAAATACAATCTGGTGCCTCCGAAAGCTCGTGAGAATATCCGAAATATCACGGCTCAACTTGGGTCCCGAATGTAGACACTGATTCAGGGACATCCCGTTCGAGGTAGGTGCTGACCCATCAAAAACAACTCGAATCTTGCCGGTAGGGGTTCGTAGGACGGCATGGTGTGGAAGGAAACAATGATCCTCAGATCTCCAGTCCACACCCGATACCGACATGTGTCCTAACGACTCATACTCCCTCATGAAATCAACATATTTTTGTTTAAATACGGCGTCCCTTGTCATCCTACGCTCCATCGACATCAATCTCGTCTCAGCCATCTTCTTAGATTCTCCTAGTGGAGGTCGATCGGCCCTGAAAGGCAGTCGAGTTACAAAACGACCAGAACGAAGGCGACCAGTACTATTCTGGTAAAACAACTCGCACTCTTCTTCGTCTGCGTCGACTCGACGAACGGTGGGAGGTTCCTCTATCTCCCAGAAACGTTGGATAGAGTCTGACAACGCTGAGCCAATAAGTATGCCATCTGACTCGGCAGGCCTAACCATTGGCAATGCCGGACCCATGATCACGTGACCAAACTTAGTATCCACAGCAATCAACCCGTCCGGCTGAAGAACTCGCCGATCCGACAACAGAAACCTACCCAGAACGTCTGCTCCCAGTAGCAGGTTGACCGGGGCTGGAGTGTCAAAATCGGGATCCGCCAACTTGAGTCCTGATGTCAGGAATCGAACGGCCGGATTCAACTTCACCAAGGGGTGTCTGCCTATGACATGCGTCATCACTAAAGCTTGCACGGATGTTTTTGTCAAAATGTCATAACGTGGAGAGAACGTGATCACCGATTGACCAACTACATTCGTAACCGTAACATTCCCCACGCCCCGTATTGATTTATTATAGCTATTTACCTTGAGGCCCAACCATTTTGCTAAATCGTTCGATACAATGCAGCCCTGAGCTCCAGAATCTAATAGGGCGCGAACGTATGTTGGGTTGCCCGCCAAATCTCAAACAAGCACAGAGGCGATCGGTAACACCACCGTCTCCGGTTGGGGGGCAACAAATGGTTGGGCCGCAAATTCCTAGCGAGGACCCCCGGGGCCCCACTGTGCCTGTAACCGATCAGGTATGCAGCTATACGCCAGCGGGTCCCATTGTACAAATGGCCCACGCGCCGGTTCCATTCCCAACCTACGATTCCCCTTAAAGGGGGGTGGGCGTGAATTCAACCGTGGCCGCTCCATGAGCGGGGGGGACATCACATGTGACCGATGAGGACGAGGCGACGAGCGGGGCGACAACTGAGGCGGCGTCCGAACCGCACCCGCATAGCTCGAAGGTGTCCCATGCCACCCGCCCGTTACGGCCTGCTCAACACACCCAATGTCCCGCTGAGTCGGATGCTGAGTCGCAACCGAAAACTCAGGGCCCCCCATGTGATGACCCTGAGTGCGGCCCTGCACCCTAGTACTGCCCTGTGCACGTGGGGACGTTGGCCCCTGAGTTGCGCTCCGAGTCGCAAACGAATTCTCAGGGCCCCATGCCGTGTCACCCTGGGTACGGCCCTGTGGACGTGGGGACGTTGGCCCCTGAGTTGCGCTCCGAGTCGCAAACGAATTCTCAGGGCCCCATGCCATATCACCCTGGGTACGGCCCTGTGGTGGCTGTTGGCCGGACCGGTTCATGCACAACAGATTGTTGTGGGCCCCACCACAATATCCGCACATTTTTGTGCGCGTGCAGTCCCTAGCCATGTGTGGCCCGAGGCACAGGAAACACCAGCTCCGCTGCTTGGCCATCCGGCGCCGTCCCTGAACCCTAAGTTCCCCGAACTTATTGCAATTGGCCACAGCATGGCCAATCTGCCTACAACATGGGCAGGTCTCACTATGTGGGGTCAATGCACTCACAATCCCATACGACTGCCGGTTGGTGCGGTCCTTCCTCGTCAGAGGGCCCCTACTCACAGCGCTCCCGGCAGCTCTCTGTGGCTCCGAAGGATGGGTGACCGTCAACCCCAAATTCTCTGCCCGTCGAGCCTCCTCTTCCAAGAATCCGACCAAGTCGGAGAAGGCGGGCAGGTCCTCGGCCGACCTCCCGTGAGACTGTTCGAAACGAGTCTGCACGTCAGCGGGTAGGCGGGAAAGTACAATGTACAGCAGTAGGTACGACCATTCACCAACCGGAAGTCCAAGATTCTCTAGAGCCTTGGTGACGGACAACAACGGGTTCAAAACCTCCGTCTGTATGGCCCCGACCTTGTTCACAACCGGGATACTAAACAAACGGTTCAGTTGGGCATCGGCCAACCTCCGTTTGTTATGGTAACGTCTGACCAACAATTGTCTGGCCGTTTCATAGTTACCCTCCGTAACTGTCAAATGAGCGACCAGCTCCCTAGGCTCACCCCTCAATGCTGCCACCAGCTGAGCCATCTTGACAGACTTGGTAATGTCCGATCGCATGTGCACCAAACTGTCGAACAGATTGATGAAGCTCATCCATTCACCGGACACTCCGTCAAAAGTAGGCATAGTTATGGCCGGTAACCTGGACCCTGAACCCTGAAGCGGCAGAGGTGCTTCAATGTCACCACCATGGCTGGACTCGCGCTGTCTACGTATGTCCGCAGCCTTCTGCGTGATAGCAGCTGCCATCTCCATACATTGGTCGACATCCCCTAGCAACCGTGACAGCCTGTCAGGTGCGCAACCATCAACTGATTCCGCCTGCGCGGACAATTCGAGCACCCTATTGTAACGTTCCTTAACGTCCATAGACCGCTCCAATACCACATCATGCCTATCTAAACGGTCTATCAGACCGTGTGCGGAGGAAAACCATCTGAGTTCCTTAGAAACACCCTTCTGGATTTCAGATAACGACATGATCGGAACGATACTTACTCACAATTTGCAGTAACTCAATTTTATTGGACCCTCCAGTCTATAACCCAAACGACGGAACCCTAAACTATAACTTAAACAATGTTGTTTTCCTTAAACAATAGGAACCGAGTTTTATATCTATATAAATTCTGTAAATAACAATTTAGTTTCCCTTTATCACTACAACACACACAGATAGTCAATATTAGTTCAAGTTATAAATTGCTATAACTGAAAACAATGTAATAGCCTGCTATCAATAGATGTAACTACCTATGTTAACCAAAACATTCATTAGCATTACAAGACCACTAATAGATTGAATAACTGGTACAATACTACCAATCTATGTGGATATAGTAACACAACCAAGTTATCTAATAACCGCCTATACCTACAGATTGATAGTCCCAAATCGTGCCTTCCTGGAGCCCTTGACGGCTGCAAATCTCAGGAAGCCACGCTCTAGCTACCAAAATGTTCAGGCTTCTCGGCACCTAATGACCTCGTAGGGGCCCATCAGCTACGAGGTAGCGTAGCGATCAGTTGCCAAGAAGTGTGAACGTCGGCGTTTCACCGAGCTAAAATGATTGGGTTCGATCTAACCTGGTCTGTGCTTCGGTCCCGTCAACCTCCTGTCTCTTTGCAAGGCCCGGGTGCACCCTAGGCTCTTCTTGGTAGACAGGTTCTTCAGCCAACCTCCTGTGTGACTGGCGGGCCAGCCTCGATCAGCACAGTGTTCCAACACAGGTTATGTTACGTGGTAAAAAACCAATCGGCCACGTAAATGCGAACTTTATCTGGTTCGGGGAACCACAACACACTCAGCTATATAGACAATCCTGAGGGAACCTCGAATACATTCCAGATGGACTGCGATTTAATTTCAATACCCTATCCAAAACGCGTTTACATTGCGAGGGCTTTCGTCTGTCAGTTGTCAAAAAACTGCAAGGTTGGCAGCAACGTCAAATTCAAAATGGCCGTTCCGAAACCATCGATCGAATATCGATTTGGAATCGAACACCTATTATTCCAAATTCCTTATATGAGACCTCCAGTAATACTACCTATAACGAGTACATTCGCGCATTGCAATACAGAATGCGTTTTAGCCGCGAAAAGGCTATCGAAAAGATTAGAGCCAGTAAAGAAAGGTCAAAGCAATATTATGACGCAAACTCTCGTGACGTCACATATAAAACAGGTGATATGGTTTATTTAAAGCAACACCATAGGCTTAGGAAAGCGCTTTCACCAATATGGAAAGGCCCTTTTAAAATTATAAAAGTGCATAACAAGCACAATGTAACTCTTCAAGTCGGCCGTAAACATATAAAACACCACACAAACGAAATTAAGCCTGCTAAATCTTAACCTATTCCACTCTATTTATTTCCAGAGCCCTGCTCTATGGATGCTACGCTGAGTCTAAAGTTACTCCGATAGTACATAGTCCCGGAATTTATTTTGAACCTATTACAACGGTTCACTTTCATAACGATTACTGGAAGGTAATCACGCACATTGATCTTATAACCCTAGAGCCCTATCTTCAAAATGTAGAACACTTATTACAAAAGACTCAAGATCTTTGTAATAAAATACAATCATCCGACCTCATCCAATGTAAGGATGTCTCCAGCCCAATTGAAGTCTTAGTTGAGTCTAATTTAATCAAATTGCAATCACTATCTCATATTATCTCTACTCAAACCCCAACAAAGGTCAAACGATCTTTAGAATTCGGCGGAGAGATTCTAAAGTTTTTCTTCGGCACATTAGACGCGGACGACGCCCGGAAATATGATGCCGCTATCGAATCTTGCAAAAAAAGCGAGAACGAACTGTTTTATTTGATGAAAGACCACATTCATATTGTTAAATCGACAATTAATAATTTTAACTCTACGATTTATAAACTCAATCAGAATGAAATTAAACTGAATGCCCAAATTAATAATATGAATGAAATCTTATCTCAAATCACGAAAACAGATAATGTGTTATATTCTATGTCTAGGATAAATAGCTTACTTAATATAATCGAAAGTTCCCTACTTTCTCTTTCTAATTTGATTGATACCACGTTAAATGCTATCCTATTTTCTAAGGTTAATATACTACACCCTAGTGTGATAAGTCCCTCAAAACTGTTTGCTGAGCTATCAAAACACAGCAACCACATAAACTAGACTTTCTTGTTGAACTAAATATAAACAACATTCATTCACTAATTGACGTGTCGGAACTTAACTGTTACTATTATAACAAAAGGATAGTTTTTGTTTTGCAGATTCCACTAATAACTTCCGATAGGTTCACAGTTTACAAAAATATACCTCTGCCTACCCCGCATGATGACTCACATGTCAGAACTTTCGCGCTCATTCAGCTTTCCGATAATTACCTACATTGCTCTAAGTGATGACAGATTGCACTATGCTATGTTGGACAGTATAGATAAGTGTAAGAAAATTAATTATAACTACTCTATTTGTAAACTTGTCTCAATATTTTCAAGTAATGGTAATCCGAATTGTGAATCAAAACTCCTCACGGAGGTGACAATGTCCTTGCCTCCTCAATGTAATGCTAAACTGTTATTTGGACAAATAAACATATGGCAAAAGCTTCAAAATAACAAATACATATATGTACAGTCAAACCCTACTAAACTTACTATGAAATGTGATGATAATATTGTTGATTATTCCATAGTTGGTACCGGTATTGTAAAACTAACCGAAAATTGTATCGGTTTTTCAAAAACTATTCAGCTGATTCCAACTAGTTTTTACTCTTTCGTAATGAAGTCTCCATTGGATATTACTTTTGATATCACATTAAACGACTGTTGTAAAAAAGAAGTTTTTAACCAGACTCCACCTCATTTATCGCCAATTAATTTGAGCAAAATAAGTTTAGAGTCCTTGAAATATGCTACACATAAACTGGATAATTTAGAAGATGAATTAAGTAAGTTACAATCAGAATCCCACTTTGTTAAATACAGTAGATACTATTCAGGTTTCACTTATGTTTTAACTATTCTAATATCTCTGTTTGTTTTGTATAAACACTATAAATGTTACAGAAATCGAATTGGCAATCGTAACTCTAGATGTTGTATACAAATATTCAATCAATGCAACAATAAGAAGCTGGTCAAACATCAAGCTAAAATGTCTAACTCTATTGAAATGTCAGATGTTTCTACTTCAGATGAAGAAAAAAAATCTGTAAAATCTCTGCCAGCCCCACATACTAGTTATAAGTCTTATGATAACCTTCAGGGAATCGAGGTTCCTCATCCTTCTAGACGTAATCTTAACTTTTAAGTGAATTCTGATAATACGTTTTGTACTTTTGTGTTAACTGTAAGTTTTGTAAGACTTCCTAAATTTGAGTTTTCTATTTTCAACAAACTTTGGTTTAGAACTTCGCTTCATTTTTAAAGGGATGAAGCTCCGTCAAAATGGGGGAGCTGTTACAACCCTTATTAATATGTAGATAAAGCTTAATAGAGCATAATCTCCACATGGCTGTATTTTTCCGTGTTAATTACTGTTGATCATCATTTTTAGACTTCGTCGTTTCTTACTCTTTTGTATTTTAGTCAGTTAGATTTAGTCACTCGCGGAAAGCGGTAAAGCATTCTGCTACCTCAAAATTTATAAAGTTGTGTAATTCTCTCTGAGATCAATAAATATTAGTGTTAGTGACTTCGTGGTTTTTTTTTTAAAAGACAAACGACCCAGGCCGCCTAACAGAACGGAACCCTAAAAAGAGTAAATATAAAGAAAGTTAGTTACTAGTTTTTACTCGTAAAGTAGAAGTTACGTTCAACACTACAAAGTCTGAAAGCCTGTCTGTTTATAGCCATTTGACTAACAATATAACACAAAATACCCATTAAGGAAACTTATCATCAATGTAATATGCAAATCGTGCATATAAAAATGTTAATTAAATAATACACTAGTTGTGGGCTGAGTTCAACTGTGTAATAAATCTACTGCCAGCCTAGACCATGTCTGGCTATGCACTAAGCAGTTCCACCAAAGTTTTATTACTACAAGGAATATTTTTCTGCACTTTCACGATAACTCCAGACTCTTGGCAATTCTTGTCAATGTTGCGAACATTATTCAATGGGCTATTCAACTGTAAGTGCTTATCGTTGTCATTATCTTTATCAAAGAAATAAAGCGTCACGCTTTTTTCCATACGGGGTGACAGAGTCACTATTATATATAGAGTGATGGGAATCGGACCGCATTCGCGGCCACACGTTAAAAACTATAACTATTTGATCGATAACTGTCATACAATACAACAAAAGGGGTTGTTTTTAGTCCGAATATTACACGAGCAGATGCCCGCTCAATAAGGGACCCGGGCATATCAGGGAGGTCTGACTCCTGGGCATGGGTAATTCCATTTTTTCCCCTCAAAAAATAAAAATAAATGTAAAACAGCTGTGCTGTATTTTAGCTAAATTAATTAGTTTAAATTCGTCTATTTGTGTATTAATTGTGCTAAATGTGTTGAAAATTTAATATCTAAGAGTGTGCCAGTGTGACATGTGGTCAGAATCGTATTTCTGATAAAATAATCTGCTCCCCTCCAAAAAAAAAAAAAGTGAAAAACAGCTGTGCTGTATTTTAGCTAAATTAATTGGTTTAAATTCGTCTATTTGTGTATTAATTGTGCTAAATGTGTTGAAAATTTAATATCTAAGAGTGTGCCAGTGTGACATGTGGTCAGAATTATATTTCTGATAAAATAATCTTTCACGGTCAAACTGACCGTTAGAGGCCGGCCGGCGTCAACGTTCGTGATTTGAAAAGATTTTCTCATACAAAAACCGGGGAAATGCCACTACTTAGCTTTTAAAACTATTTATACTAAGTCAAAACAATAGGATTAGCAAAGGAACGTAAATTACAAAGACTGGAATATAAGGCCCTGCTTATTGGGTTACAATAAAAAAAACTTGCCATATTTTTTTTACTATTTTCTAGTTTCCTACCACGTTTTCCTAACAGTTTCTATACATTTTATGTTTATATATTTAGCTGTTCCTTAGGCACTGAGCAATATCCTTGAAGTAGGGCACTGAAGAATTAAAGGTACTTCATTGTTTTTATCTCAGAGCCTGGCACCAACCGGATAGTAAGATGAAGACCCGCAGAATGCATGCTCATCAACAGATGGCCAAGCTTCAACAGAACATATCTGAAGCCGAAGACTTCAAACTTCAAACTTATTTTTTTTATTGAAAATAGATTCTTACGAACACTTTTTGAACGTCATTTGAATCTATATAATGCTAGAAAATCTACTACCGCTTCGGCGCGCAGCGGATAAGAAGGGTCGCAAGACACTCGTACATTGCAACACGGCCTACTTTTCTTTTCTGTTTCTTTTTTTTTTTCAAAATGAGGTCTTGTGTTACAATCGTGTGCGTGGTTTTTGTGCTGCGCTGAAAAATTAGCGCTCCATACCTCTTTATCATAATGTAATCATCTATCCTATAATATGCTTTATAACATAATGTTTTTTTTAACAATGCATTTAAATTTCTTTTCTGACAAATTTAATATCTCTTCCGGTATTTTGTTATAGTATTGTAACTCCATTTTGCGTGACAGGGGGCTAGCTCAACGCTGAATATCTATGATCAACAATATAGTAAATATAATGAGACCCAGTAAGTATGGACTGTCTCTCGCTGGTTTGACTTGTGTTAATTTGCTTGCATTTTATTCCCTTACCCGCGTGAGTTAACAAAGGGCGAGAGCCCAACGCAGTTACAATTTCCGAGCGCGCTTCCACTCCATTTCAGTTTCAGATTTTACAGTCGCGGGAGATAAATGACCGGTCGGGCGAGCCCGTTCGTTAACGCGGACGAAACGCGAAAACGCGTCGTAAACGTTACGCATTCAATTATGGTGGAGTTTGAAAAAACGCCTCCGGGCGGCGGCGGATTGAAAACTGAATGGGTTTTAGGGTTTAGCTGAAATGGGCTTGGAACTTGCTGCGAGTAGTCTGCATTCACATAGGATGTAACTGAAAGGTTTGGTAAAATTTTAACACGGTACTGTTCCGTTCGAGCCATGACGGTCAATGTGGGGCGATCCTTTGAATTGGGCCTTTCCGTTCAGGCTACGTACAGTACAATGTTGATCGCACGTCAGAAGTATGTTCAAATATCTTAATTGTGCCAACGGTAATTTGAAAATGCACATTTAAGCTGACCCGCATGGCCCTGTAGTTTATCGTATAGGTATATAGCTTGGTTATGTAAAAGACTCTTAAAAATATATGTAAATCGCTTTTACGGATTCTTACAATGACACTTAATCTGAAAAGGCATTGTAGATGGCGCTGCTGTATTATAAAATAACACTCCACGGATAGTTCACTTGTATATTTTACACTGGGATTCACATTTACACACTCTGGCTAATAGGCTTACTGTATATTGCCCACAAGAATATTTATCATGATACAAACGGTCATAGGTTCCCTGTACCAAGTTGTCACAGTGAACGCTCGAATAAGACTGAGCTCCGTCCCTCAAGACGGCCATTTATATTAGCTCACGACGACATCAGAATGACAACTCGATGAGGGGCTGCCATACAAAATAAGACATTAGATAAAGTAAAATTCATCAGAATAAATACCCCTCTCAATATAACGCACCAAAATTATTTTTAACAATATAAATACAAAAATCATGACAGGCATAGTTGGAGGCTGTCATCTGTCGAAGTCGTCAAATTCTATTTACTTCTTCTTATAATATATGGCAGCCTAACCTCGTTTAAGGTAAATTTGAGTGATCACGAGGCGTATTTTTGAACCTGATCTCAGATGAAACACTTTGCCCCCAACTAGGCCGGCGCAAGTGGGAGCAAAGGCGGGCATAGATGCCATTATCATTAAATAAGGCTTTTTTAACTTGATGCAACGTAACTGTTTCATCAATTTAGCCTTTAGACGGCAATGTACGGGTGACCGACACTCCATACAAACAACTTGATCGCCCCCTCTGACGTATTTTCGTACTCGGATTTACAACGCAGAATATTAATTCATTATAGAGGATCAAAAAATACTTTTATCTACACACGTATCATAAACCCTCTTTACTTCGTACAAAAAACGCACGTTACGATCAGCATAATGTTAAACTACTTGGTAAAAACTCATTTCTTATGTGAAAAATTACACATTATGACCATAATGTGTAGTTTTTCTACATATTATGACATTCAAATTTCGAACGCCGATGCCGGACTGCGCGCCGCCCTAGTTTGTCTGTGAAGTTGGTACTACAGAACAAGCTAAACAACTGCAGAGCCACAATACCGGTCAAACATGCGGTTCCTGAACATATCAAAGAGAGCTTATGATATGTGTGTAGATAAACTAGTGTATGTATTTGTACTATTATATATTACTCTTAATAAGCATTATAATAAATCTGGATTTGAGCGTCTGATACTTCAGTCAGACTTGGTTTTGACAGATCTTTGAGAAGCACGACAAATTTCAGTCATCAAATAAATAAGATTTCGGAAAGCTTTTTATGTGCATTTTTTTATAAAAATTACACACACACAAAAACTGAACATAATAAAAAACAAAATACTAAACAAATAAACCGCCCCAGGACATGCCCGACCCAAAGGTACCCATCACACTGGCAGCATTACCGCGCTGCACGGCGAGTGAGATCCTTTGGATCAGGAACGCTCCGGAACGATTGTCAAAACCTCGGTCCCTCAAGCGTCGCCCAATGTCCTTGACAAACATCCTGCCCTGAGCACCCCAAATACCCGTGGTCTCGACGGCCAAGGGAACAAACAGGTAGCTCCCCATCAGCTGTGCGTATTTTAGGCATTTCTGCCGCGCCGCCGACTCCGCTGCAGCCCCAGGTGTCACCATGGTGGAGCCAATGTGGGATGCCGCGAACGTGCACACACAAGTAGCATCCCACAAAAGGCAACGACCTCTCTCCGACGGTATCAAGGTGAGACCGTCCGGACGCTTCCCGTCGCTGCGACTCAAACCCGTTGGTTCGAGAACTGATGGAATGTCAGCAGAGACGAGAGCCCTCCGGACGATGTCGTTGATCGAGTGGTGGCGAGAGAGTCTCCCTGCACTTCTAGCACAGTGTAGCCCATGACGTCCCCGCGAATCTACCGACGCACCGCAAACACAGTGGTGCGGTTCGCAGATATCGCAACCCAGACGAAGCGCCACGGCTACACGCAGGGAGTTGTCGTCCAGAAGGGTTCCTAAATGCGGAGACGGCAACGCATGCAGCCAAGCACCCGACTCCGGCTGAGAGACTGCTCGCAGACGAGCAAGTTCCGCTCCCGAGCTCTGCGCTAACAGCCCGTCAAGGGACACCTTGCACAGCTCCTCATCCCAGGGGCGCTGCACGCCGGGCTTCTCCGGAACATCTCCCCGGACAACGGGTCCGCCACCGCTGAAGAGCCTCGTCCGCAAAAGGAATGCCAAAACCGTCACCGTTAAACTTTAAAATGCGAGTGACTAGTTCAAGCACCCCATGCGAAGAGGCCAAGAAAGCTGGGAGCTCCGTGTCCTGTAGGCGACGAACGCCGAGACCACCAAACCGTATTGGAAGGGCCGCTTGATCCCATTGGGAGGGAGACATTTTCACGTTTAAAACCATCTCCAACAGACTCATTAACTCGTTATCATATGAATCTGCCTCCCTCCTACACAGCCAAACTGGAGTGGTTCGCAAAGTGTATGTTAGCCTTGGCAGGGACAGACAACTCCGTAGAATTGTTAGAGCCACATGAGCGGAAAGCTCCTTAAGGTGTGGTTTTGCCCCAGCCAAGGACTTTAACTTATCCCCTAAAACCCCCGGTACACCTTCCGGAAAAATGGGCGCGCCCAATAAAGTAAAACTTGTTTTAGTTAGGACCTTCACCCCTGGCATCAAAAGATCCAACTCCGCTCTGGAATCTTGGGCCAGATTCCCAGAGCAAGCAAATAGCTCACATTTTTCTGAGTTGAGGTGAAGGCCCAACTCCCCCAGACCACTGATAATAGCCTTCAATGCGTCCACGACCACCTCGGGAGGTCCCCCGATGGTGCCATCATCCAGGTACCAAATATTCAATGGGGTGTTTACTGATTTTACAACGTCGTGGATCGCTAAGCTAAACAACAGTGGCCCTAAGGGGTCACCCTGTTGCGCGCCCACCCGAGACTCCACCAGGTTTTGGCCAAAAAACAAGTTACTTACACCCGAGTAACATTGGTGGAGAAACGGATATAGGGTCGGAACCAATTCGTTGACCTTGCACAACATGACGTCACGCTCAACCGTATTGAAAGCGTTCTGTAGGTCAACCTTCACAATGATGTTGTCAGAGTTTTCCCGTTCGAACGAAAACGACCGGGTGGCGTGAATTGCGGCTTCGCAACCCAAGGGAACTCCGAACCCCAACTGCTGCGGCTGAAGAATGGAGGATGCGACGCCCCTAACTGCTCTACTACCGAGTTTGGCCACCAAGCGACGGAGGACGCTCCCCACTGCTATAGGACGGATACCCCCGTCCTTCTTACGTAGAGCACACAGGGAAGCGCCATAAAGGAAGGGGCAAACCTCCCTGTTGACCAAACCCTTCAGCATAAAATTTGCTAGGTGAACTAGCGATCGTATAAGGGTTGCCCCATTATCTCCAGCCGCAGCAGAAGTTAACTCCTTAATAACACCGGGTCGGATCCCATCCAGGCCGGCTGCGGACCCGCTATTGAATGACATAATAGCCTCCAATACGTCAGCCGCTTCAACCGCCAATGACTCACTTGAGAGGACTGGTTCCGGAGGGAAGTGGAGGTTGCGCGACGGCGGCGGGTGCTTGCGATGTAGTGACTCCAAAGTCTCCGCACTGTCATCTGCCACTGAGTAGTCAGAGAGGAGGATCCGCACCGCACCGCCAAGTTCGCCGTCGTGAACCTTGGATTCGACGTATTTATAAAAAGCATGCCGGTTAGAACCACCACTCCCACTCCTCAGACGAACATCCGATGACTGAAAGCCGTCTTGACTGCCGGTTTAAATATTCTCCTTTAACTTAGAGGTAAGAGATCGGCTTCTGTCATCAGAAGATGGGACCCTGAGGCTGGTAAACGCAAAGCTTAGAAGATCGTACCAATCGCTGGTCCCATTGTCCTGAACACACCTCTCAATGAGCTCTGACAACCTCCCAGCGGCCAGACTTCTGGCCCCCTTGGGGACATGCTTCAGGACTCTGACATTTCTTCTTAAGGAAGGCAAGTCATTAAGCGACGGCGATGGTGAGCTAATACCCACATTAGTCGGCGCCTCCCCCCGCCCCTGTGACTGCTGAGTCGGTACAATCTGTACATATTTGTGCACACGTCCAATGTGGGTGCTCAAACCATGCGGATAAACAAAATCTCTCGAGGAACCGGGGCAGTGAGGACACTTTGCCCTATTAACATTCATTACATCACAAAATAAACATCATTTAACAATGTCAACAAATAAATTACAAACATGTTATTAAAAAAAAAAGTATACAATACAATAAAAAAAAATATACATAAGACAAAAAAGTGTCAACAAAACATTATTCCAAAATAAAATGTCATCAAATAATATTCCTTATTACAAAAGTCAATATATGTCAAAAAAACAAGATATAATAAATAAACAAAATAAGATCAAAACTTAATGTCAATAATAAACAAAAAAAAATATATTACATATGTCAAGATTAAACTGTCCGAAAATAAAAACTAAAATTTATACTACTAGCTGTGCCCGCGACTCCGTTCGCGTACATTTCGATTTTTACGAAGCATTAGGTGCAATAACATTTTTATGGCGTGATTTAAAGGGATACTAATCATATGGTAAGGTGGTAGCAGTCGTCATGATCTTATCGTAACGCTTCTTTGTAAACGATGTTGTGTGTTGTGTTATGGGGAGTGCAGATGTAAAGATCGTTACTGCTGCTCACTCTTGAGCAAGCAACATACATCTGTCCGTGAGAGAAGCAGCTCGTGCGAAGATCTACACCTGCAGTGCGGAGCGTCTGTCCCTGCGACTTGTTTATAGTCATAGCGAAACAGACGCTCACAAGGAACTGTACACGCTTGAACTCGAACGGGTAGTTGTTGGGTATGAGAGGGATACGCGGGATGAACACGTCTTCCCCTCGGCCGCAACCTGTTAGTATGGTCGCCTCGATGACGTTTCTTTGTAACGACTTCACCAGAAGCCTGGTGCCGTTGCATAGCTTGGGGGCGCTTAGGTTTCTCAGCAACATTATGGGAGCACCAACTTTTAACGTTATCGTATGTGCCGGAAGTCCAGGAGCATTCAAAGAGTTGAGAAACTCGATCGGGTAGTTAGTCGCGTCGCCATCATCAACTACCCTATTAATGACATGGAACACCATTGCGGGGGCCTCGAACATACTTAAAATTGCGTTATTAATAGCAACCGCCTCATCATTTTTTGGGGTGAGAATCGCTCTTTCGCAGAGCCAAGAGCTTTCCTTGCTAGACAGATTTTCTATGTCAGGATAAACTTGGGCGATCAGCTCATTAACCGAAGTAACAGTTTTACATAATGAAAGTGGAAGCTGAATTTCGCCATTCACTTCGGTCATTGTACCATTACCTATCTTCAACAGCAGATCAGAGAACTCTCCCGTCAGTGAATCCCCTCCGAGTTGAGCTCTCATATTGACGGTAAGTGAGAGCTTTTTTACATTGGACCAGAGAAGGGAGACAGGCGTTTACTTCATCAGCGCGCGTACCTCTGCTGATGACGGGGAGAGTCTGACGGAAGTCACCAGAAAAGAGGAATGTGACACCACCCATAACTTTGCTATTGTTTCTCATGTCCTGTAACGTGCGGTCAACAGCCTCCACTGCTTTTTTGTTTGCCATCGTGCATTAATCCCACACGATGAGAGACCAGTCTCGCAGCACTTTTGCTTTTTCACTATTTTTTGAGATGCCGCAAACAGGATTGTCGGAGCGATCTAGATCTATAGGTATTTTAAACATTGAATGAGCTGTCTTACCCCCGGGCAGTAATGTTGCTGCTATCCCAGAGGATGCCACCGCAAGAGCTATGTCGGCATCTTTTCGAATTTTTGCTAAAATTAGATTTATCAAAAAAGTCTTTCCAGTTCCTCCCGGGGCGTCAATGAAAAAGATTTCACCCGATTTAGATTTAACGCTGTTCACGACTCGATTGTATATATTTGTTTGTTCCACAGTTAGTTTTGGCTCATTTTCTCGAACCAAACTATTCATTTCGGCAATGTTATAGCTCGTCTCAGCGGCATACTCCTTGCTTATTGTTGCGTCGTTCATCATCTGAGGAGAAGGAAGTCCGTATCCACCCAGAGGATTTCCGCCGATAGACATGACGAAATCCTGAAGTTGCAATAAACCACGATTTTCTATGTCGGGTCTACATTCCTCAACATTGAGATCAGGGGTACGTCTCTGAATCTCCCTCGTGATGTCTTCACAGAAGTTATGGCGGTACTTCTCCCATAGATCGCTTGGATTCGACAGGTTACAGAAGACCAACATAACAGCAAAAAGTTGGCGAAGTTCAGCGGCGTTGTCACTGATGCAAGCCTCTCGCAATGTGTCATCCCAGTTAGAATCGTCTTCAAGCAGATGTAGTGCTCTACATGCTGCTTGGTAGGTTGGATGAACTAAGCCGTCCACAGATTTAAGGCATTCGAACGACGTCGGTCCTCGTACGTGATGAAGTAGCAACCGTAGAAAGTAGCATTCGCTATTGCTTGGATGTACTGTGTACACCCTACCGAGTACGTTTTCTCTAAAGATGCCAGTAACTCCTTCTACGATACTACCACGCTTCCTACGATTGAAGACGCCACGTTGTTTGTCGAACGTATAGTATGATGGCACGTCTTCGTAGAGCAATGTTTTAGCGAATTCGTCATCTTGGCAGAGTTTGAAGAATGCCATTAACGTCGTATTTTTTGGATCATCGACTCTATCCCTCACGTTATTCAAAGTGAAGTAGACGCGCTGCCCATTCTCGAGATGGAAAGCCAAATGAGTAACGGGAGGAAATCGTTCGTGTATAGGAAACGACAGAATGCGCCAAACTGCTTCCGAACTGCTTACATATCGTCCAGATTGGTACCGCAACACTTCGTCGTGTTCGTTTTGTACCCCGAATGTCGCTTGGTCGCTGCCTTTATTTACATATTTGCATATGTATTTAATGGACTGGACGCTGCTACATAATTCGACGTTTATGTGTGTTTGGAAGGCTCTTGAGAGGGTCGGTGAGTACGGAACAATCCACCTGTTATCTACTTCAATAATTTGACCGCGTATACGAATTTGTGCAGTGAACCCGCCTTCTTGGGGACAGGAGTCCCCAAGTTGGTATAATGGGTAGCCGTCTGTACCCGTCACCGTTTCCGTAGGGAACTGTTTGGGAAATTGTTTACTGCAGCGACCGTCCTTCATGCAAGGCGACTGCATGTTCAAAGGTCCGCAAGGACCATGAACCATGTGCGTTTTGACGATTTCATATAGTTGAGGATCGTTTTCGGGATTTGGTAGTTCCGCGCGTATGACTCGATCGATTTCATTAGGCCTAATTTTTTCTTCCAGCCACAGGATTATGTGAGCATGGGGGAGACCTCGTTTCTGCCATTCGACAGAATACATGAAGCATCTAGCACCACCAAGTATCTTCTTCTTGGTGATTAAATCCATTAGTATTTTTAACTTAAGATGAAAAACTCTCGAGATCAAGTCATGTCTATCATAAGTAAGTTGTCCAGGTAGAACTTCCTTCTTTATTTCTTTTCACTTGGGATTGGTCGTGATGGTGATAAAGAGATCAGGTCTTGAGTACTTTCGAACGTAACAGAACGCATCTTGAGTACGCTCGTGCATATATCTCGGGCCACCTGTGAAACTGGATGGTAATATCACCAGGCGACCCAAGTTCTCCCCACCTCCATCCTGCCTCAGGGCATCTTGTAAATGTACATACTCTTCAGATCTCAGTTTCTTTTGGTTCGTTCTGATAAATATAAGTCTTTCGGTCTCTATCTTTGCGTACATGTCTACTAAATATTGATTAAATAGTTTACGAAAGTACTGAAGGTGATTGTATACATCCTGTCGAATCATTATTCGATAACAGTAAAACTGGGGAGCGGATGTTTTTTTTCTATTGTTCTGTTCTCGCGTCACAGGATCCACATTAAAAACCATAAAGTTATACCCATTTTCACCGTGGCAGAGTAGCAACAGATATTGCAGTGCATCGTAAGATCTATGTGTTTCGCATATCCTTAACAAACGGTCATCGTTTGTACGAAGAACGATATCTCTTTTCTCACACTGCTCATTCACCAGCAATACGGCCACCTCGTTCGTTGTTGGTTCGTTGTATCGACCTCTGTGTGCTGTCGACGGCCTTCGGTCTGCATTTATGACTAACTTATAGTCATCCCGATTACCAGTAGGGAGAGATTGTAAAGCCGTCTTGAAGTCTTTTACATACGGATTACACTCATTAAGCATCGACTGAAGATTTTGTACTAAATTTCTATCTATGTTTGAAATGTGTGACATTCTTGTGTCAGTTTGAGCTTCATAATCTGAAATGAAGTAAATCTGAAGGAATTTTGCTATTGCGTTTTCGACTGGAAGCAATGATCCTATGCGATGATAAACTTGGCCTTGTATTTTAAAAGTTGGCATGAATGGGCCTTCTGATATTTCATGTCCCCCCAATAGATGTCATTTGGAAAGCACTGTTGTAAGAGCGAATGGCATTAAGGAATTGCGCTGAGGATGGATGGTCTCCGTTCAAAAGCGACTTAAGTGGTTCCGGAGGTGGTTCTATTGGTTCCAATTGAACCTTTCCCGATGAGCAGCACAATCCATTTGACTCATTTTTCCACTTTAAGGCCTTACAGTAACGACAAACGACTTCCATATCCCCAATCTCAGACTCCTTGGCATAGTTTATTTCTGGGTTATAAGAAAACCCACTTTTATATTTTTCAACCCAGTACAAAATGTCAACAACAGTGTAGTGTACGAACACACCTTTACCCTATACCTATATAATCAGTATGTATGTATCACTCTAGGATCATTAAACGCCTGTCTATTGAACAAATGACTCGTCTCATTCACCACCTATAGGCCGATCCTTACATGGCGACCTTGCCAGGCCAGCCTGCCCTAAAAGGCAGTGCTGCGCCGAATGGCATATTTTTGTGTGAAGTGAAATGAAATTTGGACTATGTAATGTGTAATAAAAAGTGAAGAGACACAGTGCTAAAATTATACCTAAATAACTACAGTGAAGAAAATTATACCTGTCAACTTATATTAAACTACTAAATGATGAATAATGATTGATTTAAAAAAAAAATAATAATTAAGAAGACCGCCAAATAAAACCAAAATGACTAAATAAACTAACAAACAACTACCAGACGTCTAGATCCAGATACAGTATGCAGAACAAAAAACCAGGTTACCTTAAAACCCAAACTATAAAGATGATTCCTGCCGGGTGCCGGGTAATCTGTGCAAGCCGAGATGATGTGTGACGCAGGGCGCAGGGCGAAGTGTACGCTGTACAATGTACGGGCCCGATGAGGAGCAGCTGGGAGATGTGTCCCGGAGCGAGCTGCAGCACTAAGGCAATAGAAACGATAGGTGCCACGCGAAGTCTTCGTGATCGTGAGTCGTAACCCGATTTTTTTTGTAATTGTTTAGTGATTTTCGTGAGATATTTTATTTGAGACAATTTATTAGTAAACAATTACCGGCATAATTGTTCATTTGTAAATGTAAAAGACATATTGAACGATTAGAAATTGAATATTTAAGAAATTAAAATTGTTTTGTATGTGTATGCTTTACTTCCCCGAATATGGTGTAATAAATAATTCAGATTAATTTGTAAGGGGTTGACGTCAAGAACTTTATTAGTTTTTTAACGAATTAATTGACGTATGAGAGTAAGAACATCATGTATGAATAAATATAGGTATAAACAAAAAAAAAACGAGAAGAAAGTTGTTTGTGTGAAAGTTGATGAAATATTATTTGGCAGGTGTTGATGGATGATGGAATAAATTTACGAAGGCGATGAGAATCGATATAGCAAGTGATATTTTAAATGATGAATAAAAATAAGTTTGGTGATGATGTATGTAAAACGGTGATGATGATGATGATTTCATAGAATGTGGCATGAATTAGTAAAAGAGATGTGACGTGTGATGATTTGTGTGATTATATCTACTTATACTGTACAAAAGATACGTTAAAATTTTGTTATTGTTTTTCATAGTAAATTACCTATTTTACTTCATTTAAATAATTAAAATGCACATATTCAAAGTAAATTTTAGAATTCAAAGTGTACCTAATAGTGTAGGATAGAAAAATATTCAGTCCAGTTATAACCAAAGGTGTAGAATTCAAACCAATGATGCATGTGACGCGATGCATTACAATGCAGATAACAACAGAAAACCAAATTAGGAGACCACCTAGAAATTGTTTAGCAGAACTTGCCACCGATAATTCGCTTAGAAGTTCTGACGAGAATGGATCGTAACAATACCTAGCAGCTCTTATTGCAGCTGCACTACTATAAGAGTAATGATGAAATTTTAATATAATGAATAAATGACTCAGAGAACTTTATTAGAAACCGTATTTGGTGATGGATGTTGTTCGAGATTATAGGGTTCAGTGGAGGAATGAAGTATTGCGCCGTATGTTAAAATAGAGCATCCTAGTGAGTGAAAGTAATACGCAGTTGAATAAGTATAGTTGGTGAAGTATACATTATATTGATTTTTTTTATTGTGAATAGAGAGATGTATGTTACCGGAAAAGTAATTTGTGTTGTAGTTACGTTTTGAAAATGTGCGTGATTATTATTGTTATATAGAGAAAATAACTGAGTTTGAGGTCAAATTAAAAGAAATATTCACGATTTAGATTAGAAGTTATCACAAAATTGAATAAAAATTTGCTACAGAAAAGTTATCATTTTGAAGGAAGTAGAAAGTGTGTATGTGGTTTTTAATTGTCTTTTTGTTTGTGTATCTTTAATGTGTTTGATGTAATGAGAATATTCAGTGTATGGAAGGAATGTAATGAGAATATTCAGTGTATGGAAGGTATGTGATATAAAGTGTAAAATGTGAAGAATAAAGTATTAATGCCTCGCAGCCGTTCATGTATTCAGTAAAAATACAAAGCTATTTTTATTATAAAATAATAATTATCATGTACACCTATTGTACAAAGCAAGTACCAAAATGTTTCAGTTCACTTGGTAACAGTTCCAGTTAAACCAAAAGGTATAGTAATTTGATACAGTGTTTACAAATATGTACATGCAAGCAACCTTAGCACATGTTTTGATTGCAGAGTAAAATAATTGTTCATATGAGAAATAGCAGTTCATGTTTCTGCTACTTCTAAATAAAGATAAAGATATTAGTTTCTGCTGACTGATATGAGAGATACATAAATGGTGATGGATGTTTGTGGCCTAAATTAGGGTACCGCAGCGAAGTATATTAGAACCATTATAACAAGTAGTTAATTTGAAAAAAGTATGTATTTATTTCAGTTTTAGTTAATTTTAGACATATAAATACATTAGAGTATTTATTACGTGTATGTTGCGATATATATACGAATATATTTGATTTATGAAAAAAAAAAACAGATTATAAAAATAAGGTATGTATATTTTTTTCAGGTTCTGGCTTAAACTTGCATTCATTTATAAGTTTTTCAGATAAATTTTCAGTTTAGGACATACCGTATATCCTCAAATAACAAAAATATATGAGCAACGGAACCAAGTTAGTTACATGAATTAAAAGTTTGTTTCAGTAATTAACTTTCGTGCAATGCAATGTGCAACTAAGTTTTTTTTATAGAATTATAGTCTGATCAGCGAATATAGTCTCTTCATAGAAGTAAGACAATTTTGTTTTATATGGTTTTAAAAAAAAATTACATGACAAAGAAAACTCATGTTCAGAATAGTATTACTGTAAAATACTTGAAAATTTTATGTTATTTTTAAACTGTCGTTATGATGATTCAGTAAGATTATAAAATGAAAGGATAACACTTTGGTAATTACTTAGATCTTGTGAAATCTTCAGTTAAGTAAATAGATATTACATATAACTTTTAAATTATTTTGTTCGTTTGGGAATAACAATCAGTTTATTTTGTCGAAAGTCGATAGGTTATATATTTTTTTTAGTTACAAGAGTTGTAGTGAAGCCGACATAGTACAATATGTATTGTGGTTGTTACTTAAGTACTTGTCGATGCAATATGTTTAGTATGCTTAATTGCTTATGTTACTTACATCATTATTATTTGCGTGAAGTGTATGATGGAAAGAGTATAAATAAATTATGAAAGGAAGTAAAAGTAATATGTACCTTGTGTTTGAAATGGAAATAAGTTAGTGTTGTGAGAAGTTGAATGACAGAAGATACATGAAGGGATACGTTATGTTGATGATTGAGATAAAATATGTTTTGTTTATGGCTACGTATACCTAGGTTTGTTTGATCTGATCAGGAAGATTTAAAAGGATAACAATTATGTTGATATGAGATATTTTATTATATGTGTGGTATGAGATGCAAATTGTTTTAAGAAGTGGGGATTAGTAAAGTTTTAAGATCGCTATATATTTTATTTGCCAGTAAAGTTATGTAATTTCGCATTACATAGGAAAGTTATATTTTTGTTTGATTTTAGAATGTTGGTGTTGTGAGTTATATAGAGAGTATAGTGAATTAGGTATGGATTTGTTTCTAGAACGAAACAAAAAGAGAATGTTTAGAATGTTGAGATAGGAACTCATGTGCACTGAGTAAGACAGCTGGGAACACTTCATTTAGTAAGCTTTCGAAAAAATTTGGACTGATCATCCAAGATTTGCAGATTGTCTTAAAATTCGAAGGATTCGTATTGATTGAGTATAAGTTATGTTTTTAGTATGGTACTTAACTATTGGCGAGTCCGATATGTTATTGTATTTTCATCAGTCTCAAAGGTACAAGGTACAAGGCACGAATCCTTCCTCTTCGATCATGACGTGAACGAGTTTCCTTTGTGAGAAGGTGGGATCTCGATGACCTAATAAGCTCGCGAGCAGGCTCAGGCAGGTAGACCTGGAGCCAGGTACTAATAGTCTATGTATTTAAATATTGTTATAATAAAAGTACCATAAGACGTCTATAAATAAATAAAAAATGAAAGTACCTATACAAGTGCACTCACTATAATGTGAAATAATATGGGATCCGGATACCCTTAAAAAGTACCTATATGAAGTTGAAGCGGACTAAAAATAAAAGACTGATTGATTGAGATTGGTTATGAAAAGAAAGTATATTTTGTTGGTTTCAGGAATGAAGGGTTATTATGACATATGATATATTTTATACACAAAGTAAATTTAATGGTTTCGAGAATGTAGGCATGATATGATAAACTCAAATAAAATACGTAAATAAAGTAAGTTTGTGATTGAAGAAATAAGAGTTGAATAAATCAACAAAGGAAGAAATAAAAGGGCGATCCAGAAAATAATGAGAGATTTTAAACATGGCAATTACAAAGTTTTGATTTAGTAATATTTTATTTAATGTGGTTAAACAAAATAATGATTCATGTCGTCAACCCTTGGTACATTTACTGATTTTAGTACAACCCTAGTAACATTTAGTTGTTTTTTTTTAACCTATATTTTTATGTTATCGTACAACCGTAAATTTAGTTGATATTGTATTGCTCTACATTCATTTATTGTTATGCAACTCTACATCTTCAAAATTTAATTTTATGTTTTATGTGATAAGATTATATAATCTCATATTAGTTTTAATTTAGTTTAATAAGACTGAGGAGATGATATTTCTATATAATCATGTTTATTGTAATGATGTTAGAAACAATATATCGTTTCCTTTATACATTTTATATCAATGACAGTGTATGCTTTATCGAAATAGAAATTGTTGAAAATTTACATAAAATAAAATAAAAGTGTTTTGTATACATACAACAAATATCTGTATACTCAGGTTTATACTTAAATGAGAAGTGCATATGACATATGTCTATTATTCACTTGCTGAAAATTTTCTAATAGATATTCCGAATGTGTAAAAAATTAGGAGATAAAATTTCTAAACATTAAATTGACAAAAAAAATAACTGAGCTAGTGCTAAATTGAAATGTTTATTTGTAAAATGTTAATTCTTATTATTATGATATGAGTTACACAGATTTTGAAAGTAAATATGACTGTTATATCATTATTCTGATGTTATCTTATGTCTAATATCAATTGTTTTCATGAAATTTTATTTAAAAAATATGATACTATATATTTTCTTTGAAAAAAAGGGGGAAGGTGTAGTGTACGAACACACCTTTACCCTATACCTATATAATCAGTATGTATGTATCACTCTAGGATCATTAAACGCCTGTCTATTGAACAAATGACTCGTCTCATTCACCACCTATAGGCCGATCCTTACAACAGCTTCATTCCGCCCCCCATCTATGGATAACTGTAACTGTCTGTTAAGACTGTGCATTTGACGTCGATATTCCAATCGATCATTCCGCTCATTTTGAGACAAAGATGCTCGGAACGTCGCAATCTGGTGTTGGTTTGCATATAAAGCACTTTCTCGTTCTTGACTTAACAGGGCATATCTGTCTCTACTGGCAGCCAGACGTTCAGCTTGTTGTGTTTCGCTCTCCCTTCGAAAGGAATCCAAGTGACGCTCTCGATCGGCAGCTAAACGTTCTTCACGCTCTGACTCGGACTCAAGTTCACGCGTGCGTGTAGCGTATTCACGCATAGCCGTCAAACGCTGTTCTCGAGCTTCATCAGACTCGTGTTCACGTACGTATGTAGAAATATTGCGTTTTAATAATAATCGTCGTTCTCGCGCTTCATCAGATTCGACTTCACGCGTGCGTGTAGCCTGTTCACGCATTACCGACAACCGCTCTTCTCGAGCTTCATCAGACTCGTGTTCACGCGTGCGTGTAGCCTTTTCACGCATTACCGACAACCGCTCTTCTCGAGCTTCAGCTGACTCGAGTTCACGCATGTGTGTAGCGTGACCACGCATAACCGACAACCTCTGTTCTCGCTGTTGCGAGGACTCCATGTCTAAAGACAAAGCATTCCGCTCGCGATTTGATTGTAGGCGTGCATCTCTTTCTTGCTGACTTTCAGACTGTCTCGCGAGTCTAGCTTTTTACGCTTTTGAAGACACAGAGTTGAGATTAGTTCTTTTAGTAATTGGTGGCATTGTATAAAAAAAGTCCTAAAAATTATCACACATTATTAAGATTATTAGTATAGATTATTCCTACTCTTTCATTTTAGCTAAGGTAACTATGCTTTCAGAATAAACTACATACTTACGTGGCATTAATTAATTACACTAATTAAAAATATACTTAAATTAATACGAACATTCAACTCAATTCAAATAAAAACCAGTCAAGTACATAGGTACTATTCGGTAATGGAAAGTAAAAATTATTGCCTAATATATATTCGCAATAACAATTTTATTGCACTTAAAATTAATCAATAATCAAATGAACATACATAGAACTAAACAAAAATGCTAACTAAACTAAACACAAAGCTATCAACTCAATTCAAATAAAAAACCATTCAAGTACATAGGTACCTACTATCCGGTAATGGAAAGAAAAACTTAAATAAAATAAGACCCTAGAAAACGTTCCCGGCAGTAAGGCAAAATACCTAAGTACCTAGGTACCTACATGGGGAACTACACTGCGTGTCCTACTTCGATTAAGTATTGCCTAATATCTATTCTCAATAACACCTTTATTGCACTTAAAATTAATCAATAATCAAATGAAACCCAAAGCGATCAACTCAATTCAAATAAAAAACCAGTCAAGTACATAGGTACCTACTATCCGGTAATGGAAAGAAAAACTTAAATAAAATAAGACCCTAGAAAACGTTCCCGGCAGTTAGGCAAAATACCTAAGTAGGTACCCAAATTCTTTATAATATTAGTATATTAATCAATATTCAAATGAACATACATATGTAGATCTAAACAAAAATGCTAACTAAACCCAAAGCGATGAAACAGATTTAAAAAAATAGCGTTCGCTCGAAACAATGCATACGAAACACCACGCTCCGCGCTCTACACGCGACACGTCCGTGCAGGTCGAGTTTGGCGTTCTATATGGCGAGCGCCCCCGCTCTGGTCCGTATTTATAGACACTCGCTCCCCGCGCCCCGCGTCATAAACTCGCACGCGCCGCGCGCCAGGCGAAAATGCGATCAGAGTTTTTGATCAGTACTCCGTCATTTTACTACTTCTAGCGATGATTTTTGGCATACTCTTCTTTTAGATGTATTTGATTACAATAGTGTAAACAAAATCTGAATAAAATCACCTCATTCAACATAATAAGCAGCTAAACATGCAGATACTCGAAAAAATAAATTAGGTTTATATGGGGGCCACGTCTTATCATAACTGGAGCTAGAATTTCAATAGCCTATCCTGTGTCCCAGATGTCTATATGTTTTTATACCAAATTTCATCAAATTCGGATAATTGGTTTAAGAGTTATGGAGGAACATACATACATACATACACACATACAGAAAAAAATTCTAAAAATCATGAAATTAGTTTCAGTATCATATATTGAGCCTATAAACACAATATCTCTGAAAACAAATTAACTTACTCCATGACCGACCCTTACAGATTTATTATTAGTATAGATTATATATTACTATTAGATATTATGAAACGAGCCAAAGGCGAGTTTCATAAACCCACTCTCGAGTATTAATGCCCTCCATTATTTAGCAGTCACATAAACTACTATTATCTTAGTCGAAAAATATTATTCATATATAGGTTTATACATATATGTATAAGCATACACACATACATATGTTTATAAACGTCACGTCATTTACCATACAGGGGGTGGCAGAAGCAATTGTGCCTAATTTTAGCCAGTTATTCAATACTCCATTTTATGTGACAAGGTGCTAGCCCTTCGCCACAGCAGCAAAAAACTCATACTTAATCAATTGCATATCTCAATAATTTAATTCATATTGCTCAGTTTGGTTTCACAAAGGGTCGTTCAACAGCCGATGCTGGTGTTGAACTAATCGACAATATTTTTGATGCCTGGGAAGACGCAATGGATGCAATAGGTGTCTTCTGCGATCTATCCAAGGCTTTTGATTGCGTCCATCATGACACTCTTGTCAGGAAGTTACGCCATTATGGTGTAAAAGATCAGGCACTTGGCCTTCTGGAGTCATATCTAACAGATAGGGTTCAGATGGTCGATGTTAATGGGAAAAGATCACCTGGGTCTTCAATAAGTATGGGCGTACCGCAAGGTTCAATTCTTGGTCCTTTCTTGTTTTTAGTATATATTAATGATTTACCTTACCTTGTTAAAGCAAAACATGGGTTAGTATTGTTTGCCGCTGATACTTCTTTGATATTTAAAGTTAAAAGACAGCAATCAAATTATGACGAGGTAAACAATGCTATCTCTAGTATAGTGAACTGGTTTACTGTTAACAATTTATTACTTAATGAAAAGAAAACTAAATGTATCAAATTCGTGTTACCCAATGTGAACCCGGTAACTACATACATATTTATAAAAGGACAGAGATTGGACCTTGTGCAGTCGACTGTCTTTTTGGGCATTACTTTAGACGCCAAACTACAATGGGATCCTCATATAAATAAATTGTCGAACAGACTGAGTTCGGCAGCGTTCGCAGTTAAAAAAATTAGAGCTCTTACCGACGTAGACACCGCTAGACTAGTCTACTTTAGTTACTTTCATAGTCTAATGACCTATGGTATTTTATTGTGGGGTCACGCTGCGAATGCTAATAGTATATTTATTCTGCAGAAACGGGCTGTTCGTGCAATTTATAGATTAGGGCCTAGAGTGTCACTGAGGGAAAAGTTTAAAGAAATCAATATTCTGACATTTGTGTCTCAATATATCTATGACAATCTTGTATATGTAAAAAGAAATATAACTAATTTTCAGAAGTACAGTGATATACACAATTTTAATACTAGAAATAAAGACAAGTTGGTTGCTTATGTAAGCCTACTACATAAAATTAGTAATTCTTTTAAAGGCAATTGTATACGCTATTACAATAAGGTCCCTACTGATATTAAAAACTTACCTTTAGACAAGTTTAAAATAATAATAAAACAGAAATCGTATAAAAAAGGTTACTATAGGATATCTGATTACTTAGAGGACAGATGTCCATGGGAATAGATTGTTTGAGTAACAGGCTGTTTCGATATTCATTTTGTAATTTGACAATATTTTATTTAAAAAAGGAAACGCAAAAGATGCGACGACTGTGGAGTTTCTTCGGTGAGCTCTTCTCCACAGATTCCGCCATTGTGTTAGTGAACTCACCCAAAAAAATGTAATGACGGATCTAAGTGATGTAACAACATCCTATGGAAATAAATGATTTTTGATTTGATTTGATTTTGCAAACAGTAATAAAGGTTTCCTCACGATATTTTTGATCACCTCGCTAAGATGAATTACTTATCTCATTGGTACATCGTCAGAACCGGGATTCGGACCTTTACATCCTGCTTCAGAAGCAAGTGTTAGCAACACCTATAAAATGTACCTAGCACCCGTTTGTTTGCACTAAACATAAGAATCGCCTAAGTTCTTTCCTAACTTGTTTAGGCTGCTCCTAGCAAAAACAATTGATTGCACTAACCCTAAGCCATTCCTAAGACCAATCTGATAGTGCATTTTTATTTTTTTGCTAAGCTGTTCTTAGTCTCAGGTGAATCTTAACTAGGACGGACAAGCCTAACTTACGTTTAGTGCAAATGGGCGTAAATCTATTATTATTCATGTGAATTATTGGAATTATTATTGGTCATTGGTGAATTTTGTATGATTACAAGTACGATTCAGTTATTCTTCGTGAATTGGCGCCATTTGCATTATGTACACATTTGATGACTGAATGTGTTGTTTCAGTATAAAACAACAGCAAAGTATGCTAGTTATAAAATATTTGTACACTAATTAAAAGTAAAATATTGTTTATATTTTATAAAATGTATTTAGAATACTTCATTCACTTAACTAAACATATATGGCCCAACCAGAAAAAAACTTTACTATGCCTAATAAAAATGAGAGTGTAATTTTACGAGTGTTTAATTTTTAAAACGTTTTGTGGTAAGCCTCAAAAGTACGAGGCCGTACTTGTATACTTTGGATGGCCGGCTGTTAGCAACACTTATTTAATGTGCCTAAGTCTATTATTATTGGTCATCTGAATTGTGTATGACTACAAGCACGATTCAGTAATTCTTCGTGAATTGGCGCCAAATGAATATTGTTGGTCATGACGGCTATAAACTCAATCGTGAATTGGCGCCAAGTTTATAATGGTATTATAATTAAATGGCAATGATAAAACATCTAAAATTGTTGGATAATTATTGTAAATATTATTTTGCAATAAAACCAAACATATTTTTTTAAGAAATGGCACCGGTTACCTCTTTAGCATGCCATGTGCTTTTGCCTATAAAAGGCATGAGCGCCATTTTGGGTACCATGGCTCATAATTATAACGCTTTAATCAATAACTGTCACACAATACAACCAAGGGGTGGTTTTTAGTCCGCATACTACACGAGCTGAGGCCCGCGAGCTGGACCCGGACATATCAGGGAGTTCTGACTTTTTTTCCCCCTCCGACAAAAAAATAATAAAAAATGTCAGTTTGAGTTTATATCAGTAAACCTGGTTGGGATATTACCTAGTGTGATAAAGTGTCATCGTTCAAAGTAATACCTACTGTGATAAGTGTTATTGTTGTATTGCTGTGGTAATCAATTAAATAACGAGTAAGTACTGCTTAATTATTTTATTATCATAATGCCCTCTTTAAAATAAGTACTCAGGCAACAATAAATCCAAAATAAGCCGTCTGAGTCAACACAAGCGTGAAACCCACTAGACCACGGAGCAATTAAATAAATAAAAAACGTCCAGACCAACCAACGAAAAATGTAAGGTTATGCGATTTCGTGATGGCCTGATTGGACAATGAAGCTCCGTCCAACATTGATCGCTGTGGCGTCCAACATGTGAAAGGGGGACGAATGAGAAAAATCACTTCGTAGTGATTAATTGTATCAGAGCGCATAATTAGTCGCCTAAAACGTACATTGAAGATTTTGCTAACACAACACAACTTAGTGTGCTCGAAAAGGGAGGTTTTCTTATGGTTTCTTTGTAGTAATTTGACATGAAAGAAAATCGTGTAAAGTGAACATGCACATAATTCCTCACCGCATGAGAACGACGCGATCACTCGCAGTGCTGCTTTATTATCTCTTAGCATAATTAATCATTAATGAAATTATGCAGCATCAATTAAAACTACGTTAAACTTATCGTTATATATAGACGACCTCTGTGGCGCAGCGGTTGTGGCTCTGCCTACCATGTGAGAAGTCCCGGGATCGATCCCCGGCTGGGGTAAAGAAAAAAAAAGGCCACAGGTCTTGGATGTTTCTGTGTGTGACGTCGTTGTTTCTGGTTCCTACGACAAAGGGTATCCTAGTGTGGGGCTAGAAGCAATGTATGTGTGTGTATGAAACGTTTATGTTTATTGTTTATAGTCTGCCTAAACTCGAGTAAATCAGCTCTTTACCAAGACCAAATCCCATATAATCCAGACCAATGATTAGACAACAATTCCGTATTAACGGTTTGTAAGGTTTTATTTACTATATTGCCACCATATTTTCAACCTTATGGCTTGGTAATAAACTCTAAAACCAATGAAAAAATATTTATCTTATGCCTTCTAAAGGGTTAAGGGTTGATCCAAGCCTGAGTCGCTGTTGCAAGTGATTCCAGAGACGTATTGCATATCAACACAAGCGTGCTGAAGCAAGGTTGCGTGAGGGCGAGCCGTGTAAAATGTAACTAGTATTGCCAGCTTTGAGGTTTTATCCTGAATTGTTGCGGTTTGTGTAACAAACGTCTATAGTCAAGTCTCATGTTTCCTAGCGATGTTGACTTTCACAGTTAGAGCATCTGCACCACTTATGAGTCACCGTCAGATTGTTGAATCCTTGAGTTCACAAACTATCACATGAGAACTATCGATAAATCGATAACGAGACCGACAGTGTTTAAGGGTTATAGAATGTTTTTTTTACATGTCAACCTAACACGAATACGCTTCACTCTCCCCCTTTATCCTTCACCTAGCCTGACCCACCACTTCGCCCTGGTATTTCGCTTGCAATTTAAAGTTTCAACTAGTTCGCAATTTACCGGTTTAATTATAACGAAAATTAATACGTTACCTATATTGTAAGCAGTAGGGTTCAGTCAACTTTATCAACAGCTTACAATCTCTCGAGATAAATTTCGAGACTTAATAATCAAACGGCGTTCAGAATCTTACGGTGACATGTATGTAACAATAATCTCTTTGGTGCATGGCCTGTACCGCGATGTTGTGTTTCCTGTGTTAAGAAAATAGTGACGTAGTGCAACTGCAAATAGATGTCGTGAGGCAACCTCCATATCTCCATGGCTGCAGCGATGGGCTAGCCCCCTGTCACGCAAAATGGAGTATTGAATAACTGGCTAAACATGGGTACAACTGAGCCTCTGACAACCCTTATGGGAAAAGGCATGACGCCATGATTATATGGAGAGGTAATAATTATGTTTGGTCACCAATTAATGTGAAAACTCGTGAAATCATAAATCGGTCAAGTTAAGATTGGACTCGCATACGAAGGGTTCCGTACCATCGTACAATAAAGCTTAAATTAGGTATTTAAAAAAAAACTTTTAAAAATAATAATAATCATCTTTATTTCAGGTTATAAAAACCCATATCTATACATACCTTATGACTAAAGATACATAATGTATTAAATAAACACAAAATGTTATCTAGCCTAGCTAGGGATTTTCTTCCTAGTTTTCGCTTCCCTGTAGCGTCGGAAAAGGATGCCCTCCGGTCAGTAACCTTTGGCAAGGAACATCGTCTTCAGGTCCGCCGGCACCCGAAGTTTGAAGGACAGGAAGTCCTTGGGTCTTTCTGACTCCAAAATCTCAATCTTTGCATTCAACTCCTTGAAACCAGACGGCGGGTTTTTCTTCAGCCTTTCCAGGATGTGACGCTCAACGTCCTCGCAGGTCATTTTCACGTCGATCCTGGAAAGGTATATCTGTGCAGTGGGAGCGGCAGCTTTGAGGCTGCACTCACCGGCAGGGGCGGCGCCACGCTGATTGCGGGCACCGAAAAAAACTAGTCGAAACTCAAGGGGTTTACTGGTAGCCGTTGAAGAGTTTCAATATCGAGATGAGACGATTCTAAAAAGCACAACCTTGGTAGGATTGCGTTATTTTATTACAGAGTTCCTGTGACCACCGAAATTAAAGAATTATTCCAAATTTTAGCTCAATCGGAAACAATCAAATTTAATTTGCAAGTTTTGTTTAAATAGTTACTTTATTACTTACTTCCTTAGTTACAGGTGAACCTAATAAAAGCGTGTTAAAAAAGTACTCACTGGGTTTCGATACCTGTTCCTACTGATTGCGGATCCGCTTTCAAACCAATTGCGCCACCGACGGTAATAAAAACTGCCGCGAAATTTGCGTTTATAATATCGTCATGTTTCTTTTATGGGGGATTAAAACCCGTCTCTCGTATGTGAACCTCCTTTAATCTATAAAATCTCGTGTTGTTTATTATTTGTTGTTATAGCGACAACAGAAATACCTACATGTACTCTAAAAAAAAATCTCTACGGTTCATCAGATAGAGCCCGGTGACGGACAGGCAGAAGGAAACTGGAGGCCTTCGGGTACATTAACATAAACATAACATAAACATTTACGTACAGGCACATACATTGCTTCTGGCCACACACTAGGATGCCGTGTGTGGGAACCAGAAACAGGGACGTCACACACATATAAACATCCAAGACCTGGGGTTTTTTTTTTCATTGTCCCCAGCCGGTGTTCGAACCCGGCGCCTCTCGCATGGTATGCAGAGCCACAACCGCAGCGCCACAGAGGTCGTACGGAACCCTAAAAAAGATAAAAACATGAGAAATGTGGAACCCAACAACTGGCCACCCCGCCCAAGTGCTTATACGTATGCGCTCGGAAGTGGCCGGGGCAGGCGTCGGTGGCGTTGCCTCCGTCGGTTTATTACCATGTTAATTGTGGCCCAAGGAATTACGCGGCTCCTGATAGAGTTGCCTACAAAGTTCACCTGCATTGCGGTTGTGCCGAGATGGAGTCTCGCAGAGATCTCTTTACGCCCTGCCCTTAGTTCGGTGTATTTTCCGAGTTACTAGAACTTGGAAAAACTTGCTCGGTGGTACAGAGTGGGCCTGTGTAATTTTGTTTCGAAATAATAGTAACAGCTTACAGATTTTGAGTTTATAGCGTCGACTTCAAGGGATACGAAAAAAAATGGGGATTTTTTCGAAACAATTTACTCCAATATAAAGTAATCTATATATTTGATTTTAAGTTGAAGTTTATTGAGTATTTGATTAAGATTATCACTGAATGAAAATGCGACTGGATGAAATTGTCTTGATAGAACTTAATTACGGAAAGGCCTCTAAATTGTTTTATTTTTTCCTGAAATTCTGAAATCCTGATAATATATATTCGTAAACTCTCTTTGAAAATCTTTTTGACAAGATAGCAAAGTTTTTTTTTGCCACTACGTTATTTTAGTTTGAGTCGAGCGCATTGTTTGCGCTCTTTTTTTTTCTTATGTATTAACAACGCTGTCATTTCCGTTTACATTCACATTCCTTTTATACATACTTTTCGTATTTCCTTAAATTTTGATTACCGAAAAGTCATATATTTCCCATTTTCTGAGTCCCCAGTATTGTGACTGTTTTGGTTTGTTCAATATCCTCGCCAATTATATTGAAAAAAAAAATGTACTAAATATGTATGTATAGTGGGGTGAATAAATTATAGTCCAACGATGTATTTTATGGGTTTGACCGAGTAAGTAAAGCGTGCGAAGCGTCTCCGTTTCAGGATTGGACAAAAATACTTTCCTATGTTCGGATATGTGTCCGGATGTTATCCTCTACAGGCCGCATTTCTCAATTGATTGTCGTGAATTTTTGTGAGCAGGTTCGATAATAAAATATATTTTTTGCCGATTTAGTTTTTGGATTTTTTTGACAATAATAATAATATTAATACCTTGGACACTATTTACACACATTGATCTAGCCCCAAACTACGATTCCCTGTATCTTGGGTAATAGACAACGATACACATACTTACATAGATAAATATCATACTTAGATAGATAAACAACCATGACTAAGGTACAAACATCCGTTCATCAAACAAATATTTGCCCCCACCGGGACTCGAACCCGGGACCCTTGGCTTCGTAGGCAGGGTCACAGGACCACAGGTCATGGTGGAGATGTGGGTGATTTTTTTAAAATTTTTAACCGCTTGACAGATTTTGACAAATAAGATGTCGTTGGATTTGTGGAGACCGTAAGAGAAACAGGATTATAATTTTAGTAAAACTTTAGGTTTTTAGGCCTCATTTTTATACTATAACCTGGAGCCGAAACGAAGTGGAGCGGAGCGAGGCGACCCCATGTAGATTAGTATAAAATAGGGTGTACAATTTCGATGAACATTAATTAAATTTGGGATGAAAATTTAATTTTTGGATGTAACTTTTTAGTCAATTTGAGAAACAGTTATAGATAAGCCAATTTTTTAATACAAACTAGAACTCGTTTGGTTCTACATTCGCACAGCATGTGACATCCTACCATATCTCCTATCATAATTAATTAAACCTAAAACATAAATCTGTGCCACATGGAGATGGGTGTGATATGTCGCTCACTTGGGCCGGAACACGGGCGTTGGGATTTACCCATATCATAATGTATGAATTCATTACTTCTTCTCTTGGCTCTTGGACGTTCTAACGTAAAACTATCATGAGGATTGGAAGCGAGCCCCCCTGTCGCGCTAGTTGGACTCTTGAATAACTGGCAAAAAGTGGGCACATCTGTGCTGTTGCCACCACGTTTGGGAAAAAGGCGTGAGATATGATGATATATATCTTAGTTGATAAACTGACGCGTTAGTTCATCAACTATCGACAGATAGTAAACCAGACCAACAGGGTTTAGAATTTACGTTTCTTTTGTTCTCACATGTGAACCTAACACGAAGACTATTCGGGGGCTTCGCTGCTCACGCCCCCTCTAGTCTTCACCTAAGCTACCGCAGTGTTTGCCCTCGTATTTCATTTGCAATTCAAGTTTAAACCAGTTTACTATTTGACAGTTTTAACGCGTCATATAGAAGCAGTACGCCACAGTTTACTAACTGTCGATAGTTGACCAACTAACGAGAGAAAAAAACGTTACTTTATCAACTAACGGTTTTGTCAATCTTACGGTGACATATATATCATATCTAGATATCATTAGTTCTTCTAGTCAAGTGCTTTTCAACCCTTTTCTTCGCGCGCAACCTCTTCAGCACTTAAACATACTTTGCGTCCCGCTCAGGCGGATCCAGCTTGCATGAATGTGTGGTGTCATACCATCGAGATCTTGTCACAAGACCCAATTCAACAACAATAATAAATTAAATTAATAATAAACACTCGAGGAACCAAATGCGCAAGCAAAAAATCTCATGCGCATGCACACAAATCCTCTTTACATGAAAATTTCTAAACTCAAACGACAAACCCGAAAATATGCCGTCTATTTATTTATTTTTCAAGCAATGTGCAACCAAAATATACGTAATGAAATTAACGCATTAGTCTTGAATCTAGCCAAATATATGATTTTTGGGTCCAGAAATCAAATTGAGACTAACTAACGTAGATCCACAAGTTTCTATTTCTGGGGTCTTCATTTAACGTGTGTGCCAGGCACGTAATCGTGGCCTTATTATGGACCAGGAATAACGTTTTGGGAAGCATGCTGTACATGGTAAAGAACTGCTTCTATCGGCTTAACATTTTATATAAAGTCAGTTGCTTTCTAAGCGAACTAATGCGCACATCGATGTGCGAATCTTTGCTTTTGTCTAAATTAAACTTCGGAATTACGGTATACGGGCCTTGTCTGCTCAAACGCACTTACCGACTGATACAGAGAGTCCAGAAAGCATGTGAAAGATTTAGTTTTAACATTGCTCCTCGTGGCCTCGTTACACCTTACATGAACCAGGTCAATATACTCAAGATAGACGGTAGACAGAAATGCTATCTAAGGCCACGCTCTTGTTTGGTGTGATCAAATGTCAAATACCCGAGTTTTTGTACTAAAAACTCACCTGGCGAGGTTCACGTCACCACACAAAGAGGGCCACAGCGAGCGATCAGCTGCTTTTCGGGGCAGTTTCCAAGAACTGTTGGAACAACTTGCCGGCGCCAATTCGGGATCAAAAATCGATTGCTTGTTTTAAGATTACGTGCAGACAACACTTCCTACATCTGCAGAAGTCAGATGCCTGATTCTATCCCAGCGAGAACCCGCGTCACATAATTAATAGTGATAACATTACGTAAATCGGTTGAGTCGTATGATAATCAAAATTATTATTTGTAGTTATTTATCTTTTGTAATATATGTTTTTGATATATTAATTTTATCTTTGTAGTATTATATTCATATTATTTGCATTTTATTTATTTTATCTACACATGTATCATACACCCTCTTTACTGCGTACAAAAATCGCACGTTACGATCAGCTTAATGTTAAACTACTTGGTAAAAACTCATTTCTTATCTGAAATCATAATGTGTAATTTTTCTACATATTATGACATTCAAATTTCGAACACCGACGCCCGCCTGCATGCCGCCCCAAGTTTGTCTGTGAAGTTGGTACTGACATTCAAATTTCGAACGCCGACGCCCGCCCGTGTGCCGCCCCTAGTTTGTCTGTGAAGTTGGTACTACAGAACAAGCTAAACAACTGCAGAGCCTCAATGCTGGTCAAACATGCGGTTCCTGAGCACATCAAAACGAGCTTATGTATGTGTGTAGATAAACTAGTGTATGTAACTGTATATAATTAGGCATTAAAACTCTCGAATGATATTATTATTAATGCCCTCCATTATGTAGTAGTCTCATAAACTTCTATTATCTAAACACGTATCATAAACCCTCTTTACAGCATCCAAAAACCGCACGTTACGATCAGCTTAAACTACTACTACTACTACGTTAAACTACTTTGTAAAAACTCATTTCTTATCTGAATATTGAACATTATGACCATAATGTGTAATTTTTCTACATATTATGACATTCAAATTTCGAACGCCGACGCCCGCCTGCGTGCCGCCCCTACTTTGTCTGTGAAGTTGGTACTACAGAACAAGCTAAACAACTCAATGCCACAATGCCGCTCAAACATGCGGTTCCTGAACACATCAAAGAGAGCTTATGATATGTGTGTAGATAAACTAGTGTATGTAACTGTACATAATTAGGCATTATATATCAGTCACATAAACTACTAATATCTACACACGTATCATAAACTCTCTTTACTGCGTTTAAAAACCGCACGTTAAGACCAGCATAATGTAAAACTATTTGGTAAAAACTCTCATTTCTTATCTAATAATTTGTACATTTTGACCATAATGTGTAAATTTTCTACATATTATGACATTCAAATTTCGAACGCCGACGCCCGCCTGCGTGCCGCCCCTAGCTTGTCTGTGAAGTTGGTACTACAAAACAAGCTAAACAACTGCAGAGATAAGATCAAAGCCAAAATGCCGGTCAAACATGCGGTTCCTGAACACATCAAAGAGAGCTTATGATATATGTGTAGATAAACTAATACGATAACGATAACTGTACATAATTAGGCATTAAAACTCTCGAGTGATATTATTATGAAACTCACCCGAGTTTCATAAACCCACTCTCGAGTATTAATGCCCTCCATTATGTAGCAGTCACATAAACTACTATAATAGCTTCACTTCCTGTATATCAGATATAGTGATGAATTATAATATGTAGGTTTATTAACACCCACCCACACTTATTTATTCAGTCCCTAAAAGGTACCGACAGATCATGTAACATGTGCTGAGTCGGAGCCGTTTCGCTGTTGCGATTCACATTTGGTTACTGTGTTTGGTCTTCATGTGTATTTTCTTCGTCTTTTATTTCCTACTTGTTTTTGTTTATTTATATCTTTGTTGTGTCTTGTGTATTGTGACAGTTGAATAAATGTGATTTCTATTCTATTCCAAATTTTACATGGCTGGCAATGGCAAGTTGAATAATTAGTAAATAACTTATGGTATGAGGGCCGCCGCATATTATCGAATCTCGCACCCCCCCTAAAAAGGCTTCGCAACCCCCAGGGGGTCCTTCTATTTTAAGCTATTCGTAAGAAGAGGACTTTTATTTGCAAGAAAATTCGTAATTACTTCGTCTTTCTTTAATTTTGCTCGTTCAATTTCGTATTTGTTGCACTTAAAGATGCACGAAGGCGCCCACGTTAAGCCATTTATTAAATTCTCCATTATGCGTGGGAAAAACGGCCCACAACAAACGAACTTACCCATCGCAGCAGCAGGAGATAGAAGAAACTAACAGCTATGCTTGTAAGAGAGCAATCTAAAAATTTCAACTGCGACTAGTGAAATCCGCTGTCATAATCCGGAGCCAGGAATGGCCGCGGAAATGGTAACTGAAGTCTGAAGCTCGCTTTCGTCCGCGACTCATATCTGGCGAGGATAAGCCGCTTCTCAAATCTAGAATGGAACCAGAAATGGCGTGCTCATTGCCACCCTACATTACGCCATTCACCGAGAGGAAATGTTTTGTTAAAATAAAAACCATACTTATTAATTGCTGATACTTGCTTTAGATACAGTATGAAATAGGATTGACTGAGTTGGGCTACCTGTTAAATTGGTTGGCTGAGGGGGATGGACTGCCCCACGGTAAGGACAAAAGCTGTTTTAAGGACGTCCATGCCGTACCCGAAGGGTGCCAAACGGGACCCTATTACTAAGCCTCCGCTGAGGGTTTTATCTCATGAACCGTAATAGGCAGTGAGTTAAAATGTTCACAAAATATGTATTTTTGTTGCCGCTACAGCAACAACTAATTAACTACACGCAATTCATAAAAATATTGGGGTACCCATATAAGAGACGTATTTTTTGCGCTTTTTCTTGTACCTTATGGAACCCTTCCAGTGCAAATTCAACTCGCACTTGACAGATGTTTAGAATTTCACGACTACTGGATGAGTCTGTGTGACCTCTGGGTAGCCCTATTCGGGAGTATACCGTGTACACATTATTGAAAATGTTGATACCTCCGAAGTAGACGCAAAATAAAACCCTTGTAGACAATTTCCTTAGCCACGGAATTTCGGTTAACTTCAGTCAGGGCTATCAAAGTTGGCGATCTATCACGGACGAGCTTTCCTATCTATCAGGTATCAGCGTAGGCCGCAGTAGCCCACCGTCTTTGATACTATACGTTCCCGAATGATCACACAAAACTGTTTACCATTATCTTCAAATACAACGTTGTATATTTGCAGCATCTTATTTTGGATTTTGAAGGACACTAGTATACAAAGTAATTCATTGTCTGTGCCCGTACCCAAAAATATTTCTAAACCGAATTTTTACCTTTTTGAAATGTTATAACTTTCTTTTATTTCAGTTTGAAAAGTAAATGAATAGGATCACTTCTTGCCTATTTGTTTAGTGTACCGTTTATTGGCCAGCCTATCCATGATTTGATCTTCTTCGATCTTCCCAGCTGTATCCGGCAAAGGCGACTGCTTTATGAGGTACGATTGTTGTTGAAGCCACTCTTGGAAGTAAAACTGCGTGCAAACTATTTATTTTATTATATTCATACAGTAGTCAGATGTATGATCTTATAAGAACAAATGTATAGGTAAACATAACAGTTGCATGCAGCTAGTCGGAAACGTTGCATGCACGGAGCACAATAAGGGCCTTCCACATTAGATCTGGTTTCAGCGGCATGACTATTGACTCATAATTTTTTATAGCAGCATTATTGATCTTCGTGTTACATTGTAGGAGAAAAGATAAAAGGCGAGTGTACCTGTAGTTTCAGAACTACATTAAAGACTACGTACGTATCAGGAAGTGATTATTAAAATAATAACCTCTCATGTCATGTCGACTAAGTTGCTGGTAGCTTACCCTTATGTGATACGGACTGAAATTGTAAATACTTTCTTTTTCTTTCCACACGAATGCCTCTCCAATGTTGACGGATCTTAAAATTTGCCTCGAAGCTATAGCTTATAACGTCCGGTGTTGAAGGTTTCGCAAAGCAACGCTCAGTCAAGCTATAATCGAAACTCGGTCCTATCTCGTACGTTTTCTACGAATCGCTCTAATGGAACAAAATTACATATCTATAGTAACAACATTTACATTCGAGAAACTCGAATTGAAAACTTAACATGTTCATAAGGAATAGGGCTAGGAAGTTTCAACTCGCGTAGAGACACGTTCGGGGAACGTGCAAAAATTTCAAATGTAGCATTTCGCGCGTACCTTGAGTCTTGTATGGACGATTTAAAAGATGTAATTCGCGGGTTACAGTTTATGTGGCTCACGTTTGGGCGAGTGAAGACGGCGTACGGTGCGGTCACGGTATGTTTAAGTTTCTCAGAGCAAAACGTTCCGCTTAAGATTTTACGATGTTTAAAATGTTATTTCCGATTGGCGATGGAATGACCCCCCGTCACGCAAAGAAATAATTAAAGTTAAAATTGAATAAATGATTTTTCCACTTACTCTAAATCAAATTGAAATTAAATAGGAATGCTTTATTGATAACTGCACAAATCTCCACAATGTAAGAGCCTGTTATTGTAAATGTTCTCAAGTTAACTCAACTTTTGACAATTTAATACAAATTATACCGGTTGCTTTGTGAATCATAACACAATAAGTTTCTACGTACTCTTGGCGTCGGTAAGTCCCGGGATCTGCCAGTCGGTAACGTCGAATTCAACGGTCTCAATAGATTCTTCTCTGCCCCCCCCCCCCCTGTCGTGATGGACTCTATCGTCAAGGAAGCCACCCTGCGTAGCCTCCGCTTAAGACCTGCTGCTACTACTACCCCTTTCGAGGTTGGAGTCGATGCTGTTAGGAAGGCAGTGCTGGCAATTTCTTCTAAAGCTGTTGGAGATGACAATATTTGTCCTCGAATGATCATGAGCGTGGTCGATGAGCTGCTTCCTGCAATCACTCATTTAATTATTCTTTATCGGAGTGTTCATTTCCCAAAGTATGGAAGAAGGCACATGTCATCCCTTTGCCTAATACATCGAATCCTTCCTCCTTCAAAGAGTTTCGTCCCATCTCCATCCTACCTCTCCTTTCCAAAGTTCTTGAATCCGTTGTCCAGATACCCAGATCTCCTCCTATCTATCCAGAAATAATTTGATCAACCGCTTCCAATCCGGCTTCAGGTCAGGTCACAGCACCGCAACGGCTTTGTTAAAGATCACGGATGATATCCAGTTCGCTATGGATAACAAACAGCTTTCTGTGCTAGCACTGCTTGACTTCAGTAGCGCCTTCAACTGTGTTGAATTTGACATTCTCACTCAAATATTAAGATCCCTTAATGTCTCGTCTCGCTCGGCCAGCTGGTTTGACTCTAAGAGATCGGCAGCAGCGCATAAGGTCTGAGAAGACCTTTACTGAGTGGTGCGATCTCTAAGCGGGCGTTCCTCAGGATGGTATTCTTTCTCCTCTCTTATTCTCTGTCTTCATCAACTCCATCTCCGATGTCATCTCCTCCCCATATCATCTCTATGCATCAGCATGCATCAGCATATATATATATATATGCTGATGCTTGATCAGCATATAGCAAGATCATCAGATCTTCAGATTTATCGTCATTTTCTCTTCAGTGATGTGAACCTGGCTATAGACACACTGAACGCTGACCTTGAGAACATCAGAACCTGGGCTTCGTCATACGGATTGCTGGTAAACTCCAGTAAGTCTCAGGCGATTATTATAGGTACTAGACATTCTTCAAACGTATTGCTGTTGCAATTTTACATACCGCCCGTTACCTATGACGGTACTTTAATCGACTACAGTGACAAGACCAAAAACCTGGGTGTCATGTTTGATAAACAACTCTCCTGGACTAACCACGTCAGCGAGGTCAGTAGGCGCGTCTTTGCCACCTTTCACTCACTAAGACGGCTTCAGAACTTTCTGCCCCATCAAACAAAAATTACCCTTGCTCAATCTCTTCTTCTCCCCTTGATCGATTATCCCGATGTTTGATGGGCTAGCGCCAACGAAGAACAACTGAACAGACTCAAGCGACTTCAAAATCTCGGGATTCGGTTTATCTTCGGACTGCGCAAGTTCGACCACGTCTCGCAGTATCGCAAGGAGTTAAAATGGCTGCCGATTCGTCTTCGTCGGGACACACACATCCTCACTCTTCTATTCAACATCTTAACCAACCCTCGATGCCCTAGCTTTCTCCGTGAGCTTTTTCAATTTCTCCCTTCGCTCGTCCACGTAGAACTCACACGGTTTCCCTGCTTTCATACCTCATCACAATACCGTCGTTTACAAGCACTGTTTTCGATTGCAGGCGATCACTCTTTGGAACTCACTTCCCTGCACTATCAGAGATAGTCCGTCTCTCCCCGTCTTCAAGAATCGTTTGAAGGAGCATTATCTTTCTCTATCCTAGATTTGAGCTTTGTATATATTAGTTTATTTATGTGTATTTATAATTTTATATAATATTTATGTACTTTTTTATGTAGTGTATCTAGCAGTTAGTTCTATAGTTCAGTAATATAAGTATGAATGTATCTTATCAGAGCACATAGGTCTATCCTGTATATTAAATTATTCTTATCAACCTTGGGTTTGCTGGAAGAGATCTCTATTTAGGGATAAGCATGCCTTTTGTAGATATCCTTTCTGTTTTATTATATCTTATGTCGTTTATGTGCAATAAATATATACAAATACAAATATACAAAATAATCACCGAGTTATAAACTTAAAAATACCGACTTTAAGTTCAAGCCCTAGTTCTTCCTTCCCTGTCGGGATGCGAAAGACGTCTTTGTACTAGATTACTAGATTATGATGAAACTATTGGTCTGAGGCTAAAAGTTGCACTCCCATACCACCATAAAGTACTAAGTTTCAGGCAACAAGGGGTTACGGAGATATGGAGTGTCGTATGTTGCCTCTTATATTAAGCTGGGCGGTCACAGTTTATAAACTACAGGGTACAACCAGCGAACGAACCTTGACAAAAAGATGCAAAATGACAAATATATGTTGCGTTAAGCCGAGTCAGAAGTTTGGTAGGCATAGTCTTGTCAGATTGGGACGCCAACAAATTATTAAATCGACCACATGATGACTGATCGTTATCGGAAATTACGAGATCACAAAATCTGTCTTCCGATAATTTATATGTATAATAAAGCTGACTTTTCACTAAGGGATATAATAATACCTACATATTATGTCCCACAGTGAAAAGTGAGCTTAATACAATACACATACATAAGTGAAAATAATGCAAACAAAGAACGTAAAAACCACTAATAATTCGCCAAGTTAAAAACATAAAAAAACCAAGCCCTATTTTCGGGATTAGTCGGGATGCGAATGTCGTCAAAATACACGAAAACAAGGCTACGAAATCTGTTTGACAGACAGTCAAGTCCACACGTATAACATGATATTATAAACGAATATACGTTACTTATAGACAGAATTCATCTAATGACAATGACCTTAACTACCACTGATAAGTCACAGTAAAGCAATTACACGCAATTTCGTTTACCTGGATGATATCATAATTCCAATATTTTTGCTTTAGAAACCAAACTACTGGACCGAATTCTAATTTTCCAAAAAAATTGACCAATCTGGATGGTCGACCTTTTAATTAAAAAAATATTTATTTGAAATTTGTTCAAAAATACAGTGTTGAGAACAAATATTAAAAAATATATATAAACAAATATATACGACCGAATTGAAAACTTCCTTCTTTTTGAAGTCGGTTAAAAAGGCGTGCCCTCATAGCCTATACATAGCCATGCCTGTAAACTCGGCGAAAGACGAGGTTCCGAATCGCGGGTCGCATGAGAGCACTTATGCTGCGCTGTCCGCCCCCAGTTTACGGCCGCAGCCACAGACAACGTTTACAGCCCACCTTCCACTGCTAACGGAGCGGACTTCTGGAATCCGCTTCACTTAAATACAACTACAAAACTTGTCAACACTTTATATGTAGTATATTATTAGATATAACTATCGAATATTGTTAATCTTATTTATGAACGTGGTTTTGTATCAGAGTCCGTAAGGAGTCCCCTCCGTTCGATGTGGAAGGAGGGCAAAGCAAAAATATAGCGTCGCCTCTTTTCCTATAAGGAGTGGCAGAGACATTACTATGCCCATGTTTATCCAGTCAATCAAAATCAAGATCAAAATTTCTTTGCTTCTGTAGATGTTAACAAATTTACTTACAACACAAGATTGTTTGCCTCTTCTCTAAATTAACATAAAACATACATTGCTTCTGGCCCTACACTAGGATACCCTGTGTCGTGGGAACCAGAAATAGCGACATCAAATATATATAAACTTTTTTTCATCAACCCCAGCCTGGGATCGAACCCGTCCGATCGAGGTCGTCTAATTGTACCACTGTTGGAGAAGCCATGCTTATTCTCCCTCCATACATAACTTAACTTATGAGGAACTTTAGGTATATATATATATGTCACCGTAAGATTATCAAAACCATAAGTTTATAATCTAACGCGTTGTTTGTATGGTGTACAAATTGTAAACCAGACCGACAGGGTTTAGAATTTGAGTTTATTTTGTTCTCACAAATCAACCTAACACGAAGACTATTCGGGGGCTTCGCTGCGCTCGTCCCCTTTAGTCTTCACCTAAGCTACCGCAGTGTTTGCCCTGGTATTTCGTTTCCAATTCAAGTTTAAACCAGTTCACAATTTAACGGTTATATTATACACTACCGCAACATATCGTAAGCTGTACGGTACAGTTTAAAATTTATTGATAGTTTGTAAACTATCAATAAATTATTACATTATAAACTAATGGTTTTAACAATCTTACGGTAACATATATATTATCAATAAATATGCAGGAATAAATATAGTCCAGAGAGTTCTGTGTTGACTTTTGCGTGGCAGTACTTAACCCATCGCTGCTATGGTGATATGAAGGTTTCCTAGTATGCGGGTATTATGCACTTTTTAGCGTCACATCTTGAACGAAACATAACGTTCGAGCAGCAGCTGCGCAGCTGGGCGTAGCTGAGTGCGCGACATCAACTTAAAATAATTTATGAAAATGCTACACATTTGCACGCGGTTTTTACGTCGTCGTTCAATGTTTAAGCTGGGCTAAATTATAAAGTAGTATCTGTAGTATTTTACCGTTGAGAAAAACGGTTTAAAACTAGTGCGGCTGATGGTCAACCGGTAATTACATGCCACATACAAAAAGCGATTATAATAATGTATTCTAGTTACTTCAGTCACTGATGAATGGAGTACTCGTTTTAAAAAAAAATGTTTAAATCATTAGCTTGAAATAGTTACTGTTGTCAGTTAATAACTTCGTATATCAAATTTACCATTTTAATATATTATCAACAAACCGGTCCAAAATCAATTTGCAGCCCAAATTGTATTTTAGTTCCACCTACAATTAGTTATAATCAAATACTGATGAGCTAATTATGACGTCACAAATTTAATAGTTTTGGTGCAACCGCAAATCATATGATGTGTACGAAGATAGAGATCATTGCTTAGTACTCATTGTAATTACCATTTGCATATGCGTGTCTGAAATGCCTGCATCTTACACTATGTTTGTGACCAAATTCTGTTTTGCCCTTTTAAAATTATCACGGATAATTTTATTACAATATATTTAATGTATCTGCCACCCCTTATGGGAAAAGGCGTGACCCTATATACTATAGTCGTATATTACAAGCAGGCGCCGGCGGCTTCGATCGCGCTGAATCGTGTAAAAATGGCCAGTCCATACAAAAATTAACCCCTCACCGCCACGCACTCTCCTTCCCCCCTCTCCCCCTCCCTCCCCCTACCCCTACAGCTCCCTCCCCCTCCATCCCCTCCAATCCCTCCCCCTCGTTGAAATATATAATAATATTAATGAGTGTAACTGTGCGACTGCTGCTTACTATGTAGCTGATTAACGGCGCCGGTCTTCTTACATTCTATGGTGGCTAAGCACTAAGCAGGTGTTTTCAACACGTTATGCAGAAGCTGCTGCTTCTCCAGCGTAAAGTCATTATGTTATTTAGACCAGCACCAGCTTTATCCATATCGTGATTAGACCAATTTATTACATTTACGATAAAGCACTGTTTGTTATTAATTTCAAAAATCCGTGACAATTGATTTGACAGTTGCTTCAGTAGTCAGACAGTAGAGATGAGTTACAGATAGAGGAATTGGCTGTACGTATGAATCAGAAAGTTTTGCATTAATATATTTATTTTCTGAATTTGATGTCGACACTCTTTGTTGATTTTTATCATAGGTTTTGCCTGCCAGTGCAAATAAGGGACTTTCCAAGCGAAACAAGGAAAGGAGATTGACGCCTAAGAACAAAGCTGTTGTTCATTGCATTGGTTTTGAGCTGCAAAAAACCATTAATAGAGTGGACAAAGTTTAAAGCACAAGAGTTTCGTTCAACTGAGAAATAAAGCATAGAACAGGAACATAGGAACAGAGTCTATCTCAAGTTCGTTTATGTCACACGTACTTTGAAAGAGAGGGTCAAATATTACGTACTCAGCTACCAAAAATAAGAAGTTATATCAGCCCTAATCTACTCTCTTACTTCACAAAGGTTGGATTCACCAACCTTTGTAAGTAAGAGTAAAACCATTCGGTTTTGCGGAGTGAATACGAAAAAAAATACCATTAAATATGTCGATATTATGCGGTCTTACATTTTCCACGATCAAAATTATGCGGTATTAATATGCTTTACTAATACCCTAGTAGATACTTCTTCTTACAATACTTTTTATTTATAACTGGAACCAAAATATAATAATAGTTATTATGTTACTTGTACATACATTTTAAAATACTTTGTACAAAACTTAAATATGCAAAAACACACACACACACACACACACACACACACACACAAACACACTAAGAAAATAAAGCGCCCCGGACCATATCAGAAGCAAAGGTCCCCATCACGCTGGCGGCGTTTCCGCGCTGCACTGCGAGGGAGATCCTCTGCTTCTGAGATAGTGTCACTTTCAAACTACCTCAAAATAAGCGTATCCTGAAACGTGAACTTTTAGTATTGTTTAATGAAATCTCTGGAGCGAATTTTTGTACTGAAAATTAATTTTTATTAAAATATTCGTTAAAAGAGACAAGCCTACACCCTGGTAAGAAATGATGGTAACTTAGTTGTCATTAGCGGACCACCAACTGTGTGTTTTATTAGGCAACCAAATATCTCAATTGAAAATTCACGCAGTCAGCACTGTCTGCCCCAAATATCGCCATTATTTGTTTTCTTTGATTTTTTGCCAAAGTACCTAATTATTTCAAAAACAAAAGTCTGGTTTAATGATTAGTTAATATTTTATAGCAAAGTTATTATTTTTACATACTATTACCATTAGAACTCATATTTATAACAACGTTTTACTTTGATTTCCTTATTTTTATCGTTTACAGAAGGTTAATATGAAATTGGAATAGTATTACTCTTTACAAATACAAATTCATGTATAATGCATATATACAAGGTGAAATTTAATTAGCTGACCATATTTTGGGGATTGATAGCACCGATCATTATGAACAACTTTCCCAAAGAAACATATGATCGCAAATGAAAAATATTTTTCGTCTCTCAGTACATTGAAAGCTGATCAGCTGATTACAAGTAACTATGGGAGACCCAAAATTTATTTCGTTTACGACCATAAGTTTCTTGGGGAAAGTTGTTCATAATAATGGGTCTTATCATACCCCAAAATATGGTCAGCTAATTAAATGTCACCTTGCATACATGGTTACATAATAGGGTAACATAAAATTTGGCGGCACTGCTCATCAAAAAAATGTACAACCGAGTAGTGACAAGCAAAATAGCATCCAATTAGTGTAATACAATACAATATAAATGCAAATAATATTTAAAACAATAATATTATTCAGGTAGGTACTTAATTTTAAAATTAAATTTCAACACTATAAAACATGCAAATTTAAATAAAATATTAAAGATAAATATTATTCGTACGAGAGCCAAAAAAATATTGATTGTCGTAATTATTGTCAATATTGTAATTATTTGTCTTCATGACAATGATAATCAGCTGTAGCAAAGTGCCGTCAGCACATTTGGCTGCATCTTCTGAAATAGTTTTATCGCCACATGTGCCGGAAAACACCAATGGTGTTTTCCGGCACATGTAGACCATATTTTCATTAATTTGTCATCCTTAGGAATCCTTTATTCAAAATAAATGATTAATTTGATACTTCTCAATTCAACACAGTGCATCAAAAACAAAATCTTGTTTTATTTGTTTAACCAAAATATCTAGACCAACTAATATGTTCCTAGAATTAATTGACTGATTGATAACTCAATGAGATACTTTCAGAGCGGGCCCTTTTTTAAATAAAAAAGCCTGCTCTGAAAATATTTATATCACTTAATACTCTCCTAAAATCCTCCAATTCAAATCAAAATGCCAGTTCCAACGATGACTTCAGCTGAATAAATTTATCGATATTTACGATTTATATTACTAACTCCCACCACTATCGACAATACTTCGCGATAAAACTATTTCAGAAAATTAATAAAAAGACTGCTAAAATAACTCTGGACTATGGATGATGACTTTCTTTTTTTGTAGTATTTACGTAATGTCATCATCGGTCCTGGAAGATGTCAACTGAAAAACTCCAGAAAATTCACCGATGAAATTATATGTATTCCGAATAGTATTCCTCGTTATCTGCGCGGTACTTACAGCCTTTGATCGCACTAGATATTATTGTTTACTGGATGGAGGATAACTACGAACCACCATCTAACCAACGAACACTTAAAAAATCGATTTTATAATCTGCTAGAAGATTTCCAAAACTCCGTGTTTAATTCAACGAGACTTCAATACACAGACAGCTGAAAGCTTGGATACCCGTCACTATTCTATACAGTCGCTTGTAAAGAGTGAAAAGCCAATAATTTTATTCATTCAATAATATGAAATTCAGAAGTACACGAATCTTTTCGCCGTTGAAGGCTTGTTAAACGTCATTGGAACTAAAATCTTACTTTCCTATTTAGTCGTAATAATGCTTAATAACGCTTCTACTTCGCGCTAAGTTCGCTGCTCGGTCTACTTCGCTCTAACTGTCCGCTGTAATGTGAACAAAGCGTATTAACTGTTCCCAAGAAAACGTCAGAAAGTAAAATGAGTTATTTGTTTTCATTAGTGATTTATTTACTTGTATGTAACAAATTGACGGGATAATTAATAATGCTATGAAGAAACGAATCATTCATCATGAGCTTACAAGATATATGCGGCGAGGTAGCAATTTTTTTTTCAGTTCATCATTTATCGTCATAAAAATATTATTTGTTTACGGTAAATAAGCATTACAGGATTATATTAAATCAGGATTGAGCGATAAAACCATGATTTTGGCGTCTGAAAAATTCAAACAAAGAGCCCTGGCTTCATGGTGATATTGAGAAAATATAATATAAGATATTGAAATAGGTATTTTATTATTTATAACAAGGAGTTCCTATATATAAATAAATGCCAAATTTCAGCTTTCTAGGACTTCAGGAAGTACCCTAAGAATTTTGATGATCATCAGTGAGTCAGTGACGAAATTGGGATTTTTTTAGATATCAATAAAATCTAAAGTATGGAATTTAAGCTAATGGAATTTAATTTATTATATATATGGATTTATGGAGTCTACTATCGATATTATACTCCAAGAAATTTGTTTATCGGGTATAATCCAAACCCAATTTATGAGGGTTCAAAAAAACGATGAAGCGCTTCAAGATAAGGTAGTATTGCCACTGCCGTGCCCCCAGATTTGTGGGTACGCAATATTTATATAGATCATATAGAAATAAAAGGAAATAAAGAAGGAAGAAGGGTTCCGCACAATGCAGGTTCAAGTTTTTTGCTTGGGGGTTAGGTGTCAGTGACCAAAATAGTGAATTACAATTAGTTACATACGTACTTAAGCAATAAACATATTGCTGATTAAAAATACATACCTAGCACGAGTATATCAGACGACGACTAAAATATACTAGATTTACTTTACCAGCCGAACAACTTCACATTTCTTTTCACAAGCATAAAACCGGACAGACGTATGTTAAAGAGGAAGTATGAAGATGCAACTTGTACAAAACTTACTTGAGTACCCGCCTAAGGCAAGGAGCGCCGAAGCGAACTGCTGTGAACTTAGTGCCTCCATTTGCACCGGAATTGTCCAACAACGGATCTGGAATAAAAGAAACGGCTGTCACAAACTTCGTTTACAGCTATCTTCAAAACGGTCTGAACTGAAAGGGTGCACCTGTTCCTAGCTAGCAATATGATAGGATTTAGTGGCAGCCAAAGTGAGTTGTTTATGTTTTCTCTCATTTTTGTATGATCCCAATTAATATATGTATATTGAAATCCACAGTAAACGTCTGTAAATTTACGTTAACTAAACATCATAACTGTTATTTTTAGCAGCAGCTGAAAAATCATGCCAAATTATAGTAATTTGATAAGATAAGAAACCAGACCGACAGGGTTTAGAATTTACGTTTCTTTTGTTCTCACATGTCAACCTAACATGAAGACTATTCGGGGGCTTCGTCTTCACCTAAGCTACCGCAGTGTCTGCCCTGGTATTTCTTTTGCAATTCAAGTTTAAACCAGTTTACTATTTAACGGTTTTATCCGTTAGTTTATCAACTAATGGGTCATATAGTAAGCAGTTCGCTACAGTTTACTATCTGTCGATAGTTGACCAACTAACGAGAAAAAATACGTTAGTTTATCAACTAACGGTTTTAACAATCTTACGGTGACATATATAACCGAGAATGTACGTTTTAAGTTGGAAAATAACCAGCAGATATGAAATATAGCAATACAAGCTGAGAGCTATTTTGCTTGCCTTGCATTAGTACGACATAAAATTGTTAAACTTTTAAATTTCGCATTCGGCTATTACGGCTCCAATACTGTTTGAATTAAATTTAGACATTGATCAACACAAAATGTTTCGTTAAACTCGAAACCCCGTAAATGTGATATAGTCACTGGGAATTGCGTTGAAATAGCTCCCGCGCTTTGCCCGGCCCAATTTAAACTCTTTTCAGAATCGCCAATGCAATAAATTTAAACGGACTACCATTCAACGGGTGGACCTTTCAGTTAACTATGTTGAAATGAGAAAAAGAGAAGCATTGTAGCGATGGATATATAGTCGTTAGGTTGACTGGCTTTCAGCCGCAGATGACTATTTGTAAGCCGACGAACCCTAATACAGTTATAACTTAATGAACCAAACAAATGTCATTAATTAGTAGAGTTGGTACAGTCTACGTCCATAAACAATGTAAGCCAGCATTTACTCTACAGGATAATTGAGTTTTGATATCAGACGCTGCGACGCGACGCAGCCGACCAACTAGACTCTCGTGCCGAAAGGAAGGCGATAATTAAAAGTGTTTTAATGGCGTCAGCTGAAAGCCCCAATGAATTCAATTAAAATGTAAATTCATCCCTGATCACAGCCAGCTCATCTTACATCCCGCAGCTAGTTTTGAACTACGCCGCACATTCAGCTCTTTTAGAAAAACCCTAATAGTATTCAGAGTTTTGTTTTTTTTTGGCGAAATTCCGTATTTTAAACTCGCCCGCCACACCAACTGAACTAAACTCTGGCGGTTGGCTAATGAATAAAAGATGGGGCCGTTATCTGTATTAAAAGTTTTATGAATATGCAAAGTATTTAAAAATATGCAGGAAGTATGATTAAAAGTTTTATAGTGATAGTGACGATCCGCGGTGATATTGATCTACGACATATTTGTATATCTTAGGACCAAAAAATAGAAAACCATTAATCACATACATTACTTGCTACGAGAGCACAACTATGGGGTACATACACATAAGGGGTGAGGCGTGAAGCTTTGTTTGTGTAAAGTCTCGGCGCAGGCTGGCCTATCGCTATCATCAAAATAGCTACAGGGTGTTAAGAAACTTGTATCTTTCTTAAAATATACAGTATCCAGTATCCTTATTCATTGCAGGGCGCCGCTTTCCACCGGCGGCGACTGCAGTCGCATGCAGCGCGCGTCGCGGAACAAATCGGATAACGCGTGACGCCGAAACTTGCCGACTCAATTTCACACGGAAACACGATTACTGCACAGCCAGGGGAGGAATCGCAGAGTAGCCCCGGCCCGGGCCAGACATCGAACCGACTTCAACGTGTGTTTGCACTCGCGCGGCCCGCGGTCCGACCGCAAATTGCTATTGGTACAGCTTATTTATTTAACAATTTGCACCTGCTTGTCTTGAAGATCGGGGTTTTTGTTTTTATTGGAGTGGGATTTGTGTTTGTAATGCGCAATCTATGTGGGGCTGACGCTTAAGTTTGATAGATGAATATCAGACCTTGATAGTCGCAAAATGATATCCCTAATGAATGTGGTAATGTACTCATATAGTTAGAACTAACTCGCTATCTAGTAAATCTTGTACAACTGTTACCTAATAAATTATTTTTCGAGTAATTTCGATCTAAAGATGCAATCAACGGAAACATACGTGATAAATTTTTAATATTTTTACCACAGCAGAGGTCAGTAATGATTTCTTCTTCTTCTTCAGCATTTCACCGTCCACCGTTGGACATATGCCTCCCCAGTTGTCCTCCATCTTGTGCGGTCCGCGGCCATTCTCGTCCAGGATAGGCCGGCCGTGATCTTTATGTCGTCGGACCACCGTGTCGCAGGCCTTCCAACGCTTAATGATTTGTGAACCCCAAATAACAGGAATGGCGGTCATTCGAATAATCGTGATCGCTTACATAAAAGTATGAATGCAGGAACACGGCCAGCGCCGGCGGCCGGCACCGGACAAACGAGCGGCCCGTAATTACACAAACAATTACACCGACGCAGTCCCACGTGTGGACACACCCTAATTATTAATATTTTACACGGTGACGTCATCATAACGCTGCTATTAAACGGCTGTTCCTACGCGGCTAATTGTTTGTTTCCACTTTTTAGCGTCAACATTGTAGAGAAAAAGGGATCTAGACTAATACAAGCTGCTCAATATTTCAAAACCATCACAAAAGACCCCCAAGAGTTTAAATGATACGATATATTTTACTAGACTCTGCCTCGTTAAACCCAGAAACTGAAATAATGCACAAAATTCATTTTGTCAACGCAGAGCGCCGATAAACCGGGTCTCTTAGCGAACTTTGTTCAACATGAGAACACTGCCAGACCAAGTGTTCGAATAAACGAGACGATTTGTAAATCGGGCCATTAGGAGAATGTATCGTTCTGGCATGGGTAGGCCTGCTTCTGTGCGGTTCGAGCCAAGACGAATACCCATATGTTGGCCGAGACTCGCCGCTAAGGAGGTGGCGAGAGAATAAAGAAGGGGGTAGGGGAAGTACGCGGGGGGCAATTAGGACCGCAATTAGAGGACAGTATGTTGCAGATTACGGCCGCAGACGCCCCTCGGCAGCGATTCGCCAGCATTCTGGTATTGCGAGCAACACCGCTTGCCAACTAACTATTAAGATGTCGCCCCGCGTAAACTGTCCCGGCGGTTTTACATCGTTTCAATTTGTGCCCCCATGTTCAATCTGCGGCGAGATCCGGGATTAAAAAAGATGTCCGCCGTGGTTTTGGCACAGCTTCACCTACGTAAGCGCGAGGAGATTTTAATTTCTAACTTCGGTACAGATGTTGCAGTATAGCCGTACAAGCCGACCATGAATAACGTTCAATAAAACTCAGCTTGGGGAGCGCGAGCATCCGTTTAAACACACTGCACGGATACGGAGGAAATTAAATTGGATAATATTTTTCTGGGGCTGCGGTCATTTTATTCTCTTGTGTGTTTTTGCAAACACGCTGAATAAATACCTACCTGGCCGCTCGGCGGACGGCCAAGATTTTTTGTTGTTTCTATCGTATAATCTGAGGTACAGTAGGGATTTTGTGAAATCTTTTATATGAACGGCGGTAAACGGGGATTGTGGAGTGTTCTATCTTTAGTAGAGGCGAAAATCCTTGAAAACGCTGTAATCATTACTATCCTATCTACTATACTATACCTAGGTGTATAACTTATATACCTATAACCATATTCTAGAACGCCAACGCGATTAATGTGGACGGCTACATTGATTCTTTACCGTATAAAATTATTACAAAACATAATCTAAACAAGAAGCACTAGTGACTTGGACAGGTAAATCAAAGGGGAATAATTTTCATCATTATATAAACTAATTACTTCATGCACCCTATAAGTTCAAGTTATTACCCCGCGTTAATAGCGGTTAACTATAATTTATATTTTCGAACATACCGCAAAATTTCTAAGCCTGTTTACCCAATACCCTCGACGCATTTCCACATCATCTGCCGATATGACGTGATACGACGTGGTGAGATGTGTCGAGCTGAGTTCCGCGGACGCGCCTGCGTCTGTCCACCTGCAAATTTAATCAGCGGGCGCATAGCGCGCGGTCTCACGTCGGAAATGCAACGAGATTCCGCCGTCTCTCGCAGCACAATTGACACTGGAAACGCCATCTGTGCGGTGCACTGCCACCGTGGCATTTGTTATAAATGAGGTCACGCGGATTGCCTGCTTTACCTATCAACCATTAACTACTACGAGTTCACGTACGGACAGCAAGCACATCGCGTGGCCCATATCAATCCTAATATAATTCTATCATATTATTCGTGTGTTAATAATTGTTCTTAATCAATATAAGACTTTTACCCATAACGTAAGTAAAAACGTAAAAACAGAGGATAACGCCAAGAAAAAGTTATATATACACAAGTTATGTAAAGCAAAACAACAAAATTGTGAAATGTTCGTTTGACAAGAAACTCAATCATCATCAAAATCACATATTTTATTGAACTGGCATGTAAAAAAAAACATGCCTCGTCAACGACATCAAATTACAAATTTGGAATTACTTTATTTTCTTTTTAGAGCTATCAGAAAATTGGCCATTGGTTTGCTCTGAAGTTGTGTTTCTTCAATAAATTAAGTCAAAAATATGCATACTTACGTCACGCTTTCTCCCACATGCACAAAGATACAGTTTGCCCAAATTAAGCCGGTTATTCAATTAATGTGGCCAACAAAAATTTCTGTGAATGCAGTTAAATTTATTATAAAATATAGAAAATTTCTGTGTTTTTGGATTTTCGATATCTTAAAAATTTACGGCGTTAAGCTCAAAGTTCGACTCCCGCGAAACGATTTTGTCAACTGAGCGTAGCATGTAGGATCAGCGATGACGTCAATTTGCCCGTCAGATAATAGGATCGGTCGGGCTCATTCGACTCGAGCGCGCCATACTGTAAAGAACTCCCCACAATACATACTAAAATGACCAAGAAAGAAATACTGCATTGTGCCCATGTGCAGTAACTCGGATGTGAAAACACCAAATAAGTTATTTTTTTAAATTAGAAAAAAGTAGATGAACGCCTTAAGTTATGAAAATAATTGTGACGTATCTAAGTTTTACTCCCATTTTTAGATATTTTACTTGAAGACCTTTGTACCTACGTATTTTAATTCGATGTTAGAAGTTGAATTTGTATTAATCGGGGATATCGTAAGCCATAAAGGTCATTCACCTACTGTCAAGTGTCCTAAAGAATCAAATGACCAAATACTTACCTTGACTTCAGTATGAACATAGCTCTTTAAATAAATGTCACCGTTCAATGTCAATTCTCGTTATGGAATGAGGACTTGCAGACAGTACTGAAGCTCAGAAACCAGAAATAGTAAGGCAGTCGTGTTTGGACTCCATTTGTTAAAGACGATGAGCTGGGTCCGCAAACTTGGTGTCATGAGCTGGTGACGGAATGAGGACTTGGATGAGTACTGGAACTCAGGCACCAGGAACAGAAAGGCAGTCGTGTTGGTACTCAATTTGTTAAGGATGATAAGCTTGTTCCGCAAACTTGGTGTCATGAGCTGGTGACGGAATGAGGACTTGGATGAGTACTGGAACTCAGGCACCAGGAACAGAAAGGCAGTCGTGTTTGGACTAAATTTGTTGAAGATGATGAGTTGGTTTCGTAAACTTAGTGTCATGAGCTGGTGATGGAATGAGGACTTAGATGAGTACTTAGATGAGTCGAAATCACGAACCAGAAAGAGTTAGGCAGTCGCGTTTGGACTCAATTTGTAAAGGATTTTCAAGGAAACTCACGCATTTTCTTTGCTCACAACTCCACAGCATAACACTGCGTCCTATGAGCACGGGTTTAGACTCCGGGCCATTCGGTTGTGGAATGCACTCCCTGGCACCATCAGGGACAGTCCTACTTTCAATATATTTCAAAGTCGCGTGAAGAAGCATTACCTCTCTCTTTAGAATTACAGGTAGTATGTATGTAAGTATTTATTAGCAGATTTATATGTAATAATAGTAGTTAGTATTATGTTATAAGTATTTAGTATATAATTATAGTCATTAAATATTTTATTTTATTTATTAATATTTATGTAAGTACTCGTTTATTTCGTCATATTGTTGTACACATAGGCTGCTCAGCAATCAAAATCTCCAACTTTAACCTGGTTTGCTGGAAGAGATCTCTTATTAGAGATAAGCTCGCCTTTTTACACTATTTTTATGTAACTCTTTTTTTATATCATTTGTGTGCAATAAAGAAATTATGAAAGGATAATAAGCTGGTTTTTCTCATGGCACAAATTTTGCAAATCCAGCTCTTCATCCATAAGAAATATAGACCAAACACGACTGCCTGACAATTCCTGGTTCCTGAGTTGCAGTACTGTCTCCAAGTCCTCATTCCATCACCAGTTCATGAAACTATCTTCGTGAAACTAGCTCATCAGCCTACCAGTACTCATCAAAGTCCTTATTCTATCACCATCCCATGACACCAAGTTTTTAAACCAGCTCAGCATCTTTGCAATATTAGTTCAAACACGACTGCTGTGCGATTATTCCTGATAGACTCAGATACCAAGCTATTTTCGATGAAATAAACAGAATAGTATCAGATAAAAAAAAAGAACTGTTTACCGAGGAAGGACAAATGGATGAAGAATGGTGAAGTTCGATAAAACTTTTACTTACTTTTGTAATTTTATCCCATGCAATTTAGCACCCACGTAGTCACTATTTATTGAAAAATACTGTGCAATCATAATAACGTTCACCTTAGGTAAATGTTCAGAGTGACCTTTGACAAATCCCTCATTCATTATAAAACTATATGATTATATTCTATATTATACACCAAACATGTTATATTTATATGAAATGTTATATTTTATAATAGTTCAACAGCATAAACTGGTGTAAGAAGATATAAGAATAAGATATCGATTTTTGCGTCTGCGAGGTCGAGCGGCCGGCCGAACTCAGACTGACTGCGAGGGAAAAAGTGACGTCATCATAAGCGCCGATGCCATATAAAAAATTACAAAGCGTTTCGGAAATGGCTGATATGTTTTTGGTCAAAACTTTGGCAATACTGTGACTATTAAAACGAAACAAAAACTGGTGTAATATCCACAAACTTGGCTTTAATACTAATTGCTTCTTTTTGCAAAATTCCGATACCTTAGCCTTATTCATTGTCAATTCATGCATTTAGAGTGGAGTTCCGGTGCTAACTACTCTGAGTCTCCCGCGCGATCCCAAATTATTCGCGTCGGAACTGCTTTTGACACGGACTTTTTACAATTTTAGCGGACACGCTCGGGTTTTAGTGACCTTTGTGCGCTGTGCGCTGTCGGCAAGTTTATTTTTTTGGAAATAGTTTTTTTTTCTGTTGGCGTGTAGGTTAGCGTGAAAGGTATTTTCAGCGACTCTCATTAAAAATACGAGATATTTTTACGATGTTAGGGACAGCCTGCCGAAGAGGCTGTACCTCCTGTCTATACTCATACATAATTTACGTTATGGTAAAAAATAAATAAATCACATACATAAGCGACATGCTGAAATAAAAATTGGTCTAATGAGGGTCGGACTCGATCACGAAGGGTTCCATACCATCATATAAGAAATCTTAAAGCCTTAATAGTTCACCAAGTTAAACTTAAACTTAAACTTAAAAAAAAACTATTTCAAGTCCTATTTCTTCTTCCCCGGTCGGATGCGGTGGAATGTCGTCAAAATACACGAAAAGAAGCCTACGAAATCCGTCTGTCTGACAGTCAAGTCCACACGTACAACATGATATTATAAAAGAATATACGTTACTTATAGACAGAATTCATCTAATGACAATGACCTTAACCACCACTGATAAGTCACAGTAAAGCAATATTACGCAATTTCATTTACCTGGATGACATCATAATTCCAGTCTTTCTGCTTCAGAAACCAAACTACTGGACCGATTTCAATATTGGAACCGAATTGGAATGTGACCCTTTCAAATAAAAAAGGATTTTTGAAAGCGGTTCATAAAGTATCGAACACAAAAAAAAAACAGACGAATTGAGAACCCCTCCTTTTTTGAAGTCTATTAAAAAGTAATAAAATAAAAACAAAAAACTATATGTCTGAACTCAGATGTTGTAGATTAGAGGCGCCGACAACGATTAGAGGCACCGCGAAATTTGCTGTTATCAGATTATTACAAATTTCAGATATGTATTACAAATTTTTCAGGCATATTAAAACAAGTATATTGTCCTTTTATTTATAAAATCTCGTGCAGTTCGTTATTTGTTGCTGCAGCGGCAACAGAAATACACATTCTGTGAAAATGTCAACTCTCTACCAATAGCTAGATTACAGTTACCTAAATAGTCCGCTGACGCAGACGGACAGAGGAGGCTTCGGAATAGGGTCCCGTATGTCACCCTTCGAGTTCGGAAACTTCAAAAAACTTAACTTTACCTATACTTATAGATTTTGCATTAAACTAAATGAATGACAGAAAAATACAAAACATCCAGATATATGAAACATAATAGCATAATAAAGCTCGATATTCGCGAACGCAAACTCGCAATAAATAATGAATTTATGAGCAACGTTTTATTTTGCAGTCAGACAAAGAAGTAATGTTTGGAGAACTATCCCGTGAAACTAAACTCATAAATTTTTCCTACCAATAGTGCGAAGAATACTTCGTAGCGAGTGTCAATTGTTTTGTTTTGTTTCTCGACAACGATTATTGCCTGGTCTGGGCGCGTTTCGAAATAAGGCCGCGGTGGAAATCTTTCCTCTGCTACCCCGTATGGCGAAATGGGTGACACTAAGTCTGTCCTGTTATTTAATTTGCGTTTGGTGGGTAGCCTTGTCATCACAAAAGGACAGTATATCTATTGTATTCTAATTTATAGGACAGTCCGTGAGGTAGGCCATGGTATGGATGATTCCGCAGGTTGAGTTAGTGCAAGGCTGTTTTTTTATAAAATATTTTAGGAGCAGCGGATGTGTTGTTGTTGTTGAAGTATTTTGCTTTCAGCAAATCAACAGGGATCACGATCGCTTGCGGGAGGGGTGATCAACCCGCACTGAGCCAGCGTCGTGGAAAGTAGCTCAATCTTACCCGAATTCAGATATGTGCCCCTCGGTGAGTACAAAAATGGGCTAGAATAAACTTTTTGTTTAAGCAGTGATTTGATCACCTCACACGACACCGCACCCGGCTGCCGGTAGTTGAGAGAAGGTCGTGAAGTTTCACTATCGCAGCGCTTTGTTGCTTTGCCACTGCTCATCTGTTAGAGTATAAATGACGTATGTTTTAAAAAAAAATGCGTTATTAGTTTTCCCGCACGGTCGTTACGGCAGAGGCAATTCACAAAGGGAGTATTTATTTAATAAACCTTCATTATTCCCACTTTGCGTATAAACATAAGGATAATTTCATCTCGACCCGCTTGTTTTTTCGATATGTCGGTAATCGATATTCTATTTCCGTTTCTTACAGTACATGCCGCGGAGACCGAAGGCAAGAACCTTCTCCAAATTTTTTCACGTAAAATAATGTGGGACTGTATGCACAAAGCAAGGAGGATATAACAATGTGAAAGTATTTTAGCGCTGCGCATGTACGAGTACGCTCGTGCTTCCATAGCTGCTACGTCGTAGCACCGCGTAGCCACAAGATGTGCTACGCGCAGAGTATAATCAGTCATTTCCAAGTTAGTCAGTTTAGCGAGTCAGTCGCCAGGCAAGAATCGATCTGTGTGTCAGCGCGTTAAACTTAATTTTTTTAGTAATCTATCCCAATATTCCATCACTTTACAACTGGGCAACTCTCTGTGCATTGAGAGTGCCCAATGTACAGCCGTGACATACCTCGAAAGGCCGTGACTCATGAGTGGAGTGAAGCGATGCAAGCTATTGACGTTTATAAGCTCTAGACAGCCACTCACCAGATTAAGGGGATGGCCCGGACTCCAAGGACCACTTAGGAGATCATTCATGAGATATTGCGAGCTCTGATTAAATGCACTACCTATAGGCATTTACTGAAGGTGAAGGTTCATCGGTATGTTTAGTTATTTGTAATAATTCGAGCATTATTTCGTACTAATACGTCTATACACGAATGGGAATTCAAATTTGGATAATTTGTGTTTATTCCTAAAGTTTAAATAAGTACATATGCTCATGCTAGTAATGTTTTATAGTTCAATAATATAATATCATCATCAGGATCATCATCAGCCTATCAGGGAACCCACTGTTGAGTAAAGGCCTTCTCATGTATATGCGATTGAATTCGGTGTGGTGCAGTTCTTGTCCATTGTTTTCCAGTTATCCTGGCTATCTCATCGGAAGACCTGGATAGCGGTCTGTCGTCTGATCTTTGGCCTGATCTTGGCCTCAACTCGATATATACTACCACAAAATAAAAATAGCACCTACAATATCGACCCCTCGATCTGATACATTCTCAAGAGTACAGATAAATTTGAAATATTCCAGATAAATATTTATCTATAAAATATACTGGGTACAAACCACAGGTACGATATTTCAAGGGTAGACACAATGTTGGCGAAGACTTTGAATTTGATGCATGCGGGCGGCGAACTGCTCCATAAAATTAACAATTCTTATCACTGTCTCTGCTCGTAAACAGACGGCAACTGAATGTCAGCTCGTATGCCAGCCAACCTCATAAGTCTTCAAACTTATACTTCGAAAACCAACCAAATTTATACCTTATTCCGAAAGTGAGAGAGACCACAGCTAAAGTATATACGATGTTTGTAACTCCGTATAAAGCGCGGACAGAGAGACGCGACGACGAACGCCCCCGGGTTCGTAAATCTCACTATACCTATCGCATGTCTGAGAAAAAAGAAGTTTGACGTCCCCGAGAATGGAGAAGGAAATAAAAAACAGCATCAAACCACACTGGGGACATAAAAAGTGCATTTTTACGGCAGCACCGCTATAAAACCAAGTTCGTTTCCCTAAGTGCTCGGCCGTTTCAGTTTAATGATCACCTGAGCATCATATCTGCCAATACGCCATTTGCTAATTGTATGTAAAACCCAAAGATAGCGACTATGTTGCCGCTACTACAGATGTTGCTTCGTGCAGGTAACATATGAAATTTCATTAATTTATACGAATATCCTATCCTAAACGAATAGGAGTTGACAACAAAGTCATATAGGCATAACATTTTACTACACGTCTTTGCTATTAGGACATAACAGTAATTTCTTAGCATTTTCAGTTGCCTTTGTCATTTTACGTATTACACATATAGATCAATGGTATCCTAGGAGGCATAAACAAATAAATTCAAGATTGGCGTATCTAAGACAACAAAAATCAACGATGTCTCTGTGGCAGTTATCCAACGAATAAACGACAGAAGGGTATCATAATTGCAATAACGGACATGGCAATATTCGCAAATACGGATCCCCGAAACTTGGGTCACACTGCAGACTGTACCACTTGTAGTAAATATACTTATTTCTTTAAATAATTCGGTGGCGGCGCACAGGGAACAAGGATTGAGTGCACCAGTACACCACAACTGCGGTCTCTTGGCGAAAGAAAGCAAAACTTCCGCACATTCACCAAAAGCCGACCTTTTTCGACATTCGAAAAGCAGAGTGGAAACGTTAGTTCATTCGGTTAATGAGGTGGTCTACTTTTAAGGATTTGCAAAGCGACTTGCAAACGCCGTGTGTTGAATACTTTTTACTTCACTTGTGCTGTTATTGTTTGCGCCAAATGTTTTACAACCGCGAATGAGCGGTCTCTGCACAATTTACGGTGCTATCAGAATTTGCTCCAATTTTTCCTCGTTAGGCGAAATGCAAATTTTACGACCACGTTGTTTATGTTGGTACTTCGCTTCTGTTTCTTCAACCCCTTTGTTTTGCATATGTTTTCCTATCGATGACATCGAAGAAAACTAGATAGAGGCAACGATGACGATTATTTTGTCCTGGAGTAACTTGGTGGTAAACCTTAATATGGCTCTGATTTTAATTTAATACTTTCTTGATTCGGAAGGATACTCGTACTACATAGTTATACCATCAACAATTAGCGCACTACTGGGTATAGGCCACGTCTTCACCATGACATCTACTCCAGTTGGTACATATAACTTACCAATGTCATAGATGTCTCAAGTAGGTTCTTTTTCAACACCGATTGAAAACCGAAGATTCCGATATGTTTATCTAATGCCACATTATCCATTACTTAGTGTACACAAGGCAGCGGCAATGTAGCGCAAGTGGCTGTGAGGTAAATGCTCAATAAAACAAACGATAGTGAAACTCCAATGCCCGTGACCGGTATATTAAATTCCATTGGACATTCCGAGCGAAGACAAATATAAATCAATGGTTGAAAGGATACAGAATATGTTTACAATATTTTTGTATCTCCGATTGTACGGGGTTTACCCGGGCTTTCCACTGGTATATCCTGCTTTATTTGTACTCGGAATGGTGGGTTACACCAAATTGGAGATAAGAAGGGATTTGGCAATGGCCAAATACACTGACGAGCAACGAAAAAGTTCCACCCACAAAATGCCGACAAACACCTTAATATCTCCTAAGACATAGAACCTAGCTTTATAAATGAATGAATTAATTAATTTATTTATATATTCTGATGCGCTGTTAAATGTACTTCAATATTTCAGACGGCGTCATTAAGCTAGCCTTTCCCGTTTAGGAGTAATTTGGTGCTATGTCACAGGAACTTTTTCATTGCTCGTCAGTGTTTTATGATTTGATGCGCGGTAGGCACTCAAATCCAGGAATGCTGGAACAAGTATGGCTGAACGTGCCAGATAATTATTTATCTAGGAGGCGGCGACCGGAACTGCAGGATGTGCCGCGCGCGCGCACATGCCTGCTGGAGCGGGCACCCCTCACACGGGCGTTGCGCGTGCTCAACCTTTGTTGCTGGCAAAATAGATATATTTAATTGCTCAAGTTCCGGAAGTCCACATTGTATATTTTATTAACTTCTCTTGAGAAGTTATTATAATAGGTCTGAAAATTGAAATAGGTAATTTTGTGTTTTCTTTACGTTTTAAGACCTGGAGAATCATTTGCAATCATTTTTAGAGTGATGTCTGTGTGTGTGTGTGTGTGTGTGTGTGTGTGTACGTACGTATGTACGTGATCAAAATTATGGAATTCGTTTTCTCAATAACTACTGGACCGAATCGCTTTGATGACCATATCAATCGATACGCCACGTCATGACTTAGATCTGAAAGGAGTCTAGAAAAAATCGGTCCAGCGGTTCGTTTTTTATTTGTAAAAAACTGACTTTTTTGAACACGCAACGTTAATTTTGTATGTAATTCCAAGTATTGAGGGGTAGATGTGGGTTTTTGAGGGTGCTGGTTTCGAATCTTTCATCAGTTTTTTAAAATTCAAAATGGCGGACCCACTATGACGTCATCTTTTTCGTGAAAATTCTTTAAATTTATTAAAATTCATTAAAAAAAAGAATTCTTCTCAAGAGAAGTTGCTTGTACGGTACTTGCTGCCGAACCGATTTTTAATTTTAATTTTAGTTACTTATCTTTCGCATTAGGCTCAGCCTGTAATGACAGATGTAAACTTTATAAATAAATAAATAAGTAAAATAAATGAATAAATTATTAACACGAAATACAAATACTACAAAAGCTAAGCTTCCTACAATCCGCGTTTCAACATAAACATACATACACATTTACATATAGGCACATACATTTCTTCTGGCCCCTCACTAAGATACCCTGTGTCGTGGGAACAAGAAACAGCGGCGTCACATCACACACATATAAACATCCAAGACCTGGGGTTTATTTTTACTCTCCATAATATACGTCGCGCCACACGTTATGAGCGGTGGCCCTTAATGCGTAGTAATTACTTTTCAATACCTGTACATATACGCAGTAATTTCCGCCAACGTCACCCAGCGCTCTTAATTCGTGGCGCGAGGTATAGGCAGAGCCACAACCGGAGCGCCACAAAGGTTGTCGAACTGAGTTTGAGCAACGTGGACATTAAAATAAGTCATAGCGGGAGGCACACGTAATCAGCTCTCTTATTTACTAACCCAAATCCATCTAAAATTGTGGACATGTGACAGTTATCCTATATTCTAAATGTCAATTTGACAAAAACTTTGTCGATAATGTTATGGGTTGGAGTTGGTGCATAAGGGTGCTGTGTGGTTTGCGAGGGTTTGAGATGTCAGATATCGTGTGTGAAAGAATATCTGATTGCGTAGCCCGAGTGCGCATTTTATGAAGCTTGATATCTTTAGTCTTTGTGCTGTGTTGTTAAGTTAAGAACAATGCGATCGAAGTGTCGTTCGCTACAGTTTGTAGTAATGTTAATGTTAATGTAATGTTTACAGTTGGGCTATGAAAGACGACCCGAATGGCCGAGTCGGCAGTGACCCTGCCTACGAAGTCAAGGGTCCCGGGTTCGAGTCCCGGTGTGGCAAATATTTGTTTGATGAGAACGGATGTTTGTACCATAGCCATGGTTGTTTATCTACCTAAGTATAATATTTATCTATATAAGTATGTGTATCGTTGCCTAGTACCCAAGATACAGGGAATCCTAGTTTGGGGCTAGATCAATCTGTGTAAATAGTGTCCAAGGTATTATTATTATTATTATTATTATAGTTTACTGTCGAGACATTTTTAGATATTGTGACAACGGGTGCAGTGGCTGTACCACACGACGCGTCTGGACATGACTCCACATAATTCAGAAGCATAACTTGATTTATTATTCTGTGGGATTAATCTAAGATTTATGACTACATATAAATACTCTGAGCTCAATAGACGTATGCTTCTGTCTGATAGGTTACAGAACCGTCCAAATGACCTAACCAGGCCGACACAAGTTACATACCATTTAAATTCATGAATGTACTGGTTTTGAGGAGCTTCTGAGTGTAAATAACGTTACGTTTTATATTTATTAATTCGCTAGCTGATGCCTGCAACTTCATCTGCGTGTTCCTAGGAATTATCATTTAAAGAGTTACCTCCTTCTGATGTGATCGGATAAAAAGTATCCTATTATCTGTGCTAAATTTCATATAAATCCATTCATGCGTTTTAGCGTGATTGAGGCACAAACACACAAACATCCAAACATCTAAACATCGCTATTTACACATTTAGAATATTCATTGGATCACCACCATCACTAACATACTGGACACGACAAGTTAATTTTAGTAATCAGATATTCATCTTCTCGCTATAGTTATAATTAAAGCTCGACGCCTAGCTCTAGCGAAATAGCTACTTTACGTTACGTTCAAGTACTTGACGTTCAATGTTTCTTACTACATCACCACTGCGGGACGCAAGTTAATTTCAGTAATCAGACTCGACATGTAATTGAAGCTCAGACGCCTTTGTCTAAGAAATAAATGAGCAGAAATAAAAATGGCCACTCTCTCAAAAGTGTCCGGGACTCGCTTCATGCCCTTACATTACGTTGAAATTAGTTTCAGGACTGAAAACATAACTGTCTGCTAAAATTTACGCTGAGCATCTATTAATGACAAAAACTTTTAACTACTTGCACAAAACTGCTTGCGGTGGCCGGGGCGGGAATGAATGGAGAGATGTAAAGATTCGCGTATGCAACAACTTTTGATGAAGTTTTCTAAAACAAATGATGTTAATTTTGTTAGTTAAATGTGCACATCTGTTGTGGGCAATCTTAAATGTATTCGGGAATCATTATTTGTAAATTTGCGACCCAAATGGCCGAGTCAGCAGTGACGCTGCCTACGAAACCAAGGGTCCCGGGTTCGAGTCCCGATGGGGCAAATATTTGTTTGATAAGAACTGATGTTTGTACCTTAGTCATGGTTGTTTATCTATCAAAGTATCATATTTATCTATATAAGTACGTGTGTCGTTGTCTAGTATCCAAGATACAGGGAATCCTAGTTTGGGGCTAGATCAATATGTGTAAATAGTGTCCAAGGTATTATTATTATTATTAAATCAACATGGATTTACAATTAATGATTCCCGAACACATTTAAATGTATTCGTTAAGATCAGAGATCACTTTTTTTTCTTATCTGCTCTAAGATTATTTATTTTTTTAATGAAAACACAGACTCCTTTATGTATAACAATTACAACTTTTATTTGTTCATGTATATTTTTATATCAGAGTTGTTGAGTTTTCGGTGAATGACTCTGCTTCGCTTTTTCTAAATAGTAAATAATATAAGCGTTCAATTTAACGTTGTTTCCTTGGAATATGAAAAAGTCAACTAAACTTCCAACTATGAGTCGCACTCGATGAAAATCTGCTAATAATTTCATTTCAGACGTCACATTGTCAGCGATAATACGTAGCTCGTGTGGCCAAGAAACTTGATTATCTAAACTCCAGTGAAAATCCAGTTTTTAATACAAAATTTCAATTTTGATTAAATTATTGAATGGTGCTCTATTCCTATCACTAAGATGACTAGACATGTACTACAATCTCATCAAAATCATGAATCTAAAAAGAGCCCAGTTTCACTTCACCGTCAAAATAATTGAGATCTGATTGGCTGATCAATTCTACATCTTGGTCAAAAAATATTGGTATTTTGAAAATTATTATAATAATTATTTATGATTCTCAGGGGACCTATAGCTGATGCGTGGATATCAGCCCACATGTCACTGAAACGGCTTCGGCAAGCTTGGCTCCGACGCACCGCCGTGTGCCAGCCAATTCGTATTTTGGCGGCCACAACTTCAGTCGGAACAAGTTTTGGGCAAGCCGGTGCAAATCTGGCGGCTCGGCTGCTATCAACTTTAATTACTTTTCATTGGCTCGGATATACCCAATATGCTGCTTGCATTCTTAGAAGAGTTTCCCGTTTCGATGAAATTCTTCCGCTTTTGTTGCGGTCATTGAATTTTGAACTTAAATGTGAGATATATTTTTTTGATTATTAGTCTTGATAATATCAAAAAACTGATAATGATGTTGAATGAAATAATCTTTTATGAATCAATATCATCTAGTAATTTCTATTATCAACCGATTATAGCAAAGCCAAAAGAAGGGTAATTATCTTAAACGGTATGTATGTATGAATGTATGCAGGTATGTTCATTTGTGCCACCAGAACGTCTGAACTACTCAACAGAAATTGACAAATGAGGTATTTTTAGAACCGTCTTGATGGTTCTCCGGTTATAAATATGTTGTCTTCAAAAAGGCATAAAGTACTGGATTTTAACAAAATAAGTTTTTGAACAGGGCCGTTTTTGCAATCAAATTATAAGATTTAATTACCATATTCCAAAAATATATGTGTAACTAGCTCTTTCTCGGTGATTTCTTGCTTTTAGTCAAATCGTTAGAAGCTTAGTGACCACCCGGTGGCTAGAAAAAAGTCTTACGGATCACAATTGCTGTGTAGTGTGCGTGCAATTACTCATTTACATATTAGTTATACTGAAATAAACTATGATCGATATATAATATACAAAGCTGATAAATGCATCGGTGTATGTTTATATTCATGGCATGTACAGGATGATTATTAGATCGATGCAAAGACTTAAAGCGAAGCTAGTACAGAGCATTTAGAACCATTTGAGCCAATTATGCCTGTGGCGAAGTCTTGCCGTTTATTTTTTACTGATGATTTATTGTTTTTGGTGAAAATACCCAGGTTTTCAAAGTTGATCGATAATATCTACGAAATCAAACACTAATTGGAGTACTTAAAAATTCATTCTAATAAAACTTTATTTATGCATCTGCTACTTCAGCCTTAGTTTTTACAGACCTTTCAAGAACACGTCAAATTTTAATCATCAAAAAAAAAACAAGTTTTTTGGACTCAATTTCGTAAAACAAGTGAAAGCTTGTAAGAGCAAATAATTTGAATAACATGTAAAGATAAAGATAAAGATAAAGAATCATTTATTCAGGAACATAGGTAATATGTAGATCTTAATCAATGACATTGAGTGATGGGTCTCTATGCTCTGCCATGGGAGGGCATATGAATATTATTTACATTATAAGTATTAATTACATTATAAACAATAAAAATTAGCATGGAATAACTAATTACCTACATATATGACTATATTAGGCATCTGGCAAATAATACATTGTCGCTATCTTTATAAAACATCACTGAGGTATTCATCGACACTGTAATAAACCTTGTTTGTTAGAAGACCCTTTATTTTCTTTTTAAATGGATGTATATTTTGTATTTCTTTTACAGACTGTAGGATTTTGTTATATATTCTAATAGCCATGCAAAATATACTTTTATTAAGATAGGCTGACTTGTGGCACTCCATTTTGAGCATCATGTGGTGACGCCTGCTTTTGACATTTTGAAAAAGATGCATATTACTTTTGACAAAAAGCAAGGTTTCGTATATGTAAATAGACGGCATCGTAACAATATTGAGACTCTTGAAGTAGGGTTTACAACTGTTAGTTTGGACGACCTTGCACATAGCCCTCCAACATTTCTTCTGCGCTTTAAAAATAGTCTCTCTACCCGTCGCATTTCCCCAGAAGATTATACCGTAGCGCACGGAAGACTCTGCAAAACCATGATACGTACGAGACAAGTACAGCATCAGTGTTCACAATTTTTGTAAGCATGTGTAACGCATACGCATATTGATTTAGCTTCTTTTGCAAGTGTTCGATGTGTGTCTTCCACGACATGTTGGAATCAATATGGAGACCTAACAATTTTGTTGTCTCTGTACATTCGCTCATTCAATTTGCTCATTCAAGTATTTAATATTCAATGCGTATTGCTGTCCGTGCCCTAGCCTATATTTCAGTAGTTTAGTTTTTCCCAGATTTATTAAAAGATTGTTTTTTGTCAGCCATTCAATTATATGTGTTAAATTATTATTAATGTCATCGATTTTCATATATGTCTAAGTTAATTAAATTATTACCGATAAATGTCACTGTGCTGTCGTCAGCAAATAAAACTATTGGATGATTTATAGCTTTTGGGATGTCACTTATATATATAATAAACAGTAAAGGTCCTAATACGGATCCCTGTGGAACACCATACTTAATTTCCTTTACGTCAGAAGAATGTTTGATTATTTTTCTATCATTTGAGGTATCAGTTAAGACCGACAAATCAGATTGAGGGAGAAGAATAGTTTTTTAGACACATAGATAATAATAATAATAATAATAATAATAACGATATTAACGTATTTTTTTTAATTTTACTTATTTTACTCCTGCTCAAAATAAAAACCTAGTCCCTCACGCAGGCACAAACCCGCCTTCTGATTTGCGTAGTCGTAATTTTCAGCATCATCTCCTCTCTCGTAATAACAAAAGCCAGTCTTATTTTTGAAACCAAATGCTCTTTCGTGTTAATCGCTTGGTTTCAATAGACCAGTTGTTTGGCCCTGCCCCACACATAAAGTCCATTGGGGTCAGGTCTGGTGAAGGAGCGGTCCAAGGAATGGGTCCGTCTCCGCCGATCCAGCAATTGGGAAAACAGTCGTCAAGATAGCTACTCACATGTTTTCTAATGCGACAGCCGTCTTATTGGAATATTAGTTCCTGCTCCGTTAGAGCTCAAGACTCTTTGACCAAAACTGTAAGGTCATTCTGAATAAAATCCAGGTAGTTTTGGCCGTCTAAAGTATCTGTTAAGAAGTGTGGCCAAATCATCGTTCTGATTATCACTCCAGCCCACATATTGACAGATAATTTCCTCTGAAACGACACCGGCTTTTTCTAATGTGGATTGTGGTGCTTGTCGGCCTTATTATGGAATTTTGTGATCTTTTCTCTGGAAGAATTGCTTTCATCAGTCCACAAAATTGATTTAAAAAACTGCGCATTTTCATTGATTTGATTTTCATTGAAAATTATTTGAAAATAAAAGGATTCACGGCTTTTTAAATTGGGTCCAAAAAACATGATTTTTGAAGATTAAAATTTGTCGTGCTCTTTTGAAGAGCATGGTCTATAAAAACTTAGTCTGAAGTAGCAGAAGCACAAATAAAGATTTATTAGAATGCATTAAGTATTTTATTTTAATTAAAAATAATCCAATTAGCATTTTACCAAAACTTCGCAGCTATTTATCGATTATCTGTGAAAGTCTGGGAATTTCCGCCAAAAACAATAAATAATCTATAAAAATAAACGGTCAGACTTCGCCGTCGGCATATTTGACTCAAATGGTAGAACCAGTTGAGTCAAATATGCCTACGGCGAAGGTCTTTACTAGCTTTGTTTGTCTTTGCATCGATCTACCAAACACGTGCGAAAAAAGAAATAAAATGTGCAGAGAAAATAAAATAAAAAATAATCAAATTAATTAAAACCAAAATTAAATGTAAAATTTGGCTTTTTTGGTCTAAAACAATAAAACATCGATAAAAACTAAACGGATTTCGGTCAACACAAGTTTGGCTTAATTATTTCTAAATGGTCTCGACTATCTTCGTTTTAAGACTTTGCAGTCATCTACCAAACACCCTCTTTGTATTCTTTTCTAAATAAATAAAGATGACAAAAATGTCGAACCGAGACGAGACATAGACGCCCGATCGATACGCTCCTCTTTAATTTACCGCAAACAACCGAGTTCGAGGTTTAAGAAGGGCTTAAATGTAGCTTATGGAAGTCCGGTGTCCGCGTTATTAAACGAACCTACAGGGAGTGATGTTAACTTGCAAAGGCAACTGAACCGTCTTACCACCCTTCAGCAGAATCCTTAAGAGCTATTCTTGTTCGGTCAAAAGGAAGATGCAAGTTTGTATATGTCTGCATTCTGTAGCGCTCTAGGGAAGGCCAGACTTATTTCGCCAACATGCTGACGGGTAGCATACGCCTTTGTGCAATACTATACCCCGGCTCATTCAGAGCGTATGTTCCAAGCACTTTATTAAAGGAAAGAAGAGTATTCTTAGAGCAAATAGGTCTTTTTGGCGAGAGTGGGTGCCGTATCAATGTTACGATCGAACTGGGGTACGGTCTGAAGTGAAGACTTGCGGTAAGTATGCGAGTTCGTGTTACCAACTGTCATCGATTTTTTTACCTTAAACTATGAGTATAATGTCAATTTATCATGCATTCAATTATACAACAGCAATTAAAGTTTTTAGATTGAGTTAGAGATTACGAATGTTTAATTTTACATAATCTCATGTCCTACAAAGCACTATAAAAATACAATTACATTACATACAAGTTACATGTCTTAATAAAATTATTCTATGCCAAAATCTGCGCTACGAACGACTTCTTACTTACATTATCCATTTCATGAAATTTCGAGCGCGTCATGTGTAAAATTCGTGTTTCGAATCTTCGCCGCATACATACATCTTAAATCTTCTTACTCCGAGCTGTGTTGTGGATACCATCACAGCAGAAACATCTCATCTCATTGCAAATAGTTTCAATATGAAGCCCTTATAGGATGCACACGTGTGTTTCTAGGAGTTTGGACCGGTTCTTTTTAATTAAAATTATTATTAGACAGGCTGTAATTTTAAGTAACTATCCTCCTTATTTGTGTGGATTTTTATTAAAAAAATAAGACAGGACGATAAATATGAGAGATACGGTTCTATGCTAATCACATTTTCGTATTTCGTTCTAAAATTACTCTTTTCGTAATCCTCAGTATCGATCGTGTTTACTAGTCTAACAAGTTGCCTCTCATCTCAATTGAGTTTCTACAATCAGTCTGTTCCAATCAGAATCCTATCGCCTTGAATACTCCAAATCGATTTATTGAATTATCTATACATTAAGCGGATCCGTCAGTCTGTGTGTTCGCTGTTTTCTTTAGTAACCTGTATTGAAACACACATTGTATTGGGATCTACAGTATATCCGATCGCAAAGCTATGCATTCAGTAGATTATTTTCTGCACAATGTACAAAAATATATGCATGACAATAGTGACAAGAACATAGGTTCTTTGTTATACATACGTTACTATCAAATAATGTATCAAAACCATTGAATTTGCTAAACCGGAATCATTTCATGCATTCGGTTTAATTTAAATTTTGGTAAATAGCAAAGCCATTTGTTGCAGCCAGAACGAACCAAACTCAATGATAGTGATACTATCAAATCCTGCCTATTTGATCTGGGTTAAGCTTTTAAAGCGGCCACTATTTTCTAGTCACGGTTAATGAAACGGTAAGCCTGGTATAAAATCATTTTCGAGGATTGTCGTTTATGAAAGACGCACTTTCAAAATAGATTGAAAGCCTGCGTTTGAAGCACTGTTCCTGTTTCTATAAATCCCTAGAACCTACTGCAGATGTAACGCTAAAACATTTTCACTCAAACGGAACACACGGTTAGTGTCACAGAAACGGTTGGAATAAACGTTTCCTTTGACTCGGGTAAGGATTTCACTACAAGACCCGCACGGCTTGAGCCCATTGCATGTTAGAACCAACTCTTTACGGCTTTTCCAGTTTTTTTTTGCTGCAGATTTAAATGCGCTCTGTATACAATCAACGACACATAAAATGAGTTTTGCGCTTTTGTGCAACAAAACACAGCCGTGTACTAACTGGTAAAAATAGTAGTATAGTTAGATACTAACAGAATACATCAGAACCCATCTCCTTCGATTTATATCTTACACATTTATTCAAACCGATCATAGCTTATACTTATATTAGGCGAAGGCCTTGCTACTTGTCAATAATGGTTCGGATGTGTCGCTTATATAATATATCGCTGTGTATTATATATTTTATCTACACACGTATCATAAACCCTCTTTACTGCGTACAAAAACCGCACTTTACGTTCAGCATAATGTTAAACGACTTGGTAAAAACTCATTTCTTATCTGAAAAATTACACATTATGACCATAATGTGTAATTTTTCTACATATTATGACATTCAAATTTCGAATCCTACTTTGTTTGTGAAGTTGTACTGAACAAGCTAAACAAGTGCAAAGGAATTATCAATGCCACCATGCCGGTCGAACATGCGGTTCCTGAACACATTAAAGAGAGCTTATGATATGTGTGTAGATAAACTAGTGTATTTAACTGTACATAATTAGGCATTAAAACTCTCAAATGACTCTCGAGTTTTAATGCCCTCCATTATGTAGCAGTCACATAAAAACTATTAAAATAAAATAAATGTAGCCCATTTATGTCCCCACCGAAGGCATGGGCATTTACCTGGATTTGAGCCATACTCCACCAAGATGGCTCAGTACCCATTGATGGAGTGTGGCCAACTCGACGGTCACAAGTTATCAAGCTGTCCTATTAGGGCCTCTGACGCAGCTTAACCACTACTACCACCGAGTCGCGATAGTAGCTGGGATCTACAGCTTAAGGTTGTTATCCATGTGTATTAACGTATAACACGGAAGCACGCGATACAAATGTCACATCGAAATGGACACCCATCCAGTACCTGTCTCGGCCAGATGTTCCTACCCGCAGGATGTTGCCGATGTGCGAATACCGCTAGGCCACGGACGCTTCTTATACGTTATATATTATAGCACAGTGTAAATGTTTGCATGTACATATGTAAGTATGTAAATATATATAACACTACATCCCATAGTAAAAAGTGAGCTTAACAAAAGCAATGTCGTTCTTTCACGGAAATAAAGAAAAAAGCAACAATAATTAAAAATACAAGAAAAGGTTTTCACTAAAAAAAAGTTAACCATGTAACAAACGAACCAAGAGCTATCGGAAACCGCCTTTCAAGCTTAAATGCACCGCGCGATAATTCCATCAGAAGGAAAATAAAGTCCAGTACAATGGTCGGAAACACACACAGTTCCAATCACATAAACAACCAGGCCAGCTCAAACACCTTTTCTATTTAACAAATGCCTCAAGGAACGGACCTGAAGCATTCCGCGAGTCGTTAGAACTTTTAATAGATTTTAGAGAAGTTCCCATTAAGAAATTTTAAACATTTAAGATACTAAAAACAGCGGCAGGTCAAGTTTATTGCGAACTAACCTTTTGATGAATTGAAGGGAAACAATTAAACCAATTGAATACTAGGTAAGGGATCGTTTTTTTTAAATTCGTTGTATGAAAGGAAAGAGAAACAGATTTTTATAAATAGCAATAATGAATTCATCATTTGCAATTCTGAAGGTGTCCAAAATAACTTATGACCTAAACTGTCAATTTTAAATATGGCAGTCAATCAATCAATCAATCAAAATATTCTTTATTCTGTTGGATAATTACATATCTCTTACGGCCGATCCCAATACGTGATTACGCGTTACATTTGACAGTTGCGCTATGGGAATTATTTCAAATTTGACACTAGTAATTATTGGGATCGGCCGTTAGAGCACGTCATTCATTGGTCAGTCAGTAGCCGACTGTCATAGGTGTCAAACTCGTTCTTTATTAATTTACATATAACGCCTCTGAAGTCGGCTCCATTGCACATTCAAAACAAAAAAGGAATCGTTAGAGGCACAATCACCCAGTCAGAAACCCACAAAAAAGAACTCTGCGTAGAAGCCACCACACAAACATGTACCTATAGCCGGCAAATCCCAAAACAACATATTTTTTGCATCTGCCGGCCCAGCCCAGTGTACCCACAACTGTGTAACATCCGCATTGCTCCAGTATGCAGCCGATGTAGGCCTGAGCTTTAATTAACACAAGTGACAGGCTGTTGTGTGTCGCCACCAACTGTGATACATTGTGAAGCGTGGACATGCGCGTCTGTTCACCGGCCGATCGGTTCGGCGGATCAGTCCTATTATATAAGAGGTAAATGCGAAGCTTGGTCTGTTAGCCGAATATTACATTCATATAATATATGTTTTTTTTTTAACTAAATTAATTTGTTTAAATTCGTCTATTTGTGAATATAGTGTTAATTTAAGTGTTTGTTAAGTCAACTAAAGTGTGCCAGTGCTAAATGTGATCAGAATTATAATTGTGATAAAATAATCGATCACGGACCGAAAGACAAAGGACATTTCAAACTGCCAACGGAAAAATCCCGGGGGAGTATTGTTTTTCATATTTGCTTATTCATATTTTACAAGTATATGACTTGAATTTAACTATATACTTATACACTACATACTGCTCAACACTCACTTTTGTGAGAAACGTCCATCCTCACACCGCAGCGTCTTTGTTTTGTCTCTTAGCACTTGACAATCTGTGAAAGTACTTTTGACGATAAAACTAGCCGTTCACTCATATTTATTACACGATATACACAAGTGCACTGATAGGTTAGACATTGGCAATTAGTGTGAATATAGTGTAAGCTTGTAGGTAATTCTAGAGACATATTAGGTACTCACTTCACAGCTGATCAGCACAACACTTGCAAAACGACTAAAATTGTTAGATAAAAGTATAACTTTCATTAGTTCAGGACATTTATACTGTTAACCTATACTTATTTATAATAAGTTAATTGAAACTTGATTGACTTTGACGTAGAATAGCTATATAGGGAATTAGGAACTTTCATATTATTACTACAGCTACTAACTGCAAGTCTTTATTCCTTCTGTTTTATTTTAATTTTGTTCGGAGCACCCATTATTTTATATTTTATTTCCAGGCATGGCATCCAACATTACTACGCGGAGAATGCACGCACTACAGCAACAACTAAATGACGCAGAGGAGTTAAACCAAAGGATTGGAAGAGCGCAATGAAAATGACTTTGAGATAAAAAGCTTGAAAGCCAAGAACTCACAGCTTAGAGATAGTGTGTCTACTTTGCGAGAAACACACGAGGAGTCGCAAAATGAGATTCAAAGATTGGAAAAACTTGTGGAATCTTTTGACACCCTGCGCGCTGACCTTCCTTCTGCTTGTGATCGCAGTAAATTCCTCCAATTCCAACTCAATGAGGCAAACTTGAAGTTGACTGATATGTGCATAGAAAAAGACTACAACGAATCTCGCCACATTACCTCTATCCAACTAGAACTAGAAGTAGCCAACCTAAGCACTATTGTTCAAGCCATGCAGACAAGCAGCAGAAAAATTAAAAAATATTTTAAATTAAATAAATTCATGAAGAAAACTAGAGGTAATATAAAACTACTGAAATTAGCCTTGAAAAGGCAATCAAACAGAATATTAAGAATCTCCTTAATGCAAGAGCTCCGGGGAAAAAATGTAGGTTTACAGTCGGACCTTCAACATGCCCGAGTAGAAATCCAGCATCTACATGACCTCCTAGCAAATACACTACAATGTTATGCCAAAGAACAAAGTGAGTTAGCAGAACTCAGAGCCGCGACGTCTGAGTTAGTTCAGCTACAACGCCAGAATGCGGAATTGGTGGGCATTCTAATTGAGAACGAGGAGAATGAGACCAGCAAGGAGGACGAGCCCACATCACTAACTTTGGTCTCGACCCCCCTCAACGAGAGTGTTGCAGCATCCACCGCTGCCCCAACCAAAATACAGCGTCGCCGTCGTCGACGAGGAGGCACCTCGCAGCTCAACAGCGCGAGCACAGCGCCGCTCGCTGTCCCTGCTGAGGCGTGTGTCATGCCGCACGCTGCCCCGAGGGCCGCGCCGTTCGTCGTTGCGCACGTTGCGACGCTCGCTGCCGCGAATGCCGCGCCAACCGCCGCCACGTGCATCAAACCGCACTCCAACACGTGTGTCCCGCCACTCACCTCCACGTGTGTCCCGCCACTCACCTCCACTCGTGTACCGCCAGCTACCAAAATATGTGCTCATAGAAAAACTCTGTTATTCTCCGACAAAGTAGGTGCAGGATTTGGGCCTCTATTACATTACCGGCTTAACCAAAAAGTAACGAAAATTTGCTAAAAGTCGCGGTATCTATGATGAGTACAGCACTATTGTAATTATGGTAGGAAATCATTCAAAAATTAGTGGGAATGATTTGAATAAAAGTGTTGAAACACTTCTAGACTTACATAGTAGGATGAAATGCAAATTTATACTTTTCAATTTTCCATATGCCTGTAAGTTGACAGAACTACAGAACAAATCTGTGCATAGAATGAATATTCATTTATTTAATTTTACATGTCATCACAGCGATGCTATTTTATATTTCGACATGAATAATTTTATTCATAACTTTACTCTGACACAGGATACATTGTACCTGTCTAATAAATATAGAAAATTAGTAGCTACATTGTTAGCTTATAATATATGCGACGCAGCCATAGTTGGTTTAACCTAGTTCAACTTGACATCAGCTTATGTTAAGAGTAATATGACATGCACCCCTATTGGGAATTCACCTGTTAATCATACTTTGCATGCAACATTGGAATCTGTTCCAAGTAATTTAAATTAGTTCATAAGACAATAGAGGAAATCTCTAGCATACAAGAGCCACTAAATATGTCAAAATGTAAGCCCCAGTTAAATATTATCCTCAAAACATCCAGGGGCTACCTGGAAAAGAACTTGTATTAGAATTATTTCTAAAAAAATCTGACATTGATATTATTTGTGTTACAGAACACTGGTTGAAGGAAAATATGATGTCTTTTAACATTAATAATTACAAAATTGTCAGTTGTTACAATAGAAAGACTGCTGATAGAGGTGGTTCTTTAATCTTAGTGAAAAATAATATTAAGGTGAAACAACGGAAAGATATTCTTGCACTTACTGTTGAAAGACAAATAGAGGTATCCTGTGTTGAGTTAGATAGCCATTTATTGTTTGTGTCTACAGGCCACCGAGGGATGAAAAAGGCTATGGCAATTTCGAAATATTTGAGAAAATTATGGAGGAAGCCCTCACTAAACTATGTAATAACAGAAAAAAGTTAATTATTTGTGGCGATCTTAATGTAGATTTGCTTGTAGGAACAACAATGAAACAACGATTAATAACTTTATTCAAATCGTTTAATTTATGTCATGTATTTTTAGAGCCGACTAGATTTACACTTACCAGCCAAACTTGCTTAGATAACGTTTTTTGTGACTGTGCATTCACAATTAAAAGTGTAATTAACTGCTTACCTTCTGATCACAGTGGTCAAACAGTTTCATTCCCAATTACTATCAAGGATAAGACTGGTCCATCATTTTATAGGCCTATCACATCCCATAGACTAGAGACATATACGAAAAACTTAGATATAAATTTGCCAGTACCGGATTTTAATGAACAGAACCCAAACAAAATCTACTCAGACTTCTTCAACATTATTCAGACAGAATTCAATAAAGTTTTCAAATTAAAGAAAGTCAGTGACTACAACGGTAAATCTAAATTTAATGACTGGGCAACTTTTGGAATTCGTAAAAGTAGAGTTATCTTGTATGACCTTTATGATCAAAAAACCTATAACTTTGATCGAAAATTTCATGACTATGTTAAAAAATATTCCAAAACCTTCAAGTTGGTTTGTAGAACTGCAAAAACTTTACACATTAATAGAAAAATTCAAAATTCAAATAATAGAATTAAAACAGTTTGGCAAATAATAAACCGCGAAACTGGCAAAGTTATACCAAGGGACAATGATTTCTGCCTAAAGATAGGTGATGATGTTGTTAAATCCAGCGCTAATGTTGCTCAAGCTTTTGAAACATTCTTCACCAATGTACCCGGTCTCACAACAGACCGGCTAAATTCATCTCCATATGAAGCAGACTTTATTAAAAAATAACACTAGCGTCAGTAATGTATATTTAAAATTTCATCATGTATATCCCCAGGACATTGTGTATTTAGTATGTAGGGCGGGATGTAGCGTCTGGGAGACCCGTGTGTATTAGCGTAGAGACTCAATCCTGCGTAGATGTTGTAACTTCTACATATCCGGTAAACAGCCAAATAGGAGAGAGTTCGAACCCAACTTCAACTCCAAACCCTCCCGTCAAAAGCCAGGTTTTTTTGTAAACAGTCACAATGATCAGCAACAACAAAGAAAAATTGTACATTTAAATATTCACAGTTTAAATGCTGCAAAGGTGTCTTTACTGGAGATATGGCTCAGCAATGAAAAAAGTGTTGAGGTTTTATGTATAACTAAGCATCATAGAGTCCAGGAAGATTTAGAGAGGATTATTATAGCTGGGTTTAAATTAGCATGCAGCTTCTGTCGCAAAAATAGAACCAGTAAAGGTGAAAAATGAAATGAAATGAAATGTTTATTAAGAGATCGTGGAAGATGCTGGTTACAAAGTAGGTATTTACAAATTGGTACTAATATATTTAACTTTATAGTAATTCATAGCTATATTATTAACCATACCACATACCTAAAGTTATGTTTAGAACTATAAACTAAGTAAACAAGGTGATATTGTGGATATCCCATAAAAATGGTGTGTAAGTTACAAAGGTAATAGAACCAGCAGAATATAGTCCGCTACCCTCCGCGCTAGTAGAAACTGTGTTGCGGCAAGGCAGAATTCTATAAACTACATGTCCAGCCTATACAGACACAAGTTCCTATCGAGAATGCTTTACTGACGAGTTCAATTTATATTGGTGTTAGTGATGGCGTGTGTAGTATATGTAAAGTTTACAATATGTATGATAGTCAAAGTTAATACAATAATAAGAAAACATATAATATATTAAATCATATACATTATGTACAACTTAAGTACAATTAATTATATGTAGATACATAAATTACATAAACAGTAAAAGTAAAACCTAAGGTACACAAGGTGGCTGTTGCATATATGTAAAGGTCGGAAATCGCTACGCTGACTTAAAAAAGCCATCCTTACATCTTTGAAATATGTGGGATCGACTTGTATGGATACAACGTAATTAGTTTATACAGACCCAAGACAGAAAAAGATGATAATTTCCTTCAACATCTTGAAAACGTCTTAACTTATGTATTTAAATATAAGGAACGTAAAATCATAATATGTGGTGACTTTAATACCAACAACCTTGCAGAGTCAGTTGAGGCTAGGGAGTTTATCGGGTTACTACAGTCGTACAATGTAAAGCTTTGTATAAAAGAGCCAACCCGCATTACCAGCCACAGCCAAACCTGTATTGATAACATGGTTTCCAATATAGACCGTGTTATAGAATTAGGATTATCAGACCATACACTTCAGTACGCTTCTCTCAACCTTCCACAAAAAAGGGCCCTACAAAATACTTCAAACAAGTAAGAAATGTAAAGATCTCTAACCTTGAAAAACTGATAGAAAGCGTACAGCAAACATCATGGGATAGAGTATTTGCTGAGCCTGACTTAGAAAAGAGCTTCAACATCTTTCATGATGTTTTATTTGAAGCTTTCGACTTTTGTTGTCCTTTAATTAAAGTAAGACGTGACGCATCCAAAAACAAAACAAAAAAAGAGTGGCTCACCCCAGTCATAAGAAAGTCAAGCAAGACTAAAAGAGATCTCTTCGTTAAAGCTAAGCAATCCAAAAATCTCAAGCATTATAAGTTATACTCTACTATTTTAGGGCGAGTTATAGAGATGTCAAAGAAACTTGTAAACGAAAAAATTATTTTAGTCTCTCACGATAAAGTAAAAGCCACCTGGAACCTAATAAACTTGAATGTAAAAGGGAGAAAAGATTTAGACATTCGAGATTACAGGGGTCTAACGGATAAAAAAAAACGGCAAATTGTAATAATGAAGCAGCAAACTTATTCAACCACCACTTCACAGATTTGTCTGAAATGCCAAGGGGAAATTCTCAAATAAAATTACCCGATTTCCACCATAGATCTATGTTCGTAAATGAAATTGAGATCGGCGAACTTCACAAACACGTGAGGAACCTTAAAAATAAGAAATCAAGTGGCTATGATGCTATATCGGCTAGCGTCATAAAGCATATGATGCCATAGCGATCCCACTCCTCTACCTCATAAATTTGTCGCTAAGAGAAGGCGTCTTTCCATCAAGACTAAAAAAGGCTCAGGTAATACCGATACATAAAAAAGACGACCTACTGGATGTCACAAACTACAGACCCATATCGTTGCTCCCAGTTTTGTCAAAACTGTTCGAAATTGAAACTGCGTCTTTATCTGTGCGCGGAAAAATATTGGCAAAAGAACAATTCGGATTTCAAAAAGACATTTCCACCATAGACGCTATTTTCGACATGACGGACTATGTTGCTGAAGCCTTAAATAGAAACTCAAACGTCATGACAGTTCTCCTTGACCTATCAAAGGCTTTAGAAAATGTAAGTCATGTAATTCTGGTGGAGATTTTAAACCGCTACGGCAACCGGGGCCCGGTTAATGATTGGTTTGTTTCATACCTAAGCGAGCGAAAACAGAGTGTAAAAAATTTAGAGTCAAGCTGCCGCGAAACTAAAATAGGAGTGCCACAGGGTAGTATATTGGGCCCAATTTTGTTTTTAATATATATCAATCACCTTCCGCTTTTTGTAAACAATAAAATTGTAATGTTTGCGGACGACGTCTCTGTGTTTTTTAAATTTGAACGTAGCGAGTGTGAAGATTTAGCCAAAGAAATTAATACAACGATCGGCGTTGTTGTAAATTGGTTTAATTCTTTAAATCTGAGTACAAATTTTAAAAACTACAACACCCATTTGCCACACCTTGCCATTCAAGTAAACGGCAAAAAAATAGAATCGGTTCCGTATGCCAAATTCTTAGGAATCCATACAGACTGTAACTTAAATTGGAAACGACACGTTGAAGTTCTTGAAGGTAGACTCAGTAGTTTCTGCTAGGTATTGCGGTCTTTACTTTGCGTTCTTCCAGTCTAGGATAATATATGGTTTAGCGGTCTGGGGGGTTTATTGAAATTAAAAAGATCTTCACATTACAAAAAAGGGCAATCCGTATTCTTGACGATCTTAAGTCCAGTATGGATTCATGCCGCTGTTCTTTTAAAAAACTTAAGATTCATACCATTACAGCACTCTACATAACAAAGTTATGCAAGTTGGTCAGGCACTATCCTAAAAAGTTTCCCCAGAGGCCGCCTGGTGTAAGTGAAAGGCTGAACAATAAACACAAACTGAATTTAGAAATTCCGTTGAGCAGAACAGTGTCGCACACACGTAGCACAAAGGTGACCGCAATAAAAATTTACAATAAGCTGCCTGAAGATATCAAAGCTGTATCTGGAATCTCCTTTTTTAATAAACTTAATAAATATCTATTAGAAATGTGTCCATATGACTTATATGAATATTATAATTATAATTAACTAATAATAAGATAACGCAATACAATTCCACAAAATGACATTATTTAGGATATTAAAATTCAAATGATCGTGTGTAGTTTCATAAAAGAATAAATTATTTTATGTCTTTGTGACTGTTTAAATTGTATTATAATTGCCTTGTTAGTATTTAAATCCTTGTATAATAAGTTGCTACACTCTTATGAGTAAAATTACACTGACTCATTATTGTTTTTATCATAAGATCTTTATAAACGTGTAATTTATGGCAATAAAGAACTGAACTGACATTGTGTGACGATGAGGCTTTCCCAGACCTCATGAAACACAGTAAACTCATACCTCTGTTCAAGTCGGGAGATAAGGGCGATCCTTCAAATTTCAGACCAATATCTGTTCTTCCAACACTAAGTAAAATATTTGAAAAGATTATACTCAATCAAAATTAACTGACATAGTGTTGTTTGCTGATGATACTTCAATGGTCTTCAAAATTGAAAGACAAAAAGGAGATTTTGATAATGTTAATGGTGTATTGTCTTTAACCTTGAATTGGTTCACAGTTAATAATTTATTGTTAAACGCTGGTAAAACCAAGTGTATCAAATTTTCACTTCCAAATTTCAGGCAAGTTGAGACCAGTTTAGTGTTAGACAAGAGCACGTTAGAATTAGTAAATGATACGAAGTTTCTTGGAATAACCATTGATAGCAAATTGCAGTGGGGACCACACATAGATAAATTGGCTGGTAGGTTAAGTTCTGCGGCTTACGCTGTTAGGAACATCAGACAAAGCACGGATGTGGCTACATCTAGGCTAGTATATTTTAGTTACATTCATAGTGTGATGTCCTATGGTATCTTGTTGTGGGGGAAAGCAGCGGATATTCAAATTATTTTATTTTACAGAAAAGAGCTATTCGGACAATTTATAATTTAAAACGAACAGACTCCTGAGAGCTTTTTAAAGAAATTGACATACTAAGAGTAGCTAGTCAATTAACGCGAAGGTTAGCAATTCTTTCAAGGGTCAGTGCATTCTCTACTACAATAAGATATCTCTGGAGATTTTGAAATTGCCACTTGAGAAATTTCAAAAGCATGTTAAAGCGACTTTGTCGAAAAAGGGATATTACAATGTTCAAGATTACTTAAATGACAGGACTGTATCGGGTTAATCTGGCTCAACAAAGACCTTGCTGTTAATAATTTTGTAATTATTTATTCCTGCTTATTAATCATAACAATTAAATTTTTCATATTTGTATTAGTTAAGCTCAACCTATTTTTAAAACAGATCTAAAATCAATCTATGGGAGTTTCTACGCCCTTCTTCTCCCACAGTGGTCCAATGTAGAGAAGAGGCAAAAAATGACGTTTGCTAAGTATATGTAAATATTTACAGTAATAAAGTAGTACTTTGACTTTGACTTTGACTTTATGTCAATGAGACATAAAATGTTGGATATGTCACCGTAAGATAGTCAAAACCGTTAGTTGACAAACTAACGCGTTAGTTGATCAACTATCGACCGATAGTAAACCAGACCGACAGGGTTTAGACTTTACGTTTCTTTTGTTCTTACATGTCAACCTAACAGGAAGACTACTCTAGTCTTCATCTAAGCTACCGCAGTGCTTGCACTGGTATTTCGTTTACAATTAAAGTTTGAACCAGTTTACTATTTAACGGTTCTAACCTTTAGTTTATCAACTAACTCGTCATATAAGAAACAGTACGCTACAGTTTACTATTTGTCGATAGTTGACCAACTAACGAGAAGAAAAAACGTTAGTTTATCAACTAACGGTTTTGACAATCTTACGGTGACAGATATATATTGAAGACTTGTTATGAAAATTTAATAGAAGCTCGTACATAAATATCATTACACAATTTCTCATACTGGGGAGCCCCTCGAGCACACTTGGGTACTGAAGTATCCAAATACCCATAAATATTACCATGGCTTATGCCATGGTAATATTTATGGTGGTTCCAAATGGCGATGCCTCAAAAATAAAAAATAAATTTAGGGGGTACCAGAGCCATACAATTTGATACACAACTCTGCGAGACAGGCGCAGGGGGGTGTCACTTCGCTGTTTAGGTACTTTCAGCCTTTAGTCATAGGTTGGTGCCGGCTCGTACTCTAGTCGCACTTATCACAGTAAAAGAAGCTCTCGGGCGTAGTGATGCGGTGCTGATCTTTAACCTGCACGGGCAGGAAACCGATTCTGTAGGTGTTTCGCTATTATTGGACGACTATGTATTTAAGGGTTTTTGCGGAGTGATCTTTCTTTGCTCTATTCAAAGGAGATTCGTAATCGAGAAAGCCTTATTCGGATAGACGGCTAAGGCATGATCTAAGAACTGTAGACTGGTCTCATGCGTCTGGAGTAAGACTCCCCTGGCAGGTCCTTGCCACTGGACAACAGGTAGGAGGGAGTCCATGTATGCGGGCGCAGTATAAGTCCGCAAGTTTCAACGGGGAATTGTAGGCATTGTAGGTCCGTGAGACCGTAATCCAGTCATGTTGTTACGTAGGTGTACATCAGCGTCAGGCCGTTTCGGCCTGCAGGGACTGAGCCAGCAATGTAGACAGGGTAGCGGGGTAGGTGGACTCTGTGGAGAACAGCAATCTAAGTTACTTGGATGATGAAAAGGATACTGCAATGGCCCTAGGTCCGACTTCATCCAGGCACGTCGAGAGGTCAACGACCCGTGCAATGACGTAGCTATCTAGGACGTTGCAATCAGAATTGTAGCTGTAGAGAAGTAAAAGTAATGAAGTAACGCCTAAATTAATTACGTGCCCAGCTGGGGAGCATCACTTAGTACAAATAAAATAGACAAAACACACGGCGATAAATTATTCACAAACAATACTTTTAAGTACCGAAGGAAACTGAAGTAGAAGGAGAAGTTGAATACGCTTGATAGGCGTTTGAATTAAAATATATTTAATCTATACAGCCAGTAATACTAAGTAGATCCTATTTACAATAAATGCACGATGAAAAATACTTTATGTCACAGTAATAGACTGAGACAAGGGGTCAGTCCACCGCCGTTGCCTTGGAGATATGAATTATCAGCATGAATACCCAATGACTCCAGTAGTAACTCGAAGTAGGTACTACACGATCTTATTAGCAAAGTTATCCTACTAATCAAAACTAGCAAGAGTTTGCTTGCGAATCAGGTCTCCAACTCGCATGTATGAACGGACCAATAGGGACATATATTATGTACAACCGTTGACCAGGCGATATACACGTGTGAATTTTAACTGAACTAATCATCGGATACTGGCGTTGATTATGTACCGAGTGCTGCATGCAGTCAATCATTGTCTAGATAGACAAACACAGCTTTACACCCGCACAACATTGTGCCGGGGATGTGACATAGGGATGATAGATTATTTTATTTCATGTCCATTGTTCTTCGTAAGCATCGTTACTGTAGGGGATAGGGTTTGCATAGCATACGATAGCGGTCATTGACCCGACTGCTACTGTGAACCTTATCATACATAGTATCCATGGTAACGGACGACCGGCGGCCGCTACCATGATAAGTTAAACGACAGTCATTTTGAATGTTGCATGCACGTACTAATTATTGCTAACCCAATCACGAGCATACAGTTGCAGACAGAGGTCAACGCCCGCTATTGTCTTGCTAACCCGAAAAGACTATAGACGACACGATTTTAGGTGAAATATATCAAAGAGATGATCTATAAACTGAACGGTTTTCATTGTTTTGGTTAACTGTCAGTGAGAAGGAACCTCTATAATTACGACAAATAGATGCAAAGAGAGCTGGTAAAATACAGTGCCACTTAATTTTTGGTCTGTCGGAGCTTAGATCTGCGTGCAGTATGTTTAACCTTATGGCATGGTACTAGAGTCCAAAAACAATGAATGTTTTTTTTTTGGTTCGACATCCGAGCGCTTAAATATCATGCTGCGGAGCGGTGGCATTTCCAGAGTGATAGACAGTGACAGCATCATTTTAAGTTTTCATCAAACTTTGAGTGGTCGGTTGTGCATCCGGGCACAATCGCACAAGTGAGCTGAGTTGGAGAGTGTCGTCAAAATTGATTGTCCCAAAAGTGCATGTACTTTTTATTTGAGCTAAATGCTCAGGTTGTGATGGCTTTCATAATTTGAAAGCCTTTATATTCAAATCAGCCAAACATAGAGCTGAGAACGGTCAAAATAGCTCAGCCTTCGAAATATTACGAGGTGGTTTACGAGAAAATTAGAATTTTACATTGTACTGGTTGTTCTCTACACAAAAGGGTTAAAACATAATGTAGGGAAGTTACAGAGTTGTGACTGAATACAGAAATTGACTACAGAACTTCTGATTTGTTACACAATGAAAATGTTAAGATTATAGCTAATTTTGAAAGGCTTTTGAAAGGCCAATGCTACACCACTAAACTAATTTAAAAAGGGTGTTTGAAAATGGGATATATAGCTACCGCAAAAGAGTTAGTTGGTATTATCACTGAATAATCACACTGAATGTCAGTATATGGTTTGCTATTTGGCTGTTTTAATGGTGATACAATGCGTAAGATATATTGATTAAATTGAACTTCATCATTATTAGCATCATCAGCCTGTCAAGGGACCCACCGTTGGGTATAGGCCTCCTCATAAACACGCCATTCAGAACGGTCCTGCGCAACCCGCGTCATATACTTTCCTGCCACCCTCGCAACATCGTCGGACCATCTGGCAGATGGTCTTCCGATCGATCTTTGGCCTCCTCTTGGCCACCACTCTGTCGCCGGTCGGGTCCATCGGTCTTCTCGCCTGGCCAAGCCCACTTCCACTCAAGCCGTGCTATCCGCTTACCCACATCAGCCACCTTGGTTTGGCGCCTGATTTCGGTATTTCCGATACGGTCTGACAGCTGATGCCTAGCATGGCACGCGCCATGGCTCATTGTGTTACCGTGAATTTGTGCACATTCTCTTTCGTGTGCGTCCATATTTCGGCACCGTATGTGAGAGTGGGCAGTACACATTGGTTAAATACCTTTGTCTTCAGGCATTGAGGGATTTTAGAGGTCAGAAAATCCCTTAGTTTTGCGAAAGCAGCACATCCTAGCTGGACTCATCTAGCGATGTCCTTTACCTGGCTCTGTCGACCAAAAGACAAACAATGTCCAAGATATATCTCCTCAACCACTTTTAGGGGACGGTTATCCACAATAATGTCGACACCGTTGCTTGTGGGAGTGTGTCATAATCTTTGTCTTGGACATGTTCATTTTGAGGCCGACCCTCAGGGATGCTTCATGCAATTCTGCGAGCATAGTCTGGTGATCAGCAACGTTTTAAGCCACCAGGACCAGATCGTCAGCGAATCTCAGGTGCAAAAGATACACGCCGTTGATATTGAGACCTCTTTCGCTACAGTCTTCAAAGCGTCCTCTAGGACAATGGTGAAGAGCTTTGGCGAAAGAGTCCTTTCCGGACTCCCCGTTCTATCGGAACGGGGTTGGTTAGTTTGTGCACCTGGAGAGTGGCAGACCTGTACAGCCCCCATATGACATTCACATATCTGTTATCGATTCCGCAACGATGAAGGGAATAGAAGACGGCCCAGTGCTCGACACTGTCAAATGCCTTTTCGTAATATACGAAGGCGAAGCATAGGGGCCGGTTGTAAATTGAACTTAGTTAAAGATTATTTTTATTCATTTTGATAACTCTTTGACATTGCAACATATAAGAAATGAGAATAACTGAAATATTCAATTTATACCCGTATCCAACACAGACACATCCACGTTTTGTAACGTAGGGTAGCACTCAGAAGGGATTTGGTGAAATTCATACCCCGATGGGGGGAAATTGGGGGTTAAAGTTTGTATGAAAATGAAAACGACTTGACTTAAGAAACTGAAATTATGCAGGTAGTTTATAAATTCCTCCAAGCGTGTTCATCCGGCCCACGGATGAAAACCTTTGAATAAAAAGTTTTGAATTTTATTACCATGGTTTAAGGATTGAAATCGCTAAGAGACTAAGTTTAAAATTATTTTAGTTAAAAAAGTGAATTTTTCAAATTTGCCTCCATTGAGAGCGGGGTGGGGGGAGTGGGTGGTGGACTTTGAGATTTGCCTGACTGACAGCTTAAACTTTATAGTCATAAAATTGTGTACATTGATTCGATATCCCTTCCAGTGCGTAATTTTAAATGAGACATCGCGGTTTCAGACTTTAAGCCATGGTAATAAAATTAAAAACTTTTTACTCAAACGTAGGCCGGACTAAGAAGGGATTTGGCAATTTGGGTGGCTATAATTTGTATGAAAATAAAAAATGACTTGACTTATTAAGCTGAAATTTTGCAGGCTGTGGTCCGTGGTCTAATGGGTTGGAGATGCAGGTTCGATTCCTGACCATGTACCAATGAGATAATTAATTTATCTTAAGTACATACGGACGTTCAGTACGGTCGGACGGTGATGGAAAACATCGTGAGGAAACCTTCCTTACTCCATAGCTGCGGTGATGGGCTAGGCCCCTGTCACGCAAAATGGAGTATTGAATAACTGGCTCAAGGTGGGCACAATTGTGGGGTGGCCATATGGGAAAAGGCGTGACGCTTTGTTATGTTATGTTATGTTTGCAAGCAGGTGGTTTATATTCGCGAGACATCAGTTAACAAGAGGTTTTTTATTTGAACACACTAGAGAGGGGAATGGGGGCTGAGTGAACTGTGTATGAAAATAAAATAAAAACTACACCCATGAGCCTCAAAGGTAGATAGGAAGCTGAGAGGCAGTAGTATTCAGGTAAGTAAGGGATACGTGTAAACGTCTTTGAACGTACATACAATAGCGACCGCATCGTAACTAGGGGTGTAAACACGAAAATAAAAGTAAGAAGAAACATGTTCCTTTTGACTTTTTCGGAGATGGTGTTGTTATCAGATAAATATATAAATGTTGCAAAATCATGGTACGCAAGTGCGAATCGAACACCATGGATTGCGTAACGCAACCCATGGTGTTCGATTCGCACTTGGCTCCACATGGGTGAAGCCGCCGGCAACGGCTAGTACCAAATAAAAATAAATAAATAATAAAAACTAAAAAACAAGATTGATCTAACAGGGATGGAAAACATCGTAGGGAAACATTCAATCACCATAGCTTCGGCGATGGGTTAACCCCCTGTCACGCAAAATGGAGTATTGAATAACTGTCTAAACGTGGGCGCAACAGTGCCTCTGCCACATGGGAAGAGGACTAAAGCTAAGAGCTAAGTCTGTGTACACATCTAACTTCTTAAAAAATATTATTATACGTGGTTGAGTAAAAATACATTCTTCATATTGTGTTAAAATGTGGATGAAAAAAGCGCGCCGTTCGTCGCTGCGCCGCACACTTCACTGCTTTGAACTAATTAGGAGGTGCACTTTACGCCACTCAGCCAACAATTTCACTAATTATAACATTCATCGAGAAAGGTAGGCTGAGCAGTTTCGGCGAGTGTCTAGTTTCAGCGATGGGTTAACCCCCTGTCACGCAAAATGGAGTATTGAATAACTGTCTAAACATGGGCGCAACAGTGCCTCTGCCACATGGGAAGAGGACTAAAGCTAAGAGCTAAGTCTGTGTATACATCTAACTTTTTAAAAAATATTATTATACGTGGTTGAGTAACAATACATTCTTCATATTGTGTTAAAATGTGGATGAAAAAAGCGCGCGGTTCGTCGCTGCGCCGCACACTTCACTGCTTTGAACTAATTAGGAGGTGCACTTTACGCCACTCAGCCAACAATTTCACTAATTATAACATTCATCGAGAAAGGTAGGCTGAGCAGTTTCGGCGAGTGTCTAGCTTCGGCGATGGGTTAACCCCCTGTCACGCAAAATGGAGTATTGAATAACTGTCTAAACGTGGGCGCATCAGTGCCTCTGCCACATGGGAAGAGGACTAAAGCTAAGAGCTAAGTCTGTGTATACATCACTTAGATCGTCTTAGATCGTCTTGGACCCAAGAAGCCAGCCAAAACGCGCCCAATTCTGGTGAGATTCTCCACACTCGGTGCACGTATGGAGGTGTGGAATGGTAAAACCGCATTGAAGGGCACTGCAACCACCGTTTCAGAGTTCTTGACCAAGTGCAGACACGATGTGTTTCTTACTGCCCGGAAACACTTTGGTGTGCAGAACTGCTGGACTTCTGGAGGTAAGGTTGTCCTATTGCTTCCTGACAAAAGCAGACAGAAGGTGGAGCGTATGGCGAAGCTTCAGGTATACACCAGCAAGTTCCCTCCCTCTGCTCTGCAATCCGGGCAAAAGGTCGCCGACTCGACTCCAAAACCGGCTGAGCTAGTGCCTGTGGCTGCGCTGACAGGTTGTGCGGCACCCGCGGCAAGCAAGCAGCGAGAAATCAGCGCTAGGCGTGCCGCCGCCGGCCAGACGAAGGCAGGAACTAAGAAGAAGTAGTGGAATGTTATTGTGTTGTTGTATTCGTGTGCAGTGCAATCTATGTCGCGTGATTTGGTCGGGTTATTTCCTGTAACTTATTGTTATTTTACGTAAAGGGTAGATATGATTCACTTTTTAGCTCGCCAAGTCATTTTCTTATGTCATGTCAAGATTGTCAAGTCAAGCATAGTGACATTACGATTTGTGTTCTGTGATCTTATTTTTTTTTTATTGTACGGACGGACAAACAGCCGGATGGAACGGACGGGCAACCGGACGGTACGAACGGTAATTAATCATTTTATGTTCGAATTTAGATTTATTTTGCTGTTTCTTTATTTTATTTTTTGTTTGTGCTGCCCGCCAACGTCTCATTCTATTGTTATATCGTATTTATTTCCATACTGTACTCATGTAAACCCAGGGTATGGCTGGGTTCGGGCTTTCTGTTTTTTAGATTGTTGAGAATTTAGATACTTTTAATTTTTTGTGATTTTAGTTGGTTTAATTGTATTTATTTTATTATTTATTTATTATATGATATTTACTTATATGAATACCTACGACTTTAGTGATAGTTACTTCTCCTGCTCCGATAGTGAAGATTCCGATAGCGTGGGAAGTGGATTGCCTTCCACGAACGACGTTTTGCCTATTGCCCTCAAACGTGTGTTTTCCAACCTCGGTAGGAACTTCAATGTCGTTCATATAAATGCTCAGAGCATTCATTCCAGTCATGCCGACCTTATCGACTCCTTCAGCGATCAGAGCATTCATGGTATTCTGATCTCCGAATCATTTCTTAAACCCTCTCTTCCATCTACCTTGTATGCTCTGCCGGGGTACAGGCTCTATCGGAATGATAGGACAGGTAAGGCTGGTGGCGGTGTTGCTATTTACCTTCGTTCCAACATTTCTTGCAAAGTCATCAGCCACACACCTAGTCTGTACTCTGGATCCGCTGAACACCTCTTTCTCGAGTTATGCCTGCATCACAATAAGGTCCTTCTGGGTGTCTTCTATAGCCCCTCTCTACTCATCGACTACTTTGATTCTTTTGAAAGCATTCTTAATGATCTATCTCCTCTTTACAGTGACACAGTTATCCTAGGTGATTTCAATACCTGTTTACTTAAAAATGATGTTCGCTCAGCCAAACTCCAGTCTATCATCAGCTCCCTAAATTTAAATATTCTTCCCTTGAGTGCAACTCACTTCCAGCCCCACTGCACCCCCTCTCTTCTAGATCTTATGATTGTTTCTAACATATCCAAGGTTGCTACGCATGGCCAACTTAATGCCCCCTTCTCCTTTCACGATTTGATTTATCTCTCGTTCAAGTTAAGGCCTCCCAAGCGCGCAGCAAAATTCCTGGATATTCGCAGTTTCAAGGGTATGGATCTCAGCTCCCTTAAGTCTGACGCCGCTTCTATAGACTGGTCTCCTGTCGTCTGTAGTGAGACCGTTGATGACAAAGTCCAGCATTTCAACTCGATTGTCTTAAGTTTGTTCGACAAACATGCTCCTGTCAAAAAGGTTAGGGTCAAACATCTCCCTGCGCCTTGGCTTACCGACCAGAGAAACCGTGCCAAATGTAGATATAAGAAGGATCCGACGGACGATAATCTCCTTATATACAAACGTCTCCGTAATCGGTGCACCCGTCTTTGTCGAGATGCCAAACGCCGCCACATCTACGAGAGTATCGAGAGTTACTCTCCTGCACAGGTTTGGAAGTTCCTGAAGACCCTTGGTGTTGGTAAGTCCCAGGACGCAGTTGCCGGTAGTGTCGACCTCAATGGTCTCAACAAATTCTTTGCTGTCTCCCCTGTCGTGATGGACCCCTGTGTCAAGGATGCTACCCTTCGTAACTTGCGTACCAGAACGACATCCAGTTGCATACCTTTCAACCTCAGGTCTGTCGGAGTTGGCGCAGTAAAGAAAGCTATTCTAGAAATCTCGTCCAAGGCTGTAGGTGATGACAATATCTGCTCTCAGATGCTATTCAGTGTACTCGATAATGTTTTACCACCCATAACGCATGTAATTAACGCGTCGCTGAGCGAGTACTGCTTCCCAAGCCAGTGGAAAAGAGCATTAGTGATACCCCTGCCTAAAACTTCTAACTCGTCCTCCTTCAAAGAGTTCCGTCCCATTTCCATCCTACCAATCCTTTTCAAAGTCCTTGAATCAATTGTCCACTCCCAGCTGTCCTCGTACCTTTCCTCCATGGATTTACTGAACCCTTTTCAGTCTGGTTTTAGGCCAGGGCATAGCACCACCACCGCACTGCTCAAGGTAACTGACGATATCCAACTGGCAATGGATAAGAAGCAGCTCACAGTCCTGACTCTCCTTGACTTTAGCAGCGCCTTCAACTGCATCGACTTCGATATACTTGTTGAAATCATAAAAACACTCAATGTCTCTTCACACTCGGCTCGCTGGTTTGACTCCTACCTGAGAGACCGCCAGCAGCGCATCAAGTCTGAAGAAGTTACTACGGAATGGTGCAAGCTCTCTACTGGTGTTCCGCAGGGTGGCATCCTTTCTCCTCTTCTTTTCTCAGTTTTCATCCATTCCATCTCGGATGTATTGTCTTCCTCGTATCATCTCTATGCAGATGACCTTCAAATTTATCGGCATTTTCCCCTGTATGATCTGACTTCGACTGTAGAGGCTTTGAATGCTGACCTCGACAACATCAGGAAATGGGCTCTTTCATATGGGCTATTAGTCAACCCGGATAAGTCTCAGGTGATGATACTGGGTACACGGCACTTACTTAATTTGTTGCAGCATAGGTCAGTTGCTCCCGTGCTTTATGACGGTACCATTGTCAAGTACAGCGAGAAAGCCAAAAATCTTGGGGTTGTTTTTGATACTCTTTTATCCTGGTCGCCCCACGTTTGTGAGGTCAGCAGACGAGTCTTTGCATCCTTTCATTCCCTTCGGCGTTTGCAGTACTTCTTGCCTAGGCAGACTAAAATCATGCTAGTTCAGACCCTTCTTCTGCCTTTAATTGTCTACGCCGATGTTTGCTGGGCCAGCGCGAACGAAGATCTACTGAACAAACTCGAGCGACTTCAAAATCTCGGGATTCGGTTTATCTTCGGTCTCCGCAAGTACGATCACGTGTCCCAATATCGCAGGGAATTAGGCTGGCTCCCGATCCGACTTCGTCGTGATATGCACATTCTCTCCTTCCTCTTCAATATTTTGAGAAATCAGCGCTATCCCGCATATCTTCGTGAACATTTTGAGTTTCTTTTCTCTGGGGATAGACTTCGGAGATCTCACACGGTGTCACTTTTGTCAATTCCTCAGCACAACACTGTTGCTTACGAGCACTCGTTTAGGTTAAGGGCAATACGTTTATGGAATGCACTTCCTTGCGCTATTAGGGATTGCACATCCTTGTTCTCTTTTAAGAAAAAGTTGAAACAGCATCTCCTCTCTTCCGCATAGTGGGTATCTTATAGTATGTATGTGTATCTATGTATTTATTGCATTCTATTAATTTATTTTATAGTATGTGTAGGATGTATTGTGATTTATCTGATAGTATATTGACTTTATTTCTTTCTTTTAAATCTTAATTGTACACTAGGACTACCTCTCTATAAATATTTTTTTCCTTTCCTCACAGGTTAGCTGTAAGAAATTTCTTTTTAGAAATAAGCTCACCTTTGCATATTGTTCGTTGTATTTTTGCCATTGTGTTTTCTGTGCAATAAAGAATTATTATTATTACATCTAACTTCTTAAAAAATATTATCATACGTGGTTGAGTAACAATACATTCTTCATATTGTGTTAAAATGTGGATGAAAAAAGCGCGCCGTTCGTCGCTGCGCCGCACACTTCACTGCTTTGAACTAATTAGGAGGTGCACTTTACGCCACTCAGCCAACAATTTCACTAATTATAACATTCATCGAGAAAGGTAGGCTGAGCAGTTTCGGCGAGTGTCTAGCTTCGGCGATGGGTTAACCCCCTGTCACGCAAAATGGAGTATTGAATAACTGTCTAAACATGGGCGCAACAGTGCCTCTGCCACATGGGAAGAGGACTAAAGCTAAGAGCTAAGTCTGTGTATACATCTAACTTCTTAAAAAATATTATTATACGTGGTTGAGTAACAATACATTCTTCATATTGTGTTAAAATGTGGATGAAAAAAGCGCGCTGTTCGTCGCTGCGCCGCACACTTCACTGCTTTGAACTAATCAGGAGGTGCACTTTACGCCACTCAGCCAACAATTTCACTAATTATAACATTCATCGAGAAAGGTAGGCTGAGCAGTTTCGGCGAGCGGCTATAGTTGAAACAAGACAGAACATACCCGAAGGGAAATCCGAGGGATTTGACTGTTCTAACTTGGGTTGTGAAAAAAACTTCACGCCTTAGTTCGGCAATTACAAATTTTAACATATGTTCTAGCCACAAGATCCCTTTAATCTCATAGATTAAGGCACTAATCCAGTGTTCAAACTTGTCAGACCGAGCCCTATGCCATAAAGCCGGCCCACCTAGAGAATAAAGCAAGCAAAAGTGTTAAGTATCAGGAATAAGTTAGTCGTGTAATTTAAATTTAAGTTATTATAACTTTTTTTGAATTGTAAGTAATATGAAAGATTGCGTACAAATAAAATATAACATAACATAATATTTGCATACAGGCACTTACAGTGCTTCTGGCCCCACATTAGGATACCCTGTGTCTGTTCTGCCTGGTCCCCCCCCCCCTTTTGAATGGACCTCCCGGACTGAGATTAGAGCCCCCCTAAATGACCCAAATATACCCTAAATAACATGCCGCTATCATGCCCTATGACGATGAGCTGATATCCGCTCGTAAAATTCGGTAAGCAGGGAAACTCCTCCCATATATATAAAACACACATATATATAGCCCAAATGGACAAATGGCAGGTAGAGAGCTTTCAGCATATGACTGACTACATATGCCTGACTACATATGCCTGACTACATATGCCTGACTACATATGCCTGACTACATATGCCTGACTACATATGCCTGACTACATATGCCTGACTACATATGCCTGACTACATATGCCTGACTACATATGCCTGACTACATATATAGATAACTGCTTAACACACAACTTCACACTATTTTTTAGTCCGTATACTACACGAACGATGCCTGCTCAATGTATAGGACCCAGACATAGCAGGGAGGTCTGACTCCTGGGCATGGTTAATTCCATTATTTTCCCGCCAACAAATATGAAGGGTACCCTTTGTCGTGGAAACCAGAAACAGCGACGTCACAAACATGTAAACATCCAAGACCTTGGGTTTTTTTATCTTCCTCCCCAGCCGAGATTAGAACCCGGGACCGTATTACAATATCAAATCAAAACCATTTATTTCCATACTTATAAAAGTATAAATCTTAACCTAGGTTTTAAGTCAGTACATTTTATCTTAATATTATATATTTATCTGAACTAGGCTACGTTATAGCCAGTATTTCAGACTATTGAAGATCTATTCTACTATTTGATGTCATATAATACAAAGATACAATAAAACTACTCTTATAAAGCTATGTTAGACATACCTACTTGCTAGTTCTAATAAATAATCATGTTGTTAAAGCAGTAAAGTTAAAGCATACATAAATTAATAGAACGTAACTATAGTTAATGATTCCTCCTTGTCAGCATGTGTCATAGTTTGAAGGAGATCGCGAAGTTTGGCTTTGCATTGCTGATAGCTCGTAGGAAATAAGTATAATTTTGCGTGCGAGTGCTCAGAAATGCGAAAAATCTCTGTGCGAATTTGTGTTTAGTACGGATGTAGTCCCTACATACTCTATCGCTGTCGAACTGTTAGGACTCTACCGCATTTATATAGCTCAGAGGTGAGAAAAAGGAAAGGGCGATTTGTTGCAACCTTCAATACGGCTTTTTGCGCTCATTCTAAGGGCATTAGGGTTGTTTTAGGGGCTCACTCCCCACGAAGTTATACAGTAGCTAAGCAGGGACTGGCCGAGAGCGTAGTAGACTTGTTTAAATAAGTAAACCTTAGAGAATGAGCGAATCTTTTTAAAGATGAAAATGAGTTTTCGTATCTGTCCAGTTAAGCACTTTATATGTTTATATAATATGAATCGTATCAGTTGTATTTTCAATACTTGTACCAAAGACCGAAACTTTAATATTTTGAACTCCACTTTTATGGGCTCAATTGGGGCAGCCAACGCGTTACAATTACCAAAAACAATCAAAAATTGCAAAACCGCCCAAAGCTTGTTAAAATTTTCATCACAAAAGATTTTGAAGCTTAATCAGCATTAAAGCAAATCAGCTGAGCTGAAATGGAAAGTGTGATGAGTGTAAACAACGCCATTCTCGTAGCCCGAGGGGGAAGAGGGGCTGCGTAGCAGCGGGGGGCGCGAGTGCTGCAGAAGGCAGTTGAAATTCTAAGCGAAAGCTTTTAGGCTACAGCCTGCGGACGAATGTTTGCCGGTCCCCCTCGAAAAAGACCTCATTCGACGTAACTGTCTGCAAAAGAAACAAAACGTAACTCAAGCCCACTAAAGAGACAGAGACAGAATAAGAGTTTTGCACACAAGTTGCGAGTGGAATCGGAACCTAGCGGTCTAACTCTGGACAATGACAACCGAGCTATCGAATTTTCCACGCTCGATTCATCCCTCGCTCTGCTGTTTCGATCCCCGAATCCCGTTTCACTGAAATTGTTTGGCGAAATAATTGGATGTCAGGTGCAAATTATAATGAAGTTTTAATCGTTTAATGGAACGATTATAAGCATCCAATCCTCAATTAATCCGATAAATGGGAAAATTCCTTCACTCAATATCAAGGCGATTATGGCCTAAATGTATAAATTGTTATGAAGTAATCAGTGTTATAGGCGAAAGTTTATCGGGCGCCCGAGATTCGGTGCTCGAGAGAGATTTATTGGCAATAATTTTGATTGATCGATTGCTTCTTCATAAGTTTAACCGTATTAAGTTCCGCTATTAATGTCTTAAATATTGAAAGGTAAGTTACGTGCATTATGGAGCCATTTAAGAGTAATCCATCTTGTGCCGTATTCCTAAGTCAAGGCGTATTTAAAAGCCGAACACTTTTAAAGCTTTATTTGAAAATTTGTTGCCACATCGGCCTATAGATGCTAATGGTGTTTTAATGGACGTTGTGATTGATAGTACTAAATAATAGTTCATAATGTAACTATACATTTATTTTTCACGCAGTAGGACCTTTTTAGATAATTTTGATATCGCGGTATCTACACAGTCAGGTCATAAGTTCTGTCACACAATAAAAACTTTTTAATTTAGAACGCTGGCCACAAAAAAGTTTATTGAATTCGAATTTCGAATTTTTCATGAAAATAAAAATGTGTACTTTTTAGAATTTTCCTCATTTTTAAATATGGAGTGGACACTTAAAAAGACCGTGTCGCAGTTATTGCGTTGCATCGTTGCGGTTACGCGCCAATTCAGATTTTCGACTTACTGAAAAATTTTAATATAACCAAAAGATTCGTTTATCGTACCATAAAACGATACAATGAAGACTCTAGTGTAGATGACAGGTCAAGAAGTGGTCGCCCTTGCTCTGTTAGGACTCCAGCAATGATAAAAGCTGTGAAGGCGCGAATTCAAAGAAATCCCATACGTAAGCAGAAACTGTTGGCCCTTTAGATGGGGTTAAGCAGGAACACGGTGTAAAGGGTGTTAAATGAAGACTTAGGGCTTAGGGCATATCGAAAAAAAAAGAAAAACCTGAGACTGAAGAGATGCCGCGCTTTGTTGAAGCGGTACGCGGGAAAAAAGCATCGGGAAATTATTTTTTCGGATGAAAAAATTTTCACCGTGGAAGAGAGCTACAACAAACAAAATGATAAGGTGTACGCACACAGCAGTGAAGAAGCGAGCAACCGTATTCCGCGTATCCAACGAGGTCATTTTCCATCCTCGCTCATGGTTTGGTTGGGAGTCTCTTATTGGGGCTTAACTGAGGTAAATTTTTGTGAGAAAGGCGTAAAAATGAATGCAGTTGTGTATCAAAATACATTCCTCAAGAACCTTGTGGAATCTGTTTCTCATACCATGTTTAATAACAGGCACTGGGTATTCCAACAAGATTCTGCGCCAGCTCATAGAGCGAAAAGCACACAAGACTGGCTGGCGGCGCGTGAAATCGACTTCATCCGGCACGAAGACTGGCCCTCCTCCAGTCCAGATTTGAGTCCGTTGGATTACAAGATATGGCAACACTTGGAGGAAAAGGCCTGCTCAAAGCCTCATCCTGATTTGGAGTCACTCAAGGCATCCTTGATTAAGGCAGCCGCCGACATTGACATGGACCTCGTTCGTGCTGCGATAGACGACTGGCCGCGCAGAATAAAGGCCTGTATTCAAAATCGCGGGGGTCATTTTGAATAAACTTTATCACCATAAGAAGCTATGTTTTATTAAGTTCATTTTGCTATATAAATGTTTACATAAATAATAAACATGTCTAAATTATTTCATATTGCACATGTGACAGAACTTATGACCTGACTATGTATATTAGTCACTTGATTCAGATTCAGATTCAGATAATTTTTTATTGAATATAAATAAATAAATAATCTTATTCAAAGTCAAAATTATACTTACTTAAAACTACAAGTAATTTTTGTTATATAAAATAAGGCTGCACCGTTTCGGAAGGTGGGCTTCGGGGTTAAGAAGATTCGGCAAGAAACTCCCCCATACCTTCTTTTTTTTAAAGTGACATCACAACAGGTACTGGTTTCGATCTAAGAAAATTCGCCGGCGATAAGACTTGATCCATCGAATTTCTGTGCGCTAAGATGGTACGGACCGTGCAGTTTTGTCATCCAAGTATTCCTTAATTAGTATTAAGTTGATAGGACTTTCTTATCAGCTCATTTTCAACATAGTTTTTAAACCTCTTGGAAGGATTAATGATTCCTGTGGTATGAATGATGTGCCTACTTTAATTAGTCTAAATAATGGTAGTGCTAACCTATTTAATTTGAATGCCTATCACAGTTTTAAATAAAGCTACGTTTTTTCTTACATGCATTAATAATATATTGACAGGTAACCGTAAGTATATTAAATTGTTTAGAATTTTTCTCTTAATGATTCCCAGCATCGCCCTGATCGACCTTTTTTGTAAAAGAAATATCGTATTTATATCTGCTGCTCTCTCTGCGCACCACGGTCAATTTCAACATACATGGTTCATAGAACCAAATTGGTAGCTAAATAGGTCACTTTATGTCCTAAAAGTTAGGTTAGGTTTGTTTAGTTACTTTATAATAAAACCTCTAGCGGAAGCAAAGCGCAGCGGAGTAAGGCGGCCCCGTGTAGTTTTACAGAAACGAGTTGGTGGCTTTAGGTTTAGGTGGCGTTACTTTCTGGTATCAATGATTTTGATACCTGCAGAATTTTTTAATCGGACAGGGCGTAATCGGCGCGCAACTGCTACCTACCTGAATATTGTGTGGAATAAGTGGAATCCGCCCGAGATACCTTTTATTTTATTTTTATTTTATTTTATTTATTTGGAGAAAAAACAATGATAGGTGACATAACACAAAAAATGAACATACAACATAACACAAAACCTGACATCTTAAACATTTCTCACTAGGCCATAACACAAGACCAGTTTTTTGTATTAACTTTTGTTTACACAATTCAAGATCGATGTTAAAGTTTAGGGAAGGCTATAGAATTAGGAATAGCTTATAGATGAGATAAAGTGCAGTACTATTGAGAAAATGTAAATTATGTATGCGTTATCCAAAATAAATAAAGTGATTATGAACCATAAAGTGAACATGGTCAACTAAATTTATAACCTACTGTAAAAAAGTAATCATCGTTGTACAATTTTCACACCACAGTTTTTCAAATTGCAATAGGAAATGGCTTTATGTGTCAATAATGTTTCGCTTTTCTTTTATTGGCGGTACTAAATAATTGCATGTTTTACGGTCGTATTGCAATTTTAATCAACGTAAATACAAGTGCGCGAGCTCGAAGGGCCGTGCAGTTGCCATGTGAAATTTAAGGAATCCGTAAATACATTTTAAACTCTTACTTTTGGGAAAATACAGTGATGGAAAACAGCGTGAGATCACTTCCATATTACCTTAGCTACGGTGGTAAACTAGCCCCCAGTCAAGCGAAATGAAGTATTAAATAGCTGGCTCAACGTAGCTACGATTGTAGCTCGGCCATGGGAAAAGACGTGACGTTTTTGTTTTAATTGTGCCTTACTTAAGGTCTCCTCTCATAAGACGACCCACATGCACTGTGCCTACAAATATTAGTAACTAACGATTCAACTTGGCCACAAAATATATTATTTTCTAGGTTCAAGTCCGGACAATAGTTTAAGAACCCGGTCAAGTCAGGAAATATACTTAAGTATGGCAGCCCACGACGGGCGTCGCTGCCAGCCCATTTAATTACGGAAATACACACGTCGCGTCAAGCTGGCGCCGTTATGCCACAATCACAATACTTTACATACATCATAATATCGCGAATGTCGTTTTTAAACCGCCATTTTATTTGCGGAAGCGAAGTGGAGTCCTCAGTATAAGTATAATCAGGAGCAGAAGGAGTTGTAACTTTAAAAATCAAATAAAGACACAGTCTACAGGTTCTACTACAATTAACACACTACACTGTTTATTACAATTAAAAACTTACGAAACGATAAGTCACCAAGTTAAAAACTTCAAAAACTGACTTCAAGTTCTTCTCCTATTTCTTCCTCCCCGGTCGGAATGTGAATGAAGTCTATCTACATGAAAAGTCCTCATCTAAACTTTTGCTGCACGACACCACAAACCAAAACGTCATCTGTGTATTTATTTTTGGTATTTGTTAATATTTTCAAAAAGCACTCAAATAATTTTGATTAAACATAATAAAAATAAGAATCATAAAAATCGGTTTATAATTGACGGAGTAATCACGTAACAAACACACACACAAAAAAACAGACGAATTGAGAACCTCCCCCTTTTTGAAGTCGGTTAAAAATAACTCGTCAACAACGAAGTCGTCTCGTGCAGTAGTCACAGAGAAAGGATCTGCCTCCGAAATGTCATCATCGTTACCTGCAATCGAGAAGCTATCGTTAAGCAACTGAAAAATGTTTTGCCTGTCTCCTGATTTGTTTCACGCTTTCAAGGCCCTCATTTACCACTCTCACTCAGACTAATCTATAACCTGTCAAGTTAATTCAATTAGCCTTCCACAGTCCACAGTACCTTATCAATCTTAATCAGGTATGGTAACGTGTCACAGACGTTGTAAAGAAAGATAAGTGAAGTTATTTAGTCACATGAAAATGTTAGGGATCCCGCATACACTCACATACAATTCGTTAGGACAGCGGCATTCCTGCATGTCCCCTATCTCATATATTTGGGCAGAGGCAACTGTTTTGCATGCTCCGACTAAGGCACTTAGATAGAGAACACAGTTCTTGCATGTCTCCATTGCTCATAGATTTCTACATGACCATGTTCATCACCATAACCATGAAGTCTCACCTATCAGTGCCACTGGGTTCAGAAGCGTAGTGACCAGCCGGCAGTACACTAGCACGCGTCTCACGGGTCTGCACAAGTGCAGCAAGATCTGAGAAAGCAAAAGATACTTACAATCGAAAAAGACAGATCCCAGGGAACCATTCTCTGCCACGGTACCGTGTATGCAGCCGCTGCTTTACGTGTTTTTTCATAGAATCCCGTCAGCAACTTCAGATCAGTAACGCTTTTATCACTTTGCAAGGCCCGCATTCCTGGATCAAGTTTTTCTGTTGACTGAGAATACTTGATTATGAAGACGAGGGCGTCAGCTTGAAAGGAGGCGGGTGATTGACGATCTTGGTTTCGTCTGAGCAGTTCTTTGGCCCGGATTATACACAACTCCCTCCAGGCTTCGCGAATGAGTTGTGAGCTCTCCAGAGCTACGTCGCCGACCAGTGCACGGATCACAAGAGTGGTCATAACAGTACGATTAAGCAAATTCAAAGAAGAAGCTTGGGTAGTTTTCTGTTTGGTTATGTTAATTACAAGCTGAAGCTTCCACATAACTTCTGACCATGACTTGTTTTTATGTTTTCTTCAATTGGAAAAATGTTCAGAACAGTACCTAAAATAACTTTCGACTTGTCCGTTAGCATGACGCATCTCGGGTATGTTGGTGAATATCACATCCGGGATTAGTAATCCAAGCAATGAACTGTGACGATTGAAAAATTCGTCCACAATCCGAAATTAACAATTTTGGGATGCCTAATACCCGCAAAGCTTTTGTAAAAGCATGCTTAAGCTCAGTTAGGAACTTATTATATGGATTTGTCAAAGTTAATAAGAGAATTGTGTTGACTCGCGTTTGAATAACCAGATAGTCTAATAACACCTCGCCTCTGTCCTACTACTCCTGTAGACAGGTCATAGGGGGTCTTCGTAACTGTAGTATTCAGAAAATTAACAGACTAATAAGTCTCTGGAGATTCACAAACATTGACACGCCGAGTAAGTATGCATAATGTACTGTAATCGGTTTATTATGATTTCCCTATCGGCGAAACCAAATCACTTATCTAAAGGCTTGCAAACATTCAGTTTAGTCTAGTCCAGTTTAATTTCACTTCTCAACCACAACTACGGTCAATTGATGACGTAACCTTTTTGCCGTCGACTCGATGATATTATTCAGATCGCAAGACAAACCTGGAATACTGGGCTCAGAACCGGATAAGTTGGGACAAAAGGGAGGAGGAAACAAGCTGCCGATGATGATGACGGAGTCGTAACCTTTTACTTACCTGTAAACGCATTTGTATTAAGCCCTGGTCTTCCCATAGCATTATCACCCTTCTTACTATATTCAACAAGGAATTTATCCCACAGAGCTACATAGCTTTAGTCGGGGTGCATTAAGCCTAAAGGCGCCCAAGGGGCATGAACCCCGGTTAGAGTCATACTGTAGTGTTAAGAGACCCGAGTATGCATTATGTATCTGTAGTTAACCATTGAATGGGGCCTTAAGGGGATAGAACCGTTCCACGGACATAACTTTCTTATCGGAAAGGATCTAATACATCTTTTTTATTCAGTATATTTCTTCTTGAACTTGGTCTTGTTGTGATCGGGATAAATACATTCGAGTTCATGTTGCAGGAGTTACTCTAAGATACAACGTAAATATCAAAAGAGTTGACAAGGGAATCGGTAATTTTATTCAGTTTTTAACTTTTTACGGTACATGACGTTATGTGAAGATGCAATCATTTTATAGTCGAGATAACGCCGAGCGAGGATAGCAGGAAATCAATGGACGCGGGTTGCACAGAACCAAGTTGAATGGCGTGTACTTGAGGAGGCCTATACTGTCTAAGAAAGTACAAAACCTTCGAGAAAAGACTGATTATGTCGGATTTAGAAATACATTCCTGGAAACTTAATCACGCAGTGAAACAGAACGCGTTATTGACGGACCCGTTCCGAAATAACCAACTAGCTAATAGAGTGCGTTCATGGAAAAGTATGAACGTACAAAATTGTGTGCGCTTCAATACTAAACAGTGGATTCCCTGACAGGCTGATGATGATGATGATGATTATAAAGGTGTTACGGGATGAGTAAGTTAACAAAAACAGGAGTATCCATTTAAATTAACCTCTAGCACATAAATTGTCGAAACTAAAGTGTTTCCGTCGCAAACAGAAGGCTGCTTGACGTGCATTGTTCCGTTCGTAATTGCTTCACAATCCTGAATGCAGCATGCGTATGTGTGACATTGTATTAGTGCGTTTTCTGTCAGAATGCCTTCTGACTAGTTAAGACGAGTTTAAACCATCAGGTTCGAAGGGTTTTAAGTGTTGATTCACCTGTGATTGACAGAACAAAGAGGTGAAATCGAGGTACTCAAATAATATTACCTTTATGTATGTATAGTGTAGAGGTGCAACCATGTCGCTTATTACAAACTAGGTTTTTACTAAACATAACTTGTTCTGACTGAAAATGTATTTTTCTGCAGCATTTACACTTTTAAAATAAGCAAAGATTGGTCGACATCAATTCTACACTGTATCACTAGATAACAGCGAAAAGTAGACTAAATGCGACTTTGCTGACTGTACTACGGACGTTTCATTCAATTATAAAATAAAACCGGCCAAGTGATGCGCATTATTCAGCAAGCTTGACGATCTGATTTGCTGAGTGTGTGCTCTTATGATGAAATAAACTTTGCTGTTGTTTATTCGGGAAAAACAAGTTGATGGTCTATAATAAATTTATTATTATTATTATTATTATTATTATTATTATTATTATTATATCCTTTATTGCATAAATAACATTAAAAAACAATGTCGCATTAGGAAATAAAATTTACAAAGGCGGGCTTATTCGGCGGGATTTCCTAAGAGAAATCTCTTCCAGCCAACCCAGTAAGTATGTTCAGTGAAACAATGCGGGTTCAGCATTAATTATTGCATTGTATGATTCATTATACATCGCAATAATTATTACAATTAAGTAGCCGTCTGTCTAATGTAAAGCATAAGGTAATCTGATATTTATTTATTTTGGAAGAAGCTTGAAGATTTTGCCAATGAATTATCAACGAACTCACATGAACTATTAATGGTTAGTAGTTAATCCGCTATTTAACTGGTAATCAAAATGGGAGTCGTAGCCATTGGGATTAATTAGGCACTTAGTCAAAAGCCAGGTCCGCATACAACACACAATAAAATGGCTAAAGGTTCTTCCGCCAAATAGCTGAATAAAACCTTCAACGATTTGCCTAAACGTGCCTAGGCAAATTATTAACACAAGACGAAATGGTCTTGCACCAAGGCATCGTCTCGCTGCGCTCTGCTTCACTCGGCTCCAGGTTCTACACAAAGTTGTGACCTAATACAAACAAACTTTAGTATTTGAACAGAGAGTGACCTATACCTTTTCATATTTCGCGTGAATTAACTCTGAAATAAATAAGCTGTTGCATTCACGCCATCTTGGAAAAACGAATTGGGCCGATTGTCCATTCTAAATCAAAAGGCTGACTTTCGGTAAGGCTGGTTGTTAAGCATTTACCATGATGCATTATTTTAATCAATAGGCTATTCATTTGCTTAAACATCGTCTTAAAATCTGAATATAGAATCTGAACAGCCGAAAATATTAAAAATCCTTCTTTCAAATGTGACGTTGGTAGCAGACTGCCGTAGTCCAAAGATATTGACAGAAAGAAGGCGGATGGGTCAGAAAGTGGCATCTAATTAATCATTTACCAAACATTCATATAAAGCAATGTCCTAGTATTTAATCGCACAGCAAAAATACTGATTTTCACAGCAAAAAAAGATCAGAAAAAATACTTTTTATGTTTAGTATTTTTGTTGTTCTTACATGTTCAACCTGATACTAAGGATAAAGGGGCCTTCGCTTCGTTCACCCCCTTTACCCTAAACTACCGCAGTATTTTTCCCTGATATTTGCTGTGAAAATCAGTATTATTGATGTGCAGTTTAATATTTCCCCAAAGCAATTATCAATTTAGCATGACTTAATGAAAACCTCTCCGCAATCCAACTATTGTTGGCAACAAGAACATCTAATCATAGCTTTATTAAATGCGCCCGTCACGATAACCATCATCTATTTCCTAGAACAACTTAGTGCATTCATTGAGTCGGCATACTCCCCAGAGCTGAACTCGCTCCGTCGGCCGGCTTCGGTCGTCTGCGACAAAGTGCCGGTGGAGGCCAAGATTAGAGGCTCCACGCTCATTGAAATTCAAGAACTTAATCGCCTACGATCGAGGTTGTTTCAGATGAGAAATACCTTCATAACGTTACTGATTCTTCTCAGATAGTCGCATATACAAGTTATCGCAAGTTACAACAATATAGTAATATTGTTGTAACTTGTATGAAACTAAATTGACAATATAAAGACGTGTTCAGTTTAACCAGTGAGACAGTGTTTTTTCTACATACACAAGATTACCAAATTTCAACTTAGTCGGTCCAGAAATCGGTCGTTTATATACTTTTGTCACAATTAAGGACGGACCCACGAGTGATCCTCAAATATCTCATATATCATATAAGAAAGGTGCAAAATTGTCTACTCAAATTAGGCAACGGATAGTAGAAGAAAAACCTCTCCTTTCCGAGTTCCAATAATTCCAATCAAGGCCCGACAAAATGCAATTGAACATAAACATTCCAGTGTTCAGTTTAGCCGTTCTGCCCAAAATGTATTGAGCCACCACCACGTGAGACGGGGTTTTTTTCTATATATGTACATAAGAGTACCGAGTTTCAACTTAATCGGTCCAGAAATGGGTCGTTTTGTATACTTTATCACCGTGATCCTTTAACGGTTCTGTTTTTTTTTTTTTTCAAGGTACGGAAACCCTAAAAATCAAAAAATCTCACCTCACCTGACTAAATAACCATTTATATGACTTAAATACTAACTGAGCAACATTTCCTCGAGTTGCGCTTTCGCACAGCCAGTGCTTTACTCGCACTATTAGTTTTATATTCGCCTGATTTATAATTTCCAAATAAAGAGAACAAAACGACCAGGCAAGTTAACAACACCGCCACATACCGGCGTCGGTGGTAATTAGAAAGAGTAGGCACAGTAGTAACAGCAATAGGAAATCTCAAAGAACAGGCAGTTTACGCGGCGGCGGCTATGGAATACGCGATTCACAGGTTGCCAATGGCTATATACTAGCTAAGAAGTTTACAACCATTTTATATCTCTTTTAAGGGCGTGAGAGGAAGAGAAAGAGCATCCAGGAATAAAGGGTAGACGGAAAGCTTCCATGAGTCGGAGGTAGATGAAGAGCGTCCTTGAGTTGGAGAATGTTAGAGAACATCCAGGAGTTGGAGAAGCCGGAATAGCATCAAAGAATTGGAGGAAGATGGAGAGCATACAGGATTTTGAACTCAGTCAAGTTTTTGACTAATGAAACGCCTGCTTCTATTGAGCAGTGTAATAATAATGACATGTACTCCTTGGAATTTGTTCCAAGCTCTTTAAATTAACCCATAGGACAACAGAGAGTAACTCTGGCAGTAATATTAATATTTGTATAAATATACCTTCATCTTGCCCATTAAATCAAGTTACTAGTAATGAAAAATGTAAAAGTAAGAATATTTTAAACGTGGTTCATCAAAATATACAGGGCATGTTAAGTAAAGAACTGGAAATTGAGTTATTCATGAACTGTAATAATATTGATATTTTATGTATAACAGAGCACTTTTTAAAGAGTTATCAGTTCATGTTCAACTTTAATAACCACCACGTTGCTAGTTCGTTCAACAGAAAAACAGCTAATGGTGGTGGCTCCTTAATACTTGTAAATAATAGTTTTAAATATAAGGAACGAGTTGACATAGTGAGCCTGTCTGTTCAGCGTACCATGGAAATAGCCTGTATTGAACTTGAACAACTTATTGTAATGAGCGTATACAGACCACCAGATTCATCCTTTGATTTATTCGAAAAGAAAATGGATGAAGTGTTGATTAAAATCAGCGATAAAAACAATTTTTTTATAATTTGTGGTGATTTTAATGTTAATCTGTTAGAGGATAATAATATTTGTACTAGATTTAAATCTTTATTTTTATGTCACAACATGAACTATCTGATTTTGGAGCCTACTAGAATTACTGCAACATCTGCTACCTGCATTGACAATATATTTACTAACATTACGCCCATTTTCAAATCGGTCATCAATAAATTAACCTCTGATCACTCTGGTCAGATAGGTATATTCAATATTAAAATAAAAAAGGACCAAAAAGAGGATATTACATGTGTGCCCGTTAGTGACACTCGGCTTGAACACTACAGGAATAATATTTTAGATAAACTATGGGAAATACCATACAGTGACGATCCAAATTTGTTGTACAACTCAGTATTTAACCTTGTCAAAAATGAATATGATACGGTATTTAAATCAAAAACTATAAAAGTTAATAACAAAGCTTTGTTTAGTGATTGGGCGACAGTTGGAATTCATAGGAGCAGACGAAGATTATATGAACTCTATGAAGAGAAATCATATAACAAAAATACGGCCTTTCTAGATTATGTTCGTAGTTATTCAAAAATGTTTAAACGCGTTTGTGCCGTAGCTAAATCTAATTTCATTAAAAACAAAATTGAATCTAGTAGCAATGTAATGAAAACGACTTGGCAAAATTATAAACAGAGAGACTGGAAAGGCCAAAGCTACACATAATAACTTCAAGCTTAAGATAGATAATCAATTGCTAAGTACAGACCTAGAAGTAGCAAAAGCTTTCGAAAATTTCTTTACGGACATTCCAGTTTCAACAACCAAGTCTTTAAATTCATCTCCCGCTGCTGCTGAATCTATACTTAAACAAAACTTTGAGGAATGTAAAACAGATTTTAAATTTAGGCACGTAAATAATGAAGACATTGTAAAAGCGTTTAAATCCCTGGAAATGAAAAAGACAGCTGACGCCCATGGTCTATCAGTAAAAATTATTAGTTCCATTGTAGATTGTATTGCACCTCACCTTTGTTGTATATTTAATCAATGTATAGATAGTGGTGTGTTTCCTGACTTGATGAAACTAAGTAAAGTTATACCTTTATTCAAAGCTGGTAGTACATCAGACCCCACCAATTTTAGACCCATATCGATACTACCAACGCTTAGCAAAATATTTGAAAAACTCATACTTAATCAATTGCAAAGTCATTTTTATCTCAATAATTTAATTCATATTGCTCAGTTTGGTTTCACAGAGGGTCGTTCAACAGCCGATGCTGGTGTTGAACTAATCGACAATATTTTTGATGCCTGGGAAGATGCAATGGATGCAATAGGTGTCTTCTGCGATCTATCCAAGGCTTTTGATTGCGTCCATCATGACACTCTTGTCAGGAAGTTACGCCATTATGGTGTAAAAGATCAGGCACTTGGCCTTCTGGAGTCATATCTAACAGATAGGGTTCAGATGGTCGATGTTAATGGGAAAAGATCACCTGGGTCTTCAATAAGTATGGGCGTACCGCAAGGTTCAATTCTTGGTCCTTTCTTGTTTTTAGTATATATTAATGATTTACCTTACCTTGTTAAAGCAAAACATGGGTTAGTATTGTTTGCCGATGATACTTCTTTGATATTTAAAGTTAAAAGACAGCAATCAAATTATGACGAGGTAAACAATGCTATCTCTAGTATAGTGAACTGGTTTACTGTTAACAATGTGAATGATGAAAAGAAAACTTAATGTAGTAAATTCGTGTTACCCAATGTGAACCCGGTAACTACAGACATATTTATAAAAGGACAGAGATTGGACCTTGTGCAGTCGACTGTCTTTTTGGGCATTACTTTAGACGCCAAACTACAATGGGATCCTCATATAAATAAAGTGTCGAACAGACTGAGTTCGGCAGCGTTCGCAGTTAAAAAAATTAGAGCTCTTATCGACGTAGACACCGCTAGACTAGTCTACTTTAGTTACTTTCATAGTCTAATGACCTATGGTATTTTATTGTGGGGTCACGCTGCGAATGCTAATAGTATATTTATTCTGCAGAAACGGGCTGTTCGTGCAATTTATAGATTAGGGCCTAGAGTGTCACTAAGGGAAAAGTTTAAAGAAATCAATATTCTGACATTTGTGTCTCAATATATCTATGACAATCTTGTGTATGTAAAAAGAAATATAACAAATTTTCAGAAGTACAGTGATATACACAATTTTAATACTAGAAATAAAGACAAGTTGGTTGCTTTTGTAAGCCGACTACATTAAAATTAGTAATTCTTTTAAAGGCAATTGTATACGCTATTACAATAAGGTCCCTACTGATATTAAAAACTTACCTTTAGACAAGTTTAAAATAATAATAAAACAGAAATTGTATAAAAAAGGTTACTACAGGATATCTGATTACTTAGAGGACAGATGTCCAGGGGAATAGATTGTTTGAGTAACAGGCTGTTTCGATATATAATTAGCATTCATTTTGTAATTTGACAATATTTTATTTAAAAAAGGAAACGCAAAAGATGCGACGACTGTGGAGTTTCTTCGGTGAGCTCTTCTCCACAGATTCCGCCATTGGGTTAGTGAACTCACCCAAAAAAATGTAATGACGGATCTAAGTGATGTAACAACATCCTATGGAAATAAATGATTTTTGATTTTGATTTTTTGATTTTGATTTGGAAGAAACCTGGAAACTATCCGGAAATGGGCTGTGCTAAAAAACGCACTACTTTTAATTATATTTTATAAATTTTCAGCCTTTTTTAATAAACTTTTTTTAATATTTCGATTGATAGATTATATCTCTAGTTATTTTTTTTATATTTTTTTGAAAACCTCTCCTCGTGACGTCACTTGCTCACAGTTATAGAACGGTTGTACTTGAGGCTGGTTGTTTCCGATTATCAAACTAAAAAACAATATCAATATCAATATTTGTTTGCGTTCCGACGCACATCTGCGTTATCGACTGACAGAAAAACTGTTGATTCTCGACAGTTTTACAGAACAGCCCACTTAACTTAAAGTATTTTATTTTTTTTCGGATATTTCTGTAATGCTGTAGTATTTTTTGATGGGAATAACGGAATTAAGATATGAACACAATTATCTCGAAATGGTTTGCTCAGTTTGGTACCTTTGCATTTTTTTTACATGGCCATAGCCATGCAGATGGAGAGCATCAAGGCGTAAGAGGAAGATAAAGAACATTCGGGAGTTGGAGTATTATGGGAGCATTCAGGAGTCTGTGACGAAACAAACATTTGGTTTATTTCTCAGTAGGTATAAATATATTTATTTAAACATTCTCCAAAATGCGGATAAACTTTATGAGCTATGAAATAAATTATGAATCATAAATTTAAAATGAACATGGTTTAACTACACCGTAGCTTTCAGTGGATATTGAATTATGACCATTTCACACATCTGTCTTGTTGTTTTGAAGTGGCGCATTGACCATGGCTCATTCCATCGAAACTCATACTTAAGGGTGTTTAGTTACGATATAGTTTGGCAGGTCAAAAAGTATATTTTGTGTTTATTTTAAATAATAAAGGCAATTTGTATTCTAGTTTATTACGTGACAGTTATTTGATAACAGATTAGGTTTGAGCAACGTTAACTCAAGTGCCTGGGGTTTTGTTCTACTTTTATGTAAACAAATCATAAATTGTCGCCTAGATTTTTTTAGCGTTAGGCTAAAAGTGTGGGGTTGGAATGCTGAGAATTGGCTCAAGTTCAAGGCTTGGGATTTGTAATTAAGTCTGTTTGACAGGGGGTTGTGGGGACAGTCAGTATCGGTCGATACGCAAGAGTTGACGTGAGAATTTAGACAGGTTCAAGACCAATCCGGGAGTGTAAATACTAGAATTAGAGTCACGAGGTCGTTTCTAGGATCACTGAATAGTTTTTCGATTATATTTCGTGTTGTTAATATAATAAGTGCGGGTATAACGGTATTTGTATTTCTCACGTCATTCGTGTCGAGGAACAATTACGTTCAAATAAAGAGTTGTCTCGGACCGGAACTTTTATAGACTTTTTAGAGAAACACTCAGGCGTGATTGTGTATAGTGATTTATTAGTGATTTGGTGTTAAGTATCCGTTGTAATGAGAATTGTCTTACTGCTTCAACAGAAGCTCTCACCAACAGGTGAGACCTAGAGAAGACCTAAGCATCCTAGGTCCTAGACTTCCGGCTGCCGAAGCGGGAGAGGATCATCATGCGCAAGTCATCGACGAGAAAGATTATTTATAATTCTAAGGCTTGTAATTTTATGTTTTGTTTTGCATTCATGCCGCGGGTTTTATTTTACGGTATTCAAATTCGTCAATTTAATGAGTCTTCAATTAATTCATCCTCGTGATTTACTTTAAACGCATTTTGCGCAGACTTTTAAATTACCAGGCTTTCTTTTTCTGATCTTATTCTTGTTTGTCTTTTAGGTAAATGATTAAATTTCGTAATTGAGGTTATGTAGGTAGGTAAGCATCCTAGGTCCTAGACTTCCGGCTGCCGAAGCGGGAGAGGATCATCATGCGCAAGTCATCGACGAGAAAGATTATTTATAATTCTAAGGCTTGTAATTTTATGTTTTGTTTTGCATTCATGCCGCGGGTTTTATTTTACGGTATTCAAATTCGTCAATTTAATGAGTTTTCAATTAATTCATCCTCGTGATTTACTTTAAACACAAGTATCTGAGATTCGTATGACTACAAACAATTACGTTATTTCTTTCTCACTCTTGAAATACCTAAATACTTATAAAACTATCTAACAAACTAAATATATTTTGATTGTGGCTGTTTTGATCTTTCTTTTCTTGACCGTCTATCATTTTGGTTGGCCTACCTAACTCTACATTAAATGACAAACCTCCATTCTAATTCCATATAGTATGTAGATTGACGTGTTTACTTGGTCATTCACAAAACACACACATACAAATTTACTCTACAAAAAGCTGACATTACTCTAAGAACACTCTACTCGATTCTACACGGCCTAAGGTTTATTAGCAGTCATTCTCCCCTTCTGAAACGCCTCCGATTCAGAAGATCGACCATTCTTACTGCATTGTTACGGCGGACGAACTTGTGCTGTCTATTTTCCAAAGGCTGTCACTGCTTTGAGTACTATTTGGTTCATCCTTTTGTCGTAAGCACATAGTGCCTATACTTCTTCTTACGCATACCCTGATTAAAAGATGGATTTGAACAATTCGGATTGATTTGACATTGTAGTACAGACCCTGGTCGCAGCATTCAGGGACGCTTATCGCCCCTGTTTAGAGTGAAGTTTACTTCGCTGTAGAATGCCTGTGGATGGCCTGAAATCCGTTAGGATCAAACCTACACACACGCTACATTATCAATCTAGTGACCTAAGTAGTAACGCGGAATTTACATGTCTTAAAATTAATGTATATATAAAATATCTGGATGAATACCCATATGATTACGGAATAAAACTTAAGAGACGTGTCTCTCAAGATAACCTCAATACCGAGTATATGCAAATAAAAATATCCCGTAACCGGTCAACAAACATATTGGACTGATGGATGAGAGAAATCACAATACCAAATCATATAAAAATATATCCTAAATATATTTCGATCGGGATCGGATAATCGAGAGGGATTTGAGTAGATTCAGACTGTCTCTGAGTGCTGATGTATTCAGTTGGCTAATTCCAGATATTTAGCAGACTTAAATATTGCATTCACGTAGATTTTATATGGGAATGTGCTGGAGGAGGACGACCCAAGACCGATGAAAGATAACGCCAAAAGCGTACTAATGAACACATAGCTAACCCTATGTTTTCTTATAAATTTTGCTTATCATATTGAGTGATTGTAAGCACTTTTTATAAAATTTAAACGTATTTTGCTTAGCTAAATCTAACTTCATGTGTCTTGAGTCCGTAGAACTCGGTTGACCTCCACTGGTGTTGGGCGGGGTTGTGGGGCCCTTCCCTGGGGCCCCACAATCGCCTAGGCCCTTCTGGCCATGCATGAGCTCTAGCACAAACCTTCCTTTATAAACACATGTAATCGAAATGTCTTTTAAATGGTTATTTACTTGTAATTTATTCTAATAAGCAGGGACTCGATGCTTATCAATATTTTTATGTCACTTATATTCATCAATGACTGAGGAACCTCTTGACGTTACTGGTTAACAAAAACCACTCTAAAAAGAACTTTAGGTTACTACTATCACAACGTTTACAGTCCAACCCATAGACGATCAGCCGCTACTTTGGCCAAATCATCTAAATAAGATAATCGCAATCGGTATTAGAATATTTCCAATAGGATAAATATTCCAATAAAAAATAGGTAAGGGTTTAATTCCGTCTGACATTAAATCAATGGTTAGTTGGTTATATCTTTAAGTTTATTTATCATAGAATCATTCGGGAAACTCGTAGGGTTCATTCATTCATTGTATTTCAAAATGCGAGGGGAATTTTTACAAGTCGAAGGAAGATGCAGTGCATTCACAGAATTTTGCTCAAATAAAATGACGCTTAGATGACATACTATAGGGGGCACGCGTTAGTTTTGTAATAGCGGTTATCAACCCCTGTCTGCCACTGTATGCTCATGAGGTAAACGATACTTACTTATTGTAAGCAACGTTGGAAATTACTGTCGTTTAGCGTATCATGGTAGCGGACGCCGACCGTTAACTTGGTTACCGCCCGTTACCATAAGATACGGTTCGCAGTAGCAGACGGGTCAATGACCGCTATCGGACTAACGCGTATAGCGCTGTCATTTCAGAGATTGGATGAGTTTGAGTAATCGACAAACTTTGAGTTTGCAGTTGTGCATCCGGACCGCAGACGCGTTTTTTTTTTGTTGTAGGGGAAAAAATGGAACTACCCATGCCCAGGAGTCAGACCTCCCTGCTTTGTCCGGGCTCACATATTGAGCGGGCATCAGCTCGTGTGGTTTACGGACTAAAAGTAAACCCTTGTACACTCGGCGCCACGACTAAAGAGCTTTGTCCTTGAATGCGCAGTAGTCACTTTTCACAAGTGTTTGGCGCGGGGAAGTGAGGAGCGACGGGGGCGGTAGTCAGCGCCGGCACCTGATTCGTTGATCAGTCGCTTCCCGATGCCCGCACCGAAAGCACGTCTCGAAGCTTCTTGAGTACAGTCGCATACAATATTACCCAACGTTATCTTTCGCCCCGGTCGAAAATGCCGAAAAATAAAGTACTGACTAGGCAAGCTAGAAAAATGGTTTACGATGTGAACTGTTATATCAAAAAAGAGTCTGATGAAATCGTTGCTGATTTAAAACTGGCGAAGACCACATCAGCCACCTCTTCCATCACACTACAAAACTTGTTAGAAGCCACAATTCAAAATTTAAATGAAGTTAGAAACAGGTCAATAAGTGTTACAGCAGCCTTGTTCCTTATCGCAGGATGATTTAATGGAAGGAATATCATTACTGTCAGATGAATAATATTTTTTGTGTTAAAAACTTGATTGTGGTTTAATTGTTACAAATTATTAGTCAGCGGGAAGAAAAGAGTGTGCAGGACTATTACTACAAGTATCTATATTCACTAGGCCCTAGTGACTAGGGGCATTCTATGCTAGGGGGTTATTTATATATAGGTTTCAACCTTGACGTTAACAAATGTTGTCAATAGAGAGTACCTATAGTTTATTTGACACAAAGTCCATTATTTACATCGGCTAATATCCCAATCAACAAAATATCAAACAGAGAAAAAATAGAAGTGAAGAAAGTCCTGAACACTCATTCCTTCACACTAACCCTAAAAACGCACTTCGGAATTATGCCGCGACTGTACACATGCGCAGTAATCCCCGCCAGTTTCTCCGAGAGCTCTTTATTCGTGGCGCCGAGTATATATTACAGTTATTTATATTTGATTTTACTGTGAGCCATGGGACCACAAACGCGCAATTCATCCTACGCTAATTCAATAGCCCAAGTCTAGCAAACAAAAAAAAAGTTGGAGAAACATTCGCCCAGCTCCAGCCAGGCACTCCAAGTCGCGAAACCAATTATGCTGCGGCGCTTGGAGGGGCAGCTTGTTGCTCAAATTATCCTGCTAAGTAACGAAAGTATATGACTTGATGGCTAACCACTTTCATTTGGATTTGTTGCCACTCAGTCTGGATCTAATGAGGTACAAGTGTAACGGCGGAACAATGGCATAAGTTTTAACAATATTTGACTACTGTTGGACCTGAGCGCGCTTGCAGGTCCAACAGTAGTCAAATATTGTATGACTACTGTTGGACCTGCAAGCACGGTGATATGAATGATGACATAATTATGCAAAGATGAGAATCGCTTATTGATACACGACTTTCATATCAAAAAAAGCTCATCTGTTGTTAATTGGTACATGGCATGCGACTTTGCTATCTCCACGTAAGAAAGGTGCAAAAATTGTGCAGTCAAATTAGTCAACGGACAGAAGAAAAAAACCTCTACTTCCGAATTCCAATAACTCCAATCAAGGCCCGACAAAATGCAATTGAACATAAAATTTCCATCGTACGCCGGAAGCTAGTCTTTGTAATTAGCCGACTGCCGCAAAAGAAACGCGCTGAATTATTTCCCCCAATGAATATTCAGAAGTTTTATTTGGATAAATGAGAAAGCGGTGAGACAGAGACGGCTGTTTGGCGATCGCTCGTGAATTATTGATACCTCGACTAGACCTGCGAGCGAGGCTCAGCGAGACCGATGATACTACTAATTTTGATACAATATACGTGGTATGTATAATATAATAAACAGAAGAGGCGCTCAATCCTCTTATGTATCCCATATAAGAATTGAGAGCTCCGAAGGGCGCAAGATGCCGTATTTGGCAGTCTCCAAACAAAAGGGCGCCGCCGACAAGTTATCACGGAATTTGGCAATTCATTATAGATTTTACGATTTAATGTAAAACTCAACTGAAATTTTTGTAAAAAATATAATGTTGCATGCATAATATTTTAGTAGAGAGAAGAGAAGTAAATTTCCAAGAGATTTAGTATACGCTATTACATTAATAAATAAATCAGTGTTATAAACTAAAGGTTAACACCGAGTTGAACAGAAGCTATCTGTCATTAGACATTAATTTCTATTAGAGTTAACACGCGACGCGAGGATTTATTAGCGTGTATCGTTGATATGAGAACATATTAGACAAAACAAACATAGCTTCATAACGGCTATTTAATACCACTCATCTTGTATGACATGGGGTTAGCCTGTAGCTGCAATTATGAGGTATAAAATTTTAAAATTATCATAAATATTTTCTTTTTGGACAATTTAGTTTAGACATTAAAATGAAGTAATAAAGGCTTAGTTAGAAAAATAATACATTTAGTGTCCGCCGAAAACGGGTCATTTGTGACAACATGAGACTGAAAACGGTTATCGAAACTCTTTGCCTAAACATTAACTCTTACTTTCAAAATGTTGGTTTATCTACACTTTCCGCTCTGATAGTGTTCAACATGATATGGCAAATTGTTGTATTTTGTTGTTTTATTTTTAAAGTTTTATTAACTAGCTAGTATCATAATAAGAAATCCTTGTTTTGTAGTTGAGGACTCATGTTTAGTCAGGTACTTATTTGTTATATAGTCAGGTACTTATCAGGTACATTATGTTGGTGAAAAAAGCTCTTTTGTAATGTAAGACAACTTTCGTACAGTATACATTATTCTACAAAGTGCATATTCAAATACTTATACTTGATTTATTTCCCTCAGTAACTTACGAAAAAGAATACCCAATTCAGGAGTACGGAATTATCCAGCCTGATCTTGTGAGTATGTCTCTGGAATGATATAGCTCCTAAAATAACTAGCATATATGTCGATGGTCGTAGTCAACGCCAAGCAAGACGCCAAGAGATTCGATTATCTCTCTGTTAGCTTTGAATAATGAAGGCTTGTTACTATTACCTACTAAGGTAATTTATCAAAGTAATATGAAACGTATATAGTGCATTAATTTAAGCTTGAGTGTTAATTAAATTGTTCCCTTTTTAGACTTAAATCTAATCATAAAACTGTAGATCAACTATTAAGAGTTTGACGAAAAGTATTGAGCTATGCGTTAATTTTGTATTTCTCTATTGCACTAACTTTCTAGGTAAAATAACAAAATAAACAATAAAATAAACAATTGATCAGGCAGTGAACAAAAATAAAATAAAAAATAACCATCGATCTAAATATGAAAACATCCAAACGTTTATGTAAGTATCTATAGCAGTACTACAATTATCGTCAACTGACCAGCTGTTTCTGGCTATGCCAACGAGCGAATAGCGACGCGGATAGCAATTCTCGTACCAAGAAATTGGACGATGTGATACGAGACATATTATTAAGCAGAATTATTAATCAAGATAGTATTACTGTATAGTTTTATAGTATCTGTGATAATATTGCAAAAGTTTATGAATTTTAACAGTGTTGATATCCCTTGTAAATAAAGTTTAGGGAAAATCATAATTATGTCAGCCCACTTCATCCAGCTGTCGAGTATAGGCATATCTCAAAGAACGCCTTTTGTAGCAGTTCCACTACTTCCCAGCCACCATAACAATATATATACATCATAGGTTTGGTGGTGTTAATCATAGAGGTCGTAGGTCAACGATGAAGGAAATTCTTGAGTGCTGCTGGATCTATGGTTGTAGTTTTGTTTTCCTCTGCGCACTTCGCTAATCCGTTGCCTCCGTGCCCTTTCACACTCTTAGCGCACGCAAATGCCCAACAGCAGAGCATCTTGGTAACTTTGGCACTTAGTTGTTTCAAGAAGTTCGGAGACTGAAGCCGGGGTGTCCAAAGTCCGAACGTGCGGTTTTTGCAGCAGAACAATGTATCGTTTTGGAAGCAAACATAAATTGTTGCTGCTATATCTGAACTGTGTGCTGTTGTAATTTAGAGCCTTTGCTCTAATTTGATTTATGCATGTCGGTTTGCTAAAGTGGACGTAATTTTAGGTTTAATGAGAGGAGATCTATTTTAAAAGCATCTAGAAAACGTTGGGTATACAGTTATTTTGGACATTGGCATTTTAGGAACACTGAATAATTGACGTAACATTCGTCAAAAATATCACGGACTCTTACCGTTGATGCGTTAAAAAAAAGGAGTTGTAAAAATCCAGCCAAGTGCAAGTCGGACTTGCGCAATAAATGTTCCTTGACATGCACGACAGCGAGATAAATGTGTTTTTCTAAAATGCGAGTGAAAAACCTGTATGGACAGAAATGTTCTAGCTCGAGCTCGACTGATCGCCGCGCCATACATTGGAGTGAATCAATCAATCAAGCGCCGAAAACAAGTGTGTTTTTGTAAACACGCTCACTTGTCATTCGATTCGCGATGAAAGGCTTTTATCATATATTTTTTGCTGTCAGACGAATATTGATTAGAGTTTTTTTATTCAACGAGCAGTTTTAAAAACTTTTAGACTATACGGAATCATTGTTAGATCACTGTGGCCCTATTTTATAGTAAATGTATTTAGAAATATACATTCACGTAGAGATATTTTTCTTCTAGAAAACTAACCTAACTTAGCGTATCACAATTCACTGCCTCAAAAAAACGTAAACGAGACGTCGTCTTCAATTCAATCTGGCAGTCATTCAGTTACAGCCATCTCTCATACGCAAAGCGCTCATTGCAAAGCGACCTGGGCGTGAGTGACCAAAACTTGTCTGAAGCTTGACATAGGGACTATCATCATCATAATGCAAATTACATCTGTAACAGATTATTTAAGCAGGATCCGATAAAAATCTGCGCTCGTGACTAAAATATATAGGTACCATAACGCCTACACAGCCAGTGACGACACTAAACAAAATTAGACGCCAAAGCAAACTCGGTACGGGTAGTATGGCGTTGGGGGAGTAGACCGTTTGAACGTTCGCTCACGATAGGGCTCCCGTGGGAGACCGCGGCCAGAGCCCCGAAAGCAATGAGTGTTCGCTCAAATTGAACTGGAAATTATTGAGCCAAGCTTGCCGCTTCGAGAGTTGAAAGTGCTAGGTTTGAATTAAAAAAAACAGCTAAGTGCGAGTCTGACTCGCGCACCAAGCCTACCTACCTAACAAATAGCGTTTTATTTTGTAAAGGAGTACAAATTTACGTTTTTCAGATTTTTCCCTTATTTGTGCTATAACACCTTGAATAATTGCCTATTCCAATACGTTTTGATTACCTCTTGCGAGGATCAAGCAACTTACAATAACAACAAGAAAATACATGGCAATTTATTACGAAAATTTATTGCGTTGACCTAGAAGTTAAGTTTTTTCTACAAGCTTGAGTAATTGATATTTATTTCAACTTGATACCTCAAAGCGTTTCTAAGAAAAAATGACGTAATTATAAAAAAAACTTAAAAACCCGACAGCGGTATATCGGCTTTTTTTGTGCTTTTTAGTTTAGCGCAGTCGGGTTTTTAACTTTTTATAATTACGTCATTTATTTACTGCTTTTTCGTTGAAATTTTGGTCAAGCCTTTGAGTAGTTACGAGAGACAAACACATAACCTCTTTCTCTTTTCTTTTTCGTTCCGCTGCAGTCAGGTAAAAAGGGCCTTATCAGTCAGACGAGCGGACGCCGAAGTGATCGTATAACGTTCTATTTTACCATTTAAGGTACTGAACCCTTACAACGGAATCACAATTTTGACAAAATATTTTTGATTGGAGACCTGGTTATTGAACCGAATTTGTTTAAATCTCGTCTCAACGCTGGCACAGAGTTTAACTGATGTATGTTAAGGGGCTCTTGAGCCATAAATTGTTCTGATTGGTGCGGCGACAACGGAACCTCGACCAATGCGAGCCAGAAGCACTGCGGTGTACTCGGCATATTCCGAATGTGTGCCGGCCGTGCTGCCGAACCGGCAATGGCAGTGACTGTGACACATTACTATTCCGTAGATTACCTACCGTGGACGTGGACCACCGTTATCCATGGTTTATCGAAGCCGGTGGTAAATAATGCATATCAGTCTTGAATGTTTGGTAATAATACGTACCGTCAGTGTTAAATTGATATTTATTACATCGGCGTCTCCCGCAAAACACCTTATCTCCCAAAAGGAAATTCCACGCCAAAAACGAAATCAAACAAAAAAGTATGAATTTCACAAAGGCTGCCATTAAAAACAGAAGCATCAATACGTGTAATATTATTCAACAAAGTCAAGTCTTTTGACTCACGTTAGGAGTGTTCCCAAATCGTCGGCACATTTTTTTTGTCTCTACACTCTGAACAGTGAGTAGAAAGCGCAGGCCATTAACAGAAAGTCTTTCAATTTCAGCGAGCATTCGACTGACTTACCTATCAAGTTTGTTAGGCTTTAGTTTGATCGAGGATTTGGGCTTGATCTATATCAATATACAAGCAGGTTGTGTATATGTTTGCATGACATAGCAGTCAAACCAAAGTCAGGCGTTTACAGACCATCGTTTATTTCAATTATTTATTTTGGAAGAGCATCTTTCAATCAGTGTTGCCCAACTAACGTTAATAGACTTAATTCAAACGACCTTTTTGACGCTGTGGTTGTGGGCTCGGCCCACTATGCGAGGGGTCCTGGGTTCGATCCCCGGCTGGGGCTAGCGAAAAAAAATAATCCCCATGCAGGTCTTGGATGTTTATATATGTGTATGACGTCGCTGTTTCTGGTCACCACGACACATGGCATCCTAGTGTGGGGCCAGAAGCAATGTGTTTATGCTTTTTTTATGATTTCACGTTCGAAAACTGCTAATTATTTAATATTATTTTAAATACGTACTGTAACTTATCTGCGTTAGCCCAACGTTAACTTATTTCTTATCCACAAGCAAAGCCACAGGAAGAAGCGCTATCAAAGAACTAACAACTAGGACAAAGTCGCGAAATAAAGTCGTAGTTTCTGAACGGGGGTTTTGTTTCAAACGGCTTAAGGGCAGATAATAAAACCTTTGAAAGCCAACCTCCAGGGAGAGATACCGAGAAAAGAAAACGAGACTCATTGATTACTTTCATGTTTCAAAAACCCTCTACGCGAGCGCCTGTGGCTTGTTTTTCTTCTGAGACAAAGACGCGAAAGACTTTGCTTGAAGTAATGCAAATAATCTGTATACATTATGTTTCTTTCATGTTTTTCATAAAGATATTTCAGTTAAAATGGGCTTTAGGAAAACAGCAGGATATCTTTTTCTAACCTTCTTACACTCGGCGCCACGAATAAAGAGCTCTCGGAGAAACTGGCGGGGATTACTGCGCATGTGTACAGTCGCGGCATAATTCCGAAGTGCGTTTTTAGGGTTAGTGTGAAGGAATGAGTGTTCAGGACTTTCTTCACTTCTATTTTTTCTCTGTTTGATATTTTGTTGATTGGGATATTAGCCGATGTAAATAATGGACTTTGTGTCAAATAAACTATAGGTACTCTCTATTGACAACATTTGTTAACGTCAAGGTTGAAACCTATATATAAATAACCCCCTAGCATAGAATGCCCCTAGTCACTAGGGCCTAGTGAATATAGATACTTGTAGTAATAGTCCTGCACACTCTTTTCTTCCCGCTGACTAATAATTTGTAACAATTAAACCACAATTAAGTTTTTCATCAGACTTCTTCATCAGTATTTCATCAGACTCTTTTTTGATATAACAGTTCACATCGTAAACCATTTTTCTAGCTTGCCTAGTCAGTACTTTATTTTTCGGCATTTTCGACCGGGGCGAAAGATAACGTTGGGTAATATTGTATGCGACTGTACTCAAGAAGCTTCGAGACGTGCTTTCGGTGCGGGCATCGGGAAGCGACTGATCAACGAATCAGGTGCCGGCGCTGACTACCGCCCCCGTCGCTCCTCACTTCCCCGCGCCAAACACTTGTGAAAAGTGACTACTGCGCATTCAAGGACAAAGCTCTTTAGTCGTGGCGCCGAGTATACCTTGGATTGCCTTAATATAAGGCTTATGTCAAACTGTTTGCGAAATTGAGTAAAAAATTACAAACCATCCCAAACTAAACGTTCACCAAAAAGTTACACCCTATTTTAAACTGAACTTCATGGGGTCGCTTCGTCTCCAGGTTGTATTATAAAGTTGTGACCTAACAAACCACAATGCACCCAATGCGGTTCTTTGAATCTACATTGAGGCACTAAACTTGGTGAACATATTTGGGAGTCAAAACTTATGGTAAATAATATATTTGTTGCCAAATAATAGTGGGAATAGCCGAAGATATAAATGTTATCAATATCAAAGAGTGCTTCACACTCACAATCCATCACACTCAAGATACGCGTCGTATAGAAAGCGTCAACTGCTTTCATACCTTCAATTTGCGCGATCTAAATTACAAAGGTCTTCACGTAAATTGCTCCAATATTCCACGACGCCGCCCGTAGGAATGCCTAAGTTACTTACGTAGAGTGAGATGCGTCTCCGTCGATCGATGCGGCAAGCCAAGGCGTTCCTATTTTTCATTAGTGCCGACTATCTGGTGCGATCGTCCACAAAATTAGGGAAATAAACGGCGAAATGCGCATTCTTGACGAGGTCTATTTCGACCGGGCATATTCTCCGCTTTGTGGGTTTATATGAGGTTTATAATCTGCTCGTAAGCTGTGACAGAAGCAGACGAACAATATCCGGTATAAAATCTCCACGGACAAACATTGACCGTGTCGTAAAGTTAGACGAGACGCCACCAGTCGGGTCGAGCCTGCAAACGATCGCCGATAGAGACAAACGGTCCCAATAGAGTTTTATTTGCAGAGCATTGCCTTATTCACGAGCCAAAGCCGTTATGTATTAAAGCTAGGACGCAGATAGCATCTGGCGGGGAAGCGATCAACCCACGCCAGACAATACTGTGAATTATCAAACGAAATCACGAGTCCTGGCCAACGAGACGACTCGATGCAATGGATGTTGCGGTCTGCATCCAACCGAACCGACGATTTATTGAGCCGGTCCTGTAACTAATCCCATTCGATGCGCACACTCGCAAAACTTTGTAACACGTGAAAACTACGCTCCGGCGGTTTTGTCCGCACGCACCGACCGATAAACAAACTGTTCATGCAAATAATTCGTGATGAAATACCTAGCACGTGAGCAATATCTTAATAATATGTTCGTATATAGGAGCCTCCTGATTGCGAGCATTCAACTGTTATTTAATATGTTCGACTGGAGCATTGATCAAAGTTCAACTTTGGATCTTAGATTGTTACAATCAGGTTCAGCAATGTTTGTGGTGAGAGAGGTTCCTAGTGTTATCTCTAGAACTATGCTCCATCCAACAGAAAAAAATAGGTAACATCTAACTCATTTTTAGGGTTCCGTACCTGAAGGGTGGCAAGCGGGAACCTATTACTAAGTCTCCGCTGTCCGTCCGTCCGTCTGTCACCGATCAACCGAAATAGGCAGAAAGCTGACATTTTCAGAGTTGGTGTATTTCTATTGCCGGTATATAACAAAACATAATGAAACACGCCGATTTTAAGAATTAAAAGAAGTACCCCTACATGAAATTGATGGTATGGCCATTTTTTAGTCATTTTGTTTTATTTATTTGTTTATCAGTGAAAACTGGGCTCTCCCGATCTTATCGGAAAAAAACTTTAATTACAGGTATTGAGTTTTGTGCTCAGTTTTTTTTTCATTATGCGATTAATAATTGTTCATTCGAATTATAATAAATAATATTAAGTTTTTTATTTTTTATTTTATTTTATTTATAATATTTGACTATATTTCTGTAAAAAAATTACTCAATTCTATCCACTTCCGGTGTCAATGAGCAAAGTGTTTCGTTAACCTGAGTACATAGTTCAATACTTACATACATCAAATACTAAACTTTTTTTTCAATGTTTCGACGTACGGCCTTGAATGTAGTCCTATCTAGTATTTAATATTTTATTATTAAAAATTAAAAAGGTACACTCGTACAAAAGACTGTCGTTAAACGTTTTTCCGTGTACAATGGTACGGAACCCTTCGTGTGCGGGTCCGACGTCCTACTCGCACTTGACCGGTTTTATTATTCATTGCGGTGTTCTTTCTTCTTTTAGTTGAAATTTACAAAGATATGGTAGGTAATTGTGTAGTTTCATGAAGTTGTATTTTGAGTATAATACGCCCCATAAATTGTCAGAGATACCAACATGGCAGTCGCAGAAGAAGTTTGCAATAGAGGTACAATTCCAACAAAATTAACAACGAGATAATTTAGCTCCAACGTTGTACGTGCTGCTGTATGCCCTAATTAAATGCCCGGTTTAGATAAACTATGTAGCTACATATTTAGGCTGAAACAAATGGCGAGACAACAGTCGTGTGGACGTGCCATCGATGGCTTTACATACCACAGATCCTGTTTGCCGGCGCATCGAGAGTCGGCTTAGCAGCGAGCTCCAAACCTCACCGTAATTCAGCCATTAAACACATTACATCTCTCACCAATCAATAAAATGTTAGTTACCAGTTAGTAATGCAGTCAGTTGAATAGCGCAAATAAACTAAAAACGGATATTGTTTTACTTCGCGACTTCGAGGACGGTCACGTCGACAGAAAAATATTATTCACAATCAAATCTACGAAATGAAAACAGAACTTCTTTATCGGTGCAGTGACAAAGAAACTGGAACAGCGAAACGATGTATTGCATTTCGCGAAAGGCGGACATTGCTTCATTTTTATCAACTCTCGCTGCTCGGCTACTCTGAAACTTCTGGTAATGGCTAGCACTAATATAGTGAAGTCTACTATATATAAGTATATTATATTCAAAGTTTATAAACAAAGTATACCTACCTACTTAAAAAAACATGTTTTAAACAAAATCTACGGCGTGCCACACACACGAAAACTTAAGTTCTTTGCTAAACAAAACTTTCTTAAAACTCAGACGTGCTTGTTTTGAGAGAAATTTCTTGGCATGCCTCATTTGCCAAATAATGTGTTCTCAGATTGAGTTAAATGTTCAAAGCAACATATGGACCACAAGAACTTACCAAATTTAACAAGCATAAATAGTCAAAGTTATACATCATAATACTTACATTTGACAAAAGACGCTGATAATTTATTTTTCACACCATCTGTTCGACAATATAGCATGCAAACCTTAGGTAAAGCAAGTTATTATAGCGCTTGGGTTTAGCCGGTTCATAATGTTGTACTAAATTTCATTATTACTCGCTGGTTAATAATGTGATTTTCGCTACTCATAGTTCTTATTGTTATGCCCTTTAATTCTAATTTAAGACCGGGTTCGGTGACGCGCCGAACTTATTTGAAAATGTAACTGATTTGAAAATCGAGCTGGCCACGGCAACCTGAATGGAACACGTTAAATAAAACAAAAGACGCGAGTATTGTGAGAGACTCTATATACGTAGTAAAATTGCAAAGATTTTATAAAAATAGAAGATAAATTTCTATTGTCTTCCCACGACTGGACTAATGTATTAAACATGAATGTTTACTTTAAATTTGCTTTAAAAATGCTGATTTTAGTAGCCTTGCTTTTTATTGCCTCGGAAATAGTGAAAAAAGTAATGTATACTCCTCGGGGATAGAGCTATTTTTGTATTGGGCGCGCTCGAAACCCTTACTGCACTCAGGGGTCAGTCCTAACATGTTGACAGTCCAGTGCCCCCGTGATGTGGTGTCGCGGTGAAGCTTTCTGGTAAGTCCCCCCCCCCCCCACCCACTGCTGGGTATAGGCCTCTTTTCTGATACGCCACCTACTCCGGTCCTGTGGCTCCCGCATCCACTGCTTACCGGCTATGAAGGTGATGTCGTCCGTCCACCTGGCTGGTGGTCTGTGTAATGGGCGTTTGCGGTTCTGGGTAGCCGCTCAGTTACCGCTTTGGTCCACCTACCGTCTTCCGCTCGTGCCAAGTGTCCTGCCCACCCCCACTTCAGTCGACGACCTTAGTATGACGTCTTATTTCTGTATTCCAAATACGATCCAGAAGTCTGATGCCTAATTTGGAACGCTCCATGGCCCTGTATGCGACTTTTATTTTGTGCATGTTCACCTTTTTCAGGGTCCATGTTTTGGCACCATATGTAAGCGTGGGTTATAAACCCTGGTCTTTATGTTTTGAGGGATCTTGGACTTAAAAACGTATTTCAGCTTCCCGAAAGCGGCCAAACCCAATTGAACCCGTCTGGCAATCACCTTTTCTTGAGATTCTCTGCCAAGGACAAACACTGTCCAAGATAAACATTACTGTCCATTGCCTCAATAGGGCTATTACCGACGATTATGTTCGCTATTGATATTATTCGTCATTTTAGTCTTGCACATGTTCATCCTGAGGCCGACCTGGACCTTTTGGAGACTTCCCACGTCTTCAGCTATGAGTACCAGATCAACTGCGAACCTCAGTTACGTGCCGTCAATGTTTACACCATTTTCTCCCCACGACAGAGTCTTCAGTGCGTCCTCAAGGACATTGGTGAAGAGCTTGGGGGAAATAGTGTCACCTTTTCGAACACCCCGAATTAAAGCACGGGGTTGATTAGCTCAATCAATAAGCACCTGCATCGTCGCGAAACAGTACAGCTCCCGGAGGATACTCACATATCCATTAACACATACCCATTGTCAGATGCCCGATATCGCATGTGATATTGGCTTTACAGCAGGAGAAGGGACTGTGCAAGAGTAATATTGGTCTGCCGTGGCAAGAAGTTCCTAAGTCGCCTGAGGGAATGGAAAGACGCAAAGACCCGTCTGCTGATCTCGCAAACATGTGGAGAACAACACAGCTGGTTATCAAAGAATACCCCGAGATTGTTTGCCTTAGCACTATATTGTAGTACCATTATAAGTTACAGGAACAATAGCTTTCTGTAATAAACAAAAAGAGTGCCGACAATCATTGCTTGCGATTTGATCGGGTTAACCAAATAGCCCATGGTACAAGACCCAGTTTTTCAAATTCTCGAGATCAGCGTTCAACATGTCCGCGGATGAAACTAAATCGCATGGGGGGAAAATGGCGTTAGATTTGGAGATCTTATGCGTAGAGATGATACGAAGTAGAGAGATCTTCGGAGATGGAGTTGATAATGACTGGAAACAGGAGCGGAGAAAGAATACCATCTTGAGGCACTCAAAGTCTCCTCAGAGTTAATGCGCTGCTGACGATCTCTCAGGTAAGAGACGAACCAGTGAACCACATGCGAAGACCTATTCAAAGAACCCAGCACCGCAACCAGAATATCAAATTAGGTAAAATAGAGATAGGCCGGTAGTCTTTGAAGGAGTATCGGTCATTTTGGGCAGTGGGATTCAGATCAGATCAGAAAAAGAGCTGACCGATAATAATGTGAGTGAGGCAACTCTTAAAGAACACTGAATCATCTGATGGCTAATGTTGTTTTGAAGGTTATAGCTATCACTGCCATTCTAGTTGTGCCGATTCCAAAGAGACTAAATTTGAACGGTGAGGTACAGCCTGCAGCCTTCAGCCGTAGACGATGAAGGTTTGCTGGGGCTTGCCAACACCATGATAAACTTCCAGACTCTACAGACACTCATAAATGTGGCGCCGCTTGGCATATGAACCATAATGAACTACCACTAGAATATATATATATATATATTTATGATAAACCTCAAAACAAAAATAACAAAAAAACATTTTGAATATTTTACATCGTTGAGAAACTTTGGTAGCTTTTTTACGAGCACTAGATGAAGTTTTTCCTTCGTCAATATTTTTTTGTACCAACAAGAAAAATCTATTTGCTCTTTTTCCGGAAATTTCGGGATATCAACCAAGAAGTGTACCCTGGAAATTTATGAGCCCTGTCCTTGAACTGTGGAAGATTCAACTCGAGCCAGACTAGACGATGCTCGGTGTGACATACCGGATCCTGACGGTACAGCTGAAGTGGTGACACCCAGAAGTTTCTTTATATAGGGCTATTGTAACTTACAAGTTGGTCAGCAGAATGACTTCCTTTTTTTTCTTGTATTGTAGTCAAGAGCCATGGATCAATCTGGAAATCCTAGCACTGCTTATAAGCAATTATTTTCCTTTGTATGTGGAGAACATAGTCATATCACGTTTGTCGTGCCATTTCAAGACAGTTATATTGCTGCAAGGCAACTTCTCCCGATTTAAGTTTTCCTGTACAAGTAGTCCTCTTTTTTTCTATTCACAGTGTCTAGACGACCCTTTTGACGACTTTTCAGGTGTTTTGCCAAGGGAATACTAGTGTAGTAGTTATCTTTGCCATTTCTCGTCCCTCATCAAGATATTCTTCCGCAAGCAGGACCACAATGCTCCCAGATGTGTCTATTCCATACGTTTGTTGACTTTCACCGTAGTATATTTTATAACCCAAGTTATATGCTTCTGAAGTATAAAGTTCATACTTTCGTGACGTTAAAAGTATGTACTGCCTGAATTGAAGCCTTCCTCGCAAACTCATCAACAACCAGTGCCTCATCTATGGTATAAATGATTCTTGCGTTTCGGATGATAAGATCCAATAAGGGTCTAATTTTGTAAATTCTGTTTTCATTGACACGATGTTATTCAGTATCTGCAAAAAGCCAGCAGCATAACAAGAAATTAATTTTATTGTATGGCATATTTATCTTATATACAAGAAGATATTATAGAGAGGATAATTCTTCCAATAGTAAAAGGTAAATTTGTTGAATGATATCGTCATCTACAATACTTCGAAATATGGCGTTCACCGATGTAGTTGAATCAAATAAAATAGATCGTTTAGTCGGAGTATTGTTATGTTTCTCTCGGTATGTTATTTACCTCAGTGTTCCAGTTATCTGGTGGTTGAACCAACAATCTTATCTGTCTTCCAATTCAACGACGTCGTATAGTAGGAACGTCACCTTCGTCATGTCACGAACGTTCAACGTCTCCGTCACCATTCAAATCCATGCCTTCAGTAATTCCATAATGTGCATTTCCTCTTTGTTGACTATCCGATGAATTGGCTGCAGTGGATGACTGGCGGCGATTCACTTCTTCATGTCTTTTTTTGTATAGTCTCACATCTTTATTGTATACTGTTATCTCGGTCCAGTCAGGATACTTCTTCCTAAAAGGAAATTAAGACTTTATAAAGGAAATCAATCGTACTTACTGTTGAAATATCCACAAACTGTGATGATGTGGTGAATGAAATTAATGATGAATGATGATATATATGTCGCAGGCATTTTGTATGATTCCGCCGTTTACATACGGCGTCGCCAGTTTATAAACGCTCGCTGTTATGTAATATGCCGAAGGCAAATTGACACTCCTTTATGTTTTTAGTATGTTTTGTTGTTCTTACATGTTCAACCTAACACGAAGGATAAAGGGGGCTTCGCTTCGCTCACCTTCTTTACCCTTCACCTAAGCTACCGCAGTGTTTTGCCCTGATAATTTGCTATTTTAATTTCAATTTGTCAATTTGTCTTCGGCATATTACATAACAGCGAGCGTTTATAAACTGGCGACGCCGTATGTAAACGGCGGAATCATACAATTTGCCTGCCACATATATAATATGAATGATATATCATATCTTCCAAGATTTCGTCTTATTCATATAAAAAATCTTCTTGCAAATGCGAATCATTCTCCAACTCTGAAAAAACACTCTCTGCACACTACCTTCGAGAATTCTTCGAATATCTCTTTCTGATAAAAGCGCCATTAGTATCACGAGAAAATGCAAGACGCACAATGATTTATCTATTGATCAACGCATAAGGTAAAAAAATACACATTTGAATTAAATAATTGACCAAGCCACCTAGTTTGGAGATTGGCAAAAAATGCGACCTGTAGGCGAGAAAACACTAAATACGGACGTCTTTAGTCTGTTCCAGCCTACAGGTCGCTTTTTCAATCGCTTTTGACGAAAATTGGCACACAAGTTCCTTGATTCAATTAAACGTTTTAGTCAGCCGAATTTTTTTATTTGGGGGAAAATAGGGGGGAAGGGGGAAGTTTGATTTAGCGTTATTTATCGACGGATTTCAATCAAATTTAAGAAGCATACCTAGGATTGCATTCTACACAAGATGTTGCAAGAAAATATCAAAAAATATCAAAATAACAATAGGGGGGAAAGTGGGTAAAAATTTGCTCTAGCGTTATATATGGACGTGTTTTTTTTTAAATGAAGCTAGGCTAGCGAAGCTACTGTTCTCGCAGAACCATTAGTTATATTGCACTACCCTCATTTTTACCACAAGTCCGTGAACCCATATTGGGTTCATGTAAATTGTTACTCACAAGTCCGTTGCCCCGGTGTAGGTTTCACGTGAAAAACTTAAAATATTTTGGGAAAACATAAACAAAATTCAGAAAAGTTAATGATACTCTTGAAACATCTTAATTTGTGTAAATCGTAGAAACTGGGTTGGACTTACCGGAAGTTTCATTTTCTATGTAAGGGGACTGTTAACGTGTTAATTCCCGATTGAATGATGCCCTCGCTACATTCGGAAGTTTAATCTGGAGTCCCTCGTTACATTCAGGATTCAATATCGCGCGCGTGACTTAAAACAGTGCTTTGTCCCCTTGGTGTATAATTCATTATTTCAACCCCCTGGTTTATGATGCCACATAATATGTCATGCAAACCTTACGTATAGCAAGTCATTATAGCCCTCGGCTTTAGTCGGGTCACAATGTTGCACTGAATTTTCATTACAACCCGCTGGTTAATAATGTGAATCAAGTATTTTAGTTCTTATAATTATATCCTTAAAGTCTATTTGCTGGCATTAACCATAAACATAAAACAAAAACTTAAACATTTATATACAGGCACAAGCATTGCTTCTGGCACCACACTAGTATACCCTGTGTCGTGGGAATCAGAAACAGCAACATCACTCATATAAACTTCCAAGACCTGTTTTTTTCTTCTTCATCCCCAGCCGCGGATTGTACCCGGGAAATCCCTCATGGAAGGCAGAGCCACTACTCTGCGCCACAGAAGGGAATGGCTCCACTTTATTTACATAAATGTCTTTCATAATTACATAAATAAATAAATGTAGTCCATTAATGTCCCCACCAAGGGGCACAGGCATGGCAGGCAAAGCAACAACCGCAGCGCCACAGAGGTCGTCAATATATAACAAAATACAGAAAACCGTCAAAATTAACAACGTCATTCTTACCCCGTTAACAACAAAGGTTCAACCCACAAAAAAGCCATGGGTCCATGGTCCCCAGGGTCCTAGGAATCTAAGCCAATACCATTATTAAGTCACACCTAATCGAAACCCGAACCAATGAGTGGAAGTTAATTTTGCTCTGCAGATAGATACTTGCAACCCCCGTACACCCAAGGTCTACGCCACATACTTTGGGAAACCTCCACAGCGACTAGCTCAAGAAACTTGCGAATGCGACAAGGTCCATGCCATCTGATTTCCATTACGATGATAGTGACAATGTTGATCAGTTGTTGAATGACCAAGAATGTGTGACTATTCTCAATAATTATGATGAACAGAGTTTTTATCAGGACATCAATACGAGCAACCCATCATAGAACAAAATAACTGTTAATTCAAATATCCAAACCACCTTTGAAATTGCTTATTGATACCGGATCCTATCAATCGTTTCTATCGCCTGAAGTCATCCAACAATTTTAAACTGAATACCCACCCACTTGACATCGATCCATTCACAGCGACCAGCCTTCACTAGACGACAACAAGGGCCTTACCACATAAAAATAAACTACTGTTCTAGACTGATTTAAAAACAAGAATGTATGGGATTTGACGTTTGTATTGAGGTTAAACGCTGATTAATATTTTTTCACACCATTCGAAAAAGTAAGTTTTGCTCCACGACGAGAGGGAGCAAAATGCTACTTTTCTGTTTAAGCTACTTTTTTAATTAATTCATTGGCATGTAGCATTGACGCAATGTGCCAATTGAACACAGATCTTAATAAAATAATCGATTGTAATTTCATCGTAGTCGATTAAAAACGAACATGTTTTTAGTTTTAACGTTAACAACGTTAAGTATATGAAAATTTATGAATTTTTCGTAATATTAAAAGAATAAAACAGAATAAATTATATGTTTTACTGAAATCAAAACTATCGATGACTGTTATTGTGATATAATTAATATTGATATCCGATACCATTGTAATATTCGATTCGATTATTTTTACACATATTAAAAGTAGCACAGGAATATTTTATCTGTTTGTTGTATTCCCTTCAAAGTATAGTTATTTCATTATTTTTAGAGCATTTTATTTCAATTTTCCTCATAGTCGGTGTGAAAAGTAGTATGTGTCACTCAGGAGCAAAATTATTTTCGTCATGGCCGTTAACGCTTGAATCCTTCGTTACGCTCAGGATTATATCTTAGAATCCTTCGCATCACTCTGGATTCAATGTACCGCCCTCTCTTTAAATACATCATTTTGCTCCCTTGTGACACAAATAAGTATTGTGGTAACACAGCAAATGATTACTTAATTGAGATCCCACTGACACCAGAATTCCGAGACAAAGGAACTGCTAAGTTCTTTGTTTATAAATACCACAACGTTTTCAACAGCCTAATTGCTTTCAAACTTCTCGAGCAGTTAAGAGAGAGAAAAGATCAAAATAAAATGGAACTCGTGATAGGAAATGCTACAATAATATTGCCATACTTGAGTCAGAAGTGTCAACCTTATTTGAAGCGCTAATAAAAGCTAGAGTGACCTGTATTGTGAAAATCCATATTCAAATTCAAAATTCTTTATTTTCAAAAAAAATATTTTTTGCGTCTTCTCTACATTGGACCACTGTGGGAGAAGAAGGGTAAAGAAACTCCCACAGGTTGTTTTTAGATCTCTTTTAAATACAGGTTTTGTTTAACTAGTACACATATTACGTATTTCAAATAATATTCAGGAATAAATAAATAATAACAACATTATTAAGCGAGTTCTGTGTTGAGTAAAATTAACACCATCAATCTTGGCATATATGTATTCTTGCATATCGTAATATCCCATTTATAAAATGGTTTTCCATGATTTTTGAACTGCTCATATGGCTATTTCTAAATCTCCAGAAGTCCCTATTGTAGTAGAGAATGCCTTGAGTCCAAACCGGAATGCATCCATGATTATTTCTTGGATTAACGTTACAGCTATCGCTAATTTTGGAAAATTTTGAAAGATCTTGTGTTTATATACTTATATTTTCAAAAATAAATTAGATTGCTTCAGGGTGTGTCAATTTCTTGAAAGTTCACTTAGGGTGTTCAACAGCACTGTAATTATTTGCCGATCTTTTAGTAGCTCAATCAGATCTGGTATTTCTGTAAGTGCGTTGGCTATCATTGACAAATCCTATTCGCCAATTTCTTCGTCATCGGTGTTGATTTGTTAAGGGATATGTTAATTGTTTTGAATCTCTACTCGAGATAGAGCGTCAGCATTGGAATTGGTAGAACCCTTTCTAGGGTTCCGTACCCGACCGGTGCCAAACGGGACCCTATTACTAAGCCTCCGCTGTCCGTCTGTCCGGCCGTCTGTCACCGGGCTCTACCGGATTAACCGAAATAGATAGAGAGCTGAAATTTTCATAGAGGGTGTATTTCTATTACCGCTCCAAAAAAAATAATTAAACATACGGGTTTTAGTACCCACACATGAGATTATTTGTGTGACCATTTTCTTTGCCATTTCGTTTTATTTGTTTATCGGTACGCAACTGAGCTGCACATTCCCAATCTTATCGGAAAATTCCTTTAATTGCGGCTATTGAGTTTTGTGCTGCATATAACTAATTATTTGTCATCATGCGATTAATAATTACTCATTCGATTTATTTCCATTTACTTTTCATTTCCATTACTTGATTTTTTCTATCTTATTTGATTTTATTAGTTACTCAATTGCTATTCACTTCCATTTTCAATGAATAAAGAGTTTCGTTAACCTGAGTGCATTCACTGGCCTGCAAAACTAAGTATCACACTTTTAAAATTGCAATAACTTTTTAAGTACACAAGATATACTTTCAAAATAAAAAGAACACGAAAAAGAGTTTTATTTTGTACTATCGATTTAAGGAAAGTTGATGAAATTTGTTATATAACGTTTTTTATTTTAAATAACAAACTTCTATAGTTTTGAAAAAAAACAAAAAAAAGTGTAGTAATACATAATACTACTTGCATACACAAAACTAATTTTCAATGTTTCGATGTACGTATATTATATAGTAATATTCGTATTCTATAGTAATTTAATATTTTATCACTAACAATTAACAAAGTATAAGTAAGGATGTCATTTTACGTTTTTCCGTGTATAATGGTGTGAAACCCTTCATGTTCGGTTTTATTGTATACGATATTGTAACTTATGTCAATTTTAGTTTCCGCCAAATGAGTCTTGATTTTGGTTCAAGCGGACAACAGATGTGCAAATAATCCTTTAAATTCTAATTCAATTATAGCAAACAAAAAAAATGTTGGAGAAACATTCGCCCACATCTACAAACTGACGATGACATCATAACGTCATTAAAACTGCTAAGATTCAATAAAAATAGAACATACAAATTGTACTATCTTTGTGCAACTGGAATAATGTATCGGACATAAATTTTATTTTTATTTTATTTAAAAAAAAATGCTGTGTTTTGCAGCCTCGTTTCTTATTGTCTCGAAAATATTGAGAAAAGCCGAGGCAATACAGCTGTTTTATCTTGTACGCGCTTGAACCCCTCACTGCACTCAGAACTCAGTTTTAATTCTCTCGCGAAAACACCCTCAACGCTTAATATCACGCCCATGACATAAACTGGTGCTTTATTCCCTTGGTGTTTAACTACTATATGTATAGGAAACTTCGTAATTTCGTAATTTCTTAATTGTTCTTACAAAAAAGACACACACATAATCTATAGATTTAATAGAAAAAACATGTACAGCAAAAACACATACAAATGCGAGCTTTGATCTAACAAGGGAGAAATCTCTTTCAAGGAAGAAATTCCAGCAAACCATGTTGGATAGAAAAGATGATGCTGGAGCGGGGGACGACTTGAGCGTACTATAAAACTATAATTCTAGTAAAAAATTATTATAATGAGTACACATATAATTTACCTACTGTTATATCTAATTGCACATGATGTCATTGTTTCACTTACACATGGGCATTTATTGCAATCTCCCTCAAACTGTACTTATTTCATTGTTAAGTGTTACTTAAGCCTATTTATTGCTTATCCTATAAATATGAACAGTATACAGACAGCATTTCCTTAATGTTGCTAGAACCCTTACACCCAGCCATATAGAGAAGTTGCATTGCGAAATTGAATAGGTACCTACGTCGGGAAGGCAATCTCCTCAACCTGATGTCGTACGAATAGATATGCGCCTACTTACTTACGTCGTATAATGCGAGAACCATGTTATGTTTGTAACTCAAGGTGGAAGTGTGGAGGAAGGTAGGCAGAATCTCAGCGGGTCTAATTAAACAAAAATAGGTTTAGTGCGAGAAAGGCTGTGGAGATAGAATTCCGTAGTTTGTTAAAAGTTTTATTCTGTGGTAGTTAATACCTTTAAGTACTAGGACTAGAACTACGACTGTTGCACAAACATGCCGGTCCTGCCTAGGTTTGCTGGAAGAAATATCTATTTAGAGATAAGCTCGCCTCTGCATTCATGAATTGTGTAATTTTACCATTATATTTCTGTGTTTTAAAGAATATGTTTTATTCTTTATATCCACAACTATACTGATCCTTTTATTTTTTTAAATAACGTTATGTAGGTCTTTACCTAAAACTGAAGAAATCTGTGATAAAAATAATAAGAAATGTATGCTTTAAATAGGGCAGGCATAATTTAGAGGAAAATCAGAAATCAAAAACAAATTATTTGCAAACTGTACGTGTGACTAGTCTCATGGGCCTCCTAAACCTGAGCTCCGTGGTCTAGTGGGTTTCACACTTGGTTCTCATGGAGAAGATGCAGGTTCGAATCCTGAAATGAAATGAGATAAGTCATTTATCTTAAGTACATGGAAGTTCTAACGGTGATGGAAAACATCGTGAGGAAACCTTTAATCTCCATAGCAGCAGCAATGGGCTAGCCTCCTGTCTAGCAAAATAGAGTATGGAATAACTGGCTAAAAGTGGGCACAATTGTGCCTCTGCCGTCCCGTATGGGAAAAGTTGTGGAAAAAATAAAACTATCCACACTTATCGGCGAAACTACTGACCCAAAAAAATATAACGTAAAATAGGTATATTTACTTAAATATTACAGGACAAAAATTCAATAGATTGATATATACAAAGTTATAAATACACCTGGTTACTTACATGGAGTATGAAAGTAGCCGCACCAATTACTTTTTAAACAATATTTTGCTATCTAAGCACACCGGAAAATTAAACATACCTCATCTCCATGCAAGAAACTTGAATACCATTGTGCGGTGGTAAGGAACCCTTCGTGCACGAGTGCTACTCGCACTTGACCTTTTATTTTATTTGGTCCGCGTTTCAAGATCTTTGGTGATTCGAGCTGTTAATTAGAATGTAGTGAAAGTCATGTGTTCTGGGAACACAAATTAAAAAGATACTTTGCCTCCCTAGGGTGCAAAGTGCTATTTTGCTCTCTGTTCATCGGGAATAAATGAGCTCTTTTCATTGATCAAAATATTTAAAACACCCCGATACATCAAATGAAAACATGAAAGACTCTTTGTTTCCTTGTTATGTTGATAACATTCAAAACACTCAACCGATTTTGATACAATATAGCTTGAACCGTTGCAGTGAAGTCCCAATAAAAATCGCATTAAAATTCGTCCACCTGTTTGAGCGCTATGATGCAAAGTAGAGATACAGGGACAGACACACAGACAGACGCGTCAAACTTATAGCACCCTTCTGTTTCATCGAGGGTTAAAAATAAGTAAAATGTCGTTTGTTCACAACCAAAAATTGTACGACATTGATGGACCATATCCCTCAAATTATAGGTCTATAATTTGCAAAATGTAAAATAAGTGGTAAATGTAAAATAAGTAAAATCAAAGTCAAATTATAGACCTATAAATGTTAAATAAGTAAAATGTCGTTAGTTCATAACCAACAGACCTATAATTTGACGGATATGGTCCAGAGGATTATGAGTTTGAAGTAGCGTAAACAGACAGGCCTACAGTTTCTTCCAATATGTGGCTTTTGGGACATGGTCTTACGTTTTTGAGCACAATTTTTATTTGGAGGCTAGTAACATTGATATTGAATTTATTCATTCTTACTGGTTCATCAACAACATACTAGTCGAGATAAAATAATACAATACAATAACAATTCAATTCAATTCAAAAAATTCTTTATTTAATAAGATTATTTTTAGAATTACAAAAACTCCCACAAAACCACATTTCGCAGTTTGTCTGTGGGTAGACAGTCTTACTAATTATTAATGCTACTCACGTTAGCATTAAAATAATTATTATAGTGACTAAAGAATGAGATCTTACTTATAAAATCTTAACTTTATAATTAAATAACAGTGGTAAAAACCCCATCAGGATTAGACAGGCCATCCAATAAGTACTTCTTATATAAGCGTTTAAATTTATATAATTTTTCTTCGGATTTATTTACTAGTGGAATGGAATTAAATATAAGTGGTATTTGTCTTTTGAGAGTTCTTCCCCCATAATAGCTGTTTACTCTATGGGTGCTGATTTTAAAAAGTAGATTATAGTTATTCTTACATTTTTGTTTAGTTTTTACATTTAGTAGTAATTTAAGGAATCTGATTTGGAGAGCTTCTATTCTATTTTGTCAATGTGTGTTTTAAAGGTTAGACCATAGCAGTGCAGAGCATAACCCACCACTGAGTCCACTAGAGCTATGTATAGACATTTTATTACCGAAGTTGTTACTCGATAACTTAGTTGTTTGTATTTACCCAGTAATATCCTAAGTTTGTTTGAAAAATGCACGATATGTTTGGTCCATCCAAAGTTTTCATCTATTTTAGTGCCTAGATATGTTATAAATGATGCTTTGGTAATAGGTTTACATGTGCAGTTTCTTCTGTTGCTGTGAAAACATTGCATGTGGGGTTTGGCGTACACAAAAAAGGGGAGTGGATAACTAGAAGTTGAGTTTTGTCTGCACAGGCTGTTGACGTGCATGAGGTAGCACACAGGCCCGCAACCCGAGCCCTGTGGCACGCCGCAGCCAGTGTGCTGTAATGGTACACGAGAGTCAGTACATTTGATACTTCATTTTGCGTGACAGAGGGCTAGCCCATCGCCGCGCTGTTTTGAATACGAGAGTCGGTTCATATAACGTTTGGGGTTTTGAGTAGCTCAGGGTAAGTTAGCAAAAAATAATGAGCCGAGCGCGTGGGATGGTTCGAGGAAGGTTACAGGTCAGGTTTTTTGCCGCATTCCTGCGGAAGTGTAGGGATCAGAGCCGATTTGGCTGCACGCTGAATAAATTATGAATAACTAAATAATGGAAGGTTATTATGGAACGATACGCAGAAAGCTATTATGTTGACTGCAAATATACAATTGCGTTTGTTTGGTACGATTTGGCGAGTTTGACATCACGAGTCTGAATATCATTCTAGTGATCTTTGTCTAGCGCGCTAGCGGTCGGGAAGGCTTAAATTAATCGCAACAAGCTTTTATGGTCAGCCATCAACAGATTTCGTGTATCGGCAATACCGAATGACTTGAGTGATAACCTACGGTTGATCATAGTGAATATGCGTACACACAATTTGTAGAACGGCGGATCTGCATGGCATGGTTGAAATTAGACCCTGTGTAGTTAGTGATAAGAAGCTTCGCTTGGGCAGAGCGTGTTCGCAAAGGACGCCATTTTTTTTCAGACATGTGGGGTCTATAAATACGATTGCGGGGGTAGGGAATCCATTCAGTCTCATCGTTAAGCTACTGTGACAGTCGTCTTTCAGCAGTTCTAAACAGTTTTGGTCTGCCGTTTTACGCGTCAGAACTGGACGAATTGTGATTGCGAGTTTCAGTGGATTTTCGTGAGTGTCTGAAGCGCCGAGATATACCTCGGTTCCTATCCTTTAAATCAACCTACTCCAAATTCCAAAACTATCCTTGGGTCGTTAGATAAGAACTTGTAGGTAATTGATCTGAGTCTGAGTCTGGGCTTGGAGCGACCCTAAATTCCTTTTTCCTTCACCATAGGGTTCCTGGATTGGCTCTTAGGATATTCGCGGGCTAATCCTCTCCTCATTCCTTTTGAGTAGCGAGTTTTGAAATTCCCACACACACAGTCATTAAACATACAAGCACATTCAAATCAAACTCAACCATTTTCGAGTGGTGTCGATAATGGACGTGGTATAACACTAGGATTTTAGACTAGGCTAGACAGGAGTTTAGTTGCGGCTAAACCTAGGTTGGCAGGGCATAGGGAGACTGTTTGATCGATGAGGTTCCGCGGATGGAAATAACAAATTCAGAACAAAGTTAAACCGGTGTCAACACAGATAACCTATCCTGTTGATATTTTGACATTTGAGTGTTGTCGGGGACGCGCGAAGAGATCAAATTACAGTCTAAAGTTCATTGTTTAGGACCGGGTAGATTGTTTTGCTTTGTCTTGGGTCAGTTTGGATTCAAGTTGCATCTTTAAATTAAATGTAAATTTCGCTGGGTGTAGGCTGAGTCAAATATATATGATTAGGCTCGGCCGAAGTCATGCTGAGGTCAGTGAAATTCATAGATCGGTATTTATCGAACTATGCACTTCGCTATGGTGAGGGTTAGATCTCCTAAAGCGCTAATGACAACGTTTCGATAACATCCAGCTCAAATTGCGCAGAGTTGAAAGTTTCAAAACGTTACGGACCTTTTGAGGTAACCGCTAGTTCAAACGCATTTCGGAAAATCAAATCGCAATTGTGTAAACCGGTCTATTCGGATCGTTATTGCCGTGAACTAATTATATAATTGGAACCACCACAAGCCGCTACTAGCGAGCACATGAAATATCATTGAGTACTCACGTCGTAAAACTACGACGGATATCTATACGATATCCCAAACAAATATTATAAATTGTGGTCGACCACTAAAAGAAGTTCCAAGCGCCCATATATACAAAAAAATAAATGGTACCATCACACAAAATACAACAACGATCGATCTGGCGCAATACACCCCTAACTGATGCGAAATACCGGCTTGCGGGCTTATATGCTTTCTCTGTCTAATTTGAAACACTAACTTCCTGAACCAATCTTCGTTCGACTATTGTACGCCTAACGAACTTCTCAACGAGCGAGAAATTCAGACTTATCATTCTTAACTTACAATTTTACAGCTGAATCGGGACATCTCCTTTGGGGTAGATAGAATAGACGATCATAGCTACTGATAGCGGTGGCTCGACCTTAGCCTTTAATGCCGTTACAGATTTTCTGGTGCCGTGACCGAAGGATATCCTAGATAGTCTGATATCTAGATATTCTATAAGAATCAAGGTCTAACGCGTTACTTTTAAAAATAACACAACGTGGAAACGATTTTAAACAGTTCAGTTTTGTAAGTAAGAAATAAGCAACAACAAAAAAAAAGGGGCATTATTTTCACAATTCTTCGAACGAGCCGACGGTTTAGTGTTCAGGAAATAATGGGCCGGCCTAGGCGGGTAGTACAAGACGATTCACTTTCGCAGACAAGTGAAATGGCGTCAGGACAGGTGACGCAATCGTTATCTGAAATAGTGAATAGATTAGACAGTTTGGAAAGGGGTTCCAGCACGAGCAATGCTAGTAGGACTTCAGACAGACAGACTGACAGACAGGAACTAGAGACGTTCGAACAATCGGTAGAAAAACGTCAATCGTGCATAGTGAAAATGACACAGAAGTTGCCAACATTCGATGGGCGGAGTTCGGAAAATCCGATGATTTTCTTAAGAGATTTAAAGGCTTATATTAAAGTCTCGGGAGATAGTTCGAGAGCTTTGATATGGGCAACGGATAGTTTGGTAGGAATTGCAAAAGGTCGAATGAGCATATACAGAGACTCATGGCGAACCTATTTGGATTTTGAAAAAGATTTCAGAGAGGTATTCTGGGGTGATAATGAACAGGAATTAATTAAACAAAGATTCCTAACTGCGAAGTTCGATTCCAAGAAAGGTCAAAGTATGGAAGAATTCTTTGCCTCACAATTGAACAGCATATATGAGCTTACGATACCGTTTACAGATACGGAAAAAATCAACACGATTTTCAGACAGTTGCCGCGCGATATTCAGGTAGCGTTTTTTGCTAGAAAGAAACCAATGTCTATACGAGATGCGGTCGAGTTCCTTCGGCATTTAGAACGGAATGTCGATGGGGAATTAAGTGCGTTGCAGAGTTCGGAGACAATGAATACGAACAACTTAAGGCGGAATAGCTACATGCGAGGGCCATATCGTGCTATGCGAGTAAATACGATGCGATTAACGCGGTGAGTCGTAGGAATAATTATAACGTGGGAACAAAGGCACGAAACGAATTTGGGACGCGCGCTCGCGGTTATTTTCGCGGTAGAGGTAGACAGCCTCAGGCTAGTTTCAAGGCAATAGGGTTCCAAAGGGGCAATGATAGTTCAGATAATACAGAGGCAGGGCAAAGTTCAAGTGACAGGAATAATGTGATAAATCAGAATTCAAAAAACTAGTGGACTCGCGCGGTTCGTTCGCGCTCAGATATTTATTACGGTTTGGATGGACAGCCGATCAAATTGAAAAAAAGCATAGACTGTATGATCTGTGTAATTTGGATTCGAACGTGGGTGTGAATGAATTTATTCAATTATTAGCGCATAAGGCGCACGGATATGCCGTGTGTTTAGATGAAAAATCGATATTGAATTGTATAGGCCGCAATGACAGACGTTTACATACGATATTCAGAGACGACGATTCGACTGAGTGTGGGCGCGATTTATGTAGTACCTTGACATTACCTGAGACAGATGTGTGTATTGGAAATATTGTTGTTAGGAGTTTGATTGATGCGGGCAGCGAAATCAGTGTAATTAGTCGGAGAGCGTACGATGAAGTATGCAGGCAATTGGGAAAACCGACGGAAATACCGATCCCAAGTTTGAGAATCACAGGTGCGTTTGGAGTCAGTAAGGAAAAGGTTGATAAGTTAGTTACGTTACCATTAACAATAGGTGAATGCGTTATCGATACTCCAATGCTAGTATTAACAAGGGTGCCTAAAGATTTAATTTTAGGGTTTGATTTTATACAACAGACGCGAGCCAGTTTAATGTGTGAGGGAAATAAGAGGCTAATTATACGAAGCGCCGGGCGGATGTGTGAAATACCATTAGGTACTGGTCCTAATCAGGATTCTTGCTGTTGTACGATGGGAGTACAGAACCAAGATACCAGTAGAAATATGATAGAGGAATATGTGAATAATTCATCAATACCTGTTGAACACAAAACAAAGTTATTACCAGTGTTAAATAAACATGCAGAGTTGTTTAGCGATAGGGTAGGTCGGACAAATAAATATATACATGAGATAAAAATGAGAGATGAAACGCCTTTCGTAAAACGAAGCTATCCCATACCGTTCGCTTATCGCGATAAAGTAACAAAACGTTTGAAAGAAATGGAACAGATAGGTATTATTAGCAGGCAGTCAACGGATTTCAGCAGTCCATTGACTTGTGCACTAAAGAAGTCAGGGGAGGTTCGTATACTTCTAGATGCGCGCCAATTAAACACGGGAATGGTTGGGGAAGTTGAAACTACACCTTTAATGAGTGAGATATTGCAATCGGGTCGCCGGATAAATTACATAGGGGTTATTGATATCAAAGATGCGTATCTTTCTACACCATTATCAGACGAATCTAAACGATACACGGGTTTTGTATATCAAGGCAGAAGTTATGTTTACAACGTTTTACCTCAGGGGTTGAAAACCAGTGTGGGTTCATTTTCGAGGGCGATGGACTTAATCTTAGGGCCAGAGGTTAGGTCATATTGTTTAAATTTTGTTGACGATTTGGCGATTTTAACTGAGGGTGACTTCGATCAGCATTTGTCTCAAGTGGACACGGTTCTGAGTAAATTGAAAGACGCGGGCTTCACATGTAAACTAAAAAAATGCGAGTTCGCACAAAAAAAGGTCAAGTTATTGGGGCATATTTTGTCTACACAAGGTTTGCAAATGGACCCGGACAAAATTTAAACACTTAAATTATATCCGTCACCCAGAACTGTCAGGCAATTGAGGGCGTTTTTGGGGTTCATAAATTACTTTAGGAGGTTTATAAAAAGTTTTGGAACGTTAACACAGCCCTTATACAATTTATTACGGTCTGGAGTCAAGTTCGTCTGGAGTGCGCAGGTGCAGAGTGCTTTTGACGAGATAAAAAAACAATTCTCAGAAAGTATAATTTTGAGTCAGCCATTAGCGGGAAAAACGTATTATGTCCAATGCGACGCCAGCGCTATAGGAATTGGGGGCTATGTTTATCAATTAGATGAGTTGGGCCTGGAACGAATTATAGGGTTTTGTTCGCAGGCATTTAAGGGAGCTCAAACTAGATGGTCTGTCAGCGAACAGGAAATGTATGCAGTTATATACACTTTAAAGCGAATTGAGATATATTTGCGGGGAGAAAAAATTATTATTAGAACTGATCATAAAAGTTTGACGTTCATTAAGTCGTGGACTTTATTGGGGGCACGCGTAACTAGGTGGGTTATGTTTTTAGAGCAATTCGATTATAGAGTTTGTGCGAGGGACTGATAATCAAATTGCCGACACGCTAAGCAGGCAAATAGCGGGACCTGGAGGTATGATTGACAGTATAAATGTTCAGCCGGGAATATTCTGGTTTCAGGCATCGAATACCGCAAGTGTTATTTCGAGTTTACGGGACATTGCGAGATTACAAAGCGAAGATGAGCGGTTAAAACGAATTAGCGGTTGTATCAGACGTAGGGTGGTAGATACGGAAACGAGATGGTTTGATAATTACAAGCTAGTAGGTGATACGTTATATTTTCACGTACCGAAGCGGAACGTACAGTTGTTAGTAATTCCGAAATCACTACAGGAGGAACTAATATTACACATACATGAAGAAATAGATAAAATATTAGCACTGATGAAGGACAGATATTATTTTCTTCATATGAGTAGGGTGATTAGCACGGTGATAAGAAGTTGTGACATATGTCAAAAGGTCAAACCAAGTACTAACAATACCGTTGGTCCTTGTACACCGGTGTTGGCGGAAAGGTTGGGTGAGAAAGTTTTCTCGGACCTTTATGGACCATTGGTGCTCGCTTGTACAAAGAGATTTCATAGGGAAATACCTATCGAAACTATAATTACGGACTCAGGACCACAGTTCATATCGAAAGTTTGGGAATTTGGTCTCAAACAGCTAGGGATTCGGGTCACTCATACGTCGGTGTATTGTCCAAATTCTAATAGCGTAGAAAGAGTGAATCGCGAGCTAGGTCGACTAATTAGAACTTATTGCGGCGGAAGTAATCGTAGTTGGGTGGACGTGTTACCGGATATTGAAAGTTGCTACAATAATATCGAACACACAAGCACAGGCTTTGCGCCTAATGAGTTAGCGTTTGGTAGGCGGGAACCGTTAACTATTGACAAGGAATTAGGCGATGAATGGTTATTAGGTCATAGTGTGCGAGATACGGAACGGGTGCGGAATGTAGCGATAGAAAACTCTAAAAGTTCTAGTGAACGACGTAAGCGACAGGCAGATAAACGGCGTAAGTTAGAAGTCTATCGTATAGGTGATTGTGTGAAACTTAAGACTTTTGTGCGTTCAAATAAAGAACATAAAATCATGCGGAAATTTTCATTGTTGTATAAAGGGCCTTATGTTATTTCGGCAGTGGTATATCCGAACTGTTATACTTTAGTAGATCCGGTTTCAAATGAGATATTGGGTAACTACAATACTATAAATATAGCTAGATATTATGTGAGGACGAATAAGGGCGTAGATAAATAAGATAGTGTATAAAAGTTATATAAGTAAGCTTTAGGCTGTAAAGTTGAGTAACTACTTTGTAGATTTAAGGGTCTTGCATGGTTTGGGAAAAAAAAAAAAAAACAAAAAAAAAATTGTACATATATATATAGTATGTAATACGAATTAGGATAAGTTGCGGGTAAGCGAGGTTGTATAGTTAGATAGATAAATAAGATAAGACAGGAGAGAGCTCAATCGAGTTGTGTAAATATTACATACATAATTAACAGATTCATCGGTCTGTGTACATGATTTGAGATGAGATGAGAGACTCGGCCGTCGTTCGTTGCTCTGAGCGTTTCGCACCTCTGTAGTATTTTAATTCCAAAAATAGTAATAAGCTTAGCCAACTATTTCAACATAACTAAATGAGTGGAAAAAGTGTAAAAACATGTGAAAATACAGTAACCAATTGAAAAAAAATTGCTAATACACAAAAAAAAATGGATGAAGGATAAACAAAGACATGATATTATCATAAACAATTAAAACTTGAAATACAGTTCTGCTTAGTGATAGAGTTAAAACTCACCATAAATAAACTTAGTGTTATGTGCAGTGAAAATAAAAGATGCGATAATTGAGTGTGACATTGCGCGTAAGGGCAAAGTTCAACAACCGTCTCAGTTGATCGGTACCTACGCTACAACTTGATTGTGTATCAATAATTCGAAGCTCGTCGTCGTGTGCTCATTGCCAAAGCGGCCAAGCTCATCATCTGAGTATGCTCCACTGACTAAGTGCAGGTTCGATACCGAGGCAAATAAATAGGAAAATATTCAAGATAAGTTTATCTTGTTTTTTTTTTTTATATATATATTTGTTTTCTTTACTCAAAGATGGATCCCCAAAGCAAATCCTACCGAAATATCCATCTGCATGATAATACTTTTGCGTCACTGACATTGGATGATTCTGGAGATTGCTCCAACAGCCCTAATACATTGAATTATAGCTGCCCAAATATACCTGCATGCTTTGTAGAACAATTGAATGAATTAAAATCCCAGGTATCTGAACTTAGTTACAAACTGGAAGGTGCGGATCAAGTAATTGAGGAACTGATCTTAGAAAATGGTTCTCTCAAAAAGCAGGTTGATAACTATCAACGAAAAGTGCAAAAATTATCACAGATATGTACAAGCACAAGCGCGAAAACAAATATTACGATGAGAAGAAAACGGGCGAGTCTAGGAAAAAATCGCTTAAATTTTTCAAAACCCTTTGACATAGACGACACAAATAAGACCTTCGAGGGAAACTCATATGCCTCCATCATCGCGCCATCTATTGAGTGTAAACCAAACTACATACAAAATATCGAAGACATCATGCAACATGAATCAATTAGCGAACCGCGAGTGACCAACACTTCCAGTCCCTTGCAAACAGAGGCCGCTACTAGTTCAAAAGCGTCTAATAATTTAGAAAATGAGATGATTAACCTCTCCGTCATTATTACACCGCCGACGGCAACATCTAACGATATACCTGTTAAGCTGGACGATAGGAAATCGGGATGTTTGAGACAAAAAGTACTGATCCTTGCTGATGAAGACGGAAGGGGTATGCGTCATCGACTACAAAAGTGTCTAGGACAAAACGTTTTAGTGTCAGCCATTCTGAAACCTTATGCGACCACTGAACAAATACTGAATAATTGTGAGTTTTTATGTAAGGAGTTCACCAAGTCAGACTTTGTTGTGATATTGGTGGGCTCCAACGACAAAAATCAGACTAAATTAAAATGTACTCTCAGTAATTGCTTTGAAAAACTATTACACACCAATGTATTGCTGGGTGAGGCATATAGAAATAAAAATCTAAACATAGGCATGCTAAACACTCTGTATAGAAACGTTGTCTCTGGATGCGCTCACACTTGTCTTGTAGAGGTTTTCTGCTCAGAGGACAACAGGCATAGAATACATAAATTAAATACGTGTAGAAGTTTGTGGAGAAATATAATGCATACAAAATACAACAATGAGCATTGGATGCGGAATGATTGCGGGCGTGCTGACGGAGTGATCAGTATTTCTGCCAAGAGAGTTCATGCAAACACGCAGACTGAAGTGTTGCGGACTTTTGTCTGTAATTATACTGAAGCATCCACCCAAACAGACAACATAATTCACGAGTTTTTTCGTAATTAATAAGGCCAGTGATATTAGTACTTTTAATGTTTCTACAGAAGAGTTTAAAGACTGCGAGTATGTTCTATCAAAGACACTGAATTTTCTACAAAATGTATGTGGTATCAATACAAAAAAAGACGACTTAGAGTTATATTTGGAAGAATTAGATAACAAACCACAATATTTATGTATTACTGAACATTTTTTGAAAAAAGATCAGCTTGCGTTATTTAGTTTACAAAATTATGTTGTAATTTCGGGTAACTCTAGGGTGAAGATGAGTAGGGGTGGATCTATGATATTAGGTTTAAAAGATAGGAAGACAGAAATTCTTAAATTAGGAGAATCTCTGTATAAAACGGAATATTTTGAGATATGTGGTTTTAGAGATATGGAGACAAATGTGTATGTATTTTGTGTGTATAGAAATAACCCAAATAATTTTGACGTTTTTATGGAATGCTTGGAAAAGTTTATGGATAGCACCTTTGGCAGAATGTGTCTGATTTGCGGTGATTTCAATGTTGATTTACTGATTGAAAATAAAAATCAAACGGAGTTCTTGAGCCTATTGAAATGCTATAATTTCAGACCTCTTTTTAGTGAAGTAACTTACGCTTGTGGGGGTGCAGAATCATGCCTCGACAACATTCTAACCAACCTGCCACAAGACCACATATCAAATATCGACCTGGATCATAATGGACTATCAGATGGACACGCTGCATTATTCTGCGAAGTGGAAGTTCGGCTGGATCAGGGAAAAGTTAAAGGGAAGACGTAATATTTGTAGAAAATAGATTGTTCAGCGCTCGAAACAACAACAACTTTAAACAGAGCTTAAACAATATAGACTGGAAACTTGAGGGTATTAATAGTTTCCTAACAAAACTGTATAAATGCTTCAATCAAAGTTTAAAAAAAAAGAAGGAAAAAGGTTAGTTTACGAACTGAGCAAAAACTTAAATGGCTAACAAAAGGAATCAAAATATCTAGCAAAATGAAACGTGTCTTATGTTGTGCTTATAAAAATACTACTGATGACTCAGTCGTATGTTATAAAATAAAGTACCTAAGACTCTATAGAAAAATAGTAAGAACTGCAAAAAAGATGGCGATTCAATCTGACATAATCTACGCAAAAAATTCAGCAAAGTATATATGGAACGTAGTGAATAAACACCGAAGTACAAATATAAATAATATAAGAGAAACAATTAAATTAAAAATAGAAAATATATTAATTGATGAGTCCCAACAAATAGTAGATGTTTTTTCAGAAAATTTTGATAACAGTAGTGCACTGACTATGGGAAACACAGAACTAGCAATAAACTTTTTAGAGAGAAATGTTATAAGAACAGAAGGAGAGATGGACTGGAAAGAGGTTACCGCACTAGAAATTGAAAGAGAGGTTAAATACATGCCAGCGAAGCGGTCATGTGGTTTTGACGATATGCCTATAAAGATAATTAAGGATAACATAGATCTATTAGCGGAACCATTAGCTTATTTTTTTAATATGTGTGCTAAGGCCGGAATTTTCCCGGATCAACTTAAGATAGCCAAAGTATTGCCAATTTTTAAAAAAAAAGGAAGCAAGAAAGACCCAAACAATTATAGACCAATATCCTTGTTACCAATTATTTCAAAAATCTTCAAAATACTCATTAAGACCAGACTTGTTAGACATTTAAATAAACATAAAGTACTAAATAAAAGGCAATTTGGTTATCAGAAAGGAGTAAGCACAGCAGATGCCATTGATACATTGTTGGATGAAATAGTTGCCAAATTAAATGACAAAAAGAGAGTTGCTGGTTTATTCCTTGACCTAAGCTCCGCATTTGATACAGTGGATCATAACTTACTATTGAAAAAATTAGACTTCTATGGGGTAAGGGGCAAATCGTTGACACTATTGAAGTCATATTTGCAAAACCGGTTTCAGTTCATACAGATGAAAAATGTGACAGAAAGATGTGAGAAAACCTATCAGTCTAAAAGAGTGAAGATAACAAGAGGCGTTCCACAAGGTTCTATTTTGGGTCCTGTTCTGTTTACAACTTTTATTAATGATCTCATAAATTTTATTGATAATTCTGCGCCTGAGGTAGAACTTGTTATTTTTGCAGATGACACAAACGCTATAGCTGCGGCAGATAGCAATGACGAACTTAGTTCTATAGTTAATGCCACTCTTTCACTGTTCTTCAATTGGTTTACAAATAATAATCTCCAACTTAACTCCTCCAAAACAGGGGCAAATTCTCTTTAAGACTACAGCGAAAAATAAAGAGACTATAGATATATATCTTAATGGTGCACAAATTTCACTAGTAGATGAAGTAAAGTTCCTGGGTGTGCATATAGACTCACTGCTTAACTGGAAATGTGAATTAAAAGCTATAGAAGGCTTTATTAGTTCAGCTTGCTATGCCCTTAGAAGTCTACGCGATGAACTTACAAAAGATCAGTTGAAGACTGTATACTATGCACTTGTGGAATCTAAACTTAGGTACAGCATTAAATGGTGGGGGAACAGCTACCAATATAACATAAAAACAGCTTTCACGATTCAGAAAAGGGCAATTAGGATAATAGTACGAGCACCACATTGGGAATCCTGTAAGCCTCACTTTGCAGAACTAGCAATATTGACAGTCCCTAGCCTGTACATATTCATAATACTATGGGACTTGAAGAAACGTCTTTACAATATAGAATCGGAAGCTGAACGAAAAGTACATCTTAGCTCAAGAAGAAAAGACCTCGAACAGAAATTATGTCCTCGCCTTAACATTGTGCAGCATAGTGCCCGCTATCAGGCTGTTAAATTGTTTAATAGGCTACCAATAGAGTTAAAATTAACCACTAATTATAATAAATTTGAAACGCAATTGAGGTACTTTCTATTGGAAAAGGGTTATTACTCACTAAACGAGTTCACGGATGATCAAAATTGATTAATATTGATTATTTTGTTGTAAAAGTGTTTGTTTGACTGAACTTTATTGATATAACATTTAGAATAGCATATTATAGTTATTAAATTATTATTATTAGAGTAAGATTTTATTATTTTCAACACAATGTATATTGTACAGAAATAAACTAAACTGAACTGAAAACTGAACTGATGTTCGTACGTATAGAGTGGATATGGACAAAGCATGGATTAGCATTATGGTAATGAGATCCTTGCGCCATGTTTAACTGAGATAAACAGTGTCTCAAGGTCTGGGAGGGGGCTGTAATGGTACACGAGAGTCAGTACATTTGATACTTCATTTTGCGTGACAGAGGGCTAGCCCATCGCCGCGCTGTTTTGAATACGAGAGTCGGTTCATATAACGTTTGGGGTTTTGAGTAGCTCAGGGTAAGTTAGCAAAAAACAATGAGCCGAGCGCGTGGGATGGTTCGAGGAAGGTTACAGGTCAGGTTTTTGTCGCATTCCTGCGGAATGTGTAGGGATCAGAGCCGATTTGGCTGCGTGCTGAATAAATTATGAATAACTAAATAATGGAAGGTTATTATGGAACGATACGGAGAAAGCTATTATGTTGACTGCAAATATACAATTGCGTTTGTTTGGTACGATTTGGCGAGTTTGACATCACGAGTCTGAATATCATTCTAGTGATCTTTGTCTAGCGCGCTAGCGGTCGGGAAGGCTTAAATTAATCGCAACAAGCTTTTATGGTCAGCGATCAACAGATTTTGTGTATCGGCAATACCGAATGACTTGAGTGATAACCTACGGTTGATCATAGTGAATATGCGTACACACAATTTGTAGAACGGCGGATCTGCATGGCATGGTTGAAATTAGACCCTGTGTAGTTAGTGATAAGAAGCTTCGCTTGGGCAGAGCGTGTTCGCAAAGGACGCCATTTTTTTTCAGACATGTGGGGTCTATAAATACGATTGCGGGGGAAGGGAATCCATTCAGTCTCAGCGTTAAGCTACTGTGACAGTCGTCTTTCAGCAGTTCTAAACAGTTTTGGTCTGCCGTTTTACGCGTCAGAACTGGACGAATTGTGATTGCGAGTTTCAGTGGATTTTCGTGAGTGTCTGAAGCGCCGAGATATACCTCGGTTCCTATCCTTTAAATCAACCTACCCCAAATTCCAAAACTATCCTTGGGTCGTTAGATAAGAACTTGTAGGTAATTGATCTGAGTCTGAGTCTGGGCTTGGAGCGACCCTAAATTCCTTTTTCCTTCACCATAGGGTTCCTGGATTGGCTCTTAGGATATTCGCGGGCTAATCCTCTCCTCATTCCTTTTGAGTAGCGAGTTTTGAAATTCCCACACACACAGTCATTAAACATACAAGCACATTCAAATCAAACTCAACCATTTTCGAGTGGTGTCGATAATGGACGTGGTATAACACTAGGATTTTAGACTAGGCTAGACAGGAGTTTAGTTGCGGCTAAACCTAGGTTGGCAGGGCATAGGGAGACTGTTTGATCGATGAGGTTCCGCGGATGGAAATAACAAATTCAGAACAAAGTTAAACCGGTGTCAACACAGATAACCTATCCTGTTGATATTTTGACATTTGAGTGTTGTCGGGGACGCGCGAAGAGATCAAATTACAGTCTAAAGTTCATTGTTTAGGACCGGGTAGATTGTTTTGCTTTGTCTTGGGTCAGTTTGGATTCAAGTTGCATCTTTAAATTAAATGTAAATTTCGCTGGGTGTAGGCTGAGTCAAATATATATGATTAGGCTCGGCCGAGGTCGTGCTGAGGTCAGTGAAATTCATAGATCGGTATTTATCGAACTATGCACTTCGCTATGGTGAGGGTTAGATCTCCTAAAGCGCTAATGACAACGTTTCGATAACATCCAGCTCAAATTGCGCAGAGTTGAAAGTTTCAAAACGTTACGGACCTTTTGAGGTAACCGCTAGTTCAAACGCATTTCGGAAAATCAAATCGCAATTGTGTAAACCGGTCTATTCGGATCGTTATTGCCGTGAACTAATTATATAATTGGAACCACCACAAGCCGCTACTAGCGAGCACATGAAATATCATTGAGTACTCACGTCGTAAAACTACGACGGATATCTATACGATATCCCAAACAAATATTATAAATTGTGGTCGACCACTAAAAGAAGTTCCAAGCGCCCATATATACAAAAAAATAAATGGTACCATCACACAAAATACAACAACGATCGATCTGGCACAATACACCGCTAACTGATGCGAAATACCGGCTTGCGGGCTTATATGCTTTCTCTGTCTAACTTGAAACACTAACTTCCTGAACCAATCTTCGTTCGACTATTGTACGCCTAACGAACTTCTTAACGAGCGAGAAATTCAGACTTATCATTCTTAACTTACAATTTTACAGCTGAATCGGGGCATCTCCTTTGGGGTAGATAGAATAGACGATCATAGCTACTGATAGCGGTGGCTCGACCTTCGACTCTCACCTTGAAGGGGCGCGCGGTGAGGTAGTCGCGGAACCAGTCATTCAGCGGCCCCCCCAACCCGCACTCCTTCATGGCGCCGAGTAGAGTTTCATTATGTAGGGTGTCAAACGACTTACTGATGTCGAAGAACACGGCTACCACAAAGTTTTTATCATTCAACTGGTTGTTTACTGCATCTGTGAATTTTGATAAAAGCGTTGCTGTGCTCTTCCCCCTCTGAAAGCCGTGTTGACATTCGTTTAACATGTTATTTACGCTTAAGAATTTATTAATTTGGTTAATGATATATATTTCCATTACTTTATCTACACTTGACAATATCGCTATAGGTCTGTAATTAGAATACTTATTGTGCTCCCCCTTCTTGTATATTGGCCTTACCACTGCTTCTTTTAACTTTACTGGGAATACCGCATTTGACACACTAAGATTAATTAGTTTGGCTAATGGAGGGCTTATCCTATCTACAACCATTCTCAGATCCGACATTCGGATAAGGTCAGTGCCAGCACTTTTCCGGGCCCACATAGATTTAATGACATTTTTAACTTGGGAGTTAGTGACTGGAACCCACCTCATCGAAACCTCGGGCTGCTTAACATATTCTACTCGAGAAAGCCATTGTTCATTACAGTTATGTCTTAGGTTGCATATTTCATTGACAATAGAAGAGGCAAAGTTTTCGCATATTTCTGAAGTAGAAGAATTTTTGAAAGTATTTTATGATTGTGTCATCGATAGAAGGTTTTGTATTACCTAGCATAGTGTTAATTTTTTCCTAGAGTTTTATGGTATTGCCTTCACATTTGACTATTTTACTTATATCATGCTGATTTCTAGCTTTGTTGGTCATCTTTGAACATTTGTTTCTTTCTTTCTGTATTTTGTATAATTCAATCGCTTGGTCATATTATTCTTATCATTCGCCCATAAATAAAATAGTCTATACCTCTCCAATAATTTTTTTTTTGAGCCTGTTATTAACCCATTTCTTATCGTCTCTACCACTTGGTTTGATAACTATCGTTTTATGACAGGCTTTATAAATATTACTAAAAACAGTACAAAATTCTTCATAGAGTTGTAGTGGGCTTTCTATTGTTAAAAAGTGAGTAAAATCTGCATCCCTCAACATTTCAAATACCTTCGAGTTATACCCCCGGGCGGCGGTGGCGGTCCCTGCCCGCGTGCGCGCGTCGCACGTCCCGCCCGCACCGCCGCCGGCGCAGGCCGGGGCACCGAGCCGCGCCCGGACCCGACAGACTAAAGGCCACGGCCGTACAATAGTGATCTGAAACTTTATGCTCTATTACAGCTGAATCGACAAAACATTTGGTATGTGTATATAGATATGTTCTATGCAAGATTCAACAATTACACCTTTCAGTATTTCTCTACGAGTAACATTATTTATACAACTGACAAATCCTTTCTCAGCCACTAATTTTCGGTACTCTGTGACATGTTTGCATTGATTATCCAACAGATCTATGTTGATATCTCCACAAATTATTATTTTGGCATTAGTTGGTAGTGTATTGAGTAATGACACGAGTTCTGTTATGAAAATATTAATTTTATTTTTGCGTCTAATTTTTGGAGGTCTGTAGATAGATAGGACATAGACCTGTTAGCCCTCAATATAAAATGTTTTCAAACCATACTCAGCTGTTGACATCACAATAGGCTGAGAGCACACTGTAGCACCAAGCTCGGTCCTTGTATAGACTAGGATTCCCAGGTCCCTTATATACAATTTAAATAAAACACTTAATGAATCAAAGTTTCTCCTTATTCTCACTGCTGGCTATTACTCGAAAATGGATAAATAGTTACCATACGTAACACGAGAACAGAACATTTTCGATTACCACTGCGGAACTCTAAAAATATATCCGGGCATCTCTCTTCCTGAAGCGACGTAGTCTGAGCCCCTCTTATTATGCTTTCATTACTGCAGCCGTTCCATCAGCAAAGCATCGCGTTGCTAGTTAGGTGTTTTATAATTAAACGAGTTACCTACAGTTATTTTTATAGGGCTAGTATTTAATAGCACATTAAAAATACTGAATTTCACAGCAAAAAAGGATCAGGAAAAACACTTTTTATGTTTTAAGTATTTTTGTTGTCCTTACATGTTCAACCTAATACGATGGATAAAGGGGGCTTCGCTTCGCTCACCCCGTTACCCTTCACCTAAGCTACCACAGTATTTTGCCCTGATATTTGCTGTAAAAATCAGTATTATTGATGTGCAGTTTAATATTTTCCTTTTTATAGATTGTTGTTGGCCACGATTTAATTTCGTTTTTCAGTTTGTTAAACATACATTTTAAAATGATATTTTGTGTCATGGGGTTCATCTGAGAACAAAAAGAACCAAGTCCATTCTCCTATGTGTACGTCACGATATACACAGTTTTTGAACAAACGAGACTAATTTATTCCACTCAACACTCCTCTCAACCAAATCCCGGCTACTTTTCAAGCGAAATGCGCTCGAGAACAGGTAATCATCTCAGACCAAAGCACTCACGAGAACCAACAGAATCAATGCAATGGGGTGACGCTAACAGCGCGCTCTATAAGGCTTATCGCATACACTTGTTTCGGTCTTCAGAGATCCGTATTTGCAACAAATAGAGGGTTGCGCGGGAAGCGTTGCATTCGGCGGCGGTGCATCGAGACGCCTCTCCGGCGGGTCGTAATTCCGATTGAATTATTCATGACGGGCGGAACCTGATCGCTTTTCCGCCAGATGATATCTTCATCTAGAGCCTAATAGAGAATTGTTGCCGTTTTACAAAAGACCCCGTTATTTGGGATAGCTTTCGCGCAGCGTCTTTGTCGTAGCGCTTTACGTGCCGTGGGTTTCTATGTTTTTTTATGAGGCTTTCTCAACTTTCGCAGGGATTGGAAATTTTCAACTTTAGGAATAGAGATTCTAGCGGTCCAACATCACACAAAACCACTGAAGAGCGTTTTGGCAAAAAAATCAATCAAATAATTTCCACTAAGTTCATCGATCTCAAAAAATATTTGTTATTCACATTGAGATAATCTAGTTTAAATACTGTGTCGTTACACGATTGGATTCATTTGTCTCGATCTTAAAAAATCCTGAACATAGTCGATGTTAAAAAGGAAATAAAATAATTTTAATATAAAATTCCTGGTTTTGTCATCATTTTTATACTATTTTTTTTTCTCTTTTAGAGCTCCTTATTTATCCTTAAATTTGATCAATTAGCTTATTTCCGTTTTTCTGTAAATTGCAAAAAGCACCTAATTTTTAACGTCGCCGGACGGCCAGATGATACTATTCCGCGCCGCCCGCTACCCCGCCAGTTCCGCTACCACGCCAGAAGACGACGGGCGAATGCGGCGCCCCTCACCTCAACAGCTAGAACTGGGCCTTGAGGACAATCCGCGAATTAGGCATCATCATCAACCAGCCCACATTCACCCACTGCTGGATAAAGGCCCCTTCTCTACCACGCCATCCATCCGATTGATGGACCGGGATATAGCTAGCATTAGATGATGTATAGTCCTAAGTAGAAAATCAACTCAACAAAGTTGGTATTCAAAGCCCTAAAGGGGTATCGCACAAAAAACTTTTGAACCTAGACGGTGATCACCTACATGCGGTAAGGACTACTCGACCAGATGCCACATCAGTAGAAGTGGCCATGCTGGACCTGGATATAGCCAGCATTTATATTCCTAACAAGAAAATCCTCTGTCTTTCCCTACTTTTTGTTAATTGTAGATCTTGATAATTAGTAATCGATCCGTGAGCACAGGACTAGGAATCCTTTTTATTCTACCGACTCGAGACGTTGGCTGCCAGTGCGTCAGACCCGTCCCAGCTGGTCAGCCCGGGTAACATAAGTCGCACTGCGCGCTTGCTCCGGCCATGTTGAAATCCTACTCTACGACGGACCTCTAATCATAAAAAAACACCAACCTTTCATTGTAATTAGTGCTAGTGAGAACCCCGTCATCGGTTAATTTGTGTAATACCTCATTTACACTTAGACGGCTATTCTTCGATGCGTTCAGAACGGTAATTGTAGATGCTGCTAATGCCTATATTTCTAACTAACTCTGTGCTAAATTAGTATTAAACGCTTCAGTAGCCCAAGTATCAATCCTCATTTGCTGACGCAAACGTTGTTAGGATATAGCCTAATTTTATAAATCTCTGCTGTGTATTTGTGTGATAAACCTTCACTGCCTCATCATTGTTAATTCATGCCTATCAATAGATTTGTACACTCATTCCTATGTACCACTTGTGACGGGGCAGTATGTGGCGGTCAAGGTGTGATCCCAGACATAATATGAACTGGATTCCTTGACGTTCCAGGGTTACACCGCACCGGTACATCCACTTGGCGAATCGGGACCGATCTACCGGACCATGACGCTCGTCCTTCCTTTTACGTACCTTCCCATTGCGTTGCCTACTCATCACACTACCCATGTACCGTGCTCCGGGACCCCGCCTAAGCGAGGGGAGTCCTGCGGTATTTTTGCTCATCTGCGAAACCTAAAATAGAAAAAGGACCACGCCCTGAGCTATGTAAATATATACTTTAAACTAGCTGTCGCCGCGACTTTGTACGCGTCGCGTTTATTAAATTTATTCAATGGGAACGTTTATTGAGATTATATTCTATAAACAACAGTACGTAATTATGGTGCTTAGCTAACAAAGATATGTCGTAATTAATATAATAGTTATCAAATATTGTTAGGTATAAATTGTTAGGTTAAACGGGAACGTTTACCAACTAACTGTAGCGTTTAGGTTATAGGATTCAAAATTCAATACTAGTTTATTTGAGTCAAGTTTTATCACAAGTAGTTTTATTATTAGAAGCTATTATTAGAACGAAACGTTGCTAATGTTTAGGTCACGAGCGTACCGTTATATCTCTTATTATATTATCTTAAATACTAAATATAAACTATAAATACATTGTGTATGTCACCGTAAGATAGTTAAAACCGTTAGGTAATTACGTGTACTGGCCGTCGGAGGGGATTTTAAAAAGGAGAACGAGATTATTGTCCTTTTATAACTTTAATGTTAGAAAGTTACAATATTCACTTAAAATTAATTACAATGAAATGATCTCGATTGATCGACTAAACTAATGTCCTTTCGCTATCGCGATTGAAACGTAAAGGCGACGAGAAATTTGGTGACGGCTCCCACCAAGTAAATGAAAATGCACCATCAGGGTTTTTGGGTGGCATCGCGTGATGTTCGGGAAAATTCCATAAGCAATCTCAGCATTTCGTGGGTGGTCCGAAGTGACGATGAATACGAGTAGATGATGGGCGATGGATAATATCGTAACAAGGTGATAAACTAACGCGTTAGTTGATCAACTATCGACAGATAGTTGATCAACTAACGCTTATCCATAGCCATCTAACGTTTATCAACTAACTGTTTTGACAATCTTACGGTGACATGTATAAATCCCAATGTTATACGATGATTTTTAATCTTCGATCAGGAGTTGAAAAATATTAATAACCAGCCAAAATTTAATTCAATAGGTGAGGTGTCACGGTCCCTTAATACTGTTAAATCTATTAACCACCTGGTCACTCTTCATTAATTATGGAAGTGCAGTAGATAAACCAAGTGACGTCGCAATGGCGCGGCGGGGAATTTCGATAGACTTTGCGTCAACTAACTTTTCCCTCTACTTGTTATCTTATCAGATACGAGGTAGGTATAATCGCGTGATAGATAACGACTCTAATAATTGATACGCGATAGAAATAAAGTGCATTCAACATTCATCTGCTGGTTAAAGTCAAGTGATTCATGTGAAAGTGAAACGAAAAGAATGGAATAGCAATATATAACCAATATATTTTAATAAAACAAACTTCTGATCACAACAAAAGCTGAAGTAACTTAAAAAAAAGAATTAAATTTAAACACAATGTACCAATTGTTCAAAATTAGCACCGTTTTGCTCTCGACACAGTTTCTTTCGACGCCTGTGATTATTTCTTAAGACCACTCGCATGTTGATAAGTAGGATCCTACCAAAAGTTAATAGGGGGTGGTAAGAAAGTTTATAACATACATTTGGGTGGTTTGTCCGAATTTAATTCAAGCAATGGTTATTGGCTATAAACGCACGACGCACGACATAAAGAATCCAGCTTTTGCTTGGCAAAAATACTGGTTTTGTCTGACTGAACTACTGAATAGCGACAAAACATGAGCGCGACTAGAAATACTGGCTTCGTCTGACAAAAAGTGACTAGAAATATAAAAACAGCAACTTGAAAACCTTAGTAGATTTTGTTGTTTCGTTAGGTCCTTCGTGTTAGGTTGAACATGTAAGACATGTTCAACCTAACACGAAGGATAAATTATGTTGACAATACAGTAACTTCTAAACGGCAATAATTTATTGAAGGACTAAACACACACACACCCATACTCTCGGTGCAAAGAACCCTACTTCGAAGGGCAGACGACTGATTTTGATGTATTTGAATAAAAAACACAGGTTACCACTAGTCTATTAATCGAAATAGTCAATGGACACGATCTACTTTGAGCGGTGGTTTGAAAATACCGCGAATTTTTCCGAAACTTGGTGAAAATTCCGTAGTAGTACTGGACAATGCTCCTTACCAAGAAAAAATTCCCATCACTGCATGGAAAAAAGCAAGCAAGTATTCAAGAATGACTGCGTAATAAAGAAATAAGCCTTGGTGAAAAAAATGTAAAGCCAGAACTTCTGCCACTTTATCAATTGACGTTGACGTTTGACGACACGAATGGCCGAGTCGGCAGTGACCCTGCCTACGAAGCCAAGTGTCCCGGGTTCGAGTCTCGGTGGGGGCAAATATTTGTTTGATGAGAACGGATGTTTGTAACCTAGTCATGGTTGTTTATCTATCTGAGTATAATATTTATCTATATAAGTATATGTATCGTTTTCTTGTTTTAAAAAAAAAAACGTTGTTTTTAAAAAACAAGCTTTTATTAAAAATTAACTAAAAAGTTTAAAATAAATTAACTCCACTAACAAATATATCAATATGTTCATTGTAACTTTTAACGATAATTAAGTTTATTCGTCTACGGCAAAATAATTCGGTATGTAATTATTTTGTCGTAGACGAACATTTGGCACCTTCTTTTCCTCTCGCTATCACAATGTAACACGCTTTTATTTATAAAATTGGGACTGTGATGAAAACGGGATGATTTAAGAATTAAAGTGTAAAGGTGTTAATGTTAAAAAAATATAATTATGTACGGTATGTAATTATTTTGTCGTAGACGAAGAAGCTTAATTATCGTTAAAGGTTACAATGAACTTATAAAGTGATATATTTGTTAGTGGAGTTAATTTGTTTTAAACTTTTTAGTTCTTTATTAATAAAAGCTTGTTTTAAAAATAAACTATTATTCTTCATTTTTTTTTTTTTTTTTTTTACTTTTTAGTATTTTTAAATCGAGATTTACTACGCCGTAGTTCGTAGCGCGTAGCAGCGTGTTTCTATTCCTATGTTCCTTTAATAATAATATATAATAATACCTTGGACACTATTTACACACATTGATCTAGCCCCAAACTAGGATTCCCTGTATCTTGGGTACTAGACAACGATACACATTCCTGACATCCATCCACCTTCCAGCTCCATCATCAGACCCTGGTTACCATCTAGTTTCAAAGTACTCATCAAGACGAATCAAACTAGCCCAAACTCGATGGGCTTGCTTCGTTTAATTACGGAGTTCCTATGGCCACCTTCCAGCTCCATCATCAGACTCTGGTTAGCATCTAGTGTCAAAGTACTCGTCAAGACAAATTAAACGAGCCCAAACTCGATGGGGTTGCGTCGTTTAATTATGGAGTTCCTATGGCCACCTTCCAGTTCCATCATCGGACCCAGGTTACCATCTAGTATCAAAGTACTCGTCAAGACAAATTAAACGAGCCCAAACTCGAAGAGGTTGCGTTGTTTAATGACGGACTTCCTATGGCCACCTTCCAGCTCCATCATCAGACCCTGGTCACCATCTAGTGTCAAAGTACTCGTGAAGACAAATTAAACGAGCCCAAACTCGATGGGGTTGCGTCGTTTAATGACGGAGTTCCTATGGCCACCTTCCAGCTCCATCATTAGACCCTGGTTACCATCTAGTGTCAAAGTACTCGTCAAGACAAATTAAACGAGCCCAAACTCGATGAGGTTGCGTTGTTTAATGACGGAGTTCCTAGGTCCACCTTTCAGCTCCATCATCAGATCAGCTTTATTTTATAATAATATTGCATTGTCATCCGATTTATACAAGCATTCAAAATTTCAGCTCAATCGGAAACCGGGGAGTGGATCAAATTTAACTTGCAAGATTTGATTACAGCCAGACAGGCAGACAGACAACGGGACAGGTGAAACTAAATAAAAGCTTGTAATAATAAAAATCAATCGAGTTCTATCGTAAATACGGAAGATTCGGACTCTTCTGACGTATCATCTTCGTCTAATACAAACGCCGACGATTAAAATAAGAAGTTTAAAATTTGAAAATAATTTCTTCAAATAATAATGTTACCCCTGAAAGTTTGTTTACATTCTTTATCTCGTAAAATTGGCCTTGCTTTAGATAATTAATGAAATTTTAATTTTATGGCGATGACATCAGATAATTAATATATTTATATGTCTACGTAATTTATTAATATGGTGTCTGTGTTTATGTGTGAGAGGGAGTGTGTGCGTTTGAGAGTGTATGTATGTGTGTGTGATATATTGAATCATTGAAACATATTTATTGGTAAATGTCAATTACATGTCAGATTATAAATAAAAAATTGATTAATATACATCTGTATAAAAAATGTCAGACACATAAAAATGCATTCCATAAATTAAGATACCATTATTTAAAATTAAAATTGCCATAAAGTATTACATTAAATTTGAATTGTATTAAATTAAATTAGTTTTTCATTTCATTAAATTGGAATCACATTTTATATTGGTCGCTTCGAACTCAGCGAATGAGTAGAAGGTTTGCTCGACAAGCCAGTGTTTCAGTCGCTTTTTGAAGCATGCGGAATTAGGCGCAGATTTAATATGTTCTGGTAGGCGGTTGTATACTGTCGGACCCATGACGTGAGTCAACTTCGATGACTTGGCCAGGGTGTGTGAAACCGTCCTGAGCCTGTGACCGTTGCGGGTCGCGTGTCCGTGGATGTCGTGTTGCCTGCGGAAAGAGTGGATATTCTCGTGCATGTACACGGCCACCTGGAGTATGACGATGGACGGGAGCATCAAGATGTGCAGCGCTTTAAAGTGAGGTTTTACCGACACGTCCCGGCGGACCTGGACTATCGCTCTCACGGCTCGCTTTTGCATCCTGAATGCTCTCTCCCAGTCCGCCGCGCGCCCCCACAGCTCGGCTCCGTACTGCAGCAGCGAGTGTACCGTGGCGAAGTAGCACGCGCGCGCCACACTGCGCGGCACCGTGCGCACCAGCCGCCGCAGCGCAAAGCATGCGCCGCTGAGTCGCGCGCACAGTCGCGCCACGTGAGCGCGCCATGTGAGTCCACGGTCCAGCTCGAAGCCCAGGAACATTGTCGCTTCCACCTGATCGGCCCGCATTCCGTCCACTTGGACGTTCAGTGGGACGAGACGGCGACCTGATAGGTCGAAGTGGAGGAACTGAGTTTTCTTTATGTTGAGAACGAGACCGTTGTTACGGAACCAGTGAGACAGTGGTTATATGGTATTATAATGGTTTAGGCTTTGTTCAAGGCCTCCAATTGTCCTGTCAGTGATGATTCCTGCCACGTCATCTGCGTACATGACTAATTCGCTGGAGGTCATCGCTTGTGGCAGGTCATTCAGAAGTAGTGAGAATAGTATGTTGGATACCGAAGAGCCTTGAGCAACCCCCATATGTGTCATCACCGGTTCTGATCTCGTTCTCCCTCCATCACCAACGACGATCTGCGAGCGTTTTCGCAGGAAGTCTGTTAGTAGACATAAAGGCCCCCCGACTATACCGTAGTGCATATAACTTGATATTTAGGATTTGTTCAGTCTTATACCTATGAAAATTGTTTTTCATGGCAATAAATATAATGATCACCAAAATATTTTTTTCCTACCCAAAATGGATAAATATGAACACCAAAAGTTGCAAAAAATATCAGGGCAAAATACTGCGGTAGCTTAGGTGAAGGGTAAAGGGGGTGAGCAAAGCGAAGCCCCCTTTATCTTTCGTGCTAGGTTGAACACGTAAGAACAACAAAAAATACTTAAAACATAAACTTAAGTACACAAAACTTAAAAAGAAGTTTGGTGATCATTTATCCAAACACAATTTGGTGGACCTTTATCCATTCTGGCAGTCATTTCGAATTTATTGGTAGTAAAATAGGTGCGTTTTTGGTAATTGGTTTAAACATAAGCCGTTTTTCGTTTAGATATTCTTCAACACTGTAGTATTTGGCTTTCTTTAGAAGGTAGGTTTTCAGTGTCCTTAGAAATGTACATTAGTGAGGAATATTTTTGTAAGTATCAAGTAAAGTAAAAGTAAAAGTAAAAATACGTTTATTTCCAAAATCAAGTTCTTGGCAGAAGGGTTTCCCTGTCTCCCAAATTAGGGTAACCTGTGTCTTGGGAGACAGTTTCTTCCCGTTATACACAATTATAATTACACATTGAAAAAAAGAAGTACTTCGCATAATTACAATAATAATAATAAAAAAATAATAATGTTTAACAAAACAAAAAAAAAGAAGTAAACAAGAAAATATTTGGTTGTGGGGTGATTGTAGAGTGTAACTGTATGTGTACTGAGTGTGAGTGGGTTACTGTGTGTGCGAGTTATGTCTATGTGCATGAAGTATTATGCCTGTTTATGTATAAGTGTGTTATAGCTTACTAAATACCTATAGTAGAATAAAAAGTTAACTTATTATCAGTAACAGGTTTTCTGTAGCTTCATAATCGATACAAATAAGCCAATTTTTGATTTTGTTTTTGATCTGGTAATTATTAAGGTGGCTTATATTCAGAACAGAATTTATTTTATTATAGAGACGCGGAGCAGTAGCATTTAATTGTCGTTGGGCAAAGGAGCTCTTTGTGATAGGAACAGGGCATCTGAACAATCTCTTGTTGTTATCGGGAAGGAAAGGTTTATGATAGCTGTGATAGTATTTAACACATTTGTATATGTAGGATTGGCGTATGCTTAATACTTTAGTTCTGCTGTTTACAAGTGCGGTAGATAGTTGGTAGGGAGCAAACAACATTACTTTTAGTACAGCACTTTGGGCACGCCCTGCTTCCAATAGAATTGTTTTCGATGCACCACCCCAGGCACAAATACAGTAATCAACTATACAGTGGCATAGAGCATTATATGTTTCTATTAAAAGATTAAGATCTGCATATTTTCGAAGGTTCTTGAAGACGTATATGCTTTTCCGAATCCTTTTGGATGTGGCTGAAATATGTGGACCCCACTGCAGCCTATCGTCAATTATTACCCCTAGGTACCTTATGTTTGATGTTCTATTCAGAGTGTCACAATTGCAGTTTTCGGTACGCGTTATCTCTCTATGACTAGATTGAGGTCAGCTTTGGGACTACCCGCCGCGGTTTTGCTAAAGCATAGATATTTTGTTTTAGATGTATTTAGAGACAACAAATTATCCTCCAGCCAAGCAGTCACAGTACTCAAACCCGATTCTGCACGTTGTTGCACAATTTCCCAGATAGGTCCATAAAACAGTAGAACTGTGTCATCCGCAAACATGAGAAGCTCAGTTTCGACAGCGAAAGACTAGGGCCCAATGTACTGCCTTGAGGTACCCCGTATGTACACGACATGCTGCCACTGAACTTTCCATTGACACGCACAGATTGAGTACGATCTGTTAAGTAATTTTGGAACCATTTATGGGGGAGGCCACGTATTCCTATGTTTTTAAGCCGAGAGAGAAGTATTGGAATACAGACCATATCAAACGCCTTTTGGAGATCCAAAAATACGCCTATACATTTGTTGGGAATGTCGACATGACGAGTGATGGTTGAGACTAGTTTCATAACTGCATCTTCAGTGCTTCTTCCGCTTCTAAACCCATACTGGTTGCACGCAAGAAGGTTATTAATTTCCAGGTATTTTACAAGTCGTATGTTCATAGCTTTTTCAAGAATTTTTGATGTTGCTGTCAAAAGAGTGATAGGTCTGTAGTTATTTGGAAGTGTTTTTTCACCTGCTTTGAAGATAGGACAAACAATACCTACTTTAAAGATGTCTGGAAAGGTTCCCGTTTCAAAACTCAGATTACAAAGATGCGATAGCGGTGTTGCAAGTAAATGACTGAATGTTTTGATAATGGAAGTCGGAATATTGTCCCAACCAAGCGCACTATTTGGTTTTAACGAAGATATTATCCGTGCCATTTCCATAGTGTCAGTAGATAAAAGCGACATTGAGTTGACTGGAGCCGGCAGGTTTGAGACTTTATCAACCAGGACTGACTCTGAGTTTTTAATGCGAACCTTTATGCTATTTGCTAAAGTGCCTCCAATTGATGTAAAATAGCTGTTAACTTCATCAAGTGACCCAAGTTGTGTTGGCTTTATATTTAATAGAGCAGAGGTATCATCTTTATTTTTATTTAAACAACATATTTTCTTGATAATTTTCCATGTTTCTTTTATATTCCCTGTATTATTTTGAAGCTGCTTTTGGTAGTACTGTTTTTTTAGACTTTTGATTAGTTTGTTGCAGCCATTTCTATATTGTGCATAGTCTTCCAGTATTTTCTCCTTGACATTATTATTTTTAGTCTTTTTGAAGAGCTTATCTCTGTTTCTAATGCATTTGACTACTCCTATAGTTATCCACGGTTTCAGCGGCTGCTTTCTTTTCGGGATTTTTGTAATGGTCGTATTATTAGAAATATTTTTTGTAGGTCGTTTACTATAGTTAGCGCTGCAGTATTTACATCGTCAATAGCGTAATAGGATATCCAATCATATTTTTTAAGCTCATTATCGATTCCCTCCATATTAACTAGTACTTTTTCATAAAGGGGTGTTTTATGCTTCGAGGTAGAGGTATTTATAAGTAATAAAATTGGGTTATGATCTGTAAATTTATTAAATACGACTGTGTTTGTTTTTTTATCACTCTTAACCATGAAATGATCCAAGCACGTTTCCCCATGTGTAGGAAGAGTGACACCTTGCCTAAGACCGTAAGTGGCCATTAGATTAAGATATTCAGCAGCGTGATGCGTGATGTTACCAGGAAGAATATTGGTATTGATATTGATATATCAGGGAGTTTGTTTGGATCTTTAGGGACATAATATATTTGTTAGATGATTGTAATGCCATGTTGATTTAGGGTAACAGTAATTAATTTTAATTTCTGAACGATTATTTAGGGTGGCTCTGTTTTTATGTTTCAGGATATTTTCTTAGAAGCTTTCTTATTTACAAGATGTTAATAGCAAGGAGGGTGAGGATGTTATTTCGTTTGCAGCTGTAGGTCTGATGTTGGCTATGATCCCAATAATTTTTTTCTGTAGTGTAAATAGTTGTGGCGAGTCACGCCTAGTGGATGGGTCGCACGCGTTGTACCCCACGGGCTATTCAGACGGTGAATTGTCAATGTGAGCGCTGAAAAACCCGCAGCATCGCGATGTAGCGCACTGGCTTTTCGAGCGGTTAGAAATTCTGAAAATCCCTTCGGGCACAACGCGGCCCAGCGTTGTACTCCACGGGCGTTTCAAAAGACGCTTCCGGATGTGGTGTGGTAAACATAATGAATGTAACACTTACCGATTAATCTACTGAAAATCCGTTTTGACCCAATCCTACAGTAAAAATGTTTATCACATAATATGTCCAATATTTTATATAGTAAATTAATGTTATTATTTTTAATGGCTTTGGATTTATGAGGGAAAAACTGGAATAAGTTTTCGGGCCACTAAAAGTTGTCCCCACACTTGTCGCAAACTTATTTTTGGCATACCCACACGATACCAAACGATCCTATAAAAAATACTTTTGCAGAAATTAATGTAAACTGAATCACTTTTGGGTCCTCTATATATTGGGCTGCAGTGTTTTGTAGATTTTTGACGAACGCCTTTTGGGTACGGGGAAGTAAAAAATAAAGTTGGTCTGATCAAATTAGTTTCTTATAAAAACTAGCTCAGATTGATGACACAAACAAATATGACAACAATGTGTTAGTTCTGTTTTAACTTAGCTGGTTTACCGCCGTACTCAGTCATTTAATGAACGATTAATCAGATTCTAAATTTGAATTTACATACAAAATCGTTTACTAAGTAATCCTTAATGAATCATTAAACGACTCTGGGTATAGTTGTTAGTGTAAAATATTTATATCCTAAAAGCAATCAAATTTTCGTAATGAACCTCAGTACATTAACTGATTACACGATACTAGGGGGGGACCCAAAAAAAATCGTTTGCGATCATTCTTGGGGAAAGTTGTTCATAATAAAATAATTCTCCAAAATATGGTAAGCTAATAATTGTATACCCTGTGCAAAAGTTTGTTCCGACTGCAAATATACTTTTGCTTTTGTAGCAAAAGGTATTTGGTTATTTGGCTATTTGGTTATCACAAATGCAGCCATAAAACAAGGTCCACAATTCCTTTGACAAAAATACGTTAGTCAAACGCTCAATAGCAAACATCAGCTTTGCTCCGGCGAATTGCGAACACAAAGCACTTCGATGCCACACATATTGTGGTGCCGAGTCGTGACACAGAGGCTCACTAGAAGCGCCCTTGTTAATTTGAAGAGCCGTCGAGTAAAGAACGCGTTTAAGTACAGTGGATGAGTAAACGATTCAGAGCAACCAGCGAACTGAGAACTATGATAACTTGGTATACATTGCACCTCAGAGGTCAGCGCTTGATGGGTAGGTGTTAATACTATTGGCGTGAGAGGCGCCTTAGTTCTTTATGGTAAGGGCGTGAGTGGTCAAGGCGCCATGGCGACGCGAGCCGGAGCCGTGACATCATCGAACCAGTGGTGAATCATGGAGTCGACCTGCCATAAACTCTCACTACTGCGCTTTGGAATAAATCCATGATAAATCTGACTATAACGTCGATCCTGTGTGGAGCGGTGGGATTTGTGGAGAAATTATTGCCTCAAAACCAACTGAAAAAAAGTAGTCAAGAGATTTCCCAGGTATTTATTAGATGCTACCACTACACAAAAATAATGACTAAGAAATAGTTTAATAAATTCATATTTTTTATTGCACACAAGATTTTTAAATCCCCATAACAATCGTTATAATTACGAAACCACTCTATAATACGATTAATATTCAGCCATTCTATAAGCCGGAACATAAATGAACCACATATGCTTCCAAATCGAACAACACATCAATTATTACACATGGCTTATAGGCAGAAGCGAATAACAGTTCGCACACGTGACCCAACGTTTCACAACGCCCCAAATACGTTAACCGACCGTTACATATCCGAAGCGAAATCCGTAGCTTTATATATTTTTCTAAAAATTAAAGCCGCAAACATTTTATGTAACATAGAGCCCGGTGGCTAATACGTGAGCAGGTTACATTTAGGTAGGCTTGCCAACAAGTTTTGTTATAAATCGTTTCGCAGCGGAGAGTGCGGTTTCTCAGATAGCGGCTGCGACGGTGGTCTAGGCCGAATTTTGGCAGCGAGCCGCAATAACTGGGGCTTCCCGTCTCCGAAACAATCTTCGGGACTGACTACAAGTTCCCGTGGAGCGGAACTTGGAGATTCTATCGCCAATAGACTGAGTTCTGGCGAATCGCTTACGTGGCTGGTATTCAAATAGAGTTGTTTTGTGTTCGCGACTGACTGGCTCGTCGGTTATTCTATACTACAACAAACAAACATAGCGGCACATCTTTCCCAATACGGGGTGGCAGAGAAACAGTTTTCCCCACACTTACCCAGATATTAAACCTTAATTGAGCCTGAGCATCCAGAATTAAAAACATTAAAGATTGGCATATAGGCACGTACGTTGCTTCTGGCCCCACTCTGCTAGGATTCCCTGTGTCGTGTGGTACCCACGACAAACAGCGACATCACACATATGTAAATATCAAAGAATCGGGGGTTAATTTTCTGTATCCCCAGCCGGGGATTGAACCCGGTACCCGACCTCTCTCATGGTAGGCAAAGCCACAACCGCAGCGCCAGAGACGTATAGGAACTAGTCCTTTACCGCAGTTATAGAGAGAGGGGATATTTTGATCAATTTCATATCAAAGTCAAAGTACTTTATTACTGTAGATATTTACATATACTTAGCAAACGTCATTATTTGCCTCTTCTCTACATTGGACCACTGTGGGAGAAGAAGGGCGTAGAAACTCCCACAGATTGATTTTTAGATCTCTTTTAAAAATAGGTTGTGCTTAACTAATACAAATATGAAAATTTTATTGTTATGATTAATAAGCAGGAATAAATAATTACAAAATTATTAACAGCAAGGTCTGTGTTGAGCCAGATTAACCCCATACAGTCCTGTCATTTAAGTAATCTTTAACATTGTAATATCCCTTTTTCGACAAAGTCGCTTTAACACGCTTTTGAAATTGCTCAAATGGCACGGCTCAATAGCTCAATATCAATTTCACGGAAAGGTGGCCAAGGGACATGCACAGACCGAGAGGCAAATCACAGTCGGCATCTACAATATTGCTGGGTTTCAGGTTGGATGGATACATAACCGTCTAGTAACGTACGAAATAAAATAAAATACAAGAGCTATTTGAAACTGAAAGAATCCGAAATACACTTGATTACAGATCAGATACTACAATCCGACCGATAAACAGCAAAGCAATATGGGCACGCTATGTAACCGTTACGAGTAAGCTACGCCACTGTACACTACTACGAGCTTGCTACGAATGTGCTACGCACACGCTACCTAGTTGAAAGTAACGTTTATGTCCAGGCAAAGCGACAAATTGTAGCTGCTCGTTGCCTGGCTTGTAGGCTCACTTCATTGCTTCAAATTGGACTAAATATTTACATTCCCATGACATTTTCATGCAATTTTTCGGACAAGTTCTTTTAATATTTTTATATAATTATAGTTGTGTATAACAAAAAAACAGCCGAAACTATCAATAGGAATAACCTTAATTTGGTTAACAGTCCACCCATATTAAAGGTTGCGATGGGCTAGGGCCCTATCACGCAGATAAAATATTGAATTCTATAAATATACGTCTGGGTGCGGTTTTGTAATTTTGAACTTAATGCTAGTTTTATGTATGTGTGCCGATTGTCTGATTAAAAATAATTACATAGGCTATATTAAGGCTAATTGAAAGGCTTGTTTAACTGGCAAAAAGTGAGTGCATATCTGTAACTCTGCTACTCCGCATAGAAATATGTAGTCGTGATGATATCATATCGGTGTTGGAAAACATCGCGTGGCAACCCTCATAATGCCATGGCTGTGGCGATCGGCTAGCCCTTGTCACGCAGAAATGTGATATTGATAAATTGTAAACGAGACCGACAGGATTTAACGTTGATATTTCTTTTATACTTACATGTCAACCTAACACGAAGTATAAAGCGGGATTCGCTCACCCCCTTTTACCTTCACCTACCCTGGTCCAACACTTTAAGTGTACTGTAATTCCAATTTCAACCAGTTCACAATTTAACGGTTTCATTATAAAAGAACTATAATTTAAAAGTTATATTGTAAGTAGTACGGTGCAGTTTACAATTTGTCGACAATTTACAATCTCGCGAGATAAATTTCGTGAGTTCAACAGTGTAAACAATCTTACATCATACATACATATATCAAATAACTGGATGAAGGTGAGCGCAACTGTGGCATTACCTTCCCCTATGCGATAAGGCGTTCATTTGTATTTCACATCGTACATACGAGTATGTATGGCCTTAACCTTTCGAGCCCTGAACCTGGTTATAAGGCATCGCGATTTTGAACCCCACGCCACTTTAATAGAATTCAAAACCTATAACGGCACAGTGGCACCTCAGTCACAGAGGAATAAAAAGGAATAGAGAGAAATTTTCTAAGGAGCCTGCAAAATTCATACCTATATTAGTAGGGTTGGCATAAGAAAAAAATAACTGTTACGAGCTTTTATTGACCGAGCGATTTTATTATCTTATCCTTAGGGCGGTATGCCATTGAAATACTTAGGTATCTAATAAAGTTCGTCACATGAGGTCACCCACTTTGTAGTGTTATGCTACTTACATGCTATTCTTGCTTCCTATCCTTTAGCTCCAGCTCCACCATCAGTCCTTTTTGTTTGTCCTTCAGGGTACCTTGCTCTGTCATGCTTTTATGCTTTTCAGCTATATTCTTGCTGCTGCTGCTTGATGCTTGCTGAGTTGTGCAGCTTATTATTTGTCATCACCTTTATTTTCATAGGACCCTGTAACGTTTTAAACCATAAGAACACATTTACAAATCAATTTCGCTCTGCATTTTCATGTTATTAGCACTTCTAAATCGATAGCGAAGGGGCTTACCTTTGGTGACCTTGTATTTGGCTTTCTCCGAAACTCTGCAATCTCGGGCTTAGTGCGCGCTGGTGCGCTATCTTTTTTTCTTTCGCTGTTATGTAATTTACTTCTTGGTTTTCACATTGTTTACCGTATTACGAGCCTGAAACTAAACTTTGACATCTGTTGATGCCTTTGTTTATCTGGTTGTCATGGCAATGCCCATTCAAACTCGTTAGCGGTCTGATATGTTTACTTCAATACTTTTACAAAAAAACTCTTTCTCTCTTGGCCACTCACAAAAATTACGTTTAATTTAAATAATTTTTTAGAACTCTCCAAAAAGGGTATAAAAGCGGAACATTTCTTCAATTCTGGACGGATAGTTTCGACCGTCGCGCATACGGATCTCCGCTTCGCCGTCCCGCTGCAGTTCACCCGCCGCTTCGTGCGAAGCGGACGTGTGTAACACGCGCCCGTGCGCGCCGCGAGTGTTCACGGAGGGGATTATCACATCGGGACGGACGCCGGCTCTGCCTAAGGTCGTGCCTGGTGTGTAACCCTTTCCGTGACGCCAGCTCGTCCATAGCCCGCCGCTATGGACGAGCCCAAAAGCCCTTCTCAGGGCTATAGTGCCAGTGACATTGTGCGAGTTTGTGAAAGTGATAGTGACGATGCCGTGAATGTGAACAGCCCGCCGCTGGGTGAAACCCCGCGTCGGCGCCGCGCGCAGCGATCGGCATCACTGGAAGGCCTGCTCCCTATCTCCACGTCGACGGAGTACGGGTCGCCCGTGGTGCGGCGTCCTGTGTCCCCGAGGGCAGAGCTTGAGCTGGACGAATTATATTTAATTCGGGCCGCTCAAGCCAACCTGTTTTCGGCGGGCCTACTTCGTGCCATGGAGGCATACGTCGCCGCAAGCCGCGCTGCCCTGTCGGGCAAGCCCACGGCTTGCTTCGGCGCCGAGCTCCTCGACGCGCAATTAGTGGAGCAGGCAAAAACGCGGCCTTTGGTGCTGCCACCAACCCGCGGGACGAGGCGCCCGCGTAGCGAAAGCCCGAGCGACGAGCTGCGTCTCCGAGGAGATAGAAAGCGAGTCCAGCTTGCGGACTCGCCGACCCCGCCACCGACGAACCAGCCGCCGCCGAGGAAGACGGGCCTCGACATGCCGTCGCTGTCGCCCTGGACGGGCGCGCTTCAGACACCCGCCCCCGCCCCTGGACTGTCCGCCGCCGCGAGTGACTATGAGAGTGCTTCAACACAAACAGGTACGAGTGTTTTACCTAAAAAGTGCTCTCCTACAGTGTCGTTTGCCGCGGCGGCCGCGACCGCATCCACCGTGTCTGGGGCACCGCGCCCCAGCACCGCGTCCCCCCCCCCCGTTCAGTGAGGCACCCGGTGCCGCCAACCGCGCGTCCGCCCGCCCCGTCGGCGACCACGTCGCGAGTGCCCGCCCGCCCCACGCGCTCCGCCGCTGCGCCCGCGATAGTGCCCGCCCGCCCTACGCGCCCCGCCGCCGCGCCTGCCAACCCGCCCACCGCCGCGACTGTGCCCGCCCGCCCTAAGCGCCCCGCCGCTGTGCCTGCGAACCCGCACGCCGCCGCACCCGCGAAAGGGCCCGCCTGCCCAATGCCGCCCGCCCGCCCAACGCCGCCTGCCGCTGCCGCCGCCCAAACCGCAGCCGCGATCGCCGCCACCACCGCCGCCCCGTCGGGAGGCGCTGCGCCACAGCAGCCCCGCCAGCCGCGCTATCCGCCCCTTATTGTGGAGGTCCTTCCCAACTGGGCCGACCACTTCAGGGCGATAGCCAGCGAGCTCGGCCGGGCTCCCAGCGCGCGCGCCTACCAAAAGGGTGTGCGCTTCACCCCCACGGCCGAAGACGAGTACCGGCTTGTACAGCGCTATCTGTGCAGGCTGGAGAAGGACCACGGAGTTCGGTGGTTCTCTTACTCGCTGCCGGCCGACAAGACCCAGAAGGTGGCGATCCGCGGGCTGCCTTCCAACACCACGCCGGAAGAGATCGTCGCGGCACTTGCAGAACTCGGTGTGGAGGCCGAGTACTGCAAGCAGATACGGGCGCGCAAGGGGCGCCCCGGTTGCATCTTCTACGCGTCCCCGCGGAAGAATCCCGACCGTGCCCCCGGTGCAGTATATGAGATCTCAGAGCTCATGTACATGCCGGGGGTGAAGATCGAGGCTTGGCGCTCCAAGCAGGGCCCGGCCCAGTGCCACAGGTGCCAACAGTTCCGGCACTCGTCGCATATGTGCCACCGCCCCCTGGCGTGCGTGCGTTGCGGCGGTCCCCACTCGGCGCGGGAGTGCCCCCGCCCGAAAGACCAGCCGCCGACGTGCGCCAACTGCGGTGGCCCGCATACGGCCAATAACGCGACGTGCCCCGTGTTCCGCCAGGAGGCGCGGAACAAGAAGGCCGGCACTGTGGCGCTCACTGATGCGCCTGGGCCCAAGTAGATGCAGCCCCCCCCCTCCGCCACTTCCTGATCTGCAGGAAGAAACGGCGCCCGCCTCGCTTATGGCGCAGGCGAACGACGGAGTCCCCAGGCAGAAGACGAAGCGGGGGGGGAAGAAGAAGAAGGCGACGGCTCCACCTGCCGCCGGCGCCGCGGCGGCTACTCTTGCCGCTAGCGAGACTGCGGCCGCCGCTGGCGCCGCCACTCCGGCTGCGGCGATAGGGCAGCAGGACTTGGGGCACCTCACAGCCCTGCTCACCCTCCTCAGCGACCCCACTGCCCTGGGCAGACTCACCGCTCTGCTCCGCAATGCATGAACCGCTCAGGGTCGTCCACTGGAACGCGCAGTCGCTGACAGGGAAGAAGCGGCTGCTCCACGTGTTCCTGAGGGACTACCGCGTCGACGTGATGCTCATCAGCGAGACATTCCTAGCCGGAAGCGACAAACTGTCGCTGCCCGGCTACTTCGTCTATCGCAAGGACGAGAAGTCCACCAGCGGCCGGGCCTTTCGAGGCTTGGCAGTCATCGTCGGCAGGAAGATCGTCCACCAGCTCGTTGACGCCCAGAAGTATACATCCCTGTATGCTTTGGGCGTCGACCTCCAGGTCGCCGGCCAGGTGCTGCGACTCTACGCCGCCTACAAGCCCCCCAGTACACCAATCCGCACCGCCGAGCTACGGGGGTTGCTACAGTCGCCGCATCCGACACTCGTCGCTGGCGACCTCAACGCCAAGCACACCGTCTGGAACTCCACCAGGGTGTGCCCAGCTGGACGCGCCATCCTTGCCGACTCCGTGAGCCACAACTACGATGTCATCGGTCCCGACGAGCCCACCCACTTCGATTCGCGGGCCGGTTGGGACACCATCGACGTCGTAGTCGTCAGAGGTCTCCGGACTCCGCCGAGCCAGGAGGTTCTCCCTGACCTCCCATCGGACCACAGGCCAGTACTTCTCGTCCTGGCGGACCTGCCCACCCGGGTCTCTCCGCCAGCATCACGCCGACGATACCAGTGGGGCGCCTTCACCGCCTCCCTCGACCAGTCTTCGACCACATGTCCAGTCAACCAGCCGGAAGACGTTGACCGCCTGGCATCGCTGCTAACCACCCAGATCCGAGACGCGCTCGACCTATCATCGCACACCGTAGCTCGCGGGGGGAAGCCCAATCCTCTTCCTGCTGAGCTACGCGCACTCATCTGCGATAAGCGCGCTCTCCGGAAGCAGTGGCAGCAAACCCGCTGCCCAACGATGAAGACCAGACTCAACGCCATGACGGCAGAGCTGAAGCGCCGACTTGATCTCCACGCCGAAGAATCTTGGGAACGCCACGTCGAGTCCATGGGCGACCACGTCCCCTCCGTGCATCGCCTATGCCGGGATTTGTCGACTACTCCAACTCCCGTCCGACCAATCCTGGGCAGCGACGGCCTACCAAGATTTCGAGCCCAAGACCGTGCGGAGATCTTCGCCGAATGCCTCGAGAAGCAGTTCAAGCCGAACCCTACGGATGATGTGGCGCATGTCGCAGTAGTCGAGAGATACCTGCAAGAGTACTTCGCCTCGCCGATAGCTCCCGAAGAGGACCCCACCGTCGTCACGCCCGGCCAGATCATGCGTGCATTGAGACGTACCAAGCCCAGGAAAGCCCCGGGCGCAGACCGCATACCTAACATGGCGCTGCTACATTTGCCGCCACGTACTGTGGCGGCCGTTACGCGCCTGTTTAACGGTATCTTGCGCACGGGCCACTTCCCAACCCAATGGAAGGAGGGCTTGGTCATCATGTTGCCCAAGCCGGGCAAGGACTTCAAGCTGCCTGAGGGCTATCGGCCGATAACTCTACTGAGTACCATCTCAAAGGTGTTTGAGAAACTCCTGCTGGCGAAGCTACTGCCCCACATCCAGCCGCGCCCAGAACAGTTCGGCTTCAGGCCCGAGCATTCTACGACGCTTCAGCTCACCAGAGTACTGAATGACATGACGGTTTGTTTAAACAAGAAGGAATACACTGTCGCAGTACTCCTGGACATGGAGAAGGCGTTTGACAGAGTATGGCACGAGGGGTTGCTGTACAAATTGTCGACGTCTCCAGCCCCAAGAAGACTGGTCCAGATCATCGCCTCCTTCCTGAAGAATCGCCGCTTCCGAGTGATGGTGGAAGACGCCGTCTCCGAGGAACACCCCGTTGCAGCCGGCGTCCCTCAGGGGTCCTGCCTGTCTCCAGCCTGTTACTCCCAATATACGGACGACATCCCCGTCGGGCCGGGTGCCCAGCTGGCACTCTTCGCCGACGACGCTGCCTACTACGCGTCGTCGATCCAGGCACGGCACGCTGCCGTCAAACTGCAGCGCACCCTGGACATCTTGCCCGACTGGCTCGCCAAGTGGCGGTTGTCCGTCAACGTTGGGAAGACGCAGGCGCTCATCACAGGCCAGTCCCCCTTCCACCACCACTCCAGCTCCAAGGACAGGACATCGCGTGGTCTCCGCAGGTGAAGTACCTGGGAGTGACCATCGATCGCCGGCTCACCATGAAGCAACATGTCGACAACGTCGTCAACCAGGTCAAGGTGGCACGCGCCAAGCTGCGTCCACTTCTCGACTCCAGCCTCCCTCTGAGGGCGAAACTCGGGATCTACAAGTGCTACGTGAGATCCCGCCTCACCTACGCGGCCCCGGCATGGTACGCCCTGTGCTCGGAGACGAACAAACGGAGACTCCGAGCCCAAGAGAACCTCTCTTTGCGTACCATCGTCGACGCCCCCCGCTACGTGAGGAATGCGACGATCCAGAGGGACCTCAGATGGGAACCAGTGGACCAGTTTGTCCAGAGGCTGGCGAAGGGCATGTTCGCGCGTGCGGATAGCTCACAACATCCGAATATCCGCGACATGGCACCGTACCAAGCGCGCCCGCCCAACCGCCGCCGCCTGCCACGCGACCTGGTTGCCTAGCCGGCGATCATCCAACAGAACACCCCTCGTGAGAAGATCTCCACCGCCCGCGAGGGCCCCCCGATGACCTGTCCATAGGAGTGGACAGAGGCGCTTCTTCAGGAAGAGATCCGATGATCTGACCCTGACTCCCCACGCCCCAGAATGGGTGCGTGAGATGAATTCTTGATTGAATTCTGGACAGTCTCACGTCAGCTTCTGAACTAGAAGTACCACTTAAAGGCCTTATCCCGGGGTCGCACTACCCCGGGATCCTGCGAGCCTTCAAACTCCTTCAAATCTTCAAATAACCATCCACTCCTATAACGGGATACTGCGAGCCGTGCCTACGCCGCGATCCTGCGAGTCACTGCTTCATCGGTCTCCTACTCCATTCTACAACGACGATTTCTACAACGGAATCCAGCGAGCCGTAGCTACAAGTATGCCGCTACCGTTCCTACAACGACGATTTCTACAACGGGATCCAGCGAGCCGCAACTACAAGTACGCCGCTACCGTTCCTACAACGACGATTTCAACAACATCTACAACAACAAATACGCCTGCATCCTGGACACTAACTCCTCTGGTCTTCTACTCTTCGTATCCTCCGCTTCCTTTTTATACTTAATTTGTCTTTTATAAAACCTGTTCTCATCTCATTCATTCTCATCTTCGTATCATTTTTTTATCGTCTTCATTGTAAATATCTAATAAACTATTACTACTAAATTTTATTCTGGTTGTTTTCTGTTAGGTTCTGGTTAGGTTCGTATCTGCACACGACAACTTATAAACTCAACTATTCATCATGGAACATAAATATTTGTAGGGTAATAATACTAATAACAATTACCTCACTAAATAACACGATTTGTGCTACATTTTAAATAGGTATACCAAGTCTGGTATTCATTTACTTACCTAGTAGACTCCTTGGGATAGTTAAAATATGAAATGTCTGTTTTGTTTGTATGCTGAATTCATACAAACAGTACAGTACACAATTTTGAATGTCCAAAACGTGCACTTAAACACTTTAATAACTATTAACAGTTTATTCTACATCAAACAATTAGATAAGGTAGGTGACAATAAATAAAACGTGGTTTGTGCAGGCCCTCCGTTTGGGCACTGGCCGAACGAGCGTTAACCGGTTTTATCCAGTGGCGGCGCGTACGCGACACAGTGGCCAGTGCTCACTCACACATGCGCAGTATGCTTTTAGTAGGTTACCTACGACGGCGTGGTTCTATGAACCTTTGTCTCTGGTCCTTTCTTCCTCTGTGCCTCAGTGGCGTCACGCGGGCTTAAGGGGTTAAGATTCTAACATCGATAATATTTGAACTCAATATCTTGGAGAAGATTACTTACGATTGGAATCGTGCTCCAACAATTTCGGTCATATTGGACTAACGGAAGCTTGACCTTATGAATAATTTCAGAACTCTGCGATCCCTTTCCAAGATATTTTCGGAACGTAGTTTAAAAACGCTCGGTAATGTGATAAAATAAACAATAAAAGGTTCTGTTTGTATGTTTATTTATAAGTACGACCATTCGGTTAGCACGCGAGCTTACAATTAATGTCTTCGATTTGATTTTTTGAAACTTCAACGCTAATTCAATAATATCTCTAGATTACACAATTAGAGAGTTTACTTAAATTAAAGTCCCAATATTGACGATGCGATAGAAACAAGCTTCGATTTTGGAACAAGACTGAAGCTCCAATTATCCGCTCTTCCTGTAGGACTATGACGTTATGATGTCACCGTCAGTTCAGAAACGGGTGCCTAGGAATGGCTCACATAACTCCTTCCTTATCAGAAAGCCTATTTTTCATATTCTTATGAATAATGGCTGAACGGTCGATGATGATGGCTGCTGAGGTTCAATTTAGTTGGTTCGTTCCATTCTTGTTGTATTTTCCTTTATTTCTTATACAGTATTAAGCAACCAGCTTCCGCGATAACAAAGTGAAGCGGCGGAGTCCAATAACTAAAGGTTGTAGTACCAATCGTACGATGACTGGTTTGGCCTAGCGGGTAGTGACCCTATCCGCTAGGCTGAACCGGTAGGTAAGGCGAGCCTACGAAGCTGACGGTCCTGGTTTCGAATCCCGGTTAGGCATTTGTCTCTATTAAATAAATCGTCGTCTAGTACCCATAACACAAGCCTTATTGAGCTTACCATGTCCTCTAATAGTTATTTATTTAATCGTTTCCGGAATGATTACTGATTGTTTTATTTGATCTAATCTAACATTTTCCAGTTTCACTGGATTTTTAGGATTCTTGATGCTGATATTTGAGAGCTCGAAGATCGTCTTTGATTTTTATTCTTATAGTTTTTATGGCGTTCGTTTCCGTAGAAGTACTGCACCCTTCAGGTATGTAAAGTAGGTATGTTCCTTGAATAGAGTCGAAATAGTTGCTATCACTGTTAAGTCGAATCTTCGTAGGTTTGAGGGCATATTAGTAAATAACATTATGGCGTCGTCTATCTTCTGCCAGATTTCGGATGTGGTGATGAATGACGTGTATGAACAAATAGAGAAGCTTCGGTCAAGACATTTATCATGTGTAATAATATTTTGAGACCTAAAAACATAAGAGGGCCCTTTTTTGTAAGTTTTCATTTTATATAGTATTGATTGTCAATAAATACGAATTTAAAGTATGTCAAACAGCACTTGTTTTAAAACCCCCCATCAGAGGAAGCGGCAATCTTCCTTTCCTTTTATATGCGAAAAAAGGAGAAGGAGATTGACGCATAGCTCTGTCCCTTACTGACAACAGCTATTTACGTCACTTCCGCTGTAGGTACATTTTCGCGCCAAACTTTCAACTGGCAGTTTGAACCCGTGATGTTTGACATTAAATTATAGTATTTAATGTTTTAATATGCTCGTGGTCTATTTAACATGATGAACGTGAAAATGAAAGTAAAAATAATTTTTTACTTAATTCATGATTCCTATTGTGGATATATCTTGTTTCAGGTTGAGGTGACGCACGCAATCTTCGTGATCGCTGTTGCTGAATAAGAATGCAGACTCTCGTCGCGACAGTAGTACTTATCTTTGAACTTGGGACATTCTCTGTCCATACTACGACTACCCGAATGGCCGAGTCGGCAGTGACCTTGCCTATGAAACCAAAGGTCCCGGTTCGAGTCCCGGTGGAGGCAAATATTTGTTTGATGAGAACGGATGTTTGTACTCTAGTCATGATTGTTTATCTATCTAAGTATAATATTTATCTATATAAGTATGTGTATCGTTGTCTAGTACCCAAGATATAGGGAATCCTAGTTTGGGGCTAGATCAAGGTGCACCTTGATCTAGCCCCAAACTAGGATTGTAAATAGTGTCCAAGGTATTATCCACCAACTCGAACCCGGGACCCTTGGCTTCGTAGGCGGGGTCACTGCCGACTCGGCCATTCGGGCCGTCGGCCAAAAATAGAGTGATACCATATTGAACAAATTTTTAATAGTGGTGAATATCGATTATTGTATCTATAGTGCTACATTTTATCCATACAATATCGTTATTAACCCTCATAACTTGTTGGATATATAACAATAACGAAAACTAGCAGAGCACAGAGCTGCGGGGGCAAGCGAGTTTTTTTACCTACCAAGTAATACTTTGCGGCATAGTAAAGATTGTGAGCCCATGGTCGTCACACTGTTCCTCACAGCACACCGTTCTCGCACTCAACAAAATAACCAAAACAACTGATACAAAAAAATACGAGCAATTAGTTATACTTGTTAGTTTGAAAAAATCTTCCCTTTCAATAGGCGTTCTTAATCATATGAACACCACTGTACATATATATTGTACGATATATTTTTTTGTTATATTTATTTTTTGTCGTTTTCAGGTAAAAGGACTACCTTGCGACTTATCCTACATGAGATATCCAAATGAGATAAAAATTAAAGAAATACAAGAGTGCCAGATTATTTTTAATACAAAGGACCGATATCGCTGTCTGGAGGGCTCGCTATCTGTGAAGAATGAAAGAAAATAGTGAACTCGGAGCGGACAAAAAACCTGTGACGTTTCTGGATGACACCTGGATCCATTCTCACTACACAGTGAGAAAATGCTGACAAAATAGCAGCGATGCTACTGTTAATAAAACAGCAATCCTGGTCAACCCTGGATTCTAGTGCATGCTGGTGGTCAGAATGGCTTTATCCCCGGGGCCGAACTGCTTTATAAATGCAAAACTAAGACAGGCGATTACCACGATGAAATGGATACGAAAAACTTTGTTAAGTAGCTCCAAGAAAAAATTGTACCGTATAGTATCCATTGATAACGCACCCTATCATACGGCTCAGTCCGAAAAAATATCACGCAGTTCAACATTGAAAGCTGAGATGATAAGCTGGTTGACAACTTAGTCAGCGCGTGGGCCAGGCAATATTAAATAACTGTATGCCTGGCGCCACATATTCACAAATATTAAACAAAGTGTTGTCATCGCAGTTTTTAGAACCAACCACCCTAATTATTTTAATTGGTAGAAGGGAAAATGTATCTAAAAAACTAATTACTAAATACTTTTCCAAATTAAATTCTTTACAAAATGTAGATAGAATAATCTTGTTTGCGTTTCCCTTCAGCCAATCTTTGTCACAACATGAAAATCATATAAGACATGATTATAATACATTTATACACACATTGACATGTCGTCATACTGAAAAATTTCATTTCATAGACACCAATATTTGTATTGGAAAATATTTTTATTTGACTAAGGATAGGTATTACTTATCTAGGTTTTATACAAAACAAATAGCGCAGTCACTATCTTATTTTATTTTGAACTCAGTCAAGTTTTTGACTAATGAAACGCCTGCTTCTATTGAGCAGTGTATTAATAATGACATGTACTCCTTGGAATCTGTTCCAAGCTCTTTAAATTAACCCATAGGACAACAGAGAGTAACTCTGGCAGTAATATTAATATTTGTATAAATATACCTTCATCTTGCCCATTAAATCAAGTTACTAGTAATGAAAAATGTAAAAGTAAGAATATTTTAAACGTGGTTCATCAAAATATACAGGGCATGTTAAGTAAAGAACTGGAAATTGAGTTATTCATGAACTGTAATAATATTGATATTTTATGTATAACAGAGCACTTTTTAAAGAGTTATCAGTTCATGTTCAACTTTAATAACCACCACGTTGCTAGTTCGTTCAACAGAAAAACAGCTGATCGCGGTGGCTCCTTAATACTTGTAAATAATAGTTTTAAATATAAGGAACGAGTTGACATAGTGAGCCTGTCTGTTGAGCGTACCATGGAAATAGCCTGTATTGAACTTGAACAACTTATTGTAATGAGCGTATACAGACCACCAGATTCATCCTTTGATTTATTCGAAAAGAAAATGGATGAAGTTTTGATTAAAATCAGCGATAAAAACATTTTTTTTATAATTTGTGGTGATTTTAATGTTAATCTGTTAGAGGATAATAATATTTGTACTAGATTAAAATCTTTATTTTTATGTCACAACATGAACTATCTGTTTTTGGAGCCTACTAGAATTACTGCAACATCTGCTACCTGCATTGACAATATATTTACTAACATTACGCCCATTTTCAAATCGGTCATCAATAAATTAACCTCTGATCACTCTGGTCAGATAGGTATATTCAATATTAAAATAAAAAAGGACCAAAAAGAGGATATTACATGTGTGCCCGTTAGTGACACTCGGCTTGAACACTACAGGAATAATATTTTAGATAAACTATGGGAAATACCATACAGTGACGATCCAAATTTGTTGTACAACTCAGTATTTAACCTTGTCAAAAATGAATATGATACGCTATTTAAATCAAAAACTATAAAAGTTAATAACAAAGCTTTGTTTAGTGATTGGGCGACAGTTGGAATTCATAGGAGCAGACGAAGATTATATGAACTCTATGAAGAGAAATCATATAACAAAAATACGGCCTTTCTAGATTATGTTCGTAGTTATTCAAAAATGTTTAAACGCGTTTGTGCCGTAGCTAAATCTAATTTCATTAAAAACAAAATTGAATCTAGTAGCAATGTAATGAAAACGACTTGGCAAATTATAAACAGAGAGACTGGAAAGGCCAAAGCTACACATAATAACTTCAAGCTTAAGATAGATAATCAATTGCTAAGTACAGACCTAGAAGTAGCAAAAGCTTTCGAAAATTTCTTTACAGACATTCCAGTTTCAACAACCAAGTCTTTAAATTCATCTCCCGCTGCTGCTGAATCTATACTTAAACAAAACTTTGAGGAATGTAAAACAGATTTTAAATTTAGGCACGTAAATAATGAAGACATTGTAAAAGTGTTTAAATCCCTGGAAATGAAAAAGACAGCTGACGCCCATGGTCTATCAGTAAAAATTATTAGTTCCATTGTAGATTGTATTGCACCTCACCTTTGTTGTATATTTAATCAATGTATAGATAGTGGTGTGTTTCCTGACTTGATGAAACTAAGTAAAGTTATACCTTTATTCAAAGCTGGTAGTACATCAGACCCCACCAATTTTAGACCCATATCGATACTACCAACGCTTAGCAAAATATTTGAAAAACTCATACTTAATCAATTGCAAAGTCATTTTTATCTCAATAATTTAATTCATATTGCTCAGTTTGGTTTCACAAAGGGTCGTTCAACAGCCGATGCTGGTGTTGAACTAATCGACAATATTTTTGATGCCTGGGAAGACGCAATGGATGCAATAGGTGTCTTCTGCGATCTATCCAAGGCTTTTGATTGCGTCCATCATGACACTCTTGTCAGGAAGTTACGCCATTATGGTGTAAAAGATCAGGCACTTGGCCTTCTGGAGTCATATCTAACAGATAGGGTTCAGATGGTCGATGTTAATGGGAAAAGATCACCTGGGTCTTCAATAAGTATGGGCGTACCGCAAGGTTCAATTCTTGGTCCTTTCTTGTTTTTAGTATATATTAATGATTTACCTTACCTTGTTAAAGCAAAACATGGGTTAGTATTGTTTGCCGATGATACTTCTTTGATATTTAAAGTTAAAAGACAGCAATCAAATTATGACGAGGTAAACAATGCTATCTCTAGTATAGTGAACTGGTTTACTGTTAACAATGTGAATGAAGAAAAGAAAACTTAATGTATTAAATTCGTGTTACCCAATGTGAACCCGGTAACTACAGACTTATTTATAAAAGGACAGAGATTGGACCTTGTGACTGTCTTTTTGGGCATTACTTTAGACGCCAAACTACAATGGGATCCTCATATAAATAAATTGTCGAACAGACAGAGTTCGGCAGCGTTCGCAGTTAAAAAAATTAGAGCTCTTACCGACGTAGACACCGCTAGACTATTTAGTTACTTTCATAGTCTAATGACCTATGGTATTTTATTGTGGGGTCACGCTGCGAATGCTAATAGTATATTTATTCTGCAGAAACGGGCTGTTCGTGCAATTTATAGATTAGGGCCTAGAGTGTCACTGAGGGAAAAGTTTAAAGAAATCAATATTCTGACATTTGTGTCTCAATATATCTATGACAATCTTGTGTATGAAAAAAGAAATATAACTAATTTTCAGAAGTACAGTGATATACACAATTTTAATACTAAAAATAAAGACAAGTTGGTTGCTTATGTAAGCCGACTACATAAAATTAGTAATTCTTTTAAAGGCAATTGTATACGCTATTACAATAAGGTCCCTACTGATATTAAAAACTTACCTTTAGACAAGTTTAAAATAATAATAAAACAGAAATTGTATAAAAAAGGTTACTATAGGATATCTGATTACTAAGAGGACAGATGTCCATGGGAATAGATTGTTTGAGTAACAGGCTGTTTCGATATATAATTAGCATTCATTTTGTAATTTGACAATATTTTATTTAAAAAAGGAAACGCAAAAGATGCGACGACTGTGGAGTTTCTTCGGTGAGCTCTTCTCTACAGATTCCGCCATTGTGTTAGTGAACTCACCCAAAAAAATGTAATGACGGATTTAAGTGATATAACAACATCCTATGGAAATAAATGATTTTTGATTTGATTTGATTTGATTTGTTGAAAAACAACATCAGTTTTGAGGAAAACATGACAAAACCGGAACTCCATAATATAATTACAATAAATTAACCACCAAAAAATATGTAATAGACGAATAGCTGAGGGAGTATGGCCACGAAGTTTTACGTAATAGACGAATAGCTGAGGGAGTATGGCCACGAAGTTTTACGTAATAGACGAATAGCTGAGGGAGTATGGCCACGAAGTTTTACGTAATAGACGAATAGCTGAGGGAGTATGGCCACGAAGTTTTACGTCTGCCACCCTATGCCATGAATATATTTGGAATTTGATTAAGAAAAGGGTGGCACACAATGTCAATTGTCAATTGTAAGACGGGCTGGTTTCCGCAACTCGACGACGAAAGCGCCTATTTTGCGTGTGGGTGGGAATGCGATATCATTCGAGCCAACCCAACTCCTCCAGGAACGCCAGCAGGCCCTTTACGTTACCGACTATCCCTGGAAGGTCCCTCGATTGACCGAGGTGTTTAGCACTGTAGTCCGCTTCTCCTGTGCACTCCATGAGGACGTGAGCAGCCGTTTCTTCTGCCTCCAAGCAGGCTCTGCAAAGGGGGCTGTCGGTAACACCTAGGACATATAGATGTTTATTAAAGAAACCATGGCCAGTAAGTGCTGCAGTCACCAGTCGCATGCGCGGCCTACTAAGTCGAAGCAAGGTCTTAGCCAGCCTAGCGCTAGGGGACGGCAAGGCCAGCTTAGCCTGCCTGCACTCTTCATGGTTTGTCCAAAGAGTGGCATGATCATTCCTGGTCGACTCTCTCAGAAATGTGTGTACCATCTTGAAGGGAAGAGGGATGATAGGTTCGGAACAATACGCTGTCAAGCTAGATCCTTTACGCGCCAACTCATCCGCTGCATAGTTACCTCTTGACCCGCTGTGTCCTTTTATCCATTGAAGGATTACGCGGTTATGTTGACATACCTCCATTAGTCGTTTGTGACACTCGTAGATTAGCCCTGAGTTAATAGTGTTGCTATTTAGGGCTTGTAAGACGGCCATGCTATCCGAGAGTATTCGAATGGAGGAATCTCTTATCTTTCTCGATGCTATGGCATTAGCGGCCGAGATGATGCCCATGCATTCAGCTTGAAAGACAGTATTATGGGCACCCAGTGGAATGGCTATCTTGATGTTTAGGTCCTCCGAGAAGATGCCTGAACCAGTGCCTGCTTCAGTTTTTGAACCATCGGTAAAAATTCTGAGCTCTTTAACGTCGAGCCCCTCAACCCGATGGTCTTCATGTAACTGTATATTGTATTTTTTGTCAAAAACAAATTGTTTAGGGATTCAGTCACTGCAAGCCATAGAGATGGGAAATTTTTTGTAAACTTCCCCTAGGATGGCGGTGTGTGAGGTCCTGTTTTTCCTCCAAAGTCCTAAGGTGTTGAGTCTCACCGCAGATGACGCGGCCTCCTGCTTAATATACAGCTGGAGTGGCGGAAGACACAGCATGGCCTCCATTGCTGCTGTTGGAGTAGTTCTCATACTACCTGTGATAGCCATGCAGGCCAGCCTTTGGAAGCTTTGGAGTTTGCTTACCATTGTGGTTAGTTTGGTCCTGGTCTACCACACCACAGCTCCGTAGCAGACGAGAGGACGGATCACCGTCACGTACAGCCAAAGAATGATGTTGGGAGAAAGTCCCCACTTTTTCCCCACCATTCTCCGACACTGCCAGAAAGCAATACTCGCCTTCTTTAGTTTGTTGTCAATGTGGCTACTCCAGTTGAGCTTGCTGTCCAAGGTTATGCCCAGGTACTTCACCTCAGTTGCTAGCTGGAGTTCCGTACCAAAGAGCTTAGGTAGGGTATACCTACCAAGAGCCCTATTGTTAGTGAACATGACCATTTTCGTTTTTGTTAGGTTAACCGCCAGGTCATATTCTAGACACCAGCGCTCCACGATGCGAAGAGCTGTTTGTTTAAGGTTGCACACTGTGCTCGCAAATTTACCTGTGATGAGGATTACCAAATCGTCGGCGTATCCTACGGTGTAGTATCCATTAGCGTTAAGCTTGGTAATCAGGTCGTTAATGACCAGATTCCACAGAAGCGGGGAGAGCACTCCTCCCTGCGGGCATCCCCGCACTACCTCCGCCGACAGAGACTCACCAGCTAGACGCACGATACGTTTATTAAGCATGTTTGTGACCCAGTTGTTTACAGCTGTTGACACTCCATGCCTTGTTAGAGATGCACTTATACTGCTATGCTGCGTCTTGTCAAAGGCACCTTCTATATCAATAAAAGCTCCAAGACAGATGCATTTGTTTTGAATCGCCTCTTCAATTGTGGATACAACTGCATGGAGAGCCGATTCAGTAGACTTACCCAAACTATATGCATGCTGATTCTTGTGTAAGGGTATATGTTTTAACGCTCCATCTCTCAGGTGCCTCTCGCACAAACGTTCGAGAGTCTTAAGCAAGAACGAGGTGAGACTAATCGGCCTGAAAGATTTAGCGTTAGTGTAGTCGCTCCTTCCTGGCTTCGGTATGAAAACTACGTTTACTTCTCTCCACCTTTTGGGAACGTATCCGAATCTAAGACATGCTTTCATGATTCGGACCATTATATTGATGACGGGTTCCCCACCCCACTGTAGAAGTGCTGGGAAGATTCCATCTGGTCCTGCTGATTTAAAAGGTTTAAAGCTATTAATGGCCCATCTCACCTTGTCAGTGATAATATTATTAGTTATGTCTTAGTGGTCGACAGCTTCATGGTGAACCTCTTCCGGCCACACAATCTCTTGAATAATTCTACTTCCGGGAAAGTGAGTTTCCAACAAGAGACTGTGTGTTTCTGTGGTGGAAGAGGTATATGTTCCATCGGGTTTTTTAAGCGACCCTAGCCTGGAGGTGCCTTGTTGAGCTAGTATTTGCCTTACCCGATTTGCTTGATCAACGGTTTCAATGTCGCTGCAGAATTTCCTCCATGAGTTGCTGCTTTTGAACCGTAGTCGTTTCTTGTACTTGGATTTGGCATCTTTGTAGTTGTCCTAATCCTCATCAGCACTGGTGTTCATCGCCCTGTTTAGCAGTCTTCTGATCTTAGCACGCATCCTATCTAGATCAGGACCCCACCAAGGCTGCCCCTTGATGTTGGTAGGCGTTGGTGTGCTAAGCGGGCAAGTTGAATGGTAGCAGTCTATTGATGTATTAGTAAAATCTGTTACCTGTTGTTCGATTTGTTCGGGTCCCTCCGGATCTGGTAGAGTCTCAGCCCAAGCAAGTCTTTCACCTAGGATAGCTCCATACCTGGTTCTGTCAGTCTTGCGTGGGTTTCTCTTAGGGACAGTTGGGAGAACGCTGCGTTGATCTCGAAGCGTATCCATCGATGATCAGAGCATGACGCCTCGTTGGACACATGCCAGCCCCCAACGTCGTCGGATATGTCCGCCGTTGCCAGGGTAATATCAACGATGGTTCTACTCCGCTTGGTAACAAAAGTTGGTTCAGAACCTATGTTAAGCCCATTAAGGTTTGTAGTAAATAGGTATTCAACGAGTGTCTTACCTCTGCTGTTCATATCCGGCATGCCCCACAGTGGATGATGCGCGTTCGAGTCGGCCCCAACGATGAGCTGGAGGCCCGACTTCTCGCAGTGGTCCACCAGCCGGCACAGGTCGTGTGGAGGCGGGTTGTCCTCCGCAGGTATGTAGGCGGAGGCCACCACGAGTTCGCGGCACCTAGCTGTGTCGCGCAGTTGCAGCCTTATGGCCCACAGGTCCCTGGAATAGAACTCTGTTAATGGCTGTGCTGGGATGTTGTTAGTAGTTATGATGCACGTTCTAGGTATTGGCGAGCCCTCGAATGCTACTGCGGTTGATCCACGGCTCCTGGATCAGAGCCACGGCAGTGCTGTTTGCCCCCAACCAGCGTCTTAACTGGGCCGTTGCAGTTTGGCTGTGTTGGTGATTGGCTTGGAGGACTTTACAACTGCGGGAGAGGGACGCCATTATTGGTCAACCCCTCCTCCACCTCCAAGACGAGTTCCTCCTCCAGCCGCATGGACAGCTCCTCGCCCTCATAGGGCACCCCTGCTGGTTCTAGCTCATCGCCTTCATCAAGCAGCATGGCCTCCCAGTGCGCGTGCCCGTCCTGCGGTTGAGCAGCAGAACTTTCCCCGACTACATCGGGACCTGTTTGCTGCCGCTCTGGAGTGGAACTCTGGGGCATAGATGTTGTTGATGAGACCCCAGTGATGACCAGCTTAGAGCTGGTCTGCGCTACCACCGGTGGTTCCTTAACAAATTTCCCACCGGGTCCCTGAAATTTAAGGTAGACCGAACCACTACCAAAAAGGAGCTGTCTGCCCCTTCCCAGCAGGGTCGGCACCACATCTTCAGGGACGTCTGTAATGAGAAACAGGTTGTCCTGCTGCTCATCCACTTTCTGGAGGAGCCATCGGTCAACCTGTGCCCACTTGTTCATAAAGTGGAGGACTACGCCGACGTCGGGCGCAGACTTCCACTTGCCCCGTTCGTTGGGTATGAGCACCCCACATCGAACCCTGCGGACCATCTCCGATTGGCGTTTCACCACCAACTGTACGTTGGATGGTGTAGACACGCCGGAGATATACTCCCGCAGCCAGTTCAGGGAGTACTCGTCCTCCACGAACAGTTTAAGGTGGCCGTCCTCGTAACGAGGCTTGCCACTGAATTCGGGGTTTTCCTTGCTCGGATCCGCCAACGCTTCCCTCAAAATTTTGTCATCAATCTCGTTGAGGATGAGCGTTGATAGATCCTGTGAAATATGACCAGTAGCGACGTCAGTAATGGCGATGTACTGGTCAGACTTCACCTTCTGAGCATAGGGTGGCACACAATAATATCGATAAATCTGAGAGACACATACAAACATTAACAAGAGAAGCAATAACCTCGATAACAGCGGCAGATTAGAAGAAAGAAGTGAACCATGTTGAGAGACTTCAAAAAATATATTGGAAGGACTCCATGAAATTAATGAAAGAGAAATAATAATTTCTCTTGGGGAAGAAGCTCTTCAGAAAGTGAATGAGAATAAGATGGCAGTGATAGCAATATGTCTGGCTTAGAGGATATAAATGAAAGTGACGATAACTATGAATTTTTGTTTTATTTTCATCGAAATTGAATTTCTCAGTTTATTTAATGTAGCATACCAAAAGATGAACTTGAATAGACACCTAACCTGACCTTTTTATAACAATAATGAATATTATCAACATTGAATCTTAACCTCAGAATCGTAATACATTCGCGATATTCTCACTTCCAAATGCCAGGCAAGTTGAGACCAGTTTTGAGTTATTGATAGCATATTGCAGTGGGGACCCCACATAGATAAACTAGCTGGTAAATTAAGTTCTGCGGCTTACGCTGTTAGGAGCATCAGACAAAATACGGATTAGGCTACATCTAGGCTAGTATATTTTAGTTACTTTCATAGTGTCATATCCTGTGGTATCTTGTTATGGGGCAAAGCAGCGGATATTCAAACTATTTTTATTTTACAGAAAATAGCTTTCCGAGCAATTTATAATTTAAAACGAAGAGTCGCCATGAATCGACGTGCTGCTGCCGCGATTGTCGCGATATGTGTTTCAATTAAAATTCGTCGCCGTAAAAAGATATCGATATGGGTTAAAGATTTATTTTTCTTAATTCATTATTGAATTGAGTCCACAAATTGTGCAGTTTTCTAGTTATTTCTGATGTAGTTGTATTAAATTGTTCTGCCAAACTGCTGCTGTCTTTTTGACTCGACTTTTAAAAACGGGGTCTGATGATTTCCAAAGCTCTTGCAGCGCTTCAAAATAAACTGCTGAAATAAAATCTTTGATTCTGCAGTCCACGCGCGTGACGCTATATTATTGGTCTAGCGGACACACGACGAATTTCGACACTGACACAAATGTCAACACTAGTGAAAAATTTCACAACAGGTTTGAAACTCGCGACACTGCGCACGTCCTGTCTTTACGGCTGTGACACTGACACGAGCGACATCGCAACTACATCTGCAACTAAGTGTCGCGGCAGTGGACACACATAGACATTCGGTGTCAGACACTGAGTGTCTGGGATCAGGTCTCGTCGTGTATCCGAGCCTTTAAGAAATAATCATAGACTAGTTGCCCCCGAGTTTAGACTCGCGAAGGTTAGCAATTCTCTCAAGGGTCACTGCATTCTCTGCTACAATAAGATACCTCTGGAGATTTTGAAATTGCCTTTTGAGCATTTTAAAGCGACTTTGTCGAAAAGGGGTTTTCCAATGTTCAAGACTACTTAAATGATGGGACTGTATAGGGTTAATCTAGCTCGACACAGTCCTTGGGGTAAATAATTTTGTAAATATGTATTCCTGCTTATTAATTATAGTAATTAATATTGTAATATTTGTATTAGTTAAGCAGAAGCAATTTTTAAAAGAGATCTACAAATCAATCTGTGAGAGATCCAATGTAGAGAAGAGGCAAAAAATGACGTTTTCTTTGCGTATATGTAAATATCTACAGTAATAAAGACATTTGATTTGATTTATTAAAATCATAATACCGCTAAACTGACTGACTGACAGCGACAGACAACGCACAACCAAAACCTAATATCGATTATGTACATCGAATTTTGAGATAGCAATATGTGAAAACGTACTGTAAATACTTTGTACAAACGTCACTCGAGCCAGGTGGCAACTTTGCTCGCCCGGGTAGTAAACTCTGATTTTTTATTCCTTAGAATTCTGACAGCTGTCATTTTTTGATATGTCCGAGATTACAAAACTTTTTGGCCGGGCCCATTTTTCAATTTTAATACGAGTCTGAACATCTGTGTCTACTTTTTATTTGTTAGTGAATGTATCCATTTTATTAAGTGCGGCGCTCCAAATTAAAAGGGGATTTACGGCGAGTGATAATTACGTCCCTTTACATCACAAACAGTAAAAAAGTACAAAGTAAAGAAAACATATTTTTATTAAAATCTCTAATTCCAAATTCCAAATTCCAAATGTCTTTATTACTGTAGATATTTACATATACTTAGCAATCGTCATTTTATGCCACTTCTCTACATTGGACATTGGATTGATTTTTAGATCTCTTTTTAAAAATTGCTTATGCTTAACTAATACAAAATATAATATTTAGTCATTATCATAATTAATAAGCAGGAATAAATAATTACAAAATTATTAACAGCAAGGTCTGTGTTGAGCCAGATTAACCCCATACAGACCCATCATTTAAGTAATCTTGAACATTGTAATATCCCTTTTTCGAAAAAGTCGCTTTAACATGGATTTTAAATTGCTCAAATGGCAATTTCAAGATCTCCAGAGGTATCTTGTTGTAGTAGAGAATGCATTGACCCTTGAAAGAATTGCTAACCTTCGCGAGTCTAAACCGGGGCGCAAGTAGTCTGTGATTATTTCTTAGGTTAACATTACAGCTATCGCTAAATTTGGGAAATTTTGTAAGGTTCTTGCGTACGTACATTATATTTTCGAAAATAAATTGACTAGCTACAGTTAGTATGTCAATTTCTTTAAAAAGCTGTCTTAAGGAGTCTGTGCGTTTTAAATTATAAATTGCGCGAATAGCTCTTTTCTGTAAAATAAAAATAGTTTGAATATCCGCTGCTTTCCCCCACAACAAGATACCATAGATGTAGCCACATTCGTGTTTTGTCTGATGTTCCTAACAGCGTAAGCCGCAAAACTTAATTTACCAGCCAATTTTTCTATGTGGGGTCCCCACTGCAATTTGTTATCAATGGTTATTCCAAGAAACTTCGTGTCATTTACTAATTCGTAAACGTATTGCTGTCCAACACTAAACTGGTCCCAACTTGCCTGACATTTGGAAGTGAGAATTTGATACATTTGGTTTTACCAGCATTTAACAATAAATTGTTAACTGTGAACCAATTCAAGGTTAAAGATAATACTCTATTGACATCATCAAAATCTTCTTTTTGTCTTTAATCATCATTAATACTTATATCACTAACTTCATCATCATCATCGCTGACAATAATTATTAAAGAGTCTGCGACTGTGTCAATCGAACCATCACGAGTGCACCTTTGATTGTATGGCTGATACATTCTTGCATTTATCAGGAGCACATTACTTATATTTTCCAGTAATAGTTTTCAACATCCGCCATTTTAAAACTTCTGTTATTTCTTGCGACATGCCCCTTCGCTTGAGCCCACATCAACTCAATAGGGTTGAGCTAACATTGATATGGGGGCAGTCTAAGCACAGTAATGCCTTGTGCTGCGGCCATCTCGTCCACAATACAGCGTTGGTATTATTTCTCCTGACCCACAATTTCCAATAAAATTACTTTTTGCATTTTTTCTTTAATTTTTTTTTTAAGTCAACCACGCTTGGATATCGCCTTTACTCCACGCACTTGTTGGTACTTTTTAAACCTTCCTCGAATGATAGGGAGCATTATCCAACACTACAACCGAGTTTGGTTTTAATATTGGAAGTATTTTTGTGAACCACTCCTCAAATACTTCCCTAGTCATCTCCTTGTGGTAATATTCTAACCTTTTTTGCCTTAAAAACCAATAATCCATCTTCCAAAAAGCCTTCTACGCTCCCAATATGGCTAACTCTAAGTCGCCTCCCTTTTCCTGTGGGTGCCTTAAGCCCTGTTGTCAATCCATCGAGGAAAGCTTGTCGTAATTATTGAATGTTGGTGTCACACTATACTTTATTGACGGTATGTCCTGTAAATAAAATATATTTAATATTTCACTTTTACATGAGGACAGTTATACAATATGCATATAAATTGAATAATCTTACCCTTTAAATATGGATTTCTTTATTAATTGACCGAGCGAGCGAAGCGAGCGAAGGGCTCCATTTCGGCAAGATAGGAGGCCAATTTTGCTTTCGTCTGTCTCTATGTGTTTCTGTCAGTTCCGGTCTAGGGGCCACAGTTTTCAAGCGATCCTCACAAAACTTGGCACACGTGTTCATTGAATTTAAATATTTTTTTCTGTCAAGAGTTTTTCTCGATTTTCCTTTTGTGGGGGATAATAATTATGACGTCATTAATTTTTGAAAGATTTTTTTTTAAGCCTATCGTTTGGGGTATCAAATTAAAGGGCTTCATGAGCCGGTTCTAAAAATATATGAAAAATTAATTACATTTCGGCCGCCTGTTTTCTAAAAATCCAAGAAATATCTTCAAAACATACCAAGTTTGGACTTCTCGAAGTAGGAGACGGATCATTAATGAGGATCTATACAGACCATGAGAGTTTGTGAAATAGACTATAACTTTTTCGTGAAAAGTCAAAAGATTGTATTTTAAATCGCAAAATGTAGTTTACAAAGTTATTGGTCTACTTTACTACTTGATTTTGAATGAATCTAAAATACTTACCTATAAATTGGTTCACAGTCCCCCCTATTAGCGAGTTCTTGTGCCCACAGGGCCAGTAGTTTATTAATTTTCGCTAAAGAAAATTATTAACAAAGTTAAATTAATTAATACATAAGTACAGAATTTGAGTGCCGACTAATTGTACTTTGAAGAAAAAATAGGTTATAAAAAGTAAATTACCACATTATTAAATATTGTAGTGTTATGCTACTTACATGCTATTCTTGCTTCCTATCCCTTAGCTCCAGCTCCACCATCAGTCTTTTTTGTTTGTCCTTCAGGGTACCTTGCTCTGTCATGCATTCATGCTGTACAGTCTGATATTGGTCATCACTTTTATTTCAACAATATTTGCCTTCGTTTACCCATGTTTCATCCTGGTAATATAAACTAGACCTGAGTCGATCACGATCGATCGAATCAAAGTGATTCGGTCAATCGTGATCGACTTTTCTTAATGTTAATTTCGAGAAAATAGGCATATATGCTGTAGTACCATTAGACAGAACCATCAATGGAACTAATGACACACTTGTGTATCGTTCCATTGATGGTACTAGATACACATGCAGTTTTTAGTACCATTGTCCGATAATATGAATGTTACTAGTGACACACTGTCCCGTGGAACAACCAAGAGGTCCAGTAGTCCCACAGGTAAAAAAATATACCCGTGGTACACCCTCTCGCCGTCCCTTCAACTTTCCCTAAAGTACCAGGGCAACAGACGGTTGCCGGAGGTTAATTCTTTATATTCAAAAGGGGTCACGTTATATGCGAATACCGCCGGGCCACGGACGAAACAATTGTACAAGTGAAAATCAGCATATTTTTGTATTCGCAGTAGTTCCAATGATGGTTTCAACACATATATGGAACTAGTACGAAAATATAATTCGCATTAGTTCCATCGGAACTAGGCAATGGAACTAAAGCGAATGAACGAATTTTAGTATTCGCAATAGTTGCATCATGAGTGGGCCGTAGCATGAATGGAACTAGTGCGAAAATAAACTCGCAGTAGTTCCATCATGGAACTGAGCTATGGAACTACTGCAAACGACTCGTCTAGCGTCCAGAATAGCCCACAAAGTACATTTTTTCTGCCGGTATAATATAAATGTTTTCATAGTAGTTTATATGACTGATAGATAATGGAGGGTATTAAAACCCGAGAGTGGGTTTCATAATAATATCACTCGAGAGTTGTCATGCCTAATTATGTACAGTTCCATAGACTAGTTTATCTACACACATACCATAAGCTCTCTTTGATGTATTCAGGAACCGCGCATGTTCGACCGGCATTGTGGCATTAATCATTGCTCTGCACTTGTTTAGCTTGTTCAGTAGTACCAACTTCACAGACAAACTAGGGGCAGCACGCAGGCGGGAATCGGCGTTCAAAATTGTAATGTTATAATATGTCAAAATATTGATACATTATGGTCATAAAGTGATAATGTATCAATATTCAGATAAGAAATGAGTGTTTACCAAGTAGTATATCATTATGCTGGTCGTAACGTGCAGTTTTGGACGCAGTAAAGAGGGTTTATGATACGTGTGTAGATAAAGTAAAGTATACAGCAAGATTTATCACATTCACCGGTTAGTATACCTATATATAATCACCACACGTCCGTGTTGAATATGATTAATACTGATTTGTGCAGCTTATATCAGGTCAAAACACCGCGGTAGCTTAGGTGGATAGGCTTTATCCTTTTATCCTTCGTGTTAGTTTGAACATGTTAGAACAACAAAAAATCTGCAATCATAAACATCACTACTTACACATAATAATAGTTTATGTGACTGATACATAATGCCTAATTATGTACAGTTACATACACTAGTTTATCTACACACATATCATAAGCTCTCTTTGATGTGTCCAGGAACCGCATATTTGACCGACATTGTGGCATTGAGTTGTTTAGCTTGTTCTGTAGTACCAACTTCACAGAAAAAGTAGGGGCGGCACGCAGGCGGGCGTCGGTGTTCGAAATTTGAATTTCATAATATGTAGAAAATTTACACATTATGGTCATAATGAATGATGATGAAATGAGTTTTTACAAAGTAGTTTATCATTATGCTGATCGTAACGTGCGGTTTTTGGACGCAGTAAAGAGGGTTTATGATATGTGTGTAGATAAAATATTTTACACTTATCTAATAAACATCCTGTGCAATACTGTGCATTATAGACAAACAATATTAAGAATAATTTAACGATTTGTTTTATTTTATCTTTAATAAACCATATTTGATTAAGAAAATAAGGGTGTCTTAATACTTTCATAAAACCCTCTTGGTGAGTAAGAATAATAAACGGTTAAAGTAGTTAATCGGACTGATTTTGGCTATTTTTATTACATTCATCAATATAAGTGGTTAGTATGTATACTAACCGGATTTATTGAGTTGCCCATACATCGCGCTAATAGGCGGACAAGAGCGCGTCAAGGACATTATGAAACACTAAGGTATCTGTATTGAATAGGAGTTTATTATTATTCACACTCCTATGCTCGGCGTCTAGATCATCTTGCAGTAGCCTACAGTCGTCCTCTGACTTCACGGGAATATCCGTTTCAGATTATTCGATTACAAAAGGCATATGGCGTGTTTTAGCTCTACTTCCAGGTCATTTATGATGATGGTAAAAAAACAACGGTAATACCAAGAATAGAGCCTTGACTAACACCCGACATTTCGATGTATTTACACATTACCGAGACTTTTCAAGCGAGTTTGTTCTAGCTACGCCCCCGGCCGAAGCTGGAATGCTGGGGCTGCGAGTGTAGGCCGCGAGATAAAGCAAGCGAGGCTCTTGGCTCTTGGCCTCCAATAAGCTGTTCTTCAGCTATGGTCGATTCTACGTTGCTCACGGACTGAGGATTTGTTAAAAAAATTACAAGGAAACCAACGCAGATTCTATCAAATTTATATGGAATACGGAATATTTCAGTCATCGCATTCCAATTCATTATAAGAAGTTTTGTGAATGAATGTTGTACTGAACACGTAGGAAGGACTTCAGGTGGAATGGAATAGGTGTGCGTGATGGATAGAATTTCATACAATGAATATGTCACCGTAAGATTGCCAAAACCGTTCGTTGATAAACTAACGTTTCTTTTCTTGTTAGTTGGTCAACTATCGACAGATAGTAAACTTTAGCATACTGCCTACTATATGACGTGTTAGTTGATAAACTAACGGTTAAAACCGTTAAATATTAAACTGGTTTAAACTTGAATTGCAAACGAAATACCATCAGGGCAAACACTGCGGTAGCTTAGGTGAAGACTAGAGGGGGTGAGCGCAGCGAACCCTTCGAATAGTCTTCGTGTTAGGTTGACATGTAAGAACAAAAGAAACGTAAATTCATAACCCTGTCGGTCTGGTTTAATATATGTCGATAGTTAATCAACTAACGCGTTAGTTTATCAACCAACGGTTTTTACTATCTTACGGTGACATATAAATGCGTTGACTGTGGGTAGGGTATTAAGTAAGTTTTGTGTCACATATGTAAAAATTAATCCCATTTTATCAAATTAACTTTTAACTATTATATAAGATCCTTAACTTTATAACTTTAAATGTTACTATAAATTTAAATTAAGTCAAATATTTTAACTGTATGTACATAATTAAATTACAGAACATTTTTCTTTTTTGTTAGACAATATTGTTGCATATAAGTAGGGAGGAGCGTATGTTACTTATCCCAAAACACAGGGGAAACTCTACTTTGGGGAGTAACGACTCTTATATTGTCTGTACCAATGTATGACAAAACTGTAGCAATTTTATTGAATAAACATGATTATTATTATTAGATTATTACGCCTCCTGATGTGCGGGCACCAATCGGTGATGTAGCAAATACTCAGTCGCATTCATTAATCTTGAAAATTGAGGAAAAAGTACAGTAGTTCTGATAGACAAAACATACAAGAAGTAGAGGGGTTATTTTATAATGTTTTGTAACGTCGCTGTCTCCACGCAGAATGCGGTCAACCTAGTCTGGGTCCGGTAGCAGTAGCTCCTGTTATTACCTCTATACATGTATTTTTAAATAACGAGATGAGATCCGGATAAGAAGCGCCCGGCAGCAGTTGTCCGAGCGAACTGGCCGACGTAATTTCGGCCGACCTTGTGACAAAAACAGCGCATTTACCGACCCATACGCGCGTGATACAGAAAACTTTAACCGTCCGTCGGCGGTAACTGTACAGTGAACGGTTTTTGATATAGCATTGATCTGTATAAAGAGTTTTCGTAGTAGTACTGTAGTAGTACAATTGGATTTCAGATCGTGACTTATTCCGTTAATTAGTTATTTCGGCTTTTTAACTGAATCAACTAAGTGCAACAAATAAAAAATACAATTAGTCATTAATATGACATGAAGTTCGATTACACTTGGCATAAAATGTCGGTTAACTATGTTAAGGGTCGCCACTGCTTGGCCAATATTGCCTCTAGTAGAAGTCCGCCTTATTAATAGCACTTCAATGTGATGTAGGTCAGACCAAGAAGCCACCTCTGAGCAATAAAGGATGAGGCCCACCAAATCAAATGCTTTGTCTCTCGGCCAAACTGTATTGGGTGACGGCCCTTTCATTTTCATTTATGCTAATAGATAATTCACGCTTTTCAGCTTACTATCAGGTTAATTATATAACAACTTTTCATAAACTGCATTAAGTGTATTTTAAGTGTATTTTGTCTTAAATAAATTACTCTTGTAGACGTGATCCTCAACACTGAAAAATATTATGATAATCCCCTCTCTTATGGGAGTCAAGATAGACATTGCTTCGCAAGTACTTTTTTCATCATGCGACTGCGTTCAAATAAAGATAACTATACTTCCATATCAGAAGCGACAAGAATTTTAATATCGTCCGCATTTCTATGCACTTCTCTGGATGCATGCGAGATCTTGCAAGATTGTTCACATCGCAAACTATCAGAGCCTCAGCCGAAACTTCCACTTGGAATGTTCTAGATATTAACTAGCATGAATTCTGTAACTCCGGCTTCCCAGGTCTATTAAACACGATAAATTTATCGAACGCAAATAAATCCGCTGTCATCGTTTTACGTTTTATTACCGAGATTTATTTCATTAAGTACTTAAGTGTGGATTGCTCTAGTTACGAATTTGCTTTTGGTATAAATATTAACAGTAACACTTGGTGCCAAATAAGTAGTCGCATCCATCTATTGCTAGTCACTACCTCGAGTCTACTTGTAATCTGTCCATAATAGTCATAATGGAGCCCCTGCAACATTAAGTAGTGGATACAATAGAAACACACGCTATTATGTCGCAAATACCCAACGAAAACACAATGTGAAAGGACGTGTAAAGAATAGCAGGCGTTTCTCACAATTGCAATCTATTTGTCTTAAGGAGACGTAGGCGGGTGTATTTGCTCAGCTGTCTCCTGTCATTGCAATGTAAACATGGCGCTGGCGAATTTGCATATTTCGATGAGATGCGTTGTTTTGTTTATCATCGCTGCCGAGGTTTTGTGTGCGCCGAATACCGAATGCAGAACGCCGCCGCACCGGACGCTGGACAACTTGGTTTGGCCGAAATGCCATCCCGGAAAGTTTGAAATGGCTATAATATTGAACGGGAAATGTCTCTATGCGGGCTACTTAGTATGAGAGAGCTAAATTGAACGCCGACGAAAGTTAGGTGGCACATGACTGTTTGCAGATTTGGTTTGAACAAGCCAGTAAATTAGACGATTCGCATTCGTAAGCTGATAGAAGCTTATGCCTTTTAGTTTGATACTCGTATAGCCTGCAGATATAGTGGAGATTTTATATGATGAATGATGAGATGACTTTATAAACTTTAAAATCATTTTTTTCTTGCTTTGTATTTTATTTAATCATGAGAGTGGTATATATTCAAAAGAGAGTTGTTAATCGGCGATCTCCCAACACAACTACAAACATACACCCAACTAATCGATCCTATTAAAATGGAGGAGTGACAGCGGGTATTCGTCATTTTGCCCTTATTTCAGAGTTTTTTGTGGATGGATTCTTTGATGCTTTTTTATTGTGAATTATGTGTAGTATGGGTAATATTTGAAGGTAGTTATGACCGAAAATCCAGTATTTGAATGATAAAATTTCAGATTTTGCTTGACAAAATTACTGTATTGCGCGACTAGAAATCTGAAAACAGCAACTTCAAAACCTTTTTTCGAGTAACATAACTAGTGTATATCTATAATAAGTATGTGCGGGTACTTGCATCTGTATACTACCGTCGTATGTTAATAAATCCAGTCTCGTTTACAAGGGCGTTTCAATCGAGTGCTAGTCCTCTATTTATTCCCAAACAGACCATTTGGCGACGATTAAGCTATCTAAACAGTGCTAAAACGTGAACAAAATGCCGAACGACGATAAGAAAGTGTTGGTCACGAAAAATATTCCGGATTTGAGTGGTATACGAGAATTCAAGGTGAACGCTGACCGCTGGTCGACTTACGTAAGCAGGTTGAAGGCGTGGTTCGAGCTTCAAGAGGTTGGCACGTCGATGTATTCTAAATATTTGGTTGCTGTTGTGGGAACAGAAGCATTGGATCTTATAATCGACCTTTGTTACCCAGAGAAGCCCGAGGTAACTCACTTTGACACAATCGTGAAGTTAGTCGAAGATCACCTGTCTCCGAAGCGGTCGCTTATCGCGGAACGCATGATTTATCGTGCATGTAAACAAACGGAAGGAATGTCTATTACGGAGTATTTGGTGAAGTTGAAGAAGCTTAGTAAACCATGCAAGTTTGGGACGGTTGAATCTCTCAAAGAAAACTTGCGTGACCAATTTGTGTACGGTTTGGCAAGCGAACGAATAAAACAACGGTTGTTAGTCGAGGAGGACTTGACGTTCCAGCGCGCTTCTGAATTAGCGCTGTCGTTGGAGGCGGCAGTACGAGACTCAAGGTCAGGAGGTGGCGGCGAGGCCACGACCGAAGAAACCCGCGGTGAGGCGGTGTTCGCCGTGAGCGGCGCGGGGGCCGGGCAGCGCCCCCGACCCACGATCTCAGGCGGCGGCGGCGGTGGCGGCGCAGGGCGCGGCGGCCGCGGCGGCGGTGGCAGTGGCCGGGGCGGGCGCGGCTACTGGGCTCGTCGGTCAGCTCGTGGAGGAGCATCGAGCAGCGCCGCCCAACGCTGTTTTAGATGTGACGGCCAGCATCCAGCGGAACGTTGCCCTTTCATCGATAGCGAGTGTTATGTGTGTGGTGTAGCCGGTCATCTGGCGAAAATGTGTCGGTTGCGTAAGCATAAGTCTGTGCATCAAGTGAATGACGAATATGAAGACGCGGAATCGTCATCTTCTGGGTCTGACGGCAAAGAGCCATGTGTTTACCAATTAGGTGATAGAGATAGTGACGATCGATGGATCATTAAGTTATCGATAAATGGTACTCGTATTGATATGGAGGGTGATACAGGTTCCGCTGTGAGTGTTATCTCATACGGGACGTATAAAAAGTATTTTGACAAAAATAACTGTAAGTTGAGGCCGTGTGGTTCACATTTAAAAATGTATGGAGGTCAAAGGGTGAAACCGAAAGGTGAGTTTATGTGTTCTGTACAGTTAAATGGTAAAACTGTAAATCACCTACCGTTACTGGTCATCGATAATGAGTTTAGCCCATCACTAGTAGGTCGTAATTGGATGAGAGTTTTTGACATTAAATTTCCAAACACGACAGGGGCTGTGGTAAACAGCATAGTACAGGTGCGATATCCGGATAACGGTGAGTTACAAAAGTTACTGGTAAAGAAATTCCCAGATGTATTTCAATCAGGGATTGGTACATTCAATAAAGGTGTGATTCGTTTAGAGGTGATTGCGGGCGCGGAACCGGTTTGGCGCCGGGCGCGGCCCGTGCCGCTGGCGCTGAGGCCGGCGGTGGAGCAGGAGCTGCGTCGGCTGCAGCGCGAGCGCATCATCACGCCCGTCGACTGGAGCGAGTGGGGCACGCCCGTCGTGCCAGTCATGAAGAAGTCGGGGGAGGTAAGACTCTGTGGAGATTTCAAAACTACGCTCAATCCAGTGTTAGTGGACGACAAGTACCCCTTACCGAAGATCGAAGATATCTTTGCGTCGCTGCAGGGTGGTAAGTTGTTCAGTAAAGTCGATTTATCACAAGCTTATCAGCAGGTGCTATTAGAGGATGGCTCTAAAAAGTTGTGTACAATAGTTACATTACAGGGAATGTTTTGCTATAACAGATTACCATTCGGCGTTAAGTCAGCCCCGAGTAAATTTCAACGAATAATGGAAAAATTATTTAGAAGGAAGTTTGTTACTGTTTATTTGGATGATCTGTTGGTAAGTGGGGTCGATAATAATGATCATTGGCAGCGGTTGCTTGAAGTATTTAAGATATTGTCGGATTCTGGTTTGCGGGTGGCACCGAAGAAATGTAAATTCTTTCAAAAGTCCATTTCTTATTTAGGGTATATAATAGACGCAGAAGGTTTGAGAACAGAGATACCAAAAATTGATGCAATAAATAATACACCGGTACCGACAAACGTGAAAGAATTGAGAGCTTTCTTGGGGCTAGTTAATTATTACGGCAAATTTATACAAAATTTAAGCGATTGTCTCAGTCCATTATATGATTTATTGAAAGTTAAAAATACAAAATTTAACTGGACAGAAAAATGCGAAAAAGCATTTAATGAAGTAAAAAGTGCATTAGTTAGGGCGCCGGTACTGGCTCATTTTGATAGTTCGTTGCCGACACTGGTGACGTGTGACGCGTCGCCGTGCGGAGTGTCGGCCGTGCTGAGCCAGCGCGCGGCGGACGGGCGCGAGCGGCCCGTGCTGCATGCCTCGCGCACTCTCTCACCGGCTGAGAGGAATTACGCACAGATTTGTCGCGAGGGGCTCGCGATAATATTTGGAGTCACTAAATTTCATGATTATTTGTACGGCCGTCATTTTACTTTAATAACGGATTGTAAACCGTTGGCGTCAATATTTCATGAAAAGAAAGGCATACCACTCATGGTAGCCGGTCGTCTTCAGAGGTGGGCGATTATTTTGGGGGCATACGATTACGAAATTAAATGCATCGGAACAAAACACAATTGTTTGGCTGATAGTTTATCGCGCATACCGGTCATTGACCATGAAGATCACAGCCGAACTTATTCCTACATAAATTTCGTTGAAAAATCATTACCGGTCGATTGGAAGCTAGTTGCAAAAGAATCTGGGACAGACCCAGTATTACGTAAACTGGTACAGGCAATTAAATTAAACTGGCAATATTGTAAAGACGCAGATTTGAAACAATATTTCGAGATAAAATCTTGTTTAAGTATTGAGCAAGGGTGCATATTATATGGCCATCGCATTGTAATACCATTGACATTACGCGGGGCAATTTTGAACATGATACACATGACTCATCAGGGCATAGTAAAGAGCAAAAATTTTGCTCGTAACTATGTGTATTGGCCAGGTATTGACGGCGACATTGAGATCACGTGCCGCGCATGTGAGACGTGCGCGCGGGAGCGAGCGGCGCCGGCCGCGGCCACACTACACCCGTGGGTGTGGCCACAGGAGCCATGGTACAGACTACACATTGACTTTTTCACAATATCGGGTAATACAGTATATTATTTAGTGGTAGTCGATGCCCACTCCAAGTGGATTGAGGCATACCGAGTAGGCGGCACTTCAGCAAAATGTACAATTAGTAAACTGCAATGTTTATTTGGTCAATTCGGGTATCCACGGGAGTTGGTCTCCGACAATGGCCCGCCTTTTAGCGGTTACGAGTTTAAAGAGTACATGGTCAGCAAAGGAATCAAACATATATTAGTGACACCATACAAACCAAGTAGTAATGGTGCGGCAGAAAATGCCGTTAAAATAGTAAAAAATTACATCAAAAAGGCAATGCGGGAAAGTCAGGATATTGAGATATCCTTGCACAACTTTCTAATGATATATCGGTCCACCCCGCACAGTATAACGGGACGCACGCCCGCTAGCTTACTCCTGGGTCGTGACTTGCGCACGCAGTTTGATCTACTGCGACCAAGTGCGAGTGACACAGTCATGGAGAGACAAGCTGCTCAAATCAGGGGTAAAGGGGGTAAGGAGCGGAACTTTGAAGAAGGAGAAACGGTTTTCTTTAAATTGTTTAGGAAAAATAAATTTTCTTGGGAAAAGGGTATAATTAATGCAAGAAAGGGGCCAGTAACATATATTGTAAAGTATAAAAATTTAGAATATAAGAAACATGCAGATCAATTGTTCAAGGATGTAACGGAATGTTCGAATGATGATGGCGAAATAACAGATAGCTTCATGAGCCCAGGTACGCGTGCCACTGTGGAGTCACACAGTGAACCATCTGCAGGTAGGTCCGACGATGTGGAGCGTGACAGCGGCGCTGGCACCAGCACCGCGGCGCCGCCGGGAGCGAGCGCGGCGACCACGTCGCCGGCGAGGGGCGCGAGGCTCAGCCCTGCCGGCGGCGGGACACCGGACACCATTCGACACCAGGTAGGAAGTCCGATGATTGTAGATAGATATAACGATGATCAAGTAACGGCGGATCGTTCTAAACGGATACGGAAACCAGTAGAACGGTATGGTTTTCCAATTAGACAATAAATAAATGAAAAGGTTCGGTTTCACCTAATTATAAATATAGGTATTAGTTTACTTTGCATTACTTTGATTATAAGGTGTATAGTTGTTAAGGAAGATAGTTGTCATTTATAGAAATAAAATTATAATATTTGTCTAGATTTAATGTTGGCATTACACATAGCATTTAAACATAAAATTACATAAATAGGTAGATATTATTACTGTGTTATACTTTATTATTTATCTTGTAAACATGGGGGGAGATAATAGTGTATATCTATAATAAGTATGTGCGGGTACTTGCATCTGTATACTACCGTCGTATGTTAATAAATCCAGTCTCGTTTACAAGGGCGTTTCAATCGAGTGCTAGTCCTCTATTTATTCCCAAACAGACCAATAACGAAAACGAGCGATTGAATGTGTTGTACTTACATGTTCAACCTAAAACCTTATATCCTTCATCTACCCCGACTCACCACTTTGCCTAGATAGCCTTTATTTAGGGCAACAAATATCACCAAAATATTTTTTTTCGTACCACTTGCTCATAAAAGTGACATTCTATGCCACAAAAAGCGAACATAACAATAGTCATTTTTAATCTTTTAAAAACAGGGAAAGAAAATTATACTGAATTTCATTCATCCTCTAGTGGGAGAATGTGATTTAAATTTGGAATACTTACCGAAATTTATACTGAACTATCTGTGTAATCTGTGTTTACACCATAGAGTTTGTATATAAAGCATTATACATCTTTTTGAAAAATGAATACGCATTTATTATGCAGTTATGATTATTAAATAAAATTACGAAAATCGACCGTATGAGCCTCCGTTGATGCCTTTGCTTTTCCGACAAAAAAATATTAGTCAAGGAATTTGCCGCGTTTTTGTTTTCTTCAAATACATTTATAAACGTTAAGTTTATTTTAGTTTATTTTTATAAATAAGTTAATGTTCTAAAAAATACGTTACGATGTTAAATCAAAGCGACAGTGACAGTGAATTGTCGGATTCCATCAGTGCAAATGCTGCCGCAATTATAAATAATTTGCTTTCAACAAAATCCAAGGAAAATTATTTAAAAACTTATGAAGAATTTTCAACGTGGAGAAGTGCGAAAGGCCGATCAATTTCAGAATCAGTACTTCTTGTCTATTTTGATTATTTATCCAAGACAAAGAATCCTAATACACTTTGGTGCATATACTCAAAACTGAAAGCTACAATAAGCATCAAACATAGCATTGAAATAAATAGATTCACGAAATTACTGGCTTTTTTTAAAAGAAAATCAGAAGGGCATTGCGCAAAGAAGTCTAAAATTTTTACGACTCAAAATGTGGAAAAATTTCTTAATGAAGCTCCTGACGAAATTTTTCTGGCCACAAAAGTGATTAATGATTTAACTAGGAATATTTCGTATCTTAGTAATGGTAATTATTCTATATATCTACCTGTTTTTTATCTTTGTTATAGGTGGCCTTAATTTTTGGACTCAATGGTGCTTGCCGCGGATGTGAACTTGTAAACTTAAAGGTGGAGGACGATGAAAATCATTCCAATGAGTTGCTGCTGATTAATGTAAAGGAAACACTATGACAAAGAAAAATCGGTCATTCATTGTACAAGGACAATATATTAAAATCATTCATAAATACCAAGCATTACGTCCCACCAACATGGAAAACAATAGATTTTTTATAAACTATCTGAATGGGAATTGTACTCGACAAGCCATCGGCAAAAATAAAATTAGCAATATGCCAAAGGAAATAGCTAAATATGTAAAACTTTAAGAAGTTGAACTCTACACCGGTCACTGCTTTAGAAGAACTTCGGCGACTTTCTTGGCGGATTCAGGGGCGGATATTACGTCAATAAAAAGACACGGTGGTTGGAGCTCTGATAGAGTAGCTGAGGGTTATATCGAAAGCTCAATGGCGAATAAAACCATATTAAGCAGTCAAATTACCAAAAATATAAAACTTAATCCATCAGACCCACAACCATCAACTTCCGGCATCTTATCTTCGTCCGTAACTCATGATACACCACCACCACTATCTCCGACGTATACTATCTACAATGAAACGCAAGTTCCTCAGACGCAAGAACAGAGAAATACTCAAATCAACTCATCAACAATAAATGTACCAAACAAAAAAGTAACTCTCTCTATCAATAATTGGACCAATGTTTCGAATGTTAACTTTTACTTTTAATTGTCATTATTTTTAATAAAAGCTTATCTCATATTATTATTGTGTTATTTTTTTCGCAAATGGTACGAAAAGTAGAGTATTTTCCTCGGTGATAAAGGTGTCTTAGTCTTGGGTGAACTTAAATCCCTCGCTACACTCAGGACTCGTCTTAAATCCCTCGCTTCGCTCGTGATTTAAGTTTTTAACACCCTCGCTACGCTCGGGAGTAAACCTCGAGTCCTTCGTTACGCTCGCGATTATATCGTCACCCGCGACAGAAGACACTGCTTTATCCCCTTTGTTAATAATCTGCTATTCCTACCCAAAATGGATAAATGAACAACAAAAATTGCAAAAAATATCATTGCAAAATACTGCGGTAGCTTAGGTGAAGGGTAAAAGGGGTGAGCGAAGCGAAGCCCCCTTTATCCTTCGTGTTAGGTTGAACATGTAAAAACAAAACATACTTAAAACATAAACTTAAGTACACAAAACATAAAAAGAAGTTTGTTATCCAAATACAATTTGGTGTTACAATTATCCATTCTGGCAGTCATTTCGAATTTATTGCTAGGTAGTAAAATAGGTGCGTTTTTGGTAATCGTTTAAACATTAGCCTTTATCTAGCCAATAAGCGTTGACTAAACCATTCAGTAATTTTGTCGCGCAATGAAATAATATTGTCGTGTAATTCCGCTGATCGTGGTCATTTAGATTTTTTGAGATGCTTGCCATAAGCCCTTTTATTTGATATGTCACACCATAATAATATATATAAATATATGATTTACCCCCTAATTGAGGCCCTATACTTCGCGAGTCTAAACCGGGGCGCAAGTAATCTGTGATTACTTCTTAGGTTAAAATTACAGCTATCGCTAAGGTTGGGAAAATTTTGTAAGGTTCTTGCGTACATACATTATACTTTTGAAAATAAATTGACTAGCTACAATTAGTATGTCAATTTCTTTAAAAAGCTCTCTTAAGGAGTCTGTGCGTTTTAAATTATAAATTGCTCGAAAAGCTCTTTTCTGTAAAATAAAAATAGTTTGAATATCCGCTGCTTTCCCCCACAACAAGTTACCATAGGACATGACAATATGAAAGTAACTAAAATATACTAGCCTAGATGTAGCCACATCCGTGTTTTGTCTGATGTTCCTATCAGCGTAAGCCGCAGAACTTAATTTGCCAGCCAATTTTTATATGTGGGGTCCCCATTGCAATTTGCTATCAATGGTTATTCCAAGAAACTTCGTGTCATTTACTAATTCTAACGTATTGCTGTCCAACACTAAAGTGGTCCCAACCGACCCAACCCAAAATATAATATTATCATAATTAATAAGCAGGAATAAATAATTACAAAATTATTATTAACAGCAAGGTCTGTGTTGAGCCAGATTACAGTCCCCATACAGTCCCATCATTTAAGTAATCTTGAACATTGTAATATCCCTTTTTCGACAAAGACTCTTTAACATGGTTTTTAAATTGCTCAAATGGCAATTTCAAGATCTCCAGAGATAGAGATATCTTGTTGTAGTAGAGAATGCATTGACCCTTGAAAGAATTGCTAACCTTCGCGAGTCTAAACCGGAGCGCAAGTAGTCTTTGATTATTTCTTAGGTAAACATTCAGCTATCGCTAAGTTTAGAAAATATTGCAAGGTTCTAGCGTACATTATATTTTCGAAAATAAATTGACTAGCTTCAGTTAGTATGTCAATTTCTTTAAAAAGCTCTCTTAAGGAGTATGTGCGTGCGTTTTTAATTATAAATTGCTCGAATAGCTCTTCCCCCGCTCAGCCATCACCTTTCCTACCATCTTGGTTTGCTGGAAGAAATCTCTTTTGAGAGATAAGCTCGCCTTTGTATATGTTTTTCTATTATAAGTTATCTGTATGTCTGTTTTATGTATTACAATAAATAAATTACAAATTGTTGGCACTGACTTTCTTTAATTTAAAACTATATCGAATTCTGATTGAATAATGTTGAAGAAGTCAATAGATTTTGTTCGGGTTCTGTTCATCAAAATCCGGTACTGGCAAATTTATATCTAAGTTTTTCATATAAGACTCTAGTCTATGGGATGTAATAGGCCTATAAAATGATGGATCAGTCTTATTTTTACTAGCGATTGGGAATGAAACTGTTTGACCACTGTGATCGGATAGTAAGCAGTTAATTACATTTTTACTTGTGAATGCACAGTTACAAAAAACGTTATCTAAGCAAGTTTGGTAAATATCCCGTGGTCAACGCAATCAAAAGCCTTAGACAAATCGCAAAATACTCCTAGAGCACGAGAATTGATTTTCACATCTAGGTACATAGTCTTTTAGCAAAGATTCAGCTACTACTTTGGAAGAGTCTAAAGACTTCGTAGTAGAGATTGGGATATCAGTAAAAAAAAACAAACGCTTTAGCTACATCAATATCATTTTTGAAAGTAATTTTTAATTCACATTCATTGTTTTTAATACTGACCTTTCCAGTCTCACTTTTAATCATATCCCAAGTTGATTTAGTTTTGTTGTTACTTTTTCTTATTTTAGATCTGATATAATTTAATTTTGCAATTTGACAAACTTTTATAAAGATTTTTGAGTACTTTTTTACTTTATCTTTGAACTCTTCACTATGATTCCATTGTTTTTCACTATATAATTCATATAAATTTTGTCTACTTTTAAGTATACCTACTGTGGCCTACTTACTAAAGTTAAGTTTGTCTGAGACCACAATCGATCTGGTAGTAAATACGGCATTGAACGCATTGCTGAATTTGTAAAAAAAAATAACATACTTATGACTCATTAGGGTTATTATTAGAGTAATTGATGGGTAGTTTGCTACCCCAATTCAATTTATACCTTTCAAACTTAACGTGCAATTTTTAGACGCAGTAAAGAGGGTTTATGATACAGACCTATCAACTTAAGCTGATACTTGCATTTGTGTGAGTGCACACCGATAGTGTAGAGTGTCAAACGGCTTGAGGCGCGGCCCGTCCCGCGCATGGTTTAAACTGGTTTATACTAGTTTATAGCAAGCGGCCTGAGGCGCGGCACGTCCGCTACGCACCGCTTCCCTGCCGCCCGCTCACATACTTCACTTCACCTCCGGTACTGGTAGCAGATAGACGTGTAATTTTATGTGATTGATTGTGTTTGAAATATGAGTGAAATGGCTCCTACTGCTCCTGGCTGCTGCTAATGGCTCCTACAATCGACGATATAACGGAACGATTAATTATTAACACAGGCTCTGACTCTGATGAATCATCAGACGAGAGTGAAGATGAAGATGCAATGAGCGGAGTAGAAGAGTTATAAGATTCAGTCATTATGAGGTCGAGAATTGGACAGTTGGTAACATTGTGTTTTATGGACTTCGTTTAAATAAAACATTGATTTTATTTGTATGTGTTTTACTAACTGTACTTTTGGCGATCACTCACACAAATGCAAGTATCAGCTTAAGTTGATAGGTCTGTAAGTGTGTAGATAAAAAGACTAAAAGGTCGATGTCTAGAGGACTAACAGACCAACGTAACTTACTATGTTTTATAACAATTAAATAAATAACACGTACATAATCTCAAATGCGGTGCGAAGTCGTTAAACATTATTATGATAAACAGTTTTTGAGCTTCTTTCGGTAGACTTCTATATCGAGCAAAAAAGTGAAACGATACTGCTGACACACTTGATCAACAAGCGTGTATAAAGAAACAACTGCTTCGATATCATTATTTTGCGAAATTTGAGATTGTTTTGGCCTTAAATGCTTGGTAAAAATGATCTCTCAACAAGGGTAGCCAGAGTACTAAGTATTACGAGTTCACGGTTACAAGAGGATAATAAAAGCAAGACACTCATAAAAAGCAGAAACCTACTCATAAAATCGTACCAGTAGCACATGCCAGTTCAAAATACGCAGATTATGAATATCTTGAATCTAGATGAAGGAAAGTAGGTATCAAGGAATCTATAATCAAATAAACTATGTAAGCATTTAACCACTAATTAATATAATTACAATTAACTAAGACATCTTTAGCTACATAGCGTCACGCCTTCTCCCTTACAGAGTGGCAGAGGCACAATTTTGCCTTTTTTTTGCCAGTTATTCAATACTCCATTTTCCGTGACAGAGGGCTAGCCCATCGCCGCTTTAGCTACATGTGCGAAAAACTCTATTATTTCCTAACGCATGGAACATCTCTCTTTCTTCAGCCGTATTCGTTTCCCAAACCCGTACTCCTGATTTAAAATATGTCTGAAATACTCCCACGTTAAAGGAAATACATAAAATCACTCAACATCGATACCACGAATATGTCGGAATTCAGATTACAGTTAGAACTTTATAGCCTAAGAAATAGTCTCATAAAAATACCGTAAGCGCATCTCAAATCCGTATAGTTTTACTGCTGTGAAGTTTGCACAAATTTTTAATGTGAAAACAGACGTATAGAGTCCATTAGTCATCGCCGTCACGGGTAAGGTTTTAAAAGCGGCTTCAGACGGGCAGCATTTCATAGCCAAAACAAATCATGAATCTGTGCCAAAAGCCAACGACGACGGGGCTTCCGGAAGCCGCCGCCTTTACATTAGCAGAGGAGTACATCCTACGCTACAGCTACTACAGTACAGCAATATTAAAGTAGACATACAACATTAAATAGGTATATAAAAAGCGGAATCGGCAGTGACAGGGACAAATCTGGTCGCTTTGTTAAGATATGCGGCGTCAGATATATCAACATTTTCGTGTAAAACCACGATCAAGTGATTTTAATATTGTGTTTTAGAGGCAGCCGACGACGTAGGAAGCTGAATATTGCTAAGTTTACCGTTAGCGCGGGAAATAAAATACTAATTATTTCCCGCGCTGTCCAGGTTTGCCGGAAAAGATAATCTGGATAAGTTATCTTGGTCTTACAATAAAGTTTTCTGAGGTAACTAAGCCTCTGTGGTGTCTAGTGTGGGATCACAAGAAACCATTGCTTTTAGTTAAACAACCATTGTATAAATACTTTGTACCTTATTATACTTCGTTTTGCACACAGGGGTCAGATTTACGACAAAGCCCCTCGCTCAGTATCAGAGAGCCTCAGCTGGCTCATAAAACAAAATTGTGTTTTTAATAAAATGCTAATGCACGAGTGGGCTTCTTGTGGTTTGTCATTTCCTGTGTCTCGTGCTTTTATCCGATGTAACTTCGTCGGATAACACGTTCTCTTTAATTTTTGCGGTTGTGCTAGTTAAGAAATTACGGATTACACACGCAACTTCGTCTGAAACGATAATAATTTCAAGCTGGATTACTTTGAAGAGGTACATTAACAATAAAAAACATACTTTCCCATACTTTTCAATATATGTACAGTCGTGTATAAAAACATAATAGGGAGAACCCGAATGAAGTGGTTTAAACCGGTTAATTGATTCGAATCCATTATTTTTTTGGGTTCCGTAAAAAGGAAAGTCGTAACCATTATTGGATCATTCCTGCGTCTGTCCTAGGTGTGTAATAGTAATATAAAACGACCTAATTCTGAACCGATTAAGTTGAAATGTGGTACACTTATTCGACGAAGTTGCCTTACCACATCGGCATCCCTGGACCGCGTGCTCCCCGTCTCTACGTCGACGGAATAAGGGAAAACTCTAATGAAGTGGTTTCAACCGGTTAATTCATTAGAATCCATTAATTTTTGGGTTCCGTAAAAAGTAAAATCGTAACCATTATTGGATCACTCCTGTGTCTGTCCTAGGTGTGTGATACTAATATAAAACGACCTTATTCTGAACCGATTAAGTTGAAATGTGGTACACTTATGTATTTATGTAACCCAAACACGAACGTATGACCTAAGAAATGTATATTTGAATTTGGGGGCAATGTTAGAGCGCTGATCATATATTTAAATAAAATAAAAATTCTAACTGTGGTTTGACATTTCAAATGAAAAGCCTTGTTGGGAAGATTTCAAATATTTTTTCATCACTTGGATATACTTAGTTAACAAAATATATAAGAAAAAGACAAAAAAAGATCATCCCCCCCCCGTAACTACTAATCCTAAATTTTTTACAAAATTAGGTGCTTTGCTAAAAAAGTAACAGTCATGTGAGAGACGGACTCGTATACGAAGGGTTCCGTACCACCGTACAATGATAGGGATGATGTGGAGTAAATAGTTTGGATTTAACAAAGCAAAATGTTGTTTAAATAGTTATTGGTATATTCCATGTACGTAACCAGGTGGACATTTTTTGGACTTTTTTGATCATAACTTCTGAAGTTATCAAGACTAAAATAAAATAAATATTTTTGACAACTTCTTAAAGAGCCCTCTTCAACGTTAGGGACCCTACATTACTGTTGCGGGCGCCGAGCCCTATGGCCTGCCGAGTGCGTTCTCGCGCTTCGCGCGGCCTGTCATCCTGGACCGCCGCCACCCACTCATTAGGCTGATCGTGCTGAGGAAACACGCGACCGCACAACGAGCGCATGCTCAATGACCTCCGGCAGTGGTATTTGATACTGCGCGCACGCCCCACCACATGTGCCGTTGCACGTGCCCGCGCATTATGCAGAGTGCGCCAAACGATGCCCCGAGTGCCGTCGACGGGAGACCTGCCACGTGCACGCCCAAGTGGACCTATTTCCAACCCTTCACAAACTACGGGATTGCCTACTTTGGCCAATGCTGGTCGCCGTGGGTCGCCGGCGAGAGAAGAGATGGGGTACGTGCCTGACGACGCGAGCTGTCCACATCGAGCTTGTGGGCACCTCAACATCGACTCTGCGATCATGGCGATGCGGCGTATGGAAGCGCGACGTGGGTGGCCCCGGCAGTTGTGGAGCGATAACGGGACGAACTTCCGTGGTGCCAACGTAGAGCTACGAGCTGCGTACATTGAGTGGGCACCATCGCTACAACAATAAGCACATTTGAAATGGATGGACTGGCGCTTCATCCCACCTGGAGCGCCAAATCAAGGTGGTGCCTGGGAGTGACTGGTGCGGTCCATCAAGACCGCGCTAGGTGCTACTCTACATCAGCAAGGGCCACGAGAGGAAGTGCTGCTCACCCTACTGCTGGAGGCGGAGCACGCTGTGAACGCCCGCCCACTGACACACGTGTTTATGGACCCGACGGACCCGGAGGCGTGACACCAAACCACTTTTTAATCGGGACTTCAACCGGCGTGCCACAGACCAGAACCTGTGACCCAGTGGACCGGAAGAAGTGGCGAGCAGCGCAGGGACTGGCGGACCAGTTTTGGAAGAGATGGGTTCAAGAGTACCTGCCCACACTGGTTCCCCGTGGAGGAGCGCAAGATCAACGATCAAGATCCTCATAGTGGACCCAGGCCTGCCTCGCAACACTTGGCCACGTGGCGTGGTAGAGCGGAGCTACCCCAGAACCGACGGTGATGTGCGGAGCGCCAACATCCGAACAAAGGGCGGGCTCTTCACTCGACCGACGAGGAAGCTCACCGTCCTCCCAGCACAAGAGGTGTCGACGAGGCAACACGCCCAAGCGCCACCGCCTGCCACGCGACCTGGTTGCCTAGCCGGAGATCACCCAACGGAGCACCACACGTGAGATGACTTCCACCGCCCGCGAGTGCCCCCCGATGAGCTGACCATAGGAGTGGACAGATGAGCTTCCTCAGGAAGAGATCCGATGATCCTGACTGCCCACGCCCCAGAATGGGTGCGTGAGACGAAAACTTGATTGATTGATTATATCGCGTCAGACAAGAGTCAGTCAATAATCAATAGTAAGCAGTCATTCGGAGAAGTCTCTTGTGATCAAGAATAAACACCATTGGAAGCTAGAAACGGAATTTTAATCATACAGTCCACCGCCCCCAAATGCCTATCAAGAACAATTACGATTTTGTTTTTTTTTTCGTTTTGTCATTTCACCTTCTCCATTTTTTGTAGGCAATATCTTTTTTCATATTAGACTTGAATTATGTTGCGGTTAACAGGATAAGTATTTTTGCAGAAGATTTCAAGACTCTATCTCTTATGGTTCCTGACATAAGTGCCTACGACAGAATGATGGACGGACACGCAAGTGATCCTTTAAGGTTTCCTTTTTAACTTATGAGGTATGGAACCCTAAAAAATCACCAAAAATGATCCCAAAATTTTGAAAAAATATCGTAGAATAGGTCTTTACTTAAACATTACAGAAAAAATAAAGAGAAATGTATGGATTTAATAGTGACGGGAAAATTTATTTCAATACCACATGCAAACTTATAAATGCACCTGGTTACATGCTTAGAATATGAAGGTAGCCGCACCAATAACTTTGTAAAAACATATCCCAAGCGGCACATTAGTGCATTTAGCAGCTGGTTGGTGGCACTTGGTGGCAAAAATCACTCTAATGGGTCGCATATCAGTGCAGATTATAACGTCTAGTTCTTAGCACAGCTTCAAGTTCTACAGGAGGACGAAATATTACTGATAATGGCATTTAAGTGAATTTTACCACCTTTACGTAACTTTCGGTGCTAAATTGTCTAAATTCGAACTTACATTGGCAAATAAGCTTTAAAATTCACTGATATGACACTTATAGTCGCAAATGGGTTCTTAAAAATACTGATAAGCCACTGTGTGGACTGAGTAACATCGAACTCCTATTTGGCACTTTTACTTCCATATGGGTGGTATATTAGAGTATTTAATAACTAATAGTGGCAGAATAGAATATATTGCAACCTCTTTGGAACTCATATTTGTTGCAGTCTTAGGTTCTAATATGCACTAATATACTACTTTGAGTTCTACTTGGGGGGCGCCAAGAAGCTAAAGTAATAATTTTCACTTATTTAGAACGATAATGACACCTGATTTTTTTAAACTACCATATAGCTATAAGTAGCCCTACATATACAAAAACCGTTAAACAGTAAAGTAAATTAACTTATGCGCGTACTCAACGATATTATTTTGGTTAAAATCCAATCATTTTCAGTACTTACACTACTTTAACTTGAATTATGAATAAGGCCAAGTGGAGGAAAGTCAAGCGTTTTAATTACGATCGCCTGGTTAAGGAATCATTAAAGAATATATTGGAGCACTAGGTTACCGATGGATCCGATCAAAAAATTTTAGACGAACAGTCAATTGAAGTAGAACGCAATGATTATATTGAAAGGTTAATACTTATATAAAAATAAAATAACTTTAAAAATATGTTAATATAATAAGTTGCTAAAATTGGTGGCATAGCAGTAAAAAATATAACTATTGGATCCAAGCACAACTCTAAGTTTCAAAAGAGTGAAATGTGTTAGCATGCATGAATCATCTGTAAACATGACAGGGTTCCGTACACATGAATTTGTAAAATGCCTTTAATAATACATGTTTGGTCTTTTTATTTCGGAATGTTTTCACATTCCGAAATAAAAAGACCAAACATGTTTTCACGTGTGATTTTTGTATCATGATAACGGTTTTTGTTTCTGAAATTACTCAATAAATTTTTACAGTGAAATGACGATTCTGTAAATGATCAATTAAATTCTAGCGCTGAAGACGGAGCTAGTATTGATGTATCAGCGACCATGATGGTAACAACGATGGTGACGATTCTAATGATACTGAAAAAAAAGATGCTCTGTACGTCGATATTATAAAATTTCGGTTCGATTTGAGAGAATGGGCCATAGATAATAAAATGACTCATTCGGCTTTGAATGGGCTGGCAAAAATTGTGAACATCATGACACCAAATTTGCTTCCAACACTTTTGAAACAGCCAGAAACGCTAGAACACTTTTGAAAAATCCAAGGGAGATTGAAATATTCCTACTAGACCCCGGAGAATATTGGCATAATAGGCTCTTTGAATCTCTTAAGAACATTCTAGGTAAGAGTATGGAGCAGGTGAATCTTATTTCTCTATGTTTCAACATGGATGGTTTGCCAGCAAGTAAAAGTTCGAGAAAGCAATTCTGGCCCATATTGTGCAAAATTATTGAAAATGCAGATATCAAACCATTTACTGTTGGAACTCATGTAGGCAATGGAAAACTCTCTGATGTCAAAGAGTTTCTACAACCTTCGTTGAAGAAATGAGGACAATACTTCAAAACGGTATAGAAATAAAAAACTTCAAAGTTAATGTAATAGTGAAATGTTTTATTTGCGATTCACCTGCTCGGGCCATGATAAAAGGGGTATTCTTCAATGGAAAACACGGTTGCCACAAATGCATGGACGTAGGTGAATATTCCCACATATCGCGTATGATAATATTTCAGGAACTCGATTGTCCTGCACGTAATGATGACTTTCGGAAAAAGCTGTATGGAAAGCATCATCAAAAGGATTCCGTCTTACTAAGTCTTCCAATAGAAATATTGAAAACCTTTCCAGTTGCTGATTCCATGCATTTCATCGATTTAGGAGTTATGAAAAGTCTTTTTATTGGATGGCGTGATGGGAATTTCATAGAAAAAGATAGAAAATGGCGGGCAAGTGACATAATAAAAGTAAATTATTTTCTAGATTCCTGCATAACGACTGATGAAATACACATATTTGGGCCACTGGAAAGCTTCTGAATTAAGAACTTTTCTATTCTACTTCAGCATCGTAATATTGCAAGAAGTACTAAACAATGATTATTTGACCCACTTCTTGTCGTTATGCTTTGCAGTGATGATTTGTTCGAATGAAAAATACTTCAATTTCTTATTATTAACTAAAGAACTCTTCAAGTATTTTGTAAAAAAATAAAAATTGTTCTACGGTGCAGACCACATGACAAGTAACGTTCATAATTTGACACATGTTCTAGAAGAAGTGCAGCAATATGGACCGTTACAAGATATTAATACCTATCCATTTGACAAAAAATTGTATATGATTAAAAACATGTCACGACATGTCAACAAACCACTTGCACAAGTGGCTGAAAGGCTCGGAGAATGTAGTGACCTGGAACTAAATAGTGTTAAAAAACTTCAAAAGGATTTTCCCTATGTTAAGAAAAATTATAAACTAGTAAGCTAGTATTGTATTGTAAATATTTCGTTCTTTCAGAAAAAATAACAGACTGATACTTTATATATAGGAAAGAAGAGATCATGGAAATAAGATCTATCAAAGTCCAGGACAATCATAAAATAGTTATTACATATATTACAATACAATTACAATAGTTGTTAAATTATTCAGTACCCTATCCGATCTTCATATCTGAAGATTTTCAAACACAAGTTAACTACAAATTCTATAACGAAATGTTTTTGTTTTCCTGAGGATAAAAAATGAAAATTAGTATCTAGTGAACTCAATTCGTTATTGTTATCAATTAGTACAAAAAAAAGGACCGGTGGAAATACAGGACTTAGCTACAGATCTACTGGATGAGTTTGGTCTATTAGGTCTTACACAATTCAATTATCTTAAAAACACTAGCAATAACGTGTTGGATCTAGCCTTTTCAAGCTTTCCGGTGGATTTGGCGGAAGTAGAATATACACTATCTAAACCGGATACTTTCCACCCTGTATTTAGCATAGACGCTTCCGATATTACCGTTAAACCACTGAAAGCTAGACCATTCCTTAAACTTCAATTCAACAAAGCTGATTACGACGGCATACTTGAAGCTCTTAATCTGGTAGACTGGGAGTCAGCACTAAGCGGAAACACGGTAGACGAAGCCGTCAAAGTTTTCTACGAACACCTGCGGAGTAGCATAAACCAATACGTCCCTAAAGTTCTAAAACACAAACGCAATACCTATCCAATATGGTACAGTCGACCTCTGATCAAGATCTCCCGCGAAAAGCTTAAAGTACACGCTTGCTGGAAGCGGTTCCGGAACCCTCTTGACTACGCTGAGTTTTCCCTACTTAGAAAGAGGCAGCATAAGATACACTCGGAATGTTTCGTTGACTACATACGACAAATGGAATTAAAAATTAAAGAATCGCCAAAACATTTCTGGTCATACATAAAATCTAAACGTTCGGGCTCCTCTTATCCAAAGTTTATCACTCACGGAGAAAAAAAGTACACCGAGGGAGGGAGTATTTGCGAGGCCTTCAATAGTTTCTTCCAGAGTGTTTTTATCCCGCCGGCCGATGTATATCCTAACATAGAGTTACCACCATCACAGTCTGGTGTCACTTTCGATGTTCACTCAATCACGCTCACTGACAATCAAGTCCTAGAAGCTCTTAAACAACTTGATTGCAACAAAGGTTCAGGGAGTGACAACCTACCTCCGTCGTTTATCTCTCGTAGCCGCCAAGCGCTACACCGGCCTCTGACTATTCTATATAATCGATCATTAAAGGAAGGATTTTTCCCGAGCGCCTGGAAAACCGCACTTATCGTGCCTATACACAAAAAGAACTCTAAATTAAAGGTCGAAAACTACCGGCCCATATCTATCCTGAATATATTTGCCAATATATTAGAAAAATTAGTATACGACACTTTCTATCTTTGTTTATCAAAAGGAATACCCGCCGAACAGCACGGCTTCCTCCGAGGCCGGTCTACTACCACGAATCTCGCTCTGTTCACGAACTTCTGCCTTAATTCAATGGAAAAACGTCGGCAGGTTGATGTGATCTACACTGACTTCGAAAAGGCCTTTGATCGTGTGGATCACACCATCCTGCTGCGCAAATTGGAACACCTAGGAATTCACGGGGACCTACTGCGCTGGATACAATCATACCTCACCAAAAGGTCACAGGCGGTTGTGGTTGGTGGGTTCAGATCAAACTTCGTGGATATATCATCTGGTGTCCCACAAGGATCCCACTTGGGGCCCCTCTTGTACAACTCTTATCTATACGACATTTACACCTGCTTTAGTAGTGCGTCCTTTCTTATGTACGCAGACGATACAAAAATATTTATGGATATCAAGGGACCGACGGACTGTGCTTACCTTCTAAATGACCTAAACACATTATCAAAATACTACATCACTAATAGAATTAAAGTTAATACCATGAAATGCCAATTAATATCCTTTTCACGGAAAACCAGTCCCTTGCACTTCTCATACACAATCCAGGATCAGCGTATTGAACGTGTTCAACTACTGCGTGATCTTGGCGTACACCTGGATCACCAATTAAATATGAACGAGCATGTAGATATCATCACCAGGAAAGCCTACAAAAACTTAGGGTTTGTACTGCGCACCTGCCAACCTTTTAGGGATATATCTTGCATAAAAAAGGTGTTCTTCGCATATGTACGTAGTATACTTGAATATGCTTCAAGTATTTGGAATCCCCACTACATCACACACCAGCAAAATCTTGAAAAAATTCAATCCAAATTCCTCAAACACCTTACCTTTAAGAGTAACGCAAATATCGATGGCTATGAGGAGAGCTGCTCGCGACACAGGATACCGAGTCTTACGGCGCGCCGCACACTCGCCGACATGTCTCTGCTGTACGACTTGGCGCATGCACACGTGGACTGCCCCGCGCTAGTGAGCCAGCTGCCGCTGCGCAAGCCGCGCCGCCGCACAAGACATACAGCTAACTCACTATTCCACCATCCGGCACATCGTACCAATTACGCCAACAATTCTGTCCTCACTCGAATAGCTAGAACCTACAATAAAACTTTCTCCGACATTGACGTATACCATCATTCCAAAAGTATTTTTAAACATAAAATTCTTGACACTCTCTGCGGATAACAAAATATAACAATACAGTTTCAATCATAGCTATACACCACCCTTCACATACACACACACTCACATTGCATTCACACCAACCCCCTCTCAATAATACACAAAACATAGTTCCGAATAAATAACCTATCTATTTTACTAACCCCATAATTTAAGGAGTCTTGAATTAAGTAATTTATGGAAACCTATAATTGGCTGTAGAAAATAAGTAATTTAATTAAGATAATTAAACTGTAACGCTGTTGGTTTTCTGAATAAATAAAATAAAATAAAATAAAAAATCTGAAAGATATGTGATACCTTTGCTTGACACTATTTAAATGGTTTCTAGATTCTATAATAACAAACAAAGTGAGATAATCAACGTTAGTTTTATTTTCCGCCAATGAAACTGAGCAACACAAACAAGCTTACGTACTACATTCTTTCTTCTACCTTTACCAACATCCTCATCTTCCTCACTTTTGTTAATATGGCTATCATATTCATCATTTTCGTCTTCAGTTGAATTTCCATCTATACCGGTTTCCTCACTTTTGTCTTCATTTGACATTACTTCGGTATCGCTTTTGTCATTCTTTCTGTATAATTCATATTGTTTGGCCTCATCTTTATTTGGCATGATTCCGTCATTTTGCTAACTCTTGTCCTTATTTGGCATTTTTACGTCATATTTCTCGATCTCATCCTCATTTGACATTTTTTCTTTAGCATTACCCTCATTTTCTTTATTTTCTCCTTCAATGGTATTGCTGATATCTTCCTCAGTTGTTTTTTTCATTGTTATGAACATTTTTCTGTTTTTTTCTTAAGTCATCATCTTGTATCTTTACTTTCTTATCTTTATTTGTAGCATTTAAATCCACTTTTTTTTTCAGACAGTGTGTTCCCCGTTTTTTTTATTTTTGACCTTGTTTCTTTTTTCTTTCATAATCTCAATATTAGAACAGCATAAACGCCCAATCTTCTTCGGGCATAGAATCCTCCATTTTACATTTCCTTTTGGCATTTCGTTTTGGCCACGAAAGGGTACCTTGTCGCAGCCATGTGCTTGGGCATATAGCTATTTTTTATTATCTTTGATGGTATGTACGATACACAACGACATTCTGAAATAAAAAATATAAATTTAGTGATTAGTCCATTGTAAGTAAATAGTGTAAATTAAAGTATCACACAAAAAAAAACAGGAAAGTCAGGCAATGATACTGAACAACTTTCCGTTTTGTATGGATCATGACAATAGTCCCGAAATAAAAAAGAAAAAGTTGGCAAAATTAGCAGCCCACGATTAAACCTAATTAGTTAGATCAATTGAGCTTACGAATGTGAATTTATATTATTTATATAGTAATTTGGTATGAGAAATTAAAATTTAATTTGTTTCTGAGACAAGCGTAGCTTGTCTCAGAAACTTAAATTGAAACAGAATCGAATCATACAAAAACTTCTTTTAAGTTACGTTTTTTAAAGAGATTTCATAATAAAATATTTAAAAAGTATTTGAAAAATATGCAGTTATATGCATTGTGCTTCATATTCAGGTTTTTAAATTTTCTCACGGATCTCCGATTAAAACAGAAAATAGTTACTACAGGTTCTAATATTCACTCATTTGATACTTCGAAGGTGGCTAATGGGTGATTTTTGGATGTGCAGGTTCCAAAAAAGGCGTAAATAAGTGAATATTGCGACTGCAAGTTCTTGGTTTGATCGCCATGATTAAAAGATGGCGAATGCAAATAACAAACATTTTGAGAAGATTATAATTGTACCAAGTTAACAACGTAAGTTTGACACGTATCTGATACATCCTAACATTACAACAATCGAACAAGGACCCTCAGATTCCAGTTTTTTAACAGAAAAAATAAAATTGAGGTTATGTTTTGATTTGATTTTCACTTTTTTTTTGAATAATCTGCATCAAATCGATGGCGCGTTAAAATCTAATAAGAAATATAATATGCACTTCACAGTGAAATCCAAATTGCACCGGTTTTCTCCTTTTCTATGCCAGTACTTACATGCGCACTGTAATCACGTTAAAATATGACGTTGTTTAGCACAACAGCAATAACAGCTTTTCGCATAAATGCAGCACAGACTTACCTTGTAACATTGAGGTTATATTTTTATTCAATGGTGTCACCACTCTTTTAGAACTGGTGAACGAATCAACAAACTGAATCATTCATGCAATTCATTCGTTCAATCCGCATAATTTGCACTTGAAGTTATAATTTTCACCAACGGTAGTAATTAGAACTTCTTTAGACCTTATGAGGGTTTAAAAATAGGCTGCTATTTTTCTCCTTTTGGTAATAAACGGGTTCTATAAGGGTTCTAACCACCCTTATAGCACTTTCGTTAAGTTACAAAATTCACTTTGCGTAACAATTTGATATCATATGGCACCTTTTTGCCACTAACTGTGCTGCTTGGGATTGCTATCTTACACACAGGAAAATTAAAGATATCTAATCCCCATGCAAGAAACTTGAATACCATTGTGCGGTGGTACGGAACCCTTCGTGCGCGAGTCGGAACACTTATTTATATTCTCCTATTTAGAAACATATATTTGTCGCAATCGAGCTAAATTCGGAACGCCAGTGTCGCCCTCTGGTGGCACTCGATGGTGTTTGTGGTGCGTGCGTCGGTAATCAAGGGGTTGTGACATCACTTCAACTTGGACAGTGGCGGACGGCGAGTGCGATCGTCACAGAAACTATCGCGCGTTATAGATAAGCTACTTCACGTGTCTTCTCCTATTGTTGCGTGTTGTGTCAAGTTCATTCTCGATTATAATCTGATTGGAAGTACGAGCCTGCTTTCATCATCTGACATCACCCACTCCAGTCCATAGTGACTGAGGGTTCAAGTTGGACCCTCAGTCACTATGAAATTTCCTAAATCCCTAAATGCCCGGTCAATAAAACCTGTCTCCTAAAGCACTATTTTATAGTGAAACGAGACTACAGTGACGAAAACTAAGATTTCCTGAGGTATTTGAATGCCATAATATAGATAAAGCGTTCAACTCGTTTCACGATCTGTTCGTGTTGTTTTATGAACTTTGTTTCCCTTTTCATAAGATAAAAAAATCGGTGATTACCAAGTCAAAATGGATCACTAAGGGCATCAAATATTGTTGTAAAAGAAAGCGCGAACTTCTATGGTTATTTAGACTTATATACAACGGTTAAAAAGAGTAATAGATCAGACACAGAAATCACACAACGATTATGCTATTAAAACGTCAAATAATGTAGGTAAAACAACATGGGGAGTAATAAACAAAGCAAAAAATAAAATACCGAAGAACAACATAGGCGTAAAGGACTAAAGATTACAGGGCTAGAACAAATAGCACAAGCATTTAATGAAAATTTTATTGAACAAGTGCAACAAAAACCTAACACCACAAAAAATATGATCAGAGACTAGCATTGCTAAATAATTATTTATTCCTGATTCCCACAATAACATTAGAAATTCAGAAATATATAAAATCACTTAAAAATACAAACAGTACGGGTAATGATGGCATTAATACAAAAGTAATCAAAGCAGTTAGTAATGAAATCGCACCAATTCTCAGCCACTTGACTAACCTCTGCCTACAAAGCGGTATCTTACCTGATCGCCTCAAGACGTCCGTTGTGAAACCACTTTTCAAAAAAGACGATAGGGAAGACATGAACAACTACAGGCCCATAGAATGGTACCTATATTCTCCAAAATATTGGAGAAAGCCATCTATGACAGGTAGTATATCTTTTTTGAAAAACATTAAATATTGGTTAAAGAGCAAAAGGGCTTCAGAAAAAATAAAAATATCAACATGGCAATTTATGACTTCCTGAGAAAGATCATTGACAGGGGCAAACCAGTCACATCATTATTTATGGACCTAACCAAGGCATTTGACTATGTTGACTACAAAACACTATTGATAAACTATATGCATATGGTGTACGAGGTAACGCATATAACCTCATCAAATCCTACCTAAGTAATAGAAAATAATTGACCCAAATTACTCAAATATCACATAAATCACAAATGGAAATGACATATTTATCTGATTATCCACATAAAATGTACTCCACCACAAGGGAGTGTCTTAGGCCCACTATTGTTCCTAGTATACAATTCAATTCACTATTCACAATTCTTTATTGCACAGAACATTACAACAAAACATTTTACAAGAAATTAAAAGGCAAAGGCGAGCTTATCTCTCAACAGAGATTTCTTCACATAATGACATACATTAATGACATCCCAAAATGTGTGTCCCAAAATCATCCGATGGTTTTTTTCGCTGATGACAGCACCGTAACATTTATAGGGCACAATCTAAATACTTATGAATCTGACATAAATAATTCCTTAACCAATTTAATAGAATAGATAAATAATAAAATATTTTAACAAACATTAATAAAACCAAATTGATGAAATTTAGTAAAGGACATTAAAAATCATTAATATTAAACATTAACTATGAAGGTAAACAAATAGAAGACACAGAGACCATTAAATTCTTAGGACTACACATTGACAATAACATGCCATGGAATACACATATTAATGTCCTGAGTTAGTAAACTGAGTTAATTTTCATATGCCCTCCACATGAATTCCAAATTCCAAATGTCTTTATTACTGTAGATTTTTACATATATTTATCAATCGTATTTTTTTGCCACTTCTCACACTACATTGGACCACTGTGGGGGAAGAAGGGCGTAGAAACTCCCACAGATTGATTTTTAGATCTCTTTGAAAAATTGGTTGTGCATAACTAATATAAATATTAAAAATTTAATTATTATGATTAATAAGGAGAAATAAATAATTCCAAAATTATTAACAGCAAGGCCTGTGTTGAGCCAGATTAACCCCATACAGACCCGTCATTTAAGTAATCTTGAACTTTGTAATATCCCTTTTTCGACAAAATTGCTTTAACATAGTTTTGAAATTGCTTAAATGGCAATTTCAAGATCTCCAGAGGTATCTTGTTGTAGTAGAAAATGCGCGAGACTTAACCGGGGCGCAAGTAGTCTGTGATTATTTCTTAGGTAAATATTACAGCGATCGCTAAGTTTGGAAAATTTTGTAAGGTTCTTGCGTACATACATTATACTTTCGAAAATAAATTGACTAGCTACAGTTAGTATGTCAATCTCTTAAGGAGTCTGTGCGTTTTAAATTATATATTGCTCGAATAGCTCTTTTCTGTAAAATAAAAACAGTTTGAATATCAGCAGCTTTCCCCCACAACAAGATACCATAGTACATGGCACTATGAAAGTAACTAAAATATACTAGTCTAGATGTAGCCACATCCGTGTTTTATCTGATGTTCCTTATAGCGTAAGCCGCAGAACTTAATTTACCAGCTAATTTACCTATGTGGCGTCCCCACTGCAATTTGCTATCAATGGTTATTCCAAGAAACTTCGTGTCATTTACTAATTCTAACGTGCTGCTGTCTAACACCAAACTGGTCTCAACTTGTCTAACATTTGGAAGTGAGAATTTGATACAAATGTATCAAATTCTCACTTCCAAATGGTTTTGCCAGCATTTAACAATAAATTATTAACTGTGAACCAATTCAAGGTTAATGACAATACTCCTTCAACATCATCAAAAATCTTCTTTTTGTCTTTCAATTTTGAAGACCAGTGATGTGTCATCAGCAAACAACACTATGTCAGTCAACTTCTCCACCAAGAAAGGCAGATCGTTAATATATACCAGGAATAAGAAAGGGCCTAATACGGAACCGTGTGGAACGCTAATTTTTACTCCCGGTCCATCAGATTTAACGCCGTTGACTTCTACCTGTTGCATTCCATTGCTTAGGTATGATCTTAATAGATCCAATGCTTTATTTCTAACCCTGTAACGATTTAATTTCATTAGTGGCGCAACATGATCAACACAATCAAATGCCTTCGACAGATCGCAAAAAACACCGATAGCATCCTGTGCGGCTTCCCACGTAGAATAAATATGAGATATAAGGGCAATACCTGCATCCGTAGTCGATTTACCCCTAGTGAAACCGTATTGTTTGGCGTGGAGTTGTTTTGTACGGTTGAAGTGTGAAAGCTTTGATTGAGTATAATCTTTAAAAAAAAAAACTTAGTATTGGAAGAACAGATATTGGTCTGAAATTTGAAGGATCACCCTTGTGTCCCGACACGCTATCTAAACAGGTCAATAAAGATGCTTTACTAATGGCGTATCATGGCTTTGTTGAATCATTATTACGTTATGGAATAATGTTCTGGGGAAATGCCACCAAAAAGATGTAAAATTTCAGGCTCAAAAGAAATGTGTACGTGCTATATGTAAATTAATTAGTACTGATAGCGGCAGAGCTCATTTTATTAATCTTGAGATAGAATAGAATAGAATAGACCAGCAGTGTTTGTGAAGTGCAATATCCATCTGTTTAAATACATGAAGAGCAAACACAGCCCTAATAAGCTGAGCTTTGACCCACTAAAAACGGCATACTACGATAAAAGTATATTCGGCATAACCACGAGAATTTACAACAAATTACCAGAGACATTAAAAGGAAATAACAATATAAATATGTTAAAACATAAAAAATACTGATTGGAAAGGCATACTACTCGACATATTATAAAACTTGATCGTTTATTTAAGAGGACAATTATTATTATGCATCTATTACTTTTATGTGTGCATGTATTGGTTATTTTATTGATTATGTAATTATTGTGTATCCACCACGTTTATGTCTGTAATATGTAATTTTAATTTTTAAACCAATGTTTGAACGCCTTATTTCAGATCATAGTGATACACTTGCCTTTTTTTACGACAACTAACCTATGTTTCATCAAACAATAAATATCTTTATCTTTATCTTTAAAACACGAGCATGGAGTTTTAATGCCTAATTATGCACTAGTCACACATGTCATAAGCTCTCTTTGATAATAATAATAATAATAATAATACCTTGGACACCTTTTACAGACATTGATCTAGCCCCAAACTAGGATTCCCTGTATCTTGGGTACTAGACAACGATATATATACTTATATAGAGAAATATTATACTTAGATAGATAAACAACCATGACTAGGGTACAAACATCCGTTCTCGTCAAACAAACATTTGCCCCCACCGGGACTCGAACCCGGGACCCTTGGTTTCGTAGGCAGCGTCACTGCCGACTCGGCCATTCGGGTCGTCTAATTCAATGTATTCAGGAACCGCATGTTCGACCGGCATTGTGGAATTGATCATTGCTCTGCACTTGTTTAGCTTGTTCAGTAGTACCAACTTCACAGACAATTCGAAATACATTATGGGCAAAATGTGTCAATATGCAGATAAGAAATGAGTTTTTACCAAAAAGTATATCATTATGCTGGTCGCAATGTGCGGTTTTTGGACTCAATAAAGAGGGTTTATGATACTTGTGTACATAAAATAATTAATTCCATTTTCATGAACCTGGTTAGGATTTTCGTGGCATCTAAGTGATGTTCGAAATTCCATCTTAACTAAGTAAAACGAGCATCTAAGCAGCGAAATCTCCACCCACTTTACTAAGTATACTTATAACTTTCAATTCTACTTATTACGAAGTCCATATAATTAAAAAGTTAGGCCGAAGCCTAATTGTAAATAAATGGAATGCCAAGTCATCTTTAATTTAAATATTAATTTGTAAACTTGTCTTGACCTCGATGACCTCTAAATATACTCGTGGCTCAATGTGTTCTTGGTCTGTGACCCTTGCAAGTGACAGCGCCATCAATATTTTGAGTGTCACTCAAATTTTGAATGACACTCAATGCAAGAAAACTTTTATTCTGTACTCCGATTTGTCTTTTTATAAGTTTCTGGTTCTCAAATATTACTACAATTTACATCGGCAACAAATATAATGATCACCAAAATATTTTTTTCCTACCCAAAATGTATGAATGAACACCAAAAGTCGCAAAAAATATCAGGGCAAAATACTGCGGTAGCTTAGGTGAAGGGTAAAGGGAGTGAGCGAAGCGAAACCCCCTTTATCCTTCGTGTTAGGTTGAACATGTAAGAACAACAAAAAATACTTAAAACATAAACTTAACTATACAAAATCCATTCTGGCAGTCATTTCGAATTTATTGGTAGTAAAATAGGTGCGTTTTTTGTAATCGTTTAAACATAAGCCATTTACACATACTTACTTACACTTCTATTGCAGACCTGAGTTAGTTTGCTTGTAAACCAACACATACAACGCCACCAACACGAGATGCTATCAATCATTCAATACCGTGTGCACTGCGGTTCTCCTGGCACATCACGAGCCAAACGACAAATCACTATGATGTATGTGCACAAATAAACAATGTTGAATTGTGAACACGTAAAGTAACACTATGAACTGATGTCGATACAATTTCTATAGGATAGTAACAATCGTTTTCCAAATGCAAGTTTAGGTCGTTCTTAAACAAATCACAACATTGCTTATGCTTGTTTGATTAGTTTAGATATTGTAGTTCGTTGTGTAAGAGATAGGGTAGCACGTGGCCGCATGTCACGTGGCCTGGTAAAGCCGCGTGGCGCGTGGCGAGTCCGCCCGCCTTCCCCGCACTGCCCCCGCCCCGCCGACGCCCTTAGCTCACACCCGCCCGCGCCGCATCCAGCCAGCTGCCACTATCGAGCTCTCAACACCAACATTCACAAAACGAAAATATCACGAGCATTCACTTGTTTTATAAACTGCCAGCAACCAAGTCAAGGACGCTAGTCTAGTCTAGACATTGTTAGCGTTTCCCTACCGTGCTTTATTCATTCGGAAAAAGGGTTTCAAGAAAGAGAAGAATGAATCGAGGGTCTCGACCTTAAAAAAACAAAATACGGCCAAGCTACTGGAAGTAACAGTTGTTTTTTATATAGCACGTAGTGTCGTTCGAGTTTGACAAATGTTTATCGGATGAGCGAAACCATTTTTGAACAATTACAAAGTTGGCAGTACGAGACGCGGGGGACTATTAGTGGCAGTGCGACGAACTTCTAAAAGTGCCTAGTCACGTCTTGTCGATAAATTATATAAAAATTACCCGCAGAGGACGGTGTCTTCTCGCTTTCGGAAAAATTAGCAGGTAAGAGGCACAGCTCGAGATAATGAGAAAACTTGAGAGGCGTGGTGTCGAAGCTGGATCGCCAATTTAGATATTCAAATTCTGTGTACTTCATTCCGTATGAATAACGGTTTATGGCGATGAAGGCAGTTTATGATGCGTCTAACACTGTGGCAGCGAAGAGTTGTAAAACCATTCATTGTGTCATCGGCTTTATAGGTACATACGACATACATACTTCATATAGGTACATATGTACATAGGTGACGAAAGTACAATATGATATAGCCTTGGTTACCGATGCGTTTACAACATAAGTCTTATATTATCTATGCCTTCATTACCTCCAAGAAAAATCCATTTCGTTCCGAAACTCGAAAATTGCAGCTAACCTTAAATTTTGGCGACGTAAGGCTTTTCACAAAAACTTACAAGTTTCGTAAACTTAAGTCTGGGAGCCAAGCATTCCTGGCTAGCGGGCTCGGTATAAAACCTAATGCTACAACCTATTTTGTGCGAGTAAAAGAGCTATTAGTGAAATGGTGCTGACGTTAACATTTTTACAGAATTGCTTGGTGGCAAGTCTTGCGATGCACTTGTTACAAGTTTATAGTGTGACATGAGTTATGAACGAGGCGTTTTCTTGGCTCGGCCTACCCTGCCTGCTGTCTCTTAGCCGCTCGTGTAACCGGCACTCTTACGAATGCATATCATTTTAATTAGCGAGACAGTTTCTTTGGCATAAATTTATGACAGGTCTTCGTTTCGCAGTTCTTTGAAATCCGTGTTCTTGGCCAAAAACGAACGAAGTAGTCTGGTAATTACGCATACCTATTTTAAATAATTGTAACATCTTTGCCGAATACATTCTTTCAGGTTCTTGCTTAATTAAAATGTGGAGAATGAGCGTGGCTGACAAACAAAGCCACTTTCATACTTTTTTGAAGTTAGGGATAGAGTTGCGTCTCGATATATGGATTTTATATATTTAAACATTCACTCACTAACAGCTCGATGCACTTAATTACTGCAACGGTAAATGTACGTACTTTACTCACCATGTAAGCAATGAATATAGGTTATGTATGACTGTATCATGAATGACGTGACGTACCTACATTTAACTTGATTACCTTAAAGGATCTTTTACACATGAGTGACGCCGGTAAGTATATTAAGTAATGTAGCGGAAGAGGACCATCTATTACAGCCTCAGATCGATAACTGTCACAAATGTGCCAAAATTCCACATCCAATGCATTTACCCGCTACCATCCGAAAGTGCAATGTTCATATCATACCTACGCCATAATAAAGATGAATGGTGCCCATCCAAAACTCATATCCGTACCTACTTATGCAAGAATAAAACTCCATTCTAGCCCGAAGCTTTGTACTATAAAGGCTTTATAAGGAGCATTAAAAAGGCTTTCCCGCTAAAATGGATAAGTGGGGAGAGCAAGTAAAGCACTTTTCGATATAAAAATCAGGCGGGACGCGCGCCAAGTATTCCAAGTTAGGTACCGTCTCGAGGCTGGATATTACATACAATTCACGAAAAAGACATTATTACTCGTTATCTAGCCACTAAGAGAGTTCTGACACGCCGGAAGACTTCACTGAGACTACTCTCTTTTGTCTATTTTAGGTCTCTTTTCATTTTAAAGTTACGTACTGCTCGGTAGATGTGGATGTAGAGTTTTGCCGGAGTCAGAAATGAATTTTCTTGGCTGTTCCGCTCCTCTTTGCTTCATGTAATTGAGAGGCAGTTTTGTTTAAAAAATGGGTTGGCTTGGATTGGATTATTTTTCATGGAAGAACTCTGCGCTAGTTTGGAATGGCACTGCCATAATTAAAGGCAGATTGATTTATATACCAGGTTTTCTGTGTGTTTAATGATACACCATAAATACTCTTGAATGCGGGTTTAAATAGTTTCTATAGCTTTAATAGTAAACTTAGAGAAATTATACCACTAGTAACTATTTAAACCTTAATGAAAATATAAGAATTATTGTGAAGTTGGAGAATATGAAAAGGAAGTCGCTTCCCTAGTAGTAAGTGATTTAAAAATAGACTCATGATCAAGGCAGCTTTTTTCGGTTAGACAGCTAGGGCGTGAGTTAAGGACAGTTTAAGTGGTTTTATGCCTCCGGAGTACGACTTCCCTGGCAGGTCTTCGCCACTGGACGGCAGGTAGAAGGGAGTCCAGGGCGTTCAACGGGGCGGGTCGGTGTAACCGTGGTTCAGTCAGGCCGGTTATGCCTGCAGGAACTGAGCCAGCAGTGTAGAAAGGGTGGTGTGGAGTGGACCAAAAGGCGCCTGCATTGCTCCTACCTCTGACTTCGTAAAGGCACGGCGAGAGGTCGAGGAGCCGTGAAGGGACCTAGCTATCCAGGGCATTACAATCGGAATTGAAGCTGTAAGGAAGAAATAGCGCGCCCACTCGGTACACGATGTTACGGTCGCGGTTGCTCTTCGCTGCGGGTGTTGTTCGTACAGAGCATGCTCGTCACGCACCCACTTTTCAGGCACTGACCCTACTCAATGCCTGTGTCGCCCAGCACTCAGAGTTGGACGTTTTTCATATGCCACTAAGTTTTTCAAGACTGTGTCTATGTTTTGAAATAACATAATATATTATAAAGTATTTAGTGTTCCTCTGTTTGTCTTGTTTTGTTTTGTTTTTTTTTTGTGTACTTTTGTTTTATTTTGTATGTGTACTTATGTTTTGTTTTGTCGTGACGGTCATACGTTTTGGTCGAAATACTGTAAGGGTGACACAGTAACAGTGAATAAATATTTTAAACCTTTAAATCTTTTAAATAGTACCATATAGTAGTAGGTACAAAAGATTATATCAAGGGCGATAAAAATGTTGATTGATGAGTTATACACACACAATACATTAGAAGCACATCCTGGATGTACCAAGGTCCGAAGGAAACTTGAAGTACATAGAGAACTAGAACATCATTGACAGGTGTTTGAATTATAACTTAATCCACTTTCTAAGTGACTACAGCAAATATACAGCCAGTAATAGTAAGAAGAACCTATTTTACAATAACTACAAGATGAAAAATATAGTATGTTACAGTACCCTCCTGTGTTGGATTGGATTTTACAAAGAAGAATCCGCTGAGGCTCTACTAAGTCTTAAAAAACTAACTGTCAGGCTCTGCACATTCATAACACATTCACATAACTTAACTATCAGGCATCAGAATCACACAACGATCACACCAGTTGTTGATCACACCATTGAGTTTTGTTGTTTTTAACTACAAAAGTTACATATAAGCTAGATTCATTTAAACATTCGTAATTATTCAAATCAAATCAAATTGAATACCTATTTGTAATAAAACATGTGTACATATGATCTTAAATAACCCAATTGGTATGCATAAGTATCAACAAATTCACTAAATCTATCTAGAAGTTGGCGCGCAAATAATTTACCATTGTAAATTATTTGCGCGCCATCAGTTATAAAATTAAGACTAAATTATTAAAATAATTTCTTTAGTTGTTAATGTGTCATTTACCATTTATTATATTTGTCCATTGAATAATTAAACTTATAGTTTATTCTTTTATTCTGTTTAATTATCTTTTTAAGATTATCTTTTTAATACGGTTCCCAATCAAAGCTGATCCGACTGATCAAATACAATCTCATGTTGAGCACAAGAACACATCTTCACCATGCCACAATTAATTACTTGGTAGGTAAAAAATCTCGCGATCCAACGCAAAGCCGTGCTTTCTGCTAGTTTTCGTTATTGTTATTTATCCAATACAAATCATGGGGATAATTTATCATATTTTTATCGATAAAAGGCAGCACTACAAAATAAACGATATTCACACCCTTTTCAAAAAATATATTGAACAGGGTAAACTCTATGTTTCAAACAAGTCCGTCGAATTAAATATCAGACCACACTTTTCTCTGAAATTCAGTTCCTTTCGGACCTGTGTATAATTTCATCAGGCAGCTTTTATCGCCGTGTATAGTCTATTTTGTACCTACGACAATGTGATCCCCAGATAGTAATTATAAGCCCCGCAGAATGGTAATACGCTTGACAGTTTTATTTTTTTCATAGATTATTTAATGTTTATGACACTTTCACACTGCTTGGCGTTACGCGCATTACCATTCTGCTTATAAGCTTTATTTTATTACTATTACTCCCCTACAGCTTCCATTCCGATTGCAATGCCCTGTGCCCGCGTTCCTTGACGACCTTCTGCCGTCTAGTGGCGAAAACCTGCCAGGGAAATCGTACGTCGGACGCATAAATTCACTCCAACAGCTTTTAATTCACGCCTTAGCCGTCTAACCGAATAAAGCTGCCTTGATCTTGAGTGTCCTTTCAATTCAGCAACTGGGGAAGCGACTACCCTTGCCAATATATGAGGCCGATATGTGTATATTACAATCATCCATCATTAGACTGCTATACGCGATGATGAACCCAGTCATTTCAAATCGCTGTACTATACGAATTTTATTATTTCGAAAGAACTGCCTGTGACACTTCACCACGCACTATAAATAACAATCAAAGCTATATGCATAAATTCCCATTAACTCCTCAAGCAGCATGCGCGCTCCCGACGATATTTCATAATTTCACCATTGAACTGAAAAATATTTCCAAAGCACGTCTGTGAAATATTACATGCCGTCGTTATAACGTACGGCTGCCACTCGGGGCGGTGTTTTTACATGACAACAGCTTTTGTTCACGAAGAAAACCGCTAGACCTTGCGAGGGGGGTTTGCAGATCTGTTTTACGATATGAATGAACTAAGGTTATCAGTCCGCTTCATCAATAATGTAAACTTTTTATTTACTTAACGTCACTTTGATGGAGCGAATTAAGCGATCGAACTTAGATTCGTCTCTGGATACTACACTTATAGCTTAGCAGACTTTTGCAGTAGTAGAAATGTGCGGGATTGGTGGCAGATATTTCATGTTTCACCAACCCCCGCGGATGTCTCCTGCCATCTCTCGCTCATCGTTCATTCATTAGCCTTATCACCACTTAAAATATAAATACATATACGCCATTGTGTTTCACACTGTGCACGGAAAATGAGAGTACGGAATAGTTTAAGATTCTACGTTTGGCATGAAATTCGTCACTTCCAGTAAAAATACGTGATACTACACTAGCATATCTAAATTTTATTTTACAACACTTTTGTGTAAAATTCCAGAACACTCACATACATTGTAAACCGGGACTTTTATCGACGCATAAAAATATAAGCGTAGAAGTTGTTAAATCTGAAGATCCTATTCTCAGGTCACCAGCGAAATCTTTAGTGCCTGTAAAAGCCTCTGTTGCTGATAATTTTATATGTGCCAAAGATTTTTAGACAACAAATTTTATTCTTCTCTACTACTGACCACTTCTCAAAGCTCCAACAACGAAGAAGATAAAGAGCATCATAATAATGAAGAGGATGAAGGGGATCAGCTCAACGATGATTCTGAAGAATATAAAGCATCAGTTTGATATTTTACCGCACCTTTCGATTGATCCCTGCATTAGAACTAACAAAAAGGTTGTATCCATAGGTCCACGATTCTTTGTTCTTTCCATAATTCATAATAAAACCTCTGGGAACAACTCTAACAAACAATGCGGATTTAAACGAACGTTGAGCAAAAGCGGCCACATAATCCTCCAACCATATCACACTCGTATCTTCTAATACACCGATCTAACGCGACGTTATCAAACAAATAAACAACTTTGGTAGATTCACCTTCGTTCCGCGGAGTACAATTTAAAAAGTTTGATTCTCTGCCAAAAGTAATTCCGCGTACCTGCCCGTGAGTCGATAGGGCTGGACTCCTACTACGAGAGCCTGCAAGTTTTTATACTTTTCGAGACAGATTTCATTCTGTACATAATACGATATATTTTGAAATTAAAACTTCTTCAGACGCATTTCCGCTGTTTCCGAATATTTTCAACCGTCACGCTCGGGTCGGTGACGTTGAACCGGATATGCTCAGCTTCAGTCGGTTCAAGTTTAACAAGGATATTTACTTTTGGTATATTTTAACACTATCTTACCATAATAGAGCCCCGGTTAATTATACTAGCTTGGATGTTCTTGAATAAATTGGCTCCTTTGTTATGAGAAATCACGCCTCCCTTATGGACTCAGCACAAAAAAGACAAAAAGTTTCCCAAAATTAACGTGTATCTGTCACCTACTTAATACGAGATCGTTTCATCTTCATAAAGTTCAGCATACACGCAGTAGTCCCGTCAGGAGTTCGCATTTCACATCTTTTGGCACAACTTCTTAAACGTCCCAAGGAGAGTTACATTATTACCTGTACTAGCTGGATAATGCAGCTGTAATATTTCGTGCGCGGCGTCAGACCGACTGCCTATCTCAGGCGAGGCTGCCGTCGATGTACAAACATAACGAATGGTAAATACGCGTTCTTTCATATTTTTTGTTTAACAAATTTTAATAAGATTAATAATTAATACTATGTCTTACGAGTCGACTTAAGTGAACCAGGACCTGGAAGTTTAAGCTAGCGATGGTCTTTCTTTTACACCTCCCACCGTTGTAAACCAACGGTCTTCCACCTTGCGTGGTCTGATATATCTTTCAGCTCTAACTACTCGTTATTGGAAACACAGCAAAATACAACACAATTATTTTCCTATACCTAAACAATAAAGAAGAGTACCTTCTAGTAATCCTACACAATATGTATATCCGTGTAGTAGGCGCAGTAGAGAAAATTAGTTAACGACAGTTTCTAACAAGATGGTGGCTCTGTCTTGGGACTAATTTACGTTCGTGCTTCGACCCGAATATGTAATACACTGAGATTCACGTGAATATGCTAAGGTGGAAAGAGACAATAGTACGTACGTATATATTTAAAATATGACGAAACGAGAGGAAGATAAAATTGCTAAACAAGGAGGTCAACGACGAAGGATTTTTTTAAGTGTTGCTTGATCTGTGAAAGCTAGTTATGAAGTGTTATTTGACTTGTACTTTTCCTCGACTCCTAAAAACCTGCCCGTCGGTGCCGATGATATTGGACACCATTAATGACCTCTTTCGTTTCCCGTACGTGGCAGAAATTCAACAAGAATAATGCACTCTGCTTTCAACACTTTCTTTTGCGTGACAGAGGCAGTCCATCTCCGCCACTCATGAGCTCTTCATGTTTTACAAATTATAGTCTGGGACTTTCTAATTCGCAGCGAGTCATAAAACCTCTCCTTTTCCTCGGCATCATTTATTACCATTCAAGAAGCAAACTTAATTAGCAATATTTCGCTGAGAAATAACAATTCTTCTTCCCGAGCGACACAACCCTTTCATTCAAAAAGGACTTTCTTATTTTCTTTTTATCGCTACAAGATAATCTTCGGTGTGAAAGTAAACTTTAATTAAATATAGCCATTAAAAATATTTATACCGCCGCTTGGCGCTTTTGCATTTTTATGATATTTTATTAAAAGATGGGAAGCGCTCGCTTGTTGAATAATAAGAACGGACGTTATTGTAAAGATAATGTTATTCCAACTTTGTTTGCCTTCTTTGAACACCGCAGACGCCTTGCATTTCCTTAGAAATTAAATGTGGGAAATACTTAGTTTATATGCAAACACGCTTAGCATTTAAATTCACTTGTTACGTGAAATAGAACTGCTTAGCAGATCGTATTGCTATACAATTTATTTTTTGCCGTGATTCGATTTAATACAAGAAGATTGTCAATCAAGACTTCAATGTAACATCCGGTTATAGTGTGGGAAATAATAATGTAGGACCATATCGATGAATGCACATTACTATAAAACACACACAAGGATATGAAGTATTATATAAATTATCTTGCCTTCGTCTCAGAGATTTATTTTAACCATGTAGTAGCCCTGCTACACGAACCATAATCCGCACATAGCATTCAGCGTCACAAAAAGAGGAAGAAAACCTTCCTTGACCGCTGTAGTGGGGTTGCGCATGCAGCGCCCCGCCCGTCCAAACTCATATTTGTCCGTGCGCGCACGACGAACGCACGTAGCCGTAGCTTTGCTACTGAGTGTAAAAGTGATTTCTTAAAATGCCTAAACGGAAGCGTAACGAAACTAAGGAAGAACGATGGGATAGAAAGCGGAGAAAATATGAAGAAAAACTGCAGGAGCAAAGGAAAAGGAGCTCACGAGTTATTTATTCAAGTGACGACGACGAAATTGTGCAGCTACCTACCGAAGGTAAAATGCCTATTTATTATTTCTGAAGATAATTCTCGTACATTGCGAGATAAATGCAGGTGTCTACCTAACTACTGTGGTCAATCAAAATTTTATTCATTTTTGCTCAGAGTTATCACGCGCATGATAACCAGTAGCTACTTTTCCCCCGAGATAACACGCGCATGTTATCCAGAGGCCATTTTTTTTTGAGTATTAGATATCTAATATTCTATTACCTTTGTCTATTTTTGCAACACGATTCACTTTTTTCAGACTACCCACATACTCTGTTTTTTCAACAATAACTTATTGTAAGGTTTTATTTGCCTCTAAAATTACAATAAAATGCATTTGCATTTTCAGAAAATGCACAATATGATGTGGACGTTGCGGAAGTGGTTCCATTAAACTCTGAAAATGGGGTGGTTATGCCGCCACCGGATGACGTCACGAATCGTGAGGTTATGGACGAAGTACCAATTCTAGACCCTGATTTTGATGCCGAACTACTAAAATCTCTCGGTGATTTTGAAGACGAGCCGCTAGAATGGGGAGAAAATATCCAAGAGGACATCGCAAAAAGGTTCGAACGAGTCTTGTTGCACGGTCTGAAAAAAGACGAAAAAATGGAACTGACTAAAAGGTACCTGTTCGCGAAGAACAACCCATCGACCAAAGCACCAGTGCTTAACCCAGAATTGACCACGAATACGCTGCAAGAAAGCGCTAAAACTCGCGACAAGCGCCTTTTCGAGAAACAAAACCAGCTCGGGAGAGCCCTCGCTGCCCTTGGCGCCGCTATGACGGCATTGCTAAAAAAGAACGTGGACAAATCCAACGTTATGCAAAAATTGAACGATGTCGGCAAATTTCTATCTGACTCACACTATGCTGAAACAGAAACCCGTCGGGCCCTGATCATTCCTTTGATAGACAAATGTCTCGTAGATTCTTTCAAAGAAAGAAAAAGAGATAGTTTTCTGTTCGGTGATAAATTATGCGACCTAGTGAAAAACTCTCGAGGCATTATAAGAACGGGCCAAATAATCCAGGGGCCTGCAGCAAGTACATCTGGCATCAATTTAAACTGGAGAGGCCCACCGAACCGCCAGCGCCACTACCGCGCCGTCGCCGGTCCATCCCAGCCGAGTCGCGGTGGGCAGAGAACGACATACACTCCGCGTCGACGTCCTCCGCCACCGCCGCCGCCGCCGCCGCCGCGCCGCCAGCCGCCACCGCCGCCGCCGCGCCGCCAGCCCCCGCACAGATCAGCGGCGCAGTATCCGTCGGGCGATCGGCCGCACTAGAAGACGTACAACCCCTCGAGGTAACCATACATGCCGGTCGCTTACGTTATTTTGAAAGCGCATGGAAACTAATTACATGTGACGATTTTATTTTAAATACTATTTCCGGATATAGTTTACCTTTCATAGAAATACCTAAACAACTACTTTTCAAAGAACGTTCGTTTACTGAGGCCGAGAAAAAATCGATAGATAAAGAGTTATCACACCTTAAAGAATTGAAAGCTATAAGGAAATGTAAACCTGTTGAGGGGCAGTTCATTTCTGACATTTTTTTAACACCAAAAAGTGATGGTTCAATGCGTTTCATCCTTAATTTGAAAAAATTAAATGAATTTATATATTGTGAACATTTTAAAATGGAGGATATTAGAACCGCTTCACGGTTAATGACAAGAGATTCATATATGGGTAATATCGATTTAAAAGAGGCTTATTTTGTTCTGCCTATATTTCCCGGTCATTCCAAGTACTTACGTTTCATGTTTAGGAATGAATTATATGAATTCACGGCCCTCCCCTTCGGTTTATGTTCGGCCCCGTACATCTTCACAAAGATCCTCCAGCCTGTCGTCGCGCATCTGCGATCGCAAGGGTTAACATCGGTACGGTACCTAGATGACATATGGTGTTTAGGCAGATCCTATGACGATTGTCTAGATAACATTCATGAAACTGTCAGATGTTTAACCAGTTTAGGTTTCGTAATAAACTATAATAAAAGCACATTGACACCTAGTAAAGAATGCAAATTTTTAGGATTTATCCTTAATTCACACAAAATGACATTAGAACTACCAGATCAAAAAAGATGCAATATAGTTCGCCGCTTAGAATTAATCTTGGACCACATTTCAAAAAATCAAAATATCCGTATCCGGGATTTTGCCGCGTTTTTAGGTTCTCTTACCGCAATCTGCCCAGCCATAGCTTACTCGTGGCTTCATACTAAGTCGTTGGAGAGGGTCAAGTATCTAGCACTACTTAACAACAACGACAATTATGATAAGTTCATGACAATCCCAACTAACGTAGAAAAAGACTTGTTGTGGTTCAAACGAGTAATACCATCAGGTAATAATCCAATAAGACACGGTTGTTATGAACTAGAGATCTTTACAGACGCGTCGACGACTGGCTGGGGAGCATCATGTAATGGTCAGCATACCGGTGGTCTCTGGACTGATACGGAACGTGCCCATCACATTAACTACTTGGAGTTACTGGCAGTCTATTTTGGACTTAAGACATTCGCCAAAAGTTGTACGAATTGTGAGTTACTCTTACGCATCGATAACACAACGGCTATCGCTTATGTGAATCGTATGGGAGGTATCCAATATCCTCATCTGACATACCTAGCTAAACTTATATGGAATTGGTGCGAAGAAAGAAATATTTTTATATTTGCTTCTTACATTAAATCTTCCCAAAATACACATGCCGACCGGGAATCCAGAAATCTCAATGTCGATACAGAATGGCAACTCAGTTCAAAATCATTTCAAAAAATTGTTACATCCTTTGGCGAGCCAAACATTGACCTCTTTGCGTCGCGAATAAATGCAAAATGTGCTCAGTACATATCATGGAAACCAGACCCGTATGCGTTTAACATAGATGCATTTACAATCAATTGGAAACCATACTTCTTTTATGCTTTTCCACCGTTTTCTTTAATATTAAAAACCTTAAATAAAATTATCACTGACAAAGCCACTGGCATTGTCGTAGTACCCTACTGGCCGTCGCAAGCCTGGTTCCCCATGTTTAAATCCCTTTCCACGACAAATCCTATTTTTTTTCCCCCAAGTAAAGACCTTCTTTCATCCTCTTTCAGATTGAAACACCCACTGCACAAACACCTTTCGCTGGCTGCGAGTGTGTTATCAGGCAAGCATTTTTAAAACAAGGGGTACCTGATTCTGCTATAGACATAATGTGCTCATCCATTACACAAAGTACAAAATCCCAATATAACTCCAGCCTAAAACAATGGTGGGATTATTGTCGACACAATAATGTTGATTTTTTTTATGTAAATGTAGCCTCCCTTTTGAGTTTTCTAACGCAACGATTTCAATCAGGCGCATCTTACGGCACGCTTAATAGCCATAGGTCAGCAATTTCATTGATATCAATAAATAACATTTCCAATGATGAGAAATTAAAAAGATTTTTTAAAGGAATCTTTAGATTAAGGCCTGCATTCCCTCGTTACAATATTACATGGAACCCTAATATGGTTCTGGAATACTTATCTAATCAATTCCCTAATGATTCACTAACTTTTGAACAAATCAGTAAAAAATTAGTTGTACTGTTGGCTTTAGCTACAGGTCAAAGGACTCAAACGTTATCATTGATTAAAAATTCAAATATTTTAGAATTTAGTGATAAAATCATAATTACTATTACTGATTTAATTAAGACTTCTTGCATTGGTCGTGCACAGCCAGTTTTGAATTTACCATTTTTTCTCCAAAAACCATCCATATGTCCGGCAACCACATTAAAATCCTATATTCTAGTCTCCGCTCCCAAAAGACCTACTTCAGTTGTAAACCTTATTCTAACTTACAAGAGACCTTATAAGAACGCAACTGCTCAGACCATCGGGCGCTGGATAAAACAAACGTTACACGACAGCGGGGTCGACACTTCAATATTTTCTGCGCACAGCACGCGTCACGCCGCCACTTCGGCGGCGCTGCTCGCTGGTGTTAGCGTCGACACAATACGAAAATCTGCCGGGTGGTCTGACCAGTCAGCTGTTTTCGCAAATTTTTACAACCGTCCTATCGTTGATTGTAATCCTAATCTAGTTCAATTATAAAGTGTCTATGCATTTTTTTTTTTTTTTTTTTTTTTAAAGTAACCTACTTATAAGTATGTTATCACAAATAATAAGTAGACAATGTTAAAACTTAATCACCTTTATTTTTTATTAAATAAATAATTGATTATGTGTCTTTAAGACTTATTTTCTTTATGTTCTCTGAACATCTACATGGTTAAAATAAATCTCTGAGACGAAGGCAAGATAATTACCTGATCAAACGAACTTACCTGAAGTGAAGTTCGATCTTAATTATCTTGACTTCGTCGAGGAGATTTAGGATCCCTCCCTCCCTCTATTGTCATAGATACTCTCCCATGGCTGGTAGGTTATACCAACCATATTTACGTGCTTATTTTTCTTCTTCTTTATTCTCTGAAATATGAGTTTGGACGGGCGGGGCGCTGCATGCGCAACCCCACTACAGCGGTCAAGGAAGGTTTTCTTCCTCTTTTTGTGACGCTGAATGCTATGTGCGGATTATGGTTCGTGTAGCAGGGCTACTACATGGTTAAAATAAATCTCCTCGACGAAGTCAAGATAATTAAGATCGAACTTCACTTCAGGTAAGTTCGTTTGATCAGGTAATAATGTAACATAAAGCTGTAGTAATATTTAAGGGGGTTTGATTGACTTGAATTGAACTGATTTTTCACTTCTGCAAACATTTTGGTTCGGGCGTTTAACTGATTTGTATCTAGGGAAATGAAAAATAAAGTTGATCTGATCAAATCGGTTTCATAGTAAATGATGTCCCTAAGAAGCCCCTAAAATATGATTGATGATTATGACCTTTCTGTTACAACCTATGTAGTATACGATAGTATTAAAGTAAGAGTCTCCATTATAAAATGCATTATCCTCATAGAGAAGATACGGCGATGGGCTAGCCGCCTCTCAAGCAAAAGGCAGTATAGAATAAATGGCTATAGGTGGGCGCAACTGCTGAGATAAAAGGCGTGACTCAGTTAGTGTTAAGAAGTTATAATCGTCTGTTACATAAATATACCCCGAGAATAATGTCTGCGGAAGTGTCGCACAACCACATGCCTACACAATCCAGACTTTCAATAATGACACCCGTGTTTGCAGACTTGTGACAAAAAACGTACACAACGGAAAACAGTTCAGAAACAAAATAAAAAGAAATTTGGAAGGACGCCACACGGGCTGCGGGACCGTGGCGGGCATCCGACGATTTACACTCCAGCCGTGACGAGAAACAAAGGTACAGATAGATAGATAAGCCCACCTTATATACAATATACAGCTCTTATTGCACGCGTCGTAGGGACTACCTATATTGAAATCGTAGCTTGAAGGCGACTATACAACACAATGGTACTGCAATGAGCACTGCACCTCATAATAATTGGAACTGGAAGCGCGAATGAAATCTGCAGATAAGTCTGTCATTTGTTGCGAAAGACGAGGTGACCTTCACAGATACACTAAAAAATTAACTTATTCTAATTGCAACAAAAGTAGTGACGTATCGTTGTCCGCGGGACTTAGTACAGTTTATAAAAACATTGAACATCGGAAACGCGAATCAAGGACTTTTAATATGTTGATAGTATCCCTGAGAGTAATTAATACCCAAGTTTATAACCCTGAAAACCCTGTGCTACTCCCGAAGTGCTCGAAAAACTGCCAAATTCTGGAACTTTTTTCGAGAAAGATGAGTATTTTTTCCAAAAAGTAAAAAAAAAATGTTCCTAGCCAAAGATTACTTGAAGGCCATCGTTTACCAACGCTATGAATCATGGCTGAAGGAGAAAATCCTTAGACCAGCTAATACTTTGTATTATTATTATTAGTATTACACCTAGCGATTTTTTTGACTGATTGATTGAGTGATATCATCAAGACACAGGACAGTGCGTCGATGGGAGCTGAGCATGATGAAAGGGGTAACCGCAGACGTCTCCATTCTATAACCTTCTTGCACTGCACGGTGGAACGTACGACGTGATCATTATCGCAGGCAATCTGCGTTAAATTTTAAAAGAAGACTTTTTCTTTTATTGCACTGGTATTAAGCCGTTGTCTGTTAAACGCGGTAATGGATGGGTAGTGGCTAGACTTGTGGTAGCGGCTTCAGTTTGAATTGGAAGGCTGCAGCCATGTATAGGTTTAGATTTATATGCATATAGTTACGAATGTATAATTGTAAAGGTATACCCAAAAATGGGCACCAAAGCAACAGTGACCTATAATGATCTCTGAGTCACTTTCAGACAAATATTGTAGGAGAGAGAGATAGGTATTTCAGATTTATTCATTATATAAAAGCAGAAAACAAACTTAATAAACCATTGTCGTCGCACAAATTAACTATTTACTCATTTTGACCCCCTCTTTAAGTATGTACGATCGGTATTTATCCGTGTAATGGTCTGCCTCAAGATAGATGAGCGTGCTTTAAAACCCACCATCTTTCTAATGCCCCATCGGTAAATCTAACGACCGTGTTCACTCCACAGGATTCGTTAGTTCCGAATAGGCAATAAATAGTTGGTTTAACGCAAAATTGGGTCCCGTTTGGTCTTCGTCCAGCGGACATTGTGCAGGGCGAGGGCCGTCTAGTCGAGTTAGTGATTGGTATGCATTTAGTATGATTATTATGCTAATAGGATCGCGTCCGCACGGACTTTATGGCAGAAATGCATGGAGATGTTAATGAATAGACTGATAGCTAACCCAGTTGCTTTATGCAGCGTTGATGAATTTACTGTCTGAAACCGCAAACGTGGTTTTGCACATAGCCTAATGTGGTATAACGCTGAGCTGAGGCGGGTCATTTTCATTAATCAGAAGTAAACTAAAGAATGAAAAAGACGTAGCGTGGGTTTTCTGCCAAATCCTATGCGCTAATTTCTTTAATTTTTTGGAGCCATTGAACCCTATTTGTTATTAAAGAAAGGCCTTCCACCCGCATGATGAAAATAGTGACCACAGTTTCATGTGAAGGGCTGGTCAAAATCAACTTGAAATTTGGACAACTGCGATAACTTACTATTTTGTTAACGCAGTCACTACGCGTGTGCTACGATAGCAGCTACAGTGCGCTTAGCAGCTTTCGTAGCAAATAGCACACGCGTAGCATACACCGTAGTATGGACGCCACAAATCATACCATTAGAAAGTTATCCGCATCCTGTTACGAATTGTAACATCAAACAGTGGCTTTCTTATGGAGGTTTTAAGTACTCGGATTGTAGTCCTTAGAATCAGAGTACAAGTTTTCATCTATATTGGTCTACAAAATATTCGACTGGAACGAACCCCGCGCGAGGGTGTTTTTCCATCTGGATTAATTACATGTCCGCCTGGCTAAACTATTCACTGCACGCCATACTACCTAAAGAAACTCCTTTCCATTTGTAACTGGACTCTTTTGCAAAACACCAGCCACTTTTTATCCCTTACTCACTGTTTAAGCTGCTTTTCAGACTAATTACCTATGTGGGACTTGTGCTAGATGGCTTCCTGCTGAATACTAACCAGTAGGTATTTTATGTATATTGTTAGTGGAAATAACATAAACTTATGTTTATGTAGTAAGTAGTGAATTCTGTCTTCCAAGAACAGGAATAAGGTGATATGGAACTAACAAAACTACTAATTATCATGATGAATAAAATATCATAAGACGCTCATTCTCATAAGGAGAGACAGCGACAATATGACTTTAAGTGTCAGTTAAACTTTGACTCAGCAGCTGGAAATCCGGGCCTCTTCTACGTGCGAATTGGCATTTTCTTGGCAAGCCACTATTTAATTAGGGCCTACTTTTTCCGACCGCCCGCGAGACCCACCATTTCGATTTGGCGACTGACTTCACAGCTTTTGGCACCACTGGTGATTTCACCACAGTTTTTATGCTCAGTAATTTATACGCTCACTTGTCTCTTTATTTTTCCTGCACTATGCTATTTTCAAACTGTTGCTATGATTGTTTCGGACTGCGCTCTTTTTCATATTTATGATTCTCATTGACTGTTATTCTGTTGTCTGCAGCTGTGCTCTGCCGTTCTGCCATTTTCATTGTTAAGTGGCTTTTGCTGTATTGCGACTGTTTTATTATACGAATTTCAATTGATTTTTCTGTGGCAGTATTATTTTCATGGTTACCCCAGAGAACTTTATCGCCTTAATAGTTTTTTATTGTTGGAAAAAATCTATACACATCCAACTAAGTAAACGGTATGGATATCTCAATTTACTACTGAAGATATCCTCTACATATTGTGACACCGACTTGAGTAATCTTCAGGTGTTTCAAATATTTTTATAGTTTCTAGGCAATAGCGGTTTTTCATAATTGAGTAAATTAAATAAGCATAAATAGCTCCGTCGTCTAATGGGTTTCACGCTTTCTTCTCACACAGGAGATGCAGGTTCGATTCCTGACCATGTACCTACCAATGTGATAATTAATTTATCTTAAATACATTCCTTCCGTTCCCCGTCTCAGTCGAGTGTGGACGTGTGTCGTGTGCTGCTCTAAATTCATAAATTTCTAATTTGATATTCTAATATTTGTTGTGACTAAATATCGGACCCTCCTGCTCTGTCCTGAGTGCTAAGCCATTTAGCTTGGGTGCCATATTTGTTTTTGTAGTGCGCCGTCTCTTTCGTGCTGCCGCCGCCGATAACGTGAACTTTTGTGACTTTTTGCTTTGCCGCTGGGGCTCGAACTCGGGCTTTCTGCATGTCGCGTCCGCTTGGCCTGTGCTCCTGACCACTCGGCTATTTGGCTTGAGTGCCGCGCCGCGAATCTACTGACTGCTACCGTCCTCTCTGTGTCTACGGCGTAGGCGAGCCACTGACCGCTACGAATTGCTACGCGCCTGCTACGCACAGCTGACACTATCACGACTACGCACATTTGTTTACAACGCGCTAATATGATTCACAGTCCGCCAGTTGAAAATAATACTTTGAATCAAGCATTATCCTTCTCGGATCCTGCATTAAACACAAAACCATCTCAAGATGCTCCTAGTATGGTCACAATTAGACATAAGCGTCAGAGAACTGAGGGATCTCCAGAGGCTGGCTTATCTCACGATCACTTAAGAAAGTTCACCCTGGAAATTAAGGAAATGCTATCGTCATGGAGAGAGGACCAGGATCGCCGCCTATCCGATTGGAAGAACGACCAAGACATAAGTTTATCTACATTGGTAAAAGAAGTAACCGAACTGAGGGCCCAATGTCTCAAAATCCAAACCACTAACAGTGACATTGAGAAGAGTATGGAATACATGAATAACTGCTTTGATGGAACACAGCTCCAACTTTCTCAGGTACAGAAGGAAAATCAAGAAAAAGACCTTGCAATTCTTCAACTGCAGAACCAGATTAATGACCTACAGCTTAAAACACGTACTGCAACGATCGAGCTTCGTAATGTTCCAAACAAGGACTCTGAGAAGCAAAGTGACCTGTTTTCTATTGTTGCCAATGTCGCAAAGGTCATTAATACAGATATTCAAACATCTGATCTACGTGACGTCTATCGTCTACCGGGAAAATCGAATACTTCCAGACCTATTGTGGTCGAATTTGCTACCGTTACCAAAAGGAATCATCTCCTATCATCGATTCGCAAGTACAACAAGGATCGTCCCATCGTGGAAAAACTGAATACTCAGATTCTTGGATTTCCAGGTATGAGTGAACCTGTTTATGTAGATGAGCACCTGGCTCCATCGACTAGAAAACTTCTTTACGAGACGAGACAAGTCGCTAACGCAAACAAGTACTCGTGCTGGCATTCCAACGGAAAGATCTACCTACGTACGGACCAGGAAGAAAAAGCGATTGTAATTAGGTCCGATAAACAACTAGCGACCTTTTCGGCCAATAATAACAAGTGACTATACATATACTTAAACGATCACATTTCAATCTCACACTACCTAGTGCTATCTTTAAATAATTTGTCATCTATCGAAATTCAGAACGATATAAGTTACAAACCTGTATTCTACAATATAACTGTAAATGTTGGAACACTATACAGCCTCAATAGACCTGCTAATGTAAAATGTTTGAGCCTGACACAAATTACTCCTACCCAGAGTTCTACTATATCTTCAAAGAGCATCACATTACCCTCAGAGTCCGATAGGACTTTAATAATGCCTCCTAATGGATAGTAATTTAAAAACTCTGAATGAATTAGACAACACAAGTTGTGCACATTCAGTGTCGTGTGATATCTTAGATCTTCATCAATTTATGCCTTCAAATGATAATAGTCTCTCAATTATATCACAAAACATAAGGAGTATTTGTGCTAACTTTGATAATCTTGAGCTAACATTATCACAATTAAAGTATGAAGCTGATATATTAATACTAGCAGAATGTTGGCTAAATCATGACAAACCAGTCCCTTTATTAGAATCTTATTCTTCCCACACTACTTGCAACCTTTTGAATAAGAGTGATGGCGTAGTTGTTTATGTCAAAAACAACCTTAATGCTAATGTTACCGAAATAAAACTTGAGCATGCCTCCTGTTTACAAATTAATATCGAAGATGTCTCTATCCTTGGAATATACAGATCGCCATCCCACAATAGTGACATTGACCTATTTATCACCTCTTTTAATAACCACTTAGAGTCCTTACAAACTAAGAGAAATTTAATCATAGTTGGTGACCTAAATATTAATATTATTCCTAAGGAAAATGAAACTTCAACAGAACGAAACAACAGAATAAAATACTTAGATATTAACGCTCTTCATGGATTGCTTCCAGGTCATTTGCTCCCTACTAGAGGTGATAACTGCCTAGATCACTTTTTTCTAAAACTACAAACAACCAAGTATAATACATTTATAGCTGTATTAAACACAACTATCACGGACCATCTCATGACATTTTTTAATTTGAAATACTCTAAACATAGAAATAAAATCAATAGAAGTAAAATTAATATAAATTACGATAATGCCTTAAAAAGTTTAGAACAAAAAAATCTAGAACTACTACTTACTTTAAATAACCTTAACATAATACTAGACTTATAATACATAAAATAACTGATTCTTTAGAAGAAAACAGCACAATAGTCCGAATTCCTAGAAATAAAAGAACAATTAAACCATGGATAAGCAGTGGCATATTACGCTGCATAAATAATAGAAACAAACTTCAGAAAACTCTACGCTTAGATCCCCATAATGAAATTCTTAGAATAACGTATAAAAGATACCGCAACTACTGCAATAACCTAATAAAGAAACTGAAACGTCAATACGAAAAAGAATTACTAGCTAGCTCAACAAAAAACCCTAAAACTCTTTGGCAAACCATAAAAGCGATTACAAATCTTAATAATACCAAATCTAAAAACTCTAGTCTCCTAAATCTCAAATCAACCCCGAAAGACTCTGTAAACTACGTAAACACATTTTTTGCCAACATTGGAAAAAAACTTGCCCAGGAAATCACATCCGACAAATCATATAGTAATAAAATCCAAATTGAAACAGGAAGATCTGTCATGTCACAACCCTCATCCTTTGTTCTTCTTGACACTGACCCACAAGAGGTCAATATAATCATTTCAAATCTGAAATCAGGTAGTTCTCCCGGTCTCGACAATATATCACCATGTTTTCTAAAACTTTCTAAGTTTCTTCTAATTCCTGTAATCTGTCACTTCGCCAACATATGTTTTCAACAAGGCATCTTCCCGTCGCGTCTAAAACAAGCTATTATAACACCAGTGTACAAAAATGGTAACAAAGAAGACATTAATAATTTTAGACCTATTTCTGTTCTTCCTTCGATATCCAAAATATTAGAAAAACTATTAAATAACAGACTTCTTAATTACTTAGAAAACAACAATATTTTATCTCCCTCGCAATATGGATTTAGACAGGCAAGATCTACTGAAGACGCAGTCTCAGATCTCAGTTCCTTAATAACTGAACGTGTAGACAACAAACTTAAATGCTTAACGGTGTTCCTTGATCTGAAGAAAGCCTTCGATACTGTTTATATTCCTACCCTTATAAACAAGCTAGAAAGTATTGGTATTAGAGGTTACCCGCTAGCTCTTTTTATAGACTATCTCAGTGAACGTAAGCAACAAGTTAAAATAGAATCACATATTAGTGAGGAGTCTGACATTACATATGGAGTTCCCCAAGGAAGTGTCCTTGGGCCTACACTCTTTTTGATCTATATTAATGACATGTATTCCCTTAAGCTTAGTAATGCTCAAATATTTTCCTACGCAGATGACACTGCAATCGTCTTCCATGGTCAATCTTGGGAAGAGACCAAGGAGCTGACTGAGAAAGGACTAACAAGAATTAACTGTTGGCTAAAAAATAACATGTTATCCCTCAACACGTCTAAAACTAATTATATGTGCTTTACTATGAACGAACCCAACCCAAATCTAACTTCAAAATTAAAATACACAACTGTAACCAACCATCTGACACGTGTGACTGCCCGGTGTTGGATAAGCTTCCTAAAGTAAAATATTTGGGTATTATGCTGGACGAAAGGTTGTCTTGGTTTTATCATATTGAACTGGTAACTAACAGGATTAGAAAGATGATGTGGATTTTTAAAAAGCTAAGACATGTTACACTGGGGTCACTACTAAATCAAATATACACTGCACTGGTTCAATCCATTATTTCTTACTGCATCCCGATATGGGGTGGAGCAACTAAAACGAGATTCTCAGAACTTGAAAGATCTCAATGATCCCTCATAAAGGTTATGTACTTCCTACCTTATAGATTTTCCACCACTCAACTCTATCTTAAATCCGACTTACTTTCTATCAGGAAAATCTACATTCTTAATACAATTATTAAAAAACACCGACAATTACCATTTAACCCTAATCTACCTGAAACTCGACGACATTACACAGTCTCTGATATTACTCAGTACAAATCGAATTTTGCCCAAAGACAGTATAAAATACAAGCAAGTTTTCTTTACAATAAAATAAATAAAATATTAAGTATTTACAAACTCACTACTAGAGATGTTAAACAATCGCTTATAAAATGGCTTACAAGTCTGGACTATGATGAGGTTGAATCTTTGTTCAAACGTTCCACTTAACAATGTATTGTTTAAAACTGTATCATAATAGCCTATATTGTATAAACAAGCATATGAATACATACATATGTAACTTATATAATTACAGTATTTTAGAATTAACTTCCTAAGTATTAATTACTTATGTTAATACTTTGATTAAATTTAATATTAAAAATAAGTTTCTGTAGTGATGGTGGTGAGAGGTTGTCTTACTGTTGCTATCAACAGTATGACAACTTTTCATTATTGTTACTTAGGTCCATTTGCACCAAAATTATGATGCTATTTAGCAGTTGTATAATAACAATGTAATAATCGCTTAGCGCACTAATCACAAATTATCTGTGCAAATGACACTTAGTTAACACACTAGAATTTTTTTAAACAAATACATAAATGTGTTTATTTCTTAAATGTTCATTGTGGAAGGTAGGTATCTCCTGATACAGGTATTGCAATACTTAAAAGGAGATCCCACGTCTGTGCAAACATGTTTTTGTTATGAAATAAACAATTTTTGATTTTGATTTTGATTTTTGACATTATACGGACTGGTGATGGAAAACATCGTGAGGAATCCTTCATTACTCTATAGCTGCGGCGGTGGGCTAGCCCCCTGTCACGCAAAATGGAGTATTGAATAACTGGCTCAAAGTGGGCACAATTGTGCCTCTGCCACCCCGTATGGGAAAGGGCGTGAGGCTATGTTATGTTACGTAAAATAAAGTTATCATTTTTAAACCAAATTTTTACCAAAGGGTAAAAACGGGACCCTATTACTAAGACTCCGCTGTCCGTATGGCTGTCTGTCTGTCCGTCTGTCACCAGGCTGTATCTAATGAACCGTGATAGTAAGACTGATGAAATTTTCATAGACGATGTATTTCTGTTGCCGCTATAACAACAAATAAACGGAATAATTAAAATAATTAATGGGGCTGCCAAACCACAATTCTTTCAATACCACAAACAAACTTATGAATGCACCTCGTCACGCACATGGATGGTGAAAGTAGTCGCACCAATAACTTTGTAAAAAACATTTTGCTATGTAAAATCCAATCCATCTCCACACCATCCCTACCATTGTACGGTGGTACGGAACCCTTCGTGTTCGCGAGTTAGACTCACACTTGACCAGTTTTTATTTTACCATCTAACTGCCTGATAAAATCGATTTCACATTGACAGTTTTTCAAAATTAATCATAGTTGTTGTCTTTGCACCGGCTTGCTATAGCAACATCCTCCATGCCGTTACGCGACTCAAGCTCATCAAATCCTGCAGAATGTCAATGTTTACAGCAGTTTAAGTTTTAATTGCCGTGTTGTCTGCTCCTCACGTCCTCACTCCAACAATATCCGCAGCTACAGCCTCGTTGATATCTTTACGATAGCGATAAATGCACAACAATGTATGGGCGATATTTCACAATGTCTGTCTAGCGTCTGGTTCATATGGTGCAACGATAAACCCAGTTATAGACGTGATAGGGCGGGCGCAAACAGCGGGGACTTAGGCAACTTCTACCGACATAGCCGACTATGAAAGCATGCCTCGTCATAACAAACTTTATATCTCGTGTAGGATATTGTAGGGGACAATTTATCGGGTGTATCAACACGCAACGCCACATACTCAGCTTCGTATAAGCATTGGTGTATTGTAGTTCGACAAGTTAACTCAGATACGGCATGTCATATAACTTGCTACGCTAATACAGCTGTATTAGCCTATGTCGATGTGAATGCTTTCGCATAATGTACTGATAGCAAAAAAGGTGATTGATGAATGAATGAATTACACTAGGTCACAAAAAAAAAATAACTACGCCTGAAACCAGTGTACAGATGTAATGAATAATCCTTTCCTTTCGTATTTTCTCGGAAATGTTCGTTTTTGTCTTACTACTTTGATACATTTGACATTGATAAATAAAGTATGCGATTTATTAGATACCTACACGTAATTTAATAATACAGTAATTCATAGACACGTCGGCACCATTCGGGTGTTATCGTTGTTCCGAGTTTTGCCGATAGGAAAGGATTATTCACTACATCTGTACCTGTATCTTTAGAGTAAGTCACCCTCAACCCACTGGCCACAAAAAATAGGCCCCTCATTCGCATCCACTTTTCGATTTCCAAATCACGGCTAAAGAAGTTATTTAAGTACTTCAAAAGTTTGTCGACGTCGACGTTTATATTTATGATATTACTGCAGTTTTCTGTTGAGTTTTCTTTCGCTACAAAATAGAACATAGAATTCGAAATTCCGCTGTCAAGTTGCTGTCAATATTGCTGGGATAAATTGGCGCACTATACAACTTTTACTACTGCTACAGTAATAAGTACGATTAAGTGTACTGTATTATTGTATTACTGTATTATTTAGTATAAATTATATTGTATTTATTGTAAAGGTTCTATTCGATATTCTGTAGTATATTCCGATTTAGAATTTCGAACGCAACGCTGATACTCTATCACCGTATTTCGAAATACAAATCGCGATTCTACTAAACCTTACATAAATAGTACAACAGAAATAAGCTTTTAGGTAAACTTCTCGGGCTCAAGTAATCCGCCTAAAGTCTTGAGCAGCGCTGAAATTTTACACAAACAGCAAATGCTAGCATGTAATACTTAATGTGTTTCTTTGTGATGACTATGAATGAACGGGAAATTTACTTTTAATGGCAATTCGGGTCGCTACGAAAATTAGTTTTCGAGTGCATATTGACCAAATGACAGACAAACAAATGAATGATGGTCATAAGATAACTAAGAATTGAAAATGCAATAAATTTAACCTTAAAAAGGCTATATTTTGGTTCACTTCTTTGCTTGTTAACTGTACATGTTATCGCTGTGAAGTACCAAAAACAAAAAACCGCATTATAATTCGTTCACCCATTTGACCGCTGGGGTGCCACAGACGGACACGCGCTTCAAACTTATAACCCCCCCCCCACCCCCTTCATTTGTCGGGGGCTTGGCACAAGTAAGCATGTGCAGCCATCCAGTTTCTTTTTTGATAAATCATGGCTTATTTCTGAGTACAAAATGTTCATTGTACATGACAGTTCAAACGCCATGAAAATTAAAAAAAAAAAACATTTCTGCAACTCAGTGTAAGTCAGGGCAACTGGATTATGACGTAGAGTGAATTTGACAGGACTGGGCCGCTCTACCTGTATACTTGTATCATGGGCGGGTGTTAAAAACAGGCACATGCTTGCGTCACTATTTTTATCCATAGACGTGGATGGACTGTGGCTAGTTTATTTGGTATGAATGAAAGTCATCGGGGCCTGGGATTCTAGCAATTTCCCTCGAGCGAAATCGGAAAGAGCCTAAAGCCTCTACGATTACAGCCACTTCCATATATATAATCCTATAAGAACATCTCTTAAGCTTTAGCAACATTTTCAAGTCCCGCGTATGACGCTCATGCCCGTTTTCCATTGCGAACGGAGAGATCTCCTAAAGGCGCTTTATACCTACAACGTAAATTATCAATGATCTGTTCATTATTGTACACAAGACAGTTACGAATAAGATTTTCATGACCTATCCACGTGACCAGTGAGTTTTTAGTAACTTTGGATAGTTTTCTCGTGAGAGCCGTTTTTCCATCAGCCGTTTATCAAAAAAGCCGTAAAAGGACTTTTGATTCTTGAAATAATGATGATGATTGATGTTTGATTTATTTTATTTATTTATTATCAAAGTAAATTCGCACAACATTACAGATAAATAAATCCAAGTCGTCCTACAAATTTCACAGTAACTATAAATTTACAATTAATGCATTATATTCAATATCACATAATTTCTTTTATTAAGTCATGTCAGTTTAATTAATATTAATATCATATCAATAACAAATGCATACAAGAAAATAAATACACGACAGCACTATCATGCATTCATCTCGCAGAACCTGGCACACTCTCGCATGATATCCCTTCCATGCATCACCAAACAGTCATTCAGTGGTGCTGCAGCAGTGAATGATCTGGTATTGATGATTGCACAATACTTTGCAAAAACGCGTGAGGGTAGTGTTGAAAGGTTATTCGATATTACTGTAGAAATGAGTTTGGATAAAAATCGATTATAATCCTTTTGCATCAATAAATAGCCATCCATTGGGTATTAACCCAGCTATAAAACTGTTTGATACAAAACTTGTTTTTTATGGTTCTATTGTCATTTTCATATTGTCTAAACAATTAATGAGATCATCTCATTTAATAAAACTTAAAAAGTGTGGCAAACATACCTATTATGTACGCCATATAAAGATGACACCTAGCTTTTGCAAACATAAGTTCGTACAGAATGGCCACAATATTACAAAATAATGTAATAAATAAAAAAATAAAAACTATGGAAAATCCCCAGGCAGTGCTTTTAGTCGGTCCCTTCCCGCGCCCGCATACTTCATACCATTCAGGTAAACACACGACCTCTTTCTCGAACACAGCACATTTTCTAATATTTCATTTGTGGCAGAAAGAGATGGAGCGCGTTTTCGCGGATCACTTCTACCTGCATATCCGGTCAAGTACCAAGCCTCTAGACAATGGCCCGCGATTTTGAACCTTAACTTAAGGTATTAGAGTTCACAACCTATAATTTGAATTTGTCATGTCGAGATGACCGTGGGGCTTGCTTGTCCAGCCAGTCAGTCAGTATTCTACCTGAGCCGACCCAATAATGAAATCTGTTGTATTTCGCAGGGTATTCATATAAAATGGTTAGACCGAAGAATCTCGCGTGTAATAATTATCAACGATTGGACGATAAATCTTTAAAATGTAAACATTGTGATTTTGTACATCAAAATCAATATGCTAATTTGAAAAGAATGAGTAAACATTTATCTAAGTGTTTTAAGTATCCAACTGAGGTGAGAGAAGTAATGTATCTGAAGGTACTTCAGCCATCACATAGGAGTTGCCCAGCCCAGCGAGAGCCCAGACAACGAATTGGTCATGTGAAAATAAGGAGCAATCGGCATCACAAGTTACGCAGTCTGATGTTTCTTGTGTACTGAAAAACAAGCAAGAATGGACATGGAGTTCGCCAAAGCGGTATTTGTTACTTGCTGTGCCTTATCACTTCATCATCATTCATCAAGATTTGAACCCATGGTATAAAATACCATCACTAAAACACTTTCGACCACGCTTCTTGACAATTGTAACACTGAAAATGAAGCAGCTTATAACAGAAAAAGTGACTCTAAGCAAATACTTACACTTATAATGTGATCGGTGGAGCAATATATGCCACGAAGGCATAATACATTTTGTCTTGTCAACACCGGAACCTGTTTTCGTGGAATATTTAACAACCAAACACTTACGTCATACAGGAGAATAGAGAGACGCACAAATCATTAAAATCATGAAACAATTCCATGTGCAATAATTCATTGTTCTGATCGGAGACAACGCTAAAAATATGAAAAAACTTTTTAACTTGTGCATTTGCATCGCCCACGTATCACCAAGCTTGGGTGCTCTGCTCACATCCTAAACCTGCTTTTCCATGATTTAGTTAAAATTGACGTAATAGAAAAAGTGATAAACACGGCAACCAAAGTTGTGATCTGAGTCAGGAAACACCAAGTTTTAATTAAGTTCGTTGCTTCAAGATATTTTAAAATCAAAAGGTTGCGGAGAAACACTGAAACTTGCAGTTAACACAAGATGGAGCAGTCTTTTAAGCTTATTGAAAAGTTAATGAACACATAAACAGCATTGAAGACACTGGCTATCGATGACAAAGCTGCACAACTTCCACCCGATGTGAAAAGCAACTTGTTAGAAGAGTTGTTCTGGGATCTTTGGAAGCAGATTTCGTGCATATTACAGCCAATTGCCGAAGCTATCACAAAACCAGATGTGTGACATAGCGAAAATTTATAAGGCGTACCATTAAAAAACTTAAGGTCACAAATCAACTTTGTCTTATTATTACCATATTTAACAACAACAAAAAAGCTATTATGAAGTTTGTTGATAAATGGACTACAATGGCTATTGAACCAACACATTTGGCTGCTTACTTGCTCAACCCTGATTCCCATGGAATCAAATTACCTTCAGAAGAAGATTTAACAGCAATCAATATATTTATGAACTGGGCCAACATTTGAATATAAATCTCATGAAAGAACTTGCTGATTATAAAACAAAAAATCATTTTTGGAACAATCGTTTCATTTGGCCTCAAGTCGATGGAACAGATTCACTTAGTAGGTGGAAGGGGATTTGCAGCTCTACTCATTTGCATAAAATTGCAATTGCGATTTTGTCAGCTTCTTGTACATATATCAGCAGCGACTGATAGGACGTTTAGTGCTCAAGCTAAGTACATCATGCTAAAAGGAATAGGCTAACTACATAACGGGCAGGAAAAATAACGTATATATCCCACAATTGAAACTTGACAAACAGTCCCATCCTGTTCATCTAGTACACTAGTTACCGAAAGCGATCAGGTGGATTGCTACCCTGAGTCTCACCCTCCGACGCCAGAAATATATGAAATAGACGATAAAGGTGAAAACAACTCAACAGAAATTGATCTATCAGAATCCGATCCAATCCAAGAAGCCGATTAAATCCATGTGATAAAAAGACAGATTTTGAAGGCTGTGAATCCAGCAGTGATTACGCTGCAGAATTATAAAAATTATTGTAAATAGCTGATTGTTTTTTTAATCGAGCCAGGCTAGATCCAGAAATTTGAATTTATATTGTTTTAGATTTAGATACCTTAGCTATCATGATAAAAATAAAAATAATAAGCTACCTACCTAACCTGACAGTCCTTAGCCTGAAAACCATGAAGGGAAATTTTCAGTCACTTAAAAAAACAATAATAACTGGGATATATCCATTAATAGCCAAGTATGGTTATTAAAGGATTGTTTTAGATTTTCATACCTTAGTTAACGTATTATAAATATATTATACCTAACCGATGAAGGGAAATTTTTAACCAATAGTAGCTGGGTTATCGTCCATAATTGGTTATTAATGGTTTTTTTGCCAAAGGCAATTATAAGGAAAGCGACATCTTCGGGAGTAAAGTAAAAGGCTTGAGATGCGCCCAAATACTAGACTAATTTATTATAGGAAATACTAAGCTTATATACAACTTACTACAAAACTACGTGATGAATATATTTCCGCATATCTGTGGCGGTCGTCAACTTATCTTAACATTACGTGGAAATATGACTAACATAGTCGACCGGCACAACGTGCCTACGACAACGTGATGAGATATTTCCGCATATCTGTAATCTGTGGCGAGCGTACGGGCCGGCACAGTTATTAACGGATTTATTTCGCTTTTTATAAAAAAAAATACATGATTATTATCACTGCCCATCTCTCGCTGTCCTACATCGTTTGTACTGCGATGGTGGTCATACAACTGGGTAAAGCTGTAGGTGTACAGATAATGCATTCTTATCCAATTTTTTAATAGCAGCCTATGTCATTCGGACTATGATAACAAATCGATGAACATCTTAGTCATTCAATTTTTAACAAGGGGTAAAAATTATATGATTCACGTGTGATGTCAGTTCCGGCTGATCCATTCTCTGCACTCCCACAACTTTACCCAGTCGTGCGATCACCAATTAAGACAGCACCAGAACAAAAGAAACGTAAATTCTAAACCCTGTCGGTCTGGTTTACCTGTCGATACTTGATCAACTAACGCGTTAGTTAATCAACTAACGGTTTTGACTACGAAAGTGAAATTTTATTGCAGGTGTATGGGGCGACATATGGACTGCGTTTGACTTACAACGGTAGACTTTCGTACAAAAGCTACCTGGAGTCCGCTCCTTTGGCAGTAGAAGGCGGGGATCAAGATGCAAAGAGGACGGATGGAGTGTCGCCTCTTCAGCACAGGCCCTTTTTACCATATTTAGAGATCGTTTACGCCAGTCTCGACGAAAAACTTGCGATATAAGTATTATTTTTCTTCATGTTCCTTCGTATTTTTTTCTAAATATATTCGTGAGCACAGTCACTGCGTTTTGGTGGTGCTTAGACATTTGTCTAAGCACCACCTAAAATGTAAGTACCACCACAGAAAATGTAAGTATCGTACTTTGATGTAAACCTAACATACCACATATTTATAAGAGACAAGATCACTCTACCTAAAAATATTAATTGTGAGATATTTAAATACCTGTATGCTGCTCCGGAAATGCTTAATCAACACACCATCTCTTCTTCTCACGATGTTTCTGCTTTACGTTTAGAACAAAAGCCTACCCGTCTGCGCCCCTAGCACAACAGTTCAGCTGTAATATTCATGACAATCCTCAACAAGGCTATTTTTCGAGTGTCTCGCTGCTAGAAAAGAATATCTGTATACTTTATCGTCGGTTCGGGCGATCGCTTTCCGATTCGCATTTCCTAGCATTTGCATAAAAATGCATTTGTCAGAGCGGCAACGCTGGGATGTAGGGAGCTATACGAGACAGAATCCGCGTCTTACTTGCAACCTGCCAGCTTGCAACTGTTGAAGTTTCTCTCGTTGCCATCAAACGGGCGGAAATAAGTGATCTTTTATGTACCTAGATACGAGTGTACTGAAGGTAAGGGAGCCTCTAGGCTGCGAATCTGCAGACAATTAATCGCTTAACTGCCTTAAATACTCTAATATATTACCAGGATATGTAAGATCCAACAAAACCTGAATATCATCTTCACCTAAAGAAATTACATATTCATCAATCTTCCCCTAACATCTAACATAGTTTGCTCGCTACTACTCGAGTAAGGGCTTACCAACAGTTGGTGTATAGGACACCTGAGCCGCACAATCGATCTGGCAACGCACATAATAAAAGTACACAATAAACAGTGCCACAGAAAGAGTGGCCTTCAATCCAATATTGAATGACCCAACTTTTATAATATTCAATGCGCCCCATTCGTTCACTTCAAAAACCGATAAATGACCTCATCAAAGCTAGCTAACATGACAGCCAAGTGGTAGATTGCTCTCCCTCTCCATGTTCCTACAAATGGAGTTGGGTGGCCCGCTTTATATTCTATCTCAGTGCCAGGAAGCTTGTCCCACCCGACTACCCGACCCCCTAGGACAATGGGAGAATGAATGTAATGTCACCGGTTCGCCACACTTTGAAAAATGAACGCCGATTACATTTCCTCGGTGGGCTTGGCAGACGCGACGAACCACGCTACTCCCAAAAGGCAGGACAATTGAATGTTTTACGTGATATCACTTTTAATTTGCGGAGGTAATGTTCACAACGTTTTCATTTTCGCGTTTTACTTGACGAAACTGTCGCATCTACGCACGTGCACCGGCTCACCAATGTAAGTCTTTATTAACTTGGGAATAGGGTTACCCGTAAACATCGGTAGCAATAATCGTCGTACAAGCAGCCGGTCATGTTCATCATCATTCAGATTAAGATATTATGATATACCTACCTAATTACAGAAAAACTCCATATGCATGATAGTGTAGGTACATTGATGTTTTATAAATATTATATTGCCAGTGTCGACGGCACTGTTATATATGTACCAGTGATTCAACTTCCCAAGCTATACCTAATCCACTAACAGAAAAAGCGAAAACAATAAATTTTCACATCTCGATAAAACGTTCAAAATTGAAAACCGCGACGCGATCAACGTTTAAAGCTTGAGAAATGTTTAAAATAAATGTACTTTCCGTCCGCGATATTGTTCGTTTGAGTGACACTTGCCTAAGTATAGCTCTTATGTTTCTTGTCACGGGCCCCGGATAACGACGGGACTCCAGTGGTAGCTAGTAAACTAAGAAGCTTGAAAATTATCGAACCAAGACCCAGCACTATTTGATTTAAACAAAAATGTAATGGAGGAATTTTGAATCCCTGAAGTCAGCAGTTCATATTCTTTATTGCACAGAAAACATAGATAAACAGACAGTTACAATAAATTTTATAGGCAAAGGCGAGCTTATCTCTAAAAAGAGATTTCTTCCAGCAAACCTAGGCAAGACAGGAGTGTTTATGAAAAAGGACAGTCCTAGTGCGCAATAAAACTGTATACATACGTACGAAAATTACTTTTGATTGCAGCAACAAAAAAAATGCAGTTCATCCATATTGCTAAAAAAAAGAATTTGCTCAATTAAATTCATCACAGGAAACATATTTCATCACACCACGTGGGGATGACGACCCCAGTGGCGCTGCGGTTGTGCCTCTGTCTGCCTACCATGCGAGAGGTCCCGGGTTCGATCCCCGGCTGGGGATAAAGAAAAATAAACCCCGGTTTTATATGTGTACCTAGCGCGGGGTCAGAAGCAATGAATGTGCCTGAATATAAATGTTTACGTTTATGTACCTTAAGAATATAAAACGGTGATGGAAAACATTGTGAGGAAACCTTCACATTAGCTTAGTAGATGAATGCTCGCAAGGGGGTCTAGTTGGAATAGTTGCTCCAAACATTCAACGCTGTAGATGATAAATTTAACTCTAAGAATTTCTTTCTTTGCTTTCTTTCTTTAACCACTTTTATCCTCAAAACTGTTTTAATGTTAAAAAGCAATGTATGACAAACAAATGAGGAAAAACACATTTATGATTTTTTCTCGGAGCTCAAATCCTAGAGAACTGGGAGTTTAGGTACTAAGTGTATAGAATCAAAGTTTCAGAGAATTGTATCATCTTGCATTACATAGCACAACAAAATTACAAATTATTATTAATTCCTTAAAAAATTAATTACAAAATTACATACACAGCAAAAAACCAAAAAACGGGACCTTCTCTGTGCCCCCTCCTTCTAGGGCAAATCTCGGAGGGGTCAGGACTTTTAGTATTCATGTCTTCTAACTAGTCGAAACAAATTTCCGGACTCTTGACTTTCTGCTTTCGACTTTTCCATCTAGAATCATACGTTGCCTAATCTACATCTCAATAGCTACAGATATATGATAGTCTCGTGTCGCGTAAAATGTACTATTGAATTTGGTATTTGGCTGGCTAAACGTTAGCGCTATGTCCCTGTGCCATCCCATATGAGACAAGTGAAATCATTATAAAACAATTAGCCCGACTGCATTTTCTTTCAATAGCACATAATAAACTTATGAATGGTGCATTGGTTACGTACATAGAGTATGAAAGTAGCCGCACCAATTACGTAGCAAACTAAATGTTGCTATCTTAAATCCAACATATTGACGTTTCAGTATACTTATATGCCTATGCCACTCCCACAACTGAGACGAATCCAACGACACCTCATTTATTTTAAATCCATCAAGCCGTTGGGGCTGTAGCGCGTGCATTGTACGCTCAAAAACAATGCCCTCCTTCTTGTGCAGTCGGGTGAAGAGGCGTGACGCTGTTTCGAAATGGCAAAAAGAAGTACTGTGCCATCTGCCACCCCATTTTTAACAAACAGTTCCCTCTGTCTCGTAAGTACTAGCTCATAGTACTGTCCCACCTAACCCCGTCTGATAGTCCCGCCGCAGCCACCGTGTGGCTCCATTCCAAATCCCCACACTTGTCTCTGTCTATCCTTTCTTGTGTCAGAATATCTTGTGATTGTTCCTCGCTAATGCCCGCAAAAAAGCAGTTAGAGCCGCTTGCATCTTTTGACCACCGGGGCATGGATAAGATGGATGTCTTGTTCTGTTTTCTGGTGTGAGGCAAAAAATGTACAGCGGCTAACATAAATTGAAAATACTTACTGAATCTTTTAATAAGCTTCAAATTTTATTTGGTTATTCAATAATAAGAGAGAGAGTAATGAGGACTTTGCAGTGCTGCAGAATTTGTCTTTCTTCCTTATCAGTTCTAGATATTAAAGTTGCTCAGACAGTTTACGCAACTGTAAGAAAGAAAAAAAAGTACGCCGCCTTAGCGTAGATGCCACGACAAACTCTTCGGCGTCGTGTAGCGCGAATATTGACCTCTTCTAGAGAAATGCATATATTTACTTACTGCCAAACCATCCCAAAAACGATTAAGCGATTATAAAATCCAGTGCAAACCCGATTGCGGGACGACTGAACCGGATTATAAACCTTGTGAACCGCTCCACGAGTGAACCTCGCGGCTTAAGAAGGACAAGAAAATAGACTTAAGACGAAAATGTACTGACGGAATACTTAAGCAAAATATGCAAAGAGCTCCCGGGAAAACCTCGTAAGTCCGATTTGGGAAAACACGGCGATTCTTTGTACACGAATCACTTATTCGTTTGTTCGTGTCTTCTTTTCGTTTTTGCTTGATAAGCTTAGAGATAATGAATACTATTGTAGCTTTGATTTTAAGCTCTGATGCTTTCTTAGTGAATGGTTGTTCAGAATTGTGTCACAATAACTCCGTTTAACAAAAAAAATGCAAACTATACTGAAACCAATAGTAAAGCGTGACTGTATCACTAATGGAATGTGTGGAGACACTACTACCAGTAGCACATCCATCACATAAAACTTTACAGGCATACAAGTCTAAAAAAAATGAAGTTGTGAACAAGGTAACGTATCCATATTACAAATTATTATGGATTATTGTGATTGGTATTTTATTTTATTTTATTACCATTACAAGTTTCGTTTGATAGGCTTTACATTCATTTATACAGTGTGTAAACAGGTCTATGCATTCATTTATACAGTGTGTAAACGAAAGGTGTACATAGTCATATGTTAGGATATGGTTAGGGACATCATTCCGAAGCACTTTCACTATGAAACCGATTTGATCAGTGCAACTTTGTTGATCACTTCTCCATACAAATCAGCTGACCGCTTGGCCCAAAATGTATAAAAATATAATTAAAATAAAGTTGCTCCGATCACATCGGTTTCATGGTGAAAGTTGTTCAGAATTTTGTATCCCTTAAAACCCCTTAAAATATGACAACACCTTTCTCTTAATTCCAAAGCAGCTTGTCTCCATAGACAAACTCCATTCAAGTCACTTTCCACAGAACTACGGCTGACTCCAAGACGCTCGCGAATTTTAACACAGAGTCAACAATACTCTACAAAGACAGGTCAAGTTGGTATTTGAGTTTTCATTCTCTTATCCAACTTTCTATCATTCTTCACGGAGTTGCGCAAGTCCCATGAATATTTCAACATTTTACAATACCGGCTTTTCAGCTTTTCCTTAACACACTCTAAATACTTTTAAACTTTGCACAAATTGAGTTAGCGGAAATTAATTGAAAATACGAAAGGCCTAACTCTAGTAGACGTGAGTCCAGAACTCTATTACCATAGCAATCACTCAGATACATGCAACCACCAAGCCATAGTTTTTGACCAAGGTACAGAGCTTCTAGGGTGAGGGGTCACTCGCCCTGTCCATCTGTGCAACAAAATTCCCACACTCTCAATCAATTTACCAATAAATTCGATCTTCTTCGAAAACGCTCGTTTATTCCCAAACTAATGTCATTATACCATGCTAAATCTAACCTTCGTACCTCCCCATCCCCTACAGCCAGCTAATACTGACTGGCGGATGCTACAATGACAATTCATGACAACAATGACACAATATTTTGTCGTCACCACCGAATCGATTATGGCGAGAACCCTTTGTCTTCTCCCTGGTAATGGACCGCTGCTGATAATGCCGTGTTGATTAATTCTTCGACGGCACGGTTTTGTAAGTTTTTTGGGGGGGCAATTTGTACGGACTCTGAAGGCGAGGCGTCTGGCTTATACTACGAAAGACTCAGCGATTTTGCGAACTCTTCAAACGGTTTATCTTTCTACCGAAGTTTGAGAGACTTTAGAAATCACTTTTCGGAGATAAGCTCGCAGTTGAACATGATTATTGAACGCAGTCGAACAGATTGTGGAATAGTAAGTATATTTTGTATTCATTTTTAGGGCACCGTACCTTAAAAGGAAAAAGGAACACTTTTTAGGAACGCGTGGAGATACCAAGTTGACATTAATATCGATAACGCAGGTCTGTGGTATGTTGAAGTTGTGATACCGCCGTTTATGTTCCTCCGTTAAATTAATTCACCTAAACAGTCCTTAAATAAAATTGTCTTAATGCACCTATTAAGCACACTTTAAGTAAACTTCAAACATCTTTGCCGTTTGTCATAAAATTTAAGACACAGTGTGATAATTAAATGTCAACTTTAATCACCCAAACAAAAAAGGTACCTATCATTTCACGAAAAAAATAAAAAAGGAGCGAACCCTAAAAACGACAAGTCTTTCTAACGCATAATTTCTATAAAAAAAAAACAAAAAAGATAAGGAACCATAAAAACGAACTTATAATTTCTAGAAAATGGCCTACAGTAATGTGTCAAACGATTGTAACAGGGCCTCACTATAGTTTTATCATTTATTTGCTAGATCTGATTTGTATTGGCGTGCGATTGGAGACTGCGTCTTTTTTTAAAGCTGCGATCAGATCTAGCAGGGTTCTGTTGAACTTTGTAATCCTTTTACTCAGACTAATAGTTCGATATTTTCTTGGCTTGGATAGATTATTTTAAAATATCGAAGAAAAAAAAACCTTTTTATAACATATTTTTTTACTGTTACCTATTCATTCGTTTTCCAATCATCCAATACGTTCTTGTAGTAACGAGATGTATTAATACAATAGGTTCTTGTAGTAACGAGATGTATTAATACAATAGGTTCTTGTAGTAACGAGATGTATTAATACAATAGGTTCTTGTAGTAACGAGATATATTAATACAATCCGTTCTTGTAGTAACGAGATATATTAATACAATCCGTTCTTGTAGTAACGAGATATATTAATACAATCCGTTCTTGTAGTAACGAGATATATTAATACAATCCGTTCTTGTAGTAACGAGATATATTAATACAATACGTTCTTGTAGTAACGAGATATATTAATACAATCCGTTCTTGTAGTAACGAGATATATTAATACAATCCGTTCTTGTAGTAACGAGATATATTAATACAATCCGTTCTTATAGTAACGAGATATATTAATACAATCCGTTCTTGTAGTAACGAGATATATTAATACAATCCGTTCTTGTAGTAACGAGATACATTAATACAATCCGTTCTTGTAGTAACGAGATATATTAATACAATACGTTCTTGTAGTAACGAGTATAGTTCTTGTAGATACGAATTTATTTATTTTTACGAAGCGGCGAAACGGCCAAGACACATATTTTGACTAAGGTGTAGAGTTTGTGAAGTTAGAGCGTGTAGAGTTACAAGCTTGACCCTACATGAAATCTGATAACTTTTTGACATTGGGAGACATATTGCTCACATCTTGGCAACATTTTACATGAACATATTTTTGGTGGGTAAAGTTTACTTAAAGTTTATTTAATGCACCGGTGAATGAAGTTTTCTAAAATTAGTAGTTTATGTGATTGATACATAATGGAGGGCATTAAAACTCGAGAATTTTAATGCCTAATTATGTACAGTTACTTACACTAGTTTATCTAGGTACACACATATTATCATAAGCTCTCTTTGTTGTGTTCAGGCACCGCATGTTCGACCGGCATTGTGGCATTGATATTTGCTCTGGAAATGTTTAGCTTGTTCAGTAGTACCAACTTCACAGACAAACTAGGGGCGGTACGCAGGCGGGCGTCAGCGTTCGAAAGTTGAATGTCATAATATTTCGAAATATTGATAAGTCAAGTCGAAGTACTTTATTACTGTAGATATTTACATATACTTAGCAAACGTCATTTTTTGCCTCTTCTCTACATTGGACCACTGTGGGAGAAGAGGGCGTAGAAACTCCCACAGATTGATTTTTAGATCTCTTTTAAAAATAGGTTGTGCTTAACTAATACAAATATGAAAAATTTAATTGTTATGATTGATAAGCAGGAACAAATAATTACAAAACTATTAACAGCAAGGTCTGTGTTGAGCCAGATCAACCCCATACAGTCCTGTCATTTAAGTAATCTTGAACATTGTAATATCCCTTTTTCGACAAAGTCGCTTTAACATGCTTTTTAAATTGCTCAAATGGCAATTTCAAAATCTCCAGAGGTATCCTATTGTAGTAGAGAATGCACTGACCCTTGAAAGAATTGCTAACCTTCGCGAGTCTAAAAAGGGGCGCACATAGTCTGTGATTATTTCTTAGGTTAACATTACAGCTATCGCTAAGTTTGGAAAATGTTGTAAGGTTCTTGCGTACATACATTATATTTTCGAAAATAAATTGACTAGCTACTGTTAGTATGTCAATTTCTTTAAAAAGCTCTCTTAAGGAGTCTGTTCGTTTTAAATTATAAATTGCTCGAATAGCTCTTTTCTGTAAAATAAAAATAGTTTGAATATCCGCTGCTTTCCCCCACAACAAGATACCATAGGGCATCACACTATGAAAGTAACTAAAATATACTAGCCTAGATGTAGCCACATCCGTGCTTTGTCTGATGTTCCTAACAGCGTAAGCCGCAGAACTTAATTTACCAGCTAATTTATCTATGTGGGGTCACATTATGGGGATACATTATGGTCATCATAATGTCTCAATATTCAGATAAGAAATGAGTTTATACCAAATAGTATATCTTTATGCTGGTCGTAACGTGCGGTTTTTGGACGCATTATAGAGCATTTATGATACGCGTGTAGAAAATATATAAAGAGGCCCACTTACAAAATTTACCGCTGAGTTGTAAATTTTGATGCTAAAATATTTATGTGTAGCGCTGAGTTATATTAATTGTTGTTTGTGACTTGTAGCTGGATGTTTAATATTCTGTTACGGCAGTAAATCTGATGAATGAATATAAAAGAAGCAGATTCATATACTGAACTTTGCTTACATTCAAAATAAAAGTTCAAGTGCGTGTCGCTTCGCGCACGAAGGGTCTAGTGCCACGCACAATGGTATTCAAGTTTCTTGCATAGGGATTAGGCAAGTAGGAATCTTTACTTTTCTGTGTGTTTAGAATGTTATTTACAAAGTTATTGCCAATTCTTAGCTAACGTAATTTTATTCCTCTTCTCTACATTGGACCACTGTGTTATGTTTAAGTTTGTAACCAGTGCATTTTAAAGTCTGTATGTTGTGTTAACAGAAATTGTGCTCTCCCCTCGCGTATTGCGTTAATTAAAAACGTAATACGCGAGGATACGCGTATTACATTTTATTTTAATAATTCGTAGACTATGGGGTGGGGAATGGTCTTTTTTATCTTTTTTTCTTAGATATGTCTTTAGCCTATAGTATTTCAAATATATTATGTCTTTAGTATTTCAAATTTATGAATAAATATGTTTGACATGCGAAGTTTTTTGAAATTTCTGATTTGGCCTCCAATTCGGTCGCTTATTACTTTTCACTTTTAGGACAGGCGTGCGAGTGATCCTATAACGATTCGGTTTTTCCTTTTCAAGGTACGGAACCCTTAAAAGACGCTCGGTTGCCGGTGGTAAAGAAAACATTTGATGCTGCACTTATGCCAATGTTTAATACTGATGAAAAATATACTTACATGGAAGTCGTTCAATATAAATGTTTTTTATGAGTAGATTTAGAAGAAGTAAAATATCCAATATGTGTTCGCTCAGCACTGTTACTGGCAGCTTCTGTCCTTTAGAATATTTCGAGTATCGTAAAATGGGGTGAATGGAGATCAAGTGGTAACTAGGGATGGATATACATGACGGTACAGGAAGCTGTAGTCCATACGAGTCAGCTGACCGCCAGGCCAAAGTTGTATCAATCAATGTCATTCACCCCTGGAACTCTACGCCTAATTTTACGGTACTAATCCATCCATAACCTGTTTAAATTATACGGTTCTACCTATTTAATCTACTGAAAATCAACAAATCATCAAATTATTTAAACATTTATCACTAAGCAAAATAATCAATACAAAAATATGTGGAATGTTTTAAAATAATACAGTCAAGTTATTATCCATATAAAACAGCTTATCACTCGGTCCAAACAGTATGGAGAAGTGAAAATTAAAGTTGCGCAGATCAAACCTACACTATAATCAAAATAATCGATGTGAGGAAGGAAGTGAGTTGAGCCGAAAGATCTCGATTATTAAAACATGCATAGTACAATCATCCTATTATCTATAATAGGATGATTGTACTATCCTATTATCTATTAAGTTCGAGGCAAACCACTTTGTGCAAGTAGCTTTATATAAAATTAACTTAATAAGACTACTATTAACCTATCTACGCACCATGACGTTACTGTACACTATTTCCGTACAACTCACGAACTAAATCACATTTTACAGGATAGCAAGGACCATATTCCGTTCGGTCTTAGTGAAGTGCAATACGGCAGCTATGGCGTTGAGCATGTGTTTTCTGCCGGCGTCATCTGTCGATAGGAGGTAAGCCATCACGACGTTTTTCAGGTACTCCAGATTCGCGCCTTCCCGGGACTGGATGCGGCGTAATCTAAAACAATATATAAAAAACGTAAAATCAATTATATGAATGAAATGTTTACCAACCAGTTCATCACGCAAACAAGCAAAATTGTCAAATTCAAATTATCGTCTTGTGATTGCTAAATTTTCCAAAAGCTATTGAAATTCTTAGATCTCAGAATTACATGATTAGGCTACTGGAAGGTTTGCTTGAAGTAGTCTTTTGTTAAATATAAGCTCGCCTTTGTGTATGTACATATTTTCCATTTTCATTTGTCTGTAATCCATTGCTTTGTGCAGTTCATGTGTCTGGCACTTAGTTAAATTACCTTTCAATTTCTTCTCTTAACGTCCGCAGCACTTCTTTGAACCGCTCTTTGTCTATCGTCGAATCACGTTGGCAATCTCTGCAAAACAATTACAAGCATTTAGTTATTCGATTTAATCATAAATTATAAATAGTAGTGTTGAAGTAGTTACTAAAACGACGATAACCTCAAAGATCCCTCCAAAGAGTGCTTATCCTTCCTCAACTGAGAGATGTCTAGATCCTTCCTCGCCAACTCGTGCGCATAGTGTAACATATGCGGTGGTGACGTCACATCCTGTAACATAAAAATATTATATAATTTTCCAGGAATATTGAATGAGAATATGAATTGTTTACTCAACGGCCCTCGGTTGTTAGTGGCCCGGCTGGCCTAGTTAACCCCTTTCCGGTTTTGGCCTTTATCACTAAGACATAAAGTTGCATGACTAGGTGGGAGTATATTTCCTTCTAACCAGAAAAGGGTTAAGTTGTCCACCACAAGGCCATGGCCCACAGTTAAACCATGGCTCACAGTTAATTCTTACTAAGACAACTGTAGAAACAAAGGGGTTGTTTTTAGTCCGTATACCACACGAGCGGATGCCCGCTCAATATGTGGGGAACCGGACATAGCAGGGAGGTCTGACTCCTGGGCATGGGTAATTCCATTTTTTTTCCCCTCCAAAAAAAAAAAAGATGTCCACCACAAGGGAGGGTGGTGTCACTTCGCAGTTTAGGTACGTTCGGTCGGCGCGGATCTCCGAGTGGACAGTTAATAGGTTGCGGCCCGGCTCGCACGCTCGCTCGACAAAATATGTTGCCCTTTTTCGCAATTTTAACTAGATTTCTCGCAAAATAAACTTGTTTGCAGAATTCATAACTGTACTCTTTTGCTTGTAATAATTTACTTTATCGATTAACACCGGTTTCATCTCTGAAGCTCTATTTTTGAATCACTCGCCCCGGAAGCGAGCGCTCGCCAAGCGACACGATTGGTAGAGACTAGTCAAATCGAGTGAAATGAACCAATCGTTGCGCTTGGCGAGCGCTCGCCACGACGCGAGTGATTCAAAAATAGAGCTCCTGGTCGCGCAAATCAAGATTTTCGAAATGGCGGAAAGTAAATATTTCAAAAAAAATGGCATCATAACTGAAACGTTTTTGGCATTTTTTTTATTTAGTATGGGTGGTTAACAGATAAGAAGAAATAATATAGCATCACGCCTTTTTCATACGGGGTGTCAGGGCACAGATGTGCCCATGTTCACAGACGAACGTCGGTATTTTAAGAAAATATACAATTTACCATACATGTGACATATAATTAGACCATATTTTGGGGAATGGTATGAACAACTTCGCCCAAGACACTCCCTTAGTAACTTCTATTCAGCTGATCGGGTCAATGTACTTAGTAACTTGTAATCGGCTGATCGGGCCAATGTACTGAGGGACGAAACATTTTGTTCCTTTACGACCATATGTTTCGATGGGAAAGTTGTTCGTAATGATGGGTACTATCATTCCCTAAAATACGGTCAGCTAATTATACATCATCCTGTATATTCATTGCTTTTGTGCCCCACAGGAGAACACGGTGACGCAGGAACCAGAAATAGCGAAGTCAAAAACATATAAACATTCACGAACGGGGGATTTTTGCCTTCCATCCCGGCTGGGACTCAACCCGGGACCTCCCGCTCGAGGAAAAACCTCCACGCCACAGAGGTCACCAAAGAGATCATCAGTAAAAAGTCTATCCGGGAACTTCATCATCATAAAGCATCTGTTCCTAGTCTGCCATTAAATAAACGAATCGAATTGAAGCAACAGAAACCATGGTTTCTCACTTGTACAGTACACAGTAGTAGTGTGCAAGTAAGAAAGTATGATTTCGCTTGATTTGCTGTTGCTACGCAGTGACGATAGACATCGGCGCTCATGTCCGAATAGACCGCCATTTACAGGCGGCATCAGGTGTATCAGACTCAAGCAGCCTCCGATAGGCATGTGCGCTCATGACTATACAATCTAGCAATATGTATACGAACCAACCGTGTCAATTTTTCATATCAAAAAACGTTTGTCGGTTAGAAAGGTGTTAGCAAATACGCTCGTATCTACGAGTCATAACAGCGACTGAGCAGTGGTGGAGAACACCTATCATATGACACGCGAAGTAGGTGTATTCGCTGAGTGTACCTAGAATAATAGTCTGTGTTCCGATACTTACAGACGACATAACGGCTCCTTGGCTCTCCTCCGCGCTGACTTTTCTCGACCTGTCATTCCGCGCTCGCATGTAGTTGTCTGTCTCTTCGAGCAGAGCCGCGTATCTGTCGCGCTGCGTTTGAACTTGCTTCTCGAGTGCCAGCACTCTGGTCTTGAGGTCTGATGTTAGCTCTTTGTTGCTGTCTTTCTCGTTTTTTAGCTTCTGCGAAAGAATATGTAGGATTGAAGAAATTGGTCAAGTGAGGGTTCTAGTCTACTAATGTGCAAGAAAACTTGAGGTCTAAAAAATTAAAAAAATATATGTTTATTTTATACTAGCTGATGCCCGCAACGTTATCTCCGTGTTCCTAGGAATTATCATTTAACAAGATAACGTTACCTTCCTTCTGGTGCAGTCACAGAAAAGTATCATATGTGTTAATCTAGCTCAGAAACGATCTCGGTGCAAAATTTCATTCAAATCCGTTTTAGCGTGATTGAGGCACAAAAACACGAACATCCAAACAGCGGTACTTTCACATTTTAACATTAGTTGTATGTATAACAGAACTTGGCTTTCGATACCAGTCCCTACAGAATGCGCATCCGACGTCGAACTGATTGCGCCACCGACAACGATGTTGGGTGCCTGGGATATCTGAATCATGGTGATTAGGTAATTCACAGGGGCAGGATTATAAAAAAAGTCTCTTGTATGGGGACCCCGTCTCATTTATAAAATCTTCTGTAGTTCATTATTTGTTGCAACAGAAATACACATTATGTAAAAAATTAACCTCTCTGAATATTAAGGTTCATTGCATGAGATACAGCCCGGTGACAGACAGATGGAGAGAGGAGGCACAGAATAGGGTCCCATTTGGCACCCTTTGGGTACGGATCCCTAAAAATTAGTTTCTTGTAAGTTAGGTATACATGTATAGTTCTGTTAAACCATATTGTCATTTATGTAAAGTAAAGTAAATGTTGAAGTATGATAAATATGTCTTTGGTCTAGTAGTTGCAATAGGTCGAATCTTGGTGCTGACCATGTACCAATGAGTAAATGAGATAAATGAAATTTGTCTTCGTGCTTCATTCCTGCGGCGATGGGCTTCATGCCTTATATGGAGTATTGCATTACTGGCTAAACGAGGGCACAACCTGTGCCTCTGCCACCCTTAAATAACCATTTTAACAAAATGTAAACGTAAAGAAGTCATGAGATACTTAGGTCTTTATTTTGATACACAGGTGGGTTACATAATCAAGTCAAGACTGATTATGATAAATTCGATTTTTTTAAATGTAAAAAAATGGAAAAGGGGATTTTTGGAACTTCTGAAACTTTTGTCCAGAAATCCCCTTTGCTTGGCGTTCTAACCCCGGAAGGGGGTATAAGGACAAAATTGTCATAAATATGCCCTTTTTTTGTGCAACTCGGTTAAACCGGTTTGAAGTCGCTGTGGGTGTACGCATGACGCAAACTAGCAGGTAAAACGACGTAAAATAGTTAAGAGTAGATCTCTTGCTTACCTCTTCATACAGCTTCATCATATCAGCCTTATCCTCCTTCACTTCTTCAATCACCATACCATACGTCTCCAACTTTCCCCTCAAAGTATCAATTTCGAAGTTCAATTTACTAATCTCATTCTCACTGTTCACGTCCCCGCTAACTTCTCTCTTCGTTTGCTTCTTGTAGTTTTCGTATTCCAACTTCAGATTTTGATACTCTTCTTTGCATTTTAAGTGGACGTTCTCGAAGCCGTCGAGCTTGAATATGGATGATATTTGTATGGGGCAGCCGAGTTTTTCGTTTTCGGCCAAAAGTTCTTTTTTGAGGATGTGTATTTTGTCGATGAGATTTTGCAAGTATTCGCTGTCGGCTAGTTTCTCGTTGTCTGTTTCGCTCTTTTGAGGCGGCTGGTCTGAAAGGGGTAAAGTTAGATTTGAAGATTACAACATCTATCTTGTAATTCATAATGTAATGGCATGTAACCGAACCTACTGTACTACGCCACAAGTTTAACTTGGCACCCGCGAGGAATGCTCTTCTCCTCGCTCTCTCGCTCCCTCGATTCGTCAGTTTCAGCGCGGCCACATATAGTAGATGTCTACTTTTTTTGTAGATTTGAGGCTAAAAATTGTTTGGTAGGTTTTGGTAGACTTTGGATCAAGTATATGGCAACCTTATATTTTGTAGTATTTTCGGGGTTTCCCCGTCCATAACTAGTCTTGTAGGCCCGTTATGTGGTATCTACAGACTACCGGCGCTCTTTTTCTTAAAAAAACCTATTTACGAATATTCGAGAAAGAAACAAATAATGAATAACGGGTGGCTTGAGTGAAGTGAGAGAGGGAGCGCGTAACTCGAGCTGGTAGAATTTAGTAGTTTTAGTAGAATTTGCTGCAAAAGTAGATTGGCCAATTTAAATGTGGCCACACTGGTCAGTGGGATAGTGACGGGTCCTAAAACGTCATCAGAGCGAAGTGGCATGTTAAAGTGTTACGGTATTAGCTGGCAATTTGGCGCTGAATGAACAGTAAGCAACAAATCAAAGGCGCCTTTCGGCCTCTTCTTCGTCGGCCTTTATTAGGCGAGCGAAGCGAGCTTATCACTAGGCTACAATCCAGCACGCCTTGAACGTACACTTTATGATGAAACTATTAAACAATTGGAACAATTCAAGTTAATTTTTGATTCCCCGAATAACATTGAAATCTTATTTTCCAAATAAACTTAAAAATTAATTGTGTATACTGTTATCTTATTTAGTGCATACCTGCCGGTGTTTTGCCATAAGGCAACTCGTGTGAACTCACGTGTATCAAGTAATATTAATTGGTACACGTGTGTACTTCTATGAGCCAAACATGAACGTGGTACGTAAAAAAATAATTTCGGATTTGGGGGTCAAATCAGTAAATTAAAAAAGTTTTTCAAACTTTATCGTGTGACATGTCAAATGAAAGGACTTGTTTTGAGGATTTACATCACCTCCACCTTATCTCCGAAAGTAAAAAAGGAAAAATGATGAGACATGTATACTCGGCGCCACGACTAAAGAGCTTTGTCCTTGAATGCGCAGTAGTCACTTTTCACAAGTGTTTGGCGCGGGGAAGTGAGGAGCGACGGGGGCGGTAGTCAGCGCCGGCACCTGATTCGTTGATCAGTCGCTTCCCGATGCCCGCACCGAAAGCACGTCTCGAAGCTTCTTGAGTACAGTCGCATACAATATTACCCAACGTTATCTTTCGCCCCGGTCGAAAATGCCGAAAAATAAAGTACTGACTAGGCAAGCTAGAAAAATGGTTTACGATGTGAACTGTTATATCAAAAAAGAGTCTGATGAAATCGTTGCTGATTTAAAACTGGCGACTTACTGTGGTTACAACTTAATTGTGGTTTAATTGTTACAAATTATTAGTCAGCGGGAAGAAAAGAGTGTGCAGGACTATTACTACAAGTATCTATATTCACTAGGCCCTAGTGACTAGGGGCATTCTATGCTAGGGGGTTATTTATATATAGGTTTCAACCTTGACGTTAACAAATGTTGTCAATAGAGAGTACCTATAGTTTATTTGACACAAAGTCCATTATTTACATCGGCTAATATCCCAATCAACAAAATATCAAACAGAGAAAAAATAGAAGTGAAGAAAGTCCTGAACACTCATTCCTTCACACTAACCCTAAAAACGCACTTCGGAATTATGCCGCGACTGTACACATGCGCAGTAATCCCCGCCAGTTTCTCCGAGAGCTCTTTATTCGTGGCGCCGAGTGTAAATATAGTTTTAACTGGGGGCAACTGTCTCCCAAGACACAAGTTACCCTAATTTGGGAGACAGGGAAACCCTTATGACAAGGACTTGTTTTTGTGAATAAACGTGTTTACTTTTACTTTACTAATTTAGGGCAAACCAGTTTCGTGGTACGGACGGATACCCTTCGTGCGCGAGTCCGACTCACACTTAGCCGTTTATTTGTTCCCTAACGTTTTTGTTAACTAGACTAGTAACAACATTTCTTCACACTTCACACACAAGTCCAGACTACTTGCGCCCCGGTTTAAACTCGCGAAGGTTAGCAATTCTTTCAAGGGTCAGTGCACTCTCTACTACAACAAGATACCTCTGGAGATTTTGAATTTGCCTTTTGAGCAATTTAAAAAGCATGTTAAAGCGACTTAGTCGAAAAAGGGATATAACAATGTTCAAGACTACTTTAAATGATGGGACTGTATGGTGTTAATCTAGTTCAACACAGTCCTTGGGGTTAATAATTTTGTAATTACGTATTCCTGCTTATTAGTTATAGTAATTAATATTGTAATATTTTTATTAGTTAGGCAAAAGCAGTTTTTCAAAGAGATCTAAAAATCATTCTTTGGGAGTTTCTACGCCCTTCTCTCTCCCACAGTGGTCCAATGTAGGAAGAGGCAAAAAATGGCGTTTGCTAAGTATATGTAAATATCTACAGTAATAAAGACATTTGATTTGATTTAATTTGAATCAGTAATTCCTACATCAATAGGAAATCTCACTTTTTTTTACTACATCAATAGAAATTGGCCAAGTTAAATGGATGAAATATAGTTAAACTATTGAGTGGCATCATTGTTGTAAGCGAGCTGATTCCTAAAGTATGTCAGCAATGTAAAGTATATCTACAAAGCACAACCAAAAACCCGTAGTTGAACGAACATTCAATAAATAGCTGTGCGGGAGCGGGGTAAGCCAGCGATGACTTTTACAAAGCTGCGTTTTCTGCTAGTTCCAATACTCTTGAAAACAACAGTGCTTCTGCCACCCCATGCGAGAAGTCTAGAAGCCATGTTTGCTTTAACCACAGCCTGGATGCCCTTACCCGGTCCGTCGTTGGACAGCGTGCCCAGCAGTTGCGAGTTCATCGCCTGCTTCAACTGCCCGATCAATCGCTCGTCCCGGCGTTTCTTCGCGTCGTACTCGCCGACTGTCTGCGACAGTTCTGCCAGTTTACTCTCCAATAGAGCGACCCTCTCCTCTTGACGGGCGCAAACTTTGCGGGAGGTCTCCTCCGCGCGTTTTGCTTTGATTTGCTCCTGTGAGAAGTGGAATTATGCTAAAAACAATAACCGGACTGCATTTTCTTTCAATAACAGATACAAACTTATGAATGCACCTGGATATCAACATGGTGTATGAAAATAGCCGCACCAATTTGCAATGTAAAATCCATCCTATTGACTTTAAACTAAACTAGCCTATGTCACTCTCGCGGCCTCCATGAATTCAACGATACCTCATTTGTTAAAATCCGTTTAACCGTTTGGGCTGTAGCGCGTCCTAACAAAATGTTCATATATACATTCAAACGCTCGAAAGACATTACCGTATTCTGGTATAGTCGGTTTAGTTAAAGTACAGGTATGTAGACCGTTAATGTTCCCACATAAGGGTACAAGCACTCTTATAGGACATATTCGGATAAAAACTTGCTGAACTGACGTCGCACATCTAGAAACTAGTATAAACCTACTTGCCAAATTACAGCTTCATAAGTCAAGTAGCTTTTTAATTAAAAATAACCCCCTTCCCCCTTATAAACTACCAACCTGCAAAATTTCAGCTTAAAATTTCATACAAACTTCAACCCCCCATCATACCTAAGCTATACAAGGAACCTCTGTACAAAGTTTCATGACTCTAAGATATATCAGTCAGTCAGTGCAGCAGGACTTGGAATTTTTTAAATACAGATGGGACTGTATGGTATTCTCACCTCTCTAATAGCCACAGAGTGTGTCTGCTCCAACAGCGCCATTTTCTCCTGCAGTCGCACCAGCAACAGTGGCGTCTCAGACGTGCGAGCCTCGGCCCGCGCCAGTCTTCGCTGGGCCGCTTCCAACTCGCCGCTGAGGTCGCGCACTCGCTTCTCCAGGTCCACTGTGGATACTGAAGGGAGTTTACGATCAGATCAACGCCTTACTGGTTTTAATAAAATCGGTCAAGTGCGGGTCGGATTCGATACCACTCCCCACTGATTGCGGATCCGCGGTCAAACTTAAGGGCAAGCAAACTGTCAGATTAGATCCACTGAGAAAGCGCTAAAAGTTTATAGACACCGTGCGCAAGTATAGTGCGTTCACCCAGACTGCGTCGCGCCCGCACGGTACACACGCACGCAATTGTAATTATTATAATAAATTAATAATATAAATAATACACTTAAGTTAGGTAGCACAGACAATTTAATGAAACCTATGAGAGTACATGTAAAGTAAAGTGGAATTAAACACTATTCGTCATCACTCGTTGTGTCGGAGTTATTTCCACCAGTATTGAAGTTACGCTAGTTCTTGGTATCCCCACTATTTTTTAAATGTCTGTGATAGTTGCAGACACATTCATTTCAACACAATGCCGAGGGACATAGATTATAATTGTTCACACGTTTTACACAACAGCGGTCTTTTTGACGTTAGTTCACTTAAATCTTGATGCACTTCACTGTCCTCCCAAGGACGAAACAGTACACTGTTGAAGGGGCTGGAAAGCGAGACCCTCTAAGAGACCAGTCCATCTATTGCACTTTTGGCCGCGACACTACATAGTGCTCATTCACGACTTCTGCGAAGAAATGAAATTAATTACACACAATTAATTTTTAGATAAATTAGGTTTATAACTCCCCCTGGCGGAGTCCGCCATCTTTCGCAATTGACAGCACAAGCCATGCACGCTTCTACCGACACGATGGCTTGATGCACGCTTTTACCAACATTGCAAGAAATGACAAAGAGTTTCGTTCATCTCAGTGAAGTGCCATCTGTTGACATGTGACAGAACCATAACTAACAAGCCAACAATATTTTTTTGCCGTCTTATTTAATTATGCATTGTTTTTGGGCCTCATCACAGACCATCTTTCGCGACATTTCCGGGCAGTGGAGTGGAAAAACATTTTCGGTATAAGTAGCAGAGTCAACACATAACAAATCTTTCACCTTTTACCACGCGGCGGGCCCGCCCCGCTTGGATACAAACTAACAGATCTACTTGCAGGTGTACGCTCCAAGCGGCTTTCATTGAGCGAGTGTCGGCGTTCTTTGAAAAGAGTCGGCACGCGCCAAAGCAGGGCGCGATCAAAGGTAACTTTAACAAAATGATTAAACTTATTAGCCAAGAGTTTCGATCATCTGAGTTAAAGCTAATTTATGCAAAGCGTTTCGTTATTCAGAGGAATGAATTGTCAATATCGATATATCCATTGAACCTCTGATGAATGTTTCTCTTTGTTGCTGTTGATATTAAACATATAACCAAAAACATTTACATACAGGCACAAACATTGATTCTGGCCCCACACTAGGATACCCTGCGTCTTGGAAACCAAAAACAGCGACGTCACCCATATATAAACTACCAAGGCCTGGGATTTTGTTTTTCTTACCCTCAGCCGGAGATCGAATGCGGGACCTCTCGCATGGTAGGCAGAGCCACAACCGCTATGCCACAGAGGTCGCCGAATGTGTATCCTATTCAGCTACAAACCTCACATGAATGAAACTCGTTGTGTTACAAACATACAGTGCCCACTACCAACAAGTTTTGCATGTAATCTTCCCCATTGCGCCACACGACTATAATAAAAGCTGCCGCAAAATTTTCGTTTATAATATCATCACATCTCCTGTATGGGTAATTAAATACACGTATCTTTCATGGGGTCTCCTTTGTTTTATGAAATCTTTTGTAGTTTATTATCTGTTGCTTTTGCGGCAACAGAAATACATATTCTGTGAAAATTTCAACTCTCTACATAATACGGTTCACGAGTTACAGTCCGCTGACTGGCAGACGGACGGACGGACAGCGGAGTCCTAGTAATAGGGTCCCGTTTGGCACCATTCTGGTACGGAACCCTAATAAAACTTTTTCAGCTCTAAGAGCTGTCAAAAACACCGGCTCGAGATGAACTAATGAAGACAAAATATCTCAAGTTTCAGATAAAAAAAACGCGTTGACAGACACGGACACAGAGCACTGAGGTCGCGCGCTTGATGATTCAGTGTTCTGTAATGTGCCAGAATACATATAAATGTTTATGTGTATGTGACTTCTTTATCACCGGGCGCCGGCTTCCCAAACTGTACTAACTATAAAGAAGAATTTTTTCGTCTGTGCGAACTCGGGCATAAATAATAGGACCGAGAGAGTGATATCTTATCTTTTTGTCGCACTCATGCGCAGGATAGGAGTCTATTGTTTTCACATAGGGATGAGCGTAACTGTAGTCGATAAAGAACTGCGAACTAAAGATAAGCCTATACTATACTACTATATATACTATATACTATATATATATTATGTTTTCTCTTAATGTATCTTTTTTTTAAATAACTGTGTTCAATAAAGAATTATTAAATTATGAAATACTATATAAATTTACTATTTATAATATAGGTATAATGCGCGGCTTATAAGTTGGACTAAAATGGCGGCGTCTGCGCAGGTAAAAATTACTGTTTTAGATACATTTTACCCTGCGCAGACGCCACTATTTTGGTCCAACTTATACGCCGGGTCATGACCATACCTTGAGCTTCACTATTTGCTACGTATTTATCTTCCAGCTTCTCTTTGCTTTTCCTTTCCACATTGAATTTCATGTGAAGCTCCCTGGAAATGGAGAAAAGCAACAGTAGATATCCATCGTTTTTGTCGTCTTGCCTTAGAACCTAAGATTATCTGGTGTTGGGAAAAAAACACAATTTGGTGCACAACAAAAGACTCACTTCATCATAGCTAAATGATCTGCCCTCTCTTTCTCTCTCTCCTGCGTCTCATATGTGATCTTTGCTCTCAAATTGTTGACTTCGGCCTGATGCTGTTGCTGCAAACTCTTAATCTCTTCTCTCATCACAACCAATGCATTCTCATACTGAAAATTAAAAGATAATAATGATATAATGTGACATTATATGTTTGTATTAGGTACAGTGGGTGCTGGTTGGCACAAGAGCATAAAGGCGCCTGTAAAAGCTAAGAAAAGTCGCTGGGTCGATGCAACAATCTATCTGTATCTCTTTCATTTCTAGACAAGATTTCTTGCATACTCATAAACTTACTAATATCTTGTCTGCAACAAACACGAAATGCTTTCGCGCCCAACTTCCGTAGCACGTAAACCGCGAGGGGGTGTCGCGATGCGGGAAAGTGAGGGACTTTCCCTCGTCGCCACACCACGCGGGGGTAAACATACTACGGGTGCAGGTCCGCCAAAATTCTTGTCGTGTTCGCAATCTGGCGCATTAATTCTTGCATATTATTATTATTATTATTTATTTATTTATTTTCCAGACGTAAAGAGTCCAATAATGCATAGACCCGGCGGCTTTTCTTAGCGTTTACACTCGCCCTAAGGATTGGCGCTGTAAAGAAGAGGCCTTAGCAATTGGGGTTGGGTTGGAGGGGTTAGCAAGGGGGGGTGGGAAGAGAAGAAAAGAGAAGAGAAAAGAAAAGAAGAGATCTAAAAATCAATCTGTGGGAGTTTCTACGCCCTTCTTTCCCACAGTTGGTCCAATGTAGAGAATAGGGGCGATAAATGACGTTTGCTAAGTACATGTAGATATTTACAGTGATAAAGAAATTTGACTTTGACTTTGCCTATGCCCAGCAGTGGGTAGAGGTTGGGTTGAGCATGGTGACAGTAATCTTACAAAAAGGGTTACAACAGCATCACAACATTACTACAACATGCAGATATGAAGGAAACCTTTTCTCTAGTAGCTTTCTTGTCTGATTGGAACGCTTCCTCCAGTCGGGACTTCTCAGCCGCCAGAGTAGAGATTGAGAGGGTGAGGGCGCAGACGGAATCATCTGAAAATATTACAGAAACAAGAAAACTTTAGATTGGTCTTGTCTTCTTTTTTGTTAATGGGATAACATCAGAGCAGCTTTTTTTATAAAATCCAACAGATGGCGTTGAATTGACTTTTCCATTTTTAGGGTTCCGTACCTCAAAAGGTAAAAAGGGAACCTTATAGGATGACTCGCGTGTCCATCCGTCCCTCTGACAAAGGCACTTTTCTCATGAACTTAAATACTTATCCTGATAGAAATAAATGTAGCCCATTAGTGACCCACCGAGGGGCGCAGGCCTTTACCCAGATACGAGTAAGATTAAGCCATACTTCACCACGATGGCTCAATGCGGCTTGATGGAGGGGTATTAAGACCAATATCACATAGCGGTAGTAGCCGGGACCTATTGCTTAACGTGTCATCCGAAACACTAAACGTCTGATCATGTACTTAGAATAAATTAATAATCACACGGTCAGGATTCGAACCCGCATCTCCAGTGTGAGAAGCAAGCGTGAAACCTATTATACCACGGAGCTCTTCATCCTGTTAACCGCAACATAATTCAAGTGTAATATGGAAAAAAAATGCCTAAAAAAAGTGGACAGGGTAAAAGACAAACCGAAAAATATATAAACAACGTCATAAGTCACGTCATGTCATGTATCGTTAAAAAGGGCTCTTTAAAAACTTTTCAAACATATTTTTTTTATAGTTTTGATAACTTCATATATGATCAAAAAAGTGCAAAAAATTACCATTCCCCTCATTTTCTCTGAAACTACAAAGAAAGCCAAAGATTACATGAACACGGAATCGCCAAGGTTTTTATTTACCTATCTGTAAACCACATACAAACTAATAAATGCACCTGGTTACGTTACATGGAGTATGAAAGTAGCCGCACCAATAACTTTGTAAACAACATTTTGCTATGTAACATTCAAGCTATTCACTCCACACCATCCCGACCATTGTACGGTGGTACGCACCCTTTGTGCGCGAGTCCGACTTACACTTGACCGGTTTTTTTCCTTGAATGATGAATGTGGTAAATATCGGTAGAGGACACCTGAGAACTACACTTTTAATTGTCCATCAAAGTTAATTTTTTAGTTGCGCATTCGGTTAAGTTCGAGAAACATGTGTTTCTATTTATCAGATGAATAAATAAGTATATAGGTATATTTTAAGATATTTTAATAAATACGATGACATTCATTTGACCTATCGATGACGTCAACAAAAGATGGATGAAAAAATGCCTTTACCAATGTGAAACGTCAATTTCATGGAAAGTCTGTGATCTATTCATATCATAGTGACATCTCATGATTGAATGAAGGTTATATTCAGCGTTTTGTCAACCTAACCTAGCCTAACCCGAATAGGTTCGAGAAACATGTTTTCAGTAGAGTTTCTATTTATCAGATGAATAAATATGTATATATATTTTAAGATATTTTAATAAAACACGGTGACATGCATTTGACCTATCGATGACGTCAACAAAAGATGGATGAAAAAATGCCTTTACCAATGTGAAACGTCAATTCCATGGAAAGTCTGTGATCTATTCATATCATAGTGACATCTCATGATTGAATGAAGGTTATATTCAACGTTTTGTTTTGATATTTTAACGTTTTGTTTTTATTTGCTACGACAGCGGCAAATTTTTAAAAAGCAGACTCGTGTAATTTGCCTCAAGTTACCAAAATTATGATCATGTCGAATTACAGCAAAACATTGCTCAAGTCAGAGGAGCCAAAGCCCTCAAGTAAGTAAGATACTGATGCTGAGATCCTGGAGTCAAACTGCGGATAGTCCAGCTTCTGCATGTGGGAATTTTCAGAAAATTTTTATTCATCGGCTACAAAATCGCAAATGTATTACCGTGAAGGTTTTGAATTCTAATATCATGGCATAGGGTTCAAAATCGCGATGCCTCAAAACAAACTAGGGGTATGCAATTTTGTATATTATTTATTGTACATATCTTTTCTTGCAACATTAATAATATACCAATTATTTTTATTTTAAGGTGGCTGCAACCATTCTCTTCTGCTTTTATTTTGGCTTGAGAAGCGGACCTGTGATCACATATATCACGATATACCCGTGGTTATAACAACATGATAAAGAAAGATACTATTTGAATAAAAATAACCAATCCATATAGGAACAAAAGATAATTGGGTCATAGAATTAGATCAACGGGCGATCATCATCCCCCAATATAGTTTTTAAGTGAGGAAATGCATACTTTTTGAGATAATGTTTTTTTTAAGTTTATTAAAATTGGAGGTCAGGTTCACCTAGTTTGATCGAAAAATAAAAAATAAACAATATTATAAAGAGGAGAAGGGAGGGGGGGTCTCCCTATCCCCTCAATATCGTTTTTTAAGTGATGAAATACTTTTTGAGACATAAATTGTTTAGTTTTGTTAAAATTTGAGGCTATAGTTACATAAATAATGTTTTATTTATAGGTCGAGGGGTGTAGGAGGTGGGGGGACCCCTTATCCCCCTGGTAGCCACAATAACCTACTCTAGCCAGTCGTTTTTGTTCGCATACGCTTCGCTCCGCTCCGGTTTAGCTTCTTCAACATTCTAACCTAACACCTACCCTAACCTGATTGAAAAGTAGCCACAATAACTTACTCTAGCCAGTCATTCGCTCCGCTTCGGTTTAGCTTCTTCAACGTTCTAACCTAACCTATAACCCAAATGAAAAGTAGCCACAATAACCTACTCTAGCCAGTCGTTTTTGATTGCATACGCATCGCTCCCCTCCGCTCCGCTCCACTCCGGTTTAGCTTCTTCAACTTTCTAACTTAACCTATAACCCGATTGAAAAGTAGCCATAATAACCTACTCTAGCGAGTTGTTTTTAATAGTAAATATCGAGAGAACAAGAAAAGAGAACATTCGCGAAAACGCTAAATCGAGATTTACTTTGTCTTAGCGCATCGTCCTGGATTCTATTTACTCTTGCGATTAACGTGGATCTAATGTGTTGGATTCTATTGCAGAAATCTTATATAATATATATAATTTCTTGTTAATTATTATGATTAAATTTATAAATCTTGTCAATTTTATATAAGTTATACATTCTAATGTTGTTACCCAGACAGAACTATATTTTTTATTTTTCTCTGTTTAACCACAGGCAGGCAGGTTTTTTTTAGCTTCTACATGCGAGAAGACATTAATGGTTATAAGTTATTAAATAAGTTTATTAATAGAGTGTGTAAAACTGTTTGTTCTCCTAATAAAATAAAATAAAAATAAAATAAAATAAATAAATAAATCTAGACATGATTCGCCAGAGTTTATCTTTAAGGTCTCTAATTCAATGGCAATGCATTCTTCAGAACGCGGATCTCCAAAATGTTTTTCTAACGCTAACTTTAATGCATTCCAGGTGTTTAAGTCTTGGCGCTCACTTATCAAAGTGGCGGGCTTTCCAGTTAATTTTGATGTTATTATTTGAAATGTGTATAGATCCTGAGCCTGGTTGCCTTCGACACGGCACATAGAGATGACATATTCACATTTTCGCATGAAAAGATTTAACAAATGTTCATTACCATCGAATTTCGGGATGACACTTGCTATTTCTTTCGGTATTTGCACTAGATTTTCCATTTTTAGGGTTCCGTACCCGAAGGGTTCCAAACGGGACCCTATTACTAAGACTCCGCTGTCCGTCCGTCCGTCTGTCACCAGGCTGTATCTCACGAACCGTGATAGTTAGACAGTTGAAATTTTCACAGATGATGTATTTATGTTGCCGCTATAACAAAAAATACTAAAAAAACAGGATAAAAGAAATATTTAAGGGGGCTCCCATACAACAATTCTTTCAATACCACATACAAACTTATGGATGCACCTGGTTACGTACATGGAGTGTGAAAGTAACCGCACCAATAACTTTGTAAACAATATTTTGCTGTGTAAAATCCAAACTATTCACTCCACACCATCGCTTCCATTGAACGGTGGTACGGAACCCTTCGTGCGCGATTTAGACTCGCACTTGACCGGTTTTATTTATTTTACAACGATATTTAATTTAATTTAATACTATAACCACTTATCACTATTTTATATGTTAATCAATTATTTCACTATTGGATAGGCAGCAATAACTGACAACGATGTTTTGTCTGTCTGTTAGCACTGTCCCTCCTTAATACTACTTAAAGCTACTTGTAGAAAAGAACGTGAAAATTGCGCCGGCGATGCTGTCCAGACACAATCCTGCACTGTCCCTCACTATCTTTATTGGTTGAATAGGAAGCGAAAACTGCGGTGGCGATGCGTATCCACAGCAAACAATTTTGCGCAATCCTTCACTATACATATAATATGTGGAACGGGAGAGGAGAATTGGAAAGCGATTTCGTCACGATGCGATGTACTCACACTTCTGCCATCGTCCCTCCTTGAGCCCTGAGGTTCCGTCGTCCACTACACTGCCTCTATCAAATTTATTTGGTTCGAGGATTCCCGTTGAAAGGCGTGAAAACGTCCGTTGGTTTTTAGTTTTCCCAATGCGGAAATCCTACTGGCTACGCCAGATAAGTCTTAGCGCACGTAAACGACGTTTTAAAAAATAAAGATTTAATTGAGATAAGATCTATTACAATGTCTTAGAGCTCTAAATATGATCATTTTACTTAATTACTGCCTCAAGACTGAGGGCAGAAAGCAGAGAGGTCTCCCGGCTCACGCTTTGTCAGCTCCTCATCATATCTTCCAGGTCTCAGCCAAATATGGCGTCAACAGCCGTGAGACTTAACTATGTATGGTCTTATTGACATTTCGTTACATCAATTTTTACGTTTCATTCAGAAATTGTCCAATTTTTACGGTTTGTTTACAGAAACTTTCCCATTTCCTCACATAAAGAAAGCCTTTGTTATGAAAAGTGACTGCCAGCTACCCATTACCTAGTACCCATTACTTAGTTTATTATTAGTAAAAACTGTCTAGTCTCGAAAAATTGAGATGAAGTAATTTTACCATCAAAATACTGGCTTTGAAAAAATTAAGTGAATGTTTTCGAAGAAGTCAGAAATAACAGTAATCAAAAATTGTGTAATGTTTACACTAAAAAAATAAGCTAAATATAGTTTATTATGAACATAATGCTCATTAAGTTACCATTCACAATTATATGAACTATAAACATAACAAGTCACAAAGGGGAGTCCCAGTTCCAGATCACAGGTAAAGTGGATGTTGCCATTTCAAAATTGGGTATGTTTTTCCATTATATTTTAATTTTGTGAAATACTGTCAAAAACTGACAGTTTCATCACCCTAGTCTGCCAGAAATTATATTACTGGACTAATACTGCCAAAAAAGCAGGAAAGGACCACATCTGGTTACACTGCCAGCGGCAAAAAAGCATGCAGGTGTACGCAGGGAGCATGCGAAGGCAAAGAGAGTGTGCATCAAGTATATCACTCTAAAATTTGTGTGACATTGCTAGCTCGGGAATTTGTGACGACATGAATTTTGATAACACCCTTACAGCTCGGCCGCACTTGCTCTAAAGGCATCCCTGTTTAAAGTAAATAATTATATGTAACATACCTCCCTCAGTTGGATTCTCAGACTTGTTAAGAGCCTTCAAGCTTATTTCCAGAGCCTCCTTCTCCTTTGCAAGTCCCTTGTAAGCTGTCACCACATCTGGGATAAAATACTTCAGTTTAGGTATAAGTTGTTTTATTTCCATATTGGACCATTTCATCTCTCATTCCAGTAACAATAATCGAGGAATTTCTTGGACAATGAAACTACCTAATGTATGATTTTCTACATGTCACAGGAATTTCTTGGACAATGTAACTACCTAATGTATGTTTTTGTACATGTCATTTGAAACATAGCGAATAAGATACTTGTTATACAAAAATATCAAAAAAAATACAGGTTAGTTGCATGTCATGTATGTCATCTATAAAACATAAGTTTCGGCCGAGCCAAAGATTCAGCCAGTATTTGGCCAAAACCGAAACTTCAGTCTGTCTCTTTACTAACTATTACCTAGATAATCAGTCAAGCAACAAGCAAGGCCATAATATTTTCTTTCCAAATATTTGTTGACTTATATTGTGACATTCTTTCGTCAGCCCAGCCGACTGCACTTCTTGAGTTTGCTCTTAATGCTGTGGATCCCACATTCACAAGCTCTTCTTGTTTTTATTATCTAAGTTGGATAAGACTATTTCGACACTCTGACCCTGAAAAATCCTAATTGGTATTTGGAATTTACCTCTCAGCCGAGTTTCGTATCGCTTGATCTGATCCGCTTGTTTAGTAATAGTGGAAATCAACTCTTGCTTTGATAGAGATTCCATATTGAGGTTTCTTGCCCTTATACCTACACAATTTTCATGGACTCTATGATAAGCACAATCTCCCTTTTCTCCACTAGGCGTGTAAAACTGCAAAAAGTGTTTATTGGAAACGTGGATTGCAATGAAATCTACTGCTGACTGCTGTACACAATCGCGCAAACTAAAAACTAAAATAAAAACAATGGACTGGCTGGCTCGACCGACCACCAACAAACAACCCCCCAACAACTCACGTCATTTGTTTTAGACTTGGGTAACTCGAGAGTAAGATATAATATGACACACATATCGCTTGACGTCCATTATATCATAGTTACATCCCAGCGATATGAATCATATCTTACAAAAAAATCTCTCTCTCTCTGCCCAGGCTACACTAAACACAGTTGTGTGAGAACAAACCAACAAAACCAGACGTCTTCCAGTTTTAAAATGTCACTATTAGGCAAACAGCAACCTTATCACCTTAACATTTGGTCTACATTTGGTCCACATCTTGTTGGCAAATACACAATTGACCAAACCAACCACACGTATTTCAGTCTTAAATGTCACTTTTAGGCGAATAGCAACCTTATCACCTTAATCCTTGGTCCAAATTTGAGCCGGATATCTAGTAGTAGCGATAGCGAAGGCGAACACACACTAACCGCACCGAACGGATCGACGCGCCGAAGGAATCTACCACGCTGCTCTCGCGCGTTGCTCTGTCGCACTCGCACGCCACGCATGACCGGATAAGCATGGATAGGTGTGCGTTCATCTGTACACCAGAGCGAGATTCGCGGAAACGAACACGTGGGTTTTTTCGGCTATCATCGGTTGGATTAAGATGAGCGAGAAGGAGTATGTGTTTGTCATACTATAATAGGCATAATGTTTCCAAAAGTTTGCTTATTGATTTGAATCTTATCGCATTGCAATAAGCTCGAAAAGCAATAAAAAATCTATGGGATATAACGTTCATAATAATGTATGAAGAAGCTATGGAGGCCTCAGTTCGCTGCCAAGGCAAAAGTGATGAAGGGATCGAAGCGGGCAATAAAAAGTGGTCTCTAGGTAAGTTGGTTAAGGCATAGTTCAAATGGTGAAATTAAAATGCAACTGTTGCAATGAGGCAAAAAACTGACAATTGCTCACTACAGACGGCGCCACTGTTGAGTGATACTTTTGACCTGTCACTTTACATAGTAATGAAGTAAACAAACCCCATATATTCGCGAGGATAAGCCTAAAATGACTGTTTGTGCTGCAATTAATTGCAAAAATACAGGTACCCACCGGTTCCCCAGAGATGCGAAAAGAAGGAAACTCTGGGAAAAAGCACTTCGCCGAAAAAACTGGAAATCTAGTGATTTTACGAGGTTATGTTCGGACCATTTCAAACCAGAGGATTTTTATGAGAAAAACTCCTACACAGGTGACTTAAGTTAAGCTTAATATAATATGCAAATAAAGTATTGCAAATACTTATTAAATATAGTCTGGAAATCTTGAGATGTTCAACATACGGATACTAGGTACATAATCATAACCTATGAATACTTTTGTGTTACAGGTTCTGCAAATTTGCATAAAGTGCTAAAGAAAACTGCCATTCCATCAATATTTTCTTTCACAAAAGGGAAATCGCCCAACCTCGTAGCACAACAAAGATCTGAGAGATTAATAAATAGAAATAGCAGGAAGAAACTTCGTTTTGAAACGCCTACAATCCCTGACCCTGTTATCGGAAATCAAGATGGAGTCTTAGTTACAGAAGCTCAATTACCCTTGGAAAAAGAAATAGTGTTGCCCAGCACCTCTAGTGCCCATCTTTTAAGTGATTTACCAGTGGATGTGAGTCATAGATCAAAGACTGAAAAAAGTAGTCAAGTGAACTTCATACATATTTATGGATGTATAGAAAAGTACAAAGATAATGATGCTTTATAGCTTTCTACACTGGGTTTGAGAATTATAGTAAGTTTTACTTTGTATATTCCACATTGAGTCCGATGGCTCATTTAATAAAATATTATAAAAGCCGTGTTGAACACATAAGCACCGAAAATCAATTCTTCATGACAATGATGAAATTAAGGCAAAATAAATGCAATTTTGAACTTGCACAGTTTTTTGGAACTAGTGTAACCACTGTATCCAACATATTTATTACATGGATTAATTTCATATATCAACTCTGGATAAAGTTAAACATATGGCCATCAAAAGATTTGGTAGAGTACTACATGCCAGATAGTTTTAAAAAAGCATTCAAGACTACTCGAGTGATAATTGATGGCACTGAAATGAAGATGGAGAAACCTGGAAATCATATATCACAACAAGCGTCTTGGAGCAGTTATAAACATAACAACACACTGAAAGTATTAGTTGGTGCTACACCTGGTGGTTTACTATCTTATTGCTCACCGGCATATGCTGGTTCAATAAGTGATAGGCAAACTGTGGAAAGAAGCAACTTATTGTATAAGTTGGAACCTGGAGACAGTATTTTGGCTGACAGAGGCTATAATATTCAAGATATGTTCATTGGAAAAGATGTTACATTAATAACTCCAACATTTCTAAAAGGAAAAAGCCAAATACCTGGTTTGAAAGTTCTTGATGATAGAAAATTGGCCAGTCAACGTGTTCATATTAAACGCCTCATTGGATTAACAAAGACATATAAAATATTAAAAGAAGAATTGAACCATAATTATGTACCTCTTGCTTCCAAAATATTTTTTGTGTGTTAAATGTGTTGTAATTATAGAAAATCAATTATGTGAATGTGTACTAAAAGACCGTTTATTCTCAATTTGGTTTTATTATTGTATCATAATATTTGTACAGATATTTGTCCAAAACAGCTGGTTTTAAATAGATGTTGCAAATTCCTGTCAGTTCTGACACCATATTCCCTATAAACTCTTCATCTCTATCTACAAATATAACCATATCCACAAATGTATACACAATTAAATTGCAGTATTTCCTATTTGTACAAAATTGTTGCCCCTGAATTTGGGTATAATAACTGTGTTTTGGTTTTAATTTCAAATCATCACCACAGTAATATAGGTAGGGCACTGTGTTTGGTGTTATGGGACACCTTCGTGGCACAAATGGACACTTTACTTCTAGAACAGTCTCATTTTGTAGCAGTCCATCAGGTGAAGCTGCGAGAAATGGATGCGTAGAGGAGATGCATAAACCACACCTTTCTATTTTTGCACTCAGTAATGTTTCATATTGTTTTAGTGCTACTGCTTCGTTAACTTTTCCATGTCGCCTTTGACACAAATTTCTTAGGGTACAAAATGTTTTGTGCTAATAATTTTCTTGTGCCTTCTCTGCTGTGACACACAGCATGAAATACACTGGCAGTGATTCTGACACTGCGTTGATTGTGCCATTCTTTAGATGCACCTTGTGCAGACGTCGATTGTCTGACCATTTCAACCTGCTCCGGGGTAACATTTTTTAAAAGAAGGGACTCTAAGAGTCTTCTGGGCTGGCAGTTGAGTAATCATGATCAGAAACAATTCCATATGGGTTTGCTGGTTTCACAGTCCCCAAAAAAGGTATTTTATGTTGCACTTGTGAAGCAATATTGATGGTGAGGTTCCTGACATAATCCTCATAATTATCCATAATATCTTCAGCTCAGTGGATCATAAAGTACTGATATGTTTTTCTTTTTTTTGTAGGTAACTAACTCATGAGATTGTATTGGAGAGTCAAAAAACGTTTTTCTCGGTTTTATAACGACATGATTTCTTGAGTGCACACCTTGTGCATTATGATCGTTTTTGTGTTTTTTATGTCTTCTATTCCATGCAACGTTGTAAAAATGTGCTTGCAATGTGCTTCACTTCCACTGCCAGCTGCACATTCACAATGTGTTTCCAGTATGGTTGACTGGTTGTCCATTTTTATTGTAACCACATATATTAATTTCTTCATTTGTGCCCTGCATTGCGCACGAAAGAACACATGTTCTCCTTCAAAAACCACTCTAAGAGTGACCAAGCCCCTATTTTCATAGAGTAATTTGCCTTTGGGTGGCACGCTGAACCTGCAACAAAAATAATAAAATGAATTAGGTATTGTACTAAACGGGGATGAGCAACCGGGAGAAACGCTAGGTTGATGATGATGATGATGAGGTATTGTACTAAACAGAAAGCGTGATAAATACAAGGGCAATAATGGGTCAGAGTGTCGATAAGGGGGCGGAAGGAATAATGTTTTACCTACCTTTCCGCAAATTCCTGAATGTGGTGTTTTGTAATAGCTGGAAGATTTGTGCTTGCATTAACATCCCTGAAGTTTTCTAAGGAAGGAATTATCGGAATTTCATCCTCTAACTCATCATCGACCCCGATGATGTTGTTTCGGTCGTAAGCTTCCAACCTATAAAGTAAAATATGAGTGTAATTCAATGCGATCAAAGATAACCTTCAACTAAATATTATCTCACTCTGTAATGTTTACCTTTCGACCAATGCTGCTTTTTTACCAACCGTAGACGCGTTACGCTTCCTTAGCTCAGCTTTTAAGTGAGCAACAGTCCAATTTCCGTACATTTTCACCGCTTTTTCACTAATTTCACACAATAACATTACCCGCGCCTTCCGCTCGCTAGTAACACTCAACAGTGCTGCCACCTACGCTGAGTTTTGAGTTTTTTTCCCCATTCGTTTGTTATATATTTTGTATTGAGTAGGTTATTTTTCGAGACTCTTCCAGCTCATCAACTCATTAAACAAATATAAGAGCCTTGTGAGATAAAAGAGTAAGAAAAAATAAGTGGGAGTTGGAGCGTTATGAGAAGCCATAGATTTGAATGAGATATGATAGAGATTAATGTGTCACCGAATCAATAGATATGAGATATGATTACTCCTGATAAAGACACACTTTGCGCAAGTCTAATTTGTTTGACATTGATGACAATTTGGATTTGGCGTGTCCGCACGTTCGGCAAACCTCCACAAGCCGTCACAATTTCAAGCGCGCGGAGAGGTCGTTTGTTTTGGCTTGCGTAGGCTTGCGAGAGCTTGTAACCGAACCGATCGAGTGTTTGTTTTTAGGGTTCCGTAACCAAAGGGTCAACGGGACCCTATTACTAAGACTCCTCTGTCCGTCCGTCTGTCTGTCACCAGGCTGTATCTCATGAACCGTGATAGTTAGACAGCTGAAATTGTCACAGGTGATGTATTTCTGTTACCGCTATATCAAGAAATACTAAAAAACAGAAAAAATATGTTATTTATTTGTAAACCACATACAAACTTATGAATTCACCAGGTTACGTACATGGAGTGTGAATGTAGCCGCACCAATAACTTTGTAAGCAACATTTTGCTATGTAATGTACAAACTATTCACTCCACACCATCCCTACCATTGTACGATAGTACGGAACTCTTCTTGCGCGAGTTAGATTCGCGCTTGACCGGTTTTTGGTCACACACAAGTCAAAGGGTTTTGCCGCAAGCGCTTGCGACGCTTCCCTACGCTTGTGTCTACTCCATGGACCTATTAACTATTGAACAGGACTGCATTCTTCTTAACTTGGTAGTTACAAAAAACACCCACATCCAAAGCACATAAGGTTTATTTTTGAAAGTCCTAACCACAAAGTAAAAAACGAGCCGAGTGAGAGGCTTATATGGCGGTATGTGTGTCTCGCTCTTTCACATTGCCAGCAAGAAAAAATGTAAATAGCAGGAAAATATTTTTATAAAATACTTCGCAATTTGACGATTTATTTATTACATTTAGACGATTATACGTATGTTACTGTTATAATAAGTGTTTGTATGCAAATTCAATGTAAAAATACATTTGTAAAACTCAGTTTGATTTTAATTTATTATCGCTGGCAACTATCTCAGTGTTGTCAAATAATACGTCAATTTATAAGTTATGTACGAAAGAACGATTTCGTTGTTGACGTTGTGTTTGACGGTGTTTTTTGATTTTCCTACGTATTCTAAACCTTTGATCTGTGCTGTGTGTAGCGAAAATGGTTGTTAATTGTTGCGTTAGTGGTTGCGGAAGCGAATCGTATGCTTGATGCGGCATATCTTTTCACCGGTAAGTAAGCCAACTTAAACATTTACATTGCTTTAGATATGTACAGTATAGTACATGATAGTACTCCGTAATTGCTTCTGTGCTGGCCCCACAGCCAACACTAGGATACCCCGTGTCGTGGGAACCAGAAACAGCGACGCCACCAACATTTATATCCCATTCCATGACCTGGGGATTTTTACAATACCAAACATAAATTATGCTACGGTGACCATGCTATCGCATCTTACGCCGTACATATTTATAGTAAGTAGTTGATATTGATTGTAGGAAGTCAGCAGATACTTATACATAAAAGTTTGGTGTTTATTGTTACAGTTTCCCAAAAAATGAAGATATCCGACAAAAATGGCTCGCCTCCATGCAAATGACGCTTTTCATTCCGGAGAAATATTCGCGTGTATGCAGTCATCATTTCACACCCGAAGATTTTTACTGGGCGAATTCACGAAACATGTTAAAACCGAACGCAGTTCCATCGATACTTACGGTAATTATTTTAATTTCTTGTACAAGCTTATATTTTGGTGTTTTTTGTGTGTGCTTTTTTTCCTTTTATAATGAACTAAACTGATCAACATATTTACTTTACAGCCCAGAAGTAAGAAAATTGAAGTACTTAGTAACATTTTACCACAACACCCACAGCCAGAATGTTGTAGTAATGAAGAAAACATCCCTGCCGCTGCCTCTCTAGAAACAGCAACAAGTTCTACCACATGTGATTGTGAACCACCACGGAAGAAGCTTTGTTTAAGTTATAAGGAAGTAGGCATTCAGACAGAAATTAAGTGCCATTGTTTTTCTGATGAAATTTTGAAAAGAAAGGTGAAAGTTTTGTCTCAAAGATTAAGTCGGCGAGACAACAGAATACATAACCTCCAATCAATATTACTTGTATTAAAAAACAAATGTAACAACTACGACGAAGTTAAGCGCACGATGAAAAGAAATTTTAGTGATATTCATACTCACCTAAATACTGATAAGAACAATAAAGGTGCAAGATATTCGGATGAAGTCAAGAAATTCGCTTTGTCTTTGTACTTTTATTCTGCAAAAGGTTATTTGTTTTTACGAAACAAAATTTCTTTACCTCATCCTGCAACTTTACGAAAAATGCTTGCTACGCATGACTGTAATGTTGGTTTTATGTCGGAAGTTTTTGAGTATTTAAAATCAACAGTTGAAGTGAATGACCTTCAAAATGTAGCATTAATATTTGATGGAATGTCTATTAGGTCCGAAGAAATAATCGAAAAACATAAAGACAAAAAATGGGGATATATTGATTATGCTGGCATCGTCCCTGATGAATCTGATCAGTTGGCCACAGAGGTGTTAGTGCTTCAAATAGTATCGTTTAAACAAATTTCAAATGTCCCATTGCATATTTTTTCATATGCAAAATCTCAGCTGCCATACAATCACAGATAATACTTACTGCTATTCGTATGTTGGACGATATAGGGATTTCAGTTCGTAGTTTAACTTGTGATGGAACACATGCAAATGTTTTGACATATGAAATTTTGGGCTGCAAATTCAATTCAATAGATATGATTACCAGCTTTAAACACCCTACAAGAGATAGTAGAATACATTGTATATTTGACCCAGCACACATGTTAAAATTATCCAGAAACATTTTTGCCGAAACAAACCTAAGATCGCAAAACGGTGACATAAATTTTAATTTTGTCAGAGAATTGCACAAATTGCAAGAGGAAGAGGGTTTCAGACTAAAAAATAAATTAAATGCCGGACATATTAACTTCTTCGGGAAAAAAATGAACGTGAAATTGGCAGCACAAACATTAAGTTCTTCAGTCGCAGATGCAATTGATTATTTAAGAACTACTGGGAACAAGGACTTCCAAAACAGTGAATCCACCACTGAATATATAAGAATGATTGACAGGGTTTTTGATTTTCGAAATGCCAAATCCCCAATTGGTACTGGATTTAAGGCCCCATTACGTCTGGGAAATCGTCCGTTTTGGGAAAATACATTTTCTAAAACTAAAACAAAAAACGGGAATACCTGAAATCACTGACGATAGATAATCAACATATTTTAACTCATCGTCGCAAAATGCCAGTGTTGGGTTTAATTGTGGACACATTCAGTTGTAAAAATTTAGCAATGGACCTTTTAGGAAATATTGAAAATAAATTGGATTATTTCTTGCCATATAAATTTTCGCAAGACCAATTAGAGATGTTTTTTTCCTGTGTCCGATTGCAAAGTGGTGGAAATAACAATCCTAATGCCTTGCAATTCAGATACGCCTTGCGTAAACTATTGCATCGCAACAGCATTAAGCCTAGCCTTAGTGCAAACTGTATCGACAGTGAATTTGAACTCTCGCCAGTTTTAGAGTTTCGAAGTCAAAAAAGGATCACAAATGAAAAACAAAATGTTGATTCATTAGATGATGAACAAGTGGAAATCTTATTGAATCGCGTTCAATCGATTAATATGTCGGATTATAAAAATAACATTTTGTATTACATTTCTGGTCATTTCGTAAACAAAATGTTAAACAAATTTTCATGTCCACATTGTCGTGATGCGTTAGTAATCACAAAAGATGATTTTGATCATTCCTATTTTATAGATATAACAAACTTTTCATCCTTCACTGCTTTCATAGACAAGGGTAAACTAAAATATGTATCTAGATTTGCATTTGAGATAGTGAGATGCAGTGAACAGCTCTTTCTGTCAGAATTGTCGAATAATACATTCCGGACCACAAGCAAAAATAGAATTTTGGTTTTATTAACCAAACCTAACAATTGATAACATAAAACACATTTTTTTATGGATAGTACAACCAATAAAATTAATAAGAACTTGACATTGGTGTCATTTAATTGTCAGTACCTGAAAAGTTCGATTGAACATGTCCGAAACCTGTGTAAAACACATCATGTTATAGCCTTACAGGAAACATGGTTAATGCCACATGATCTGGACTACCTCAACACCGTGGACCGAAATTTTGGCAGTCATGGTGTCTCAGCGGTGGATACCTCGAGGGGAATCGTTAAGGGAAGACCGTATGGCGGTGTGGCGCTCCTGTGGGACAGGAACATGTTCCCGATCGCCGAGATCATCCCGTGCCATAGCGAGCGTATGGTGGCGGTACGCCTACAGTGTGGGGAGAGCAGTCTTCTCGTTTTCAGTGTCTATATGCCGACAAATAGCGATGAAAATTTACCTGAATTAACGCAGTGTTTAGCTAACATAAGCGCAGTGATTGAGTGCTCAGAAACTGAGTGTATTTATGTGTTAGGGGACTTTAATGCACACCCACACACGTTATTTGGTGTAGAACTAATGAACTATTGTGACGAGCAAGTTATGAGCTGTGCGGACTATGACTCACTCGGTATGGAATCTGATACATATACTTATGTATATAAGTGCGGCGCACGGCACTAGGCGCTGGCTCGACCACTGCCTAGTATCAGAAGCGGCCCGAACTTCAATTAGCGGAGCACAGGTACTTTATGATGTGTATTCGTCGGACCATTTGCCACTAGTCATTCAGTGTAGGTTAGATATTTATTTTAAGCCTGTAAATATTGTATTGGATTCGCATTCTGACATTAAACATATATGGGGTAATCGCAGTAAAGAACAAATTAATAAATATGCCGAAATATGTACTGATCTCTTTGAAACAATTAAATTAAGTAACTATAATAATGTTGACTGTATGCATAACTATTCTAATAACGATATTAATGAATGTAAATGTAACAATAGTGAACATATTAAATTAATAGACAATCTTTATAATGACATTGTAAATACCCTGCAAACAGCAGCTGTACGTAGTTTTTATGTTAAAAACCCTAAAATTAAAAAACTTATTGGTTGGAATTTTCATGTTAAGAAATATCATTCTATTGCTCGACTAAAATTTCAGGAATGGGTTGTATGTGGTAGGCCGTGCTCGGGGCATTGCTATGAGGAAATGTCTGTCTCGCGCCGGGATTTTAAGGCTGCCTTAAAATATATACAGAAAAATCAGGAAAGAATTAAATTGGATGTTTTGGCTAGACATAAATCGGGTGGGAATTTTGTTCAGTTCTGGAAGGAGACGAAAAAGTTCAATCATAAAACATGCTTACCCGTGACTGTAGGGGGAGAGCAGGATCCTAGTAATATTGCAAATCTTTTTCAAAAACATTTTAACCCGGTAAGTACTTTACCGTTAGCTGCTAGTAGGGATAACTCGAGTAGATGTCGTCGTGTGCCGGGGAAATTCCGAGTGACTACTGATGACGTAATCAAGGTTCTCAGGAAAGCGAAACGGGGTAAGTCCCCGGGACATGATGGCCTCAGCATTGAACATCTTTTGTACTCGGGTAGGTACATCTGTGAGGTACTGGCGCAGTTTTTCAATCTCTGTGCGCAGCATTCATACCTATCTGCTAACTTAATTCGCACACTAGTAGTTCCTATTGTCAAAAATAAGACTGGTGATGCCTCGAGCGCGGCAAACTACAGGCCTATTTCGCTGGCTACGATTGTGGCCAAGGTACTTGAAAGACTGATACAACTAAATACTTCACAGTTTCTAAAAATAGATGATGCTCAATTTGGCTTTAGGGCTGATGTTTCCACGGATATGGCTATATTTTCTTTAAAACAAACAGTTAATTATTACTTGAGCAATAAAACAACGGTATACGGTTGTTTTTTAGATTTAAGTCGAGCTTTTGATACTCTTAATCATGATCTGCTGTGGAACAAATTAGACAGGAGCGGGGTGCCATCTGGCACTGTTGATCTTCTAAGTTACTGGTACAGTAGTCAGACCAACAGTGTCAGGTGGGGTAACGTCCTGTCTGATAGTTATAGGTTGACCTGCGGCGTGCGGCAGGGTGGCCTGACCTCCCCCGACCTGTTTAATCTTTATATGAATGACTTGATCGTGGAGCTGAGCGGCACGCCCGTGGGGCTCAGGCTTGGTGACAGGTATGTCAACAACCTGAGTTACGCGGACGATATGTGTCTGCTCAGCCCCACGATCAAAGGCCTGAGGAAGTTATTGTCTATATGTGAAAAATACGCACTAGAACACGATCTAATATATAATGTTAAGAAGACTGAGATGATAGTGTTCAGGTCGGGGAAAGGACCGGACCACATTCCCAGTCTCATGCTTAAGGGTCAACCTGTAAATATAGTCGAGAACTTCAAGTACCTTGGCCACATTCTCTCGTCTTCTATGAAGGACGACGCTGATATTGAGAGGCTGCGTAGGGCTTTATCAATAACTGGTAATATGATAGCAAGAAGGTTCTTTAAGGCCTCTTCAGATGTAAAAATATTATTATTTAAAACTTTTTGTCAATCATTTTACACGTGTCAACTCTGGGCTAAGTACACTCGAAAATCTCACGATGCACTTCGAGTCAAATATAATGTTCGATTCCAAATCGATATTCGATCGATGGTTTCTGAACGGCCATTTTGAATTTGACGTTAGCTGCAAACCTGGCAGTTTTTTGACAACTGACAGACGAAAGCCCTCGCAATGTAAACGCGTTTTGGTAAGGGTATTGAAATTAAATCGCAGGCCATCTGGAATGTATTCGGGTTTCCCTCAGGATTGTTAATATAGCTGAGTGTGTTAGTGTTTCTCGAACCAGATAAAGTTCGCATTTTCGTGCCCGATTGTTTTTACCACGTAACATAACCTGTGTTGGAACACTGTGCTCATTGAAGCTGGCCCGCCAGTCATACCTGGTTGGCTGAAGAACCTGTCTACCAAGAAGAGCCTAGGGTGCACCCGGGCCTTGCAGAGAGACAGGAGGTTGACGGGACCGAAGCACAGACCAAGTTAGTCGACCCCAATTAACTTCAGCTCGGTGAACCGCCGACACACTTCTTGGCAACTGATCGTTACGCTACCTCGTAGCTGATGGGCCCCTACGAGGTCATTAGGTGCTGAGAAGCCTGAACATTTTGGTAGCTAGAGCGTGGCTTCCTAAGATTTGCAGCCGTCAAGGGCTCCAGGAAGGCACGATTTGGGACTATCAATCTGTAGGTATAGGCGGTTATTAGGTAACTTGGTTGTTGTTCCTATATCCACATAGATTGGTAGTATTGTAAGCTATAGGTCTATTGCTGGTAGTAGATAGACAGATATTGAATTGAAAATTGCATTGAAGTACCAGTTAGTCAATCTATTAGTGGTCTAGTAATGCTATTGAATGAATGTTTTGGTTAACATAGGTAGTTACATCTATTGATAGCAGGCTATTACATTGTTTTCAGTTTATAGCAATTTATAACTTGAACTAATATTGACTATCTGTGTGTGTTATAATGATAAAGGGAAACTAAATTGTATTTACAGAATTTATATAGATATAAAACTCGGTTCCTATTGTTTAAGGAAAACAACATTGTTTAAGTTGTGGTTTAGGGTTCCCTCGTTTGGGTTGTAGACTGGAGGGTCCAATAAAATTGAGTTACTGCAAATTGTGAGTAAGTATCGTTCCGATCATGTCGTTATCTGAAATCCAGAAGGGTGTTTCTAAGGAACTCAGATGGTTTTCCTCCGCAAACGGTCTGATAGACCGTTTAGATAGGCATGATGTGGTATTGGAGCGGTCTATGGACGTTAAGGAACGTTACAATAGGGTGCTCGAATTGTCCGCGAAGGCGGAATCAGTTGATGGTTGCGCACCTGACAGGCTGTCACGGTTGATAGGGGATGTCGACCAATGTATGGAGATGGCAGCTGCTATCACGCAGAAGGCTGCGGACATACGTAGACAGCGCGAGTCCAGCCATGGTGGTGACATTGAAGCACCTCTGCCGCTTCAGGGATCGGGGTCCAGGTTACCTGCCATAACTATGCCTACTTTTGACGGCGTGTCCGGTGAATGGATGAGCTTCATCAATCTGTTCGACAGTTTGGTGCACATGCGATCGGACATTACCAAGTCTGTCAAGATGGCTCAGCTGGTGGCAGCATTGAGGGGTGAGCCTAGGGAGCTGGTCGCTCATTTGACAGTTACGGAGGGTAACTATGAAACGGCCAGGCAATTGTTGGTCAGACGTTACCATAACAAACGGAGGTTGGCCGATGCCCAACTGAACCGTTTGTTTAGTATCCCGGTTGTGAACAAGGTCGGGGCCATACAGACGGAGGTTTTGAACCCATTGTTGTCCGTCACCAAGGCTCTAGAGAATCTTGGACTTCCGGTTGGTGAATGGTCGTACCTACTGTTGTACATTGTACTTTCCCGCCTACCCGCTGACGTGCAGACTCGTTTCGAACAGTCTCACGGGAGGTCGGCCGAGGACCTGCCCGCCTTCTCCGACTTGGTCGGATTCTTGGAAGAGGAGGCTCGACGGGCAGAGAATTTGGGGTTGACGGTCACCCATCCTTCGGAGCCACAGAGAGCTGCCGGGAGCGCTGTGAGTGAATGGACTGTGAGTGAATTGACCCCACATGGTGAGACCTGCCCATGTTGTAGGCAGATTGGCCATGCTGTGGCCAATTGCAATAAGTTCGGGGAACTTAGGGTTCAGGGACGGCGCCGGATGGCCAAGCAGCGGAGCTGGTGTTTCCTGTGCCTCGGGCCACACATGGCTAGGGACTGCACGCGCACACAAATGTGCGGATATTGTGGTGGGCCCCACAACAATCTGTTGTGCATGAACCGGTTCGGCCAACAGCCTCCACAGGGCCGTACCCAGGGTGACACGGCATGGGGCCCTGAGAATTCGTTTGCGACTCGGAGCGCAACTCAGGGGCCAACGTCCCCACGTGCACAGGGCAGTACCAGGGTGCAGGGCCGCACTCAGGACCATTACATGGGGGGCCCTGAGTTTTCGGTTGCGACTCAGCATCCGACCCAGCGGGACATTGGGTGTGTTGAGCAGGCCGTAACGGGCGGGTGTCATGGGACACCTTCGAGCTATGCGGGTGCGGTTCGGACGCCGCCTCAGTTGTCGCCCCGCTCGTCGCCTCGTCCTCGTCGGTCACATGTGATGTCCCCCCCGCTCATGGAGCGGCCACGGTTGAATTCACGCCCACCCCCCTTTACGGGGAATCGTAGGTTGGGAATGGAACCGGCGCGTGGGCCATTTGTACAATGGGACCCTCTGGCGTATAGCTGCATACCTGATCGGTTACAGGCACAGTGGGGCCCCGGGGGTCCTCGCTAGGAATTTGCGGCCCAACCATTTGTTGCCCCCCAACCGGAGACGGTGGTGTTACCGATCGCCTCTGTGCTTGTTTGGGATTTGGCGGGCAACCCAACATACGTTCGCGCCCTATTAGATTCTGGAGCTCAGGGCTGCATTGTATCGAATGATTTAGCAAAATGGTTGGGCCTCAAGGTAAATAGGTATAATAAATCAATACGGGGCGTGGGGAATGTTACGGTTACGAATGTAGTTGGTCAATCGGTGATCACGTTCTCTCCACGTTATGACATTTTGACAAAAACATCCGTGCAAGCTTTAGTAATGACGCATGTCATGGGCAGACACCCCTTGGTGAAGTTGAATCCGGCCGTTCGATTCCTGACATCAGGACTCAAGTTGGCGGATCCCGATTTTGACACTCCAGCCCCGGTCGACCTGCTACTGGGAGCAGACGTTCTGGGTAGGTTTCTGTTGTCGGATCGGCGAGTTCTTCAGCCGGACGGGTTGATTGCTGTGGATACTAAGTTTGGTCACGTGATCATGGGTCCGGCATTGCCAATGGTTAGGCCTGCCGAGTCAGATGGCATACTTATTGGCTCAGCGTTGTCAGACGTTACCCAACGTTTCTGGGAGATAGAGGAACCTCCCACCGTTCGTCGAGTCGACGCAGACGAAGAAGAGTGCGAGTTGTTTTACCAGAATAGTACTGGTCGCCTTCGTTCTGGTCGTTTTGTAACTCGACTGCCTTTCAGGGCCGATCGACCGCCACTACGAGAATCTAGGAAGATGGCTGAGACGAGATTGATGTCGATGGAGCGTAGGATGACAAGGGACGCCGTATTTAAACAAAAATATGTTGATTTCATGAGGGAGTATGAGTCGTTAGGACACATGTCGGTATCGGGTGTGGACTGGAGATCTGAGGATCATTGTTTCCTTCCACACCATGCCGTCCTACGAACCCCTACCGGCAAGATTCGAGTTGTTTTTGATGGGTCAGCACCTACCTCGAACGGGATGTCCCTGAATCAGTGTCTACATTCGGGACCCAAGTTGAGCCGTGATATTTCGGATATTCTCACGAGCTTTCGGAGGCACCAGATTGTATTTGTCGCAGACATTCGGATGATGTTTAGGCAAACGGTAATTCATCCGGCTGACAGAAGGTATCAGTTGATACTTTGGCGTGAGTCCACGGCCGAGCCAGTCAAGGTCTATGAGTTCAACACGAACACGTATGGGTTACGGTCTAGCCCGTATTTGGCGATGCGGACCCTGCGGGAGTTGGCGTCGCGTGACCGTGTGAGCTATCCTAGAGCCGCCGCTATCCTGGAGCAAGATTTGTACGTCGATGACGTCTGCACAGGGGCAGCCAGTGTAGAGGAAGCTCTGGACCGACGTGACGAGCTCATTCAATTGCTGGAACGAGGCGGCTATGAACTACGTAAGTGGATGTCCAACTCCCCTGAGTTGATGGCTGGTCTCCCAGATGAGTTTCAACAAGACCCGCACGTTTTTGAGAATCCTGACAACCCTAACATGTTGTCAGTGCTTGGAATTCAGTACCGGCCCGTCCATGATGAGTTTACCTATCGGGTGGTTTTAGAAACACCGAAGGCCTGGACGAAGCGGTCAGTACTGTCAACGATTGCGAGAACGTTCGACCCGAATGGATGGATTTCTCCAGTCACCTTTGCTCTCAAATGTTTTATGCAAAGGCTATGGGCGGCTCAGTTGACCTGGGACACCCACCTCTCAGGTGATTTGTTGACTGATTGGACGCGAATGTTCACCTCGCTATCGGACATAAATAATGTATCGCTGCCGAGGAAATTGGTCCCTGCTGGGGATTACAGGGCAACCCTTCACGGGTTTTGTGATGCCTCTGAACGAGGGTTTGCGGCAGCGGTTTATTTGCGAACCGTCACCTCCACCGGGGAGGTCGACGTGCGTTTGGTTTTGGCAAAAAGCAAGGTATCGCCTATTCGGACAAGGATGACGATTCCAAAACTGGAACTGTCCGGGGCTGCTCTTTTGACCAAACTTTTGAATCACACTCTAACAGTGTTGCGTGGGTCAGTGGTTTTGGAGGATACGGTGTACGCGTGGACGGACAGCCAGATTGTTTTGTGCTGGCTGAAGGCTTCGGTCCATAACTTAGAGGTTTTTGTTGCGAACCGTGTCTCCCAGATTGTGTCGTCTGAGGTCCCACTGACCTGGAGACATGTACCAGGAGAATTGAACCCGTCTGATTGTGCATCCAGGGGATGTCGGGCTCCTGAACTCGTTAGACACCATTTGTGGTGGGGACCACCCTGGCTTGCCAAGAGAGAATCGGACTGGCCCCACAGCCATGTAGTAGTATCTTCGGATCATGGCCCCAGAGCGGCCGTGCATGTTACCCAGAAGGCTGAGGACCCTGACGCTGGGTTTCTGCTGGACCGGTATAGCTCACTTGACAAGTTGATAAACGTGTCCACTTGGATTAGGAGATTCGCTCGAAATTGTCGTCGAGCGATCAGCGAACGTTGAACCCTATTCTGACTCCGGCAGAGCGAAACGAGTCGCTATTGAATTTGGTCCGGTTGGTACAGTCCTCGAAGTTTGGGGCAGAATTGGAGATTATACGAAGTGAAAGTTCGAAATTGAAGGGAGCCGTCGCGCGTCTCAACCCCTTTGTTGATTCGACCGGGTTACTTCGGGTAGGAGGAAGATTGCGCAATGCGAATCTGTCGTATTCGGCTCGTCACCCACTTCTGCTCCCCAAGGGGGGACAGTTAGTTGAATTGCTGGTGACTGATCGTCATATTAAAAACGCGCATGCCGGCTGTAACGCGTTGTTGGCCACGCTCCAGCGGGAGTTTTGGATCTTATCTGCCCGCCGTGTCATACGGAACATCGTGTTTCGGTGCATGCCTTGTTATCGACTTAAGGCTGCCACGATGCAACCTCTCATGGGGGACTTGCCCCCTGATCGTGTGAATGAGGTCAGACCGTTTTCAGGTGTTGGTACGGATTTTGCAGGACCGTTTTTGGTGAAGAGTTCACGATTGCGTACCGCTAGGCAATACAAGGCGTACCTATGTGTGTTTGTTTGTTTATCCACCAAGGCGGTACATCTCGAGCTCGTTGCTGATCTCTCGACAGAGGCTTTCATTGCTTGTTTGGATAGGTTTGTTTCTCGAAGGGGACTTCCAACTTTGATCCGCTCTGATAACGGCACTAACTACATCGGTGCGGAACGATACTTACGAGAGATAGTCAACTTTTTGAATGTAAATAAAGTGGATATTGGAACGGCCCTCTCCCGTCGGGATATACAGTGGACCTTCAGCCCACCGATTTGCCCCCACTGGGGTGGGATTTTTGAGGCCGTAGTTAAGTCAGCTAAGACGCACTTGGGGCGTATAGTAGGTCAGACCGCGCTGACTTTTGAGGAGCTCGCGACATTGTTTTGTAAGATCGAGGCCGTTCTCAATTCGCGACCGTTGTGTCCGCTCAGCTCGGATCCAAATGACCTGGAGGCTCTGACCCCAGGCCATTTCTTGATAGGACAGCCACTTAACGCGTTGCCCGAGCACCCCTTCGAGGGAGTGAAATTGTATCGGTTGTCAAGGTATCAGATGTTGCAGCAGTTTACTCAGAATTTCTGGAAGCGTTGGTCGCTCGAGTATCTGCATATCTTACAACAGCGCCTTAAGTGGACTGACAAAACTAGCCCCCCTAGTGTTGGTGACCTCGTTCTGGTTAAGGATGCTAACCTACCGCCACTACGTTGGCGCAGGGGGCGCATTGTTAACTTGTTCCCTGGCAAGGACGGGACCCCCCGGTCTGCAGAGGTTCTAGTAGGAGGCTCGGTTCTAAAACGAGCGGTAGCAACGTTGTCTCGGCTGCCCGTAGATTAGGGGACAGGTGGGTGCCTGTCCGGGCGGGTGATTGTTCGATTCCAAATCGATATTCGATCGATGGTTTCTGAACGGCCATTTTGAATTTGACGTTAGCTGCAAACCTGGCAGTTTTTTGACAACTGACAGACGAAAGCCCTCGCAATGTAAACGCGTTTTGGTAAGGGTATTGAAATTAAATCGCAGGCCATCTGGAATGTATTCGGGTTTCCCTCAGGATTGTTAATATAGCTGAGTGTGTTAGTGTTTCTCGAACCAGATAAAGTTCGCATTTTCGTGCCCGATTGTTTTTACCACGTAACATAACCTGTGTTGGAACACTGTGCTCATTGAAGCTGGCCCGCCAGTCATACCTGGTTGGCTGAAGAACCTGTCTACCAAGAAGAGCCTAGGGTGCACCCGGGCCTTGCAGAGAGACAGGAGGTTGACGGGACCGAAGCACAGACCAGGTTAGATCGACCCCAATTAACTTCAGCTCGGTGAACCGCCGACGTTCTCACTTCTTGGCAACTGATCGTTACGCTACCTCGTAGCTGATGGGCCCCTACGAGGTCATTAGGTGCTGAGAAGCCTGAACATATAACAACACTTTTAGGCACCTGATGGGCTTGCGCCGAGGCTGCAGCGCATCGGGGATGCTCGCCGAGACGCGTGTCAACTCTTTTAGTGCCATCGTGAGGTTCAGAATAGCCGCCTTCATGAACAGAGTTGACATGTGTAGAAATACTATCATCAAAGAGCTGTCTGATAGACTTATAACTACTGGCATGTTTAAGCATTGGCTTGCAACAGCAGCGTAGTAAATATGACAAGAGCACATAACTACATGCATTTTGTAACACTGTATAATTGCTTACTATATTTTTTTAAGTTCTTTTGACAACTATGGATAACATTTTTCGTAAATGAGTCTGAAAATAAAGTTTTATTATTATTATTATATTATTATTATTATTAAAACAGTTATTTTACACAAAGCTACAAAACATATTTTCTCCGCCCCATCCTCTACAATCTGTAAATGACGAAGAGCCACATGAATTACAATTAGTAAAAACATTGGCAAATTCCTATTTAAATTTAAAAATGTTCCACCAAGCTAAATTGAATTCGATGCGAAATTTCCGTTCTAAGATTGGTTTAAGACAGAAACTACACAAAACAATTACTTTTAGTAATGTTTAATTTTTGGGGAATTTTTATTTAATGAAAGTGTGTATGGATGTATGTTGCTCTTTCATGCGACAACGGCTGAACTCTGACACTACCGGCACTTTTACGGACATTTCAATACAAATAACAGTCAAATCGGTCCATCCGGTCTCGAGTTTTAATAAACCTCACCAATGATGAAAAATGTTTTCATTTTTATAATTAAAGATAGTTTTTGATTTATGATATGACGAAAAATATATAATGTATATCACATTACTACGCATTCCATCAAATATTAACGCTACATTTTGAAGGTTACACTTCAAACCCAACATTACAGTCATGCGTAGTTAATAGAAATATAATATGTACCTACAAATTTGTACCGAACCCTCGCCTCGGTGCGCGAACGACTCGCACTTTGTTTTTAAGTTTGTATATGATATAATAAAGATATATGTGTTTGAGTTTGATTTTTATTAGATCTCGCAGAAACCCGTCACCATTTTACCACATGAGGTGGCGGGGGGCAGTTGTGCCCAAATTAAGCCAGTATTTCAACAGTTAATTTTGCGTGACATGGCTTGGCCAATCCAATCGCGCTCACTATGCAGGTATTAATCTTGAAGGTCATTACGGCCTGAAATAAGACATGTACAGATTTCTAGTTTTATCCCGAAATTCCTACAAAATCAGGAACTGCCGACGAAAACACAGGGCAAGCAGTCGCAGGTAGGTAGTGTGCAGTGGAATGGAATTCCCTGTTTATGATGTGTGGTTCAATCATTGCCGACCCGTCACACGCACCAGTGTGAATTCAATATGTCCCGTTTTTGTCCCGTTTTTATTCAAAATCAGTGCCACCCTATTAGAAAGAGATAAATAACCCACCATCGAGCCCTCTCGCTCGGCTCGTTTTTTTGGCTAGAGTAAGCATTCCTGTTAGAGTAGTACTTCCATGCTATTGAACTGCTATTGAACATGCTAGTAGTACTTCCATGGTCTACTCTAGCCACATAGTAGTTAATAGCTAGCCTCGTAAGCACAGACTAGATATCGAGATAGACAGCGAACGTCTACTTACTTCGCGTGTTTTTAATAGGCGGACTCCGCTCATCCCGGCTCAGTCGCTCTCTGGCTGTTCGAATGTAAGCTGCGTACTAATAAACATAAAAATGTCTTACTGTGCCGTTGTGAATTGCAAAAACTCAAGCAATGTTGTTTCCAAAGAAAACAACGGGGTTACCTTTCATACGTAAATAATATTTTTTTCTGAAATTCGCCTAATTTATTTAATAATCAATTATTTTTAATTTCGAGTAGCGTCTCCCGTTTTTACTGAGATACCATAACGTTGAACCATAGCGTATATTTCCCATGGACTTCATCCACTGCTGCTTCCACTTTACACAATTCATGGATATCTCTTTCGTAGCCCTTAATGAACAGTGAAGCAAACTTTACTTTCGTTAACCTTACAGTTGCATGATACAGTCGATTGGCTCATTTTTCTGTCGATTTAATCAGATAGTGTTGTACAATGCAGCGATTCTTGCAAAATCGCTGGACGATTCGATTTTGTTGACGGATTCTCAGCTGCATCTCATTACAATCTATATTTTAGTAGTAGAATAACGTAATAAATTAGTGTAATCATGACTTAAAATTTAAGATTTTTTCGTGTAACTCAGCATTACATAGAAAATAGATTAGTAATTCAATCCTCTGTCTATACAACATCGATTCACTTCGAGAGCGGAATCAGTAGAAGACAGAGGAATGATTTAAAAAAAGATAAGTAGGTAGGTAGAACAAGACTGAACAAGTAAGTAGGTAATACTGTAGTAAAACGGGGTGTATTTTGATACCCAGGGGAGAATAGAGATAGCTCCCAATCTCTCTTCTCTAATACTTTACGAAGTAGTGGGCCTAAGAGTTATTTCTATTTACCCTTGGTTATCAATACACCCCGTTTTACGTTACCTACATTATTCTAGTCAGCCCCCTTAATTAGTAACTTTAATCCAGGTCAAATGCAACGCAGTGTCAATTGATTGTAAATAACTATGGGAAATCTGATACTATTCCACAGTTTAAGATTGATTCGAGTTACTGAATAAGGGTGCTGGACGGATTTACACATTAATAATAAAAGGTAAATAGGTACTACAGACAAATACATACTTTAACACTCTATGATGTGATATCCGGGTGCGATGCTACGATACGATCTCCCGCTCGAAACACTGCCGGCTTACTGACAAAAAGGCAACGCGGTAGGTACGTGGTCGTGGTAGGTAGGGGATTCCCGCAGCAGCGCTCATTTTGAATCGATTTGGCGGCGCGCCTTTGACTCTGTTTCACGATTAACTTGTCAAGCCATCACTAAAAGGCGCTCGTGACGTCACAGTAGGTAGTGAAAAAGTTACACGGTTGGTTCTATAATTCGACCGTGTTTGCTGCGTCTATCTCGATATCTGGTCTGTGCTCGTAAGTCTCAGCCACAGACCAGCTGTGGTCTCAGCGCATTTTGACATGCAGTAGTCATGATTGAAACCCAGCGGTCCTATTGAAAGTACTATTTAAATCTAGTGCTTCAGTCACAGAGGTTCAAGTACAAAACTATCAAGACTAATAATGTACTCTGTGTACAAAAAAACTAAGGGCGTTAGAGTTATTACTTTGCAATGAAATTTTTAGGAATACTAGGGATGGGGTAAGTAAGATTTTAACATTCTCAAAAGTTGTTTTTAATTGGTACTTCAAAAGAACCTTGGGTCTGAATTAAGAATGAAAAAACCGGTCAAGTGCGAGTCTAAATCGCGCACGAAGGGTTCCGTACCACCGTTCAATGGAAGCGATGGTGTGGAGTGAATAGTTTGGATTTTACACAGCAAAATATTGTTTACAAAGTTATTGGTGCGGTTACTTTCACACTCCATGTACGTAACCAGGTGCATCCATAAGTTTGTATGTGGTATTGAAAGAATTGTTGTATGGGAGCCCCCTTAAATATTTATTTTATCCTGTTTTTTAGTATTTGTTGTTATAGCGGCAACATAAATACATAATCTGTGAAAATTTCAACTCTCTAGCTAGCTAGGTTCTTGAGATACAGCCTGGTGACAGACGGACGGACGGACGGACGGACGGACAGCGGAGTCTTAGTAATAGGGTCCTGTTTGGAACCCTTCGGGTACGGAACCCTAAAAAGGGATAAAAAAAATAAGATTTTTATTGGTATTACCATTTATTTGTGAAATATTAAATCAATCATGTTCCTAACTTAAAATAATCATATAATTTTAAAATTAACATAAAACTGAACAGTTTTATGAGTCTTTCAATATTATAATCAATCTTAACCAACAATCTTAATAAACATTGGCTAGAATTTAATCGCACATCGAAAATACTGATTTGCACTGCAAAAATATCAACAAAAACACTTTTTATGTTTTAAATATTTTATGTGTACTTAAGTTTATGTTTTAAGTTATTTTTGTTGTTCTTACATGTTCAACCTAACACGAAGGATAAAGAGAGCTTCCTCTTCGCTCTCCCCCTTTACCCTTCACCTAAGCTATCGCAGCATTTTGACCTGATATTTGCTGTGCAAATCAGTTTTTTTTATGTGCAGTTTTATATTTGTTTAAGTTTAATATTGCACATAATATCGAGATATTTCGCAACCAATCATAAGGGGCCCATTGTACGAGCCAGTGCTCACACATTGACGTCAGACATATTGTGCATACCAGCTATATGTAGATGACCTATTGGCGGGAAGCAACAAATTCGAAGAAGCAAGGTCGACCCAACGGCAACTTATCGACATTCTACAAGGCGGAGGGTTCAACCTACGAAAATGGGCCAGCAACGATTCAAGACTATTAAGCGATTTATCACAAGATCAAGTGAGCGAAAACATGCTGGACTTTAAACATGCTCATTCTAACAAGACACTGGGCCTACGGTGGAATCCTCGTACTGACAACTTTACATTCCTCTACAATATACAATCCGTCGACACAGCGAAAACTATTACAAAGCGTACATTGCTACCCAACATATCTAAGTTGTACGATCCTTTGGGATGGCTATCACCCGTAACAATTAAGACAAAAATTATGTTTCAAAGAAGCTGGATGTCACAAAAAACATGGGATGAGCCACTACCGGAAGAAACACAAAAACAATGGAGGGAGATTGAGACAGATATGCAGCATATTAATTGCGTTTCAATACCAAGGTGGATTGGAGATACGGAAAATGAGATCGAGCTACACGGATTCTGTGACGCCTCGGAAAAGGCATTCGCTTGCGTCATATACTGTAAAACGACAAACACAGATGGACAAATTACAGTCCGACTAGTGGCAGCAAAAACAAAACAGTATCGTTGCCTAGATTGGAACTGTGCGGGGCATTGCTGCTAGCGCGTCTAATGAAAAAGGTAGTGGAATCGTTAAAACAAACGAATGTAACTATACGTGGTTGGACGGATTCCATGGTCGTCCTGGGTTGGTTACAAGGAGATCCAGCGCGCTGGAAAACATTCGTAGCGAATCGGGTAAAGGACATCATAGTCACCATGCCCACACCTTGCTGGAACTACACAACATCTGAAGAGAACGCCGCTGACTGTGCTAGTAGAGGCCTCATTCCATCACAACTACTAACGCATCCCTTGGGGTGGGGGGGGGGGGGGGGGCCACTTGGCTACAACACAGCAAGCCGTCAAGACCAGCATATGCGATTGAGATTCCGGACATAGAAAGGAAGAAAACTCAAACAACATGTGCGCTACAAATATCATCCCCATTGATACTTGAGCTTCTACAAAAATATAGCTCTATCACTCGGGTTATAAGAATAATAAGTTGGATATCACGTTTCACAATAAACGTTAGAGACATGTGTAACGCACAGCGAACAATATACCTAACAGCAAATGAATTGAAAAACGCACAGACAGCAATCGTCAAGACAGTACAGTCAGCAAGCTTCAACGAAGATATTACACAACTACGACTAAAAGGCGTATTACATTCAAAAAGTGGGCTTTTAAGTCTCAATCCCTTTTTGGATAAGAGCGAGATTTTGAGAGTCGGGGGACGGCTTAGACACTCTGCATTACTAGAGCCGGACTGCATCTGCCGGAGCCAAGGGTTACACCATCTCGCCCATTCACGCACACAGGCGTAGACTTCACAGGCAGTGTTGAAGTGAAGACAAATAAAGGCAGAGGGGTACGAACCAGCAAAGGATACATAGCTGTGTTTGTTTGCTTATGCACCAAGGCGATACATTTAGAGCTGGTATCGGACCTCAGCGCAACAACGTTTTTGGCAGCCTTTAAAATAATGTGTTCTAGAAGGGGAAATCTCCGAGTGGTGTATTCAGACAATGGAGGCAATTTTGTCGCTGGCGCCAAGAAATTAACTCAAGAATACAAAGAAGCTGTGCAGGCGTACATATCAACTGACTTCCTGAACAATATGGCTGATATGGAGATAGAATGGCAATTCAATACCCCTGCATGGCCCAGCGCTGGAGGAATATGGGAATCAGCGGTTAAATCAATGAAGCACCACCTTAAGAGGGTCCTTGGAGAGCAAAAATTGACTTTCGAGGAATTTACTACGCTTCTGTGCCAGATTGAAGCATGTCTAAACTCCAGACCGCTAAATCCTATTACAGAATCAAGTGAGGACTTAGATTACTTGTCTCCAGCTCACTTTCTAGTAGGAGGGCCATTGCTATCTTCAACGTTGACATCAGAAGTCAGCAACACAAACAATTTGAACAGATGGCACCTAATTGAAAATCTCCACAAAGGTTTTTGGAAGAGATGGTCAGAAGACTACCTCCACACACTCCAAACAAGGACCAAGTGGAGACTACCGAAGAAAAATCTTGAAAAGGGTGACGTCGTCATCATAAAAGAGGATAACCTGCCACCTACTAGATGGACTCTGGGCAGAGTAACAGAACTCCACCCAGGTGCTGACGAAAGAGTGCGAGTTGTATCACTGAAGACCAAAACAGGATCCTTGAAGCGACCCATTATCAAACTGTCACCATTACCTACACAACAGCAACCAGACCAAACCACTGCGTAACCACCTGCGTAACAAGAAAGAAAGTAGACTCACCCTCCGAAAAAGCGACACGAGCGAGACCCGTCACATCGTGGAAAACTTACATGTGCTCAGCGCTGCTACTGCTTTTTACACTAATTACACCATTGACTGCTCAAATGATCAACATTACAAGCTTAGACCCGACAAAGTTGGTATACTTCGACAAGATTGCTGACTCGCAGATGATTCAAGATCAGTGGAAGATTGTGGTATATGTCTACGTATTGGCAAAGTTTCACAAACGTTGAAAAATATGTCGATCATCTAAGCAAGTTCCCACATGACGAAGTAACATCAATGACCATGGCCCAATTACAACATGAAATCAATGAGTTAAAACATCAAAATAATTTACTCAGATGGGATGCGACTCGAGGAAAAAGAGGCCTAGTGAACGGAATTGGATATCTAACCAACTCTCTCTTTGGAATCCTCGACGAAAGATTTGCGGACAAGTATGACGAGGACATCCGAAACGTTCACAACAACCAGAACCACCTTCTTCAATTATTTAAACAACAAACGTCTATCGTGGAGAGTGAATACAATCTTATAAAACGCAACGAGGAAATAATGAATAAACAATTCACATTGATTAATCAGCATATCACGATACTGAAAAAAGAACAACAAGAAATGCGGATAGAAATTCTTCAAGCAATGTACATAACGTCAGCAACTATCGCAGCGAATGTTATCATATCCAATTTGAAGGGGATACAGCAAACACTACTGGACACAGTCACGGATATCCGAAATGGGCGAGTTGATACACAACTTATACGTCCGGATCAGTTCCAGCAACAACTCAACATCATTTCGGGACAGCTACGTAATGATCTAACAATACCAAGAATCAACAATGCGCACAATCTACGAGAAATGTATAAATTACTTCGTGTCCATGGAAGATTAACGAACGAATTTCTGTTATTCGAAGCTAAACTGCCACTTGTTAACAAGGACCAATACGAAGTGAATCGCATTGTACCGATCCCGCAGAAAAAGGGACAACAAACATTGAGTATCCAGCCAACCACCGAATATTTGGCTCTCAACTTAAGAAAGAACATGCTGATATTTCTACAAGACAACGACGTTCAGTCCTGCATACATATCTACGATAACTTATTATGTTCCTTGAACCGACCGATATATGATTTAAAACATAGCAATACCATATGTGAGGCGCAAATCATAAACAATGATAACATAACACACTGCAAAACCGACGTCTCAGATTGCAGCGACAAGTGGATCCAGTTACACAATAGCGGCGCGTGGCTGTTCACCTGTTGCCAGGAGTGCACGGTGCGCATTTTCTGTCCAGACGGCACGGTGACTAAGACTTTATCGGGAACTGGACGAATCACACTAGGCAACGAATGCTTATTGAAAGGAGACACCGTCGTATTACATGCTTTAAATAATTACCATAGCGAAATACAAGTCAACGAAAGGGTATTGACTGTGCCGCCAATTTCCTACGTAAATCATCTCATCAAGAATGCAGCGCTACGGCTCACGGAACCCGAAAACCATTCGGAGATTTTAAAGGAGTTAAAACAAAGGATTAATACTGTTAAGGAGCAACAGGAGAGCTTATCCAACAATGATATATCGGTCCACGATATTCATCATTATACTTTGGGGTACAGCATCGTTATCATCGCTGCAATCGTAACAGGAGTATGGTGCCTACGAAAAATACGACAAATGTATCGAGTAAGGACTCCACCTGCGCCCAGTAAGGGAGACAATGCCAATGACCAGACCTATCAAGAGATCGAGGATCAGGGGCACAGCAGAAAGGTGACTAGGGGAACAGGTCCTTGAAGATGACAAAATCTTGGTTTATTGTATACTATCTTATCATTTGAATTGTAATTTATCTTAAGGCATTTAAATATTTAAGTTAATTTCGAATACCTAGGTACAAGGTGTATTTTTTGTCAGATAATTTTGTGGATTGTTATCCTTTTTCTTTTTTTTGAGGTGGCAGGATGTACGAGCCAGTGCTCACACATTGACGTCAGACATATTGTGAATACTAAGCATTATGTAATTATTATAAGCTAATGTACAATATTATTCTTTGAGTTGACAATAAACATTGAAGAGGACAACAGTTCTCTTATTCTTCAACTCCTACATAACTACGTACAATCTCAGGCAACAGCGGCCTGAACACCCATAGACAAAGACCGGTTATTGGCTGACAGATTAGCACCAATTACAGCACTTCCCGCGATATTTGAAAAGAGTTATTCGACTTTCATTCGTTAGTCCTTATTGTAGGACCGTCGGCGTAAGGAACTTTTTTCAAAAAATGGCTGGATTGGCTGGGATGGAATGACTATTATTGTACAGTACTGTGTGTGGGACCGTCGGTGTTACGAGGCTAGACGTGGGTAATCTCGCCTCCGGCTCTGGTTCTGATTTCTTGAATCTTACTCCTACTCACGATGTGAAACCTCTTAATGAAATCTCGGATCCGTGTGATTCCTGTGATCCGTCAGCAACTTTTCATACTTCATACCCATTTGATTCTTCGGATGCGTTTGAGTCCTGTTCGTTTACCTCATCAACTAATCATCATTCTCGATTCTAAAACTGAAACCGTTTAGATACTGGTATCTATATACCTGTATACCTGCAGGAACCGCGTAGTCGGGATAAGTTTCTGAACACACAATTCCAATATCCTACTCAATAACTATTTTCTACATTTGCGCATAATAGTTTATTTGTTTATTAAATAAAACCTCGAAATATATCTCACTCGCATTGCGTAATGGATGGCGGACCGATTACTCCTATAACAAGGTACTCTGTGGATAACTACACATAATAATATATACCCAGGGATAACTAAAAACACAACCAAAACAATAATATTATCAATGCCAAATTTATACAAAATAGCCCCCCGCATGCCCCCGCTACGCTGCCACCGAACCATACCGAACCCTTTCCTCTACTCTCTACTCTTAAGTAAAGAAGTAAGTGCCTTATCTAGAGAGAAATAAAGTACATTATCGTGCGATAACGCACACAACATCAATCAAACAAAATGAGTCGTGCATACATAAGCTCTACTGAGAAAAGAGTTAAGCGCCTAAACTAGAGTAACATAAAGCATATTATCGTGTAGCACACCACATTCAGGTAAATCCCAATACCGGAAAGAGACGAAATCTCCCGACCGACCCCATTGAAATAAACCTACGGAACAGACATCGCGAACAAATGCATGTGAAGCAAGCGCGGTAGTAGGGGCGCGCGGGGGCGGCTAATCAGTCATAGATGCGATGTAACCGTCATAGAGGTGACATCTTGTTTATATTCTGCCCAACTTGTGGGAACGAGGGCATTTTCTCAGAGTTTGCACCTTTTTTCCATTTCACTGCACACGTCTACGACGCTTGAGAGCTAGCAAGCGACTGAGTGGCGTGCGGCCAGTTCGCTTATCATAAAGCAACCAAACTCGACTCTAAATTTTCATTTGTTAGTTGGCTTCTTACTTTACTTTTAATTATATTCATGCAAGAGAACGCTTGCTCGCATGAATATGTCGATCCGAAGATAGTCAGCACTCCAAATGCCAACTTCTTCATCTCACTGTAGCAATCTGGAAGACTATTCCATGTGTCGAATATAAGTGCCTCAACTCGGGGCATTTCTTTTAAAGCTGTCCATTTTTGTTGCGTTACGTACATACATTTCTGGACCTCCAAGTCTTCTAACTTACTTTTCAAATCTGTAAATTTTCTACTCCACAAATCTTTACTTTTTAAATCGATCAATTGCATTTCTAGAGATGCAGTATCAACTCCAAATGGCTCAATGTGTATTTCGTTACTGTTTGTGTTGAGAGGATTTACTATGAATGCTAGAGTGGTTTTGTTGATTTTGAATTGCTGAAATCTGCCAGCAAATTCATCTTTAATTTTTTGTATAACTGTGCTGAAGTAATTCGTGTCGACAGTTGCACTGGTTTTATCGCGATATTGCTTTAAAAATTGAAAATGAAGTAATTTACCGCTCTGAATATCTTCTGCAAAAATAATTAATTTTTTTTCGAAACAAATCAATTCTTCTACCAAAACATAGGCTGGGTTTCCCTTTCCTTGCAGTTTTAGATTCAGCTCATTTAATTTCGCCGTGATGTCCACCATAAAGTAAAATTGTTGCAACCATTTGTCGTTCTCCAATTCAGGGTGATTAATGCCTTTTTCATTGAGGAATGTATTTATTTCATTCAAGCACAAAGCAAAACGCTTCAACACCTTACCTTTGGAAAGCCATCGCACTTTATTGTGAAGAAGGAGGTCGGAATACTGAGTCTCCATTTCGTTTAAAAATTCTTTAAACTGACGATGGTAGAGTGCTTTTGACAAGATGCTGTTAACAATCTTGATTACCAAATTCATGACCTCTACTATTTCGGCCGGAAATGTTTGGGCACAAAGCGCTTCTTGGTGTATTATGCAGTGAAACGTAAGAACTTCGTGGTTTATTTTGCTCTGAAGAATCGTTGTTGTCCCTTTATTTTTTCCTGTCATACTTCTGGCTCCATCAGTTGCTATTGAAACGATTTTATTTAAATCGATCTTATTATCTTCGAAGCATTTTTGCACGGCATTCGCTACATCTTCCCCTCTAGTTTGTCCCGAGAGCGGTAGTAATCCTAAAAGTTCTTCTTTTGGACCTTGGGAAGATATATACCTGACAAAAAGTGCAACTTGTGCCGTGTACTGTCTTGCATCGAAAGTGAATCAAAACCTACATAGAAACATCCGAATACGACGGCGCGGGCGTCATTCGAGAGCTTCCGACGCGGACTGACGACAGTGACGACGCGGGTCGCGAGGGAGGGTCGCTGCGGTGATAAGCGAGTATAAGTGGCTGAGAGATAGAAATAATGCCTAAACCTTTCGTTTCAGAACATTTTTTTTTATAAAATAAATAATATTTGCGAATGGAACTAAAGAGCCGCAGCCTCACATCCAAAGAGCCGCATGTGGCTCGCGAGCCGCAGGTTGCCGACCCCTGGGTGATCAAGCAAGACAGGAGTTTACAGGGCGACCATGTGATGTCAGAGTAAAAGAAGCTCTCAGGCGTAGTGATGCGGCGCAATCTAGCTTGCACGGGCAGGACAACCGATTCTGTAGGTGCTTAGCTTGTACGTAGCGCAGGTGCGAGCTAGATTGCGCTTTATTGTCGCGCAGCGAGAGTAGCTATTTATTTAAGTGTATTTGTGCAGTAATTACACGGACAGAATGCGCGTTTTTCAGTTCCAAAAGGTCATATTGCATCGGACTCTGAATTAACTAGGTATTTTCGGGTGGCGGGGTGAGATTATAATCCAGCCAGATCTCGCCTCGCGTGCGTTTGTGAATGAATGTTTCTCCGGAGGCGATAAGAATTTGCTGGTTCTAGTACGTGAATTGGTACCAGGGCCATGTTTCAGATTACTATAGTCCTTGACTCCGGAGTTACAAACGCCTAGCCTACGCAGTCTAGTTAACTCTCGTTTGTGTAGTAGTGGCGGACATACGTGCGACGAAACGTAAAAATATGACTGACTAGTCTACTCAGGATGCACTAAACTTGCTGGAATGTTACCAGGGTGAGCGGTGCATTTGGGACCCGCCCGGACAATAATGATCACAAGGATAGCAAAGTAGCCGATGCATGGTTTTAGCATTTGAAAAACATTATATACAGGCACATACATTGCTTCTGGCCCACACTAGGAAACCCTATGTCGTGGAAACCAGAAACAGCGACGTCGTCAGAAACACGTAAACATCCAAGACCTGGGGGATGCCTGGTCCGGACACTTGCCACTTGCCCCAAGCTCCGAGCCACAACAAACTCGCAAGCGTATGACTGACATGACAATGCTGGGGCTGGTGGGACCGTAATGCATTGCCAAAAAACCACGGCTCTGATTGCATGACCCCAATTCGTGTACTACGGGTACTGATGTGTCATTCCCAGTAAATTCCCATAGGTGGAAATATGCCCCGGAGCATGCCAAGACACGTTCCCATTAGAAAGTAGTAAAAATGCTTACATGAAACATTTAAATTTTATATCATATGTTAAATATAAGAAAAGGCATACTTTTATTTACATTTACATAAACGAAATTTCCCAACTTTACTAGGAAATATTCCCCGGGCGCATTCCCCAAGCAAATTCCCTAATGAATATTACCCTTATTTCACATCGAATTTCATTAGAACCTAAATAAAGTCTTGTTGGATGGACCTGAACTGGTTATGAATGGAACTCTGTTAATATTCAGTGAAACCAAATTCTTGTATATGCATATAAAAACGTTTATTCAGATGAACATTAAAAATAACAGCCTTGTTGGCAAGGCGTCATAGTTTAACATAATAAAATAATGTTTTATCGATCTTATTCTTAAATCTAAGTTTTATTTCTGTAGGTAAACATTAACAAACACATGAAAATGGAATGTAAAATAAAAAACTAGTTGAATAGTTTGGCTTTTACTTATCAAAATATTGTTTACAAAGTAATTGGTGTGGCTACTTTTACACTCCATGTACGTAACCAGGTGCATTCATAAGTAAAGGCACGATAGTGTAGGACCATCCTTAAAGGAATATGGTTGACTTTAATCAGCAGTCTAATATGCTTACAAGCCAAGATCATTGGGCATGCTACTCAGACGATTTTGATAGCAAATTCACCTCAATGGTATTTCATATTAATCCCGAGAAAAAGAATAAGCATGAAATCTGTGAACAACTGGCAAATTATAATGATTTCACTCAAATATACATTGATGGTTCAAAAACTGATGACGGCGTTGCTGCTATATTAAGAGTGGCGAAGGAATGAAACTGCCCAAGGAAATGAGCATCTTCTCACCAGAAGCACTTAACTTATATTTCTGAACACCCAGCTCATTCCTCAGAAAACAAGTGGCTTTTAATATCTGACAGTATGAGAATTTTGAAAGCTCTTCAATCAAACAAACTAGATTGCGACACCAACTACTTAATTTATGATATCAAGAATCGCTACTCCCAACTTCATAAATAAAATGTAAACACTGTTCTTCATGTGGCCTCCATCTTATGTAGGAGTGACAGAAAACAAAAATGCCGACTTCTGGCCAAGGCAATCGTTCAAAGTGATGCTCCTTAGTCTACCCTAGCTGTGCCAAGCTCCGATTTTATTACCAAACTCAAACTGAATTTGAGGCAAGAATGGTTCAGTTATTGGCAACAATATTTGCAGTTAAAGGTTCGTGGTACGGATCCATTAGTGGAAGAATTGGACGTGCCTGATTATCTAAGTCTAGCATGTGGAAAATTAGGAAATTGTATGTTATAATAACACGTCTGAGATTTGGTCACTGCCGCTTTAGATCACATCTTCACCGTATGCAAATTATATCTTCACCAATTTGTAATGACTGTAATGCCGCTGATCAAACACTGGATCATATATTTTTTGATTGTCCCGCCCATGTTATTTAACGCCTTGCCTTCATCGATAAACTGTTGCTCTTTTATAAATCAGAACATATCCCGCGAATACGTCGCGCCACGCATTATGATATGAGCGGTGGGCTTGAATGCGCAGTAGTCACTTTTCAATCTGTACATATGCGCAGAAATTCCCGCCAACGTCGCCCAGCGCTCTTAATTCGTTGCGCGACTTATACCACTGTTGACTGATGGAAAAATTAAAAAAATATATCTACATGTACACGATTTTATCTCCATTGGAGATATCTAAAGTGGTAGAATATCGGACATGGAACAATACACAGATTAAGAATTTATCGGACATGACATTTTACACGGACATGACTCCTCAAATTAGACTTGGCTTTGGCCTTATGAAACAAAATACAAAAGACTTGACTTTGGCCGAAACAAAATTACGGAAGACTTGGTTCTGGCCTTATTATACCTCAAAACAAAAAGATGTAAACACTGAAGACATGGCTGTACGGCTTTGATTGCCATTGCCTTTCCTTATGGATAAAGAGGAAAAAAAAGTGACTGACATAACAGGCAGACAAATTGACTTGACGACTTGACGTTTTTGTGTGTTGGTGGTGTTGGTGTGAATTTTGAGATCTTATTTAAGATTTTTTTCAAGATTCTCCCTAAAAATGCTCAGCGAGACTATTATTCCACGATCTCAACAGTTACTTTCATCTGCATAGAATATAAAAAACAAACTGAGTCATGCTGAATTGCTGTGAAAGTGGTAACAGTGCCTGAAATGCTGAAACTTTGTAGGCGTTTGGAGTCGTCGAAATGTTTAGGCAGATTACGATTTTGTTCTACTGCGCCTCATTCCTTGCGAATGCCACGGCATTACACATCAAGGGTGACTTCTCCACCGATGAATTCTTCAAGTTCCTCGCCAAATTCGGCTTTCAGAAGACAGATCTTCATTACCAAAAAGAAACTTATGGTTACATTTTTGGGAACCTTACATCTAACGAAGATTTTAAGTATCCGGTAACTTTTACTGTGTTGGATCGGCGGCATTTCTTACATTATTATAAAAGCCGCTTAATAGACAACAAGGAATATGCTTGCCAGATTATGTTTCAAAATCTGAATGCAACAGCCTTTCACCCAAAGTGCAATGTGCATGGTCAGGACTTGTTCCGGCGGATACCATGCCCGAATGGCGGCCTTTGTGTTGACGAAGACACTCCTTGGAATGTTGTAAAGAAAAACCAGTTTACATACATTATACAAAACACTGGACAACCAAGGTATGTGTTAATATTAAGATTGTTAAGATTTTTGTGAGTTCTTCTAAGACATTTTCTTTAACTCCTTCCACATCCCACGCGCATCATTTGAGCTCAGACAAGGGGGGTATCATTTGTTCTCAATTTGTGGAGATTTGAGAGGTTAATCATATTTTATATTTGTGTACTTTTTAGTTCAAGGCTTCATAATGTAAATTGCAATTTTACCCATATTTACAGTAAACAATGTTCATTACACCTGTCCATTGACATTTCAGATTCTGGTATGTCTCAATGGTATCATGCTACCTTGATGAAGACACATGTACCTGGCACCACTACAGAGGAGCTCCTTCCAAAGACAACAAGACACTTACAGACATTCCTCAAAAGCTACAATATGACTTTTGGCTCGTAAATGGAAGTCCGAACATGTCATTCTACAATGCCTTGCTCTACCAATTCTCATTTGATCACCAGAATATGCTGGAGCTGTATTTACTCTTTTGGTTGTGTTATGTCATCATTCTGCCGCTGCAGATTTATGCAGTCAGGTATGTAACCACTTCAAAAGTTGCCACAAAGAGTCACTTTATGAGCAAGTCCAAAAATAATGAACATTATAATTAAGTTTATAATGTACATTATTTTTGGAAATAAACAATTATTATTATTATTAAGTGTGTTGAAAAAAGTAATAGGTAACATATATATAGTGTAAAAGAGCTAGCTTATCTCTAACAAGAGATTTGATGTGCATAGGCCTCTCAAAGCTTGCTATTTACCTATATTTTTATTCACAGGATGCTTGCTATTAAACAGTGGTCCAATGTAGTGAAGAGTCAAAAAATATATGCATACAAAGCATATTTGTAAATATCTACTCCAAATTAAATTATGACATAACATTTACCCATAGGCTTACATTGCTCTTGGCCCCACACTAGTATACCCTGTGTTGTGGAAACCAGAAACAACAACCTCACAATCATGTAAACATTGAAGACCTGGGTATTTTTTCTTCCTCTCCAGCCGGTATTAGAACCTGGGACTTCTCGCTTGGGAAGCACAGCCTCAACTGCAACACCACAGACATTGTTGTTATGGAGCATCACATTGTAGCCCCGGATATTTGATGCATGCTTGTTAGTTGCTTAGTTTAAGAGACCCGCAACACCCAGAGACGCTCAACACCACAGAGGTTGTTATGATAATAATAATACCTTGGCCACTATTTACACACATTGATCTAGCCCCAAACTAGAATTCTCTGAATCTTGGGTACTAGACAACGATACCCATACTTATATAGAAAAATATTATACTTAGATAGATAAACAACCATTACTAGGGTACAAACATCCGTTCTCATCAAATAAACATTTCCCCCACCGGGGCTCGAACCCGGGACCCTTGGCTTCGTAGGCAGGGTTACTGCCGACTCAGGTCGTCATTATGGAGCATCACATTGTAGCCCTTGATAGATTGTAGCATTAGATGCATAAGAGACATTAGTTTTGAGCTAGGTAAGATTGGCCACCAAGAAAGGAAACAAATCTTGTATTTGTCCAGTAATAAAACTTGACTTTTCCTCTTTTTCTGATACGAGGTATTTTCACCCAAGCAGCAAATTAACCAGCGCCCAAAGTAAAATCGGGGTAACTTTGGTGTTCCCCGGGGTGACTTTGAGTGTTGGTTTGGGCTACTACCGCTACTCGTAGAATCCCCTTACATACATAAGACTGAGCTGCACTCAAATAAAAACAAGGTTACAACAAGGTTAGAGTTGTAATGTCTTAAGAAATTATATGGTCTTAATAAAGGCTGCAATACAAAAGATACACAAATTTTTACCAACAGCAAGATTTTTTTCAATTTTCCTTTACCTGGAAACTATTTTCTAACAATTTGGGATTTTATTCTTTCCAGAATTCAAAAGCATCCAGTAACAAGACTCTTCACATTTAGTTTGGTCCTTGAGTTCCTTGCATTGTGCTTCAATGTATTCCACACGGTCAAGTTTGCTTTCGATGGAGTTGGATCCCAAGGACTGTCCACCGCTGGCGATGTACTGGATATTATGAGCAGGGTAATTAAATAAGTGTCCCCAGTTTTAACCCTTGGTTTAATTTGTAGGTACTAATACAGAACCCCTACGAAAATTGTGGATAACTGACAATCTCTCAGTCTACTGAATAACTGGCTAAACATACAACTGTGCCTATTCTACCCCGCATGCCAAGTGGCGTGATATGACGTGACTTTGTTGTTGTTTTTAAAGTGGACATCTGTCAATCGTAGGGACAGACCTAGGCGTCAGTATCCCTTCCCTTTCTAAGCGAAACAAGGACAAGGAGCATAGCCCTGTCCCTCCCTACTATTGACAGCTATGTCAAATGCAACTCTAAGAATGGTTGCACATTAACATTATTTCATTACACTAAACTTCAATATGACACTAACTGCGTCGATTTTGCCGATTCGTGCGTATTTTGTTGTTGCAATAACGTCCATATCTGCTTGCTTCCAGACACTATTCATGCTGTTACTACTACTCCTAGCGAAGGGCTGGGCGGTGACGCGGCTAGAACTGACGTGGAAGCCCCTAGTATTCAGCGTGTGGCTAGCGTATGGCGTCGTTCATATACTGCTCTATGTGTGGAATACTGTAAGTAATGAGACTGCTCTATTCATGCTGTTACTACTACATTATTCATGCTGTTACTACTACATTATTCATGCTTTTTATTCAGGATTTGCTACACTATTCATGCCATTTTACTACTACACTATTCATGCTTATAATTATCTTTGGGCTGTTGTATGAGCTGAGGCTGTCGTAAGAATCTTGTTCAGGGCCCAATACCAGATAATGCAATAACGGCAGCGATGTGTAGTAGTTGTCAAAGTACACTATGTGATTTTGATGGCGAGGTAATACTCATAGTAGCTTCATGACTATTTGTCCTGTCACACCGATATCTGGTTCGTTGGGTAGGCGGTCATCTCGTTCTTTTCCAGCGTTTATTTTGAATTTGTACGCATACCCTAACAAACTGCAAAGCACGAAAAGTTTGAATCCCCATTTGTGAGGTTTATTGGGCATATATTGTTTGAGAAAATGTCCGATCTTCGTGGCACACATCTGTTCATCAACTGACAAACGTTGGTCAATGCCCACATTTGAAAACTTGGTATTGAGGTGATCTATCACGAGTCGCAGTTTGTAGAGTTTATCGTGTTCCAGGTGCATAACAGGTAAATGCTTATCATTGGCATTGAAGTGGATCATTCGTCTTATTTTTTCAAATTTGTTTACCGGCATCGTTTCTTTTATAGGAGTAAACCCATATCTACCCCAATAAGAACGGATGCTGGGATAATGGTAAACGGACATAAAAGTCCAAATACCCAGGTTTTGGCGGATATCCTTTGCGTTTACTATGTCAAGTCGGTCTGGGTTCTTTTGGACTGCGTATTTGTTAGTTTCTTCTACAATTTTTGCAATGAGATCGTTACTGAAAAAGTAACTAAAAAATTGGAATGGACTCTGCATCGCCATTATATCTTGTGATAATTCTTCATTCCCTATAAATTTTATTTGTTCTTCACGAAAAGCAAGAGACTGCCTTTTCCAAATTAAATTTCTGCCTATATTTATGGAACTGGGCGCCCTACATTCAGCATTCTCGTCGATCAAAGGTGGATCTGGGAAGACCTCTGCATCTGCAAGGTTTTGGATACTATCTCCAACTCGATCATCAGAAATTAAATCACCAACACCGCCCTCCCCATCACTGTACGAATTTTCTTCGAGAACAGACTGCAAATCCCTAGGATTTGGATAAAAATCCATATCTTCGCCATCAGACTCTGTCTCGTCCTCAGACAGTTCACCGTTTTCGAGCATGCATCGTATTTCTTTTCTAACCTCCCAAATTCCACATTTTTTGCTTGTATCGAAAACGATGCAATATGCAGTAAGAGTATTTATTATGCTTCTTTTTTCTTAATAACTCGGTATGTGTTCCTGTGCTCTTTGGTGATTTATTTCTTTTCTTTTGCTTACGGGTTATGTATAGCTTGGTTTATTTTATTTTAGACAAGCATGGCGAACAAAAAAGAACGCGAAATAGAGGAAATGCGAAACGCCTCTATTTCGCATTCTTTTTTGTTTGCCATGCTTGTCTAAAATAAAATAAACCAAGCTATACATAACCCGTAAGCAAAAGAAAAGAAATAAATCACCAAAGAGCACAGGAACACATCTCTTGAGGGAGGCGGATTTGAAACGACGAAGTATACCGGTGTCAGTTCCTCAATTCCGCTTATAAGCCAGTAGCTCTAATTAGAAATGTAACTTATAATCTAATTTTAATTATCAGTAAAAACGATCTTAAGAAACAAATGTTATTGAAAGTATTATCGGTTAGCCTTCTTCTTAAATTATTGCATACCTGGTTGGCCGGCATAGAATCGTTAGCTTGAGGGTACATAAATAACGATTTATTAAATTCAGATTTTCATCTCTTACTACAGCATCTTTATAAGAGCCAACTTCAAAATCTTGTTGTTTCACGAAGTTTTCTTTCTCACTCTGAATTTCCAATTCCTGCTCCAATGTGAGATTGACATTTAAGGAATCCGCCTCATCACAATCTATAACCATGATATACTACAGTTATATATAATACAGTTGTATTTACGCGAAGAAGCACATTTTCCATAACTTAATTTGGCAATGAAAATGATCCGTTAGGGGTTTTCATTTCGCTCTCGTACTTCTACGGGTTCTGCAGATAAGTATACCAAAATCCCGGTGACCTCAGGATGACGGCGCTTAACAATTCTCTGGTGAAGTGTTGTGTCTTGGACGTTAAGTTTATCTGATAGAAACATTAAATTTGTGTCCGCAGTTATCAAACTGGAATCTCGTCTGCATAGAGCTTCCATGGCCATTCAAGTATTAATATTTGAAGATTGGTGATCAACTCATTGATTAGTGCCCACTCGTCAGCTGAGAATTGAGTCTTTGTCCAGTGAGCCACTGCAATTAAAGCTTTGTTGATGCAGGCTTTCAAAGTATAAACACGTTCTAGCATGCCAACCAAACTGTTCCATCTGGTGCGGCAGTCAAAAATTATACTCAATTCTTTCCTTTCTCTTCCATCACATATAATCTTTTGTAGACGATTTCCGGAACATTTTAACAACGTGCAACGGCGTGAATCTTGATTTACATTGATCTAGTATCTGGATCCAGTGTCACTGAACTTCAGCGCTGTACTGGCATTCATATTCATAGATCAGGCCATTTATATTCGTCCAGCAGACATTCATACATTTTACAAATTTAGTTATTTGCGTCGTAAAAAGCGAAGGCTATTAAAGACAAACAAACGCGTGGTCATCAAAAGATTACGCGCCAGCAACAGCCGTGGACTGGCGCATCGCGTTTAGACGGATCCAGTGCGGGCACGGGCATGGGGTGCGCGGCGTGCGGGGGGCGAACACTGGATTGAAAAACGTGATCCAGCGCTGGATACTAGTCGGTGTACTGGATTGAAACATGTATATATTGGTCCAGTGCTAATCCAGCGCTGGAATCCAGTGACACTGGCACAGCCTTTATGTTTTATTTATATTTATTTATTTATTTATTTAATATACAAGTACGATATACAACATTACAGGTATACACCCAACGCGCTGTACAAAGTCTAATAGTTGTACAATGTCAGTATCAATTTAGGTAAGTCGATTTCACAGGTAGGGAACAAAGGGTACAAATTCGTAAAAAATACTACATATCAAATCACATTAAACATTAAATTTAGGTCAAATTTAAATAGTATTAAACATTATTAGGTATGTCAAGGGTACTGAAATAAAATGTCAATGCAAAAAAAAATATCTCAATAATTTTTTTGGTTTAATGACTTGCACTGTCGATCCCTACAGTAATTCCGCCAATATCACGTATTGAAGATGACACGACGGGGATCACGTTGTACAGTTATCGGTGAATCCTCCTTTAAGGTGAGATCTGTCTATAACAAAAACCCGGCCAAACAATAATTAGGGCAGCACCAATCAACATATATTTAAATGTTAACCGTGTTACCACAAGAAATATTAAACAGTGTTTAACCTCAAAACAAACGTCAAATCCCATACACTTTTGTTTTTAAACAAGTGTTGAACAGTAGTTTATTTTTTTGTGGTAAGGCCCTAGGTGATTACATGGTTATTATTAAGGGTGTTAGACATAAAAAGAATACATACTTAAAATAATAATTCAACATCTAACTACTGTTAAATCAGTACAGTTTAATCATCTTTAGAGATTATAAATTTAGGAAGATTGTGAATAAAGGAAGGATCCGAAAGAGTCAATAAGAATTGAAGATTGTCGGGACGGGGGGATCTTTCCGGGGAGGATGTCATACAATTAGGTTTGAAGTTTAGTGCATTCAAAAAACAAATGATCGGATGTACCGTCAGCCAGACCGCATTCACAAAGAGAGGTACCCTTATCCTAGTTTTAACAAGATGTACTGGGTTGCAGGATTGTCTTAGGCGGAGCCGACAGATAGTCGATGTAACAGTCTTACACACCTCCCTGTACTTGAAAAACCAAGGTTTTTTAGGTATTGACGGTTGAATTTCACCATTCCGAAATTCCTGGCGTACAAAATGTTTATGACAGTTCACGCGCCTTTAAATTACGTCTATTAGCATTAAGAGGGGCTTATACCAACACATTTAGCGGTAGATATAGATAATCTCTATCATGATTTTGTCTCGTACAAACTTACAAACAAGGAATTTCGTATCCCTCCTCCTAGACGGAAGTGGACGTGATCGAGGAGATCGACGAGTACCAAACCTGGCCTGGCTGGTTGATCCTGTTCCTGCGCGTCGCCATCATGGGCTGGTTCGTGCTCGAGCTGCGCCACACAATGCTCTACGAACACAACCTGGCCAAGCTGAACTTCCTGCTGCACTTCGGCGCGAGCAGCCTGGTGTGGTTCGTGTACCTGCCGATCACGGCGCTGGTCGCGCTGCAGGTCAGCCCGCTGTGGCGACAGAAGTTTCTGCTGGGTGAGTGATGAACGAAATCATCCCTTGAGTCCTGGGCTGAACTCCCTGCTGCATTTCGGCGCGAGCAGCCTGGTGTGGTTCGTGTATCTGCCGATCACGGCGCTGGTCGCGCTGCAGGTCAGCCCGCTGTGGCGACAGAAGTTTCTGCTGGGTGAGTGATGTAGGAAATCATCCCTTGAGTCCTGGGCTGAACTCCCTGCTGCATTTCGGCGCGAGCAGCCTGGTGTGGTTCGTGTACCTGCCGATCACGGCGCTGGTCGCGCTGCAGGTCAGCCCGCTGTGGCGACAGAAGTTTGTGCTGGGTGAGTGATGTAGGAAATCATCCCTTGAGTCCTGGGCTGAACTCCCTGCTGCATTTCGGCGCGAGCAGCCTGGTGTGGTTCGTGTACCTGCCGATCACGGCGCTGGTCGCGCTGCAGGTCAGCCCGCTGTGGCGACAGAAGTTTCTGCTGGGTGAGTGATGTAGGAAATCATCCCTTGAGTCCTGGGCTGAACTCCTTGCTGCATTTCGGCGCAAGCAGCCTGGTGTGGTTCGTGAACATGCCGATCACGGCGCTGGTCGCGCTGCAGGTCAGCACACTGTGGCGACTGAAATTTCAGCTGGATGAGTGATGTAGGAGATCGCCCCTCGTGTCCTGGCTGAACTTCCTGCTGCACTTTGGCGCGAGCAGCCTGGTGTGGTTCATGTACCTGCCGATCACGACGCTGATCGCGCTGCCGGTCAGGCCGCTGTGGCGACAGAAGTTTCCGCTGGGTGAGTGATGTAGATCATCTGTCAAGCCCTAGCTGAACTTCCTGCTGCACGTCGGGGCGAGCAGCGTGGTGTGGTTCGTGTACCTGCCGATAGCAACGCTGGTCGCGTTGCAGGTATGATATAGGACATCATCCTTCAAGTCCTGATTACTCTTTGTGCCTGCGGCCCGATTTCTCTAGCAAAATGGCGGCTTGTAACATAATACCTATACATAAAAATACAATTATATACAGCATACATTGCTTCTTGCCCCACACTAGGATTAGTGTGATTACCCACGTCGCTGTTTCTATTAACTACGATACCCTTAGAAACAGCGACGTCCTACACTTATAAACATCCAAGACCTGGGGTTTTTGTTTCTTCCTCTCCAACCGGGATTCGAAACCAGGACTTCTCGCTTGGAAGCAGAGCCTTGAACCTCAGCGCCACAGAGATTGTCAGATAGGCCCATGTACAACTCAAAGTTTGACCGACACTCAAATTAGTGCTGTCACTGTCTCCCGGTCGGGAAATGATGACGGCAGTCTGTTCATCCGGCCAGCAGATAATCATCCCTAAAATTCTGGCTAGTCTTTAAGCCTGGGTGGTAACCGTTATATCTATTCAGTTGAGGATCCTAAACTGATCCCCAATATTACCATGACAGTCTTGATAAAACCGGTCAAGTGAGAGTAGAACGTAGGTAGGGTTCCATACCATTGTAGACGGAAAAACGTAAAACGACAGTATTTTGTACGAGTATACGTTTTTAACTCTTAATAATAAAATATAAAATAATAGGTAGGACTACGTTCAAGGCCGTACATGGAAACATTCAAAAAAAGTTTTGTGTATGTAGTATGTAAGTATTGAACTATGTACTAAGGTTAACGCAACTCTTTGCTAATTGAAACCAGAAGTGGATAGAAATTGAGTAACTTATTTACAGAAAAAAAACAAATATGATAAAATAACTTAATATTATTTATTATAATTCGAATGAGCAATTATGAATCGTATAATGACAAATAACTAAGCAGAAAACTCGATACCCGCACTTAAAGATCTTTTCCGATAAGATCGGGATAAATAAATAAAACAAAATGGCCATAAAAATAATCTCTTGTTTGGGTACTACTTTTAATTAAAAAAACCCGTATGTTTTATTATTTGTTGTTATAGCGACAATAGAAATACACGCGCTGTGAACATTTCAGCCCTCTACCTATTTCGGCTGATCCGTTAGAGCCCGGTGACTGACGGACGGACAGACAGACGGACAGCGGAGGCTTAGTAACAGGGTCCCATTTGGCACCCTTCGGGCTCAGAACCCTAAAAACGAAAGCCCATCAAGAAGTATTAGATTGGAAATCGTTGCCATGGTGATGTTGTTTTAGGATCCTAAACTTATTCGCTGTAAGGTTCTGGCAAGCCTCCTGATTCGTTTTTCGACTCATGAAATAGAAGGAGTTTCAGCTGATCTGATGATGATGATCATTAACATTGATTCTGAAGTGACGACTGAGGAGAAAAGCAAAAACCACGACCCTCGGTACCCTCGTATGGAGTTATACGCTTCGTATAAATAGAGTTCTATAAATCTATCCGTGGTCTCGCCCTTCTTCTCCCACAGTGGTCCAATGGAGAGAAGAGGCAAAAAATACGGTTGCTGGGTATATCTACAGAAATATAATAATAATACCTTGGACACTATTTACACACATTGATCTGGCCCCAAACTAGGATTCCCTGTATCTTGGGTACTAGACCACGCTACACATACTTATATATAGGTAGATACATATTATACTTAGATAGATAAAAAACCATGACTAGGGTACAAACATCCGTTCTCATCAAACAAATATTTGCCCCAACCGGGACTCGAACCCGGGACCCTTGGCTTCGAAGGCAGGGTCTCTGCCGACTCGGCCATTCGGGTCGTCAAGGTCGTCATATAGACGTTTGAAATTGAACTTGAACTTGTGTTTTAGATAGATGAACAGTCACCGTGTTCTGTGTTCCAGGTATAACCTACTCGGCGGATTGCCTCGCCTTCTCTGTGATGGCGCGACTGCTGTGGCCAACCCGCTCCGAGCAGTACTTGCTGCTGACGCCGTCCGACTACACAGGTATTGCCACGGTTCACCAGCAGCGCAGCAAGCGCAGCTTTGTAAGGCCGCGCGAGACGTTTGCAAATCGGTGGTTTCGTCATAATGAAGCTTCGCAGGCACTTCGTTTAGGGTTCCGTACACGAAGGGTGCCAAACGGGACCCTATTACTAAGCCTCCGCTGTCCGTCCGTCCGTCTGTCACCAGGCGATATCTCATGAAACGTGATAGTAAGACAGTTGAAATTTTCACAGACGATGTATTTCTGTTGCCGCTTTAACAACAAATACTAAAAACATAATAAAATAAATATTTGAGGGGGCCCCATACAACAAACTTTTTGTTTCCTCGTATTTGCTCGATATTGATAACGGCGACAGGTAGACGCTTGAAATATTCACAGAATATTTAGTTTTATATTTACTTAAAAAATAAATAAATAAATAAAAATAAAACAAATATTTAAGGGGGGCTCCCATACAACAATCGTGATTTGTTGCCGTTTTAATAGATAGTACGGAACCCTTCGTGCGCGAGTCCGACTCGTACTTGGGCGGTTTTTTAAGATTTTTTAGGGAAGCTAAACATGAACTTAAATCACTATGTCAAAGCTCAAACCATAGGTGTAATAGTTTGTTCATAAATGGTACCAAACGCTGTGCCGGATTGTGGTCTAGTGGTAGGTTCACTTCGCTCGCCTAACCAGGTGGGAACTTAAAGAATCGTTTTCTGAGGATTATGCGATGTTATGTGTGTTTCTGTGTGGCTCGCTTGACGTGGACCTCTTGCAACAAAGTATAGGTTGCGCCATGATTCTATGTGTCTGCTATGTGGAGGGGATGACCTCTCTTTCTCGCTTAGGGAGACTTGGCGCGACCTGTACTATAATGTATAATCATTCTGTGGTAGTTTCTTTGCCCTGCTTCTCCCAACAGTGATCCAAAGTAAAGAGGCAAAAAATGACATTTGTGGGTAAACTTTGATTTTCATACAATTAGACTAACTGACATGTGGAATTCGCCCGTTTTTACTTTTAATCTTGCAAGATTTATAGTCCTAGTGTTTTAAAAATCGGTTCAGTAAAATCGAAGACATATCAATTTTATTAGAAAAATAGACAGGATTGATTGATCAATAATTAATATAGGAATTGGTATTATTCAAATAATCGTAACGAGTGAATTGGCGAACTGTGACTACAACACTATTTTTTTCTACCATATAGCGGCAACCCACCAACTATCTTATGTTGGTCTAATTGTATATAAATAAAGGTTTATAGATATTTATATCTAAAGACTAAAAAACCCAATACATACATATCGTCACGCCTGTTCCCATACGTGTGGCAGTGGCACAGTCGCGCTCACATTAAGCCAGTAATTTTATACTTCTCTAAAGTCGTAAGGAAAAAGTGTCGCGTGAGTGTGAGAGTGAGACAGTTGCGACGATTTTGAGCGAGACAGTGAGCGCTGTTGCGACGCAGGTAAGCGAGACAGCGGTAGGTACATACTACGCCCGCTGCCTCGTTCACTCGCTAGTTAATTTCGCTATCTCGCTCAAACACATTCAATCAATATTCAATATTGCACAAAAAAAAAGATGGAGGTAAAACATGTCCAAATTCCAAATTCCAAATGTCTTAACAAATTCCAAATGTCTTATATTACTTAGCAATCGTCATTTTTTTCCACTCTCTACATTGGACCACTGTGGGAGAAGAAGGGTGCAGAGACTCCCACAGATTGGTTTTTAGATCTCTTTTAAAAATTGCTTGTGCTTAACTAATGCAAATATACACAGTCAGGTCATAAGTTCTGTCACACAATAAAAACTTTTGAATTTAGAACGCTGGCCACAAAAAAGTTTATTGAATTCGAATTTCGAATTTTTCATGAAAATAAAAATGTGTTCTTTTTAGAATTTTCCTCAATTTTAAATATGGAGTGGACACTTAAAGAAGACCGTGTCGCAGTTATTTCGTTGCATCGTTGCGGTTACGCGCCAATTCAGATTTCCGACTTACTGAATAATTTGAATATAAACAAAAGATTCGTTTATCGTACCATAAAACGATACAATGAAGACTCTAGTGTAGATGACAGGTCAAGAAGTGGTCGCCCTCGCTCTGTTAGGACTCCAGCAGTGATAAAAGCTGTGAAGGCGCGAATTCAAAGAAATCCCATACGTAAGCAGAAACTGTTGGCCCTTCAGATGGGGTTAAGCAGGACCACGGTGAAAAGGGTGTTAAATGAAGACTTAGGGCTTAGGGCATATCGAAGAAAAACAGGACATCGTTTCGACGCTCGTTTAATGGACCTGAGACTGAAGAGATGCCGCGCTTTGTTGAAGCGGTACGCGGGAAAAAAGCATCGGGAAATTCTTTTTTCGGATGAAAAAATTTTCACCGTGGAAGAGAGCTACAACAAACAAAATGATAAGGTGTACGCACACAGCAGTGAAGAAGCGAGCAACCGTATTCCGCGTGACCAACGAGGTCATTTTCCATCCTCGCTCATGGTTTGGTTGGGAGTCTCTTATTGGAGCTTAACTGAGGTACATTTTTGTGAGAAAGGCGTAAAAACGAATGAAGTTGTGTATCCAAAATACAGTCCTCAAGAACCTTGTGGAACCTGTTTCTCATACCATATATGTAAACATGTCTAAATTATTTCATATTGCACATGTGACAGAACTTATGACCTGACTATGTACAGGGTGGTCGCAAAGGTGCCGTCCAAAATTTTTTTTAGATTCCTAATGCTTGGCTCTTTAAAATGTGGAGAGGTTATGCACGGAACTTTTACGTAACTTCACTCGATAAAACACTAATTGTGTTGTGATCAAACGCTAACAAACACAGCACTTGCATTGCATTATACCTTAACGACAGCCAGAAGAGATTATAGGCAGTAATATTACTTGGAAATGTGGAGAGGTTATGCACGGAACTTTGACATAACTTCTCACGATCAAACACAATTGTCAATTAGATAACAAGAACGTCATGGTGGACGATGAAGACGATAGAGGGGACTGCGGAGGGTGAAGGAAGGGAAAAAACCTGTCATACATCAATTCACCACAATGGTTGATTGGTCAATTTGAAAGTTGGCGAGGCATGATGAGGATTACAGCTTGACGTCAAAGCTATACTTCGAAACTATAAGTGGACTATTTTTCTTTCTTTGTGGACTATTTTTCTTTCTTTGTGGACTATTTCTGGACTATTTTTAGCAGTGTCAAATTTAATTTTCATGAAGATTTCAACGATGAGGATTACAGCTTTGGGGTTGTAGGCCCGACACTATATGCATATCCATTCTGGGAACCGCATTGGAGGGGAGAAGCAAAAGGTTTCTTTTCTTTATTGATTTAGCGCCTTGTCTACCAGAATAGTAGGGCTCCTGTTACTTTTCCACAATTTTCGCTCGATTTCCGTTAGTTAGTGAATAAAAGCCGTTTATTGTGCACGACCACCTATGTGGTGATGCTTCCCAAGCGAGAGGTCCTGCTGGGGAGGAAGGAAAAACCCCCAGGTCTTGGATATTTACATACATACATACATAAGCTCACACCTCTTTTCCGGAAGAGGGGTAGGCAGAGACCAAAGACCTCCACCTGCTACGATCCTGGCATACATCTCTCGCTTCCTCAACATTCATAAGTCTCTTCATGCAAGCTCGCCGGTTACGGGTACTTCGTATTTGCCCCTTCACTAAAAAATCGCCGATTTGGTCTTTATAGGACCTTCTTGGGCGTCACCGTCCGACGGCTCCTTAAATGCGTGTAAAGTCGCTGTTTCTGGTTCCCTCGACACTAGGTATCCTAGTGTGGGGCCAGAAGCAATGTATGTGCTTGTATGTAAATGTTATGTCATGTTATTCCAGCCGGTATAGAAGAACTGGATGAGCTGAACGAATCACCGCACGCACTCGGGCACAGCGATACCGTCGCGCTCACAGCGGCGGCGTGCATCAACGCAGATGAAGAGGACGTCATATTCACGCGGGCGAACCACAAGAACGGGTCGGCTTACTCATAGCAACGTTAGAGGCGCTGAGAGAGACAGGTAGAGATTTGACAGTCAATTTTTGAACAGGATTCAGTGACGATTCGGCGCGCCCTTTTAGAAACACGTGCGTTTCAGATAACTTTATTGAGAAAATATCATAACTAACTTAAACTATTAATTTTATTTATTGTACTGCAAATAGGTAGTAATAAGTCGAGCTTATCTCTAACAAGACATGAACGTTTGTATACGTTTCCGATTCTTAAAGGTATCAATTGTATTTAATTTACATATTTCACATTGTGTCGTAGTTGTGGCTACCTAAAAACCTGCTATCTTCTTTTTGAAAGCGGGGAATTGTGCAGCAGTAAAAAAAAATGGTTGAGCACTATAGCCGTATAAATATAATACCGTAGTTTTCCGACGGCATGTAAGTAACCCTGGCGGGCTCAGTAATGTAACTTCTACATAACATCTGCAAACAGAACAACATTTTTATTGGCCGCTGTCATCGCAAACTTAATGTAGACAAACACTTGGGCTTGGGAAAAAACCCGATACCAATCCAATGGGCAAGAAAACTGACAAATTATTTCCACATAGAGGGCGCTTAGTTTTTGTCACAAACACAGAGTAAGAGCATCAGAGCAGAGTTTTTTCACCTGAGGCTACAAATGAATTACAGAGTAAGTAATGCAAGATTAAGCAAAGAGTTTCTTTAATGGAAAATGCATATAACTTTGCTGTTGACAATATTTGTAATTGTGACCAACACACAGTGCCCTCTAACAAAAAGTTTTGCGTAATCTTCCCTTTTTTAACATTTAATAACAAAATCGTAAATTAATGCTTGCATTACCTCAGGAAAAGATATACTTGTGGCACTTTGTGTCTGTATGTGGCAAACTATTTAATAAACTATTTATACCTTAGCGGATGGGTGCATCCAGATGATATGACGAGACTTAAGCGCTGCAAATGACTTTTGTAACACTCCCGGCACATTCGTAGGTACCGTCCCTGAGTGGACTGCTTAGTGAGCTTCGAGAACGGTGTAAACTCGACTAACTTACTTTTTAGGGTGACCTGAATGGTGCCGACGGGGCCCTGTCACTTAAGTCTCCGCTTTCCGTCTTTCTGTCCGTCACTGGTTCTATCTGATGAACCGTAAAGGTCGGTTTATATCTTCAGACAATGGGCGTGTCAGACACGTGGCGTGGCAGACAAAAAAATATTATCCCATACAGTGTGTATGAACGTATTTATATGTATCATAACGTGGCCGCGCAGACGCCGACCGACACGTGCCATGCCCGATCAGCATTCGCGGAAAGAATGTATCTAGCACGCTAGATGTAAATAAAAGGTGTCTGTCGGTGTCTGCCACGCCACGTATCTGACATGCCCAATGTCTGTAGATATAAATCGACCTTAAAGGTAGAGAGTTGAAATTTTCATAGAATATGTATTTTTATTGCAGCTACTGCAACAAATAATTAACTACACTAGATTTTATAAATTAAAGGGGTCCCCATACAAAAGACGTGGTTCAATATCCCTGCCCCTGTGAAATACGATCGATAATTTTGCATCATCATCATCCACTATCATATTTTAGTTCTAGATGCTAGGTTCGATACCTAGTTCGGTCATAACCCTTTTTTATTTGTTTCAATTGTTTTTTGTCCTTAAGTTGCCTTGTACTATGGTAGGGAACCCTTCGTGTTCTAGTCCACCCATTTTATTTTTCGATATACCAAATGACTGTCTACGTAATCCTCAGTTCCATATTGCCAGTTTAGAGGCTCGCAATGTTTGACGGCACTTACAAAATTGAATTAATTATTTTACTTTTATACTTCGAACATCGAATTATGACAACTGCGAAGCGAGATCCTGATGTAAATATCATAATACTCATAAGGCTCTGAGTTTATTGAGCATATTTATTTGTTTGTGACTGATCACACGGTTTTTTTTTGTATTTTTTTTTCATTCTTTCGCTAGATAGTCAAGATTAGTGCATATAATAAATTAGAATTTATTAGGGTAACGTGTTGATTTATAAAAATTTTACTCGAATTAACGAGCCAAGTACATAAATACGTCGGATGTGCCAACTTATTAAAACTTCACGTAGATGTAAATTATTATTTGTATGACCCATTTATGTTTGGTTTAGCGCTTGTTAGCGCTTGTAAAGATAACAGCTTCCAAGGCAAACTTCATCTTATCTACTACTACGTCTAGAGACAACCCATCATAACATAGATGTTATGATGTCATGCTTAGTGCATTAGGTGGGGTGGGACGTAAAGAGCAACACCGCCGTATTTGTAACTAAATCATGCTTTCATTACCAAAAATTTAACTAAAACTTGGCAGGTTAATTAGAGCCTGTAGGCCTTTACCTTGTGGCAATACGGTTAGGAATACGGTATTACGGTAAAATGTTTGCTTCCTACCTGCACATGCAAAGAATGCGTTCCCAATGTACGCATAGGAAACTGATATGTACCTATCTATAGTATTTGTAATACTTATTCTGTGATGTAATTGTGAAATTGTACACTGTAATTGTTGTATTGTTTTGTTAGCTATTCTTTTATACAGACGTCTATTAGTAGAGAGTAGTTTTAATCATAAGTTGTAAATAATTTAAGCTAGTTGCACCTAAACAATAAAATAAAATTTCAAAGGGTTCTATTGTATCCACAATCATATGATTTAGGTTTTTAAATGAACTTGCCAATGCTTCTATGCAATCAATAATCACGAATGCGAATTACATGTTCAACGTTACCACATGTCTCTTCATGATATTTATATTCGTGGTGAAGGTAAGAACCTATGTCATTTCAATTATCCTGGTTCGCACAATTTTATACACAACAAATGTAATTATGTGTCTCATTCACTGCCGATCAAAATAAAATAGGTGCCATTCAAGAAGAGAATTAATAAAAAAGTCTTTTCGATACTTTTGTTTGAAGTAAAACCTACAAACATCACATTATTTTATGTAAAGCCTTAAAATATTGTATTGGTTTCCTAGATTTCGCCACTTAAGTAATTCATAGTTTGTCGTAGATACCTAGATGTTAGATATATTTCAATTTACTATGGTATGTCGAGCGAGCTATTCTGTCATTTATTTATACCCCTATTCGAATAAATTATATTGTATTTGTAAAACACGTGAATACATTACACTAAATTATGTTGCATGAAAATTATTATTTTTCCCACCGAAATCCCGAAGCTAGTGGACTCCCTACTGTCAGCAAAGCAAACTGTTATCATTTGATCGCTGGAACGTATGCCGAGCCAATACGGTAATGCCCTTAATTTATCCATTCAGTGTCTTGCGTATTTGTCAAGCGGGACGCGGGGCGCTATACTGACAGCACGCGCATGCGTGGTCAAACCCATAGTAAGTGGGCTTTCAGTGTCGTGCGTATTTGTCAAGCGGGACGCGGGGCGCCATACTGACAGCACGCGCATGCGGGATCAAACCCATAGTAAGTGGGCTTTCAGTGTCGTGCGTATTTGTCAAGCGGGACGCGGGGTGACATACTGACAGCACGCGCATGCGGGGTCAATCCCATAGTAAGCGGGCTTTCAGTGTCGTGCGTATTTGTCAAGCGGGACGCGGGCCGCCATACTGACAGCACGCGCATGCGGGGTCAAACCCATAGTAAGTGGGCTTTCAGTGTCGTGCGTATTTGTCAAGCGAGAGGCGGGGTGACATACTGACAGCACGCGCATGCGGGGTCAATCCCATAGTAAGCGGGCTTTCAGTCTCGTGCGTATTTGTCAAGCGGGACGCGGGGCGCCATACTGACAGCACGCGCATGCGGGGTCAAACCCATAGTAAGCGGGCTTTCAGTGTCGTGCGTATTTGTCAAGCGGGACGCGGGCCACCATACTGACAGCACGCGCATGCGGGGTCAAACCCATAGTAAGTGGGCTTTCAGTGTCGTGCGTATTTGTCAAGCGGGACGCCGGGTGACATACTGACAGCACGCGCATGCGGGGTCAATCCCATAGTAAGCGGGCTTTCAGTGTCGTGCGTATTTGTCAAGCGGGACGCGGGGCGCCATACTGACAGCACGCGCATGCGGGGTCAAACACATAGTAAGTGGGCTTTCAGTGTCGTGCGTATTTGTCAAGCGGGACGCGGGGTGACATACTGACAGCACGCGCATGCGGGGTCAATCCCATAGTAAGTGGGCTTTCAGTGTCGTGCGTATTTGTCAAGCGGGACGCGGGGTGACATAATGACAGCACGCGCATGCGGGGTCAATCCCATAGTAAGCGGGCTTTCAGTGTCGTGCGTATTTGTCAAGCGGGACGCGGGGCGCCATACTGAGAGCACGCGCATGCGGGGTAAATCCCATAGTAAGCGGGCTTTCAGTGTCGTGCGTATTTGTCAAGCGGGACGCGGGGTGACATACTGAGAGCACGCGCATGCGGGGTCAACCCCATTGTAAGTGGGCTTTCAGTGTCGTGCGTATTTGTCAAGCGGGACGCGGGGCGACATACTGACAGCACGCGCATGCGGGGTCAACCCCATAGTAAGTGGGCTTTCAGTGTCGTGCGTATTTGTCATGGGGGACGCCGGACGCGAGGCGCAATACTGACAGCACGCGCATGTGGGGTCAAACCCATAGTAATTATGATTTCAGTGTCGTGCGTATTTGTCAAGCGGGACGCGGGGCGCCATACTGACAGCACGCGCATGCGGGGTCAAACCCATAGTAAGTGGGTTTTCAATGTCGTGCGTATTTGTCATGCGGGACGCGGGGCGCCATACTGACAGCACGCGCATGCGGGGTCAAACCCATAGTAAGTGGGCTTTCAATGTCGTGCGTATTTGTCATGCGGGACGCGGGGCGCCATACTGACAGCACGCGCATGCGGGGTCAAACCCATAGTAAGTGGGCTTTCAATGTCGTGCGTATTTGTCATGCAGGCCGCGGGGCGCCATACTGATAGCACGCGCATGCAGGATAAATCCGAAGACGTCACTTTAAAAAAAATACTAGGATCAGAGTACCTACTTGACAATATGAATCAAATGAGCTCAAAACCGTTGCGTCGTTTTGTTACAGGTTTCCCAAGGCCACCTACTGGCTCCATTATCAGATCAGCAGATTTTCATGACATGGAGCTCAAGTCATGCAAATATTGTATAGGACCAAAGGAAATGTCAAGGCGAATCAAACGCGCCCAAACTCGATAGGGTTGCGTCGTTTTGTATTAATTTGCCACACTATGGTTAATTTCATTTATCCGTAGTCACACCACAGCAGCCCAATACACCCTTGACGATGAAAAACAAAAAACCATCAAATTAGAGATACAATTTATATAACGCCTTTTACCAGATGGGGTGGCTGAGGCATAAATTCACTTAATATAACATGTTATGAACTTTTTGACAGGTGACACTAGTGCGACTATGGTTAATTTTATTTATCCGTAGTCACACCACAGCAGCCCAAAACACCCTTGACGATTAAAATTAGGTGGTTTAAAAAACTACATTTGACCACTGTGGAACAACGAGGGCGTAGAAACTCCCACAGATTGATTTTTAGATCTCTTTTTAAAAATTGCTTATGTTTAACTAATACAAAATGTAATATTTAGTCATTTCATTATCATAATTAATAAGCAGGAATAAATAATTAGAAAATTATTAACAGCAAGGTTTGTGTTGTGCCTGATTAACCACATACAGTCCCATCATTTAAGTAATCTTGAACATTGTAATATCCCTTTTTCGACAAAGTCGCTTTAACATGGTTTTTAAATTGCTTAAATTGCACCTTCAGGTCCCATCATCAGATCAGCTCGATTCCCTCACTAATCCATTAACTATTCACTGCGGCGATTCTAAAGAGCCCAAACTCGGTAGGATCGCATTATGTTATTACGAAGTTCCTGTGACCACCATCCGGCTCCATCACCAGATCAGCTCGATGGTATCATGATGTTGCATTGTCACCGAACTTACGTAATTATTCCAAAGGAGATTTAAAAATCGTTGTATAGTATAGACCACTGCCCCGGAAATAGCAGCCCTTTTTAATATTTTTAGATTGAAATATTAATTCATTTTGTAGAACTTGTAGGAAGGAATTAAATATTTCTTATATTACAGTGGTGGTCAGCTAATTGGAAACACAGTAGGTACCATACACCCATATCTTCAGTATAAAAGAATATGTACTTTTAACAATAATTCACCAAGTTAAAAACTTAAAACAACCGAATTCAAGTTCAAGCCCCTCCCGGTCGGGATGCGAATGAAATATATATTTTTTTTATTGTTGGAGGGGAAAAAAGAGGAATTACTCATGTCCAGGAGTCAGAGCTCCCTGCTATGTCCGGGTCCCCACATATTGAGCGGGCATCAGCTCGTGTGGATAACGGACTAAAACAACCCCTTTTTACAGTTATCTATATATGATTTTACTGTGAGCCTTGGTATATGCTGAAGGCTTTCTACCTGCAATTTGCCCTTTTGGGCGATATATATGTGTACCTATATGATATATATGGGAGGAGTTTGCCTACTTACCCGATTTTAGAAGCGGTCATCAGTCCGGGAGGTTTAAAAGGTGAGGGGGAGACTGTGTGTCCGTCGAATCAAGACGGCAATCTCTTTCAATCCAAATTTGGTATCTGAGACGCTGTAATGCTTTGGGAACCCAGCCTTCGTCAAGTTGACGTGCCTGAGGGGCGGGCGGTGGTTGGGCTTTAAGAGCCTCCGGTTCTGGGAGAACGTCTTTGGGGCGCCTTTTGTTAAGGTGTTTCTTATTTATATATGAGGTCGGTTCCTAAAGGGATGTTTGTACGATAAGCGGGTTTGGGTGGCTAGATGCATTCATAAAGAAGCGGTCGGACGCTTCTTTCATATATTGCTTTACTGTGGGAAGTCTAAAGTCACTATGGATGTCTAGGTTGCGCATGTACTACGGGGTACCTACGGCTTTTCGCATGAAGCGGTTTCGTAAAACCTGAAGGGGTTTAAGGGAATGGAAGCAGTGTGCAAAGACTGGACTTGCATACGTGAAGACCGGGCGGATACAAGTTTTAAATAGAGTGATTTTGCAGCGCAATGGGAGTTTGCTTTTACTTCTCATGAGCGGGTGAAGCCTACGTTTTAATGTGGGATTTGAAGTTTAGTCGGGAGTCTAATGTCACGCCCAAATACTTCACTTTATTCTCCCAGGGATAGGGCGGTCAAAGAGGGTGATATCGGGTAGTGAACAGGACGCGCGGTCAGCTCGAGTCTTACACCTTGAGAAAAGCACGGCTGCGCTTTTCTCGGGGTTCATCTCTATTCTCCATTTGAGAGAACATTCACCGAGGTCGGTTACTGCTTTCTGGAGTACTAGAAAAACGCACGCCCTCTTTCTGGTATAATAGAGCGCCGTATCGTCGGCGTAAAGAGTTAGCTCGACGTAAGGCGTGCGGCTTGGACGCAAAGTGAAAAGAGGGTAGGGGAGAGAACTAGCTCGACGTAAGGCGTGCGGCTTGGACGCAAAGTGAAAAGAGGGTAGGGGAGAGAACTGAGCCTTGCGGGACTCCGGCGGCTATGGGGTGGGGCTCAGAGCGCGATTTTTCTACTCGATAGCAAAAACTGCGCTCAGTGAGGTAGTCTTTGATAATGAGTGCAAGCCTATCGGAGAGGTTGAGTTGGTAAAGTTTATAAATAAGACTTGTGCCAAATTTTGTCAAAAGCTTTCGCTACGTCAAAGACTATGGCACCGGTATCTTTCGACTTTGCCGTTGTGTGGAACCCTTTGTAAATGTGCTCCGTTATGCGGTGCACCTGGTGGACGCACGAGTGTTTGGGTCTAAAGCCAAACTGCTCGTTGGGTATGAAGTTTTTATCTATGCCTTCGTCTTTGAGTCGGTTGAGAATAAGCCATTCGTAGACTTTGCGTATGGAAGAGAGTAAGTTAATGGGGCGATAGCAAGTGGGGTCGCGCTCCGATCTTTCCGAGGATCTTCTTTTCTTTTTTGTGAAATTCAATAACGTCAGCTTCTTTCCATGCGGTTGGAAAGGCACAGAGACGGAGGGAGGCATTGAAAATTACTGTAAGGGTTGTGAGGAGTATGAGAGGGAAAGATTTTATTGCCGTGTTAGTGATTTCATCAAGCCCCGGGGCTTTCTTAGGTTAGAGTCCCTTTATTACTTTTTGCACTTCCTGAAGGGTGATCTCGGGAAGGGAGTCAATGGGGGGAGATAGCTTTTATGATCAACTTCAGAGTTGACCATGTTAAGAAAATCGGGGTCTATTGGTTAAGATGAAGGAGTGCACTGGGTTTCTAGGCTATCGGCAAGACATTCAGCCTTTTCGTCGTCATCAAAATCTGAGGTTTGGTTATCCCGTTGTAGGGGGGCATAGGAATTTAATTATGGCAGTGTGACTTGGTGCTATGCTGGAGAACAAAGTCGTTCATGCAACTGCCTCTGAGCTCTCGCATGCATCTGGTAAGCTCTCGTTGGAGCCGACGCATTTGTTTTCTGTGATTGTATGAGGGACAGTTATCATAATCTCTCTGTGCCGCATTATTTGCACTAAGCAGCAGTCTCAAGTCCTCTGGGAGTTCGAAGCGATGGTTGGCCTGTACCGGGACCTCGCTAGAGGCGCCGGTTAGGGCTTCGTTGAGACTGTTGCCTATGTCAGAGATTTTGGCTTTTAGTTGGGCTCTATTGTCAATTTCTGATGTGATATCTAATCTTGGGTCCGGTTTGCTGAGAGCTTGTTTGAATTTACGAGCCCGGTTTCAGTCGGCCGGTTGAATGGCCTGCCGATATGGTATAAGACCGGCCTATGATCCGAGTGAAGGTCTCTTAAGTAGAACGAAAGAAGCTCACTTATGTCTCTGACTGGGAGCCTAATGTTTTGGAAAATACTGTAGGAGAGAATGTCTGGTCTGTGGTCAATTGTGTAGGGGTAATGGGTCGGCTTTGATATCATTAGCTATCATCTTCTGTCCGGCCGGCAGATAGACTGATGCTATGACTATGGGATCGTGACCCGACATTGCAATGCGGATGGCAGTTGCTTCGAATTTTGCTAGTTGGGGGGTGTCTACAGGGGAAATGTGCAGAGATCGTTTATAATATGGCGGTACCGCCTTTGGGGTTTTTGGGTCGGTCCTGAGTCGGTAAGCGGTCATTACGGAGAAGACTATATTTGGCTATATTAAAGCGCCTATGTTTTTGTTTGAGGTAGGTTTCTTGGACCGCGAGGATATCTATTTGATGTCTATTGTGAAGATCGGCGACTTCTTCTCTCTGTTTGAGGAGGCTATCAGCGTTATAGAGCGCATGTTTATTAGAATATGCGTACTATACTTACATGAAGATAATTTTAGGTAAAAAGGGTGGGTTGTGGTTGGGGGAGGGGTGTTAAAAGCCCTTGTTGGGAATAACTGCGCGAAAGCGACTGGTGGGGGGGGGAGCAAAGCATCTGCTTTGGGCATGGCCGTACATTTGACCGTTATAACACTGTGAAATGACGTTATTAGATTTTGGGGTTTCGACACTGATGTTGAGAGTAAGTCATCTTTGATGAGGGATGTGGGGAGATTTGTGGGGACGGGGCGGACTACAGACCGGAAAGTCCTCTCCTCGGGGAGGAAGTAAGTGTGAAAGGCGATATGGTTCGCCCTCAAGAATTTAATGATAGCGCGGTGGTGTTTGGACTCTGCCACCTGGAGGCGGGCCCCGGCTGATGTTAGCGGGGATGTATATTTAATGCTATTTCTTTGTAAATTGATCGACACACTAGTCCAAGCGGTTTCGTCACGGACTTTTACTGGTGGTGGGGGGCGAGCACGGGGGTCGGTGGGGCCACGCGGGGAGGGGGGGGGGGGAATTTGTTGTACGCGGCGTGGTTTTGGGGGTTAGCGGAGACAAGAGTCATGGCAGCGGACCTGATCTGTTTGGCCTCCGTGCTTATGGGGGACTCGGAAGACCGGTTCTTCCGCTTTTTGTTTTTGGATATGACGGGGATAATGTGAGTTTCCTCATCGAATGCCGGCGAACTTACGTGGGAAAGAGAGCTGAGGGTTGGGTCGTTCGCGGGGGACATAAGAACCGGCGAGCGAGGGTGAGAGTCAGCGTCGGATCCTGCACGGCTGCCGGACGGTGAGTCAGTTCTCCCATGTGCGAATGAAGTCTGTATACATGAAAAGGCCTCATCAAAACTTTCGCTTCACGAAACCACAAACCAAAACATCATCTTCATCAATTTTGATGAAATTTGTATGGACCACCTCTGAAGTACCAATCAAAACAAGAGTCATCAAAATCATAATTGACGGAGTAATCGCGTAACAAACACAAAAAACAGACGAATTGAGAACCTCCTCTTTGAAGTCGGTTAAAAAATTAGCAATCAAGCACTTAACGGTTAAACCGCAAATTGTAGATTTTGCGATACTGATCTTGTAGATTTTATTTAAACAAAGAAATGTCATTGGCCAGTAATGCAATTTGTGCGGAACACACTCGAACAAGGCCGGTTTTTTTAAATTATCGTGTTGTGGGTCTAGTCTACCCAGTTCAGTGGGACGGATATCTGAAGGGGCTGGTATCGAAACCAAGTTCGGACATATATTTTTTGTTGTATTTGAGTCCTTACTTTTTCTCGTACGATCGTACGGAACCCTTCATGTACGAGCCCGACCAGCACTTGACAGATTTTTTATTATCTACAGGACCGAAGGAAAACACATACAAAACTCAGGAGTGCCAACAACAATAATTTATTTACTCACACGTATTCAAGAAACAAGAAGAGCACAGCATTTGGGTAATGTATACATAAGTAGATAATATATAGTTTCCCAGCCTTAATAACATTTTTGTCTTGCCATAGTAGAACCATACAGGTAATGGGAGCACCGATTCACGATACGTTATCAGGTTATCACATTCGAATACAGGCGTGATGACATGCATGACTTATCGTGAATTCATCCATGAGCTTCTTGGCTGTACGGTTCTACTATGGTTAAAGAGTAGGTATAACAGAAAGGTGTTGCCATAATAATGTTGTTGATTCTTGAGATAGAAGAAGCCTACATTTGACAGCAGTGATGTTTTCCCTAACCGGTCAGTGAGGATCCCTCGCACGTTTTCTATCCCCCCCGTGCAGAATTAACCTTAGCGCCAACAGCAAATCGGTGCGAACGTGTCACTCTTTCATTTTCTCAATGATGATGCCGAAGACAACTATGCCGAAGAGGCTGACATCTAACATGTTCCTCTTCCATACTTTAGTAAAAAAAAATGTTTGGTATGTTGTCATGCTGTATACATAATGTATATGTCACCGTAAGATAGTCAAAACTGTTAGTTGATAAACTAACGTATTTTTCTCGTTAGTTGGTCAACTATCGACAGATAGCAAACTGTAGCGTTCTGCTTACTATATGACGCGTTAGTCGACAAACTAACGGTTAAAACCGTTAAATAGTAAACTGGTTTAAACTTGAATCGCAAACGAAATACCAGGGCAAACACTGCGGTAGCTTAGGTGAAGTCTAGAAGAGGCGAGCGCAGCGAAGCCCCCGAATAGTCTTCGTGTTAGGTTGACATATAAGAGCAAAAGAAAGGTAAATTACAAACCCTGTCGGTCTAGTTTACTATCTAACGCGTTGGTTTATCAACTAACTCAAATTCGTACGTAGCACTACCTAAATTTGACAAGCTATATACGGTGACATATACACATATCTTTGGCGCTGCAGAAGGATATGTTTGGTTTGATTAGTGTTGTAAATAGTTGTAATGTATGTCTGTACTGCTGTTTTGTGTATTAATAAATAAAGAAATAAAAATAATATGAGATTGATGTGGGTCATAGGTATTGTTGACTCATGAGATGAAGTTTTATTTTTTAAAGTACATTTAAAAAAGGAATCGTGTGGAGTAGGTAACAATCAAAATGACGTAGTTCTGATTTCCCGCCACAGCTCAGCATGAGACCATATTAGTCAAGCTTGGGTGGTTATTATAATACTTTTCCGTTTGACATCTGAGCTTAATTAAACTTATTCAAAGAATCCTAAAAATATCATTGTACACGACACCTTTCTATTAGAACATATAATTAAAGTAAGATTTACTTAAATTGATGACATAATAATTATAGAGTTTCACAAATATATATCATACACTTAAAGTTTTCAACTATCACGTAATTACACTTAATAAGTTTTGCTTCTTTGACACATGACAAAAGGTATACCGATTGTCCCTGGGCTCTGGACAAATAATGAAACCCTGAATAAGAATACTACTCAGCAATGCCATAATAAATAGGCAGGTTTTTTTATATAAAACGACTCTTGAGTTATTGTTATTGTATGACATATCTGAGGACCGCGCCCTGCTCCGAGATGGGTTGGTGCAGTTGGTCGCGCCGATAACAAATCATCAGACTGCCCATCACTCAACATAGGCTCCTAAACCATTTTACCTATGTAGGCTGAATGATTGAATACCTGCTGCCATGTGACCAATGCCGTTTGTTCAAGCAAGGAGGATGAAGGTGGATGTATTTGGATTCGACCTAATGTGAAAGCAACTTTTTGGTTAGGCTTCTCCCTCTGACGTGCTAAATACTGTCACGTGATGTTAGAACGCGTTTTCCCAGTTATGCGTCCTAGTTAGATCGATTTTTAGCCACCAAAAACCCTTATTACCAAATTTCAAAACATATATATTCCTTGTTTAATAGTATAGGTTGCTCGCCCACAGCCTACGGCCTTCGGCTTAGCACCTATAGTGGATAACATAAACAGTCAGATATCTATATTACACATTTCACACCTACAAATTCTGCCAAATTACTGAGATAAACAGGTAGATCAACGGTATCGAAGGATAGAAAAATCGGCCGTAAAATAAATATAGCCCATTAAAGTCCCCACCGAGGAGCATGGGCCTTTACCCCGATACGAGTAAGATTGAGCCATACTCTACCAAGCTGGCTCAGTGCGGGTTGATGGATGGGTGACGGGCCAACACGACTGTCAGAAATTATCAAGCTCAAGCTGCCCTTAGGGAATCTGAAACCGGGAACTTCTTAAAGCTTAACATGTCATCCGAAACACAGCAGCGCCCGAAACAAATTCCATAATAATTAATAAATACAGCAGATTGTTATAGTAGTTGTTACATGAATCCGAAATAAGAAGATACAATTTAGTATTGTTGGTGGATGCGCGTCTTATATGAACTTTGTACATGATTTGCTACAATTTGATTAACATATTCAGATCACCATCGGGATGTCAACTCAAATGATAATAAATAAGAAATGACGTTATATAAGTTTTGAGGTCAAATGGTCTAACTTAGGTATTTACACAAATTAATATGTTTATCAAATAAATTGCCTTGTAAAGTATTTTACAATATATTATTAATAAGCTTAAAATAATAGTATTCTATTTATTTGATCCAAATTTTTGTTAGCAACAAATAGAATGAATACACAATATATTATTATCTAATATATTATTTGATCAGTATAAAATATGTCTTCTTATTATATGATGAGAATTAATAAAGTTAATCAAAAAATCTACTAAAATTTGACTTAATATTATTATATATTTACTTTCGCAAAAAATACATAGGTACTTATACGCGTAATTATGTAATTGCATTTCTTATAGTCTATTCAGATAATCACTATACTTTAAAAAAGGGATACATTTTTTAATATCTGTAAAACAAAAATATTACTTATATGATGGCAATATTTGCTGACTACTGCGTGTTTTTTAAAAATAAATATTTGGTTTGTGTATTATAACACGCAGTAGTCCGCTAATATGTCACTTATATTGCCATCATTTATTTTCTATAAATTCTTTCAAGGTGTACGTAATAAGGACATGTTAAAAACAAAATAAAGGATTCTACGGAGCAAGTTTTTCTGTTATTTATATATGTAGGTATACATTTATTTAAATATAAAATATCTGAGGGAATTACCATGGCGAGCATTCGAATGTACCTAATAAATTATAAGTTCGAATTCGCGCATTATATAAAAATCTGATCTAGGACATATATGCAAACAATCTTGCATTGTAGAAGCACCGATGATAGATTTTAATAAAAATATAAGTTATATTTATTTGTTTTGTGGTTAGTAACAACTGTACTACTACTGTTTTAAATGCGTCAGGAAATTAATGTATAATAATTCAACCATTATTATAATACTTAAAATACTGTTGGTACAAATAAAATAAAATAAAATAATTATATGGAGGGAATATCACCTAAGTATATGGAAGATTACTTAAGTCTTAATTAATATTTTATAATATAGTCGTAAATAATGCCTGTGACCTTAACAGAGCGTAGGGGAACACAATCCATTATCATGATTAGCCGTTACACCTACATTAGCTAATAGGTTGTGTTTTGTTAACAGGTGAATACGAAATATAAAGAATACATACTTAACGGAATTTCAATTATCTGCTGTTTTGTTTGGATACGCGGCTACGATACATAAAAATAAAACCGTCAGGTACGGTGCTCAAATTAGAATGATTCCCCTTCACATATTTATGATATGTACATTCCAAAAGCCCGGCTCTGAGCAGATGATAAACAAGTAATTGAGTTCGCAGAGAAACAGATCGCAATGTTTTCATCGTAAACACAAAATTTAGTGCAGGAAGGTACCGACCAACATCGTGGCGAAGCCAAACAAGGGCGGCCAAGTGCAGAATATTCTCTGGCATTGCCCTGAAATGCCCTTGTAACAGATAAAACACAACGGGTCGCTAGAGTCTAGGGAGAATCCTTCAAAGGGAAAGCGAAGATAGGTCAGTTATAATAAAAGACCAAAACTGAACAACAATCTGCAGAAGGGCATGAATATGAAATATAAAAAAATAAAAAATAAACGTAAAATAGTGAAATAACTATCCCTATAATATTTCACAAGACCGATCGAAAGGCTTCTTCATACGGATCATTCAATTCGAAGAAACATAGCATTTTAAATCAAAGGAAGACCTTGAAATTCCACAATTTAAAAGTTTTTCCAGGAAAATGAAAAATCTTTTAACGGACTTTTCCGTGTTTCTGACAACTAACTGATTCAACGTGAGATTCTATTACCAGAAAATATTAACTTTCATGGTCTTCAATATACTTAATTGCACAAAAACAATAAATATTAAAAAAAAACGGACAAGGGCGAGTCGGACTCGCGCAAGAAGGGTTCCATACCATTATCTATTAAAACGGCAAAAAACACTTTTGTTGTGCGGGAGCCCCCCTTAAATATTTGTTTTATTTTAATTTATTTATTTATTTTGAAAGTGAATATATAACTAAATATTCTGTGAATATTTCAAGCGTCTACCTGTTGCCGCTATCAATATCGAGCAAATACGACAAAAAAAATGTTGGTTGTTTGGGAACCCACCTTAAATATTTATGTTATTCTGTTTTTTAGTATTTGCTGTTATAGCGGCAACAGAAATACATCATCTATAAAAATTTCAACTGTCTAACTATCACGGTTCTTGAGATACAGCCTGGTGACAGACGGACGGACAGACAGCGGACGCTAAGTAATAGGGTCCCTTTTGGCACCCTTCGAGTACGAAACCCTAATAAAAAGGATATTGTTCAAAGACGGGCTTTACAAAATACAAATAATCTAATCTAATGACAATATTATAACATCGTAACTGTGTTTGTGTTTGTGGGACTTATCTCTAACAAGAGATAGCCTTTCGAAAGACAAAATAAAATCATCTTTCAGTCTGCAATACTTAAGGTTCTTTCCCTAAATTGTGGCATAGCCGTGTGACACCCTGCATAGAACACTGCAGGAGAATATGAAAAGCTAGAATAACTGTGGCTTAAACATCACATCACCTGGCGTAAAGACATGAAGAAAAATATTTATCTTTAGCCGAATGGGCATCGGAAGTATATTATGGGCAGAAAGATTTTGTTGCAGAAGTTTAGAATAATGAAGAAGTCTTTTATAAATCAGCAAGAACGGTAAATAAATATATATATATATATATATATATATGTGTGTATATTGGCACTATACGTTGTACATTATTAACATGAGGTAAAACTGATCACGAAAATTACCCGTTGTAGCTTATGATCAAATCAAATGATCATCTAAGAATGATTCTAATATTTTATCGAAGTAGATTATGAACAGGCTAAGAGAGTATATTATATTATTTCTTATAAATATTTTGTTCAATTGTCTACCAATGAATATGGCGTTAAATTATAGACGACCAAATAGATAATCCTATCCATTGTGTTTTAAATGACTTAATTATTACATTTCTTAACAAATGAGATTATGCCCTATTAATTTCTAATAATAAATTTAAGTAGAACTATCGCAATGTATGTAAATAACTGCTTATTATTATCACCTCCAACCCCAATGTTGTAAAACCCAAACCTATATTACATATCTCGGTGTACAAAAATAAATTACTTAATTAAGTATAGGTAATATCATCGGTAGCCATTTTTTTAATATCTCTGTAGATGGAAAACGGAAATAATTGCATTCCAGTTATGATATCACAATCATACCGCATCACAAAAGCGAGTGTAATTTTCCAATGTCATGAATCATGATAAAGTAAGTAAGAGTATATGTTTTGCTACACAATTGAGATGCCCAGTTGTATTAAATGTGAAAATAGCATATTTTTATTTTCATATTTGTCATGGATATTGACAAATATGAAAATGTTCCGCCGATCGATGGATCAATCTAATTCGTTTAGCATTTACATAAAAGCATTCTGTTCAAATATAAAATTTAGTTCATGTTGTTTATCTACACATATATCATAAACCCTCTATAATGCGTTCTAGCAGCGCAAATTACGAGCTTAAAGATAAACCGTGTTACTACAAAAAATATAAAACGTAGTTTAACCTCAAAACAAACGGCAAATCCTATACATTTTGGTCTCTAAACGAGTGTTGAATTATGTTTTCGTGGTAAACGTTTTGGAGGTGGTTTCGTGGATCTGTAAAAATGTTAAAGTAATTATTTATTCCTGCTTATTAATTATAATAATTTATATTGTAACATTTTTTATTAGTAAGTAGTAAAAATTACGATTGCTAAGTATATTAAAATATCTACAGTAACAAAGAGATTTAATTGATTGATTGAGTTAAGCACAATCAATTTTTAAAAGAAATCTAAAAATCAATATTAGGGAGTTTCTACGCCCACTTCTCTCACAGTGATCCAATGAAGAGGCAAAAAATTACGTTTGCTAAGTATATGTTAATATTTACAGTAACAAATAAATTTGACTTTTTTGTTATTATGATTGCCTCTGCATTAACATTTCGAACATTATTTGACCTCAATTTTAATATCAGTCGAGGTGACGTTCTATTCGAAATGAAATGTCAATGCCGCAATGCCGGTCATCATCATAGAGGGCTTATACTACATGTGTAAATATAGCAATGTATGTAACTGAACATAATTAGGCAATAATACATAAGTAACTGTCACATAAATTACCAGTATGATACCATCGAGGGAGGGTCAGAACAAAGGCAACACGACAATCATACATTCACGGGTTCCCAAACGGGAGGGCGCGGAGTGATCCAAAAGGGGGCGTGCCGAGCGGCTCCAGAACTGGATTAGTAAACAATAATAATTTTACGCCACGGAATTTAAGCCGCCATTATTGCAAAAAATTTTGAATACTAACTTGGAATGCTAACCATGTGAAATTTCAGGTTGGTGCCGCTTCGGCCGTATTTTTTAACAAATGATATGATTTTGCACCTCCCTCGAATTTGCTAGCTGGGGCCACCCCTCACAACAAGTCTTGTTGGTTGTTAATAACCATGTTAGTATAATAAATAAATAGTATAATAAAAACGGTTGCTCAACTTAATAACCATGTGAAATTCCAAGGGCTGCTTACTTGCTTAGGTATGTGGGCGTATTGCTAGCTTAGCCTTTCCTCTCTCTCATAAGTTCCCACGCTGTCCCTTCTTTTTAACAAAATAATATTCGTTTTTAAGTTCACCTACAAGGGGGCGGGGGAGCGTTTAGGGGGCGCATAGTAAAAACGGGGGAGCCTATGTGATAAATGACTGTCAAATTGAGTAAAATTTCAAATTGCCCAACTTGAAATTCAAAATATTACAAAATCTCTCATCACAACGTATATGAATAAATTTGAGAGTTTTTGTAATTCCGGATTACATCAGAAAGTGTTATTGATAATTCTAACACAATACACGTTAAGATTACATCATTTTTGTATCTAAAATAGATACATATTCAAGCAAACTGTGACCTTAAATAAGGTGACTAATGTAATAACATCATAAATTTTTTACTTTGGGTTTAGGTTTACAGTAACCTTTTTATGGTACTACGTACCGTACTATTTCTCCTTTCCTACGAAACATTAATACAGTTTAACTAGTTTTATAAAACTAGGTATACAGCATTCCAAGAGATTTAATATTTCTCCAAAAACAAGGATTTTTATACAATGGGATAATTTCTGTTTGTTATTTCACATACGAATAGATGGCGTTGAAAACACTCTAAAGGAAAAAATAAGGGTGTCTTCAACGTCGCCATTTTGAAAAAAACCTGCCCAGAAAATATCTCATTCACGTCTAAAAATAACATTAATTTATCTTTATAACATTTATAATAGAGTTTATTGATAGAGAACAATTTTATTAATTAGTAAGGTACAGCGTGACATCAAATTAATGCACATCTTTAGATCACATAATGGTTCTACAACAATAACTACTAGTACACTGAATTATTCTCTACCTATACACAACAGTTTAGGAATAAAAAATACTAAGAAAATTAAATTAAAATTGATTTAACATATACTTACATTACTATGCAATGCAAGCTTTCCTAGAATATAGACATAACAATTAATTTAGAATCATAACTATCCGGAGACACCAATTATATCCCCTAACAACCATTTTACGACACAAAAACATGTTCCATTTTTTTCGTTATAATGTCAGACACACACACACACAAGTGAAGATAACAATACACCAAAAATCTATATTCTGCAAGCACGATTAACGCTTTACACGTGTAGAACTTGACACAGGAGCCAACAATCGACGAGGAACTAAAAGGCGAGCGTTGCCTCGGGCTGGCCTGACTGCGCCAGGCTGCCGCAAAGCAGCCAGGTGTGAAGCGTAGCCATCATTCAGTGTTGTCCCTGAATGGACGTACTTCTTACTGATCCGCCCAATAGCATAAATCTGCTTGGGAGATAAGCCACAACTTTGGTAGACGCTGATGTCTTTCCCAGACCCGTAAGCGGCGTGCATAATAACTCCGTGATCGTTTATGAGATTGTTCAAATGAGCAGCCTTGTGGCCCAGTGGATCAGTGGACAGGCCATCGGAGAAAAACACTAGTCCATGTGGAAAGTTGTGCTCGGCCAACCACGAGACTACTTTCCGTTGTTGCATATCTGGTCTTCCAGTTATGTAGAGGATGAGGTATCCCAAATCTTGCCAAAAGCGGACGACATCCACCGCACCGGCTCTAACTTTAGGATCTCGACCAGTCACTGATACACTTGCAGTAAACGAACCATCGATACTGAACACCACACACTCGGTCTGTGGTGGAACAACGGCTAAATGGAAGCTGCAGCTTGTATGGTCTCCTCTAACGACCAGTCGTAGGGGATAAATACCACAACCGAGACTTTGCTTATCTGTTAGCGTGTACGTTATTCTTCCGGTTTTGTCAGTCACAACAGTGGAGATTAGGTCCCACTCTCCAGCAGGAGGATCCTTCATCATATGAATGTCTACTTTCTCGCCGGTCAACGTTATCATGTCCAATGGACCATACATAAACCTTGCCATGAAGGTTTGAGGACAGCCTTCCTTGACAATAACATCATTTGCTCTATGATTAGCAGCGACATTCTTTAGTTTTACGGACGTTCTTTTTCTTATCCATTTTTCACGTTCTTGTCCCGGCTTGAACATGGAAGATTCTTTATCGTCAGAATGGCCATATAAAGCCAAATCGAAATGCCCGACTTGTCTCAGTATGAAAGCAATCACATCGGAACTTTCCCAGTAGCTTGCGTGGAACAGATGAGGTAAGGCGTTTGTAGGAAAACTAGACAATCCCTCTGGACAATACAAAGCGTAATCCAATCTCTTTGACCCCCACCATTTCTGTTGTAAAGCATTCATTGTCATTAGTGGAATGTTTTCGACAAGACCACTTATCGTGCTTAGAACTGATGCCTCTGAAAGTCTTCTTAACACTGGTGTCGGTGGCATTTGTAAGTGATCACCAAATAGTTGTGGGTGACTCTGAATCAGTTCCATCAAATGATACGGCTGTCCATTACCCAAGGGGTATTTAGCATACCTTGCAACATTTATAGGTGGCATATTAGTAAATCTAGCTGAAAGCAGAGGCTCCAATCTTGAGGCAACAGGATCTGTAGAGTGGAATAAGTTGTACACTTGTTGGACAGGGGCTTTAACAATGTCACGAGGTTTATCATCGGAGATTTTTCTTGAAGCCAATATGAGTGACAGTGGGCTTCCAAATGTAAAGAAGTCACTAACCTCAAACTCCAACTTTACTTGATTCTCACTTGTGGAAGACGATCTCCGTCTGGTCGTTGGCGCTTGCAAAAGAATTTTATTCTGATAATGTTCCGTTAAATCATTTGGTATTGTGATTTCAGTATCGAGGATGCTATTTTCACTGTCGTGTCGAGATTGGTACTGCATCGATCGGCACATAGCATCGTAAGCGAGCACTGAGCCCATGCTGTCACCCACTACATAGACTTGCCCGTTGAATCCTTTACCATCTTCAGTTTTTATAAACTCACTGTAAACTGCGTTTGCTGCACCGATTGTTTTAGTGACTGAATCATGATAATCTGGAGACGAAGTAGCAATTAGAGGAATAGCACCAATAGGTATAAGATCATTAGTTAGGGAAGGCGATTCGACAGTTAAAGGCGAACAGTCGAAACTATAAGGACTCAGGGTTGAGAGAACACCAAGTGCCTCGGTACAAATCGATGGACAGGACACCAATTTAATTTGTATGTGGCCAACCAAAGAAGGGTAGTGTTGTCGCATTACCGATTCAAAAGCTCCTTTGAATGTTGTAACATCGGACTTCTTCGCAGTCATGTCAACGTTGGCGTCGAGAACACTTCCAGCGTGGAATACCAGAATAAGCACTGTGGTTGGACATGAACTATGACCGGGTGTTTCTGGACAACCATCAATACTCTGGCGACTTTGTAAGGTTATCATTCTGCGAGAACCCCTTTCAGAAGTTACGCGTTTTAAGAATGAAGGGTTAAATATACTGTCCTCTTGGTTCGGATCGCCTTGTGTCGGTGAAATATCGATATCAGCTTCATCAAGGGAGCACAATGAAGACCATTTGTTTAAGGAAGACTCGCAATCGTAAAATTCATCTTCAGATCCGGTCTCCGTTTCTGACTCCCTCACAAGACTTTCCATCCTCCAGTTGGAAACTTGGACTTGCAGATTTTTTATAGATCCAGAAGATGATGATCTAAGTGCACCTATACTGGGGGCACTGAGATGCTGTGACGGAGGGGTAGATTCGGCAGATAGATGTTTCTGAGACACGTCCTCAACAGTAATCCTTTTTGGCGCAATAGGTGTAGTCACTTCTTCATTCTCTATGCTACTCATTGTAGCTGCTAGGGATTTAGATTTGTCTTCTGATACATCAGGGTCATCGCTACTTTCAGTTGTACCCATTTTTTGCTGCAAAGCTAGTTGTGTTTGCCTTTCGATTTTTCGAATGTCCTCCATTGTTAAACCATGCCACTCGTCCTGCCATGCCCAAGCTTGTCTATGAGCTCTTAACATAGTTTTTCTAAGGGCGACGTCATGGATAAATTTCTCTAATTTCGTTTGCATGCCCCAGTAGCGAAATTCTACCCTGCATAGTTTGTATGCACACATCAATGACTTGCCATTAGGAAGAGGTTGTGGTTTGCCTTGTACTTCTTGCCAATACTCCTCAAGCCAGTTCTCTGTCAAAGGTCCTCGATTACATTTCTGGGGTACAAAATATGTTGGATCTTCCTCTTTGACGTAATCTGCTCCATACAACTGATCTTTGACCACATCAATAACATCCACAACACGGTTTTTAATATCACTACCAGACAATTTGAAGACATTTTCTTGGTGGCCATTATCCGCAAAGTAATAAGTTTCTATTTCTACTGAAAATTTCTCAACAAATGGACAAGTAAACCTTGTCTTTGTATAAGGGTAAGCATTCCAAGCTTCTTCGGAGACGGTAAGGGCTGATTTCGGCAGCAGGCCTTTGAACCATCCAGGTAAGTGGCTACCAACGTGGTATATTTTTTGTGTATACTGACCTCTACCACCTGGGCCATCTTCATATGGTTCATTTACTAAGATTTCGACACCACTTCCTTCGCCGGTGCTTTCTTCTTTGCTCTTCTTTGCTATCATATAGAGCTGAGCAATTTGGTACTCCTCAACGGTGACGGGTAATGGTATCCTGTATTCCTTAAGAAGCATTTTGACTGCGTTTTCTCCTCACACCCTTGTATTAAATTACCTGCAACAATACAGAAAATAGGTATAAAATATACATATCTACAAAAATGCTGGAATGGATAAGTATTTTTGCATCATATTTATACGACCTTTTTGACGGAAACCTTGACTTAAATGGACACTCATAGTGTCGATGTTTTTGTCTGGTTGGTAACATATAAAAGCGAACTGATACAAAATAACTTTGACGAACTCTGTGACGCTGCGATAGTGGCTCTGCCTGCTATGCGAGAGGTCCTAGGTTCGATCCCCGGCTGTAAAACCTCAGGTCTTGGATGTTTATATTTGTGTGATGTCATGGTTTCTGGTTCTCACGACACAGGGTATCCTAGTGTGGGGCCAGAAGCAATGCATGTGCCCGTATATAAATATTTATGTTTAGGTTTAACTACACAGCACAGATGCTCTCATTTTTGCTGTTTGTAAAATAAGAGAGAGTGAAATTTCAAAAACGAGACCCAGATTTGAGAAGTTGTATCCCTGATTGTATATTATTTGTGCATGTAACACTTAGATAGGATAAGGTAGGTAGCAGGGGGGCATCGTATGGAAAAAAATATGTAAAAAACAATTTTTCAAGAAATAATACACACTACAGACAGAAATAATTAATAACTACCATACCAAGACATATTTTATGGTTGAAGAAAAACTGGATGAAACTTCTGAAATAATATACAGATAACCAGTAGATACCTTAGTGATAAAAACAAAACCTACCTACTGGTTGTAAGAATTACTTATCTTCGTGCCTCACATAACTTTGCTTGTGGACCCTAACTCACCTGATTTAGAAAATAGTAATTTACCGAAAATGTATTTAAGGTAAGGTAGTTGGTAGCTTCAGGCATGGATAGCCATGCCTGAAGCTACCAACTACATTCCTATATTAATTTATTCACAGCAACATTTTTTATTTCTTAGGAATTAAAAAAGTGGAACTAAAGGAGTTGGCTTGAAGACTCTCCCAGCATGTGAAAAACGAATTACTAAAATGGCACATGTCCACGAAGGCAAATTGTTCAGGAGAGACAAAAAAACATTTTCTGTTTTCGATAATAAAATTAAACATATATTTATCCCTTGTGGACTTTTATGTGTAATAAAAAATAAATGTAGCCCCTAAATGTCCCCGCCGATGGGCACAGGCCTTTACTCGGACACCAGTAATATTGAGCCATACTCCACCACGCTGGCTCAGTGCGGGTTGATGGAGGGGTTTTACGACCACTACCACATATCTATAGCAGCCGGGACCCACAGCTTAACGTGTCATCCGAAACACAGCACATCCGATAATGTTCATAAGACAAATTAATAATCTCTGGATTCGGTTTATCTTCAGGCTGCGCTAATACGACCATGTATCACAACAACGTAAGGAGTTGAAGTGGCTGCCGATCCGTCTTCGCCGGGATTCACACATCCTCAATTTTCTCTACAACCTTTTACGAAATTCTGCACGCTATCCAACTTTCCTGCGAGACAGTTTTCAATTCCTTTCTTCCAGCAGACCTCGGAGAACTCACGCAGTTCACATGCACACAACTCAACAGCACAACACCGCGCCCTATGAGCACCGTTTTAGACCCCGGGGCATTCGATTGTGGAATGCACTCCTCTGCACCATCAGGGACAGTCCTACTCTATAGTACATTACTTCAGAGGGAAGAAAGTGACAGTTCCATACCGAGATTATGGCATTTGCGCCACGAGCTTGCGAGGGGCGCAAACCATTTGAGGTATGGAACTGTACTTTATCCTGAGGTATGTATAGTGCTTTTTATTACACCTACGAGGAAAATTATAGACATAAATGCATCCATATTTTACAAAAAACACAAAGATAAATGCTAAATCAATCGAAGTTTTTGCGAAAAGGCGCGGGCTTTTCCTTTTTTTATTCGCCCGTTTCTGGAGTAGGCTAAGATCCTAAGGTCATGCAGCCACTTCTTCCGTGATTCCGCGCGTTTTATATACAAAAATAATTTCGTTTTTAATTTTCTGTATGCACCAAGGAGGTTGGTAACTGGTAAAAAAAAAACTGTATGTGGCCAGTAACAATTTACTTGAAATTTAATTAGTAGACAGTTAAAGTCTCTTTGCAGTATGACTGCTGACAAATAAAAAAAAAAAACCGGGTATGTAATGGAATTTCATACATACTTCCCACCCTTGGGTCGGAAGGATTTTCATACAAACTTCCATACCTTGGGATGAAAGGATTTGAAGGGCGGGATAAAGGCGTTTCTTCCCTCTAATTGGTATAATTAGTATGTATTTTCAGAGCAGGTGTGATAAAAAATATATTTTAAAGTCGCGTGAAGAAGCATTACTTCTCTCTTTAGAATTGTTGGTCGTATTCATATTGTCGCATTTGCGTTGAAATGTGCAGTAAAGTTAGTGAAAAGTAAAATTAATGAAAATTTATGAATGCAATGAAAGTCTAACTATGAGAAGCTAAGAGAATTAATGAAAATAAATTTTAACAATAACCAAATTTTAATTAATAATTAACCCAAAGCGCGAGGAGAGAGCGGGTGTTTGGCCTGTCTGATTCGGCTTGATAGGTGGCTAAACCCTCCCTGGGCGGATGGTCCGCGGCGCAGGTGGAAATTCGTTACGAAGTGGGACGTGTCGATCGTCACGAACTGGAGTCGGTCGTCACGAACTTGAGTCGGTCGTCAATAACCTTCGGTGTCATGTGAAGTGTGGACGTAGAAATTTAAGCGTAAGCGTCGAACCCTGGAACGGAAACAATAAGAGTATGTGTAGTATAAAGGTTCCATGTGATGTGCCCACCCTACGGCAACGGCAAGAGAAGTACTATATTGTAGCATGGCGTGGTGGTACACAATCAGTTACGGAGTTAACAAAAAATATTTAAAAAGGAATTACACAATATTATTATAATAATGAGCGTATTAATTAAGTTATTTGGAAAATAGAAATTTATGAAAAGTGGGTTAGCCATTTCCATATTTACGCGCAGGCAAGGCGCGATGATGATGCAATAAGCAATTCTAGAAGAATCCACAATTATCAAAACTGCACTTTTGTGCACACGATTAGAAATAGCCAATGATAGGAATGTGAACGATGAACATGATAGATGATGCAATCATAAAACATTAGGCTACAGAATGCCTAACAAGGAGTATTCAACACTTACCCAATATCGGTTTAGCACAACACTTTGAATTAACTTATGTATTGGGAAAAATGTGCCAAGGGAAAATTGGGATAAAAACGTATTCCTTTCTCTAAATACGAATATGGTCGTAATACCAGAGAATACTTAATAGTACTACGGACAGAAAGATCACTTCGCAATTACACTTAAATAAAAAGCTACTCTCGCTGCGCAGCAATAAAGCGCAAACTAGCTCGCACCTGCGCTAAGCACAATAATCGCTAAAAGTACTACTTACAAAAGTACTTATTTAAGTATTTTTTGTTGTTCTTATATGTTCAACCTAACAACCTTCGCTGCGCTCACCCCCTTTACCCTTCACCTAAGCTACCGCAGCGTTTTACGCTTTTACATACATTACAGGCTGCGCATTGGGTATTATATAAAATACTTAGGCAAAGTATACAATAAATGATATTTCATACATTACCTGCATGTTTTAGGTTTTGTCCTACTAACCAGTTTGAGGGAGAAAAATAGACTTTTTAGACAGTCTTTTTAATTAATTAAATTTATGCTATTCATGCTCGAAATGAGATCCTTGGTTCCTCACACAGACACGAGCCCGTCTTCGGACTTCTGTGGACGTGATTTTGAGCATCGAAGTTAAAATTTTATTTATGATTTAAGTGTTTTTGAAGAAAATTTCCAGATGTTTACGGTTAAGTGATTATCATTGCAAAACTAAACAATTATTGGATTATTTTACAATTAATTCTAATAAATCACTTAATAAGCTTTCTAATGAATCTTGATTTGTGTATCTGCTACGTCAAACTTGGTTTTTACAGACCATTGAAAGGCACGGAAAATTTCAAATTATCAATAAAATAAGTTTTTCGGACCTAATTTAACAAAAACAAGTGAAAGCTTTTTATGTGCAAATCTTCATTAACACATTCTTAGTTAATGATCTTTCATTTAAGGTATTATTAACGTAGATACCTCACAAATTCTTGAAGTTATGACCTACTGGCCAGTTTGAGGGAGAAAAATAGACTTTTTTGACAGTCTTAGTAGACCAGTTATTTGGCTCTGCCCCACACAAAATAGTTCATTGGGGTCAGGCCAAGGAATAGGCCCGTCTATGCCGATCCAGAAATTGGAAAAACAGTCGTCAAGATAGCTTCTCACCGCCTAATGCATCTCCTATGCACTAAACAGCCTACGAAATTTGAAATTAATTGGACTGAACTAAATTAAGCCTCTTTATTTCATTATTATTTTTCGCGATCTTCTTTTATTGTTTAAATGTGAATTGCTATTTCACTGGGATAATTTCACACATTATTTCTTTACCTCTTGGATTTTCTTCAGTCCGAAGACGGGCTCGTGTCTGTGTGCTGAACCAAGGATCTCACTTCGAGCATTTAAGAATGTGTGAGGTATCTACGTCAATAATACCTTAAATGAAAGATCATTAACTAAGAGTGTTTTTATAAAATTTGCACATAAAAAGCTTTCACTTGTTTTTGTTAAATTAGGTCAGAAAAACTTATTTTATTGATGATTAAAATTTGCCGTGGTCTTCCATGGTCTGTAAAAACCAAGTCTGACGTAGCAGATGCACAAATCAAGATTTGTGCATCTGCTACGTCATTTATTGGAATCAGTTGTAAAATAATACAATTATTGTTTAGTTTTGCAATGATAATCACTTAACTGTGAACATCTGGAAATTTTCTTCAAAAACACTAAATCATCAATAAAAATTTAACGGTAACACTTCGCCATACGTATGTTAGGCTCAAATGGTTCTAATTGGTCTGTACTGACTTCGATTTAAGTCTTTGCATCGATCTACCGGACACCTGTATATATTGCCAAGGGATTATATAAAATACCAGATTATACAGATTGCCGGTAACATTTAAAGCCCACTGAAAGACAGACACGTCGGACGGCTGGATGGACGGACGGACGGATGCACTAATAGCGGATGCTTAGTACTAGGATCCCTTTTAGTCCCCTTTGGGTATGGAACCCTTTTATAACGCCTCGCTGAACTGGTGATGCCGAAAATGTGTTGTATATGTATGTAACTTCTTTGTTTTTTAATATTTCATGAATGGTGAATCACCAGGGGGTAATGTGTGAGAATTTTTTCTGTTGAGAATATCATGATGTGCAACTTTCATTTGACTTGGTATTTGATAAAGATTACTGTTTACCAGAAAAGTGTTAAAAACAGAGTTTATTAGAAAAAATATCAGGCTAAAAGCCGGTGTCAAACTGACAAAAGCGGCTGCAAACTAGCATTTCTCAATGATTTTTAAGTTTTTTAATAAAAGTATTATAATATTTAATTATCTTATATTTTATATAATTACTAGACCATAAAATCTAAATCTGCAAATATTAGTAATCTCATGCAGCAAATAGTCTCCTCAATTTCATGGTGTAAAGATGGGTACCACTAATCAGCCGCCAAGTAGCATAATGACCCTACTTATCTAAATATTTTTCTCAAAACAGCAGAAAATACTACTAACTATCGTAACATTTTTATGATATCATTCTATTTTGAGACCATAGACTGAATTAAATCATTGTTTTCCCCATCACCATTATTTTACACAAAAAACATCGGACCTGTCCGTTTCCTTTGAATATTGATCAATCAGGATATAGCTCAAAATTTACCAAGCCAATTTACAATTTACCGTTATGAATCGCGATTTTGAACTTTATGCCAGGCAAATAAACACATTTGAAAAATAATTCCTATGGAGAGTTTCTCTATCCAAGCCAGGGGGAATGGCTAAATAAAAGATAGGTTGGGAGGGGCATCAAATTTGGATAGTCTACAGGCAGCAAATGTGTAAATCCACCACTGAGTAAATAAATCACAGTTATGCATTATATTTGACCTAAAATACTCTGCAACATGAGAGATAGAAAAATATGTCAAAAACCAGGAAAAGTTTTAAGGCACACCAACCGACAGTATAATTTGATTTGTTTTGTATCTTTATTTATAGAGCTTAAAGCTTAGAACATTATTATTTACAAGACTTTAGTCACTCTAGACTAGAGGACAAAATTAACTAACACGCACGATAAATAATACAATTGATAACTTAACCTACCTGCCTGTTTGATATAATTTTTGTTGATTTTACATCCATCCACATATACCTAATAGGTTTTATAATTAATTCAACATCTTAATTACTTAACTAATAAATACAAATAAATTATTAGCATCACAATGGTAATAGAGCATGGCTAAACTAACAATCTAAACGGTAGGTACCTTTTTGAGCGATTTACATTTTTTTAGCAAATTAATAACAACACAGAAAAAGGTGCAGAAAACTGCGTTACTCTTCAGACCAACCCAGTAGAAATAGTCATTAAACAAGGTGTGAAGCTGATCTCCTTTATACGAGCAAATTCACAATAATATAGTAAAATCTCACCTTTACTAGGCTACCAAGAAGTTATTCAACTCATTCACACATCGCAAGAAAATAATTTTTCATTATTTCCTGCGAATTCCCACAAACAAAACCACTGATGAACTTTGACATTTCGGAACTGTCAAATCCAAAAAGGCGTAATAGACACGTTTCTTTTCACACTTCCGCGCACACTGCATTTCGCAATCATAAGTCCAAAATTCACTTGGTAATTGTTTTCACACTTCTATTTTAGCCACCGGAACCTCAGTTCTCAAGTTCTGCATAAACTACAGGAATAAAACAAAGAGTTTCAGCACCTGTGAAACATGTTAGTAAATATGTATGTGTATATGCGCAATCGTAGATTGGAACGATGTTGATTCTGCGTGCGATGAGCGCCGTATTCATAGTAGATACTGCTAGTAGCTTCCGAACCGGCTATTAGGTATGTAGTTTATTCATTTTGTTACCGCCACCGCCTTGGCACGTACAGCCTCTTGTCAACGGATAAGAAAGTGTACCTTACACCCGCAAGTGAATTTGGTGTTGGTATCACCGTAGTGAATGAAAGGTTGTATTTGTTGACTCTGCTACTTATAGGTACCGTAAATATTTTTTGTCTTTGGAAGGACAGTAAAGTACCGCGACTTTCCGCGGGAGTTTCAGATTTGCGGCATCTAAGTGTTGGAATGATATTCCCCCTCCAGTCCGTGAAGTGGCTAGTAGGTGTGCCTTTGGGCGGAAACTCAGGGTACATTTGCTAAATCAGCAGAGACTATTCCTCCCCCCCGTACCAACCTCACGCCGCAATAAGACTTGAGTCAGTGGGACCGAAAACCCAACACTTAAATTTAATGAAAAGAGGGATTGAAAAGCGCGGGCCATGTTTATTTATTTAACTTTTTGTATGTGTCATATATAACAGCCATATCTATATTTACCATTATTGTTACCTATTTTTTATATATTCTTTATATTTATGGATTGTACCACGCCGCGGTCTGGGGCGCTCGAGAGGTAACACTTGGCGCTGACTGAAAATCAGCGTTGAAGGCCTGGCCTTCAACATAATGCTGAGTCAGACGCCATTTATAATGACAGTGACACACCACGACTGTCATTTCATTTTATATCATGTGTCAATGCAACTATTTATCTCTGTGTTTTGTTTCTTTGTTGTAATTGTAGTGTGTTCACTGTCTTTATAATAAATGTTTCTTTCTTTCTTTCAAGAAGAAATTTTAAATTTTAAGTGACCCAACAGGGGCGTTTTGTAAAACACCTAAAAACAACACAATTGGGTGTGGTGTATTTCGATATCTTAATTAGGTGAGCCTCGAGATCAGAAGGTTCTTTCAGCCTGTTAATGGCAGATTGTACCTACTGTAAGGTGCGCTGATTGTTAAGCTTAGCTTAACTTACACCTTAGTTAACATACCTGCCTTGCAAAAGCACCCAACCCCACCAAGATATATAGAACTACACAGGTTCAGTACGATTGCTTTAACTTTACCGCTCGGCACATCTCGGTTGTAGTCGCTGAGAGTGATCAAGATGTCCTGGAAACTTGAAATTTGTCACAGAGTTGTGTCACGAAGGGTATAATAAGGAAAATCTGAAAACAGCTAATTGACTTACGATTTAAAAAAATCAAGAAGCCGAGAAGTGTCGAGCGGTAAAGTTAAAATAATCGTACTGTACCGTACAGTAGCCGGAAAATAACTTGGCCAGAGCGGTGAGATGCGCAGAACTCGTTTTACACTTGCGTGCATCAATATTTCACCGCTTTTTGAGTTGTATTGTAAGGCCACGTACAAACGAAATTTTACGTAGATAAGCCAAGAAGGGTTAACGACGTTTACTGCTATATTAAAAAGGAAGCCGATCAAGCCGAAACTGATACACAATTTAACAATCTAGTATTTTCATTTTCTAAATTTAGTTTAACTGACTGTGTTTTATTTATTTCACTAATATTTATAAACAGATAATTTTGACGATTTATCTACTTTTTCTACTCAGGCAAAATACTGGATCAAAATATTAGTTACGAAAAAATATTTGCAATATTTTGGTGAATAATATTTAGTGTCAATTTTGATTAATTGAATAATCAGAGTAACAAATCTTAATTTAGGTGTCAGATTACATTGTTACCATCAAAATATGAAAATTAGTGGGAAAATTAATTTTGCATGTGTACATGCGCAAACTTTCCCCCACACCGTCAAACTCTGGCCAAGTTATTTTCTGGCTACTGTACAGTCTGTGCCATTCTTGCTGGATTCACCGGACTATGCATACCGCGCCTTCCAGAGGAGGGACAGAGGGACATAGGAAAATCGATAATCGTCCCCTATTCTATTCCATCCATTTCAGTCCCTCTTGATCCGCTGAACCGAATGCATGAAGGGAGGGAAGCCGTATTCTCGTGATGTGCGGGGCGAGGAGGGGGGTATTGTATCGTCTATTTCTGTATCATTGGCAGCACGAATTAATGACTAGCAGCAATGTACTCTGTGACTAGCAGGTATGCGGCAGCTGCGGTAGTGAACGATTTGGAAGTTACGGGAAAACAGGTGTCTTTGAAATCTAGGAGTTTGAGATATAATCCCTGAAATGTAACCCTACATCAGAGTTATACTGGTTATAGCATACCTATTTCTAGCGCCACTTTCGAGTTGAATGCTCTTTGCTTGCGGAGGGTTTTGGTCAACATGAAACACTGTTATTTTTAAAAACTTATTATTATTAACAGAACTTAGATAAACGTACTTAATTATAAATGCTTTACAGAAATGACAATAGTTTAACAACAATAAAAACTTACAATCTAATTGTAATTTTGTAGAAACATAAAATAATTTAAAAAACGGCAAGTAAAAAATAATCAATGTCGATTTAATAGAATAAAAAATATCTGTACATTTCAAAGGCACTTGAATAGCTTAGTTTGGAATAATCTTAAAGATTTACACTAAGGTAAACATCTACGGCCTTACTAATAAAAGAAGTTAAATTCACATTGTAACTTATACAGTGTTTTGTCTTGCTTTGACATTTGACATTTACTCGAAATATGAAAAGGACAATACACTGTATAAGTTAAACAGTGAATAACTTGTTTTATTAGTAGGCCGCTACATTCCTGATTGACTGTAGACTTGCAAGTCTCGCGGACATATTAACTCGTATGCTCAGTTTAACAGCCCTAACATTCCACATAAGCAGTCCAAACGTTATCAATGTAACTGCTGTAAATGCCAAACATATAATCTGACAGCAGATCAAAATTAAAGAAAGTATCCAGGTGCTTCAAAAGGTGGCGGGGGAGGTTGATCACGTCCGTCCGAAGGAAATACTTTCGTTCTAAATAATATTTTTAACCCATCAATTGTCATTCTACTTATGTCATTGTAATAAGTAAACAACTATAACTTCGATTTGTATTTTTGTAGCGGTATTTTCCAATAAATGGCAGTTTATTGGAAAATACCGTTAATTGTTAAGTATTTAGAAGTCATCAGAAAATATCCGTCCGTCCGTCTGTCTGTCTGTCTGTCCATCACCGGGCTTTATGTCATGAATTATAATAGGTAGAGTTAAAATGTACACAGAATTTTACACAAAAATTAAATGATGATTTTTTGCGTTTCTTCTTGGACTATACCGTTCGTATGCGAGTCCGGATCACACTTCGCCGTTTTTTTTGCTGATAAATTAAAATGACGTTCTGTCTATTTCCTACAGCTAAGCGTTAGACCAATTAGTCTATGCGACCAGCAACTTAGTGATGTCGACGAAAGATTTGTGCAGAGCCTCCACAAACTCCGTGCTGTTGTTGTGAGACTTGTAGCTGGTCACCGCGGCGCCCAGCTTGTCAGCGAAGGCCGAATATCTGGGGAGAGAGACATACACCGTCATCATCATCAACCTCTGTAGTGCTGTGCTTCCCAAGCCAGCGGTCCCGGGTTCGAAACTCCGGCTGGGGATGAAGATAAAATAAACCCCAGGTCTTGGATGTTTAAGAGTTTGTGACGTAGCTGTTCTGGACACAGGGAATCCTAGTGTGGGGCCAGAAGCAATGTATGTGCCTGTACGTAAAGGTATGTTATTTATGTAAGCATCATCATGCTCAGCCCGCATATCCCACAACGGTTGGACATAAGCCTATAAAATAATATCTTACAGAGATGAACCTGGGTTTCCATTCTGAGTACGTGAAACGGCTGCCGTGGTCAACTAATACGCTCGCCTTCCGACGACGCGGGATTGAATCCCTTTGCCGACTATGTACCAAAGAATTAGTAATCTATCCCAATTACATTATACAGAAGTTCTAGCATGGAAAATTGAGAAAACCTACACCCTCCATAAAAACTCCAATTATCTGCGGCGACGGGCTGTCACGCAGTGCGTGGGCGTAACGTGGTCATATACACATTACAACAATCAGAAATAGTGTGACCCCATATTTGTAGTCTGCTGTCAAGAACTCACCCAATACCAAATCCTTCTCTAGCCACAGGTCCGAAGCCGCCAGCGAGCACACTCGGAGATGACAACGTGCTAGTACTCAGTATGGACTTGTTCAGGAACTTGTACTCGTACGAGTCATAGAGCTCAGGTATAGGCAGATTGTTCTCTTCGGCGATCTTGCGGAGCGCGAAGAGGTGGCGGTCGAAGCCTGGAATTGGGAGAATATATATTTTTAAGGGTATTTTGGGCATTATAAATACACTGGAAATGAGCAGGACACTTGGCAAGGCATGGAGATGGACTACAAGGATCAGAGTAGTAGCCAAGAGGAGGCCAAATATTAGTTGGCAGACCATCTAACAGATGGTTGCACGAAAACCATAAACATTACATAAAACATAAACATTTAAGCATACAAGCCCATACATTGCTTCTGGCTCCACTAAGATACGCTGTGCCGTGGGAACCAGAAACAGCGACGTCACACACATATATCCAAGAGCTGGGCTATTTTAATTCTTTATATTTTCTTAAGGCCCAGTTCTAGCGGTTGAGGTGGGGGGCGCCGCATTCGCCCGTCGTCTTCTGGCTTAGCATCGGACCGCTCGGATACTTTAAAAATTAGGTGTTTTTTCCAATTTACCGAAAAACGGAAATAATTGATAATATTTAAGGATTGATACGGAGCTCTAATAGAGGAAAATTTTGGTATAAAAATTATAAGAAAATTCAGTAATATTATATTAAAATTATTGTATCTCTTTTTTAATACAGACTATGTTCAGGATTTTTTACGATCGAGCCAAATCAAGCCAATCGCGTAACGACATAGTATTTAAACTAGATTTTCTCTTTGTGAATAACATATATTTTTTGAGACCTATGAATTTAGTGAAAATAATTTTATATTTATTTTTGCCAAAGCTCTCTTCCGTGGTTTTATGTGATCTTGGGCCTTAACGTGACGTGACTTGCACAGGACCGAGTTAAATGGCGTCTTCTTTAGGAGATATACTCAACAGTAAGTTCCCTGACAGTCTAGCAATCATGAAATACCACTTCTATTGATTACGGAAATGGTGACCTTGGCCCATGGCAGCTTCTTTGACGAGCTCGGAGTGGTAGTTGGAGCACTCGGCCATCAGTGCTCTGAGCTGGCTGCTCGGAGTCTTGCTTGAGTGGAGACCGTCGCAAAACGCCTGCAGAATTGATAAATTACACTTTTAACGATGGGCACACCGACAGCGGAACTTAGAATTTCACCTCCTTCGGCTTAGATTTAAAATTAATAAGTTAAATAGGCTCTTAGTCGATGCGTAGAGAACTAACAGAGCAACATGCCTGATTATTTTTATAATGATTAAATGAATAACAAGTATATAAATTCAAATCCGGTGCGGAATTGTAAAAATATTTATTATGAATAACTTGTGGTGAATTAGCGATTGCAATCTGACACTATCAACAAGCTAGCATAAATAAACAACTGCTTCAATACCCCTATTTTGCATTACTTGAGATTTACAAAATTAGTAATGCGTCGCCTTAACTGAGTAAGTTTCTGCGGTAGTGGTCAGTATGGCGCGATACATCAGTGCGAGGTCTGCGTAAACTGGTCTCCCCAGATTGACTCAGTTGCCTCACGAGTCAGGAAGCTAATTTGGGTTTTCAAAAATCTAAGACACGCCGCGCCACTGGTTCATCTTAGAGCGACTCACATTGCGCATTGGGTCAGTCTGTCTGACTTGACTTACTGTATCACTGTCTGGGGTGGCGCCTGCAAGACCAAAATGCTTTCACTTGAAAGAGCGCAGAGATCGCTTTTGAAAGTGATGTTTTTCAAACCCTATAAATTTCCCATATCTGATCTCTACTCCTTTGCTAATGTACTGAGTGTAAGGCAATTATATATACTCCAGTCGGTACTCAGAAGACACCTCTGATTCGATCCTAACAGAAACCTTAAGAGAAGACAAGACATCATTTTCAAAATTCCGGGCTTTGAAACAGTATTCGCCCGGAAACAATTTTCTGTTCAATCGACAGTTTTGTATAATAAGGTCAATAGAATTTGTAATACATATGCGTTGCTTTTATTTGAATGCAAGATCCTGGTATCAAAATGGCTCAAAACTCTAGACTATGCATTCACTAAACAGATTCTGGATACTTATCAAGTAAACGAATATTATAATTACTGTACGTGACTTATTGTGTTATAAGAATTAATTCAATTGCATCAAATCTGCTTTTTCTATGTGTTAAATAATATTAATACACTATTAATTTAATAATATAATCTACACACAATTTTTTTATTATTTCACTAAATCAATCCAATAATTTATAACAATATATTTATTGATACACACACATGTAACCAAAAATAAATAAATAATAATACGATACGAAATATCTTACTTTATAATCGTCAAAGACCTATCATATCATATTACGTTCATACGCAGATAAGACTTCTCCCCACCACTTCTATACACACATTATACGCACTACACTCTACATCTCCTTCAGACACTCACTACACTCACATCTTCTCTCCACAATCACTATTCACACTACACAAATACCCCTATATTAATACCCTAAGTTTTATCTTGTAATAATATTTGGATAACTTTTAATGTCGATATGTTAAATTTATTAATTTTATCTACACACGTATCATAAACCCTTTTTACTGCGTACAAAAAAACCGCACGTTACGATCAGCATAATGTTAAACTACTCATTTCTTATCTGAAAAATTACACATTATAACCATAATGTGTAATTTTTCTACATATTATGACATTCAAATTTCGAACGCCGACGCCCGCCTGCGTGCCGCCCCTAGTTTGTCTGTGAAGTTGGTACTGACATTCAAATTTCGAACGCCGACGCTCGCCTGTATGAATTTGGTACTACAGAACAAGCTTAACAACTGCAGAGCCACAATGTCGGTCAAACATGCGGTTCCTGAACACATCAAAGAGAGCTTATGACATATGTGTAGATAAACTAGTGTATGTACAGTTACATATACTAGTTTACATAATTAGGCATTAAAACTCCCGAGTGATATTATTAGTGATACCTACTCTTGAGTTTTAACGCCCTCCATTATGTAGCAGTCACATAAACTACTCTAATTTGTTTCTTTTTAATAATGCGATAGCGATTATTTTGTTTCTAGTCTACATCTATCTATCTAATCATTGATTATTAATTGTATCACCATGGGAATGGCGGGGCTCTTGTAATACAGATTCTCTAGAATATAGTACAAGGCCCTTTTGTATATTTAGATAATGAAAATATTTAATGAATAAATTATTTGTAATTTGTAATTATGTAATGTCTCCCCTCCCGCAGCTCCACTTCCTCAGGAACCACTCAGCTAAGGGTGTTATTGCAGACCGTTGGTTATCAGAATGTAAATAGTAATCTTACATTATTTGTATAGATAAGCAGGGATTTCCTGAAATTTAAATGTCGGCATACTCACAGTTTTTATTTCAGAAACAGATAAGCCCGTCTGGTAAGCTGTCTACATACCCAAAAACCAGCATAAACATGAGTATGTATGTCTGAGTACTAGTACAGTATTATAGCATTTATGGTATGAGTAACAGTTGTGTGTAGATAACGTAATTTAATTATCTACAATAACAAAACCTTTGTTCTTATTACAGCTGAGAAATAATAATGAGCTTACGCGAAATAGACTGAGCAGCGAACTTAGCGCGAAGTATAAGGAAGAGCGTTATGCGTCAATCTGCTTTCCTTGTTTCGCTCGAAAGCAAATCAAAATTCGCTTCCCCGGGGCGGGGCGGAGGCGGAGCGCGGCGCCGAACTTATACGAAAATCGAGGTGACCACGGCTGAATTGCAAGACGCTGCACCTGGCCTAATGTATCAAACATATTTCACATTCATTTACTTTAGCGAAATGCTGTTTTAAATAGCCTTGTTTTTATATTTTCTCGCAGTAGATGCGAAAAGTAGAGTATACTCCTCGGGGTCAAAGATGTTTGGGCTTGGGCACGCTTGAATCCCTCACTACACTCAGGGCTGTCTTAATTCAACAACCTCGTTTCGCTCGGGAGTCCTCCGTTACGTTCAGGATTCAATACCGCGCCCGTGACATAAAACAGTGCTTTATATATACCCTTGGTGCATAATCCATTAATGGTGTGGATATAAGTAATAAGTAATAACTAGTCTAGATGTATTTTTTTCTCTCGGGTGTAATGGGCTATGTACACTTTTCTCTCAAACCATTTTATGGGCAGACCGATGCGAACGTCTTCGCCCGCCGCCTGCTGAAGCGCGACCGTTGTTCGCGTGCCTGATAGCAAGGGAATACACTGCATCTAGCCAATGCTGGCAACACATGTATCGCCTAATGTTTGGCTGGATGCTTCTAGCTGCGTACTAGACTGTTTAAATCCTTTGGTAGCAGCCGCGTGTTTGGCCCTTATATCTGTATGGTTCTACTATAGTGTGCTTCTGTGTGCCACGTCAAAATCCGAGCAGCCGTCAGTAACAAACATAATTTAGAGCAATCGAAGGGGCACTATATTATTGCCTCTTTCCCTTGAATAGAGCATAGTAGGATTACCTTAGTCTTATCAGTGCAAGGTCGCATGGTCTCCGTGCGTCCGTGTTTGAATGCCGAAGTGCTGCAAGACTCGTATGTGCCGACGTAGCTTCCTCTCAGGAGATGGTAGGCTGCCTGCAAATATATGTCAGGTAAACTTTAACCGCTTTTTACAGGGATTCGACGAATGTTCGGAGAAATAAAGGTCATTCCATGTCAATGCTTTTACTCTACCGATATATTGTAAAATTGTTCATACCCCGAAATTACCCTTCTGCCTTACGTGTAATATTATCTCGAAAGACGTTTCAGTGGGGGAGTTTATTAGGCTACAGCTCAAATATTAATTTCCAGCTTCCGAAGATAGGCGAATTTTGGCGTCGTGAAAGGTACGTCTTGTTCTGTATTTTCGTATATATTTATTGCACATAAAACGACATAAGATATAATAAAAATTGGTTGTTTGTAAAGCAGGTTTACGATCGAGATGTTTACGTGATAAGCTTCCGCTCGTGAGGATTCCGCGTGACAAGTTTCACGGAATGACTGGCAGCGCTCGAGATGAGACGGGAGATCGGTCCGTCTCTCTCTCGTTATACCTGCGATCGCGCTCGTGAGGTTTTGGTGTGACACAAGTTTCTGAACATGTCACCCGACTAAAACGATTTTAAAGACGTTATCACGTCAAAACAGAAAGGACATCTACAAAGGCATGCTTATCTCTAAATAGAGATCTCTTCCAGCAAATCCAACTGTATCTTAGTCTAAGAAACTTCTTTTAAGGATCTTCTTGCGAAACTTACCTGGAAGCCTAGCTGCATGACACAATCGGGGCTAACTTTGAACTTCTTGCAAGCCTCCTTGGTCAGGCCCTCATAGAGAATGTAGTCTATACTGAGTGAATCGCACCAAGCGTTGTACTCTGTCTTGGCTTTTTCTACAAAATGTTTCGACTGATCGTCTAGTTGGAAATCTAGAATAAATAGTATTGTTTGTTACTTAATTGCTGATTTGTTTTCCAGGTGACTAACAACTTAAAAGGCGACTAATTGTTTGCAAGTAATAAAATATCTTGGTAGTGATTAAATATTTTCGCGACAATTGTATTACATAAACTTCAAAAATAAGGTGTTACAAACCCAAAAAATGGCAGCTGCGTTATGGTAGCGAATAAATGGTTAGTGTCGATATCGGGGCGGAAGAAAAAGAAACTTAGATTTATTTTTGTCTAAAAGCAAAAAATACTGAGTTTTTTTTTCCTTGGCGCCCCCTTATCTACTCCAACCGAATAAATTACACAAGCCAGTTGAAATAATAGGCGAGGAGCTTTAAATAATGAGTAGGCGACTAATAATGTTAGTTGGGTGGCATAGTCATATATTATCAAAACCCTGCCATCTAAAAACCACTTTCGGGCTTTGATTTTTGGGCATCTCTAAATATTAAAACGAGAACAATAATAAGTAATAGGAATAAAAATAATTAAATAATAATAATATAATGTATAATTATGATGTATAATTAAATCATAATTTAAATGTAAGAAAAGAAGCGTCTGTGTTCTAACGGTATTCTCATATCGGAAAAGATCGTGCGGGTAGCAATATCTGGCCGAGACAGGAAATTTATAACTGGATGATTTAAAACTGGCATATACACATTAACAAACACACACATAAACTCCATTATTTCTTCTTCTTCTTCTTCAGCATTATTTACAAGGACTAATAAGTATACCCTCATTATCAAAATATCAAGCAGAGATAAAATAGAAGTGAAGAAAGTCCTGAACACACATTTCTTCACTCTAACCCTAATATTGCACTTCGGAATTATTCCGCGACTGTACTCATGCGCAGTAATCCCCACCAGTTTCTCCGAGCACTCTTTATTCCTGACGCGGGCTGTACTGGATGAGTGTCCGCTTCTGTGTGGCATTTCTCTCGGGCACTTATATGTTTCGGATGGCACGTTTAGCTTTAGCGCCCACTATCCCGGCCACTATCGCTATTCGGTGGTAGTAGTGGACTGAGTGTGGTTGGCCACTAGCCCGATACCACTCCATCAACCCGCACTGAGCCAGCGTAGTAGAGTATGGCTCAATCTTACTCGTGTACGGGTAAAGGCCTCTTCCCCTAGGTGGGGACTTCATCTGTGTGTTCCTAGGAAGATCATTTACCGAGATAACGTTACCGTCCTTCTAGTGCAGTTGGTTAAAAAGTATCCTATATGTTAATCTAGCTCAACTATCTGTGCTGAATTTCATTCAAATCCGTTCTGCCGTTTTAGCGTCATTGAGGCACACACACACACAAACATCTAAACATCGCTACTTTTACATTTACTCAATACTCAATACTCAATCATTTAGTTGGATTGAAAACCAAATCAATATGATTATGGAAATAAATTGATGTTTCGTGAGCATAAGAGTTCGTCCCCTCGTGTTGACGAAATCAATACGGTTATCATGTAAATATGCTCATTCATAAAAATAACCATATTGGCCTCGTCAACAGGTGGGTTTAGTAATTGGTCTATTCTTTTAACGATTAAATTTTCATACCCAGTATTTTTTTCAAAAAATGTCAAAAATTGTTACGACGACGAGATGTATTGACCCTTACTATCTGCTAGCAATATATTATTATCGATACAGTAAGCGTAATCTATCCAGCGGGATAATGCTACTATTTGACAAGCCTCGCACAAGCATATCGCAGGTTTCAGTAGTATAAGTATTGGGAACATTTCCAGGTGTGAGAGAATTTCCTAAATCTTACTGCCCTCGCCGTAGTAACTAGAGTGCGCCCTAGTAACACTATCCTATAACATTAAAAAATATTACAAAGTAACGGGCCTATGATAAATCCTCGAGGAACTCCAGAGTTTACCAAAACCTCATTTGATAGTTTGCCATCGAGGACAATGGTGCTTATCTTTTAGGTAAGATGCGAACCATCTGAGCAAGTCTCCTTTGATTCCGTTGTATGACAGCTTTTATAGGAGCAGCATGGTCAACCTTGTCGAAAGCTTTCTTAAAGTTGGTGTAGACGGAGTCTATTGCGATATTCTGGTCCATGGATTCAAAGATATTGTTGGCATAAAACAAAAAAAGGTAAATGAGTGTCGTTATGCTAAAGCCATGCTGTTTTGGCTCAAGGAATGATTCAATAAGGGGATAAACTCTGTTGTCTACCAGTTTTGTTTTTGCTAGGAGCTGCTTAAGTGAAGAAGAGCAGTCACTGCGCAATGTTCGTTCAAACAGTGTTGGCTGAAAGCTGTGTAGCAGAACTCGCTTCTCCAAGGTGACATTTGCTGGGAGCCATTGCAGGCAGCCGTGTATTAGACACTTTAGTTTTGAAGCCAAAAGACTTACACAGAGTAACTTATTTCACAACACCTACCTAACCTCGTGATGTTAACGTTAGTTCTCGCTGGCTGGCTGTCTGGGTTTATGAATGGATTCTTTGTCGTCTCTGCGTAGATGTCTTCGAAGAACCTAAGCACGGCGACTCCATCGCCCCAGGAATGCTCGAAGTTGATACCCGACACACCATCTTTAGTTACGATGAGACTGAATGATTTGTCGAACCATCTGTATTAAGAGTTGGAGAGTTTAATCAAAATCTATAGTTGCAAAATTAAATTGAAGAAATTAGAGCAAAAGAAAGACTGCTTTGAAAAGAAGAGGGTCCTTAGCAAAGCAGGTAGTTCATTTCTTAGAAATATATCATGGATATATTGTAAATAGTGATGCAACGAATACCTACTACTTTTACGAATACGAATACGAATATCAGACCTACTATTCGGTGAATACGAATACGAATAAGAGTATCTCGCCATGGTAATAAAAGACTAATTTATTTGATGAATTTCTATTCTCCTAATAATAAAAATTTACAATAGGCAAATTTTTATTTAAAAAACATAAAATTTGTAGATTTTCTGGTTTAAGGCGATTTCTTTTTTCAGTATGGATGTTTCCAGCTGTTGAAAAAAGTCATTCCGAGGCGACTGAACATGGCTTCAGTGAAAAATATTTTTGGGCGAGTTTTTTCAGACTTGGAAAATGGATATCTTCTCGCGTCGTCGTTGCGGTTTAGTAAGGCCCTATGCACACGTCGTATTTAATATTCGGTAAATGTCTACTATTCGGCGAATACGAATATTCGTATTCGTTGCATCACTAATTGTAAACAAGCAAAAATTATTTTTTTCTTCCTAAAAATCAAATAATGCAATAAGAAACCTATTTACTCCATCACCATGCAGATAATGCTTCAGTATCTGATGCTTATTTTCATGAATTACATCATCATCTAGCACCAAATTAAATATAGCTGAGTCTATTTTCTGCAACATATCCCTATTATTATCAGTTTGCTCTAAATGCGTTCTTTGCTTCGCCCAAGTATCTCTGTTTTGGGTTGTCAGCAGACCCAGAGGGTGGTCTGCTACCGGCCTGTTGTCATTGAGGATTTCTTTCAAATTGCCCATCAGTTCGGTTGGGGAAAGTAGATTACCTGTAAAATAAAGAATTATTAAGCAAGTTAAATCTAGTAGTATAGTTACACAGTTGCAGCAGCTAAAACTTCAGTGAAACTGTTGTGTAAGTAGATAACTAGCTGAACAATTCTTACAATTACATCATTCATTGTTTTCAAATGCTGAAAAATATTGCTGTCACCTTGAGTGAACAAAAAATTTAAGTGGTTGAAACATTACAGTTTAAGTGGTTCACAGCATGAAACATTACAATTTACAATTTGTAGGTATGTAGAATATTCTCTGCACTCAGCTTCGTACCATCAGAATCAAGAACATCAAAACTGTAAAAGCGTCCCTTCCTCTGTACAAGAACGTGTCTGCTGGTTGGGTCTCTGTAGATTTTGTCCTTATTCAACTGTGGCAAGCGTGTAGCACCGAACAGGCCTTCAAACTGGCTCATATCTAGTGGGAAAGCCTTAAATAGGTAAGCACCATACCTGGAAAAATCAATGAGAAGTAGATAAAATAATCAAAAAAATTCTAATCATGAATGTGATTTAACTTTCGGAACTCCCTGGACATTGTTTAAAAAATTATAGATAATTTGAAAACTTCAGACAACTATCTTAATTACATACAAGGATTTTTGATTTGAGGCCAGGAATGTAAACAAACAACTGTCATTTTCCAGTACAAAATAATTGTGAAAATATATAACCCTATCATTCAGTTTCTCTTTTAGTAAAATCTACTACAACACATGATGACATGATTCAAACAGCCCAAATTCAAGTGCAGTTTCATACAAAACACAAATAAAATGTAAACAAGTGTTAAAAAAAAGTTGTATGAAAAAAAATGCCCCACAAAAAAGACGTCCATACTTTTTAAATGAAAACCACAGAATAGCTTAGGCTGTCTTCAAACTATGGTTGGTAAATGGTAAACCCGATAAAAATACCACTAGGGCTGTAAAATGTTACAATTTCGGTATTTTTTTCTATGCCCGGTGTGGGCGCTTGCCAATCCAACGGATAATATGAATGTCAAAATCAAAGGTTTTGTTCTAGAAAATGACAGTTGTTTGTTTACATTCCTGGCATCAAATAAGAAATCACACTATAACTTAGTTAATTCAGTTTGAAGATTGTCCTGCTGTATCATTAAGGAATTGCATTGAAACCTTAGTAGTAATTATTTGCAGAGAAAACAAACCATGAAACTGCTTCTGGCAACATTCCAGTAACAGTTCTGAACCACTGTGTATTACTCTTTTTAGCATTCAAATGATACACCTCTGGTTCCAGAATCTTCTCTCTTAATGAGCACATGAATCTCACCGCACTGATCAACAAGTTGGTGGACCTGATCAACTGATTGTTATATTCAGGCCGCACATCATTTTGAAAAACAATCAATGGATTGTAGTTTATAGGTAGTGGTGCTCGTTCCCTCAGGTACAAATCAAACCAATAGTCCGAGATGTAGCTAGTGTGTTTGTTTACTTTGTCTTTCAACACTAGTTTGTTTTGTAAAGATGTTCCTTCGTTTGTTATAAATTTTTTGGTTCGTCTCTGTGCGTCTTCATATTGCTGAGTGCTAAGTATAGGTCGAAGAGCATTGAGGTAGCGTTGTCCTGTTTTTGATAATTCAGGCACCGGCAAACGTGGTAAGGAATTCTGGAAGTGCATTGTCGGTACCTTACTCCTCTGCAAGTATTGGTAATTGGCATCGCGAACTCTTTTCTGTTTACTTGCAAAGTACCGTTGTTGTGAACTTATGTTCTTGATGCTGACGTGGTTGGCGCTGGTTAATTTATTCACTGATAACATGGTGGGTCCGGGACTTGCTATATACGTTGAAAAATAATCTAATCTGGTCTCTACGGCTAGGGGATCAAACTTAAAAATTAAGTTCTAGTACGCGACGAACTTTGGACGGAGTCCAATTTTGTGAGTCTCTATAATGCCCGGCCCAGAATTGTCCGGCCCCAAAATTTCCGGCCCCTAATATGGCCTACCTTAGGTCCTAGGCTAGCCTTTAGAAGACCGCGGTCCGATGGGTAATAGTAATATGTATACAAAGTTTTAACCGTCGGAGTTAATTAGTTAACGAGATATTAATGATTAGTTTCAATATTTTTTTATGAACGCTGCCATAACAAATTTTACGCGGTATGACGCATTTTAATTAATATTTATTGCACTTGGTTGGATCTTGCTAGGCTAAAAGCGTGTGTCAATGCTTGGATTGACGGTTTTTTGTTTTTAATTTTCTAAACCGTGTGCAATAACGAAACGTTTTTCACAAATTCTGTCGTCGCCATTTTGAATATTTGACATTGACAACATTTGCTGAGTTACTAAAAAAAAACTCGTACATGGATTATTTCCAAGTAGGGTTGTAACGGAGCTCCGCCTCAGCTTCACGGCCGGTTGGCTAAGTATTGATATGAGAACGCAACTGAATGAAGTGAAGATTTTTTGTGCGATTGAAACGCGCGGGCGGTGGGTAGGTATGACAGGACAAGACTCAACTCGACATTCATCCCAAGCCTACTCGACCTCCCCACACTATGTCCCCCAAATATTGGCTCTTTCAGGCGCAACCCTCTTACATACGCTTTCGTCACCTCCCCCACCCACCAACCCACCCTTTATACCTAAATTCCCATCATGTATACCATTTTAATAAACTCGACAAACGGACGGACAAAGCCCCACAGTCTAACTTTAGCGCTCTATAACGCTGATAGTCTCCTTAAACAGAGAGAAGAAGTCGCCGATCTTCTCAATAGACATAAAATAGATATCCTCGCGGTCCAAGAAACTTATCTAAAACCCAAACATAGGCGCTTTAATATAGCCATATATAGTCTTCTCCGTACTGAACGCTTACCGACTCAGGACCGACCCAAAAACCCCAAAGGCGGTACCGCCATCTATAATGAAAAATCTTTGCACGTTTCTTTTATAGTTATCCCCCAACTAGATAATTGCGAAGCAACTGCCATCCGCATTGCAATATCAGGTCACGATCCTAATGATAATAGCTAATGATATCAAAGCCCTCTTAGAACTAGGTAGTACAGTTATCCTAGCTGGTGACTTCAACAGCAAGCACCAGCAATGGAACTGTAATGAGACAAATACCAACGGACGGACCGTACACAGACTTCTCGAATCCCTCATAGCTCCCTATGCCCCGACCCATTACCCCTACACTGCTGACCACAGACCAGACAATCTCTCCTACTGTATCTTCAAAAACATTAGCCTCCCAGTCAGGGACATAAGTGTACTTAGCGAGCTTCACTCGGATCATAGACCGGCAGGCCATTCGACCAACCGACTGAAACCAGGACCGTTATTAACAACCGTCAATTCAAGCAAGCTCTCAGCAAACTGGACCCAAGATATATGATTACGAGACAAGATATGAGATATACGTATTATCACCGTATTTGAACATCCTGTCCCGTATTACTACATGTCCCGTATTTGTCCCTTATTTCGACAAGATATGTCTTCATAAATCATGACCGCTTCAAGTTCAAAGGATATTTCTACTTTTATGATAAAGAAAGATTCGGAAGAGGAATTTTTAATCGCAGCTGCAGAGTTGACCACAGCTTATAAAGTCGTACGTCATCACCAATCCTTTAATTCTTTGGATTGTATTACCAAATTTAAAAAAGAAAAATAATTTATTGCAAAAGTAAAATCAAGTTCAAAATATGACTGGGCGAAAAAGTTATTTGATGTTAATTTTAGATAAAAAATTTAAACATGTAACATTTGGAATAAAAACTTTGATTTCATCATGTAGATTTTTTATTTTATTTATTTTATAGTTTTAATAGCGACTACGGTTGAGATAAGATGGTATCTGTTAGAAAACACGATGTTGTCTCTCGTTGTCTCTCACTATGTACACATGCGTGCTATGTATGGTGTAGTTGAAAAGCCGCATGCCGGCGTTGAAATGGCAATAGACCACCAATGGCGGCACCATTGCAGAAAAAAACACATTGATCCTTTTTATATATATAGCAAGTTTATAATAAATAGACAATAGTATATTCGGAACGCTTTTTTTTTTTGTAATGTTTTTTCCTTTATGGAAAAGGCTAAGAGCTTAAGCCCATACCGCCTGATCTTATTTTAATTTCTATTCGGAACGCTTTGAAAGCGACGGTAGACGTTGACACTGACAGATGACACTATTTTAATACAACTCTTGTAAGTTATTGTCATTTCGAGTCGTAGACAGTCGTATCAGTTATATTAGCTTTATGTTGGGTGAATAAGTGAGGAAATAAAAAATAATGGAGCGCCAAAAGTCGCTGTTGGTTACTGTTCTAAGTTTGATTGTCAGCGTCAGCGTGACAGCTTTCACTTTTGATGGCTTGCTCACAGTGCCGACGCTCAAAGCATGGGCGATGATAGCACAATATGGCGGCGTTCAAGATGTCATTCATGACGTCATATCAACCATTATGTGCTATCGTTGTCACGCTAAAACTCATTCGGAACGACCTCGTAGACGCTGTAATCAATTATAGTGCTATTCGGAACGCGCCTGTCAGTCAGTCTGTTCTGTCACAAAGAGTATAGGTCTGTCATTAGTACAGAGTTTAGAGGGATACCTAGTTACCTACTAGCCATTAGGCCTCGGTCAGTAAAATAAAATGCCGAGATTGCCAAGATCGAAGAACTAAAAATATAATACTGGCATATGAGCCAGGGCTCACACAGAGAAAGTGATCACTGCGTTGTGGAGGTTCGTTAGTTTTTCGTGAGAGACACACAGACAACTGAAATCCTAAAATAGACAGCATAGGAAGGATTAGAAACAGACACACGTAAGAATAAACCTCTACAGTTAAACCTACTACCGCAGTGCCACACAGCTGGGTTAGTTACATTCCAATATTTATATTCTTGTTTCAGGTCATACCAAGGCCATCACGATGAACGATATTCCCGAGGAAAGTAACAATAGCGGCGTGGACCTCGATACGTTGGACTACCTGCGTGGGGTAAAGTCGTCGACTTGCCTGCTGCTGCCGACGACACCCAGTCCACATCCGTTGGACTTCAAACATCCGCTTTCTGACACGAATGATGAGCCGTTCTTGACTCTTAATGATGATCCAAATAACCTGCAGAATATTGGTAAGTTGGTCTGATAACTACAATATAAGCTTGCCAGGGTTCATGATGGTTGTTTCAAACTATATTGATTCATAAAATAGGTAGGTACAACACAAATTTTATTATATTTATTGTTTTTAATTGGAAAGAATTAAGAATAAATAAAGAATAAATTTGATTTGGTCAGAGTTTTGATAAGGGGGCGGAAGCCACTACTTATCTACACTCCAACCGGTTGATTTGACATCTATAGTTGGTTGAATTATTTTTCTTAGTTAGGTATAAATTTACATATGCATAAGTTCATATTATGTATTGCACAGAAATCATAATGGTTAAGTAACAAAACATTTTATAATCAAAGATATTGATTGATAAGGGGGCTGAAGCGGCTTATCTCTAAAGAGAGTTATATTTCCCAAAAATGGTGTAACATTGGCTAAAATATAGGATAAGGACTAACGCTTTTGGACTTCATGTTTTTTTGTGGATAGGTCTCAATATAAGAAGTAATTATGCAATGTTTTAACTTTCGAAGATTCTTAGTTTTTAGAAATTAATTAATGAAAATTGCAATTTTTTTGACTATTTTTGCCTTTTTTTTCTGGCTGCCAGAAGCCCAGTTGAAGACTAAAATGGTGGTGTAAAAACAAGTCTGTGGTCTAAAATTACATGCAAAATCGATGAAACAGAATGTAAAAAAAAAGGAGTGCGAGTTGAACTCGCGCACGAATGGTTCCGTACCACTGTACAATGGTTTGAATTTTAGATAGCAAAATGAGTAATTGGTGCGGCTACTTTCACATTCCATGTACGTAACCAGGTGCATTCATAAGTTTGTATGTGGTACTGAAAGAATTGTTGTATGGGAGCCCCCTTATATATTTATTTTATTCTGTTTTGAGTATTTGTTGTCATAGCGGCAACAGAAATACATCATCTGTGTAAATTTCACTGTCTTACTATCACGGTTCATGAGATACAGCCTGGTGACAGACTGACGGACGGACAGCGGACGCTTAGTAATAATGCCCCGTTTGGTACTCTTCGGGTACGGAACCCTAAAAACGACGCTATTTGCCGTATATGAAATTCGTTTTCCTTCATTCCGTTTCTTCTCGAGTTTCGTGAATGTTTTGTTGCGTTTTGTTTTGGAATAGAAAATCTGAATCAGAACAACTCACTTCCTAGGCAGTCCTTCCTAGGTAGTCTTGTGGCTAGACTTTATAGAGTGTTTTTTGAGCCAAAGCTAAGGTGATTTCGAAATAATAATGCGAAATAGGTTACTTTCCACCAGAATTATATCAAAAATTATCTCTGGAGAGACCTAACCTCAAAATTTTCAATCATAAATATCTCGAAAACTATGCTTCTCCGCAGATGGGGAGTGGTATGCAAGTGTAAGTGTAAGTTTTCAAAGTGCTCCTATATATCTTCCAGATACATCGGCAGGTGATTCCAGTTCTTCCGCAGATTCCAACTCTGTGGTCCATGACCCCGTCAGTGCCCAGCTGATCAACAACATTAGTATGCTTGAATACCAAACACTGAGCAAGAATGGAGATCTTATGATGGGGCAGGTATGTTTCATCAATATTACTAGTGGCTCTGAGTGCTGTACACCACGCGAGTCTGTGTTGCACAGCTTAATATATTTTTTCATTACTATCTACCCCCTTACCCCCCAAGGCCCAACCCCTTGAAATTTATCAGATGAAAAAGTTGTTTGAAAAAAAAAAACGTTGCGACTGTTTCGTGACATTTCACAAGAACTTACATCACTCACTCTCAGCCACTTAAAAAAAAACTGAGTTTCCAATAAAAAAACATATGTACCCATAATTATCAAGCTTGCATACAAAATGTCAAGAGAATCGGTTGAGAAATGCGTCCTTTAGAGGAGAACAGCCAGACATCCAGACAGGCAAGAAATCATTTTTGCCAAAGCTGAAACACCAGACCAAATGTGACCGTGCATGTGCCGTTATGGCGGCTGGAAGTGCAGTAACTATGACATATGTAGTTTCGTTCATTGATTTGCATGGAAAAAGGGTGCTTTTTATGCTATTCTATTCATTCTCAAATAATTAAGACGATAACTCATTAAACAAATTAATATGAGATAAAAGATATCTCATTTTACCAGTTTCATATTTTCGTGGGTTTTACCTATATATCTGTGTGTGTTACCCATTTCGTTAGCACGCGCTGCAGCCCAAACGACATGACAATTTCACTAACCATTCTTTCGTCCATTTTTTTGGGTTTTCTGGTGGAGATGGCAACAATAGTAGAATAAGTAGCCGCAATGAGTAGAATGTCTTCAGCATCAAAATAAATATGTATAAGGCACACTTTGTGCACAAAGGCCTACTACAAAATTAATGATCGGCAAAACTCGGAACAACGATAACACCCGAATGGTGCCGATGTGTCTATGAATTACTGTATTATTAAATTACGTGTAGGTATCAAATAAATCGCATACTTTATTTATCAATGTCAAATGTGAGTCAATGTCAATGTCAATGTACTGAGTGCGAGTGAAGTAGTAAGACAAAAACGAACATTTCCGAGAAAATACGAAAGGAAAGGATTATTCACTACATCTGTACCGACATCTGGCATTAAACCAGTTCATTGCACCCTATATATTATGTACTATGTAATAATTAGGCACCTACTTAATGTTATATTATGCTTGCTTGATTATTTTACGTTCATTAAGTCTCAATTTTTGTGCTATTAGGAATAAAATCTTTGAACTGAACTCATCCCAGAATCCATTTTTTCAGAGAGATTTATAACTCGGTGATAAATTGGCTTGCCCGATTTAAAGTAAAGCACAACTGCGCGCGGCCCCGTCGATCGAAAAATGAAACCCAATTTTATTGACGCCTTGAATGTGGCAATTTTTTTGGATGAAATTTGACTTACGACAATGAGATGATGTGTTGTAAGTCCAATTTCATCAGACCTTTTTCATCAGTTCAAATCACCTTGAGTGCCCACCTTAATAGTGGTACAATACACTGATTTACAGCTCAGAAGAAATAAAACACACCTTTGGTCGGTTAAAGACACCCTCAGTACAATTGATTTTCATACCCTGCATGCTATTACCGTAGCACAAGGTTGAAATTCGCGATGCATTTTTTAGGATCTTCAAAGCGAAAGGCGTAATTATTCCCATATGGGGTGGCAGAGACACAGTGTCCATGGTTAAACAGAAATTAGGGCCCAGCGCCCGTAGCACGTATAACACCACGGGGTGTAGCGACTCGAGAAAAAGAGAGACAGAGCATGCGCTATTAATAGCTCTCTCCCTTACGACCACGCGTCGTGACACCCCCTCACCGATAATGAGCTACCGGCGCAGAATAAATCAAACTAAACTCAGTATATATTGGTTCATGAAAATTTTATTTACAAATCTTTAGTGCTTCATTGGCGATAATTGAGAACAATAAAAATATGTCATTGAAATTGGTCGTACCGGACTACACAAATGAATTAAATAATGCCCATTCTAACTACGCAATGAATCAATTAATTTTTGTTCGCTTCACACGCGGGAGAGATAAAGACATTGCATGTACGTCTTTTTATTCGGCGTACCTTTTGAGTAATAATGTATAAATATACTAGAGACGCTAGCTCGAACAAAATATGTGCCCGGCCTCTTGACGAGAGCGGGCGTGTCAGTTGTCATAGATAAAAATGTTTGCGCTCAGATGCGACATGCCGAGGACGTACAGTCGCCAGTAGTAGGGTAACATTGGGGGTTCTGCATCACAAATTCGCGCCGCTCGCTTCGCTCGCTCCGCTCGGTTTGTGCTGCAAAACCCCACAATGTTATCCTACCCTGCAGGTTTTAAACGGCAACCTGTTTATTCTGAAGTGTGTCTAATTCATACTGCACCTCTTTTCTATTGACTGATGACGACCTGAGCTACAAAATCTTATTGTACGCTATGCAGTTAACAATTAGTCTGCTTGACAGACATAAAATAATGAAAATTGTGTCCACTAAGTGATCAATAATTTTCATTTCAAGATATAAAAAATAGCAGCAAAACCTTCGCGTTTCGAGAGATGTCTTTACTTGATACGTGGTATGTGGTACGTGGCACTTGTTGCGACATCTCTCTCAACACTTAGGTTGGTCTGGTATGTGGCATATGGTACTTGGCACTTGGTATGTGGTACTTGTTCCCTTGCGGTTATGTCTAAAGCTGCTTTCGGGTTGCCCAAACCCTAATCACCTCAAGAGACAAATTTGCATGGTTGACAATGGGACATGTATAAGAGCAGTAGTAAATCGGGCCAATTTAACTAAAGCATCTCACACAGAACCAGTCTAACTGTAGTTTATCTTACACTTCTTATATACTAAAAGAATGAAAAACTTTGATAGCGCGATGTAGGACTTGATTCATTTTATACTGGAGAATTAAAGTTTTAAACCTGAATCCATATTATGATGACCCTTGGAACTCTGATGACAAGGTTGTGACGTATTTCATTCACACTGCATTTGTTTACTTAGAGATGTCGTAGCCATATCGTCGATTTGGCCATATCACAATATGGTCAGAAATGGCTTGACCATATCATGAAATGGGTTGCCATATCATGATATGACCTGTTTTAATGAAAACATGTCTTTTAAAAGCATTGTTATTCAGCACTGCATGATGTTTTTTTTGTGTTATACATGTCAAACTAACACGAAGACTATTCGAGGGCTTCGCTGCGCTCACTCCCTCTAGTCTTCACCTAAGCTACCGCAGTGTGTGCCCTAAAAGATTTAATCGATTTATGATATTTCACGTTTGGCCATATCGTGATATGGCCAATTCGATGATATGCCTACGACAGAGATATTCCTTATAAGTGTTCCATGTCATAATCATAACAAACTTATGCATATAAGGAGCTATCACGAATAAGGAAGGCGCTATGCGCTTTATACAGGGTGTTGATTTGTAAAGTTACGCCGAGCTCAGAGGTGGTTAAATACATGATACTAAAGCAAAAATAAATTTTTTTTTTCAGTAAAAATTAAATTAATATTTTTTTGATTTTACAAATATTAAAAAAACATAGAAATGTCGTCCAAAAAGTGTTGCACTGGGTGGATTGAGGTTCAGGGCGCGGGGAAGAGTCTATTAGCACTCGGGCGCGGTGACTGGGGGGGTGTATCCACACTTTTAGGTAATTTCAGGAAAATTTTCAGATGGTAAACTATCGGCTCTGAGTCGGGTGTAACTTTACAAATCAACACCCTGTATGAATCCATTGCATTGAGAGCTCAACATAATTCAGTTATCCTAAACAATTGTCTCAAAAACCATGCTCTTAAAAACCCTGCTTACATTGAAATTTTCACTGCTTGTTTAGAGTGGACGATATTTTTAATGATGCCAATAAACCCATCAATGTATTTAAAGGTACATCTCATAACCATTTAAAAATTATGTTTCTAATTACACACTTGTCCTTATCCAGTACAACCATTGACCAAATTCAGTCAGCTAAGGCAGCGTTCATACAATGATTGTTAATAGTTGGAAACAAAATTGATAATAAGTACTTGAAATATACTAAGTATAAGGTTCAAAATCCTATGCCATTAGATTTTTTTAATTTTTTTTATTACACCGGTTAACAGTATTTTTTCCATTGAAAGTTCGATGTTGATGCACCTTTATAAATCAAAGCTTATAAATATTGATGCAACTAGATGAAAGCCGCTTTTCTAATACTTGCGTCGATATCTTCGAGTGAGCTCGTGTTTTGTGAATTAGTGCTGCTGAAGAACTGAAGACATAAGTATGTAAGTTTGATTTTTTATCACTTATGGATCCCGCACTTGGATACCTTGTGTCATGGGAACCAGAAACAGCGATAATACAAACATGTTAATCTCTAAGACCTAGGAAGGTTTTTTTGTCCCAACGGAATTAGAATCCGAAACCTCTAGCATGGTAGGCAGACGTACAACCGCTGCGCCACCGAGACCGTTTTTTTTTTTTTTTTTTTTTTTTTTTTTTTTTTTTTTTTTTTTTTTCATTCTATTAATATTTTAGGTGGTCCAGCCCATTTGATTCTGACGTAGACGAGGAGATCAGGAGCGAAGTTCAGAAGAAAAAACCTGCTGCGAAGGCGAAAAAAACTTCAACCCCTAAAGCGAAAAAAGCGGCGGCAATCCCAACACCAGCACTAACTGATGCCGGTTCTGAGTCGGATGAGGAGCCCATTCCTTGTGCTCAGCCCAAGAAACGGAAGAGAATTGCTACCTTCCCAGATTCCGAGGTAAGCTTTAATATTATTTTATTTAAACAACCATTTCTCATGTTTTAAACTAAATGTAGCATCTTGTTTGAATAATATTTTATGCTCGTCTATTTTAATTTTTTAATCATTATTTACTTTTATCTGTAGCACAAACATGTAAACATTCAAGATCTGATGTTTGTTTTTTATTTAGTTATCCAGCCGGGATTCGAATCCGCGATCCCTCGCATGGTAGGCAGACGCACAACTTCTGCACCGCAAGCCCCGCCCCTAATTTTATTTGTAATTACTTTGATTAACTTTTGATTAAAGATATACCAAAAATGTTTCGTAAAAACAATTTCCTCTTATCTTAATCCAACTTAACTCACAGTTTTAAAATAATTGCTAATAATAATTGATTGACATGCATATTTTACTAGTGAAATTACATTGACAATGTAAAATATATTTTTTTTAAATAATAGCGAATGCCTATTTCACATCTTTACAGGATGAGCTAGAGCCGATTCGTGCATCAGCGCTCAAGAACTTTCTTTCACGTCGCACCGGCTCGGGGTGTTCATTCCAGCCCGATCCTTCACGTCGAGGCGAATATTATGTGGAGCTACGGGTGTACAACAGCCGTGAGTTAGAGGGAAGCAAGTTAGGAGATCGGGACAGATGTAAATTGGCTTTGATACATATGAAAACGAATGTAAATGGAGATGCTCCCCTATGGCATTCGATTTCAAAAGTAGTTACTGATAGTAAGGAGCAATTCAAGGGAGTAAGACCAGTCATTTATCCTTTGAATATTATGTAATGCAAAGCTGTCGATATCCGAATATCGCAAGCGTAAGAATCAGCCTCCGTCTGTCATTTATCCTTTGTTTTTTTAAATCTTAATATTTTTAGCAACTTATTAACATAAAAATTCATGTAATCAATACAAGTCATTGTTATAATTTTTTCATCGTTCACATAATTTGATATTTTACTAATCTTTTACAACAGCAGTATTTGATTAAATAGATAATTCTCTTACCTACAGATAAAAATGGTTTATTGTCAAGAATGTCAAGCATATGTCTCACGATTATCTTCTCACAAGAAAAGTAGCATTCACAAATCTAACTGTTTGATACGAACTGAGTTAAGCAATGTTAAAATAATAGCAACAGCGTTTAGAAATAGAATAATCAGTTATAGAGTCAATCCTGAAAAAGAATATCTTGTACCTGATTTTTTTTTGTCAGATAACTATTCTACCGTTAGTAATCTTATAAGCACCCTTCTAAGAAAACATCGATCGTTAAAAGTAAACATAGAACTTTTTATTACATATAATCTACCTAAAGATAACACTCAATCTTTAAAATCATTTAACACAAAATATACCATGGTATTGCAAAGTACTGATATTTCCGTTTTATACCATGATTTATCAAACCTTTTGCTAATGAAGTGCTTAGAGTTTGAACACGCAGAGTCGGGGTGGACTATAGAGTCAGTAAGTCATTTGGAGATAAACATTGCGAAATTTAGTCCGTTGAAAGCAGGATCGTACATACCACTTCCGAAAAGTATTCAAAACACAAAGTCTTGTCTAAATATAAAAAATAATGATGAGTACTGTTTTTTGTGGAGCATTGTAGCACATTTATATCCTGCAAAAAATAATCCCAATAGACTTTCATCTTACCCTCATTTCTCTAACTTTTTTAACACTTCAGGAATGTCATTTCCCCCCAGCTTTAAATGTATTAAATGGTTTGAAAGACATAATACGGGTGTGAGTGTCAATATTTATGGATTAGATGAACATGGTAGTATAACAGGTCCTCTATACAAAACTTTGCGAAGACGTGTTGAGCATGTGAATTTGTTATTTATCAGTTGTAAATCGAAAAATCATTTCTGTTTAATTAAAGATATGGGAAAGCTCTTACACAACCAACTCACGAAACACAAATCACGAATTCATCTTTGTGATGAATGCTTCATGTACTTTAGTACAGAAGAGAAGTTAGCAAGTCATAATTGTGCAGGGATACAGACTGTTCTTCCTGAGGAAGGCAGCAAAACAGGTTTTTCAAATTATGAAAGAACACAAAGGATTCCAATAGTGATATATGGTGACTTCGAGAGTTTACTCCGCGAGTATTCAGATAAACATAAATCCACTCATGTAGAGAATGTGCAGGTACACGAAGCAACTTGTTTCGGTTATTTCATTTGTTGTAAGTCTAATCCAGAGTTAAATGATTATGTTTCCTACAGGGGTTCCAACTGTTCTCAAAAGTTTTGTGAGTCAATTTGCAAGGATTTGCTTCGTTTACATAAAATATTATCTGTACAAAGAGAAATGACTCCCTTAACAGAAGAAGAAAAATTAAGAGTGGAAAATACAACTAACTGTCATATATGTAAAAAATCATTTTCTCTCGAAGATACAAAAGTTCTAGATCATGATCACTTTACTGGGAAATTTAGAGGACCTGCACACAATTCATGCAATTTAAATTGTAAGACTTGTCCATTCATTCCAATAATTTTCCATAACCTTTCTGGTTACGATTGTCATCTATTTATTGTAGAGCTATCTAAAATATGTGGTCGCATTAAACTATTACCAAAAAACAAAGAAAAATATATTTCCTTTACAAAGTTTATCCCACTTGACAGACAACATACTGCTCAGCTGAAATTTGTTGATTCTTTAAATTTTTTGGATTCAAGTTTAGATAATCTCATTAAAACACTTGAAACCGAAGACTTCATTAACTTAAAGTCATTTTATGAAGATGAAAAGATGTTTAATTTAGCTCGGAGAAAAGGTGTCTTTTGCTATGACTATGTAGATTCGTGGGATAGATATAATGAGACCACATTACCAGACAGAAACAAATTTTATAACAAACTCACTTCTGAGATTATTACCAATGATGATTATAATCATGCTATGAATGTTTGGGAAACATTTGGAATGAAAACTCTTGGAGACTATACAGATTTTTACTTGAAATGTGATGTTTTATTACTTTCTGACGTATTTGAAAAATTTAGATTTATGAGTCTTAATCATTACAATCTAGACCCTTGTCACTATGTTTCTTCACCATCTTTAAGTTGGGATGCTATGCAGCTTTATACAGGTGTTGAGTTAGACTTAATATCAGATGTTGAAATCTATCAAATGTTTGAAAAAGGTATCAGAGGGGGTTTAGCTCAATGCTCACGACGGTATGCAAAAGCGAATAATAAATATTTATCCGATTATAAACCTAACATATCTTCAAATTATTTAATGTATTTTGACTGTGTTAATTTATATGGATATGTGATGATGTCAAAATTACCCACCGGAAATTTTAGATTTTTAAAAGAAAATGAATTGATCAATTTTAATGTCATGACGATAAGTTCTCATAGTGATACAGGTTTCATTCTTGAAGTAGATTTACATTATCCTTCTGAAATTCATGACAATCATGCAGATCTACCGTTTGCTGCAGAACAATTAAAGGTTCCATTTCCCCTTGGTAAAAATATAAAATTAGTATCCAATTTATTTGATAAATATAAGTATGTGATTCATTATGTACATTTACAAAAATGCTTAGAACATGGCTTACAATTACTTAAAATTCATAGAGTTCTTTCATTTGATCAAAGAGCATTTTTAGAACCTTATATAACTCTCAATACAACTCTAAGACAAAACGCAAAGTCTGAATTCGAAAAAAATTTTTTCAAGAAACAAAATAACTCAATTTTTGGTAAGACTATAGAGAATAAGAGAAAGCAGGTAGATGTGAAACTGATAAACATTTGGTCTGATTCATCAAATAAAACAAACAAATATATTGGTGCTGAAAAATATATAAGCGCTCCTAATTTTAAAAATTTGGCCATTATTTCAAAAGATTTGGTAGTCATACAGATGGAGCCCTCAAAAGTCATTCTGGATAAACCAATTTATGTAGGTTTTAGTATATTAGATCTAGCAAAAACACATTTATATAATTTTCATTACTCAGTAATGAAAAAAATTTATGACAAGAACATCCAACTATGTTACACAGATACAGATAGCCTTCTGTATCTTATAAATACAGAGGATATTTATGAAGACATGAAAAAACATATTAAATATTTTGATACTAGTAATTTTAAGTGTGACAATGTGTACAATATGCCATGTTTAAATAAACAAATTCCAGGATATTTTAAAGATGAGATGAGTGGGGATGTTATTTCAGAATTTGTGGGCTTAAGAGCCAAGTTGTATTGTATAGAGACAAATAAAAACTGTTCAGTTAAGAAAGCCAAGGGTGTGAAAAAATGTGTTGTAAAAAAATTGGATATTAATAAATATAAGGATGCTTTATTTAAAAACATAGAATTTAAAGATTCAATGTATTTTATACGATCTAAAAATCACTGTGTCTATACACAAAAAGTAAATAAGGTTGTTTTAAATGCAAATGATGATAAAAGACAGATATTAAATGGAAGTTTTAAAACATTGCCCTGGGGACATTATTCCACTATATTTTAAGAAATAACCTGCTGTTGTAAATTAATTAAAAAAATAAACAAAATTTAACCATGTTATATCTAAAGTGGAATCATCACTTTAGATATAATGTTGTTAAATTTTGCGGTTTAACTTTGTAAAAATAACCAAATGAGGTTTTATGTATTTGTAGTTAATATAATTTGCTCCATGTACTGTTGATATTTACTCGCTTATTCCAATAAAATAATATTGTTTAACCTTATTGTTTGTATCATTTATTGAAACCCTCCAGTTCCTTAACAATGTAGAGCTTGTCTTATCTCAAATGACGCACCACCTCATTTCTCATGCAAGCAGATGGAGTTTAAAGTGGAGAGGCATGTCATTTGAGCTGAGACAAGCTCTACTTTGTAAATTTTTATCTACTGAAGTTTTTATCTATCCTAGTTAAAATCTCATTAAATAAATTAAACACAAACTTTTAAATATCAATTTATTCACATTTACATTTACATGGGATATATTTATTAGATAAAATAGTATGAAGTCATCGTATACTAGAATAAGGTGAGATAGCTAACATAAATAACAAAAACTACTTATTGATATTAATTATCACTATTATCACATATTTTTTTTGAAATTTTTCTAATTAAATTCTCAGTCTCTTCGAGTACATCCTCATATAAATTTTTTACCACATATTGCACAACAACATTTCTATTCTTATTTCGTTCGTCTAGTGCCTCGATTTCAATTTTTATAACACATGATCCCGAAGCATTTTCTTTTTTAATAAAGGAAGCATCATTCAGTTTCCTTTTTTTAGGGGCAATGGTTTTTTCCTTCTTCTTGGATTCCAACCATGCTATCCTCCTATTTTCAGCTTTATCTAGCCAAGCGTTTACATCTTGACCTTCACCCCCAACACCGAACTCATCAATCAAACTAGGGTCCACAGCTGGGGGGCTAACATTGTAGTAGTTGAAGACAGAGTTCTCCGACATTTCTGAAACAACATTCACATGTTTTTTAAAACTTACTGCAGCAATGATTTGAAGTATAATATTATTTTTAAACAGACATGTAAAATAGGTACTCACTTGTAAATAATAAAGTTGCTTGAATAGTTTATTAGATCCTTGAGACTGGAAGTAATCCCTCAGAGCTCTAAGACACTTAGATGTGCACACTGATTAGGTTAAATATACACTGATATAAAATAAACTGCTTGTGATGAGTATAGACTGAGCGAGGGGAAGGGAGGGTTGTTTAGGTTTTGTTAATATAAAAGGAGATCTGCTGACGTAAGTAAAGATGAAACTTAAAACGGATACATTTTCTAGGAATTTCAGAAACTAATCAAACTTTTATAAGTATTCAATAACATAATAATATACATACATACATACATACATACATATGCTTGAACCTTTTCACCTAAGAGGGGTAGGCATAGACTAAAGATCTTCATTTGCTATGATCCTGGTATACTATATGAAATCTATTCTTATGCAAACAATAAATACACATGCTATTTAATGTATTAATAGCTCATTATGTCATCAGAAACTAAAATGAAGTTAATCAAACAACCCGTTTCTTTAAATATTTGTGAAATAAAAGTTGATAAAAATACTAACACTTTTAGACATAGCATTCTTTTACCAAATTCCATTCGCTGCATAATATGCGGGCCATCGAATTGTGGAAAAACAAATGTAATGATAAGTTTGTTATTAAATGAAAATGGGTTAAAATTTCATAACATTTATCTTTATTCGAAAACAGCTTTCCAGCCAAAATATCTATTTTTAGAGGAAGTGATAAGATACATTCCAGAAATTAAATTGTTCCTGTTCCAAGATGAAAAAAATGTTATTCCACCCCACGATGCTTTGACAAAATCAATATTTATTTTTGATGATGTAGTCTGTGAAAATCAGAGTGATATACGTAATTATTTTTCCATGGGTCGACATAAAAAAATTGATTGTTTTTATTTATCGCAAACTTACTCAAAAATACCTAAGCAGTTGATTCGAGATAATGCTAATTTATTAGTTATCTTCAAACAAGATGATGTAAATTTAAAACATATTTATGATGAGCATGTCAATTCTGATATGAGTTGGCATAGATTTAAATCAATGGCTACTGATATATGGAAAGAAAAATACGCATGTTTAATAATTAACAAAGATTGTGAGCTAGATAAGGGAAGGTACAGGAAATATTTTGATATATTTATTAAATTAGAATAAAAGGATTATATATTACTGTCATTAGAAAAAAAATACCACTATAGTGCAAGCTATAAGAACGAACAGAAGTGTACAATTATTAGTACTTTAAAATGGATGTAGATATAAAAAAACAAATAATAAAATCAGTAAGGAATATTAAAAATAAATTAAAAATACTGAAAGAGGAAGAAGATATTTCAGAACGTAAACAACGTAAGATATTAAAACCCATTACTGATCCGTTAGAGTCGATAGTCTCGATACATAAAAACGAAGAGAATAAAAACAATCAAATGGAAGCTTCCAATGAGAATAATGATGATTACTTTAGCTCATGTACAAGTGACACTAGTATGCATACTGAAGATGAATTAGATGATAGTATTTTCCATGATGAAAGGAATAAAAACATTACTTATGGTATAAGAAACGAAGGAGGCAAAGTACTAATAGGAAACGTTCCCATCGTAATAAAGAAAACTGAAGATAGTTCAGTGTTTAGTATTAAAGATAAAAGCTATGTCATTACTCCAGGTCTATCAGAGTTGTTGTTTGAAAATAAACCTAAGATAGATTTGATCACAGAACAAGATAGGTTACTATATAAAGATATTTTAATTGCTACTAATGCACATAGAAGAGGATTTATTCCATCAGGACAAATACAAGGTAATTCAGGAATAAAATATTCAAAAATAATTAAGCCTTTATTTCTTGAAACTGAAACAAAAAAAGTACAACAAGGTGGTAGTTTACCAATATTAAAAAAATATAAATCAAATACTGATTTAGTATACTGGGACAATCCTAATGAACTTATTGATAGGTTAAAACTTTTAGTTGCCTCAAAGAGTGCAGGAAATACCAATCATGATAATGAAATAATTTCTATAATAGAGGAATTAAAAGAAGCAGGTATTATTAGAGAATAAATAGAGCGTAAACTTTTTCATTAAACTAGTTTATTACTGACGGGCTAGCGATGAACATCGATAAGTTTGGACATCATGTATTTAAACGACAGAAAATGGATAGTCACTCAGATTATCTGATTTGTAGTATGACTGATGGATCTTTAAATAAGCTCCTTAAAAATATTGTAAATCCAGTAGATGCTGGAGATTGTGTGAACAAACAATATGTTGATAAGAATATAGAGAGCTTAGAAATTAAACTCAAATCAATAAACCAAAATCTGGCACAAATTGGATCAGAAATCAACAGTATCAAACAAAGTATAGAGTCAGTGAAACAGAAAATTAAAAAAAAATGAGTAAAGAAATTGTAGTGAAAGAAATACATAAGCAAGCAAGAAAAAATTTTCCAAGAAGACATGTTGTGATGAAAGACATTGATGATTTATGGCAAGCTGATCTAATCGACATGCAATCTATTTCTAGAGAAAATTCTAATTTCAAATACATATTGGCTGTTATTGATGTCTTTTCAAAGTATGCTTGGGTATATCCTTTAAAACAAAAGAATATGGAACAAACATTTAAAGCATTCCAACATTTATTTAGTAAAAATCGTATTCCTAAAAATTTGCAAACTGATTTAGGAACTGAATTTTACAACAAGAAACTTAAAACATTGTTCAATCATTATAATATAAATCATTACTCAACATATTCTACTAAGAAAGCTTCTGTAGTAGAAAGATTTATTAGAACCTTTAAAGGTATTATGTATAGATATTTTAGTTTAAAAGGAAACTATGTTTGGTTTAGTCATGATATTCTTTCAAAATTAATAGAAATGTATAATGGCAGAATGCATAGAACAATAGGTTTGAAACCCAATCAAGTAAATGCAAGTCATAAAGAACAGATATTGCAAAAATATAAAAATAATATACGTTTAGATAAAAGGTTCATACAAAATAAAACTATACTTAAGTTTGGAGATTATGTGCGTATAAGTAAGTATAAAGGAACTTTTGAAAAAGGGTATACACCAAATTGGTCGACAGAAATATTTAAAATTATAAAAATCCAGAACACAGACCCTGTCACTTATCTCCTAGAAGATGCTAAAAAAAATCCTATATTAGGATCGTTCTATATTCAAGAATTACAAAAAACTAGACATCCTGATATTTATCTTGTTGAAAAAGTCATAAAAAAGAATGGAAATAAGCTATTCGTAAAATGGTTAGGTTTGCCTTCTAATGAAAACTGTTGGATAGATAAATCAAAAGTTTTATAAGCAAAATATACAAGTTACATTCTCATTCTGATAATACCTCTTCGAAAAGAAACATCTTTTCATACAATTTTTATAAATAGTATTTTACAATTCGTTTAGATTACAATGGTGATGCAAAAATCAAAAACAAATCAAAAAAAATGTATTAATAAAAATGACAAAAATAATATCAAAAAAGGCACTGGAATGAAAAAAACTTTTAAAAATATAGTTTCAATTACAAAAAAGCATATAAAAAAATTTAAACCTCAATGCAAAAAGGCAGCTATCGAACTCGCCATGGCTGTTGTTAAAGAATTGGGTTCAGATTCAGATGAGTCTGTGATTACCCCGCGTGTGATACCTATCCCAAAAGTTGGAGGATTCTTGCCATTGATACCGATATTTGCTGGACTGTCTGCTGCTGGTGGTTTGGCTGGAGGGGCAGCTGGCATTGCTAAAGCAGTTAATGCTATTAAATGCGCTAAGGAACGCTTGAAAGAATTAAAACGACATAACAAGAAAATGGAAACACTGTGTATAGGAAAAGGATTATGTCTCAAAGAGCGTGGTGATGGTTTGGGAATTTATGTAAATAATAAAAAAAACTAAATCATAGGCTACCCAAGAGAGCGCTTACTAATATAGATTTACTTAAATATGGTCAAAACATTCCATTTTTCAGAGGAGTGTTTATGAGGGATGATTTACCTCAGCATCCATTAAAAAAGGAATGTGCTATTATGAATCTTGACAATTCTGAGAATGCTGGAACTCATTGGGTAGCCTATGCAAAATTAGATAATTATGTAGAGTATTATGATAGTTATGGTAATTTAAAGCCACCAGAAGAATTAATCAAATACATAGGACCAAATATATTTTATAATTATGATAACGATCAGAAACGTAACACATACAAATGTGGTCATTTATGTTTAAAGTTTTTAAATGCCTTTTGGGATCTAAATAAATACTGAGTACTTTACGTTTGAGTTCAGTTGTTGCAATGTCTGTGACTCTAACAATCGTTGGTAATAAATCTATTCTCCAATCTGAATTTACATCTCCTTTGAGTTTAGATGGTAATTATGAGTGTGGTTTATTATTTTTTTCCACATTCAATTCAATTCCTAACATACATGAAAGCAATAACGTATTTGCATATGGGAATAATGATGTGATAAAAATTCCAAATGGCATTTATGATTTATCTGCTTTAAATGAATATATAAAATCGAAAATGGAGAATTGTAACATTATGATTCATCCAAATAACAATACTTTAAAATGTTCTTTATTTTGCACTAAACCAATTGATTTTCGCGTGAAAAATAGTATCGGTGCAATGCTTGGATTCTCGAGTACGATTTTGGAAGCGAATAAATGGCATGATTCAACTCATCCAGTGAACATTATACCAGCGTCTGTGATACGAGTCGAATGTGATCTAATACAGGGCTCTTTTACAAATGGTTCACCTACACATATAATACATGAATTTGTGCTTAATATTCCATCAGGATATCAAGTTATTGAAGTACCAAAAAACGTTATTTATTTCCCAATAAAAAATAAATACATTTCATCAGTAACATTAAAAATTTTGGATTTAGAGGGAAACCTAATTAATTTTAACAACGAAAAAATTCAACTGCGTCTTCATCTAAGGAAAAGAAATGATAGTCTTCAATGATAATCATGATGTCTATAAAATAAACAAAAATAATAAATCTAAAGCCATTATCAAGAGCAACGTGAAACAAACCACACGTAAAAAGTTAAAAATAATTACAAAAAGTAATAAGGAATTTCTTCAAACTTTGGGGTTTAAAATATGAGTATTCTAAAAATATCAGATTATCCGCAGTTCGATAATTCTATCGAAAGTTATGAAACGCATACCTACAATCCCTACAATAATAGCTTTAATGAAAATGATGAAATAAGAATACCAATTCATCAGCAAGATATCTACTTACTACCATCATCAAGTGCGATATACATCGAGGGAAAATTTTGTGTGCAGGCTCGAGATCTGGCTGGAGTTATCAAAAAAAAAAAAGTTAATCTAACTAATAATGCAATTTCCTTTCTATTTCAAGACATTAGATATGAAATGAATGGTGTAGAAATAGATCGTGTACGAAATGTTGGAATAACAACAACTATGAAATCTTTAGTATCTATGAGTAGTGGAGAAAATAAAGTAGCAGCTATATGGGGTTGGAACATAGACGGATTTCATGATCAAGATGGTAGTTTTTACGTCTTACTACCATTAAATAAATTATTAGGCTTTGCAGAAGATTATAGAAAAATAATAATAAATTGTAAACATGAACTAATTCTCAATAGAACTAGTACAAGTTTAAATAGTGTAGTTACTGACAAAGATGACTCTGTTACAGTAAGTTTACAAAAAGTGCAATGGCGTATGCCTCATATCAAGGTATCTGACCAGCAAAAGCTTACTTTAATAAAACACTTAGAGAAAGACAAACCTATACAAATCGCATACAGAAATTGGGATCTATATGAATATCCATTATTACCTAAATCTACCAAGCATACATGGTCTGTTAAAACAACTTCACAATTAGAGAAACCACGTTATGTTATATTTGGATTACAAACAAATAGAAAAAATAATAATGTTAAAGACAGTGCCATTTTCGATCATTGTAATTTGAAAAATGTTACTTTATTCTTAAATTCTTACTATTATCCATACGATGCTCTTAATTTGAAATTTGATGAAAACAAGTACAATATATTATACGATATGTATGCTAGATTTCGTCAGTCGTTCTATAATCTTCCTGTAGACCCGTTGATTGATCACCTAACATTTAAAACTAAAGCTCCGTTGTATGTAATTGATTGTTCACGGCAAAACGAAAATTTAAAAACAGGACCTGTTGATGTACGTTTAGAAATTGAATGTGAAAAGGATATTCCGGATAACACAAGCGCATATTGCTTAATAATAAACGATCATCTGGTAGAGTACAGACCTTTAAGTAATATAGTACGAAAAATATCATGAAATCATCAGCTATTGTAGATGTACAAGGATTCAGAAGAGAAAATAATGAATTTATTATTAAAGAAATTGCTATCATTTGTGGTGATCAAGTTCAAGTTTTATTAATTCTTCCACCTTTTTCATTTCACCACCTTACATACACAGAAAAGATGCAAATCAGATGGATAGAACGAAATAGAAAAATTTTCTGGAATGATGGCTTCATTACCTATGACAATTTTTTAATGAACACGCAGCCATTCTTGGTTGACAAAACAATTTATTGTAAAGGGGTAGAAAAAGCGACTTGGATTAAGAATATATTTAATCATGATGATGTTATAAATTTAGAATACGTTAAATGTCCTAGTTTGTTAAGTTTGCATAAAGAATATAGATTTTGTAATGATATTTTAAATTGTATGTATCATCCTTCATTTTGTGCACTAAAAAATGTTACATGTTTAAAAAAATGGTGTACTTTTTTAAAAATAATATAAACCATCGTTGAAATATCTTTTTTTTATTTTTCAAATACCTTATTTCCTTTTGTAATTTATAAGAAATATATACGCATAGCGTAGGCGGCGTACCCGTCCTATCAGATAAAAAAAAACAGTAAGATTCTGTAGCTCAGATCGTCATCAGTCAACATAAGCAATTGAAAAGAGCTGCAGTACGAATCAGACACACTTCAGAATAAACAGGTTGCCGTTTAAAACCTGCAGGGTAGGATAACATTGCGGGGTTTTGCAGCACAAACCGAGCGGAGCGAGCGAAGCGAGCGGCGCGAATTTGTGATGCAGAACCCCCAATGTTACCCTACTGTCGCCTTTGCCAAAAAGTATACCTATCGAGTGAATCCTGCCTATACTGGTTGCATACTTTTAAGCGCAGGCGACCTATAATGTGTATTTGGGAATAAAATAAAAGAGAATAAGCACATTTTCAATATTTTAATGTTTTTTTTTCATTGTTGTTAGTCAGTTTAATAAATAAATTGACAGTTCTTTAAATTAAAGTTAATTATCATTAATTAATTGCGGTAGTAAAACATGAGCGGTATTTCTGCGCAAGGGTCTACCTGTCGCTGCTATGAAATTTATCCTTATCATCTTGGGCTTGCTGGAAGAAATATCTTGTTAGAGATAAGCTTGCCTTAGTAAATATCTTTTCCATAAGTTTGTAATGTGAATTTTCATGTGAATAAAATTTACAAAATATATGACGTGCATAACACGTTGTAATTCGGAAATGACACATCCATCTGCATGTAAAAATCTTGTTACTCTTTGATTTTCAAAGACAAACATGGCTGTCGCTTTGTTGATTTTTGTAATTAACAAAATATTATTGAATATGCGTATTTTAATGATAATACAGGGTAATTAATATGAAAAGTTATTCTGTGTATAGTATATTATGTGTAGTTTTTACAGTACCGCAGAGCACATGACGGCATTATTTAGTTTCTTCCCCTCGCAATCAAAAGCGTCACGGCTCGGCAAGCTGAGTGAATTGGTATTGAGCAGGAGTGAATTCACTCTACTTATAGCTGCAAGAAAATCAGTTTGCGCGACTCTAGTATTTATACATTATTACTTAAAGGGCGTACCTACCTACAAGGCATCTGCCGCCGAGCGCATATTCGCCACACGACACATAGAATTATTTACTTAACAGTGCGGCATCATAAATAAGGCTTATATTTAGCCGTTGACCAAATTGATTAAAAAGTTACATAAAAAAATACGTTCTTATTCCAAATAAAGTTTTCCAAAATTGTACACCCAATTTTATACTGCTCTACATGGGGTCTCCTTGCTTCGCTTCGGCTCCAGGTTGTATTATAAAGTTGTGATCAAACAATTCTAATTTTAGTATTTGGACTACCTTTCTATGGAACTACATGAGGACCCTAAATTTGGTGAACATGAAACATATGTGGGAGTCAAAACTTATATTGGTAAACAATATACTTGTTGCCCTTTTGCACTATCATAATAAATGCCCCATATCCACAGGATCGCTCGCAGTGTTAAATCTTAATTGAGAACGCGTAATTGCATCGACAGCACTTTAAGTAAAAAAGGTCCTATTCAAATTACCTTTTGTGGGAGCTGAATTTATTTCATGTTTCTGTAAATTATATTCCAGGCTGAAGATGGCAAGCTCAACGGAAATCTGAACACTAACAGCAGGAAGCTACCCGGCTTCGTAAACTGGAACTGGGTCCTCATTAGAAAACTACTTCTCTGGGTGGTAGTCTCAAGCTTGGTCGCCTGCATCGGAGCCATCGTCGCCATGGTGGTCTTAATCCCTTCACAATGCAATCCTGACCTCCCCTGGTACCAAGGTAAGGTGTTTTACGAAGTATTCCCCGCGAGTTTCAAAGACTCTAACAATGACGGTACGGGAGACCTGAAAGGGCTTTTGCAGAAACTTGACTACATCGAGGATTTAGGAGCCTCGGCAATCAGACTCAACTACATATTTGAAGCCAGCAACTATCCTGACCAATATTACAACACGACTAACCTGCTAAAGATCGATAGAAGTATCGGGACTCTAAAGGACCTACAAAACTTATTAGCAGCAGTTCATGATCGGAACATGTCACTGATTTTGGACATCCCCGTCATGTCCATGGCCACGCCTATTTCTTCTCATAATTTGAACGCAACGCACACAGTCCTGCTTGCCAACGACTCCTTGATCAGCTTCTTTGATACCACTTCAGCTGCTATAGCATTCTGGGCAAAGGCGCAGAATGTCGACGGATTTTATCTAAAAAATCTGGAAAACTTCGTGGACGATGTCAATTTTGGCAGGACTCTTCAACTATGGAAGCAACTAATTGGCAACGGTAAGATATTTATCGCAAGTGAATCCACCTACAAAAAGGCGAAAGGAGACTCACTAAATGTTCTGCTGTCGCGAATTGATCTTATTGACGTCCATTTAACCTTGAAACACGGCATCAGTGCTTTGAAGGAACGGATAAACGAAGTGGTTTCTAGTACACTGTGGGCTAAACCACATTATCCTTGGGTTCATTGGAATATCGGCAATGTAAACAGCGACAGATTATCATCAACGCATGAAAACAACACTCTAACCTTCCTAGCTCTTGAAAATGTTTTGCCCGGTACCGTAAGCATATTCTATGGCGACGAAATAGCTCTCAGTGGGATTCCACAAAAGGTAGAGAACGATTTTCACGAACATGAGCATGTGCGCAATCTCGCGCCAATGAAATTCTCTTCTTTGGACGCTGTTGACAAAAACAGAGTTATTCTTTCATGGAATTCGGAAGCGGCGAAGGAACCTCGATACCACTTCATCGACGTGATGAAGCCGCTCGTGAAACTAAGATTGAATACCCCGACCATCTATCTGAGGTCGATCTACAAGGAAGGGAACGTTTTGAAGAATACAGAAGTCCGCAAAACTGAGAACGACTTGGTCGTCATCGAACGCTGGTATCCTCGTCGGAATACTATCGTGTTTGTTGGGAATTTAGGCGACATGCCCATTACTACTGATTTGACGTCCATGTTCTACGGTGGCTTGGTTGTGGCAGGCACAAACAGCAGCTTGATTGGGCAAGTGGTGTATTTTGACGAGATTACTTTCCCTCCAAACACGGGCTTAATTCTGAAGTTGGAAAAGTAGAGATGTCCGAAGATTTCATCAGGGTTTTTCGGAGTAATTTCTGCATAAGTATTGCTTGTATTGTATGTACCGAAATTGTATTGTATTGTCTTCTCTCTCTCGTATTGAGCTGAGTAGTGCGCGAGAAAGGAATATTTAGATGGTAATTGAGTAGTATGTAATGTAATTAAGTGAGAGAGTTAATGATTCGAGTCCTGGAAACCTAGGCCTTACTTGCAGACAATCCTCATGATCTGATGATAAAATTATAATATTTTTGTGTCGCTCTTTCAATTCTGTCGATCAAGTAGGTACGTCCTAGGAGTACCTTTTAATTAGGTCTGATGATTTTTATTACAGAATCTCTATGTCGTTGTATAGTATTATCAATATTATAAATATTGCGCGTAGTGTCCTAAGTTGTTTAACATTTTAATACTGACTCCTTCCCCAGATTGAATGGTAGGAAAACAGTGAGCTGATATTGAGCCATAAAAGAATATTGTCTAATTTGGTACCTACCGAGTTTTTAGTTTAAGAAACAATTCTTCTTCGATTTAATAATTTGTTCGTAGTTTTCGCCAACCAGTTATTGCGCTTCCAGTGTCGTGCGTATTTGTCATGCGGGACGCGTGGCACCATACTGACAACTTTTTCATCACGCACACGCGGTCAATTCCGCGTGTGCGTTATGAAACCAGCATGACACTGAAAGAGACCTTAGATATTAAGGTGATACAAAAAGGGCTTTTTCGAATCCATTTACTCCACTATGCAGTCCGTTTATTAATTTATTATTAGATTAGAGTATTTGATTAAGATTCTCACAGAAGAAAAACGCGATTGGATGAAATTTTCTCGATTGAATTTAATTGCGAAAAGACCTCTAAATTATTTTATTTATTTCTGTGATTCTGAAATCCTAACAAATTTCATTGTGGAATTGCATTCAAATTGAGCATAACGCTGTCACTTTCGTTTACATTCGTATACGTATCCTATATGTATCACATTAATTGTTATTCTATTTATTTTACCGTGTAGATCGGGCGCGCACGAGTGACTTTTTGGTTCTGCTTGAAACTTCTTGTTTAGCTTAGAAAAGGAAAGGATCACTGACGCATAGCTCTCTCACTAACACGGTAACAAAAAATTCACTCGTTCTCGCTCGCTTTGACTTACGATGTTACTTAGCCAAAGATAAACACCAAAAAAAGAATCTCATACCTTTTGTTACTATTGTAGTAAATAAAAAAATACAATTTTGTATTACGAGAATGTTTTATATACATTTGTACACAATGTAAACAAAGTATTATTATGTACTTAGTGTTTTTTATTATGTACACATCATGGCTGTAAACAAAATAAATAGTTGTAGATATTATTAAATCATTATTATCATTTACTATGTTGGAGCAATGATTTGTATTAGTTACATCACAATCTTTCTTAACTTACGCCTAAACAGAGTGAGAATTATAATTATTTTTAAATTTAATTCCCTTGAGAAATAATCTCTTTTATCCACATCTAAATCATTATATTTCATTATCAGTACTGCTGATGCAAACAAAACTGAAGACAAGAGTAGGTTTTGCAGTTACATATCTAAACAGGTTGACATTTTATTAGTTAATCTGGAGAACGATAGTACTTACTATGAAATATTTTCCCCAAGAAACATAGTCACTACTATGGGTATTATCACGCCCCAAAATTTGGTCAGGTAATTAAATGACACACTGCCCTGCGTTTTTGGTCCGATGTGATGTGATTTCACCCTTTTTTCTTAATGATCACAATTTTTTTTTTGCAATTTATGGCACCTAATTGATAAGTATAGAATTCAAAACTAACATGTATGTAAAGCACTTAACTGACGAAGTTATTACTACATACTGGTTTTGATAAAATAACTGGAATGTTAAATGGAATGGGATGTTAAATCTTATTAACTGTATGTACTTACGAGCAACTGTATGCTCAGTTTCAGAAACAGGCTTGATGCCATCGCTTTAACTATTCCATTGGTAATGTAGACAAGAAAGAAGTATCATCGATGTGGATGAAACAGGGACTTAATCTAAATGAGGCGAAGGTCATGAGCTAGGATGCACTCTTCTCGTTTTGACTACACTCGGATGCATGACGTAAGTGTTTGACATCGCTCTAGGCGTATGCGCCTCCGAAGCCGGCAGTGCAGGCAGCTTATCCTTGGGGTTACGAATCAACAACTTCTTACCTACCTCCTGCCCTGTCAACTTCAGACTACTATCCTGTTTACTCTTAATATCTATGCTATCGGTGGTGTTTTTAACAGACTTAGCACTCACTTTGTTATCACTATCACAATCACTGCCTGCCGGTTGGCGCTTCGGCGCGCCGAACGCCTTAGTTTGTTTTATCAACGAGCGGTCGTTGCAGAGAGCCGAGATGAGTGGTAAGTCTAAGTTTTTGCTTTTTTCTCTGAGAGTTTTTATGTCTAGGTCACAATTTGCGTCTTTTGGTTTTGCACTGTCACTGATCGCGTCCGTGTGTTCACCCGCGTGTTTGAAGACTGTCGGGAGTTTCTTCTTGTGCTCGTAGGGCGGCGGCGGCGGTGGCGGCAGGCGCCTGCTCCGCGCCGTCGGAGGCTCCTTGCCGTTCAGAATGTTCTCGTCAGACTTCGTGCGCATGAAGCCCGAGCCCTCGGGGATCCTCGTCGGCAACGGCGGTCGCTCTGTGTGCATCGAGTGGTTGCTGACTGAGGAAGACCGGCTGTTCAACGAGTACAGGCTCGTCCGGGCGCCTGGCAGCTGAACGTACGAGTCGGACAGATTCTGTATAGAACCGTACATCGAAGACGTCGATAAGGTAGTGGACAGGAACGGCGTGCTCCTGTATTGCAAGCCGCTCTTGTGCATGTTCGAAACGCGTGCCTCTGTTAGTTTGTGATCGAGGTAGTTCTGCTGCGACACCGCCGGGTCTTGCATCGGATAGTATACGTAGTCGACGTCGCTGTAGAGCTGCTGGTGGAATATGGGGTTGTGCGGCGGCGGCGGCGGCGGCAGGCGTCCGGTGGGCGGTGGCGGGGGCAGGCGGGGGCGGCGTGGCGGTGGCGGCGGTGGCAGCTTCATCATCGCCACCAGCACGTTCGACTCCACGTGGTCCCGCGGCGGCGATAGGTTCTGGCTCTGGCTGAGCCCTTGCGCCAATTTCGAGCGGTCGGCTCGTCGACTAGAAGTCTGATGCCTTTTAGACTTTTGGAAGCGATGCTCCATGACCATCGGGCTCGCGTAAATCCTCTCGCTTGAACCTCCCACTTGTCCCGTCTCTGCCTTCAGTATGGTTATCATCGGTTTCGAAGTCACCACGCGGGCGGGCACTTCGTCGTTGTCTCCAAGTTGGATCATCGATGTGTTGGAAGACAAAGCTGCCGGGTATGCGGGAGGGGCTTTGGTCGGCGTCGAAGCATTCGAAGATAAAGTTTTGTGATTGAATTCGTAGGGTGGTGGTGGTTTATCTGGAAACCTCTTAGTAATTGGCATGCCGTCATCGATGTCCAAGATGTTTGGAAGTGATAGGTTTAGCAACTTCCTACTGTCAGTTCTCGCTGGAGGTGTCGGTGGTCGGTCGAAGAATGAGCCTTCTGGATTATTGTCGTCTGAGGGAGCAGTGTCTTCGTGGCCCTGCAGATAACTGTCACCTGAGAACGGCAGCGGCAGTCTTACGTAGTCCGAAACAGAGTCCAGAGTGTCACTTACTGATTGCCGTTTTGGGTACACCCCACGTCCGACTATAAGGTCGCTTAGTTCACTCGCACTAAGAATGTTGTGTTTGTTATCTGTGGGGTCACTACCGTCACCATGAAAAGACATTGCGCTGACACTGGAGTTCGTACGTTCTCTAAATGAATTGTCCTTCTCGTCAGATTCGGGTATATGAAATGGCGTATCACCATCTACACAATCACTACTCTGCATATGACACTGTGTTTGAAGTCGTAAAGCACTGTTGTTTATGTTTGTCCTTTCCGATTTGCTTTTTAAAATTGATGATACACTGTCTATATCTGCCAGATCGTTTTCTTTCGGTTTGTATTCACCGTAATGAATAGAGTCCGTGTAATCAGTGGTACTGGTTTCAGAAGCGACGTCAATTTTTGACTGTGCTGTTAGTTCTGAGCTGCCCATTGTGTAAACACCGCTTGTTTCGCTTGAAGCTGCTATTGTAGCTGGTTGACTTAGTGCGTCGTATAATGCGGATGCAGTGTCCTGTGGGTATTCTACGTCAATACCGACGGTACTGTTATCACTCAACATTGAATTTTGCGCTGTATGACTGAATCCCAGTTCTAGGCTACTAGTATCTGATGCTCTGCTTAACGCACTGAGTCCAGCTCGTGCCATTATGACTGTGCTGCACGACGACGAACATTGCGATCCTGTACATTTTAATTTGCTTGAAACAGGACTCTCAGTCGAATTCTCTGTATTTTTTTGTTCCGATAATGACTCACGGTCTTCCAATTGGGTTGAGGGTGATGGTAGAACATCTGTAGAACTCCCAGCCTGGTTGATACTCATATCATCCTTGATCTTATTGAGTCGACTTTTATTCTGCGATTTGCTAAGTTGTAATGAGGAAGATTTTGACAATGGTTGATTGTCTTTGGAACTTTGACGAACTAAGTATGAATTTGAACAGTCTAATAAGTGTGCGAAAGCCAAACTTTCTGTTGAAGGTGCCGGAGGTGTATCGATCATAATTTCAAGCTCGTCTTCCGACTGCACCCTGTCGCTAACAATCCCGGAAGTCGTAGTTGAGCTGGTGGAGGATATTACAGATATTCTCTGCTCATTTTTGTTTTGACTGTTCTGGAAGTTCAATGATTTGGAGTAACCATAACAGGTTTTACGCTCCTCTTCCTCTTTTATAAGAATTTCGTTTAACTTCGGAGCAATCTTCATTGAGAATTGGTGTGTTTCTTTGCATAAAGAAAACAGGTATTTGCACTTATCCTCGCTTGAAGAATAAAGTGTAATCTTTCCTTCTTCGGTTCTTATTTCGAATTTCTTCCGGTCAAAGCTAAGTTTCCCGATGGAGCTCCAAATAAAGGTCGACACCGGTCCGTTATCACGTAGTATTTTGATACCTTTCGCAGTGACGAGAAGCCGTACCGTGCCGGGTTCTGGTTCCGTCTTCGTGTGTTTCATTATATACCTGTGCGAGTTTATTGTGTCGGGAAGGAGACACACTTCGCGTATGAAACGCATTTCTGCGTCTGCTGTCGAGAGTCCTCTATGTTCTCGATGGCAAGCGCGCATCGCCGCCGAAACCCAGTCACCGGAAAGCGACGCCGGGGCATATTCATCTACATTGAAGTAATCTCGGTCTTCGTAACCTTCGGCATCTCCATATTCAGCTTGTAAAGCTAGGCCAGTGAGCAGTAGTAGGACTTCTGCGGGCAGAGTATCTCTCGTCTTTACGTTGACTTTGAGCTGCAGGAAATAGAAGTGGCGACCCACTTCATCGTGCAATAGCAACGGACTCTCTACGTGAAACTGGACGACCAGGTGAAGTTCTAGTAGCGGTTTCCCATTGGCGTCCAAGCCCTGTAAAAATCAATACGACTGTTGAAACCCTGATTTATTTGATCAATACAATGATTATCATAACTGATTGATCGTGGTCGTGCGTGATCTTCATTGAATGTTTACTCACATGAGTGTGTGATGACCTCCAGCTCTTTGGCGCATATTTAGATAATTTGCTCTCTACGTCGACAAACCAATATTCTCCATCTGAAACGAAATATAGTCGGTTAGTCTCGGTCAGACATGGAAAAGAAGATTTGTACCTTTTAGAGCTGAGTATCCAGTGTGTGTTAATCATGGATGACAAAACATTTGAGACTCGAACCTTTTTAGGGAGTCTTGTAGTATAGAACAAAAGAGAAAAATAATGATAGCTAGTTCATATCCATATTCATATAGTTATCGTCGGTGCCAAGGATAGTAGGCTTCATTGTTTCACGTACTGTTCTTACGATAAAGCTAATGTGACATTGTGCAGCGTGGAACACTGATATGATTACTAAATAGCTCAACATAATGCTCAGACGCATAAGGAATGTGAATGTTTGTTTCTTTCAAAATTGAATATCTCTTTTCGTTAGTTTGAACTATTAACACTTTCACGTGGCCTGCACTAATTTATTATTCGCTCAGTGATATTGATGATAACATATTTAGGCATTTAGACTTATAACTATATATTATGACATGATAATATATTGAAACCTGTAAAATATCTGAATCTGCCTCAAAAAAGTATAAATGTAAACGATCGATCTATTCGACAAACACATCTTCTCTCTTTTTCACCTTTGTTAAAGGCAGTCTAAACTGTCACATGAGTCCAGTCTAGCTATGTTACTACTTTACTAAACTATACTAACTATAAGCTTACAACTTACTTTGTATAATGGCCAATCCGAAGAGCTCTGTGTCGGTCATGCCTTGTAATTGCGCATGCGCGTTGGCCAGGCACCTCAGCTCCTTGACTCTCGCCTTGGCTTCGACCACGAAGTGCAGCGGCTGCGCCTGCCCGGGTACTCGTAGGGCGAGTAGACGAGCGCCTGAACCCAGGGCGCGCGCCTCGCGGCTGAGCGGGCCGCGTACCGAACAAAGAGCACGCATGTCGCATCTCGAGACCGCGTTTACACGCTCTGCGAAAAAAACACTCGCATGAACCTGCGACCAAAATTTTCTAAACCTAGATGCTTGATGATTCCCATCGACACAAACGCTGAACACGGGTTGGTGATCGGTCCTCTATTTTGACCATTTCACCCAAACAGCGTCTGTTTGAGAACGGCACCCTACATACATACATACATAAATAACTACAATACACACGGGTGCATTCTCAATTAGGGGTAGCCGGAATTGAACGAACACACTGAACAACACCAAAACAATGAACTTTTAGAAATAACTACTGCCATTGGGATATTTATCTATCCAACTGCTCAGTAAAGATTTCGTCTTGAGTACCTACACAATGTTTTTTCGGTCTTCCGCTATAGCTTCCGGGATGTGCCAAATATAATTTAGAAAAATATTGATGTCGATAGTCACAAAATACTGCAATGAAAAAGATTCCTATTGATTTAGGAACACTACCGTAAAATGTCATACCGTAACACTTTTAGTTAATCTGAAGATATACTAAGTTCGTTAATGATGCAGGTATAGTCCATGTCAGGATTGACGGCCAAAGGAGAAAGAGGAAACCACGGAGGGGGTCAAGTCCCGCACACCTGAAAAGGCCCTGTCGTACGGCTATGCATAAGTCGGCATCAACCCTATTTATTGATTTTGATCTTGCTAACGTTGAATCCTCTTGTGTATTCAAAAGGAATGCTGCCTGTTCGTCTATATAAAAAGGTAAAAGTCATAATCCATTCTCAAGCACAAGAACCAGCTAGAAAAGCCGTGTACCTTTTCGGTAACTATCGACATTGACTACCTCACAAAAAATGACCATAAAACTTGACATCGACAATTGGACAGTACCTAGGACAGATGTATCTAATTTACGAGATCTTTGGTTAATGCATTATTGGCATTCCTTTGCCATCGTGCCAATAGTGTGATCTTAATGGTGATTTATTATGCCTCTCTATAAAAATTCTCGCATTGATTTATTTGTACTCTAAGAATAATAAGTAGGTTGCTGGGTAGCAAGGTTCTTCAAAAAGTATCGTAATCTTGTAGGATTGATTGTTTGATTGTCAGTCTCTAGCATTTACCATATCTTGATAGGATTATAGTGTGTCCATGTCTAATTTATTAGGGTTCCGTAGCCAAAGGATGCCAAACGGGACCCTATTACTAATCCTTCGCTGTCCGTCTGTCACCGGGCTCTACCGGATCAACCGAGTAGAGAGCTAAAATTTTCATAGAGATAACAACAAATATAATGAAACATACCGATTTTAAAGAATTAGAGGGTTTATTTCTATTGCCGATATAACATCAAAAATAATGAAACATACCGATTTTAAAGAATTAAAAGGTAAGGTAAGGTAAAGTACCCATACCATAAATTATTGGTATGGCCATTTTCTTAGCCATTTTGTTTTATTTGTTTATCGGTGAAAACTGGACTCTCCCGATCTTATCGGAAAAGATCTTGCAGGCAGATCACGCAGCATTTTTGCCATCATGCGATTAATAATTGCTCATTCGAATTATAATAAATAATATTAAGTTTTTTATTATATTTTATTTCTACAAATAACTGAAATTGAGTAACTTACTCAATTTCTATCCACATCCGGTTTCAATGAGCAAAGAGTTTCGTGGACAGTGGTCCAATGTAGATAAGGGGAAAAAAATGAAGTTTCCTAAGTACATATATGTAAATATCTACAGTAATAAAGTACTTTGACTTTTTGACTTTGAACCTGAGTTCTTACATAGTTCAATATATACACACAAACATAAACAGAACTCTTTTTCAATGTTAATTAAAAATGAAAAAGGTATACTCGTACAAAATAATGTCGTTTTACGTTTTTGCGTGTACAATGGTATGGAACCTTTCGTGTGCGGGTCCGACGTCCTACTCGCACTTGACCGGTTTCATAAGACTAGGCTTTGCGTCATTTATTATCATTTATCATTAATGAATGACTGACTGACTAGTTTCGACTAGACTTCTTGAATGGTTCGATACCTTGGTCAGTTTTATTTGAAAATAGATAGTTTGTTTTCTATTTCTATTTATACCCTAAAAAACATGTGTATTTTTGGTGACCTACCGTAAAGTTACTATCCACAAATGGTTTTGAAAAACCTTCCACGTGTAGTACCATTTTTCACGATTTTACAGATTATGTTGTACTCTACACTGGTTTCGTAACTCTGTATATCCGTTTTGTGCCTTCCATCCACAGACTTGCTTCCATCACACAGGCATATGTAGGTACGCGACAAGAATGTCCGGATCCCGTGGCATCTGTGCATTCCAAAACTTTTTTCTTCCTCTTTTTTGTTCTGAATCTCCTTTTTGCTACCTGCGACCTTTTGATGTTCACATTGTTTCTTTTATATCACTAGTATTATTTATATTAGATGTATGTGAGTTTAACTTGTGTATCTGATTGTTTGGCTTACAATAGATAAGTTTATTATTTTTGTTAAAGTGCTTGACAATCTAAATCCAAAACTTTCCGGTACTTTAAGAGCAACTCTTCAAAATGTGAACCTAATATTTTTTAAAACGGCACCGTAATTACTTAAAACATTCTCAGTTCGAACTCGAAACTCGTAATACCAGTTCCGATCTTCAGATCCGAGCATTCCTCGAAGCATTCCAAAAACTAGACGCGAATAAATTTGATCCCATCCAGTACCTCCGGTGGCTGGGGACTTTGATAAGAGCATGGTTTTTGGTAAACGTGCGATAGTTTGTGATGGAGCTGGTGTGGTGTGGGGCAGGCGGCACGGACCGGTCGGCGGGGCGCGGCGGGGCAGGGTGCGGGGCGCGGGGCGGAGGCGCTACGTAAGCGCGGTAGCCGCGGCCGGCGCGTGGAATGCGGACGACCTTCAGATGCCGAGCGCCCCTCCCCCGCAGCCGCCGCATCTTGCGTCCTCGCATACCTACATGGCTGTCTCTGCCCTCTGCCTCCGTTTTTGGAAAACTTCTCTCTTTTGTCACTTCTCGATTTGTTGGATTCGGAGGAATTCGGACAGGTTCTTCTTCATTCGAGTTGAAGCAGCTCTTGGCTTAGTTGGACGGCTCGTACTTACCTATTCTCGGACTTGGTAGGGCATGCCTACCAAATCTAAATAAACTATTCCAATTGGTTAAGGTCCAGGGTTTTGTAATGTAACGAGGTTACAAAACCACTTCGAATCGTAGTGGTTATTCAATCGCTGTGGACTCGTTCATGAAACAACAAACTAAGTTATTTTCTATTATTTCTGTTTTTTCATGAACACACACCTAATCAAAATTCAAATCAAACTACATCATCATCAATATTTGTTTTAGCTAAATACATTTTCAGCATTTTGATGTAATTAGATTTATGATTTATACCTATTACTATTTAATTCTTGAGTAGAAACTTCATTCGTTGTCCAGTCCAGTCACGGTACTTTAATGCCGTCAACGATGTCAATTATTTCACACCCAGCTTTGTCATTGTCCGGCCTAGTTTTGTTTACTCTACACAAGTAATATGGAATGCGGCCGTGGTAGTGTTTAACATTACCTACGTAATATTCGAGTAATGAATCATTATCCACTTATGAAATGATGTCTTTGATACGATAGATTTAAGTGGAATGTCGGTTATGTTTATTTACTAAATTAAACAATCTTAAATAAAATAATCTACGCAATACTTATTGGTTGGCTTGCATTTAATTATACAAATAAACATTGGAGATAATGCATAGCCTCAAACAAACCAGCACTTATCAAGGTATGCATTTATTGGTTTAAGAATTATATGAATATTGTCAACATTTGACGACATCGCCTTTTTTAAAAACACTTTCAATCCACAATTAGGTACTTTTAATTCCCTGTGCGCCCTAGCTTTTGTGTTTTTACATTTATCGTCATCACATTGTTGGTGTTCGTGACAAATTTCTGCCCCTCCGGATTTCCTTTTAGTGCCTACTGCTGGTGTTATAGAATAACTTCATTCACTTCTTGTTTCCGTTTTGAAAGTGGCGTATTTTTTTTGGCGATGTTTCTATTATGTGATTGTAACCTGGGAGGTAACTGCTTTCTCTTGCCTTTGACTGATAATCCTAGGGTCATAGATTTGGTAAAATTTGCCTTCATGGTACTCGTCTTGTATGCATTCCGATCCTAGTGTTTTCAAGTTGAAGGCGAGACTCGTGAGCTTACCGTTCTCAGTAGAGAACTGGGGTGAATAGTCATGTCTTATGGGTTGCCTAACCAATACGTCAGTGTTCAGAATTTCCATCCACCTCATCATCCCCACTTAAAGTTATTTGAGTATTATTTTCCTTGTGATTCTGTAACCTCATTATGTTTTCTTTGTGATTCTGTAGCCTCATTATGTTTTCCTTGTGATTCTGTAGCCTCATTATGTTTTCCTTGTGATTCTCATTATGTTTTCCTTGTGATTCTGTAGCCTCATTATGTTTTCTGACATCAATCGCATTCGCAAAACATGTCAAATTGAAAATCGACTCATCGGTAGCCATACATATAATTTAGACTTGTAGGATTTCAATCGCTAATTGAAAAAATAATCAGATCATCGCATGAACTAGCCAAGCCGCAATAAAATACAGCTCGTGTCATTTTTTTTTTAAATTGATTGAATTTCTTATATGTCAGAATTACTTGATAAGACGTTAATACTGAACACGGACCGCAGTCGTATAAACAAGCAAAGTTGCGACAAAAAGACAGCCGCTGTTAAATAATCGTGTTTTCATTGGTCGATTTTCACTGAGATTGATATCATACTTACAAGAAGAATTTTAAGCTCTATGTGGCAGATTCATCTGTAATTTCATTCTACATCCACACTTTATGATTTATCTGTTGAATATGGCTTATGGGGACTTTTTAGGAACAGACCCTGAGGCTACTGATTATTTAATGGTCACGTTAATACTTTGCCGTACCAGCGACATTCTGTGTTAAATGAAAGTTCTCTTAGTTTTGTTTCTGTTTGATCTCGACGTACAGTATTCTTATAAATTGTCGAAATGGAAATTTTGTTCATGAGTTCTTTCAAATAAATGTGCACAAATGCTGTGTTTTTTTACACAAAATTAAGTTATACAATATGGCTGGCTTTCAACTGTACTTACATCCTTGGGCTTTTCTCCCACTCCCACAGTGGTCAAATGTTAAGAGGCAAAAATGACGTTTGCTAAGTATATGTAAATATCTACAGTAATAAATAAATTTAACTTTGACTTGGATGGAACTATGGAAGTAGTCTCAATCTCTTCGTTTGACCTTGGGAAAATCATAATTTCGATGGTGGCACTCTTGAAGATGTTGCGGTTGATCGTTGCCAGAAAAACAAAACGTTTTCCTAATTACATCAGTAACGATTACGAAAAACAGTCAAAAAACAAATGTAGGTATATTCCCACAAAGATCCTGCAAATAAAAGGTCATTACAATTGTTTACCTGGTCAACTGTTTTCTCATAAAAAGTACTTTAGATTCTATTTCTAGATTTATTGGTCTACCATGTCAAGTACCGAATTTTAGTGAAGAGCTAATGATTTGATTTGAGTACTAAGCAGTGGCTGTGAAAGATGTGAGGTGTAAGACTGTTATTTGTCAATGGTTAGCTAAGTTCGCCCGGATGCACAACTTCCGATACTTAAAGTTTGACTACTAACGATTAATCTGTGGGAGTTTCTCCGCCCTGCTACTTCAAAGTGGTCCAATGTAGAGAAGTGGCAAACATTACGTAACTCTAAGAATATTATTTGAAATGCACCTATAAAAAAAATAAAGAAACTTTGATCTAATTGACTAACACTCATAGTCATGCTGGCGTTCTCTTCTCAGGGAGATGATAGAGTTACTAAATGCTATGACATTCTAGTTCTTGATCAATCACTTTACCAATATGTGCATTCGGGCATAAGTTTGCGTTTTACAATCCACAATTGAAACGGCCTCGTGAGAAAATGGTCTTTGTAATGAATATTTCATTGTGGAAATCTACCGTGGCTTGCTGGGTAAACGAGATAATTTTCCCATCTTTGATGACTGCACTTCCATTCCAGCATGTTCAGCTCAGTAATATCTAGGTAAGGTCATATCAATCATCTCCGCCGCAACAATCACCGTTAATGAGTTTGAGTTGATATTGTCTATTCATTGCCATGGAATGTTGTTAGTATGATGTCGAGGTAGGAATTGTCGTGGATTCCGAATAACAGCGTTGCTGTCGTAATTGTGGGAATGTGGACAAATAGACTCGTTAACTCTACATAGATATTACTGTAGCAGGCAGGTAGTGGTCGGGGTGGTGTATAGCAGGACTGGTGGTAGAGCTGATTGGTCAGCATGGCTCGTCGGTGCGGCCGCGAAGGGCGCGAGGTCAGCGCCCGCCAGCAGCAGCGCGGACGCGCGGAATTCGAACTATGCGTATGAAAGTGGCCGCATCGTGAAAGCGCGCGCCCGCTGCCTGCGTCGTCGACGTTACCACTCACCGTGAATTATAAATCCACCCGGTTAACAACACAATCCAAGAACCGCATCCATTAATGACACTGTAAACACTTGGCACTGGTCGCGATCGCGTTAGTTTTTGTCGAGTGATGGAGGCGCGAGCGCTGCCGAGGCGAGCGCGCGGGAACGACTGACTGATCTGATCGCGCGGCGGCGTGGGTCGCTCGGGCTCCGGCGCGAAGGCCCGCTCTGTAGGCACGCGCGGGGCGCGCCGCTCGCGGCTCAGGCCCGCTGGAATGCGGCAAGATAGTGACGAGACCGGGGCGGCGGCGGCGGCGGCGGGGCCCCGTCGTATGCCGAGTTGCCGAGGTAGGTACGCGACTGGCTGGCGTCGTCGATCCGACGGAATGCACGGACAGCCTCTGTCCATTAACTAAATACAATTTCCAAATGCTCTGAGGCCTCCTGGTGACCCGGCGGCGCCGAGCTTTATTATATTTCACCGCAGTGTGTGCTGTGGAAAGTGGTTCATGCGTTTGGGCCGGACTCGTGCAATTAATGAGGGGAATGCCTATATTGAAATGCGTGTGGTTCGAGAAGTACCTACCTACCTAGATACCAGCACTTTAAGTAAAGACTCGCCTGCTCCATTTATCTCTAACCATTAAATGATCGTTAGTAAATTATTATTGACTGGGTAGGTAGGTACGTACGATACGACTAAATGCAAAATAAGAAGGTGACTAGGTACTTACTTAACGTTACGCCTTACGTTTACCTACCTGCCTTATATCACATCACATATATTAGTTTCTTATTGCCCGAGCGACGACGAAGCGAACTCCGACTCCGTTTCAGGATTGGGCAAAAATGCTTTCGTCGGTACCTATGTCCGGATGTTCTCCCCGACTTCTATTTTTTGTGAGCAGGTTCGATAATTAAATAGACTTCGTCGATTCAGTTTTTGGATTTTTTTCAAAATGGCGGATATATGGGGTTGAAAATGTAAAGAATCCGCTACAGCCCACCTACGCAGATTTTAACAAATGAGGTGTCGTTAGATTCGTGGAGCCAGTGAGTTTGACATTAGCTATGTAATTTTAGTAAAAAGTAAATCTTAGGTTGAATGGATCGCAAAATGTTTGATTCACAAAGTTATTGGTGCGGCTACTTTCATACTCCAGTACGTAACCAGGTGCATTTATTAAATAAGTTTGTAGGTTTGTGGTATTGAAAGAAAATGCTGTCGGATTATTAAAAACTTCAAGGGGTCGGGGGTGTGATGCGAGGGGATGAAAAAAATAAGAAAAGGCAAATTTCCTGTGATGCTCGCGAGGTCTACAGCTCACAGATTATACCTACTGTAGCCCATTAATGTCCCCACCGAGGGGCACAGGCATTTGGTAAGATTGAGCCATACTCCACCTCGCTGGCTCAGTGCGGGATGATGGAGGGGTTTTACGACCACTATTACATATCGAAGCAGCCGGGACCTACCTGTGCCTACTGCTAATCGTGTCATCCGAAATTAAATACTGAACATCCGAAAATGCATTAATTCATACGTGGCACATTTGTAGCCTATTTCGCCAAGCTGCATGAGATTGGGGGTAAAAAATCGATCTAACTAGCAGCCAGGACTTTAGTCTGAGAAAACGAGAAATTACGAGTTTTAATTAAGAATCACCTATCTGTACAGATGCAGCGATAGACTAGCCCCCTGTCGAGCTAAATGAAGTTTTGAATAGCTGGCTAAATGTGGGTGCAACTGTGTCTCTCCCACCCCATATGGGAAAAGGCATGACGATTAAGTTAGGTATCTTGTTCAGCTATGAAATATTGGTAGGTATATTCTGGTAGGTATATAGGCTCTTAGTTCATAGCACAGATTAATAAAGAGTTAGGTTCATAGTCAGACTGCTTCTAAAAACACTACATAACACTACCTGTTACGGTTCATGTGATAGGTACAGCCCGCTGACTTACAGACGGACGGACAGGCGGGGTTATTACACTTTCGCTACAGTATCCTTTTGCCACACTTTTGTGGCGTCTCCTTTTGCCACGGTCGTAGGCGTAGGCGTAGGTCCCGTTTGACACCCTAAAAAAACCCCTAAAAATAACTTACCCACCTACCTACAATGAAAAGTAAGCCTACCTCTTTATTAATCTGTGGCCTACCTATGTCTTTCGACAAACACAGTGTTTTGCATCTGTAATTGTAATTTGATTCAACATCTGTAAGACACTATGAACTGCGAGTGCATAGCCAATGAGTGAAAAAGATGTGCTTTGCTGGCTATTATACATAAACCCTACAGGTTCCCATTAATACAGAATTTAGTCTCTATCTCCAAGACGGATGGCCTGATTTGGAAAATTCTTTTTTTGTTCAAGAGGGTCATCATCATCAGGTCAGGATCTGATGATGGGATCTTCGATAAATCGGGTATGTCTTCAAATGTTATAGGTAGACTTGTAGCCACTTTTGAATTGAATTGTTCGCGGGAAGACGCTTGACAAGAATGGGCAGGCGTGGGGCAATATAGCTTGTGGCTGTACGACGCGCCTAGTGCACGACTTGTTGTATTTTTCATAGTAGCCCATGGTAGGAAGGCCCGTACTAGGTATCCCATGGTTGTAAAATGGTTACTTTACTGCGATTGCCAAGTAATTTCTCGTCATTCTATGGCGAATTGGACGTGACGTAAGTATCAGACAGGGTTCTCAAAAATTTATCAATGTCAGTCACTAGGTACCTGATGATGGGATCATGGAAAAGCGAAGGAACTCTTAAAATAATAAATGTTAACCTTAGGTATTCTGTATAGTGCCTCGTCTCGTACATTGGGAAGCTGCATTTCTCGGTAAGCATGACTTGGTGAAGTGAAACTAATGATGAAGACTACGGGTTGCCGCGGGAAATAATCAAGAGATCAGAAACTTTTATTTGCGTATCATAGATAGTTTACATTAGGTCTTAAGTATGTAACTTCCATTTTAATTATGTTTCAATTAAGTATGTTAATTTCAATGGCATCAAACTGAGAAAACCATATCGAGAGAATGTGTTCTTAAATAAATGGCGTTATTCCCACAGACTATCGATGGTTATTCCCATAAAAATATAACATAAATAATGAAATTTCCGAAAAACAGAACGTCTTTCATTTGCTCTCTACCGCGTAATTTGCTTAAATCTCAGGTTCTTTGGCCTAAATTTCCTTCGCCGTCATGTTAGCTTTCCTGAAAAACTGTCAAATGTCGATAGGTTTCCCGTTTGTCAATAACTTAGGTCATTTAAAACATAGAATTTGGTATTACCATTTAATAAATTCACCAAGAAAAAGGGAATTAAAAGTCAAGGGGCAGTCTTTAAATATTGTCATAAGAATATCCAACTAATATTATAAAAGTGAAAGTAGCGATGTTTAAATATTTGGATGTTTGTATGCTTGGATGTTTGTGTGTTTGTGTATCAATCACGCTAAAACGGCTGAACGGATTTGAATTAAATTTAGCTCGGAGATAGTTTTTGAGGACATTAACATAAAGGATACTTTTTATCCGACTTCAGCGGAAAGAGTAAATGATAATTCCTAGGAACATGAAGATGAAGTTGCGGGCATCAGCTAGTAATATAATGATACTACAATCAATCATACAAGTCTAACAAATATTGTTCGATTCCAAATCGATATTCGATCGATGGTTTCTGAACGGCCATTTTTAATTTGACGTTAGCTGTCAATCTGGCAGTTTTGACGACTGACAGACGAAAGCCCTCGCAATGTAAACGCGTTTTGATCAGGGTGTTGAAATTAAATCGCAGGGCATCTGGAATGTATTCGGGATTCCCTCAGGATTGTTAATATAGCTGAGTGTGCCGTTGTCTCTCGAACCAGATAAAGTTCGGATTTTCGTGCCCGATTTGTATTTACCAGTAGAAACATAACCTGTGCTGGACACTGTGCTCATTGAAGCTGGCCCGCCAGTCATACCTGGTTGGCTGAAGAACCTGTCTACCAAGAAGAGCCTAGGGTGCACCCGGGCCTTGCAGCGAGACAGGAGGTTGACGGGACCGAAGCACAGACCAGGTTAGATCTACCCCACATAACTTCAGCTCGGTGAATCGCCGACGTTCACCACTTCTTGGCACCTGATCGTCACGCTACCTCGTAGCTCATGGGCCCCTACGAGGTCATTAGGTGCAGAGCGTGGTTTCCTGAGATTTGCAGCCGTCAAGGGCTCCAGGAAGGCACGATTTGGGACTATCAATCTGTAGGTATAGGCGGTTAGGTAACTTGGTTGGTTCCTATATCCACATAGATTGGTAGTATTGTAAGCTATACGTCTATTGCTGGTAGTAGACAGACAGATATTGAATTGAAATTTGCATTGAATTACCAGTTAGTCAATCTATTAGTGGTCTAGTAATGCTATTGAATGAATGTTTTGGTTAACATAGGTAGTTACATCTATTGATAGCAGGCTATTACATTGTTTTCAGTTTATAGCAATTTATAACTTGAACTAATATTGACTATCTGTGTGTGTTACATATACGTGGGGCGCACTATAAGTTTCCGGAATGAATATGAAAAAATACTATTAAAGGTACAAAATTAATTTATTGTTTTTCAAAATAATCTCCCTTGGCGTCTATGCACTTTTTCATTCGATGAAACCAGTTTTGAAAACTTTTGTGCCACTCCTCTGTGGTGACCTCTGAAACGTGTTTTTCATACTCCTCGACAGCCTCTTCTGGTGATGAAAATCGTTGACCGCGTAATTGGTTCTTAATTTTTGGGACCAGAAAAAAGTCACAAGGTGGCAGGTCGGGACTGTATGCAGGATGACTCATGAGTTCTACATTTTTCGCCTTCAAAAAGTCGTTTGTCTGTCTGGCCGTGTGAGAACTAGCATTGTCGTGGTGCAGGATGATACGGCGTTTACGGTTATTTTTACGGAGTTCGTCAATAACTTCCGGCAAACAAATGGTCGTGTACCAGTCACTATTCACTGTACGACGATTCTCTAAAGCAACAGTAGCCACGTGTCCAGTTTTATTTAAAAAAGAAGCAATCATCCGCTTAGATGCACTTTTCACGCGCGCTACTTTAGTTGGTTTCGGCTCATCTTGAAAGACCCATACGCTCGATTGCTGCTTTGTTTTGGGATCGTAGCAATAAATCCATGTTTCGTCACCTGTTACTATGTCCCACACCAAATATTTCATATTTCATATTTATTTATTGATAACGTCAGTTACAAGTCATTTTGTAAATATAGTTAGTTCAGATGAGTGTCAAATAAAAATTACTTACATTAAAATTAAATTGTGTCAAATTAAATTAAAATAATAACAATAAATTATATTGAATTATATAAAAATATTAAAAAAAGAATAATTTACTTAATTAACACAAATGTTGTCTACCTAGTTGGGTAGGTCTAGGAATTCCGAAAAAGAATAGAAGGTTTGCTCGACAAGCCAGCGCTTCAGGCGCAGTTTGAAAGTGCTTGGATTGGGAGCATCGGTTACGTTGGCGGGAAGACGATTATATACCGCCGGACCCATGACGTGAGTCATCTTCGATGACTTCCCCAATGTGTGGGGGACCGTCGCGAGTTTGTGACCGTGGCGGTGTGTTTTGCGGAGCGTGCGGAATGAGTCCAGGTTTTCGCGCACGTAGACGGCCACTTGCAGAATGGTGACGGACGGCAACGTCAGGATCCTGAGCGCTTTGAAGTGAGGCTTCGCGGAGACGTCCCAGCGGACCTGGACTATAGCTCTCACGGCTCGCTTTTGCATCCTGAATGCCCGTTCCCAATCTGCTGCGCACCCCCACAGTTCGGCTCCGTACTGCACCAGCGAATGCACTGTAGCGAAGTAGCACGACTTCACTATGTCGCGCGGCACCGTGCGTGCCAGCCGACGCAGCGCGAAGCACGCGCCGCTGAGCCGCGCACACAGCCTGTCCACGTGCGCACTCCACGTGAGGCCGCGGTCCAGCTCGAAGCCCAGAAACGTTGTCGCCTCCACCTGCTCGACCCGCACTCCGCCCACATGGACGTTCAGCGGGACGAGATGGCGGCCTGACAGGTCGAAGTGGAGAAAGTGGGTTTTTTTCAAGTTAAGGACGAGGCCGTTGTCGCGGAACCAGTGAGACAGTTCGGTTATTGTATGGTTTAGGCTTAGCTCAAGGCCTCCAATCGTTTTGTTCGTTATAATTCCTGCCACATCGTCAGCGTACATATATAGTTCGCTGGAGGTCATTGCTTGTGGCAGGTCATTGAGCAAGAGCGAAAACAGAATATTGGATACAGAAGAGCCCTGAGCAACCCCCATATGTGTCATCACGGGTTTTGATCTCGTCCTGCCTCCATCACCAACAACGATCTGGGTTCGATTTTTCAGAAAATCCGCTACCAGAGATAGGGGCTTTCCATCGATACCGTAATGCCGGAGTTTGACGGCGAGAACACCGTGATCAGCCACGTCGAAGGCCTTCGAGAGGTCACAGCAGAGTACTGCCACCTGGAGCTTTTTCTCTCTCGCCTCGAGCACGCGTCGCACCACCACCCTCGTCAGCGCAGTCGTCGAGCGTCCCGCGCGGTACGCGTATTGCCGGTCCGACAGCGCTTCAGTCGACGCTAGAAATTCAAGGAGTCGGGAGCATAGGCCGTTCTCTAAGATCTTGGACAGTATGGGCACGACTGCGACTGGTCTGTACCCATCGATATTCCCCCTCTTTCCTTTCCCCTTGAATATCGGTGCTATTTTGCTCTTCTTTAGCGCTGTCGGGTAGATGCCTCGTCTGACGCACTCGTTAAAGAGTTTAGCTAGTATCGGTGCTAAAGGCTCTGCGGCCCAGTGTATAAGTTCCGTCGAAATGTCATAAATATCTTTGGTGGGTTTATGCGCGATTCGGAATTTTATAATGCGATAAACTTCGCTCGGAGTGAATAGATGTAGTCTTAGTGAGCGGTCGGCGGCAGGGCGGGCGGCCTGCAGGGCGCGACAGGCGCACGGCACGTCGGCCGGCGGGGCTCCACACGCGGCGGCGGCGCCGGCGAATCTCGCATTCATGGCGTCCACCACATCTCGCTTGCTGTTGAATTTAACGCCGTTTGAGTCGACAGCCACGTCCGTGAAATCTACACAAACACGACTGCCCCTCCCTCGCTCTCGGTTTATCACATTCCACATGGCCTTGCTCACATTCGTGCTGGATGTAATTGACTTTGTATAAAAGTGTGCTCTTTTGTTCTTAACCAGGTTGTCATATTGGTTTAATAGCTTGTTCTGGACCTCTATGATTACATTGTTGTCAGGTTGAGCAGTCGCGATTTCGAGCACGTCAAATAATAGTGATTTGATGTTTTTGAGCTCATGTGTTACCCAAGATTGACTTTTAGTTTGTGGCTTTCGCCTGAGGGGAAAACAGCTGTCGTATTTGTTAGTTATGACATAAATCACGGACGCGGCTAGTTCCTCAATTGACTCACCTTTTCGGCGCCAAATGTGTTGCCAGTCGACGCTCTCAATAGACGCGACAAAATTGCATCGGTTCGCCTGTGTGTGTTGTCGCGCGAGGTGGGTGAGGGGCGCGGGGCGCGCGGGGCGCGCGAGGCGGCGCGACGAGACGCGCGCGCGCACAGCGAGGTGGTCGCTCAGGTGCGTGGTGACGGGCGCGCAGCACACGTCTCCTGCGTCCAGGTTGGTGTACAGGTGGTCGAGGCAGGTGGCGGTGGTGGCCGTCACTCGCGTGGGGAAGCTCACCTCGTTCCTCACGTCATGGGCCGATAGTATATCGCGGAGTCGGTCTCTCTCGGGCGACGCCTCGATCCAGTTAATGTTGATGTCTCCGATAATAATACAATCTAAGTCTGAATCGCAGATCTTATCGAGCAAACCATCTAAGGAATTCAAAAAATCTTGTGTTTTTTTACCATTAGTATAAATACATACGACAGTAACATTATAGTCTGTAAGGTCTATGGCTGAAAGTTCAAAACATTCTTGGATAGACAGTGCAGTGATGTCTATATTTTCTACTACTTTTAGGGTGGATTTCGCATAAATGCAGGACCCACCATGGGTAACGTTAGTCCTGCTGTATTTCGATGTGAGGTTATAGCTGTCTAAACTTACAGTCTCTAACTTGTCATTCGTCAGCCAATGCTCCGTTATTGCTAGGATATCACACTCGAGTTCACATTTTAGTAACACTTCTAGCCGCTGTGTTTTCTTATCTAACGACCGTATGTTTAGATGCGAGATAGTAAGTTTACCGCGATCACTAGTTACTGTTGTTAAATTTGACGCACCTTCGTTGAATCTGGTAAGCATGGCACTGCACCAAGTGACGCGGTCCGTTTTTTGAGCCTCGGTCAAGTTGTGTAGGATCCACCGCGAGCACAGCTTTCTCACACCCAAATGTTTGTGTAGGATTAATTGTATTTGACTCATGCCTATTTCTAAGGATGCGCGAATTTCATGGTAGGTCACATGCCTGTCTGTTTCAATCATACGGCGCACAGCATCGATGTTTTTGTTGGTCACAGCGGTGGACGGCCGACCATCGCGAGATTCGTCACTGAGATTGCTACGACCACGCTTGAATTCTGCAAACCAGCTATAAACAGTTGTCTTGCATGGTGCTTCATTGCCAAAAGCTGTTTCAAGCCGAGCGATGCTCTGTTGAGCTGTCAAATTACACTTAAAATCGTAGAAAATCATACTACGAAAATTTTCCCGAGTTAAATCCATGTTGATGCAGACACACAATTTTTTAAATGGCGCCACAAGGTAAAAACAAAAGGCAGTCAGATGAAACAAACTGCATTCTACAGCCAAAGAGTTCTATTTTCAAATGTTGCAATAAATTTTTAAATATTGTTTATGTAAGTGGCCAGTTCCGGAAACTTACAGTGCGCCCTATGTAACACACACAGATAGTCAATATTAGTTCAAGTTATAAATGATAAAGGGAAACTAAATTGTTATTTACAGAATTTATATAGATATAAAACTCGGTTCCTATTGTTTAAGGAAAACAACATTGTTTAAGTTATAGTTTAGGGTTCCCTCGTTTGGGTTATAAACTGGAGGGTCCAATAAAATTGAGTTACTGCAAATTGTGAGTAAGTATCGTTCCGATCATGTCGTTATCTGAAATCCAGAAGGGTGTTTCTAAGGAACTCAGATGGTTTTCCTCCGCACACGGTCTGATAGACCGTTTGGATAGGCATGATGTGGTATTGGAGCGGTCTATGGACGTTAAGGAACGTTACAATAGGGTGCTCGAATTGTCCGCGCAGGCGGAATCAGTTGATGGTTGTGCACCTGACAGGCTGTCACGGTTGATAGGGGATGTCGACCAATGTATGGAGATGGCAGCTGCTATCACGCAGAAGGCTGCGGACATACGTAGACAGCGCGAGTCCAGCCATGATGGTGACATTGAAGCACCTCTGCCGCATCAGGGATCGGGGTCCAGGTTACCTGCCATAACTATGCCTACTTTTGACGGCGTGTCCGGTGAATGGATGAGCTTCATCAATCTGTTCGACAGTTTGGTGCACATGCGATCGGACATTACCAAGTCTGTCAAGATGGCTCAGCTGGTGGCAGCATTGAGGGGTGAGCCTAGGGAGCTGGTCGCTCATTTGACAGTTACGGAGGGTAACTATGAGACGGCCAGGCGTTGTTGGTCAGACGTTACCACAACAAACGGAGGTTGGCCGATGCCCAACTGAACCGTTTGTTTAGCATTCCCGTTGTGAACAAGGTCGGGGCCATACAGACGGAGGTTTTGAACCCATTGTTGTCCATCACCAAGGCTCTAGAGAATCTTGGACTTCCGGTTGGTGAGTGGTCGTACCTACTGTTGTACATTGTACTTTCCCGCCTACCCGCTGACGTGCAGACTCGTTTCGAACAGTCTCACGGGAGGTCGGCCGAGACCTGCCCGCCTTCTCCGACTTGGTCGGATTTTTGGAAGAGGAGGCTCGACGGGCAGAGAATTTGGGGTTGACGGTCACCCATCCTTCGGAGCCACAGTGAGCTGCCAGGAGCGCTGTGAGTAGGGGCCCTCCGACGAGGAAGGACCGCACCAACCGGCAGTCGTATGGGACTGTGAGTGAATTGACCCCACATGGTGAGACCTGCCCATGTTGTAGGCAGATTGGCCATGCTGTGGCCAATTGCAATAAGTTCGGGGAACTTAGGGTTCAGGGACGGCGCCGGATGGCCAAGCAGCGGAGCTGGTGTTTCCTGTGCCTCGGGCCACACATGGCTAGGGACTGCACGCGCACACAAATGTGCGGATATTGTGGTGAGCCCCACAACAATCTGTTGTGCATGAACCGGTCCGGCCAACAGCCACCACAGGGCCGTACCCAGGGTGACACGGCATGGGGCCCTGAGAATTCGTTTGCGACTCGGAGCGCAACTCAGGGGCCAACGTCCCCACGTGCACAGGGCAGTACTAGGGTGCAGGGCCGCACTCAGGATCATTACATGGGGGCCCTGAGTTTTCGGTTGCGACTCAGCATCCGACTCAGCGGGACATTGGGTGTGTTGAGCAGGCCGTAACGGGCGGGTGGCATGGGACACCTTCGAGCTATGCGGGTGCGGTTCGGACGCCGCCTCAGTTGTCGCCCCGCTCGTCGCCTCGTCCTCGTCGGTCACATGTGATGTCCCCCCCGCTCATGGAGCGGCCACGGTTGAATTCACGCCCACCCCCCTTTACGGGGAATCGTAGGGTGGCAATGGAACCGGCGCGTGGGCCATTTGCACAATGGGACCCTCTGGCGTATAGCTGCATACCTGATCGGTTACAGGCAGAGTGGGGCCCCGGGGGCCCTCGCTAGGAATTTGCGGCCCAACAATTTGTTGCCCCCCAACCGGAGACGGTGGTGTTACCGATCGCCTCTGTGCTTGTTTGGGATTTGGCGGGCAACCCAACATACGTTCGCGCCCTATTAGATTCTGGAGCTCAGGGCTGCATTGTATCGAACGATTTAGCAAAATGGTTGGGCCTCAAGGTAAATAGGTATAATAAATCAATACGGGGCGTGGGGAATGTTACGGTTACGAATGTAGTTGGTCAATCGGTGATCACGTTCTCTCCACGTTATGACATTTTGACAAAAACATCCGTGCAAGCTTTAGTAATGACGCATGTCATGGGCAGACACCCCTTGGTGAAGTTGAATCCGGCCGTTCGATTCCTGACATCAGGACTCAAGTTGGCGGATCCCGATTTTGACACTCCAGCCCCGGTCGACCTGCTACTGGGAGCAGACGTTCTGGGTAGGTTTCTGTTGTCGGATCGGCGAGTTCTTCAGCCGGACGGGTTGATTGCTGTGGATACTAAGTTTGGTCACGTGATCATGGGTCCGGCATTGCCAATGGTTAGGCCTGCCGAGTCAGATGACATACTTATTGGGTCAGCGTTGTCAGACGCTATCCAACGTTTCTGGGAGATAGAGGAACCTCCCACCGTTCGTCGAGTCGACGCAGACGAAGAAGAGTGCGAGTTGTTTTACCAGAATAGTACTGGTCGCCTTCGTTCTGGTCGTTTTGTAACTCGACTGCCTTTCAGGGCCGATCGACCGCCACTAGGAGAATCTAGGAAGATGGCTGAGACGAGATTGATGTCGATGGAGCGTAGGATGTCAAGGGACGCCGTATTTAAACAAAAATACGTCGATTTCATGAGGGAGTATGAGTCGTTAGGACACATGTCGGTATCGGGTGTGGACTGGAGATCTGAGGATCATTGTTTCCTTCCACACCATGCCGTCCTGCGAACCCCTACCGGCAAGATTCGAGTTGTTTTTGATGGGTCAGCACCTACCTCGAACGGGATGTCCCTGAATCAGTGTCTACATTCGGGACCCAAGTTGAGTCGTGATATTTCGGATATTCTCACGAGCTTTCGGAGACACCAGATTGTATTTGTCGCAGACATTCGGATGATGTTTAGGCAAACGGTAATTCATCCGGCTGACAGAAGGTATCAGTTGATACTTTGGCGTGAGACCACGGCCGAGCCAGTCAAGGTCTATGAGTTAAACACGAACACGTATGGGTTACGGTCTAGCCCGTATTTGGCGATGCGTACCCTGCGGGAGTTGGCGTCGCGTGACCGTGTGAGCTATCCTAGAGCCGCCGCTATCCTGGAGCAAGATTTGTACGTCGATGACGTCTGCACAGGGGCAGCCAGTGTAGAGGAAGCTCTGGACCGACGTGACGAGGTCATTCAATTGCTGGAACGAGGCGGCTATGAACTACGCAAGTGGATGTCCAACTCCCCTGAGTTGATGGCTGGTCTCCCAGATGAGTTTCAACAAGACCCGCACGTTTTTGAGAATCCTGACAACCCTAACATGTTGTCAGTGCTTGGAATTCAGTACCGGCCCGTCCATGATGAGTTTACCTATCGGGTGGTTTTAGAAACACCGAAGGCCTGGACGAAGCGGTCAGTACTGTCAACGATTGCGAGAACGTTCGACCCGAATGGATGGATTTCTCCAGTCACCTTTGCTCTCAAATGTTTTATGCAAAGGCTATGGGCGGCTCAGTTGACCTGGGACACCCACCTCTCAGGTAATTTGTTGACTGATTGGACGCGAATGTTCACCTCGCTATCGGACATAAATAATGTATCGCTGCCGACGAAATTGGTCCCTGCTGGGGATTACAGGGCAACCCTTCACGGGTTTTGTGATGCCTCTGAACGAGGGTTTGCGGCAGCGGTTTATTTGCGAACCGTCACCTCCACCGGGGAGGTCGACGTGCGTTTGGTTTTGGCAAAAAGCAAGGTAGCGCCTATTCGGACAAGGATGACGATTCCAAAACTGGAACTGTCCGGGGCTGCTCTTTTGACCAAACTTTTGAATCACACTCTAACGGTGTTGCGTGGGTCAGTGGTTTTGGAGGATACGGTGTACGCTTGGACGGACAGCCAGATTGTTTTGTGCTGGCTGAAGGCTTCGGTCCATAACTTAGAGGTTTTTGTTGCGAACCGTGTCTCCCAGATTGTGTCGTCTGAGGTCCCGCTGACCTGGAGACATGTACCAGGAGAATTGAACCCGTCTGATTGTGCATCCAGGGGATGTCAGGCTCCTGAACTCGTTAGACACCATTTGTGGTGGGGACCACCCTGGCTTGCCAAGAGAGAATCGGACTGGCCCCACAGCCATGTAGTAGTATCTTCGGATCATGGCCCCAGAGCGGCCGTGCATGTTACCCAGAAGGCTGAGGACCCTGACGCCGGGTTTCTGCTGGACCGGTATAGCTCACTTGACAAGCTGATAAACGTGTCCACTTGGATTAGGAGATTCGCTCGAAATTGTCGCACTCCTCGCGATCAGCGATCGTTGAACCCTATTCTGACTCCGGCAGAGCGAAACGAGTCGCTGTTGAATTTGGTCCGGTTGGTACAGTCCTCGAAGTTTGGGGCAGAATTGGAGATTATACGAAGTGGACGTTCGAAATTGAAGGGAGCCGTCGCGCGTCTCAACCACTTTGTTGATTCGACCGGGTTACTTCGGGTAGGAGGAAGATTGCGCAATGCGAATCTGTCGTATTCGGCTCGTCACCCACTTCTGCTCCCCAAGGGGGGACAGTTAGTTGAATTGCTGGTGACTGATCGTCATATTAAAAACGCGCATGCCGGTTGTAACGCGTTGTTGGCCACGCTGCAGCGGGAGTTTTGGATCTTATCTGCCCGCCGTGCCATACGGAACATCGTGTTTCGGTGCATGCCTTGTTATTGACTTAAGGCTGCCACGATGCAACCTCTCATGGGGGACTTGCCCCCTGATCGTGTGAATGAGGTCAGACCGTTTTCAGGTGTTGGTACGGATTTTGCAGGACCGTTTATGGTGAAGAGTTCACGATTGCGTACCGCTAAGCAATACAAGGCGTACCTATGTGTATTTGTTTGTTTATCCACCAAGGCGGTACATCTCGAGCTCGTTGCTGATCTCTCGACAGAGGCTTTCATTGCTTGTTTGGATAGGTTTGTTTCTCGAAGGGGACTTCCAACTTTGATCCGCTCTGATAACGGCACTAACTACATAGGTGCGGAACGATACTTACGAGAGATAGTCAACTTTTTGAATGTAAATAAGGTGGATATTGGAACGGCCCTCTCCCGTCGGGGTATACAGTGGAGCTTCAGCCCACCGATTTGCCCCCACTGGGGTGGGATTATTGAGGCCGTAGTTAAGTCAGCTAAGACGCACTTAGGGCGTATAGTAGGTCAGACCGCGCTGACTTTTGAGGAGCTCGCGACATTGTTTTGTAAGATCGAGGCCGTTCTCAATTCGCGACCGTTGTGTCCGCTCAGCTCGGATCCAAATGACCTGGAGGCTCTGACCCCAGGCCATTTCTTGATAGGACAGCCACTTAACGCGTTGCCCGAGCACCCCTTCGAGGGAGTGAAATTGTATCGGTTGTCAAGGTATCAGATGTTGCAGCAGTTTACTCAGAATTTCTGGAAGCGTTGGTCGCTCGAGTATCTGCATATCTTACAACAGCGCCTTAAGTGGACTGACAAAACTAGCCCCCCTAGTGTTGGTGACCTCGTTCTGGTTAAGGATGATAACCTACCACCACTACGTTGGCGCAGGGGGCGCATTGTTAACTTGTTCCCTGGCAAGGACGGGACCCCCCGGTCTGCAGAGGTTCTAGTAGGAGGCTCGGTTCTAAAACGAGCCGTAGCAACGTTGTCTCGGCTGCCCGTAGATTAGGGGACAGGTGGGTGCCTGTCCGGGCGGGTGATTGTTCGATTCCAAATCGATATTCGATCGATGGTTTCTGAACGGCCATTTTTAATTTGACTTTAGCTGTCAATCTGGCAGTTTTGACAACTGACAGACGAAAGCCCTCGCAATGTAAAAGCGTTTTGATCAGGGTGTTGAAATTAAATCGCAGGGCATCTGGAATGTATTCGGGATTCCCTCAGGATTGTTAATATAGCTGAGTGTGCCGTTGTCTCTCGAACCAGATAAAGTTCGGATTTTCGTGCCCGATTTGTATTTACCAGTAGAAACATAACCTGTGCTGGACACTGTGCTCATTGAAGCTGGCCCGCCAGTCATACCTGGTTGGCTGAAGAAACTGTCTACCAAGAAGAGCCTAGGGTGCACCCGGGCCTTGCAGAGAGACAGGAGGTTGACGGGACCGAAGCACAGACCAGGTAAGATCTACCCCACATAACTTCAGCTCGGTGAATCGCCGACGTTCACCACTTCTTGGCACCTGATCGTCACGCTACCTCGTAGCTCATGGGCCCCTACGAGGTCATTAGGTGCTGAGAAGCCTGAACAAATATATTAAATATGGGTTAATTATAATTACAATAGTATAATATCTGAATATGTAAGCAAATAAATAAAATAAAAAGTGAGGAATCATAGAATTTTATTTATATTTTGAAAAAAATATTGTGGCCATGGTATTTGCGCGGCGGCCGCACTTTAGGAAAACCGGCCATAAGTGATGTTTTCGAGCCATCTACGGATTCCCACAATTCATCTTCTAAGTCACTCGAATCGCTGTTACTGTGACTCTGTAAATGTATTATAAAAGGTACATCTAAATACGCATATTTCCGTCTTTATTAATTTTCATTTTTTTTATATGATCGCAACGATTTTTCCACTCCGCCCGTGTGATTTTGCGGAATGCATCTTCAATCAAATAGGCATTTGTGCACTTGATTTCCCAACATTTTTCTCTGCTGCATATCATTTCAGTTGCATTCAAATCACAATCGAAGAATGACATGACCATGACATTTTAATAAATTGACAATTTCATATTTAGGCGTAGGTTTATTTCTTTTTATTAACTCGTAAAGCTGAGGCTTTGTCATTTGTTCGTTAAACTCCACCCTGTTTTCTAACAGCCACTTGTGTATATCAGCCTTATTGTGGTTTGAGTTAGGACATCTTTTTACGCGAATAATATGATATGGCGCATTAACCATAACAATAAGCGTGGGTTCACGCAGATTTGGCAGGATTAACTTTTCAAGATCCCGTTGTTTTAAATTGATTTTGTTCATCTCGTCGTGGATGTCTCCACTTTTTGGGTTTGATTTGGAAACGAGATGGGCATTCTCTGCAAAACCTTCTTGTCCGCCTGCCTGAACAATGATCCACCTGCTCCCTTTCGAAACTGGTTTCAAATCACTGTCAACTTCAGGTCCTGGCCAACACTGGCCAGTTGAATGAGATGAGTGTTTGTAGGATTTTTCTAATTAAACAACAGGCTTTTTATCTCCACTTGCTTGGAAATTTATGTCTTACCAAAGAACATTCCGTAACTTTGGTAAGGTCGCAATTTCTTTTCTTACTGAACAAAATTAATGTATCTTTCTTTTTATAACAACAATGTCATCGATTTCTAGTTTCCCTTTGTTTCTTTCCTTTTTCTTGCCAGGGGTAGAGATATTAGAATTAGTTTCTGCGGCTAGTTTCTCTTCATTGATTAGTTTCAGTTTCATTTTTTTTATTGAATATAAATAAATAAATAATCTTATTCTTAATTATCTTATTATAAAAAAGACACTACACCGTTTCGGAATGTGGGCCCCGGGGTTAAGAAGAAACGGCAAGAAACTCCCCCATACAACAGGTACTGGTTTCGGTGTAAGGAAATTCGCCGGCGAGTGATAGACTTGATCCATCGCCCCTCGTCGAATTTTTGTGCGCTGAGATGGTATGGACCATGCAGTTTTGTCATCTAAGCATTCCTTAATACTATAAAAGGACTTTCTTATCAGCTCATTTTTAACATAATTTTTTAACCTCTTTTCAGGAAGGATCAATGATTCCTGTGGTATTTTATTGTAGAAGCGAATACAGTGCCCCATGAATGATGTGCCTACTTTACTTAGTCTAAATAATGGTAGTGCTAACCTATTTCTATTTCTAGTGTTTATCGTATGGCTATCACCTACAGCTTTAAATAAAGCTATGTTTTTTCTTACATGCATGATATTCTCGTATATATATTGACAGGTAACCGTAAGTATATTAATTTCTTTGAATTTTTCTCTTAATGATTCTCTAGCATCTAATTGATATATCGCCCTGATCGCCCTTTTTTGTAAGACAAATATCGTATTCATATCTGCTGCTCTCCTTCTCTTCCTTCTCTTTCAGATCCTATTCTGACACAGCTTTCCAACTGTCGTACATTAGGCAAACAAAATTTGATACATCTAGTCTTCTTTAAGTTTAATAACAGGTTGTTTACATTGAACCAACTCAACACATGAGAGAGTGTACTATTTGCGTTGTCTAGAATTTCTTCCTGTCTTTTCACCTTGAAAATAATAGATGTTTCATCAGCAAATAGAACAATCTGAGTCATTTGTTCCACCATATACGGCAGGTCATTCACGTACACTAAGAAAAGGAACGGACCTAAGATAGAACCCTGGGGTACACCAATATTCATAGGGGTTCCAGTGGACTTACATCTGTTTATATCTACTTTTAGTACTCTTTCCGTAAGATAAAATTCCATTATGCAATGCATGCAATCATCTGGCATCCACATGAGGCTAAATATAGCCTTATGTTGGAGAAAGCCCAAAATAGATTTGTGCGTTATATGTATTTAAAACAGTATGGGGTCTATCCTTTCTTCCCCCTCATGTATCCGACTTTGTTCGTGCTGGGCATGGTTGGGTACAATGAGCTGGGAGTGAGAAGGGGCCTCGCACTAGCTACCTATGTGTTTAGGGTGTGGAGAGGGATGCTACACAATCCCCAGGTTCTACAGATGCTGAAGTTGCATGTACCAGACAACTACCTGAAGCCTTTGAGAGGAAGAAGTCACTCGCTATTCCGAGTGCCGCTAGCGAGAACCGGCATTCTGCGGGAAGCGCCCGTGGTGAGGGCTCTGCTACTGTTTAACAAAATAACAGATAGAACGGATCTGGATTTATTTTACTGTTCTCTGACGGAGTTCACAAGGGCGGCCAGTTTTTGTCTCTGTTATTAATATTGATATTTTATATTTAATATACATTTCGAATTATTATTGAATTATTGGTGTATTATTGAGTTATTGGAATTATTATTATTAATTTTATAATATTTGGAATTGTCAATTGTATATTTATATTTGATATTGATGTCTGGATCCCGAAATTTTATTTTGTTTTAAAATGTGTATGTTGTGTCGACTTGGCCTGTCTGTAATGGCACAATTACTAATTGGAAATAAATAAAAAAAAATAAAAAAATTAAAGCATTATCTTTGATACCATAGTGTTGTAGTTTGAGCAAAAGAGTTTGATGGTCCACACAGTCAAAGGCCTTGGAAAGATCACAGAAAATATCAACCGCATCCTGTGGTCCTTCCCACGCACTATAAATGTGTTCTACTAGCGATACTCCGGCGTCTGTTGTTGATCTGCATTTAGTGAATACGAACTGTTCTTTGTGGAGTAGCCCAGATGCATTGAAGTGAGAGAGTAGTTGACTCAAAATGACCTTTTCAAACACCTTGCTCAGCACTGGCAATACAGATACTAGTCTGAAGTTTTTTTAGTTTAGTTTATAGTCGTTCGGAAACATCTGTAATCAAATCAAATCAAATCAAACATCATTTATTTCCATAGGATGTTGTTACATCACTTAGATCCGTCATTACATTTTTTTGGGTGAGTTCACTAACACAATGGCGGAATCTGTGGAGAAGAGCTCACCGAAGAAACTCCACAGTCGTCGCATCTTTTGCGTTTCCTTTTTTAAATAAAATATTGTCAAATTACAAAATGAATGCTAATTATATATCGAAACAGCCTGTTACTCAAACAATCTATTCCCATGGACATCTGTCCTCTAAGTAATCAGATATCCTATAGTAACCTTTTTTATACAATTTCTGTTTTATTATTATTTTAAACTTGTCTAAAGGTAAGTTTTTAATATCAGTAGGGACCTTATTGTAATAGCGTATACAATTGCCTTTAAAAGAATTACTAATTTTATGTAGTCGGCTTACATAAGCAACCAACTTGTCTTTATTTCTAGTATTAAAATTGTGTATATCACTGTACTTCTGAAAATTAGTTATATTTCTTTTTACATACACAAGATTGTCATAGATATATTGAGACACAAATGTCAGAATATTGATTTCTTTAAACTTTTCCCTCAGTGACACTCTAGGCCCTAATCTATAAATTGCACGAACAGCCCGTTTCTGCAGAATAAATATACTATTAGCATTCGCAGCGTGACCCCACAATAAAATACCATAGGTCATTAGACTATGAAAGTAACTAAAGTAGACTAGTCTAGCGGTGTCTACGTCGGTAAGAGCTCTAATTTTTTTAACTGCGAATGCTGCCGAACTCAGTCTGTTCGACAATTTATTTATATGAGGATCCCATTGTAGTTTGGCGTCTAAAGTAATGCCCAAAAAGACAGTCGACTGCACAAGGTCCAATCTCTGTCCTTTTATAAATATGTCTGTAGTTACCGGGTTCACATTGGGTAACACGAATTTAATACATTTAGTTTTCTTTTCATTAAGTAATAAATTGTTAACAGTAAACCAGTTCACTATACTAGAGATAGCATTGTTTACCTCGTCATAATTTGATTGCTGTCTTTTAACTTTAAATATCAAAGAAGTATCATCGGCAAACAATACTAACCCATGTTTTGCTTTAACAAGGTAAGGTAAATCATTAATATATACTAAAAACAAGAAAGGACCAAGAATTGAACCTTGCGGTACGCCCATACTTATTGAAGACCCAGGTGATCTTTTCCCATTAACATCGACCATCTGAACCCTATCTGTTAGATATGACTCCAGAAGGCCAAGTGCCTGATCTTTTACACCATAATAGCGTAACTTCCTGACAAGAGTGTCATGATGGACGCAATCAAAAGCCTTGGATAGATCGCAGAAGACACCTATTGCATCCATTGCGTCTTCCCAGGCATCAAAAATATTGTCGATTAGTTCAACACCAGCATCGGCTGTTGAACGACCCTTTGTGAAACCAAACTGAGCAATATGAATTAAATTATTGAGATAAAAATGACTTTGCAATTGATTAAGTATGAGTTTTTCAAATATTTTGCTAAGCGTTGGTAGTATCGATATGGGTCTAAAATTGGTGGGGTCTGATGTACTACCATCTTTGAATAAAGGTATAACTTTACTTAGTTTCAATAAGTCAGGAAACACACCATTATCTATACATTGATTAAATATACAACAAAGGTGAGGTGCAATACAATCTACAATGGAACTAATAATTTTTACTGATAGACCATGGGCGTCAGCTGTTTTTTTCATTTCCAGGGATTTAAACGCTTTTACAATGTCTTCATTATTTACGTGCCTAAATTTAAAATCTGTTTTACATTCCTCAAAGTTTTGTTTAAGTATAGATTCAGCAGCAGCGGGAGATGAATTTAAAGACTTGGTTGTTGAAACTGGAATGTCCGTAAAAAATTTTCGAAAGCTTTTGCTACTTCTAGGTCTGTACTTAGCAATTGATTATCTATCTTAAGCTTGAAGTTATTATGTGTAGCTTTGGCCTTTCCAGTCTCTCTGTTTATAATTTTCCAAGACGTTTTCATTACATTGCTACTAGATTCAATTTTGTTTTTAATGAAATTAGATTTAGCTACGGCACAAACGCGTTTAAACATTTTTGAATAACTACGAACATAATCTAGAAAGGCCGTATTTTTGTTATATGATTTCTCTTCATAGAGTTCATATAATCTTCGTCTGCTCCTATGAATTCCAACTGTCGCCCAATCACTAAACAAAGCTTTGTTATTAACTTTTATAGTTTTTGATTGAAATACCGTATCATATTCATTTTTGACAAGGTTAAATACTGAGTTGTACAACAAATTTGGATCGTCACTGTATGGTATTTCCCATAGTTTATCTAAAATATTATTCCTGTAGTGTTCAAGCCGAGTGTCACTAACGGGCACACATGTAATATCCTCTTTTTGGTCCTTTTTTATTTTAATATTGAATATACCTATCTGACCAGAGTGATCAGAGGTTAATTTATTGATGACCGATTTGAAAATGGGCGTAATGTTAGTAAATATATTGTCAATGCAGGTAGCAGATGTTGCAGTAATTCTAGTAGGCTCCAAAAACAGATAGTTCATGTTGTGACATAAAAATAAAGATTTTAATCTAGTACAAATATTATTATCCTCTAACAGATTAACATTAAAATCACCACAAATTATAAAAAAAATGTTTTTATCGCTGATTTTAATCAACACTTCATCCATTTTCTTTTCGAATAAATCAAAGGATGAATCTGGTGGTCTGTATACGCTCATTACAATAAGTTGTTCAAGTTCAATACAAGCTATTTCCATGGTACGCTCAACAGACAGGCTCACTATGTCAACTCGTTCCTTATATTTAAAACTATTATTTACAAGTATTAAGGAGCCACCGCGATCAGCTGTTTTTCTGTTGAACGAACTAGCAACGTGGTGGTTATTAAAGTTGAACATGAACTGATAACTCTTTAAAAAGTGCTCTGTTATACATAAAATATCAATATTATTACAGTTCAATTTCCAGTTCTTTACTTAACATGCCCTGTATATTTTGATGAACCACGTTTAAAATATTCTTACTTTTACATTTTTCATTACTTGTAACTTGATTTAATGGGCAAGATGAAGGTATATTTATACAAATATTAATATTACTGCCAGAGTTACTCTCTGTTGTCCTATAATAAACTGGACATATTTTTTATTAAATACCGTGAAATAAAATACCGCAATAGCTATTAAAAAAATATGATGGCATTACTTAAATTATATCTTATAACTTATTATATAACTTATAACTTTCATATTGTTTTCGATAAAATAAGATAATTATAAATAAATACACCAAAAATTTAGGTGAATTTTTAAATGAAATTACCACCAAGTAAAATATGTGTTTTTTAATAATGGTTTAATAATATATTTTTTTCATATCTGGCAGCACTGACCTGTCATGGTAATGTCATTTTGAAATGTCATAATGTTGTCAAGTTTGTTGTTGTGCACAACGCTTGGTGTTTTATTCATTATTTTATAGTTTTAATGATATAAATAATGCCGAAAGCATTGAACAGTGCCGCGAGAAATACTATTTTAAATGTTTTAGCTTTTATGCAGGAAGAGAAACGTTTAAATGCGCTGATAACACCATTTGAAAAACTGTATGAACGAGTTGCTGCGTGGTTGCTGCTGCTACAGGTTAATGTTGCCAGTTGTTGTTCTATGAATCACCCATTTCTTGTCAGTAGTCGATGACATGGATCCTACAAGTACTTGTGTTCTATTTTGCAGGTGTAAGTGAACGGTTTGTAGGACAATTAGTTAAAGAACAAAAACAGGCAGATGCTACTGGCTCAAAAATTTCTACTCCAGGGAAAAAAAGGACTAGAACCAAGGAGAAGATAGAAATTGATGATTTTGACCTAGGTGTCATCAGAAGAAAATTTCATGAATTTTATACAATGAAGAAAGAAATACCTACCATCCCAAAATTACTGAATGTTCTACGAGACGAAATCGATTTTAATGCTAGTCGTGAAACCCTCAGAAAGTTGTTACGTGAAATTGGTTTTCGATACAAGAAAACGCAATCCAATAGAAAAGTCCTCATTGAGCGCAATGATATATCTGCTTTACGGGCATCTTATCTGCATAAAATAAAGCAAAACGAATGCGGTGAAAAAAAGCCTGTAATAATTTTGGACGAGACTTTTATACACTCGTCACACACGGCTGGTCGCTGTTGGCAAAGTAATGATGTTGACGGTGTTTTGAATCCTGTACCAAAAGGAAATAGATGGATTGTAGTTCATGCGGGGGGAGAAACAGGGTTTGTTGAGAATGCATTACTTGTTTTTAAATCGAACACTAAAAGTGGCGATTACCATGACGAAATGAATAATAGAAATTTAAAAAAATGGGTAACAGAACAATTGCTGCCTAATTTACATACAGACACTTTAATTGTAATGGATAACGCTCCTTACCACAGTATTTGTATTAACAAATGCCCTAATTCAAATACTAAAAGAGCAGATATGCAGAATTGGCTTACTGAAAATAATGTGGAGTTCAATGAAAGTTTCACTTAATTGAATGAAACTGTATGAATTAATAAAAAGGCACAGACCAGCAAAACAATATGAAATTGATAATTTACTAAGATACAATGGGCACACTGTCCTTAGATTGCCCCCCTATCATTGCGATTTAAACGCAATAGAAATGATCTGGAGTTCAATGAAACGTCATGTTGCAGAACATAACATTGGAAAGTCAAAGGCTGAAATGCCGCAGTTAGTCGCAGAAGCATTTAACAAAATATCAGCAGCAGAATGGCAAAAATACTGTGCCCATGTAAAGAACATCGAAAATTAGTACCTAAAAAAGACATTTATTTAGATGAACCATTTATCGTAAATTTAGAAAGTGATAGTGGAAGTGAAAGCAGTGATTCAGACGAAGTGACCTATGATTTCGCAGATGATTGTCTACATGATCATAATTATTGCATTAAAATATAATCATATTCCTATAATATTACAGGATTATAATTATATTATTATGATCATCAATATTTATAATCATTGAGACAATCATATATATAAATATAAGAGTAAATATGAAAAATTCGCAATTATTATTATTTACGCACTTATTTTTAATTATGGCGTTTTTACCCTACAACCGTGGAAATTCTATGTAGCGCGGCAACACTAAATTCGACCACAGCGACGCTGACACCTGATCAGAAAGCTTTGTGGCACTGTACTTAAAGTCACCAATGACATTCAGCAAGCCATGGACGAGAATCAGTGGGTCTACCGCGCATGCCCCGTCGGCTTGATCCCGATACCGACGCTTGAATTGACTTGCCGTATTGTCATAATGATAAAGTTCATTCTTGCACGAAGCTGTCAAAATGAAGCCGTCACCGATGCCGACGGGGCTTGCGCGGTAGACCCACAGCTCAATGTGCTTGCACTTCTCGACTTCAGCAGCGCCTTTGACTGCGTCGATTTCGATATTCTCGTTGAGATACTGCAGTCCCTGAATGTGTCCTCTGTCTCTGCTAGCTGGTTCGACTCTTACCTGAGAGGTCGCCAGCAACGTATTAAGTCGGGGGTGACTTCAACGGAGTGGTGTGACCTCTTTGCGGTTGTCCCTCGGGGTGGTATTCTCTCTACTCTTCTTTTCTCTGTCTTCATTAATTCCATCTCGGATGTTCTCTCCTCATTATATCATCTTTACGCAGACGATCTACAGATCTATCGACAATTTTATCCCCGTGATATGATCTCTACTGGAGGGATATTAAATGCCGATCTCGAGATAATCAGGGACCGGGCCACTTCTTTTGGACTACTTGTTAAACCTAGTAAGTCGCAGGCTTTAATTGTTGGTTCCAGGTTTTCCCTTAACTTGTTACAGAGTCTGTCCATTGCCCCTGTAACCTATCAAGGAACCATAATCTCATATAGTATTAAGGGCTGAACAAAGGCCAATGACATTGAGAATTAGACAAAGAAAACAAATATCCGTCGCATCGCGTCGAAGCAGACTGACGCATGCTCCCGCGCAGAGCCCCGCGGGACAGCCCGAGCTCCGAGACCAAGAAAATTATAGAAAATATTACTAAACTCCTGTAAAAATAACATTAAAAATAAAATAAAACAACCACAAAATTTCCCTTTTTTTTACCTATTTTTGCTTGTAAGTTTCATATAGGAAACTGATTTCGTCTCCGAGCGCTTGTTCATTTAGTTGAATAATAATGCATTGCGAAAAATATTTTTAAGTATTAAATATAACAGATATCCGGTAATTTTAAAAGTCCATTCTTATCTGTAATAGACCTTTTATAACATATATTTATCCTACATTTCTATGTTGTCTAGTTTAGCTTAGAATTGAAGCTAAAGATGCATTTCTGGCCATATTTAATCCCTTAAGGCCAAACATCTAGGAGCTTTCTTCGATAACAAAATTTCCTGGTCAGCGCATTTGGTTTGTAGGCGTGTCTTTGCCACTTTTCACTCCCTCAGACGATTTCAAAACTTCCTGTCTCGTCAGACAAAAATAACGCTTGCCCTGCCTCTATTACGCTGACGTATCTATTGTGGCTCTGTCTACCATGCGAGAGGTCCCGGGTTCGATCCCCGGCTGGGGATAAAGAAAAACAAAACAAGGTCTTGGATGTTTATATGTGTGTGATGTCGCTGTTTCTGATTCCCACACGGGGTATCCTAGTGTGTGGTGTATGGGACATGGGGCAAGTATAATATGTGCCTGTATGTAAATGTATATGTTTATGTCTTGAGTCAGCGAGGTAACTACCAAGTACACTCAGTGCAATGGCGATTAGAAAATTGCCTTATCAGTTGACTGTGGGTTTATTTTAGTTTTGTTAACAAAAACTTTTATGTATTTTTTTCTCGCTATGTGACTCCGACTCGCACTTGGCCGGTTTTTTATGGTTCCGTCCGTACAAATAATAATTTTTTAGGGTTCCGTATACGAAGGGCCCAAACGGAGGCCTATTGCTGTAATTCACGTGTCCGTTCGCCCGTTCGTCCGTAGTCTGTCACAAACAGTTAAAGCTACAGTCTTCAACAGTATATAACAGTATGTAGTGTAACATCTTTTTGACCCAAACCATACAAATTGTTAAAAAATATACATATATTCATATTTTTAGTGGGGGCTCACATGCTGCTAAATCGAGCCATCGAGTGGGGTATGGTTGTTTACAGCGCGTTGAATAGATAAATACTGTATTATTTGTTTGAAAAAATTATGTAAAACAAAGGAATGATAAGCCACCATGGGAAGTTTTTTTTTTTATTTTGTTCATAAGATTTTTTTTTCTTTCCGTTTATAGGCTTATATTCTACATTTGGTTCGGATCCTAAATGTGTGAAGTCCGACACGCACTAGGCCGTTTTTTTATTTGTACGAAACCATAAAAACTGGCCAAGTGCTAGTCAGAGTCGCGCATCGTGATAGAAAAAACAAATATAAACCTGCAGACTGCGCACTGTACCTACCATAATAGTAGACTCTAAATTGTTTCTTCATCAAACCCTGCACCGCTGATTACCACCAGCTAATAACTACTAGGTATTTAAAATTGATTGAGATCGAGACCGTTCCAACCTGAGGTTCCATCCCAGTCTACCTACTACTAGGCTGTTTAGGAGCTCGATATCCCGTACCTAGATATATTGGATATCGAGCCTAGTATCGCCGCCAGATTATGATGGTTGAGCAAGTTCTTATCATCATTACGGTCTTTTTGTATTCCAATAGAGACTCAATCGCAATAGTAACGTTTAGAGGAATCCCAGTATAGAACTTAGTACCGAACTACCGACCGACCGATGAAACTCGCCAAAACAAAAGAAGTTTGGCGGGGAGAAGATATTTTGATGTGCGTACCATATTTTTAAGTATAGGAAACACATGAAATCTGGAAAGATAAGGATAGCCCAAGCAGTCATATAATTCAATAGAAATGGAAACCACCCAAATAAGTTGCCGGTGTGGGAGCAAAGTAACTCTACACATGCTATATCTACTTAATAAGGAGTTAATTTGATGATAATGCCAGTCTATATCAATGGTTCCACAAAAAACAGCTTCATGGCTTATCCCATACTGGGTGGGTATGTTTCGCCATGGCACTACATTTTTACGGTTTTAAAGAATGCTTCCACAACAGCAAAGACATGGCTGTACAGTTTTGTTTTTTTTTTTATGAACGCAACAGTTTTAATATTTTGTTGTCTGTGGTGCCTTCTACAGATTGGCGTAGCTAAATAGTGATGGTATTGACATTACTCCTCGATTCAATTTTCCTTTCATAACATGGTGTAGTGAATGTGACCATGACCTTGTACCTACTAATAGTAGGTTTGCTTAACGGTTAGGAAATATCCAGTTTTTATGGTTTCGTAGAAATAAAAAACGGCTAAGTGCGTGTAGGACTTCACACATTTAGAATCCGAACCAAATGTAGAATATAAGCCTGAAAAAGGGAAGAAAATATATCTTATGTACAAAATTTTGAAAAAAAGAACTTCCCTTGCTGGCTTGTCATTCCTTTAGATATTATATGAATGGACGGCTGATTAGTTGTAGTATTGTTGAGCAGTTTTCTATGTGCCGCGGACCTCATAATATTTTGGCCGCGACTACAGCCAGTCAATAATAGTGGGGTTGGTTTTTGAAACTTCATCCATTTATTTTATTGTCATGAGGTGTAAAATCAATACCTGATAGTCACTTTTCTTACCAAAGTGCTTTTATTTGAATGCATAGTTTTGTGAAAATCAAAGATCTGTGATAGCAACGTAATTTGCTTCAAATTTACTTAACTGTTTAATTTATTATTATGCGGTAATTCGTAGTATTGAAACGTCAGAAAAATCAGGTACAATTTAATCACATATTGACGATATTATTGTCATTATTGTACGTTTTCGGGCAAAATTTTACTAAATATAACGAGACGCCGCGACATTTTTTTTTTCATGAAATATTCACAGTAGGTATTTCACAGAACTGAATTGGTTCACTTCTTTCTGTCCTTATACTAAAGTAAGGTTATGTTTAATCACATTTTTATTTATTTATTTTTTACATTTATTTTTGCTTGCGCCATTACAGCTTTACATGTAACAATTAAATTACAGTTAAATTAGAAATCCATAAAAAAACACTTAAAATTACAATTATAATAGACGTTCAGATTTCAATTCACATCAATTTTAATAGTATATCAATTCATAGCAATAAACAAAACTAGATTTCAATAATCCAACGACAACACATTCATCTCACAGAACCTGCCGCACTCTCGCACAATATCCCTCCACATATCACCAAACAGATCATTCATTGGTGTTGCCGCCAACAGTGCGTTGAGACTGTCTCGCACCCACACTAGCGGAGACCGCCGCCGGTGCGCCATCGTGCGGTGCTGGCCGCCCGCTGGCAGCCGGGGCCTGCGCGCATAGATTAAGTCGGCGCCAGATACATTCAAACATTTGATAACACATTTGAAGACTTTGAACACACTTATTGTCGCAACCTGCCAGACATGCTTTGCAAACATTTGTGTACACAGTATACTGGTAGACGACAAACAAGATGGACGTAGATTTTTTAACTTTACCTCTTATATAGAACAAGGTACATATGGAAAAACCATTTTTATTCTGACCCACGCGCCATTAAGCAAATTTCTATTTCGGTTTCCTAGGTTTTTTGGGTTCCATGCACGTAATGGCTCCCCTTGCAGCGATTCTAAAAATGTAAGGCAGCACTCTTTGCTTTTCAGCACTTTTCCATATTGAAAATTACGATATTGAACTAGTCAAGCACGTACGCGCACGCAGGCATATACAAAACTTCCTACCGCGCACTACCTTCCGCCACAGTAACGGTCGCGCAAATGGACTTTGCGCAAGTGTGGCAGGCTACGCGAACATTTCAACACATACCTTTTAAGTGCGCTAAAAAACCGCCACCACATGGCAAAGTGCAAATATTTGTTCAATCTTTCTACACATATTCAAAGTCCCGTGCCACACTTAACAATCAAAGATGTGTTCAAATGTTTGAAGCTATGTCTGGCGCTGTATTTAGCACGTATAGCGCGCATACCACACTGACAAGCGACGCGCTGTCACTGTCGCCTCGCAACAATCGACACACAGTCAGAAGCTGTTCGGTGTTACGTCTCACCTCTAGTGAGTTATAACCAAGCGTATCCATTATAAAAACAATACAATATTATACAAACATTACAATACAGCTGTTCGGTGTTACGTCTCACCTCTAGTGAGTTATAACCAAGGGTACCCAATATAAAAACAAAACAATATTATAGAAACATTACAATACAACCTGGACCCAAAGCTATGCGAAGCGGAATGAGACAACCCCATGCAGTTTTGCGGAACTTAATTTGTTGCAGGTCACTTTTGTTGCGAAAATATGTAAATATTACCTCAAATTAAAAAAAAAACAATAATTTTTGTCTCATTTCCTTACCAAAAAAAACTGTACTATGGGGACAGGGGAGCCCCCACCCACTACATTTTTCTTTAGAATGAAGTGTTACTCGACTGTTTTCTGTCCAGTTGTTGTACATCACTCAAGTTAGTTTGTTTCGTTATCTGTGAATGACAGAACTGTCAATGTCATAATAGTCAAAATCATCAGTCAGATGTCAAATTTCAGTGAAATTATTGTTAAGCCGAAATTATTTTCAAGATTTTTAGTAAATTTCAGTAAATTGGTGATAAATTGTGTGAATTCTTCAATGTCGTGAAACTACAAAATGATATTTACGAAGGCTGCCGTTTCTGTGGTTGTGGTGCTGATACTAATGTCTGTTTTTATGGCAAACCTTTTGAATATCCTTGCAACGGATCATAACTTTTACGCAGAGAACAAAAACGAGGGCCAAAACTTCACTAAATATCTAGAAAATAAATATGGAGCTCTTGGAGACTCTTCCAAAAACCTAGTTTGGTTTTTACAGGTAAGTTTAGTCTTGATATTGATCACTCATAGATATCAAAGGACAAGTAAACAAAGAATGATGGTGTGTAACGCATTACCTACGTCATGATAAAAAGAAGAAAGCCTATTGTGCACCTTACAACCATATGGCCACTTTCATAAAATGTTTTCGGGCATGGAAACTGGGTTACTTGGTGTCTCAGGTGTATATTATCCATAAAAAGGGTTAATTTTGGAATCATTCTCAATTGATTTAATTAGAATGATGTGTGCAATGGATATCTGTCAATCACTTTTGATAACAAAATGCTTTTCTTTTTTAAGTATATTATGTTGTTCTAAGTCATCTAAGTCAATCTTTCCCTAACTGACCAACTGCAATATTTGCGTGCCATTATGTACTGAAACTTGGTTGGAAGATGAAGCTTTTAAAAACAAAAGGGGGAAAAAAAAAAGAGATGACACTTGACATTGGCGATATTAACTTGTTGTTAGACCGCCATTAAAAGTAAAGAAGAAGAGACAAAATGCATAGATTTTTAAAAAGAAAAAATATAATTGAAAATTTGTGTGAAGAAAGTGATACCATACACAAGCAATATTAAGATATATAGTCAATGTTATTGTCAATATATCTTAATATTGCTTGGAATGAAAATACCTTTTACCTCTCTCCAGTGTCTCGGTAGATGTGATGTGATGCCAAACATGTATGTGTGTGTGTGTGTGTGTGTGACATTGGTTAATGCCAAAACTTCTCTCCTCCCCTCCTCCTCAGGTGCATTAGGTCTCCTCCCCACTAGGGTGAAGACCTAATGCACCTGGCAACTGGTCATCTATTAATCTATCATTTATCAAAGGCCACGATGATTCTACATAGTGGTGTCAGTTTTTTGATCCACAAAAGACATCCAAAACATAACGAGTGTGTCTACAAGAGTATGTTATGTCAATCTGACGCTGAATAAGAGATATGCTATTAAAGTCATTCAAGTTTATGCCCCTACTTCAGATCATAAAGAAGAAGAAATAGAACCCTTTTACGAGGAAATAAAGAGAGAGAGAGAAATAAGAGAGAGAGAGTGTGGCGTGAGAACCCATGTTGTTACTTCACGGTAGTGATGGGGCATTAAACGCAAAAATTCAACACATTTTGGGTTAGATAGTGAAAAGCCACTAGGGCAAACCCTAGTTAATTTTCTCGAGCAACATCATTTCTAAACTATGAACATATATTTTAAAAAGCTACCCTCGGAAAAGTTATCCTGGGCTAGCCGGACGGTAGGCCGAAAAATAAAATTGACCAAATACTAAGCTCGGAAAAATCAAAAGTAACAGATGTTCCTGTTTTAACAAACTGACGGATACAGCCGGAAACATTGTGACTGATCGGGACCAAATTATAAATATAGTTGAGGAGTTTTACGGGAGCAGTTATTTAATTTTAATATTACATTGATTTCCTTTAAATATTATTATTTTAAAAGTACCTGTGGAACGCTGTGACGAAAGGGATATACCTCCAATCACTTCAGATAAAGTACAGTGCGCTCTAGGCAAAATTAAAAAAGGTAAAGCATCTGGGGAGGACGGGGTGCATGTTGAGATGCTGCGGGCTGGTGGAGAGCCCGTCCTTAAAGTTCTCGTGAAACTCTACAACACGGTTCTCGCTCAGGGTGTTACACCCGGTTCCTGGAAGAATGCAATTGTAACAATTCTTCCTAAAAAAGGTGGACAAGAGGAATCTGTCTAATTACCGCCCCAATTGTCAATTGTCAATTGTAAGACGGGCTGGTTTCCGCAACTCGACGACGAAAGCGCCTATTTTGCGTGTGGGTGGGAATGCGAATCATTCGAGCCAACCCAACTCCTCCAGGAACGCCAGTAGGCCCTTTACGTTACCGACTATCCCTGGAAGGTCCCTCGATTGACCGAGGTGTTTAGCCCTGTAGTCCGCTACTCCTGTGCACTCCATGAGGACGTGAGCAGCCGTTTCTTCTGCCTCCAAGCAGGCTCTGCAAAGGGGGCTGTCGGTAACACCTAGGACATATAGATGTTTGTTAAAGAAACCATGGCCAGTAAGTGCTGCAGTTACCAGTCGCATGCGCGGCCTGCTAAGTCGAAGCAAGGTCTTAGCCAGCCTAGCGCTAGGGGACGGCAAGGCCAGCTTAGCCTGCCTGCACTCCTTATGGTTTGTCCAAAGAGTGGCATGATCATTCCTGGTCGACTCTCTCAGAAATGAGCGTACCATCTTGAAGGGAAGAGGGATGATAGGTTCGGGACCATACGTTGTCAAGCTAGATCCTTTACGCGCCAGCTCATCCGCTGCATCGTTACCTCTTGATCCGCTGTGTCCTTTTATCCATTGAAGGATTACGCGGTTGTGTTGACATACCTCCATTAGTCGTTTGTGACACTCGTAGATTAGCCCTGAGTTAATAGTGTTGCTATTTAGGGCTTGTAGGACGGCCATGCTATCCGAGAGGATTCGAATGGAGGAATCTCTTACCTTTCTCGATGCTATGGCATTAGCGGCCGAGATGATGCCCATGCATTCAGCTTGAAAGACAGTATTATGGGCACCCAGTGGAATGGCCATCTTGATGTTTAGGTCCTCCGAGAAGGTGCCTGAACCAGTGCCTGCTTCAGTTTTTGAACCATCGGTAAAAATTCTGAGCTCTTTAACGTCGAGCCCCTCAACCCGATGGTCTTCATGTAACTGTATGTTGTATTTTTTGTCAAAAACAAATTGTTTAGGGATTCTGTCACTGCAAGCCATAGAGATGGGAAATTTTTTGTAAACTTCCCCTAGGATGGCGGTGTGTGAGGTCCTGTTTTTCCTCCAAAGTCCTAAGGTGTTGAGTCTCACCGCAGATGACGCGGCCTCCTGCTTAATATATAGCTGGAGTGGCGGAAGACACAGCATGGCCTCCATTGCTGCTGTTGGAGTAGTTCTCATACTACCTGTGATAGCCATGCAGGCCAGCCTTTGGAAGCTTTGGAGTTTGCTTACCATTGTGGTTAGTTTGGTCCTGGTCCACCACACCACAGCTCCGTAGCAGACAAGAGGACGGATCACCGTTACGTACAGCCAAAGAATGATGTTGGGAGAAAGTCCCCACTTTTTCCCCACCATTCTCCGACACTGCCAGAAAGCAATACTCGCCTTCTTTAGTTTGTTGTCGATGTGGCTACTCCAGTTGAGCTTGCTGTCCAAGGTTATGCCCAGGTACTTCACCTCAGTTGCTAGCTGGAGTTCCGTTCCAAAGAGCTTAGGTAGGGTATACCTACCAAGAGCCCTATTGTTAGTGAACATGACCATTACCGTTTTTGTTGGGTTAACCGCCAGGTCATATTCTAAACACCAGCGCTCCACGATGCGAAGAGCTGTTTGTTTAAGGTTGCACACTGTGCTCGCAAATTTACCTGTGATGAGGATTACCAAATCGTCGGCGTATCCTACGGTGTAGTATCCATTAGCGTTAAGCTTGGTAATCAGGTCGTTAATGACCAGATTCCACAGAAGCGGGGAGAGCACTCCTCCCTGCGGGCATCCCCGTACTACCTCCGCCGATAGGGACTCTCCAGCTAGACGCACGATACGTTTGTTAAGCATGTTTGTGACCCAGTTGTTTACAGCTGTTGACACCCCATGCCTTGTTAGAGATGCACTTATACTGCTATACTGCGTCTTGTCAAAGGCACCTTCTATATCAATAAAAGTTCCAAGACAGATGCATTTGTTTTGAATCGCCTCTTCAATTGTGGATACAACTGCATGGAGAGCCGATTCAGTAGACTTACCCAAACTATATGCATGCTGATTCTTGTGTAAGGGTATATGTTTTAACGCTCCATCTCTCAGGTGTCTCTCGCACAAACGTTCGAGAGTTTTAAGCAAGAACGAGGTGAGACTAATCGGCCTGAAAGATTTAGCGTTAGTGTAGTCGCTCCTTCCTGGCTTCGGTATGAAAATTACGTTTACTACTCTCCACCTTTTGGGAACGTATCCGAATCTAAGACATGCTTTCATGATTCGGACCATTATATTGATGACGGGTTCCCCACCCCACTGTAGAAGTGCTGGGAAGATTCCATCTGGTCCTGCTGATTTAAAAGGTTTAAAGCTATTAATGGCCCATCTTACCTTGTCAGCAGTGATAATATTATTAGTTATTAGTATTAAAATTACCGCCCCATAAGCCTGCTCTCTCAGGTCTACAAACTATTCGCCAAAGTCCTGTGCCACCGTCTCACTACCACCCTCGACAAATAACAACCTGTCGAACAAGCTGGCTTCCGGAGCGGATACTCGAAAATGGTACACATCCATGCGGTCAAGCAATTGATGGAAAAATGCAGAGAATACAACCGGCACCTTATTATGAAGACGTTGGATTGGAGCGAGAGAGCAGTCAACATAAACAGGGCGCTCATGTCGCATCTCAAGTTCGCGGATGATCTCATTCTCGTCGCCGAATGCGTCTCAGATCTCCAACATATGCTCGCAGAACTGCATGAAGCTTCCCTGAGAGGCGGTCTTAGGATGAACACGTCCAAGACCAAGATCATGACGAATCGCTCTTTAAATGTGCCGAACATAATTGTTGGCAACGACACCGTACAGGTGGTCAGCGATTACGTCTATCTTGGATATCGTTTATCCTTTGACCGCGATGCACGGTGAAGGAGATCATCAGACGTCGGCTTAGGGTGGGCTGCTTTCGGGAAGCTAGACGAAGTCTTTAAGTCCAAACTATCACAATGCCTTAAGACTAAGGTATATAACCAAGGTGTCTTGCCTATCCTCAGCTATGGAGCCGAAACATGACGCTCACTTAGCAAATTATACATAAATCAAGGTAGCCCAACGAGCAATGGAGCGTTCCATGTTAGGTATCTCTCGCGTTGACCGCGTGCCAAACGTCGAAATTCGACGGAAGACGAAGGTCGAAGATATATGTAAGCGGATAACAAGACTGAGGTGGAGATGGGCGGGACACTTGGCTAGACGGGATGACGGACGCTGGACCAAAGCAGTCACGGAGTGGTGGTCAAGGGGAGCAACAAGGCCAGTGGGCAGACCACCTGCCCGATGGCCCCACGATACACTAAAGTCGACAGGAGCTCAATGGATGCGGATAGCACAGGACCGTAGGGTTTGGCGCTTTAGGGAAGGGGCCTATGCCCAGCAGTGGCTTGATGTGGGCTGAGCAGGATGATGATGAAGATATTTATGTTAAATGTTAAAATCATCTTTCAGGTGTCAGACTAGGGATCGCCTCGCTTCGCTCCTCTTCACTTAGGCTCCCAGTTGTCTTATATATATCTCATCCACCTATGCTCACTGAAATTTGTCAGTTTGATTTAGCTTTACTACATCAAAATCTTGTGTCAAGTGCCGCTGCTCTATGTTATGTCTTTAGTAGTAATAATAATAATAATACCTTGGACACTATTTACACACATTGATCTAGCCCCAAACTAGGACTCCCTGTATCTTGGGTACTAGACAACGATACACATACTTATATAGATAAACATTATACTTAGATAGATAAACAACCATGACTAGGGTACAAACATCCGTTCTCATCAAACAAATATTTGCCCTCACCGGGACTCGAACCCGGGACCCTCGGCTTCGAAGGCAGGGTCACTGCCGACCCGGCCATTCGGGTCGTCGTATCGTACCGTACTGAAGTACTTACTAACACGACATTTTGGCTAGTTCTATATTGACTTCATTAATTCTATAATTAATTCACATAAAACTTTTGCAATAATTGCTGTTTTAATTGAAATTCATATCACATTTCGATTTCAAGCTACCACAGTAACTGTCAAATATTACATTATTTTTTGATAAATTGTGGTGTAATTTACTCATTTCTTTCTATCACATGATTTTTTCTTTCTAAAACATCTTCATTATGGTATAAGATTTTTTTGGTTAATCTGCTTTTTATTGTTAACCAGGTAGATGGTGTACCTGTTCAAACAATAATTTTATTTTAGGTTATTAGTAAAAAAATGCATAGGAACTTCCCTATGCATTTTTTGCCCGGTTCGCGGAGAAATGTATTCCATTCAATTGGTGTTTGAAAATATTTGATTGCATTCATTTAAATTATAAATAAATTAGAATTATAAACGAACGAACGGTTACGAACTCATAGCGCATGACGATAATTTAAAGTAGGTACCTATATGTGTATATTTTTAAATACAATTGTTTTTTTACAATTTTTAGATCTCAGATATACACATAAGTATATTTCGTGACCCAGGCCGAATATCCCAATTCCAACAATTCTGTGACAGTACAGTGAAGAAAATAAAACCTCTTCTTGTACTAGCATCAGGCGATTTGACTGATGCGAAGGCCAAAGACAACTTGGGAAGTTCTCAAGTCAAAACAGAGTGGGTGTACTACCACAATATTATAAAAGAGTCAGGTGTGACTGATGATACTGTGTGGTTAGACATAAGAGGAAATCATGGTATGTATTTAGCTCGAAGCACATACTTGTATAGTAGGGACATGGCATGAGCCTCTTCAAAATTTCTCCACTTTATTTGAGCCAAAACTGCCTTTTGGCTTTATCAAAAGTATGTTGTGACAGTGTCAGACCTGTGTATGTAAAATTCCAACAAATTCCAACAGGGGCTCTTTTTTGGTACCAAGCTTAGTTTGGGAATGTGTAGCCTTACATTTAATATTGATGGTTAGATGATCTTCATTCACATAATATTTTTAGTATTTTAATTTTATATATTTTTAAGTTATTTATTTTCTCATCCTTGCAGATAATTTCAACATTAAAACAATCAACTCCCACGAAAATTACTTCCGCAACTTCTCAGTTCAAGGTGTTCGTCACCCAAAATCATATGTTCATCTACAGGAAAGAAATGGCGTGAAAATGGCATTTTTAGGTATAGACGCATGCCCAGATCCCGGACTTAGGAGGCCATTCAACTTCATCGGAATCCTAACCACTCAGGAGCAACAGAATATTCAAAAATTGAATGCAGAAGCTTCCGCAAATGCAGATCACATTGTATGGTTCGGACACTATCCCACTTCATGCATGTTGTCGCTGGAAAGAGACTCCGAGAGATTGAACCTGCGTGAACTGATAGGACAGACGCTTCAATCCCAGGTCTATGTGTGTGGACATCTACACTCAATGGGTGGCCTTGTCCCACACATGTACACAAAGCAGAGAAGAGGCTACTTAGAACTCGAATTGGGAGACTGGAAGGATAACCGAATGTTTCGTCTAGCAGCCATTGATCACGGCCTGTTTTCCTTTGTCGATCAGAAACACAATAAATGGCCATGTGTTTTAGTCACCAATCCAAAGCATGCCCGTTATGTGATGGCAGGACGGGAACCCTTGAATCTGATTCTAGGCTCGAGTCATATAAGAATACTAGCGTTTAGTGATGTTCAAATTGAAAGGGTGAAAATATCATTTGACAAAGCCAGTTGGTCGAGCTGTAGAAACGTAGATGGACCGCTCTACGTGGCTAACTGGCTTCCGAACTTGTTCACTAGTGGCTTACATACGCTCTACGTATCAGTCACTGATGAGGTGGGAAAGGAAGCAATGATTGAACATCCCTTCTCCTTAGACGGCACTCAAATGCACTTTAGTTATTCCTCGAAAATTTTGTTGATGTTAGACGCTAGTGCTGTTGTGAGTATAAAATATCATTCGCGTAAGAAAGTGCAATACCCCAAGCAATGTGAAGCATACCTCGCATTACTAGCGTTGGTATCAGGCCGAATTAAGTTGGTAGTCCGTGATCATGAAACTGCGTGGACGCAGGCATATATTACTACATGCACTGGTTGGGGTACTCAACTTCTTTTGCTGGTAATTTCATTTGAATATAATTGAGCACAGACATCATATATCTATATTTAAATGTAATCCTTTCACAGTTCCAGGCAGTATTCGGCACATTGCTATTAGCAAACGTATTACCACTGCTATTCCTAAGAGCACAGAAACGGCCGCCTCGGTATGCTCACAAATTTGGCCGACGCGTCATACGAAGAGTCTGGCTGCTAAGCAAAATCGACCGAATATTCTACCCGATAGTATTATACGCGATGTATATACCATTCGGGCCTTGGGCTGTGGGTGAACTGGTAGATGGGTGTATTGGAGCGATATTTGCATGGGGGATTCTGATAAGGGGGGCGTTTATTCCCGAGCCGTTTACTTATATGTATGGCAGTGTCCAGCTGATGTGTGTGCAGATACCTCTGATATTCATTTTGGCGCATTGCCTTGAGAATCGGTTGTTCAGGCAGCCTGGGTTGACGAGTTTGCAGCATCTGCCGTTTATATTTTTGCTGTCAATGCAGCTGCTGTTGGCATATTTCTTCTGGCTGGAGTACGGAAGTTTGGCGCTGATTCTGGGGCCGTTGAGGAGCTGGAGCATAGCTTTGAGTACACTGCTGTGGTATAAGACGATGACGCTGCCGCCTGATCAATGCACGTGAGTGTTGTGCATTGGAAAGTTTATTGGGATAAGTTATTATCACCCCTTACAATGTACTTAAATGTGTACTCGTAGATACTCATGCATAGACCTGGAAGCATTATGCATTATGTAGATATGTATAGTAGTTAACTCGCGGCTGTGTAAAAGGTTACCATAGCTGCAGTAGGTGTATGATCCTACACCCACATTAGCACAAGTATGAGATGTAAGTTGGAACCATTTGTGGCAATTTGCTGGCCCTTCGTCTGATAGGAATGTAAGCCCACAATTCTCTTGAAATTACTCTGAAAACATGCCCGGGGGGGGGGGGGGATGTTTTTAATAATAATATCCATCGCTCCGTTCACAAATAATTAGTCCTTCGAGTAGACATTGAAAAGGGTTCTCTTAAATGTAAGCCGTCGAATAACCTCGATTTTATCTTCATTTTCAGGTTACTAATGAAACTGAACGAACCACCAACAAGAAGTCAGTGACATTCCGAGACAGAAGGTAACGAGGTATTATTTTGACGCAGAGATGCTTTCAACGTGATAATTAATAAGTATTTCATATACCAAAGACGTAATAATTTGTGTGACTATTGTACGGTATTGTATACATTCCGAAATCAATGTTGTGTCAACATTTTAAATGAATGTTGGTGTCAGTTATTAGATGATTTTTTAACGATATATAGGTTGGGTTTTAATTATCTGATTTACATATTTATTGGGGCATACTAATACAACGAAATAGTAATCATAATTATTGGTACTATCTTTCCCAATTTGGTCAGCTAATTAAGAGTCTTACTTAACTAACTCTAACGCTTAATAAATGGTGTCCCAAAAGTACTTATATGATTGTAGAAGACCTACTACAGGATTTCCTTTACCTACTTTTGGGACAACCGTATGTCCCAAAAGTATGTTGGGATTGTAGAAGATAGGATTTCCCATACCTACTTTTGGGACACCAAATACATAGGACTCTTGTTATATATACTCTTGTTTATTACCTTTTTTATAATCAGCATCAAAACCGCTTTTTTGGTTTGCTGGAAGAAAACTCATGTTAGAAATAATGTTTCTATGGAATAAGTATACGAAAAAATACTTTTGTTTTAAAATGCTGTCAATGCTAATTATAATTATTAAAATTAATATTTATTAGACACTTATAGTATGCAATTGCTTTATAAGGTAGACATACAAAGCTTATGTGTTGAGCATCCAAACTTATTCTAGTCTTACAAATATTGTCTTCTAACGATATGTGCATTTCCATTGTAAATTTTAATGTGCCTTCTGTAGTGAAGTAAAGAGAATTCGAATACCTTAGTTGTCGAATACCTTGTGTTAGGTGCTAGATATAATTATCTATTACCAAAATTACTAATTAATATTAATACACATTCCGGGGCTGTTTTAAAACCAATACTGAAAATTCGTATAAAATATTTATAACGCATATATTGATGCCTGTATAAAAATGTCTTAATTAAACTATTATCAACTCTATGTATACAAACACCGTACATTTTCCGGAACCTATGTTTGGTTATTTACGGGATACGGGATTTACGGATATTTCTTTATGCACAAATTATCTATTCATGCAAAATATTAACTTCCTCATAAATTAATACAGATCTTAAACTTAATTGGTAAAATAAAAAGACATGATTGGATATATTTTAGTAGATTAAAAGTATAGTGTTAGTTCTGAGTTGTACTTATTTTACAAGCTACTAAACTAATCCGTCTATAGTCGACAGTTGGAATGTTACCTAAATTCAATTTAATTGCTATTTGACAACCTTAATAAATAGAAATAATAATAATAAGAATTGATGTAATAGTAGGTAGGTATACAAACAAATGATATATCTATTTTATACAATCTATGCAATCTAATTTAAATACTTCCATATTTTCTAAATTACAAAGTGGCTAAAGTCTTGTAACAGTATTAAAGTCTCTAATGATTAAATGAATTACCTGTATGTAAAGTTCTATCATAATTATACAGTGCTTCGTCCTAAGAGATTAGTACCTGATTCTATTCAGAGTGGTGACACTTGCGAGTGTAACCACAATGTGAATACATAATAATACTTAGATTTCAGGTACTAATCCGTGGTCAAAACGCGAGTATAATATGTATTCTTAATCATTAATTTTATGTTACAGCAACCAAAGCTTACGAATCAAACGAATAGTCACCTGTATAATATAATATACCAGTTTTTATAAAATGTATCTTTTTGTATTGTTTATTGTCTGTGGTGTAGTGTTTATGTACATAGTCATAATATAAATTTGTAAATAGTGATAGAACATTTAGAAGTATCTCCATAAGTCGGGAGAAGGCTTGCCTTCGCTGATAGATGAGCACAGAGATCGAGTGGTTAAAGTTCTACCTTGCTTTCTAAAGGAGTTGGGTTCGAGTCTCACCATCTGCTGTTTTTGATTACACGATACGCTGTTAGTGCGTGACCTGAGACAATATTTCTTACCTACATGGCAGACTCTTGGCTGCATCATTAGTGGGAACCAGAAACGGTGAAGCTTATAGGTACATACGTACTTACTATAGCTTTCCAAGTAGGTACTACATAATGTCCGTTGTACATTTGGGTCGGGCGCCCACCTGAGATACGTGACACATTATCTGGCACCAACACATTCAAGGGAATTTCATGTCACGCGAATGGGGGCTACTGCATACAGTTCCTTTGAATGCTGTGCCAGTGGAAAGTTAAGTGCCAGATCACTTGTCACGTTGCTTAACATATCTATGTGTTAACTTCAATATCAAAACATTGTATTACATGTAACACACTCAATCGTACACAACCTACTTATAATCAGTTAGATAAAATACATAACTATCACAGATCGCTTAGGCACGCAATGTCCATTTTATCAAAATGTCTATGATCCAGGATATTTACATTACCATAGTGATCACTTTCCCGAAAAATTCTACATTCCCCTTTCAAAATGATAACATTCCCTTGAAGACTACTTTCCCAAAAAGTCCACTTTTGACACTATATTTAACATGTGTAACCATTTTTAACATGTGCCACTATTTTGTCAGCTGTCAATAATTTTGACATGTGTCACTATTTTTGACAACTCATGTTACTTCTTTGAAAACTCTCACTATTTTTGACTCGTCACTATTTTTGAAAACTTACACTTTTTATTTTTGGATTTTTTTATATGTGTCACAAATAACAATATTATTTTTATGTCATTTTTGTGATGTTTACGTAGTACGTATTTTTGACATGTGACATGTCAAAAGTAGTAAAAACTGTCTTTAAAAATTGGCACATGTCAAAATAGTGACAGCTGTCAAAAATATTTTAGTATGTGAGTAGGATTTATACAAGAGTGGTATTTTTATACAGTAGACATTTTGGTAAAGTAGACTGAGTGTGATTAGTATTGTGTAAAACTAAGTGTACATTTCGAGAATTTGAGTGGACTTTGTAACAGTGGCCATTAGTGTAAAATAAACATTTTAGTGAAATGGACATTTCGTGCCTAAAATAACGGAATTAAGTTCATAAATTTGTAACTTACAAAATCAATATTGACGTTCACTGAAATTTTACAATAAAGATTTGGTAAAATACAATCTCTGATTTATCTGCATGATTTATACATTCTGAATGTCAAAACTACTATCAAGCATACCTGTAAAAGGACTATCCATATGATAAGTGCATATAAATCGTTTTGGAAGTTTATAGAAAGACCTAAGTGCTCGATGTACTTTTTAGGATCTTTAAATAGGCAAAATGCTTGATGGCAGGCCATTTTCGGTCGTCCAAAGCCGTATACTGTTTGGACGCATGCGTCAAACGCATAGCGAAAGTATGAGATGAAGGCAAAGGGTCGGAGGTATAAAGGCATCTCATTGTAGGGTATGAAGAATTCGGAGAACATCAGCATAGGGATATTTGCTGCTGGCACGACGAACAGCCCCAGCTGAAAATAATTAAAACAAACATGGCATTAGTGATATTTTGGTACATGTAGGTAATTTATTGAATGGATTATGATTGTTTCGGGCTATCAGGAGGTTAGATTACAAGTACTTTGTTCTTAAAATATAAATCCTGGATTTATAAACGAATGTGGCACAACTAGAGATGGGCACTAAGAGTAAAACTCAAAATTATAAATACTGAGTAAATACCCATATGGGTATATACTCAGTATTTATAATTTTTCAAAAAGGACCATTCATTCAATGACTAAGGCATTTCATGACCGATAACAGTTCAAATTTAAGACGCTGGGTGCTCCATCTTTAAATAAATATTCCGCTAGGAGACACTTCCCTAACCCCGGAAAAATATACATTATGAAGACATAATTTTCCTTCAATGTGTTATTTTGATAACATTAATGTCAATGGGAAAACTATACGAAAAAAAACAGGAACAGAAATACTGTGAAAGTTTCAACTGTCTAACTATCACGATTCATGAGATACGAAGTATATATTTTTCAGATAGTCGGGTTGGTCATTAGCCCGACACCCCTCCATCAATCCGCACTGAGCCAGCGTGGTGGAGTAGGGCTCAATATTACCCTTATCCGGCCCGTGTCCCTCGGTGGGGACTTGAAGAGGCTACATTAATTATTATTATTATTATTATTTAATGTTTTTCACCTAATACTTGCTATTTATTGGGGTCTAGAAAGAATATTGATGTCTCTTGCACCAAAAAATAGGTATTCAAAATATCTAAAACTGCGAGTTTGAAATTAATAAATAATTAATGGTTTTTGTAAAATAAATAAAAATAATTTCTCTCGCACTGTTCTGCCGCAGCGACTGACGTACCTAATAGCCATGCTGCACTGTGAGGAACGTTGTTTTAATATAGTTGTGTGATTATGTTCAATATTTCAAACACCACGAATCGAGATGCTAATTTTAGTGATACGCGCGCCTTAAATCCCAAATTTAAAGGCTTCGCCACATCAAAGCAGGGCGTGCGCGGGTTGGGCGCGGGGCGGCTCCAGCGCGACTGCCGCGCCTCTCCCGCGAGCAGCGACCCCGTCACACCGAAAGCGGGGTGAGCGCACGGCGGCGGTAGCCAGAGCTGCATGATCACATAAGCAATTTATAAAGCAGTTTTTTTTTCTCTTTTGCCATCCCTACTTAAATAGGTAAGAATTTTGCACACTCCTTCAAAGTTTTGTCTCTGTTCCTAATCCCTACTCATGTGCTAAAGTTGCGCTCCCGACCCGCGTCGCGACCGCCCCGCGCCGTGACCGCCCCGCGCCGCGACCGCCCCCCGCCCCGGCCGATCTGTCGTCGACCCGCGCGGGAGCCGCGCGGTTTGCTTTCGATGTGACCGGGTTTCATGGGATTCCCTGTAATACAAATTCGTTGTTGCCGCCGTGCGCCGGCCCGCGCCCGACCCGCGCACGACCCGCGTTTGGTGTGGCGAAGCCTTTAGTGAGCCATCCTTTACTATAATTTAATTAGCGACTGTGGTTTTAACACTTCTTCAATGACAACGGTAGCTTTGGATCATGTATCGAAAGGTATCCAATCATTTTCCCATGATTATTCCTTCCACGGATGTCAGACACAAATCACAGGAACAAAACAATGATAGTAGCGCACTATGAACGCAACGCACATACGAAATATGCGCGATAGAAAATCCAGAAGTTGCTTACCTTGACTCCGCATGCGGCTCCAATGACTAAACCGAAGGTTTGAGCTAATATGGTGACCAACACACATACGGCCCAGGCTAATGTAATTCGATCCACTTCCATAGGCTGAGAGGTCAGTATCCACGCTGGAATCACGAATACTGTGGCACAGAGTACCTGCAAAATAAACTTAATTTATAAATGTAGGCCTCTTATGTCCCCACCGAGGGGCCCGGCCCTTATACCCGGATTAAACGTATATAAAGGTTTTTGTTTTGTAAAGTAACTCCCGGCTCAGGGACGAAAGTTTACGCATCGCTTGTAGCTAAAAATAAAATAATTAAGTTTTAGAAATTCCCGATATTGCGAGCGCGATAACAAGCAATGTAAGTAAGGCCACAAATCAATGATTTTTAGTAGTGTTATGCAGAAAAAAAAAGTTTTTTAAAATATTGTTTTGCTTCAGTATCGTGTAGATAACCACGCCAGAGTCAGGCGTAACAAACAACACTGTATATAGTATACAGGTACTAGGTAAGTACAGTTGGTCGAGCTTCGAGTAAAATTGAGCCATACTTCACCAAACCAGCTCAGTGCGGGTTGATGGAGGGGAGCAAACTTCAGACAGTCGGACTATGTCTGTCAGAAGTTTTCAAGCTGCCCAATAGCTTAACGATAGAGATAGCAGCCGTGGCCTACGGCTTATAACGTGTCAATCGAAACATGAAGTAGATGGCACGCTAACGATTCGGTAGCTAATACAGTACCCGGCGTAAAAGTTGACCCACAATAGCGGCGTCTGCGCATAATAATAATAATACCTGCGACACTATTTACAGACATTGATCTAGCCCCAAACTAGGATTCCCTGTATCTTGGGTACTAGACAACGATATACATACTTATTATATAGATAAATATTATACTTAGATAAATAAACAACCATGACTAGGGTACAAACATTCTCATCAAACAAATATTTACCCCCACCGGGAATCGAACCCGGGACCCTTGGCTTCGTAGGCAGGGTTACTGCCGACTCGGTCATTCGGGTCGTCAAATGCGCAGGGTAAAATATATCTAAAACAGCCGTTTTTACCTGCGCAGACGCCGCCATTGTGGGTCAACTTTATACCAACAGGCAGGAGTGGGTATTTGGGCTGATTGATGATAAATATTTACTATTTAGATGTACCACTAGAGATGTTACTATACCTGAATAGGTAGATCAGCCAAAATTTTGGACACGCAGTACGCTTTTAAGGAATACCATTTGTTCAGATGCTCTTGTAACACAACTGAAGCTTCAGCCGGAACTGAAACGAAGATTATAAAGATAAATTGATATTGTTTTTTTTTCTTATGTTGAAGGAAGTTGCATCTCTTTCTATTCCGTGATCTTAATAACTCTCTTTCCGTATTCTCTTTTTCTTTGCTTTCGTGCAGGCGTGTAACGCCTGCTTGGCTCTAGAGTTGAAAACTCTCAACTCAATTGACTCTTCTTTCATTGGTCTTGCAGCTGTGTTTACCGCTTTTTGCAAAGCTCACATCAAAATGATTGACTTGTAATTGGGGTAACACATACGACGCACCATTTAATACGTTTCAAAGTGCAGAAGGAGTAAGTGGAATATGTTTAGCTTGTGTAGATACAAATTCTGTCGTGTGGGAAATGGGATAGTAACAAATATATTGTTTACCAATTATATTGTGCCCGCATGTAGCAAGCTAGATCTCACCAAATCTCACGTGGGGGGGAGTGGTCTCGGAAAATGCCTTGGAATTTTCCCCCCTCAAAGCGGTATAAAATCTCATCAGGGGGAGAGAGCGAAAGATAAATAATAAATAAATAAATATTAGAGGACAATCTACACAAATCGAACTAGGGCCACAGTAAGCTCAATTAGGCTTATGTTATGGGTACTAGACGACGAAATATTTATTAGAGATTATAATACTTGTGTAAATACATAGAAAAACATCCAACACTAAGAAACAAATATCCATGGTCATCACACAAATATTTTCTCTTACCGGGATTTGAACTCAGGACCGTCAGCTTCGTAGGCAAGGTCACTACCCGCTAGGCCAAACCGGTCGTCAATATCAAGAATGTCGTGAAAACGCGTCACGTAATTAAAGAACGCCTCCTATGGCCTTGCCGGACCTGGATAAGGCTAGGATATGCCCCCCCCCTACCCTGTTTACGCAAATGAGCGGAAGGCTTTCATTCGGCCCATTGTCTCGCTCGAGTTATTAATCTGTGGCTCGAGATATGACAGCGTTATAGTATTTAATTTAATCTGCACATTATTTAAGCAGAAGTCTCCGGCCTATAATCTACTCGCTATACTCACAAGTATGAATAGTCGGCATGGCGTTAGAGAAGAAGAGAAAGAGAAGGAAGAAGAAGACGCACGACGTGTTGGACATGACGCGGCCCGCGTCTGCGCCGGCGCCGTTGTACAGCGCACCGAGGAGGAGAGCCACGACTACGTGGCAGCCGAGACGCATCTGAAACAGACGGTTGTATTGTACATTCTGAATGTTAAAACTAATATCAACTAGGTACATCTACAGGAGGACTATTTATGTTTTAAATGCGTATAATTTTTACAGAAAGACCCAAGTGTTCGATTCACATCTTAGGGTCTTTAAATAAGGAGAAGCCTCAACTCTATACCTATTTGTGGCAGCCCAGACGCATCTGAAACAGATGGTTATACATTCTGAAATTTACTATCAAGTATACAAATCTGCAGGAGGACTATCCATGTTTTAAGTGCGTATATTTTTTACAGAAAAATCTAAGTTACCTAAGATTTTGGATTGAAGATAGATAGACCTATCGTATCGTATACATAAGACCTATCTTATCGTATCGTATAGATATCTCTGATCTCGCCCATTTTATTTTATTTTATTTTTATTTATAAGAAAAAAAAATTGTCACATATAAGTTTGAGTTTCATGCAAAAAAAATAAAAGTAACATGCTTTGCGAGAGCCAATTAATGGGTGTGACAAACTATACGATCAACAATTAAAATGAAAAACATAATTCTAAAATTGAATAAAAAAACGATATTTTCCTTAATTTCAAATTTGATGAGCCTAAAGAAATATTGCATATTTCAATGTCTGGGCCAGAAAGTTGTTTGTTATGAAAGTTCGCCTCATGAATGAATTTTGAGCATAGTTGGTACGACAATGAGTAACTACAAAGACATCGTGGGATTTGCTAGATCGACGGATTTTAAAAGGTATTTTAGATGTGAAGTTTAATATTTCCCATTTTAAAACTGAGATTTTCAAGTATATATGGAAAGTCAACAATATTGGGGAGGGTTTTAAACAAGAAGCATGCGTCCATGAACTGTTTACATGCATCTCACTTGTTCCCATGTGCCGATACCCACTCCAGACGGCACTCAGGCGCAAAGAACCTTTGCTTCAGTTTCTAACTAGACAAGCAGACGAGACATGGTGGCTTTGGCAGAATGGCGTCATTATTCACTTAAGTAAGGAATGCCTTTCGGCTTTACAAATTTGTGTCAAGATTTTTACATTTCTGACTAGGTATTTGTTTTACAAGAGCAAAAATATAGAGATACGACAAGGTTTTTTCCTACCTGAGTCAATACACACATCCCATATTGCCTCGATACATAGTTATTATTACTTTATTATTTAGTACCTTATACCTATCAAAGGTCACCTAAGTATGTATTGTGTATATCTCGACATCTACATATTTAGCCCCTGCAGATTCCATAGCTAAGTATAGTGACCCGTAGATGCTTTTCATTGCAAGGAACCTACATATTATCTCGATAGCTGCGGCGATGAGCTACCCTTCTGTCACTGAAAATGGCCTATTGAATAACTGGCTAAACGTAGGCGAAACTGCGCCTCTGCCACCACGTATGAGAAAGGGCGTTTTGTTTGACACATGGAAGCTTTCATGTAATTTGTAATCGTAGTTAATTTATTTTACTACACAAAACAGACACACAGATAATTTATAATAGAAAAAAACATGTACAAAGGCGAACTTAACTCTAACAAAAGATTTCATCCAGCAAACCACGATGGGTAGGAAGGTGACGGCAGAGGGAAGACCTGCTCGTACGACTCTTTAAGTACTACGAGTAATATATATATAATATAAAAATACATACTGATAACCCTAATTGCTAAAAATAGACTGCATACACAATTACTTAATACAATACAATACAATGTATCAATGTAAACTTTGTAAAACAAGAATGCATACCAATATAGGTATATAAATATCTAATTTGTAAGGGAGAAATAGTGCTTCTTTAGCCGGTTTTTGAATATATTTAGTGTTGGACTGTCCCTGATAGTGCATCATTCCACTTTCTTCTACCCTAAATACGTCCTTACCAAACGAATGTATAACTCACCTTTATATCTACATTTAACAGATTTAACTCATGTTTACTGCAAGGTAAGTATCGGCTTACCTGAGTCAAATGCACGTCCCTCAGAGCGCCGATGCTGCATCTCCACAGAAGTGCGGTTAGTTGTTGCCATGCGCTGGCCGCGTATCCTTTCCTCGGGTAGCTGTATTGACACTTCAGCAATGCCTCTGCTTCGGGCGTGGTTGCTAAAAGGAAAACGTTTTACATAAATTAAAATTAAATATAAAACGCGGTTAAGTTAACAGTGGGATGGATGTCTTTGTCAGGTTTATGATGTTAAATGACGACGACGCTTTTGTCAGCGAGATGCTATGCCCGAAGTAAGGAACATTGCATAGGGTCCCTATCGTCGTATTGTAACTTTATTGTCACCAAATTGTTATTTATGTCATGATTGCTTCTTCCTCATGGCCAAATTACTTATTTCGTCAAACTGATTCGGTTACGAGGAATACCATTTCCCTGTGGCCAAACTCGTTTAAAAATAGGCAAAGTACAGTAGCCACCATAGAGAATACTTATTTATGATGAATTATCTTTATTGACAATGGCCACTTAGAATTACTTTATATGGGAATGATATACTTAGTACAATATGTACAAGTGTAGAGTTAAATCAAAGACGATCAAAACAAGATGCGCCACTCACCTTTCCCGTTTATATCAAGAACATCGTTTTTCGCAATTTTCTTCATCTCGTAAGCGTAGCTTTTCGCCTCTGATTCCAAAAGGGCCAGGTTGCCTGCGTGCTCACCGCTCGCCACTTCGAGAACTGAAACATGACAAACATTGAAGAAGTTGGTTAAAAACTAAGGGACAATGGACATCATTGATGGGTAAGAATCTGTTTTAATGAAGCTCTAAATACATACATAGTTTAGATGAGATAAAATTCACAACGAATTGAGAACCGCATCGCACGCATCGTTGCTGACCTTCCTTGAACATCTGCCGTTTCCCTCGTCGTCATCAGCTTCAGACATTATTTTATTGCTTTTCAGAATACGATAGAAAGGTACAATAAAACTCACTATAATCAGCCATATTATAGTACTGCGGGCACGTGAACCCCGCTCGTCGGAACGCTTCAGGTGCATGCTCCATTTCCCCAGCGTACAGTGTTCTTCCCTCAGCAAGCAATATGACGTCATCAGCCGCGGAGTATAGTTTCGAAGCCGGTTGGTGGAGGACGCAGGCGACGGTGCGTCCACCTCGAGCAACGCTACGTAGAGCCCGGATTACTGACATCGATGATACTGAGTCTAGCCCGCTGGAAGAGGGTAAAAGTTTATAGTAATTTGATTCGTCATCGTCATCTGCATCTGAACTGCAGCAGCAGACACGGTCGCATGTGTTAGTTTTACACAGGTTTTACTTCGTGCATCATAGGCCCGTATAATTAACCGTTCGCTCTATGTCACATTGACGTTTTCGCCATATGAAATCTTAGTCCAGTATAAATCAACAATTCAATTCAATTAATTTATTTTTATTTTCTGTAAATAATAAAATGTTTAGAAAACGTAATTATTTGCCTCTAGACACTAAATAATCGGTCAAGTGCGGGTCGGACTCTCACACGAAGGGTTCCGGCCTATTTTACAAGAAAACTTAATCAATAAAAATAATGAACCAAAAACAGAAAAATATTATCTGTCCGTACGTGGATTCGAAACTAGAATTCTAAGATTGCGAAACAGACATCAATCCAATTGCTCCACCACAACCATGTGTTAAGCCGAGAAATCTATGATCATATGTGAAGTCTCTTGTATGGGAATCAGCTTTAATTTAAAAAACTCGTGGATTTATTTGTTGCTGTAGCGACAACAGAAATACACAATCTGTGAAAAATTCAACTTTCTACCTATTACGGTTTTTAATGTTTGAATTTGTCCCAATTTGGCCCCCCTATGTAAATCATAAATTTTCATATTTTTTTGTAATATTTAAGTTAATACCTATATTAAATATATATATAAAAAAAATAGAATCAGCAGTTTCAGGGATAAGGGTCTAGGTCTAAGATCATGGTCATTTTTGCCTATTTTCTTAAATATTTATTTAATTAAGAATTTCAGGTTTATAAAAACATATATTTGATATCCTCTTAACAGGCCCTTTCATTATACATGTCACATGATACGGTTAGGAAAACTTTTATTTTTTATTTCTGATTTGCCCCCCAATTCTGCCCCCTCTATTGAAACCGTAAATTTCACATTATTTTTACTATAATATTTAAGTATTTATTTTATGTATGTTAGTAGTATATGACTCCTAGTAGTTATAGAGTTTTATTGTAAACGGAGGTCTTCCCCCGTCAATCATGGTTTGCTGAAAGAAATCTATTGTTAGAGATAATGAAATGAAATGAAATGAAATGAAATCGTTTATTTCAGGTATTAACCCATAGTACATTTGACATAATGGAATAGTTAAAAATAAAATTTTAAATATAAATGTAAAAATAGTAAAGTTAAATTATAAAATCATCCGTATCTTGGTCCACTGGGCACCGACACATTGACATGTGTCGCAACCCAGTGAGCCAAGAGAGGACAATCTACCCTGTCACTCCACACCATCAGAAGACCGTTGGTGCTCCCCCTAAGCCTGGCCAATGTAGAGGCTATTCTGGAGCGCAGTATCGCATGAAATCCGTTCACGCGAGCATCCGCAAACATTGCTGATGCGCTACAGAAACGGGGAAGCCTCAACAGCACCCTGAAGGCGTTATTGTATTGAACTCGAAGAGCGTTGATAGCTTTCTGCGTATATTTAGCCCAAAGGCTGCAGGTGTAAAAAGTTTGATAGAACGCTCGGAACAAAGTGATTTTTACATCCTGTGTACATGGCAAACCTTCGAGCCAGCATATTGCATCTGACTGCCAACGCTCTTCGTTCCCTCTCCATATCCATGTCATCGGAGAGGTCTTCCGTGACCCAGTGGCCCAGGTATTTAAACTTATTTACTTGTGTCACTGGTACGCCATTTAGAGTGATTGGTGGCACTGAATAGGTTTTATTCCCAGATTTGAACACAAGCAGTTCATTCTTGGTAGTGTTATACCTGAACCCATGGGCCACAGAATACTCCTCACATTTCCTCAGCAGGATCCTCATAGCACTAATCGAAGGGGTCAGCAGCACCATGTCGACAGCATGATGTTGTTCATGCTGACACCTCCTATGGAGCACCCTGCCCTGGTGCTGCTGAGCTCCCCTATCAAACCGTTCATGTACAAGTTAAAGAGCGACGGTGAGGTTAACCCCCCTGCCTCATCCCGCACTCCAGCCTGTACACATCGGAAAGGGTGCTTGCCCATCTTACATTATTAGTTTGGTTTTCATACCAAAATTGAAAAATGGACCTCAATTCACGAGGGAGATGAGTTTCTGTTTTTAGTTTTTCATATAGAACATTATAATTAACTAGGTCAAACGCCTTCGATAAGTCGAGGAAACAAGCATAGACCGGTGTTTTTCGGCTAGTATAATATTTTACAGTATTTTTCAGGCATAAAACAGCTGACTCAGTTGCTAGTCCCGATCGAAATCCAAATTGGGCATCTTTCACATTAAAAAAAATCCTAAGCTGTTTGTCTAATATATTGTCCAGAACCTTTGTTATTATAGTTGCAAGTGAGATGCATATTGTAGATGCTCTATACTGAGTCCATCATGCCCCGGCGACTTGCCTCTGATCATGTTCCGGATAGTTTTAGTCAACTCCACAGCTGATACTCGCACAGTGGGGTCCGTAGGAGTAGGATGGTCAGCATCGAGCTCCACGTACTCATCTGTGACCAATTTAGACTCCACTCGGAAGTGATTCATGAACATGTCTGCTATATCCTTTTTATCTTTTATTCCATTGACACTCACAGGTGCGGCGAGCCTTGGATTCAGTTTATTTGTTTGTTTCCAGAAGTTACTAAAATTTTTTGATCGATGATGATTTGCCAAAATGTCCATCTTTATTTGTTCTTTATGTTTTTGACACCATTTTATTTTATTTTTAAACAATCTACGTGTATCTGTCATATGCTCATAAACTTCCCCTGACGTTGGTCTACCATGTGCATTCCACATATGAAATCCAAGTCTCGCCTCCCTATGTGCCTCGCTCACATGTTTATTCCATCCTATAATATATTTACCTTTGCATACTTTTTTAACTTTATCATTGTAAGTACATATTGCAGCCTCTGATAGAATGGAAGCTATACTATTATAAAGTTTATCAATTATATAATAAGCTCGCCTTTATACATTACTTTTTCTATAAATGTGTAGTACTATAAAGAAATTACTATTATAGGAAAAAGTTTAGACCTACATCATATTTTTTTAAATAATACTAATTCTAAACTACAATTCAGTATTATATTTTCCAAGGCCTTGTTAATCACAATATGGGCCTTCTAAATCAAATTTTACACACATAAGGCCCAATGTAGGAAAATTACAAATAAAACAACCTTGGAAATAGTTATTAAATTCTAGCATGAAAAATAATAATTTTATGTTAAATAAATAAATTTAAACACGAAACACCTAAAAGTTCAATAGCTGGGGTGTTTTATAACACAGTGGAAAAGTGGATTTTTAACAAAATATTGATAATTTCAATGACCTTTTTTGCTTAAGGGTGGCAAAATAAAGGTTTTATTTGAATGAAAAAAGTGGGCCTTACAATCCGGCTGTACCTCGTTATTACACACCTAGGACAGACACACGAGTGATCCCTTTAATGGTTCCGTAGGTACGGAACCCTAAAAATAATGTTGAGATTAAACATTTCTTTAATGGGGTTGGCAACTGTCAAAGTGGCGCTTCGTGGAAGGTTCCCCTAACGTCAAAGTCACGTTTCTGTGTTACCAGTACAGTGTGTTCAATCGCCAGTCATGTGCGCAAATAGTAAAAAAACCCTGCCAAAAAGACAAAATTAAGTTGTATAGTAGTAATTACATGAGATTATATCATATACCTAATCGAAAAATTACTTTTGTTGTGTAGTAAATAAATTCCGATAACCAATTATCACAGAAAAAAATCCAGAAATTAGTCGATCGTTAAAAGTGACAACTGGATAAAGGAACCAAATGCACGTGGCGCCACCTATGATTAGCTTTCACCGGCCAACCCCATTTAAGCTGGGTTAGAAAGTGCTACTCTGTGACCTAATGGTCATCGCCGTAATCGGCCATAATTCTTTCGGGACTTTTTTCACTTTTTGCTATAAAAGTCATAAAATGTGCTTTTTTCGACAAAATAAATGCAGTAATTTTAAACTTGCAACAACTTAAGCCCAACTGCAGCTCAATAAGCTACGGCCCTTAAAAGATGGTCCTTTATGCAAAAAATCGTCAATTTAATGTTTTGTTTAATGGTTCTAAATATTAGCTAACTATGACTAAAGCGCTCGCCTTATGACAAAAGTCATTAAAAATGAGCTTTCATTAAAGCACAGGTCGAAGTCCACTCGACCTCGAAACAGGTATTCAATGGGCTACATCCACATAACATAAGATAGCGTCTCGCCTTTTTCCCATACGGGGTGGCAGAGGCACAATTGAGCCCACGTTAAGCCAGTTATTCAGAAACTCCATTTTGCGTGACAGGGGGCTACCCCATTGCCGCAGCTGTGTAGATTGCAGGTTTTCTCACGACGTTTTCCGTCACCGGTAGACTTCCGTAAAATGTACTTGTACTTATCTCATTGATACATGTTCGCCACCGGATTGGAACGCGCACCTCCTGCGTGAGAAACGAGCCTAAAACCACTAGACCAGGTAGCTATTTTATCGGAGCGGAGCGGCTTTGTCTCAATTCATCAAAATACATATTTTTTTCCTTTTTTAGATATTTTTAGATGTGTGTGTGCTTAGGCTACAGATGTGTGGGCTCGACCCGGTTAGGCCTTTGCCCAGCAGTGGGACACCATGTAGGTTAAATAAAAGAGGCGAGCGTGAAACCACTTAACCACAGAGCTCTCTTAAAAATATATTTTTTTGTCTTCTTTTCGTTTTGTCATGATTTTTTGTGAATGACCTGTTGGTCTCACATACTTAATTCTATGCTTCAATGAAAGCAAAGTAAATGTACTACAACTGTTGTCAAAAATTGACTATCTTCGAAGGGCTATAGCTCGATCATAGGGTATATCTATAGAGCTGCAGTTGGACTTAAATTGTTGCAAATTTAATTCATGTTAAAAGTACTGAATTGAGTTTGTCAATAAATGCAGATTTTAGAGCAAAAAGTGACAAAATTCCTAAAAATTCTCAGAACTTTTTCTAAGTTGCAAATTTGGGTTAAAAGTATAAGTTCCATACCACACTGTTCCATACAACATAGTAACAAATCAGAACAGAAATCATGATTTGCGTTTTTATTGTTGATTTCTACTGAGCTATCTGTCATTTTTACGCGCTCGAGATAGTTCTCAGAGCTGAGAGCAGTTCATTATTACGGCCCTTACAGACCTTGAAGTTCCACGGTGAATCTTATATCCTTTATTGCATAAAAGCAATTTACCTTATATGTAAACAAAGTATTTATAATTCCGAAGGATAAACGCTGTGCTTCATTCGTAAGACAGATATTTACCTATACAGGGCGATTGATTAAGCGATACATACTAGGTATCTAGCCATAAATTGTGTCATAAGGAAAATTGTGTCTAAATAATTTGAAAGGGAAGTAAAAAATAACCAAAATATATTTCAATAATATCAATTAGGTATTTCCTATTTTATTAGGCAAACATACAAAATGTTCGAAATTTGTTCGAAAAGCAAAAGAGGGTTACCTCTTTTGCTTTGTACACACTGCTTCAAAGGTCGGGCCACACCAATGTCGTATGGCACGCACTGTTTTCAGAGGTGTAGAAGCCGCTGCTACCACCAAGTCACGCTTAAACGACTTGATGAGCTTCGAGCTGGATTTCTTCTCTACGATATCCCATAGTCAGTAATCCGAACGGTGAAGATTGGAGCTGCCTGAGGGACAATCTTCGGGGGCAATAAAATCGGGTAAATTGACCCCAGCGTTGCGTAGTTCACGCTTTGAGTGCAAGTGCTGTGTTCTGTCGGAATATCAAATGCTGGTTCGAAAATAAAGTTTGGATCAGTGGATTGACAACAGGCTCCAAAATGACGGACTGATCTCTTTCTGCCTTTAATTTTAGGCCTTACTTGCAAACATTACAGTGACCCCCTCGTGCGAGAACCCCACTATACCACTACGGCCGTATGGTGGCCTCTTTCCAATTTGGCAACCTGATCAGAGGCTTTTGGAGAGATGTGCGCATATAAGTATTATATAATTTTCCAGGTTCAACTTTTCTTTAAGAGTGATATATTTTTTCCAATAAATAATCTGCTAATATATAACTTCGCGTGCTGGTGTTGCTCTGGTCACTCTAATGCTACGCAGAGCTACTTTTAAGCGATGTCCAGTACTTCGACGGTAAGCGTTGACCTTCAGGTGTGGACTGATGATGCGGGACATGGCCATGGCTGGTGTCTTCCTTCCTTCCAGAAGAAAATCATGTCTAGAGAGATCTGATTTTCTTCTCTAGACATGTTTGAGGAGAGGATATCCACGAATTCGCTCGGCATTGGCTTTGATCGCTGCTGGCGTCCTGGAAACTCGCGGACAGCCTCTTTTGTGTCTGTCATCGATGGAGGACATCTCAGTGAACCTTTTGAGACTACAGTCGTGAACTTTCATATAACATCGGGAGACTTTAGAGTATTGAAAATGTCGACTGCGACATGATTGTGACACGATTCTTTTTCACACCCCACTCCATCTCTCCAGCTGGGATTGACGCAGTCAAATATAGGTTTTCCAGAAGGCCGAATAGAATTTTAATTATTTATAATGATCGTGGAGAGAAATGAACTTTTATTGACTGTTGATAAAAAATCTTAATTTATGTATTGTTCTGCGTAATTAAATGACATTGTAATGTATTGATCCTATTTATTGATTATATTTGTTTTACTTTATGTACTAAGTGGCTATGCCGGTTCGAGTAAAATAACACTTTACTATAAATGTAAATGTAACTCTTTATGTCACTGTAATTTAAGACAATAAGTGATTGAATTTAATTGAAATTGAGACCTTACCCTATTGAGGTCACAGTGAAACAAATGGGTAAAATAACTGACATTCTATTTTAAATTATTTAGGTATATTAAGAGGGGTTAAAGAAGAGCCTATATCCAGTAAATTTAACCCTATACCACGAAAATTACATTGCGCATTAACAATATACGCCAAAAAAATGGAGCACTGAAATTGGCTAAAACAGTGCTTCTGCCACCCCGTATAGGAAAAGCGAAAAATACGTGACGCTTTGTTTGTAGGATTATAAAGTGGATTTCTATAGTTTTTTATGTGACTGTAGACAACCATTATTTTTCATGGTCTCCAAATGGTCAGTTAAAAAAGTATTAAAATAAAAATGTATCAATTGGATCACAGTGTCCGGGTAATTCGTTTCCAAGAAGCATTGTATATCGCAATTTGAGGGTTGGCTCCTTAGTATAAAAAAATCTACTACCACCAGTTTTCGTTTCCAAAACCAATTGAATTTCAAAGTAAATATCCACTTAGTTACTCATTTCACCCTACAATAACCCTCCATTATATTGTACTCTTTACAAAAACGAATATGAGGTAATTCCTTTTTTATTTTGCAGGTTGTTTCTTTTGAATTAAATAACCAAAAGCTTTAAAAACTAAGGTTCGAAAGGATGTCTGATCTGGGTCTAATTCCGGTTTTAGAGCGACGCGGATGGTCCGCGCGGACCCAGCCTAAGCCTGTGAGTACAAAATGAACAAGTGCAGGGCGCACGAGGAGGGCTCCATGGCTCACAGTTATATCGATTGTATCGATAACTGTCATAAAATACAACGAAGGGGTTGTTTTTAGTTCGTAGCTGATGCCCGCTCAATATGTAGGGACCCGGATATAGCAAGGAGGTCTGACTCCTGGGCATGCGTAATTCCATTTTTTTCCCCTCCAACAAGAAAAAAACCGCGAGGAGGGCACACTCGTGCCGGTCGCGAGTGACCGAAATATGTATCAATGTTGAAAAACCAAATCTCGCGCGCGCATGATTTACTGTCTAAACTTAAGTCAGTAAGATTGACCACTTTACTAGGCTTAAGGTAACAAGTGTTCTGAGCAACAGATTAATTCCACAGATTAATAGAGCAGTGTATTATGGAGCCAATTATGGATCAGATTTATAGCTCATTCTATTCTGTCCTTAAGTGATACCTATGTGCAAGTGCGTTCATTCATTATATCCTAAGGTTAGCGAATATTCATACGTATATGTATATGTACGAGTATACATGTTTAACACTTGGCTTTACATATTTTTCTAAACTTTAGCTATATCATTTTCGTGTTTCTGCACAGCACTGGATTATTAACTGAATGACCATCATTCCGCTCGTTTTGAATGCGATTCATTTATTCGCAATAACTAGAAACATAGTTCTCCGATGAAACCATACTTTACAACCAATAATTATGTATGTTAGTTGGGTACTTGATGGGACTGTATGGGGTTAATCTAACTCAACAAGCACTCGCTGTTAATAGTCTTGTAATTATTTATAACAATTAATATTGTAATAATAGTACCTACTATATAAACACAACCAATTTTTAAAACAGATCTAAAAATCAATTTGTGGGAGTTTCTTTCCCTTCACTCCCACTGTGGTCCAATATAGAAAAGAGGCAAAAACTTACAGTTGTCATGTATATAAATATCAACAGTAATAAAGAAATTTTTATTTTAATTTGTTCACATCGCTTTCTCATATCCGCTGTCCGCTTTAACAATTTCTGTGCATAAATACTTATCTACATAATAAGGAAATGCATTTGTGCATATAATAATATTTAAAGAGGCCAAGGCCTTAGCAATCGGCAAACGTGTGCCTGGAATAAAAAGTACACTAAGTGCGCTCAAGTCAATCAATATGGCGACAGTCCTTTAACGACGAACAAAATGAAGTATAGTTATTTAAAATTATCTATGTCAACGAGCTCATAAGGTATAAAACCTGGTGGCCTCGGCGGCCTTTCAACAGAGCCTTGCATTGCAAATACAAGAAAGACAAACTCGTTATCCCATAGTTATTAGTAGCTTGAGTGAATTGCAATAAAATATATTTTTTTTGGTCTAAATGTAGATTCCTAGCGGCGCTTTGACTACGACATACATTTTTACTTAATACAACGTGTATCGTCAGTATTCATTAAGCTATCAAGCGGCAAGTACTCCTTTCCATTAACCATCGAGTTTATTAAGTTTAATACATTTCCAAATTTACCGAATCTTTATTATTCTTTTAATCGTGACTGTCATTATTTTAAAAGAGCACCTACGTCCTTCACCGTACAGAACTCTCTGAATTATGCAATAGATTTTCATGACGACCGGTTTAGCCTAGCGGGCGGTGACCCCGCCTACGAAGCTGACGGTCCTGGGTTCGAATCCCGGTAATGGATATCTCGTCTAGTACCCATAACACAAGCCTTGTTGAGCTTACTATGGGCTTAGTTCGATTTGTGTAAGATTGTCCTCTAATATTTATTTATTTATTTTATTTATGACTTTAACTCTGGGCGACGTGCTAGTTGCACTAAAATCTAAGTCTTAATTAAAATTGAGAACCTATATTAAATTAAACATTTCGGCCAGGGCGGCAGGGTGCCAAGCTGATTTCGTATCCTCGCTGATGCGTAGAGCGAGGTAGAGGCGAGGTCAGCACCGTGGTGTCCCTCCTGACGCTTCGACGACTCGCTTCGATATGTCTTTAGGGCTCGTGTATCGGTCGAATTAGCACCTCGATTCGCGGGGGTGGAAATTTTGGACACAATTATATAAAAAAAATAAAGTTCAAAACAGCTCACACTGCAACACGGCTGCGTCAGTCGCTCCGGCAGAACAATGCGAAAATGGCGTGTTTTATTTCTATATATATATAATCTATTTTTCAAAACCTCAGATTTTTTCTGTAATTTCCAAATCTATGTTTTATAGAATATTCTGAATACCTATTTTTCGACGCTAGAACCGATATTCATTTTAGCTCCCAAGAGATAACACGTTTTAGGTGGAAAACATATAACATGGTTTTACTTTTTTAAGGATAGTTCCCATGGACTATACGATGTTTTTAAACACTATAATAGAAGGAAAGGAATGTCTTCATAAGATATATTTCTTCTTAATTTGGAAAGTGACTCCTAGGAGGAATAACGAAACTCCAAAGAGGGCATTTCACGATGCCCATCATCTTAAGGGCTCGCTGTGCTTCTATGATTTATTGGTACACACCTGGTGGGCTCATCCAGCAGCATAACAGTGGGGTCAGTCAGCAGCTCACATGCTATGCTCAACCTCTTTCGTTCACCGCCGGACATGTAACAAGCTCTTGTGCTCAGCGCTTCCTGAATACCCAGCTGCTTTGCCACGTTCTCTATCTGGAATATTAATTATACCTATAAATTACAATTTTGAAACTCCCCCGACACATTCCAGCTAAAAGGTTCGGTTTTTAAGGCGATCATTTTGAACTGCTGAACCGATTTTAATAAAATATATTTTGTAACCATCGCAGGTCATCAACTACAACATACCACATTAATATCCGTCCACCACGTTTGCCCGCTATGCCTTATATAACTTTAAGAACTATCGCGGGGAAGCCTGACCATATGTAGAAAACCGTATATAAATCCGTCGACCCGACAATGCGACAGAGACACTTCACACTTATAATACCCCTTTGGTCGTTGGGGGTCAAAAATATATACGTAGCTTATTGAAGCCCCCACCGAGGGACTGTGCCTCTCCTTGAATTCGAGTCCATCTGTACTGGGAGTCCTCTATACCCCTGCTGAAGATTAAAGGATAAGATGATAACGATGAAGAAAGGACACGCGATATTATGAAGACCTAATTCGAAAGTTGGTCGAGAGCTTAAGGGATTTTTATTTTACCATTTTCCAAAATTTAGATTTTTCATATTTAAATACATTTTTATGTCTTGAGTTTTTGGAAAAAGTTGATGGACCGTGTTACCTTTGCCAGAACATAAATAATGTCATTGTCAAGGCTTTGTCTTTGCCCAGAAAGTAAAAAAAACGGTCAAGTGCGAGTCTAAATCGCGCACGAAGGGTTCCGTACCACCGTTCAATGGAAGCGATGGTGTGGAGTGAATAGTTTGGATTTTACACAGCAAAATATTGTTTACAAAGTTATTGGTGCGGTTACTTTCACACTCCATGTACGTAACCAGGTGCATCCATAAGTTTGTATGTGGTATTGAAAGAATTGTTGTATGGGAGCCCCCTTAAATATTTCTTTTATCCTGTTTTTTAGTATTTGTTGTTATAGCGGCAACAGAAATACATAATCTGTGAAAATTTCAACTCTCTAGCTAGCTAGGTTCTTGAGATACAGCCTGGTGACAGACGGACGGACAGCGAAGTCTTAGTAATAGGGTTCCGTTCTTACCAGTTGGGTACGGAACCCTATAAAAGGCTGCGTTCGGTTTGAACGTCTCAGTTGACGCCCGCCATGTGCCCACCTTACATGGTATCTCTTTTGCAGGCGTAGAACTTGTATAGTGCTATTCTTCTGTTAGTTTATGTGGGTGTGGGTGGACGATCAAACAAAGCGAACGCACGGTTATGCTAAATAAGATACAAGTTAGATGTTATGGTGACATTGACAGCTAGGGTCAGCTGGCATTTTTTAAATGCCGCAGGCAAAGGTATTTGTAGATCTTCTGCCTACATCCTCGATATCTGAATTATTTTCAAAGTATCTTTAAAACGAATGAATAGAAAAATATATTTAAATGTGTTTCGTGCAATGCATATTAAATCTTTTTACCTAAACAAAAACTGAAATGTTGTCAATTGGGAGAGGCCAGCAGAAGGCAATGTGTATGTGCAAAAAGTCCTTACCGTCAGAGGCCAATGGCTGCTCAAGTTGCCGCCGTTGCGACGGAGACGCAAACTAAATAATAGTGAACTCACAGCGTGGTTCCTGTCCCTGCTATTCAGACCCGGTAGTTTAAGGGCGGCTGCAAACTGTAGCGTCTCCTTTCCAGTGAGGGTCTCGATAAGTGTCGCATGCTGAGCCACCAGCACTGCTTCTCGTCCCGTGCCCAGGAGACATCCAGACACGCCCGTCTTTCTGGGGACAAGAATGGCTTTATAAAAAACATTTCCACTATGAACAAAGTCAAAGTCAAAGTCAAAGTACTTTATTACTGTAGATATTTACATTTACTTAGCAAACGTCATTTTTTGCCTCTTCTCTACATTGGACCACTGTGGGAGAAGAAGGGCGTAGAAACTCCCACAGATTGAACAAATATAGGGTAACACCCTTTCCTATACTGGGGTGGCAAAGACACAGTTGTGCCCAAGTTGAGTCAGTTATTCAATAGTCCTTTTGTATGACAGGGGCTAGCCTATCACCGAAGTTACCACTATACAGGGTTTCCCATGGATATGCCACATGGAGGGACGTAAGTTAAATATTGTTTACCGACAGAAGACTTTATTATTGCTTGTTCCCGTCAAATGTGGAAAAATAACTATATTTTTACGATACCGTTCGAAAGACTTAATTGTAAAGAGTTTAATTCCAAGAAGAAGAGTATCTTAAATGAAAAGAAGGCTTTTCTAGCAATACCTAGTCTTACTTTGAATCATTCAGTTTAGAAACAAGTCTATGAAAAGACTATTCGTCTTCCTAAACAACATTTTAAATTAAATGTTAAATTTCAGGTCTTCCTTTGATTTATGATGATAAGTTTCTAGACAAAAAATATTAAATATTTGTATATGTTGTCTATTTTTTTTATTTTCAAATCCCAGAAATTCTATTGTGGTATAGTCCAGCCCCACCCACCCCCAAGGTTACGGCCAGGGGCTATCGTGAGTCTGAAGAGTGATTAATTAAGCGTTTCGATTGGTATCGAATTATTACTGGGTTATTTATTTCAAAATTTGGCGGGTTCGATTCCCGGCTCACACAGCGGAATTTATAAACCTTTGAATGCTGTTTAAATTGTTTGAACCCTTTACTGCATACTAACCCATACAGGGTTTCATAGGTTTTGAACTTAATAACAAAGCAATAAGGTTGAAAATCGCGATCCATTTCGGGTCAGGCCATGCATTGAACGGTTTATAACATAGTATAGTCTTCTTTCAGTAAAATGCTCTTTCTACATTATTTAGGGTAGTCTCCCTCCATGTGGCATAAGCGTGGGACACACTGTAGAGGAACTTAGTTTGTCGATTTGTAGTAATTAAATCAAGGTTTTATCAGAAAGGTGTAGAAAAGAGGAAAATTTATTAGGCTTAAAGTCGAGTCTGTCTAATTTTCTCATTACAACTCATAAACTACAGCCAAATAACCATAACTTAAACATATTAAAAAACGCTGACACTTTCAATTTGGTTCACGTGTTTCCATGTTAAGCTGATTACTTTAGAACGACTGAACCGATTTTGATAAAACATAGCTAAGAATCATCGCAGTGAAGTCTACCAGCAATAAAACATGACATTAAAATCCGTCCACCCGTTTGACCGCCAGGGTGCTACAGACATACTTACATACAGACTGACAGACGCTTCTTACTGTTTATTCGTCGGGGTTTAAAAATAATAACTAAACGTTCTCTCTACTGAAGTTCAATAGAGATAATACTCAATTATCTTATCATACGAGGTTACATTTGCGGGAAGCAGGTGTGAGACTAACTTATGTTTATTTCTGTATTGAGCTTATTGTAATTAATAATGCTAATTACGAGTGACAGATAATTGTATTTCAGCGGCATGCATTGCTTTGCCCTATAGTTGCACTGTGTCACTTCTGACGTCTGGCTTACCTATTAGGTAAATATATGTATATGTCGCAGTTGGTTGGTTAAATCAGACACTTAACTAACTCTCTAGACCGTTAATTAAATGCCGGCGTTTAACCTAGTCACTAAGATTTTGATTTAAATAAAGCATTGTCGAAAACGTTTAACAATCTGTCTTACCGAAAGCCAGCGTGTTGGACAACAAGATGGCGCACGACAACAGCTGATTTGCACAGTTTAAATCAGGGCAAAACATTGCGGTAGCTTAGGTACTTCGCTCACCCCCCTTTATCCTTCGTGTTAGGTTAAACATGTAAGAACAACAAAAATACTTAAAACATAAGTATATTTCTTGTTGCCTAGGAACGTTTAGACAACTCGTTAAACGTTGCATTCACTCACTTGTCTGACGGAATTTTAGTGACTTGGTTAATCGTCGGCATTTACTTAACGGTCTAGAGAGTTAGTTATGTGTCTGATTTAACCAACTAACTGCGACATAGATATAGGTAAAGAGTGGAGTCATATTTTAAGGGGGTTCAACAACCCTTCACTCAGAATTTGGCAATTAAATATTGAAGTCACTAGAAAAGCTAAGTGTGACTACCTGCAAATGCTGCTGCATGACCTTAAGGTAGGCGTCGCAAATATCCAGGAAACACATTACCCAGGGATGACCCAGACTTCAGCCGCAGGACATCCCGGGATTCACCCTTGTGAAAGCCATTAACGATCCCCAATACGGTATTCCTGACCACTATATCCATCTTACTCCAGACCCCTCCAAATGGCTAAGAAACCTGCATTTAAATATTCTGTGTGGATATAAGCCAAAAGAATAAATAAATGGTTCTTGCGTACACACATTATATTTTCGAAAATACAAACGGCTTCTAAGTCAAAGCTGTGCAGAATAATCTCCCTAACAATATCCTAAAATATGACTACACATTTCTGTTACTCCCTGTATATATGTAAATACTTATTCACACACATTTGAATAACAACAGTGACCTTATGTACGCATATAGAACAGTATAAATAACATGATGCGAAAATGCAAATAAATACCTCTGTAATAGTAATTAGTCGATAGAGTTGTTTTGTACATAAACCCAAGAAAACAACAGTTGAATGCCTTAATTATAATTTTGATCGACGGCATGGTGCAAAGGGCGATATTTTGTGACACACACACAAACTTATACATCACTTACATGGATAACTTGCAGGTAGAATGCCTTCAACATATACCGAGGCAATGGCTAGTAGCAAAACCAAACGGGTAACAATTTAATGTCTTGTGTCTTAACTACATCAGCTGATGCCAGCTCAATGTGTAGTGAATTGGATATAGCAGGGAGCTCTGACTCCTGGGCATGGTTAAACCATTTTTTTCCCTCCAACATAAAAAGGCGGCCAAGTGTGTGTCGGACTCGCGCAGTGACGGAGGGTTCTACATAAATCGCATATTTTTTGTTTAAGGAATTACAAATTTACGGTTTTCAGATTTTTTCCTTCACTTATGCTATAAAACTTTTACTTCGTGCCTAATTTCATGATTCTAAACGGTCAACGGGATGTACCCTATAGATTTTAATTCCCTTGGGAATATCAAGCTATTTCAGCAAAATTGTGACATATATCACAGGGGGGTATCTTTTTGTTTCGTAGTTTGATTTTTTCACAACTTCAAGAAACTACAGACTTACATAACTGTTATCAATTTTAACTTGATACCTATACGCATTTTTGAGAAACGTCGGTATTTAATTAAAGGTCTAGAGAGTTAGTTAAGTGTCCGATTTAACCAACCAACTGCGACATACATATTTGCATACCTACCGTATGCTATGCCTCTATACTTTCAATTCGCAGCATGCAAATGAAGGACAACGGAAGGACAAGGACAAGGAAGGTGGAAGGACATGCGTGTGCAGAACAGACAGGTCTGGACAGGACCTCCATGTTAGTCAAGGAAATTGCGACTACCAATATCAAATGGTTGGAATTCGCATTATAATGTTATCGAAACGTAATGTAAAGTGCGACGAAATTGTAATTTATTTATTTATTAAGGTTTTCCAACAGATCTTACACTACACACTTAACTTAATATGAAAACATTTCGCAGTGCAGATCCAATTATTTGTTAAGACAAGAATATGTATTTTTTTTTATTAAAAATGCATACATATCACCCGTCATAAATAAAAAAACCAGCGTTTAAACAAAAAAAAAACAAGAAAAGGGTGATGTTAATACTAAAAACTAAAAACAGATACAAATGCTTACTTATAACTAACTTATAACTTGACCGATAAGGTAGCTGCTACATTTGTTTTAATCTACCTAAACTAATCTACCTTATCAGAATGAGACAAGAACAATTTATTATAAGATAGGATAGAGTCGTGTAAGGGCGAGTTGGGAATACTGTCAAGCAATTGGATTTTAGCTAGAAACTTGTCTCTAAGGAATTACTAGGTACCTACTTATTTCGGTTCACATTAGCGTAGTGGGTGGAGGGGTAGGTCCACCCACCGGTGGGAAAGTCCAGTGGGTGGACGAGAGAGGAGGGAAAATTCATTTTCACACCTTTCATTCGGAAAAGTAAGTTTTGCTCCACGACGAGAGGGAGCAAAATGCTACTTTTCTGTTCAAGCTACTTTTTAAATTTATTCATTGGCATGTAGCATTTACGCAATGTGCCAATTGAACACGGATCTTAATAAAATAATCGATTTTTATTTTATCGTAGTCGATTAAAAACGAACATGTTTCAAGTTTTAACTTTAACACCGTTATATGAAAATTTATGAATTTTTCGTAATATTTAAAAAAAATGACACAATAAATTATATGTTTTACTGAAACCAAAACTATCGATGTAACCTGTTATTGTGATATAATGGATTTCGATATCCGAAACTATTGTTATAAGTATTCGATTCAATTATTTTTACACATTGGTAAAAGTACATAGGAATATTTTAACTGTGGTGACCTTTCCCTAATCCTTCACAATCCGCCATTATAAAAAAAAGTGTTGTTTATGTTGTTCGATTACTGTAAAAGTGGTGAAAGTATAATTCAAAGTATAGTTATTTTTTTAGAGCATTTAATTAAAATTTTCCTCATAGTCGGTGTGAAAAGTTGTATGTGTCACTCAGGAGCAAAATTATTTTCGTCATGGGCGTTAACGCTTGAATCCTTCGCTTCACTCTGGATTCAATGTACCGCCCTCGCCGTAAATACATCATTTTGTTCACTATTGCACACTTGGTCTGAAGCTAAACTCAAATTTTATACTTGAGTGTCTTTATTAACAAATTTTACCAGCGAAACACTCTTGCCTTATGATGTGAGGCGTTGAACTCTTTTGCATGTATTGACTTGGAAAACCAAACGGGTTGTACTTCGTCAGTGTGCTTGACTGCCAATGTCACCTTCAAATTCGCGATTTTGAACCGTATGTCATGGTAAAAAAATCAAAAATTTTAACAGAAAAAGTATTTTTAGAAATACCATGGGAGGTGAGTGGTACAATCGAGGTGCCGAGTTTTTTTTTGTTTCCAAAAATTTTATCGAATCCCAAAATCTGTTATAATCCTGTCATTATTTTATCATTTCCCGGGATTTGATCAAATCCCTTAGGGATTTGGCCAAGTCACTGATTTTTCATATCCCTGCAATATATATATATATATATCCTTAATACTACCGTGTCGCTTGAGAAGCACGACCGAAGAATTTTCCTTGCAAATCTTAAGATTTTACTTATTAATGCAGCTAGTAAGAAATAATAAATTGGTATAAGCAATTGACAGAACGACGGTTGGGAGCTGACCCGCTAAGAAAGCTATATTCTATCGAAAGAAGCATGAACTGAAACCAAGATTTTCCAATTTTTCGGGTGCTGCCTTTGCATTTTTCAAATCTTGTTCTCCGTTCCTGCGTCTTCAACGTTTTTACCCTATTGTGTAAAAAAGTTAATCCAAATCAGTCCAGCTGTCCTGGTCAGAGCATGTCAGCGGGGTTAATAGACGCGTCTTTGCCTCTTTCCACTCCCTCAGGCGTCTTTAAAACTTCCTGCCTCGTCAGACAAAAATCACGCTTGCCCAGTCTCTTCTTCTTCCCCTGATCGATGACGCTGATGTCTGCTGGGCAAGCGCAAACGAAGAGCAACTGAACAAACTCGAGCGACTTCAAAACCTCGGGTTTCGGTTTGTTTTTGGTCTGCGCAAGTTCGACCATGTCTCGGAGTATCGCAGGGAGTTGAAATGGCTCCCGATTCGCCTTCGACGGGATTCCCATATCCTCATTTGCCTCTTCAATATTTTATGTAATCCTCTCTATCCTGCCTTCTTACGGGATCGTTTCGTTTTTCTGTCTTCGGTTAGGCCACGGAGATCTAACAATAGGTCACTGCTTGCAAATCCGCAACATAACACTGCCGCTTATGAGAATGGGTTCAGACTACGAGCTGTCAGTCTCTGGAACAAACTCCCCAGCGCCATCAGAGACAGTCCGTTAATTCACTCTTTTAAAAGTCATTTGACAGAACACTATCTTTCCCTTCCATGATAAGTATTAGTATTTATTTGTATCTTCTATTTATTTATATGTTACATATTTATATATAGCTTTATTTTTTGTATTATATAAATATTGGTAATTAGTTTATTATTTTTATTAACATTTTTGTTGTTGTGCACATAGTTCTACATTTAATTTATTTTTTTTCTCTCCATTCTAGGTTTGCTGGAAGAAATCTCTTGTTAGATTTGAGCTCGCCTTTTTACATGTTCTTTCCTTTACATTTATTTTGTTTTCACTGTTTTGTGCAATAAAGTATTACAAAGCTGTTTATGAGTTGATTGTTACCAACACATTTAGCGTATTATCTTTACTCATATAAAAGAGTAGACAGATGTTTTACAGAATCACTAGTTTTAAGATATTTTTAATGGTTTTAATGTGATCTGCAATGAAATTGAATTGAATACTCACTTTCGACCAGCCAATATTCTGAGTAGTGTGGTCTTCCCGGCGCCCGAGGGACCAAGGATGAAGGTCAACCGTCCCGGTCTGAGCGCCCCACTCACCCCTTTGAGGATGACCTGGTTGTCATTTTCGTCCTTTTGTGTCTTCCTCCGACATAGATGATCTGAAACAATAACAAACACAGCGTCACGGCTTTTCCCATACGGGGTGGCAGAGGAATGGTTGCACCAGTTTAGCTAGTTATTCAGAACTTCATTTGGCGTAACTGGGGGCTAGCCCATCGCCGCAGATATGGATATATGACGGTTGCCTCCGGTTACATCCCATATAATAGACGTATACGAAAAAAATAGATATAAATTTGCCAGTACCGTAATGAACAGAACCCAAATAAAATCTATTCAGACTTTTTCAACATTTTTCAAACAGAACTCAATAAAGTTTTTAAATGAAAGAAAATCAGTGACTACAACGATAAATCTAAATTTAATGACGTTTGGAATTCGTAAAACTAGAGTTGTCTGTAGAGAGTACGAACAAAAAACATCTATGATAGAAAATTTCATTCATTTCTTCTATGTTATAGAATATTTCAAAACTTTCAAGTTGGTTTGTAGAACTGCAAAAACTTTACACATGAATAGAAAAGTACAAAATTAAAATAATAGAATGAAAACAGCTTGGCCAATAATAAACCGTGAAACTGGCAAAGTATAACAAGGAACAATGTTTTTTGCCTAAAGATAATTGATGATGTTTTTAAATCCAACGCTGAGGTTGCTCGAGCTTTCAAAACGTTTTTCACAAATGTACCCTTACTCACGACAGAGCATCTAAATTCATCTCCATATGAAGCAGAGACTTTATTAAAAACCAACACTAGCGTCAGCAATGTATATTTAAAATTTCATCATGTATATCCCCAGGACTTTGTCAAAACGTTTAGATTACTTAACTTAAAAAATACTGAAGACCTGTGGGATATATCAGTCAAAGTTATTGGTTCGGTAATTCAAGTTATAGCCCCACACTTAGCTTATATATTCAATAAATGTGTTGATGATGGAGTTTTCACAGACCTCATGAAACACAGTAAACTGATACCTCTGTTCAAGTCGGAAGACAAGGTTGATCCTTCAAATTTCAGACCAATATCTGTTCTTCCAGCACTAAGTACAATATTTGAAAAGATTATACTCAATCAAATGCTCTCATACTTCAACCGTACAAAACAACTCCACGCCAAAAAATACGGTTTCACTAGGGGTAAATCGGCTACGGATGCAGGTATTACCCTTGTATCTCATATTTATTCTACCTGGGAGGCCGCACAGGATGCTATCGGAGCTATTTTTTTGCGATCTGTTGAACGCATTTGATTGTGTAGATCACGATACGCTACTAATGTAATTAAGTCATAACGGAGTTGGAAATACAGCGATGGAACTAGTAAGATCATACATAAGCAATATAAATCAAATGGCAGAAGTCAACGGCGTTAAATCTGATGGATCGGGTGTAAAAATTGACGTTCCACAAGGTTTCATATTAGGCCCTTTTTATTCCTGGTATAAATTAACGATATGCCTATCATGGTAGATAAATTGACTAACGTAGAGTTTTTTTCTGACGATACTTTACTGGTCTTCAAAATTGAAAGACAAAAAGAAGATTTTGATGATGTTAATGGTCTTTAACCTTGAATTGGTTCACAGTTAATAATTTATTGTTAAATGCTGGTAAAACTAAGTGTATCAAATTCTTACTTCCAAAATGTAAGGCAAATTGAGACCATTTTAGTGTTAGACAGCAACATGTTAGAATTAGTAAATGATACGAAGTTTCTTGGAATAACCATTGATAGCAAATTGCAGTGGGGACCCCACATAGATAAATTAGCTAACGGATTAAGTTAGGAACATCAGAAAACATGGATGTGGATACATCTAGGCTAGTCTATTTTAGTTGCTTTCATAGTGTCATGTCCTATGGTAACTTGTTGTGGGGGAAAGCAGCGGATATTCAAACTACTACTACTTTATTTTAAAGAAAAGAGTTTTTTTGAGCAATTTATAATTTAAAACGAACAGACTCCTTAAGAGAGCTTTTACAAGAAACTTACTATATATACTATTACTTACTATATACTAACTGTAGCAAGTCAATTTATTTTTGAAAATATAATGTATGCACGCAAGAACCTTATAACAATTTATTCTATATTCTATAAGTCTCATACCAAGAAACCAGAGTTTATGGTCATGCTCACTAAAATGTCTTTTCTTGCAACGGCTCTGTGTAGCAGTTTGCTCCCCTCCCTCAAATATGGCGAGGGGGGTGATGGCTGGTGCACAAGTCATACTCGTGAACGGGTGGTGCTTGAGGGGAGTTCATTACAGCTTGTTTTGGTTCTTATTTATTTATTTTGTAAGATTGTTGTTTTGAGACATCTTATAGGCACTTATGGATACGATTTTATAATAATTATATTAAATAATTTATATATCGTACAATGTTTAAAAAAAAAAGATATGACAAAAATTAAAAAAATGACATCCCCGTAGAGTTTCTTGGTGCTATCTTCTCTGACGGACGTATTTCCGAAGCACTGGTAGAGTTAATGGAGTTTCTTTTTCCTGTACGAGAATAACCACTTAGATAGATAGATAGATAGATAGATAATCCATTTATTCACAGTAAGAATACCCACAAATACAAGCAATACAGATTCTAACAAAACTTAAGATTTGAAAGATAGAAATAAACTATATATGTGCATATTCCATAGTGAATAGGCCTTGCCTCAGCAATTGTTGCAGATAACTGCAACGCTGGTAATTCTGCCAGAACCCATTTTACAATGAGAGTGGAAGATTCAGGTCATCTTCAGGAATTTTCTATTATTCTATCTTACACATCGCTTCTTAAGAGATAAGCTTGCATATTGTACGACTATTTTAAATTTATCTATGTAATTTTGTTTGATTACTTTTTCAGTATCCGTGTATGTTGTATGTCTCTGTATGTGTGTGGATATGCATGTGTTGTGTATATGTATGTATGTGTTGTGCTCTAAAAGTATATTTATGATATTCGTGATGAAATAAACTAAATTGATGCCACTTTACTAAATTAAACGTAAACTGCAGCAGTAACTGTAATTTTTATCAACAAACGCCAAGCAAAAATATAAATATATATATATATTGTGAATTATGAATTGTGAATTGTGAATATATATATATATTCACAATTCACAATTCTTTATTGCACAGAACATTACAACAATACAATTATACACGAAATTAAAAGGCAAAGGCGAGCTTATCTCTCAACAGAGATTTCTTCCAGCAAACCTATCTAGATAGGATACATATAAAATTAAAAGGGTAGTCTAGTGCAATTAAATACTTACCAAATACCAAAAAAAAATATGATACTTACTATAAAAATACATATAATAAAAGAAATAGTAGATAAAATAAGAATAAACAAATAATAATAATAAATAGATAAATACAATTACATACTTATATATACAATAACTATGATGAAAGAGAAAGTAAGTGCTCTTTCAAGCAATTCTTAAAGGAGAGAGAGTGTAAGTGCGTTCCACAGCCGAATGGCCCTCAGCCTGAACGAGTGCTCGTAGGCGACGGTGTTATGCTGCGGAATACATAGAAGAGACACCGTGTGAGATCTCCGCTCCTTGCCTCTGGAGAAAAGGAACTCAAAACGTTCACGAAGGTAGGAAGGATATCTGGGGTTTCTCAAGATGTTAAAGAGTGAAGTCAATATGTGGAAATCACGGCGAAGACGAATCGGGAGCCAACCCAGTTCCTTGCGATACTGCGAGACGTGGTCATACTTTCGCAGCCCGAAGACGAACCGAATCCCGAGGTTCTCAAGTCGTTCGAGTTTATTCAGTTGTTCTTCGTTCGCACTCACCCAGCAAGCATCGGCATAATCAATTAAAGGAAGTAGAAGGGACTGGGCTAGAGTGAGTTTAGTATGCCGTGGAAGGAAGTATTGTCATTTCCGAAGAGAGTGAAACGATGCAAAGACTCGTCTGCTGACCTCGGAGACATGGGGCGACCAAGACAGCATGTTATCGAATACAACTCCGAGATTTTTAGTTTTATCGCTGTATTTGATTACGGTTCCATCAAATATTAGAGGAGCGATTGGATGTTGTTGTAACAGGTTAAGAGAGTATCGGGTTCCCAAAATCAAGGCCTGCGACTTTCTCGGGTTGACCAGAAGCCCATATGAGAGGGCCCATTTCCTGATATTTTCGAGGTCAGCATTCAGAGCCTCCACAGCCGGAGTCACATCACGCGGAGAGAAATGCCGGTATATTTGGAGGTCATCTGCGTAAAGATGATATGAAGAAGTAAGTACATCAGAGATTGAGTTGATAAAAACCGAGAACAGAAGGGGTGAAAGGATGCCACCCTGAGGAACCCCAGTGAATAGATCGCACCAATCGGTGGATGTTTCCTCAGAATTGATGCGTTGTTGTCGATCTCTGAGATAGGAGTCAAACCAGCGGGCGGCATGAGAGGAGACATTAAGTGAATGGAGGATCGCAACCAGGATATCAAAATCCACGCAGTTGAAAGCGCTGCTGAAGTCAAGCAGTGCCAGCACAGACATCCTCTTCTGATCCATCGCAAGTTGGATGTAATCTGTCACTTTGAGTAGAGCGGTGGTAGTGCTGTGACCCGGCCTAAAACCCGATTGGAAAGAATTAAGGAGATTCATGGAGAAAAGATAGGTGGATAGTTGAGTGTGTACAATGGATTCAAGGACTTTGGAAAGGATAGGCAGTATAGAAATAGGACGATATTCTTTGTAGGAAGTTGGGTTGGATGTTTTAGGCAAAGGGATCACGAGAGCACGTTTCCACTGACTAGGGAAGTAACAGTCAGAGAGTGAAGCATTAATTATGTGAGTGATAACCGGCAGCAATTCTCCAAGAACACTTGTCAACATTTGAGAGCAGATTTTGTCATCGCCGACGGCTTTTGATGAGATTGCTAGCACTGCTTTCCTGACTGCAGCAATTTCAACATGACGCAGATTGAAAGAAGAGTGGCAGGAGACAGTCCTGGAAAGCAAGTTACGGAGTGTGGCATCCTTGACAGATGGATCCACCTGGGCGGGGGGGACAGCAAAAAAATTATTGAGACCGTTAAGGTCGATGTACCAACCGTCAGGTCCTGGGACTTACCAATACCAAGGGTCTTCAGAAATTTCTAAACTTGTGCAGGGCAGTTTTCGATACATTCAAATATATGACGGCGTTTGGCATCTCGACACAGACGGGAGCAGCGATTACGAAGACTTTTGTATGCTAAGAGATTTTCGTCGGTCGGATCCTTTTTGTATTTAGTCTTGGCACGGTTTCTCTTAGCCATCAGACCCTTAATGGTATCAGTAAGCCATGGAGCAGGGAGATGTTTAATTATATATATGTATAGATATATATATATATGTACCGAGAAATGTCACTCGGTCAACTTATATATATATATATATATAAGTTGACCGAGTGTCATTTCTCGTTAGTTTCGCAAAGTAGACACAAAGTAACATATTACTTTGTGTTCATTGAAATTAACATAAACTTGTACTGCCTTTAGACTTTTTAGCACCCCGAACTAAAGACCCGCCTTCTGTTGGCATATGAGATGAAATCTATAGCGTTTTTTAAAGGATGATTTATTATTGAACTTGAAGGGGAAATTTCCTTTTTTAAACTCAAACCATAATCAGTTATCTACTCATTAGTTTAGTTGATCATATTTGATTTATTTTTCTCCATGTATATGAGACTTAAGTAAGTGTTTGACTTGTAAAAGTGCATTATTTTGCCTACTTGCAATAAAAGATTTTGTTTTTTTGAGTTTTACAACATTTTCCAAACTTAGCGATAGCTGTGCTGGATGCCAAGAGGGGCCGTATTACTAATCCTCCGCTGCTGTCTGTCCGTCCATCTGTCCATCCGTCTGTCCGTCCGTCTGTTCATCTGACGGTATGTCCGTCAGCGGGCTCCATCTCATGAACTATAGATTTGAAAATTACACAGAATTTGTATTTCTGTTGCCGCTACAGCAACAAATAATTAACTAACACAATAAAAAAATAAATAAAGGAGGTCCCCGCGTGTAAAATACGTTTTATTTTTGCGTTTATTCTTTTACGATTTCCCTTCGTGTGCGAGTCCGACTCGCACTTGACCGATTGTTTAGTTTTTCTTAATTCGTAAAAAACTAGTACAGTACGAGGATAAGGCCGTCACATCCAGTGAACGATTATACCATAGAAACATACCTTACGCTGTATTTTGACGCAACGAGAAGTCAACCCAAATGGGCGGGGTGTAAATGCTCAACCCAGGGAGGTTTCAGTCCGGTCCTTGACGCATGCGAGTGTAGATGGCTCACCGGGCTCTTTATAACAAGATTATTTTAATTCAAAATGCCTGCATGTGCAGTGAAGTGGTGTAAGAACCATACAGATCGTCGCCTTAGGGACAGTGGGATCACTTTTCACGTGTAAGTACGTCGACAAATTCAGTAAAACCAAAAAAGTATTAAATCACATTTTATCTAGGGGGATGGTGTTATGCCAAATGAAGCAGGTAGTTGAATGCACGTAACTGACACCGCATATGAGAAAAGGCGTTATGCTATATTAGGTTACATTATGTTGACAATTCATTGTTATTGTTCTGTTAATTAAGTTTGAAAATAATAATGTAGCGTCTCGCCTTTTTTCATACGGGGTGGCAGAGGTGCATCTTTGCTCACGTTTAGCTGTTAATTAAATACTCCATTTTTGCTTTACAGAGGGCTAGCCCATCGCCGCAGCTAGTTTATTTTTGTACCGTCATGACAACCACAGACTTCTATGAAAATGTTCCCTCTCGACACAAATCTAGCCGACATGAGAAAAACATCAACAAATATACATGTTGTTTGATACCTACGTAATCTACACAAGATAACCTTTTCAAAACAATAAAAACATTAGTATGTTCTTATAGAAACAATTCAATATTCACCATAAAAGCTCAGAAAAGATCAGTCAAAAATCGCGCGCGAGAAAAAGTGATTTTGTTTTTTCCAGTCTGAATATTTTTTTCAACGAAAGACCACAGACAAATATGTTCATGGTAGAGTTTGACTAATGCCGCATTTACACATGCCAAGCATGCCAACATTATGCACTAAAATTGTACCAAAATACCGGTTTGTAAACACCGCGCATCAATAGCTATGCGTGGTAACCAACGGTATTTTGACTTTGCAGCTATTGATGCGTTCGGATACTGAGAGGTTAAACAAAATATCTTATAAATGATATTATAGGTATACCTTTAATGAGTTCACCTGCTGCTGTTCCTCCGTAATAACATATTTATAAATATTTGGATTCTTTAATAATGTTTCTTTTCAGAACTTGCTGGCAAACATGGTTTAGTATTTATATTTCAACTTGACTTACTTGAACTTGAAAATTGTGTGTAAACTGTGAAAAATAAAAATATTTTACTTAAATGAGTATACTTTTATCCTAATTCTTATTCGTTTTAATGGAACCAAAAAAATCTCGTCTAGCCTTTTAGTGAAAGCCCAATGAATGATAGTATTTTAGCTCTCTAACCGTTTCGGAGATACCTAATAATTGATTAGAATTTACGTTTTTGACGTGATAACGTCTTTAAAATCGTTTTAGTCGGGTGACATGTTCAGAAACTTGTGTCACACCAAAACCTCACGAGCGCGATCGCAGGTATAACGAGAGAGAGACGGACCGATCTCCCGTCTCATCTCGAGCGCTGCCAGTCATTCCGTGAAACTTGTCACGCGGAATCCTCACGAGCGGAGGCTGGCATAGCGTTCGAGTGAGTGGACCGATCTTCCGTCTCTCTCACTCTAGCGGCATACAAACCCTTTATCACGTAAACATCTCGATCGTAAACCTACTGTACAAACAACCAATTTTTTTTTTTATCTTTGGAAAATAGTGATTTACAATTTATTTGAAAACACAATATTTTCAGCTTAGCGAAGTCGTTCTGTAGAACTATTTTACACAAGTATAATTTTGCTGGTTCATTATCGCATGAAGCCAACCAACGATGACGCGACGATGACAGCGAGTGAAGCACTGCGTATCTGTCACTGTATTTCAGCCTGTCACGGCTGGCCTAGTGTTGCATCAAGACCAATCAGGAGCCATTTACGATTTGTGATAATTTCATTGGTTAAATTTTACTTGTTAGTCAAGTGAAGGTCCGTGCTCTTTTTTGTACCATTTTAGAATGACAATATGTTCGAAGGGCGTCTTCTATGCTATAATCGTTCACTGGTCACATCCGTTCTCCGCACAACTGAAATATGGGTAGTATTTATTCGCAAATCAAATATGTATGTCCTATTTGCACACAAAAATGTTCAATAAAAACACTTTTTATGTTGTTATTGTATGTGTACTCAAATTTTATGTTTCAAAAGAAAAGAAAAAGCTCTTACATGTCAACCTAATATGAAGGATAAAGGGGGCCTCGCTTAGCTAACCCTCTTTACCCTTCACCTACAATGACCCACCACATTGCATACTGGAGGTGCAAATCAGTATTTTTGATCTGCAATTAAATATTTCCCATAAAATATCACCGACGTAGGACTCATCAATACTGACAGCGCCTCAAGTCATGTACTTTTTAAGGCCCTAGATCACTCAAAACCACTGCAGAGCGCTTTGGCAAAAACAGTTATAAACTTGTTTCCAATAAATTCATCGGTCTCAAAAAATTTATGTTATTCACAATGAGATAGTCTAGGTTAAATACTATGTCGTTACACGATTGGATTAATTTGCTTCGATCGTAAAAAAATTTAAACATAGCCTATACTAAAAGGAAATAAAATAATTTTAATAAAAATTACCGATTTTTCTTATAATTTTTAAAGATTTTTTTCTCTTTTATATCGCCATCGTTTATCAATTCAGACTCGCGGGCTATTCAGACGATGAATTATCAATGTGAGCGCTGAAAAACCCCGTGTGGTACAATGCAGCGTTGCGCTGAAGCGCTCTCTCTAGCTTTTCGAGCTGTTCGACATTCTGGACAGCACAACGCTGGGCCGCGGCTTTTCAGAAGACGCGGGCGGCCCTATGCTATTCCGCGCCGCCCGCTACCCCACCAGTTCCGCTACCCCCCCAGAAGACGACGGGCGAATGCGGCGCCCCTCACCTCAACAGCCAGAACCTGGGCCTTAACACAAAGAGTTTTTCTTATCGATACGAATGTGCCAAATACAATATCAAAGATGTTTTCACCTCGAGGTAACTTTGACTCTTATTTATGATGATAAGACGACCTATTTATATACCAGTATTCATCTCGATGTCGAGGCTTCTACACTACATTTGAGTAAAATATAGGACGGAAGTTATTTAATCTACTAATAGCACATAGACTTTGTAGTTGTTGGTGATAGTATAGTTATACAGTAATGTACATTAGATAGGAATGATCAAATAGTAAAAATAGGGTATTGGATAACTGGGTAAAGGTGTGTGCACAACTGTGCCTCTGCTACACCGTATGGGACTAGCGTGACGCTTTGTTATGTTAAGTTGACTAAATGCAATGAAATTTATTCAGAAATGACAATGATTACTATTCGTAGATTGAATGAGTTCTGTCCTATATTTTACTCAAATGTAGAGGGCTCGACATCGACATGAATACTAGTATATAAATAAGTCGTCTTATCTTCACAAATTAGAGTAAAAGTTAGACCTCGAGGCAAATTTGCATTTGGCATAAACGTCTATTTATCAAATTGACTAAAAAGTTACAAAAAAAACATCCCAAATTGACTAAATTTTCATCAAAATAGTACATCCTATTTTATACTAAACTATATGGAGTCGCCTCACTCCGCCCCGCTTCGCTTCGGTTCCAGGTTGTATTATAAAGTTGTGACCTAACAAACCTTAGTATTCAGACTGAACGTGACCTATAACAACCAATACGGTTCTGTGAAAATACAAGGGAGCACTAAATTTTAAAAGAGATAAGCTCACATATATACGTATGTTTTCTATTTTTAATTGCCTGATTATCCATATTCATCACAATCACAAATTAACAATTATCTCGTGAAGCATACATTTGATAAGTAAATGTGTTGTAATTAATTGTAATTGGGTTAGTGATAATTCATCAAACTTTGCGTGACTAAAGCTCCAAGAAGGAAGCACGAAGTTTTGACGTTTAAAATAAAATAAAACAAGACGGCCTGTTAGCAACAGAGTCAGAAAACTTTCACTTAAACAGAGTCAGAAAACTTTCACACTATTCTCGATAAAAGTTCGTAAAATTACCTAAAACTTTGGTCGGTAGTCTATAACCGACATCAATGAAGATTGTTGAGTTTAGAGTTGGTATTTCAATGGTACCATTTCCACTTTCGATGTCCATTTCGAATTTTGAATCACTGAACTGTCAGTTAGGTTAGGTGCGCGTGCGCTGATTACGCTGCGCAAGAGTGACTGGTCGTGCTCGGGCGACTCAGAATCGACTGACTGGGACTGACTAATATAGGATATTGCCACGAGTTGCTGTACTTGTTTGGTGCGTTAACTACTGACTGGTTTTTGCGTGGAAGGGCACAACTTTACCTTAGGCCGATAGATATTGCATAAAGCCCATATTTAAAGCGCAATTCATCCAAATCCCGAAAAATATAGGTAGGTAGGTATGATATGAAGACAACCTTTTCCTTCAATAATAGAGTTTGAAAACATTTGTCAATGGAAACTATATGTTTTTTTAGATGTTTTATTGATCTAAAAGGAATATTCGGTTTCGGTAAGATTTGGTTCTTGCGTCAAATCAGTGGTTTTGAAAAAATAAATATAAAAACACAAAATTTTCGCACTGTGCTGCCACAGCAGCTGACGTAACAACAAATGTTGCAGTAGGTATGAGTTGTTATAAACTTTATTTTAATATCTATAATTTTTCCAAAATTTTAACCACCACGAATCGAGTAGCTATTTTATACGATTCAAGGGCCTTAATAAATACTTTAAGATTTTGTGAATATGCATTTTACATTAAGCTTCAGGAAAATGGGCCCTTCTTAACCTTTTGCCCGCCCCAGTCGGCACAGGCCGACAACTGAACGTCGCGTCGCCGTCGTGCCACTGCCACCACGTCCACGAAAAACTTTAACATTAAAATTAAGTTAAAAAAAAACTTACCAAGGAAATTAATGTTATATTGCTTTTATATCAAGTCTTATTCCAAAGTACATCATAGGTTATGATAGCAGAATTATGAATAAATCCACTTTTTATCAGAGTGTCAGATAAAACCAAGTGTGTTCGTGACCAGTTTAGTGTTAGACCTCAACACGTTAGAACTGGTAAATGATACGAAGTTTTTTGGAATAATCATTGATAGATACACCCCACATAGATAAATTAGCTGGTAAATTAAGTTCTGCGGCTTACGCTGTTAGGAACATCGGACAAAACATGGATGTGGCTACATTTAGGCTAGTATATTTTAGTTACTTTCTTAGTGTCATGTCCTATGGTATCTTGTTGTGGGGGAAAGCAGCGAATATTCAAACAATTTTTATTTTACAGAAAAGAGAACGCACAGTCTCCTTGAGATATATTTTTAAAGAAACTGGTTTGATTTTTATTATTATTGTTAATTTTCGTAAATATAATGTATGTACGCAAGAACCTTACAACATTTTCCAATTTAGCGATGGCTGTAATGTTAACCTAAGAAATAATTACGGACTAGTTGCGCCCCGGTTGAGACTCGCAAAGGTTAGCAATTCTTTCAAGGGTCAGTGCATTCTCTACTACAACAAGTTATCGAGATCTTGAAATTGCCTTTTGAGCAATTTGAAAACCATGTTAAAGCGACTTTGTCGAAAAAAGGATATCTATTATAATGTTCAAGATTACATAAATGACGTGACTGTATGGGATTAATCTGGCTCAACACCGACCTTGCTGTTAATAGTTTTGTAATATTTTTTTCCTGCTTATTAATTATAATAATTCATATAGTAATATTTGTATTAGTGAAGCACGAACAATTTTCAAAAGAGATCTAGAAATCAATCTGTGGAAGTTTCTACGCCCTTCTTCTCCAAAGGCAAAATATTAAAATTTCTAAGTATATATAAATATCTACAGTAATAAAGATATTTGATCCATTGAGGACATTTGATTGATTGACTGATTCACTCATGACTAAATAAAGATAATCCAAAACCTCTAGTTTATTTCCAGTATTATAAGCAAAAACGGATATGTTCAAGTACGACTCAATATCACAACAAGTCGTCGACAAAGTTACAATTACGATTATGTTCAAACATCGAAATGCCCAATTAACCTGGTTTTCATTAGATTTTATATTTATGTTAGGGTTATAACATGTTTGTTTGGAGACTGGCATACCTACGTTTCAAAATCTTGAATTATGCGTAACAAACAAACAAACAAAAGTATGTAGTTATGAATTACGTAAACGATATACTATGCAAAAATCTGAGTTTAAATTTTGAACAAATAAATAGTCGAGGCAGTGAATGGGCACTTAAAAATAAATTTCGCTGATTTAAATTTTATAATTCAAAAATCTTACAAAGCATTAGTGGAATTCATGACTACATTTATTTTAATTTTAATAATATACTCTGTCGACACGAGTTTTATTCCCGGACAAAAAAAACAAGATTATTCACATTAGATTGGAAAGTAAGTAATGCTAAAAATGTAACATTCTCTGCATTCAGGGCAACTTTATATTTGACATGTGCAATCAAATTATACATATTTTTTTTATGTACTGGTATCTCGCAGTGTTTCAATGATAAGTAGCTACAAACAGGTCAAGAACTTGAAAGTTGCTAAAATAGTTAATAATAGTGGTTTTAATTGTGTTGCGTACATACTTTTGACTAGAAACTATAAATAGGCACCTTTTTTCTCCTTGTATTTTTGCATAATAATGTATTTTGAGTGAACAAGATTACATAATAATGTATATATGTATTTGATTAGTACTTAACAATGTATGTTAAGTGAAGATGTGAAGATTTTTAGTGTAGTTAATTGGTATTAGATACTATTTATATAATTCAAAATCAGACTGATGGAATATACCTTACTATACACTCAAAAAACTCATTTTTATTTAGACTTGTTTTTTTTTAAGATTCCAAATTAAAAATGTCAATATGAAAAGTTAATGCCTTAAACAGTTTTCCAGGTTCTAGTTTTATTACAATGTCCATTGCCTCTAACGCCCCTGTCAGCCAGAGCCGACAACGCATGACGTCACCAAGTAAAAAAAAACAAATAGTGTTGTTTCAAATAGTCTATTACAAAAATTAAAATTCATGTCGAGCGAACATTTTGGTGTTTTCATACTTTAAAAAATAAAATAAAATATGGAAATTGAATAACATTATAATGTGAAATATTTGTTAAAGTTTTCCTATACTCTATACAGTATTTATTACATTGGGTCGATTATGGTATAGATATTTTGTTTTAAAATCACTACGTTTTAGACATCAACGTCTACGTTTTTGATGTATTGCATCTGGTAGTACCATTTTGCTGCGCAGCTTAGTGTTCTAAAGGTTAAAGTTTAAATTCTTGTTATTATCGCATTTTTCTTTCAATTTTTTGCTGAATGGAGAGACTGAAATTGACACGGTAAACGAACATTTGATTAAGTACAAATGTAATTATCTTAGTACTCCAAGTCTTGTCAGTAAATCTGTAAACATTGGCATGATGATACAGTTAATTATCATACCTAATGAAAAATGTAGAATTAAGCAATTCTACATACCTAAGCACGTATATTTTAATGATGTAAGTAAAAATAAAGTGTGCTGCAGTTACTAGTAGGCTTGTATTTCAAGTATTTCGAATTAGGGTCATACCTAAATAGGAAACGCCCGTCTAGACCGGGTCTAGATGTCTAATCTGTCTTCTATATAGATATGTCGCAGCTGGTTGATTAAATCAGAAACTTAACAAACACCCTAGACCGTTAATTAAAGACCGACGTTTAACCAAGCATTTTGATTTAAATAAAGCATAGTTTCGACTATTTCGTTTAAAAATCTGTCCTACCGAAAAACGGCATGTTGGTTAAATAATGTAAAACAAGATGGCGTCACGACAACAGCCGATAACATTCAGAGTATCTTTTCACTACTGATTTGCACAGCTAATATCAGGGCAAAACATTGCGGTAGCTAGGTGACGGGTAAAGGGGGTGAGCGAAGCTACGTTAGATTGAACATGTAAGAACAATAAAAAAATTGGTTGTTTGTAAAGTAGGTTTACGATCGAGATGTTTACGTGATAAAGGGTTTGTATGCTGCTAAAGTGAGAGAGACGGAAGATCGGTCCACTCACTCGAACGCTATGCCAGCCTCCGCTCGTGAGGATTCCGCGTGACAAGTTTCACGGAATGACTGGCAGCGCTCGAGATGAGACGGGAGATCGGTCCGTCTCTCTCTCGTTATACCTGCGATCGCGCTCGTGAGGTTTTGGTGTGACACAAGTTTCTGAACATTCACCCGACTAAAACGATTTTAAAGACGTTATCACGTCAAAAATACTTAAAACATAAACTTAAGTACACATAAAATATTTTTTATGTGTACTTAAGTGTCTTTATATTGTATATCTCTTGTTGCCTAGGAACGTTTAGACAACTCGTTAAACGTTTTGTTCACCCACTTGTCTGACGGAACTTTAGCGACTTGGTTAAACGTCGGTCTTTAATTAACGGTCTAGGGTGTTAGTTATGTGTATGATTTAACCAACTAACTGCGACATATATAAACAAATGTCGTTGAATGTATTTCTAAGCGCTAATCTAAAAAACGGCTGGACCAATTTAGATATTTTTTTTTGTTGAAGTCTCAGGAAGGTTCTTATGTTTTTTTTAAAAAACGCACTGGGAACAGCCAGAAAAATTTAAAATATTTTGTCCAGTCCATCCTTCTTTTAACAGATGGCGTTGATAGCGGACCTTATGCATAGGTTGAAAGAACGACGTCTGTCGGGTCAGCAGTCAGCTTGTGTCCTTGTAGAAAGTATCGAGCTGTGGTGTAATCTAACACATTGCCAAACCAATTCCAATTCCCAGTAACACATAGTTATCTCAATGATACTGTTGGAGGTTAAAGGTTGTAAGATAAAAGCCAATGGAGGTACATAATGTATACAATCATATAGTTTTTGCAAATCACGAAAGCACGAAGGCATATCTTGGTGGCTTGGACTTCAGGACTTTGTACCTTCCAATTCATTCGTTTATTTCGTGGATCATAGGGACTACGATAGCATCAATGGTGTATTATCTCTACACCTAATTATATAATGGCGATCGAGAGAAGTGATGATGTGCGTGCCTCACATTCCGCAACCGCTCTTCGTAGTGCAATACGCACAGAAAAAAACACTCAATCCTTGCATTTAATGCATGATAAAAAATCGGTCAAGTGCGGGTCGGACTCCCACGCGAAGGGTTCCGTACAAGTAAACTTAAGCACTAAAAATAATAAAACAAAAACAAAAGGAATTATAAATCATGTCCGAACGTGAATTTGAGCCCAGATCTTAAAGATTGCGCAACCAGTATCAAACCCATTGCGCCACCACATAAACATAAAACATAAACATTTATATACAGGCACATACATTGCTTCTGGCTCCACACTAGGATACCTTCTGTCATGGGAACCAGAAACAGCGACGTTACATACATAGAAACATCCAAGACCTGTTTTTTATTATTTATCCCCAGCTGGGGATCGAACCCAGGACCTCTCGCATGGTAGGCAGAGCCATAACCGCAGCGCTACTGACGTCGTACAACCACGTGATAAGCCGCGAACTATACGATATTTGAATCATGATTAGTTTGTTAAATCGCGGAGGTTGTATAAACACGTCTCCTGTATGGGGACCCCTTTAATTTATAAAATCTCGTGTAATTCATTATTTGTTTCTGTAGCGGCACCAGGAGTACGCACTTTCTGAGAAAATGTCAACTCTCTAGCGGACAGACGGACAGCGGAGGCTTAGTAATAAGGTCCCGTTTGGCGCCCTTCGGGTTCGGAACCCTACTTACACATTCTGTGAAAATTTCAGCTCTAGATAGTATTACGGCTCATGTGTTACATCCCGCTGACGGACGAACAGACGCACAGATGGACAGCGAAGGCTAGTAATAGTAAAGGCTAATAGGATCCCGTTTAGCTCGTTAAACGTTCGGGTACTAAACCCAAGCACTGGATATGCCTGGCCGGCCTAAACAAGTCTGCAGTAGAGCCCAACTACTTTCGTTTCTTACTTACTAATCTAAGTACCCGTCAAGACCAAGACCAACCGCGCGCCTTCGTTTTAAGCAAGAAATATACATGTTTATTTCTGCTACACACCATCCTACTAATGTATGAAATTAACCTTATCAGTAGATAGTTGAACGAAGTATTAACAGCAACAGGATTAACACTGATGTACGGAATAAGGTGGCTACTGACACGGTTGGAAACTGGCACTAATGCCAGTTTATTACTTTTTCTACTTGCTAGTAGTTGACTCGCACGAATGCTATCAAAATAAAGTGCTTCATTAGTACTGGAGAAAATGGTCGCAAGAGGCACACATTTTGTATGAACCCCGTACTCACGTACCAGCAGTCATGGGATACATGTTGATATGTTCATTGGGACCAAAAACGAATGAAAAACTTGTAATCGCTTTGAAACAAGTGTATATTTTGTAAAAAAACACTTTTGGCTAAAAAAAATTGTAAACTTTCCTTAATTTGCGAAAAATCTCGTCAATGGAAATTTCTGTATTAATTTTAACCAACACAGAACTATAAATAAAAGTTGAACACATTATTGACATAAATATAATAGTAGTTTATGAAACTGTTGCATAATGAGGGATACTAAAACACGAGTGTGTGTTTAAATAAGATTGGTATTTAATCGCACATCAGAAATACTGATTTGCGCAGCAAAAAAGGATCGGCAAAACATTTTTTATGTTTTAAATATTTTATGAGTACTTAAGTTTATGTTTTAAGTATTTGTTTTTGTTCTTACATGTTGAACCTAATACGAAGGATAAAGGGGGCTTCGCTTCGCTCACCCCCTTTACCCTTCACCTCAGCTACCGCAGCAACTGTAAGGGACATTTGCTGCGCAAATCAGTATTTTTGATGTGCAGTTTAATATTTCCCGTTTAATAACCGAGCTACCTATATAGGCGAGGTTTATAATGGTATCACACGATTGTTTTACATCTAGTTATATGCAGTTTCATACACTACTTTAGGTACTCTCATACATTGGTGTTGAACCTACTAAATAAAATATCAAAGTTAAAAGCGTAAGATTTTTTTTCTCGAATTTGCTCGACTTCAAATTCAAGCTCCTTTCTTCTTCCCCGGTCGGGATGCGAATAAAGTCGTATTTAAATACCACATACAAACACGAATGCACCTGGTTAAGTACATGGAGTGTGCAAGTAGCCGCACCAATAACTTTGTAAACAACATTTTGCTATGTTAAATCCAAACTATTCACTCCGCACCATCCCTACTATTGTACAGTGGTCGTTGACCGTTTTTTTGTCTCATTTCAAAGTTATGAAAAAAATTAAATCCTCGCAATAAAGTCTTCATTTCGATATGTCACACGATACACTTTCAAATTATTATTTTTTATTTCTGAATTGCCTCCCAAAATGTATAAAATTATACTTTATTCATCGTTTAAATTATAATTCTTATATAGTTTCAGTTGAGTTATATGATCTCAAATGCAAAATGAGGACGTGGTCTCCCCAGGAAGAGGTGGAGTGACGAGCTGAGGGACCACGACATAAACTAGAGGGAAAGAGCCCAGGGGGAGAGGAGGAGGAAGAGGGGAAGAGAGGCCTTTGTCTATCAGTGGGAAGACCTTGGCTAATAATAATATATAACAAGAGTTAAAAAAATCTTACACATCATTTCATAAATATATTTTATCTATGTACTCTCATCGTTAAATTCGAATTACAAACTTCAAAACGAATTTATATTGACATAATATAGAAACACAATTCCAGAATTTAAAATAGAAACAACTTATTTCTGAAGCAAAATAATGTTATGAAATTATATATTTTTTCATCAAGATACAGTTTTACTTGTCTGTGGCATAGCCCACTTTAACGCATGCGCGGTGATATGCTGGGTTTTGGTGCCATTCATATTTTTTCATCCGACTTCAAAAAGGAGGGGTTCTCAATTCGACTCTTTTTTGTATGTCTGTTACGCGAATATTCCGTCAATTATGAATAGATTTTGATGATTCTTGTTTTCCGAGGTGGTCCCATATAAATTTTACCAAAATTTATTTAGCAATTTAAAAGAATATATATATATATATATATATATATTCTTTTAAATTTGATTTAACATAGCAAAATGTTGTTTACAAAGTTATTGGTGCGGCTACTTTCACACTCCATGTACTTAACCAGGTGCATTCGTGTTTGTATGTGGTATTTAAATAATTGTTGTATGGGAGCCCCCTTAAATATTTTTTTTATTCTGTTTTTTAGTATTTTTTGTTATAGCGGCAACAGAAATACATCATCTGTGAAAACTTCATCTGTCTAACTATCACGGTTCATGAGATACAGCCGACCGATAGTGACAGACGGAATCTAAGTAATAGGGTTCCATTTTTACCCCTTGGGTACGGATCCCTAAAGAGACCATCCCCCACTTATCTTCGAAACTACTTAAATAAAATGAAAACCTTCATAGGTCTTAACTTAAATATTATAGGAAAAATTATGTGGGAAGGGGGGTCCCAATTGGGGGGCAATTCAGACATAAAACAAACTTTTTCCAAACCTTACTTTCTGATATGTCTATGGAAGAGCTTGTTGCGAGGATCTCACATATATTTTTAACATTAGCCTGGAATGCTTACTTTTTTTTTTACGAAATAGGCAAAAAATGCTTTTCCCCTCTTAACTCCAAAAAGAATGCCCAAAAAATAAAATACGTACAAAAAAAGGTCTTTACATAAATATACATAAATCACATCAGGAAGTCATTACAGGAAAAATATAGATAAATGTATAGTTTAAATCAAACTTACAATTGCAATTGGTTATACAGGATGTTTGGTGCATCGTTTGCCAAATTAAAATGGCGGATAGAAGGGGTAATTTGCTATCTCCTAGGTCCTTAAAAAAAGTTTTACCCCAACAGTTATTTTTAATCGTTTTATTTTTTTTTGAAAAGTCTTCCAGACATACTACTTTAAACTTGAATTCTTAAAAAATCTTATTTTAATTGACTCACAATTGTTTTTTCAAGAAGTGAAATTAACGAATCATTGACTTGCATTAAAAAAAAACTAAACGAGGCTTTTTTATTGAAAGTTTAAAAAAAGTTCGCTGGTCTTTCTTCTTTCTAGTAATGTACAACAATGCCATTAAAACCATTACTAAGTTCATTAATTTGCCAACTTTGTATCGGGCGGGCGGTACGCATACAGCTGATATTCGACAGGTAAGTAAGAATAAACATGATTTTGTTGGTAGAAAAAGAAAACAATTGTAACTACTTTAATCACAAAAATACATTCCTTTGTAAAAAATAATAATTAAAAACCTTGCTTGAATTGCCGACCTACATTGCATATGCACGCGTAACATCGATTCCTTATTCCTACAGTGGTAGTTCGTAAGCGAATTTCCTCTTTAATAACGGCGAATGCTGATTGTGTCCGTTAGGATAAATCTGCTCTAGAATCGACTTTAGTAAAGTAGACTCTCGTAACTCTTTTGCCCGTCCCCAGAAGTAGAAGTCTAAAGGGGTCAGGTCTGGAGAACGTGGAGGCCTTGGAATAGGTCCATCCCTCTCTATCCACGAATATGGGAAAACATATAAAAGTGACACCACTGCCAACAATTCTCGTAGGACATTGACTAAAAATCAAGGTAATTTTCCCCGTCCAGAATATCAGGTAGGAAGTGTGATCCGATGACTTCATTTCCAACGACTCCTGCCCAAACATTGATTCTGAATCTCCTATGGAAACGCCTCTGTCTTTTGACACGTGGGTTCTATCCTTTCGACAACCAGTGGTGCAGATTGTGGAGATTTAGAATTGCCTCTTTTGTAAATTTGGACTCGTCCGTCCACAGGATACTTTTACAAAAGTCACGATCCTCCAGGTTTGTGTGCAGCAGAAAACGACAAAACCGGACACGTGTCCCAAAGTCGTTATCTTCGAGACCTGTACAATACGGATGAGAACGCATTGATTATTGTCAACATGTAGATAATTCAAATGAGAAGTACCCTAGCGACAGAGTGATGATTGGATCAATCAAGATTGGGTTTTAGGCAATGTGATATTAGTTGTACCTACTTAATTATGTAAAAAAATGCGTACCTTGTACAGGAGTGTAATGAAATGCGTGATTGTCATTTTGATAAAGAACCTTTCACACCTTCCAGATTGAAATGTCCAGCACTAGAGAAACATTTCTAATGCTCCTGGTCGGTTGTTCCGCGAACAGCGCCAAAATCTATTTATCCCATTCGACATTATGTCGAATCACTATCCCTCTAGGTTCACTATATTTTAGATTGCCAGTTTCGCGTAAGCGTCGGTATTGTGTTTTGAAATGTTTGCGGAAAGGTAAGCGTCGGTAAGGAAAGCTTTCTTGATAATTTTTTTTGTGCCTATCGTGCAATACCATTAGCACTTCCATATGCCATTAAGATGTCCGCGTATTGTTCAATAGAGAATGTAGACATTATTTACTCATCAAAACCACAGCATTAAAAGGTTTGCGGTGTTAACCAACTCGAAAAACATAAAGAATGAAAAACACAAACACGAAAACAACAAATGTTTGAAAAACGCGGCAATTACAGGTTTTTTCTGGGTAGTCTCCCACTGCTAGGTAAAAGCTTACCTTAACAGCCCAGTCCGCCAAAACCTTCTCGAAATAAGCGATACGAGTATCCCCCTTCCACCCGGTACACAAAGTTGGCAAATTAATGAACTTAAGGGATTAAATATGGCCAGAAATGCATATTTAACTTCAATTCTAGGCTAAACTAGACACCATAAAAATGTAGAATAAATATATGTTATAAAAGGTCTATTAGAGATAAGAATGGACTTTTAAAATTACCGGATATCTGTTATATTTAATACTTAAAAATATTTTTCGCAGTGCATTATTATTCAACTAAATGAACAAGCGCTCGGAGACGAAATCAGTTTCCTATATGAAACTTACACGCAAAAATAGGTAAAAAAACCGGTCAAGTGCGAGTCTAAATCGCGCACGAAGGGTTCCGTACCACCGTTCAATGGAAGCGATGGTGTGGAGTGAATAGTTTGGATTTTACACAGCAATATATTGTTTACAAAGTTATTGGTGCGGTTACTTTCACACTCCATGTACGTAACCAGGTGCATCCATAAGTTTGTATGTGGTATTGTTGTATGGGAGCCCCCTTAAATATTTATTTTATCCTGTTTTTTAGTATTTGTTGTTACAGCGGCAACAGAAATACATAATCTGTGAAAATTTCAACTCTCTAGCTAGCTAGGTTCTTGAGATACAGCCTGGTGACAGACGGACGGACGGACGGACAGCGAAGTCTTAGTAATAGGGTCCCGTTTGGAACCCTTCGGGTACGGAACCCTAAAAAAGGGAAATTTTTTGGTTGTTTTATTTTATTTTTAATGTAATTATTACAGGAGTTTAGTAATATTTTCTATAATTTTCTTGGTCTCGGAGCTCGGACTGCCCCGCGGGGCTCTGCGCGGGAGCATGCGTCAGTCTGCTTCGACGCGATGCGACGGGTATTTGTTTTTTTTGTCTAATTCTCAATGCCATTGGCCTTTTTTCAGCCCTTAATAACTGTTTTTGTAGCATTATTGTAAATTATTAGAAAGAAGATAGACCATTGAACTTTTTTTAAAACTTTCGAGTAAAAAGCCTCGTTTAGTTTTTTTATTGGAAGTCAAAGATGATTGATTCGTTACAGAATTTCACTTCTTGAAAAAACATTTGCGAGTAAATAAAATAAAAACTAGATGTTAATTTCCAGTATTTTGGGCTACAAAAGAACCGTACAACATTACATAACCAACAACAGTAAATAATTTGCAAGTTTAATCAATAACTTATTTATTTATTCAAGTTTAAAAGAGTAGATAATTCTGGATGATTTTTCACAAAAGTTTAAAATATTAAAATAAAAAAAAATCCGTTAGGCCAAAACTTTTTTTTGTGGAATTAGGAGATAGCAAATGACCACTTCTATTCGTCATTTTAATTTCGCAAATGATGCACCAAACACATACATAGAATTTAAGTAGCCGCACAACTTTGTAATCAACATTGTACTATCCTAATACTTAGGAAAATTAAAGATACATAATCCCCATGCAAGAAACTTGAATACAATTGTGCGTTCTTGCGGAACCCTCCGTAAGCGAGTCGATCACTTCGCTGCGCTCGCCCCCTCTAGTCTGCAGCTAAGCAATTCAAATTAAACCAGTTTACTATTTAACCGTTAATTTATCCACTAACGCGTCTTATAGTAAGCAGTACGCTTCAGTTTACTATCTGTCGATAGTTGACCAACTAACGAGAAAAAAAACGTTCGTTTATCAACCTGAACGTATCAATGAATGTTATTGTTAGTTGAGTACGGGGTTCATACAAAATGTGTGCCACTTGCCTAACATTTATTCCTCCAGTTGTAATGTGGCACTTTATTTTGATAGCATTCATGCGAGTTATCTAATAGTAAGTCAAAAAAGTAATAAACTGGCATTAGTGCCAGTTTTAACAGTGCGAGTTGTCACTTAACTCGGTATATGCGTGTCGAATAGTGTCGATACCAATTTGATCGGGAATTTATGCCGCCACATCGTAAATCAGCTCAATCAGGCATATAGGGAACATCAATACAAGGGCGAGATTACAGACGGACTTACGAACAAAAACAAGGTCAACCCTTTATCGTAAAAAGCCATACGAGATCAAAGACCTCCACACGATCCTACACTAACTACTGGGGTTCTATTCTGTTATGGAAGACGCATAGCATATCGATAGCATATCCATTGCTCAAATGCCGTATTTGGCTTGAGACTGACTGCCAAATACGGCATTTTGAGCCTCTCAAAGCTATTAAGATGCTATCGATATGTGTTTTCCTGAGAAATTAGCCCCTGCGGTCTTATCAAAGCAATTTGGTGTACCTGTATACGCGCTTCAATGAATCTATATCCCCACTGTGCGGGTGGTTTCATGTTGAAATGCTTGCAATATCTATACACATATATACTAAATTGATAGGTAACTTTTTACCAACCTGCAAAACTAATCGGCAATTGAAAGATCAGGTCATTAAACACAACTAGATTCCCGTCTTCAACACTCGAATCGTCTTTAGCTGCCTCTAAATCCATTTTGACACTTTCCACACACTTCACACTGATTATTTCATCGGATATATTCCTTAATCCTTAGCCACCGAACAAAGCAAGTAGAACAGCCACTGTTTAAAAGTTTTATGCGCGGAATTGGAAAATTGGAACGATGCGGAGCGCTTGCGCATGAGTGTCTATAGTCAAATGTATACCAGCGTATATACCTATATATATAGGTATATAGCAACTATAGAGTTGTTTCTTTCTTCTGCTGTTCTCCTTTGCCAGCTTGTGGCGCGCGGTGTCGTGAGACTGTTCCTTTCTCTTGGCTGACTTTTGGAGTTGAATAACTAGTCATTATCTCTTGTTGCATTAACAGATCATGTGATAGATAGATCGGTTTAATGCTATCCGTGTTCGCTTATCTCTTTTTTAACATATTTGGGGATCCGTATCGAGTAATTAATAAGTTCTGTCATTTTCTCCTTTGTTTTAGATTCAACATCATAAGTGTCTCAAATCACTTTTCAAGGAATAAAAGGTAGTCTGTCATCTCACGACAATCTATGTCGCTGCAGTCCACAGCAACGTAATAGTTTTCCGCCCAGTCCCTATTGAAATGTTTTCGATAGTGAAAGTATACAAAGAAAGGGCTTTGCAAATCCCTTACAAAGCTTGGAAAATTGCCAATCTTACTCTATCGGCTTTCAAATGGTCGAAAATAATGGTCCACCTACCAACAATCATTTAATCTGCTCTAATGATGGGAAAGTGTGCTCAAAAGATGTTATTTTGTTTTTCAGGCAACTTGTTGGTGATTCTCGTGGTGACCTTGTCGCGGCGGTTGCGCTCGATAACAAACTTCTTGGCAAATCTCGCAGTAGCGGATTTATGTGTTGGGGTATTTTGCGTATTTCAGAACCTGTCGATATATTTAATACCCAGGTGAGTTGTTTTACACACGAGTAAGTAACATTGTAATGTAGTGAATGTAGTGAGGTTTCTGTTGTTGTAGATAAGACCTGTACGCTAAACTCACCAGCTCAGCTCACCTTTTATGGAGATGTCGCAGCCAGATCATAGAATTGATCACTTCGTGATGTGGCCTACCTTTTCACGGTATGGTTGTATTTGTATTTCAAGAATACGTGTATTTTTAAAAGAATTTGGAGCTAGACTTTAGAAAGAGGGTCGATTGCTAGAGAGTTTCGTGATTTTCCGTTTACTAGTTTTTTTGATAGCATTCTAAACACGATCCTAAAAGTTTCAGGTATAGGATCTCAATAGAAACGCACTATCAATGAAATACTTGCTTGTAGTAAAGTCTCCAACACCACTCAAGCCCGAAAGCCGCGGCGCCACCGTCGTCTTGCGCCAGTGAGCTTGGAGTGGGCGGTTCCTTCGGGACATAGTGTGATGAACTGGCGACGAACCTAAGCAGAAGAATAAGTATCTGCTCTCTGAGGAGGTGCGAAAGTTTTAGAACTTTGAAAGGCTACGAGCTGGGCAATTTAGTAGTTTCATTAAACCCATTCGAAATCTGAATCGGGACATCACACTTCCTACGGAGTCCTTCCTAAGCAGTCTCATGAGCCGGGAGCACGAGTTGTGCTGCAGTGCGGGAACATCGCCGCGGCCCGAGCTAAAGCAATTTCGAAATACTAATGCGAATGTAGTATCTAAAATAAATGACTGACTATCAGGTTTTTGTTAGGGTAGGTGGCGATCCCCCAAACCCCCAAGGCCATTGAAATTTACTAAAAATATCGTAGGAGAATATTTATCAAAAAATTAGGTCATACAAAGGGAATCCTTTGACCTTTAAGTAAAGTCAATGACATCGAGGTCAACGAACACCTGACGAACATCAAAAATCGGCATCATCGTATTTTGAGATATGGCCACGACATATTACCTAAATATAAATATAAATCGGCATCATCGTATTTTGAGATATGGCCACGACATATTACCTAAATATAAATATAAATCGGCATCATCGTATTTTGAGATATGGCCACGACATATTACCTAAATATAAATATAAATCGGCATCATCGTATTTTGAGATATGGCCACGACATATTACCTAAATATAAATATAAATCGGCATCATCGTATTTTGAGATATGGCCACGACATATTACCTAAATATAAATATAAATCGGCATCATCGTATTTTGAGATATGGCCACGACATATTACCTAAATATAAATATAAATCGGCATCATCGTATTTTGAGATATGGCCACGACATATTACCTAAATATAAATAAACGGATACTGGTGCTTTTGATCAATTATCATATCGCATAGTTTTATCCAGGTAGAGACAGCTGACAATGTATAGGTAATTGATTAACTAGGAATTTAAAAGATATCGTTGAAGGATTAACAGCGATTAACAACGATGGAATTCCTGTGCCACTATCATTAATTTATATATTTTCTTTTTAATTTAAGTTGTCTTCAGATAATTATAAACTAGTGTATGTAACTGTATATAATTAGGCATTAAAAATCTCGAGTGATATTATTATGAAACAAACTCTCGAGTATTAATGCCCTCCATTATGTAGCAGTCACATAAAATACTATTTTGGTTTGGGTATCACCCTAGTTTGAAAAAAGAAAATTGTTCACAATCGTTACTTCATGTGACCTTGTAACGATGTACAATTTTTTAGAACGATAAATGTTTATTATATTCTTAATGGTCAAAGTAAATCGTAAAATTGCCTTCTTTTGTCATGATTACAAAAACTATTTTAATATTTGAAAAAGGATTTAGCTTTGAAAAATAAAATAAAATTGTGTGCTCTCCGTTACAAGGTCACGTTGTCAATTTTTGATGAATAATCAAATGGGATATTTTATCTTGGCCCCACTTTATTTTGAATATCTTTATCATTTATTTTTAAAGACGTGAAACTAAACAGAACCTTGTTTTTAATAAAAAGGAATATGAGGTACACAATGTATTACGCAAGACCTAATATGTATTATGAAAGACAGATTCTAACGAGTTTTCATTGGCCGATTTAATTTCATACGAAGCATAGTAGAAGCATACCAGAAAGTTACACAGGCCATCTATGGAGAGATACGTCATCCATCACTCTATTTCATCATGTTCTTTCTATAATATAATGATATTCATCATCAATGAATATCATTATATTATAGGAAGAACATAAAAATGTCACAGTTTGTGTTGGCTATATTACGGCTGGTTATTACCCTTGTAAATAATTTATACCTATAAGCATAGAGAGTCTATGTTATAAGTAATTTTTATTCTACCTCTAAAAGTTTCGGTAAAAAAATAAAATAAAAATATGGTGAGGTAAGGAGGAAGAGGGTGGTTTAGGGAGAAACACGGAGCAAAATCGTGTTTAGAGGGGTCTAAAAGCTAATTGGTGTCAAAGATTTTTCACAAAATGCCGTAAACCGTGATTTTATTCCAAATTTCCGTTCGTCTATTAGCTTCTATTCAAGTATAATTTTACTACAAAGGCAAGAGTCGGCGAACGGAAAAGACATTTTCATTACTAACATTATGTACTTCTAAAGATTACAAATATTACTATTGCTTCATTACATCATAGTAGAACGACAAAGGTACAGCCAAGAAGCTCAAGCATGAAATCACAATACGTCATCGTTTCTGTGTTAGAAAGAGAGGGTGTGATTCGCAGGTACTACATTATTTATTACACAGGCTTGATGACGTATCAGGGAAGGGAATTACATAAATTTTAATTTACCCATCTCATTAAAAAACAAAAAATACATGATTTTCTCTAGTTTTCTAGTCGACTAGACGTTTGACATTATATTACTTTTATTTACTTAGAAAATAGTCATACTTTAATATGGTCACTTAAAATAGCGATAATACTTAAACTTTAGATTTATTTTAACAAAATATATGGCTTCACTGCACAAAGTCATGTTGCTTATACTCTTCCTGTGCCTGTAACCATTCTTGTACAAGGTTTGCTTTTGAGATCTTTGTCGAACCAAATATTCACGACCTTCAAGCTGTAATCCTCACCATTGAAACCTTCATGAAAATGAAATTTGAAAATGCCAAAAATTAGTCCAGAAATAGTCCTAAATAGTCCACCAAGAAAGAAAATTAGTCCACTTAGAGTTTCGAAGTAATAGCTACATAATCCTCATCTCTCTTGCAAGCAAACGGAAGGGCCTATTGACTTGGTTTTGGTTTCAAAAATTAGTCCAGAAATAGTCCACACGGCATGACAAATTTCAGATATAGTCCTTCAACGATTCCAGAGTTATTAAGTCATCTTGGTGAGGATTACAGCTTGAACATTTGATAACATCAAATATCTCCGGACTGCCTACGACTTCTAGTTTGATATTTATGCCAAAAAAATAGTCCAGAAATAGTCCACCGAAACAATAATAATTTCCACCTGGTTTACTTTGAAGAACGGCATTAAAAATGCATTGTTTAATTTCCCATACATTTCAATCAATGTACAGTCGTGTACAAAATAATAACGGGGTAAACCCTAATAAACCGGTTTATACCAATTAATCTCCATAGTCTAGTGGTTTTATACTCGCTTCTCACGCAGGAGATGCGTGTTCGAATCCGGTGCGGACCTTATACCATTGAGATAAGTAATTTAACCAATGTACATTATACAGACGTTCTTACGGTGATGGAAAACATTTTTAGGCAACCTTTTATCTCCATAGCTGCGGCGATGAGCTAGCCCCCTGCTGTAGACACCTAACTACCTACCTTCCTACAAAGGTACAAATCAACAAGGTACAAAAAATATGAGGTTACTATTTTATTACCCCACTGCGCCAGACCGGCTGCCCTATACGACAACCAGTGTTGGATTTTGGTGCGTTGAAAAGGATAGCACAAAAATACAAAAAGGATAGTATTTTGTAAAAAAGTATAGTACGCTCTAATACTAATTTAAAAATGATGAAAATATTTAAAATCAACATCATTTATTAGTAATTTTCAAGACTTTACTACCACTTTCCATAATAATTGAACTCTACTGACTACTCGTTGGGTTAGAGATCTAGCAATTATACTTACTTTATTTTGACTGTTTTTTTTAGATATGATGACAAATCATAATTTATAAGTCCATTACATGTGACTTATATACAGGCGGTAAAATAAACGTGTAGTCAAATTAGAGGTTGCTAGAAACATCTTTCTGAACATCTTTCACTATGAAACCGTTTTTATCAGAGCAATTTTATTTTTCACCACTATACAGGGTATTGTTATGTAAAGCCACCCCCGGGTAAGGGACTATAGTACCCAACATTATGAATAACTATCCCCAAGAAATATAGGCATATGGGTCTCCCATCATCCCAGCTGATTACATGTTACATAGCTGATTCGTCAATGTAATGAGAGACGATTTTTTTCTATTTGCGACCATATGTTTCTGGAGGAAAGTTGTTCATGATGATGGGTACTATAGGCGTAACTTTACAAAATAACAACCTGTATATTTATTTTTGGAAGAGGTTAAAAATAAAAATGCTCTGAAGATGTTTCATGGCGAAACTATGATGTCCCTACATATTTATGTATATGTAGGGACATCATAGTTTAGCGAAGGGGTTAAACCCTTGAAAATTTGACTACACCTTTATGTATGCTTATACTCGGGGTGCCAATTATTAAGACATAAGCACTTAATTAAATACCTAAAATTGAAATGATTAAGACTGTAATTAATCAAACAATGTTTGATGTTATGTGATGATTATACCAATGAACCGTCTGTTATTATTGTGATTAAACTTTAACTTTAACGAACATAAATGGATCTGTTCTTTTTTCAAATTATGTTTTGTGAGTACAGAAGCTATCATGTTATCCTTTACACATTGATTATCAGTTCTTAACACTTTCCTCCATTGCAATGATTGTCATTATTGCAATTGTCATGTACCGATTGACGTGATTTTTAAACACTCGTGCCTTAATTTCCACCGAAAAATGCTTTAAGATATCTTCAAAAGTTTCAGCAAAATCGTATTTCGAAGAAATTTTGCCAGCGCTTTCGCGCTACCAATTCCGCCATTGTTGTTTACATCTTAGCTCTACTATATAAATATATAAAATATGTATATATCATAGCTACAACAAAAGCTCGAAGACCCGTTCAAAATCCAAATCGCTGTCACGCACTTATGTACAACAAAAAACTCATTTATGTTTCAGTCTTCTAAGGGCTTTTGACTAAACACAACTTAAGCACAACAAGCAAAAGGCTAGTAATGTACTCAAGCAGGCCAAGCTTATTGCCTGTCAGCCAGGTTGCCCCTAACCATCCGTGTATTATTAAAGTTGTATTTAAACTGTATTTAGCGGTTATCAAAATTCACGTCATCCACTTTCCTTAACCTAACCTTAATTCATAGAAATAACACATAATAAAATGATGTATTTTGGTTTTAGTAGAACTCTGTTATTAAGTGATTAATTTTCGAAAACCCTGTATTTTCCGGAAAAAAGTGCCGTTCTTGACCTTACATTTTCTTTTTATGATAAAGCCATTGGATAAACTTTGCCAAACAATACACTTATAGAACCTACCTACGCTTTAACCTAATTTTTAGTATCACATATGTGCTTATTATCACAATCGATGCTATAGCAAAAAGTGCAAGAACAGATAAGCCATAGTCATACAGGTAAGACGTGGTTAAGACACCTTTGTCTTTGAGAAAAAAATTTGGGCTTCCGTAATAGCAAAAAGTGGCATCACAAGGCAGTTTCTCCCGATCCATTCCATAAATAGATAACAAGATACCGACAAGTCCGTGCTTGAGGAATGACAAATGAAAGAGCCACTTGACGAAGTCAGGAGCGTCTTTGTAGCTGAGGAAGAATCCAGAGAAGATGGTGAAGGGCATTATGAAGAACGGACCGAAGACTGCGGCATTCTGAAAAATTAAAATGTAAATATGCAGTGATTTCATAAATCCAAAAGATTAAGTTGTAATAACACCGGTCAAGTGCGAGTAGCACGTCAGACCCGCACACGAAGGGTTCCGACGCCATTGTACACGGCAAAACGTAAAACCTTTCAATTTTCAATAATAAAATATTAAATACTAGGTAGGACTACATTCAAGGCCGTACATCGATACATTCAGAAAGAGTGTTGTGTTTGTAGTGTGTACGTATTGAACTACGTACTCAGGTTAACGAAGCTCTTTGCTCATTTAAATCGGAAGTGAATAGAATTGAGGAACATATTTACAATAGAAATACACCCTCTTTAAAAATTTCAGCTCTCTAACTATTTCGATTGATCCAGTAGAGCCCGGTGACAGACGGACGGACGGACGGACAGACAGACAGCGGAGGCTTTACTAAGCCTTTAATAGGGTGCCGTTTGGTACTCTTCGGGTAAGGAAACCTCAAAAGTATCTTTTAACTAGTAGGATGCCTTTCGAATTTTATCCTTGAATATTAAACCCAGATGTAAAATATATTTTTAAGATTATTTGCAAGTAGTTCACATAATCTGATAATTATTTGAAATTCCGTGTAAACATAAAATATGAACCTTAATATCAAACAATGATCCATTCAGCAGTCCAAGACAGAGAGCGACGAACGACACAAGCAACAACATCCAGCAGAATGCGAAGAACCTCATTGGCTGGATTGGCTGTCCCGTCATGTAGTATGTTATGCAGGCGTATCCGAGTGCGCATGCGGTTTGTGTAGGGATCGCAGCGGCCACTGTAGCGCTATAGTAGGCGCCTGTTGTGTACCAGCGGTTGAAATGCTCTCTTCTTATTACTGGCAGTTCTCGGGGGACTGGAAAAGCATAAGGATATGGTATAAGATACTCTTTGATGCGTCATCTTCAAAACATGCTAATTCTACATAATCATACGAAAAGAGTCCTACATCGACTAAAAAAAGACTGAATGTTAAGACCATTTAAATGTGATTTATTTGTTATATAACAAATCTATTTTCATGGGGGTCAGATGCATGTACTATAAAGTTTATCAGCCTGAACAAAGGAGGCCTAAATATTAACTTAGCATTATATCAATATTTATTAGTTGGTAGCTTTTAGCGTTGTAAAAAAAATCTAATCAAAATACTTCATTTGAAGGAGATTCAAGAAGGAACTCACAGTTGATGGAGACGCTGCTAAACGCAGTGAACATCAGAAACATAAGACTGAAGTACAAGAAGTTATAGTTGTCTCTGGTATAGTAAGCATCATTGCCAATATTGTGGTATATCACTCCTATGAACAGGGCAATGAGGCAGTGGAGCCCTGTCAACATTCGCGTGAACGTGGGGTTTCGCCAAAATATCTGTGAACGAAACAAACAACATAAGTAACAAACAAACGAAACAAACAACAGAAGCTGTTATCTGATCCTGAAATCCTGTCCTGATTAAAAGTTCATATAATCATGTGTGGTCTAAAAGTAGGGAGGCTTTTGCCCGGCAGTAGGAAACATCACAGGCTAAGTAAAAAAAAACATTAGAAAAATATTCAGAATATCAGCATAAAACTGTATATAAACATTTTCTCTAGATCTTTTGCTTTGATTGTCAGAATGTTTTGTATTTATTTTTAAGTGCCGACCTCTCTATTTGATTTTTAATAAGGTACCTAACTAGTTCACTGTTTTTGAAAATTTGCAAACCATTTCTGCGTTCATATTTCCCAACGTTTTAACAATTTTACATATTCCAATACTACATTGTTTACATAATAATATTATTAAATATTATCTACATTTTCGGCCAAGTGCGCACTGCGATTTAATAAGTCATTATTGTTCTTCAGATCGTGATTGTATGTCTGGCAATCAGATTTATTACTCACCAACAACGATCTCTTTGTCAACACGCAAAACTGTCTCCAGGACGATGTGGAATATGTGCTCTTGAGGCTCAATAACATTTTACTTGTTTCTGCGGCTCTGGGGGGCGGTAAGACTGTTATTGAAATTTGTCTATACAGTGTCCTTAGATTAAATTGTCCTGAAAAGTAAAATAAGTTAATTATTACGAGTTTTGCGGATAATCAAAGAATACAGTAAAGGTTTTGATTCATTTGCAGAAGCTGTTATCTTAGAGTTTATTCATTATTCTATTCACACAATGGCACCGATGGGCTAGCCCCCTGTCACTCAACATCGAGTATCGAATAACAAGCTAAAAGTGGGCATAATTATGCCTCTGCCACCTCGTATTGGAAAATGCATGACGCTATGATGTTCTTATTCACACACTTATATTAACAAACCTATTAAGTCGGTATTATCTTCGGAAGGTGCGTTTTCAGTCCAATCCATATTTTTCCCATTTTGGGAGGCAACTACTAGGGCATTTGAATGTTCATCACAATTTTCAATAACTGAAACATAAAAATATGATCTCTCTCAGTCTCTGTCCTTAAGCGATTTATATAATATAATTGTACTAGATCTCACTAGATCCATTAGGTCTATCTATCTATCTGGTCATTGGATCTAGTCAGAGTGATCGTCTTTTTGACCACTGACGAGAAAAAGGGGTGTCATAATTCAAAATTCAAAAAGAGTTTATTTCCATGAGAAACACATAGGTAACATTTGGAGAATGTCAAATCTTAAACTAACACATGTATAAGGTACAGGGAAATATAGAACTCAATTTGAATTCCGTCACCTCAATGTTTTAGATGCTGGAGGCAAAGAGGCGACTAGAAACCTCCAGCTTTATACGTTATTTTTTACAGAATTGGAGCAAACACCTTCCCAAGCTTTCTTATCTTCTACATAATCTGATATTTTGTAGTAACCTTTTTTGCATAAGTGATTTTTAATAACATTTTTAAATTTATTTACAGACAATTCTTGTAACTCAGTCGGTATTTTGTTGTAAAAGCGAATACATTGCCCTTTAAAAGATACATTAACCTTATGGAGCCTAGTAGTAGGTATAGCTAGTTCATTCCTATTTCTAGTGTTGAAATTGTGCCTGTCGCTATTCTTAGGAAATTTATCAATATTTTTGTGGACGTACATTAGGTTTTCATAAATATACTGACACGGCATTGTCATAATGTTAATTTACTTAAATTTACAACGCAGTGACTCTCTGGGACCCACATTGTAGATTGCACGAACAGCCCTCTTTTGCAGCACAAATATTATGTTAATGTCTGCAGCGTTCCCCCACAGCAGTATGCCGTAAGACATAATGCTATGGAAGTAGCTGAAGTAAACTAGTCTAGCTGTTTCCACGTCCGTAAAAAGACGGATAACTTTGAAGAGTCTATCTATCTGTGTTTCTGTATCTGTGGCACCCTAACTAGCGCTAACCGATGAACGGATTTCAATGCGTTTAAAAGAAGTAGGAGATTTCACTACGATGGTTCTTAGCTACGTTTCATTGAAATCTGTTCAGTGGTTCGAAATATATAAGCGTAACAAGGAAAGAAGTGTTTTTTTTAGACATTTTATGGTTTCAGCTATCGTTGTTTTTTTTTCTATTTATACTGAATATTTTCTCACTAGGTATCTACACCGAAGACTGAGGAACCGTTTCACAGGTTGTAGTTGGTTTTCGAAAAATCTGTAAATCGAAAATACCGTTTTTCAAGCAGCCAAATCGTGCTAAAGTGCCACTTTTCCGCTAAGGCTTTTTACTTTTCAGTTTTATTTTATTTTTACCAGACTGCGCCAGAAGGAGGGTTATGTTTTTCGAGTGTATGTATGTATGTATATTTTTTGGCACGCTATGTAGCCTAACCGGCTTGTTAGGTGTCGTTAACTTCTTCTCAACCATAACGTGACACTCGGTATATCAAAATTAAAAAAATAAAATGCGAGAATTAAATGTCTTATTTTTTTAAACTATCTAGTGAGGTCGATAAATAAAAACCGGCCAAGTGCGAGTGGGACTCGCGCACGAAGGGTTCCGTACCACCGTTCAATGGAAGCGATGGTGTGGAGTGAATAGTTTGGATTTTACACAGCAAAATATTGTTTACAAAGTTATTGGTGCGGTTACTTTCACACTCCATGTACGTAACCAGGTGCATCCATAAGTTTGTATGTGGTATTGAAAGAATTGTTGTATGGGAGCCCCTTAAATATTTCTTTTATCCTGTTTTTTAGTATTTGTTGTTATAGCGGCAACAGAAATACATAATCTGTGAAAATTTCAACTCTCTAGCTAGCTAGGTTCTTGAGATACAGCCTGGTGACAGACGGACGGACGGACGGACGGACGGACGGACAGCGAAGTCTTAGTAATAGGGTCCCGTTTGGAACCCTTCGGGTACGGAACCCTAAAAAAGAAAATTAAAGATTGAAAATGCAGTCGGGTTATTTCTTTTTATAGTAATTGACAACATTACAAATTATTGAACCCCTAATTTTAATAGCTAATTCGAAAGTTGGTCGTGAGCTTAAGGGATTTTCATTTTACCATTTTCCAAAATTTTGATTTTTCATATTTAAATAAACTTTTAATCCTGAATTTTTGGAAAAAGTTGATCTTGGCATAATGGACCATGTTACCTTTACCAGAACATAAAAAAATTACATTGTTTTGTATGTCTTTGCCTGTCCCAGAAAAAAAAACAAAGGCTGCGTTCGGTTTGAACGTCTCAGTTGACGCCCGCTATGAGCCCACCTTACATGCTATCTCTGCAGGCAAACAAACTCTACATCTTAGTAAAAATATGTGGCTTGACCGTTTCGCTACCGTCAGACGGGCTTATGGAGAAAAAATATTCACTGCGCATTACATTTTTGTTAAATAAATGTAGTAAAATTAATAATGTAGAAAGGAATTAGACTTGTATATTCGTACCACTCCTACCCCACCACACTACAGAGCCGCACTACTGGTAGTGTCGTGGGCATTTTTTCCCCTTCTGCACTACTAGTAGTATCGTAGGTATTAGTAAAATACATATACATATATGGGTTCTCCATTACACTACCTAATTTATTTTCGCAACTAGATTCGGGTAAGTAAGAAACAATATTCCTATTTATATCGGTTTATTTAACACCAATCCAAAGTATTTTCATAAAATCTCTTTAGTTAAAATTTATCTTAGATAGTACCTGTCAATATTATAAACAGATGAAATAATACATCATGTAAGTGTAGCTCCATTTGCCAGCTTAGAATAATACTTATGTATTAATCGGCAATAAGTCGCTATGTTATCACGATCAGAATAATTTTATCTTTATCTATATATTTATATATCTATACACGAGCAGTTAAAGAAAAGATTTACATTGAAGCAACAAAACTCATGCTTTCTCACTTGTACACAGAGACAGCACTAGCGTGCAAGTGAGAAACCATGATTTCTTTGCTTCAATGTAAATCTTTTCTTTAACTGCGCGTATTATACAAGTGCAGCAGCGGGAACTTAAGCAGGCAAGTTCTTCTTAATGATGCAGTTTACGCCGTGTCATATTTCACTTAATTTAATCGTGGGGTTTAATAATTTTGTAAATTTTAAGGTAAACATATGTTAGACTAAAAACACCTCATACTTGCAACCCGGATATTCACGATTATCTCAAATTGATGGAAATATCGAAACTTAAACAGACGATACAGGAATCCGACCGGCGCATTCCAGAGCTAAATGACGATAAATTAATACAGCTTAAGAATAGCGGATATGATTTAGTAACATATTTACAAACTTTCGAATGTCTCAAACACCCGCTGTGTGATGCACGAAACAACAGTGCAGGACTTTCGAATGTCTCAAACACCCGCTGTGTGATGCACGAAACAACAGTGCAGGACTTTCGAAAACTGCATAAACAGAGGTATAATGAATTAATTTCAATCATAATGAATTTCGATCAAGCATAATGAATTCATTTTATCCGATTATTATTACAATGAAATAAGAATTATATTGTTATGTAAGAAGGATTCAAAGGAACAAATTGAATAAAACAGTGAATTTTTCATGGACGGAAGTTTCAGTTCAGTTTGTGGTAGGGAACTAGTGATTCGTACAAGAACTATACTCGTTACTACAAGAACGGATTGAATGAACAAATCTCGTTACTACAAGAACGGATTGAATGATTGGAAAGTGAATAATAATAATAATACCTTGGACATCATTTACACACATTGATATAGCCCATATATATAGCACACATAGATATAGATTCTCATCAAACCAAATATTTGCCCCCACCGGGACTCGAACCCGGGACCCTTGGTTTCGTAGGCAGCGTCACTGCCGAATGAATGGTTAAAGTAAAAATTAATGTCGTAAAAATGAAATAGATTTGTTTATTCGTTACTACAATAACTATTGTATAATAGAAAAGTAATTAACAGTGAATAAATTTTTCTCCTTACGCCCATGTGACGTTAGCGAAACGGCCAAATTTTGACTAAGGTGTAGAGTTTGTGAAGTTAGGGCTTGTAGAGTTACAAGCTTGACTCTACATGAGATCTGATAACTTCTGGACAGTGCGAGCTATATGGTCTCGTCTTGGCGACACTTACATAAAACTATTATATCGATTCCACTTGAACGATATTCTCGATTGGAGCGCGTCTGGTAATTTCTGCTGGTTGTTTATGCATAGTAAAACATTGTATAATATACTAGCGTAAGATGATTTCCGACTCGTGTCGACTTATATACTCGCTCGTTTCGCTCGCTCATGAATAAAAAATAAACTCGTCGGAAAGATATCTACTTTTCACACTAGTAGCATAAATAGTATTATATTATATTATATATTCTTCTACCTACAGGCTTTCAAGTTCAGTCGATGTTGGCGAGTGGTAAGAAACGAACTACTTAATTATGACAGAGCTCAATTCTCGTTATCTGTAGGCGTAGGAACTGCCGCCACTGTATCGCCAAGTCATGCTTGAAAGTCTATATCAAAATCAAAATGTCAATTTATCTGTCAGTAATGGTTTGTCCACAACCTGCGAAATAATACCTTGATACTCCAAATAAAATTGGTGAACCTATTACAAAAGTGAATACTTACAAAAATCTACAGGATTATGGAACTTCAGACACTTAAGCCTCAAGGGGTCCTGAGCCATGTAGGGTATTAGTGAGGGCACTGACCCCATGTAAGCACATCGGCCTGCGACCACGGCGTAGAGCCGGTCAATCATCTGCAGCAGGACTGCTGAGGGTTGGTGCATCGTGATGATGACAGTCCTTCCCTGCCGGGCCAGGAGTTGGAGTAGGAAGATCATTTGCTTCGACATTGAACTGTCGAGGCCACTGAAATTGTATGAAAAATGTTTTTAAATGCTGAGTTTGATTAGAAAAATAATGACACCTTCTGGCGTGTCTTTATTTTTAGGGTTCCGTAAAAAGGTAACCATTTTAGAATCACTGGTGGTTTGTCCTAGGTGTGTAATAGTAATATAAAACGACCGAATTCTGAACCGTTTATGAAATTTAGTACACTTATGCATTTTTGTGACCCAAACACGAACGTGTGACGTAAGCAAATACATTTTGAATTTGGGGGGCCATTTTGGGAGGCAAATCAGAAAAAATATTTTATTTTTAAACTGTGTCGTATGACATGTCTTGCGAAGAACTTAAATCTATACTTATAAAAATTAATGGCAGTACGTTAGTCTTACTAAATCTCTAATTTGTCCCAACCAGTTTGAATAATTGCTATTCACATTTATTCCCCTCAGTCCGGAGGAGGTTTAGGTAAAAAGAAAGGGAGTCTGATTGGGACCAGTTGATTATACCGAATGAATATGTGAGGATTGGGATGGCGTATGTGTTTAATGCTTTGACGGTGTTTCGAGCGTTCAACTGTGTTTTAGTATGCTATGTATCCGTTTCCTAAACTTCTGTGTGATTGTTTTTTTTTTGTCTCCCTTTGATGTATCTGTTGCGTTTGATAGTAACCTAAGTATTTATATCCTATCTCGTTATCCACTGGATCTATTTGATCTCCGTTCTCTAATATGTATGTATTGCTCTCAACTTTTCCTCTATGAACAGATTGTATTTTGCACTTATCTATTCCGAACTCCATCTGTATGTCATTAGAAAACTGTTGTGTTAGATCTGCAAGTTTATGTATTTCTGTTAAGTTACTTCCATAAAGTTTTATATCGTCCATATATAGTAAATATGATAATGTGTAGTGTGTGTCACCAAACTTTATTTGGAATCCTTTTTTTCGTGTTATTGAGTAGATTTGATAGTGGATTTAGTGCCAGGCAAAACCAGACGGGACTCAGTGAATCGCCCTGGAAGATTCCTCTGCGAATGATGATTTTGTCAGCCTGTATTGTATTGTTATCATTGTATAACTTAAGAATAGTGTTCCAGGTCTGCATGGTTGTTGATAGATATGAGATGATAGTGGGGTGAACTTTATAGTGTTGTAATACGTAGATAAGCCATGTGTGCGGTACAGAGTCAAAGGCCTTCTTATAGTCAATAAACATAGTATTAATTTTTCTTTTTTACGGAGAGCTTGTTTAGATGCGACCGCATCGATGATAAGTTGCTCCTTGCATCCCTGACAGAATTTGCGGTATCCTTTTTGTTGTTCAGCTAGTAACTGGTTGGTGTTTACGTGTTTGTATATGAGTTGACTAAGACATGCTGTTATTATTTTGTATATGTTTTGGAGACAAGTTATGAGTCGATATTTAGCTGGGTTTATGGTATCAGTGAGGTCTTTAGGTAGCATATAGGTAGTTCCTTGTGTAATGTAATATGGCATGTGCTCCGGATTTTATATAAAATCGTTTATCTGTAAAAATAATATTGGGTGGGTAATTGTGAGTTTTTTGTACCAGTAATTATGAATTTTATCAGAACCGGTGGCCTTCCAGTTATGTGTCTTAGCTATTACTGAAATCAGAGTATCTATAGTGATACCATCAAATTCCAGTCCTGGAACATTTTCGAGAGCATGCTGGTCATCTGAGATCCATTTGCTATATTGTGTGTTACTGGCTTTGACCATATTTTTGACCAGAAGTCATGTAATGCTTCTGGTGTAGGTGCATCTAGTGATTGTGTAGGGCGGTTTGAGTTTTCGGTGAGAAAATATTTATAAAACTGTTTTTCATTTGTGTAGAAAGTCTTGTTTTGTGTTTTTCTAAGAGTTGTCAGTTTGTAACGGCGTAGACGACTTGCTAATGCATTCAGCTTTTGTTTTAGAGTGTCTAAAAATTGAGAAGGGTCTGTGTTATCTGGTTCGTATTGGGAGTGTACCCTGTATTGTAGCTTGATTCGTTCAACATGTTGTTGGACATTGGAGCTGGTGTTACCTTGTGTATAATGTGATAACCTGCTTATATCTGCTCTAAGGTCAGTATTATTTTTTCCAATCTTCTTTGCCACGCTGGTATCTTATTTTTATTGGGGTATTGCGATTCGTTGGGTCCGCGTATTTTGCCACCATTGTAAGTGATGGCAGTATGTGCTGCGCAGTAAATTATTGTTTATAATGTATTAAAAACGGTTTCAGTACTAATGTGTTTTGGTAGTATCTTTACGTTAATGGTGTGTACTAGAATAGCAAATTGTCTACTTGTTTTCTGTTTGGGTATATATGGCCTTGATGTAGGGTCGACGTCTTTTAAATCTGCTAGTGTCTTGGTGAATAATTCGTCCAACTCCCAAATTTGTTCTTCAGGTAGTACTACAAGATTGTTGCGTTGATTGTGTGGGTGTGTGGTGTTAGCGGCACTTTGGTCTTCCTCTCTTTCCGGATTCGATAACTGATGATGGGTGTCATTTTGTGATGGTGATGAAAGGTGTGTGTGAATCTGTGATTGAGTTGGTAGTGAATTAACGTGTACTTCGGTACCTGATTCTATTTCCATGGCCACTTCATCCCGTATATGCTGTAATCTATTGTCGGTAATGTATTTATTATTAATGATGGCTCTGAGTTGGTCAGAGATTCTCTGTACAGAGAAGTGTGCTAGTGAGGATGAGCGACTATCACAGCGGTGTGTAGTGTTGGTCTGTAGGCAGTTTTGTTGGACTCAAGCCTGGTTATCTTGTAGTAAATGCGTATTATAGTCTCGTTGATATCATTGCTCCAGGTCATTCTTTGTCGTGGAGTATTTGTTGTGTGTAAGAATTGTGTGAAAAGTTGACTGTTTGATTGTGAGTTTTGGTTTGTTTGAGGCTGGTTATCACGAGACGTAGCTACTTCTATTCTACTTTCATCCAGGACGTTTTGTGTTAGTAATTTAGTTCTGAGGATTGCTTCTTTGGTCTCCGACCCTTTGTCTAGAGGCATTAATTTATGGGAATTCAGTTGTAAATGTGCGGTGCATTTCTGGTAGGTAAGATCCGGTATTCTGTTCAAGATTAGCTGCTATGAGATATGCACGCCATATGGAGCGGTTCATATTATTATTATTATTATTAGGTAACGGACTATATGTTCCACAGCTGTGCGATTCAAATACTTCCTCCGCAAAGTATATATAGCGTTAGCTGCGGATCTCTTCCACTTAGCTACATGTAAATTACTAACTTTTATTTATCGATTAACTTTATTATAAATTTTCTCGCCAACGCGACACTTGGGTATTTACCATATTACTTATTTTACAGTCTTTTAGATGGTACAAAGTTCACCGGGTCAGCGAGTATAATAATATTTCATAAGCCTGAAATGCTTAGTTAAAAAATTTATAAGAAAATAGAAAAAAAAATACCATTCCACCTTTTAACTCTACTACTTTTTTATCTAAACACTAATACTCAAACTTAAAAAAATGGCTTTTATTTAAATATTACAGAAAAACGAATGAAACATTTATGGTTTGAATATGGTGACACGATTAGGGGCTAATCAGAAATTAAAAAAAAAAGCTTTCCCGCATCGTGTGACAAGTCTTATGAAAGGACTTGCGAGTATTTTTTTCATAAACCTGAATGACTAAATAAAAAAATATTAAGAAAATGGGCACAAAAGACCATTACTTCCCCCTCCTTATCTCAGAAATTTCGTAACCTAAAATATTGAAAAAATACCTAAAACAGTTGACTTAATTATTAAAGGAAAAATAATGAGAAATGATGATGATGATGATGTCCTCCAAGCCGATACGGCTACGGCGACTGCCAAAGACCTAAAGCGGGCGTCGCTGGTGTGCCCGAATGTGGCTGACGTAGCCAATCTTGGCCTTAAACGTTTTTCCACAGGTTGCACATTTATGTGTGCCGTTCTCATAATTATAGTTAATGGCTGCAGGTGTTCGAGCCGTGGCTTCATCTCGCTTCTTGTCCAGGTCAGCGCGACGCCGTGCTTCGAATTCAAAAATCTTCTTTTGTGTGAGATGCCTCCATTCTGGTCGCTGGGCTGCACGATCTTCCCAGGTGTCCGGGTCTATGTCGCAGCGCTTCATATGCCTCTTTAATGAGAAATATATGGTTTAAAGACGGAGGCGCACGATTTTGAATCAATCAATCAGAAATAATAAAAAAAAAACTTTTCCAAACCATATCAATAATAAATAAGTCTTATGAAAGGACTTTAACTAATATTTATTTCATGAACCTGAAATGATTAACAAAAAAAAAAATATAGGCGAAAATGACCATGGTATCTCAGAAAATACTGATCCTAAAATTAAAAAAAAATACGTAATATAGTCTTTTACTTATTACAGGAAAAAAAATGAGAAATTTATGGTTTGGAGAGATTGAAAATCAAACAAAATTATTTTGGATTGGGATTTAACTTTGATTTAACTTTTTTAGGGTGCCGCACCGAAGTTTGCCAAACAGGACCCTATTACTAAGCCTCCGGTGTCCGACTGTCCGTCTCTGTCACCGGGAGCTACCGGATCAACCGAAACAAAGAAGCTATAATAAGAACAAATGAATGAATGAAATGAAACATAGGGGTTTTTAAGAATTAACAGTAATACCCATACAAAAGCTGATTTGTTAATCGGTGAACTGGACTCTCCCCATCTTATCGAAAAAGATCTTTAATTGCGGGTATCGAGTTTTTTCTTAGTTATTTATCATTATACGATTAATGAATTGCTCATTCGATTTTTTATCATATTTTCATTTATTTCTGTAAATAATAATAATAATAATAAAATTTTCGAAGTAGGGCCTTGAATGTAGTCCTACCCAGTATTTAGTTTAATATTTTATTATTAAAAATTTAAAAAGTATAAAATCGTATAAAATACTGTCGTTTTACGTTTTTCCGTGTTTCGTGTGCGGGTCCGACGTCCTACTCGCACTGGACCGGTTTTATTATGCAGAGAACTTTCTTAACATTCTGCAGAGAAGGATAGGAGTAATAATTCGTTTGCTTTTGGCAATCTAAAAGGACATTTCCCTTATGATATATCATCATAATGGTTTTTATCTACACACTTATCATAAACCCTCTTTACTGCGTCCAAAAACCGCACGTTACGATCAGCATAATGTTAAACTACCTTGTAAAAACTCATTTCTTAACTGAATATTGAACATTATGACCATAATGTGTAAATTTTCTACACACATTCAAATTTCGAACACCGACGTTGGTACTTCAGAACAAGCTAAACAACTCAATGCCACAATGCCGGTCAAACATGCGGTTCCTGAACACTTCAAAGAGAGCTTATGATATGTGTGTAGATAAACTAGTGTATGTAACTGTACATAATTAGGCATTATGTATCAGTCACATAAACTACTAATATATTTTATAATCATGACCATGCGGACTATGGAACTCTAAAATTACAAGGAGATATGGATATTAAAAGATCTAGCAACACTCCAGAAATAGTCGATGTCGTTAATAATGTAGCCAACTCAAGGACAGCAATCTGAGTTTACCTAGTCGGCTCATCCATGAACATGACCGGCGGGTCATTGACTAGCTCCAGGCCTATAGCCAGCCTCTTCTTCTGGCCCCCGGAGAGGTTGATAGCAGTTGTCTTACGCGACTTGTCCAGGCCGAGGGCTCCCACGATCTCTTCTATCTGGAAATAAAAAAACCGGTCAAGTGCGAGTCGGACTCTCGCACCAAGGGTTCCGTATACTGACAGTACCCTATTATATTAATTTCAAATTCATACCTCCATGCGTTTCTGAGAAAAAGTCTTAACAGAGGGTGAGACAGACAGACAGACAGACAGACAGAAATTTATAGTTTTCGGATTTTTCCCTTTACTTGTACTATAAGACCTTCCTTCATTCCAAATTTCATGACCGTAGGCCAACAGGAAGTACCCTATAGGTTTTGATTCCCTTGCGAGTTCCACGCGAGTCCATACAAATTCAGCAAAATCATGAAATAATATCGCGGTATCTTTTGATTGCGTCGACCTAGAAGTTTAAATTTTTTACAGCTCCAAGGGACCATAGACCCGAGTAATCGATATTAATTTCAACATGATACCTCCACGCGTTCCTGAGAAAAGGGGTCGTGACAGACGGACAGACAGACGGACAACAAAGTCATCCTATAAGGGTTCCTTTTTTCCTTTTAAGTTACGGAACCCTAAAAAGACAAAACTGAAGTTTATATACAATAATTCACCAAGTTAAAAACTTAAAAAACCGACTACAAGTTCAAGCCCTACATCTCCCTTCCCGGTCGGGATGAATATTTATTTATTATTTATTTATTAGGTATGTAAAACAGATGACAACCACTTAATAGTATACATAAAATAGGAAATTCAACATTCAGTATACCTCGCGGTACGAGTTATGAGCGGTGGCCTTGAATGCGCAGTAGTCATTTTTCAATACCTGTACACATGCGCAGTAATTCCCGCCAACGACGCCCAGCGCTCTTAATTCGTGCCGCGAGGTATACTAGACTGTCATCCAAAGTATACAATACACACATTTGAGAACATTCACATAAACAGCTAAAAACTAAATAAAATTTAAAAACATCTTGTTAACATATTTAACAAAACTAAAATTCCACTTTAAAATTAATATAAACTTAGCTTATAAGACTAGAGAAGAGGTCAACATGACTGCAGTGCTGTAAGAGCTTTCCGTTTAAAGGAATATAAACTATCATATCTAAGTCTTGTTAAGACAATTTATTAAAGAGGCGACACATGCGTATCTACTATAATATTATTTTATCTACACACGTATCATAAACCCTCTTTACTGCGTCCGAAAACCGCACGTTACGATCAGCATAATGTTAAACTACTTTGTAAAAACTAATTTCTTATCTGAATATTGAAAATTATGACCATAATGTGTATTTTTTTTACATATTATGACATTCAAATTTCGAACGCCGACGCCCGCCTGCGTCAACCCCTACTTTGTCTGTGAAGTTGGTACTACAGAACAAGCTAAACAACATGCGGTTCCTGAACACATCAAAGAGAGCTTATGATATGTGTGTAGATAAACTAGTGTATTTAACTGTACATAATTAGGCATTAAAACTCTCGAGTGATATTATTATGAAACTCGCCTTCGGCTCGTTTCGTGCCATTTGAGAAATTTAAAAACTATGTTAAAGCGAATTTGTCGAAAAAGGGATATTACAATGTTCAAGATTACTTAAATGATGGGACTGTATGGGGTTAATCTGGCTCAACACAGACCTTGCTGTTAATAATTTTTTAATTATTTATTCCTGCTTATTAATTATGATAATGACTAAATATTATATATTGTATTAGTTAAGCATAAGCAATTTTAAAAACCGGTCAAGTGCGAGTCTAAATCGCGCACGAAGGGTTCCGTACCACCGTTCAATGGAAGCGATGGTGTGGAGTGAATAGTTTGGATTTTACACAGCAAATTATTGTTTACAAAGTTATTGGTGCGGTTACTTTCACACTCCATGTACGTAACCAGGTGCATCCATTAGTTTGTATGTGGTATTGAAAGAATTGTTGTATGGGAGCCCCCTTAAATATTTCTTTTATCCTGTTTTTTAGTATTTGTTGTTATAGCGGCAACAGAAATACATAATCTGTGAAAATTTCAACTCTCTAGCTAGCTAGGTTCTTGAGATACAGCCTGGTGACAGACGGACGGACGGACAGCGAAGTCTTAGTAATAGGGTCCCGTTTGGAACCCTTCGGGTACGTAACCCTAAAAAAGAGATCATAAAATAAATCTGTGGGAGTTTCTACGCCCTTCTTCTCCCACAGTGGTCCAATGTAGAGAAGTGGCAAAAATGACGATTGCTAAGTATATGTAAATATCTACAGTAATAAAGACATTTAGAATTTTGGAATTTTGGAATTTCATAAACCCACTCTCGAGTTTTAATGCCCTCCATTATGTATCAGTCACATAAATTACTATTATCTACACACGTATCATAAACCCTCTTTACTGCGTACAAAAACAGCACGTTACGATCAGCATAATGTTAAACTACTTGGTAAAAACTCATTTCTTATCTGAAAAATTACACATTGTGACCATAATGTGTAGTTTTTCTACATATTATGACATTCAAATTTCGAACGCCAACGCCCGACTGCGTGCCGCCCCTAGTTTGTCTGTGAAGTTGGTACTGACATTCAAATTTCGAACGCCGACGCCCGCCTGCGTGAAGTTGGTACTAGAGAACAAGCTAAACAACTGCAGAGCCACAATGCCGGTCAAACATGCGGTTCCTGAACACATCAAAGAGAGCTTATGATATGTGTGTAGATAAACTAGTGTATGTAACTGTACATAATTAGGCATTACAACTCTCGAGTGATATTATTATGAAACTCGCCTTCGGCTCGTTTCATAAACCCACTCTCGAGTTTTAATGCCCTCCATTATGTAACAGTCACATAAAGTACTATTATAGTGGATTGTAAAAAGAGGTATTATTATACCCTTAAGACAAAGGTGACGGGATGGCGAGGACTAATTCGAGAATTGAAATTAAAGGCGGCAAGGAGAGTACGAGATTCAATGGTAGAATAAACAATTTTATGCAGAAATCCTAGATCTTGATATTGTCTTCTAACTGATGAACAATTTTAAACACTTTTCATAATTTGGTAAGTTACGTCCATAAACAATTCTATAACATAGTATTTTTAGACCTTTCCTTTGAACATTCTCTATGCTATCAGAGTGAAGTTTATAGTGCGGAGACTACACTGTTAAAAACAATTAGAAAGCTTTGTGGGTTTTTAAATCCCCAGGTAGCTCTAGTCACAAAACCCAATAGACTGAGCGCCCTAGAAGTAATGTGTTGGATGTGATCGCGGAGGGTTACTTTTTCATATATAATGGAGTGATGATATATAATGTTTTCAAAAACTTTGGCCACACAGGATAGGATGCTGATAGGTATGTAGTTCTCACAAACAAATTTATCACCAGACTTATGTATAGGCAGAATATGAGCAATTTTCCAATTTTGCAAAAAAAATGCCACAGTCTAAAGATTTTTTGAACAGTAGATAAAGAGGCAGTGAGAGTTCTTTAGCACACATGTTCAAGATCTTGTCAGGACCTGCCCCCTTGCTAGGATCAAGATTTTTAATTTAAGCAATATTTCATAATGACTAATGTTAATATTTGATACAGAATACTTACACCTATCTTGGCAATTTCCGTAAATGGGGCCAAACGTACTATCATTGTATACAGAGCTAAAAACATCTAAAAATAAGTTGCAAAGACCATTTGTTTCAGAAGAGGAAAAAAGTCTATGTACATGAAAAGTTCTCATCAAAACTTTTGCTGCACGGAACCACAAACCATAAAGTCAACTGTGTTTATATTTTTTGATTTTGTTTTTTTTTTCAAAATGCGCTAAATCAATTTGATATAATTTATATAGGACCACCTCTGAAGTATGACCTTCCAATCAAAACAAGAATAATCAAAATTTATTCATAATTGACGGAATAATCGCGTAACAAACATATAAAAAAACATTCGAATTGAGAACATCCTTGTTTTAAGTCGGTTGAAAATTACGCGTTTTCCTATGCCTAGTCGTAGAGATACGGATTTTCAGCAATGTTCTATCAGTGATATATAGAATATATTCTAAACACCTTTTTGCTTGGGCTAGCCTTATCGCCGCCGTTCTGAAGATAAGGATTACTGAGTTTTTATTATCGGTCGACTTAGATGGTCTGTTCACGTTTTGACTTTCAAATTTAGGATGAACATAAACTAAACATTTGTATACAGCCACATTCATTGCTTCTGGCCGCACACTAGGATACCCTGTACCGTGGGAAACAATCAAAGGAGATTGAATGTATAAACATCAGGTGTGAATGGAGCCGTCGGAAGGGGAAGCCCAAGAAGTTCATATTAATACCGAATTGGCGCTTTGATATTGAAGGGGCAAATATGAAGTAGCCGTAACCAATCAATCAATCAAATCTCTTTATTACCGTAGATATTTACATATACATAACAATCGTCATTCTTTGCCACTTCTCTACAGAAACTCCCACAGATTGAGTTTTAGATCTCTTTTAAAAATTGCTTGTGCCTGACTAATACAAATATTTCAATATAAATGATTATAATTAATAAGCAGGAATAAATAATTACAAGATTATTAACAGCAAGGTCTGTGTTGAGCCGGATTAACCCCATAGAGTCCCGTCATTTAAATAATCTTGAACATTGTGATGTCCCTTTTTCAACCATGTTAAAGGGTAACATGGTTTTAAAATTGTTCAAAAGGCAATTTCAAGATCTCCAGAGGTATCTTGTTATAGTAGAAAATGCACTGACCCTTGAAAGAATAACTAACTAGCGAGCTTGTATGCATGAGTATGAAGAGACTTATGAATCTTGAGGAAGCGAAATATTAATGTCAGAATCGCACCAAGGGAGTTCTTTAGTCTCTGCTTACCCCTCTTCCGGAAAAAAGGCATGAGCATCTATGAATTATCGGGCTTATTTTACCCCAGTTCAGCTTTCATCTGTTTAATAATCTCCCTCCCTAATAATTCCTTGATATATGTCTACGTCTTTCACCTTTCTGACACATTCCGTATTCTCGCAGTAAATGGTGCAGAATGGCATTTGTTAACTATCAGCAGTGCTTTATTTTTATTGATTTATCGATAAGATATTAGTAATTTTATCTATGTTAGCTTGGTGGTGTAACATATATGGGAATAGCCACGTGTTATTCTCAGAATAGTAAATCAGGGGACTACACATGATCCCATTTTGGGGAATAATAGTACCCTTCAATATGAACAACTTTCCCCAAAAAACATATGGTCGCAAATGAAAAGAATTTTCAGGCCCTGAGTACATTGACCCGATCAGCTGATAACAAGTTACTATGGGAACCCAAAATTTTTTTTTTGCCATATGTTTCGTGGGGATCGTTGTTTAAAATGATGGGTGCTATCATTCCCCAAAATATGGTCAGATAATTAAATGTCACCTTGTGTAATATGATATAGATAGTAAAAAACAACTTGTTTTGCAAGATATTTTCGTTAATATTGTCTGGGGGACCTTTAAAGCTAAAAATAAATTCATACGAAAGGAACTTTCTTAGAATTTGATTACATGCTTATAAATTATATAACGTACCTAAACTTCGTGACATGTTGGGATGGCAATCGGGAAGATATTATAAATTATAATCTCGATTTTGAACCTTATGCCATGGTAATAAAATTCAAAACCTATAACGGAAATAATATTTTTCACACAGTTTCACGCTTGCTTCTCACGTAGGTTCGATTCCTGACCATGTACCAATGAGATAAGTAATTTATCTTAAGTAAGGCTGCTATCGCTACGTGGTAGTGGTCGTAAAACCCCTCCACCAACCCGCACTGAGCCAGCGTGGTGGAGTATGGCGTAATCTTATTCGCCTGTGGCCCTCGGTGGAGACCACAGAACATTTAATAATAGGTTTAAATATTATTATTATTAAATGTTCTGTGGTGGAGACATTATTGGGCTACATTTATATATGTTCAAAAACACGTCACTTGATCTTTCAAATACACTTGCCACTGGTAAAATGAATTTCAGATGAGGTTAGGATCCCGTATATCATATAGAAGTGGTACTTAGAATTTGATAACTTTGACAGATAGACATCCTCCAACTATACCATCGGCTTCTGCAATGAGCTTTACAGATTAGCTGCCATTGACCAATAATTGTAGAAAAGTGACAGATTTTCCATACACTAAGAGGGCTCACTTGTTCACCATGCACTATTAGCAAAGTTGGTCAAAAAAAAAAAAAAAATGTCAATGTCATGTTGTGTAAACAAGCTCTGAACTAGAAAATAATTATAAAATCATCTATTTTGCTCGTTTATATCCAAATTTTCGTGAATTATCTACTAAAGATTCTACAGAAGTGCACAATTTACCAATTTACCTCATACAGGTTCTTCTAATTATTCCTGATATAACGTGACTCACAGTGAAGCAGTGAAGTGACAGCATCTGCCACGATATTCATCACCTGCGTAAAAGGGCTTATAAATTGTGCTGGATTAGATCCCTGGACTTGCGGATGTTACGGGAAACGAGGAGCCAGATTCCTGTCCGAGGAATGCTATCCTTGCCTTGGGTGGCTCTGAACATTTCCCAACCTGCCGCCTAAGCCCGGCTCCCTGCCGCCTCAGTCCGACACCGTGCCGCTTCCGGCCAGCGCCCTTCCGCCCCCGCCCGGCACACGGCCACGGAATTTAAAGCGCAGAGTTGCCGGTTGGGCAGTCGACCGAAGACTGATCAGTTTTACCAAGACAATTTATTTTTAAATGTTACTTTTTATATAGATTTGATTTAGTTTAAGGATTTTACATGGAGGTAATATTGTATCATTTAATCTTATTTTACAATTTGTGTTTAGTTAATTAGTTCCAGATGCCCACTCTGTCACTGTGTCCTCATTGTCCCGGTTCCTCAAGGCAGTTTAATTTTCCCCGGGGCTTGAACGTGCATATAAGTAGGGTACACAGGGGTCTGCATTCGCAAGAGTCTCAGGCTGTTCTTGGTGATGGTGAAGTGCTCACTCCAGTTTTTGGTCAGTTACCATTGTTGAGGGCGAATGTAAGGGTCCTTAAACATATTCCTAAGGGTGCAAGAAGTCTTGCCGCCGGGAAGTTGTCACAATTGATTGACCACTGCGTTCAGAACAACTCGACGGAGGACTGGTTTGCCCTTCTAACTTTTTCATTCAAATGCCTAAGAGTCCCTTCCTCCGACAATCGGAATCAGTCGCTGACTTCCAAAGTGAAAGAAAATATTTACAATATCAGCACACAGGGTACGCAAGGGTTGGTCACGTCAGATCCGCGGCCCAGTATAAGGGCGTTTAGTCGCCGATCCTTTTATAGGGCCGTGGAAACGAAGGTTTATGATGGGGACCTAGGTGGAGCGGTAAGGATCTTAATGTCTGACTGCTCAGTAGCTGACAATAGTGAGGAGACATTGGAAGCCTTGCGCCTCAAACATCCCTCTCCGGGTCGTTCTTTAGATTTCCCACCAGAGCCGACCTCCTCAGACAAGTTCCTTTCTGTGGAAGTGTCGGACGTCTCCGAGGCTGTCGCATCATTTTCTAATGGTTCCGCGGCAGGCTTGGACGGGCTGCGCCCTGAACACCTTAAAGAGCTGACGTCGGCTGCTGCGGGCGACAACGGTGGAAAACTCTTGGCCTCAGTTTGTAATTTGGCGAATTTCATGCTGAAAGGCGAGGTAAATAGGGAAGTTTGTCCTTTTTTATACGGTGCCTCATTGTGTGCCCTTCGAAAAAAGGATGGAGGCTTACGGCCTATTGCCATAGGCAGTGTGATCCGTCGCTTAGTGGCTAAGCTAGGGTGCCGCGCCGTAAGAGAGGAGATGGCTTAATTTCTGCAGCCCCGCCAATTGGGTTTTGGCGTACCCTTGGGTTGCGAGGCGGCTATACATGCTACTCGGGCCTTTGCCCTGTATGAGGCCGATACAAATAATATTGTAGTAAAGGTCGATCTTCGCAACGCTTTTAATGCAGTTGAGCGCGACTCAATTTTGTCCATGATAAAGGAGAAAGTTCCTGCATTGTACCCGTTTCTACACCAATGTTATTACAGATCGAGTAACTTATTTTTAGGAGACAAGTTGGTGGAGTCTCAGGTGGGGGCGCAGCAAGGTGATCCTTTGGGACCTTTAATATTTAGCCTCGCAATTCAGAATGTAGTGTCCACCTTGCGGTCACCTCTAACCTATGGTATTTGGATGACGGTACCATCGGAGGCAGCCCGGAAGTAGTGATCGAGGATCTGAGAGCACTTGTCGAGGGGTTAGCGAGGTTGGGGCTTGAAGTGAATCCACAGAAATGCGAATTATACCCCTGTTCCAGCCAGGTCTCCCCGGAAGTGCTATCAGAAGTCTATTCCGTAGCCCCAGGGTTAAGATTACTGGATAAATCCAACTTCACTTTATTGGGTGCACCAGTCTTCCCCGAGGGTATCCCGGGTGTCTTATCGGCCAAAACAAGAGCTCTCTTGGCATCCAAGGATCACTTACAACAACTCCCAGCCCACGTCGCACTAACAATCCTGAGGAGTTGTCTGTCAATTCCCAGGCTTACATACACGTTGCGTACGGCTCCGACGTGGCTTTGTAGGGAGGAATCCACTGAGTATGATAACGTACTGAAGACCTCATTAGAATCGATTATAAATATCGAAATGACTTCCTCTCAGTGGTGCCAAGCAGCTTTGCCCATCAGGCACGGTGGTTTAGGCATTCGACGGTTGCGCGACACCGAGCTGCCGGCCTTCTTGTCTTCGTCGCATGGGGTGCGAGACCTTGTCACTCTTATTTTAAATATCCATGGTGATGGTTTTCGTATCCCCTTCGCGGAGGAGGCATTAGGGTTATGGCATGATTGGTGTCCTGGTAGCACTCCGCCCCAGCACCCGCACTCACAACGTAATTGGGATGAGTTATCGTGTGGAGTCACGCTTAGCGAGTTATTGGACCAGAGTTCGGGGGTCGAGCTGGCACGACTGCGCGCAGTTTCGCAGCCAGAGTCAGGGCTCTGGCTCCACGCCTTGCCTTCTCCACAACTAGGAACATTTCTGGACAATGACACGTTGCGCGTGGCTGTGGCCTTGCGCCTTGGCTGTGACATCTGCCAGTCTCATACCTGTGTGTGTGGTGCGGGTGTGGACGTTCATGGTCGGCACGGCCTTCACTGCGTTCGAAGCGCGGGTAGGCTTTCCCGGCACTCCTCTATCAATGACATCGTCAAGCGGGCTCTTGTAACAGCCAATATACCTTGTGTATTGGAGCCCGCGGGGCTGTGCCGTACCGATGGGAAACGCCCGGATGGCCTGACCATGATCCCGTGGGAGAGGGGACGGTCATTGCTTTGGGATGCAACGTGTGTCTGCACATTCGCTCCGTCCCACCTGGCATCGACCGTGACCACCCCGGGGGCCGCAGCCGAAGAGGCAGCGAGGATGAAGACCCAAAAGTACTCTGTGCTTTTGGGCCAGTATATATTCGTCCCGCTTGCCATAGAAACCACCGGGGTCTGGGGAGTGCAGGGCAAGGCATTCATTAGGGAAATAGGGCGCCGCCTGAGGGACCGTGGCTATGACCGCCGCTCCGGGTCCTATCTTATGCAGAGGATCTCCCTCGCAGTGCAGCGCGGAAACGCCGCCAGCGTGATGGGGACCTTTGCATCTGATATGGTCCGGGGCGCTTTATTTTCTTAGTGTGTTTGTGTGTGTGTGTGTGTATGTTTTTGCATATTTAAGTTTTGTACAAAGTATTTTTAAATGTATGTACATCTCGTTTATTATATCCTATGTCGTTTTATGTGCAACAATAAACGGATAAAGATTGAAGAATGAAGTTATAGGGAACGCTGTGGATTGAAAGAAGATTTAGTGATAAGGTTAGAGAAAGGCCAGCTTAGATGGTTTGGTCAAGTTGAAAGGATGAATGAAAGGAGATTGACGAAACAGATTTAGACCGCGGGTGTAAAAGGAGCCGTCGGACGGGGACGCCCAAGTAGGTACTATAAAAACCAAATCGGCGATTTGTTAGCTAAGGGGCAAATACGAAGTAACTTGCATGAAGAGACTTATGAATGTTGAGGAAGCGAGAGATGTATGCCAGGTATATACATACCTATGTATGTGTGTATAAAAGTAATATTTTTCCAGCATAAAAACTTTTTTGCTGCCATTACTTGTCCATAGTTGATCAATTAAAAACTATATCCATGACCACACTTGCGGTAATGATTATTACCGCACGCGTGTATAAATAAGCAGCATTATGTTTCTAAAACCAACGTCATAAGGGTCACTATTATTCATCAGACAGTATTATTATAAAATTTATAAAAAGATAAATTATCGTTTTACTTCAACCGGTTACTATTAATATTACAACTTACAGTTGGCCATTATAATACATTTTCAAAAATGTCGTACTTTTGCGTCTTCTTCGAGCAATGACTAGCAGCAAGAGCGGTGACTAGGGAGCTGTGTGTGGCAGCCGCGACTAACTAGGCGGATTGGGACCACACTGCGTCGCGTGCATGCCTGCGTGTGGACGAGTCGGGACAACCCATTCATATGTTGTTTTAATTGACCGAGCGAGTGAAGCGTCCAGTTTCGAGATTGGCCAAAACTGCATTTGTCGTTCTGTCTGTCTGCCTACAGATCGCATTTCTCAACCGATTCTCGTGAAATTTTATGATCAGGTTCGATAATTATACAGTTTTGTTTTTGTTTAAATGGCGGAGTAATGGCATTACAAAGTTATTGGTGCGTCTACTGTCATACTCCTTGTGCGTATCCAGGTGCATTCATAAGTTTGTATATGGTATTGAACAAAAATGCAGTCGGGTTGTTTTATTCATAATAATTCCAGTTGTTCATCCGATAAACTTCAAGGGGTCGGGGTTGTGACGGGGGAGTGGACGTATTCGTTACAGCGGATTCCAGTTTTTGGTTTGATTTCTGAAAATGTATGCCTAATCAGACTACGCAGTCTACCTGCCTTCACGAGACCAACCTGTTGACACCAGATTTGACCTCCTAGGAACAAGAAAACGCGAGTAATCGTCAAACTTATATCCGTTATTTTGCTCAAAAGTCTGCATAATCGGAAAATTCAAGCACCTGAAATAATATTTAAAATTGGAATTTCAAAATAAACTTGTGTCGCATTATAATAAAGCCTTTTGTCAGTCAGTAGTGGCAATATGTTTAAGTATGTGTGTATGTATGTCGAAGGGCTCACGAGGTCTTTTGTTCTCACAGAACCACTAGTTGTAGACATTGCACTTATGGGAGTTGCTGAATGCAAGAGATGGTGCACACGATTTAAATTAAAAAATATAGAGAGAAATGGTATTTTTTTGCTTCGTTTAAAGAAAAGTCGTCTATAGTCTGTAAAATATAACTTGATTAATTCGACAGCTGTCAGAACAACATGCCCAGAACTGGGACTATGTCGATATAATTATAATATTTAACTATGTACGATTTTATACTTCCAAGTCGTGCAAAAATTTCAGTTTACGTATGTATTATATATCTGTCCCTATTATATACTACATTGTGGATAATTAAAATTTTGCATGATATGGAAGTATAATAGCCCCCATTGTTTCCATTAAGTCAAACAAAAGGAACTCGTTACACGTCATTATTGTTATAATAATGGTACTCTACCCAAATCGTCGTCAACTTCAAATTCGGATGCGGAGTCGCTGGAGCAACCTATGATTAGGTCTTGATCCATATAATCAAATTGTACATCGCGCTCCCATTATTCTTGCATAATGCAAAAAATGACGATTGCTAAGTATATGTCAATATCTACAGTAATAAAGACATTTGGAATTTGGAATTTTCCATATTTGTCGACGACTTGCTTCCAATCTTCCGGTCATGTTGACATGCGTTGCGCAATAAAGTTAACATTTTATTTAAGTTATATTATATCTGGCTGCGTGAACTAGAATGAAGTAAATCTATTTAAGTTTTTAACATTGAAAAACATATAAACACGATATATTGAGACTGTATGGGGTTAACCTGGCTCAACACAGACTTTGCTGTTAATAATTTTGTAATAATTTATTCCGGCTTATTAAATAGGATAATGATATTATAATATTTGTATATTAGTTAAGCATTTTTAAAAGACATCTAAAAATCAATCTGTGGGAGTTTCTACGCCCTTCTTCTCCCACAGTGGTCCAATGTAGAGAAGTGGTAAAAAATGACTATTGGTAAGTATGTGTAAATATATACAGTATAAAATTAGGTTTGCTGGTAGAAATCTCTCTTATGAGATAAGCTCGCCTTGGCTCATAAAATATTTGGTTACCTTACCATTTTTTTTTCTGCTCAATAAAGAATACGAGTAACTATGGTAACCCCGGGTGCTGCTGCTGAGTCGGCAGCGCGGAAGAAATGCATTAAATACGCGCAGCTAATGGGAAGTTATCTGATTGTCCCTTTGGCCGTCGAGACCACAGGGATGTGGGGTTCGCAGGGTAGGGCCTTCGTCAAGGACATTGGGCGTCGTTTGAGGGACCGAGGATTTGATCACCGCTCCGGATCGTTCCTGTCACGGAGGATCTCGCTAGCTGTGCAGCGCGTTTCTTGGGGTGGTTTATTTTTATAGATATATATTTTGTTGCTTAAGTTTAGTTTTTCATAACTAAACTTAAGCAAGCGTTTGGATGATTTATGTCATTGTATTTTATTGTAGTTAAAGGTACTAGACTTTAGACTGTCTGTCTTGTTACTAAAATATCATCTCAAATCACCAAACAAGATATAAACTTCCGTAAAGCTAAAAGTCCTAAGGATACATTTTTCCGAAATCGTGCTTAGGCCAAGGAATAAGACTGAATGTTTTGATACACCTGCTAAAACTAAAACTTAAAAAAAAAACGACTTACGTCGAATGCTATTTGGTCAATAACTATTTACGCAACCGTATCTCATTAGTTACCATAAATTAAGTAGTTCCGGTACTTCCGGATGAAAATAGGATTTAAATGGTCTTCGTGGAAACTAAACATGAGCATAAATCTCTATGTCAAAGCTCAAACCTATAGATTTCATAGTTTCTGCATAAATTCCGGAATATAACTCATCCAGATTTGGCCGAGTTTGATTTTTAATTTTGATAGTTTAGAGCGAGTCAAACACGAACACGAAGGGTTCCGTACCATCCATATATATCCGAACGTGGATGCGAATCCAGAACTTAATGATAGCGCGACCGATACCGAACCGATTGAGCCACCACAACTTTGTGTTTAGCTGCCAAATCTACGATCATATTTGAATGTGGATATGATTTGTTAAACACTTCTCTTCTCTTGTATCTTGAATTTATGAAATCTCGTATAATCGATTAATTGTTGAGGTCGGCAACAGAAATACACTTTCTGTGAACCTTTCAACTCTCTACCTATTATGGTTCATGAGATTCGGCCCGCTGTCGGACGGACGGGCGGACGGACAGACGGACAGCGGCGGCTTAGTAGTTTGGCACTCTTCAGGTACAGAACCTTAGCAATGGTCACTGTTATCACTTTATCAGAGTTAGATCTAAATAATATTTTAAAAATATTTTCAGCTTTATAGACACGTCACGTCTTTTTAGAACTAATATTTTAAATGTGGTGTGGCATCTGCATAAAGGTCTGGTCTTTCTGGCCTCGCTATATTCCGGCAACTGTACGAAATAATTTGCTTCGGTTACCGCAATTAATAACAACCGGTAAAGGCGCAAAATTTCCCTTTTATACTACATTTTCCTTTTTTTTTACATTTAAACATATATATACAGGCACATACATTGCTTCTGGTTCCACACTAGGATACCCTGCATCGTGGGAACCAGAAACAGCGACATCACACACATATGAGCATCCAAGACCTGTTTTTTTTCTTTATCTCCAGCCGGGGATCGAACCCGGGACCTCTCGCATGGTAGGCCATAATCGCAGCGCCAAAGAGGTAGGCGAATGATGAGATAACTGTTGATAACATTTGGACAGAGTTCTATACTAACGACTCCATACTTCAGGAACTATAGCCTGTCATCTATAGTAAAAGCTATGTTTCTTTTTTTGGACACGCATCTCGACGCGGTCGCATGTCCATCGTACGACTAGTAGTACAATGAACAAAATAAATTTACCCGAATGCGTAGTCCAACAATGAGATGTACAGATCAGGTCAGCTATAGAAGATCCCTGTACGTATGCAGCTCTAATGCAGCCTCACAGAGAAGACTTGAAGTCCCATTTTGAAGCGGGTTACGTGACTAATAAGAAATATTGCCCTACGGATTTCGTTCTTACTTTAACCGAAGTCAGCAATTCACTGCTGTCTTCGGTTAAGTTAATTATTAACAATAACCGGTTAAAGTAATTCATTCCACAGTTCTTATCACATTAACCAAATCCCGCAATTGTATGTAACCTTTGTGTGAATTTTAACCATGTAAAATTAAGATTCCCACATTTATCACATTGAAAAACATATCTTTTAAATCATGATCATATCCGCTTATATATCTATTCAGAATAGGTAAGCCCATAACTACGGTTATCTCGATTTTTATAATTGTACATATAACCATAACCATTGTCACCGCAGTTTCTTGCTAAAGGCGGTCTATAATGGCCAACTAACATTCTATTCTTGCCATTTGCGAAAATAGTTAGAAAAATAACCTCACTCTCTTATCCTTCAGCTGCTTTCCAACATGGCTGCCCAGCTTCAGATCGGCCGCTACCCTTAGAGACTCCTCAACAGTCAGCATATCCTGGAGCTGGTCATTCTGCATGATGTAGCAGGACCGCTTCCTGAAGCAATTGTCATCCCGGAGACGACCGTTGATGAATATCCGGCCACTGGTTGGGATTCTGGAATGAAACAAAGTTAGGGAGTGTAGTGGCTGCAACTTTTTTAAATCCCTGTTGGAGATAGATTCTTTCATCGTCATTCTAAAATTCTACGGTTGAAGCTGAACCTTGAGTAAGCCTTGTCGGTGAAATTCTGATGACGTCAAAATTAAGTAACTTACTAACAACGCCTCGAATTTTTAGTCATTTTGTTCCCATGGCGTATAAGCAGTACTGATTTGTTAAATTAAGTGAGAAGGCATTCCCAAAAATTGACTTAGGATCGAATTGAAATCGTAGTACCACTGCAAGAGAGACTGCGCGCACGGGGAATCCCGCGGCGCAGTGGCTTTTTATCGGTTAATTGCGCCGCGCATTAGCTTTTTATCGGTTAGTACTAGGAGTAGGTACTGTCCAATCCAAGTTAGGATGGCGCTATTTTAGTGACGCAGTCGATGTCGATAGTTACCAAAATGGTACACGACAAAATGGAGGATGAATATGATTAGAGAGGCCCCACTCGCTTGGAGATACCCTAAAAAGGAACTTTTCCTTTTCATAGGATGTGAAGTCTATGGCATATACTGGCATGGTATATGCCATAGACTTATATGGTATATGCCATAGAATTTTATAAAATTCACGCTAAAACGCAGAGAACCAGAAATGGGACCTCAGAGTCTGCGTTCAGAAAATCCCTTATTGTACCGTGTATGTCCCACGGCCTCTGTGGCGCAGCGGTTGTGGCTCTGCCTACCATGCGAGAGGTCCCGGGTTCGATCCCCGGCTGGGGGTAATGAAAAAAAAAAAAAAAAAACAATCCCCAGGTCTTGGATGTTTATATGTGTGTGACGTCGCTGTTTCTGGTTACCACGACACAGGGTATCCTAGTGTGGGGCCAGAAGCAATGTATGTGCCTGTATATAAATGTTTAAAAAAAAATGTTTAAATGTCAAAACCGATAGTTAATAATCTAACGTTTTTTTTCTCATTGGTTTACAAACTATCGATAAATTGTAAACTGTATCTTGTGAGTGCTTACAATATGACGCTAATGCGTCATATTCACAATTTAACTTTAAAAAAACTGTTAAATTGTGAACTGGTTCAAACATGAATTGCAAAGAAAATACCAAGGTAAACACTGCGGTAGCTTAGGTGAAAACTAGAGGGGGCGAGCGCAGCGAAGCCTCCGAATAGTCTTCGTGTTAGGTTGAACTGTAAGTACAAAATAAACGTAAATTCTAAACCCTGTCGGTCTGGTTTACAATTAGTCAATAGTTTACAAACTAACACGTTAGTTTGTAAACTAACGGTTTGACAATCTTACGGTGACTTATACCTGTTTGGCCCTTTTTTTTCGGTTTGGACCTTAAAAGTCTTAATTCAACTGATACTGGCAATCAACTCGGACAAAAAAAACATTTCTTGCGTGTTTTTCGAAAAGGTGAGTGACAAATAGTTGTGGTCTATTTATATATCCTCTAGAAATGGGTTTTTTACCTTATTTGTGCCGAAAGTGAAATATAAAGTGCATACGCCTATTCGCGTAAGCCCTAAAAAGGCCGACCGCGAGCGCGCGAAATCAAGTTTTCTAAAATGCTCTATTAGGTTACGTTCTATCGTTGTAAAATCAAACCGTGTGCTATTGGAACCTGAAGCTTAGTAAGAGATATGTCCTCTAGGTTATCCAAGCCTACGCACCTACCTCTAAACCCGGTACTGATGACGACTTAGAACAGCTGTACGACGACATAGAGCTCTTGAGGAGAACCCTGGCTACTACGCCATTATCATGGGTGACTTAAACGCCAAAATCGGAGCTCCACTAGAAGAAGAAACCAGTTGGGCGATACGGGCTAGGCAGTCGAAACCCGCGTCGACCGACCCTTGTTAATTTCAAAAAGCGTCCTTCAAGGAAATGGACATGGGCGAGTCCAGACGGCCAAATTAGAAATGAAATCGACTACATCATCTGCTCGAACATAAACAATATAACCGACGTGTCTGTTTTGAGCCAATTTAAGACCAACAGTGATCATCGCATAGTGATGGCCACGTTCAGGTATAATCGGCCTTGCCAACGGAGAAATATGGTTAAGCCACACGCAGTCAAGTATGATAGTGTAGGCTACAAGTTTCTCCAAAAAATATTCCAGCTCGAATTGAACAATTATTTTGATGGGCTGATGGAAGAGAACCCGCACGTGGACACATTATGCGATAAGCTCTGTAAAACCATCGCTACGAAGAAACATATTGGCATGAAGAAGGAAAGTGAGAAGAAATTAACAGCAGAAACGCTCTCACTGTTGGAACAAAAGAGAGAGATGAGGAACGCGACAGATGTAGACCAGAAGGAGTTACAGATTTGTAATTTGTACGCAGAACAGTTCGGAAATATATGAGATCATATAATACAAAAATCATAAGTGAAACAATCAAACGAAACAAGGATCCCTATGAAATATTATTGATGAATGTTTTTTTTTATTGTATGACAAATCAGGAAACCTAGTCACAAATCGCGACTAAATACTGAAAGTGGTTAAGGAGTTTTACGCGGAGCTTTCAGCTTTCACATGTCAAAGTCATCAAAATCTGAATCTCCAGACGCGTCAGATGATAGGGCAGAACCTACCGAACCTACCTTGGGAAGATTATTTAGATGGGAGGTATCCCATCATGGAAGATGAAGTGGGTTTTGCTCTGAGCAGAATGAAACGTGGAGAGGCGTCTGGAGAGGACGGTGTATACGTGGCGATTATGCAGGCAGGAGGTCCCAGCGTACTGAAATGATGCTCTTCAACAAATTATTTAGTGGAGGCATCACTCCGAAATCATGGAACAATGCCGTTGTCACGATCCTTCATAAGAACGGTGACAAAGCCAAAATATCAAATTATCGCCCTATCAGCCTCCTCTCCCAAGTTTACAAGCTATTCGCAAAGTTCCTCTGCAAAAGGCTGACTCGAGTTCTGAACCAGTACCAACCTGTAGAACAAGCCTGCTTCCGGAGTGAATACTCAACTATGAATCACATACATACATATAAATGCATGCACATAGAAATGCAACGAGTATAACCGGCCCCTGTGCTTCGCCTTTGTCGACTATGAAAAGGGTTTCGACAGTGTTGAGCACTGGGCCGTGTTCCATTCTCTCCATCGTTGCGATGTTGACAAAAGATATGTTGATATTCTTCGGGAGCTGTACAGGGCCGCCTCGATGCAGGTGCGCTGTTAGTTTTGACAGAAGCGGTGTTCATCAACCGGGGCTTGCGCCAGGGAGATACTCTTGCGCACAAACTCTTCACAAACGTGTCAGAAGTCATCATGAAGACACTAGATTGGAGCGAAAAAGGTCGACGACCTGATCCTCCTGGCTGATGAAATCGAAAATCTCCAAAGCATGCTCGAACAACTGCATAAAGCATCCCTGAAGGTTGGTCTTATGATGAATATGTCCAAGACGAAGACCATGTCCATCGATTCAGATTACGTACCTAACGTAATTGTAGGAAACTGCTGTATAGAAGCAGTATACAAGTACACGTATCTTGGACATAACCTATTCTTTGGCCAAAATGCTCAGGTGAATCACCAGACGGATCCAGCTAGGATGGGGCTGCCTTTGGTAAACTGGATGAAGTCCTAAGATCACAAACCACACAGTGCCTGAAAATCAAGGCAATATAGACACAAAAGCCAACACGCGCTGAATTAAATTCGCACAAGGGCTATGGAACGTGCAATGCTAGGCATCAGTCTCGTGGACCGCATGCCTAATGTTGAAATACGTGGACTTACCAAAGTCTTGCAGATGCGAGAGCTTTGGGAGAGGCCTATGCCCAACACTGGGTTGATACGGGCTGATATGATGATGATGATACCTCTTTCGTTTGTAACCTGCACGGACTTTCTCACTGGATTTGTTTTGAAGTTGAATTTGAGTAGGTTGGATAGGAGACAAGCCCATCGCTAAAGTCAAGTATCTAGTATCGGAATTATGTCATGTTATTCTAACAATGTATCATTGTGATCAAGGTGTGAGTTGTATGCTACCAATAAAATTCTTACATTGCTTTAAGATATGGCAGGTATTTGTTAAGACGTTTGTCTTTACCGCAGTTATCGTAAAAACAACATTGTAAAAATATCCGTGACCGACTTCTTCAATTTACAAAGTTACGGTTAAAAAATGGTGATTGGTTCAACTTTTATGACAACCAAAATCGGGTTTACTTTATTTAGTCTTAACAAGTTGTATAGTGCATTTTTGGGTAAAAGCTTCTTCCATTTGTCTCCGTTACCTACCAGCAAGGCCCACTGGTTTCCAGCCTCAATGCCATAGCACAATCGGGCTAAAATAATACAAATCCCGAAATATTGTTTTTATTTCGTTTTTCCCTTATAAGAAGATATATCTTCTAAATAGTGCATTTTCCAGAAAAGTGTCCCAAGACAACAACATTGCCTTTGATGATAAAAATATTTCTCCTCCCAATACTTACTGATAAATAGTAGTTAAAAGATGGGAAAAAATCTCAAATGTATAAAATCGAGAAAATTCAGGTTTTTGTCTCTTATCTTTGATTGCCATCTTATCTATGAAAACTATACCAAGCACCTGTCTCCCCCTTAATCCATGCCCCAGCTCTATGTCCTCAGTTTGGACTTTGCCCTCCTATAAAGATAACTTTAAGCTATGATTTGTTCCTTAACTCCCTTAACTTCATCTATCTATCTAGGATTGGACGTGATTCTTTACGATCACTACCGAATATTGCCTATTAAAACACATTTATGTTGAAACTTGAAAGGCTGTTACATTATTTATCAATTCTAGAAAGTATTGTTTTCTGGAGTAAAAATTTACCCTATGTCGTGGGAGCCAGAAACAGCGATGTCACACACATATATACATCCAAGACCTGAGTTGTTTTTTCCTGTATCCCCAGCCGGGGATTGATCCCGGGACCTCTCGCATGGTAGGCAGAGCCACAACCGCAGTGCCACAGAGGTCGCTGTTATTTTGACCTTCGTGCGTGGAAGAGTGGGGCCGGCTGTTCTAGTCGGCCCAGCTCACGCCAGAATCTCAACAGGCACCATAGGTCAACACAGGACTGGCGGAGCATCCCCGGTTCACAGAGGATCTAAGACCGTTGTTTGATGGCCTCTCTCAGACCCCTCAACGGTGTTGCAGTACATAAAACTCTATTTTTTACACTTTTTTCAACGTTATAAACGATTAAACTCGTTTCTTTTAAATTTGGAGAAATTTGTTCCATCTTTTGTTTCTCGTTAACTATTGGGCCAAAACGTTTTACCAATTGAATGCAATTTTATCTGCTACAACTTTGTCTCAGAATGATTTTCTGGAAAATCCATAATTTAGAAGTTTAAGGGAAAAACCAAAAAAGACTTATATTTCGGGGTTTTTCACCTCCTCCTACAAGTCTGCACAGGCTCCTCGAGGTCACTAACGGAATTTCCACACCCACTATTACACTATTCCCAAGCAATATCCCGAAATTTCATTACATGTGGAATTGGGGTTGTAAAAATGTTCAAGGGAATCAAACCGAGAAAACCAAATCGAGAATATCCTATCAAAAAATACTACAGGATTACTGAAATGACATTGTGCTCAAATTTCCTTCGCTGCTTAGTTGGAATGTTTTTGTTGCTATGAATGTTAAATGGTAACATCGGATTGTTCGTTCAGAAAAAACCATCCGCAAGTAAGCGTTCATAATTTTTTATCAAGTGACATCACGTGGGGTGTTATTTTAAACATAATTTATATAGGTAAAGATTTCATAAAATTAAATGAAAATCCTCGTATTATGTATTTTGCATCGCTAATTGTCGCCAAGCTAAAAGTACCTGCTAGCCGACTGAACAAAAAAGGAAAATACTGTATTTTGAAGTTGTAACTTTGTTAAAATAAGAAATCAGCCAGTGTCAGTTTAACGATGGCAATAACTTGTTTTATGTTCAGGTCATCATTTTGACCCTGTGTGGTTTTAGTGCAACTGTGACCGCAAACTAGATGGTAAATAAAAATATTTACTTGTGGTATAATTCCTATATTGCATTTGCTTCTCACCTCAAGGAACCAAGTTTACAGCGTATCCTGGTGTAGTTCTTAAGCGATGTATTTGAAAGACTGCAACTGTGTTACTACAAAAAATGTCACACATAATTTGACCTCGAAACAAACATCAAATCCGACAACAAACAACATTTTTGTCGTTAAACAATTGTTGAATAGGAGTTTTTTTTAATGGCAGGACCCTAAGGACCTCTACTTTCTTACTGATATTTACTCGTATGTGTGTATGTGTGTGGGGTTCGTTGTTTCATAAATGCTTATGTTTATCTTCATATTTCTAATATTTGTGACGATTAATTACTAATTAGTTACCGAGAGTGCGTGTTGTTAGAAACCTTCGACTATGTTGAACTTTATTTTTGAACAAGTGTGGAACAGTGATTTATTTTTTTGTGGTGTTAAAGTTTGCTTCAAAACAATAGCATCTCTCTTTTCGATCGAAAGTACGTTACAACGACATAAACCGACTATTGGTCATCCACGGCAGCTTCGCCGGAAATAATTCGGATATGTTTTATTATTTTATTAAAGAAACAAATATAATATGAATTATATATTATATTTGTTTGTCATCAAGAGCTTCTAGCTTAGGAAAAGAATGATTGTGGATGGAATCCAGTACCGAAGATAATGTCTGCTTTCGACTTTTCAACTTGTGAGCACTCGTTCACTACGCTTTTCAAATAATGATGACTTAGTTTCTATGTTCTTCCAGCAGTCTCAGTATGAGTGAATCATGCAAGACGATAACACAAGACGGAAACGTGCAAGCGATGTTAACTCCTTGCTTCCTCGTGCTCCACATACTTCGAGATGGCAATGTTTCTAACTGCATCCATGTGAATGAGATAAGACATGCTTGACTGAGTGTCTTGAATAATACAATATTTATAGCCTTGCACTTTGTAAAAGAACCCCGGACAAAAGCAAGTTTAACTTGCGCACTATGGGTTCTGTATACACTTGTATTGAAAGTTGAGAGTTTAGTATTCATAAGATCTTTTCTTGTTTTTTATTATTTTATCGTTACATTATATCATGGGTCTTAAACTTACTTGTATTAGAATTTAAATACAATTTGTTATCTTAATTTGTTACTTTGAAGTCAGATTTATTTTTGAGGGAGGTACTCAGGTAAATCAGGAATATCTAGATTGAATTTTACGAAAGTTGGCAACATTCACACGTACCATAAAATAATAAAACACACTAAAGTGGTCAGTTCAATAATTATAACAAAGACATTCCTATCAACCAGCTTAGATAATGATGATAATTAATAAACACGCGTCTAGTGTTTGCAGATAACAACGCCCCTCATGTAATATTAAGATAGCGCTGTATTCCTAACTACTATGAGAATAGTCATTTACTTTAACTTGATGATATTTAACTCGCCTTCGGCTTGTTTCAGAAACCCACTCCATTATGTATCAGTCACAAAAATTACTGTAAAAGTCGCATGAAGAAGCATTACCTCTCTCTTTAGAATTTTAGGTAGTATGCATGTAAGTATTTATTAGTATTGTTTAAATATATAAACATATAATAGTAGTAGTATATTATAAATATTTAGTATGTAGTACAGTAATTATATAACTTATTTTATCTTTTAATATGTATGTCAAGTACTCGTTTATTTCGTTATATTGTTGTACACATAGGTCTAGCTCTAGCAAGGCTCAGCAATCAACCTTTCCCATGTTAACGCTTAACAGACATAAGTTCGCCTTTGTAAACTATATTCATGTAAGTCTATATAAATGTCTTGTTTATTATATGAGTCTTGTTTATTATAGTGCAAAAAAGAAGTTATGAATTATGAATTTGCCCCATTCGCGTGCGCGTTAGAAAAAAATAACCGTAATTTTGTAGGGATAAGTAGAGAATAACATAATACGACATGATATAAAATTATAAATAGGAGGTTGTAATAATAAGGCGTAGTTTTAATTCATATTTAACGGGCACATTAATGTATCTAATAATAGCTCTATGTGTTGATAACTCGCGAACGGCTGGACCGATTTGGTTGAACTTCTTTCATGATAGTAGTTATATTTAGTATATTATTACTATATATCCAGGTTTATGTATATATTGGTATTTAGTCCCGGCCCCCCCTGCGCAGTAACGACATATATATACATCAAAAAATATTTTTATACAAAAAATTACTAAACTGATAAATCTAGATTAACCACTCTTATAGATTTAGCCGTAACATATAAAGGATGTTGTTTTATAAAGTTACGGCCGACTCAGGGGTAATCACAAAACACTGAAGCATTTTTTTTATTTCCAGTTAAAAATACCTGAAAATCATTAAAATTGTGGCATTACTTCTATCGCTTGTAACCGCGCTCGCAACTCGCGCTCGGGCTGGACGTGCCCGCACGTTGAGGCTATTTCAGGACAAATTGAATACGGCAGTTTGTAATCAAAATTATGGGAAAGAAAAAGTTTTTTTATTTTATTTCCAAGGGATTCGTAAACTATCGTCCCTGAGTCAAGCGTCTTTTTCCAAAACAATACCAGATAAACCTGAACGTCTGGAGCAGGCTTATCCTTTAATGGATCACGGGGAAATTTATTCCCATATCATTTTCAATCTTATGGCTTGGTAATAAATGCGAAAACCAATGAAAAATTATCATTTTTTGGCTAAAGTTTTGGCTAATCATCTAATACAAATTACTCAACAATATCATACTTTATTGCACAAAAACAGTAAATACAAAAAATATAAAGGTAAAACATGTTCAAAGGTTATCTCTCAAGATATTTCTTCCAGAATTAAGAGGAAAAAAGAAACTACAGTTAGACTACATTATGTATGTTAATAAAAATAATAAACTACTTACCAATATCTAGATATTACGAAAAATAATGCCATATGTAAATGTATAACAAATACATAAATAGATACAATTACATATTAATACTTAGCATGGAAGAGAAAGTGTTCTTTCAAACGACAAAGTCACTATAAAATGCCTATGCCTATACTTTTAAATACCTATGTAAATTGAGGGACTGACTCGGATCGCGCTGGGGAGTTTGTTCCAGAGACTGATGGCTCGAAGGCTGAACCCAGTTATGAAAATTCATATAAGCGGCAGTGTTATGTTGGTGAGTTATAGGTAGTAATCGAGTGTGAGATCTCCGTGGCCTATCTGAAGACAAAAAAAACGAATCGATCCCGTAAGAAGCCAGGATAGCTAGAATTATACAAAATGTTGAAGAGGCAAATGAGGATATGGGAATCCCGTCGAAGGCGAATCGGGAGTCATTTCAATTCCCTGCGATACTCCGAGACCGACCGAATCCCGAGGTTTTGAAATCGCTCGAGTTTGTTCAGTTGCTCTTCGTTTGTGCTTGCCCATCAGCAGATATCGTATATAAATTGATCAGGAAAAGGAGAAGAGACTGGGCAAGCGAGATTTTGTCTGACGTGGCAGGAAGTTTTGAAGACGCCTGCGGCAGTAGAAAGTGGCAAAGACTCGTCTGCTAACCTCGCTGAAATGCTGTGACCAGGACAGCTGGTTATCAAACATAACTACAAGATTTTTGGCCTTGGTACTGCATGAGACTATGGTTCCATCATAGGTTACAGGAGCAATAGAAATATACTGTGTCAGTTAAAGGACTACCTGAAACCAATAATCATAGCCTGTGACTTAGTAGGGTTGAATAATATTTCCATACAATGATAATTAAAATCATCTAGCTATAACTTTTTTCACACCGTGTTTTAAGACTTGCCACCATTATAGCAAATGATAGGTTTGAACAGATCTTTTTAATGCTATAAGTCTGAAGGTTAGGCCTCGGTTGAGCTCCAATGGAGCATAAGAATAGTTTTTCCAATCCATTATTAAATAGAAACTCTAGGAAGTTTACTGAAGTCTACTACGTCAAAAAGTTGTGAAAAGATCCCAAACTCGCAAATGCACGACTTACGTGTAACCAGCTAATATGTCCATGAGGCTGCTCTTGCCCGCTCCGGACTGACCCAGGATCACACTAAGCTCGCCTGCATTGAAGGATCCACACACATCGTTGAGGATGGTTTTTCGGCCTGAAACAGACAAATAATTATGACAAAATTACGACGTCTATACAAAGGCAACATCAGTATACATTGGAGCTCTACCTCACAAGTTAGGAGGCCCCGGACTCAATCAGAAATTTAAAAAGCATTTTATAGTGACTTTGTCGAAAAAGCGATATTACAACGTTCAAGTTTACTTAAATGATGGGACTGTATGGGGTTTATCTTGCTCAACACAGTCCTTTTTTATTTCTGCTTATTAATTATAATAATTAATATTGTAATATTTGTATCAGTTAAGAACAATAAATTTTTAAAAGAGATCAAAAAATGAATCTGTGGGAGATTCTACGCCTTTCTTCTCCCACAGTGGTCCAATGTAGAAAAGGGGCAATAAATAACGTTCGCTAAGAATAAGTAAAAAAAAAACCGTAGGGGAAAAAAACAAAACCTCGGAACTTGGATAGTTTTTGCTGATGTTAACTACAACTAGAACGTATTTTTAAATTGATTATCGTAGATAATGTTGCTAACCTATACTAAAGGTTGATGTAAGTAGAGCTATCCGTTTTGATGTCTACATTTCAAATTGCTACCTATTTATAATTTTAATCAGCTATGAACTCGATCTATACTATCCGGAAGAATTAAGTTGAGACCTCGCTGAAATGCAATTTCCTTAGAGCGCCATAATAACGTCCAGGTCTCAAGTTAATTCGTCCGTGTTATACATATCGTGTCAGCCCATTAGGCGAAGAATGGTCTAAGAGTCTCTAGGGGCGACCCAGCAAATTTTCCAAGTGGAGCTTTGTAAAGCCGAAAATAACTACTAACGAGGTTAACTCTTGGAAATTGGATATAGCGATCGTTGACCCGATAGGTGCTATGCACTTCGGCACACATTTTTAGCAAAACTGAGTATTTTGTGGATTACACCATAGATACTATAATATTATACTCATCATTAATCTAAGTGTTGCTATCATTTGAAAACAAATCGTAGTATAGTAGTTTATGTGACTGATACATAATGTCTAATTATATACAGTTAAATACACTAGTTTATCTACACACATATCATAAGCTCTCTTTGATTTGTTCAGGAACCGCATGTTCTACCGGCGTTGTGGCACTGATAATTGCTCTGCACTTGTTTAGCTTGTTCAGTAGTACCAACTTAACAGACAAACTAGGGTGGCACATATAATTTGTCGAAAATTGATACATTATGGTCATAATGTATTAATATTCAGATAAGAAATGAGTTTTTACCATGTAGTATATAGTATTATGCTGGTCGTAACGTGTGGTTTTTGGACGCAGTAAAGAGGGTTTATAAACGTGAGTAGATAAACAATTTAAATCATTAATAAAAGAAATAACCCGACCGCCTTTTCTTTCAAAACCACATACAAACTAAAGAATGTACCTGCATGGTTACGTACAAGGAGAATGAGAGGAGCCACACCAATTACTTTGTAAACTACATTTTGCAATCTAAAATCCAGCCTGTTGACTTTTATACTAAAATTATATAACCTATGACACTCCCACAACTGACACGAATCCAACGACACCTCATTTATTAAAATCTGTCAAGCCGTTTGGGCTGTAGCGCGTGCTAACGAAATGGTCACTTATACATACATATACATACATAAATATGCTCACGCCTATTTCCCGGAAGAGGGGTAGGCAGAGACCAAAGACCTCCACCTGCTACGATCCTGGCAAACATCTCTCGCTTCCTCAACATTCATAATTCTGTTCATGCAAGCTCGCCGGTTACGGGTACTTCGAATTTGCCCCTTCACTAACCAAATCGCCGACTTGGTCTTTATAGGACCTTCTTGGGCATCCCCGCCCGACGGCTCCTTTCACACCTGCTGTATAAATCTGTTACGTCAATCTCCTTTCATTCATCCTTTCAACGTGAACCAACCATCTAAGCTGGCCTTTCTCTATCCTTTTTACTATATCTTCTTTCAATCAACAGCGTTCCCTTATAACTTCATTGTTAAATCTATCTTCTTACATACTTAAATATTAGCACAAAAATCATTACCCTCCTTCTTGTGCAGTCGGGTATAAACAATAAACTGTTTTTGAGCTCAGATATGTTCAATAACTTATTTAGCTATTTTTTTCTGGAAAATATTCATTGTACAGACACATAAATTACAGTTTTATAAAGATTCCATACGCTTAAATCTATACACAGTCAGGTCATAAGTTCTGTCACACAATAAAAAATTTTGAATTTAGAACGCTGGCCACAAAAAAGTTTATTGAATTCGAATTTCGAATTTTTCATGAAAATAAAAATATGTACTTTTAAGAATTTTCCTCATTTTTAAATATGGAGTGGACACTTAAAGAAGACCGTGTCGCAGTTATTGCGTTGTATCGTTGCGGTTACGCGCCAATTCAGATTTTCGACTTACTGAAAAATTTGAATATAAACAAAAGATTCGTTTATCGTACCATAAAACGATACAATGAAGACTCTAGTGTAGATGACAGGTCAATAAGTGGTCGCCCTCGCTCTTTTAGGACTCCAGCAGTGATAAAAGCTGTGAAGGCGCGAATTCAAAGAAATCCCATACGTAAGCAGAAACTGTTGGCCCTTCAGATGGGGTTAAGCATGACCACGGTGAAAAGGGTGTTAAATGAAGACTTAGGACTTAGGGCATATCGAAGAAAAACAGGACATCGTTTGGACGCTCGTTTAATGGACCTGAGACTGAAGAGATGCCGCGCTTTGTTGAAGCGGTACGCGGGAAAAAAGCATCGGGAAATTCTTTTTTCGGATGAAAAAATTTTCACCGTGGAAGAGAGCTACAACAAACAAAATGATAAGGTGTACGCACACAGCAGTGAAGAAGCGAGCAACCGTATTCCGCGTGTCCAACGAGGTCATTTTCCATCCTCGCTCATGGTTTGGTTGGGAGTCTCTTATTGGGGCTTAACTGAGGTACATTTTTGTGAGAAAGGCGTCAAAACGAATGCAGTTGTGTATCAAAATACAGTCCTCAAGAACCTTGTGGAACCTGTTCCTCATACCATGTTTAATAACAGGCACTGGGTATTCCAACAAGATTCTGCGCCAGCTCATAGAGCGAAAAGCACACAAGACTGGCTGGCGGCGCGTGAAATCGACTTCATCCGGCACGAAGACTGGCCCTCCTCCAGTCCAGATTTGAGTCCGTTAGATTACAAGATATGGCAACACTTGGAGGAAAAGGCCTGCTCAAAGCCTCATCCTGATTTGGAGTCACTCAAGGCATCCTTGTTTAAGGCAGCCGCCGATATTGACATGGACCTCGTTCGTGCTGCGATAGACGACTGGCCGCGCAGAATAAAGGCCTGTATTAAAAATCGCGGGGGCCATTTTGAATAAACTTTATTACCATAAGAATCTATGTTTTATTAAGTTCATTTTGCTATATAAATGTTTACATAAATAATGAACATGTCTAAATTATTTCATATCGCACATGTGACAGAACTTATGACCTGACTATGTATATATAAAAATGAATCGCTGTTCGTTAGTCTCGCTAAAACTCGAGAACGGCTGGGCCGATTTAGCTGATTTTGGTTTTGAAATGTTTGTTGTAGACCAGGGAAGGTTTAAAAGTAGGGTAGGATAGGGTATGGGTAGGGTAGGGTAGGAGTAGGGTAGGGGTAGGGTAGGGGTAGGGAAGGGGTAGGGTAGGGGTAGGGTAGGGGTAGGGTAGGGGTAGGGTAGGGTAGGGGTAGGGTAGGGGTAGGGTAGGGGTAGGGTAGGGGTAGGGTAGGGGTAGGGTAGGGGTAGGGTAGGGGTATGGTAGGGGTAGGGTAGGGGTAGGGCAGGGGTAGGTTAGGGTAGGGTAGGGGTAAAGGTAGGGGTAGGGTAGGAGTAGGGTAGGGGTAGGGTAGGGGTAGGGTAGGGGTAGGGTAGGGGTAGGGTAGGGGTAGGGTAGGGGTAGGGTAGGGGTAGGGTAGGGGTAGGGTAGGGGTAGGGTAGGGGTAGGGTAGGGGTAGGGTAGGGGTAGGGTAGGGGTAGGGTAGGGGTAGGGTAGGGGTAGGGTAGGGGTAGGGTAGGGGTAGGGTAGGGGTAGGGCAGGGGTAGGGTAGGGTAGGGTAGGGGTAAGGGTAGGGGTAGGGTAAGGGTAGGGTAGGGGTAGGGTAGGGGTAGGGTAGGGTAGGGCAGGGGTAGGGTAGGGGTAGGGTAGGGTAGGGGAAGGGTAGGGTAGTGGTTGGGTAGGGGTAGGGTAGGGTAGGGGTTGGGTAGGGGTTGGTTAGGGGTAGGGGTAGAGTAGTGGTTGGGTAGGGGTAGGGTAGGGTTAGGGGTTGGGTAGGGGTTGGTTAGGGGTAGGGGTAGGTTAGGGTAGGGATAGGTAAGGGTAAAGTAGGGGTAGAGCTACCCGCAGCGAAGCGAGAGCGGGTCAGCTAGTCAATAGTCAATAGTCTATAGTCAAAGTACTTTATTACTGTAGATATTTACATATACTTAGCAAACGTCATTTTTTGCCTCTTCTCTACATTGGACCACTGTGGGAGAAGAAGGGCGTAGAAACTCCCACAGATTTATTTTTAGATCTCTTTCAAAAATAGGTTGTGCTTAACTAATACAAATATGAAAAATTTAATTGTTATGATTAATAAGCAGGAATAAATAATTACAAAATTATTAACAGCAAGGTCTGTGTTGAGCCAGATTAACCCCATACAGTCCTGTCATTTAAGTAATCTTGAACATTGTAATATCCCTTTTTCGACAAAGTCGCTTTAACATGCTTTTTAAATTGCTCAAATGGCAATTTCAAAATCTCCAGAGGTATCTTATTGTAGTAGAGAATGCACTGACCCTTGAAAGAATTGCTAACCTGGGCGAGTCTAAAACGGGGCGCACATAGTCTGTGATTATTTCTTAGGTTAACATTACAGCTGTCGCTAAGTTTGGAAAATGTTGTAAGGTTCTTGCGTACATACATTATATTTTCGATAATAAATTGACTAGCTACTGTTAGTATGTCAATTTCTTTAAAAAGCTCTCTTAAGGAGTCTGTTCGTTTTAAATTATAAATTGCTCGAATAGCTCTTTTCTGTAAAATAAAAATAGTTTGAATATCCGCTGCTTTCCCCCACAACAAGATACCATAGGACATCACACTATGAAAGTAACTAAAATATACTAGCCTAGATATAGCCACATCCGTGCTTTGTCTGATGTTCCTAACAGCGTAAGCCGCAGAACTTAATTTACCAGCCAATTTATCTATGTGGGGTCCCCACTGCAATTTGCTATCAATGGTTATTCCAAGAAACTTCGTATCATTTACCAATTCTAACGTGCTGTTGTCTAACACCAAACTGGTCTCAACTTGCCTGACATTTGGAAGTGAGAATTTGATACACTTGGTTTTACCAGCGTTTAACAATAAATTATTAACTGTGAACCAATTCAAGGTTAAAGACAATACACCATTAACATCATCAAAATCTCCTTTTTGTCTTTCAATTTTGAAGACCATTGAAGTATCATCAGCAAACAACACTATGTCAGTTAATTTCTCCACCATGAAAGGCAGATCATTAATATATACCAGGAATAAGAAAGGGCCTAATATGGAACCTTGTGGAACGCCAATTTTAACACCCGATCCATCAGATTTTACGCCGTTAACTTCTGCCTTTTGAATTATATTGCTTAGGTATGATCTTAGTAGATCCAACGCTTTATTTCTAACTCCGTAATGATTTAATTTAATTAATAGCGTATTATGATCAACACAATCAAACGCCTTCGAGAGGTCGCAAAAAATTCCGATAGCATCCTGTGCGGCCTCCCATGCAGAATAAATATGAGATACAAGGGTAATACCTGCATCCGTAGTCGATTTACCCCTAGTGAAACCATATTGTTTAGCGTGGAGTTGTTTTGTACGGTTGAAGTGTGAGAGCATTTGATTGAGTATAATCTTTTCAAATATTTTACTTAGTGTTGGAAGAACAGATATTGGTCTGAAATTTGAAGGATCGCCCTTATCTCCCGATTTGAACAGCGGTATAAGTTTACTGTGTTTCATGAGGTCTGGAAAAGCCCCATCGTCAACACATTTATTGAATATATAAGCTAAGTGTGGGGCTATAACTAGAATTACTGAACCAATGACTTTGACTGATATACCCCACAGGTCTTCCGTATTTTTTAAGTTAAGTAATTTAAACGTTTTGACAATGTCCTGGGGATATACATGATGAAATTTTAAATATACATTACTGACGCTAGTGTTATTTTTTAATAAAGTGTCTGCTTCAAATGGAGATGAATTTAGACGGTCCGTTGTGAGTACGGGTACATTGGTGAAGAATGTTTCAAAAGCTCGAGCAACATCAGCGTTGGATTTAACAACATCATCACCTATCTTTAGGCAGAAATCACTGTCCCTTGGTATAACTTTGCCAGTTTCGCGGTTTATTATTTGCCAAACTGTTTTCATTCTATTATTTGAATTTTGAAATTTTCTATTAATGTGTAAAGTTTTTGCAGTTCTACAAACCAACTTGAAAGTTTTGGAATATTTTTTAACATAGTCATGAAATTTTCGATCAAAGTTATAGGTTTTTTGATCATAAAGGTCATACAAGATAACTCTACAGTATAATATAAATTCTCCCCAACCGCTACCATGGCAGCCATTTTGAAGTTTGCACTTGATAAGTTAGTATCGCTAACCCAATCACGAGCGTACAGTGGTATACAGGAGTCAGCGCTCGCTATTGCCATCCTAACGCGTATAGACTATAGTATAATATGTGGTGTTTGGTTGTAATTGCAGAAATTTCATATTTGTACCCAATTGATATTGAAAATAGTTCAAAATTATGTATGAATATTTGTTTTCCATTTTATAAATGGGACGATTGGGACCTGTCTAACCCGTCAATCATTACTCTACACAAATGATAACTCTAAGATAGCGACATGAAAGCTTCAACAACCCGACCAGTTCTTTTGCAAAAAGTCTAGAGACTAATTTATAATAATGTCGAGGGCGTAGTTATTTGGCTCTTATTTTTACGAATTACATTAGTGTTTATTAGGGTAAATTATTTAGGTTAGAATCAAACATAGTATTTTACTAAAGAGTAATTAACTAATAAGCTGCCCAATTCTTGCTAACGTCATGCATGCTTGTTTGCATACATAGAGGCACATGCAAGTTATATATTAAGCACGACTGCCATAATTAAACATTAATACAAAAAACTATTGTTTGTATTGTCAGTATCTATTTCTGATCACTTATACATGTGATTGGTTCAAATTACGCAACCAGTCTGTGCCAACCGGCCATCTCTTCGTTGCGGAAGGCTAACATCTCTATAGTTTTAGCATTTTATTATGTCTTTTCAACAAAAACGGGTTTGGGAAAACGTGCTACTGACAGTAGTAAGTTGTGTTGTCGTGCATAGATAGCAAACCTATGGTGATAAATTCACATATTCATAAATCTGTGCTAAAACAATAGCACGTTTATCTAAATACACGATTTGGTAATTATTATTTCATATAGATACCCGACTGTGAGAAAGTAAAGGAAATGAGAAAAATAAAGTTACTCTGACACGATTTTCAAAATGAACGTTTCAGAATGATGTCCCTACTATTATCTTTAATATTTCTCTACAAATATATGTTATACATGTATTCTTGCATTCAGACTTTTCAGACTGTGATAAAGAGACGCCCTCCAAAAACTGTTATCAAAAGTTTTTATTTAGTTTCACCTGTCATGGGCTCTGTCGGGCAATCTGTCTGTAATCAAGTCTTGCAAAAAACCTGTATTGATAGTTCGAGGAAAATATTTGTATTTTTTTCAGGAAAATCTGAATGTCATCACTCCCTCAGATGTCAATACCTGAGTATACTCGATACTTTGGTTACGATACCGAGTAATTTAGTTCACGATACATTTTAATATGATACCTACTGAGTAAGTCCCAATCTCGCGCATAGCCGCTAACACGGTTTCATAATTTCGGACTGAAGGATCTCTCTGTTGTAGATACTGCTATAATCATTGTTGTGTAGACTCTTTTAAGTTTACTTCATAAATCTCAGACATATTCTTTCTGACATATTTTCTAATATTCAATGTTTGTATTTAGATTTATCTTTGTCACTTCAATATAAACATTCCAAGCAATCACACCAATTTTTTCATTCCCATATTAGACCACTATATTTCCAAATTACAACACGTTATCAGCACAAAATGTGGTAAATGGTTACATGGTTAATGTTAATGTGTATTTGTGTATTTTGTGTGTGACTAAATAGTAAAAAAATGTCACAACAAAGTGGGGATGGTTTATCGAAGTCAAATTCGTCATTCTAAACTTCAATCCCATCGTTTTGCCTGCGCAATAAGCCGAGTATCCGACGTGGAAATTCAAGATGAGGAACTACCTTTTGCATGAGGACCTTTGGGTAACAATATGTGTTTATCATAATGATGACACGACCCCTACCTCAGTCAAAGAGAGAAACGAAGCAAAAGCACTGGCCAAGATCTGCCTTACAATAGACGGTGCAGCAATAACGCACGTAAGATGTGCAAAAACCGCAGCCGAAGCCTGGAGATCGTTGGAAAAAGCCTTCGAAGATAAAGGTATGGGACGAAGATTAGCTTTAGAGAGAAATCTATACAGATTGAGTCTGTCAGACAATGATAATATAGAGCTTTACATAAATGCTGTCATGTCAACAGCACAAGATTTGGCAGACATTGACAAGGTAGTAGAAGACACGTCTCTTGCAGCTATACAAGATTATATAAGATTTGGCAGACATTGACAAGGTAGTAGAAGACACGTCTCTTGCAGCTATACTACTTTTAGGAGGCCTCACTCCAAAATATGAGCCCCTTATAATGGCACTAGAAAATTGCAACGTAGATGTGACAACCGACTTAGTCAAGACAAAACTACTTAATGAAATGTCCAAAAGTGCAGCTTCACCTTTAGATTCCGTTTTTTATACGAAGTCGCAGAAGTCCAAGACGAAATCGAATTCTAAGATAATATGTTATGAATGCAAGGCACCTGGACACAAGAGGCCAGACTGTCCATTGAGGAAGAAAGAAGTAAAAGCGAATGTGGTAAAAGAAAACGTCAGTGATGTCGGATTTACAGCTTTAAATACTTCTGGCACCTCAAAGAAGGAACTTTGGTATGTAGATTCAGGATGTACGAAACACATGACTTCTAGACGAGATTAGCTTCAAGATATTTCGATATCTGATAAAGGTCATGTTACCGTTGCTAACGGTGAACATATTGAATGCTGCGGAACTGGATATATTTCGATTAATACACCCAAAAACGTAGTCAATAGGATAAATGAAGTTGCCTTTGTACCAGATTTAAAGGCAAACTTGTTATCTGTGAAGAAAGCTGTTGATAAGGGTTTTATATGTGTTTTTGATAAAAATGGATGTAACTTTTATAAAAATAATACTTTTCGTTTTACAGGTGATTCTGTTCTTCATGCTTCGCCCTGTGGTGGATTATACGTCCTTGATGGTATTGTTGACGTTCCGGATACTGCGGCAAAATTTAACACAGGATGTTCACTCTGGCTGTCAGGATACTAATTCTTATCAACTCTGGCACAATAGGTTAGGACACTTGTGTCGTATAGGCATGAATCAACTGAAGAATCACGAGGTAGGCGTAAAGTCTAAAGTAGTAGATAAAAATAATTGTATCGCTTGCGTAGAAGGTAAACAAGCAAGGAAAGCTTCAAGAAGGTGGCTTTTAATAGGGCTACTACTTCTTTGGAACTGATCCATATGGATCTATGTGGACCATTGTCTACAATCTCCTTTCAAGGAAATAAGTATATGCTTACGAGAGAGAGGGCGCCACTGCGTCACTGTTTACATCAGTTCCGTAGAAATAATTTTGATTTAATTACTAATTACGTGTTAAATACTCTGAAATAGTGATATAAGTGAAGTTTAGTGATAATTACGACACGAAAACAGTGAATTATACCCGAAAATACAGAAATAGTAGTTCGAAAGAAGAGATTAATAACATAACGGACTTTGAGTTTGAAAGTGAATAAAATTTTTTAGTTAAAAATCTTCTTAAAAGTGACCTATAAATAACCGTACTAGTGCTGTGCATAATCTAATCATCAAGAACATCACCTTGCGAAGACTATTAGAAATATATAATAAGATTAATAAGAAACAATTATCCCAAAAACAAGGATTATTCGAACAACTAGCGACATCTAGTGAGAAACCCTAAAACTATAATCTATGTCTAACACCATCAAAGTTCACAAGATATACTAGTTCCCAATACGTCTATATAGAGGGTACTTCAAGATAGTACGACTGCTTAGCAGAAGAGGGCGCTAATAGTAAAATATGGCGATAGACTGCGATAAGTGTAACACTAAAATTCTAGACAAGGAATACTTAACATGCATAGGTTGTGAAAAGAAATACCACTTGGACTGCTGCTCTTTAAGTGAGAAACTGTTCAGAATTATGACCAAAGAGCGTAAAAGTAACTGGCAATGCAGGCTCTGTCTTGCCAAAAAAGGCAAGCCGACGAACAATGTTACTCAGAGGAAACGGAGGCAGGCAGTATCACCATCTGAAACGTGCGACACAATAGACACATCAGCCAACGAAACTATGAATAGAAGCTGTCCAGAAAATTGTACTAACTTGCAGGAAGATATAGAAGAGTTGAAAACCAAAATCATGTGTCTAGAAACAAAACTTGAAAGCGCAGACATAGAGATCGAGCGACTTTTGGCAGAAAACTATAAATTGAACGAAATAATAGCAAACAGGGACTCCAAAATTAACCAATTAACCAGAATCTGTCGGTCAACACCTCAGCGTATCAACAATGTGGAAGACACTAAATCCTCGAGCAATAGAATACCGGAAAGTCCGGAAAGTCCCGAAAGCATTTCGCCAATTCTGCCAAAAACGAATAAGACTACTGTGGGTGTTTTGAATGCGCGTACAACTGGCCTGAACATAAAACAAGTATCTACCACTCAACGTCAAGCAGAAACCCTATCACTGGCCAACACTGACAACCCTTGCACACCTCAAATACTACCAAGAACGGAAAAAAACAAGATAATATATACTCCCAAAATATGTCTAATAAGCACAAATAAATATAACAAAACCTCAGAAATTGCACGGAGAACCTTGGAAAGCAACTATGACATATGTCACTATCTCCTACCCTACCGGGGAATTAGGCAACTGTTAAATGACATAGAGTCGAAGTTAGCTGGCTTTACACACGAGGACTACTGCATTGTACTTATAGGCGAGGAGGACTTCAACAGCACAGAAAACTACCACGAGCTGGTGCTATATATCAGACAGAAAATACAAAACGTTACCCACACTACAGTCATATTGTGTTCACCAACATTCAAACAAGGGAGAAACAACGATATGTTCAACGCAAGAATCGAAGCGTTCAACCATCTACTGGATAAAGACGTCTTCGCGCATGAGTATGCCTATCTTATTGACTCGAATCTTCATTTGAACTACGACCTCTCCATGTTTCGTCGGATAAGTGGAGCTTTAAATAATGAAGGACTAAAACAGGTTTTCGAAGATGTTAAAGTCAGAATTACTAATATCAACAACTGGCTTACAAATTCAAACTCAGCTCTACATACAACAAGCATCCAAACAAGTCACACCCATGAATCCATCTCAAATTCGCAGATTCAAACGGGAGTAAACAACCAGAATTTTCGATCCCATTAATTTACTCTACCAGAATATAAGAAGCTTCAAAAATAAGCGTCATTTAATAGAAGTGGCAACACTAGAAGATAGCAACATTCAAGCTATCTGTCTGTCTGAAACGTGGATAACGGCACCAAAGAGGAAACTTTTGCAACTTGATTACTTTCAGTTAGCATCCTGTTTTTGTAGAGTTAACCGAGAAGGGGGAGGAGTATGTATCTTGGTAAAAAATAATATTGATTACAAAGAACGTAGAGACATATTACAAATGTCCATAGAATTTGTATTCGAAATATGCGCAGTAGAAATAAATAAATTAAACCTACTTATAATAACACTGTACTGGCCAAATAAGAATAGAGAGTCAGAATTATTCTTCAGCTCTCTTACAAATCTCTTAGAGTACATCAGTATTAAGGATAGGTCCAAAAATGTAATAATAGGAGGGGACTTCAATTTAAACGTATTAGAGCCTTGTAATTTGACAACAATATTATTAAATCTGATGAAGAGTTTTAACTTCGCCCAGCAAGTAAGAGAACCTACTAGAGTCACACAAAATACTTCAAGTTGCATAGACCTAGTTTTTAGTAATATGCACTATCATAAAGATAGATTTAGTACCAAAACAAAAGAATATGGTCTCTCAGACCATAAGGCAATTCTAATTAGTATTCCTGGAGATTTAATACGGGACAATATAACGTGGTATACAAAAAAAAAGAATTTTCTCGGCACAAAACATACAATCATTTAAAGAAGAACTACAAAAAATTAATTGGTCCGATTACATAAACCCCGCTCAAAGCGTAAACAAAAATTATACAGCATTTTACAATAAAATCAACGACATTTTAGAACGCACTATACCTAAAACTAAAATAAAAATAAAAACTAGAAAGAAAAACACGTGGTTGACGAAAGGAATAAGAACGTCATGTAAAAATAAACGCCTGTTAAAACACCTTGTCAATCAAACAAATAGCACCACCCTTATAAGCTACTACAAAACATATGAAAAAACATTAAAAAAAATTGTTCAAACGTCCAAAAAAATTAGCTATGCAAATAAATTATTAAAATCAACAAATGTAACGAAAACTATGTGGCAAATAATAAAAGAACGATCTAATAAATATACCAATAAACCAAAAAATAATATACAATTAAAAATGTAACGAAAACTATGTGGCAAATAATAAAAGAACGATCTAATAAATATACCAATAAACCAAAAAATAATATACAATTAAACATAAATAATAGACACACTGACGATCCCCTTACTGTCGCAAACCACTTTAATTATTTCTTTAGCACAGTTGGTGCTCCCGCAAAGGACAAACCTAAACCACTCGGCCGCCCAGTGCAGTCCACCACAGAAAATTCCATTTACATCCAGCTTACTGATCCAGTAGAAGTCTTCAACATAATAAAAAAACTAAAATCAAAACGTAGCTTTGGTTTTGATGAAATTCCACCAATACTCGTAAAAGAATGTGCTAAAGAACTGATTTCTCCATTGTCGTTTCTTATAAACCAGTCTTTTTCAGAAGGAATAGTGCCTGATTTACTAAAAACAACAATAATTAAGCCGCTACATAAAAAAGGCGACCGTTTAAACAGCAATAATTATAGGCCAATAGCATTACTGCCCACTTTTGCTAAAGTATACGAATCGGCAATGTACCTGCGTGTCTATGCCTTTTGTGAAAAATTCAAAGTTTTTAATGACCAACAAAATGGTTTCCGTAAAGGACGGTCCACAGCTCTGGCTGTATTCAACTACATAAATTACATATTAGACACTATAAATAATAAAAAACACGCAATAGGTATCCTCTTGGATATGACTAAAGCATACGATAGAGTCTTACATAACGTTCTAATTGCAAAGCTAAACGGAATTGGAATACGAGGTTCAGTACTGAGTTGGTTTATTTCGTATCTTTCTAACCGCGAACAATACGTAGACTTGGAGCATCAAAATCATGCCACCGGCGAAATCAGCTACACCAGATCCACAAAAACAATCCTGACACAATCAATCCCACAAGGCAGTGTCCTGGGGTGCTTCATGTTTTTGATCTACATAAATGACCTACCAAAATCGATTAATATCCCATGCACCCTTTTCGCTGACGACATATCGCTTGTACTACCGTGTAATGATGATATCGAACTTGTACAATTATTAAATTCAAATCTAACTAAACTAACAAACTGGCTCAATGATCATAATTTGGAGATAAACTTTAGTAAAACTAAACTCATGCAATTCAGACCTCACCAAAAACGCCCTCTTGACATAAACTACGCTTTTAATAAAACACCAATAGAACTCGTTGATTCCTACTGCCTCCTAGGAATTGAAATAGATAGCAACCTACATTGTAAAAATATCATATCAAGAAAGTGGCTAGTAAACTATCAAGCTTTACATATGCTCTATCGGAACTAAAGAGAACTACAAACAAAAAAAGTGCTCTATGTGCTTACTTTGCTTACGCACAGTCTTGGCTGTCTTATGGTGTCCTCCTCTGGGGCAACAGCACGGATGCAAATTATTCTTAATACAAAAGAAGTGTATCCGAATTATCGCTAACATTGACATAATGACGAGCTGCAGACCATATTTCGATAAATTAAATATTCTCATACTAACTTCACTTTATATATTAGAAGCATGCGCATTTGTGAAAAATAATGATCAACTCTTCCCCTTATACACAAGACCAGAAGGATTAAGACCACATAAAAGATTGGCAACATGCTCATCGAAATTACATTTAGTTCATTCAGGCCCCCGCTCGATGGCTGCCAAAATATTTAATTGTATACCGAAATCAATTCAGTCTATAGAAAAAATTAATGTATTTAAGAATGCCCTTAATAAATACTTAGTACGAAAAAGTTATTATACTCTACAAGAGTTTTTTGATGAACATGGCAAAAACTAGGTTTGGAGCTTGTGAGACTTGTGTTATTATATCTTAAGTAAAAGTAAAATATATTCTGTTATTGTTCTTGTTTTAGAGAGTCTATGAAAATTAATAATAAATAAAATAAGTAATCTAGGTAGTAAGTAAGAATTTAAGTTATAACCTTTTATAATCCTAAGTTAGCAGCGCCCTAGCAGGGTTCTTGTTTGTTCCTGAAAATACTTATCTAAGACCCGATGTACAACAAGAAAGCTAATAAACGTCTATTCTATTCTATTCTATTCTACTTTGGTAGACGATTATACTAGGATGGTATTTACCTACTTTATTCATTCCAAAACAGAGGTCAAAAACAAATTCTGTCTTTTTCAAACCTTTGTAGAGAATCAGTTAGATAGGAAAATCAAATAAAGAGTTTGTTAATAAAGAGTTTGTTGATTACCTCGAATCTAAAGGAATTCAACGTCAAACTACCACGCCATACAGTCCCCAACAAGTTGGATGTGCCGAACGTACTCATCGGTCGATAGTAGAAAAGGCGAAGTCGTTGTTGGCTGAGAGCTCATTGCCCACAGCATACTGGGAAGATGCTTTCCAGGTCGCCGTATATCTAAAAAATAGGTCCCCTCATCGAGCTTTAGGCGGGCAGATTCCTTTCGACAGGTGGTGGAGTCGTAGAAGTGACCTTGGTCATCTGAAAGTTTTTGGATGTAGAGCACTTGTCCATACACCGTCATGTCACAGGAAAAAGTTAGATTTGAAAGCGAAGGAAGCAATTTTTGTTGGTTATGCTGAAAATCCTAACACCTATATTTTTAGGGATCCATCTAACCCACGACATGTGTTTATGTCCAGAGATGCAACCTTTTTCGAAACTAGCTTTACGATGTTAAAGCAGAGGCAAGTGGAGCCTGTAATGCAGTCAGACCCTATATTATTACTCGAAGAAAGAGATCCTGAGACCGAAGACTGTCAATTCTTTGACTGTGTTCAGAGTGGTGGTCTTCCCGAAGCTGGATCACCTCGACCGGTAAATCAACAAAGTGCGGAAGCACCGGAAACTATTGTAGAACAAAGTCCCCCTATTGAGGATGTGGAGCCAGCAAGTTTGGACGAGGAACAACCTGCCCGTGAGCAGAGGTACCCCTCAAGAAATAGGAAACCACCTGATTTCCTGGCATATAATGTATCATCGGTTGATGCCAGCGATCCAACGACATACTATGAAGCTACTTATGCCGAGGTTGCTGATAAATGGCACCACGCGATGGCAAACGAGTATAACTCGTTGACCAAACTTTACACTTGGGACTTAGTTGATCGACCAACCAAAAAGGTTATACCCTGTAAATGGGTTTATAGAATTAAAAAGGATGCATATGGGAATATTACGAAGTATAAAGCGCGACTAGTCGTCAAGGGTTTTCATCAAGTAAAAGACATTGACTACGACGAAACTTTTGCGCCCGTGATCCGTCATTCTTCTCTTCGCACCTTATTTGCTTTAGCTGCGGAGATGGGTCTAAACATGAAGCATCTAGACGTTGATACAGCGTTCCTAAATGGAGATTTGGAAGAAGAAGTCTTTATGGAGCAACCCTTTGGATTTATACAAAAAGGCAAGGAAAACAAGGTTTGTTTGCTGAAGAAATCCCTCTATGACCTTAAGCAGGCCCCTCGAGCTTGGAACAAAAAGTTAAATGACACATTATTAAAAATAGGTTTTATGGGAACTCCTTCAGAGCCCTGCGTGTATACTAAACTTTTTTGTCAAGAACTCGTAATCTTGGGTATATTTGTCGATGATAATATTGTCTTTCATAAATCTGATTTGACGTTTGACATTGTCAAGAAAAATTTGTCAACATTCTTTGGAATCAAAGATCTGGGAATATTGAAGTCTTATTTGGGATTACAAATAAGATATGATTCTGAAAGCATCCAAATAAATCAGTCAAACTATATTTTAACATTGCTAGATAAGTTCAATATGCGTGAATGTAAGACTGTTAGTACTCCTTTGGTCAAAAAAAAACCAATGGAAAAGAGAACTGATGGTGAAATTGGTGAGTATCCTTACCAAAATCTAATAGGATGTCTTATGTACTTGACAGTGAACTCTCGCCCGGACATAGCTTATGTAACGAGCTATTTAAGTCAGTTCAATACGTGTTTCACTAAGGAACATTGGAATGCTGCAAAAAGGGTTCTACAGTACCTGAAGGGTACTTTAAATTACTCTTTGGTTTACAGAAGGGGTAAGTACTTGTATAAGACACATTGAATTTGGGGGAGGGGGCGTGGAGGGGGGGAGGGGTGGGGGAGGGGAGGTCCCCCCACCTACCCCCCCTTTTAGGAAACCACTAGTTTTTATGTTATAGAGGTCCAAAGATTGAAGAAAATGCCTACATTTTTTGGATTTCGGGGGAGTTGGAGGAGGAGAGGGGTTGGAGGAGGGGTTGCCAAGAGTAGGGGGTCGCCTCGCTCCGCTCCGCTTCGCTCCGGCTCCCGGGTCTGCTGTAACGTGTGAACCTAACAAACCTATCTTTAGTTTTTAAACAGGAAGTGACCTAAAGCAACCAATTTGGTTCTGATAAACTCTATAAAGTAGTTAGTAAGTAAACAAAGCCAAAGTCGTCCAGAGAATCACGGATAAAATGAGAGCGCAATAGAACATTCACGAAACACGGAAGGAATCGGAATGAAATGAGCAAGTAGGGGGTCGCCTCGCTCCGCTCCGCTTCGCTCCGGCTCCCGGGTCTGCTGTAACGTGTGAACCTAACAAACCTATCTTTAGTTTTTAAACAGGAAGTGACCTAAAGCAACCAATTTGGTTCTGATAAACTCCATAAAATAGTTAGTAAGTAAACAAAGCCAAAGTCGTCCAGAGAATCACGGATAAAACTAGAGCGCAACAGAACATTCACGAAACACGGAAGGAATCGGAATGAAATGAGCAAGTAGGGGGTCGCCTCGCTCCGCTCCGCTTCGCTCCGGCTCCCGGGTCTGCTGTAACGTGTGAACCTAACAAACCTATCTTTAGTTTTTAAACACGAAGTGACCTAAAGCAACCAATTTGGTTCTGATAAACTCCATAAAGTAGTTAGTAAGTAAACAAAGCCAAAGTCATCCAGAGAATCACGGATAAAACGAGAGCGCAACAGAACATTCACGAAACACGGAAGGAATCGGAATGAAATGTGCAAGTCATTATGTCAGAAAATACAAAATTGCTGACGCAAATTTCTACCATTACAACAAAATCTTGTAATTTCTACTAAAATCATGTACCAATATCCAACGTTGGAGCTTTTGAGTTTGACATTTGTCGTTCCGAGATTGGCCAAGTTGTAAAAATCGCGTAAACATATTTTATAATTAAAGTGCTAAAATGATGTTTCCTAAATCAGAAAATGGTATTAGAGGATAGCTAAGGACCCCCCCTAACCACCTAAGTACTCCAATCTTCAAATTTCAATGTGTCTTATATAAGACCCAACCCTACAGAAGATGTAAAGAACCTTTAAGAGGCTATTGTGATGCAGACTGGGCAAACTGTCCGATTGATAGGAAGTCATATACTGGCTATACCTTCAAGCTTAGTGGAGGACCAGTATCCTGGGAATCAAGGAAGCAACCTACTGTCGCTCTGTCGTCCACGGAAGCGGAATATATGGCGCTAGCGTCCGCCACAAAGGAAGCGTGTTATTTACGTCGATTCGTTCACGAAATAACAGGTAACCTTACCCCAGTTAGGTTAGCTACTGACAGCCAGAGTGCCATCAACCTCGTTCGAAATCCAATACACCACAACAGGACGAAGCATATAGATACCAGATTTCACTTTATCAGGGAAAAGGTATCCTGTGTTGTTCTCGAATACTTATGTAGTAGTGATATGCCTGCAGATGTCCTAACTAAGCCACTTGGGCCTGTTACACACAAAAGGTGTTAGGTTTATAAAATTAAGTCACAATCATCATTTATTTAGTTGCTCGATTGACATAAATCGAAACGGAACGTCGTTCGGTTTATTAAAAACGAGTGGCAACGAATACTATAAAAGGGTGAGCAAACTGACGGTCGGGCACACTTTGTCGGAGCACGCACTGAGCACGGACGTCTAGAAGTTGGAATAAATATTTGCTGAATCACGTGCTGAGTTTCCATTGGCCTTCCGTTGGTTGATCCCAGATATCCTAACATTTCAGAAGTGGGATGTACACACGTCATTTTAAAAGAAAATAAGTACCTACTGTTTTCCTTGTACCTCAAAGCCGGAACGCTCATCTAATCGCCTGAACGATAAATAAAACCGATGACAAATATCTTCAATGCACCACGTGTCAATCAACGCATGAGTTTGTGTTATGATGATAAAACCAATGGACATAACGGTAAAATTGGGGTTACGAGGTTTCAGAATTAGAGCTATTTTTTTGTTCATTTATTTTTGAGTTACTATTAATATTTTTCCGAGATCCCACTTTCTTTATATATTTTTGAAAATGCCTTCCAATTTTTCCAAAAATGCGAATGGTTCAGAAGATAGTACTCGTTGAGGTAGGGGTTTCCTAAAGGGGTCACAATTTTGGTAATTTTTGACCTACGGGGCTCCGTTTTCGAGATATCTTGATTTTTGTTAATTGACAACAAATTCCATCATATTGAATTCTAATACTGCTTTGTTTTCGGTTTCGAGTTGGAAAACATGCCTCGGGATGACGAAGAGACGGGAAGGCGTTTGACAACGCCCGATAGAAGAGACCCTGGGTCGAGCCGGGAGTTTCCCAGGCGCAGTCGCAGTCCTACTCGCCGTGAGAGCGACTACCGCAGTCGCAGCAGGATGCGTACCCCTGAGCTCAGGCGAGTGCAGGAGGTGGAATTGCAGCGTGAGCGGTTGCGTGCGCTGGAGGATGCGCTAGTCAGGGAGTGCAGCCTACCGCGACGCAGCGCGGCGGAACGGGAGTCTCGCAGCCGTTACCGGAGGAGTACAAGACACACTCATGATCGCGATGTGGCTGACGCTGGCGCAGCACGCGAGAGGAGCGACCTTCGGGAGCGTGCGCCAATCGATGAGTCATCTCGACGTGAAAAGGAACGCGCTTCGGGATTTGGAGGTCATGCCAGGTCAGGAAGTCCAATTTTCACGTCCAATGATCTCATGAATCTCATCAAATCCTTGGGTCATCTAAAGCCTCAACCGCAGACGTCGGCAGTGGCCATTCCATTACACTCAAATACCCACAATATGAATCATAAGAACATCCTTCCTGATTTTGATCCTTCATCAAAAAGTCAGAGGATTGATATTTGGATCAAAAAGGTGAATGAGTGTGCCACTGTGTACGGTTGGGATGAGAAAACGACAATACATTTCTCTATGCAAAAACTCCAGGGTCTGGCAAAAGTGTGGTACGAAAGTCTTAATTCAATACTGTTTAGCTGGGCCGAATGGGAACAAAAGTTGTTAAATGCTTTTCCTTTTGAGCAAAACTATGGCCAGACCTTGGAGGAGATGCTCAAGAGAAAAAGTAAATTTAATGAGCCTCTAGAGGTCTATTACTATGAAAAATTAGCACTATTGAATCGGTGTGATATCGTCGGTAAACACGCCGTAGAATGTATCATTCATGGGTTGAGCGACAGGACTATGAAATCTAGCGCTAACGCTTTGCGGTGTACAGACCCTGACCAACTCCTTCAGTTCTTAATGAGTAATAAGGACTCACCCCAACCGATAGACCGATACATTCCCAGGACCAAAACTGACGCGTCAACTAGTAATCACACGAATCAAAGACCTCTCAGATCAGCGACAAACTCAAACTACGAACTGTTTTGTTTTAATTGTAAAGAAAAGGGGCACCCATACCTTAAGTGTCCTAAGCCATTGATCATATGTTCAAAGTGCCGTAAAGTTGGACATAAAACAGAAAATTGCACCCCTAAGCTAGACACCGACACAAGAAACAACGCACCAAAAACAATGCGTATACTGACGACTAACACCAACTCTAAATATATTAGAGAAGGCTTAATAAACGATGTTCCCACTAAAGCATTCGTAGATTTTGGCAGCGAAGTTTCCCTCATCCAAGAAACTTTAGCAAAATCAATGGGGCTTATATGCCATGAATCTCCAACGCCATTGAAAGGATTCGGCAATAGTGTTATACATTCTTTCGGAGGGGCAAAAGTTAATGTAATTGTTGATGGCGTTGGTGCAGATGTCGTGTTTCACATTGTGGAAGATAAATTCCTTGACTCTCCTTTGTTAATCGGACAAACATTCACAGAACAACCCCATATAATGGTAATAAAGAATGCTGATGACTTGAGATTTTACTGCATTAAAGACGAGCTACCGTTTCCACGATGTGATAAACTCAATGACACCGATGTCAGCTTGCATACTATAAGCACTACGAAATTGTATGGACCAGCCAGGGTTAAGACACGCACTAACACTATTTTCGATGGGAGCGTTGATGAGTGCTTGGAGAGATTGGAGAAGGTCTTAAAACTTATTGAGCAAGCCAACCTGACTCTTAACCTTTCCAAGTGCGATTTCCTCCAGAGCCAAATAAATTATTTAGGGTATGAGATCAGCGCTAAAGGTGTACGCCCCGGAGACAAAAAGATTCAATCTGTTGTGAATTTTCCACGTCCAACTAATCCACACACTATCCGACAATTCCTGGGTTTAGTCGGATACTTTAGAAAATTCATACGAAACTTTTCAGCGTTATCACACCCACTAAATAAGCTGTTGAAAAAGGATGTGCATTGGTTGTGGACAGAGGAACAGGAAACAGCTTTCGAGGTTTTAAAAAACCAGCTAGTAGACCGGGCAATTTTAGCAATCTACGACCCTGAGGCCGAAACTGAGTTGCACACTGACGCCAGTAAGGTTGGCGTTGGCGGTATTTTATTGCAACGAAGTCAAGACAGCGATTCACTCAGGCCTGTTGCATACTACAGTCGCCAAACCTCACCAGAGGAGAAACATTTTCATGCATATGAGTTGGAAACTCTTGCCGTGGTGTGTTCTTAAAAAAAATTCCGAGTATATCTCCTCGGGAAGAGTTTCAAAATTGTCACGGACTGTAGTGCGTTGCATTCGACATTTTCGAAACGCGATCTAGTACCACGTATTGCACGATGGTGGCTACTCCTACAGGAGTATCATTGCTCAATAGAATATCGTGCGGGGTCGAAAATGTCGCACGTTAATGCTCTGTCGCGAAATCCTGTAGATTCTTGCGAACAGACTGATGATGTTAGTGAGGCATATCCTAGCGTGATGAAGATCAGGAAGGATGATTGGCTGCATACGTTGCAGATGGGAGACACTGAGCTATGTCGCAAATGTGACATCATAAAACATGATTTGGATGCGGAAGGGTTAAAATATATAAAAGATAACTATGTTATTAAAGACGGCAAATTATATAGATGTATAGACGGTGATAAGGCTAACTTACGATGGGTTGTTCCGAAGGGGGCAAGGTGGCAGATCTGTCGATTGAATCACGATGAGATAGGACACTTCGGGGTGGAAAAGACATTGGAGCGTATTAGAAAGGCTTACTGGTTTCCTAAAATGTCTTGAATGCGCGTACTCTAAGAAGTCTACTACAAACGAAAGCCTATTACACACGATCGACAAGGTAGAGGTTCCCTTCCATACCTTGCATATTGACCATCTTGGGCCATTTGTGCGTTCAAAACGAGGTAACAGTTACCTTTTGGTAATAGTAGACTCCTTTACCAAATTCGTGTTCATCAAACCGGTCCGCAACACTAAAACTCAGACGACTGTTAAAGTACTAAACGAGACCTTCTATACCTTTCGGAATCCTGATCGTATAATCAGTGATCGCGGAACCAGTTTCACGTCATACGCTTTTAAACACTATTGTTCAGAAAAGGGAATACGACATATTTTAAATGCCGTCGCCTGCCCAAGGGCTAATGGGCAGGTAGAGAGATACAATCGTACGATTCTTGGGTCTCTGACGGCACAAAATCTGAATTTTGACGAGAAAGACTGGGATGATAAGGTAGGTAGAGTGCAGTGGGGCATTAACAATACTATTCACAAAACGACAGGTAGGAGGCCGGAACTAAGATGAATGCAGAAATTAACCCAATACTGAATGAAGTTGTACGGGATACCCAAGACGATGTAGACTTAATTACTATTAGAGAATGTGTTAAGGATAAAATTGATGATGAGCAGCAAACATTAAAGCATAGGTACAATAAAAACCGGCGTCCTGCCCGTGTTTATAGCGAAGGGGAACTAGTAAAAATTACGAGGGTTTCATACAATAACGATGGAAAGAGCAAAAAGGTTACAGGGTCGCTGCTATACCCGGGCTTAGCAGCGCCAAAAATAAGCGTAAAACTACCGTGGCATCTGATCGCATGAGGCCCTGGGTACATGTAGCGGCTCTAGATATTCACGAAGAAGGTGAAGAAAGTGATAAGGAAGAATGTAGTGATAGTGAGGGTGATAATAATAGTGATAGATAATAATATACACATATATTAAGTAGACAATGGAAAGATTAGACATGCATTAATGAATAGATGATCCAAATGTTAATAATAATATTTTGTAATGAGATGGTGAGACGTGATAATTAAGTGTCTTTTATGTAATGATTGTTTTGGAAGAATGTGATCAGGATGGTTCACTGCTATCCCATCAATTATTGATTGGATTTAGGCGTGTTTTGTGAGAAGGAGGGTTCGCACGATACGCTTACTGATACTGATTAGCTAAACACTTGTGAGAAGGAGGGTTCACAAGACTGCTGTTGCCTGTGAGAAGGAGGGTTCACAGGTGACGATAGAAAATAGTAAGAGAGTAGAATTTAGTGAGAAGGAGGGTTCACAAAATTCTTGTTGCCTGTGAGAAGGAAGGTTCACAGGTGACGACAGAAAATAGTGATAAGATTAGAATCTTGTGAGAAGGAGGCTTCACAGGATTACCTTTGTGAGCAACTTGTGAGAAGGAAGTATCACAAGTTGCCTCTATTAGTTAGAATCTTGTGAGAAGGATGGTTTACGAGATTACCATTGTTAGCAACATGTGAGAATGAGGGTTCACAAGTTGCCTTCGACTCTTTGTGTAAAATTATTATTTGTAAAATCAATTAATTTTAAATTAATTCAATTAAATATTCAACTTTGTGAATAACTGAAATAATAATTTTTGATATTTGTCTATGTAAAAGGTCATGAAAGTTTCTTGTTCACTGTATAAATTTATGGATGTATTTAATATTGTATTTTCCCCTTAGTGCGTGCTCTTCGGCTGAATATGCCTGGCCGAATGTTAGGTTAGGCTTGCCGCCTGCATGCTTAGGGACAAGCATGTCGTCAGGATGGTCGAATGTTAGGTTTATAAAATTAAGTCACAATCATCATTTATTTAGTTGCTCGATTGACATAAAGCATCTGCCTCCGGCGTAGTGACCAGGAAACAGGCCACTCAGTCGCAGGGCAAGAAGAAGCAAGGTTAGACCCTCTTCGTCTGTCTCTAAACCAATCAGATTCAGCATTCCGATCCCCCGGTGGGACAGTGCTCATGTCGTGATCCTTTTCTCTACTAGTAAGGTTTTGCGAGGTAGTAGCAACTATTTTTATTTTAAATTTCAAGTCCACTCGATTTATTTACAACTATTGACAGCATATTGACACATTTTTTTTTTTTGGTTCATTTGCCTTGTCAGGCAGGCAAAGGTTTCTAGACCATACAGCCTTGCATACTGACACAGTATGATAGTTTTTTTTTTTTTTTTTAACTGCCATTGTGCGGCTTTTGAAGTCGCGGTCCCTCTTGCGCTTACCTTTTTGCTGTGGATTTTATTCTATTGTTAGCGCTATAGTTTATTGCTTTCTTATTGTGTAAAGTGTGTGTGTGTGTGTGTGATGTTTATTTACAATGTAATAGTAGGTTTTCTGATTTCTTACAACAATCCATGCCTGGTGAGGGTTTAGGTCACCCCATTGGTTTATATTAGTCTTTTTTTTTTCTTTTGATTCCTTAATAATTATATATTTTCTGCTAGGTATATTCCTATACCTAGTTATATATTTATATTATATTATAGTATATTATTTTATCTACATATTATGAATCTCAATAACGATAGCTTCTTGTCGTGTGCGTCTAGCGATGAATTTGTAAGTGCAGAAAGTGACATTTCCAGTGTGGAAGAACCACTTTCTGGCAAACTCAGAACTGTCTTTGGTGGGTCTGGGAAGAATCTGAACATTGTGCACATCAATGCTCAGAGCATTCACACGAGCTACACCGATCTTATCGAGGCTTTTAGTGACCAACATGTGGACGCTATCCTTGTCTCCGAGTCATTCCTGAAGCCTTCACTCTCCTCATCTATGTACTCTCTTCCAGGCTTCAGGCTCTACAGGAATGACAGAGTCGGGAAAGCGGATGGAGGTGTTGCTGTTTACCTGCGTGCGGATATTCCGTGCAAGGTGATCAGCGCATCCCCTAGCCAGTACTCCGAGTCTGCCGAATATATCTTCCTCGAAATTCTTCTTTATCACAATAAGGTGCTTCTTGGTGTTGTTTATAGCCCCTCTCTCCGTGTTGATTATTTCGACACCTTTGAATCTATTCTTAATGATTTGACCCCACTTTACGATGACACTCTCATTCTTGGGGATTTCAACACTTGTCTCCTCAAAAATTTCTCGTTCAGCCAAGCTTAGGTCAATAGTAGATTCATACAATCTGCACATTTTGCCGCTTGCGGCCACCCATTCCCAGCCACATTGCTCGCCCTCTCTTCTTGACATCATAATCATTTCCAACCTGGATAAGGTGGCCACTCATGGTCAACTTAACTCACCTTTTTCTTTTCACGACCTCATTTACGTCTCATATAAAATTAGGTCCCCTAAGTGCAGAACCAAATTTATTGAAACTCGCAGCTTCAAAGCCATCAACCTGGATTCCCTCAAGTCTGATGTTTCACTGGTCGATTGGTCCCCTGTCATCTTGAGCGAGAGCGTTGATGACAAAATTCACAGCTTCAATACAATTGTCCTGGGACTTTATGACAAACATGCTCCCATTAAAAAAGTTAGAGTGAAGCACCTGCCTGCTCCCTGGCTAAACGATGATATCAAGCGACTTATGACCAAGAGAGATCGGGCTAAGTGCAGGTACAAAAAGGATCCGACAGATGACAATTTTCTCACCTACAAATCGCTTCGAAATCGTTGCAATCGTCTCTGTCGCGACGCCAAACGCCGCCACATCTTTGAGTGTATCGAAAGGTACACTCCTGCTCAGGTGTGGAAATTTCTCAGGACACTTGGTATTGGCAAGTCCCAGGCCCAGGACACGCATTCAGGTAATGTCGATCTCAACGCTCTTAATCAATTTCTCTCCGCACCGCCCGTTGTGATGGACTCTACCGTCAAGCAAGCCACTCTTCGGAGCCTGCGTTCTAGGTCACTTCCCAACACCACTCCCTTCAACATGAGATATGTCGGAGTTGACACAGTTAAAAGGGCATTGTTGGCGATTAGCTCCAAAGCAGTCGGACATGACAACATCTGCCTAAAAATGATCTTCACTATCCTAGATGACCTGCTTCCGCCCATAACGCACATTTTAAATTTTTCCCTTTCAAACTGCTCCTTCCCTACTGCTTGGAAACATGCACTAGTTATCCCTCTCCCTAAATCATCCAATCCCACCTGCTTCAAAGAATATCGCCCGATTTCCATCTTGCCGATCCTATCAAAAGTCCTCGAATCCATTGTCCATACCCAGTTCTCCCAATATCTATCCTCTAACAACCTATTAAATCCTTTTCAATCAGGCTTCAGACCGGGTCACAGCACAGTTACGGCTCTACTTAAAGTGACGGATGATATTCAGGTTGCCATGGATCAGAAGCAGCTTTCGTTGCTTACCCTGCTCGACTTCAGCAGTGCCTTTAACTGTGTTGACTTTGACATTCTCGTTGAACTTCTCAAATCTCTTAATCTCTCTTCCCATTCTATCAGCTGGTTCGACTCATACCTTCGTGACCGTAAACAGCGTATCAAATCGGAGACGACTTGCACGGATTGGTGTGACCTCACCTCCGGTGTCCCCCAAGGTGGCATTCTCTCTCCTCTTCTATTTTCTATATTTATTAACTCCATCTCCGATGCCCTCTCATCTTCTTATCATCTTTACGCGGATGACTTACAAATCTATCGCCACTTCTCTCCCGATGATGTAAACTCCGCTGTGGAGGCGTTAAACGCTGACTTAGAGGGTATTAGAGGATGGGCCTCGTCATTTGGGCTACTGGTTAACCCAAACAAGTCCCAGGCCATGATTATAGGTACCAGACACTCACTATGTTTGTTAAAGCAACAGTCTGTCCCTCCTGTATCTTATAACGGTACCGTAATCATGTATAGCGACACAGCGAAAAACCTGGGTGTTGTTTTCGATAACCAGTTAAACTGGTCAACGCATATCAGCGAGGTCAGCAGGCGAGTTTACGCTACCTTTCACTCTCTCAGGAGACTTCAGAACTTTCTTCCTCGTCAGACCAAAATTATTCTCGCCCAGTCTCTTTTACTTCCCCTCATTGACTATGCTGATGTTTGCTGGGTAAGCGCAAATGAAGAGCAACTGAACAAACTCGAACGACTTCAAAACCTCGGGATTCGGTTCATCTTCGGACTGCGAAAATATGATCACGTTTCTCAACATCGCAGGGAGTTGAATTGGCTTCCGATTCGTCTTCGACGGGACTCTCATATCCTATGCCTGCTCTACAATATTTTGTGGAACCCTCGGTACCCTAACTTCCTGCGTGATCGCTTCGAATTTCTTTCTTCATGCAGGCCTCGGAGAACTCACATGGCTACTATGCTTAAAGCCCCACAACGCTCCACTGCAACCTTCGAGCACGGGTTTAGAATCCGCGCTATACGGCTGTGGAATGAACTTCCCTGCACCATCAGGGACAGTCCATCACTGAATATCTTTAAGAACCGACTAAAGAAGCACTATCTTTCACTTTCTATTTAGCTATATAATGTATTAGTATTAGTATATTTGTAAGATATTTATTGATATGCTGTATTTATGTAACTGTGTATGTAGTCTATATTTCTTATCAATAGGGTTTTATGTATGTGTAATATGTATTATATTAGAATATAGTCTTAATTGTACGCGCAATTCTTTCCCTTACCTATCATCTCCGTCTCCTATCCAACATGGTTTGCTGGAAGAAATCTCTTTTTAGAGATAAGCTCGCCTTTGTACATGTTTTTTCTATCATAAGTTATCTGTATGTCTGTTTTGTTTAGTACAATAAAGAAATTACGAAATTACGAAAAATCGAAACGGAACGTCGTTCGGTTTATTAAAAACGAGTGGCAACGAATACTATAAAAGGGTGAGCAAACTGACGGTCGGGCACACTTTGTCGGAGCACGCACTGAGCACGGACGTCTAGAAGTTGGAATAAATATTTGCTGAATCACGTGCTGAGTTTCCATTGGCCTTCCGTTGGTTGATCCCAGATATCCTAACAAAGGTGTATAGTTGTTTTAGGACTACAAACTTAAGTTTTTTTTTGTTTGTCGAGCACAACATCGATTAAGGGCGGCTGTTGTAGATGCTGCTATAATCATTGTTGTGTAGACTCTTTTAAGTTTACTTCATAAATCTCAGACATATTCTTTCTGACATATTTTCTAATATTCAATGTACAAACATTGAATATTAGAAAATATTTAGATTTATCTTTGTCACTTCAAAATAAACTTTCCAAGCAATCACACCAATTTTTTCATTCCCATATTAGACCACTATATTTCCAAATTACAACACTCTCTCATGCCACCTAGCGAGCTAATTGGAAGCTTTGTTTTTGATAGTAACTGTTATCGTTTCGTTATCACGAAATTATGCTATGACCCACCTCTAGCTCTGATTGACGATGGCAAAAATCACGTAATTATAGAGAATAAACTAACAACTATTAATTATTTAATAATTTCCTACAAGTTCTCAAAACTAGATAGTGACACAGTAATTTATGAATTAATATTTCAATGTCATTGGTTTTTAGCCATATCCATTGATATTCAATTGAGTTAAAATTTTGCATGCATATTAAAATGCGATGCCAATGCAATATTTTCATGAAGTGAAGTTGATCTGATGATGGAGCCGGAAGGTAACCATGGGAACTCTGTAATACTACAACGCACCCCCATCAAGTTTGGGATCGTTTGATAACTCTTGACAAGTACTTTGGTCCTGGGTGATATCTAGGGTCTGATGATAGAGCCGAAAGGTGACCATGGGAACCCTGTAATGATTCGACGCAATCCCAACAAGTTTGGGCTAGTTTGATTGGTCTTGACAATAAGTACTTGTTTTTTTTCGACGAATATATATATAATACACAGTGTGAATCTTAATAGAGAGCACATAAAGATCTGTGTTGAAGAACATCTAAATTTATCGACAAAAAAAAATCTCATCCCTCCCAATTTTATTTTGTAGCCATTTTAATATTGAAATGCGCTATCCCAAGATAGTATGGTACCAATACCAACTGCAAAATAACATAAATAACATAACATTTACATACAGGCACATACATTGCTTCCGGCCCCACACTAGGATAGCCTGTATCGTGGGAACCAGAAACAGCGACGTCACACACATATAAACGTCCATGACCTGGGGCTTCTTTTTTTATTTATTTTTTCACACCCAGCCGGGGATCGAACCCGGGACCTCTCGCATGGTAGGCAGAGCCACAACCGCTGCGCCACAGAGGTCGTCAAAAACATATTATAACTTTGGAATGGAAGGGGTTTTCATAGTGAAACTGACTGATTCGTAATTATGAAAGACACGTAGGCTCACAGTAATAAAAAATTGCAGAGAAAGTTGTAACTGTTAACTAATATTACGCTTTGTTTATGAAATAATAGTGTTTTTTTCGAGAGTTTTTGAGTAATTGCAGATTTCCACAAAATTTGGTTCCCAAAATTGAGTTATTTTATTACGGAATATTATTTTTCATTTTGTTAGCTTTCAGACGACACCAAAATTGTGTTTCATTGTCAAAATGTTTAGATTACTAAACTTCAAAAATTCTGAAGACCTGTGGTAAAAAATACTAAATCTGGTGTAAAAATTGGCGTCCCACAAGGTTTCATATTAGGGCCTTTCTTATTCCTGGTATATATTAACTATCTGCCTTTCATGGGGGAGAAATTGACTGACATAATATTGTATGCTGATGATACTTCAATGGTGTTCAAAATTGAGCGACAAAAGAAGATCTTTAACCTTGAATGGTTCACAGAATTGATAACAAATTGCAGTGGGGACCCCACATATCTATGTGGGGTCCCCACTGCAATTTATCTAAATTAGCTGGTAAATTAAGTTCTGCGGCTTACTCTGTTAGTAACATAAGACAAAGCACGGACGTGGCTACATCTAGGCTAGTATTTTTTTTACTTTCATAGTGTCATGACCTATGGTATCTTGTTTTGGGGGAAAGCAGCGGATATCCAAACTATTTTTATTTTGCATCAAAAATCTATTCGAGCAATTTATAATTTAAAACGAACAGACTCCTTAAGAGAGCTTTTTAAAGAAATTGACATTATATTTTCGAAAATATAATGTATGTACGCAACAAACTTACAAAATTTTCCATACTTAGCGATAGCTGTAATGTTAACCTAAGAAATAATCATAGACTATGTGCGCCCCGGTTAAGACTCGGGAAGGTTAGAAATTCTTTCAAGGGTCAGTGCATTCTCTACTACAATAAAATACCTCTGGAGATTTTGAAATTGCCATTTGAGCAATTTAAAAAGCATGTTAAAGCGACTTTGTCGTAAAAGGAATATTACAATGTTCAAGATTACTTAAATGACGGGACTGTAAGGGGTTAATCTAGCTCAACACAGACCTTGCTGTTAATATTTTTTTAATTATTTAATCCTGTTTATTAATCATATATTTTTTTCATATTTGTATTAGTTAAGCACAACCAATTTTTAAAAAGATCTAATAATCAATCTGTAGGAGTTTCTACGCCCTTCCTCTCCCACAGTGGTCCAATGTAGAGAAGAGGAAAAAATGACGTTTGCTAAGTATATGTAAATATCTACAATAATAAAGTACTTTGACTTTTGACTTTAAAGTATTAAAGAACTTTGGCTTTGACTTTGACTTGTGGGACCATTTTTCGGGACAAAACTGAACTTTCGATGCGGTTTTTTTAATTAATCAGCTATAAGGTCAGAGCAGGTTCTTACGGTCGTAGGCCACCAGGGGGCACTGCAATAGCCAGGATGGTTGACGTTTGAAGGCTTCTCAGAAACTATTTAGCCATTTCCGATGCGGTTTATTGCAGTTTAATAGCCGTAAGGTTTCATTAATGTTTAGGGGGTGTTTTAATTAATTAATAAATATTTATTTATATTTTAATATCTCTGTTATTTATATTTTAATTATTTTATTATGACATTTGAGACTCTTTACATCTCTCAGAAACAATAATTAAGTAATTTTTTTTCTGATAATATGATACAAATAATAATACCAAATGTTCTGTAAAAAATGAAATGAAATGACATGTGAAAGTGCCCTTGTGGCCTTTTTACAGAATAAACGTTTTGAGTTTTGAGTTTTAAATAGTTATTTACCTTCAGTTCATAACGTTATAAAACTCAAAACCATTTTTCCGAAAATCACAATCCAATGTTTTCGCCTGCAGAAACATTACCACGGACGGGAAGTACCGGCCACCGGGGGTTTTATTAGTAAAATAGATCGAAATATAGTCTAGTATATACAGTGATTATGCCCACTACGTAAGTAAACGCAAATGGTGCATTGGTGCTTGGTGACATAAGGTTGAAGTTTTGAAAAACCCAAACGCGCACATTAGCTGTCAAGGAAGGGGTTAAATAATTTGTTCTCAAATATTCAAACATGGCTCTTTCTTTTTAACACTTTTGTCATCAGAACATTAAAAGTATCATCATCATAAATCAATCAGCCTACTAGCAACAATCTTTCCGCAATCCTGATTGATCTTTTATCTGCTCAAATTATTAATTATATTGTATGAAATCAATGACGATAATACTAAATCCCTCACTTATCTTTGCTAAGTCGATAGAAAGGTACCAACACTTACAACTACAACACATTAAGTACCAACCTATCGGTCCCTTCGTAACCGTTTAGATAATTTCTGTGCTGAGCTGTACCTACCTATAAACTACTTTTTACATATTTGGTAATGAACTAATGACCCTGTGATTACTTGTCTGTAGCGTTCTGTTTACATTGTGAATAACGTAGAATTGGTCAAGAGGTTTCTTACCTTTACTCCAAAACCCTTTTCGGACTTCAAGTCGGACATCCTCAAATGAAATGTTGATAGTGTCTTCCAACAGGGAAGTGGAAACTGTCTCCCCAGACTCCGCAGCTGAATTGTCGCTCATCTTGATGCCACTTTAAACTTGGATAGAAATATAAATAACTGATAACATGTTTGATGATATGGAACGTGTTTCACATACTTAGATGTGAACACAAAGAGACTGTCCGAGTGTTGTAAACAAAGAGTTTTCGCGCGTAGCTACGCTCGCACACGGCCTGCGTCGACACTCTGATGGTACCAGTACAACACTAAACAGCAGTAAAGATAAAGAATCGGTTGACTGCCTCTATCGCTATGTTAATACTCTTTGGACTGGTTGTAGCGCCGAAAGTGTTGCTAGATAGGGCAAGAGTTATTAAGATGATTTAATTAGTTAATAAAGATTGATACATATTTTTTCTTGCTTATTAAGACACTTTTACTGCTGGATGCATTGTCGGGCAAGAGCTATTAAGATGATTTAATTAGTTAATAAAGATTGATAAATATTTTTTCTTGCTTATTAAGACACTTTTACTGCTGGATGCATTGTCGGGCAAGAGCTATTAAGATGATTTAATTAGTTAATAAAGATTGATAAATATTTTTTCTTGCTTATTAAGACACTTTTGCTGCTGGATGCATTGTCGGGCAAGGTAGCAATGACAGAATACTAAGGGTCTTGTAATCATGAATAAATATAAATTGAAATCTTCAAAACATTAATTAAATTAAATTAAAAACTCAAATCATCAAGCAAGTAGGCAAAAATAATGCAAGTCAAACACATAAGTCTCATGAATAGGGAGAAAAATAAAATTAATCAAATATGATCAACTAAACTATTGAAATGAGTAACTGGTTTGAGTTGGAAAAAGAAATCCCTTTCAAATAGTGATAATTGGCTTAATCTCGCACAGGAAAAGGAAACTGCATTAACTCTAACAGTCCTTCGGAAATATACGCCTGTCAGCAAAGTTAGCGTAAGTAAAGTAAAGTAAAATAAAATAAAGTAAGTAATCAATCTGGACCCTACCCAAATCTTGATACACAGGCCAGAATTGAGTTCCACTACATTAGTTATTTTCACACGTAAACTCTCTGTACGTACTAATATTAGCTAACGACTTTGTTTTTTTACTAAAATGTTTTAATGTTAATTAAACATTCTATTCAAGAAACACGGTAACGCAAACAAAGATGTAATCACATGACCTTCTTTACCACAAGCGAAATATGAAGAGAGGGAACCAAACGTCGCCTAAATGTTAGTAAATTCCTCTACATACGGCAACATTTACACTATTAGCAACGCAGTCAGACAGACCGACTTATCTATTCTACGGAACACGTATACTTTATAACGTAGCCATAGGAGTCATGATAAGTGGCGATTATCTGAGCACTCGTATCGGTCAATCATTCTGCAGTCTGCAGTATGAAGTCATATTGCTGCCAGCCAGCTGATGGTATGGTTGCTTTTTTGGGACAGGGTGTATCAAAAGATGTAATATTACATTGAAAACTGAACTAACCAACCAACCTCTTAAAGAAGGATGTAGCAAATATGAGGTCTCCAACCGCCCCATTAACATTTGTCTATTCTATACCTCATGTAACAGATACACACTTTGAACTAAATTATCCTCTACCATGTCCTGTTTATTGAGGCGACTTCCTCTCCCAAATCTCCTCGTACTTTTAGTGAATTCTAGTATGTCGCTGACTTTGAGGTTTGCAAAGTCTTCTTCCTTGATTTTATCCAACCCTAGTGTTCGCCATGTTATGTTTCAATATATTACGCATTCTACCAAAAAGTGCTAACTAATTTCCTCCAAGCCACTTAGGGGCATGAAGGATTTGGTTCAAGCTTAAGCCTAATAAGTGCCTATTTGGTTTAAAGTTACCTGTCACCATACCTAACAGAGTTGCAAAGTTATTTCTACTAAGTTTCAATAAATACCTTCCTTGTGATGAACACCTTCGACTGTCTCCAGTCTTTGTTGTGATTTCATTCTCGGTTCGCATCACGCGTGACTTTAAAGTTGAAGAAATATTTGGTGAGAGTTACTGATATGGGCAATCTGGGTTCTGGCTTAATTAATCGCTTGTCTGCACCGTTTCTTGCCAGATCGGCCGCTTTTCCATTTCCTTGGATCCCTTCGTGATCCATGCAATAATTGCTTCCGATGTAGATACTTCCCAAAGGGGTGCAGATGTATTCATTGGTTGTCTTGACGCCTTTAATGGTGCTTTACTATCTGAATACAATAAAAGTCTTATTTTCGGTTTCTTCATTCTAGATTACATGGAAACATTGGCAAAATTAATGCAGTTTTTTTATCTATCGGGTTAAGTAGGATAAAAATATGTACTTTCCCCCCCTACGGGGCGAGGGTCTCCCTCTGATGTGTCCCGAAGCTCGGTTTTTGTAAAGAGTGTTGTAATGAAATAACCCTTGATAAATTTACTATGATGTTATTTTAATTTATTTATTTATTTAACTTGTTATTATGTATATGAGATAGTTTATCTGTGTTTATTATTTACCTATGTAATACATTTTATGACAATAAACTTATTTTAAGCAAACCCGAAGTTGGTTTTATTTCGTTCCATGTTTAATAACACCTCATATCACATATACATAACATATCACTCATAGTTTCTGCGCACCACGTTTTTTTTAAATATTTATCGTTTTTTTTGCTGAAACTTTAAGTTTTCAAATCAAATATGTGTGTCTTTACAAAATATGCTCTTGAAAAAGAGTCATAATTGACCGAGCGAGCGAAGCGTCCAGTTTCGAGACTGGCCAAAAATGCCTTTGTCCGGCTGTTTGTTCACGCCTTCAGGTCGCAATTTTCAACCGATTTTGACGAAAATTGGCACATAAGTTCCTTGATTTATTAAGTATTTTAATCGATCGAGATTTTTGATTGGGTGACAATAGGGGGAAAAGGGGGGAATGTTGCTGTAGCGGCATTTATCGACGGATTCAATCAATATTCATCATTCATAATCAAAGATAGGCACACTAATATTTAATTCTACCCAAGATGTTGCGAAAAAAAAACCAAAAGAGGGGAGTGGAGTAGCACTTCGAAGCCGTTCAAAGTTCCCTCATTTTGTCACTGACTGACTCATCATCGATAGTCAAAATTCAAATTTTCTTGACTCTTAAATTTCATGCTGCTGCATTTTTTTTAATTTCTTGAACGAGCGTGCAAAGCGTCTCCGTTTCAGGATTAGGCAAAAATGCTTTCGACTGTCCGGATACACTTCCGGATGTTATCTTTCACAAGCCGCATTTCTCAACTGATTCTCGTGATATTTTGCGAGCAGCTTCTATAATGAAAAGGATTTTGTTTTCGATTCAGTTTTTAGAATTTTTAAATGGCGGAAATGTGGGGGTTTATAATTTCAAAAAACCTCCACACAAAAAACGAATGAGGTGTGTTGGATTTGTAGAGACGTCACGAGTAACAGGCTATATAAATTTAGTGAAAAGTCAATAGGTTGGGGTTAATACCGCAATATATCGTTTACAAAGTTATTGGTTCGGCGATTTTCTTACTCTGTGTACGTAACCAGATGCATCCATAAGTTTATTTTAATAAGTTTTATTAAAAGAACTCACAGAGCCTCTTATTTATTTACAATGCAATAATTACAGGTGTCCCTACTACGAGAGCATGGTAGAAAGGACTTGGACAAAAGGTCATAGAAAAAAAACCCAGAATCGCCAGCGACGAAATGTATAATAAACCGGTCAAGTGCGAGTCCAAATCGCGCACGAAGGGTTCCGTACCACCGTTCAATGGAAGCGATGGTGTGGAGTGAATAGTTTGGATTTTACACAGCAAAATATTGTTTACAAAGTTATTGGTGCGGTTACTCTCACACTCCATGTACGTAACCAGGTGCATCCATAAGTTTGTATGTGGTATTGAAAGAATTGTTGTATGGGAGCCCCCTTAAATATTTCTTTTATCCTGTTTTTTAGTATTTGTTGTTATAGCGGCAACAGAAATACATAATCTGTGAAAATTTCAACTCTCTAGCTAGCTAGGTTCTTGAGATACAGCCTGGTGACAGACGGACGGACAGCGAAGTCTTAGTAATAGGGTTCCGTTCTTACCCGTTGGGTACGGAACCCTAAAAAAGGGTTCACTATAGTCAAACCACTATGTTTTTAAAAAAATCAGCCCCCGAAACGATGTAGTATAGAAGTAATGATAAATAAATACATATCGCTGTCACTTTAGTGCCCTTTAATATACAGGATGTAACAAAAAAGTGTAGTCATATTTAAGGGGGTTGTTAGGGACTTCATTCAGAGCAACTTTATTTTTCACTACTCTGTACAAATCAGCTGAACGCCCGGACCAAAATGTATCGAGGAATAAAAAATAAAGTTGCTCTGATCAAGTCGGTTTCATAGTTAAAGTTGCTCAGAATGGTCTCCCTAACAAGCCACTAAAATATGACTACACCTTTCTGTTCCTGTCTAAATAAATGCCTGCGTGCGTTCTTAAAAAAAAAAGTAGGTTCTCTGTTTGACCTGTATGTTTGTATGTATGTTTGTATGTTTCGCGGACAACCGCGATTATCTCGCGTTCGACTAAACCGATTTTGATGTGGTTTTGTTTTTGTGTGAAACCTCCATGTGGTAACGTGGTACCGCTGTGAGTTTAAAATATGTTTTATTGTTTCATTAATCTAAAATATCAAGTATACCACGTCGTTTTTGCAGTAACTTATTATATATTTTTGATGAAAATATTATGCCTAATAACGGCATATATGAAATTTCTGGCGATTCTTGGTTTTGTTTTGGCCAACTCCTTTGATATAAATACAACACGACACACAACAGTAAATTACAGCAATATAACACTCTGACACGACATATAATAGCTTCTAATATTTAGGTACCTATTAAAACAAAGACAAAGCTTTGGTAAATTCATTCAGAGATCAGGCAAACAAGTCTGTAGTCTCTGCCACCCGATTAAGTTAGGATTGCGTAGGACGCGCGTGAAGGGTGCGTTCCCTAGCAGGCACGTGCGCACGCGCGGCACAGCCAGCAGCGGCACTCGGCAGCGCCCCGTCGTCGTCCCACGTAGCCGTCCGGCACAAACAGCCCATCCGTTTGCAGTATCCCTGGGTTGCAAAGCATACCAAACAACAGCTTAAAAATGTAAGTGGCTAAAGCAGACTCTCTTCTCACCTCCAACTAGCTGTAGCCAATCATCGAACAACGCGGGGTTTATCAGCGCATGGAAATATAGCGGATATACACCATATAATTTTAAACAGAGAAGTCTAACAAATTTAATTTAGTTTCTCTCCAACCTAAGCCTATATTTAGTCTCATGTGGACTCCGGATAACTGCATTACACTCTTAATTGTTTTTTATTGGTAAAAAAGGGTATTGACAGGACTGACCGACAACAAAGCGATCCTACGTTCAAGAAACTCTATCTCTATAATTTTTGCATATAGTACTTAGCAGATCGTAAATCAGCTTCCACATACTACTCAGGACTGAAAAGTACATACAGTTCAACCTCGCTCTATAACGTACACATCCCGATCGATAAAAGAACTGCATTAATTTATCCTAATTTGAAGCAAAACAAGCATTTTAGCGGCGCATTCCATTACAGCGAAGATTTCCGACTGGTACACGCTGACGTATAGCACCATTGCTTTGTCTTGTCCATTAGGGTGGTCCAAAAAATAAAAGTTTCGAATGTTGGTGCTTCACCAGGCTGTTCTGGTTTCATACCGCCCCAGGTAACCCTTTGCAAAATTTGAGCCAAAACTCATAATATTTAGGGGTCCCGCAGATTTGGCATTTCTTTGGGATTGGGATTTATATTGAAACAAATATATCTTTGATCTGTTTAGATTACATAAAGATAATCAGTTTACATTTTTATTTCACAAACACATGTTCGAAATCTTGGATTTGGAAGCCGCAGGGTTTTTTTTTGTCTAGATCTACCACACGGAGGACATACTGCTTCTGCAGTTCGTTTTTAGGGTTCCGTACACAAAGGGCAAAAACGGGACCCTATTACTAAGACTCCGCTATCCGTCTGTCTGTCTGTCGATCCGTCTGTCACCAGGCTGTATCTCATAAACTGTTATAGACAGTTTAAATTTTCACAGGTGATGTATTTCTGTTACCGCTATATCAAAAAATACTAAAAAACAGAATACAATAAATATTTCAGGGGACTCCCATACAACAATTCTTTCAATACCACATACAAACTTATGAATGCACCTGGTTACGTCCATGGAGTGTGAAAGTAGCCGCACCAATAACTTTGTAAACACCATTTTGTTATGTAAAATCCAAACTATTCACTCCACACCATCCCTACCATTGTACGTATTGGCAACATCTCACAAAAGGTGTAAAACGAACGCAGCGCTACGACGTGAACGCACCACGAACGTCAAATTATTCGTCGGTTGGCAGCCCTGCGTTCGTAGGCGCTGATTGGTCGAGCGACAATGGCGGATGTTGGCTAACCTGCGCAACGCACGTCTATGGAAATGCGCGGGAAGTCGAGTCAACTTGGCGCGCCCAGCACTGTGGCGGAGGACACTTTTGTTTCAACCACATCTCGAGTAACATTAAATGTCTATTGTATATTCCTTGTACGTTAGAGTCAGTCAAGATCAGAATAAAAGTATAGTAAAGGGGAGCATTTTCTATTATTGATTATATCAGAAGTGTTAAGAGTAAATCGCGTCCACGATAATTATGGGGAGGTCACGAAAAAGCAGAAAAAGGTCACGGCGCTCTCGGTCCAGCTCCAGCTCCAGTTTCAGCAGCAGTGCAAGTTCGAGCAGCCAGTGCAGGACACTCTCTCCACCACCAAAGAAAAGATCACGTGAGGCAAGGACAGAAACTGTGAGTAACAACACACTTACGTTGAATTCTATGATTCCTGAGTTTGACCCCTTGAAGGACAACGTGAATGCATGGCTCAATATCATCAAATCCTATGCAGCTACTTTCTCGTGGTCAGACAGCATGATACGTTATCAAGCTTTAAATAAGCTCAAAAGTTCGGCTAAAACATGGTACGACTCCTTATTACGAACTAGTAGTACTTGGACAACATGGATGTGGTCAGAATGGCAAAGGAAAATAGCGAGGACATTTCAAATCAAGAGAAATGTGTTTGAATTACTAAAGGAAATTGTTGACAGAAAACCAATTGAGAAGCAGTCCTTATATGAGTTTTTTTTTGAACAAAAGGGTAAGATCGATCGCCTTTGTCTGAATTTCTCGGAACAGGATATTGTTTCAATTAGTTTGGGTAATATCGGTGATGGAAATTTGACCGCATCAGTTGAAGCAGGTAATTCGATTACTACCGACAGTTTAGCAGGATTCTTACACAGTCGTACTTATAATGCGGGTAACCTAAAAACAGGATTAGAGTCGAACAACGTAAAACGAGGCAAACAAATCTCGTTCTACCCTCAACGAGTCAATCGACTAGTAAAGTTCTACCATGCGATGATAAAATCCAACAAAGAGCAAAATGATGTTATGTGTGTGGTGGTGATCATAGAAAGGCACAGTGTGAAGCTAAATGTGGGTTTTGTGGGTAGAAGGGGCCTCTAGAACCGGTTTGTTTTGCGAAAAAGAAACAAGATGCGTTAAAACAGGAGACTAAATGTATTGGGTCATCGAATGCCAAGGATAAGTTCGTTAAGACTATCACGTTAGACAAGATAGAACATGAGACTTTTATTGACACCAGAAGTAGTTGCTCATTGGTCGTGAAATCGGTAGCAGAAATATTAGCTTTGCGTAGTTAGTGTCATTGCAAGGATTTAGTAAGGACACGTTAAAAACGGTCACTCATGCGGTAAACGTAAGTTTAAAGATCGATTCGGTACAAGTGGATAATGTCGAGCTATTTGTGATTGACGAATTAGCGGGCTGTGACATTTTGATTGGACGAAATGTAACCGAACGTCCTGATTTGATGTATGTGTGGATAGGCAGCACTCTTACTTTTAATTGTGTAAAGCAATTAGAGACATTTCAAACGATAAGTCAACGGGAAATTGATTCGGATTACATTAACGAATTACTACAATTGTTACAGAAATACAATGACTGTTTTTCCCATAGTTTGGATAAATTAGGCAAAGTTAATAATTATGAAGTCGCTATTAATTTGCTTGATTCAAAACCAATTCAGCTACAGAGCATCGCATGCAGACAGAACAATAATTCGAGAAATGGTGAATGAATTGTTAGATAATGGCATAATACAAGACATAAATTACTCTTATGATAGCCCGGCTTTATTAGTAAGTAAGAAAACAGGAGAAAAGAGACTGTGTATCGACTACAGGGCATAGAATAAAGTGACTGCGAAAGATAAATATTCAATGCCCCGTATCGAGGACCTCATTGATAGACTTCACGATTGTTAATACTTTACAAACTTAGATCTCAAAAGTGGGTTATTACCAGATTAAAATGGCTGCAGAGGCAATAGATAAAACTGCATTCATCACCGAAGATGGCCACTTCGAATTTTTGAGGTTGCCCTTTGGACTGGTAAATGGACCATCCTGTTTCCAACAAGTGATGAATAAAATACTAGGAACCTTCGATTTGAAAAAGTAATAACTCACTCTGCTAGGAAGTAAGACGATAGAGGAAAACTTACAACTAAAAAAACTATTAGAAACGGTATTGTCAAAATTTCGAGAAAACGGACTGACATTAAATTTAAAAAAGTGCCATTTCTTGAAGACCGAAATAGAATTTCTAGGATATAAAATCAATCAGGATGGTATCATGCCCAGTGAAGCAAAGGTTGCAGCCGTCAAAGGTTTCCCAGTGCCAAAAACCGTTTACCAACTTCGTCAGTTTCAAGGACTTCTAATAAAAGATAGTATATGGACATGGAGTGATACTCAAACAAAAGCTTTTCAGGTTCTACAAGATTCCCTCACGGCAAACAATATCCTGTCAATTTTCGATCACGCGAAGGAATCCGTTTTGTACACGATGCAAATAGATATAGATGGGGTCGCTGGTATACTCATGCAGGTTACTGAGGATGGGGAAAAACCCGTGCACTATTATAGCCGACAAACCACAGACGATGAAAAAAGATATCATTCTTTCGAGTTAGAATTGTTGGCTATAATTTGTTCGTTTCAAAAATTTAGACTTTATTTATTAGATACCACGTTTAAAATAGTGACGGACTGCAGAGCAGTTAGGTATGCCTTGACAAAAAAAGAGATTATTCCTCGAATTGCACGTTGGGTTCTAGCAACACAAGAATTTTCGTTCAATATTATTCACAGATAAGGCGTACGTATGCAACACTTTGACGCATTAAGTCGCAATCCCGTGCAGTCCGGAGAAAAATCTGACTCGGAATTGGTCATGTCAATAACAGAAGCTGATTGGCTGTTGGCCGTCCAACTACAAGACCCATCTGTGGTCAAGATAAGACAAATCTTAGAATCTGGAGAGGTTGATGATAACAGACAGGTGTATAATGATTCGAGCTCCTGGGAAATAAAGTTTATAGGCGTACACAGAAAGTTCGTCGTTGGGTTGTTCCAAAAAAGTGTATTTGGCAGGTTATTAGGAGCAATCATGACGATCTCGGTCATTTTGCGCTGGATAAAACATTGGAGAGACTTGAATACCGTTATTGGTTCCCTTGGATGCGACGCGTAGTTAAAAAGTACATAAAAAATTGTCTTAGTTGCATTTATAATAAGAACAAGGATGGTCGCAAAGAGGGAGAACTTTACCCGATACCCAAGCACGTTCAACTGTTCCATACGTTACATATGGATCATCTAGGTCCGTTCGTCAAAACTGCATAGAAAAACAAATATCTATTAGTCATCGTTGATGCATTCACTAAATTTGTTTTTATAATACCGGTCCGTAATACAGATACTGCTAATGTAATTCGTGAGTTAGATAAGATAACAAAAATTTTCGGAAACCCTCGTAGAATTATTACTGACGCAGGTTCTTGTTATACTTTACACGAGTTTAATGAATATTGCGTGGATAAAAACATTGTTTATATACTATCGCGACGGGCATGCCACGTTCCAATGGACATGTAGAACGGTTCAACAAAACTATTCTTGAAGCTTTGAGGACGATGGGCGCAAGTGTGTCTGATGATAGTTGGGACGAATATGTAAAAATCCTGCAATAGGCACTAAACAGTACTTTTCATAAGACTATTAAAGCGGTACCCTCCAAAGTATTCTTTGGCTATAGATTGAGATCAGATAATGTGCAGAAGTTTAGTTGTTGTTACCGCGTTACGAAAGTGGGTAGATGAGAATATAAAATCGAGCACAGTACAACAAAAGCAAAGATTTTATAGCACTAGAATGAAGGCAAGATGCTACAAAGTGGGAGATTTGGTACTACTAAAAATTCAGAGTCAATCCAATGATGGACAGAGTAGAAAATTGGTACCAGTATTCAAAGGGCTGTTTCAAATAAAGACTGTCCTAGGAAACGATAGATATGAGGTGGTGGATATGAGAGGTAGTGAAAGAAGCAATAAACAGTATGTTGGAACGGCAGCAGCCGAGAATATTAAACCTTGGATTCATATTGAAGATTGGAGTGATGAACACTAAGATGACAGTATTGGTAAGGTACTCATTTTATTTCACTTTGTTTTAGAAATTTATAATATTTGGTGTTTACATAGTATGACAGCTGGCGATAAATCATTGAAGACTTTAGTCGTCGCGAGGTGATAATCTCGGGTTGTGAACTAGAGTACAATGAACCAGGTTAAAACATGGAGGAAGACTCTGATCTGGGCAGGTAGGCCGACCGTCCAACAAGCCTGTGACTCAGGTGTGCTGGGCTGGTAGTTCAAAATGAACAAGCCAGTGACTCAGTAGCTCTGGGCAGGTAGTTCAAATGGTCAAGCCTGTGACTCAGACAGGTCAAGCAGAATATGTGTGGCGATTGTAGCTCGACGTTCATAACTAAAGCATTATCCATCAGTTGCGCCGACAAGAGCAATTGTGTTGTATAAATAAATAGATTGTCTTATTCTCATTACAGATTGAGCTGGGGTGTCTGAGGGCAAAAAGAAAAACCAACCATGAAGTTTTTACTAAAAAAAACATAGAAGTTTTTGTGATTCATGCAAATACGTATATTTCTAAAAAGAAGCTACTAATTTGTTTCAATATCAGATTTAATGATTTGATTGAATAAGTTAGGTTAGGTTTCATTTCATTTTATCTCATTAAAATTCATTTTCATTTCATATCAATAAAAAAAATCTACTGAAGACTTGGCTGTATGGGCATAGTTCCCTTTGCCTACCAGAATGGGTGAGAAAAAAAAAACTCTGCTTATATTCTACGGTTGTCGCCATTTTTCAGAAATTTTCTTTGCGAGTTTAGTTATTTGTTGCACAAAATGAGTAATTTCAACCCTAGTTTTTTTGAATTAACACCACCGGAACTCAGTATCATTGCACAAAATGCTTCGGAGAACATTTTACGGGAAAAGTCAAAAAGTCGCTACATATCTAATACACGACGAATTTATTTCGTGGAGAGAAGAGAAAAAATCAAATAGTTTTCAGAAAATGTTATGTTGGCATACTTCTCCGAACTCTCACCAAAATTAAAACCATCTACGTTATGGTCGAGGTTTTCGATGATAAAAAGTATGCTGAAAATAAGGAACAACGTGGATATAAGTGAATACCCAAAATTAAATGCTTTCTTAAAATGACAATCAGATGGTTTTACAAGTAAAAAATCGAAAATATTAACATCGAATGAAGTGGAAAGGTTTTTGAACGAAGCTCCCGATGATCGTTATTTAGCCACAAAGGTAATTTATTAATAAGTACTTATATTTTTCTTTAGTAATCAGTTTACGAAATCGCAAAATACTGTCAATACATTATTTAAAAAAATATTAATCAAATCCCTTTTTTTGCAGGTTGCTCTGATTTTTGGCGTTGTTGGTGCTTGCCGCAGAGAGGAGTTAGCCAATATTACTTTAAAAGATATTGAAGCCCATGGAAAAATGCTACTAATCAAGATTCCGAACACAAAAAATTAGATACCGAGAAGCTTTGTTTTTGAAGGAGATTTTCTTAGAATAGATTTTCTCAAAAATATACGAATCAGCGGTCCCAAAAAGGAAAAACCGACCGTTTTTTTTCAAAATTACCAAAAAGGGGAAGTGTACAGCTCAAGCAATCGGGATAAATAAATTTGGTAATATGCCAAAAGAAATAGCTACGTTTCTTGGTCTGAGTATTATACTGGGCACAGCTTCAGGAGGACCTCTGCTAGATTATTGGCAGATTCAGGAGCCAATTTGACGTCCTTAACGCGACTAGGAGGTTGGAAATCGGACAAAGCTGCAGAAAACTATATTGGTGATTCATTGAACAACAAACTAGAAACTGGGAAAAAAATCACACACTCCATTAATTTAAGGTCCAGTCCGTCTCCTTCACATGTTGCAAAGAACGTTCGTCCATCTACCTTCGTTGATAATGATAATTCATCAGATCCAACTCCATCAACTAGCAAACGCCATTGTATAAAAAAAAGACATGAACAATCATACGAAATTAATAATAGTTTGTCTCAAACAGTAAATATGCAACCTAAAACTTCCCCAGTTAGTATAAAAAACTGTACCAATCTCAATGTTTATGTGAATTATAACTTTTATAAGAAATAAATGTTAAGTTAGTTGAGTTTATTGTGTTTTTATTATTCTATTAAGTTGCTTAATTTTTTCGCAGCTGTATTAAAAATAGTCATTCAGTACACGTGCGGAACCGTCATTGCAACTTGTTCTGACTGTCAACCCTCGCCTTCGGCTGCGCCTCGGCTCGGGTAGACATTTGTCGGAACGCTTTGCAATGACAGCCTTTCCGCACTTGTAATGAAATATACTATTTCACACCTTTCATTCGGAAAAGTATGTTTTACTCCTCAACGAGCGGGAGCAAAATGCTACTTTTTTGTTTAAGCTACTTTTTTATTTATTCATTGGCATGTAGCATTTACGCAATGTGCCAATTGAACACAGATCTTGTTAAAATAATCGATTGTAATTTCATCGTAATCGATTAAAAAAGAACATGTTTCAAGTTTTAACAATAACAACGTTATATGAAAATTTATGAATTTTTTGTAATATTTAAAAAAATTGTCACAATAAATTATATGTTTTACTGAAATCAAAACTATCGATGACTGTTATGCTGTAATGAATATCGATATCCGATGCCATTGTAATATTCGATTCGATTATTTTTCGACCTTCGATTCGACCTTTCCCTAATCCTTTACAATCAATTATAAAAAAAAATGTCTTCGTTGTTCGATTACTGTAAAAGTGGTGAAAGTATAATTCAAAGAATAGTTATTTCATTATTTTTAAAGCAGTTTATTTAAATTTTCCTCTTAGTCGGTGTGAAAAGTTGCATGTGTCATTCAGGAGCAAAATTATTTTCGTCTTGGGCGTTAACGCTTGAATCCTTCGTTACGCTCAGGATTTAACTTAGAATCCTGAGGATTCTATCGTAGAATCCTTCCCTTCACTCTGGATTCAATGCACCGCCCCCGCCGTAGATACATTATTTTGGTTCCTTGTGACACAAATAACTATTGTACGGGTCACTGACATTTTTTTGTTCACAAGATCGGTAATGCTACTTAAGGTATTGTATTTTGTTAATATAGGTACCTACTCGTAAACCACATTTCATGTTGATACAATGACCTTCCATTTTACATGATGACGAGCGAGCCACTACACCCATCCATTTAGGGAATGCAATCCCGGGATTGCAACATTCGGGATCCCTCGGGATTAGAATTTTCAATCCCGCGGGATCCTTAGGGATCAGGATACCGAACGCATTTTTGTTTTTTTTGTTTGTTTTAGAGCTGAATAGCATATTAATGACAACGCCTTGAATTTTTATGGCAGCAATATTAATAAAATAAACATTATTAATAATTTCATTAAAGTTTTGTAAGTTGTAAGCTGCTTTCCAATAGTGTTTATCACTATGTTAGGTTGATAAATAAAGTACACACATTTTATTCAAATAATTTTAATATATTAAGCCGACAAACTATAGTTAAATGGCATAAAAATAAAAATAAAAAACCACTCGCTTAATTCGGGTGATTTTGAAAATTAATTCGAAGGAAGCATAGCATGCATGTTTTATCTGTTAGGCGGCATCTTATTTCAGATGCTAGGTACCCAGCAGCTGAAAATATCCTCTCGGATTCAATACTGGTAGGGAACAATGAAAGTAAACAATTTTAGGCAAATTCAAAATTTTGGCCTCTATTTCCCGCACATTCGTACAGATTCTTCTCTTTTTTATTAATGTTTCCAGTGTGTCGGTATCGGTGAGCATGCCAGAAGGATTAGATTTATATAGTTTTAGAGCTTCTTCCAATTCAGCTTGAAAAGAAGATGGACCGGTTGAAGCTGTTATTGTTGCAATGCCCGCTGCTTGAACACGCGATTACGACAACTGCATCTCTTTTGCAATCATTGATAGAGGCAGGATTTCTTCATCTTCAGTTACTGTTAGATTGATAATTTCTCCACTAGAATAGGTTGAAGTGAACGAGAGCTGGAGTTACAGTGTAGTCGCTGAATTATTTCATTTCTTTTCGTAGGTACGACACCTCAGGAGACATTTTAAAAGTTTCGTTGTCCGATTGATATTGCGTTGGATTTTGAGCTGCTCATCAATCCCGAAAATCCCGATAATCTCGTTCGATTTTTCGGTTCGGGTTTGATCCCGTATAATGCCTCGGGATCCCGCGGGATCAGGATTGCATTCCCTACATCCATTACTCTTGAAAGAAAAAGTACAAATGCAGTTCCTTAAAAATGAAACAAACAAAACAGAAATTAAGGCTTATATTTTATTCCACATCGTTATTTGTTATAACCTATTTATTAAGTGTTTTCACCGCTTTTGTTTTTTTTAAACCTAAAAAGCATAAATTTATTTTTAAACATCTGTCTTATCCTATTCCGACAGGGCGGGAATATAATTGATCCAACTGTCACATTGTAAAGTAGACATGTTGGTAAATGGGCATTGCGCGCCCAAGCTTATTCTGCGATATCATGATGGCAATGAGTTACTTTTAACAGGTTTTTTAAAAATCTAAAATGGCGCTGTAGAAAACCTGTTCAGTGTCTTTTTTCGCGCGTAATCAATGTGGTTCATGAAGGTAGAAAAAACTTATACAAACAAAAAAGTACTGTTTTTTATTTTTGTTTGTTTGTTTGGTTGTTTGTTTATGTGTCCTTTAATACCACATTCTTCACGCGAAAAGAAAAGGAGGGGTGTCTTCAGCGCCATCTTGAACTCATCAGATTAGTAGGTATCTCATTGAACTTTTTCAATAAGTTTTAAGATTATATCACTACTTTATGTCCATTCAGATTCATACCATAAGTTATACTTTCCGCAGCATCAGGCAAGAATCTAATAGGTATTTGAAGTACTCGTCAGTATAAACACAAATAAACAAACATTTACATACAGACACTTACATTGCTTCTGGCCCCACAGTAAGATTCCCTGTGTTGTGGGAATCAGAAACAGCGACGTCACACACACAAACATCCATGACCTGGGGTTTTTTTTCCTTTACCCCTGGAGTTTTTTTTTTTTGTGGCTGAGCCACAACCACAGTCCCACATTGGTCGTAAATCCTATGTCAAATGTACCTGCTTAAATAATACATGACCTGCTTAAATAATACATGAGCCAGAACTGTATCAGATTTCTTTACTAACAAACCGCAAAATGATAAATATGTATCTTAGGGAAAAAACACGTCAACAAATACTGAGTACTATACTTATATCGGCAGACCATAGTTTCGGTAAAATATCATCAAAGAAATCATAACAACACAATCAAAATAATACTTATCAACACTTAAAAATATGCAAATGATAATTAACAACACTGGCACTTTGCAACAATTTTGTACCCTGCCCAACTTAATTAAAATCAGAAATTAAGTTAAGCTTTGACTCTTACTAAGTTACTAGAAATAGAAATACTAAAAACATAAAATGCATGTCTAAATTGTCTATCTACACATTACGCACGCATTGGAGTTGTGTTGTCACTAACACACTCAAAAACAGTTGTAGGTGAAGATAACAAAAATTTTCGGAAACCCTCGTAGAATTATTACTGACGCAGGTTCTTGTTATACTTTACACGAGTTTAATGAATATTGCGTGGATAAAAACATTGTTTATATACTATCGCGACGGGCATGCCACGTTCCAATGGACATGTAGAACGGTTCAACAAAACTATTCTTGAAGCTTTGAGGACGATGGGCGCAAGTGTGTCTGATGATAGTTGGGACGAATATGTAAAAATCCTGCAATAGGCACTAAACAGTACTTTTCATAAGACTATTAAAGCGGTACCCTCCAAAGTATTCTTTGGCTATAGATTGAGATCAGATAATGTGCAGAAGTTTAGTTGTTGTTACCGCGTTACGAAAGTGGGTAGATGAGAATATAAAATCGAGCACAGTACAACAAAAGCAAAGATTTGATAGCACTAGAATGAAGGCAAGATGCTACAAAGTGGGAGATTTGGTACTACTAAAAATTCAGAGTCAATCCAATGATGGACAGAGTAGAAAATTAATAATAATAATAAATAATAATAAAAAATTCTTTATTTTTAACATAATACAATTGTCTTAAATCTACAGTAACCCTGAAGCCTGTGGTAGTATACACTGTGTTACAGGCTTCAGTATTTACTTAACTCAGTTACATAGATCGTTTGTAAACATGTTAGCGTAAAGAAAACACGAAAATAAGGTAAGTATTTACAAAAATATGTTAAGTAAAAAGAAAGTTATTAAGGCTCCTTATGTGACCTGCGTGTGTATATGCATGAGGGTGTGTGTGTGTGTGTGAGGGTGAGGGTGTGTGTGTGTGTGTGTGTGTGTGTGTAAGGGTGAGTGCGTGTGTGTGAGTGTGTGCGTGATCGTGAAATGTAAAGATTTAAGATGCATAGTTAAATAATTGCTCAATTGCTTCATAGTCAAACTCCTTAAACCAGTTGTGTATATATATTTTAAGTGTATAAATATTATGTCGTCTTATGGAGTTGCTTTTGTTTAGTTTGTTATAAATACGTGGTGCATTGTATAAGAAATGTCTTCTAGCAAAGGCAGACCTAAAGTTGGGTAATGGGACTATATCTACCCTTTTTCCAATGTGATCAGGAATTGGATGGATATTACGGTGAAATCTGCAAACACATTGGAGAATGTGTAACTTCCTGACTGTAAGTTGTTTGGACTCTTTGTATAATGTAGTCGTAGGGTAGCGAAAAGGTAATCTTTTCATTACCTTAAGAAGAGCCCGTTGTGCACGCTCAACCTCTATCAAATGTGTCTTTGCAGCACCCCCCCAAGAAGTAATACAGTAGGTGAGAACAGATACAGCCAGCGCCTTGTAAGTACGTATTAACATATCCTGACTAAGAACATCCCTAAGACTCTTAAAAACGTATATAAGTTTCCTAGTACGACCGGCAACAGAATTTATTTGCGGAATCCAGGATAACTTATCATCTACCACAACCCCAAGGTACTTAGTGGTGCTTGAACGTTCTAGAATAGGACAATCACAGGAAGGTAATACTGGTAATTCACGCGCACACCTATTACAAGGATAAGTATGAATTTTCAATTTGAAATTTTTATCTGGATTTGTAGCATCAGTTTTCCGAAAACATAAATATTTAGTCTTGGAGGTGTTAAGAGACAACAAGCTATCCTCAAGCCATGCCGTCACATGCTTCAAACCAACTTCTGCCATTTCAAAAACATCTTTCCAGGTTTTAGCACTGTATAATAAAACGGTATCATCCGCAAACATTAAAATGTCCGCTCCTATTAACTTATTATCACAAAGACTGTTTATGTAGGTGAGAAAGAGAGTAGGCCCTAACGTACTTCCCTGGGGAACACCATAAGTGCAAGCGTCAGGATTACTCTCCTCACCCTCTACACGTACAGTCTGGCTCCTTCCATTAAGATAATTTGTGAACCACAGCAAAGGGAGGCCCCGTATTCCGAGATTTTCTAGACTAGAGAGTAATATTGGGATGGAGACAGTGTCAAACGCCTTCTTCAGATCTAAGAACACGCCCAGACATTTGTCCCCCCTTTCTAGTCGATTTACTATAATAGATGTAAGGTGCAGAACAGCATCTTCAGTAGATCTATTCTTACGAAATCCAAATTGTCCCTCAACTAGGAGATCATTATTTTCCAAAAACGTGACAAGTCTTTTATTTGCAATCTTCTCCATCACTTTAGACAGACAGGATAGTAGAGAAATGGGTCTATAATTAGTTGGCTGTAATTTATCACCTGCTTTATAAACTGGGGTAACAACAGCTTTCTTAAAGATTGTTGGGAAAATTCCAGTATCAAAACTTAAGTTACAAAGGAATGTAATGGGCTTAGCAAGGATATCATCATTATCTTTTATTATCTTTGTCGGAATGTTATCCACTCCTGGCGCACTGCTTGATTTAAGGCTATTAATCGTGTGTCTAACCTCTACTTCATCAGTGGAGAACATAGATAATGAGTTGACGGGTGTTTTATTAGATCTAGCCTTGGAGGCCAATGCAGAGTCTGTTGTTCTGAGTTTGTTTAGAGTTTCATCAGCTAGTTTTTTGCCAATAGTACTAAAGTACTTATTAGTAATATCTAGTGATTCTGTTTTGGATTCTGTAATTTTTAATAAATTGTGAGCAGGTATAGTGGTAGAACTAATATTTCCAACCTCTTTAATAAGCTTCCATGTCATTTTTTTATCTTTAGAGTAAATTTCAAATTTTGTATCATAGTATTGTTTTTTTAATTTTTTTATCATAAAATTACACGTATTTCTATATTGTTTATATTCGTTGTTAAGGTTGTTGTCGTTAGGAGTTTTCTTTTGTTTGAGCTGTAACTTGTTCCTTATTCTTAGAGGGTTGGTACCAGTATTCAAAGGGCTGTTTCAAATAAAGACTGTCCTAGGAAACGATAGATATGAGGTGGTGGATATGAGAGGTAGTGAAAGAAGCAATAAACAGTATGTTGGAACGGCAGCAGCCGAGAATATTAAACCTTGGATTCATATTGAAGATTGGAGTGATGAACACTAAGATGACAGTATTGGTAAGGTACTCATTTTATTTCACTTTGTTTTAGAAGTTTATAATATTTGGTGTTTACATAGTATGACAGCTGGCGATAAATCATTGAAGACTTTAGTCGTCGCGAGGTGATAATCTCGGGTTGTGAACTAGAGTACAATGAACCAGGTTAAAACATGGAGGAAGACTCTGATCTGGGCAGGTAGGCCGACCGTCCAACAAGCCTGTGACTCAGGTGTGCTGGGCTGGTAGTTCAAAATGAACAAGCCAGTGACTCAGTAGCTCTGGGCAGGTAGTTCAAATGGTCAAGCCTGTGACTCAGACAGGTCAAGCAGAATATGTGTGGCGATTGTAGCTCGACGTTCATAACTAAAGCATTATCCATCAGTTGCGCCGACAAGAGCAATTGTAAACATAAACATAAACATAAACATTTACATACAGGCACATACATTGCTTCTGGCCCCACACTAGGATACCCTGTGTCGTGGTAACCAGAAACAGCGACGTCACACACATATAAATATCCAAGACCTGGGGATTGTTTTTCATTACCCCCAGCCGGGGATCGAACCCGGGACCTCTCGCATGGTAGGCAGAGCCACAACCGCTGCGCCACAGAGGCCGTCTAATTGTGTTGTATAAATAAATAGATTGTCTTATTCTCATTACAGATTGAGCTGGGCTGTCTGAGGGCAAAAAGAAAAACCAACCATGAAGTTTTTACTAAAAAAACATAGAAGTTTTTGTGATTCATGCAAATACGTATATTTCTAAAAAGAAGCTACTAATTTGTTTCAATATCAGATTTAATGATTTGATTGAATGAGTTAGGTTAGGTTTCATTTCATTTTATCTCATTAAAATTCATTTTCATTTCATATCAATAAAAAAAATCTACTGAAGACTTGGCTGTATGGGCATAGTTCCCTTTGCCTACCAGAATGGGTGAGAAAAAAAAAACTCTGCTTATATTCTACGGTTGTCGCCATTTTTAGAAATTTTCTTTGCGAGTTTAGTTGTTTGTTGCACAAAATGAGTAATTTCAACCCTAGTTTTTTTTAATTAACACCACCGGAACTCAGTATCATTGCACAAAATGCTTCGGAGAACATTTTACGGGAAAAGTCAAAAAGTCGCTACATATCTAATACACGACGAATTTATTTCGTGGAGAGAAGAGAAAAAATCAAATAGTTTTCAGAAAATGTTATGTTGGCATATTTCTCCGAACTCTCACCAAAATTAAAACCATCTACGTTATGGTCGAGGTTTTCGATGATAAAAAGTATGCTGAAAATAAGGAACAACGTGGATATAAGTGAATACCCAAAATTAAATGCTTTCTTAAAATGACAATCAGATGGTTTTACAAGTAAAAAATCGAAAATATTAACATCGAATGAAGTGGAAAGGTTTTTGAACGAAGCTCCCGATGATCGTTATTTAGCCACAAAGGTAATTTATTAATAAGTACTTATATTTTTCTTTAGTAATCAGTTTACGAAATCGCAAAATACTGTCAATACATTATTTAAAAAAATATTAATCAAATCCCTTTTTTTGCAGGTTGCTCTGATTTTTGGCGTTGTTGGTGCTTGCCGCAGAGAGGAGTTAGCCAATATTACTTTAAAAGATATTGAAGCCCATGGAAAAATGCTACTAATCAAGATTCCGAACACAAAAAATTAGATACCGAGAAGCTTTGTTTTTGAAGGAGATTTTCTTAGAATAGATTTTCTCAAAAATATACGAATCAGCGGTCCCAAAAAGGAAAAACCGACCGTTTTTTTTCAAAATTACCAAAAAGGGGAAGTGTACAGCTCAAGCAATCGGGATAAATAAATTTGGTAATATGCCAAAAGAAATAGCTACGTTTCTTGGTCTGAGTATTATACTGGGCACAGCTTCAGGAGGACCTCTGCTAGATTATTGGCAGATTCAGGAGCCAATTTGACGTCCTTAACGCGACTAGGAGGTTGGAAATCGGACAAAGCTGCAGAAAACTATATTGGTGATTCATTGAACAACAAACTAGAAACTGGGAAAAAAATCACACACTCCATTAATTTAAGGTCCAGTCCGTCTCCTTCACATGTTGCAAAGAACGTTCGTCCATCTACCTTCGTTGATAATGATAATTCATCAGATCCAACTCCATCAACTAGCAAACGCCATTGTATAAAAAAAAGACATGAACAATCATACGAAATTAATAATAGTTTGTCTCAAACAGTAAATATGCAACCTAAAACTTCCCCAGTTAGTATAAAAAACTGTACCAATCTCAATGTTTATGTGAATTATAACTTTTATAAGAAATAAATGTTAAGTTAGTTGAGTTTATTGTGTTTTTATTATTCTATTAAGTTGCTTAATTTTTTCGCAGCTGTATTAAAAATAGTCATTCAGTACACGTGCGGAACCGTCATTGCAACTTGTTCTGACTGTCAACCCTCGCCTTCGGCTGCGCCTCGGCTCGGGTAGACATTTGTCGGAACGCTTTGCAATGACAGCCTTTCCGCACTTGTAATGAAATATACTATTTCACACCTTTCATTCGGAAAAGTATGTTTTACTCCTCAACGAGCGGGAGCAAAATGCTACTTTTTTGTTTAAGCTACTTTTTTATTTATTCATTGGCATGTAGCATTTACGCAATGTGCCAATTGAACACAGATCTTGTTAAAATAATCGATTGTAATTTCATCGTAATCGATTAAAAAAGAACATGTTTCAAGTTTTAACAATAACAACGTTATATGAAAATTTATGAATTTTTTGTAATATTTAAAAAAATTGTCACAATAAATTATATGTTTTACTGAAATCAAAACTATCGATGACTGTTATGCTGTAATGAATATCGATATCCGATGCCATTGTAATATTCGATTCGATTATTTTTCGACCTTCGATTCGACCTTTCCCTAATCCTTTACAATCAATTATAAAAAAAAAATGTCTTCGTTGTTCGATTACTGTAAAAGTGGTGAAAGTATAATTCAAAGAATAGTTATTTCATTATTTTTAAAGCAGTTTATTTAAATTTTCCTCATAGTCGGTGTGAAAAGTTGCATGTGTCATTCAGGAGCAAAATTATTTTCGTCTTGGGCGTTAACGCTTGAATCCTTCGTTACGCTCAGGATTTAACTTAGAATCCTGAGGATTCTATCGTAGAATCCTTCCCTTCACTCTGGATTCAATGCACCGCCCCCGCCGTAGATACATTATTTTGGTTCCTTGTGACACAAATAACTATTGTACGGGTCACTGACATTTTTTTGTTCACAAGATCGGTAATGCTACTTAAGGTATTGTATTTTGTTAATATAGGTACCTACTCGTAAACCACATTTCATGTTGATACAATGACCTTCCATTTTACATGATGACGAGCGAGCCACTACACCCATCCATTTAGGGAATGCAATCCCGGGATTGCAACATTCGGGATCCCTCGGGATTAGAATTTTCAATCCCGCGGGATCCTTAGGGATCAGGATACCGAACGCATTTTTGTTTTTTTTGTTTGTTTTAGAGCTGAATAGCATATTAATGACAACGCCTTGAATTTTTATGGCAGCAATATTAATAAAATAAACATTATTAATCATTTCATTAAAGTTTTGTAAGTTGTAAGCTGCTTTCCAATAGTGTTTATCACTATGTTAGGTTGATAAATAAAGTACACACATTTTATTCAAATAATTTTAATATATTAAGCCGACAAACTATAGTTAAATGGCATAAAAATAAAAATAAAAAACCACTGGCTTAATTCGGGTGATTTTGAAAATTAATTCGAAGGAAGCATAGCATGCATGTTTTATCTGTTAGGCGGCATCTTATTTCAGATGCTAGGTACCCAGCAGCTGAAAATATCCTCTCGGATTCAATACTGGTAGGGAACAATGAAAGTAAACAATTTTAGGCAAATTCAAAATTTTGGCCTCTATTTCCCCCACATTCGTACAGATTCTGCTCTTTTTTATTAATGTTTCCAGTGTGTCGGTATCGGTGAGCATGCCAGAAGGATTAGATTTATATAGTTTTAGAGCTTCTTCCAATTCAGCTTGAAAAGAAGATGGACCGGTTGAAGCTGTTATTGTTGCAATGCCCGCTGCTTGAACACGCGATTACGACAACTGCATCTCTTTTGCAATCATTGATAGAGGCAGGATTTCTTCATCTTCAGTTACTGTTAGATTGATAATTTCTCCACTAGAATAGGTTGAAGTGAACGAGAGCTGGAGTAACAGTGTAGTCGCTGAATTATTTCATTTCTTTTCGTAGGTACGACACCTCAGGAGACATTTTAAAAGTTTCGTTGTCCGATTGATATTGCGTTGGATTTTGAGCTGCTCATCAATCCCGAAAATCCCGATAATCTCGTTCGATTTTTCGGTTCGGGATTGATCCCGTATAATGCCTCGGGATCCCGCGGGATCGGGATTGCATTCCCTACATCCATTACTCTTGAAAGAAAAAGTACAAATGCAGTTCCTTAAAAATGAAACAAACAAAACAGAAATTAAGGCTTATATTTTATTCCACATCGTAATTTGTTATAACCTATTTATTAAGTGTTTTCACCGCTTTTGTTTTTTTTAAACCTAAAAAGCATAAATTTATTTTTAAACATCTGTCTTATCCTATTCCGACAGGGCGGGAATATAATTGATCCAACTGTCACATTGTAAAGTAGACATGTTGGTAAATGGGCATTGCGCGCCCAAGCTTATTCTGCGATATCATGATGGCAATGAGTTACTTTTAACAGGTTTTTAAAAAATCTAAAATGGCGCTGTAGAAAACCTGTCCAGTGTCTTTTGTCGCGCGTAATCAATGCGGTTCATGAAGGTAGAAAAAACTTATACAAACAAAAAAGTACTGTTTTTTATTTTTGTTTGTTTGTTTGGTTGTTTGTTTATGTGTCCTTTAATACCACATTCTTCACGCGAAAAGAAAAGGAGGGGTGTCTTCAGCGCCATCTTGAACTCATCAGATTAGTAGGTATCTCATTGAACTTTTTCAATAAGTTTTAAGATTATATCACTACTTTATGTCCATTTAGATTCATACCATAAGTTATACTTTCCGCAGCATCAGGCAAGAATCTAATAGGTATTTTAAGTACTCGTCAGTATAAACACAAATAAACAAACATTTACATACAGACACTTACATTGCTTCTGGCCCCACAGTAAGATTCCCTGTGTTGTGGGAATCAGAAACAGCGACGTCACACACACAAACATCCATGACCTGGGGTTTTTTTTCTTTTACCCCTGGAGTTTTTTTTTTGTGGCTGAGCCACAACCACAGTCCCACATTGGTCGTAAATCCTATGTCAAATGTACCTGCTTAAATAATACATGACCTGCTTAAATAATACATGAGCCAGAACTGTATCAGATTTCTTTACTAACAAACCGCAAAATGATAAATATGTATCTTAGGGAAAAAACACGTCAACAAATACTGAGTACTATACTTATATCGGCAGACCATAGTTTCGGTAAAATATCATCAAAGAAATCATAACAACACAATCAAAATAATACTTATCAACACTTAAAAATATGCAAATGATAATTAACAACACTGGCACTTTGCAACAATTTTGTACCCTGCCCAACTTAATTAAAATCAGAAATTAAGTTAAGCTTTGACTCTTACTAAGTTACTAGAAATAGAAATACTAAAAACATAAAATGCATGTCTAAATTGTCTATCTACACATTACGCACGCATTGGAGTTGTGTTGTCACTAACACACTCAAAAACAGTTGTAGGTGTTTTACAGGCGCCTTATAGCACCGATTAGCAAATGTTGACTATTTAAACTATCTGCGGATGGCTATTTTATATCAAAGTCAATTTGAATGAGTTAAGACCAGCCATTTTATTAAATAACTCAAATCAACCGTGAAAAATTGGCAGATTTACCATACGCTAAAATGCAGTTTGACATTGCGTCTCATAACTCTTTTGTGTGTTGATTTGAGTTAGCGAATAGGGTCGCTTAAGGCTTTTCTAATTGTTCTGTCAAGTTAAAATATAAAAAATACATGGAAGAGATTGTCTGATTCATAAACTGTCTTAACCTATTTTGAACGTCAGTCTTATATTACCTCGTTCAATGGAGAAAGGAAACTAAAATGTCGTCCATTATCATGCTTTCTCACTTGCACACTAGACAGCAAGTCTATACACATTCGCGGCCGTAGGTACTGCTTGTAAAAAAAGTATTCAGTCTGGATTTTCTCTTACGATATCTCTAGACGTTCGTTACTTTCGAATTCTCGTTATAAATTTTGTTACTTCGTTGTTGTTGCTATGACTGAACGAAAAAATATTAAAGCTAGTACCAGATATCTGCAACGAATCCGAAAAAAAGATGCGTTAGGAGTCAATATAAAAACCATTGTTTACATGGACGATACTTGGAACCATGCTCACTATAATGTTAACAAATGCTGGTAAAGTTTGAAAAAATCACAGTCCAGGCCAGAAGTGGGTGCTGGTTCACACAGGAAGTGAAGATGGATTTTCGGACAGTGCCGGCTTACTATTTAAATCTTAACCTAAACAGGCAACTACCATGACGAGATTGATGGAAATAATTTTCTGAAATATTTGGAAGAAAGACTGATCCGAAACCTGCTACCATCATACATATTAGTAATGGATAATGTTTCATACCATTTAATGCAAGTCGATAAAGCCCCTACATCAGCAACACAAAAGGCGGACACAAAAGATTTTATGACCAATTATAAGATCAGCTTTCAAGTAAAATATATGAAGGCGGAGCAGCTCCTGACGAGATTCAAAGAAAAACTGACAGAAAAACGAGATGTTGTAGATGATTTATTGAAATGACATCGTCACAATTTAAAACGAATTGAGTTTATCTGGAACTGGATAAAACAACGAGTTGCTGACAAAAAAGTCAATAGAATTATAATAAATGTAGCCCAATAATGTCCCCAACGAGGGGCACGGGCCTTTACCCGGATACGAGTAAGATTGCGCCATACTCCACTACGCTGGCTCAGTGCGGGTTGACGTAGGGGTGTCGGGGTTGTGGCTAACCCGAATCTCAGAAGTTATCAAGCTGCCCTGTTAGGGTCTCTCACCAGCTTCACGACTACTACCACCGAGTAGCGATAGTAGCCGGGACCTACATACAGCTTAACGTGTCATCCGAAACAAATGCCACATAGCACGGACACCCATCCAGTGTCCGTATCGGCCAAATGTTGCTACCCGCACGATCGTGTCTGATCCGAATACCTCTAAGCCACGAACGCTTTAATGAAAACAATATCAAACTAAAATTGAGCAACTCACAAAAGAAGCAATCTTTTCAATTACAGCCGATGATTGGAAGAAACAAATTAATCATACAATAAGAGTGTAAAACATGTATGGAATCATAATTTATCCAGAGAACAGGAGATGAAAGATTTTATTCTACAGTTAGGAGTTCTCAGCAATGATGAAAATCAGATGATCACAAATACGATGTTGAAGGAAATGACAGCGAAATGTCTGAGGTTGACTCTTTAGACTATAATGACCAGGGGGAAGGGCCATCAACATCAAACCAATCATTTTTCATCACAGCTATAAACTCGCAGATGTACAATAATATTTTCCATCTCATAATCTCTGAAAACATCACGTATAAAGCACGAATAATTACATAATGACGCATATGAACAATGATCATATTTTTTCAATCTGGTAATTATTATACGTGCTTCCTATTCTGTACATACTTGCCAGTCACTGTAACAAAAAATCAAACATTCAGTTCATATTGAACACTTCCGACTATAGCGTCTTCATAACAATGTAATATGAACACAACATTTTTGGTTGACCCTATGAGCTGGCCATTTTAGATACCTTTGTCCATTGAACGAGGTTATACAAATAAATAATACAAACTTACGCAGATTGTTATTCTTTTGAAAAATAATAAGTTGTATAATTACTTTCACAGAATAATTAATATGTCATTGTATTGAGATTCAATCAGTTATGGACTATACTAAGGAAAATATCATTCTTTGGTGCTTTCAGCTTTGAGTTGAACTGTGTTAGTATTATGAAGTATGTCCTAAAAATTAAGACTCTAAATATTTTTTTAAAAGTTACATGACAAATTGAAGAGTCTTTCATTACAATAACGCCGGAATTAGCGTTGTCACCACCAGGGATGTAAGTTTAAAAAGTAGTACTATTAAATACAGCCATCAAACTAAGTCAAGAGTTTTTGAAGTCATAATTAAGCGAATTGAAACTCACAACATGGTAATTTTTCATAATCATACTATTTCTAGAAATTAGTCAAATGTTTTACTAGTAACAGGTCCAACTTTCTGTGCACCTAGATTGTGACTTACTTATCACGTTGGTATTCCAGGTGCACATATATTATGACCGTAATGTAATGCTTCACCCCAGTCTAAGATGTACTTAATACTTTAGCTTTAGGCCTTTGAAGTTTCACTTTAATTTCCTCTGATGACTAGACCCAAGTATTGTATTCATCTCTTGTTGAGGCGGTACCACAACGCAGCACAGGTCAAGAGGTGCATTAGCACCGTCGTACAAACCACCAGAGTCAGGTTTCCTCCCACGTCAATATGTTCCATGTCCATCTCGGTGAGAAACTTGCTCGGCGTCTTGTAGTGACAGTATTCTGGAAAATTACGTCGTAAATAATTTAAAACGGAAGTATAAGTATGTATGTTTCTGAATCATGTTAATGGAAGCAAAATAAATTCTATAAATGTTGCTAACCCCTTACGCATAAATACTAAAAATATGAGATATTTTGCATACTCATAACGTATGTTACATAACGTATGATTCACTTTAAAGTAATCGATCGTGAGTTTTGAATTGAATACAATTTACATCATACCATTATATAGCTTTGCCATCCTATACAGTTAACAGGCTGTTAAATTAAAATCACCTCGATTGCAGTGCATCTTGGTCCTGTTGAATCCATACACCGAGTGAACCGCCACGTGAAAGCCAGCGCGGAAGTAGGAGATGTGATGCAGCCACCGGAAGTATTTGGGCGTGTCCGACAGAGCCAGGCAGAAGCCAAAGACAGAAAACAAACACGCTAGCACAGGGCCCAGGAATACAGCTATCTGGAATATACAATAACAATAAAGGCCTACTACAAAATAAATTATTTTTTACAAGACACCGACATCTGGAATTAAACCAGTTCATTGCACCCTATATATTATGTAATAATTAGGCACTTTCTTAATGTTATATAATGCTTGCTTGATTATGTTATGACGTTCATTAAGTCTCAATTTTTATGCTATTATGAATAAAAAACTTTGAACTTTTGAACTTGAACTTGTGTGACCAGGTAGTCTCGAAAAAAAAAAACCGTTTTCCAAACAGGCCGACCACGCTCGAATTGCGAAAAAAAAACTTCTGGTCTTGAATGTTGATAAGTATGTTTATGATGTCGCTGTTTCTAATTCCCAACACATATCCTCAACATCATCATGCTCAGCCCACATTGACTCACTGCTGGATAACCATAAAGTTAAAAGTAAGATATTTGTCCGTTTATAACTATTTGTTAAATTTATGGCATCTACCTTCGTTGGCGTTGTCGATCCCAAGAAGTATCCCCAAGCCTGAGCACACAATGATGTGGCGACGATCGTGGCAAGAAACAGCGTCGCCCTTGTAGGTTCTAAGGGGTTGTCAGTTAACCAGTAGGAAAGCACGACGTAGGAGACACAGGATAACATCTGGAATTAAAAAATAATCTAGTTCATGAACCGTAGCAATTGGACTTCCTTCATCAGCCATCATCGAAAGCTTGTTTCCGCCCACTGCTAGATATAGGCCTCATGGGTAACCTTACCTTTATTCTGATAAAAGGTAAAGTGATGAAAACACAATTAAAGTCTGGCCGCTGAGAGAATGCGATCCTGACAGCTCAAAACCCATATTTTTTTACATCTGCAATAAAAAATTTTGCTTATCATGTACCTATTAAAAATGCCATAATCGCAATCCAAAAATGACCGAAATGTAGTCTGTGAGGCTATAATCAATAGTTGAATTCGTGAAAGACTGATGAAGAAGAAGACGATGCTGATATTCATTAAGTTATGAAGTAGTTGTGAACTTTGTTGTGAATTGTTCTTACTTTGCGATGTTAAAATCTTTTGGGCATATACTTAACCCCCTTCAGTAAGAAAATTATGAATAGTAATTTTCTCAGTAATAATAGTATCAGTAGTCAGTATGTAATCGAGACAATTAAATAGTATCATTTACATAGTGCTAATAAATCGTTTCAACACGACGATCTGAATATGTCGTCATTTATTTAGACACTCTCTGCTGCAACTCTGTTCAATGAACTTTGATACGAGTATCACAACCTTTTACGTTTTTGTTACTTAATTAAACCCAAAGAATAAAATTATCTGTTTATTTATTAAATCTGTGAGTTCGTCTTTGAATGCCTCGTACTTGTATGACGGACGGTAGTATCGGGGGTCTTCCGGATCTTTAGGTAGTCCTGGCCGATTTGAATTCGATTTTACGTGGTCTGGGATTGGGCCTTCAACTTAACTCACTGTAATGAGAGTAATTCCTGTGCTCTGGAATTTTGGCACAACACACTAGAGTGAAGTTTAAATCTTTCATGCCAGGGGAGAATATCCTCGATAAAACTGCATCTGATGACCGACAGAAGTGGAGGGCTCTTGTTAAGGCCCTGTATGCTGTCCATGGAGTTAAAGACCCAAGAATATAGTGAAGCGAAGTAGGTATTTTAAAAAAGTAAACAATCTTTCATTGTCTTGACAAGCTGTTAAATCCACCCCGCAAAATTAAAACCACACATTTTAGGGTATCTGGCAGTGAATGTTTTCAAATTTAGTTACTTGGTTTTACTTGACCATCGCCGGCGCGCCGCTTAACTGAGTAACACCGTACACGCTGTTCATACTGCTAAAAAATATAAAACTACTGTTTAAAAGTGTTACATACAGTGCAAAGCTACTAATTTTGAAGTGAAACCCAAATCCTACAAAATGGTTATACTGTGATGTAAAAATTATAAGTGAATAACTTCAAATCCTAGAAAGAGTGCTAACAAAGTCGTTAAATTATTCAAAGTGCCGATCAGTGAACAAAGGAACTCGCTGACTCATAACTGGTTCAACTCTAACCGGCTTCTAAACAGACAACTCTGCAACCCACTGCGTATTTCAAGCCAACTCTTACAGAGCCCGATGGCGCAGTGGTATAGAAGGACCGATTAAAGTGCAAATGACGACAAAGCGTAGGTTCAAATCTCGAGTATATCAAAAATTTTACTTTTTGGATTTTGATATCCTGCCTGAAATCACAGCGGTATAGAAGGACCGAAAATGTGCAAGTGACAAAAAGCGCAGGTACAAATCTCGCCTTTTATTTATTTTTTGGTTACTACTAGCGTTAAATGCACATCAATTCTCACTGTAACAAAAAAAAAATATACAAAATAAAACAAAATGGATGAAATCAATATCACTTATAGAAGAAAGGACTTGAAGGACTCTATAAATTCAAGCTTTATTAGTCTGGAGGAAAACAGCATTTTAGAAGAAACATTGAAAAGCCTACCAGATATGACTGCTACTTCTATATGCGACAGTGAGCTTTCGGAATTGAAGCTTAAAGTGGAGACTCTCGAACTAGAATTAGATGGAGCACACGTAGAAATTGAAAATATATTGATGCAGAACATAAAATTAAAACAAGACTTAGAAAAAAGCCGGAAGGTAATTCAATTATATAAAAGACTTGCACCGAACTTGACACCGGCCAACAGTAGCATGAACAATTCAAAAATATTAAGCCAAGATACTACAACAAAAACAATGGAATTGCAAAAACCGACAAAATCGATACAAACAACTGAAAAGTACGCAAACCTAGACAGAGCAAATCAAATTGAGATATCAACAAAGCACCAGTCTACCCAGACTATGACTACAGGTACCGACAAAGAATCTGAGATATGCATACAACGGGATTGCCAGACAGAAGCAAAACTCGGTAAAGATAATATTATGAAGAGCACGAAACCAGACAAGGATACTTTCCTGGAGGAAAGTAAGAAGACGAATGAGTCAATGGGAAACCAAAAAAAAATAACCATCATAGGAGGAAGACAATGCGTTGGATTAGCATCGAGGTTAAGCGAAAACAGATTACATAATAAATATGGACAGTACAAAGTAATGGCTCTGATTAAGCCCAACGCAACATCGCAGGAAATATGCCGATCATTAGATAGCCTGGACAAGACGCTTGTGACGGAAGGAGATAAAATTGTTATATCTCTAGGTGAACATGACACCAACCCTAAGATGGTAGAAATAGAATTAGGCGCAGCTCTAAAGTCTCTAAAATATAATAATGTGTTAGTGCTAGTCGTTTATAATAGTGATCACTTAAATGAAAGGAAATTAAATGACACGTTACGAGTGATCTGTAAACAGTTCCCAAACTGTACATTCCTAGATGCTGAGGGATTGAAATTGCATTATAAAAATACGTGTACAAAGATTAATGCTTTTGTAGACCAATTAGATTACACTGACACAATGAAACAAAAACTAAGATTGCAGAACATAGTTAAATCAACCAAACCAAACACTCGAACAAATCAACCCAACAAAGAGACACGGAAACTGGGCACTATACCATATTACTTTGAAAGTTCTCATAAAAATAGTACAAACAAATATCCAAAACATAACAAAAACCAAACCGATGATGAAACAAAAAAGGGGACGTTTCCCTATTATTTTAAAGTATCTTGTAATGCAGATCTTCATGAAACTGAACCCCAAAAATATACAAGTAGAAGTAGTACTACTAAAAATGAGTTTTTTCGTTCCTCCTAATGATTTAAAGTTTAGAGTATTACATCAAAACATACAAAGCATCAATTCCAAATTGGAGTTACTTGAATTAGCAATACAGGACTTGAGTGACAATAAGGAAGAACCAGACATCATATGTCTTTCTGAAACGTTCATACAGTCAGGTAATGAAAACATGATAAATTTAAATAACTATAAAATGACAACGGCCTTTTCAAGAACCAAAAGAAGGGGAGGCACTTGTATTTTGGCTAAAAAAGAAAATGACACCAAAGAACTTCCTTACATCAAAGATATGGCTGTACCAAACCTATTTGAAAGTTGTGGAATAGAGGTTCCAAAACACAAACTAGTGATTATTTTTATCTATTCTTTTAGGACACAAAAAATAAAATAGAACAATTCTTTAATAAACTTGAGACCTTATTATTCACATTATCAAAAAAGCAAATTTCTAATATAATTATCACAGGAGATTTAAATATCAATATTCTGAAAAATAACATAAACACCACAAAACTGATTGACATAATGAATACGCATAATCTTAAGGTACTGATTAAGACACCAACAAGGGAAAAAGCCTGTCTTGATCATATTTACAGCAATATTAAGGATGCACAAGGAACGACACTACCTCTCGAATTATCAGATCACGACACTGCGCAAATGGTGAGCTTTCCAATAAAATCAAAAGACTACGCGATTAAGTCATGGCACATTGTGAAAAGAGACTACAGTGATGACAGCATAAGAAAGTTTTGTAGCGCTCTACAAAACATTACCTTCAGTGAAGTATATGAGCAAACAGATGCAAATACTGCATTTGATAAATTCCACGAAATTTTCACTTTGTTCTATGAACTATGCTTCCCGAAAATAGAACGCAAGATAAATGCAATATCAAAAAGAGCATGGGTAACAATGGGGTTAAAGATATGTTGCAAAACGAAAAGATCTCTGCGCTATAATTTTTATGTTAACAAAACAGAAGCAAATAAACTGCAATATAGAAACTACACGAAACTACTAAAAAAATGCATCTCACAATCGCAAAGGAACCAAAATAGTAAAATGGTTTTGGAGAGTAAAACCATTTGCAGAGCTTCTTGGAAAATAATAAAAGAAGTTGGCCAAAATGAAACAGAATATAAAAACATAAATGCTATCAAAGACGACAATGATCATTTATTAATAAATCCTCTTGACATAGCCAATACATTTAATGATTATTTAATAAATTTGACAAACAAAAATAATTCTGAACTAAATAAAATTTATTTACATAAACGCAATTGTACAGGAACTAGTTTTTTCATCACTCCCGTAAGGGAACAAGACATAAAGAAAATTATAATGGGTCTAAAAAATACTGAAGCAACAGGGTACGATGACATAAAAACAGATGTTATCAAGACATGTAGCAATTCACTATGTGCAATTTTATGCCATTTAATAAATATCTCGTTTGAGGAAGGACGATTTCCTGAAAAACTAAAACTTTCGATTGTGAAACCGCTGTATAAGAAAGGGAATGCAGAAGAAGCCAGCAACTATCGACCAGTTACACTGATACCAATATTCTCGAAAATATTTGAAAAAGCATAAAATAATTACAAAGGAACAATACGGTTTCCAAAAGGATAAATCTACAATTCTAGCAGCATTCAATCTAGTATCTAGTGTGGCGAAGGGCTTCGATCTTAAATACAATACATCTGTTTTATTTTTCGACATGACGAAAGCTTTTGATTTTGTCTCGCATGATATTTTGTTAGATAAACTAGAACAATATGGCGTAAGGGGACCACCCCTACAATGGATACAGACCTATATTCGTGATAGGAAACAAAGTGTGCACATAAATAGATTTAATAGCAATAACAAAGAAATTAAATATGAGTCTGAATATAAATATAATAATTTTGGTGTACCTCAAGGAAGTGTTTTAGGCCCACTTATGTTCTTAATATATATAAATGACATACCAAAAGTGACATTAAACCAATCCATCTTATTCGCGGACGACATTTCGATTATAGTAAGCAATAATAATGATGACATTCTATTTAACAAATCAAATTATAATAATGGTAATAGGATAATAAATTAATTGATAAACACAGAAATGACATACATAAAGCAATAGGGTTAGTAGACGATTGGTTAAATAATAATAATCTAAAAATTAATGTGACTAAGACAAAGTTAATGAATTTCAACAATGTCAGTGATATCACTATAAACTATAATAGCCAAATAATAAAATGTGAAAATAGTGTGACATTTCTCGGTATTGTAATTGACAAAGACCTTAACTGGAAACTGCAAATTGACAAGGTTTGCAATAAAATAAGTAGATTTGTATTTGCACTCTCAAAGCTGAGAAAAACTACCACCCTCCAAACAACACTTGCTGCCTACCACGGATACGTGGAATCCGTGTTAAGGTACGGCATCATCTTATGGGGAAATAGTACAGATGTCAACAGAGCGTTTGATATACAAAAAAAATGCGTCAGGGCAATCTTAGGAGTAAAACACCAAGAATCATGTAAAACGTTGTTAAAAAAACTAAACGTTTTAACTTTACCGTGTCTCTATATTTTTGAAGTAGCAAAATTTGTGAAACAGAACATGAATATGTTCACGACTGCTAAAGAACAGTTTCCAAGGAATACTAGAAATCCGGATAGGTTAGTACTGGAACATAAGCCACGAACAACGCTTTACCAAAAGAATTGTTATGCAATGAGCGTAAAAATATACAACAAATTGCCCACCGACATAAAAAGTCTCCCTTTCATAATTTTTAAAAGAAAGTTATTTATATGGCTTCAACAGCATAATTTTTATGCACTTTCAGAGTTTTTGCACTAATTTATAAGTCTTAATATTAAATTGTTTGTGTATGCTTGATAGATCCTATACACAAATCGAAATATACTACTATTTGCATGCTGTATAAATATAGCTGAATAAGGAACTTCTAATATTATTAACATCTGATATGTCTACCTAATTTCATAAGCAAATAAACGAATCTTGAATCTTGAATCTTGAATCTTTAGCCAGTTTAGACGTGACGCCTCTGTATTCACAGGCCCTATATAAGAGCAGATTATAGTATTCTCACATGTGCGTGTGGATTGAGTGAGCACCCTTCTGAAAAATATGAAAAAATGCTGTTCATTTAGTAAAAGTTCTAAAACTTTTGTAAAAGTAATCTCTTCATTTGTAAAAAGATAGAACAAAATATACAGTGATAAACGTGCGCTCACTCAGTTCTCACAAACTACCACCGAAATCAGTGAATGTATTAATTTAACATAGAATATTTATATACTAGTCTTTAGTAAAACCTACGCTATCTTACCTCTATAATTTGTAGATCACTTAGTAACATATTCAAGGTTTTACAAATAATTTCTTATGCTCACTCAATCCGCACACTTTCGAAAACCCGATTTGTGATGAAGAAAGTGAAGATTTAAACTGCTATTTACGTGTATAGTTAAGTAAAATGAATATGGGAGTTTGTAAAATGCAAAAAGAACCACTTACGTGGCAAGTTTTTGGATAATAAATGTTTGTAAGTGCTCACTCAGTCCACATATTTTGAGTAAGTTAAAAATGTTAATTTCTTAAGATTTGTAGTATCACAGAATCTTTAAATTAGTTCAACCTTTAGTAAAATATTTTACTACATATCCACCTTCTAACATTTTATGTTCGTTGTCTATTTTTAAAGATATTCAATTAAAATTTATCTCATGTAAATGTATCATTTAGTGTGACCACACATCAATAAATTATGGGCATATCCAAAATACAGGACATTTTAAAAGAAAACCAATTAGTTTAATTAATCAATCTGCTTTATTTAGGCAACATAATCATTTATCATCATCATCATCGGCAATAGAAACAATCATTTTTACCCGACGACGGCAAAGCAAAAAGGAGGTTAAAGAAATTCACAAAACAAATTAACGGGTAAGTATTGTTAGGTATCGAAAATAACTTTATTACTAAGTTTCAATTAAAATATAGCTTAAAAGGTGTAACAGAATGTCTTGGTTAGTACTTTCTGTGATTTTAGTACAGTTATCGTCGTAGCAAAAAAATGTGTCGTTTACTAAATGATGAGCTTTATAATGACCTATACCAGTTGAATGTAAAGGTGCTACAAATTCAACTGCACCGATGATTTTGTATATTGTATTATTTACAGATAAAGTACGAGGAACTTTATTTAGTGCTACTGCATTGGTACCATTTAAATCAAAAGAGATCACATTTGATATTGCATATTTACTAGTTGCTATTCCTTCACATGATGCACATTTTGAACCACCTTCCACTATCGAAATAGATTCTTCTAACACACTTATATCAAAAATATTAATCATATCGATGTTTAAGGGCAAGAAGACATTTTTTTTAATATGTTTGATAAACACGATAGTTCAGTACACATTTTTGTAAAAACTGAGCTAGTAAAGTATTCCAATAGAAAATGTTCATAAATGTAAGTAACGTTACATGCGACATCATAGTTGTAAATTTTTGATACTATTGTTGTTGGATTTTTGATAAACTGTGTAATGATTCTTGCTCTTAAGTTATATATATCATCATCATTATAATTTGTACGACTAATACATTTGATATACTGTGGAATTAATTCATTTTAATCTAAAACGTCTACAATGTTTCGAAAATTTTCCGATATATTCAGCACCCATTAAGTACATTACAGAGTCAAATGCACAGGTGTTCAAAACTTTTACATTGTTTGAGTCTATGTAAACCGAAGGTCTTAAATTACCATTTTTTGTAAATTTTGCATTCATGTTTGGTTTTGGTCTACTAATTTTAGCTTCTCCTTTCCAGTTCTCAACATAAGAAGGTAAATCCGAAAAAATAGAGTCTTCAGTAATAGAACGATTATGAGCAGCCCGATTACAATTTTGTTTTTTTTATTTTTGATGGTTTAGTTTTACTTATCCTTTTCCTTGGTTTATTTTTATGTTTAATTTTGTTACTAATATCTTGCCCTAAATTGCATAATGCTGACTTTATTTCCCCTTCTAAATATTCAGTATGCAATTTGAAGAATTCATCTATTCTGTATCTATTAAATTTTGTTTTAAATACAAGATGTTTTAAAGTTTTAAAATAACTTTCACATCCTGAGGAGCACGGGGTATATTATCTCGACAAATTCGACCATAAAGGAAGTTTCAATAAAATTCTTCTGAAAGTAGGAATAAATGGGGGATAGTAATATGCATTCTTGTTGTCTTCTAGAACTGGATTTTGTTTTTTAGCATCATCAACAATACTGTTAAACCAATTTATAAATTCAAAATCTTCGTTATTAATCGCATCATCATTAAAGTCATAAGTTTTATTTAAGTCCTTATCTTCAGAATCAAATCTATCATTAACTTTAACATCGCGTAGTATTTTTTCTAATCTAGACTTGATTTCATTATTATGTTGGTCGAGGCAAAGTTTTATAACGTCGTGAATGATATCTTTCGCTATTTGGTAATTTTCGCATTTTTTTAAACAAACTATACAACGGATATAAAAATATTTTACATTTGAATCAAGGTTTGTTTTAAAGCAACTTAAATTATGTAAGACTTTAATAAAGTGACTCGTGTCAAGTCTGATAAACGCAATTGGTTTTTCAAAATTACTACCCTCTAAAACTGTAAATAAATGTTTTAGGTAGCTTTTTGTGGTGCAATATAATGCAAAAGCTTGAACACACGCAGAAACTAAAGCTGATGAAATTCAAAGAAATTTCTCGACAAATTCGACCATAAAGGAAGTTTCAATAAAATTCTTCTGAAAGTAGGAATAAATGGGGGATAGTAATATGCATTCTTGTTGTCTTCTAGAACTGGATTTTGTTTTTTAGCATCATCAACAATACTGTTAAACCAATTTATAAATTCAAAATCTTCGTTATTAATCGCATCATCATTAAAGTCATAAGTTTTATTTAAGTCCTTATCTTCAGAATCAAATCTATCATTAACTTTAACATCGCGTAGTATTTTTTCTAATCTAGACTTGATTTCATTATTATGTTGGTCGAGGCAAAGTTTTATAACGTCGTGAATGATATCTTTCGCTATTTGGTAATTTTCGCATTTTTTTAAACAAACTATACAACGGATATAAAAATATTTTACATTTGAATCAAGGTTTGTTTTAAAGCAACTTAAATTATGTAAGACTTTAATAAAGTGACTCGTGTCAAGTCTGATAAACGCACTTGGTTTTTCAAAATTACTACCCTCTAAAACTGTAAATAAATGTTTTAGGTAGCTTTTTGTGGTGCAATATAATGCAAAAGCTTGAACACACGCAGAAACTAAAGCTGATGAATCATCGGTTATAACTTCAGTAGGCGGAGTATCTATATATGACAACCACTTCCTTAACCAAAGCAAAATCGAATGTTCTGAATGAGAGTCGGTCACCATTTGAAAAATGGGCACAGATTTAAGTTTATCATTGGCTGTTAACAACCCTACATATAAAAATAATCTTTTCGTTGCACTGGTACCATCCGGCAAATATATATTTTGAAAAAACGATCCAGTTGCATCTATCGTAATTGTTGCTTTTTTAAATTTAGTTTGATAACTATTGTAATACTGAATTTGATCATTACTCCAAAAATATAAACGAAAATCTGGAAAGATATTTAATTCTCGAATTATGTTAATATTATCTTGAGCTGATATTTTAGCCATTAAAAACAAAGACAAAATTGGATTTGAATGTGGTAAATGTTCATGTCTAGCTTCTGACTTAATCTTTCTTAAACAAGAAATAGAAGGCAGTACTGGTGGAGCTATACGTTCAGTACCAGTTATAAGAGCTGATGCCAACTCATTGTGTACTTTAACAGCAGATTTATGACATAGTGTTTTAGCTATTTGTCGTCTTCTGAAAGGTGTAAGTTTTGATTTTTGTACGGGGTTATGTTTAAACGTCTTATCAAAATTATCGACTATACAGTGAAAACTCCAGATTTTTTCTGTTTTTCTTGAATTAGATATACGAATTTTAGCATCGCACTGGGAACATTTACCTACTAAATTAATTGAATCATCACAAATTTTGTGTTTTTTAAGGGTCCATGTGCATGGCAATTTCGAATGAATCCATATCTTTTCCTTGATTAAATTGCTCCATTTGAATTTTGGCAATGTCTTATAATTAAAGGCACTAGTAGTAGTAGTACTGCTTCTTCTTCTATAGACACTTAAAGGCGTAATTTTGTTCCAGTCATAAATATCCAGATAGAAGGAAAATGTTTGACACTTGTGATTACTTATTATAAAATCGTAGTTTTCTCTTCCCGACGTCGTCTGTGAATTCTGTGATGCTGGAGAAGTACTGCCTAATGATTTTGATTCCTCATTTGAAGTATCAGTACTATTTACAGTTTCGTCGTTCAGGGCAAAAATCGCACTTCGATGTCGTATAAGTGATATGTACAGTACAATGCCATCGGTGACATTTTATGTTCCAGTTTTTTAGACATCTCAGTAAAAACAGGATCATTATATATTTAATTTTGGGATCTTGCAATTGTTCAGCTTGTTGTTGAAGAAATATGTTTTTCTGGTTTTCGAAATCAATTTTTGGTGTACGACCTCCGCTGATTACGACTCTGTAAGATAATTGGACATATTATGTGATAAAATACAACTTGTAGTGGATAAAATACCTCAAATCAATGTACCCGGGTACTTTAGGTTAAAACATTCATTTTAAGCGGTAGTTTTCATAATATTTCCAAGGCACGGGGGGGGGGGGAACAGTACTGGCGTCATAAACCGCTTTACGATTTTCAATCCGCACGTTTCAGTTTCATGTATGGGGGGGATACATGAAACTGAAACCAAAAATACTTTTTTTCATCAGACCTACCTGTGTGGGGTGTCTAAAGATAGGTCTTTGAAAATGACGTTGAGTTTCCTCAAACCATTTTTCCTCAAAGTAAATCGTTAAAGAGACAAAACCTTCCAAATTGGAAAAAATTGTGTCCCCCCCCCCCCTCTAATTTCTAAAGTAAGAGAGTGAAAAATCTAAACAAAATATATGCTTTGTATCTCATTAGTCTCATTACAAACTTTCAACGAAAACTGGTTTGACCAAAATAAAATAAGCAGTTTTTAAGATATAAAACATTTATTAAGAACTGCAAAGATAACTTTGTCATTCATACAAACACTATGAAAAACAAAGTTACAACCAACAACCAGTCATATCATTACTTGCTACCACGGAACTCTTCATGGGCGGGTGCGACTCGCACTTGGCCACTTTTTTTGTTTTAACCTAAAGGACCCGTGTACCAAACGGCTATTTCTATAAATTTTTGTCGTTTACCGCTACCACTATTAGCATATGCTATATAGCATTCACAAAACAGAATTTCATATCGTCGAACCACTAAAAGATCAAGCTGATGCTGTTCACACTAGCGATCGATCAGCAACGGCAACCTCTCGACGATCACAAGTCAACATCTAAGGCCGGCCACATACACACGGTTTTCCGATTCGGAATTCCGAAACGGAATTATCCCGAACGCAGTAAATCCAAACAAATCTATGGATCTACCACATACATACGGAAGTTTTCCGTTCGGTTTTTTTTCTTGATTGTATAGGATTGGATCCCGTTTCGGAATTCCGAATCGGAAAAATTCCGTCTGTGTGTGGCGGGCCTAATTCTATGTCATCAACATTTCTAGTTCGAATTTGTTTAGGTAGGTATGGCAGAGACAAAACACCGTTATTGAAATGCATTTAGGATCCGTATTATTAAAATAATATGAACTTTATGTGAAGTTTCTGGAGTACCTAGTAAACGAGATGAGTAAACTGTAATTGCCATTATAGATAATTATGTACTTACGTTATAATCATCAGGAAAACTAATAACACCGATAACAGATTCATTGCTTGTGAATAATATTTAATAATTCCAATTATGGTAACTGTATTCAAGATCGAGCGAATAAGTATAGAATATTTCTAAAAGTGGGTAGCTTTGAAAAAATTGTGAAAGCTATGGTTGCGTTCCGAAATGATGAGCAAGTAGTAAATAAAAGTTAACAAATACGGATCAGGTAAATCGTAAATGTAAAAGAATGTACCAACCTAATCAAATCAATTGTTTACTTTAAAATTAAATTCAGAATAATGTCTTGTATTTTGGATATGCCCATAATTTATTGATGTGTGGTCACACTAAATGATACATTTACATGAGATCAATTATAATTGAATATCTTTAAAAATAGATAACGAACATAAAATGTTAGAAGGTGGATATGTAGTAAAATATTTTACTAAAGGTTGAACTAATTTAAAGATTCTGTGATACTACAAATCATAAGAAATTAACATTTTTAACTTACTCAAAATATGTGGACTGAGTGAGCACTTACAAACATTTATTATCCAAAAACTTGCCACGTTAGTGGTTCTTTTTGTATTTTACAAACTCCCATGTTCACTTTACTTAACTATACACGTAAATAGCAGTTTAAATTTTCACTTTCTTCATCACAAATCGGGTTTTCGAAAGTGTGCGGATTGAGTGAGCATAAGAAATTATTTGTAAAACCTTGAATATGTTCCTAAGTGATCTACAAATTATAGAGGTAAGATAGCGTAGGTTTTACTAAAGACTAGTATATAAATATTCTATGTTAAATTAATAAATTCACTGATTTCGGTGGTAGTTTGTGAGAACTGAGTGAGCGCACGTTTATCACTGTATATTTTGTTCTATCTTTTTACAAATGAAGAGATTACTTTTACAAATGTTTTAGAACTTTTACTAAATGAACAGCATTTTTTCATATTTTTCAGAAGGGTGCTCACTCAATCCACACGCACATTATTCTCACCTGGAAGGGTAACTCCACCGCCAGTATTGAAACTATGTAAGGCCCCAAATTGTACCACCGATTGAAGTGTTCAGCTCGCAAAATATCCATCTCCAGAGGAACTGGAATGAGTGCAAACAAACAGTCAGATATAGAGTATATTAAACATATGTATTAATGTTTGTTTAATAACATAGTCACGCCTTTCCCACACGGGTGTAAATTTCATTTTGGGTAACAGGAGGCGAATTCGAACCCGTATCTCCTGGGTGTCAGCCAAGCCGGGTACCACTACAAGCATATATCGTAAATAATTAGAAAATCGTGAAAGTTGTTCCTAGCTTTCTGCTCTAGCAATATATCTAGATAAACACCAAATGTATACCTGAGATTTTGCTAAACTTACAAGATAAAGTGACGGACATCTTCCCCGTATATACAACAAGCAACATAGACCCGTACAAGTACACATAGTTGCCCAGCACGCTGCTGGCTTCGCTGCCGACGCCGAGGTACAGGTAACCGAACAACAGGGCAATGACCACGTGAGCTGCTATTCGATACATGAAGAGTGACTGGAAGGGAAAAGTGATTCGATTTTAGGAAACACCTGCAATACACTTAGATCAAAGGTGCTTGGAGAACCAGAAAAATCTTAGATTTCGGGTTATTTTTGTTCTTTCTGAGACCGATATGAGAGTCAAAGCCTCTACCACTACGTATTGGTCCATAAATGCATACTAAGCAATTACAATTCTTCCAGGAAAATATTGAACAGTAAATAAAACTACCGAAAGAACTATCTACATGGCTATTGCATATTCACGGTGAATTTTATTCATTTTGCTCGCGAAGCAACTACCTATTATCAGTAGTACTGTCGACTTACAAGATTTTTCTTTTTAATTATTTTAAAATTTTTGATGATGAAAAATAAAAATAAACTCGAAGTTATGAGAACAAGTAATAGTGCTCCATCGCCAACGCGTAGATTAACCGCACGAGAATCAACCGCCGCCGCCGCGGGAATACAGGTGCGTGCAATCTCACTTGCAGTAGTACTACAATTTCAACTCGATCTCAACATTTTTTTTGGGAAGAAGTCGATAATAAATCCCTTAATCTTATTTTTTATCCGAAATTTAAACTGACTACAAACCAAGCCGCCACAGAAACAAAATGGCAGAAAGTTCACTGTGTATACAAATATTGCATTAATTCTAATGTTTTTTTTTTTGTAAACAAAAAAATACATTACGATACAAGATAAAGTGGCGGACCAAGTACTCATAGTTGTCCAGTACGCTGCTAATCTAGTGTTTTTTTGGTATACCAAAAAATGACTTTGGCCAGTACGAAACCTTTGACTTTGACGTTCATATTAAATATTTTGTATAGATCCACAAACTTATCTGACCCGGTGACGATGACGGGGCGTCAACGGCTTACGGATGAGATAAGTTTACGCGCCACGGGGCCAGATCATTTTGTGGATCTGTAATGGCGAATGACATTTCTTTGTTTCCAAAAAAGCGACAACATTAGTAATGCGTGTTTTGATACATTTTATTGTGATTATGACAAGAAAGAGATCACCAAGAGCTTAATGTTAATATCCTTTTGTGTTTATATATTGCAAATTTTACCAGCATTGTGATTGAAAACAAAATCATGAGATAAACTATGCTGATGATGATTGTGACCAATATAATGTATTGGAGATACTTAATACGAATACATAATATCTACTTCAAGATCATATATGTCATACTTTGAATCAATAATTATAACTTGAACTTCCTTATTTATCACTTTGCCATGTGGGTTTCGGGCAATGTCATAACACATTTACTAACAGGGAAAACACTGCGGTTGCTTAGGTGAAGGGTAAAGGGGGTGAGCGATGCGAAGCCCCCTTTATCTTTCGTGTTAGGTTGAACATGTAAGATCAACAATATTATCATAGGGCAGCAAAGTACCAATGAAAAGAAACATTGTTCTGCCCCATAGGTGATGGGCATTATATAAAATGCCCGGACGATTTGATTATTCTAAGAGTTGTTATCACACTGCCCTTTCATTTTAGGCATTATTCAAACTGCACGGGCATTGTTTATAATGACCGATTAATTACATGGTCCATAACAAAAATACTGTGTGAGTTAGGCGGTGATTTGATTAAATCAGAAGTGCTACAGGAAAATTAATCAGAAGTCAGAGCCTACCTCAATAGGTAATTAGAGAAATACGATAAGTAAATTGTTTTAGTCTGGAAAACCCAAGTTTTATACGCAGCACTTTACCGTTATGGGGGCATTCCTTGATACTATTACAGTGTATAGATACGGACTTCCATATGTAGTAATAATTAGTAAGTACTTACATAATTCCTAGTAGTCATTAGATAGTTCCTATACAACAGTATCCATGTCTGTTGGAGCAGTCCCGATTGTCTGTACATAGTTTTTTTGTATGACTGCTGGTGTTTCGAGTCGCTTTTTAGTGTCTTTGGCTTGATGTGGTTTAGGGCAAGATCTGAAAATAGAGCATAACCCGGTTCATAATTTTGAGTATAATCAATAAATGGTATTGTAGGGTCATCGCATACACGCACAACCTGCACACTCTACATATCAGTAAAAGCATTTTAGTCTACTTGTAAGTCGTTGCTGACCATTGTGGGGTTGCATATAGCTCCATACGAAGAATTAAAATACGATGACTTTATGGTGCGGTCCTAATATGCGTTCACCTATAATACAAACATCGAGCTTAAGGATAAGACCTTTTTGAAATTAGTTTACGTTAAAGGGTACACGTTCCTCTTTGTGTGAGAAATACCAGAACAATCAACATCCGGCGTTGGCAATTACAATGACAATAAGCCATAATAATTATCTCTACTATTGTTATGAATAATTTGAATATCATCAAAACGATGTAATGGGATGAACTGAAAATCAAGACTTTATTGCATAGCTTGTATTGTAATGAAGCGAAAGATGAGGGAAAGAGCTTTATATAGCTCATAGCTCTGTCCCTCATTTTCTCGCATCAACACCCCCCGCGGGGTCAGCATGCTACGGGTGCTGGTTGGTGTCTATACAGGACATAATAATACCTTGAATACTATTTAAACACATTGATCTAGCCCCAAACTAGGATTCCCTGTATCTTCGGCACTAGACAACGATACACATACTTATATAGATAAATATTATACTTAGCCACATAAACAACCATGACATACAAATTTTTGCACGTACCGGGACCCTTGAATTCGTAGGCAGGGTCACTGCCGACTCGGCCAATCGGGTCGTCATATAAATATACATATATATTTGCTTCAGTGTCGTGTTAAAAACCACCCCTGAGTCGGGCGTAACTATACAAAACAACAACCTGTATACAGAGTGACACTTAAGTAGCTGACCATATTTTGGGCAATGATAGTATCCGTAATTATGAACAACTTTCCCCATGAAACATATGGTCGCCAACGAAAAAGATTTGAGCCTCCCAAAGTATTTTGGAAGCAGCTTTTCGGGTCAATGTACTGGGGGACGACTTGTTTTTCATTTGCGACCATATGTTTGATACTCCAAAATATATTTAAATTTAACCTGTATTAGGAAATAATTTACCAGTAATAGAAGGCAATGCTGGTATAGTAGGAATGCTGCCGGTCGCCGCCGGCTCTTTTTTGAACTTCTGCATGACGGTGGCTGCCTTAACCAGGTCGACATCGTACTCGCCGGAGGCCAGCTCCATTACTGGAAGAACAAACAAACTATACGTTGATGATTACTCAGTTATTAATAGAGTACATGTATTGCGTCCCCTCTCTTTACATATGTTAAGAGAAGTAAGTAATAATTTATGGACTTTGGTTTATGGAATCATTGAGAGATCTTGATAACATCATTATTTAATGCAGCCCATTAATGTCCTCACCGAGGGGCACGGGCCTTTGCCCGGATACGAGTAAGATTTAGCCATACTCCACCACGCTGGCTCAGTGAGGGTTGGTGGAGGGGTGTTGGGCTAGCCAACCCGACTGTCAGATGTTTTCAAGCTGCCCTATTAGGGCCTCTGACCAGCTTTACGACTTCTACCACCGAGTAGCGATAGTAGCCGGGACCTACAGCCTAACGTGTCATCCGATACACCGAAGCGCCCGAAAATGCCACGTAGAAACGGACACCCATCCAGTACCCGTCCAGCCAGAGGTTGCTGCACCCGCACGATCGTTTTCGACGCAGCTGTAACTTCAGTACTTATTTATCAGGACTACTTTTTTCTACAGGTTGTAACAGAAACTTGTTAGGGCCAAACCGGTTTCATAGTGAAAATTGATTGGAATAATGTTCCTAACAACCCCTCAAATACTTATGAAAAAACATTTTAGTTACACCTGTATATAGGCTGTCCAACGGCTGTGCCACATGGAGGAAAAGTACCTTAAATATTGTTCATAGATATTTTTACTGAAAGAAGACATTTAGTATTTACTACTACACAATTTGAACTACATTTATAATTTCATAATTAAATAATTTGTTGATTGCACCCAAATCATATAAATAATTAGACTTACATAAAAATAGTGGACAGAGGCGAGTTTATTTCTAATAACATATCTCTTCCAGCAAACCAGGTTAAGATGGGAAAGGTTGTTTGCTGAGGATTCCAAGGTTTTTTAAATCGCCTGTGTTAACCGGAAATCGATCCCGATCGATCGAAAAAAGTGCGAGTTGGACTCGCGCACGAAGGGTTCCACCGTACAATGGTAGGGATGGTGTGGAGTGAATAGTTTGGAATGTAGCTACTTTCACACTCCATGTACAGATAGACAGCGGAGTCTTAGTAATAGGGTCCCGTTTTTCTTTGGGTCCTTTGGGTACGGAAACTAATAAACGATAATTTTTCTATGATCGAAAGTCTTGTCAAGGATACGTCTTGACATTTAGGGAACTTTCCCTCTATGTCGTAAAGCTGTGGGACATCCTTTATAAAGTTTGTTGTAGTCTAATGTAGGACACAGAAAGGTGTAGACTAGTCATATTTTAGGGGGCTTTTTAGGAATATCATTCCGAACAACATTAACTTTGAAACCGATTAGACCCTAACTTCTGTTACAACCTGTAGGAAAAAATATATAAGTTCTGTAATGACGTTTGGTTTTGGTCACAAGGAAACTGAACAATCGTCTTTAATTATAACTATTGGGAAAATAATGTTAACGCTTTTAACATCTATAATGCGGTGAAGTACTCGTTATTGTCCCAGAGAACATCTGTTGTACCAGCTTTAGTACAAACGAAACGTAATCGACCTACCTATAGTTAAAAATAATAGCTACTGTCATGTCGAGGTCAGTAGAGCTGCCTCTTACACCTTTTGAAGGCTATTTTACAGTATCGTGAGACTGGCAATGAACTAGTTCAGAGTCAGTATTCAAAAGCACGAGAGGGCAATAATAGGAGGGTCAGTCAACTTTGACATCAACACATCACAAATCTAAAAAGTTTCGTTTAAAAATAGTGCGATCTAAAAATGTATATGCAAAACCACCGTCACTTGTTATATAATTTGTTAAGATGACCTCAAAGGCTAAACAGAAGCTTATAGTGGCTGACACAGTTCCCATTAGAGTAGAGAAAGTAAATGATCCAACGTGCGACATCAATTTTATTACATCAACTGATCATAAAAAAATATTATGAGAATCTGACCTCATCGTGCTTATTGATTCAAGCAATAAATTAGTGATGTGACATCGATTTAACATAGTTTTGAGGCCAATTAAACTCGCATTACTAATCTTGTGATTTTTTGTAAACAAAGAAATGTCATTGGCTTGTACAAAAAAATAAAATGAACGTCAAAGTCATATGTAATGTACTGGAAAATAACATTGCTTTGTGTACGGAAAAAAAACACAAGATAAGTAATGCGAGTTTAGATTCTTCCACGAAGAGAGTGGGACTGTCTCTTTATAATGTCGAAGAATCTAGTAATTACTTTTCAACTTTTGTGTACATGTATTTACCCTTATCTCTTGTTACCCGACGAAATATTTTTACACTTCCTGTACTGACTGATAACTGATATGTTTATTTGAAAACAATTGTTCATGCTTGTTGTTCCATGATAATTGAATGATAATGATATTTTGCGTAATTACAGCAATTAGTATATAATAGTTAAACATAATCAATAAGTTGACAAAATACCAGTACAAATAACGGTTTATTAAAAACGTTGGAGATCTAAATCAAGATTGCTATATAGTTGTGATGATTCAAAAGGTTCTCATAGTTAAATGTATGCTGTACTATACTGATATCAAACACAGCAGAAGCAAGAGTCCAATCATCGAAAGATTATTTTGAAGGTGGGTGGAAAGCAGCAGCTGATAAGCAGTTTACGCCAGTTTTATAACAATCATTTGTATTGGTATATACTCACAGTAATCCGCAGGATTGTGGTAAGCCGGGCACTTCAGCCCTGCTTCAGACAGCGCCGGCAGCAAATTCGCCCTAGACCCATTATAAAAGGTCCGCCCAGCCGCCAAACAGTACACTGAGTCGATCTTCTCGAAGAGTAGCGCTGAGGGTTGGTGGATGGTCGCAACGATGGTGCGCCCACCTCGGGCCAGACCGTTAAGTAGTGATATCAGGGAAGCAGATGATGACGAGTCCAGGCCACTGGAAATCGCATCAATAATAGTAAACGATATGATTGCCATGCCTAGTAGTGGCTGTTGGATATAGTATATATTACCACGGCTAATACTCCTATGTACTATTGTACGAGCGAGCTGTGCTGCCTGTTTTCTCCTACAGGTCGCATTTTTCAACCGATTTCGATGTATATTGGCACACAAGTTCCTTGTTATTTTTTTTGTCGCGATTTTTAATTTAATGGAAATTGGGGGGAACATAGGCGAAATTTGCAGTTTGCTAATTTATCGAAGGATTTCAATCAAATTTGAGGCACACTTAGGAATTTATTCTATATGTTGCGAAAATAATCCTAAGGAGGGAGTGGATGGGGAAGCACTTCGGGGTATTTTCGGCCCCCTGTAACTATATTGTATATAAAGCTAGACTCCTAATGTTTCTGTGACTAATAGGCCAAAATTTAAATAGGAAAATCTGCAAAATTCTATCAATTTTAACCAATAGATGAATGAATGAATAGAAACGAAAGTTCTGTCATTAGCCCATCATCGATCATCAAAATTCTAATGCTTTTATGGGCTCGCGAGGTCTACTTTTATTACAGAAACATTACTTCTAAGTAGGTATGACTCACGGTTGTAACAAAGAGATGTAAATTATTCTGAAACTCGAGTTTTACTGGATGCAGACGATTCGTGTATTTCATTATAAATAATCTACGAAACCAATGCAACACATACCTACATACCTACATTCGCGTGTAGGTCGAAACAAAACAGTTTGCTATTCAATTCGCATGATGAGTCAACTCATGTCAACTCGTTTTCTTTGACACATATGCGACATGCGTGTACGCATTGCCGTATGTCAGACTGTTTATTTATACAAATGATTAGCACTCAGCCATGTAACATGACCTTTATTTGAAAACACTTTACAACTTTCTGACATATCTCGAACGTTAATGTTAACACCTCATTCAATGTAGGAGCCGTAAAAATACTAAGTTAAAATGCTATTTTAAATTGTATCTTACAAAATTGACTTTTGATGAATTATGTAGGCAACGGAATACGAGAAAAAACGAAAACGAGTAAAAAGCCCTGTGGGGACGGAGTTAACATGATTGACAATGTATGATTATTTTCCAACTATCCTGCATCTTATTTATATGTTAGTGTTTCAGTTTTACTTATAAAACTGTTTAGGTACTAACAAACTTACCTACTGAACTTATTATTTACTTCCTGATGCCAGTGCGACTTTACAGTGTCTTCAAGTTTAAAAATAAGTCTACATATTTATGTTGTTCACCAAAGTATTATGAACTCAACTACCATGGAATTTCTCGAAATGCTATTTCCCGATATAGGTTTTTAATTTTATTACCATGGCATAAGGTTCTAAATGGCGATGCGTAAACGTAAGCGCGGTAATGGACCGGTTAACTCTGTTTAAACATTGGATATGTAACAGACAAAGATACATACATACATACATACACATATGCTCACGCCTCTCCCAGAATAGGGGTAGCAAAGACAAATACACTGTCTGACACAAAACTAAAGATTTTCGCATGTCAAGTCAGAATTGATGGCCAGAGAGGAAAAATGAAATCGCGGAGGTGCTGACGCCCCGCCCACCTCCCGCTCACCCGCTAAGGCCCTGCGTCACCATTATCATAGTGTTGCACAGTCCGCATCCACTCTGATTATCGATTTCGATCTTGTTCACCATAAAGCTTGCACTTATGCCTTTGAAAATGGTATCGGCATCTTCGTCTATATGCAAAAGTAAAATCCAATAATCCATTCTCAAGCACGAGATCTAACTAGAAAATAACTGAAAAATTGTGACATTTAACAAATATTTTGTGAAAAAATATTTCTAAAATCACGTTCAGAACCTAGAAAATAAATACCCAGTATCAAATGCTAAAGGAATAGAATATAGTAGTATTAAAACTAAAAATGCCCTTTTTAAATCAATAGGCGTTGTTAAGGCGAATCAAGTGAGCCCAACCTCATAGGATTTACAAGTAAGCATAGTTTTCCATCTATCACCTTCCAGCTCCATTAGGTGATGATGATGAGAATATCGCCAGGAAGGATGAATAGGACTTGTCACAACAAATCAAATGAGCCCCAACTCGATGGGTTTACAAGTAAACATCATAGGATTTCCTCTCCGACCTTCGAGATCCATCATCAAACCAGCTCGATGGTATCATAATATTGTATTGTCATCAGAACTACATATAAATACCAAGTTTCGTGATGATAGAAGAACTAAAAGTGGGTCAAATTTAACTTGCAAAATTTGTTTACATCGTTAGTTACTGGTGAAACGAATGAAAGGGTGTTAAAAAGAGATGGAAGATTTTATCAAAGAAATCGGAGTGACGAACGAAGATTCCATTTGTGTTTCTTACGATGATGTTTTAGTTTTAGATATATGAATATACATATATGAAACACACATGGAATCTTCGTTCATCACTCCGATATATATATTGATTTTGATATTGATGAATAAAATATTAGATACAAAGGTATTTAACCTTCCTTATTTCGTGTACCTCTTGGGTAACTGTCGACATTGACAACCTCACAAAAAATGGCTACTAACCTTCACAAGGACAGTATAGTGTTTTATGACTTACGTTGTAGGCTCGTCCAAGAACATGAGGGAAGGGTCTGAAAGTAACTCAAGAGCCACTGCCAGCCGTCGCTTCTGCCCTCCCGAGAGGTCCCGCACCACGGTCTGTGATGCCCCACTGAGGCCCAGTAGAGCCAGGACTTCGTGCACCTGGAACAAATATATGTTGTATCTCTTGTATATCATTTTCTACAACCTACCAGGCTTAATGCTTAACACATGATATTGTCAGTTTACTTAGTTTTATAGTACCTGTATACCTGTATCTACATATGCAATAGACAGTACCCATTTTTAGGGTTCCGTACCCGAAGGGTTCCAAACGTGACCCTATTACTAAGACTCCGCTGTCCGTCCGTCCGTCTGTCACCAGGCTGTATCTCACGAACCGTGATAGTTAGACAGTTGAAATTTTCACAGATGATGTATTTATGTTGCCGCTATAACAACAAATACAAAAAAACAGGATAAAAGAAATATTTAAGGGGGCTCCCATACAACGATTCTTTCAATACCACATACAAACTTATGGATGCACCTGTTTACGTACATGGAGTGTGAAAGTAACCGCACCAATAACTTTGTAAACAATATTTTGCTGTGTAAAATCCAAACTATTCACTCCACACCATCGCTTCCATTGAACGGTGGAACGGAACCCTTCGTGCGCGATTTAGACTCGCACTTGACCGGTTTTTTTAAATTTATTTTCTTCTTTTTAGAGCATTTAAATTAAAGCTTTTTTTTAAGCCAGGCCTGAACCCAACTGAGAGTGGGTCGTAGTTATCTAATAACATAGATGATGATGATGAAACTGTACCATACTTCGCGGTACAGGGTGTTTTTCCTAAGAACAATGGCCTGACGTAAGAGAATTTTCAATCTATGCCGCAATTCAAGTGACATTGAGAGCAAAAAATCTAGGTTGCAGATTTACCTACTACGAGTCAACTTTGCAGGCGCCTATGTTTTGTGGAGTTGGGACACAATTTGGGAGGCTTATCTCACGCCTGTCTTATGAAATATGTGGATTCAACGAAGTAAGAGGGCTTTTCGAATAACTTTTACTTCTGAGACGTTTTCCTGATTATAGCCTCTATACAGAGGTGCAAGTCTTATATTTTCTCAGATGAATAACAGTTATGAAGGTATCACCATTAATCGCTATGTATTTTCCAATTCTCCGGATGTATTTTGATTACCTCAATATAAACATAGAAACTTTTATGAGTCTTGAACTGCGTGTAGAATGCTGCCTCAGGTAAAAAAGTATGCCACACGAGTTTCATATAGAAACAAGGCATTAACGAAAGTGTGAAGATTTGTTGAAAATCTGTCATATCAAAAAAATATAAATATCTATAAACAAGGGACAGGGGATGGGGTTTATATTCAATATCAAATAAAGTACTGTTATAATTTAGAGCCAAAACCAACCTGCCGACAAACTGAGTAGCAGTTTGGCAAATTTTAAATTGTATATCTAAGGTTCTTCATATCTGAAAAAGCGTTATTATAATAATGAAACATCTATAGATCTCGGAGAGTATTATGAAGGTTCTTCCAAAGTGTTCACCTACCCCTAGCAATACAACCTCTGTGCGCTGCCGTAGTGGCTCTGCCTACCGTGCGAGGGGTCCCGGGTTCGATCCCCAGCTGGGGATAAAGAAAAAAACCCAAATTTTTGGATTTTAATATGTGTGAAATGTCGCTGTTTCTGGTTCCTACGACACAGGATATCCTAGTGTGCGGCCAGAAGCAATGTATGTGCCTGTACATAAATGTATATGTTTATGTTTAATATTCTAAGGATATTTGTGTGATTTAAAAGGTTCCCATCTAGATAGTTGAGAACTGTTATAGGTATATAGCTGGGTAATAAATATCACAGATATGTTTAATATTCTAAGGATATTTGTGTGATTTAAAAGGTTCCCATCTATCTAGTTGAGAACTGTTATAGGCATATAGCTGGGTGATAAATATCACAGATATGTTTAATATTCTAAGGATATTTGTGTGATTTAAAAGGTTCCCATCTATCTAGTTGAGAACTGTTATAGGTATATAGCTGGGTAATAAATATCACAGATATGTTTAATATTCTAAGGATATTTGTGTGATTTAAAAGGTTCCCATCTATCTAGTTGAGAACTGTTATAGGTATATAGCTGGGTAATAAATATCACAGATATGTTTAATATTCTAAGGATATTTGTGTGATTTAAAAGGTTCCCATCTATCTAGTTGAGAACTGTTATAGGTATATAGCTGGGTAATCAATATCACAGATTAATAATGAGTGTCATAGGTACATTGACTTATAACAATAACATCCCTATTATTGACAATGAAGGTAAGTGACTAGGTAGATAACCTTTATACATACAGGTAAGTATTATAAGCTATATTGTATGTAGTTATGTTTATAAGTGTACCGGTAAAAATGATCCCACCAAAACATTTTCATGTAAAAAATGTAGCCAAGAAGAGCGAAACAAAAAGTTATCAGATCTCAAGTAGAGCCAAGCTTCTAACTCTACACGCCCTAACTGTACGTGTACAGCCCTAACTTCACAAACTCTAACACCTTACTCAAAATATGTGGCTATCACTACTTGGTAGTAGTAGTCGTAAAGCTGTGTCGGAGGCCCTAATAGGGCAGCTTAATAACTTCTGACACTCGGGTTGGCCACTAGCCCGACAACCCTCTTTGTTTCGGGTGCTTCCGTGTTTCAGATGATACGTTAAGCTGTAGGTTCCTGCTACTATCACTACTCGGTACAAGTTGTCATAAAGCTGTGTGCCCTAAAAGGGCAGCTTAATAACTTCTGACAGTCGGGTTGGTTAGCCACTAGCCCGAAACCCCTCCATCAACCAGCACTGAGCCAGCGTGGTGGAATATGGCTCAATATTACTCGTATCCGGATAAAGGCCTGTGCCCCTCGGTGGGGAAATTAATGGGCTACATTTACTTTACTTTTATTGTTTTTTCTAAGCATTTTGATACTTATATTTAAGCATCCTCCTCATATTTATAGTGTCCAAGGTATTATTATTATTATTATTATTATTTTCAATTGTTTCGCGAGCTTTATACAGTACAATACAATATATCTGGGACATTCGACGCTATATGTGGCTTTTAGTGTAAGTTCAGGATTATGAAAAGCTTGTAACTTGACATCTTTTAGTAGCTGACTCGTTAGAATCTGATTACAGTTCTTCGTCGGGCGGGGATTAAAATGAACGTGAACGTAATTACGTTAAGTTTTATCTGGCTGTGTAGTGCTTTTTGGTATACCGCAGTCAGTCTTCTTTAGGGTTCCGTACCCGAAGGGTGCCAAACGGGACCCTATTACTAAGACTCCGCTGTCCGTCTGTTATCACGCTGTATCTCATAATCCGTGATAGTTAGACAGTTGAAATTTTCACAGATGATGTATTTCCGTTCCCGCTATAACAACAAATACTAAAAAATTGCATAAAATAAATATCCTTAAATATTTATTTTCTCCCTCCCAGACAACAAACGCGATTTTTTGCTCGTTTTTATTCGATATTGATAACGGCAACAGGTAGACGCTTGAAATATTCACAAAATCTTTAGTTATACTATTCACTTTAAAAATAAATAATTAAATCAAAATAAAACAAATGTTGAAGAGACATGATTCTTTTGGTGTTTTTATAGATAATGGTACAGAACCCTTCGTGCGCGAGTCCGATTCGCACTTGGCCGTTTATTAAATAACGTCATTATTTACTTTTAAGGTACGGACCCTTGGAACAATCGTGTTCAATAGTTTTGGCCAGAAAGAGTAACATACTTTTGATCCGCGTCTATAAAATATTTGGTTCACTTGAGATAAGCAATTAAGCTACGGGTAAGTAGATAACTCCATAACTGCGTAGTTGCATGCAGGATATGACTGAAGTGTCTTATGCTAAATTGATAATTATACATCCGACTTCATCACCATCCAGTAACAATAAGCTGTTGCAAATGGGAAGATGAGACTCTGTAATTAGAAATTATTGTTCTTTCATTGACGTTCAAGACAAATTGCAGAGCATGGTGTAGGGTATCTATTATAATACCCTATAGTTGAAATAATCAAGGCTGAAGAAATAATCACATGATTGAGTCAATGCAGTATGTGAAACTTGTCGTTGAAAACTTTCTTTATGGAGGTAGACCACTATCTTTCCTGTGTTAAAAATTCTTGTGTTTTCACACTTTTCTAGAAATTTCAACAAGATATTTCACGGCTAACACTTGTTATTGAAATTAATAGTAGTTTATGTGACTGCTACATAATGGAGGGCATTAATACTCGAGAGTGAGTCTATGAAACGAGCCGAAGGTGAGTTTCATAATAATATCACCCGAGAGTTTTAATGCCTAATTATGTACCGTTACATACACTAGTTTATCTACATACATATCATAAGCTCTCTTTGATGTGTTCAGGAACCGCATGTTTGACCGGCATTGTGGCATTGATAATTGCTCTGCAGTTGTTTAGCTTGTTCTGTAGTACCAACTTCACAGACAAACTAGGGGCGGCACGCAGGCGGGCGTCGGCGTTCGAAATTTGAATGTCATAAATTGACAAATTTTTGTACATTATGGTCATAATTTACAAATGTTCAGATAAGAAATGAGTTTTTACCAAATAGTTTTACATTATGCTGGTCTTAACGTGCGGTTTTTAGACGCAATAAAGAGGGTTTATGATACGTGTGCAGATAAAATTGTTTATCTAACGGTTTATGAAACGAGCCGAAGGCGAGTTTGATAAAACCACTCTCGAGTATTAATGCCCTCCATTATGTAGCAGTCACATGAACAACTGTTACTGCACAGGTTAAATACAAAGGCTCTATTTACAAAACTAAAGAGACAGTAAAGAGCATGCCTGTTTAAAGAAGAATAGAATGGATGAGTAACAATCGAATTAGTGAAAAACTTATTTTCCAGTATATTGTATATGGTATTACTTTTCAATTTCAATTCAAAATGTTTATTGCAATAAATAACATGTCATATGTTCTTAGATAAATACAGTTTAGTCTCAATGTCATTTTACCCATAGGGCGTAGCAATATTAATATACAGTCACATATGTCATAAAATATAGGTAATAACAATTTTTATAGATTGAAATTAAATAGTATTAAACGTTATAATTAAAGAATTCATTAAGGTCATAGGGGCAGACTTTAATAAGTACCTGTCTGAGTTTATTAATAAGATTAGAGCTAGGAAGTAATTTCATTTCGTCAGGAAGCTTCTTATAAACTCTTATGGCTACCATCCTCGCGCAGCGCGAATATGCAACAGTCCTACAGATTGGCACCTCCAGATTGTATTTATACCTCTCATTTAATCGATTGCTGGATCCCATAGGTCTTATAGGGAACTTTGACGGGTGTCGCCTCACCAATTTGCAAAGCTCAACTATGTACAGGGCTGTAATAGTGAGAATATTTAGCTTGACGAAGGAGTCTCTACACGATTCCCTGCTTGACTTGAGCCCGTCCATGATGCGCACACATCTTTTTTGTAGTAGAAAAATATTTTTCATTTCTACGCAGTTCCCCCATATTACTAAACCATAAAGCACCCTAGACTGAAAGAAAGCGTAGTAAGCTTGCATAGTGGCTCTTGAAGTTGAAATTGTCGCTAAGCATCTCAATGCATAACAAAAGCTGCTTAGCCTACCTTCCAGGCATTCTACATATTTCTTCCAGCTCACAATAGATCCCTAAGAATTTAGCATCCGATACTGTAGAGAACTTTTTACCATCAAAATCCATATCCAAAGGCACAACCGGAGTGTTTTAATTTCTAAAATGAATGGCATTTGTTTTATTTAGATTTGTATTTAGACTGAGTGTTTTAAACCAGTTTATAATAGTATTGATTGATTGCGATATCCGGTCCGCCAAGTTATTCCCTTCACCTCGCTGGAATTTGAAAAAGACCGAGACGTCATCGGCGAACATTATAACCTTATCATCTATCAAGTTTTGAAGATGATTGACGTACAGAAGGAAGAGCATGGGCCCCACTATGCTATCTTGTGGGACGCCCTTGTGTATTGTAGTGGTTTTTGATTCTGTATTTATCAGAGTTCTTGTTTGATGCAATATTGGTAGGAGGACACTTCGTTCTCTTCCTTTAAGGTATGATGCAAACCATTTATTCACTACACCCCTGATATCATATCTATCCATGATGGATAATATCCATGAGGATATCATGATTCACACAATCAAATGCTTTCGAGAGATCGAGAGGAACCGTCATCACTTTTTTTTTACCATTCAGAGCCTCCGCAACGAAAACCGTCATGTCAAATATAGCGTCAGCTGTTGATACACCATTTTGATAACCGAATTGCTCTTCAGCTAAGATTTTTTTTTGTGTGAGAAAGGTGCGTAGTCTATTTGCCATGGTCTTTTCAAATACCTTTGATAAGGTCGGCAGCAAAGATATTGGTCGGTAGTTGTTAAGATCTAATTTAGCATCCTTTTTATGAACTGGTCTTACGTGGGCCTTTTTTAGTTTTTGTGGGAAGATTCCCTGCGCAGGCGCATCCTCCCTTACATTCGCATATGTAAAAATACTTAAAAACAAGTGTAGAATATCAAGTACGACAAGAGTGTGCTTGCTTTTCCCGAGAGCCACCGTAAAATTTAGATGTATAAGGGTATACATGGCATATAAGGCATGGTATATAAGGCAGGGTGAGTTTCTGAGGATGTGTTTTGCTGCATAAAACTTATGAAAGTTAAAGCCAGGGTGTTAACGTGTGTAATAAATGGAGTGTGTTGCTTTTGGTATGATAATATAAGGATAATATCATCAGGTTGTACATAATATCATATATGCTATCGTAGAGAGCAATTTTATCTCAACTTCTGAAAAAATGACATCCATCATCATCATCATGCTCAGGCCACATCGACCCACTGCTGGGCACTAGCCTCTTGTCTATAGCGCCAATCGCTAGCGAAGTCCCGTCGTTATGATGACATCGTCAGATTGAAACTGGCACCTAGTAAGTAGTATGACGTGACGTCAGAAGACCTGCAGCACGATGGTTATGATAAATACAGGCGAATATGTACCAGAATAGCCGCAAATCACAAAAATTGGAGGTCAATTTGGGAGGCGCATATATCCAGCAGTGGATACGAACATGCAGAACAAGAAAGAAGAAGAAGTAGCACTTAGGATAATGCAATTTATTTTTACCTTCTCCTTCCGCTCTAGTGCGCTGAAGTCAGCCAGCTTGAGCTGGGCAGCCAGCGACATGGACTCGTGCGTCGAGAGATGCGCGCGCATCTCGTCCTGCTGGCGGATGTAGCGCGCGCCGCCGCGGCCCGCCGACTGGGACGCGCACGCGCATACCCCGTTCACAGAGATTTCGCCGCTGGCGCCGCGCGTTCTGTGGCCATAAAGTTACAAGTTGCAATTTTACAGGTCCTACATGGGGTGGCAGAGGCACAATGTGCCCCCGTGGGGTCAGTTACAAATTTTCAAGAATAAACTAATATTTAGGTACACTTTGTTCCACCACTGCTCAACAAAGTAGATTCATTAAGCTTCGAAGATAATTGCTCTGTATTTGAACAGATTTTTACGGTTATGCTTAACAGTTATTACTATCTTTTATTGCTTAGCATTGATGATTTACGAGTCTCTAATACTTAATTAACAACACGTAACACTTCATTATTAAAAATCAAAAAATAAGGAAAAACCATAATTGTAAAAAATAAACGAAACGTGAACGATAGGTCGATAACAGCTTGTGTGTTGTGTTCTTTATTTTCCACGAAATCACACTATTAGGACACAGTCATTATAGGGATATACATTATAAAATACTTGTACTTTTTTTTCGTAGGCTTTCGTATGCACCTTTTAAAAATTACAAAATAATCAGTAATTTAATCATATTTTAATTAATAAACCGATTGTGTGGTTTCTCTAGACAAAAACAGACACAAAAAATGTATTTTGACTTGCTACGAAAAAAAATTATTGTATTTCGTATTTATTGAACATGAAAATTCACATTACAAGCTTATAGCAAATACATTTACAAAGGCAACCTTATTTCTAACAAGATATTTCTTCCAGCAAACCCAATCTGAAAAGAAAGCATTTTAAAGCAATGACAGGTAGACTTTTGTGCAGAAATACAAGTAAATAATATAAATAGGGATTTTTTACAAAATTTGATAACTTTGCAGTTTTATAAACTAACGCTTATGAGTCATTTTAACAAAGCTAGATGCGCAACGGGGTGGCAGCGGCAGCGGCGCGGCAGCTGGCTTGGCGACAGGGAGGTAATAGAGGGTAGTTGCAAAAATATTACCAATACTCATTCTCGCATTGCTGAGGAAGGTGATGGGGCAGTCTGCATTAGCTTGAGTACCTATCTAATTAATTGAATTTTATGAATTTTAAGGCCCATTGAGTTACTATTACTAGCGTGGCAAGATTGCACACCGCAGAAGTGACACTGCTTTTGTGTTGTACCTACCTAAAAGTCATTGTCGTCGGACGGCCGGAGCTATTTTTACAGACTACAGCGGCGAAAAAGAGAAGGGTAATGTGTTTGACCTGTATGTAGTCTGACCGTAGATACCATCGATCATCAGACAGTAGTGTTAACTGGTAGCCCGCCTTCGTGCTAGTGGCATTAACCACCAATCATAATGTTATGATCAGATTTTGGTGGAACATGACCACGGTCAATTGGATTTACGGATTTTAAGCTTGTATGGAGTTGACAAAATTATTCAGAGAACTGAATAATTTTGACAAATCTTTACAAACTACTATAATACTATTCTTAGTGGTAATACGCATTCGTGGTCTTAGTGGTTGAGAACATTTATTTGATTTTCCTGTGAAGTATGTGCAGTGCCTCAGTACACATGAAGGTATATTTACGTAACTCTTTTCACGCCAATGATTCGAGCTTCGACTGAGCGCCAGTGTGACCATCTTGAAATTGGAAATCCTGCCATGCTTAAGATGAAAAACTGCCAAATTGTGCCACACACTTCGAATAAAATGCCGACTTTTTAAAGGTTATTAAACGTTTAAACGTATATTTTTGATTTACAAAGATACTTATTAACCGACTTCAAAAATCAGGATGTTCTCATGTTTGTTACGCGATTGATCCGTCAATAATGAATGGATTTTGATGATTTTTTTATCGGTAGATCATACTTCAGGGGAAAATCATATAAATTTTATAAAAAAAAAAAAAATTGGTCCGCGCTTTTTGATAAAATCAACAAAATAAAAAAAGAATACGCAGATGACGTTTTGGTTTGTGGTTCCCTTCAGAATACGTTTTGATGAGGACTTTTCTTGTATAAAGACGACATTCACATCCCGAACGGGTGAGAAGCGCTTGGTATAGGTAAGACCCTGGACCTTTCCCCCGGTAACGTTTATCTCAATGGCCTCAACCAGTTTCATTCTGCCTCACCTGTTGTGATGGACCCGACCGTCAAACAAACCACTCGTCAGAGCTTGCGCTCCAAACCCCTGCCCAACACTACACCATTCAACTTGAGTGGTGTTGGAATCGACGCAGTTAAGAAGGCGGTACTAGCAGTTAACTCGAAAGCAGTAGGTGATAACAAAACTTGCCTTAAGATGTTGTGCACAATCCTGCAATATCACACATAATTATTTTTTCCCTGCTCAATGGCTCTTTTCCTAACGTTTGGAAAAAAGCATCAGTGATCCATCTATCTAAAACCTCGAATCCTACTTCCTTTAAAGAGTATCGCCCTATCTCCATCCTGCCCATCCTCTCCAAAGTCCTTGAGTCCCTAGTTAACTCCCAATTGTCATCTTACCTCACTGCAAACAATCTTCTGAACCAAATCCATTCAGGATTCAGAACAGGCCATAGCACGGTCACTGCTTTATTGAAAGTCACGGATGACATTCAGCTAGCCATGGATAGCAAACAGCTCACCGTGTTGGCTCTGCTGGACTTTAGTAGTGCGTTTAACTCCGTTGATTTCGACATCCTCGTTGAACTTCTTAAGTCTTTGAATGTCTCCTCCTTATCTGCCAGTTGGTTCGATTCCTATCTAAAAGGTCGGCAGCAGCGTATCAGGTCAGAAGAGGCATCCACTGAACGGTGTAGCCTCTTTTCTGGTGTTCATGAAGGCGGCATACTCACTCCCCTTCTGTTTTCCATTTTCATTAACTCCATTTCAGACGTATTGTCATCTTCCTACCATCTCTATGCCGACGACCTCCAGAATTATCGCCATTTCTCTCTTTGCGATGTCGATTCTGCGGTGGAGGCACTGAACGTACTGGCACTGAACTGTTGGCTCAGCGCGAACGAAGAACTATTGAACAAACTTTATCGACTTCAAAGCCTCGGGTTTCGGTTTTATCTTCGGGTTGCGCAAGTATGATCATGTTTCGCTGTATCGCAAGGAGTTAAAGTGGCTCGGGAGCCACGGGATACGTCTTCGCCGGGATACTCACATCCTCAATCTGCTGTTCAATATTTCCTCCCTCCCTCGCTATCCTTCCTTTCTTCGAGAACGATTTTCTTTCCTTTCTTCCAGCAGGCTTCGGAGAACTCAGACTGTTTCCATGCTCGGGTGAGCATACCACAGCATAGAACCGTGTCCTACGGGCATGGGTTTAGAATCTGGGCCATCCAGCTGTGAAATGCACTCCTCTCCACCATCAGGGACAGTTCAACTCTCAACATTTTTAAAAGTCGAGTTAAAGAGCACTACCTTTCTCTTCAAGCATAGGTTTTAGTATATATGTATTTTCGTTTTATTTATAATTTATATACATATATATATATTAAGTTTATTATTCTTATATAGTATTTTAGTATTCGTTTATATAGGCAGGCTTAGATAGTTATATAAACAGGTTAGGTAGGTATTTATTTTGATGGGTATATTATTATGTTTAGGTATGTAGTCTATGTAGTACAATTGCACACAATTAGTCTACCCCCGCTCAACAAATACCTCTTACTCACTAAGTCGGTTTGCTGGAAGAGATCTCTTACTTAGAGATAAGTACGCCGTTGTGCACTGTTTTATCTACAATGCAATTTTGCTTTATATTTTGTATACAATAAATATATAAAAATTATGAAATTATGAAGAAGAAATACAACTCGAACTTGGAATCGGTTTTTTAAAGTTTTTAACTTTGTGAATTATTTTGCCTGACAAAATTCTCTATTGGGCGTCAAATTAAAACTACTGAATTGAAAAGTGAATTGAGAAACAGAAACTTAAAAACTTTATTTCTTCCAACTTGAAAACATAAAAACGAAGTTTCAGTAGGTTTTCATTAATACTGTCTAATTGAGAAGAAGTATTTTTATTATCCAAAGTGAATGGTTTCGAAGAAGTCAGAAATAAAATTTATCAAATATTGTGCAATGTTTTACCAAAAAACTGAATAAAGATTATTATGAACATAATGTTCATTATGTTAGGTTACGTATAGTTCATAATTGAATGAACTATAAACACAGAAGTAATAACAAGTTACAAAGATGAGTTCCAGTCCCAGATTATAGGTAAAGTGGATATTTTTTCCCTTATAAGGGAAATATAAAATTAACATTAAAATATAAATATTTGAATGTCGTGAAATACTGCCAAAAATTGCGAGATTCATATCACGTCACCATAATGTGCCAGAGGTTAAATAACTGGACTGAAACTGCCAAAAAGGCAGGAAACTGCCACATATGGTCACACTGCTGATTTTTACAAGAAATCAAACCGAGGCGTCTTCTCTAGCGTATACATAATTAATTACTCAAAGGATAGGCCACTGGATGTTCACATTGTGTGTCATGTTCTGTTGGGCTGGTCTTGGATGTTCAAATGTTTGTATGTCAGTTCCGACGACACAAGGCGTCATAATATTTATGATTTCTTATAATGCACATTCTTATAAGCCTCAAGATCCCTTGAGCAAATCACTTTCCGATGTAGCTAGACCGGTTAGAATTTTCCCTGCTTGCCTACATCTTACTTATACTGATAGTTGGTTGGCTATTAGCTGGTACGGCCCTCCCGGCCTACCCGATCTGAGCATGCAGATACTAGTATGGCTCAAACTTGCTCGATTTAGCCTCTTGACTTGGGACCCTCAGTGGGCATATTATTGGGCTACATTTACTTTTAATCTCTCTACTTACGTGTAACCGGCCAGTATGTTCAGGAGTGTAGTCTTGCCAGCCCCAGAAGGTCCCATGATGGTCGTCAGCTCTCCAGGCTTGAAGCACCCATCGACATTTTTTAGGATGTCCTTTCTCTCTGTAAATAATAAATATTTACAAAATAATCACCAAGTTACTTAGCAAGTTACAAACTACTAACTTAAAAAAACCGTCTCCAAGTTTAAGCCCTATTTCTTGCTTCCCGGTTGGTATGCGAATAAAGTCTATGAGTACATGAAAAGTCCTCGTCAAAACTTTTGCTGCACGGAACCACAAACCAAAACTTTATCTGTGTTTATATTTTTTGCATTTGTTGATTTTTTCAAAAAGCGCTAATTCAACTGATAAAAATTATATGGGACGACTTCTGAAGTATGACCAACCGATCAAAAACAGAATTATGAAAACCGGTTCATAATTGACGGAGTAATCGCGTAACAAACAAAAAAAACGGACGAATTGAGATTCTCCTCCTTTTTTTAAGACGGTTAATAGTATATTTTTTGAACCGAGTACCTTATGACATAGATTTTTTAATTTAATTTTCCGACCCTGTACAGGCTTGACTTTCACCTGATGCCCACTTGACGTTGAGTCTCGGGATACCTTTACAAAAAAAAATAGCTTGCCGCCGCCGACAGCGGTAAAGTGTCCCAAAATCTGTGCTAAACTATTTAGGCTGAATTTGTTCGTTTTTCAAAATATGTGTATGTACCGTGTGCATGGGCTCATAAAATTTGGCTAGAATGATATCTAGCATTGTCTATGACTATACAGATGGGTTCATTTAGATTGGGTGATAATTTATTCAATACTCATTTTATTAAATTAACTTTATTCATGGCATCATGGAAATATTTTTTTTCTTTGTCGTTATAAATTAACAAAGCATTTGGTCGAACCCAGTTTTGCCACCACAATAAACAATTATGTATCTTTTTTCTGTAGCTACAGATTTAGATACGCTACTATACAGATGGGTTCATTTAGATTGTGTAATAATTTATAAAATAATATATATAATTCTTGAAATTAACTTTATTCATGGCGTCATGGAAATCAGCTTTTTTCTCTTTGTCAATTATGTGTCTTTTTCCTGTAGCTAGAGATTTAGATAAGTTTTAGGTTTGTGAGTTCAGCTTGAACGGCTCAATAGGAGTTTCTGGCTAGTGTGAGTGCTCCCTTATTTTTTGTTTTATTTCATTGTGAAAAGAGCAATAAAATGCCGAAACCTCTCAAAAGTGATGCTTGTGATGCTTATGAGAGAAAAGAATACTCACCCAAGCTCGAATATTACCATTCGAAAAGCTAAATGAAAACGTTGCTGCGACAGGTCAGTATTGCCAGATATGGAAAAATTAAACCACCCATTGTTAAAAAACATAGTTTTTCTAGGTGGGGATTTTATTAAAAAATCCACCTTAATACATATTTTTTGTTGTATTTATTAATAATTATCATAATTTATCGAAGTCAATCTAACAGTAGTTTCTTAAGTAATGTCATCATAATTTTTTAAAAGTCATTCCGGTATGTAGTTTTAAAAAAAAATGTTCGGTTTGTTACAGGGGTTTCCAAACGATTTCTCTACAAACTAATCTATGCCGGGAAACAGGCTGAATAAACAAATTTTGAAATTCTACCCCTAAGCTAAGAAAGCATGAATTTAATTATACGCTAATTTAATTATAAGCGTACATGAATTTAGTTCAGTAAGAAAAGAAATTCCTACCTTACCGAGGTTACTGAATGTAGATACTGAATGTGATTGTACGCGTGCACGCTCTGACTGCTTGCTTGATAACAGTGGTCCCTGCCGCTGTTGGTTCTCAAATACCCACTTATGTACCTACATTGTGGCATTTGTGTATGCCCGATTTGTTTGTTTTTTTTTATACCGTGTTCATCACATCTATGATTTATTGGTATGAAAAAATGGATTGTGCTACATGAGGTAGTAAAAACTGTATGTACCTTGTGTGATAGTGTTTGGTAAGGTAGTTGTACCTATAAAATGGGTCTTAACAAAGACCACATTCTTCCTCACATTGATAATATAAATGGAAGGAAACGGTTTTTAAAGGGAACAGCAGGATCATTGTTCATGCAGGGCAAGAAGATCTTTTAGAGAATGAATGCCCTTCCCGTTTTCAAATCAACACCAAAAGTGGGGACTACCACGACGAGATGAACATTAGTAACAAAAATAATATTTCTTAAAAAATTAAAACTAAATATGCGTGAACCCAGACTTATTGTGGTGGATAATGCGCCATACGATAGTATTCACGTAAATAGGTGTCATATCCTGTTAGGACAAGGTGGAGTTTCACGAACAAATGACAAACCCTCAGCTTTACAAGTTAATAAAAATAAATCAACTTACTCCTGAATATGAAATTGACAATTTATTAAAATAACGTTTTGTCATGACATTCTTAGAATGACCACAGATTTTTCACATTATAAATAGAATTCTATTATTGCGCACTTTTTATTTATTTATTTACCAACTGAGATTGTAATTATAATTAATCCATATTGAATAGTCACTATGTTTGTTAGACTTATATGATTGATTGTAGTACCTATCTTATTGTTGTGATGTATTTAGTTAGTGCCTCTTTCATATTAAATGTCTTGATCCGAAAGTCGTGTTTCTGTGAGCTGCTAAAGATATTATATATACATTGGCGATGAGGATGGGATGGCGAGTGAGACAAGACGTTCCAGAAGGTAAAAAAAAATGGTGTTGAGCAAAGTACTGGTACACTACAACCCAGAGTTACGATTGATATTGACGACGACTTGAGTAGTGTGGGATTAGGGGCGGTCATCTCACACTTGGTGCCGATGGAAAGTGAGAATGCACCAAGAGAGAGACCCATAGCATTCGCGTCACGTACTTTGAATAGCGCGGAAAGAGGCTATTTACAGATATCAAAAGAAGCGCTATCTATGATCTTTGGCATTCGGAAATTCCACCTATATCTCTATGGTAGGAAAATCTTGAAAACGGATCACAAACCAATATTAGTATCCATATTCGGTGACAAATCAGGAATACCCGTGATGGCGGCCAGTAGCTACGATATTGAATATTTGCGTAGCGATAACAATGCCGCAGATGCCATAACAAGGTTACCAGTAGGTTTAGAAACACCACCAAGCCAAGAGGATACTTATATTCACTTTATTCAGGACTTTTTATTATACACAAACGGCCTGGCCGGTAGTTTTGTAATGACGGGGAACAACCTTTCCATAGACGGCGCACCGAACTATGTGTTGACCAGTGTTGTATAGAGTTGGGCTACCGTTTAGTAATCCCAACTTCACTACAGATAGAGTTACTAAGGGAACTCCATGCTGGGCACCTGTAGATATTCAAAATGAAGAACGGATCCCGCAGTTACGTGTGGTGGCCCGGAATAGATGCGGACGTAGAGCGAACGTGTCGCGGGTGCGTATCGTGTAATGCGGAGAGTGCCGCACCGCCGCAATCGCCACCGCAGCCAGGGGCCGTACACCGCGGACCCCTGGACCAGGCTACACGTGGACTTCTTGGGACTATTTCAGGGGAAGACGTTCTTCGTACTAATTGACTGGTACTCTAAATGGTTACAGGTATTTCCTATGGTTAGGACAGCGGCGAAAGCAGTTATTAAAGTTTTGCGGGAGACATTTGCTTGTTTCAGATTGCCAATGGCAGTGGTTTCAGATAATTGAATTTGTGAGCAGAGAATTTGTAGATTTTCTACGACTCTGACATCAAAGCGACCAATTTGGCAATCATTCACCCAGCATTGAAAGGAGCAGCAGAAGCGGCTGTTAAACTGTGTAAGCGGGCTTTAAAGAAAGCGATACACGATGGTCTAGAAGTGGATTTGGCTTTGTAGTGGTATTTAATGGCCTGCCAAAATGTCGAGCAAGCCAATACCCAGGTAGCACTGGAAAAACTGCTGCAAAATATAAGTTTAAGATCTCGACTAGACCTCCTGAGCGGAAGTCGGCATATAGAGGATAGGAAAAATGGATCTCAACAAGTACAGGATAGAGTTAGGAGAGCCCAATATAGGCAGACTAGATTTGCGGGCGGAACAGACAGACACTTGCAAGTAGGAGATCCGGTGTGGGCACGGGATTACACGGGAGGTGAGAAATGGGTAAGCGGGCAGATTGGAGAGAAGATAGGCTCTCGTAATTATGTTATAGTTAGGGAAGGCGATTCACCTATCCGAAGACACATTGTTCAGATTCGAAGTAAGCGGAACACCACAAACATACCTAGTCTGATTACAGACTCAGAAGCACCGGCGGCGGGCCCTGCGATTGACGATTGGGTATCAGTCAAAGGTCCACCAGCAATAGCCACCACGTCGAGAGCCCTGGATCCCCCCGTAACTCAGAGGAATCGTTCCAAGCGATTACTAAAGGGAGTGGATAGGCCAGGGATAGGCACAAAGTTAATTTATAATTCTTAGGTTAAGATAGTTGGAGGGTGTGATATATGTACTCTTTAAGGCTCAGCCGTATTCGGCCTCTTTCATATTAAATGTCTGGTTCTGAAAGACGTGTTTCTATAAGCTGCTAAATATAGTCTTCATATTCTTCAATTATTATATTCTTATGATATTATTTAAAGACTGCGCCTTGACTTTGAATTCCCTTTTTTCTTGGCGAATTTATTAAGTGGAAATACCAAATTCTCTACTAGCAACGCTATCAACTGAACAATAAAGATGGTGGATCTGTACACTTTTTTGTAAGATGAGAATTCATAGAGGAAATCGTTGATTATATCAAATTATATTGAAATAAAATCTATTTTGATAATATTTTTACGTCAAAAAAATTCTTTTTAGATTTGAGATTATTTCCAACTTATGAAATTTTACATTTACATAATGAGAGCCTCTTAAGCCTCACTCTGGGTCGAATAGAATAGATAAAATCAGACCCCTTCCTAGGCAGTTTTGTGGCTTGACTCTAGTGTGTTATTTATGAGCCAGAGGCAAGGAGGGGCGGAGGCTACCGCGCACTGCTACGCACCGAGCGAAGGCATTTACTCAGTGGAGGAGTAGCGGAGTGGGTCTATTTACCTCCACTGGTACCCCCTCCTCTCACTCCAAGGTCAAGGTCAAGAGGATAAGTTCCAAAGTCCTGCCTCCCATACTTAGGTTTAGTTTTAAAAATATGTATACTTTTTCAAATGGCTTGCCAATCTACGTCATAACAAGAACACGCATGACATTAAATCAATTACTTTTAATTGTGTACTTAGTTCTGTTGTGACGTTGTCAGTCAGTTCTAATGGGTTCATTGACTATCCTATTACGTATCACCATTTGACACACATGCCAAATTAATGCTGCGCGTGATCAAAAAACTCAATGATAAGCCATACCATAAACAGTGTGAACAGAAGGTTTAGTAACATTTTAGGGGGTTGTTATAATCACAATTCTGAACAATTATCACAATGAAACTGGTTTCATCAGAGCAACTTATTTTTCACTTCTCCATACAAAACAGCTGATCATCAGGCCCAAAATGTATCATGGAGAAGTGAAAATTAATGTTGCCCTGTTCAAAACGCTTTCGTGATAATAATAAAAAAAAAAACAGAAATATGGTTTCTAAAGGCCCCTAAAATATAACTACACCGTTCTGTTACAACCTGAACAAAAATAAGATCAACAACATATGGACGATTAAAATCAAAGAAGGTTAATTTTGTATTTTGCAGAAGAAGGTTCATTCGGACACAAAGGGGTTTTAGGTAGTTCTCGCTATTAGGATTTTGCGACACGATATTTGCCTCACGACATCAGTTAATTTATTAGCTAGTGTTACTTAGCTTGCGTCGGACGTGCCAACTATAAAGAATTGACGTCAAATCGTATGTGAGATGCATCGTATTATTAGATCCATTTATTGATATGTTCGTGATATGGATTGGATACTAATAAAGGGTACCTAGACTCCGCGCCACCACTGAAGTCCTCTGGATTATAGCATATTTGTTCTTATTCCAGAGACAATAAAGACATTGACGCGCGGAGTTTAACCTATATTTTTTATCTCATATCATGTGAGGTGTTTAGGTTGAGGCCGTTGCTGATATGACAAGGTTCTATGACATTGAATTTAGAATACAGTGTGTAGTTTGATAAAGTATAAATATCGTTCTTGATGGATCATATTTTATCGAGAAGTAATCATTTAAAAAGGCCCCTTTTCCATATATTTTTTTATAGGATTTTTTAAGTTTGTTTCTTTTACTGTGTACAAACTGCTTGATAAAGCGGGTATTTGGTGCATCGTTTGCCAAATTCAAATGGTGGATAGAAGGGATCATTTGCTATCTCCTTGGTACACAAAAAAAAGTTGTGGCCAAACGGTTTTTTTATTTTGATATTTTTAATTTTTTTGACGAATCCTCCAGAATTACTCCTTTAAACTTGAATAAATAAAAAGCTATTAATAAAACCTGGAATTTTAAAAAAAAACTTGTAATAAACTATCATTGATTGTTTGTTATAAGTGGTGGTTATAAGTACTTTTATAGTCACAAATTCTGGAAATTAAGATCTAGTTTTTTTATTTGACTCACAAATGTTTTTCAAGAAGTGAAATTCTGTAACGAATCATCTTTGAGTTGCAATGAAAAAAAACTAAACGAGGCTTTTTTCTTGAAAGTTTTTAAAAAAGTTCGCTAGTCTATCTTCTTTCTAATTATGTACAATAATGCCATAAAACCATTATTAAGTTCATCAATAAATGTACCAAACACCCTGTATATGTCTTAGTCAAAGGTCGATATTCAGTGTCTTCCCGGAATTACTGGTTTATCCTAGGTTTGAGAAAAGCCTTCGGGCGAACCCCGAAATAAACTCCAATTTCGGCCTTTGACTAAAGTATTTATAGTTGAACCTAGAAGTTCCAACTATTCCTAAGATGAAGAACAGGCGGTACTGCCAGTATCAAAGAATCGCTAAAAAATATTACCTGGCGGTTGCCACAACGTCTTGTGTCTATTCCTCCGTTTAGAAACCTAAACTGGTACGCAAAATTACCACATGACCGTTTTAAAAAAGGTCTTGGTATTAGGTAAATAAAGCCCATTATGGCGTATTGGAACGGAAATAGTTGCCATGGCGTTATTCTTGTTTTGAACCTAATCTGAACGCTAGAAGATTGTGGTAACCCCCTGTAAAATAAAATAAAATATTAATTATATATAGCCCATTAATGTCCCCACCGAGGGGCACACGCCTTTAGCCGGTTCGAGTAAGATCAAGCCATACCCCACCACGCTGGCTCAGTGCGGGTTGATGGAGGGATTTTACGACCACTGCCACGTAGCGATAGTAGCCGGTACCTACATCTTAACGTGTCATCCGAAGCACTGCACGTCCTTTAATGTACATAAATTAATTATCTCATTGGTACATGGTCAGGTTTCGAACCTGCATCTCCTGTGTGAGAAGCAAGCGTGACACCCATTAGAAGCTCTTCTTAAACTTAAATTACGCTACGTTTAATAATAATTAAATCAAAGGAAGCAATGTGAAAGCGGTAAATTTATAATTAAGTCACATAGCATCACAAAAATTGTCTTCTATCCTCTAAACTCTAAAAAGGCTACAAAAAAGGTATTCCCATAGGCGCTGTACTTCCGCAGAGATGTAGGTAAAGGCTCTTATCATAACGTAATTTAGTTTCATTTAGTTTCTGCCATTTCCTTCCCACTTACCGAATTCGAAAACGTTAAAACGTCAAAAGTTTTTTGGTTAGAAACGTAATTTTAGTATTTTTCGAAAGCTCATTTAAAGAAGCATAATATTCCGTCATAAAATAAGTCTTTCATTGTCACTATCCAGTAAATTTTAACCCGACAAATTAACAGGATAGTGATAATTTTGGAAATGGAAGTATTGGTAATGGGAGCAGCGAAAAACGTGTGTACTGTATGACGATCATATATTGAATGAAACATTGAGTGAATCATCTTTATGAGTGGTAAATGAATGAACATTTTATAGATGAGTGAATGGAATTTTGTATTCCAATAGTCCCCCTCAAAATTTCTACTGTTATATAATTCAAATAAGTATTAATTACTTATTTATCAATTGTGTACTCACATAATTTTAAGTTTGATTACATGTAAGTATCTCAAATTATGTTTTGGTTACATAATTTTTAGTATTTACACAATGTGTATTATAATTTCAGTAGACATTTAAACTATAATAAGTTTAATTTTGATCTTAATTGGAGGAATTTTTCTGATGGTACCATTTTCGTGAAGATGTCAGCCAGTTGATTTCCTGAGGAAACGTATTCTAACTTTATTACTTTGTTAGTAATTTGTTCACGTGTGAAATGGTATTTAATGTCTATATGTTTTGATCTTTTATGGTTTGTGGGGTTATTTGCAATACATATACAGCTATTGTTATCTTCATATATTGGAATGGGCTGTGGTATTTGGATTGCAATACTATTTAACAAAGATCTTATCCACATTGCTTCTCTCACAGCTTCGAATAGGGCCATATACTCAGCTTCCGTTGAGGAGGCGGCAACTGTGCTTTGTTTGCGAGTATTCCATGATATGGAACAGTTATCAAACACTTGGAATATGTAACCTGTTGTGCTTTTACGATCATTTTCGTCGCCTGCCCAATCGGAATCTGCATACCCATGAAGTAATTGCTGATAATCGCACTTCTTATAGGTCAACTTTAAATTAAGAGTTCCTTTAATATATCTTAAAAGATGTTTTAAGCATTTCCACAATTCCGTATTATTCTTGCTTTGGTACCTACTCAGAATACAGATTGCTGAGCAAATATCTGTCCGTGTGCAAAGCATGGCATACATGAGGCAGCCTATAACGTTTTTGCAGGGTGCATCATAGTTTGTATCGGAGTTCAGGGCCAGATGGTCTAATTTTGATGGGAATGGTGACTTTGATGGATTACAGTCACTCATGGCAAACTTGCTTAAAACATTATTTAAGTAAACTGACTGATCTAAAGTGATTGTATCATCAATTCTAATTACTCTTATGCCTAAGAATAATTTTATTTCATTTAAGTCAGTCATGTCAAACATCTTCATTAAACATTCTTTATACATTTTTAAAATATGAGTTTGCTTTGTACATAAAATCAAATCATCAACGTAAAGTACAATATATACATTATTGTCAGTGCAATTTTTATCAAGAATGTATAAACATGGATCTACTCCTGAATTTTTAAAACCAAGTTCCTTGAGAACGTGATCAAAACGTTGGAACCAGCATCTAGAAGATTGTTTTAAGCCGTACAATGTTTTAGTTAACTTGCAAACCTGGTTCGGTTTTGCAGAAACACCCTCAGGCACCTCCATGTAAATATCATTTTCAAGTACTCCATTTAAAAATGCAGTCTTTACATCTAAGTGATGTACTTGCAAATCATACTGATTTGCGAATGCTAACATGAATCTGAATGTAGATATACGCGCCACTGGTGCGAACGTTTCGTCAAAATCTTGAAGATATTTTTGCGTAAAACCGCGAGCTACAAGACGTGCCTTATAACGGGTTGGTTCTCCCAACTCATTATTTTTAATCGTAAAGATCCATTTACAATCCACTATATTCACATGTTTGGGTCTTTCTACAAGAACCCATGTTTGATTTTTATGTAAAGATTCTATTTCACTCTCTACAGCTTTAAACCACTTATCGCTATCGTCCCTGTTTGAAATATCACCATAAGTGCTTGGTAGCGACTGAACAGTAGTTAATGATAAGTAGCACAAATCTGTATCACACATTTCTTTATAATTTATTGACGGCAGTTGTTGAATTCTTTCACTTCGCCTTATTTTGTTTGACGAATTTTCGGCATCCGATTGATCATCGGGTAGACTCTCGTGTTTCGTGCCTGTTGACTTATTATCACCGTTAGGCATATCAACTTCGGCGGGCATTTGTTTACTTTGGTTTGTCGGCCTGGAATGAACTAAGCTCAATTCGTCGAATATGACATCACGGGCTACAAAGGATTGGTTATTTTGAACATTGAACAGCTTATAACCATTATTATCGTATCCGATTAGTATTGCTTTAAACGATTTATTCTCAAACTTTGTTTTTCTCGTTTTATCATGGACATAGGCCGTTGCACCAAATATTCTTAGATGTCTTATTTTAGGTTTTTTATTATGCCACATTTCGTACATTATGCAAAATTTAGTCTGAACAGGTTATTACTGTTGACCCCAGTCATAATGCATTTGTCCTTATGATGCACCTGAACACCGTTGTTGCCAAAAATCACTGTAAAAGCTGCATGTTGCATCCTATTTACAGAAAGTAAATTATGACGTACCTCGGGCGAAAACATCATCAATCAAGCCTTTAATACCCAAGTTTGTTGTCACCTGGATTGTTCCTTTACCGTAGGCTTGTATAGACTCGCCGTTTTTCGCAACTCCGATCTTGAGAGGTGTCGGTAGTTCCGAGTACGTGGTAAACACATCAAGGGTGTTTACAATATGATCAGTCGCACCCGAATCTAAAAGGAAAGATATTTCCGTATTAGTAAAATTACTGTTAGAATCAAATAACTTACAATCGGGTGAAACCATAAAAGCGAAACTGCCCTCGTCATTGTTGCAGGGCTACGCGTTGTGCGCCGACCTCTGGTAGCCGCTGCTGTTTCCGCTGGCTCCATATTTCCGGATTTTCTTGAAATATCGGCAGTCCTTCTTATAATGATTTCGGCGCCCACAGTGATCGCAGTACATTTTGGAAATTTTGTACGTTGAATTTCCGGCATTATGATTTTGTTTCACTTGAGGATAGGATTTTTTATACGAAAAATTTCCTTGCTTTTTCGGACGGGAAAAACTCCTCATGCTTGCATGTAAAGCCTTGAGCTCTGTTGTAGGTTCAGCTTTGAGTTTCACTTCATGATCACGCAGCCGTGTCTTCAAAAAGGACAGGTTCAAATGTTCTTCACCGAGAGTTTCCAGTGCCGTGATAACACCATCGTATGAACTGGGCAGCGTCAACAGGATGTGAGACACCTTATCCATTTCGTCGAGTCTTGCTCCGGCGGAAATAAGTTCAATAATGATGTTGTCGAACTTTGTGAAATGTTGAAGTAGGGAATCATCTGGCTGAAGTTTGAGGTTCAGTAATTGCTTGCGTAGCGCCAACTGTGTGGCCAGGCTTCGTCTTTCATAAATTTTATTGAGATTATCCAGTATGGATTTAGCCGTTACAGCGTCTTTTGCAAAATTCAGAAATGCATCACCCAAATATTCCACAATAATACCTTTTGCAGTCTGGTTATTTTTCAGCCACTCAGCGTCAGGATTAACCGGTATTGGTTCTTCGATAACAGCAGCCACTTGAAGTTCTTCTAATAATGATTTTATCCGGAATTTCCAAGTACTGTAGCGTTCACCTTTAAATTGCTGGATGTTTCGTTTGCTTCGCGACTCCATTGTTCAAACAACACCGCACTGAAGTATCGCACCGCACAGTTCAAAGTTCACATAAACAAAACGTAAGAGCTTTAGCTAGCTTGAATTTATTTATTTACTTTGTGCTCTGGGCCCATAACCTATTGGTAATGGGAGCAGCGAAAAACGTGTGTACTGTATGACGATCATATATTGAATGAAACATTGAGTGAATCATCTTTATGAGTGGTAAATGAAAGAACATTTTATAGATGAGTGAATGGAATTTTGTATTCCAATAGGAAGGGCCATTTCCAAAATTAAATCAGAATGGATTTGCAAAGGGTATTAATTTTTATAAAATCGGACTAAACTGAACTTAAATAATGGAATCAACAATAATTCCCTAAGACGCTATGTCTAAAAAACTAATCTAGGACCAAAGTACTTATCAAGGCTATTCAAACGAGACTTAACTCGATGGGGTTGCGTCGTTTTGTTACAGCGTTCCCATGCCTGACTTCCGGCTCGATCATCAGATCAGCTGCATGTCATATAAATATTGCAGTATCAGCCAATTTACATACACATGTGGGTCAAATTTAACTTGTCAAGTTATTTCATGGCGATGCCGATGGGGCAGGCGGAGCCAGTGAAGTAGTACACCACCCGTAATTCGAGAAATGTATCAACTGTCTTGAAGTTTAGTGCGGCGCGATGTTGTTTTCATTCGTTTTCATATTTTTTATATATATTTTTTAAGTCCAGTCTCTCAGAGAGCTCTTCGTAGAAAATATATATATTTTTACCAGCGTTTACCTACATACATCAAGCTGAGTTGCCGATAAATAAGAAGACAAAGTACCTACCAAATGTAGATGTAAATAATTTAAATGTCAGTCGAGTCCCAGTTTGATATTTAAATGTTCAGCTAATTAGAATGTCGTGACACGTAGCTGTTGTCAATTACAATCAGAATGCTAATTAAACCTAACCACGTATGCTTCGAATAAGGTTTGTTGGGATCTTCAAGTTAGTCGGTACTTCATTGATGTATTAGATAGGTACTGACCGGAAGTTGACATTCAACGAAAAATGGTGGATGAAGAGGTTGCACCTTAGTACAATATTGAACCTTGATCCGGTCGATGGGGACGAGATAAAACACGTGCATAATCGTAAATAAATCGGGTATCTAATGTACCTTCCTATTAGTGATAGCAAGAATCACTTCACACTTTATTGATCAGCTGATGAAATGACTAAGAAACAATTAAACCTTAATCATTTCTAATAAATATACATCGTGGGTAGGGAACTTGTAAATTAACACAAAAATCTATACGTTTGACGTAGGTAATACCCGTCGGATGTGTCTGTGGACTTGTTCAAATGACGTCACCCAAATAGTTTCCATCCACGCGCACTCCATCGAGGTCCACAGATATTTCCGACGAGTAGTAACTAGCTCGAATTCTATCGTGCAGCAAATTTTTTGTATTGCTTCAAAAGCTGGTACTGTAAATTTATATTGGGAAATATTAAACTGCACATCAAAAATACTGATTTGCACAGCAAATACCAGGGCAGAATGCTGCGGTAGCTTAGGTGAAGGGTTAAGGCGGTGAGCGAAGCGAAGCCCCCTTTATCCTTCGTGTTAGGTTGAACATGTAAGAACAACAAAAAATACTTAAAATATAAACTTGAGTACACATGAAATATTAAAAACATAAAAAGTATTTTTGCTGTGCAAAACAGTATTTTTGATGTGCGATTAAATACTAGCCATTTATATTCATGTAATCAGTTAGTGGCATAATGAGAATCTTCTCTAAATGCCTTCTCTTCTCTTCTCTTGATACTGTACATGGTTCTTGTCGCTGAGATCAGCATGCACAGTAAGAAATATAATGAGCTGGGCCGGGCTGCAAACCAATTTAGTATTTAGGCCACCCAGAAACGTAAAACTAAAGCAAGAAAGGGAAATCCCTTTCTTGCTTTAGTTCTACGTTTACTTCTGCATTGTTTGTCCAGATAACAATAAATTAAAAACACCCCCGGCACAACAAACTGAATTCGAAACAATGAACCGATTTTAATAAAACTTGCAGACACGTCGCAGGGAAGTCTACTAAAATTAACAGAAAACTGCATTAAAATTCATTCACCCGTTTCAATGTTGGAGTACCATAGACAGACACAAACAGTTACACAGTAAAGCGCTTCAAAATGAATAATTCCCCTTTGTTTCTTTGGGGGTTAAAACGATGACACGTGTTGGAGCTTATCTAAATCGTAGATATATCGTAGGTTTCATTTCATGAAATGATCAGAAAGGGTTCGATTTCACAAAAACATGTCTTTTTAAAAGCATTTGCATTCAGTACCACGTGGTGTTTTTTTTGTGTTATACAGATCAACCTAACACGAAGACTATTCGGGGGCTCCTCTGCGCTCGTCCCCTTTATAGTCTTCACCTAAGCTACCGCAGTGTTTTGTGGTTTTGCCCTAAAATATTTCTTCGTTCAATGAAAGTTCTAATTCAACCATGGTTGGCTATATCATGATTCATTCATGATATAGACAATTCTACGATATTGTTACGACGTCTACGTGAACATTCACATATGTACGATGGATATTCAATAAACAGAAATCGCATTCCATAATACTGTAAAGCTGTAAAGTAATTTGTAATTAGCCTGTTAAGTTAATAGTTTACACTTAGCTCAGCTCTAAGATGTGTGCAGTATTTACTCGGTCAATTAGATCGGCAAAATATATGTTGTTATCGTAATTCTCGTTGTTACGCTACTATGTAATGTCTGTCTTTAGAAGTAATAGCTCTAATCACCTAATCAGTGTACACAACACAGCTACCTGCTAACATTTTATTAATGATGTTGTAGGCCACTATTAACATACAATTGATTTGGCAGAGGTCTTTGTGTCATTGTTATCGTCTCGATAGTGATCTATTGGCATTGAGTTGATTTACTAAGGTACCTAAGGTATGGACGTTGTATATAGGTATAAGAACATCAGTTATGAGTACATCAGTTTGTACGAGTATGACTATAAGGGGACGGCAATATGAAAACAATTAATTAAAAAAATACGAAGTCAGAGTCAGGGTCCCCTGCACTATTATATAATACATACTATAGGTATGTACTTGAATTAAAGCATATTATAATAGAAGTATTCAGTGCTTCCGTAACATCAATATAAATGTTTTTATAACTTCAAATGTAGATGAAGACTTTTGATGAGGTAAGTAATTGTCTCGCGAGTCGTGTATAACGAGGGCGACACTGACATTGTTTAGAACTGGCCTCTTGTAAACAATATAATAAAAAAAATAAGTTTAAATTCTGAAATTGAATTTCTTTGCTAATATTATTGATTATGTATTTTATTCATTTGCTTTACGATATGGCGGCAAATTGAAAATGTTCTGTCACGTTAGCATGAATTTAACGTGAGAAAAATATCGTGCAATAATTTTTATGACTTTCAATGTCATTTAAGTTAACAAGAAAGTTATGATAGACTTCGATTGGCCTTTCATGATGAAGCCCCATCTCGTGCCACTGTTTACAAATGGTTTATTGAGTTTCAACGTGGTCGCACTAATCTCGGGCGGAGACGGCCTTCTACGGCGACGACTGAAGATAACATCAGTGTTGTGCGACGTATGATAGAGACTGACAAAAGAGTGACCTATCAGCTAATTCGGGCAAGTTTAGGCATCGGTATGAGTCAAGTGCACAAAATCCTGAACATGCGGTCAGGAATTTTGCGGTCAGGAATTTAGCGGTCAGGAAGATTTGGCCCGGTGGATACCTCATGATTTACATGATCAAAAAGTCCGTCGTGTTGATTAGTGCCGTGGAATGGTTCAAAGATTTAACCGAGCTGAGTCAAATGCTGTGTTTGACATACATACGGGTGACGGAAGCTGGATTTACTGTTATGATCCCGAAACCAAAAGACAGTCTGCTCAGTGGGTGTTTTGTTCGGAGGAGTTGCCAACTAAAGTGAAGAGAGGTCGAAGCGTGGGAAAAAAGATGGTGGCCTCGTTATTCGGAAGGACCGGTCATTACGCGACAGTTGTTTTAGAGGATCGAAAAACAGTTACTGCAGAGTAGGATCCTCCTTCACCACGACAACGCCTCGTCGCACACCGCCAGGCGAACGATCGACTTTTCGCGACGTCAGACTTGGAATTACTAGGTCACCCGCCATATAGCCCCGACCTCGCACCTTGCGATTTTTATTTATTCCAGAAAATAAAAGAAAACTTTGAGGAAAACGTTTAATGGTCGCAGAGGAAGCAGTGGCTGCGTTTCAAAAGGCCGTCGAGGAGACTTCTCAAGACGAGTGGGCAATGTGCTTTTCTCGTTGGATCCATCGGATGGAGAGATGTATTGGTATTGACGTGAATGAACACTATTTTGAAAATATATAATGAAACGAATAACTTGCTAGTGTGCTCAGTTTTTGATTTTCTAAGAATTTACAGTTTGACCCTCGTACAAGTGGGCTTGTGTATTGTGGCCGACGAACCTTCATTAACCAAAGAAAAAGAGAAAACTGCCTTCAAATGTAAGTTAGAGAGAGTTTTGTGCAATTTGTCATTTAAATATTATTACACTTTTGTCTGTTTCCTTACTTGTGATTCTGTCCCAGAATATTTTTTCAACGAGAACTTTCGAGAACGATAGGTAAGGTACGTGATGGGCGTGTTTTGTGAATTTACTTAATTAATTGATTACGAAAAAGAGCTCCGTGGTCTAATGGTTTTCACGCTTGCTTCTCACACATGATATGCAGGTTCGATTCCTGACCATGTATGTACCAATGAGATAATTAATTAATCGTAAGTACATTATACGGACGTTCTAACGGTGATAGAAAACATCGTGAGGAAACCTCTATTACTACATAGCTGCGGCGATGGGCTAGCCCCCTGTCACGCAAAATGGATTATTGAATAACTGGCTCAAATTGGGCTAAATTGCGCTTCTGCCCCCATATGGGAAAAGGCGTAATTGGTTTCATTTTCGTGAATTTACAGTTGACTATATTTTGTCGTTTAAAATATTTTCGTAAGTAGATCAGGTGAGCAAAGTACGGAATTAATTACTCAAAACATAGCGTGGGTAAAAACATCGTTAACCAAAGAAAATTTATTCTAATTGATGGAGGTAAAACTTAAAATAAAATGGCATGTAGTATACATGCGCGTATATACGTATGTTACGAAATAATAAATCATGGGGGATTCTTAATCATAGGCAGTAGTTGTTTTAGTAACAAGTTTCTTTTTTCTGAATCATTAAATAAACATATAACTATAACTCACATTCAGGGTTCTGTACCCAAAGGGTGCCAAACACGACCCCATAACTAAGCCTCCGCTGTCTGTCCGTTCGTCCGTCTGTTTGTCAGCGGGCTGTACGTATCTTATGACATCGCACAGGTACGCTATTACATTTAATTAATACAGGAACAGTAAGCGCTATGAATTTTTATCACTTTCCTGTAGTGTTATCAATATTTTCCTGTCTAAGTGGACCCAGACAAGTGATACACAGAATAGTGATAATTTTCAGGTGTTTTCGTTAATACTACAAATCGCTCTTTGATTGCAATTTTAAGGCTTTATATTATATGAACTATTGGTATAGTAATTAAAACTAATAAAAATATTGTAAAAAAGTAAATATTGTTTTACGTAATTTCTAACTAACCATACGAGTGAGAATTTCCCGAACACACCTGCAGTCGAAGAGAGCTTAGTCACGACTGTCTGATTATCTGATTGGCTGTGGATCAAGCGGCTCATTGGGCTACGGACTTGGTATCTGCATTCGGGCTCCTTTAGATTTTTGTTTAAATTAACAACATTTCATTTTTGTTTAGGTAAAAAGATTTAATGTGCATTGAGATATAATTGATTGCTTAATACGAAACACATTTAAATATATTTTTCCATTCATTCGTTTTAGGGATACTTTGAAAATAATTCAGACATCGAGGATGTAGGCAGAAGAACTACAAATACCTTTGCCCAGCATTATAAAAATACTAGCTGTCAATGTCATCATAACCTCTAACTTGTATCGTTTCGGTTCGGTTTGTTTGTGTTTTCAGAAAGAAACACCCGCATCAACTGAGACGTTCAAACCGAACGCAGCCTTTGTTTTTTTTAACTTTCTGGGACAGGCAAAGACAAAGCCTTGACAATGACATTTTTTATGTTCTGGCAAAGGTAACATGGCCCATTATGCCTACATCAACTTTTTCCAAAAACTCAAGATCTAAAAATTGTCGGTAATATTAACGTGTTTTTAGTGATACGAAATTCTTGTCGCCTCTATTCTCTTAGGAAAAAATGATTAAAAATATGTAAAAATATACATTAGCAAACTTGTATTGTGTGTGATCTTTTTTTTTGTATTAGTAAGGTTTAATATTTGAGTTCTATAAAATCGCCCCACAGGAATATGATAATTTTGCACACATTTGGATTATTATTCAGCGCCCAAATAGTAGACCATTTGTTACCTGTCTCAGATTAAAAATATACCAGGAACATTAAAAACGTAAGAAGATACGAATCGAGCCCACTCATTTTCCTCCATTGTAAGAACTAACCATATGAAAGTACAAATGTAGTTGCTATAGAATTATCACGATGCTGAGTTATATTAACCGTAGCTTGTATTGAAATAGCTGTTTTAAAAGTCAGGAGACAATTAATACATATCGATGATAAAACTGGCATTAAAAAAGCCTGCGTTAATAATAACCCAAGTTATTACCTGGGGCGGTGGAGTCTGCTTCCGCGGGGCGGTGCAGTGGGCATGCTAATAAAACCTTTTAATTATCATACGACTTACATAGTTTTATCGTTTTCACCTCCATTAATTCTGTCTCGGTTCATATTTTTAACTCACGATCGCAATTGAGTGTGTTTATATATTATATTTGCTCAGTAATCACCACTCGGCACGACGAGAAGTGACATGAACAAAAAAAACCATAAGCAATATTCGTAGGTACTTATATTTTTTATGATTTGCTCTTTAGTGGGGATTCGTACCAGTTACAAGTTATGTTTTTACTTTAGTTTATGTTTCTTTTATATCAGTAAACTCATGTCAAGTTTGCCTATATATACTTAGTAATGTTTGTCAATTAACTCACTGGCCATGACATTCTGCGAAGCGTCTTCATAAGAAGTAAAAGTTACGCGGAAAAAGCGGAAGTTCCGAGTGTTCCGAGTATGACATACATAGTATCTACAGGGATCTCAACTTCAATGGTCAATAGCTATCATATGAAATAAATAAAAATGAAATGCTGGTACTCGCACTAAGGAATCTTCAGTCACTATCATAAAAATGTAATGTTTATTTGTTTAGAAAGCTCCAACGAATATAAAAAACCCGGCCTAGTGCGAGATGTACTCGCGCACGAAGGGTTCCGTACCACCGTACAACGGCAGGGATGGTACAGGGGAGTCTTAGTTATTACTATTGGGTCCCGTTTTTACCCTTTGGGTACAGAACTGGGTTTAGACTCGCGAAGGTTAGCAATTCTTTCAAGGGTCAATGCATTCTCTACTACAACAAGATACCTCTGGAGATCTTGAAATTGCCATTTGAGCAATTAAAAAACCATGTTAAAGCACTTTGTCGAAAAAGGGATATTACAATGTTCAAGATTACTTAAATGATGGGACTGTATGGGGTTAATCTGGCTCAACACAGACCTTTATAATTATTTATTCCTGCTTATTAATTATGATAATGACATAAGTATATTTTTTTAGTATTAGTTAAGCATAAGCAATTTTTAAAAGAGATCTAAAAATCAATCTGTGGGAGTTTCTAAGCCCTACTTCTCCCACAGTGGTCCAATGTAGAGAAGTGGCAAAAATGACGATTGCTAAGTATATGTAAATATCTACAGTAATAAAGACTTTTGGAATTTTGGAATTTTGGAATTTTCGAACCCTGAAAAGGACCAAGTCTAACTCGCCCATTGAGGGTTCCCCACGAATAGCATTTTTTTTGTAAAGGAAGTGAAAAAAAAACTGTTTTGGATATTTCCCTTTACTTTATGCTTTAAAATCGTGCTGTGTGCCAAATTTCATCTCGGTAACGGAAAGTACCAAATAGGTTTTGATTCCCTTGCCAGTATAAAAAAAAACATCAAATTTGCGGCATAAACGACCTTATCTTTTGATTGCGTTGTCCTATAAGTTTGATTTTTCTACAGATCAAGGGATTACAGCGACTTTAGTAAACTATATTAATATAAACTGGATATCTTAAGGCGTTCCTGAGAAAAACTGTGACCACAAAGTGATCCTACAAGGGTTTCTTTTTTCCTTAGATGGTTGGACACATCTGTGCCTCTGCCAACCCGTATCGGAAACCGCGTGATGCAGAGACCATTACCTACTCTAAGAAGACGCCAAAAATGTTCTTCACCAATGAACCGTATCGTGTGACGACACGAACCTAACAGAACCTAACAGAAAACAACAACCAGGATAAAATTTAGAGTGTCAGTTTATTGGTTATTTACAATGAACTAGTTTAAAAAAATGAAAGGAAGATGAAGATGAATGAGGTGAAACAGGTTTTATAAAATACAGATGTCTGGATAGAAAGAAGGAAGCGGAGAACACGATGAGAAGTAGACCAGTGGGGTGATGACCAGGTTGCGGGCGTGTTTGTAGTTGTAGATGTTGTTCAAATCGTCGTTGTAGGAACGGTAGCGGCGTACTTGTAGCTACGGCTCGCTGGATCCCGTTGTAGAAATCGTCGTTGTAGGAACGGTAGCGGCGTACTTATAGCTACGGCTCGCTGGATCCCGTTGTAGAAATCGTCGTTGTAGGAACGGTAGCGGCGTAGGCACGGCTCGCAGAATCCCGTTGTAGAAATCTTCGTTGTAGGAACGGTAGCGGCGTAGGCACGGCTCGCAGAATCCCGTTGTTTTGAAGATTTATTTGAAGGTTTTGAGGGAGTTTGAAGGCTCGCAGGATCCCGGGGTTGAGCGACCCCGGGATAAGGCCTTTAACTGGTACTTCCAGTTCAGAAGCTGACGTGAGACTCTCTAGAATTTCAGAAATGTTCCGCTTTTATACCCTATTTGGAGAGTTCTAAAAATTATTTAAATTAAACGTAATTTTTGTGAGTGGCCAAGAGAGAAAGAGTATTTTTGTAAAAGTATTAAAGCAAACATATCAGACCGCTAACTAGTTTGAATGGGCATTGCCATGACAACCAGATAAACAAAGGCATCAACAGATGTCAAAGTTTCATTTCAGGCTCGTAATACGGTAACCAAAACGAAAACCATGCAGTAAATTACAAAACAACGAAAGGAAAAAAAGTAGCGCACCAGCGCGCACGAAGCCCGAGATTGTAGAGTTTCGGAGAAAGCCAAAAACAAGGTCACCAAAGGTAAGCCCCTTCCCTATCGATTTAGAAGTGCTGATAACATGAAAATGCAGAGCGAACATGATTTATTAATGTGTTCTTATGGTTTAAAACGTTACAGGATCCTATGGAAATAAAAGTGATGACCAATAATAAGCCGCACAGCTCACCAAGTATCCAGCGTAATAGAGCAAGGTACCCTGAAGGACAAACAAAAAGGACTGATTGTGGAGCTGGAGCTAAGGGATAGGAAGCAAGAATAGCATGTAAGTAGCATAACACTACAACCGCTCATTCGGTCTATGACTGTTCTAACTGTCAGACTTTCATTAATATGAAATAATAACCGGCCAAGTGCGAGTTGGAGTCGCGCACCAAGGGTTAAAAATTTACGGTTTTCGGATTTTTTGCCTTCACTTCATAATATGATGTTAATTCACTTAATAACTAGCTATTTATTAACACATAACAAGTAAGTTATTATGTGTTAATAAATAGCTAGTTATTAAGTTGCGTAAATACTAATTATGTGAAACTAAAATTACATATTACGTAAACCAAAATACTCAAATAGAGATAATTATATGTATAAACGTTTATTAAGCAAAAGATTCATGAAAATAAGATAGAGATACTCAAATAGAGATTATTTCATATTTCTTATTTATTATTAAGGATTAATTTTTTAGGGGTTCGTACCTTAAAAGGAAACGGGAGGAAATGGGATCACTTTATTATCTTTCAGTCTGTCTGTCTGTCGGTCGAGACCCTTTTTCTCAGGAACGCGTAGAGATATCGCGGAGGGATACGAAATTATCCTTTCAAGTGTTTTTTTTTCCTTTTAAGGTATGAAACTCTAAAAATCACATGGTTGGCTCGCGAACATATGTAGGTAGGTGCTTCCGGCGTCTACTATGTATGGTCTATGGCGAGATAATTCCTGATATTCAAATATTATAACCCGTCTAATGGCCTGTTTCAAGAAGGTCCGATAAACTCTATGTGATAGTTAAATCTCTCATTTTAATATCAATGATAACCTTCAATAGTGTTTCATGGAAGAGATAGAAAAACTACTAATGTAGATACTATTTATATATTAAATTTGAGTTTATTGCGCTTTTAAATTAAATATCTGGTACACAATTAAGGAATCATGACTTTTTATTTTTTGATGATGAATTGATGACGCGAATAAGCACTGATGATATTATCCGCGTATTTTTATAAGACGTAAGGTTGTTACTGAGTCCCAAAACCCAACCGCAAGCACGACGTCAGCAGGTGTTCGCCCTTGAGACGATTACGATATTTGGATATGGTAATTTTCATATCTGCAAATGCACACACTAGCACAAATAAGTAAGTCGATGCAAACGAAGAACTTCTTCGAAACACGGGTATTGGTCTGCAGATATCAAATACCAGAAATTGGCATCAGTTGCTCTGTATATCAGATGTATGACAGAAATCATCTGCAGTACCTCATTCTTAAGAGATAATATGCATAGGTATTAAAAGTGTTTGATATTTCAGTAGACAATTCATGAATGTAACATTTCTTTCAGTTTGTCGAAATAGACAGAAATAGATAATGCGGCTTTAAAGGCAGTGTCCGCGATACACTCATATTAAAATATTTTGAAAGCAAGGGATCGACTGACTAAGGGAGCGTTGACACAGTTTATGTACAACGTTCGAATTTGAGATTGAGAAACCAACCACAAGATTGAGAAAGAGTTAACCGTTAGATGTACTTTACCTGACTAGTTTCAACCTTGTATTCTACCTAGTTTGGGCTCATATCTTAGCAAGCGTTGGATACAAATACGTCGACTTTACAAAAAGCTACAAAACAAAGTAGTGATAAGAATGAATAAGAAGAATGTAAAAATAGTTAAAACCGCTCTGGACACTTTGTGTAGTCCCGTCACTTTTTGTGTGTGGATACTTACTTTGTGTAGCCCATAATCTTATGAAAAAAGACTTACAAAAACAAGCACAAACGAAGAAAACATAAGTTTTAGTAAAGAAGTGGTGTTATAAGTTTGAAGAGATATATGTCTGTGGCACCTTAGCACTCATACAGGTTGACGAGTTATGATACTGTTTTTCAAAATCGGTTCATTGCTTCGAAAGTGAACAATTCTTTTCAAGGTCTTCTTTATTGTGTCATTTTTTTAAATTTTATTGTTAAGAGTGATACTACAATGAATAATTAACCAACAAAGTTCTTTTTTCTAGTTTATTTTATTAATAATGACTGGTAAACGTGATTAATTTCACAGTTTTTACCACATTTATCAAATCTTGAGGAAAACAATTATTTATAATAATCATCACATTTATTGAGTTCACCATAACAGCAAAACAACCGCGCACATAACAAAGTACCTACATTTTTTCCACAAAACTTGAAGTCCCAAAAACAACAAAAAAACTATACCTGCTATTCCGAACACTCCCAACCCAAGTGTTGCTTAGAGTCCCAAATCCATTTAAACGGAAGATATATTTTAATGATAAATAATTTCACTTTTTAAGACACATTTTGTTTACTTACCCACGATCACATCCTGGTGAAAAGTTGTATTCACCTATGTGGTAATTGGTGGGGAAACGCACCGACGACGCTCAATGCACACAAACGGTTGCACAAGTCATAGACCGGAGAAAAGGAGATTACTTTGACACACTTCTTGGGTTTCGTGGTACAGAATGAATAATTTCTAAAGATTTTGTAAGTAACTATTCAAGTTCTCCAGAGGGGTGGCGATGGGCTAGGCCCCAGTTACACAAAATAGCACAACTGTGCATTTGCCATCCCATATAGGAAAAGACGTGACGCTGTGTTATGTTATGTTTATATTCAGGTTTGCATATTGGACAGCATACATCTGAAATATGAAATTCATACCTATTTATATTTACTTTTATGGTCTGTCTATTCTGTACTACACGGTACTAATGTCGTAGCATCAGCGAGGGTGAAATGCATGGGTAAAGGTAGGTAGGAATTTATTATTGACTGCTCGATCAATGATATTCTATTGGTCGTATTAAAACGACACTTACTACACTTTATTGAATATTTGGCAAATTATAATATTTATATTGAGATGCTTTATAACTTTATCTACACATACATACACGTAACATAATAGTAATATATGTGACTGAAACATAATGCCTAATTATGTACAGTTAAATACACTAGTTTATCTACTCACATATCATAAGCTCTCTTTGATGTGTTCAGGAACCGCATGTTCCACCGGCATTGTGGCATTGATCATTGCTCTGCACTTGTTTAGCTTGTTCAGTAGTACCAAACTTCACAGACAAATTAGGGACAACACGCAGCCGGCCGGATTACGTCGGCGTTCAAAAATTTAAAGTATAATAATAATATTTCAAAATATTGATACATTATGGTCATACATAATATATCAATATTCGGATAAGAAATTAGTTTTTACCAAGTAGAATATCATTATGCTGGTCGTAACGTGCGGTTTCTGGACGTAGTAACGAGGGTTTATGATACGTGTGTAGATAAATTATTGTATGTAACTTTGCATAATTAGGCATTAAAACTCTCGCGTTTAAAACATTGATCATGAAACTCGTTTTAATGCCCTTCATTATGTATCAGTCAAATAGATTACTATAACCTGCCCTTTACAGGTCCCGACAACGACGAAGTGACGCATTTACCGAGCTCGGCAATACTCGACCGTTTTTTTTGCTCGCGTTTACCGCTGCCTCACACTGCGCGCCACGCCGAATCTACTGCGCTAATCTGAGTTGATGCGAGCAAACTACCTACCTAACCCAACGATATTGCTCGAATTTCTCATGTATTTATAGTAAGGAAAATAGCTTATGCTTTTTATAAAAATCATGGAACAGACTTTATATGATGTCTACTCAAAATTCTTTACTCAACCTATTTCACTAAAGAAACCGTGGCTGTTTCTCAGGATGGAAAAAAATAGACACTCATGACAGATACGCTCAAAAAATAAAGATATTCTATTATAAATACAACATCTTTTAATTATTATGTGTGCACATAAAACAGTCTATCCATTGACAAATATTAAGTGTACAAATAATGGCGCGCGGGTAACAGAACATATGTACAGGCTCTTGACATTGCAAAAGCATTATAAATTTAACCCTAATATAAAAAAATAAAAACATTTACTGTAAGATAATTCGTCTGATTTAAAAAATGGTTATTTCACCGGTTATGGAGTAAAAACTGCAGCCCTCACAAAAGCTAACCGTTCTTGACTAAGAAAATATGAACGCACGCCAGAAGCTATCCAAGGCTTCAAACGTTTCACGATTTACTACAGGGCAAAACAATAACCAAATGAATTAAAAACCACAGGATGTGTTACATTATAGTAGCAACAGACGGATTTGGTTCGGTCCGGACACCGGACTGTGCGGTACGCTCTGCGCAACACACCATCGGACAACTTATCGATCGGACTGTCCAGACCAGTCGCATTTGAGCGTGATATAAGACGGCCGTCCGACATGCCTACGACTTAAAAAAAAACTAAAATCGCACTAATTGTGGCTGCCATCGCTACCATAGTATGTTCTCCATTTTTAGGGTTCCGTAACCGAAGGGTGCCAAACGGTACCCTATTACTTAGCCTCCGCTGTCCGTCCGTCCATCCGTCCGTCTGTCATCATGAACCGTGATAGTAAGACAGATGATTTATTTCTGTTGCCGCTTTAATTAAATAAATAATTTTAATAATAAATATTTAAATATTTAAGGGGTCTCACATATAACCATTCCTTCAATATCACATACAAACTCATGGTTACGTGCATGGAGTGGGAAAGTAGCCGCACCAATAACTTTGTAAACATTATTTTGCTATGTAAAATCCAAACTATTCACTCCACACTATCCCTACCATCGTACGGTGGTACGGAACCCTTCGTGCGTGAGTTTGACTCGCACTTGACCGGTTTTTATTTCTTCTAATACTATTTCTAACGCTTGATTGCGGACGACTTTGATGCAATATAATTTGTGACCCGTATCCCATTAAACACGGGAAATCTTTATACAGTGGTAAAACTTCTACAATTATTCTTTTTTCCGTAATATTTGATAACCAGAATGGCCCAGTCGGCAGTGACCCTGCCCACGAAGCTAAGGGCCCCCGGTTTTAAGTGCCGGTGGGGGCAAATGGCAAAATGGCATAATGGCAAAAAAAAAAAAAAAACCCTACCCTTACAATAAAATATTCTGCTATAACAATAGTGTTCATATGTGTGTGTGCTAAGCTAAGCTTAATTTTAAGCTAAGCGTAATTTTCAGCTTAAGCCTAATCAAGCGTCATTATTTTTATTTTTTCTCATTCATAATTTATTTTTATTTTTATTACTGTTTAAAAGCTCATGCAAACGTATTTGGCAGGGTTTAATTGTTTTCTCTATTGTTCTTCTTTAGTTTACTGTTATTATAATTATGTGTGTATGTGGTAGTCCTGTGTTCCGAAGGTCCGGCTGAAAACCAGCGCTGAGCTGAGACCCGTCTGAGCTTAGCATTGCTGATCCGGGTCCTATTAACACTATGACCGTGTAATAATCAATTGTCCCTACTGTATAATGATTAATGTGTGTTAATAATGTCATTTCTATTTAAAATATTTGTTTGATGAGAACGAATGTTTGTACCCTAGTCATAGTTGTTTACCTATCTAAGTAGTGTTTACATTTATCTATATAAGTAGGTGTATCGTTGTCTAGTACCCAAGATACAGGGAATCCTAGTTTGGGCTAGATCAATGTGTGTAAATAGAGTCCAAGGTATTATTATTGTTCGTTACGGCTTCAGAGTCGGACTCCATTTTGAGAGACGACGATACGTGTTGCGCGCTTGGAGGTATATTTATGACTTAACCACCGAACGGTACGGTGCGTTATCCACACGACCAGACTTGGTCCGGAGCGTGCCATGTTCGATGTGCAAACCATCGGACCTGTCGGACCGATATTAATAATAATAATATTGTTCGGCGGACCGCTCTCCACAGGATCGGATATGGTCTGGAGCGTACCAAGGTCGTGGTACGGGCCGGACCAAATCCGATCGTCTGTTAGTACTATTACACATATTCTACGACGCCCACAACAACACCTACATCACGCCGCATTCAAGTACGAAACAAAAAGAAGAAAGTCGGCCGACCCGTAACACCTGGGAGAATTCTCTCAAACATAAAGAACATAGCTACGGGACAGAATCAGTACATATCAGGGACGTAGTAAGGAAGGCCTCGAGTCGAAATATACCGAATCTCTGAAACAGACTGCAAAACTGAGAGTTCATCGGATAACCTAACCGAACAGGACTCAGGAAATTCAACCAATGATACCTGAAGATAGAAGAAAAACAAGAACTTGAAGGAAACACCAGCTGATCTCCAATACCCACATCCTCCCCAGTCCAAATATCCTATATTGGCTTCGGCTGAAGATTCGGACGATTAAAATCACCTCCTTCCCAATTATCACGAGCAGGTCTCTCCCCCCTCTTTCAAAAATTGTGCCCTCTGGTATGCCGGCTGAAAGACCGGAACAGGTTTAGAACCCTGACTGGAGAGGCACCATTCATTCATTCTTTCCATACAATAAGTAAAAGAAAAATATTCTTAAGTTCATGAATAACATCACAGAATTCGTATGTTTCGAGCAGGGCCAACTTACTAACAATTGGTAAGGCAATGCTGGTACCAATCTGTTGCTAGTTCATTGGTGTTTTGAATTAAAATATGCCCAAGTGAATGCAATACGTATTTCTATTGCCGGCAGCTACCAGGCCGGTAATACCCGGCGTCGGTCGGATACAAAATCGCCATCGGCAATGTGCGGGCTCGTCAAATGCGATGAAAACTTACTGCGAGGTTTTGTAAAACATGGGAGGTGCCATTTTGACCGTCTATAACCGTCCTTAGTAAGGACAGGTTAAATGAAGTGTTTTTACTCCGCTCGGTTTCGTTCGGCTCCAGGTTGTAATAAAGGTTGTGACCTAACACAACCTACATTTAGTATTCGGCTAGAAAGGGACCTATAGCAACCAATTCGTAATTTTCGGAAAATTTTCGCAAATTTAATTATTCTGATAGTAGTTTCGTAGGTATTTTATTGTCATAAGTAGGTTTGGCGCAGCTTATTTTTTGTAGCTCTTTTGGGATTTTTTTGTCGACCAACGTCATTGGTCAATATAGTTAATTATTCTGCTGATCGGAACTCATGGAGAAAAAATTGTAAAATCGTATTCAATGGTCACTCGATCAGTTATATTTTTTTTGCTCTTTTTATTATTCCCCATACTGAATACCTACGTGAAGAGGATGCTCTTTTATTTTTTTCTTGATAACTTATGTTTTTTCCTCGCGAGTTTGTTGAAAAACGTCGTATAAAACACTCTGCATTGTCAGTACACTCGGCTAACTTTTCGAATAATACCATCTCGTGATGGATGACCAACATACATTGCACTTGTATCATAATGTTATAAATTTTGTTTTTGTTGCAGGTTTGATATGAGTTTTCCTGGTTAAAATATCCAATAAAAATAACTGTATTGTCTTGTATTGAATGTGCAATAAATAAAGTTCCTAATTACCTATCATATCAGAGTAACTAAGATAGACGTAAAGTAAATCTATTAAACTAGATACACTAAGGTGGCACTGTTTTTAGACAGTCATCCGTTTATTTACTTATGCATCATGAAGAGGAATAACACTTAATATTCTATTTATCATCTGAACTATCGAACTAATTGCTATGTAGTATTAATTAAATAAATCCCACCGTTTATATTTGCATAATAGTTTGCAGATCGATAATCATTTATTGACACAACTTAAAACAAACTTCGTTTTGATTATTTCTTTTTGTTTTTTAGTTACTTAAGAGTAGAAATTTCATGATTTTCTCCCGTCGCAGGTGTTTCCGACAAAACAAAGTTTTTTAATATCTGTACGGTATCGAATTACCGTTACAGAGATAACAATTACTAACATCTCTAGATAGCCCTAACCTTATAACGATAACAGACAGTTTAAATAATAAATGTATCACCATAATCAGTGTCCATTTGTAAGAAACAAACACAACCCGAAATTACATTAACCACAAAGAAATTTGGTAAAAATAAACTTACCAAATCGAAACTTTGCCAGCGAATACGTATTCACGGAACAGCTGATATTTTTGAACTCTAATTGCACCGTTCTGCGCGGTAAGAGCGGAACCACGTTGTTATTAGTGCCGTTACTCAGTACCACAGCGCATGCGTCCTCCATCGCGGTTGAGTGTATTGTGTCCACAATAACTAAAAATGCACTTTCACTTGACGAACCAGTCTTTCGAATTTTCTATTCTGCTCAAAGAGAAAGAGCGTACTCGCGCACACAGCTGATGATACACCCCATCAAACGCAATAGGTATGTCTCGTGTATGTTCTATGTTCAGGGAACCGTCTAGTCTTCTAGTCTTTCTTATCGCTTCAAGTTCGAGTTCAGGGCCGGGCGGCGATTGGGATCTGTAAACAAAAAGGGAAATAGTTTTATGATTGCACTTATATGACTAGGTGACCCGACGGATGACGTTCCGTCAAGAGAATGTAGTAAATTACTCTTTGAGAGAATGTAGGAAGCAGGAATGATGACGCGTAGAAAAAGTATGCGAATCGAACTGTTAGTGACTCTTATGTACTTACAATGACATAAGGTTAATTTTATCTGAACTTGAACACTTTTTTTACTCTGGTATTCTCTCTCTCTTCGAATTATGGACAAAAAAAGAAAATTTTAATTTTGAATTGGATGCGCGGCCCCCCGATATCCTCCGCTGTCAATTCTCATAAAAATCCCGAACAACTTTTTTCCAGTTTTCAGCAGTTCCCTGTGCATTTTTCAAATATTATTAAGGCCTCAACGAATAGTTTTAAAAAAGTTCATCCAAATCGGTCTATCCGTTTGCGAGATTCGTCGTTACCAACAAATTTTAATATATTTTATTACGAACTAGGTTAGTGAATAATTGGGGATTATAAATAATCGCCGGTCGATGTGAATATGACCAATAATGACTGGTTATTGCATTTAATAACCAATGGCGATTTGTGAATGTGATAAATAGGTATAAGTGATAAATGTGTATAAAGCGGTTGAGATGGAATTATAAACCATTTTTAGGAAAACTTAAGGAAATACATTCTAAAAAAACATATAACTTCAACTACCAGAAGGATTTTTGGGTCCATAGTTTCATCAAAAAGGGGAGAGGAGGCTAAAAATAATCGAGCATTATTATTATTATGTGGTACTTGAAATTTTGGACTCAACCAATTGAAATACAGCTCATAACAGCTCACACTGCAACACGGATGTTACGTAATTTATTTTTAATCACTTCCACTATATTCACCTGTCTCAAAAAATACATATATGTAATTCAAAATAAGTTAATCTAGTATATTGACTATATCGTTACACGATTGGTTTAGTTTGACTCTATAATAAAATGTAATATAACATAAACCGTCAAGTGCGAGTCTGTCTCGCACATGAAGGGTTAACGTAAGTACCACCGCACAATGTTATCCATGTTTCTTGCATGGCAATCAGGTATCTTTATTTTTTTTATGTGTTTAGATAGCTCAATGCTACTTCATGTATGTAACGGTGCATTTAAAAGTATATATGTGGTATTGAGAGAATTTCTCATTATTTTTCCTGTGATATATAATAAAAGACCTTTATTAATTACCTTTAATTTGACATGTGACAAGATACGCTTTGGAAAACTGTTTATTTTTATTTTGATTTGCCCCAATCGTGCCTCCCCCCCTATTAAAAATCCAAATTTCTCATTATTTTCAGGGAGTATTTCAGTAAACACCTTTATAATGTTTCTTTTTTTGGATCAGTAGTTTCGGGTTTGGGGGAAGACCTTTTTGCCTGTTTTCTTTTCAAAAAATCAACTAAGCATTAACTGTGTTACTAAAAAACATATTAAACATAGTTAAACCCCTAAACAAACGTCAAATCCATACGTTTTGTCTTTGAACAAGTTATGGTATATGAACAAAATATATTTGAGATCCTCTCTATGTCATTAAAAATCCATGGACCTAGGTACAATTACTGTATGGACGGCTTTTTTTCCAACATCAACGGCCGTGGACCTAGATTCACAGACCCCTTGCAACAAGACCTTTCATTAAACATATCTCACCATAATAATAATAATATAATAATAATAATAATACAGTTTCATGTTTTTAAATTTAATTTTCTGATTTGTCTTAAAATATACTAAGCATATACAAGCATAGACAATATTCTAAAATTTAAGAGAGAAATGAGGAAACTAGTAGTCAATAAGATGTACTACTCAATAACGGAATACGAAATGACACAACATTGTAAGTTTGGTTCGTACGTTTCCCGACCAATTGCATCAATTCGTGTATATTTTGTTAAATTATACAATGACTGATATTTTATAGAATACTAATATAATGATTATGTTGCATGAACGGAATAATTTTTTGTATGCTATTGCGCCAAACATTCGCTTCGCTCACCCCCTTTAATCTTACTGACCCACCACTTCGACCAGACAGTCTTTATTTGGCCAACAAGCCTAGGCTACCATTCAGTATTTTTTATCGCAATTCAGTATTTTTTTCGCTTATTTTAGATTATTCCGCTGTTTATGGCCACTCGCACAATTAGTTTTGTATTCGCTCGTTTTATATTCCCCTGCAGTCACATTCGGTCGAGTCCTCCCAATGTGGCACGGAGTTCCGGCGCACGAAGGCACGAAAAAAGCTCAAAGTTTACAAGGGGCAACTCGACGACCTCTCATCAGTGAGTAATCCGCCATTTCCGCAGACAAGGGGATAACTGAGAGTAATCCATTATGGACGGAGCAAGGTGAATGAACTGCCGAAAATACAGTTTGTTTTTTGTTTGGTGTCTCGCGGAAAGATTTTCTTGTCCTTATTTTGGTACTATCATTCCCCAAAATGTAATACAGTAAAATAGAATATCGATAAGGGTAAAATACAAGTGGTTATTTTTAGTCCGTATTCCACACGAGCCCGCTCAATATCTGGGGACCCGGACAGAGCAGGGAGGTCTGACTCCTGACCGGAGGGCATGGGTAATTCCATTTTTTTCCCCTCCAACAAAAAAAAAAAACAAAATTTAATGTAACAAAATACCAATTATAACAAAGTAGGTAACTGCACATTGTGCTGATTGTGCATATCACGTTGAACTGCAGCTGCATTAGTTTAATGCTTGACATGCATTTCATGATTTAGGTATACTCTGAAAGTAGGTAAGTAAGTACCTACCTACTTTCAGATTACTAGTTACGAAATGCAAAATTGATGAAAGTCACAAGATAATAAACATACGAGTAATAAGTACCTACCTACCTATTATGGAATTTGTGTGTAAAGTTACCACCACGTAAAAATAACGCTGGAGTCCACACAATATGTATTGAGGCTATTGTTTATTTTACGTTACAGGAACGGTAAGCATATTTTATTGTTATGATATATTTATGGGGTGCCTCTGCCATCCCGTATGCGTATAGGAATAGGCGTGACGCTATGTGTGTATGTTTGTATATATCAAGCACCATTCACTGTTTTATGACGGACCGATTTATGACCACATGAATGATAGATAATTCATATACCTATAACAATGTAGGTCTCTAAATTAGTTATCAAACTTTTTACTAATAATTTGAGGGTTATTAACCGTTTGCTGCGGATAAAATGGTATGTTTATGAATGACCGAAGGTAATCGGCTAAAATCGGAAAAAGTCAGGATTTATCCAAACGTGCATTTCAAATATGGATCGGATAACTATGTCTAATCGTAGTTTATGAAACACAATGGCATCGGTACATTCATTCAATTTACTTGTTAACCAACTAACAACACGAAGGTACTTACAAAACACCTAAGCAATTAATATATGTGTCACTCGAATATTGAGTATTATCTACTAATCCTAACGTAAGTGTAGTGTAAAGTGTAGCAATAACAATTTGAACTTTCAAAAACATTACTTACTTACGTAATCAGCCCCCGGTTATCCAGAAGTGGCGGATTTTTATTGTTCTGGTTATTACTCCGATAGATGGACACAGGACAGGGAGTGTTAGTGAACTCACGATCTATACATCGCGGCATTAAAGCCGACAGAATATGGAGCGATCGACGTGCGCGCACTAGCGGTTACAGTGAACAACTGTGTTAAATAAATTATTAATGCGATAGACGGTGGTGAGGTGGTGAGACCGGAATTTTCGAGCAGAGAAATCGATTTGTCACCGTTTATCGTGCAACACTGAACCTTATGCCACAGCAGGAAAATCAGATTGTACTATTTGGACAACAATCGGAAGTAAAACCACTATTTGGCTAGCCGACTAGAATTGGTAACGCGGTGCATTTCTCAGAATTTGGGTTTATTCCTCGTAGTAGTACTTCTTTTGGTTTAATTATGATTAACACGAATTACATATTTATTTATGCCGATGGTATGAAATGATAATTCGGACGACATAATAACTAAAATATCCCAATAAGAAAACGAGATTATCTCCCATTCTAGAGGTAAGTTTTACCTATCAACTGAGTTAAACCCTGTCCCCCAACAATATACAATTTACGGCCTTTGAACAAAACAGATATATCTAGAGAAAATGAGTATATGTGTATTTAACATTTTCCGGATACCGCCGGACATTTGAAACATGGCTAAAAATTGGTGGAAATGTTGAAGAATTAGTATTCTGATATCTTAAACGTTTTTGCGCCAGATTTCCTAATTAAGGCTGTGTTTCCAAAACACCATACAATAGAAGTGTTATTTAATTTAATAGCTATTAATTAACAAAACGATTAAACATAATTAAATCGATGATTACGTAGAAATAAAGACAAGTCTTTACAAATTAAACAATCAATTTACAATAACACATTTGCACGCCATTAATAGAGATCGCTAATCATCACCATTCAATTACAAATTATTCTTGACGTACTTTGACAACGTACTTCGACAAACTGCGTACGTTTTAAGAATATGAGCAGCATTTTTAATAGCCCAATATATTGAGGATCTATATATTATATAATATAATTTATATAAAATATGTTCAGCTTGCATTAATTTCTATTAAATAATTAGAAAAATTAGAAAATCAGAAAAATAGATTAGTGTTCAGCGATTGGGCGACAGTGGAACTTCATACTGGAAGGCAACATTTGTATTAACTTTATGAAGAAAAGTCTTATAATCATAGTAAAGAGATTGGTGACTATGTCGGTAATTATCCTAAAACATTCAAAATTGATTGTGCGTAAGCTAGTAGACTCCACAAAATTTCCAATTCCTTCATCGGCCAATGTATACGCTTTTACAAGAAGGTCCCCGATACTATTCAATGTTTACCGAGATATAAATTAAAACATTTGATAATAGTAGTTTATCTACACGCGTATCATAACCCCCCTTTCCTGCGTCCAAATACCGCACGTTATGACCAGCATAATTAATAATATACTACTTGATAAAATCTCATTTCTTATCTGAATAAAGTCAAAGTCAAAGTACTTTATTACTGTAGATATTTACATATACTTAGCAAACGTCATTTTTTGCCTCTTCTCTACATTGGACCACTGTGGGAGAAGAAGGGCGTAGAAACTCCCACAGATTGATTTTTAGATCTCTTTTGAAAATAGGTTGTGCTTAACTAATACAAATATGTTTTTTTTTATTGTTATGATTAATAAGCAGGAATAAATAATTACAAAACTATTAACAGCAAGGTCTGTGTTGAGCCAGATTAACCCCATACAGTCCTGTCATTTAAGTAATCTTGAACATTGCAATATCCCTTTTTCGACAAAGTCGCTTTAACATGCTTTTTAAATTGCTCAAATGGCAATTTCAAAATCTCCAGAGGTATCCTATTGTAGTAGAGAATGCACTGACCCTTGAAAGAATTGCTAACCTTCGCGAGTCTAAAACGGGGCGCACATAGTCTGTGATTATTTCTAAGGTTAACATTACAGCTATCGCTAAGTTTGGAAAATATTGTAAGGTTAACATTGATACATTATGACAAGAATGTGTCAAGATTTCGGCATATTATGACATTCAAATTTCGAACGCCAACGCCCGCCTGCGTGCCGTCCCTAGTTTGTCTGTGAAGTTGGTACTACTGAACAAGCTAAACAAGTGCAGAGCAATGATCAATGCCACAATGCCGGTCGAACATGCTGTTCCTGAACACATCAAAGAGAGCTTATGATATGTATGTAGATAAACTAGAGTATGTAACTGTACATAATTAGGCATTAAAACTCTCGAGTGATATTATTATGTCTCGAGTTTTAATGCCCTCCATTACGTATGAGTCACAAAACTATCACACTATTATGTGGTCGAGTTGCGGAAGTGGTTCAGTCGGTGAAGGCGTCGACTTTTTACTTCGGTACAGAAAATCCGTTAGCCAACGTAGGGCCCGACGCATCTCCCCAGTCATCTACTCGTAGCGGTGATGCCAAGGTTGCTAATAGGATTACATCTTGCTTTCCCCTCGTACCTACTGATGTCTCTATGCCCATAGCTGGTGAAATTGTCAAGTCATCCGCGACTGCTAACGTCTATGCTGTTGCCATCGCTGATGATGACTTCGAGTCACCTGTTACTTCCAACGTTGCTATTGCTATTGAAAACTCGTCAATCGCCGTCCCCGTTGCGTGTGATGCATATGAGTCACTCGCGACTCCTGTGATGCCTGCAAGTCTAACGAGACTGCCAGAAGTTGTTGTCTACACTGCGTGTGTTGCCTATGAGCCACTTGTGACTCCTTTTGTTTTTTACACTATCGCTGGTGATGCCTGCAAGTCACCCGCGACTGCAGTGGATCATGTCTCCACAGTCATACTCCGCATACAAGTCATCCGCAACTGCCGAGATATTTGTTCGTTTTGAGTTAGTTGCCATAGGTTTGGGCTCTTGTGAAGAGCCAGGACTCAAGATTTTCTTAGAGAATGACAGCGAGTTTGGGTTAGAGTTGGAGCTTTTGGTTGCCGAAGGTCTCGGTGCACCGAAACGGTCACGTGTCCGCGGAGGTGATGCCAAGACAACCTGGTGCTCCAACCGTCGACCTTCCGAGGCAGTGTTCCTGCCAAAGAGTCTTTGCCGTCACCGGAAGTTAGTTGGATACGGATTATAGATGATGTGTTTGGTGGTCGGTTTTTTTTTTCAGCATATTCTCGGTGGTATTGAGTTACTGAGTTTTCTTCAAGGGGTTACCCACCCTCTTAATTATCTTTTTGTAAAGGATTATTTTGAAATATTTAGTTTTGATTTGGGAGAAGTCACAAGATGCATTTGTTGTTTTCTTTGACCTTTCCAAAGAATTTGATAGCGTTTGTCACGAAACATTAATTTTTAAATTAAAGTAATGCTTTTATTTTTCAGGAGAAAGCTCTCGATCTTGTCATATCTTATCCTAGAAATAGAATCCAGAAAGTTAATGTGAATGGAAAGAGGTCTGGATCTGTCATCTCAATGGGTGTCCGACAAGGTGCAATATTGGGCTCATTTTTGTTTTTGGTGTATATTAACGATCTTGCATTATTTGTAAAAAAAAGAACTTATGCAATACTGTTTTATTTCGTGATGATACTTCACTTATTTTTATGATTGACAGAACCCAGAACAATTTTGAAGACGTCAACAAAGCAATCACGCTAGTTCTTAACTATTTACTATCAATAATTTAGTGTTAAATAAAAAAAAACAAATGTGTAAAATTCTCGCTACCCAATGTCATTCATTGAAATATTTATAAATTTTTCAATGAATAACGAGCCTTTAGCCCTGGTACTGTCAACTAAATTCTTGGGTGTTAATCTAGATTTCAAATTGCAGTTTGGTCCTCACACATCCTCTATAGCTGGAAGATTGAGCTCTGCAGCTTTTGCAGTAAGAAAAATGAGACAGTTTATGCCACTGAAGCCACTGCAAGACTAGTAAATTTCAGTTAATTTCACAGCATTATGTCATATCACATTCTATTATGGGGTAAAGCAGCAGATATCCAATCGGTATTTGTGCTACAGAAGAGAGCAATTCGTTCCATATATAATATTAAATCAAGCGATTCTCTCCGGGAACGATTTAAGGAGTTCAATATTCTTACATTGGCTTGTCAACACATAAATGTTTTTTTTTTGTACGAACGGAAAAATATTTACACCTTTGTCAAAAAAACGCCGCATATCTGGCTTACTCGACCAAGCTCAACCACCTAAGCAGACTGGTTTTCGTCCCGGTATGTCCACCACGGACCCCTTGCATATTCTCAATCAGATTATCGAAAACTATCAGGAATATAATTCCCACTCTTCTTTGCCTTTATAGATTATTCTAAAGCCTTTGATAGCATAACACACGAATGTATATTTGGAGCCCTCCGTTACAATAACTTCATCAAAGAAATCTGCAGCAATAGTACCTCATCCATTAAGCTACAAATCCCGGACCATCATTTCCAACTGAGAAAGGCGTCAAGCAGGGTGATCCTCTCTCCCCAAAACTCTTTAGTTTTGGGGACAGAGGATCACCCTGCTCTTCTAAGACGCTCGTAAAGTCGAGCGTCTTAGAAGAGTCATTTAGGACATTGGAGCCAGAATGGGAGGGTAAAGGAACTGGCATCAGCGAGCTTAAGAACCCTCGCTTCGCTGACGACATTGTTATCTTCTCTAATTCAGCGTCTGAGCTTCAGACGATGCTGCAACAATTCACCAAGCCTCGGGGTTGGACGTAGCATGAATATGTCAAAGACTGAGTTGATGTCTAACAGCAAGGAGCATACGGTGGAAGCGAATGGGGTGAGAATTGCATATATATAGGAATACTTCTATTTAGGCCAAATAGTCTCTTTTCAGGCACGACAAGACAAGGAAGTTGACAAAAGCGTCGACAATGCCTGGAAGAGCTTTTGGTCTATAAAAGACGTTTTCGTACCACTTGCTCAAAAAAGTGACATTCTATGCCACAAAAAGCGAACATAACAATAGTAATTTTTAATCTGTTAAAAACAGGGAAAGAAAATTGTACTGAATTTTATTCATCCTCTAGGGGGAGAATGTGATTTAAATTTGCAATACTTACCGAAATTTATACTGAACTACATCTGTGTTTACACCATTGAGTTTGTATATAAAGCATTATACATATTTTTGAAAAAGGAATACGCATATTTAATGTAATAATATATAATAATAATAATAGATAGATAGATAGATAGATAAATTAATTTATTCATTGCAACATGGTACACACACAAATACATAATTTTAACTCAAATTTTAAGAAGAAAAATCTGCAAATTAAAACAAAACACAGCAGTTAAATAAAACAAACAATAAATAATAAAATTATACAAGCAAAACATTAAGGTACGGTAAGGATAACTATGTGGTATTGTGACTGTACCGCGACAATGAAATGGCCCTGACTCAGCAATGTCACAGACGAATCTGTGACGCTGATATTCTGCCAGAGCCAGTACGGACGAGACAACGGTTTGCTCAAGTACACATTTAACAACGTAAAATATGATGATTTTAATAAAATTGTTGAAAAAAATAAATTGTATTCTAGAAGATTGTATTAAAATTATAGCATTAAAATTATATCATTAAAATGTATAGTAATAAAAGAAATAAAATTAAAAAAAATATATAGCAATATGTAATAAAATTTATGTCAGGGTTACAAGTAAGATTAAATTGAAAATGTCATTAGGATTATAAAATAATAATAATCAGTAGGGAATTAATCATAGTAATAATATAATTGGAAACAATATAAATATCACAGGTAACAGGTAGATTAGCTTCGTGCCGTTCCCTAAGTTTTCTGCTGTAGTATCAAATACTTTCTATAGGCACTTCTAAACCCAGCCTTACTAGTAAGCAGCCGAAGGGGTGGTGGGATGTTATTCCAGCACTTGGTGGCACGGTACTTAAAACTGCCACGGAAAGCTGCACCCTTGTGTCGAGGCATTGAGAGAAAAAGAGCAACTCTCTGGGACATACGCCAGGTAAGTTTGTCACAAAGATAAGAAGGTGTCCTCTTCACTATAACCTCAAACAACAGCGTTGAAAAATACAAATCCTGTCTAGCTTTCATCCTTAAAATATTTGACCTGTTTAAAAATGGAGTAATGTGCATTTTGGGGGGAATTATGAAACAGAACCTGGCACAGGCATTTTGTACTCTTTGTATGAGTTTTTGTGTTTACTCAAATAGACACGCTCCATACACTGTAATACAATAGTTAAGCTTGGATAGTACTAAGGCTTCACTTAACTGTATTCGCAGGTCAACGCTAAGAAGGTAACGGATTCTATACAAAACTTTAAGCCTATAGAAGCAATTCCTTACAACCTCAAGGACATGTCCCTCAAAACGAAGTTTGTCATCCATAAGAAGACCCAGGTTTCGTGCTTCCCGGACCCGTGTAATGGCGACCCCATTTACCAGGACCTTCGGATCATGCATAGCTATTGCCTGTATTTGATTTTTTGAGCCCAATATCATACACTTCGATTTATTTGGGTTAAGGACTAGAGTGTTAGAAGACGCCCATTGCGATATACGGCCCAGATCTTCATTCAGAGCCTCCACTCCCATACGGGGATCATTGTCAACTGATATACAAATTTGAAGATCATCGGCATACAAGTGATAACTACTGTTAATTATACTTCGAGTGATGTCTGCACTATATATTATAAACAGAAGGGGTCCAAGTATGGATCCTTGTGGGACTACTCTATTAAGGGTAGCTAGCTGTGACTGCATCTGAGATCCGTCTGTCTTATCCAGCACTACCCGTTGACAGCGATTGCTAAGGTAGCTACTAAACCATTTTATGGTAGGAACATCGAAGCCATAGAAAGCCAGTTTTGACAGCAGTAGTGGAATGTTTAAAGCATCAAAAGCCCTGGAAAAATCTAGGAGAGCGAGTATGGTTCCTCTGCCCTGGTCCTGAGAAGACAGGATATTATCCACCACATCTAACAGGGCCGACGCAGTGCTACGCCCCTTTCTGAACCCGGACTGGCGCTGAGGCAGGATGTTATTACTCTCACAGTACTTTGAGACCTGGTTATATATCACTTTTTCCAAAATTTTAGATAGATACGGTAAGATACTTATTGCACGTAGGTCACTTATATTTACAGGGTTGTCAGTTTTCGGTATAGGACGGACATTCGCAGTCTTCCATTGGGATGGAAAAATTGAAGAGGCTATAGACCTATTTACAATAGCAGTTATGACTTCAAGAGTACGAGGCAGGGTTAGTAAAATCATAACTTCGGTTATTCCATCAGCTCCTCTAGCATTTGAACTTATGGCAAGGATTGTTTTGGCTACATAGCTCTCATCTACCTGGTCTAAGAAAAACTCAGCCTGACTGTATCTATTAAATTCAAAATAGGTTAGACGTGAAATAGAAACCGCACCAGCGCCAGGAACTTTTAAAAAGTTGAATTAATTTTATCAGGATCATTGAAATGTTCAGGTAAACCACGATTATTTTTAAAATTTGGTAAAATTTTATGATTTAAGGTTTTCCATAATTTTTTAGAATTATGAATGTGCTGCTCAAAATAAGCTTTCTTCTCACCATACAATGCCACATTAACAAGATTATTTAGAGACTTATACTGCTCTCTATCCTGTTCAATTTTTGATATGCGTGAACAAGCATGCGCCTGATCACGTAACCGCATCATCAGAAGTATATTACTTGTAAGCCAAGGTGTCGGTTTGCCCCTAATCATAGTCTTGGTTAACGGGGCATGTTTGTCATATAGCTCTAAAAGGTGCCTCCCAAAACGTTCTACCATATCATCAACGGATGAGTACAGCAAGACATCTTCCCAGTCGATCAAATTTAGATCAGAATTAAAATGTTCTAAGTTTATTTTTCGTATAGGTCTGTTCACACTATAACGTGGTTTTATTTTTTCCTTTTTGATCTTCAAAGTTGCCATAACCATTACATGGCCCTGGTGAGGAATGTTCAGTAATGAGACGCAAGACACGGACGCATCAGTGCACAGCAAGTCAAGAAGTGTAGCACTATGGGATGTAAAATGTGTCGGCTCTGAGACAACATTTCTGATATTCATGCTTCTAAGGAAATCATTTAGACGCATCGTTGCACTATCAGCGGTATCTAAAATATCTATATTAAAATCACCCAAAAGCACTACCTTATCATAATTAGAAAAGGCCGTGATAGAATCCGTGAGGGCGTCAAGTAAGTCATCTACCTCGACCCAATCAGGACGATAAGCAGTGCCAATTATAACCCTAGTCGACTTGACATTAATTGAGATCCACAGTTGTTCAATATGTGCCGTGGGACACGTCCGATTACCCCGCTTCGTACATAAAAACCTACTCCCCCCCCCAGCCCGCGCCGTATGTGCAGCGGACGCGGTACATGCCTCAGTCTATAGCCCGGAACCTTCGGCGCCTTGCCTTCCTGTCCAGCCCGGAGCCAAGTCTCGTTTATCGCGATCACATCGGGCAACTCCCTCATGAGTGCACCTATGAATTCATCGTGATTTGTACCAAGTGAACCCGCGTTAAAAAAGCCAACTTACCTTGGACCTTAATAATACCTTGGACACTATTTACACACATTGATCTAGCCCCAAACTAGGATTCCCTGTATCTTGGGTACTAGACAACGATACACATACTTATATAGATAAATATTATACTTAGATAGATAAACAACCATGACTAGGGTACAAACATCCGTTCTCATCAAACAAATATTCGCCCCCACCGGGACTCGAACCCGGGACCCATGGCTTCGTAGGCAGGGTCACTGCCGACTCGGCCATTCGGGTCGTCAAATCGTCGGTTTATTATGCAGTTAAAATTATTAAATAAAATTACGAAAACCGACGAGGTCGTATGAGCTTGATGCCTTTGCTTTTCCGACAAAAAATATTAGTCTAGGAATTTGCCGCGTTTTTGTTTTCTTCAAATACATAAACGTTAAGTTTATTTTAATTTATTTTTATAAATACGTTAATGTTCTAAAAATACGTTACGATGTTAAATCAAAGCGACAGTGACAGTGAATTGTCGGATTCCGTCAGTGCAAATGCTGCCGCAATTATAAATAATTTGCTTCCAACAAAATCCAAGGAAAATTATTTAAAAACTTATGAAGAATTTTCAACGTGGAAAAGTGCGAAAAGCCTATCAATTTGAGAATCAGTACTTCTTGTCTATTTTGATTATTTATCCAAGACAAAGAATCCGAATACACTTTGGTGCATATACTCAAAACTGAAAGCTACAATAAGCATCAAACATAACATTGAAATAAATAGATTCACGAAATTACTGGCTTTTTTAAAAAGAAATCATAAGGGCATTGCGCAAAGAAGTCTACAATTTTTACGACTCAAAATGTGGAAAAATTTCTTAACGAAGCTCGTTACGAAATTTTTCTGGCCACAAAAGTAAGTATACATGATTTAACTATGAATATTTCGTATCTTAGTAATGGTAATTATTCTATATATTTACCTGTTTTTTATCTTTGTTATAGGTGGCCTTAATTTTTGGACTCAATGGTGCTTGCCGCGGATGTGAACTTGTAAACTTAAAGGTGGAGGACGTTGAAAATCATTCTAATGAGTTGCTGCAGATTAATGTAAAGGAAACTAAGACATAGAAAAATCGGTCATTATACAAGGTACATTAGTACAAGGACAATATACTAAAATCATTCATAAATACCAAGCATTACGTCCCACCAACATGGAAAATAATAGATTTTTTATAAACTATCGGAATGGGATATGTACTCGACAAGCCATCGGCAAAAATAAAATTAGCAATATGCCAAAGGAAATTGATTTATTTAAAACTTAAAGATGTTGAACTCTACACCGGTCACTGCTTTAGAAGAACTTCGGCGACTTTCTTGGCGGATTCAGGGGCGGATATTACGTCAATAAAAAGACACGGTGGTTGGAGCTCTGATAGAGTAGCTGAGGGTTATATCGAAAGCTCAATGGCGAATAAAACCATATTTAGCAGTCAAATTAACAAAAATATAAAACTTAATCCATCAGAGCCACAACCATCAACTTCCGGCATCTTATCTTCGTCCGTGACTCACGATGCACCACCACCACTATCTCCGACGTATACTATCTATAATGAAACGAAAGTTCCTCAGACGCAAAAACAGAGAAATACTCAAATTTCAGCTGTCTACCTATTACATTTCTTGAGAGTAAGTTAAGTATAGCCCGCTGATAGACAGACGGAAGATTGGACGGACGAACGGAATGACGAATAAACGGACGAGCGGATGGTCAGTAGAGTTAGTATAAGGGTCCCATTGGGCAACTTTCAGCTATGGAAGCTTGAAAAATGCGGCATTTACTTCTACCACATGGTGGCGTGGAAATGTATTTTTGGCCAAAACGTATGTTAAAGACGTTGAAGTAGACTTCGGCGGCGCTGTTACGCTATAAAGATTGATTTAAAAAAATGAGGTTGAGACAAGGTTTATAGGAAATTTATCTACTTTATTTTTTAAGAAGACTGTTATATCGTTAAACAAGTTGCGACAAAAGCGAAATTTTCAAAGTTTTTGGGCTACCACGTTCGAGGCCGCAAACTTAGTTTTGGCATACCCACACGAAACCAAACGATCCTAGAAAAAAAAAGTTGTAGAAATTAATGTAAGCTGAATCACTTTTAGATCTTCTATACATTAAGTTATTAAAGGAGCTGCTGCCTTATATTGTAATACTAGATTCCTTCAAAAACTCGCTTAAAAACTGGAAAAATGTATTATTAAATTTTCATACTAAATTAAGTCAGGAAATTTCGAGGTTTTTGGGCCACCAAAAGTTGTTCTTTATTGACTTGTCTCTTTCAGCAAATACATATGTGCCAGGCTGGACGTGCGTGACCGTGAGTCATGTACAGACAGCCATTTAAGTTTACATCGATATTGTGACGCATGCACGCCACAGAGTATGGAATTAACATCAATCAGTAGCATGGTAACCTTGAAAGACGCCTGACGCGGGCCCTGACTGTATCCCTATGGATGGGGTCTAACCTCGATGAACCTGATGACGTAACCGTCCATCATCATATCCGGTGAGTGAACGTACTTACTGCAGAGGCTTAATTTTACCCGACTATTTGACCGGTACTTATGTATGTATATGTATTGTATGTTCATTTGTGTTACCAGAACATCTGAGGTATCGTTAGAAACTTCTTGATAGTCCACTTCTATGTGGTTAATCTAGCTCAACACAGTCCTCGCTGTTAATAATTTTGGTTATTATTTATTCCTGCTTCTTAATTTTAACAATTAATATTGTAATATTTTTATTAGAAGCACAAGTGATTTTTAAGAGAATCTAAAAATCTATCTGTGGGAGTTTCTACGCCTTGCTTCTCCCACCGTGGTCCAATGTAGAGAAGAGGCAAACAATTAGGTTTGCCAAGTATATGTAAATATCTACAGTAATAAATAAATTTGACTTTGACTTTGACATTTCTATTGGCTATGTGACGTCACACTTAATTAAATATGGCACACTCTAGATCACACGCACACGGATTTAAAAAATAAGTTTTTTACTATTCACGTTCAGTAGCACATTCCATATATATGTAACGGTCAAGATAATGATTCGGTTATTATGCATACTAACGGGCTATTATACATACTTACCAATATCGATAGTTAAAGAAATTAATACAGCAAGATTTATAACATCACCCGGTTAGAATATATAATCACCACACGTCCGTGGTGTACATGATTAATACTGATTTGCACAGCTAATATTAGGGCAAAACACTGCAGTAGTTTAGGTGAATGGTAAAGAAGGTGAGCGAAGCGAAGCCCTCTTTATTCTTCGTGTTAGGTTGAACATGTAAGAACAACAAAAATACTTAAAACATAAACTTAAATACACATATTTTTTTACACTTATCTACTAAACATCCTATGAAATACTGTGCATTATAGACAGACAATATTAAGACGAATTTAACAATTTTTTTGGTTTAATAAACCATATGTGAATATAAAATAAGGGTGTTTTATTACTTTCACAAAACCCTCTCGGTGAGTATTAATAATAACCGGTTAATTGGACTGATTTTGGCTTTATTTATTACATTCATCAAAATCAGTGGTTAGTATGAATACTTACCGGTAATTACGTATACCGTAAAAAAACCCCAGGCCTTGGATGTTTATATGTGATTGACGTCTCTGTTTCTGGTTCCCACGACACAGAATATCCTAGTGTGGGGCCAGAAGCAATGTGTATGCCTGTGTCATCAATGTATATGAGTGGTCATAGGTCCACAAAAAAAAGGGTTAAGCTAAACAAGTTTAAAGGAGTTATTCTGGAGGATTTTTCAACAAAGATAAAAATATTAAAATAAAAAACATCTTACTGATTTTAACATCAAATATAGCTTAGGTGAAGGGTAAATGTGGTGAGCGAAGCGAACCCCCCTTTATCCTTCGTATTAGTTTGAACATGTAAGAACAACAAAAATACTTAAAATATAAAAAATATTTTTGTTGATCCTTTTTTGCTGTGAAAATCTGTATTTTTTATATGCGATTAAATACTAGCCACATTAAAATCCTCCTAAGAAGAAATTTGGGCTGAGAGCGGGTTATGCCGCTTAACTCCAGAAATCCTTTTATTTGAACTCCAAATCACATTTAATGAATATTTTATTTATAGTAAAACCATTCCTCTTAAACTCCTTTAAGAAGTACAGTCAGCAACGCCGCGCGTGAGGCGAGAACACGTGTCTACGAATATTCAGAATACCAAACTAAACCTTATTACCTAATTTTTTATCGCACTCATGAGTTCGCTTTAAAATATAAAAAAATAATAATGGATTTGTATGATCACTGCAGCTGCAGCGGCGCGGCGCAAAAAGATTGCAGGTGCAAAATATGGAATAGTACATTACGCTATAAGGGAAGTAAGTGAGCTATTACGGAACGAGATGCAATTTGGTGCCCGTGCGAGCTTCGCTCGCAAAGGGCTCTAAGGATCGAGTGCACCCGAGATATTTAGACGCCCGAGCGAGGGAAGCGAGCAAGGGCGGATATAGTTTGAGGGTGCAATAGCTACTTACAACCCGAGAGAAGTATACTATTTTACACCTTTCTTGCGAGGAAAATAAAACACAACAAATAAAATAAAACAATGTAATTTAAATTCATAACATTGTTTGGCATTACATTTGGAAAATTTCCTTTCTTTTGATTTATTTGGCAAAAGGTTGTCGATTACATTCTCAGCTTCCATATCCACTTCATCACTTGACATTTTTAATGAGGTAATTAATTTGATATAAACTTTATCAAACTTCAAATAATATCGATTGAATTACCGCCAATTTTTTTTTTGCATAGCTTGAACTGTAAAGTTGTATGAAAATCCATTACATATCAAGCATTGCTTGTTCTGCAAAGTAATTTGATAATGGAACGTAGTTTTCAATGCAGACAATGAATGAATGACGTAAAGACTAACTTACATTCACTCTTTGAACGTAAGTAAGTAGGTCTTTACGAGCAAGGCAGGTGTAAAATAATTTACACTTACAAAGAGTTACCGGCCAATCAGAAAAGGGTTGTGCTTTTCTATCCAATCAGGGGACTATTTCTTATCTTAGATTTATCCTGGAACATACATTGTCCGATGATCTCGACCTGTCAGTAAAGCTGTGTATAGGGCGGCTTGATAACTTCTGAAATTCGGGTTAGCCCGACACCCCTCCACCAACCCGCACTGAGCCAGCATGGTGGATATGGCTCAATCCTGGCCGGTGCCCTTCGGTGGTGATATTAAAGGGCATTTCTTTTTTATTTTTGTATAAACGTTACGTTAATTGGAGGATTCGTGGAAGTAGGCCGTTATCGTCCAGCTGAGCATCAATCTATGCATTGGTGTTTGGTAAAATTAGATCACATAGGGAACCCCACGACAATAGCCGCCGACTTATGTTTTTGAAATATGACAATAGTAAAAACAAGTTGTTGTGAATTGTACACAGTTTAACAAAACTCTTTGCTTAAATAGTAGTAACGTCAATATTGCATTAGATTTTAATTAGGTCATACTCGCCATATGTATAGTTTATCAGACAACAACGGACTATTCAATTATATCCAACAGCATCTGTCATAGTCATAACATAAAAAAAGCCTGCCACTAGGCCTTCGCTGTCAGTCCGTCCGTCCGTCCGTCAGCGGGCTGTATCTCATAAACCGTAATAGGCAGACTTGAAATTTTAAGAGAGTGTGTATTTCTATTGCCATCTATAAAAACAAATAATGAACCATGCGTCTTTTAACATTGTGGTTAAGATCATAGCTTATGAAACTAGTTGATCTGCCACTATTTTGTTTGTTACTAGCACAGACTACTAAGGATATGCAAATACAAAAGGCGCTTGAAAATGTCTCCACTTTATTTGTGCCACAACTGCTTTTTGGCACAATAGAAAGTAAGTAGTGACAGTGACAGAGGTTGCGAATTGTAGGTAAAATGCCAAAAAAAAGCAACAGGGGCGCTTTTTCCGGGACCAAAATATTACGAAGATTCGTTCGGGAATGCGTATTCTTACATTTATATAGCATATGGCATGTAGCAGAAAGGTTTATAAGTCAGCATTATGGATACCTTTTCGATCTTATGAATCACACCAAAAGTAGGCTTAATGTAATTGTACCATTTGATTAAATTTTCACGTATCACACGTTCCTTGAGGACCGTTGTTCAAAATGATGTCCCTAAATCTATCTATATCTATATATACTTATAAAAATTAATCGCTGTACGTTAGTCCTACTAAATCTTTGAAATGGTCCGACCAGTTTGAATAATTCCTATTCACATTTATTCTCCTTAATCCGGAGGAGGTTTAGGCAACAAGAAAATATGGAAAAATGCAGAGATACAGCCAAAAATCCAAAAATAATATTGCATGGGAAGTGGAGAAGTCTGAGCTTCGTATAGCTAGATGGCGTTGGTAGCCATAAATAATTCAAACTCCTGATTAATTAGGTCACACATTTCACCTCTTTGTTGGTAACGGACTATGTAGATGGCGTTAGCTGCGGATGTATTTCACTTACCTAAATTTAATTTAATTAAATTATTAATTAAATAATTAAATTTAATAAAAAACTAAATTAAATTAAATTAAATTATTAACTTTTATTTATTGATCGACTTTTTATTACAAATTTTCTCGCCAACGCGATACTTGGGTATGTACCATATTACTTATTTTACAGTCTTTTAGGTGCTACGAAGTTCATAGGGTCAGCCATTAACCCCATACATGTCAATAAATGGTTATTGTTCAAAATACTAGTTAACGTTCAACATTTTTAACCGATTCCAAAAAGGAGGAAGTTCTCAGTTCTACTGTTATTTTTTGTATGTTTATTACGTGTTTATTTCGTCAATTATAAATCGATTTTGATGATTCATACTTTGTTTGATAGGTCATCTTCAAAGTTTGTCGCATATATAAACTTTATCAAAATTGATTCAGCGTTTAAAAAAAAATAACAAAAATAAAAAATATGTACACATATGACGTTTTGGTTTGTGGTTCCCTTGAGAAAAAGTTTTGATAAGGACATTCGCATTCCAACCGGGGAGGAAGAAATGGGGCTTGAACTTGAAGTCGGTTTTTTATGATTTTAACTTGGTGAATTATGTTATACTCACTCGCGCTTTTTAGATGTCGAATAAAGTTCAATAGATATTTATCTATCCCCAAAAACGACAAAACTCACTCTGCCGATGACCTGAATCACAAAGCCAAAGTTAAGAACTAAGAACACTAATGCCAAACAGGTCAGACCTGTACCTACCGTTCTTTTTTTTCATTCTGAATTAGTCACTTGAATGCTTATATTTTTTGAATCATTAACTGCTGTCGTCATCTCCTGTCTGCGATATCTTAATGCCATTATTAAATTGTAATTTGATAGTGTAGTCGAAGACCAACATTGTCATTTCTGCTGAACCCATGGCAATATGGCATAGTCTTCCATTTGTTTTGCAAGTAGCATTCTGAACAATTTTCCATGGTTGCTCTATTTCAGAACGAGCGGGCCACATTACTTGTATTTTTTTTTGTTTATTTGCTTATGTCGTTAAAATGTGTCGTTTATTCCTGAAATAAACCAAAGAAATTAAGACTTTTTTCACAAAAAGTCTCAATTTACCATAGGTATAATAATATTAGTATGAAGGCTCAACATCATGTCAACACTCTCCCAAAAATATTGCCTTACTTACTATTCTTAATATTATTAATCATCAACGAGCCATACATCATATAAACCTATCTTCTTATAAGAAAAAATCACACGAAAATGTACTTGTCCCATTTCTCCCTTAAATTAAAATCTTTCACCTAAAATATTTCGCTTTTTGAAAGTAGATTTACCGCTAGTCCAAGAACATATAGAACCTTCTTTACTTATATCGCATGCGCCCATCTTTATTGACTACTCTCAAGTTCACATTTCCACACGCTTTCACAGAAAAGAAGCTTCTTATCGTCGTCGGTTACTGCGACTGCGGTCATCATGAAGCCAGACACGGTGCATATACAGAGACGCGTATTGTATGTTAGTATGTTAACCAGCTGTTTACGTTTTTCTTTTCAATCGCCGAAGACGCAACTGCATACCTATAAATTAACACTTTCCCCTTGTGTCCTCGTCGGAATTTTTCTCACTTCGGTCTTTACAGTATTTACATAAAGGCCCATACTTATTGCACACTAAACGTCTCGGACCTTTGCTTGGTTTGTGCATTTTCTCTCAAGCTTTGTTGTCCTACTGTGATTGGTGTCCTTTGTCTTTGTTTACATAAAGCGCACAATAGGTACTCAGAGTGTTTCACTTCCTGAAGAAGCTTGGTATTGACTGAATCAGCAGTTATAACCACACCGCAGCTTCCTAAAGCCATATTCATTGGATAGTACATCTCGGCTAAATCAGCGAGCATCGGTGTTCCCAGCCATTCATCATTTTCCGTAAAACCGAAGTTTATGAACCGTTGCCATTATTGTGTTCACTTATTCTTCAATGCTGTGTCAACAATCCAGGCTTGTGGTGATGATATATGGTATTTTCTTTCTCTCTTTATGTTGTATTAATTATTGTAGTGTTGCTTATGTCTGGTTGCCATAGCGAGCATAATAAATATACGTCATGCATGATCCAACCATCTTGTTGTGTTATTATTACTACTCTTATATAATACTGACGCCTTAAAATACTCATTAGCAAAACGTACAGTGTTATATGTGTACAAATACTTATCGCAAAAATTGTTGCCCTTTAGGTAGGAGCAAATAATAACTAACGGCTAACGGATCGGTCCGACCCGAATGTAATCTTTTTATCTTCATGAAAATAAAAAAATGTAATTATTCAAGGTTTAAATTTCCATCCCCATGAAAAAATACGAAAATAGATCGTTTTTAGAAATCGACTTTTATATCTCAACTGTATGTAGAGGTGAGGGTAAAAGAAAGGATATATGTAGATACCTATATGTGTATAGGTACATACTAATATGAGATTCAATTATTTCGAGGTCATGCATGCGTATTAGTTTGAAGCGGGGCTTTATTCACTTACCTTTGTTGACACAAAATAATGTTTACATCACATTTCATTTGGTTGGGTAACTGGCACAATGCTTAGCTGCGCGTTTTATATTTGTCCTATTTAGCTAATTGACAGTAATAAGTCGAATAAGGAACTCTGCCAAAATTTATTATCGTACAATGTTCACCAGTTCCTCACTTAATTTGTTACACTGGATATTTTCAACACCATTTATGAAATTTAGGTGACTGTTTCCATTTCACTGAATAACAGAACAGAACCAGTGTGACCAGATTAAATTTTACGAAAATACCGAGGCACCTCAAAAAAATACTGAAATATACCGATTTACATAGGACAGATATACCAATAAAAATACTGATTTTCTTAACAGGTTTTATTTATTCATTTTCACAATAAATGTTAGAGTTATATTTTAACATCTTTTTCGAAGGATTAAATTTTACACAACCTCCTTCATCCTTAACACCTTGCTTTGTTTTTAAAATTGCTGACACATTTTTGTTTACAAATCTATTTCTTTGGTCCGTTTTTATTAAATTTATCTGTGAAAATATGCGCTCGCATGCAGCATTCGATACCGGTATACATAGCAGAGATTTACTAAAACTAGTTATATTTTTGTATTTTAACATGCCATCACTGTTAGAAATTTTCCCAACTTCCACCCAAAATTGTTCACATGAGATGGGTGAGCCAGTGCTCGAAGATTGTAACAAATCACTTACTTCGCGATCAAACTTTAGGGTTCTATATTCTTCGTCGATTAACTGCATTTGTTCTGGCTGTACTTCGCATGGGAAAGTTTCTATTACATTTCGTAAACTGCGAAATTCTTTATGCACGGCAGTGTGTGGGTCAAGAAATTTTAGTTCTTTAAAAACTGGATTTTCAAAAGGCAAACGTGATTTCAATTGCGTGCTTAGCTCAATTAAAAATGATTGGCACCTTCTGAAAAACTCAGCAATCTGTTCTTTCATGTTTACATTTCCCCTGTGTTTGATTAATTCTTGGCCCACTTGAATACCTAAGTACATATCTTTCAATGGCAAATAATTTACATGTGACTTTGGGTCTAAGGTAAATACATTTTCTGTATGTTTGATGTAATTAGTTTTCATGAAGCAACCCAAAATCGACAAGTACATACTAGATGCATCATCATACAGTCTATCAATGCACGGATAGTCGCCTTGAAAAATTACGTTAAATTTGTTTACAATCGGCAAAATGTAGTCCAAAAAGTGAAAGTACAATTTGTTTATATCAGTGGTAAAAGAATTATATAAAAATTCTGATGACATATTGCGATCACTCAAGTATTGGTCTTGAAAGAACAATTGCAATGCCCTCCACTGCTCAATTATTCTACTAATACAGGCATGAAGTGAAAGCCACCTTATGTCGTAATGACGCAAGATTCTGTGATTTTCAGTGTCTGTGAAATTTTGGAACTCAGCAAATTCTCTTTGACGCTTGCTGCTTTGAGAAAAATATCCATATACTTCTTTTACTATTTGTTCTAAATTTCTAGGCAGTATTTTACAGGCGTGGCTAACACTTAATGCTGCAGAGTGACAAACACATTTTATGAAAAAGCACTTTGGGTTTACTTCTTTAATTTTTGCAACAATGCCAGAGTGTTGACCAAACATCACATTCGTAGTATCAGCAGCGAATCCTATTACGTCTTTTATTTCTAAACCTAATTCGGATAATTTTGATGACAACGAATTAAATAAATGACCTGCGGTCTCACCACTTAAATCAACTAAATCAAGGAATTTGGTTTGTACAGTACATTTAGTTTCAGAGAAGTATTTAATTACTATCGCCAATACTTTGACTGTCGCAACATCTGTACTCTCATCGATTATAATTGAATATACTGGTTTACCTGAAGGAGATGCAGTACGAAGTATGTCCTCAATCATATCTTTTTCGAATTCGGGTCCTAAAACATTATAAGTTATAGCAGCTGCTTTGGTTCTCTTGCAGGAAAATTCTTTCGCAATATCGGAATCGGTAAAACACTTCACTAGAACTTCACTAAGATGGTCCATAGCTCTAAATGGGATATTGTGTTCCGACAGAAAACTGCATAAACGCAGCTCAGCTTTCTTGACTTCGTCTTTCAGTGGGGCCTTTTTGAAAAATGTATCAACCTGAAAATTAAATGAAAAAATACTTGGTTATTTTGGAAACAAAACCAGGATGATTAACTTTGAATTAAAATATATCAAAACTCCTTGAACTAGGTAAGTAAAGCGAGTTATGCTTACCTTTGACTGTCCTTTATATTTTATCAAGTTCGATTTATGCTTTTCAGTATTTGCATGCTGTTTTATAGATGCTAATCTACTTTGCAGTTTCGCATTGCATGCTTTACAAAATGCGGTGAACTCATCATCTTTATAACGTGAAAGCCACGAAGAAAATTCCGGAATTTGTTCCCACTTAGCTAAATAACTTTGCTGAAAACTAGACATGCTGTCCGGATGGATGCAACTAAGTAAATAAAAATAACGAAAATCGCAATCTATTTATATGATGACAAAAACATCTCCTATTTTGGGGAAATTCCCGAATTATCGAAAGAAAGTCCTCAAAGATTAAGTCGAGTGCAGAAGAGACAATCATTTCACTTGAACCGTATTAGACGATTTAATACTAGTAATTAAGTATCTTTTATGTCTAACTACTACCTATTCATGCAACTGAAAACTTAAAAACTAGACGTTGTTTTGAAAATTATAGATAAACTAGCGGTCCGTCCCGAATTCGTCCGGGTAGACTGATATTCATGAAACAAACGGATTTGAATGTATGAAATCTGGAAATTACACTATATCTAATGTTGCAAACCGCATTAAAATCGGTCCAGCAGTTGTAAAGTTTTAGGCGAACATACATTGTGCAACTCTGATTTATACTACGTATTGATTGATAATTGTATAGGTAGTATTACAATACTACAACGCCGGCGACGGCCGTCTTTCTTGTCATATCTGTAACTTACTCATCTTTGCTCATAGATAACATGTATAAACTAAATCCGGGAAAGCCCCCAGCCAATGTTCGCGTTCCGGGGAATTCCGCAAACATTGTCCCAAGGACGATCACTCACTACGGTGTTGCCATAACGTCAACCATAATATACCCAAAAATACTGACTCCCAGCAATATACCTGAAAATATACTGATGTTCGGAAAAATCGATGAAATATACTGAAAAAGTATTAAAATACTGAATCTGGTCACACTGAACAGAACTGATGTTCGTGATGAGTTCGCCATACGCGGCGCATGCGTGTTGATGGCTGAAAATATATTTTTTTAGCGTAAGTTGCAATATGGGCTTTATAGGGCGGCCCTAAGGTTTTTTGTAATCTGTCCTGTGTCCAAGGCTATTATAAGTCTTGATAGAATGTGTGTGCCATGCCAAGCTTATGTCTGTAGAACTTATATTTATGCAGTTATTGATAAATACGGCGCCTATAAATGAAAATACAAACCGGCCAAGTGTAAGTCATATTCGTGCAACGAGGGATCCGTAAACGTTTTTTTGATGTAACTTCTACACGGGTTTCGGATGTTTCTCTTGACTTGTGCTCTTTAATTACATTTCTATTTGTCAAACTTCATGATTATTTTTGTCAAATTTCATGATTATTTTTGTCAAATTTCATTAGCCCTACATAAGTTGGGATACCCGGGGTACATAAGTACCCTAGAATTTTTTATTCCCTTGTGTTAACGATTTTCAAAGTTACCACAGTTAAATGATTGTTTTAATTTAAATAAACTTATCATTAAAACTACATGACCATTTTTAAACCACGACGGAACGGAGATGGTATATGCGTTTGGGGTGAGTGGATGTTTGTGCAAACCAATGTTGCCATTTTTCTCAAAAACTACTGGTCCGATTTTGATGCAGTTTTCAGTGATGGGTTCGGGTTTGATTGGTACATGTTCTTAGATAGGTGTTACGGTGACAACTCACCAGGGGGCGCTGCAGTAAACATTTATTTGTGCAAAATCACAACTACGAGTCCGATTTTGATGCCGTTTTTCAGTGATGAGTACTGGTTTGATTGCTGCATGTTCTTAGATAGGTGTTAAGATAACAACTCACCAGGGGGCGCTGCGTTAAACATTTGTTTGTGCAAAACTAAAAGTATTCTTTTGGTTCTGACGCGTTTTTTTTTTTTTTTTGTATTGGGTTTGTGGTTGATTAGTGAGGGTTCATAAATAGGTGTACGGTAGGAACACACTAGGAGGCACTGCAGTGATATTGTTTATATTAGCTACTAAATATTAAAGATACTCGTTAGAACTTTCTTGATAACATTACAGTGAGGCCTCACTTGTGCGCTGCGTTGCGTCGCGTCGTCAATTTTCCACAGTTCCGATAATTTTGACAGTGGCATGTCACTGTCAAATAATTGGGAAAAGTCAAGAAAAGACAAATGGGGCCTCCCCCTCAGTGTGAATCAAAAGACGATGGCTACTTTATGGCCTTTCTTCTGTGTCCTCGGTTTGCGACCGGCGGCGTAAAGTTTGTCTGAATCGCTCTAATTTTTCCAACGCTATGCTGTTATGTGGGCTGTTAAAAAGTTTTCTTTGATCTAGATCGGTAATTACTACGCCGCCTAAAGATCGTACTCTACTAAGCGCCACATAAGCTGTCCTTTGGCGAATGTGTTTGGTACAAAATATAAGATCCCAAAAGAAAGAAAATATGGAGAGATATCCCGACAACTTAGCCTACTACCTTTTTTAATTAACCTAATAAATTCAAGACGAAGTACGAAAAATATTAAACTAAAAATCAGAACCAAAAATCAATACTCGTGAATTAAGCTAATGATGTAATGTGGAGGGATATTCCGATTAACCTAACCTAACCTGCTTACTTATTCAAATGAAAATAAACATTCAAGAAGTAATGCTTTAACTATTACAAATACAACCAAATTTGACAATAATGTGGTAAAACCGAAACTATAGCACACTATATTATACATATGAATATGAAGTAAAATTTACATAATACCTATGCTTGCTCTCTAAAAATTTTGAAATAAAAAAACAAAATTAACGACGACGGTTAAAACTCAGTTGAAAAAGGATAAAATAATTTTGAAACCCCCGACTCAAAGAATTTATGCTATGAACTTAATAAAAAAACCAAGAAAATCTGTCGGGGGCTGCTATTACGTTTTTTTTCTAATTTTCTAATTAATAACTTAGAATCTGTGTAATTTCAATATTTAATTTTCTTGCTACTATTGAAATAACTATTTTGGCATGTTTATAATATATTTATTATTTGTATATATTCAAAATAGAGTAACAGCCCCCGACGGATTTTCTTGTTTTTAGGGTTCCGTACCCAACGGGTAAGAACGGAACCCTATTACTAAGACATCGCTGTCCGTCCGTCTGTCACCAGGCTGTATCTCAAGAACCTAGCTAGCTAGAGAGTTGAAATTTTCACAGATTATGTATTTCTGTTGCCGCTATAACAACAAATACTAAAAAACAGGATAAAAGAAATATTTAAGGGGGCTCCCATACAACAATTCTTTCAATACCACATACAAACTTATGGATGCACCTGGTTACGTACATGGAGTGTGAAAGTAACCGCACCAATAACTTTGTAAACAATATTTTGCTGTGTAAAATCCAAACTATTCACTCCACACCATCGCTTCCATTGAACGATGGTACGGAACCCTTCGTGCGCGATTTAGACTCGCACTTGACCGTTTTTTTTTTACTAAGTTCATAGCATAAGTACGACCTCTCCGAGAGCTGGAAGTCAGAGTGGAGCGAAGCTACTGTTGGAACGACCGTGAAAGACCTGGACCCTACGTCCAAGTTACCGGGTTTCGGCTTACCGCGCAACCAATGGTGCCGCCTGAACAGACTCCGGACTGGGCACGGTCGGTGCAACTACTTCCGACACAAGTGGGGTTGGAGAGATAGTGCCATGTGTGAGTGCGGGGTAGAAATACAAACAAACCATGGAGCACATCGTTCAGCGCTGCCCTTTGACAGCTTACAATGGACCCTCCCGAGATCTGTTTGACCTTCCTCCTGACGCGGCCAACTGGCTTAGCACATTGAATATTCCCCTGTAGCCTATTCATTCATTCAAGCCATAAGATTAAATAAATAGCATAAATTCTTTTGAGTCGGGGGTTTCAAAATTATTTTATCCCTTTTCAACTGAGTTTTAACCGTCGTGGATTTAAAAAAAAAATAAAAATTTATTAGTACTTTAGCTATCAATATTATTGTATATTTACAGGATCAGTTGATCAGTTATGTTATTATTCTCATCGCGCCAATCGGTGTTCAGTATATTGACATCCGGATCCACAGGTTGTATCATAGTTTTATGTTTCCGCGCGTTGACGGTTGTAAAATATAGCGTCGAAGCCGATAGCGCACCAAAGAGTGTTGGTTTATTGACTTCCGGATGAAACACCAGAATTATGTCCGGGGGCGCTGTCAGTTGTAAAATGGCGCCACCGATGTTAGCGCGCTAAACGGAAACAACCTATTGACATCCGGAACGAAGGATTGCCACGTTAACAGTAGAGCGAACGAAGAGTTTCGACCAAAAACTCATACTGTATCGAGACAGGGCCGAGAGTAGAAGTGTAGTGATTAATTGGAATAGTTAGGGATGTAAAGTGTAATGCTGTACACTGCAGCATAGTGTTAGTGAATAAGAATCAGCAGGAATAAGTGGATAAGTATTTCCAAGATTTTTACGAGGATCTAAAACTAGCCATTTTATATATAGTACTTTGTTATTCCCGAATTGGTGATATTTATGAATTCCTACAAGATTATACATACATCAGTATTTAAGCAAATTGATTTTGTTGTTCGAGGAGTAGAGAGTGTTTAAACAGATTGATTTACGAGGGCATGTATTTAAACGCTTAACAAATAATCCCCGATTTTTTTTTAAATATCTCAAAACTGCAACAAAAATTCTGAATGCACCTCAGAATTTACCCACAAAACAAAATAAATTTTGCAAACTGTTTAACTTCTTTTGTAAAACCGTTATACTAGGTGATTGTCTGATATCTTAATGTAACTTAACAATTATTTTATTAACTACAAACACTTAAACCCAACTTTACTTGAATCAAGCATCTATTATTATTTGGGGCCCATAAGTTTTAATAATGAAAACACCAATCAATCAAAAAATCACCTAAATGCAAACAAGAAGAACAAAGAACGATAAATCAGATTTTGAAACATATATATTTTTTGAATTGTATTATAAAAATACAAAATTAAATCGGGTAGTATTTAGTTGCACATCAAATTTGTCCTATATGCACAGCAAAAATGTTTAAAAAAAAACACTTATATTTCTTATGCTCTTACATGTTCAAACATTTTATGTTTCTTTTGCTCTTACATGTTAAACTAAAACGAAGAATAAAGGGAACTTTGCTTCGTTCACCTAAGCTTCGCCTGATATTTGCTGTACGAATCAGTATTTTTGATGTGCGGTTTAATATTTCCCAATTAAATCTAATAAAAGCCTTAAACGTTTCATTAAGGCAGGTCTTGCTTTAGCAGGGCGTCCACATTTTCGCATTAAACCAATAGGGATGTTTTATATATAATAGTCATTAAAACAGATACGAAAAAATAAATCTTGCTATAGTAGTAAGCTTTTTAGGTACAAGAATGATAAAATTTTAAAATATAATTTGGTAAAGTAAACATTAATAATGGTGGTGCAGCAAAAGGCACGAATTTCGGAAATTCCGTTATATGGATCGAGAATTTTGAGTGCAAGTCACTATTTAGTTTGACTTAGAATATTTTGTGTTGAAAACGGATTTTTTGTTCAAAAAGCCAGATATTTGTTGTGATGAAGATTAGCTTGTTTTGATAGGATTAATGATTTTGTTGGTGGTGCTTGTTACGTTAATCATATGGTTTATTTGTATAGTAGACAGTTTTTTGGTATACGGTGGGTTAATCAGTGAAAATAATTCGTTTGCATTATTTAATTTTGAGCTACAGTTAAATATTCGCCATTTGCGAGGCGTTAAGATATTTTTAGATTCCAATAATATAATATTTGAATGAAATATTTGAGCAGATTGATGATGTTATTGAATTATTACAAGACTACTCGAGTATTCAAGCATATTTATTTAGTTTGTACTTACTGTGTTGAGTCAAGGAGTTAAGATATTTATGGATCGTTATGAGGCTATACATACATCTCTATATAAACCGATTAGTTAACACGTTAAATGCGGGTATGAATATCCATAATCATCCACAAATGCGGTACGTATCAAATTTGACTTCGTAAAGACTAGCCGTGGCTAGAACTTTAGAAAGATGGCCGTTTCAGATGCTTTTGCTGATTTTTTCTATGCTTTATTATGAATTAATAAATAATTGAATGGTTTTCTCCAGCCAGGGCTCTAAACCGGTTCCGGTCTTTCGGCCGGCATACCAGAGGGCATGAGTTTTGGGGAGGGTGGAATGACCTGCTCGAGGAAAGGAAAGGAGAGTCATTTTAATCGCCTGACTCTTCAGCCTGAAGCTAATATCGGATATGTGGAGTGGGAAGAGTGCGGGACTAGAAGAGCAGCTGCTGTTTTCTTCAAGTTCTTGTTTTCCTTCTATTTTCAAGTATTATTGTTGTTTGACATTCCTGAGTCGTGTTCGTTTGGTCATCCGGTAAGCTCTCAGTTTCGCTTGAGCTAGTGAGCTTTGCACCACCCAAAGTTTGATTGCAAAATAAATAATATGATTCATACCCTATATAAAGCGTCGCAGTGGCACGAAAACTAGTTGATAACGAAAATGTTGGTCCTTATCGCCGCTGTACACTCTCACGAGGGACATCCCGAGGCTAATGTACTATTCTATCAACCCAAGTTTGCACCTCGCTCGAATGCGAATAGAGCGCCGTAATGACTTCAAGAACCCAGATGAAAAATTTCAAGGTTGTAGATCTGCCAGAAGTACCTTAGAATTTTGATGATCGGTGAGTGAGTCAGTCAGTGAGTCAGTGACAGAATTAAGGAACTTTGTTTTGCCATGACATGAGAACTTCGATCATCTCGAGAACATCAATCTAGCTGACCCTTCTTACCACATATCTGGCCCTATCCTATATACTGTTAGAGGCGGACTACTACTCCGAAATCATCATGGGCGGCCTCCTCAAACAGGAGAACAACAACGCACCAATAGCGCAACAGGTCACGTAGTTTTAAATCTAGTAGGTCATATAAAAAAATGGGGATGTACCTAGGTATGTTAAGTTCTCTTTGCCATAAATAAATCAGGCTTCTAGCTTTATTCACCACTAAGTTAACGGGGTGGTCGAAAATAAAAAGTCTTCCAGTAAAGGATGGTAATGCTCGACCCTTTAAAACAAAATCACACCGTCCCGCAAAAACAAAATTACATCGTCGTAACTATTGAAGTATTTATCCAAGTGTTGTACTGTGAAAGACAAAGTTTATCTCCTCTATATACCGGAAGCGATAATAGTAGATTATTAACCAAGGGGATAAAGCAGTGTCTTCTGTCGCGGGTGACGATTTAAATCGCGAGCGTAACGAAGGACCCGAGGTTTACTCCTGAGTGTAGCGAGGGTGTTTAAAACTTAAATCACGAGCGAAGCGAGGGATTTAAGACGAGTCCTGAGTGAAGCGAGGGATTTAAGTTCACCCAAGACTAAGAAACCTTTATCACCGAGGAAAATACTCTACTTTTCGTACCATTTGCGAAAAAATTAACCCAATAATAATATGAGATAAGCCTTTATTAAAATTAATGACAGTTAAAAGTAAAAGTTAACATTCGAAACATTGGTCCAATTATTGATAGAGAGAGTTACATTTTTGTTTGGTACATTTATTGTTGATGAGTTGATTTGAGTATTTCTCTGTTCTTGCGTCTGAGGAACATGCGTTTCATTGTAGATAGTATACGTCAGAGATAGTTGTGGTGGTGCATTGCGAACATAAGATGCCGGAAGTTGATGGTTGTGGCTCTGATGGATTAAGTTTTATATTTTTGGTAATTTGACTGCTTAATATGGTTTTATTCGCCATTGAGCTTTCGATATAACCCTCAGCTACTCTATCAGAGCTCCAACCACCGTGTCTTTTTATTGACGTAATATCCGCCCCTGAATCCGCTAAGAAAGTCGCCGAAGTTCTTCTAAAGCAGTGACCGGTGTAGAGTTCAACATCTTTAAGTTTTAAATATTTAGCAATTTCCTTTGGCATATTGCTAATTTTATTTTTGCCGATGGCTTGTCGAGTACATTTCCCATTCCGATAGTTTATAAAAAACCTATTGTTTTCCATGTTGGTGGGACGTAATGCTTGGTATTTATGAATGATTTAAGTATATTGTCCTTGTACAATGAATGACCGATTTTTCTTTATCTTAGTTTCCTTTACATTAATCAGCAGCAACTCATTGGAATGATTTTCAACGTCCTCCACTTTTAAGTTTACAAGTTCACATCCGTGGCAAGCACCATTGAGTCCAAAAATTAAAGCCACCTATAACAAAGATAAAGAACAGGTAAATATATAGAATAATTACCATTAATAAGATATGAAATATTCATAGTTAAATCATGTATACTTACTTTTGTGGCCAGAAAAATTTCGTCAGGAGCTTCATTAAGAAATTTTTCTTTAACTTATTTATAAAAATAAATTAAAATAAACTTAACGTTTATGTATTTGAAGAAAACAAAAACGCGGCAAATTCCTAGACTAATATTTTTTGTCGGAAAAGCAAACGCATCAAGCTCATACGGCCTCGTCGGTTTTCGTAACTGCATAATAATCATAATAATAAATCGTAATAATCATAACTGCATAATAAATGCGTATTCCATTTTCAAAAAGATGTATAATGCTTTATATACAAACTCAATAGTGTAAACACAGATGTAGTTCAGTATAAATTTCGGTAAGTATTCCAAATTTAAATCACATTCTCCCCCTAGAGGATGAATGAAATTCAGTACAATTTTCTTTCCCTGTTTTTAACAGATAAAAAATGACTATTGTTGTGTTCGCTTTTTGTGGCATAGAATGTCACTTTTTTGAGCAAGTGGTACGAAAAAGTATTTATTTTGATAAGGATCAATTTATTACGACCCGAATGGCCGAGTCGGCAGTGACCCTGCCTACGAAGCCAAGGGTCCCGGGTTCGAATCCCGGTGGGGGCAAATATTTGTTTGATGAGAACGGATGTTTGTACCCTAGTCATGGTTGTTTATGTATCTAAGTATAATATTTATCTGTATAAGTATGTGTATCGTTGTCTAGTACCCAAGATACACGGAGTTTGGGGCTCGATCAATGTGTGTAAATAGTGTCCAAGGTATTATTATTATTATTACGACCAAATGTGCATTAGAAATAATGTATCAATTTTTATTGTATTTATGGCGATTTTTTTTCCTATTTACTTGATATCAGTTAATTTTAGGCAATTCACACAAATTTTTATAAATTATAACCTATGTATTATTCTGATGTACAAGCTACATTATTGTATAATTTCATTAAAATCGATGAAGCGGTTTCGCGTAAAAGAGTAACTAACATCCATAAATAGATACTCACAAACTTTCGCGTTTATAATATAAGTAGGGGACTTCGTCCCTGTTGTGTGCTGATTCTGTCCAGCAACTATGTTCTTTACCGTAGTATTTCATGTCCTGCTTAACTACTCAAAAACCGAGGGTAGTTGGGACGGATCGCGATTTTGAAACCTATGCCATGGTAATAAATTAAAAACGCCGGTGGTAACTGAGGGGTTAAGGGTATCTTTCCAGGTGTATATGGGTAGGCCGACTTTCTTCTTCCTGGCTTCGTATTTGAATGCAGCTTGGAATAGGTGTTGTTGTGGGCGTCGCATTATGTTTATAGTGACACTTCCGGTGGTTTTGATTCGTTTGATTATCGTTTTGCCCTGTAGTAAGTCATGAATTTTGTGGTGTCTTGGATAGCTTCTGGCGTTCTCAAACATATCTCTGAGGATCAGACGTTCATATTTTTTTTAGTCTAGAACGATTAGTTTTGGTGAGGGCTGCCACTTTTAGTCTGTATGTTATACACGGTGCAATAACCATTTTGTAAATCAGGCGAAATATTTTCCAGTCCATGTTATGCATATGGCTTGTCGGCACTTCTTCTTTATTGTATGTCTCTCCTACTATGTCCTGCCGTAATATATGTGCCGAGATATTTTATTTCCTTTATGGCCGCATTGGACCTCCGTTAGAAAAAAGTCCCAAAATTGTTATTTTTATTTCGTTTACGGTCGCATCGGAACTCTTCTTTCGTTTTCAACGCACCTAAATCCAACACTGGCGCCACCACGCATGCCAGTCAGTCTAAAAACTACCGGGACGGTGAATGGGCGAATACGCGTCACTCGTGTCGGCGAATACCTACCCGTTTTGCGACCTACGCTACGAACAAACTCACCTAGTTAGTGTGGGGAGAGTGTCCTAAACGTCCTAGTGTGGGGAGAGAAGCAATATATATGCCTATATGTAAAGTGTTCGCGGAGCAACAGTTTTTTTTTTGTTTCAACTGTCCCTTTTCGGGCGCCACTGAAATACATTTTTTTTTCTTAGCTGGGTAAGAAGATAGTAATTTACAAAGATACCTGTACGCTTTATCTAACTAAAGTTACGAACTATTTAATTAATTAAGTAAAGAACAAACATTTTAATTAAGTTAAGAACTAACTGGTTTTTTCTAAGGAAAGTTCAGTATTTGGGAACCATAAGCCAATGTGGTCCAAAACAATTTTGGGATCCCATGTGGAAGAATATTTAGGTACCGATGACCTGAGTCTAATATAATACCCCATTTTAACAACCTTTTGACCATATTCTCTGAACCGTGACATTTCTTAGAGGAACAAGTACGTGCTTCTCGAAAGATCTCAGTCGCAGCATTGTTCCACTCAGCATGTAAACTGTTGACAGACGAAGCGACCCCATGGTTTGACGGAATTTGTGATCAGGTCCATTGCTGGGCGGACCTTAAAAAACTGTTATTCCGCGATTACCTATTTACCGGTTGATTACAATTTGGTTTGGTATGGTATGGTATGGTTTGACGGAATTTGTGATCAGGTCCATTGCTGGGCGGACCTTAAAAAACTGTTATTCCGCGACTACCTATTTACCGGTTGATTGCCTTTTAGTTGAAATTATTTCAGGCACGCAAGGGCTTGATGAATCTATAGTTAATTACGTCAGTGTCATGCTCAATTATTAGGTACTCACGCTTGGAAACTCCTATGTCTGAGCATGAGAAACTTAGTATATTGCTACAAAATATAAGGCCTTTTTATTCAAAACAATTCATAATGCATTCATAGTTTCTTTATTGCACACAAAATTTAAAGCAAAATTACATTAAATACAAAAAACAACTAACTTGAATCCCTATAAAATCTATTGACGAACTTAAAGATAGTTGTCGACAACTTGAGGCGGCAGTTTAACGTGCCGAACGCTTCGCGGAACCCAACAGGGATGTAAGTAAGTCACTGACTCACGACTTTGTTTACAAACCAGCCACATCATAAAATATTTCCCCGGCAGGGGCCCGTGTTGACTACTGCGTGCGTTGCCGCGTGGATGGCCATACCCTCAGGTATTGCAGTGCAGCCCCTAGGCTGGTCTGCTACGGCTGTGGCGAGAATAACGTAACAGCCAATACTTGTCCTAAATGTGCCTCCGGGCAAAATAAAGCAAAAACTTATGGTTCCGAGTCGGGTTATGGTCGACTCGGATCCAACTAAACCTAAAATAAAATACAAAACTTGATTTTTTAATTTTTGGTGGCTAGATAGTATTTGTTTCAGCAGGCCTTGGTTGCCTGCGTAGAATTTCTACGTTTATTTTGTATTGTTGACATTATTTTTTTTTGTTGGGAATTTTGAGATCGTTAGTTATCGGACGCCGTGACTTTTGATAAAGTCCAGTTTCTGCACCGTACGTAAGTGTTGACAGAACACATTGGTTGTATGTAAGCCCTGGTCTTCAGGTTTAACAGGATAAGTAAGTATTTATTGGTAATTTGTAAATTAACATGTCATTTTATCATTGAATGTCATTAATTAATATAATTGGTTACATTTGAATATTAATAAAATGAATTTCATGTTTAGTTACATACAGGTATTTTGGATTTAAAAATAAAATAGTTTGATGATACGAGTCACGTCCGAAAGTAGCCGTCAATGCTGTAGTAGGTTCCCTTCATTAGCTGGTATTTCAGTTGTTTTAAAAATATGGCATCACTACCTACTTGTTTTAATTTCAGATGGTTGCGAATTATATATTTTAGAACCCATAACATTTAGGCATCTGTCAGATCTCGCCAGTCTTCTTTTTGGTAAATAGAGTTTGTCTCTCTGTCTGGTGTTCTTCACATTATGACGTTCATGGTTTGTGGGGAACATGCTTAAGTTGCTTCTAACGTACCTAGCTACCTCCAGTATGTACATGCTCTGCAGTGTGAGGATCTTATACTTCCTGAAAAGTTCTTATGCAGGCCAATCTCGCGGTTTACCTGCAATATTTCTGATTGCTCTCTTTTGCATAATAAATGCCTTTTCTCTGTTTGTAGCTGTTGCCCAGAGGTCAATCCCGTAGTTTAGTATGGAGTTGAAGTATCCGTAATTTGTTTAATAGTAGTTTATGTGACTGCTACTTATTGCCTAATTATATACAGATACATACACTAGTTTATCTGCATATATCATAAGCTCTCTTTGATGTGTTCAGGAATCGCATGTTCGACCGGCATTGTGGCATTGATCATTGCTCTGCAGTTGTTCAGCTTGTTCAGTAGTACCAACTTCACGGTTGGCGTCGGCGTTCAAAATTTGATTATTATAATTTGACAAATTTTGGTACATTATGGTCATAATGTATCAATATTCAGATAAGAAATGAGTTATCGGTTATTACCAAGAAGTTATCATTATGCTGGCCGTAACATGTGGTTTTTTGACGCAGTAAAGAGGGATTATGATAAGTGTGTAGATAAAATGACTAATAGGATTGTATACCATATTTACGCAACACCCAATATGTCCTGTGATCTTCTTGTACGTCCAATTATGTCTCGAATCTATATAATCCCTCCGGTATTGGGGTCAGAACTTTTAGATTTACCCATTTTCTTTAAAAAATGAGACTTATATAATTTACTACGCAATGAAAAATTATCTATAAATGGCGCCAAAAATACATAATCTTAGACTATGAATTTTTGCTTTTTAATTTTTAACCTTAAGGCCCAGATCATTTCATGTTTCTTATTAGTTGTCCATCAACATGCCTAATCAAATTATGCTCAGTCTAAGATAATGGAAGAAAAACTTTTTTGTTGTAAGTGTTTTGAAATATCCTTTGCACTTATTTAGTACACTAATAGCGTGACTACTTAAATACTGTCGTATAGCGACAAGAACCTAACCAGGACCTAACAAGAAACAACAACCAGGATACAATTTAGAAATGACAGTTTATTATGTTTATTTTACAATGACTATTTAAAAAAAAAAAATATGCGGATGAGGATGAATGAGGTGACACAGGTTTTACAAAAATACAAGTACAAAAGATATAAAAAGGGGAGCGAAGGACACGGAGAGTAAGAGGGCAGAACAGGGAGCCCGCGGCGGTGGTGCCCGGAGCCTGGAGTAGTTGTGAGTAGCTGGAGATCCGGTGGAGGTGTATGAGGTGGCTTGAAGGCAGCAGCACGTCAGGGTATAGGTGGATGGAGACGGCAGCACGTCAGGGTATAGATGGTTGGAGATGGCAGCACGTCAGGGTATAGGTGGTTGGAGACGGCAGCACGTCAGGATATAGGTGGTTGGCGACGGCAGTAAGGCAACAGCAGCAAACCGCAGGCGACTCAGCAGAGGCTCGCAGGATCCCGGGGCAGTGCGACCCCGGGATAAGGCCTTTAGGTGAAGCTTCTTCTTCAAGAGCTGAAGTGAGACTCCCGAATTCCAGCAATGTTCCGCTCTTATACCCTTTTTGGAGAGTTCTAAAAATTATTTAAATTAAAAGCAATTTTTGTGAATGGCCAAGAGGGAAAAAGTATTTTTGTAAAAGTATTGAAGTAAACATATCCGACCGCTAATGAGTTTGAATGGACATTGCCATGACAACCAGATAAACAACGACATCAAAATATGTCAGATTTTGGTTTCAGGCTCGTAATAGAGAAAACAACAAGATAACAATGAAAATTGGGACAGTTACAGATACATAAAAAGGTAGCGCACCAGCGCGCACGAAGCCCGAGATTGCAGAGTTTCGGAGAAAGCCAAATACAAGGTCACCAAAGGTAAACCCCTTCGACATCGATTTAGAAGTGCTGATAGTGTGAAAATACGAAGCGAAAATGATTTGTTATTGTGTTCTTATGGTTTAAAACGTTACAGGGTCCTATGCAAATAAAGGTGATACGAAATATCCAGCTGTGAGATATATGCAGACCATCAAAGCAGACTGGAAAAATGGCATGTAAGTAGCATAACACTACAATACACCACCAACATTCTTATAAAACCACTATAAAAAGTCCAGAGCAGTTTAAACTCAATGTATTGGATTTAGTACTAGGCTCTTCTAATTATCTGCCCACCACATTTTAAAAATGAGCTGATAAGAAAGTCCTAAGGAATACTTAGATGACAAACCTACATGGTCCATACCATCTCAGCGCACAGAAATTCGACGAGGGGCGATGGATCAAATCTATCCCACGCATAAGGGAGAAGCTTACCTGCTTACCCGATTTTACACTACCTTCAAGCTGTATTACACCTTGACGTCAAGCTGTAATCCTCATCTCTATTGCAAGCAAACGGAAGGGCCTATCGACTTGGTTTGGTTTTCAAAAATTAGTCCAGAAATTGTCCAGAGGGAATGCCAAATTTCAGAAATAGTCCTTCAACGAATCCAGAGTTAATTAAGACATCTTGGTGAGGATTACAGCTTGAACATTTGACTTTCAGTTTGAAATTTGAGCCAAAAAATAGTCCAGAAATAGTCCACCGAAACAATAATTATTTCCACCTGGTTTACTTTGAAGAAGTGCATTCAAAATACAATGTTTTATTTCCCATACATTCAATACATGTACAGTCGTGTAAAAATAATAATGGGTAAGCCCTAATAAACCGGTTTATATCGGTTAATTCAATCAAAGGGTCTGTTTTTAATCTCTGATAACTAACGGTATTGTAATATTGTAGGAAAGTGAGCGCATAGCTCTGTCCCTCACGTTCACGACACTTAACTTTTCTGTTCTACTATTTAGCCGGACTTTCACCAGAGTTTTGATAACCGCTAAATACAGTTTAAATACAACCTTAATAAAACACGGATGGTTAGGGGCAACCTGGCTGACAAGCAATAAGCTTGGCCTGCTTAAGTACGTTACTTGCCTTTTGCTTGTTGTGCTTAAGTTGTGTTTAATTTAAACTGTTTTTAACGGCTGTCAAAAGCCCTTAGAAGACTGAAACATAAATGAGTTTTTTGTTGTACATAAGTGCGTGACAGCGATTTGGATTTTGAACGGGTTTTCGAGCTTCGGTAGTAGCTATGATATATTTGTTATATAGTTGAGCTAAGATGTAAACAACAATCGTGGAATTGGTAGCGCGAACGCGCTGGCAAAATTTCGACGAAATACGATTTTGCTGAAACTTTTGAAGACATCTTAAAGCATTTTTCTGTGGAAATTAAGGCACGAGTGTTTAAAAATCACGTCAATCAGTACATGACAATTGCAATAATGACATCATTGCAATGGAGGAAAGTGTTAAGAACTGACAATCAATGTGTAAAGGATAACATGCTAGCTTCTGTACTCACAAAACATAATTTGAAAAAAGAACAGATACATTTATGTTCATTATAGTTATATATATATATATATGTATATGTTTATATCATATTTATATATAACTTAGTTTTAATCATAATAATCACAGTCGGTTCATTGGTTCATCACATAACATCAAACATTGTTTGATTAATTACAGTCTTAATCATTTCAATTTTAGGTTATTAATTAAGTGCTTATGTCTAAATAATTGGCACCACCCGAGTATAAGCATACATAAAGGTGTAGTCAATTTTTAAGGGATTTAACCCCTTCTCTAAACTATGATCTCCCTACATATAAATAAATATGTAGGGACATCATAGTTTCGTCATGAAACATCTTCAGAGCATTTTTATTTTTAACCTCTTCCAAAAATTAATATACAGGCTGTTGTTTTGTAAAGTTACGCCTATAGTACCCATCATCATGAACAACTTTCCTCCAGAAACATATGGTCGCAAATGGAAAAAAATCGTCCCTCATTATATTGACCGATCAACTGATTACATGTTACTATGGGAGACCCATATACCTATATTTCTTGGGGAAAGTTATTCATAATACATAACAATACCCTGTATAGTGGTGAAAAATAAAATTGCTCTGATAAAAACGATTTCATAGTGAAAGTTGTTCAGAAAGACTTTTCTAACAACCTCTAATTTGACTACACTTTTATTTTACAGCCTGTATATAAGTCACATGTAATGGACTTATAAACTATGATTTATTATCATATCTAAAAAACAGTCAAAATAAAGTAATATAATTGCTAGATCTCTAACCCAACGAGTAGTCAGTAGGGTTCAAATATTATGGAACGTGGCAGTAAAGTCTTGAAAATTACGAATAAATGATGTTGATTTTAAATATTTTCATCATTTTTAAATTAGTATTAGAGCGTACTATACTTTTTTACAAAATACTATCCTTTTTGTATTTTTGTGCTATCCTTTTCAACGAACCAAAATCCAACACTGGTTGTCGGTCTGGCGCAGTGGGGTAATAAAATTGTAACCTCATATTTTTTTTGTACCTTGTTGAATTGAACCTTTGTAGGAAGGTAGGTAGTTAGGTGCCTACAGCAGGGGGCTAGTTCATCGCCGCAGCTATGGAGATAAAAGGTTGCCTAAAAATATTTTCCATCACCGTAAGAACGTCTGTATAATGTACATTGGTTAAATTACTTATACTATGTCCGCACCGGATCTGAACACGCATCTCCTGCGCGAGAAGCGAGTATGAAACCACTAGACTATGAAGATTAATTGGTATTAACCGGTTTATTAGGGTTTACCCCATTATTATTTTGTACACGACTGTACATTGATTGAAATGTATGGGAAATTAAACATTGCATTTTTAATGCCGTTCTTCAAAGTAAACCAGGTGGAAATTATTATTGTTTCGGTGGACTATTTCTGGACTATTTTTTGGCACAAATATAAAACTAGAAGTCGTAGGCGGTCCGGAGATATTTGATGTTATCAAATTTTCATGCTGTAATCCTCACCAAGATGACTTAATAACTCTGGAATCGTTGAAGGACTATTTCTGAAATATGGCATGCCGTGTGGACTATTTCTGGACTACTTTTTGAAACCGAAACCAATTCTATAGGCCCTTCCGTTTGATTGCAAGAGAGATGAGGATTACACCTTGACGTCAAGCTGTAATCCTCACCAACCTATAGCTATAACTTCGAAACTATAAGTGGACTAATTTTCTTTCTTGGTGGACTATTTAGGACTATTTCTGGACTATTTTTTAGCATTTTCAAATTTTATTTCATGAAGGTTTGAATGGTGAGGATTACAGCTTGAAGGTCTTGATTTTACGAGCGGATATCAGCTCGCAGTCAAAGGATATGATAGCGGCATGTTAGGGGGGACGGAGGTAAAGGTCGCCTCAGAGCGCTGGGTGTAACTGGCAAGGATTACTGCGCATGCGTACAGCTATTAAAAAATGACTACTACGCATGCAAGGCCACCGCTCAATTCGTAAGCCGACGTGTAAACCGGAGACATTCCACAATGTTCTATTTTTAAATTGCTGACATTAAGTTATTATGAGTGCGGAAGCCGATTTTCAGACCACAGTAATTCAGTCGCTAGTAATTCGCTTAATTTAATAATTTAGCGAATTTTAATAAACAGGGGTGGAAGCATTATCTGGATTCTCAATTCTGACAGGTGAAGCGACTAGCAATTTTACTGCAACTTTTAAACGGTCAACTGTCAAATTTGAGATTTAGTACATTCAAATCCGTCAAAAAACAGTCGCAATTCCAATCAAAATTAGTTCTGTAGCCTTATAACGTAGTTGTGAAATTTAGGAATTTCTAAGACTTTTGAAAATGCTGCCAATCACATCACGATTATTTCTTACGAGCTGTCTGTTAATGCGACTTCGCTAGTTGATCCGATATAATGTAACCTTATTTAGTAATCTCTGACATCTATCATATTTTTAATGTATCCTCTCTTCTGTCTTAATGCCAATAAATGGTAATTATTAATAATTAATTAATTGATTCGATTTAATAAACGTACTTGTAAGAAATGTCCTATACATCTGTATATGACATTTCTTGCAGATATATATATTTATATCTATAAACATCAGGACCATGTTCCGTTAGGCTTCTAGCTCCTGTCATCCTACTTGGGAGTTAGGGCCATCTCATATTCATTCATATTCATTCATTCATATATTTATTGTGTCATTGTGGTATATTTTAACAAAATTTTATCCAACAATGAACCCTGTAAGGGCACTACAATGTCTTAATAACTAGCTTACAACTAACATTTGTGATGGTTAAATATTATTTTCTTATTATATTTTATTATTTACTATACTTATTACATTATTATATTATATTATATATATATTTTTTTAAGTATGAGAAACATAAGAAATTATTAACTGCTGAATTATTATATAATTGTTAGGTTTAGTTTGTTATTAATTAAAATTCTATTAAAATATTATTTAATATTTTATAAAATTTTATATTATAGTAGTTTATTATATATTATTTAATTCTTATTTTATTGGTTATTGTTTATCATTTAGGAACTCGTTAATATTGTAATAGCGCTTTGTAATCAGCAATTGCTTAAGTGATTTTGTGAATTTGTTCTCTTTAGTTTCATTTAATATATATTCAGGTAAATTATTATAGATTTTTATCGACATGCTTAGTGGGCTAGATGAGTGAAGTTTTAAATTGGAGGAGAGCTGTGCCAGTCCTTTCCTGGGTCTTAAATTTCGGTTGGTCTGCATTTTCTCTTGACGGGTTTTATAGAACTCAGGGTGTTTGCGAACGAACTTACAGGTTTCTAGGATGTACATACAGGTTAGTGTTAAAATGTTTAGTTCCCCAAAATATGGTTTGCAACTATCAATCGGTTTTATATTTGCTAATATTCGGATAAGCCTTTTTTGTAGGGTAAACACACTTGAGACATTTGTACTATTTCCCCACAATATTATTCCGTAACTTAGCCACGCATACGCATAGGCGTAATAAGTAACTAGAGCAGTTTTCTGGTCGGTAGACCTCTTTATTTCACGGAAAGCGTAAACAAATTTTGTAAATTTTGAATTTAATTTTTCAATGTGTTTTTTCCAATTTATATTTGTGTCGATATTAAGTCCAAGTAGCGAAAAATTATTTATTGAATCAAGCTTAATGTCATTAAATTGAAAATTTATATCTATAGGTTTTTTTTGAAAAGGATAAAAGGTATTAACTTTGTTTTTTTAAAATTTATTTGAAGGTTATGTTCTTCTAGCCAGTTTATGATATTATTTAATATTGTGTGAAGGTTTTCGTTCAGTTCTTGGTTATTTGTGCATGAAGTAAGTATAGACATATCGTCAGCGAACAGGACACTGGGGTCATCTATGGATTTGGGCAAGTCGTTTATGTAAATTAGAAATAGTAAACAACCAATCACACTTCCTTGTGGAATGGAAGCGTTTATATCCACGGCATCTGACTGGACTTTTATAATTTCTTTTCTTTCTATGTTATAATATTCTAGTTCTACTAGTTGCTTCCTATTTGTTAGGTATGAAGCAAACCATTTATGTGAGATGTCGCGTATTCCCATATTATATAATTTATCTAATAAAATATTATATTGCACTCTGTCATAGGCTTTTGACAAGTCTATTAAAATCCCTACTGCGTATTATTTGTTATTTATAATATTAAGAGCCGTTTGAATATATTTAAATACCGCTAATGACGTGGATCGCTTTTTTCGGAAACCGTTTTGGTTTTCGTCAAAGAGTTTGAATTTCTCACAGAATGTGTACACACGATTACACATCGCTTTTTCAAATATTTTTGACGCTGTTGGAAGCAAAGCAATTGGACGATAGTTGGTTGTTTCTAATTTGGAATCTTTTTTGTGTACAGGTTTTATTAGTGATATTTTCATAAGGTCTGGGAAAATACCTTCGTTGAACGATTGATTTATCATTATATAGAATGGCAACGTTAACTCCTCTGCGCATTGTATGAATAGGCTTGGTGGTAATTCGTCTACGCCACAGCTATTTTTCATTTTTAATGATTTTATTATATTATAGACTTCGCGATTGCTTACAGGGTATAAGAACATTGAATTTTCCGGTGGATTAAGCGCGGGGCGGCCACCTGATGAGATTGATCTGTTTTGTCCTACAGAAGCGAAAAATTCATTAAATATGTTTGCTACTTGTGTATTATCTGTGATTATTTGATTGTTGGTTTTTAGTTCAATATTTGTCTTTTCCCTTTTTCCCTTTTTATTACTATGTTCTTTTATTATATTCCACATTGTTTTTATCACATTTTTTGATCTTTTTATTTTATTCGCGTTACATATTTTTTTGGAATTTATTACTATCTTCTTTAAAAAGTAGTATTTTTATAGTAATTTGTGAGTATATTGTTATAATTAGATTGTATTATGAGTATTTTTAATAACCTTTTATGTAAGCAAGATTTTTTAATTCCTACTGTTAACCAATGTTTTTTTGGAGAATTATTGAGCTTTATCATTTTTATGGGTATGCATTCATCTAAAATAATTTTCAATGTATTATGAAATTTTTCATATTTTTCATTTATATCGTTATTTTTGTCTAATAATGCGTACCAGTCAATAGTTTTTAAACGAGATTTAAATAATTGAATGTTTCTTTCACTGTATATTCTTTTTGTTGTATACCAAGTTATTTTTTGCGTCATTCGGGATAACTGATGGCTTATAGTTACACCTTTATGGTTTGAAAACCCTAGGTCTACTACCTTAGTTTTTAATGTGCTTTTATTTGTATTTGTAAATATTAAATCCAGACAAGTTGATGATGTTGGTGTAGAATGTGTTGGCTCGGTAATATATTGCTTGAATTTAAACTCTAACATGAAATTTAAAAGTTTTGTAGTTTTTGGGGTTGTTTGTAGCATATCTGTATTAAAGTCTCCTCCTATAATAACAGTAAATTTGTAATATTTCTCTCTGATAAAGTTTAATATTTTATCTAGTTGTTCATAAAATATCACCTCCTTTATTCTATTCCAGTATACGGTAACAATCATTATATTTTCCTTTTTTAGTATTAACGCACACACTTCAATAACATATTCTATAGACATGTCAGCTATTTCTTGTATTTCTTCGCTTTCTATATCTTCTTGTAAGAGAATACAGACGCCGCCTCCTACTCTATTTTTCCGACAGAATGATGCTGCAAATTTGTAGCCGTTGAACTTAAGTAGTTTAGGTTTTTCTTCTGTGAGCCAAGATTCAGTTCCGCATATTGATTGATATATGGGGTCTTGATCTATGAAGGATTCTACTAGTTCTTGTTCATTGAAGATACTTTGGAAATTTTGATATAATATCTTAAAATATTGGGCTGGGTCTTCGAAAGGAACCAATTCTTGTATTATCATTCATGTTGTTGTTTTCGGTTTCTGTTTCTTGTTGATCGTTTGGTTTTGGTTGTTTATTTGTCTCTGTATCCATTTTCGTCTGTCTTCCTTCTATGTAAAGTCAATTATTCTTAATGACTGCATGTAATCCTTTTTTCCGGGCAATAAACATTTCTTCACGCATCTTCTTAATATTTTCTCTTGATTCTTTATCTAAATATTCTGTAACGGACAAATTTGTTCCTTGAAAGTAGTGTCGGTTTTCTACTATGTATCTAGTCATTCTTTTACTTATTAGTTCTATAACAAGCGGGCGAGCAGTGTTTCTGTACTTTCCGATTCTTTTTGTGTCTTCGATATACTCAAGTAGATCTACGTGGAGTATATCTTTAAAGATATCGTTTATTCTGTAGTACAAATCGTTCTCGTTTTCCCCGTAATATTCACTAGGCCCTCATAATTAGGATGTCAGAATAAGAACAAAAAAATAACGACCTCTGTGGCGCTATGGTTGTGACTCTGCCTACCAAGCGAGGGGTCCCGAGTTCGATCCCCCGCCGGGGATAAAGAAAAGAAAAACCCAGGTCTTGGACGTTTATATGTTTGTGATTTCGCTCTTTCTGGTTTCCACGACGCAGGGTACCCTAGTGTGGGGCAAGAAGCAATTAAAGTGTCTGTATGAATATTTAAATAAATAAATATTAAATGGAGCCCATTCATGTTCCCACCGAGAGTTACAGGCCTTTACTCGGATACGAGTAAGAATAAGCCATACTCCACCACACTGGCTCACTGAGATAGTAACCGGGACCTACAGCTTAACCTGTCATCCGAAACTCTGTACGTCCGATACGGTTCTTAAGATAAATTAATTATCTCATTGGTACATGGTCAGGTTTCGAACCTGCATCTCCTGTTTGAGAAGCAAGCGTGAAACCCATAAGACCACGGAGCTTATTTTTGAAAAGCAATTGTTATTCCTAGATGTCAGAATCATTGTCATCTAATAAGCCTGCTGTTTGAAAGGATGGTAGACGCCTTCAGAGATAAAGAATCAAGCAACAGGTTTTGTAAACCTATTTCCTAAACTAAACTTTTAGATTTTTAAGTTACTTAACTGAATTCCCTACCCAAATGCGGAAACTTGTTAATGGCTCTATGTTGACCCATTTTCTACTTAGCCTAAATGTATAATTACTAGCTGTAAGTTTTCCTAAGATAATAAAATAAAAATAAAAAATAAAATAAAATAAAATTACATATTTACTTGATATCCCGGCGATGGGCTTACCACACATCACGCAAGGATGAGGTGTTGGATTACTTGCTAAACGTACAAATATGTTAACCTGCCCCGCAAATTGAACTGTGTTGTTGCATGAAGTTGTAAGTTCAAGCTTTCCTGAGAGAAAGGATCTTGACAGACACAAAACGGCGGCAAGAAGCGGGTTCCTTTTAAGGTACGAAACCCTAAAAATTCAAAAATACATTAAAAAAGCATTGTCATGAATGAAACATACTATCTAAAGCTTTAATTACATATGATTATAACCTAGTTTTCGATAGTACCTGGCAAAAGTCGTCATCTTTAGCGACAAAGTCGCTAGATTGGCAACACTGCGTCACTCTCTACACCCATTTAAAAAAACAGTGCAAAAAATATAATAATAAGAAAGGGAATAAATAAACTACCTTCCCTAAAAGGACGCAGAATGAAGACGTGGCCTAAAGGTCTTGGCAATCAGGCCATAACAATAACAAAAAAACTGCACCCATTTCCCCGCTGCTGGGATACGCTACATTGTTTTCCTTTTGGCGTGCGATAAATATGGTATATATGAGCTGAGGTCACATAGACAATCAAAATGTTTCTTAATATGGTACCCTAAATCTAAAGGGTCTCATTTAGGAGATAAATGTAATTAAAGAAGCAATATTCTCAATTAATCATTACCTTTTGATTGTTCAAGTGTCCTTTAGTTATATTTACCACATTCATCGTGCGCTAAAAGAAACATGTAGGGGGTATTTTCAAGGCCATCAATTGGATTTATTAAAAAAACTCAGAAAGTATCTCCGTTTGAACAACGCGTGTTTGCTGCGATACCAACGCATACATATTCCGACAATACGCTGTGAAAACGCACGGTTGCTATGCGTATAAGCACCGCGTGGCAATCGCGCGATTTTTAGGGTTCCGTACCCGAAGGGTTCCAAACGGGACCCTATTACTAAGACTCCGCTGTCCGTCCGTCTGTCACCAGGCTGGATCTCAAGAACCTAGCTAGCTAGAGAGTTGAAATTTTCACAGATTATGTATTTATGTTGCCGCTATAACAACAAATACTAAAAAACAGGATAAAAGAAATATTTAAGGGGGCTCCCATACAACAATTCTTTCAATACCACATACAAACTTATGGATGCACCTGGTTACGTACATGGAGTGTGAAAGTAACCGCACCAATAACTTTGTAAACAATATTTTGCTGTGTAAAATCCAAACTATTCACTCCACACCATCGCTTCCATTGAACGGTGGTACGGAACCCTTCGTGCGCGATTTAGACTCGCACTTGACCGGTTTTTAACCACCGCCGTGTGCATCCTTCCTGTGGCGCTTCGATGCAAAGTAAACAATAACAAACTGGTAAACTTCCTTTGAATGCGCGTCGGCATGCTTTGACAAGAGGCGGCACGATCCAAGGCGGCTCACAGTGGATTGAAAATCGGGCCTCTATATATAGATACTCAGGAAAATAATGTCGGGAATTTTACCAAAAAACATGTCTCCGATGTACCTCCCTAAAATGATAATATGGAGTGAATTAATATCTCCGCGTCTGAGAAAAAACCGTTCTTTTTATGAAAGAAATCACTTACAGTGCATTTTACCGTGATAACGTCTTAAAATCGATGAATGCCGGCTGCACTCACGAAAAAGCATGACTCATTGTCACGTGCAAGCGAGAGCGCGGAAAAAGCGATAGAGAGGCACGATCGGCCTAAGTATTCACCAAGCTTATGACGTTATCGCGTAAATTTATCGTCCGTAAACTGACTTTACTGACAACCGATTTTTCCGAACTGATTGAAACTGTGCTCGCATGAGTTCTAGTATGTTGCATACTGAACACGATGACATATTTATGACCAGGCCACTAACTTTCGGTGCCGCTTTGGAAATAGTTAAGTTTTGAAATTTATTTATTTTAGGATACTTAGATCTTTTAAATACAATTGGGGAGTAAAAAATAAATAAAGTTTTCTTAAACTATAATGTGTGACTGGTCAAATGAAATGGCTTGTTGTGATGATCTAATTTTTTTACATAGTTCTGGAATGCAAAGTTCAAAAATAATAAAAAAAATGTCTAAAAATACATCTCCTCCTCCTTATCTCTGAAACTAAGGTTGGGTCGCCTAAGATCGGACGCATTAGCCGAAAATTCTAGACGTACTGCATTTTTATTTTATTTCTCATGATTCGATGTCGTTTTTTTGTTGTGGTCTACTGTAAATTGATGACAAAGAAATATTATTTAGCTCCTATTTTTTTGGTTTGCGTAGTTGCTATCTATCTAAGCAAATTAAGAGTTTAAAAAATAGCCTTTTTTCAACTTACCATAGTGAAGAAATGAACATTTCGGCCAAAGATGTAGTATGTAGTATCTTCATTTCTATACGTTTGATAATAAAGTAAGTACACAATAGGAAAACATCAGGACTTACGTCCATACATTACACAGAGCACTGAATCATCACGCGCGCGCTGGTTGTCTCAGTGCTCTGTGATACAATATCATTAATGGTTAAACAATAAGCACTTGTATTGTCTGGAAATTCCTTAGAAGTTTCAATTTCTAGTCTTACATCAACTGGACCAGTTTTTTGAATTTTATTTTGCCTCGAACAGTCATTAACAACTAGAGGGGCTTTCTCCTTGAAAGTTTGAAGATTGAGTAAGGCTTGTGTTTAAACGATTACCTACCAAAAATACACCTATTTTACTACCAATAAATTCGAAATGACTGCCAAAATGGATGGATGTCCACCAGATTGTGTTTGGATAAATGATCACCAAACTTCTTTTTATGTTTATGTTTTAAGTATTTTTTGTTGTTCTTACAAGTTCAACCTAACACGAAGGATAAAGGGGGCTTCGCTTCGCTCACCCCCTTTACCCTTCACCTAAGCTACCGCAGTATTTTGCCCCGATATTTTCTGCAACTTTTGGTGGACATTTAGCCATTTTGGGTAGGAAAAAAATATTTTGGTGGTCATTAGATTTTTTGCCATTGAAGTAATGTGTCGATCGGAAGATTGTAGAACAACTGACGGAATTTAGGATACATTTTGTATATTATATAGTACTTATTATCATCAAATTTAAGGTTAAGATCATCATGATGCTGCATCGGTCTATCCACAATGTAACATTGTTCCGAATTGTACTCGACTGAATAAATCTGCAAATCATATTGGTGAGCCTTCAACATTCTCGAGATTAGGCCTAATATAACCATTTTAGACAACAACCTAGTGTTTTTTGCTAGCCTGAGGTTGTCGGCTAACAACACTTCGCTGCGCTTGCCGCCTTTCAAAGCTACGGGACAATGTCGTCTGACATGCTGCAGTGTTCGAGATGCAACTATTTATCCTGTAGATGTAACACAGCTTCTCAGAGATATCGTAGCTGTGCAAAAGGAACTTCGAGAGATACAGAAAAAATATTCATATGAAACTGCCCAGTACGTTACGGTGAGAGAGTTCGAGCAGTTAAAATCCGAACTGAATGATTTAAAAAAAAAACTTCGTCCGCCTCTTCTAACGTCAGTGCCTATAGCAATCCGCCATACGTCAACGTAAGGAGAGGTGCATTCTGTGCGCAAGACAGCTCCGAATATGGGATAGCGGCCAGATCGGTCTGCTACACCATAGCGGTAATAGATCGCTGACACCTCCGCCTAAGACTAATGAGGCAAAACCCGTCAGCGTGGCAAATGTGGTGCGTGCGCCACCCCTATCGTATGCGGAAACGATACAGCATGCGACTACCTCCCTCGCACAATCACCCGCGTCTATTCCGCCCATACCTGCACCTGCGCCTGTCTCGCCTGCACGCCCAACCGCACCGGGTAACAACGCGTGGTGAGCGGTTGTTGGTCGTGGTACCAATCAAGTAAGTGCAGCAGGCGCTGTCAAACAGCTGACACCGACACCAACGGAAGTAAGGACTCCCCCACCGGCACTAGTATCTTTCAAAAAAGCTAACGCTGAGGATGTTGGGAAGGAATGGACCGAAGTCGCCAGAAAGACACGAAGACCCCAGTCGCTGCGCTGTACAGCAGGACCCACAACTACCACTCTTCGTGCGGCGGAGCGACAGCGATTCTTCCATCTATGTAATATGAGATCAGGACTGGAGGAAGTCAGGATATATTTGCGGGAGTTGTGCTCACCTGAAGATGGCACCGTGGTAAAGTTACCGACAAAGGGTCAGTACAAATCCTACAAAATAGGTGTTCCGGATTCCCTCTATAACACTTACTTCTCCATGGAGGTATGGCCTGTTGACGCCCGTATCAGGGAGTGGCTGCCCTTTCGTACATACTGAGCTGAACAAAACTGGAACGAAAAAACCCTTGTCGCCTCCCAAGACCCTCTAAATGCCTTGAAGTGTTGTACCAAAATGTGCTTGGTATTTGCTTTTAATGGACCAACACCTCATTGCCACGAAGACTTTTTCGGACGCCTCAGTTGGAGATGCCGAGGTGACGGCGGGAGGCTGGAGTTTGCTGCGCAGGGACCGCGTCACCCCGTGCAGAGGTGTGCTGCTCGTCGCCCGCCCTGGCATAGCACTTCGCTGACGACGCGACCTTGAAACTGAGAAGGGTGAAGATCTCTGGGCATCAATCACACTCGGTGGTGTCCAGTATATAGTCTGTGTTGTCAAGTACATAGTATGTGTTGTGGAAAGGCAAGGCAATTACGCAAGCAGAGAAGGACGCTCAGTATTTTAGTTGGTTTGCGAAAACAGAGGAAAACATGACCAAACTTACCGGAACCTCTTTCATTATCCTCGGGGACCTAAACATGAATAGTGCGTTAATCTCTGTCACCAACTATTATTGCTACTTTTTAAGTGTTTGTGGTCTGCATAAGACGAATGAGGTGAAGAATGATCATGGTGGCGTGCTTGATGTGGTGTTGCTACCGGAGAGTGTGCGTGACGTAACTGTGCGGGCTTCCGTGTCAGGCAGCCTGGTGCCGCAGACTGACGCCTACCACCCGCCTCTCGACGTCATTGTGCCAATTTTGTATGTGCAGGGTACTGTCCAGCAATCCGGACGCTTGGTTCCCAGCAAAATCGGTGGCCGCAATGACTGGAACTTTGCCAAGGGCAACCACGCAGTACTATATGAATTCATGACTAGCATATCTTGGGACAATGTTCTCGAAGCTCAATATATCAATCAATCAATAATCATGTTTATTCAGTAATATTGCTACAGTTTTGTCATTCATTGGTACAGACAATATAAGAGCCGTTACTCCCCAAAGTAGAGTTTCCCCTGTGTTTTGGGATAAGTAACATACGCTCCTCCCTACTTATATGCAACAATATTGTCTAACAAAAAATAAAAAAATAAAAGCTACTGAAGTTGATGCGGCAGTCGGCTGCTTTTACGATACCATTTACGAAGTCTTCAAAAACTCCATTCCGAAGAAGACCAGACTTACCCAGCCTACAAGGAGATACCCGGTGTGGTTCACTGGTGAAATTATAAAGGACTTGGGCACGAAGGCTTCATCTTAAACGGAAAGCGTGGAGGAGACCGGCAGACTACGTCTCTTTCAGTGAGCTGAGAGCAAACCTCAAGTACCGCATAGATACTGCCTACGCCAACCACATGAGCAGTATAGAAAGCAATATAAAATATAACCCGCGCGCATTCTGGAAGCATGTGTGTAGCCTATGATCGAAAGGTGGTTTCGAACCTCGGGTTAGGCATCAGGGAAGAGAATGTGTTGGTGAGGAAGCAGCAGCCGCATTTTCAAACTTCTTCGCAGACATTTTACTCCCTGATGAGCCGCTCTTGATCCAGATCTGGTAAACAGATCTGATGACTCGTGCTCGGCTAATTACGTACAAGTTTCGCATATTTCCTGTAAGGTTATAGAGGAAGGGCTGAAGCAGCTAAGGCCAAGGAGCGCAATTGGACCGGACAACGTCCCTCCTTACTTCTTGAAGGCCTACAGCGATCAAGTGGTTTTACCCTTGGGGCGAATATTCAATCTTGCCTTTCAGCAAGGCAAGTACCCCACCAGCTGGAAGCTTTCTTGAGTCAGTCCTACCCCTAAGACAAATGACACCGCCTCTGTTGAACAATATCGACGTAAAGCGATCCTGAGTTCATTGGCAAAACTGTTCGAGTCGATCATACACGGCAAAATCAGTCCGTAGATTGCGCCGTGTCTGAGCGACTCGCAGCGATTCAGGAGTCGCCGCTCAGTTAACACCAACTTACTGACGTTAGTCGAGTTTGTGTCGGAGTGCATGGACAAGGGATGTCAGGTGGACGTAGCCTATATGGACTTCCGTAAGGCGTTCGACAGAGTCGATAACGACGTCGAACGAATTTGCACCAAGGCTGTTGGTTTTCTTTGCTGACTACCTGAAAAACCGCCAGCAATATGTGCGACACGGCTGTTTTAAGTCCAAGCCGTACCATACACGGTCGGGCGTTAGCCAGGGGTCTATCCTAGGTCCGTTGTTATTTATCATTATGATAAATGTCCTGGAATTAAAGCTCAAATACGCCAATTGCCTTCTATATGCGGACGATCTGAAACTGATACTTCCCGTGAGTTCAGAGGATGATTGTAGTTTATTGCAGGAAGATCTTTAAGCGGTTCACAGGTGGAGTGTGAACAACAAACTCCTATTTAATACTGCCAAGTGTTATGTAATGTCCTTTACGCGTTCTTCTCAGCCTATAAGCGCGATGTATACACTCGGTAGGGAGTGTATGACACGGGTGTATTCGATTAAGGACCTCGGTGTTACGTTCTACCATAAACTTATATTCCATGAGCACATGAGCACTTTAGCCTAGGAATGCATTAAACAATTGGGGTTCGTGATACGGAATAGTAAGGATTTCCGGAACCTGGGTGTGGTCCAGATTTTATACATGGTCCTAGTGAGAACCAAACTGGAATCTAGCTCGGTTGTTTGGAATCCGCACGAAAGCTTTTACATACTTTTGTTCGAGAAGGAACACAAATCTTTCCTACGATACCTGTATAAGAGGAAATTTGGATACTATCCTTACCTTTATCCGTCCGCTTTCATATTGGGCATGCTCGGATACAACTCACTAGAGGTCAGACGTAACACCGAACAGCTTCTGATTGTGTGTCGATTGTTGTGAGGCGACAGTGACTGCGTCGCGCTTATCGGTACGGTATGCGCGCTATTCGTGCCCGACAAATATACCCGCGTGCGCAGGCACCGGCAGCTATTAGCGGGCGGCACGCACCGCACGGTGGCGCGGCAGTAGTCTCCGCTCTGTTGGCTGCGGCACCTCTGACTGATCTGTTTGGTGATGCATGGAGACATTTTGTGCGAGAATGTGGAAGGTTTTGCGAGATGAATGTGTGACTGTGTTTAATTTGTTCAATTTGTAATTTGAAATATTTAAATTGAAGTTTAATTTTATTGCTGACATTTAGAATTAATTGACTATGCTTAAATTGTGTTGTCTTATTTGTAAATTGAATTTAATATTAAGTTGACATACTGATTTAAGTGAAATGAACAATTTGTAATTTAATTTCTTATTATATACCGGGTGACTGTAAAACCTCTAGCTATATCAAAAGAGCGTACTCCTTGATAAAAGTACAAAATGCATGTTTTGTTACTTTCGTCTGCTTTCATAGTAAAATATTAAGTAATCAACCGTCAAAGTATTCCTACTAGTCCCAAATAGTGTTGTTGCCATATTTACCGCCCGCCCAGTGTTGATAACATCGCACCGCGGTTTCGCTTTGTGTAGCGCCGCGCTTTCACTTTGTGTAGCGCCGCCGCCGCCGCCGCCGCCGTCGCCGGCGGCGCGGCAATTTGTAGTTTAAATGATTCCTGCCTAGCTACTAAAGAATACGTTGATTTACTTGTAACAAACCTTCAAACTACTAGCTACCTTACAACCTATCTACCTAACTACCTAACTACCTACCTACCTAACCACCTACCTACCTACCTACCTAGTCAACATTTCAAACAAAACAAATGGATTTTCGACCCGCAAACGACCGCTCTTGAGGTGAACGCACACTTATCGACATCGGCACGCATCATCCGCACGGAGCGGATAGGCCTTGTCTAAGGAATCTTCCCTGCGACTCGTGTGTTGCTCTGTTGCACGCAACAGAAGGCAGAATGCTTCGTCCGCATACTCCGTGCCAAATCTGATGACGTCATCAGGATTTCTCCGGAATCCGACGCGGATAGGTGAGCGAGGTTTCGTATGCGGTGCGATATTTCGGTGCGGACTATGCCGATAAGTGTGCGTTCACCATTAGATAGTTCAGTTTAACTAGTTTTTTGAGTGGGGGTCAGTAAGTTAGGGTGGATCAGTCAAGAAGCTACTAACCACCGGTGGGCCGCGATTATTATTTAGTTAGGTACCTACCTACCTACCCTAGCTACTGAGTTCTGGTGTAGGTATTATAAAACTTTTACTTATTTTCATGAGATGAGCACGTGTTTAGGTAAATGCTGTACGTAGTTTGTAGTTTAGGATCAACTTGATGTGCTGCGAACTGAAGAAATTATTAAAAACAGTGATATTGAATACGTATCTCAAACTTAGCTGTACTTCAACAACTGTTCAAAATGCAATCCGTTCCTTTCTAAACACAGTCTTGCACATTTCACTGCATTATGACGCACTTTTCTTAAGACTACCACATCACTTTTTACAGCGTCAAATGCACTTGTGATGCGGTCTTTAAGTTCTTGCCGGTTCTGAACCTCGTCCCAGTAGACACGCCGTTTTATTTCGCCCCACAAAAAGAAATCACAGGGTGTGAGGTCCGGTGATCTGGCAGGCCAAGGCACAGGCCCTCCGCGTCCTATCCACCGACCACTGTACTCATCGTCCAGGTAGTTTTGAACAGGTCGCGCGAAATGAGGTGGTGCTCCGTCTTGTTGGAAGAAAAAATCTTGTAGATATGCGAGCGGCATGTCCTCTAAGAAGTTTGCTGCGAGGCGTAATAACGCCTCGCAGCATATCTAGATACGTGCCCCCGGTCAGGCGGCCTTCGATGAAGTACGGCCCAATGACTTTATCTTCCACGATGCCGGCCCACACATTCACACTGAAGCGCACTTGGTGATGATGTTCTCGTATACATTTTGGGTTACTGTATGACCACCAATGTTGATTGTGCTGGTTGTAGAGCCCTACACTAGTGAACATCGCCTCGTCTGTCCATAGGATGTGCTTGTTCTGATTTTGTACCAGCCATTCGCAAAAATTGCGACGACGTGGCGCATCATCTTCATTTAATTGCTGCACTTTTTGAAAGTGGTATGGATGCTGTCTAGTAGAGTTCAGCAACTTCCACACAGAATACTGGCTGATTCCGAAACGATGAGCTGCGTCTCGCGTACTGTTTCGAGGGTTGCGCTGAAAGTACTCCAAGATAGCGTCTTCTACCTCCACAGCCAAACGCGGCGCGCCTCCACCATAAGCATGGCTTGGCACTGTGAACTGGCCATAATCCAGAAGCCGTTGGTTTGCCGCTAAGATGGTTTGACGGTGGGGGACAGTGGCGTTAGGTAGTCCTTGTGCTTGGAGCCGAGGGATGCTCTGCGTCTCGTACAATCTTCTGGCTTCGTACAGGTTTTCTCCACTTTGGATGTACACAGGCACCATCTCGTAATATTCACGATTAGAGTACTTCTTGTATGAGCGTATCAGACGGACACGGACTCAAAGATAAAAGTACCCGCGCGGCGAGGGGAATTTGTAGCGTGCGCACGTCAAACCGCGATAAGGTTGCGCAGGCGACTAGACTGGCGTCGGGCAGTCTGACTGGCGGCGGCGGCGCACGTAAAGGCATTGCGGGGGTGAGCCGGGCGGGTGCGGGGTGTGGTGGGCGGATTAGACAACGCGAGTCACACAAAGCCGCCCTGAGCGCGTAGGTTGTCTTTAAATTAGAATATGGGAGCTATTTCCTATCAATCAAATATGAAAAAAAAAAAAACGAAAAAAATGCTTTTTTGTTTTCTACTAGTGATTCTGATTCCAAAATTGTATTATAGCTAGGGGTTTTAAAGTCACCCTGTATGTTATCAATGCTATCTTGTTCGGTGTATGTACAACGCGTTAGAATTATTTCTGTAATGTTGTACTTACAAAATTTGACAAATTAATAAATAAATAAAATCATACGGGTTATAACGCACAGTATTACCCGTATTTAGAGCACAGTGATCAAAAATAGAATAATCGTTAATTTTGCTACTTTTTTTATCGGTTTGCAAACCAAATATGATATACCGAGGTTTTTCTAATTGAGATGCTGTTTTAACTGCCCATGTTTTGAAGTTTTAGGAAAAAGTGGATATTCAGACAAATCCCAATTTCTGACTGGAATTTGTATAGGGACGTCTTTTTATGCTACAAGTGGCATACGCCATTGTATTCGTTAACTATTTATGCATATATATAACAGTTATAACAGATGTATCTGTACCTGTTAGGACACTGTTTATATTTGAGCTACCTCTATTAAGAATGAGCTAATGTTTACAATTAATGATTACTTTATCATAGTCTTCAAGCAAATCCTAAAACTTTATTAGTAGTATAATTTGGGCATTTTATCCCAATTAAATCGACCCGCCATCGTTACATCAAAGGATTTAATTGTTATAAAACACCCAATATTATTAGGATTCTGTGAATTAATTTTTGGTTTCATTATAAATACTGAAGTTATTGCAGTTGAAGCAACCACATTATTGTTATAGAGAGGGTAAAGAAAACATATTACTTTTAAAGTGAATTTTGTTAAACAGCCAACTTCTCTTAATCTCGTAAACATTTATATAGGTTCTAAAAAATTAGCTCTTGGTCATGGTAAAATTATACCTCCCACCATTCGTTGCATAGTTTGTGGACCATCTAATTATGGAAAAACTAACTTAGTAATTGGCTTACTTTTACATCCTGATGGATTACATTTTCATAACATCTGCTTGTATTCTAAAACGCTTTTTCAACCAAAATACGTATCTGAATTAGAAAAGGTGATGAGTCTCGTTCCAGGAATGGGATATTTTAAATATCATGACAATCAACTAGTTGTAAGTCCAAATGATGCATCTCCGAATTCTGTTATAATATTCGATGATGTGGCATGTGAAAATCAAAAGAATATTTGTGATTTATTTTTCTATGGGTAGACATAAAAACATAGACTGTTTTTACTTGAACCAAACATATAGTAAAGTTCCTAAGCAATTGATTCGTGACAATGCTAATCTCTTCATCTTGTTCAAGCAAGATGATATTAATTTACGTCACGTGTATGATGAGCATGTTAATACCGATATGACATGGTTACAATTTCGAGATTTTTTTCTTATTTTGCTTATTATTATTATTATTATTTGCTTATTTGAATTTTGCTCTTAAGTTTGGAAAGATTCATTTCGTTTTTTAGTCATAAATAAAAAATTCAAAATTCCAAATGTCTTTATTACTGTAGATATTTACATATACTTAGGAATCGTTATTTTTTGCCACTTCTCTAAATTGGACCACTGTGGGAGAAGAAGGGCGTAGAAACTCCCACAGATTGATTTTTAGATCTCTTTTAAAAATTGCTTGTGCTTATCTAATACAAAAATAATATCTTTATATCATAATTAAGAAGTAGGAATAAATAATTACAAAATTATTAACAGCAAGGTCTGTGTTGAGCCAGATTAACCCCATAAAGATTGTCAAAAGAATAATGGTTGTTACCGAATAAAATTCGATACTTTTATTAGTGTTGATGATTGAAATAAATAAACAAAGTTTCTGAGTAATATATAATCCACTCCATCTAAAAGAGTAGTTGTACATTTAGAAAAATGAGTGACGAAAAATTTATAAAACAGAAAATAATTAAATCCGCCGAGGCTGTTAAAAAGAAGGTGCAAAGCTTTTTTCGCCTACGTTCGTAGTATACTTAATGCTGTAGCCCTGTTTGGAATCCAAAATACATACTCACGTGAAAGAGATCAAGTCTATGCAACAGAAGTTCCTGAAGTTTCTTAACTACCGCACACATAGGCCAATCTCGGACTACGCAGATTCCTGCAAACACAACAATCTACTTACGCTAACCGAGCGCCGTGTTGTGGCCGATATGTCGCTCCTGCATGACGTATGCTCTGGTGCTCCGGACTGCCCCCGTTTGATTACTGAAATGCTAAAACTGTCTGTGCCGTCGACACGGACCAGACATACTAAGCTATTTTCTATTCCCTTCTCGCGCACTAATTATGCATCAAACTGTACGTGTATCAGGCTACCTTAGATGTACAAAAAATTGTTCTCTGGCTTAGACCCATTCTGCAAAAGTAAACCTACTTTCAAGCGGACGGTTACTTTGAATTTAATAGAAGGAAATATAGAAGGTAAAAGTCACAGTTGATCTGATCTGTAAAAACTTACTTATTAATTTTTAAATTACAGCAAAAAGTAGCACCATGTCAACCTTGCCTTACTGCATCGCCACTTGATTTCCAGTATCTCATTGAGTTCGTCGCATATTAGTTTTTGGTCTCAGCTTCCCCCTCCTCCTCCCCCCCCCACGCACACACACGCAAACACACACACACAATGTATCTATTCAATTATATTTACAAGTATACCACACCAAATTACAAACACACACATGACATAAGTAAGGCACTCATGCTGTTTTTTTGGTTATTTATCTTTATCTTTTTCTTCTTTTTGATTTCCTATGTTGTGTATAAAATGAAATCCTTAATTGGCCTCATTTAAAGATCTCTTTTTAAGATTACATGTAAGCACGGCTGTGGATTTTGTTGATGTAATAAAATAAAATAAAATAAAAGTTTGAAAAATAGTAAACTAGATTCTGATATTGCATTAAAATCTATGTTCAAACCAGTATATAACCGTACATAACAGTAACCGACATATTAAAGCAGATAGCGAAAAATCATATTACTGCAGTAGAAAATGAAGTGGTTTATGGGGAAAATGCAGAAGATGGGCATGTATTACCTGAAATGATTCTTTCAAGGAAGAGAAAAATTTCTGAATCTAGTGAATTATCATGTGATTCAGAATTGGAACAAAACTCTCAAAGTAACAAGAGCGAATTATTTTTTTGAAACAAATTCTGATGCTGATTCGACTCCTACTACAAAGTCTCTATCATCATGGTCTTTATCATCAGATGTTTTTAAAGATGTGCCATACGAAGTCAGGGTAGAAAAGGGAAAACCTATGATTGGATCAGAACCCGTTAACATAACCGATAATGAAATGACAATAGCGGGACACTCGTTTAATAAAACAAAAGGTTTGTTTGAATTTCTCTACCAAAGAACCCTTAATTTGACCGTAGTTACTGAAGATGATAAACAAAAATATGAAACAATATTATTGATCACGAATGCACACAGACGTAAATACGTCAGCAGTCGACCAATTAATAGCAACGGGGGGTTCAAATATTTAAACATTGTAAAATCCTTGTTATGTTCACCCACAATATAAAAATCCTTTAACCCCCCCAAAAAGTAAAGGCATTATTTAAAAAAGTTGGCAAAAAGTGGATTACATTTTTTGGAACGATCTGAATGATTTAGTGGAAAAAGTAGAGTTATTGATAGCTTCAAGGGATGCTGGTAACGCTAGGTTAGATGATGAAATACTATCTGTTACGAAAGAACTAAGAAAATGTTGTGATATTGACTAATAAATCCTTATGCAAAGTAATTTTGTTTTATTATAAGTCTAACCTTTGCATCATATACATGATGAACATCGATAAATTCGGACATCATGTTCATAAAAGATTACGTGTTTTGGACCCTTGGAATTTTATTCCAAGGGACACTTTTTAAAAACGAATCAGGAGATTATGATTTCAAACACAGAACGTTAAAAGGATTGAAATTAGGTGTAGATGATGACAAAGCATATGTTGATCAAAGCAATATTAATTATTGTAAAAAAGAAGATTTTATTGCAGACACAGTTGTGTCAAAAGTGTTCCAAGTTGGACCTGAAAGATAAAATTAAAGATAACATAGTATATTTATCATCCATCCAAAAACCTTCATAAGCAAACAAGGTGTAGTTAATGAAATTCACAAAACAGCTAGAAGAAATTTTCCCCTTCGTACAGTTATTCTAAAAGGGATTGATGATTTGTGGCAAGCGGACTTGATTGACAAACAAAATAAACAAAGGTTTTAAATCCATACTAGTAGTAATTGACTGCTTTTCTAAATATGCATGGACAGTTCCATTAAAGAATAAATAAAAAAATGAAGTGACACTCGCTTTTGAAAAAGTTTTAAAAGAAGGTCGAGCACCTGCACACTTGCATTATAACAGCAGCTTTCAAATGTTTATGAAGAATGGAATATAAATCATTATTCAACTTACTCATCAAAAAAAGCCTCAATAGTAGAAAGACTCATAAGAAAATTAAAGGGTAAGCTGTTTAAACACTTTAGCTTTGCGGGAAACTATAAATGGTTGGGGAAGACTTTGTGCGATGTGGTACATAACTACAATCATACGGTCCATCGGATTACAAAACATAAACCATCTGCTATAAATAAAACACCGCTTATATACACCAGTCTCGTTGCACAGCCAGACCCCAAAGAAAAATTCACGAAAATACTGCCGACAAAAGACTCAAAGCTTAATCATAACAGGCCAGAAAGTTCACCAGGCAATACCATAGAGTCTCGGGCCAAAAATGAATTAGAGTCAATACAAATATCTGCTAAGAAGAAAACGCAATCATTGCACATGCATCGAATAATGATCCTAGCTGATGAACAGGGCAGGGGTCTACGTGAACTTCTGCAAAAACTCTTGGGAGAAAAATTCAGCGTAGAGTCTGTTATCAAGCCATACGCCACAATGGACCAGGTGTTGAGATCATGCTCTACACTGTGCAAAGATTATGGCGAAAATGACTGCATTATCATATTAGGGGGCTCGAATGATAAGGATCCCGTTAGGCTAAAATCTTTGCTTTATTATAATTTGAGCATGCTTGGAAAAACTAAGATAATACTTTGTAATGTTCGTAACAATATGTATTTGAATGAGAACAAAGTTAACTACACTTACAGACATCTGTGTTCTCGATTTGCCAACACCACTTTCTTAGACCTAAGTGACGAAGAATATTTTAATAGAGAGAGGTTTAACAAGCTATATGTATGTAGAGTTATGCTGCGGGAAATTTTAGGTATTAGATACGCACAAAAGATTGCGCAGTATGCAAAATCACGACAGAATTTGTCAGGGTTTGGTAGAACCCATTTAATGACCAATACCCAAACTTGTATGTTAACTTTGGCAGATAAACAGACACAAACAGATTCAATGGCGTCTGCGGATACAAACGCAAAAATTGAGTTTTTTCGTTCTGAATAAAGACAACGCAACTAGCAGTAAAGTGAGCCAATATAATGTAATAAAACAAACAATAAATAACGCTATTGATAAATCTCAATATAACGAAAAAGTCAAACCTAGCAATCAGAAAGTAATACAGGACAAAGTCACAATTTTCCATCAAAATATAGCGGGCATACTTAATAAACAAGATATTGTAAATATTACACTTGACGAATTTAATAATAATGGTAAACATATTGATATCATCTGTCTCTCAGAAACATTCATAAAGTCTGGAGATGAAAACAACCTAGTTTTAAAAGATTATAATTTGGTTTCATTTTATTCACGAACTGATATAAAACGTGGAGGAGTCTGTATACTAATTGATAAACGTATAAATTGTACAAACTTGAGTATTACAAAAGATTTTACTATAAAAAGACATTTTGAGTGCTGTGGTATAGAAATAATAGATAATAAACTGGTAATATTGTGCATTTATAGAGTTCCAAAGTCTGACGTAGATATATTTTTTAACAAATTAGATGAATTATTACAAATTTTGACAAAGAAAGATAGGAAGAAAATAATAATAACAGGAGACTTAAACATAGATATCCTAAAAACAAACAGTTTCTCGATAAGGCTTAAACAATTACTACAACAATATAACTTGAAATCTCATATAATAGAGGCAACGAGACAAAAATCTTGCATAGATCTCATTGTCAGCAACATTAACTCTGCGACAGGTACCGTACATAACCTTGGCCTCTCAGACCATAACACAGGTCAAACCTTGGAAATACCGATGAAATTAAAAACCGTAAAGAGTTTTTGGTTCGAAGAAAAAAGGGATTTTAGTGCAGAAAATGTAGAGAAGTTCATAGATTGCATATCATCACTCACATTCTATGAAGTTTGGGAATGTAATAAGGCAAATGAGGCATTCGATAAATTTCATGAGATTCTCATATTATTCTATAATCTCTGTTTCCCAAAATGTATAGCTAAAATAACTACAAAATCGAACAAAACCAGATGGATTACTAAAGGTATAAAAAAGTGTAGTGCAAATAAACGAAAGTTATATTTCCAATATCAGATGGCGAAAGATAATAAAGTAACGTATAAAACCCAGTACAAAAACTATTCTAACATACTTAGAAAATGTATTTTACAATCACAAAGAATAGGCAACCAGAACTTCATTTTGAATACAAATAACAAAATAAAAGCTATTTGGAATCTCATCAAAACACATGTATTTAAACAAAACTTAGGCAATAATGACATTGAAGAAATTACTCATAACGATGTAAAATATACTAACCCCTTTGACATTGCGACCGCATTTAATAATTATTTCATTAATCTTACAAAAATAGAGAATCCTAAAAGAACAAACAAACCAAACATCAAAAATCACAACTCCAATATATTTCTTCAACCAACCGACCCCGACGAGATAAAGAAAGTAATAATGTCCATCAATAATACAAATTCGGTGGGTTATGATGAATTATCAACTCGTATTTTAAAAAAATGTGCAGTTCATATTATACACGCCTTAAGTCACGTTATAAATCTCTCCCTCAGTCAAGGTATCTTCCCAGAAAAACTTAAACACTCTATTGTCAAGCCACTATTTAAACACGGAGAAAAAACAAACCCAAACCAATACAGACCAGTAACGCTCATACCAATTATTTCAAAAGTTGTAGAAAAGGTTTTCTTAAAACGACTCAATGGTTATCTGGAGAAATATAATATTATAAGACCAGAACAAAACGGTTTCCTTAAAGATAAATCAACCACACTAGCAAATTTCCAATTAGTAAAATCTATAACCGAATGTATTGACTCAGGAACACCTGTCGTTGCACTCTTCTTTGATATGAGCAAAGCTTTCGACTTTGTGCACCATGGTCTGCTCAATGAAAAACTAGAAAAGTACGGAATCAGAGGTATAGCAAATGAATGGATAAAAAGCTATTTAAAAGATAGATGTCAATGTACAGAAATTTCGAGATTTGATGAAAATAATAAACTGAAGAAATATAAATCTTCATACGAACGAAATGAATATGGAGTTCCTCAGGGAAGTATTTTGGGACCAAGTTTATTCCTGTTATACATTAATGACTTGCCTGATGTTACGATTAATGAGACTATCCTATACGCAGATGACACAACCGTGATTATTAAAGGTGACGACTTAGGTAACTTTGAAGCAAACATTAATAACACAGTGACTGAAATAATAAATTGGCTTAATCAAAATAATCTAAATGTCAATATCAATAAAACGAAGATGATGCAATTTCACACTGAAAAAAGACAACCACTTAAATTAAATATTTCGTACGATAACAAGGAAATAGAAGAAGTCAGCTCCACAAAATTTTTAGGTCTCTATTTGGACAAATTCTGCAAATGGAAAATTCATATAGACGTAATCTCTACAAAATTAAACAGATTCGTATTCGCTCTCCGCCGTCTCAAAGATACAATCTCGGAGCAAGTCGCACTGAACGCTTACCACGCATATGTCGCGTCCATTCTACAATATGGACTGATATTATGGGGTAACTCGACAGAAATAGAAAAACTTTTTAAAATACAAAAGAAATGTGTGAGAGTTATCTCAGGAGCCTATGCTAGAGACACTTGCAAGCCATTGTTCATCAAATTTAAACTACTGACATTGCCATGTCTATATATCAAACAAATAGTAATTTTTGTTAGAAAACATCCTACATATTTTCCTAAAAATAAAGAAATGACAATTCGAACCCAGAGAGAAAACATTGGAGAGAGGTTATTTGTTCATAAATGCAAACTAACTTCAGTGCAGAAAAATGTCTTTCATATGGCAATAAAAATATACAATGCCCTACCAACAGAATTGAAAGATCTACGATTTAATTTGTTTAAAACTAAATTACATGATTGGCTCATCTGTCGTTGTTTCTATTCTATCAATGAGTATTTTAATAGAGACAAATAATGTCAACTCAGAAATAGTGTACCTAATTACAATTATTTATAGAACTATAATTTACTTACTTATGACATTGAAGTGTGAATTATGTATTTTTCTGATGTTATAATTTAATTGGATAATGTGATGACCTAAAATTAATTTATTATTATCAATATTTGTACGCCTGAAAAGGCAGATTTTTGCGATTAAAATGTATAAAATTAAGATCCAATATTGTTACCAAAAATCATGCAAATAAACTTATTTGATTTGATTTGATTTGATATGTTGAACGAGTCCATCGTTGCAATTAATATACAGAAATCTAAAAAATCTCTACCTGTAATAAAAATTAAGTATCAGTATCAGTAGTATAAGGCGAGATGGTTCGCATTAGTTAATACAAAGGTGAGTTTCAGGAAGGCTATACACCTAACTGGTCCACTGAATTGTTTAGGGTTTTGAAAGTAATATCATCTCAACCTACCACTTATTCCTTACAAGATCAGCATGGATATTCTATAAAGAGCTGTTTTTATGAATACGAACTACAAAAAACCAATTACCCTAATATTTATTTAGTTGAAAAGGTGATCAAAAAGCCTGGAAATAAGGTTTTTGTTGTCTCAGCCCAAATGATAACAGCTGGATCGATAAAAATAATATTATAAATAACTAAGGACAGGAATATTATGCTAATTCAAACAGTTCACTTTTCACTTCTCCCTTAGTTATGAAAGGGAGAGGACTCATCAACTCACTGATTGATAATTTACCTATAGAGTGACATTTACCAGGATACAAATACTGTGGTCCAGGTACTCGCTTACAAGAACGTTTGAAATGAGGCAATAAAGGAATTAACGCTTTAGATAAAGCATGTATGCAACACGATATAGATTACACGAAATATTAGAAATTACAAGATCGTCATAAAGCAGACTTACGGTTAAAAAATATGGCAAAACTACGATTTAAGCCGGAAGATGCGAGCAGGGGTGAAAAAGTTGCATCTTGGGTGGTAAATAAAATCATGAAAGTAAAAATAAGGAGCGGCGCTGGAATTAAATCATTAAAATCTCCTGTGGCTAAATTAAAATCGCTTTTAAAAAAATAAAACCAAAAAATGATAAACAAGCTCTAGAGTTAGCAGAAATTACAAGATCGTCATAAAGCAGACTTACGGTTAAAAAATATGGCAAAACTACGATTTAAGCCGGAAGATGCGAGCAGGGGTGAAAAAGTTGCATCTTGGGTGGTAAATAAAATCATGAAAGTAAAAATAAGGAGCGGCGCTGGAATTAAATCATTAAAATCTCCTGTGGCTAAATTAAAATCGCTTTTAAAAAAATAAAACCAAAAAATGATAAAAAAGCTCTAGAGTTAGCATATGCAGCAGCAAAAAAATGACATTCATAAAAAAAACAACAAAACTACCAAGAATTATATATACCTATTCCTAAAACAGGAGGGATACTTCCACTTACTCCTATTTTTGCGGGACTATCGGCATTGTGTTCCTTAGCCGGCGGTGTAGGTGGAATAGCTAAAGCTGTAAATGATTACAAGTCTGCTCAAAAAAATCTTGTCGATCTGCAGGCCACAATAAGTTAATGGAATCAATCGCGTTAGGCAAAGATTTATACATCAAACCTTACAAAAATGGTAAGGGATTATGTGTACGATCTTCAAAAAACTAACTTCAAGGTTACCCAGGCGAGCTCTTAGTAACATTGATATATTGAACAACACTCGTGACGTACCACCATATTTTCGTGGGGTTTATAGGAGAGACACATTGCCGAGTAAACCTAAAAAAATTGAGTGTGCTGTTTTGAATTTAGATAATAATAATAATAATAATACCTTGGACACCATTTACACACATTGATCTAGCCCCAAACTAGGATTAGATATTTCAATTAATGATGGCACTCCCTGGGTAGCCTATGTAAAAATAAACGATTATGCAGAGTATTTTGATAGCTATGGTTTAAAACCCACTATAGAATTATTGGACTATTTGACGAAGAAAGTTGATGTATACTTTAATTAAGAAAATTGACAAAAAAATAACCTTTATAATTGTGGTCATTTATGTCTTAAGTTTCTTAATAAATTCTGGAAAACATTTAAATAACGAATTTTATATAAAGCGAGTCATTATAACGATGTCATTCACGCTGTCGATTACTGGCTGTTAATCAGCGTTGTCAACATATTACTCCACGGCTTTACAACTCGGCGGTGAATATGAATGTGGACGTGTATTTTTTTCAACGTTTAACTCGATACCTAACATTTATAAACATAGCAGCAGATTTTATTATGGTGATACCGAATTCATTGGAATTCCAGAAGGTGCTTATGAATTATCGGATATTACCGACTTTTTGAAAACACATCTAACTGATTGCACATTCGATTTAATATGTAATAATAATACTTTGAGTACAAAATTGATTTGTTCTAAATAATAATAATAATCATAATATTATTAATAATAATAATAATAATAATTCATCACTTTGCACTTGGCTTAGGCCCGTGCCGTAAAATAACCTCCTTTGAATAGGAGAGAAAAAGAAAGAAATAATAATAATAATAATAATAACAATAATAATAATAATAATAATAATAATAATAATAATCTTTATTTCAGGCTTACAAAAAAAACCTTACAACTAGAGATACATAATGTAATATAAAAAAACACAATCTAACCTAGCTAGGGATTTTCTTCTTCGTTCTCGCTTCCCTATAGCGTCGGTAAAAGATGCCCTCCGGCCAGGAACATCTTCTTGAGGTCCGCCGGCTCACGAAGTTTGTAGGAAAGGAACTCCTTGGGTCTTTCTGACTCCAAAACTTTGATCTGTACATTCGCCTCTTTTATACCAGACGGCAGATTTTTCTTCAGCTTTTCCAGGATATGACGTTCAACGTCCTGGCAGGTCATTTTCACGTCAATCCTGGAAATGTATTACTGTACGGTGGGAGCGGCAGATTTCAGGCTGCTCTCACCGGCGGGGGCTTTGCCACGCAGATTGCGGCTGCGTCTGGAGCAGCGCTTCCTGTTTTGGACCAGGATAAAGCCATCCCCATCAATGTTTTGTTCGGCGGGCCACGGGCGGGCCTAGCCAGTGTCGCGCGCGGCGGCACCTGCGGCTTCTGTTGTTCGGCGGCGGGCGGTGCGGGGCGCGGGTGGCGGCGGTGGGCACGGCGGGACACAGCAGCATACGTGTCCTTCTGGGGTTCCAGTATTTTGGATGTTCCAGAAGAAACCGCATCCGGTGCTGGTCGACTCAACTTCGTGACGTCACGAGGCGGTGCGATATTTATCAACGCGGGCTTGACTCGTGGAACTGGGTCAGCTGCAGTAACCGCATTTTTGCTTACTGTTGTGGCGTAATGTTGTCACGCGTGTCGGCTATTCGCTGCGTCCGCAAAGAGGTATCAGCCTGACGCAATACCGACAACTCACGTTTCAGGTCGGCGCAGATGCCATCGGAAGCCTCCAACTTGCTCTCGATTTCGGTGACGTCAGGTTGCAACCGCACGATGTTGTAGGGAAGAAGGGCGTAACCGCCCATCTAACATTTATTAAGGTGTGTATTTACTCTAATAAAGGTAGTCCAACTCCGAACGTTGTCTTTGATTCATCTCTCGACTCTCCTGAGGCTATCCTTCCTTACATGGCGACCGTGCCAGGCCAGCCTACCTCTCGCGAGGTAGTGCTGTGCCGAATGGCAAATAAATGGAGATATATATTCGAAAAAATACCTGTAAAATACATTTAAAACAAAACCTGGAAAAGAGTAAGAAGAATGGAAGGACCTATAAAAAGAAGACATATGAATATTGAAGACCGCTTAAAAGGATAGAAAACAAGGACAAGATTGCAGCCATAAGAAGAGGAATACTTTTTTATAAGAGAAGATAATTATGGAAGAAGATGACGAATACAGCAGAGAGAAAAATAAATTCAGGAGAGGTTTTTGCTGCCGGCTGCCGGGCGTTTTTTTTCAAGCCAGTGTGATGTGGATAGGAGGGCGCTGGGCGTAACCGTACGGGTCAAGTGAGGAGCAGCTGGGAGATGTACGGGTCCCAGGATAAGCTGACTCCTGAACCTGCGTGCGATACGGGCGACGATCGACCAAATCATGCGTTGCAAGTGTTATTTTTTTCGGACAATGGTATTTAAATGCGTAAAATGTAAGTGAATTTTATTACTTTATTATAATTATAAAGCTATAGGCAGATTTTTCTATTTGTGTAAAAGGGTTGACGATACGAAACTATAGTTATTTTTGTTTCTCCCATAACGATTGCGTGAAGTAAAAAAGGCATATTTGAAGAAGGGCATAGAATGAAAATTTACAGTAGGTAGAGCAAGCAAGAGAAGTATGAATGAACGGTTGTTTTTTTTGTTTTTAGGAATGTAGATATTTATGAAGGCCGAATAGAAAATTGAATAAGTTTGGCACGAGTAACTTTGGATGAGATTTTTTGATAAGTAGTAGTTTTTTTTTAGAGGAGATGATTTTGAGAAATATGGGAACAATGTGATGAAAAGTGTGAAGTAACAAGATAAAAGTATTTTTTTTTGTTTTATAGCCGCTAGTTTTTTTATTAATATTCCATCATAATTCTGATTTCAAATGTACAATAAATAACATAAATGATTCCTTTGTTCATTTGACTTGGTAACAGTCACAGTTATTCAAAAGTTATAGTAATTCAATACAGTAGTTGCTGGCAATACGAATATGGACATGCAACACTGCAGAGGATTCCAAATAAGAATAGAACTTAACACATGTTTTGATTACAGAGAAACAGAATTGTTATTTTAGTAATGAGCAGCAAGATTTTTATAAAAACTAAGCATGACCAAAATGTAAATCCTGTCACAGACAAGAAAAATGACCTAATCCTTGTTAAAAATGAAACAGGAAATAAGTTTAAGAGCATTTATTCCAGTCCATACATTGTGAAACAAGAAATTTCACCTAATGTACAGATAATTAAAGATGGTAAGTTAGATACTGTACATAAAAATAGGACGAAAATGTATTACCCAAGTTTTGACTAAAGAACATTAATAACCATGTAACTATTTAACCATAATAGGTAATCTATTTAGATTTAGATATATAAAATAAAATAAAACAATATGAAAGTTTTATTTTATTTTTGTCCCTCAGGGAAGGTGTAGGGAACAAGGGCGTAACCGCCCATCTAACATTTATTAAGGTGTGTATTTACTCTAATAAAGGTAGTCCAACTCCGAACGTTGTCTTTGATTCATCTCTCGACTCTCCTAAGGCTATCCTTCCTTACAATGTCCTTCAGCAGCCGGGTGACATCGACGTGGTCAAATATCACCGGCGGCAGCTTTTTGAGGTCGCGGGGCACCTAGGTTGGGACGTCATCGGGTTCGGTCTCCTTGAACACCCGGAATATGTCCTGTAGATCCTTCTTTCCGCTCGCGTTCCTCCGCGCCACGTGGTGACGGCGGTGTCATGCAGCACTTTCTTGGCGGCGGCGATCTCAACCTCCTTGAAGCTGGTCGAGCAGATCTGCTCCAGGGAGAGCTCGTCCATCACGTCCAGCTTCTGTTGTACGAAGGCGAGCAGCTCGTTCACCAAGATGGTGTCCGCGCGCTTGGCTGATACAGCCATGGCGGTATCAATATTGAGAAAACTAGGTCGACAATGAGTTATGGGACATTGTCGCGAACGCTGCTAGGTAAAAGACGGCTCAATTGGCAGGACATAAGGTTTTGAAATAAGCTACTGAAAGCTAATATATTACATGCATCAGTCTTTCCAGTCAGCATTCTTCCGACAACCATCGTTCGAATCGAATGTGGTATTGGGAGCGGATCTTACATTAATGGAAAACCCAGTCATATTATTTACAAATTTGTCCCTAGTGTTCCCCCAGGGTACAAAATAATAGAAATCCCTAAAAACTTAATATATTTTCCTGTTAACCAAGACAGTGTAAGTGAAATTAATATAATTATTTTGGATTCAAATAATCATTTAATCATTCTACGACAAGAAGAACTACAGTTCTATTTGCATTTAAAACTAAAATGATTGATTTCATCAATAAAAGGTTGGAACCACCTCGTAAAGTTCACAGTACAATACACACAGTGCCGCAACAACCACCTGCAAAAAGAAAAAAGCTGACCAAAGAAAATAAGGAGTTTCTTAAGTCTATTCAACTTCCAAAATTAGCATCTTAAATATTCTAGATCCAATCGCTCATGACAACAGTATTGAAAGCTATGAGGGTCATTCGTATAAAATAAACCCTACATGTAGGGTTTATACGAACGAATGAATAAAAAATACCACCGGACACTTTCTCTGTCTCTATACCACTAAATAAAATTCTGGGTTTTGCTGAGGACTACACAAAAATTATAATAAATTGCAAGCATGAGTTGGTACTTCTGCGTAGTAACACCGATCTTAACTGCTCGCTTAGTGAGGATGGAGTTTCGTGGCTGAACGCGCACGCCAAGTGGACTGTCGGGATCGTCTGTTCACATCGTCGGCTGAGATTTTTCCGCCAAAAAGCTGCTCATAGGTGAGATTGTTCACAACCCAGTTCCTCCAGTCCGACGGATAGAATTCATCGATGATGCTTAAAATTCGCAAGTACGCTTGACCCTCGTCTTCGGGAGGGTCCCAGTCGGCCAGTTGGCCCAGCGTTGTCGTATTGTCCATAATCTGGAATATGCCGAAACAATCGTTAGTTTCAGCCTTTTTCGGCTGCGATAGCCGTCGCCTTCTGACGTGTCGCCGCATGGGCCGGCGCATCGGCTGAATCAGCCGACGTCATTGAGTGTGACAGCTGACGCGTAGGCTGCGACAGCCGACACGTAGCCTGACTATTCGGCTGCAATAGCCATCAGTGAAATATCGTTTGTCGGCTGAGGCGCGCTATGGGAACAAGCGGTTTGCTAACAGAGCCGTTCAACTGTGAAAACGAGTTGCTATGTTCCGTTAGTCAAAATATCAGGCCCATCCTGAACAAATTCAACTCTGAGCGAGTCCGCCGTCTTAGAGAGCGGCAGTCGCGACAAAATATTACATACTGTTTCACTTAGATAGTTGACATATCATTCTTACCTTAGAATTTTCACAAATTCCGGGAAATTTTATTATTTTGAAAATAGAATTTCTCTAACACACTGCTCACTGTGAAAGTCAAAGACGTACTGATTTAAAAATGGCCGACTGGCAGCGATGACGCATCTGTGACTAACTCCACACTGGATCAAGAACGATTTTACATCGATACTGAATGTAGGTATACACTGCAAATAAGTGAAAATCAAAGAGGTAATCTCACCAGTGGGTCAAGCGAAGGCTCAAACACCTAAATCAGCTGTTGTCATTGAAGTCGGCCGGGTCATCACCCGCCAATATAGAAAAGGTGTTCGACAAATTCACAGCCACGATAGCTGGACTAAAACAGCTTAAAATAGATAACTTAGACGACTTTATATTTACTCATCTGGGTCTCAAGTTAATAGACTCAGACATCGCTAAACACTATGAAGTGTCCCTTCGAACGCAGGAGGATCCTTTCAATACAGATTATGATTATTTCGTGAAGTTTTTACGCGAGCAAGTAAAAATCTTATTTCGCACCGCACCGCAGCGCAGCTCTGAGCCGCGTCCAACCGCCCCAGCAATACTAGGCCCGCGACCGTGGCTTATAAGATCCCGCAGGTGTATGTTGCTACCGCATCTAAATGTTCACTCTGCCATTCGACGCAGACGCATTTATTTAATTTTAATTGTAATGCGTTTCGAAAATTTATCGCGAATGATAGATTTAAATTCATTCAATTCAATTAAAAGACAATCGCATGTGTGGTAATTGTCTGAGTAATCAACATACCGTATCTAAATGTCAGTCCAAGACTACATGTATAAAATGTGACGGCTTCCATCATACTTTCTTACATTTTGAGCCACCGCGTTCACAGGCGAGTTCCGCATCACATCCAGCAGCCGCTCCAGCGTCGGCCGCCACCGCAACCACCGCTGCTTCGGGCAGCAAAGGCACTTTCCCGGAAGGGGGGCTTTATGTACTCACTCGGCTTTGGTCCAGCCGACCATTCGTACTACCGAGGTGCTAGCTACCGCCGAGGTGCTAGTTGTTGGTAGGAGAGGCAAGGATAATCTGGTCAGGTGTCTGTTGGACTCTGGTTCAGAGAAAAAAATCATTACGACACGCTGCTGCCGCATGCTTGGATTACCTATCCGCGAAGGCACAGTAAACGCTGTGAAAGGTATTTTTTTATTTAATCATTTATTTCCATATCTGTGGATAACCAACAGCTTAAGAAGTATGATAATAGCTAAACTAAAACAAAAAAAGCCAATAACAGGTTATCACTTTTAGCAATAAAATATAAATAATTAACAACTACTCAAAGTAGGAATCAAAAACAGTTCTTATGCGCCATCACTGCAAATTCACTCATCATATATAAAAACCAAGTTATTTATTTATTTATTAAGTTATTTATTTATTTAACAAAGAATTAGAGTTAACCTAAAATTATAGAAATAGGTCAACACTAATAATGCTAGAATACTACAGAACAAATATAAATAAGAAATTAAGAAAATAACCTTTTGTTAATGTGCCGCCTAACAGCCGCGACGCTGCGTCTGCCAAATAAGTCAATATCAAGTTAATGCGCGAGTTCATTGATAGACTTGCCTCTCCAAATAAATGAATTTTGTTGGTAATTAGTGGAAACCTTGCCTAGAGCAATAAAGAGATAATAACGCCTAGACCTTACTGGTATAGTAAAGGAAATCTTCCCCAATAGCTCAGGGCAGTTAGATGTCTCTGTTCAAGTGATAGATATGTTGTTTCCTACACATACTTAGATATCGACTAGATTCATATTGGCATTTGGATCGAAAGCAGAGATATTTTATGAATTTCCGTTGAAAAGCCTCAATCCTATCAATGAAAACTCTGTATCGATGATTCCATATTTGTGTGGCATATTCAAGATAACTCCGAACAAGACTACAGTAAAGTATTTTGAAAGTTTTCACAATCCTAAGGCACGGGTGGCCTCATCAATTACGTTGTCTACATGCTTATCAAATAAGAGTTTGGAGTGGTAAATAACTCCGAGATCTCTAATATAGTTATATGTAATAAGTATATACATATAAGTATATAAGTTAGTCAAGCGAGTTGTTGACCTTTAAGTATATTTTCTCCTTTTGTGTTTTGAAAGTCGATCTTTCAAGCCGGGAGAAATGGTTTCGCTACTTTTATTGTTAACAGGGCTTAGATGCATAAAGTCAATTGATGAAATAAAAAAAATAATGATTTGATATTGGAGTGAAAAACAAATCTGCAAATCATTTTTTTATATAATTATATTGGACGCGTCATGCCAGGCTTCGCAGAACAGCTTTATTGTAACGAACCATGTAGTTCTAATTGGGAATTCGAAATTCTCTTATAGTGTGCTTGAGAATTCTTTAGTTTCGTTTAGCATTTGTATGATTTGATCTTTTTGTATTCGTAAAGTTCCGATATTCAAAAGTCCCGGAAAATTTGTTCCGATAAAATGTCAGAGATTTCATGCAGTGTCCATGCTCATAACTCCAACTGCACCTACACAAATATTAACAATAAAATTTTGTAGATAATTAAATCAGTTACATTTTTAATAATTTTTATGTTTACCTCTTTGTAAAAATCACTTTAATCTCAAATTCCTCAGCACGCGTAGCACACACGCAGTCCAAAGAGATTTTTATTTAATTTGTATAGCCATTGTCTTCTCTTTGGTTATATAGTAGACGCGTCTATACTTGACCAATTTTTGAAACTTAAATTGGTTAAGTATAGACGCGACCACTATACATTGTAACATCCCCCCTTTCTGCACCGTCCACCCTTCTTTTAAACGCAGTCTCTTATTAATTGTGATGGCCAAATAAAATAGATCGTCTAGTAAATTAGAACTCCTACTACTTGTGAAACCAGTAACCCTAATTCTAGAGGTATGAGTAAGAAGTGCTGTCAACTTTGACTATAGATTTTAAACAAGGAATGTTTTAAAATGAATATTTAGTAATTTTAAATTTCAATAAAAGATATATACTTAAATATGTCCCCACTAACAAGAATGATACAGATTAATATCCATTAAATGATTAATAACCTTATAAAGCAGATTCATATAATAAAATGTCATAGTATATTTTGAGTATTGACTAAAATGAAATAAAAATTATAAATATTAAAATAATAAAAGGATAATTTGATATTCATAAAATTTTGGGGAAGAAACCCCTACCACTTGATTCGGTCTTCTACCCAGATAATTCTACGAAACCAATTAATTTGTAGTTCTGATAATCGTTTATAAAAAGAGTAGCGTATAAGTAGTCTGAATTGGATTTAGTCATAGATTCACCGGATTGGGATGGGGTATGACCGATCAGGATGGGATTATAGTTTGTGAATGACATTCAACTGTCTCATCAGTCAATATCTGATATTTATGTAGTAAGATATATAGAAAACTATAAACATACACAATGAAGTTTCACTGGTTGTTTATGTTACTCTTTATGTGTTTCAATAAAGACTTATTTGTCTTTTAGTAATGCACAATAGCATAGCATGAAGTATTAAATATTTCTGCACATCCATAGAAGTGCGTAAGTAGCATGATTCATTTTAAGGTTAATGAATTGACCTTCAATCTACCATCAGCAGATCCAAACATGATATTGTTACTTCGTAAAGTGCGAAGATATAAGTATATGTATCCGTATAGTAATATAAATATGCACATCTGAATAGAGCATAACGGTGAATTTCCGTTCTATTGCTTCATTCTGGCGTTATGTGAACATTGGCGGTGGCTTTGCGACGGCTTATTCCATAATTTAATCAAAGGTAATTAATTAATAACTATTGTATTAATAAAATTAACCATGACCGCCTTCCATGATTGCAATACAAGGTCTAGGGAAATTGAACCTTTATCATCATTCAGTTAAGACGAGAATTGCAGGTTTGTTTAGTTAAATTCTGAATTCTCGACATCGAGTCGAACATATCAAATTTAAAACCTTGTTGCAGAAATTAGTCAACTCAGTAACTACTTTCAATAAGTTTATAGTCTCATTGACTCCAAATACTACAAAGTAGTGCTATATTAATATTTCAAACTTCATTCCACGACACTGGAATAACCACAAATTGAATATTAATTCAAACTCTCAATTTCATTCAACATAAATATGAATAATGTGACAGTTGACTGACTTTATCTAGGATTCAGGTAAAAATAGAGTATATAAGGACAGATATTACTTAATACGAGAAGTAACTAAATTTCTTTAAATAACAGACATTAACAGGGAGAGGGATAGGAGTAAATAAATAAGGAATAAAATGTTAGTAAAACATAAGTATACTCTATTGAGAACCCCATAATATTCTATTTTTTTATTACCTAGTTATTTATATATAAATATATATATGACGAAGGAGGAGCAGCATCAGGGTTTTTAGAAACTGTGATGTCAGCATTGCTGACATTACGATTATCATCTGCCATAGACCTAGGACCCTAACCACCTTGGGAAAAACGAAGCTACAATTGGGCAGAGAAAGCTAAAAGGAATGAAAGAAAATAACAAAGAGAAAATAAATCAGTAAGAATACTTAGCTCGTTATTTATTTTTCGACCAGCCCACAGCAACGTCTCCGCCAAAAGTGACGTATTTTTGCACGCGGTGAATTGAGGCAAACAAAAAAGCGCGAAGCGCCACCTTATTGGAAGCTCGTATATCGTCCACCAATCAGAACAAGCCGCGCGCTCTTGCCTAGATTCACAGCCTTTACAAATTGTAGTCATTGAGACCCTTTATAATTAAACAGCCATTGCTTATAAGATTAATCACAATGTTAACTTAAGTAATTCAATTTATGATTTTAGCTAATGATCACAATTAACTGCAGATCACTTACACACAATAATAATAAAACTCAATAGGTTTCTCGGAACAACGAAATAGCACCAAACCACGCGGTGTACGCATTTTAAACACTTTATAATCGGACAACGCTTAATTACGTAAACAAATGTAGTTTGACAAAAGATTAATTGCGAAAACTAATTTAGATAATAATAACGTTCATAACAATTGATGGATTCATCAATGGTTATAAACGACTGTTTATTCATCACTAATCTGTTGCTTAGTGATGAATAAACAGGAAGTACATGGGTATCGCTTATCGAACTAAACACTGATTAATTAAAAAGAGATAAATCGTCACACACGACAAACTATGATTAGCATTGAACGGTATAGAAATATTAAAAATCATAAGAAGATCCTAATTAGGCAATTATAGAATCAAAGTAATTTTATCGTTGCTGTCGCGACAAAGTTGCGCCGATATATATATACACAGTCAGGTCATAAGTTCTGTCACACAATAAAAACTTTTGAATTTAGAACGCTGGCCACAAAAAAGTTTATTGAATTCGAATTTCGAATTTTTCATGAAAATAAAAATGTGTACTTTTTAGAATTTTCCTCATTTTTAAATATGGAGTGGACACTTAAAGAAGACCGTGTCGCAGTTATTGCGTTGCATCGTTGCGGTTACGCGCCAATTCAGATTTTCGACTTACTGAGAAATTTGAATATAACCAAAAGATTCGTTTATCGTACCATAAAACGATACAATGAAGACTCTAGTGTAGATGACAGGTCAAGAAGTGGTCGCCCTCGCTCGACTCCAGCAATGATAAAAGCTGTGAAGGCGCGAATTCAATGTAATCCCATATGTAAGCAGAAACTGTTGGCCCTTCAGATGGGGTTAAGCAGGACCACGGTGAAAAGGGTGTTAAATGAAGACTTAGGGCTTAGGGCATATCGAAGAAAAACAGGACATCGTTTGGACGCTCGTTTAATGGACCTGAGACTGAAGAGATGCCGCGCTTTGTTGAAGCGGTACGCGGGAAAAAAGCATCGGGAAATTCTTTTTTCGGATGAAAAAATTTTCACCGTGGAAGAGAGCTACAACAAACAAAATGATAAGGTACGCACACAGCAGTGAAGAAGCGAGCAACCGTATTCCGCGTGTCCAACGAGGTGATTTTCCATCCTCGCTCATGGTTGGGAGTCTCTTATTGGGGCTTAACTGAGGTACATTTTTGTGAGAAAGGCGTAAAAACGAATGCAGTTGTGTATCAAAATACAGTCCTCAAGAACCTTGTGAAACCTGTTTCTCATACCATGTTTAATAACAGGCAGTGAGTATTCCAACAAGATTCTGCGCCAGCTCATAGAGCAAAAAGCACACAAGACTGGCTGGCGGCGCGTGAAATCGACTTCATTCGGCACGAAGACTGGCCCTCCTCCAGTCCAGATTTGAGTCCGTTAGATTACAAGATATGGCAACACTTGGAGGAAAAGGCTTGCTCAAAGCCTCATCCTGATTTAGAGTCACTCAAGGCATCCTTGATTAAGGCAGCCGCCGATATTGACATGGACCTCGTTCGTGCTGCGATAGACGACTGGCCGCGCAGAATAAAGGCCTGTATTCAAAATCGCGGGGGTCATTTTGAATAAATTTTATTATCATAAGAATATATGTTTTATTAAGTTCATTTTGCTATATAAATGTTTACATAAATAATAAACATGTCTAAATTATTTCATATTGCACATGTGACAGAACTTATGACCTGACTTTGTATATATATAATTATTTAAACCGAATATTTTCTATTACCCTGGTGGATTTAAAAAAACTGATTTCCGCCTGTCCTGAATATATTGATTACCGTGTTGTCCGAAATAGTTTTCCCCTTTTTATAACAGAAAATCAAGAGTTTAAGAAACCCAATAATCGCTGCATAGTAGGTAGTTAAAACTCGACAAAACACAAAACCTTCCTGCAACCTCAATCAAAATAAAACAGTAAAAGTTTCTAGAAAACACAGTTCAAATAACGTTCAAATTATTCAATTAAAGAATCTAGGAAACACAATAATAATCTGGTTACCGCCTGTCCTGAATATAATGGTTACCGTGTTGATTGAAATAGTTTTCCCCGTTTTATAATGGAAAATTAAGAGTTTATGAAACCCAACGATTGCTGCATAGTAGGTAGTTGAAACCCGATAAAACACAAAAACTTCCTGAAAAATCAAATTAAAATAAACAGTAAAAGATTCTCGAAAACACCGTTCAAATAACCTTGAAATTAATCAATTAAAGAATCTAGGAAACACAATAATTATCTGGTTACCGCCTGTCCTGAATATAATGGTTAACGTGTTGATTGAAATAGTTTTCCCCGTTTTATAATGGAAAATTAAGAGTTTATGAAACTCAATGATTGCTGCATAGTAGGTAGTTAAAACCCGATAAAACACAAAACCTTCCTGAAAAATCAAATTAAAATAAAACAGTAAAAGATTCTAGACAACACAGTTCAATTAACGTTGAAATTAATGAATTAAAGAATCTAGGAAACATAATAATTATCATTTAAATCAACCAGTAGAAGATTCTAAAAAAAACACCAAACACACTGTAACTACCCTCCCCCTCGACGTTTTTGAAATAATATGAATAAACCCTACGAGTTAACCGAACGATTCTATGAATAGTAAATTTAAATATATAACCAGCTAACCATTAATTTAATGTCAGACGGAATTTAACCCTCACGCATTTTTATTGGAATATTTCTCCAATTGGAAAGATTCTATTACCAACGATTGCGAGTATCTTATTTAGATGATTTGGCCAAAGTAGTGGGTGATCGTCTATGGGAAGGATTGCAGACGTTGTGATAGTAATAACCTTAAGTTCTTTTTAGAGTGGTTTTGTTTAAACAGTATTGTCATGAGGTTCCCCAGCCTGTGATGAATATAAGTGACATAAAAATATTGATAAGTATCGAGTCCGTGCTTATTAGAATAAATTCCAAGTAAATAACCATTTTTAAAAGGCATTTTGATTACATGTGTTTATAAAGGAGGGTTTGTGCTAGAGCTCACGTCCAGAAGGGACACGGGCCCTAAGGTCGGGCCTCTTAACCCCGCCCGACGCCAGTGGAGGTCAACCGAGTTCTACGGACCCAAGACAGACGAAGTTAGATTTAGCTAAGCAAAATAAGCTTAAATTTTATAAAATAATGCTTACAACCACCCAAAATTGTAAACACAATTTATAAGTAAACATAGGGTTAACTATGTGTTCATTAGTACGCTTTTGGCGTTATCTTTCACCTGTTTCGGGGCCATCCTCCTCCCACGCTCCCATACACAATCTACGTGACTGCATTATTTTAAGACTGCTGAAGACCTGGAATTAGCCAACTGAATACACCAGCACCTAGAGACCGTCTGAATCCACTCAAAGTTAGTTTACCTGCCAATCAACTACATATAGACTATTTGGGTTATATTTTTTTATATGATTTGATATTGTGATATCTCTCATCCATCAGTCCAACATGTTTGTTGATCGGTTACGGGATATTTTTATTTGCACCTACCCGTCTCTTAAGTTTTATTCCGTAACCATGTTGATGTTCATCCAGATATTTTATATACAAATTAGTTTTAAGACATGTGAATTCAGCGCAACTACTTAGGTCACTAGATTGATAATGTAGCGTGTGTGTAGGTTTGATTCTATCGGATTTCAGGCCATCCACAGGCATTCTACAGCGAAGTAAACTTCACTCTAAACAGGGGCGTTGAGCGTCCCTGAATGATGCGACCAGGGTCTGTACTACAATGTCAAATCAATCCGAATTGTACAAATCCATCCTTTAATCGGGGTATGCGAGTAGTTCTCCAGTCCATGAGTAAGAAGAAGTCTAGGCACTACGTGCCTACGACAAAGGTATGAACCAGATAGTACTCAAAGCAGTGACAGCCTTTGGAAAATGGAAAGCACAAGTTCGTTCGAATTACAATGCAGTAAGAATGATCGACCTTCTGAATCGGAGGCTTTTCAGAAGGGGAGAATGACTGCTAATAAACCTTAGGCCGGGTAGAATCTAGTAGAGTGTTCTTATAGTAATGTCAGCTTCTTGTAGAGTAAATTTGTATGTGTGTGTTTTGTGAATGACCAAGTAACCACGTCAATCTACATGCTATATGGAATTAGAATATGTTTGTCATTTAATGTAAAGTTAGGTAGGCCAACCAACATGATATACGGTCAAGAAAAGAAAGATCAAGACAGCCACAATCAAAAAAATATTTAGTTTGTTAGATAGTTTTATAAGTATTTAGGTATTTCAAGAGTGAGAAGGAAATAACGTAATTATTTGTAATCATACGAATTTCAGATACTTGTTTGTTACATAAACCTAAATAATCGTGTTTGTCTCCCTAACTACATAACCTCGACAACCTAGGTTTAGCCGCAACTAAACTCCTGTCTAGCCTAGTCTAAAACCCTAGTGTTATACCACGTCCATCATCGACACCACTCGAAAATGGTTGAGTTTGATTTGAATGTATTTGTATGTTTAATGACTGTGTGTGTGGGAATTTCAAAACTCGCCACACGAAAGGAATGAGTAGAGGATTAGCCCGCGAATATCCTAAGAGCCAATCCAGGAACCCTATGGTGAAGGAAAAAGGAAATTAGGGTCGCTCCAAGCCCAGACTCAGACTCAGATCAATTATCTACAAGTTCTTATCTAACGACCCAAGGATAGTTTTGGAATTTGGGGTAGGTTGATTTAAAGGAAAGGAACCGAGGTATATCTCGGCGCTTCAGACACTCACGAAAATCCACTGCAACACGCAATCACAACTCTCCCAGTTCAAGACGCGTAAAACGGCGAATCGAACTGTATAGAATTCCCGAAAGACGTGTGTCACAGTAGTTTGACGCGGAGACTGAATGGCTCCCCCTCTGAGTCTTAACTCACACTTCACTCGACGACCAGCAACAAAAAGCCCCCTCTCATCTCGACCCATCCCTTTTATATTTTCTCTTCCCACCAAAACGTCCTACCCCAGGCATGCTCGCCAAACCACATCTCAAACTCCGCGAGTCATTCTCATTGGTTCGTTTCGTTTCCTTTCGAAACTCAGTGCTCTGATTGGTTACTGGTCTACACCGTATACACACTTTATATTTTAGATCACACAGTTCAGCTAGAAATAGACTCTATAACATCATAAAATAATCTAAATAAAATAATACTCATTTTTTTTCTACATAAAACATGTTATTGCAGTTATAGTGAATAAAATTCTAATTTGAGTTAAACCATCTGGAATTTAAAGGCGATCGACTGCCATCTGTACCTCCATCATTGAACTAACTACGCATCTGTTTGACCCACCAAACTACATCGTAACTAAACACCCTTACGTATGAGTTTCGATTGAATGAGCCATGGCAAATGCGACACTTCAAAACAACATCACAAATGTGTAAAATGGTCATAATTCGACATCCACTGAAAGCACCGGTGAAGTTAAACCATATTCATTTTAAATTTATGATTCACAAATTATTTCATAGCTCTTAAAGTTTATCCACATTTTGGAGATTTTTAAAAAAAAATATATTTCTACCTACTGAGAAATAAACCAAATGTTTGTTTCGTCACACCATCCATTCAAAGATGTCGCTTTTTTATTTCATAATTAATCTGGCGCATTCTACGTATAGATTTCTAGACTAGATAAATAATGACGATTGTAGAAGTAATAGGCAAGTACTGTGACGACATATTCAGTAGTTTAAACAAGGTAGAAAACATTTACAAGATGCATGATAAGCAATTAAGTCCTTAAATTTAATTAGCACAACCCGACACTTCCGAATAGCTATTCAGAAAGGACCCACAAATTAATAACCCAAAACCGAAATCAAAATAGAAAAAGAAAAGTTGACAACGGAGAATCGAACCTCGAACCTTAATATTTCAAGTCTGGTAACAACGCGATGAGCCACTTGAGCTTATATGAGGCATTGTGAAATTTGCGATGCCTTCGATAACCACTAATCTCCATAGTTATGTTTATACCAAATTTATCTTGCCGCTTAATTGAGCATTGGTCAACACCAATCTTACATCACCGTTATTTGATTGGTTTAAGAATATTTGGCTTCTCTTTTTGCAGTTCATAGTTGAATCATTAAATCACGTTGCCCAAACCTACCAACGCCTGCCAACTTTTTATAGCAAATAAAAAAATGTGTCTCAGATCTTTACATTTCCGTTACAACATCAACATTTAAAATTAAGTTGGTAATGAATTCAATTTGAGAATTAAAAGTTTATTTGGTAATTTAAAATATCTTCAATTGTGTTAAATCTATAAGTAAGTTATTGTACAGTTAGGAACTAGTAAAAACTTACCAAGTTATGATAATAATCTTTATCTTGCAATAATATTTCAGTAACATTCAGCCCTTCCGGAGTTTTTATTGGGAATTCAAAATCCTCTTTCGGTGTGGTTGAGACTTCTTTAGTTTGTTTAGCATTTGTATGATATGACTATTTTGTGATCTTAAAGTTCCGATATTTAAAAGTCCCCGAAATTTTGTTCCGATAAAATGTCAGAGAACTCACGCCGTATCCATGCTCACAACGCCACCTGTACCTACATAAAAATTAGGTTTTTTTTTTTAGATAATTAAGTCTGCGCCTCGCTTTATATAGGCGCGCCATGCTGCCTGCCCCACGGCTGCCTGCCGAAGCCGCTAACAATATCATAATTAATAAGTAGGAATAAATAATTACAAAATTATTAACAGCAAGGTCTGTGTTGAGCCAGATTAACACCATACAGTCCCGTCATTTAAGTAATCTTGAGTAATCTTGTTAAAATCACTTTAATCTCAAATTTCTCAGCACGAACGCGTTTAACGCTACGTTAAACGCGTTCGAGCAGTTTAAAGAGATTTTTATTTTATTTTTACAGCCATTGTCTTCTCCGTGGGGACCACAGAACATTTTTAAATGTTCTGTGGTGGGGACTATATACCTATATAGTTTACGCGTCTATACCTGGCCAATTTTTCAAACTTTAATTGATTAAGCATAGACGCGACAACTATACATCAACATTTAAAATTTGATTGGTAATCAATTTAAAAAAATAACTTGCCATAACTATTTTGTTTTAATTTCGTCTTATTTGTCAAGGAATAACAAAATGGTGTAGTCATATTTTACAGGGTTGATAAGAACATCATTCTGAAGAACTTTCACTATGAAACCGATTTTATTAGAGCAACTTTATTTTTCACATACACTTTGGGGCGGGCGATAAGCTATGATGTGTATGGAGAAGTGAAAAATTAAGTTGCTCTGATCAATTTGGTTTCATAACCCCCTAAAATGTTACTTCACCTATCTGTTACACCCTTTATATAGGGTCAGTAGGTAGGTACTATATTAGTCTTTATAGACTTATCTATAACGTCATATGATGACGTCTCTCTTACGTCACCTGATGACGTCTCTCTAACGACATCTGATGACGTCTCTCTAACCTCACCTGATAACGTCTCTCTAATGTCACCTAATGACGTCTCTCGAACCTCACCTGATGACGTATCTCTCACGTCACCTGATGGCGTCTCTATAACGTCATCTGATGACGTCTTTCTAATGTTACCTGATGACGTGTCTGTTGTCTACCACAATTGTTATAAAAGTAAATAACCCGACTGCATTTTCTATCAATACCACACAAACTCATAAATGTACCTGGTTCTGTACATGGAGTGTGAAAGTAGCCGCACCAATAACCCGTGGAACCTAGATTTAGATTTTGCCTCAATGCTTACTGAAAAACCTGTAAAATGAAAAATACCGCTTATCAGACGAAATAATTATATTAAGAATTAGAAAACAGAATTTTTTGTTTTAGTCTGTCGCTTCAATTCGCCACATTCGTCCAGTGTGGACCGGCCTCACTACACAGTGTTGTCGATACGTAAAAAACAATTGGCACCATTTAAGTTTTGAGAAAAAACTTTGAGTAATACGTCGTTGGTTTTATAAATCCTTTTCTTGGTTAAGTTATAAAACATTATTATCTTTGGAACAGATACGGTTTTAAACGCTACCAGTATTTTATTTACGGTTAAAAATGTACTAAAGTTTAGTTATATATGACGAAGGAGGAGCAGCATCAGGGTTTTTAGAAACTGTGATGTCAGCATTGCTGACATCACGATTATCATCTGCCATAGACCTAGGACCCTAACCACCTTGGGAAAAACGAAGCTACAATTGGGCAGAGAAAGCTAAAAGGAATGAAAGAAAATAACAAAGAGAAAATAAATCAGTAAGAATACTTAGCTCGTTATTTATTTTTCGACCAGCCCACAGCAACGTCTCCGCCAAAAGTGATGTATTTTTGCACGCGGTGAATTGAGGCAAACAAAAATGCGCGAAGCGCCACCTTAGTGGAAGCTCGTATATCGTCCACCAATCAGAACAAGCCGCGCGCTCTTGCCTAGATTCACAGCGTTTACAAATTGTAGTCATTGAGACCCTTTATAATTAAACAGCCATTGCTTATATTATTAATCACAATGTTAACTTAAGTAATTCAATTTATGATTTTAGCTAATGATCACAATTAACTGCAGATCACTTACAAACAATAATAATAAAACTCAATAGGTTTCTCGGAACAACGAAATAGCACCAAACCACGCGGTGTACGCATTTCAAACACTTTATAATCGGACAACGCTTAATTACGTAAACAAATGTAGTTTGACAATAGATTAATTGCGAAAACTAACTTAGATAATAATAACGTTCATAACAATTGATGGATTCATCAATGGTTATAAACGACTGTTTATTCATCACTAATCTGTTGCTTAGTGATGAATAAACAGGAAGTACATGGGTATCGCTTATCGAACTAAACACTGATTAATTAAAAAGAGATAAATCGTCACACACGACAAACTATGATTAGCTTTGAACGGTATAGAAATATTAAAAATCATAAGAAGATCCTAATTAGGCAATTATAGAATCAAAGTAATTTTATCGTTGCTGTCGCGACAAAGTTGCGCCGATACGGCCATTCTGAGAGGCGGTGCGCGCTCTGCACCAGCCGCCAAATTTGATCTGTGAAGGAGAAACATTTTTCTTTTTGAACTAGGTATCTGTCCACCGAATTACCTAGTTTAAAGGGCATGATTTCGAAAGCAATGAAAAGTTATTAATAATTTAGATTTGCATTAAAAGTAATTGTTTGTCTCATTTGTAAAACTCATCGTAAAATAATGACAGGTTGCAATTATTGATTATTCGGTGAACGTCTCAATACGTCAACTAACGTTGTATGTATTTTAGGAATAGGAATGAAGCTGTGCTCTGGGCGGTCTCGTACGCCGTGGTACACAGAGGCTCAAAAGGATATTGGTATAAGGTCGATGCTGTGCTCTAGGTCAATGACCGTGGTACACAGGGGCTCTGAAATAAATGGGAAAATAATATTGCTCTCGTGGATTGTTTTAAAGGGAATGATGCTGTGCTCTGGGCGGTCTTGTACGCCGTGGTACACAGAGGCTCTAAAGGATATTGGATTAAGGTCGATGCTGTGCTCTAGGTCAATGACCGTGGTACACAGGGGCTCTGAAATAAATGTGAAAATAATATTGCTCTCGTGGATTGTTTTAATGGGAATGATGCTGTGCTCTGGGCGGTCTCGTACGCCGTGGTACACAGAGGCTCTAAAGGATATCGGATTAAGGTCGATGCTGTGCTCTAGGTCAATGACCGTGGTACACAGGGGCTCTGAAATGAATGGGACTTGTAATTGTTTTGTAACCTCTCACAGCTACACTGTTCCTATACTTACAGGGTAGTAGAGGCAACTAGGAATGGAAAATATTGTTGATTAAAAAATAATAATAAAGAAGATAGGTAGGTAGGTTATTCAACTTACCTAGGATTTTGTCAACAGCTCTCTTGTCTCATCCAGGTTAGATCTCGAGGTGGAAGGCACGGGCTCAGGTGCCTCATTTTGTGCAGTTGCGTCGGCTGCAGCGCTGTGGTCATCGTCAGCACCCGCCGATACGGTCACATGCTCTCCCGGCTGCGGCGCTCGACGCAGCTGATCGTGCGCAACCTTACGGGGTCGTCCTCTGCCAACAACTTTTTTTACAATGTAACGGTCATTTTCTAGAACCCTGTATATTTCATAGGTGATTAATTTCCACGCCTACCGAACGGCGTGGAATCTTGAGGGGGTGGGTTTTTGCCTGTACGGGAGAAAAGAAGTGAGTCTTGATTGTTACTGACCTTGGTCGCCGTAGACAGGAAATCGAAAGCTCGATTCGAGACAGGAATACGGGATAAGGGCACAAGTTGGGTAGGATTGGGAATGAATCTCACTGTCGCTCCCCGACCCTGTCGCCGGCGTGCTGCCTGCCGACACGTGGAGTCGCCGTCCGATACGACGATGTCCAATCAACACGGATCACTTAACCGAATCCACTTATTTCCCGACGATGTTTATGATGAGCACTCCGACCAGGCCCGACGCCTGTATTACAACGATTGTTACACCGAATTACAATCAATGGCCCGATGCCTGAGCAGACATCTTTGTTCTCCCGACGAGAAAAAATAACCTCCAATTTCTCCTCTCGTTTCGATACGAGTGACAGCTGCGGCTCTGTTTCCGTTCCGAGTCGCGCAACAAGAGGAGGTGCGTTCCGAAGCATAAATATTAAACAATAGGGCTCACTGTATTTTGGGTCCATTGATGTTTGATTGCGAGGGTTATTTTTTATTAGTACGTAGTCGCCTCTTTGAAAAGGATGAATGCGTGCTTTCCGTTCGTCAAAGCGTAGTTTATCTTTGTCGGCATTGGTTATCATTCGTTGTTGAACGTGTTGCTGTAGACGATCAATGTCAACAGTTTCTTCCTCGATATTTACCAGGTTCAGCAGCTCCGGCGGTACACAGTGTGTACGCCTTGTTAGCAGTGTCAAGGGTGCTACACCCGTTACTCTGTGAGCGGTGCAGTTCATCGCCAGTTGTAGTCCTTCGAGGGCAGTATGCCAGAGCTCAGTCTCATAATTCTTTATCATGATTAAGGCGTTTTTGAGTGTAGCCATGACCCTCTCAACCTGCCCATTCGCTCGGCTTACTCCTGGCGATATAGTATGTATGTTGACGCCATACCGATCGCAGTAGATCTTAAAGTCTCCGAGGAACTCGCGGCCGCCGTCGACAATCACTTGTGGACCGGCGTGCCAAACAGGTGCACAGCTCGTTTCAAAGCTGCCAGAGTGCAGCTAGGGTTTTTGTTGGTAGCGTAATCCAAAAGTACATACTTTGAGTAGGCATCGATGGTGACAATCACGTACTCATGGTCGTTGGTGGTGCCTAGTTTTCCAGTGATGTCCATATGGACCACCTGAAAGGCGACATTGGGCTTCTGTATCGGATGGAGTTGAGTCTGCACTGCACCCGATGGGCCTTTTGATGTTCTGCATGTCACGCAATTATCAACAAATGTACGTACCACCGAGCTCATTTTGGTAAACCAGTAAGATTCCTTGATCTTCTGTAAAGTCTTCTCCCATCCGGTATGCTTGAGCGCGTTATGGTAAGTGTTGATGAGGCTCCATTGGAACGCTTTTGGTACGACAACTGCCTTTTTCTGACCCAGCACTTGATACTGGTAGACTCTCTTCAGTACTCCATCTTCAAGCAAGTAATCTTGAACAGGCTTACCACCAGCCAGGGTGTCGATGAGAGGACGTAATGTTCCATCTCGACGTTGCTCCACCTTCACCCAGTCTAAGTCTTTGTTCATCACGTTTACCTGCAGTGTTTTAGGGTTACGACTGAAGAAGTCTGCGTGTTGGAGCCTCTCACCTTTTCTTTACTCCACCTCGAAATCGTAATTCTGCAAGAAGGCCCACCAGCGATACACGCGAGGCAAGAGTTCTTTCTTGTTTTTAGACGCCTTCAGGGCGTTGCAGTCCGTGATGACCTTGAATTTCCTTCCGTAAAGGTACTGACGGAAGTGCTTTATGGCTCGCACAACTGCCAGGGTCTCCAGCTTGTAGGAGTGGTAGCGGCTTTCTGCATCAGTTGTACGCATGCTCATATAAGCGACTGCATGTTGGCGCCCGTCTATTACCTGAATGAGAACGGCGCCATATCCAAGGCTACTTGCATCTGTATACAGTTCTATGGCAGCATCCTCCCTGAATATGGTCAGTACAGGTGCAGATGTAAGGTGCTGGATGACTTCAAGGCGCGCTGCTTCCTGTCGCTCCGTCCACTCCCATTTTGCGTCCTTTTTAGTAAGCTCGTAGAGCGGGATCATGATCCTTGAAAAGTTAGGTATAAAGCATCGGAAGTAGCTAGCGAGGCCGTTTAACTGCCTAACCTGTTTTACTGTTGTTGGAATGGGTGATTTCAGTAAAGCTTCCACTTTGCGTGAGCTAGGGCGGACTTCACCATCCGAAATGACATTGCCTAGGTACTCAATGGATCGTTTGAAAAGGGTAGATTTCTCCACATTGATAGAGAAACCCGCCCATTCCAGTGAGATCAGGATTTGTTCGAGGTGTGACATACCTTGCGAGAAATCTGTGCATTTACTAAGGACGTCATAAACGTAGACCTGGGCTATGCCGGCACTGCCCAGCAACGGTTGAAGTGCCCTGTTAATACAACGCTGATAGACAGAGCAGGCATTGCTCAGACCGAAGGGCATGGTAAGATATTCGTATAAACCGTCTGGGGTGACGAATGCGGTCTTTTCAATCGAAGGCTCCGCTACAGGGATCTGGTGAAATCCTGACGCCATGTCCAGAGTACTGTAGTAATATCCGTGAGCTAATTGATCTATTTGGTCCGAAATTAATGGAAGAGGGTAGTGATCACGTAGGGTATTTGTGTTTAATTCCCGGTAGTCAACACAAAGGCGATCATCCCCGTTCTTCTTTTTAACAAGGATGATCGGGCTTGAGTACGGGGACTTGCTCTCCCGAACTATATTGAACTCGAGCAATTCTTTAATTATCTCCTGCACCTTTGCTCTTTCAACTGGACTGAGGCGGTATGGCCTACGTTCTACGTACTTATCCGGGTTTTTCAAACGGATCTCTAATTCGCCGGTATTCACGCGCGTTTTCGGGAAACCACGGATAAATACGTGTGCGTATTTATTGAGCAAGATCTTTAATTGCTCGATTTCACTACCGTTCGTAAGGTCACAATCTATTTTGTCAAAAATTGGATTATTAGAACGCAGATGCATCACTGTTTGTTGGCGAACCAATACAGCCCCGTTGGAAGTAACCAGCACGTTAAGATTTGTGTTCTTGATGAGGTCCATGCCAATCAAGAGGCCGGATGACATTTCGTAGTCTGGTATAACCAAAAATTCAAGTTCCACATTGACCTGATCAATAACACATATAGTTTTTAGAGTTGTTAGCGAAATAACGGGAAACTGACCGATACCTTTCAAGTAGTTTACAGCGTTAATTCTTCGCCCGGGCAGTTTGGCTGCGATTGACTCTCGAAAAACTGAGCACTCCGCTCCGCTATCAAACACTGCTTGGAATGATAAGTCACCAATAGTTACCTGCATTGGCGTAAGTGTCTTTTGTCCGATGCAGTTTACCTTGGAGATAACCGCTGCGTCTCGTCTAAAACAGTTATCAAAACTGTGCCCCACTTTATGGCAAAAAGTACAGGTCGGCCTTGAACCAACCGCGTCCCGATTGTTGTTTTGTTGTTGAACGTTTTCAGACGGCTTAAAACGGCAGTCACGAGCCTGGTGCCCAATTTTATTGCAATATTTACAGTGAAGCGGTGGTTGATTATCAAAACGCGTCCGCTTACTTGGCACTTGAGATGCGTTCGCTCCGTGAGGGCGTTTGGTTCTGATTGAGGAAGCCACCGAAATAAGCTCAGGGACCGAAGTGGCCCGGGCATTCAGCAACTCGATTCGAAGTCGTTCGTCACTCACACATCCGATGACTGCTTCAACTGCATCGCCGTTTTCGAGTTTGTCCTTAGTGACACGGCGCCACAACACCCATACTCGTGACAAAAATTCAGAAATATCCTTACTTACGTCGTAAGAGTGTTCACGAAATTTGACAATGTCTCGAGAGTAACGGTTTTCAGGTTCAAACGTAGTAATGAGATTTTCCTTGAGCTCCTCCCATGTTGATGTGGTTACAAGCCAATTATCAACCCACAATTTGGCCCTGCCTTTTAGCAAGCTTCCTACCTTCATACGGACTTCGAAATCGTTGAGGCTATTGCTTTTTATATTGCTTTAGTGATATGTTGACACCATTCTCGAACCCCAACGTTTGAATCAGGGTCGTAGGAAGGTAGAAAAATGTCGTTAATCCTTAACTTATTGTTGTTTTGTTGAGAGACGAGTCGCTCAGACATTTGTTTCATCGTCTCCATCATCTGAGTCAGCAATTCAGCCGGAAGATTTCCTAGGCCTTTACTAACAGTAGGAGACGTACCAGAATGACCAGCGGAAGTGGGATTCGATCCCACTTCTGATGACGAAGGAGGAGCAGCATCAGGGTTTTTAGAAACTGTGATGTCAGCATTGCTGACATCACGATTATCATCTGCCATAGACCTAGGACCCTAACCACCTTGGGAAAAACGAAGCTACAATTGGGCAGAGAAAGCTAAAAGGAATGAAAGAAAATAACAAAGAGAAAATAAATCAGTAAGAATACTTAGCTCGTTATTTATTTTTCGACCAGCCCACAGCAACGTCTCCGCCAAAAGTGACGTATTTTTGCACGCGGTGAATTGAGGCAAACAAAAAAGCGCGAAGCTCCACCTTAGTGGAAGCTCGTATATCGTCCACCAATCAGAACAAGCCGCGCGCTCTTGCCTAGATTCACAGCCTTTACAAATTGTAGTCATTGAGACCCTTTATAATTAAACAGCCATTGCTTATAAGATTAATCACAATGTTAACTTAAGTAATTCAATTTATGATTTTAGCTAATGATCACAATTAACTGCAGATCACTTACACACAATAATAATAAAACTCAATAGGTTTCTCGGAACAACGAAATAGCACCAAACCACGCGGTGTACGCATTTTAAACACTTTATAATCGGACAACGCTTAATTACGTAAACAAATGTAGTTTGACAATAGATTAATTGCGAAAACTAATTTAGATAATAATAACGTTCATAACAATTGACGGATTCATCAATGGTTATAAACGACTGTTTATTCATCACTAATCTGTTGCTTAGTGATGAATAAACAGGAAGTACATGGGTATCGCTTATCGAACTAAACACTGATTAATTAAAAAGAGATAAATCGTCACACACGACAAACTATGATTAGCATTGAACGGTATAGAAATATTAAAAATCATAAGAAGATCCTAATTAGGCAATTATAGAATCAAAGTAATTTTATCGTTGCTGTCGCGACAAAGTTGCGCCGATATATATATACACAGTCAGGTCATAAGTTCTGTCACATAATAAAAACTTTTGAATTTAGAACGCTAGCCACAAAAAAGTTTATTGAATTCGAATTTCGAATTTTTCATGAAAATAAAAATGTGTAATTTTTAGAATTTTCCTCATTTTTAAATATGGAGTGGACACTAAAAGAAGACCGTGTCGCAGTTATTGCGTTGCATCGTTGCGGTTACGCGCCAATTCAGATTTTCGACTTACTGAGAAATTTGAATATAACCAAAAGATTCGTTTATCGTACCATAAAACGATACAATGAAGACTCTAGTGTAGATGACAGGTCAAGAAGTGGTCGCCCTCCCTCTGTTAGGACTCCAGCAATGATAAAAGCTGTGAAGGCGCGAATTCAATGAAATCCCATACGTAAGCAGAAACTGTTGGCCCTTCAGATGGGGTTAAGCAGGACCACGGTGAAAAGGGTGTTAAATGAAGACTTAGGGCTTAGGGCATATCGAAGAAAAACAGGACATCGTTTGGACGCTCGTTTAATGGACCTGAGACTGAAGAGATGCCGCGCTTTGTTGAAGCGGTACGCGGGAAAAAAGCATCGGGAAATTCTTTTTTCGGATGAAAAAATTTTCACCGTGGAAGAGAGCTACAACAAACAAAATGATAAGGTGTACGCACACAGCAGTAAAGAAGCGAGCAACCGTATTCCGCGTGTCCAACGAGGTGATTTTCCATCCTCGCTCATGGTTTGGTTGGGAGTCTCTTATTGGGGCTTAACTGAGGTACATTTTTGTGAGAAAGGCGTAAAAACGAATGCAGTTGTGTATCAAAATACAGTCCTCAAGAACCTTGTGGAACCTGTTTCTCATACCATGTTTAATAACAGGCAGTGAGTATTCCAACAAGATTCTGCGCCAGCTCATAGAGCGAAAAGCACACAAGACTGGCTGGCGGCGCGTGAAATCGACTTCATTCGGCACGAAGACTGGCCCTCCTCCAGTCCAGATTTGAGTCCGTTAGATTACAAGATATGGCAACACTTGGAGGAAAAGGCCTGCTCAAAGCCTCATCCTGATTTAGAGTCACTCAAGGCATCCTTGATTAAGGCAGCCGCCGATATTGACATGGACCTCGTTCGTGCTGCGATAGACGACTGGCCGCGCAGAATAAAGGCCTGTATTCAAAATCGCGGGGGTCATTTTGAATAAATTTTATTACCATAAGAATATATGTTTAAGTTCATTTTGCTATATAAATGTTTACATAAATAATAAACATGTCTAAATTATTTCATATTGCACATGTGACAGAACTTATGACCTGACTATGTATATATATAATTATTTAAACCGAATATTTTCTATTACCCTGGTGGATTTAAAAAAACTGATTTCCGCCTGTCCTGAATATATTGATTACCGTGTTGTCCGAAATAGTTTTCCCCTTTTTATAATAGAAAATCAAGAGTTTAAGAAACCCAATAATCGCTGCATAGTAGGTAGTTAAAACTCGACAAAACACAAAACCTTCCTGCAACCTCAATCAAAATAAAACAGTAAAAGTTTCTAGACAACACAGTTCAAATAACGTTCAAATTATTCAATTAAAGAATCTAGGAAACACAATAATTATCTGGTTACCGCCTGTCCTGAATATAATGGTTACCGCGTTGATTGAAATAGTTTTCCCCGTTTTATAATGGAAAATTAAGAGTTTATGAAACCCAACGATTGCTGCATAGTAGGTAGTTGAAACCCGATAAAACACAAAAACTTCCTGAAAAATCAAATTAAAATAAAACAGTAAAAGATTCTCGAAAACACCGTTCAAATAACCTTGAAATTAATCAATTAAAGAATCTAGGAAATACAATAATTATCTGGTTACCGCCTGTCCTGAATATAATGGTTAACGTGTTGATTGAAATAGTTTTCCCCGTTTTATAATGGAAAATTAAGAGTTTATGAAACTCAATGATTGCTGCATAGTAGGTAGTTAAAACCCGATAAAATACAAAACCTTCCGGAAAAATCAAATTAAAATAAAACAGTAAAAGATTCTAGAAAACACAGTTCAATTAACGTTGAAATTAATCAATTAAAGAATCTAGGAAACATAATAATTATCATTTAAATCAACCAGTAGAAGATTCTAAAAAAAACACCAAACACACTGTAACTACCCTCCCCCTCGACGTTTTTGAAATAATATGAATAAACCCTACGAGTTAACCGAACGATTCTATGAATAGTAAATTTAAATATATAACCAGCTAACCATTAATTTAATGTCAGACGGAATTTAACCCTCACGCATTTTTATTGGAATATTTCTCCAATTGGAAAGATTCTATTACCAACGATTGCGAGTATCTTATTTAGATGATTTGGCCAAAGTAGTGGGTGATCGTCTATGGGAAGGATTGCAGACGTTGTGATAGTAATAACCTTAAGTTCTTTTTAGAGTGGTTTTGGTTAAACAGTATTGTCATGAGGTTCCCCAGCCAGTGATGAATATAAGTGACATAAAAATATTGATAAGTATCGAGTCCGTGCTTATTAGAATAAATTCCAAGTAAATAACCATTTTTAAAAGGCATTTTGATTACATGTGTTTATAAAGGAGGGTTTGTGCTAGAGCTCACGTCCAGAAGGGACACGGGCCCTAAGGTCGGGCCTCTTAACCCCGCCCGACGCCAGTGGAGGTCAACCGAGTTCTACGGACCCAAGACAGACGAAGTTAGATTTAGCTAAGCAAAATAAGCTTAAATTTTATAAAATAATGCTTACAACCACCCAAAATTGTAAACACAATTTATAAGTAAACATAGGGTTAACTATGTGTTCATTAGTACGCTTTTGGCGTTATCTTTCACCTGTTTCGGGGCCATCCTCCTCCCACGCTCCCATACACAATCTACGTGACTGCATTATTTTAAGACTGCTGAAGACCTGGAATTAGCCAACTGAATACACCAGCACCTAGAGACCGTCTGAATCCACTCAAAGTTAGTTTACCTGCCAATCAACTACATATAGACTATTTGGGTTATATTTTTTTATATGATTTGATATTGTGATATCTCTCATCCATCAGTCCAACATGTTTGTTGATCGGTTACGGGATATTTTTATTTGCACCTACCCGTCTCTTAAGTTTTATTCCGTAACCATGTTGATGTTCATCCAGATATTTTATATACAAATTAGTTTTAAGACATGTAAATTCAGCGCAACTACTTAGGTCACTAGATTGATAATGAAGCGTGTGTGTAGGTTTGATTCTATCGGATTTCAGGCCATCCACAGGCATTCTACAGCGAAGTAAACTTCACTCTAAACAGGGGCGATGAGCGTCCCTGAATGATGCGACCAGGGTCTGTACTACAATGTCAAATCAATCCGAATTGTACAAATCCATCCTTTAATCGGGGTATGCGAGTAGTTCTCCAGTCCATGAGTAAGAAGAAGTCTAGGCACTACGTGCCTACGACAAAGGTATGAACCAGATAGTACTCAAAGCAGTGACAGCCTTTGGAAAATGGAAAGCACAAGTTCGTTCGAATTACAATGCAGTAAGAATGATCGACCCTCTGAATCGGAGGCTTTTCAGAAGGGGAGAATGACTGCTAATAAACCTTAGGCCGGGTAGAATCTAGTAGAGTGTTCTTATAGTAATGTCAGCTTCTTGTAGAGTAAATTTGTATGTGTGTGTTTTGTGAATGACCAAGTAACCACGTCAATCTACATGCTATATGGAATTAGAATATGTTTGTCATTTAATGTAAAGTTAGGTAGGCCAACCAACATGATATACGGTCAAGAAAAGAAAGATCAAGACAGCCACAATCAAAAAAATATTTAGTTTGTTAGATAGTTTTATAAGTATTTAGGTATTTCAAGAGTGAGAAGGAAATAACGTAATTATTTGTAATCATACGAATTTCAGATACTTGTTTGTTACATAAACCTAAATAATCGTGTTTGTCTCCCTAACTACATAACCTCGACAACCTAGGTTTAGCCGCAACTAAACTCCTGTCTAGCCTAGTCTAAAACCCTAGTGTTATACCACGTCCATCATCGACACCACTCGAAAATGGTTGAGTTTGATTTGAATGTATTTGTATGTTTAATGACTGTGTGTGTGGGAATTTCAAAACTCGCCACACGAAAGGAATGAGTAGAGGATTAGCCCGCGAATATCCTAAGAGCCAATCCAGGAACCCTATGGTGAAGGAAAAAGGAAATTAGGGTCGCTCCAAGCCCAGACTCAGACTCAGATCAATTATCTACAAGTTCTTATCTAACGACCCAAGGATAGTTTTGGAATTTGGGGTAGGTTGATTTAAAGGAAAGGAACCGAGGTATATCTCGGCGCTTCAGACACTCACGAAAATCCACTGCAACACGCAATCACGACTCTCCCAGTTCAAGACGCGTAAAACGGCGAATCGAACTGTATAGAATTCCCGAAAGACGTGTGTCACAGTAGTTTGACGCGGAGACTGAATGGCTCCCCCTCTGAGTCTTAACTCACACTTCACTCGACGACCAGCAACAAAAAGCCCCCTCTCATCTCGACCCATCCCTTTTATATTTTCTCTTCCCACCAAAACGTCCTACCCCAGGCATGCTCGCCAAACCACATCTCAAACTCCGCGAGTCATTCTCATTGGTTCGTTTCGTTTCCTTTCGAAACTCAGTGCTCTGATTGGTTACTGGTCTACACCGTATACACACTTTATATTTTGGATCACACAGTTCAGCTAGAAATAGACTCTATAACATCATAAAATAATCTAAATAAAATAATACTCATTTTTTTCTACATAAAACATGTTATTGCAGTTATAGTGAATAAAATTCTAATTTGAGTTAAACCATCTGGAATTTAAAGGCAATCGATTGCCATCTGTACCTCCATCATTGAACTAACTACGCATCTGTTTGACCCACCAAACTACATCGTAACTTAACACCCTTACGTATGAGTTTCGATTGAATGAGCAATGGCAAATGCGACACTTCAAAACAACATCACAAATGTGTAAAATGGTCATAATTCGACATCCACTGAAAGCACCGGTGAAGTTAAACCATATTCATTTTAAATTTATGATTCACAACTTATTTCATAGCTCTTAAAGTTTATCCACATTTTGGAGATTTTTAAAAAAATATATATGTCTACCTACTGAGAAATAAACCAAATGTTTGTTTCGTCACACCATCCATTCAAAGATGTCGCTTTTTTATTTCATAATTAATCTGGCGCATTCTACGTATAGATTTCTAGACTAGATAAATAATGACGATTGTAGAAGTAATAGGCAAGTACTGTGACGACATATTCAGTAGTTTAAACAAGGTAGAAAACATTTACAAGATGCATGATAAGCAATTAACTTCTAGGACTTAAATTTAATTAGCACAACCCGACACTCCCGAATAGCTATTCAGAAAGGACCCACAAATTAATAACCCAAAACAAAAATCAAAATAGAAAAAGAAAAGTTGACAACGGAGAATCGAACCTCGAACCTTAATATTTCAAGTCTGGTAACAACGCGATGAGCCACTTGAGCTTATATGAGGCATTGTGAAATTTGCGATGCCTTCGATAACCACTAATCTCCATAGTTATGTTTATACCAAATTTATCTTGCCGCTTAATTGAGCATTGGTCAACACCAATCTTACATCACCGTTATTTGATTGGTTTAAGAATATTTGGCTTCTCTTTTTGCAGTTCATAGTTGAATCATTAAATCACGTTGCCCAAACCTACCAACGCCTGCCAACTTTTTATAGCAAATAAAAAAATGTGTCTCAGATCTTTACATTTCCGTTACAACATCAACATTTAAAATTAAGTTGGTAATGAATTCAATTTGAGAATTAAAAGTTTATTTGGTAATTTAAAATATCTTCAATTGTGTTAAATCTATAAGTAAGTTATTGTACAGTTAGGAACTAGTAAAAACTTACCAAGTTATGATAATAATCTTTATCTTGCAATAATATTTCAGTAACATTCAGCCCTTCCGGAGTTTTTATTGGGAATTCAAAATCCTCTTTCGGTGTGGTTGAGACTTCTTTAGTTTGTTTAGCATTTGTATGATATGACTATTTTGTGATCTTAAAGTTCCGATATTTAAAAGTCCCCGAAATTTTGTTCCGATAAAATGTCAGAGAACTCACGCCGTATCCATGCTCACAACGCAACCTGTACCTACATAAAAATTAGGTTTTTTTTTTTAGATAATTAAGTCTGCGCCTCGCTTTATATAGGCGCGCTGCTGCCCGCCCCACGGCTGCCTGCCGAAGCCGCTAACAATATCATAATTAATAAGTAGGAATAAATAATTACAAAATTATTAACAGCAAGGTCTGTGTTGAGCCAGATTAACACCATACAGTCCCGTCATTTAAGTAATCTTGAGTAATCTTGTTTAAATCACTTTAATCTCAAATTTCTCAGCACGAACGCGTTTAACGCTACGTTAAACGCGTTCGTGCAGTTTAAAGAAATTTTTATTTTATTTTTACAGCCATTGTCTTCTCCGTGGGGACCACAGAACATTTTTAAATGTTCTGTGGTGGGGACTATATACCTATATAGTTTACGCGTCTATACCTGGCCAATTTTTTAAACTTTAATTGATTAAGCATAGACGCGACAACTATACATCAACATTTAAAATTTGATTGGTAATCAATTTAAAAAAATAACTTGCCATAACTATTTTGTTTTAATTTCGTCTTATTTGTCAAGGAATAACAAAATGGTGTAGTCATATTTTACAGGGTTGATAAGAACATCATTCTGAAGAACTTTCACTATGAAACCGATTTTATCAGAGCAACTTTATTTTTCACATACACTTTGGGGCGGGCGATAAGCTATGATGTGTATGGAGAAGTGAAAAATTAAGTTGCTCTGATCAATTTGGTTTCATAACCCCCTAAAATGTTACTTCACCTATCTGTTACACCCTTTATATAGGGTCAGTAGGTAGGTACTATATTAGTCTTTATAGACTTATCTATAACGTCATTTGATGACGTCTCTCTTATGTCACCTGATGACGTCTCTCTAACGACATCTGATGACGTCTCTCTAACCTCACCTGATAACGTCTCTCTAATGTCACCTAATGACGTCTCTCTAACCTCACCTGATGACGTATCTCTCACGTCACCTGATGGCGTCTCTATAACGTCATCTGATGACGTCTTTCTAATGTTACCTGATGACGTGTCTGTTGTCTACCACGATTGTTATAAAAGTAAATAACCCGACTGCATTTTCTATCAATACCACACAAACTCATAAATGTACCTGGTTCTGTACATGGAGTGTGAAAGTAGCCGCACCAATAACCCGTGGAACCTAGATTAAGATTTTGCCTCAATGCTTACTGAAAAACCTGTAAAATGAAAAATACCGCTTATCAGACGAAATAATTATATTAAGAATTAGAAAACAGAATTTTTTGTTTTAGTCAGTCGCTTCAATTCGCCACATTCGTCCAGTGTGGACCGGCCTCACAACACAGTGTTGTCGATACGTAAAAAAACAATTGGCACCATTTAAGTTTTGAGAAAAAACTTTGAGTAATACGTCGTTGGTTTTATAAATCCTTTTCTTGGTTAAGTTATAAAACATTATTATCTTTGGAACAGATACGGTTTTAAACGCTACCAGTATTTTATTTACGGTTAAAAATGTACTAAAGTTTAGTTATATATGACGAAGGAGGAGCAGCATCAGGGTTTTTAGAAACTGTGATGTCAGCATTGCTGACATCACGATTATCATCTGCCATAGACCTAGGACCCTAACCACCTTGGGAAAAACGAAGCTACAATTGGGCAGAGAAAGCTAAAAGGAATGAAAGAAAATAACAAAGAGAAAATAAATCAGTAAGAATACTTAGCTCGTTATTTATTTTTCGACCAGCCCACAGCAACGTCTCCGCCAAAAGTGATGTATTTTTGCACGCGGTGAATTGAGGCAAACAAAAACGCGCGAAGCGCCACCTTAGTGGAAGCTCGTATATCGTCCACCAATCAGAACAAGCCGCGCGCTCTTGCCTAGATTCACAGCGTTTACAAATTGTAGTCATTGAGACCCTTTATAATTAAACAGCCATTGCTTATATTATTAATCACAATGTTAACTTAAGTAATTCAATTTATGATTTTAGCTAATGATCACAATTAACTGCAGATCACTTACACTCAATAATAATAAAACTCAATAGGTTTCTCGGAACAACGAAATAGCACCAAACCACGCGGTGTACGCATTTCAAACACTTTATAATCGGACAACGCTTAATTACGTAAACAAATGTAGTTTGACAATATATTAATTGCGAAAACTAACTTAGATAATAATAACGTTCATAACAATTGATGGATTCATCAATGGTTATAAACGACTGTTTATTCATCACTACTCTGTTGCTTAGTGATGAATAAACAGGAAGTACATGGGTATCGCTTATCGAACTAAACACTGATTAATTAAAAAGAGATAAATCGTCACACACGACAAACTATGATTAGCTTTGAACGGTATAGAAATATTAAAAATCATAAGAAGATCCTAATTAGGCAATTATAGAATCAAAGTAATTTTATCGTTGCTGTCGCGACAAAGTTGCGCCGATATATATTTTACAATGGTATCACTGCTGCATTTTTTTTCGGCAGCGAATGGAAAAACCGGCCAAGTCAGAGTCGGACTCGCGCACGAAGGTTTCCGTTCTATTATCTATAAAAACGGCAAAAAATTCCGTTGGTTGTATGAGAGCCCCCCTGAAATATTGATTTTAATATTAATCATTTATTTTTATAACTGAATATTATGTGCATATTTCAAGCGCCTACCTGTTGCCGTAATCAATATTGGGCAAAAACGAGCAAAAATAAACATGTTTGTTGTATGGGAGCCCGCCTTAATATTTTTTTATTTTTTTTTTCATTAATTATTGATAAAGTGAATAAATAACTTTATATTAAGTGTATATTTCAAGCGCCTACCTTTTGCCGTTATCAATATCAAGCAAAAACGCGAAAAAATCCCGCAAGTTGTATGGGAGCCCCCTTAAATATTGATTTAATTCTGTTTTTTAGTATTTGTTATTATAGCGGCAACAGAAATATATCATTTGTGAAAATGTGAACGTCTAACTATCACAATTCATGAGATACAGCCTGGTGATAGTTGGACAGACAGACAGATGTATAGCGGAGGCTTAGTAATAACCCGAAGGGTGCCAAACGGGACCCGTTTGGCACCCTTCGGGTACGGGATCCTTAAAACGGGTTTTAGATGCTATGATTTTTTTAGTGAATGGGCAACAAAAGGAATCCGTAAAAGTAGGGATACACGGTATGCCCAATTTTTATTCAACATGTAAAATTATATTCAAAAATATTTAGGGCCGTCTGCCGTAAAGATAAATACGAACACATAAAAACGAAGATTCTTACATCGTCGAATAAAACTAAAACAATCTGGAATATCATAAACAGAGAAGAAAAAAAAATCAGGAGACCGTAGCTTTTTACTAAGATTGAAGATAAACTAACTTATAACGATGACATCGCGGCCGCATTTGAACAGTCCTTTAAAAATGTTCCAATTCTTACTACGGCTTCTTTACACTCGTCTCCAATGTTCAAAAGAGCAATCAAGATTTCTCATTCGCATATATTGAGCCCTATGGCATAAAATAGCATTAAAGTTGTTAAATTGATGATAGACGACCTTGCTCCTCAATTAGCTAAAATCTTCAATAAATGTGTAGATGAGAGTACCCTCCCTGATCTCATGAAACACAGCAGGCTAGTACCTTTTTTTTAAAGCGGCGATAGGGGTCACGCCACAAATTTCAGACCAGTCTCGGTTCTACCCGGATTAAGTAAAATATTTGAGAAGATTATATTGGGTCAGTTGCTGGCGCACTTTAATTCGCATCAAATTCTCCATAGCCAGCAGTTTGGATTTATAAAAAGGCGGTCGACAACAGATGCTGGAGTCATGTTAGTTAAACAAATTTATAATGCATGGAAAGATCATAGTGACGCTGTAGGTGTTTTTTATAACCTGTCCAACTCATTTGAATGTGTAGACCACAAAACGTTGCTCTTAAAGCTAAAACACTACGGCACAAAAGCAATAGCTCTAAGCTTGTGAGATCGTACAAAGAAGGGAGGGTTCAAAAAGCTGACATTAATAGGACAAAATCGTCGGTTTCTCAAGTGAATATGGCAGTCCCACAGGGATCTATTCTGGGTCCATTCCTTTTCCTCGTGTATGTAAATAATTTGCCATTCATGGTACAAAACATGTCAGAGATAGTATTATTTGCAGATGCCACGTCACAATTTTTTTTAATTAGGAGACAGGAATATTACTTACAGGAAACAAATAATGATCTCTTGCGAGTACTAGACTGGTTTACTGCCAATAACTTGCTTATGAATTCAAAAAAGACAAAGTGCGTAAAATTCACTTTACCTAATGTAAGGCAAGTTGAGAGTAACATTTTACTGGGGAAATACAAACTAAAACTAGTATATGAAACTGTATTTCTCGGCATAAGCCAAACTAAAACTAATATGAAATTGTATAAGACAAACTTAAACTAGTAGATGAAACTGTAGTTCTCGGCATCACTACCACAGTGGGGTCCCCATATTGTAAAATTAGCATATTAGCTCCATATGCAATTAAAAGAATCAGGGAATTAAATGACGTTGCAACTGCTAGGCTTGTATATGTTAGTTATTTCCATAGCATTATATCCTACGGCATACTACTATGGGGACGGGCTGCTGACATTGAGACCATCTTGCGGAAGAGAGTGATCCAATTTATTTATAAGCTAGGTAATAGAGAGTCTTTGAGAGATTTCTTCAAAAATTCCAATATCCTAACAGTATCAAGTCAATATATCTGATGTATGTGTTAAAAATATCAGTAGCTTTAAAACCATTGACAGCCGCCACAATGTGCAAACTAGAAATAACCAAAAACTTTTTTTTCCAATGTTCAGACTCACAAAAGTTAGTAGTTCTTTTATGGGACACTGTATACGCTTCTACAATAAAATTTCGCAAGAATTACGAAGCACACTTTGTGCACAAAGACCTACTACAAAATTAATGACTTTTTATCAGACACCGACTCTGGCATTAAACCAGTTTATTACACCCTATATATTATGTACTAATAAATAGGCACCTAATTAATGTTATATTATGCTTGCTTGATTATGTTATGACTTTCATTAAGTCTCAATTTTTGTGCTACTATGAATAAAAATCTTTGAATTGAATTTAATTGAATTGAATATGCTCAGTTGAAAACATCGTTTCGCGGGGAGTCGGAATTTGAGCTCTTATAACTCCGTCAATTTTTCGGATATCAAAAAACTAAAAGCATAGGATTTTTCTAACTTTTATTTAAAATTTAACTGCATTCATTGAAATTTTCAATGGCCACATGTAATACATTTAACCTCTTGGTAGCGAATTTTATGTTCCACAGCTGTCCGGATCATATAGTTACTACGCAAAGGATAAGGCGCTAGTAGCTGATCTCCTCCACTTACGACATGTTAAATACTAACGTTGAGTTTTATATAATACTAGCTGACCCGCTCTCGCTTCGCTGCGGGTAGCTCTACCCCTACTTTACTCTTACCTATCCCTACCCTAACCTACCCCTACCCCTAACCGACCCCTACCCAACCCCTACCCCTACCCAACCACTACCCTACCCCTACCCTTCCCCTACCCTACCCTACCCTACCCCTGCCCTACCCTACCCCTACCCTACCCCTACCCTACCCCTACCCTACCCCTACCCTACCCCTACCCTACCCTACCCTACCCTACCCTACCCTACCCTACCCTACCCTACCCTACCCCTTCCCTACCCCTTCCCTACCCCTACCCTACCCCTACCCTACCCCTACCCTACCCCTACCCTACCCCTACCCTACCCCTACCCTACCCCTACCCTACCCCTACCCTACCCCTACCCTACCCCTACCCTACCCCTACCCTACCCCTACCCTACCCCTACCCTACCCCTACCCTACCCCTACCCTACCCCTACCCTACCCCTACCCTACCCCTACCCTACCTTGTATATGGTTTACAGATCAATACATTATTTTATTCTGTTTTTTAGTATTTGTTGATAAAGCGACAACAGAAATACATCATCTGTGGAAATTTCACGAACGGACAGCGGAGGCTTATTAATAGGGTTCTGTTTGGCACCCTTCGGGTACGGAACCCTAAAAATGTAATGTTTTGTACCTGCCACAAGTAAAGCGATTCGCTGATACTTAGCTATAGTTCACACATTCAGAATTATTTTTGGACCGTAGCCATTTTTTTAAGTCATAGTATTGCAGGAGCGCAAACAATTTATGAAAAAGATTATATTTACAAAGTGGCCTCAAACGCCGATTTAAACTGATACAAACAAAATGTTTTATGTGTTATCTAAATCTATCACGAACGCATCGTTAGAGCGCGATAAGTTCATATCAGTTCAGCAAATTTAAAAAAAGTTGTTATTTTTATACTTTTTATACCAAATATTTTTTATACTTTTCATAAATCCATAAATCATATTTACTTTTGGCTTGGGGTCCAAAAATATACCTTTATGGTTCTCATCCAAGGTTATCTCATCATACATTTAATCTAGGTACTTAACGGCGGTGGTTACGCAATCCAGTGTTTAATCTAAATAATGCTGACTTCCATTTAAACAAATTAAACCAACCTATCTCACAAACAACAAATTATCACACAACAAGGTCGGACTAATGATCATTTTAAGTTCCACGTTCGCGCGAAACGGACAAAAATTGCACGCGTAAAAAAATTGCTGAAATATGAAGTGGCTTTATTGTTTCTTAATCGCCTCTTGTACATACGGTAAGACAACATTACAGTAGACGATATATTTCTAGGCATGTGTTAATGAGGTGATTACTTTTTTTATTTATAGGAATATTTATCCTGTACATTTGAATTGCACACTTAGCCACACATTACCTAAACTAATAAAAAAAAAAGTAAGAACCTAAAGTAATCCGCAAAATTACCATGACCGTCTTAAAATAAGTCTTGGTGTTATAAATGGTGTAAATAAAGCCAATTATGGCGTATTGTTATGGAAATGGTAGCCATGGTAATGTTCTTGTTTTGCATGTAATCTGAATCGCTAAGCCGGCTTCTCACGATGGGATATCTGATGATGATGATGAAGTCCTTTGGATGCCCTTTCTTTTCCAACTAGCAGAAGAAGGTTGACACATAGCTCTGTCCCTATTGTTAACAGATGTCAAATGCTTCTGCTCTTCTAAGAATCGCTCGACATTAGCTTATTAATATATCATATCACAGGGAATCTTTTGTTTGGTATGAAGACCTCAAATATAATCTTTTGTTTTGTATGAATGCGCCAATATTTATTTTACGTATTCACACAAAACAAAAGATTTCTTGAGATGTAATATATATTATATTCTATAGTGAATAAAGGTTAAAGGTTGTGGTAACCCACTCAGGGCGAAGTGAAGGATCAGGGGCAGGGGGCATACTAACGGCGTAATGCAGGGGCGTAATACGGGTGGAGTAGTATTAGATGTAGTGGGTCAGGAATCCTGACTCAGGATAGGTGAAGGCTTTTAAGAACGGTAATTTTTGAAGAACGATTAAACTACCCTTTTTGGGGTTCCATACCTGTGTCGACCTTTGTGGCGCTGCGGTTGTGGCTCTGCCGACCACGCGAGAGGTCCCGGGTTCGTTCCCCGGCTGAAGATACAGAAAAAATACTCCAGGTCTTAGATGTTTATATTGTGTGTGACGTTGCTGTTTTTGGTTCCCATGACACAGGGTATCCTAGTGTGGGGCCAGTAGAAGTTTAAGTATTTGCCTGTATGTAAATGTTTATGTTTTTGTACCCAAAACGGGACGCTATTACTAATTAATCATTTATTGTTCTAGCGGGTGATGGGAAAGGTATCCGCCGATGTCTCACCGTAAATTCAAAAAAAACTACCAACTGGAGACAACCTGTCTGTGGAAGCAGGAACTCGACAGAGTTTTAATTGTAAGACAGGCAACCAGAATAAAAAGGTCAGTAGATAATCCGCAATGATGTGGCCTCATTTTATCAGCCCAGTATAAAAATTCCAAAAGAACTTTATTTATTCACTTTTCTACACTAATTGATTGGATAAACGTGTTGCGATGTGAAAACAAAGTTACTCTGATTTCACCGACTTTAAAGTGAAAGTGTTCTGAATGATATTCCTTATGAACCCGAGCAACTAAAAGTGGTCCTATAAAAGCTCTTAGAACATTTTAGAAAACACTGAATTTGGTCCTATAACGTCCCTAAGCACGTCACAGTTGTTCGAAAGTGGCGAAATTATATCACTGTTTACTACTATAAACTAATCAGTTGAAGTGTTACACATGACCAATCAGTGTTATAGAAACGACATAGCATTATCGAAAGTTTCAATATGGTGATGTACCTCAATAGGACTTTTTAATACTATAAATTAACATAGCAGAGTCGAAAGTTTCAATAAAGTGATCTACTGGATTCAATATTCAAGTGCCCCCAAGAATATTTGAGTTTTAGCTAAAATATTTATCAAATTATTACACGTTACATCCACAAGCGCCATAATAGTACTTGTCGTTAAGATGTTTTCATTGTGTCAGCTCGAATTTAGGGTTCCATGGGTACGTAATCTATATAAAACACTAAAAGTTTTATTTTTACCCAGCTGCACAAGTGCAAAAGCGGATTTAAAATCATAATTATAGGGACTATTATAGTCCTCATGTTACTTATTGTTTACCCCTTACGTGCGTTTGACGTGTTATAAAGGTGATAGATATTCTGTTATAGTACCATGATATTAGTTGAACTATAAGATAAATTTTAGTGCTATTATAGTGCAGTTGCGTCACATAAGCGTGTTCTTACTATTGGTTATGTCACAAACTTGCTCTATTGTAGAGTTTTCGTATCTACTAACTGTAACTATAACATATCACTGTTATAGTATCTAGTGGGTTAGTAGATACGAAAACTCTACAATAGAGCAAGTTTGTGAAAAATTCAATTCAATAACTACAATAAGACTTTATCGTACAGTAGTAGAGCATTTATCATTGTTAAAATTAGAGCACTATAGGATTATACTTGGAACTATTACAACACAAATACGATGAATAAAGGTATCTTTTTTCTTCTATAGAGCAGTATCCTACTGTACTAGTAATTTTAGACATTGCTATATCGATATAACTATAAAGGTGGCAAAAAAATATTTTATAAACGTTTACATCACTTTCTTATAGTTAATAATTGCACTTTATGCTTATAGAGCAATACAGAGTTCTTGAACGCTTTTATAGAACACAAGGTCACCGCCATCACTGTTATGAAACGTTGACGACCTCTGTGGCGCAGCGGTTATGGCTCTGCCTACCATGCGAGAGGTCCCCGGTTCGATCCCCGGCTGGGGTTAAAAAAACCCAAGTCTTGGATGTTTATATGTGTTTGACGTCGCTGTTTCTGGTTTCCATGACACAGGGTATCCTAGTGTGGGGCCAGAAGCAATGTATGTGCCTGTATCTAAATGTTTATGTTATGTTTATGTTTACACAGCGTTGTAGCACTATAAGGTGAAGTTATATGACTGCTTTGTGGGTTGGGTATATACTAAACTTATTATATCCTGTATAGGGGGCAAGTTAATTGGCAACACTCAGGGACAACAAATGCGCTCAACAACACACTAGTAAATGAAAATAAGACCAACATTCGGACTAGAATACGAACGTTCGGTTCGGTTTCGGACCATCGTATAAGAAATAAAACACCAAGTTAAAAATCTAAGAATGCCGACTTCAAGTTCAAGCCCTATTTCTTCCTGCCCAGTCGGGATGCGAATGTCGTCGAAATACACGAAAAGCCCTTATCAAAACTTTTGCTGAAGGGAACCAAAACCAAAAACGTCACCGTGTATATATTTTTGGAAGGACTTTAGAAAGACGGGCGTTTCAGATGCTTTTGCTGATTTTTTCTATGCTTTATTAGTGGATTTATATGTGAAGCACTGCGCGGTCGTCTGCGCCCCTCCTCGCCTCCGGCTCATAAAAACCCTCTAGAGTATATCTACAAGACTACCTATGAAGGACTGCTCAGGAAGGGGGGTGCCCTGATTCGGATTTTCTATTCCGAAATGGCGAAACTGAGAATTTTATGCATAATATGCACGAAAGGTCAAGGTCAAGACCAATGATCTCGAGGTCAATGAAATTTGAACGACATCGGACGTTAAAAAATGGCAAAACTGATAATTTTCTGCGATATATACACGAAAGGTCAAGTTCAAGGTCTAGGTCAAAGGCCACGATCAACTTTCGTTAACGTTCGTCGTTTCCCCACCCTAATACACCCACACCCCCACGGTTCCGAATGCTTGAAATGGCGATTTTCAAACAATTGTAACTCAAAAAATAATTATTTCCGATGGTTCGCTTATTTTGAAATCATAATAAATCCATTAATGAAGCATATAAAACAGCATCTAATAATAAAATAATAATAATAAAAAAATATTCATCATTAAAGGTTCAAATATAAATAGCAGAATCATCTAAACCTGAGCTAAGTGATTAACTTGTATTTCAGATTCAGCGCTCTTCCTAATAACATGAAACGTGCTGATGATAGCAAAGATTGAGAACCAGTAATATATTAATTTATTCTGATTTAAAAAGCCAATTTAAATTTAATACATTTAAAATGATTAACATCTAAGACAAAATTACATGTAAAAGTGCGATAATTTAGATATATTTCATAAAACGGAATCGGTGAGTGTAGGCAAGAACCTCTCTTAGAATATCGTGAGTATGAATGAGTGTGTGTGAGAGGGTGTGTAGAGTTGCACTGACATACTTTTTAAACATGAATTTCATAATATATTAATTGATTATAAATATGAGTAACAAAAACAAGAAGTAAGGTAAAGCAAATATTACTATAGATATATTATACTACGTATATGAATACAAGTAAATTTGAAAATGAAGGTCAGATATATAATTATTACATTACGAGAAAAACTGATGCTAGCTCCAGTAGGTCCTCAGGTTGCTCATAGTTTAAAATTTGTATTTTTATGTGATGGGTGATAAGGGGGTATATCACTATTTTCCTATTAAGTCTATTGTATAATAAATAACGGTCCAAGGAAGAGGAAGAATCTATGGGCAAAAGAGGTCCGGAAAACTCGAGATTGAGAACAGACCCTATCATTACGACTAGTCATTAAGTTAGGGTTAAACGTCATAAGTGAATGTTGTTTTAGCACAGTTGAGTAAATAAAAAGTTGCCTAACTGTAAGCACATTGCAGGATTTTAAAAGAAGCTCAGTTGGGTATAAGACTGGTCGGTAAGTGCAAACCTTTAAGACTGCTCTCTGTGCTCTTTCTAGTTTTAAGAGGTTGGTTTTGGTTGCACCGCCCCACGATGTGATACAGTATGTTAGGACGGATTGGCAGAGTGCGATGTAAACTCTTTTCATCAAGGTACCATCAGTAACATGTCGTAAGGTTTTGAACACGTAGATGAGTTTGCGAATTCTACCACTCAATATGAGGTACAAAACTCAGACTTTGGTCTATCATTACCCCAAGATATTTAATTTTGGAGGTTTTTGTTAGAGCAGGACAAGAACACGAGCCACAAGTTGGGTAAAGACAATTGTAAGCTATCAGCACACCATCAGGGTCATTAGTATTCCTAATTAAGAATGTCATTAACTTAGTTTTCTCTGCATTTAAGGTTAATAAATTATTTCTCAGCCATGAGGTAGCTCTATTTAACCTCTCCTTTCCCGCCGTCAGCATAAGCAGCGCGGCCCCGATCACTCTATGTACCGCTGTCAGCATAAGCAGCGGGATGACTAATATTTTTGAAACCGGTATTTTTTATCCAACGGTTGGACCAATTTTTACGGTTCGATCATGTGTGGACACCCAATTAGACAAACTTTATGGTCTGTGTGCTAGTTTATGCTTTTCCGTAGAAAAAAATAATTCAACCGCGTTTTGAAAATCACTTTCTTCCGGACGCTCCCAACGTATGTGGTGGTGAAATTTTATTGAGAGAAAAGTGTGGTTTTTTTGGTGAATTGAGGTAAGTATTTGTTTTATTCATATTTACAACTCTATTTGCGATAAACAAACCACAAATCATAGTAAAATTCATCAAGATGTCCAGAAAATCGGCAAATTTACATGATACGTCATGCAACCAGACGGATTCCCCCCAATGCTATTTGTAATTCCAATGAGAAATACAGTTAGATTTCAATAAAAAATACACATATCTTTTTGGAAATCTTATAAGGAATCCATTTTTATAGGTTTCTTTATCAAAATAATGTACCAATTTGCTGATTTTCCGTCAGAAACGTGATCAGGCATCCAATTCACATGCTTCACACGCACACATAAGCATTCCGCGACGCCATTTTACTCACACACAGACAGAATCTCACTACAGGGTGCGGGTGTTTTCAGTCATATTCGGTGAAACTCCATATCATAGGTTTCGGGGTGATGTGATGATTGGGGTTTCCATATCAAAGGTTCCGCGGGTTTATGATTGGAGTTCAGTGTCGATAAGGGGGCGGAAGCCCCTTTTTTTTATCAATGGAAAAATCCAGCATCCAGCGACTTAGAAAAATTGTGTTAAAAATTGTGTTAAAAAATATTTTTTTTGACTGTTATTTTTTGCTTCGGAATCGTGTAGTGCTGCTTTTTGCTATCACTTTTGGTTATAAACATTTTCCTCGTGCACCTCACCGATTTCGAGATATACGTCATATTATGTTTGTAATATCGATATCTCTATAAATATTGGTCCTAGGGAAAACATGCATATGACATAAAATTATGCTCGTAAGACACCCTACACGATGCCCAAGTGAAAATATCAAAATAAAAAAATAAAAATAAAAATAAAATAAAAAAATAACAAATTTGTGTCATATTGTGTTAACTTGTCTTTTTAGGCGGATTCGTTTGCCTGCAAGTTCAGATATGTACTTTTGACAATTTAGTGTAAAATGACAAAAAAATGCAAAATTACACAAATTTGTAAAAGTGCACAGAGTGTACGTTTTGATCCTAATGCCTTAGCTACTTTTTTCAGAATGGATCATGACTATCATGCCCAGCTTGCGCGTCGGTCGCCGCCGGTGCGCATTCTATCCGATGAGAAGCTGGTGTATGTGCGCTACCGCTCCGGTCGGATGAAGGTAAATAATTGAAATTTCACTCGCATCGTTTTTGCTTCGTTTCCTTTTATATTTATATATATACATATCCATTAATTTGTTCCATTCAGCAGCCTAAACGGTCTGAATATAGTTTTACCAAGTATAATTAAATATTTACCTGGGAAATGTGAAGTTTTATACTAAAAGGACACAAATAATTATACTGCAAATGTCACTGACTGCCAGTCTGGTATTTTGTTTATATTTAATTTGCCTATTTGATTTATGTTATAGATGGTGAAGCAACCAGCTTCTCTGGGCCGGAGCGGGAGCGAGGGCGACTCCTCCCCGCAGCCGTCGACATCAAGGCGCTGCCGGCATGCCTACTGACTGATATCTGACTGTGTACTGATGGCTGGTTAATATGTCTCTGTAATAGGGGTTTTAAAACTACGCACACCTCGCTTTGGACCGGTTTCGGTCGGGTGTATCGCTTGCTTGAGTGGGTAACTAAAACTACTAAAATATGCCATATCATATAACTTCCACGTTGCAGCATCAAACTGGTGGAAGACTGGTGTGTTGGGAATGCCTGCCTTCAGGAAGTTGATGAGTCGCAATCGCTTTCATGGACAATTGATATAACCAAATGCCCTTGACGAGGTACCTCAAATCCCGTGCTACTGATGTCATTGGGACGATGAATCGCAAAAGGGCACACGTCCCTGCTGAGATAAAATCGCTCAATGACTCCTGTGGGCATTTATGTCTTGCTAGACACATCTAAATCAGCCATCAGTGTGTGATTGTAATTCTCCTCCTTCATAGCGTTAGCGATCCGGATGTTTCTATCTTTTTGTGTGTAATTTTTATGTGTGTATGTGTCTAATGTTTATGTGTTTGTGTAAATAACAATTTCTATTTGTGGCCAACTACCTAACTATCTTATAACTTGTATAGAAATTGTTTACTTTAACAGTTGCAATGTTTCTATCTTTTTGTGTGGAATTTTTATGTGTCTAATATTTATGCGTTTGTGTAAATAACAATTTCTATTTGTGGCCAACTACCTAACTATCTTATAACTTGTATAGAAATTGTTTACTTTAACAGTTGCAACAAAATTCTTTTTCATTTTTCCGTAATTGTGTACTTTATTCCATTTTTTATACGGTAAAAGTTACAAATATCAGTCAAACAACTATCTAAGAACTTGTATAGAATTGTTTACCTACTTACTTACTGTTTACTACTTTTCCATAATTGTGTACTCGTGTGTGTGTAAATATAATGTATACAGTTTCATTGTGCATTAGTACTGTCCTGTTTTTTAAACAATTATGTCTCGCCCAGGTTTGCTGGAAGAAATATCTTTTTAGAGATAAGCTCGCCTGTTGTTATAAAATTTCTTTTAAGTACATTTTTATGCACAGGGCAATAAAGAATATGAATATATAACTATATAAATTTTGCTGGAAGAAATATCTTTTTAGAGATAAGCTCGCCTGTTGTTATAAAATTTCTTTTAAGTACATTTTTATGCACAGGGCAATAAAGAATGTGAATATATAACTATATAAATTTTTGTTCTTTTTTATTTTTCCAAAACCTAATTACACAATTACACATTAGGTAGGTGGTAGCTAATTACTAATTACACATTTCAAATAATTGTTTATTTTTTACAAATTTGTGTAATCTTACACTAAATTGTCAAAAGTACGTATCTGATCTCGCATAACACTAGTTAACACAATATTACACAATATTACACTTTGTAAGAACAGTAGGTATCTCTACTTGCGCGTGAACGGAGCCGCGTGGAAACACTTCATATACACATAACAACTAAATACTAGTTAACTCAAACTTACACCATACCTACACGAACGAAACACCAGTTTAGCTATTTTACCTAGAATCAAATCACGGCGAAACATTTTCTTCGTTCCATCTTTGCACACTCTGTATAAACGCATATCGTACACCTGCCGTGACCTTGAGAAAGCCCAGAAACAACACACCGTGACACGAAATAACATGCATGATTTTGAATTATTTTTGTATGAAAAGGTACATAGTACGATACACTGTTAGAAAGCCTAGTTTGTCTTCTACTTAGAACCACTAATTCTAGAATGATAAGTATCACCTATTGCCTATAAATTCAATAATAGTACAAAGTGTTGATTTCTACCTATTTTATACTTTCCTTGCGAGATATGGCGTCCTCACACTTATCAAATATGATTTAGTGGCAAATACCACTTGTTTTCCTCTTATTGAATAAATTACCTATCCTAGGAACTAAGAAATATAACGCTAGGTAGTCTAGTCTCTTCACAAATAATTTCACAAGATTTGCATAATTCGCGCGATGCGTCAGTTTACTTTCCGTATTTTATGAAAATTTGAAACGCTGAAATATTCGAAAGTTTCTATAAGAACACCCTAATGTTTTTATTGTTTTGAAAAGGTTATTTTGTGTAGATTACGTAGGTATCAAACAACATGTACATGTTGTTGATAATTTTCTGATGTCGGCTAGATTTGTGTCGAGAGGGAGCATTTTCATAGAAGTCTGTGTTTCTCATGCCAGTACAAAAATAAACTAAGGTCACAGTGACGTTTTCTACACATTGTGTAAAAGAGGGTTTCATTAGCTACTCAGATATACAACTCCCATAATTCTAAGTGTTACCATTCCAACAGAATCACTTGATATATTAGTCAAGTGCCGCGCAGCCCGCACGCTCAAAAACACTCCGGTTTTTGACGTCTCGAACTCCCGGGAAAGGAGAGGTTAAGCCAGCCTGGGCAACATCAAAGGCCAAAGGCTAGCCATATTTTTTGATTTTGTTGATTTTTCCAAAAAGCTCTCAAACTATTTTGATAAAATTTATGTGGCCAACGCTGAAGTATGGCCTACCAATCAAAATAATTGATTATCAAAATCGATTCATAACTTACGGAAAAATCACGTAACAAACATACAAAAAGAATTGAAAAAAAACCTTTTTGAGGTCGCTTAAAAACAAAAAAAAAACACTAGTCTCTTGAATGACCTTGGTGACCCTTGTTTTTTTTAATGCGTGTAGTTCATTAAAGGTATAGCAGCAACAAAAAAACACACTCTGTAAAAATAATAACACTCTACCTTTACGGTTCATGAGATACAGCCTGCTGACGGACAGACAGACGGACGGACGAACCAAAAGTGCCAAAGGGGCCCTGTTACTAAGGGGAGGCTTAGTATACCTCGCGCCACGAATTAAGAGCGCTGGGCGACGACGTTGGCGGGAATTACTGCGAATATGTACATACAAGTATTGAAAAGTGACTACTGCGCATTCCAGTTCACCGCTCATAACACGTGGCGCGGCGTATAACAGAGTCCCCTTTGGCACGTGCGGATATGGAACAGAAGCATCGATAGATATGAAAGGCATTTATCCGTCTGGGACATATTTCTGTTGAGTCGTCTTCAATTCGAACGCGACATCAAGGATAATGTGGGGCATCGTATCATCAGTGATACTAATTAATAACTTAACCGTCGCTTAAAATATGTCAGCATTGGTACCTCTTCCGGAACTTCCACACACTACAACTACAGTAACTGAACCTGCTTAGTGGGCAGCCAGCCCGAAACCCGATCCCAAGACCTTGGGCGTCGGGCTTAGCAGGTACTCTCACTCACCCCACATACATGCTTTGTAATGCATATATTTTTAAGATTACCTGTTTTTTATTGATGTAATGATTTTGTATGTATTATTGATTCCCTGTATGTTTTATTGAGTTTTTTTTAATTTTTTGTATGCTGTGAAACAGCAAATTAAGAAAATGAAATAAAAAAAAGTATATATTTTGATTGAACTGTTAACATCATCCCTTTTAGGACACGATCAAAATATTATTCCGGCGACATTCCAGAAACAAGAACTAATAATTTCAGGTTAAATGGCTGGACCGTTACGGTATCACGGTCACAAGGTCCAAGGAAGTAAGGGTTTACACTCAGGAGCATTTCGATGAAGCCCTTGAGCTGGTGTTCACTGCAGCACAGCCTGATGACACTGGAGTGTGGCGGTGCAAGTCTGGCAAGCTGACTGAGGACGTTACTCTTTGTGTTATAGGTAAGATTTTGGTACATAAGCCGTTCTACAGTTCTGTTGGGCGATGGGCTAACTTTTCTGTATTGAATTAAACATCTGCCTCCTCCTACACAACGTTACTACACGGAAAACACCTTTTTTGTAAAGGAACTACAAATTTAAGGTTTTCAGATCTTTTCCTTTGTTTGTGCTATAAGACATTGCCTCGTGCCAAATTTCATAACTCAAAGAGACACAATAAGTTTTGAATACCTTGCGAGTATCAAGCAAATTCAGCAAAATTTTGCCGTAAGCCGGCGGGTATCTTTCTGGTTGTGTTTACCTAAAAGTTTGATATTTTTACAACTTAAAGAGGCCGCTTTAGTAATTGACTTTAGTAATTGATATTACTTTCAACTTTACGTCTCTACGCGTCCCTGAGAAAAAAGGTCTTGACAGACATAAAGACAGACGGACAACGAAGTCATCCTAAAGGTACGGAGCCCTAAAACTAACTTTTTCCAGATCGTGCTACCTTCACGGGGACTGAGGCCCAAGTGAAAGCAGATGTCGGCAGCTCTGCCAGCCTGAGATGTGTGGCCCATGGAGATCCAGAGCCTGAGCTTCAGTGGAGCAGGAATGGCGAAGTCATTAGTGGTAAGAATCATATCCCACCAAAAACATTCTGTAAAAAACTAGCCAAGTCTCAATGGAGCTGCTTGTTTATCTCTAAAAAGTAATGAAATCTAGACAAAGTCGTGCCAGGTCTAAGGTTCCTTACTGCGATTTCTTTATTATTATAGTTAATGTTGTGTGACATGGCCGTTGAACATTCTTTATACGTTAGTGGGTACAAGTCAATTTTGAATCACCACAGTGAAATATAAACTACTTGAACTCAGTCTCTCTATCAATCATTTAAAGTGTAAATACACCTTTATTTCCTACACTCAGCACAGCCTCTTATCGCTAAAATAAAACTACACCCCTTACATGTGAGTACCAGAGTGAAAGAAAAACTGAATGGAAAACAACCTCAACTGGCTCATCTGGAAGTCTCAAAGTTGTAGTGGGGAGTTCTAAGGCAACCCTTGCGAGGTATGATATGAAATCTGAACTTGACACGGTGTGTGTTTGCGGCCATTAGACGCAAACCATAGCGCACAAGACTGGGTATCCTACGTGCACGAATACCAGCACTAACGAGGAGCTATATGAGGCTACCGTGTGAGCCAACGTGGTTTCGGTTTTTTGGGATGCCCGTGTCTAAGGTGACGATCTTCTTTAGAAGCAGAAGACCTTAGAATTTAAGAAGACCAAAGACGATGCCGTGAAGCTGACTGGTACGCAGCAGGCCTATAGGTAGTTCACCGAGTAAGAAATCTTGGTTGGTCATAAATATTGTTATAACTTCATTATCCAAAAGTTTATGAATAAGATTTATGGTTCATTTTAATTTTATTTTTCGCGGCCCTTTTAACTCTATAGAATATATATATATATATATATATATATATATATATATTATTTGTGACAGACGACGAATGGACGGACACTTGTGTCCATTTGAACCCATCGGGTACGGAACCCTAAGAACCTAAAAGAGAGGGCTATTCAATAAACGGCTGGCACTGACAGTGTAAAAAATGTGAATTTGAATAAACCCTTTAAACCAACGATATCTCGAATTGCATCCAAATTTCACTGAAGTCATGTTAGGCCTGGCCTATTCAATACATCTAAGGCAGGTCTACCTTCGGTGTCGCTGTGGTACATGACACATGGGACACCCTGTATGATCTAATAAGTTTACCACCACTGAGGCGTTGCGGTTCGAGACTCTGCCTCCTAAGCGAAATTTCGAAAGCCGGCTTGGGGGGGGGGGGGTAAGAAAAAGAATTCCCAGTTCTTGGATGTTTATGTGTGTGTCGTCGCTGTTTCTGGTTCCCATATGTTTGTATATTCTCAAATGTTCATTTTATGTTTATGTTTAAATGGAGATTCTGTGTTACTCGTTCTTCATAAATATCACAAAAGTCATATAAAAGTCTGATTGATTGATTGATTAAAGATGACCTCTGTGGCACAGCAGTTGTGGCTCTGCCTACTATGCGAGAGGTCCTGGGTTCGATCCCCGGCTGGGGGTAAAGAAAAAAAAAAGGTCTTGGATGTTTATATGTGTGTCGACTTCACAAACGTGTAGTGTGGAGCCAGAAGCAATGTGCCTGCAGAAAAGGTGCCTCTATATGTAAATGTTATGTGATAACAACATAACATTTACATATAGAGTCATAAATATTCAATAGTTTATTTGCATTCCATAATGGTACATTTGGTCTTAATAATTATGATAAATTGTCTCACATTATGGACCCTTACGGGCACAGCAACACAGGGAGGGAGAAGGCAGCTAATTTATTTTTGTATTCTCGGCTGGCAACCCCAGACCGAATAGCTGACGATGTAAACAGCTCTGTAGTTTTTATTACAATTAAATTAGTCAAAATTGCTTTTCTGCACGAGTAAACTTAATTTAAGTAGTAATTAGTGATTAAATAATGTGTAGATAAGAAACAGCTGTGCAAACATACAAGCTTTGGAAAAAACAAGACCGATTGTACCGGCCGATTGAACTGTCAAAATCAGTTCAAATAGCAACGACGTAAACGGGGGAATTGCAGGAGCCTGATGCCTAAAAAATCAGATTTAATTTATTTAATAAATAAGTATTGGACCTCTGTTATAGCCCTCTCGGAGGTGTGGTTGCTGCCAGGATCTCGTTTTCGGGTGACAGGTTTTACCAGCCTCCGGGAGGATAGAATAGATGGTTACGCAGGTGCCATTCTTTTAATTAAAAATGGTATCCCTTTTTCTAGACTTAATATTCCTGTTCATAGTGATAAAATTAATGTTGTTGCTACAAGATGTTTTGACACCACCTTTCTTTCAGTTTATATTCCTCATCCAGATCTCTCTATTCTCCATGAACTGGATATTATTATTTCTTCTCTTCCTTCACCCATTGTAATCCTAGGTGATCTCAACTGCCATAATCAGATTTGGGGTAGTTATAAAAATAATTCAAATTCTTCTACAATTTTAGATATCCTAGATAAATTTGATCTCTGTATCCTAAATGATGGCCGCCCAACCCGCAGAGTATCCATTTCTCAAGATCCTAGAAGTGCAGTAGATCTATCTCTCTGTTCCGCAAATTAAGCTTCAGTCCTCTCTTGGGATATTCTTTCCTCCACATATGGCAGCGACCATTTTCCAATTTTACTTAACTTCCCTAACAAGACTGTCCCAAAAAAAACATTCTCACCATTACTCAAATACAGACTGTCTGGTGCAGACTGGGAAAGGTTTGCTAAAGAATGTGATCATAGGATTAAGTTGCTGGACTCTGTGTCTTCTCAAAATGCGATAAATCTCTATTCTAAATTTCTTGAAGCAATCAAAGCCTCTGCTAACTCTTCAATCCCATTAAAAAAACCTCCCCCTAATAAAATTCGTTCTCCTCCGTGGTGGGACCATGAATGTACTGATGGTATCATTAAACGAAAAGAGGCCGAGATTTCGTATGCGAAATGTATGACCACAGAGAATTTTATAAACTACCAAAGAATTTCTGCCATGGTCAGTAAAATGTTGTCTAAAAAAAAACAATCAGGTTGGTCAAAATTTTGCGAGAACTTATGTCCTCGAGCCCCAGCTTCTCTCATTTGGAAAAATATAAAAATATTCAGGAATTCTTTTTCGGATCATAATTTGTCCTATAGCGATCCCAAAGTGTGGTTGGAGAATTTCGCTAGTAAATTAGCCCCCTCCTCAGTTCCCTTTTCCGATTGCCTCTCATCTGTGCCCTCCACCCAGTCTCCGTGGAGAATTTCGCTAGTAAATTAGCCCCCTCCTCAGTTCCCTTTTCCGATTGCCTCTCATCTGTGCCCTCCACCCAGTCTCCCCCCCATAGATTAAATGAAGTATTTTCAGAATCGGAGTTTGATCTTGCAGTAGAAAACCTAAAGGACTCCTCCCCAGGTTTGGATGGCATTCCATACTCTTTTATTAGAAACACTGGGTCTGTGACTAAAAAATACTTTCTACAGTTGATCAATAGTTTCTTCACATCTGGATCTCCCCCGGAGGCTTGGAGGTCGCAAATAATTATCCCTATATTAAAACCTGGTAAAGACTCCTCAGATGCTGCCTCTTATAGACCTATAGCCCTGTCTTCTACTCTTTCTAAAATTTCTGAACACCTTGTCAAAAATCGCTTTGAATGGTTTGTGGAGAGTCATAACATTTTAGCCGAAAGCCAGTTTGGCTTTAGAAAAAACAAATCAACTATGGATAGCCTGGCCATCTTGACCACGGATATTAGGATAGCTTTCTCGAAAAATGTATCAGTCGTGGGAGTATTTTTAGATATATGCTCTGCTTACGACAATGTGCTTCTTCCTGTGCTCAGGCAAAAAATGCTCCATCTGAGTATTCCAGTGAGGTTAGTTAATTTCATTACCAGCCTATTCTCAGACAGGTCAGTGTTGATACGAAACCAAGATTGCTTCCTGTCTCCTCGGTCAGTATGGAAGGGTCTGCCTCAGGGATCAGTCCTGAGTCCCCTACTCTATAGCATTTACACTTACGATCTTGATAGAGTAGTTACCTCCTTTTGCAACATACTTCAGTATGCGGACGATTTAGCCCTTTATGTTCCTTTGCCTTCGATAGAGGAGGCCGCTGCTAGACTGAATTCCGCTATTATGTACCTCGAGGACTGGCTAAGTGATCACGGGTTGTCATTGTCAGCCCCAAAGAGTAACGTTGTTATTTTTACCAGGAAAATCCTTATTCCGGATGTGGACATCACCATAGACGGTTCATCAATTCCAGTTTCTAATTCTGTTAAATTCTTGGGTGTCATTCTTGACTCTAAAATGAACGGTTCCGCCCATCTTAACTACGTGATGAAAAAATGCGAAAAGGGAATCAACATCATGCGATGTCTTTCTGGTACGTGGTGGGGCGCTCACCCGTATTGTCAAAAGCTGATATATAATGCCATCGTACGCAGCCATTTCGATTACGGTACTTTCCTGCTTGAACCATGTAATAAAGCTGCTCTTGATTGCCTCCAGAGGGTTCAATTCAAATGTTTACGCATTATTATCGGTGCCATGAAATCGTCTCCCACAAATGCCTTACAAGTTGAATGTGTGGACCCCCCTCTAAATTTACGAAGACAATATCTATCGGACAGATTCATTTATAAGACTATCCAGCTCGAAAACCACCCCCTCATTCCCAAAGTCAAATTGTTGAGTCAGCTAGTGTCAAATACGAGCTACTGGTCCCATAAAGATTCTACATGCCTTGTCAAAAGTCTCCAAAAACTAGAAATTGTCAATCAACCTCTATATCAAAGGAATATGAACCCTCTGTTTAGTACTAACTTTAATGCTCTTATCCATTCTCCTATCATTATTCTGTCTCTTGGCATCTCGAAATCATCCCCCGACGCTAATACTTCTTTTAATGAAATTGTAGCCAATTCTTGGAGTGATTGGCTACTTGTTTTTACCGATGCCTCCAAACTCCAAGAGTCCGGGTGTGTTGGAGCTGCGGTTTGGATGCCAAGATATAAAATCATTCTTAATTATAAATGCCCCCCTCTTTCATCGGTATTCACAGGTGAGTCGGTAGCGATTCTGGAAGCCATTCTATATGTTTTATCCCATAAATTGAATAAGACCATAATTTTTACAGATTGTCTTAGTTGTCTCCAAGCCATCAAGGCAAACCAATTCAGAGTTAAAATTAGATTCCCAGTAATTTTAAAAATTAAAGAAGCTCTTTATGACTGTCATTTACAGGGCATAGAAATAGTTCTGGCTTGGATCCCTGGCCATGCGGGTGTTTCGGGAAATGAGGTGGCAGATTCTTGTGCAAAGAATGCCGTTGTATTGGGCGGTCCTGAACATTTTCATAATTTCAGCTCAGATATATGTACTTTATCAAAAACCCATCTTTATAAATCCTGAAACGATTCCTGGCAAGATAGCCGTCAGGTCAAAGGTAGATATTATGGAGATATCCAGAATTCAGTCCCGCCGAAACCCTGGTTTTTCAAATACCGTGTCGTGGATAAACGCACCATCTCTACGATTTGTCGACTCCGTTTGGGTCATGCCTGCACTCCGGTGCATCTTGCTAAAATAAGGGTCAGGGACAACTCCCTTTGTGAGTGTGGTCTTGCGGAGGGTTCTGCTGACCACATCTTTTTTGAATGCCGCAATCTTAAATTTTCTTTGTACAATTATCTTCCGCCGTACATTCCTAGGCCTACCAATTTGAAAACCCTATTATCATGTGTCAATTCTCCATTCATCCAAATCTTGTGCAATTTCATTAATGTAAATAACATCAAACTTTAACTCTACATAGTTGTATTTGTTGTAGTCTAACTAAACTAACATAATTTAATATTTATGTATCTATTTATGTACCTGTTTATTCTAGATACCGCAAACCCTGTGATTTGGACCGAAATAAATTAATAACGTGTAATTTCTGAAACTTGACATTGGCAGAATCATCAAACCGATGGAAGCCACCTTATAAGAAATTGAATTGGGGGAAGTATCGTTTTATTTCTGTATTTATATCAATAATCTCACCTTTCACACCCGTAACAAACTAAACAAACCTTCATATAAGTAAAACACTTGCCGTACACTCACTCAGGTACCGTTTTGTCTCTCTTTACTTGGCAAAAGCGGAAGCAAAGTTGAAGACGCAACATTCTGCCACATTCAACAAAAACACACACTTAACACCTTCATTGTGCAATAAACTCCCTAGTGTTCGCTAGTATTCCACCCGGTCATACACTGACACCTATTCGCGGCTTTTTTTCAGGCGAAAAAGGGTGCAATGCTGACCCGAAGCAAGATGAGCACACGCGATGTGGAGTTGAAGCTGAAAGCGACCTTGCTGGAGCTCAAGAAGAGCCAAGAGCTTTGTGAAATACTTCTACGAGAGCGAGATGAGTGTGAAGAGGAGATAGAAAAGCAAATTAAGAAAAATTCGGCGCTAAAAGAAGAGCTCAGTGAGTTGGACATCCAATGCCAGGATCTCAGTGCCCAGAGAGATGAACTACAACACCAAATCGACTCATTTTACAAGTGTCATGATGTCCACCACGTAGCATTGCAACACATAAAATCACTTGAACAAAAGCTTGCAGAGGCACACCACGAGCTTCAAGTTTTCAGCGAGCGGGAGGAACAGCGAGACAGTGCTACAACCAGGGCCTTCTATAATGAGGTCATGAGCCAAACTGGCATACCAACTATTGACCTAACAGCTTGTGATCTCACGTGTGATAGTCCTAATAGATCGCAATCAGTAACCACTATGAGCTGTAGTAAAAATAAATTAAAGAAATATGTTAAATTGAATAATTATACAAAAAAAACACAAAAACTAGCTAATAGAAATAAAATATTTTGTAAAAATGTAAATTGTAGCAAGGAACGTGTCGAATTAATTAAGGAAATCGATGATTGTAGATTATGTTTGGAAAAAACTACAGAAAAGTACGAATGTGACACACGGAGACTCCAGTCAGATATGCATATTTTAAACTCATCATTACAAAGTATTACACGTAAATATGAGTCAGCACAATACGAAATTAAGGAACATGTGTCGGCTATGAATAGTTTGTTGGAGACGTGTAAGTATAATTATGACACTTTCATATCTTTGACCGACAATCACATCTGTGATTGTAAACAAGCTCCAGCGGACTGTTCCGTGCCGACCATGTGTCCCGCCGAGCAGCCGGCCGAACAGCTGATACTGACCCAGGCGCCGCCGTCAGTCGACTTGAGTACTAATAGTGTTATCAATAACGCCTCCTTGTCTCGGACAAAGGATAGGTATATAATGTACAGCGATGAACTTGGAAAAAATATGGGTTTACAACTTAGTCAGCGCGTGGGCCAGGCAATATTAAATAACTGTAAGCCTGGCGCCACATATTCACAAATATTAAACAAAGTGTTGTCATCGCAGTTCTTAGAACCAACCACCCTAATTATTTTAATTGTTAAAAGGGAAAATGTATCTAAAAAACTAATTACTAAATACTTTTCCAAATTAAATTCTTTACAAAATGTAGATAGAATAATCTTGTTTGCGTTTCCCTTCAGCCAATCTTTGTTACAACATGAAAATCATATAAGACATGATTATAATACATTTATACACACATTGACATGTCGTCATACTGAAAAATTTCATTTCATAGATACCAATATTTGTATTGGAAAATATTTTTATTTGACTAAGGATAGGTATTACCTATCTAGGTTTTATACAAAACAGATAGCACAGTCACTATCTAATGAAACGCCTGCTTCTATTGAGCAGTGTAATAATAATGACATGTACTCCTTGGAATCTGTTCCAAGCTCTTTAAATTAACCCATAGGACAACAGAGAGTAACTCTGGCAGTAATATTAATATTTGTATAAATATACCTTCATCTTGCCCATTAAATCAAGTTACTAGTAATGAAAAATGTAAAAGTAAGAATATTTTAAACGTGGTTCATCAAAATATACAGGGCATGTTAAGTAAAGAACTGGAAATTGAGTTATTCATGAACTGTAATAATATTGATATTTTATGTATAACAGAGCACTTTTTAAAGAGTTATCAGTTCATGTTCAACTTTAATAACCACCACGTTGCTAGTTCGTTCAACAGAAAAACAGCTGATCGCGGTGGCTCCTTAATACTTGTAAATAATAGTTTTAAATATAAGGAACGAGTTGACATAGTGAGCCTGTCTGTTGAGCGTACCATGGAAATAGCCTGTATTGAACTTGAACAACTTATTGTAATGAGCGTATACAGACCACCAGATTCATCCTTTGATTTATTCGAAAAGAAAATGGATGAAGTGTTGATTAAAATCAGCGATAAAAACAATTTTTTTATAATTTGTGGTGATTTTAATGTTAATCTGTTAGAGGATAATAATATTTGTACTAGATTAAAATCTTTATTTTTATGTCACAACATGAACTATCTGTTTTTGGAGCCTACTAGAATTACTGCAACATCTGCTACCTGCATTGACAATATATTTACTAACATTACGCCCATTTTAAAATCGGTCATCAATAAATTAACCTCTGATCACTCTGGTCAGATAGGTATATTCAATATTAAAATAAAAAAGGACCAAAAAGAGGATATTACATGTGTGCCCGTTAGTGACACTCGGCTTGAACACTACAGGAATAATATTTTGGATAAACTATGGGAAATACCATACAGTGACGATCCAAATTTGTTGTACAACTCAGTATTTAACCTTGTCAAAAATGAATATGATACGGTATTTAAATCAAAAACTATAAAAGTTAATAACAAAGCTTTGTTTAGTGATTGGGCGACAGTTGGAATTCATAAGAGCAGACGAAGATTATATGAACTCTATGAAGAGAAATCATATAACAAAAATACGGCCTTTCTAGATTATGTTCGTAGTTATTCAAAAATGTTTAAACGCGTTTGTGCCGTAGCTAAATCTAATTTCATTAAAAACAAAATTGAATCTAGTAGCAATGTAATGAAAACGACTTGGCAAATTATAAACAGAGAGACTGGAAAGGCCAAAGCTACACATAATAACTTCAAGCTTAAGATAGATAATCAATTGCTAAGTACAGACCTAGAAGTAGCAAAAGCTTTCGAAAATTTCTTTACGGACATTCCAGTTTCAACAACCAAGTCTTTAAATTCATCTCCCGCTGCTGCTGAATCTATACTTAAACAAAACTTTGAGGAATGTAAAACAGATTTTAAATTTAGGCACGTAAATAATGAAGACATTGTAAAAGCGTTTAAATCCCTGGAAATGAAAAAGACAGCTGACGCCCATGGTCTATCAGTAAAAATTATTAGTTCCATTGTAGATTGTATTGCACCTCACCTTTGTTGTATATTTAATCAATGTATAGATAATGGTGTGTTTCCTGACTTGATGAAACTAAGTAAAGTTATACCTTTATTCAAAGCTGGTAGTACATCAGACCCCACCAATTTTAGACCCATATCGATACTACCAACGCTTAGCAAAATATTTGAAAAACTCATACTTAATCAATTGCAAAGTCATTTTTATCTCAATAATTTAATTCATATTGCTCAGTTTGGTTTCACAAAGGGTCGTTCAACAGCCGATGCTGGTGTTGAACTAATCGACAATATTTTTGATGCCTGGGAAGACGCAATGGATGCAATAGGTGTCTTCTGCGATCTATCCAAGGCTTTTGATTGCGTCCATCATGACACTCTTGTCAGGAAGTTACGCCATTATGGTGTAAAAGATCAGGCACTTGGCCTTCTGGAGTCATATCTAACAGATAGGGTTCAGATGGTCGATGTTAATGGGAAAATATCACCTGGGTCTTCAAATAGTATGGGCGTACCGCAAGGTTCAATTCATGGTCCTTTCTTGTTTTTAGTATATATTAATGATTTACCTTACCTTGTTAAAGCAAAACATGGGTTAGTATTGTTTGCCGATGATACTTCTTTGATATTTAAAGTTAAAAGACAGCAATCAAATTATGACGAGGTAAACAATGCTATCTCTAGTATAGTGAACTGGTTTACTGTTAACAATTTATTACTTAATGAAAAGAAAACTAAATGTATTAAATTCGTGTTACCCAATGTGAACCCGGTAACTACAGACATATTTATAAAAGGACAGAGATTGGACCTTGTGCAGTCGACTGTCTTTTTGGGCATTACTTTAGACGCCAAACTACAATGGGATCCTCATATAAATAAATTGTCGAACAGACTGAGTTCGGCAGCGTTCGCAGTTAAAAAAATTAGAGCTCTTACCGACGTAGACACCGCTAGACTAGTCTACTTTAGTTACTTTCATAGTCTAATGACCTATGGTATTTTATTGTGGGGTCACGCTGCGAATGCTAATAGTATATTTATTCTGCAGAAACGGGCTGTTCGTGCAATTTATAGATTAGGGCCTAGAGTGTCACTGAGGGAAAAGTTTAAAGAAATCAATATTCTGACATTTGTGTCTCAATATATCTATGACAATCTTGTGTATGTAAAAAGAAATATAACTAATTTTCAGAAGTACAGTGATATACACAATTTTAATACTAGAAATAAAGACAAGTTGGTTGCTTATGTAAGCCGACTACATAAAATTAGTAATTCTTTTAAAGGCAATTGTATACGCTATTACAATAAGGTCCCTACTGATATTAAAAACTTACCTTTAGACAAGTTTAAAATAATAATAAAACAGAAATTGTATAAAAAAGGTTACTACAGGATATCTGATTACTTAGAGGACAGATGTCCATGGGAATAGATTGTTTGAGTAACAGGCTGTTTCGATATATAATTAGCATTCATTTTGTAATTTGACAATATTTTATTTAAAAAAGGAAACGCAAAAGATGCGACGACTGTGGAGTTTCTTCAGTGAGCTCTTCTCCACAGATTCCGCCATTGGGTTAGTGAACTCACCCAAAAAAATGTAATGACGGATCTAAGTGATGTAACAACATCCTATGGAAATAAATGATTTTTGATTTTGATTTTTGATTTTGATTTTGTAGGCTATCACTTAAATAATCTAATTACGTATAGTAGCTTTTATTTATTAACATAAGTTTTAGTTTTTTAAAGAAAATGCTATCTTTTGTTTCATTTGTCAATGATTTCGGTAGTTTATTATAAACTTTTATTGCCATAATATATGGACTGGAAGAGTGTAGTTTTAACCTTGAATATGGTAAATGAAGTCTGTTCTTATGTCTCATTTTTTTTTATTCATTTGCTCACGGCGATTGAAAAAATGATTGTATTTCCGGACGAATTTACATAGTTCCAAAATTGAGGGGAGGGTAAGGAGTTTATGTTTTTGAAAAAAGGGTCGACAACTATCTGTTTGCTTTAAGTTAAATATAATTCGGATTAGCTTTTTTTGCATTGTAAATAGTCGAGGTGCATCGACGCTGTTTCCCCATAGTGTAACACCATAAATTAGCCTCGCATACGCATAAGCGTAATACATGGCTAGAGCAGAGGAAAAGTCAGTGGATTCTTTTATTTCTCTTAGAGCGTAACAGAAGCGTGATAATTTCATGTGAATTTTTTGAATATGCTTTTTCCAGTTAACATGGGTATCTATATCTATGCCTAATAGATTAAATTCATTTACGGTTTGTATTGACATATTATTGTAAGTAAGGTTTATGACAAGAGGTTTCTTTTGGTGGGGGTAAAAGGCCATTATTTTAGTTTTTGAGTAATTTATTTGAAGGTTGTGATCTAGCATCCAGTCGGTAACTATATTTAAGATGGAGGTGAGTTTCGCAGTTAGGTTAAAATCACTATCGTATGTGGTAAGTAGAGAGATATCGTCTGCAAATAATACACAATTATATAAATGTGAAATAAAAGGCATCCAATAACGCTACCCTGTGGAATTTAAAAGTTTATAGCTTTTTTGTTAGATCGGATAGGTTCTATAAATTTAGTTTCTTCATTATAATGTTCGATTTCTACATATTGTTGCCTGTTTTTCAAGTATGCTTGAAACCATTGATGTGCTTTTCCACGTATACCTATTCCATATAGTTTATTAAGTAATATATTGTATTGGACTGTATCATAGGCTTTCGTCATATCAAGCAATATTCTAACAGCATATTTTTTGTTATCTAATGTATTAATAATTTCCTGTATATATTTTTGTACTGCCAAAGTAGTTAAACGATTTTTCCTAAAACCATTTTGGCACTCATCAAACAGATTAAATTTTTCGCAGAATGAATAAACACGATCACACATACATTTCTCAAATATTTTTGAAATTGCAGGTAGTAAAGCTATTGGTCGATAGTTATTAGGATCCATTTTTTCGTCTTTTTTATGTACGGGTTTTAATATTGAAATTTTTATCAAGTCTGGAAAGTCACCATCTTCAAATGTTTGATTTATTAGTGTAGTTATTGGTGAGGTAAGTTCGTCAGCACATTCTTTAATAAGTGTTGGTGGTAATTCGTCTATTCCGAATGAACGTTAATTTTTCATATTTTTAATAGTTTTGTGTATTTCTTTATAAGTTACTGGACTTAGGTAAAAATAATTTTCTGTAGGAATTAGGCAAGGGCGGCCTTCAGGCAGTTTACCATTCGCGAGTCGAATTTTTTCTTCACCTATAGATGCAAAATGGTTATTAAATGAATTTACAATTTCCTTCGGCTCAGTGACTAGATTATAAATTTGTAGCTTAATGTTCTCTTTATCTTTTTTTGGTTTTTTATTAGTACGTTCATTAATGATACTCCACATTGTTTTTACTTTATTTTCTGACATGTTTTGCTTTAATAATTTTTCATACGCTTTATAATGGTTGTTAAGGCAATGTGTTATTAGATTTATTAATTAGTATTTTTAGCAAACGTTTATGTTTACATGACGCCCTAATACCAACCGTTAATCCGTGTTTTTTAAACTTAGTTCTTAGTTTAACTCTATTTTTTGGTATACATTGATTTAAGATTATCGTCACCTTTTCTATAAAGTTCTTATAATTTTGTTGAATATTGTCGTTAGTTTTTATGCATTCTACCCAATTTATTTCTTTTAACTGTTTTTTTAATTTCGTTTTTCGGTAAACCATTGTATTACATGTTTTACATTAGAAATTTTTAAATTTATTATAGCTCCTTTGTGATCACTAAAACCAAAATTCATAACATTAGTGTGGCTAATAAATAATTAAATATAAGTAAATATTAAATCTATACATTTTGTTAAACGTGTTGGTTTTCTTACATGTTGAGCAAAATTATATTCCAACATGACATTTAGTAAGTCATTAGATTGTGTATTGTTTACTAGTACATTTATATTAAAGTCGCCACGTAGTACTACGTTACGGTGACGATAGTTATTATTGATATGAGTAAATAATAGTTTGAGTTTCCTATTAAATATGTCCTTCTCTCTTCCGTTCCAGTATACGGATATTAATAAAATATTTTCAGTATATAATTCAACAGCACATAATTCTATAACATATTCAACAGAAAACTTTTCAAAGTCTTTTCTCTCTATGAACTCTGTATTTTCAGGTAATAGTATACACACACTTCCTCCGGCGTAGTTAACTCTACAATATGAAGATGCAATCTTATAGCCTGTAATACTAATTAAATCCAATTTTGCTGGGGACAACCACGATTCAGATATACGTATAGCTTGGAATAGATTCTGATCGACGAATGTTTCTAATATATCTTGTTTGTTGTATAGACTTTGCATATTCTGAAATAGGATTTTAGAGAACTGGTCTTGTTGTTTATTTGCGAAATGTATGATTTTCGGTTTTACTTTCATTCAATTGCTGGTAATTGTTTTCATTATTATATTTTACGGTCTTGCTTCCTATATAATGTTCTTTTCCATCTATAATCAATCTGTTATTTCTTATAATTGCGTGTTGCCCTTCTCTTCTTGCGGAATTCATTAATTCTTGCATTTTGATCCGTTATTTTCGTTTTTCTTCATCATAATATTCAGATATGTAGAGTCCGGTGTTTTTAAGAAACTTAGAATTTTGTATTATGTATTTACATATGATCTTGTTAGTTACTTCAATTACAAAAGGCCGACGGTATCCTTTTCTTCCAAGACGAAATATTTGATCAATATATCGGCAAAGATCCACATTGTACAGTTCTTCAAATATTTCAATAATTGTATTGTTCAGGCTGTATTCATTCTCGCCATAGATTTCATCAAGTCCGTATAATACCACCTCTCTAGAATTGTCGCTGCAATCGTTTGTCGGAGAGTTTGTACAGAGGGCTTGGTTTTGGGAGATCTTGGACGATAACTTTTCTATTTGTTTTTCTAAGTTTAACTTATCTTCTTCTAACTTTTTAATATCGTTATCTATCTTTGTTAGATGATTAGACACTTTTGCTTGTTCTAACTTTAAGTATTTTACATCTTTAAATAATTCTTGTTTCAATTCTTGCATGGCAATTGTTATCTTAACTTCTAATCTGGATGATATTTCTGTTATTATTTGGTTGTTGTGCTATTTTTAATTTGCTATCCAAAAGATCACTCAGCTCCTTTAAGTGGGTGGGGACTTCACTAAGGTCAGAAATATTTGCATCTTGTGAATTAGTTTTTGCCAAGAATTTACCAGTTAGGGTATCGCCCGTGAAACTTTGTTCGCATTCGGAGTCTGCATATAATGTTGATGAATGGATGCTTCGCGCGGGAGTATTGTCATTTCTTTGTTTCCTAGTGACATTTACACATTCAGGACAGGTCCAAGAAATATCGTACATGTGCATGTTTTTTGTATATTGCTCATTTGTAATATTAAAGCATTGGTAGTGATATATATTTTTACAACAGCAGCATTGTATGCGATCTGATATATTCGCATGTTGCTGACAAGTATCACAATTTTATATCAGCGCCCTCTGTACTGTAGTAGCAGTACCAAAACAACCGCAATGGTTGCAGTTAAGATACAATGCGTGGAGCGGAACGCAATCGGGGTATGTGATCGTTGATTGGTCCTTTCCGGTGACACTAGCTGTCTGTTTGTATTTCTCTCTCTCTCTGTATGGTGGGCCTCTCTCTTTTGCGTTGACGTATGAAATTATGTTTGGTCGGCTAGTACTTAAGATTTTGAGTTTTAACTTACTATTTAACATGAATTTCAGCTGTCCAGAATGTTCACTTTGTAGCACACTGGTCAAATAATATTTTTCTAGAGTTTGGAAGTAGTTTCACCGCGGTAACTATTTTATTTTCCGATAATTGTAAGACGAGAATGTAAACAAGTGTTCGCAGTTACACGGCACGTTCCGTTCCCGTGTCGTAAATTAGGATACCCGTGTCGTGGGAACCAGAAACAGCGAGATTATATGAGTATCATATGTTATGGACTCAAATCTCCAGCGAGCGGCGTCCATTGGACTTCAATCACGCAAAAAAATAGACTAATGCAAGAAAGGTTTTTTTTTCAAGAGGGTCAACCTCGGAATGTGAGATGATAATAAACTGGGAACTTGCACAAACTTTATTACTAAGCAATAAGGTCCATAGTCGCGAGTCATTTTTTATGCCTACACTTATGAGAGGTTATTATTAATATCGGTGTTTCCCAAATATCTCCCATCCATTATGGCATTATGAAGATGCCATCATGATTGCAATGATGATGGCATCTTTATAACAATTGTAGGACATAACATAATAATACTATAAAGTTCGCGTCATAAGTCATCTCGCTAATTATTCTTTCAATGATGATGACATCTTTATAACAAATGCGGCACATAAAATCGCTAAACGTCATGGCGCGTCCGCACGCTCGGCAAGCCTCCACATGCCGTCACATTTTCAAGCGAGTGAATAGGTCATCTGGCTTGGCTTGCGAGAGCTATCGCCGATAAGCTTTATTTTATGCCAGAAAATGCTACAGGAATATTACTATTTAGTATTTCAAGGAATTTGGTACCTAAATTGATGAAGATTTATAGGCTTAAAGCACGTTCTTGGTGGCCGCGCCAGGTTCCTAGTATACTTCGTGGCGCGGCCACCTTTAGATCCAAAAAAATTCTAGATAAAATCCTCCCTTCCTCAAAATATCCCTTTTATTGTCATGAATTATTCCTAATTAATTGTTTTATGAATGATTCATGTCAATAAAAAGGGATATTTTGAGGGTTACTATTTGTGTAGATTTATTTTCAATTTATAATAATTATCCCAAGGATAAAAGAAACGTAGCCGATGCATGGTTTCGCATTGCTAACTTATTAAATATACCAGTGAAGGAACTGAAAACCAAGGAAGAAATTCTTGTGGCCACTTTCAGAAAGCATTATAAAAGTTACGTTACTTATAATAAAAATAACTTAGGCCAAATGTTATGGCCGACGCAATAACTTCAATGTCCGCCATGCTTGCTCGCTGACAACAAACTGACGCATTTGCCAGCGTGTGGATGGCAACGTTTGATTCCCTACAGTGCAAACATTTGTATTGGCAAGCGTCCGGACGCGGCATTAGAAACGAGAAATTTTCCAAATTTTTTATACCTTTGAGCTTATATAACGTGTGAAGCGGACATTTATTGTGACTTTGGAGATGATTTTGCGCTACAATTGTTGTGAAGATGCCATCGTCATTGAAACCAAATAAGGGGAGATATTTGCGTTGCGAAAAACAGATTTTTACACATTTGACCTTGACTATTTTAAGACGCCGTAATGTGATTTTTTGAGACTTTTGAGACAACATTAAGGATGCCCAAATGAATGGTGGGAGTTTCCAGCTTATTATCTCACATACCGGGGTGAAACTCCTGGCCGACGTGGAATTACTGGCTGGCTAAGCATGGAGCCAATTATGTAACTTCATCACTCTTATGTAAGCAAACACTTGGATGACTTGTTAAGAATCCTTTTTTTGGCTTCGCTGTAGTCGAGTAATGAAGTGTGCATTACCTGACTACAGCGAAGCCAAAAGAAGGGTTATGTATTTCAGCGGTATGTATTTATGTTCATTTGTTCCACCAGAACAGCTAAACTCCCAAGTAGCATAAAAGTTCTGTGTAACGGCATTTTTACAGTATACTGGACACGTTAGCTGCTAAAAATTGCTGTATATCAGCATTATATGCGCATAACTCTATAACTCTGTTATAACTCTAATCTGGGCACAAATTACGTGGCACATTGCTGTAAAACTGAATTATAATAGCCTTATATTAGCATTAATAAAGGCAACAGCTACTCCAAGTGCTGAACATTGCCTGATTATCAAGGCACGTGGTACTCATTATAGTTAATATGCAGCCACATTTCACACTCATTCGCAAAATTGGAATAAGTGTGGATATCATAAATGCTTTATCGAAGCTAAAAGTAAATTATCAGTGACCTTGTGGTATGCAGGACCGCATTTTTAATTTTTACTCTGTACAAGACTGTTGAAGTGCAAAAAGTAATATTGTGCGTGTAAATGAAGATGTTTTGGTTGCCATTTTGTGGATAGATAATAAAGTTGATGTTAAGTAAAACTTTGAGTTATTTCAATTAGCTTGTGTTTGAACGATTACCAAAAAAATCGAAAATTTACTACCAATAAATTCGAAATGACTGCCAAAATGGATAGATGTCCACCAAATTGTGTTTGGATAAATGATCACCAAACTTCTTTTTATGTTTTGTGTACTTAAGTTTATGTTTTAAGTATTTTTTGTTGTTCTTACATGTTCAACCTAACACGAAGGATAAAGGGGGCTTCGCTTCGCTCACCCCCTTTACCCTTCACCTAAGCTTCCGAAGTATTTTTCCCTGATATTTTCTGCAACTTTTGGTGGTCATTTAGCCATTTTGGGTAGGAAAAAAATTTTTTGGTGGTCATTATATTTGTTGCCATTTCAATTATGTCTTAAATTGTTTCGGGAATGTCACTTTATTGTGAAATGCCATACATATTTCAGTCAAAATTTCACGCGCTCTCATAATATCCACAAATACGTGAAAAAAGTTCAAAATAAATAGACTATTTGCATTTTTTTTTAAATATTACTTTTACATGTAAGCGCTGTTTTCATATTCATTTATTTTTGATATAGTTCAGTTCAAGCCGATATTTTCTAATATAAACTAAATGGATAAAAGCTAAATGTTTACTATAATAATACGCGTAACGTACTTAAAAATGGTGGATAAACGAGTGGTCAATGTTAACTTAAATGTAATGCTAAATGCTATATAAATGTCCACGCATGGCTTATAATGGTAAATTATAATTCTATTATTTAGCTCAGGTCTGAATTGACGGGCATTATGTACAGATTTAAAGCAGTGCGCTGCTGTGTAACTGTATAAAAGATCACACTTGGTACAGTATTGGCCTATATTAATGCTGATATACGAGTATACTCTATCCGTGAGTAATGACGTAAAAGTCGACGTTTAAGCAGCATAGAGCATTATATCTTTGTTAATAGACTTCACATCGTGTCTGTTTGCGTTATAGAGGTTAAATTGCAAGTGTTTTTGAGGTATACCTGTGAACCATTATTCCGAAAACTGCACTGTTTGTGTCCATAAAATGCGGTTTTGCAGCTGATAGGGTACAGCGCTACTAAACGCTGAATAACAGTGAATCTGTGGCGTCTGTGTAACGCTTAATAGAATTGCAGTACCGAATATTGAATTATATTGGGTCTAGATATTTTCTACGCAGCTATTGTAGTCCGAGTGAACACTAATGAGTCGTTTAAAGTGCTTAAACAACCGATGTGGACCTTGTGTGGAATAATATGATGCAGCTTTGTTCTACTTGGGCTACTTATCAGTATTTAACAAATCAGGAACCGTTAAAAGCGTCTCGATTATGTTTTATATATGTTTTATATGTATTATGTGACATCACACTAAATTCAATAAGAGCACATTCCAAAAATACATATATTACTAGCTCTTGCTCGCTGCTTTGCTAGCATTTAGTCGATTCGTTAGAAGCATATTGACCACCCGGTGGCAGTATGTTTCATACTCTTTAGAGCGCGATGTTGTAGTATTCGGGGTTTAGTTTTTGAACTTACTGTCTTGTTTTTTTATCATATGTCACCTATCAATCACGACGAATGTGTTCCACAGATTGGAACAAACCTTCAAAGTACAATGTGATGATGACAAGGTTCAGCTACCATTCCGAAACATCACTAAGAGTGCAATCTCTCACACCCGAAGACGAAGGCGTTTACACTTGTGAGGCTTTGCAGAAACACTACTTTGTTTCGAGGTTCACAGATAAAGATGATGGACAAAGCACGTGTGAGAATAGAGAGAAGATAAATTTGACGCTTCAAGTGAATCGTAAGTCATTACAATAAGCGGAATAAAAAAACGAATAAATATAAATCCGTTTGTAGTTAAAAAAAATGAATCTTGTACCTTCAGTGGATGTATCTACGTTTTAAATCTTATCGTATAACGTAGATTTAGCAGCAATAAAGTTTGTGTTAATCTAATTTTAGGTGTAGTTTCACTGTGGCTAAACTATTAACTCTTCTTTTTACTGATTCTACCATTATTTTTATGAATTTCAGGTGCCCGAATATTTGTAGAGAATACAAGTTTGATATTTGCAAGATATTACGAAAGGTAAATTACCTATCATAGGTAATTTTTAAGTTTCACTATATTTTTTGCTTTCATCTTACGCAACCATTATTTTGATCTCCTGGCACACCATTCTCAATAATTTATTTTTACCATGTCGCCCCCGCCGTTATTAATCAAGTTAATTGGAGCATATTTTACCATTTATGCCTTGTGATACACACACTTGAGTTTATCATAAAACTGTATTATGTATAATTGTAATTTGTGTATATGGTTTAGGGCGCTATAAACAAATTCATTCAACGCTCTCTCTTCTGTCATTCTCTCCGTCTTTGATGCGATAAAACAGTTTCATGACTGCTTCTTCTTATTGTTTAGTATTTGAACACGATTCTTTATTTTCCAGGCTCAATCTTACTTGTAGCGCAGATGGCTCCCCGCCCCCAACTTACAGGTGGTTTTCAGAAGATGGTGATGTCCTAACTGAGCTTTCTACTCATTATCCTTCCTTTCCTGCACAAGAGGGTGGTTCAGTTTTGTCCCTAGTAGCCGAGAAAGAACCAATGCGACGAAGAATTGTTAAATGTCATGCAAGTAATACATTTGGTGAAGACGTAAAAGCTTTTGTTCTTCTACCTTTGGTGGAGCCAGAAGTGCCAGAAAAGGTATTTTTATCAATAGTTGCTGGTCAGATTAGAAAGCTGAATGAATGTCATTTTTCAAATCGGGGTTTCAAATCGCCTTTTAACTGCTTCACAATGCAATTACTATACATATGTTACTCACAGAAACACCACAATTTCACCAAATATCGCAAGAAATCGTCACCGAACCGATAAACTCAAAGTGACAGATTGATTATTATGAGTAACGAATGCAACGCCATCTGTAATAAGTTTTGCTCCTTCCTATTAGGCATAGCTGTGCTTCTATTCTAGCTGAAGAGGAAGAGAGAAAAAATCCGCAGGTCTTGGATGGATCCGCAGGTTTACATGTTTGTGACGTCAGCGTTTCTGGTTCTCACGGCACACGGTATGCTAATGTGGGGCCAGAAGCAGTGTAAGTTATGCTGTTATGTCAACCCGTATGAGAAATGGCGTGACGCTATGGTTATCGATAAATAATAATAGTTACCTACATTATTATTATAATAATTTAAGATAAAGACAGTTTTATCCCTGAAACTGTTACCTTAAATGTTGTTTATATTTTCTACTATTACTGTTATGTAAATTATTGTAATTTTCTAGATACATTTACAAAACTCATCCGAAAGTGAAATAGTACTTCATATTCTTTGGAACAAAGCTGTCGAATTTTCAGTTGACGGTAAGTGTTTTCGTACATCATACTACATCCTCCCACTGCGGGGCATAGGCCTCTTCTGTAAAGCTCCAATATGCACGGTCATGTTCCAGCCGCATATTATAATATTGTCATTAGATTACATTATTTTATATTGTAAATTGTTAAAAAAAAACAGATAATGGAGATTCCTTTTCCTGTGCGAGATTTAGCCGTGAATCACCACTTGATAGGGAAATTTTCTATTTCAAATGTAAACCATAATCAAGTATTCTTTAGTTAAGTTTATCGTATTTGATTTGTTTTTATTTTTCTCCGTAAACTTGTAAAAAAAAAGTGCATTATTTGCCTACTTTCAAAAACAAGATGAGTGTTGAGCATCCATTAAGATCCTGTCGACTTGATGACATGTCGGAGCATCAGGAAGGTTGTCTGCCCACTGGCCTTATCGTTCCATTTGGCCACCACTCTGTAACTGCTTTGGTACACCACCGTCATCCCGCATACCCAAGCAATTTAAGACGAATTATTAATAAATAGGTATCTACCCGAATCTATCATTTGCCTATCAATTATGAATAAATTTCAGTATACCTGTACAAAATGAATGATATTAAAATTTTAATGTTTATTTTACTGTACGTTCTATGATAATTTCGAGTTCTTTTTTGGATAGGTACTCGGCTTACTGTGAGTTCAAATTTAGGCTAAGTAACCAAGTTTCATCACTTAGCTATTATTCATATCTGTTTTTTTTTTCAGAAATATCAATGCAGTACATAGATATTGAAGACTTTGTATCCGGAGGAAAGGAAGAATGGAGTTCCGCACGCACCTTGAAAATATTTCGTAATGAGACACAATTCGTAGATGATGGACATGGTAGTAAAGGTTGGTCTTTGTTGTACTTGCATTCACAAAGTTGTTGTCAAAGATAATTTACACTTATTTTCAAACATCTTTATTTTAAGATCACAAGATTAAATTGTTGCGACCAATGTATGAAGACCTAGACAGATTTGTAAGAATTTCAAAATTTGGTGGTTTTATATTTTGATGTGCTCTTTCTGAATTTATACTTTGCCAACACGTATCCTAGCTGCATTTTGTATAATTCTTGTATAATAACGAACGGACCGAACGGAACTCCTCCGGTCCGTTCGGTCCGTTCGTTCGTTTGTCCGGTCATTAATTTTGTAGTAGGCATTCGTGCACAAAGTGTGCTTTATACATTTTTTGAATTGAAATTTAGTTAAATTTTGTATTTTTTTTGCGTAATTTTATTGTAGAAGCGTAGTGCTAAGTGTCCCATAAAAGAACTTCTTTTGTGAGTCTGAACATTGGAAAATAAAACTTATGTTTATTTCTAGGTTGCACATTGTGGTGACTAGCGTGGTTAATTAATGATTTTAAAGCTACTGTTTTTTTTCCCTCACATACATTATGTTTTCATAGATATTGACTTGCAACTGTTAGGATGTTGATTTTTTTAAGAAATCTCTCAGATACTCTTTATTAACTAGCTTAAAAAAAATCTGATCGCTTGCTTCTGCAAGATGAAGATGGTCTCAATTTCAACAGCCCGTCCCCTTAGTAGTATGCCGTAGGCCATAATGCTATGGAAATGACTAAAATATACAATCTTAGCAGTTGCAATGTCAGTCAATTCCCAAGACCCAACTGTAGTTTGGCACCAATAGTGATGCCGAGAAATACAGTTTTATCTACTAGTTTTAGTTTGTCTTTCCCCGATACAATGTTACTCTCAACTTGCCTTACATTAGGTAAAGTGAATTTCATGCACCTTGTCTTTTTTGAATTCAGAAGCAAGTTATTGGCAGTAAACCAGTCTGGTACTCGCAAGAGAGCATTATTTGTTTCCTGTTAGTGATTTTATTATCTCCTAATTAAAAAAATTGTGACGTGTCATCTGCAAATAATACTATCTCTGACATGTTTTGTACCATGCATGGCAAATCATTTACAAACACGAGGAAAAGTAACGGACCCAGAATAGATCCTTGTGGGACTCCCATCTTTACTCGAGAATCCGACGATTTTGTCATATAAAGGTCAGCTTTTTAAACCCTCCCTTCTATCTACGATCTCATATGCTTAGAGCTATTGCTTTTATGTCGTAGTGTTTTAGCTTTAAGAGCAATGTTTCGTGGTCTACACAGTCAAATGCATTGGAAAAGTCATAAAAAAACCTACAGCGTCCACAAAGTCATCCCACGCATTAAAAATATGTTTAACTAACATGACTCCAGCATCTATTATCGACCGCCCTATTGTTAATCCAAACTGCTGGCTATGGAGAATTTGATGCGCATTGAAGTGCGCCAGCAACTCACCTAATATAATCTTCTCAAATAATTTACTCAATACGGGTAGAACTGAGACTGGTCTGAAATTTTTGGGGTCATCCCTATCGCCGCTTTTAAATAAGGGTACTAGCCTGCTGTGTTTCATGAGATGAGGGAAATTACTCTCATGTACACATTTATTGAAAATTTTAGCCAAATTAGGGGCAAGTTCATCGAAATCGTTATACGAAAGCTAATTTTTTTTTACTGACATGCCCGAGAGATCCTCGGATTTTTTCAAATTTAACAGCTTAAATGCTTTAATAATGCCATATAGCTCAAATATGCGAATAAGAAATCTTGATTAAACTTTGGAACATTGTCTTTTAAAAACTTTTAAGTCTATTATTATAACTTTTTATTTTAAGTCTATGGTCAGCTGTCACGTCATATAGACATATTTTTCACAAAAATACTTCACCATTGGAAGAAGCCTTCGGATCCCCATTCCTGAATGCCATCCGACCCAAGTCTGGCATCTGGCAAAGGCATTGGGACAACGTCTGTAACCTTCATGGCAAGCTATACGACCTCCCATGTGGTATTGCTAGTAGAAAATTCGTACACACTCTGGCCGACAAAATTAAGCATCTAACCAAATCAACCTACCCCTCGGGACGCGTGGATCAACATTCTAAGTCAATATCTATGAAAACATAATGTATGTGAGGGGAAAAAAAACAGTAGCTTTAAAATCTTTAATTAACCACGCTAGTCACCACAATGTGCAACCTAGAAATAAACATAAGTTTTATTTTGCTGCGGTCATACTGAAAAGAGACAAAAACGTTAGAAAAATTAAAGATATACTGAGACTACTCGATCGGCGCCTAAAACTCTGGGCAGACAAACGTTTTGAGGAACTCATCACGGAATCCACCAAAGCAGATAAATCTATATGGAATACAAGAAACCGGAAACAAAACAACAATGACCAAGAAACAAAATCATTCACACGACTGATACTACATGTAAAAACGCGGGAAGCGCTCAACTGGCTCCTTAAAAAGACACGAGCAAAGTTTTAAACCCAGACACTGACGTTGATCCATCCGGTAAAACTGATGTGCTGAGAGAAAAGCACCCCCCGCCTAATAATCCAGATCCCGCTTTATTCACCCTCCCCAAAGACGTCACAAAACTCCCACCACTCCTTGAAATCGAAATAACTAGTGACCAAGTCGAAACAGTTGCGAGAAAACTACACGGCGGTGGAGGCCCCACTGGATGCACAGCCGAATACTGGAGAGATTTCCTACTCCGCTTCGGCCAAGCAAGCGCCCATTTAAGAGAAGCCGTAGCGCAGCTCACAATGAAACTTAGCAACGAAACCATACCCTGGACCCAAATATAAGCATTAATGTCAAGCCGACTTGTTGCTTTAGACAAATGCCCTGGCGTAAGACCTATCAGCATCGGCGAATGCCTACGAAGAATAATATCCAAATGCATGATCTTAGCAACAGGCTCTGAAGTCACTGAAGCATGTAGACTTTGCCAGAGGCAATTATAAGGAGAACGACATCTTCGGGAGTAAAGTAAAAGGCTTGAGATGCGCGCAAATACGAGACTATACTAGACTAATTTTATTATAGGAAATCCTAGCTTATATACTAGGTTGGTACATGTTATTAATGACGTACATAAGACATAGTGCGTGATGAATATAAATATACCTTATCTGTGACGGTCGTCAACTTATCTTAACATTACGTGAAAATATGACTAACATAGTCGACCGGCTCAGATACTCCCCCCTTTAGGGAAAAAAATAAATCAATGTACTTATAACAATGGAAAAAAAACTAAGTTAGATACCATAACAAACTTATCAACTGCAATAATAACTAGTAGTGTTTTAATATGCGAATTCTACATAACTTTAAAGAATTACTTAATATTTACCTGCAGGCAAGTCTTGTATCTGGCCGCACACTACATAAAATAAACTAAAAACTGGAAAACAGAAAAACACTAGGAAAATGGGGCTTCGCGGTTAGTAAACTAACCTAACATATAACTGGAAAAGATCCGCAGGAGAGTCGCCTGATGCTGCAGCCGCCCATGTTTTTCAGGAATCGATGAGTCAATTTACATCGCACGTCGTTGAAGTTGTAATCACTGTTTGTTTATAATTGCGACCGTACCTACACAAGGATGATTGTGCTGAATCAGCGTCAGCATTAAATCTGTAACCTTGGCTGTAGGCAGTCAATGATCTCGTACGTCATATGTACGTGCGTGCTCTTCACTCTTGAGTGAATATTAAGTTGTCGATTGATGAAATTTGTGTGCCTAAAAACCTTGGGATTTGGCAACATAGGGCACATCTTGTACACCAATCGTTTATATATATATATATATCATATATATATATCTCTCTCTCTCTCTCTTCAGTGATTTGATTATTCTTCGTGCGATGTTCTTTCTGGATGATTTCAATATTCGTTGAATTAGGTATATCGATGACGTTTCAATACTCTTCTGGGGGCTGGAATGGCTTCCTATGTCTTGACTTGAAAAAAACTGCTTGCTGTGAATGAATTTGCCGATGCGTTCGTTTCTGCTGGTGCGAGCTCCATTTTGATAAATCAGCAGTCGGCTGACTATCGGTTCATTATTCTTGCGGTATCTTGAGTTCGATGCGGGAAATCTTCAGTTGAAATTATTTGGCTTCTGGTCCATTTTCAAATTTGGTCCGGTCATGGCTTGCTTGATGTCGTCTTGGTTTGGGTAGGGTCTTGATTATGGAGTTCTGCAGCGTGGTTTGAAATAGGTATGCAGAAGTCGGGGCTCGGCGATCTTGGACGAAGTGCTTCTTGCTTGCACTTCTAAGGTGGCAGCACACGGAGTTTTCTTCCATGCTGCTACTACCGAAGGTTGCTGATGTTCAAAAGTCGGGTCACCACTTTGCCAGACGGCAATTATAAGGAGAACGACATCTTCGGGAGTAAAGTAAAAGGCTTGAGATGCGCGTAAATACGAGACTATACTAGACTAATTTTATTATAGGAAATCCTAGCTTATATACTAGGTTGGTACATGTTATTAATGACGTACATAGGACATAGTGCGTGATGAATATAAATATACCTTATCTGTGACGGTCGTCAACTTATCTTAACATTACGTGAAAATATGACTAACATAGTCGATCGGCACCTAGACAGTCACAGCTCTGCATTGGACTGGGCAGTGGCATCGAAGGCGCCATTCATGCCATGATCGATGTCTTCCAAAGAGATTGCCAACCTGGTTCAAACTAGGGAATGCTCCTCGTTGACGCGAACAATGCTTTTAACGCCGTGAATAGACAACTAGCCCTCTGGCAAGCAAGAATATACTGGCCACACTGCGCCCGCTTTCTTTATAAACTTACAATGGCCACGCTGAACTAGTATTTTGCGATTCTGATACAAAACTATGTAGCAGAGAAGGCGTAACCCAAGGAGACCCACTCGCAATGCCACTGTACGCGCTTGCAACACTACCAATAATCAACAAACTTAAAACCGAAAACACAGTCACACAATGCTGGTACGCCGATGACTCCTCCGCGCAAGGCACTTTCCAAAGCCTACGACAATGGTGAGACAACTTAAACAAAACACAAGGTAAAAAATCATATCTAATAGTGTCATAAACCGACAAGTCTACCGCAGAAAAGACGTTCTCCGGTACCAACGTCTCCATAGTTACCGGCTCCCGCTTCCTAGGAGGCTACATAGGGACAGGAGGGGACGACTTCATAAAAAAGAATGTAACCGAATGGATATCTATCATCGAGAAACTCACAACAATCTGCAAAAACTCACCTCAAGCCGCTTACACTGCCCTAACTAAAGCAGCTCAGTTTAAATGGTCCTTCCTACCACGTGTCTTAAAAAATTCAGAAGAACTTTTTGAACCCTTAACTAACACATCACACGACAAATTCATACCAACACTAATCGGAGGCGAAATCACAAAACTTGAAACCCAGCTATTTACCCTCCCAGTCCACAAAGGCGGACTTGCCCTTTCTGACCCCTTCAACACACCAAACCGTGCATACCCAATCTCAAAACAGGGATCTACAATACTTTCAACAGCCCTAACAGAGATGAAAGACATAAACCTGGCTGAACACTACAATTATTTGCGTGACGCCAGAAAGGAAGGAAACAAGGAAAAAGAAACATACGAGAACGAAAGTCTCAAAAGCATTCTAACAAAATTACCATCCAAAATGAAAAGAGCAATAGAAAGATCAATAGCGACAAAAATGAAAACAAAAACATCAACCTGGCTTTCAGTAATACCGACAAGAAAAGACAACTTCGACTTATCACCCCACGAATTTAGAGATGCCCTGGCCATAAAATACCACCGCACACCAATCTACATGTCATTGCGACGGCTGCGGCAATGACAACTTCAACGTGGACCACGCCTTGTGCTGCAAAACAGGTGGCCTTATCACACGCAGACATAATGAAATAAGGGACCTTTTCTGCGAACTGTGCCAGCAAGCCTGGGGAAACGTCACGAAAGAGCCAGTCATCTCCGAAGGCGATACTGAGCTGCGCGGAGACTTGGCTTGTCGTGGTGTATAGATTGCCCAGAGGGAGGCGTTATTTGATGTCCGTGTCATAGACACCGACGCTCCCTCCCACGCATCACGTCCCGTAGCGGTTGTCCTTCATTCAGCTGAAGAAGAAAAGAAAAGGAAGTACTGCAACCCATGCGAGACGCGCCACACCACCTTCACCTCTTTAGTAACCTCTGTTGACGGAGTTTTTGCTCCACAAATGATATCATTCACTAAACACCTTGCCGAAACGCTGGTGGACCGCTGGAACCGAACCCCTGCCACAATAATGGGCTGGCTACGAGCAAGAATTCAAACCGCTCAGGGCTAGCAGCATGTGCATCCGCGGTACCCGTCATAGGTGGAATCGTACAGGCCTATATGAGGATGGAGCGGCAGTCCCACACGTATTTTCATGAATCTTTTGCTTAATAAACGTTCTATATTGTCTTTTAAAAATGATGCAGCAAGATCCAAGACGAGTGTAAAAAAGCCGTAGTAACAAATGTCATCGTTAAAAGTTATTAGTTTATCTTCAAGCTTAGGTAAAAAGCTACGATCTCCTGATTTTGTTTTACCTGCTCCTCTATTTATGATATTCCAAATTGTTTTAGTTTTATTCGACGATAATTTGAATACATGTTGAATAAAAATTGGGTCTACTTTTATGGATTGCTTTTATTGTTCATTCACTAAACCCTACTTTACTATTGCTATTTGTAAGTTTATGTAATTTAAAATTGTTTTCAAAAATATGTGAAAGATCATTCGCTTTTTGAGTATTAGTTTGAGTAGTTAATCTATTTAAATGTTTTTTTTTGTTGCGATCGGCCTACCCAAAGACTACTTTCTGGGATCTACTTCTAAGTTGACAATTTGCCCACTGTGATCAGACTTTAGACAATTTACTGCACACTTCTTCAAATTTTCGCAATCGCAGTAGACGTTATCAAGGCAGGTTGCAATAGTTTCAGTTATTCTTAATATTATTATGAATTTAGTATGCAACGGGGTGTCCACCAGCAAGTCTATATTAAAGTCAACGCAAATAACTACTTTTTTGTTACTACTAGCTACTCTCAAGACATCATCTAACTAATTCAAATATACCATTATCACGGGTATGGGGTCTGTATACGCTTACTACAATGTGTCTATCAAGTTCAAGACATGATAGTTCTATTACTTTATTACTTTGTCAACAGAAAGTCTGCAATTATCCTTGTGCTCTTTAAATTTTAGGCCTTTTTAACCAGTACTGAGGATCTTCCGTGTTTTGCAGACTTTCTATTGAAGTAGCTGGCTTCTTGATAGTTGTGTACAGAGAAATTCATTTGAGTCTCAACTAGCCAATGTTCTACAAGGCATAGTATGTCTACTCTGTATTGCTCCAAGAATAGTTCTAGCTCTAGTAATTTGTTAAAAAAGCCACCTTGTATGTTCCGATTTATTAAATCAATTGCTTTATAGGGGACTTTTCTGTTGTCTGCTCAGATAGTTTAAATGAGTAGTCAAAGTTAATTTACTTACGTCTTACAAAGGTTTAGTAGAATTTTTTTTACACTTGTAATTTTTTACTATCAACCTAGTTATTTTCTCGACAATATTATTGTAATAAATATTGAATGCCAATAATTTGGCAATTTGTTGCTTAGATGACGCAGATACATACATTGTATTCCTATTCAGTATAACATTTCGAATAAACTTATTCGTATCAAAATATAATACTCGGTCCTAATGACCAAAGGTCTTGCAGATATACCATGGTAACATCGTCTGGGGCTTTATGATTGTTATTCCGGCCTTATTGAAGCCTAAGATATAAGAAGAAATCCAACTAGGTCAGGTAGGAGTGGTACGTATGAAAGAGATAACACGAAACTACGTGTGGTGGCCGCACCTCGACACCGACATCGAGGCGCCCGCGCAGGGCTGCCTCAGGTGCCACCACATACCACGCCCCGCCCCTACGTGTGGCCCAGCAAACCCTGGACCAGGATACACCTGTACTATACCAAGTATTATTTATTTACTTATTCTTATTAATTAATGAATAAAGATACGTCTGCCAAATCACTGATTGGTAATTTGCGTTTTCCCGTTTCGGATTGCCAAAGCACGAGGGACAGATGGCGGAACTCCTTTGAGGTCAGCAGAATTCGAAAAGTTTCGCAAAGAAATGGTGTGAAACACACACTTATAACAATCATCCATCTAGCAATGGAGCCGCAGAAAACGGGGTTAAAACGGTAAAAAAGAGTTATTAAAAAAGCAGTTGCGGAGGGGGTAAACGTCGAGCAAGCATTGTATTTTTTTTTGTGTTTCCCGATAGCGCCCACTCACGACACAGCGTGAGCCAGCGTGAGCCAGCGGTAGCCATGTTTAGGCGCAGACTCCATACCAGGCTGGACATGCTGCGAGCCACTACGCGTGACACGGTGGAAGCGGTTCTGCACCAATAAAAGGAAAACGCGAGAGAGAATGAGAAGAAAGCCATGCGAAGGAGCGTACCGGTTTGGTAATATATAGGATAAAAACTAATCAAGGAGAACCACGGAAGCATATGGATCAGCTGATACCACTAAAGAAAAATACGAAATATTCTACACCCGCTTTAGATACAAATAAACGCGTAAGTATTTCTACACCTAAACGGAGTACAATTACGCCGGAATAAGTGGCGACACCGACACAGGAGGCCTGGGTGTCAGCGCCCAGCTCTTCGCTAACCACGTCTGCTGGCATGGCTGCGACTCCTGCACCCTCACAAGTAAGTGACGCCGCCGGGCGATATTACTCACAGCCCCTCTAGCCTAGGTCAATATGGAAATACTTGTTCTCGAAGACGGGTTAAAAATGACACAGAAAAATAAGTATGTACAAGTCCATTATAGTAGTTTATGTGACTGCTACATAATGGACAGCATTAATACTCGAGAGTGGGTCTATGAAACGAGCCGAAGGCGAGTTTCATAATAATATCACTCGAGAGTTTTAATGCCTAATTATGTACAGTTACCTACACTAGTTTATCTACACACATGTCATAAGCTCTCTTTGATGTGTTCAGGAACCGCATGTTTGACCGGCATTGTGGCTCTGCATTTGTTTAGCTTGTTCTGTAGTACCAACTTCACAGACAAACTAGGGGCGGCACGCAGGCAGGCGTCGGCGTTCGAAATTTTAATGTCATAATATGTAGAAAAATTTCACATTATGTGTAATTTTTCAGATAAGAAATTAGTTTTTACCAAGTAGTTTAACATTATGCTGATCGTAACGTGCGGTTTTTGTACGCAGTAAAGAGGGTTTATGATAATGTAGATAAAATATATAATGGAATAAATAAGTAAAATATTATGTGAGATACTTATATAGATGATAGGTAAAATTCAAAGATAAAACTTTTTGTTTTGTTTTTAAATATCGATAGTCTTATGGCAGACCTAAACGAAAATAAGATATAGTTATAAGTCATTAAGTTAAATCTTGTGTGTCTTGATTATACATAATGTAGGTAATGGATTTAATAAGAACACAGAAATGTGAGAGGGAGAAGTGGGGTTAGTAATGTGCTTCTAGAACATATACAGACGCAAATATAGTTTATTAGTGTTCATTATAAATAAAAAAAATATAAGCATGGTTTAAGGAGGGAAAAATTTTGTGTATCAATATTTAGTAATGTAAGGTTGTTGCACCTTTTGGTAATAAAAGTCAGTCTTGAATAATCTGTCTTTTGATTGCCTCAATACTCTTCACAGATGACTTCTTCAAACGCGAGGTTTTGACATCTGTTACTGTTACCTCGACGATTTTCTCGTCTTTTCAAAGGAGCAAATGCAGCATGAGTCGCAACTACGGCACCTTTTCATCAAGATAAAGGAGTAGGGTATACTGGTCAATACTTCAAACGGTCAAGAAGGTAAGTTAGGGTATAGTATCTCCAAAATAGGCAAAAAACAACTGGATGCTAAAGTACAGGCCATTCACGACTTTCCCGCACCCAAGATCATCAAGGAGCTCAGCAGGCAATATCTGCCCCAAGCTGCCAAAATTTAAGCACACCTGAACGGTTTATAAACTGGATCAGTGAAAGCTTCACATCCGGTTTATTTATCGGGAGATATGCTGAAAGTCTTTAAGGACACCAAAGTCTCTGCAATGCCGCGATGTTAGCACACCCAGACTGCCAATCTAAACTCGCGCTGGTCACAGACGCATCGGACTTGGCCCAAAGGGTAGTTTTGCTGCAGTACAAGGCTTGCTTGGCAGCTCCCGGCATTCTTCTCACGATATACTCTCCTCATGATCGCTAGCTCCTTGAAATTTACGAAGTCATTAAGTATTTTGAGTATATTCTAGAGGCTAGACACTTCATAGTCTATAATGATCACAAGCCGATTTGTTTCGCATTCCACGAGCGAATAGTTAACTGTTCGCCTCGTAAGTATTGGCATCTGGACTTTATACCCCAGTTCACAACCGATGTTCGCCATATTTCACGGCAGATAACGTCATCGCAGACACACTCCCGACGAAATGCAGGTACCAGTTGCTAGCCAAGTCGCAAGTTTCCGATTCAGAACTGTCCTACCATCTCGGTGAAGCTTCGCATAAAAAAGATGAACATCCGTCGGAGAAGTGTTCTGTGGTGTCAGCACACCGAATGCCAGACCGGTTCATCAACAAACATCAACGCAAGCAAATATTTGACAGCCCACATTATTTTAGTCACCCTGGAGCCAACGCCACTGCCAATTTAGTTAGTAGCAGAGCGTTACTTCTGGCCAGGGTACGTAAAGACTGTCGCGAGTGGGCTCGGACTTGTTTGGCTCGTCAACGTGGAAAAGTAAATTGCCATGTGTACCACTGGGCACGTTCGATTTACCAGGCGCATGTTTTAAATTTGTCCATATAAACAAAGTGTAAAAACGTGTGAAAATACAGTATCCAAGTGAAAAAAATTGTTAATACACAAAAAAACTGGATGAAGGATAAACAAAGACATGATATTGTAATCAACAATTAAAACTTAGGCAAAAACTTGAAATACAGTTCTGCTTAGTCTTCTTTACAAAATGTATTAAGGCTTTAGAGTTGCTTATTGCTTGTTGGCATCTTTTCCTTATTGTGTCTCTCCTGCGATGTCCTGCAGCAATATAAGTGCCGAGATATTTTATTTTCATCACGGGTCGAATTGGAAATCTATCCAGTACTATAAACTCTGGTCGCTGAGGTTCAATGGGGTCTCTTATTACAAAATTAATTTTTGTGTCATTTGTCACAAGGCCTACTGTTTTGAGCAATATTTTTAGGTGGGTTACGATTTGGTCACGATGTTGAAGATCTTGACCTATAATCATGAGATCGTCCGCGAAGGAGAGAATAAGGGGTAAGTTCATTTCTTCGTCTTGGTCCAGTTTTATGTTGAGGATTTCATCTTCTATATGAGAAAGACCTGCAAAATCTTGAGTCTGAACTTGCCAGTGTCAATGGCTGCTTGAGATCTATTACTGACCGCTATGAAAATTTTCAAGAAGCCATTGAGGAGTACTCCCTGGCCATGGATTAGCTGCTTAAACTGTCTCAAAGTAAGCAGGAACGCTAAGACTCTTTGGTGGCCAATCATTTGTGTGACTGCCAACGTACCTTACAACAGCCGGAGAGACTAGCTTCAACAACGGGCCTTGAAATAAGTATCCGACCCAAGTTTTCAGGGTCGCTCAAAAGCATCACAAGCAAAACTGTTATGTTTTGTGATCAAATTGGAAGAAACTTAGGCATATTATTGAACAAGTTGGGACACTCAGTCATTAATAACTGTTTACCAAACTCCAGTTTTCATGATGTTAATCAAAAAATAACAGAGATACTTGATCTGACACCTGAATCAAACTTAATACGCATATTTGGAAATAGGGGTGAGGTAAATAATGGGACCTAATTAAATATTTTGAAACACTTTGCTCACTGAATGTTTATAAAATTGTTATGTTTACATTCCCATACAGTAAAAGCTTGCCACAAGCTGAAAATGATCTTAGATATAAGCTAAATACGACATTACATACAATGTCATATAATAATAGTTTGATTCATCTGATTGACTCTAACAATTATGTTAGTGATAATGTTTATTTGACCAAAGGTAGTTACTACCTTTCAGATTTTTACAAACGACAGGTAGCTGTGTCGCTATCTTATTTTTTTTTGTATTACAGCCATGAATTTGGCTAATCTGACTGCTCCTACTGAGCACAGACAAAGGATATTGGGAGACATTCCAAGTAATTTAAATTAGTTCGAGAATAGAGGCAATCTCTAGCATACATATGCCAATAAATACATAGTCAGGTCATAAGTTCTGTCACATGTGCAATATGAAATAATTTAGACATGTTTATTATTTATGTAAACATTTATATAGCAAAATCAACTTAATAAAACATAGATTCTTATGGTAATAAAGTTTATTCAAAATGACTCCCGCGATTTTGAATACAGGCCTATATTCTGCGCGGCCAGTCGTCTATCGCAGCACGAACGAGGTCCATGTCAATATCGGCGGCTGCCTTAATCAAGGATGCCTTGAGTGACTCCAAATCAGGATGAGGCTTTGAGCAGGCCTTTTCCTCCAAGTGTTGCCATATCTTGTAATCTAACGGACTCAAATCTGGACTGGAGGAAGGCCAGTCTTCGTGCCGGATGAAGTCGATTTCACGCGCCGCCAGCCAGTCTTGTGTGCTTTTCGCTCTATGAGCTGGCGCAGAATCTTGTTGGAATACCCAGTGCCTATTATTAAACATGGTATGAGAAACAGGTTCCACAAGGTTCTTGAGGACTGTATTTTGATACACAACTGCATTCGTTTTTACGCCTTTCTCACAAAAATGTACCTCAGTTAAGCCCCAATAAGAGACTCCCAACCAAACCACGAGCGAGGATGGAAAATGACCTCGTTGGACACGCGGAATACGGTTGCTCGCTTCTTCACTGCTGTGTGCGTACACCTTATCATTTTGTTTGTTGTAGCTCTCTTCCACGGTGAAAATTTTTTCATCCGAAAAAAGAATTTCCCGATGCTTTTTTCCCGCGTACCGCTTCAACAAAGCGCGGCATCTCTTCAGTCTCAGGTCCATTAAACGAGCGTCCAAACGATGTCCTGTTTTTCTTCGATATGCCCTAAGCCCTAAGTCTTCATTTAACACCCTTTTCACCGTGGTCCTGCTTAACCCCATCTGAAGGGCCAACAGTTTCTGCTTACGTATGGGATTTCTTTGAATTCGCGCCTTCACAGCTTTTATCACTGCTGGAGTCCTAACAGAGCGAGGGCGAACACTTATTGACCTGTCATCTACACTAGAGTCTTCATTGTATCGTTTTATGGTACGATAAACGAATCTTTTGGTTATATTCAAATTTTTCAGTAAGTCGAAAATCTGAATTGGCGCGTAACCGCAACGATGCAACGCAATAACTGCGACACGGTCTTCTTTAAGTGTCCACTCCATATTTAAAAATGAGGAAAATTCTAAAAGGTACACATTTTTATTTTCATGAAAAATTCGAAATTCGAATTCAATAAACTTTTTTGTGGCCAGCGTTCTAAATTAAAAAGTTTTTATTGTGTGACAGAACTTATGACCTGACTGTGTATATCAAGCAAGCATAGGAGATCAAAAATGTGTAATATCTTTCCCGAACTAAATAAGTTAAATAAATGTAATAATATCCCAATATTTAAAAATCGGTTCGGCAGCAAGTACCGTACAAGCAACTTCTCTTGAGAAGAATTATTATTATATATATATTAAAAACAATTTTTTAACATTACACAATAATTAATAAATTTTATCGAATTTAAAGAATTTTCACGAAAAAGATGACGTCATAGTGGGTCCGCCATTTTGAATTTTAAAAAACTGATGAAAGATTCGAAACCAGCACCCTCAAAAACCCACATCTACCCCTCAATACTTGGAATTACATACAAAATTAACGTTGCGTGTTCAAAAAAGTCAGTTTTTTACAAATAAAAAACGAACCGCTGGACCGATTTTTTCTAGACTCCTTTCAGATCTAAGTCATGACGTGGCGTATCGATTGATATGGTCATCAAAGCGATTCGGTCCAGTAGTTATTGAGAAAACGAATTCCATAATTTTGATCACGTACATACGTACGTACACACACACACACACACACACACACACACAGACATCACTCTAAAAATGATTGCAAATGATTCTCCAGGTCTTAAAACGTAAAGAAAACACAAAATTACCTATTTCAATTTTCAGACCTATTATAATAACTTCTCAAGAGAAGTTAATAATATTCAGACAAAGAGTAAGCCCCACTTTAATATTACCCATCAAAACATGCAGGGGCTACCTGGCAAAGAACTTGTATTAAGTAGAATTATTTCTTAATAATTCTGACACTGATGTTATTTGTATTATAGAACATTGGTTAAAGGAAAATATTATGTCTTTTAACATAAATAATAACAAAATTGTCACTTGTTACAATAGAAAGACTGCTGATTGAGGTGGTTAAAGAACGATTAATTAAGAAAGATTAAAGAATCTTACTAAAAATAATATTAAGGTGAAACAACGGAAAGATATTCTTGCACTTACTGTAGAAAGACAAATAGAGGTATCCTGTACTGAGTTGGATAGCCATATTATTGTTAGTGTCTACAGACCTCCAAGAGATGAAAAGGCCATGGCAATTTTGAAATATTCGAGAAAATTATGGAGGAAGCCTTCATTAAACTTTGTAATAACAGAAAAAAGTTAATTATTTGTGGTGATCTTAATATAGATCTGCTTGTAGATACAACACTGAAGCGACGATTAATAACTCTGTTCAAATCATTTAATTTATGTAATGTATTTCTAGAGCCGACTAGAATTACACTTACTAGCCAAACTTGCTTTTTTAGGACTGTGCATTTACAAATAAAATGTAATTAACTGTTTACCATCAGATCACAGTGGTCAAACAGTTTCATTCCCAATTACTAGTAAAAATAAGACTGATCTATCATTTTATAGGCCTATTACATCCCATAGACTAGAGACGTATATGAAAAACTTAGATATAAGTTTGCCAGTACCGGATTTTGATGAACAGAACCCGAACAAAATCTATTCATTATTCAAACAGAATTCAATACAGTTTTTAAATTAAAGAAAGTCAAAGAAATTTAATGACTGGGCAACATATGGAATTCGTAAAAGTAGAGCTATCTTGTATGACCTTTATGAACAAAAAACCTATAACTTGGATATAAAATTTTATGACTATTTTAAAAATATTCCAAAACTTTCAAGTTGGTTTTTAGAATTGCAAAAATTTTACACATTCATAAAACAATAGAAAATTCAAATAATAGAATGAAAACGGTTTGGCAAATCATAAACCGTGAAACTGGCAAAGTTATACCAAGGGACAATGATTTCTGCTCAAAGATAGGTGATGATGTTGTTAAATCCAACGCTGCGGTAGGTCGAGCTTTTGAAACATTCTTCAACAATGTACGCTTACTCACAACATAGCGTTTAAATCATTCATCTCCATACTAAGCAGAAACTTTGTTAAAAAACAGCACTAGCATCAGTAATGTAGATTTTAAATTTTATCATGTATATCCCCAGGATATTGTCAAAACTTATAGAATACTTAACTTAAAAAATACTGAAGACCTGTGAAGTATATCAGCCAAAGTCATTGGTTCAATTATACATGTTATAGCCCCAAACCTAGCCATTATTTATTTAATAAATGTTTTGATGATGGAGCTTTCCCAGACCACATGAAACCTAGTAAATTTATACCTCGGTTCAATTCGGGAGACAAGGGTGATCCTTCAAATTTTAGACCAATATCTGTTCTTTCAGAACAAAGTAAAAATTTTGAAAAAATTATACTCAATCAAATGCTCTCACACTTCAACAGTACAAAACAACTCCACGCCAAGCAATACGGTTTCACTAGGGGTAAATAGACTGCGGATGCAGGTATTACCCTTATATCTCACATTTATTCTGCAGGGGAAGCCGCATAGGATGCTATCGGTGTTTTTTGCAATCTGTCGAAGGCATTTGATTGTGTTGATCATGATGCGCTACTAATAAAATTAAATCGTTACGGAGTTAGAAATAAAGCGTTGGATCTACTAAGATCATACCTAAGCAATAGAATTCAACAGGCAGAAGTCAACGGTGTTAAATCTTATGGATCGGGAGTAAAAATTGGCGTTCTACAAGGTTCCATATTAGGCCCTTTCTTATTCCTGGTAAATATTAACGATCTGCCTTTTATGGTGGAGAAATTGACTAACATAGTATTGTTTGCTGATGATACATCACTGGTCTTCAAAATTGAAAGACAAAAAGAAGATGTTGATGATGTCAATGGAGTATTATCTTTAACCTTGAATTGGTTCACAGTTAACAATTTATTGTTAAATGCTGGTAAAACCAAATGTATCAAATTCTCACTTCCAAATGTCAGGCAAGTTGGCACCAGTTTAGTGTTAATAATAATAATAATAATAAATATCTTCGGACGAAGCACACAGCGCCATCTAGCGACCACACTAAGTACTCAGAGAGACTTGTGTCGTGATAACTAGATAGTTGATATATTACATATATAATCGTAAATAAATACATGTTATACATATAAACATCCATGACTCGGGAACAAACATCCTTGCTCATCACACAAATATTTGCCCCTACCGGGACTCGAACCCGGGACCCTTGGCTTACGAGGCAGGGTCACTACCAATTCGGCCATCTGGATCGTCAATGTTGGACAGCAATACCTTATAGTTAGTAAATGACGCGAAGTTTCTTGGAATAACCATTGATAGCAAATTTTAGTGGGGACCCCACATAGAAAAAATGGTTGGTAAATTAACTTCTGCGGCTTACGCTGTTAGGAACATCGGGCAAAACACGGATGTGGCTACATCTAGGCTAGTATATTTTAGTTACTTTCATAGTGTCATGTCCTATGGTATCTTGTTGTGGGGGAAAGCAGCGGATATTCAAACTATTTTTATTTTACAGAAAAGAGCTATTCGAGCAATTTATAATTTAAAACGCACAGACTCCTTAAGAGAGCTTTTTAAAGAAATTTACATACTTACTTGTAGCTTGTCAATTTACTTTCGAAAATATGTATGTACGCAAGAACCTTACAAAATTTCCCAAACTTAGCGATAGCTGTAATGTAAACCTAAGAAATAATCACAAACTACTTGCGCCCGGTGTAGACTCGCGAAGGTTAGCAATTATTTCAAGAGTCAATGCATTCTCTGCTACAACAAGATACCTCTGGAGATCTTGAAATTGCCATTTGAGCAATTTAAAAATCATGTTAAAGCGACTTTGTCGAAAAGGGGATATTACAATGTTCAAGATTACTTAAATTATGGGACTGTATGGGGTTAATCTGGTTCAACACAGACCTTGCTGTTAATAATTTTGTAATTATTTATTCCTGCTTATTAGTTATGATAAGGAATTTTGTATTAGTTAAGCTTAAGCAATTTTTAAAAGAGATCTAAAAATCTATATAATACACTATATACACCAAAAACATATTAAACACACAAAATACATAATATACATATACAAACCTAACCTAACACTAAGCTATTTATATACTTGTATTGCTTTAGTTTTGGCAAAGGTTTGGTGGGGATTTCGGCAGTCATTTCTGTGGTATGAATGTATTTGAGTATAAATCTATGTTCGGATAATGATTGGCGTATGAAGAGATGTTTGATGTCGATGTGTTTGGTGCGGGCGTGGTATGTGTTGTTTGTGGCCAGTTTGATGGAAGACTGATTATCCGTGTGTATGATGAGGGTGTTCGTGATATGGAATACTTCAGTGATAAGTTTATGACGATATATGGCCACCTTGCAAGCCTCGCCCAGTGCCATGTACTCCGCTTCCGTAGTGGAGAGGGCTACTGTGCGCTGCTTGCGGGGTTCCCATGACACTAAAGCTCCACTCATCATGAATGCGAAGCCGGTATATGATCGTCGGTCCACAAGATTATTGCCGTAGTCGGCATCCACGTACCCCAAAGGGTAAAGTTCAGATTTACGCGAGAAGTTAAGAGCCATATCTTTGGTCCCCTTGAGGTAACGAAGGACCCGCTTAGCGGCCTTCCCATAATGTGCATTGAATTGCGAGAAGTAGGAGACCGTGTGAGCGATGCATCTAGTGCATATTGCAAGGTACATTTGCGACGCGATAAGCTCTTGGTATGGTACGTCTACTTCTTCTTCCTTGTTAGGAAGAGTTAGCTTTTGACCTGATTCCATGGGTGTCGTGACTGAAATTGCGTCTTTCAAACCGAACTTTTGTATCAGTTTCTCTATATATTTGGTTTGATCGAGTTTTATTCCATCTTTGGTCTGAGATACTCTCATTCCGAGGCAGTCCTTGAATTCCCCAAGATCCTTTATAGTGAACGTTTTCTCAAGGTTCCTCTTAAAGTCTGTCTTCATTTTATCGTTCGTGCTTAGCACGAAAAAGTCATCCACAAACACTGCAACAATCAATAGGTCGTTGCCGCATCTTCTGTATTATATACAGTGCTCTGATTGAGCTTGAGTCAGTGACATCGCTAGCCTGACTTACTTTTAAGTTCCACTGACGTGGAGCCTGCTTCAAGCCGTACAAGGCTTTCTTCAGTAGGCATACTTTTTCTTTTGCGTTTATTGAGAATCCCTCTGTAAATCTCCTCATCTAGGTCTCCGTTCAAAGAGGCGGTTTCTACATCTAGGTGGTCCATCTGTAGTCCATGGTGGGTGTAGGCCATTAGGAGTCGCACCGATGACAATCTGGCTACAGGAGAGAAGGTTTCACCATAATCCACACCTGCAATTTGGGTGAAGCCTTTTGCTACGAGTCTGGCTTTGAATTTGGTGATATGGCCTGAAGTATCCTTTTTGATTTTGTAGACCCATTTACATTTTGTTGTTTTTCTGTCAGTGGGTCTGTCTGCTAAGGTCCAAGTTCCATGTTTCAACAAGGAGTTGTACTCTGCTTACATCGCTTTCAACCATTTTTCTTTTAGCGGATGTTCGGTGACTTCTTTATACGTCTCTGGTTCCTGATCAGTAGTCAGGTAAAGATTGCTCTGATACCTTTTAGGAGGTTGCCTGTTGCGAAATGGATATCTTTTTTCAGGTCCTGACTGTACAGTTAAAGGGGTTTCTGGCTGAAAAACTGGGTCACAATCAGGCTGTTCCTCGGGATAGTCTGGTGCAGTCACAGGATCATCTATCGCATTTGCCGGCTCAGGGTGTTCCACAATTTGTAACTGAGGTTCGGCTGGTAGTGGTGGCGGCTGAAAGTCAGGAACTGGTTCTTCGTCTTCAATGAATGTCACGACTTTTGACCTTGAAGATGGAGACAGTTGTTGACTGTTAGACGATTGTGTATTGGACTCTTGTACCGGTTCATCCTGCACTTTATTTTCAATAAAAACAACATCTCGGGCGGTGATTATTACCCGAGAATTTTGGGGTTCAACAAGTCTATAGGCTTTGTTTTCTGTTGAGTATCCAACAAAGATGTATTTTTTGTCTTTGAGTCGAGTTTCGAACGTTTTTTCTTCGGGACTAGGGCATGAGCTTCGCATCCGAAGACTTTCATATGTGAAAGATTTACCTTCTTGCCAGTCCATAATTCTTCAGGAATTTTGTTTCCTAGAGCCATTGTTGGCACTCGATTCTTGATATAGATCGCCGTATTTACTGCTTCTCCCCAGTATGAAGTCGGTAATTTGGAATCCTAGAGCATACATCTAGCTTTTTCAATTATCGTACGGTTTGCACGTTCGGACACACCATTTTGTTGCGGGGTATACGGAACTGTAGTTTGGTGTACAATACCGCTTTCCTTTAGAAATAAAGTGAAATCATTATTTACATATTCAAGACCGTTGTCCGTCCGCAATACTTTGATCCTTTCGCCAGTTTGGTTCTCAACCAAGTATTTAAATTCAACAAACTTCGAAAAAACTTCGCACTTGGATTTCAAAAGATATCCAAAAGTTTTGCGACTAAAATCGTCAGTATGAGTTAGCAAATAAAGAGAACCGCCCCACGAATGCGCACTCATAGGTCCCCATAGATCCGAATGGACTAACTGTAGGACTTTACTCGATTTGCTTTTAGAACTTTTGAACGGTTTCTTAGCAAGTTTACCTTGTAAACAGGGAATACATTTGATGTCCATATTCCCGCTAAAATGTACGCCAGTCTGCTTACTTTTTAAAATTGACAAACTTCTTGGATTTAAATGACCTAGGCGTCTGTGCCATAGCAATGCTTCCTCCTTCGTTGTTTGTGTGACATAGGCCTGAGAAGTATTATTATTTAGTTTGTACCTACCTCTATGGCTTGATCCAGTCGCTATGACAGGGCCTGTCACCTGACAGCTGCCACTCTGACATATTTTGACATCTTTCGATGTAAATAAAACATCCCTTAAAAAGCCCTTTTCAGTAAATTTGCTAACAGAAAGTAGATTTGCAGCCAGACCAGGAATGTATAAGACTCGCTCGATTTTACTGACATGCTCTGAAATAGGAATCTGAACTGTACCTATACCACGGCTCATTAACTTCTCTTTATTTGCGACATTAATGGGGGTTACGTAGGACGACATCGACAAATGTTGCTCATGTGAGAGGTAGCTCCTGAATCTATGATCCAGTCCTGGGAACCTGTAGATGTAGATGAAATAGGATGAAAGTGTAAACTCGGAAGTGTAATTAGAACCTGAGTCACTTTGTACATTCTTCTTATTTAGGACTTTCCTACACTCTGACACTGCTTGGTTATTTTTCTTTCAGTAAACACAGAATTTCTTTACGAGCTTCTGGCTCTTCTTTGCTTGAAGTGCAGCAGCAGAATCCCGGTGTGCCTCTACGGTTCTGATAGGCGTAGCTCGTCGTTGATCTTCTTTGAGAAGGGCAGAAACGACATTCTCTGACGTAATCTTGGTATTGTAGTGTTCATGAGCCATGACTAGAGGTTGAAACTTTTCTGGAAGTCCTGACAGCATCATTATTGCCAGGAACTCATCGTCAACAGCAGTTTCGATAGCTTGAAGTTCCTGTTGAGTGGCGAGCATTTTATTTGTGTACTCCTGGATATTTCCAGTGAAGGAAGTGGACAGAAGTTATTTCATTAGGCCAAGTCGTCGTGTGAGGCCAGTGTCAGCGTATGACTTTTTGAGGCAGTTAAATGTCTCAAATGCAGTTTTGGCAGTTACGCCTGCCCTGTGTGGGAACGTTCAACGCACGCGAAGCTGGTCGACGTGGCATTGAACGAGTCATGTCGATTCATAACGGGCTGTCTGAAACCCACACTAACCGACAAGCTGTACCAGCTAGCAGGAATAGCCCCCCCGGAGGTTCGGAGATCTGTCTCTAGCTCGGTTGAAAGGTCAAAGCAGACACATGACAGACGGCATCCCCTGTTCAACCATGTACCAGCCAGGCCCAGGCTGCGTTCCAGAAAAAGCTTCCTGCACTCAGTGCAGCCGCTAAGTCAACCAGCTCAAACTACACGCCTCGCCAAGTGGCAGTCGCGACTGAACCCTACAGACCCGAGCAACTGCGTGAAAGAGAAACTAGCTGAAGGATACAAGCTCAGCTGGCCGATCTGGAAATCTCTCAACCGTCTCAGAGCTGGAGTGGGGAGGTCCAGAGCTAACCTGGCGAGGTGGGGCATCATCTCGGAACTAGACACGGCGTGCGTCTGTGGATACCCGAGACAGACGATTGCGCACATGACTGGGTGCCATGCGTGCCCGACAACCTGCACGGACGAGGAGCTGTATAAGGCTATCGAGCGAGCTATTGCGATTGCGGCCTTTTGGGCCGCCCGTATCTGAGATGACCGTCGACTCGAAAAGAAGAAGTTTTGGCTGACTTTAGTACAGGTTCCTTCTTCACACTCAAGACAAATCTTCGCACGTGCCTTAGCGTCCTTTCGCTTGGCAACAGGGTCGTCGAGGTTGGCTGGAATAGTGACGACGTCCCACAGATCATGGTCTGTAAAGATAAAGATAAAGATAAAGATATTTTATTTGTGAATGTGGGTTAGAGGGTTGTTAAATAAATATTGTTCTTGCCACACTCTACCTTAAAGGCGTACAAATGTTAATTTAAATTAAATTATATTTAGATTAAATTTAAATTACATAACAATACATTATATTACATGTCCGTTTGATTATTCAAATACTGCAAATTACATAGATCCTTAATAAACATACGCTACCACCCATTAAACAATCTTTCAGTCACCATTGAGGAAATCTTGTACGCTATAGTAGGCTTTATTAAGCAAATGTTATTTAAGCTTTAATTTAAATAAATGAAATGATTCTATTTCTCTGATACATTTTGGAATATTGTTATAAATTTTTGGTATCATCCCAAACACACTTTTTTGAAATAGTGCGGTCGAGTGCCGCGTTGTGCTTAACATAATGTTTCTTTTTGAATTTATTTGTTTAAAATGATCCCAATTATTTCTTACATAAACGGCCATTTCATAGATATATAACGATGGTAGAGTTAAAATTCTTAAATTTTTGAGATGTGGCTGACATGTTTCTATTTGTTTTAAATGACATATCGCCCTTAAACATCTTTTTTGTGCTTTAAAGGCTCAGTCCTTATCCGTTGAGTTGCCCCAGAATATAACACCATATTTTAGAGTCGAAGCCACATAAGCATGGTATGCTAATAGCAAGGTAGTGACTCTAGCTACCTTAGCAAGCATAAATAGTGCATACGAGAATTGGCTTAACTTTGTGCAGACATTATCAATATGTGTTTTCCATGTTAAGTGGGAGTCGATTGTTAAACCTAAAAATTTGGTGTCATGAATTTCCTCAATTATTTTTGTACCATAGTGGAAGTCAATTTTATTATTAATATTATTGTAATTATTTGTGAATGTCATTATATTAGTTTTATTTAAATTAATTACAAGATTATTTTGTCTGAGCCATTCAATAATATTTTTTAGGGAATTATTTATGTCAGATTCATAAGTATTAATATTTCGACCTTCTGCTATCATTGTGCTATCATCAGCAAACATTACGATTGGGAAAATGACCGCGTCAGGTAAATCATTTATATATATTATAAATAACAGTGGTCCCAAAACGCTACCTTGTGGTACTCCATATTGCACTGTCCTTGAATCTGAATAATAATTATATTCTGTTTTAGTTGTCTTGTCTACTCTGGACATTTGAGTCAGTTGTTGTTGGTTGCACAGATAGCATTTAATAAGATCAAGGACGTTACCTCGGACGCCATACATGTATAGTTTGTTTATCAGGATGGAATGATCCACATAATCAAAAGCTTTGGTCATGTCCATATACAATGCAGACACAGGAATTTTATTATCTAAGCTGGTTACTACACTTAAGAGGAAATCATAGATTGCTTGATCTATGGTCTTATTTTTTCGAAATCCTTTTTGTTCTTTTCTATATATGTTGTTGCTTTCAAAATAGGCGTTTATGTCATTATAAATGACCTTTTCGACTACTTTGGAGAGTATAGGAATGAGTGCGACTGGTCTATAGAAGGACATCTGTTAACCAGCACTCTAGAGAAAACACCCACGTCGAAAAATTATGACCGTTAAATGATCATAATTTTTCGACGTGAGTGTTGTTCGTGATACATATTGATGGCGGCGCCGGTAGATTTACCCGCGGAGAATGGTGATCTACACTATGAGTTGGATTATCCATAACTTATTTTATTGGGATACTGGGCCCATAACCATTTACTGTAGCTATGAATAAATAAACACTTGCTTGCTGTGCAAATTATATTTTACAACTGATAGTAAAACACTGTCAAAAATATATTTGTTCAGGCTTCTCGGCACCTAATGACCTCGTAGGGGCCCATCAGCTACGAGGTAGCGTAGCGATCAGTTGCCAAGAAGTGTGAACGTCGGCGATTCACCGAGCTAATGTAAATGGAGTCGATCTAACCTAGTCTGTGCTTCGGTCCCGTCAACCTCCTGTCTCTCTGCAAGGCCCGGGTGCACCCTAGGCTCTTCTTGGTAGACAGGTTCTTCAGCCAACCAGGTATGACTGGCAGGCCAGCTTCGATGAGCACAGTGTTCCAACACAGGTTATGTTACGTGGGAAAAACCAATCGGCCACGTAAATGGGAACTTTATCTGGTTCGGGGAAACACAACACACTCAGCTATATAGACAATCCTGAGGGAAACCCGAATACATTCCAGATGGCTTGCGATTTAATTTCAATACCCTAACCAATACGCGTTTACATTGCGAGGGCTTTCGTCTGTCAGTTCTCAAAAAACTGCTAGGTTGGCAGCAACGTCAAATTCAAAATGGCCGTTCCGAAAACCATCGATCGAATATCGATTTTGAATCGAACAATATTCAAAATAAATATGACAGTGACAGGCTTGACACAATGTTTTTTTTTTTTTTTTTATTTATTTATTCAGGGGTTACAAACAGGACAAGTTACATTACAAAAACAAACAAAGGATAAATATACAGTTAATTAAAATCTAACTTATCCCTTAGGGTATCCCACTTATGGCTTAAATGATTTGGGAAGAATTAGCTCCGAATGAGCAACAACTAAAGTACTTAAATGTTTCAAGTATATGTAACAATTTTTACCTATCCCGTCAAAGAATCGTCGGCATTTTTGTTGTTGTCTCTTTAATTCTGTCAAGCTGTCGTCGAAACTCTTTGAGATGTCTGTTTATATGAGGATCTGTTGGTCGGCGTACTTTGGCGAATTTTGCCTTTGTATATTGCTTAAGGCGATGCGGTGTTCTCTCGATCTGGCGCGTGTTGTGAAGTATTTTTTGGGCCGCTATTTTCATAGCACCTGTTATGGGCTCCCACGGGATGCTCAGGATGTTTCCATCTTCCTGGGGGTTGATATTGTTAATCCCTAGTGTGTCCATGATTGCGTTTTGGTATTTTGTTTTTGTATCATTTGATTCGTCTTGTGTTATTGAGGTGTAAGCGCACTGTTTATAATTGAAGTTAGTGGCTGTGATAGGATTCCTCTCATTTTGAGATGTTTTACTTTCTAATTTCTTGCGGGTCACGGTGGTTCTCTGATGCGGGCTTAATAAGTCTGTTTCACCCCAGATTATCTTGTGGTCTGAGATGTCTGGTCACTCCATTCGCCTTTGATAAAGTTGAATGTGTGTGATGTAGTTCTTGATATTATTATGTGGTCAAATTGTGAATTCGTTTTCCCGTTTGACCATGCGACACGACAAGATTTGCGGGACCTAATGGTTTCTATTTTAAGATTTTCTCGGATGCAAATGACCAATAGGATTTCCGCTACAATGTTCGAATGTGTGTGAAAGAGGTTTGTTCCTATTATGCCCTTTTTCCTAAATTTGACTGGGACTTGTCGTCCCACGTGGACATTGAAGTCGCCTAGCAATAGTATTTCGGCTTTGTTTGGTTTCCTTTTAATGGTGTTTAGGAGTTTGATGAACGCCATTGTTGCCCTCTTGTTTGGACTTGGGATGCTTGCATTGATTACGAATAGTATAATGTTGGTGGACTTTATGGTAGCTGTCATAATGACCATCTCACGTTTGATGTTGTGGACTGTTAGATTTAGGTCTTTTCTAATAATTAATGCTAGCCCCTGGTTCGATTTACTAGATCTGCGTGATAAATAATACCAGAGAAATTGTTTTGATTCGTATGACCCGGAAATCATGTTCGTTTCTTGAATACACGCGACGTGTTTGTTTCTGTTATAGAGTTCAGAGTCGATCTTGCGTTTTTTATCTAATTTCGCACACCCTCTAATATTCCACGTGGATATTTGCATGTAATTTTTCTTTGTATGAAGGGTTGTTGCGTAACAGAGAGTAGCCGGTCGCGTCTGGGATCTCATCTATTGGTGTCTCGGTTGAACCAGAGGAGATGAAGTACCCGGTTGTATCTGACCCGGCGTAGAGGGTTGAATGTGTTTGTGGCGTGTGAGTGTATGTGTCGGTACGGTAAGTATCAAAGTCATTGGTTATCTTATCTTGAGTTGTGGCATTTTGGGAAGGCCGGGGGAAGGTGTGTAGATTAACCACTGTCATATTATCTGTTTTTGGTGCAGGTGAAGCTTGAGTGTACTTTGGGTGTCGCGCTGTATTTTGGTATGGGGAAGGTGTGATGCTGTTGATTTGACTGATTGTTGATAAGTTGTTGATTGAGTTTTGGGGCTCTATTAAGTATGCGCTGTCGCAGTGGCTGTTGGAAAAGGTCAAGTTGATAGTTCCGACTGCATTATGTTATTTTTGGGGGCTATATACGATTGATGGGACATTGTGTTGATGGATCGCTACACTTATTACGTAGAACTCCGCGGCTGCTATGATAATTTCTTCACCTCCCCCCATGTCCTGTATGTGGAGATTCTTTATGTACTCAGTGAAAGTTTCTGCGTTTGGTGCGTCGATAGCAAGTTTGATGCGTGGATAATTGCTGTTATCTTCCACGTATCTGGCTAAATCGCTTCTGATGTAGGTATGGTTGAATTTCGCTCCAAACAAATGGTTTATTTGGTCTGCAATTGCATGGAACAGGCAGTTTCCATCTCTGGGCATTGGAAGAGTTTCCATTATAGGATATTACTACTGGAGAAACCCTCGTACTGTTGTATCTAATGTGAATGTGTGTGTGGGTTGTTTCTAAGTGCTGTACGGCCGGTATGATGTGAGACGCTGTTTGGCCTTTTACGATCTATTTTTATTCCAATGTTTCCCGGTATTTCCAAGGCGGGCTGGAACCGGAGACCATATAATGGGTGTCAAATGTGTAAGAGAACGCTGTGGGCCTTTTATGCTTCGAAGATTTTTCAATTGTTCCTAAATAGCAGTCGATTGTTTTGGCTAGTTTCTGGGAGTATGATGAGATGGCCTTTTTATGGCATGCACGTGTTTAGTTTCTGTTTAATGTCGTACGTAATACGTAATACGTAAAAATAATTCTCAGATTGTTAAGTTTTGGGTTGGCTTATTCACAGAGTTTCAGGGTTCAGTGCAAGGTTATTGTTAATGACTGTTTTGAATGGAGGATAAAAGAGATCCCGAGGAGAATTATCCCGAATTTATTTTTAGGCAAAGCAATATAAGTATATGTAGCTATAATAATGTCTTGTTAGTTGATTTGATAATTTGATATTACGTAGGTAGGGAATTATTATATCCTGCCTATGGCGCACCTGTAAATGTGATTATGGCTTAGTCAATAGGGGCGACCGCGGCCGCGGCAAGTGGTGGTTTAATATTGTTAGGCGGCGAGTGGTGCTGAGAGAAATAAAGTAAGAGGTAGGTAATCTCTATCAACGATATCACAATCGGATTGATCTCACCAGATTCGGGTGTTTAGCGGCGGTGGTGGTGGAGGCAGTAGCGCTGAGGGTGTGTTGCGTATGTGCCGCTCGCTGCCGGCCTGTCGCTGTGTGGCTCAGACAGTGACCGCGCTGATATCAACACAATCACCGAACCACGCGATATTGCGCCTATAAGCCAGGCTCGTTTACGGGCTTCCGGAGGCAGAACAAAAGGCGCGCGGCGGGGTTGAAAACTATTGTTTGTTTAAATGTATTTGCGAGATCTCGGGGGTGGATGGGCACTAAAGACACTTCCGTTCACTCCGGCAACACAAACGCCACCTCTATGGAGCGCTGGCTCAAGTTAAATTATCATAATACTCTGCGCCGCCACCCGCCGCCTAGCCCGTGCGTGGCGTCCCTCTTAGAAATGCGCAAAATGAGTCAGTGAAAAGAAAACAAATAAGTGTATCTTATCTGTCAGTAAACTATTTCAATCGTGTTCATATCATCAGAACGAGTTAATGAGATATGTAGATCGTGTAGAAATATGAGATATTTAGTCCAGTAGTTCATTTAGTTCAAAATATCAGAACGAGTCGATGAGAAAGTGATGGAAAAACGCTTCGACGAACCTTCAAGAATAGTACAACCAAAAATATAATTTTGGTGAACGCCAAAACATTTACATTTCACTGGCGAATAGTGGACAGTGATGCCAGAGAGCAATAGATGATGAAGAGAAATGCATTGAACTAAATGAAGTAAAGACACATTCGAATGAGAGGTGAATGGGTGATTAGGTCATTATTTGAAAAGAACTATTTCATTTACTTCAATCATTCTTGAACTACTGATGTCTCTCTCTCATCAGCCGTGATCTTTCTCACACCGCGAAGCCACTCTGCTTGCTTAATTTTCCCTCGCTTTTGTGCTTACGTCTTCTGGGCAGAGGTGGCTCGCGACATTTTTTTATGGGTGTTCACTAAACATAAAAATGAACAAAGAGAGTTTACCATTTATTTAATTTGTAGAGAAAATCCATTCGCCGTCTTATCGGCGAGCGCAGACATTTATCAGTTTTTTGTGAAAATCAATTAGGGAATTATAATTAATTAAGCGTTTTTATACCAAACACCAGACACGCGAAACAAAATATATAGATTTAATATAGATTTACACGGGTAAATATTTTGAGTTTTCGTACCACATTTTTGAGAAAGACCAATTTCAGTCCATGGTAGCCCATTAGCTTTCAGATGTTTCAGTTTCAGGGACGCATTTTGTCTTCAGATCCACACAACCATTGTTCAGATTTAAAACACGCGTAAATATTTTAGTTTTCGTACCGCATATTTGAGAAAGTCCAATTTCAGTCCATGGTAGCCCCTTAGTTTTCAGTTGTTTCAGTTTCAGGGACGCATTTTGTCTTCAGACCCACACAACCATTGTTCAGATTTAAAAACACGCGTAAATATTTTAGTTTTCGTACCAAATTTTTGAGAAAGTCCAATTTCAGTCCCTTAGCTTTCAGTTGTTTCAGTTTTAGGGACGCATTTTGAGAGTATTTTCTGTTCTGTTCCATTTTTATCACAAATGTCGCGCACAAGCTATTTTTAATACTTTTTAGAAGGAAAATTGCAAAGTGCACTGAAGTTACCAGCGGACGCGACACGTTTCTTTGTTGACATATGTCTGGCAACTACGCATTGCATTATATATGCCACCATACGAATGTCAAAACCGTTAGTTGATAAACTAACGTTTTTTCTCGTTAGATGGTCAACTATTGACAGGTAGTAAACTGTCGCGTACTGTTTACTATATGACGCGTTAGTTGATAAACTAACGGTTAATACTGTTAAATAGTAAACTGGTTTAAACTTGAATCGCAAACGAAATACCAGGGCAAACACTGCGGTAGCTTAGGTGAGAGGGGGCAAGCGCAGCAAAGCCCCCGAATAACTTTCGTGATAGATTGACATGAAAAGAAACGTAAATTCTTAACCCTGTCGGTCTGGTTTACTAAATGTCGATAGTTGATCAACTAACGCGTTAGTTTATCAACTAACGGTTTTGACTATCTTACGGTGACATAATATCCGCGCTCCGCTTGGCAGAAGCACCATGCCGCGGTCTGGCAATGTAGCACAGGCGGCGCTCTAGTTCAAGTTAATGTCTCATACGAAATCTTTTGTTTCACGCACCGGAATGTGTCGATGTTTCTCTTTCGCACTCATTGAATATAGTAATAGGCACTGTACTAAAATGTATTTCATAGAAGCGCAATCGCTAGCGCTCCACTCCACTAGTTACAACTTGACATAAAATATGATTCAACTTTGTACGCGTAGGCGTGCCTAGGTATGTTTCTAGTAAATTACTACTGCTGCTGCTGAATGGATTGGCATAGTAGAATGTATGTATAGGCTTACAAAAAATATATATTATGTAATTTTAGTGGGAGTGCACTGCACCAGTGCTCTTTAAGACGAGCCGATTCTGCTTCTGTGTTTCGCTTACTCGAACTGTTACTTCTCGTTATCCTCTGTGCTTTGAACTATTACTATGTTTTCTCCTACTTCCCTCTGCTTTAATAAACTATATTTACCATACAAATAGTGTGAGTGTATTAATTGTGCCTTGGACAAGGAACTATATCAGATACCTACTATGTACACCACCTATAACTGGTTTACGCAAAAGTTGCAAAGTGTATCCAGAATAATAGTGTTCTGTTTTGATAACTCGTTACAAATATGTTACAGGTTTCGTCTTGCATCTGGAAGACCTTCAGGAGATTACAGAATACTTGGTTCGAGTAAGACTCCATAATTCTGCCGGTGCGTCAGATTGGTCTAGGGCAGTGAAACTTTCAACAATAGGAAACGGAGAAACAATTGACGATTATAACGTTTTAGAAGTTCATGATTATTTATTTCAACCAATTTTCGATAGTATTACTTGTTATTATTTGTATAAGCTCACTCTATTTTTTCACTCAAGCACATGGAAAAGGAGTGAGAATTTTGATGATGTTTGGCGTTGTGGTTTCAATGTTATTGCTGCTGTTGATTTTGTTTTATTTTACGTGATTTTGGCATTATTGTCATTGAACTTAAATATTATTAAAAATGTGTAAAAACAATGTGTAATATAACCCGCGTTACGTATTTTTATTACACATTTTTATTCAAGTGTAAATTGACACCGTTTTGAATATATCAACTGCGAAAAAGTACAACTGTATAAAAGTATTAATAAAAGATACTTTCAGTATTTAAGCCCTTTAATGAGCCAGAAAAACTTTGTTTATGGGTATTGTCACAGAAATCTTTAAGTTAATTCTTAATTATGTACAACAACTATACAAGATAAACTTAGTTGTAATTGTAACATCAATAGCCAATTGGGAAGTTGACTGGGTAATTAAATATATAAAGCATATGTTTTTATTTAACATTATTTACAAAGAAGCCCGCCAATATCATGATCATTATACATACCTACATAATTTCTACGAGAAGTTTTCAGAGAAATCACTTCTGTCAATATTAGCGCCAACGTTATGTAAAATCAGAATTTTGTTAATATAACATAAAGGCATATACTTTAGTATTAAGGCCATAACTACCGGATTAAACAAGTCAGTGATTTAGAGATAACAATATATAATAGGTCCAGTAACCAGTAGGATTTTGCAATGTTAATTTTATAATATCCAATGAAACTAAACAAAACGCATTTCCTACCTGCTGAGATGAAATACTCTTTGCTCATCTAAGTAGGTACCTATTGCAACGGCTAACCTAATTTACAGTGTAAATAAGTGTTTACAACTGTTCTGCATCTAATGCAAATAGTTAGTACAATATAACAATAATGAATTATTCTCGATATAATGTAGAAAAAAGATTGCCAACCACAAATCACAAATTAGTGGAATACTGCATGTTTTATTGAGTAAACAAAAAGCTATATGTACCTATTTAGACGCAGCAGGCTACTTATTTTGCCATATTTAATTGCCAACCTGTGGCTTAATGTGTAGCCACAGTGAAATACCAATCTGTATAATAGTAATGCATACAATTACGACTGTATTGATAAATTGGTATAAATTGGACGATTGCTGAAAATCAGTCTTAATGAAGTAAAAAGAGATTTATTTCTATACAATGCTTATTATCAATAAGTATGTAAGTGATTGGCTATGTATGATTTTAGTTATAAGTACGCATCAACTAACAGTATTTCAAAGAAGCCTGAACCCTATCTTCCAGTTTTGAACATTATATCACCATCGCTGCGGCGATGGGCTAGCCCCCTGTCACGCAAAGTGACGTATTGAATGACTGGCTGAACGTTGGCACAATTGTGCCACCCCGTACGAAGCTGTGACGCTGTGTATTCGTTTATTTATGTATTCTTCCAGTTTTTATCTATATGTAACTCAACTTCTTTAACTAATGTTTACAATTGATATACATTTAGTTTCCTGATTACCACTATTAATTGTATTTATACTGTGTTAATACTATATTTGTTATATATTACGAAATCTCTGCTTTAATCTCGAAATTATTGTATAAACAATCTTATAAATTCATACCATCGATACAGTTATTTTATTGGTATATCTAACTCGTAGAATTGCATAATTATTACTTATTCTTGCATTTTTTTATCTTCTGATTAACGTACATACAGCAAGTGGTAACGACTTTTGGGAATCTTTTGAACAATTAAAGCACAATATAGGCATCTTCATAGAATTTATAAATAAATATTTCAAAATGTACATAGCCTTTCCGTAATACTTACTAGCAATAATATGAAGACCAGCAATATTTTGAAACAATTTCCTAACTACAACAAAACTAATTCATTCCTACAACTTTTCGTTTATAATTTATTTTATAGATATAATTTATATCCTTTAACTAAGCCTTAAAATAAACACCAATTTCATAATTTACAAAAATCTTATTGCAACTAAATGTAAATCTACTATAATTTATAGGTAGCCAGAAAATGTAACATTGCACACACTTTTTCAGACTTAATGTAAACTACTGGAATAAGTGACAATAAACTGAAGTGTTTATGAATAAATTTAAGTCTTCCAATAAACGTTCGTGGCCCACATATCCAATACATGACATGTGCATTTTGTAAAGGGCATGTTGATGAAATAACCCACATAGAGAACGACCGCCGATATGGCTTTCATCATTTTTCGTAAATGGGCGGAAGTACAGTTGAAAGTGACTGTGGAATGGCCGTGCCCAATCGCATTCAAAATGCATTCTTCATATCAGTCCGTTGTTTTAAAAAAAAAAAGATTTCACGTTCCTACGTGTTGTTTTCCTGTTCGCTTTTGCGCCCGATTCTTTCATATCCTAAGCAACAACCAAGTGTGCCACGAGCTATCAAATGTTGGCCAGGAATTATCAGTCTAGTATAAGATGGCTAGGCATGTGATTATGAGCATGGCTACAGAGGCGAGGGTTCTTCCCGCGAAGCCTGTCTCGGGGCGTCTCTCGTCGTTCAGGGTGAACCAGCCGGAATAGCCAGCAGAGTTGCGACTACGGACTCGCGTGTACCAGACTGTCTGGTTCGGCAAAGGACCCACGGTGAATAGCGTTTCTGGAAGCAAATGTATTTTTATTTACTATATCTGGTCTGTGCAGCTTTATCATCTGTCTTAGGCGGCGAAACCAAAAAGAGTTTTGCTAATCACCTGACCTAATGCGTAGAGGGCCATTCGCATTACGACTAAACTTCATATTAAATTGGCGTTATGTCTATTCACCTCTTAAATGACTCCACATTTCACCTCAATAATTACAACGAGTCTCAGGAAGAGCAAATCAACCTCACTCAAATCATAGCTCAAGCCAAAGTCACAGAATGGACACGCTGAGAAGCGCAGATCGTTTATGTTACACATCTCTACTGACTATATAATTTACGGGTTAGCATGACAACAGCGGCCATTGACCCGACTGCTATTGTAAACCGAATCATGGTATGGTAATCAACTACGATAACTATCGGTGTCCGCTATCATGATAAGCTAAACGACAGTGAATTCCAACATCGCACTTAATGAGTAAGTATCGCTAATCAAATCACGAGCATGTGGTGACACAAGTCTATGCCCGATATTGCCATGATAACCTTAAAAGACTATTATGAAGATACCTTCAGGGTTTACAACGTCCACTTCGATTTCGTACACAGATTCTGAATCCCAATCAGGAAGATTGTAATTCTTGATGACTTCGACCAATTGAAAGGAATATTCTGAAAACAAAAAAATGCTTGGATTATTCATATAGACAAGTAGAACTTCCTACTTATTTTATATCTATCTGATATCAACATATGACCACACAGCTGGGCTTTTGAATAGTACACGATTTGATATAATCACTTCCTATTCTGGACACCCGTTTTCCAGTCAGGTGTAAGAATCGTTGTGTAACTACACTTTGCGGTTTAGGTTTACTGCTTTACATTAAAAGACTTGCATTTTTGTTCAAGTTATGTTTTTGATGGTTCTACATCGTACGACTCAAACAGTTGAATTTACTTTGAATGTTTAATAGAATGCCATATTTAGCAAAAAAAATAACTTAGCGGGGATTGGTCAATTATATTGTTCAATTAATTACGTGTAACTGGAAGATTTGTGGGATCTATAGGAGCGGGCTCTGAACCCTCAGGTTCCACAAAAGTGCAGTTTGTGCAGATCACATTGAATAGTAGTTCATTTGCCGTCGCGTTTATCCAGGTCACCTGGAATCAAAGACGATGATATAATAATTTAATTTGACTTCAAGATAAAAAAAACAGATTACATCTCCATACTAGCACAATTATCGTCTTGGCTAAGAAGCATGAAGATCATTTTCAGTACGAATCGTAATACGTACTTAATATAATATTTTAAGATAAAAAATGACAGTACATCTGAATAATGAGTCACAGTAAAAATAAAAATTACATAAAAATCTGATAATCTATGCTATTGGTCCTTTGAACCGATTATGAACCTGCGAGCTATGGATAGGATAGAACCTTACGGAGTCGGGTGGGTTCGGCTTATTTCCGACGCTGACGTGGAAGACGACGGAGACATGGCCCAGGCTATTGTTCGCCGAACACTTGTACTCTCCTAGGTAGGACTCATTGTACATCCTAAGCATCAGCACTGACGACTTGCCGTCCTCCGAGTTGAATACCTGAAAATGTACGTACAATTATTTAGTATTTTTACTACCGGTGCCTGCTTTAGTATGGTACACCATTGGACCAGTGGTGGATTTACATATTTGCCGCCAGCAGGCAATTCAAGTAGTATTGCCTCCCCTACCGACCTCTATTGCAATTTCGGGACCGCGCCAGCCATGGCCGTTACACCAAATCATTTAAGCCTATTCCTACATAGGGTAGCAAAGAGTTCCTGTCTGTAGCAGAGTCCGGTGTTTGTGAGATGACGAATTTATCTTAAGTTTATTAAGAGCTTCGTGGTCTAAAACCGTGGGCGAAACCTTCAATCTCTCTATGTGCGGTGATAGATGTCACGAAAAATGGATTATTGAATAATTGGCCTGCCACTCGTATGGGAAAAAGCGTGATGCTATATTTGACGCCAAATTTATCCTAGCGGCTAGTGACTCTGCCAAAGAATCTGACGGGCCTGGGTTCGAATTCCTGCAAGGGAAAATATTTGTAGTCTTGGATGTTTTCTTTCGATTTGTGTATTTTTTTTTAATATTGTTGTTTATGTTAAAATATGTGTTTACCAAGTCATCCGGTGGTAGGGCGTGATCGTATGAGCTGTCTTGTCTCTTCGTCCAGTGATAGGTCGACACCGGGTTGGCTTTTGACATGCACGTGATGTTTTTCCTGCAACGTATACGTTATTGTGTTATTCTTAGAGTCGTTTCAACAAAAGTTGTGAAATTGTAGAGTAAATTGAAGCCGATTCCAGAGGCGAACTAGCGCACTGAACTGCCTGAAATCAGACAAATTATTTCACGTTGCCGACGAAGATTGGTTTTTCTAATTCGTTATTTTAATAACTACAGATTTTTCAATCTTCAGATAAGGTTTATCTGGAGAGTTTGCACATGTGAAATGACAAATAAAGCCACCTGTTTAACTGGGGATTAAAATCGCCAATTATCATAGTTACATTATTTATGATATCTGGAATGATATGACAAGTAAACTAACTCTAATTATTTCTTGGGTCTCTGTCGAAATTATTTTAAATTATTTCCGAATGCTTTTTTCAAATATTGTTTTTAGGTTGAATCAGTAATATATAGATATAAGGTCAACTTACGTCTCATTCAGTATCGCATATACTTCTTGCGTTCTATATCTCGTTGTGTACACTTCTTGAGTGAAGGCATCCACCAGATATGGCTTATCTGAAAACGAGCAAAGCGAACATAATATTCAATTTATATTAATAAATCAACACGTCATATACGGGGGGGCAGAGGTCTATTTCTAGAATACAATAGAAATCATTATTTTTATACAAAAAAATACTCCAGTTAACTCTTACAAAAAATCTTAAAACATTTCCTTTTACTTATTAAAACAAATATGTTCTTCGTGAGTTGTGTAGTGATCTTCTACTAGTGCGATTCTTTATAACATTGCTCATCCCACAGAAATAATGATAAGTTAAAAATATTGAGTTTTCTCCGGTCCATTACCGCAATTGTTAACCTTGCCATGGTAATAAAATTCAAAACCGAAATGGCATTTCTGGAAATTCCAGGGTAGTTGAGTCCTTAATAAGCTATAACAGTATATATGTCGCAGTAAGTTGGTTAAATCAGACACTTAAATAACTAAATTAATTAAATTAAACGTTTAACCAAGTAACTAAAATTCCGTCAGACAAGTGAGTGAACGAAACGTGCAACGAGTTGTCTAAACGTTCCTAGGCAACAAGACATATACATTTTTTTATGTGTATTTAAGTTTATGTTTTAAGTTTTTTTCTTGTTCTTACATGTTCAACCTAACACGAAGTACAAAGGGGGCTTCGCTTCGCTCACCCCCTTTACCCTTCACTTAGGCTACCACAATGTTTTTCCCTGATATAAGCTGTGCAATTCAGCTGTTTTCGTGACGCCACATTGTTTTCCAACACGCCGGCTTTCGGAAAGATAGATTGTCAAACGTTTTAGACGATGGATTATTTAAATTAAAATGCTAGTTACTTGGTTAAACGTCGGCACTTAATTAACGGTCTAGAGAGTTAGTTAAGTGTTTGATTTAACCAATGAACTGCGACATATTATATATATGTCGCAGCGATATAATAAAATCAGGGACTAACTGAGGGATTTGATTAAAAATACCGGGAAATGATAAAATAATGAGATGATTTCAACATATCCCCAAACAAGTCCCCAACATACCCCCAAACAAGATTTGACCCATTCCCTGAACTGACAACATTCCCTGAATTGGTCGAATCCTTATTCGATTTCAGTGAATTGTCAAAAATACATGTCAGTGTTTTTGCCCTGCCCCCTATTTCACCGTGCATAGTTTTTACTATAATTGAAATTGGATGCTGTAAGTCACTTACTCTCCAAATACTAAAATCAGATTGAGTTAGGTCACTACTTTATGTACTAACTACCTGGAGCCAATCGAAGCGGAGCGGAGTTTAGCGACCCCCTGTAGTTTCATATAACTGTATGGTAGCTCATTTGTCATTTATTTTCGACCAGTTACATCACAAACTTTGTTTTTGTCCAGTCACTAAACCAGTTTCGGGATTCGATCAAATCCCATCTATTTATGGATATGATAAAATCATATCTTTATTTTATCATTTCCCGAGATTTTATCAAATCCCTTAAAAAATTGGCCAAATCCCTGATTTAATAATATCCCTACAAAAAATATACAGGTGACATTTAATAAGCTGACCTTTAGCTTGAAGCTTAGCTTTGGGGAATGGTAGTACCCATCATTATGAATAACTGGTCCCCCGAAACATTTATGGTCGCCAACCATATTTTTTCGGGTCTCCCATAGTAACTTGTAATCAGCTGATCACGTGTCCTCGTCGCATGTTATTAAAGCTCAAAGTATCAAAAAACTGTGTTAGGCCCTGTTGGGGTTGTGATTGTCCTGATTAAGACCCTCTCTCCATCCTTTGTTAGGTAATGGTGATGCAGGAGTCTTCAATAAAGCGTATAATTGATCCAGTAATGAAAATATTTAATTTAAAGTTTTCGTAATTAGAAAAGCCACGTCTAGTGGTAAAAGAGCTAATGAAGCTGGTTGATCGAATTCGTCATCGGTGGGGGTGGGGGTTCACATAGCAGGCTTGTGTTGCGTAACTCCCCCGGTAGATGGCACTAGCTGTTCCTCATCAACAGGCACATTCCTATTTTTTCCATAATGGGTGGGGCATGTTCGTAACAATTGTAGGGCATACAAATCTAAATATTGTATCTTATGTCACAATAAATAACGTGTACGCGTCTCACGTTACTTCACGCTCAAAGGTAACAAAAAACTGTTGTCTCGACCTCTATATATGCTTTTAATGATGATATGGCATCTTCATAACAATATTTGTGATTTTTGGGACAATATTAAAGACGGCCAATTAAAGAGTTTATTCAAGTTTCCAGCTTATTATCTCATATTTCGAGGTGAAATTATAAATAGCCTGAGTTATGGCTTTTCAGTTAAAAGTAAAAAGGTTCGATTTTCAGATCACAAATGTAGTTTACAAAGTAATTGGTGCGGCTACTTTCATAACCCATGTACGTAACCAGGTGCATTCAAATTTTGTATGTGGTATTGAAATAAAATGTAGTCGGGTTATTTATTTCAGAATAATTTAACTTGTCTATGGAATGTTAACGTTGATCCTAGATTAGTGCTAACTCGCGTTGCATATGTCCGCCGTTAACCCTTGCGCTCAAAGTAATCGACGACATCTAGATACATTTTTTAAACTGATAGTCTAATACCAATGCATACACACACATCAAGTTGAGTTTTTTAAGCAGGTTCACGTTTGTCAGCTGATCATCATTATACTAGATTAGCTATAGTGGGTACGTGTTAATGTTGCGGTGGCGTTCATTGACCTGGCTGCTATTGCGAACCGAATCATACATGGTAATCATGGTAACGGTCGGCAACTGCTACCATGATACGCTAAACGACAGTAATTTCGAATGTTTCACGCAATAAGTAAGTTTCGCTAATCCAATCATGTGTGCAAGACAGAGAGTCAATTCCTGTTATTTCCTGCTAACCTGAAAATACTAGCAGTAAAAAAAATGTTTTTTCGACTTACGTTGCACAGAAAGAACAACGGTCTTGTCTGTATAATGCGATAGGGCTTCCTGCGTCACTTTACATACATAATTCCCTGAATCGTCGTGATTCAGGTTTCTGATCTCCAATTGGACGTTGTCATCCTTTTTTCTGATCACGTACTTTCTTGAGTCTTCTGGAATATGGAAAGAGATACTTTTAAACAAAAACTTTAAGGCTTTCTTATTGCGGTTTGTAACCCGTGAATTACACCAAAAGTATACATAGCAGAAGTAATCATACTGCGGTATGATTGGAATTTACGTTATGTATATTTCTTTTGTAACTAAGGTCGCCCACGCAAAAGACTTCACAACACTATTAAAACACTTTTTTATTTTTACACGATACACAAAACATTGCAAAATGCTTTCAAGAAATAAGTGATATCAGGGGATTCTATATTATGTTCCAAGCCCTTGGAAAATGCTTTGTGTATCATGTAAAAATAAAAATGTGTTTTTAATAGCGTTGTGAAGTCTTTTGCGTGGGCGACCTTAGTTACAAAAGAAATATACATAACGTGATGATGAATCAATCAGCCCACATTAACTCACTGCTGGGTATAGATCACTTTTTCATCCACTGCCTACCAGGTATGACCATGATATCAACCGTTCGTCAGGCCAATGGTCTCACCACAGTTCGTTGGCGTTGGAACATACTGTTCCCTACACAGACCATACATAGAAGTGGACGCCGCAAGCAACCCAATTAATATGAATGCTTATTAACCATGTTATTATTTATCTATGAGTCATAAGAGCGACTGAGCTGTGGTCCCGCCCGAGAACCAATAGACTACTCGCAAAGTGTGCATTTGATGAACGCGCTCTGCAAGCGCGGCGTTTGCTGCATCTACCTGAGTAATAGTGTGTGGTTCCATAATACTTTATTTGTTTACCAGGAATAGGCCGCATTTGAGTGTCGTACCACTGCACGACCGGTGTAGGGTTTCCTTTGGCTACACACTCGAGTCTCGCTGTTTTCCCTTCTTCACCGTCGAACATTACAAAAGATTTTTCACCGAACGAGGCTTTCTCTGAAATCGGAAACGGTTAACATTTAGCCATATCCATTGTGCAAATTAAAGGGTTGGTAAAATATAAAAATAATTATAATTATTTTTAATATTTTATTTCTGGTATTTTTCCCACCAACCCTCCAACTTCATCCTTAGCCTCAAATAACATCCTAATCCTGTATCTTATATCCTTTTCTGCTCTGTCTCTTGATCATCCATCATTATGTAAGCAATACTACAGATACAGTTCTCACCAAGTTTATTTGGCTCTGAGCGAGCTGTCACCTCTCAGTCTCTCTCACACATCCCACCTTACCCTATGCGAAGAAGAGAGGTCACAGTCATTTGAGGAACATATTAGCATTCCTGGTAACCCAAATAAAGATCTTTGAAGTAAAACAATAGTTGCTTAATTTTAAGTATGGGGAAGAATCCTCACCTCCAACAATAACCTCGATGGTCTCAGCCAGCTCGCCAGACCGGCACGTCCAGTTCCCGCTATCCTGGATCTGAGCGCTCTGAATGAACAGCCCCGTGATGTTGACTGGACCTTTGAGCTTCTCGACGATGACTCGCGTGTTCTTCGACGATCGCCCCTTGACGATAGAACCAGTGTTGGAGATCCATTCGACCGGCTAAAAGAAAGTTCATAATGCAAATGATTTCAATGAATGATGAATGTCAAATGAAGACGGGACCTACATCGTCTTCGGTTTCTACATTTCTCAGTCGTGATATATCGATTTTAGTGATTTTTCAACGTTTAAATCATAACATTTTATGATGGGTTGGTAGTTCAAATGGACAATCCAGTGACGCAGTAGCTCAGACAAGTCAATTATAATATGTGTGGTGATTGTAGCTTGATATTCACTTTGCAACATCAGTGTTGTGCAAAATAAATAGATTGTCTTATTCTCATTACAGATTGAGCTGGGTTGCCTGAGGGTAGGCACATTGCAGCATGGCCGTGTTGGCAAAACCTCACAAAAGAAGCGCTACGATGAGAACACACCGCGAACGTCAAAACATTTGTCAATTGGCAGCCCTGCCTTCGTAGGCGCTGATTGGTCGAGCGGCGATGTGCGCCAAGCTGCGTCACTATATGGTTAGTTCCTCTAATCTCGAGCGAGAGCTTCTGTCTGACATACCCCGTGATCAATGGATTTACGTCGTTTTCGAGTTAGTCTTTGGTTGCGATATCGATGACAAGAGCACATCGCCGGTAAGGCTGCTGGTTAGTCAAAATAGATACTTTTTAGGGTTCCGTACCAGAATAGTGCTAAACGGGACCCTATTACTAAGCCTCCGCTGTCCATCTGTCCGTCCTTCGGTCAACGGCCTTTACCTTATGAGGTAAAGGTTCATAAGGTTCATGAACATTTGAACGTTGGAATTTTCACAGAATGTGTATTTCTATTGCCGCTACAGCAACAAATTATTAACTACACGAGATTTTATAAATTTATGGGGATATCCCCAGTCCCCACACAAGAGACGTATTTCAATATGTCTGCCTCTGCGAATTAACAAATCAACGTCTATCCAAAGTATATTTTAATCGGTGGCGCAATTGGTTTGACTCCAGCTCCGTTCTCTGTGGTGCTAGATGAGAAACCTAGTTCGTACCTTTTTTGTTTTATTATTTTTTGTCCTTAAGTTTTCTTGTAAGTTTTCTTGTAATTCATATGCATATTCTTATAAGAATATAAAGGTATAGACAGGTGCAAGAAATGTTATAAGCAAAGGTGAGATTATCTCTAAAGATAAATTTCTTCCAGCAATTTTCCAATATAACGAATATTACGAAAATTACTTTCAAAGTATAAATTAAAATATATCTAATAAATAAAATATAGATATCAACTATATAAAATACAAACATAAACATTTATATACAGGCACATTCATTTCTTCTGGCCTTACACTAGGATACCCTGTGTCGTGGCAACCAGAAACAGCGACTTCACACATATATGAACATCCAAGACCTGTTTTTTTTTCTTTATCCCCAGCCGGGGATCGAAACCGGAACCTCTCGCATGGTAGGCAGAGCTACTATGGCAGAGCCGCAGAAGTCTTCAAATAGATAGCATGCACATTAATGTCTTAACTATAATATATCATACGATATACGATATTTTACCTATTACGGAAGAGAATGGAAATGTAGTTTCAATATTTTCTTAAAAGTCAAAATTGAGGTAATATCCCTAAATCCACAGTCTGATTGCCCTTAACCTAAACGAGTATTCGTAAGGGAAAGTGTTATACCGAGGAGTTTAAAGGAGAGACACCGTGTGGGATCTCCGATTGCTAACCCTGGGGAAAAGAAACTCAAAACGTTCTCGAAGATATGTGGGGTAACGGGGATTTTGCAGAATATTAAACAGATAGGAGAAAATGTGCAATTCACGGCGAAGATGAATCGGAAGCTACCCTAGTTCCTTCCAAAACATGGGAGACATGGACATACTTGCACAGCCCGTAGACAAAACGAATCCTTTTATAGTTTCATCCAGGATATCGAAATCGACAAAGTTGAAAGCGCTACTTAAATCAAGCAGTGTAAGGACCGTAAGCTGCTTCTGATGCATCACATAGTGTGACTTTAAGCAGAACCGTGGTAGGGTTGTGACCCCGCCTGAAACCTGATTGATGGGGATTTAATAATTTTCTTGAGAAAATGTAGGAGAAAAAAAATTACTCCCGGACTTTCGAGAGGATAGGGAGAATAGATATGGGATGGAATTCTTCAAAGGGGACGGGACGTTTTAGGTAGGGGAATCATACCGAGTGGGAAGCAGCAGTGGTAAAGTAACACATTAATTATGTGGATAATGAGAGGTAACAGCTCGTCAATGATGCTTGCTATCATCTGAGAACAGATTTTGTCCTCACCTAAGGCCTTCGACGAGATCGCTAATATTGCCCTCTTTATTGCGCCGATTCCGACATGAAGTTAAAGTATGACATATAATTCATATTATAAATTGGTTTGCCATGCGTCAGTTGAGTAAAAGTACCTATATAAAACTGTTGTCATTATGTTTAAGGTCAGTTTTTTTTTAAAATTTATTTATTATAAACCAAAATACAATATAAGTTCCTTTAAAAGAATCACAAATACCACGTAGATTTGTGCGTGGTTCTATGTTACGCAGAGATTATACAAATAGGTAGTTACACTAACTAGCAAGTTGGTAGTATAACATACAGAAAAATTGAGTATAATTATGTTTTACAAAGGGAGAAATGTTTCTTAAGTTTCCATTTTATGTTATTTTGATTTATTGAATGTTTGAGATCTGAGGGTAAGCTGTTTATTAGCCTCGGAATCTAATAAGCAGTCGTCCGATACTCGGCGTATTTAATTTAAGTAATTTAGTTTATAATGAGAAAAGATTTGATCCAGGTAAGTTTTATAATAAGTATACTATGGAGTCAATTAAGGCATTAAACAGCATGAACCGTGTCTTAAAAGGTGTTCTATTTCTTACTACATAAAATGAAACAGCGAGTGCCCTGAGTTTGTCGCAAACCCACTGTCTAAGAGGTCCCCAATTGAACCTTGCATCGATAACAAGACCTTGGTAGGTGTGCTTGTCAACCACATCGATGGAAAGGCATCGGCAAGATTTTCTGTCATTCGTACTGGGCATACAATCATGCGTATGCATAATGAGATCAGCTGCCTGCTTACCCTTCAGATATGGTGATTTAATGTGCAAGCTTGGTTGTTGTTTGTGCATTTAAAACCAAATCTACATCGTGACACCACTTACACAAGTTCTCAAAGTCAAACTGGAGGCTCTCATGTGCAGTGTTTACGTCACTGCTGGCAATGATCAGGCATGTGTCGTCCGCAAATTAATAGGGTTATAAAATAAAGGGGTCCTAATACTGATCCTTGGGCTGTGCCATGAGATACGAGGTTGTTTCTACTTTCTGCGATTTTGACGCAAAAATGTTGGTTTCTGAGTTAGTCAGCACACCAAACTTGTAGTGGGCCTCTGATGCCACAGTTACCTAGTTGATTTGTGAGCAGATTTTGGTCTCTGGTATCAAAAATCAATAAATAGTGCATGGACATGTTTCTTATCAGGGATGTTGTTCAGGCTTCTCAGCACCTAATGACCTCGTAGGGGCCCATCAGCTACGAGGTAGCGTAACGATCAGTTGCCAAGAAGTGTGAACGTCGGCGGTTCACCGAGCTGAAGTTAATTGGGGTCGATCTAACCTGGTCTGTGCTTCGGTCCCGTCAACCTCCTGTCTCTCTGCAAGGCCCGGGTGCACCCTAGGCTCTTCTTGGTAGACAGGTTCTTCAGCCAACCAGGTATGACTGGCGGGCCAGCTTCAATGAGCACAGTGTTCCAACACAGGTTATGTTACGTGGTAAAAACAATCGGGGCACGAAAATGCGAACTTTATCTGGTTCGAGAAACAATAACACACTCAGCTATATTAACAATACTGAGGGAAACCCGAATACATTCCAGATGGCCTGCGATTTAATTTCAATACCCTAACCAAAACGCGTTTTCATTGCGAGGGCTTTCGTCTGTCAGTTGTCAAAAAACTGCCAGGTTGGCAGCTAACGTCAAATTCAAAATGGCCGTTCAGAAACCATCGATCGAATATCGATTTGGAATCGAACAATCACCCGCCCGGACAGGCACCCACCTGTCCCCTAATCTACGGGCAGCCGAGACAACGTTGCTACCGCTCGTTTTAGAACCGAGCCTCCTACTAGAACCTCTGCAGACCGGGGGGTCCCGTCCTTGCCAGGGAACAAGTTAACAATGCGCCCCCTGCGCCAACGTAGTGGCGGTAGGTTAGCATCCTTAACCAGAACGAGGTCACCAACACTAGGGGGGCTAGTTTTGTCAGTCCACTTAAGGCGCTGTTGTAAGATATGCAGATACTCGAGCGACCAACGCTTCCAGAAATTCTGAGTAAACTGCTGCAACATCTGATACCTTGACAACCGAGACAATTTCACTCCCTCGAAGGGGTGCTCGGGCAACGCGTTAAGTGGCTGTCCTATCAAGAAATGGCCTGGGGTCAGAGCCTCCAGGTCATTTGGATCCGAGCTGAGCGGACACAACGGTCGCGAATTGAGAACGGCCTCGATCTTACAAAACAATGTCGCGAGCTCCTCAAAAGTCAGCGCGGTCTGAGCTACTATACGCCCCAAGTGCGTCTTAGCTGACTTAACTACGGCCTCAAAAATCCCACCCCAGTGGGGGCAAATCGGTGGGCTGAAGGTCCACTGTATACCCCGACGGGAGAGGGCCGTTCCAATATCCACTTTATTTACATTCAAAAAGTTGACTATCTCTCGTAAGTATCGTTCCGCACCGATGTAGTTAGTGCCGTTATCAGAGCGGATCAAAGTTGGAAGTCCCCTTCGAGAAACAAACCTATCCAAACAAGCAATGAAAGCCTCTGTCGAGAGATCAGCAACGAGCTCGAGATGTACCGCCTTGGTGGATAAACAAACAAACACACATAGGTACGCAATCGTGAACTCTTCACCATAAACGGTCCTGCAAAATCCGTACCAACACCTGAAAACGGTCTGACCTCATTCACACGATCAGGGGGCAAGTCCCCCATGAGAGGTTGCATCGTGGCAGCCTTTTCTTTTAAGAAACATATTAAAGAGCTCTACAAGTCTCTTTCGTAAAAGTTACTGTATTTATTTTATTATATGTAAGGTTTATGTATATATCGGTAATTATTTCGTATTTGCTATCTGTATTTTACAGATATTTTAATTTATTCCTAGGCATTTTAGTTATAGTAATTATCGCTACCCTTTTATGATAGCAATTCCTGTAATGCCTTGTTTTGCTGGAAGAAATCTCTTTTCAGAGACAACTCGCCCTTGTACATGCATTTTCTTTTGATGTAACTTTTAAAATATTTGTGTGCAATATTGTGAAGGAGGTTTGTTCCTATAATTCCCTTTTTCCTGTATTTCTTTATAGCGTCTTGTCCGATGCGAGCATACAGATACCAGAGATAGTGTTTTGACATATGTATCATGTTTGTTTCCTGTATATAGGCTATGTGTATGTTTTTGTTAATCAATTCCGCGTCAATGTTGAGTCTTTTAGTTATTTCGGCGCATCCTCTAACCTTCCAAGTAGCAATGCGCATACGCTCGCATGTGACTTGTGGTTTACATATGGGGCTGTTTCGTATCATCGTATATCCGGTGTTGTCTGGGATGTCTTCTGTTGATGTTATGGTTGACCCTGAGGAGGTCATGGGTGTTGCATTAAGTATCGGCGAAAGTATGGTGTTATCAGTTTGGTTATCGGTTGCTTGATCCGTGGGTAAATTTGGCGATTCAAGCAAGTAAACGCTGTCGTAGTGGTGTCCTGTGACGTTGAGGTTGATAGATTTCACTGCATCCGCTGGATTCTTGGGCGTGAATGTGAGCGATGGTGTATTTTGCTGGTGGATTGTTGCGTTAAGTAGAAAGTATTCGGCAGCTGGTATTATAATCTCCTCTCCAGCCCAAGTACCGTAATTGCGTAGATTTTCAGTGGTGAGTTGTTAAGGATTTCAGGCTCAGTGATTGCGAGCTTTGTTCTGTTCATCGCCGTTTTCTTCTACATATTTAACTAGGTCCTTACGAATGTGAGTGTGGTTGCATGTTAATTGACATAGGTGATTAATTTGGTCAGCAATTGCGGTGAATAGGCAGTTACCATCTCAGCGTTGGTAAGGCTTCCATTAGGTTATCTTCTTGGGATGTTGTTGAAAGAAAGAACTTAGAGATAGCGTGATTTATTTGAACTACCTTTGTCTACGATTAACAGATCGTACGGGTTGCGATTGTCAAAGTTTGTGCGTATCTTCGTGCGCCCTTATTCTCGGTAGAGAGCCGCTTAGGACAAAAAGTCTCCGATTTTATTGTTGTTATTGTTCATCAGTTGAAGTCTTTTGTTAATTGCCTGTTTTCTGGAAGATGGTGAAATGATCCTTTTATGATGTGCAATTGTTTGCTGTTTCTCGCTATTTCTCAGAATATGCATTTATGTAGTAGACGGGCTTGCATTATTGTTTTATTTTTGTGGGCTTGTCGGACCGGATAAAGTTAGAAATGGTTATGTTTTGTTTTACTGTTATTGGGTAGGTTCCTGCTTAGTTTTGTATTTAGGTATACCTATCTCTGGCCTACCTATCTAGGCACTGTGTCTGTGGAATAGTTTGGAGCTGGCGTAGTAATTTGAAGCGAGCGTGGGTGGTATCTGTTTATGAAATGGTATTTAGCATTACGAAGGGGGTTACCTGCCAGATATAGAGTTCGTTTTGCCTTTTGATCTGAGTTAGGGCTATCATAATCGCAGCGATCTCACCAGGTTGTTGCTCAGCTAGTGAGACTCATTGCACTGATATCACCTACTTTAATTCACTTCATTAGTGCATATTAGTTAGGTCCGTGACTCGGGTCGAGGTTCAGTCCGTGAACAAGGCCCTAGAGATGAATACCCGGTTGTATCTGACCCGGCGGAGGGGGATGCATGTGTTTGTGGCGTGTGAGTGTATGTGTCGGTACGGTAAGTATCAAAGTCATTGGTCATCTTATCTTGAGTTGTGCATTTTGGGTAGGCCGGGGGAAGGTGTTTAGATTTACCGCTATCATATTATCTGTTTTTGGGGCGGGTGGAACTTGAGGGTACTTTGGTAGTCGCGCTGTATTTTGGTATGGGAAAAGTGAGATGCTGGGATGTAGATTTGACTGGTTGTTGATAGGTTGTTGATTACGTTTTGGGGCTCTATTATGTATGCGCTGTCGTAGTGGCTGTCGGAAAAGGTCAAGTTGAGTTATATTCTTGTTGGGGGCTATATACGATTGATGGGCCATTTTGTTGATGGATCGCTACACTTATTACGTAGAACTCCGCGGCTGCTATGATAATTTCTTCACCGCCCCACGTGCCCTGTATGTGGAGATTTTTTATGTACTCAGTGAAAGCTTCTGCGTTTGGTGCGTCGATCGCATGTTTGATGCGTGGATAATTGCTGTTAGCTTCCACGTATCTAGCTAAGTCGCTTCTGATGTGGGTATGGTTGAATGTCGCTCCAAACAGATGGTTGATTTGGTCTGCAATTGCATGGAACAGGCAGTTTCCATCTCTGGGCATTGGTAGAGTTTAGATTGTGAGATATTACTACAGGAGAAAGCCTCGTGGTATTTTAGCTAATATGAATGTGTGTGTGTGGGTTGTTTCTAAGAGGTGTACGGCCGGTATGATGAGAGACGCTGTTTGGCTTGTTACGATCTATTTTTATTCTAATGTTTCCCGGTATTTCCAAGATGGGCTGACACCATAGAATGGGTGCCAGATGTGTGAGGGAACGTTGTGAGCCTTTTGTGCTTCGAAGCTTTTTCAATTGTTCCTAAATAGCAGTCAATTGTTTTGTCTAGTTTCTGGGAGTTTGGTGAGATGGCATTTTTATGGCCTGCACTTGTTTAGTTTTTGTTTATTGTCGGGTTTAGTATATTTGCAGTTTAGCTACATAAAAATAATTCTAGGATTGTTAAGTTTTGGGTTGGCTTATTCACTGAGTTTCAGGGTTTAGTGGATGGTTGTTGTTAATGACTGTTTTGAATGGTCTTTCGAAGATGAGGAGAAAATAAATCTCGAGGAGAATTATCTCGAATTTATTTTCAGGCAAAGCAATATAAGTATATGTAGCTATAATAATGTTTTATTAGTTGATTTTGATATTGCGTAGGTAGGGAATTGTTATATCCTGCCTATGACGCACCTATAAATGTGATTATGCCTTAGTCAATAGGGGCGACCGCGGCCGCGGTAAGTGGTGGTTTATTATTGTCAGGCGGCGAGTGGTGCTGAGAGAAATAAAGTTATAGGTAGGTAATCACTATCAATGATGTCCTAATCGGAATGATCTCACCAGGTTGGTGTGTTTAGCGGCGGTGGTGGTGGAGGCAGTAGCGTTGAGGGTGTGTTGCGTAGGCGTCGCTCGCTGCCGGCCTGTCGCTGCGTGGCTCAGACGTGCACCTGGCCTAGAATAAATTCTAGGGCTTGCACAGATGGGATGCCTAAGAGTATCGCGCAGTTCTCTGGGCATTCATTACACTTGACCGCACTAGTATCATCACAATCACTGAAATGCGTGGTATTGCACAGATGGGGTGCCTAGATGGATCACGCACATTCCCCAGGTAACCCTTACAGTAACACGCGGTATAAGCCAGGCTCGTTTTCGGGCCTCCGGAGGCAGAACAAAAGGCGCGCGCCGGGGATGAAAACTATTGTTTGTTTAAATGCGTTTGAGAGATCTCGGGGGGACACGTCCGTTCGGTCCGGCAACACAAACGCCACTCCCGTAGCTAAATCTAATTTCATTAAAAACAAAATTGAATCTAGTAGCAATGTAATGAAAACGACTTGGCAAATTATAAACAGAGAGACTGGAAAGGCCAAAGCTACACATAATAACTTCAAGCTTAAGATAGATAATCAATTGCTAAGTACAGACCTAGAAGTAGCAAAAGCTTTCGAAAATTTCTTTACGGACATTCCAGTTTCAACAACCAAGTCTTTAAATTCATCTCCCGCTGCTGCTGAATCTATACTTAAACAAAACTTTGAGGAATGTAAAACAGATTTTAAATTTAGGCACGTAAATAATGAAGACATTGTAAAAGCGTTTAAATCCCTGGAAATGAAAAAGACAGCTGACGCCCATGGTCTATCAGTAAAAATTATTAGTTCCATTGTAGATTGTATTGCACCTCACCTTTGTTGTATATTTAATCAATGTATAGATAATGGTGTGTTTCCTGACTTGATGAAACTAAGTAAAGTTATACCTTTATTCAAAGCTGGTAGTACATCAGACCCCACCAATTTTAGACCCATATCGATACTACCAACGCTTAGCAAAATATTTGAAAAACTCATACTTAATCAATTGCAAAGTCATTTTTATCTCAATAATTTAATTCATATTGCTCAGTTTGGTTTCACAAAAGGTCGTTCAACAGCCGATGCTGGTGTTGAACTAATCGACAATATTTTTGATGCCTGGGAAGACGCAATGGATGCAATAGGTGTCTTCTGCGATCTATCCAAGGCTTTTGATTGCGTCCATCATGACACTCTTGTCAGGAAGTTACGCCATTATGGTGTAAAAGATCAGGCACTTGGCCTTCTGGAGTCATATCTAACAGATAGGGTTCAGATGGTCGATGTTAATGGGAAAAGATCACCTGGGTCTTCAATAAGTATGGGCGTACCACAAGGTTCAATTCTTGGTCCTTTCTTGTTTTTAGTATATATTAATGATTTACCTTACCTTGTTAAAGCAAAACATGGGTTAGTATTGTTTGCCGATGATACTTCTTTGATATTTAAAGTTAAAAGACAGCAATCAAATTATGACGAGGTAAACAATGCTATCTCTAGTATAGTGAACTGGTTTACTGTTAACAATTTATTACTTAATGAAAAGAAAACTAAATGTATTAAATTCGTGTTACCCAATGTGAACCCGGTAACTACAGACATATTTATAAAAGGACAGAGATTGGACCTTGTGCAGTCGACTGTCTTTTTGGGCATTACTTTAGACGCCAAACTACAATGGGATCCTCATATAAATAAATTGTCGAACAGACTGAGTTCGGCAGCGTTCGCAGTTAAAAAAATTAGAGCTCTTACCGACGTAGACACCGCTAGACTAGTCTACTTTAGTTAATTTCATAGTCTAATGACCTATGGTATTTTATTTTGGGGTCACGCTGCGAATGCTAATAGTATATTTATTCTGCAGAAACGGGCTGTTCGTGCAATTTATAGATTAGGGCCTAGAGTGTCACTGAGGGAAAAGTTTAAAGAAATCAATATTCTGACATTTGTGTCTCAATATATCTATGACAATCTTGTGTATGTAAAAAGAAATATAACTAATTTTCAGAAGTACAGTGATATACACAATTTTAATACTAGAAATAAAGACAAGTTGGTTGCTTATGTAAGCCGACTACATAAAATTAGTAATTCTTTTAAAGGCAATTGTATACGCTATTACAATAAGGTCCCTACTGATATTAAAAACTTACCTTTAGACAAGTTTAAAATAATAATAAAACAGAAATTGTATAAAAAAGGTTACTACAGGATATCTGATTACTTAGAGGACAGATGTCCATGGGAATAGATTGTTTGAGTAACAGGCTGTTTCGATATATGTATAATTAGCATTCATTTTGTAATTTTTATTTTGTAATTTGTAATTTGCAATAAATCTTTTAAATCTTAAAAAAATCTTTTAAATCTTTTAAATCTTTTTAAATTTGACAATATTTTATTTAAAAAAGGAAACGCAAAAGATGCGACGACTGTGGAGTTTCTTCGGTGAGCTCTTCTCCACAGATTCCGCCATTGTGTTAGTGAACTCACCCAAAAAAATGTAATGACGGATCTAAGTGATGTAACAACATCCTATGGAAATAAATGATTTTTGATTTTGATTTTTTTGATTTTCATCCGAATGTCTGCGACAAATACAATCTGGTTTCTCCGAAAGCTCGTGAGAATATCCGAAATATCACGACTCAACTTGGGTCCCGAATGAAGACACTGATTCAGGGACATCCCGTTCGAGGTAGGTGCTGACCCATCAAAAACAACTCGAATCTTGCCGGTAGGGGTTCGTAGGACGGCATGGTGTGGAAGGAAACAATGATCCTCAGATCTCCAGTCCACACCCGATACCGACATGTGTCCTAACGACTCATACTCCCTCATGAAATCAACATATTTTTGTTTAAATACGGCGTCCCTTGTCATCCTACGCTCCATCGACATCAATCTCGTCTCAGCCATCTTCCTAGATTCTCCTAGTGGCGGTCGATCGGCCCTGAAAGGCAGTCGAGTTACAAAACGACCAGAACGAAGGCGACCAGTACTATTCTGGTAAAACAACTCGAACTCTTCTTCGTCTGCGTCGACTCGACGAACGGTGGGAGGTTCCTCTATCTCCCAGAAACGTTGGCTAACGTCTGACAACGCTGAGCCAATAAGTATGCCATCTGACTCGGCAGGCCTAACCATTGGCAATGCCGGACCCATGATCACGTGACCAAACTTAGTATCCACAGCAATCAACCCGTCCGGCTGAAGAACTCGCCGATCCGACAACAGAAACCTACCCAGAACGTCTGCTCCCAATAGCAGGTCGACCGGGGCTGGAGTGTCAAAATCGGGATCCGCCAACTTGAGTCCTGATGTCAGGAATCGAACGGCCGGATTCAACTTCACCAAGGGGTGTCTGCTCATGACATGCGTCATTACTAAAGCTTGCACGGATGTTTTTGTCAAAATGTCATAACGTGGAGAGAACGTGATCACCGATTGACCAACTACATTCGTAACCGTGACATTCCCCACACCCCGTATTGATTTATTATACCTATTTACCTTGAGGCCCAACCATTTTGCTAAATCATTCGATACAATGCAGCCCTGAGCTCCAGAATCTAATAGGGCGCGAACGTATGTTGGGTTGCCCGCCAAATCCCAAACAAGCACAGAGGCGATCGGTAACACCACCGTCTCCGGTTGGGGGGCAACAAATGGTGCGGCCGCAAATTCCTAGCGAGGACCCCCGGGGCCCCACTGTGCCTGTAACCGATCAGGTATGCAGCTATACGCCAGAGGGTCCCATTGTACAAATGGCCCACGCGCCGGTTCCATTCCCAACCTACGATTCCCCGTAAAGGGGGGTGGGCGTGAATTCAACCGTGGCCGCTCCATGAGCGGGGGGGACATCACATGTGACCGACGAGGACGAGGCGACGAGCGGGGCAACAACTGAGGCAGCGTCCGAACCGCACCCGCATAGCTCGAAGGTGTCCCATGACACCCGCCCGTTACGGCCTGCTCAACACACCCAATGTCCCGCTGGGTCGGATGCTGAGTCGCAACCGAAAACTCAGGGCCCCCCATGTAATGGTCCTGAGTGCGGCCCTGCACCCTGGTACTGCCCTGTGCACGTGGGGACGTTGGCCCCTGAGTTGCGCTCCGAGTCGCAAACGAATTCTCAGGGCCCCATGCCGTGTCACCCTGGGTACGGCCCTGTGGAGGCTGTTGGCCGGACCGGTTCATGCACAACAGATTGTTGTGGGGCCCACCACAATATCCGCACATTTGTGTGCGCGTGCAGTCCCTAGCCATGTGTGGCCCGAGGCACAGGAAACACCAGCTCCGCTGCTTGGCCATCCGGCGCCGTCCCTAAACCCTAAGTTCCCCGAACTTATTGCAATTGGCCACAGCATGGCCAATCTGCCTACAACATGGGCAGGTCTCACCATGTGGGGTCAATTCACTCACAGTCCCATACGACTGCCGGTTGGTGCGGTCCTTCCTCGTCGGAGGGCCCCTACTCACAGCGCTCCCGGCAGCTCTCTGTGGCTCCGAAGGATGGGTGACCGTCAACCCCAAATTCTCTGCCCGTCGAGCCTCCTCTTCCAAGAATCCGACCAAGTCGGAGAAGGCGGGCAGGTCCTCGGCCGACCTCCCGTGAGACTGTTCGAAACGAGTCTGCACGTCAGCGGGTAGGCGGGAAAGTACAATGTACAACAGTAGGTACGACCATTCACCAACCGGAAGTCCAAGATTCTCTAGAGCCTTGGTGACGGACAACAATGGGTTCAAAACCTCCGTCTGTATGGCCCCGACCTTGTTTACAACCGTGATACTAAACAAACGGTTCAGTTGGGCATCGGCCAACCTCCGTTTGTTATGGTAACGTCTGACCAACAATTGCCTGGCCGTTTCATAGTTACCCTCCGTAACTGTCAAATGAGCGACCAGCTCCCTAGCTCACCCCTCAATGCTGCCACCAGCTTAGCCATCTTGACAGACTTGGTAATGTCCGATCGCATGTGCACCAAACTGTCGAACAGATTGATGAAGCTCATCCATTCACCGGACACGCCGTCAAAAGTAGGCATAGTTATGGCAGGTAACCTGGACCCCGATCCCTGAAGCGGCAGAGGTGCTTCAATGTCACCACCATGGCTGGACTCACGCTGTCTACGTATGTCCGCAGCCTTCTGCGTGATAGCAGCTGCCATCTCCATACATTGGTCGACATCCCCTATCAACCGTGACAGCCTGTCAGGTGAGCAACCATCAACTGATTCCGCCTGCGCGGACCATTCGAGCACCCTATTGTAACGTTCCTTAACGTCCATAGACCGCTCCAATACCACATCATGCCTATCTAAACGGTCTATCAGACCGTGTGCGGAGGAAAACCATCTGAGTTCCTTAGAAACACCCTTCTGGATTTCAGATAACGACATGATCGGAACGATACTTACTCACAATTTGCAGTAACTCAATTTTATTGGACCCTCCAGTCTACAACCCAAACGAGGGAACCCTAAACCACAACTTAAACAATGTTGTTTTCCTTAAACAATAGGAACCGAGTTTTATATCTATATAAATTCTGTAAATACAATTTAGTTTCCCTTTATCATTATAACACACACAGATAGTCAATATTAGTTCAAGTTATAAATTGCTATAAACTGAAAACAATGTAATAGCCTGCTATCAATAGATATAACTACCTATGTTAACCAAAACATTCATTCAATAGCATTACTAGACCACTAATAGATTGACTAACTGGTACTTCAATGCAATTTTCAATTCAATATCTGTCTATCTACTACCAGCAATAGACCTATAGCTTACAATACTACCAATCTATGTGGATATAGGAACAACAACCAAGTTACCTAATAACCGCCTATACCTACAGATTGATAGTCCCAAATCGTGCCTTCCTGGAGCCCTTGACGGCTGCAAATCTCAGGAAGCCACGCTCTAGCTACCAAAACTGTTCAGGCTTCTCAGCACCTAATGACCTCGTAGGGGCCCATCAGCTACGAGGTAGCGTAACGATCAGTTGCCAAGAAGTGTGAACGTCGGCGGTTCACCGAGCTGAAGTTAATTGGGGTCGATCTAACCTGGTCTGTGCTTCGGTCCCGTCAACCTCCTGTCTCTCTGCAAGGCCCGGGTGCACCCTAGGCTCTTCTTGGTAGACAGGTTCTTCAGCCAACCAAGTATGACTGGCGGGCCAGCTTCAATGAGCACAGTGTTCCAACACAGGTTATGTTACGTGGTAAAAACAATCGGGGCACGAAAATGCGAACTTTATCTGGTTCGAGAAACAATAACACACTCAGCTATATTAACAATACTGAGGGAAACCCGAATACATTCCAGATGGCCTGCGATTTAATTTCAATACCCTAACCAAAACGCGTTTTCATTGCGAGGGCTTTCGTCTGTCAGTTGTCAAAAAACTGCCAGGTTGGCAGCTAACGTCAAATTCAAAATGGTCGTTCAGAAACCATCGATCGAATATCGATTTGGAATCGAACAGATGTTGTGAGTTGGTCTTATTAACTCAAAATGGTCTTTATTATTTAAAATGTTCATCTACTGTGACGTTGAAGCGCATTTTTATCGTTATAACCCCATTTTTAGACTGAGATATTACATTTCAATGTTTACCACACGTGACACCCGCTACGTTGAAATGTACCCATGAAGTGTTAAAATTATCCCAAGATTAGCGCTTTCCCACTTTCGGTCCTTACTTGGCAACTATAGTTATTCCTGAGATTTCTCAAAATATTCCGCTGCACGCTGTCTTATCTTATTATATTCGTATAGATCGCACTAATTCTCACTCTCACTTTAAATAAACGAGAGATTAAAGTTTTGAGCAAAGGAAATCATTATGATTTTCGCACAGTATCAATCAAAAATAAAGATGTTTGTATTGGACCAATTTTTTTTAAAAGCTAAGTTCTCTGCAAATGATAAATAATCATTTGAGCAAAGCTTAAACAATATAATTACCTCATCTTCTTTTAAATTCTCTCCTTGACAATAAATAGCCTTCTTTTCTTTCACATTGATAACTGTTGATTTCGTCATAATTTTGATAGATGGTCTCTTGTCTTCGGCACACACTGTAACAAAAGGAAAATATTTGATTATACATGAGGATTTAACTCATAAAGCCTAGCTTTCAAGGCATATCTGACAGGACGAACATAAAAATCATGCAAATGCGACGGCTTATAAAATCATCAATAAATATTTTACCATACGCGGCAGTTGAACAATTGCACCCACGTTTATCCTGGGCTAGCCTATTGTGACAGATATGCACATTTATATTAATGTATGTTATGCAAATGCGCTGGACTGCAGTCAAGTTGGGATGGCACTATTTTAGTTATGTCATGTATGTTATGTAGTCGATATCGCAAGTTACCAAAATGTACACAACAAAACTAAGGTTTAATATGATCATCTTTTTATTTAAACTCACAATTAAATGAACCCTAAAGCTAATGCATTATTCGTGGCGATTTTAATGTATATTTACTTGTGGATACAACAATGAAACTATGATTAATAACATTATTTAAACAATTTAATCTGTATCATATATTCTTAGAACCGACTAGAATAGCACTTACCAGCTAAACCTGCTTAGTTTTTTTTGTGATTGATTAACTGCAACAATCTGATCACATCGGTCAAACAGTTTCATTCACAATTGCTAGTAAGGATTAATAAAAATGATCCATCGTTTTGTAGGCCATTTACATCCTATAGAGTAGAAACCTATACGTAAAACCTAGATATGAAGTTGCCAGTCCCGGACTTTTGTGAACAGAACCTGAACAAGATGTAATATGAAAGAAACATAATAAATAAAGGCAACAAATATAATGATCACCAAAATATTTTTTTCCTACCCAAAATGGATAAATGAACACCAAAAGTTGCAAAAAATATCAGGGCAAAATACCGCGGTAGCTTAGGTGAATGGTAAAGGGGGTGAGCGAAGCGAAGCCTTTATCCTTCGTGTTAGGAACAACATGTACATGTAAGAACAACAAAAAATACTTAAAACGTAAACTTAAGTACACAAAACATAAAAAGAAGTTTGATGATCATTTATCCAAACACAATTTGGTGGACATTTATCCATTCTGGCAGTCATTTCGAATTCATTAGTAGTAAAATAGGAGCGTTTTTTGGTAATCGTTTAAACTTAAGCCATAAATATACATAATTCAAATAAAATTTAATAAAGTTTTTAAATTAAAGAGAGTCAGTGCCAACAACGGTAATTCCAAATTTAATGACTTATCACTTTTAATTTGTATGTGTGCTGCTTTGATGGAATAAACGTTTATCTATCTATTTGTCGATCTATCTATCTATCTATCTATTTAATTGCAGATGGGTCGCCAACATAGGTAAGTTAAAGTTAAAATTCTACGGCTTACGCTGAAGGAACATCATAGAAAACACGGATGTGTGTGTTTTGTTACTTTCATAGTGTCGTGTCTTATGGTATATTGTTGTACAAAAGTAGCGTCTATTCAGACAATGTTTATATTACTGAATAAAGCTGCTCGAGAAATTTTTAATTTTCAACGCACAGAATCATCATCCCTAAGATCAAGTCAATTTATTTTCGAAAATATAAAGTATGTCAAGAAACTTTCAAAATTTTCCAAAATTAGCGAAAGCTGTAATATTAACCTGAGGAATAATCACAGACTAGTTGCACCATGGTTTAGACTCTTGAAAGTTAGTAATGCTTTGAAGGGTCAATGAATTCTCTACTACAACAGAATACCTCTCAAGATTTTGAAATTGCAATATGAGCGAATACCAGGTAAACATCACTTTATGTAAAAAATGATATTACAATGTGCAAGATTACATAAATGAAAAGATGGCATGGTTTTAAACCCCTTAACGCATGGCCTTAGCCAAAATGGGTCACAATTTTCAACCTTATTGCTTTGCAATAAAGTTCAAAACCTGTGGTAAAGGGTTGATCTTACTCAACACAGAACTTGCTCAATAATTTTGCAATTATTTTTCCTTCATATTAATTTTAATATGTAATACTCAGAGGTAAGAGTACGTAGATTGATTTTATATACTTGCGTCAAGATATTATAATATGGACATGCCATTTTATCCATAATGTGCTGCAAGTACCGGAAAAAGTTCCAGGAATGGAATTATGGAATAAAATAAAATAAGAAACATACAGATAGGCTAACAAAATCGTTTATCATATGAATGATTGATTGAATTCAATTAACAATTATTTTTAATTATATTTTATCTTTCAACTTTAATAGAATTAAAATAAATAATCATATTTTTTTCAATATTTTCTAATTTTAAAGTATTCCTTTTGACGTCTAATATCCATTTATACATGGAAAATAATCGTTCAACATCTGTAGACGTCAATGGAGCAAATTTAAAATTAGTTATCAGATTATTTGCTACGTTTTTTTCAATACTTTCGCTGTATTCTCTAATTGTGTCTAAATCCGGATATCGTTCCATGACATATTCTAATTTATTTTTAATATTGTCACTGTTGCACTCGTTAATGGTAGCTCTTACTTGGTCAATGCATTGTGAACATAGATGAACATGAGATAAAGAAACAAAAGGCCCTGTCTAAGTTTTGTCTCATACTATCAAGCGTCATTTCTAATACAACAGTAAGGGACAAAATACGGTGTAACTATTCCAAGGTATTTTTGTATAAAATAAAATACTGATTTCTTTCACCATTAACTAACACTGGCAGCGTAGATTGATATTATTAATACGTTTTTCATCTTAAACACAAATTCGTGCTAATTTCAAAATTCCGGAACAAATATCACAATAAATATGAAGTTCCGGTATTTTGGAGGCATATCCATATTATCCTCTACGTTTGACGTCAACGACCTTAAATCAATCTACCTACTCCGACCTCTTGTTCTAGTTAAACAAAAGCTGTATTTAAAAGAGATCTAAAAATCAATCGAAGGGATTATCTTTGCCCTCCTTCTCCCACAGTGGACCAATGTTGCTACATTGAAGCAAAAATTATGTTTTATAATTATATGTTCATATTTATTATATATGAATCCCCAGAGTATTTTGGCCAACATTGTGGCCAAAACAACTAGACTAGGTCAATCGTTTTGCTCCAATTACAAAAGCTCGAGTGACTCCGTCAGCGAGTGTTTGTCGCTGACAGGGAATTGTGCTTCAGTTATGCTAACTCTAAACCCAGAACTGTGCAACAGGTCCAAGAAACCTTTTTTCAGCCGATTGTTCAAACTCCAAGCAGCAGTAATGTTACCGAAGTATTTCCAGTGAGCCCATCCTGGCTTTTCTAAAGATCTGCTTGTCGAAGATATTAAATATGCATTTCTTAGACGAACTAACTGATGTTATAAGAAAATACTATTATAGGTACCTTGAACAACACCACATATATACAATAATATTTTAACCATGTTAAGGAGCCCACATCATTATATAATTTGAATATGTTATGGACCATGTAATTAATCAGTTATTATATACAATGCCCGCGAAGTTTGTATAATGCCCAAAATGATAGGGCAGTGTGATAACAACTCTTAGAATAATCAAATCGCCCGGGCATTTTATATAATGCCCATCACCTGTGAGGCAGAACAATGTTTCTTTTTATTGGTACTCTGCTGCCCTATGATAATATTGTTGTTCTTAAATGTTCAACCTAACATGAATGATAAAGGGGGTTTCGTTTCGCTCACCCTCTTTGCCGCCTTTGCCTACTGCAGTGTTTTCCCTGGTAGTATCTGTGTTATCACATTGCCCCAAACCTCCTCGACAATATTCATAATGTCTGGGCAAAGTGATGAATAAGGATGTTCAAGTTATAATTATTCACTTTGCCCAAAGTAGTTTGTCATTATTCATAATGTCCGGGCATTGTTCGTAATGCCCGGATTTATCACTTGGTCCATGACATATAAACCCATTATCAAAGAGAAAAAGAACCGAGTCCAACCGATTTCTATCGCAAGAAATGTTCAAAGAGGTATGAGTATGAGGCCTCGTTTAGGGAGACGCGTTGTCAGTTTTGTTCGTTCGTTGGCAGAATATAAAAGTGATTTGTGATTATCACTATGGACGAAGTCGACCTATTATTGATACTAGATAACTAGTACATATAAAATATCTCATTTTATGCTAAAGGAGAACCTAGAACTATTGGTTCTGTGAGAACAGTAGAACGTTACGGCAAACTTCCTCCCTTTTTCTCCCTCCACTCCCCTCTCCCCCCCCCCCTTTTTCCTTTGGATCTTGTGTAGAATTAAATCCTTAGTGTGCCTCTTAGAGATTGAGATCCGTCGAAAAATAACGCTACAGCAAACTTCCCCCCTTTACCCCCTATTTTCCCCCCAATCAAAAATGGCAATTGATCAAAATTTTTACTTTAATCAAAAAACTTGTGTGCCAATTTTCGTCAAAATCGGTTGGAAGATGCGACAAATATTTTTGGCCAATCTCAAAACTGGACGCTGTGCTCGCTGCGCTCGTTCGGCCAATTATTGCAGGTGAACGTAATACTGTGGCTTCAAATTATCTGGCAGCATGTACACGTATATATCAATCAGTAAGCACAAAAGGTTACATATTTCGGACAACCTTAGTTACTGCTATGGTACTATGGCTTCAAATTATCTGGCAGCATGTAAACGGCATTAGCATGTCCCAAGCCAAGATTGCAAGCCAGGGTAGCAATGCCAAGGTTCTAGCTTGCTATCCACCTTGGAATACTATCCTCGTGTATCCCGGGCATTATTAGAGATAACATCGATTTTGATGAAACATAAAGTTGCATCGAACTTGTAATTACACTATCCAATAATCACTAAAGGTACGATCGTTAAATGTAAACCTTCATATTTGTCCATCGACTCCCTTCAATTACTGGAAGATTAGGAGAAGACAACTTTACCCAAGAAATAAGAACTTAGCCAAGTGATCAAAATATGATCAGATCACCTACCTATCCTCCCCGCAACCTCTCCTCGCCCGCCCCGCCTCTCCCTAAACGAAGCCTTAAAGGAGGAAATCATTCATCACACAATCATCATCAATCATTGCCTGTTTATTTCGCCCTTTGACACTCTGGGGATTAAAATGAAATGTTGAGTTTAAAAGCCCGAGTGATTGGGCCAGGTGCCCGTAATCAACAGGCTATTGTAATCACGCGTGACACCCCAACACTAGGAAGCCTACCAAGTGTGGCGATCAGCAACTTATCATTATACCATGTTTATCATTAAAAAAACTCTGTATAACAGTCACCGGACTGACGGCCAGGACACGGGTATCTTTTGGTAATTTGGCAGGTGGTAAGGAATAGGATAAAGTAGAATCCTTGTTTTTCGTTACATTTGGGATTTGAGAAACTCCGCTTTGGGAACATGGATTGAGTATCGTTAAAAAAATACTATTCAACTATAGAACCTGCTCACAAAAATTCACGAGAATCAGTTTGGGACATTAGTGAATCTTTTTCAAACAAAAATATAATTTGAGACTTAAATCCACCTATATTCTTGACAAAGGTTCTTCTTGTTACATCTTAAAGGTTAGGCTAAAACTTTTTTCCAATTCAACCATAGTCAGTAGTACTTAGATAAGCTTCCGATGATGCGATGTACTCAGTTACTTATGTTTATGAGGGTATGCAGTGGAAGCAGGACTTTCAAATACACGCCCTAGTTAATAAAACATATTATACTTCAGCGTTTGTGCAAGCGTGCTGATACTTCTGAAATAATTTAGTGTGGATTCAACGTATATTTATGGACAAAGACACGACATGGTGAGGAACATTTCTACATTTTGTTCGCACAATACGTGTTTGCGACATTGATATTTCTCCTCTTTTCTATTTCTCTAACGTTTTGTTTTCAATTTACATTTAAGTGCCGTATTCTGAAACAAATGAGCGCAACGTTTCAAGAATACTGCGTAATCCATTACGTTACGAGGCACGTTTTCGAACTTCCCCAGTCATCCTAAACCTTCGATTTATTTCATTTTAATATTGCTGAGAAATAAGAGGAGAATACACATTAACAGTGTTCCTATGTGGCTATGTGTTACATCCATGCATATATTTGGACACTTATGTCACGCCTCTAAAAGACTAACCCCTAGTCTCTAAAAGCTTGGTTCTCAAATATAACAGTCGATTAGTCGAAGATTGTTTCAAAAATAAATAAATGTGTTTAACAAGGGTCTAACAAGAAGTCACAGCTAATTTTCCTTTCGGAAACCGGGCGGTAGAGGGTCCCATGTAGAATCGAGGGTATCCCCCGCCATAATATTTATGACGTAATTACATTCATTGGATAAATAGTGGAGGGTTGGGAAATTAATAAGCAGTAACCGGTATATAGTCTATTAGATCTACCTTAGGCCGTATTACTTTAGGTCCACCTACTCGGCTACGTGCAATATTGTTAACTGGACATAATCACCTTAGGCTTAGCAATATCTAGGTCAAGGTTATTGATCTGTGGTCAAGGTGACGTTGCTGCTGTGATGTGATTTCTTCTGCAAAAATTGTCATTATCGATGGTAAACCCAATGAAGACTTATTGAGGGGGGCCTAATACCTGTCACGATGATTAATAAATTGTAATATTGATAATCTAAGGCAAATGCGGGATCCCGCAACTTTTTAGTGGGATCGGAATTGCGGGTTTACTCATGCGGGATCCCGCACGTTTGCGGGATTGAATATTATATTTTTTCATAAAAATGGGCTATGACGACGTTCTTGTTATTTATTAGACCCAGCAAAGCCTCATTAAATAAGTAATTTAACAAATTTCCCTTGGACTTTTGGCGTTTCTATAGAATTTGTTTAAAATCTAATTGAAGACGTGAGTTAATGAGGGTGTAGCAAGATTATGTTTTACATATTTTGTTTTTAGAAATAATTAAGTGCTACATATTTATTTCATACGTAACAATGAAGGTGATATAACAAAAACATATTTATTTAGCTTAATAATAATAATAAATCTTTAGTAGTGAAATACTAGCCTTTATTCCATATTGTTAAGGTTCCGTGCCTTAAAAGGAGAAAAATAAGAACAGTCTGTATGTCTATCAAGATCCTGTTTCTCAGAAACGCGTGGAAATAGATGGATGGATAAATGGATGTACCAGTTGAAATTAATGTCAATTACTCAGAGGTGTAATCTTTTGCAGTTGAACAAAATAAAATTTCTAGGTAAAAGCAATAAAAATTTACGGCCGTTTATGCCGCAAACTAGATAACTTTGCTTGGTACTCGCAAGGGAATCAAAACCTAGAGAACTTTCCGTTGAATAAGAATCATGAATCGGCAAGAAGCAAGGTCTTATCACAGTTCCATCACACACACATGTGATTTGTAAGGAACCCTCTGTGCGCAAGCCCGACTCACATATGGCATTTTTTAAATAACTTATTTTTTATTTTTATATCATCTGACTCCTAGGCAAAGACCCCTCTTCCAAACATCTCGCTCCTGGGCTGACTCCCACCAGAACTTTACCTTCCCACTCGCGTAAGCAGCAGCATGAAGAATTATTTAAAACTCCACTAACAGCCATAAGCACGCCGCCTGGAAATATTGACACTATGCGAACCCCATACTATTTTTTGTTGCTGGTAATACTGACCGGAAAAAAAAGAAATAATCTACCGTCTCTATGGTGTACAAGCTTGATTGGTCGTAAGACAAATTTCAAACAAAAAGCTCTCGCTTGCGTAAAGACGCCCTTTCTACAATGGATTTTTCATAGCATTCTATTGCCATGGCTAAGGTTGAAATTCGAGATGCATTTTTGCCTTTCCGCCGCCATGACAGCTCGGCTTTTTATCGGCATATCGATTTGGCCCTTTACGGCAACAGAGGGTAAATGAATAAAATATAAAAAAACACAATTCTGTAAATCCCGCGGAATCCGGGGGATTGCGAGATTGATGACCTCAATCCCGCAGGACTTCGGGGTCGCAATTTTGATGCGGGATTGTTTGCCCTATCAAAGGGGATTGACTCATTTTTAGGGTTCCGTACCCGAAGGGTTCCAAACGGGACCCTATTACTAAGACTTCGCTGTCCGTCCGTCCGTCCGTCCGTCTGTCACCAGGCTGTACCTCAAGAACCTAGCTAGCTAGAGAGTTGAAATTTTCACAGATTATGTATTTCTGTTGCCGCTATAACAACAAATACTAAAAAACAGGATAAAAGAAATATTTAAGGGGGCTCCCATACAACAATTCTTTCAATACCACATACAAACTTATGGATGCACCTGGTTACTTACATGGAGTTTGAAAGTAACCGCACCAATAACTTTGTAAACAATATTTTGCTGTATAAAATCCAAACTATTCACTCCACACCATCGCTTCCATTGAACGGTGGTACGGAACCCTTCGTGCGCGATTTAGACTCGCACTTGACCGGTTTTTTAAGATTGTCTTATGTATGGTCTTGGCCTAGCGGTACATTACATTTTTGCATGACAATTTGTACCCTCTAAAAATTTCATTCTAGCAATGAACTTAGGCGGTTCCAAAAGTAACCGACCTGGCATATATATGTCACCGGAAAATAATACGATCCATAAGTTTATAAATTTCCTAATTTTTTTTCCGCAAGTTTATAAACATACTAACCTAACCTAACTTAACATAACCTAACCTAACCTAACCTAGCCTAATATAATTTAGAAGGAAAAGGAAAAGCAAGTTTATAAATTTCCTAGGAAATTTATAAACTTGCGGATCGTATTATTTTCCGGTGACATATATATCAATACTGGCTGATTTTTATTTTGAGCTGCCAAGACTAACATCGCAGCGATCGACCAAATGAAGAGACTACACCAGAAATAGTGAAAAAAGTACAAAAAAATTTATTGGAAGACCGTAGACCAAAAGTGCGCAAGTTATATTTTAAAAAGTGCTATACATCGCATATTGACTGAAAACTTGGCCATGAAAAAGCTGTGCGCAAGATGGGTGCCGCGATTGCTCACCATACAAGAAAAGCAGCAACGTGAAGAACTTTCGAAGCAGTGTTTGGAGAAATTTACTTTTACGACGATTCATCACGATGGACGAAACATGGCTCCACCACTTCAACCCTGAGACGAAAGAACAGTCGAACGGACTGAAAAGGGAGAACCGGCTTCAAAGAAGGCGAAGTCAGCTGGCAAGGTCATGGCGTCTGTATTTTGGTATGCGCATGGGATAATTTTTATTGATTATCTTCAAAAAGGCGAAACCATCAACAGCGAGAACTACGTAAAATTATTGCAGCGTTTGAGTGAAGAAATCAAGAAAATACGGCCGCATTTAGCGAAAAAGAAAGTGTTGTTTCATCAGGACAATGCACCGGTTCACAAGTCCACTATTGCAATGGCAAAAAATAATGAGTTAAGTTTCAATTGCTTCCTCATGCACCTTATTCGCCAGATATAGCTCCTTCGGATTATTTTCTGTTTCCAAACTAGAACAGTGGCTCGGCGGGAAAAGATATGCCAAAAAAGAAGAGGGAGAGTCTACTGTTGATGACTATTTTGAGGAGCTTGACCATTATAAACAGGGTATCGAAGCTATCGGACGTCGCTGGGAAAAGTGTACTGCGTTTAAAGGAGACTATAATGAGAAATAAATAAGTTTTGTTCGAATCATTTTATGTTATCTTTGTTAGGCCGCTTACTTCTGGGACCACCTCGTATCATGGAATTTTACATGTTACATGTAGAGACAATGAGGAATTTTGCCGTGGTGGTGGCACATTCACTACCTCGTTTGTGTTTTCTTCCGATACATTATAGCTACTTCGATCGTATAGCATTGGGGTATCTGGAACTAATCGTGAGATTCGTGACCGTACAACCAACTTCGGCTATTTTAGGCTTAATTCCCTCGTTAAACTTCCCGACGAGTGACTGACGCCATGCTACTTGTTTGAATAGTTTTAATGTACGAGTAAGTCTTGGGAACTTAGACTGCAAGTCAGCTCCGCTCACAAGTTTGTTTGTATGGCTTGCTTTAGTCAGTTTTCGAAGGCTAAAAATGTGGTTCAGATATTTGGCAACTGAGGCGGAGCGTGGAATTCAATATCTTGGGAGTTGGGTGATGTGAACCGTGAACACATCGCTGTGAGCATAATTTATTCAATAGTTTTGAGTTGTTAGGTGCAGTCAGGGTGCAGTAAACAGATTGTTGCCTTTATAAGGTTGCCTTTGACTGCATGACGTTATTAACAAGATTCTAACATGGCGGTATTAACATTTGAATATGTTTACACTTCGAAAGGTACCAACGGTTGAAACATCGTACAATACCTTACCCGTAATTACAAAACAGGGTTTTAATTAGTTTGATCAGAAATAGATATTAGGAATTTCCTTAATGAGTTATCACCCACCTGCTACCCAAGTGATTTGATTGATTGTCAAAGGTTCACATTAAGAATACATTATAAGAACCCAGTTTACGTTAAGATCCCAGATCGAATAATAAATCATGACATAATACATGTATTCCAGGGGCTTATAATAACCTATTTAAACTATTTACATGATTTTAATATTGACTTTGGTTATAAAAGTTAACTGGTATAGTAAATTGCTGATGTAAAAAATAAAAAAACTATGTTCACTTTGTGCAATGTACATATTATTACATAAATCAATTACATTGATAAACAGTGACATTTAATCATTGGTTCTGGAGTCGGGATTGCGTAGAGTCAAAAAGTGGTGGCTTTTACACAACACGCGCGGGTAATGACCCGCTGGCCCTGCATAAAAAATGTCGAATGCGACATTTTTTATGCAGGGCCAGCTGCGGTCACTGCGGTGTCAATACGGGTGATATTCGGGTGCCAGAGCGCCAGCGATGTCAGTCAGCGGCCAGCGCATAGTGATGTGGTTTTTCTTTTTCCCGGGCTTTTCGCGGGCACGCCTTACCTATGGCTGTTATTAAGTTGTTATAGTTGTTTTGGTTTGTTGTAAGAGAGATTTTTTTGGTTAACTTCAATATTCACTGGAATAGAGTTGAAAAATTTATGTTGACATGTAATTTTGAACAGTAAGTTCGCAATGGAGATTTAAAGGCAAGTTTTAACGCTCTGTTTTTTACTACGATAATGTAATACCGCAATTCATTTCTGAAAATTTAAAGCTAGCTCTTCACACTGTTCTTCAGGCGTGGAAGTTTGTGAACTGTGTTCACGCCTCAAAGGTGGTAGTAAAGACTTAGCCGATGGTAGTTTTATGGATTTGTTTAGTCGCCACAAGACTGATCCAGAGTTTTCTATTTTTTTGAGTTTCTTAATCCAGGGTTGGTAGTTGGTGTTTAAAACCAACTTTTATATTTTTGTTAAGAAAGATTCTTTGTGTTCTTATGCATTTACGACTAGTTGGGTAAGTTTCCTTTTGATCGTCTCATCGTAGTCTATTTCTGAATTTAAGAAGCTTATTTATCTTGCGAGATGGATGTTTAGGCGTATTTGATACTGTAGGCAGTGGTACAGCGACGTCCCTAGCTTCAATGATGCTTTCGTCTGCCGAGAGGAATATATTATTATTTAGGTTTGAACTTTACAGCTCCGATCACCTTTGGGAAAATAGTGTCATTTGGCTATTTTTCGTTCAAATGTTAACATGACACAAAAGGAAACATGTAGTTGATTCGAATAAAGTCCCGGAATAATTTCTACATTTTCAATGTTGTTCATGTTTTTTGCCAATATCAGATCTAGTAGTGACTTTATATATTTTTCGTTGTTGTGGACATGAGTAGGAATGTTTGGAGTATATATTAAATAATCTCTGTTATATAGGTGTATAAATTGAAAATTAAGGTTGGTACCAGTGGTCGCGCTTGGCATTTAGGTGGCCCACCAGGAGCATCTTTTTATCAGTTTTAAAGATTGTATCAAGATCGTTTGTTAGGAACGGTACGTTGGGGGATTGATTGTTGCGAATATCGTTTATATGGTTTTATCAATTCTTAACTGTATGCCAATAGCTTCAATATTTTCAGGTTTAAGTTTTGAAATTAACGGTATCTGGGGGCACGGCACTGCCCCCGCCGAGACGAGCAAGCGAAGTGCAAGGGCACTACCTACTCTTTTCTTGAAGCGCTTCTTCGAATTTTTGAACCCTCACAACTTGGGTTTGGATTATAGCAGTTGAACAAAATTCTCGGTATATGATGTAAGAAGTGAGCTTAAAATACATAAAAAAAATCAATAGCATAGATATCATGCTTTAGATTTTACTGATATCTAAAATATCCCGATTTCGTCACTGACTCACTCACTGATGATCATCAAAATTCATAGGATACTTCCTCAAGTCCTAGAAAGCTTAAATTTGGTATGTCATCTAGAATTAGTAAAAAAACAACAAAAATAATCTAAAACTTGGATTTTTTCCCCCCTAAACCCTTAAACTAGGGGATGGAAGTTTGTATGAGACTTCCGCAAATTTCGATGCTAGATGTATAAAAATTGACAAAGGGACTCTTGCTACCCAAGTGATTTGATTGATTGACAAAGGTTCACATTAAGAGTACATTATATGAACCCAGTTTACGTTAATATTCCAGATATAATAATAAATCATGACATAACATATGTATTCCAGGGATGTATTTAAACTATTTACATGATTTTAATATTGACTTTGGTTATAAAAGTTAACTGGTATAGTATATTGCTGATGTATAAAATAAAATAAACTATGTTAGTGTTAGTTAGTGTTATGGAAGTTTGTGAACTGTGTTCACGCCTCAAAGGTGGTAGTAAAGACATAGCCGATGGTAGTTTTATGGATTTGTTTAGTCGCCACAAGACTGATCCAGAGTTTTCTATTTTTTTTAGTTTTTTAATCCAGGTTTGGTAGTTGGTTTTTAAAACCAACTTTTATATTTTTGTTAAGAAAGTTTCTTTGTGTTCTTATGCATTTACGACTCATTGGGTAAGTTTCCTTTTAATCGTCTCATCGTAGTCTATTTCTGAATTTAAGAAGCGTATTTATCTTGCGAGGAGGAGGTTTAGGCGTATTTGATACTGTAGGCAGTGGTACAGCGACTTCCCTAACTTCAATGATGCTTTAGACTGCCGAGAGGAATACATTATTATTAAGTCCTTACATATGAAATTGGCGTTTTGTATGGAGAAATTGAAGTTAACTCAATTTTCAGTACAAACATTTTTGTATTTTTTTAGGGATCCTAATTTTATAAACTTTGTATGAATGAGACAACATTTAGATAACAGAAAATGTTATATAATTTTGGAAAATGTAAAATATTATTACGAATATTCTCATGAAAATGGTTGACATTTAGGAGGTACTGATTTTGAAGATAACATTTTAGTTATCAAACTGAAAATTAAAAGAAAATTTAATAAGAAGATGTAAAATATTGAAATTTATTTTAAAACAATAAAAAAAAAACTGGAAATAGCTAATGAATTACTCGAATTATGAACTCCTGAATCTGTAAGAAAAATTCGCTAATTTTAATTTCATTTAAATTTGGTATGTCATCTAGTATTAGTGAAAAAACAACAAAAATAATCTAAAACTTGGATTTTTTACCCCCTAAACCCTAAAACTAGGGGATGGAAGTTTATCTGAGACTTCCGCAAATTTTGATGCTTGAGGTCTAAAAATTTACAAAAGGACTCCTTGTTATGAATAATAAAACACCTATTTCAGGATTTTTAGTAAATAGAGGATGGAATTAAGCGCGCGCATTATGCATAATGTATACCCGAACATCGGGCTAAGAATGTTTTCAAATCACGAATGCGGTACATTAGAGGCCAGTGATACGTTTTTGGGTATCCTATTGTATGCCACTGATCTCTAGACGACAATTAGGTGGCTAGATGTCAACTTAAACCGCAATCGAAGAGTCAAGTCTAAAACAGAAATGACAATGCTGATACCCGATTCCACAAACATAAAAACATTCGGAAAAAGGCAAAGATAGAGAGTAGGCTATGAAAAAAGGTACCACTGATGTATAAGAAATACACCGCAAATAAAGAAAGACGAAATGAACAAAATAAAAAAATATTGTCTTAGGCAACTTACAAAAAGAAGTGAAATCCCACCAAAACATTTTCATGTAAAATTTTGTCAAGACGAGATAATATGGCTCGCACTGTCAAAAAGTTATCAGATCTCATGTAGTGCCGAGCTTCTTACTCTATACGCCCCAACTCTACAAGCCCTGACTGCACAAACTCTACACCTTAGTCAAAATATGTCGTTTGGCTGTTTCCCTACCGTCACATGGGATGGGCGAAAGGAGAAAAATGTATTCACCGTTCATTACTTTTATTTTATACAATAGTTCTTGTAGTAAACATTTATGCTGTAAAAATGAAATTGATTTGTTTATACGTACCTACAAGAACTGTACTCAATACTACAAAAACTATTGTATAACAGAAAAGTAATGAACAGTGAATGATTTTTTCACATTACGCCCATGTGACGGTAGCGAAACGGCCAAGCCACATATTTTGACTAAGGTGTAGGGTTTGTAAAGTAAGGGCTTGTAAAGTTAGGACATGTAGACTTAGAAGCTTAGCTCTACATGAAATCTGATAACTTTAAGACAGTGCGAGCCATATTATCTCGTCTTGTCAAAAATTTTACATGAAAATGTTTTGGTGGGATCATCTTTTTCGGAAATTCTACTGATAGGGACAAAAATATAGGCATTAGAAAAAATTCATTGGGGCCATCGCTGGCATAAAAAAGACGGAAAGCTGCAAAACCTTCTTCAAAAAATTAGACATTATAAATTTTCCATCGATTTATCCTAGTGCTTAATGTTCGTTAAGAAAAACATATCATACACGTTTTATAGAACGAAACACAATTCACACAAGAAATCTACGTAATAAAAACTTCCTTTTCCTAAATGCTTGCGTGAAATAGCGTTTCTATGTCGCCACAAAAATATTTAACCTATTACCAAATGCTATTTCGATTTACATTTTAAAAAAAAACTGTTACTAAAATCTTAAAACATAAAATGTACTATGATATCAATGGATACTTTGATGACAAGGAAATTACGCAACAAATCCGCGTCGAAGTAAACGGGCTGGATTGAGTTTTCTTGCCGTTTCTTTGTCGTCTTAGCCTACGGTTTGTGAAGCGGTGTAGCATTGTAATATTAGTATACCTAGTGTTGTAAAATAAAAGACTTATACTGATACTGATTTAAGTTGTAAATATGTCCACTACTCTAAATATGTTTAGATTAAATTTAGATTTAAGATGTTAAATAATAAGGTTAATATTTGTACACCCAGTACTACTTGGTACCATCATTTGAAACACTGTAAATAATATAAAACCTAGTTACAAACAATGATGAATAAATAAACATGTTTATAAATATAAACATGTTTATTTGTATTTGTTGATTTAAATCTGATCTAACAAATATGGCCACACCCTGGCCTTTGCCTCTGTGATGCTTGTCATTACGATAGCATGTGTAGCCCGAAAGGTAAATGCGATTAGATACTCCAGTTTCAGATACTGCTACCACATCAATAGATAAATCAATCACCAGGTTGAGGAGCCTGCCATTTTTACAGCATACACCGTCTGCGTTCCAATGTATTAGACGTAATTCGTGACAGTCAATTGTAATGACCTAGGTGCCTTACTATCATGGAAACTTTGTTTAATGGATAAATTGACCTCTGATTGTTTTGATTTTGCCAGTATTTCAATCATGTCTTTCGTGGTCTTATCTTCTTGTACTGATTTTTTTGCAGTAACTTTATCTGAGAATAAGGCAGATTGGTTGTTAATCTGAGGAGTTGAGGCTGCAGAAGCCCAGTTTCCTTTAATTGTAATGGGGGCTGGCCTGTCCAGAGTGGTTTTGATTTTTTACAGAGTTTGAGTTGGCATTGCTTTTCGGTTGACGGTTTTTAGGGTTCCGTACCCGAAGGGTTCCAAACGGGACCCTATTACCAAGACTTCGCTGTCCGTCCGTCCGTCTGTCACCAGGCTGTATCTCATGAACCTAGCTAGCTAGAGAGTTGAAATTTTCACAGATTATTTATTTCTGTTGCCGCTATAACAACAAATACTAAAAAACAGGATAAAATAAATATTTAAGGGGGCTCCCATACAACAATACCACATACAAACTTATGGATGCACCTGGTTACGTACATGGAGTTTGAAAGTAACCGCACCAATAACTTTGTAAACAATATTTTGCTGTGTAAAACCCAAACTATTCACTCCACACCATCGCTTCCATTGAACGGTGAGACGGAACCCTTCGTGCGCGATTTAGACTCGCACTTGACCGGTTTTTTTTCTTTAAGGTGGGTCAGGTATGTTTGACGCTCGAGACATTTTTAGTAGCTAGCTGCATGATCCTCTAGGCATTTGCAGCAATGGGCAGGGACATAGCGGTCTTTTTTAGACAATCATTACTTGCATGGTCTCCGATACATGTTACACAGCTGGTTGCCAGGTTATAAATTACGGCGAAAGCATTGGGCTCCTATCGACGTATTTGACTTATATCTACAAATTTCTACGGCACAGATGGCTGTGTATTTAATTTAATCTGCCGGAACTTCAATATGTCAGTTCCAGCTGAAAGCTGCATTGACACTCGGTTTCGTCTCCTGTATTGTAAGTGAAAATTGCTTTTAAAAATTTTTGATGAGGCCCTTCATTGTTCAGTCTATGAGTCCAGTTGTCATGGTGGTGGAATTCTTTTAGAATTATTTTTTGGTAAAATCGCAGTCCGTAGAGGTTCAGACAGCTGCTGGCTGGTATGATCGATATTTAGACTGCTGAAGTGGTTGGATACCGGCAGTCTTATCGGATTTCCAGCGGCTTCATTTTCTTCTCTGTCGTGTTTGTTGAAGTTGAGGCTTCAGTTTCAGGGTTCAGGACGTGATTTTAAACAAGTACTATTTGATAGGAGTTTAGAGTCCGTCAACAATACCGATATCGATGTAACCGGCGGACGATACGTGTCCCATCCGACACATCCCATCCCAAATTGATATGACGCTGCGAGACCGTAACTATTTATCGCGCGATGGACAGTACGTGTATTCAGTACGAGAGCCCGACAATGAATGAGCCAAGTAACAAAGGCGTTCACGATGATTTTTATTTAGTCGTATGGCTTATAACAATAGGCAACAAAGGAAAATTTTCTGTTGATTTGCCTATTTGCCTGTGGTTTCTGGTTTGTGTATCACCACCCGGGAATCACGTGCAGGGTTTCATTGGGAGTGTACCCACACGAATCGTCCCCTTTGGGGTTCACGGAGATAATTAGTAAGAATATAAATGTAACCCATTAATGTCCCCAACATGGGGCACAGGTCTTTATCCGGATACGAGTAAGATTAAGCTATTCACCGCCATGCTGGCTCAGTGCGCGTTAGTGGAGGGGTTTTACGACCACTACCAAGTAGCGATAGTAGCCGGGAACTACAGCTTAACGTGTCATTAGAAACACTGAATGACGAATTCTGTACTTAAGATACATTAATTACCCCATTGGTACATGGTCAGGAATCGAACTTGCATCTCCTATGTAAGAAGCAAGCTTGAAACCCATTAGACCACGGAGCTCTTGGTAAGAATAATAAAGATAATTAAAAGTTAGAACCATCGAATTGACGAATTTATTCTAAGGAACCATCGATATTACCAAGTAATGTACCCAGAGTTTGAAGGCCACCCAATTTTAGACATAATTCATTGACCTTTAGTGACAAGAAATTTACATTATTTCATTCATTATCTGTTCACAATAACACTCTTGAAATGGGATCTATGAAATTTAAACGGCTTCTTTTAATATGTGCTCTTACCGATGTCGTCGGTCTCGTCACGTAACGTAATAGGACGATTCCATACAAGGTTAATTACCACTTTGGTCTAAAGGACGTACTGTAGATGAGAGTTGTACGAGTCTAATCATGACATGTCGAAAATAAATACTTCGGTGATTTGTCTGATTATGCCATAGGAATCCGGTTAGGAAACACTGGGGATTAGGTGAAATAGTCACGATAGAAGACCGATCACCCGCCTGTATTCAGTCAGCGGGGGCCGCACCCATCATCTACCATCTATGTAGGTAGGTAGGTACCAATGGTTAAGCCTACAAGCGCTGTGTGTTTCTACAGGCTTCCTAAACCGTATGTTTGTATCGAACCTGTTTTAATTAAATTGCCGTCTCAGATTGTCTTATTTTGGTCCACATGTCAATAGAACAAACCGAGACAAATATACATACAGGCTTCGTTGCGTCAAATTACTTTCAGCAGCGCCATTGAATTTGAAATTGAATATTTACATAGATATGTGTTTGTTTAAGTACATTATTTATGTCTTGCAAATGACGGCTGAATTTCCAATAAACGGTATAGTCAGACCTACAAGTTCAGATAAGGACATCATAGCCTCATTCTGAAAAATACGTCGAGCCGGTGAAAAATAATTTAGTATGATAAATTTGAGATTTTAAGAAAAACTTGCTTACGTCAGCGACTAGGGGTTGAATTGCAATGACGTCACTGGCGCCCAAAATGGCGCTGAAAGCTGCCCTTGAGACGGGTAAAGAGACATTGTTGGCACAATGACTCATCGAAAGCAACAAAGGGATATCTTCAAAATCATAAATGATCGGTCAAGTGCAGGTCGGAAACGCACACGAAGGTTTTCATACCATGGTACAAGTTAATAACTATAAATAATAAAACAATAACAAAAATAGAATAATATTATATCCGTATGTTGATTCGAACCCAGAACCCAAAGATTGCAAAAACGATATCAAAACCTACGAATCTACAAAACCGATAATAAAAGACGCGAAATCTACGATCATATGTGAAATATGTTATGGTTTATTACATCGCACAACAAAGTGAGCGTTAACCAAATTTTATTGCAAAAGTTTTCTTTCAGCCCGTTTTATTCACTCCGCTTTGAAACTGCGATGACATTTTACCTACAAAGCGAGCAAAATGCTCTATAAATTGTCTATCTGCATGGAATTTCCTCAAAAGTAGATATTCTCTCTGAGATTACACTCCGCAGGGTACGCGATCCAAGCAATGTCGCCCCGACCGAATGCGGTAGTTAGATAAGCCCTCCCTATTTTATTCAACGAAATACCCGACTCTGACAAAAAGACACATTTAAGACTTTGTCGCCGATAATTGAATTTATATTGAACGGGTTTGGTGTAATGTTATTTGAGTGCGCAAACGTTATCCATGGCTGTCTAATTTATGAATTTTGCATGTTACGAATTGCAAAGCACGTTGACAATTTATGTATGGAAGCTGGACCAATTACTGCCCAGAATGAAGACATAGTGCATTTTGTTCCTCAGGCCAATACTAATGGCTAGTATTTCATCGCACATTAAAAATACTGATTTGCACAGCAAAAAAGGATGAACAAAAACACTTTTTATGCTTCAAATATTTAATGAGTACAAGTTTATCTTTTAAGTATTTTTTGTTGTTCTTACATGTTGAACCTAACAGCACGAAGGATACAGGGGCTTAGCTTCGCTCACCCCATTTACCCTTCACCTAAGCTGCCGCAGCATTTTACCCTTATATTTGCTGTGCAAATCAGTATTTTTGATGTGCAGTTTAATATTTCCTAATACGAACCTTTAAACTATGGCTACGGGCCATAGTTTAAATATGTTACCATTTATCTTATTCATGTTTTTTAAGTAATGTCTTGGAGTTAATTCTGTCTACGTTGTAAAATTTTGTCGTGTTAATGAATTTTAGCGACTAAAACCGAGAAGTGTCGAGCGGAAAAGAAAAAATAACTGTTGACTAATTGTAATTGCTATGACATTGATTGAAAGTGTTGTTAATACGTAAAACTTAAGTAATACCTTTTAACTTTCGGGAAAAAAACGTGTGTGCGACGTTGGTATTATTTTTAAATTAATTACTCAAGCATAAGTTATAAAATGATTATTATCTTTGGAATAGATATGATTTTTGGTGACACGAGTATTTTATTTACGATTTAAAAAAAATCAGCCAAGTGTACATTTTACAATGGTATTACTCCTTTTTTACTATTTTTCAGCTAATTATGGGATATGCTTTAGTTGGCCAGGCGAATTGTAATAGGAGAAGGGTCTCAGTCATCTGAAGCACCTCAAAGCCCCAAATCAGATCAGAATATTCGCTCCATAGGCTAATATAGACTAATGAATGAAAAAATAACTAACTTTCTAGGCTGACAATTTGAGCTCCGACAGGTTTTGAGCGGTAGCCACAGATTCCATTTTCAAACTCGCATTTTTAAGCCCGAAGAATGGGACAGAATAAGTAGAATATTCAAGTATTTTTAAAGATACTGTTTGCATCGCCATTAATTTGTGTATTTCCAGTTTCGAGATACTATTAGTCGTGACACAGCCATCCAGGCTCCCTAGAACAAGAGCGCTTTTCACTAACATAAGAGCGTCAAACCGATATCGTCCGATAAAGCCCCGTCATCATCGTCAACATTACGTCACAGTATGCATAGAAGGCAAAAACGTGAGGCGTGTAAATTTCCTGTCTGCCGTAATGGCCCCCGGCTTAATTCACGGGCTCGGTTACTACGACAAAACCGCCGCGTTCGTGACGTAATGAATATTGCACCTACACATGTGGCCACTTACAGGGTGGTGGAGAGATGTCGCGATATTAATGAATAAAGTTGGGATTTCTATCGTCATTATCTAAATAGATACATTTATAATTTTCTGATTTTTACTGTTATTATGTGCAGATAAACTCATGTGTGCTAAGGTACATCTATAGAGGTAGTGTAATTTTTGCAGGTAGGACGTCTATAGTGTATTTACACTGTAGACGTCCTAACTACGTAATTTACCTGTGCCATTTGGTACACACGTAAATTCGCGCTTTTGTATGAATATTTTACTATATCGGAATATTTAACTTTGGCTAGTATTTAATCGCACATCAAAAATACTGACTTCCACAGCAAAAAATGATCAAAAAAAACTGTTATTAAGTATTTTTTGTTGTTCTTACATGTTCAACCTAACACGAATTCACCTAAGCTGCCGCAGCATTTTGCCCTGGTATTTGCTGTGCTAATCAGTATTTTTGATGTGCAGCTTAATATTAATTTTAATTTTAGGTGATTATAGGTAGTCATTGCGTCACATTTTTGTAGCATCCTATTTAACATGAGTTAAAGACGTTAGTTATACGTTAGTTAGTACCTACGCAGGAATTCTAGAAGCAATTGGGCAATCAACCCTCAGAAAATTTAATTAAATGCCCTGAGTGACTCGCCATAATTGATGCTCTATTGAAGTTTAGTAGCGTCTGGTGGTCCATGTACGTAGCGTTCATTTTATTTTACAGAAAGTATAATAGTTATGTAAGTTCTTATGTAGGATGTAGGTTTTGTAGGTGTCGTATCCATATCGTAGAATTTACATCATGAAATGGCCAATCATGGTTGAATTATAACTTTCATTGAACGAAAAAAACTTTTAGGAAAAAACACTGCACTGCAATTCCCGAATAGTCTTCGTGTTAGTTTGCCATGTATATGTCACCGTGAGAATGTCGAAACCGATTGTGTATAATCTACCTTTTTTCTCGTTAGTTTACAAACTATCGATTATTTGTAAACTGTACCGTACTACGTACGATATGACGCGTTAGTTTATAATATAGCCGTTAAATTTGTGAATTGGTTTTAACTTGAATTGCATGGGAAACACTAGGGCGGTAGATTAGGTGAAGACTAGAGGGGGCGAGAGCAGCGAAGCCCCCGAATAGTCTTCGTGTTAGGTTGACATATAACAACAACAAAAATAAAAATTCTGTCGTCTAGTTTACAATTTTTCAATAGTTTACAAACCTACGCGTTAGTTTATATACAAACGGTTTTGACAATCTTACGGTGACCATATATCACATAAAGCTTATGTAGTACTGAATAAAATGGTTTTAAAAAGACATGTTTAATCAAATTCAACCCTTTCGGACCATTTCATTAAATGGTCGGCCAGGTCAATGGCCAACCATTTCATGAAATGATCAATTTTATAATATAGCTACGACAACGATATAACATATCCCCCCAGTTAATCTCCCTGGAGCGGAGTCGACACAGTGCGGTTGGAATAAGTAATTTCGCGCTCATTACTTCATAAATTTTATTCCGATCTGTTTCTATCATATGTCAATATGTACATGAAGGAAAAGGCTAGCTAATAAATGAATGTACAAGTACAATCTAAAGTATTTATGTGAATTACAAGAGGGGCCTTTAATAAGTAGTTTTATGATAAATACATATAAGTATATGAACTTTTGACGACCGGAATGGACGAGTCGGCCTTCGAAGCCACGGGGTCCCGGGTTTGAGTCCCGGTGGGGGCAAATATTTGTTTGATGAGAACGGATGTTTGTACCCTAGTCATGGTTGTTGATCTATTTAAGTATAATATTTATCTATATAAGTATGTGTATCGTTGTCTAGTACCCAAGATACAGGGAATCTTAGTTTGGGGCTAGATCAATGTGTGTAAATAGTGTCCAAGTTATATTATTATTAATGAAGATAGCCTGTGTTTGAGTTTGATGATTGTGTTTGACATGATAACGCATAATTAAAAGCAAACTTAAAAACCAAATATTGCTTTATTTTTAAAATATTTCAGTATTTCAAGTTAAATTTATTTCAACTACATATTGATAAAACACATATTAGCTGAAACCGAATTGGAATACAGGTGCAATTGGCATAAAAGGTAAAAGATTCTATTAAAAATACTCTCTAATAAGAAATAACCATATTAAAATTAGAATGAAAGAATTTCACTATAATCAGAAAGTCGGAACTCAAAAACGCCTGTCAGTGAATCGTTCCAATTTGGTTTGCACATTTCAAATTTGCAAAAATTCCAAAAAAAAATTCAATGTCGAACCAATTTAATGGGCAAGTTTAATTTGTCCATATTTCTTGCTTTCATTATTTTTCACTACGCTCTGGAAGATAGTAGTCAACTCCGAATATATCTCGCCTTTTGGCCAGGCAAAACAGATCCTTAGTGCCGCCCATACCGTACAATGTGAAAATGACATTTTTCTGTATGCATTAAGAACAAAAATAAGCATATAAAAGTATAAAATTGAACACAGCCAGCCCATAATGTTAATTAAGCTTATGCTTCTGAAATAATAAAGTTAGTCCTGCATTCTTTGCGAATATTGTGAATACAAACGAAGCCAGATTGCCATAGTCTACTCGTGTGGTTAATAAAATTGATACTTTTTCCTGTTCATTTTAATCTTTCAAACAACGAATGAACTGTTAAAATAGGCCAAGTCTCGTCCTTTTCGCATACAAGACAAAAAAAACTAAATTGTTATGAGTATGAAGCTAATATCCACTCCTCTATCCACCATGATGTAGTGGACGATCAATACGCTTCTAACGAAGGTACCGATTTTTCAAGTTCTGGTAAGTTGTTTAGATGTTCTGGGGGAACAGATGAACATACATATATATCGCTCAAATTCATAACCCTTTTTTGGCTTCGCCGTAGTCGGGTAAAAATGGAGTAAAATCCAACGAAGTCTAATTACCTACCACAAGAATAAAAAACTCAGTTGAAATTATGGAGTTCCCTGTTAATGTCCCTGTCCCTGGATATGACAATCTATGCACAAAAGTTATTAAATACGTATCGGATTTAATAGCACCGGTTTTGAGCAGTATATTTAACCTATCGATACAACAGGGTGTATTTCCAGAGAAGTTGAAAACTTCGATTATTAGACCGCTCTTCAAGAAAAAAGACCGTGAAGACATGAGTTTCTATAGACCAGTTGCGCTCATCCCCATAATATCAAAGATCTTCGAAAGAGTAATTTATAATAGTCTCTACCAATATTTTGAGAAAAAATGTCTATTCGCAAAGGAACAGAAGGGTTTTAGAAAGGGTAAGGCGATCGACATGGCCATTTATGATTTCTTAATGCAGGTAGTGACGTGTTTAGATAAAAAAATACCTATTTCAGCGTTGTACATGGACATGACGAAAGCATTCGACTTCGTCGACCATGAAACACTAATAAACAAACTGGATGTTTACGGTGTACGAGGTAATGTGCTTGAACTTATTAAAAGCTACCTGAGTGACAGAACACAGTTAACACAGATTTCCAGAATATGTCAGAAAACAAAAACAGAAAATCAATACATATCAGGCCCGAGAACGGTTAAATGTGGCGTACCACAAGGTAGCGTATTAGGACCACTACTATTCCTCATCTACATCAATGATCTCCCTATATCAGTAAGTTACCCAATGGTATTATTTGCAGATGACAGTACGATGATTGCGGATTGTCGAGATGAAAATACATACGGATCTGAAATTAATAATTCCCTTAACGATATTATTGAATGGCTGAGCCGTAATAATCTGATAATCAATCTTGATAAAACTAATATAATGACATTTAAAAATAATTACAATCAAATAACAAACACTCTTGACATCCACTATAATAATAAAAAATTGACAAAATAAATTTATTCAAATTCTTAGGACTTAATATTGACTCACATCTGACATGGAAACCACAAGTAGAGCATGTTTGCAAAAAACTAAGTCAGTTTTCCTATGTTCTATATATGCTTGCCAAAGTTACTAGGCAATCAGCTTTATTAACCGTGTATCATGCTTTTGTCGCCTCGACTTTAAGGTATGGCATTATTTTCTGGGGCAACTCAACCGACAAAGATAAAGCTTTTAGAGCACAAAAACGGTGTATAAGGGCAATTTGTAAATTGAAACCTACAGACAGTTGCGTTCTTCATTTTAGTATGTTAGGTATATTGACATTGACATCATTATATATTTATGAAACTGCTGTATTTGTAAAAACAAACTGGTGCTTGTTTAAGAAAATGAATAGTAAAATCAAAATCAAAATCAAAAATCATTTATTTCCATAGGATGTTGTTACATCACTTAGATCCGTCATTACATTTTTTTGGATGAGTTCACTAACCCAATGGCGGAATCTGTGGAGAAGAGCTCACCGAAGAAACTCCACAGTCGTCGCATCTTTTGCGTTTCCTTTTTTAAATAAAATATTGTCAAATTACAAAATGAATGCTAATTATATATCGAAACAGCCTGTTACTCAAACAATCTATTCCCATGGACATCTGTCCTCTAAGTAATCAGATATCCTGTAGTAACCTTTTTTATACAATTTCTGTTTTATTATTATTTTAAACTTGTCTAAAGGTAAGTTTTTAATATCAGTAGGGACCTTATTGTAATAGCGTATACAATTGCCTTTAAAAGAATTACTAATTTTATGTAGTCGGCTTACATAAGCAACCAACTTGTCTTTATTTCTAGTATTAAAATTGTGTATATCACTGTACTTCTGAAAATTAGTTATATTTCTTTTTACACACACAAGATTGTCATAGATATATTGAGACACAAATGTCAGAATATTGATTTCTTTAAACTTTTCCCTCAGTGACACTCTAGGCCCTAATCTATAAATTGCACGAACAGCCCGTTTCTGCAGAATAAATATACTATTAGCATTCGCAGCGTGACCCCACAATAAAATACCATAGGTCATTAGACTATGAAAGTAACTAAAGTAGACTAGTCTAGCGGTGTCTACGTCGGTAAGAGCTCTAATTTTTTTAACTGCGAACGCTGCCGAACTCAGTCTGTTCGACAATTTATTTATATAAGGATCCCATTGTAGTTTGGCGTCCAAAGTAATGCCCAAAAAGACAGTCGACTGCACAAGGTCCAATCTCTGTCCTTTTATAAACATGTCTGTAGTTACCGGGTTCACATTGGGTAACACGAATTTAATACATTTAGTTTTCTTTTCATTAAGTAATAAATTGTTAACAGTAAACCAGTTCACTATACTAGAGATAGCATTGTTTACCTCGTCATAATTTGATTGCTGTCTTTTAACTTTAAATATCAAAGAAGTATCATCGGCAAACAATACTAACCCATGTTTTGCTTTAACAAGGTAAGGTAAATCATTAATATATACTAAAAACAAGAAAGGACCAAGAATTGAACCTTGCGGTACGCCCATACTTATTGAAGACCCAGGTGATCTTTTCCCATTAACATCGACCATCTGAACCCTATCTGTTAGATATGACTCCAGAAGGCCAAGTGCCTGATCTTTTACACCATAATGGCGTAACTTCCTGACAAGAGTGTCATGATGGACGCAATCAAAAGCCTTGGATAGATCGCAGAAGACACCTATTGCATCCATTGCGTCTTCCCAGGCATCAAAAATATTGTCAATTAGTTCAACACCAGTATCGGCTGTTGAACGACCCTTTGTGAAACCAAACTGAGCAATATGAATTAAATTATTGAGATAAAAATGACTTTGCAATTGATTAAGTATGAGTTTTTCAAATATTTTGCTAAGCGTTGGTAGTATCGATATGGGTCTAAAATTGGTGGGGTCTGATGTACTACCAGCTTTGAATAAAGGTATAACTTTACTTAGTTTCATCAAGTCAGGAAACACACCACTATCTATACATTGATTAAATATACAACAAAGGTGAGGTGCAATACAATCTACAATGGAACCAATAATTTTTACTGATAGACCATGGGCGTCAGCTGTCTTTTTCATTTCCAGGGATTTAAACGCTTTTACAATGTCTTCATTATTTACGTGCCTAAATTTAAAATCTGTTTTACATTCCTCAAAGTTTTGTTTAAGTATAGATTCAGCAGCAGCGGGAGATGAATTTAAAGACTTGGTTGTTGAAACTGGAATGTCCGTAAAGAAATTTTCGAAAGCTTTTGCTACTTCTAGGTCTGTACTTAGCAATTGATTATCTATCTTAAGCTTGAAGTTATTATGTGTAGCTTTGGCCTTTCCAGTCTCTCTGTTTATAATTTGTAAAAGAGATACTAAATTAAGTGCACCTCCCCGCTCTACTGCTTTTTTCAGCAAAAGTATATTTGGTATGGCGCCAAAAGTGTATAATAAGCTGCCTAAATCCATAAGAGACATTGAGCAACTTCATTCATACAGGGCTGGACTTAGATATTTCTTAATCAAAAAATCATACTATAAGTTAGAGGACTTCTTGGAGGACAAGTAAATCTAACGCAATATTATAAATATAATGATAGGTACATAAATAGATAAGTAACATGACCAGAATAATAAATTTATTGTGAATAAAATTAATGCTCATTCACTCTTAGATGGGTGCTTACTTTTCTTTAATTTTAATTTTATGATAATTGTGTTGTATGTACATCATAACATTTGCACGTCTGCATGGCAGAATATAGCGAAACTAAGTGACATTATAAAATACCCGATGTACACCTATATTCATGCAAATAAACATTACTTTACTTTACTTTACTTTACTTTAACAATACTTTAGAAATTTGATTATCTGTCGGTGACTCAGTGTAAAAGTAATGACATTAGATATTTCCAAGATTATACTAGTAGAAGACATTTGTATCTCGGTAGACCAAATTGTGTTTGTATAATTACAGATCTCCGTGGTATAGTGGTTTCATGCTCGCTTCTCAAGCAGGAGATGCGGGTTCAAATCAAAATTCAAATGCTGACTATGTACCAATGGGATAAGTATATACGAACTTTCTAACAGCTAACTCATGTGCCGTATCTCGGGCCAATGTTTTTGAAGCTTCTATGTAGAGAGGAGAGAGGTCGCTTCTATGATACCGTCAACGAGATCTTCAATAACTCGATCCCGAAGATGAACAGGCCGAGCCAACCTAACAGGTGTTAGTTATCCGGTATAATAATATAATATAATAATAATAATAATAGCTTGGACACTGTTTACACACATTAATCGAGCCCCAAACTAGGATTCCCTGTATCTTGGGTACTAGACAACGATCCACATACTTATATACATAAATATTATACTTAGATAGATAAACAACCATGACTAGGGTACAAACATCCGTTCTCATCAAACAAATATTTGCCCCCACCGGGACTCGAACCCGGGACCCTTGGCTTCGTAGGCAGCGTCACTGCCGACTAGGCCATTCGGGTCGTCGTAATGTATGGTTCACTGGTAACGTTATAATGGACCTAGCTTTAAAGGCTAAACTCCACTATAGATGGAAATTGTGAGTGAGTTGAGAGCCGGCATCAGGTCCCGCATGGCTACAGCATATGTAAACTACATAAAAAATATCGAGGGTGACATCAGATAGTTCCCACGCGAGTTTTGGAAACATGTGAGTGGCCTGAGATCGAAGGGTGGTTTCGAACCTCGGGTCATACGTCAGGGGCAAGAGTGTGTTGGAGAGGAAGCAGCAGCCGCATTTGCAGAATATTTTCCCGATGTTTTCCTGAGCGACAAGTCGGCGCTTGCACCGGATCTGTTAAGCAATTCCGATGACTCGCGCAGTGCTCTACGTCCAAATTTTACATGTTTCCCTTAGGGATGAAGCGTCCGTGGCCTTGCGGTATTCGCACATCGGAAGCGATATCTGGCTGAGACGGGTACTGGATGGTTGTCCGTTTCTATGTGGGATTTGTTTCGGGCGCTTCCGTGTTTCGGATGACACGTTAAGCTGTTTGTACCGGGTACAATCTCTACTCGGTGGTAGTAGTCGTAAAGCTGGTCAGAGGCCCTAATAGGGCAGCTTGAAAACATCTTAGAGTCGGGTTGGCCACTAGCCCGACACCTCTCCATCAACCCGCACTGCGCCAGCGTGGTGGAGTAAGGCTTAATCTTATTTACTCAGCTACAACAGATGGTTGTAGCTTGTGGCAAAACTGAGGTTAACAGCTAACTGAGATTTATCCTATGTAATATTGAAATTTAAATTGTTTTCTTGTGTAGTTAAACTGCAATTCTAGTTGTATTTAATAGAATAATCATAAATATACGTGTGACTATTTACATGAGTGATTGATGTGTATTTGATTGTTTTTTTTTTGTTTTGCCAATTGTTTTTTGGTTACGGAATCGCTACAAAGTTTGAATATTGTAATTTTTTCCTCGGTTTGGAGTGATTTGGTTCTACTTACTGTATATTCTAAGCGAAAACATAACATCTGGAATTAATTTCAACGAAATAAATCACGTAGGTGACACTGACATAGCCACCACATAATAACTACTTATTCATATCTATAATGGACAGTCATATGCAATACCCCCAAGGCACGCCAGGTAGAAACCCATCTAAAACTGGCTTAAGAAGAATTAAAACTATCTAGGGAATTGTGTAGCCAGTTGACTTGTGAACGGGAGGATAATGAAAATATATTGATAGAAGCATTAGGTAATAATACTAAACTAAAAACCAAGCTGTCTATGTTACGCTCACTATATGAAAATGTAGTTGAAGAACAAAATAGGTTAAAAATGATATTTCATGATTTTGATTAGTACGTTGCTGAATATGATTGTGATTTGAAGAGAATATCGATCCTAGAGAGGGATCTGTGTGATGCCCACAATCAAATCACACATTTAGAAGAGGAGTCTCATGGTTCAGCAGCACTAAAAACGCAAAATTTATAAGATACATCAAAAATGTTAAAATCTCAAAAAATCTCACTAGGAGTTTAAATAATAAGAGTACAATTGAAATGTCGGAAAGAAATATATGTATGGCGGAGTTAGAAATAAATAAAACAAAAAATGAGAAAGATCTGTTAAATCTTGAGTCTGAACTTGTCAGTGTCAATGGCCGCTTGAGATCAATTACTGCCCGCTATGAAAAATCTCAAGAGGCCATTAGGGAGTACTCTCTGGCCATGGATGAGCTGCTTAAACTGTCTCATAGTAATTATGTGACTACCAACGTTCCGTTCAATAGCCGGAGAGATCAGCATCACCCATAAGCCATGAAATACGTATAAGACCAAAGATTTCAGGATCGCTTTATAACATCACAAGCAAAACTGTAACGTTTTGTGATGAAATTAGAAAAAACTTAGGCATATTATTGAATAACTTGGGACACTCAGTCATAAATAACTGTTTATCAAACTCGGTTTTCCATGTTGTTATGCAAAAAATAGTAAAGACATACTCATGTTTATAAATAGGGGTGAGGTAAACAAATGGGGTATAATTAAATATTTTGAAACAGTGTGCTCACTGAATGTTAATAAAATTGTAATGTTTACATTCCCACAGAGTAAAAGCTTGCCACAACCTAAAAATGATCTTAGATATAAGCTAAACATGACATTACATACAATGTCATATAATAATAGATTGATTCATCTGATTGAATAACAATTATGTTAGTGAAAATGTTATTTGACCAAAGGTAGTTACTTTCTTCCAGATTTTTATGAACGACAGGTAGCTGTGTCACTCTCTTATATATTTTTTTAATACTGCCAAGAATTTGGCTAACCAGACTGCTTCTATTTAGCACAGACAAGGGATATTGGAAGACATTCCAAGTAATTAAAATTAGTTCTTAAGACAAAAGAGGAAATCTCTAGCATACATAAGCCAATAAATATATCAAGCAAGCATAGGAGATCAAAAATGTGTAATAACTTGAACGAATTAAAAGGTCAAAAAATAATTAACTTACAACAATGAAAAACGATTAATAATTTTATTCACATCATTAAATTTATGTCATGTATTTTTTAATCCTCTAGAATTACACTTACCAGCCAAACTAGCTTAGATAAAGTTTATTGTGACTGTGCTTTAACAAGTAAAAATGTAATTAACTGCTTACGCTCCGATCACAGCAGTCAAACAGTGTCATTTCCAATTGCTAGTAAAGATAAGACTGATCCATCATTTTATAGGCCTATTACATCCCATAGACTAGATAACTAAATGAAAAACTTAGATTTAAATTTGCCAGAACCTACCGGATTTTAACGAATAGTAGAAGGAAATCTCTTTAGACTTCTTCAACATTATTCAAACAGAATTAAGTTTTTAAATTAAAGAAAATCAGTAACAACAACGGTAAATCTACATTTAATGACTGGGCGACGTTTGGAACTCGTAAAAGTAGAGCTATCTTGTATGACCTTTATGAACAAAGAACCTATAACTTTTGTAGAAAATGTCATGACTATGTTAAAATATATAACAAAACTTTCATGTTGGTTTGGAGAACTGCAAAAACTTTACACATTAATAGAAAAATACAAAATTCAAATAATAAAATGAAAACAGTTTGGCAAATAATAAACCGTGAAACTGGCAAAGTTATGGACAATGATTTGTGCTTAAAGATACAACGCTGAGGTAGCTCAAGCTTTCGAAACATTGTTCACCAATGTACCCTTACTCACAACAGAGAGTCTAAATTCATCTCCATATGAAGCAGAGACTTTGTTAAAAAAACAGCACTAGCATCAGTAATGTAGATATTAAATTTCATCATGTACATCCCCAAGACATTGTCGAAACGTCCAGATTTCTTAACTTAAAAAATATTGAAGACCTATGGGGTAAATCATTCAAAGTCATTGGTTCAGTAATTCTAGTTATGGCACCTCACTTAGCTAATATATTCAATGAATGAGTTGACTGTGGAGTTTTCCCAAACCTCATGAAACACAGTAAACTGATACCTCTGTTCAAGTCGGGAGACAAGGGTGATCCTTCAAATTTCAGACCAATATCAGTTCTTCCACCAATAAGTAAAATATTTGTAAATATAATACTCAATCAAATGCTCTCACACTTCAAACGTACAAAACAACTCCACGTCAAACAATACGGTTTCGCTAGGGATATATCAACTACGAATGCAATTATTACTCTTATATCTAATAATATATCTATAAAATAATATTAAGCCATGACGCTGGCTCAGTGCGGGTTGGTGGAGAGGTTGTACGAACACTACCACATAGCGATAGTAGGCGGGACCTACAGCTTAACGTGTCATCTGAAACACTGAACATCCGATGATGTACTTAAGATAAATTAATTATCTCATTGGTACATGGTCAGAATTCGAACCTGCATGTTCTGTGTGAAAAGCAAGCGTGAAAACCATTAGACTACGTAGCTCTTCAGGACATTAATGGGGTACATGATCCATTATATTCCCTTAAGGATGTAGAGCATGGACTGAGGCAACTATGGCCTAGGAGCGCAATTAGACCGGACAACGTCCCTCACTCCTTTCTTTTGAAGCTGATAGTACCTTTTTGTCTTATTTTCAATCTAGCTGTAGAGCAAGGGAAGTGAACCATTCCAGCTGGAAGCTCTCTCGAGTCAGTCCTATTCCCAAAACAAGTGACACCACCTCTAATATATATCAGCCGATTGCGATCCTTAGTTCATTGTTATAATCAATCCGCAGATTACACCTTAATTATGCGACAAGGATTCAGGAGTCGTAGCTCAGTAGCTCATTACTGACAATAGTCGAGATTGTCTCGGAGAGCATGGATCGGGGATATCAGGGGCGGCCACTTCACCTATATGGACTAACGGCATTGGTTAGATTCGATAACGACGTCCTAATGAAGAAATTGTGTTCCATTGGATTTTCCCCACGGATATAGGTTTTAATCGCTGACTGACTACTTGAAGAACCTCCAACAACATGCGCGATACGACAGTTTGAGTCCCAGCCGTACCACACACGTTAGTCAAAGCTCTATTCTTGGTCCGTTTTTAATTATCATCATGATAAATGAACTGGAAACAGAGCTAAAACTTGCTCAATGCCTTTTGTACGCGGACGATCTGAAACTGATACTTCCCGTGAAATCAGAGAATGATTGTAGGCTACTACAGGCCGATCTGTATGCGGTCCATCGATGGAGTGTGAACAAACTCTTATTCAATGATGAGAAGTGTTGTATAATGTCCTTCACTCGCTCGCCTTTGCCTATTAGTGCGATATGTATACTTGGCACGAAGACTATGACTCATATATATATTCGATGAAGAACTTCGGTTTACGTTCGACCCCTTAACTTACAATCCATTAGCATATGAGCACTTTGGCCAAGGAATGGTTTGGAAAAAAAGGGTTTGTGTTACGGAAAAGTAAGGGATTCCATAATATGGGTGTGGTCGTGTTTCTTTACACGGCCCTAGTGAGAACCAAACTTAAATCTTGCTCGGTTATTTGGAATCTACACGAAAGCTCATAAGCCCTTATGCTCGATAAGGTACACAAAGCTTTTATACGATGCCTATATAAGAGGAAAATTGGATATTACCCTTACCTTTATCCATCCGCTTTTATATTGTGTTGTGCCTGGACATAATTCACTAGAGGTGCGACGTAACACCGAACAGCTTCTGACTGTGTGTCGAATGTTGCGAGGTGACAGTGACTATGCAACGCTAGTCATTGCAGTATGCGCACTATTCGTGCTTGACAACTACCTGCGCGGGAGATTGTGGAAGAAAAGTTCACATATCCCCATTGATGGGAATTTTCAATGGGGATTAGTGGAATAACCCAAGAATAACCTATAGCAACCAATACGGTTCTGTGAAACTATATGGGGGCTTAAATTTGATGAACATTTAACATATTTGAGAGTCAAAACTTATATTGGTAAACAACATATTTGTTGCCCATCTACAAAGTGCAAAGTGGCACAGTGTACCTATAATGATAACAGATATTTAACATTAACAACAACAACATAGCGTCATGCCCTTTCCCATACGGGGTGGCAGAGGCACAGTTTTGCCCACATGTTTGCCCACATCGTCTGAAAATGGTGTTTTTGGAATTATACTGCTGGTTCGATGTTTTGGCCAGACACAGCGGCGTCATCGTGACCTAGAGTCATACTTGGCGTTGATTCAGACAATATTCTTCACATCCACGAATGTATACCCAACCCAGATTGATCTTAAATGTTTGTAGGTTATGGAAACATATTTCAGGCAGTTACTAAGAAGTTTTTTTATTTATACGGTCTTAGGAGGACTTACAGCTAAATAAAACAGAGTAACATGGTCTAAATGAATAAAACAATGCTTATTATGGTCCCCGCAAATATAAATTAAAAAACAAACATTGCCGCACAGGCACTTAAAGAAACCAAAAACCGGTCAAATGCGAGTCTAAATCGCGCACAAAGGGTTCCGTACCACCGTTCAATGGAAGCGATGGTGTGGAGTGAATAGTTTGGATTTTACACAGCAAAATATTGTTTACAAAGTTATTGATGCGGTTACTTTCACACTCCATGTACGTAACCAGGTGCATCCATAAGTTTGTATGTGGTATTGAAAGAATTATTGTATGGGAGCCCCCTTAAATATTTCTTTTATCCTGTTTTTTAGTATTTGTTGTTATAGCGGCAACATAAATACATAATCTGTGAAAATTTCAACTCTCTAGCTAGCTAGGTTCTTGAGATACAGCCTGGTGACAGACGGACGGACGGACGGACGGACAGCGGAGTCTTAGTAATAGGTTCCCGTTTGGAACCCTTCGGGTACGGAACCCTAAAAAAGGATTGTAACATATCCAACAATGGAAATAAGTTGTAACTCTTGTAAAAGTGATTGTTAATACAAAATGTGAAAGCAAAAGGGTTAAACAAATAAAACTTAGAAAACAAATTAGTTAAGAGGGGTGCTTATGTGAGCAGTATGTAGGTACATATGCATTGGCAAAGTGTTCACAAGCCAACAATCGTTTGACCGAGGGAGAACTAGTGCAAAACAGGTCTTATTCAAGTTGCAGCTGCCTCGTTTGGTGTATCACATCATTTTGTATGTCGCGAGACTCAGATGGCTCGCACAACAAACAATGGAGCATAGGTCTTAAATATTGACATCGATGAAGGGTGTATGATGGATGGATTTTTTGAGGAATAGTAGTTCTTAATTGGTTCCTATAATTATTATTTATTGCTGATTTAGATGTCAATAAAACTTCTCGTGGTCCTAAATTGAAAACTTTTGTTTCTACAGTTGCTAAAAATCCGAGTCTTCAAACTCCCTAGCGCACTAGAACCATTTTTGCTTGTCGTTTTAGCCCATACAATAAATACTCATATATACAACCAAATAGTCAAGTCCTGCGAAATAAAAAATATCTCTATAAAGGAATCAAAAACAGCAGTACAAATAGACAGAACACTTTCCTATGATAAAACTGACTTACGGCTTGCAGATATTGCACATGCAGACATTTGTGCTATATATTTGTACATTTATGAAATTTACTGTTTTATTTTTAATATTACTGTATATATTTACTGTTTAAATTTACATCATGGCGTGCAATGTGAAGTACCTACCAATTCATAAGTAAATCACGTAATTAGATTTCCACGATACAGGCTTGCCTACTGTGGGGGTCTCCGACTAATCATTGCACATAGTTTTTCATATCGATAAATAAAAAATATTTCACTCTAAAAAGTATGCACATTATTGCACACCCAGGTGAGGTGAGCATCCATTAGGATTCTTAACGTTATGTCTCATGTCATGTCAATCTGACGTCCATCTGCATCGTCTAATCTAAGGACACGTTCCAATTCCGTGATCACTTGGCTATGATATTCCATCTCCGATTTCCGTCACGTCTGCCCATTGTACATCGTGTAATTATGCGGCAGGCTCCACGCATATCAATGACTGAGATCTGCATAGACTAGCTCTCCGTTTGAATTAGCCAGTTTGTTCTGAACCAATTATTTCTGTACTGCCTTCGTTGATAATGTCTTGTTAACAATCCAGTTAGATCATCGTAGATGGATTTACTAAAATTGTAAATCATGATGAACAATGCAAAGAATGAACTGACCAGGAACAAACAACATTCCTGAAACATGTCACATTGAACGTTGGGTTAGCAGTACCACCGTCAGGCCAAGCAGCGAGGCAGCAATGAATGTGTATATAAATTACATTGCCGCGTGATGGTTGTCGTGATGTCCCGTAAATCACGTCACGTAATAAACAGTAATGGTTTGCTCGCAAATTTCGAGCTGTGCAAATTTGGAAAACCTATTGCTGCTAGTGGCAGAATAGATAAGGGGCGAGGGAAATATTGCAGTGTGTATACCTATTTCTAGGCACTGGACTATGAGGATTGTCTTTGTAGAGAAGAGGTCTGTGCCCCGCAGTCAGTTTAAGCAGTTAGTTTAATCTTGTTTTCCCGAACCCTTATCTCCTGCTTTGAAAACAATTTGTAGGTATGTACCGTAAAGTAAAAACTAGTTATTAGTAACCAATTAACTGCCGTTTACAAGTATGCGTATAGGCCCTATACTATAGGGGAACCCGAATGAAGTGAAAACTAATGACTGTATCTGATAAATTGTATATGATGTGAAGTAACGATGAAAAACAATGAGCTATCATTAATAACATATGTTGATAAATCATATCGGGAAACCACACCACGTTTAATTTTATGCACAAATGTGATATTTTGATATAATGCAATTTTTAGGGTTCCATACATGAAGGGGGCCAAACGAGACTATTGCTAGGCCTCCGCTGTCTGTCTATCTGTCTGTCTTTCTGTCTATTCATCCTTCCATGCATCAGTCAGCGGGCTCTATCCGATGGACACATTCATAGGTAGAAAGGTGAAATTTTCACAGGGAGTATTTTTTTATTGCCGCTTTAACAAAAAATAACGAATTAGGTGGTGCTGTGATTTGTGAATTTGTGATGGGGGTAAAATTGATTTTCAATTGGTATTGATGGATTCCACCATTCGCAACGAGGGGTTAAGATTTGTGACGGACAAACAGTTGAAGGTTTTTAAAAGCGCATTGGTTTTAAAACTCTTTTTAACAGAGCAAATATTAAAATAAAAATCGCAATAAAGAATGTTAATTAGAAAGAGAGAAGGTTAATAACTCAATAAAATAATCATATTTTTATTAGTTCAGGCAGTTTTCTTTTGTTCAACATACTCCGAATGAAACAAGCACCATTCTATGTTTTCTCTTTAAATATTATACGTCCATCTGAATAGGCCAAAGTCTTCTGACTATACAGCCAAATCTCATATGAGTATTTCTTTGTTTCTTAGATTCGTATTTATTTTCTTTTTACCCGGATGCGGCGAAGCCCAAAACGAGGTTTTTTATCTTCTGCCATAGACCACAAATTTTCTGAGAACGAGTTGTATTTCGATGTCGCGTTCGGAAGAGTATTTTTTTATAATTAAAGTGTTCCCCTTACAATAGATCATTTATATGGCAATTACGGTTCATTCATTAGTATACTTTGGGAATATATCTGATCTTATTGTAAAAAAAAAACTATAAGCGCCGAATTTGAGTTTTGTGTTAAATAATAATTACTCATTTGAATTATAATTATTATTTTATCTTACTTGATATTTTTTTTCATCGTCATACTATATTTACCTTTAAGATTTATAAATAATAATAAATCGTTAAAAAAATGAGCTAGATCGCTGCCGCTGTCGCTGGGAAAGGTCCCCAGAAGGCTGACAGCTTGGGTCTGGCAAGACTCAGCCGGAGCCGGATAGGAAGGCTCCAGTCCTCCGGTCACTCGTGGCGTCGACCAGGCACGAGGACAGCTCCTTGAATAGGGCTCGCGCTTCTAGAACACATTGGCCGAGGGTTTCGAATCTAAAGGTCGCAAATATGTAGCCCTATCCATGAGCTGCATATTTGAGCCTCTTGATAGCCTCTGCGGTCGTCGCTGCCGCACCAGCCTTGCAGGCGGTCGCTGTACATGGAGCTGTGCTAGTGAATTAGCACAAGTTGCGTTCCAGATAGGCCACCGCCCATTTTTCGCATTTTGCCATCGTCCCGCGATAGATCTGTTATATCATTTAGGGCATTACCGGCGCATAAAGTACCTATCGCAAAATGCACCGCATTATTTTTTTGTAAAATACACCTTTTACAAAACGCACTTTTCGCAAGGCAGCATGGCGCGGAAAGCGCATTATAATAAACATTAAATGTTGATTTGTATCAGATTGTATTGCATTTGGGTAAATAAGTTACTACTTCCGGTAATGTATGCTTAGTTCGTGTTTTGGAAGTTTAGCTATATTCATAGGAAACATTTTTTTAATATTTTGTTTTACGGCCCTGGAATAGTCCTAGGTTTCATAATTTAAGTTTATTATTAAAATGAAATGGGCTTAAAAGATACATGTTTTACGTGTTTCCTTGAACGATGGTATGAAACCCTTCGTGTACGAGTCTGACTCACACTAGACTGATTTTTTTTTTAATTTTTTTTTTAATAGCTCCGTGGTCCGGTGGTCTCACACTCGCTGCTCATGCAAGAGGTGCGCGTTCATATCCGGTGCTGATCATGTACATTTACGGACGTTCTAATGGAATATCTTAACGTAAGCATAACAGTTGTACGCATTGAATTTTTGGATGGAAAAGCAATCAGAAGGTAAATAAAGAACAATAAAGAAATATATGAAAAAAAACACTTTATTTTTTATTATTGTAAGACGCCAGGGTAGGTCCCAGAGTGAACATTTTTTCTTCAGTTTTTTTGTACTTTTTTATTGTTAGACTTGACATTCCGATTGCTTTTAAAGAAAAAAGTTTAATGCACGCCACCAAAAATTTGCAGCTGCAATCCCGAACGGGACGTGACGTAACGTGACGTTTTGTATTTTTTAATTGGAATATTAATTGCTGAGTTACCATACTTCTCTTTTTGGACTGACCCTATATTTTAAACACATACATAACACAATTCACAATTCTTTATTGCACAGAACATTACAACAATACAATTATACACGAAATTAAAAGGCAAAGGCGAGCTTATCTCTCAATAGAGATTTCTTCCAGCAAACCTATCTGGATAGGATACATATAAAATGAAAAGGGTAGTCTAGTGCAATTAAATACTTACCAAATACCAATAAAATATGATACTTACTATAAAAATACATATAATCAAAGAAATAGTAGATAAAATAAGATTAAACAAATACTAATAATGAATAGATAAATTCAATCACATACTTATATATACAATACCTATGATGAAAGAGAAAGTAAGTGCTCTTTCAAGCGATTCTTAAAGGAGAAAAGAGTGGGAGAGTCCCTTATAGTGCAGGGAAGTGCGTTCCACAGCCGAATGGCCCTCAGCCTGAACGAGTGCTCGTAGGCGACGGTGTTATGCTGCGGAATACATAGAAGAGACACCGTGTGAGATCTCCGCTCCTTGCCTCTGGAGAAAAGGAACTCAAAACGTTCACGAAGGTAGGAAGGATATCTGCGGTTTCTCAAGATATTAAAGAGTGAAGTCAATATGTGGAAATCACGGCGAAGACGAATCGGGAGCCAACCCAGTTCCTTGCGATACTGCGAGACGTGGTCATACTTTTGCAGCCCGAAGACGAACCGAATCCCGAGGTTCTCAAGTCGTTCGAGTTTATTCAGTTGTTCTTCGTTCGCACTCACCCAGCAAGCATCGGCATAATCAATTAAAGGAAGTAGAAGGGACTGGGCTAGAGTGACTTTAGTATGCCGTGGAAGGAAGTATTGTAATTTCAGAAGAGAGTGAAACGATGCAAAGACTCGTCTGCTGACCTCGGAGACATGGGGCGACCAAGACAGCATGTTATCGAATACAACTCCGAGATTTTTAGCTTTATCGCTGTATTTGATTGCGGTTCCATCAAATATTAGAGGAGCGATTGGAAGTTGTAACAGGTTAAGAGAGTATCGGGTTCCCAAGATCAAGGCCTGCGACTTTCTCGGGTTGACCAGAAGCCCATATGAGAGGGCCCAATTCCTGATATTCTCGAGGTCAGCATTCAGAGACTCCACAGCCGGAGTCACATCACGCGGAGAGAAATGCCGGTATATTTGGAGGTCATCTGCGTAAAGATGATATGAAGAAGAAATTACATCAGAGATTGAGTTGATAAAAACCGAGAACAGAAGGGGTGAAAGGATGCCACCCTGAGGAACCCCAGTGAATAGATCGCACCAATCGGTGGATGTTTCCTCAGAATTGATGCGTTGTTGTCGATCTCTGAGATAGGAGTCAAACCAGCGGGCGGCATGAGAGGAGACTTTAAGTGAATGGAGGATCGCAACCAGGATATCAAAATCCACGCAGTTGAAAGCGTTGCTGAAGTCAAGCAGTGCCAGCACAGACATCCTCTTCTGATCCATCGCAAGTTGGATGTCATCTGTCACTTTGAGTAGAGCGGTGGTAGTGCTGTGACCCGGCCTAAAACCCGATTGGAAAGAATTAAGGAGATTCATGGAGGAAAGATAGGTGGATAGTCGAGTGTGTACAATAGATTCAAGGACTTTGGAAAGGATGGGCAGGATAGAAATAGGACGATATTCTTTGTAGGAAGTTGGGTTGGATGTTTTAGGCAAAGGGATCACGAGAGCACGTTCCACTGACTAGGGAAGTGACAGTCAGAGAGTGAAGCATTAATTATGTGAGTGATAACCGGCAGCAATTCTCCAAAAACACTTGTCAACATTTGAGAGCAGATTTTGTCATCGCCGACGGCTTTTGATGAGATTGCTAGCACTGCTTTCCTGACTGCAGCGATTCCAACATGACGTAGATTGAAAGAAGAGTGGCAGGAGACAGTCCTGGAAAGCAAGTTACGGAGTGTGGCATCCTTGACAGATGGATCCATCTGGACGGGGGGGACAGCAAAAAAATTTTTTGTATTTAGTCTTGGCACGGTTTCTCTTAGCCATCAGATCCTTAATGGTATCAGTAAGCCAAGGAGCGGGGAGATGTTTAACTTTAACCTTCATGACAGGAGCATGTTTGAACACACATGAACCATAATACTGGCTTAAATGGAAAGGTGTAGTCAAACAGAACCCTCTGAAACTGTGAGACGTAGACCTCGCGAGCGAGACAGGATTTTTTTTCATTTTTTTCTGCTCCCTCACACCGCCCCCTTGAAGTTTGTCAGACGAACAAGTGGAATATTATAAAAACAATTAACCCTACTACATTTTCTTTAATGTCCCTTGCTACGAACCACCAACAGCAAAAGTGGAGACCTACTGTAAGGGTTCTTTTCCCTTGCAGCCCAACACTAAAAAGTTTGGTTTTACAAATAGTTTTGAACGGTTTTTTAAATTCGATATAAAGTTTAAAAAAAGCAAGGGTTTGCCGCCACAGGAGTATGAAAGAAGCTGCACCAATAACTTTGTAATCCGATAGCTCCGTTATTTTGAAAATATAAAAAAAATGTCTAATTATCGAACCAAATCCCATAATTACACGTGAATCGGTTGAGTAATGTGACCTGTAGAGGAGAACATCCGAAAATCGAGAAAATCCGGAAATTCGGGAATCCGCATTTTTGCCCAAGCTGAACGGAGACGCTACGTCCGCTCGGTCAAATTGCGTTGATGATGATATGGCGTTAGCAACAAAATACACACAAAATTGGATTCCTTCCTACAGATTGCCTCCCTTTAGCAATATTAGTTTTGTAACTTGTATAAGAGTGAGTTTTGCTCGCAGCGGATTCGACGTGAATATAATATCGTTTACTTTATTCTGATGAGCGCAACAACCTTTTGTGAATAGACTGGATAGTAAACAAACACAAAATAGCTCTCACAGCAGTTGGAGTTATTTGCAAAGGAATGGAAACTGTTTTAATATTCAGAGTGCGAAAAAATATGGTTTGTTGAGGCTAACTTTTATTAAATACCTACCTACTTCCTATTAACAATAATTAAGTTTTTAATTGGGATAATAATAATAATAATAATAATAATAATACCTTGGACACTATTTGACGACCCGAATGGCCGAGTCGTCAGTGACGCTGCCTACGAAACCAAGGGTCCCGGGTTCGAGTCCCGGTGGGGGCAAATATTTGTTTGATGAGAACGGATGTTTGTACCCTAGTCATGCTTGTTTATCCATCTAAGTATAATATTTATCTATATAAGAATGTGTATCGTTGTCTAGTACCCAAGATACAGGGAATCCTAGTTTGGGGCTAGATCAATGTGTTTAAATGGTGTCCAAGGTATTATAAAAAAAAAAAAATATTACACACATTGATCTAGCCCCAAACTAGGATTCCCTGTATCTTGGGTACCAGACAATGATACACATACTTATATAGATAAATACTATACTTAGATAAATAAACAACCATGACTAGGGTACAAACATCCGTTCTCATCAAACAAATATTTGCCTCCACCGGGACTCGAACCCGGGACCCTTGGCGATTGAAGGAAACAGTGCATCCTTAGAAGAAGACCACAGCTCTAACAAAATGAAGTATCAGATAGTAGTATCTGTGGTATCAGTAACTCTTATGAACACTACCATAAGGATAATTTAATCTTGACGTAAATATTCCTGATCAAGTAACCTAGATCGGTAAACCATTTTCCAGCATCACGTTCGGTGCCCACTGCATAAAGGTGGGTCCAGACATATTATTTTGTCCGTAACGTACCTCCGCATCGTATCAGCGTCGCGATCCAAGAACGCTAGTTTGGACGCCCGGATCGGCTTGCGATCGAGACGCGCCGTACCTCCGTGCCGAACCGAACAGACGTCCAAACTAGCGTTCTTGGATCGCGACGCTAATACGGAAGTACGTTATGGACAAAAGGACATGTCTGGACCCACCCTAATATGCACTATATCTACGATCATACAGTTCGGGGCAAGTTTCTTTGTGTTTGAGCGAGCTGTCACCTCTCTCTATCTCACCCCACCTTACCCTATGCGAGAAAGAAAGGTTCCAGCTCGCTCCAACGCAAAGAAACTTGGTGCGAACTGTACTCACCCTCTTAACTCAAAACAAAACCCAGTGAACATTTTAGTGGTTTAATTAATTTCCGTTGTTTGAACGATTCATTAAACTGAGTTGAAAGTTTTAAAATGTTTTGGTAGAAACAGCGATATGTCAGAGATTTGAAGAATCTATTATATTATTTAGATAATTTGGGATGAAAAGTGTGATCCATGGGTTCAGAATCATGGGCTTTGCCTAAACTTGCAAAAGTGTAGTGTACATGTCACCGTAAGATTGTCAAAACCTTTAGTTGATAAACTAAAGTTTTTTTCTGGTTAGTTGGTCAACTATCGGCAGATAGTAAACTGTAGCGTACTGCTTATTACATTACGCGTTAGTTCATAAACTAACGCTTAAACCGTTAAATAGTAAACTGGTTTAAGGCCCAGTTCTGGCTGTTGAGGTGAGGGGCGCCGCATTCGCCCGTCATCTTCTGGCGGGGTAGCGGAACTGGCGGGGTAGCGGGCAGCGCGGAAAAGCATCGGGCCGCCCGGAGACGTTAAAAATTAGATGTTTCTTCGAATTTACTGTAAAACGGAAATAAGCTAATTGATAAAATTTAAGGATTGATACGGAGCTCTAAAAGAGGAAAATTTAAGTATAAAAATTATGACAAAAATCAGTTATTTTATATATCAAAATTATTGTATCTCCTTTTTAATATAGACTATGTTCAGGATTTTTAACGATCGAAGCAAATTGATCCAATCGCGTAACGACATAGTATTAAACTAGATTATCTCTTTGTGAACAACATATATTTTTTATGACCTATGAATATAGTGGAAATAATATTATTATTATTTTTGCTAAAGCGCTCTTCAGTGGTTTTGTGTGATCTTGGGCCTTAAACTTGAATTGCAATCGAAATACCAGGGTAAACTCTGCGGTAGCTTAGGTGAAGACAAGTCTATAGGTGGCGAGCGCAGCGAAGCCCCCGAATAGTCTTCGTGTTAGGTTAACATGTAAGAAGAAAAGAAACGTAAATTCTGAACCCTGTCGGTCTGGTTTACTATCTGTCGATAGTTGATCAACTAACGCGTTAGTTTATCAAATAACGGATTTGACTATCTTACGGTGAAATACACACATCAACACTGTCTAGGGATATTAGATTTTTGTTTGCATTTCTTAGTTTTTCAGAAATACTACTCAGAATTAGGAAAAAGTTTATATGTGGAATTAAACCTCCTTGTTCCATTTTAAAACTGACATTGAAAAAAAAAAAACTTTTGAAAACAAAAGAAAGCGCGGGAACACGCATTTGATTCAGTTTACAGTGCTAGTTTTGTGTTGAGATTTATTTAGAAAAACATTAATTAACTAACTCTATCAATTGTTTTGGTGATTTTTACTGTTTGTGTCATCTTGTTGGTGCCGTGCAACGTCGACATCTGACGAGAGACGAGATGAAAAGAGCGGTAGGAATGTTGGAAGCTGGCGCTATCCAAAACGTTGTTGCGGAGACCCTAGGCACCAGCCAGAATGTGATATCAAGGCTCTGGTCACGTTATCGTGATACTGGGGAAGTGGCGGAACGGCATGCTGGCAGAATTCGGGTGACCACCCCTAGAGTGGACCGTTTTCTCCAAAATACCGCCAGGAGAGAACCTACTCTGACGGCCACGGAAATGGTACAGAGGCTCCAACAGGAGCATCAGCTGTTGGTTAGCGACCAAACTGTCAGAAGAAGGCTACATGAAGCTAATCTTCATTCTCGCAGGGCAATTCGTGTTCCTGGTTTGCGACGAGGCAATCGCGGAAGGCGACTATTGTGGGCCCAAGAACACGTGTTATGGGATAATGAACAATGGTCGACAGTGCTCTTTACGGATGAGTCTCGGTTTGGATTTCATCCAGATTCGCGAAGAACACGATTTTGGAGAGTTCCAGGCAGGGAAAGCCGGCTCCAGAATCCACAAGAGGTTCATTCGTACCAAGCAGGAACAATCATGGTATGGGCAGAAATTCGTATAGGCGCGCGAACCGACCTCGTTTTTGTAAGAGGCAACATGAATGCTCATAAATACCGTGATGAGGTGGTGGAACCTGTTATTATTCCGCATAGGGTGCTAATCGGCCAGCAATTCGTACTCATGCATGATAATGCTCGTCCACACACTGCGAGGCTGGTATCAGCCGCACTTCAAGACAACGACGTCACGGTAATGAGATGGCCTGCGCAGTCGCCGGGTATGAATCCCATCGAACATGCGTGGGACATGTTGCAGCGAAGGGCTATGCATGCCCTCCCTCCAAATCTGGCCACAGAAGAGCAACTTTTCTTGCACCTGCAACGAACCTGGGAACGCATACCACAGCAAGACATCGACACCTTAATTCACAGTATGAATAACCGATGCCAAACTCTCATTAACGTGAGGGGTGGCAACACTGATTATTAAGAGTTAAAATGTCTCACTTTAAGTTGTATTTTTAAATAAAATTATCCATTTTATTCATTAATTTCATTCGCAGACTTAGCACCATTTTTAGTCTCTTTGTTATTTTATTTAAAAAAATTTTTTTGAAGATCTAGAATGTTTTTTGTTTATATAATTAAGTTGGGCATTAACTGAGGTTTAATTCCATATATACTTCTCTGAACAAAATATTTATACACAGTCAGGTCATAAGTTCTGTCACACAATAAAAACTTTTGAATTTAGAACGCTGGCCACAAAAAAGTTTATTGAATTCGAATTTCGAATTTTTCATGAAAATAAAAATGTGTACTTTTTAGAATTTTCCTAATTTTAAAATATGTAGTGGACACTTAAAGAAGACCGTGTCGCAGTTATTGCGTTGCATCGTTGCGGTTACGCGCCAATTCAGATTTTCGACTTACTGAAAAATTTGAATATAACCAAAAGATTCGTTTATCGTACCATAAAACGATACAATGAAGACTCTTATGTAGATGACAGGTCAAGAAGTGGTCGCCCTCGCTCTGATAGGACTCCAGCAGTGATAAAAGCTGTGAAGGCGCGAATTCAAAGAAATCCCATACGTAAGCAGAAACTGTTGGCCCTTCAGATGGGGTTAAGCAGGACCACGGTGAAAAGGGTGTTAAATGAAGACTTAGGGCTTAAGGCATATCGAAGAAAAACAGGACATCGTTTGGACGCTCGTTTAATGGACCTGAGACTGAAGAGATGCCGCGCTTTGTTGAAGCGGTACGCGGGAAAAAAGCATCGGGAAATTCTTTTTTCGGATGAAAAAATTTTCACCGTGGAAGAGAGCTACAACAAACAAAATGATAAGGTGTACGCACACAGCAGTGAAGAAGCTAGCAACCGTATTCCGCGTGTCCAACGAGGTCATTTTCCATCCTCGCTCATGGTTTGGTTGGGAGTCTCTTATTGGGGCTTAACTGAGGTACATTTTTGTGAGAAAGGAGTAAAAACGAATGCAGTTGTGTATCAAAATACAGTCCTCAAGAACCTTGCGGAACCTGTTTCTCATACCATGTTTAATAACAGGCACTGGGTATTCCAACAAGATTCTGCGCCAGCTCATAGAGCGAAAAGCACACAAGACTGGCTGGCGGCGCGTGAAATCGACTTCATCCGGCACGAAGACTCCCTCCTCCAGTCCAGATTTGAGTCCGTTAGATTACAAGATATGGCAACACTTGGAGGAAAAGGCCTGCTCAAAGACTCATCCTGATTTGGAGTCACTCAAGGCATCCTTGATTAAGGCAGCCGCCGATATTGACATGGACCTCGTTCGTGCTGCGATAGACGACTGGCCGCGCAGAATAAAGGCCTGTATTCAAAATCGCGGGGGTCATTTTGAATAAACTTTATTACCATAAGAATCTATGTTTTATTAAGTTCATTTTGCTATATAAATGTTTACATAAATAATAAACATGTCTAAATTATTTCATATTGCACATGTGACAGAACTTCTGACCTGACTATGTAGTTTATCAAAAAAATTAAGAAATACAAAATATCCCTAGACAGTGTTGATGTGTGTATATATACGCGCTCCGCTTAGCAGATGCACCACGCCACGGTCTGGCAATGTAGCGCGGGCTGCGCTCTAGTTCAAGTTAATTTCTCATACGAAATATTTTGTTCCACGCGCCGGACTGTGTCGATATTTCTCTGTCTGTGGGAATTACTGCGCATATGTACAGTTATTGAAAAGTGACTACAGCGCATTCAAGGCCACTACTTTTCAGGGCATTTGTCGCCAGAGGTGTGCGCGGATATAAATTCAGCTTACTCTGGGTTTAATCATATGGACAAGGAGAACTACATTCTTTTGAGTGTCCCCATTTAAACTAGATGTAATAATTATCCTATGTTGAATAAAAATTAATTATCACAGGTCGTGGCGTACACGAAGAATATAATAAAAATATACTTATAGGAGTCAAATGATATTCAGCACTGTTGAAATTCTATTTTTGTTTCTGGGGTATAAGCACATACAAGAAGTATCGATACAATAACAATGTGAAAAATTTAAGATAGCTTAACTAAGATTTTAAAGGTGCCATTAGCCTCATAAATTATTTTATATGAGATACGTTAAAGTTGTGTTACGTGTTATATATAGCCTGTAATAAAGATTTTTGAAAAACAAAACAGTGTCCTCATTTTTCCAGAGGGTATCCCGGCTGGATTGCGTCGTCCTTTTAGCGAATAAAATGTTGAGAATTTATTTATTAATTCCATCTTAGTGTACAACTTTACAGATATTAACTTAACTTTAGTAAGTGGGCCACAGTAGGTATACTTAAAAGTAGACAAAATTTATATGAATTATATAGTGAAAAACAATGGAATCATAGTGAAGAGTTCATGGATAAAGTAAAAAAGTACTCAAAAATCATTAAAAAAGTTTGTCAAATTGCAAAATCAAATTATATCAGATCTAAAATAATAACTTGGAATATAATTTAAAGTGAGACTGGAAAGGTCAGTATTAAAAACAATGAATATGAATAAAAAATTCATGATATAACTTTCAAAAATGATATTGATGTAGCTAAAGCGTTTGAATTTTTTTTTACTGACATCCCAATCTCTACTACAAAGTCTTTAGTCTCTTCCAAAGTAGTCGCTGAATCTTTGCTAAAAGACTATGTACCTAGATGTGAAAATCAATTCTCGTTTAATTATGTAGATGATAAAGATATTATTAAAGCCTTTAAATCAATAAATGTTAAGAAAACTGCAGACCTCTGGGATATTTATGTTCATGTTGTAATATAAATGCCCCTAATAAATGATATTTATTGCACATGATTTAGCTTTCATATTTAATGCATCTATTGAATCTGGCGTGTTTCCTGATTTAATGAAACACAGTAAAATAGTACCTTTGTTTAAATCGGGAAGTACATCTGACCCTTCTAACTTCAGACCGATATCGGTATTGCCTACATTTAGTAAAGTATTTGAAAAAGTAATTTTAAATCAACTTCTTACACATTTCAACACCAACAACATGCTCCACTGTAAACAATTTGGTTTTACACAAGGCAAATCAACTACTGATGCCGGTATTGAGTTAATATCACATATATATGATGCCTGGGAGGATTTTGCGATTTGTCTAAGGCTTTTGATTGCGTTGACCATGGGACATTGATCAGGAAATTACATCACTATGGAATTAGGGATAACTCTTTAGATCTTCTCTCTTCTTATCTAAATAACAGGATACAGAGAGTTGACATTAATGGAAAACGATCTCCAGGGTCTGTTGTTACTATGGGTGTACCGCAGGGTTCCATACTCGGGCCATTCCTGTTTTTGGTTTATATTAATGACCTGCCACATCTTGTCAGAGATAATCATGAGATTGTACTGTTTGCAGATGACACTTCACTTTTGTTTAAAATGAAACGACGCAGTTTGAACTTTGACGATGTGAATAATGCAATCTCAAAGGGAGTCAATTGGTTTAGTGCTAATAATCTTTTACTGAACAATAACAAAACTAAATGTATTCGGTTTATACTCCCCAATGTTAAACAAGTCTCGGCTAATGTTAATGTTAAAGGAGAAAATTTAGAAATTGTAGATAGCACGGTATTCCTAGGAATCACCTTAGATAATAAGCTTCAGTGGGGCCCACACATAGATAAGCTATCAAAAAAACTCAGTTCCGCAGTTTATGCAGTTAAAAAATCCGTCTTTTTACGGACGTGGAAACAGCTAGACTAGTTTACTTCAGCTACTTCCATAGCATTATGTCTTACGGTATACTGCTGTGAGGGAACGCTGCAGACATTAACATAATATTTGTGCTGCAAAAGAGGGCTGTTCGTGCAAGTTCGGGTCCCAGAGAGTCACTGCGTTGTAAATTTAAGGAAATTAACATTAAGACAGTGCCGTGTCAGTATATTTATGAAAACCTAATGTACGTCCACAAAAATATTGATAAATTTCCTAAGAATAGCGACAGGCACAATGTCAACACTATAAATAGGAATAAACTAGCTATACCTACTACTAGGCTCCATAAGGTTAATGTATCTTTTAAAGGGCAATGTATTCGCTTTTACAACAAAATACCGACTGAGTTACACGAATTGTCTGTAAATAAATTTAAAAATGTTGTTAAAAATCACTTATGTAAAAAAGGTTACTAAAAATATCAGATTATGTAGAAGACAAGAAAGCTTGGGAAGGTGTTTGCTCCAAATCTGTAAAAAATAACGTATAAAGCTGGAGGTTTCTAGTCGCCTCTTTGCCTCCAGCATCTAAAACATGAGGTGACGGAATTCAAATTGAGTTCTATATTTCCCTGAACCTTAAACATGTGTTAGTTTAAGATTTGACATTCTCCAAATGTTACCTATGTGTTTCTTATGGAAATAAACTCTTTTTGATTTTTTTGATTTTTGATAACAATCCAAAGCGTTATACACAGCACGCATAAAATATAAAAAACATGATAAAAATACATTTTGTATGTCACCTTACATAATGTCAATAAAAATAAAAGTAGACTAATTTCAATAAAATTTAATTAGATCAATGTCAGATAGAATTTCAATACAATCATAAAATAGATGTTTCCAGGGCTGTTTGACCTGAGCACGCCCCTACTGAAAGCAACAGTTCTGATTCAACATACATCCTGAAGGACAAATGTTAAATCAGAACTGTAGGTAAAAATGTAGGTAAAAATACCAAATGATGAATCATTTGGTATTTTTACCTGCATCTGGTATTTCGTGTTTTTTGCGCGCATTAGCATATATATTGTTTTTTTTTCCATTTGTCTGTGTCACCTCTACAGCAACTAGTTGTTAACACCTAGCGAGAAATGTTTATAATGTAAACATGTATTTGTTACCACTTTATTTTTCATATATTGCCACACTGCTGTCTGTGTTTTCACCAAATCAATAAAAAATAAAAAATAATAGAAGCTGTCTCTCAATACCAAGACTAACTTATACGAATCGGACTGCAAAGGTTTGGCTGCACTGAGAGGTGACAGTGAGGTATGATGGAATTTTGAAGAAGCTGCTGGTCCTTATCTCAGTGGGCGTCGGCTTCAACACAGCGAAGGTAGTCCTGTTCGGCTGGGAGCTTGGGTATTTGTAGCGTATCGGGCTGTTGATCTCATTAATCGCATCTTGGGTTCTCATGGTGACGAGTTTTTTGGAGGAGGCAGTTTTGCAGTCGGATCGGGATCTGTCCGTCCTCACCTATTATTGGATACCTAACAAATTTTGTATTATTTTTATCTTTAAATTGTAATTTCCTATTTTTATACTACCTACATTTTTATAATCGCCTTCGATCTTAATAACTAATAAATTATCTTTCTCAATTTTATTTCGGCTTAAGGGTTCCGTACCCAAAGGGTGCCAAACGGGACCCTCTTACTAAGCCTCCGCTGTCTGTCCGTCCGTCCGTCTGTCACCGGGCTCTAACGGATCAACCAAAATAGGTAGAGAGCTGATATTTTCACAGAGGGTGTATTTCTACTGCCACTATAACAACAAATATGAAACATACCGGTTTTTAAGAATTAAAAGAAGTACCCATACAAGTAATTATTGGTATTGCCATTTTCTTAGCCATTTTGTTTTATTTGTTAATCGGTGAACATTGGACTCTTCCGATGATATCGGGAAAGATCTTTAATCGCTGATATTGAGTTTTGTGCTTGAGTTATTTGCCACTATGCTATTTTTGCTTTGCTCATTCGAATTATGATAATAAGTTTTTATCATATTTGATTTTATTTCTGTAAATAGGTTACTCAATTTCTATCCACTTCCGGATTCAATGTGCAAAGAGTTTCGCTGAGTACATAGATCAATACTTACAAACTACAGAGACAAAACTCTTTTTCAATGCTTCGAGTATACCCTTGAATTTTTAAGTAAGTAAGTAAGTAATTTACTCCTACTACAGTATTTAATATTTTATTATTAAAGATTAAAAAGGTATACTCGTACAAAAGCCTGTCGTTTTACGTTTTTCCGTGTACAATGGCATGGAACTCTTCGTGTGCGGGTCTGACGTCCTACTCGCACTTAACCGGTTTTATTTTTTACTTCTCTTGGTTGACCTTTGGAGCTAACCCCCAAACGTCACAGAGGCTTGCGTTTGGTGGGCATGGGTTGATGAGCTAGGACGCCATGGCCTACACTGTATCATGAGCGCTGGCAGGTTTTTGCAGCACCATGTACCAAACGAAGTCGTCCGCAGGGCGTTGGTCTCGGCCAACGTTTCTAGTGGGTTGGCGCCGCCAGGTTCATGCCGGTCGGATGGAAAGCGCCCGGACGGCCTGCCCTTGGTTCCGTAGGATAGAGGGCATTCTCTACTTCGGGACCCGACCAGCGTGAGTACCTTTGCAGCCTCCCACGTTAGGTAGACGGCGGCATGCGCTGGTGCCGTCCTATTGAGCAATTACTTTTTCGTGCCGCTTGCGATCGAGACCACTGGAGTGTGGGAGGAGCAAGGGAAAATCTTCATTAAATATTTTGGGCGCCGTCTAAGGGATCAGGTTGTGACAACCGCTCTGGGGCATTTCTGGTGCAAAGGATCTCCTTAGCTGTTCAGCGTGGAATTGCAGCTAGCGTCGGGGACCTTTGTCTCGGAAAGTTCTCGCGATAGTTTATTATGCTTATTGTTAGTTTAGTTTTTAATTGTTAATCGTCGAGTTATTTAATATGATCACATATTTTATAAATAATTGTATAGTTCCTTAAATCAATAAATATTTGGGATGCACTCACAAGCTTCGTTTTACGTCTACGTATAAAAATATTTTTACATTTAAAATATTTCGTTCGAATCCCGATGATGACCAGGAACCAATGAAATAAGTAATTTGTACGGACGTTCTAACGGTGATGGAAAACATCGTGAGGAAACCTTCAATTTCCACAGCTGCGGCGATCGGCGATGGCTAGCCCCCTGTCACGCAAAATTGAGTATTGAATAACTGGCGTAGAGAGGGCATAGTTGTGCCTCTGCCACTCCGGATGGGAAAAGGCGTGACGATATGTACGTATGAAATACAAACACATAAGTTGAAAGAATTAAGCACAAATAGAAAATATCCTTGGTCATATTTCATCATTTTTATCAGTCTTATAACCTGGTATGATGATAAAATATCAGTAACGATGTACCATTAAATTCAGAGGTTATAAGACTGTCCATATTGCGATATTACGGACGCGTTACATTACTGATGCATGTTTTAATTAAGTATGATAAACCATTGTTACTCACATTATAATTAAGTTAAAAAAAAAACACATGGCATTTATATGTTACCGGCAAACTGTATAGTGCAGTTATTCTATACATTACCTTGGCAATGTACACAGTCAGGTCATACGTTCTGTCACACAATAAAAACTTTTGAATTTAGAACGCTGGCCACAAAAAAGTTTATTGAATTCGAATTTCGAATTTTTCATGAAAATAAAAATGTGTACTTTTTAGAATTTTCCTCATTTTTAAATATGGAGTGGACACTTAAAGAAGACCGTGTCGCAGTTATTGCGTTGCATCGTTGCGGTTACGCGCCAATTCAGATTTTCGCCTGACTGAAAAATTTGAATATAACCAAAAGATTCGTTTATCTTAATGAAGACTCTAGTGTAGATGACAGGTCAAGAAGTGGTCGCCCTCGCTCTGTTAGGACTCCAGCAGTGATAAAAGCTGTGAAGGCGTGAATTCAAAGAAATCCCATACGTAAGCAGAAACTGTTGGCCCTTCAGATGGGGTTAAGCAGGACCACGGTGAAAAGGGTGTTAAATGAAGGCTGAGGGCTTAGGGCATATCGAAGAAAAACAAGACATCGTTTGGATGCTCGTTTAATGGACCTGAGACTGAAGAGATGCCGCGCTTTGTTGAAGCGGTACGCGGGAAAAAAGCATCGGGAAATTCTTTTTTCGGATGAAAAAATTTTCACCGTGGAAGAGAGCTACAACAAACAAAATGATAAGGTGTACGCGCACAGCAGTGAAGAAGCGAGGAACCGTATTCCGCGTGTCCAACGAGGTCATTTTCCATCCTCGCTCATCGTGTGGTTGGGAGTCTCTTATTGGGGCTTAACTGAGGTACATTTTTGTGAGAAAGGCGTAAAAACGAATGCAGTTGTGTATCAAAATACAGTCCTCAAGAACCTTGTGGAACCTGTTTCTCATACCATGTTTAATAACAGGCACTGGGTATTCCAACAAGATTCTGCGCCAGCTCATAGAGCGAAAAGCACTCAAGACTGGCTGGCGGCGCGTGAAATCGACTTCATCCGGCACGAAGACTGGACCTCCTCCAGTTCAGATTTGAGTCCGTTAGATTACAAGATATGGCAACACTTGGAGGAAAAGGCCTGCTCAAAGCCTCATCCTGATTTGGAGTCACTCAAGGCATCCTTGATTAAGGCAGCCGCCGATGTTGACATGGACCTCGTTCGTGCTGCGACAGACGACTGGCCGCGCAGAATAAAGGCCTGTATTCAAAATCGCGGGGGTCATTTTGAATAAAATTTATTACCATAAGAATCTATGTTTTATTAAGTTCATTTTGCTATATAAATGTTTACATAAATAATAAACATGTCTAAATTGTTTCATATTGCACATGTGACAGAACCTATGACCTGACTATGTATATGTCGGCGGTCGATTGTAGAATTGGGCACATCATGTTGTGCCGCGCCATTTTAAGATATAGTGGCGATGGCGTTTCTTGAAATACGCCGTTGTCAGGCAGATTAATGAATACCAAACGTTTGTCTATATTCCCAGTAAAAGCTTCGCCACATCATGATATGGCCAAAGGATAAAACCTCACATCGTAAAATAGTTCAAAATTTACAAATAAACAAATCTATTTAACTTTACATTTTTTTTGTTATTACACGTTTGCTAGATGACTATTTCTGTATTATTTAAAAAAAAACAATTGATATTTTTTTAGGTTATTAAAATTATGATATTTTGTATGATATTTACAGACTTTTATTAACCTCATTATTAGAGGATGTTTTTATTTGCATACGCTTCGCTACGCGCCACTTCGCTATGCTCCGGTTTTGCTTCTTCTAAAATCCAACCAAATCTATTACACAGCTGAAATTTTACCACAATAACCTACACTAGAAAAGTTTGGCTTTTCAGTCGGAAGATCGCTCCGCTGATTGCCTTCTCTACTTTTCTAACCTAACCCAACCTAGCGACCCAAATCTATTGTCACCCTAATTTTCAATATGCTGGCAGTCTTGAAATAATATGGCGGGCTTAACATAGCAGATCTAGAAATGCCACCATATCATGATATGCCGAGGCACATCATGATGTGCCGAATTTGACGATCAGCCGCCGACATTTATAATACCTGGGGCGTTCAGGCAATTTATGAAATATTATTAATATTAATGTCCATTACATACTTTACCCAGGTAATGAATAATATTCCTAGAAATTGTATAGAGTACCTACTTGGCCATCGGCAATGTGTAAAATAGTGATTTTCACAGCAAATATCAGGGAAAAACACTGCGGTAGCTTAGGTGAAGGGTAAAGGGGGTGAGCGAAGCGAAGTGTTTTACGCTTTATCATAATTACCGGCTGCACATTCGGTATTGTACAGAATACCTTGAAAAAGTATCAAATAAAATAATATTTCATACATTATCTATACGTTTTAGGCATTCTATACATTTCCTAGGGATTGTATAGAATATCGGATTATTCAGATTACCGTTAACACACTGAAAAAAAACACTTGTTATTCGTAGCTAAACTTTCGTCTACGTATAACATAGAAAAAGTGACCACAAAACTATAGCAATACGTAACCAAATCTAGTTTGGTTATTTTTTAGCGATACTGTTTTGTAATTAATGTTAACATTATTTTGTTTAAGTCATACCAAGATGCTTACTTAAAGGTAGGCCTACTTACATGCAGTTAGGAAGCCAATTGTTTGTTTACTTCAGCCATTTTTTACAAAACAGTTTGACGGTTATTAACTAAACTAATGAGTTGTTTTAGCTGTTGTTTTGTTACTATAACCTGATATATTAGTTAATTTAGATAACTTGTTTTGTTAGTTTTTACAAAACAGTTTGACTGTTAGTAACAAAACTTTGCTTGTTTTAGCTGCAGTTGTTTGTTTATATAATATTTAGTACTTCTTTAGTGTGTAGCCTAATTTATTTTAGCTATCTGAGCGTTTTAGCATGGCAATAAGCGGTAATTTCCCTTTTGTTAATATTTCAAGAATCACCGATTAGAATGACATTATTTTCAAATCAATCTAATCGGTGATTCTTGAAATATTAACAAATGGGAATTACCGCTTATTGCCATGCTAAAACGCTCAGATAGCTAATATAAATTAGGCTACACACTACAGAAGTACTAAATACCATATAAACAAAAAACTACAGCTAAAACACTAAAAAAATGTGTACTACTTACCTATAAAAAATTTCAAAGTAGCCAGATAAATAAAAGCAATTGTTTTACAAATGTAATTGTTGTATTGTTAGACTTCAGAAATTTTACAATGTAAGAACCATTATCACATAAATCAAAATCTCAAAACAACGGAAATCTCTTTCCCAATGTCCCAGTGTCCTCCAGTGACTGTAGGCCATACTCGTACGTTGTAGAATTATTAGTACCCTGTGAGGCCTGTGATCTATTCGGCTCAGTCGACTGATCTTCATATGTCTGAAACTGAGAAAACCATGTGATTAGGGCGTATCAATCTATTTCGGTTAGGTAACGACGTAGGGTAAGGAAATAGAGGTACCTATTCAATTACTGTTGCTTGTTAAATATTTATTTTCTTTTTTTCTTCCATACCTTCCTCCCCCGGTAGGTAGGTTAGACACAGATGCAAGCTAGCGTTATTTGTAGGTTTGGGTGCCGAGGTACTAACTTTTGGCGCGTTGGCACCATGCTGGCGCGGCAGGCACGTTATGCCTTTTTACCCCCAGATTGGCATAGGTTTAGCTTACCACAAGATAATGAAAGGAAATGATTAGGTAAATACTTACCTTTGAATTGAGTAAAATACACTTCCAGGCCCCACTGCTGCAGATAATCTTCGAGAGCATCTGGGCTCTGCTCGGCAGTGGTTCTCACACTCATTTTTAAGTAGGTAGCTGACTGAAATAAATATTCTTCTTCTGATTATGCTGATGAGAGAGACGACAAGCACAGAACTATTTTACTTTGGGGTTTTATGAAAAACGGAGACCCGTCTTCACACGATTGTCCCGAGAGGCGCAAGCGCAAGCAGCAAAATGAATAGAAAATCAACGTGTTTGACATGGCGTGTCGCGTCGTCGCGTCGATCGTAGCAAAATGCAGTTTTTAAAATTTTTCGCTCTTGCACAGATTAATGAAGAGTTGCTCTTGTCACTGTGCCGCACGGTCGGATTTTGTTTGACAAGACTACATTAAACTCGCGCGAGGACTGTTGGTAGTTCGTCATCCCGTAAACAAAAGTGTTTGGTTGTAAACAATCAAAATACGGCTAACGGTGGATAACGCTATGTTTAGTTCAACATATTAGTTTGTTGTTAATTACATAAGTTTTGTTGAATTGCAGTTTTGTGTGTAAAAAATAACAAACTTAATTGAGATAATAGTAACAAGATGTTTGTTTAGTGTTTAACAATAATAATTGTTTGATAGTTCAGCAAGCCTTTAGTAACGAATAGTCTAAGAATTAGTATAAACTAAGTAAATATGTATTGTTGCAAGTTACCAATCCAATTTGTTTACTTCATTAAGGTTATACATGACTAAATCTTAGCTATTAAACAACCGAACTGAAAATAACCAAACCAGTTTTGTGCTTCGTAAATAAACCACTTTAATTATTTCAAATTAAGTTTATTGACGACTAACTGAAGTATGGTTAAAAAGGCGATAACCGAAAAAGTTTTGTTATTAATTTTTTTCAGTGCATATGTTCAGAAACTTAAACAAATACACGTGGGCACAATTGTGCCTCTGCCAATCCGTATGGGAAAAGTGGTGACGCTAAGTTTGCTTGTCTGTGATGTGTATTTATGGCGTCAAAATCATATTACATCATTATAATATCCGATGATCTGCAAATCTACCGTAATTTCTCTCCAAGTGATATGATTTCTTCTGTGCGGGTGCATTAAATACCGATCTCGAGAACATCAGGGGCTGGGCTCTGTCTCATGGACTACTTGTCAATCCCAGTAAGTCGCAAGCCATGGTTGTCGGCTCCGGACACTCCCATAGTGAGTTACAGCATCTGCCTCTTGTTCATGTAACTAATGATGGAACCATAATTCCGTTTAGTACTAAGGCAAAAAATCTAGGAGTGTTCTTTGACAATCAGCTTTCATGGTCTGCTCACGTCTGCGAAATCACTCGTCTACTAAGACGAGTCTTTGCCACATTTCAGGCGTCTTCAAAACTTCCTGCCTCATCATACTAAAATTACTCTTGCCCAGTCTCTTCTCCTTCCTCTTATTGATAACGCAGATGTCAGCTGGATCAGCGCGAACGAAGAGAAACTGAACAAACTCGAGAGACTTCAAAATATCGGGATTCCGTTTGTCTTCGGGCTGTGTAAGTATGACCATGTCTCCAGTATCGTAGGGAACTGAAGTGGCTTCCAATTCGTCTTCGCCGGGATACCCATGTTCTCATTCTCCTCTTCAATATTCTGCACAATCCTCGCTACCCCAGCTTCCTGCGTGATCGGCTTGATTTTCTTTCTTGGGATAGGTATCGGAGATCGCACACTCAGTCGCTTCTTGCAACTCCTCAACACAACTCAGTCGCATATGGGCAAGGATTCAGGATCAGTGTTATCACGCTCTGGAACGAGCTCCCCAGTGCCATCAGGGACATTCCGTCACTTAACGTTTTTAAGATTCGCTTTAAAGATCATAACCTCTTCCATAGTATGTATATATATGTGTATATAGATATACCCACTTAAATTAGGTGTAGTAGTAGTAATAGGGTATAGGTACCTACTTACTACATATTATTATGAATTATTTTGTTGTGTAAATAGGTTTTACTCTCACAATCCACTTTCCTTTCCTATCTGGGTTTGCTGGTAGAAATCTCTTTTTTAGAGATAAGCGCGCCTCTTGTACATATATATTTTTTGGGTTGTCTCTGTATGTTTGTTTTTGTGCAATAAAGTATTTATTCATTCATTCATTTTTATAATACCTTAAATACGGCCAAGTGCGAGTCGGAACCGCGCACGAAGGGTCCCGTACCACCGTACAATGGTAGTGATGGTGTGGAGTGATAAGTTTAGATTTTACAGAGCAAAAAGTTGTTTACAAAGTTATTGGTGCGGCTACTTTCACACCACATTTACGTAACCAGGTGCATTCATAAGTTTCTATATGGTATTGAAAGAATTGTTGTATGGAAGCCCTGGAAGAACTACCACGGTTCATGAGATACAGCCTGGTGATAGTCGGACAGACAGACAGCGGAGTCTTAGTAATAGGGTCCCGTTTTTACCATTTGGGTACGGAACTCTAAAAAAGATAAGATTCTTCTCCCTAAATCTCTAAAAATATATAAATCCTATGAAACATAGATCACTATATAAATAATGTTCAAGGAGTTTCTAAAATCGAAGACATTTTTAAACCGTTTGATTTAATTGTTCAAACGATGCAACGTGAAAGATATTTCTGTAGTATAAGGGTTCCGTACCCGTGATTCCGAATAGATAGAGAGTTGAAAAACCACAACACAATCTAAAATTAATTCTGCTACAAAATACCCTAGGTAATAATAACAAACCAGCAAATACCAACTCGCAATATCAAAGCCGGCTGTTTGACGCACGGACTGGAAGCTACGGTTGAGACTACTTAGACCGCAGAGTTCCGCAAGCCACGAGGGTAAGCGGATGCGAATGCGGATGTCGCGTGCAAACTTGTATTTTGTTGCCATTGGATTGGACGGTGACCCAAGTGTTGAGGGTACCTAATTTTGAGAAAGTTTTAGAAGTAAATAACATACATATTTATCGATGGGTGAAAGGCAAATTGGTTTGCAACATTTTCTATTACAGTTTTTGTGCCGAGACTGGGCTAGAACGACGCAGAAAATAACGCTGAATCCGAATGTGTATGTATATATCTCAATAATTACAATTCGGGTATCATGACAAAACGGCACTTGGTTGAGTCCGGGTCCGGCGCATTTGGTCGGTTTTTATATCGTAAAATTTTCTTCGGCAACCTAAAAATCACTTTGAATATCCGTCGCGATTTGTGTTGCGAACTCTACATATAGAGGTATAAACAATAACACAGCCTGTCACAGACATATTCTGCTGAGAAAGTTTCGTCCCCAGGGAAAAGAGGAGAAGTAGAATCGGTCACAGCCTAACAGTCATACACCAGAAGTTAAGGCTATGTTTCTATAGCCGGACATGTCATTCAGAAAATAAATGAGTTAATCTAAAGCTTAACCAACTTTGCGCATAAGCATTTCAAAAGCTGCGATAAATATTTAACAATTTTAATCTGTAACACAATGAAATTTAATGTTTAAAGCTTTATAACAATTTTGGCTATGTTGAAAGTTGAAAGTAGAGTCCACAGTTAGCAACATGGGTACCTAAAAAGGCGAGTTCAGCTTTTGTTCCCTTAGTTTTTAATGCATCGCCCTGAAGAAACGACTTTTGAAAGTTCTTGCAGTGAGGAAACTCTTTCATAGTGCTTTCTAAGTATACTTTGGTGTTTTTCAAAAGGAATATTTGTTTATTCATGAAAATAATGTAATTCGTACATTGTAACAAAACAAGATAAATTTTAAAACTTTACCTTAAATAATATACTCTTATTTGATGAAGCAATAGGTATAATTTAGATTTTAGCCAACTGGATTCATTCAGAAACTACATCACAAAAACAATTATTCATATACGGTTCATGAAATACTGAACATTTTGGTATGCAGTCTGAGGCTCTGAGCAGTCTGAAGACGAATTATTATTGAGTAAGATAGAAAATTATTCAAAGCACGACAGGAAGCGATTCTACTTGTTCATTTTAACATAGCAGGTTGGCAAACTATTGCACCGTGCACTGCAACTTCAGCTTTTTCTCTTTTAACAATATGAAATTGAAGAACAAAATAACTTATATACATACCTCGTAGCAGACCAAATGATTTTTATTAGTTTCTCTACAAGGTGTACAAGAAATCTGTTGATCGTTTAAGATATTTTTGGGCAAATACCAGGCCACTCAGAAAGTTTTGCAAAAAGCAGTTTTTACTTATGAGACACTGGCCAGTTGTTTAATAATGCATTTCAAAAATTCGGTTATTTAAAATTAATAAGTTGATTTACCTATATAAATACATTTTTTTAAACTTTCGTTTGTTTTAAAAGAGCTCGAGTATTTGTCAAGAGTAATCAAACAAGCCTAAACTTTATGGGGTTGCATCGTTTTATTACAGAGTTTCCTATGGCCATCTTCCTGTTCCATTATCAGATCAGCTCCATGTCACGAAAATGTTGCATTATTATCAAATTAACATACATAGGCATTCAACATTTCAGCTTAATTGGAAACCGGGGAGTGGGTCAAAATTATCTTTGAAAAATTTGATTACAGACACACCTACAGGTGGACAGTGCCCGGGATAAGTAAAACTAAGTAAAAACTGTTAATAACATAAATGCTTTACAATTTCAAATTTCCCTATAATATTTTCCTAATAATAATAATTATTATTATTAAAAGGGGTTTGAAGATCATGATGAAGTCACGTAAACATATAATCCATAAATTTTGCCAACTATAGAAGACACTAAATTATAAGCAAACAATTTCCTGTGAAAAACTGTCCTAAAACCTTTGCGAGATTTTGTTAGTTAGTGGTAAAAGTTTGATAATTGACAAACCATGTCATAAATACTTTTTAAGAATTTGTAATGATTTGAAATAGATAAAAACTTAGTAGTATAAATACATAATATTTTTCATCGTCATCAGGGTAATCAATGGACGCCCGAAAGAAAGACGAATCACAATGTTTCCTCCGTAATTCCGCCTGGAAGCAGGCTGAGACGTAGAGTCCCCTAACTATGTTTGAAGGGCGACCAAATCACGTGCGTCAACACGGACACTTATTCCTACAAAATTCCTTTGGGGATTTATGTGACTCTTTTGCTGTGCCACGCCAGGGGAATCACTACCGTCATCGAGTGCGATTTTGTCGCGGGAGGGTGAGGCTATACAACGTGACATTTAATGAGCTGACCATATTTCAGGGAATGATGGTACCCTTCATTAAGAACAACTTTCCCCAAAAAACATATGGTCGCAAATGAAATAAAATTTTCGTTCCCTCATATTAACTTGTAATCAGCTGATCGGGTCAATGTTCTGAGGACAAATATTTTTTTCCATTTGCACCTCACTTACCCGCGGCAAAAACGCGCCGCGCTCGGCTTGCTACGGGTGCAGGACAACTTGTTAATATTTAAAGTGTTTAGAATATTTTTCAAATGTCAAATTAGGCTACGTTGGTTAGGCACAGCCACTATCGTGCCGAAGTAAGATTTTAGAAAAGTGGTAAAAAAAAGGTTTATGTATTTATTTCGTTACCATGAGTACTTTTTGCCGAAAGCTGCTTTTTCGCATATTCCAACCATTAGGAACGTATTGACCGTCCAGTGGGATGGTAACAGATTTCATACTGTGGGCGCGATTTTTTTGGTCGGGTTTGAACTTATTGTCTTAGTGACAAACTTATTTCTACTTTTACGGAGTAGCGCCCTATGGCGTTCGGTCTTCGAACAGTATTTATTATAACTTCATTCATGGAAAGTCTCCAAGTAAACTCTCACCTGTATCATGCTGCTGTGAAACTAACAACTATCGCTGTATTTTTCTGTAATACGATATTTTCAAAGTTTTGTGACGATATCGCTATTACCCTATACTAATAATATGGAAGCTACATTAACATTACATAGCGTCACACTTTTTCCCATACGTTATGGCTGAGGCACAGTTGTGCCCAGGTTTAGCCAGTTGTACATATACGAGGCCAGGCCCTAAGTTTTGTCACGTACAATAAATTAAATGAATGACACAAAAATCTCTGTAAAACAAATATTTAAATATCAAACAAAAGGTTACAAAATACTGATTTGAATGACATTTAAACTATTTAAAATTACTTACCCTATTTTCGATACAAGCCTTTAATCTGCGCGGCCAGTCATCGAAAGAAGCACGCACGACATCCATGTCAATATTGGCCACTGATTTAATCAGGGATGCTTTGAGACACTCCAAATTGCAATGAGGTTTAGCTCAGACCTTCTCCTTTAAGTACTGCCATATTTTATAATCCAATGAATTCAATTATGGGCTCGAGGACGGCCAGTCTTCGTGTCTGATAAAGTCGGTACCACGGGAGGAGAGCAAATTTAGAGTGCTTTTTGCCTTATGGGCTGGTGCAGAGTCCTGCTCGAATACCCAGTGTTTGTCTGTCAAAGAGGTTTCACGAGGTTTGTTAGGACTGTGTTTGGAGTTGCACTTATGTTAACTCCTTTTTCACAAAAATACACCCTTACCTTACTTAGTTAGGCCCGAATAAGAAACCCCAAGCCAAATAATGAATGACGAACTATGGTGACCACGCTGAACACGTGGGATACGTGTGCTTGCTTCTTCGCATTTATACGTATACACTCTATCATTCTGTTTGTTAAAGCTTTCCTCGATATCAAATTTTTTTTCGTCCGAAAAAAGGATTTCGCGATATTTTTTCCCGCATATCGCTTTATCTATATCGATCTTGCCTGATTTTCTTCAGTCGCGAGATAAGCAAATGTGCGGTTTTTTTTCCGGTAAGCTCATAGTCCAAGGTCTTCATTCAATAATCTTTTAACTATCGTTCTACTCCTCATCTGGAGAAACAATAGTTTTTGCATCAGAGCGGGATTTCTTTGTATTCGCGCCTTCACTGCTTTGAGCACTGCTGGATTCCAAACAGTACGAGGACCATCGCTCTTCTTCTTTTCTTCTTATCTCGAATCTTTTCTGAATCGTTTGATAGTACGATAAACGAACCTCTTATTATTATTATTTTCAGCATTTTGAAAATCTCAGATGGCGCGTGACCGCAGCGATTCAATGCAATTACCGCGACTTTCGATCTTCTTTGACTATCGCCTTTTTGCATCCTCTCCATTTTTGAAAATAAAGAAATTTACAGAAAACCTAAGAATTTAGTTTATTAAAATATTAGTATTTCGAACGCCCATACCTTTTTGTTTTTATGGTTCGCGTTCTACATTCGACGTTGGAGTTATGTGTCAGTTGTTTATTTATTTACTAGGTAATAAGTACTTATCTACAAGCCTATACGCCAAGCAGAAATAGTATAGCGCCCTCTCACTCGCACAATTGCAAGTAAATAAAAGGGACGGATGCTTGCCATGGCCGGTCAGTGGACGTAAATATTCGCTCAGAAATGTCAACATTATTTTTTATTGCATACTCAATTATTTTGTATGGAATAAAACAATTAAAGGATTTTGGATCAGAAACATTTTCAATACCGAACGTAGTTAATATAATATAATACAAAGCCCGTATGGAATTTACATGCTGAATTATCTATTGTATCTATATCTATGTATCTATTATATATTGCTGAACGTATCCTAAGCGTGTCAGAATATACTAGTTTAGTCTAGGAAATTGTAGTTTGGCCAAAATACTTTAAGCTTAACTAGTTTGGTCTGGGCCGAAAAGATTGAATGTTGCAAGTAACAAAATAAACACGTTATTTAGTGCTTCTGTTAAAACTACTGCTGGTGGAAAATAAGCAACCAATAGGTACGGTTTTGTGTAACTAATTGGGGTCGCCTCTCTACCCTCCGCTTCGCTCAGCTCCAGGCTGTAAATAAAGTTGTGACCTAAGACAACCTAACTTTAATATTTAGAACAGCCAACCAATTAAGATCTTAATTCTAGTCATATAAAGGAAATTCTAGTTTTAACAACGGTAGTGATAACTAGTTTTAGTCTTAATTTACTTGAATAATATTCAAAATCAGTTCGGCCTAGGCCAAACTAGTTAGGCCTAAAGTATTAAGGCCAAATACGGTTAGGTTAAACCGGTGTGGCCTGGGACAAACTTGAAGAACTCGGGGTTGGCCGGTAGCATATAAACAGTCATGTTTAAACATAGGAGCGATTTATAAATAGCGGTGTGATATTAAACAAGCATTTTAAGATGTTTAGTGCAACTGGAGAATCTCATACAGACTATCTGCACAAAACAACTAAAACGCTTTGCTACACTTTCGTCTAAATTCGACTAATTTAACATTAACGAAGAAAAATCTCACTGGGTGTAGCAAGCTCGAAGCTGCTCACATACCGGTATTAGATTGCATAATAGAGAAGCTTCGGTAAAGATATTTATCATATTTAATTCTATTTTGAGACCAAAAAAACATAAAAAAATACTTGCAAAAGAGGGGCCCTTTTGCAAGTTTTTATTTTATTTACATAGTATCTATTTTCAACAACAAATACGAATTTAAAGTAATGTCAAACTGCATTTGTTTTAAAACACCCCATCAGAGCTAAGCGACAGTCTCTCATTCCTATTCTGTGCGAAAAAAGGAGAAGGGATTGGACAGCTAACACGTCACTTTCGCTTTAGGTCCGTTTTCGCGCCGAACTGTCAAATGACACACTTTAGTATTTTCATGTTTTAATATTCACGTGTTCGACATGATATACGTGAAAATAAAAGTGAAAATATAACTAATTAATGATTCCTATTGCTGTATAATGTGGGTCCATATACACTGCAATCATTCACTATATAGAAAAGATGTATTTTATAGATAACGAAACTCACTATTGGTTCATCCTGCTCCTGCCTGTGCAAGGTACGAGGACATAGGTCTATAAAATCAGACTTCTTGCAAAAAATCGAGGACATTGAGGGAATATTACGATACGATAAATAGATACTTTGCCGAACCCAAACCTGTGAACATGTTATTATCTCTCCCTTACGAACAAACCTAGTCAGTTTTCACCAATCAACTCACAACAACTCTTGAACAAAAACACAATATGACGTAGTAATGACAGCATTTTAGCCCTCCCTGAAGACTGAAGAATTATTAAGTAACTAACATTGTGGGTAAAATATTTTTTCCTAAATAGAACAAAAGCATCCAAGTTGTTCCGATACACTGCTGGACCCAACCATCATAATCAAAAATGTTTCATGTTGAAAAAGAGGCTTGCAGAGTGATGTCCTGTCGCAGTAGTTTTTTACATTCTGAACTCCCGCTCATATCCCTTACCTACCCTTCGTAATCCATCACTACAATCGCACAGATATATTGAATAAGTTGGCTGGGTCATGTTCTAGTAGTGGATCGAAGCGACAGGCATGTTTTTTCCATTTGAAAAAAAATACTATTTTACCCCCAAACTTTGTAGGTACCTAATAATTCTTCAGTGTTCACACTTGTACTCCGACAAAACATAAGTAGAGATTTCGCACCATCAATCAATCGCGTTCAATCACTTTGCCGTGCCGCGCATCATGCCGTGCAAACAGTCCTTTTGCATATAGATATGCACTCCACGTCACGTATTATAGGTGGGCACGAAGACGCCATCACAGACTGCCTGGCCGTGGTCATGTTTATGTCGCAGTTAGTTGGTTAAATCAGACACTTAACTAACTCTCTAGACCGTTAATAAAATGCCGACGTTTAACCAAGTCACTAAAACTCCGTCAGACAAGTGAGTGAACGCAACGGTTAACGAGTTGTCTAGAAACGTTGCTAGGCAACAAGAAATAAACGATATAAATATTTTTTATGTAGGTACATAAGTTTATGTTTTTAGTATTTTTGTTGTTCTTACATGTTCAACCTAACACGAAGGATAAAGAGGGCTCCGCTTCGCTCACCCCCTTTACCCTTCACCTAAGCTACCGCAATTGTTTTACCCTAATATAAACTGTGCAAATCAGCTGTTGTCGTGATGCCATCTTGTTTTCCAACACGCTGGCTTTCGGTAAGACAGGTTGTGAAAAGTTTTCGACGATGCTTTATTTAGATCAAAATGCTAGGTTAAACGTCGGCATTTCATTAACGGTCTAGAGAGTTAGTTAAGTGTCTGATTTAACCAACCACCTGCGACATATACTATGAAGATGATGTCCTCCAAGCCGATACGGCTACGGCGACTGCTAAGGACTAAAGCGGGCATCGCTGGCCCGGCATTAAACGTTCTTCCACACGTTGCGCATTTTAGTGGTTCTTATAATTATAGTCAATAGCTGCAGGTGTGCGTGCTTTGCTTTTCTCTAGTTTACTATCCAGTTCAGCGCGCCGCCGCCGAAAGGTGGCTGGTAAGCAGTGGACAGAGAAAGATTAATCAATCCGAGCAGCTTTATTAGAAGAGCTCTAACACAATTAGACTTCACTTGCTTCGACAAATGGCACCGAACCGAATGGAGTCGCTAGAATTCCCAGAACGGACCGGGAATAAATCAATGGACTCGTTGTCTCTAGAAATTATTGTGTGGACGAAAAGGGTGACTTGGGTGTTGCTTTGTTCGCGGTGTGAGTGAGTAGAGCAAAACATAGGTGTGTGGGACTGCGGTTGCTCACTGGCTCACTGCTCAGGTGGTTTGAACTTTCAAATGCAGTCGTTATTCTGAAACTATAAACAATACGGACCAATGAAAGAGGTTCCAGAATCTATGTTTAGATATATAAACTAGACGAGATGCTCCAAGTTTGAATTAGATTTCATTCAACCTTAATATCTAACAGCAGCGGTTAAACACAAGGTATCCTTAATTTGATACAATTCATCAGGGCACCCAAATATTTAGATCCACCGGATTAAATTCAAGGCTGTACTTTAATTTTACTGGGGTTCTTTCAAAACATTTAATAAAATAAAAATATTATGGAGTATTAGTCACAAAGCCGACGACGGCAACAGTACAAATTAGGTATTTCTCTTTTTCTGGCACGGTCGCTTGCCCGTAACAAAAGAAGTGAGTGGAATACTAAATACTTAGAACCGTTCGTTACGTTTTTTTCCGTCGCTATTTTAGCGACGGAAAAAAACGGCACTGTTTAGTTTATAATATAACCGTTAAATTGTGAACTGGTTTGAACTTGAATTGCAAACGAAATACCAGGGCAAACACTGCGGTAGCTAAGATGAAGACTAGAGGGGCGAGCTCAACGAATAACCCGAATAGTCTTCGTGTTAGGTTGACATGTAAGAACAAAACAAACGTAAATTTTAAACCCTATCGGTCTGGTTTACGCGTAAGTTTATAAACTAACTGTTTTGACAATCTTACGGTGACATATATATACATAGACATAACTTACATATAAGACATAGTGTCAAGCCTTTTAACATAATACGGGTGGCAGATGCACAATGCACAACTGTGCCCACGTAATTGAATATCCGTTTCCATTAAATATTTAAATATTCAGCACATAGCAGGAAGTGGATGAAAAATGATATTTTGCTCGTTGTTATAAAATAAAACTGTTTTCTTTAAGAACAAGAGCAAACAAAATTTGGAATGCAAGTGTATGCCTCCTCAGTATAGCGGTATTTTTTAGGTTGATATGAAGCCGACAGTACTTTTCAGCGGAATTTCGACAAAAAACTAAACAAAAACTACAATAATAATAATAATAATAATAATACCTTGGACACCTTTTACACACATTGATCTAGCCCCAAACTAGGATTCCCTGTATCTTGGGTACTAGACAACGATATATATACTTATATAAAGAAATATTATACTTAGATAGATAAACAACCATGACTAGGGTACAAACATCCGTTCTCATCAAACAAACATTTGTCCCCACCGGGACTCGAACCCGGGACCCTTGGTTTCGTAGGCAGCGTCACTGCCGACTCGGCCATTCGGGTCGTCAATAAGTAATAAAGTTACAATAAACATCTACGTCGACAAACTTATCAAGTGAATAACTTTGGTAGTCGATTTGGAAATCGAAAAATGGACAAACCAATGGCTAAAAGTGATGCCTATTTTTTCCGGCCACCAACCAAACATGTCTTAGACTATGTAACAAACAAAATATTTATGGTCTGTCGCGGCGATCAGAGTGACATTTCTCGGCAGTAACACAGCGGCAGCACTGTTGCGCCGCAATGCCGCTCCCTCATCATCATCCAAGTTATCTCACGCACCCCTTCTGGGGCGTGGGGAGTCGGGGTCAGGTCGACGATCCTCTTCCCGAAGAATCGCCTCTGTCCACTCCTGTTGACAGGTCATCGGATGGCCCCTGCGGGTCGTGGTCTTCTTGTGGCTCTGGTGTGCAGTGGGTGATCGCCGGCTAGGCAACCAGGTCGCGTGGCAGGCGGCGGCGGTCGGACGGGCGCGCGTGGTGCGCCGCCAGTTCGGCGATGTGCGGGTGTTGTGACGCATCCGCACGCGCGAACATGCCCTTCACCAGCCTCTGGACAAACTGGTCCACGGTTTCCCATCTTAGGTCCCTCTGGATTGTCGCGTTCCTCACGTAGCGGGGGGCGCCGACGATGGTACGCAGAGAGAGGTTCTCTTGGGCTCGGAGTCTCCGTTTGTTCGTCTGCGACATCGATCTACAAGACCTTTGTGAGGCGGGATCTCACATAGGTCTTGTAGATCCCGAGCTTTGCCCTCAGAGGGAGGCTGGAGGCCGCTCCCTCGCCGCGACAAAGCAGTAGTGACTCGTGCATGACAGAGACAGCAACAGAATTGATGCGGCAGCACTCATTCACACATACGTTCAATCCTTTTTTGCGATCACTACATTTAGCAAAACCATTCACACAAACATAGTCTTAGGCTTGTGTTTAAACGATCACCAAAACGCACCTATTTTACTACTAATAAATTCTAAACGACCGCCAGAATTAGTAAAAGATCACCAAATTGTGTTTGGATAAATGATCACCAAACTTCTTTTCATGTTTTGTGTACTTAAAAGTTTATGTTTTAAGTGTTTTTTGTTGTTCTTACGTGTTCAACCTAACACGAAGGATAAAAAGGGCTTCGATTCACTCCCCTCTTTACCCTTCACCTAAGCTGCCGCAGTATTTAGCCCTGATAATTATTGCAAATATTGGATTTTCACATGGTGATCATTTACCCATTTTGGGTAGGAAAAAAATATTTTGGTGGTCATTTAAATTGTTCTCATAGTCTAATGTACCACAGTGGTTTTTATCAAATAAATTAAAATTACTTGTAGGTTCGTTCCACTTATTCCGATTTATTGCAGCGAGGGCCTGGCGATACTTTTAATTGCGTCATTGTAAAATATTCGGCGAAATATTTAATATAAACAGAGTGCTCCACGCAGAGCACTCATAACGTGAGAATGGTTATTACCGCGACCATATGGCCAACCGTCACACATACATAACATACTGGGGTGCGTGACTTTTTATTATCGTTTGTTATAAAACCACAGATATCTCAACATAGGAGATAGGGCGTTAAGCCTATTTTGTATGCAAACCGATTGTCGCAAGCTGAATTCACGCACACAACGTATCATTAAATAAACACAACGAACACGCACACATAATAACCACTTACACATTTATCCCTACTCTCGTATTGGTAAACACAGGCAAAGCAGTTCCGTGGCTGTATACGTGCGCATGAGGCGCACATTGTTTCATAAAGCACGCACACAGCACATACAGCGTCATGGACATTAAATTTATTTCCTGTCTCTCTCGCTAGTAGGTAACGCTAAAGAGTATGAGAGAGACGGAATCTGGATGCGACTCAATAGCATTACTTCCTCGGATTATTTCGTTAATCGTGTTGTTTTATTGAAGAAATATTGTATTCTCAGTGAGATGTTATACCCTTGTTATGGAAATTTGTCGAATCACTGCGATTTTCACATAGGACAACTGCACAGGCCGGCATTATAGAAAATAAAGCTAAGTGTTGTCAGTTTTCTAAGGCCACCGGCGCGTGCATTCCGGAATTCTCGCTGAGAGCAAATGAATGCACTGTATGCACACTGAGCATACAAAACGGTCAGCCGCTACGCGTCGGCTTGCCCTCTCTCTAATATTCAACGCTCTGTGGTTATTACCTATCCCTCGACCCTACGGCGGCGACGGAAAATCCTCAGGGATTCTTGAAACACCGTTGCGCTTGTTGTGATAAAATATTTAAAAACAGCGGCTGTGGGCTAGTTGTCTGTCACGCTTTTACAAAAAAGTTTCACATAGCGGCACGCCTTTTCCCATACGGGGTGGCAGAGGCACAATTGTGCCCACTTTGAGCCAGTTATTCAATACTCCATTTTGCGTGACAGGGGGCTAGCCCATCGGCGCAGCTACGGAGTAATGAAGGTTTCCTCACGATTTTTTCCATCACCGTTAGAACGATACATCACTTAAGATAAATTAATTATCTCATTGGTATGGTCAGCAATCACAGATCACCCCCAATAGATACCGTATACAAGGCAAGCGACGCGCACCACGCATTAGCTCAATAGGTATTATACGAAACAAAGCTTGAATGCGCTTCTTCAGTCGCGACCAAGTGTCAGACCTGTGCGTATTGTCAAAAATTAAACCTTAAAAAAATATTTTCCGAAAAAAACAAACCATTTTAATGCCGTTTTGTAGTGTAAAGTGGTGTAGGAAGTCTACCAAGACTTCAAACTTCCAAAGAGATGGTATAACATTCCACTGGTAAGTAAAATCCTCAAAAAATAATTTTATTTTGCCAGTGAAGCAAAGTTCAAGATACAACGGTTCATAATATTCAATAATTAATAGAACTTGCACTACCCGTTGATGTCTTTTGAAAATGTCTCTTTCTCACCTGCGGTGATGAGAATTACTTGTCTTTTTTTAGCAAAATCATGCGATATCACTAGTGTTGTGTAGTGTTTCGCGCTCAAGTTTTTATCGATCTTTTTATATAAATGATGTTGGGATTTCGCCAAGTAAATTATCTTAGTTTGAAAGTGCTAGATTAATGCGAAATAATTGTATTCGTTTGTTGTATTAATACCTTTATGGCGCAGCGGTTGTGGCTCTGCCTACCATGCGGTACTCAGAACTCATATTAGGTAAGTTGAGAATAGCTACTAATATGTATCTTTGTACCCTCAAAATATTATCTACACAGTTATTTTAAGTGTGTTCTGATATAATTATGTAAATAAATTGCTGAATAAAAACTTTTTTTTTTACTTTCTAGCATATCATTTATTTGATTTTTTTAACATAACTTATACTATTATATATAAATATAATGTTAAATCTGTGACTTTAATTGTGGTTCAGAAAATTGTAGGTCTTATGTCGGAATTGATTCAATGTCACTGACTGACACCGTATGTATCGATAAGTGGCTATTTCAGTAATTTCGATGTCGCATCACTAGATCTTCGGTGCTTTCTAGCGCGACCTTGAATTAGCCAATCACACGCCCGCTTGTTTGTTCCCCGCACACCCTTCCTTCCTCCGAATTCGGTGAGTTCGGTCCAGTGCAATTGTCTCATCATGCGGTATCTATTGGGGGTGATCTGTGTCAGCAATCGAACCTGCATCTTATGTCTGAGAAGCAAGCGTGAAATCCATGAGACCACGGAGGGCTTTTTTTTAAAGTAAAAAATAATAATATATCTAAAAAGTTCTGAAATAGTTCTGCTTTTCTTGTTCAACCTTCAAACTTTCAACCGAATAGCTGCAGCGTTAAACTAAGTTTAGTTGGTGTGTCAACGTTATATTAAATTCATCTGACTCACAGACAACTTCAATGCTGTGAGTTACTTCAATTTCGCCTTAACCCGAAACTTTATTTATGTACGTCTCGAAAATATAAGGCGCGGAGAATTCCACTAAAGTAGGCTACTTCGCTGTCTTATTACGAAGCGCCTTGTCAAGAAATTTTCTTGCTTTTTCGCGTTTCCGCTGAATGCCCTTGTTTTCTCTCGACACACATATGTGGATTGTATTCCTTTCCTTGTAGAAAATATCGAGTGGCTGGAAATTAAAAAATACACATGCAAGTACAGCGGAAACAATTTCCAGCTTCTCAGTAATGAATAGTTATTAATTATGGCTTCAATTCTAAATATGTAGGTGAAAATATATCTGCTTTTCTTTAAATTCTCTTTTTAAACAGAGGAAACTGGATATTTATCACTATAGTAAATTATGTGAACAATGATGTCTGAATGAACTAAACTAAAATATTCCATGAAAAAAGAATCTATGGATAGTTTTGACGCCAATGAACGCCAGGAATTTTGACAACTCTCACGTCTGAATCCGCAAGCAAACCAAAGACCAATAATTGCAATCATATGAAAAACTAATGACATTATTTTGTCCCAAGTTTACCACGACTCTGTGTCTTATGCCTTTCGCTAAAAGGTGGTTTGTCATGTGGGGATTGATTATGATAACTCAACCACACTATCTGTGCACCTCGTTAGGTTCCTTGTCCCTAAGCTGCCCCTGGCGTGGCTTCACAACGCATTTTATATTCTCATAATTCCCGGTCAAATAACTTTTCATTCATCCATAATTTTAGAGGCACCAATCAAAAGTTTACCATCATCAAATACAAATACGAATATAAATGATTTATTTCATTTCAAAGAAAATGGTTAACACATACATGGGATCTCCTTCTAAGTATTATAATACCTGTAAGAGGAGATTCCAACAATGATGAACAAGTGGAATCCTCATACATAACTCAGCCAGCTCATAGCAATGTCACAGTTGGTTGGTTAAATCAGATCTTTAACTAACTGTCTAGACTAGACCGTTAATTTAATACCGACGTTTAGCCAAGTCACATTTTGATATAAATAAAGCATCGTCCGAAAGCAGGCGTATTGGAAAACAAGATAGCGTCTCGACAACAGCTGCTTATATCAGGGCAAAACATTGCGGTTAGCATAGGTGAAGGGTAAAGGGGGTTAGCGAAGCGAAGCCCCCATTATCCTTCGTGTTAGGATGAACATGTAAGAACTAAAAAATAATTTTAAAACATAAACTTAAGTACACATAAAAAAAAGTATGTCTTGTTACCTAGGAATTTTAGATAACTCGTTAAACGTTTCGTTGACTCACTTGTCTGACGGAATTTTAGTGACTTGGTTAAACGTGGGTATTTAATTAACGGTCTAGAGAGTTAGTTAAGTGTCTGATTTAACCAACCAACTGCGACATCGACACGCTGTTGAGTTTGGGCCTACACATAGTGCCTTAGGTTAACGAAGCTCTTTGCTTTATATTTTATAACTGCGCATCGCGCAGCTGACAATAGTACATTTCCTATTAGTTCGCAAAGGCTTATTAACGAACCGAGAAATTTACGGCACGAGCCGAGGGCGAGGATCGTAGCGAGTTTCGTAAAAAACCTTTTCGAACGAGTTAGGAATAGATTTTTTCCTCCTGAGAACCCAAAATCAAGCGGCGAAGGTGCTATTTTTAGGTCAGAAGTCGTAAAATATAATTCCCGCTACCAACACCATCCATTAAAAGAGTAGGCGAACCTTCCCATACAAAAGATTTTTCTTACTTAACCTTTCGAGCTCTTGACCTGGTTATTAGGCAGCGCTATTTTGAACCTCGTGCCATTTTAATACAATTCAAAACCTATTACCTAACCTAACCACAGTGGCACCAAAGTGGCGTCACCAGGGCTTAAGGGGTTAAACCTCTTCCAGACTGGGGAGAATAATCACCAAGATTAAAACTTAAAAAAACCGACTCCGATTTATTGCACTTTATTGCGTTGTAGCAAGAGACGCTATTTAGTTGAATGTTTTTCGGAGAGTCCGATCTGTTCCTAACTCTTTATTAATCTGTGGCTACAGTTAAATATTCCCTTTTTTTATAAAAAAATATTTAATAAATAAAAATTGATATGGCACCACTGAAGTATAACCTAACGATCAAAAAAGAATGATCGAAATCGGTTCATAACTGACGGAGTAATCGTGTTACAAACACCAAAAAACAGACGAATTGAGAACCTCGTCCTTTTTTGAAGTTGGTTAATAAAATAGGAATTATGGATTCAAACAGTTCGGGTTATATTCGAGTTTTAGCGAGACTAACGTTTCATTTTTGTAGATATAGATTTTTCCCAGTCATTACGTCAATATAGAATGAAACAATTACAGGCATCGGAATACAAAACTGTTTCTGATTTGCTGTAAAACTAGTGGCTCTATGAGCTGTAGACCTCGCGGGCGATACAGTGCATTTTTTTATTTTTTCTGCCTCCTCACACAAACGATCCCTTGAAGTTTATCGGATGAACAAATGGAATTATTATAAAAACATAACCCGATTGAAATTTCATTCAATACCACATACAAACTTATGGATTCATCTGGTTATGTACATGGAGTATGAAATAACTTTGGAAACCCAAAGCACCGCCATTTTGAAAAAAAAAACTGTATCGACAAAAAAATACATTTATTGTTTTACATTTTACGAGAATCGGTTGATAAATGAAGAGAACAGCGGGAAAACAATTGGAATTATTATAAAACCAAATAAAACTTTATTACTACATACAAACTTATGAATGCACCTGGTTACTAACATGGAGTATGAAAGTATTTTTTTCATTGCTCATCATTGAAATGGCTCACAAAATTGCATAAGAATCGGTTGAGAAACGCGAACGAACAGCTGGAAATCCGGACAAACAAAAGCATTTATTTTGCCCAAACTGAAACGGAGACACTTTGTCGCGCTACGCGCTCGCTCGGTCAATGAACAACTTTCCCCTATAAACCTATGGTCGCCAACGAGTTTTTATTTGATCAGTAAAAAAATATTAGTTTGTGATGTTCCTTTGGGAAAGTTGTTCGAAATGAGGGGTACTACTATCATTCCCCTAAATATGATCAGCTGATTAAAAGATTGATTATTGTTACTTTTGACACTATGGAGTCTATTTCTGTTTCTATAACCGACTGGATGTCGCTCTGTTTGTGCATCACTTTTCCATAAGGATGTAAAGCCTAAAATAAAATCTAATAACGGGCTAGACTTCAACTAAGCACGCCGTGTTTTCAGTAAACAGCTTATCTGTATAAGGATCATGTGCTGTAAATCATGTGAAGTGCCAACTTCAGTTCAGTGACTCCTCCGCAGGGAGGTCACGTTCACGTTTTATATTAACGTCGCTCTCGATTAAAATCTAATACAGCACGTGATCTCTAAGAGTATCTCCTTCCTGATCCAATACAAAGGGTACACTGTTGCCTTGCGCGTTAAATGTAATAATTTTGTTTGGCATAATTAATTTTATCAGAAATTTTGTAACCCTTAATGATCATTAAGAGCCCTCGCCTTATTATGGTATTTTGTGACAGCTAGCAGCACACAGACATATCTCAATGCGCTTGTGTGTGTAAAGTCTGTTGCTTTACTGACGTCGCGACGCCGACTACGCGAAGTTGATACTTTATGCACTTGCCTGCATCACCCGTTCGCCGCCGCCGCCGCCGCCCCGCCCCGTTACCTTCTGTATGCTCTTTTCTTTACGTACTAATTACCTAAATGCATGCAGTGAGTGATATGAAACTAGCTTACCTTGCTTATTTAATATTTCTTGAATGATTTTTATTTATCACCTGATTATCTGACGAGTTTTCTTAAAGTAAGTAATAAAATTATAGGACGATTTAACCTCTTGAATACCACCGTCGTTAGATAACGCCACTTTTCCGTTATAGGTTTTGAATTGTATTACCATGGCATAAGGTTCAACATCACGACACGTCCCAACTTCTCTCGGTTTTAGAGAGGTTAACGACTTTCTCAGGCAAATCAGAACATTAAAAAATGTGATATTTCAAAAGAAGCGAGGACTTCAAATATATTTCTTTCTTTTTATCTTGAAATACTTACTTTGTTAAAAAAATATTTACCAAAATAAATAAAAAGACCATCCCCTCAATTTATATCCGAAACTACTCAACAATCCTAAAATTTTGAAAAATTTATGTTATAGAGGTCTTTTCTTTAATATGACAGAAAGTTATAAAGAAATGTATGGTTTGCATAGGAAGGGCACAATTAAGGACAAATCAGTTTTTTTGTGCGGTAGTAACTCGTTAGCAAAGGACAGGAATCCCATAATGTAGGGTTTTATATTATTTTATTTTTCGTTAATATTTTGGAGCCCTAACATAACACACATATACACATACCTGTGAAAGAAAAAGCGGTTGTGATATGAGTCGGTAGATACCTGAACAATGCCTAGTTGGCTTGGGAAAAAAAACTATGATTAACTTTGTATCCACATCGCAATAGTAGCATCGTAAAGAAAATTAATCTTACTATTGTAAAATAGTCGTAATACTATAAAAAAATAAGTCAATCGATTTAATTTTATAACTATGTATATCAAAGAGGAGAGTATCTTACCATAAACATAAACATTTACATGCAGGCATATAAATTGCTTCTGGCCCCACACTAGGATACCCTGTGTCGTGGGAACCAGAAGCAGCTACTTCACACACATATAAACACCAGACCGGGGTTTTTTTTTTCTTTAGCCGGGGCTCGAACCCGAGACTTCCCGCATTGTATTCAGAGCCACAACCACCACAGAGGTGGTTCTCCATCTTTGTAAGTTTTTTTAAGTATACACCATATAAAATGGGTTCAAAATGTCAGGAAAAAGCAAAGTTCACAAATAATCTCAGTAATACTGGAATTTGACATTACTGTAAGAAATTACCTAATATGGTTTAAAACTATATCTTTGCCCTTTACCCTTTTGCTCACCACCCTGAGCCACCACTTCGCCCAGATATATGTCGTGTGTAGTTCAGAGTTTTACAAATAATTATTAGCTAAAACCACAGATATCGAGAGATAGGTTGAGGGGCGTGGCACGTGCGAACAAATGCAGCTCCGACAGGTTAGACATTAAAAATTCTCGGTAGTCACCGGGCAACCGCAGTGACGAATTCATTTCCGTTGTTTTTCGAAAATGCCGACCTGTGCAATACTCACGTGCAAAAATAGAAGCGAGATTGTGAACTCCAAGAACGCCGGTGTCACATATCACTTGTAAGTCTCATTCCAACTATTATTTCTTCTTAAAACACAATAAATAAACATTATTACGAAAATAAATCATTCGCGGAAAATTCGTCACGAATTGACATTAAAGTGACAATGTCATGTTGTTCTCGCTAAGTTTACTATACATTGCTTGTTTTGTATCTTAATTTCACTACTTATTGCCAAGCTAACATACAATGAATATTTCACACTTATCTAAGTACGAAAGCAAAGATGCATCGTGATACGGAGGCGAACTGTTACACGCACACAGAGACGACATATAGTGATGTGGATAGTGATAGGAGAATTATGTTTTTGATTCGATAGATTTTATCATTCCGCAATTACTAATATAGTTAATGTTATTTTATTTTACACAGTCAGGTCATAAGTTCTGTCACGCAATAAAAACTTTTGAATTTAGAACGCTGGCCACAAAAAAGTTTATTGAATTCGAATTTCGAATTTTTCATGAAAATAAAAATGTGTACTTTTTAGAATTTTCCTCATTTTTAAATATGGAGTGGACACTTAAAGAAGACCGTGTCGCAGTTATTGCGTTGCATCGTTGTGGTTACGCGCCAATCCAGATTTTCGACTTACTGAAAAATTTGAATATAAACAAAAGATTCATTTATCGTACCATAAAACGATACAATGAAGACTCTAGTATAGATGACAGGTCAAGAAGTGGTCGCCCTCGCTCTGTTAGGACTCCAGCAGTGATAAAAGCTGTGAAGGCGCGAATTCAAAGAAATCCCATACGTAAGCAGAAACTGTTGGCCCTTCAGATGGGGTTAAGCAGGACCACGGTGAAAAGGGTGTTAAATGAAGACTTAGGGCTTAGGGCATATCGAAGAAAAACAGGACATCGTTTGGACGCTCGTTTAATGGACCTGAGACTGAAGAGATGCCGCGCTTTGTTGAAGAGGTACGCGGGAAAAAAGCATCGGGAAATTCTTTTTTCGGATGAAAAAATTTTCACCGTGGAAGAGAGCTACAACAAACAAAATGATAAGGTGTACGCACACAGCAGTGAAGAAGCGGGCAACCGTATTCCGCGTGTCCAACGAGGTCATTTTCCATCCTTGCTCATGGTTTGGTTGGGAGTCTCTTATTGGGGCTTAACTGAGGTACATTTTTGTGAGAAAGGCGTAAAAACGAATGCAGTTGTGTATCAAAATACAGTCCTCAAGAACCTTGTGGAACCTGTTTCTCATACCATGTTTAATAACAGGCACTGGGTATTCCAACAAGATTCTGCGCCAGCTCATAGAGCGAAAAGCACACAAGACTGGCTGGCGGCGCGTGAAATCGACTTCATCCGGCACGAAGACTGGCCCTCCTCCAGTCCAGGAAAAGGCCTGCTCAAAGCCTCATCCTGATTTGGAGTCACTCAAGGCATCCTTGATTAAGGCAGCCGCCGATATTGACATGGACCTCGTTCGTGCTGCGATAGACGACTGGCCGCGCAGAATAAAGGCCTGTATTCAAAATCGCGGGGGTCATTTTGAATAAACTTTGTTACCATAAGAATCTATGTTTTATTAAGTTCATTTTGCTTTATAAATGTTTACATAAATAATAAACATGTCTAAATTATTTCATATTGCACATGTGACAGAACTTATGACCTGACTATGTATATTATATATACTGTTATATTATACTAATATAGTTATTTTATTGCTCATAATACGTAAGTTCATTGTTAGTTATTCCAATGATTGCCAAACAGACAGTTTAGATTTTAAGTTTGTTTAAAACCTCGCCCGACGAAGGATAATGGGGTGTTATAAGTATTGATCGGAAATTCCGATGCTTGAAAGCATCATTCATTTCATCAGTCAGGACCGAAGAGTTCACAGTTATTCTACCTTCAGAAACCTCTTTGCCTCTCTTTCTAGCTGTAAGGATTCTGTTGAAAAAAAGAAGAGAGGCAAAGGGGTCTCGTATGTCATATAAATATGTCGTATTTACAAACAATTTACTATTTTATTTATAGAACCCGGCATTGTATACGACTGTCTATACCAGTGTCTATAAATTATAATCTATCGATGATACACGCTGTCCTTGCATTGTCCCAACACTAGCTCGGCTAGCTAGTATACCTGCGGTAGTGTGGGTGTGTTCGGACGATAGGTGCATGACATTGCACTGACCAATAAAAGCGGAGGGATTGATGTACGAGTGGTGTAAATGAATGCGTGTTCTTAGTTTTCGGCAACACTGGTTCCGATACAAGCTTAGCGCCAAGGGCCTATCTCTCGATATCTGTGGCTAAAACAATATTACGACATCTAATAAGAGGCTCTAAAGTAGTCCAACTGAAAATATACTAAAAGCAAGTCATGCCAACCAAAACAGTAAGCTGAAGTATTGTTGTAAGGAAGTACTAATAAGCCATTTCAAGTTAAGTGAAAAAGACTAAACAAGAATAGTTCGGAAGTAAGTATACTTAATAAGGGCATTAACGTGCTCTTTCTCACCCCGTCTCCCACTAGAATATGGGTGGAAAAGCAATTTCACAGCATACAATATCTTAAGTATTGAATTAATAAATACTTGAAGCGTATGTATTTCAAAATGTCTAGATAAACACAACATCTGTCACTTAGCTAGAGATGTGGGATTCTCGAGAACATTCTCGCCACGGGTACTTTGTGGTTAATATAATTATAAGAGACAATCTAAGAGAATTTGAAACATTACCCGTCTTCTGGTGCATTCGGGTAGAAAGGGGTTGCCGGTATGCACTAAACTAAATGATAAACAAAGTTGAAGTTTGACATACTTAACGGATAATGATTGAACTACTTTACGGTTTTCGCCCTTTTTCATTTACTTATGATTAAGAAATTGTTTCATGCCAAATTTCATGATTCTAGCTATCTCAGATGTAGATTTTGAATTAAGACTAAGACCTGCCTGTAGTGAAGCATTCAAGCGCGCCCAAGACAAAAACAGCATTATCTCCGAGGAGTATCAGAAACACTAAATCTCCTACATGGAGCAATGGATATCAAAGGAGAGTGAAATTGTCTTTAAAACAGATAGCGCATCCCTACTATACGTACTTTAAAACCGCTAACAAACTCCAAACACATACTGGAATGTCACGAGACGCTCAACAGACTATACGAGTATAATAAAGTCATATTGCAGTGGGTAAAGGGTCACTACCAGGACCAAAGAAACTGCGAGACAGACAAACTTGCCAAAGCAGGGGCTTAAAGGACGGCAATTGGCCCACAGCCCTTCTCGCTCCTATCAGCAGAAGAAATTAGGAAGAGACTCAAAGCAGCCACAGCTGCGCAACGTAATGAAATATGGGCGAGCAGGAAAAACTGCAAAAACACCCATGTGATAAGCTGTAAAATGTACAATCATATTTGTTTCATGATATGATTTGTTATATCGCAGGGGGGTGTTAAAACAAGTTTCTTGCAGGGGACCCCTTTAATTTATAAAATCTCGTATAGCCCTTTATTTGTTGCAGTAGCAGCAATAGAAATAAACATTCGCATTCTACACACAAGACATGGTATTTTTTCATGCCCTTTGAATATGACCTTCAAGCTGTAATCCTCACCGTAGAAACCTTCATAAAAATTAAATTTGACAATACCAAAAAATAGCCCAGAAATAGTTCTTAATAGTCCACAAAGAAAGAAAAATGGTCCTCTTATAGTTCCGAAGTTATAGCTATAGGTTGGTGAGGATTACACCTTGACGTCAAGCTGTAATCCTCATCTCTCGTGCAAGCAAACGGAAGAACCTATCGACTTGGTTTAGGTTTCAAAAATTAGTCCAGAAATAGTCCACACGGCATGCCAAATTTCAGAAATAGTCCTTCAACGATTCCAGAGTTATTAAGACATCTTGGTGAGGATTACAGCTTGAGCATTTGATATCATCAAATATCTTTGGAACGCCTACGACTTTCAGTTTGAAATTTGAGCTGAAAAATAGTCCAGAAATAGTCAACCGAAACTCCATGATTTCCAGCTGGTTTACTTTGAAGAAGTGCATAAAAAATACAATGTTTAATTTATAATCTGTAATCCTCATCAACCTATAGCTATAACTTCGAAACTATAAGTGGACTATTTTTTAGCATTTTCAAATTTTATTTTCATGAAGGTTTCAATGGTGAGGATTACAGCTTGAAGGTCGTCTTTGAACTGGCAAAAGCTTTGTATATCTGGGCAGAAAATGCTATTTTGATGGTGATTGCGTTAAGCCTGGTCTTTTCCTCCAAAGTACAAAAACAGTGGCGATTGTAAAATTCAATTTTGTTTACTTGTTTCAGGGTTCCTGGTTTACCGCCTATTATAAGTTGGCTCTCCCGTCTAGTAACACAAACACGCTAACTAAAGTTTGGAATCTTATCTGACAAAGGAGGGACAACTTATCTCCACAGTTCAAGCTTCTCCCGTTATTCTCACGACGATATATTTTAATTAAAAAGCCATAAAAATATTATTCCGCAAGGTAAATCTGGGGTCACGGTAGTAACCCCGCCAAAACGAGCAAGCGAAGCGCGCCGGGGCACTAGCTATCTTTTCTCTAAGCGCCTCGTCGATTTTTTGAACCCTTTTTGTCAGCACTTGGGTTTGAATAAAAGCAGTTAAACAAAATTTTCGGGATATGATGTCAGTAGTAGGCTTAATATACATAGAAAGTTTCAATAGCATAGCTTTTATACTTTATATTTTACTGATATCTAAAATATCCCGATTTCGTCACTGACTCACTCACTGATGATCATCAAAATTCTTAGGGTACTTCGTCAACTCTTAGAAAGCTGTAATTTGGAATGTAATCTAGTATCAGTAGACAAAAAACAATACAAATCAAAAGCTTCGAATATTTACCCTTAAACTAGGGGATGTAAGTTTGTATGGGACTTCCGCAAATTTTGATGCTAGAAGTCTGAAAATTTATACAGAGACTCCTTGTTAAAAATAAATACATATTTCAGGATTTTCAGTAAATCACCCCCCACCCTTTAAATTAGTGCATGGAAATTTGTATCCCTGTTCCCCTACAAACCGAATTTCATGCTAGAGATCTGAAAATTAAATAAGTACACAGACTTCTTAATATAGTATATTGCAAATAAGAAAATACGTGTTTCAGGCTTTAAAAAAACATCCATCAACCCCTTAAAGTAGGGATAGGGCTCTCATCCGGTTTCAGATTATTAGTACAAAGTTAAATGATAATTTTACTACACTTTGTACTTCGTTGATAAGTACACAAACAACAATAAATTCTAAAACTTGGAATTTTTACCCCCTACCCCCTAAACTCGTGGATGGAAGTTTGTACGAGACTTCCGTTTGATGATAGAGGTCTGAAGATTGATAAAGGGACTCCTTGTTATAAATAATAAAACAACTATTATATGATTTTTAGTAAATCACCCCCCACGCTTTAAATTAGGGGATGGAATTAAGGGCATGCAAAACGCCTAATTTATACCCAAACATCGGGCTAAGAATGTTGTCAAATCGCGAGTTCGGTGCATTTGAGGCCAGTGATATATTGTTGGGTATCCTATATCAATAGGATACCCAACAATATATCACTGGCATCAGCCACTGCTGATTCCAGATTCCACAAGCATATATTACGAATCGGAAAAGGCAAAGATGGAAGTGGTCTATGAAAAAAGCACCTCTGATGTGCAAGAAATACACCCAAAAATAAAAGTAACTAACAATGAATACATTTTTCTCCTTACGCCCATTCCATGTGACGGTAGGGAACCGGCCAAGCCACATATCTGACATATACATGAGATCGGATAACTTTTTGACAGTGCGAGCCATATGGTCTCGTCTTGGCAACATTTTACATAAAAATGTTTTTGGAGGGTATAATATTCTTTAAAATTTCGACGGGATATTTAAGTTGGTTGAGTACATATCAAAGCCAATTCGGATTAATCACTCAATCATCATTGTAAAATATGACAGGACAGCCTCTTTTTATGTCGCCGCCTAATAAGAAATATCGCTGTTATATAACATTCTAGTTTATAGCAACGTTGTCAGAATTTGCGTAGCAAAAACAACTTTCAGATTTTGTCCTAAAAAAGCACCATCTTTTTATACCAAAACTAAAGAATGAAAAACTCAAAAGTTATATTTTGAACATACAAAACAATATGCCGAAAGAGAATCTAAACTTTTTAACCGTGGCTGCGATTCAATTTCGTTCACCGCTGGAAGGCCAGTAAAACCGCAATAGTACGATGGAAAATCATGATCGACAAGGGCGCTGTGAAAATATATTGTATTGTAATGTGATTCAATTGTGCGCTGGCTGGTTCATGTTCATGCTCGAGCGACGAAACAATGCAATTTCGCTGCTCAGGCATCAGCTGTCAGCTCTAGCATCGCACGTCCGGGTGCGTTTTCAACTCTACGTCCCATACACACGCTGCACAGTTCAAAGTTTCGCATTTATGCATACACGTAGGTACAGTTGCGTTTTCTTCAAGTAACATGTTATGTTGATAATTTTCCGGTATCAGGTATTTCGTGCGTCGTAGGGACTACTATCGTTAACCCAGGCGATAAATTCTCCTGTGAGCGACTATACAAGTTGTCAGAAGGTATACCTAGTAGCTATTTGCGGAGTTTCTAGCAAGATAGCTAGAAATCAGAGTTTCTGTGTTCAGCCGAATGTAAATTGGGCTGTGGTGGGAACATGAATTGCGAGATTGGAGGAGGCTTCGCTTTTAAGATAGAAATACTGGGTTCAAAGATCGACAGACAAAAATGAGATAACATATTTGTCTGTTTGCTGTTGTGTATTTAATGCTTCATGTGCCGGTAATTGGATGGCCAAAGTTTTTTTATTAAATATTGATGTATAAGGGCTGAAAATAATTTGGGAACCTGTAAATATCTGGTAATAATCCACTTTGGTGGTCAGTTTACCAAATTAAAGTGCACTCAGGTCGGACTGGACACAGCAGGTCGCATCATGACATGAACCTTAATTAATTGGCCATTTCTATGTCGGTCTAGCGTCATGATTTGTGAGAGAAATGATAAAAAAAAACGTTAATAAATAAATAAATAAAAACAATATCAAAAGAGTATGTAAAACAAATTTACATAAATTTATTTAACAGAATATATAAAAAAGTTCCATTCAACGCAATTAAATTAATGAACAAACTTTATGTAAGCGAAACTAATATATGACCTACAGTAACTCAATAAAGCAATTAAACCAAATCCCAGTATTTTTTGTCAGTAATGTTAATTACCTACCTAAATTCTGACAAACTATTTCCGCGATGTACTTAAAATATGTACTTTTTTAATTAAGTAGCCAGGCTACAGGTCAGCCCCGACAAAATGCTCTTCAAATACTTCATAACTGTAACATGTAGTTATACATAATATGAAATTCACAGCAAAACAATTGCAGTACTAATCCTTCACATAAAATTATTGCAACTAGGATGAAATTTCTACGAGCTCTATGCCTTGCATTTAATTTCTTGGAAGAGCACGGCACCTATACGGATTCGACCTCCCTATGTACGATGTGGGTTAGATATATATCTTACTTATTGAAATTGATATAATAATATTGTATTTCCATGTACAGATACAGAGGTATTTCACGCTAGAGGTAATAAAACTAATCCAATGAATTCGTTACTTGATTAGTTTAGTGTAAATGGTAGAAAATATTTATGGTTGATGTTTAGGCGTCTGTGTCGTCAATATTTCTGGATCGCTTTATTTTGATAAAGAACGAAAAGCAATAAACTGAGATGATTTCTCAAACGATACCGATGAAACCGAATAACCGAAGCTTCAAGATCTTTCAAGACTTCGACCTTAATTTCTATAGAAAAAAAAAACTATGTAAATCTAACAAATTTAATTAGGTGAAAGCAGTTTAGATAAAGAAAATAAATAACAAATAGACTTGTAATTGCATAGATTTTAATATTATATTTTCCTGGCTTTTCTATCTCTTCTCAACAGAGAACTAGCGGAGTATTTCAAGTGCGAGTCGGACTCCGACATGACGGATTCCGCACCATACAAGAAAAAAATAAAAACACGACGCTTGTATGGTGACCCACTTTTTATAATTATTATATTACCTGCCAGAACCGTTTCGTTTCGTCGCATTTAGTCCACTTCTTATTTGGTCCACTGAACTAAAATATACCTATAATAAAAAATATACCTTAAATATACCTAAAATATACCATTTCTCGAAAAGTTGACTTTGCGAAACGTCCACTTCGCAAAAGGTCCACTTTTTTACATGTCTTCTCGATTCTCAGATGGTTTGGCAGAGGCAAGATAGCTATGCGATACAGTATCACACCTTATCTCAGATGTGAATAGCGACACCTCTCAAAAATAGTGACACCTGCCAACAAAAACATAAAAATGTGTGTAGTAATGCGCCTGCCACCCCATCTTAGATACGATGTGATACTGTTTCGCATAGTTATAGTGCCTCTGCCACCCCATCAGAATCGAAGAATCGAGAAGACATTAGCCCTAGCTATAGTGCCTCTGCCACCCCATCAGAATCGATGAATCGAGAAGACATTGCTGAAAAGTTGACCTTTCGCGAAGTAGACGTTTCGCGAAGTGGACTTTTCGCGAAGTAGACGTTTCGCGAAGTGGACGCATCGAGAAATGGACCAAGTGGACCATATCAGAAGTGGACCAAACGGGACGATACGGCTTACCTAGACTACTTATCGGAATTTGACAAATGGGTACCCTTTGGAGCATCTTGATTGTCTACTGGTTATTACCAGTAGACAGTACTCCCTATTGGGAGTAAAGTCATGTATTAAAAAATATTTTAGATCAGGGCCTTGTTGGGTTTCAAATTAAAGAGCTTAATTAGCAGATTCCAAAAAATATATATACGTGCTGTTGCTCGCTTAGTCGAATTGTCGCTCTGACTCTCATAGAAAAACCTATTAACGTACTCATTTGCCGGAGCCGAGGTGCGCCCGCTAGACTGCGGGCGAGCGAGCAGGCCGACAGTCCGTCCATGCCTTTGACGACCCGAATGGCCGAGTCGGCAGTGCCTAGCCTACGAAGCCAAGGGTGGGGGCAAATATTTGTTCGATGAGAACGGATGTTTGTACCACAGTCATAGATGTTTCTCTATCTAAGTATAATATTTATCTATATAAGTATGTGTATCGTTGTCTAGTACCCAAGTTACAGGGAATCCTAGTTTGGGGCTAGATCAATGTGTGTAAATAGTATCCAAGGTATTATTATTATTATTATATTATGCCTAGCCGCCGGCTGGTGGCAGTACGTTGTACGTCAAGTAGCGACCTGAAGTATACAGCATACCTTCCTGTCTACATTAAATCTAGCAGCCAGGATGCCAATTGATAATGCAAGTTCTACCTACCAAAGCCAAATTGGAACCCGAATATGCTAAAACGTGTGTTATTGAAAACGACATGTTCAGTCTAGACTGTGTGATGTGTGTTTTACTCAGATATCTCTATCTATCTACCTATCGTTATGGGCAATTTAATCATAGGTCCCTAATAATAACAGGTAATTAATAGGACTAATAACATAGTACGTTGTACGTAACTAGGTACTATTTATCTGGTTCTGGTATGTGTAGTAGCTCTAGATTCTCAGGTATTACCTATCTTTCCTCTCAATAAATTCGAAATAAAGTACCTTTTGGTATATTGGTATACCACCATCAAAATCATAACTGGGACAAAATTATCTTATGGTAAACGCATAACGATAACTTATACATAGATTACTTCAGGGGGCGCTAAATGCCGTATTTAACAGTAATAGATACGGCGTCTCTAGGCGTTTTCCATAACGGTAAAGGTCCCTGAAATTCCTCCTCCTAGCTAATTTTAAATTTATTTAGGTAGGTACCCTCCAACCTGACAAAGTCGCAGGCGTAGGTTTAATAGTTTAATGTAATAGGAAGGTATGCTAAAGTTTTTACTGCAACGGATCTTGCTTGACCATACTTAACTTAACGGAATGCACAGAATGCTTCACCGAATAGACAGACTGCCTCTAAAATAAAGTGCTGCTTAAAAGTCATACTGGTGCGGCGCTGTGTCAGTTCCCGAGCGAGAAATAGTTACAGCATGCCTTGAGTATCCTTCAAACTTTGAGTTGTAGGTTGTACATAAGGGCTTTCAGCTTTTATTATCGCATACACAATACGCAATGCCCCGTCCCGGTCAGGCGGGCGGCATTTTAAGAGGCGCCGACAAACGTCGTTTGCGCGCGTGAAAAGTGTCCTATAATAAGTTAGTAATGGTAGGTACACATCGCTTCACGAATTATGAACAGTGGCCTTGAATGCGCTCAAGTATTTCTTTAATATCTGATATGCGCAGTAAGCCCCGCCATTTTAGGCTCATTCACACAAAGTATCTACCTAGTAACGGCCACCACATCTGCCGCCGCATGGGTCTTTACACTAGTCTAGCGGACTTTTGCCATCTTTTTATACTCTTATATACTTGGGGCTCCCATACACAGGAATTAATTGTGCTTTCTACCACAGATGGAGCCCCTAAAGCGAGGTGAGCGAGATAATGAGAGGAAGACTTTGTCAGCGAGTGGTTGGCATCCGTTTCGTCATATCCAGTCCGTTATCCTGTGTTTATAGAACACTTTAGCAGTTTTGAATCCGTTTATTATAAGATTTTACTTATTATAGATATAAAAAACACGCTACGATTTGTTTGCGGTTCGCACATCGAAAATACTTTGTTTGGACGTCTCCGGGAGGGGGCAAAGGATGCGTTCCAAGAAGCTTTTATTTAACGAACGCGCCCGACGGAGAGTATTTAGGTACGAGGTGCTCGTCTTGTGCGTAGATGGCGCTGGGGGTCCCGCGCTACAACACTAAATTTGTAAACCTCTCATATTCCCCTTTTTGCCAGTGATATACTTGCTCATGGGATGGTTGTTATTTGAGAGAAGCGAAGCAGATAAATCGAACTCAGTTAACCTATAAATAATAGGTAACTGCAATCAACATCCCTTTCAACATATATATCTAAAACAAAGGGATAAATCATCTATTGTCGCCGCGTTCGTTAGCGCTGAGGCGCCGGCGAACAGACGGTCGTGGCGACAATCCGTGCATATTTTTTCCATCTTATAGGATTGTGCTCTTATTGGATATCTAGTAGGTAGGTAGTCACACCACAACGTCACAGTGTAAAGAAGTAATTAAGTAAGTAAGTGGTTTATAGACTGTGACAACGTTATGCAGTACCTGCCTGGGGGCCTACCGCGCAAGCACCGTCGGCATCTGTGACGGCTTAATTTTGACAGCTTCGTGCAAGAATGAACTTTAACAAATATGACAATATGGCAAGTCAATTCAAGCGTCGGTATCGGGATCAAGCCGACGACGGGGCTTGGGCGGTAGGCCCCGGTCTAGTAGGTATCTATGACTTCTGCTGCTGGTGAATTGGTAGGTTAGTCTGAAATCAATGATTCAACTAGGACTTGTAGTGTAGTAGAAATCGTAGATGTCTTTGTTGTATTGGTAAGGGTATGGGAGAAGCAGACGGGGAGCAGACGACCAGGCCGTGCAGCGGGTTTGATTTAAGAAGAAGATATCTTAATAATATGACGTCTCTTACATTGTGTAGGACTACCTACTTTAGTTATCTTCGGCCAATCATTTCTTAAATACCTTGAAGGTATTTATATACACATTACAGAAATCATTGAAGACTCGTTAAATAATATCCCGTAGATCAAATGCATAACAGTCTCTATTAAAAATACTAACATAGTTTCTTTTATATTTATGAATATATATGATCTTTTATCATTATTTTAATTGAAATTAATGGTTTTATTAATGCAGCTCTTATTTTTTTCTTTACTCCATATTTTGTTCGTTTTACATCTGCCGGGCGTCCCGCAAGACGCGACGTGAGAACTTTTTTATGTCATTGAGCTGATCTGATGATGTTTTTTTTTAAAGGGAGTTCTAATAGTTCTCTTAATCCCTCACAGCGTTGCAGTGTCACGGAATACTAATTTTGTAATTATCACCCGACTCCATTATGTAATATCTCTAACAATTAGGCTCTTAATAGCCATTCTTAACTTTTAAGAGTCAAATCACTAGAAGGTCTATTTATTGAAGAACTAGGGGAAACTACCACTCAATGACGCGTTAAATAAAATGAACAGACTCAGAAACATTTCGATTCAATAACACAGCGATAAGTAAAAAGAAGTAAAATAATATTTAAAAAATATATTTTATGTAAATTCTCCAAAAAAATAAAATAACTTTAAATTCAATCAAACCCATTAATTACATCTCACAATGCATTATGATATAAAATCATGCTGCGAGATTTACTTGTGTAGATGTAGTTACCTATCTATTTTACGCAATGTGTTGTTGAAATGACAGAAGATTTTCGTGATATTGAATTGACAGAAGATGTAAATCTCGCAGCAAGCTTTTTTATAATGCAATTCGGCGGTATTTTAGGCAACAGTTTTTGTTCTAACAACTTTGTGAAATTATCGGAGTTCATTTGGAGTGTGCCATCTACCAAACCGTATTCGCTTCCACCATTAAGTATTACTCATCCAAGCCAGTTATTTAGCTCTTTTTACCCCCTTATCCGTAGCAGACTGCCAACACCTTTTCACGATATAATGGGCATGGACCCAGGTTTTTTCAATACATATCACTGCTTTTTTGTCAGCATCTAGTAAATCATTAGCTTTCATACGGAATAAATATCTAGTTCCCAATACCAGTATGTAGGGCCTCACGATTAAAGTCATTGTTTTTGATATCATTTTTGAATCGATATCCCAAAAACTATAATTTGTCTTAATGTGGTCTCACTTTCTTCAAAATTCAAATCTCGCTTAGCAGGAGCCTTTATTTTTTTCATAATAGGAATTTCTTTCCGCACGGTATTTATATCAATTATATTTCTCAAAGCTGATATATTAAAGACCTCCAGTGATAATTATTTTTTCTCTTCGCTGTATTTTTGTCGGGGTTTATAGTTTAAAACCAGCCCTTAGAATTTTATTGTTACCTATTTGTATTTGAGAATGTATTTTTGACCACTCGAGTGGAGGCGATTACACTGAAAGCTTTGCTTGTAACTTTTGCTTTTAATTTCAGATATCTATTCTATCCCGTTCTGTTTAGTCTCCGATACATTCTTAAGGGAATTATTTACTCCGCTAAGGGAAACTCTTCAAGTCTTCTCACTCCTTTTCAAAATAATTTACTCATCTTTTCCAGTAATTAATGAGTGAACGTGTTAATAATATGTAATTGAGTGACATTACAAATTATTATATTGTTACTGTGGGCTACGTTTATGCAAACGAAGCAGTATTATCTTCATGCAATTACACTCCTAGTAATGTATATCCTTATTTCTCACCTTTATTCTTGCCGTAGTTACTTTTGTGACAAGCTACACCCTGGCAAGAAAACCAAGAAAATAAATGTTGGCAATATTTACAGACTGCTGCGGGGTTTTTAATGAAATATTAAAACACGCAGTAGTCCTCTAATATGTCACTTATGTTGCCATTTTTTTCTAGGATTTCTTGGCAAGTTATAACCAATATAGGAAAAAGTGGCAACGCCAAAGAAAGTTAGATACAGTAAAGGATAGGTAAAAAATCATGAGCCCTAACAAATGTTACGTGGTAATAATTTATTTTATCTACAGACTTATCAAAAACCCTCTTTACTGCGTCCAAAAACCGTACGTTACGACCAGCATAATGATATACTACTTGTTAAAAAACTCATTTCTTATCTGAATATCGATACATATTGACCATAATGTATCAATTAATAATTCACAATTCTTTATTGCACATGAATATTTAAAAAAGTTACGCGAGCTTATCTCTAAAAAGAGATTTCTTCCAGTAAACCAAGGCATAACAGAAATTGGTATCATAAAAGGGTAGGCAGTGCACAATAAATACTATAACGAAATCAATATTTCGACATATTATGACATTCAAATTTCGAACGCCGATGCCCGTTTGCGCGCCACCCAGTTTGTCTGTGAAGTGGGTACTACCGAAATCAAATCAAATCAAATCAAAAATCATTTATTTCCATAGGATGTTGTTACATCACTTAGATCCGTCATTACATTTTTTTGGGTGAGTTCACTAACACAATGGCGGAATCTGTGGAGAAGAGCTCACCGAAGAAACTCCACAGTCGTCGCATCTTTTGCGTTTCCTTTTTTAAATAAAATATTGTCAAATTACAAAATGAATGCTAATTATATATCGAAACAGCCTGTTACTCAAACAATCTATTCCCATGGACATCTGTCCTCTAAGTAATCAGATATCCTATAGTAACCTTTTTTATACAATTTCTGTTTTATTATTATTTTAAACTTGTCTAAAGGTAAGTTTTTAATATCAGTAGGGACCTTATTGTAATAGCGTATACAATTGCCTTTAAAAGAATTACTAATTTTATGTAGTCGGCTTACATAAGCAACCAACTTGTCTTTATTTCTAGTATTAAAATTGTGTATATCACTGTACTTCTGAAAATTAGTTATATTTATTTTTACATACACAAGATTGTCATAGATATATTGAGACACAAATGTCAGAATATTGATTTCTTTAAACTTTTCCCTCAGTGATACTCTAGGCCCTAATCTATAAATTGCACGAACAGCCCGTTTCTGCAGAATAAATATACTATTAGCATTCGCAGCGTGACCCCACAATAAAATACCATAGGTCATTAGACTGTGAAAGTAACTAAAGTAGACTAGTCTAGCGGTGTCTACGTCGGTAAGAGCTCTAATTTTTTTAACTGCGAACGCTGCCGAACTCAGTCTGTTCGACAATTTATTTATATGAGGATCCCATTGTAGTTTGGCGTCTAAAGTAATGCCCAAAAAGACAGTCGACTGCACAAGGTCCAATCTCTGTCCTTTTATAAATATGTCTGTAGTTACCGGGTTCACATTGGGTAACACGAATTTAATACATTTAGTTTTCTTTTCATTAAGTAATAAATTGTTAACAGTAAACCAGTTCACTATACTAGAGATAGCATTGTTTACCTCGTCATAATTTGATTGCTGTCTTTTAACTTTAAATATCAAAGAAGTATCATCGGCAAACAATACTAACCCATGTTTTGCTTTAACAAGGTAAGGTAAATCATTAATATATACTAAAAACAAGAAAGGACCAAGAATTGAACCTTGCGGTACGCCCATACTTATTGAAGACCCAGGTGATCTTTTCCCATTAACATCGACCATCTGAACCCTATCTGTTAGATATGACTCCAGAAGGCCAAGTGCCTGATCTTTTACACCATAATGGCGTAACTTCCTGACAAGAGTGTCATGATGGACGCAATCAAAAGCCTTGGATAGATCGCAGAAGACACCTATTGCATCCATTGCGTCTTCCTAGGCATCAAAAATATTGTCGATTAGTTCAACACTAGCATCGGCTGTTGAACGACCCTTTGTGAAACCAAACTGAGCAATATGAATTAAATTATTGAGATAAAAATGACTTTGCAATTGATTAAGTATGAGTTTTTCAAATATTTTGCTAAGCGTTAGTAGTATCGATATGGGTCTAAAATTGGTGGGGTCTGATGTACTACCAGCTTTGAATAAAGGTATACTTAAATATACTATACTTTACTTAGTTTCATCAAGTCAGGAAACACACCATTATCTATACATTGATTAAATATACAACAAAGGTGAGGTGCAATACAATCTACAATGGAACTAATAATTTTTACTGATAGACCATGGGCGTCAGCTGTCTTTTTCATTTCCAGGGATTTAAACGCTTTTACAATGTCTTCATTATTTACGTGCCTAAATTTAAAATCTGTTTTACATTCCTCAAAGTTTTGTTTAAGTATAGATTCAGCAGCAGCGGGAGATTAATTTAAAGACTTGGTTGTTGAAACTGGAATGTCCGTAAAGAAATTTTCGAAAGCTTTTGCTACTTCTAGGTCTGTACTTAGCAATTGATTATCTATCTTAAACTTGAAGTTATTATGTGTAGCTTTGGCCTTTCCAGTCTCTCTGTTTATAATTTGCCAAGTCGTTTTCATTACATTGCTACTAGATTCAATTTTGTTTTTAATGAAATTAGATTTAGCTACGGCACAAACGCGTTTAAACATTTTTGAATAACTACGAACATAATCTAGAAAGGCCGTATTTTTGTTATATGATTTCTCTTCATAAAGTTCATATAATCTTCGTCTGCTCCTATGAATTCCAACTGTCGCCCAATCACTAAACAAAGCTTTGTTATTAACTTTTATAGTTTTTGATTTAAATACCGTATCATATTCATTTTTGACAAGGTTAAATACTGAGTTGTACAACAAATTTGGATCGTCACTGTATGGTATTTCCCATAGGTTATCTAAAATCTAAAATATCTAAAATAGGAATAATCCTGTAGTGTTCAAGCCGAGTGTCACTAACGGGCACACATGTAATATCCTCTTTTTGGTCCTTTTTTATTTTAATATTTAATATACCTATCTGACCAGAGTGATCAGAGGTTAATTTATTGATGACCGATTTGAAAATGGGCGTAATGTTAGTAAATATATTGTCAATGCAGGTAGCAAATGTTGCAGTAATTCTAGTAGGCTCCAAAAACAGATAGTTCATGTTGTGACATAAAAATAAAGATTTTAATCTAGTACAAATATTATTATTCTCTAACAGATTAACATTAAAATCACCACAAATTATAAAAATTTTGTTTTTATCGCTGATTTTAATCAACACTTCATCCATTTTCTTTTCGAATAAATCAAAGGATGAATCTGGTGGTCTGTACACGCTCATTACAATAAGTTGTTCAAGTTCAATACAGGCTATTTCCATGGCACGCTCAACAGACAGGCTCACTATGTCAACTCGTTCCTTATATTTAAAACTATTATTTACAAGTATTAAGGAGCCACCGCGATCAGCTGTTTTTCTGTTGAACGAACTAGCAACGTGGTGGTTATTAAAGTTGAACATGAACTGATAACTCTTTAAAAAGTGCTCTGTTATACATAAAATATCAATATTAATTCCAATTTCCAGTTCTTTACTTAACATGCACTGTATATTTTGATGAACCACGTTTGAAATATTCTTACTTTTACATTTTCATTACTAGTAACTTGATTTAATGGGCAAGATGAAGGTATATTTATACAAATATTAATATTACTGCCAGAGTTACTCTCTGTTGTCCTATGGGTTAATTTAAGGAGCTTGGAACAGATTCCAAGGAGTACATGTCATTATTAATACACTGCTCAATAGAAGCAGGCGTTTCATTAGTCAAAAACTTGACTGAGTTCAAAATAAAATAAGATAGTGACTGTGCTATCTGTTTTGTATAAAACCTAGATAGGTAATACCTATCCTTAGTCAAATAAAAATATTTTCCAATACAAATATTGGTGTCTATGAAATGAAATTTTTCAGTATGACGACATGTCAATGTGTGTATAAATGTATTATAATCATGTCTTATATGATTTTCATGTTGTGACAAAGATTGGCTGAAGGGAAACGCAAACAAGATTATTCTATCTACATTTTGTAAAGAATTTAATTTGGAAAAGTATTTAGTAATTAGTTTTTTAGATACATTTTCCCTTCTACCAATTAAAATAATTAGGGTGGTTGGTTCTAAAAACTGCGATGACAACACTTTGTTTAATATTTGTGAATATGTGGCGCCAGGCATACAGTTATTTAATATTGCCTGGCCCACGCGCTGACTAAGTTGTAAACCCATATTTTTTCCAAGTTCATCGCTGTACATTATATACCTATCCTTTGTCCGAGAGAAGGAGGCGTTATTGATAACACTATTAGTACTCAAGTCGACTGACGGCGGCGCTTGGGTCAGTATCAGCTGTTCGGCCGGCTGCTCGGCGGGACACACGGTCGGCACGGAACAGTCCGCTGGAGCTTATTTACAATCACAGATGTGATTGTCGGTCAAAGATATGAAAGTGTCATAATTATACTTACACGTCTCAAACAAACTATTCATAGCCGACACATGTTCCTTAATTTCGTATTGTGCTGACTCATATTTACGTGTAATACTTTGTAATGATGAGTTTAAAATATGCATATCTGACTGGAGTCGCCGTGTGTCACATTCGTACTTTTCTGTAGTTTTTTCCAAACATAATCTACAATCATCGATTTCGTTAATTAATTCGACACGTTCCTTGCTACAATTTACATTTTTACAAAATATTTTATTTCTATTAGCTAGTTTTTGTGTTTTTTTATATAATTATTCAATTTAACATATTTCTTTAATTTATTTTTACTACAGCTCATAGTGGTTACTGATTGCGATCTATTAGGACTATCACACGTGAGATCACAAGCTGTTAGGTCAATAGTTGGTATGCCAGTTTGGCTCATGACCTCATTATATGTTCCTCCCGCTCGCTGAAAACTTGAAGCTCGTGGTGTGCCTCTGCAAGCTGTTGTTCAAGTGATTTTATGTGTTGCAATGCTACGTGGTGGACATCATGACACTTGTAAAATGAGTCGACTTGGTGTTGTAGTTCATCTCTCTGGGCACTGAGATCCTGGCATTGGATGTCCAACTCACTGAGCTCTTCTTTTAGCGCCGAATTTTTCTTAATTTGCTTTTCTATCTCCTCTTCACACTCATCTCGCTCTCGTAGAAGTATTTCACAAAGCTCTTGGCTCTTCTTGAGCTCCAGCAAGGTCGCTTTCAGCTTCAACTCCACATCGCGTGTGCTCATCTTGCTTCGGGTCAGCATTGCACCCTTTTTCGCCTGAAAAAATACCGCGAATAGGTGGACCGGGTGGAATACTAGCGAACACTAGGGAGTTTATTGCACAATGAAGGTGTTAAGTGTGTGTTTTTGTTGAATGTGGCAGAATGTTGCGTCTTCAACTTTGCTTCCGCTTTTGCCAAGTAAAGAGAGACAAAACGGTACCTGAGTGAGTGTACGGCAAGTGTTTCAGTTATATGAAGGTTTGTTTAGTTTGTTACGGGTGTGAAAGGTGAGATTATTGCTATAAATACAGAAATAAAACGATACTTCCCCCGTTTACGTCGTTGCTATTTGAACTGATTTTGACAGTTCAATCGGCCGGTACAATCGGATCGGAATCGGTCTTGTTTTTTCCAAAGCTTGTATGTTTGCACAGCTGTTTCTTATCTACACATTATTTAATCACTAATTACTACTTAAATTAAGTTTACTCGTGCAGAAAAGCAATTTTGACTAATTTAATTGAAATAAAAACTACAGAGCTGTTTACATCGTCAGCTATTCGGTCTGGGGTTGCCAGCCGAAAAAAACTAAACAAGCCGAACAAGCTAAACAAGTACAAAGCCGAACAAGCTAAACAAGTGCAAAGCAATGATCAACGCCACAATACCGGTCGAACATGCGGTTCCTTAACACATCAAAGAGAGCTTATGATATGTGTGTAGATAAACTAGGGTAAGTAACTGTACATAATTAGGCATACTATCAGTATCAGTCACATAAACTACTATAATACCTTTGCCTATACAATACTTACCTTAGAATTCAATCAAATAGGTACCTAATGAAATCATAACATAACCACATCCAAAGGTATTATGTGATACAGGTTTCAATACTCTTATATTTATCTATAACTTTACTGAGCATGAGCTATCTACATTGCTATGCCACAGAATTATCTATAGCTAACAAACAACAGGCAAAAAGTTACCTTAGTTATTCGGGTTTTTCGTAATTAATAACTTTATGAATCGGTGATTGCTAAACGATTGCCTCAGCAATCAGCAAAGGAATAGCTAATCGAGGTTACAGCTGGATTATTAGTTCGTAGCTATATTGAAGGTACGCTACGCTTCTAACTTAACCACAAATGAGGTGGAACTACCATCTAACATAAGTTGTAGTGGTTCAAGAAACTTAGTTGAACAACTTTGATTTAGTATTAGACTAGTTAATTGCCTATCTACTTTGTTGAATTATGTAATTGTTACGGTAGCTCGATGTAAATTATAGCTTGATATTATTGGCCGTTTTTTAATATATCTGCATAACGGATTTGAGCCGGTTACACATTAGGTTTTAAAGATTGTTACACATTGTATTTTCTCATCAATCAGTACCTTTTTATGCACTCAATTAAGACTTGTAAATTGTGTGCAAGTTAGCGGCTCCATAATTGTTATTGACAATGACTTACTAATAACAAAACCAGGTTCATGTAGTTGTGTTGAGATACTTGAAGCTTAACTATTTTTGTTAAAATTAACTTCATACTGTTTAATTTTAACAAAACTGTGTCGTTATCATCAAAGTTTCAGTTAGGTTATTGGTAACCATATGTTTGATAAAAGGCTACAATTTGTTTGTCAGTATGTAACAAAATTGTTTGGTTATAACCAAAATTTCAGTTAGGTAATTGGTAATCAAATATTTGGTTACAGGCTACAATGGGGTATGTCAGTGTAAAATATCAAATCAAGAACTTCTTGATAAATCACTTCACTTGGCTGATCTTAGAACATTGCAACTAAGTTGAAGTTAAATAAAACAACCAACTTATCACTTGATCTGGTATAGTTGTTCAATGTTACACAAAATATTTTTGGTTTATATACGTTTCTCGGTAACAAAACCATATCGCGATCTAAAATACATACTACGCCATCTATCGAACTAAAAGTAAACTTTCTCCGTTATATCGATTTTGCTTAGAACAGTCAGTATGTAACACAGATACTTGCTATAATCAGATACTATAATACTATAATCAGATACTATAATACTATACAGCTATAATCAGATACTATAATACTATCTATGATCAGATACTATAATACTATCTATAATCAGATACTATAATATGGTATGTAAGAAAACTGTTTGGTTATTACCAAAATGACCAGTTCGGTAATTGGCAACCAAAAAAATACAGCTGTGTATTTTAAACACTGTTAATATTTAAGTGTAGCTCTCAGAACAAGAATCCGAATAATTTTTCTAGACAAGTGTCAAAAAAAATATATCACCCATGCGATTAGTTATGGCAAAGATTTTCTTATTTTTTTGCAACATTTAGGTTTCTATAATTATTCAATAATAATTTAATTGACAAGCCGTGGGGTTGAGTGTAAAAAAAACTTCAGTTGAATTTGAGAAACTGTTAGTATAGTTGTAAGCATATCAGTTTAATTGAAAATAGATGAATGATATGAATTACGACAAACAAAACTTAATTCTAAATAGTAATCAAAAGTTTTGTAGATTTTTGATAAGTATAGATTGATAGATATCAAATTAACCAATTGGTAAAAACAACTTAGCATGTTGGCTATTGGTAAGCTTAGAGCATTGTTATTTGGGGGCACAGGGTTTTGTTGCTGCAACAACACTAGTTTGTCTGCGTTAATTATGTTATCAGTAACAAACAATTGTGTTAATGCTTACCAAATAAAAAATTACAAAACAAGTTTTGGATTCGTAACCAAACTAATTCCTTAAATTAATTTAAATTTTGTTTACTTACAACAAAAGTCTAACCTAACTAAACTAGTTCGGTTAATCCTTTTTTTCAGGTCAGTTTAAGTATGGCAATCCAGATAGCTATTAACAATTTAAGGGATTGCGTCGGTACTTTTCATAATTATTCTCATTATTTTAAGACTTCAAGCTTGGTTGTTTTTCTGTGGTAACTTAAATATATTGTCTAACGGACTATTTTTTTAAATATCCTTGAAAACTCAAAAGTTCACAATTGAAAATAAAATAATACACAAAAACACAGCTTTTGTCCAGCTTCCCTACATCAATAGATAAATGTCAAACACGAACGCATAATCGACCCTACTAACCGAATCGATTATTTATCTGAATGGAACTTAGATAACGCTGGACAATCACTGTCTGGCATGTATTATACATAATTTTATGTTTATCTAATGAATGTTACCTTAGCAACCACAAAATAGTTAGAAAACCTATGGTGGTTTGCTGGAAGAGTTATTTTGTTAGGTTCTTGTGACTATAGTTCATTCAGCATCAAAACAGGAATTTCACCCTAGTTTTTCCTTTTACTCCGACTCACTTACCCCGGCGAGAGTGTGATGAGAAAATGTAACAAGAAGTATTTGGCAGAGTATGACATACCCGTTAAAAATATTGGCTATAAAACTTGTTTCTGAAAAGTATCATATTAATATATTTTTTGTTATTATTTTTATTTATTTATTTATTTAAAATTTGGAAAACCAACAGCTATAAAACTAATTTCTTTAAAAACTAAAATAGAAATAGAAAACCAATTACAGGTATTCACTTATAGAAATAGAGCAAAAATTAAACATGGGGACACTCATCATATTTGTCACACTTGCCAATTAAAACAAACAGTGAGATATCGACACAAAAACCATATTAAAAAAAGATAAAAACTATGCACTAAAAAAGTTAAGGGTTAGGCACCGCCTTGCCTTGACAATATTGGTATGAAATATATCTATGTCCAACAACTTGCTAAAACAGTTAACAGTCCTGCTTGCTCGTATCAAAAATGAATTTTGTCTATAGTTAGTTGAGGCTCTAGGCACATTTAATGGAGGGTTGAATCTGAGTGACCTCTGTGGAACAACAAATTTAAGTTTGCTCAGGAGGACCGGACAATCGATGTCATTATTAATTACACTGGTCGACACAATTTTTTTTCCTCGGATTTTTTTATGTTATCGAGTACATATGGGACCCTGAATACGTAGAAAAATACTAGCTAATTGCTTACAGCTTTACTTTTTGAAATATACAAATAAACTTTTTTGACTAAAAATCACTAGAAAATTGGCACATATCTACCTCAAACATTATTTAGGGCTGTCAAATGATCTTTCTAGCGATTTTCTTGAATGCAGAACTTCAGGTTGATCTCTTTGTAAGCACCAACAGTAATCGGCCATCATATGGGAGTCCCATCTTCCTTGATAACGCTCTTCCATTGTGCTTATATCTTGATGAAATCTTTCACCCTGTTCTTCACTTAAATCGCCGAGATTTTCAGGGAAACGATCTAAATGTGAGTGCAGATAGTGTAGTTTTATGCTCATATTGTACCCTAAGTCCCGCAGATTGGACAGCATATCCTCAACAAGTTCCATAAAGTTGTCGGCTTTCTTGTTCCCAATCCTTTTCTCGAGTTCCATAAAAAGTAATTTTAGTATCTGGAGTGAGCAAATTCTTTTCTTTTAAACGAGGTACTAAAATTTCAGAAGCTTCCTTAGGCAAGTTCAGATCTCTAACTAAGTCATTAAGTTCCTTTTGATTGAATAGTTGAGAATCTGATTGTTGGATTGTGAAGTCTGGGTCAATTTCTTCCTTCAACGGACGGCGTTCCGATTCTCGGGTTAATGTGGGCTCGTCGGAGGATTTTGATGGGCCAGGTTGAGGCTTACACGATTGACCTCGTAGTACAGGTCGTTGAGCTGATGTTAAGTTAGGATATGACCACTTACTTCGATTCTTAGGGTTAATTCCGTTTATATTAACAACACAGAAGAAACAATCATCGTGGTGATTTTGAGGTTCTCGCCAAATCATAGGTGTACTGAATTTGATTGCATTGCTTTTTCCATGTGAATATTGTCGCAGACACACTACGCATTTCTGACACACAGTATTAGGAACCCATTTCTTGTCAAAGTTGCCAATGCAAACTTAAAGTACTTAAAATACACTTCTTTAACGAAGTTTGAAACAGGTTTTCGGTATTTTTGGAAGACATATTCACCGCATATAAAGCAAAACCAATTAGGATCATATAAACACTGTCTTTTCGTCGAAGCCATCGCAAAAACAACAAAAACATTTACTTTAGAGTCAGTAAAAACACAATATTCAAAGAGAATTGGAAAAAGAGGGTAGATAGCTATATCTCAAAAACAAAAGCTGTTAAGGAAAAAGTGTTGCCAGATTTGAAAAAAGCACCCCAATGGTAGCCAGAAACAAAAATCAAAAGTATTTTTTTTGTAGACCAGTGTTATTTTTAACATATATAGGTAATCGGCAATATTCCGCCTATTTTGAAGAGGTAAAAAGTGAAATTGTTTACAGAGATTAAGATAGTTATTGGATTTATAGGGAATTTTAAGTCTAAAACATAGGTACCTCAGGAGCCGCTTTTGGATATTTTCAATACGATCTATATAAGTGGCATAGTTCGGGTTCCATATCTCATTATCATATTATAAGATTATAACGCACATAATAATTTTTATTTTTTACGTAATTGGAGCAAGTCACTAAGAATTTCAAATTAAAACAAATCAGTCTTTCGAAACCTAAAAAGAACTAAAGAAAACCGAGTTTAATGAAAAATAAATATTGTTCGATAGAATATGAAATTATTAACATAATAAACTTAAAAAAATAACTAAAAATCTTTGGAACATCTTAGGAAATGGAGTTGAAATCGATACAGTGTTTGCAAAAAAACATTGTATGCTCCATACAAATAGCCTTTCCATAGCGCTTGCACATGAGTATTTTGTCTTCCGATCCTTTTGGTTTGGGCAATCCTTACATATAATATAACGACCAGGCACATTTTGAGATTGAAGATTATATTCAGAGCAGTGGTCAGATGCTTCTCTGGAGCTGGCCTCTTCGGAAGTATTTTCTAGTACATCTTCTATCACGGATCGAAGTAGGTTTTATGCACTGACAGCGTCGATTTTTTTATATTAAAACCTACAATAAAACAAAGAAATTGGTTGAAATAGCAAAAAAGCTTTGTGAGTTTTTGTCACGAAATATATACACCAGGGCTGTGGCAGGGTATCACATACCCAAACGCTTAACTCGAGCGCAGGCTGCCGGGACGCTGCGATCACGATTTAACTCCAGCTACTCAAAGCGACCATAATTTTGAAGGTCATTAACCAAAAATTTTTGATTTGATTTGATTTGATTTGAAAATATACGCAATTAACTAAGATGGTGGGTATCACATACCCGACCCGGCCACACTCTCGCCGGGTTAATACCTAGAAGAAAATATTGAATATAACACCCACACCAAAAATCGCTTTACATACTTGCAGGTCTGTTTTAATAATATGCTTTTGCAATTTTCGAATACCGTACAGATCTTTCAATACAAACGTATTGAATATTGCAGGACGCACCTGCTGTACTGACGAAGCCCTGATGTAATAACGGAACGGTTTTCTTCGATATTTCCGTAGACATTGCAAATTTAATATTTTCTATAAGACGTGTTCGACATAACGTTAGATCCGGTACAGACATTGTTAAAAATACCGTTGTGAAATATTGTTCTGAAAAGTAATTTAAACGTAAGTATACTCTACTCTATGACTACTTGACGACCCGAATGGCCGAGTCGGCAATGACCCTGCCTACGAAGCCAAGGGTCCCGGGTTCGAGTCCCGGCGGGTTCAAATATTTGTTAGATGAGAAGGGATGTTTGTATCCTAGTCATGATTGTTTATTTATCTAAGTATAATATTTATCTATATAAGTATGTGTATCGTTGTCTGGTACCCAAGATACAGGGAATCCTAGTTTGGGGCTAGATCAATGTGTGTAAATAGTGTCCAAGGTATTGTTATTATTATTATTATCATCTATCTAGAATTTTACTCTAAAAAACGTTTTCATTTACTAATACCTAACTAAACGTATACATTTAAAATTTAAAACAACCACGACATAAAACCTCACGGTTAAAATTTGATTCACTTGCTTCCTATTTTGACTGATTACTTTTGAACCATATCTAGGATACATTGCAGTGAAGTTTACTACCTTCTACAAAAAACAGCATTAATACCCATTAACCACTATTCCTTGTTAAGCTGATAAATTTCGAACTACTGAACGGATTTTAATAAAACAAGGGTAGTTTCATTAAAATTGGTAATACCATTTACAGAAAACCGCAATAACTTCGGTTTACCTGTTTGACCGCTAGGGTGCCACGGACAGACACCACTCTTCTTTTTTCGTCGTCGAGGGTTAACAAATTAAACGGAGGACCATGGTGTAGCATCTCTACCTCAATAAACTAGAAATTCAATTTTAAACAAATTCTAAAGTAATTAGACGTAGAATTTTAGCTCTTAACGCGAAATGCGGGGCAATAAATTATTACGTTTAGACCTGCCTGCCTGCAATATGTCAGAGAAATTTCTTCTTTCTGCTGATTCTGTTGTTTTTTAGGGTTCCGTACCCGAAGGGTTCCAAACGGGACCCTATTACTAAGACTCCGCTGTCCGTCCGTCCGTCTGTCACCAGGCTGTATCTCACGAACCGTGATAGTTAGACAGTTGAAATTTTCACAGATGATGTATTTATGTTGCCGCTATAACAACAAATACTAAAAAACAGGATAAAATAAATATTTAAGGGGGCTCCTATACAACAATACCACATACAAACTTATGGATGCACCTGGTTATGTTCATGGAGTGTGAAAGTAACCGCACCAATAACTTTGTAAACAATATTTTGCGGTGTAAAATCCAAACTATTCACTCCACACCATCGCTTCCATTGAACGGTGGTACGGAACCCTTCGTGCGCGATTTAGACTCGCACTTGACCGGTTTTTTTTATACTATGTACGGCCGACATCACATTCTTTTCGGGTAAATCTAACGACGACTTGCATTATAATACAGTGATAATAGTTGGTGAATTTGCTGGAGGATTTCTCTATAACTATGTTTTGCTCTTATGCTAAATGAGCAACGGAAGTTAAATAATCAATTTATTAATCTTAAGTACTCAAAAAAACCAGAAATCGAAAACTTTCTAACAAAGCAAAAGTTTATAACTCTATCTGCGAGTATACAACACAATAAGCAAAGGAAATCGATATAATCCTGAGTTTCTTGGTTATAGGATATTTCACTTCCCTAAAACAAAATAATGAATGCGCGTTCATTATTTTGTTTTCACGTGTTGAATACTTTTTCTCGGACTTCACTAACATCACTATCTTAAAGTGCCCAATCAGAACGAAATCTGCAACTTTAAGAACTATGATAAATGCTCAAAGGACTCTCGCGACCGATTATGACCCCGGAGGCTCACTTAAAAAATTGGCCCTGTTTACAGTGAGGTGAGATATTTCACTCTGAAAAAGCACTCAACCGACCCAAACGGTATCCTAGTCAAGCACGAATCAAAAATCGAACAGAAGCATAGACAATGTACCTAGTAAACTGCTCACGTAAGCAGAAAATGGATTCCATAAATCGCGGATGCATTTGATCCACTTGTCCGAACGAGAGGCGAGTCTGATATGCCAGAAACTTCGGATATCTGACGTCAAATGGATGTTCATTTCGAACATGCAAATGCCTCGAACATGCGATATTGGCCTCTAACACAACGTGCATCACCTATGTATTGTATACAGGAGGCGAGAATTGGATGATAGATTTGAGGGAATCCCCTTACTCAATTCCGAAAGCGCGGTTTCTGTCAAATTGACACGTATGTAGAACATCTGATATTTTCTCTGCAATTTTCGGTAGATTCGTTCGGTATGTCTATCGGTCTGTCAGTACGATGACTATGACTGTCAAACACTGTCGGTCTAGCCAAAAACATGCACAATATTTCTGTTATTTGTGACGTTGGCGCTACTGGTGTGCCGGCGCTCATGTCCGTCACAGGTATGCGGAAATATCTCATCATGTGCTGTATGTAATGTAGCATTAGCATGTCGGTATTGCAGGAAGTGTGGTTTTAAAATATCACGTCCGACATTGTCATCATGTAACAACTTAGTATATATACTAGGATTCAAATCAAATAGATAGACATTAACTAAGCATGAAGTGAGAAGCATTCTCCTGTTGGTTCCCACTCCATCGGCAAATTGGTGATTCGACAGTAAACATTGAGTAAGCTTTGGTAGATAATATATTCGACAATATGAAGAAAGAAGAAAGCATCATCCCCCCAAGAGGTCGGTGAATATTTCCTGCCTTCAGTCTTACATCCCAAGCCAACGAAACAACAGTGTAAAATACGCAGCACACCAGCAACCTCATAACCCCAACTGTGGACCGCAGGTCAATGATCGGTTGATAGCGAGTTATGAAGACTCTTTACCACATATGATCTGGAATCTATGGCGATGGCAAAAAAGAGAGAGGAGTGAAGAACAAACTAAAACCTAACAGAAACGCTATGTTTCAACGTCCAGGAATAGCTAAAAGTTCCACAGCCAGAAGCAATCATCATCACCAGACATCACATCATCGCCTTGGCAGAGTACGGTAACTATCAGATGGAGAGGCCAATCCATAATGCTGGCCCTACTCTGCAGTTGATCAGCAGAGCGACATTTACAATAACACTACATCATTCCCACATAATCAGACATCGATGATGGACTCTCAGAGAAGAACAACTACCTCATCATTTATTACAGGACATCGAGAACCATAATATCATGCACAACAACATACATCGTCAAGCGAAGAGCACACAGTTAAAACTGATGAGGGCTACATTCCTAGCCCAGGAGAAACGTGATTTCAAGAGTAAGCAAATTAGCTGACATTGCGCCGGTTTCTGTATTGAAAAATACACTGTGTTAAAACTTAAGTATCGTTATGTCCCTTTCTTTTTTTTGACATCTGCAGAGGCAGAACGATACTTAGGTATTTGATTAGTGAAATAATTCAAAAACCGGAGAATTGTCTGCGAAGCACATCACGCAACTTCTTAACTCGCAAAAAATAAGATTGAGCTCACAGTATCTATGTTATGGTCAACTCAATAAATCCGGTTAATATACATAATTACCGGTAAGTATTCATACTAACCACTGATTTTGGTGAATGTAATATAATTATGTGAATGTAATTTATATATATAATCACTCCGATTAACTACTTTAACCGGTTATTACTAATACTCATCAAGAGGGTTTTGAGAAAGTAATAAGACACCTTATTTTCTTAAGGCTAGATTTAATCGCAATTCAAAAATACTGATTTGCACAGCAAAAAATTATCAACAAAAACACTTTTTATGTTTTAAATAGTTTATCTACACACGTATCATAAACCCTCTTTACTGCGTGCAAAAACCGCACGTTACGATCAGCATAATGTTAAACTACTTGGTAAAAACTCTGTCTTTCTGAAAAATTACACATAATGACGATAATGTGTAATTTTTCTACATATTATGACATTCAAATTTCGAACGCCGACGCCCGCCTACGTGCCGCCCCTAGTTTGTCTGTGAAGTTGGTGCTACAGAACAAGCTAAACAACTGCAGAGCCACAATGCCGGTCAAACATGCGGTTCCTGAACACATCAAAGAGAGCTTATGATATGTGTGTAGATAAACTAGTGTATGTAACTGTACATAATTAGGCATTAAAACTCTCGAGTGATATTATTGAGTATTAATGCCCTCCATTATGTAGCAGTCACATAAACTACTATTATGTGTACTTAAGTTTATGTTTTAAGTATTTTTTGTTGTTCTTACATGTTCAACCTAACACGAAGAATAAAGAGGGCTTCGCTTCGCTCACCCCCTTTATCCTTCACCTAAGCTACCACAGCATTTTGCAATGATATTTGCTGTGCAAATCAGTATTTTTGATGTGTATCAACATGTTTCATCAGTATGTTTAAATATTTCCCTTTTCTTAATCAATTATGGTTTATTAAAGAGAAAATAAAACAAATAGTTGAATAAATTAACTGAGCATGCAGTGACAAGCATTCCGTCTTCCAAAGGTTTTCACCCTGTCGGCAACGTGGTGTCCACGACTCAGGCTTTCCTAGTATGGTGATTGAGGCAATGTATATGTGCTTGTATGTAAACAACAGCATGCGTAGATCTTATCTCAACCAAAAACATCCTCGAAATTTGTATCTTCCTACCATTAATGTCCCCACTGAGGGGCACAGGCCTGTACCCGGATTAAGCCATATTCCACCACGCTGGCTCAGTGCAGGTTGATGGAGGGGTCTTACGACCACTACCACGTAGCGATAGTAGCCGGGCCGTGTCATCCGAAACACTGAATATCCGATTTATCTCATTGGTACATGGATCTCTTGCAGCGCAGCAAGCGCGAAACCCATGAGCCCTTTGCAGTTATAAGGTTTTTATTCCGTCTCCCGAAGTTTTCTCCCTGTCGGCAAACTGGTGTCCACGACACAGGCTTTCCTAGTATATGCCTGAGGCAATATTTATGTATTTGTATGTAAACAACATTATGCGTAGATCTTATCTCAACAATAACTTCCTCGAAATTTGTACCTAATAGTAATGCGGTGAACCAAACCCACATACAAACAAACTCTCACATACACGATACCCCACAGTCTACACACACTCGCTACATTCCAAACCATCACAATGCAGTTACTATACTCTATTTGCCGAACAAGTAAATAGAGCGTTGTCTCTGTTACATAATTTCATTCAAAAGACGAGGTCAAAAAATCGCTAGTGGGCGTCAACCAAATTGGTTAGAAGCAAAAGTGCATTGATGATGTGCCTATGTGTTGTAATCTCAACTAATTTTTTACTTTTTTGAATAACTAAGCAATTATGAGGTGCAAACTGAAATTAAAATACCCATATGTATGTATAAAAAGAATACCTGATTTCATATTAACCTTTATTTAGCACACACAATAATTATACGTAATTTTACTCATACAGTTGACCTAACTTTAAAGTTGCGATATATATATTTTGTTTTTGTTTAGCTAACCTTCAAAAATTGAAAATAAATCAGTCGTACGAAAAAAATATCAATCACAAAGTACAATAAACAAGCCGGGTCACAGGAAAAAGTTATAGAACTAACACAAGATAGTATAGCACGTCTAAACTAAAACATTCTCGCACTCTCAACACGATCTTAGCGTCGTGGGTCTACCGATAAGACGCCAGTGCATTTCTTTCCCATTAACTTGTTTCGGAAAATAGAGTACAACATTGCCTAGTGGCCAAACGCCCGGCAAACGTCCGACCCTAAGACTCTGCGGTCGTACAGGTACACCAACACTCATTACTCCTGATTTTTGATTTTTAGTTGATCTTTCTCTTCTCATCATTTTAAGGCCAATTACATCTGTAACATATGATTAAAGCAGAGACCAATATCCATCTGCGCTCGTGAATACAGTCCGATTCTGGAGCGGCAGACACAGCCGCACGCGTGTTCAGCACACGTAGTGCGTGTGGTGTGGGTGGTAGAATATGCCTTTTTGGAACTAGTGCATCTAACCAGGCCTTGTCGTATGTTGTGCGACCCTCCGCGACAAATCTCCTCCATTAGTCTCGGTCGTTGGCGAGCTCTCCCTATCTTTGCGTCGATTTTGAAAGCGTTCATCTCACGCTTGGCGCAATCATTGAAAGGCAACAGGGACTGATCGACAGGTCTCTTGGCGTGCACGACTTCACTCAGGACTACTCTTTGACTAGGCAAACCCCTAGTCAAACAAGTGAGCTCCATGAGATGCACATGTCCGAGCCACCGCAGCCGCCCTGCATCAGCATTGCGGTGATGCTGTGTAGCTGTGCGGTATATTTTACTGGAACTACGCTAATTACCATATTATGGGATGAAGTTCCAAACATCTTTTTTAAATAGTCTGGAGGTGCTAGTCCCCACGATACAGGGAATCCTGTGTGGGGTCTGGGGCTTATTCAAACTATTAAAATTTTCTACTTTGAAAATATTTTTTTTTATTATTTATTATTGCTTTCTGAATAAATAAGTCTACTGAGCATTTGTGTATTTAAAAGTAGCGAGCAGTTAACCGCATTAGTGTTTCGAGCATCTGTCGCAATATTCCAACCTCCCTATTTTTACAAGCATGTACGTCACGATATAGTCGTAGACAGCGCACTGTCGACACAATGGAACTCAATCTAGCCAAGTGGCAACTTTATGTTGCAGGTAATCCTGTTATCTCGTTTGCCGAGCACCTCTCGCTTCGGGTTAATTAGTCAGCGATGCACTAGCGGCAAAATTGCGGCTGGACAAAAAAAAAGATAGATACAGTGTTCATGCAAGGCTTATACAGAATGTAACAGAAAGGTGTAGTCCAATTTTGGGATGCTGTTTTGGGGAGATTATTCCGAACAACTTTTGCCATAAAACCGATTTGATCAGAGCAACTTAATTTTTGCATTATTGGCGAAGCGGTTAGCTAATTCGAATGGTCTAGTATTTAATCGCACATCAAAAATACTGATTTGCACAGCAAAAAAGGATCAACCAAACACACTTTTTATGTTTTTAATATTTTATCTACACACGTATCATAACCCTCTTTACTGCGTACAAAAACCGCACGTTATGATCAGCATAATGTTAAATAAACTACTTGGTAAAAACTCATTTCTTATCTGAAAAATTACACATTATGACCATAATATGTAATTTTTCTACATATTATGACATTCAAATTTCGAACGCCGACACCCGCCTGCGTGCCGCCCCTACTTTGTTTGTGAAGTTGGTACTACTGAACAAGCTAAACAAGTGCAAAGGAATTATCAATGCCGCCATGCCAGTCGAACATGCGGTTCCTGAACACATTAAAGAGAGCTTATGATATGTGTGTAGATAAACTAGTGTATGTAACTGTAGATAATTAGGCATTATGTAGCAGTCACATAAACTACTATTATGTGGACTTAAGTTTATGTTTTAAGTATTTTTTGTTTTTCCTAAATGTTCAACCTAACACGAAAGATAAAGGAGGCTTCGCTTCGCTCACCCCCTTTACCCTTCATCTAAGCTGACACAGCATTTTGCCCTGATATTTGCTGTGCAAATCAGTATTTTTGATGTTCAGTTTAATATTTCCCATTCCCAAGGAGAAATGAAAAATAAAGTTTCTCTGATCAAATCGGTGTCATAGTAAATTTTGTAAAAAACAACTCCTTAAAATATCACTACACCTTTCTGATACTCCCTGTAGGTTATACGATGTTGAAAGGGATATGGAAAACTATTGTTCAACCAGCATATCTAATTTCAGCCAGTACCACTCCAGTGTAGAAATAAAATATCGCGGATATAACTCTCGTCCTCTTTTTCCTCGATATTTTATCGAAGTTTTAGCCATATTTTATTGAGATGTGAATTATGTTATTGTGAAAACCTTTACTCCATATTTTGTTGTGAAATTATTTACATATGCATTTTTACGCACTGCGATATTGATATGATGTAATCGTATGTGATTGAAGGGCCTTATCGACAGGGTTTGGACCGAGTGATACCCAAATTCTGATACGAATACTAATTTCTAACTCGAAGCGCTCCAAAGCCTGTCCCAGGAGCCAAGAGAAAAACTACTACGCCTTTTCGTATACGTGGATGACATCATAGTTCTAGTACATATTTTTGATTTGGAAACCGAACTAATGGACCCACTTCTTATTTTCAGAAAATGGTATCAAAGTGGAGATCTATCTATCCTTTCAAAAAGATAAATTTCATTACGGTCTAGTCTAGTCTACTTTCTAAATAAAAAAAACTGTAACTATAATGTCATCTAGATAAACAAAATTGCAATTTATTGCTTTTCAACGGTTCTTTTCAAGGATGAATCATTATGCCCGTGGTACCGGGTACTCGTTGAATAAACACAGGAGGTACAAAATTTTGCCTGAAACTGTTAAGATTCAAGTCAAGCTGCATTTGTCGCATCGCATATGCAGTCAGAAAGGAAGAGTCGAAATCCAGAAAGCAAAACATATTTTTAATTTAAGAAAAAATATATATAATTTTTTAGGGTACCGTACACACAGGGTGCCAAACGGAACTGTTACCCCCTCCAGCACACTTGGGTACTGTAGTACCCAAAAACCCGTTATAGGTTTTAAATTTTATTGCTCAAGGTTCAAAATCACGACCCCTTAAAAAAACAAATATCGAGGAGCCTCCGCTATATGTCCGTCATTCCATATTAAGTCATACTAGGTAGAGTGTTGAAATGTTTACAGGATGTATATTTCTATAGACGCTATAGCAACAAATAATTATAAACATGTGTTTTTTTCCAATTGATGGGGGTCCCCATACAATAGACATGTTTTTTTGACATTCGATGGTACGGAACTCTTCCTGTGTGAATCCGACGAGCATTCAACCGTTTTTTAATTAAAACACGACCATCTTCCCAGTAAAGGGTGGCTTTAGCTGCCACGGTGTGAATAATGTGAGCAACCGGGTTTTAAAGTATTTTGTTCTGAACAAATCACGGATAATATTGGTCTCCCAAGTGAAGTTACAGTGCGCTAAGGCATAAGAGTCTTATTTCAATGCAAGAGAGCTGTATGAAGCTAGAGATCGTCCATTAGATCTATACGGCAATCATTTTGTACGGATTCTGTACGGACCAAGGAAGAAGGAAACAAACAGAATTAGCATTGACGAGAAAAGAGCTCGGCAAAGTACAAAGATTGGCATGTCTTATGATCACAGGAGCCATGAGGTCTATAACAACGACACCCTTACTAACAGTACTCATTTTAAACCTATTAGAATTTAAATTCTAAACATGTAGAAGTAAAAAGGACAGCAACTGTACGTGTAGAATGAAAATGAAATGAAAGCTCTTCTGATTTATATCAGTTTAATATGTCTCTTAATGAGTTTAAGCAAAGTGCCACTAAAATTTTAAATATTGAAGGTAAAATTATGTAAGTAGGTAGGTTAGTTTTTTTTTTGAGTTTTTTTAGGTAAAATTCAAATGCCAAGTAGTAAAAAATCAAATTGTACTATTAAGTAATCGAAACTGTAGGTTTATTGTAACACCATAACTAACTTTTTCCTAAGTAATTTTGCTAACAGTTTGTTTCGGAAATATGGAAATAAACAAATAAATAAATAAATAAATGAACAAAAATGGAAAGGCAACTCTACAGACACAGGCCATGCCTCCATTGAGATTGAAGCAACGATCTGGTTCCAACGTTGTGTCGCCAAGGCCGTTCAAAGTACAACTTTTGAGCTCACATTAGTTCAAGAGGTTTCTAAATCTCAACATCATTACCCGGTTCACCGATCGTAGAGCTACCTCGATTTTCAACACGAGGGCACTTTATATTACGAACGCCGCCATTCAAAAGGCACAGATGCATATAACACTCTCTGCATATTGTACAGAGTCTCCGTCACATGTCCAAAGGCTGAACGGAAATTGTTTTAAGCTGCGGTACTGGATATATGGAACATACGGGTAATAATATTTGTTACCTATGAACGAACAGGCCGTGGCTGTAAAAATGAACGAAAACAATATAGGTACTAACTTTTTTGTTTGCTTTGTAAACCTGTTGGTTTTTCAGTTAATTGAAATGTGTATTCATTACTTAAATAATAACATGCATGTGTTGAGGCCCTCTGCTAAGTCTTACGACCTGTATTACAGAAGGCTCAAAGCATTTAATATAATATTATCATAAAGTTATAACAACGATTTATCGGGTATCTGTCGAACATAAGGTATACGGAGTTAGTTTAGTTTAGTGAACATTCCTTGTGAGGTACAAGTACACGTAGCAAATAAACAGAAATAAAATAGGTATGTCTCTTGGAGATAAGCTCGCATTTGAACCTTTTTCTTGTTACATGTGTTTATGTGCGTTTAAAAACAAACGAACATAGCGTCACGCTTCTTTCCATACGGGGTGGCATGGGCACAGTTATGCCCATATCTATGAAAAATCGTGTGACGTCGCTGTTTCTGGTTACCACGACACAGAGTATCCTAGTGTCGGGGCAGGAGCAATGTATGTGCCTGTGTGTAAATGTTTATGTCTATAGCCAATATTTTTTACGTAGGGTAAAGGTGTGTTGCATTTTTTAAACTTACGGTTTCTGTTCTATTTATATATTTAAAAACTCACTCCAAGAATGCTTACACTAATTATTGACATAACAGGTCCAGCTTTTTCGTAGTAAGTGTAGCACCAATAGCCTCTAAATATTTTACATAAGTTCACTGTATTAAACTTTCGACACCCCCTCCGCGATTTTGTCTATCCCTCTGGCCATCAATTCTGACTTGGACTACAGAAGCTGCGTCTCCGTTTCAGCTTGGCCAAAAATGATTTTATGCTTGGATTTCCGGCTTCCTATTGTTCTACAGGACGCATTTCTCAAACAATTTTCGTGAATAATTTTTTTGTCAATTCAAATTTATTTTCAAAATGGCGGAGACATGAGGTCACAAAGATATTAGTGCAGCTACTTTCATACTCCATGTACGCAACCATGTGAATTCATAAGTTCACATGTGATATTGCTAACCTCTTTATCCGATAAACTTCAAGGTGAGGGGTTAGAAAATAATAAAAAATACCTGTGTTGCTCGCGAGGTCTTCACTTCACAGAGCCACTAGTTTTAGACTATGTGGTATCTAGATTGGATTATTATGAGGGTGCTCGTAGCGTGGTAAGCTAGATTGAAGTTGATCCATTTTATGCGAAACATGTCAACATCAATTTATATTACGAATCACTTGGCTTAGACAAACCCTCATTTGATTTCACCAAAACCATCAAAAAAGCCTTTTGTTATATTTCCTGTGCCGCACCGAATCAATTTCCTACCCATCGCTTCTCTACTTTGCTTCATTTTCATTTCAAGGATCGACATCAAAAGTCGTGCCTGCTCTGATCAATTTAATACCACAATAGCGGTCAATCAATGTGAGTGCCCACTTGATGAAGATACAAGGACCGTATTTATGAGCCCCATGATATTTCTGGGAATACAGCTAGCTATAGCATCAGAGCAGACTTTAGCAGTCACCCCAGATCCACGATAGAGTTATCGTAGGAACTGTAAGCCCCGGATGCACATCCAAAAACTCAAAAATTTACTGACACTCCAAGTGTTGCTTTCACTATCTCACGCTCGGTAAATAACAGTGTACATATGCCATATGGCATGTAAGCGGCGCTTTACATAGCATCAGAATAAACGGCCATAACAGTTTTTCTGTACCTTCACTTGTACATGATGAGTTCGGCGTGATGACCCTGTTATATCTAAAGTTGCATCGTGATAAGTATATTTGAATTATTTAAATTAAATTTTAGAACTTCCAACTCTGAGCGTAATCCAAACCTCACCCCTATACTAAGGAGTATTGATTGACATATGTTTGATCAAACATGGCGGCCCATTTCAAACGAACCCCGATTATAAGAAGTTTTATTAGCTGTCACATCGGATAATTAATTCTGACCCACTTGGTACAGGTCCTATCATGAAAATACCCAGCTGCTGCCTAATATCCCAGTAATATAACTCAAATGTGAAATCGCGTAGTTTTTGACGATGGTACTTACGAAATACTTACTTTTAATAATACTTTTACGCTTTTACGTTGCGCTTGAGATATCAAACTATCTACTGAAACCTTTTCTGTGAGATCTTTCCGTGTATAAATGACGATAGTATTTACAGATGAAAAAACATCGTGAGGAAATCTTCATCTCTGCGGCGGCGTTGGGCTAGTCCTATGTCATGCAAAAAGAAGATTTTGAATAACTGGCTAAACGTGATTACAATTTTGCCTCTGCCACCCCTCATGGGAAAAGGCATGACGACCAATAGACCCCATTTTGCGTGACAGTGGGCTAGCCCATCGCTGCAGCTATGGGCTATTAATAATATTAAATATTTCCTTGCGATTATTAAAAGCAATTATAAAACAATCTTACTTAGGCCTTGATAAAATTGTTTAAGGTTCATGAACCATTGTACCCTGTTCTCTCCTCACTGTAAGGGTACACCGTCAATCCATAATTTTGTTGCTTATTTTGCTCGTGACTCTGTCCCTTCCGGATCCGGTCAAATCTCATCAACTGTTCAATCAGATTTCCATCAATTTAGATCGGATTCATCAATAAAACGCCTATTAAGAATTTTGCCGAAACATTATTTAATTAATTGGTGATTTTAATTGATATGACTTGCCTAACTAAATATTTGGAATATTTTACAGAAGTTGTTAATGAAAATCAATGTTATCATCAATAAGGGTGACTTCATTTTTTACGCTGCAGCGATGAGAAAATATAAAATAGAACAATATTTGCATATCATGGTCTTAAATATGTAATTTCAATTTCACGATATATAATCTTATATAGGTATGCAAGTGATATAGTATTTTCGCAGCTAAATTACTAGCTATTCCATACTTGCATAATTAGTACTTACACAGTCAGGTCATAAGTTCTGTCACACAATAAAAACTTTTGAATTCAGAACGCTGGCCACAAAAAAGTTTATTGAATTCGAATTTCGAATTTTTCATGAAAATAAAAATGTGTACTTTTTAGAATTTTCCTCATTTTTGAATATGGAGTGGACACTTAAAGAAGACCGTGTCGCAGTTATTGCGTTGCATCGTTGCGGTTACGCGCCAATTCAGATTTTTGACTTACTGAAAAATTTCAATATAACCAAAAGATTCGTTTATCGTACCATAAAACGATACAATGAAGACTCTAGTGTAGATGACAGGTCAAGAAGTTGTCGCCCTCGCTCTGTTAGGACTCCAGCAGTGATAAAAGCTGTGAAGGCGCGAATTCAAAGAAATCCCATACGTAAGCAGAAACTGTTGGCCCTTCAGATGGGGTTAAGCAGGACCACGGTGAAAAGGGTGTTAAATGAAGACTTAGGGCTTAGGGCATATCGAAGAAAAACAGGACATCGTTTGGACGCCCGTTTAATGGACCTGAGACTGAAGAGATGCCGCGCTTTGTTGAAGCGGTACGCGGGAAAAAAGCATCGGGAAATTCTTTTTTCGATTGAAAAAATTTTCACCGTGGAAGAGAGCTACAACAAACAAATGATAAGGTGTACGCACACAGCAGTGAAGAAGCGAGCAACCGTATTCCGCGTGTCCAACGAGGTCATTTTCCATCCTCGCTCATGGTTTGGTTGGGAGTCTCTTATTGGGGCTTAACTGAGGTACATTTTTGTGAGAAAGGCGTAAAACCGAATGCAGTTGTGTATCAAAATACAGTCCTCAAGAACCTTGTGGAACCTGTTTCTCATACCATGTTTAATAACAGGCACTGGGTATTCCAACAAGATTCTGCGCCAGCTCATAGAGCGAAAAGCACACAAGACTGGCTGGCGGCGCGTGAAATCGACTTCATCCGGCACGAAGACTGGCCCTCCTCCAGTCCAGATTTGAGTCCGTTAGATTACAATTAGATACAACACTTGGAGGAAAAGGCCTGCTCAAAGCCTCATCCTGATTTGGAGTCACTCAAGGCATCCTTGATTAAGGCAGCCGCCGATATTGACATGGACCTCGTTCGTGCTGCGATAGACGACTGGCCGCGCAGAATAAAGGCCTATATTCAAAATCGCGGGGGTCATTTTGAATAAACTTTATTACCATAAGAATCTATGTTTTATTAAGTTCATTTTGCTATAATGTTTATAAATGTTTACATAAATAATAAACATGTCTAAATTATTTCATATTGCACATGTGACAGAACTTATGACCTGACTATGTATTTGTCTTAAATAATAAAAAATACTTGATATTTATATTATTTTACTTTATTTGTAGATATGAATTTAGATTTTTAATAAGAATAGTAGCCTAAAAGGTATGGTAAGAATATGCTTTTTCGCTTCGTAAAACCGTGGGCTAGGTAGTAATGTTTTAACCAAGTATTCATCTAGTGATAGTATATTTAAAAAGCTTTATGTCACTGTAAGTGATTTTATTGGCTCATAGAATATGCACTTCCTGTAAACTGCGCATTTAGGAAATGGTAATTTTAGGTATTTTAATGGTTCCGTACCTTAAAAAGGAAAACAGAACATTGTAAGATGACACGTTTGTCTGTTATAGGTGTACTATAAAATTCTGAACCGACGAAGTTGTGGTACACTTATATATTTAAGTGACCCAAACAGGAACGTGTTACGTAAGCAAATATATTATTTTTAATTTGGAGGGGAAATTTTGGGAGGCTAATCAGAAAATTAAAAAAAAAACTCTTCCAAACTGCATCGTGTGATATATCAAACGAAAGAAAGAGCTGGAGCTGGTTGTAAGCATTTCAAATATTTATTTTATAAGACACCTGAAATGATAGGTTAAAAAAACATTTAAGAAAATAGGCAAAAAGAACCCCCCCCCCCCCCCCTCCCCGGATTATCTCCAAAATATTGACCGAAAAAAATAAAAAAATAAATGTTATATAGTTCTTAACTTAAACATCATAGGAAAAAAATGTTATATAGTTCTTAACTTAAACATCATAGGAAAAATATCTAGAAATGAGTGTTTTGATAAGGACCATTTTTGAAAGGGCACCATTTATTTCAAAACCGTTTATGAACTTTTAAAATGGAGTATGAAAGTATCCGCACCAATAACTTTGTAAACTATCTTTTGCTATCTACTTGCGACGCACAGGAAAATTAAAGATATCTTATATCCATGCAAGCAACATAAATATCATTGTACGGTAGTATGTGACCCTTCCTGCACGAGTCCGACTCTTACTTGGTGGTTTATTATCACGAAAGTTTCTAGAATGAGTTTCTCGATTAAGTTTACCCCGTGTCACGAAAAATAGAGTTACTGTACCTTTGCCAAGCCATGTTGAAGAACGTTATAAAAGAAAGGGCGTAATAAATGAAGAAATAAAAACTGAAATACCTGACTTTGCTTATCTGCTTGTTTTGTGCTTTTTAGTGTACCGCAGCCGGGTTTTTTAGTTTTTAGGGTTTTGTACCCAAAGGGTGCCAAACGGGTCCCGATTACTAAGCCTCCGCTGTCCGTCCGTCCGTCTGCCCGTCTGTCACCGGTCTCTACCAGATCAACACAAATAGGTAGAGAGCTGAACTCTTCACATAGATGATGTATTTCTATTGCCCCTAGAACAAAAAATTATGAAACATACCGGTTTTAAAGAATTAAAAGAAGTACCCATCCAAGAAATTATTGATATGGCCATTTTCTTAGCCATTTTGTTTTATTTGTTTATCGGTGAAAACTGGACTCTTCCGAACTTATCGGTAAAGATCTTTAATTGCAGGTATTGAGTTTTGTGCTAAGTTATTTGTCATTTTACGATTAATAATTGCATATTCGAATTATAATAAATAATATTAAGTTTTTTTTTCATATTTTATTTTATTTTTGTAAATAAAATACTCAATTATTTATCTCATTGGTACATGGTCAGCACTAGGATACAAACCCTGCACCTCCTGCGTGAAAAGCGAACGTGAATTTATTTTATACTTTTTAGTACAAAATTACGAAAAATCTGTAAATGCTGTTTAAAACCAAGGGGTATTATTCATAGATTAGTAAATACTTCCGTACTCGCCTTTTTAAGACCACATCTGATCGAGGGTCTTGAAAAATGTTTTTTTAGCCCGCACATTAAAGCACATAAAATCCGCCATTTTGTTTTTTTTATTAGTAACCAGTGACACTCGCGCCATCAAGACAAAGCTAATGGAGTAACTTATCATTTATCAAAATCGGTTTCGCCGTTGAGCACTTACGAGGGGGGAGGACACTTACATACATACATACATATCTACAATTCATACCTATATACTTAGATAGCTATGAACATAAACCGCCCTTTTCCCGCTTCGCTTCGGGTATATATGAAATATACATGCCGTACCTAATAAAAGCCTGGTAAGGGCCCAGTTATGATTTGAGTAAAGGCCTACACATAGGTGCCTAAAAGCCGCTCTATTCGGTCTTGTAATAATACTAATTATTTAAGCTTTATTTGATAGATAATACTGCCCGTTGAATGTTTATTTTTAATCTTACAAATTAGTCACGCCTCATCAAATGAGGTAAAGAGATTATCCCAGAGCGTTGGATATTATGACCCAAAGTGACTATCATCGTCACGGATCCGACACGAAGTTCGTTAAATGACAACTATTACCATACTTACTAAACTATTAATTGCTTCACTTTATCTAACGTATACACTCGGGGTGATGATCGATTGTCTCTGCCTATTTTATTTCGCTAAAAGAAACTGCAATCGCTGAAACTAAAATCGGAATTATTTAGCTGCAGAAGGCTAGAAGCAGATCTGTATTTTAAAAAAGTCTGACAAATATCATCACCAGCTTGGTATGCAATCCTGATTTCCTGAAGCAATAACCGGAGTCGTAACGATGAAGGCAGGTGGCGCTCTGCGTTCCAACTGCGGCTTAATGTGCTTTTTTCCAGCGCCTTAACTGTACAATCGGTGCCGCTTTCACAATTTATTTGCTATTATTTCGCAGTCAAGAATTTTTCAGCACAATGATGGTGCTAACGTTTTGCCTAAAGCCCGACTTAAGAGTTTGCTCGATCGGGTGCAATATCCATTACCACTATTGCAACGGTAAGCCTGTACGTGGTTTCCAAATCCTTGAAATGGAAACCTAACCAAATTGGTCTTGCCACATACCTACTTCCCAGTGTGGTTTAGGTTTCGAGGTACCTGTCTACCCACAGTACAGTACACACTGGACTGTAGGATTGGTTTCAGTGATATATTGTTGCTACGGGGGTGACACTATACAACTTTATCATCCGTTGGAAGCTGACGAATCTTTTTTCACGCTGAGGATTCGATCGAATTAGAATATTATCAACTGTAACACTTTCGTCCTTTTACGACGTAATAATGCTCGTCCAAAATCCCTTGGCGACATTTGCCTCATCTGGAATATTCCGATTTCTGGTCGTGTGTAATTAGTTAATTACCGAGTGCATCTTGATTACGGGCTCAGAGGCGAATTTTCGTTTTATAATTCAGAAAACACATAATGCTGAACTTTTGGCCATAAATCTGTGCCATAAAAATACACGGAAAAAGCCCGGCAGCGAGTTGAAAGCCGATTGTTTTTTACATGTGAATTATGGATGTGTGGAACTCGCCAGAGGGAAAACAATTAAGGGGCAATAGAAAATTGCAGAAGTTACTCTTATTAGAGTGTGAATTAACATTAGTTTTTGAATATATAGCCCGCTGCGTTATGTAAAACTTAAAAGGTACTTTAGACGCGAAAGTAAGTGATGGAATTTTATTTGTAAAGATTGTAGGGTTTTTTTTTATATTAAACATATAATCAAGAAACAATTGCTCCTCTCGCCCTATAAGTACATACAGACAGACATCGTCTACCAGATACATATTGCGTTAGTAGCGCTACAGTCACCGACGGTAAATAATGCTCATCTGGTTAGAGACCAACAGCTAGTGGACTTTGTGGAGCATCATCACCATTACTTAGTGTTAGTACCTCTAGGCTAGGACAAATTGACTGACTATACGCAAGAATTGTTATATAATCACTACAAACATTGGTCATTCCCACAGACCCATAGTTATTCTATATTCTGACTAACTCAACCTGTATATCTACTGCATTATTCATTCATTAACGGATTAACTCAGTTGTATCTTATTCTAGGAAGACTGCACTTAAGCAGTTTCCTTAAATTGCTCTTTACTGCGTCACTCCATATTATAGTGTACTGTATCACAAGCAAATAAGCTGGGATATTTGAAGCGGTAGCTAAGTCAGCCAAAACGCATTTAGGACGTGTAGTAGGTCAGACCGCGCTGACTTTTGAGGAACTCAGTTTGGAACCAACTGACTTGGAGGCTTTGACTCCATAGCATTTCTTAATAGGACAGCCACTGAACGCGCTGCCCCAGCACCCCTTCGAGGGAGTGAAATTGTATCGGTTGTTAAGGTATCAATCAGATGTTGCAGAAGTTTACTCAGAATTTCTGGAAACTCAGTTCATGCAACTTCGTATTTAAATAAAAAATTTCAACTTGTACGTTTTTAATAAATAAAACTTCCACTCAAATATAACTTTTGTTTTCTCTGTAATGAAGAAAACTTTGAACTCCCCATTTTTTACGTGACTAAAACGCTATCCGCGGAAAGGGAAACAAAAACATTATTTTAGTCTATGGCCGATCGCTATTGTTAGATGCGCGCGCATAGGAAAACTGATTATTTTTTCGCCCCGCCATTGCGAAAAAAATCACTTTTCACTGTTGAAATTATAGTAATATATTAATTAAAATGTCTACAAGTACTAGTTGCAAATTTTTTTTTTTTAGTATAATTTTTTTACAAGTATGCTGAAAAACGTCGTATGATACACGCGTGTATTGATGATTACCGTCCCCGGCTCCATAAGAGCCTTACCTCACGGTTCGGGTCTCAATGGCGCCTCAGCGGTAATCACCAACATTACACTCTTGTACCATAATGTAACTATTATATATTCCTGAATATCCTAGTGTACTAACAGCTTCAATAACTAATTAGTCTGCACTTCAAATGGTACGAGCACCCACACCACAGCCAAATAGTTCACTATCTTGAATTAACCCTGTATGGACTTGATAAAATCTTTTGTACTTTTGCTAGGGACTAGCTGCTAACGCTTTCTGGAGATAGGTGGCAAGCCCATTACCTACTTTATTTGCTCATTCCTAAAGAGACCAACTTCATTCAGTCTTTTTACGAAGCGAGATAATGTGATTGAAAATCGCTGTGAATTTGAGGGAAATTCGTTAGTCAGAAACACAGCTATTTGCTTATTACTCGTATGGCGGCTGCAAGCTGAGCTCTTTGAAAACAAATATTGTAAAACTTCGTTTATTGTTTTATAAAGTGGATGCAGATTTATGCCATTGACTTAAGATGCGACAGTATGTTTTATTGTAATAAGCTTGATTATGTTTCCAATAGTATGCTGACTAAATCTAGGACGGCAAATTGATACATGTCTCACAGCATGTAAATTGGTCCATCAATTATCGCGTCATGTCATCTATAATGGCCTAGTCGGTTCAATACACTTTGTAAAATAACGGTTTAGGCCAGTAGATGATACAGTGGTTTATCTTTGCATAATCTTCATACCTCCAAATTGATAAACTTGGGCTGCTCTGCCAACCCATATGGCATGCATCTTTGGGTCATGCATGTTCGTAAGTAATTATAACGTAATTTCAGTGAGTAAGATATCTATCTGATCACTTATCCGAAATTGAATGAACTAACGATTAAATAACTGGTCGTAAATACTGCATTTTAACTACCGTTTTACTATCGGAACTTAATTTTTATAGCTATCGTAACTTTACTGTTTAATTACTTATGTAAATATATATTTTATTTTGTAAGAAATAACAAGGAGCTAGAAAAAGCGATAACATCATAAACATCTAATCAATCAGTGAATGCAAGCGAACGGGTGTGGCCTGGTTAGGGACCCTGAATACCGGGTAGTCTAATATAGCTTTTATTAAAGTGCCGGGTACTTTAATACTACGTATTAAAGTACCCGGCACACCACCAAGTTGTAAACGTAGGAAATTTAATCTGAAAATCGAAACGACCGAATTCACGATCTGTTTTACCTCCGATAAAACGCCGAGTCACGGCCAGTGGTAAAGATCTGTTTGTTCTAACCCAGCTGTTTAACGCGAGTGTCTTTTGAAGCTGGTGTTGATATCCTCATGGTTGGGAGTGGCGTCTGGATGGCGGGACGCTATGGCGCCAACTCGTGACGTCACACTCTAGGTCAGCGGAACAAGGAAAACCAACTAGCAACTGAACCAACCTCCGTGTTTTGTATGCTCAAGAACGTTGATTTTCGAGATTCGGTGATAGTTTTCTCCGCAACCGTTTTCGATGGAATCGATGACGAGTGTTTTATGAGTTGAACTGTACGAGGTTTATTTACACAATATAGATGATTTGTCGTTTTCATTTTACTGAAATAAAACCATAATGGACCACATTTTGAAATGAATTTTCGCGCTGGACGGAACGAAAGTGATATGCTGGAGATAAAAGAGTTGGTGATTGCAAAAAGTTTTTGGTACCTAGTTTATTGTAAATGTTTTATTAGTTTTTTTACTTTCATCTACTTGCTGGATAAACGAGTAATTATAGCTGAAATTAGATATCTGTTTCATCATCATCAATCAGCCCACACCTACCCACTGTAGGGTATACGACTCTTCTCTATTACGCCATCCACTTCGATCCTGTGCCTCCCGCATCCGCAGCTTACCGGCTAAGGAGGTGATGTCGTCCGTCCACCTGGCTGGTGGTCTGCCTACTGGGCGTTTTGCAGTTCTGGCTAGCCACTCAGTTACCGCTTTGGTCCACCTACCGTCTTCCCTTCGTGCCATGTGTTCTGCCCACCCCCACTTCAGTCTGGTGATTTGCTTTGCCGACATCGGCGACCTTAGTACGACGTCTTATTTCTGTATTGCGAATACGATCCAGAAATCTGATGCCTAACATGGTACGCTCCATGCCCTCTGTGTGACTTTTGTTTTGTGCATGTTCGCCTTTGTCCATGTTTCGGCATCATATGTAAGAGTGGGCAGGACACATTGGTTATAAGCCCTGGTCTTTAGGTTTTGAGGGATCTTGAACTTGAAGAAGTCTTTTTAGCTTTTAGCATAGGGGCATTCACCGACGATTATGTTCAGTATTGATGAGTCATAATTTTAGTCTTGGTCATGTTCATCTTAAGGCCGATCTGCAAAGATGATGTGTGCATTTCTGCAAGCATGTTTTGGAGACTGCCGACGTCTTCAGCTATGAGTACCAGATCATCTGCGAACCTCAGCTGCGTAAGCAGCAGCACCATTTGCATAAGCAGTTGACACCATTTTCCCCCCACGACAGAGTCTTCAGTGCGTCCTCAATGACATTGGTGAAGAGCTTGGGGTAATAGTGTCACCTTGTCGCACACCCCGGCCTAAAGCTACGGGGTTGATTATTTCATGTATACGCACCTGCATCGTCGCGGAACAGTAGGGCTCCCTATTTAATTTAATCACTACTAGTTAAGTTTTTAACTTTTTAATATAAATATAAATCTGAGTAGTGATATTGTTCCCAGATAGTACAAATGGGTATAACTCGCAAGATAAATATGTATGTATGTCAATCTGTCTGACATACAGATTAATACAAGGGCAAAGAGTTTATAACCACGATGAACAAGGCAGGATTTGTGGCAGGCCATTATTGACACGTGAAAAGGTCGGGAAAGGTTGCACTTCTGTTTGCTACTTTTAAATAATAGCTCATAATAGCAGTGCTTTTATTTATATTCCATAAATTGCTATAGTAGGTATCGCTACAAAAAGTGGTAATTTCCACTTTGTTCTATGTTCCGACTAAATTCGATAGAATCGATGACGAGTTTTTTATGAGTTGAACCGTACGAGGTTTATTCCAAAGTGAGAGGGCTGGACGTTTGCATTTTACTGAAATAAAACCTTAATTCAAAATGTGATCCAAATTTTGAATATTCACGTTGGACGGAATGAAAGTGATAAGCGGGAGATAAAAGTGAGTTGGTGATTGTAAACAGTTTTGGTAGTTTAATGTTATTTTGTAATTAGTTTTACTTTAATATATCTAAAATTATACAGTGTGAATCTAAAACTATACAGTGTAACTATATACTATAATTCATAAAGAGCACTTAACAATTTGGGTTAAAGAACTTCAAATTTCATCGACAAAAAAAAAATAAAAATCTCATTCCTCCAAAAAAAATATACAGCGATTTTAACATTGAAATGCGCTATCTGGGTACCAACTGCAAAAAATTTAAAAAAATCGGAATGGAAAGGTTTTTCGAAGTGAAATTGACTGATTCGTGATGATGAAAGATTGGTGCTGCCAGTAACGAAAAATTGCAGGAAACGTGGTAACTAAGGACATTACCGTGGCGTGAGGACATTAATGTGGGCTACATTTATTTATTTATTACCTTATGACTTCACGGTATATCACTTATCTGTCTAAGGTATTATGATTAAGCTTAGCTCCAAAAAGCAAAAATACGTATCATGTAAAGAAAAAAAAAAGGTTTATTATTTAGAAACACAATTTAGGATTCATCTGAAAGCTAACAAAATAAAGAGTAATTTTCCGTTATAAAATTATTCCATTTTGGGAACCAAATTTTGTGGAAAACTGCAATTACTAAAAAACTCGAAAAAATCACAATTATTTCATATTCTTTATTGCACAGATAATAAAAAGTCACAGACAATTACAAGAAATGTTATAAGCAAAGGCGAGCTTATCTTTAAAAAATATTTCTTCCAGCAAACCTAGGCAAGACTAGTTCGCAATAAAATTCTTTTCATACGTACGAAAATTACTTTTAAAATATATATATATATATAAAGAAATAAAATCAAAATATATACTTCGACTACATTAAATACAAGTTATAGCATGCACATATATAAACTATAATAAATCATACATATACCCACATAGATATGGTACCTTTTACGGAACCCTTAACCTAAACGAGTGTTTGTAAGCGGCCGTGCTATGCCGAGGAGTTGAAAGGAGAGACACCGTGTGGGATCTCCGATTGCTATCTCTGGGGAAAAGAAAGTCAAAATGTTGGCGTAGATATGTGGAATATCGGGAATTTCGCAAAATATTGAACAGATAGGAGAGAATGTGCATGTCACGGCGAAGACGGATCGGAAGCCACCCCAGCTCCTTGCGATACTTGGAGACACGGTCATACTTGCGCGAACGAAGAACAACTGAACAAACTCGAAGGACTTGTCGAGTTTTTTCAGTTGGTCTTCGTTCGCGCTGACCCAACAAACATCCGCATAGTCTATTAAAGGTAGAAGAAGGGACTGAGCAAGATTGATTTCAATCTGCTGTGGCAGGAAGTACTGCAATCTTTGGAGGGAGTGAAATGACGCAAAGACTGGTCTGCTTACCTCACAAATATGGGGCGACCAGGACAGCAAGTTGTCAAATATAATCCTAAGATTCTTAGCTTTCTCACTGTAAGTAATTATGTTACCATCATACAATACAGGATCGACGGGCGAATTCTGTAATAAGTTATGCGAGTGCCGTGTACCCATAATCATGACTTAAAATTTTCCCGGGTTGACTAGCAGCCCATATGAAATAGCCCATTTCCTGATGTTATCGAGGTCACCATTCAAGGTCTCTACAGTCAGTTGTATTTAATCACACGGAGAGAAGTGCCGATATATTTGGAGGTCATCTGCGTAGAGATGATAAGAAGAATTAAGAACGTCAGATATGGAGTTTATGAATACTGATAAGAACACCCGCGGAGAGCTCACACCAGTCCGTAGACTTAATGCGCTGCTGGCGGTCTCTCAGGTAGGAGTCAAACCAGTGAGCCGAGTGCGAGGACACTTTAAACGACTTAGAATATCAACCAGGATATCGAAATCGACTCAGTTGAAGGCGCTACTGAAATCAAGCAGTGTAAGGACCGTAAGCTACTGATCCATGGCCAATTAAATGTCGTCAGTTACTTTAAGCAGAGCCATGGTAATGCTGTGACTCGGCTTGAAACCTGATTGATGGGCATTTAATAAGTTTATCGAGGAAAGGTAGGAGGAGAGCTGGGTGTGAATAATTGATTCCATAACTTAGGAGAGGATAGGCAAAATAGATATGAGACGGAATTCTTTTAATGAGACGGGATTGGACGTTTTAGGTGAAGAAATCATAAGTGCCTGTTTCCACTGAGTGTGGAAGATTGTTCAAGCGACACTTTAATTATGTGGGTGATGATAGATAACAGCTCTTCGATGATGCGGGTTATCATCTGATAACAAATCTTGTCCTCACCTATGGCCTTTGAAGAGAATGCAAATATTGCCTTCCTTACTGCGCCGATTCCTACATGGTTGAAGTTGAAGGGTGAGTTGTGGACTGCGGTCTTGGACCGTGGGTTACGAAGGGTAGCTTCCTTGACGAGGGGTCCATCACGACAGGGGGAATGGCAAAGAAATTGTTGAGACCATCAAGGTCGATATTTCCAGCAGCCAAGTCCTGGGACTTACCTACACCAAGAGTCTTCAAGAATTTCCATCATGTATATTGTAATTGACATTCGTAGATATGATGACGTATGGCATCAGGAGACAGACTAGTGCAACGATTATGGAGGCGTTTGAAAATTATAAGATTCTCGTCAGTCGGATTCAACATATATCTTCTCTTGGCACGGTTTTTCATGGCCATCGGACCCTTGATAGTGTCAGTAAGCTACGGCACAGGTAGGTGCTTAACCTTATCCCTCTTGACCGGAGCGTGTTTATCAAACAAGGTCAGGACAATATAGTTAAAGTTCCGGACTTTGTCTTCAACGGCCTCGCTACCACCGACAGGGGACCAGTTAATAGAGGCGGCGTCTAATTTTAAGGAGCTAAGATCCATGCCCTTGAAGCTACGTATGTCAAAACATAAGGTGGACTTACACTGCTGAACAATAAAAAGTAAAATAGAAGTAAAATAAAACACAAAACATAATTTACAAAAGAACGAACACGCCCAGCATTCTAAAATTACACCATCGATACTACTAGGCTTGCGTAGCTCACGAGCTACACAGATCTTTTGATCGATTCCACAGACGATCTGAGCATCCCAGCTCACTGCCCGCTACGATCACACGCTCAGCAGCTCACTTCAAGATCGATCGATTTTAAGGACCGACCGTGTCGAATGTCGCTCACTTTATGGCATATTCGGACGGAACGAAAGCTGTTTAGCCGAGCACTCACGAGCATAGACGGAGTGAGAGCGTTAATTCTTTCTTAAACAAAGCGTAATTTTAGTTTACAGTAAACTCATTTTCTGCAACTTTTTATTACTGGCACTACTACGTGTCTTTCAACATAACGGATCAGTCAATTTCACTAAAAAAACTCACCCATTCCGAAGTTATAATTATTTTATGCAGTTGCTTTACGCTTTTCAATATCAAAATGGTTATAAATTGTCTCTAAAGTCGGTTTATGGACGATAAGTTTACGTGATATCGTCATTATAATTTTTTTTTCTTCTTCTTCTTCTTCCATAAGGTGAACGCTCAGGCCGATCGTGCCTCTTTCGCTTGTTCCGCGCTCTAGCTTGCAGAGTCATGCTTCTTCGTGCGTGCAGCCGGCCTTCATCGATTTATAAGACGTTATCATGACCAAAAAATTGGAAAGGGTTTTTTTTTGTCGTAAAATTTTGATGTCGTTAAACCCAGATCTTTATGTGCACTTTATGAAGATTCACACTGTATAAAGTTTAACCTACTTAATTTAGCTACCACCAGTTAAGTTTTTTAAGTCTTTAATTCGGATATAAATTCGATTACATAGTGACACCGTTTCCAGATAGTATAAATATACCCCGCTAGATGAATATGTCTGTCTGTCTGTCAGTCTTACACACAGATTAAAACAAGGCCGAAGAGGTCAAACCACTATAACAAGGAAGGATATGTGACATAGGCCTGATTGACACGTGAAAGGGTCTGAAATGGTTACACTTCCGTTTCCGGCTTATAAATAGTAAGGCTCATGATAGCAACGCTTTTATTTCTTTTGCAAGAGCTCCTGTGGGTCACATTTACAAGATAATCCTGTAATAGTCTTTCGGACGATGTTTTTCTTTGCGTAGTAAGATTGTTATTTAGGCTCGTCTTATTGTATAGTGTATTTCAAAAGTCCTATTGTGTAGAATACCTGCTTAGAACTACCTTGGCAATTTAATGTAGAAATAAAATAATGGGAACATAAGTGACATATTGGAGGACTACTTCGTATGACAACCCAGATATTTCATTTAAATAAAACGCAGCAGTGAACGAATGTTGCCAATATTTATTTTCTACAATAATTGCCATACCACGCTAACTACAGGAACAGCCGGTCACTGAAGCCTAAAAGTCATGGAAATCTGCATTTAGAAAAAGTTTACCCACTACCCTACGTGTATCTGAAATTCATTTTCATCATTATACACAATGATTAAAAATTAATATAAAAAGTAATTATGTGTAAAAATAATTAAAAATGTAGCCCATTAAAGCCCCCACCGAGGGCCTTTACCTAGATACGAGTAACATTGAGCCATACTCCACTACGCTGGCTCAGTGCGGATTGAGAGAGGGGTGCCGGACTTGGGTCCAACCCGACTGTCAGAATTTATCAAGCTGATCTATTAGGGCCTCTGACACAGCTTTACAACTACTACAACAGAGTAGCGATAGTAGCCGGGATCTACAGCTTAATATGACAACCAAAACTCGGAAGCATCCGAAACAAATGCCATATAGAACGGACACCCATCCAGTGCCCGACAAGGCCAGATGTTGCTACCCGCACGATGTGCGAATACCGCTTGGCCACGGATGCAAAATATCTATATTGAATAGTAAATATTACATATATCGTTCTATTTAACCGGTCGAAAGCAGAATATCACCTGAAGCAAGACAAGATTTCACACACTGACAGTGTATTAAATTAACATACAAATTTTAAGTATAATATAATAGGAAGACTCATCGACTAAATAAAAGTGAATTATCATACCAAGATGCGGTGTGTTTTCTTATTGTAAAGTTTAAGACGTTGGATGCTGCAAGATTCATGACTTCGGTAATGTTAATTTTTGTTACTGTTCTAGCTCCAACAGTCTGCATCTTGAAACATCAACATTTTACTTGCTAACATAAATTAAACGTAAGAACAAAGCACAATATATATAACATAAAACCACAGGAATACATAGATAAATTGTATGCATTTAACACGTTCCAAAAGGAGATACTTCTCAGAGAAGAACGCACAAAAAATTCTGATTTTTTGCTCTTAAACTTTTTTAATAAGAGTTTTTTTTATTGTGACTTTTTTTTGAGAAATAGTTCAAATATCACTTTTTTGTTCTGTTCTAGACCCGGCAAAAACCTGCCCAGGTCGTCCCGCCATCAAAGTGTCATTCTGCCTTTACGCGTTATCCACCCAGTGGGTGATGGGTGGCAAATTGATTATGAGATCTTACTTTAAACTTAACTGACGCAATAATAGCATAAATTTACGTTGAACTGAAGCTGAACAGACAATAAGATCAGTGGGTCACAAGTTCTAGAATGTTTCATTTCAGGGATGATTGCCAAGAAGCCCTCTCCGAGGCGCCGAGGCGTCTAGTCCGCGGGACGCCCAGTGAGACAGTTAACCTTCGGTTTAAAGGTCACTCGGTGAAAACCACGGGTAAAAAGGTGGTTCAGGGTATAAAGCAGGCATCAATTAAAAAATATATCCTAATTTGAACTTTTGTGCCTCTTTGGATTTATCTGTGAATTTGTAATAATGATGTGTTGATTTCCAAAAAGCATTTATTTCTCTCCTTTCTCCTCTTCTTCTTCTCGCCTTTTTTAAATTTATTTATAATTATAATCAATAAAATTATATTAAAGGTATTACTTAGCGCCACAAACAGAGTCGTCTCATTTTATCGGGTCTATGTTATTTTTTTGTCTTTTCTGGCGATTAAATACGTGCTAATCACAATCGCACGCAGATTGTGGGGTACGGGTTAAGAACGACTCAATGAAAGGTTTAGGAATATCCACGTTCACCGCCGTACTTTAGAATGTCAAAAACGAGACAATTTTATTTATTCTAGCTGTAACTGCGCACGAGATTCGCAAAAGCTAAATTGGACTCAAAACAAAAGTGAATACAATTCTTAGTTGCTCTAATTAAATTCGGAACGTTCTTTGAGAATGAAAGTCAGAGAGCAGGACCGAATGAGGTTTTGAACATGTTTAGAATATATAGATGCTCTGTTTCAAGTCAAGACTCTGGAGCAAATATTGAGTGTCTTTCTCACATATTGAAATGGTTTGTAAGACACACAGCGTAGCAAATGTCGTAACGCATCGCTAAACGAGGAATATTGCTAGGAAACTTGTAGTGTGGCGTGATCAAAGGTTCAATTGTAAAGATAACTTTAACTCGTTCACTGCGTTACTAGGTCGGCAGACAGTGCGTGAGCAAATTTCCGAAACTACACATTAATTACATTAAAGGAAAAATAATGACTAATGTATGATTTAAATAGGAGGGGGCACAATTGAGAGGCAAACAACTTTTTTTAAACAGTTTTCCAAACAGTACCGTGGGACATGTCTAAGGGGCTTTGTTGCGAAAAACTCATATTTTTTTCGTAAACGTGAAATGCTGAAACGCTGCCATAACACATTTCTAAGCGGTAGTAGTTTGTCTTGCATTATATAGATTCACATGACGTTCAAAAAGTAAGAAGAATCTATTTTGAAATAAATGTTTTGAAGTTTGAAGTTTGAATAATACTCAACAATAAGTCGTGCTTATCGACAAAATCGTCTCAATCGAGCCTCATCATCTCATCGGTTATCAACCACAACTCGCCTGCCTTCCACTCTCCGTAAAACTTCTAAATTCACAGTTCAAAATAAAACCAATAATAAAGTTATTATTATAAAGTATTGGATGAGCGAGCATGCCTGTTGCTCGCACCAGTGCTTGTCAGGGCAACATCAAAGTTTTTAATTTATCTCGCAACATTCTGTTCTGAGTTTAAAAGTAGTCTTGCTGAGCAAGAGCTTCAACCTAAGTCTTATTGGCCAACTTCACCTTGAAGCTACAAATTGCGTGTATGTTAAGTTTTAATAAAAACTTGACTTCTAAAGCTTCCGCGACGTAAGCTTGCGAAACTTTGGAAAGGTGGCTAAACTCCTACCTGGCGCCGTCGAAATTGGTATCTGAATCATTGTTAGTGTACAAAGAAAGGTGTCCGGTTCCTAATTCTAAAATACTACCCGGGTACTTGCGATAGCCTGAACTTTTATTTACAGTTTTCAGCTCAACTGGATTAAATTACAATGTTCGTGGAACTAAATTAACAGCAGTTACTTAATTAATACCATCGGTAGTACTATTCAGCTTTTGTACATAGCAAGGATATTTATTATAGCTGATACAATTTTTGTTAGCATCTGCATACCGCCTGGAGGGGGTCGCGGCACATGGGTACAAAAGAGATATACCTAGTCGGTCCATAAGTTCTGTCACAAATATTTTGCCGCATAGTAAATAATACCAAGTTTTATTTTATTTAATACTATATATGGTTTGATAGCTCATTAAATACTGATAAATAAGAACGATTATTGGATTTAAATGCTTTTAAAGCCATATTACACAAATGCTAGTTTCTTCAGAGATTTTGCACTTTTTTACCCAATCAAAAATACGGACGTGATTCACTTTATCTTTTTTCCATGACTCTTAAAACCTTTCAAACTTACGTGAGATTTTAGTCAGAACCCTCCCTGAACCCGTTACCTTCATTTTGAAGCATAAGATAACTAAGTATGGGTAAAACTAATTTTCATATTCACATTTTACGTAGTGTACTTGTTGCCCACAAGATCATTTTTATACGTTTTTCTGAAAACGTAAAAAGTACGTAAAGTTCTCTTTGGGAGCAGTTGAAACTGAAAGCTAACAGAAAATCAAATGCTAGTTGTTAAGCATGGTCTTTAGACCATTATCTGAAACCTCGATTTTAATCGAGGTTTCAGAATAAATAAATAAAACCTTGTTGGCTATCTGGAACACTGTTTTTTTATTAAATTTGTGTTAAGTGGTATTTTTGTCAGTTGCGGCGTGTTTTGGGTTCGCGATTGTCTCAAGTTATAAGGTTTTTTGTCATATTGCGATAATCGTACAAAATGCAAATGTATTGCAATTTGATTCGTATAAAATAAGCTTTTTAATCATGTATAATACGAATAAGAAAAAGTTTATTGCTGAGTTTTATCTATCAAAAACCTTGTGACAGAACTTAAGGACCGACTAGGTATATATATCGCAGTTAGTTGTTTAATCAGACACTTAACTAAATCTCTAGACCGTAAATTAAATACCGGCGTTTAACCAAGTCACTAGTATTTTGATTTAAATAAAGCATCGTCGAAAACGTTTAACAATCTGTCTTACCGAAAGCCGGCGTGATGGAAAACAAGGTGGCGTCACGACAACAGCTGATTTGCATAGCTTATATGAGGGCAAAACATTGCGGTAGCTTAGGTGAAGGGTAAAATGGGTGAGCGAAGCGAAGCCCCCTTTATCATTCGTGTTAGGTTGAACATGCAAAAGCAACAAAAAATAGGTACTTAAAACATAAAGTTAAGGACACATAAAACATATTTATAATGTATTACCTAGGAACGTTTAGACAACTCGTTAAACGTTTCGTTCACTCACTTGTCTGAAGGAATTTTAGTGACTTGGTTAAACGTCGCTATTTAATTAACGGTCTAGAGAGTTAGTTAAGAGTCTGATTTAACCAACCAACTGCGACATATACATACTTACGTGGGTGAGAAAGAGGTGACAGTTCGCTCACATGCCAAGAAACCTTCTTACATAAGTATCAATTGTTAATTGTTTTTACCAAAAAGTTGTTTTTAAGACGGGCTTTTAAGCAGTACCAGCAGAATCATCTAAAACCAGCCAAGTGCGAGTCGGACTCGCGCACGAAGGGTTCCGTGTCATTATTTATTAAAACGGCAAAAAAATCACGTTTTTTTTATGGGAGACCCCCTTAAATAAAAAAAAAAATTAATTATTTATTTTTAAATTGAATAATATAACTCAATATTCTGTCAATATTTCAAGCATCTACCTATTGCCGTTATCAATATTGAGCAAAAACTAGCAAAAAAAATTACGATTGTTGCATTGGAACCCCTTAAATATTTGTTCTATTTTGATTTAATTTTTGATTTTTAAAGTTAATATATAACTTAATATTATGTGATTATTTCAAGCATCTACCTTTTTCTGTTATCAATATCGAGCAAAAACGAGCAAAAAATAAATAAATATTTTATAGCCCCCATAAATATTTGTTTTATTCTGTTTCTGTTAGTATTTTTTTCTTAAAGCGGCAACAGAAATACATCATCTGCGAAAATTTCAACTGTCTTACTATCAAGGTTCATGAGATACGCCTGGAGACAGACGGACAGACAGATAGACAGATGGACAGCGGAGTCTTAGTAATAGGGTCCCGTTTTACCCTTTGGGTACGGAACCCTAAAAAAGGTTTACAAATAGCGTAAGAATAAAATCCCTCTGATAACCTTAATGCGTTTTTAAGATGAGAATCAAAATGTTGAAAAGCCAACCAATTCATCAACTCTCAGAAGCACCGCTTGAAAACGAAGTATAAATGGCTGCAGTAATAAAAACAATCGCAAGCCAAAGTTATTGTATTGAAGTGTCAAATTCAAGCTCTGAAGCGTACGCCATTAATTTTCGCGCAAGTACAAGACACCCGCCGCATCCGCCGCGCTGCCAAAAACCGTAAATGATCGCGCTAACTTCGAGCCAGAATAGTCGTTAAGCCCCAAAAATATATACTTACTTCACTTAAATGAACGAAGTCTTGTGGTCTCGGCGTCTTTGGAAATGTAACACCGAAATTCCATTTGTACGTTTGATGGGGTCACGCATAATTAAATCGAATCAAGCAAGAATTTTTGGTTTTGGTAACAACGTTTAAACTTGGTTTTGGATTGAGTAGACTTAGCTGCTACGTCTTTCTAATCCAGAATCTAACTTAGATAGGTTAACTTTATGTAAAACTATACAGCACTGCTTTGACTGAAATTAATCTTTTAGATAAAGCAAATTAGTCAAAACTAAATAAGCAACAGAGGCTATTAATATAACTATTACACTGAACAGTTGAGAAGTTCGCCCAAGCACTTGTGTGTATTCTCAATCTCGGTTCAAAACTTGAACCGCATAAAACACAGTTATTATAAAACCAAACCAGTTATTCTGAAAGCATCTGCATTTCCCTATTTTATTATTCTCCTCTCGGCGTGAATTCAGGTCACTTTATATTATTATGGGTCATCGCCAGTTTATTAACATAATATTGTGTATATTATGACGAACAAAATGGGGCACTAGGCATCTCTGCGCGCTTATTGGCAGAAGAAATTTCTTCAACATGACAATAAAACGCCGTCAACACGACTTCTCTGCTCCGGTATGTTGAATGCCTAGAATATTGGTAATTTGTTTGAGTTATGAGAAAGAATGACGCGACAGTTCACTATCAATGGGACTAAACATCGTTTCAATGGTATGAAAAATAGTATATTATGTGACTGATAAATAATGGAGGGCATTAAAATTCGAGAGTCGGCTCGTCTCATAATAATATCACTCAAGAGTTTTACATTTACAGTTACATACACTAGTTTATCTAAACACATATCATAAGCTGTCTTTGATGTGTTCAGGAACCGCATGTTCGACCGGCATTGTGGCATTGATCATTGCTCTGCACTAATTTAGCTTGTTCAGTAGTACCAACTTCACAGACAAACTAGGGGCGGCACGCAGGCGGACGTCGGCGTTCGAAATGTGAATGTCATAATATGTCGAAATATTGATACATTATGGTCATAATTCATCAGATAAGAAATGAGTTTTTAACAAGTAGTATATCATTATGCTGGTCGTAACGTGCGGTTTTTGGACGCAGTAAAGAGGGTTTATGATACGTTTGTAGATATATATATATATAAAAGTATCACACCTGTCTTTGGAAGGAAACGATTTTTGACGTTCGCTCATATCAATAAATGATGATTTTCCTTCAAATCTTATATGTAAGTATATGGATACAATATCTTTATTCATTCGGCCCAATGTTGAATTACATTTGGGATACTTTGTACGCTGTACAAAATTATTAAAGGAGTTCTATGAATTTATAAAACGTAAACGGCCTGATTAAATAAACCATACGGGGTTAAATTCAAAACTGTACACCGGTTGGGTCAAAAGATGTAATCGAGCGTGATGAGCGAGGCAATTACAAGAGTCACAAAAAGTTCTAGCTGAAATGTGAATAACATGTTAGGCGACCTCCGTGCCGTGTTGTTATACTATGGTGCTGTTGTCACTCTGCCTGCCATGCGAGAGGTCCCGGGATCGATCCCCGGCTGGGGATATATAAAAAAAAAACCTCCAGGATGTTTATTTGTGTGTGACGTTGTTTCTTGTTCCTATGACACAGGATATCCCGTATGGGGCCAGAAGCATGTATGTGCCTGTATGTAAATGTTCATGTTTATGTTATGTCCTTGTCGAAATACAACACATGTAACTTAGGATTACTAATCAGGCTCCGAAAGTTTGTCGATGACTACTCTATGAAATCATCGGCAAACCCTCTGCGGCAAACAACGACTACCTAAGGATATTTTTGAGTCCCCGTTAGCTCAGAACATAGAATTAGCTACACTCTAGAAACTGAGTTGTTGACGCCAACCTTTTTTGACACAGAGGTGGTACCGGTATGGTTCTAAGTAAGGTAGTATTAGTATATTGTATATATATATTAGTGTATAGTATTAGTATACATGTCGCAGTTAGTTGGTTAAATCAGACACTTAACTAAATCTCTGGACCGTTAATTAAATACCGACGTTTAACCAAGTCACTAAAATTCCGTCAGACAAGTGAATGAAACGTCTAAACGTTCCTAGGCAACAAGACATATACAATATAAATATTTTTTTATGTGTCCTTAAGTTTTAAGTATTTTTTGCTGTTAAATTGTTTGCTTACATGTTCAAACTAACGAATGATAAAGGGGACTTCGCTTCGCTCACCCCTTTTACCCCTCACCTAAGCTACCGCAATGTTTTGCCCTGATATAAGCTGAGCAAATCAGCTGTTATCGTGACGCCATCTTGTTTTCCAACAAGCCGGCTTTCGGTAAGATAGATTGTTAAACGTTTTCGACGATGCTTTATTTAAATCAAAGTACTTGTTTAAACGTCGGTATTTAATTAACGGTCTAAAGAATTAGTCGAGTGTCTGATTTAACCAACCAACTGCGACATACACATTATTGTCTCGCCTTTACATTTCTCCACACAGAAGAGTGCGGTGGCGGTAATATAAGTTCTGCAACATACTGTGACTGGTTGAATTGAATTTGAAAAAAAAACCACGAGAATAAAACAGAGAACGCTGGAAGCTGTAGAGGGCTGACACTAACAATGTTACCCCCAGGCGGTTTTCCCATAAACTGGCTCATCGTACGAAGAATTTCGCTTTGGTACATCAGTGACTGTTGATCTTTAGCAAACTTCAGTGCTGTTTGTTTTAATAAACTTGGCTGGGAAGCGAATTAAACAGAAACGGATATTGAAATTTCAGTACCTACAAACGAACGTGAAACTGAATTATGAAAAAGGTTACTATGTAGTGATCGCGTAGTCACAAGACCGGATTTAACCCACTTCAACAAAGGAGAGGAATCTCAATTCAGTTGTTTTTTTTTTGTTTGTTACCTCAAACTGGTACTATTTATGAACTGATTTCAAAGATCCTTTTTTTTTTCAAAGGGTAAAATACCAGTTTGGTCCTATTTTAAAAAAATTAGAAATTGGTCCGGTAGTTTGGTTTCTAAACCAAAAAGACTGGAATTATGCTGTCAACCAGGTAAACGAACTGTACTGTAACTTATCAATGGTGTTTAAGGTCATAGTCATACGATGAATTATGTCTATCTGTACCATATATTCATTTATCTACGCATGTATCACAAACCCTCTTTACTGCGTACAAAAACCGCACGTTACGATCAGCATAATGTTAAACTACTTGGTAAAAACTCATTTCTTACCTGAAAAATTACACATTATGACCATAATGTGTAATTTTTGCACACATTATGACATTCAAATTTCGAACGCCGACGCCCGCCTGCATGCCGCCCCTAGTTTGTCTGTGAAGTTGGTACTGACATTCAAATTTCGAACGCCGAAGCCCGCCTGCATGCCGCCCCTAGTTTGTCTGTGAAGTTGGTACTGACATTAAAATTTCGAACGCCGACGCCCGCCTGCGTGAAGTTGGTACTACAGAACAAGCTAAACAATTGCAGAACCACAATGCCGGTCAAACATGCGGTTCCTGAACACATCAAAGAGAGCTTATGATATGTGTGTAGATAAACTAGTGTATGTAACTGTACATAATTAGGCATTAAAACTCTCGAGTGATATTATTATGAAACTCGCCTTTGGCTCGTTTCATAAACCCACTCTCGAGTTTTAATGCCCTCCATTATGCAGCAGTCACATAAACTACTATTATGTGACTGCTACATAATGGAGGGCATTAATACTCGAGAGTGGGTTTTCATAATAATATCACTCGAGAGTACATAATGACCATTATGTGTAGTTTTCCAGATACGAAACGAGTTTTTACCAAGTAATTTAAAATAATGCTGATCGTAACGTGCGGTTTTTGAACGCAGTAAAGAGGGTTTATGATACGTGTGTAGATAAACTACTATTATGTCGTGTACTACGTGTGGACTTGACTGTCACACAGACATATTTCGTAGCCTTGGCTTCGTGTATTATGACGACATTCGCATCCCGACCGGGGGGGAAGAAATAGGGCTTGTTTTTTTAACCTTGTAACTTGGTGAATTATTAGTGGTGTTTGCGTTCTGTGACGACCTCTGTGGCGCAGCGGTTGTGACGGGGGGTCCCGGGTTCGATCCCCGGCTGGGGAAAAAAAAAGAAAACCCCAGGTCTTGGATGTTTATATTTGTGTGTCGTGCAAGCATAAAAACCTATTTTGTATGCTCGGATTTGTACTCAATAAAGAGCAGCTGATGGCTATGATGACTATTGAGCTTGCCCAGGTGTGTGGGGGGGGGGGGGGGGTTACATATTGTACTGTACTGTATGGAGGTGGCATGATCCAGACAGACTCAAAATATACAATAACAACTCAGTAAATCATCGAAATTCATTATAACATTAAATGTTTATGATATGATGATCTCGGATTTGCAATGATTATTAGTAAACCGACGACATGTGATTAAGCTCAAAATTCGAACCCCGCAATTAAAATTATTTCCGATATAATCGGTTGCGTTCTGTTTAACTGAGTTTAAGGATAAACGAACAAAACAAAATGGCCATTAATTAAATTTCTAGAGAATGGTGGGGTCCCTTTAATTTATAGAAACGCGAGTGAGTGAGTGCTTTAGCTTTGTTATAGTGAAATACACAATCTGTGTAAATTTCAACTCTCTACCTATTATGGCGATACGACGCGGCCGTATGTCCGTCGAGCGACTGGTGGTGCAGGGCAGAGTAGAGGGCACCCGAATGCGTGGCAGATCACCAATGAGATGGACAGACCAAATCAAGGCAGCACTGGATGACCCCCTGTACCAATGCACCAAAAAAGCAGCCCTCAGAGACGAATGGCGACGAATTGTGAGGCGGGTTACTCGACCGAAATGACGACCACGACCGCTCTGTCAAGAGTGCTACGACTGAGAAGACCTATTATGGTCCATCACGCTGATGGAGAGACGGACAGTGGAGAGTTAGTAATAAAAGGGTCCCGTTTAGCAACCTGATAAACAGTCATAACTTTGGTACTCAAAATAAGTCAAACTTCAAACTTATTTTTTTTATTATTCAAAATAGATTCTTACGAACACTTTTTGAATGTCATTTGAATCTGTATAATGCAAGAAAAAGTACTACCGCTTCGAAAAGTGTTATAGCAGCGGAGAAGACCGGCGCAAGAAACTCGTACACTGCAACACGGCCTACTTTTCTTTTCTGTTTTTTTTTCTTCAAAAATTACAAGTGTTACAATCGTGTGCGTGGTGGTTCTTGTGCTGCCCTGGAAAATCAGAGCTCCATACCCCTTTGTCATTAATGCAATCATCTAACCTTTAATATGCTTTATAACATAATGTTTTTTTTATAATGCCTTTCAATTTCTTCCCTGACAAAGTTAATATTTCTTCCGTTATTTTGTTATAGTAAAGTTATATTATTTCGCTTGTGCCTGTCAACATTTTAGTGAAGCTATTTATGTTCTTCATAACGTAAATGATATTTTCATAAATATATTGACTCGGTACAGTCATAATGATAATTTCTTTGAACAGTTCCCTCAAGGAGTCATGACTGCGGAGGTTATAAACTGCTCTAATAGCACTTTTTTGCAGAACAAAAATTGAATCAATAGCAACAGCTCGTCCCCATACCAAATCCATAAGGCATTATGCTGTGGAAACAACTAAAGTAAACAAGTCTCGCTGACATCCGTCAGCTGTCTCTCTGTCTGTTTGTCTAACAGCATATGCAGCTGAACTTAGTCTTCCCGGTAAAGATGTAATGTGAGGGCTCCATTGTAGTTCTGAGTCAAGTGTTATCCCTAGGAAACTGTACTATCAGTAAACTCTAACTTTTCATTATTTAATATAACATAATTTTTTAAGGAATGAATATGAGGCAAAGTTAATTTTAATACATTTAGTTTTTTCGGATTAAGCACTTGATTGTTAATAGTAAACCAATTATGAAGTTGGCCAAGAGCGTGATTTACTTCGTCATAGTTCTGTACATATCGATCTACTTTGAATATAAGAGATGTATCATCAGCAATAATACAATATTTGACAAATTCGGAACCATGCAGGGCAAATCAATAATATAGATCAAAAATAAGAAAGAACCTAATATGGAACCTTGAGGCACGCTAATTTTCAAGCGAGATCCTAATGATTTGGTTTTGTTAATCTGTACCTTCTTAGTTCTTTTATCAAAATAAGAACTCAAAAGTTCTTAAGCTTTATTTTGAATACCGTAGTGTTCCAGTTTTTACAGCAAAGTTTCATGATCTTCGCAATCAAATGCTTTGGAAAGGTTACAGAAGACACTAATCGCATCTTTTGATTCTTCACACCAGGACTTTGAACACCAGCATCTGTGGTACAATGTCCTTTTGTAAATCGGAATTGCTGGTATTGTAATAGATTATTATGAATATGGGACAGCATTTGATTGAGCATGATCTTTTCAAACACTTTACTAAATACCGGTAAAACTGATACAGGCTTATACTTACTGGGATCTTTTTTGTCACCAGCTTTATATAGAGAAACTACTTTGCTATTTTTCATTAAATCGGGAAAGCTACCGTGATCAATACATTAATTAAATATGTAAGCTAAATATGGTGCTAATGTATCTACAATTGAGCTGCACACTTTGACTGACATCCCCCTTAAGTCTTCAGTGCTCTTAACTTTAATGGCTTTTAAAGTTAATAGTATACTGGAGCCTGACATGACTAAATTTTGATTGAGTTCCGCAGGCGTCCACGGTTTCCTTTAGCAATGTAGCTGAAAGCGATCGTGAATAATTTAGTGGTTCAGTAGTTTTCAAGGGTGTATTAGTCAAAAAGTCTCGATTTCCTGAGCTACTTATTATCAATTTGGACTAATAATACCGCGATCTGCCTTAACTTTCCATTTTTATTTTATCGTCGGCAGATTTAATTATACCTCTTATGAAATTTGCTTTGCCTTTAAAACACACTATCTTGAATGTTTTGGAGTACCTAATCTTTGAGATATTCTTTAAACTGTCATAGTCACTATTTGTCATGTTTGTTATGTCATGTCATGTCAAAAAGTCTATCTCTTCTGATCCGCAAACCTGTGGTCGCCCAATCACTGAACTTAAATCTAGTATTCATTTTTTTCGAATCAGTTTTGAATATACACTCAAATTCCTCGCTTACCAAAACTTAAATCTAGTATTCATTTTTTTCGAATCAGTTTTGAATATACACTCAAATTCCTCGCTTACCAAAACTTAAATCTAGTATTCATTTTTTTCGAATCAGTTTTGAATATACACTCAAATTCCTCGCTTACCAAAAAAAAGTCTTGATATAAATTAAACGGGTTGTTAAAATTATAATTGTGAACTGGCAATTTATCAAATAGAACATTTTGGTAATTTTCCGACCGACTAGTAGTGATGGGTCTGGTTTAAATTTTTATTTTCTGAATATGATTTATGTAAGAAAATTTAACACTGACCTATATGAACTGATTGAAGCGAGTTAATAATATTTTTCCTATCACACATGTCACAATCACAGAAGTTTAATGAGAATTAAACTATATTTAGGACAACTTAAGTTCAATTTAAACATCTTATATGAGTCTTTTATATCAAAAAATGTATGTCTGAGTGTGAGTATGACGGTAAAATCATACCTGATTTGAAAATCCTCCCTGACTTTGAAACATGCACCCGTAGTGTGCCAACCCCGCGGGGGGTGTTGACGCGGTAAAGTGAGGGACAGATCTACGCGCTATATAGAGCTATGTCTCTCACCTTTCGCGACAAAACCGCCCCCCCCCTCCCCCCGCGCTCGGGATGCTACGGGTGCTGGATCCGTCCACTTTTGACGAATGACATTTGTGACACATTGCTACTGAGTTCGGATTTTTCAAACAAATTTATATTACATATTTTTTTTCAGATTACGAGTAATCCGAATTGAAACAATCCCTATGAAAGCCTTTTGGCGCTAAATAGATAGACTAATTACAGCGTAGGTACAAAAAAATAATAAGTTTTCCGCGCTCATAAAATGGTCTCCTGCGCAGAAAACTCATCGATGTATTACATAGTTGGCAAAAACTGTGTTCTCAAATGAATGAAACTCTGTGCATAGCGTAAATAGATGTAGCTTCAACTTTTGGTTTTACGTACACTTTTTATTGGTGATTTATCCAATTAATGATTATGATAAATTACCAATATTTGCTCTACAAAATTAAGAAATACCCTGATGTTTAAAGTTTTTCAGACAACAACGACCTCTTCAATTGCATCGAACAGCGGAAAAACACGCGCTAATAATTAAAAAAAACATCGCAGACAAATTCGAACTAACACTAAATCTCCCGTTCACATCTGTTAAAAGAGTGAGAGCATATTCATACGGGATCTAGGCTGACAATCAAGATTCATTAGACATCATTACTAACAGATGCCGCTGATATTTTTCAAAGGTACGCAGTTTGTCGCAGTACTTCGTCAACTAGTACGTCAAAGGTATAGTACAATTGAATCGAGATTAGCGATCTCTATTAATATTGTGTTTTTTTGTGCAGTAAAGTATAAAATGGGTATCGATTTAATTATGTGTAAATGTTTTATATATTTTTAAAGTCTTGTGTTTATTGGTTTCGTTATTTATATAGTATTTACCGACATTATTTAAACAGTGATCAATACCAGTCTTCAAAAACATCGGTATACAAAGTAGGTGAACTATCTTATCTATGTTATACAATCTATTTTTGTCGATAGCCGAACTTATATCACTAAAATTGTACGGAAAAAGAATCCTACCTGTGTGGTCGGTACCTAGATTAATTTTGTCCATGGCAAAATAGCCTTCCCGTTTACTTACCTATTGTTCATACTATGGCGGTACTTAACATATATTTTTTTTACTTCAGGTGGCAAAACTATCTTTTCTTTCGCGTTTATTGACTTTGACGTAATATGACATTATTACACATAAATTGGGTTGTATTCCATCAAAGACGACTTGTTTCAAAGAGGTTGTAAATTGAAAAGTAGATCACCGTTAACCTGCTGAGACGCAGAGAACCTAAAAAGGAACTTTTTTGATAGACGTCACCTAGAGTACTGAAGATTCTATTTTGGGCATTCGTGGGGCAACAATATAAAAAAAATCCTAATTATTATGTCAGTTTTTTCTTTTTCCAGCTAGCAGAGAAGTAAAAGGGTTAAAACGTCTGCATAATAATTAAGATAAATATGGTACTTATCTCATTGGTACATGCTAGTCAGCACCGGGATTCGAACCTGCATCTCCTGCATGAGAAGCAAGCGTGAAATCCGCTAGACTTTGTTAATACATTTTTATTATTTTTATCGCAAGCATTCACTGAGTCACAAAAAATGGTTGGGATCACAACCCCGGTTACATTCTTTATAGTTTTTAATAGTTTCCACACCTTTACCGCATCCCGTTTTGATGCTTCGCTATTTTGAACCTCATGCCAGGGTAATAAGATTCAAAACTTTATAACGGGAAAATGACAACTTTAGATGACATTGGGGCTCGAGAAGCTTAAATGCAATGTCAAAGTGGACTCGAGGCAAGCGCTAGCTCGCTTTTCATTCTCCGGCCCTTTCTCTGTTACCAGGCTTCATTTTACGAATTTAGGTAGTAGCTAAGTACTCTAGTAGGTATAGGTAGGTAACTCTTTAAGGGATTAAATATGGCCAGAAATGCATCTTTAGCTTCAATTCTAGGCTAAACTAGACAACATAAAAAATTAGGATAAATATATGTTATAAAAGGTCTATTAGAGATAAGAATGGACTTTTGAAATTACCGGATATCTGTTATATTATATTTAATACTTAAAAATATTTTTCGCAATGCATTATTATTCAACTAAATGAAAAAGCGCTCGAAGACGAAATCAGTTTCCTATATGAAACTTACACGCAAAAATAGGTAAAAAAATGTTGTTTTTTTTTGGTATTTGTTTTCTTTGTCTAATTCTCAATGCCATTGTTCAGCCCTTAACTAAATCAAAAGCGGGCATGCTCATCTCTATATTATCTCATGAAGTGAATAAGGCGAACGAGCTAATAAAATGCAAAGAGAAATGCACATAACTTAATTTTCATGCACTGCATAGATAGGTGGCTTTGAATATGAGATGAATTGTCGGTGCGGGGCGGTTATTTTCAGTGCAAGAAAATATAATTTTTAGCCCTACGGTACATAAGTAGCTGCGATGGTCTAGTGACTTGAAACATCCGATAGTAATACGAACGCAAGTATCTATATTCTATAGGTATGTATCATCTTTTGCAGAGGCTTCTGTTAACGTTGATTGAAAAGTTGAGTAGAGCTCACGGACCTTGACGTAATAGCGAGGTTTTTTTATATTATGCAAAATTACTGAAAAGAACAAGTACGAAAATCAAATCGTAATTCTGGACGTCAAAACATTATAAATACACACTCAGAATCAGCATAAGTTACTTATGATTCGAAGTCCATATTTTATTATTATCAATATGCACTTACGCTTGTCACAATAAGAGAAAATAATACGCCAAGGTGATACCTCCAAGTCTGATGATGCTAAGAACAAACTGTACAATGGAATCCTATTCAAGTCATCAATTAGCTACTTGCGGTTGGCTGAATTCAATTTAGCTTTCATTGTACCACAGAGTCCGTTAGCCTTACTCCTTTTTCTGAATAAGACTGCGGGCAGTCCAGACTAGGCGACTTCCCCAGTCAGAATAAGTGTTATTTTACCAGAATAAATTATATTTATTTGCCAGAAGGAAATCTGGCGTAGCCGGGTGAGGAAGTTTCATCACTACCCTGCTAGCAAACTACCTACAAGTACAATTATCCGGGCGGAATGCATTTAGTTACCATTACAGTCCTATATTATTATATTTTTGAGTTTCTTTTGAGAGACCCTATTACTAAGCCTCCGTCCGTCTATCCAGCAGTATCTCAAGAAATGTAATAGGTAGAGAGTTGTTTTTTTCCACTATGTGTATTACTGTTGCCGCTACAGCAGGAAATAATGAACTAAGTATACGTTAAATAAATAAAGGGGGTCCTTAGTCCATGTGGAACTGACTTGGGTCTGTATGGAAAGGAGACGTGTATTTATTCATTTTTTCTTTTACGATGGTACCTTCCGTGTATGAGTCCAACTCGCACTTCGTCGTTTTTATAATTTTTTTCCTCGATAAATTGTTTCTTGCTATTCATCTAATAATTACAATCTAGTGTGAAAATAATACACGCCTATGGGACCAGAGTCTCTCATAAAACATGAATAGCAATAGTGTATCGATTGGGCGCAAAATACCCTATTTGGCTTGTCAAAGGTGCCTATTTAAGTCGCTAGCCACATTGACAGTAACATAGGTATATCTTTATTTCGCGTGTATTACAGCTATAATGGTCGGTGTGTAATCCCATGCCACAGTGGAATGAACTGTAATTGACACAACGGCTGACCCATCAATTAAAAAGGCGTCCGTGGCATTCGAATGTAGTTGACCTTTATCATCCGTCAAGGAATCAGGGGCTTAGGACAAGGGGAAATTGGGACGCACGCTACGTACGTACCTACTATTCGAACACATTCAAAGGGGTACCTATTCAATGTTCACTATCACAAACTCAGACCTATTACAGTCACTTTAACATTTGACAGAGCTCAACCCCGAGGTGCCAGTGCCGTTAGAGGTTTTGAATTGTATTAAAATGGCATGAGGTTCAATGCAATCGCAATGCCTCATAGCCAGCCAGCTCCAGGGCTCGAAAGGTTATAAAAGAAATAGCGTTTTAAAGTTTGAGCCTATCGCTTAATAGCGTGATACTATCAGACGTACTAAATTGGAAGTTGTTGAAAAATTTATACTAGGTTGTTTGGGTGTGGTAATTATGCTAAAAATTTACTATAGAGAGAAGCGGTCGGGAGCGCTTCTAGTCCGGCAGTCGGCTGGTGGAAACGTGTATTTGTTTCCGCTTTTTTTTTCATGATATTTAAACGCTACTGAACAAGATTAGAAAGGTTGTCGCCCTAACAGCCTTGGCCATTGTTATGACTATTAATATGCAAATTAGCTGCGTCCATTACATTTTTCCAATGATAGAAATAAAGGGTGTAAAATTGTGCTTTTGAACCTGGACCGTGTTCAGGGATATGGAATAGGGACTACTCTACCAGATAGATACCAGACACATCGTGAGTGGCCTTGCTGGAGCTAGAAATATCTAGAAGTAGATGATTTATAAACCCAAGTGGAAAATCACCTCAACCAAGTTGGTAAAAAGCACTGTGAGGGTATAACACGGCTCGAAACTTGGCCCGATGGTGATCTGGAACATCCAAAAGGGAATATTCTACCACATGATACGCCCTGCGTGGCGTTGCCAGACCTGGATACAACTAGCTATCATCTACTGGTTTATATGCCTGAGTAAAAATCACTTTATTTAAGTTAATATTCAAAACAATGAAAGGGTATGCCCTGAAAGGGTTCGGGTATATGCAATAGGTCATACTCCACCAAATGACATGCCAGAAGTGGCATTGCCGGACCTGGATATAACTATCACTAAATGATTTATTTGCCTTAATGGGAAATCAACTCAACCCGCAGTTGATATTCAAAGCCCTGAAAGGGTCTCGCCTGGAAATTTTCGGACCTGGACGTTATTCTGGAGCATGCAGCAGGGACTAGGTAATCTGCTAGATAACATATCTTGAATGGCCTCATGCCTGACCTGGATATTTATTTATATCATAGGCCAATAATTAAGATAGATATGTACACAAGTAGAGATTTATGTAAAGGAGGAAGCTACTTTGCATAATCATGGGGTTTGTACGAAACGCTCAATGGTGTCAGGGCAACACCCATCCTATAATTCTTTGCTAGTGAGTAAAGATAATTTAAATATAATTTAAGCATACACGAAAACACACTCCCCTTAAAATAGGGAGTTTGTATTGAAATCAACACTTTACTTATCACATTTCACGAGTACAGCCCGCTGCCAGACAGACGGATGGATGGACAGATGGACGAACAGCCTAGGCTTAGTTATAGGGTCCCATTTGTCACGTTACCCTTTGGGTACGGAACCCTAAAAAGACTGAAGCAATAGTCCTGCAGAAAGGCTATTATTAGGTTTCCCGGTTGTGCAATTTCCTCCAGATTTTGTGGTCGGTGCCGGCACGTGCCGGACCGTTTTCAACAAAACTTTTTCGGACGACACACGTGACCAGAATGTTTGATGAGTTGGTCTTCAACAACTCTTCTTGGGCTGTTTTTGGCATTGTTTCTTAACTTACGTTATTATTGCAGCAACGTGATATCCTTCGAGATTAATCAGCAGTTTATAATTTTACCAAAGCTAAGGAAACTTCCGATTTGTTTGAGCTCTATGAAAGGTAAAAAATCTTTTAACTTTACCTGAACATAGCAGCGCGAAGAAAACCACAGCACAAATCCGCGACCACATTTTCACTTCCAAAATTTAGACACACAGCCAATGACAAACTTTCACAAACACACTAAATAGGGAGGTTTCCTATAAAGTTTTTCGCGGGAACCGCGGCCCCGGCATTGCTCAGTGATACACAGTGCTCGTCCACTAGGCCCCGAATGCTGCTGTCCTCAGCTCTGGAGGCACACTCGCGTAGACAGCACGACGCATGCGCGCCACTTGCCACCTCTGACCCCTTTGGAAAATTAATATCTATTTATTTTAATTTCAATTGTCGAGTCCGCTGCTTCTTTTGTTTTATGCGCTGCGGTATTGCGGAAGTCAAATTAGGCGCGGTCTGGAATAAGTTGGACTGTGCAAATACATGCCCCGCGGTATTTTACTATAGTTATTTGTACCGTGTTACCGTGTAAAAATGTCGCGGGGCATGTTGCAGCCACATTTTACGGGAAATTTCCTCTAGTTTATATCGGTTAGAATTTAATCGCACATCAAATTACTGATTTGCACAGCAAAAAAGGATCAACAAAACACTTTTTATGTTTTAAATATTTTATGTGTACTTGAGTTTATGTTTGAAGTATTTTTTGTTATTCTTACATGTTCAACCTAACACGAAGGATAAAGGGGGCTTTGCTTCGCTCACCCCCTTTACCCTTCTCCTAAGCTACCGCAGCATTGTGCCCTGATATTTGCTGTGCAAATCAATATTCTTGACGTTTATATCCGGCTTTATAAACAACAATAGTGGTGGTGGTGGTGGTGGGTGGTGCAATATGTTGACATATTTTTTTTTATTTGCGGGTTCGATTCCCGGCTAGTAATTTATTTATTTTTTAAATATAATGAATGATTCCTAGCAACAAAATGTTCTTTTCTTTATATTTTCTGATTACGCCCCACAGACACTTCGAAATGGGCCAACCTATATATGGGCCTCTATCACTTGGAGAGGTTCTAAAGCATTGCCAAAAATCTAGGTATGTAGGATGGTAGTTACCCTACTTGGATGAACTAAGGATGACGTTTGCCAACTATTTTTGTGACGTCGCTGTTTCTGGTTCTCACGACACACGGTATCCTAGTGTGGGGCCAGATTCAATGTATGTGCCTGTGCATAAATTTTTGTGTCGGCCATATTATTGCGACTAGTTCACATTTAGCAGAAGGCGCGGCTGAACTGATAGTTGGTTTAAGTGTTTCAGTTGCACTACGATGCTAGAAACTATGATAGTATTATGTACTACCATAGACTAATAATTGCAAGGTACTACCTAAGATTATGTACAGATGTAGTGAATAATCCTTTCCTTTCGTATTTTCTCGGAAATGTTCGTTTTTGTCTTACTACTTCACTCATACCCATGGTCTACATCTCAGTGTAATATACGTCAAACGGGCAATTTGACACTGATAAATAAAGTATGCGATGTATTTGATACCTACACGTAATTTAATAATACAGTAATTCATAGACACATCTGCACCATTCGGGTGTTATCGTTGTTCCGAGTTTTTCCGATAGGAAAGGATTATTCACTACATCTGTACCAGAATTTTGTTTCCCTTGTGATATTGAATGTTGTGGTGTATTATAACATTGATACATGATAAGAGAGTTCTTTATTGAACACAGTTATTCAAACAGATACATTAAGAGAAAACATATGTACAAAGGCGAGCTTATCTCTAAAAATAGGTTTCTTCCAGCAACCAAGGCATGAAACGAAATGTTATCATGTAAGGGTAGACAGTGCACAATATCTAATCTATAATAAAATACAGTATTGTAGTTAATGTGACTGCTGCATAATGGAGGGCATTAAAACTCGAGAGTGGGTTTATGAAACGAGCCGAAGGCGAGTTTCATAATAATATCACTCGAGAGTTTTAATGCCTAATAATGTACAGTTACATACACTAGTTTAACTACACACATATCATAAGCTCTCTTTGATGTGTTCAGGAACCGCATGTTTGACCGGCATTGTGGTTCTTTAGTACCAGCTTCACGCAGGCGGGCGTCGGCGTTCGAAATTTGAATGTCAGTACCAACTTCACAGACAAACTAGGGACGGCACGCGGGTGGGCGTCGGCGTTCGAAATTTGAATGTCATTATATGTAGAAAAACTACACATAATGACCATTATGTGTAGTTTTCCAGATACGAAACGAGTTTTTACCAAGTAGTTTAACATAATGCTGATCGTAACGTGCGGTTTTTGAACGCAGTAAAGAGGGTTTATGATACGTGTGTAGATAAAGTAAATTAAATATCTATCAAATACGGAAAATAAAATATATACTCCTATATACTATATAACTACTAAGTAAGTACCAATACATACATACACCTTTATGGTCAGCTGCAAGATTGCGGATATAGCTTAAAGACTAATATGGCGTGCAGGCCAATCACATACACACTTTGACATATTGACACAAATAAATATCAACCTTAAGTTGACAGACTTAAGGATCATACTTCTATAGAATATTGTGGTTGCCGTTTTGCTTTCCAAAACAAGACAAATAAAATTATTTATTTCGTCATATCAACAAGAGAGTCTAGTGGTCTCGGGGTGAGCGCGCTAAGTTCAGGACACAATGACCCAGGTTCGAATCCTCATATACATTACTATTCAACTTCCTTTTTTTATCTGTTTTATGGAGTAAGAGATATTATCTAATCGATCAGTAAAATTTACCTGTATGTTATTATCTGGGGACATAATATTTTTACCTATAATTAGAAAAATAACACGAGTTAAGTATAATGTCATAATGTTTATTTCATATTTTACATTAAATAATGTCGTTTATTTCTCGAAGTAACAATATAAAAACAAATGTCAGTCCCTCTTAAATTTTTCCACACTTCCATACAATGCGCTTGCAATGCCTCTGGAGTCCTTTCATTCCGCAAGTCCCACCTTTGCACCATCAAACCCCATAAATTTTCGATCGGTTTCAAATCCGGTGACTTTGCAGTTCATGGAATCACGGCTATGTCGGTGTGATGACCAAACCAGTTACACACAGCTCCAGCCCGATACACAGGACAGTTATCTTGCACAAATGATAATTGTGGTAAATCAGCAGCTGGATAGACATCCCGTAACACTTGCAAATTATCAGCAGTTGTAGAGCGTACTGCTATTGACACCAATTCACCAGGTCCATCGGTCCTCATCCAACCCTAAATATTCACTGATATTCGACCAGACGAGCGATGAAAAAATCCAGTGACATAGCACCAAATTACTCCTAAACGGGAAAGGCTAGCTTAATGACACCATCTGCAATATTGAAGTACATTTAACAGGGCATCAGAATATTACCAATTAAAAACGTAAATATTGTAAACGTAATATTGGTTCTATGACTTAGGAGATATTAAGGTGTTTGTCGGCATTTTGTGGGTGGAAATTTTTCATTGCTCGTCAGTGTATTTGTGACAACGTTTTATTCACGGTAACGAGTTCCATTTCTGCGATATGAGTGAAGCCTGCCGTGTTGGCATGACATACATGTCTTCTCATCAGTAAATGTAGTATCGGTCCAGTCAAAATCTAAATACTTCCTTGCCTTTTGTTTGTGGGTCTCGTTAAGATTTTTTAGCTGACTTTCTGTGGTATGCCCTCAGTATGTACAAATCCGCGAAAGCGGATTTTACGCCTTCAGTATTTTCTATACTCTTTAGCAACATTGTTGCTTATCAATCCCCGAAAATTGTGGTATCATAATAGTTTTGTTTGTTCAACCATCTTCCGCTTATCTAAAACTACTTCTAATTGAATGAACAATAACAATCTCTGTTGTCGTATGAATTATGACTTTCGGTCCCTTTAAAGATAGTTCTAGTCGCCGAAATTGCAACCTACCTTTGCAACATTGTAAGCTCCTAAAGTTGTTCCCGGATTATTGTTGTCTTTCTAATTAATTCAAACTACAACACCAAATCAAATCAAAATCAAAAATCAAAAATTGTTTATTTCATAACAAAAACATGTTTGCACAGACGTAGGATCTCCTTTTAAGTATTGCAATACCTGTATCAGGAGATACCTACCTTCCACAATGAACATTTAAGAAATAAACACATTTATGTATTTGTTTAAAAAAATTCTAGTGTGTTAACTAAGTGTCATTTGCACAGATAGTTTGTGATTAGTGCGCTAAGCGATTATTACATTGTTATTATTGTTATTATACAACTGCTAAATAACATCATAATTTTGGTGCAAATGGACCTAAGTAACAATAATGAAAAGTTGTCTTACTGTTGATAGCAACAGTAAGACAACCTCTCACCACCATCACTACAGAAACTTATATTTAATATTAAATTTAATCAAAGTATTAACATAAGTAGTTAATACTTAGGAAGTTAATTCTAAAATACTGTAATTATATAAGTTACATATTTATGTATTCATATGCTTGTTTATACAATATAGGCTATTATGATACAGTTTTAAACAATACATTGTTAAGTGGAACGTTTGAACAAAGATTCAACCTCATCATAGTCCAGACTTGTAAGCCATTTTATAAGCGATTGTTTAACATCTCTAGTAGTGAGTTTGTAAATACTTAATATTTTATTTATTTTATTGTAAAGAAAACTTGCTTGTATTTTATACTGTCTTTGGGCAAAATTCGATTTGTACTGAGTAATATCAGAGACTGTGTAATGTCGTCGAGTTTCAGGTAGATTAGGGTTAAATGGTAATTGTCGGTGTTTTTTAATAATTGTATTAAGAATGTAGATTTTCCTGATAGAAAGTAAGTTGGATTTAAGATAGAGTTGAGTGGTGGGAAATCTATAAGGTAGGAAGTACATAACCTTTATGAGGGATCGTTGTGATCTTTCAAGTTCTAAGAATCTCGTTTTAGTTGCTCCACCCCATATCGGGATGCAGTAAGAAATAATGGATTGAACCAGTGCAGTGTATATTTGATTTAGTAGTGACCCCAATGTAACATGCCTTAGCTTTTTAAAAATCCACATCATCTTTCTAATCCTGTTAGTTATCAGTTCAATATGATAAAACCAAGACAACCTTTCGTCCAGCATAATACCCAAATATTTTACTTTAGGAAGCTTATCCAACACCGGGCAGTCACACGTGTCAGATGGTTGGTTACAGCTGTGTATTTTAATTTTGAGGTTAGACCAAGTCGACTCATTTTACAAGTGTCATGATGTCCACCACGTAGCACTGCAACACATAAAATCACTTGAACAACAGCTTGCAGAGGCACACCACGAGCTTCAAGTTTTCAGTGAGCGGGAAGAACAGCGAGACAGTGCTACAACCAGGGCCTTATATAATGAGGTCATGAGCCAAACTGGCATACCAACTATTGACCTAACAGCTTGTGATACCTCCTGCACCATGAAGAATTCAAGTGCCATGAAAATGAACAGTGCAAATAAGATAAGAAAATATGTTAAAACTAGGAAATATATCCAGAAAGTACAAAGACTTGTAAAACAAAACCGTAAGAGCATGGAAAGTATACCAGTGCACAGAAAAAAAATTCAATTAGTTGCTGAGGTGTCTGAGTGTCAGAAGGAACTACTTACCAGCAAAATAGAACATGAGCTAGCCATGGCTGAACTACAAACTCGGTTCGAAAATCTGCAGTATGAGTTAGTGGACATCACATGCAAGTACTCAACAGTACAAACTCAGTATGATGAATGCATCTCATCAATGAATGAGTTGATTGCACTAAGCAAAAACAATCTTGAGAGCTTTCAGTCCTTGTGTCAGAAAAACATGGAACACTCTGAACAAGGATTGTCTCTGCCAGCCCTGCCACCACCACAAGACCTGCCGGGGAAAGCAGCCCCTTTACAGCTGAGCCCCCAGCAGCGGAAGAGAACTGAAACTGCCAGCGGGCAGGCTTGCTTGTCATCACCATGCAGCATGCCCATGACACCGGCCTCTATACTGCGGGATCCAGCACAGCCATATGTAGTCAAGTCATGTGGTTCATCAGTAGCATCAAATGGAACCACGGGCCATAGCAACACATCAACCTGTGATGCCTTAGATGGACATTGGCGATCAACACCCACCAGCAATTCAGTTAAAAATGGTGCCTTCAAGTCAATAGTGTACTCAGATAAATTAGGTGTAGGTTTAGGTATCAAGCTGCAGAATAACTTACGACAGCATGTAGAAAACATTTGTATGCCTGATGCATCTTACATGCAGGTAGTAAACTGCATGCTTAATCGGGAGTATGACAGTAATACAACTATTGTATTACAAATAGGGAACACCACAGGAGTTCAACAAGACGATTTGATTAATTACTTTGAATCTATAGTATCTCTCCGGGCAAGGAAAATTATTCTGTGTGGTTTTCCCTATTCCAAAGCTCTAACAGAGGCACAAAATGACCGGATTTCTAGACTCAACGAGCTTATGTATAACTTGACCTTTGGGCATCGGGACCGAGTATTATATTTTGATACGAATAAGTTTATTCGAAATTTTATACTGACTAGGGATACAATGTATGTACCTGCGTCATCTAAGCGACAGATTGCCAAATTATTGGCATACAATATTTATGACCCTGTTATTGTAGAGAAAATAACTAGGGTGCCAGTAGGAAATGACGAGTGTAGAAATAATTATACTAAACCTTTGTATGTTAAGAGTAATGTGACATGCACCCCTATTGGTAATTCACCTGTTAATCATACTTTGCATGCCACGTTGGAATCTGTTCCAAGTAATTTAAATTAGTTCATAAGACAAAAGAGGAAATCTCTAGCATACAAGAGCCACTAAATATGTCAAAATGTATGCCCCAGTTAAATATTGCCCATCAAAACATCCAGGGGCTACCTGGAAAAGAACTAGTATTAGAATTATTTCTAAAAAAAATTGACATTGATATTATTTGTGTTACAGAACACTGGTTGAAGGAAAATATGATGTCTTTTGACATAAATAATTACAAAATTGTCAGTTGTTACAATAGAAAGACTGCTGATAGAGGTGGTTCTTTAATCTTAGTGAAAAATAAAATAAAATATTAAGGTGAAACAACGCAAAGATATTCTTGCACTTACTGTTGAAAGACAAATAGAGGTATTCTCTGTTGAGTTGGATAGCCATATTATTGTTTGTGTCTACAGGCCACCGAGGGATGAAAAAGGCCATGGCAATTTCGAAATATTTGAGAAAATTATGGAGGAAGCCCTCTCTAAACTATGTAATAACAGAAAAAAGTTACTTATTTGTGGCGATCTTAATGTAGATTTGCTTGTAGGAACAACAATGAAACAACGATTAATAACTTTATTCCAATCGTTTAACTTATGTCATGTATTTTTAGAGCCAACTAGATTTACACTTACCATCCAAACTTGCTTAAATAACGTTTTTTGTGACTGTGCATTCACAAGTAAAAGTGTAATTAACTGCTTACCTTCCGATCACAGTAGTCAAACAATTTCATTCCCAATTGTTATTAAGGATAAGACTGGTCCATCATTTTATAGGCCTATTACATCCCACAGACTAGAAACATATACGAAAAACTTAGATATAAATTTGCCAGTACCGGATTTTAATGAACAGAACCCAAACAAAATCTACTCAGACTTCTTCAACATTATTCAGACAGAATTTCAATAAAGTTTTTTAATTAAAGAAAGTCAGTGACTACAACGGTAAATCGAAATTTAATGACTGGGCAACGTTTGGAATTCGTAAAAGTAGAGTTATCTTGTATGACCTTTATGATCAAAAAACCTATAACTTTGATCGAAAATTTCATGACTATGTTAAAAAATATTCCAAAACTTTCAAGTTGGTTTGTAGGACTGCAAAAACTTTACACATTAATAGAAAAATTCAAAATTCAAATAATAGAATGAAAACAGTTTGGCAAATAATAAACCGAGAAACTGGCAAAGTTATACCAAGGAACAATGATTTCTGCCTTAAGATAGGTGATGATGTTGTTAAATCCAGCGATGATGTTGCTCGAGCTTTTGAAACATTCTTCACCAATGTACCCCTACTGACAACAGATCGTCTAAATTAATCTCCATATGAAGCAGAGACTTTATTAAAAAATAACACGAGCGTCAGTAAGGTATATTTAAAATTTCATCATGTATATCCCCAGGACATTGTCAAAACGTTTAAATTACTTAACTTAAAAAAACGGAAGAACTTTGGGGTATATCTGTCAAAGTCATTGGTTCAGTAATTATAGTTTAGCTTATATATTCAATAAATGTGTTGACGATGGGGCTTTCCCAGACCTCATGAAACACAGTAAACTGATACCTCTGTTCAAATCGGGAGATAAGGGTGATCCTTCAAATTTCAGACCAATATCTGTTCTTCCAACACTAAGTAAAATATTTGAAAAGATTATACTCAATCAAATGCTCTCACACTTCAACCGTACCAAACAACTCCACGTCAAACAATACGGTTTCACTAGGGGTAAATCGACTACGGATGCAGGTATTACCCTTATATCTCATATTTATTCTGGGAGACCGCACAGGATGCTATCGGAGTTTTTTGCGACCTGTCGAAGGCGTTTGTTTGTGTTGATCATAATACGCTATTAATTAAATTAAATCATAACGGATTTCAAAATAAAGCGTTGGATCTACTAAGATCATACCTAAGCAATAGAATTCAAAAGGCAGAAGTTAACGGCGTTAAATCTGATGGATCGGGTGTAAAAATTGGCGTTCCACAAGGTTCCATATTAGGTCCTTTCTTGTTCCTGGTATATATTAACGATCTGCCTTTCATGGTGGAGAAATTAACTGACTAATAGTGTTATTTGCTGATGATACTTCAATGGTCTTCAAAATTGAAAGACAAAAAGCAGATTTTGATGATGTTAATGGTGATCTGTCTTTATGGTCTTTAACCTTGAATTGGTTCACAGTTAATAATTTATTGTTAAACGCTGGTAAAACCAAGTGTATCAAATTCTCACTTCCAAATGTCAGGCAAGTTGAGACCAGTTTAGAGTTAGACAACAGCACGTTAGAATTAGTAAATGATACGAAGTTTCTTGGCATAACCATTATTAGCAAATTGCAGTGGGGACCCCACATAGATAAATTGGCTGGTAAATTAAGTTCTGCGGCTTACGCAGTTAGGAACACCAGACAAAGCACGGATGTGGCTACATCTAGTCTAGTATATTTTAGTTACTTTCATAGTGTGATGTCCTATGCTAATTAACAATGTACACCATCGTAAAAAGTAAACATCGATCGAGCAGAGCTCCGTGAAATAAATAATTATATCGTGTTTAATCGTAACGCTTCAACTAGCTGTTTTGTTTAAACTGTGGCTAAAAGTGATTGCTGTGTGGCTGTTGCTTCGGTTCAGTGATATAAAGTGTCGTATAAGAGCTAAGTGCATTTTTTAAATCGTCGCTTAGGCAAACGTAGGCAGACGTGGCGAAGGTCATTGACCGGACGTTTCGCGATGACTGCGCCATCTCTCCATTACCCGCTAGCACTACTTCGACGCTTCCACCACTGCAACCCGGCTACTTGCTCTGCTCCTGCGCGCACGCAAAACTTCAACTCGTTGCCATTGTAAGTGTATGCTGACATACCACTAGAGGGCGCTACCCTTCTTTTGGGACAGTTAAACGTACACATTAACCACTATGCGGTGCGCTGCTGGGTGTGGGGTAAGTATCCCCCGATCTGAACTACTGGTATGCCATGTGTGCAAGGATACTTATCACCATGACTGCGTAAATTTAACTACCGCACAATATCTTGCAAACATCTCTGAATACAAAACTTCGTGGCGCTGCCAGCGAACGGCTTGCTCAGGAGTCACGCTAAGAAAAGATAGCACTCCGGTGGGCAAGCGGGAATTGCAACCTGTGGCACGGGGGACGGCCAAGAATGCCGCTAAGAAAAATGGTACAGGAGAGTGCGAAGCACCTAACCCTGATATTGCTAGTGAACCTACTGTCCACATGGCTGCTTTGTCAACTTTGACCAGCGACACCGACATTCTATTCGAACGTTTCGAAAAACTGCTTAACTCCAGGTTTGAAAAATTCGGAGCTGAAATCACCACACAATTGGCAGGTGAGATAGCAAAGGCGACTAGCTCATTATCCGCCGAAATTAAGCGGCTCACTGCAGACGTCTCCTCAGTGAGAGCCAGACTGGTGGAAGTTGTTGCTGAAAACACTGGCCTGAAGCGAGAACTTGAGGAGCTGAAGACGCAGTGCAGTGCATCCCACGGTGCTGAGCTACAGGATGCCGTGAACCAGCTTAAGTTGGAGAACGAGTACCGTAACAGGGTCGCCTTACTCAACGACGTGGAGATCACCTGTGTCCCAGAGTACGACGGAGAGTCTGTCGGGCACATCGTGGCTACTTTGACGCTCAAGCTGGGAGTCCCCCTCGACGAGCGCGACGTTGTGAGCGCGACGCGCGTGGGCCGCCACCCCTCCTTCGCCGCCACCGCCGCCGCCGACGGCGCACGGCCCGCGCCCGCGCACCGTGACCGGCCCCGCCCCATCGTCGTCTCGTTCGCACGTCGCTCCGTCCGCGAGCAGCTTTTGAACGGTGCCCGGGTGCGGCGTGGAACTACTTCCGATAGACTGGGACTGCCGAACCACCCGCCTCAGAAGATACACGTTAATGAAAGACTGACCAAGGCAAACCGTGTACTTCTCGCTAAGGCACGTACACTGGGCAAGGAGTGGCGTTTTATCGGAACCAGAGATGGTCGCGTACAGGCGAGGCGCGAAAAAGACTCTAAACGCCACTACATCAACTGTGAGGCAGATTTGGACAGTGTTTTTGTTGCCAGAGTACCCCCTGGAAAAGTTTAATACTACTCTTAATAGTGGAACATTGTATTTATGTTGTAATAACATCCCTAAGAGTCTCTGCTTTCTCACTGTCTTAAATGTAACGAAAGCTATACCAACGCCTCTGTTAATTGAAATCAAGCCCGTTTGCTTCCAATGCAATATACTTTTATTAGTTGGAACTATAATCTTATCGTCTCAGCCTCTTTTTCAGCATGTAACACATAAAAATACAATGAATTCATATATTCATTGGACACCGCTTATTCATATTCCTGACTCTCTGGCACCACACGTTAACAACAATTTAATTATGTCTCTGTACATACAACACACTCACACACAATATACTCGCAATGTGCAACTCACTTTCACGCTATCCAATTCAAATCTTCACACACACACTCACTATAATATATCTCCCAAAAAATGCAATAGTACCACTAATTCTCAAACTGATCGTTACCCAGAGAACCCCAATACCCCCGTCTATATAAGCTCAATAAAGACCCTCCTACGGCATAAGTCACCCGCTCCACCAAAATGACTTCACGCACGAAACATTTTAAAGTAGGGTTATGGAACGCGGGCTCTTTGGGAACGGGTCATGACGAGCTAATTGTGGCAATAAATGACCTTAAGTTAGACATCCTTGCAATAAATGAAACTTGGTTAAGACGGGATGAAATTGATAAGGCCCCTGTTATCCCCGGATACATACTGAAGCACACGCCACGCCCGAATAGCTACCGAACCGGTTTTGGTGGTGTCGGATTCTATATCAAACGAGGCCTCAGGGTGCGAATATGTTCTCACCCTGTTGTTGACACAGTGGAACAAATGTGGCTTAGTCAACAATTGATGGTAGGAGACTGGTTATTGGCACTGCGTATCGGGCTCAGTGGGTAGACGTCGACGTGTTCTTGGACGCAATAACGGATTCGGTGCTCTCCTTTGCGCAATCTGATAATATCATTCTCTTAGGTGACCTAAATATTAACACTTTGTCGGTTAACTGTTCCGAAACTGCAAAGTTGAATTCCTTTCTAAACAGTGTCAGCCTGACTCAAATCGTTGCAGACGCAACACATCATGCTGACGACGATACCGAGACACTTATCGACTTGATATGCACAGATGCTCCCGTGCGCTGTGTTACTGTGGACTATCGCCCTGATCTGGGTAGACATGCTCTGGTTTCGGCAGAATTTAGCTTTAGAAAAATTAGGCAGCCTCCTACCTATACAATTTACAGACCTTTAAAGGATATCCTGCCCGAGCTTTTTCAAAAAGATCTGAATTCGATTAATTGGAACCACATAAAATCACTTAATGACATAAATGAAATGCTTTTGGCTTTTAACGATATTATAACGCAATTATTTGAGTTACATGCCCCTGAAAAGAAGTTACTTATTAAACAGTATAGCTATCCATGGATTACTGACAACGTTAAATTTATGATGCATCTTAGAGGTCAGGCTCACGATAAATATCGTAAAAGCAAAAATGAAGAACATAAAAGTACTTATAAAGAACTAAAATCTCTGGTAAATATATCTTTGTATAACGAAAAGCGAGCCTACTTTGAATCCAAAATTAACCACACAGCAAACCCTAAAACTCTATGGCAGAATCTAAAAAAAACAGTACTCCGTAGCCATAATGATCCCGACCTTCCATCCCATTTCCATGATCCCAATGCTATCAACCAATACTTTCTTAACGTACCTGGGGAAACGGAGGTCAGTATCTCATACTTGACGTACTATGAGTTCAATAGATTTGGCAACTCTACTTTTCATCTCGAACCAATTAGTCAGACTAAACTTTGGGGGATCATCAAGGGGCTTACGTCTAACGCGAAAGGGGTAGACAAAATTACCTTAAGTATGATTCTTTTAACACTTCCCAATACCCTGGACATAATAACATTCATGATTAATTATTCCATTCAATCATCAACTTTTCCCGATCTATGGAAGGCCGCGATAGTCCGGCCTATACCTAAAAAAGCAAACCCCGCAGACGTTAATAAACTACGGCCAATAAGTCTACTTTGTTGCCTCTCTAAATTACTAGAAAAGGCTGTATCAGTACAACTTACTCGATATCTGGAAATTAACAGAATCCTCCTTGTTTGCAATCTGGATTCGAAATCCGATCCGAAAATCCCGGAGCACTGCCACAACCCTACTTGACGTAGTAGATAATATTATAGCTTCCCAAAATCAAAATCAAAAAATCAAAAATAATTTATTTCCATAGGATGTTGTTACATCACTTAGATCCGTCATTACATTTTTTTGGGTGAGTTCACTAACCCAATGGCGGAATCTGTGGAGAAGAGCTCACCGAAGAAACTCCACAGTCGTCGCATCTTTTGCGTTTCCTTTTTTAAATAAAATATTGTCAAATTACAAAATGAATGCTAATTATATATCGAAACAGCCTGTTACTCAAACAATCTATTCCCATGGACATCTGTCCTCTAAGTAATCAGATATCCTGTAGTAACCTTTTTTATACAATTTCTGTTTTATTATTATTTTAAACTTGTCTAAAGGTAAGTTTTTAATATCAGTAGGGACCTTATTGTAATAGCGTATACAATTGCCTTTAAAAGAATTACTAATTTTATGTAGTCGGCTTACATAAGCAACCAACTTGTCTTTATTTCTAGTATTAAAATTGTGTATATCACTGTACTTCTGAAAATTAGTTATATTTCTTTTTACATACACAAGATTGTCATAGATATATTGAGACACAAATGTCAGAATATTGATTTCTTTAAACTTTTCCCTCAGTGACACTCTAGGCCCTAATCTATAAATTGCACGAACAGCCCGTTTTTGCAGAATAAATATACTATTAGCATTCGCAGCGTGACTCCACAATAAAATACCATAGGTCATTAGACTATGAAAGTAACTAAAGTAGACTAGTCTAGCGGTGTCTACGTCGGTAAGAGCTCTAATTTTTTTAACTGCGAACGCTGCCGAACTCAGTCTGTTCGACAATTTATTTATATGAGGATCCCATTGTAGTTTGGCGTCTAAAGTAATGCCCAAAAAGACAGTCGACTGCACAAGGTCCAATCTCTGTCCTTTTATAAATATGTCTGTAGTTACCGGGTTCACATTGGGTAACACGAATTTAATACATTTAGTTTTCTTTTCATTAAGTAATAAATTGTTAACAGTAAACCAGTTCACTATACTAGATATAGCATTGTTTACCTCGTCATAATTTGATTGCTGTCTTTTAACTTTAAATATCAAAGAAGTATCATCGGCAAACAATACTAACCCATGTTTTGCTTTAACAAGGTAAGGTAAATCATTAATATATACTAAAAACAAGAAAGGACCAAGAATTGAACCTTGCGGTACGCCCATACTTATTGAAGACCCAGGTGATCTTTTCCCATTAACATCGACCATCTGAACCCTATCTGTTAGATATGACTCCAGAAGGCCAAGTGCCTGATCTTTTACACCATAATGGCGTAACTTCCTGACAAGAGTGTCATGATGGACGCAATCAAAAGCCTTGGATAGATCGCAGAAGACACCTATTGCATCCATTGCGTCTTCCCAGGCATCAAAAATATTGTCGATTAGTTCAACACCAGCATCGGCTGTTGAACGACCCTTTGTGAAACCAAACTGAGCAATATGAATTAAATTATTGAGATAAAAATGACTTTGCAATTGATTAAGTATGAGTTTTTCAAATATTTTGCTAAGCGTTGGTAGTATCGATATGGGTCTAAAATTGGTGGGGTCTGATGTACTACCAGCTTTGAATAAAGGTATAACTTTACTTAGTTTCATCAAGTCAGGAAACACACCACTATCTATACATTGATTAAATATACAACAAAGGTGAGGTGCAATACAATCTACAATGGAACTAATAATTTTTACTGATAGACCATGGGCGTCAGCTGTCTTTTTCATTTCCAGGGATTTAAACGCTTTTACAATGTCTTCATTATTTACGTGCCTAAATTTAAAATCTGTTTTACATTCCTCAAAGTTTTGTTTAAGTATAGATTCAGCAGCAGCGGGAGATGAATTTAAAGACTTGGTTGTTGAAACTGGAATGTCCGTAAAGAAATTTTCGAAAGCTTTTGCTACTTCTAGGTCTGTACTTAGCAATTGATTATCTATCTTAAGCTTGAAGTTATTATGTGTAGCTTTGGCCTTTCCAGTCTCTCTGTTTATAATTTGCCAAGTCGTTTTCATTACATTGCTACTAGATTCAATTTTGTTTTTAATGAAATTAGATTTAGCTACGGCACAAACGCGTTTAAACATTTTTGAATAACTACGAACATAATCTAGAAAGGCCGTATTTTTGTTATATGATTTCTCTTCATAGAGTTCATATAATCTTCGTCTGCTCCTATGAATTCCAACTGTCGCCCAATCACTAAACAAAGCTTTGTTATTAACTTTTATAGTTTTTGATTTAAATACCGTATCATATTCATTTTTGACAAGGTTAAATACTGAGTTGTACAACAAATTTGGATCGTCACTGTATGGTATTTCCCATAGGTTATCTAAAATATTATTCCTGTAGTGTTCAAGCCGAGTGTCACTAACGGGCACACATGTAATATCCTCTTTTTGGTCCTTTTTTATTTTAATATTGAATATACCTATCTATCAGACTCCACAGAGAGAAACTGGCAAAATGTCAAAGAGCAATGGAGAGAAGCATAACAAGGTGCAAACGTCAAGATAGAGTCAGAAACGAAGACCTCAGAACAAAAACCAAACTCACAGACATTCTATCCCGCATAGATCAGCAAAAGTGGAGGTGGACAGGCCACATGATGCGAGATAATAAAGGAAAATGGAGTAGAGTTGTAACGGAATGGTATCCCAGAGATGGAAAAAGAAGTCCCGGCCGACAAATTACGAGATGGGCAGACGACATCAAACTTACAGCTGGCCATCTCTGGACCAGAGTAACACAAGATAGACCACAGTGGATATCGCTAGAGGAGGCCTATGCCAAGAGGCACACTGAGATCAGAGATATTTTATAAACAACAATGCTATTTTAATTTTTTATACTCAGAATAAAAGGCTTATTATTATTATACCTATCTGACCAGAGTGATCAGAGGTTAATTTATTGATGACCGATTTGAAAATGGGCGTAATGTTAGTAAATATATTGTCAATGCAGGTAGCAGATGTTGCAGTAATTCTAGTAGGCTCCAAAAACAGATAGTTCATGTTTTGACATAAAAATAAAGATTTTAATCTAGTACAAATATTATTATCCTCTAACAGATTAACATTAAAATCACCACAAATTATAAAAAATTTGTTTTTATCGCTGATTTTAATCAACACTTCATCCATTTTCTTTTCGAATAAATCAAAGGATGAATCTGGTGGTCTGTATACGCTCAAGATATAGGTAACGGTACAGTGCTGATTTTACTTGATTTTTCCCGGGCGTTCGACGCTATTAATGTTGCGCTGCTATTGTCAAAATTATCCTTTTATGGTTTCGAATCAAGTACTGTTGCCTGGTTTCATAGCTACCTAGAAAACCGGACCCAGCGTGTGGAAGTTCGCAGAGGAAACGGCTCCGTCTTGTCCTCAGCTGATTCTCCGATCACGAGAGGCGTTCCACAAGGATCAATACTTGGCCCCATACTATTTATATTATATAGCGCTGACATTACTCGTTGTTTAGAGAACTGTTCCTATCATTTGTACGCAGACGACTTAATGGTATACTTATCCTTTAAACCAGACGAAACCTCTGCTGCTACTGAAAAGATCAATCAAGATCTCCATCGTATTGTCGCGTGGTTCACTCAAAATAGTCTAATGCTTAACCCCAATAAATCAAAATTTATGGTCATTGGAAGTAAAAAACAAATAAATAATATAATTTCTCACAAGCCTGAAATCAAAATCATGGAAAAGAGCATCGAAAGGGTTGACGAAATTCGTAACTTGGGGTTGCTGATGGACAGTACCCTCAGATTTGAGAAACATGTCGCAAATACAGTGCGTAACTACTTCTATCGATTGAAAATACTGTACAAAATTAGGCCTTTCCTCAGCATAGATCTTCGTGTGCAGCTGTGTGAATCCCCTGTGCTTTCGAAACTAAATTATATGGACACGGTATATGACGCGCGCCTCCTGAACCGATCTGAACGTCTACTTCAGCGTGTTCAGAATGCGTGCGCTAGGTTCTGCTTCAACGTACCCCCCCGCGCTCATGTCACCCCTTATATCAATAAGTCCAATCTTCTAAAACTTAGCGCTAGAAGAAATCTTCACTTTGCGACGCTGTTGTTTGGAGTAGTAAGATTAAGGTTCCGGAATACCTTTACTCTAAACTTAACTGATCCCGCAGGAACCCGACTAACTCAAGAGCAGCCACGTTTCTGCTGTCGTGTCCAAGACACAAGACTGCTGCATTCCGTGGTAGTTTTCGCTATGCTGCAACCAAATGCTGGAATAATATACCACCCCCGCTTCATGATCTGAAATCAATTAGCTCCTTCAGACACAAGCTCAAGGCGCATTTGTTAGCAGCACAAAAAACCATACTATAGGACAGAGCACAGTTGACTTCACCAAATACCTCTACATAGGTACATATAGGTCTACCCAAACTCTCACTCTCTCGCAGTCTCACATATTTCCACTACTTAAGCTACACTACTCACTTACCCCAACATTTAACATATGACTGTATGATTGGATTGTTTGTATGTCTGTTTTTTAACATATAATTGGCTTTATTTATATTATTTTATTTTAATTTCCGATCGTTTCTTGTTGCTGCATTTTGCCACTGGTGCATAATTATGCTTGAGCTCTTTCTGAGTATTTACTTATACTCAGATTATAAGTTTAGTTTTAAGTTTCTAGTTTTAGGAAATGGTGTGAGCTGAAAACCAGCGTTACGTGCAGCTCACTGCTACACGTAACACATGCTGAGCTCAAACCATTTTGGCATCTAAAAACCTCAACCCCGAACTGTACTATGGTTTCTTTTTCTTTCTGTATATCCTTGTGTTTATTTGTCAAATAAATATATTTCTATTTCTATTTCTATTTCTATTTCTTGTTGTGGGGGAAAGCAGCGGATATTCAAACTATTTTTATTTTACAGAAAAGAGCTATTCGAGCAATTTATAATTTAAAACGAACAGACTCCTTAAGAGAGCTTTTTAAAGAAATTGACATACTAACGTAGCTAGTCAATTTATTTTCGAAAATATAATGTATGTACGCAAAAACATTACAACATTTTCCAAAATTAGCGATAGCTGTAATGTTAACCTAAGAAATAATCACAGACTGTGTGCGCCCCGATTTAGACTCGTGAAGGTTAGCAATTCTTTCAAGGGTCAGTGTATTCTCTACTATAATACTCTATAATATCTCTACTATGATACCTCTGGAGATTTTGAAATTGCCATTGCATTTGAGCAATTTAAAAAGCATGTTTAAGCGACTTTGTCAAAAAAGGGATATTACAATGTTCAAGATTACTTAAATGACAGGACTGTATGGGGTTAATCTAGCTCAACACAGGCCTTGCTGTTAATAATTTTGTAATGATTTATTCCTGCTTATTAATCATAATAATCAAATTTTTCATATTTGTAATAGTTAAGCACAACCTATTTTTAAAAGAGATCTAAAAATCAATCTGTGGGAGTTTCTACGCCCTTCTTCTCCCACAGTGGTCCAATGTAGAGAAAAGGCAAAATTAACGTTTGCTAAGTATATGTAAATATCTACAGTAATAAAGTACTTTGACTTTGACTTTGACTTTGATCGTTTTCTGGGGGCCGCCAAATTTTTGCGTTGATAGTGGAAGGAGAAGAGAGGGAGGAGAACAGGGAGATGATTTCCTCTGCTGGTTCTGATAAACCGGCAGCAGTAAAAACTCCGTCAAACAAGGGAAACCGCAGAAATCAAAAACAAGATAGTAGTAATTCTTTCTGATAGTCAGGCAGCTTCAAAGGCGCTCAGGCAACCAATGAATGAATCTGCACTAGTCAAAGAGTGTAAGGCCAGTCTTAACTCTTTGGAAAGAACATCAGAAATAATTATCGCATGGGTCCCCAACCATGAAGGGATTCACGCTAACGAAAAAGCAGAAGAGCTGGCAAGAAACGGCGCTGATGAGCGTTTTATTGGACCAGAACCAAGAAACCCTATATCAGCGACTGTCACAAAGAAAATCTTCAACATGACAGCTACGCAAGATGCAAACCAAGAATGAGGGAACACCAAAAACTGTAGGTAGTCTAAGATGTTAGGAAAGACCCCAAAAAGGCTATTTACTTAATCTTAGTAAAGGTAAAGTTAGTAAAACTTAACAATACTGGTAGGTGTGGTGACAAATCACTGCAAACTAAATAGACACCTATCATTATTAAGGCTCGTACAGGACCTATCTTGCCCTCACTGTGGCTTGGAGGAAAGTAGCCATCACTTCTTGGGAGAATGCGTAATGTATTCAAACATAAGATGGCGAATACCAGGGATGGATAACATTAAAGCAGATGATTTGTCAAACTTAAAGGTAAGCGACATCCTAGAATTGATTATACGAACAAGAAGGGGGAGGGACATATGTTGATCCAACCAGTGCCCAAACACTGGGAATTGGGTGAAATAGTCACGATAGAGGACCGATCACCCGCCTGTGGTTCAGCGGATGTCCCACCTCATAATCATCATCATCATCATCAACCTAGTAGACTTACTTCAGTGAATAAAGCAGTGTTATCATAGATATAAACAGTCGTTTCACTTCAACGTGTTACCCTAAATCCTGACAGGGACGATAATAATTGGTGTCAGAAGCGGGGATCTCTTTACGAACCTTCCAAGAAGTTAAAGTTGGGTGGCCCCCTAGCCTTCAAAAGAGACTCAGACGACGACTGCTTTCAGACGAGCAATCTCTAGCCTACTCCGGATTCCGGTATACAAATTCACCTTCTTAGTCGCCGATATTACCACGTTTGGGACCTGCACTACCACAACTGGGAATAGTACCAACGTCACTGAATACGCCGAGCTTCAATCCAAGAGCACCGCTATCCGTACCGCCACCTTCGTTTTACGATGAATACGCTTATCATCTATTTAGTACTGTAAGTCTTTCTCCATCTTTTGATTTCGAATATTAAGGATCGACTTCGCCGATTGCCGCTATTAATCCTTAATAATCCCATTCTAAAGAATGGTATTATTAAGGATTACTCACTTTAGTGCTTACTAAATTGTGTGTTTTATATTTATGTATCATTTCTAATTGTGTCATTTTTATATTGTGCCTATAATTAATTTTTCTAGAACATGTGTGTCGAATTTATAATTACTATTCCAATTCATAAAATAATAATTTAAACATGTCTAAACAACCATCGTGTTCAAATAAAACTGAATAAATTTCCAACCCCAACTTAACCTTGAATATGAATACCTTATTAAAGTTTACTACTACTTTTGACGGAAATCGTGATAGCTTATCAGCATGACTCACAAGTTGTGATAGAGACTTTTCATTAGCCAATGCTAATCAAAAACCAATCTTATTTGCGTTTATTCAGAATCAATTAACTGACAAAGCACAATCCACTTGTGCTAATGCTATGTTTAACACCAAACCAACCAAAATCAAAACCAAAGGAAAATTCAAAATATTAAGAATTTGAACTCGTAGATGCCAGCGCAGAGTGCCGCTCCGCTGAGCTTACTCGAGGCACACATCGAGTAATTTTTAATATGGATGATTCCCATAACTATTATGTTACTGTTCCTCTAGATAACAAAAATCTCACTCTTCTCATAGACACTGGCGCTAGTATTTCTATCATAATACTAGATAGCCCGAAATATAAAGTACGCCTTTTTAAAGATGTTATTATAATTCTCAAAGGCATAAATAAAACGGAATTTGTCTAAAAGGCACTTATGAAAAAACGACAATCATACACAAAGTTCATGTTATACCAAACACAGACACAAATTAATTTAAATGTTGATTTAGTAAAACACACGCTAATATCGACTTTAATAAAATAAAATTAAATTAACAATGGTTTAACAATATTGAACAATACAATTATTTCAGAACCATTTCTTTATAAATTAAAACCTAGAACGGAAACACTATTGAAAGATAATATCCTCAAACCTGAAGTTAAGAAAGGACTTGTTGAAAATAAAGATATAATAAAAGGAGTTTATCTCTTAAATGCTGCTATCTCAGTTTTAAATTCCTTAGAAAAAGAAGTTACTTTAGCTAAGTGAAATGTTATTCTTGAAGCCTAAAGTAATCCTTTTATTGAGCGAAATAGCTTTTCTGTTGACTGTCTCGTTAATAGGAAACGCGGTATAAATTCTGATAGCCCATCGTACGGTAACCATTCCGACAATTCAAGCACCTTATGCGGTATTGATTCCGATCACTCATTAAATAAATTAAATATAGATAATCGTTCAAGATAAATTAAAATTTCAATTACGGACGGATCATTTAAATTCCCAAAAAGAATCTTTTCTAAACATTTGTGAAAAATATAATGATGTATTAATTTTTTTAAGAGGGAGATGCATTATCCTCCACACATAGTAATAAACATAAAATTTTCACCAATACTGATATTCCAATTCAAAGTAAAAATTATGGATTCCCTTAAATTCACAATAAAAAAGTAAACAAATAAATTTCAAAAATGCTTAGTCAAGGCATAATTCAACCTTCGACCTTTTTTGGTAGTCTTCACCTTTGTGGGTAGTCCAATAGAAGCAAGATGCATCAGGAAAAACAAAATGGCGAATCGTGATAGACAACAGAACAGAAAACTAAATAACGTCACTGAAGCGATGCTTTCCTAACATAATTGAAATGCTGGATCAGTAAGGATAAGCAAAATATTTAACAACCCTTGATCTTGCTAATGGATTTCATCAAATCTCTATGAATTCTGAAGACATTCCGAAGACTGCTTTCACGTCTCCCACCGGTTTATACGAATATACACGTATGCTTTTTGGTTGAAAAATGCCGCTGCTACCTTTGAACGCTTAACGAACAATGTTCCCAGATGACTACAAGGTTTATATCGCTTTGTTTACTTGTATGATATGATATTCATGCCAATTCGGTCCAATACCACTCGAATGAATTAGAATCTATATTTCAAAGACTAAAGGAAACCTTAAATTACAATCCGATAATGTGAATTAATGCGTCACGAAGTTGCATATTTAGGACACGTTATAACCAATATTGGTGTATCACCAGATCCTAAAAAAACTATAGTAATTTAAAATTTTCCTATTCCGAAAACTCCCAAAGATATAAAATCATTTTTCGGATTAGTTGGATATTATAGACATTTTATACCTAACTTTGCTAAACTTTCTAAACCCTTAACGAAACTCTTAAAAAAGGATATTGCATTTATACAGACAAATGAACAAGAAGAAGCCTTTGATGCTCTTCGAAATATTTTAATCTCACCAATAATACTACAGTATCCTGATTTCGCTAAAGAATTTATCTTAACCAGTAACTTTGTCATAGGTGCAATACTTAGTCAAGGTGACATAGGTAAAGATTTACCAATAGCTTATGCTTCTAGGACTCTAAATCATGCGGTAGGAAACTATAATACCACTGAAAAAGAACTTCTAGCTATTCAATGGGCAATTAAACACTATCGACCTTACCTTTACGGTCGTCATTTTAAAGTCGTTACTGATCATCGCCCGCTAATTTGGTTATTTAATGTCAAGGATCCCGGAAATAAATTGATTAGATAGAGACTTGAATTAGAAGAATATAATTATGAAGTTATACATAAACCAGGACGTATTAACTCCAATGTTGACTGTCTTTCCCGCATCAAAATAAATAGTTTATCAGCCAATAGCTCAAAAGAGAGTGATTCGGACTTTCAAGAATTGATGAATCACAATAATGAATTTGAAATAACAGACTTTCAAGAAGTTGATGACATACTATTCGATAAGAAACATTATAATATAGCTTATTTGACTAACATCACGATAGATGAAGGAAATCCGTACGCTATAGAAGCATTCAATCAAAGTGAAAATATCGAAATGTTACATAATCAACAAAAATGAATTTATCAAATCCTGAAATCCAATAATGCTTCACAAAATATCTATCATTGCATAACTAAATACAACTTTTACGACAAATTATTATTAAAAGATTTATTTATTTGTTCACGGGTCGTCGGGAGATAAGGGTGATCCTTCAAATTTCAGACCAATATCTGTTCTTCCAGCACTAAGAAAAATATAAAAAAAAGCTATATACTCAATAAAATTCACTCACAATTCAACCGTACGAAACAACTCCACGCCAAACAATTTTTTGATTTGATTTGATTTGAACAATATGGTTTCACTAGGGGTAAATTGACTACGGATGCAGGTATTACCCTTATATCTTATATGTATTCTGCATGGGAGGCCGCATAGGATGCTATCGGTGTTTTTTGCGATTTGTCGAAGTCATTTGATTGTGTTGATCATAATACGCTATTAATGAAATTAAATCATTACGGAGTTAGAAATAAAGCGATGGACCTACTAAGATCATACCTAAGCAATAGAATTCAATAGGCAGAAGTCAACGGCGTTAAGTCCGATGGATCGTGTGTAAAAATAGGCGTTCCACAAAGTTTCATATAAGACCCTTTCTTATTCCTGGTATATATACACGATCTGCCTTTCATGGTGGAGAATTTGACTGAAACAGTGTTGTTTGCTGATGACACTTCATTTCATATTTTCTTTATTGCACAGAAAACTTATAAAAAAACAATAGTTACATGAAAATAGTGTACAAAGGCGAGCTTATCTCTAATAAGAGATCTCTTCCAGCAAACCAGGATGAGATGACATAGGTTGATTGCTGAGCAAGGGAAGACCTATGCGTACAACAATATAAGGAAATAAACAAGTACTTACAATAAATAAATTAATAATATAGGTACTATGATAATATACTAAATACTTATAATAAACTATATATACTAATAAATACATAATTTATAATATAATACATAAATTACATACATAATACTTATAACTCTAAAGGGAGAGGTAATGCTTCTTCACACGACTTTTAAATATGGTCAGAGTTGGACTGTCCCTGATGGTGCAGGGGAATGCATTCCACTACCGAATAGCCCGAAGTCTAAGAAACCCGCGCTCATAGGCCGCAGTGTTATGCTGTGGGGTAGTGAGCATGGAAATAGCACAAGTTCTCCGAGGCCTGCTGGAAGAAAGAAATTGATAACCGTCTCGTAGGAAGGTTGGATAGCGTGGATTCCGTAAAATGTTGTAGAGGAAATAGAGGATGTGAGAATCCACTTCAACTCCTTGCGATGTTGTGAAACATGGTCGTATTTGCGCAGCCCGAAGATAAACCGAATCCCGAGATTTTGAAGATGTTCGAGTTTATTCAGTAGTTCTTCATTAGCACTGACCCAGCAAACATCAGCATAATCGATGAGGGGTAGAAGAAGAGACTGGGCAAGACTGATTTTGGTCTATCGAGGCAAAAAGTACTGAAGTCTCCTGAGTGAGTGAAAAGTAGAAAATACTCGGCGACTGGCCTCATTGACATGTGATGACCAGAACAGCTGGTTGTCGAAGATAAGACCCAGGTTTTTAGCTTTATCGCTATATAAGATTGTGGTAGCATTAAAAGTGACAGGTGGAATGGGCTGTTGCTTCAATAAGTTAAGAGAATATCGGGTACCTATTATGATGGCCTGGGACTTACTCGGGTTGACCAGGAGTCCGAAGGATGAAGCCCAACTTCTTATACCCTCAAGATCAGCATTGAGTGCCTGCATAGCAGAATTTACATCATTAGGAGAGAAGTGGCGATAAACCTGGAGATCATCAGCGTAAAGATGATATGAGGAAGACAGGACGTCTGAGATGGAGTTTATAAAAATCGAGAATAGAAGAGGAGAGAGAATACCACCTTGAGGGACGCCTACAAAGAGGTCACATCATTCAATGGATATCTCATCCGACCTGATACGCTGTTGCCGATTCCTCAAATAAGAGGCGAACCAGCTGGCAGAGAAGGGGGAGATGTTCAGGGATCTGAGAAGCTCAATGAGAGTGTCGAAATCTACGCAGTTGAAAGCACTACTAAAGTCAAGTAAAGCCAGCACGGAAAGCTGTTTTCGGTCCATGGCTAGCTGGATGTCATCTGTGACTTTCAGCAGAGCCGTGACAGTGCTATGACACGGTCTGACAGAGACAGTTGCAGCAGTTGCGAAGTCATTTGTAAGAAAGGAAATTGTCATCTGTCGGATTCTTACGGTATTTACACTTGGCTCTGTTCCTCTTGGCCATTAGACGCTCAATATTGTCTGTTAGCCAAGGGGTGGGAAGGTGTTTTACTCTCACTTTTTTATAGGTGCATGTTTGTCGTAGAGCCTCAGGACTATGCTATTGAAATTGTCGATTTTCTCGTCCATGGTCTCGCTGGATATGACAGGGGACCAGTCGATCGACAAGGCATCGGAACTAACAGACTCTATGTCAATATCCCTAAAGTTACGAATATTAAGAAATTTTGTTCTGCTCTTGAGAGGCCTGATCTTATAGGAAAGATAGATAAGGTCATGAAACGAGAAAGGAGAATTGAGTTGCCCGTGTACGGCGACCTTATCCAAGTTAGTAACGATCATAATATCCAGAAATGAAGGAGAGCAGTGCGGTTGGAAATGTGTGGCATCAAGAGGCAGAATATGCAGATTGAAGGAATCGACTATAGACTTGAGTTTGTCAGAACAAGAATTGTTTTTGAGGAGACAGTTGTTGAAATCACCGAGAATGAGGGTATCGTTATAAAGAGGTGAGAGTTCATTGAGGAGGGATTCTAATGAGTCGAAGTAGTCGATGCGAAGAGAGGGCCTATAAAGAAGACCAAGGAGGACCTTACTGTGGTGAAGAGTTATTTCGAGAAAGAGATATTCATTAGACTCGGCGTACTGGCTACTGGGCGCGCTGATCACCTTGCATGGAATTTCCGCACGCAGATAAATAGCAATGCCCCCATCGGCTTTCCCGACTTTGTCGTTCCTGTAAAGCCTATAACCTGGAAGGGAGTACGAAGTAGATGACAGCGATGGCTTTATGAATGACTCGGAGACAAGAATGCCGTCCACGCATTGGTCACTAAAAGCCTCAAACAGGTCCGGATAGCTGGAGTGAATGCTTTGTGCATTGATATGCACGATGTTCAAGTTTTTCTCCACACCACCGAAGACAGTCCTAATGTTGGCAGAAAGGGGTTCCTCCGAAGAGGAGACGTTACTTTCTGCACTCAGAATATCGTCAACATCGTTGTTTGAAGAGCAGGAAAAAGAAACTTTTATTGATAATATTAGGTAAAGAATTAATATAGGTATAACATATATTATACTATGAAAAATATATATTTATATATAAATATTTCTGTTATTTCTAATAAATTATCTAGTAGTATATCTTACTGGTTTGAATAAGTGGCCTGCTTAGACCTAGACCAACCATAAATGAAATGGATATTGAGATCTATATCTCACAAAAGTACAACCAACAAAACTATTCAGGACAAGAAACAAGTAAAAACAAAAAACTACAATGCTAACTGACGAATTCATAGAGGTAATTAATTATATAAACAGATTGTGTAAGCTGAATTCGGAACAGACAAATTTTACACAAATACATAACACGAACACGACTAGTGACAGCTTTCAAGGAGAAAGAAAAAACATTATTTGGTTATGGTTTGTGTTTGAGCCTATTCACGAGAGAAAAAAAACACTGAACTTTGGACTGAAGAACATTGTCGACTACATCACAGTAAAAAAATAAATGTTCGACAACATTCAACTACACAAGGAGTAGAGACTGAAGATATCTGATGAATGTGCGATGCCCAACCTCACTTCTTCTGAGCACCCAGCCTGGTCGTAACGCCCTTGATGGAGACAGAGGCTGCGCCAGCAGATGGCTTCTTAGGTCAGAGTGTCGATAAGTGGCGGAAGCCCCCACTTGTAAAATATTCAAAAATTATCACTTTTTGAGGCCGCCATTTTTTTCCTTGGCGCCCCCCCTTATCTACACTCCAACCGCTTCTTACCCTTCTCTGTAGGCGGCGAGGGGGCTGTCCTTACTCGGGATGTTCGAGGTCAGCGGCTGCAAGTCACCACTGCACTCCACCCTGCGACGAGACTTATCAGGCAGCAGCACAATGATTTTGCCTTCGGATGTCCAAGTGTTACTCATTCCGAAGTGTTTGCGCGCTGCCTTGAAGACTTCCTGGCGTGACTTAGTTAGGAATTCAGCTATTGTGATGCTTGAACCCTTGAGCGCTTTCTTGAGACGCCACACCTCACTGCGGGCCGCCAACGTCTTGAAGCGAACTAGCACAGGCCGGCTTTTCGCCCCCTTAGCACCCAGTCGATGAATGACACCAATGGCATCAATACAATCAATGGATGCCTTGAGGTGGTCAGCCAGCACTTTCTTCAGGACTACATCTGGCTGCTCATCAGTTACCTCTGGCACACCATGCACCAGCAGTACCTTTCGCCTTGACGCAGTCTCGTGCTGGTCCAGCCCCAACGTCAGGAGCTGCATCTGCGACTGAAGCAGCCCGAGGCACTTCCAGATGGGGGACCTGAAGTTGGAAAATTCACTCGCCAATCTGCTGATGTTTTTGGGAGGGGGAGCAGGTGTTGCCGCATGCAGCTCTTGCTCGTACTTCTCCATCCTTTCGCCAAAGGACTTCACAATACTGTCCATGTTCTTTGAAAGTTCAGAATACAGATCCATTGTTGCACCTGCTCTTGTATGATTATTTATGTGAGATATTAATTAATTATGTGATTTGGAGAGTCTAGGTAAGAATTATAATAATTATTTGTACATTTGCTAATTGTTATTATTAATAAACTAATTTAAAATAGGGAGGGGATAAATTTAATTGTTGTCAGATAGAATTACCCTCAAAGAAAGAAAAAAAAGCAACACTTCAATTGTCTTCAAAATTGAAAGACAAAAAGAAGCTTTTGATGATGTTACTGCTGTATTATCTTGTATTGGTTCACAGTTAATAATTTATTGTTAAACGCTGGTAAAACAAAATGTATCAAATTATCACTTCCAAATGTCAGGTAAGTTGAGACCAGTTTAGTGTTAGACAGCAGCACGTTATAATTAGTAAATGATACGAAGTTTCTTGGAATAACCATTGATAGCAAATTGCAGTGGGGACCCCACATAGATAAATTTGCTGGCAAATTAAGTTCTGCGGCTTATGCTGTTAGTAACATCAGACAAAACACGGATGTAGCTAAATCTACGCTAGTATATTTGAGTAACATCAGACAAAACACGGATGTAGCTAAATCTACGCTAGTATATTTTAGTTATTTCATAGTGTCATGTCTATGGTATCTTGTTGTGGGGGAAAGCAGCGGATATTCAAACTATTTTTATTTTACAGAAAAGAGCGATTCGAGCAATTTATAATTTAAAACCAACAGACTCCTTAGGAGAGCTTTTTATAGAAGTTGACATACTTACTGTAGCTAGTCAATTTATTTTCGAAAATATAATGTATGTACGCAAGAACCTTACAACATTTTCCAGATTTAGCGATAGCTGTAATGTATCTAAGAAATAATCACAGACTATGAGCGCCCCGGTTTAGACTCGCTGAGGAGATTCTTTCAAGGGCGAGTGCATTCTTTACTATAATAAGATAGATAGATACCTCTGGAGATTTTGAAATTGCCTTTTAAGCAATTTAAAAAGCATGTCAAAGCGACTTTGTCGACAAAGCGATATTACAATGTTCAAGACTACTTAAATGATGGGACTGTATGGGGTGAATCTAGCTCAACGCAGTCCTTGGGCTCAATAATTTTGTAATTATTTATTCCTGCTTAAAAATTATAGTAATTTATATTGTTATATTTGTATTAGTTAAGCACAGCCAATTTTTAAAAGAGATCAAAAAATCATTCTGTGGTAGTTTCTACGCCCTTCTTCTTCCACAGTGGTCCAATGTAGAGAAGAGGCAAAAAATGACGTTTGCTAAGCATGTGTAAATATCTACAGTAATAAAGTACTTCGACTTTGACTTGCTAAAAATAGACTGCATACACAATAACTTAAATACAACGTATCAATATATATAAACCATATAATACACTCATACATACCAATATACATATATATATAATTAAACAGTAATTCATGAAAAAATGCAATAATTAACGTAATTAAAAAAGTATATAGGTATTACACAACTTAATTATTGAGTACAATTTAATTAAACTTAATTAAATGCAAGCGAACTCTACTGTATTAGATCTAATAAGGTCCCGCCTGTATTCAAATGTAATTTTATTTAAAATTATATTTATATAAAATTTGTTTTATCGAATCTAAATAATTGCGTTAAGTATTCTCTGCTCGTTTTGTTCTTGTTAGTGAGCGCATTTCAATAACGAAAAATAATAAAACGAACAAATATAAAACAAATTAAGCGAATGACCATGGAAAGCGGAATTTTCTGATATGAGCGAAAAAAATGCGGAATTAAGCAACTAAATTACTGAATTGTTTAGCTTATTGGATAAATAAAGACTGTCTGTGAGGGACACAGGAACAGATATGCATACATTCATATAAACATACAGGTCAAACACATTACCCTCCTCTTTTCCGTTACACTACGGTCGGGTAAAAAAGACCATTCCCCTCCCTTTATCTCCGTTGCTACTGATCCTAAAATTTCGAAATAAATGCAATTTTGCCTTTGCCTTACAGTACAAATAAAGATTTTGTTATGGTTAAATATAACCAATTATTTTTTTGTTTGGTGGTACGGAACCCTTCGTACACGAGTCCAACTCGCACTGGGTCGGTTTTTTAGTATATAGGTTCCCACTATTAATCAGTCGTCGGAGTAACTGCAGCAATTTTAATTACTTAAGAATTGCACTGCGAATGCATAAACTTAAGTGGATAATGTGATTAAAACACCCGTCAGCGCTATTACGACTTGAGGACCCAACTACTTATGGTTCACTGTTGCCTTGCATAACATTAAATGTGATAGTATTGTTTACCCAAATTACGTAAACCCTATTCACTGAATGATAAATATAGGAACTATTAACATAATATAGGTAAATAATTATGCAGCATCAACTTAAAAATATGCTGCAATAGTTTATCATAAACAGCAATATAGGTTTTTTTATTCTTACATGTCAACCTAAACCGAAGAAAACTAAAGGGGCTTTGCTTCGCTCACTCCCTTTAGCCTTCACCTACCCTGACCCGCAGCTTCACCTAGAGTTATTTTGTGAGCAGTTAAGGATTTTACAAATCATTATAAGCCAAAAAAATATTGTAATATATTAACTGCAAATGCACTAAAATAAAGTTATACCAACCAAAACGGTTAGCCGAAGTATTGTTAAGAAAATCTTATTTAATACTATCGAATCCAAGCGAATAAAGGGTTATCATATTTAAAGATGTTACTCAAATTACTTCAGTACAGACCTTTTATTATAGGATGACATAGAAACTCTTATTAGAAGTTTTATTACTTATTTATGTTTAGATTTCTACAATTATTTCACAAATAATCTTGTTAGAAAATAAATTATCATTACATAACTGAAATAATACAGATATATAAAATAAACCTGTAGGTTTTCTCTAGCTTCGAACAAGAAGTGTTTGGTCCTAACTTGATAATTAACTCAGAAGAGTCCTTTATCCTTAAAGCAGAAATACGATAGCCGTTGACTAATCCCTGGATAAGTTTACTTACTTAACGAGGCTTCTTGCTCATCGCAGTTAACGTCTTTAGCCGGTCAGCGAACCATGGCAGGGCAGTGCATGTCTGTCTGATCGGACAATTAAGGTAAGGAAATATTAGGGACTTACACACTATCTACACTACAGCCATCGTAGTTGAATTCACTGTATGGAGTTCTATGCAACCACGCACAGCTGTCAGCGTCGACGTCTTCCATCCGCAGACCCTAAACTCCATTTCAGATAACACTGGTCAAAAGCAATCAATTAAAGGGCATAAGGTTCTAGAGATGAGTCATACTAGGTAAATTTCGTAAGTAGCCCTCCTGCTGTTCCGAGTCTCACCTAGTATCACAGTATGAGGGCGCGCCTAGTCGCGCCAACCCCGCAAAGACCTAGTAATGTGACGGTCTTGCAGATTAGGGCGTTACCAGGGTAAACGGAGCTATCTGCCCTTTGGAAGAACGTATGATATTTTATATGTGCTATGCTATGAATCTAGTCACGTGCTAAATTTCTGTGTACCCACATATTTATGTACATTGTATGTATAACTAAGTTAACTTTAGTAACCTTGTATAATCTGTAGATATTATTATTAGGTATAACACAATATATACGGGAATAACAAAACATTTAAATTAGTGATAAGAAAATAGATTTACGATAATAATAAGAGCACGGGTTTAGATTCCGGGCCAGTCCTTCTCTCAATATATTTAAGTCGCGTGAAGAAACATTACTACATCATGTCATATGCCCATATTTGAAGCGATATCTAACTAATATTATAAATGTGAAAGTAGCGACGTTAGATGTTTGGATGTTTTTGTGTTTGTGCCTCAATCATGCTAAATCGGCTCCACGGATTTGAATGAAATTAAGCACAGCGATAGTTTATGAGCTAGATTAACATATAGGATACTTTTTATCCGATTGCGCCAGAAGGAGAGAGGGTAACCTTTCTCGGTAAATTATACTTCTTAGGAATACGCAGATGAAGTTGCGGGCATCAGCTAGTCCAACTAATATTATAAATTCGAAAGAAACGATGTTTAGATGTTTGTGTGTTTGTGCATTAATCACGCTAAAACGGCTGAACGGAGTTGAAGGAAATTTTTATTCAAATAATGTTTAAGAGCTTGATTAAGGTATAGAATACTTTTCATCTAAATACATCAGAAAAAGGGTAATATTTTCTGGGATAATTCCTAGGTACTGCAGATAAAGAAGCGGGCACCAGCTAGTAAATCATAAAGGAGACACATACCAAATCCCGAAAAAGTGTATGTACATATAAAAATAAATACATCCAATTCCTTTAATCTCTTTATTTGAAAACATCATATGTGAATGGAAACTATGTGGAAAAAAATAAACTTAATAAGTATATATTTTTCACCTAAAACAAGTTATAATATAACTCTCTAGTTATATCTAAAAGAAATATAGATATAGTTTTAGCGTCAAAAAAAAGGTATTAAAATACCATCACCATGTTTAAAATTAAAAAATAATAAGTGGTTTTTGAAAAATCTATAAAAAAAACCCAATTTTTCGGCCAGAGCGATTTACGACCACCACGTTAACAACGTAAACGTTAACATACATGCATATAAATTGCTTCTGGCCCACACAAGGATACACTGTGTCGTGGGAACCAGAAACAGCGACGTCACACACATATTAACATCCAACAACTGTTTTTTTTCCTTACTCCCAGCCGGGGATCGAACCCGGGACTTCTCACATGGTAGGCAGAGCCGCAACCGCTGCGTCAAAGATGTCGTCTCAAATTAGATCAAGTTTACGAAAAGAGCACCATTTACTGTCTATCCATTCGGCGAAAGATGGATTAACAATTGTTCAGATTCCAATGGATCAACATTTACATTTGATGAATTAATCTTTTCAAATATTAATATGACCGAGCGAGCGTCTCCGTTTTAGGATTGGGCAAAAACGCTTTCGTATGTCCGGATGTTATCCTCTACTGCATTTCTCAACTGATTCTCGTTTTTTTTTGTGAGCGGGTTCGATAATTTAATAGTTTTTTGTCGATACAGTTTTTTGTTTTTTTATGTTGGGCATTTTTTTATTTATAAAAACCACTACAGTCCAAACAGTTTGACGGATTTTAACAAATAAGGTGTCGTTGGATTTTTAGAGACCGTGAGAGTAACTGGCTATATAATTTTAGTGAAAAGTCAATAGGTTGGCTTTAACCTCTCAAAAACCGAGTGTAGTTGGGACGGGTCGCGATTTTGAACATTATGCCATGGTAATAAAATTTAAAACCTATAACGGAAAAGTGGCGCCGGTGGTATTCTAGAGCTTAAGACCGCAATGTATTCGGCTTCTTCACTGAAAGAACAGATATTGGTCTTAAGCGTTGGATCTAGTAAAATCATATTTAAGCAATATAATTCAAAAGTGTAACAATTGGCATTCCACAAGGTTCCATATTAGGCCCTTTATTGTTCATGATATATATTAACGATCTGCCTTGCATGGTGGAGAAACTGACTGGCATAGTGTTATTTGCCGACGATACTTCATTGGTCTTCAAAATTGAAAGACAAAAAACATATCTTGATGATGTTAATGGTGTATTGTATTTAACCTTTAATTGGTTCACAGTTAATAATTTATTGTTAAACGCTGGCAAAACTTAGCTAAGTAAATGTAAATATCTACAGCAATAAAGAAATTTTGACTTCGACTTTGACTTTGACTTACGGAGCTCCTGTAAGAGGAGTGAGTGCCTCTTCTGAAGGCTCGTCTATCGGTAAGATAAGCAACTCAATTCGTGGTGGTTGAATGTTTGGACACGACCATATTAATGTAAAGTTCATGGCAGCTCTCACTGCAACATGCTTGTTATGTCAGTCGCTGCCGCAGAACCTAGGGAAAATTGGTATTTTTTTTGTAATCAAGCAAGTTGGGTCCGTTTCGTGCGTTTTCAATAAAGTAGAAAAAAAGCCATCACTATTGAGTGCGGTTCGGGCATCCTTTTATTTTGCTAATTGCAAGAACCGAACCCAGACTTGTGTGTTTTAATTATTTCTTCGAAACCACTGATTATTCCTGAATTCAAACATTTGGTTTTAAGATATTTTAGATATTTATTTTTGACGCAAGAACCAAAAACCAAAACGCAAGTTTTATTATTATTATTATTTTTTATTATGTAGTTCCCATTGACATGTGATGTTTTGAAACACACAGATTGAAGTAAAGGGATGTTTTCTTAGGTATCCCTTTGTTTCGCATAACTTTACTTGTCTTAATTTTCATTCACATAATTAATCTGTCACAACTTTAATGGCATAATAGTACTTTCTCATAACAATACTTTGGCATACTGTTTCGGTTGGCATAACATGCTTTTGGTATATTTTCAGTTAGAGTACGTTTGTATCGCATAATATATGTTTGGCATATTATGTTGTTGGCTAATAACGATTTATACTATTTATCAGAATCAAAAATTTGCTGAAGTACCAAATCTGGCTAGAGTAAGGCTAAATTGGCTAAATGTGGCTAAATTTCAATCGGGTTTTAGGTTAGGTTGGAACTTAGAAGAATGCAAGACCGGAGCGTAGCGGAGCGAAGCGTATGCAAATAAAAACAACAATTAACGAAAATGATATAAGCTGAAATATCACGTTTGTTCTATCATTATGATTGATTGTTATGCCTTTTTGTACTATGTGAAACGATTGTTTGCGTAATAATTTATGCTAAATGATTATTAGGGTTTACAAAATATCGCCCAAACAATATTATGACAATTAAAATTATGCAATACGACCCCAAACCGTTTTCATAACATTTATTTTTTTGGGATTTGGAATGTTTCTATGTTCGGAGGAATAGCGCTTTAAACCATATAATCGAAATGGTCTTTATACATGCTGTGATGTGACGTCACAGTAAGGCTGTATGCATACAGAACTAATAAATGGGAACCAATATTCAAAGGAGGAATCTCCTCCATAGATCAATTTATTGTCTGTCCTTGGATGACATTACTTATTATTCCCACTATATTCTCATATTTGAAAATAGTTCGATTAGATTAAATTATTTGGATGAGATTAAATATTTAACATACGTTGTTTGTACTTACTGTAAACTTTCTGTTCCAGCGTATAATTAAAACTGAAGCAATTTTAGTGTTCTACATTACACCAGAGGGGTCCCATAAAATTCTGTGCTCATTTGTGAACGGATGTGTCCCTGATTGAAATAGTTTCTAAACAACTATTTTGAAGTACCATTAACCGTCCATTGATGAACATTGACTTAAGAACGTACGCGTTTCGGGCAAGAAAACTGATGGATTACTACAAAATATCTTACACAATTTAGTAAGTTTACCCTCCATTGATATTTGCAATTGATATTGATACACTCGGTTTTTCTTATGAAACTTCTTCTTTTTCTTTGTCATGCGTTATATATATTTATCCTATAATAATTTTTATTATAAGATCAAGTACGCAAGTACGCCACGCTTGGCAAAGACCATGTTCTCGTGCCATTCGGCTTTGAGACCCCGGGCCGTGGGGCCCTGACGCTCGACAAGCCCTTAAGCGGCTAGTCGAAGGGACCAGAGAGCTGACACCTACCTCGCTCAACGCATCAGCATTGCGAAACAGCGAGGTAACGGTGCCAGCGTTTTTGGCACCCTCCCGCCTGGCAGCGATCTGAGCGAATTTTTTCATTTATTTTAGTTAGTTATACCTTGTAATTTATTTCTTATGTTATTTAGTGTAAATAAAACATTATTAGACCAACTCAAATTATAGGTGTACTATCTCCTAAAGGTATTTATTTTTCACACCTTTCATTCGGAAAAGTAAGTTTTGCTCCACGACGAGAGGGAGCAAAATGCTACTTTTCTGTTCAAGCTACTTTTCTAATTTACTGATTGGCATGTAGCATTTACGCAATATGCCAATTGAACACAGATTAAAATAATCGAATATAATTATGAAATTACATTATCATCGACTACGATGACGTAGTCGATTAAAAACGAACATGTTTCAAGTTTAAACTTTAACAATAATATGAAAATTTATGAATTTTTCGTGACATTAAAAAAATTCATAATAAATTATTTGTTTTACTGAAATCAAAACTATCGATGACTGTTATTGTGATATAGTGAATATTGATATCCGAAACCATTGTAATATTCGATTCGATTATTTTTAAACATTAGTAAAAGTACACAGGAATATTTTATTTGTGGTGACTTTTCCCTAATCCTTTACAATACACCATTATAAAAAAAAATGTAAAAGTGGTGAAAGTAAAATTCAAAGTAAAGTTAATAATTTTTTTTAGAGCATTTAATTTAAATTTTCCTCATAGTCGGTGTGAAAAGTTGTATGTGTCACTCAGGAGCAAAATTATTTTCGTCATGGGCGTTAACGCTTGAATCCTTCGTTACGCTCAGGATTCTAACTTAGAATCCCTCGCTACGCTCTGGATTCTATCGTAGAATCCTTCCCTTCACTCTGGATTCAATGTACCGCCCTCGCCGTAAATACATCATTTTGCTCCCTTGTGACACAAACAACTATTTATTACGTTTTTTTCATATAACATTCAAATAACTCCAATATTGATGCGGTATATTGATGCGGTAAAATCGAACTTGACTGTGGCGGGCAGCGGAAAATAAAAATTCAATGCATTTTCGGAATATAAAATATTCAAATGTTCACATTCAGTCAAGGAGGTTTTATAATGGAGGCGTCACATTTGTCCTGTGCCAAACTAATTTCTTGTAATTATAAATGCTATCCCCACTATACCTTGCATGTAAAAGTAACAATGTGCTGACAGTCTTGTGATGAGTGCGTTCGGACGCTTCGGGAATAAGTTTGCACATGTATAAGACCCGCAGAATGGTAATAGTAGTAACGTCAAGGCGTGTAAGGCGTGTGAGCTGTCATGAACATTATGTAACTACGTAACGCACACAATTTTGTGCTGCCATAATTTTATTTTGAAAATCAGCGATTCGGCTTTTTCGGAACATGCCCACTTGCGACGCGTTCTGTTTCACGTAGATTAAGCTTTTGCTATAAATTCAATTGTCTCCCAATTCAATATCTACGGCCTAAAGAGGCTAAAACTGCCTAAACTCTTTGAATATAATTAATCAAAACCATTGAATTTATAGCAAAAGCTTTAAAGCAAAATGTCAATTATTTAAACTGCCTACGTGAAACATAACGCGTCGCCTTGGGCACGTTCCGAAAAAGCCTAATCGCTGAGTTTATGTAGGCAATGATGCGTTCAAAATAAAAATATGGCAGCACAAAATTGTGTGCGTTACAACTATGTATTCAGAAATAAGAGCCTGTCCTATAAAAAAAATAAAGTAGCCAATTTTCACGCCTATTACCATTCTGCGGGGCTAATATAGGTATGTACTTCTATCTACATATAATACGGACGTTTTAACGGTGATGGGCATCGTGAGAAAATCTTCAGTGTCCTTACGAACGCAAAATGGAGTATTGAATAACTGGCTAAACGTGGGCATAAATATGCCTTGTCACTCTATATGGGGAAAGGCGCGACTCTATTCTCGTCCCCCGTGACAAAGGAAGACTTCGTTTAGGGGGTTTTATTCGGAAGGAAGGCACTTCCAATCGTAATTACTCCGAACATTCAGCAGTGCAATACACGGTTGGTTGACCGCTGTCGAAGCCTTGTAGGTTTGAGAGAGGCTTTTAACTTGATTTATAACTGAAATACGCAACAAGCGGAACCATGCAAATGTGCTGACGCAAATATTAGGTTTTCCGGGGCCTTTGATCTAGGATTTGCTTTGTGTATGTATGTTTAATGTTGTGATTCATTTATCATAATTTTGAAGTTCCATCATGTCATTTTTACTACAGATTGACAAGACTATGAAGCAGTGTTTATCGGGATCTTCCTTTTTTGCCCGACTGCAGCGAAGCGGAAAAGAGGAGGGTTATGTGTTTAAAATGTATGTATGTATGTTTGTCACTTGTGTACCCTCGTGACTACAAGTTGGCTCAAAAAAATTTGATAAATTATTCATCAGATTCGTCTTGATGGCGCGAGTGCCACTGGGTAGATATATATTTTTTAAATGCGCTCTAATATGCGGGCTCAAAACCATTTTTTCAAAACCCCTGGGTGGGGTAACGGAATAAGGGCTTGAAAAGGCGAAAACAAAATATTTACTAATCTTGCACAAACTGAATAAATTAATAATTCTGTTCTAAAGCAGAAAATAGTTATTTGTGTAACAAGGGAGCAAAATGATGTATTTACGGCGAGGGCGGTACATTTAATCCAGAGTGAAGGGAAGGAGTCTACGATAGAATCCTGAGTGTAGCGAGGGATTCTAAGTTAGAATCCTGAGCGTAACAAAGGATTAAATGTACCGCCCTCGCCGTAAATACATCATTTTGCTTCCTTGTGACACATACAACTTTTCACACCAACTATGAGGAAAATTTAAATTAAATGCTCTAAAAAAATTAAATAACTATACTTTGAATTATACTTTCTCCGCTTTTACAGTAATCGAACAACGTAAACAAAACTTTTTTTTTTTTGGCGGATCGTGAAGGATTAGGGAAAGGTTTTAGTGGTTTAGGTGCCAGTTTTACCAATGTGTAAAAATTATCTAATCGAATATTACAATGGTTTCGGCTATCAATATTCATTATATCACAATAACAATCATCGCTAGTTTTAATTTCAGTAAAACATATAATTTATTGTGACATTTTTTTTAAATACCATAAATCAATCATACGAAAAATCATAAATTTTCATATAACGTTGTTAAAGTTAAACATATTCCTTTTTAATCGACTACGATGAAATTACAATCGAATATTTTATTAAGATCTATGTTCAATTGGCACATTGCGTAAATGCTACATGCCAATGAATAAATTAAAAAGTAGCTTGAACAGAAATTTTGCATTTTGCTCCCGCTCGTCGTGGAGCAAAACTTACTTTTCCGAATGTAAGGTGTGAAATAGTTATTTGTGTCACAAGGGAGCAAAATGATGTATTTACGGCGAGGGCGGTACATTGAACCCAGAGTGAAGCGAAGGCTTCTACGATAGAATCCTGAGCATAGCGAGGGATTCTAAGTTAGAACCCTGAGCGTAAGGAAGGTTACAAGCGTTAACGCCCAAGACGAAAATAATTTTGCTCCTGAGTGACACATACAATTTTTCACACCGACTATGAGGAAAATTGAAATATAATGCTCTAAAAATAATGAAATAACTATACTTTGAATTATACTTTCAATACTTTTACAGTAATCGAACAACGAATTTTTTATTATTTTTTTAATGGCGGATTGTGAAGGATTAGGGGAAAGTCACCACAGATAAAATAATCGTGTGCTACTTTTACCGATGTGTAAAAATAATCGAATCGATTATGGTATCGGATATCAATATTCATTATATCACAATAACTTTTGATTTCAGTAAAACACATAATTTAATGTGTTTTTTTTTAAATATTACGAAATATTCATAAATTTTCATATAACGTTGTTAAAGTTGAAACTTGAAACGTGTTCGTTTTTAATCGATTACGATTTAATTACAAATCAAAATCAAAATCAAATCAAAATCAAAAATCATTTATTTCCATAGGATGTTGTTACATCACTTAGATCCGTCATTACATTTTTTTGGGTGAGTTCACTAACCCAATGGCGGAATCTGTGGAGAAGAGCTCACCGAAGAAACTCCACAGTCGTCGCATCTTTTGCGTTTCCTTTTTTAAATAAAATATTGTCAAATTACAAAATGAATGCTAATTATATATCGAAACAGCCTGTTACTCAAACAATCTATTCCCATGGACATCTGTCCTCTAAGTAATCAGATATCCTGTAGTAACCTTTTTTATACAATTTCTGTTTTATTATTATTTTAAACTTGTCTAAAGGTAAGTTTTTAATATCAGTAGGGACCTTATTGTAATAGCGTATACAATTGCCTTTAAAAGAATTACTAATTTTATGTAGTCGGCTTACATAAGCAACCAACTTGTCTTTATTTCTAGTATTAAAATTGTGTATATCACTGTACTTCTGAAAATTAGTTATATTTCTTTTTACATACACAAGATTGTCATAGATATATTGAGACACAAATGTCAGAATATTGATTTCTTTAAACTTTTCCCTCAGTGACACTCTAGGCCCTAATCTATAAATTGCACGAACAGCCCGTTTCTGCAGAATAAATATACTATTAGCATTCGCAGCGTGACCCCACAATAAAATACCATAGGTCATTAGACTATGAAAGTAACTAAAGTAGACTAGTCTAGCGGTGTCTACGTCGGTAAGAGCTCTAATTTTTTTAACTGCGAACGCTGCCGAACTCAGTCTGTTCGACAATTTATTTATATGAGGATCCCATTGTAGTTTGGCGTCTAAAGTAATGCCCAAAAAGACAGTCGACTGCACAAGGTCCAATCTCTGTCCTTTTATAAATATGTCTGTAGTTACCGGGTTCACATTGGGTAACACGAATTTAATACATTTAGTTTTCTTTTCATTAAGTAATAAATTGTTAACAGTAAACCAGTTCACTATACTAGATATAGCATTGTTTACCTCGTCATAATTTGATTGCTGTCTTTTAACTTTAAATATCAAAGAAGTATCATCGGCAAACAATACTAACCCATGTTTTGCTTTAACAAGGTAAGGTAAATCATTAATATATACTAAAAACAAGAAAGGACCAAGAATTGAACCTTGCGGTACGCCCATACTTATTGAAGACCCAGGTGATCTTTTCCCATTAACATCGACCATCTGAACCCTATCTGTTAGATATGACTCCAGAAGGCCAAGTGCCTGATCTTTTACACCATAATGGCGTAACTTCCTGACAAGAGTGTCATGATGGACGCAATCAAAAGCCTTGGATAGATCGCAGAAGACACCTATTGCATCCATTGCGTCTTCCCAGGCATCAAAAATATTGTCGATTAGTTCAACACCAGCATCGGCTGTTGAACGACCCTTTGTGAAACCAAACTGAGCAATATGAATTAAATTATTGAGATAAAAATGACTTTGCAATTGATTAAGTATGAGTTTTTCAAATATTTTGCTAAGCGTTGGTAGTATCGATATGGGTCTAAAATTGGTGGGGTCTGATGTACTACCAGCTTTGAATAAAGGTATAACTTTACTTAGTTTCATCAAGTCAGGAAACGCACCACTATCTATACATTGATTAAATATACAACAAAGGTGAGGTGCAATACAATCTACAATGGAACTAATAATTTTTACTGATAGACCATGGGCGTCAGCTGTCTTTTTCATTTCCAGGGATTTAAACGCTTTTACAATGTCTTCATTATTTACGTGCCTAAATTTAAAATCTGTTTTACATTCCTCAAAGTTTTGTTTAAGTATAGATTCAGCAGCAGCGGGAGATGAATTTAAAGACTTGGTTGTTGAAACTGGAATGTCCGTAAAGAAATTTTCGAAAGCTTTTGCTACTTCTAGGTCTGTACTTAGCAATTGATTATCTATCTTAAGCTTGAAGTTATTATGTGTAGCTTTGGCCTTTCCAGTCTCTCTGTTTATAATTTGCCAAGTCGTTTTCATTACATTGCTACTAGATTCAATTTTGTTTTTAATGAAATTAGATTTAGCTACGGCACAAACGCGTTTAAACATTTTTGAATAACTACGAACATAATCTAGAAAGGCCGTATTTTTGTTATATGATTTCTCTTCATAGAGTTCATATAATCTTCGTCTGCTCCTATGAATTCCAACTGTCGCCCAATCACTAAACAAAGCTTTGTTATTAACTTTTATAGTTTTTGATTTAAATACCGTATCATATTCATTTTTGACAAGGTTAAATACTGAGTTGTACAACAAATTTGGATCGTCACTGTATGGTATTTCCCATAGTTTATCTAAAATATTATTCCTGTAGTGTTCAAGCCGAGTGTCACTATCGGGCACACATGTAATATCCTCTTTTTGGTCCTTTTTTATTTTAATATTGAATATACCTATCTGACCAGAGTGATCAGAGGTTAATTTATTGATGACCGATTTGAAAATGGGCGTAATGTTAGTAAATATATTGTCAATGCAGGTAGCAGATGTTGCAGTAATTCTAGTAGGCTCCAAAAACAGATAGTTCATGTTGTGACATAAAAATAAAGATTTTAATCTAGTACAAATATTATTATCCTCTAACAGATTAACATTAAAATCACCACAAATTATAAAAAAATTGTTTTTATCGCTGATTTTAATCAACACTTCATCCATTTTCTTTTCGAATAAATCAAAGGATGAATCTGGTGGTCTGTATACGCTCAATACAATAAGTTGTTCAAGTTCAATACAGGCTATTTCCATGGTACGCTCAACAGACAGGCTCACTATGTCAACTCGTTCCTTATATTTAAAACTATTATTTACAAGTATTAAGGAGCCACCGCGATCAGCTGTTTTTCTGTTGAACGAACTAGCAACGTGGTGGTTATTAAAGTTGAACATGAACTGATAACTCTTTAAAAAGTGCTCTGTTATACATAAAATATCAATATTATTACAGTTCATGAATAACTCAATTTCCAGTTCTTTACTTAACATGCCCTGTATATTTTGATGAACCACATTTAAAATATTCTTACTTTTACATTTTTCATTACTAGTAACTTGATTTAATGGGCAAGATGAAGGTAAATTTATACAAATATTAATATTACTGCCAGAGTTACTCTCTGTTGTCCTATGGGTTAATTTAAAGAGCTTGGAACAGATTCCAAGGAGTACATGTCATTATTATTACACTGCTCAATAGAAGCAGGCGTTTCATTAGTCAAAATCTTGACTGAGTTCAAAATAAAATAAGATAGTGACTGTGCTATCTGTTTTGTATAAAACCTAGATAGGTAATACCTATCCTTAGTCAAATAAAAATATTTTCCAATACAAATATTGGTGTCTATGAAATGAAATTTTTCAGTATGACGACATGTCAATGTGTGTATAAATGTATTATAATCATGTCTTATATGATTTTCATGTTGTGACAAAGATTGGCTGAAAGGAAATGCAAACAAGATTATTCTATCTACATTTTGTAAAGAATTTAATTTGGAAAAGTATTTAGTAATTAGTTTTTTAGATACATTTTCCCTTCTACCAATTAAAATAATTAGGGTGGTTGGTTCTAAAAACTGCGATGACAACACTTTGTTTAATATTTGTGAATATGTGGCGCCAGGCATACAGTTATTTAATATTGCCTGGCCCACGCGCTGACTAAGTTGTAAACTCATATTTTTTCCAAGTTCATCGCTGTACATTATATACCTATCCTTTGTCCGAGAGAAGGAGGCGTTATTGATAACACTATTAGTACTCAAGTCGACTGACGGCGGCGCCTGGGTCAGTATCAGCTGTTCGGCCGGCTGCTCGGCGGGACACACGGTCGGCACGGAACAGTCCGCTGGAGCTTGTTTACAATCACAGATGTGATTGTCGGTCAAAGATATGAAAGTGTCATAATTATACTTACACGTCTCCAACAAACTATTCATAGCCGACACATGTTCCTTAATTTCGTATTGTGCTGACTCATATTTACGTGTAATACTTTGTAATGATGAGTTTAAAATATGCATATCTGACTGGAGTCGCCGTGTGTCACATTCATACTTTTCTGTAGTTTTTTCCAAACATAATCTACAATCATCGATTTCCTTAATTAATTCGACACGTTCCTTGCTACGATTTACATTTTTACAAAATATTTTATTTCTATTAGCTAGTTTTTGTGTTTTTTTTGTATAATTATTCAATTTAACATATTTCTTTAATTTATTTTTACTACAGCTCATAGTGGTTACTGATTGCGATCTATTAGGACTATCACACGTGAGATCACAAGCTGTTAGGTCAATAGTTGGTATGCCAGTTTGGCTCATGACCTCATTATAGAAGGCCCTGGTTGTAGCACTGTCTCGCTGTTCCTCCCGCTCGCTGAAAACTTGAAGCTCGTGGTGTGCCTCTGCAAGCTTTTGTTCAAGTGATTTTATGTGTTGCAATGCTACGTGGTGGACATCATGACACTTGTAAAATGAGTCGACTTGGTGTTGTAGTTCATCTCTCTGGGCACTGAGATCATGGCATTGGATGTCCAACTCACTGAGCTCTTCTTTTAGCGCCGAATTTTTCTTAATTTGCTTTTCTATCTCCTCTTCACACTCATCTCGCTCTCGTAGAAGTATTTCACAAAGCTCTTGGCTCTTCTTGAGCTCCAGCAAGGTCGCTTTCAGCTTCAACTCCACATCGCGTGTGCTCATCTTGCTTCGGGTCAGCATTGCACCCTTTTTCGCCTGAAAAAAAACCGCGAATAGGTGTCAGTGTATGACCGGGTGGAATACTAGCGAACACTAGGGAGTTTATTGCACAATGAAGGTGTTAAGTGTGTGTTTTTGTTGAATGTGGCAGAATGTTGCGTCTTCAACTTTGCTTCCGCTTTTGCCAAGTAAAGAGAGACAAAACGGTACCTGAGTGAGTGTACGGCAAGTGTTTCACTTATATGAAGGTTTGTTTAGTTTGTTACGGGTGTGAAAGGTGAGATTATTGATATAAATACAGAAATAAAACGATACTTCCCCCGTTTACGTCGTTGCTATTTGAACTGATTTTGACAGTTCAATCGGCCGGTACAATCGGTCTTGTTTTTTCCAAAGCTTGTATGTTTGCAGAGCTGTTTCTTATCGATTATTTCATTAATATCTGTGTTCTATTGGCACATTGCATAAATGCTACATGCCAATGAATACATTAAAAAAGTAGCTTAAACAGAAAAGCAGCATTTTGCTCCCTCTCATCGTGGAGCAAAACTTACTTTTCCGAATGAAAAGTGTGAAAAAATAATTATAGTACTTACAGTATTAAATTTCATTTAATTTTAATGCAGGCGGGACTAATTCGAACTAATACAATGGGTTCCGCTTGCATTTAAATTTAATTTAATTTAGAGCTGTACTATAAAAATTATGTTATCGCATCTCAATAATTACGGTCTGGTCTGCTTGTCACTGTACCACTGCGGGCCTTTTTAGATTATTACAAAAGGTTATTTATTTAACATTTTGACCGCCATACAGCAAATAGCAAATTTGTCACTCACGCCAAACATGTTTGCCATCGATGCAAAATACAACTTAATTCATACGAGCTAAGATCTTTTTTAATAAATAAAATGTGTCGGCAGTGTGTGTGTGTGTAACTGTCGCACGACTTTCAGTTGTCGGCCAGAACCGACAGTGGCGGTTAAAAGGTTAATAGAATTAATAGGTGTGTGTTTAGTGGTGGAAAAGCTGTGATAAAAAAATATGTTTGCAAATTAAGAATTAGTATTAAAGCTACTGCCAGATAAAGGTTCAATAACGTAAATTTTATCTTAGCGTGGTCAATGTACTTTATTGCACGTTTATTTTGCAGTAGCGGATAAAGAATAGAAAAAAGAAACATGTTATGTTACACGCGGGAATACTACACCAACTGCTCGGAACGTTCGATAGCTGTGTAATATAACTTTTGAACAGTAAATCTCTAAACTTTTGCTTTGGAACATGTTTCTAACATTGCAACTCTTTTTCGGTTTCTGTCCCAAGCTCTCCCCCTACCCCGCTACCCGCTGGCGGGTATAGACTGGCGGAAAATGTATGTCAGTTTCAATAAGTGATTGTACTGAGATCCGAATACACAACGTTCAACTGATTCAACTGAATGGTTGACTGAAACTCAAAAGCTGTTTGCATTGTCTTTAGAGGAATGACTACGCCATTAGACATTAAAGTAGCACCTTTCTTCCTTCGGATGTGGTAATGGCGGATTCCGGATGGAACAACGAAAGTGAAGCTATGTGGCATTTGTTTCGGGCGCTGCCGTTTCTGTTGACACGTTGAGCTGTAGGTCCCGGCTACTGTCGCTACTTGGTGGTAATAGTCGTAAAGCTGTATCATCTTGATAACTTCAGACAGTCGAGTTGGGCACTAACCACTAACTCGACGCCCCGGTCATCAACCGGCACTGAGCCAGCGTGGTGAAGTATGGCATGGCTCAATCTTACTTGTGTCCGATGGAAGGCCCGTTCCTCTCGGTGGGGACATTAATGGGCTACATAATAAAATGTATAAAAAAAATCTCGCGACACAATTTTGGCATTTTTTTAGGTTCCGTACCCGAAGGCTGACAAACGGGACCCTATTACTCAGCCTCCGCTGTCCGTCCGTTCGTCCGTGTGTCTGCCACCAGGCTGTATCTCATGAACCGTGATAGTTAGACGATGATGAATTTCTGTTGCCGCTATAACAACAAATACTAAAAAACAGGATAACATAAATATTTAAGGGGGCTCCCATATAAGAAGTATTTCAATACCACATACAAACTTATGAATGCACCTGGTTACGTACGTGTAAACAATATTTTGCTGTGTAAAATCCAAACTATTCACTCCACACCATCCCAGCCATTGTACGGTGGTACGGAACCCTTCGTGCGTTAGTTAGACTCGCACTTGACCGGTTTTTTATACATTGCAATCTGGAATGCTTGAACGATATACCCTAACCTAAGACTGAGAGACAGCGACAGAATTACTATGAGGGCCGAAATATAAATAAAATTAATTGTCGGGAACTTTGACATGCCATAGAAAAATTGTTTGAGACGTTAAGACAACAAAGTCGACCCGATATTAGTGTTAACTTGCGTCAATGTACTCGCAAATTGCAAAATAAAAAACACCGATATATTTATTTACCCAGTATAAATATTTTCATCGTGCTGTGTTTATATATATACCCACCTATGTTTCAAATGGTGTACGACAGTGTGATTGTATCTTAAAAAAAACGGTCAAGTGCGAGTCTAAATCGCGCACGAAGGGTTCCGTACCACCGTTCAATGGAAGCGATGGTGTGGAGTGAATAGTTTGGATTTTACACAGCAAAATATTGTTTACAAAGTTATTGGTGCGGTTACTTTCACACTCCATGTACGTAACCAGGTGCATCCATAAGTTTGTATGTGGTATTGAAAGAATTATTGTATGGGAGCCCCCTTAAATATTTCTTTTATCCTGTTTTTTAGTATTTGTTGTTATAGCGGCAACAGAAATACATAATCTGTGAAAATTTCAACTCTCTAGCTAGCTAGGTTCTTGAGATACAGCCTGGTGACAGACGGACGGACGGACGGACGGACGGACAGCGAAGTCTTAGTAATAGGGTCCCGTTTGGAACCCTTCGGGTACGGAACCCTAAAAAAGATACGGCACAGTCGGCTGTTGATTGAACACAGGTTGAATGGAGTGATGAAATAATGCGACGTTGTGCGACTGTCTGTGTGGAGTTTGTGTACTCACTCGGCTATAGTGTACGTTAAACATCGATAGTTTGGTAATCCGATAGTATCGATAGTTTTACTAAAAACTATCGATAGTATCGATAGCCTATCGATAGTTTTAAAAATTGTAGGCTAAGCGTGATATCAATAAAATAACAAATCTTACACGAAACGGTGAGTTTTATTTTGATATACCTATTCGAAATAACAATCTAAAATCAGCGTTCATCATAATAATTATTAAAGTCACAAATCAATCATCAAAATAGCAGCTATTTTGTTTTATAAACAACAATTCGTTCAATCTCTCAAAACTCAAAACTCAAAACTCAAAACGTTTATTCTGTAAATAGGCCACAAGGGCACTTTCACATGTCATTTCATTTCATTTTTTACAGAACATTTGGTATTATTATCATATTATCAGAAAAAAAAAGTACTTAATTATTGTTTCTGAGAGATGTAAAGAGTCTCAAATGTCATAATAAAATAATTGAAATATAAATAACAGAGATGTATAGTCTATTTAGTCAATAATACAATGATAATAGGAGATGTAAATGGTCCCCACAGTCAAGAGTTGTATAATTAAATTAATCTTTGGAGGTGTAAAAGGCCTCCAAGTGTCCAGTAAAAGAAACTCTGGCAGTGAGGATGCTCACAATTAATTAGAACAATTCAGTCCCAAGCATTTTTATCGTCTATGTACTCTTTAATACTGTAGTAAGCTTTAGAAATAAGCCTTTGCTTGATGTATTTCTTGAACTTATTAATTGATAGATCTGTCAAAGTGCTTGGGAGTTTATTGTAAAATCTTACACAATTACCCTTGAACGAGTTTTTTATTTTATGGAGCCGAGTAGTGGGCACTACAAGTTTGTCCTTGTTTCTAGTATTAAAGTTATGTATATCACAGTTTCTTCGAAAGTTAACATTGTTCTTATGGACATACATAATATTCTCGTAAATATATTGACTATGGACTGTCAATATATTTACTTCTTTAAACTTATTTCTAAGAGAATCTCTATTATTCATTTTATAAATCGCACGAACAGCCCGCTTCTGCAGCATAAAAATAGTATTTATGTCAGCAGCACTGCCCCAGAGCAGAATACCGTAGGACATAATACTATGAAAATAACTAAAATAAACTAATCTGGCTGTTTTTAAATCTGTCAAGTGACGGATTTTCCTGCATGCAAAAGCTGCAGAGCTCAGTCTGTTCGATAGCTTATCAATATGTGGACCCCATTGGAGTTTGGAATCCAACGTTATACCTAGAAACACTGTGCTGGTTACCAATTCCAATTCCTCATTTTTAATTGTTATACATGTCTGATTATTTTTAACGTTAGTAGTAAGAAACTTAACACATTTAGTCTTTTTCTCATTTAATAGCAAATTATTAACATTAAACCAATTTACCACTCTTGATATGGTATTGTTCACGTGATCATCAGTAGCGTGTTGGTTTCGCTTTGTTTTAAAAATAAGTGAGGTGTCATCAGCAAACAGTACCATATCATGACAGTCCCTTCCTAGATAGGGTAAGTCGTTTATATAGATGAGGAATAGGAAGGGTCCCAATATTGAGCCCTGTGGCACGCCCTAAGAAACCAATGATCCTGGTGATCGTTCCCCGTTTACGTCTACCCTTTGTATTCTTCCGTTCAGATAAGATTTTAACAAATTCAATGACGTGTCTCTAACTCCATAATGATGTAATTTCCTGATCAATGTTTCATGACAAACGCAATCAAAAGCCTTAGATAAGTCACAAAAAATGCCTAGGGCATCTAGTGACTCTTCCCAGGCATCAAAAATACTTTCAATGAACTGAATTCCGGCATCTGTTGTTGAACGACCGCAAGTGAATCCAAACTGTTTGTTATGCATTAGCTTATTTGATTCAAAATGATGTAATAGCTGTGATAAGATTAATTTCTCAAAAATTTTACTAAAAGTTGGTAGTATTGATATAGGTCTGAAATTGGTGGGGTCTTGAGTACTACCTGCTTTGAAGAGGGGAATTATCTTACTTTGTTTCATTAAATCAGGAAATTCACCGCAGTCTATACAATTGTTGAAAATGACCGCTAGGTCAGGTGCAATTAATTCGATCAGGGATTTAACGACGTGAACAGAGAGTCCCCAAAGATCATTCGTTTTCTTAACATTTATCAATTTAAATGCCTTTACGACATCTGAACTTGTGACGTGCTTAAAATTCAAGTATGAAGCACACTCTGAGACATTATCTTTTAATATTGCAACAGCAGACAAAGGTGACGAATTTAAATACTTAGTCGTGGAAGCCGGTGCATTAGTAAAAAACGATTCAAATTCAGTTGCAACTTCTAAGCTAGAACTCGTAAGCTGTCCATTGATTTTTAGTTTGTAATCGTGACTCGCTTTTTTACTACGACCGGCCTCCTCATTAATTATTTTCCAAGTCGTTTTTATAACATCGGAACTATTCTTAATTTTACTACTCAGAAAATTACGTTTAGCTGTATGACAGTCTAATTTAAATTGTTTGGAGAACTGTTTGACTTGTTCTTTAAATTCGTCACTCATGTTGAACCGTCGTTCCTCATACAATGCATACAATGCTTGCCTGCGTTTATGCAACTCTGCAGTAGCCCACGTACTAAAGTCGTTTGAACCACTAACCACAACCGATTTTGAAGTGAATATCGCGCTGTACTGTTTCATAAAGGTTTCAAAGAATAAGTTATACATTATATTAGGAGACTGTTCAGCAGCCAAAAACGGTAGTTCCTGGGCTAAAGAGTATCTCATTCTTTCTAACCGGTCAGCAGTTATTGGCACAAACGAAATTTTCTTTTTAATGACAGGTTCTCTAATAGAATCAAATTGAAATAATTGACCTAAATGATCTGAATCCAATTCACTGATAACACTTTTACTGATTGGAATAACATCAGTAAAAATGTTGTCAATGCATGTAGCACTAGTAGCAGTCACTCTTGTTGGCTCCATAAATAAATGGCTAAGCCTAAATGATGAGAAAAGATTTATTAATCTAACGCTGAGAGTAGTTCTTTCTAACAGATTAACATTAAAGTCACCACATATAATTAATCGTTTCGTACTGTGTGATGAAATAGTTAGGACGGATTCCATTATTTTCTCGAACATTTCAAAGTCGCTCAAGGGTGGCCTATAGACACATATAACGATGAACTGTTCTAATTCCACAGCTGCAAGTTCTATAGTTCGTTCAACAGATAAGGAAACAATGTCCTTACGTTCCTTGAATTTCATATGATTGTTTAGTATGATTAATGCCCCACCATGTATTGAATTAAGTCTGGTGAACGAACTACCAACCTGGTGATCTTTAAAGCTAAACATAATTTCATTAATAGTTAACCAGTGCTCTGTTATGCACAAAATGTCAATTTTATTACAATTTAAAAATAACTCTATTTGTAGATCTTTGCCTCTAATACATTGAATATTCTGATGAACCAGGCCTATATACTTAGCATGTGAGCTTCCCTTATTCTTAGGGTTTTCTAATATACTAGAACATATGTTGCCAGAGCCTGGGTCCTCTGTTGTCCTATGAACTAATTTAAATGCATCCTGTTATTCTGGTCTGATACCAGATTCATATTAGGCTGCTCAGTAAAAGCAGAGTTAGAAGCCAAATTTTTGGCTGTAATGTCATATAAATATAATAGTGACATAGCTATTTGTCGTTTACAATAATTTGAAAGGTAAAATGTACCTTTAGTCATAGTAAAATAATTACTAACATAATTGTTAGTGTCAATAATATCAAACTTATTATTATGTGTACATAAATTGTACATAGTTATATTCATATTATGTCTATATACATTTTCATTTTGTGTCAATTGGTTGCAGTAGGGAAATGTGAACAATATAATTTTTTTCACACTAAGACCATTCAATGTTTCATAAAATTTTATTAAATTATTTTTGTTCACATCTCCCCTATTGCCCATGAAAATTATCAGTGTGGCACTGGCTGTGATAGTGCTGTCATTCAAAATTTGATTTATAATATTATCTACAGTGCTAAAAGGTGAGCAATTACTAATAACACTATGTCCCTTAGAGTATGAGTGGAGTGCTGAGCCCATGCCACTTCCAATCTCATCACAGTACATTATAATATCAGGTGTTGTGGTCATATCAGACTTGGCAGAACTATTATCAGTAACACCTTGTGTTGGTAAACTGTCACACAAGCCCGGAGAGTTGCCCGCTGTCAAACAACCACCTTTCTGCTCACAACGACAAGTATGGTTGTTGGTCAGCGACTCAAACCGCTCACAATTATGGTTCATTTCTTGAATTAAATCATCCATAGCCAATGAGTATTAATTTATAACTTTCTCAGAGTTCAAATATGCACTGTTTAGTGATCTCAATGAATCCTCCAAGCTTTGGATTTTCAAATGTAAGTTTTGTGTGTCAGTTTCATACATCAACTTAGTACTTTCTAATTCTAATACACACATATTCAAATCATGTAATAAGTTTACATTTTTCTTGCTTACTTTTAAGTTTTTAGTACACAATTTATTATGTTTTATTAATTTCTGAGTTTTCCGTATATACCTATTTATTTTACCTAGTTTGTTATTGCTGCAACTTAATAACCTTGATGTGGGCAATGTGTCATTAGTTAAATCAATGACATCATCAAGGCTTCCAGTTGCAACAGTAACCAGCTGCGGGCTGATCCCTACGACTTCACTGTAGAGGCTCTGGTTCTGCAACGCTGCGGTGTTTTCCTTCTCCTCCTGGAGTGCATGTATTTGTTCATGGGCATCGAACAATGCTTTCTCCAGGGAATCAATCGATTTCAGGGCTTGCTCGTACTCTGCACTACATACAGTGAAGCTATCTACGGTGACCTGCAGCTTGTCCCGCTCAACAATTACATCACTACATTCTTGTTCTAATACACATAATTGTTTCTTTAGCTTATCTCTACTTTCAAGTACTGATAATAGCTCTTTCTCATTTTCCTCCCTTTCACAGAGTAATTCGGTGACCATTTCCTTTGATTTTTTTAATTCTAGTAAGGTAACTTTGAGCTTGTCATTTTCCTGCTGTCGGGAGGCGACAGCAGCAGCTCTGCGGGTCATCATGGTTACAGTTGAGATAAGAATCAAGGAATTGCACACCAAAACAATGCGAAATTACTTACGTGGAATAGTAACGTTTTTCAGCGTTTGCACATCACTAATTGCTATGAAATATATTTTAAACGTTGTTAAATATAATAATTTAACAATAAGGTAACAAAAAGCGCTGAAAGTGTACGGAAATAACAAATACTTTTAAATTTATAACCTGCAACGGTCACAAATTTAACATGTTTCGAGACACTAGTAAACGTCACTAAAACACACTGTAAACAATAGAAATACTTAACATTACACTATAATCCTAAAATAACACTAAATTGGGCTCAGAATTACACTAAATCATATTAAAATATAAATTTTTCTAGGGACGTAGTGAAATCAGCTGTTTGCCGTTTGATAGCCAGTGTTACCCTCTTTTTTCTTTTAACCTATTTCTGCGTTCGGTTAAAATTTGACCGGCCTTCGAAAAGATCCGTTCGGAAGGCACGGAGGTTGCTGGAATACAGAGATAGAGCATCGCTAATTCTTTCAATCTGTTGTTGGTGTATCTCCAGTATTTTATAGGACAGTCTTTTCTGTCAATTGCTGGCTTCTCAAGATATTGCCTAACATCTACCAATGAGTTACTCAAGGGTGTCGATACGTCTGGGACGTCTAGGAATCCCAACAGGTCATTCGATGTTCCTGAAGACGTGGATGGTGTTGGTTGCGTTTCTTCTACAGCCGGGCGTTGTTTAGCTAAATGGCTAGCATAGGTCTTTTCCAGCCACTGACCAGCTCGCTTCTCTTCGTCACTTGTTTTGAACCCCTTCTTCTTGAATCGGGGGTCCAATATTGTAGCGAGTACAACAGGTGTCCTGTTTTCATAGGGACTTAGTCTTTTGTTAACTGATTCCTTCACACAGAGTAATATTTTCTTTCCGCTATCAGTAATAATTTGAGATTCAATTTCTGCTAATTTAGTTTTTATTCCACGAATCAATGGTATTATGAGTGACAATGTTATATAGCTTTCTCCGGAAATTTTTGTCGTAGCTAGATCGAAAGGTTGTAGAATCTGAATTATTTCTTGAATAATAAGGTACTCGTCAGCATTGATTCCTGTTGGAGCCCGATTACATTCATTCAGAGCGAGAGTTATTTCTGTCTTCATTGTAACAAGCCTTTGCAGCATGTGGAATGCACTGTTCCAACGGGTGGGTACTTCCTGGATTACTCTCAGTTCTGCAATATTTAGTTCACGTTGAATAGCCCGTAGTTTATCGCTAGCTAGAGTACTCATCTTGAAAAAAGTCACAATCGATTTAGATTTTTTCAGAATCTGGTCTAAGCAGGTCACAGCAAACGAATCAGTCACCGTCAGGTTGAGTGTGTGCGCGAAGCAGGGTATATGTCGTATTTGCAGTTTGGCTGCGGCGTTAATCATTGTTTGAGCGTTATCAGTCGTTATTGCTTCGCATTTTGACCTGATACCCCATTTTAAGAGAGTGGCTTGGATGCCACCTGAATGAAAAAGATAATAATTTTGTTTAAATCTCAGTAGGATAAAGAAATACTAAATTGGTCTAAAGGCAATGAATTTTAAAAATACTTACACTGGCTATATTTTCTGCGTTGTGACTTCCTTCCATCTTGACGACTTCCAATAAGGGTGCACAAATAACTTTTCGTTGTGAAAAAAATGACAAGTAACTGCAAGGATGCCTTCATTTGCAATAGATGTCCATAAATCAGTAGTCACACTAACATTTTCTGCTTTCGATAATGCTATGACGAGCTTCTGTTTTACGTTTTCATAATATTCCGGCAGTAATTTCTTCTTCAATGTTGTTGTATCAGGAATTTCATATCTACTATCGAGAGCATTCACAAAATCCCGGAATCCTTCATGTTCTCCTTTTCGCAAAGGTTCCATGTCAACAGCAATCATGCGCGCGTATTTTTTATCCAAATTTTTTTTTGTTTTCCCTTCTGGATATTTACTACTTCTATCAAAATAATTTTTTACCGTATTCCTCTTTTTAGGGGTAGGGCCACAGATTTGCTCATGTTGCTCGGTGGTATCTTCGTCATGAGTAACAGAAACAGTGGATGACCATACCTCATTGTGTTTTCTCTTCATATGATCAATCAAGTTCGTAGTATTGCCACTTAGTTTAAACTTTCTTTTACACATAGAACACTTGGCAAACTTTTCATTAGTCTTTTTGTAGTAATCCCACACACGCGACTTACTCTTACTGCTCATGTTTTATTGTATACCTATTGCAACGATTTAAAATCTTTAGAAGAACTCCACACAACACAACTTCAATGTTCCGAAAAAACATCCACAAACAAACTGTCTTTTTTCGTGTAAATGAATGATATACGCACGGTAATTCCCCTACCATAGAACACAATCTCAATGCCTACGCCTTTGTCACTGGCCGGGGAATAACCTACATACATGCATACACCTCGACTCTAGGGATGTAATAATATTACTCGTGTAAACAATCGATCGATAGTTATAAAAACTATCGATAGTATCGATAGCCATTTACTATCGATACTATCGATAGACTATCGAGGTTTAACGTACACTACTCGGCTATCAGTGTCTAGAACGATAGCGACAACGCTAGTCGCCAATCGTGTTTCGTTTCATTTTATTTTAATTTAACATGTCCAAACAAATCATCGAATCAAAAGCAAGTATGTGGTTATCGGGTGTGACTACTGCACATCACTTGTTGCTAGCATGTGTCCTTCTTCCAATAGATTTTACAAAGTCAAATGACCCGACTCTGTGGATTTATCATCGGGTTAGATGGAAACTATACACTTCTTGGGTCAATGTGAGTATTTTCCTACTGCTTAGATTAGAATTAAAATAATGCTCTGCAAACATTCCCATTTTGACATGGTTGGCTGGAAGAGATCTGTTATTAGAGTTAAGCTGGCCTTTGCATACTATTTCCGTGTAACTCTTGTTTTTAGGGTTCCGTACCTCAAAAGTAAAAAAAGAACCCTTATAGGATTACTCGCGTGTCCGTCCGTCCGTCTGTCACAGGCATTTTTCTTAGGAACTATAAGAGAAAGAGTCTTATAAACTTCTGCTTATATAGTTATCCTGGTAATCGTAACATAATTCAAGTCTAATATGAAAATAATACGAAAATAATGTTCAACTACAAAGAAGTGGACGGTTTAAAATGACCAAACGAAAAAAAAAACACCTTAATAACTTAATAAGTCATCTAGGGTATCGTTAAAAAGGGCTCCCTATAAACTTTCAAATAAAAATCTTTAATTTTAGTTTTGATAACTTCAGAAGTGATGATCAAAAAAGTGAAAAAAAAAAAACTATTCTCCCCTTTTCTCCGAAACTGCATAACAAAAATTATTAAAAAAAACAGAAAATAGGACTTAGGTCAAAGATTACAAGAAAATCTATCCTGAATTGCCATTATTTTTATTTATCTTTAAACCACATACACATTTATAAATGCACCTGGTCACGTACATGGAGTATGAAAGTAGCCGCACTAATAACTTTGTAAACAATATTTTGCTATATAAACTCCAAACTATTCACTCCAGACCATCCCTACCATTGTACGGTGGTTTGGTACCCTTTGCGCGCGAGTCCGTCTCGCACTTGACCGTTTTTTTATATGATCACTGTGCAATAAAGAAATTATTATTTTGATTGTTTATGGATTGGTAAGCTAAGGCCCACTACTTCAAACGCGAGTCAACGCTCTTCTCTGAAACTTTAACAACTGAAAGAGTTACAGCTGTTTCGAAAATGCTGTTCCTTGATGATATGTCTGTTAATTTCTATGTTAGTTAAAAAGTAGTTCACTCAAAGAAAAATATATAATCTTTCTATTATTCCATAATCGGCTTAGGCCTTTCCTACAACATATTTTTTTCCAGATGGGGCCTTGGCCTTTATAACTTACATACATATTAATGAACAGACGTATCATCAAAATACTGGTTTATCGAAGCGGCTCTAATATTTTTATTTGATTAGTTAAGTCTTGCAGCCCTATAATAAAATATTGAAATTAATCAGTTCTTCTTTTCAAGCTGGGTTAGAAAGTGCTACACTCTGGGTCCAGCGTCCACACAAAGTTGCCCATCGTTCGTCAAAGTTGTTCAGGAAATAGTATTGACTCAGGATCGGAGTAGTGAGCCTGAGTGACTGTTTTCAGATCATGATACTTGGGTACTACTCAGTTACTTTCTACTGCAATTGGAGAGAGCTTCAAGGGGAGGAAAGCCGAAGAGATGTGCGAATTCTCACCAGACTTCGACACTTGTGCTTCCCCGGTGTGTTTGCAGCTACTGTAGTGAGTATGTCTGCTAAAGCCGCCAAATTGAACTACGAACTAAACTGACACCATGACATCCGAGAGAGTTGATCCAGCTTCCATTTTAAAACTTGGTTTAACTTGATGAATATTTATCCAACGAATATTATAAACGTGAAAGTAGCGATGTCTAGATGTTTGGATGTTTGTGTGTTTGTGCCTCAATCACGCTGAAACGGCTGAACGGATTTGAATAAAATTTAGTACAGAGATAGTTTATGAGCACGATTAACATATATGATACTTTTATTCGACTTCACCAGAAGCAGGGTAATATTATCTCGGTAAGATATAATTCCTGGGAACACGCAGATGAAGTTGCGGCCATCAGCTTGTTATATTATATATTTGAACCTCGCGTGAAGAAGCAACCTCTCTCTTTAGAATTTAATTATCAATTATTTATTAGTATTGTGTATAATATACATATAATAAGTAGTCGAAGTATATTTTAAGAATTTAGTTTATTATTATAGTAATTATATAATTTATTTTAATTTTGGGTTCCGTTCCCGAAGGGTGCCAAACGATGCCTATTACTAAGTCGCGGCTGTCCGTCCGTCTGTCCGTCGCTCAGCGGGCTATATATATCTCATGAATAGTAATAGGTACAGAGTTGATTTTTACAGAATGTGTATTTTTGTTTACTACATCAACAAGTTATTAATTATACGCGTTTTTATGAACTAAAAAGGGTCACCCTTGTAATATACATCATCATTGGCCTTATCATATTTTCAGATGTTTATTACAGCTGCTGCGCATTCTGAACTGTCTGAACGTGACTGAACAGACCGATACGGTGTGAAGTTTGGTAAGGAAGGAGTTGGCAAATAAGTACTACCAAGTCGTCATCAAATATATACAAGGTGAAATTTAATTAGCTGACCATATTTAAGGGGAAGATAGTACCCGTCATTATGAAGAACTTTCCCCAGGAAACATATGGTCTCAAACGAAAAAAAAAATTTGGGTTCCCCATACTAACTTGTAATCAGCTGATCGGGTCAATGTACTGAGGGACACTGTTTTTTTTCCATTTGCGACCATATGTTTCTTGGGAAAAGTTGTTCATAATTATGGGTACTATCATTCCCCAAATTATGGTCAGCTAATTAAATGTCACCTTGTATATATTGGGGGCAACAGGTTCCGTAATTTAAAAGAAAGGGTCGTGGGTGGTCTCGAGAGCGACACAGGTCTTTTGATCGATCCCACAGACGAACTGAGCGTCCTAGCTCACTGCCCACTACGCTCACAAGCTTGGCAGCTCACTTCAAGATCAAGTCGGTCTGACTCGGGAGCGGAAAGAGAGATCTGGTTCTTTCATGAGCAGTGAGCCAAATTGACCGAACCCGATTGCGAGCGGTTATGCGCAAGCCTAGTGGTCTATGCCCTGTCTAGATTGGCCGCCCTAGATCCCTTACTCTCCTGGCTGGTCGGTGGCGGCCGAAGCAGGAGTCACGCTCGGCCGGGTGTGATGAGGAGCAAGGAACGGCGGCGGGCGAACGTCGAGCTGGCCGCCAAGATGGTGGTTGTGCGCTTTCCGGGGTTTAAATTAAAAACGTAATAACGTAAGAGTGTTTGTGTTAAAAAAAACAGAGCGGAGTTAGAGTACGGTCAATGATAAAGATAATGCAAAAGCACAGAAAAGCAATTTTTAACATTCTAAAGAAGAAGTTAGGTACAAACTACTAGGTATAAGAACAAAGAAACGCAATGTCATTTATCCACTAATAATACGTTTAGCAACAAATGCAATGGGTAAATAAAATGGATTTAAATTAACCTTAATTCGGGGAGATCACAAGTAAGCTACTTCATTGGTAAAGCTAAGCTACTTATAATATCTATAAATAAAATAAAGTTCAACACTTTGCACTGCACTTACAAATTACGGTGCGGTTACCAATTCACCAATTTATATGGGAGCCAGGCAAAGAAATATCGCCTCGAAAGGTTTCCGGAACCACGGAATAAATTAAAAGTGAAATATTAAAAGCGCGCACGAACTGCAAAACGACGCGTATATTTATTTATCTACACACGCATCATAAACACTTTTTACTGCTTCCAATTCGTATCAGTCACATACTAGTAGTTTATGTGACTGCTACATAATGGAGGGCATTAATACTCGAGAGTAGGTTTATGAAACGAGCCAAAGGCGACATACACTAGTTTATCAACACACATATCAGAAGCTCTCTTTAATGTGTTCAGGAACCGCATGTTCGACCGGCATGGTGGCATTGATAATTCCTTTGCACTTGTTTAGCTTGTTCAGTAGTACCAACTTCACAAACAAAGTAGCGGCGGCACGCAGGCGGGCGTCGGCGTTCGAAATTTGAATGTCATAATATGTAGAAAAACTACACATTGGTGTAATTTTTCAGATAAGAAATTAGTTTTTACCAAGTAGTTTAACATTATGCTGATCGTAACGTGCGGTTTTTGTACGCAGTAAAGAGGGTTTATGATACGTGTGTAGATAAACTACTATTGTGTGCAATTCGGCACGGGTTTGTTATAGATGGCGGAGCGCGGACGGGTGAGCCGCGCCTTATCGTCTAATTATGCCGATTTGCAATTAGCCTAGTTTGTAAAATATTGTGTTGGTTTATCATGAAAATTGTTAGACAAGCCTGACAAGCCCTTGATATATGACTACATTCTTCTTCGTTGCAGCCTGTCGTAGGGTGCAACGAAAACTCACCTTGGTGACAAACACAACAGTTTAAACGAGTAAACTGTGAAACAGTGAGACTCTAACCTGACCAAAAGAGATTGTTGGCAGTCGAATATTGGTGATATAGTTGAAACGCTGGATAGGGACTCGCCGGGAATTTGTAGACTTCAGCTCCTTGGTAGACTCAATCCAACTGGTCCACTTCTCCAGACATCAACAAGTGTTTATGCGGTAGCGCCAGGAGGATATTATTCCTCGGCGTGGAACCCCATGGATTGGGGATAGTAGGGAAGTTTCAAATCAACTACTGCACTTTACAGCAACTAAACATTCAGCTCCATTACAGTACTAAAGGGACTAGCCCATCGCCGCAACAAAGGCGTGACTTAAAAATTATTGATGCAAAATATACAACCTCACGTTTCAGAGCTCAAACAATGTCTGCCTCAAAAAAACAATCAGCTGCCAGACGAGATTCCAGACCCGAATTTCCGAATTTTTATAGTTTTAGTTTTTAACTGGCTAATCCGCCAGTAGCCAATATGGTCAAGGAGGTAGTACGTTACAACTGTAGTCAAGTTGTTGTTGTGTATTGATTGTCAATATTCTGTCTGATTCGTGTATTTATACGTACCATTTAGTTCACCCTCCTCCTTGGAGTTGTAGTTTTCCTGTTCGCTTAGCATGCACGATTTGACTCTCTGTCGACGTGCGATATAAAATGCGAGCATCTCCGGTGGGACTCGAGATAGCCAATAGAATGCGGTCTTGTCTACCAAATAGTTATTGTCATAATAATTAAAAGCATTGTATTTTTATCTGGAAAAACTGTAAATTTAGTTTAGGTACCATTTTACCGAAGAGTATGATTTCGCCACCCTCTTAGCATGATGACGCACATAAGTTATGTTTACAAAGAAACTTGTTTACAATTAATTATACGAACACAACATAAGAGTCCGAATATTATCAACTACCTAAGTCTTAAATAGTTCTATGCACTAAATATAGTATACTTATATCAACAAATAAAATAAAAAATGTCATAACTGTGCACCGGAGACAGCAAGAACACAAGAAACATAACAAAATTTGTATTTTTCATCTCGAATCTATGTTTTTGAGGGACCTCCATGTGCCATAGTGACATGTCTCGGTCGCTTATGTCAAAATTAGTGTCTAACTCGACCGCAATCATAGAGGCAATGTCGCCATGCTACCGGTTGATGACAAGCCTCGGTCGGTCGTTTCCATCTCGGTCGCGGTCGCCATCGAGTTATCTCGGGCTTGACAGAGAAATTGACATATTTAAATTCATCCGAGTCTTCCTAATAAATTTCGACCCGAGAAAAAAATGTCTACTTCAGCTCTCGAAAGAGATTCCCGGGTCTAGTGGCCCCAGAACCTCTGAAGAACTCTGCCTCAAGAACTCTGCTGCATCTTCAACCACTGAAGATCTACATCTACAGTCGATCTCGTCTAACTGGCAACTCTAAGACGCCCGGGGGGGGGGTCTAACAACTTCTGCATCCCTAACCTATCGAATCGTCGAAGCACTTACCTCTGTGGCGCAGCGGTTATGGCTTTTCCTACCGAGGTCCCATGCAAGAGGTCCCGGGTTCGATCGCCGGCTGGGGGAAAATAAAAAAAAACCCCAGGTCTTGGATGTTTATATGTGTGTGACTTCGCTGTTTCTGGTTCCCACGACGCAGGGTATCCTAGTGTGGGGCCAGAAGCAATGTATGTATGTAAATTTTATGTTATATTACTTCATCTACTGCTCTCCTCCATTTCTCTCCACGCCGTACATCTCCAGCTTACCGAAACTCATTTTTCCAGAGCCTGGATATTCAGGTCATGGATATATTTTTAGGTCGTGTAGATATTTTTAAGTAGTGCATAAAGTGTTAGTTTGTATAGGAAACGTTGTTGTAAAATAAAAAGAACTTACTACTCTCTCTCTTTTATTTCTTGACTTGTAGGTCCTAACTTCTAAATATCTTCTTTAAGCTTCCGTTACAGAGGGTTATTCCTATGAACCCCTATAATGTGACACTGTATAAAGCTACTATTTTGTCACTTAGTTTGCGGACACAATGTTCTGGCGACTATGGCTTTATGACCGCGAATTCATCGTACCCCTGGCGGTGGACACGCTTCTGCCATACTGGACCCTGCACTGCCTTCACACCGTGCCGGTTCCCATCGTGATTCTCGACCTGATGCTGGTACCGAGAAGAACGCCTGAGACCCCCTGGTCTGGGCTTGCCATGATGCTCGGATTTGTTACGATTTATTTACTTATGTAAGTAATCAGGCATTTAAACATTGTTGCAGGTCAACATACGAATATTCACAGATTGGTGCTAGTCTTTACACGTTTTTCGCACCAATTACAACGTCGGATGAACAGTACGGTCCTTATGAAGTTTGTCTTTGATTTAAAGGGAGAAAATAGCTTAGCAGAGATTTCCTGATATAAGGAAAACAATGTATGTATGTACCTTACGCCTATAGAAATGACGACCAGACTTGTCTAGAAAAGCTTTGTGACTTGTCCTGGGATTCAAAATGATTCTTCAAAATATTCGAATTCGAATTAATTGAACAAAACTTTTATAGTAGTAGGAGTTTGTGAAAGGTTATTTATTAGTACACTGTATTCTTGTTTCAATACAAAACCTTTAGTAGAAAACAAAAACAACATTCATCTTTTTAAATCATTGCAATAGTTGTGTATGGGGAAAATAACACTGATACAGTCTTCAGCTCTATCTTCATTTGGTGGAGTCAGAAGTTGATTTATTTAAAATGAAAACCGAATATGAAAGATCCAAGATGAAAGATCAATTTTAAGCTTCACCTTATTGTTTCAGGTTCCTAAGGAGCTTTGTTGGAGAGGAGTACATTTATCCAATGTTTCGAACACTACCTGCTTATATGCTAGTTTTGTTTACAATAACGATGTACTTAGAACATCTTCTGTATTATATTGCTCAGTGGTACATTGTTAAGTTTCTCTGGGGAAAAAGGAAATATTTAAGAGAAGACAATAAAATTAAATGACTCATACTCTATTTATTACATGGTACTCGCTAAATACATCACATGTTGTATCTTTCTCAACATGGCTCACCATACATACACTATGTCTTTTGAAGAACGGAGTAGAAAATAAACGGCTCAAAAGGGACAAGGAAGTAAGTTGTATTACGGACTTCATATTATTCTCGAAAATAATTGAACAAGCATCAGATATTATCTTTATTAGTCCGCGTTCATTAGTTACTCAAAGATAACATATTATGATAGATGTATGCTAGAATCTTATAATGTGTTTCGTTTAGTTAATTTGACCCCTTTAATGGTATAGGCATGCATCATTTTGCATTGGTTTTGGACTTTAATACTGTCACATTACAGGAAGTTGATGGAATTGATACCCTGTAATGGCAGCCTAAAGATATTTAGAGAAAGATAGTAATTTAGGGTATAGGTCCCAAAAAAATAATAGAGAGAATAGAGAAAGTTACTTTTATGTTACACAATTCCATAACTGACCTTACCCCGGGGAGAGATCTTCGGGCGTAGCTGAAGTGATCGGCAGTCTAATAGTGGAGACGCTAGCGGGCGAAAAAGCGCAGTAGCGCCAGGGGACACAGGCGAGTGAAGAAGTGCAGCAGCTGTCCGGAGTCGCCGATGGATAGTCGGCCAGCAGTGGCCTGTATAGACAAGCTGGCAGTAGGATATCGTAACCTGCAGACGGAGGTGGGAGCGGAAGTGAAGCACCGGCCCGGCGTCACCAGGGGGCACTAAGATATCGTGGCCCGCAGATAGAGGTGGATGAGAAATGACGCTCCAGCCAGGAGTCGCCAGCGGGAAGTAGGCTACCAACGACCAGACTAGGCTGAGCAGAAATGTGCGGATGACCCAGGCGAAGTAAGATTCACAATAGGGGTTTCTTCTTCCAACATGGTTCAAGTAGTACGCACAATAGAAGTTTCTTCTTCCAGCAGGGTTCTTCAAGGTTTCCTGGGCTAGCTGGGCCCGGGAATCTGGCCTCTTAGTACTTTTCTATTTGGAGAGCTGCAGTAGACCGACCTACATCGGGTCTGGGTTTGTGACGAAAGCTCGGGTTGATTTCGAGATTAACATTTTCTATTTTGAATTTAAATTGACTTAGATTTCCCAGCGGCCATTAAAACAACAAGGATGGACTACAAGGTATGAATGTCGCAGGCAAAATTTGTTTGATTCCGTATTTTACAAACGGCGTCGTCCATTTACAAACGCGCGCTGCTATGTAAATTGACACTCTTTTATAATTTAAGTATTTTTTGTTGTTCTAACGTGTTCAACTTAACACGAAGGATAATTTTAATTTTAATTTGTCACTTTGCCTTCGGCATAATAATATAACATAGCAACGCGCGTTTGTAAACGGACGACGCCCTTTGTAAATTGCGGAATCATACAATTTTTCAAATCAAAAACGAAGATCAGACAGAATATTGTCAAGTAAATGTAAACAGACATTTTTACATTCACTCATAACAAACAAAAAGTAATGCAAATAGAAATCCTTTCTAAGGTTGGACATTCTATCAGAAGATATTACCTATATGCAATGCCAGGACCCTTGAACTTTGGATAGAGTATGAGTAAAGTGACACTTGGATTTCATATCTTTGTAGGAATGTGGTGAGTTTTAATACAGAAGATATTACCTATATGCAATGCCAGGACCCTTGAACTTTGGATAGAGTATGAGTAAAGTGACACTTGGATTTGCATATCTTTGTAGGAATGTGGTGAGTTTTAATACAGAAGATATTACCTATATGCAATGCCAGGACCCTTGAACTTTGGATAGAGTATGAGTAAAGTGACATTTGGATTTCATATCTTTGTAGGAATGTGGTGAGTTTTAATACAGAAGATATTACCTATATGCAATGCCAGAACCCTTGAACTTTGGATAGAGTATGAGTAAAGTGACACTTGGATTTCATATCTTTGTAGGAATGTGGTGAGTTTTAATACAGAAGATATTACCTATATGCAATGCCACGACCCTTGAACTTTGGATAGAGTATGAGTAAAGTGACACTTGGATTTCATATCTTTGTAGGAATGTGGTGAGTTTTAATACAGAAGATATTACCTATATGCAATGCCAGGACCCTTGAACTTTGGATAGAGTATGAGTAAAGTGACACTTGGATTTCATATCTTTGTAGGAATGTGGTGAGTTTTAATACAGAAGATATTACCTATAGACAATGCCACGACCCTTGAACTTTGGATAGAGTATGAGTAAAGTGACACTTGTATTTCCAATCTTTGTAGGAATGTGGTGAGTTTTAATACAGAAGATATTACTTATATACAATGCCACGACCCTTGAACTTTGGATAGAGTATGAGTAAAGTGACACTTGGATTTCCAATCTTTGTAGGAATGTGGTGAGTTTTAATACAGAAGATATTACCTATATACAATGCCACGACCCTTGAACTTTGGATAGAGTATGAGTAGAGTGACACTTGGATTTCATATCTTTGTAGGAATGTGGTGAGTTTTAATACGGAAGATATTACCTATATACAATGCCACGACCCTTGAACTTTGGATAAAGTATGAGTAAAGTGACACTTGGATTTCCAATCTTTGTAGGAATGTGGTGAGTTTTAATACAGAAGATATTACCTATATACAATGCCACGACCCTTGAACTTTGGATAGAGTATGAGTAAAGTGACACTTGGATTTCCAATCTTTGTAAGAATGTGGTGAGTTTTAATACAGAAGATATTACCTATATACAATGCCACGACCCTTGAACTTTGGATAGAGTATGAGTAGAGTGACACTTGGATTTCCAATATTTGTAGGAATATGGTGAGTTTTAATGCAGAAGATATTACCTATATGAAATGCCACGACCCTTGAACTTTGGATAGAGTATGAGTAAAGTGACACTTGGATTTCATATCTTTGTAGGAATGTGGTGAGTTTTAATACAGAAGATATTACCTATATACAATGCCACGACCCTTGAACTTTGGATAGAGTCTGAGTAAAGTGACAATTGGATTTCCAATCTTTTTAGGAATGTGGTGAGTTTTAATACAGAAGATATTACCTATATACAATGCCACGACCCATGCACTTTGGATAGAGTATGAGTAGAGTGACACTTGGATTTCCAATCTTTGTAGGAATGTGGTGAGTTTTAATACAGAAGATATTACCTATATGCAATGCCACGACCCTTGAACTTTGGATAGAGTATGAGTAAAGTGACACTTGGATTTCATATCTTTGTAGGAATGTGGTGAGTTTTAATACAGAAGATATTACCTATATGCAATGCCAGGACCCTTGAACTTTGGATAGAGTATGAGTAGAGTGACACTTGGATTTCCAATCTTTGTAGGAATATGGTGAGTTTTAATACAGAAGATATTACCTATATGCAATGCCACGACCCCTGAACTTTGGATAGAGTATGAGTAAAGTGACACTTGGATTTCATATCTTTGTAGGAATATGGTGAGTTTTAATACAGAAGATATTACCTATATGCAATGCCAGGACCCTTAAACTATGGATAGAGTATGAGTAAAGTGACACTTGGATTTCCAATCTTTGTAGGAATGTGGTGAGTTTTAATACAGAAGATATTACCTATATGCAATGCCAGGACCCTTGAACTTTGGATAGAGTATGAGTAAAGTGACACTTGGATTTCATATCTTTGTAGGAATATGGTGAGTTTTAATACAGAAGATATTACCTATATGCAATGCCAGGACCCTTGAACTTTGGATAGAGTATGAGTAAAGTGACACTTGGATTTTATATCTTTGTAGGAATGTGGTGAGTTTTAATCCAGAAGATATTACCTATATGCAATGCCAGGACCCTTGAACTTTGGATAGAGTATGAGTAAAGTGACACTTGGATTTCCAATCTTTGTAGGAATGTGGTGAGTTTTAATACAGAAGATATTACCTATATGCAATGCCAGGACCCTTGAACTTTGGATAGAGTATGAGTAAAGTGACACTTGGATTTCATATCTTTGTAGGAATATGGTGAGTTTTAATACAGAAGATATTACCTATATGCAATGCCAGGACCCTTGAACTTTGGATAGAGTATGAGTAAAGTGACACTTGGATTTCATATCTTTGTAGGAATGTGGTGAGTTTTAATACAGAAAATATTACCTATATGCAATGCCAGGACCCTTGAACTTTGGATAGAGTATGAGTAAAGTGACACTTGGATTTCCAATCTTTGTAGGAATGTGGTGAGTTTTAATACAGAAGGTATTACCTATATGCAATGCCAGGACCCTTGAACTTTGGATAGAGTATGAGTAAAGTGACACTTGGATTTCCAATCTCTGTAGGAATGTGATGAGTTTTAATACGGTACAGCGGATAGTGTAGGGAAAATCCTACAATACCAAGGCAGAAAATATGACGGCCAATATATTTCCACTGTCACATATAGGGTTAAAATTAGATTAGCCATCCATCACATCTGTCCCTATAGTTATTTGACTTTAGTAAGGGAAAAGTATATGCATGGTCACAGTATGATTGTCAAAACCGTTAGTTGATAAAGTAACGTTTTTTTCTCGTTAGTTGGTCAACTATCGACAGATAGTAAACTGTAGCGCTCTGCTTACTATATGACGCGTTAGTTGATAAACTAACGGTTAAAACCGTTAAATAGTAAACTGGTTTAAACTTGAATTGCAAACGAAATACCAGGGTAAACACTGTGGTAGCTTAAGTGAAGACCATGGGGGCGAGCGCAGCGAAGCCCCCGAATAGCCTTCGTGTTTGACATCTAAGAACAAAAGAAACGCAAATTCTAAATCCTGTCAGTCTAGTTTACTATCTCTCGATAGTTGATCAACTAACGCGTTATTTTATCAACTAACGGTTTTGACTATCTTACGGTGACATGTATATGTGTCATCTTGACACGTCAAGATAAGCTCTACCTATACATATTGATCATAGAGATATGTCATCGATTTTAGAAATCATATTGTTTTTAGGGTCCATACCCGAAGGTTGCTAAACGGTACCCTAATGCTTCCACTGTCCGTCTTTCTGTCCGTCTATCCGTCAGCGGGCTGTAGCCTGTATCTCATGAACCGTAGTATGCAGTAAGTTTAATGTATAATTTTCAGGCGTGAAATAACGCCTCAGCGATACACTATATTCCATTCCTCGTCAACTTGTTAAGTTGGTATCTTAAATTAATCTTATATTCTATGGTCACTTCAACTTCCCGTTTCATTTCACTTTCGTTATCCTCGTCTGTGGCGGTTGGCAACATCGTTTAGTGGTATTGTATTCAAGTAGTATTCAAGTATTCAAGTATTTATTGCAATAAATTACATGTCATAGTGGTGTTACAATAAAAACTAAAAAATGTATCAAAGTAATTTTACCCTCTTGGGTGTAGCAAGATTGCAGTTGCATTCAGTCACAAAGCATTACATAGATAGGACAACAGATAATGATTCCAACTAAGGATCTAACTTAGACAGATTAACTACTTATATAAAACATTTACACCAATCTTAGCATAAAATAAATAGTCAATTATCACACAAAACATCATTAATAAATTAATTTTATAAGTCCATAGAGAAAAAATAACAATTCTAAATTATATTAAATGTCATACGATTACCTTAAACAACTAGCTCTCATAAGAGTAATATTCAGACATGTCGTAGGGAGTCATTTCAATTAGGTACAATTTTAGTTTATTTAAGAACATAGAGCCTGTCAACATTTTTATATCATTTGGGAGCTTATTATACACCCCAATTGCAGTTAATTTAGTAGAGCGAGTGTATGTCATTGTCCTGCTGAACAGAACCTGTAAGTCAAACCCACGTCTTTCATTAATCCTACTACTTGGGCCTAGAGCTCTCGGTGGAAATTTTTCTGGATATCTTTGTACCAATTTACAAAGCTCGATTATGTAGAGAGCCGTGACGGTGTGAATTTTCAACTCCTTAAACGACGACCTACAGGATTCCATGGTCGAATTTATTCCATTTACGATGCGCACAGCTCTCTTCTGAAGGACGAAGATCTTATTAATATCAGTGCTATTTCCCCATACTGACAATCCATATAGCATCCTGGATTGAAAAAATGCAAAGTATGCCTGCAAAGCGGCTTCCTTTGATGAAATTTGGACCAAGGATCGCAAGGCATAACAAAAACTACTTAATTTTCCTGCAATTACTTCCACGTGTTTCTTCCAGTTTAGATTGCAATCTGTGTAGATGCCCAGAAATTTTGCATGAGATACGAATTCTATTTTATTGCTGTTGTGTTCAATGTCTAGATGAGGCACATGAGTGTTGTAGTTACGGAAATGCAATAATTTTGTTTTACTGACGTTTGTGCTTAGGTTATGCCGATTGAACCAATCTATTAGAATGCCAGTAGTTGTGTTTATGATGTCGGGTAAATTTTCATAATCACCACGTTTGAATTTAAAAAATACTGATACATCATCCGCAAATAAAATTACCTTATTTTTGATGAGAGATGGCAGGTGATTTACGTACAGCAAAAATAATACTGGGCCCAAGATACTTCCCTGCGGGACGCCAACTATGATCGGTCGATAGTTTGACTCTATTTCTTGGATTGTGTTATTTTTATTAATACTGGATAATATTACACTCTGATGCCGATCCTCCATGTAAGATTTGAACCATTTAGATACTTCGCTTCGTAATCCATATCTATTTAATATGTCCAACATGATGCTATGGTCTACATGGTCAAAAGCCTTGGACAAATCAAGCAATACCGTTATAACGTTGTGGTTGTCATCAAGAGATTCAGCCACAAAGTCAGCTAAATCAAATATTGCGTCTATAGTAGATAAGTCTCTTTGGAAACAAAATTGCTCTCTTTTTATAATTTTTTCAGAGCACAAGTATACCCTCAATTTCTCAGCCATAACCTTCTCAAATATTTTGGACAGTGCTGGAAGCAGGGAGATCGGTCGGTACTTCCCGACATCCAACTTGTCCCCCCCTTTGTGGAACGGTTTGACATGTGCCTTTTTTAAAATGGTTGGAAATATTCCCTCACTTAGAGACCGGTTTATTAAAAAAATTAGAGGGCCTGATATAGCGTTAAGAATGTACTTAATAACTATTATTGATAAACCATCATACCCACTTGACCTTTTGTTTTTGAGTTTTTGCATGACTTTGTGTAAGTCATGAGCGCAAACAGGTGAGACAAACATGGATTTATTATGAAAGGGTGGTAAATCTGGGTGTTTAGGTTTGTGGGAGGTAGTGGAGGTATTTGTGAAGTGCGCGTTAAACAAGTTAGCTGCATCATAGGTGATGTTTGCTACGCGAACTTTATCTGTCATCCCCGTATAGTCTCTCATGTATTCATGCTTCGACCCATTTATTTGTGTGTTAATTAGGCTCCAAGTTGCTTTCACTTTATCATTAGAAGTAAGTATCTTTTTATTATTGCAGTCTTTTAGAAAATTCAATTGTTCTTTTCAGAATAGTAGAGTATAGCTTATAATGTTTGAGTTCATCCTTGTTTTTAGAGAGTTTGGAAGATATAAAAAGGTCTCTTTTTGTTTCGTATGATTTCCTTATGCCCTGCGTTAACCAGTCTTTATTATGTTTTTTAATATCCCCCCTTACTCTTATTATCGGGCAGTTGCACTCAAATGATTTGACTAGAATATCGTGAAATATATTAAAGCTATTATTGAAATCTTCCTCACCATATACATTCGTCCAAGATATTTTCAACAAATCCTCCAGTAGCTTCTGTAAGCGTACATCACCTAAAGCTCGGACCTGCTTATAGAATTTTGTCTGGGTCTTTCGTAGTGGGATATTTAGAGAAGCGTATTGAAGTGTGTGATCAGACAGACCCAATTCTAAAACACGTGGATTTGTCACCTCTCCGTTGGACATAATATTATCTATGCATGTACGGCTGTGGTTTGTAATACGGGTAGGTTCTGATATGCCGAGCTTCATCCTAAAAGACAAAAGTAGACATTTGAACTCATTCGATTCTGCTGAGTCCGTGAGAGTATCAATGTTGAAGTCGCCACGGATAAATACTCTGCGCTCCTTGTATTTGAAGACATGATTCAAAATATTTTCCATATATCCGAAAAAATTGTCATCTTTTACGGTTTTCGGCCTGTATACACAAACCACATAATACCCAGACAGATTAACACCACAGACTTCAAATATTTTTGGGACAGTAAAGCCATTTAATGTTGGCATCTCGCTGAAGAGAATATCTTCTCGTATATAGATGCAACAGCCACCTTTACTGGTCCTTTTTTCCCGACAGAAGCTGCTAACCAATTTAAATCCTGGTATGTGTATTCTAACTAGATCTTCCCTAATTCTGTGATGTTCTGTTACACACAACACTTCCACTTGTTTACCCATAGTGTCTACGTTGAGCCAAGCCTCTAACAGAGACAGCTTGTAAGGATTGAGGCTTTGAATATTCACGTGGGAAATTTTTTTGCTGGTATCATGTAATTCTTTGTGTAATTCTGTCTGAGTACCCACGTTGAACTCGACTGGCTTTGAATACTCTCTATACTCCCCCTTTTTATTTTTGGCATTTGAATATCGAGAGAAATCATATTTGTTACTTACTTTAAGAATTTCCCTCAAGAGATGCCTACATGCATTTGACTTATCAAAATACCTAGCGCTTTAATTATTGACTCTACATAATAATTGCTTCCTAACAGATTACACAGTATTTTATTATTTATTTTCTCGGGGGAGCTTCACCCCTAGGGAACGCGTCCCCAGGTGGCGGATAGGGGGTGCTCGGCAGGTTGTTCTAGGACACCTGCAGGGCAGGAGGGAAATAAAATACCTCCCGCGGACCAACAGGCCCCTTGCCTAGGGTTACAGGTGAAGACCTCAACGGCAGCTGCGGCGGAGAAGGCGGGCTTTGGTACGGCAATGCTGGCGGAAGAGGCAACGAAGAGGCGGATTCCTCCCGCGTAGCGCGTGAAGACTGGTTCGGCGGTGATGGCAGCCCGAATGCTGATAAGCGACAGTGGTTTGGCGGAGACGGCGAGACAGCAAGGCAGCGTGTAATGCCCAGGGCGTCAGCAGAGGACAAGGCAACTGGCGGCCATACACTGCATCCAAACTCTTCTCTGGTCGTAGCGGTTCCCGTTCCATCGGATACAGGAGAGGGAGGACGAGAGAGTGCACCTGTGGTTGCGCGCCCACTTGTGCACTTAAATATGATCTGCGTATCGGACTGCTTTTGGACTTGGTACACGGAGAATAAAAAGCCCTGCGGTGACTAATGGAGGTAGAGAGGTTCGGTTGTGATGCACACCGGGCTTTGTCTGACATTTGCACGTAGGCGGCTCAGAGAGAGTGGTCGCTTTTGCGCTGAAAGGGTTAACAGCGTGAGCTCGGCAGCACTCTGGGTGACCGAGCAGCCCTATTTAGGGAAGCACTGCTCGCCCCGAATGGGGGCGGGACTAGAAAAGGTGTCCCAAAAATTGCTTATCCCAAAAACAACAAGGAGTCAGTAACCACGGCTGTCTACGCATCCTTACCCACGTGGTCGAAAAAGAACGAGTAAAAATAATACGCCTAGAATATCTAAGATGACATTTGCCGCATGGAACGTTAGAACCCTTTTGGATCGCGATACCAACTTGTGTCCTGAGAGGAAAACAGCAATCGTGGCTCAGGAACTTCGTCGCTACAACGTGGACATAGCCGCACTTAGCGAAACCCACCTGGCCGACGAAGGAGAATTAGTTGAACACGGAGGCGGATACACCTTTTACTGGAAAGGGACTCCCACCTCTAAAACAAGGCGCTCCGGTATAGGATTTGCGATCAAAACCTCCATCGCTAAGAACCTAAGCGAGTATCCTATATACACATCTGACCGTGTCATCACTTTGCGCCTTCACATGGACAATGAGAGGTTTTTAAATTTAATCAGTGTGTATGCCCCAACAATGACGAATACCGATGATATCAAAGAAAAATTCTATGAAGAGCTATCAGATACCCTGGCGAAAATTGGTCCCACGGAAAAAATCTTGCTGTTGGGAGATTTCAACGCAAGGGTTGGACGTGACTTTGATGCTTGGCCTCGTGTTCTAGGACGGCATGGTATTGGTAACATGAACAGTAATGGCCAAATGTTACTAAGCCTCTGTGCGCAATTTGGCTTGGCTATAACCAATACCTACTTTCGACTCCCTTTAAAACATAAGGTTACATGGATGCATCCAAGGTCAAAACATTGGCACCTCATAGACTATGCCATTGTCAGACAAGCCGACATCTCACAAGTACTTGTTACTAGAGTTATGCGTGGTGCCGAATGCTGGACGGACCACAAATTAGTGGTAACGAAGATGAAACTGAAACTTCGCCCTCCGATCCGAAGCAACAAAGCTAAAACCCTCCGCCTTGATACAAATAAGCTATCCAGCTTAGAAATCCAAGCAAATTACTCTCAGGCTTTAAATAGCGCAATCTCAACGCTGGACACAAAAGGTGCACTTCAGGGGACATGGGAACTCCTGTGTACGCAAGTAATCGATGCGGCCACTCAAACGTTAGGGAAAACAACCCGGACTAACGAAGACTGGTTTGACGAGAACGATCAAATGATAACTAAAGCGATTGCAAAACACCGCACTCTGTTACGTCGTCGGCGAGGCAGGAATTCACGGGAGACTTTAGAAGAGATAAAGAAAAGTAACGCGGCACTTCGAACCATTACACGCGAGGCGAAGGATCAGTGGTGGAAAAAGAAGGCTGACTACATCAACTGGCTTTCCCAGCACAATAGACTTGGTTTGTTTCATGCTGAAGTAAGGAAGCTAGTCGGAAGTGCGCCTCGTATAAATGTGCCATTGAAGTCTATGAACGGTACTCTGCGGTTTACAACGAAAAAAGACGTTCTTGATCGGTGGGCGCAGCACTTCAATCAATTGCTGAATGTAGACCGGACAGCTGATCTGCAGCACATTAGAGGACTCCGAAAACTTCCCGAAGCAACTAAACTAAGTGAACCACCCACGCTTGATGAAGTAGTTGCAGCAATAAAAAATCAACCAAACAAGAAGGCGGTCGGAGTGGACGACATTCCTGGAGAACTTCTTAAGTACGGCGGAGAGAACCTACACAATACCCTCTGGAAATTATTTTCTCTGATGTGGAGTGAAGAACTTGTACCAAATAACTTCAAGATCTCGCGTATATGTACTCTGTACAAGAATAAAGGAGACCGCTCCGATTGTAACTCCTACCGTGGCATATCACTGCTCTGTATTCCTGGGAAATTTTTTGCTAAAGTCCTACTGAATAGGCTTATACCAATCTCCGAAAAAATACTACCAGAAAGCCAGTTTGGTTTCAGGCCAGAACGAGGGACAAGTGAAGCTATCTTTAGTCTGCGGCAGCTACAAGAGAAAAGCAAAGAGCAAGGACAACCCCTCCACCTCTGCTTCGTAGATCTGGAGAAAGCATTCGACAGCGTTCCTCGCGAAGCCCTATGGCTGGTTCTAGAGAAGTATGGGTGCCCGGAAAAGTTTATAAGGCTCATTCGTCTCCTCCACGATGACATGACCTGTTGCGTTTCAGCAAATGGCGAACAGACAGAGTTTTTCTCCGTTACCTGTGGAGTCAAACAAGGATGTGTTTTGGCACCCACTCTGTTCGCCTTGTATTTTGCCGTGGTGGTTAGAGAATCCCTGAAAGACACTTCAGAAGGCATTTATATCCGCTTCCGGATGGATGGAAAGCTGTTCAACCTATCTAGACTTAGGGCGCACACTAAAGTCTCTCATTGTATCATCACAGAGATAATGTACGCTGACGACCTGTGTTTTGTGGCGGTTACCCCAGAAGGTCTACAAGAGCTGATGACTAAACTCGGTGAAGCTTGCTGTAGGTACGGGCTAAAAATTAGTGTTAATAAAACGGAAGTTATGTCCCTGGAAACGCTTCAAACGCCCAGTCCTGCACTAAAAATAAGCCTAGGAGGAGATACTCTGAAGCAAGTAGAAAAAAATCAGATACCTGGGAAGCACGATAACATCTCGTGGAGACCTAGACGCTGAGATCAACAGCAGAATCGGCGCTGCTTCAGCGACTTTCGGGAAGCTGGAACAGAGGTTGTTCCGTTCGCATGATATAAGTCGGACTACCAAGATCGCAGTGTACATGGCTACGGTGCTGCCAAATCTTCTGTACTCAGCGGAGACATGGTGTTTGTACCGGAGGCACATCCGGACGTTGGATAGGTTTCACCTCAAGTGTCTTCGTAATATCTTGCATATCAAATGGACTGATCGCATTCGCAACACAGAGGTGCTACGCAGAGCGAATGTTGGCGGTATTGAAGCCTATCTGATACGGCGACAACTGCGCTGGTGCGGACACCTCTCCCGCATGCCCGATGAGAGGCTGGCTAAGCGCGTCTTTTATGCAGAGCTCCAAGAAGGCAAGCGCAAGCATGGTGGCCAGTTTCTACGCTTTAAAGACGTGTTAAAGAGGCATATGAAGCGCTGCGACATAGACCCGGACACCTTGGAAGATTGTGCAGCCCAGCGACCAGAATGGAGGCATCTCACACAAAAGAAGATTTTTGAATTCGAAGCACGGCGTCGCGCTGACCTGGACAAGAAGCGAGATGAAGCCACGGCTCGAACACCTGCAGCCATTAACTATAATTATGAGAACGGCACACTTAAATGTGCAACCTGTGGAAAAACGTTTAAGGCCAAGATTGGCTACGTCAGCCACATTCGGGCACACCAGCGACGCCCGCTTTAGGTCTTTGGCAGTCGCCGTAGCCGTATCGGCTTGGAAGACATCATCATCATCATTTTATTAAATCCTTTACCCATTTCATCTGCCAGCAACAGGATTTTCCGTTTTGATTCCTGGCCAGTCACATTGTGTGGTTGTCGTTGTTCTCGTCGCACGGGCCTCTGTAAGCATTTGGTTCTTTCGTATTATCTACGGTCACAGCAGTTTTAATTGAAACAGGTTCACTGTGATGCAGTGACGCCATGTCAGGCTTTCGCGGCTCGTATCCTTGTGTTTCAGTATGCAATGATGAGCCAGAGCATGGGTAATCTGTAAATGACCTATTTAGATTCCTCTGGACAACATTATTCGTGACTTCTCGTGTTGATGTCCTAGGGTATCCAATACGCAACATGTTCGGCCTGATACCACGATACTGGGGCGTGAAGAATTTGGGTGAGCCAGCCACGGAAACCCTTGATACACCCTGAAGACCTTCAAAACCCACTTCTTTGTAAAGGTTAATTTTTTTCTTGTATTTTTTGATCTCATGAGTCAGTTCAGCGTTCTCAGATAACAAGTTCTCAATTTCTTTGTTTGCTTTTTTTTCTAATATGTCGGCGAGCTAGCTGCTTCAGATTTTGTTACTGTTTACTCCTTCCCTTCGACTGGCAGTCCAGTTAGCTGTTCCTACATAACCTACGTAATACGTATAAATAATAACCTACGTGGTTGTAATAACAGCAACGCTTTTACTAATATACTTTTTGTTTCCTAACTTTTGCAAGTTGATGAGGAATGGAATAAATTGTGTATCGCTGAGGCGTTATTTCACGCCTGAAAATTATATATTACAAAAGTTGAAATTTTTACACGTAATTAACCTCTCAAATGTCCACGAACTGAGAACAAAGATTCCGTGCTTGTCTGAGCGCAAACGCTTTTTCTTTTACGATGGTTCGGAACACATAGATTCACACTTGACCGAATTTATAAATTAACCGTCAAAGGAAATCTCTAATTTATTTTAATTAATAATATTGTTATAGATATGCGGTGAACGCAAAAAACATAGAAGGCGCTCTTCTATCAAATTGTCATTCAAAAACGGTACCAGATACTGAAAAGGTCAATTGATTCCATTGAGATTGATTATTTCATCTTAGATAAGATTAGATAAATAAAGATAAAATAAGATAAGATAAGATAAGCGTTTATTCATGCGGCAGAATGTACAGAACACAACACAGAAAGTACAATTATTGAGCATAGAATTTACACATAGACAGCCACAGATATCGAGATAAACTTATAAAAAACTTACTTAACCCCTTTCCGGGCATATAATAAATACCATACAGAAAATTTCATTTCAGGTTTTGGACTTTAACACGAAGACATAATTGAATCTTTGTTGGGAACATATTTCCCTCTAACCAGAAGAATGTTAAGTATGAGATTGCATAATATTAAAGTGTGCGTATGGCGACGGTGAAACGGATCTGACTTAGCATTCGGCTACAGGAAGACCTGTAACCATTGAACTACTATTACTAGCGTATGGAACCGACACCGCAAACCATATCTTTGCGCCATGACCTAACGCCAATCGGCGTTATTCCCTTTAGTTCTTCGCCTGCGCTCATAGCGACCGCATGCGGATATGGTGACTAAAAACAGTTCAAAAATGCCTTCTTGTGTCTTGCGATATTGTAAAAATGCGACTACTACGAAGGAAAAAGATAGTGGCGTAACGTATCATCAGTAAGTAAGCAAAATATCAACTTAAATAATACAAAACTAATTTTTAACATTATTTTCTACTGTACCCGACTTTTGTATGAAAAACCATAGAATATGAAAAGTGAACCGTACAGATAAGACACGTAGGTACTAATGATACGAGAGAGCACTTCACAAATATGTGGGATATGATGAATGTGGTAAATATGGGTAGAGGGCTCCTAAAATAACAAATATGTTTGGTAATATTTTAACACGATTGCCCCCAAAAACGGAGTATATTGTTTTCAGGGTTCATGTGGGTATTTTTCTTAATTCCACCATAACTTCTTAAAGCCTGAACCGATTTCGAAGTGTGTGGTATCGCTAGGATCTAGCATCCTAAGTGGTATATCCTTGTATAAATATATACAAGGTGTAAAAATAACTTACTTTTTAGTTCATGTTGAAATTATGGAAGTATAGTTAACGATAACACATAGCTAATGCGAAAGCGCAAGTCATCTACATAAACCTTTGTTTAAATCTCGGTTACAATGAATACTTAGATCGGTACATTTTGTAATAGATTACACTCAATCAAATAAAGTTTTGTAGGTACAAAAGCGGTGTCTTGTGATCTAGTTGCGACACGTTTTTGGTTCGAGACAGCGTCTCTATAGTAATGCTTGTAACGCTGGTATTCTGTCGCAACCAGCCAATTAATGAGTAGATCACACCACACACAAACCCCAGTGGTTTAAGTGGTGTTCCCATAATGAGTAACTAAGTAAAATTTTGTGTAAATAAATAAATAAATAAATAAAAAATAAAATGAGTGTGACGTTTGATGGTGTTGATAATTTCGCGTCAAATGCATAAATTAGATATATAAATGTCGGCATGAGGAGTCAGGCTTATGAAGGTATATATTAAATATTTTTGGTATTTGGGTGTGGAGTGTCTCAGCCGCTTCGTGACGGCCGACTCCAGTTCGTGACGATCGGCATTTTCCACTTCGTGACGACCGGCACTTTTCACTTCGTGACGACCTTCCACCTGCGCTGCGGACCATCCGTAAAGGGAAGTTTTACCCATTTATCAAGCCGAATCAGACAGAACGAACACCCGCGACCTTTTTCTTCTCCTCGCGCTTCGGGTTGATTATTAAATTAAATTAAATTTGTTATTGTTAAAATATATATATATATATTAATTATTTAGCCTCTCATAGTTAGACTTTCTTTCATTGCATTTCATTCATAAAATTTCATTAACTTTATAACACATTTCATCAAAAATGCGAGTCTTCGCGGTAGTGCGCAACAGCGAGAATCGCGTGGAGACTAAAACACAACACTTGGACACCAGCCGTCAGCTGATTGAGTTTTCCGTTAACACAAACACAAAACAATACAATATAGACCCGGAATTATATGTTAATACCAATTTAAATGGGTTTGACATAAACAGTTTACAATATTTGTAAGTACATAAGTGGGCGAAATATACGCCTATTTTAAATTGGGAAATTATAAGTCAAGCCACACATTTCTTTATTGGCCCTGTGATCTAACATCTCATTTTATAACGAAGCAACGGAGAATCAGATAGCCTCGAATAAACGTGTACGACGTTTTTAAAACGCCAACTAAATATTCTATAGAAAGCGTCAAGTAAAGACCTATATGTATATTTATATTATGTATATTTTGCCACCTAATTTACTAACCAACCACGAATTTAACATCTAATCACCATTTCACGTTTTACAGCTTCAACACAAGGTCCTCAAAAAATATAATTCAAGCTTCTATAGCCAGTATCATTATTTATAACTTAGCATATAAAATAACACATCATATTCTTATATCGTGAAAATAGCCACTGCAAGATTTGGCGCGAGTGCGCGAGACGACAGCGACCGGCCATTTGCACCAATCAGAGAGCGCCATTCGATTCATGTACCGACGAGTTAGTCACGTGTATTTGTTTATAGACGTTAGTGCGTTAGTATGGAAATTGTTTCATCTGTAATTAAAGTAAAGTATGCCAATAAGGTTACATGCTCTTTGGCTAGAATTTAGAAGAAGCAAACCCGGAGCGTAGCGAAGCGCAGCGGAGCGAAGCGATGCAAGTAAAAACAACATTAATTGATATGAATAGTTTTTGATGGCAATTTTAGCAACATTTTGACCATCAATTAATGTGGGATGAGTTACATTTTAAATGTACTGAGTTAAAAAATTAGAAGCTAATAGAATATCTTATTTGATGTCTTATATTAATATTTTAGAAGTTTACTGCTTGAATGCATTTACAAAATAAGATGCCAAAAATAACCACCATGGTGAGTTGTATTCAGAGTGGCTTACATAGAAGATAACTAGTGGCTAATATAGTATCACTCAGACGCTCGTTAATTGTGGCTGAGTTAGTAAAAGTTCTAGAGTCGAATAATGCTATTAAAAAGAAGTCTGTTTAATTAGCACCCTTTTAAATTTACTTGCTAGGACAATATAACGTGGATATATCAACAACGACCGCGCAGTCAAAGATCTTTTACTTTTACGTTACTATTACTAGCGTATAGAGACGCTTTCTCAAACAAAAAACGTGTCGCAACTTGGTGACACGGGGAAGCGGGGGACGCGGCGAGATTGCACCCCGCAGAAGTGATACTGCTTTTGTATTGTACCTAAAAGTCATTGTGGTCGGAATGGCCGGAGCTATTTTTACACGACTACAGCTTGGCGAAAAAGAGAAGGGTAATGTTTTTGACCTGTATGTAGGTCTGACCGTAGATTCAATTGACCATCCGAGAATAGTGGTAACTGGTAGCCCGCCTTCGCGCTAGTGGCACTAACCTCTAATCATAATTTTATGATAAGATTTTGGTGGGAATTACTCAAGTTGTATTACTTCAAATTTCCCTTTTAACCTACTTCTTACATTAAATAAATATCCAAGTATTCCATCCCAGCTGTACCGCCATATGTTAAATACAGAATATTCCTCATTCGTACGGGTTTGGTAGGGCTTATCCGTAAATCTCGTTTTTAATTCGTCCTACGATTTTTTCAACTAAAGGACGCCAATAAAATCCATAACCTCGATCAAGCAGATAACATATACCACAAGTATTCAATTAATTAATTCTGGATCATAAACCCATCAGAACTCGTGGGAGTCATGGGTTCCGCATGACTTCATCCTAAAACTTCTGAAAATCCTAGCAGTGTTGCTTTAAATGTTGGCTTACTATTAGCATTAATTATAACTAATTAAACTTACCTAAACGGTTGTAAAGTTATCGCTGAAACAATCGACCTCCTTCTTTATCACCAACAGTAAGCCGATGTCGGTTTCCGATGGCAACACAGCATCCACGTCTAAAGAGGACATCGAGGTAGTAGAGCAAAAAGTGGACGTTGTATGACAGACGAAGTTTGTCTTTGTGTCTATGTAAAACTTGTCTGAAAGAAACTTGTATATTCCCGTTCTAACTAAGCTTCACCATTGTTGTGCCATTTTCGTATTTACGCCGCTGGAGTTACGAATACTTACATTTTACTACGATGTAGCCTATGTTGATCTGGTATACACTGCTGTACATCGTTCTACTTCACCCACCAGTAGAGAACTAATAGTGGAGATGCAAAAAATAAGTATTCAGAGGAAAATTAAGATATATCTAAGCTCGTGCTCGACCAAAATAGGAGGAGATAAACATGACTCTAACTTCATCTGTATATAAGATATAACTACGTTTGTATGTACAGTGGTCCAATGTAGAGAAGTGGCAAAAAATTACGATTGCTAAGTATGTGTAAATATATACAGTAATAAAGAGAGTTGATTGATTGATTGATATGCAGGCTGCATCAACAACACATCTAAATATTTATAGAGCTAGCAAATAAAACTGCTCCTCAAATACTAGTCAGTTGCATGAGTGGTAGAGGTCCAGACTTGCACCCGCAGCATGCCGAATGCGGTGTTGTCGCTGGAAAGTGACGGACACAGTATGCGCTACATAGAGCCCTGTCCCTCACCCTTCCAGGTGCAAGTAAGTGATTGATAAGTCATCATAAGAGTGTCAGAAATCCGCTTCGAATCCTGTTAGGCGACTAGCCCTGATCAATCACTGAAGGCTCTACTTTTTTACATAGATACCCACTATTATTTTTCTTGACATGGCATTGTGATTATACTTCCTAAGACATAAGTTCATTACACATAAGACACAATGCATGATGAAGAATACTTGAGGCACACAGGAACGCTGTCATATGATACTTTTGAGTATATTTTTTTCTGAAATAGAGTACCTCTACCTCCACCACTAATGTAAGCCTGGCAGAAACGCAGCAATCAGCCCGCAGCTTACTCGCCCAATAAATCCTAAGCAGACGCATGCGGTAAATCAGCGGATTGGCGTTATCTCATACCGCCAGGCTTTGCTCAACACTACTACACAGGCGTCGACTTCCTGGGAATCCATTTTCGGTAGGTAGGCGAAATGACAAAACCAAGAATGGAAATTACGCCTACTACTAGTTCTTCTATCATTATAAAACTTGGTATTAAGAAGTTCAGATAACAATAATATGGTACCATCAAGATGGTCTGATCATGGAGCTCGAAGATGGGAGATGGAACCCTGGGATGTTTACTTGTAAACCCATCGAGTTTGGGCTCATTAGATTCTTCGCGACAAAACCTACTCATATTTCCTGGCGATATTAGCATAATCGTTTGCTTATTTTGAAAAAAGTCCCAACATTTCGAAGTAGCTTCCAAAAGCTGTCCCTAGATATCCGTGTTACCATTTTTGATATTTAGTCAGTTTCACACATATTTACAAGATAACGAAAAAACGAATGCGTCACCTTTTTATAACAAACGCTTTACTCTACCCACTGGGGTAAGTCGCATGCTTTCACATATTTTTCATCGGATTTTATATCAAGTCAAATATTTACTTGAGGAAGAACTCAGTTTTAGCAATAATATCTGCAAAAGAAAGTAAATAAATAAAGGCGAAAGGCATCTAACGAATGTTTTGCCTTTTCACAACTTCTTTAGGGTTTCGTATCCGAAGGGTGCTGAACGGCATCCTTTTACTAAGCCTCCGCTGTCAACCTGGCCGTCTGTCCGTCCGTCCGTTAGCGGGCTGTATCTCATGAACCGTAATAGGTAGAGCACTCAAATTTATACAGAATGTATATTTGTTCCGCCGCTACAGCAACTATGCTATGCTACAATGAACTACACAACATTTTATAAAGTAAAGGGAGTGATGTAAGAAAAGTGTTTCACAAATTTGGCGCTATAACAAATCATATCTTGATTCTAATATGATAGATGATTTCGCAGCTTACGAATTACCTGGGAAATAACAAAGACGTTAAACCAGTAGACTTAATTAACTGTTTAGAATCGCTGAAAAAAAACTTGGTGTATAAAAGACTGTAACTTGTGCATTTCTCCATCTTCAAAAGGACGCAACATCTACATAAAAAAGCTGAATCAAATTCTATGGAGTATATCAGGTCAATCTGACAATAATGTTTATCTTGACATAAATATATTTATTTCTGATTTAAGGCTTACAAAAGATCTTGATAACTAGTAAAAGACAACTTATACGACCCTGTCATAACTAGTATGACAGAGTTTTCTTGTTTAGGATTAAGTAGTAAAACTAATATTGATATATTGACATGGCAAAACAAGGTAAGCACCACTTAATGGATACCTAATGCACGGGGTACCTGGCTAAGAACTTGTATTAGAATTATTTGTTAATAATTCCGACAGTGACACCGAAGTTATTTGTATTTCAGAACACTGGTTGAAGGAAAATATTATGTCTTTTAACATAAATAATAACAAAATTGACAGTTTTTACAATATACAGTGTTAGAGAACCCCTCAGGGCAGCGATCACACTACGGGCCCATTCAAGGGTCAGTGCATGCTTTACTACAACAAGATATTTCTGGAGATTTTGAAATTGCCATCTGAGCAATTTAAAAACCACGTAAAACTTTGTCTAAAAAGGGATAAACAATGTTGAAGACTCAACTCAGAACTCACTGTTAATAATTTTGTGATTATTTAATACTGCTTATTATTTATAATTATTAATATTGTAATGCGTGAAGAGTGGAGGAGGAGAAGAGAGGGCCCAGCAGTGGGATGATGTAGATTAATAATAATAATAATATTGTAATATTTGTACAAGTTAAACACAACCAATATTCAAAAGAGATCTAAAAACAATTCGGTGGCATTTTCTTTGCCCTCCTTTTCCCACAGTGGACCAATATAGAGAAGAGGATAAAAATATCGATGCTTAGTGTCATTGACTTATGATATGGTTGTGGTATTGACAAATAAAACATTGTGATTATTTGATCTGTGATGACTACGCAAATCAGGAAAAATCCTATAACAATATTGCAGTACATTATTGTAGAGGCTGGAAAGTGAGCAAGATACGGATGAGTTTGAGATCAAATCCTAACTAAATAATCTAAAAAATCTTTTTCTGTATATTAATTTTATTTCTTTGCAGTAGTCGTGAAAAGCACTAAATCTTGGCCTAAAGTGCAATAGGTGGACTCGTCTCTTTGAGATCCCTCGTTATTTCAATTTTTTTTATTGTACTACACAAAACACAGATAACTTATAACAGAAAAATATCTTGTACAAAGGCGAGCATATCTCTAACAAGGGATTTCTTCAAATGCAAATCATGATGGGAAGGAAATGTTATGTTTGAGCGGGGAAAAATCTGCTTGTACAATAAAACTACAAGTACTACTTACTAACTAAAGTAATATTTAATACTAAAAGAACTGATAACCCTAATCGCTAAAAATAAACTGCATCCGCAATTACTTAAATAGAACTTTCGATATATATAAACCATATGTTAGAGAATTCCTGAGGGCAGTGTCGTGATGTTGGCCCATTACATAGCTACAAAAATACTCAACGGCCGTGAGGATCTCTAACAACGGCGGTACGCTTAGCTAAGTTACCTGACGGGGTCTTTCGTAGACCTATGTGTTGGCTTCCGACGAGCGACGTGTCTGGTGCACCTGAGATTGGTATCCAGCTGCTCACTCCAACGCAATCTTGAAGTCAATCAATGTCCGTTCCTTATTCTAAACTATGCGTGGGCACTTCCCCGCAAACACACGACTCACACGCGAATATCCACGGCTAATCATCTTGGTGGGCGCCTTGATCCATCACTAACACGAGGCTTGGACAACCTTTTGGCTATACCCGAAATACCGTTCAATACACTTCTACCGGTTGCTGGGCCGAATCTCGGCCAGCAAAATCTCGCATTTGGAAGACGGATTTATCTCTAAATTCTCGGCACACTTCGAAGGAAATACAAAAAACATCGCGCATCCGGCGCGGCTGAATTCCAAATTAAAACACAAAAGATGTAGAATTTTAAAACTAAACTAAAGGGAGAATCTGAGAAAATTGTACTTACAACATCTGAGCATCAGTGCAGAAAACTACGAGTCTTGCTGGGAGTTTTTAAACAATCGTTAACACAATACGATACTGCTCTTTACGACATACTTTAATACCATCCTGAACCAACCATTCATTCACCAGCCAAATGCTTACAACCTGAAAAGGCTTCACGACACTACGCTGGAATGTCTGAGTGCACTGAATAACAACGGGATAGAAACTGCGACGTGGAACTCTCTCATTGTCCATTTGGTTTAACGAAAATTGGATGCAGCTACTTACAGTGACTACGTAAAAAAGTTGGTCTCTCCAAGAGAACTGCCTGACCTGGAAGATTTTATCAAATTCCTGGAGACAACGTTCATGGCATTTGAAACACTCGATAGTCGCTACAATAACCAGCAAAAAAAACTTCGTCTTCGCAACAAAGTACTGAGAAAAATCATAACGTGGGTCATTAAACTATAAGAAGTAAAAAAGTCACCGAAAACCAATCAAGCGGCATACATACGGAATTGCCCAATCCGCAAAACGAATCACGTTCTGTTGTTCTGCCTGAAATTTCGTGATCGGCTTAATTAAACTAAAACTAAACTAATGGTAATTATCTGACAGAGAAATAGGTAACGGGCAAATACTATTGAAGGGTCGTTTTCCTTTCGTCGTTTAGAACGCGGCGACCCCCGTTTCGCCATCTTGACCGTCTTGTATCTTCGCAATGCGTCCCAAATTCCACTGGCAGGGTGGTCGTTCATCACCAGCATAATCGCGCCGACGACTTGGTTGGGCCCCCTTGGTGTTCTGCCACTTGCATCTCTGCTGGAGGAGGGCCAGGTACTGTCTGTTATGTTCCCTCTCTTGTTGTTGTCGTTGTCTCTATAACCCGCTTGGCTGGCTCTCTCTCTCTGTTTCAGAAAGTGTGTGTCGTACACAGAAGACAAGAGCAGCGCCTCTCAACAAGAAAACTTCACTACCCAGGCTGGAGTTGTGTGGAGCCCTGCTACTTTCTAAATTAGTGGAGAGGCTAATCACAGCCCTCCCTGAGAAAACTCTTAATATTTACTGTTGGATGGATTCGACAGTCTCACTCGCGTGGATACTAGGCGACATAAGGAGAGGGGAAAAATACGTTTCCAACCGAGTTGCGACAATAACTAACATTGTCCCTGCGACGAAATGGAGACATGTCAGATCCAAATAAAACTCTGCGGATTACGCTACTAGAGGCCTCTCACCGTCCCAACTACTCAAACTCAACTTGTGGTGGGAAGGACTTCAGTGGCTCAAGAAATACAACGACAAAGAAACTAAAAATAAATCGGAAATATTTACGACATACGACTAACTGATAGCAATACGAAACCGTCAGGCAAACAAAGCAGACTGCAAACGAAGCAACTTTTATAAATGCACCACTAGACAAGTGTAGTATAATGACACTAGTCATATGAGTCGTCAGCTGGGTGTTACAATTCACAACGAGTCTACGTGACAAGGACGTGACAGATGATAACAAATACCTGACACCGAAGAAACTAATTGAAGCGACAAACTTAAAGGTCCAGAACGTTTAACGTCAATACATCAATGAGGAGATTGAAGACCTGGAGAAAACTGGTGACTACAATGTCCGAGTATTTGTGTCCGAGTCGTCAGCAAGCAAATAATCAGCTGCTTACTACGTTTTGGGCGAGTAGGTAATTTAGCTGTTGCATGGAACACCTGTTGTTTTTTTATGTTTTCACTGCCCCTATAACGGTGGTATCTGACTTAGGATCTGTTCTAAATAAAGAGTCAGATAAATCGACGGATAATTTTATTTGGAGAAGGATAGATAAGAGTCGTGAGTAGTCGGCATTGCTGAATGAACATATTACGTAGTAGGTTAGCCGAGAGCTGGGCATTCAGCCTTAAGGCTTGGAAAATTGCCACCACAGGCTTGGTAATTGGCAATCAAGGGCTTGGACCCCGTAGAATGGGGAAAACAGTACCTTTGTAGATTAGTAGATTTTACACACAAGCAATGGCAACGACTTTAAGCCCAGACCTCAGATTTAGATTTTCTTGCGGACTTTAAAGAAGAATGACCGTATCGTTCAGAACTCAGTTTCAGAATCACCTCGTGACAAAAGAAAATAAAAGAAATCTGAGCTAAAGTTATTTAAAATTAGAAACTATATACTTTTATCTCTTCTCTAGAGATCTATACAGGCCGTAAACTTAATTTTGTACTTCTCATATATGTCTTTATCGCTGACAGACGGAAAAGTGAAGTAAATTGAAATGAAAAAGCTACAAATAGGATCACCCATTTTTGTACGAAAACTCTGTCCACCACACTCAATAATTTCTCCACTAACCTACACTGGAAAAACTCAGATAGATAATAAATCAATTGCATTGCACCATATCAAGAGAGAAAGGTGAGTGAAACGAGTGACCTACCTATCGCTCGTCCCGGCTATATTTTATTATAAGTAGGGCGCTGAAGGTATGCCGATGGTTTTGTACATATCTCTATTGTGTCATCGCCAAAACATCTGCGCGCGCGCGAGTAGTCTAATGCCCGATTTCACCAACAGTTACAACTTAGCTCTTTTTCTTAGCTGTCTAGCGATTGTTTCGGTGGCTGGACTCTTATATTTAGGGGGTCCCCAAAGAGCCTAAATGACCCATAAGTAGGGAAAATCTTAACAACCGCTAGGTGGCCCCTGAAAGAAATAAAGTGTCCCCTAAAAGATAAAGATCGTTGGTGAAATCGGCCATAAGTGCTGTAATGTATTAAAATTATAATGAGAAATAGAAAAATGAGAAGTCAAAGTCGCCACTTCAGTTTTACTAGTCGATTAGTTGTTTGTTGCACGAGCTTACATCTAATTCACAGTCACTCTTTCACAGCGCTTCATAATTTTATATTCACGATGCTGTATGGATTGCCTGGTATACAACATAGTCGTGGGAGCCGGTATTGAGGCAGGATATATTGCTTTTAAATTATTTATAGTCATAGGCTTATTGTGCGTTGGCACACGACTCTTAGTCGTTCCCTGTGTGGCAGCGACTTCCCACTGGCGTTAAAGCGGATCCTGTATTTATACAGCCCTTACAGAAAACTTCGATGCCGTGATTAAGGTTTCTCCTTGCCCTCCCAATGTAGCGGCCTGAATAATCATTAATGGAAGGTTAAAATGTGGGCAATTGTGTTAATATATTGAGTGACAGTTGTTTATCATTTCAATTTGAGTAAATGTGATATTAAAAGGCAAACAATGAAAACTCCAAATACGAGGCCATCTCTATGAGATTTTGCGGAAGTTCACGAGTTCAGTCACAGGTCCAGTTCGAGATTGTTAGCGCCTGTGAAAGCTGAGAGGCAATCAGCCCGCCTGCATCGTCTGTAAACGTTGCAGCTTGCATATTAGTGCAGGCGTTTGCCACTAGATGCTACTGCTTTCATTATGCAATGAGTCTGATGTAAATAACTAGCTGAAATGATTATTACGTAGCTATATCACGCACTTTATGACTTTGCTTACTAAGAGCTACCTAATTTGCCAACAATGGCACACATTTAAATGTTTCTAGGTAGGTAGGTATATCAAAAACATCTCTACATTTTCTAGTTTTCTACAGAATGGCATGTGATGGTTCGAACATTGCGGCAAAAAAATGGGTTTTTTGTTAATAGCCTTATCAAGAAAGAGGTCTGTTATTATTAACGTGGATAGTTATTATTAGTCATCATAATTAGTAATATTAATTAAATAACCGAATTATAATGGTGATGAAATGGTTAATTTTGAAGTCGAACAGTACGCTTAACCTCTTTCAAGAAGCACTTACATTTCCAAAACACATTAAACTTAAACTTAGTTAAGAATCGCTTTAAGGCTCATAACCACTAATGTGACGAATTCACTCCGGCAACTCTTAAAATATTATTTCTGAATGAATAACAGTCAATAATTATTTAACACTATCAAAATTAGCTTGATGTACCTATACTTGAAAATAGAGAATTAAAAAATAAGTCATTAATTTAATTTAAAATTAATTTACCAAAAAATATGGGTAAAAAGTCATTTCGGGAACGCGTCCTAAACAACATCTTAACCTTACGTAAAAGTATAGTAAAATCAAACTATAATTAATTTCAATGTTCATTATAATATGTTTGGTTCTTGAAAAGTAAGTATTCTACACTAGTACATATTGACAAAATAAATTTATTTTGAATGCAACATTTGTCAAAAGCTTGTCAAAAAAAATACCCGTCATTTCTTGAACTCAGCATTAAGTAGGAAAAACTTTTCTTCTTGAACGCGACCTTTGGTGCTAGTGTGCTGTAGTAGCGGGGAACTATTTTGTGTGGCCAGCGTCATTTGTTTTGTTCAAATAATTAATGATTAAAGTGGTATTATCTTCATTTTTTTTTGACCGTACCTAAAGTTGACGTATAATTATACATCATTTTGAGAATGCGTGTAGCTGTTACATTAATTCGGATTATAGATATTGAATGAGTATTCCAAATTAATATCATTGTTTACTTCACATTAACCTTGACATAATAAATCCAGGATGGCTGGCATCAGAAAAAAATGCGCAAAATATCAAAATCATGATTTCGAGAACGGTCATTTCAGGATCGTTCCCGGACATGATGACACGTTCCCGAAATGACTTAGTTGTTTCCGTAATGATGTTGTTATTACTGAATCAATACAAAATAAATATTTTGTGGAAATTTAAAGATCTTTCTTTACTTTCAGCAAACATGGAACCAAATAAGGTAATGGCACCAATAGTTGACACATTAACGAAGAAAAGAGCTACATATCGTCCCATTTTTTTATTTATTCATATTTTTTTTAAAAGTCAATGGCACTCATTGCACGACCTCTTAAATTATATATTAAAAGAAACAAAAACTGAAATATCTCTCTTGAACTTATCAAAAACAATCTATTTTTGTACCTCAAATTATGCACCCTAGGTTGACACATGCAAAAACAAAATTAACCAATACTTGACACATACAACACCAATAATTGACACGACTTTTCAATCTTCAGAATCTTCCAAACACCTCGCACAAATGTAATCATAATGGTTATAGCCATCAGTGCAGCTACAACAGACCATTTTTTTACATGCCATGCATTTTTGAGCTGATGCCCTGTTGTCAATAAGTATCCTGCATAGGTTACAGGAAGGACTGACATCAGATTTAGTATCGTTTTCATTGTATTTTTCTTTATTTCTATAAGATTTCCTGTTTTCTGTTAGTGAATCCTCAATGTCACTTTCTTCTAGGTTGGATTCAATATCCTCAATACTGTTTCCTGAATCTCTCCACTCTTCATTATCATCAGTGCTTGTATCACTGTCTTGTACAGTCTTTTTAATGCATTTTTTCTTAGGTTTCGGTTTCTTACTAAGAATCTTGTTCTTTTTCAACTCTTCTTTTAATTCCTTCTTCCTTTTTCTTTCGTCAGCTTTTCTTTTCTTGTCTTCAATTATTTCCATTTTCTTATTTTCTTTATCTTCATGGTATTTTTGCCACAGGTCTGATGTTATAACAGCTGGGATTTTTTCCCTTAGTCTTTTTTTTGTCGTTGGTTTTTGTTCAGGCCAATAAAATACTTTTTTGAAGGGACTGGGTACTTTCATTGACGTTCTAGTGTTTAATAAGGCTTACAGGACCTTCTTGAGATGCAACTCCAGCTATTTGATTATTCTGTTCGGACCCTAAATCATTTCTTTGTGATAGACCAGCATTTGATGATCCAGTTAATGCGACTGTGGTCATAGGTTCTTTTGATTGTGAAGTTGCAACTCTGGGCGTAGATTCTTGTGACTTTGAAGCTGTAGTTATGTCATCTTGTGACTTTGATAAAATACCAACTGTGGGAGCTTTAATATTAGTGGGCGGTATTGGATTTCCTGCCACTTCTTTTGCTGTATCCTGGCTCAAACAAATGATTCTTTTGTAAAACATAAAAAATGACTTGTCTTCAGGATTTTCCACACCAGTTTCACTGTTTTTGAACTCTGAAAGCTTTTTTTCATCCATATATTTTTCCATGAAAGCAATTCCTTGTTGTAACTCTTTCAGTAAACTTTCCTTCACGGTCGTATCCTGTTTTGACGGTTTCTCCTTACATTGTACAGCAGCTGGATTCCATGGAACAAGCCCGCATTTACGAAATCCATTCCTCAGAATCGAAGGATGAAATGACTTTAGAATCACTTTGTTTAGCAGAGGGCAAAAGTTTATTTTTTTGAGTATTGGTGTATCAAGGTTTTCTACGCGCCACTCATGTACGGCATCCTTCCACGTTGATTTCAGCGAATGAAAAAGAGCAACGTCCATAGGCTGTATTAAGTGGGTAGCGTTTGGATACAGAGCAACCATTATGATTCCGTTTTGAGAGCAGAATTTGCTTACATGTAAGGTTAGATGCGAAGTGTGTCCATCTATAAACAATACAACTGGCTTAGGTATGTTGTGTTTTTCTAGCCAAGGGTTAAATATGTTGGTCATAAATTCGTAGAACAACTCTCCAGTCATCCATCCACTTTCAGATCGACCTAGACCCCACGAAGCCGGTACGCTGAGACTCAGTTCTTTAGGGATTCTCTCATATCTAAATACTACGACTGGCTCTAAGATTTCCCCATTTGCATTTCCGGTAAACAATACGGTCAAGCATTCCTTTTCATCTGGATTCACATGCTGATAAACGGTTTTATCACCTCTTTCTGCCAGAACTTTGCCGCCTTTCGGGTTTAAAAATAATGCAGTTTCGTCGGCATTAAACACGCGCCTGGGATCTTGTAGGATATCAGTGAACCCATTAGCTTCAAAGTAAGATAAAACTTCATGAAACCACTTGTCTAATTGCACCTTAGTTACTGATGCTCTCGTTGAAGTCAAATTTTGACAAACTCTTGAACTTATATCTGGGTGTCGTTTTAAAAAGCTGTCGTACCACTTTCTACCAGGTCGTCCATCAGTAAATGGCGTTTCTAATTTCAGTTCCATGACCAACTTTTGAACGCTACTAAGTAATTGATCTTTAGTGACAGGGAACCCTGCTTTAGCCACGTCTTTAATCCACTGTACTAGCGTAGCTTCATATAATGTAGGAAGGTATGAATTTCGGCCCATTTTTCTCTCCTTAGGCGATTTTCCTCTCACTTTATAAAGAAGAGTAACTCGTGGTAGTAACTCGGAACCTGGTGTTTTTTAGCAGATGTGGCTATGGGAAGACCTCGCTCAACATCAGATATAGCCGCTGCCATGGCTGCTTCGGAATATTGGAACATTTTTCCTTTCACTGGAGGCATTTTTCTTCAGTAGGTGCACTTTTCTGTTCTGCAAAACCAATAGTTGACACAATGAATTAACCTAACAGTTGACACTGTCTACTTTTGGAAAAACGGGTCAAAACATACTCGTATCTTTACAAAACTATTGTTATTAAAACTTGATAAGTACAAAGCTACCTTTAAACGATAAATAAAAGCAGAAATTGCTCAGCGCCAAAACTTGACAGGGTTGTCAAGTATTGGATATAAACCATTTTTTTTTGTTCTAATACTTGACACCGTTAATAAACATAAAATACAAACGAAACTCATATGCATTCTTTTAAGCAAAAACACGCATTACTGGTGACTCGATATATGTTATATTTATGGACACAATCCCACAAAAGTAACTGTTAGAACTTACCTTTGAACTAAGAGCGTTCTTATCCGCTTTGCTAAGAAAACACGACCACAGAGACTCGCGTCGTCACTTGTTTGAGAAATAAATTCGCCATTTTGAACTGCTTTATCGAAAGCGCTTGATTTTTGTTTCGTGACAAGAGATGGCGCTGGCAGTACGTACTAAAATTATTCTAGGGGAATCAGGCGAAAAACATCCTTAAATTTAGCTGCAGTAGGTCGAACTGTCAACTATTGGGACACTGTCAACCTTTGGTACAATTACCTTAAATATAGAAAGAAGAAGAAAACCAAAAAAAAAATAGTCCGGCATATTTACATGAAAGATAAAAAGCCAATGACTGTGAAGACCTGACGAACCTCAATAACAGACCAAGCATTTTTTTAAGCATCTTCGTCTGATGACGAAGATTTACAAAAATCTCTCTTCACCAAAAAGCTCAAAGACCAACGTTGAAGATATGGCAGCTGACCCTCTTATGACATGAACACAAAATAAAATATTCATCGCAATTTAATTAGTCCTGGAACATTTTTATTGGTGAAAGAACTAACTCAAAAAGAAATGTGTTCTATAGATACCTTGCCATCAATCAGACTGTTTTGGAGACGACGACGGAGAACTCAAGTCCACTCTCAGGATCTGAGAGCAATACTGAAAAGATATTTCACATAGACCCAATATATGTGATAAGTAACATTTTAACAAATTATAGAGATAACACCTACACCGTCTCTGAAAGTTGGAAATAATCACGAGTTTCATTTTAAGTCGTATTTGTTTAACCAGTCGCCTGTGGCGGCCATTTTGTAACTTTCGCCCTGTCGGTAGGTACCGTAGACGGAATCCCACACATCAGGAAATCTGAGCACCGATGTTTAGTTTTTGTTGAAATTCTCCTATTCTAGTTAGAATTAAGATAAGTTCTAATTAGAATATTACTCTAATTGGAATTTTTTACCCTTTTTCCTTTCCACAACGCCTTTATTTCAGTTTAATAACAGCTAATATATGTTACTTAATATGAAGCTCCCTGTTGTACTTATTTCTGTATCATTTTTAAAATAAAGCAAGATTTGGCGGTAAAGTTTAGTTTTATTTATGCGGTATAAAGAACTAAAATAATCTCAATCACAGATAGTTTTTATAAATTTATTTATCAATAGATAACTTTTTCGAAAGGTAAAAAAATAGTGCCCCTTAGAAGTCAGTTTTATTGAGAAATGAGTGACCACAGAGTATAAATCCATTCATTCATTAGATAGCCTCTTCTTTCTTGTGCAATTTGAATAGGTTAGAAAGAAATCGGACCAACATGAATGGTGCAACGGAAGTAAATTAAAACCCTATACAGCAGTACCGGAGACGGGTGCTCCACACACAGGCGCCAGAGTGACAGGTACCGGAGACGGAATCCCTCACATCAGTGGTTAAGTAAAATTTATTAATATTTGATAAATATTAATTAATTAATTAATAGGGTTTTTTTTAACTGCAGAAAAATGCAAATTTTGTTCTTTTTTTAATTGTATACGATTGTGTTACCTATTTTGTTAATTTTATTGCGTTAGTTTAAAGCACGGGCACGTACACGGCCGAAGGGTTCGTAACTGTTAATTTGGTTATTGATTAAAGAGTTGTAGTACCTAATTTCAATTTTATAAGAATTTACTTGAAGACTGATTTAAATTAGAGAGGCTAGACGTTTTAAAAGTTGAGTTTGTGACGATTTATGTTCGTATAAGTAACTAAAATACTAATAGTTTTGTTACCAGTTTTGAATTTATAATTACCGATCTATAATGTTAAATTGTACTGCAATAATAAATGATCATTCTAAATATTGATTAAAGAAATTTTATTAGTTACATTTACGCATTTATTACTTAAAATACATTTACCTGTAACATAATCCTCAATAAATCATTCAGTGAACATGTCAGTCCTTCCGGGAACACTACATCAATTCCGGAAACACTACTTTTATTTGCCGTAACAATACTTATTTCAAATATTATTAAACATTTATGTATACAAGCAGAATAAAGTTTTTGCCACAGTATTATTTTATTTTAGTTTTTAAGTATCCATATTTTATTAATTATCTTCATTTTTTTTAAATTAGCTTCATTTTAATTTTCAGTTAAATTATTTTTATTTTTACGTCTATCTATTCACAAAAAATACATTTACACTTAGTTAATATAGTAAGATACTGTAAGAATCAATAAATACTTAAAGATATGAAGAGATATTATAATTTAAAATAAATATTGAATTACGTTCCCGAAATGACGATTTTTGCTGTCAAGTTGCCTTAAAATCGCTGTATTTTAAAAATATATGAAATTTGTGCGCGTCGCTTTTAAATTTGTTAAGTAGCATAACAAGTTATTTCTTTTAATATTTTATGTTCAAGTTGCAAACTTCGAATTTGTCACCTTTGTGGTTTGGAGCCATAAGATGACACCTCTTACCCGTCAGCTTTCAATTTGCCGTAGCGACAGGCAGGCACGTCAAATAATCCGACTCTACATTAAGAGCACTCTCGGTTCTAATTAGAAATTAATTGGATCAGGGTTTGATGAAGAGTACTCGGCCGGTTACCGCTCCAGAGCCACTGATTGAGTTATCTATACTCAATAGCTCCCAGTTTGATTGTTGCTTGATATGGTAACGGAAAAAGTTTATTCTTCTGTGTAATCTGGTGCATGTCGAGGTCGTAAAGCAAGATTCAACTCAACACAACAGTGAGTCAGTTACAGTAAGTAACAGTTCAGTTCACAGGCACGTGTCGAATGCGCCGGACGTGCGTTCCGCCACCGTGCTCATAATGTTCCGCGTGGTTTCGGACGGGTGGAAACGGTTCTGGTGGGGATCAGGTACGAAAAGAAGCTACATATTTTTTTTCAAATCATTCTATACTTTGTGTTATATTCCCGCGTAGAGACACGTCTTTCTTCGCCATTTCCTCGAGAAAAGGTTACGTACGTTCCGCGGCTGTTCTAATACTATTTGTGTCGGCATTTGGCTGAGTTAGTGTGCGTTAGATGTCGTTTTGCTCGAAGCACGTGGGCTAATATTTATTTGCAATATCGTCAATCTACCTGCGTGCGGCCTGAATGCAGAAATAAAATCCTTGCGTGCATCGGTAAGCAGTCACTGAGTCAAATTGTAGTGGCGTTTTGAGACCTTCTCGCATCTAGCCGTTTCCAAAATTTTAAATTAAAAGATAACATGTGTATTTTTAAGATAATAAACACTGTCAAAGAATTCGTCTAAACTAAACCGTCTCAACCCTAGCCCCTGTTCATGGCCTTGTGTCGTGGTGGGGTGTCAGAAGAGAAACAAAAACTTCTAAGACTCGAGACTTTTTTATTTCCGAATCTGGGAAATGAAACCATACTTACTGGACTTATGGATTATCATATCAGGCAGAACTTATAATATAAACCACATAATCCACTGCAATAAGTTAAGTAACTAATGCATGTAGTGTACGTTAGAGATTTTTACCCTTTTAGTGCAACACGGACCGAAAGAAGGCAGGTGCAAGTTCCTTAACATAATGAGTCAACTGCTAAACGTTTTTCTGCTTTTGTTATTCTGTGTTTGACTTGTATTATATTTAGCTTTACGGAACTCAAGCGTTGTACAAGGTGCTCTACTTTCCATAACTGCTTCTGTATCATTTGTTTGTTACGAATACAACGTTCATTGATTTAGACACCTAAATAGGTATTTGCTCAGTTGTGCAGGTATTCGTACCTACCAATAATATGTCAACATTTTTCTGCCTAACATCACGTAATAATACCACAGAATACTTAATAGTATACTTACTTTATTGAGAAAAGCGCAGTCACGCTAGTCGGCATTCCAAATAATTAGTTAGAGGTAATTAGAATAAAATTAAAATTATAGAATAGGTATTAGAATAGAATTATCTAGCTAGGGTAGGAGCGCCTATTGTCGCACAGTACCATATATCGCACTCTTGGCACAATATACTCAGTGTATAGATCTACTCCAATCCGCATATTTTTTACGGGTAAATATACTCTATTTTATAGAAAATTGCTGTACCAAATTTCGTCGCAATCACTATTCATTTAACCTGTCAGTAGTGTGCGGAAGTGCAACCGGTGCAGACACGTCCACTTTCGTTGTTTTTGCTACTCGGGTCGAGCTTTTATGGGTAAGTGATTTCGTAATGTTGTAGTCATTTGACTGACGACCTCTGTGGCGCAGTGGTTGTAGCCGTACTTACCATGCGAGAGGCCCCGGGTTCGATCGTCAGCCTCTGATAAAGAAAAAAATGAAAAACTCCTTATTGTTTCTGGTTTATACGACACAGGGTATCCTAGTGTTGGGGCCTGAAGCAATGTATGTGTCTGTATGTTATTGTTTTGTTTATTTGAAATACGTAGTAGCTTTTGAATGCATCAGTAGGTGAACTAATGTATTAGAGAACTCTTTTATTTTTATTTTTTCTCCAAATAAATCGGTATACGGCCTTAGGCTTCGATATTTTTTACAAATTCTAGTATCTTTTAGTATAATTTAATTATAATCGCATTATAATCACAAATTCATAATTACGCACACATGAAAAGATCAACATACTTAAAATTTTCAAGTACAGAATTTTGGACTTTATTACGTTGGTCATAAAAGTGATTTTTTCATATGCCAAGTTTTATCTTGTCTCTCATGTTACATGTCATGTCATTGCATTACAATTAGATAAAGGTAATATATAATTATGTACAGCCTTGGCCAAAAGTATATCATAGGAATACAATTAGGTAAAGGTGTCATATAGGTACATGTACAGCCTAGGCCGAAAGTATTAACTACACTCTTCCCCACAATTTACTAAAGTATTTTTTGATAAATTGACGCTAAATGATAAATTGAACCTTTATTACTCTTAAGATTTCCGAATACATATTAACATTGGCTGATCATATTACAATAAAACCAACAATTTACTGGTGTCTTATGACCTTTAAAATATGCTGCTTATTTTTCTGGCTAGTTAAAGTTACAGGTATTAACTAAAAAATCAAAATTATATCATTCTGACAAGTTAATAGAGCAATAGGTAGTGTGTGAATATTTATTTTGCCATAAGTGTTCTTATAATTACTCTTGTTACTCATTAATAAATATTTCCCTGCTTGTTTGTTGATTTTAATTAGCAAAGATAGGTATTTTAATTAGTTGCTACCTCCTTTTACGTTCAGAATGTGTGTGCGATATCAGGGTACCAGCTGACCGATATCAGGCTTGGAGTGTGCGGTATCTGATCTAAATCAATTAATTACTTCAAAACGCAGACAATTGTTTCTCTTTTGTTGCATAATTGTAATCTTAGATACCTAGTTGCGTTACATTAAAACTATATATCTAACGTATAAAGTTATAAACTTACAAGCTGCGGGAAGTTAAAAGTGGAAAAATATTAACGTGTGCGATATAAGGCATTCTTTAAAAAAATACCAACCCGGGCGGTTACGCAATATTTCTCCTACGTCTTTACTATTTTGCTACTTTTATTACAAGCACCTGTACTGTACCTAGATAACAACGACAATCGCCCAGTGATTGATAGTTTACCTACCTACTTACGATTAATTACCATACATATGTATGCGAAAATACCATGAATAATAGGTATTTATAGTCAATGATAGTGCTGATCTTACGTAGGTAGTAATAATCATCAAAGATAAATCCATAGACAATTAGTGATGTTTGCTACATATCATGCGGGGCTAACATAAACGTGTAGTGGAGAGACATTAAGCCTTAAAATATAAGGTGTATTTTAAGGCTTAATGTCTCTCCTCTCTTTACACCCTGGTTTTAAATAAATCACCGCCAAAGAAAGTTTTTTTTTTCATTATTTGACCGAGGGAGAGCGATGCGCGACCATCTCCGTTGTCTATGTCCGGATGTCCATGGGAGGGATCTATCTCCTTTACAGCAGCCTTATGGCGTAACTCTCTGAAGTTCATAGCGTGTGTCTATGGTTCATCTCATGCTCATACAATTTCATCGATTGCGGGGTATCACCGAAGGCTTCTAGGCTTCATTCAATGAGCTTGGGTTTGGCCTCCATTTATGATGCTACTTGCGTGATACCAATTTGACAGATGAAGCTGGTGCAAGGTGTCAAACGTAAAAGTCTAATGAAGTTCATCAAAGTCAAAGTCAAGTCAAAGTTCTTTATTACTGTAGATATTTACATATACTTAGCAAACGTCATTTTTTGCCTCTTCTCTACATTGGACCACTGTGGGAGAAGAAGGGCGTAGAAACTCCCACAGATTGATTTTTAGATCTCTTTTAAAAATAGGTTGTATAGCTCAGACGACTTACGCCGTAAGGCTGCAGGTCGCATTTCTCAAGCGATTCTCGTGACATTTTGTGAGCAGCACCCGCAGCATGCCGACCCCGCGGGGGGTGTTGACGCGGGAACGTGAGGGACAGAGCTATGCGCTATACAAAGCTCCGTCCCTTACCTTTCACCCCCCGCTCGGCGTGCTATTGGTGCAGGTTTGATAAGTATATGTTTTTTTTGTCGAATCAGTATTTGGAAATTTAAAAAAGCGGAGATATATGGGTGTTGAAAAGAAAAAAAAATATTCAGCCATTTCGACTAGATGTACAAAAATCATCATAAAGCTTTTTTGTTGTCACATAAAGTTGTTCGTATAAAAAAGTAGCGCCTTATTAAGGTTTTTGTTCGAACAACTTCTTCATCCGATAAACTTTAAGGTGCTATGAGGGGGTGGAAAATAGAACTGCGAGGTTTATAGCTGATAAAGCCACTAGTGTGGAGTTGTAAGACAATTCGATCGCAACTATGATTTTTGGTTTTTGGTGACCTTTTTAGGGTTCCTACCCGAAGGGTGCCAAACGGGACCCTATTACTAAGCCTCCGCTGTCCGTCCGTCCGTCCGTCCGTCAGTCCCCAGGCTGTATCTCATGAACCGTAATAGTTAGACAGTTGAAATTTTCACAGAAAAACAACAAATACTTAAATATCATAATAAAATAATTATTTGAGGGGGCTCCCATACAAAAATTCTATCAATACCACATATAAACTTATGAATGCACCTGGTCAGGTACATGGAGTGTAAGTAGCCGCACCAATAACTTTATAAACAACATTTTGCTATGTTAAATCCAAAATATTCACTCCACACCATCCCTACCATTGTACGGTGGTAAGGAACCCTTCGTGCGCGAGTTCGACTCGTACTTGACCGGCAGACCGGTTGAATCAAATAGCAGATTTTTTGTTCTAGGTGTTTTGTTTCAACGGTGAATGCAGTTTTATTTAAGCTCGGTGAATGCAGTTCTAAGCTATACACGTTGACATTTAATTAGCCGACCATATTTTGAGGAATGATAGTGCCCATCATTATGAACAACTTTCCCCAAGAAACATATGGTCGCAAAGGGAAAAAAATATTTGTCCCTCAATACATTGACCCGATCAGCTGCTAACAAGTTACTATGGGGCCACCAAAATTTTATTTCGTTTGCGACCATATGTTTCTTGGGGAAAGTTGTTCATAATGAAGGGTACTATCATTCCCTAAAATATGGTCAGCTCATTAAACGTCACCTTGTTTGTACAAAAACAACTCGCAAGGTATACAGTTCACAGAACCACTTGTTTATATGGCTCGTTCGGTTGCAGCTTCAGACTATACAAGGATAGCAGACTGGTGCTATTTGCATGCCTTTCCCATACAGTGTCGAAATACAAACACGACCCAGCCGCCGTAAAATAATCCTTGTACCCAACACCAGAGGGTTGACAATGCGTGTGTGAATACTGATACTAATACTGCTTCATCGTGTCGTTTAACCATGACACTGCAAAATAGTCTGAATACAGATAACAGCATAAGCGTTTAACATATACTTATATACGAGTAGATATGAACACATGTACTCGATTCTGAACCCACACTGAGATCATTATTTTGGGCCATTGGAACCTGAAACCCATGAAAAATGCATAATATATACCATGAACTACAATTCTTCAAAGAAGGTATTCTGCACGAGTCCAATTCAATTAAAGACTATAGGTAGGTATAGGCAGACAGTTCTGTATTTGTTTCTTCTAACTATGAAGGCCATTTGATTTGTTAATGTAATATCTATTAGCTTGGACATCTATTCCCTTGATAGTCTGATTGGTGATTATACTAAAAGCTCATGCATAATACAGACATTCAATAAGTCAATATGTATTTGTAATGGATTCTACTCACATAGCCATTTCTTATATTATATTATTATCCTCTTTTTAGTGATTTCTTAGATCTTCTCTGATATATTTTTCTAAGTCACTACGTGATCTATTAGGGTGTTTGGCGGAACGTTGAACATACGAAAATGGGAGGTAGGCGGGGTCATCTGCTAAATACTCAGACCCAAACATTTGACCTAGGCTTCAAGATTTTATTAAAAAAAAAAAAACGTCCCTTTCATAAGCTTCTTTAACTTTTTTTATGCGTTTTTTTCTTATTATTAGAATCTCAATAGTTGGTAGGTCATTTTAAAAATAATATGTAATTCTTTTTTAGGGTTCCGTACCCAACGGGTAAGAACGGAACCCTATTACTAAGACTTCGCTGTCCGTCCGTCCGTCCGTCCGTCCGTCCGTCTGTCACCAGGCTGTATCTCAAGAACCTAGCTAGCTAGAGAGTTGAAATTTTCAAAGATTATGTATTTCTGTTGCCGCTATAACAACAAATACTAAAAAACAGGATAAAAGAAATATTTAAGGGGGCTCCCATACAACAATTCTTTCAATACCACATACAAACTTATGGATGCACCTGGTTACGTACATGGAGTGTGAAAGTAACCGCACCAATAACTTTGTAAACAATATTTTGCTGTGTAAAATCCAAACTATTCACTCCACGCCATCGCTTCCATTGAACGGTGGTACGGAACCCTTCGTGCGCGATTTAGACTCGCACTTGACCGGTTTTTTTTATTTAACTTCGCATTGCATTATTTATTTAATCGTATGGCTTGAATGAATGAATAGGCTACAGGGGAATATTCAATGTGCTAAGCCAGTTGGCCGCGTCAGGAGGAAGGCCAAACAGATCTCGGGAGGGTCCATTGTAAGCTGTCAAAGGGCAGCGCTGAGCGATGTGCTCCATGGTTTGTATTTCTACCCCGCACTCACGCATGGCACTATCTCTCCAACCCCACTTGTGTCGGAAGTAGTTGCACCGACCGTGCCCAGTCCGGAGTCTGTTCAGGCGGCACCATTGCTTGCGCGGTAAGCCGAAACCCGGTAACTTGGACGTAGGGTCCAGGTCGTTCATGGTCGTTCCAACAGTAGCTTAGCTCCACTCTGACTTCCAGCTCTCGGAGAGGTCGTACTGGGGTGAGTTTTTTGCTGAAGCGAAGTAGTGGGTTTCGAGATTGAGCCGGTGCGGGGGTGGTCTGCAGAAGTAGTCGTGTGCAGGCAGACTGGACTGGGCTTGTATCTTATCAGTTTCTCTGTTCAGTGCCTGTCTTCTACGGAGGTGTGGAGGGGCGATGTGACTCAGGACGGGCAGCCAATGAGTAGGAGTCGATTTAACGGTACCGGAGATACAGCGCATGGTGTCATTTAGCTTGGCGTCCAGTTTGTCTACATGGGCACTGTTCAGCCAGACCGGGGCACCATACTCGGCAGCGTAGTAGACCAGGGATATGCCGGATTACGCAGGCAGTCGGCGGTTGCACCCCACGATGTACCGCAAAGTTTATGGATAATGTTATTTCTGGTTGCAACCTTTTGTGATAACTCCCTCTAAGTCAGGGACCTATCGAGGGTGACTCAAAGATACTTTGGGCAGGGACTCTACTTAAGAATCTGGCCGTTGAAAGGGATTTGTGGTTTATAGTTTGCCGCCTTATTGTTTAGATGGAAGCATGACACCTCCGTCTTGCTTGCACTGGGTATTAGGCGCCTGGATTTCAGGTAGTCTCCCATGATTTCCAGGTCGGTAGCCAAGACCGATTCTTCCATGCTGAAATCTCTGCTGAAATCTCGCATTGCATTAAAAAAAGGGATGGAAGACTTGTGATTTTTTCAATAGTCTCTGGAGTATAAGCTTTTCAACAATATGTTATTTTCTTTGTTATCTTTATCGTACACATAGTTATACGTTGTGAGTGAAAGCGGGCGAGCGCGTGATGACTGATGATTCAGTACTTTGTGACCTAGCCGGACCATTTTGACGAAATTCTATTTAGGTATGTGGAATGTTAAATGTTTTGCAAAATGTATCAATGCAAAGGTGATAATAATGAAACATCTAATTACTGGAATAGTCATTCTTGCGCAGTCATAATCTATTCTCTCTTTCTCTTACACACAAAGGACATAATAATGATAATGTTTCTCAGTAGTCTGGTATCTTTTTTCTCTTTTGGAGCACCGCAGGCGACTATTCAAACGTGTTAATGACAGGATCACATTTTTTTATTTAGCCGAGACTTAACTGCCTTTACGATCTTACGTTGTCTTTTTTGGGTACATTTTGTATCGTTTCGACAAAACGGAACGTAAAAAAAAACTACGCTATTCGCGTCATATGACATGTGTCATTCGTTTTCGTTAATTCCTGTGACTGTTTCTTCTCGAGTTTCGTGAATGTTTTTTGTTGCTTTTCGGAATAGAAATCCGAATCAGGGCACCCCACTCCCTAGACAGTCCTTCCTAGGCAGTCTTGTGGCTAGACTCTACAGTGTTTTTTATGAGTCGAAGGCGCGGAGGGGCGCAGGCTCAGTCGCCTGCGCCCCTCCACGCCTCCGGCTCATAAAAAACGTCCAGCAAGCCGGGGCTGCGGAGGCGAGCGTGGGACCGCTGCAGTGCGGGGTCATCGCCGCGGCCCCGTAGTAGCCGGAGCTATGGCGATTTCGAAATAATAATGCGATTTAGGTCACTTTAATAGCGGTAATAATGTAAACATAACCTCAACATGTAAAAATATTTAAAAATGGCAAAAAGTCTACATTTCCTTACTATAAAAACTATAGGGGGGGACGCGAAGCGCTAACGGCCATTCCCGTGAAGCGCGTAGAATTTATCAGGAACTTTATCCCAACCAACGAGTACCCTGTCACCAGACGTTTGCAAATACTTACCAGAGTTTACGGGCGACCAGCGGTAACGTACAGTTTCAAGAGCCGAGGGTCAACCTCAGGGAACACAATGTTGCCATTGATGAGCAAATCCTTGCCGAGTTTGAAGCGGACCCACAAAAAGAGAAAGACAGGTAGCTGCAACACTTGGCCCAGGAATAGGCTAGCACCACAGACCAGACATCGAGATAGACAGCGAAAGTCTACCTACTTCGCGTGTTTTTAATAGGCGGACTCCGCTCATCCCAGCTCAGTCGCTCTCTGGCTGTTCGAATGTAAGCCGTGTACTAATAAACATAAAAATGCCTTACTGTGCCGTTGTGAATCAAAGACAAACAAACAAATCAAAAACTCAAGCAATGTTGTTTCCAAAGAAAACGACGGCGTTACCTTTCATACGTAAGTAATTTTATTTCTGAAATTCGCCTAATTTATTTAATAATCAATTATTTTTAATTTCGAGTAGCGTCTCCCGTTTTTACTAAGATAGGTTGAACCATAGCGTATATTTCCCATGGACTTCATCCACTTTACACAATTCATGGATATCTCTTTAGTAGCCCTCAATGAACAGTGAAGCAAACTATACTTTCGTTAACCTTACAGTTGCATGGTACAGTCGATTTGCTCATTTTTCTGTCGATTTAATCAGATAGTGTTGTACAATGCGACGATTCTTGCAAAATCGCTGGACGATTCGATTCTGTTGACGGAAGAATGATAATTCTGAGTTGCTTTTCATTGCCATCTATATTTTAGTAGTAGAATTACGTATATGTGAGATTGTTATGTATTCCTTTTATGTTAATATATAAAAGAAAACTGAGTGACTGACTGACTTTTTTTTTTTTTTTTTTTTTTTATTCATTCATTCACGATTATTAAATCATATTTGAATCATACTTAAGTTTAAAACACAAAAACAACAAAACCTAAAAAATAATACAACAATACTATACTACAAAAGATAATTCCACAGAACAATACAATTTCCAATAAATTTAATGTCAATGAGATTACTATATTATAAACTAAAATTTTCCAATACATTAATGCCGATCATATTGATTTATGAAATCGTCAAGAGTGTAGAAGCATTTTTTCAACAAGTAATTTTTCAACGCATTCTTGAATTTGGTCATCTTGTCAATTAATTTTAAGTCAATAGGCAATTTATTGTACAGGACAACGGCCTGGTACCTTGCACTGTGACTTGCAACTTGCAGTCTGGGAAATAGTGTCTCTATTTTTACATCTTTGCGTCTTGAATCGTTACGCACTTGTTTTTCTTCTGACGACTCGTACTTTGGCAAATTTTTCGCCAGGTTCACAAGTAATACAAGAATATAGAGACACGGTACTGTAAGTAAACCTAATGTAGCAGCATCGACACAGCGACTCATACTGAAGATCGAGAGGCGCGGCCCGGTTTATTATATGGTGTGAGACAGCCTATCATGCATTCCACTCGCACCCTCCGCACATCGTAATCGCCTTGCGCGATCCTTACAGGGTCAGCTATTTTGTATATATTGCATTATAATATTAAATAAACTGTCTCAGTTCGCAAATAGCAAAGCATAGTTTTTATTCATCAGCTACAGCATTCCCGCCTCAACAGTGGTGACCCCGACTTTGATTAAAAACACGCAACAACAAATAACGCAAAATGGCCAATCAGGATCAAAACCAAGGATCTTCAACCGATTACAAAGAACTCTCCGGCATATCAGTGAATATGAGAATACCACCCATCTGGCGTGATAGACTTCGCCTTTGGTTCGCCCAGTTCGAGTCAATCGTCTCTTCTCACAAAAAAGGAGACAAGGCTATGTATGACCTCGTAGTCGGACAGCTGGAGCGCCAGGACATCGATGAAATATGCGACATTATGTTAGACCCACCGGAAAACAACAAGTATCCAGCAATTAAGAAGCGCTTATTAGAAGTCTACGAGGATTCAGAGCAGCGCCGAATCCAAAGATTATTTTCTGAAATGGAGCTCGGTGACAGCAAACCCTCCCAGCTACTGCGGCGCATGCAGTCTCTCGCCGGCAACAGCATTCCCGAGTCAACGCTACGCATTATGTGGACCAATCACCTGCCTCAGTCAGCACAAGCCGCACTAACGATTAGCGAAACAATAGCCAAGAAATCGGACCTGAACGAACTCGCACTTGTCGCAGATAGAATATTGGAACAAACCAACGTTTGCTCAGCCGCACGCTCCGTTTCAATTGCCGCCGTCGACCACCAACAACCATCCACGTCATCCAGTCCGCAGAAAAGTGCTGAAAATCATGAAGAAATGACCATACACGAAAAAATTGACATGCTTGTCTACGAAATCGCGGAATTGAAAGCACAGCGACGAGACGACCAACGCAGAGCACCGTTCCGCCGTGACTGGCGCGGGCGCAGTGAGCGCACCGGCAGCGGCAACGCACGAAGACCGCACCTCTCTCACTCCAGCGCACCTCACATGTACTCGCAACAGGGCCCGCTTACCGCCGCCAATGATACCTGCTACTATCATCGTCGCTATGGAAGGAATGCGCAGAGATGCACACGGCCATGCAAGTTTGATCATAACAACTTTACTTCGCCGTCGGAAAACTAAATACAGCGTTGGCTGAGACGGCAACCGGCGCTTGGAATAATTCACACCGTCTATTCGTCTACGACAAGCAGTCAAAGCTATCGTTTCTGATCGACACCGGTGCGAATATTTCCGTCATTCCCAAACAAAAAGGAAGACGTGCGGAACCAACGAAACTATCATTGTATGCAGCCAACAATACCGTCATACCAACATATGGCGAGAAAACATTGGACCTGGACCTCAGCTTAGGAAGACCCTACCGATGGAAGTTTGTCATTGCAGCAGTCAGTAAGCCAATACTAGGCGCTGATTTCTTACAACATCATCAACTTCTCGTCGACATCGCCGGTCGATCACTGATCGATAAAGTCACCAATCTTTCCATCAAAGCACCGTTATGCAGTTCATCGGTGCCTACAATTCGCACCATTGACATCGGACAAAAGTACCACGACATTTTGGCAGAATTCCCAGACGTCACACGATTATCATCAATGAAGGAGTGTCCCAAGCATGACGTGGAACATCACATCGCAACCACGGGTCCACCTATATATTCAAAGGCGCGGCCAATTCCTCCGCATCGCTATCATGCAGTCAAGAAAGAATTCAAAGACATGATGCAGCAGGGCCTATGCCGTCCCAGCAAAAGCCCTTGGTCGACGCCTCTTCACGTTGTACCCAAGAAGAATGGAGACCTGCGAGTTTGCGGAGACTACAGAAGGCTTAACTCCGTCACAAGACCAGACCGGTACCCAATACCGAGACTGAAAGATTTCACCTATCAACTCAGCGGGAAGGAAATATTTTCAACGTTGGATTTGAACCGGGCGTACCAGCAACTGCCAGTCTTAGAAGCCGATATTGAGAAAACAGCCATTATTACACCTTTCGGTTTGTTTGAGTTCCCAAGAATGTGCCCAGGACTCAAGAACGCGGGCCAAACCTTTCAACGGTTCATCCATCGAGTACTTCAAGGCCTAGACTATGCGTTTCCATTCGTGGATGACGTCATACTCGCTTCAACTACGGAAGAGGAACACGCTAGACACCTCCGCGCAGTTTTACAACGATTGAACGAGTTCGGCATCACTATTAACGCGTCGAAATGCGTACTTGGACAAGAAGAAGTTAAATTTCTTGGTTACTCAGTATCCAAGGATGGCATCAAACCACTCGAAGAGAAAGCTCAAGCTATCGTCACGTTCCCGAAACCGACAACAATACAAGAATTGCGAAGATTCCTCGGCATGCTAAATTTTTACCGAGAAAACATTCCAAAGGCCGCGGAAATACAAGCGCCACTGAATGCTTACCTTCACAACTCTAAGAAGAATGACAAAAGCAAAATCGTATGGAACGACGAAGCAGAAAAAGCATTCAACTCGAGCAAAGACTGCATACGTAACGCAGCTTTGCTCGCACATCCGTCTGCCTCCGCCCCCCTCGCCCTCATGTGTGACGCATCCGACTCGAGCGCAGGAGCGGTACTACAACAGCGAGTAAACAACGCCTGGCAACCACTCGGCTACTTTTCCAAGAAGTTTTCGCCTACACAGCAGCGATACAGCACATACGATCGCGAGCTGTTGTCTATCTACATGGCACTGAAACACTTCAGGAAGATGTTCGAAGGGCAACATCTCACCGTATTCACCGACCATAAACCGCTGACCTACGCGATCAACAAGCCGCCGTCTGACAACGACACGCCCCGACGAACGCGTCAACTACTTTTCATCAGCGAGTTTACAACAGATGTACGACACATCAGCGGGCAAGATAACGTCGTCGCAGATGCTCTGTCACGGATAGAAGCTATCACTTGCCCCGCCCCCATCGACTACAGGGAGCTCGCCGCTGCACAAGAGACGGACACACAAATTAAACCGCTACTGCTACAAAGAAATTTGCAACTAAAGAAGATGAATATACCTAACTCAAACGAGATGATTTACTGCGAGGTATCTACATCACACGTTCGACCCTACCTCCCTGAAGACTTTCGTCGCATCGCATTTAACGCCGTGCACCACATAAGCCACCCAGGCATTAGAACCACGCGCAAGCTCATGCAAGAAAAATACTTCTGGCCTTCCATGAACACGGACATCGGCAACTGGGCCAAAACATGTACTTCGTGTCAACAAGCGAAGATTCAAAGACACACATCGAGCAACATAGCGACCTACCCTCCATGTGACCGCTTCGAGCACATCCATGTTGACATTGTTGGGCCGCTATGCACGACAGCTCAAGGGTATCGCTATCTCGTCACTATAATCGACCGCAAGACTCGATGGCCTGAAGCCTTACCCGTGCAAGAAATAACCGCCGAAACTGTAGCGAAGACTGTGTTCGAGGGATGGATAAGCCGTTTCGGATGTCCGGCCAGCCTCACCAGCGACCAAGGCCGCCAATGGGAAAGTCAACTTTTCTCTGCACTGGCGAAATTACTCGGCATTGAGAAAATACGGACTACTGCATACCATCCACAAAGTAACGGGATAGTAGAACGCTGGCATCGCTCACTCAAAGCAGCGCTTATGGCCCGTTTAGAAAACATCAACAAATGGACAGACGAACTACCTACCGTTCTATTGGGGCTACGAGCAGCGACGCGACCGGACACGGGAACAAGCGCAGCTCAACTTACATACGGGCGCGCACTTCGCCTGCCAGGCGATTTCATCGCATCTCCAGCAAGAGGGGTGTCAACGCGGCCAATGGAAATGACTCACAACTTCGTCAATCAGCTGGCGCAACAGATCAATGACCTCCGTCCGGTAGAACGTAAACAAAGCAGACAACGTACGATTTTCGTGCACAAGGACTTGCACACATGTGAATACGTCTTCATGCGTGTTGACGCTGTACGAAGACCTCTGCAGGCACCCTACGAAGGACCCTATCCGGTGCTACAAAGATGCGACAAGTACTTTTTACTACAATTGCCGGGTCGACAAGTCAACGTGTCCATCGATCGCCTCAAACCAGCTTACACTATGAGCGAAGAGTCGTCTGAGGAAAACATAGAACGGAGGACAAGATCAGGACGTGTTGTTAGACCTCCCGTACGCTTCGCTTGAGGGGGAGCACTGTAGCAGCATCGACACAGCGACTCATACTGAAGATCGAGAGGCGCGGCCCGGTTTATTATATGGTGTGAGACAGCCTATCATGCATTCCACTCGCACCCTCCGCACATCGTAATCGCCTTGCGCGATCCTTACAGGGTCAGCTATTTTGTATATATTGCATTATAATATTAAATAAACTGTCTCAGTTCGCAAATAGCAAAGCATAGTTTTTATTCATCAGCTACAGCATTCCCGCCTCAACACTAATTTAACAAAGTGCTCTTTGGACGTTTCCCACTGTGGTATTCTTACCATTATGCGTATCGCTCGCTTCTGACATATGAACGCCTTTTTAATATTATATTCATAGCTATGACCCCAAAACATGATGCTATACCGTAATTTAGATTCAACTAATGCATAGTAAACAGCTTTTAGTTGGTCTGAGCTTAGCTCATCTCTTAAACTTCTCAAGGCATAACACGATGAACTAATAGAGCTTTCAATTGCTACTAGCTCATTTTTCCAGTTAAGAAAACAGTCTACATGGACCCCTAGAAATTTGACTGTGTTTACTTGTTCGATTGTACTGTCATTAACATTAATCTCGAGAGCATCATCATTTCTGGCGGTGCTTTTGAAAAGCATGACATTTGTTTTGCTAGGGTGTAGATTATTTCCGCTGAACCACTCATTAAAAGCTGAAAGAGCTTTAACTACAATATTATTTAGTGTTTTCATGTCATCAGCATAAATAATCGCATTTGTGTCATCAGCAAATAAAACAAGTTTAATGTCCGGACTTTTATTAAGTATGTAGTCTATTATATCATTTGTGAATATGATGAAAAGAACAGGTCCCAAAATGGATCCTTGTGGCACTCCCATTTTTATTTTAGATATATCGGATTTTGCCACTTTTCCGTCCCATTTTTTACATATTTAATTTCAACAAATTGTGTTCTATTTTGTAGATAGCATTTAAATAATTTTAGGGTATTTTCTCTAACGCCGTAGTGTTCCAATTTGTTTATTAATAGTGTGTGGTCTACTGTATCAAAGGCGGAACTAAGATCCAAGAAAAGTCCAGCCACTTTCTTGCTATCATTGAGATTCTTGACAACATCATCGATCAGAGAGTCAATAGCATCCACTGTTCCAACGCCTTTTTGATATCCGAACTGCCGGTTACTAAGTATATTATTGCTAGCCAGGTGACAAATTAACCTGTTTTTCAGTAGTTTTTCAAAAATTTTTGATAACGTAGTTAGAAGCGATATAGGCCTATACATTTTTGGATCAGTTTTAGTGCCCTTTTTAAAGATAGGAATGACTTTTGCTATTTTCAACTGCTCTGGGAATATACAATTATCGAAACACAAGTTAAAGAAATGCATTAATGGTTCTGCTAAAATATCAACGTTGTCTTTTATAATACAAATTGGGATTTCGTCATAACCATACGACTTTTTATTATTCATTTTTGATACTAGCTTAGTAATTTCAGCAGATGTGACTTTTCTTAAGCTCATATTGTTTTCTACTCTTTTGGTGTTTTCAGTTAGATATGATTCTGATACAAGGTGGTTGTCGATAGTAGATTTTTTACAGTTAAACTGGTCTGAGAAAATGTTTGCTATTTTATTAGGATCATCTACAATCATCTCATCAACCTTAAGCATAAGTTTATCCTTAAACTTGAGATTGCTCTTATTGCGGTGTTTATTAACTACTTGCCAAATTGATTTGGGGATGTTGGTAGATTGACTAATTGCTTTTCTGATTGACAATCTTTGCAGACCTTTTATGACTTTGCGGTACTGATTGATATACCTGCGTTTGAATTGAAGAACAGAATTGTCAATGTTTCCTCCTTTAGCCGTACTGAGAAATCTCTTCATTTTACTAGATACTCTTAGACCCCTAGTTATCCATTTTATCTGCGTACCTTTACAGAGATTTACTTTCTTTTTACATTTCTGATAGCTGGAGTTAAATATTTCTGTAAATTTGTTTAAAAACGTGTTAATACCCACTCCTTGCCAATTTTGTGAAGCTATATTTTGTCTGAATATATTTCGACTAATTTCATTGAAGTTTCTTTGCTTTTTATATATAAATTGTTGTTTGCGTTGTCTCTGTTTATTATTCACAAATGAGCTTCTAAAAGTTCCCGAGATACCAGCATGCCCATCGGCCAAGTTATTGTGGTCTATATCAATATTGGTAATATCGTCATCATGAATATTTGCAATTATATTGTCAATGCAAGATGTAGAGTCATTACGGATAAAAGTAACAGTATCAATACAAGTTTTAAAGTTATAACATGTTAGGAGATTCAGAAAGTCCCTTTTTTGTTTATTATTCGTCATCAGATCAATGTTAAAGTCCCCTAATATAATTAATTTCCTGTTGAAAAAGTGCTCCAGTAACATCTCCAGCTGACTCATAAACGTATCTAAATTTTTGTCATTTGGTGTGCGATATATACAACAGATATTAAGATTTGTGTTAATATCCCTAATACCACAGATTTCAAAACACTGCATTTTGTACATTTTTTTGCATATTTCTAACTCTTCAAATTCACAATTTTCTTTTGCTAATATGAGTGATCCACCCCTTTTCTTTTTGACTCTAGTTGTGTATGAAGCCATGCTATAATGGGTCATATTGAAAAGTGGTGCAGATGTTTTATTTAGAAAATGTTCAGTCATACACACATAGGTGGGTTTATTTTCTAGACAGTGCAAGTATAACTCAAATTCGTCCTTCTTAGTACTTATACCACACACATTCTGATGTAACAAAGTTACACTTTGATTTAAACTTAATACAGCATTTTGTTTGTCCTTATCACATGCATTATTAACGAAAAAGCTCATCCGTATTGTCATTAACAGTGCAGGTGGTACCTTCAACTTCACCACGATCACAGTTAGTTAAGCTTAGACAGGTATCAGTCTGAATGCATTTGTTGGCGTAACTAACTATCGGCTTTGTATTCCTAGATGACTCTACATATTCTCTGTAATTATGATGATAAAGATTCTTAAGTATTTCCCGAAGCAATGCTCTACATTTTAGAAATTTATTGTTTTTGTGGATGCCAGTTCCACGGAAGTCTACAAAAGTAGCATGTTTGAAGTTATTGCATATTATTCTGATTACACTATTTAACTTAGCTTCATTTAAATACATACTGCTGCACACTTCACTAAAGAGGACATTTGTGTGTTGTAGCATGTTTAGGTAATAATACAGGAAAGACTGTAGTCTTAATGGATTTTTGTCAACCGACTTCGTTATAATTATGATGTAATCTTTTTTAGTAAAGTCTCTACAAATGTGGTCACAACCTTCCAGAATTTGATCCAGTGGAGCATTTGGTTTGAGTAATGAGCTCACTTTAAATCCTCCTCCGAGCAGATTTTGCAGAAACGGTCGCATACCTCTGCCCTCCGCGTCAGAAAACAAGGCCACTCTTTGCCTTGTATCGGGTTTTGTGTCCACTGAAGACGATTTAGATAAGTGGATAGTGGCCACGTCTTCCTCAGGCCGATATACTTTATTCTTACTGTCAGGGAAATTCTGAATATCTTTTGGAGAACTGGTATTAAATGAATTCTGTATGGTATCATTTATATTAGATGTTGCAACTTGACGGATTGTTAATAATTCAGCAGACTGGCACGTAAATTGATTGGGTGACGTTCTAGGGATTCCAGTTTGCAGGCTTGGTCTCACCCTTCTATAGTATGGAGATAGATATATTGCAGGGGTGGATTTTATTATATCATCTATTCCCACTGTTTTGTATATTTTAAGTTTGTTTTGACAGTCAGTTATTTCTTTCTTCAGTAGAGCATTTTCCATAGTGAGATAATCTATTTCGCCATTTGCAGTTTCTAGTTTTACCATTAATATATTATTTTTTTCTATCAGTTCTGACTGTTCTACGCAATGAAATTGCCCAAATTCAGTCAGACTCTGAGAACTCACATCCAATACTGATTCATTATGGTTAGCCGATATATTATTTACTTGTGTCCTTCTTATAGTGATATTATCATAGGAGTTATTCATTGTAGCCATTTAATTTTGTCTCGCCCTGTACGCCAAGTTTTTCAAATCAAATCAAATCAAATCAAATCAAATATTTTATTTGTCAAACATAGGTTTAGGTTGTTACAGTCGCTGAAGATCGCTATGTTTCGCCGTAAGGCATACAAATATTTTATAGTAAGAATAAAGTGCATGCAACATCATTAAATCATTTTCTATGACAAATCATCCCTGTATTTTGAATTAACATACATATACATGTATATTTATTATCATTATTATATTGTTGGATCATTTATGTATTCATTTATTGTATAATATGTCTTATTGATAAGTAATTTTCTCAATTCCTTCCTAAATAGTATTACATGTTCTATATTGCGCACAGTATCTGGTAGCTTGTTATAAACAATAGGTGCCATGCCATAGATATTATTTTTAAATAAAGCAGTATTATGTTGTGGCATATGAATTTTAGATTTATGACGTTTACTTAAATAATTATCAAATAGATTAGAATTTGTTTTGACAAAACTAGCTACCTCGTAAATATATAATGATGGAAACGTCAAAATATTTAGCCTCTTAAAATGAGGCTTACAACTATCTCTGCGACGTAAGCCACATATAGACCTTACACACCTTTTTTGAGCTACGAGGACTTTTTCTTTTCCTACCCCGTTACCCCAGAACATTTTTTAAACGGGAGTTACTGGTGGCTCCGTGTATGGTGGCTGGTATTGATTAACAGTAGCGCAATCGCTACTCACCAAGACTGTGGTTGCGTGTAGTTTATCTGTTCCTCAATAGGTGTCGCTTGTGCGAATTTTTATGATTAAGAAAAATGAAAAAAAAAAAAAAAAAAAATTGGTGATTCCTCGGACTCGAACCGCGGACCTCTGACTTAGGAGTCGCCGCTTCTCAGCACACGCCACCGGGCCAGTTATGAAATGGTGCGAAATTTTGATACCCTTCCGTTTATCTCGCGCTGCACGGGTGACATCTGTGTCGTATCATGCGCAACTGTCATGGGTTGCTCTGATTGGTGATCTTGAGGCGTCCTCTGTATTTGTATGCTAAAACGGTTTTCAATGTGATGTTTTTGCTTGAAAGAACTTATGCACTGATTATTTTCACATATTACTCATCACCATATCACTTATCACTTGGTAATATGATTTCTCTCACTGGGTCTTTGTTGTTTTTCTCACTGGTTCTTTTGTTGTCTATTGTTTACTGATTGATAATATTGCACCTCATTTATGATTTTTGTTTTGATTAAGATATCATTTACTCACGGAAAGTCACTGTTGCTTAATGTTTATATTTAGGTTATCACTTATTACGAACGATTGCAATGAAATAAACTCTGTTTTTAGCTTGTAAATATTTTTAAAATAATTTATTTGCGGAGCGTTAACTTTAACGATGTTTACGTAGCAGCGCCCTCTGGCGGAACTGACTGACTGACATATTAAAGCACAGCCCAACCCGCTGGGTATAGAGATTCCAAATTTCGCAAGTAGGTTTTTTATGAGGTCTGGGGGTGCACTGAGACAAGATTTTTAAAAATGTATCCCCTAAGGGGTTGAATGAAATGGGTGTCCGAAGTTTGTATGGGAAAATAAGATAAGATTAACTATTTTGTTAGAATTATCAGGGTGCGATGCTACGATACGATCTCCCGCTCGAAACACTGCCGGCTTACTGTAGGTAGGAAACGCGGTAGGAGTACGTGGACGTGGTAGGTAGGGGATTCCTGCAGCAGCGCTCATTTTAATCGATTTGGCGGCGCGCCTTTGACTCTGTTTCACGATTAACATGTCAACCCATCACTAAAAGGCGCTCGTGACGTCACAGTAGGTAGTGAAAAAGATACACGGTTGGTTCTCATACATTCGACCGTGTTTGCTGCGTCTATCTCGATATCTGGTCTGTGGCTAGCACTTAACCACAATAGAATAATACAAACAACAAATAATACAACACATACGTACAGTCACACCCTCTCTTTCACTCTTACCTCTTATAAAATAAAATAGGGTAATAAAAATAAGGTAATATATATGAACTCTCCTTGAAAATATTGTTGATAAAATAGCGTAGGTTATTTTTAAACAATTTTTATGTGGTTTGGCGCTACGTTATTTTAGTTTAAGTCGAGCGCATGGTTTGCGCTCTCTCTTCTTTCTTATGTGGAAGTAATTAAATCTTTTTAAGTGCTATGCTCTCGATATGCTATCGCTATGCGTTTCCTACATGATAATTGAGGCCCAGACAGCCTAGTTTCCTGAAAATATTGGCACATTAGAAATGGCAACACGAATGAAAAATCAAAGGTCGTACGTTACGAAGAAGTCATATGTTTGTTGGGAAAAGTCGTTCAAAATAGACTGGCTTTCAATACAAGATATAATATGTATTCAGAAATAACCTACAGTTTTTCATAAGGGATTATTATTATTATTATTAATTAATGATGGGTTGTATGGGTTGCATTATTAGTAATTTCTATTTATATCATATCATATAATGTCAATGAAATAAAACTAATATCTAAATAAAATATCATCCCTAATGGTATGGCGGTTGGCACTTGACAAGCCACCTCGAGCCGTACTACTTGTACGGCTCGAGCTTAACCGTCTGTCTGCTGTGTGTCGTACTACTAATCTGCCCAGTATCATCTAGGGGGGCGGAAGCTCAATCGGTGGCGTGGCGGGTGATTGGATCCAAGTATTTCCTGCAGATGTGAACAACAATCCCCCGCAGGATAGTGAAGAAGGCGGGCGCATAAGTATCCACCATGTTGAACCCAATTCTTTTGTTCGAGAATTTCAACATCGGGTCGAGCTGACCTTGGCGTTTCATCTTGATTTGTTTACCAATCAGTGAAGAAATAGCTGATGTGTGAGTCTGAGTCTTGACGGCTGTTTATCTACGTACGAGTAGATGGAGGAATGCTGCTGCAGTGCTGCACACCAGCTTCAGTGGATGTTCGTGTCTGGCAGCTAGTAGCTACGTTGCTGAGCGTACTCTTCTGCTTTTCTTCTGCTCAGATTCATCTACCTATCTAAGATCGTTGAATCCGTGGGTAATAATCCGTAAACAGAACACAAGCAATAACTTCAACACAAACCAAATTACTTTTTGCGTTTAATAACGTCAAACTATTCCATGGAATGAGCAGTTCTATGGCCGTTGAAGTCACAAATAGATGTGTTTATCTGAGTAGCACAGTAATTTCACTGTCAAAGCACTATCCGTGATGAATTAAATTTCTTGTTGACTGTCGAATAAACAGACATCTAACGGCGATATCTTGACGACCGGTTTAGCCTAGCGGGTAGTAACTCTGCCTACGAAGCTGACAGTCCTGGGTTCGTTTCCTGGTGAGGGCAAATATTTGTGTGATGAGCATGAATATTTGATTCTTAGAGTGGCGTTTGTGTTGCCGGACCGAACGGACGTGTCCCCCCGAGATCTCCCAAACGCATTTAAACAAACAATAGTTTTCATCCCCGGCGCGCGCCTTTTGTTCTGCCTCCGGAGGCCCGAAAACGAGCCTGGCTTATACCGCGTGTTACTGTAAGGGTTACCTGGGGAATGTGCGTGATCCATCTAGGCACCCCATCTGTGCAATACCACGCATTTCAGTGATTGTGATGATACTAGTGCGGTCAAGTGTAATGAATGCCCAGAGAACTGCGCGATACTCTTAGGCATCCCATCTGTGCAAGCCCTAGAATTTATTCTAGGCCAGGTGCACGTCTGAGCCACGCAGCGACAGGCCGGCAGCGAGCGACGCCTACGCAACACACCCTCAACGCTACTGCCTCCACCACCACCGCCGCTAAACACACCAACCTGGTGAGATCATTCCGATTAGGACATCATTGATAGTGATTACCTACCTCTAACTTTATTTCTCTCAGCACCACTCGCCGCCTGACAATAATAAACCACCACTTACCGCGGCCACGGTCGCCCCTATTGACTAAGGCATAATCACATTTATAGGTGCGTCATAGTAGTATTATAGTATCTGTGGTCATAGGCAGGATATAACAATTCCCTACCTACGCAATATCAAAATCAATTAATAAAACATTATTATAGCTACATATACTTATATTGCTTTGCCTGAAAATAAATTCGAGATAATTCTCCTCGAGATTTATTTTCTCCTCATCTTCGAAAGACCATTCAAAACAGTCATTAACAATAACCATCCACTAAACCCTGAAACTCAGTGAATAAGCCAACCCAAAACTTAACAATCCTAGAATTATTTTTATGTAGCTAAACTGCAAATATACTAAACCCGACAATAAACAAAAACTAAACATGTGCAGGCCATAAAAATGCCATCTCACCAAACTCCCAGAAACTAGACAAAACAATTGACTGCTATTTAGGAACAATTGAAAAAGCTTCGAAGCACAAAAGGCTCACAACGTTCCCTCACACATCTGGAACCCATTCTATGGTGTCAGCCCATCTTGGAAATACCGGGAAACATAAGAATAAAAATAGATCGTAAAAAGCCAAACAGCGTCTCTCATCGTACCGGCCGTACACCTCTTAGAAACAACCCACACACACACATTCATATTAGCTAAAATACCACGAGGCTTTCTCCTGTAGTAATATCTCACAATCTAAACTCTACCAATGCCCAGAGATGGAAACTGCCTGTTCCATGCAATTGCAGACAAAATCAACCATCTGTTTGGAGCGACATTCAACCATACCCACATCAGAAGCGACTTAGCTAGATACGTGGAAGCTAACAGCAATTATCCACGCATCAAACATGCGATCGACGCACCAAACGCAGAAGCTTTCACTGAGTACATAAAAAATCTCCACATACAGGGCACGTGGAGCGGTGAAGAAATTATGATAGCAGCCGCGGAGTTCTACGTAATAAGTGTAGCGATCCATCATACCTAAATACAAAACTAAGCAGGAACCGACCCAATAATAGTAAAACAAAACATAACCATTTCTAACTTTATCCGGTCCGACAAGCCCACAAAAATAAAACAATAATGCAAGCCCGTCTACTACATAACTGCATATTCTGAGAAACAGCAAACAATTGCACATCATAAAAGGATCATTTCACCATCTTCCAGAAAACAGGCAATTAACAAAAGACTTCCACTGATGAACAATAACAACAATAAAATCGGAGACTTTTTGTCCTAAGCGGCTCTCTACCGAGAATAAGGGCGCACGAAGATAGGCACAAACTTTGACAATCGCAACCCGTACGATCTGTTAATCGTAGACAAAGGTAGTTCAAATAAATCACGCTATATCTAAGTTCTTTCTTTCAACAACATCCCAAGAACATAACCTAATGGAAGCCTTACCAACGCTGAGATGGTAACTGCCTATTCACCGCAATTGCTGACTAAATTAATCACCTATGTCAATTAACATGCAACCACACTCACATTCGTAAGGACCTAGTTAAATATGTAGAAGAAAACGGCGATGAACAGAACAAAGCTCGCAATCACTGAGCCTGAAATCCTTAACAACTCACCACTGAAAATCTACGCAATTACGGTACTTGGGCTGGAGAGGAGATTATAATACCAGCTGCCGAATACTTTCTACTTAACGCAACAATCCACCAGCAAAACACACCATCGCTCACATTCACGCCCAAGAATCCAGCGGATGCAGTGAAATCTATCAACCTCAACGTCACAGGACACCACTACGACAGCGTTTACTTGCTTGAATCGCCAAATTTACCCACGGATCAAGCAACCGATAACCAAACTGATAACACCATACTTTCGCCGATACTTAATGCAACACCCATGACCTCCTCAGGGTCAACCATAACATCAACAGAAGACATCCCAGACAACACCGGATATACGATGATACGAAACAGCCCCATATGTAAACCACAAGTCACATGCGAGCGTATGCGCATTGCTACTTGGAAGGTTAGAGGATGCGCCGAAATAACTAAAAGACTCAACATTGACGCGGAATTGACTAACAAAAACATACACATAGCCTATATACAGGAAACAAACATGATACATATGTCAAAACACTATCTCTGGTATCTGTATGCTCGCATCGGACAAGACGCTATAAAGAAATACAGGAAAAAGGGAATTATAGGAACAAACCTCCTTCACAATATTGCACACAAATATTTTAAAAGTTACATCAAAAGAAAATGCATGTACAAGGGCGAGCTTGCCTCTAAAAAGAGATTTCTTCCAGCAAAACAAGGCATTACAGGAATTGCTATCATAAAAGGGTAGGCAGTGCACAATAATTACTATAACTAAAATGCCTAGGAATAAATTAAAATATCTGTAAAATACAGATAGCAAATACGAAATAATTACCGATATATACATAAACCTTACATATAATAAAATAAATACAATAACTTTTACGAAAGAGACATGTAGAGCTCTTTAATATGTTTCTTAAAAGAAAAAAGAGTCGGACTGTCTCTTATAGTGCAAAGAGGTGCGTTCCAGAGTCGGACCGCCCGCAGCCTGAAGGAGCGTTTATACGCAGCGCTGCTATGCCGCGGAGTAGCTAAAAGTGAATAATTAAATATCATCGGAGAACTGCTCATGGCAAACTTAGAAGTAGAAAGACGAAAATTCTTATAAGAGACCCCATAAACAACCAGTGAATTGGACGTAGTTCCAATACGAACCGTAAACTAAATCAAATATCTCGGCACATATATTACGGCAGGACATAGGACCCAATAAAAAAGAGGTGCCGGCAAGCCATATGCAATTCCAAGGCCCTAATGCATTTTATAAAGAAATCCAACATAGACTGAAATATAGTGCGCCTGATTTACAAAATGGTCACTGCACTGTTTATAAAATACGGACAAAAAGCGGCAACCCTCACTAAAGCAAACAGTTGACAGTCAGTATATGAACGCCTGATCCTCAGAGACATGTTTGAGAACGCCAGAAGCTATCCAAGATACCACAAAATTCATGACTGACTACAGGACAAAACGATATCCAAACGAATCAAAAACCACCGGATATGTTACTATACATATTCTGCGACGCCCACAACAGCACTTACTACACGCTCCATTCAAATACGAAGCAAGGAAGAAGAAAGCCGGCCGACTTATATACACCTGGAAAGATTTCCTTAAGCATGACATCAAACATCAAACACAGTTACTGGACAGAATCATCACACAACAGGGACGATGTCAGGATGGCCTAGAGGCAAATATACCGTATCCCAGAAACAGACAGCAAAAGCGAAACTGGGAACTTACCGGATAACCCAAACGAACACGACTCAGGAAACTCAACTATTAACAATAACTGAAAATAGAAGGAAAACAAGAACTTGAAGAAAACAACAGCTGCTCTCCAAATCCCACATCCTCCCCATTCCACATATCCTATATTGGCTTCAGGCTGAAGAGTCGGTCGATTGAATTCACTATCCTTCCCTTCCTACAGAGCAGGTCATTCCGCCCCCCCTCAAAACTTGTGCCCTCTGGTATGCCGGCCGAAAGACCGGAACAGGTTTAGAACCCTGGCTGGAGAAGCACCATTCATTCATTCATTCATTCGATGAGCATGAATATTTGATTCTTAGTCTTGGATATATTCGATGTATTTACATAAGTATTTATCTCTATTACATATATCGTCGTCTAGTACCCATAACACAAGCCATATTAAGCTTACTAAGGGCCTAGTTCGATTTGTGTAAGATTGTCCCCTAATATTTATTTATTTATCTGGGGAACGAAAAAACCGGTTCTGAACGAAAAAAACGGCTTAGTTTCGGTTAATACCTAGTAAGTAAAATAAGTATAATTTCATTTCGTACATACCTACATATGCGGTTTGCAATCAACATGAATTCTTTCAAGGTAGGTAGGTATTCACCAGGTAGGTGGGTCGCGAGGGTCGATGCATACTAAGTAATCAAGAAATGCATTGCAATTAATTAAGCAGACACCATACTATACAATTAAATGCTATACAGGGTAGCCCATTTCAAAATCGCAAAATATAAGAGACAGAAGTTTTTGGTGAAAGAATATATATATGTTGCTATTAAAGATAAGTGTCTGGGAATATATATCAAATTCTAAAACTACCTCCCAAAAGTGGATACAATGCAGGTGTATCTAAGCAAAGTAATTTTTAATTGAGTATTGTAAAACTCATATGGAGTGTATGGGACATTGAATCATTTTATTTATAAAAAATAACACTTTCGACTCTTTTGCCTTAAGACTTTACTTCCCAGAAATTCATCATTATGACCAACACTAAAGCATAATTTAAAAAAAATACCCAGCATTTTTTAAATCAAAATCTGCGGGTTCTTTTTCCGCTTGGAAAATAGCTATTTTTTAATCGATTATTGAACTTTTTATTTTTGTCAAAATCGACGTCGTCTTCATCCTAACAACAAAAAAATTATCTCTTATAGTTTCTGATTCCACCCTACTGACTATTCGAAAGGGCTAACCTGTACATTGTGTACCTGTATAGTTGTATACTCGTAGGTAGCACGTGTATCTTGCAGTTAAGTTAACCAAAGGTGCAGGTTCAGTAAAAGATTGAACTAAGAATAATTCACGGAAGTCCTCTACAAGATTCCGGGACGAAAACATAAAACAACACTAAATAAGTATAAACTTTCAGATTATATAGAAAATATAATATCTAGTTTAAAAGTAGGGCGTTTGTGTTGCCGGACCGAACGGACGTGTCCCCCCGAGATCTCGCAAACGCATTTAAACAAACAATAGTTTTCGTCCCCGGCGCGCGGCTTTTGTTCTGCCTCCGGAGGCCCGAAAACGAGCCTGGCTTATAGGCTGGCTTATACCGCGTGTTTCTGTAAGGGTTACCTGGGGAATGTGCGCGATCCATCTAGGCACCCCATCTGTGCAATACCGCGCATTTCAGTGATGATACTAGTGCGGTCAAGTGTAATGAATGCCCAGAGAACTGCGCGATACTCTTAGGCATCCCATCTGTGCAAGCCCTAGAATTCTAGGCCAGGTGCACGTCTGAGCCACGCAGCGACAGGCCGGCAGCGAGCGACGCCTACGCAACACACCCTCAACGCTACTGCCTCCACCACCACCGCCGCTAAACACACCAACCTGGTGAGATCATTCCGATTAGGACATCATTGATAGTGATTACCTACCTCTAACTTTATTTCTCTCAGGACCACTCGCCGCCTGACAGTAATAAACCACCTTTGCCGCGTCCGCGTCGCCCCTATTGACTAAGGCATAATCACATTTATAGGTGCGTCATAGGCAGGATATAACAATTCCCTACCTACGCAATATCAAAATCAACTAATAAAACATTATTGTAGCTACATATACTTATATTGCTTTGCCTGAAAATAAATTCGAGATAATTCTCCTCGAGATATCTTTTCTCCTCATCTTCGAAATACCATTCAAAACAGTCATTAATAATAACCTTCCACTAAACCCTGAAACTCTGTGAATAAGCCAACCCAAAACTTAAAAATCCTAGAATTATTTTTACGTAGCTAAACTGCAAATATACTAAACCCGACTATAAACAAAAACTAAACACGTGCATGCCATAAAAGGCCATCTCACCAAATTCCCAGAAACTAGACAAAACAATTGACTGCTACCTATTTAGGAACAATTGAAAAAGCTTCGAAGTACAAAAGGCCCACAACGTTCCCTCACACATCTGGCACCCATTCTATGGTGTCAGTCAGCCCATCTTGGAAATACCGGGAAACATTAGAATAAAAATAGATCGTAAAAGGCCAAACAGCGTCTCTCATCATACCGGCCGTACACCTCTTAGAAACAACCCACACACACATTCATATTAGCTAAAACAGCACGAGGCTCTCTCCTGCAGTAATATCTTACAATGGAAACTCTACCAATGCCCAGAGATGGAAACTGCCTGTTCCATGCAATTGCAGACCAAATCAGCCATCTGTTTGGAGCGACATTCAACCATACCCACATCAGATGCGACTTAGCTAGATACGTGGAAGCTAACAGCAATTATCACGCGTCAAACTTGCGATCGACGCACCAAACGCAGAAGCTTTCACTGAGTACATAAAAAATCTCCACATACAGGGCACGTGGGGAGTTGAAGAAATTATCATAGCAGCCGCGGAGTTCTACGTAATAAGTGTAGCGATCCATCAACAAAATGACCCATCAATCGTATATAGCCCCCAACAAGAATATAACGCAGTCGGAACTATCAACTTGACCTTTTCCGACAGCCACTACGACAGCGCATACATAATAGAGCCCCAAAACGTAAACAACAACCTATCAACAACCAGTCAAATCTACAGCATCTCACTTTTCCCATACCAAAATACAGCGCGACAACCAAAGTACACTCAAGTTCCACCCGCCCCAAAACCAGATAATATGATAGCGGTAAATCTAAACACCTTCGCCCGGCCTACCCAAAATACACAACTCAAGATAAGATGACCAATGACTTTGATACTTACCGTACCGACACATCCACTCACACGCCACAAACACATGCATCCCCCTCCGCCGGGTCAGATACAACCGGGTACTTCATCTTTAGGGCCTTGTTCACGGACTGAACCTCGACCCGAGTCACGGACCTAACTAATATGCACTAATGAAGTGAATTGAAGTAGGTGATATCAGTGCATTGAGTCTCACTATCTGAGCAACAACCTGGTGAGATCGCTGCGATTATGATAGCCCTAACTCAGATCAAAAGGCAAAACGAACTCTATATCTGGCAGGTAACCCCCTTCGTAATGCTAAATACCATTTCATAAACAGATACCACGCTCGCTTCAAATTACTACGCCAACTTCAAACTATCCCACAGGCACAGTGCCGTACTAGTAGGTAGGAGATAGGTATACCTAAATACAAAGCTAGGCAGGAACATACCCAATAACAGTAAAACAAAACTTAACTATTTCTAACTTTATCCGGTCCGACAAGCCCACAAAAATAAAACAATAATGCAAGCCCGTCTACTACATAACTGCATATTCTGAGAAATAGCGAGAAACAGCCAACAATTGCACATCATAAAAGGATCATTTCACCATCTTCCAGAAAACAGGCAATTAACAAAAGACTTCCACTGATGAACAATAACAACAATAAACTCGGAGACTTTTTGTCCTAAGCGGCTCTCTACCGAGAATAAGGGCGCACGAAGATACGCACAAACTTTGACAATCGCAACCCGTACGATCTGTTATTCGTAGACAAAGGTAGTTCAAATAAATCACGCTATCTCTAAGTTCTTTCTTTCAACAAAATCCCAAGAAGATAACCTAATGGAAGCCTTACAAATGCTGAGATGTTAACTACCTATTCACCGCAATTGCTGACCAAATTAATCACCTGTCAATTAACGTGCAACCACACTCACATTCGTAAGGACCTAGTTAAATATGTAGAAGAAAACGGCGATGAACAGAACAAAGCTCGCAATCACTGAGCCTGAAATCCTCAACAACTCAACATTGAAAATCTGCGCAATTACGGTACTTGAGCTGGAGAGGAGATTATAATACCAGCTGCCGAATACTTTCTAGTTAACGTAACAATCCACCAGCAAAATACACCATAGCTCACATTCACGCCCAAGAATCCAGCGGGTGCAGTGAAATCTATCAACCTCAACGGCACAGGACACCACTACGACAGCGTTTACTTGCTTGAATCGCCAAATTTACCCACTGATAACACCATACTTTCCCCGATACTTAATGCAACACCCATGACCTCCTCAGGGTCAACCATAACATCAACAGAAGACATCCCAGACAACACCGGATATACGATGATACGAAATAGCCCCATATTTAAACCACAAGTCACATGCGAGCGTATGCGCATTGCGCCGAAATAACTAAAAGACTCAACATTGATGCGGAATTGACTAACAGAAACATACACATAGCCTTTAAACAGGAAACAAACATGATACATATGTCAAAACACTATCTCTGGTATCTGTATGCTCGCATCGGACAAGACGCTATAAAGAAATACAGGAAAAAGGAAATTATAGGAACAAACCTCCTTCACAATATTGCACACAAATATTGTAAAAGTTACATCAAAAGAAAATGCATTTACAAGGGCGAGCTTGTCTCTAAAAAGAGATTTCTTCCAGCAAAACAAGGCATTACAGGAATTGCTATCATAAAAGGGTAGGCAGTGCACAATAATTACTATAACTAAAATGCCTAGGAATAAATTAAAATATCTGTAAAATACAGATAGAAAATACGAAATAATTACTAATATATATGTCACCGGAAAATAATACGATCCGCAAGTTTATAGATTATATTAGGCTAGGTTAGGTTAGGTTAGGTTATGTTAGGTTAGGTTAGGTTAGTATATTTATAAATTTGCGGAAAAAATATAAGGAAATTTATAAACTTGCGGATCGTGTTATTTTCCGGTGACATATACATAAACTTTACATATAATAATATAAATACAATAACTTTTACGAAAGAGAGGTAGTGATGTTTCTTAAAAGAAAAAAGAGTCGGACTGTCTCTTATAGTGCAAAGAGGTGCGTTCCATAGTCGGACCGCCCGCAACCTGAAAGAGCGTTTATACGCAGCGCTGCTATGCCGCGGAGTAGCTAAAAGAGAATAATTAAATATCATCGGAGAAATGCTCATGGCAAACTTAAAAGTAGAAAGACGAAAATTCTTATAAGAGACCCCATAAACAACCAGTGTATTGGACGGAGTTCCAATACGAACCGTAAACGAAATCAAATATCTCGGCACATATATTACGGCAGGACATAGGACACAATAAAAAAGAGGTGCCGGCAAGCCATATGCAATTCCAAGGCCCTAATGCATTTAATCCAACATGGACTGGAATATAGTGCGCCTGATTGACAAAATGGTTATTGCACTGTTTATAAAATACGGACAAAAAGCGGCAACCCTCACTTAAGCAAACAGTTGAAAGTCAGTTCTTGACTAAGAAAATATGAATGCCTTATCCTCAGAGTCATGTTTGAGAACGCCAGAAGCTATCCAAGATACCACAAAATTCATGACTGACTACAGGGCAAAACGATAACCAAACGAATCAAAAACCACCGGATGTGTTACAATACATATTCTGCGACGCCCACAACAGCACTTACTATACGCTCCATTCAAATACGAAGCAAGGAAGAAGAAAGTCGGCCGACTTATATACACCTGGAAAGATTTCCTTAAGCATGACATCAAATACTACGGTGAAGAACACAGTTACTGGACAGAATCATCACACAACAGGGACGAAGTCAGGATGGCCTAGAGGCAATTATACCGTATTCCAGAAACAGAGAGCGAAAGCGAAACTGGGAACTTACTGGATAACCCAAACGAACACGACTCAGGAAACTCAACTAATAACAATAACTGAAAATAGAAGTAAAACAAGAACTTGAAGAAAACAACAGCTGCTCTCCAAATCCCACATCCTCCCCATTCCACATATCCTATATTGGTTTCAGGCTGAAGAGTCGGTCGATTGAATTCACTATCCTTCCCCTCCTATAGAGCAGGTCATTCCGCCCCCCCTCAAAACTTGTGCCCTCTGGTACGCCGGCCGAAAGACCGGAACAGGTTTAGAACCCTGGCTGGAGAAGCACCATTCATTCATTCATTCATTCATTCTAGTTTAAAAGTTTAGCACTCACCGCCGTACTTAATGAACCCTTAATCAGATTCCAAGTTTGAATTTTTATACAAAATCGTTCACTAAGGAATCAATCATTAAACCACTCTGGGTATGGCGGTTAGTAGGTACTATTAGTACTATACGATTACTCATTATTTCTTTTATCTACACACGTATCATAAAACCTCTTTAATGCGTCTTACAACCGCACGCAAAGACGTGCATAATGTAAAACTATTTGGTAAAAAATCATTTCTTATCTGAAAATTTGTACATTATGACCATATGTGTAAATTTTCTACATATTATAACATTCAAATTTCGAACGCCGACGCCCGCCTGCGTGCCGCTCCTAGTTTGTCTGTGAAGTTGGTACTACAGAACAACCTAACCAACTGCAGAGATTATTATTATTATACATTGCTTCATAAACATCACAACAATACTTACTTTATAGTAGAAAAAAAGTAATGTACCGTAGTCATATTTTGTGTATTATAAATTACACACAGGATTGCTCGTATTTTTCCAATATAAAAAATTGCAACTTTGTTTATTTTATTATGTCAAATGCCTTAACTGTCAAAGACTCAACGTCAAAACCCATGGATGAGTGAAACTCTTTGCTTTCTTACTTACTATGTCAAAACCCGATAAATATCATCTCATAAACCTAAACCATAATTTAAATCATGTTCAGGTGTTATGTATGTAAGTACTTATGAGTAATGTCTATGAATTTACCAAGTCTACGTTAAAAACTAATTTCAGCGACTAAAACTGAGAAGTTTCGATCGGAAAATATAATAGTAGTACTGTACTAGATATCAGTTAGGAATTCTAGGCCACGAGCCTGACTCTACCGCTGGAGTCTAGTAACTATGGCTCTATCTTATTTGCTTATAAACCCAGGCCCGAGGTTTGCATGGAGATGCTAAGAGGCTTTATATTTTTATCTAGAATAAGCAGGCATTTTATCTAGGCTAGCTGGAGAAGGAAAACATCGTGAGGAAATCTTCGTATATTCAGGGCTGCGGCGACGAGTCAGCGCCCTGTCACGCGAAATGGACAGACACTAACAGACATAAGCCTGGGCGTTAGAATAGAAGGCTTGTTTCCGTGTTCAAAGAGCATACATTAAACGCTGGACTACCTTTAGACATTCCCAATCCATACAATCATAAAATAAATGATACAGTGCATTCCAAATAACTTTTCTCTTCGCCGTTAAGTTGGCTATAGTGCGCAACTGTAAAAAACAGGTCAAGTGCGAGTCGAACTCGCTCACGAAGGGTTCCCTACCACCGTACCATGGTAGGGATGGTGTGGAGTGAATAGTTTGGTTTTACATAGCAAAATGTTGTTTACAAAGTTATCGGTGCGGCTACTTTCACACTCCATGTACTTAACCAGGTGCATTCATAAGTTTGTACGTGGTATTGAAATAATTTGTGTATGGGAGACCTTAAATATTTATTCAATTCGGTTTTTAGTCTTTGTTGTACTAGCGGCAACAGAAATACATCATCTGTATTTCAATAGTCTTACTATCATAGTTCCTGAGATACAGTCTGGTGACAGACGGACTAACGGACGGACAGCGGAGGCTTAGTAATAGGGTCCCGTTTGGCACCTTCCGGGTACAGAACCCTGAAAATGGAGAAAAACAATATCCGCATGCAAGAGTCAGATCACAATTCCGCACTTTAAAAAAATTAAATAATGGCTCAAATACCTAGGAATTAAATAAATTACTTAGAACTAAATTTATCCACCACACTATCTTTTCAAGATTTTCCGACAAATTCAAATAAAACACGTTGTAAATAGCTAATTAGTGACTCAGAATTCACTAACTATAAAAATTGGGCTACGACAAGTTCTACTTATTGTTTTCAAGCAGTCTTAAAATAATCATCACATCGGAATTTGCCTGGAAACTTAACATTTGGATGCTTATTATGTGAAATGATGTATTCAATATACATATTTTAAATTCTACACAGGTACCGACGAATACTACAACAAGTACAAGTATGTGACTTTTTTCCTTTAAATATAAATTCTGTTATTGCTATGGGTGTCTCATTGTTGCTATAGGTTATGTTTACTTCTGGTGAAATAGCTGCCACATCGCTGAAACTATAGCTAAACAAAGCCAGTGGGTGGTACTACGACCGCGTAATTCTGATCGTCCAATGAACCCAATCGACGATAATACATACAACGGTATCATCGCCGCGTTCATGTTTCGTGTGGGTTCATTTGATTCAATGAGATTTATATTATGAATGACCGCAGAAAATATGCCACGCTACTAGATACCTTATATTCTAGAACCCAGAATACAACAAAAGTTAGTAGTAAAAAAGTGTTACCCAAAAGTTAGGGAATATATTTATATTAGTGACTGAAATATAATACCTCAAAATTATCAAGGCATCAAAACTATATCTGGTAAAAAAAAGTTAATATAATGAAAGCAATAGTGTTTTTTATGACTTTGATGGTGTGAAATGGGCATGTTTTATTTTAAACTTCCAAGCTTCAAAGTCCTTTGAGGTTTGGTGCATTGTGTACTGATGCTTTGAAGAAAGTTGCTGAATAGAAAAACTTCGTCATTGGGATTATAAAATCTTAGAAATTACGTAAAATTTTTATTGGAGAATTAATTGCAACATTTGCAACATACTCGCTGGTAAAAGATAATAATATTTGTGGACGATTAAACAAATAAAGATTTGTCTGCGGAGCCTCAAAAAATATATTATTTAGATGAGAGCTATACACCGTGAATTTTTGTATTTTTTTCCTCGTGGCGTAGAACTTAGATCTCAGCATTACAGCTGATTTGTAGTCAGTTAAAATTTTAAATGATAAATTAAAAAAAAATAAGTTAGAAAGGATCCCCAAAAGTTGAATTGAGATCGAGTTGAAATCGTATTGCAAATGAGATTGGAAGCGCGGGCGCGTCGACTTTGTATAGACAGTACAAGGTAGGTACTACGCTTTGGCAATGGAGCACTGCTACTTGTTCTCATAATTTCGAGTTTATACTTTTAAAAGTTTAAATATGTATATTTTTTTTAATTTATGTTCGTAATTTTTTCAATATTTTAGCATTAGTACTACTGATACACAGTTGCTAACCTTCGGTAACAAAATGAATAAAAATTCACCGTTAATACACTCATAGTTCAAAGTAAAAAAAAATGCTGGCAATCAATCAACACTAATGGAATAAGGCACGATGTATCAAAGAAAAGCGTTGGATTATTATAAATGCCAGAAATGCAGAGGGTTTGGTTCCTAACGCATTACTTATATTTGGAGGATCTTCTAATTAAAGCTTTGGTTATTGGAATGGTCACGAAGTGGTTAGGCTCCTTACCACTGTGACCTGACCCTAATAGGCTGATCTGGGGTATATATAGGGAAAAAAGTGACAGATTGTAACTTGGGCACAATTGATATAATGATGGGCATCGGTCCGAGACCTGGATACATTGTGTTGTGTGATTACGTTAAAAAAGTAGAGCAAACATACTTTGAACGCATTACTCTCTATGACAACAAACTTTTAAGTAGTTTTTTTTTGTACAGATTAATATTTGGCTTGTGTTAAAATGATTACCAAAAACGCACCTATTTTACTACCAATAAATTCGAAATGACTGCCAGAATGAGTAAATGATCACCAAATTATGTTTGGATAAATGATCACACAATTTATTTTTATGTTTTGTGTACTTAAGTTTATGTTTTAAGTATTTTTTGTTGTTCTTACATGTTCAACCTAACACGAAAGTTTTGTTTTGAAAGCCTTTTTGAGGTTTGACATCAGTATATTATGAGACATTTGGCGTTTGTTTTATAAAAATGGACTAAGCCATGTCCTACCTGGAGGAGCCCACTTGGTATGGTTTGAAAATATTACTTGGATTTTTAGAATACAGGTAGCCGAAAGGTAATGGTGTTATATATTTTCAAAACCAGCTCATGAAGCCCTGTCATTTGATATTCAAATCCAATACAAAAAAATATGACATCTTTACTTAGGTATCCTATTCCAGTCACTGATAATAATGATAAGATATGTTTTCCCTTAATTTTGGGTAACACTTTTTTAACACCAGCAAGACTGATTTTATTGCTACATAACGGCGAAGGAAAAAGTTATTTGAAACGTAGTCATAAACATACACAAAAACATACAAAAAATGCTTATGCACCAACTGTGCTTGTTCTGTTTTTGTATCGTTCGTATTTCGTTAAGCATTGCAGTTAATGCGCTCATTAATCATACACGAGGATCATACATAGGCACAGTTGTGCCCTTGTTGGGCTGATTCAACAATTTACATGACTATCTCTATTTCCATAATCAATAACTACATAATAGGTATATTATATTATATGCATTGTAGTTGGACTGACATTCCCTCAAGAAATTCCACGCTTATCTTGGCATTTATTCCTTCATTAGATTCAATTGCTAAGGTTTCATTGAACCAATAACGTGGCTCAATCTGTTTTACGGCCAATTGATCCAACCGATGCCGATGTGTCTTGGACGACTCGAATACCTATTGACTTTAAGGGCGGCTATCGACGATATATCGTGGAGCAGAGATTCACTTTGTTTGTGGTAATAAAAAATATACTTATGTAAATCCAATGGAATATGCCTTCTAAAGTCCTTAGATAAGGCTAAACCTAAACATGTACCTAAACGTCGCGTAAAAATTCATACTCTAACCCCTCCCCCCACAAATCTCCCTAAAAGCTGACGTTAATAGGACAAAATCCTCGGATTCTCAGGTGAAGATGGGAGTCCCACAGGGATCTATTCTGGGTCCATCCCTTTTCCTCGTGTATGTAAATGATTTGCCATTTATGGTACAAAACATGTCAGAGATAGTATGATTTGCAGATGACACATCACTATTTTTTTAAATTAGGAGACAATAAAATTACTTACAGGAAACAAATAATGTTCTCTCAGGGGTTCTAGACAGGTTTACTGCCAATAACTTGCTTCTGAATTCAAAAAAGACAAAGTACATAAAATTCACTTTACATAATGTAAGGCAAGTTGAAGGTATCATTGTATTGGGGAAAGACAAACTAAAACTAGTAGATAAAACTGTATGTCTCGGCACCACTATTGATGCCAAACTGCAATGGGGTCCTCCTATTGTAAAATTAGCAGATAGACTTAGCTCCGCAGCATATTCTGTTAAAAAATCAGGGAATTGACTGACATTGCAACTGCTAGGCTTGTATATTTAAGTTCTTTCCATAGCATTATGTCCTACGGAATAGTACTATGGGGACGGATGCTGACATTGAGACCATCTTCATTTTGCAGAAGAGAGCGATCCGATATATTTATGTCACCTTAAGATAGTTAAAACCGTTAGTTGATAAGTTAACGGGTTAGTTGATCAACTATCGACAGTGAAGATTATTCGGGGGCTTCGCTGTGCTCGCCCCCTCTTGTCTTCACTTAAGCTACCGTAGTGTTTGCCCTGGTATTTTGTTTGAAATTCAAGTTTAAACCCGTTTACTATTGAACGGTTTTAACCGTTAGTTTATCAACTTATACGTCATATAGTAAGCAGTACGCTACTGTTTACTATCTGTCGATAGTTGACCAACTAACGAGAAAAGAACATTAGTTTATCAACTAACGGTTTTGACAATTTTACGGTGACATTTATAAGCTAGGTAGTAGAGAGTCTCTGAGAGATGTCTTCAAAGAAACAACATCCTAACAGTCGCAAGTCAATATATCTATGAAAACATAATGTATGTGAGGAAAAATATCAGTAGCTTAAAAATTATTGATAGCCACCATAATGTGCAAACTAGAAATAAACATAAGCTTTCTTTTCCAATATTCAGACTCACAAAAGTTAGTAGTTTTTTATGGGACACTGTATATACGCTTCTACAATAAAATTCCGTAAGAAATACAAAACTTAATTGAAGGTCGATTAAAAAAATTATAAGGCACAGGAATAAAAATCTTTGAACGTGAACTTGATCCTCACCTGATGTTTATGGAAAAAATCGCAAGGTAAACAAAAACATATTTCAAATCGGTACATCCCTCTTGGAGAAAACATATAAAATCGTAAATGTAAATTGTAAATCTCCTCCTTTTGTGAAGGCGGTTAAAAATAATTTGTTAGTTAACCTTAAATTGTCTGGATTGAATGGTTTTATGTGAATAAATAATTTTGGACCACAGAAGTTGACTGACAATAGAAGCGTACAAAATATTAACAACACTAAACAAAAATAGGTCGTAAGTGCCTAGCCAAACCGTAAAACATTTCAATATACCAATGCCGGCATCTAGCACCGACAATGCACTCTTTGTAATAAATTAAATTGTATTACACGTTAGTAAATTAACTAAATCTGTGAACGAGGAACGAATAAATTCGAGTATTCCATAAAATGCCAAATACTATTTTCCGCTGTAAACGAGAGTACCATTGGCTCTATGAAAAAGTCGTCCAGTCGTACGATTCCGGAGTAGGACAGACATTTTTGATTGATACGGAAACGCAAAATCGATATATCATGATAAGGGAATTGAATAGATAAGATAAAGTCAAACCGACATACCCGTATTTAGCATATGTTTACAAATAATGTAGAAACATGACGTATTTTCCCAAGGTGGCGATGGCGTGGTGTAAATTATTTTAATTTTTCATCATTATTAAAAGATCGTAAGAAATTGTGTATAACAGCCTAAAACTTGGCACAATTTTGCCTCTGCCACCTCGTTTGGGAAAGGAGTGACGCTATGATATGTTATATTGTTGTTTCAACATACGTACGTATCTATGTAAAAAACGAAATCTTTCTTCGAAATCTCGTACTTCTTGAAATCCTAGCGAGATAGCTTCCTATTATTTTCATCTAGGATCTGCAAGAAATACAATAATATGGCTTCATAGACACGGTACCATAGAAACGCGAGATGAATGCATGGTTTAAAAAATGCATCGCCCGGAGTCCGAATAGCAATATTTTGAGACCTTCCGGAAGGACGCAATTTTTTTCGATCACAGCACTTTAATCTTATATAGGGTTCAAATTGCATGATAAAATACAATATTTCTTTCCCTTTTGTGGATAAGAAAAATCAGTTGCTAAGCGACAGCGGCCTTCAGCAAGCGACGGCGCTCGAGTTTATATAGGGGCAGCGCGTTCACTCCCGGGCGGCTCCGGGCACCGACAATTCATAGGGTCGTCAACAGTTTGGTGACAGCTAATAAAAGGCATAAATTTCGACCACCCAACTTACGCATATATTTTAAATGAATGTACCTATTTAGAGGGTGTAACAAAAAAATGTCGTCATATTTTAAGGGGTTGTTAGAGACGCCATACTGAACAACTTTTAGTATGAATCCAGTTTGGTCAGAGCAACTTAATTATAAACAATTCTCCATACAAATCAGCTGACCGCCCCGGGCCAAAACGTATGGAGGAAAGAAAAATAAAGTTGCTCTGATCAAATCGGGTCATAGTAAAAGTTGTGATGTCACTAACAACCCCTAAAAATATAAATTTCATATTTCTGTTACACCCTGTATTAAATTATATGTACGCATCATATGTATCGCTGAAGACTGATTACCAGTAACTAAAAAAGATAGCACCAAAGATTTATTAATTTACTTACTTTTTTTAATCAGTTAAACGAACTCTATAGCGGAACATAGAGTTCTTTAAACTGTGTTAAATAGTTTCAAAGTTTCGTAATTATCATAATTAAAAAGTTTGATTGTACAGTATACCTCCAGTTTTATTTTTAAGGCACTGGCCAAAAGTCTATTACCTCTGGTGAGTACTCATGACGTGCCCATTCGGGGCCAAGGTCTTCGTACTGCCAGAAGAACCGGTTAAATTTCATACAAAACACTTACTGCCGGCAGGACTTCAGATCGCTTCCGGAAGGAGGTTTCGCATATACAACCCGTTTTTCCGGAAACGCTTCCAGCATGACAAACCATCAGGCGATCCATCATTAAAATCTAACGTCCACTTGCACGACATTCACTAAACTCATGCATAATGATGTTTTTTCTCGATATCATCTGATCGAAGACATTTTGTTTGTTTGTTAGTTTTCTTATAAGGTTATTGCTATCGCAAGTTTTATATAAAATAATATTTAGATCGTTTGAAACTGAATTTATAATATACAGAACCAACTAGATCGTATCTCCTTGTTTCGTAAAGTAAAAAATAAGTGAGGCCTTTCTTAGATCTTACGTATACCATTTTTTTTCATAATTTTGAACAACAAAATATCGTCATGCCTTTTCCCATTCGGGTTGGCATAGCCACAACTATGTCCACTTTTAGCCAAAATATTGATAATCTTGATACTTGAATCCAGCGGTGGTATGAAAAGCTACGTGCGTTTTTCGCAATTGACCTTTTTTACAAATTGTTAATTTGCATATATTATGCATAAATTGTTTTGGTGTTTATGGTAGGTTAGTCTCCCTGTCAGAATAACAGCCTATTCATTCTTCCAAGGTTCTAGAACGTCAGTATAAGAACATAAAAAGTCACAAGTTTTTAAAAACAGCGAAAAATACGTTATGCTGAAAATAGCAAGATAATTGCAATCACTAATGTTGCAGTTTTTTTGAAAAGAGTAACTTTTTCACTTATTATTTCAGCTAAGTTTGTTCGAATTAACTAACAGGGTGACATTAAATTAGCTGACCATATATTGGGGAATGATAGTACCCATCAATATGAACAACTTTCCCCGAGAAACATATGATAGTGAACGAATAGTAACTTGTTATCAGCTGATCGGGTCAATGCACTGAGTGCCGAAAACTCATTTCATTTGCGACCATATGTTTCTTGGGGAAAGTTGTTCATATTGATGGGTACTATCATTCCCCAAAATATGGTCACCTAATTTAATGTCAGCCTGTTGGACCATTCTAAATGAAAAAGTAAGGAGACAAACAGATAAACTAAAAGTCCTGACTTCTCTGAGGTGCGCCCGAAAAAAGGTCCCGTTTTTTGTTTTTTTTCGGAGCCTGTTAGAGACTAGGCAAAAAGAGTATATAATCAAACTTATAGGATATTTTATCAGCTATTCCTATAATTCGTCGTTGTCGATATGTAAGCGAAAAACCAATGCACGTTGGTCTCCTAAATAGTTCGAACAAAGTTCCGAAGTCCAACTTTCTGCTTTCGACCTTGCCATCTAGACCCCCCTTTTGGCACTCATTTACTAAGCTAATAGTTATATTTTTCCGTTCCAGGTATTTTGCCAGATAGAGATAACAAACCTGAAGATATTTATTTCCGGTTTTATAATGGGTAAGTAAATGGAAGAAAACGTCAAGCGATTGGGAGTGATTTATCGTTTCGAAGCGGAAACAACAAATCACTCCAAATAGCTTCAGTAATAGGAAAGAAGAGGGTATTACTACATTTTTATTTTCATTGTGGTTTTCTCTATTTGCAATCCTTTTCGTGTTGTGTAAAATACTTATTATAGTAGTTTATGTAACTGATACATAATGGAGGGCATTAAAACTCGATTTCATAATAATATCACTCGAGAGTTTTAATGCCTAATTATGTACAGTTGCATACACTAGTTTATCTACACACATATGATAAGCTCTCTTTGATGTGTTCAGGAACCGCATGTTCGACCGGCATTGTGGCATTGATAATTGCTCTGCACTTGTTTAGCTTGTTCAGTAGTGCCAACTTCACAGACAAACTAGGGGCGGCACGCAGGCGGGCGTCGGCGTTCGAAATTTGAATGTCATAATTTATCGAAAATTGATACATTATGGTCGTAATGTATCAATAGTCAGATAAGAAAGGATTTTTTCCCAAGTAGTATAACATTATGCTGGTCGTAACGTGCGGAGTGTAGATAAAATTCCATAAATGCCTCTACTCCATGCATTTATGACAATGTGGTATCAGGAAAACATTTTAATCGATGCTGGCTCTTCCCGTTTTGCAGGCGATCGTTTGAGGAGTACGTCGACGTCCGGATAGGTCAGGCTGTTAAGCTACTGGATACGAAAGGGTTCGAGTTAAACCGACCCACAGTAGTCTACGCTCATGGATTTATTGAAACCGCTACGCAAGAGAGCGTACAGGTTAGTACACGCGGTCGAAGGTCATATTCATGGCCTTCCACCTCTCGGAAGTGATTCCGGATTAGTCACTGTAACCGTAGAGAGATTAGTTTGCGCTTCTGTGTAATAGTCAAAAGTGTTCTCAGTCATCACTAATTATTCTAAACCATAGCGTCACGCCTTTTCCTGTACGGGTTGGCAGAGGCACAATCATGACCACGTTTAGCCAGTTATTCAATACTACATTTTGCGTGACAGGAAGCTAGCCCGTCGCCGCAGCTATGTAGATTATAGGTTTTTTCATGACGTTGTCCATCACCGTCGGAACTTCCGTTATTGTTTAAACCAATAAGGCAAATCCTCAAAAAAATGTAATTGCCTATTAAACAATAGGACAAATATGTTTGCGTTGCAATCTACGCTTTAAAACAAACAAACACAACAAAACACACTTCGTATATACTTTGCGTTCATACTTTACTTACCTTTTTAGCACGCTTTTATCAGGTTCACCTTTAAATAACTAAGGAAGTAAGTAACTATGTTAACAAATCTTGCAAGTTAAATTTGACCCACTTCCCGGTTTCCGATTGAGCTAAAATTTTGAATAATTATGTAAGTTTGACAGTGCACTATTATGGTACCATCGACCTGATCTGATGATGGAGCCGAATGGTGGTCACAGAAACTCTGTAGTAAAATAACGCAATCCTACCGACTTTGGGCTCTTTAGAATCGTCTCGTTGAGTAGTTGATGGATTAGTGAGGGTATGGAGCTGATCTGATGATGGGACCTGAAGGTGGATAGTGGAACTCTTCAATCGCAACTAGTAAACCCCTCGAGTTTGGACTCGTTTGATTTGTTTTAACGTTACACATATGTGTGTGTTTTTAAGTTTTTTAAACAACCAATTATTATTGACACTTGCAGGTCCTCGTGAGTGCATACTTAGAAGGTAGACCAAATACAAACATCATTCTGCTGGACTGGTCTAATATGGCCGCTGGATCTTATTTCATCAATGCTGCGAAGAACACAAAAAAGGTAGGTTCGTCACAGGCCCCACCAGGTTTCTTGGCCCGTGGGCGGGATCGCACCTCTCTCTCTCGCCCTTGTGTGCATATCTCTTGAACCCATGCGCTATCCCCTCCACGGGGCATTCAGAGAGCAAGAAACGTGGCGCGGGCTGTACCAAGTAATTTATCACGAAACACACTACACTACAAATATTACAATATTATTAATATCATCGATTGAATGAAGCCTCATGTCTCCGACCATTTGGTTACTTAAAAATATACATATTATTGTAGATAGGTGTGGTAATAAATAAGCTACATTTACTAACAACCTTGTTTGAAGGTTACCGCCTACTGGTTAAATTGATAAACTGGTTATAGGATTTTATATTGTTTTTTTTAAAATGTTCATTTAAATGAACCTTGTACCATTCTTCATTAGAGTCATGTTCATGTGTAATCATTTGCGTGCCATGTTATCGTAGTTTGTCTCTCATAAGATGCCGGCGAACAATGAAATTTCCATACAAATTTAATACCATAATAATTTTAAATTCGATAATATTTCAACGTCTTTATGCTGCTATTTTTATTAACACAGTATTTACCTAGGTTCCTGTTCCAACATTATCCTAAAAATATTTATCTACTTAAAAATATATGCGATTAAATTTCATATTTTTTAGGACCTAAACGGAGTATTTTCCACCTGTTTATTTTGTATTGAAAACTATACCGTTCATGTCCTAATACGGTATTTGACTGCTAGTCAAAATATATACTTTTTAGCAATTGTCAGAACGGTTATTTAGTTCATGAATTCTATGAAATACTAGCTTGTGACATCATAATCAAAAGCTGTCTTTTTAACACAAAATTGAGTTTATAAAATACAACTACTGGAAATATACAATTCTGATATTGTCAAACGTTTTTGTTGAAATAGGTTCAGCTTGAGACACGTTTCTAGAATTATTGGACTACCTTGTAAAATACCGTATAATAATAGAACCACAGCTTATAATGTCAATTTACTTAATGTCACATAGAAATTTAAAATATATTCAAGTTTCATTCATAATTTTCGGTATTAGTTTCGAAACACAAGCAAATTTCTCTGTATTTTTGTATAGCTATCTATCTCTCCATCCGCAAAGGGGGAACGGCGGCGGCGGCGCGGCGTACAGTGGGACGGCTTTCGAAATTGCGAACTTACGTGATTTTGTTAAATATCAATATTTTATTTGTGGCAATCGAAAGTCCTAATTAAGGCAATCTTATGTTCTTAGTGCACTTTTTGATGTAAATGTTATTATTTGCGAAAAAAAAACTATTTAATAAAAATAATGTATGAAGCGATATCTAATTTGCTCTTTATGTACCAACTCTTAAAAGTGCTCAAGCTGTTTTTTGTAGGCTAAATCTACGGGATTTTGTAATCCACAGAGTCGGAACACAAAAGGAGATTATGCAGTATGTCTTTATTTGACGCATACGAGTACCTGCTTACTTTTTTGGAATATCCTTCTCCATATTTTCTAAACTCTTTGTTTCTCGCTTCTGAAGCTTCTTTAGAAAGTTTTTCGATAGGCATTAACCCAAAATGTTCAATTATGTCTGTGCCATGTATTAGGTGCTTACCTATGAAATCATCGTTTTGTATGGGGAAATTGAAGAAATCTTTCAGTTTTTAGTACAAACAATTTAGCGTTTTTTTTAGTAATGACAAATCCTAATTTTATAAAACTTTGTGGTTGTGAGATAACATTTAGCTAACAGCAAATTTGATTTACTTAATATATGAACAGTGTCAGCTGTAAAAAAATATAGGGAATCTTATCATGAAAATGGATGACATTTAGGACGAACTGATTTTGAAGATTAAACTTTGGAAATCAACCTGAAAATTAAAATAAAATTTAATATGTAGATGTAAAACTTTGAAATTTACTTTCAAACAATAAAAAAAAAACATCATGCATGCTCAGCCCACATCAACCCACTACTGGGCATAGGCCCCTTCTCTAAAGCGCCAACCCCTACGGTCCTGTGCTATCCGCATCCATTGAGCTCCTGTCGATTTTAGTGTATCGTGGGGCCATCGGACAGGTGGTCTGCCCACTGGCCTTGTTGCTCCCCTTGGCCACCACTCTGTACTGCTTTGGTCCAGCGTCCGTCATCCCGTCTAGCCAAGTGTCCCGCCCATCTCCACCTCAGTCTCGTTATCCGCTTACCTACATCTTCCGTCGAATTTCGACGTTTGGCACGCGGTCAACGAGAGAGATACCTAACATGGAACGCTCCATTGCTCCACGCTCAAAAGCATAAATAATGCTATATTATTCACAACATATTTTGTATCGTTCGCAAATATTTGAGAATTGCTAAGAAAAATAGATAGCACTGTTAGTGAGCACTTGAAATCATTTATAAAGGCCATAAGTCGATCCTCCTTCTAGGCTTAAAAAAACTAAATAATGCCAGATCAACAATTAAGATGAAATACCACAAAATATGTTGTAGGCTTCCAGGTTGGCTACGATACGATACGATAAGGTACGATAGTAGTGTCTTATCTCTTTTAGAAATGTTAGGACAGAATTTGCCGTGCTTTGAGATCAATTGAGGACACATACATCTATACAACGCGTTATCTATTTCACTTATACAGTATGAATGAAATCACTGATAATATAATATTGTTTAAAACTAATGGCTCGGCAGGACGTGTTTGATAAAAATCCAGTCCATATTTCTATATGGCACTGAATACTGGAAAATACGAATGCTGGACTTCCTTTGACATATAGCACTTATATGCAACGTATATTTAAATGGAAGGAAACATAGAAAGTGCAAGAGCAAGGGAAGACCACCTGCACGCTGGTGTGGTGACACGCAGGAATACCTGCAGCTTGGTCTGCACGAGGCAGTACACGCAGCCCAGGACAGAAAAATATAGATCCTTGGTTAAGTCCCGTACCAACAACCATTACAGTCACGATCAGATGTAATGAATTTTATCAATAAATAAAGTCTATGTCTATGTATATGTCAATCCTCATTTTTGAAACGTAAAATTCATATAATTATTTTTAATTCGACTTAAACTTTTTATTTAAAACTTAAACATTGTTTATTGTATTTTTTTTAAATGCATTTTTCTGGCTCACTTATATGCACTTAATGACATTGAGTCACCCTTAGTGACGTCGAGTCATTTACGACTAAATACGTAAAGTGTGTTCTCTTCACAGACTTCGATGGTTCTCTTAATCGTAAGCAGCACTCATTTTCAGTTTTGTCATGTTTTGTCATATTAGCACTTATCTCGGAACAGATATAGTTTAGAGCTTTGCTGATAAATTAAAACTATGGTTAGTTTGGAAGTACTCCATCCATCTAGCAAGGTTTGGTAAGTGTGACATTTAAAAAGGTGCCAATTTAATCAGGCATTGTCTTTTTACCAGTATGATGGAACTATCGTGCGGCAATGAAAAATGGATCTGCAACTAAAACATTTGAGTGCAATGATTTTTTCCAACTTCAAATCTAACTTGAAACCGGATGCGCCGTTTAATCGACTTCGACCAGTCACGTCCACACGCATTACAAGACATAAGCGAATATACGGCACTTATAGACAGACAGAATTCATCTTATGATAATTCCTTAAGGGCTGAACAAGGGCCAATGGCATTGAGAATTAGACAAAGAAAACAAATACCCATCGCATCGCGTCGAAGCAGACTGACGCATGCTCCCGCGCAGATCCTCTCGGGGCAGCCCGAGCTCCGAGACCAAGAAAATTATAGAAAATATTACTAAACTCCTGTAATAATAACATTAAAAATAAAATAAAACAACTAAAAAAAATCCCTTTTTTTTACCTATTTTTGCGTGTAAGTTTCAAATAGGAAACTGATTTCGTCTCCGAGCGCTTGTTCATTTAGTTGAATAATAGCGAAAAATATGTTTAAGTATTAAATATAACAGATTACGGTAATTTTAAAAGACCATTCTTATCTCTAATAGACCTTTTATATCATATATTAATCCTACATATTTATGTTGTCTAGTTTAGCCTAGAATTGGAGCTAAAAATGCATTTGTTTGTTCGCGCCCCCTGGCGCTGGCCATATTTAATCCCTTAAACACCACTGATAAGTCACAGTAAAGCAATTATACGCAATTTTGTTAACCTTGATGACGCCATAATTCCAGCCTTTTTAGTTTAGAAACCAAACTACTGGACGGATTTCTAAATTTCAAAAAATGGGACCAAACTGGAAGGTCGCCCTTTCAAATAAAAAAAAGATTTTTGAAATCTTGAAATCGGTTCCTAAATAGCACGTAGTAAGTAAATAGTTTTGAGGTAACAAACATAAAAAAATACAATCGTAATGAGACCCCTCTCCTTTTTTGAAGTCGGATAATTAATAAATACTAACTCACGAGACAATAAAACACGAAGGTAGGTAGTTTAGGTCAATGTCAAATAGTTTATGTAGAACATCAAGGTGATCCTCACGTTTTCCGCTCTTTAGAACCCAGCTTTAATAAGTATAATAAAAGTGTCGTTCTTATATAGCCTCCTATTAATTATATACGTATTTAACTATGTATGTCCTTTGGTATCTATCTGAACATAGCAATAATTAATCAAATCACCAAAAATAACCATATTAACACACACAGCCGAGACGATAGACAAGTTCTGCTATACAATCAATTACAATTATTTAACCATCAGTATCAAAAGAGTAGTGTGTTTTGTGTTATCACAAATTGTTATCACAAATTTCACCATTTTTGGTGAAATGAGTTTATTCGGATAACTAACGGATACAAAACAGAACTGAGAAGATACAAATAGGCATAGAATATAACATCATTACAGAAATTTGTAAAGTATACTATTAAATAATCCCTGTCAATAAAAATATGAAAACATATGTAGGTATTTCTGTTTCACGAGATCAAACTGTCACCAAAGTATTCCTGCTCCATCCTCGCATTGAAAGGCCCTGACATGTTTTCGCGTGCCTCTTACTCTCATGGAAACTGCTCTTATAACTGAGATTTGTATTTTCACCTTCAGCCAGTACACTATTTGAGAAAACGCTTTTCCCCATTTCTCGTTAAGCTTTGATGCGTTCATTTCAATTTTCATTTCCTAGGACTCCATCGCATGAAATGACTAGTGGGGTGAATGAGGCTCTTAAGTGTTCAGTGATGATGACGCATTTTGAGTGTTTCTCTCGGCTATGTCTCTGTGCTGTTTTTTGCCAGGTGAGGTTGCTGTAAGAGGAAGCGTCAGCATTTACTATGCGTATGTCGAAGAACGCTTTCCTTGTAGGTTCCCAAACACTGTTTAGTAACAGATCCCCTATAAGTGCTGGTTGATTTATATTTGCATCTTGCATTATGGGTTCGATTGTGCCAGGTCCCCAGGCTAGTTCGGCCCAATTTTTACTGTCATCTCTGTGTTGATCATGTCCTTTTTATTAATCCTCCTTTCTTGCAGTGTAATGCGTGGTTTAGGTCAAAATTATTCTCTCCGCATCCGTCGCAGGCCTGAGGGAGGTTTGCAGGTTCGTGGGCGTATCTATAGCTAAAGCATCCCTAAACTGGGTAGCCGTGAGATCAGTATTATTTGCGGAGGTCGGGATGATAGTTAGCCATTGTGAAGAGTTCGTTTCAACGACTCTTTGTATACATCTCTTCATTTTATTTGTTAGTTTTGTGATAATGTTTACTACACTACATTTAATATTATTCTAGTCATACTCTTACTATGTTCACGTACGGCGTTCGTGTACGGCGGACAGACATCGGACTCTTAATATTATGTACCTAATCCTACTTTATCTCAGTAGTTGCGTACTCATTGGGTACTAAGCCTAAAAACGGATTTAATCATTCTATACAATGTCATGCCAAGTAACATAACATAGCGTCACGCCTTTTCCCATACGGGGTGGCAGAGGCACAATTTTGTGCCGACTTTGAGCCAGTTATTCAATACTCCATTTTGCGTGACAGGGGGCTAGCCCATCGCCGCAGAGTAATGAAGGTTTCCTCACGATGTTTTCCATCTTCGTTACAACGTACATATAATGTGATTAAGATAAATTAATTATCTCATTGGTACATGGTCAGGAATCGAACCTGCATCTCCTGTGTGAGAAGCATACGTGAAACCCATTAGACCACGGAGCTTGTCATGCCAGGTCTTGAAGGTTAATCGAAATTATAACATTTTGATTAATCTTCAAGACTTGGAGTATGCAAGAAGAGGCATATTGACCTTTCCACTCAGTACCTCTTGTTGTTTTTTTAATCTTAATAATAATTCTCAGCCCGCATGGACCAACTACAGGGCAGTGGCGATCCTTTAAAAAGCCGGGCTTGCCTAACAAATCTCAAATCAAAAGCACCTAACCTCCAGCACTTGCTTTTTACGCAATAAATCATGAGCAAACATCCCCGAGTTTTAGGTGCCAAATACGAGTATACTTTCGCTCGCAGAACCTGAAAAAGGCATCGCGAATTGCAAGACTAATGAAAATTACCTTGTACCAGGCAAGCAAGCGCTCAGCAGGCTTAAGCGTAAACTTATAAGTAGCTTGTCATCTCGCTCGCTCCTATTGGCTTTTACGGGGCTTCAAACGCTCTCGTTTCGTCTTTTTGATACCATGGATATGAACGATGATGTTGCCCCGAGCATGTATCTGAATGAATTTGAAGCTCTTCTTATGGTGTAAACAGGGTATATAAGGCCTTTTCTCTTCACGTATAGTTCAGTCCCACCCTACCCCCCGGGGTATGGTATGCAGCGAGTTGATTTTTACACCAGAATTCTGATTTGACCTCTTTCACTTTGCAGGCAGGCGAGGCAGCAGCTGAGCAGCTGAATAGACTCCTGGAGGCAGGTCTGAATTTAGACACCCTGCACCTGATAGGACACTCCCTGGGCGGACATGTTGTAGGCTTCATGGCGCGGGAACTTAAGTGCAAATACAATAAACCTATCCAAAGGTTAGCTTGGAATTATGAAGCTTTATGAATCTTCTGCAATAACCATTTTGATTATAATCACAAGTCGGAATTCTAACAAGGTTTGGTACTTACTATGTTACGTTGTAACGTCGGATAAAGTAAAGTATGTACGTATTTTTATAAAATTGCGAGTAAATGTTTGCGATAAAATAAATTACGGTAAATAAAAAGCTCCCACCCATGGAATGCTTTTATACCACGGGCTTTTTTGTAATGAATGTAATGCAATGAAGATGTGACCAAAATGATGCATTTTAACACTTGAAAATTTTACGACTTTGCCAAAAATATTCACACTGTTCACACTGTTATGTTGAGTAAAATGTAACCGAACGGATGCAAAAGCATAAACATATAAACAAAACATAAACATTTATATACAGGTACATACATTGCTTCTTACCCCACACTAGGATTCCCTGTGTCATACGGACCAGAAACAGCGACAATACACACGTCCAAACATCCAATACCTATTTTTTTTCTTTACCCTGTTATCGAACCTGGGATCTCTCGTATGGTAGGTAGAGCCACAACCTCAGCGCCACAGATGTCTTCGTCGTCGCATGTACTATGCTTATCAAAAAATACCATATAAATAAATATGCACAGTGTGAAGCAGAAGGCCAAGCCATACATATTTAGTATTTATCTTTTCAGATACTACGTAATTATTGATCAGCGACTATCTTGGCTCCCACACATAGATATGGTCAGCGCTTGAGTCAGACGTTTAATTTGGATCTTCAAATCATAAAGACACATTACTACACCGTTACTAAGCATAAAAATATACCCAGTACTGGCGCAATCAGTGATAAGCTACTGTATTCCAGTGTGAGGAGGAGCTGCAAAAACTAAATTTATAGAAATAGAAAGGGCTCAGAGAGCTTTAATAAAGGTGATGTATTTTAAGCCATTTAAATTTCCAACAGAGGAAGTGTACTCCTTGAGCAAACTTCTATCTGTAAGGAAAACATATATTATTAATAGTGTACTAAAAACTCACATTACAGCAACCTTTGACCCAAACTTTGCAAATAAAAGAAGGAAACACGTAATAATCAATAACCAATTAAATAATAAAGCGTTGACTTATACTCGAAAAGCAAAAAATAGTGTAGAAAGGCCTTGACTGAAACTATGTATTCTAAATAATACGAAGAAACAGAACACTTGATAATTAAAATAAGTAGATAATTTTATGTCACACACAATAATGATATATAAGTAGTTCCTGAGAAATAGTTCCAAACTGGTAGCCACCTTAGCCAGCAAATTACTCACACACAAACACTAACACACACACCCACACACACACACACACTCACACATACAAACACTCACTCTAACAACCTGCATGCTGAATGTTTAAAGTATATTTATAATTGTATTAGTTTAATTAATTTGAGTTGTTGCTTAAAAATCTTAAGTTAAGTTTAAGTAAATCTGTTCAAGTTTATGATACAATAAGACTTGGTTCAGGGAGCAAAATCGTCTGGCACAGGTATTTTACCTATAAGACGGCTTCAGCTTACATAATGGTAATAGTCATAGTTAAACAATAATCAATAAACCACTAAAAACTACTTAAACATCCCATAAACCCTCTATAATGCGTTCAAAAATCACAAATTACGACCAACTCAAAGATAAAATGTTTAGAACACATTTCGTATCTGTGAAAATGTTATTATTGCTTAAACATGAATTCGATGTTTTATATATTCAAATTTCTAAAATCTCTGGAAAACAAAGCAATTTTATTTTACCTCAATTCCATAATAGGGATGACGTTCTATTCGAAATTAAATGTCAATGCCGCAATTCCGGTCGCAACATGCGGTTTAGAGAGGTTATACGTGTGTAGATAAAGCAGTGTATGTAACTGTACCTAATTAGGCATTTAAACACTCGTGTTATGTTAATTGATAATTATCGTTCCTTTTATATCAACATGTCCAGGACAAGCGTTGGGTTAGATTGCATTACAAATAGAATATTCCGCTCTCAAAATAAATTATTCTCATATCGCTCTACATTTAATATTAGGTGAAGTAAATTCAAAGAGAACATTACAGCGGCTGTTGCTGAATAATCCTGTGAACTTTTTCTCGATTTCAAATTCTGGATTTGTACCCGGGACACGGACATTTATATCTTTGTAGGAATTTTACAAAAATTTCCCTTATTCCTTTTACAGAGTAACAGTCCTGGACCCAGCATTCCCCGGATTCTACCCCGACAAGCTTCCCTTCGAGCACGTTTCAGCGTCAGACGCCAAGTTCGTCGACGTCATCCACACGGACGCTGGAGGGTATGGCGCGCCGGTCAATACAGGCACTGTGGACTTCTGGCCTAATGGCGGCAAAAGCACGCAGCCTGGATGCCCCAGATTCGCACCTGTACCTTTATCTGATGACAGTAAGTGATACATATCCCCATTATAGCCATTAAGACTTCAGCACACTCACGATCAGATCAAGTTATATAAACGCAATACCAAGGTAATTACCTTCCTAAGGCCGATAACATCTGCATCAGATGATTAAAGCAGCTCCGATAGATGTATGCTCCAGGGGCGGATCCAGCTTTCAAATTAGAGAGGGGTCATACAGTCAAGGTGTAGTCAGATTCGCCTCCAATTCCTCCTGATCCTTTTGCAGGGGCGGCGTAAGCACATTTCATTCATCCTTTCACAAGGTAAACCGGACATTAACCCACCTCCACCCAATCTCATTCTAATGCCCGGTTCCTATATTTCAAAAACTATCCGTTTTAGTTACGAATGGTAGTTAATTCTACGAGGCGTAAGCTAAAACCGTTCCTATAACAAACGTCTCGTTATGCAACCAACCGACGGCTGGCTACTAACGGATGGGAGGGTTACCGGCAACGGAGCGTAAGCGTATTGTATGGAGATGTCACTTGGTTGCGTTCCTATAAATATTTTATACGTCAGTAGACTTTCCAGATAACTATTCGTAATGTCACTTGGTTACCCCTCAATTTCGGTCGGTTAAATTTTATATTTCACTGTTTTCGCTGTAATTTTGAATTTAAAATGTCCAGTTCATCAGATAGTGACAGAGAAGTGTTCGAAATTATATCGAACTCCAGTGAGACTGACTCAGCAGAAGATAATAGGCAAAACATGCAGCCCAGGACCATTAGCTCAATGCCCAGGACAGAACAAGATAAGAAGATACTCGCCTCAGAAGATACACGTTAATGAAAGACTGACCAAGGCAAACCGTGTACTTCTCGCTAAGGCACGTGCACTGGGCAAGGAGTGGCGTTTTATCGGAACCAGAGATGGTCGCGTACAGGCGAGGCGCGAAAAAGACTCTAAACGCCACTACATCAACTGTGATGCAGATTTGGACAGTGTTTTTGATGCCAGAGTACCCCCTGGAAAAGTTTAATACTACTCTTAATAGTGGAACATTGTATTTATGTTGTAATAACATTCCTAAGAGTCTCTGCTTTCTCACTGTCTTAAATGAAACGAAAACTATACCAACGCCTCTGTTAATTGAAATCAAGCCCGTTTGCTTCCAATGCAATATACTTTTATTAGTTGGAACTATAATCTTATCGTCTCAGCCTCTTTATCAGCATGTAACACATAAAAATACAGTGAATTCATATATTCATTGGACACCGCTTATTCATATTCCTGACTCTCTGGCACCACACGTTAACAACAATTTAATTATGTCTCTGTACATACAACACACTCACACACAATATACTCGCAATGTGCAACTCACTTTCACGCTATCCAATTCAAATCTTCACACACACACTCACTATAATATATCAACCAAACAATGCAATAGTGCCACTAATTCTCAAACTGATCGTTACCCAGAGAACCCCAATACCCCCGTCTATGTAAGCTCAATAAAGACCCTCCTACGGCATAAGTCACCCGCTCCACCATAATGACTTCACGCACGAAACATTTTAAAGTAGGGTTATGGAACGCGGGCTCTTTGGGAACGGGTCATGACGAGCTAATTGTGGCAATAAATGACCTTAAGTTAGACATCCTTGCAATAAATGAAACTTGGTTAAGACGGGATGAAATTGATAAGGCCCCTGTTATCCCCGGATACATACTGAAGCATACGCCACGCCCGGATGGCTACCGAACCGGTTTTGGTGGTGTAGGATTCTATATCAAACGAGGCCTCAGGGTGCGAATATGTTCTCACCCTGTTGTTGACACAGTGGAACAAATGTGGCTTAGTCTAACAATTGATGGTAGGAGACTGGTTATTGGCACTGCGTATCGGGCTCAGTGGGTAGACGTCGACGTGTTCTTGGACGCAATAACGGATTCGGTGCTCTCCTTTGCGCAGTCTGATAATATCATTCTCTTGGGTGACCTAAATATTAACACTTTATCGGTTAACTGTTCCGAAACTGCAAAGTTGAATTCCTTTCTAAACAGTGTCAGCCTGACTCAAATCGTTGCAGACGCAACACATCATGCTGACGACGATACCGAGACACTTATCGACTTGATATGCACAGATGCTCCCGTGCGCTGTGTAACTGTGGACTATCGCCCTGATCTGGGTAGACATGCTCTGGTTGCGGCAGAATTTAGCTTTAGAAAAATTAAGCAGCCTCCTACCTATACAATTTACAGACCTTTAAAGGATATCCTGCCCGAGCTTTTTCAAAAAGATCTGAATTCGATTAATTGGAACCACATTAAATCACTTAATGACATAAATGAAATGCTTTTGGCTTTTAACGATATTATAACGCAATTGTTTGAGTTACATGCCCCTGAAAAGAAGTTACTTATTAAACAGTACAGCTATCCATGGATTACTGACAACGTTAAATTTATGATGCATCTTAGAGATCAGGCTCACGATAAATATCGTAAAAGTAAAAATGAAGAACATAAAAGTACTTATAAAGAACTAAAATCTCTGGTAAATATATCTTTGTATAACGAAAAGCGAGCCTACTTTGAATCCAAAATTAACCACACAGCAAACCCTAAAACTCTATGGAAGAATCTGAAAAAAACGGTACTCCGTAGCCATAATGATCCCGACCTTCCATCCCATTTCTATGATCCCAATGCTATCAACCAACACTTTCTTAACGTACCTGGGGAAATGGAGGTCAGTATCTCATACTTGACGTACTATGAGTTCAATAGATTTGGCAACTCTACTTTTCATCTCGAACCAATTAGTCAGACTAAACTTTGGGGGATCATCAAGGGGCTTACGTCTAATGCGAAAGGGGCAGACAAAATTACCTTAAGTATGATTCTTTTAACACTTCCCAATACCCTGGACATAATAACATTCATGATTAATTATTCCATTCAATCATCAACTTTTCCCGATCTATGGAAGGCTGCGATAGTCCGGCCTATACCTAAAAAAGCAAACCCTGCAGACGTTAATGAACTACGGCCAATAAGTCTACTTTGTTGCCTCTCTAAATTACTAGAAAAGGCTGTATCAGTGCAACTTACTCGATATCTGGAAATTAACAGAATCCTCCCTTGTTTGCAATCTGGATTCCGAAAATCCCGGAGCACTGCCACGACCCTACTTGACGTAGTAGATAATATTATAGCCTCCCAAGATATAGGTAAGGGTACAGTGCTGACTTTACTTGATTTTTCCCGGGCGTTCGATGCTATTAATGTTGCGCTGCTATTGTCAAAATTATCCTTTTATGGTTTCGAATCAAGCACTGTTGCCTGGTTTCATAGCTACCTAGAAAACCGGACCCAGCGTGTGGAAGTTCGCAGAGGAGACGGCTCCGTCTTGTCCTCAGCTGATTCTCCGATTACGAGAGGCGTTCCACAAGGATCAATACTTGGCCCCATACTATTTATATTATATAGCGCTGACATTACTCGTTGTTTAGAGAACTGTTCCTATCATTTGTACGCAGACGACTTACAAGTATACTTATCCTTTAAACCAGACGAAACCTCTGCTGCTACTGAAAAGATCAATCAAGATCTCCATCGTATTGTCGCGTGGTCCACTCAAAATAGTCTAATGCTTAACCCCAATAAATCAAAATTTATGGTCATTGGAAGTAAAAAACAAATAAATAATATAATTTCTCACAAGCCTGAAATCAAAATCATGGAAAAGAGCATCGAAAGGGTTGACGAAATTCGTAACTTGGGGTTGCTGATGGACAGTACCCTCAGATTTGAGAAACATGTCGCAAATACAGTGCGTAACTGCTTCTATCGATTGAAAATACTGTACAAAATTAGGCCTTTCCTCAGCATAGATCTTCGTGTGCAGCTGTGTGAATCCCTTGTGCTTTCGAAACTAAATTATATGGACACGGTATATGACGCGCGCCTTCTGAACCGATCTGAACGTCTACTTCAACGTGTTCAGAATGCGTGCGCCAGGTTCTGCTTCAACGTACCCCCCCGCGCTCATGTCACCCCTTATATCAATAAGTCCAATCTTCTAAAACTTAGCGCTAGAAGAAATCTTCACTTTGCGACGCTGTTGTTTGGAGTAGTAAGATTTCAGGTTCCGGAATACCTTTACTCTAAACTTAACTGGTCCCGTAGGAACCCGACTAACTCAAGAGCAGCCACGTCTCTGCTGTCGTGTCCAAGACACAAGACTGCTGCATTCCGTGGTAGTTTTCGCTATGCTGCAACCAAATGCTGGAATAATATACCACCCCCGTTTCATGATCTGAAATCAATTAGCTCCTTCAGACACAAGCTCAAGGCACATTTGTTAGCAGCACAAAAAACCATACTATAGGACAGAGCACAGTTGACTTCACCAAATACCTCTACATAGGTATACATATATACATAATAGGTCTACCCAAACTCTCACTCTCTCGCAGTCTCACATATTTCCACTACTTAAGCTACACTACTCACTTACCCCAACATTTAACATATGACTGTATGATTGGATTGTTTGTATGTCTGTTTTTTAACATATGATTGGCTTTATTTATATTATTTTATTTTAATTTCCGATCGTTTCTTGTTGTTGCATTTTGCCACTGGTGCATAATTATGCTTGAGCTCTTTCTGCGTATTTACTTTTACTCAGATTATAAGTTTAGTTTTAAGTTTCTAGTTTTAGGAAATGGTGTGAGCTGAAAACCAGCGTTACGAGCAGCTCACTGCTACACGTAACACATGCTGAGCTCAAACCATTTTGGCATCTAAAAACCTCAACCCCGAACTGTACTATGGTTTCTTTTTCTTTCTGTATATCCTTGTGTTTATTTGTCAAATAAATATATTTCTATTTCTATTTCTATTTCTATAACAAATGGGAGATCACTGAACAAGCCTCGTACCAACAACCATGACGGTCACGATCCTCAGCCATGAGGGAGCGACTAGAACGAAAGAACCGACAGAAATATCCCTGAGTCTTAGCCCTGAATGAAGATTTAGGTACCGAGGCAAAAACGTTGCATGCCTACTAGGCGGCAGACAAATTTGTAGATAAATCAAATGGGAAGATGATAGGTACTCACCGGCGTAATATACATTTCAAACCTGGTGGTTTCTCTGGTTTTTTCTCTTCTTCTGGTCTGTCACTATCTGATGAACTGGACATTTTAAATTCAAAATTACAGCGAAAACAGTAAAATATAAAATTTAACCGACCGAAATTGAGGGGTAACCAAGTGACATTACGAATAGTTATCTGGAAAGTCTACTGACGTTTAAAATATTTATAGGAACGCAACCAAGTGACATCTCCATGCAATACGCTTACGCTCCGTTGCCGGTAACCCTCCCATCCGTTAGTAGCCAGCCGTCGGTTGGTTGCATAACGAGACGTTTGTTATAGGAACGGTTTTAGCTGACGCCTCGTAGAATTAACTACCATTCGTAACTAAAACGGATAGTTTTTGAAATATAGAAACCGGGCATAAGACTTTGATGCAAAAATTGTACCACATCGACGGTTTTGTTTGCGGGTGTTTGCTCAGTTGTCAAATCAACTGAGCAAACACCCGCAAATCAATCAACCTTTAAATCAGAAATAAATGATACATTGAGTAGACTAGTTAAATGGCTATAAAACAATGATATAATAATCACCCTTCAAAAATCTAAAATTATACAACTTCACCAGCCTTAACTAAAGTCATAAATTGTAATAAACAAAATATAGAAATAGTTTAAACAATAAAATTCCTCGGACTATACCAAGCTAACATTGCGGATGGAAACTTCACATAGAGAAATTGCAATGCTGTAATAGTAGTTTATGTGACTGCTACATAATGGAGAGCATTAATACTCGAGAGTGGGTTATGTACAGTTACATACACTAGTTTATCTACACACATATCATAAGCTCTCTATGATGTGTTCAGGAACCGCATGTTCGACCGGCATTGTGGCATTGATCATTGCTAAGTAGTTGTTTAGCTTGTTCGGTAGTACCAACTTCACAGACAAAGTAGGGGCGGCACGCAGGTGCGTCCGAACGCCGTCGCCCACCTGCCATCAATTTGAATGTAATAATTTGACAAATTGTTGTACATTATGGTCATAATGATCAATATTCAGATAAGAAATGAGTTTTTACCAAGAGGTTTATCATTATGCCGGTCGTAACGTGTAGCTTTTGGACGCAGTAAAGAGGATTTATGATACGTGTGTAGATAAAATAAACAAAAAACTTTGAATACCTACTATTCCTACTAACGAGACTAGCACGTATTGCACACACAGAGGCGGCTATCAATGCATGCGTTGACTAGGTGCACTCTGCCCTGACCTACGGTATTATTTTCTTTAGTAATTCTATTTATAGAGGGCAAGTTTTCAAAAATCTGAAAAATCATCAGGGTTATTGCTGGTATTAAACCATCGGAAAGTTGTTGTATATTTAAAAATATATGATATCCTTACATTGTCATCAATATTTTTACTATAATGTCTAATGTTTATATAAAAAACCGGTCAAGTGCGAGTCTAAATCGCGCACGAAGGGTTCCGTACCACCGTTCAATGGAAGCGATGGTGTGGAGTGAATAGTTTGGATTTTACACAGCAAAATATTGTTTACAAAGTTATTGGTGCGGTTACTTTCACACTCCATGTACGTAACCAGGTGCATCCATAAGTTTGTATGTGGTATTGAAATAATTGTTGTATGGGAGCCCCCTTAAATATTTCTTTTATCCTGTTTTTTAGTATTTGTTGTTATAGCGGCAACATAAATACATCATCTGTGAAAATTTCAACTGTCTAACTATCACGGTTCGTGAGATACAGCCTGGTGACAGACGGACGGACGGACAGCGGAGTCTTAGTAATAGGGTCCCGTTTGGAACCCTTCGGGTACGGAACCCTAAAAAGTACTCCATAAGGCATTATACCTTAATTCATATTTACCCACGACGGAACGGAGATGGTATATGCGTTTGGGGTGAGAGGATGTTTGCAAACCAATGTTGCCATTTTTCTCAAAAACTACTAGTCCGATTTTGATGCAATTTTCAGTGATGTATTTGGGTTTGATTGGTACATGTTCTTAGATAGATGTTACGATGACAACTCACCAGGGGGCGCTGGGGTAAACATTTGTTTGTGCAAAACTAAAACTATTCGTTTGATTCTGATGCGGTTTTTTTTTTGTAATGGGTTTGTGGTTGTTTAGTGAGGGTTCATTAATAGTTGTTACGGTAGGAACTCACTAGGGGGCACAGATATTGTTTATATTAGCTACTAAATATTAAAGATACTCGATAGAACTTTCTTCTAGGGGGCACTGCAGTGATATAGTTTATATTAGATACTAAATATTAAAGAAACTCGATAGAACTTTCTTGATAACATTACAGTGATGCCTCACTTGTGCGCTGCGTTGCGTCGCGTCATTGATTTTCCATACTTTTGACAGTGGCATGTCACTGTCAAATATTTGGAAAAATTCGAGGACAAATGGGGCCTCCCCCTCAGTGAACCAAGTGTTGATACTTTCAATGTACAGATTATCGGCCACAATCAAAATATTATCAATGATACCAGTGACTCACAAAGTTATATCTTTAATTTTGCTGGTGGCTATTGTTACAGCTGCTACAGCTGTGCATTGTTTTCCACGACTTTCCCTGATTAAAATCCTCTTAGAATTTCGTGTCCATTACCAATGTCTACAAAACAACTATGGTGGTTTGTTGTGGTAGATTCGCTATGGGAACTTTCAGTGCGAATTGGTGGAGTGGAGTCGGGTGCCATTTGGCAAACATCTCTAATATTAAAATACACAATCGAGTAATCATTTTGTACATTTCTGTACAGCTGATTGTTTTCTTTGAGCCAATGTAATGCTGCCCACAATCGTTGAATGTCAACCGAAAACTGACGTCGTCTTTGGACCGATTCAAGTTGTTCGCAAACGATAACTATTCCAGCTGAAGACATTCTCAGAGGTAGCTGTTCAGCAATCTCTTCCAGATATTGGCCAAACAATACTGCTTGGCCTTGAAAGCCATATTGTCCAAATCGTCCCGCGAGTTTTATTATCTTTATGAAATAAATAACTCTAGATAATAACCGCTTTTCCATATCTGATAGACAAGCAATTTCCTGAGATATGGTATCTAAAAAAATGCTATTCCAATATGCTTGTATTGACATTCTTCCTCTCCGAACACTGTTAGCACACAGAAGAAAGATGGCGCTTTCAAGTAAACATTGAGCTTCGTATCATTATTCAATATTAATTTACCACCATTGATTATACTATTAATATACAGTGATATCGGACCATGGCAAACCGATTACGTTGTGATATTGTTATCAAGTGAAAAACACAGTGTTAGCAAATGTATTGTGATATCAATATGTGACTTTCTAAAGATCACTAAAACAGTGAAATACTCTCAAAAAATCATCTTGTGCCGAGATAATTATAAGAATCAGTGAAAACAGTGAAAATAAACACCAGTGCCATAAATCGCATCCGATACACAAAGACATAACGGGATTATAACCGACAAGTGACACTAGCGCTTCTAATTGGAACTAGCAGGCCATACAACACCTAGGGAAGGACAGTCCTACTACCGAAAGTTCATCATTACGGTATGTGATACAACGCCCTGATCATAGATGTCGCTACGCTTGTAAGTGCCGATCGCCGAAGCTATTAAGAAATTTTGCAGCTCTCTGTAACAGCTACGATGGCGTATGCGTAGCACACGCGCCTCACACCCGAGAGTCCCAGGTTCGATTCCCGCCCAAGAAATTTTGAGATCATTTTGTCATCTGTAAGAAACAATGGCAACTGATGACGCCTCACTCAACCACTACGTAAATACACAAAGGAGGAAGAACATACGAACACGCATGGGTATGAGTACGCTCGACCTATCCCACAAAAGTACGTTCCACAACTCCACACTTCTTGATAACTCGGTGAGTACTAGCTTACCAAACGTGTCAATGAGCGACACATCAGGTACAACAGAGCTGAAAAACCAAGTACAGCAATTAAAAATAGATTTAGATATCGCAAATGAAGAAATTTCAAACTTAATAATGGAGCTCTCTAACCAGAAACTTCAAAACGAACAACTCAAAAAGAAGATCGCGAGGCATTTAAGAAAGTTACCAGCACAGATCTACTTAATGGAAACACAAACACACCGAGAAGGTCCTCAATGCCTTTTCCGTTCAAACCAACCTTCAGAACTATAGTCAAACCAATACAGTCGAGTTTAACACGTGGTCTCAATAAACAATATTCACAGCCCGTTTGTAGAGAACTTGAGAAATCATTCGAAGAGCTGACAGAAGCGAATGCACATCAAATCAAAACTCATGAAAAGACAGAAAATATGATATTTAAAACACACGCAACACAGAATAGGCGAACCAATGATATCACGGCCAAACCTGCAAAAAAAAAGATACTTATTTTAGCCGATCAACAAGGACGGAACCTTCGAGATCTTCTACAAGAACTGGTTGGGCAAAAGTACCTGGTTACCTGCTTCAGTAAACCAGGAGCAGCACTAGAAGATGTTTTAAAATCTGAAAGAGAAGTAGTTTTGAAAATGACCAAAGAAGACTTCGTAGTAGTACTTGGAGGGACGAATGACACGAATCCCTACAGATTCCAATTCGGACTTCAATGTTGGATAAATGTGGCTAGCAAAACAAACATTATTACATGTGAAGTTCCGTACAATAGGTATTTAAACAAGAGGAAGTTGAACCATGAAATGAAGTTCATAAGTAGTCAACACGGAAACATTTCATTTGTCCATACTAATACGAACTATCGTCAATATGGGACAAGCCAAAACATGTTAGAATATAAATTGTGTAAATCAATATCAAGAGAAATACAGAGAGTAGGGTCCAAAGATGAATTGACAACAGTAAATGTAATTTTAAATTGTAACACAAAATCAGACCAGTCGACGCAGACAGTGGAGACAGTTGTAAATATTAATGATAATGTACAAATTAATGATGAGGTAAATGTCAATAATGAGGTAGTTGAAAGAGTTGATGAATGTTATAACGGAAATTATAATGAAAGGGACAGAATTGTATGCAGACAAAATGACAATAATAAGGATTTTTTTCGTTTATAATAGTATATTTATAATGCATCAAAATATAAACGGCTTGATTTAAAAATCAGATGAGTTAATGGCTCATCTTGAAAAACTAAGAAGTAGCGGTAAAGATGTTGACGTTATATGTGTAACAGAGCATAACATGATAGAAAGTGACTGGAATCAACTAACCATCCCCAACTTCAAACTAGCTTCATGCTTTAGTAGAAATCAACGTAATGGTGGATCATGCGTACTGCTAAAAGACATCCATGATTTTAAAGAATTATCAGAATTGAAGAAATTTAACGTGCCGAATGTACTCGAATGCAGTGTTATCGAAATATCTGAACATAAAATTCTAGTCATATGCATCTATAGAGTGCCTTTATATAATAATAAGGCATTTGAAATCTTCTTTTGTGCACTCGATGACATTCTTCATGATTTCTTGTACGCTAGGGATTTTAAACTAATACTTTGCGGAGATTTCAATAACGATTTGCTTATTAAAACTAAGAATAGTATACGCTTCGAACATCTAATTATGAGCTATAACTTAAAAATATAAATCAGAGAACCGACACGACCCGCGAGCTCAACCTGTCTTGATAATATTGCCCACAATATACGAGGATGTGCAAGTGAGGTTATAGAATTTGCTTTATCAGACCACTCAGCGCAAATTTTACAATGTCCCGTGAAAAAAAGTTATACACTAAAATATTGGTACATCAAAAAGCGTGGCTACTGCCAGGAAAACATGACAAAGTTTGCGGAACATTTAAATTCTCTGTCTTTTAACGACGTGTATGAGTCAGATAATCCGCAACATGCATTTAGGAGGTTCTTTGATATGTTTATCTTGCTCTATAAATTATGCTCCCCAGTAATAGAAGTAAAAGTCTCTTTATTACGCAAACAAAAATGGATATCAAAGGGAATTCGAATATGCTGTAAGAGAAAACGAGAATTACTGTGGCAATATAGAAGGTCCCGTAGAGAAGAAAATAAACAGAAGTTTAAAACATATGCGAAGCGATTAAAAAGTATAATTAAACTCAAACAAAAGTCACAAAATAACTACAGAATAAATACCGCTGAAAATAAATGCAAATAATCTTGGAATAAAATGACGCAATATAACACACCAAAAGAATACATTGATAAAATTTATAAAGACGGCATAATAATAACTGACCCAATGGACATCGCAGAATCATTTAACAATTTTTTCATTGACCTCACAAATAATAATAATAATAATTTGACATATGATAATTCTAATAATATAAATAATAATGTAACGAATAATTGTAAATCTATATTTTTGAATCCAGTGACACCTTTTGACATTTCCCTAACAATTAAATCATTAAAAAATACAAATAGTGCAGGTTACGACGAGATCAACACTAAGGTTTTAAAATACGTGGTCATTATAATATCCCCTATTATTTGCCATATAATCAACAAATGTATGGAACACGGTAAATTGAAGAATTGAAAATCGGAGTAGTAAAACCACTGTTTAAAAAACAAGATAAACTAGATTTGAATAACTACAGACCTGTTGCACTCATACCAGTTATCGGAAAAATATTTGAAAAGGTAATATATCGAAGTATTTATACATATTTTGAAACAAATAATCTGTTTGCGCCGCAACAAAAAGGGTTTAGGCAAAACAATAAACATGGCAATTTATGATTTTCTTACCCCAATATTAACAATTGTAGATAAACGGATTCCCGTGGTGACAATTTTTATGGACATGAGTAAAGCATTTGACTTTGTTGACCACGATATTCTTTTAAGTAAACTAATTAGATACAGGGTAAGAGGCAATGCGATAGATCTCGTAAAATCGTACCTGGAGAAAAGACAACAGGTTACACAAATAAATAAAATATGTTTAAATTCAAAAACTGAACAGACTTATGTATCTAACCCAAGAGAGTTAAAGCGCGGTGTACCTCAAGGTAGTGTCATGGGGCCATTATTGTTCCTGACCTACATAAATGACTTACTGAAAGTGGTACATCATCCTATGGTGCTATTTGCGGATGACAGCACAGTAATTATTTCTTGCGATGATCCAAATTACTTTGAGAATGAAATCAATAATACCCTTCATAAAATAATTAAATGGCTTGACAATAACAATCTAGTAATAAACATTGATAAAACAAAAATAATGAACTTCCAAACAAACCAAAATACATTAGTTGATAATATGGTCATTAATCACATTGGCAAAAAAGTTGAGCAAACAAAGGTAACAAAATTTTTAGGATTATATATTGATAACAATTTAAAATGGAAAACACATATCGAGAACATATGTAAAAAGCTTAGTAAATTTTCGTATGCATTGTATAAACTGTCAAAAACAGTATGTACAGATACAGTTTTATTAGCGTACAATGGATATGTAGACTCCACATTACGATTTGGTATAATTTTTTGGGGGAACGGGACAGGCAAAGAAAATGTGCTTATAGCACAAAAAAAGTGTATTAGGTCTATATCTGGCCTTCATCGCAGAGACAGCTGTAAGCCTCACTTTAAAAGGCTAAATATTCTAACTTCACTTATTTATTTACGAGCTTGCTACCTTTGTCAAAACTAATTCGAATCTTTTTACCAATTTCACAAGTAAACGTCACAAATCTAGAATATGTATGCCTCAACATAAGACAGCTCTGTTTAAAAATAATATTTATGGCATGATACCAATAATCTATAACAAGCTACCAGAGAGTATCCGTAATATAGATAATTTGATACAATTTAAGAGGGAACTGAGAAAGTTACTTATTAATAAGACATACTACACTATAAATGAATATATAAATGACCCAACATTGTAATGTAATAAAAATAAACATGGACCTTTGGCTTGCGTCAAATAGGTTACTAAATACATGCATGTGTTATGTTTGTTTCAAAATAGTGATTTTAAATGTATATGATATTCAAAACAAATGGTAATTATTAATATGGGAAGGTGTAATTTATTTATTAGTCATTGTATTGATTTTAAGCTATAATTGAAAAATAAAGTTGTCATACATAATCATTGATGTGAAGTCAAATTATATTAGCTTTGTTTTAAATCATTAATATACGTAATTAGGAGTATTATTGTATCATAGTAATTACTATAATTAACAATAAGAATTTAGAGATCATTAGATAATCGTAAAGTCATTTAAAAATTAGTAAATTGGTAGTCAAATAAGGGTGGAATGCAAAAGCAACCAATCAGCGTTCACGGCCCGAACAACGTTGGTATTTCGGCATTGATGCGAGGCAGAGTTGTTAAATACTAGATGATTGGGCGCGGGCAGTGTGACCAGATTCAGTATTTTAATACTTTTTCAGTATATTTCATCGATTTTTCCGAACATCAGTATATTTTCAGGTATATTGCTGGGAGTCAGTATTTTTGGGTATATTATGGTTGACGTTATGGCAACACCGTAGTGAGTGATCGTCCTTGGGACAATGTTTGCGGAATTCCCCGGAACGCGAACATTGGCTGGGGGCTTTCCCGGATTTAGTTTATACATGTTATCTATGAGCAAAGATGAGTAAGTTACAGATATGACAAGAAAGACGGCCGTCGCCGGCGTTGTAGTATTGTAATACTACCTATACAATTATCAATCAATACGTAGTATAAATCAGAGTTGCACAATGTATGTTCGCCTAAAACTTTACAACTGCTGGACCGATTTTAATGCGGTTTGCAACATTAGATATAGTGTAATTTCCAGATTTCATACATTCAAATCCGTTTGTTTCATGAATATCAGTCTACCCGGACGAATTCGGGACGGACCGCTAGTTTATCTATAATTTTCAAAACAACGTCTAGTTTTTAAGTTTTCAGTTGCATGAATAGGTAGTAGTTAGACATAAAAGATACTTAATTACTAGTATTAAATCGTCTAATACGGTTCAAGTGAAATGATTGTCTCTTCTGCACTCGACTTAATCTTTGAGGACTTTCTTTCGATAATTCGGGAATTTCCCCAAAATAGGAGATGTTTTTGTCATCATATAAATAGATTGCGATTTTCGTTATTTTTATTTACTTAGTTGCATCCATCCGGACAGCATGTCTAGTTTTCAGCAAAGTTATTTAGCTAAGTGGGAACAAATTCCGGAATTTTCTTCGTGGCTTTCACGTTATAAAGATGATGAGTTCACCGCATTTTGTAAAGCATGCAATGCGAAACTGCAAAGTAGATTAGCATCTATAAAACAGCATGCAAATACTGAAAAGCATAAATCGAACTTGATAAAATATAAAGGACAGTCAAAGGTAAGCATAACTCGCTTTACTTACCTAGTTCAAGGAGTTTTGATATATTTTAATTCAAAGTTAATCATCCTGGTTTTGTTTCCAAAATAACCAAGTATTTTTTCATTTAATTTTCAGGTTGATACATTTTTCAAAAAGGCCCCACTGAAAGACGAAGTCAAGAAAGCTGAGCTGCGTTTATGCAGTTTTCTGTCGGAACACAATATCCCATTTAGAGCTATGGACCATCTTAGTGAAGTTCTAGTGAAGTGTTTTACCGATTCCGATATTGCGAAAGAATTTTCCTGCAAGAGAACCAAAGCAGCTGCTATAACTTATAATGTTTTAGGACCCGAATTCGAAAAAGATATGATTGAGGACATACTTCGTACTGCATCTCCTTCAGGTAAACCAGTATATTCAATTATAATCGATGAGAGTACAGATGTTGCGACAGTCAAAGTATTGGCGATAGTAATTAAATACTTCTCTGAAACTAAATGTACTGTACAAACCAAATTCCTTGATTTAGTTGATTTAAGTGGTGAGACCGCAGGTCATTTATTTAATTCGTTGTCATCAAAATTATCCGAATTAGGTTTAGAAATAAAAGACGTAATAGGATTCGCTGCTGATACTACGAATGTGATGTTTGGTCAACACTCTGGCATTGTTGCAAAAATTAAAGAAGTAAACCCAAAGTGCTTTTTCATAAAATGTGTTTGTCACTCTGCAGCATTAAGTGTTAGCCACGCCTGTAAAATACTGCCTAGAAATTTAGAACAAATAGTAAAAGAAGTATATGGATATTTTTCTCAAAGCAGCAAGCGTCAAAGAGAATTTGCTGAGTTCCAAAATTTCACAGACACTGAAAATCACAGAATCTTGCGTCATTACGACATAAGGTGGCTTTCACTTCATGCCTGTATTAGTAGAATAATTGAGCAGTGGAGGGCATTGCAATTGTTCTTTCAAGACCAATACTTGAGTGATCGCAATATGTCATCAGAATTTTTATATAATTCTTTTACCACTGATATAAACAAATTGTACTTTCACTTTTTGGACTACATTTTGCCGATTGTAAACAAATTTAACGTAATTTTTCAAGGCGACTATCCGTGCATTGATAGACTGTATGATGATGCATCTAGTATGTACTTGTCGATTTTGGGTTGCTTCATGAAAACTAATTACATCAAACATACAGAAAATGTATTTACCTTAGACCCAAAGTCACATGTAAATTATTTGCCATTGAAAGATATGTACTTAGGTATTCAAGTGGGCCAAGAATTAATCAAACACAGGGGAAATGTAAACATGAAAGAACAGATTGCTGAGTTTTTCAGAAGGTGCCAATCATTTTTAATTGAGCTAAGCACGCAATTGAAATCACGTTTGCCTTTTGAAAATCCAGTTTTTAAAGAACTAAAATTTCTTGACCCACACACTGCCGTGCATAAAGAATTTCGCAGTTTACGAAATGTAATAGAAACTTTCCCATGCGAAGTACAGCCAGAACAAATGCAGTTAATCGACGAAGAATATAGAACCCTAAAGTTTGATCGCGAAGTAAGTGATTTGTTACAATCTTCGAGCACTGGCTCACCCATCTCATGTGAACAATTTTGGGTGGAAGTTGGGAAAATTTCTAACAGTGATGGCATGTTAAAATACAAAAATATAACTAGTTTTAGTAAATCTCTGCTATGTATACCGGTATCGAATGCTGCATGCGAGCGCATATTTTCACAGATAAATTTAATAAAAACGGACCAAAGAAATAGATTTGTAAACAAAAATGTGTCAGCAATTTTAAAAACAAAGCAAGGTGTTAAGGATGAAGGAGGTTGTGTAAAATTTAATCCTTCGAAAAAGATGTTAAAATATAACTCTAACATTTATTGTGAAAATGAATAAATAAAACCTGTTAAGAAAATCAGTATTTTTATTGGTATATCTGTCCTATGTAAATCGGTATATTTCAGTATTTTTTTGAGGTGCCTCGGTATTTTCGTAAAATTTAATCTGGTCACACTGGGCGCGGGCGGGGCCCGCACTTTTGCTGGTGATCTCGGTTGAGAAGCATCTCCACCCCTATCGGCCTATTTTCCAAAGATGAGTATTTTCTATTGTGTTTGATGTTAGTTTCTTCTGAACGTTTATATTGAATTAAGTGTAGATGTTGGCAATAAACTTATCTTTACTAAATATATTCCAGTGTGTTTAACGTTGTACGATATCCAAATAAAATATTAACTTGTTGTTCAATTAACTTTCTTATTTCACAATCTCCTTACTATTATACTAGACAACTAGCTTACCCCTTAATTTAGTAGATGTTTAAGTTATAGGACAAGAATTATAGTAGTAATAGCAGATTTGGTTAGTTATACCTATCCATATGATACCCCTTTTTCTTACACATGCATAGAGTAAACTAAGATAAAATTATTGCTGCATGTACTACCTAGTTATAGGAAATATTTGTATGCCCTGTGGCGAAACATAGTGATCTTTACCATAATATAATAACCTTATGTACCTATGTTTGACAAATAAAAACATTTGATTTGATTTGATTTGAACACACCTGTTATACATGGTAATACGTGCCGCTTCTCCTTTTAATTCCTCGGGTAACACATTTGCTACTATTGGCAACTGACTATCAACTGCAGTTGTTTGTATTTGGTAGCACCGTTTCCTACAAACATTACAAATAACGTCCGCATATTTGAAGATAGTCACTTCAAATTGACGTAGCTTTTCCCTGTAATTTGTATTAGATGTTTGCTGGTGTTGGAGACGTGTTTGTTGTTCACGCATGGTCTCATTGAGCCGCCGGTCAGAACGCAATGTGTTTTGTTTATGAAGTCTTTCTTCACGCATTTCAGCGCTCTCTTGACTTCTTAATGAAGCCATTCGAGATGCGCAGGCAGAAATTATCACTTGATTTTCATCAACGCTCTCTTGGCTTCCTAATAAAGCCATGCGACAAGCATTGGCTAGACGTTTTCTACCATTTTCATGATCTTTATCAACATGAACCCGTTTCTGAACACGATCATCATTACTGGTTGGACTCCAATTAATACTTTTTTTATATATGGCGCTACCATTTTTAGTTTTGGGACCTAGACCCATTTTTGTTGATACTTTGTGCAACTTGACAAATTATACATATGCAATTTAGCAAAAAGCATTAACAAATAAACAATAATAATAATAGAACTTGAAAAAAAAGATAATACCTGTACGAAAAACCTAAAAGTAAGAAATATGGAGATATATCGCAACAACTTAGCCTACTACTGATTTAAATTAACCTAATAAATTCAAGGCGAAGTACGAAAAATATTAAACTAAAATCAGAAACAAAAATCAATACTCGTGAATTAAGCTAATGATGTAATGTGGAGGGATATTCTAATTAACCTAACCTAACTTATTCAAATGAAAATAACCATTCAAGAATCAATTTACATACATACTTGCTCTCTAAAAAGTTTGAAATAAAAAAAAACAAAATTAAAAATTTTGACGCCACTACGCTTGGATAAAAATTACATTTTTATGTTAAACCTTAAAGATAAATAGGTAGCTTTATTATGTATTACGTTTTTTTTCTAATTTTATGATTAATAATTTAGAATCTGTGTAATTTCAAAATTGAATTTTCTTGCTGCTGTTTGGCATGTTTATAGTAACTTGATTATTTGTTTATATTTAAAATAGAGATAGCAGCCCCCGACGGATTTTCTTGTTTTTTTTTATTAAGTTCATAGCATACATTCTTTGAGTCGGGGGTTTCAAAATTATTTTATCCTTTTTCAACTACGTTTTAACCGTCGTGGGTTTTAAAAAAAAAATGTTTTTTATGTTATTCAATTAATAGAAAAACATCACTAGTCTGTCAAGAACCAGCCTAGAGGGGAGGGGTCATGAGTTGACCTCCATGAATTCCCTCCCCCTCTAACTCCGCCCTTGCAGCGCTCGTGACTATACCTATACTGCCCGATACTGGGGCGGCAGTCACGGCCGCACGCGCAGCACACGTGTTGTCTTGAGTTGTGTTATCCAATAGCTATGAAGCGTGAAATGAATACGGTACAAAATTCAGGAGTAATCTGGGTCTGGACGCCATGAGTATCAAACATTACTCTTGCCCCAAATGTCACGATCACGAGCGATGAACCAACATTTATAATACGTCTTTTCTAGCAGGCAAACGTTTTTGAATATTTCACAATCGAACGTGCAATCCTGGCCAACCTACTCATCAGATTATCTTTATATTCCAGATCTCTGTAGCCACTGGAGGTCGTGGCGGTTCTACGCGGAGTCTGTGATCCATTCTCAGGCCTTCCCCGCGTCGCCAGCGGAGTCCTACAGGAAATTCAAGGATAACCCAACCCCGGAGAAAGGGCTTGTCTATATGGGAGTTGACTGTGACACTAGGTCAGTTGTGTTCATAACTAAAGTGTGAGTCTTTATAAAATGCACATAACGATCAGTGTTGGGGAGGATCAAATTTTATCACCAAAAAATATTTAAAAAATACCTTTCCTACCTATTATTTATAGGCATTTTAAGAAACGTAAAGTAAAGTGTACGGAATCCTCGGAGTGCGAGTCTGACTCGAAATTGGCCGTTTTGTGTCATATAACAAGAAATGGCTTCTTTCCTCTAAAAATCGTATGAAAATTATTCCCGTAAGTTCGTACTTCCAAAGATCTAGGTGATCTTGTCATAATCGAAAAAAACAAATATAACGAAATTATCGTTATATTTAGTTTTTTCGATTTAACCCGATAGCGATTTTATAAACATTAACTCCAACTTTAGTTACATTAGTTTTTTTTTTGTTGTCTATTGAAAGCTATGTAGAATATTTCATAGTAGAATAATTTTGTTTTGTGTGAAAAACAGCAATGACAAGAAAAGTGCTAGAAATAGAGGATTATTATCAAACAGAGTGATCTGGAGGCACGGTAGTGCCCCCGCCAAGACGAGCAAAGCGAAGCGCAAGGGCACCTACTACCTTTTCTCATAGGGCTTCGTCGTTTCTTTGAACCGTCACAACTTGGGTTTGGAATATATCAGATAAACAAAATTCTCGGGATATAATGTCAATAGTGGACTTATTATAGTAGTTTATGTTACTGCTACATAATGGACGGCATTAATACTCGAGAGTGGGTTTATGAAAAGAACTGAAGGCGAGTTTCATAATAAAATCTCTCGAGAGCTTTAATGCCTACAGTTACATACACTAGTTTATCTACACACATATCATAAGCTCTCTTTGATGTGTTCAGGAACCGCATGTTTGACCGGCATTGTGGCTCTGCAGTTGTTTAGCTTGTTCTGTAGTACCAACTTCACAGACAAACTAGGGGCGGCATGCAGGCGGGCGTCGGCGTTCGAAATTTGAATGTCATAATATGTAGAAAAATTACACATTATGGTCATATTGTGTAATTTTTCAGATAAGAAATGAGTTTTTACCAAGTAGTTTAACATTATGCTGATCTTAACGTCCGGTTTTTGTACGCAGTAAAGAGGGTTTATGATACGTGTGTAGATAAAGTATACGTAAAATGCACACGTACACACACATAATACACAACCCCACGCATTAAATTAGGGGATGGAATTAAGCGCGCGCAAAATGGCTTATGTGTACTGTGATTGAAGATGAAGCAATACAGCGCTGGTATGCCATCACCATACATAAATGTCAAGGGCTAAGTGTGAATAATGTTCTCATAGATATTGGGTCACCCACGTTCTCTTGTGGGCAGGCTTATGTAGCACTCTCTTTGCAATTTCCACCTTCACCTCCACTTTAGTTTTATTAAAGCACAACAGTTATAGTAGAATATAATCGCCTAATAGCCAAGTTTTTTGTAACAATTTCAACATTTCTGCAATTTGCTTACTATTAAAACTTTCAATACTTTTTACGTTTTAATGTTTTTGGTGGGATTTTTAATGATCCCACCAAAAACATTTTCATGTAAATTTTTGCCAAGATGAGACCGTATGGTTTGCACTGTCAAAAAGTTCTTCACAAACTCTACACCTTAGTCAAAATATGTGGCTTAGCAGTTTCGCTACCGTCACATGGGGGTAAGGAAATATTTTTATCACTGTTCATTACTTTTCTGTCCTACAATCGTTCTTTTAGTAAAAAAAATGTTGTAAAAATTAATTACATCTGTTTATTCGTATCCACAAGAACTATACTCGTTACTACAAGAACGGATTGAATGAACAAATCTCGTTAAAACGCGAATGAATAGGTTATAGTAAAAAGTAATATTGTTAAAATGAAGTAGATTTGTTTATTCGTACCTACAAGAAGATTGCGTGGCCTAGCGGTATTTGTACATCGAAAACGATCGTGCGGGTAGCAACCTCTGGCTGAGATGGGCACTTGATGGGTGTCCGTTCTATGTGGCAGTTGTTTCAGACGCTTCCGTGTTTCCGATGTCACGTTAAGCTGTAGGTCCCGGCTACTATCGCTACTCCGTTGTAGCAGTCGTAAAGATGTGTCAGAGGCTCTAATAGGGCAGCTTGATAACTTCTGACAGTCGGGTTGGCCACAAGCCCGACACCCCTCCATCAACCCGCACTGAGCCAGCGTAAATCTTACTCATATCCGGGTAAAGGCCCGTGCCCCTCGGTGGGAAAATTAATGGTCTACATTTACTACCTACAAGAACTATACTCATTACTTCAAGAACCGTGAATACATTTTCTTCTTACGCCCATGCGACGGCAGCGAATCCGCCAAGCCCCATATTTTGACTAAGGTTAATTACTTTACTGTTATACAATCGTTTTGTTAGTTTGTATTAGGGCTTTTAGAGTTAGAGCATGTAGAGTTAGAAGCTTGGCTCTACATGAGATCTTATTACTTTTTGGCAGTGCGAGCCATATGATAATTTTACATGAAAATGTTTTTGGTGGGGCTTAAGTTTGCAGTTACTACTTTTGAGGACTATGCCGCTTGTTCTTCATCATCACTATCCAATCCATTTTAACCCAACAAACCCTTCGATCTCGAAGTTGTATATGTTTTTAGCAGTTGGTACAAAGTAAACGAGAAAATATATTAAAAGGTCTAAAAAATAGGATTTTATAATTATATTTTTATCGATAACATTTGACCCTCTTCAGCCCTGTTCGATGCGTGCACTAAAAAAGGACTCACACTTTATACAGACGGAAGGACAGATAGACTTTTGTTTTTACCAGTGTCACCATTTACGTATGCCCAGGTTGAGCACGTGTTTATTTTATAGTTTTAACATTCAAGTTATTAGCGATGACACTTAACTAACTCTCTAGACTGTTAATTAAATACCGACGTTTAAACAAGTTCAATAATCTGTCTTACCGAAAGCCGGCGTGTTGGAAAACAAGATGGCGTCACGACAATAGCTGATTTGCACAGCTTTTAACAGGTCAAAATATTTCGGTAGCTTAGGTGAAGGGTAAAGGGGGTGAGCGAAGCGAAGCCCCCTTTAACTTTTGTGTTAGGTTGAACATGTAATAACAATCAAATATACAAAAACATAAACTGAAGTACACATAAAAAAGTGTGTGTCTTGTTGCCTAGGAACGTTTAGATAACACGTCAAACGTTTCTTTCGCTCACTTGTCTGACGGAATTTTAGTGACTTGGTTAAACGTCGGCATTTCATTAACGGTCTAGAGAGTTAGTTAAGTGTCTGATTTAACTGCGACATATCTATCACCTTATTTACACTTACCTCTATATTATTTACGTATCCAAATATCTTTAACTATATGTATATTTTCATATTAGGTTACATTTACCTCTGAAATAATTGTGAAGTTGATAATTAACATGAATTGTTTTCATTTCAGCTGCCAAGGCTCGTTCTACTTGAACACAAACGGACAATCCCCATTCGGTAAAGGGATGGAAGGCATTTCCAGTAAAAAGAAGCACAATAGATAGACAATTGTGTGGTGTTCTTGAGGCAGTAACTCAAAATGCACTGAAATGGTGTTAAAAAGTACCAGTAGAGTAACAAGATTGACAGATAAACATTTGCGATCTCGTCAAAGAGCTCTGATATATCTGAAATACAACATTGCTTATAATGAAGCTCAATATTCTGGTATAACCAGAATAAGTAAGTTATAAAAATATCAATAAAATAATAGATGTAGTCCATTAATGCCCCCACCCAAACCAAGGGGCACAGGCCTTTACCCGGATTCACGAAAGATTGAGCCATGCTCCACCACGCTAGCTCCAAAATATATATTTTTTTAAATAAAACCATCATACCGGCCTGGTAAAGCTTCCTTTAAGAACACATTCCGAAATCACTACCTAAAAGCTGACTATAAGTTAGTTTTTTTTACAACGCACAGGTATTTTATATCTTTGGGATGGTATACAAATGTATGTAAGGATTTTAATATTCAGCTTTAGGTGCTTTTTTACCAAAACAACGGGCCAGTAATTTATTAACAAGCGAATTGAAAAAAGAGAGCAGCTTCTTATTGTAAATGTAAATAAACAGAGGTAATTAGCAAAATAAGTGTTAAAATCTAAGGCCCCTCCACTCGCGTATGAACACCTAGTATAGACTTGCATTAAATTTTAATGTACCTACCGTCCACTCGCGCAGGAACACCTAGTGTGGACTTGGAATATGTTCGATTCAGAATCGATACTCGATCTATGGTTCCGGAACGGCCATTTTGAATTTGACGGAGCTGCCACAGAGAGTTTTTTGACAACTGACTGACGAAAAGCCCCCGTAATGTACGTGTATTGATTTTGGGCAATTAAAATTAAATCGTAAGCCATCTGGAGTTGTATTCGGGCTCCCCTCAGGATTGTCTTATAGCTGAGTGTGTTGTGGTTCTCCGAACCAGATACTGTACGTATTTACGGTAATTGTGCGGTCGAAGCTGACCTGCCAGCCATACCTGGTTGGCTGAAGAACCTGTCTACCAAGAAGAGCCTAGGGTGCACCCAGGCCTTGCAGAGAGACAGGAGTTTGACGGGAACGAAGCACAGACCAGGTCAGATAGAATCTATTTACTTAGCTCGGTGAATCGACGACGTACTCGCCTCTTGGCATTCGATCGCTACGCTACCTCGTAGCTATGGGCCCCTGCGAGGTCACGGGTGCCGAGAGGCCTGAAACATTTTGGTAGCAAGAGCGTGGTTTCCTGAGATTTGCAGCCGTCAAGGGCTCCAGGAACCCACGATTTGGGACTATCAATCTGTAGGTATAGGCGGTTATTAGCTAACTTGGTTTTGTTCCTGTATCCACATGGATTGGTAGTGTTGTAAGCTATAAGTCTATTGCTGGTAGTAGACAGACAGATATAACAGTTTTCCCTAAATGACCAGTTGTACTGAGATGTGACTCAGAATAGTAATTACATTACAGGTACATTGTAGGTGAATTGAAATTTGCATTGAAGTCATATCATGTTTGCAGTTTGAAGTTTGCATAGTCAATCTATTAGTGGTCTAGTAATGCTAATGAATGTTTGGACATTGTTTTCAGTTTATAGCAATTTATAACTTGAACTAATATTGACTATCTGTGTGTGTTATATGATATAGGGAAACTAAATTGTTGTTTACAGAATTTGTGTAGATATAAAACTCGGTTTCTATTGTTTGGGGAAATCAGCATTGTTTAAGTTATAGATTAGGGTTCCCTCGTTTGTGTTGTAGACTGGAGGGTCCAATATAATTGAGTTACTGCAAATTGTGAGTAAGTATCGTTCCGATCATGTCGTTGTCTGAAATACAGAAGGGTGTTTCTAAGGAGCTCAGATGGTTTTCCTCCGCACACGGTCTGATAGACCGTTTAGATAGGCATGATGTGGTATTGGAGTGGTCTATGGACGTTAAGGAACGTTACAACAGGGTGCTCGAATTGTCCGTGCAGGCGGAAGCAGTTGATGGTTGCGCACCTGACAGGCTGTCACGGTTGCTAGGGGATGTCGACCAGTGTATGGAGATGGCAGCCGCTATCACGCAGAGGGCTGCGGACATACGTAGGCAGCGCGAGTCCAGCCATGGTGGTGACATTGGGGCGCCTCTGCCGCATCAGGGATCGGGGACCAGGTTACCCGTTATAACTATGCCTACTTTTGACGGAGTGTCCGGTGAATGGATGAGCTTCATCAATCTGTTCGACAGTTTGGTGCACATGCGATCGGACATTACCAAGTCTGTCAAAATGGCTCAGCTGGTGGCAGCATTGAGGGGTGAGCCCAGGGAGCTGGTCGCTCATTTGACAGTTACGGAGGGTAACTATGAAACGGCCAGGCAATTGCTGGTCAGACGTTACCACAACAAACGGAGGTTGGCCGATGCCCAACTGAACCGTTTGTTTAGCATCCCGGTTGTGAACAAGGTCGGGGCCATACAGACGGAGGTTTTGAACCCGTTGTTGTCCGTCACCAAGGCCCTAGAGAATCTTGGACTTCCGGTTGGTGAATGGTCGTACCTACTGCTGTACATTGTACTTTCCCGCCTACCCGCTGACGTGCAGACTCGTTTCGAACAGTCTCACGGGAGGTCGGCCGAGGACCTGCCCGCCTTCTCCGACTTGGTCGGATTTTTGGAAGAGGAGGCTCGACGGGCAGAGAATTTGGGGTTGACGGCCACCCATCCTTCGGAGCCACAGAGAGCTGCCGGGAGCGCTGTGAGTAGGGGCCCTCCGACGAGGAAGGAACGCACCAACCGGCAGTCGTATGGGACTGTGAGTGCATTGACCCCACATATTGAGACCTGCCCATGTTGTAGGCAGATTGGCCATGCTGTGGCCGATTGCAATAAGTTCGGGGAACTTAGGGTTGAGGGACGGCGCCGGATGGCCAAGCAGCGGAGCTGGTGTTTCCTGTGCCTAGGGCCACACATGGCTAGGGACTGCACGCGCACTAAATTGTGCGGATATTGTGGTGGGGCCCACAACAATCTGTTGTGCATGAACCGGTCCGGCCATCAGCCACCACAGGGCCGTACCCAGGGTGACACGGCATGGGGCCCTGAGAATTCGTTTGCGACTCGGAGCGCAACTCAGGAGCCAACGTCCCCACGTCCACAGGGCCGTACCCAGGGTGATACGGAATGGGGCCCTGAGAATTTGTTTGCGACTTGGAGCGCAACTCAGAGGCCAGCGTCCCCACGTGCACAGGGTAGTACTAGGGTGCGGGGCCGCACTCAGGGTCATCACATGGGGGGCCCTGAGTTTTCGGTTGCGACTCAGCATCCGACTCAGCGGGCAATGGGGCCACAAGCGCGCAGCCACCCAAGGGTGCAGGGCCGCACTCAGGGTCATCACATGGGGGGCCCTGAGTTTTCGGTTGCGACTCAGCATCCGACTCAGCGGGCAATGGGGCCACAAGCACGCGGCCACCCAGGGGTGCAGGGCCGCACTCAGGGTCATCACATGGAGGGCCCTGAGTTCTCGGTTGCGACTCAGCATCCGACTCAGCGGCACATTGGGTGTGTTGAGCAGGCCGTAACGGGCGGGTGGCATGGGACAACTTCGAGCTATGCGGGTGCGGTTCGGACGCCGCCTCAGTTGTCGCCCCGCTCGTCGCCTCGTCCTCGTCGGTCGCATGTGATGTCCCCCCCGCTCATGGAGCGGCCACGGTTGAATTCACGCCCACAACCCTTCGGGGGGCGTCGTAGGGTGGCAATGGAACCGGCGCGTGGGCCATTTGTACAATGGGACCCTCTGGCGTATAGCTGCCTACCTGATCGGTTACAGGCAGAGTGGGGCCCCGGGGGCCCTCGCTAGGAATTTGCGGCCCAACAATTTGTTGCCCCCCAACCGGAGACGGTGGTGTTACCGATCGCCTCTGTGCTTGTTTGGGATTTGGCGGGCAACCCAACATACGTTCGCGCCCTATTAGATTCTGGAGCTCAGGGCTGCATTGTATCGAACGATTTAGCGAGATGGTTGGGCCTCAATATAAATAATGTATCGCTGCCGAGGAAATTGGTCCCTGCTGGGGATTACAGGGCAACCCTTCACGGGTTTGTGATGCCTTTGAACGAGGGTTTGCGGCAGCGGTTTATTTGCGAACCGCCACCTCCACCGGGGAGGTTGACGTGCGTTTGGTTTGGCAAAAAGCAAGGTAGCGCCTATTCGGACAAGGATGACGATTCCAAAACTGGAACTGTCCGGGGCTGCTCTTTTGACCAAACTTTTGAATCACACTCTAACAGTGTTGCGTGGGTCAGTGGTTTTGGAGGATACGGTGTACGCGTGGACGGACAGCCAGATTGTTTTGTGCTGGCTGAAGGCTTCGGTCCATACCTTAGAGGTTTTTGTTGCGAACCGTGTCTCCCAGATTGTGTCGTCTGAGGTCCCACTGACTTGGAGACATGTACCAGGAGAATTGAACCCGTCTGATTGTGCATCCAGGAGATGTCGGGCTCCTGAACTCGAGCTCGTTGCTGATCTCTCGACAGAGGCTTTCATTGCTTGTTTGGATAGGTTTGTTTCTCGAAGGGGACTTCCAACTTTGATCCGCTCTGATAACGGCACTAACTACATCGGTGCGGAACGATGCTTACGAGAGATAGTCAACTTTTTGAATGTAAATAAAGTGGATATTGGAACGGCCCTCTCCCGTCGGGGTATACAGTGGACTTTCAGCCCACCGAGTTGCCCCCACTGGGGTGGGATTTTTGAGGCCGTAGTTAAGTCAGCTAAGACGCACTTGGGGCGTATAGTAGGTCAGACCGCGCTGACTTTTGAGGAGCTCGCGACATTGTTTTGTAAGATCGAGGCCGATCTCAATTCGCGACCGTTGTGTCCGCTCAGCTCGGATCCAAATGACCTGGAGGCTCTGACCCCAGGCCATTTCTTGATAGGACAGCCACTTAACGCGTTCCCCGAGCACCCCTTCGAGGGAGTGAAATTGTATCGGTTGTCAGGGTATCAGATGTTGCAGCAGTTTACTCAGAATTTCTGGAAGCGTTGGTCGCTCGAGTATCTGCATATCTTACAACAGCGCCTTAAGTGGACTGACAAAACCAGCCCCTCTAGTGTTGGTGACCTCGTTCTGGTTAAGGATGCTAACCTACCGCCACTGCGTTGGCGCAGGGGGCGCATTGTTAACTTGTTCCCTGGCAGGGACGGGACCCCCCGGTCTGCAGAGGTTCTAGTAGGAGGCTCGGTACTAAAACGAGCGGTAGCAACGTTGTCTCGGCTGCCCGTAGATTAAGGGACAGGTGGGTGCCTGTCCGGGCGGGTGATTGTTCGATTCAGAATCGATACTCGATCTATGGTTCCGGAACGGCCATTTTGAATTTGACGGAGCTGCCACAGAGAGTTTTTTGACAACTGACTGACGAAAAGCCCCCGTAATGTACGTGTATTGATTTTGGGCAATTAAAATTAAATCGTAAGCCATCTGGAGTTGTATTCGGGCTCCCCTCAGGATTGTCTTATAGCTGAGTGTGTTGTGGTTCTCCGAACCAGATACTGTACGTATTTACGGTAATTGTGCGGTCGAAGCTGACCTGCCAGCCATACCTGGTTGGCTGAAGAACCTGTCTACCAAGAAGAGCCTAGGGTGCACCCAGGCCTTGCAGAGAGACAGGAGTTTGACGGGAACGAAGCACAGACCAGGTCAGATAGAATCTATTTACTTAGCTCGGTGAATCGCCGACGTTCTTGCTTCTTGACACCTGATAGTTACGCTACCTCGTAGCTGATGGGCCCCTGCGAGGTCATTAGGTGCTGAGAAGCCTGATCAGAATACTTATAGTTATTTTTATAAAATAATTAGTACTACCCACTATGCCTTTTTATTACTGGCAATACTGACCGGATATAGAGGATAAACGTTCCTTCTCTCTGGTATCTTACACTTGATTGGTCAACTGTCTGAGTAAATGAAAAAAAACGGTAATGTGGCTGGCCGCCATGACAATTTGACTTTTTATAGCCATTTTTTGTATGGCTATTGAGAGGGTTAAGTCATGGTTAAGTATAAACCCATTACGAAATTCGTTTGAATGCAGAATGTAACAATAGAAAATTATTTTAGAGGCTGGAAAGTGAGCAACGGATGAGGCCCTCAAAGAGTTCATCTATTGCACTTTTGGCCCAGACATAACAAAGTGCTTGTCAGAACTGCAAGGATATAAAAAAAATGACGCATAAAGATTGAGTATTTTTGACATTTATTTTTGAAGAAGTGGAATTGAGAACCGCTCTGGGACTTTCCTGGTCCAGAGAATCTCGCTAGATGTGCAGCGCGGTAAAGCCAGTGTGATATGCACAATGCAGGGCGATTCTCGGGGAGGTTTTGATATTATTTATTGCGTTCAGAAGATGCGTTGTGCGGATGTATGAAGTTGTATGTTATTCAAAATTGATTATAATAAAAAAAGAAAGGAAGAAGAGGCACTAAAAATATCCTTAATTATAAAGAAATATGGGGAAACAAAAAGTGCCTAGTATATAAAAAGACTTCATTATTTATTATGAAAGACCGATCTTAAGGAGTTTCCGTCGGCCGATTTAATTTTAAATGAAGGTCACGATGTGCTCTGCTTGTTACAGTGTATTTCATAAGCAGTACAACAAAGTCGTGTTCTGATTGTCCCAATCAGTGATCAGCGGGCCGATGTGTGTTCGACTTGCTCTTTGAACAGGCCTGCTAAGTTTTTGTTGTCCAGTTTAAATTCTTAGTAAAATATTTACCGTGTTACCACAAAAAATATTAAACAGCGTTTAACCTCAAAACTAACGTCAAATCCTATATATATTTTTTTCAAACAAGTGTTGAACAGTTGTTTACTTTTTTGTGGTAAGGCCTATATATAGAGCGACCAAGTTTTTGTGTAGTTTTGGAGGGTTACCACAACCTTTATAGTGATTCAGTTTAAGATCTTAAACTTATCCGTAAAATTAGCAAAACCGACCTTGGTATTAGGTTAAATAAAGCCTTTTATGGAGTATTGAAATGGAAATACCATGCTGATATTGTTTTAGGACCCTAAACTGATAAGCGATAAAGGTTGTGGTAAGCCTCCTGGGAAATTAATAGATCTAATTGCTACTATGTGTGTAGTGTGTATTAATCACATTTTTATTTGAATTAATGTAATTACGAGGTAAGTGTGATACCTCTAAGTTCTGGAATTATTGTACTTAAATGAAGTATCTCAAAGATGTTGTCTGTGTCGGTGATTGTTGTTTTGTTTGTTTGTTTGTTTGTGTTAATAAACAGTCATGTAAAGGGGCGTACACTAATGACGCGTTTTTGAAGATTTTCTGAGATTTAGTCGACACGCTCCACCCCCTAAAATTTCACGTGAGATTTTTAAAATTTTGTAATTTGTAAATAAAACACAATTTACTACTTACTTTAATTTGATCTAATTTTCTCTCGATTTTACAATATTTTTAGAGGGGGGAAAATACGCGATATTTTCTGGGATATTCCCTCCCCCCCCTCCGTGAGATTCGGTAATATTCGGATGGACCCCCCTCCACGCCCTGAACACCTCACGTAATTAATGAACGCCCCCTAACATGTATTCAAAATGTATCTTGATCATTATAACTTACAATCAAAATAGGTAGGTAGGTACATAAATGTTTTTTGAGATTAATGTTTCGGTTTAGCTTATTTTGCACAATTCAGAATAATGTCATATTTTGTTTAGGGTGAATAAAATACAGAAATGAATTCCTACATTTTATTTATATCACTATATTTATCATCACATTATCAATTCACAAACTCCTTCTTAATTAAAGTGCAGCTTATCATTTATTATCATCATTTGTTAACATTTTCCTGACGAGAAATAGAGCGCAAACGTAATTGTGAGTATCTCTTAAATTTTGAGTTCGCAGTTGTGCATCCTGCCTCAGAGTTCTCCACTCTCAAATTTCAAGCTAACCAACCGTTTTGTTAGCTTAAGGATGTTTTCAAGTTCTCATTAAATCCATCGTCGAGTTACAGTTAGTGAAAATAAAATGGCGTCTTGAGTGAAAATATGCACAAAATCTGCAATTCCACTAGTAATATTAAAATTATCTTATATGCTTAGATTTAAACAACCTCATTCATTACACAACAGGTTTAAATGTTAATGCCTTTGTCAATTCTACATGGCAGTTTTTAGATTTAGGATAGAGACAGTCTACTTTTAAACACTTTAAAACCTTCACAAACGAGGATTAGCAAGAATATTGTAGAGTCGAGAGCATTGCGAACTAAACATGTTAAAATCAACTTGGTACACTATATACAAGCTGAAAATACGGGAACACATTTCCATGTAAATAACAATAGGACTGCAACGATTTCTCTGAATTTATAAGTACATATTACTATTAAAAAAACATCATTGCAAAATCCTAGGCAAAATAATTCATTTCAGTTTGTTCTTAAATATCACATGAATCCGGCTGGTAATTGAGTTGTGGTTGACGTCGCTTCAGGACCAGGACCACTAAAAAAGCTGCTTAAACTGTTGTTCAGGAAATATTTTGTTACCCAGTATGCACCGAAAGCCAACACACCGGTGACCAGTAAACTGCAAGACAAACGGAGTATATGTCAAAAAACTTAGTGACAAGCCAATGGGGAAGAATACGCAACCTTTTTGACTGCCTTTCTAACACAAAGAGTCTTTCGTCTGAGGTTTGTAACTTGATAAACATTGTCAACAGCAACAAGAGTCTCTGGGATATTGACAATGCATTTCTCTGAATGACGAAACTCTAATTTGTACTTTACTAACTTGCTACTCTGTGATTCATTTGAAAGGAACCTCAGATGAATGAAACTCTTTGCTTACTGATTCTGTGTTTATCATCTACATAACTTTAGCGCCCTCTACGTGGAACTAATTTCAGGTTGATTCCCCATTCCAATAAGGTGTACCAGAGGTACAGTTTTTCCCGCGTCTAGCCAGTAATGCTTTTCTTTATATTACGTGACAGAGGGTTAGCCCCTTCGCCGTCCATATGGAAGATGTTTTACATGAACATTTGTAATTAATACAGTGTCAGTGTAGTGGTTACAATGGTCGTCTGTTAGGCATGGTTTGACACTCTATTGTAATGAGTGACCGTTAAGTTTTGCCAATTAAATAGTAGACAATTATGGTAAGAGGTACTTACAGTGCCAGCGCCATATTTTTGTCGGTTTAAAATATCTTCAAGACTGGAGCTCCAGACGGATGGACTGACTGCTTACACAGACTAACTTTACTGAATAATCCACATCAATTTATTACATAACATGGACCCACGGAGCCAAAAGCTTTGCATTAAAATAAATATGCCAGTTAGCCTGAAAAGTTAGGCTGTAAAGTTCTTCCACTGTGGCCCTAAAAATTGTTAGCAATGCTGCGCAAATTATGTTCCGATATCATATAAATTGGGATTTTGTCTGTTATTCTTTCCGATAGGGCAGTCTGCCACAGAGGCATATGTTCACTGACTATGAGGAAATTGTAGCTCTCAAGCTGTATAGAGAGATCTTTATATAATGCACTGTAACCAAAAATTGGTCAAATGCGAGTCAGACTCACACCCGAAGGGTTTCGTACCACCGTACAAGAAAACATTAAAAGAAAATACATGACTCTTCTATGGTATGACGACCTCTGTGGCGCTGCGGTTGCGGCTCTGCCTCCACGCGAGAGGCCCCGGGTTCCATCTCCGGCTGGTGACAAAGAAAAAAAAAACAGAACTTGGACGTTTAGGTGTGTGTGATGTCGCTGTTTCTGGTTACCACGACACATAGTATCCTAGTAAGCAATGTATGTTCTTGTATATAAATTTTTCTGTTATGTTCATGTTTATGGGCAGCCGTATTTATATTTTTGATTGCGTGTAGTTCAGTAATTTGTTGCTGTAGCGGCAAAAGTAATACACATTCTTTAAACATTTCTACTCTCTACCTATTACGGTGCATGAGTTACAGCCCGCTGATGGACGGACGGACGGACGGACAGACGGACGGACGAACGGACGGACAGCGGAGGCTTAGCAATATAGTCCCGTTTGACACCCTTCGGGTACGGAACCCTGAAAAAGGCACATTGTTGCCTAAATATGAGTCCGAATTTTAAAACAAAGCCAAATAAAACAATAGTGATGGAATGATTTATGTAACACAAAGTGTCAATAAAACTGACAAAGTCTTGATATAATATCAAACAATCTTGCAAAAAAAGATAATAACATGTATAGTTGTTACTACACCGGCCACAATGCATAGTATCCCCATACTGAAATACAATTTGTCATAGTTGATTCTGAAACTACGGTCTTTGATTTCTTGATTTATCTGGAAAAAAAAAACAAATCTAACTATCAACTGTATATAGATAACTTATATACGGGAAATATCAGCGCAAGATGCTGCGGTGGGTTAGGTGAAGGGTAAACTTGAGTACACATAAAGAAAATAAAACATAAAAAGTGTTTTTGTTGATCCTTTTTGCTGTACAAATCAGTATTTTTGATGTGCGATTAAATAGTAGCCCTTATATACTCACTAGGTATATGATTTACATATAAGACTATAGTGAGTACAAGAGGATTACAAGAAAGCTTTAGTGTTTTCACTTTGTACGGAGTGGTATGCAATGGTTTGATTGACCTAACGCGGCTGATATCAGCAAAAACTACGGATTTTCATTTCTTATATCTAGTCAACAATGATTCCCTGAGATATTATAGAGTTATCTCATAATCTCCGATCCTCCGATCGATGTAAAATTATTAGTAACCAAAGCTGTGTAATCTTTTTGTGATCCGCGACTCTGTAAGCTTCAAGCTGTAATCCTGACATTTAAAATTTTGATGAAAATGAATTCTGGCACTGCTAAAAAATTGTGATAAATATTGACCAATGGAAAAAATTGTACCATTATAGTTCCAAAGTTACAGCTGTAGAATGAAGAGCATTACAGCTTGAACGTTAAGCTATAATCCTCATCTTTCGAGCAAGCCAACAGAAGGTCATATCGATTTGGTTTTGGTGTCACAAAATAGTGATGAAATAGTGACGGGGACATGCCAATCCTGAAATGGTCGTTAAAAGATAGTTGTGAGAGCATTACGGCTTGAACATTTTATAGCAAGCAATATTTCCGGAACGCCTATGACTTTCAGTTCCAATTTTATCCCAAAAACTTGTGATGAAATTTTCGTAACGATAATAATTTTGAGCTTTGAAGAAGTACGTTAAAAATAATGTCTACTTACTCCATACAATTCAATACAATACAGTCGTATACAAAATCATAATAGGAAAACCCTAATTAACCGGTTAAAACGGTAATTAATTCAAAGCCTTAATGTCCTCCCATTTAGTAAGCTGAAGCTGGAATGAAAAGTTGGATTTTCGTTTTTAAGTGCGTGACACTTATTCGGATTTTGAATGGGTCTCCTTGCCCTTATTTTAGGTTAAGTAGGTATGGCATGAATATATATAGGTACTGAAACCAGCACGTCAACCTTTACACGTCAGTAGCAATAACGACCCCATTGCAACGGAGAAAATTACTATGAACTGTCAGTAATGTAAAGTGACGGCCGCTAGCTCGATTTTTTTTTGCGGGTGGTACGACAGCTCTAAAACGTTTTGTATGGTACGCGTTTTCTTAGGTGTGGTGGCAGAGACACAGCCCAACCATTCCAGTCACAAAAACTAAATTTTTTCATGGGGTGGCATCACATAAAACAATTTTGTGATTTCGACGAATGTGACATAACATAAAATATCGTCATACATTTTCCCATGCGTTGTGGCAGAGGCACAAATTCATATAGCCACTCAACTGGTTTTTGGCCTGATAAGGCCATTCATTATTTATCAATGAATTCAACTTTATTACCAAGACCTAAGTTAAAAAATCACCGGCCATTTTTAACGTCATAACAGTTGCGTGGATAATATAACAGATTTATGATTTTGCAAGATGTCGCTTTTTTAATCTCAGATGTCACGATTTTGGGGGTGGCAGAAGCACAAATTCATATAACCACTCAACTGTATTGTGACCTGATAAGGCCATTCATTATTAATGAATTTAAATTTATTACCAAGCCCTAAGTTGAAAAATCACCGGCCATTTTTAACGTCAGAAAAGTTGCGTGGATAATATAACAGCTTTATGAGTTTGCAAGATGTCACTTTTTCGAATGTCATATGTCACGATTTTTGGTCTATTCTTCGTTCTTCTATCATCAAATACATGTCAAAATCATGACACCTCTTGTTTTAAGCCATGTCTTGTTTCTTTCTGGTTCTAAAACTTAAAAACTCAAAATTTAAATCATTTATTGCAAGTAGGCAATAACAATACTCTTTTAAAAGTCAAATATTTATGATAGATAGATATTTTCATTTATTCATTAAACGTATGATATAAACACATAAATTATAGTAGATTGTTTACCAAGGGAGTAAAGAACTACTTTTAGGGCGAGAGTGTTTTTTGATCCAGAGCGAGCGAAGGAACGAGGGATTCAAAGCGAGAATCCTGAGCGTGCAAGGGATTCAATGGACATCCCTCAAGTCAAAAATATATTTTTTCTCCTGAGATGGACACTCTACTTTTCATCACCCTCTATAAGACACTCTATCTATAAGACAACGTTCTTTGAGCAAAGTTGACATTGCCGCGCTACTTGGCGAGTCAGAAAAGTTGCCAGAAATTTCCTGTGAAAATCCATAACTGTCGTGTTTTAGCGACCGGCAACTTCCAGGATTGTCGAGCTTTGTTTCAAAAAAAAAAAATAGATAGTGCAAAAAGGCTTTATGCAGAATTTGGTTATGTGTGACAAAAAAAATAGCGGGAGATCTTCTTGCCATTCTCAATTTTCTCACCAATATTTTGTTGCATGCTAAAACAATTTTAACTTAAATTTTACTAACTGTACATTTACAAATTGTCATTTTTATTAAATAAATGATTACTAGGTATAATTATTTAATTGTCCGCGTGTGTTGTGCCCAGGTTGGATTGGTTCCAGTCAGGTCGTATTATTTTTATTTTATTTATTTACCTATTCTTCTCTCTCTGTCCCCATTCTATTGTCCCCATTTTTCTGTTTTATTATTTGTATCACTCACCTCGGACCGCCTGGATAAAGGCGGAGGCGGTTCGAGACACAAGTAGGTACTCACCTACACACTAGCCGACACACCAAAAGCCATGGCCCCCCAAACAGACACCAATAAACTTATTGAAATAGGTAAATTTGTGTAGTCAGTCCCCTTGTTGTTGGAATATGTACTCCAACAACTGTCTCCGTACCCTCCGGATCGCCCGTTGATCCAAATCATTAGAGCCGCCAACCCCCCGGCTAGCCCCTCAACCAGCTCCGAAGCTAACTCGCACCCTCGCTCGCCGGTTCTTGCATTCCCCACCACCAACCCTCAGCTCTCTTTCCCCTGCAAATTCACCGGCGTTCAAGTTCAAATTCAATGAGGAAACTCAGTTCACCAGCTCATTCATCTCCAAAATCAAAAAGCTGAAGAACCGAAATTCCGAGTCCCCCGTAAGCCCCAAGGCCAAACAGATCAGGCCCGCTGCCATGTCTCTATCTCCGCTAACCTCCAAACCCACGCCGCGTACAAACAAATTCTCACGCCCCCCCCGCGCCCATGGGAATTCTTCCCAACAAGCGCTCTCTCAACGCCCCCTAAATTTAGCTAAACCCCTTATTCCACCTCACACCACCTACCCCCTTGGACAAGGCTTCGGGCCGCGGCCCCATTTCCTCCAACGGCACCTTAAGCGCCACCAGTTTCATAAACTACCCCCCCACCCCCAAATCTAGGGCATTCATCCCAAGCCTACTTGACCTCCCCACACTATATCCCCCAAATATTGCCTCTTTCAGGCGCACCCCTCTAACATATGCTTTCGTCACCTCCCCCACCCATCAACCCACCCTTTATACCTAAATATTCATCATCTATAGTACGCCCATTTTAATAAACTCGACAAATGGACAGACAAAGCCCCACGGTCTTACTTTAGCGCTCTATAACGCTGATAGCCTCCTTAAACAAAGAGAAGAAGTCGCTGATCTTCTCAATAGATATCAAATACATATCCTCGTTGTCCAAGAAACTTACCTCAAACCCAAACATAGGCGCTTTAATACAGCCAAATATATTCTCCTCCGTACTGACCGCTTACCGACTCAGGACCGACCCAAAAACCCCAAAGGGTACCTCCATCTATTATAAAAGATCTTTGCACGTTTCTCCTATAGTCACCCCCAACTAGCAAATTGCGAAGCAACTGCCATCCGCATTGTCAGGTCACGGTCCCATAGTCATAGTATCAGTCTATCTGCCGGCCGGACAGAAGATGATATCAAAGCCCTCTTAGAACTAGGTAGTACAGTTATCCTAGCCGGTGACTTCAACAGCAAGCACCAGCAATGGAACTGTAATGAGAACGTTTACGAACGGCTTATTCACAATCAACTCAAAGACATTTGACAACTCAAAGACAACCAACTCAAAAACCTCATACCCAACGAGCAGTTCGGCTTTAGACCCAAACACTCGTGCGTCCAACAGATGCACCGCATAACGGAGCACATCTACAAAGGGTTCCACACAATGACAAAGTTCAAAGATACCGGTGCCATATTCTTTGACGTAGCGAAAGCTTTTGACAAAGTTTGGCACAATGGTCTTATTTATAAACTTTACCAACTCAACCTCCCCGATAGACTTGTACTCAATATCAAAGACTACCTCACTGAGCGCAGTTTTTGCTATCGAGTAGAAAAATCGCGCTCTAGGCCCCACCCCATAGCCGCCGGAGTCCCGTAAGGCTCAGTTCTCTCCCCTTCCCTCTTTTCACTACGTCCAAGACGTCCCGGTAACCCGGAAAGCAGTAACGGAAAATTTCAAATGGAGGATTACAACTTGAAGCTCACGCTACTCTGTCTACCCGTCTTGCAGGAATCCACAGTTTGTCGTACATAAGAGTGAGTGATGTAATCGTTTCGTAGATACAGTATAAAAATAACTATTAATTTAAAACAATCCCCCCCACAATAAATAACCATCACAGGGAAGTCTACTACCTTTTGCTGAAAACCGTCCACACAGACAGACACACATAGACAGAAGTAGGGTAAGATTGGGGCGGCTAGATCATATTGATTCGCGTGCTTCGCTCGTGATCTAGCGCGCCCCAATCTTAATCTTACAGTCTCTAGTTTGCCGCCTACTTTCAGAAAAATCTAATCTGATCTGATTGTCTAGCAGCCTCCCAATATTATTTCTATTTAATAGTTTTCCAGTAAGGTAAGCGAATATCAAGTACAACAGGCGCTGGATGGACTCCAGTTTATCACCTGCTTACAGAAGAATCTAATTTGATCTGATTGTCTAATCGATCCGAATGTTCCGGGTGGATATGTAATAATTAAAATACTTTGTCTTTTAAATTAAAAGACTTTTACGTCATCGAAGATAAATATCGAATTCTTTTTCGCATCTTGTAGTGAAATGACATCTTCACCATTTTCAAATATAAACATATCAACTTCTGGAGTTACTTCAAATATTTTTTTTAAGAAACGATACTTTGGCTGAAAAGTTGTGTTTAAATAAAGATACACGTTTTGAAACTTGAGCCCGTTTTTATGCAATAATAAAGTGAGCATGATATTCGTTTCACCACAATTTGAGGGCCCACATATTTTACAGCGAATAGTGTTAGGTAGCCATTCACTATGCCCGTTGCAGTTTTTTGTATCTCGCAATCTATATTGCTCACTTCCAGTGACACGGCTTGCCTTCCCAACTTCATAATGTATTCTGAAGAAAGTGATTGTTTATTTAATTAAATATATAAAAATCATTAAAAGAAATGAAATACTGTGCATAAAATTTTGTATAAAAGAAAAGGTTTCAGAAATATATAAAACCTCAGTTCGACGTTTTGTTTAGCCCTGTTGGTGTTTATCGTCGATCGAAATATATGGTAAGTTTTTTTTGTTTTTATCTCGATTTAACTCGATATCAATTAAAAAGAAAAACATGTTTCTAGTTATTGTAAGTGAGGCCTGCATATAAATACTTCGCTTTAGTAACTGTAAGATAAGTACTCCCTAAAACTCATATTATAATTTTACGTTTTAGGTATGCCTACTTATATAACGCATTTTTGTTACAGAGCATGGCGAACTTTACAAATATTGACGATGCTGTTCCAATGTCAAATCCATTTTACTATCACGAACTGGATCAATATTTATCAAAAACAGAGGAAAATTATTTGCAGCTAAGTCCTGATCATGGTGCTACTCTTTTAAAGAAAGCGGCTAAAAAGAGAAACTTTTCTCCATCATTAATACCATCAACGACAGAATATGTTATGCGTCATACTAGTTCAAAAAGTGGAAAATATCTCATCAAAATTAGTATCCATGAATTAAATGGTAGAGAGCATAAGAATTTTGCCAGTGATGATAACGATACCGTTAACGGATTTGTCCAATATATAGTTAAAGATAACTATGATAAAGTTATGGAATCAGCAGAGGATCTTATCAGGGAAATCGGAAAAAAGCTAAGTAATATGGAGTAGATTAGAAACACGGTTGGTGTTATTTATTTTTAATTATAAGTACCTATAATAATATAATTATATCGCAAGTATACCTGTGTAAGCTATGATATCTGTAAATTTTACCAATGTTTAGTTTAGTTAGTTTAATGCTGCGAAATAAATACCTATCTCAATACTACTAACAACTTGTTTTATTTCAGGATAGGGGGGAGGGTATCCATTATTATAGAAAAATAATAAAAAGTCTAATAAGTTATCTATTGTTAATTTATTCATCAAATTAAAGTAATGTAAGGTTGAATAAGCTACACTTAATAATTACATAAACATAGTAAGTATTGTAGGTATATAATTCTCGTATCGTAATACACACTTGATTAAAATACAAACAGCAATCTTATTCACGTCTGAGATATTTTTTCTAGAGATAATAATAATAGAGTGCTATAATGACCCCAAGGTATAGTTGTAATTTTGTTCATTAATATATTTCTCTTGTCATCGTTTCTGCTTAAAACTAATTTGTTTAATTTCCTAGTAAAGATTTTGTGTTTTTTAGATTTTATAATATACATATCATGTCTTAATTCTTTGTTATTATATAAACAATATTTGAATTTATCCATCTGAAGATGGTAATGGATTTTTTTATACCTTTTGCTTTTTTAATAGATTTTTTTTCTGTGTTAATGCAATATAATTTAGCTCGTAATCCAATTAATTCTGATATCACTTGACCTCCCATTTCATCTTTGAAATATCCAGGTAATTTTATATTCGCTTGCGGTATATCATATACATTTCCTACCTTAAAATTACTTGTGTCAAAATATTGGATATTTCGTTTCATATCTTTGTAAAAATCGGAGGTTTTTATGATATATAGCAGGCTGTCCGTGTCTGTATAGCAAAGTTTAAGATCTTGACATACAGATTTTTCATGACAGAATAGTGGAATTTATACAAGTGACTCTTTGCTATTTCAAGCACACTGAACCCGATATAGATTGGTCTGTCCAAGACAAGTTTAGTTTGTTGTAACTGAATTGCCACCAAATTTTCGAAAAAGACGGCTAAGTTTTTAATATTCGGCATGCTAATATATTTCTACGCACCACAAAGTTTATTAGTTAGGTTATGAACATCTCTCCAAACATTGACAAGTTTTACGTCAACCTGCTTTCGTTTATTTTCAATAGTTTTGCCAAAGATGTTATTATTTTGTTTTTTAAAAAATCGCGTTCGAATTCAGATGTTGCTTTCTGACGCAAAACTGTATTTAATTCTATATAGGGTTTCAAAAAGTTATCCTGTTCAAAGGTTAAAACTCTATGTATTTTCAAAAGTCTCAACCCGTTTAACAGACAGTCTTTCAAACGCACATAATGTATGATGTACTTGTTATGTAGATTCGCTATGAGTTTTTTACTCCTTTTGCCTGGTGCTGCATATTTTTCTGGCGCAAATGGTAGATCCGAATGTTCATCATGAATGTATATAATGAATGGGTATTCGTATATAACCTCTGGTATAGATTCTAAATTGAACATTTCAATTTCATTATGTTTTAAAAAGCGTAATTTTTTGGTAGGAAGTTTTTGCATCATTGCAAAACCATATAGATTGACACAATCCATATACACTAAGTAAGAATCTGGTACATTGTCATCGTAATTACTCAAATACACGTTATTTGCTTTGGCGTGTATTAACGAGCATTGAGCAAGTCCTCCCCCTATACCGTTTTCTAACACCTGATACATTTCAATATCAGAAATCAAATCCAATTCAACTTTGGTAAATAACAACATAGCATCCCAACTAAGTGAAGGAAATGACACATAGTAGCAAGGATCCAGGTTATATGAATTCAAACTCATCACTCTAAACTTTTCAAAAACATCACATAGCAATAATACATCACACATTAGATAAAGATCTGTGTATTCTCCCAGATTTTTTATTTGAGAGACCTGCCAAACCTTTTGCGCATGTTTATAGTTTTCTTCACCTATATTTTCACCTGAAAGTTTGTTGAAAGAATATTTTTTGTCTGGTAACTGACAGTCTTCGTATCGTTTCCATGTGTCTACATAGTCGTAACAATAATTTCCTCTTCTACGAAGTAAATCGAATAAATGATTTTGTGGGAAAAAAGTTTTTAAGCTCTGAAAATCACTCGGATCCAAAGTATCCACAAGTTTGTCCAAGCTCGAACTGAGAAAACTAAAAGAGTCAATAAATTTAAATTGTGCCGAATTATCTTGATCTATTGGGATGAACTTTGTTAAAGTTATATATTTCTCTTTCGTTTGAGGAATCAAATTAATACGGCCTGCAATATTAGCAAATTCTGTTATGAATAAGTGACAATCATAACCAGAGAGATTGTGAAATACAATCGGTATGAACTGACAAGTCTTTGCATTGAGATTACATAAATTATGAGCAGGTAACTTTACGTAACTTTCCCGTGAAGTGATCATGATCAGCTACAATTGTATCATCGTTTTTAAAATCCAGCAGATGTGAAAAACTGTTGCATTTTCAATCGATTGACGCTCGGTTTCAGTTAGTGGCAACATTTCCTTCTTAGAATACATTAATGGGTACAAATTCATCACATCACGAGTGATACACTCCGCAAACTTTTTGCTACAAATTGGGCCCCGATACAATATGTACTCATTCAGTTCTGGCTTTGACACAAAAAATATGTAGTACGCAAAACATGATGCTTCATGAATTTGCAGATCTTGTACATATTATTTTTTACTTCTATCGGAATATTCTCGGAGCAAACTTTCAAAATCACCATAGATTACAATTGGTATTTTTTGAGTTTTTTCAACATTGTAAAATTTCAGTTTTGTATTCGGTTCAGGTAAATACTATATATAAAATAAAATAAAATAACAAAGGTAACAAAAAACTCGCAACTCATGTTGCGAGTTTTTTGCTCACAGTCAAAGTAAATGAAACACTCCTCACACCAAAATATCTTACATTTTTGTTTAGTAAGCTGTTTGTGTACGAGTCTTTTTTTTTTTTTATCAAGCAGAAATGAAATACTTCATTATTTCCCAGGAGTAATAAATTAACATGATGCAACTTTCGCTTAGCCGTTTTGTATAAAGGCATCGTAACATGTTGCTTTTTTTCCAATCCATAAACATTTACAGAAATATTTTCAATTTTCATCTCAAACAGTTTTATGTCATCTAAGCTTGGAGGAAATTTCATACCTGAAATATTCAAAATGTCTTTAAAATGAGGATAAGATGACACTCGGGTTGAGTTACTTTTCGCAGGATAAAGATGTGCCATAACGCTGTACAAAAAACAATAATTGTCATTGTTTTTTTAGTTCAAACAGGCCTTGGTATTTTGAATATTTTTCGGTAAATTTATGTAAGTTCCTGCTCTCAAAGGTTATATTGATTGGTATTTAACTCTAAATGACTAATTGAGTCTAAGCTCCAACCTGATTCTGAAAGTTCAAACTCTGAACATTTGGTCATGAGCGTATCTATGCATTGCTCATAAAACGATTGTAAATCTGTATTTTGTAATACTACACAGAATTGTGTGTTAAACGACTTCATTGATTTATGCTCATCTTTCGGTAATACATAAGATGCAAAGAGCTCAAAGTTAACTTTCAAAGCCTTAAACTTGTGTCGAATAAGAATCGTTGACAAGTTGGAGAACTGTGGCAGCTATGCTTCTCAAAAACTTTTCTGCGTCAAATTCTGCGGTCATAGGATTGACTCGATAGCTAATGATTCGGGATTTAAACGCACTAGAAATTACTTGTACATTGGGGAATTGTGACTGAATCAAACAGTTAGATGTCAGTTCTTTTATGTGAAGCTAAATGAGGAACATAAATATCACACTCCTTGCAAACCTTCATGATTATTTACTTATAACTAACTACTTTAGTAACTTAATTAGGAAATCACAATTGTTTGTCACTGGTTGTAACATTTATTTCATTTGACTGATTTATGCCATTTGTGTCATTTTACTGATTTATGCCATTTGTGTCATTTAACTGATTTATGCCATTAGCTGTAAGGAAAAACACTGCAATAAGAAGAAAAATATAATTTTATTCTTACGATGTTTACAATAATCCATTAAATGTGCACTTAACAACAAAAACATAAAATTATAAAAGAGTAGGTAAATAGATGATTATATTTTATTATTAATGGTTACAATATGGTGGTTACATAATCTTAGGCCTACAATGAGTTATGTGGGTACATAATAGGTTGTATATTAGAAAATTCATCCTTTCCTGCCTGTAGCACACGTGAAACGGTACGCCAGATTTCTGTATCAGTATCAGTGGCTAGTTTAAGTGTAACCAGCGCGCGTTTCCAGCGATCTTCACTTGGCTCGCGTTCTACCTCAGAGCTGTTGTAGACGCGTAGCTCGAAGTAGTATTGGCCGATGCGAGTTGAATCACGCTGAGTTGTGTAGCCGTGCGCTCCTCGCTGGGATAGAAAGCTGCGCAGGGTGGCTGCTCTCACAGGCTTCAAGTTTTGATGTGCTGGCTCCACCTGAGAAATATAAAAAAAAATACAAATTGTAAAACTATTTAACGCTTTATTATACTATAATGCTAATAAACAGCTTTGCTTGCTAAACCACGCGTGCTACGCCCCATTCTTGCTACGCGGCACCGCATCACAATCACAAAAGCGCATGCGTAACGAGATCTCTGGCGCTACGACTTATCAGCGACAGGATAGACACATTTGGAAAGAAGTTCGTATCTTGTTTGTTTGTTAGCTATTGAGTTTGTTTTTAGTGTGTGTTTAGGACCGCAATATCTAGCTTACTACACCTTTCTAAGGTGGAGCGAAGCCAGATCTTACAAAACTGCGGCTGAAAACTGAGACTGTTGAACCAATTGAATCTGCGCATGCATGATGGGTGGACAGAGGATGGATATGGATAGCAAATATAATTGGTCGCCTACCTCTGATGTCGGACGTTTTCGTTTGATCGCCTGCGATGGTGGTAACTCCTCATCGGACTCGGAGCTTGCAAGTTCCAGCTGTGGGACCTGCGTCGAGGTCTTCTTGCTTCTGCGCTTCTTGGGGGCCTCGGTTTTCTTTTTTTCGCCCGGCTTCTTGGACGTTGACGGTTCCGCTGTCCATGGCGACTGCAGTGCTGATGATGTTGCAGGAGGCACCGACCAAATGCTGACGTTGTCAGCAACCTCGTCCGCCCAAAACGGATTTTGTGACCAGCCAGGCCTGAAAACAATAAAATTATGTTATTTTTAACCCTTAATAAGGCAGGGAAAATATTCCCGCCAAATCTTTATCCCCGTGGCTTGGTAAAACCAATTGTTTGAAGTATGGAGCTAAAAAAAAACATTTTGAGAAGTTAGGGACATCATTCTGAGCAATATTCACTATCAAACCGATTTGAACAGAGCAACTTTATTTTTTACTTCTCTATACAAATCATCTAATATCCGCTCAGCCCAAAATGTATTGCGGTGTCAAAGAAAAAAGTTTTTCTGATCAAATCGCTTTTGTAGTGAAACTTGTTCAGAATGATCTCCACTACTCCCCAAAAAAATTTGTCGCTCCATACTCTCAAACACTCTGTACATTCCAAAAACAACGAAATTTTTTGCAAGCTCAGGCCCAATCAAGGGTTAACACCCCTCTTGAGACGCTAATGAAGAAATGACTAGGAGTTTAGGAAGTATTGGTTAATACGTACTTACATGATGCTGCAGGATTAAGAAGGTATTGATTACTTGAAACTTGCAACGAGCACAGCAAACTGCAACGATTACCACTTTCTTCACTCTTTTCACAAAATGAGTCACAAACTTAATTTAGCTCAAATATATACGCCTCCATTCTTAGACTGTGTTCACATTTACAAATCCATCAAGAAAAATTGTAATATTATTTTTAGAGGTGATAATGATACACAAATTTGAACCATAATGTTATATGTTCATAAAGCCTATACTAATTTCAAACGACAGCGTAAGTGTGAATCAGTCCCAATATTTCTTTATAGAAATGCTTCGTCAAGTGGCGCCTAACAGTCCTAGTAAGACGAGACAAAATCGTTTAAGGCAGTTTTAAAGTACTTGCGTATGAGGCAGCGCTAATTTAAGGTCTTCTTATTTTATTCTACATAACCAGTTATGTAGAAAACCATTATAAAAAGATTCCTTGCCTTATACATGGTGTGGCAGAAAGGTGTAGTTATATTTTAGGGTTGTTATTGACATCATTTTGAACATTAGTATAAACCGACTTGATAAAAGGAACTTTATTTTTCAATTCTTTATACAAATCAGGTTTTAATATGATCTATCTCTTTTTTAATGCCCAACCATCCTTGTTGTTTTATTTGGCTAAGATCTTCCCTTATATATTTTAACCATTTATAATTTGCCCCGCAGTGGGACAAAATAAATTATAAATACTTAAGGTCCATATACTTGCAGGCGCCACATAACCACCTTTCCCTCTATTAATTAATCTTATTGACAGCCTATTACGTTTAAAAATATAAAATCTGATAGTAAAGTTCGCGTCAAGTTTCTTTATCTCTAGCGAGCGAGTGCTACCTCTCTCTCACTCACCCACCCTTACGATATGCAAGAAAGAAAGTCACCGCTTTACTCAGGGCCACAAAAACTTGGCGCCGTCTGTACCACTGAGTCCAAGATAACACATCTCTCCATATGGACAACGGAATGTCGCAGCTTTCCATATACGTCACCACATATCATGTTCGCACTGTCCCGATGCACCGAATAATGATTTATTCTTATCACAGTATTTAACATTTACATACAAGCACATACACTTCTTCTGGCCCCACACTAGGATACCCTGTGTCGCGGGAATAAAAAAACAGCGAGGTCACAACATGTAAACAACCATGACCTGAGGATTTTTTTCTTAGGCTGCGACCTACTATCGCATGTTTCAGATAAATTGATAAAAAGGATATTGATCCCTTGGTATCCATAGTACCAATGCACTGTATTCTTAGGTAACGACATGAATAAAATGAAGGGTGCTGTCGCTAAACAGGACTAAACTGGCATGTCGTGGTACAAGGCATCCTTGACGTCGGAACATGGAATATGTAAAAAAGTGCACTTACATAATGCATAATACTGATAACTGACTCTAGGCCTAGGAAGATAACTTAACAGTCGGGCCAATGTACTTTTATCTCAATTTATCTGAAACAAGCTATAATCACTGTGACACCAGTGTGCGATGTGCAGTGAAACTGTATACCTCCACCGATGGTACACAATACGTATTGCTTAAGCGAATCAAGTAGGGCTGTAAACATACTCTGCGTTACCACAAAAATATTAAACACCGTTTAACCTCAAACCCCATTATTGTTTCTAACCCAACATTGAACGGGAGTTTATTAATTGCGGTAAGGCTCACTATGTCGCTTACTTACCGTCATGCAATATCAAGTCATCCATATGTAATTAAACATCGATATTTAATCGCTGTTGTTGAAAGGGTGAGCTAGTAGGTTGACAAGTATCAGTATCAATACATATGCGTGAACTCATTGAAGCTCTAGCTACCATTATACATCGCAACTGAGCGGACTGCACTTAAAATGATATGTTCGACAGATAGACAGAGATACACTATCATCGATAGACGCGTGCCGGTAAGAAATGACGGTGCGCCGGATCGCAAGCGATCTTGCGGACGGCGATAAAAAATGAAATACTATTGGGAGGCTGCTAGACAATCAGATCATATTAGATTTTTCTGTAAGCAGGCGGCAAACCGGAGTTTGTGCAGTGCCTCAGTAAGATTGGGGCGCGCTAGATCACGAGCGAAGCGCGCGAAGCACTGTGATCTAGCTTCCCCAATCTGACCCTACTGACAGACAGTCGTGGGTTAAAAAACGTGCTTACCAAAAATCCGCTGGTTAGAAACAAGATACCGATACCGCACAGGAGAAAGTAAGCGTGAATAAAATGATCATTTTCATCTGTTAGTAATGAAATGATCAGGCCCACATTCAAGATTATCTGACTCCATACTGCCCCGCCAACCAGCGTTTGTTCGTCTTTGTGTTTTGGGCGCATGTGGACTCGAGCTCCAGCCCATATACCGCCTACCAGCAGCATTAATAAGAGGCATATTCCTATGAGTATCAACCTGACGAGCATTTCATTTCACTGGCCATTTGGTGCTTGATTCACTTTTGCGCTGTGTCTTCTGTTTGTAATGCGGTTTTCTGAATAATTAACATCCTGCTCTGCGAGCAATCTTTGTTGTTTTCAGCTGACAACAAGTCAAGTTGTCAGCTTGATGTCACTATACTGCGATTTTTAATTTGAGGTCAGAATGTAAACAAACAACTGTCATTTGATAGAATAAAACCGTTGATTTTGACATTCATATTATACTTTTTGTACTGTGACAGTGAAGTACAGTACTTTTGAAGTGACATGTTACAATTGATAAGTGTAAACAGCTCCGCGATCATTATATCGAAATTCTCGACAAATTTTTTGAAATACCTGTTCGCAGTAGTCTTAGACTTTAGTATTTCAAATTCCCTACCAGACAAATATTACTTCTCTCCAAAATCCTCAGTGCAGACGACAGTAAAGTGCAAAATAGCATCCAGTGAAGTGAATCTAAACATATAAATATAAACAATATTTTCAGGATTTTCATTTTCATTTTAAGATACACAAAACACTAAATACTTACCCCTTCTGGCAGCACACTACAACCACTCATAATATCAAAATATCAAAATTAAAAAGTAACATCCCAGTCGTAAAACGAATTCCCAGAGGCGCCCGAACTACAGTAGCGTCCTCTCTATCCCAAACATTAAGAAAAGTTATCACAGGTTATTATGGGTTGCTGACCTTTTCCTACCGGGTGCTACGCGTGGAAAAGGGCAAAGGCACAGGTGGCTCCCTAACCCAAAAAATTAAAAATAATTGCAAAATTACCTCAAAGCTGACCGATGACAACGAAGACAAACCTTTAGGCCCTTTTAGACCAGGTAACCCTCTTAAATCTCTGGAAATTAAAGTGAGTGACGGCGACATAATGGGGGCCGCCAATCTGCTGTTTTCTAGCGATGCAGTGGCACCTGACTCTCCCGAAACCCTTCAGGCGCTGGTTTCTAAGCACCCGGCTCCGGCGCCAACACATCAGCTCCCCGACCCCCCCACTCCTTCCAATCGCACCCCGCAGGTGACGAGTTCTGATGTGATGGCAGCAGTGATGTCTTTCAGGAATGGCTCGGCCGCCGGCCTCGATGGCCTCTCACCGCAGCATTATAAAGACTTGTTGTGCGGGCCGTCGGAGACGCAGGACCGACCCTCCTGACGAACATCGTCGGGCTCGTCAACCTCATGCTCGCCGGTGACATAACATCCATTTACAAATACCTTTGGCAATGCTACAGCTCAAATTCCAAATTAATCTACAATGACCATCTCCTTCATTTAGCCGTAGGTTGTCAGCAGGGCGACCCGCTCGGGCCAGCAATTTTCAGTTTGGCAATTCATCCGGCAATAACAAAACTAAATTCAAAATTTAACGTCTGGTACCTAGACGACAGGACGTTAGGAGGCGAAGCAAACATCGTCCCAGAAGATTTAAAAGGGTTGACTACTGATTTCGGAAAAATAGGTCTTGAGCTAAATTATTCTAAGTGCGAGCTTTATCTCTCAGATAACCTACCATAGCCTGAAAAGAAAAAAATAGAACAGGAATTTAACATTTTGGAACCAAAAATCAAAATTCTAAACAAAGAGTCACTTCGCCTCCTGGGGTCCCCTGTTCTAGGGGAGGGGATCCCCAGCTACATAACTGAACAAATTTCTAAATTTAACGAGACAGGTGACAGACTGGCCGACTTAAACCCACATATAGCTTTGACGATCATCCGTTTCTGCCTTTTTGTTCCCAAATTTACTTATGTCCTCCGTTGCGCCCCCTTATGGCAACTCCCCTCATCCCTCATTAGCTACCCTTACCAAAAATACCGTGACTGACATTTTGAATTGCACTTTGGATGACAGTGGCTGGACACAAGTGTCCCTACCCATCAGACACGGGGGGTAGGGGATCCGCAAACCCTCGGACGTCACGCTCCCCGCTTTCCTGTCCTCGACCCACGGTACTCGTGGCCTCTATGGTAAGATTATAAGCCCGTCACTTGGTGACGTTGAGGTCACGAGCCTGGATGAGGTCACGAGCCTGGATGAGGCCAGGAATGCTTGGCCGCAAGCCTGCCCGGGACAAAATTATCCAGTTAATCTCAACTCCCAAAGGTTGTGGGACGAGCCGCTTTGCCTTAGGAATTGCGAGAACATGCTCAACGCAGCCACCAACTCCGCAGAGCGGGTTTGTCTCCTTGCAACCAGGGAGCGAGAGTCAGTGCACTGCCTGCACGCCGTCCCATCCAGACAATTGGGAACGTTGCTGGACAGGACCAGCCTCACAGTGGCCATCTGCCTGCGTCTGGGGGTGAAGAGCAACGAAGTGCACAGCTGCCGTTGTGGTGCCAGGGTGAGCCAACAGGGACACCACGGCCTATCGTGCAAGTTTAGCGCCGGCCGATTCCCTAGAAATGCTGCCCTGAACGACATCATCCGCCGGGCCTTGTCCAGCGCAGGTGTACCCTCGGTCCTAGAGCCGTCGGGTATTGCCCGCGACGACGGCAAGAGACCAGACGGAATGACTCTCGTTCCGTAGCGGCGTGGGAGGTCATTGGTGTTGGACGCAACCTGTGTTGATACATTAACACCGTCCCACCTATCGGCGACCTCCTTGAAAGCCGGCGCGGCGGCTCAGACTGCGGAGGGTCTCAAACGGCGCAAATATGCAGGCCTCAGCGAGGACAACATGTTTGTGCCGTTCGGCGTGGAGACCCTCGGGCCGTGGGGGCCCGACGCTCGACGAGTCTTTAAGGAGATCCCAAAAGACTCGTCGATGAGTCGGGCGATCTCATGGCTGGCACCTACCTCGCCCAGCGGATTAGTCTGGCTATACAGTGAGGTAACGTTGCCAGCATGTTGAGCACCCTGCCTCGCGACGGTAGCGACCTAAAGGACATTTTTTATTTAGTTTCGTTGTATATATTTTTATTTGTTATTTTTCATTTTCATTTAGTGTTGTTTGTATATATAGGTAGTTTAGCTTTATAATTTATGTCACAAACAAGTAATGTTAATGAAATAAATAAAATCCACTGGAAAATGACAGTTGTTTGTTGACATTTCTGGCCACAAATAAAAAATCGCAGTTATCTTTGTCTGTGGATGTCACCTCGTCATGTTGTTTTTTTTTTAACTTTTTAGTGTGCAAGAAGCGTTCATGTGCTTTTATCACTTCTTTTTCCGACAACATTATGATAAAGTTTATAGCATAGAGTAAATTATATCCATTCAAAAACATAAACATGCATGCATATAAAAAGGCAAGTCTCGCAGGGCAGATTAATGTACCGTAAAAGTTGCGAGATCTTAGGTAAAACCAAGTCGGTTAATTTAATCAGTACCTGCTTATATATGGGAGGATATTTCCAACAACTTAGTCATCAACTATTAAATAATTAGTTAACCAACAGCATTTCATAGTGACCGTATCAATAATAGACATCATTATTATTTTAATAAATAGAAGGACTTGGCCATTGCGTGCTGTCCATTCTGTTAGAAGGGTCCATCTTTTGTCCGTTAGTCTGCTTGTATATCCAGCCCACTCACATTTCAAAGTTTTTATTTATATATATATTTTTTTTTCATGGTTTTTATTGTGGAAATTACATCGTCTATTTTGGTGATACCTCATACCTTGTCGTTTCTCCATTTATCCTTCCTCTGAATGCCTATCATGTTTTGTGATGTCATTAAAAAGCAGTTGAAGACTCTCAATTAGATTTTCTTCGTAGCATTTTATTGTTTTGTTTTTAAGCTATCCTATCCCAAAGCTTTCTAGATTTTAGTCCAGTTAAGGCAAATCTGATTTCTGATTCATAGGTATTGGATCCGTTGCGTGTGTTGGCTTTGTTGTTTCTATGATGGTGTCTTTGTTATCAAAGAGTTTGAGTAAAACGTTGTTGCTGCATTCATTATACTTTTTTCTAGTACAAAACATTTTAATTGTGTTAAGTATGCATGAATAAATAATAACAAAATGATAAGGCGGGATCTGTGTTGAGTTAGATTTGCTCTTGTTATATATTTAATCTTGAATATTGTTATTTCCCTTTTTAAATAAAGTGTCTTTTACGTGGTATTTAAATTGCTTGCCTTAACAGTTTTTATTTTTTGACTTTTTACTATAGATACCTTATATTTGTGCAATAAAGAAATTATTAATTATGATCACGAAGGCACATAGAAAAAAAAACGTAAATGTTTTATCGGTTTCCCATGATCATCATAAGTGGTAAAACTATCCTTCCTTTTACTTTCGGTAGTGATAGATCTCGTTACGAGTAAAAATACGCATCCCAATGTGCTACCACATAGTCAAATGTCGCACATATCTACTCAATATACCTCCAAATAGCGTGTCACCCACATAAATCTACTATTTTCCTGCATGTCTAATCTAATGTTTAATCTACAAAAATAAGTTTGTCATCGCATAAAACTTGTATAGGTTTTCGTATACAAAGTTACATTGGCTGTTTCCCAAGTCCTTTATGCTAAATAATAATCATGGTCATAATTTCAAGCTTGTGGGTCTCCTAGAAGTATGTCAGAATTTTAATGATCGGTGAATGAGTGAAAGTGTCAGCCATTGACAAAATTAAGGAACTTTGACTTTCCGTAGTTTTAAAGTTACAGGTTTAAATTAAATGTAATATAGGAATATACCTACTTATAGGCACTACCGTGCCCCACATGCTTTTATTATAGCTATACATATTATTATATATACATATGATTACAAACTTGGCAGTGGTGGCAATACAAGTGACTTGACTGGACTCCTGCGTGGTCTAATAGACAAACCAAATACTTCATTAAAAATAAAACATGCAGTAGTCTAATATATAGTAGCAAATGTTGCTATTATTTATATTGTAGCATTTTCTGTCAAAGTTATACCATATACCACTTTTATTATCAATCTACCACGCTTATATTATTTCTTAATTGTATCACAGATACTTATAAAATATTTAATATACGAATACTACACTAATAATATACTAGACCATAGATAAATCCAGAAATTAAGTAAAACGATTCTCAAACAAATTAAGTATTTACTACAACAATAAATTTCATTTACACCTAAACCTAGTCTAACCGGTCTAAACCTAGGAAATTAAATCCCTGCAATCACGTGAATAACCTAATGATAATATTTTTGTGGTCCAGAAATCTCGTATTTTATTTTAATCAAAGGGGCAGTCTTCTTCATGGTCAAACTTTACAAAGGATATCGCAATCTGTAACAAAAATTAAAAATACGATAAGTTCTAAGAAGTCAATATTATTATTTTTTAAAAAGGGTCTTCTTCAATCGGCACAGCATAAAGCTTCATCTCTAAAATATTGCCTACTGTGATGCGCTACAGGCGCAAATGTCTTTCGGACGCTCGCTGATTATATCAATCTTGTACGTGATGCGGCATAACAGTCGGTTCCCTAACATGCAGATAGATGGAAAGTTTACTCACGATTCCGACATATCCTCGGCCAAGCGCACGCCACGTCTGTTGAACATGCTTAGGCCCCAATGCCCCTTCTTCTTCGTCAATTGGGGTCGCACCGGGCGTGGGACAGTCCTATAGAACGAGAATATTACAAAAGAAAGAGTCACCATCTGTTAATTATGGTAGAAGTTAGTTTTTTAAAGTTTCTTCAAATAGTCAACAGATGACTCTGCTGAAATTCAGGTAATTAATTCAAGATTGTGTCGTTTTAACAAAGTGCGGATATATTTATCTAACTTAATAAAGTACAATAAAAGTTTTCAGAGGGCTGACGCGATTTAAAGTTAAGATTTTGTCAAAGCGAAAGGTATATTTTTCTATATGGTCACCCAAAAATAATCTTTAATATGTTTACTGGCACCAATGACTGTCACAATTTCACAAGAAAACAGTGTTGCCGATTTCGTTAGTAAATGTAAACACTTCTGTTTTATTTTAATAAGTAGTACTACTAGTACTACTTTTATCAAGCATACCATTTTGACATGTCATTCTTCCAGTAATGAGCAATGAGTGTGTTATTTTTCTGGTTGCAATTTCTTTGTTATATGTGCATTGTGCAACAAAAAACACATTAAAATTAGCTTATTACTGGAAAATACTTACCTACCCATCGAAACAATTGAATATATATATATATGAATCAGTTTTGACTCTGAAGACTAGATAACGCTTCAACTTTGTCATGCATAAAAGTCCCGAGAGAGGGCTCTCTTTTCCTTTATACTTAAGGCCCAAGATCACACAAAACCAATGAAGAGAGCTTTGGCAAAAAAAAATATAAAATTACTTATAATTAATTCATAGGTCTCAAAGAATTATATGTTATTCGCAAAGAGATAATATAGTTTAAATACTATGTCGTTACGCGATTGGATTATTTTGGCTCGATCGTAAAAAATCCTGAACAAAGTCTATATTTCAAAGGAGATTCAATAATTTTAATAATTTAATATTAAAATTATTGAATTGAATTTTCCTCTTTTAGTGCTCCGTATTAATCCTTAAATTTTATCAGTTAGCTTATTTCCGTTTTTCAGTAAATTCGAAAAAATCACCTAATTTTTAAAGTATTCGGGCGGCCCGATACTATTCCGCGCCGCCCGCTACCCCGCCAGTTCCGCTACCCCGCCAGAAGACGATGGGCGAATGCGGCGCCCCTCACCTCAACAGCCAGAACTGAGCCTTAAAGGTATATTACTCTTTGAGTCGCACGGAACTCCGACCAAATGTACACGATTTTTAAGACTAATTAATATATGTATACTGAGCCGATAGAGTATATAGTGTAATAAACGCAGTTGGGCCGAGCTGCATACTAGATAGTTGAAATTTTCACAGAATGTATTTCTGTTGCCACTACAGCAACAAATGACTACGTTAGACTTTATAAATTAAAGGTCCCACACAATCAATAGACGTGTTTAAGCACCATCCGCGATACAACAAACCGTAACATGTTTCAAATATGATCGTAGATTTCGCGGCTTATCACATGGTCGTGGTGGCTGAACTGGTCTGATATTGGTTTCGCAATCTTAGGGGTTCCGGGTTCGACTCCACGTTCGGACTTATTCTTTTTTAGGGTTCCGTAGAGTAACAAGGAACCCTTATAGTTTCGTCAAGTCTGTCTGTCCGTCCGTCCGTCCGCACGTCCGTAGTCACAGCAACTTTATGCAGAAACTATTAGAACTACACAGTTGAAACATATTACGTAGACCCGAATGGCCGAGTCGGCAGTGACGCTGCCTACGAAACCAAGGGTCCCGGGTTCGAGTCCCGGTGGGGGCAAATATATTTGTTTGATGAGAACGAATGTTTGTACCCTAGTCATGGTTGTTTATCTATCTAATTATATAATATTTGTCTATTTAAGTATTTGTATCGTTGTCTAGTACCCAAGATACAGGGAATCCTAGTTTGGGGCTAGATCAATGTGTGTAAATGGTGTCCAAGGTATTATTATTATTATTATTATTATGTATCCTGTGAATTGCTTTACGGTTTTTATACAAAAATTTAAAAATTCGAATAATTAACGAGGGCATGATACATGAAACTGAAATAAAAAAATATATTTTTCATCAAACCTATATGTGTGGGGTGTTTATAGATAGGTCTTTAAAAATGACAATGAGGTTCATGAACTATTTTTCCTCAAATTTTTAATAATAATAAGTTTATTTATTTCTCTCTCACACAGTAAATTTACATAACAAATGTTATCTTAACTAGTATCCAGCTAACCTATATATCAGTGTCCGTGCCAGGAGACCTGTATTACAGACCACCAGCCTCTCCAACTCTGAACAATGGTGGAAACTACAGTAGGTGAATAATACAGCATGATAAGATAATGGGAGGTTGTTAGAATTTATGTTTGAGAAAGAGTAGGAATGTGTATGTGTGGATGAGCAAGTGAATGAGTTGTGTATGTGCGTGGGAATGTGTGGTTTATGTGTGTGCATATGTGTGTGTAGATGTGTGAGGGAGTTTGTGTGAGTGTGTTGCGTGTGTGTGTGTGTGTGTGTGTGTATGGTTGATCAAGTAATGGTAAATATATGAGTAAGGGGGCAATTGTATATAACTAAGTAAGTATTTATCTCTTTATCGAAGAAGAATACTTGTTGATGTTAATGTCATTTCATAACAATTAATAATTCCTCAGTATTGTTATAGTCCAGACTCTTTAGGAAATTAGTAGTAACTTTTTTACAGTTATATTTACTAAGGTAATAAATATTCAATTTGGAGTTAATTCGGATGTATAAGAGATAGCCGAGAAAGCCAAAGAACCTGCCTGAAAAGGCTGTAGTCCAACGGGTAGATGATGAACAAACTACGGATTTAAGACGTTTGTTGATATTTAGTAGGGGTCGAATGTTAGTATCGCATGAACTTTAAATCGTTAAAGAGACAGACCCTTGCAAAGTGGAAAAATGTGTGTGTCCCCCTGTAACTTTTAAAGTAAGAGAGTTAAAAATCTACATAAAGTATATGCCGTGTAATACACACTTTCACCGAAAATTAGTTTGAACAAAATAAAATAAGCTGTTTTTAAGATAACAAACATCATTAGAACTGCAAAGATAACTTTGTCATTCATACAAACACTATGGAAAACAAAGTTACAACACAAACATCCAGTCACATAATTACTTGCTACAACGGAACGCTTCATGGGCGAGTCCGGTTCGCACTTGGCCACGTTTTTGTGTTTGTTTTAATATTTTTAGTGGTGAAGTTTACTTGTACGATGATACAGAATCCTTCGTGTGCGTGTTCGATCCGCACTTGACCGATTATTCATAAATGCAACAAAGATAGTATGGATATGCCGTGGGCAGGTCATAAAATTTATCACTTCGTGATGTAGGCAACCATGACATTTCCTTGGACGAAGGAATATTTTAGGGGGCAGCACTGCGATATCTTTAGGTAAAGACTAAAAGGAGCGAGCGCAGCGAACCCCCCGACAAAAAAGACCATGTAGGGCTGTCAACAATTTATTACTTAATGAAAAGTAAACTAAATGTATTAAATTCGTGTTACCCAATGTGAACCCGGTAACTACAGACATATTTATAAAAGGACAGAGATTGGACCTTGTGCAGTCGACTGTCTTTTTGGGCATTACTTTAGACGCCAAACTACAATGGGATCCTCATATAAATAAATTGTCGAACAGACTGAGTTCGGCAGCGTTCGCAGTTAAAAAAATTAGAGCTCTTACCGACGTAGACACCGCTAGACTAGTCTACTTTAGTTACTTTCATAGTCTAATGACCTATGGTATTTTATTGTGGGGTCACGCTGCGAATGCTAATAGTATATTTATTCTGCAGAAACGGGCTGTTCGTGCAATTTATAGATTAGGGCCTAGAGTGTCACTGAGGGAAAAGTTTAAAGAAATCAATATTCTGACATTTGTGTCTCAATATATCTATGACAATCTTGTGTATGTAAAAAGAAATATAACTAATTTTCAGAAGTACAGTGATATACACAATTTTAATACTAGAAATAAAGACAAGTTGGTTGCTTATGTAAGCCGACTACATAAAATTAGTAATTCTTTTAAAGGCAATTGTATACGCTATTACAATAAGGTCCCTACTGATATTAAAAACTTACCTTTAGACAAGTTTAAAATAATAATAAAACAGAAATTGTATAAAAAAGGTTACTATAGGATATCTGATTACTTAGAGGACAGATGTCCATGGGAATAGATTGTTTGAGTAACAGGCTGTTTCGATATATAATTAGCATTCATTTTGTAATTTGACAATATTTTATTTAAAAAAGGAAACGCAAAAGATGCGACGACTGTGGAGTTTCTTCGGTGAGCTCTTCTCCACAGATTCCGCCATTGTGTTAGTGAACTCACCCAAAAAAAATTAATGACGGATCTAAGTGATGTAACAACATCCTATGGAAATAAATGATTTTTTATTTTGATTTTGATTTTGAATAAAAATGCTTATAAAAATCACCTAGATGTTTTCATGAGTTTGTATTTCATGAATACTCACACACACAGGAAAACATCATCATATACAATAAAGATAAGGGATATATGTATAATAAATATTATACGAAACAGTCGAGCACAAAAGCAAACGAGGACTTTCTGTATGATTAAACCACTTCACAATATTGCACAACATTCGTTTTAAGGAACTTCAAGGGAGTTCCCTCTGGTGAAAATATCACATGGTTGACCCACGGACCCCACGGCCGTGTCAACACTTTTGTGTATGTGAATGTAATACAGTATGCAGTTGTTATTATTAAAAATAATAACAGTTACTGACATTGATCTTTTATCTACGTGTATTAGTGCATGCAATAGCCAAATTAAACAATATTTTGAACCAAATAAGAATGCCCGATTAGTACTCGACGCTTTAAGTGTGAGTTTAACTTGAGGACATTTGGTCTTTGTTGGCTCAGTGAACCGTGAACAATAGGTACTAAGATGGCCGCATACAAAGGGCATTCTTATCGCTTTATTTTTATCAGCAAGAAACAGAGTTTATACCAGACTTGTGCCATAGTATAATTGACCGAGCGAGCGAAGCCTCTCCGTTCAGGATTGGGCAAAAATGCTATCATATGTCCGGATGTGTATCCGGATGTTCCCCTCTACAGGCCGCATTTCTCAACTGATTCTCGTGAATTTTTGTGAGCAGGTTAAATAATTAAATATATTTTTTCTTTCGATTCAGTTTTTATATTTTATTCAAAATGGCGGATAGAGATATGGGTTGAAAATGTAAAAAAATCCTCTACAGCCCAAACGGCTTGACAGATTTTAACAAATGAGGTGTCGTTGGATTTGTGGGGACCATTAGCTTGACATTAGCTGTATCATTTAAGTGAAAAGTCAATAAGTTGGATTTTGGGTCGTAAAATGTAGTTCTCAACTTTATACGTGGTATTGTAAGAAAATGCTGTCGGATTATTAAACCCTCAAACGAAATCCTGGATCCGCCCCTGCAGTCTACCGCGTTATCCTAATTGGTAGTCACTGGAGCGATCATGCGAAATGCGGATACAACTATAAGGATCAATGCGGATGCTGTTTAGATGGGACATCACGGTCGAGTGTCTTGTTTTTTAATCTGTGGCCCCTTTTATAGAATCTAAGAAGATCATTATCGTCATCAGTCAGGAAAAACAATTTTTTAGATATAGAAGATAGGTATTTATTTATCTTTGTGCAATAAAGAATTATGAATTATGAATATATACGGCAACTGGCAACATCAACCGACCGTACGTCCGGCCGCCATTTTGACGTGTTCTGTCACTTGCAACAAAACGACCGTGCTAGTCACACGCATTTACGTTCGCTGAGTGTTCTCTCGCATTAGTTATACCTCGAAAACTACTGTCGAGTTGAGTAGTTTTATTCCGCGGTGCAATTTTTAGGAGTACTTATTAGATTGGGCTGAGTACATTGATCGTGAAAATGCCGAAAGGACGTTTGTTGAAAGGACAATCGAGACAGGAATGAGAAAGGACGGAAATCTTTTGTACAATTTCTATGTATCAGATTAATAAATAGGTATATATATTTAAAGATTTTTTCATAAAAAAACACAATGACGTTCATTTGAGCTTCTATGACAATTTCATAAGATGTATGAAAAAATGCCATTAGCTGACCGTCTTACCTACAAAAAAAAAACAATGTGAAACGTCAATCTATTCCCGTCAATCTATGCCTTCTTAGTAGAAGAATGTAAAACTGTATATAAAGTTAATATTTTAATTTATAGGTTTCAACCATAAAATTTTGTTGTCTTTGTTTTTATTAACATATTACACATGATTTACATAGTAGCATTTATTTCTACCGATTATTAATCTGTGGCACAATCGTAGTAATGGTTTGTGTGGCACATCACTATAATAAGGCCGCCCTCTTATTATAGTGATGTGCCACATTAATAATCGGTAGAAATAAATGCTACTATGCTACCCGTCCATGAAGTACAACATTATTTCAATGAAATTTTAACTTAAACAATAAGAAATTTCATGGGTGTGAGCTGTCCAAAAACCATTAATAGAGTGGAAAAATAATAAATAGGTCAATTTTTAATAAACATGCCGTCGGGTAATACAGTATGTTTCTCCATCATGATTAATCAAAGTTGATTTACAATCTTTTCTTAAACTACATCACAACCAAACTACCTTAGTTTTTTATCAATCTGACGAAATATTCTGCTCAATTCGTGACTGCTATCATATATGGGATCATGTTGGTAAAGAAATCGTAGGAGTATGGCTTAGTTTGCAGTCATAGTAACTAAATATGGGAAAAGGCATGTTGATTTTTGTTTTTTTTTTAAATAAGCCAATATTTTTTGAACCATTATTTGAATTTTTGATCATCTGGTGTCCGCTTGACGTTGAGTTTCGAGACATGTATAAAACAAGTGAACCTAATTCCAGTCATAAGGTTTAATTCATGTGTCGTGGGTGTTTTATTTTTTTTATTTATAGTTAAGTTTTGTAGAAGATAGATTGTGTGCACCGTCCATCAACCCGTATTGAGACAGTGTGGTGGGGTTTGGCTCAATCAATATAACTCGATATCTAGTAAAGCCTGTCCCCTCGGTGAGGAAATATATGGGCTACATAAATTAATTAAGAAGATAGATTGTGTACTCGCACATCACTTGCCCTTTGCACCCTGGCTGGTACTTCCCCCCGTTGACGCAGAAGTCTACGTGGCCAACCAGCCAGCTCTCTCTGAGGAAGCTTGCGTTAGTGTGAATGACCTGAGCCAAAGTCCGTGACCAGGGGACCAGCTGGGTCTAGACCTGGTGGAGGTACAGATATATTAAGGTACTGGCTGGGAGCTGAAGTCCGTAACTAGGAAGGCCGGCTTTCAAAGTCTGTAACGAGGGTAAGAGCCGGGACTAGACCTGGTGGAGAGAGAGTCATATTAAAGTACATGCGGCGCCAATTTTCTGTTTCCGAGCGATCTGTATCCTTTCTTATATAAAATATTTTTCTTTTCTTTCTTTTTAGGGTTCCTAACCGAAGGTTGCCAAACAGGACCCTATGACTAAGCCTCCGCTGTCCGTCTATTCGCCTGTCCTTCAGCGGGCTACAAATTAAAGGGAGAAGAGACGTTTTTAGTATACCTGCGAACAAAACGTGTTTTGTAATATCATCGCAAATTTTGCGGTTACAGTTTTCCTCGTTGGTGGCGTAATATTGGTTTGACGTCGGATCCGCAATCTGTAGGGACTGGGACTGTTCTCAAACTAAAGTTTGGATATATTTTTTGATTTTTTTTACTCCTTAAGTCTTTCTTTACGACGGAACCCATATTAGACTTTACATATGTATATATTATTGTTTTTTTTTTTTGGTTTTCTGGAAGAAACCTCTTGGTAGAGATAAGGTAAACTTGTCCAAAATCTATTAGTAATGTAATAGTTAGGTAATGTAGAAGCAACTATATTGAAATCTTTAATCGAGTTATCAGCGATTAATTGGGAAAAGGGACATTTAGCACCCCCCACCACCCCGGGAGTGGGGTTGAACAAGAGGAATTTATTTGACGCTTTTCCGATGGGGGGAGTCCCTCCCTATACAATCCTGAAGCTTTTGGAACTACAGGTGAAATTCTAAAAGCCAAATTATACACATATAAAATTTGGCTCATGTTTAAACGATTACCAAAACGCATCTATTTTTTCTACCAATAAATTCGAAATGACTACCAGAATGGATAAATGTCCACCAAATTATGTTTGGATAAATGATCACCAAGCTTCTTTTTATGTTTTGTGTACGTTTTAAGTATTTTTGTTGTTCTTACATGTTCAACCTAACACGAAGGATAAAGGGGGCTTCGCTTCGCTCACCATATATTCGTTGCCATATAATTTCATGGATTTAAATTGAAGAAACGAAAACTTAAGCCGTAAATTGCCGAATTTCTATACATATAAATGGCACTATTCTATCCCCAGCTCATGTCCCCCAGTCATTATAATGTCAGCGGTCGGCGTTGATAAATCAGTTAGGACAAGCTGTTATGTTTCATATCTATATATTATACGTATATAGTATAAATTAAAGACAGGTTTTCCAATAGGGGCACAAGGCGCGTTAAATTTATTTTGTAAAAATTCAAGCCTATAAAATCTTTTTTTTGTTTACTTTAACCCTAGCTCCGAACCTTGTCAGAAAGCCCCAAAATGTAGCCCTTGATGCGCCCCTGGCTGAAGCATTGTATTTGCAAAATGTTTGATGGCGTGACGTGCATATAAACAGCCACAAATAATCTCAATACTAGATAATATCCGTATAATGTGTACTTACTCCTTGTCCTTTCTATCTATCAAGCCAAGCACTTGATATGAGTATATCTGTATAGATTATTCCAGACACGCAGAGAAGGCAACATAATTATTAATTATAAGTGGGAAGGTACCTACCTACTTCTTATTATACTAATAAACACATAAAGTAGTTAGTCAAAGAGTAAATATCGTGCCATGAAAGTCAAACAATACAATGTAAATACGTATCATTTGTACATAGACAATAAAGTACCTTTTTAAAAGACATTTTCATACCTTTCATTCGGAAAAGTAAGTTTTGCTCCACGACGAGAGGGAGCAAAATGCTACTTTTCTGTTCAAGCTACTTTTTTTACTTTATTCATTAGGGTGTAGCATTTACGCAATGAGCCAATTGAACATAGATCTTAATAAAATAATGGATTGTATTTTCATCGTAGTCGATTAAAAACGAACATGTTTCAAGTTTTAACTTTAACAACGTTATATGAAAATTTATGAATATTTCGTAGTATTTAAAAAAAATGTCACAATAAATTATATGTTTTACTGAAATCAAAACTATCGATGACTGTTATTGTGATATAATGAATATTGATATCCGAAACCATTGTAATATTCGATTCGATTATTTTTACACATTAGTAAAAGTACACAGGAATATTTTATATGTGGTGACCTTTCCCTAATCCTTCACAATCCGCCATTATAAAAATAAAAGTTAAGTTTACGTTGTTTGATTACTGTAAAAGCGGTGAAAGTATAATTCAAAGTATGAATGAATGAATGAATGAATGAATGAATGAATGAATGAATGAATGAATGAATGAATGAATGAATGAATGAATGAATGAATGAATGAATGAATGAATGAATGGTGCTTCTCCAGCCAGGGTTCTAAACCTGTTCCGGTCTTTTGGCCGGCATATCAGAGGGCACAAGTTTTGAGGGGGGGCGGAATGACCTGCTCTATAGGAGGGGAAGGATAGTGAATTCAATCGACCGACTCTTCAGCCTGAAGCCAATATAGGATGTGTGGAATGGGGAGGATGTGGGATTTGGAGAGCAGCTGTTGTTTTCTTCAAGTTCTTGTTTTCCTTCTATTTTCAGTTATTGTTATTAGTTGAGTTTCCTGAGTCGTGTTCGTTTGGGTTATCCGGTAAGTTCCCAGTTTCGCTTTCGCTGTCTGTTTCTGGGATACGGTATATTTGCCTCTAGGCCATCCTGACTTCGTCCCTGTCGTGTGATGATTCTGTCCAGTAACTGTGTTCTTCACCGTAGTATTTGATGGCATGCTTAAGGAAATCTTTCCAGGTGTATATAAGTCGGCCGACTTTCTTCTTCCTTGCTTCGTATTTGAATGGAGCGTGTAGTAAGTGCTGTTGTGGGCGTCGCAGAATATGTATAGTAACACATCCGGTGGTTTTTGATTCGTTTGGTTATCGTTTTGCCCTGTAGTCAGTCATGAATTTTGTGGTATCTTAGATAGCTTCTGGCGTTCTCAAACATGTCTCTGAGGATCAGGCGTTCATATACTGACTGTCAACTGTTTGCTTTAGTGAGGGTTGCCGCTTTTTGTCCGTATTTTATAAACAGTGCAATGACCATTTTGTAAATCAGGCGCACTATATTTCAGTCCATGTTGGATTTCTTTATAAAATGCATTAGGGCCTTGGAATTGCATATGGCTTGCCGGCACCTCTTTTTTATTGTGTCCTATGTCCTGCCGTAATATATGTGCCGAGATATTTGATTTCGTTTACGGTTCATATTGGAACTACGTCCAATTCACTGGTTGTTTATGGGGTCTCTTATAACAATTTTCGTCTTTCTACTTTTAAGTTTGCCATGAGCATTTCTCCGATGATATTTAATTATTCACTTTTAGCTACTCCGCGGCATAGCAGCGCTACGTATAAACGCTCTTTCAGGTTGCGGGCGGTCCGACTCTGGAACGCACCTCTTTGCACTATAAGAGACAGTCCGACTCTTTTTTCTTTTAAGAAACATATCAAAGCACTACCTGTCTCTTTCGAAAAGTTATTGTATTTATATTATTATATGTAAAGTTTATGTATATATCAGTAATTATTTCGTATTTGATATCGCTCGCATGTGACTTGTGGTTTAAATATGGGGCTGTTTCGTATCATCGTATATCGGGTGTTGTCTGGGATGTCTTCTGTTGATGTTATGGTTGACCCTGAGGAGGTCATGGGTGTTGCATTAAGTATCGGGGAAAGTATGGTGTTATCAGTTTGGTTATCGGTTGCTTGATCCGTGGGTAAATTTGGCGATTCAAGCAAGTATACGCTGTCGTAGTGGTGTCCTGTGCCGTTGAGGTTGATAGATTTCACTGCATCCGCTGGATTCTTGGGCGTGAATGTGAGCGATGGTGTATTTTGCTGGTGGATTGTTACGTTAACTAGAAAGTATTCGGCAGCTGGTATTATAATCTCCTCTCCAGCCCAAGTACCGTAATTGCGTAGATTTTCAGTGTTGAGTTGTTAAGGATTTCAGGCTCAGTGATTGCGAGCTTTGTTCTCTTCATCGCCGTTTTCTTCTACATATTTAACTAGGTCCTTACGAATGTGAGTGTGGTTGCATGTTAATTGAAATAGGTGATTAATTTGGTCAGCAATTGCGGTGAATAGGCAGTTACCATCTCAGCATTGGTAAGGCTTCCATTAGGTTATCTTCTTGGGATGTTGTTGAAAGAAAAAACTTAGAGATAGCGTGGTTTATTTGAACTACATTCGTCTACGATTAACAGATCGTACGGGTTGCGATTGTCAAAGTTTGTGCGTATCTTCGTGCGCCCTTATTCTCGGTAGAGAGCCGCTTAGGACAAAAAGTCTCCGAGTTTATTGTTGTTATTGTTCATCAGTGGAAGTCTTTTGTTAATTGCCTGTTTTCTGGAAGATGGTGAAATGATCCTTATATGATGTGCAATTGTTGGCTGTTTCTCGCTATTTCTCAGAATATGCAGTTATGTAGTAGACGGGCTTGCATTGTTGTTTTATTTTTGTGGGCTTGTCGGACCGGATAAAGTTAGAAATTTTTAAGTTTTGTTTTACTGTTATTGGGTAGGTTCCTGCCTAGTTTTTTATTTAGGTATACCTATCTCCTACCTACTAGTACGGTACTGTGCCCGTGGAATAGTTTGGAGTTGGCGTAGTAATTTGAAGCGAGCGTGGTATCTGTTTATGAAATGGTATTTAGCATTACGAAGGGGGTTACGATATAGAGTTCGTTTTGCCTTTTGATCTGAGTTAGGGCTATCATAATCGCAGCGATCTCACCAGGTTGTTGCTCAGCTAGTGAGACTCATTGCACTGATATCACCTACTTCAATTCACTTCATTAGTGCATATTAATTAGGTCCGTGACTCGGGTCGAGGTTCAGTCCGTGAACAAGGCCCTAAAGATGAAGTACCCGGTTGTATCTGACCCGGCGGAGGGGGATGCACGTGTTTGTGGCGTGTGAGTGTATGTGTCGGTACGGTAAGTATCAAAGTCATTGGTCATCTTATCTTGAGTTGTGCATTTTGGGTAGGCCGGGGGAAGATTTATCGCTATCATATTATCTGTTTTTGGGGCGGGTGGAACTTGAGTGTATTTTGGTTGTCGCGCTGTATTTTGGTATGGGAAAAGTGAGATGCTGCGATGTAGATTTGACTGGTTGTTGATGGGTTGTTGATTACGTTTTGGGGCTCTATTATGTATGCGCTGTCGTAGTGGCTGTCGCAAAAGGTCAAGTTGATAGTTCCGCCTGCGTTATATTCTTGTTGGGGGCTATATACGATTGATGGGCCATTTTGTTGACGGATCGCTACACTTATTATGTAGAACTCCGCGGCTGCTATGATAATTTCTTCACCTCCCCACGTGCCCTGTATGTGGAGATTTTTTATGTACTCAGTGAAAGCTTCTGCGTTTGGTGCGTCGATCGCAAGTTTGATGCGTGGATAATTGCTTCCACGTATCTAGCTAAGTCGTTTCTGATGTGGGTATGGTTGAATGTCGCTCCAAACAGATGGTTGATTTGGTCTGCAATTGCATGGAACAGGCAGTTTCCATCTCTGGGCATTGGTAGAGTTACCATTGTGAGATATTACTACAGGAGAAAGCCTCGTGGTGTTTTAGCTAATATGAATGTGTGTGTGTGTGTGTGTGGGTTGTTTCTAAGAGGTGTACGGCCGGTATGATGAGAGACGCTGTTTGGCATTTTTGCCAGAGGTAATTATAAGGAGAGCGACATCTTCGGGAGTAAAGTAAAAGGCTTGAGATGCGCGCAAAAACTAGACTAGACTAGACTAATTTATTATCGGTCGTCAACTTATCTTAACATTACGTGAAAATATGACTAACATAGTCGACCGGCACAGCCTTTTACGATCTATTTTTATTCTAATGTTTCCCGGTGTTTCCAAGATGGGCTGACACCATAGAATGGGTGCCAGATGTGTGAGGGAACGTTGTGGGCCTTTTGTGCTTCGAAGCTTTTTCAATTGTTCCTAAATAGCAGTCAATTGTTTTGTCTAGTTTCTGGGAGTTTGGTGAGATGGCCTTTTTATGGCATGCACTTGTTTAGTTTTTGTTTATTGTCGGGTTTAGTATATTTGCAGTTTAGCTACATAAAAATAATTCTAGGATTGTTAAGTTTTGGGTTGGCTTATTTACAGAGTTTCAGGGTTTAGTGGATGGTTATTGTTAATGACTGTTTTGAATGGTCTTTCGAAGATGAGGAGAAAATAAATCTCGAGGAGAATTATCTCGAATTTATTTTCAGGCAAAGCAATATAAGTATATGTAGCTATAATAATGTTTTATTAGTTGATTTTGATATTGCGTAGGTAGGGAATTGTTATATCCTGCCTATGACGCACCTATAAATGTGACAATAGGGGCGTCCGCGGCCGCGGTAAGTGGTGGTTTATTATTGTCAGGCGGCGAGTGGTCCTGAGAGAAATAAAGTTAGAGGTAGGTAATCACTATCAATGATGTCCTAATCGGAATGATCTCACCAGGTTGGTGTGTTTAGCGGCGGTGGTGGTGGAGGCAGTAGCGTTGAGGGTGTGTTGCGTAGGCGTCGCTCGCTGCCGGCCTGTCGCTGCGTGGCTCAGACGTGCACCTGGCCTAGAATAAATTCTAGGGCTTGCACAGATGGGATGCCTAAGAGTATCGCGCAGTTCTCTGGGCATTCATTACACTTGACCGCACTAGTATCATCACAATCACTGAAATGCGCGGTATTGCACAGAGTGCCTAGATGGATCGTGCACATTCCCCAGGTAACCCTTACAGTAACACGCGGTATAAGCCAGCCTATAAGCCAGGCTCGTTTTCGGGACTCCGGGGGCAGAACAAAAGGCGCGCGCCGGGGATGAAAACAATTGTTTGTTTAAATGCGTTTGCGAGATCTCGGGGGGACACGTCCGTTCGGTCCGGCAAAACAAACGCCACTCGGTGAAAGTATAATTCAAAGTATAGTTATTTTTTTTTAGAGCATTTAATTTAAATTTTCCTCATAACTAGTCGGTGTGAAAAGTTGTATGTGTCACTCAGGAGCAAAATTATTTTCGGCATGGGCGTTAAAGCTTGAATCCTTCGTTACGCTCAGGAGAATCCCTCGCTACGCTCAGGATTCTATCGTAGAATCCTTCCCTTCACTCTGGATTCAATGTACCGCCCTCGCTGTAAATACATCATTTTGCTCCCTTGTGACACAAATAACTATTTACGTATTCGTTTTTCTAGTCTTCTTTTTAGGGACACTATAAATATAAGGAACGATAATAGGTAGGTATACTGGCTATTCATATGCATCATGTCACGTTAAAACTCTCATATTTTTCTCTCCTCGAGATGAGTTGTTCTTGTATGTATAATAAAAAACGTTGTAACTTTAAGTTCAGTTTTATGAGATTTTAATGAGATCATCTTATTTGGTATGTTGCATTGTCAATTATCATGTAAATATCTTTGAAATTGATATCTAGGTACAACAGCATGTCATCAAAAGTCTCCCTGGATAATGGTCTGAAGTTACAGTGCTTTGTTGTTCGTTGCTAACCGAGCTATCTATTGTGTCTCAGTCAGTTGACGAACCCATTTATTACCATAGCAGCATAACAACACATCCGCTGTTTATCTGTTGTTTGTCACTGTAAGTATGGAACCTAAGTATCTGTAGGACCTAGGTATAAAGATATTACGAATAACAGCTTTGTTTTTGCTGTTTATCACATGAGCACTTCAAACTTTGCTTCAAATTATAGCTAGGAAGCATATGTTTGCTTAACGAATATGCAAACATGGATAGGTATATAGTTTTGTTTAATTTATCATTTTTTGTAGATCTTCACAGGTAGGTACATACAGTAATGTATGCAACTCCGTATGGGTAAAGGCGTGACTCTGGGTTTGTTTGTAAGTATATGTATATGGAATGTATAACTACTAATCAATTAAACCACTGATATCTGGATAATATAGGTACCTAACTAGATAGGACCTCGTTAATTACTGTGTCCTTCGACAATCTCTTCAGAAATGATCTCTAATCAATCAATCAGGGTTCGCAAATACCCGATATTTGATATTTATCCAATATCGGATAAATATGTCTTTTATACCTATCTATAGTTATTAAAATTAATCGCTGTGCGTGATTCTTATTAAAAATGGTTTGGATAATTCCTTTTTGGTTTCATTCTCCTCAGTCCGGAGTACTCCGGAGGAGATTTAGGTAAAAATAAAATAAGGAAAAATCCAAAAAAGAGCCAAAACATCGTTTTTTGTTTATGGGAAGCCACTTAGCTTTTAGCCACTTTCGCTAGATAGCATTTGTAGCCATACATCTCGATACAATACATAGCAAGCTCTTGCTTCACGCATAGCTATGATAACTCTCGGCTTTCAAAACCTACACGGTTATCTAGTACCTAACTAAGGTCACTGCCAATATAGCTCCTATCCTATATCTGTCCATATAGCTGTAGCAACAAATACGAAATAAATAGACGAACTGTTTGTGACTTCGTGTTGCTCTGCAGACGTTGCGTGGGGCCTGAACATTCCACCCACACCGCACCGCACTTTCCTCTCAAATAGTCTACAGTGCAGACGTTTTTAGTTCACGCTCGCTGCCGGCATTTTAGTAAACAACATGGCTAAAGTTGACATCAAATACACTAAGGTGAGTTTTGTATTAAGCATTGTTTTTATGTTTGGGCAATTGAACATTATTGGACAAGTGTTCTAGTAGCATACTTAGCCTAGAACTTATTGTTCTGGAAAATTCTAACCTATTATTGTTAAAGCGTTATTTTAATGCAGTGTAATTGTCGTAAACCAAATCGAAAGAATAGTGTTTCGTAAAATAATATTTTACTAAATATTATTTTACGAAAAAAAATTCTATCGATTGCGTTGACCGAGAAGTTTGATTTTGTCTTTCGCAGTTTCAAGGGACCTCAGACCTGAATAGGTTATTGATTATATTTTCAACTTGATCCCTCCACGCGTTCCTATTAAAAAGGGTCTTGACTGACAGACAATATCTTTTTTCCTTTTATTTGTATCGTAACATTGTACCGTGTTATCGTTTAATGTTTCCTTGTTATCGGTTAGTTACCTTTGCAAGTTTTTATTATGTACCCTACCTATTCCATTTTAATTAGAATCTATGTGACGGATTTAAACCACACTATAAAGTTCGATGTACATTGTGCAGTCGACATAATCTAGCTTTCAGGTTTGAATATTATTCATTATCTATCACAACGAGTTTTCATCTCAATGAGCACATTGTTACACGGTCCATGTTTGCTTTATGTTTTAATTTAGACACACAATACAGCTTGTTTGATTGTTATTACATTACAAGCATGACGACCTCTGTGGCGCTGCGTACCTTGCGGGAGGTCCCGGGTTCGACTCTGGATGGGGATACAGAAAAGAAATCCCTAGTCTTGGATGTTTATATGTGTGTGCTGTAGCTGTTTCTGGTTCCCACGTCTCAGGGTATCCTAATGTGGGGCCATAAGCAATGTAGGAGCATGTATTATGTTTATGTGTTATTAACTTAAGTTAACTAATCCCATTAAATAATACATTTAACACCTTGCTCGAAAAATCAAACCCAGATCTACAAAATTGTATTCGACATGATTATTATGACGAACCGAATGGCCGAGTCGGCAGTGACCCTGCCTACGAAGCGTAGGGTCCCGGGTTCGACTCCCAGTGGGGACAAAAATTTGTTTGATGAGAACATGGTTGTTATCTATCTATGTGTATCGCTGTCTAGTACCCTAGATACAGGGAATCCTAGTTTGGGGCTAGATCAAGGTGTATAAATAGTGTCCAAGGTATATTATATTATACATCGACGCAAAAACAACAAGAAGTACCTGCGTTATGTCTCATAATGACTTATTCGAATTAAACTGATAAAGAGTAGCTTAAAATATTCTTGGAAGACAATTTTGAAACTTTGATATTTGGTTTGCCAACAAATGGGTAACCTTGCACCCTGGCGCTGATGACCCTATCAAAGGAAGGTAGCCCGGGGAATCTTATAATCAAAATAAAATTAAGCAAATGAATCATATTTACTGATTAATCAGTACCGTTTACCAAAAACTGACTCTACAAATAAATTCATTGATAAAATAAGTACAACCAACAAAATCATAAATCCTATCAAAATAAGCTTATCTTTTTAAAATCCTTATAACGGAATTTCTAAAATCCGTGTCTTGTCTTGCTGCACCACACTGATTAATGTTTACTTTACCAAATCATATTTAACAATTGTACCATCTTGTACCTTAAAAGCTTACTATTTTATCTAAATTTCTTTTGTCTTATCTGTTTTAATTTAAAATATTCTAGCGCGCTCTTTCCGCGCCTTAATAAGTTTCTAGGAATTTTAGCAGAAATACCAAATCTGTCGTCTACCAAATAGAGTAGGTTATAAGTTATACGATGGTCATGCCAAAATAAAATAGATACTCCTTGCTCATTTGATTGATAGTGGCCAGTTACACAGCATCGTGAAGGCTGATTAAATAGCTATAAATAAAAAATGGAGTACTCCGGAAATCTGTGTAATATTTTTTTAAATACTTTTTGTCTGATTGAACATGGCCAGAATTTGCGATTACAATGTAACTTAGTCGACGAGATTTAGGGGTTATGATTTATTATGACTTTAAAAAAGGTTTAATACCCCAAGAATGTTTTGAACTTTTAACCACGACTTTTGGTGAGTCTGCTTTTTCTCGTGCTCGTCTCGTCTTTAATTGGTTTGCTGAATTTAAAAGAGGGCGGGAGAGCTTTGGAGGTGAGGCGAAGTCGAGGCGACCGCCAACCGCACTTACTCAAGAAAATGTGCAAGCCGTGGAAAAAAATATCCGTGAGAACCGATGCGTAATACACAGAGCTTGAGCGAGATCTAGGCATTGGATCAGCAGCACTGCATACCATAATTCATGCACAGCTGCCCCTCCATAAGCGTTGTTCGATATGGGTGCCGCATAAACTCAACGATTTGCAGAAAAAACGCCGCGTGGATTGGTGTAAATTTATGATAAATAAATTTGACGCTGGCGAGAAGAAAACTGTGTACAGATGTAGTGAATAATCCTTTCCTTTCGTATTTTCTCGGAAATGTTCGTTTTTGTCTTACTACTTCACTCGCACTCAGTACCCATCGAGACAACGTAGGGAACGGTTGCAAGAGGAAGTATCTATATAGAGTAGTTAATACCACAGAAATATTTTGTTGATATTTATGTTAGATTTTGTGATAAACTTCATGGACTCGTGTATTAATGCAGGCCACCTATATTTTTTTTTTTTACTTTACATTTCACTCTTGTCTGTCATTTTTGTAAATAATAAACATTGATTTTATTCGATCCACATTAACAATTTATAACAGACATGCCGAAGGCACTAAGAAAAGGGAAACGTTTAGATCGGCAAGCCTGCGAAGTTATTTTCAATATTTATTTATATTTCTTAACTGAAAATGATAAATTCAAACATACCAACTATACTGCTTACTTTTGTAAAGTCCAAAAACGAGTTTCGGAGTCCAGTGGAATTTCTCAACGAACAGTAAATAAAATATTGCAAAAAGAATACATAAATCAATCCACCTCCAATAGTCCGAAGTCGGCAAAGTTGGGTAGACCAAATAAATTATTTTGTCTAGGTCTTGACGATTTTGACTACAACGTTATACGCCGATTAGTGTATAATTTCCATTTGATAAACAAACAAGTACCTACAATTAAAGCCCTGAAGTCCAAGTTATCCGAAGCTATAAATTTTAAGGGATGTGACTTGACGCTAAGAAAAATTCTTAGAAAAATGGGATTTCGGTATAAAAAAGTTGAAAACAACAGAAAATTACTTATCGAGAAAGATGATGTTCGTTTAAAAAGAGTAAAGTTTTTAGCCGCGATAAAAAAGTACAGATTGCAAGGAAGAGAGATATGGATTTATATGGATGAAACATACATCCATACCTCACATTTGGCAGGTAAAAGCTGGGTTAACTCGTCAGAAAACGGAGTGAAACAGTTAATTTCTAAAGGACAACGTCTTATAATAGTGCACGCTGGTAGTAGAAAGGGGTTTATACCTGGGGCATTGTTAATGTATCAGTCTACTGATAAAACAGGTGACTATCACAACGCGATGAACAAGGAAAACTATGAAAAATGGATTCGTAATCAACTCATTCCAAACTTAGCTCCCCATTCGGTACTAGTAGTAGATAATGCTGCATATCATAATAAGTACGTAGAAAAACCTCCTAATTCAAATACCAGGAAGCAAGACATGATTGATTGGCTATCCAAACATAACGTTCCGATTGATCCGTCATTAACAAAACTTGAAATATATGAAATTATTTGCAAGTACAAACAAGACTTTGTAGAATACTCTATAGATAAACTTATGAACGAATATGGACACAGCGTACTAAGATTGCCACCATATCATCCTGATTTCAATCCGATTGAAAACATATGGTCTCAAATAAAGGGATACGTATCCAAAAGAAACATCAGTATGAATATGACTACTGTGAAACAATTGGTACAAGAAAACGTTAATATGATTAGTTCCGATGTTTGGGCCAAAGTATGTGACCACGCCATCAAATGCGAAAACGAGTACCGAAAACACGAACCTGAGCTGGAAAATTATATGGCTAGTTTTGTAATCACCGTTCATGAAAACTCTGACGATGATACACCAGAAAATAGTTCTGATTCTGACTGTGATATGGAAGTTGGAAGTATTGTTTCGCATCACACTGTCCACCCCGCTCCTCCTCCTCTTATCCCGCTGTCATAATCGAAGTCGTTTATCCAATCAGAAAATCATATTTATTTATATTTATTTCTCTGCTGGTTTGTTTTGTTTTATGTTGAGGTGTCTTTTTTGTTATGTCATAGTATTTTTAATTAATTACAAAAATGTATTGTTATAAAAAAGGTCTGCAAAATCCTACTGTATTTTTGACTTATAGGTAGACTTTTGGGGTTCCAATCCTTATAGAATCATAAGATCATCCCAACCGGAATTTGGTTTTTATCAGTGCGTTCAGTAACTAGTTATATTTTTGTTTACCTAACGAATTCTTTATATGATAGAATCGTGGTGGTTTTAACATCTCAGTGTAATATACGTCAAACGGGCAATTTGACATTTGACATTGACAAATAAAGTATGCGATTTATTTGATACCTACACGTAATTTAATAATACAGTAATTCATAGACACATCGGCACCATTCGGGTGTTATCGTTGTTCCGAGTTTTGCCGAAAGGAAAGGATTATTCACTACATCTGTATGATATATTGACAGGTGACGAAACATGATTGCATAACTACGTTCCTGAAACGAAGCGGCAGTCAACGGCTTTGAAGATGAACCGACTCCAACAAAATGTCACTGAGCTCGAAGCACACAGAAACAAATGTATGCCTCATTTTTCTGCAAGACATATTGCGACTGTGGTGCTAGAGGATCAAATAGCTGTCAACTCAAAATGGTGTGACAGTTTGTGCTCCACAAGTGCTGTCAACTTGGTATGGCAAGCGGCTAAAGCCCCGCACACTTTTGCCAGAACACTCGACTATTTTCGAAAAATATCACCATATTCCCTCACTCGCCATATTCTCCTGACCTGGCACCCTATGATTTTTACCTGTTTCCGAAAATTAAAGAAAAATTAAAAGGAAATCTGTTTAAAGCCAAAGAAAATACCCTGGCTGCCTATAATTATGAAATTTCTGAGGCTCCCAAAGGAGAATGGTCATTGACATTTTCCAAGTGGTTTAGCTGGATGAAAAAGTGCATACTTGCTCACGGTGAATAAAAAAATAGATAGCTATTGCTGATAAAGATTCTTTTGGCTTGACCCTCGTAACCTGCTACTATATAGGTAGTAGATAAATTTCAATTGGGTTATGGATTAGATTAGAATTGAGAAGAAGCAAAACCGGAGCGTAGCGAAGCGTATGCAAGTAAAAATAAAAAATAAGTACATCATCAACGAAAAATGCATACAAGGTCATAGTCAACGTCAATGACCTTAAGGTCATCCGAAAATCACTGAAGGGCAAACAATGAGAATTTTCTGCGAAAAATGTACTAAATTTCAAGGCCAAGGTCGATGACCTCGAGGTCAATTTACTTTAATTGACATCAAACGTGAAAAAAATAGCAACATCCGTCGTTTCTCCACCATTACTTCCACCATCCGGGACCCGAATACTTGTTATGGTCATTTTTTTAATCATGGAAAGTTTATTGACCTCGACGTCATCGACCTTGACCTTGAACTTGAATTTTCACTCATTTTCCCCAGAAAAATCAAGTGAAAACTTTCATTGACCTCGAGGTCACCGACCTTGAAACTTAAGGTAATTTACCTTGACCTTGAACTTTATAGATTTATTTGCAGAAAATTGACAATTTTTCATTTTACATAATGTTCATTGACCTCGAGGTCATTGACCTTCAAATTTATCTAGTGCAGTTTTTGCAGAAAATACTCAGTTTTCAGTCAGAAAGGTACCTACAGCATCCAATTTGGTTATGTGAAACTACATGGGGTCGCCTCACTCCGCTCCGCTTTGCTCGGCTCCCGGTGGTTCTCAACGTTGTGACTTAACAAACCTATCTTTAGTATTCAAACAGAAAGTGATCTATAGCCACCAATTCAGTTCTGTGAAACTACATGGGGTCGCCTCACTCCGCTCCGCTTTGCTCGGCTCCATGTGGTTCTCAACGTTGTGGCCTAAAAAACCTATCTAAGTATTCAAATAGAAAGTAATCTTTAGCCACTAATTCGGTTCTGTGAAACTAAATGGATTCGCCTCACTCCGCTCCGCTTCGCTCGGCTCCCGGTGGTTCTCAACGTTATGACCTAACAAACCTACCTCTAGTATTCGAACTGAAGTGACCTTTAGCAACATTGGTTCTTTGAAACTACATGGGGTCGCCTCACTCCGCTTCGCTTCGCTCGGCTCCCGGTGATCCTCAACGTTGTGACCTAACAAACCTATCTTTAGTATTCAAACAGAAAGCGACCTATAGAAAACTTGGTTCTGTGAAACTACTTGGCGTAGCCTAGCTCGCTTAACACACACTAACTTTTAAGAATTGGAATAAAATCAATATTATACATTAAATAATACAATATGCTATTGTCTATTTATTATAAACCTGCTTTATAGCCCTGATAAAATTTATAAAAGGAACAATGTGATTTTTTCTGAAATGATGCCGCCATTGGTGGTCTATTAGCCAAACCTAAAAGTTTCCTTTGTAGTTAACTTTATTGAACCGCTTCTTTAAGTGGCACCATTGGCTTTCAATGCACTGGGTGTGTGTCCCATCTTCTGCCACAAATTCTTCAGAATGGTTTAAATTCCTGTGTATGTAGCCGTGGGTCGGCAGGGCATTATACGCGCTCCAGTAATCTGTATGGATTGTTGTGCCTGGTTTCACATGTTTTTTAATAATAGGTATTAATACCTCTGTGAACCTCACAATATCGGGATACACTTTTAATCTGAGTTCATTTGTTATTTCATCGATGATTACCAGCACCCAAAGGCTTCTACTTGTCTGCCACGGTTATATTTCCTCCTTCCAAAGGGCCGCGGTGTTTCTAACGGCTAGGTACCTTAGAGTAATAGTAATATTTATACAACGTTTTAACCGTCGGAGTTAATTAGTTAACGACACTGCAAAATTGCCAATTTTATGCAAATAAACCTATAAAGTTTAAGGTCAAGGTCGATGACCTTATGTTTCAAGGTCGGTGACCTCGAGGTTAATGAAATGAAATGAAATGAAATCGTTTATTTCAGGTATTAACCCATAGTACATTTTACATAATGGAATAGTTGAAAATAAATAATTTTTTTAATGAAAGTTTATCGACGTTACTTGATTTTTCTGGGGAAAATGAGCGAAAATTCAAGTTTAAGGTCAAGGTCGATGACCTCGAGGTCAATAAACTTTCTCTACATCTGACGTCAAAAATCGGACAAATCTGTCATTTCCCCACCCTTATACTCCCACATCACCACGTGTACAGAATGCTTGAAATGGCGATTAAAAAAAAACTCGAAATCTAATAACTTCCGACGGTTTGCGTATTTTGCAATCGTCTTAGAATACACTAATTATGCATAGAAAAAATCAGCATAAACATCTGAAACCACGGTCTTTCTAAAGGCTAGCCTTTGTTGTTCTTACATGTTCCACCTAACACGAAAATTTTCCTATATAGGGGGCTTTGCTTCATTCCCTTTATCCTTCACCTAGCCTGGCCCACCACTTCGCCCAGACTCCTTATTAATCGACCAAATAACGAAATTTAGCCAAATAATCGTTCAGTTCTAAACCTTTCAGTATTTTTTTGCAAAACTCAGTATTTGCTTTTGCATAATTCAGTAATTGTTTCGCTCATTTCAGGTGATTCCGCTGTTTACAGTCATTCGATCAATTAGTTTGTTATTCGCTCTTTTCATTAATCCCCTTCTAATTAATCTATTCCCCACAGTTGTTCATCAACAACGAGTGGGTGGATGCTGTCAGCAAGAAGACCTTTCCCACCATCAACCCTCAGGATGAGACTGTCATCATCCAAGTGGCTGAGGGCGATAAGGTATTTTATTCATATTAAATTAGATGCAGTTGATTACGATCATAAATAGATAGTTAGTGTGATTGATGAAAAGTGTCCGATAGATATGTTCAGATTGTTGTACACGCTGAAATGATATCCCTCTTGTAAATTAGTATATATTTTTATTTCAACGGAATACCGTTAACTAATAAGTTAACAACTTCAACGGTATTATGCATTCTACATAACAATAATATCATAAATACTTTGTTACTGGAACCCATTAATCGATGGAATTCCAAATTCCAAATTCAAATTCCAAATTCCAAAAGTCTTTATTACTGTAGATATTTACATATACATAGCAATAGTCATTTTTTGCCACTTCTCTACATTGGACCACTGTGAATAGACGGAAGACCTAAATTTAAGAGGCATACTTCCAGCAGTGGACTTTAGGAGGCTTGGGAGTACTATCTCCTATATATAGTCTTCACTGCTATTGTCATCATGCCGATATGATAAACCGCAGATAATATGTATTTAATAGATATGTATTTCTACAGGCTGATGTAGATAAAGCTGTCGCCGCCGCCAAAAAAGCATTCCATCGCTACTCAGAATGGCGCACTATGGACGCTTCCCAGCGAGGCAGACTGCTCTACAAACTTGCGGACCTTCTGGAAAGGGATGCTAAGTACTTGGCTGACCTGGAGACCCTGGACTGTGGCAAGCCAGTCAAGAATGCACTGAATGAGGTCTTTTTTAGTAGCTCCATTCTCAGATACTATGCCGGGAAAGCTGATAAGATCCAGGGAAGCACTATTCCGACAGGTGCGTGGCCTAACATACAATGCCGCAATACGATCTTGAAATAAATTTGTGTGCTCTTTTAAGAATGCAGCTAATTGAATCCAATTATATCTGGATATTTAGTCAGGATATAGCCTTTATGGGTTTGTATCCCAGTCAAAGAAAAACTAAATTACTGGGCGAGTCTTGGGGGCATGTACTTCCCTGTAATGTTAACCTAAGAAATAATCACAGACTATGTGCGCCCCGTTTTAGACTCGCGAAGGTTAGCAATTCTTTCAAGGGTTAGTGCATTCTCTACTACAATAGGATACCTCTGGAGATTTTGAAATTGCCATTTGAGCAATTTAAAAAGCATGTTAAAGCGACTTTGTCGAAAAAGCGATATTACAATGTTCAAGATTACTTAAATGACAGGTCTGTATGGGGTTAATCTGGCTCAACACAGACCTTGCTGTTAATAGTTTTGTAATTATTTATTCCTGTTTATTAATCATAACTTACTTGTATTTTTTTACTTGTACTTCATCAGCAAATAATCTTTAGCTGGTAGAAACTAGCGTAGTTATCAACGTGTTTTTCCCACAGCACAGGCCAGATTGATACTATATAAACTTTTTATTTATACATTCCAGATGGGGAAGTCCTTACTTTTACCCTGAAGGAACCTGTTGGAGTCTGCGGCCAAATCCTGCCATGGAACTATCCTATCCCGATGATCATTTTCAAAATTGCTCCAGCGTTGGCAGCTGGTACGTTATATTTACTTCTCGGAGTCGAACAAACTCACTTATGATGAGACAGAAAATGTTTTAAAGGTCGGGCTAAATAAGATTATCTACCTAATCACACAATCGCTTAATACGCAAATTCATACACATTTACGTATATTTATATTTGTTACGGCTAAAGCTAGGTGTGAAACTAAACTTAAGTTTAGCCGGCTAATCTTAAGATTAATTTCGAGCCTCGGCTAATGTCCGAAGTCATGTTCGTTTGTGATAACGGATGTCATCTTTAATCGGCTAAATTGCATATTAGCCGATGCGTTTCGTTTAATGTAGGTCATTAGTTAGCTAATGTACATGTACTTGTACATATATGTATAACTCATATCGATTAATCTATGTAAACTATTTTACACTAAATTATCTATGCTTACACCACACACCCACACTCATGCGCATATACATACACATGCACACTTACACATACACTACACTATCACATTACATACAATTCTAATTTAAATTTTATAACATATTTCTCTAGCATGTTACAGAAATGATTAAATCCAAAATCAACCAATTAATTTAGCATTATAACTTTACTACGGATATCGCAAGCATTATTGTATCACATAGCTAGCTACCGCTCACAATGAGTTCATGTTGTATTTGTAATTAATTTATAGTGAGTTGGCGAGTTGGTATCTGAAATACAAGACTACCTAGTTCGGGCCAGCAAACCACTGTACCTATTAGCGAAACAAATTGATTAGTATTTTTAATATTAATTGAGCTTAATTTTGTAAAAACAAATAAAAAGTTCAAAAAAATAAAAGAAGAAAAGAACAAGTCGAGTCATGCCTCACTACGCTCGCTCAGTGTGGGTTAATGAATAGTTTCGGACTAGTGTCTACCCGAATGTAAGAAGTTTGCAAACTGCATAAAGAGCATCAAATAAGATCGTCATCATTTATGAGATTATTTATTGGCTTTTGCTCTGATGCCTATAACTCGTTATCACGACCTTTATTAATGTATAGGCGAAGATATAACCAATACCTATCAATATTACTTAAAATATCTCCCTTCCCACGTATCATAACAAGTTGAAGAAGTTATCATGAAACGTAGGTAAACGATTTATTTCCTTCTACAGGTTGCACGCTGGTAGTGAAGCCAGCTGAACAGACCCCCCTCACCGCGTTGGCTGTAGGCGCTCTGATCAAGGAAGTAGGGTTCCCTGTTGGGGTTGTCAACATCGTCCCTGGCTATGGCCCGACAGCTGGAGCCGCCATCACTCATCACCCAGACGTGGACAAGGTGGCGTTCACTGGATCGACTGAGGTCAATATTTTTAATAATATTATTTCATCGCGAGAAAGCCTACATAAGATCTCTATAAAACCGGTGATAGTCTTGTACCAACACTATTATTGAATTTTTGGCTAAATGTGGGCACAACTTTTCCTCTGCCACTTCTGCCACCTCTCACATCTCTTTTTTTATATCCTTTGTAAATAATGTTAATCTTAAATGAATTACTAGTCATAGTTTTTGAGAGCCAGAGCCGGCATCGAGAGGACACCATAAACTTTGATGTCTTATTTATAATACCAGTGAGCATCAAATTCTCTTCTGCGAACACTCTTCTGAATAAGAGATTGAGCACATTTGCACTTCAGTAAGCTAGTAAAATGTTCGCAAAATTGAAATTCTCGTCTCTTTACTAGACACATTACCCATTTTCAGATTGGCCGAGTCATCCTTAAAGCTGCGGGTGCTGTTAACTTGAAACGAGTGACCTTGGAATTGGGGGGCAAAAGCCCACTCGTGATCTTTAATGATGCTGACGGTAAATACGAAACCAGCTCTTTCAAATTCTAAACAGTGGTCTACTAATTATCTTTCACTTTTACTATCAGAATGTAATGATATTTTACTCACCGTCATCACACCAATACAACCAAACATTACAGCATCACTTTGTTTATTTTCTGAAACTTTCTCATTATAAGTTAATTTTTGGTTTGGGATACAGTCGAGAAAGCCGCCAAGTTGGCTCACGCAGCAGCGTTCTCCAACGGTGGGCAGTGCTGCGTTGCCGGCACCAGGACCTACGTGCAGTCCGGCATTTACGACAAGTTCATTGAGAAGGCCGCTGAGATCGCAAAGAAACGGACTGTGGGCAACCCCTATGAAGATGTAGAGCAGGGACCACAGGTATGGACTACATTAAACAATATACGATTTATGTAGGTACAATTCAAATCTCATATGAATATAAAACAGTAATATCAATGTGAAACAGAGACAGGAGGGGCACCTTTACTCGACGGAAAACAAATGTGGCTTTCTCGGAAATCTTTTTCAAATATAAATAGATCACACATAGCAAATTGCGGATCTAGATACTCGATTTCTCGATGCTAGATCGTCGCAAGACAATTCCTAAAACTTACGCGGTTTAAATTACGCTCGACTTACGCGTTGTTTTTAAGCAGGTTAAAAATTCTAAACTTGGTTTATTTTTTGTTAACAGATCGACAGTGACATGTTTAACAAAGTCATGGGCTATATTGATGCCGGCAAGAAGGCTGGCGCCCGCTGTCTGGTGGGCGGCGACCGGATGGGCAATAAAGGTTTCTTCATCCAGCCAACCGTTTTCGCCGATGTCAAAGACGACATGAAGATTGCCAGGGAGGAGGTTAATTTAGCAAAATTTGTTTTTCCATATCACTGACTAGGATGATTTAGTTATGTTAAACCTGAGGTTTAAACCAACTTGGTGAAGATTGTATACTTACTGCGGTGCTAGAGGATAAAACCATACCGGAGAGGCTAAAAAACGCTGCTGTATTAAAACTGATATGAGTTCGCTGTTCATTTTAGTTTGTCTCGCCTTTTGAATCGATCCCACTAAAGTTCTCATTACTGAATTAAATATATTTTAAGACGTCCAAACCAATGAAGCTGCCGATGATGACAATGAAGCCAATGGCATCAATCAATCAACGATTGACAATTTGTTTTTCATTCCAGATATTCGGACCAGTGCAGAGCATTCTCAAGTTCGAGACATTTGAAGAGATCGTGGACCGTGCTAATGACAGCAACTATGGTCTTGGAGCTGGTGTGGTCACCAATGACATCAACACAGCTTTGCAATTCGTCAAACATGTCCGCGCTGGATCTATTTGGTGAGAAATAACAGCGTTGAAATTCTGAAATTCTGGGCGCCTTTCTCAAACAGACTCTGGTTCATACTTTATACATGATCAAGATGATGATGATAATGTAATACCAGAATAGGAATGCATTAGATATAAACAAAAAGCGGAGCAGCCCAAAGTGAACCAACATAATTCGCAATCGCTCTATAGCTTAGTAAGTGAGTGCTCACAAGGGGGAGCGCTAGATGGAAAAGTAAAAAGCAGAAAGTGTTACTTCGAAAGAAAAACATACTAAAAGTCCTGACCTCTCTGAAGTGAGCCCGAAAAAGGAAGGAAGAGAAGGGGAGGGGCACAAAGAAGGTCCCGTTTAGATTTCTGTTCACATATCGAAAACGACGAGTCACGGGAAATTGTGTTGTACTCTGTAATGAAAGCTGATAAAATTCCCTACAACTTTGAATTTGTACACTTTTTACATATTGCCCATCGTTCTCTAGGATTATGAACTCCAAACATTTCAACCGTAGATGACGATTTAAGAATATGTGTATATATTTTGAAGAAGAATATAACTCTTTACTTTCTTTGGGGCACTTCTTCCTCAGATGAACTGTTAAAATTAAAAAGCAATTGAACAACGAAAAAGTAAGGTAAAAAAAGGTTTTATATATATATATTTTTTTTGTTAGTACAAAAAATTTAAGACATAGTTTAACCTCAAAACAAACGTCAAATCCTTATATTTTTGTCTATAAACAAGTGTTGAATAGGTTTTTTTTTGTGGTAAGACCGTTATGTTTGTCTTCTCATTAGTCAAAACAAACTTTAGAAATCTCACTTTCTGCTTCCAACTTTTCCATCTATAATATTTCGTTTACTAATCAGCTTAGTTTTTTTCATGTAAATGTTACTTTCAAAATATGTCAAAAGTTCATCCGTTTATTATTTTTTAGAGTTATTAAATTAAACATGACTGTCTCTTACAGGGTGAACACGTACGAGCACGTTATGTGTCAAACTCCATTCGGTGGATTCAAGGACTCTGGAATCGGCCGAGAAATGTAAGTTGGTAGACTTTTTACTTTTGGACAAAATAGCGCCAAAATAAAGCTTATTTCTTTTCCCCAATCAGAACTTATCCGAAAATTTTTGAAGAACAGCGGCAACACACCGCAAAGGCAAGCAAGTTGCAATGAATTGCAATAGATGACACGGTGCACATACAATTTTCTTATTCATCATCATCTTCATCAGCCTGTCAGGGGACCCACTGTTGGGACCCAGCCTTCTCATAAACACGCCATTCAGTACGGACCGCGCGTCCATTGCTTTCCTGCCACCCTCGCCACATCGTCGGACCATCTGGCAGATGGCCTGCCGACCGATCTTTGGCCTCATCTTGGCCACTCTGTGACTTCTTATTACCAAATACTTAGAGCCTACTACTAGTTTACCTTATTTAAATAGGTCATTGAGTATTTTATCACGCTAATATTTTTTCTCATTTCAGGGGAGAAGAAGGCATCATTCAATATTTGGAACACAAGACTGTCTCAATCAACCTACCAAAGAAACCCTAATCTTATGATATTTAACAGTTTATTATTTAAATATTCTGACCAATTCTTCAGGCGTTAAAACTATACTAAAAAGCGAGTTTCCAAATGAAATCTATTATATAGCGTCTAAGTTTCCACATAAGAAATGTCCGTTTTTAAGTTGTCGTATATATAGCTAGTTAGTTGGTTTTGACACCTTCAGAATTCTACAAGATACCTTCCATTTTACGTCTACATTATACGTTATTCATTATACGTCTACGTAACGTTACTGAGGTTACCGAAAGAGCGGCGTGACGATCGACGTGATATGCCACGCCCATATTTTTCCCGACGATGGTCACGTCGCCCAAGTGGGCAAAGCGCCTAACAATATTTACCATGGTTTTATATTAAATGACTGAACTCTTTTATTGGACTTCAAGTAAAGTTTATATCGTTTTTTTTTCTTCGTTTATCAATATTTCTAAACCTGTCACACCGCTGGACCTGCCTGGACGATTGATATAGATTATTTTAAATGGACGATATCAACCTTCCTTTCTAAAGAGCTGTGGTATAGGCTAGCCCCTTCTCACGACGACACTCCGGAAAAGCGGGAAGTTTACTGTGACGGATTTCAATCTTTACAGCCAACAACAACAACAAATGTAACATGTAAGTATGAAAGTTTGGTTTTATTTAAATTTAAATTTGGAACATGTATTGAATAAGGACGGCCACCAAAAATTGGGCATACACCATCACGAGGCCGTATGATCGAGTGCTGTGGATTGAACGAATTGAACAAAAAAAGGATACACCGAACTCTTGCACACGTACGAGATTTTTATACACTCTAAAACACAACGCCTGTCTTTTAAGAATAGCTTTCAAGAGATTGTCATTATTGCGGAAGCAATTTGCACAGGCGATAGTTAAGAACATCTTTTCTATGTTTAAGAACAATATGTGTGACTTAATATTATTGACTTAACCTCTTGAATACCACCGGCGTTAGTTAATGCCACTTTTCCGTTATAGGTTTTAAATTTTATTACCATGGCATAAGGTTCAAAATCGCGACCCGTCCCAACTTCCCTCCGATTTTGAGAGGTTAAAAAGATATTTTATTATAAATAAAGATGAAGAAGCTTCATTTCGCGACATCGTTTTGTTTTCAGTTTGCCTAAAAAAAAATTTTAGTACTGTAAAGACCCAAGCAATAAGCCCCTGTTATCATAGTGATATGACAAATACTCACCCAAATTGTTTTCGAAGTTGACGAATCCGAGTAAATAATATCGACGTCGTTGTGGTAGAACGACGCATCGTTCTTTCTTGCGGTTAGACATGTCTGAACATGCACCACTGCAACTGCAAAGCTTTAGCATGAACAAACAACAACAAAACTTATGAAAATTAATTATCTTCGAAATCTGCTGAATGAGTAAAGTAGGCGCGTGCATTCGTTGCCAGAAATGAGCGAGCCGTAGTAGCCGTAGTATAGGAGCTGCGCTAGGGCGGGAGCGGAGTAGTGATGTAGAAAAACCGGAACTATTTTATCGATTTATTCAACTCTAAAATACGTGCAAGGGTTGCCGGTAGGATTAGGACACTACCTGGTTAAATGCATATATCTGAGAAATGAAGCAATGAAATATAATTGGCGTTAGCGAGGAAATTGGAAGTATAGATTACCTCTGGAATATTAATATATTCGTATTTTTCTCGCAAATGCGACACATTACGGTATTATATTGTGTGTAAATTTTTGTTTGAGTTTGTGTCCTAGACCCATATAAACCATATTTGTTGTACGCGGAAGTATTAAATAAAATTAATACTAAGTAGCGGCGGACGTTTTCTCCCATTTTTCTCACAAACGCGACACATTAGGTTATTTATTATATTGTATGTCATTTTTGTTTTTTATGTGTTCTCTATCCTTAATAGTAGTTTATGCAACTGTCGTATAGTAAGGGGCCTTCAATCACGAGTGTGATTTTATGGTACGAGCGAAGCTCCTAGGGAGGACTAGCGGGGGCGAGCACAGCGAAGTCTTCGTGTTAGATACACATGTAAGTACAAAAGAAACGTAAATTCTAAACGACCTTCAAGCTGTAATCCTCACCATCGAAACCTTCATGAAAATGTAATTTGACAGTGCCAAAAAATAATCCAGAAATAGTCCTAAATAGTCCACCAAGAAAGAAAATTAGTCCACTTATAGTTTTGAAGTTATAGCTATGGGTTGATGAGGATTACAGCTTGACGTCAAGCTGTAATCCTCATCTCTCGTGCAAACAAACGGAAGGGCCTATTGACTTGGTTTGGGTTTCAAAAATTAGTCCAGAAATATTCCACACGACATGCCAAAATTCAGAAATAGTCCTTCAACGATTCCAAAGTTATTAAGACATCTTGGTGAGGATTACAGCTTGAATATTTGATAACATCAAATATCTCCGGACCGCCTACGACTTTCAGTTTGATATTTGTGCCAAAAATAGTCCAGAAATAGTCCACCGAAACAATAATAATTTCCACCTGGTTTACTTTGAAGAACTGCATTAAAAATGCATTGCATTTTTAATATCCCATACATTTTAATAAATGCACAGTCGTGTAGAAAATAATAATGGGGTAAACCCTAATAAACCGGTTTATACCAATTAATCTCCAAAGTCTAGTGTTTTCATACTCGCTTCTCACGCAGGAGATGCGTGTTCGAATCCGGTGCTGACCATATACCATTGAGATAAGTAATTTAACCAATGTACATTTTGCAGACGTTCTTACGGTGATGGAAAACTTAGGCAACCTTTTATCTCCATAACTGCGACGATGAGCTAGCCTCCTGCTGTAGGCACCTAACTACCTACCTTCCTACAAAGGTACAAATCATCTCAGCATTTACACTTAATATGAGGTTACAATTTTATGACCCCACTGCGCCAGACCGGCTGCGCTATACGACAACCAGTGTTGAATTTTGGTGCGTTGAAAAGGATAGCACAAAAAATACAAAAAGGATGGTATTTTGTAAAAAAGTATAGTACGCTCTAATACTAATTGAAAAATGATGAAAATATTTAAAATCAACAACATTTATTCGTAATTTTTATGATTTTACTGCCTTTTTCCATGATAATTGAACTTTACTGACTACTCGTTGGGTTAGAGATCTAGCAATTATACTTACTTTATTTTGACTGTTTTTTTATATGATAATACAGGTTCTTTGGTCTCTGACTACCCCTCTTCCGGGAACTAGCGTGAGCATATGTATGCCTGTATGATAATAAATCATAATTTATAAGTCCATTACATATGATTTATATACAGGCTGTAAAATAAAAGTGTAGTCATATTAGAGGATATTGGAAACATCTTTCTGAACAACTTACACTATGAAACCATTTTATCAGAGCAATTTTATTTTTCAACTCTCTATACAGGATGTTATTTTGTAAAGCTATGCCCGGGTAAGTACCCATCATTATGAATAACTTTCCCCAAGAAATATATGGTCGAAAACGAAAAACATCTTGGGTCTCCCATAGTAACATGTAATCAGCTGATCGGTCAATGTAATGAGTAACGATTTTTTTCCATTTGCGACCATATGTTTCTGGGGGAAAGTTGTTCATAATGATGGGTTCTATAGAATTAACTTAACAAAATAACAGCCTGTATATTCATTTTTGGAAGAGGTTAAAAATAAAGTTGCTCTGAAGATGTTTCATGGCGAAACTATGATGTCCCTACATAAACATAAAGGTGTAGTTGTTTCTGTGTTGTTTCTTTAAATTTGACTACACCTGTATGTATACTTATACTAGGGAGGAGCCAATTATTTAGAAATAAGCACTTAATTAAATACCTAAAATATAAATGGTTAAGACTGTAATTAATCGAACAATGTTTGATGTTATGTGATGATTATACCAATGAACCGACTGTGATTATTGTGATTCAAACTAAGTTATATATATAAATGTGAAATAAACATAGACATATATGTATATATACACTTCTGGACACATTTATTGGCCCACCGTAATGTTTAGGTTACGATGATCCCTACCTAAATATTATTGCTAGATCGAACAAAAACTATTGATGCAGTTGTAAACCTTGATACATTTTACTTGTGATGCTGGTGGCGCAGAAGTTCGGCATGGCCCTGGAAGAGCGCGACCTGGTGAGCGTGTATCGCGCTGGCCCCAAGCGCCTCCCAGACGCCGGAGGGGTGCCGCCCCGCCCGCGCCCCATTGTGTTACGACTAGCGCGACGCTCGCTATGGGACGATCTAATCAAGCAAGCCCGCGTCCGCCGCGGCGCCACCACTGCTGATCTCGGCCTCCCGCCCCATGTGCCCATGAAGCTTTTTGTCAATGAGAGGCTATCGAAGCTAAACAGGGCTTTGTTTGGGAAGGCGCGTAAGCTAGGAGATGAACAGAAGTGGAGGTTTGTGTGGACCAAGGAGGGCAGAGTTTATGCCCGACGTCATGTCGGCACGGAAGGTTTCCCCATAAAAACTGAAAGTGACCTGGAGCGAGTTTTTGGGGTGAGCCTAAGTTCGGTGCAATAGACTATGTCAAAACAATAATTGATACAAACCGATACTATTAAAATCTACTCCTGGTTTTGCAATCAAGCTGCCTTTTGTTTTTTGCATGTTGTATCTATGTTGTGTTCATAATCTGGGCTTTAATAATAAATTTGTTGATAACTGTGATACAAATCGCTATTATGGTCACAAACCGATACTATTTACTGCTGGCTTTGCTATTAAGTTGTTTTTTGCTTTTTGCATGTTTGGAATATATTGTATTAATTTATGTAATATGTAATGTACCGATAATTACGATGAAAATATTTAGAATATGCGAGTATAGGGTTACTATGTGGATTTGTGATCGCGCGACAACGCTTGACGAGAAAATTATAATTATAATTGCGTCCGTTGCACATACGGCGCGGGCTGGGGGGGGGGAGTAGGTTTTTATGTACGAAGCGTGGTGATCGCACGAACGTGTCCACACCCCGCTCCCACGGCACATATTGAACAAATGTGGATCTTAATTAATGTCAAGTCGACTAGGGTTATAATTGGCACTGCTTATCGTCCTGATTGGGTCGAGGTAGATGACTTACTTGACGCCCTCACGGATTCTATCACGGCCTTTTCTAATTATGATAAGGTAGTGCTTTTGGGTGATTTTAATATAGATATTTTAGATACCGCTGATAGTGCAACGATGCGTCTAAATGATTTCCTTAGAAGCATGAATATCAGAAATGTTGTCTCAGAGCCGACACATTTTACATCCCATAGTGCTAAACTTCTTGACTTGCTGTGCACTGATGCATCCGTGTCTTGCGTCTCATTACTGAACATTCCTCACCAGGGTCATGTAATGGTTATGGCAACTTTGAAGATCAAAAAGGAAAAAATAAAACCACGTTATAGTGTGAACAGACCTATACGAAAAATAAACTTAGAACATTTTAATTCTGATCTAAATTTGATCGACTGGGAAGATGTCTTGTTGTACTCATCCGTTGATGATATGGTAGAACGTTTTGGGAGGCACCTTTAAGAGCTATATGACAAACATGCCCCGTTAACCAAGACTATGATTAGGGGCAAACCGACACCTTGGCTTACAAGTAATATACTTCGTCAGGCGCATGCTTGTTCACGCATATCAAAAACTGAACAGGATAAAGAGCAGTATAAGTCTCTAAAGCATCTTGTTAATGTGGCATTGTATGGTGAGAAGAAAGCTTATTTTGAGCAGCACATCAACAAGCACATTCATAATTCTAAAAAATTATGGAAAACCTTAAATCATAAAATTTTACCAAATTTTAAAAATAATCGTGGTTTACCTGAACATTTAAATGATCCTGATCAAATTAATTCAAACTTTTTAAAAGTTCCTGGCGCTGGTGCGGTTTCTATTTCACGTCTAACCTATTTTGAATTTAATAGATACAGTCAGGCTGAGTTTTTCTTAGACCAGGTAGATGAGAGCTATGTAGCCAAAACAATCCTTGCCATAAGTTCAAATGCTAGAGGAGCTGATGGAATAACCGAAGTTATGATTTTACTAACCCTGCCTCGTACTCTTGAAGTCATAACTGCTATTGTAAATAGGTCTATAGCCTCTTCAATATTTCCATCCCAATGGAAGACTGCGAATGTCCGTCCTATACCGAAAATTGACAACCCTGTAAATATAAGTGACCTACGTGCAATAAGTATCTTACCGTATCTATCTAAAATTTTGGAAAAAGTGATATATAACCAGGTCTCAAAGTACTGTGAGAGTAATAACATCCTGCCTCAGCGCCAGTCCGGGTTCAGAAAGGGGCGTAGCACTGCGTCGGCCCTTTTAGATGTGGTGGATAATATCCTGTCTTCTCAGGGCCAGGGCAGGGGAACCATACTCGCTCTCCTAGATTTTTCCAGGGCTTTTGATGCTTTAAACATTCCACTACTGCTGTCAAAACTGGCTTTCTATGGCTTCGATGTTCCTACCATAAAATGGTTTAGTAGCTACCTTAGCAATCGCTGTCAACGGGTAGTGCTGGATAAGACAGACGGATCTCAGATGCAGTCACAGCTAGCTACCCTTAATAGAGGAGTCCCACAAGGATCCATACTTGGACCCCTTCTGTTTATAATATATAGTGCAGACATCACTCGAAGTATAATTAACAGTAGTTATCACTTGTATGCCGATGATCTTCAAATTTATATATCAGTTGACAATGATTCCCGTATGGGAGTGGAGGCTCTGAATGAAGATCTGGGCCGTATATCGCAATGGGCGTCTTCTAACACTCTAGTCCTTAACCCCAATAAATCGAAGTGTATGATATTGGGCTCAAAAAATCAAATACAGTCAATAGCTATGCATGATCCGAAGGTCCTGGTAAATGGGGTCGCCATTACACGGGTCCGGGAAGCACGAAACCTGGGTCTTCTTATGGATGACAAACTTCGTTTTGAGGGACATGTCCTTGAGGTTGTAAGGAATTGCTTCTATAGGCTTAAAGTTTTGTATAGAATCCGTTACCTTCTTAGCGTTGACCTGCGAATACAGTTAAGTGAAGCCTTAGTACTATCCAAGCTTAACTATTGTATTACAGTGTATGGAGCGTGTCTATTTGAGAAAACACAAAAACTCATACAAAGAGTAAAAATGCCTGTGCCAGGTTCTGTTTCGTAATTCCCCCCAAAACGCACATTACTCCATTTTTAAACAGGGCATATATTTTAAGGATGAAAGCTAGACAGGATTTGTATTTTTCAACGCTGTTGTTTGGGGTTATAGTGAAGAGGACACCTTCTTATCTTTGTGACAAACTTACCTGGCGTATGTCCCAGAGAGTTGCTCCTTTTCTCTCAATGCCTCGACACAAGGGTGCAGCTTTCCGTGGCAGTTTTAAGTACCGTGCCACCAAGTGCTGGAATATCATCCCACCACCCCTTCGGCTGCTTACTAGTAAGGCTGGGTTTAGAAGTGCCTATAGAAAGTATTTCATACTACAGCAGAAAACTTAGGGAACGGCACGAAGCTAATCTACCTGTTACCTGTGATATTTATATTGTTTCCAATTATATTATTACTATGATTAATTCCATACTGATTATTATTATTTTATAATCCTAATGACATTTTCAATTTAATCTTACTTGTAACCCTGACATAAATTTTATTACAAATTGCTATATATTTTTTAATTTTATTTCTTTTATTACTATACATTTTAATGATATAATTTTAATGCTATAATTTTAATACAATCTTCTAGAATAATAATTTATTTTCTTCAACAATTTTATTAAAATCATCATATTTTACGTTGTTAAATGTTTACTTGAGCAGACCGTTGTCTCGTCCGTACTGGCTCTGGCAGAATATCAGCGTCACAGATTCGTCTGTGACATTGCTGAGTCAGGGCCATTTCATTGTCGCGGTACAGTCACAATACCACATAGTTATCCTTACCGTACCTTAATGTTTTGCTTGTATAATTTTATTATTTATTGTTTGTTTTATTTAACTGCTGTGTTTTGTTTTCTTTTTGCAGATTTTTCTTCTTAAAATTTGAGTTAAAATTATGTATTTGTGTGTGTACCATGTTGCAATGAATAAATTAATTTATCTATCTATCTATCTATCTTTTAGCATCTTTTTCGATCGTGTTGTTTTAAATTTGAATTCAGAATACCACACAACATGAAGCTACGCCTATCAAGTCGGGTATGCGCCTTGATGAATGCAGTTGATTTTTGATTAAAAAACATGTTTTATCAAAGACAAAGGTTTATTTTTGAATAAAAAGACATGTTTTATCAAAGACAAAGGTCCAATTAATAACGAGTGTTGCCTCTATGGGCATCTACGACAGCTCTCATGTGATTAAGCATAGAGTTTATCAACCGCTCTATGAAATTTGGGGGATCATTACCCATTCCTGTTCTATTGTAGTTCTCAACTCTTGCATTGTCTCGCCAGCTGGCTGACGAGCCCTAACACGTCTTTTGAGCTCGTCCCACATGTGCTCAATCGGGTTCATGTCTGGGCTTTTAGCTGGCCAGTCCATAACTGGGATGTTCACATCCCGAAGATATTCCCTGACGATGCCGGCCGTATGGGCTCTTGCATTATCATGCATAAGAAGGATATTTGGGCCCACATAGTCCGCGTATGGCATTACGTGAGGTTCTAAGCACTCTCGAATGTACCTTTGAGCATTAATTGTTGGCAGCCGTGGTCCCGTAATAACTTTAAGTTGAGTTTTGCTACTCGCGGACATACCGCCCCAGACAGTTCATGATCCACCGCCATAAGCAACCCTCTCTTCAAAGCAGCATTGTGCAAAACGCTCTCCCTTACGTCGGTAGACCTTATTCCTTCCATCATTGCCGTGGAACGCAATTTCGCACTCATCAGTAAAGAGGACACGGCTCCATCGCTGCGGAGTCCAATTCAAATGAGTGCGCGCGAAATGAAGGCGCGCCATGCAGTGGGCTCACGATAGTTTGGGGCCATTAGCGGGCTTGTGTGGTACCAAGTCGCGTTCCTTTAACCTTCTCCGAACAGTTCGAGCGCTCACAGCTACTCCGCGGAAGTCGCGAAGTTGGTTTTGTATCTCAATGGAGGTAAGGTGACGATTTCTCAAGCTGGTCGTAACGATGAACCGATCCTGCCTCTCAGTTGTGACCCGAGATCGTGGCCTTCCTTGGTGACGAATAAAGCCGCCAGTCTCTAGGTACCTCCGATAAACATTTCGGACCGCAGATCGACTTAAATTAGTTGAGCCCTCACATTTCTTTGGCTGTGTCCGGCCTGAATAAGTGCCACAGCTTGGGCGGCGACTTCAGGCGAAGTATCCATAGATTATTGATAGAACCTCACCTTAATGTCAAGAATAAGTAAGTTTTGTTGCAAAACAAAAGAGGAAAATCAAACTTTCAAGAATTAAATCCAAGTAAACCAATTCCAAATAAAAAAATCTTAGTATTTGATTGTTTGACATCAACAAACAGGCTCAAAAAATGCAAGGTGGGCCAACAGATGTGTCCAGAAGTGTATATATATATATATAACTATAATGAACATAAATGGATCTGTTCTTTTTTCAAAATATGTTTTGTGAGTACAGAAGCTAGCATGTTATCATTTACATATTGATTGTCAGTTCTTAACACTTTCCTCCATTGCAATGATGTCGTTATTGCAATTGTCATGTACCGATTGATGTGATTTTTAAACACTCGTGCCTTAATTTCCACCGAAAAATGCTTTAAGATGTCTTCAAAAGTTTCGGCAAATCGTATTAAGACGAAATTTTGCCAGCGCGTTCGCAATACTAATTCCGCTATTGTTGTTTACATCTTAGCTCAACTATATAAATATATATCATAGCTACAACCGACGCTCGAAGACCCGTTCAAAATACAAATCGTTGTCACGCACTTACGTACAACAAAAAACTCATTTAAATTTCAGTCTTCTAAGGGATTTTGACAGCAGTTATAAACAGTTTAAATTAAACACAACTTAAGCACAACAAGCAAAAGGCAAGTTACGTTACTTGAGAACGTTCTCGATCAGGCCAAGTTTATTGCCTGTCAGATAGGTAGCCCCTAACCATCCGTGTTTTAATAAGGTTGTATTTAAACTGTATTTAGCGGTTATCAAAACTCTACTAAATGGGAGAACATAAAAGTTAAGTGTCGTGAACGTGAGGGTCAGAGCTATGCGCTATATACAGCTCTGTCCCTCACTTTCCTACAATATTACACTACTGTTAGTTTTCAGAGTATTTTTAAAAATTTTATATCGGTTATTTCAATCAAACGGCCTGCCCTTTGATTGAATTAACCGATATAAACCGGTTTATTAGGGTTTATCCCATTATTATTTTGTCCCCGACTGTACATGTATTGAAATGTATGGGAAATTAAACATTGTATTTTTAATGCAGTTCTTCAAAGTAAACCAGGTGGAAATCTTTATTGTTTCGGTGGATTTCTGGACTAAATTTTGAAACCTAAACCTAGTCGATAGGCTCTTCCGTTTGCTTTGACGAGAGATGAGGATTACAGCTTGACGTCAAGCTGTTATCCTCACAAACCTATAGCTATAATTTTGGAACTATAAGAGGACTATTTTTCTTTCTTTGTGGAAAATTTAGGATTATTTCTGGACTATTTTTTGGCAGTGCCAAATTTCATTTTCATGAAGGTTTCAACGTTGAGGATTACAGCCTGAAGGTCGTAATTCTAAACCATGTCGGTCTGGTTTACTATCTGTCGATAGTTGATCAACTAACGCGTTAGCTTATCAACTAACGGTTTGATACATAATAGACTTTTATCTACACACTTATCATAAACCCTCTTTACTGCGTCCAAAAACCGCACGTTACGATCAGCATAATGTTAAACTACTATGTGAAACTCATTTCTTATCTGAATATTGAACATTATGACCATAATGTGTACATTTTCTACAAATTATGACATTCAAATTTCGAACGCCGACGCCCGTCTGCGTGCCGTCCCCACTTTATCTGTGAAGTTGGTACATACTACAGAACAAGCTAAACAACTCAATGCCACAATGCCGGTCAAACATGCGGTTCCTGAACACATCAAAGAGAGCTCATGATATGTGTTTAGATAAACTAGTGTATGTAACTGTACATAATTAGGCATTATGTATCTGTCACATAAACTACTATTAATATGAATTCAGTGTCTGTAATTATATGAGCATTACGTATTTACAGGGTGTATCTGAACCACAGATATATGATCTGAACAATCGGAACAACTCTCATAAGGGAGCTGATTTAATAAAAGCAACTTTATTTTTCACATCACAATACTAATCGGTGACCTTAGTCCAAAACGTGTGGGGCATTGAATTGGGTTCATAATGTTGCAAAAGGATGTCCCAAATAACCCCGTTAAAATTTCACTACACCTTTCTGTTACAACTGTATAAAATGATTGATCGAGTTCAATCCGGCTCACCGCGATATTTTTACATTTCGAATGTAATGTACTGTTCGATAGCCATGAGACGTTTTCCTGATGTTTTCCAAGACTATCAGAAAAACATTCGAACAAATAGATGATTCAAATTAAGAACATCCAGTTCATTGAGTCCATATAAAATTCCCTACAAAAAGGCAAATTTTGAAGCCTTTTATCCCTGGGTCCGATTTGAGTAAAACCGTTATAAATGGCTCCCTACATCAGTAAAGGAAGCTAACTTCCAGAGTTAACTAACTTTAGCGGTTTGGCCCCTGTTTTTTGATGACTCAGTCAGTCAGTGAGTCAATCAAGAGGACTTGTTCTTTGGTGATGACTATGACTCAACAAAATTTTATCAAGGTAAGCCGAATGAATTATACCCGATAAAGTATAAAGATTTGAAGATAATAACCGATATACAAGTCGGGTTGCGTATCCTATATAACCATATGTTGTAAGCGAACCAGTAAAGCACACGTTTTTAACAGAAATTAAAACATAAAAAATGGCAAAAGTTGAAATCAAATACACAAAGGTATGTACAAAAAGTACAGCGGTGCGATACGAATAAAGCTGTGAGATCTACAATGTTCTACGATAGTGTATTTCGTATTTTTTTACTGTGAGGTGGTTTCATAAAATTCCTTTCATTTTGCTTCGCTTTGTCTAACTGTTGCCAGTCAATATAATGTATGTATGCAAGAACCTTACAACATTTTCCAAACTTAGTGATAGCTGTAATGTTTACCTAAGAAATATTCACAGACTAGTTGCGCCCCCGACTTAGACTCGCGAAGGTTAGCAATTCTTTCAAGGGTCAGTGCATTCTCTACTACAATAAGATACATCTGGAGATTTTGAAATTGCCAATTGAGCAATTTAAAAAGCATCTTAAAGTGAATTTGTCGAAAAAGAGATATTACAATGTTCAATTACTTAAATGACGGGACTGTATGGGTGGGTTTTTAGCTCACAGACCTTGCTGTTAACAATTTTGTAATTATTTAATCCTGCATATTAATTATAATAATCAATATTGTGATATTTGTATTAGTTAAGCACTACCAATTTTAAAAGAGATCTAAAAATCAATCTGTGGGAGTTTCTCCCCCTCCTCTCCCACAGTGGTCCAATGTAGAGAAGTGGCAAAAATGACGTTTGCTAAGTAAATGTAAATATCTACAGTAATTTTAAAAAACTTTGACTTTGACTTTGTATTCTCAATCGCGAAGTTGGATAAAAACTTATAAATAGTATTCAGATTTCAAGTCAGTAGTCAAATTTTCAGAAAAAAATAATTAAATCTTGATCTTTGAATAAAAAATCAAGCCTCAGAAAAAAAATATCTTGCAATTAAAAGTGAAATAATTAAAAAAAAGCCAGTTAAGCTACATTATTTTAATAGTTTCACGATACACGATAAATACGAAATCTATTTTAGTTAACGATCAAAATGTCTTGTCCTATACTTATCTTGTTCTGCATATTCGAGCAATTCACAATTTAAAATACGCAGATTCACTAAGATTTTTTTTAAAATAAATTGTCAAAATAACTAAATAAGTCGAAATTACTTATATATAATATAAGAGTTTGACGTAAGAACCTAATCAAATGCAATTTATTACTACAGTTGTTTATCAACAACGAGTGGGTGGATGCTGTCAGCAAGAAGACCTTCCCTACCATCAACCCTCAGGATGAGTCCGTCAACGCCCATGTGGCCGAAGGTGATAAGGTAATTATGATAATGCTTGCATCACATATTTTTCACTAAGAGGTCTAACTAAAGCAATTACCCCCGAACATACTCGTAATGACGATATATTAGAAGACAAACCACTAAAAATTAAAATTGTACGACAAGTTTATTGCCAAAGAAAAACAACTTTTACTATAAACTGTTTATCTTTATAGGTATACTGTATAACTGCAAAACACATTTTTGACAATAGGTTGACATAGATTTGGCGGTGGCCGCAGCAAAGAAAGCTTTCCATCGCTACTCAAAATGGCGACTTATGGACGCTTCAGCAAGAGGACGACTGATCTACAAATTGGCTGATATCATAGAAAGAGACACTAACTACCTTGCACAGCTTGAAACATTAGACAATGGAAAGTCTGTGACTGATGCCACATATGAGTTGATAATGTGCGCCAATACCCTGAGATACTACGCAGGTCTAGCTGACAAGGTCCAAGGGAGCACCATTCCTACAGGTGAGTCATCATCAATCCAACACCAATGCAATTAATTTTAATTATTTATCAAAAATATATATATTCAAAAAACTTTTGCAGATGGTGAGGTACTCACAATTGGTGAGTACCTCACAAAAGAGCCTGTTGGTGTTTGTGGTCAGATTCTTCCCTGGAATGCTCCCATTGTTATGTTCATCTGGAAAATTGCACCTGCTCTAGCAGCTGGTAAGTGAACATAAAATATGTACGCACTTACACTTGTAGAGCACTTACTCTTTCTTTCGTGATGGATTATACATGTATTGGTACTTCTTTAGTAGTTATATGTATTTTATTTTCTATTTAATTATTAGATACTGTGCACTGCCTACCCTTTCATAATAAATAGTTCTATCATGCCTTGGTTTTCTGAATAAATCGCTTTTTAGAAATAAGCTTGCCTTTTATACATAAGTTTTCTCTTAATGTATATTTTTAAGTCACTGTGTTCGATAAAGAATGATGATGATATACGATGACCATAAGATTTTCCAAACAAAATCTACTCTTGCAGGTTGCACACTCGTCCTCAAGCCAGCTGAACAGACTCCTCTATCAGCGCTGTTCGTAGCGTCTCTGATAAAAGAAGCTGGTTTCCCACCTGGAGTTGTGAACGTGGTCAACGGGTATGGCCCTACAGCTGGGTCTGCTCTGACCCACCACCCTGATGTCAGCAAAGTTGCATTCACTGGTTCAACTGAGGTCGGTCGCATCGTCATGGGTGCTGCGGCAGCCGTCAACCTAAAACGCGTTACTCTTGAACTCGGAGGGAAGAGCCCTCTGGTTATCTTCAACGATGCTGACTGTAAGTACTTTAATTTATTTCTAATTTTTGATTTAATTTACTGCCAATAAATGAGCCATCAGCAGATTGAAAAGCAATATTTTGTTTTCCAGTGGACTTAGCTGTCGCGAATGCTCATATGGCCGTGTTCCTCAATGCTGGTCAGGCTTGCATCGCCGCAAGCAGATGCTATGTGCAATCGGGCATTTACGACAAGTTTGTCTCCAAAGCTGCAGAGATGGCAAAACAAAGGACTGTCGGAAACCCCTTCACTAATATGCAGCAGGGACCTCAGGTAGATAAGTTGATAATAGATTATTTACCAAGGGAGTAAACAACTACTTTTAAGTTGAGATTATTTTTTTATTCCTGAGCGGAGCGAGTCTACTTTGAAATCGTTGTTATACTCTACTAGTCTCACTCATCTTTTGCGAGGGAACAAAAAAGGAAGGCCACTAAAAACAGCATTTTTTTTAAAGTGAAAATTTATGTATGATACAATAATGCAGTTGTGGAAAGATAAAATTATTTGTTTTATCTACACACGTATCAACCCTCTTTACTGCGTCCAAAAACCACACGTAACGACCAGCATAATGATATAGTACGTGGTAAAAGCCCATTTCTCATCTGAATATTGATACATTATGACCATAATGTATCAATGTTTCGACATATTATGAAATTCAAATTTCTAACGCCAACGCCCGCCTGCGTGCCGCCTCTAGTTTATCTGTGAAGTTGGTACTACTAAACAAGCTAAATAAGTGCAGAGGAATGATCAATGCCACAATGCCGGTCGAACATGCGGTTCCTGAACACATCAAAGAGAGTTTATGATATGAGTGAGATTGAGAGAGAGACAGAGTGTGTAGAAAAACTAGTGTATGTGACTGTACATAATTAGCGATAAACCCTCGAGTGAAGAAAGAGAGCGAAGCGCATTACGCACGGATGCCAAGTTAACTTTGTGGCGAAGTATTAATTTATTTTATTTTAGAACTTTTTATACAAAGTACATATGCCAGTTTTATCGCAGCATTTCAACAGTACAGCTATTATAGTAATGCTACTTTAGAATCTACTACTTTAGTTTATCAATTAAAGATATAGATGTGTTAACAAACAAATAGTTACATTAAATAGATTCTATGAAACTTAAGCTAGCCCAGGGCATTGTCCCCAGCACGCCGGCCGCATTTACCTGCTGAATTGTAATGCCTCAGCCTTTAGGCGCAGTAGGAACCTGCTCATAGGTCGCCAGACCCACTGGCTAATTTTTGAGATATATCTTTTACTACGCCTTTAGTGTCTGACGACCATCGCCCGAACGTTTCTACTGCAAGTGCCGCAAATATGTAATTTCTTTTCAAAAAAGCACTTGACCAATTGGGCGTCATTTGCGGCAGACCTCGGCTTCTGGGCCGAACGCCGGACGTGGGACGGGGCCAACGTGTACAGACACGCAGGTCACGTCCCACGCCAGAGGTCGCCCCAAAAACCAGGGCACAAGTGTGCAACCGTCAGGTCTATTTCCGTCCGCCGCAGACAAGCCAGCCGGCTCCAGGGTAGATGGTATGTTTGCCGTCCCAAGGGCTCTGCGAAAAAGGTCGTTTAGTGTCGTGTCGTCTTTACTTTAGTTTCGTTAATACTGAACAAAAACCTAATTATTTCATTAAAATGACAATCTTAACTAAATAAACAATACCGTCCCAGGACATCTCCTTGCCAAAGGTTCAAAAGACGATGGCAGCATTACATGGCAGCACAGTCAAGACAACCCTCTGCATGAGGAAAAACCCCGGAAGTGGTGTTGATAACCTCGATAATTGAAGCGGCGCCCCAACTTTTCCATGAAAAGTTTCCCCTGTGTCTCCCACACTCCGGTCGTCTCGACTGCAAGTTGCATGAAAATGTAGCTGTTCATGAGGACAGCATATTTCTGACGCTTCAGTCTAGTAGCAGAGTTGAGACCACGTGCAGGGTGCGAAAGTGCAGACATAAGACATTCTCATCCCACGATAGAGAATACCCTACCTCCCAAGGGACAACTGCTTTCAGTCGGTCCGTTTATTTACTTGGTTATTTTAATGCCAAACGTTTGATGTTTCGGGAAAATATAAATATAAACTGATAAACATCATATATATTTTTCAACAGATCGATAGTGAAATGTTCAACAAGGTGTTGGGTTACATTGAATCTGGCAAAAAGAGCGGTGCCCGGTGCGTTGCCGGCGGTGAACGTATCGGAAACAAGGGATTCTTCATCCAGCCAACAGTTTTTGCTGACGTGACTGATGACATGCAGATTGCACGTGAAGAGGTAGGTTAATTCTCAAGTTGAAAAAAAGTCTGTGCAACATAAATAAATACAGAGCTCTTAAAATATAAACGCACGCTGATTTTATTAGATCCCCTAAGGCAGCGGTATGAAGTTGTTTATTGGACAATACTGCTATACAGGTTTAGAGAGATAAGGATTTATTCAGTAGTGACAACAAATAAAACAGAAAACAGATAACGAACAGACCATCATCGACATTTAATAAGACCCACGACATGGCATAAAAATATCATTCATCGTTTTGTACCGTTCCCCTAGACCTTTGGGCCTGTTCAGAGCATTCTGAAATTCGAGACTCTGAATGAAATCATCGACAGAGCTAACGACACCAACTACGGTCTAAGTGCTGGAGTCATCACCAAGGACATCACGACTGCACTTCACTTCGCTAAACATGTGCAAGCTGGAACTGTTTGGTAATAAGATATTTTACAGCGTGTATGTATATGGCTGTAACTACATCATTAATGCTTATATGCGTGTCACCATTCTGAATTGAACTAAACTTATTAATTTCATTAACAGGGTGAACACCTACGCCTATTTTGGAGCACAAACTCCCTTCGGTGGTTTTAAGGATTCCGGTCTCGGCAGAGAGTTGTGAGTACTATTTAATACACATAGGTCCACTTGCACGACATTCACTGTTGGTTTAGCGTTAAATCGATATAGCAGCTGTCAAAATGTATGCAATATATCATATTATATCAATTCAGCACGCAAACTGATAAGCACATGTCGTGCTAGTGGACTTTAGAAAATCATTGACATCGATATACGATACGAGTACCTACATTATTTTAATTAAGTTATTATTTACTTAAATATTCTGTTTATTCAGTTATAAATTTAATTTAACCGTTCGTTAATATTAACCTTTAAGACGACGCCGGATCAAGTGCAATATGAGGCGAATGCCAATGTTCTTTTGACATATCGCTATCCCTCGTGACGCGTGCGGGCGCACAGTGGGACGGATTTCGAAATTTCTGACTTACAATACTTACTTGTTACATACTATTATTTTATTTATGGTAAACGATAGTCCTAATTAAGGCAATCATATGTTGTTAGAGCACTTTTTGTTGTAAATGTTATCATTTGCGGAAAAAAAATATTTAATTAAAATAATGTATGGAGCGATATATTGGTACTTATAAGTACCAAGTCTTAAAAGTGCTCAAGCTGGTTTTATGTAGGTTTAATTTACGGGTGTTTGAGTACTACACCAAATATATAACATGGCCCCGGACTTCCCGACTCTCCGGATAAACGAAGCTGAACTTTGGAACTGTTGGCGATATACACACTGATAGAGTTGAATTTAGTCTATAATTATTAATAAATGAACCAAACCCATAATTAGTTCTTCTTCCTAGTCGTTTCCTCATGGCTGAGGATTGACTTATACATAGACATAGACAAAATTTATTAATAATATTCATTACATCTCATCGTGATTGTCATGGTTGTTGGTACTGGACTCGACAAAGGATCTCCTTTTTGTTCTGTCCTGGACTGCGTGTATTGCCTCGTGTAGACCAAGCTGAAGCAATTCAATTCAATATATTTATTGCAATAAAAAACATGTTACATAAGGTCTTAAATAAGTACAGTAGTTTCAATGTAATTTTACCCTTAGGGCGTAGCAATATTATGATTAAGATATATTTACATCCATAAATAAGTTAGTTTTACTAAATGTCATTGGTACATGTCCATAAATTAACAATTAATAATAATACAACATTGGATCATAATTTATAACAATACAGATAAATAATATTAAAATGTATGTTTAAAGAATTCATTTAGGTTATAGGGTCAAATTTTTATAAGTATCTGTCTGAGTTTATTAATAAGACTAGGTGTAGGAAGTGATTTTATTTCGTCAGGAAGCCTATTATACACTTTTATGGCTACCATCCTCGCGCACCGCGACTACGCGACAGTCCGGCAGGTTGGCTCCTCTAGATTGTATTGGTACCTTTCATTTAACCGAACGCTAACTCCCATAGGTCTTAGAGGAAACTTTGACGGGTGATGCCTCACCAGTTTGCAAAGCTCAAGATGTACAGGGCAATAATAGTAGGAATATTCAGTTTGACAAAGGATTCTCTACACGATTCCCTGCTTGACTTGAGTCTGACGATGATCCGCACACACCTTTTTTGTAGGATGAATATATTTTTAATTTCTACGCAGTTCCCCCATATTGCTAAACCATAGAGCACCCTAGACTGAAAAAAGGCGTAGTAAGCTTGCATAGTGGCTCTTGAAGTTGAAATAGCTGCTAGGCATCTCAAGGCATAACAGAAGCTGCTTAGCTTACTTTCCAGACACTCTACATGTTTCTTACAGTTCATATTTTCGTCTCAATAGATCCCCAAGAATTTAGCATTTGATACTGTACAGCAATTTTTACCATCGAAATTAATTTCTAGAGCAACATCCGGGGTGTTGTAATTTCTAAAGTACAAGACATTCGTTTTATTAAGATTGGTATTTAGGGCATGTTTTTTAAACCAGTTTATAACAATATTTATTGATTGCGTTATACGATCTGCTAAGTTAGTCCCTTCTCCTCGCTGGAATTTGAAAAAGACAGAGACGTCATCTGCAAACATTATTACCTTGTCGTCTATCAGGTTTGGAAGATGATTGACGTACAGAAGGAAGAGAATGGGCCCCAGTATGCTACCTTGTGGGACGCCCTTATGTATTGTTGTAGTTTTAGATTCCATATTTATAAGAGTCCTTGGTTGGTTCAAGATTGGAAGGAGGATACTCTGTTCTCTTTCTTTAAGGTATGATGCAAACCATTTACCCACAACCCCCCTGATCCCATATCTATCCATAATGGATAATAGGATACCATGATTGACACAATCGAATGCTTCGAAAGATCCAGGAGAACCGTCATTACATTTTTTTTACCGTTTAGAGCCTCCGCAACGAAATCCGTCAATGAAGGTATTCTTGCGTGTGCCTACACCAGCGTTTAGGTGGTTTTCCCCTTGTTCTTGCACCTTCTATTTTTCCTTCCATTTATATACACGTTCCATATACGTGCTATATGTCAAAAGAAATCCAGCATTTTAATTGTCCAGGATTCAGTACTATATGGAAATATGGACCATTATACAAAATACATTTAAATTTTATGATGATTTTTATCAAACTCGTATTGCCGATTGAGCCATTCCTTTTAAACAATGTTATATTATCTGTTATTTCCTTCATACTTTATAAGTAAAATAGATAACGGGTTGTCTAGATTTACGTACCCTCAATTGATCTAAGAGCACAGCACATTCTGTCCTAACATTTCTAAAAGAAATAATGTATTCTGTCTGATTTTATACATTTCTTAACCAACCTGCAAGCCTGCAACATATTTTTTGGTATTTGCTCTAAATTGTTGATCTTGTACAGCAAATTATTAAATTATTTTTAGCCTAGAAGGAGGATCCAGTTATAGCCTCTATAAATAATTTCAAGTGTTCACTAAAAGTGGTAACTTTCGTTCTTTGTAATTCTCAAATATTCGTTATCGATACAAATCATGTTGTGAATAGTATGGACTTAGTTATGCTATTAACGGTGAAGCTTAAAACAATTTCGAATAGTGTAAAATTTTGTGAACATCTAAACCAGGAGCATAGCTTACAATTGAATGAAGAAAACACTGGGACTTTCTCAGGATTTTGCTGGAAGAATACTACTAATATGAAACGTAGATGGACTGCTGCTAATCATCCTTTCAATCATTTTCTTGAAATTTTCTTCGCTTTTGAAGGAGAATAAATTAATGTTACTGACGGTGAGCTATCTGACAATATATAAAATCAACCTCCTAGTGAACATGAAGCTTCCACTTTCTTTACTCCGAGGAAACTATTCGAAGAACTGGGCTCAAGACAAAAAAAATGACAAATCATACTGTCAGTAATTCCTTGTCTCCAGAAGAATAAACTTTAAAGGACGAAGACGTAAAGCAAAATTTGGGACCATCATATTAAACATCCTGAAGAGATCCATAAGGTTCAGTCCAGATTAAATAAAATAAAAATGTATATTAGGCTGGGTCTGTTAGTGTCACTTAAACTTTTAAAGAGATTCTGGGAGAGTCAGCCAATAAATTGTGTTTTGTAATTTCTTTATTGTACCACACAAGACAGACATACAGATAACTTATAATAGAAAAAACATGTACAAAGGCGAGCTTATCTCTAACATAAGATTTCTTCCAGCAACCATGATGGGTAAGAAAGGTGATGGTTGTGCGGGGAAGACCTGCGCGTACAATAATAGTAAGTATACTTGTAGTATTTTTAGAGGGTTATTGTACACGCAGGTCTTCCCCGCACAACCATCACCTTTTTATATACATTTATATACATATCTAACTGGAAAGGGAGAGATAGTGGTGTTTCCTTCATATTTCAAAGTTGGACAATCAAAACTGGATTGTTATCCCAAGAACTTTAATTTAAACCGTTACTGCAGATAAAACTGCAAGCTTTGCTTGATTTAACTGTGTCCAGGCTCATAATTGAACATCATTTAAAACTGAATACAAAGGCTTAATGAATAAAACTTGTAAGCAAGTGGGGCTTTGATGAGGCTTCAGGAAAAAGCAATTTTAAGCAAAAGGCAGATTTGGATGACTCAAGTGTATTAAAGATTTGTTTGGTTCCATTAAAGATTCCTTCGAATGATGTTATTATGTGGTAACAAGATCGACCGTCATCTACATCTTACTGTCGACCTATTATAATAAAATTCATGAAAGAAACTAAAGAGTCAGCAGAAAGAGAGAAAAAATTAGTTGAAGACCAAATTTAACTCCTGCAGCCCACAAAAGTAGGAGACGTTTTTTATGAAGCCTCTACGGTGTCCCACTTCTGGGCAAAGGCCTCACCATTTCGAGCCCACATATCCCTATCCAAAGCCGTACTGACTGCCCCACCGTGGTTGAAACTTGTCCAGGTTGTCTATCTATCTCCTTCTGGGCCTTCCCCTACGCCAGTGTCCGCCTGTAGGCATCCATTCAGTTGCTGTTTTCGCCCATTTATCGGGGCACATTCAACAGACATGTCCGGCCCAGGTCCACTTGAGTTTTGCAGCCTGAACTCCTACATCCGCGATGTAGGAGTTCAGACTGCCAAACCCAGTTTTGGAGCGCAGTGTGGTGTTTATAAAATATGGAGAAGGACATTTCTAAAAGTAAGCTGCTATGCGTCAAATAAGGACATATCCTGCATAATCTCCTATTGTCTTTCGACTCTGTGTATTATATACATATGTGGTATTGTACATTTTGCCAGAGGCAATTATAAGGAGAGCGACATCTTCGGGAGTAAAGTAAAAGGCTTGAGATGCGCGCAAATACTAGACTAATTTATTATAGGAAATACTATAAGCTTATATACAACTTACTACAAAACTACGTGATGAATATAAATATATCTTATCTGTGACGGTCGTCAACTTATCTTAACATTACGTGGAAATATGACTAACATAGTCGACCGGCACAGATACTCCCCCTTTAGGGAAAAAAATAAATGAATGCACTTATAACAATGAACGAAAATCTAAGTTAGAATCAAACAATAACCTTGAATGAATATAAATAACTTTAAAAATGTGTATACCATAACAAACTTATATCAACTGCAATAATAACTAGTAGGATTTTTAATAAACATAAATTAGATAGTAATTGTGCATACGTCAAATTAATCTAAAGGTAAATCTTACACGAATTAGAAAAATAAAGGAACTACGGTTATGTGAATTCTACATAAGTTTAAAGAATGACTTAATATTTACATACAGGCGAGTCTTGTATCTGGCCGCACACTACATAAAATAAACTAAAAACTGGAAAACAGGAAAACACTAGGAAAATGGGGCTTCGCGGTTAGTAAACTAACCTAACCTATAACTGGAAAAGATCCGCAGGAGAGTCGTCTGATGCTGCAGCCGCCCATGTTTTTCCATGGTCCATGCTGCTATTACCGAAGGTTGCTGATGTTCAGAAGTCGGGTCACCACTTTGCCAGAGGCAATTATAAGGAGAGCGACATCTTCGGGAGTAAAGTTAAAGGCTTGAGATGCGCGCAAATACTAGACTAATTTATCATAGGAAATACTATAAGCTTATATACAACTTACTACAAAACTACGTGATGAATATAAATATACCTTATCTGTGATGGTCGTCAACTTATCTTAACATTACGTGGAAATATGACTAACATAGTCGACCGGCACATACATAAACATCCGTAGATTTAGCCTACAAAAACCAGCTTAAGCACTTTTAAGACTTAGTACTTATAGAGCAAATTAGATATCGATCCATACATTATTTTTTCTCGCAAATAATAAAATTTACATCAAAAAGTGCTCTAAGAACATAAAATTGCCTTAATTAGTACTATCGATTGCCACAAATAAAATATTGATATTTAAAACAAACATGTAAGTCCGCAAATCTAAAGCCCATGTCCCACTGTGCGCCACGCCCTACCCCCCCCCCCCCCGCGAATGGTGACAGACAGATAGTTGTACAAAAATAAAGAGAAATTTGGTTGTGTTCCGTGAATACAACTTGACACAATATAAGCTGTGGCTTGATTCATTATTTGACAAGGTAGTCCACTAATTCTAGAAACGTGTCTCAAGCTGAACTTTACAATATCAGAATTGTTTATTTCCAGCAGTTGTATTTTATAAACTCAATTTTGTGTTAAAAGACAATATTTGACTATGACGTCACATAACTGCGTGACAGTTGCTAAAAAGTTCGATCGAAGAATCGATTCGGAATGAATGAACGGTATAGTTTTCAATACAAAATAAACAGATTGAAAATAACGGAAAATTAACGTCCTAATAATTTATAAAATTTAATTGCATATATTTTTAAATACAAAAATATTTATAGGAAAATATTGGAACAGCAACCTAGGTAAATACTGTATTAATAAAAATAACAGCATATAAACCTTGAAATATTCTCGAATTTAAAATAATTATGGTATTAATTTTGTGTGGAAATTTTATTGCTTGCCGGATTCTTAAGTTTTATGCCATAAAAACATGGATGCATGGACACAAATCAAGCCTGTCTCGCAGCGCAGATTACACAGCCGTAAAAAGTTGTAACATCTAATGTAAAACCAAGTCTGCAACTTCATTCACTACCTATACCTATTAAACTTCATCATACACCTTATTTGTTTACTTACAATATTTTGAGGTGAGGTATCAATGTCATCTTTATTTCTCTGATAAATAGAAGAACTCCGTAATCGCCTACGATAATAGATCATAGATCGATAATAAAATCAAAAGTTATTTATTTACTTAGTAAATTTTAACAAATATGCTCAGTATATGCACTATTTTAAAATATGCCTCTTTTTTACCTTGGGTCACTTGGGTAAGAGGAGAAGAGGGAATGTTAAAGTAAAGACACCAGCGCTTTCATCTAATATAAACACAAACATAAGCTGGGTTTTTTGCTCTACCTGTTCAATGAAGCCAAATTAAAAGGGAAATATTAAACTGCATATCAAAAATACTGATTTGCATAGCAAATAACAGGGCAAAATGCTGCGGCAGCTTAAGAGAAGGGTCAGTCAGTGAGTCAGTGACAAAATGACGGAACTTTGAATGACTGTCGTTTCCAATCAATTGATAGAATTTTGAGAATTGGCCGATTTAAATTGTGTCCAAGTCACAAAAAATTCAGCTGTCTAGTCTCTTTATCTACAATATCGAAAATACCCAGAAGTGAAGGATGTAAAGTATGGTACGGCTGGTCTTCTTTGCTCGACTTGGCGGGGGCACTGCCGTGCCCCCAGATAAAACTTTTTTTAAATGAGACTAGCTTCCAACAAGGTTGGGTAATGCTCTAATATATGGTATTCCTCTACATATAATAACGTTAAAGGTGTAATAAAAATAACGTATTTTTCTTGTTCTCAGGGGCACAGAAGGAATCGAGAACTACTTAGAACTCAAGACTATCACCATATCAGCCTAGGACCACCTCGAGCCTACTGTTGATCCCCCGTCACGGGTCTGCTGCTTTTCGGGGCAGTTTCAGATATTTGGCTACGAAGTGCTGGAACAATCTGCCGCCACCAATCCGTGATCTAATGTCTATAGCTCATTTTAAAATAATGTGTAAAAAACATTTTTTAACACTTCAAAAGTCAAGTGTTTGACTCGGTTCCGGTGAGCTCTCACGTTACTCGCGTTACTCGTGTTTTGTTTTATAATGTTACCCTGTGGTTTTAAAGTCGGATGATACTGATACTTTTATGTACTTTATATATTTTCACAATGCACACAAGTTATTTTTGTTTATTCATTTATTTATTTCACTCTCTACGTAGGAATTTATATGTTGTTTTAATAAAATAGGTTATATAACACCCATCCATATATAATACCCACGCACGATATTTAGGTGCCGACAGAATATCAGCGCTGCGGGACTTGCTGCAAGTCCCGCAGCACATGCTGAGTCGGAACCCATTCGCTGTTGCGGTGCACACCGCATGGGGAATCTGGTCATTTTTGCTTTTTTTTTACTTTTTTGTGAACCATACCTGTGTGTCTTAACAGTGAATAAACGGATTCTTATCTTATCTTATCTTATCTTATCTTAAACTTGCCGAAGAAACCAACAGTTTAATTTTTTTTCGATATGTCAACCATAATCGACAGAGCGTCCGAAGCGTCTCCGTTCAGCTTGAGCAAAAATGCTTTCGTATGTCCGTCTGTTCTCTTATAAAGGTCGCATTTGTCAACCGATTCTCATGTTATTTTGTGAGCAGGTTTGTTAAATATACGGTTTTTTTTTTCGATCTTGTTTTTGGATTTTTCTTTAAATTGCGGAGTTATGGGGATGAAAATATATAAAAAAAAAACCCAAACGGCTTGACGGATTTTACCAAATGAGGTGTCGTCGTTGGATCTGTGGAGACTTTGAGAGTTACATTGGCTATATAATTTTGGTAAAAAGTCAATATATAGGTCAATTTTAGAATGCAAAATGTAGTTTACAAATTTATTGGTGCGGCTGCTTTCATACTCCATGTACGTAACCCCGTGCATTCATAAGTTTGTATTTGTGGGTATTGAAAGGAAATGCAGTGTTGGATTATTTCATTTTATAATAGTTTCACTTGTACGACTTCAAAGGGTCGACAGAGGGTGGAAAATAATGAAAAAAGGCAAATATCCAAATAGCGACACAGTCGCTCGTGAGTTCTACAGTAAATAGAGCCACTGGTGTTATTATTTTCTCGTACTAAGTATATACATGTATTTATCTTCTATTTAAGAATCCGAATCTGTGTTTTTTTATCCTATTCGAGAGAAAAGAAGGAGGTATTTGGAAAGTTTTAAACAGCTAGTCATAGAACACTGTCACCAGGGATTTATTGTCAATAGTTTGTCCAATATTTATTAAAAGCTTTTATTTAACTTGAATAAAAGGTACCTCGACCACTCATGGGTGCCAATAGAAAAAAGCTTTAGTGGTAGCAAAATAGAGGTGAAATTTGAAATTCCAAGATTGTTTTTATCACCTTAAAAAATATGACAAAATATTGAATACTTTACAAAGAAGAAAGAAAAAAATAGTTAAAATATTCACTTTTGGAGAACCCTAAAAAAAAAACGTGCAGCAAACACATTAATTTTATAACAAATAAAAGAATAGTTATTTGTGTCACAAGGGAGCAAAATGATGTATTTACGGCGAGAGCGGTACATTAAATCCAGAGTGAAGGGAAGGATTCTACGATAGAATTCTGAGCGTAGCGTGTGATTCTAAGTTAGAATTCTGAGCGTAACGAAGGATTCAAGCGTTATCGCCCACGCCAAACATATTTTTTTTCCTGAGTGACACATACAACTTTTCACACTTTTACAGAAATCTAACAACAAAAACTTTTTTTTTAATAATGGCGGATTGTGAAGTAGTAGGTAAAGGTCACCACAGATAAAATATTCCTGTGCTACTTTTACCAATGTGTAAAAATAATAGAATCGAATAATACAATGGTATTGGATATCTATATTAATTATATCACAATAACAGTCATCAATAGTTTTGATTTCAGTAAAACATATAATTTATTGTAACATTTTTTTAAATATTACGAAAAATTCATATATTTTCATATAACGTTGTTAAAGTTAAAACTTGAAACATATTCGTTTTTAATCGACTACGATGAAATTACAATCGATTATTTTATCAAGATTCAATTGGCACACTGCGTAAATGCTATGCCAATGAATAAATTAAAAAAGTAGCTTAAATAGAAAAGTAGCATTTTCTCTCTCTCGTCGTGGAGCAAAACTTACTTTTCCGAATGAAAGGTGTGAAAAACATATTAGAAACCTAAAAAGTGTGACGTAATGAAAGGTACCTCGAGCACTCAACGGTTCCAATATAAATAAGTGATCGCGGAACTCCATTCAGAAAATACTTATTCCATTTTTAATTCTGCCAAAGAAAACTCGCAAGATCCCGCGACGTAAGCAAAACTTCGCTTCTCAACAGCTGTTTTTTTTTTCTTTACCACCTCTGGTATTTCGCTTTTCAGCAATAGTGCTGTCCACTAAGAATCGATTTTAATTAAAGTTTACTCAAGTGACAGGTCAAATCGATCAAATAAATAACAATTTCCACCACACTATCGGAATCAGCTGTGGGCTCGGATTCAAGCCCCAAGTGGTATAGGGACAACCGCCCGCCGCGCCGGGACAACAATTTGTAGCCCGGATCGCTCAAGTGGCTAATCTAATGTTTAATCTACAAAAATAAGTTTGTGATCGCATACAATTCATATAAAAATTTGTATACAAAGTTACATTTGCATGTAATAATAAATTGGAACTGATATTGTGAAATGTTTGGGTTTCCCAAGTTCTTTAACCTCTTGAATACCTCCCGCGTTAACTAACGCCACTTTTCCATGGTAGGTTTTCAATTTTACTACCATGGCTTATGCAACTACCCTCAGTTTTGAGAGGTTAAACTAAATAATAATCATGGTCATGATTTCAAGCTTGGGTCTCCTATAAGTATCTTAGAATTTTGAAGATCGGTGATTGAGTGAGTGTGTCAGTCACTGAGTCATTGACAAAATTAAGGAACTTTGACTTGCCGTAGTTTTAAAGTTACTGGTTCAAATTAAATGTAATATTGGAATATACCTACTTATATAGTGATCTTATATGATCCCCTATGATCCCCTTCTTGATGATCGGTGAATGAGTGGGTGTGTCAGTCAGTGAGCCATTGACAAAATTAAGGAACTTTGACTTGCCGTAGTTTAAAAGTAACTGGTATAAATAAAATGTAATATTGGAATATACCTACTTAAACAGTGCCCACTTAGTCACAGAAAATATTGAATTCTAGCAAATCCACAACGATGTTGCAGAGGTGTCGAAACTGCCCTGAATGGCTTTAATAAAAGGATGTGCCTTTGCTTGACTCGGCGGGGGCACTACCGTGCCCCACATGTTTTTATTATAGTTATACCTTGATTACACACTTGGCAGTGCTAGAACATAAGAAGATAATGGCAATATAAGTGACTTGACCGGACTCCTGCGTGGTCTAATAGATAAAACAAATACTTCATTAAAAAATAAAACATGCAGTAGTCTATTATATAGTAGCAAATCTTGCTATTATTTATATTCTAGCATTTTCTGTCAAAGTTATACCATATACCACTTTTATTATCGATCTTCCACACGGATATTATTTCTTCATTGCACAGATAATATGAAAATGAAATGAAAATGATATTTCTTTCACTAAAAAGTACACAATTACACAATGAATATAATTACATGGTATGTGAGGATTTAAAGTGCATAATTAAAATTAAACAAACACAGTACTTGCGATCCCCACCCTAGGCCAGCCTGCATCGTGGGAATCTTACAGAGGAGAGACTGCCACTCCTACATTGATTACCAGTAATGGATTGGGCATACAATAAAAGTGGGAAATAAAAATAAATCATAAATAACAAAAAGTTAAATAAAATATATATAGTTGATTAATTATTGTATTTGTTTTGATTAGCAGTATGGCAATGGCAATACATTCTTAGCATGGTAGTAAGACTTCGATTTTAAATCACAATTTTGGGATATCCTGTCATACAGAAAAGGATGGAGAAATCTAGGCAGACCTTGGGAGAAAGCAGTCCTGACGAGGGGAACAGGTTATCGAAATATTATTTTATGCAGCAATTCCTGTAAAGTAGGTTTCCTCAGAATTTGCCTATTCATTTTTAATGTTGATTTAAATATGAACAATTGACGGACGGTTAGAAATTCGCATTCCTCGTAAAGACTTGTTGTAGGGTACCGTAAGAGTTTCCTGTACATGACCTTCAGGAGTGATATTTGCGCCCTTTCAACCCTAAACAGATGCGTCTTGCATGCACCTCCCCACACAGTTATACAGTAGGATAGGATGCTCTCAGCAGCCCGAGGTACACCATTTTTAGTACAGCCTCTGTGGCTCGAAGGGGCTTCATGATGTAAATGAGCTTCCTGATACGAGTTACCAGTTGATCTGGAGGTGGCTTAAACGATAAATGATCATTTATTACCACGCCCAAATATCTGATAAAGCTGTATTCTCTATAGTTTCACATTGACAGTTGGTCAATATATTTCGCTGCACGCCACATTTATGAATCTTTATCGGAAGGGTATAAGCAGGAGCAGATACATTAGTTTTCGAGAAACAGAGATACTTTGTCTTTTTCGCGTTCAGTGTCAAAAGGTTGCGGTCCAGCCAGTTTGCAATGATAGACAAGTTTTCCTGTACTTTATCAAGTGTTGTCTGCCGTGTCACACCACTGAAAAGCAACGCAGTATCCTCTGCGTAACATATAACTTGCGTATCATTTCCAAAGAGTTCATTGATGTCATATATATGTGTGCGAATATAAGGAAGCTATTAAACCAGTTGTTCGGAAGGCCTCTTATACCAATATTGTGCAGTTTACTACGCATTATAGGTATAGACACTGTGTCAAACGCTTTGGCAAGACCGAGAAAATCGCCTTCACATCGTTTTCCGCTGTCGAGGTAAGAATCAATAAAGTTAGTTAACAGCTGAACAGCGTCCTCCGTCGACCTTTCTTGCCTAAAGACAAATTGCCTTTCGGATAGTAAATTATGTGTCTCAATATAATACACCAGGCGCGAATTGACCGTTATTTCGATCATCTTGGAGAATACGCTGAGTAATGCAATAGGTCTATAGTTACACAGTTCGTCTTTAGCACCTTATTTATGTATAGGAGTTAGTCTCGTTTGCTTCCATGACTCGGGGAACTCACCCGTAGATATGCTTAGATTAATAATATGAGTTAGTAGTTGAAGAAAGTGTTCATCCCTATAATATCCCTTAAGCACTTCATCAGGGAGCCTGTAATTTCATCAAAACCCATTGAGGCATCACTCTTAAGTTGTTGCATAAGACGATTGACTTCTTTTGCGTCTGTTGGTTTCAGGAAATATTATGCTAATAATTAATTTACGATAATAATAATATTTTTAGATAAATCCAGAAATTAAATAAAACGACTCTGAAACAAATTAAGTATTTACTACTACAATAAATTACATTTACATGTTAGACCTAGAGCACTAACTAAATAAAAAAATCGGCAAATAGCAAACAATATTTTTTAATAATTTCTAACATTAAAAACGGTCTTCTCAAATATACTATCAGACAATCCATCTGTAGATAGGACATGAAATCCCTGCAATCACGTGAATAACCTAATGATAATATTTTTGTGGTCCAGAAATCTGTCGTATGTTTATTTTAATCAAAGGGACAGTCTTCTTCATGGTCAAACTTTACACAGTACATGCCTCGCAATCTGTAACAAAAAAAAAGTACGATAAGTTGTAAGATAGTCAATAAACTTTTCTTTGAAAAAGACTCTCCTTCAATCGGCACGGCATAAAGCCTCATCTCTAAAATATTTCCTACTGTGATGCGCTGCTTGCGAGCACAAATGTTTTTCGGACGCTCGCTGATTATATCAATTTTTGCTAAAAATGCTAAAGGCCTTAAATGAAGCGCGCTTCAATCTACAGCTAAAGATAACCAGCATATAAATTAATGGGCTACTCAGATACCGCAAGGTTTCTTTACGTGTGACTGTGTGAGCTACCAGTCACCTGTCTCGCTCTCTTTCGCCCATGTATGGATATCTCTTGTATCGTAGCCATGCGCCGCCAGGCGGCATTCAGACGCCAACAAAATGTTCATCAGTTGTACGTGATGCGGCCCAACAGTCGGTTCCCTAACATGCAGATAGATGGAAAGTTTACTCACGATTCCGACATATCCTCGGCCAAGCGCACGCCACGTCTGTCGAACATGCTCAGGCCCCAATGCCCCTTCTTCTTGGGGCAAGTGGAGTCGCACGGAACTCCGACCAATCGGAGACTCTTGCGAACGCTGGCCGCATGATAGCAGGAGCTCATAAAGTGACTGCACCGGGATATACCTGTAGTGACAATATAATGTACACGATTTTTAAGACTCGATATATCTGTATACTGAGCCGATAGAGTATATAGTGAGTGGGATGGAGAACTAACCGCAGTTGGGCCGAGCTGCATAGCTATATAGTTGAAATTTTCACTTAAAACTTAATGTTTCTTTGAAAAGAAGTGGTCTATTTCGTGGTCAAAAATCTTCTTTGGCCAAAGTTTTGAAAAAAGTTGGCTTTTCGTATAAAAAAACAGATTAAAGAAAAATATTAATGGAAAACACTGATATTGCTTTAGCACGATAAGTCATTTTAAGAGAGGCAAAAATACAAGATTGGACAAATATTGTCTTTACGGATGAAACCTGGCTCAATGCTAACCACACCGTATTCCGATCCTAGACTGACGACACTGCTGCTTTTACCTCCGCAGTATCAATGGGAAAAAGCGAACGCCTCATCATTTGCAATGCAGGTACAGCAAAAGGTTTTGTATAAGACGCACTGCTGGCATTTAAATCAAAGAAATCTGGCAATATTACCACGAAGAAATTAAAGCGGAGGTGTATGAAAAGTTGTTCAAGAACATTCTATCATTGGAAGAACCATCAATATTTTTTATTGATAACGCACCCTTAGTCTCGCCAAATTGACAAAATGCCAACGCAAGCCAATAAAAAACATGAAATTATTAATTAGCTGCGCGAAAATGGAGAAAATGTGAACGAAACCATGTCAAAAATAGAATTTTTAAAAATATAAAAATCCAAAAAGAAACCAAAACTGAATGTGATCGATGAAATGGCAGCAGAATATGGTCATATCGTCCTTAGGATTCCTCCCTATCATTGCCATTACAACGCCATAGAACTTATATGGCCACAAGTAAAAGGGCATGCTGCACACAAGCCGCCCAATCACAGCGAATAAAATGTTGCAATTACTAAAAATCGCTTGCACCCACGTGACGGCCAAGAAGGGCAAGTTAGGTGGAGAGAACTGAGAGAGTCATAATGTCTGATTGGGATCGTGACATTGCATTTGATACTTTAGGCAGACAAGAGCTAATCATTAAAATTACTGAAGACTCCTCATCGGACGAATCTAGTATAATTGATGATTCTGACGACTCATTTTGATAAAAGGAATTAAACTATTTTAGTTGTTTTATTTGTATGCCTTCTTAGTAGAAGAAATTAAAACTGTATATAATGTTAATATTTTAATTTCTAGGCTTCAACCTTAACATTTTGTTGTCTTTGTTTTTAATAACATATTACACCTTATTTACATGGTAGCATTTATTTCTACCGATTATTAATCTGTGGCACAATCGTATTAATTGTTTGTGTGGCACATCACTATAATAAGGTGGCGGCCTTATTAAAATGATGTGGCACCCAAACCATTACTACGATTGTGCCACAGATTAATAATCAGTAGAAATAAATGTTACTATGTTACCCGTCCATAAAGTACAACATTATTTGAATGAAATTTTAACTTAAACAATACGAAACTTCATGGCCGTGAGCTGTCGAAAAACCATTAATAGAGTGGAACAAGAACAAATAGGCCAATTTTTAATAAACATGCCGAGGGTAGTACAGTATGTTTCTCCGTTATGATTAATCAAAGTTAACCCCCCCCCAGTTTCCGAAAGAGTGGTCAAATGTAACAAGCGGTTAAACGATCATTTATTCAAAATAGCGGCATTTGATTGGCTAAAATGCGTTTAACAAGAGTTTAACAAGTTGTCACAGCTAATTTTCCTTTCAGAAACCGGGCGATCTTTTATTAAACCACCTCACAACCAAACTACCTTAATTTTGTATCAATCTGACGAAATATTCTGCTCAATTCGTGGCTGCTAGCAATAGTATGGGATCATGTTGGTAAATAAATCGTAGGAGTATTGCTTAGTTTGTAGTCATAGTAACTAAAACTGTGAAAAAGGATGTTGTTTATTTTTTTTTAATAAGCTAATATTTTTTGAACCGAGTTTTTTTTTCATCTGGTGTTCGCTTGACGTTGAGATTTGAGACATGTATAAAACAATTGAACCAAATTCTAGTCATAAGGTTTAATTTATGTGTCGTGGATGTTTTTTTTTATTTATTATTAAGTTTTGTAGAAGATAGCTTGTGTGCACCATCCATTAACCCGCACTGAGACAGTGTGGTGAAGTTTGGCTCAATATAATGGTAAGCGGTGGGGAAATATATGGGCTACATAAATTCATTAAGAAGATAGATTGTGTACTCACGCATCACATGCCCTTTGCACCCTGGCTGGTACTTCCCCCCGTTGACGCAGAAGTCTACGTGGCCAACCAGCCCGCTCTCTCCGAGGAAGCCCGCGTTGGTGTGAATGACCTGCACCACGTGGGCATCGTCACGGCCGAGCCTGAACTGCTTGGAGCCGAAGTCCGTGACCAGGGGACGAGCTGGGTCTAGACCTGGTGGAGGTACAGATATATTAAAGTGATGGCTGGGAGCCGAAGTCCGTAACCAGGAGCGTAGCCGGGTCTACACCTGGTGGATAGAGAGACTATTAAAGTACATACGGCGCCAACTTTCTGTCCCTGAACGTTCTGTAACCTTTCTTTTATAAATTAATTTTGTTTTCTTTCTTTTAGGGTTCCTAACCAAAGGGTGCCAAACGGGACACTATGACTAAGCCTCCGCTGTCCGTCTATTCGCCCGTCTTTTAGCGGGCTATAAATTAAACGGAGAAGAGAATTTTATAATATACCTGCGAACAAAACGTGTTTTAATAACATTGCAAATTTTGCGGTTATTGTTTTCATCGTCGGTGGCGCAATATTGTTTGACGTCGGATCCGCAATCTGTAGAGACCCAAGTTCGGGCATTTTTTTTACTTCTTAAGTCTTTCTTTACATTGGAACCCGTATTACACTTTGCATTTGTATATATTATTATTTTTATTATTTTCAGGTTTTCTGGAAGAAATCTCTTGTTAGTGATAATGTAAATTTGTCCAAAATGTAATATAGTTAATTAATGCAGAAGTAACTATATTGAAATCTTTAATGGTTTTCGTGTTATCAGCGAATAATTGGAAAACAGGGCCTAACCTCCGCCTATCCCCTGGTGACCTTGAAAGAAGCCATGACGCCAATGTGACTTGAATAAAAATATACATAGTCAGGTCATAAGTTCTGTCACATGTGCAATATGAAATAATTTAGACATGTTTTTTATTTATGTAAACATTTATATAGCAAAATGAACTTAATAAAACATAGATTCTTATGGTAATAAAGTTTATTCAAAATGACCCCCGCGATTTTGAGTACAGGCATTTATTCTGCGCGGCCAGTCGTCTATCGCAGCACGAACGAGGTCCATGTCAATATCGGCGGCTGCCTTAATCAAGGATGCCTTGAGTGACTCCAAATCAGGATGAGGCTTTGAGCAGGCCTTTTCCTCCAAGTGTTGCCATATCTTGTAATCTAACGGACTCAAATCTGGACTGGAGGAGGGCCAGTCTTCGTGCCGGATGAAGTCGATTTCACGCACCGCCAGCCAGTCTTGTGTGCTTTTCACTCTATGAGCTGACGCAGAATCTTGTTGGAATACCCAGTGCCTGTTATTAAACATGGTATGAGAAACAGGTTCCACAAGGTTCTTGAGGACTGTATTTTGATACAGAACTGCATTCGTTTTTACGCCTTTCTCACAAAAATTTACCTCAGTTAAGCCCTAATAAGAGACTCCCAACCAAACTATGAGCGAGGATGGAAAATGACCTCGTTGGACACGCGGAATACGATTGCTCGCTTTTTCACTGCTGTGTGCGTACACCTTATCATTTTGTTTGTTGTAGCTCTCTTCCACGGTGAAAATTTTTTCATCCGAAAAAAGATTTTCCCAATCCTATTTCCCGCGTACCGCTTCAACAAAGCGCGGCATCTCTTCAGTCTCAGGTCCATTAAACGAGCGTCCAAACGATGTCCTGTTTTTCTTCGATATGCCCTAAGCCCTAAATCTTCATTTAACACCCTTTTCACCGTGGTCCTGCTTAACCCCATCTGAAGGGCCAACAGTTTCTGCTTACGTATGGGATTTCTTTGAATTCGCGCCTTCACAGCTTTTATCACTGCTGGAGTCCTAACAGAGCGAGGGCGACCACTTCTTGACCTGTCATCTATACTAGAGTCTTCATTGTATCGTTTTATGGTACGATAAACGAATCTTTTGTTTATATTCAAATTTTTCAGTAAGTCGAAAATCTGAATTGGCGCGTAAACGCAACGATGCAACGCAATAACTGCGACACGGTCTTCTTTAAGTGTCCACTCCATATTTAAAAATGAGGAAAATTCAAAAAAGTACACATTTTTATTTTCATGAAAAATTCGAAATTCGAATTCAATAAACTTTTTTGTGGCCAGCGTTCTAAATTCAAAAGTTTTTATTGTGTGAGAACTTATGACCTGACTCATATTTATTACGAAAAATATTATTTTATTACATCTCTCTAATGATATCCTATTTTGATCTAATAAATGATAGGGAACGCAAATGTGTACATTCAGACAATTTTAATAATAATAAATGATCATGTACAGTGTGTAAATTAATTAACGAGATTAAACAAACTAGGTACATTAGCACGATTAGTAAGCTTTATTTACTTGACGCCTGTAAAATTCACAAAAAGTGTTGGCAGAACGCCAAAGACCCCTGGCCAGAATAACATCCATAGCGTTATTGTCCAGCCAATTTCGTGATGCTATGGCTGAACGTATGCTGCCCGGGGTAGCTGATATTCCTGCTGCCACTTACAGGGTTTTAATCCAACCCGCAATTATAGTACGAGATGCAAGTTTAACATCGCCTCTTAAACTAAGAAATAAGCTATGGCAATTCACCTTGCTACACTTTTCTTCAGCAGAGCTATTATGTGATTCAGCCAAAATATTGGATCAAGATTTTTGTTCGCTGTGTTGGGTATCAATTTCCAACTAGACTGTCTACACTCATGGGAGTCAGTCTTTGAACCGAAACTAGGCCAGAGAATAATCGAATCATCTGTAATCTCACAATGATCAGAATCAACTTTTAACAAGGTTAGATCATGTGATCTTCGTCCCGAACACATGAATAATAAAGCTGCCATTGTTTGAAATACAATGTTTGGATCTACAGTATAATTTCCTAAATATTCAGCTAAACAGTTTAAATCCCAGAAAGGAGGTTTATGTCGCACAGGCCTTTTCAAAGCTATGTATTTCCAAACATATACATGTGAACTCAGTTATCCAGATTTATCGGGATGGCACAGAGTAGAGATCACGGATTTATGTAACAATATAGTGTTATATGATAGATTATTAGAGATGTGCAAATCTGCTAAATACTTGGCTAGACCTGAGTCTGTAGGATTAGCTGGGTCAATACTAGAGCCTCACCATTTTTTCCCACGTTTCCAAGCTACACAATAGGTTTTTCGAGTAGATGTTATCCAAGATGTTTGCAGGAGGTCCAGACCATCCCCAATTCTCCAAACCTCCAAGATCATTTCTTGGACATTGAGCGGTTTTCTGCCCGTTGACAGATCCACCAAAACATTCTCGAGTCTCATCATTGTAAACGGGGGTGACAGAGCACGTGCTTTTATGTCCGCTCGTCAGAATACTCGTTCCCATCGTGGGACTACCACGCCAGGCTGTAATTCCATTTCTGTGAAAAGGCATCGTGGAACAGGGCATGGGGTTCGTCCAGGTCGAGACTCGCATAGACTGGGATCACTCGCCCCCATTTTCTGAAAATTGACTGAGTTATTTCAGGCATTAGGTGCCACTCTGGAGCTCGTAGTTTTCTCGACAGGCGGTCTGCATGGCAGTTGTATGTCCCTGGTATGTAGAATACATTCAGATGAATTTGATTTTGATCGAGAAGATGATAGACCTTTTAAGTCAGGTCTAAAACGGGGCCTGATTTCGTTCCTCCACTCATTGCGTATCATATCTATAAAACCGTATTATCATATCGATAATACGGTTTTGTCGTCGCTCTGAATCAGAACTGTGGAGTTGCTCAGGTGCTGACTGTGTCCTTCTTAAACTCTTAAGATAACTATAATTTCTTTTTGGTTGCAATGTAGTGGCTTTTCCGTTTCTGATCAATCGCCTGACAAAGCGGTGTTGTCGAGTGGAGCATCCCATGCCACATCAGACGCATCCTTCGTGAGGAAATGTGTCGGTGGAGCTACGTGTATCGCAGACGCATACTGACAATTTTGAGACCACCAAATTATGTTTTCTTTCACCGGATATGGTATGGTGAACATCTTCCGTGATTTTGTGTTTAGGATGTCGTTCTGAAAGTTCAATAGTGCTCGATAATGTAGCCTCCTCATTGGCACACTGCGAAGCTGGCAAAATTTTGCAACCCTATGAGACTTCGAACTTCCTTGAGGCTAACCGTGTGGGTGCTTAACATATCGGTCACCTTGTCGATAAGCTTGTCTATCTTTTCTTGAGGTAGATACTTTTGATTTGTCCTTGTTTCCCATTCGACTCCAAAGAAAATCAGCTTCTTCTGTGGAGCTGGTACCGACTTTTGATAGTTGATCTTCCACCCAAAATACTCCAGCGTCTATATAACCGTTGCTATATCGTTTAATAAGGTAGACCTGTATTGGTGTACGCTACCAGAAAATCGTCTAGGAATACTACTATTCGGATACCTTTCTCCCTCAGGATTTGCGAAACCTAATTCGTGAGAGAGGCGAAGGTTTTGGGAGCTGTACTCTGTCCAAAGGGTAGACAAGTCATTTGCAATAATTCTTTGTTGTAAACAAGCCGTAGAAACCGTCTATGACTCTTGGTGATTTTAGATGGAAATAGGCCTGCGATAAATCTATCTTGCATAGCCGGTCCTTCTGTTGCAGAAAGTGTGGTACTCGGCTTAGTTTTAAGAGACGAAAATAATCTGTCATCACAAACTTGTTTAGGACCTTCAACTTGAGTATGGGCCGAGCCGAGCCGTCGCTCTTTGATACGAGAAAGAATATCGAAATAGAATTCCCTTGGTCTTCATCTTTTGTATGACTTGTGACATTTCTTTTGATATTGGAGTACTGAATTGGTTTGAAGACAAGATCGGATAAGCAAGCGGGGGCTTTAAACGGAAGGGTATGCGGTACCCTTGAATATTTTTCACCAGGGCTAGAGGAGCAAGCATGTCTTTGCAATTCTGGAGATAATAAACCAGCTGCCCTGCTTGAAATGAGTCAATACTTACGTTGTTCTAGCGTCTCTGTGCCCTAGTGGCGACGCATACCTTTTACGATTGTTCTGCTGTCCTTGAGGTCTTTGGTTCGTGGTGCGACCACGAAGTGGTTGATTATGATGAGAATATTGTCCCTGCGAGGGCCAATTTCGCTATAAACTTTTGTCACCCTGCGAGGGCCAGTTTCGCTTGGTCTCACCCTGCGAGGGGAGATTCTTGTGCCCGTACGTTTGACCCTGCGAGGGCATATTGTTGCGACATATTGGGCATATTGGGGCTACTCTGTTGCTGGCCAGGTTTGGCCGGACTGGCTTGCCTAACCCAACCTGCGAGGCAGGGTTTGTGGCAGGTAGAGGCCAGAAACACTTACGTATTACTCCATTCTTCTCCAATATGGCAGTGAAAGCTCCTGCTTTGCGTTAAATAAGTTTTCGCAACTTGGGGGAATCTTTTTAATAGATGCCTTAATAAGCAGTCTTTGACAAATTTTGTAACACTGTCTCTTCTCATCTGAATTGTTTCGGCGCGATGGCCACATATCAATTGCTGCATATTCGAGGAAACTTTGTCATACTCCCCGTTGGAAAAAAATACTTTTATCGTTCAGGCTGTTTGAATTTAAAGACAGAGAATATTTGGCCCATGATAGCAAATCACGTAGCCCGTTTTGAAAAACCTCTCTTTGTTTTAACCATAGATATCTGTGGTTTTAACACACACAGGGTCAAAGGCCGCCTATGATTTATTCGTGTAAGCTAGATGCTGAATACCCTCATACGCTTTAATTTCATCATTAACTTCTAATGTTATAAAGCCAGGTGATTGGTTGTATATTTTTTGCCTTTCGGCGTATCTTATTTCACACCAGTTACTATGTTTGGACGTCTTGAGCTTCAAGAAGCAATTTCAAATCGGACTCAGGGGCTTTAGTAACAGATGGTTCCTTTATTTTAGTCTCTATCTCAAATGTGAATACATCGTTACGTTGATTACTTTGTGCCATATTCTCGTCATACAGGGATTGGTTACAGTCTATGGATAGGATCGACCATATGTCATCTTAATTGGGATTCACGATAGCTCGAGGCTCACAATTGGGGTAAGCGGAACCCTGAGGCTCACAACTGGAGTAAGCAAGCCCTTTTAGTTTTCTAGCTTGCACACAACCTTTCAAGGCGGGAATGAAGACGCCAATGAACGCACAAGTACAATGTCAAACCGGCAAAACTCCAAAACCGGATTCGACCTGCTTGGTGAAAAGAGACGGAGACAGACACTCAGGGTAGAGAGAGATAGAAATATAGGCGGAAATGACGAGCCTCTCTCAATATAATAATAAAGCTTCATGTAACGGTAAGTCTTATTCGGTATAATGCATTATCAATTATCATATAAATATCTTTGAAATTGATATCTAGGTAGGGCAGCATGTCATCTTAAGTCTCCCTGGATAATGGTCTGAAGTTACAGTGCTTTGTTGTTCGTTGCTAACCGAGCTATCTATTGTGTCTCACTCAGGTGACGAACCCATTTATTACCATTGCAGCATAACAACACATCCGCTGTTAATCTGTTGGTTGTCAATGTACGTAAGGAACCTGAATATCTGTAGGACCTAGGTATAAAGATTTTAGATTATTTCGAATAACAGCTTTGTTTTTGCTGTTTACTTTTATTTATTTATTTATCCACAATTACATTATCTTTACAGGCTTAACCTAACGTGATAGTGTAGTATATCTATTATAATTCGGTTACCTTTAATATTTCATATTTTATAGCTTATTATAGCTAGTGCTACCCTTGTGAATTCATTCAGAGCGCAGGAGAACAGATCTATCTCGTCCGCTATCAGGTTTAGAGTAGAGAGTGCGCGTGTGAGCGGCGCCTTGCCCAGCAAGTTAGTGCGCGCGTGTGGCACCGCCAGTAAGTGCGGGCGCCGCCGCCGCTGCACGTACCCGTTTGGTAAGCACAGACCCATTATCTGCAGCATGTCCGCATTGTACACCTTTCCTCGTAATATTTTAAAAAGATACGTTGCTAAAGCCAGGTCCCTCCTAACTCTGAGTTCGTTATACCCAACCATGCCTAGAGTAAACAAAGTTGGGTATAACAGTGGATAGCCAGGGTAGACCCCATACTGCCTCATATATAAATATCTTATAAATTTATTCTGCACTTTCTCTAACATTTCAATATATTTATGTTCATGTGGAGCCCAAATAATAGCATTGCATTCAAAATGACTCCTCACCAATGCATTGTATAAAGCAGTGATCGCTTTGATATTTTTGAAGTTTTGCACCCTTATTAGTATACTTATCACAAGAGCACTTTAAACTTTGCTTCAAATTATAGCTACGAAATGCAAACATGGGCAGGGGAGTCTCACTCTACAGTTTAGGTACGTTCGACCGGTCAACCCGACGACGGGCGGGAATTCAGTTACGTTGCCGCTTGCTGGGCTGGCAGTCGCGGCGGCTGGCCGCTCCTCATAAGCAACTTTTCTGTGCAACAACAATGACTTAAGTAACTAACATGTTAGGGTTTTTGTTTAACTAAAAGTAAACACTTTAGACCCAGTAGAAAAAATGATAAAATGATAAAACAAATGGCGCGGGCGGGGCAACCGATTCTGCAGGTGCTTACGCTTAGCGATTGTTGTACGTAGCGCAGGTGCGAGCTAGATTGCGCTTTATTGTCGCGCGGCGAGAGTAGCTATTTATTTAAGTGTATTTGAAGAGTGATATTTCTGTACGTAGTACTATTAAGTATTCTGTGACATGGGTAGGTATATAGTTTTGTTTAATTTATTATTTTTGTAGATCTTTACAGGTAGGTACATACAGTAACTATATATGCAACTCCGTATGGGTAAAGGCGTGACTTTAGGTTTGTTTGTATTTGTACATAGTCAGGTCATAAGTTCTGTCACATGTGCAATATGAAATAATTTAGACATGTTATTATTTATGTAAACATTTATATATCAAAATGAACTTAATAAAACATAGATTCTTATGGTAATAAAGTTTATTCAAAATGACCCCCGCGATTTTGAATACAGGCCTTTATTCTGCGCGGCCAGTCGTCTATCGCAGCACGAACGAGGTCCATGTCAATATCGGCGGCTGCCTTAATCAAGGATGCCTTGAGTGACTCCAAATCAGGATGAGGCTTTGAGCAGGCCTTTTTCTCCAAGTGTTGCCATATCTTGTAATCTAACGGACTCAAATCTGGACTGGAGGAGGGCCAGTCTTCGTGCCGGTTGAAGTCGATTTCACGCGCCGCCAGCCAGTCTTGTGTGCTTTTCGCTCTATGAGATGGCGCAGAATCTTGTTGGAATACCCAGTGCCTGTTATTAAACATGGTATGAGAAACAGGTTCCACAAGGTTCTGGAGGACTGTATTTTGATACACAACTGCATTCGTTTTTACGCCTTTCTCACAAAAATGTACCTCAGTTAAGCCCCAATAAGAGACTCCCACCCAACCAAACCATGAGCGAGGATGGCAAATGACCTCGTTGGACACGCGGAATACGGTTGCTCGCTTCTTCACTGCTGTGTGCGTACACCTTATCATTTTGTTTGTTGTAGCTCTCTTCCACGGTGAAAATTTTTTCATCCGAAAAAATAATTTCCCGATGCTTTTTTCCCGCGTACCGCTTCAACAAAGCGCGGCATCTCTTCAGTCTCAGGTCCATTAAACGAGCGTCCAAACGATGTCCTGTTTTTCTTCGATATGCCCTAAGCCCATTAAACACCCTTTTCACCGTGGTCCTGCCCCCACCCCATCTGAAGGGCCAACAGTTTCTGCTTACGTATGGGATTTCTTTGAATTCGCGCCTTCACAGCTTTTATCACCGCTGGAGTCCTAACAGAGCGAGGGCGACCACTTCTTGACCTGTCATCTACACTAGAGTCTTCATTGTATCGTTTTATGGTACGATAAATCAAACACTCAAACAAACGATCAAATTTTTCAGTAAGTCGAAAATCTGAATTGGCGCGTAACCGCATCGATGCAACGCAATAACTGCGACACGGTCTTCTTTAAGTGTCCACTCCATATTTAAAAATGAGGAAAATTCTAAAAAGTACACATTTTTATATTCATGAAAAATTCGAAATTCGAATTCAATAAACTTTTTTGTGGCCAGCGTTCTAAATTCAAAAGTTTTTATTGTGTGACAGAACTTATGACCTGACTGTGTATATGGAATGTATAACTAATAAATTAAACCACTAAATTAAACCACCTACATAGAAAGAACCCAATTAATTACTGTGTACTTCGACAATATCTCCAGACATTATCTCAAATCAATCAGTATCGGATAAATATGCCTTATATCTACTACATATATAGTTATCAAAATAAATCGCGGTGCGCGATTCGTCCTAAAATGGTTTGAATAAATCCTTTTTGGTTTTATTCTCCTCAGTCCGGAGGACTCCGGAGGAGATATAGGTAAAAATAAAATAAGGAAAATCGAAAAAAGAAACAGCCAAAACATCGAAAATTATTTTATGGGCAGCCACTTAGCCTGCAGCCACTTTCGCTAGATGGCATTGGTAGACATACATCTCGATACAATACATAGCAAGCTCATGCTTCACTGGGTTTACGCATAGCCATGATAAGCTGATAACACTCGGCTTTCAAAACCTCCACGGTTATCTCGTACCTAACTAAGGTCACTGTCAATAGCTCCTATCCTAAATCTGTCTATATAGCTGTAGCAACAAATAAAGCGCAGATATAGACGAACTGTTTGTGACTTCGTGTTGCTCTGCAGACGTTGCGTGGGGCCTGAACGTTCCAGCCACCCAGGCCACCCACCCACACCGCACCGCCCTTTCCTCTCAAATAGTCCACAGTGCAGACGTTTTAAACAACATGGCTAAAGTTGACATCAAATACACTAAGGTGAGTTTTGTATTGTTTTGTATTGTTTTTGCATTGTTTTTATGTTTGGGCATTACAAGTGTTCTAGTAGCATATTTAGCCTAGAACTATTTTTTCTGGTAGATTCTTTATAGAGGTAGAATATTTATTAAAATAATATTTTAATAAACATTATTTCATTACATATTATTTTACGAAAAAAAACAGTCTTTCGATTGATTATTATATTATTGCATTGACCGAGAAGTTTGATTTTTTTACAGCTTCATTTTTTCGCAGTTTCAAGGGACCTCAGACCTGAATAGGTTATTGATTATATTTTCAACATAAAGAATCTTGACTGAAAGACAGAATAACTTTTTTCCTTTTATTTGTATCGTAACATTTTAACGTGTTACGTTTAGTGTTTCCTTTTTATCGGTTAGTTACCTTTACAAGTTTTTATGACGTCTCCTACCAATTCCATTTTAATTACAATCTATGTGATGGATTTAAACCACACCATAAAGTTCGATGTGCATTGTGCAGTCGACATAATCTAGCTTTCGGGTTTGAATATTATTCATTATCTATCACAACGAGTTTTCATCTCAATGAGCACATTGTTACACGGTCCATTTTTGCTTTATGTTTTATTTTAGACACACAATACAGCTTGTTTGATTGTTATTACAATAAACGCATGAAATCCTCTGTGGCGCTACGGTTATGGCTCTGCACACCTTGCGGGAGGTGCCGGGTTCGATCCCCGGCTGGGGATACAATAAAAACCCCAGATCTTGGATGTTTATATGTGTGTGACGTCGCTGTTTCTAGTTCCCACGACTCAGGGTATCCTAGTGTGGGGCCAGAAGCAATGTATGAGCCTGTATGTAAATATTCATATTTATGTTTATGTGTTATTAACAAAAGTAAACTAATCCAATTAAATAATACAATTATACACCTTGCTCGAAAAACCAAACCCAGATCTACAAAGTTGTATTCGACATCGACGTAAAAACAACAAGAAGTACCTTAATTATGTCTCATAATTACTTATTCGAATTAAACTGGTAAAAAGTAGCTTAAAATATTATAGGAAGGCAATTTTAAAACTTTGATATTTATGGTTTACCAACAACTGGGTGACCTTGCACCCTGGTGCTGATGACCCCATCATAGGAAGGTAGCCCGGGGAATCTTATCATCAAAATAAAATTAAGCAAATTAATCAAATCCACTGATTAATCAGTACCGTTTACCAAAAACTGACACTACAAATAAACTATTTGATTGATAAAATAAGTACAAACAACAAAATCATAAATCCTATCAAAACAAGCTAATCTTTTTAAAATTCTTATATAACGGAATTTCTAAAACACTCGTCTTGTCTTGCTGCACCAATAGTAGTTTATGTGACTGCTACATTATGGAGGGCATTAATAATATCACTCGAGAGTTTTAATGCCTAATTATGTACAGTGACATACACTAGTTTATCTACACACATATCATAAGCTCTCTTTGATGTGTTCAGGAACCGCATGTTTGACCGGCATTGTGGCATTGATAATTGCTCTGCTGCTCGCTGTTTAGCTTGTTCTGTAGTACCAACTTCACAGACAAATTAGGGGCGGCACGCAGGCGGGCGTCGGCGTTCGAAATTTGGTACATTATGGTCATAATGTACAAATTTTCAGATAAGAAATGAGTTTTTACCAAATAGTTTTACATTATGCTGGTCTTAACGTGCGGTGTTTAAACGCAGTAAAGAGGGTTTATGATTCATGTTTACTTTACCAACTCATATTTAACAAAGGTATCATCTTGTACCTAAAAAGCTTATCTAAATTTATTTTATCTTATCAGTTGTTTGTTTTTTTAATTAGAAGCGACGATTGTGCCGATTAAGGAAATAGTGAATGGCTGCGGAAATTATCATTCTATGTCGATTTGAAAAATTATATGAACGAACTGAATTGCAAGGAGAAAATCAGCTTCTCCCTGATTTATACACCGATATCATATCGTTCAGGCAGAAAAAAATACTATTTCAATGGCCATTACGTAAAAAATGTTTCACTGATTTTAAAACATATATTCATTCATAATATTCAGCCACACTACAGAGACTGAATTTCCCGTCGATTTTGCAGTCGAAACTTTGAGTGCTTTAAAGATAAATTTCGATACTCGTTTCTCAGACTTTGATGTCATTGCGAATGAAATTAAGCTTTTTCAAAATCCTTTTGATTCTGACATTGAAACCCTGGCTCCGGAAGTCCAAATGGAAATTATTGATTTACAGTGCAGTGATATGTTTAAGAACAAATATATAAAATCATCTTTTCATCATCGGAATTTTATAAGAGTCTCCCACTGCTGCCGTGTCAGGACTAATTGTCGTAACTATAATATACGTATCTATAATACGTCAATTAGTCGTAACAATTATATTTCGATTTTTAGGGTTAGATGTATACCCAGTGGTAAAATATTTTTATTGATATATCCTTTTTTCACAAAAACCGAATATAAACTGCTTTGCCAAATTCATGTAATTATTTTTTTCACTCATCTGTTATGGCTATCTCTCGTACCTAACAGTTACCGGAGATATGCGTGATAGAGTGCCCAGCCCACGAATTTTTTGGTATCTATAGTTACAAGAGATATCCGTATGTGATAGAGTGCCCGCGAGCGAGACGCGCCAATTTGATGCAACTGGGAGTTTTGGTGATTTACCTTGCCTTGGTTATTTAGTCTAATCTTGTTGTCTACGTCACGCGAGGTAGAAGTAATTGACTTAATTGAGTTATAGTGGCTCAAAGTTCAAGAGAAACGTTGATTGTGAACCTAACAGCAAAATACTGCAGAAAATGAAGTACTTACCGACCTAAACTATTTATCTATTCTTGATGTAAATGTGTGTTATTATTAAGTTTGAGACCATAAATTATGTTTCATACCGCGAGATTGTTTGGGTGTATCTTCGTTTTTGATAGGATTCTCCAAAGAGGTGAAGGGTTTGCCCCTCCTTATATACTCAGGTTACAGGTATACCTAGCGGCACAAATAAACGAATAGAGATACCTCGACGTCATCGCTTTCATGACATCGATGTCTTTATGCACTTCACAATAAAGGTTAAACAACCGCCGCGCGATAACGTCGAAGTCTCTATAACGTCTTTATGCACTTCGCAATAAAGGTTAAAATAACCGCCGTGCGATGACGTCAAAGTAACTATTCGTGCCGGTAGGTATTTAACTGACCCCGTGCCATCCGACTGGGAAAAGTCGTGCCGTCTTAATGTTTATTTATTTATTTATTTAAATTAGGCACATCTACAGCACACCATATAATAATTATTACAACATAAATAATTTATAGGAGGGTTCTTATATGGGAGCATTTTACATTGGTGAGTACAAAGATACTTATTTTAAATGAAAGCTAGTGACAATAGAGATAAAAGGTCCCCAACTTACTAAATTACTAAGCATTAACATTAAAACTTAACTTACTACTATACCTATACTACGTACAAATTTAATTTGGGAAATCAAAAATTACAAAAAAAAGCAAATATACAATAAAGGCAATTCATTTGTGTAGACTAATTTACTTTCAGGATTTTATTCCTGAGAGCGGGTAAGCGATCGTGAAAAATGTCCGAGTTTGATTTGCTACTACAGAGCTATGGGTATGGGTGAGTGTTTGTAAATGTTTGTTCTGCATTGACGGACGTTGAGGGGTTTTGAGATGGGATTTCGAGGATAATGGCATGGAACTGACATCTAATTTGGTTCAATATATTGCTGACATCCAGCCGACTGTTGAACACCTTGTGTAAGAATGGAAGGTCCTGAAGGTTTCGTCGGAAGCTCAGCGTGTTCATGCCAAAGTGTGTGTTTTATTATTAAAAATTAAATAGGTATATGTACTCGTACAAAAGACTGTCGTTTTACGCTTTTCTGTGTACAATAGTATGGAACCCTTCATGTGCGGGCCCGTCCGATGTCCTACTCGCACTTGACTGGTTTTTATTGTTGTTTATGTGTTCTCTTTCCATAATAGTAGTTTATGCATTCTGTTCAATTGTCGTATAATAAGAGGCCTTAAATCACGAGTGTGTTTTTTATAGGAAGAGCGAATCGGGGTCCATAATAGCATCACACGAGTGTTTTAAGGCCTAATTATCTACAGTTGCATACACTACTTTATCAACACACATATCATTAGTGCTCCAAAATCGGTTCAGAACTTTGAGTAATAATGTATAAATACTAGAGTAGGCGCGAAAACTGACTTTCTTGCAGCTATAAGTAGAGCTAATTCACTCAACACCAATTCAGTCTGTGCCAAGCGTTTCAGTATATAACAAGGTACTCTGTGGCCAAGCCCTTGCCGAGCCGTGGCGCTTTTGATACGAGAGTAAGTCACTAAATAATGCCGTCATGTGCTCTGCGGTACTGTAAAAACTACACCGTACAGACCAAAAAGCCGAGGAATAACTTTTCATAATAATTACCCTGTATTAGCAGTAAAATACGCATATTCAATAATATTTTGTGAATTATTAAAATCAACATAGCGACAGCCATGTTTTCTCTTTGAAAATCAAAGAGTAATAAGATTTTTAGATGCAGATATGTCATTTCCGAATACCAACGTGTTATGCACGTCACATATTTTTAAATTATTATTGCACATGAAATTCACGTTACAAACTTATGGAAAACACATTTACAAAGGCAAGCTTATCTCTAAAAAGAGATTTCTTCCAGCAAGGCCAAGATGATAAAGATAAATTTCATAGCAGTGACAGGTAGACCCTTGCGCAGAAATATATGTTTATCTGACGAAAATTTAAATTACTGTCAATTTATTTATAAACTTACTAACAACATCACAACCAATGAAAAAAAAACCATTAAAATATTGGATATGTGCATATTCTCTTTTATTTTATTCCCAAATACACATAATAGGTCGCCTGCGCTTAAAAGTATGCAACATAGGCAGGATTTACTCGATAGGTATACTTTTGGGCAAAGGCGACTGTACGTCTTCGGCATGTCGCATCTGAGCGCAAAGATTTTTATCTATGACAACTGACAAGCCCGCTCTCGTCAAGAGGCCGGGCACATATTTTGTTCGAGCTAGCGTCTCTAGTATTTATACATTATTACTCAAAGGTTCAGAACTGCTTTGTACACCTTTTCGTATTTGTCTTTTGATTTTTCTGGCAACAAGTTGTTCGTTGAAATTGTAGCTGTATTAACGATTTCTGGCGGAGTGTTTATATCGATGTCGAAGTCACTTTCACTCATATATATGATGTAAATTATAACTTTTCACAAAAGAAGTTTAAATGGACTAAATGAACTGTATGTGTTCTTAATTTGAATCATCGATTTGTTCTAATGTTTTTCTGAAAGTTTTGGAAAAAATCTGAAAACGTCACATGGCTATCGAACAGTACATTACATTCGAAATTTAAAAATATCGCGGTGAGCCGGATTGAACTCGATCAATCATATAATACAGGATTTAACTGAAAGGTGTAGTGAAATTTTAACGGGGTTATTTGGGACATCTTTTTGCAACATTATGAACCGAATTTAACGCCCCATATGTTTTGGGCTAAGGTCACCGATTGATATGGTAATGTGTAAAAAATAAATTTACTCTTATTAAATCAGCTCCTATATGAGAGTTGTTCAGATTGTTCAGATACACCCACTACAAACGTGATGCTCATATAATTACAGACACTGAATGCATATTAATAGTGGTTTATGTGACTATTATGTACAGTTACATACACTAGTTTATCTACACACATATCATACATAAACTCTCTTTGATGTGCTCAGGAACCGCCTGTTCGACTTCCTAACCAACCAAACTATGACAGTTTTGGATTGGCACCCGTGCAGTCCGGATTAAAATTCAATGGAAAAATTGTGGTGCCAGGTCAAGAAGAAAGTGGCGATAAAGCGGACATCAGACGTCGATCAACTTTACTCAGTTTTTACAGAAGCTTGGGAGCAAATTCCGGAAGAAGCTTGTACAAAATTGATCGCTTCCATGCCCAAGAGATATCGTGCTGTCTTTTCTGCCAAAGTACATGCGACCAAATATTGATTCACAATGGAATGTTTTAAAAATGTGTTAGGAATTTGGAGGAATGAAGCTAATAACAATATATTTTTTATTTCTTCTAAGCAAATTCAGGGTCTTTAATTATATGGCCATTTCTTTGTTAAGTTTATATTGCTTGCAATAAGGACCAACAGAATAAAGAATTAGGAAGTTGTGTAGAAAGTTCCAATAATAGCCTGCATGATAAAAAAGAGAGGAATAGCTTAGTTATTTTATCTACACACATATCATAAGCCCTCTTTACTACGTCCAAAAACCGTACGCTACGACCAGCATAATGATAAACTACTTGGTAAAAACTCATTTCGTATCTGAATACTGATACATTATGTCCAATAGTGTATCAATATTTCGACATATTAAGACATTCAAATTTCGAACGCCGTTGCCCGCCTGCGTGCCGCCCCTAGTTTGACTGTGAAGTTGGTGCTACTAAACAAGCTAAAAAAGTACAGAGCAATGATCAATGCCACAATGCCGGTCGAACATGCGGTTCCTGAACACTTCAAAGAGAGCTTATGATATATGTGTAGATAAACTATTGTATGAAACTGTACATAATTAGGCATTATGTATCAGTCACATAAACTACTATTAATATGCATTCTGTCTGTAATTATATGAGCATCACATATGTACAGGATGTAATTTCGTAATTTCGTAATTTCTTTATTGTACTAAACAAAACAGACATACAGATAACTTATGATAGAAAAAACATGTACAAAGGCGAGCTTATCTCTAAAAAGAGATTTCTTCCAGCAAACCATGTTGGATAGGAGACGGAGATGATAGGTAAGGGAAAGAATTGCGCGTACAATTAAGACTATATTCTAATATAATACATATTACACATACATAAAACCCTATTGCTAAGAAATATAGACTACATACACAGTTACATAAATACAGCATATCAATAAATATCTTACAAATATACTAATACTAATACATTATATAGCTAAATAGAAAGTGAAAGATAGTGCTTCTTTAGTCGGTTCTTAAAGATATTCAGTGATGGACTGTCCCTGATGGTGCAGGGAAGTTCATTCCACAGCCGTATAGCGCGGATTCTAAACCCGTGCTCGAAGGTTGCAGTGGAGCGTTGTGGGGCTTTAAGCATAGTAGCCATGTGAGTTCTCCGAGGCCTGCATGAAGAAAGAAATTCGAAGCGATCACGCAGGAAGTTAGGGTACCGAGGGTTCCACAAAATATTGTAGAGCAGGCATAGGATATGAGAGTCCCGTCGAAGACGAATCGGAAGCCAATTCAACTCCCTGCGATGTTGAGAAACGTGATCATATTTTCGCAGTCCGAAGATGAACCGAATCCCGAGGTTTTGAAGTCGTTCGAGTTTGTTCAGTTGCTCTTCATTTGCGCTTACCCAGCAAACATCAGCATAGTCAATGAGGGGAAGTAAAAGAGACTGGGCGAGAATAATTTTGGTCTGACGAGGAAGAAAGTTCTGAAGTCTCCTGAGAGAGTGAAAGGTAGCGTAAACTCGCCTGCTGACCTCGCTGATATGCGTTGACCAGGTTAACTGGTTATCGAAAACAACACCCAGGTTTTTCGCTGTGTCGCTATACATGATTACGGTACCGTTATAAGATACAGGAGGGACAGACTGTTGCTTCAACAAACATAGTGAGTGTCTGGTACCTATAATCATGGCCTGGGACTTGTTTCGGTTAACCAGTAGCCCAAATGACGAGGCCCATCCTCTAATACCCTCTAAGTCAGCGTTTAACGCCTCCACAGCGGAGTTTACATCATCGGGAGAGAAGTGGCGATAGATTTGTAAGTCATCCGCGTAAAGATGATAAGAAGATGAGAGGGCATCGGAGATGGAGTTAATAAATATAGAAAATAGAAGAGGAGAGAGAATGCCACCTTGGGGGACACCGGAGGTGAGGTCACACCAATCCGTGCAAGTCGTCTCCGATTTGATACGCTGTTTACGGTCACGAAGGTATGAGTCGAACCAGCTGATAGAATGGGAAGAGAGATTAAGAGATTTGAGAAGTTCAACGAGAATGTCAAAGTCAACACAGTTAAAGGCACTGCTGAAGTCGAGCAGGGTAAGCAACGAAAGCTGCTTCTGATCCATGGCAACCTGAATATCATCCGTCACTTTAAGTAGAGCCGTAACTGTGCTGTGACCCGGTCTGAAGCCTGATTGAAAAGGATTTAATAGGTTGTTAGAGGATAGATATTGGGAGAACTGGGTATGGACAATGGATTCGAGGACTTTTGATAGGATCGGCAAGATGGAAATCGGGCGATATTCTTTGAAGCAGGTGGGATTGGATGATTTAGGGAGAGGGATAACTAGTGCATGTTTCCAAGCAGTAGGGAAGGAGCAGTTTGAAAGGGAAAAATTTAAAATGTGCGTTATGGGCGGAAGCAGGTCATCTAGGATAGTGAAGATCATTTTTAGGCAGATGTTGTCATGTCCGACTGCTTTGGAGCTAATCGCCAACAATGCCCTTTTAACTGTGTCAACTCCGACATATCTCATGTTGAAGGGAGTGGTGTTGGGAAGTGACCTAGAACGCAGGCTCCGAAGAGTGGCTTGCTTGACGGTAGAGTCCATCACAACGGGCGGTGCGGAGAGAAATTGATTAAGAGCGTTGAGATCGATATTACCTGAATGCGTGTCCTGGGCCTGGGACTTGCCAATACCAAGTGTCCTGAGAAATTTCCACACCTGAGCAGGAGTGTACCTTTCGATACACTCAAAGATGTGGCGGCGTTTGGCGTCGCGACAGAGACGATTGCAACGATTTCGAAGCGATGTGGATGTATCTGAACAATCTGAACAACTCTCGTATGGGAACTGATTTAATAAGAGCAACTTTATTTTTCACATTACCATATCAATCGGTGACCTTAGGCCAAAACATATGGGGCGTTAAATTGGGTTCATAATGTTGCAAAAGGATGTCCCAAATAACCCCGTTAAAATATCACAACTCTTTTCAGTTACATCCTGTATTATATTATTGATCGAGTTCAATCCGGCTCACCGCGATATTTTTAAATTTCGAATGTAGTGTACTGTTCGATAGCCATGTGACGTTTTCAGATGTTTTCCAAGACTGTCAGAAACACATTAGAACAAATCGATGATTCAAATTAAGAACACATTTTTACACACAAGTTTTAATGTAGAACACAAGTTTTAATGTAGCTTAGTAAGTTAGTAAGTAGGGGACCTTTTATCTCTATTGTCACTAGCTTCCATTTAAAATAAGTATTTTTGCACTCTCTAATGCTGTGCTCATGTGTAAAAGGCTCCCATATAAGAACCCTTTTAAACATTATTTATATTGTAATAATTATTATATGGTGAGCTGTAGATGTGCCTAATTTAAATAAATAAACACATCCAGTTCATTGAGTCCATTTTCTTTTTGTACGGGAAGTTTAAATAAACTTCCCGTACAAAAAGACAAATTTTGAAGGTATTTTGTCCCTAAGGGTCCGATTTGAGTAAAACCGTTTTTAATGGGTCCCTTCACGAGAAAAGGAAGCTACTTTTCAGAGCATTCACACTTTAGCCGTTTGGCCCCTGTTTTTTTAAGACTCAGTCAATCAGTAAGTCAATCAAGAGGAATTGTTCTCTATTGATGACCATGAGTCAACAATATTTTATCAAGGTAAGCCGAATAAATTATACCCGATAAAGTATAAAGATTTGAAGATAATAACCGATATTCAAGTCAGGTTATGCATCTTATATAACCGAATGTTGTAACCTAACCAGTAAAGCACACGTTTTTAATAGAAATTAAAACATAAAAAATGTCAAAAATTTTAATCATATACACAAAGGTATATAAAAAAGTACAGCGGTGAAGCTGTGAGATCTACATACATTGTTCTATGATAGTGTTTTCCGTAAATTTTTATTCTTACATAGGTGGTTTCATAAAATTCCTTCCCCTTTGCTTCGCTTTGTCAAACTGTAGCTAGTCAATTTATTTTCGAAAATATAATGTATGTACGCAAGAACATTTCAACATTTTCCAAACTTAGCGATAGCTTTAATGTTTAGCTAAGAATTAATCACAGACTATAAGCGCCCCGGTTTAGACTCGCGAAGATTAGCAATTCTTTCCAGGGTTAGTGCATTCTCTACTACAATAATCTATATACTATACTTCAGACCTGTATCTGTATTGCCAGTGTTGAGCAAGGTGTTTGAAAAGGTCATATTGAGTCAACTACTCTCTCACTTCAATGCATCTGGGCTACTCCACAAAAAACAATTCGGATAAACTAAAGACAGATCAATAACAGACGCCGGAGTAGCGCTAGTAGAATACATTTATAGTGCTTGGGAATGATCACAGAATGCGGTTAGTATTTTCTGTGATCTTTCCAAGGCCTTTGACTGTGTGGACCATCAAACTCTTTTGCTCAAACTACAACACTATGGTATCAAAGATAATGCGTTAAAATTAATGGAATCTTATTTAATGGAAAGATTACTAAAAGTAGATATAAACAGATGTAAGTCCACTGGAAACTATATGAATATTGGCGTACCCCAGGATTCTATCTTGGGTCCGTTCCTTTTCTTAGTGTACGTGAATGACCTGCCGTATATGGTGGAAAAAATGAATCAGATTGTTCTATTTGCTGATGACACATCTATTATTTTCAAGGTGAAAAGACAAGAAGAAATTCTAGATGACACAAATAGTACACTCTCTCATGTGTTAAGTTGGTTCAATGTAAACAACCTGTTATTATACTCAAAGAAGACTAAATGTATCAAATTTGTTTGCCTAATGTTCGACAGGTTGAAAGTAGTGTAAGAATAGGATCTGAAAGATGGGACCTCGTTGAGGACACAATCTTTCTCGGAATCACTATAGAATCGAAACTTCAATGAGGTCCTCACATAACTAATCTCGCACGAAGACTTACCTCAGCCGCTTTTGCGGTCAGACAAATCAGATATCTTACAGATGTTGAAGCTGCCAGATTGGTTTACTTTAGTTATTTTCACAGTATTATGTCTTATGGAATAATGCTCTGGGGGAGAGCAGCAGATATAAATACGATATTTGTCTTAGAAAAAAGAGCGATCAGGGCGATATTTCAATTAGATGCTAGAGAATCATTAAGAGAAAAATTCAAAGAAATCAATATACTTACGGTTACCTATCAATATATGTATATACGAGAATATCATGCATGTAAGAAAAAACATAGCTTTATTTAAAATTTTAGGTGATAGCCATACAATTAACACTAGAAATAGAAATAGGTTAGCACTATAATTATTTAGACTAAGTAAAGTACACATCATGCATGGGGCACTGTATTCGCTTCTACAATAAAATACCACAGGAATCATTGATCCTTCCTGAAAAGAGGTTCAAAAACTATGTTGAAAATGAGCTAATAAGAAAGTCCTATTATAGTATTAAGGAATAACTTAGATGACAAAACTGCATGGTCCATACCATCTCAGCGTACAGAAATTTGACGAGGGGCGATGGATCAAGTCTATCACTCGCCGGCGAATTTCCTTAGACCGAAACCAGTAGCTGTTATAAAAGTCACTTTTTTAAAAAGAAGGTATGGGGGAGTTTCTTTCCGTTTCTTCTTAACCCCGAGGCCTACCTTCCGAAACAGGGTAGTCTTTTTTTATATAAAAAAATACTTGTAGTTATAAGAAAGTATAATTTTGACGTTGAATAAAATAATTTATTTATTTATATTCAATAAAAAATTGAACCTGAATCTGAATCCTCTGGAGATTTTGAAATTGCCATTTGAGCAATTTAAAAAGCTTGTAAAAGCGACTTTGTCGAAAAAGGGATATTACAATGTTTAAGATTACTTTAATGACGGGACTGTGTGGGGTTAATTTAGCTCAACACAGACCTTGCTGTTAATAATTTTGTAAATATTTATTCCTGCTTATTAATAATAATATTTTATATTGTGATATTTTTATTAATATATAACAACCAATTTTTTAAAAAGATCTAAAAATCTATCTGTGGGGTTTCTACGCCCTCCATCTCCCGCAGTGATCCAATGTATAGAAGAAGCAAAAAATGACGTTTGGTAAGTGTATGTAAATATCTACAGTAATAAAGAAATTTTGACTTTGACTTTGAGTTTGTATTCTCAATCGTAATGATGGATAAAAACTTATTAATAGGTAGTTAAATTTCAAAATTTCAGAAATAAATAATATAATATAAAAACCCCGACTGCGTAGAAAGTTATCTAATAAAAAATCAAGCTTCGGAAAAAATAAATTGCAATAAATACCTAAATAATTAAAACAAGACCAGTAGGCCAGTTAAGCTACTTTATTTTAGTAGTTTCATGATCTGGCTACGCACGACAGATACACGATAAATTCGAAATCTAATTTAGTTAACGACCAAATGTCTTGCCCTATCATTCGATATTCGAGCAATTCACAATTTAAAATACGCAGATTCACTTAGAAAAGTTTTAAAACAAATTGACAAACCAAATGAGCAAGTCGAAATTACTTATATATAATTTAAGAGTTTGACGCAAGAACCCACCCTGGTCTGTGCAAGAACCTAATCAAATGCAATTTATTGCAACAGTTGTTCATCAACAACGAGTGGGTGGATGCTGTCAGCAAGAAGACCTTCCCCACCATCAACCCTCAGGATGAGTCTGTCATCGCCCATGTGGCCGAAGGTGATAAGGTAAATAGGTAATTATGATAATGATTACATATTTTTTACTAAGAGGTCTAACTAAAGCAATAATTTCCGAACATACTCGAAATGACGATAGCTTAGTAGACAAACCACTAAAAATTAAAATTGTACGAAAAGTTTATTGCCAAAGACAAGCAACTTCTACTATAAACTGTTTATCTGTATACTGTATACCTAATAAAACACATTTTTGACAATAGGTTGATATAGATTTGGCGGTGGCCGCAGCAAAGAAAGCTTTCCATCGCTACTCAGAATGGCGACTTATGGACGCTTCAGCAAGAGGACGACTGATCTATAAATTGGCTGATATCATACAAAGAGACACTAACTACCTTGCACAGCTAGAAACATTAGACAATGGAAAGACTGTGAATGCTGCCACGTATGAGTTGATGATGTGCGCCAATGCCCTGAGATACTACGCAGGTCTAGCTGACAAGGTCCAAGGAAACACCATTCCTGCAGGTGAGTCATCATCAATCCAACACCAATGCAATTCATTATAATTATTTATCAAAAATAAATATATTCAAAAAACTTTGGCAGATGGTGAGGTACTCACAATGACCCTGAAAGAGCCTGTTGGTGTTTGTGGTCAGATTCTTCCGTGGAATGCTCCCATTCTTATGTTCATCTGGAAAATTGCACCTGCTCTAGCAGCTGGTAAGTGAACATGTGCCTTCATAAAATATGAAAGCACTTGCGTATATGTACGATAGTTGTAGTATTTATATTATTATTATTATATGTAAACTCCATGTACAGGTTTATGTAAGTATTGGTACTTATTTAGTAGTTATTTGTATTTTATTAATTAGGTACTGTGCACTTCCTACCCTTTCATAATATTTTTTTCTATCATGCCTTGGTATGCATGCCTGAAGAAATCTCTTTTTAGAGATAAGATCGCCTTTGTAAATATGTTTTCTCTTAATGTATCTTTTTAAGTCACTGTGTTCAATAGAGAATTATTAATTATTAATAATGTACGTATGACCATAAGATTTTCCAGCGAAATCTACTCTTGCAGGTTGCACACTCGTCCTCAAGCCAGCTGAACAGACTCCTCTGTCAGCGCTGGTCGTAGCGTCTCTGATTAAAGAAGCTGGTTTCCCACCTGGAGTTGTGAACGTGGTCAACGGGTATGGACCCACAGCTGGATCTGCTCTGACCCACCACCCTGATGTCAGCAAAGTTGCATTCACTGGTTCAACTGAGGTCGGTCGCATCGTTATGGGTGCTGCGGCAGCTGTCAACCTAAAACGTGTTACTCTTGAACTCGGAGGAAAGAGCCCTCTGGTTATCTTCAACGATGCTGACTGTAAGTACTTTAATTTATACGTAACTTTTGACTAACTTTACTGCCAATAAATGAGCCAGGAGACTGAAAAGCAATACTTTGATTTTCAGTGGACTTTGCTGTCGCGAATGCTCATAGGGCTGTGTTCCTCAATGCTGGTCAGGCTTGCATCGCCGCAAGCAGATGCTATGTGCAATCGGGCATTTACGACAAGTTTGTCGCCAAAGCTGCAGAGATGGCAAAACAAAGGACTGTCGGAAACCCATTCACAAATGTGCAGCAGGGACCTCAGGTAGATAAGTTAATAGTAGATTATTTACCAAGGGTGTAAAGAACTACTTTTAAGGCGACAGTGTTTTTTTATCCTGAGCGCAGCGAGTCGACTTTAAAATAGTTGTTACTCTCTACTAGTGTCACTCACCTTTTGCGAGAGAACAAAAAAGCAAGGCTACTAAAAACAGCATTTTATTAAAAGTGAAAATCGATGTATGATACAATAATCCAGTTGTGGAAAGATAAAGTTATATGTTTTATCTAACATTATTGACAGTTTTACTACGTATATCGTAGCGTCTTGCAATACTCGTAGATTTTGTTTTATTTAAATTCATTCATTCATTTAGCTTGCCGTGGCCAGCACAATTTTCAAATAAGTTCAGCGCGGCGCAGCGCCGACCCCGGCCTGCGGGGCTGGGCTGTGCGTCGTATGGACACTATGAGTATAGTTATTATATTTCACGAACTTTATGGATATAAGATTAAGAACTATGAGAAGAAGAAGAGATGACATTGTTAACCAACGGGTTGTAATAAAATTTAGTACAACATTACGAACCGACTAAAGCCACAGGCTCTAGGTAAAGTTTGCATGACTCATTTGGCGTTATCGAGCTGTGAAAATACCCTACCTCCCAAGGGACAAATGCTTTCGGTCGGTCCGTTTATTTATTTGATTATTTTAAAGCCAAACGCTGTTGATGTTTTGGGAATATATATATATAATATAACTTCATAATTTTTTTTCAACAGATCGATAGTGAAATGTTCAACAAGGTGTTGGGTTACATTGAATCTGGCAAAAAGAGCGGTGCCCGGTGCGTTGCCGGCGGTGAACGTATCGGATACAAGGGATTCTTCATCCAGCCAACAGTCTTTGCTGACGTGACTGATGACATGAAGATTGCACGTGAAGAGGTAGGGTTAGTTCTTAACTTGGAAAAAAATATGTGCACCATAAGTAAATGCAGAGCTCTTAACATATAAACGCAAGATGATTTTATTAGATCCTCTAAGGCAACGGTATGAAGTTGCTTATCGGGCAATACTGCTACACTCTCAAAAAAATATTGCCATTGCAACAAAAAAACTTTGATGCTGGACAGCCGTCAAAGGTGCATAGTTATGAGGGCAACGTTTTTATTGTTACTAAGTAAATTTACCAATTTTGATGTAATAGCAGTAAAACATTGTTGAAATTACAATGCTAAAATTGCTCGTGTCACTATATGATTTCTTGTCCTTTTGTTCCCATGACAAATGCCTTTAGCTATCATATCAAAGGTATATTGTCCCGATGACAAGGGGTTTTGCTAAAAAGACAAAGATTTACTGTCCGTGGATCTAACTTTGTTTTGTTGAATTAGCTATCTTCCTTTGTGTTTTTATCAATTCACCGTTGCTTCTCCGACAAAGTTATTTTTCTCGTATATATTTTGCTGCTCTAGCAAAGTAACATGGCTGGCTGCACTTTGTTAATGGTACACCATGAAAAAATATTATATACTCCCCGAAGCTTCCGACTATTATTCCAGGAGTATGCGTACCCTGAACTATGTTTATTGTACACCATACATCTGTATGGTGCATACACAGAGCACTTCGGTCAAGGTACGTATACCCGTAACAATATATAGGCAGAAGCTTCGAGGAATGTAGTTTTTTTTCAGTGTACCATTTACAAAGTGAAGGGATTGAAATCTACAATGTAGTACATTGCTTGGGTAGCACAAGATACGAGAACAGGATAGAGGTATTTGAGAATCCTAAAAGAAAATATTATATCAAAAGTATGTAATAATCTAAACTTTACTTATTTATTCCTATGGCATTAGTAAACAGTTCATACCAAATTACAAGTTAATATTAAGGGATTTAAGACACTCGGTGGCTTCGTCAGTAAGCTTGATCAGGTCTTCGCGAGGTCCCCCGGTATATCTCGTTTCTGGGCATTCACAGATAATATGTTGGATGTCTTGTACTTCAATTCCGCAGGTACAAGCAGGGGAGTCTATCCAGCCGCAGCGATGTTTATATTGGGCACAGCGTCCATGCGTAGTCCCGTGCGTAGTCTGTTGAAGTTACACCAGTCGCGCCTCGGCAACTGGGACCCCTTTATTTTGGAGCCTGGAACAAGATCTGAGCCCAATTTGCCGGCCATTGTTGAGTTCCATTGTTGCGACCATTGTTGCATGAGGTTTGAGTCTTCTTGCAGCAGATTTATTGCGATTTTGTTTGGTGGGTTTCTGGATTCAAGATGGTGCTTAGTGGTATCCATAAAATCTGGGCATATGAGAAGGCATGGTGGTCACGAATCTTGCGGGGCTCTCTTAGGAGAGCGTGCTTTATTCTCAAGTCAGGGGGAGGAATGCTGTTGAGCACTGGTAGCCAGTGACATGGGGTGGATTTCAAGGTACCGGAGATGCATCGCATGGCCTTGTTGAGTTCCACGTCTACCTTGTTGGTGTGGGAGTTGCCCAACCAAACCGGAGCGCAGTATTCTGCCGTCAAGTACACCAGCGATAAGGAAGAGTTGCGAAGCACGTCGGCGTTCGCGCCCAAGGAGGTATCCGTAAGCTTTTGTACTATATTGTTGCGAGACTGGAGCTTGCGTGCAGTACCAGCTAGATGTTTTTTAAAAGTGAGAGAGCGGTCCAGGGTGACGCCAAGGTACTTAGGAGTAAAGTTCTGGTTTAGTATGGAACCTCCAAGTACCACTTTAAGCTCGCGTTTGGCTAGTTGATTGAGTAGAAGGAAGCATCTGACCTCTGTTTTGCATGAACTAGGTGTTTTTCGCCAAATTTCGAAATACTTTCTTAATTCTTCTATGTGTTCAGTTAGTGTGCGTTCCAGATTTCATTAGTAATTCTAACGTCAGTTCTTGATCTGAAAAAGAAGAATGTTGTTATTTTATGCCTAAGCTATCTGAGACTTGATAATTTGGCCATATGTTAGGTTAGGTTATTTTAGTGGCTTTTAAAACCAAACGCTGAGTGTTCACCGGGCTAACGAAGGCCAACGAAAGGCCGGTGTTGCCATCTTAACTACTTTGTAGCTAGATCTAGCAACTTTATGGGGTCATTTTGTTAAGTACTAAAATTTTTGGAAGTTTCAAACATTTGACTACTTTTTGAGGACTGAACTTCCCTACATTTAGTTACTTTAGGTGGTAAAATTTACTAATCTGGCTACTTTTTGAGCGGCCAGTTTACTAGGCGCTGATTATGTTAACAAATACGCGGTCCCCGCCCCACGGCGCCAGTTTTTGCTCAGCGCTCATAACTCGTGAGGTCAGGTATACCTACTGATATTATTGCAATGAAAGTAAGTAACCCTGAGAAAAAAAGGATACTTTTATCCTGCAAAAATGAATGGAGCCAGCTACCAAACCTAAAATCCTGGTAGAAAGGAAATTCGCCCGGCTAACAGCTGCAGTCAAAGGTCCGAAAACATTTCGAAGATAATTTTTTGAATTGTGATGGGAAATAAAGCACAGGTTACAGACAATATCGCAAAACAACGACATGAACCTCATAACTGTATTAGGGCACTGTTACTTACCGAGCATAGACTGCAGCAGATGCCGCAGTTTATTATCTGTTAAAAAGTCTCCAATGCCATATTTCATATCACTCTTGAGCACAAACACTACTTCTCTGCACGACATCCACGTTGAAACTGGTAACATAAGAGAAACAGTTTGCGCTTGCGAGAACAAGTATAAGACGTCACTTTGTAATTTTATCTAAGGATACTTTGTCAAAACATCTACTTCGTATTTTGTTAGTATATAACGTTGCCGTATCAACAACGTCATTTAGCCGTAGTAACAACTGTTATTTTGATAGATTAAACTTTGCTGTAACATCACTTCATAACGTTGCCGTGTCAACGACACCATTTAGCCATAGTAACAACGCCTATTTTGATAGATTAAACTTTGCTACAATATCACTTCATAACGTTGATAAGTTGACAACGTGGCGTTGTTATCCCGTTTAAATATTTTAAACATAGTTACCGTATCTACCTGTCTTTAGCTAAAATAACAAAAATAATTTCAACAATAAGAAAGTTGCCACAGCAACTATGGGCCTATAGCTGCAGCGACGATGCACTTACGTGCGGTAACAATAAAATTCTAACAAAGCTTTTATTGTCGCTTTGTTAGCCGATTTTTCTCTGAGTTTATATAAGATATATATAAGATATTTAAGAGATAAGGATTTATTCAGTAGTGACAATGCATGCAACAGAAAACAGATTACGAACAGACCATGATAGACATGAAAAGAAGATCCAAGATATGGCATAAAAATATCATTATTCGTTTTGTACCGTTCCCCTAGATCTTTGGACCTGTTCAGAGCATTCTGAAATTCGAGACTCTGAACGAAATCATCGATAGAGCCAATGACACCAACTACGGTCTAAGTGCTGGAGTCATCACCAAGGACATCACGACTGCCCTTCACTTCGCTAAACACGTGCAAGCTGGAACTGTTTGGTAATAAGATATTTTACAATATTTTACAGCCTGTATGTATTTGGCTATAACTACATCATTACTGCTTATAAATAGGAATTGTATTAAACGGCTATGACTCATCATGATCAAGGCATATTTACTCTGCCATCGGTGTCAACAGTCTGGATTGAACTAAAATTATTAATTTCATTAACAGGGTGAACACCTACGCCTATTTTGGATCACAAACTCCCTTCGGTGGTTTTAAGGATTCCGGTCTCGGCAGAGAGTTGTGAGTACTATTTAATATAATTAGGTCCACTTGCACGATATTCAGTCTTAAATCGATATAGCAGCTGTCAAAATGTATGCAATACATATATCAATTTAGCACGCTAAATCAGTTTAGCACATGTTTATTTAAAAGTACATGTAGTGCTAGTGGACCTTAGAATATCATTGACATCTATATACGATACCTACATCAGTTTAAATAAGTTACGATTTACTTAAATATTCTGTTTATTCAGTCATCACTTTAATTAAACTGTTCGTTAGTATTAACCTTCAAGGCGCCGCCGGACAGCCGATCAAGTCAATATGAGGCGAACGCCAATGTTCTTACAACATATCGCTATCTCCCGTGACGCGTACCAGCGCACAGTGGGACGGATTTCAAAATTGCTGACTTACGATACTTACTTGTTACATATCATCATTTTATTCATGGTAGTCGATGGTCCTAATTAAGGCAATCATATGTTCTTCGAGCACTTTTTTGTAAATGTTATAATTTGCGAAAAAAAATATATATAAAATTATGTATACAGCGATATCTAATTTGCTCTTTAAGTACCAAGTCTTAAAAGTGCTCAAGCTGGTTTTTTGTAGGCTTAATTAATTGGTGTTTGGGTACAATACCAAATATGTAACATGGCCCCGGACTTCCCGGCTCTCCGGATAAACGAAAACGCATTATTACTTCTTCTTTCTAGTCGTTTCCTCATGGCTGAGGATTAACCAATACTAATACTAGAAAGAAGAAGTAATAGTGCGTTTGCTTCATGTATTAATAATTGTAGAGTAAATACAACTCTATGAGTGTAGTGTATATCGCCAAAAGTACCTAAGTTCAGCTTCGTTTATCCGGAGAGCCGTGAGACATAATTTATTAATAATATTCAATACATCTGATCGTGATTGTCATGGTTATTGGTACGGGGCTAGACCAAAGATCTCCATTTTTTTCTGTCCTTGGCTGCCTGTATTGCCTCGTGTAGACCAAGCTGAAGGTATTCCTGGGTGTACCTACACCAGCGTTTAGATGGTTTTCCCCTTATTATTGCAAATTTTATTTTTCCTTTCATACACGTTCCATATACGTGCTATATGTCAAAAGAAGTCCAGCATTCGGATTATCCAGGATTCAGTACCATATAGAAATATCGACCGTTATTGCAAAATACATTAAAATTTTATGATTATTTTTATCAAACTCGTATTGCCGATTGATCCATTCCTTTTAAACAGTGTTATATTATCAGGAAATTCGTTCATTCTTTCTAATTAAAATAACTAACGGGTTGTTTAGATGCACGTGTCCTCAATTGATCTCCGAGCACGGCAAATTTTGTCCTAACATTTCTAAATGAAATAATGTATTCCGTCTGATTGTATACATTTTTAACCAACCTGCAAGCCTACAACATATTTTGTGGTATTTGCTCTATATTTTTGATCTTGTACAGCACATTATGCAATTATTTTAAGCATAGAATCATAAGTTATGGCCTTTATAAATAATTTCAAGTGTTCACTAACAATGGTAGCAATCGTTCTTTACAATTCTCAAATATTCGCGATCGATACAAAACACGTTGTGAATAGTATGGACACTCAATGTAAAACTAATGATTCGATAACTTGCTTCCATCAGAATATTGCAGGAATGTTAAGAAAACAAGAACTATTCTATTCCTCGATGAACTAGAGTCACAAAATAAACTAGTTGATATTTTATGTCTGAGCGAAACCTTCCTCAAGCAAGGCACAGAAACTAATGCATATTTGCCGGGTTACAAACTTAGTGCCTCATGGTCCAGGCAACTTCAAAAAAGAGGAGGAGTTTGTATTTATACTAGATCAAACATAATGGCAAAAGAAATTAAGTGGATAAAAGAATTTATTGTGGAAAAATGTTTCGAGTGTTGTGCAATTGAGATACCGGAGATAAGATGCATTTTTATATGTGTTTATCGTACTCCGGACTCTGATATCCAAATTTTCTTTTCCCAGCTAGAACACGTCCTCCAAAAACTACGCACAAAGAAACAAATGAAAATTGTCTTATGTGGAGACATAATATAGATATTTTAAACAATAGTAAAGATAAAAACAAATTAACTTCATTATTGACAAACCACAACATCAAACTTCTCATAAAAGAACCCACAAGACAAAAAACATGTATCGATAATATCACGAGTACCATAACAGACATAATGGTATCATAAACTATAAAAAGTGGGCTGTCCGATCACAACACCTGTCAGATAATGACATTTAGAAATAATAAAAAATGGAGGACATAAGTAATTATTACATTAAAAAAAAAGACTACAGCATAGATAACATAATAAAGTTTAGGGTATGCATGGGCTCAATAACCTGGACACAGAAACTTGAATTAGATGATGCGGATCTAGCATTTGACACTTTTAAGGAATATTTCGATCTGTTCTATGGACTTTGTTTTCCCACAGTAAGGGTAAAAACGAATAAAACGACTTAAAATGGGTTACACCTGGGTTACAACTATCATGCAAAAGAAAAAGATATCTAACATACAAGTATTATTCGACAAAAAACGAGAAGACAAAGACAATTACCGAAATTATTCGAGAGCCCTTAAGAAATGTATTTACAATGCACAAGTAATAACAAATAAGCGCTACATATCCCAATCAAAAAACAAATGCAAGGCAACGTGGAATATAATAAAATATGATAGCACAGGTTTACAAAATAACAATATAGAGAAACTAATTATAGATCACCGAATCATCACAAGTCCAAGACAAATTGCTAAGGAATTGAATCAAAAATTTATTGACAAAGAAAATAAACAAAATAAGCAACAAAACAGTCATTCCATCTATTTACAGCCAGGCGATAACGAAGAAGTTATCACAATAATTATATCGCTCAATACAACAAACTCTGTAGGATACGATGGAGTGAACACAAGAGTAATAAAATCATGTGCTACGGACCTCGCTCCGGTCTTGTGCCATCTAATACATCTGAGTTTTAAAATGGGTAAATTTCCAACAGCTCTCAAACCCTCCGTTATCAAGCCACAACACAAAAAAGATAGTAAAACAGACATCAATAATTACCGACCCATAGCTCTAATTAGTATATTTTCAAAAGTTTTGGAAAAAGCTTTGCAGAAGCGATTGACTTCCTTTTTGGATAAACATTCTCTATATTAAAAACGGAGCAAAATGGATTTGAAAAGAAAAAGTCGACCAGTTTAGCTGGATTTCAACTAGTAACGGAGATAGTAGAAAGTGTGGACAAAGGGAAACTTGTTCTTTGATATGTCCAAGGCCTTTGATTATGTCGCTCATAATATTCTCCTAGAGAAATGCGAAAAATACGGAATAAGAGGTGTTTTGCTCTAGAATGGATAAACAGCTATCTATCAAACCGCCACCAATTTGTTGAGATTGCAACCATGTCCACAAATAAGGAAATAGTAACATATCAGTCCTCTTCAGATCTAAACACATATGGCGTTCCCCAGGGAAGCATACTGGGACCGCTCCTATTTTTATTGTGGATAAATGACTTGCCGGAAATCACCAAAAACAAATGTGTCTTATTTGCTGATGACATCTCCGTATTAATTACATATAACGACGATATTGACAATTTTGAAAATGATGTAAATAGGACAATGGACAAGGTAACAAATTGGTTCGCCGCAAATAATCTAAAAGTCAACTTAAATAAAACATTACATTCAATTTAGAAAAAATAAAATAACACACAAACACATAAATGTACGCTGTAATGACATAGAAATAATAATAATAATAATAATTCTTTATTGCACAGAAAACACAATGGAAAAAATACAACGAACAATATGCAAAGGTGAGCTTATTTCTAAAAAGAAATTTCTTACAGCTAACCTGTGAGGAAAGGAAAAAATATTTATAGAGAGGTAGTCCTAGTGTACAATTAAGATTTAAAAGAAAGAAATAAAGTCAATATACTATCAGATAAATCACAATACATCCTACACATACTATAAAATAAATTAATAAGATTAATAAATAAGAAATACAACATACACCATCCACTACATTCTTAGATATTGTCTAAGATGAACATTGCACGTGGCTGCCACACATAGAGATGGTTTTCCGCAAACTGAACAAGTTTGTTTATGCCCTGTATAGATTTAGAAAAACCGCTGATACACAAACTGCATATCATGGGTATGTGGCATCCGTTTTAAGGTATGATCTTATACTGTGGGGAAATGCTAGGGAAATAAATAGAGCATTCATAGTTCAAAAACGGTGCATTAGAGCTATTTGCAATGCAAAACCCCGAGATTCTTGCAAACTTCTCTTTATAAAATTGAAATTATTGACCCTGCCAAGTCTCTATATTTTTGAAATAGCCTGTTTTGCGCATAGTCATCAGAACCTATTTACAAAATACTCCCAACTTGAAAGGTCGTGGCATACGAGATACCCAAACAAAATTGTATACCCACCATGCAGAACAGTCTTCTGCCAAAGGAGTTGCTATCGGATGTTGATAAATATATACAACAATCTGCCACAGGCATTCAAAAATTTACCGTTTAAGAACCACCTACACAAATGGTTTGTCGATAATTGTTTCTACAACATAGAACAATTTTTTACTGATAAATGTAAAGATGAATATTATTTAAGTTAAGTTATTTGACATGAGTAAGAATTATTTTGACATTTTACATTTGGCTGGCTACTGACCAGGCATAAAGTTAGTTTGATATTTAGATATAAAATTATTTCGTTATTAATATGCAATACGATTCATTTATTAAAGAAATAAAAATCTCTAATATCGATACGGTCACCTTAAATATTGTAAGTTGACAAATAAGGTAAAACTGTATGCTGAATTTTAATAGGTATTTCCATGTATAGGTATTCAGTACCTATACTGAATAAAGTTTCTGACTTGGGTCGGTATCAAAACGAAACGTATGTTGAAACACGTGCCTATTTATTACGATGGTATAATGCCGATGGAATGATTTCATGCTATTTTACTAACAAGACTAATTGCTACCATGCCATTCTGAGATTAAGTTCATTTGCGATCTAGTTATTTTGCTATTAGGGCATTTTAAGATCTATACCTTCTGCGAGGTGATCTCTTTGCGATCAAGTAATTTTGATAGTAAGCCGTTTTTATATTCAGACTTTATGCTTTGTGGTCGTTTTACTAGAAAGTCATTACGAGATAAAGGCTTTTTGCAGATGTGGTCGTTTTGCGATCAAGTCTTTATGTAGTCGTCTAGTCGTCTAGTCAGTTCTGGTCGTTTTGAGAATCCAGTCGTTTTGATACCGACCCTCTGACTTGGGTTTACATCAGATTTCACAACTTTTTACGGCTGACTAATCTGGACTGCGAAACTTGCGTGATTTTTCTCTATGCATGCATGTTTTTTTGATGGGATATCATTTATTTTTGTAAGTTACCCTCCTTTTAGGGTTCCGTACCCACAGGGTAAAAACTGAAACCTACTACTAAGACTCCGCTGTCCGTCTGTCTGACTGTCTGTCTGTCTTTCTGTCTGCCTGTCTGTCTGTCTGTCCGTCTATCACCAGGCTGTATCTCATGAACCGTAATAGTTAGACAGGTGAAATTGTCACAGATGATGTATTTCTGTTGCCGCTATAACAACAAATACTAAAAAAAAAACAGAATAAAATAAATATGAAAACAGAACAAATTTTACATTTTGCTATGTAAAATCCAAACTATTCACTCCACACCATCACTCCTTCTTGCGCGAATTAGACTCGCACTTGGCCGATTATTTTCTTTTCAGGTACTATTTCTTGTGCGTTAGCTACTGATGCTCTCAATCAAAAAGTCAAAGTACTTTATTACTGTAGATATTTACATATACTTAGCAAAAGTCATTTTTTGCCTCTTCTCTACATTGGACCACTGTGTGAGAAGAGGGCGTAGAAACTCCCACAGATTGATTTTTAGATATCTCTTAAAAATATGTTGTGCTTAACTATTACAAATATGAAAAAATCTATTATTATGATTTATTAATCATAATAATAGATTTTTTCATATTCCTGCTTATAAGCAGGAATAAATAATTACAAAATTATTAACAGCAAGGTCTGTGTTGAGCTAAATTAACCCCATACAGTCCTGTCATTTAAGTAATCTTGAATATAGTAATATCCCTTTTTCGACAAAGTCGCATTAACATGCTTTTTAAATTGCTCAAATGGCAATTTCTAAATCTTTTATCTTATTATAGTAGAGAATACACTGACCCTTGAAAGAATTGCTAACCATCGCGAGTCTAAATCGGGGCGCACATAGTCTGTGATTATTTCTTAGGTTAACATTACAGCTATCGCTAAGTTATAAAATGTTGTAAGGTTCTTGCGTACATACATTATATTTTCGAAAATATTTTTTTTTTTTTATTTATTTATTTACACAAAATTTTACATAGTTACTCATTATGGGAACACCACTTAAACCACTGGGGTTTGTGTGTGGTGTGATCTACTCATTAATTATCGTATTTAAGTTAGCAATAGCATTATTTTAAATATTCAATTACATAATTAATAAATCAGTTACATAATATTCAATGGTATTCATGACATTCAAAAACATAATTTTAAAATTCAATATAATTAGTAGGTGCATTTCTCAAGAACTATTCCGTATTTCTAGTTTTTATGTAAAATGTGATTTGAGTTTAGCTTTGATATTAGTTTGACTGATCGAGTCTCTAATGTCGGGAGGTAAGGTGTTTATTAATCGCGTCATCATGTATGAGCTCGTCCGCCGGCCATAGCTATTGTTTGCGCGCTCGGTAACCAGTTTACCTTGCGCCATTCGCCTGGTCACTACAGGGTGATTGAATTTTTGACTGTCTTTGTAGTCAAAGAACTGCTCTTTGAGGAGGCAATAGTTGACTTTGTCAGTGACTGGTAGTACTCCGCAGTGCCTAAAAAGTCGGAGATCATCGTCGTCATGGTTGTTTTTTATCTGAGTTGGGGCAATTATTTTAAGTAATCTAGTCTGTAGTTTTAGGATTAAGCTAAGGTATGTGCTATAAGTACGTCCGTAGCTGGAGAGGCCGTAAGTTATTACTGAATCTCCTAGGGCATTGTAGAGCATTAGGCGAATTTTATATGGTATTCGATTCCTTATGATCCAAAAAACTGCCAGAAGCGATCTCAGTTTATCACAAACGCGTTCTACGTGTGGACCCCAGTTGAACTTGCTGTCCATCACCAGCCCCAAGTATAAGTGTGTGTGTCGACGTTTTCCACTAGACCGCAGTCGCAGCTTCCAGCGTCGCAACTACTATGCATGCAGGCGTGGGAGTGGGCAACAATGCCAACCTCTGTCTTGTCCTTGCAGTAGGGAGACTTTATGTGGAGTAGTTTGGTCTTCTGGGCGTTTAGAACCAGTCCCGCGTCATGGCACCATTTGGACAGGATGTTAAAATCGGCTTGTAGTTTGTTTTTTGCCACAGTTACGTCCTTGTCAGCCACTATGAGACACGTTTCGTCAGCAAATTGATAGGTGGTGCTCTGTTCAATTGGGATGCTCATGTCATTAACATATGTTAGAAAATGTAGTGGCCCTAGGACCGATCCTTGGGCTGTACCTTGGCTAGTAATGATGTCTTCGCTCACTACATGATCGATTTTGACATTATATTTACGTGCTTCTAGGTAGTTTGTGCACCAACATAGCACAGGACCTCGAATGCCACAAGCGTCTAGTTTGGCCACTATTTTGGTGTGATCCAGAGTATCAAAAGCACGCGAAAAATCAATAAACAGAGCAAGGACTTGTTTTTTATCATCTAAATGTGCGTTGATGTCGTCCGTAAATTTAGATAAAAGTATAGTCGTACTTTTTTTGGGTTGAAAGCCGAATTGATTGAGATTTAGTATGTCGTTATAATGGAAGAATTATTGACTAGCTACTGTTAGTATGTTAATTTCTTTAAATTCTTCTTCTGTTTGTTTTAAATTATAAATTGCTCGAATAGCTCTTTTCTGTAAAATTAAAATAGTTTGAATATCCGCTGCTTTCCCCCACAACAAGATACCATAGGACATCATACTATGAAAGAAACTAAAATATACTAGCCTAGATGTAGCCACATCCGTGCTTTGTCTGATATTCCTAACAGCGTAAGTCGCAGAACTTAATTTACCAGCCAATTTATCTATGTGGGGTCCCCACTGCAATTTGCTATCAATGGTTATTCCAAGAAACTTCGTATCATTTACTAATTCTAACGTGCTGTTGTCTAACACTAAACTGGTCTCAACTTGCCTGACATTTGGAAGTGAGAATTTGATACACTTGGTTTTACCAGCGCTTAACAATAAATTATTAACTGTGAACCAATTCAAGGTTAAAGACAATACACCATTAACATTGTATGGGCCACACTGAGGATAGTTGGCTCGTACACCCGAAGTAGTTGATGATTATTTTGGTAGTTAAAGATGAGCACCAAGTAGACACGAGTAGTGTATTTTGCTTTTAATTGGTAACTAAATAATACTATGTACAATAAGGTATAAAATAAACTATGAAATGTAACCTAAGATATAAAAAGCAGGTGAATGACGCGCACGGAATATGTACGCGTTGCTAGACCGTACATGCTACGAAGGACAAGAAAAGCTAATAATTATACAAGTTAAAAGTTAAGATAAATATCAAAATATAAAGTAAAAGTAAAACTTAAATATTTCATCTTAAATCTTGACACTGTCACTATCACTATCTTCGTTCAGAGCAGACCGTTCAAGTTGAATCCTTTTCTCTCCGTCCGGTGTGGCTGGGCTGCCTCCGAATTTTGTGTGGTGATCTCCTGAAGTTCCATTCCCAGATTTTCAGGACTTGGCTGCTGCGTGGCGTTGACGTCCCTTGGTCTTTTGCAGTTCCTTTTTATTAGTAGGGACAGTGCAGTGATCGTTGCAATTACAGTAAGTAATGACGTTATAGAATAGTGATAAACGTCATGAACCGAAAGATGTGCCGGAAGTTGTTCCTGTGTCTTCTGAATAATGAGTTTTCGATATATTCTGGCAATTTCTTCAGAAGTATTTGTCTGTACGTTCAAGTTGATGTTTTTAATGCTGACATTCACCATTTCGTTGACAGGCGAGTTCATCATGGGAACTGAAATGTCACTTTCCATCTGTATGTTATTCCCGAACACATTGAAGGAATAAATAGTTGCTTCTTTCTTCTGCAGTATGCATCCTTGACTGAGAACAAGCTGCCCGATGCCTGTTACCGCTGTGCTAGACATTTTGTCGTCGCAAATGATACGTAGTAGGCACGAACTGCAACAGACGTAAAGCCATACGTTTGGCTTATGTAACTTAATCCAGTTGTCTTTGCATCGCGCTTTCTGAGTGTCGCACGGCAAGGTCGTTTGTTGACTGAAGATTTTTGCGCATTTCCGTCGTGTAAGTTGTAAACAGGGTGATACGCGTTGCATAGATAAACATCGCCGTTTGATACGATATATTGCCGTATATCTTTTTCTCCGATTAGGACATACGTGGTTTTTCTAAAGTTGATGGCGAGGTATCCTGATGATATTTCTACCATTCTGGTCTCAGATTCTCGTTTGATTGGCAGCGGTAACACTCGATATATCATGTAGTTATCTTCACTCGTAAGCGGAATGTGTAGCTCGAAAAGCAAGTAGTTTTCCGTAATACGAGTCTTTACGTAAAGTAATTTGTATAGTTCTGGGATATCTTCCTGAATATTCTTGACCGGTAGTGATAGTCGACTGGGCATTCCTCCAGATATCACATAGAGTTGCTCGATAAGTTGTTTCGGAGTGAACAGACGCATGTCGAGGTGCCCCTTGTGAATGTCGGCCAGCGAGTTTACTAGCATATCTTAAGTTCTTCTTAAGTTCGATATAATCAAGCTTGCGGTGATCGAGGCTGCGTTGAGATTGTTCAACGTATACATCTCTGCGACCCTGGACCCAATCTTCGATAATGTTGAGTTAGTCTCGTGGACAAACGTGTTGAGCATATGAAACTCATTATTCATAAACTTATCATTCTTCTTTATAATACTGTTTTCCGCTTCAATTATCGTAGTTTGGTTTTTCATTAAGTCCAGGACGTATTTTTCGTTACTTTGAATTATCTCTATATCTTTCTGGTACTTGATATCAAATTCTTCATCTAGTGTCCCAAATAAAGATCGGGCAATGTTCCCGATTCCGTTAAAATAACCACGTTTTTTCCTTGACAAATTCTGATGAAGTACATTGTACTCGTTCAGTTGATGACCTTCGTGTTGTAGTTGATTTATCGTCGGCTCGCACAGAGTTGTGTCGAGCCTACTGCAATCCTCCTCCATTATCCTCAAGAAGTTGCATAAGTTTTCCGTTCCTTTCCAATACGACGTTAAGTTGTAGTAGACCAGTAGTGTCCACTCATCGTGTATAAGATGTAGATGTCCAATTTAATCGTAGTAAATCGGATGTTGGTTGGTTATCGGCGTCACGTTGAAACGTGGTACTTGTGCGGCTTGTATTCCCGTCAGGAGGCTCATAAATATGGTCAGCGCTAGGGTGAACAAATAGCAAGTTGGTTTTCTTCTTACTCGTTTTAGTCTTGGTTGGTTCTTGATATTAATTTTGACATCTTCAATATTCCCGTTTGCAGGGAGTGGAGCCAGTTTCGTTATTGGACGTTTGAGTGTCCCTCCCTTCGTTTTTATAGTTGCTACCCGTACGTAGCCGTCGACTCCAGGGTGTAGTTGAAGCACTTTGCCTAATGCCCATTTTCCCGGAGGCAAGTTATTCTCCTTGACCAGGACGAGTTCTCCTTTTTCTAAGTTTTTTCTCGATCGCTGCCATTTGCTGCGCACTTGAATTTGATGTAAATATTCACTGGACCATCGTTTCCAAAGTGTTGTTGCATGAGTTCAGTTTGTTTCTATTTGTTCCAGATGCTTGCTGACATCTGAGAGTAGATTTCTCATGGTAACTTTCCTCGTACCTAGTTGCGGTAGATTCCAGTTAAATAAAAATACATCTCTGGACGGGTTGTAGATAAGTCCCAGAGTTTTCACTGACTCCTCTTGTTTAAATTTGAATACACCTTTGCGGGATTTTTGATCGTCAGCTAAGTTTTCCAGAATAGTTTCCTCGTTGCTTGACCATTTCCTTAAGTTACATCCGCCCCTTCGTAGGAGAGTAGTTAGCTGCTGTTGCAGAAGTTTTGCTTCCTCGTTAGTGTTGCATCCGCAAATGAGGTCATCCATGTAAAAATGTTTTTGAATGACCTTCGCTGCTTCAGGAAACTCGTGCCCTTCGTCAAGTGAGAGCTGTTTGAGATTTCGCATCGCTAGGAACGGTGCGGCTTTCGTTCCGTAACTGACTGTGCACAATTGCATCTCTTGCAGTCGACCTTCGCCCGCTTGAACACAAGATGACCTCCAAATGATTTTCTGCAGTGGTTGTTGATCTTCATGGATAAGTATCATCCTATACATCTTCTCTATGTCAGCGGTTAGGACATATCGATAGCTATTAGTTCTTGAATATCCTTTTGTAGATTCGGACCTTTTTCCATGAAATCATTGAGGCTATACTTGGTGTTAGTTTTCATAGACGCGTTGAAGACGACTCTCAGTTTGGTAGTTGTCGATTCTTCTCGGATGACACCATGACGAGGTAAGAAAGCTTCAAGTTTTTTCTCTGAGCAAGGCGTCACCAGTTTCATGTGACCTAGTTTCGTGTAATCGGCGATGAATTGTCTGTACTGCGTCGCAAAATTTTCTTTTCTCAGCATTTTCTTTTCCAGTTGCAAAAATTGAGAAATAGCTTGGTGTCTCGATGTTCCCAGTTTTTCGTTGATTTCAGGTTTCAGTGGCATCTTTACGACGTATCTGCCGTCGCCGAGCCTCTTAGTAGTTTCCCTATAGTACTTTTCGCAGTGATCTTCCTCGTTCGTTATGCCGTTGTTGCAGATTTCTTCCGATTCCCAAAATCTCGTAAAATCTTCTAGTTCGTTTATCGTAACTAGACAATGGTAAGTTTCTACGTTCCCACACAAGATCCACCCCAGCTTAGTTTGCTGAGCGACTGGTGAGTGGTTATCAGACTTCAGTACACCGTCGAGTAATATCTCCGAGAAAACATTCGCCCCCAGAAGGATATCGATCGTTCCCGAGATATTGAAGTCCGGATCCGCTAGCATGACGTTGTCCAGATGAACCCAAGTGGGTCTGTTGAAGGTTGAGTTGGGCAAGTTACTTATTAATTTTTTCATAATAAGTGCTTCTAGTTGAAACTTGTAGTTATTATTATGGATGGATTTGCAATCCAGGAGTAGTTTTCCCTTGCAATTCCCCTTAGTATTCCGCTGAGCTGCATTCTCAGTCATGAGAGTAACTTGAGATCCTTGATCCACGAGTGCTCTCAAAGTTACGTAAGTTCCGTCCCCAGTTTTAACTCGTAGTTGAGCTGTTGCTCCATTTGCGTTGGTGACATGCGTTGATACTTGTTGCGAAGTTGATAGTTTCTGGTTGTATGAACTTTGGCTTCCTCTGGTTGACCCATTTTGCTTGTCACATAACATCGTGTGATGGAAACCCTTACAAGTCAAGCAAGTTTTCGTTGACGTACATTGCATGTCTCCGTGACTGAAGAAGCAATTTTTGCAGAGCCGCAATTTCGCAACTGTATGTTTCCGGCCGTCGCAGTTCATTTCACGAAATTTGGGGCAAAACATCAGAACGTGATTAGTTTTGCAGATTGGACAATTCTAGTATGCCGCTTGATAGTTTTTCGGCTCCTTTTCATACTTCTTATAGTTTGATGACCCCCGATCGTTATGATTTTTCTGAGTATTTTGTTGCGAAGACGAAGTTTTTGGATGGTTATTATGACGATTATCAAGTGTTTCAAATGCCATGAACTTTGTATCCAGGAATTTGATAAAATTTTCCAGGTCAGGCAGTTCTCTTGGAGAGACCAAATTTTTCACGTACTCGCTGTAAGTCGCTGCATCCAATTTTTGTTGAACCAAGTGGACAATGAGAGGGTCCCACGTCGCAGTTTCTATCACGATGTTATTCAGAGCACTCAGACATTCCAGCGTAGTGTCTAGAGAATGCAAACCGGTTTCACCGAAATCAGAAACACCGGGTTTTCGGTTTTTTTTACCTCCAAAAATAACCCGGTTTTTAAATTCACAAAACCGATTTTTTCGAGTTTTCGGTTTTGCTCTGGCAACACTTAAAAAAAAAGGCACAGCCGCCATTTTGACTTACTCAGTTTTGTTTGTCACCTACTTTTCTGTGAATCGGACGTGTTGTGTTACTTGTGTTGTGCGTGGTTATTTTAATGAGCAGGTAAGTCAATTTTGACTTTGATATTTCTTTGTTTTACTTTTAATTTGGTTAAGGTCTTACGCTACTTGTTAGATAATTAATAATTACACAAAAAATGGGATGTTTTGATTGAAGTACTACTTGCATTTATTTAACAACATAATTTAGATGTAAGAGCCGTTTTTTCCTGTTGATTTTTATAAATTAAAGCAATGTCACTTTTTAAGGTCCAAAGTAAATTCATCAGCTAAATGCAAGCATTGCAACAAAATTCTCATGTGTTCCGGTGGCTCAACATCCAGTCTTAGAAACCATCTGAAGAAACATTTAATATCACTTACAGAAGTTAATACAAAAGCAACTGAACAGATGGAAGTATGCAGTAAGCCACAAAAGTTGGAGATTTCTACATATTTTCCAAGGCAGGAGGACTCTATGGAGTTGACCATATCGAGAATGGTCACACTTGATGGGCTGACATTTAGAGTGTTTACTAATTCAGCAGATCTTATTCGATTATTTAAAAAGAACGGCCAATCCTTGCCAACATCAGCAAACACTGTAAAAAATATTGTGATCAAGCAAAGTGAAGTAGCGAAACAAAAAATAGTGGTCGAATTGTCACTTTTAACAAAGAAGGGGCACAAGTTTTCCGCAACAGCAGATGAGTGGACCTCCACCAGAAATCGACGTTATATGAACATAAATATACATTCCCCGTTCCTGACCACTTCTAAAAAGTTTGTTAATTTGGGGTTGGCGAGGTTAGAAGGTTCAGCTACAGCTCTAAAATGTGCACAAATAATTGAAGAACGCTTAAAAATGTACAGCATACAATTGGAGGACTTAATAGGTCTCACAACTGACGGAGCAAGTGTTATGGTAAAGATGGGAAAAGGTTTGCCTGTTTATCATCAATTGTGCTACGCCCATGCTATACAACTAGCTATCCTAGATGTGCTTTATAAAGACAAACCTGTTGAACACAAGGCCATGGAGCACTTAATTGTCAATGATTTGAGCGACAGTGAGTCTGATTCTGATGAGTCAGAAGATGGAATTTCTTTTGAACAAGAAAACATACCCGTTATAAGATTATGCCCGAACTACAAGACTTTAATTGACAAAGTTAGAAAAACTTGCAAAATCTTCAGAAAATCACCGACAAAGAACGATGAAGTTTTACAAAAATATGTATTGGAAGAATTTGGTAAACAACTTTCTCTTGAGTTGGACTGTAAAACAAGGTGGAGCTCAATGTGTACTATGTTGCAGAGGTTCATAAAATTATATCATTGCATTCAAAAGTCATTGATAGATTTAAAGTCAAACATTCGATTCACGGAAGAAGAAATTTCATCTCTAAAACATATTCACGAAGTTTTGAGTGTTCTCAAAAGTGTTGTAGAAGTGTTACGCTAAGAAGATGCCACACTACTAACAGCTGACGTAGCATTGAAACATATGTTCATGAAGCTGACTAATACAGATGGTGCATTGAGTAACGCGCTGCAAAAATCTCTGCGAAAAAGAATTGGAGATAGATATCTGATTGTTCAAGGTGTCCTGAAATATTTGGACAATCCAGAAACATTCTTTGAAGAAGCTATAGTAGACTTTATCTTCGAAAAGCCTTCCCCTGACACAATCAGATCTGTTATTATGTCTTTGGTTGCTGATAAGAACAAAACTGGTACAACTGGCCGGGAAGTTATGTTGGAAGCTGAGAAATCGTCGTCAGAAGGATCGAACCAAGCAGTCCTCAGTTTCAAAGATCAACTACTACATAAAATAAAGACGATCACGAAAAAAAATGTACATTCTACTTCCACATTATCAGCAGCTGCTGAAGCACAAAAAGAAGACTGCCTGCCCCAAATGATTATTTGTGAAATGGCTTTACACGAAAACGGCGGAGATCGTGGTAAATATTTAACTCAAGCGTACAACCATTTGCTAACAATCAAACCCACTAGTGTAGAATCAGAGCGGGCATTTTCCACTGCTGGGTACTTTTGCAATAAATTACGATCGAGGCTTAATGATTCGACTTTAGATGCTTTGATGATGTTGAGGTCGTACTTTCTATCTGAAAAGGATTGTTAAATAATTTCTTGTGTTCATTCATAACATTGATTTTTTAGATCGCATTTAATTGTTGTAATTGACAATAATAAAAGATTTTTATTATACTTTGTCGTTTTTCTTTGTTAACATTATTCTTTTCCTAACATGTTTTTCATTGAATATGGTTCTTATTAAGGTTTTCATATAAAAGATACAAAAATATATGGTTTTAAAACAAATAATTAAATACAAAAAAAAAACTTTGAAAACCGAGTGATCGAGGCTGCGTTGAGATTGTTCAACGTATACATCTCTGCGACCCTGGACCCAATCTTCGATAATGTTGAGTTAGTCTCGTGGACAAACGTGTTGAGCATATGAAACTGATTATTCATAAACTTATCATTCTTCTTTATAATACTGTTTTCCGCTTCAATTATCGTAGTTTGGTTTTTCATTAAGTCCAGGACGTATTTTTCGTTACTTTGAATTATCTCTATATCTTTCTGGTACTTGATATCAAATTCTTCATCTAGTGTCCCAAATAAAGATCGGGCAATGTTCCCGATTCCGTTAAAATAACAACGTTTTTTCCTTGACAAATTCTGATGAAGTACATTGTACTCGTTCAGTTGATGACCTTCGTGTTGTAGTTGATTTATCGTCGGCTCGCACAGAGTTGTGTCGAACCTACTGCAATCCTCCTCCATTATCCTCAAGAAGTTGCATAAGTTTTCCGTTCCTTTCCAATACGACGTTAAGTTGTAGTAGACCAGTAGTGTCCACTCATCGTGTATAAGATGTAGATGTCCAATTTAATCGTAGTAAATCGGATGTTGGTTGGTTATCGGCGTCACGTTGAAACGTGGTACTTGTGCGGCTTGTATTCCCGTCAGGAGGCTCATAAATATGGTCAGCGCTAGGGTGACCAAATAGCAGGTTGGGTTTCTTCTTACTCGTTTTAGTCTTGGTTGGTTCTTGATATTAGTTTTGACATCTTCAATATTCTCGTTTGCAGGGAGTGGAGCCAGTTTCGTTATTGGACGTTTGAGTGTCCCTCCCTTCGTTTTTATAGTTGCTACCCGTACGTAGCCGTCGACTCCAGGGTGTAGTTGAAGCACTTTACCTAATGCCCATTTTCCCGGAGGCAAGTTATTCTCCTTGACCAGGACGAGTTCTCCTTTTTCTAAGTTTTTTCTCGATCGCTGCCATTTGCTGCGCACTTGAATTTGATGTAAATATTCACTGGACCATCGTTTCCAAAGTGTTGTTGCATGAGTTCAGTTTGTTTCCATTTGTTCCTGAGGTCCTGTGCTCGATTTTCGTTAATTTCTGCTTGTAGCAAAAGCATCGTTGGGCCTCCAGTTATGAAGTGGCCTGGCGTTAAGTTCTCCAATTCGTCTATGCTTTTCGTGAGGGGGCACAGTGGTCTGGAATAATTAATAACCGTTGGAGAGAGCCAGCCGAGCGAATCGTAGAGCTTGCTGACATCTGAGAGTAGATTTCTCATGGTAACTTTCCTCGTACCTAGTTGCGGTAGATTTCAGTTAAATAAAAATACATCTCTGGACGGATTGTAGATAAGTCCCAGAGTTTTCACTGACTCCTCTTGTTTAAATTTGAATACACCTTTGCGGGATTTTTGATCGTCAGCTAAGTTTTCCAGAATAGTTTCCTCGTTGCTTGACCATTTCCTTAAGTTACATCCGCCCCTTCGTAGGAGAGTAGTTAGCTACTGTTGCAGAAGTTTTGCTTCCTCGTTAGTGTTGCATACGCAAATGAGGTCATCCATGTAAAAATGTTTTTGAATGACCTTCGCTGCTTCAGGAAACTCGTGCCCTTCGTCAAGTGAGAGCTGTTTGAGAGTTCGCATCGCTAGGAACGGTGCGGCTTTCGTTCCGTAACTGACTGTGCACAATTGCATCTCTTGCAGTCGACCTTCGCCCGCTTGAACACAAGATGACCTCCAAATGATTTTCTGCAGTGGTTGTTGATCTTCATGGATAAGTATTGTAATGGTACACGAGAGTCGGTACATTTGATACTTCATTCTGCGTGATAGAGGACTAGCCCAACGCCGCGCTGTTTTGAATACGAATCGGTTCAGATAACGTTTGGGGGTTTTGCGTAGCTCAGTGGCAAGTTAGAAAAAAAAAACAGAGCCGACGCTTGGGATGGTTCGAAGAAGTTTACAGGTCAGGTTTTTTTTGTCGCATTCCTGCGAGATCAGAGCCGAGCTGTGTTTACTGTGTGTGCACCGACTTTATGTTGCACTCACAATCCCTGTTACGGTATATACGTCTTCTCAATTCGACTAGTGAGACCCGCTGGTGGGAGGCTAGCGAACCGATACGCTACCGAAACAACGATAATAAGATACACCAAATCAATACCTTTCGAAACCAAGAACTTAAAACACTGCGCCGATGTCGTTGTAGGCTCGAAGGACCAAAAAGATGTATGGGCCACACTGAGGATAGTTGGCTCGTACACCCGAAGTAGTTGATGATTATTTTGGTAGTTAAAGATGAGCACCAAGTAGACACGAGTAGTTTATTTTGCTGTTAATTGGTAACTAAATAATACTATGTACAATAAGGTATACCATAAACTATGAAATGCAACCTAAGATATAAAAAGCAGGTGAATGACGCGCACGGAATATGTACGCGTTGCTAGACCGTACAAACATCATCAAAATCTCCTTTTTGACTTTCAATTTTGAAGACCATTGAAGTATCATCAGCAAACAACACTATGTCAGTTAATTTCTCCACCATGAAAGGCAGATCGTTAATATATACCAGGAATAAGAAAGGGCCTAATATGGAACCTTGTGGAACGCCAATTTAATACCCGATCCATCAGATTTAACGCCGTTAACTTCTGCCTTTTGAATTATTTTGCTTATGTATGATCTTAGTATCCAACGCTTTATTTCTAACTCCATAATGATTTAATTTAATTAATAGCGTATTATGATCAACACAATCAAACGCCTTCGACAGGTCGCAAAAAACTCCGATAGCATCCTGTGCGGCCTCCCATACGGAATAAATATGAGATATAAAGGTAATACCTGCATCCGTAGTCGATTTACCCCTAGTGAAACCGTATCGTTTGGCGTGGAGTTGTTTTGTATGGTTGAAGTGTGAGAGCATTTGATTGAGTATAAACTTTTCAAATATTTTACTTAGTGTTGGTAGAAGATATATTGGTCTGAAATTTGAAGGATCACCCTTATCTCCCGACTTGAACAGAGGTATCAGTTTACTGTGTTTCATGAGGTCTGGGAAAGCCCCATAGTCAACACATTTATTGAATATACAAGCTAAGTGTGGGGCTATAACTAGAATTACTGAACCAATGTCTTTGACTGATATACCCACAGGTCTTCCGTATTTTTTAAGTTAAGTAATCTTAACGTTTTGACAATGTCCTGGGGATATTCATGATGAAATTTTAAATATACCTTACTGACGCTAGTGTTATTTTTTAATAAAGTCTCTGCTTCATATGGAGATGAATTTAGACGATCTGTTGTGAGTAAGGATACATTGGTGAAGAATGTTTCAAAAGCTCGAGCAACATCAGCGCTGGATTTAACAACATCATCTTTAGGCAGAAATCATTGTCCCTTGGTATAACTTTGCCAGTTTCACGGTTTATTATTTGCCAAACTGTTTTCATTCTATTATTTGAATTTTGTATTTTTCTATTAATGTGTAATGTTTTTGCAGTTCTACAAACCAACTTGAAAGTTTTGAAATATTTTTTAACATAGTCATGAAATTTTCGATCAAAGTTATAGGTTTTTTGTTCATAAAGGTCATTTTTTTTTTTTTTTTATTTCATTTTATTGCAATAAATTACAGTATAGTATGATGTTTACAAAAAATGTGGAACAAGTGTAATTTTACCGATAATGGCATAGCAATTTGATAATTTAGAATTAGTATAATAGATAATAATAACATTAGGTACATTATTTCATAGCTCATTAAATAATAAATCAGTAAAATTTTAGCATTAGATCAATAATCAGTATTGAAAACTATTTACAATTTTCATAATATTCGTTCAGATTGTATGGGCACATAACAAGTAGATATTCCTTTAATACCTTGAGGAATCGATCACCAGGGAGAAGCTTGATATTTTTTGGTAATTTATTGTATACAGAAACTGCTGCATGGCTAGTACTTTTACTGTGAGATGTCGTTCTACAGAACTTAACTTCGAGATGATGCCTGAAGCGTTCTTTTAACCTACCACACTTACGTTCAGCGCTGATTGGAAATTTCTCTGGAAGATGCCTAACTAATTTGCACAATTCAATTATGTAGAGCGCTGTAACCGTGTGGATTTTTAGTTTCCAAAACAGATCGCGACAAGACACTCTGTTTGATTTGACTCCGCTTAAAATTCGAACACACCTCTTCTGTAAAATGAAAATTTTGTCTAACTCAACACTTCCTCCCCACAGCACCAAGCCATAAAGAAGTCTGGAGTGAAAGTAGGCATAATATGCCTGTAATAATGCATGTGTCGTTGTAATTTTCGACAAGCATCTTAATGCATAGCTAAAACTACTTAGTTTCCCCGCAAGGACCTCAATGTGCTTCTTCCAGTTCATATGTTCATCTGCATAAATTCCCAGAAATCTCGCGTGGTCTACTAGTGAAATTTTAGTATTATCCATTGTGAGATCAAGTTCCAAACGTGAAGTGTTGTAGTTTCGGAAATGTATCATTTTGGTTTTACTTGCATTTGTTTTTAGTCCTACAGACCGTAACCATTCAACAAGGGTATAAATAGTATCTGATATTTCATCTGATAACTGTGTTACATTTCTTCTTTCGAATTTGAAAAAAACCGATAAATCATCTGCGAACATTGTTAGTTTTTTATTAACGAGCTCAGGTAAATGATTTACGTACAGTAAAAATAATAACGGCCCCAAAACACTACCCTGCGGCACTCCTTTCCTGGTTTCTGTGCTTCGAGATTCTGTAATTGACAGTGTTTTAGTCCGAGAATCGACCAAGGGAAGTATCACACTTTGTTTTCGATTGGTCAGATAAGATTTCAGCCAGTTTAAACAATTTCCCCGAATACCGTAACGAATGAGAATAGCTGCCAGGACTTGATGATCCACATAGTCAAATGCTTTGGACATATCTAATAAAACCGTTACAACATTTGATTTACTATTAAGAGAGTCCGCCACAAAGTCCATCATGTCAAATACCACATCTACCGTACACTTACCCGGTTGAAAACCGAATTGGCTTTTGGACACTATGTTAAACTTAAACAAAAAAATTGATAATCTAATTGAGTAAAATTTTTCAAAAATTTTTGATAATACTGGCAACAGGGCTATAGGGCGATAATTGTGAACATCCATTCTACTATCACCTTTGTGTAAAGGTTTAATGTGAGCTTTTTTTAGTCTTTCTGGAAATTTTCCTGTGGCTATTGACAGATTGACCAGATGGACAAAAGCATCAGCTATAACATCGATAACATCTTTAATAATAGTAATTGGTAAACCGTCATAACCGCAAGACCTTTTATTATTTAAGTTTGATACAAGCTTTAGGAGTTCCTGTCTAGATATGGGAGTGATGAACATAGAGTTTTCATGAAAACTGGGGAGTTTAATATTATTAAATTCATTTTCACCACGATTAGAACTATTTGTGGTAAAGTAGGAATTGAACAAATTAGGAGCCTCCAACTCATTTTCGACAATTTTGACACCATCGGTAAGTCCTACAAAACTCTCAATTTGTTGAGATGTTTGCCCCTTGACTGTTTCATTCACTATACTCCAGATAGTCTTAATCTTATTTTTGGAGTTCGTTATGATACATTCATTATTTTTCTTTTTTGCATATGCTACAACTTTGTGCAAAATCGAACAGTATTTTTTATAGTGTTGAGACCGTAAGGACTTCTCTTTCGAATGCTTAAGCTCAATAAAAAGGTCGCGTTTTGTTTCGCAGGATTTCATTATACCCGGTGTGATCCATTTTGGTTTAGAACATTTTTTATTAACTTGTACTTTTTTCAACGGGCAGAACCTATCAAATGCACTTAGAAGCACATCATGAAATATATTGAAAGATTGATTCATATCAAAATTCGTGCATACCGGATCCCAATTTACACTGCTGAAGAAATATTTTAACTCTTCTCTATTTGATTTATTTACATCTCTTACGTGTTTAAGAACACCATCAGTCTGTGATTTAATTAGGACGATGTCCCATGTAGCATTTTGAAGGCAATGATCAGATAGACCTAGATCAATCACGTTAACATTGCGTAAATTTGTATTTGAAATTATATTATCAATGCAGGTACTGCTATGCTCTGTGATACGTGTGGGCTCTTGAACGAAAGGTTTGGCACCAAATGAATTTAGGAGACATAATAATTCGCTAGTTTCCCTTCCATTAACCAATAAGTTAACGTTAAAATCTCCACACAGAAGAAAGTTTCTTTCCATTTTATTATTTAAGTGATTTAAGATATTTTCAAGGTTATCGATAAAATTATCATTATTAATTGTTTTAGGCCTATATGCACAAACTATGTAGGAACCAAATATATTAATTCCACAAACTTCTAATATGTTCGAAATGGAAAGTTGTTTTATTAAGGGAAGTTCATCGAATTGTAAGCTATTGTGTACAAAAATACAAACTCCACCTCTACTATTTCGACTCTCACGGCAAAACGAAGAAGCTAGACAAAAACCCCCAAATGAGATCCTTTCGAGATCATCTTTCACTCGGTGGTGTTCCGTCAGGCATAAAACTTTGACATAACGCCCATCTTCCGAGTGAAGCCATGCCTCAAGTAAAGCTTGCTTTCTATCATTTAAGCTTTGTATGTTTAAGTGTGCTACTGTTATGCCTGGCTGTGAAGATTTTCTGTTTCCGTTTAGTTTAATTTTATTCTCGAAAAAAATCATCCCTCTTAGTTACGGTAATGGCGCCTGTAGAGCGTTTTATGGCTCTTGTGCTGAAATAATAAGGAATTGTACCTTTTCTGGGAATTTTGGAAGTCTTTTCTAGCAGTTTTTGTTGGTTTTTCAATTCCTGTTGGTGGAAATAAAAAGATATGGTGCCGACCTTAAAAATGCCGCGCGTTTGTTGTTGGGTAATTTGGCTTCTTACTAGTTTTCCAAAATTTGTTATGAATTCTTCCTTATAATGCAGATAATCAATCTCTATATTTAATTTCTGAGTGAGATCCAATTCATTTTTCAATTCTACGAGATGATTATCTTGGTATTTGTAAATAATCGACTTTGATTCTCTGTTTAATTTATTTGTATGCCAGAATTGGTTACGTTGGACCTCACAAAGAAATACGACATTATGAGTGTCACTTTTTTGCAAAACCTTTTCTACATCAATTTTAAAAGTCGTTGAGCTATCGTCAGGACCGACGATTAGGAGTATAATGTCATTTTCAGCGACCCGTGTGATCAATTCCTTAAAGTCATTAAGAATAATTGGATACAAAGCATGTGGTTTGATAAATGCAGACACTCTATGGGTGTTGCTCCGGTAGTTATCTCTTAGACCCACGAGCTTTAGAGCAATTCCACGTGCACCTTGATCTCCTAGAATATGTATAATAGGCTTGTTTGACTTAGAGGTTGGCGAGTGCATGTTTTTTGGCTTCTCTTTGAACGACTTAGATTTATTGATTGATGGAAGTAACGTTTCCATTATTTCATCCTTCTCGACTGCGACGATGCCCTGATCGGACATTATCACCGTACATTTTTCTGTGGTTTTAGGGCTGGTTTGTTTGAGACTAGCCTTTGGTGTAGACTCTGATTTCTCGAACACGATTTTTTTCTTAGTCTTAGTCTGTGAGGAGCTAGAGTTCAGGGAAACTTGTTTTGGAGTAGAAGTGGTGATACTTGAACTTAGTTTCAGTAGTATAGCAATTTTTTTGTTTAATTCTTGAACGTCTAATTTCAATCTAGTGTTTTCTTCATTCAGACTGACAATTTCTTCATGTGCGCTGTTTAAATCAATGTTCATGGCAGCAATTTGTTCTTTTAAACTTTGTACAAGAGAATCGTCCATTTGTACTGCATTTGGAAGGCTTCTTGAAGTTGTATCTAAAAAACTTGAACTCTTATCCAAATCACAGGTAGAAAGATCTTCCATCGAAGTCATTCTCAGTAGAGGGCTCGGTTGGTCGAGGTTTGTTATATTAGGTTTAGTGGTTTTTGGTGTTAGGCCGATGCTTGAAGATGCCTGTTCTATGTTACACGGTAATTCCTTTCGTATATTCTTCTTCAAATTCCTTCCACGGCCTATAGTAATATTCGCACATGATTCACACTTCCATTGTTTTTTCGTTGGATACAATGCTGAATATTTGGCGGAAGCAATGTTTAAGCATTGATAGTGAAACTGTTTTTTGCATGCGATGCATTTAAGCAAATCACTGAGTGCTATTATTTTACGGCACTCTTGACAATGCATTTTCAGAGGCGATCAGTGGTAAAAATAAATAAAAGGCAGGTGACAAAAGTGGTGCCAATCAGTCTCGAACCCGGTCTCGTAAAATCACAGTTCTCTCAACTCGGCTTCTTAACCGACAAGCCAGTACGTCGTGTAGTTATAAGTGCGAAAATATTAAACAGTTCGCTCAATCAGACAGTTTAACGATGATAAGCAAATTCTCGGAGCGTAAGTTGGACTTTGCCCTTTCTTTGTCTCACTTTACGATAGCACACAACCGTTGTAACGGTTCACTTTCAACGTTTTATCTTTTATTGTGACAATTCGATGCACTTTAATAACTCAGTTAATAACTTTAATTCGTGACTAAACAATGTATATCATATAAGATAACTCTACTTTTACGAATTCCAAACGTTGCCCAGTCATTAAATTTAGATTTACCGTTGTAGTCACTGACTTTCTTTAATTTAAAAACTTAATTGAATTCTGTCTGAATAATGTTGAAGAAGTCTGAGTAGATTTTGTTTGGGTTCTGTTCATTAAAATCCGGTACAGAAAAATTTATATCTAAGTTTTTCGTATATGTCTCTAGTCTATGGGATGTAATAGGCCTATAAAATGATGGACCAGTCTTATCCTTAATAGCAATTGGGAATGAAACTGTTTGACCACTCTGATGGGTAGTTAACACAGATATCGAGAGATAGGCCCTTGGCGCTAAGCTTGTATCGTGTCGCCTAGCAATGTCGCCGAAAACTAAGAACACGCATACATTTACACCACTCGTACATCAATCCCTCCGCTTTTATTGGTTAGTGCAATGTTATCACCTATAGTCCGAACACACCTACACTACCGCAGGTATACTATTTAGCCGAGCTAGTGTTGGGACAATGCATGGACGGCGTGTATCATCGATCAATGATAATTTATAGATACTGGTATAGAAAGTCGTAAACAATGCCGGGTTCTATAAATAAAATAGTAAATTGTTCGTAAATACGACATATTTATACGACATACGACATAAGAGACCCCTTTGCCTCTCTCCTTTTTTCAACAGAATCCTTACAGCTAGAAAGAGAGGCAAAGAGGTTTCTGAAGGTAGAATAACTGTGAACTCTTCGGACCTGACTGAAAGCATCGGAATTTCCGATCAATACTTATAACACCCCATTATCCATGTCGGGCGAGGTTTTAAACAAAATTAAAATCTAAACTGCCTGTTTGGCAATCATTGGAATAACTAACAATAAACTTACGTATTATGAGTAATAAAATAACTATATTATTACATTAACTATATTAGTAATTGCGGAATGATAAAATCTATCGATTCAAAAACATAATTCTCCTATCACTATCCCCATCACTATATGTCATCTCTGTGTGCGTGTAACAGTTCGCCTCCGTATCACGATGCATCTTTGCTTTCGTACTTAGATAAGTATGAAATATTCATTGCGTGTTAGCTTGGCAATAAGTAGTGAAATTAAGATACAAAACAAGCAATGTATAGTAAACTTAGCGAGAACAACATGACATTGTCACTTTAATGTCAATTCGTGACGAATTTTCCGCGAATGATTTATTTTCGTAATAATGTTTATTTCTTGTGTTTTAAGAAGAAATAATAGTTGGAATGAGACTTACAAGTGATATGTGACACCGGCGTTCTTGGAGTTCACAATCTCGCTTCTATTTTTTGCACAGGTCGGCATTTTCGAAAAACAACGGAAATTAATTCGTCACTGCGGTCGCCCGGTGACTATCGAGAATTTTTATATCAAACCTGTCGGAGATACATTTGTTCGCACGTGCCACGCCCCTCAACCTATCTCTCGATATCTGTGGTAGGTAAGCAGTTAATAAACTTTTACTTGTGAATGCACAGTCACAAAAAACGTTATCTAAGCGAGTTTGGTTGGTAAGTGTAAATCTAGTCGGCTCCAAAAATACATGACATAAATAAAACGATTTGAATAAAGTTATTAATCGTTGTTTCATTGTTCCTACAGGCAAATCTACATTAATATCGCCATAAATTAACTTTTTTCTGTTATTACATAGTTTAGAGAGGGCTTCCTCCATAATTTACTCAAATATTTCGAATTTTCCATGGCCTTTTTCATCCCTCGGTGGCCTGTAGACACAACCAATAATATGGCTATCTAACTCAACACAGGATACCTCTATTTGTCTTTCAACAGTAAGTGCAAGAATATCTTTCTGTTGTTTCACCTTAATAACTCTAAATCACTAAGATTAAAGAACCACCTCTATCAGCAGTCTTTCTATTGTAACAACTGACAATTTTGTAATTATTTATGTTAAAAGACATAATATTTTCCTTCAACCAGTGTTCTGTAACACAAATAATATCAATGTCAGAATTTTTTAGAAATAATTCTAATACAAGTTCTTTGCCAGTTAGCCCCTGGATGTTTTGATGGGTAATATTTAACTGGGGCTTACATTTTGACATATTTAGTGGCTCTTGTATGCTAGAGATTTCCTCTATTGTCTTATGAACTAATTTAAATTACTTGAAACAGATTCCAATGTTGCAGGCAAAGTATGATTAACAGGTGCATTCCCAATAGGGGTGCATGTCATATTACTCTTAACATAAGCTGATGTCAAGTTGAACTTAGTTAAACCAACTATAGCAGCTGCGTCGCATATATTATAAGCTAACAATGTAGCTACTAATTTTCTATATTTATTGGACAGGAATAATGTATCCTGTGTCAGAGTAAAGTTATGAATAAAATTATTCATGTCGAAATATAAAATAGCATCGCTATGATGACAAGTTAAATTAAATAAATGATTATTCATTCTATGCACAGATTTGCATTTCATCCTACTATGTAAGTCTAGAAGTGTTTCAACACTTTTATTCAAATCATTCCGACTAATGTTAGAATGATTTCCCACCATAATTACAATAGTGATGTACTCATCATAGATACTGCGACTAATTATCTTCACAAGATCTACAAATTAACTATTTGGACAGCAAATGTTCGTTACTTTTTGGTTAAGCCGGTAATGTAATAGAGGCCCAAATCCTGCACCTACTTTGTCGGAGAACAACAGAGTTTTTTTCTGAGCACAGTATTTCAAAATGTCGATCATTTTTACAGACGGAAAATAAATGGTACCTATATTATGTTATATTATAACCACATAATCGGAACATGAAAAGGGGAGACAAGTGAGCGAGCGTATAATAGAGAGTATTTTGAAGAAAATATTCAATCAGAATAAATTAAAGTCAATACCAAGACAGTACCAAACCAACCAAGACAAGACACCAAACGTTTACTTTGAATATGAAATTCCAATTATTAGCCAGTAGCCACTGTCATGTCAGCTATACAGCGGAAACACAACCATACCGCGATGCAGGATATACCCAACGATCATATCGGTAAACATATATACCCAAGATACAGCATCAAGTTCAAAAATCACGTCAAAACCTGTCCTTCGCTCGATGCGAGTGTGTGCGTGTGGTAGCCAAACATTAAACCAAGTATTGTACCTAAGATCATACTTAAAGTTTTTGATATACTACCCTATGACGTTAGACATACCGTTGCAACGCGTTGTATTTCCAATGCCAGTGTTAGGCGGTTATGATATTTCAAAATGCGAGCGCATCGTGCCTCATAAAATGTATTGCCACCGGCTCACAATGGAACAGGGCGTCTGTGGAGTAGTGAAATAGCCAATGTTAAAGTTATATAGTTATAATAATTTGTAGGTATGCTTTTAGCAATAATCGAAGATTACTCATATCATAACATAAGACAGAACTAAGCTGTAACTATAAATACCCTTTATAAAGGAACCCTTCGTGTGCGAGTCTGACCTCATAATTTATAAATTCATATTTTCTTTATTGTACATACACAACAACATACAGAAAATGTTATATCCAATAAATAGTACACAAACGCGAGCTTAACTCTAATAAGAGATCAAACTCGATATGACTAAATAATAATGGCGGATTTTATGTTTATGATTGTATGTAAACACTATGTTAAGCAAAAATAAAAATAGGCGCCAAAATTTCTCAACACAACATGTCAAAAACGACTCCATTCATTCGGCGAGGAACTTTGTTCCACCCAACGCATTTATTGAAATATTTATTCTAAAATTACGTTATTAGGTGAGATTGAGGGTGAATTCAGCCCCAATTACTTTACGTTATAAAACTTATAATTGTTACTTACCGAAAATACGACACACCATGTTTTTTCAATATGTGATTGAATCGTTTTTAAACTTTTTGACTGAGCATTTCGGCATGTTGTCTCGATAGCAAACCGCGCGCGACTGCTAGCGAAATTGTGCATTCTCGGCATTTGTGCACTGTTTATTCGAGACATATTTCGAGCGCTGACGCCATTAAACCTATGAAACTATCCAGAACATTTCAGTAGTGCATTGATACATACAAAAACGAGGGCTGAAATCACGGAATATTTTGATTTTTCCTGGCATTGTAGACTAAACACTGCTCTTGTTTAAAATTACAAGAAGCTTGTAGAAGTACTTTAGAGTTTTTATGATCGGTGAGTTACAGTCATTTTATTACAGACTCACTGACGTCTGTGATAAAATGACGGAACTTTGAATGGCTGTCGGGTCGAAAATACCCCGAAGTGATTTCTGTAAAGGATGGTACGGCTGGTCTTCTTTGCTCGACTTGGCGGGGGCACTGCCGTGCCCCCAGATAAAACCGTTTGAAAATGAGACCAGCTTTCAACAAGGTTGTGTAATGCTCTAATATATGGTATTCCTCTACATAAAACAACTTTAATGGTGTGATAAAAATAACGTATTTTTTTTCTTCTCAGTGGCACAGAAGGAATCGAGAACTACTTAGAACTCAAGACCATTACCATAAAGTTGCCGAAGAAATCGACAGTTTAAATTTTGTTCGATATGTCAACCATATTCATGTTATTTTATGAGCAGGTTTGTTAATTATACTGTTTTTGTTTCGAATCAGTTTTTTTTTTTTTTTTTAAATTGCATTTAAATATGGGGTTGAAAATGAAAAGAAAAAAAACAAACAGCTTGACGGATTTTAATAAATGAGGTGTCGTCGTTGGATATGTGAAGACCGTGAGAGTGACATTGGCTATATAATTTTGGTAAAGTCAGTAGATAGGTCAATTTTAGATCGCAAAGTTATTGGTGCGGCTGCTTTCATACTCCATGTAAGGAACCAGGTGCATTTCTAAGTTTGTATGTTAGAAGTTTGACTATTCACTTAAATTATATAGCTTATGTCAAGCTCACGGTGTCCAAAAATTGAAATCGGTTGAGAAATGCGGCCTGTAGAGGAGAAAAGCCGGACAGGAAATCCAGAGAAGCATTTGTGCCCAAGACGCTTCGCTCGCTCGGTCAAAAATTCATCCCAAACAGCTAGACGGATTTTAACAAATGAGGTGACGTTGGACTAGTGGAGTTTGTGAGAGTAACATAAGTTATATAATTTTGGTAAAAAGATAACAGATAGTAATTTTGATGGCGAAATATAGTTTACAAAGTTTTTGGTGCGACTATCTTCGTAGTCTATGTACGTAACCAGATGCATTCATAGGTTTGAATTTGTAGGTATTGAAAGAAAATACAGTCGGGTTATGTATTTGATTTTATAATAGTTTCACTTGTTCATCCGATAAACTTCAAAGGGTCGACAGTGTGAGAGGGTGGTAAATAATGAAAAAAAAACGCAAATATCCTGTGTCGCTCGCGAGGTCTACAATTCATAGAGCCACTGGGGTTATTATTTTCTCATACAAAGTACATGTATTTATCTTCTATTTAAGAATCCGAATTTAGGAGTATAAATATGGAAAACGAAGATTTTTAAGCAGTTACGGTAAGTGTCCTTACATGTTCAATAGGTTTAAATAAATATTATGTTTTGTACACTTTTAAATTTTCGAGCTTTGATCAAAGTGATGATAATCTAGTAAGTCCTGCCCTTGTCCCAAAGCTCCTAATACTAACCCAATAAAGTTTCATTAATACAGAAATTGATAAAAAATGTTGTTATCTTCATATTTGATGGGATTAATAGCAGTTTATGTGACTGCTATCATAATGGAGGGCATTAATACTCGAGAGTGGGTTTATGAAACGAGCCGAAGGCAAGTTCCATGATAATATCACTCGAGTACAGTTGCATACACAAGTTTATCTTCACACGCTCTCTTTGATGTGTTCAGGAACCGCATATTTGACCGGCATTGTGGCATTGATCATTGCTCTGCAGTTTAACATTATGCTGGTCTTGACGTGCGGTTTTTAGACGCAGTAAAGTGGGTTTATGATACGTGTGTAGATAAAAAAAAATAAAAAACTCATGAAACTACATAATTTGATGAAAGCGTCTTAAGGAGGTCTTTAAAAAAGATGCTGTTTAGAAGATGTCTAAGTTTTATGTTTATGATCTCGATAATTACGTTTTAAACATTTAAATATTTACATACAGGCACATAAAGTGCTTCTGGCCCCACACTAGGATACCCAGTGTCCTGGGAACCAGAAACAGCGACGTCCATACCTACATATAAATATCCAAGACCTGGCGTTTTTTTTCTGTGTCCCCAGCCGGGGATCGAACCCGGAACCTCTCACATGGTAGGCAGAACAACATCCGCAGCACTAACTACGAAATGATAACGGATTCTAATAGATAAATACGTCTTACCGATACAGATATTCCCACCGATTTGGGCGCTCGCTGTCGGCTTCATATTCCGATCTACTGATTTACGAACTTACTTCGAAATACCGAAGAAATATAATTTCTCCGAAAATACCGAATCCTCTCAGTGTAAGCAAAATTAAGTTTTGAAGTAAAAATAAATCTATGAAAACGGATCATTCAGATAGAAAGGCTTCCGAATTATGCATCGATATTCAACGCTGCACGATTTTTGGTTTCCCAATTTTCCAGCACTGGGTAGATACTTAATATTACCATGCACACAAACGGAGTGTAACTACCAAATTAGCCTTTATTTTTAACGATTCCACTGTCTCACTAGAATATCTCTGAATATACTATTATTTGCGATAATATTAAAAGAGATAGGTATCACAAGTTGTCCCCCAGAACAGTGACCTTGGCATTGCTAACCATTCGAATTGTCCGAGTCATGTTAGAACGATTATTTATACTATATATTTAGTTTACAAAAATATGCTGTATCATGTTGTTTACAAGATACATAACGTGTTTTGGCCAATCTACACCTATACAGGATGGACCATTTGAAATGGTCAGTAATCAATGGGAGAAATAAGAAACTTAAAGAGTTAATAGATTTTGCTGCATCAACTGCATCATGCTATTTCAAAATAGCTATGTCCAAAGCGGGTTATCGATAAAACCGGTCAAATGCGAGTGTGACTAGCACACAAAAGGTTCCATCCATCCGTACCCAGTATCGAGAAAAAAGTGCCGAATATAGAAGTTTATTACATTTTAACTGTTTTTGTTAGCATACTTATACACACAATTTTACATTTTGTAAAAAAATAACTGCATGTTACCCGTTCATCATGATTCAGTACAGTGAGCTGTGACAGACGGACGGACGGACGACAGAACGTTAGTAATATGGAACTCTAAAGACAAACTACGCTGTAGAAAAGACTCAAGTCAACTCGACGAATAAATTACGGTTTTTTGAATCAAGCAGCTATTTGTGGAACTAATTTTCTACATACATAATTTGGTCAACGATACCAAGCTATCGCGTGGTTTTTATCACATCGGAGCATATACTTAAAGATACAGGTTTTCTGTTGTTATTCATTAGTGTCAGTCGAGTTCTCGTATATGTGGGTTGTAGGCAGTGAACAAAATGACGAAGGTCCAAATTAAATACACTAAGGTAAGTCTCCTACCACTGTACAGTAAGAAAAATAAATCTGTATAGGAATATAATATAACGAAGTGTCCTATTATCAGTTTGAAGTATGTTGGAAAATTAAACATATTAGGTACCTACCTGGCTGCGGTAAAAGATGCACTGGAAATGTAGGTTAAAGTAAAATAAAATAAAACAGTGAAATAAAATGTAGGTATTGAAGTAACAGAGTGACAGTGAGTGATGCTGTTCAAAATTTATGATTTGAGGGATGATATTTTGGAATAATTTGAAGTACAGATAGTAGCTAATAGTCAATAACAAAGACATATTTTTATTTTACCTTCCCATTCATACACTTGTGTGGGTGGGTAACGAACTATCAATCACACCAATTACAATGAATACTTCGCTGACTAAAATAAAATGTATAAAATGTCTCTGAAAAAGTTGCCGCAATGCGATAGAAAGCCGATTGGCCGCTAATTGTATACTAGCACGTTTTTGAATAAATCATCTTCATTAAGAATTTGTTACCGTTTGTAGTTGTTCATCAACAACGAGTGGGTGGATGCTGTCAGCAAGAAGACGTTCCCCACGATTAACCCTCAAGATGAGACTGTCATCACCAGAGTGGCCGAAGGCGATAAGGTAACATAGCGATAAGGTCTTTTATATATCTAATCTACGTACACCCCGAGAAAAAACTAACTTAGTCTACACTTTTGATAACATCGTTCCGTTTTCTCGGACCTTCGTGTAAGTAATGTTTAATATTTTACCCAATTACGGCAAAGCCAAAAGGAAGTGTAACACAATTTGTTTTAAACTCTTTTTTATTAATTCAGTTGGGTGGTTTTTTACAAATGGGAATAAATCCTTGGTATTCGCATTCTTATTTACCCGTGCTAATTATTTTAATTTTCTTGTTATTCTATCTAAAGCTGGGTATTTACAGTAAGTTGGACTGATCAAATTGGACTGACGTCAGATAGAACCGATGACTCCAAATAAATTTCCCGCTCACTGGCATCAAACATAAAACTGGCTTTCATTTCTCGATCGACAGGGCCGAGATACCTATCTCTTTCTTCATGTTAAAAAATACCGTCTATTTATTTTAGGTGGGAGACTGGGTACACAGACAATTTCTTTATTTATATGTATTCAATTAATCAATCTCTTTATTTGACATAATAAATAAATATAGTAGGATCTTACAAAAATCGAACTTGGCGTATACTAAGCTCAACAAGGCTTGTGTTATGGGTACTAGAAAACGATATATTTAATAGAGATAAATACTTATGTAAATACATAGAAAACATCCAAGACTAAGAAACAAATATCTCCTATCACAATCTTATTGACCTCTCTTATAAGATAAAGCCTCCCAAGCGTGCAGCTAAATTCCTTGACATTCGTAGCTTCAAGGGCATGGATATAACCTCCCTTAATTCAGACGCCTCTTCTGTCGACTGGTCGCCTGTCTACGGTAGTGAGACCATTGATGACAAAGTACGGATCTTCAACTCTATTGTCCTGAGCTTGTTTGATAAGCATGCTCCGGTCAAGAGGGTTAGAGTTAAGCATCTCCCTGCACCATGGCTTACTGACACCATTAAGGGTCTGATGGCTAAGAGAAACCGTGCCAAGTCTAGATATAAGAGGGATCCGACCGATGAGAATCTTTTAATTTTGAAACGCCTCCGTAATCGTTGCACTCGCCTGTGTCGTGATTCTAAACGCCGTCATATCTACGAATGTGTCGAGAGCTATACTCCAGTACAGGTCTGGAAGTTCCTGAAGACCCTTGGTGTTGGTAAGTCCCGGGACTTGGCAGCCGGAAATGTCGATCTCCGGGGTCTCAATAGTTTCTTTGCAACTCCCCCTGTCGCGATGGACCCCCTCGTCAAGGATGCAACCCTTCGTAACCTGCGGTCCAAGGCAACAGCCTTCAACTCAGCATTTAATTTTATCCCTGCCGGAATCGGCGCAGTAAGGAGGGCAATACTAGCAATCTCGTCGAAGGCCATAGGTGAGGACAAGATCTGTTCTCAGATGATAACAACTATCATTGATGTTCTGTTACCTCTCATCACCCACATAATTAATGTATCGCTTGACCAATGTTGCTACCCCAGCCAGTGGAAATTGGCACTTGTGATTCCCCTCCCCAAAACGTCCAATCCCGCCTCCTTTAAAGATTTCCGTCCCATTTCTATTCTGCCTATCCTCTCCAAAGTCCTGGAATCAATTGTTCACTCCCAACTCTCCTCCTACCTTTCCTCAAAAATGTTACTGAATCCCCACCAATCAGGTTTCAGGCCGGGTCACAGCACTACCACAGCACTGCTCAAAGTCACTGACGACATTCAATTAGCTATGGATCAAAAGCAGCTTACGGTCCTTACACTGCTTGATTTCAGTAGCGCCTTCAACTGCGTCGATTTCGATATACTAGTTGAAATTTTAAAGTCACTTAATGTCTCCTCGCACTCTGCTCGCTGGTTTGACTCCTACCTGAGAGACCGCCAGCAACGCATTAAGTCTGAGGAGATCTCAACGGACTGGTGTGATCTCTCCGCAGGTGTTCCGCAGGGAGGCATCCTTTCTCCTCTCCTCTTCTCGGTATTCATTAACTCCATCTCTGACGTTCTTACCTCTTCTTATCATCTGTACGCAGATGACCTTCAAATATATCGGCACTTCTCTCCGTGTGATGTGAATCTGACAGTAGAGGCGTTGAACGCTGATCTCGATAACATCAAGAAAAGGGCTACCTCATATGGTCTGCTTGTCAACCCGGGCAAATCGCAGGCCATGATTTTGGGTACTCGTCACTCTCATAACCTAGTTCAGAAAATGCCCGTCGACCCTATAGTGTATGATGGTAACATAATTTCATACAGCGAGAAGGCCAAGAATTTTGGGGTTGTATTTGATAAATTGTTGTCCTGGTCGCCCCATGTTTGTGAGGTCAGCAGACGAGTCTTTACGTCATTTCACTCCCTACGGAGATTGCAGCACTTCCTGCCGCAGCAGACTAAAATCACCCTTGCCCAGTCCCTCCTACTACCTTTAATCGTCTATGCGGATGTTTGCTGGATCGGTGCGAACGAAGAACAACTGAACAAACTCGATCGACTTCAAAACCTCGGGATTCGGTTTGTCTTCGGGCTGCGCAAGTATGACCATGTCTCACAGTATCGCAAGGAGTTGGGGTGGCTTCCGATCCGATTTTGTCGTGATATGCACGTTATTTTCTATCTGTTCAACTGTTTCCGAAATCCCCGCCACCCCTCATATCTTCGAGAACGTTTCCAGTTTATTTCCTCCAGGCATAGCAACCGGAGATCCCACACGATGTCTCTTCTTTCTACTCCTCGGCATAACACTGCCGCTTACAAACACTCGTTTAGGTTAACGGCGATCCGACTGTGGAACGCACTTCCCTGCGCTATTAGAGATAGTCCCTCAATTTTCACTTTTAAGACAAGATTGAAAGAGCATTTCCTTTCTCTTTCGTGATAGGTACTTTTATATATGTATATATAAGTAGTATATGTTTGATATATATTTTATTTTTTGCTTTTGTATTTTATTTAGTGTAAATCATTTACTATATCATTTATTTTATTTTCATTCATTCATTTTTTTATTATATCATTTATTATGTTTTAGTTGTAAACAATTAGATGTGTACAGTTTTATTGCGCACTAGACTCTCCTGTTGCACAATTTTTCCTGTCCTGCCTAGGTTTGCTGGTAGAAATCTCTCTTTAGAGATAAGCTCGCCTTTGCTCAAAAATGTTTTGTTACCTTACTATTAAGATTTCTGTGCAATAAAGAATAAACGGATAAAGAGAAATATTCTTACTCATCACACAAATATTTGCCCTTACCGGGATTCAAACCCAGGACCGTCAGCTTCGTAGGCAGGGTCACTACTCGCTAGGCTAAACCGGTCGTCAACATATTGGACATATTTATTTTTGTGTATGCCATATTTGTTAGAGGGGGAATAGAGTCATACCTTATGAGAAAACAGCTGCGGTGGTGCGGACACCTCAGACGTATGATAGAGAAAAGATTGGCCAAGCGCAATTTATACTCAGAGTTGGAGGACGGGAAGCGAACTCAAGGCGGCCATCTCTAAGATTCAAGGATGTCATTAAACAACATATCAAAAATGTGAAATCGATCCAACCACATGGGAAGAGAAGGCAAACAACCGACCTGAATGGAGACTGGCTGTTCAACGCAAGGTGTTTCAGTTTGTTCAGGTGTTTCAGTGAAACGCAGAGCGGACCTTGATGCTAAGCGGGACTAAATCAAGGCCAGACCACCTACGGCCAGACATGATTACAAATACTTTCGAGGAATACTGACTTCTGCCACAGCTTCTGCCTTATATCAGCGCACGTTCAAAGCCAAGATAACATAAAACATAAATATTTACATAAAGGCACATTGCTACATGAGCCCTATCAGGGCACACCAACGAAGCTGAGACTGTAAAAGGTCATGACCATCATCATTTATTAGAGTTCAACGTCAAATATTCTGTCAATTTGTTATCATCACCTTTTGCTACATTCCACACCATCCCTACCATTGTATAGTGGTACGGAACCCTTCGTGCGGGAGTTTGACTCGGACTAGATCGTTTTTTTTTTACTACCGATACCTCCCGATATAACAAGCTTTTTCGGGACTAACAATGGCTCGAAACTGATAATACTGCAACAAAACATCCAAAGTGTTCTCCCAAAAAGTATGATAATTTGGGGTAACGGAATAGAAATTAACAGAGTATTTACTGCCCAAAAAATGTGTGCGTGCTATTTGTGGTATGGCACCGTATGAGTCTTGTAAACAAACATTTAAAAGATTAAACATATTACCGATACTCTGTCTTTACAAACTTGAAATCGGTAAATTCGTCAAATCAAATCCTGAGCTTTTCTATTTCTCGAGGAATACTAGAAACCCGATCAGGCTCGTATTTAATCAAATCAAGCCAAGAACATCACTGTATTAAAAAAAACTGTTCAGCAATGTGTGTAATTGTTAGCAGCAAAATACCGGATGACATTAAAAAGTTGCCGATCAATACTTTTAAACGTAAATTATTCCATTGGCTTCTGCAAAACTGTTAACACTCTGTTGACGAATTTCTTAACTTCAAGCGTACCTGAAACCGGTCTGGGCTTTTGTTGTTTTTTTTTTTGTTTTAAACAAATAACAATACTAAACTTAATGACTATAGACCTCAAAAATTTGCATGCAGCAATTTAATAGCTGACTAAGGCGTTATATTTGCATAATGATATGAGAACCATCTTTCTTACCCTCGTCTTTGAAAATTTCTCATTTTTTATTTCTTATTTCAATTACTGCACGTCCAGCTGCCATCCTTTCGCCAATGGTCGAAGCTCCAGCTGATGGAAAACGGACTGGCCCGGGCAGAAGCGTACTGAAGTTAGCGGATTACAATGCCGGAAACAATTACCGTCAGTTAAAAAAGTCAATGCAATTTGAGACTCACGGTCGGTTTTATCTGACTCAGTCCAATTTGATCAATTCAAACTGACCGTGAATATACCCAGCTTTACATGAATACCACATACATATGTGTTACAATATATGTTTACTCTTTCTTTTAAATATTCATATATCACAATAAAACAATACAATTAATTTCAGGCCGACGTCAACTTAGCCGTCGCAGCAGCAAAGAAAGCCTTCCACCGCTACTCAGAATGGCGGACCATGGACGCTTCTGCCAGGGGACGTCTGCTCCTTAAACTAGCGGAGCTGCTAGAAAGAGACGCCAAGTATCTGGCTGAACTGGAGACCCTGGATAATGGGAAACCCCTGAAGGATGCCAATGTCGACCTTTACTTTTGCGCGTCTATTGCGAGATTCTTCGCTGGCAAAGCTGACAAGATCCAGGGAAGCACTATTCCCACAGGTAATTATGATGTTGTATTCTTTTTCGTGTGAATCGGTTAGAGACACGAATATGAGTTACTTAATAATGATAGCTCGACTTATAAATGCTTTGGCAGTATGAGGAGGTCTTTTAAAATGTTCCATAGACTCTTATTGAAAACGTGTTATGTTCTTTACTTTCAGATGGCGAAGTCCTGACCATGACGCTAAAGGAGCCCGTAGGTGTTTGCGCTCAAATTCTGCCTTGGAACTTCCCCATCGTTATGTTTATCAACAAAATTGCACCAGCTCTCGCTGCCGGTCAGTGTTGCTGCTATCTCATCGCCAGACATAACTCATAGCAGCTAGGATAGTATTATATATAGTATAGTATTCTTAGGATATGGTCATGCCAGGATCAGGACCAGAATGAAACTATTATGTTATGGTTGCTATTTGGCAGTCTATTGTCTTGTTTAGATGTGATCCAATTTGTGGCAGAGTTCATCTTGACATTAATTTAATAATCTCCTCAGGATGCACCATGGTAGTAAAGCCAGCGGAGCAGACTCCCCTAACAGCGCTCTACGCCGCCTCCCTAATAAAGGAGGCTGGCTTCCCTCCTGGTGTTGTAAACGTCATCAACGGATATGGACCTACAGCCGGAGCAGCTTTGACCCACCACCCTGACATAGCTAAAGTGGGCTTCACTGGTTCCACCGAGGTAATACAAGTTTCGTTACTCCTTGTCATAAATTAAGCACAGCATGCATTATATTTGTATTCTTTTAATGTCTCGGGGAATAGTTACTCCTTCGCGGAACAAACATCGAGAACAAATCTGCATATCAGAGATTTGGTTTAAAGAGACGATTTTGCATAAAAATTTAAATAAATCCTCCACACTTACGAGTATTGGTTATTCGTAAGTGTGGAGGATTTATTTAATTTATTGGTTATTTTCGGTCATATTATTCCTTATATAAGTTTGTTTGTTTTAATTTCAGATAGGTCGTATCATTATGGGTGCAGCTGCAGCAGTCAATCTCAAACGTGTAAACCTCGAACTCGGCGGCAAGAGCCCTCTGGTGATCTTCAACGATGTTGACGGTAATTTGCTATGGCCGTAATATTCCAGATGTAAACACAAGTAGTCAACAAATCTGTTTTTTTTTGTAGAAAACTTATGTGATATTTTTGCTGATGATACTTCACTTATTTTTAAGATTGACAGAAGCCAGAATAATTTTGACGATGTTAACAAAGCAATCACGCTAGTTCTTAAGTGGGTTACCATCGATCGATATTTTTGTGTAAAATTAAAAAAAAAAAACAATGTTTAAAATTCTTGCTACCCAATGTCAGAAGGGATCCCACTTTAAGCATTTTAATGAATGAGGAGCCTTTAGACCTGGTACAGTCGACTAAATTCTTGGGTTTTAATCTAGATTCATAATTGTAGTGGGGTCCTCATACATCGTCTATAGCTGGAAGCTCTGCAGCTTTTGCTTTACTAAAAATTAGACAGTTTACTGATCTAGCCCCTTCAAGATCAGTATATTACACATCATTATGGCATATGGCATTCTGTTATGGGGTAAAGCTGCATACAATCGGTATTTGTGCTACAGAAGAGAGCAATTCGTTCCATATCTTTCGGCCTCTGTGGCGCAGCGGTTGTGGCTCTGCCTACCATGCGAGAGGTCCCGGGTTCGATCCCCGGCTGGGGGTAGTGAAAAAAAAAAAAAAAAAAAAAAAAAACCCACGATTCTCTCCGGGAACGATTTAAGGAGATCAATATGCTTGCAGTGGCTTGTCAATATATATATATGAAAACTTATTGTACGTTCGGAAAAATATTAACAAAGTTGTGAAAAATTACGATGTTTATAATTTCAACACTAAAAATAAAAATGAACTCCTCTGTTGCAGAATGTTAATGGTTCATTTATGAGGAACTGTATACGCTTTTATAATAAGTAACTTACACTACACTTACTTACTACAACGTAACTTTTACAAGCACAGTAATGTAACTTATGTAGTCTGGTAATAAAAGAGTTTCCTTTTCGTGCGAGATTCAGCCATGAATCACCACTTGAAAGGGAAATTTCCTTTTTCAAACTCAAACCATAATCAGTTTACTCATTAGTTTAGTTGATCTAATCATATTAGATTTATTTTTTATTTTTCTCCATGTATGTGAAACTTAAGTGTTTGACTTGTGAAAGTGTATTATTTTTGCCCACTTGCAATAAATTATTTGTGTTTTGAGTTTTGAAGTAGAATGCTTCAGATTTGTTAACAACTCATATTTACTCAAATACAAACAATAATCACACGGACGTACTCCCAATAAAGGGCTACCAGAGTTGCAGAAACACACAATAAACAATAATCAACTGATAGGTAAATTTCGCAAAATGGAGAGAGTATTTCCATAGCTGTAAAAAGAAGAAACATCAGAAATTAATCTGCTGTTTGTTTCACAGTACAAAAGGCTGCTATGTACGCTCACGCTGCAGCTTTCGCAAACGGTGGACAGATCTGTATCGCCGGCAGCAGGACCTTTGTCCAGTCGGGTATCTACGACAAATTTGTCGCGGCGTCAGCTGAAATCGCCAAGAAGAGGACTGTTGGCAACCCCTTCGAAGATGTCCAACAAGGACCTCAGGTGACATAAAATATGTACATAAAGATAAACATTTACATACAGGCACATACATTGCTTCTGGCCCCACACTGGGGTACCCTGTGTCGTGGGAACCAGAAACAGCATCTGTATATTTAGTATTGGTCACAATATTTTCCGCTACATTCCCTAGTTTTTATGATGGACGCCGGCCACCTAATGGAAGACTCAGCAGTTGAGTAAAGTTATGTCTCAACTGCTATGTTTACGCCAGCATTTGGCGAGAGATTATCAGGCAATGGACAACCATTGCCTGATAATCGCTCGCCAATATTTGACATATACAAATATGTCAAATATTGGGATAGGTGATTTAATCACCCAGAGCAAGAAACGGCCAAGTACAGTTTTTTTTTATAAACCTCCCAGAGGTTTCCTTGGTATATAAAATGTAAGGGATGACGTTGTTTGCACAACTGTAACTTAATAGTTATATCCAACAATACTAGGTTACAAACACTTCAAGATCAGAATAATAAGCCCATTGAATGATATGCCCTCGTAGGTGGACAGTGAGATGTTCAACAAGGTGCTGGGCTACATCGAAGCCGGCAAGAAGGGAGGAGCTAAGTGCATCGCGGGAGGCAGCAGGCACGGTAGCAAGGGCTACTATATCCAACCCACAGTGTTTGCTGATGTTAAGGACGATATGAAGATTGCTCGCGAAGAGGTAGTTATCTTAACTTATGCTGAGAATTTGAGCCCTCTAGTATTATGTATTTTGTAGCTAGTATCAGACTGGCCTGACTAACCGTGGCGATTGCTATGCTCCCGGATTCAAGCTCGCCCATATTCTCATTCATGTCCTAATCTACCCTCGGTCGCTACCGTAAATTTACCGAAATCGATGATTTCTTGCCTTATTTTACCAATCATTCATCGCATACCTAGATCGTTAATTTAAAAACTTGCGTGCGTTTTGATGTGCTTAATATGTGTGTCCTTCCTTCTTAGATTTTCGGACCTGTCCAAAGTATCTTCAAGTTCGACACTCTAGACGAGGTCATCGACCGTGCTAACGACACCAACTATGGCCTGGCTGCCGGCGTCCTCACCGATAACCTGAACACCGCACTAACCTTCGCCAAATACGTCCAGGCTGGTACTGTCTGGTGAGTAAAAGAAAAACAGTCTTCTTTCCCAATGACTGTTGTAACAGAACACACTTTTTATTTACCTAAATACATAGTATACATACTAATATTTCTTCTGGCCGGACATTATGATACCCTTTTTCGTAGCTCACTTAAACAGTAACGTCTTCACATAAAACCCGGTATTTTTTCTGCAAGGATTGCCGGGATTTTCACCAAAAACCTCACGCTTGTAAGGCAGAACCTTGACCGTTAAATATATCGCAAGGTGTCTTGGCGCCTGAACTAGGCCACCATCTCTCTCTCTCGCCCATGTATGCATCTCTATTATTCCCATGTGCCGCTACCACTTCAATAGCGAGCCAAAATCAGATTTAGCTCAGTCTCCGTGTTCGTAGTGCTTCGCAGGAATCAATGTAATTTTAGGGGATAGCTTCGACATTAAAACTGACCATGTTGTTTCCCAGGGTTAATACCTATGGCCACTTTGCAAGCCAGTGCCCCTTCGGTGGCTTCAAGGACTCAGGTTTTGGCAGAGAATTGTGAGTATAAGTTATAGTTGCTACTATTGATTTACAAGTTTTCAACTACCGTCGCTGTACTGTAATCAATGTAGATAGGTATAAGAGCTATGGATATAATTCATTGTTTGCTACATAAGTTAGTGTCATAACTACTCATTGATGTATGATTCTAAAGAGAATAATCAAACACAAGCGACGGATTCCTCATCATATATTAATTTATTTTTTATTATAGGGGTGAAGCTGGCGTTGAGCCGTACCTGGAAATGAAGACTGTCACACTCCGCCTGCCAAAGAAGCCAGAAGTTTAACTTAAATCTGCGAAGTTGAATAGATTGTGTACCGAATTTGTATTCCGAATATTTTATTGTCCTCTAACTAACGGTCATGCAAGGTTACCTACCTATTGTTTGTAAACTTAACCCACCACATTTAGTAGATAAGTACCTACTAAGTAAACCTCTGTTTTTCACTCGAGTCAGCAACCCCAATGTAATTGTAAAATCCTTATAAATAAAGTTGTCTGATAACTAAATATTTCTAAGCTAGAATTTAAAATGGTGCTTCTATTCCAAATCTTCTCAGTGAACAAACGAGACCTGAATTTAAATGACAACAGACGACCATGATACTTACCTATTTACGTCTCATAAAATGGTAATTCCAGATTATGCAGTTTTCTCAGTAACTTGGCATAAATGCAACTTGAATAGAACGCGATTGTATGACATTTTCAATTTAATCTTACTTGTAACCCTGACATAAATTTTATTACATATTGCTATATATATTTTTTTTTATTTTATTTTTTTTATTACTATACATTTTAATGATATAATTTTAATGCTATAATTTTAATACAATCTTCTAGAATACAATTTATTTTATTCAACAATTTTATTAAAATCATCATATTTTACGTTGTTAAATGTGTACTTGAGCAAACCGTTGTCTCGTCCGTACTGGCTCTGGCAGAATATCAGCGTCACAGATTCGTCTGTGACATTGCTGAGTCAGGGCCATTTCATTGTCGCGGTACAGTCACAATACCACATAGTTATCCTTACCGTACCTTAATGTTTTGCTTGTATAATTTTATTATTTATTGTTTGTTTTATTTAACTGCTGTGTTTTGTTTTAATTTGCAGATTTTTCTCCTTAAAATTTGAGTTAAAATTATGTATTTGTGTGTGTACCATGTTGCAATGAATAAATTAATTTATCTATCTATCTATCTTGTAGAAAATAGGCACCACTGGTGGTACTGTACTGTTAGACGGATTTATGAAATGAAAACCGCTTTTTAAAAAATATATTTTTACTATCAAAAACAAAACCATAAGCACACAAAATAACAGTAAAAATGGAAAATAGAAAATAGAATGCGATCGTAGAGAGGTTGAGACGGAACTGGGATGCGCGCCGCGCGTGACTGATTCTTATTAATATAAGAATCAGTCAGTTTCATAATTGAAATGAAAAGCTTAGGTAAGATAATAGGGATGCAAACTTGCACTCTCGCCTGTTAGGATAGGGTATAACAGTACGTAACACAGGTAAAACCAAATATAACAGCACAAACCACTGAACCTACACCGTACGTAAGAAATAACATCTCTTGCCATAGACTGAAATATAATCTAGAATTATTACAATTTATAATGCACAGGCTTTGAGTAATAATTGCACAGGCAGCTTAAAGCTGATGAGTGCTGAGCAGTCCAAATTTCAAACTTTTCAGGTATAATTTTAACCTGACTGACTCGCTGACCACTCGGTTTCACAGAAGGTTTTCGCGTAAGTTCTTGTAAACGAGAGCCCTTGGAGTTTCAGTGAGTGCCCTTCAAGGTGGTAGTTCTGGTTCATCGTAAACATGTATTTAATGGTTGTTACGTTGTTGTACCCAGTTAGAATGTTGTATGTTTCTATGAGATTTCACCGTCGTTGCTCTAGTGTGCTCAGTCTTAGCTCTGCAAAGCGCTCCTCATAAGACTTGTCACGGACCTACAACCTACAACCATCTTGGTTTCTCTTCTTTAGACTTTCTCCAGCAGGTCCTTGTCCTTCTGGCAGTTATGACTCCATATTTGGAAGGCATACTCAAGAACGGGCCTGACTCAGTCGTGTAGAGTATCAAAAATAGTTCTTTGTCAATTTAGTCATAAAGATTGGTACATCAAGCGCTTTATTTTATAAATTATGATATAAAGATACCATAGATATAAATAGTTAATGTATATATTTATAAAATTAACTATTTCCCTCATTACTTGCAAAAAGCGCTTGGCGTACCAATTTTTATGTAAATCAATTAGACTCCGACGACACAGGCTTGCCTAGTGTGGGGGTCACCGACTTATCACTGTACCATGTTTTTCATACTGACAATTAAAATTATTTCATTAACATATTTAGTTTGAGATAACGCAAAAAATTAAGCAAGACATAATGTATTTTAAGGTGATACGGAAAATATAGGGCTTTTTTTCAAATCCATTTACTCCACTATGAAGTCATTTACAGATTTGATTTTTCGTTAATGTTTATTGAGTAATTGATGAAGATTCTCACTGAAGGAAAACGCAATTGGATTAAATTTTCTCGATAGAATTTAATTACGAAAATACCTCTAAAATGTTTTAGTTTTACTGTTATTATGATACCTTAACTAATTTCATTGCGGAATTGCATTTAAAATACGTATCATTCAACTCACCTTGAAAGTCTTTTTAACAAAATAGCGTAGTTTATTTTAAAACTATTTTTATGTGGTTTGGCGCTACGTTTTTAGTTTGAGTCGAGCGCATTGTTTGTGCTATCTTTTCTTTCTTTTGTAGAAGTAATAAACGCTGTCACTTTCGTAGATTCGTATTCCTTTCATATTTAAATATATTTTCGTATTACCATTATTTGGCCCACATGTCCAAAATAGATTTTTATGACTATCAAATTGTCAAATGTCCCCATATTGTTATTCGCCAGGTTCTCTCACAAGAACCAGCATTAACGTTTTGAGAATGTTTTATTGCTCTTAGCACTACCCAGGAGAACGTGAAGGGTTGTGGGATCCAAGTAGGTATTGCCTGCGTACGTGAGCCACAATCCCCCATCATAGCATATTTAACTGAGTACACGAGCAATATGTTTAAAGCAATTGTTGGTATAGTTCGCGCCAAGTCTCTTTGTGTTTCGCTCTCTCTCTCACCCCACCTTACCCTATGCACAGCCCTATGCGAGAAAGAGAAGTCACAGCTCGCTCAAACACACAGAAACTTGGCGCAGCTTAGGCTTCTTCCGCACGATCATTTCCGATATGAGAATACCGCTAGGCCACGGACGCTTCGCATATGGTGTGTACGGTTTTAATTAATCTCATATGAAAATAAGAGGATGCTATGTGAGCTGTGTGGTGAGCTATTATATCGATTATAAACAAAAATAAAGAATGCATTTTATATCAACATTCGTCCTACCTCTGTTTGCTCAGTCTGAGACATATGTAGCTATGTGGACATATGGATATGGGCATCCATAAATATACCTAAATGTAGTAATAAGTGCAATGTTTCGCCGTCGCCAGTAAGATTTCAGCTCTTGGATCGGGCGCATGTCTGCCGTGCTTAGACCAGTGTCCAGTATTAAAATAATCAAAAATGGTGAAAGTCGAAGTTAAATACAATAAGGTAAGGGCAGAAATTTAACGAGCAATATAATTGTAAAAAATGTAGCCTATTTGAGTGACGATAGTTCTAGGGGAGGTACTTAGCTAAAGGTTCTTAATAACATTTCATTCAAAACGAAGTTAATAATAATTTGTATATTGAGTATTCTGATAGTTACTTGAAAATTAAATGAGAAAATATTGAACGAAACTTTCATTTTCTTTCTTGAGTGAAAGTTGTTCCAAGTTCCAACCAACATCGTAAAATAGGCCAACTAATTAAAAGTCACCATATATGCCCCAAACCAGTTGTTCATCAACAATGAATGGGTGGATGCTGTCAGCAAGAAGACGTTCCCCACCATCAACCCTCAGGATGAGTCTGTCATCACCAGAGTGGCCGAAGGAGATAAGGTTACAGTTTTAATATACAGTATCCAATGAATATTCGATACCTAGTCGCACATATCTCGTGGTTTAGTAACCTCTGGGTGGCCTTCGAATCAGCCACTTGTCACTAGGCTACGTAAAAATTCTTCTGCATGTCAGTTTTTTTACACTATCTACCCGCTTCTTTTTGCAGTATATATACCTACTGGTTGATTAATGATGTATTTCTGGAATCCATGAAACTGTCTATAGGTATGTGCAATACTATTCCAATGAGAGCCACTTCAGATCAGATCCACTTTCCGATGCATCAACTTCCCAAAAATATCAATATCAACGACGACCCGAACGGCTGAGTCGGCAGTGACCCTGCCTACGAAGCCAAGCGTCCCGGGACTCTTTATTAATCTGTGTCCCGGGTTCGAGTCCCGGTGGGGGCAAATATTTGTTTGATAAGAACGGATGTTTGTATCCTAGCCATGGTTGTTTATCTATCTAAGTATAATATATCTATAAAAGTATGTATCGTTGTCTAGTACCCAAGATACAGGGAATCCTAGTTTGGGGCTAGATCAATGTGTGTAAATAGTGTCCAAGGTATTATCATCTAATCGTTCGTTTCGTTGAAACGGACGGATGTAATTAGGAAAAATCTCGAAGTTTGAGTGGTCACAATATCTAATTTTAAATCTACAGGCTGATGTAGATCTAGCAGTAGCTGCAGCCAACAAAGCATTCCACAGATATTCGGAGTGGCGTACAATGGACGCCTCCCGACGAGGTCTACTCATGACGAAGCTGTCTGATCTGATCGAAAGAGACGGAAGATATTTGGCCGAGCTGGAGACCCTAGACTGTGGGAAACCAGTGAAAGAAGCCGATGAAGACGTATACTGCGCAGTTAGCGTCCTTAGATACTATGCAGGAAAAGCTGATAAAATCCTTGGCAGCAGCATACCCACTGGTAGGTTCCTATACATATAGGTATTGATAGATGGATACATTTATTCATAATGTATAATTAATTCGATTGAAGAGTACAAAACCGCTTATTTAATTCATAAGACGCCTCTTATCGGAATAATTATTATTTACATATTTGAAACATGCGCTCGGATTATTATCACATCAGGCGGATTAAGCGTGATTTCACTTAAGTATTTGTAAACATTTGGGGTCATACGAAAAATAAATTCATATTCAACACTTGTTTAAAGACAAAAATGTATGGCATTTGACGTATGTTTTGAGGACAAACTGTGTTTAATATTTGTTATAGTAATACGGTTCTTGTTTTTATTTCAGATGGAGATGTTTTGACGATTACCTTGAAGGAACCTGTAGGCGTCTGTGCTCAAATTATACCATGGAACTACCCGGTTCTGATGATGGCATGGAAGATCGCACCAGCCTTATCTGCAGGTACCACTCTGTAGGTCCTGAGTCCAACATTGTAGCTTATTGTCTTGTAAACAAGTACCTACCGAGATATCGAGAATCTAGGTAGAAATAAGATATAATGTAATCTCCAGACAGACATAATAAAACCTCCGTAACCTTTTTATTTGACGTGTAAGCAAGCTCTTCATTGCGATTTAATTGTACTCGTGCTAACTTTACATACACGTTTTTTATATTTTTTATATTTGTGCAGTCATTGAATTGCATAATTGACTAAACATACTATATGTTATCATCCGCGGCGGCGGTAAGCTTACGGCCGCTTTCAGCTTTTAATAAGATTTCCGCGTTTTAGTCCATTCTTTTCATCCATGAGTCTCATTATGCTGTCTAGGTTGCACGGTAGTTATTAAGCCTGCAGAACAGACACCGCTCACGGCCTTGGCGGTGGCATCCCTCATAAAGGAGGCTGGGTTCCCTCCTGGTGTGGTCAACGTAGTGCCTGGCTATGGACCCAGCGCTGGTGCCGCCCTGACCCATCATCCTAAAGTAGACAAGGTCGCCTTCACTGGATCTACTGAAGTAAGTCTTTATCAAATATTTGCTATCTAAGGTCATCATGAATTGTTTATCACTGTGTTCGTGCATGCTCGGAATCATGTTGGTTTTTTGTTGAATTTCGCTATAACTTAGTTTCTTATCTCGAAATTCAGGTTGGGAGGCTTATCATGACCGCAGCAGCAGCTGTGAACCTAAAGCGAGTGACTTTAGAACTTGGAGGCAAGAGTCCCTTGGTTATCTTCAATGACGTTGACGGTAAATATTATCAACCATATCATTGTCCTTTGCCTTGCATATTCCTTTGTAGCGTTTTTACCTCAGGTAACTTAGAATTTGCATTAACCATATCACGGTAAAATTGTATTCACTACAAAACAACATTTCCTACATTTCAGTGGAGAAAGCAGCTCAGATAGCCCATGCCGCTACATTCGCCAATGCTGGTCAGTGTTGTTGCGCCGGAACTCGAACCTACGTCCAGTCTGGCATCTACGACCAGTTCGTCCAGAAAGCAGCTGAAATCGCCAAGAAGAGGTCAGTTGGCAACCCCTTCGATGACTTCCAGCAGGGACCTCAGGTACGTCAGATTCATTTATTTATACTTAACGCCTTTTACCATGGTTTAATAGTTGACAGGGAAATTTTAACCAGGATAGCCTAAAGAAAAGCACTCAATTATCTGTAGAGGGATTCTGCGAGAGGATTTCCTTTCACCATAAAAACTATCCATATACCTATTTATGATTTTGAGGTTTTTAATACAAGAGAAATTAATTTCAGATCGACAAGGAAATGTACGACAAAGTGATAGATTACATCAAATCTGGCAAGGAGGCAGGTGCCCGATGCGTAGCTGGTGGCAACAAAATAGGGACCAAGGGGTTCTACATTCAGCCCACCGTGTTTGCTGATGTCAAGGATGACATGAAGATTGCCAGAGAGGAGGTAAAACATTCTCAGCACGTTTACTGATATTGTCCACTTGTACTAATATCTTGCTCTCTTGGCATGTCAATCACTAGATGATCTGTGCCTTGAGTTGTAGTCGCATAGGTCATATAAATATATTTTTTGCGACATACCTACTGATAAAACGATAGATTATTTAAGAAAGCGATACGCATCACCCAATGTTGCTATCAAATGACATTGTGCATATTTGGTGCAGATGAATAGAAGTTTAGAATGCAATGCAATTATAAATCGTAAAAGTTACATTTGGGCTTTTGTCGTCACAGATTTTTGGACCGGTGCAAAGCATTTTCAAGTTCGAGAGCTTCGACGAGGTGGTCGATCGCGCCAATGACACTGAATATGGACTCGGGGCTGGGGTCATCACGAATGACATCACTACTGCACTGAGTTTCGCCAAGCATGTGCGAGCTGGTTCAATTTGGTAATTGTTCTGATTTGATTCTTGAACCCACACCTTTATTTGAAAAAAATACGTTTGAAAGATGTTTACCGATAACAATCTTTAAAAATAACAGCTCAAGTCAAATCTTGTTGATATTGGTAACTATCATACAAACATCCATTTCAAAGGGCTCAAGTCAAATAATTTTGTTGATATTGTTAACTATCATACAAACTTAAATTTCAAAGGGCTCAAGTCAAATAATCTTGTTGACATTGGTAACTATCATACAAACTTCAATTTCGAAGGGCCTGGCAGCTGTTGGAGGCCGTTGAATAGGGGGCCGAATTTCTTACTGATCCTCAAAATTTTAAAGGCTTCTTAATGGCTGATTGGCTCTGAATTTTTTTTGTATTGTTTTCAGGGTGAACACTTATGACCATACCACAAGCCAAACTCCTTTCGGCGGCTTTAAGAATTCAGGCATTGGTCGAGAATTGTAAGTGCAAACCTACGTAAATACTTTACACATTTATGATTATTATTATAACATATTTTTACCATCATCATTATCGTCATACTCAGGCCACATCGACCCACTGCTGGGCATAGGCCTCTTCTCTAAAGCGCCAATCTCCCCGGTCCTGTGCCAATTGCACCCAGTGGGATGATGTCGGACGGTGGATAAAAAGCAGTCACAAAGGTGTGGCCACGGGGAGTGATAAGGCCAGTGGGCAGACCACCAGCCCGATGGTCCGACGATATCATTCTAACCATATGTAATATTTGTTTAAAGAAGTAATTCAAAACACACCAATAAATTTACTTCACACGGACCAGTGACACGCAATATATTGACTCGAACCAGCAGTGAAATACCAGCGTCACAGGGTTTCCTGTGGCATTATGCTGAGTCTGGGCCCTTTTGGTGTCGCGGTAAGCGCACAGGCAACAATGCCACACTAGACCTGACGCCCACTATATTAAGTACGATTACCACAGATACTATAATACTATACAGATTACTGCTAGTTTTATTGTGTGAGTGTGGGCTGATACAGCGAATAAACGTACATTATATTCTATTATTTCTATATTTCAGGGTAAATATACATTTGCTACTAATTCTATGATATTTAAGGTTTCCTACTCTATAATTAAAATAAAGAAAATAATCAATAATCTGGGAAAATATTCACCACATGAAAAATCTTCTCTTGCATCTAGTACTCTACGATAATATCTGCTACCTTCCATTACCAGAGACCAATATTTGTTCCAATCCTTACTTACACTTGCGATATCGTGTCGAAATATAAAATTTGTTTCCATTTCTTTTCAGAGGAGAAGATGGAGTCAACCAGTACATAGAAACCAAGACTGTTACCATAAACCTTCCGAAGAAACCTCAGGTCTGAAAACTTGATGAGAAACCGAAAAGATATTTACTCGTTTTTAACTCTAATTACATTTATACCTTCTTACAAAACTAAGTGATTTATATAGGTAGATGAGATTTTAATAAAAATAAAAATAATGCTTCCGTGTTTTTAATATCGCCAAGATGATCAATAAATAAACCCCTCTAGTCCTAATGATGAGAAACCGAAAAGATATTTACTCGTTTTTAACTCTAATTACATTTATACCTTCTTACAAAACTAAGTGATTTATATAGGTAGATGAGATTTTAATAAAAATAAAAATAATGCTTCCGTATTTTTAATATCGCCAAGATGATCAATAAATAAACCCCTCTAGTCCTAAAACCATGTGTACCTAGATCATGAGTTCATGACAGTCGGCAAGCAACAAAAACATACAATCTCCAATCACCACCCGTAAACGGGAACTACGGAACTAATATATACCGATTGTTCTTCATTGTACTATTCAATTTTAAGTGAGGCCGGCTCTGCCTAATTTTATAAAGATACCAATTACAATGTGGTAGACACCAGTCGTGTCTGCAAGTAGTCATTCATTAGAGCAGATGTCCAAATGTCTAAATCATCTGATGCAGATGCTATAAATAGGTTTATGATGATGAGGAGACTTACCGACAATTTTGTACTGTTTCTCTGTGAGATGGTTGGAAATCATGCCGCAGATGTGAGCTCCCAGGGAGTGGCCCACGCAGGTGATCTTCTTCGCCAGGGCCCCGTTTGTTGTGAGGTAGGAATAGAGCTGGGCCGTGCATTGTGCTGCTAACCTGGAACGTAGTTTGAATGAATCAATTTATATATAACATGGAAAGTCAGATCAAAATTGGGGGAAAGGATGTTGTAATTGAAACTGTTGATCCTCGGTATGATGATGATGCTACGAACATCTCTTATTTAGCTCACAAAATACTATTTCGGCCCCTTCCAGAGATTTCGATTATCTTGTTCTGAAACTGGTTGAAGTTGAAGAAGTAATACCCATCCAGTACTACTAATAAGTACTCGGCATGCAGTCGCGAGTCGCATAACCTCAATACCGGCATACCGAATAACCGGCAAGGATCCACCTGTCACTATAAAATTAACTCAACCCATGTAGGCCAAAGTAGTCATCGAGCAGGCAGCCAGGAGGACAACAACCGTGGGTTACATTTGTTTACCTTTCATTAGTCTATTGAATTCTCGAGTGCATTACTTCCCTAGGTTTCGAATGCTAATCAGAAATCATGAAGACTTAATTAGCATCCTTCCTTCATCTTTCAAGATCATTAAGTATCAAACTTTCTATTTCGTAAATTGAATTACTGCAGAAACTTTGAGTATCTAATTAAGTACGCTACAATAGTAACTCTATGTGTAAAAAGGGTACTTAGTTGGTAAGAAGTCGAATGATGAAGTATGCCTGAATATGCTTTTTGGGGTTCCGTAACCGAGGGGTGCAAACAGAGCCCTGTTTCTGCCACTCACTTGTCTGTCTGTCACACAGGTTTTAAAACCAAACGGTTAAAGCTCATCAAATTTTCACAGTATAAACATCTTGTTGACCCAAAGCCATACAAATTGTCAAACAATATATTCAAATGTTTTTATAGGTGCATATAGCTAAAGGGGGGCGCGAAAAAACCCTTCACCGAGTTGTTAAGATCTCGATACATACTGTATTTTTTCATTTAAAAAATATTGGAAATCAAAGCAATCGCCCAAGTAGCACAATAGTTATGTGTAACAGCATTTTTACAGTACACCTTGGACACATTATCTGCTAAAATTGCAGTATAACATCATTATATGCGCATATAATGCTGATATAACTCTAATTTGGGCACAAATTACGTGGCACATTGCTGTACAATTGAATTATAATAGCATTAATAAAGGCAACAGCTACTCCAAGTGCTGAGCATTGCCTGAATAGCAAGGCACGTGGTACTTATTATAATTAATATGCAGCCATTCTCATACTCATTAGCAAAACTGGAATAGGTGTGGACATCTTATAAGCTTTATCGAAGCTAAAAGTAAATTATCAGTGAAATTGTAGTATGCAGAAACGTATTTTTTATTTTTACTCAATACAAGAGTGTTGAAGTGCAATAAGTAATGTTATGCGTGCAAATGAAGATGTTTTAGTTGCCATTTTGTGGATAAACAACAAAGTTAATGTTAAGTAAAACTTTGGAATTTCAATTATGTGTTAAATTGTATCGAGAATGTTACTTTATTGTGAAATACCATACATATTTAGGTCAATATTTTCACGCGCTCTAATAATATCCTACATAAAAAAGTTCAAAATAAAACAGGCTATTTACAAGTTTTTTTTTACATATTAATTTTACATAATATAATAATAATATAATACCTTGGACACCTTTTACACACATTGATCTAGCCCCAAACTAGGATTCCCTGTATCTTGGGTACTAGACAACGATATATATACTTATATAGAGAAATATTATACTTAGATAGATAAACAACCATGACTAGGGTACAAACATCCGTTCTCACCAAACAAACATTTGCCCCCACCGGGACTCGAACCCGGTGTAAGCGCTGTTTACATATTCATTTAATTTTTATCTATTTCAGTTCAAGCTGACATTTTATAATGTAAACTAAATGGATAAAAGCTAAATGTTTACAATAATACTCGTCACATGCCTAAAATGGCTGATAAATGAGTGGTCAGTGTTAACTTAAATTTAATGCTAAATGATATATATGTCCACGCATAGCTTATAATGGTAAATTATAATTCAACCAGCAGACCAAATGCCGGCTTAAATTCCATTATTCAGCCCAGGTCTGAATTTATGGGCATGGGCACGATGCACAGATTTATAGCATTGCGCTGCTGTGTAACGGCATAAAAGGTCACACTTGATACAATTTTGCCCCATATTCATGCTGATATACGAGTATACTCTATCAGTGAGTGATGACGTAAAATCTACGTTTAAGCAGCATATCTTTGTTAATAGACTTCACATCGTGTCTGTTTGCGTTATAGAGGTTCGTATGATCTCTCTTAAACTGCAAGTGTTTTAGAGGTACATTTGTGAAGCATTATTCAGAAAACTGCAATATTTGTGTCCACAAAATGCGCTTTTGCAGCTGACAGGGTACAACGCTACTAAACGCTGAATAACAGTGAATCTGTGGTGTCTGTGTAGCGCTTAATATAATCGCAGTATAGATTAACGCATTATATCGGGTCTCGTTATTTCCTATGCAGCTATTGCAGTCCGATTGAACCCTAATAAGTCGTTAAAAGCGCTTAAACAACCGATGTGGACCTTGTGTGGAATATTATAATACAGCTTTGTGCTACTTGGCTACCAAAGTCAACTTTTTTTAAGAAAAATTGACATTAAAATTTGGTGATAATGTTAATGGCAACAAATATCATGATCACCAAAATATTTTTTTCCTACCCAAAATGGATAAATGAACACCAAAAGTCGCAAAAAATATCAGGGCAAAATACTGCGGTGGCTTAGGTGAAGGGTAAAGGGGGTGAGCGAAGCGAAGCCCCCTTTATCCTTCGTGTTAGGTTTAACTTGTAAGAACAGCAAAAAATACTTAAAACATAAACTTAAGTACACAAAACATAACAAGAACTTTGGTGATCATTTATCCAAACACAATTTGGTGGACATTTATCCATTCTGGCAGTCATTTCGAATATATTGGTAGTAAATTTTCGAATTTTTTGGTAATCGTTTAAACATAAGCCAATGTTAATTATCACGTACATTTTACTTACAAATACCAATATTTTGTTGAACCAGATATTTTCTTTGAATTTTCCTCACTTTTAGGCTTATATTCTACATTTGGTACGAAACCCTAAATAGGCAAAGCTCGACAGGAACTTGTTCCGTTTTTCTCGTATACGTGTAAACCGTAAGTGAACAGAATGCTTCGAGATAATTTTATTTCAAAGCCTACCGGATAATGTTTGGCAACTCTGTAATTTTAGCACATAATCATGAATAACAGTTGTTTAAAGCCAGTGGCTTTCTCTCCCACAAATTCGAGTAGGTGCATGTGCGATTATAATAACCCACTTATTTTTTGCACGACGTTAGTGGTCATATTACAAATATCTTTACAAAGTGGGGGAACACTCGTTCGGCGATCTCGGCCATTGTAGACAGTTAATAGATTACGTTTAAAATCTTGTGCTCTGTAGCTCGTTGATGTTTCTCTTGACATATCCCGATTCCTTACAAAGTTTGACAGCTCCTGACACCAACAGTCGCGCTAAGCTCCTATACTATCTGCCAAATAACGCAGCAATAGAGGCCATTCACACAACAAAGGACCTTCACCAAAATGCAATTACCGACCCGACCAAAATTAATACTATCAGCAACTCTCATGGTATTGGTCAAACATTAATTTCAAGTAATCCTCCAAAACATAAATTTCATATTCATATTCATATTCTTTAAAATTACAGGGAATGCCACAGAAATTTTGAGAATAGAGCTACAGATGTGATGTGTCATCCATCATCATCAGAGAGAGAGGTTAACTTACTTCATGTTAGACAGTGAAGAGAGGTAGCAAGGGAATTTCGTCAACGGCGACCAGTCTACCATGAACACGTTGTAATCTTTCCGGTCGAGATAAGCTGAAAACATTTTGTAGGTGTTAAAAAATGTAAAAAATGGACGCCTCCAGAAGTCAAGGTAGTACCTAGGTACCACAAGCTGATATCCGCCAAAAAATACCTTTAAAAGCGATTCTGATATCAATAAGGCCATCTAAATTCGTTGTATCGACAATCTAACTATACTTTTGAATTAAAAAGTTATTTAAAGTACTTAGACCTAAACCGTGTTACTACAAAATGTATTAAAATTAGTTTAACCTCAAAACAAACATCACATCCAATACTTTAACCAAACGTTGAACAGAAGTTTATAATTTTGTAGTAAGACCACCAAAATCTAATATCGATTCTAAACATCAACTCCAAACTTAGTAATTCGTACCAACAGCAAAACATAGTACAGGCAAACTTACTGAGTAGTTCACTTACCATCTCTGATAAACGTCATGGGACTCTTCGAGTAGGTCCCGTTGAACCCATGAATGATGAGAACATTCTTTCTCTTCTCTTTCCATCCGTAGTAATGCAGCAGGTCCTTGTGCCGCACGTCTACCCACTGCTTGAATCGCCTTTCCCTGATAAATCAAATACTGTTTTACATCATCACGTTACGCCATTACATCTATGTTTAAGCTTATGGAGAGCACAACTGAAAACGTTAAGTCCATATGCACACTGATGGACGTTTGGACGTTTAAGGAACTTTAGGGCCTAGACTGGAGGGTAACTCAGTTTACTGGAACTTACGTATACATACTGACTGAATCACAGACGGGTCCTCACCCAGTGGAGTCGCGTGTTGATTAGCAAGTGACTCAAATTACTATTAGCTTCACTAACCCTTTTCAGTAGCTTCGTAGAAATCACACATAACTTTTCTGCAGCTCTGAGTACCTACATATATACTATGCCCTTATAGTCATATTATGGCGTATCTTCATACCTAAGTACAAAGATATTCATATATGCTAATTTTTATGTTCACAGTAGTCGAATTCAACTGGAATACAACAATCCTTTAACCTACTATTTGTAATGCGTGATCTGATCATTGATTATTAAGGATCCCAGGCACGCGCAAGCGCAACTGATATACATATCACTGTCGTTGTATCGTGATACTATTTAGTTGGCTTTGGCTTTGGAATTACTATATTAACCTGCTGCACGACTCCCGTCGTTGCTTTAGTATTGTTGGGATATATATATTTAACATCTTTAGTATAGATTTAATATCCGGTGTATAAATAAATACAAGTTAACAACAACCAACTCAACAAATACATATAGCTCTTAAAATTGTTCGTGATCTAAGATTTTCGAATTTCGCGTGTTTTAGTTAAGTCGAACTAAATATATGTCACCGGAAGATTGTCAAAACTGTTAGTTGATAAACTAACGCGGGAATTGATCAACTATCGACAGATAGTAAACCAGACCGACAGATTTTCTTTTGTTCTTACATGTCAACCAAACACGAAGACTATTCACCTTAGCTACCGCAGTGTTTGCCCTGGTATTTCGTTTGCAATTGAAGTTGAAACCAGTTAACTATTTATCGGTTTTAACCGTTAGTTGATCAACTAACGCGTCATATAGTAAGCAGTACGCTACAGTTTACTATCTGTCGATAATTGACCAACTTGCGAGAAAAAAAACGTTATTTTATCAACTAACGGTTATGACTATCTTACGGTGACATACCTATATAAATACTGACAGTACAGAAACCTACATTACATATTACTTGAAAGAACAAAAGTGCTTTACAAATGGCTCGTTCGGGCAAATGATTTCCTCATAGGACGTACTCCGTCTGTGAGAATATAATTTTCGAACCGGTTATATTTTACTTACGGCGTGTATAGGAAGAAGTTAATCTCCTTGTCTGGACACTCCCACTCTCTCTTCATGACGCATCGCCAGTATCGGAAGTCTATCATATTCATTATGCTAGCCTCCGCTTCGGGCACTGAAAATAAACACCACTTTTATCTTCACTGTCACGTATACAAAAAGCTCATCATAACCTGAATGTTTTACGAACTTTATTTAATAAGTTAGTGAAAATTTATTTCGTTTCTGCATGTTATGTGTTTTATCTACACACGTATCATAAACCCTCTTTAATGCGTACAAAAACCGCATGTTACGATCAGCATAATGTTAAACTATTAGGTAAAAACTCATTTCTTATCTGAAAAATTACACATTATGACCATAATGTGTAGTTTTTCTACATATTATGACATTCAAATTTCGAACGCTGACGCCCGACTGCGTGCCGCCCCTAGTTTGTCTGTGAAGTTAGTACTGACATTTAAATTTCGAACGCCGACGACGCCCGCCTGCATGAAGTTGGTACTACAGAACAAGCTAAACAACTGCAGAGCCACAATGCCGGTCAAACTTACGGTTCCTGAACACATCAAAGAGAGCTTATGATATGTGTGTAGATAAACTAGTGTATGTAACTGTACATAATTAGGCATTAAAACTCTCGAGTGATATTATTATGAAACTCGCCTTCGGCTCGTTTCATAAACCCACTCTCGAGTTTTAATGCCCTCCATTATGTAGCAGTCACTTATGCTACTATTATTGAAAGGTACTCTGTGTTTTTCATTTTATATTTATTTCTGCCATTGTCAGTGAAAATTTGACTAATATAATTTTATAATAAATTTTTTGTCGTGGAACATTATTACTTTTGCTACTCATAAACTAAGGTCATAAAGGACGATGTATAATGCTACTTTATTTACGAGTATTAGTCGCGTTTTATTCAAAATAATTGGTCAAGTGCGGGTCGGACTCACACACAAAGGGTTTCGTACCATGGTACAAGAAAACTTAACTACTAAAAATAATATAACAAAAACAAAATAAAAAACCGGTCAAGTGCGAGTCTAAATCGCGCACGAAGGGTTCCGTACCACCGTTCAATGGAAGCGATGGTGTGGAGTGAATAGTTTGGATTTTACACAGCAAAATATTGTTTACAAAGTTATTGGTGCGGTTACTTTTACACTCCATGTACGTAACCAGGTGCATCCATAAGTTTGTATGTGGTATTGTTGTATGGGAGCCCCCTTAAATATTTATTTTATCCTGTTTTTTAGTATTTGTTGTTATAGCGGCAACAGAAATACATAATCTGAGAAAATTTCAACTTTCTAGCTAGCTAGGTTCTAGAGATACAGCCTGGTGACAGACGGACGGACGGACGGACGGACAGCGAAGTCTTAGTAATAGGGTTCCGTTCTTACCCGTTGGGTACGGAACCATAAAAAACGACCATGGTCGATTTGGACTCGCGCACGAAGGGTTCCTTACCATTATCTATAAAAAACGACAAAAAAACATGTCTGGTGTAAGGGATTAAATTAAATTAAACAAATATTTAAGGGGTCCCCTAAAATATTCGTGTTATTTTATTTTAATTATTTATTTTTAAAGTGATTATATAGATATTCTGTGAATATTTCAAGGGACTACCTGTTGCCGTGATCAATATCGAGCAAAAACAAAAAAAAAATACGTTTGTTGTATGGGAGACTTCTTAAATATTTATTTTACTCTATTTTTTAGTACTTTTTGTTATAGCGGCAACAGAAATACATCATCTGTGAAAACTTCAACTGTCTAACTATCACGGTTCATGAGATACAGCCTGGTGACACCCTTCGTGTACGGAACCCTGAAAAGAGAATATTGTTATTATTATGTCAGAACGTGGATCCCTGAGATAGCAAAGCCGATATCAAACCAATTGCGCCACGACAACAATGTGATAAGCCGCGCAGTCTACGATCATAATACGGTATTCGACTACTAGTCAAAATAGATACTTTTTAGGAATTGTCAAAACGGTTATTTTGTTTACGAGTACTATAAAATAGTAGCATGTGACGTCATAGTCAAATGCTGTCTTTTTAACACAAAATTGAGTTTATAAAATACAACTGCTGGAAATATACAATTCTGATATTGTCAAACGTTTTTGTTGCAATAAGTTCAGCTTGACACACGTTTCTAGATTTATTGGACTACCTTGTCAAATACCGTATTGAATCATGTTATGGCTTGTTATATCGAGGGTGGTTTTAGTTCATAAAATCTCGTGTTGTTCATTATTGGTTGTTGTAGCGGCAACAGAAATACACATTCTGTGAAAATTTCAACTCTCTACCTTTTACGGTTCATGAGATCCAGCACGCTGACGGACGGACGGACGGACTGCGGAGGCTTAGTAAAAGTGTTACCTAAAACCCTAAAAATAACGAGTAGATTACCTACAACATTACTGCTACTTTAGTGTGGGTAACACGGACATTGTTTTTGATAGAAATGGAAAACTGGCCATAATTCTACTGCTGATTATTGTTCTACTAGTTTATTATTATTGTCGTGGTAATAAAATATCCAGTAAATAAGATTAGTTCTCTCCATCTGGTCTATAGTACATAGCTAGTAAATATTGGTATTGGCTTTAATTTAAGGGTTAGATCATGTGAAACTGTAGATAGTGTACATTAGAATTAGAAAGATATTGAAATTGGTTCCAGCGTAATCATAGAGGTCTCCAATAGTACGGACTGACCTCCACATTCAAGATGGTTGAAGGTGAGACAGGGTTCTTCTCCATCCGACCACTTTCACAAACCGATGAGATACCGTCCTATATGTGTACAGGTTTTAGTTTCACTACCCAGATTTCTATCGATCAGCGAATATCTTAATTACATCAATACATCAATTACATCATCAATACATTCTGTACTATACATAAATAGTACTAATGATCTTTTTTCTGATATGGGATATCATCTGATTGATAGATGATTAAAAATTACAGCATTTTAAGAATAAAAGCATCCTTTTGAAATCAGAGCCCAAACTCGATAGGTTTACAAGTAAGAATACAAGTCTTCCGTCTACCACCTTCCAGATCCATCACCAGGTGTTGATGATGATGTTAATATCACCTGGAAATATTAATAGGACTTGTCACGACGAATCTCATCAGCCCAATCTCGATGGGTTCACAAGTAAAAAATGTCCCACCTTAGTGCTCCATCATCACATCAGACAGCTCGATGGCACCATATTATTATTTTATAGTTATCTATATTACATGCAAATACCAAGTTTCATAATGGTAGAAGATCTAGAAGACGGACACACGAGTGATCGTATACTTATTGTCACGCCTCTTCCCGTACGGGGTGGCAGAGGCCCAATTTATTCCACTTTTAGCCGCAGTTATTCCATACTCCATGTTGCGTTACAGGGGGCTAGCCCATCGCCGCGGCTATTGAGTAATGAAGGTTTCCTCATAATGTTTTCCGTGATCCCATTTAGGTAATGGTTCCAATTTTCCTTGGACGTACGGAATCCAAAAAATACCAAAAATAGCAAAGTCACCTTATTATAAAGTAAATACCGGATAAATAAATGCTCATTTGGTATTTTACATCCCGTGCAGTGGGGTTTTATCATGGTACATATTCTAGCTCTCGCTTTCTGATCTCTCTTCATACCTTGCATGTCGGTAGTTGCTGGTTAAGTCTGGCCAGTCCAGCCCTTTGGCGAGCACCGGAGGCTCCTGTCGGGAGCCATCCTTCCTACCGTGTTCCTACTCCACGTTCGGCTGACTGACATGACAAACTGTGATGAAAACTGAGCCAGGGAGGCGACCTCGGCACAGTGTAATCATAACGCCTAACTGCCGCCACCCCACCTCGCCCCGCAGCGCCCCGATGCGCCACCGCCGACCGATTTTTTACTTATGGCCCCGACAGATCTTGAAATGTGATCGCTACTTTACTTTTGAATGACAGATGAGGGTAGATTTAAATACCACTAGTACCTCCCGATAGAACTGGCGTAAATATGTCCTCATCATCAACAGGAGATATCCTACTATAATATTCGAACGCCATATAAACATTTATATACAGGGACATACATCACTTATATGACGAGCTGGTTTGGATGACTCCGTTCTGTTACTTGTATTACTGTATGTACAGATTTACTAAAAGCTGTGAGTTACTCGCTTATAATAAGCATAAAGGCTAAGTAAAGTTTTATTTATTTATTTCATTACCATCATCATCCGATTTATTTTTCCTTTTCTTTCTGTTTAACTCACTTCATTCAAGCAAACTTTTTTATGGACTGTCTTCTTCGTAGCAGTTTGACAAACGTGTAAATTATCATTAGCGTAGACGAAATATTTCCAATCGTCCTAATCGTCCATCGTTAATGGTCCTTGGCATTAGCTAATATTTAACTACTTACTACTGGTGATATGGCATTGTTGTAGTTGTTGTTTAAAGGTCTTTATTAGCATATACAACAGTAAGAAAGCTTACAAAACCCAGCGTACATATATAATAATCCTAGGCGTAAGCTAACTTAAAAGTAACATATTTGTCAGCCATAGCGCCTATTAAAATTTATGGCAGAAATACGGTACACGTAACTAGGGGAAGCGATAAAAATATACTTATTCTAAATAACACTAGTGTTAAACATTTTTTTTTATGCAGGCTTTAGGGTAGTACTACATTTTATAAATAGGACTAACTAACTATTAACTAAATTAAGACTCATTCGACTCAATTCAGTGCAAGATAACTACAAACAAAATTGTTTCAATGAGGCAGGTAATTATTGGAACGCTGCAACAATTCAGTAGCTTTAGCAAAGCTTTAGTAGTAGAAGTTTTAACAATTTTGTACATAGCAAATAGTGACCATATTGGTATGAAGCTACATACACTAAGCATCGGGCGAGTCATCGGAGAAAGATAAGTCTCCCACAATAGATAGTGATGGGGCAAACGATATTTTTTGTATTTGTCGATGTACTCTAAGTTATGAGCGCGTGTGCAGCCTATCTTTGAAATAAGAGTATTGTGGTGATTCAGTCAGGTAGAACGCCCGAGATAATTTCATCATAAATTTGTCAAACCGCGGGAAATTCAGAAAATTACGTAATTTCGTAAGGTTTGTCCGAAATGGGGTGTTGAACGAAATTTTGAGAGCTTTGTTTTGTATGAACTGGAGTTTTTCGTAATTGGAATAACATGTACTGCTCCAAACGGGACAGGCGTACGTAATGGTGGGTCTGCCGAGATTGGTATATATGCCTAGCTTTATATGTGGGCTCAATAAGCCGATTTATTCCAGCATCATAAGATGAGATGCAGCTCAGCATAAGATGAGAAAGAGGCGGTATCGTCGGCGAAGCAAGCCAAGTTTGTTCGTGGTTGCTTCGGAATGTCATTCAGGTAGACAATAAACGGGAGAGGTCCTAATATCGAGCCCTGAGGAACGCCAGCAGGAAACAATTGTGGGCTGGATTTTGCTGAACCAATGTGTACCTCAAAGCTACGCCCTGATAAGTAGGATTTGATCATTCTGACAAGGCCAAGAGGTACGTCGCATTTGATTAGTTTGTGAAGCAGGCCGTGGTGCCAAACTGTATCAAAAGCTTTTTCAATGACGAGAATGAACATACCAGTAGATATGCCAAGGTTGAGATTTTGAGAGATGTGTTCTGCCACTCTAGCAAGTTGCTGCGTGGTTGAGTGGTGACAACCAAATCCAAACTGCTCGTTAATGGTGACTTTGCTTATGTAACTGAGGAGGCGTTTTTGAATAATTGATTCAAAAGTTTACCCAAGACAGGGAGCAGGCTGATGGGTCTATAACTGAACGGACACTTTTCATCTTTACCAGGCTTTTTGATAATTTTAACTAACTTCTATAAACCGGGAAAGTAGCTTAGGGCGAGACTAGAATTGAATTTTTTTGTGATTACGACAATACTTTTTGCGGTAAATTTTTGAGAAGCGCTGATGTGATATTGTCGTAACCGGGGGCTTTACGAACTTTCATACCACGGATGGTTTTCCACACTTTAATTGGTCTCGCTAGTAAGTTAGTTTCACCAACGATATTTGACCCTAAAAATGAAACAGATTCTTCAACCTGGCGTTCGATATGTTCATCTCTAAACCGAGCAGTGAGGGACATGTATTCAGAGAAGGCGCAAGCCAATTCATCACATTGATCTTCAGGAGATGCTGTCTTGGATCCGTTTTTTACGGGTGGTGAGTGGTGGTATAACGGAGCTTTGACTTTTCAAGGATTTGATAAGCCGCCACAAGTCCGAAGAGGGATTATCTACCTTTTTTAGTTTGTTTGCTCAGATCTTATCATTGTGGATTATAATAGATAAATTGATTTCCTTTTGGAGGTGTCGTATATACATGCGACGAGAATTGATATCCTTTTTAGTTGCATAATACCGTCGGAGCCGATTTTTTTGCTGTATGAGCCTTTTGATTCGACGAGGAAGTAAAGTTGAGGAATGTGTTATGTTAACTTGGGGGATGTTTTTGCCTCTCGCACTTAGTATGCAGCTATTAAGATGCATAACAGCATCATCGATTTCTTGGGTACTCTTGTAGACACGGGGTGAACGAGTAATGCTGTCGTTTAGAGAGGTGCGAAAGCCCGTCCAGTCAGCTTTGGCATACTTGTATCGTGTTTGAGTTAGACGCTCGTGGGAGGAATTTATATGGAAATAGATAGACTGGCAGGTGATTTGAAGATAGAACTGGGATTGTCTGGATGTGGGAAATTTTATATACCCCTCGTGCTAAGAGAATATCGGGGTATAAACACGATTTTCTGCACGGTAATGCACCAAAGTTGGACCATCTGGAGAATGGATCTCAAAATCATAATTCAGCATTAGGTCAAATAGAATATTATCACTGAGGTAGGTGGGACCAAGGGACCAATAATTGTGTTTTGCATTAGTCTCTCATTATTATGACACGTCGATCTGATTCTGGAAGGGGAATTATGTTATTTGCTAGTAGCGGTTTATTGGGTGATTGGTATAAAAAAGTACTGACACCGCAACAACAGATAGATGTACTTTGATGCCAATCACTTCCAGATTTTTGGTAGAGGGGGTACTTATAGTAGTGTATGGTATATCGGATCTGACAAGTATAACTACTCCTTGGCCATGACCATTGGAATGTTTATCAAGACGGTGGCGTGTAAAACCTGGCATAGTCAGGTCTTGGCGTGATGTTAATCGAGATTCCGAAACCGCGATAATATCAATGGATCGTTTGTTCAAAAGGTCTAGGAGCTCATGCTGCTTACCATGAATACCGTCAGCATTCCAATAAATACAGCACAGTGGTTTAGACTTAATGATATTGACCTAAATGTGTCAAAATTAATATCACTTTATCAACCATTGAGTTGCAGTTATTGAACTGGGTTTTTTTAGTCTTTATATCTCTCATGATTTGTAGTATGTCCGAGGTTGGGTCTTCAATATTTGAATCTGGCTCTTTGTTCCTTGGTGGTTTTTTTACTCTTAGATTATCTTGGTAGCTGTTCTTGTGGAAAGGCTTGAGCACGGATGCGTAGGATCGCCCAGGATGTGGTGCTCCTCTTGAGAAGATTACAAGCTTCATATTGATGTTACGGTTCCTCAACGTTCGTTCTAGGTAGCTTAAGCGTTCCTTACATCGAGTATAATTAGCCGGATGTTCCTCCTTTCAGTTGCAGCATATTGCTGGTGGTGTTCTACATTTTTTCGGACAATCCTTGGTAGCATGCATCTCTGTACATTTGACACAGCGTGAGGGCATGTTGTAGTTTGTGGAGGCGTGCCCAAAGCGGCACGCCTCCACACTCCTGGCACCTGTAGCACTGAGTTCCAACTCTTACCGAAGGCTAGTATCTCTTAATTTATAGGTATAGAATAGATAGATACTTAATTTGCTTAAATTTCGACATATCGGAGCCAGTTTGAAGTTGTACGAGGAATGGTGCGAATTCACCATTTTAAGTCTTCATTTTTATGACTTGAGATTCATTAAAACAGAGCTCAGCGAGTTCTGCAGATATGTCGGTTTCTACGAAGGTTGGCAGACCATATATTACAACCTTCCGAAGCTTTTCATCCTTACGACTGTATGTGTGAAAGCCTATGCTGGTTGATGTCAAACCTTCCTTTAAGGCTTTGTGGCAATTGGCCGTATAACAGTGAATCGCTACTTACCTTTGTAGATGATATGATATTTCTTGGTGTGAGCAGAAACAGCAGTTTTTATTCGATTCGTGTGTCCAGTCTTGTGGTATTTCCATGACGATCGGTGGAATACGTGCTGGCTGTGCAAGGGTTGGGGCTGCATTGGAGTCTCGAAGCGAATCAGCATTTTGGTCTTGGGGCAGATTGCGGAAACGATTACTTACTGGGATATCATTTCCTTTGCGATTGAGAGTTCTTGCCGGCGCTGGTCTTTTAGGATTAGTCCAACTCCAAATTCCAAATTCCAAAGTCATTATTACTGTAGATATTTACATATACTTAGAAAACGTAATTTTTTGCCTCTTGTCTACATTGGACCACTGTGGGAGAAGAAGGGCGTAGAAACTCCCACAGATTGATTTTTAGATCTCTTTTAAAAATTGTTTGTGCTTAACTAATACAAATTTTATAATATCATTATATCATAATTAATAAGTACGAATAAATAATTACAAAACTATTAACAGCAGGTCTGTGTTGAGCCAGATTAACCCCTACAGTCCAGTCATTTAAGTAATCTTGAAGATTGTAATATCTCTTTTTCGACAAAGTCGCTTTAACATGGTTTTTAAATTGCTCAAATGGCAATTTCAAGATCTCCAGAGGGTATCTTGTTGTAGTAGAGAATGCATTGACCCTTGAACAATTCTTTCAACCTTCGCGAGTCTGTGATTATTTCTTAGGTTATTACAGCTATCACTAAGTTTGGCAAATGTTGTAAGGTTCTTGCGTACATAATGTTTTCGAAAATAAATTGACTAGCTACAGTTAATATGTCAATTTCTTTAAAAAGCTCTCTTAAGGAGTCTATGCGTTTTAAATTATAAATTGCTCAAATAGCTCTTTTCTGTAAAATAAAAATAGTTTGAATATCCGCTGCTTACCCCCACAACAAGATACCATAGGACATGTCACTATGAAAGTAACTAAAATATACTAGCCTAGATGTAGCCACATCCGCTTTTTTTGTCTGATGTTCCTAACAGCGTAAGCCGCAGAACTTAATTTACCATTCAATTTATCTATGTCGGGTCCCCACTGTAATTAGCTATAAATTTTTATTCCAAGAAACTTCGTGTCATTTACTAATTCTAACGTGCTACTGTCTCACACCAAACTGGTCTCAACTTGCCTGACATTTGGATATGAGAATTTGATACATTTGGTTTTACCAGCATTTAACAATAAATTATTAACTGTGAACAAATTCAATCAAATCAATTATCAAAATCTTCTTTTCGTCTTTCAATTTTGAAGACCAGTGAAGTGTCATCAGCAAACAACACTATATCAGTCAATTTCTCCACCATGAAAGGTAAATCGTTAATATATACCAGGAATAAGAAAGGGCCTAATATGGAACCTTGTGGAACGCTAATTTTTACTCCCGATCCATCAGATTTAACAACGTTGACTTCTGCCTGTTGAATTATATTGCTTAGGTATGATCTTAGTAGATCCAACGCTTTATTTCTAACTCCGTAATGATTTAATTTCATTAGTAGCGTATTATGATCAACACAGTCAAATGCCTTCAACAGATCGCAAAAAAGTCTGATAGCATTCTGTGCGGCCTCCCATGCTACCTGCATCCATAGTCGATTTACCCGTAGTGAAACCGTATTGTTTGGCGTGGAGTTATTTTGTACGGTTGAAGTGTGAGAGCATTTGAATGAGTATAATCTTTTCAAAAATTTTACTTAGTACTGGAAGAAAAGATATTGGTCTGAAATTTGAAGGATCACCCTTGTCTTCCGACTGGAACTCAAGGAATTTTCGCCAGGTCTCTTGGAGCTATTTATGCTCTCATTTGACGAGAAGATGTTTTGTGTTCTCGTTTGATGGGTGAGGTATTTTTCCATTATGAAACCGCGGTTTATGACATGGTTATCGATACGATGATATCGACAAGACCCACATCACTCACTTCGGTAGAAGAACTGGTTTAAAGCACTTGATACAAATAAATGCGTGTAGTTGCCACCGTGTCGAACGACGCGCAATGATATGGTATTGCTGCCTAGTCCTACCGCTTAGTATTCATTTGTTTGTCCTACCCTGCCTAAATACCTACCATGCCTAAAAAAGTACTCAGTTGCCCAAAATTATGGCCCAAAGTGGTCTCATCCGTGTGCGTATTCATATCCAGGCATCTAACGACAGAGGCATTAGACCTGAACCACGTTTCTTTTTCCACTGCTGGGCGATCCTCATCTCAGCCTCCTTTGGTGATCTTACACGGAGTTTTGACTACCATGGACCCCTGGAAGACAAAGGCAACAGCTATCCATGAAAAGACCGGCAGGACAGTGATAACCGTTGACGCCAGGAACCACGGACGCAGCCCATACTCGCCGCAGCACACATACAAAGTCATGGTCAGTGATATTGTTAGACTGATCAAGAAGTTGGGACTGCCTAAAGTCTCCGTAATAGGCCATAGTATGGGCGGACGGGCAGCCATGTCGCTAGCATTACTCCATGTAAGTTGTACAATACTTCAGTTCTGTTTCTTCCTCTTCTTCAGGGGGTTAAATTGCCCGCAACTGGCCCACTTGAGCGGGGCCTTTGTGCATGTCCCCTGGACATACTCTTCTGATTCAGCCATCCTAACTCCTGCACGAGCTGGAGTAGGAGGACTGGTTACTTAACCGCCTGCTTGCCACGGTTAGCTAGAGCCGACATTTTCCACCGTGGCATAAGGTTCAAAATCGCGATGGCTCATATAAGTAATGTTTGCGAGACTGTAGTGTAGTGTAATAATCGAAGAGCCGATTGTTGTTGTTTATAGGTAGGTGTGGAGTCTACACCAACTAGAACCATAATGTTCTTATCTTTTACCATACGGTCGGTATTGAATTAAGGATACTTATTACTGTTCGAGCAAGAAAATTTAAAATAGGCGTATTTATTGGTTGGCTTACTGGCTTAACTTTGCAATCAGCGTTTTCAATGGAGAAATTGAAGGAAACACAATATTCAGTACAAACATTTTTGCATTTTTTTAAGAATGACAAATCCTAATCTTATAAACTTTGTGTGTATGAATTAAACAACATATAGCTCACATCAAAATTGATTTAATTTTTGAAAAGTGTCAGCTGTAATATTACAAATAATAACTACTGCCCTGATGATAAAAAGTGTTTTTATGGCTCCATTAATTGACCGCGCGAGCGAAGCGTGCGAAGGGGTCCATTTCGACAAGATAGCAGGCCGATTTTGCTTTAGTCTGTCTCTATATCTGTGTATCTGTCAGTTCCGGTCTAGGGGTCACAGTTTTCAAGCGATCCTCACAAAACTCTGCACATGTGTTCCTTGAATTAAAACATATTTTTTGTCGAGAGCTTTTCTAAAAATCCAAGAAATATTTTCAAAACATACCAAGTTTAGACTCCTCGAAATAGGAGACGGATTAGTAAAGAGGATCTATACAGACCATGAGAGTGAGTGAAATAGACTATAACTATTTTCGTGAAAAGTCAAAAGATTGTATTTCAAATTGCAAAATGTAGTTTACAAAGTTATTGGTGCGGCTACATTACTACTTGATTTTGATTGAATCTATAAATTGATTCGCTGTCCCCCCTCTTAGCGAGGTCTACTGCCCACAGGGCCACTAGTATATAAATAGATATTATTATTAATTACACTTTTCTTGATAATAAATATTACTACATATATAGCGTCATTGATTTCTTAGAGGATCAAACGAATCATTTTATTTTATTATTATTATTTTATTATTTATTATTAACTGACATTCAATTATTACATTAAACTATTACACTAAATTACGTAAAATAGTCACATATGCAGATGACACGGCTTTACTTTTTTTACAAGATTTTATTTCGTTTCACCTGTCCCGTTGTCTATCTGTCTGTCTGTCTGTAATCAAATCTTGCAAGTTAAATTTGATCCACTTCCCGGTTTCCGATTGAGCTGAAATTTTGCATGCATGTATAAATCGGATGACAATGCAATATTATTATGACATAGAGCTGATCTGATGATGAGCTGGAAGGTGGCCATAGGAACTCCGTCATTTAACGACGCAACCTCATCGAGTTTAGGCTCGTTTAATTTGTCTTGATGAGTACTTTCACACTAAATGGTAACCAGGGTCTGATGATGGAGCTGGAAGGTGGCCATAGGAACTCCATAATCAAACGAAGCAACCCCATCGAGTTTGGGTTCGCTTAATTTCTCTTGACGAGTACTTTGACACTAAATGGTAACCGTCTGATGATGAAGCTGCAAAGCTAAAAAGTTAAAAATAAAAATAAAGAAAAAAATACTTTTTTAAAAACAAGCTTTTATTAAAAATTAACCAAAAAGTTTAAAATAAATTAACTCCAATAACAAATATATCACTTTATAAGTTCATTCTAACCTTTAACGATAATTAAGCTTTTCGTCTACGACAAAATAATTACATACCGTACATAATTATATATTTTTAACATTAAAACCTTTACACTTGAATTGTTAAATCTTCCCGTTTATATCACAGTCCCAATTTTATAAATAAAAGCGTGTTACATTGTGATATCGAGAGGAAAAGAAGGTGCTAAATGTTCTTAATCATACCATCAAAATGTAAGACGCCCCAAGACGTTATGCAGCAGGTCAATTTTAACCTACTGCATAACGTCTTGGGGCGAAGCATCAAAAACCCTACTCCTTAAATTAGAATGAGCTCAAAGAGCCATCTGAAAGGTTTGTACCTCCAACCCTATCTCTTTCCTACTCAGCAACTTTATGATTTTTGTGATGTGCTCACTGTTCGCTAACTCTTTATTTATCAATTAGTTATTAAACAACATTCCCTATCAACATTTAACCCCGGATCTCGTAAAAAACGCCATGAAGATAGAGTTTTCATTCCCTCACTCTTTTTCCCATATTTTTTTCGGTTTCTTGGGTCCTTTTATTTATAATAGAATAAATCGACAAATAGATATATATCCCCTTAACATCCATCATCTCAAAGCTGCAGTATCTAAATATATAAAACCCCTGTCTTACCAGCAGTATAAGTAAAAGCACAGACATAGTTCAGTGTTTATTTAAGTATGTATTTATTTATTTAAGTAGCTTGTGTCATTTGTTTTAAATTGTTTTAATATGTGTATGACACCTGTTTCAACTCAGTGGATTAACAAAATACTCACCCTCTCTCACACACACACACACACACACACACACACATACACACACACACACACCCTCAGACAAACACACACAAACACACACACACACATGCAACACAAAGAGAGGCCAAATCTCCACATCTTCAATAAAGTTAAGTTTGAATTTTATTTTTTGTAATTAAATAAATAATTTTGGTTCTTAGGTATTCATCTCGATAATCATTTCTCCACCGGATAGTCTCAACTCTATATAAATTTAGCATCCAACCTTAATCCGGAAGTTGCGCTGAGGCCAGAAATACAGGTTATTTATACCTAGATCAGGCTTCAGATGTTCCCAATTTATTATTGTGACATTATTATAAGGACTTAGGTAGTTGGTAACTCTTGTAACTATTTTGATGATGAAATAAAATTATTATTGTTATTATTACACTATATTACTATTATAACATTTAGACATAATGACTATTATTTAAATTATTGTATACTTAGATGAATTTTCATACGCCTATACAAACTATACATGGAATGCACTGGAATATGTATACAATGTGACATTTAATTAGCTGACAATATTTCGGGGAATGATAGCACCGATGAATATGAACAACTTCCCCGCAGAAACATATGGTCGCAAATGAAAAATATTTTTCATCCCTCAGTGAGCATTGACCCGATCAGCTAATTACAAGTTACTATGAGAGACCCAACATTTTTTTTCGTTTACGACCATATGTTTCTTGGGGAAAGTTGTTCATAATAATGGGTAAGTTCATTCCCCAAAATATGGTCAGCTAATTAAATGACCCCTTGTATTACCTGTTTAATTTACCCATGTCATGAATAAACGATATTTCTATATATATTTCTATTCGCTGAGAAAATGAAGTGAGCTGTCGCATAGCTCTGTCCGTGCCATTGATAGATGTCAAATGCGACTTCTAGGGATGACTCGTACTCTGGTATAGGTATATATTTTAAGGAATGTCAAAGTTAACTCATGTTTGTTGTTGTTGGTTCGTTGGCGAATAGAGGTTTAACCTCTCAGTGCCGGATGCCTTCCAAAGTCATTTTCCTGTTATAGATTTTAAATTTTATTACCATGGCGTGAGGTTGAAAATCCCAATGCCTCATAACCAGGACCAGGTCTCCAGTCATTAAGAGTGACATTTGATTATTATTAGGGTTCTGTATCCGTAAAGGAAAAAAGGAACCCTTGTAGGGTCAATTCACTGTCCGTCCGTCCGTCTGTCGAGACGAAACCCTTTTGCTCCGGAACTCGTGGTATCAAGTGGAAATTAGTATAATTTAATGATCTGTGGGGTTGCAAAAAAAAAATGATTAGGTAGATGAATACTTTTTTATGAGATTTATGTCAAAATTTTGGTGATTTTGCTTGAACACAAGGGCATCAAAACCTATGGGGTACTTCCCGTTAATTGGCAAAAAGCACAAGTAAAGAAAAAATCAGAAAACTGTAAATTTGTACTTTCATCGCAAATAAAAATAGATTTGCGGTTGCTTGATACTCGCAAGACAATCTTAACTTATTTCCAGTTGACCTAGAAACATATAATTTGTCAAGAAGCAAGATCGGTAACGGGAAACATTCGAAAATAAGTTCTTTCACCAAACAAATGTGATTTGTTCGGAACCCGCGGTGCGCGGGTCAGACTCTTACTTTGCCGGTGTTTTCTTCCATTGTTCTTACGTGAACTACCTACAAATGAAATTGTCGATTATCCTATTGTTTCAGCCAGATTTGATTTCAAGCATGATTGTGATAGACGTATCTCCGGAAAGCAAAACGAAAGACGATATCAAAATAAAATTTTGGAATATTTTAAATGTCATGAGCAAAATGTCTATTAGATCCGGCATAACGATGACAGAAGCTAGAAATTATGTACTTGAGCACCTAATATTGGCAGAACCAAATGCAAATCCGAAAAGCATAGCTGGAGTTATACATCAGAACCTAATACAGAGAAATGATGGCGTATATACATGGCTCTTCAATGTTCATGTTATCAAGGAACACTTGTCTATTATTCATTCCTTTCCTACTGAATTGGAGGACTTACGGTATTGTGGACCATCACTTTTTGTTGCCGGGACAAAATCTGACTACATTGGGTAGGTATCAAAAATATGTGTACAAAATACAACATACACATATACACACACACCCACACGCAGATACATGCACACACGCACACGCACACACAAATACATACATAAATATTCACACATACACACATCATAAAGAAATATTATATTCACAGTGAACGCGCTGCCCCGTCTCGGTGTGAGTAGGCCATAAGGTCATCGCTGACTTCTACGACCCCGCTCCCACCTGGCAAAAAATGTCTATTCAATTATTGGTTTTAGTTTTTGCTCTATAGATACACTATCGAGTGGTACGTTTGCGGCAAGCTCGCATAAGTTCGCTCGCTCTGTTTGCTAAGTTATGAAAACGATGTAAAGTATATCTGCAGAGCACAACCTTAAATCCATATTTTAATAAAGATTTTTTGCCGGGTGGGAGCAGGGGCGTATAAGTTAGCTTTGACCTTAATGGGTCCGGCGGCCAACTCATACTAAGAAAAAAATACCTTCTTATAATATTTGCCCTGATTAAATCATTTGCATACTGAACTGAGCGAAGCATATGACTTTTAGTAGATCGCTTCGAGATTAACTTATAAAATATCTAATTGTTATCATTGTTGATTTTTCAGACAAAATGGCCTTGCAGGGATTCAAAGGTTTTTCCCAATGGCTGAGCTGGTATTTGTAGAGGGAGCAGGACACAATCTGCCATTTCAGAAAGAAAAAGAATTTCTCCAGATAACCTGCGAGTTCTTAGCTAAAAGTTAATTTAACTGTTTCATTTATTTAAAGTTAGTGATGGTCATAGGAATTTAGGGATGTTTGTTTAGTTTAAACATATTAGTATCCTGTCCCGAATTTAAAGGCTACTCATACCCTATCATTATCACTTAATTAAAGATCATTCGGCCAAAATGTAGCCAATCTATTTGAGATCATAGTGTTAGTTATAGAGAATAATCGTGTGTTTGTATGGAGGTATGAAAATTGGCACAATAAACAAATTATATCACGCTGCGTGTGGTTCGATGTTGTTTTTCTTTACCAACTGTATATCCGTAAAGAAGCACAGTTTCTATTGCTCGATCGTTGGCCACTAGCAGACCGGAAAAATAGACACCATTACGCGCGGAAACGTTACTATTATTCTCATAATTATTACAATAAATTCATATCCGATCGGATATGAAATAATAGATTTAAAAGCATATTATTAGATTCATTTCTAATTAATTCATGCCATTTCTCTTTTAACCGTAATAAATAAGATTAGGTTACGCATTCTACTATATAGATATAAATAGATTCTTAACTCGATTTCGGAATAGAAAATACTTAGCAGCTATGTCAGATTTGCATTACATTGCATACATTAATAATTGGTGATTATTAGTCTAACTCAAGTTTTTAGGGTTCCGTACCCTAACAAGTTCAGCGCGGCAAGCTCACCAGTTTGCTTTCAGGTGATGGGGTATACCTCGCGCCACGAATTAAGAGCGCTGGGCGACGTTGGCGGGAATTACTGCGCATATTTACAGGTATTGAAAAGTGATTACTGCGCATTCAAGGCCACCGCCCATAACTCGTGGCGCGAGGTATATCAGGCGATGCTTAAGCGTCAATAATATATCTTAAATTTGGCCAAATGAGTTGGGAGAAAAATTAGGGCTAAATATATGTTATATAAAGTTTATTAGAGAAGAACTTTCATGGAAAATATCTTTTATAAAATATAAATTATGGTATAAAAATCTTGCTTCCTGATTCATTTTTTATATTAAATGGAAGTTCTGTATATGAAACTAACACGCAAAAAAGGTTGAAAAAAAATGAACGTTTTATTTAATTCTTAGGGATCCGTAAAAAGGAAAAAATTAACCCTTATAGGATCAAATTCAAATTCAAATTCAAAAAGAGTTTATTTCCATAAGAAACACATAGGTAAAATTTGGAGAATGTCAAATCTTAAACTATCACACTAGATCACTTTGTTGTCCGTCTGTCTGTCTGTCACCATTCATTTTTCTCAGGAACGCTTGCAGGTATCAAACAGAAATTGATATCAATTACTTACGTCTGTAGACCCAAACTTCTAGGTCCACGCAATCAAAAAATACTGCCGTTTATTTCTCTTTACTGGACTTGCTAAATTTGCTTGATTCTCGCAAGGGAATCAAAACCTCTATAGGTTTAACCCTATGGTACTTCCGGTTGAGGATCACGAAATTTGGCAAAAAGCAATATTACAGCACAGGTAATGAATATTACAGAGAATAATCCTGAAACTATAAAACTCTGTCTGTCCGCCTGTCTGTCTGCCTACACGTCTGTCAAGACCCTTTTTCTCAAGAACGCGTGGAGGTGTTAATCATAATGATTAAATAATGTGATATTTGTATAAGTGCACAATCAATTTTTAAAAGAGATCTAAAAATCAATCTGTGGGAGTTTCTACGCCCCGCTTCTCCCACAGTTGTACAATGTAGAGAAGAGGCAAAAAATTACGTTTGCTAAGTATATGTAAATATCTACAGTAATAAAGTACTTTGAATTTGACTTTGACTTTGTCAAATTAAAACTAATATCAATTGCTCAGGTCTGTGATCTCTTGAAGTATAGTAAAAAAATGAAACATATAGGTCAAGGCGATCAAAAATACCGCCGTTTATGTCACAATTTTGCTAAAAGACAAAATCCGAAAACTGAAAAGTAGTATCTGATAGAGAGTAGATGCTGATCACAAAAAAAAGTTTTTGGTGTAAATACATACCTACCTATAGACCCTATCGTAAACGTGTCTAAGAACTTCCGTGGTCTAGTCGTTACACCCTCACCTGTCACACAGGAGATGAGGGTTCAAATCCCGGTGCTGGCCACGTACCTATGCCTCTGCCACCTCTTGTGGGAAAAGGTGTCGCGCTATGTATGTAACTAGGTAATTGTACATTAAGTTGTTTTGCACAAATCGGTTCCATAGTGAAAGTTGTTCAGAATGATGTCCCTAACAACCCCCTAATATATGACTTCACCTTTCTGTTACACATTGTATAAATGCTCATGTTTGTGTTTATAATGCACACTCAGCCGGATAGTATTATTTATACACGAATTTCGTGAAAGATATATTTTGCGAGAAATAAGCAGGAATAAATAAATACAAATGTATTGCAACAAACAGCAAGGACTGTGTTGAGCTATATTAACCCCATACAGTCACATCATTTAACTAATCTTGAACATTGTAATATCCCTTTTTCGACAAAGTCGCTTTAACATGCATTTTAAATTGCTCAAATGGCAATTTCAAATCCCCAGAGGTACCTTATTGTAGAAGAAAATGCACTGACCCTTGAAAGAATTGGTAACTTTCGCGAGTCTTAACCAGGGCGCAACTAGTCTGTGATTATTTCTTAGGTTAACATTACAGCTATCGCTAAGTTTGGTAAAGGTCTTGCGTAAATACATTATATTTTCGAATATAAATTGACTAGCTACAGTTAGTATGTCAATTTCTTTAAAAAGCTCTCTTAATGAGTCTGTTCATTTTAAATTATAAATTTCTCGCACAGCTCTTTTCCGTAAAATAAAAATAGTTTGAACATCCGCTGCTTTCCCTCACAAGAAGATATCATAGGACATGACACTATGAAAGTATCAAAAATATTAATTAATAATAAATAATAGCCTAGATGTAGCCACATCCGTGTTTTGTCTGATGTTCCTAACAGCTTAAGCCGCAGAATTTAATTTACCAGCTAATTTATCTATGTGGGGTCCCTACTGCAATTTGCTATGTATGGTTATTCCAATAAACTTTATATCATTTACTAATTCTAACTTGTTGCTGTCTAACACTAAACTGGTCTCAACTTGCCTGACATTTGGAAGTGATAATTTGATACACTTGGTTTTACCAGCGTTTAACAATAAATTATTAACAGTGAACCAATTAAAGGTTAAAGACAATACACCATTAATATCATCAAAATATATTTTTTGTCTTTCAATCTCGAAGACCAGTATCGTCAGCAAATAACAAGGTAAGTCAATTTCTCCACCACGACTCCGTAATAATTTAATTTCATTAGTAGCTTATTATGATCAACACAATCAAATGCCTTCGACAGATCGCAAAAAAACTCCGATATCATCCTGTGCGGCCTCCCATTTACAATAAATATGAGATATTAAGGTAATACCGGCATCCGTAGTCGATTAACCCCTAGTGAAACGGTATTTTTTGGCGTGGAGTTGTTTTTTACAGAAGTGTGAGAGCATTTGATTGAGTGTAATCTTTTCAAATATTTTACTTAGTGCTGGAAGAACAGATATTGGTCTGAAACTGTTTGAAGAATCTCCCGACTTGAACAGAGGTATCAGTTTACTGTGTTTCATGAGGTCTGGGAAAGTTCCATAGCCAAAACATTCATTGAATATATAAGCTAAGTGTGGGGTTCAACTAGCATTACTGAACTAATGAATTTGACTGATATACCCCACAGGTCTTCGGTATTTTTTAAGTTAAGTAATCTTAACATTTTGGCAATGTCCTGGGGATATACATGATGAAATTTTAAATATATATTATGACGCTAGTGTTGTTTTTTAACATAGTCTGTGCTTCATATGGAGATGAATTTAGAAGCTCTGTCGTGAGCAGCGGTACATTGGTGAAGAATGTTTCGAAAGCTCGAGCAAACTCAGCGTAGGATTTAACAACATCATCAACTATCTTTTGGCAGAAATCCTTCTCCCTTGGTATATAACTTTGCCATTTTCAAGGTTTATGATTTGCCAAACCGTTTTCATTCTAGTATTTTAATTTTGTATATTTCTATTAATGTGTTAAGTTTTTGCAGTTCTCCAAACCAACTTGAAAGTTTTGGAATATTCGTTAACATAGTCATGAAATTTTCTATAAAATTTATAGGTGTTTTGTTTTTAAAGGTCATTCAAGATAACTCTATATTTTTACGAATTCCAAACGGTTTTGCCCGGTCATTAAATTTAGATTAACCGTTGTAGTTACTGTTTTTCTTTAATTTAAAAACTTTATTGAATTCTGTGTGAATAATGTTGAATAAGTCTGAATAGATTTTATTTGGGTTCTGTTCGTTAAAATCCGGTACTGGCAAATTTATATCTAAGTTTTTCATATAGGTCTCTAGTGTATGGGATGTAATAGGCCTATAAAATGTTGGATCAGTTTTTAACCTTATAAGCAATTGGGAATGAAACTGTTTGACCGCTGTGGTCGGAGGCAAGCAGTTAATTACGGTTTTACTTGTGAATGCACAGTCACAAAAAACGCTATCTAAGCAAGTTTGGCGGGTAAATGTGATTCTAGCCGGCTCTAGAAATACATGACATAAATTAAACAATTTGAAAAAAGTGATTAATCGTTGTTTCATTGTTGTATTTACAAGCAAATCTACATTAAGATTGCTAAAAGTTAATTATTGGTAATTAACTTTTTATGTTATTACAAAAGTTAGTGAGGGCTTCCTCCATAATTTTCTCAAATATTTCGAAATTTCCATGGCCATTTTCTTCAGCGGGTAATGTTTAATACATAGTCAGGTCATAAGTTCTGTCACATGTGCAATATGAAATAATCATGTTTATTATTTATTTAAACATTTATATAGCAAAATGAACTTAATAAAACACAGATTCTTATGGTAATAAAGTTTATTCAAAATGACCCCCGCGATTTTGAATACAGGCCTTTATTCACGAACTATCGCAGCACGAACGAGGTCCATGTCAATATCGGTGGCTGCCTTAATCAAGGATGCCTTGAGTGACTCCAAATCAGGATGAGGCTTTGAGCAGGCCTTTTCCTCCAAGTGTTGCCATATCTTGTAATCTAACGGACTCAAATCTGGACTGGAGGAGGGCCAGTCTTCGTGCCGGATGAAGTCGATTTCACGCGCCGCCAGCCAGTCTTGTGTGCTTTTCGCTCTATGAGCTGGCGCAGAATCTTGTTGGCATACCCAGTGCCTGTTATTAAACATGGTATGAGAAACAGGTTCCACAAGGTTCTTGAGGACTGTATTTTGTTACCAACTGCATTCGTTTCTACGCCTTTCTCACAAAAATGTACCTCAGTTAAGCCCCAATAAGAGACTCCCAACCAAACCATGAGCGAGGATGGAAAATGACCTCGTTGGACACGCGGAATACGGTTGCTCGCTTCTTCACTGCTGTGTGCGTACACCTTATCATTTTGTTTGTTGTAGCTCTCTTCCACGGTGAACATCCGAAAAAGAATTTCCCGATGCTTTTTTCCCGCGTACCGCTTCAACAAAGCGCGGCATCTCTTCAGTCTCAGGTCCGTTAAACGAGCATCCAAACGATGTCCTGTTTTTCTTCGATATGCCCTAAGCCCTAAGTCTTCATTTAACACCCTTTTCACCGTGGTCCTGCTTAACCCCATCTGAAGGGCCAACAGTTTCTGCTTACGTATGGGATTTCTTTGAATTCGCGCCTTCACAACTTTTATCACTGCTGGAGTCCTAACAGAGCGAGGGCGACCACTTCTTGACCTGTCATCTACACTAGAGTCTTCATTGTATCGTTTTATGGTACGATAAACGAATCTTTTGGTTATATTCAAATTTTTCACTAAGTCGAAAATCTGAATTGGCGCGTAACCGCAACGATGCAGCGCAATAACTGTGACACGGTCTTCTTTAAGTGTCCACTCCATATTTAAAAATGAGGAAAATTCTAAAAAGTACACATTTTTATTTTTTATGAAAAATTCGAAATTCGAATTCAATAAACTTTTTTGTGGCCAGCGTTCTAAATTCAAAAGTTTTTATTGTGTGACAGAACTTATGACCTGACTGTGTAGATTCCTTTATAGTGCCGCAATGCGCTGTTCCATCTGGGTGATTTGTTGAGTAGATTTGGTGGGTACGTTGAAAAATGAACGGCTTTGAACGGAATTTCTGATTGAGAAATCTGAGTCATCTTGAGTTGGTTTGAGAAGAATTTCCACTTCACTCTTATGAGGAGTAAGTCCGTCTATGTTCCAGGTAGCATCTTGACACGGTGTCATCTTGCCGACAAGAGTAACTATCAGTCCTGCAGGGTACAAATTTTTTGAAGGAGAGAATATATTTTTTAGATTGCTCTATCAGTAGTTCTATAATTGTTCTTGATATTGGTTGTTTCTTGATTATTTTAAGACGGTAATGTCACTTCTTCATGACTTTTATGTCCGGTTTTGAGTGTATTTGCATGAGATCGCCGGCCCAGAAAGGGACATGATTTTCGTCCATAATGAATTGCTAGCTTTATTTTTTCTCACCATCTTCTTTGCTGATTGCTTTGGTTGTTGCTGGTCGAGTATTTCGTTTTGAAGTTTTCTTTTGGCAATTTATTGGTATATTTCACAACCTTTGTAATTGACTGGATGGTTTCCAAGGCATAAGGCACATTGAGCAGGTGGGTTTCTGTCAATCTTTGGACAGTCTGACAGGCCTGAGGCAGTTGTTGTTTGTATGGCCGAAATGCTGGCATCGCATACTCTGGACGACAGTCTTACTCTTACGGGGCTATTCTATGATAATAGAGGTGTTAAAAATGTGTTTTACATTTTTAATATCAGTATTGTTACCACTTGGTTCCAGGTTCACAAAGAAGGTGGAAGATGGTTTATTTAGTGGGCCAATTCATGCATTGATTATTTCTCCTCTGACCTTATAGCCTGTTTTCTCTATTTCTTCAATAATGGCTTCATGTAAAGTGGTATAGTGTAGATGCTTAATCACAACGCGACAGCAATATTCTTCCTTGCTGGTAAAGGTGTGGCCAATCAGTTGCTTTTCTCTCACTAAATTTATTAGATTTTTGTATATCTCTGCTGAACAAACAAGTGAGCCGCAGCTGGTTTTGATTAACAATCTTGATATTAAATACACTCTTGGTTATTGGCTATGGTTGTTTGTATTAATTCTACCAGTTTGTTGACATCTTATATTCCATATAGGATTAGTGGTGGAGGTCTATTTTCTTTTCTGGTTTCCTCATCGACAGTGAGCACTGAGAATCTGTTGTTGGTTGGTATCGCAGTGGTGGGTGGGGAATTGGAAGGTCGACGACTTTTGTTTTTGGGGGAAATGGTGGGCACATTTTACATTACACGGTAGACATCTTTCAGCACGCGAAGTGGTGGAACCTTTTGCCACTCAGGATTAGTCTTATTTGAACTATCTTGGGATTCAAGTTCTTTTTGACCGTTATTTGGTTTGTTTTTTTTGTTGAAAACAATTCTATGGAAGGTTTGTTGATAGTATTTTTTGAGGGGGCACTTGAATCTTGTGTGTCACTACTCATTTTGAGTTTTTGCTTATAATTATAATAATAATACCTCGGACACTATTTACACACATTGATCTAGCCCCAAACTAGGATTCCCTGTATCTTGGGTACTAGACAACGACACACATACTTATATAGATAAATATTATACTTAGATAGATAAATGACCATTGCTTGTCTTGAAATAGTTTATGCCTTCCTGGATTTGTGCATTTTCCAACATAAAATTTAATTTATTTTTAGGGGTAGTTTCACTTCACTTGGTTATTATGTGCATTTGATTAACTAAGTTTTGATGTGTTTTTGATCGTTTTTAGAACTGAATAACACTTCCACTGTATTATTGGTGATACATTTTTAGTTTTCACTTGGTTTTCGCTTTATAAACTCAGACAAATACATTTTTAGCAATTAAATTTTCAGAGCTAAATGTCGCTCATTTCACAGTGGCGACACAAGCGATGCGACGGGTATTTATTTTCTTTCTCTAATGATCAAGGCCGTTGGCGCTTGTTCACCCCTTAAGCTTCCGTTACAACGTCAAAGACGCCTGATGCAACGTTTACGGTTGACGTCAAATATTAAAAAAAAACGTAGTGCTTTTTCCCGTTAACCAATGCGGCTACCGTAAAGAAGAATGGTCACTGAGACCCTGAGCCCGACAGCATAGTGACCTGCGGAGGCATAATAGTAAATATAGATGTAGATATATATAATATATATTTACTGTATACACATATGTGTATAAGTATATGTATATATACACCGTGAATTTTAGTCATTATGTTCCCGTGGCATATACCTTAGGTATAAGTTATACAACTGATTTATAAAGTCGCGTAAACACGCGTTTTACGGGAACGCGATAGTAAAATTAATTTTATTGAAAACTCACACTTCGCCCACAGATCGAGTTAAAATCGTAGTACCACTGGTGAGATTGCGCGAATGGGGAATCCGGCGGCGCATCGGCCTTTAGATAGGTATGCAGGTAGTAGAAAGGTTACTACGCGTTGGCGATGGAGCACTACTACTTGTTCTCATGTCAAAATATCAAGTGCGTATTTTTTAGGGTTCCGTACCCGAAGGATGCCAAACGGGACCCTATTACTAAGCCTCGGCTCTCCGTTCGTTCGTCCGTCTATCACCAGGCTGTATCTCATGAACCGTGTTAGTTAGACAGTTGAAATGTTCACAGATGATGTATTTCTGTTGCCGCTGTAACAACATATACTAAAAACATAATAAAATAAATATTTAAGGGAGCTCCCATACAACAAACGTATTTTTTTCTCGTATTTTCTCGATATTGATAACGGCAACAGGTGACGCTTGAAATATTCACAGAATATTTAGTTATGTATTCACTTTACTTCTTTCACTTTAAAATAAATAAATAAATAAAAATAAAACAAATGTTTAAGGGGAGCTCCCAAGCAACAAATTTTTTTTTGCCGTTTTAATAGATAATGATAAGAAACCCTTCGTGCGCGAGTCCGACTCGCAATTGGCCGTTTTTTTTTAATGATATTTTTTTAATTTAAAATTTTTAAAAGTTCTCAATCTTATATATAGACAGTACTATTGATACATTGTTGCTATGCTTCGGGAACAAAATTAATAAAACCTCACCGTGTGGGTATATATATATGTAGGTATGGTGACAATATAGAACAAGTGGAACTATTATATAAAAAACTAGCTGACCCTTCAAACGTTGTTTTGCCATATAAATTCTAATATATATATTTTGGGGTGGACCACTTTTATCACATTATATAGGGGTATAAAAATAGATTAAAATTCTCAGATCTACCAATCATGTACATATAACACATCATTAAAATCGGTTGAGCCGTTTCGGAGGAGTATGACAACTAACACTGTGACACGATAATTTTTGTAAATTAGAGAAGATGACCCGAATTTTCTATACCAGATACAAACTTATAAATGCACTTGATAACGTACATGGAGAATGAAATATGAAGTATGTGGTATTCAAATAAAATGGAGTCGGTTTAATTGAATTTCGTATTTAAAAAAAAACAAAGAGATATATTTACTAAAAATTATATATAGTATATTATAAAAGTGTTTATATTTTTTTGTTATATTCAATTTAACAAACACAGGATATGTCACTTTTCTGTCGGACCTGGGTAATCTTTTATGGGCGAGGGAGGGGTAAGAGTGTTACTTTGTAGTTCGTTCACAAAAAAGTGAGGTTGGTGCTGAACCCTCGGTGCGGGAGTCCGCTCCGCATTTGGCCGCTATTTTTCTGAATCTGAATGGAGCTGTCATCGTCATGCAGAATCAGAATCGTCAGATCTTAATAAGATCTGAATTTCTGTTGAATGTTGAATTGAAATTGTTTTTTAATTAGGGACTAAGGAACCTGCTTGTGGGGTACCCCTGATCAGTAATTAACTTTTCTCAACCTTACTTGGTTTGATGGAAGAGATCTATACTATAGATTAACTTACCTTTGAACACAATTTTCATGTTATATTTATTAGGTATCTCTTTTTTATATTTAATTGTTTGTGTGCTATAAAGAAAATTATGCGAATTTAGGCTAGTCTGTAACTATTTCTTAATACTTATAGGTTTGTATATAATTAATAATAACGAAAACCACGAAAAACTTACTCTCCATCTCAATCCCAATTACTAATACTAATAACACTAGCACACCACACTTACTAACACACATATTGTTGTCCGTCCCTAACACTTAACTATAAACCACATTCAACAAATATAGGGACTAGAAAATCGTCATGATAATAATCGATTTCTCCAAAATTTAATTGAGAGCGCGCGAGACATTGAAACGAGATCGGTAACGATGCGCGAGCGCTTATAAAAAATGCGCCTTCCGCGTCTGCGCGGGCGTCGATCGTTGGTGGAGAAATGCCCGTGAATGTCCAATGTAACCGAGATTACTTTCTTCGCGAAGGAAAGACGTAAAACCAGGTAGTGGTATATAATGGGCGGGCCATCAACCCGTTTCCGTTTTCTTGTTTTCGACGATGGACTCATTGTACGTAGGTTTGCAAAAACTTCAGGCTTATAAGTGTACCAGACTACCAGCCATTCATCGCTCCATCTCATTACCGTAATGTGATCTCGATTTCAATCAGATTATTTTAGCAAACACATTCGGTGTTATGCATGAAGCAGTAGCGTGCATACTGTTTCATTATCACGACACGAACCACCAGCCAATTCAGCCTGGAGTCCAAACTCAAACTCAACTGAAATAATTTATTGAACGTAGACAAAAATAATGCACTTTTACAAGTCAAACACGTCTATAAAGAAAGTCACGTGGAGAAAAATAAAAAATAAATCAAATATGATTAACTGAACTAATGAGTAACTGATTATTGAGTTTGAAAAAGGAAATCCCACCAAAACATTTCCATGTAAAATGTTGCCAAGAGGTGACCATATGGCTCGCACTGTCACAAAATTAACAGATCACATGTAGAGCGAATCTATTAACTCTACACAACATAACACTACAAGCCCTAACTTCACACATTCGTCAAAATATGTGGCTTGGCCGTTTCGCTGCCGACACATGGGCGTAAGGAAAAAAATGTACCTATTCACTGTTCTTGTAGAAACGAGAAAAGTTCTTGTAGGTACGAATAAATAAATCTATTTAATTTTTAACAACATGAATTTTCACTATAACCTATTCATTCATTTTCTAATCATTAAATCCGTTCTTGTTTTAACGATATTTGTTTATTCAATCCGGTCTTGTAATAACGAATGTAGTTCTTATTGGTAGGAATAAACAATTCTATTTAGTTTTTAGAACATTCATTTTTCATTCAAGTAATGAACAGTGAAAAAATTATTCTCCTTACGCCCATGTGATGGTAGCGAAACAGCTAAGTCACATATTAGAGTTTGTGAAATTAGGGCTTGTAGAGTTAGGGCGTGTAGGGTTAGAAGCTTTTGCAACCGCAAGTGCCGCGATGCCAAGCGGCGCCACATTTATGAGAGATGTACACCCCACCCCACCCAGTCTGGAAGTTTTTCAAAAGTGTCGGAAGGTCCCAGGAATCTGCTTCAGGTAATGTCGATGTCAACGGTCTCAACCAGTTCTTCTCCTCTCCCCCTGTTGTAATGAACCCCGCCACAAAGGAGGCAACCCTTCGACATTCAACTTTAGTCTCTATGGAATCGGCGCAGTTAGAAAAGCAGTGCTAACTCTAACCTCCAAAGCTGCTGGTGGCGACATCCACAGTGTCCTTGAAGAGTTGCTCCCACCTATTATTTAGTCACTGTGTTGGCCCTGCTTGACTTCAGCAATACATTTAGCTGCGATGATTTTGACATTCAAATGCAGTTCACTGGTTCAAGGCTTACCTGAGAGATCGTCAGCAGCGCATTAAGTCTAAGGAAACTGAATCTCAATGGTGTGATCTAACCACAGGAGTGTCTCAAGGTGGTATTATTTTTCCTCTCCTTGTTTTCAGTCTTTATCAACTCCATCTCCGACGTATTCTCTACTTCGTATCATCTCTACGCAGATTATCTCCAAATTTATCGCCACTCTTTTCCCTACGATTTAGTTTCATCCGTGGAGATGTTTGATTGCTGACCTCGAGAATATGAAGGACTGGGCCTCGTCCCACGGGCTGTTGGTTAACCCGATAAAATCGCAAGCAATGATTATTGGAACCAAGCACTCTCTTTCCTTATTACAGAAATCTATTGTTCCTGTAACTTATAATGGCACTGCAGTAGAGTAAACTGCTAAGGCGAAAAACCTTGGGGACATCTTTGGTAACCAGTAGTGTTGGTCTCCACATGTCTGCGAGGTCAGCAGACGGGTCTCTGCGTCTTCCCATTCCCTCAGGCAACTGCAAAACTTCTTTCCACGGCAGACCAAAATTACCCTTGCATTCCCTTCTCATGCCGCTAATCGACTATACCGATGTTGCCTGGGCGAGTGCTAACGAAGAGAAACTGAATAAACTCGAGCGACTTCAGTATCTCAGGATTCGGTTTGTCTTCGGACTGCGCAAATTCGACCATGTTTCTCAATATCCCAAAGAGTTGGGGTGGCTTCCGATTCGTTTGCCGAGACTCTCACATTGCTTATTATCTGTTTAATATCTTGAAAAATCCGAGCTACCCAACTACCTTCGAGACCGTTTTGAGTATCTTATCTTTTCGGGAGATCGGCAGTGGAGATCTCACACTGTCTCACTTTTAGCTACTCCGCGGCATAACAACGCTGCGTATAAACACTCTTTCAGGCTGCGGGCGGTCCGACTCTGGGACGCACTTCCTTGCACTATAAGAAGAGAGAGTCCCACTCTTTTCTCTTTTAAGAAGAGTATTATAGAGCAGTACCTCTCTCTTTCGTAAAAGTTATTGTATTTATATTATTATATGTAAAGTTTATGCAGTATATATCGGTAATTGTTTTGTATTTACTATCTGTATTTAATTTATTCCCAGGCATTTTATTATGCACGGCCCACCCTTTTATGATTTTTTCCACTTGTTCAAGTCGCTGTAACATGCTTTTTAAATTTACATTGTTTTTCTAATTATACATTAATTCAATCCGAATTACATGTAATAAAATAAAAAATCCTCAAATCATTTAGGAAGCCTACTGGACGACTACTCCCTGCGTGTAGCCGTGGCGCTTCGTCTGGGTTGCGATATCTGCAAACCACACCACTGTGTCTGCAGTGCGTCGGTAGATTTACGGGGATGTCACGGGCTACACTGTGCTAGAAGTGCAGGGAGACTCTCTCGCCACCACTCGATCACGACATCGTCCGGAGGGCTCTCGTCGCTGCTGACGTTCCATCAGTTCTTGAACCACCGGGCTTGAGTCGCAGCAACGGGAAGCGTCCGGACGGTCTCACCTTGATACCGTGGGAGAGAGGTCGTTGCCTTTTATGGGATGCTATTTGTGTGTGCACGTTTGCGGCATCCTACATTGGCTCCACCCTGGTGTCACCTGGGGCTGCAGCGGAGTTAATACGCGCAGCTAATGGGGAGCTACCTCTTTGTTCCCATTGGCCGTCTAGACCACGGGTATTTGAGGTGCTCAGGGCAGGATGTTCGTCAAGGACATTGGGCGACGCTTGAGGGACCGAGGTTTTGACAACCGTTCCGGAACGTTCCTGATCCAAAGGATCTCACTCGACGTGCAGCGCGGTAATGCTGCCATGCCAGTGTAACGGGTACCTTTGGGTCGGGCATATTCTGGGGCGGTTTATTTGTTTAATATTGTGTTTTTATTCTGTTCATTTATGTGTGTGTAGTTTTATTATCTGATAATCTTAAATACTTACTTAGGTTATTTTAATTGACGATGCCCTTTTATGATACTATTTCCTACAACGCCTTGGTTTGCTGGAATAATCTCTTTTTAGAGATAAGCTCGCCTTTGTACATGCATTTTATTTTAATATAACTTCTTAAATATTTGTGTACAATAAAGAATTATGAAAGGGAAATATTAAACTGCACATCAAAAATGCTGATTTGGACAGCAAATATCAGGGCAAAATGGTGCGGCAAAGCGAAGCCCTCTTTATACTTCGTGTTAGGTTGAACATGCAAGAACAACAAAAAATACTTAAATCATAAACTTAAGTACACATTTGACTACCCGAATGGCCGAGTCCGCAGTTACCCTGCCTACGAAGCCAAGGGTCCCGGGTTCGAGTCCCGGTGGGGAAAAATATTTGTTTGACGAGAACGGATGTTTGTACCCTAGTCATGGCTGTTTATCTATATAAATATAATATTTATATATTGTATATAAGTATGTGTATCGGTGTTTGGTATCTAGTTTGGGGTTAGATCAATGTGTGTAAATAGTGTCCAAGGTATTATTATTATTATTATTACATAAAATATTTAAAAAAATAAACAGTGTGTTGGACATTAAGAACGCAACCTTCTTGTTAGGCTTATTGTCTTAGCAACCATATGTGACATGTTTGTTGACTTCAATACAAAGAATACGTTTGTGCTTTACGTTCACGTTTTATTTCAACTCTTATTATCTTCCAAATCTATCATGGTAGCAGAGCGTGGTTGATAACGGATAGAGTCCGGAAATATAAACGCAGTGAGAACAAGAAAATTTGGCCAGCGTAAATTTTGTGTTGGGTTATAAATACGATCTGAACTTGACGTATAAATTTTCTGGAACGGCAGTGGTATATTCTGTCATATGTTTATCGAAATATTTTTTCCACGCAAAAATGTCTTCAAGCCACAACAGTTTTCATATTGATCGCCTTGTCGGAAGAGAAAACTACGCGAGTTGGAAATTTGCCGTGCAAGCATTTTTTGAGCTTGAAGAATTGTGGGATTGCGTCATTGGTAAAAATACAGACACCAAGAAGGAAACAAAAGCTAAGTCAAAGCTCATATTACTATTAGACCCGATCAACTATGTACACGTGCAGAGCGCAACTACATGCAAGGAAGTCTGGGATAATTTGGAGCAGGCATTTGATGACAGCGGATTATACAGAAGAGTTGCTTTATTGAGAGACCTCATAACAACTACTTTGGATTGCTCTAAAAGTGTAGATGACTATGTAAATAAAATAATGTCCACCGCTCACAAACTCCGGAATATTAAGTTCAATATCGACGATGAATGGCTTGGAACGCTGATGTTGGCTGGCTTACCTGAAGCGTATAAGCCAATGATTATGGGATTAGAGAGTTCAGGCATAAAAATCAGCGCAGATTCCATCAAAACAAAACTCCTGCAGGAAGTTCAATGCTCAGAAAGCACCGCGTTCTTCGCGAGGAATAAGGCCACTCATGGAAGTCATAACACCACAAAGGTCAATAAAGGACCCCGATGTTTCAAATGTAACAAGCACGGACATTTTGCGAAGAATTGCCGTGCTCCGATTAAGAAGAACTCTGAAAAAGTTGAAGATAGTAAAGGTTTTATTGCAGCATTTTCAGCTTCTTCACAGACCATGCAACCCGATCTTTGGTATGTGGACTCAGGTGCATCAATGAGCATGACCAACCGACGTGATTGGATGTATGACGTTACAAGTTCACCGATACCAACCATAACTGTCGCCAGTAAGTCACCGCTACCAGTCGAAAGTATGGGAAAGGTAAATTTAATGTTGAATGGCAATGAAGACAGCAAAATCCAGGTAAGACAAGTTCTGTATGTACCTAAACTTGCCGCGAATCTCTTATCTGTCAGTGCTATGGTGAAAAATGGCTGTGAAGTAAATTTCAGAGACAAAGGCTGTGATATCTATAACAGAGATGGGAAACTCTTGTGTTCAGCCACATTATTAAACAACTTGTATCTGTTGAACACTCACCGAGAAGTTTTTTCAAACCTGACTTGTTCAGCTAACTTAAATGATGCTGTCCTATGGTACCGACGCATGGGACACCTGAATTTTACAGATGTTATTAAGCTGCTGGAGTGTGCGGAAGGAGTAGATCCATTTCCTGAGAAAAGTAACAGTCCTATCACATGTACTACCTGTCTCACGGGGAAACAGACCAGACTACCCTTTAATAATACAGGCAAGAGAGCAACGCAACCCTTGCAGCTATCCACAGCGACTTATGTGGCCCGATGGAACAAGAATCTCTGGGAGGTATGAAATATTTTATTACCTTTGTAGATGACTATACAAGAAAAGTTCATGTTTATTTTTTGAAAAACAAATTGAATGTGCTTGATGTTTTCAAAGATTACAAAAGTAGAGTTGAGAATGAACTCGAAGGCAAATTAAAAGCGATTCGCACAGACAATGGAACTGAGTACTGTAACCAAGGCTTTGAGAGTTTCTTGCGTGGACATGGTATTGAACATCAGACGAGCACTCCGTACTCTCCCCAGATGAACGGTCTTGCAGAACGCATGAACAGGACCTTGGTGGAAAGAGCTAGGTGTATGTTGTATGATGCTGATTTGTCAAAACAGTTCTGGGCTGAAGCGCTGGCAACAGCTGCTTATGTTGTTAACAGGTCCCCCACGAAATCGATTGACGGTAGAACTCCCATGGAAATGTGGTCCGGCAAGAAACCTAATTTGTCAAATCTTAGGATTTTTGGCTCCGAGGTGATGGTACAGGTACCAAAAGAAAAACGCCAAAAATGGGATTCAAAGTCCAGAAAGCTGATATTTGTCGGATACTGTGAATCTACTAAAGGCTATCGATTACTTGATCGTAAAACGAATAAAATTATTAAGAGTAGAGATGTGGTATTTTTAGAAAATGTTCAGAAATGTGACAATAACATTTATATACCGTGTGCATCCGACAGCAGTACGACAACAGTACAGCATCCTGAAGAACCCTACAAGAAAGAAGTAGAGACAGAGAGCAACGTCGAACAATCCTCAGGCGATGACTACTTTTCTGGTGACAATGATGACCCTTCCTACATACCAGACGAACCGATCGAGCTTGAAATACCAGCGTGTAGTATAAACTTACGTCCGCGTAAAGCGGTTCAGTATGAAGAGAAGGATGAACATGATTTAAGTTATTTTTGTCCGATACTTGATTTAAACGATCCTCAGACTGGATGAAGCCCTCTCATCTACTCAGGCAGACCAGTGGAAGAAAGCCATGCAGGAATACGAGTCTCTAATTAAAAATGAAACATGGTCACTGGTGGATTTGCCTGCGGGTAAAAAGGTTTTGCCATGCAAGTGGGTGTTTAAAACCAAAACAAATGAGAAGGGAGAGGTCGTTCGTTTTAAGGCAAGATTAGTCATTAAAGGATATGCACAGAAAAGGGGTACAGATTAAGATGAGGTATACGCTCCTGTGGTACGACATACGTCAGTCCGGTACTTGATTGCTCTAGCTGCTAAATATGATTTAGAAATATCCCAGATGGATGCTATAAGAGCATTTCTTCAAGGTGATATTGACACTGAGATATATATGTCACAACCCGATCACTACAAAGAAAATGCTCAAGTGTGTCACTTGCATAAATCAATCTATGGGCTCAAGCAGGCTAGCCGGCAATGGAACCTGAAATTGAATGATACTTTACTTAAAATTGGACTGGCAAGATCAAAGATTGATCCATGTGTTTATTATTTAGTGAATGATTCAATAATATTTATTGCAGTGTGGGTGGATGATTTCTTAATATTCACTAATAATAAGAAAACTACTTCAGACATAAAAGAAAAATTGATGAAGGAACTCTGCATGAAAGACCTTGGTGAGATGAAGCATTGCATTGGTATAAATATAAATAGAAATCGTGAGGCAGGTGTGATCATGATGGACCAAGAGAAATACATCAACCTGATGTTGGAACGGTTTAATATGTCTGATTGCAAACCAGTTCGCACTCCGATAGAAGTGAATGCTAAATTTGAAAAGAATCCTGAAGACACAGATAATACCTTTCCATACAGGGAGGCGGTTGGATGTCTTATTTATCTGGCACATGTTACACGACCGGACATAAGCTTTGCAGTGAATAAGTTAAGTCAGTACTGCAATTGTCCAGGAAATCAACATTGGCTTGGAGTGAAAAGGGTCATGAGATACCTTCAAGGAACGAAGACCCTAAAGCTATGTTATGTCAAAGAGGACTCGAAAGGAATTATTGGTTATTGCGATGCGGACTGGGCCAGTGATCCGTTGGATAGAAGATCGTGCACAGGTTACGTTTTTCTGTTTCAGAATGGATGTATTTCGTGGAACTCTTGCAAGCAACAGACAGTAGCACTTTCGACAGCGGAATCGGAATACATGGCGATGGCTTCAGCCAACCGGGAAGCTCTTTGGCTGCAACAACTGCAGGCTGAACTAGGCCAAAGCGACGATGGTGCGCTTACCATACATTGCGACAACCAGAGTGCAATTCTATTGGCAACTACCGATTGTTACAAACCGAAGACTAAGCATATAGACATTCGTCTGCATTTTCTCAGAGAGTGTGTTGTTAAATCTAAAGTCAAATTTGTGTTTGTGAACGGGTGCAATATGGTGGCTGATAATTTAACAAAGGGAACTTCTCTTGTGAAGCATTTGTACTGCGGCGGTAAAATGGGTTTGCGTTCTGTAGGGAGTGTTGGACGTTAAGAACGAAACCTTCTTGTTAGGCTTATTGTCTTAGCAACCACATGTGACATGTTTGTTGACTTCAATACAAAGAATATGTTTGTGCTTTACGTTCACGTTTTATTTCAACTCTTATTATCTTCCAAATCTATCACAGTGTTTTTGCTAATCCTTTTTTGCTGTGCAAATCAGTATTTTTATGTGCGATTATGATAAGTTTGGCACATTCTACATGAGATCTGTTAACTTTGTGACAGAGCGAGCCGTATGGTCTCGTCTTTTTGTAAGTTGCATTGGACATTTTTTTTTATTGTGTTCATTTTTTCTTTCTTCTTTTGGAGTTTATTTCTTGCACATCAGAGGTGCCTTTTTTCTAGCCCACTCTCTATCTTTGCCTGTTTCTTTGTTGGTTTACTGTTTATAATAAGAGATCAGGGCGATACTTGGCTCTTACGCGATTATATTGGAATATAGCTGCCTGTTGTGCTTTAACACTACAAAAGTCAATATTCATAACGTGAAACCTTGCAAATTAGTCATTCTAGAGAATGGTACATAAGCCTGCCCACAAAAAATAAGTAGATGACCCAATATCTATGAGAGCATTATTTAAACTTGATTTTTATCAATGGTGATAGCATACCCGCGCTGTATTTGCTTCGTCATCACATCAATCACAGATAAATATTTGTATCAAATCTCCTTACTTAAGTCAGACATTTGCCAACTTATGTAAACATTAATATAAATATCTACTGTTTAATTTTATCATCATCAGCAGAATTAGCGTTAGAGTTGATTTGTCAGATAATTCAGGACTGGTAACTTGGAATGTAGAGACAATGGGTGTGCGTGGCTAATTAACTCCTGAGTTGTCCTTGAATTTCTCTAATATCATAATAGAAAATCTATTTAGAAAGATTGTAACTATGTTTTAAATGGTTTTCGTCACATTACGTTATTTTGTCGTATGCGTGCCACTAAGCTCATTTTTGACTCTCATATCAATTTTATCATTGGAAAGGCGTCTAAGGGTCTGGGTTTTATAATGAGAAGTTCTGCAAGCTTTAATCGAACAAAAACGCTTCAAATTGTTTACTGTACGTTTGTCCGCAGCATACTTGAATATGCCTCCCAAATTTGGAATCCGCGTTACGATACCTACATAGAAAGGATTGAGCGTATCCAAGTTAAATTGTTAACTACCTGGCGTTATGCAGCAAATTCCATCTACTTCCACTCAGCACGAGACGCGAAATTGGTGACATATCATTTCTGTTAAATAAACTAACAACCATATTAATTGTCCTGAACTGCTTAGTAAATTTGCTTAATCGCTCCCCAAAAACGATTAAGATTTAACCCTCTCATAAATACTTCTGTAGTCGGAACAAAATACAGGCAGAATTACTTTCTTTGGCGAGTAGGCTTTAACTTCAATATGATATTAAACAAACATAACAATATTGATTTGTTCTGCTCTAGTGTAGAAACCGTGAGGCGGCGGCTCAGCGGAGATTTCTTCTCTGTGTGGCAACATTCTTAGTAGCTAGTTAATTACTTAGAATTGTCTTATTATTATTTTTTTCCTTTCCTTATCTATTTTTATTGCTGCCTAGTCTTTGTATCTATTGTGTTGAATTGTATCCAGTCCAGTTCAAACTCTTTATGTATCTGTACGTGAAAACCTTTAATTGGCCTTCTGTGTTACATTATTGTGCCTATCTAATATTAATGTGCTGTTGGTTTTACTTTAAATAAATAAATAAATAAAGTATCCGTATGGATCAATACCTAATACTCATTCATGCAACCCTGAAGCTGAAGTATGACGTCGTCGGCTGTTAACGAGCTCAAATGAAATGGTTACATAAATAAATCGTTCATAGGTCGAAACGTGCGATTCCACTGAAGCATATGTGGACTTCTGTACTTAGCAAGATTATACTAGCACGTCGCGATTTGGCGAATAATAGTTCGTCGGTTAGTAGGAATGAGGCAAGTTAGTTGATTAGACGCGTTATGCTGGAGGAAATACCTACCTACTCAAACTAGGAAACTAACTATGAAGTATTCAGAACGTTTTAAAATAGGGAAAGTTGCTATTGTTCCCTAAGTGTATTCTTTAATTCTCAAAACTTCGTAATTTAGTATTGATAGTTATTTCTGGATTGATGTTAATCACAATGACAAACCACGTCGACGTTGTCGGTGAGATATGTTTGCCAATATTTGTTAAAACCATCTGCCATTAAATATCACGCTTAGGATTGTACAATTACTAAACTGTTTCCCTGTTCTGTATAGATAAGTGTTTGTGATTAAAAATTAACCTATGTAGGTAGGTACCTAAGTACTTAACAATACTCTACAATTCTACAAAATGTTGCATTAAATCATCTGCTAAATGTTTGTGTTTTGTCAGGGTTAACTTATCAATGTTTTGTGTTTGACAGATGCTCGTATTAACATGTTAGTGGGTAAATATTTTGATACTCATAGTAGCTGTAGAGTGTGTTGTATATAACTCATTCAATAAATATCATATAATATTTAATATAAGAAGAGAAAAATATTTTACATTTCTTTAATTTTATCTGCAGATTTTGAAACATTCTCGCTGCTTTGATTACATTGGATTTGCCCGTATTTTTTCAGATGACAGGCCAAACCAAACAAGCAAAAACTTTTCCATAAGGTAAGAAGGTACCTACCTACCTATCGTTTCCGTAATCGAAACAAAGTCAACAACACGTTTTTGCCGCTGTATAAAACTTTCTCAACGCAATAGATTAAAAAATATGGTGTTTCATTGACTATCACTATTCAGTAGTAGGTATCTCTGCAAGTCACTGTCACCGGAATTGTTAGCTTTATAACACTCTCAACTTCTCATGTAGCTACATTATTTTAGATCAAGACCAAGAGGTTGTGCCGTTGCCTTAAAATCTGTGAGAAAGGCAGATTTTGGTACTCTTGCCAAAACAAGGAAATCGGGGGGCACGGCAGTGCCCCCGCCAAGTCGAGCGCGAAGCAAACACTGCCGTGCCATCCTTTACTGGAACCATTTCGCCGTATTTTCAGGCCCCTATTTGAGAATCTCTGGATAAGACCAGAACGCAAAAATTTTCGTCATCCATTAAGCTATAATCACATACTTAAAATCAAAAATTTCAAGTCTGTAGGTCATTTAGTTCCGAAGTTAAGCGAAAGCAAAGTTTCGCATTTATGACACTCACTCACTCATGATCATCAGAATAGAACTAGTACTTCCCATAAACTCAGAGAGCTGAAATTTGGTACAGAGTTAGGGTTTAAGGGCCACATAAAGGGAAAACTATAAAAACTAGGATAATCGATCTGGAGTACCTAGTGACCCTGATTAGAAAACATAAGAACTTGGTTTTCTCTTGGTATAGATTCGGTGTATACCATTTTCATATTTCCCGGATATCTCCCGAAAATCTAATAAAATAATCAAAATAAAAATAATCAAAAATCAATATGCCCACTTTTCTACAAAAAGAAGTGAAATCCCACCAAAAACATTCTGTAAAAAACTAGCCAAGTCTCGATGGAGCTGCTTGTTTATCTCTAAAAAGTGATGAAATCTAGACAAAGTCGTGCCAAGTCTAAGGTTCCTTACTGCGATTTCTTTATTATTATAGTTAATGTTGTGTGACTTGGCCGTTGAACATTCTTTACACGTTAGTGGGTACACGTCAATTTTGTGAACACGTAATGTTATATCTGTTGTAACTACCTATGTCACTTTTACTCAAGGATCCATCAGATAGGTACATTGTGTTGTTCACAATATCATCTTTACGCGTGTTTGTAATGCAGACTCTTTTGGATGAGACCTATTTTTTTTGCGTGTGACATAAATAAATAAAAAAAAAATAGAACAGGGAAAATACGACGTCGCGTTGATAATTTAACTACCTATGTTATATCTGTTACTCCCAATGTCAATAAAAAATAAGTCATAGCAACGTTATTTTTATTTTACATACTAATTCGCTTAAAATATAATTGCTTTGTATACCCTTAACGAGCAGCATAAAACGATAACGGAAGGCGCCTGCAGTCATTTCCTAATATTTCATAACGTGTCCCTATCAGGAAACGTGCAGCTCCATCGATACTTGGCTAGTTTTTTACAGAATGTTTTTGGTGGGATACATATTTTCGTCTACCTTTTTCGGGTCATATGAGGGGATACATATTTTCGTCTACCTTTTACGGGTACATGAGTTTGTATTTTTAGTAGTGCTATCGGATAAGATAAGAAGCGAGAGAATACGGAATATGGAGTTCCCGATCGGGCAGGGGCGCGCGCCCCTCTTGATCCAAAGGGGCGCACGTTGAGCGGCTCCAGAATTGGGATTATCAAGACATTATGTTTGTTAACTTTTCGCCACAGAAATGTTTTTTTTATGTAAAATACTGATTGTGTATCCATTGACATATCCAAATTCCTTTTAAATTAAGCGCTTCAGATGACAGTTAGTGTGAAATAATCGCGTTTTTAATTGGTCAACATCAATTTGAAGTCGGGGAACAGTTTTCAATAAAACAATTTGAAAGCTATCGGGATTGATTTAACAGTAACATAATCTACAGATCTTTGCTTTAATTGGTTGCTCGATAGGGAGACCGGAATGCACTACATACAATCGTGGGATTTGGGACGCAAATTCCGGGGCCGGACATTTCAGGCCCCGCATTACAGGGCCGGGCTTTCGGGTGCCGTGCACTGCCTGTTCGACCCCGGAGAGCCCCGCCCCGGAATTGTGGGTGGTCTCTCATTGGCTGGAAATATTAGCTTCTAATTGGTCGAACATTTTGAATTTACCATAGACGAATCAAATATTTTTTCAATCAAATCAAAAATTATAGTAGTGAGGTTTTTTTAAAGGAAGTTTGACATTCACTTGACACATAGCATAACTCCAAAATTATTCAAATTTGGTTCCATTAAAAAAAGCTCAATTCTAGCATTAATTAAAAAATAAACTCTGTGAAGACTGAATACAAGTAGCTTAATATTTCTTGAGTCAAATTTGGCTAAAATTGGTTATTGTAGCTAAATTTGAATTGGGTTATAGGTTAGGTTGGAACTAAGAAGAAGCAAAACCGGAGCGTAGCAAAGCGTAGCAGAGCGAAGCGTATGCAAATACAAACAACATATAATTATTTGAATATATTTTTTGAAATAGACACGTGAACACACCCTAATCTCTGATGTAGCAGATGTCTATGGTGCTCGGGTACTAATTCTGGGGCCGGGCAATCCACTGTTTTGTTCGACCCCGGAACGCCCGGCCGAGGAATGCCCGACCTCGGAATTGTGGGCTAACGGGACACCAATTCCGGGGCCGGACAATAATGGGCCGGGCATAACAGGGATATGCTCGATACTCGACTTTGTGAGCAATGTGAAATTTAAGGGTTGGCTTGCCGCCCCTCACCACAGATTGTTGTTGCTTGTTAGTTTCTCGACGTAATAGAATAACAAAAACCATTACAGGCAACTACAACAATGTGTTTCAAAGGCAGCTAGCGCCACCCTGTTATAACAAATTTTGGGCATGGCTTAATAATCTAATAGCCATAGCCATAGCCACAGCCAAAAGGCTAAACGGGATAAAAGAAAAAACTCTGTCTCATAATAACTATGTACCCATTTTGGTACCTCTTACGGGCGCTTAGTGAAAAAGGTTGGGAACCTATGGTCTAAATATATCTATCTATAGATTCTATTCTATACTTAATAGTTTTTTAAGTAAAAATATTAACTTCACAGAGTCGCTAAGAAGTTCAGGTCACCAGCGCAGATAACAAGTATCGTACTGATATGTAAGTACTTACATACTATTTGTACAAACAACATATTTCTATTTCGTAAGGTTCTACATTAAATTCCTGTGTGAGTTAATTTGGGTAGGCTGTGATGATGATGGTCATCCATCATGCATGAAGAAGTCCTATATTGCCCTTTCTATATTATATATTTATCCATAAGTATTTTTTTTCTCTCCAGTCCTGCTACTATGGGGATTCCTTTACGTACAAATAGGAGATGCTGTAAAGCCTCCTCAAGGTCAGTTGTTCAGCATGACAATTCTGGTGGTAGCAGCTTACTTGGTCGGCTGGGTCTTTCTCAGAGTGACAACCCTACCAGCCCTCATTGGAATGTTAGCTACTGGATTATTGTTCAGCAATATTGTCCCGGGAATGGTTCAATGGGATGAAGAACATAAAAATCTTAACCGAGATTTGAGGTAAATATACACCTTGATTTTTTAGTCATTTTAGTTATAAGCAGTACAACTGCTGGTAGAGTTTTTGTGTATCTCCATTAAGAAAAACCCCAGTTGTTGGATGTTTATATGTGTGTGACGTCGCTGTTTTTGGTTCCCACGATACAGGATATCCTAGTGTGGGGCCGAAGCAATATATGTGTCTGTATGTAAATGTATGTTTATGTTTAAACATAGTTGTTCACCAAAAAACTACATTTTGTTAAGAGAGTACCTATTTGTTGTTAATAATTATCTTCTCTGTCGATTGGCAAACGATTCATAGGTGTACACCAAAATAGGTACCTTGCAACTTTAGTTAAGCCAAGGAGTTTCGAGGCCTTTTCAAATTATAAATAAAAAAATAATTTAAGTGAGAAGGCATTCCCAAAAATTGAGTTGAGATGGAGTTGAAATCGTAGTAGGTACCTACCTCTGTGAGATTGCACGCACGGTGAACCCGCGGCGCGGCGCATCGGCTTTTTAACCTTAGATAGAAATCGACAGTTCCTACCTACTAATAAAAATTCATCTTGTAGATCAACGATCAAATCTTACATCAGTTATGGCCTTATGGGTATTGGTTTCTTTTTATAGGCGCTGGCTGAATTATTTGTCTTGTTTTCATATAAAAAAGTCTGTCCTATACCGACTATTACCGACTTCCACGCATGCACGCTTTCGTTTCGTAATTAAAGTAACAGAACATTTCGAGCGTGGAGATACACATTAAGATTGCCGAGTTTAAACGTCAAAAATGGATCAAGTGCAAGTCGGATTCGCACATGAAGGGTTCCGTAATATCGTACAAGAAAATTCAACAACTTAAAATAACAATACAAAAACAAAAAGAGAATATTATTTTATTATGACCGAACGTGAATCCGAACCCAGATCCCTAAGATTGCGAAACCAATATCAAACCAATTGCGCTACCACAACCATGTGGAGGCCGCGAAATCTACGACCTTATTTGAATCATGTTATGGTTTGTTATGTCGCGGGTGGTGTTAAACACGTCCGTTGTATGGGGACCACTTTAATTTATAAAAACTCGTGTAGTTCGTTATTTGTTGCTGTAGCGGCAACAGAAATAATCATTCTGTGAACATTTTAACTATCTACATATTACATACAGACCGACGGATGGACGTACAGCGGAGGCTTAGTTATAGGGTCCCATTTGCCAGCCTTAGGGTACGGATCCCTAAAACTTAAATATGTAGTTACAACCTAGCTACAGTTTCCGACAACGTAAGGACTAATTTCTTCCAGGAAAATATCACTTGTCATAATACTGACTAGAGCAGGCCTAGGACTGGATGCAGATGTCCTGAAGAAGCATTATGCAGCTGTTCTGCAACTAGGTCTGCTCCCATGGATAGTCGAATGCGTGATGATTGCCGTAACGACACATTTTCTCCTGGATTTACCATGGATTTGGGGTAAGTTTAATTTTCAGTTAGCAGCTGATCAAGTTTTACATAAACATCGCTAAAAAATCCAAAGTGCTACTACAGAAGGCATTGTCACTAGAAAGAAAAAAACATTCTAACACGGCCATCGTCAACACTTTGTATGGTCACCGCCCCTGCCCTCCCTTAGTAGACCTTCACAGGTCTACTAAGGGAGGGCAGGGGCGGTGACCATACAAAGTGTTGACGATACTGAGATCACGTGATACTCACGTATCACGTGATCTCAGAGCTCTAAAACAGTATCAGTTTCACCACTACCACTAACTAATACTACCACTTTTTATCGATGTTATAACCAGAAAATACTAACGTTTAAACGTAGCACTTTCATTTATGCCAATGTGAAAGAAAAAACACAATACCTTCATAAACTCAAGTCTCCAAATATTTTCCAAATATATTCGATAAAAAATTCTGAGTTCCATGGTATAAATAACGTAATAAATGAGGCCGTGCTGGGTTAAATACATATTCAGAATATCGTCTAAGCCCAGTTTTCTCAAAAATTAAAAAATCCCACAAACATGCGGGATTACGCATGAGTATATTTCCTCACTTCTGATCCCGCAAAAAAGGTGCGGGGTCCCGCATTTGCGGGATTGGATTCCCTAGTTATAACGTTGTTTTTATTTCAGGATTCCTCTTAGGGTCAATGATAGCGTCGGTATCACCAGCGGTTGTCGTGCCGTGTCTGTTTAGACTCCGTGAAAAGGGCTATGGCGTAGCCAAGGGAATTCCTACTATAATATTAGCCGCTTGTGCCATTGATGACTCCATCAGCGTAGCAATCTTTGCTATTATTCTCAACGCAATGTTCTCGGATGGCTCGTTGACTTTTAATATTATTAAGGTAAATGAGAACCTCCTCTTCTCCTCCTCTAAAACTGTGCATGGAAATTTTGCCATCCTAAGCAGAGCAATAAGCAGCACATGATAACTTCCGATACGATATCAATATTGCAGATATAGTAAATCAGTTAACTAACTAATTAACAGTTAAATAACTTATACAGGTCGCGATCACTAAATGTTGCCAATTCTGGATTTGGGGTACAAATCTCTGGGCAGGCATTCAACATTACCCTATTTGCTTGTAGTATTCAGTAAATTCTTCCGTTGCAGGGCCCCTTATCAATAATCGCCGGTATAGCATTTGGGTCTTTATTTGGAGCCCTAACTACTATTATACCTGAAAGAGGCGATACATACGTGGTTCCTTTAAGATTCCTCATGCTATTCACGAGTGGAGTGTTTGCATTGTTTATGTCCAACTTTATTGGCTGGAGCGGGGCAGGTGAGACTAGGCACTTTTATCATATTAATTATATCACTCAATCACTTATATATGTCTCCGTAAGATTGCCAAAACCGTAAGTTGATAAACTAACGTTTTTTTTTCTTGTTATTTGGTCAACTATCGACAGCTGTAGCGTATACTGCTTACTATATGACTAAACTAACGGTTAAAGCTGTTAAATAGTAAACTGGTTTAAACTGGAATTGCAAACAAAATACCAGGGCATTTTGTAACATTTTCTTTTGACTTGTAATGAATATTATCAATAAATGATGTTTACGTCTGTCTATGCCTAAACACTGCGGTAGCTTAGGTGAAGACTAGAGGGGGCGAGCGCAGCGAAGCCTCCGAATAGTCTTCGTGTTATGTTGACATGTAAGAAAGAAACGTAAATTCTAAACCCTGTCGGTCTGGTTTACTATCTGTCGATAGTTGATCATCTGACGCGTTAGTTTATCAACTAACGGTTTTGACTATCCTACGGTGACATATATAAATCAAGAACGGCTGGACTGATTTGAAATATGTCTTATTTGTTAGATTCGTCTTTTGCCCCAAATAGCAGAATAATTATTAATATATCGGAAAAAATCACGGGAGAAAAATACACAGAAAAATAATTGTTAAATAAATTAGGTTTGGAACTCCACCTCTTCTATAATTGACAGATCACCCATCATTGCCCGTTAGGTGCACAGACTATATAGGGATACCAGTTAAGTGATAAGAAGTTCGCGGGGTCAGTTAGTAAAACATAAAACAAACAAACATTTACATACAGGCACTTACATTGCTTCTGGCCCTACACTAGGATACCCTGTGTCGTGGAACCAGAAACAGCGACGGCACACACAAAACATGCAAGACCCCAGGTTTCTTATTGTTTTCTTATTCCACGGCTGGGATCCTTTCGTCACGACTCACGATCACGAGACAGAGCCAGCGTGGTGAGACGACTTGACGAGCCAGCGTGGTGAGACGACTTGACGAGCCAGCGTGGTGAGACGACTTGACGAGCCAGCGTGGTGAGACGACTTGACGAGCCAGCGTGGTGAGACGACTTGACGAGCCAGCGTGGTGAGACGACTTGACGAGCCAGCGTGGTGAGACGACTTGACGAGCCAGCGTGGTGAGACGACTTGACGAGCCAGCGTGGTGAGACGACTTGACGAGCCAGCGTGGTGAGACGACTTGACGAGCCAGCGTGGTGAGACGACTTGACGAGCCAGCGTGGTGAGACGACTTGACGAGCCAGCGTGGTGAGACGACTTGACGACTCAGCGTGGTGAGACGACTTGACGAGCCAGCGTGGTGAGACGACTTGACGAGCCAGTCCGCGTTCTCGCCCGCGCCCCTCGTTCGGGACATTAATGAACTACACATTATTTATTTTTTATCCAGGCGATGTCTTCACGCCCTGTGTTATCCAAGGCTTATGTTTAAACGATTACCAAAAACGCACCTATTTTACTACCAATAAATTCGAAATGACTGCCAGAATGGATAAATGTCCTGTTTTGTCAATTGTGTTTGGATAAATGATCAACAAACTTCTTTTTTTGTTTTGTGTTTTTTTGTTTATGTTTTAAGTATTTTTTGTTGTTCTTACATGTTCAACCTAACACGAAGGATAAAGGGGGCTTCACTTCGCTCACCCCCTTTACTCTTCACTTAAGCTACCACAGTATTTTACCCTGATATTTTTTTAAACTTTTGGTGTTCATTAATCCATTCTGGGTAGGATTTTTTTTTTTTGGTGATCATTATATTTGTTGCCGTTATCCAGTATTGTCTGTGGCATAGCAATTATGATGCCCTCATTAGATTACCAGACTTAAGATGAATCATACTATGGGATAGAGCTATATTTTTTTGCATTTTAAGGTCCCTTAGCCGTGGTATCGTCTGGGTTCGTCGCTTCATATCTATGGAGTAAACAAGGCTGGCCCGTTAACAACAACCCGGTCAGTCATTTGTACAGGATCTTATGGATATTCTTTGAACCGATACTCTTTGCTTTTACTGGAACTCAAATTATGGTAAGTTCTTTTCTTTTTCATCTTCTTTGCGTGCCTCTCCAATAATGGAGGTTGGCGGTCCGGCCCCGCCCTGTCCTGAGTAGTGTTACCTGCTCGTATCTACCGAATATTCCAGAAACCTGTTACGTACATGGAATATGAAAGTAGCCACACCAATAACTTTGTAACCCAATACCGCCTTTTAACATAAATGGTGCAGGCCACCCTGTACTAAATTTCTCGCATGATGCTTTCTGTGTTGTTATTTAAATGATAGTTTGTGGATATTCGTGTGCAGGCATTTAGAAGACGTTTTTAGAAGTTCTAAGATACTGGGGTTCTATGCCAGGTCTAACAGAAAGGGAGTTACAAGCCGAAAGGTGGATCTTAGGGACAAATTTTACTATGGAACCGACGTGATCAGAGCAACTTTATTTTTCTTATCTCAGTACGTTTCGAGCCTAGCGCTCACACACGTGTGCATATTGTATGGGAGCTACCATTTTTAGAGTTTTTCGGTAATAACAGAGTATGCCATGTTATAGATGATATTAAAAGATACTATGACGAGAAGTTTGAAAAAAATCGTTAGTCCCGTATCCCGACAGGTTCCTTAAATAATCAAGTTGTCAAAAAAAAAAAAAAAAATAATAAAAAAAAAAAAAATAAAAAAAAAACGTTTATTGCCAAGAAAAAAAAAGGATAGTACCTAATTTTACATTGATAATTTTGCTGAGGCAATAGGAAGTGGCTCAGCTCCTGCTGACACAGAGCCGGGGCTCTGTGTAGCGCTGATTTTCAGCCTCTCCCTCTTCCCTTAGATTTGGAGCGGGGTAAAATGTCATAGAGGGTCACCAGGAGAAGTTAAACTTATGCAAGACAGTGTTAAAAAATTAGATCACTAAATTGTAACAAACACTTAATTACTAAATTATAATAACATTGGATAAATTACAATAAGAACACAAAATAATTATCATTTGGGGCATAGTAGAGTAGTAGGTAGTGGTTGGTTGGTTTTTTATGTTGTACTTGAGTGTGTCTGTGTGTGTGTGTGTGTATGTGTGTGTATGTGTGTGGGTTTGTGTGTGTGCGTATGTGACTATAGATTAGAGCTGCTCTATATTTTATCTTAATTAAGTTAGTACTAACTTTAGTTCTCAGAGGAGGAGGCAAATCATTCCATATACTTGCGGACATAAATCTGAAGCAGCTCCTGTAACGGACTGTTTTGTGTGCTGGTATTTTTAGTTTATTAATTTGACTGTTTCTCAAAGCTCTATGGGTTGAGTTATTGACCCATTGCAGCTTTTCAAAAAGGTATTCTGGTTTTTTGTTCCATATGATTCTGTGAACTGTGCAGGCGTAATAGAGCTCTCTTCTAGCTTTCATATTGAGGATTCCGTATTTATTTAGGTATGGAGTTACGTATTCCCTTCTCGGTATGTTGTAACAGAAGCGCATACAAGCATTGTTCAGGCTTCTCGGCACCCAATGACCTCGCAGGGGCCCATCAGCTACGAGGTAGCGTAGCGATCAGATGCCAAGAAGTGTGAACGTCGGCGATTCACCGAGCAAGTAATTATGAATCTATCTAACCTGGTCTGTGCTTCGTTCCCGTCAAACTCCTGTCTCTCTGCAAGGCCCGGGTGCACCCTAGGCTCTTCTTGGTAGACAGGTTCTTCAGCCAACCAGGTATGGCTGGCAGGCCAGCTTCGACGAGCACAGTGTTCCAACACAGGTTATGTTACGTGGGAAAAACCAATCGGCCACGTAAATGCGAACTTTATCTGGTTCGGGGAATCACAACACACTCAGCTATCTAGACAATCCTGAGGGAACCCCGAATACAATTCCAGATGGCTTGCGATTTAATTTCAATACCCTATACCAATACGCGTTACATTGCGAGGGCTTTTCGTCTGTCCGTTGTCAAAAACTGCTAGGTTGGCAGCAACGTCAAATTCAAAATGGCCGTTCCGAAACCATCGATCGAATATCGATTTGGAATCGAACAATCACCCGCCCGGACAGGCACCCACCTGTCCCCTAATCTACGGGCAGCCGAGACAACGTTGCTACCGCTCGTTTTAGAACCGAGCCTCCTACTAGAACCTCTGCAGACCGGGGGGTCCCGTCCTTGCCAGGGAACAAGTTAACAATGCGCCCCCTGTGCCAACGTAGTGGCGGTAGGTTAGCATCCTTAACCAGAACGAGGTCACCAACACTAGGGGGGCTGGTTTTGTCAGTCCACTTAAGGCGCTGTTGTAAGATATGCAGATACTCGAGCGACCAACGCTTCCAGAAATTCTGAGTAAACTGCTGCAACATCTGGTACCTTGATAACCGATACAATTTCACTCCCTCGAAGGGGTGCTCGGGCAACGCGTTAAGTGGCTGTCCTATCAAGAAATGGCCTGGGGTCAGAGCCTCCAGGTCATTTGGATCCGAGCTGAGCGGATACAACGGTCGCGAATTGAGAACGGCCTCGATCTTACAAAACAATGTCGCGAGCTCCTCAAAAGTCAGCGCGGTCTGACCTACTATACGCCCCAAGTGCGTCTTAGCTGACTTAACTACGGCCTCAAAAATCCCACCCCAGTGGGGGCAACTCGGTGGGCTGAAGGTCCACTGTATACCCCGACGGGAGAGGGCCGTTCCAATATCCACTTTATTTACATTCAAAAAGTTGACTATCTCTCGTAAGTATCGTTCCGCACCGACGTAGTTAGTGCCGTTATCAGAGCGGATCAAAGTTGGAAGTCCCCTTCGAGAAACAAACCTATCCAAACAAGCAATGAAAGCCTCTGTCGAGAGATCAGCAACGAGCTCGAGATGTACCGCCTTGGTGGATAAACAAACAAACACACATGAGCTATACCGGTCCAGCAGAAACCCGGCGTCAGGGTCCTCAGCCTTCTGGGTAACATGCACGGCCGCTCTGGGGCCATGATCCGAAGATACTACTACATGGCTGTGGGGCCAGTCCGATTCTCTCCTGGCAAGCCAGGGTGGTCCCCACCACAAATGGTGTCCAACGAGTTCAGGAGCCCGACATCCCCTGGATGCACAATCAGACGGGTTCAATTCTCCTGGTACATGTCTCCAGGTCAGTGGGACCTCAGACGACACAATCTGGGAGACACGGTTCGCAACAAAAACCTCTAAGTTATGGACCGAAGCCTTCAGCCAGCACAAAACAATCTGGCTGTCCGTCCACGCGTACACCGTATCCTCCAAAACCACTGACCCACGCAACACTGTTAGAGTGTGATTCAAAAGTTTGGTCAAAAGAGCAGCCCCGGACAGTTCCAGTTTTGGAATCGTCATCCTTGTCCGAATAGGCGCTACCTTGCTTTTTGCCAAAACCAAACGCACGTCGACCTCCCCGGTGGAGGTGACGGTTCGCAAATAAACCGCTGCCGCAAACCCTCGTTCAGAGGCATCACAAAACCCGTGAAGGGTTGCCCTGTAATCCCCAGCAGGGATCAATTTCCTCGGCAGCGATACATTATTTATATTGAGGCCCAACCATTTTGCTAAATCATTCGATACAATGCAGCCCTGAGCTCCAGAATCTAATAGGGCGCGAACGTATGTTGGGTTGCCCGCCAAATCCCAAACAAGCACAGAGGCGATCGGTAACACCACCGTCTCCGGTTGGGGGGCAACAAATTGTTGGGCCGCAAATTCCTAGCGAGGGCCCCCGGGGCCCCACTGTGCCTGTAACCGATCAGGTAGGCAGCTATACGCCAGAGGGTCCCATTGTACAAATGGCCCACGCGCCGGTTCCATTGCCACCCTACGACGCCCCCCGAAGGGGGGTGGGCGTGAATTCAACCGTGGCCGCTCCATGAGCGGGGGGGACATCACATGCGACCGACGAGGACGAGGCGACGAGCGGGGCGACAACTGAGGCGGCGTCCGAACCGCACCCGCATAGCTCGAAGGTGTCCCATGCCACCCGCCCGTTACGGCCTGCTCAACACACCCAATGTCCCGCTGGGTCGGATGCTGAGTCGCAACCGAAAACTCAGGGCCCCCCATGTGATGACCCTGAGTGCGGCCCTGCACCCCTGGGTGGCCGCGTGCTTGTGGCCCCATTGCCCGTTGAGTCGGATGCTGAGTCGCAACCGAAAACTCAGGGCCCCCCATGTGATGACCCTGAGTGCGGCCCTGCACCCTAGTACCGCCCTGTGCACGTGGGGACATTGGCCCCTGAGTTGCGCTCCGAGTCGCAAACGAATTCTCAGGGCCCCATTCCGTATCACCCTGGGTACGGCCCTGTGGACGTGGGGACGTTGGCTCCTGAGTTGCGCTCCGAGTCGCAAACGAATTCTCAGGGCCCCATGCCGTGTCACCCTGGGTACGGCCCTGTGGTGGCTGTTGGCCGGACCGGTTCATGCACAACAGATTGTTGTGGGCCCCACCACAATATCCGCACAATTTTGTGCGCGTGCAGTCCCTAGCCATGTGTGGCCCGAGGCACAGGAAACACCAGCTCCGCTGCTTGGCCATCCGGCGCCGTCCCTCAACCCTAAGTTCCCCGAACTTATTGCAATTGGCCACAGCATGGCCAATCTGCCTACAACATGGGCAGGTCTCACTATGTGGGGTCAATGCACTCACAGTCCCATACGACTGCCGGTTGGTGCGGTCCTTCCTCGTCGGAGGGCCCCTACTCACAGCGCTCCCGGCAGCTCTCTGTGGCTCCGAAGGATGGGTGACCGTCAACCCCAAATTCTCTGCCCGTCGAGCCTCCTCTTCCAAGAATCCGACCAAGTCGGAGAAGGCGGGCAGGTCCTCGGCCGACCTCCCGTGAGACTGTTCGAAACGAGTCTGCACGTCAGCGGGTAGGCGGGAAAGTACAATGTACAGCAGTAGGTACGACCATTCACCAACCGGAAGTCCAAGATTCTCTAGAGCCTTGGTGACGGACAACAACGGGTTCAAAACCTCCGTCTGTATGGCCCCGACCTTGTTCACAACTGGGATACTAAACAAACGGTTCAGTTGGGCATCGGCCAACCTCCGTTTGTTATGGTAACGTCTGACCAACAATTGTCTGGCCGTTTCATAGTTACCCTCCGTAACTGTCAAATGAGCGACCAGCTCCCTAGGCTCACCCCTCAATGCTGCCACCAGCTGAGCCATCTTGACAGACTTGGTAATGTCCGATCGCATGTGCACCAAGCTGTCGAACAGATTGATGAAGCTCATCCATTCACCGGACACTCCGTCAAAAGTAGGCATAGTTATGGCCGGTAACCTGGACCCTGAACCCTGAAGCGGCAGAGGTGCTTCAATGTCACCACCATGGCTGGACTCGCGCTGTCTACGTATGTCCGCAGCCTTCTGCGTGATAGCAGCTGCCATCTCCATACATTGGTCGACATCCCCTAGCAACCGTGACAGCCTGTCAGGTGCGCAACCATCAACTGATTCCGCCTGCGCGGACAATTCGAGCACCCTGTTGTAACGTTCCTTAACGTCCATAGACCGCTCCAATACCACATCATGCCTATCTAAACGGTCTATCAGACCGTGTGCGGAGGAAAACCATCTGAGTTCCTTAGAAACACCCTTCTGTATTTCAGATAACGACATGATCGGAACGATACTTACTCACAATTTGCAGTAACTCAATTTTATTGGACCCTCCAGTCTATAACCCAAACGAGGGAACCCTAAACTATAACTTAAACAATGCTGTTTTCCTTAAACAATAGGAACCGAGTTTTATATCTATATAAATTCTGTAATACAATTTAGTTTCCCTATATCATTATAACACACACAGATAGTCAATATTAGTTCAAGTTATAAATTGCTATAAACTGAAAACAATGTAATAGCCTGCTATCAATAGATGTAACTACCTATGTTAACCAAACATTCATTAGCATTACTAGACCACTAATAGATTGACTAACTGGTACTTCAATGCAAATTTCAATTCACCTACAATGAACCTAAGTTGAGTATCTACTATTCTGAGTCACATCTCAGTACAACTGGTCATTTAGGGAAAACTGTAATATCTGTCTGTCTACTACCAGCAATAGACTTATAGCTTACAATACTACCAATCTATGTGGATACAGGAACAACACCAAGTTAGCTAATAACCGCCTATACCTACAGATTGATAGTCCCAAATCGTGGGTTCCTGGAGCCCTTGACGGCTGCAAATCTCAGGAAACCACGCTCTTGCTACCAAAATGTTCAGGCTTCTCGGCACCCAATGACCTCGCAGGGGCCCATCAGCTACGAGGTAGCGTAGCGATCAGATGCCAAGAAGTGTGAACGTCGGCGATTCACCGAGCAAGTAATTATGAATCTATCTAACCTGGTCTGTGCTTCGTTCCCGTCAAACTCCTGTCTCTCTGCAAGGCCCGGGTGCACCCTAGGCTCTTCTTGGTAGACAGGTTCTTCAGCCAACCAGGTATGGCTGGCAGGCCAGCTTCGACGAGCACAGTGTTCCAACACAGGTTATGTTACGTGGGAAAAACCAATCGGCCACGTAAATGCGAACTTTATCTGGTTCGGGGAATCACAACACACTCAGCTATCTAGACAATCCTGAGGGAACCCCGAATACAATTCCAGATGGCTTGCGATTTAATTTCAATACCCTATACCAATACGCGTTACATTGCGAGGGCTTTTCGTCTGTCCGTTGTCAAAAACTGCTAGGTTGGCAGCAACGTCAAATTCAAAATGGCCGTTCCGAAACCATCGATCGAATATCGATTTGGAATCGAACAAGCATTTTGTACACGCTGTATTGCCCTCTCTGTATTATCAGACAGTCTAGGGCCAAACACAGTGCTGCAGTAGTTAAATAGTGACAGAATTAGAGTTTCGCATAGTCGTAATCTCAAATCTTCTCCAATGTACGATCTTATTTTGTATAAAGTTTTTAGTTTGTAAAATGCTGTCTTAACTTTGTTGTTGATGTGCTCAGTAAATTTTAGCTCGCCATCCACTATCAATCCCAGATTCCGTGCTGAAGGTACTTGCTCGAGGGTAATATTATTAATTTTTACCTCGTGTTGTTGTATTGAGACCTTCGCTATTTGATTTTTTGTTCCTAAAATTAACATTTGTGATTTTGCGGGATTGAGGGCTAAACTATTGCTTTGCGACCAGTCGTAGATGCTAGTTAGGTCCTTGTTGATTTTAGAGATGGCATTTGCGGTATCTTCAGCTTTGAAAGATATATATATTCGTGTGTCATCGGCATAGAGATGATGTTTACAAGACGTAATGTGTTGGGGGAGATCTGCTGTGAATATTGAGAATAGTACAGGACTCAATAGAGCACCCTGTGGGACGCCTCGTATAACGCTCCTGTTTGACGAGTATATCTTTTCGCCCTCCTTATTTTCAGTCACCACGATTTGCTGCCTGTCTGAAAGAAAGGACTGGAACCATGCGCAGGAGTTCTTTGAGAAGCCATATTGGCTTAGTTTTCCCAGAAGTAGCTGTGGATCTAGGCAGTCAAAAGCACGAGAGTAGTCCAAAAGTATCTTAATGCTACACAGCCCGCTGTCAGTAGCCTCTGTTAGGTCGTCGGTGATATGCAGCATGGCCGTTTCCGTACCGTGCCCCTTTCGGAATCCTGACTGATGCTTAGGTAAAATGTTGTTGCTTTCCACGTATTTAGTAACCTGTTTTAGTACTACTTCTTCCAGTATTTTAGACAAAACGGGTAAGATCGATATCGGACGGAGGTCTTTTAGCTCAGTTATTGAGTCTTTTTTTGGTACTGGTATAACTAGAGCTTTTTTCCAGCTGGATGGTTTGTTTCTAATAGAGACATTTATAATTTTTGTAATAATGGGAAGTGTAACATCCAGTGTTAATCTAATCATGTCTATGTCAAAACCATCATGACCGGTTGCTTTAGATTTGATATTAATATATTATTTTGTGTACTTCTGTCATTGTCGTCTCTCGAATATCAAAAATTGACGTGCAGTTAGAATGGCTTATAGACGTGGCTTATGACGTGTCTGTCGATCCAGTAGGCGCCGGCAAATTTAAAAAATGGTTATTTATATTGTTAGGATCATTGAGATAATCTGGTATAAAATTTGGATGTTTGTTATTGATTGCGGCGGTTTTTTTAAGGTTGGACCATAGTTCTTTGGGTTTGTTTATATTGTTATTGATAAAATGGTAAAAAAAAAGCTTTGTGTTCTCGTTCAACTGTAGTCGTCACTAATTTTTTTAGATTCTTATAATATTCCATGGAGCTAACAGTTTTAGATTTTGAGCTTTTCGCAAGGCATCATCTCGTAAGCTCATCATAAATTTCACCGTATCAGTAATCCATGGTTTTGGTTTTCCTTTTAAAATGTGTCTTTGGAACGGTGCGTGTTTTTCGAACAGGGCGTTTATATACTTATAAAGAGTCATAATCATTTCGTCTACATCGTTCATTAGGTAGATGTTGTGCCAATGTGTGAGATGTAAATCTGTAGTAAACTGTTCCATGTTTATAATGTCTAGCCTACGTCGAAATCGAACTTGTTTTACGTATTTTGGCTTTTTAATGTTTAACTCTAGCAACACCATTCCATGGTCACTTAAACATCGGTTATGTATCACTTTGATTTCTCTAATTAGATGGGAACTATCCGTTAATACAACGTCTAGTAAGGTGCGGGTGTTTTCGGTAATTCTAGTAGGTTCTTTAACCACTTGTACTAGCCCGTGTTGGTGACAAAACTGAGTAAGCTCTTTTACTCGGGTTGATTCCGTGTTGAGACAGTTCACATTGAGATCACTCATGACAAATGTATAATCGCAGTGGGCCATGTAGTTGAAAGAATCGCTGAGGGCATCCAGCGTTTCACTGAAGTTAACCTTTTTAGGTCTATATGCAGTTCCGAGAGCCAGGCATGCACCTGGGGTTTGCACTTCCAGCCAAAGTTGTTCCAAGTTTGATGAGGGATGCCTACGGATACGTGCATTCACTTCGCGTCTCACATAGAGAGCTACGCCCCCGCCTCCTTTATTCTGTCTTGCTCTATGAATAAATCTATAATTTGGTAGGGCGAGGGCCAACCCTTCTTGTCCTGTTTTTAGCCAAGTTTCGTTAATTGCCACTATATCGGGTAGATTATTAGTGATCGAAACAAATAATTCATCTTGACCCTTGTTTAATGACCTAGCGTTCAGGAGCCCTAAAGTCATCAAATTCTTATTTGATTTTGAGTTAGCCATTTATGAGTTGTAGTGGTATAGTATATGTAGAGTTGTGTAGCGTTATGTATGTGTGTATGTAGTGTGTACTTTTGGAGTGTGAGTAGTGTTTGAAGAGTGTGTGTATTGCAAGAGTTGCATTGTACAAACGGCACAAGAGTTGATTACCAACCATATTAAATATTGAAAAATTACATTTTAAAAATATTGAAAGATAAATGTTTGACCTATTGTCCAAAATCATTAGATAGAAACAGTGGTGATTAGTCAAAATATTCAAATTGCAGGTATTCCAAAAACCTTCTGTAAGTCCTCTCCATTGCGTAGTCGATGCCGTGGTTTTCCCTGTTCCTGACGGACGAAGATTTTTCCATCGCGTGTCCATACATATCTATATTGCATATTACGCGCCAGCTCGCGAGCTTTTTGGAGTAGGTGGCGGTAATGTCTCGTAAGGCGCTCATTCAGGTATAGAGCGCGCGGTGGGCTGGGCAACTGGAGGCCTTCGGTAGTCAGGTTCCGGCGGGTGCGCGCCGCTTGCAGCAGGCGGTCGCGGGTGGCGCGGCGCGCGAGACGCACCACGAGGGGGCGGGTGCGCGGGTTGGTGCCGCTCTTATCTGCCTGCAGGGGGGGGACAACACGTTCGGCGTTTATTACATCCCTCTCGTCTATCTCGACTCCGATTTTTTTCGCCACGTTCAGTACGATATGTACGCAATTTTCATTGGCGACTTCTGTGCATCCCGCAATTTCGATGTCGTTGGTTAGGAGTGCTTGGTCTTTTTCAGCTATATCTGCGCGTAGTTGTTGAAGGCATTGAGTTTCATTTTGTGTCTTCTCCAGATTTACAACTCTCGCTCTAGTTTGTCTATACGTGTGTTCTGGGCCTGTATGGTACGTGTGAGGGAAGAAATAGCTTCGCGAAGATCATCCATCTGTTGGTTAATGAGGTCCGTCATGTATTTTTTCAGGTCTTCTATCATGTTGCCATAGGAGTCGAGCACTGCGGTACCGCATTCTGGCACTGAAATTTGTTCATCCTGATGTGGCTGAGAGTTTTTTTTTGAGCGGAATGTGATGTTATCCTGTGGGCTATCACTCGTGGCTCGAACAGACGTTACTTTGGTAATGTTGTCAGTCTGAATATCACCGGAGTTACAGCTACCGCGGACTGGAGTATTAATGTTACCTTTCTTAGGTTGCTTATTAATGCATTCCGGGCATCTCCACTGGTCTTTACGTTCCATGAGATTAAATAGTTTCTGGCTGACGTTTGCGCAGTCTAGGTCGTACTTAGAACGACATGCTCCACATTGCAGAAAATCTTTTCTTGGTAGATTGTTTTTGCAACCTGAACACTTCTGACTTGTACTCATTTTTGCGACTGGTGGTGACCTCTTGTGTGATGGCTGTCGATACGATATCGATCCTTAAATGGTTGGTCCTGCAGCAAGGAAGTGGTTCACATTTACGGCACTAGATGTCGCTAGTAATACTCTGTGAGTTCTTTGCTTTAGTTCCTCTATTGAGTCGTAGGTGTCACTATTTTCACTTTCAATCGATCGATTTGCTAACCCTGTTAAGATTATTAGACTTGATTCACAAATTACGGGATAGGTGTCACTAGTCCAGATAGAACATAGAAAAGTGATTTTTGTATTTTATTCTGACGAGGCGTGATTTGAACCAGTGATCTTCGGATTGTGTCTTCAACATGCAGCAAAAACTATACCGGCAGACTGCGCGCTACGGAGACGGCTGGTAGTAGCGGTGAATTTAACGATTAGCTTGCGCGTCACGATGGAGTGTAACACAATCAGCACACGTGATATTGTTTTTAATTCAAAGTTTAACGTTACACTTTGCACATTTTGTTGAATATCAGTCGTTCTAAGCACTATTTCACCATTTATTCTTTATAGTTACGAGAGTTATTTGCACTACTATATTTCTACACCACTTTCAATGTTCAAACACGACTTTTAGCACTGTTTTCTAATTTTTTAACACAGAGAAACAAGTTACACGTCTTCCTTTGAACAGCTCAACGCTCAGCCTCCAAAATGTCCTAGATATTTACAAAATAACCCCCCCTACAAAATTTTATCCAATTCGGTTCGGTGGTTTAGGCTCTAGAGCTGACAACGGAAAACAGCCATCCATACATACATACATACACACGCGCACACACACACACACATACACTTGAAATTTTTTCACTTTTTCGGACTAAGTTAACGATAGAGAACCTATCGCCATCAAAATCTCAACCTCGTTTTTTTTTACGATTACAATACTTCCTTAATTTTCACTTCATTCAACGCTACTACGCACGCGCGGCCAATTACTAAATTGCTATTTTTATTATAACCATTTTGTTTTTTTTATTACCTACCTAATCAATTCCAGATACATGATTTGGATACACGAGTGGTATACATGGGTGCTATCTGTCTTGTGAGCTGCTTGGTAATACGTCTGGTAGCCACCTTTCTCATCAGCGGCGGATGTGGACTGAACTCAAAGGAGAAGCTATTCATTGGTTTCACATGGATGGCTAAAGCCACTGTTCAAGTAAGCCCATAGCATAGCATAGGAATAGCTCATCGTTTTAGCGTACGGCATGGCAGAGAAAAATTGGCAGAAAAAAAGGCACTCTTTAGCCAGTAATTCAATACATACTCCAATTTGCGTCACACACAGCCGGCTAGCCCAGTCGTGGCGGAGGCTGACCTAAAATCATGGACGTTTTTTATACGTCCATGCCTAAAATATTACTTTCTTATTTTATTTACCTACTAGCTGAACCCGCGAACTTCGTATCGCTTTTACAGTCAATGATGCTGCTGCATGCCGGAGTCCTAAACTAATTTATTTAAAAAACATTTTCTGTATATTTTTCCGTTAATTTTTACGATGTTTTACGAGTAATACTTAGTTAATAATACCTTGGACACTATTTACACACATTGATCTAGCCCACAGATCTAGCCCCAAACTAGGATTCCCTGTATCTCGGGTACTAGACAACGATACACATACTTATATAGATAAATATTATACTTAGATAGATAAACAACCATGGCTAGGGTGTTTGTATCCGTTCTCATCAAACAAATATTGCCCCCACCGGGACTCGAACCCGGGACCCTTGGCTTCGTAGGCAGGGTCACTGCCGATTCGGCCATTCGGGTCGTCAGTTATTCTGCTAATCGTGGCGGAGGCGAATCTAACAAATAAGTGATCATTCAAATCGGTCCGGCCGTTCTTAAGTTTTATGTGATGTAACTAACCCGACTTTGTTTTTATATATTTTTTTTTATATATATATTTAGATATTCTAGATGTACTACCTTTAATTAGATATTAATTGTGATATTTTACTTATTCTTTCAGGCAGCTTTAGGCCCTGCAGCATTAGACCGTATTCATCATACTGCAAACCCTGACCCATTTTTGCTTGGCTATGGAGAAACTCTTCTGGCCATCAGCGTCCTTAGTGTGGTCATTTCTGCGCCTTTGGGTGCCCTGCTGATTGCCATTACTGGACCGGCCTTGTTGAGCCGCAGTGCCGATGAGAATGGTTAGTTGCTTTTCACATTTAATAGGTAGGTACAACTCGGTACACTCGGCGCTCGGTACTCTTTATAAGACCTATTTTAAATCTACAAGTATTCTATGTCTGTATCTGCCTAAAACCTAATGAAAGCATTCTTATGATTCAGCGATAAATAATCTTCAGGATGAAGTTGCTCTAGAAAACGCTATCAAAACAGGAGATTTATCTGGATCGGCGAATAGATCAAATGAATGAATGACCTACTTGCGCGTAAAAGTTCATTGTAAAGCCGGAACCGGATGCTGCGATCACAATTTGCGATTTTTTTATTTACGTACATGTTTTTGTGTTGTTATTGTTAGGGTTAATACTAAATAAGTTGTAAATATTTATTTAGCATTATTTTCTATAAAAACTTTATTTTACCTTTTTTGTATTTTTATTTAAAATAGGTAGATAGAGGTGTAATGTTCTATGTTGATATGAATGGTTTCACATTTTGTACCGATTGCAAAAAAGATATATTTTTTTAAACACAAACAAGTACATTGCTTCTGTTCTCACCACACTGGGATACCCTGTGTCGTGAAAACCAGAAACAGCGACATCAAACACATATAAACATCCAAGACCTAGAGATTTTTTTTTCTTTATCCCCAGCCTGGGATGGAACCTGGGACCTTTGGCATGGTAGGCAGAGCCACAACCGTTCATTGATGAACGAATGAATAAATTACAATAGTGAACAACAAAAAATACCCTCGCATGAAACTAATGTCGCGCTTAATGATAGTCGCGTCGACGTTCGCTAGCGCTAACATCTATTCTTTTCGCTCTCTGTATTCACTATTCATAAAATTGCCCAAACGCTTGCACTAAATGTAAGATTTATACCATTCGCTGGTGCTTCTTAGTGGCTTCAAAACTGTGCCTGTGTCAAGTGTCTGACAGTGCTGAATTGTCCAAAAACTACAATATCAAGACAAAGGAAGCTCGCTAATAACCGCCGCCGTAAAACAGCTGAGCAAGGTCATCGCTCGCTGTTGCCGGGCGCGGTCAATAACCCCGATACCCTCGCCCGCTCTTGCATCGTATTGCTATCTCTGTCTCGACGACGACGGGGAACCGCTGCGCGTGAGCCGCGCGACTACGTCACGCCAGAATCGCCGCCTTTGTACTGCAACTTTTCTGTGTTTAAGTCACCCACAACATGAAGTGCGCAGCTTGTGTTGAGCTGATATTAGCGAATGAGATGTTATGTTGCCGCACTTGCAAAGCGACCTACCACTACCAGTGCCTTGGTATAGACTCTGATTCTTACGTGTGCAACATAGACGTACTCCGTGAGAAATGGGAATGTTCCCTCTGCCTAAACGTAACGAGGCGGGCCCAAAGGAACGACAACACCCCTGTTCGCAAGTTAAATAGCCATTATAACGTAGACGCGGCCATTACTAATATTATAAATATGTCGTGTGACTTGACGGCACATCGTGTAGTCTCGGGGAAACCTCCAAACTTGACTGCAGTTTTGTAGTGCCTAACTTACAGGACCATCAGCAGCTCAAACTGGATGATCTGAGCGCTATGAAGAAGGCGCCTATACCAGTACTAGGACCATCGACTGTAAGAACAATGACGCTTGAACAGTTCTTTAGGGTGTTGACTCGAGGCTGACCGGGATCCTAGACAAAAAACTCGGCAATATATCTTTAGCCCTGTCTAGGGAACTTAGTTCAGCCTGTTCACAAATAAAGGCGGAATTGTTAGGGGCAACTAGTGATATGCTGCCGACGACGATGGGTGAATCGCCCGACCCACCTGATAGACCACAGTGGAACTTCCGTAAAGCAGACTTTAGCAAACTATACACGGCTCTCACCTCTGTATATTGGAATGAACTGTATGCGTCCAATGACGTTGACCAAGCTACCAATCTCCTGTACGATAACATATATGCGTGTATAGATGATTGCGTTCCAAGAAAACAGCGCAAAGGCGTGAGGACTCGGTATGTATATCCGAAGTGGTTCACTGCTGACATTGTGCGTAACATCAAAAACAAATACTTTCACCTGAAAAGGAATAGGGCCGAAGGCAAGGAGTTTAATAAGGAAATGTTCCGTTACTATAGAAGCCGCATCAAATACTTGATAGACATAACATACTATGACTACTTACGACTAGCCGAGAATGACATCCGAACTGACCCAACTACTTTTTGGTATTTTATTAGGAACCAACGGACGACAAAACCGACATGTGACGAATTTGAGTATGACGGCAAGAAGGTGACGGGAGTGGTTGCGGCCAATGCGTTCGCAACTTACTTCCAGTCAGTGTTCTTGTCCAACAGACCCACACTTAACGCTGACGCCGCTGAGCGGAGAGCTGGAGCGGACAATAGCTCGTCGCGGGTAGCGATTGACTACATTACTGTAACAGACATACGACGTGCAGGGCGACGACTCATACCTAGTCCTCTATAGGGCCGGACGGCATTCCGCCTTTCCTTGTCAAAGACTGTCTATCCATACTTGAATTACCACTTGGGTACCTTTACAACTTAGCCTTCAAGCCTTCTTCTATTTCAAGAAGGCGTTTGATAGGGTAGATAACGATGTCCTGCTGGAGAAATTAGCTTTGATAGGGTTCACCCCAAATCTGGTTCGCCTGTTTGCGAACTATTTTGCAAATAGGGTTCAATATGTGGTCCTGAGCGGAAGAAGTTCTGAGCCCTATGAAACCTGCTCGGGTGTTAGCCAGGGCAGTACTCTGGGCCCTACCCAATTTTTGGTAATGATCAACGACCTCCCCGATGTTGTGAGGACGGCTGAATGTTTGATGTTCGCGGATGACCTGAAGCTGTTCATGCGTAATGGCTGTGATGACGATATTGAGTGCCTGCAGAGCGATGTTGATAGAGTGGTAGAGTGGAGTGAACGCAACCACTTGGCTTTTAACAGCTGAAAGTGCAAAACCATGACTTTTACTCGATCTCGGTCGCCACTCCATCACGACTACACTATCGCGGGGGTTAAGTTTGTGAGGGTTACCCAAATACGAGACTTAGGACTATTAATGGACTCTGAGCTTACTTTTAACGACCATATTCGGGAGACTTGTAGGAGAGCCTACAAGTCTCTTGGATTCGTAATGCGACAGGCGACTCGGTTTAGGGACATGTCCTCGTTAATCTCATTGTACAACGCATTTGCCCGGAGTAAATTAGAATATAACGCAATCATCTGGGACCCACATGAGGCTAAATACACACTCATGCCGGAAAAGGCCCAACGTAAATTTGATAGACTAGATAGATTTGAAATATGGGTATTATCCCTACTTATTCCCGTCTCTATTTGTGGCAGGGATGGTGGGGGTAGACACCCTAGAGCTGAGGCGGAAGGTATCCCACTTGGTTGGTCCACTTTTATCTACTCCTCCATAACAAAGTAGATAATCCGGTCGCACTAAAAAGTGTTGCCCTTAGCGCGCCGGCTCGGTACACGATGTTACGGTCGCGGTCGCTCTTCGCTGCGGGGGTTGTTCGTACAGAGCATGCTCGTCACGCACCCACTTTTCAGGCACTGACCCCTACTCAATGTCTGTGTCGCCCAGCACTCAGAGTTGGACGTTTTTCATATGCCCCTATTTATGTTTTTTAAGACTGTGTATATGTTTTTAAATAAATATATTAAATGATATGATAAGTAAGTACTGTTCCTCTGTTTGTCTGTATAATTTTGTTTTATTTTGTTGTGTACTTTTGTTTTGTTTTGTTGTGTACTTTTGTTTTATTTTTCTGTGTACTTTTTAGGGTTCCGTACCCAACGGGTAAGAACGGAACCCTATTACTAAGACTTCGCTGTCCGTCCGTCTGTCACCAGGCTGTATCTCAAGAACCTAGCTAGCTAGAGAGTTGAAATTTTCACAGATTATGTATTTCTGTTGCCGCTATAACAACAAATACTAAAAAACAGGATAAAAGAAATATTTAAGGGGGCTCCCATACAACAATTCTTTCAATACCACATACAAACTTATGGATGCACCTGGTTACGTACATGGAGTGTGAAAGGAACCGCACCAATAACTTTGTAAACAATATTTTGCTGTGTAAAATCCAAACTATTCACTCCACACCATCGCTTCCATTGAACGGTGGTACGGAACCCTTCGTGCGCGATTTAGACTCGCACTTGACCGGTTTTTTAATTTTATCTGTGTAGGTACTTATGTTTAATTTGTTCGTGACGGTCACACATTTTGGTCGAAAGACAGTAAGTGCGACACAGTAACTGTGAATAAATCTTTTAAATCTTAAATCTTTTAAATTAAAAGTCCTTACAGTAAGTCAAGAAAATTCAGCCTAATTAATAAGAAAATAATATTCTCAAAGTACTTTATTTTGAGCTGCTCGTGGTACGAGTAATGATTATAATGCCACAAAGATTTGTTGCTATTGAGAGCTTTGTTGGAGTGCTCTCACATTGCTCATGTGTTCATGGCATGTGGCTGTAACGTCACACTGATATATACAACGTGTCATCGAATAAACTCGTAATGAGAAACTAGTTTGTTCAAAATCATGAGCAGAGTCGATTTCACAGACTTTAAATATAAGTCATATTTTTGAACAAAAATAGTTATTGTTGTTGCTCTGTCTCTTTATAGCTAAGCTAACTTAGACACGACCGTCCAGTTTAACTAACCCCTGCGTAGTCTCTACTCACACTGAAATGAAGCTTACACAGGTGGCCACCCACCAAAATGAAGCCTGATTTCGTATGTTCGCTTACTTTCTTCATCCATATGGAAAAAAAGAAACAGCCTCTGCATCGCGGCGCGTCGGGTCGGAAACATCGAATGAATGAGTGCAAATCACGGAAGGGGAACTGTTAGGATTTGATGTGATGGGTGCGGGTAAATCTTTGTAACAAACAAAGATATCCCCACACCCCTCAGTTTGTTATTTTGTTCAGTCCTTCAAATAGATATGTGGAATATTGTGAAATGGTGAAAATACTTGCACAATGTCAATCAAGCTGTGTCGGTGTACTTCGACGGTTCGGGGAAGTACGAGTGTCTCACAGAACAATGCTAGCAAGCTACACAGCGACTACTATATTTTACACCAACGCAGCCTCTTGGTACAGTGCTACATTTGGAGTGCTCCCAACTCACGCACGGAAGGAAGTAGGTGCCTAAAATATGTCGAAAATTATTAAGGCATTTGAAGAGCCGATTGCGCGTGCCACGCTCTCGTCCCGTTTCATACAGGCCCTTCCAAGCTTCTGTGGTCCTGAGCGAGCGGTGATTCTCTTGAAAGAAACTTGGCGCGAACTGTAAGGTTAGTGAGGGCGGGGGCGGGGAATTCGAAGTGCCTAGATTTTTGCGATGTTTTGTAGTTAGAAGGTACCTGACCCAAAGCTTTCCTTTTACTATTTTACTTCATCTTTCCATTGATTTATTTCTAAATAGTTACTTACTATGATATTGGATTACTTACTTGCTGCCAGTTCAAAGCCTGGAAAGTGTGATGGATTTTTGATTGAACTCGCGGGCAGAGGAGCGTTAGACACCGGCACAACAGAGTTGTGAATTTGTCAGAAATGACATAATAACTTAAGTCTCAAATATTTTCAAAAATATTAATAAATGAATGAATACTTTATTGCACAAAAACAAACATACAGAGTCAGCACAAAGTAAAATATATGTACAAGAGGCGCGCTTATCTCTATAAAAGAGATTACTACCAGCAAACCCAGATAGGAAAGGAAAGTGGACTGAGAGAGTAAAACCTATTTGCACAATAAAATAATTCGTACACAATAATAATATAAGTAGGTACATATACATACATATACATATTACTACTACTACGCCTAATTTATATAAAATTATATACATAAATACATACATACATACACACATAACATACACATACAAATTATATACATATATAACATACACATAAAAATTATGTATATACATACGGTATGGAAGAGAGAGCTAATGATCTTTCAAGCGAATCTTAAAAACGTTAAGTGACGGACTGTCCCTGATGGCACTGGGATCTTGTTCCAGAGCCTGTTTAGGCAAATATTCGTGTTTGCTTTCTCCATATGTTTTATCATTAAAAAATAAGTTGATAAGATAAGTAAGAATCCGTTTATTCACTGACACACAGATACAGTTCACAGACAGTTAAAGAAATGATTGGAATTTCATTTAGTTAGCAATACATGTGTATATCCCACAGTGAATAGGACCTGGCTCAGCATATGTTGCAAATAAATTATCTGCAACGCTGGTAATTCTGCCAGGGCGAGGGACCCATTTCATGGTTTGAGTGGAACGCAGTGTTGCCAATTCAGTAACTACAAAATATGCTAGAGTGGGGTAAAATATATGCCAAAAATATGCCAACGTTCTATTAGAAATGCTAAAAAAAATACCAACGTACAGAGTCAAATGTTTATTAGCATTGTAGTACCATTTCTATACCCTAACCTAATCTAATATTTAAAAATGATATAATCAAATAAAATATGACTGCCTTCGTCAATCAAAAAAAATGTCTTTGCGTCCTCTTCAGCAACGTCAACAGGCGCAGCTGATGTTGAAGGCTGAGAACCAGCTTTGGTAATTATCTTTGGTACCCATACTTCATAGTACACTATCTTGCTTTCCTGCTCTCTTTAGACCAAATCTCACGTACATTATTGCATTAAGCGTCTTCACCGCCAATCGATTTCTAAGTGTTGCCTGTTAAAGTTGATGAGGCCGTTGAGTTGCAAATTGGCAACGCTGAGTGAAAGCTTACAATAAGTATGTGACATGCTATGATACGTATGGTTTCCGTTTATTTTTATTATAAGTGCTTATAGGAGTTTGGCTGGCAGTATACGTATTACACAGAGTGGGTGAGAGAGAGACAGAGAGCAGGCAGTATACGTATTACACCTACTCACATGTACCTATGTGTTATGCACTAATGTAGAGTCGCCAAATATCGTCCCCCTTTTTATTTTTACCTATAAAATCCATGTTATTGGAGAAAACTAAATAAATCTCATGTTATGTATTGGATAGGTTATATTTTTATTAGAATTTGAAATCCGAAATAATAATCAACTCACTAAACTCGGAATAAAACAAACATTTAAAAAAAAGACAAAATCAGCCAGTAATTTTTCGTTCCTAATATCGTCCCTGGGGACGATAAAACCCAGGTAAAACACTTCAAACATCGAATCCATTTGTCACCACGCTGATCTTCAGAAAATTTGTTGCTACAGTAAGGGCATTCGGCATCGTATTCCTCATCATCTTCACTATCACTTTGTTTTTCTGGCACAGAAGTGCATTTTTTTTCGGTTTTGTCTTTTCTTTTTGGTCCCACAAGCTTTCTTATTATTATTTGCCTACTCTCCAACGCCCTTTTTCCTCTTCCGAGCTAATTTCTCGTTTTTTTCTTTCTTTTTTTCCTCAGCTTCTATGATTTTATTTTTATGTGGAGAACCAGTGACCAAAACTGCCGACCCTTCTCTAAGCGATACACTTGGGATTACACGTGTAACAGGATGTATTACAGCAGGCAATATAAATTCATTTTGCTCTGGCTGTTGCACTGAAGCTACATTGGAAGGCATTGCTGCTGGAGAAGGCTGTTCTGTTGGTGGGGTGTCCTGATTATCATTAAAATCAGCATCAGTAAAGATGTTATCATCAGTATCCCAGTCTTTCGAAAGCCATTGATAGCTGTTGAAGGCAATGCTGCTCTCAAATAAGCCTTGCCCAAAAGATTACCAACTTGGTAGTGTGTGACAGCACGACCAGCGTCTTAAGATCCCTTACAGAAACTCCATAAAAAATCCTTTCCATTTCCAAGCAATAATCTACCAAAGCCTTCTTCAAGGTAGGCCTGCTTGTGTCACAGTCAGAATCTTGTCCATCTTATGTTGCACGGTCGTGATGCCAGTCTCGTCTACGTTAAATACTTTTGATGGATCAAAATTAACTTTTTGAAGCTCTGGTTTCAAAATGTTAAGAAATAACTTAGCATTTTCTCTTGTAAACCCTTGTGCTCGGCTTTTAGATAAAGCTTGAGGTTTCCTAAATGAAAGGTTTGGGTGTCGTTTTAGAAACAACTTAAGCCACTTTGGTGCCGCCTTTTTTTTGGCCAGCGAAAATGGATTTTTTAGGTTGTTTCAAATAGCCAATTGAAACGCCATTCTCTTAAGATCCCTTACAGAAACTCCATAAAAAATCCTTTCCATTTCCAAGCAATAATCTACCAAAGCCTTCTCCAAGGTAGGCGTGAGCACGGGTTTCCTGCCCAAAGCCTTATCCAAATGTTTTTGTGTAGTTTTGTCTCCCTATTTTATGTAGTCGTTGAGAGTCGATCGTGGTACATTGTACGATTTTGCTGCCAGTTTATAGCCCATTTCTTTTTTCCGTACGGCATCAATAGCCATTTGCATGGATTCACGACTCCAAGATTTACGGCGACTTGTCTGGAATAAAGAATCAATAAATTTTATTAATTATAAAAATGAAAGCCTAATATCGCCTCCTGGACGATATTAGGCACTTCTTAGGGGACGATATTAGGGCAAATCACGTTTCAACAACAGCAAATGATTCCAAATATAACCTCAAAATCTAACATATTTTGTTTAATCCATTTGAATCTCAACGAAATATGGAAATATTTTACAAAACGATATGTACATGTATACTATAAACCTTACTTTATGTGTTTTGACAAATATTTCAAGAAAAAACTCACCGTGGACATTTTTTTAATTAATTTTTTTGTCGGATGTCTATCACGCGCACTGAACTCAAACTTTCGTGAGTGGACACCGACATCTAGCGCTAATAGTTCTGATTATTTAATCTAGATGACGCTTCTTGTACGCTGAGATAGAATGGGGGACGATATTAGGGCGGGGGACGATATTTGGCGATTCTACTAGAGTAGGTATTTATAAAGAGTATTATGTTGTAGGTATTTATAAAGAGTATAATTGTTGTATGTATATATGTCACCGGAAAATAATACGATCCGCAAGTTTATAAATTTCCTAGGAAATTTATAAACTTCCTTCTAGATTATATTAGGCTAGGTTAGGTTAGGTTAGGTTATGTTAGGTTAGGTTAGGTTAGGTTAGTATATTTATAAAATTGCGGAAAAAAAAATAGGAAATTTATAAACTTGCGGATCGTATTATTTTCCGGTGACATATATTTATTTATGATTAAAAATAGAAGATATTGAACAATGGTGGAAACGAACCATTATGAAGATTCCCAATTACGAAGTACAGTACCGACCTTTGGTTTCTATTAAAATAATGTGTTTTTAATTTAGTCGTATTATAAAACATAAGTTCAAGATATGATACTCAGGTAGCGCTGGCAGCTATGTAATTTATAGTAGTGCTTATTTTAAACGACAGATGTCGCTGAATAATTAGTAACAGCAATAACCACATATGTCGCTTAACAGTTGGTTGACGTCAGGATGCCATAGTGTTGCCATAGTACGGATTTGTCCGTACAATTACGGAATTTTAACTTTCCATACCCATAAAAAACGGAAATTTGTTCGGATTTTCTCTGGTATAGGGTGCCTCGTAATACTGACCCCTGTATGTAAAGCATACAGAAGTCTTTTGGGTTTCTTCATTGATGACTCCCATTTGTCTCGTACTACTAACCTATAGAATGTTGATTACATCAATCCACGAAATTTTAAGTCTAAAGAAGAAAATTATGTCAGCACGAAAGTAGCAATTTCATTAGTTCAGCAGCAGTTTCAATATTCATTCCCAAACCCTGATTTTCTCGAGATCGGCGTTTAATACTTCTACAGCTGGTGCCATATCACAGGGGGGAAATGGCGGTATATAATTGAAAATCGTCGGCGTAGAGATGGTATGATGAGGAGAGGACATCTGAGTTGGAATTAATGAAGATAGAGAAAAGAAGAGGGAAGAGTATTCCACCCTGGACGACTCCCGCAAAGAGATCACACCACTCCGTTGAAGTCGTCTTCGACTTTATACGTTACTGGGCGACCTCTCAGATAAGAGTCGAACCACTAAGCAGAGATGGAGGACACGTTCAAGGACTTCAGTATCTCAACGAGAATGTCGAAATCGACGCAGTTAAAGGCGTTGCTGAAGTCGAGCAATGCTATATAATGCTACAACCTAAATTAGGATCAAATGCGAATATGCGAAGGAGCATGGCAAATAAAAAATTAAATGTATATATCTCACAATATCTATTTACAAAAATGACGGTCTTGGCTACTAAACTAGGTTATAACCTGTAAGCCAATTCCTTTCAATTATAATTGTTCATAAAAACATGGTTACAAATAAGTGAATTTCAAAAGTATAAAATAAAATGTCAATTTAATTTGGCTATTAAATAATCGCACAGCATAAGTGCTGTGTTTTAAGTATTTTTGTTGTTCTAACATGTTCAACTTAATACGAAGGCTAAAGGGAGCTTCGCTTCGCTCACCCCCTGTACCCTTCAACTAAGCTGCCGCAGTATTTTGCCCTGATATTTGCTGTAAAAATCAGTATATTTGCTGTGCAAATCAGTATTATTGATGCGCAGTTTAATATTTCCCATTTAATTTTAAATATTTGTAATTCATGCATGATCGATATTGATTATCATTAAAGATGATTTTTAATAATGAATTAGAAACGTACTGTTATTTATCATAATAAATTAATGAATACTTATTATTTTAGTTTTAATGTACATACTGAAATATTATTTTTATTATATTATATTGTAAAATTAGGCCAAGATAAAAATGATGTGAATTCCATATAAAAAACGAGCACATTCAGTTATTACTAACTAGTGGATGACTAAGAGTACTTTTTATTCGGTTATCGACAACACGTTTTCTCTTTCGTCGTAGTTGAGGTTATAAAGCGACTTATATATATTTTCTTTTGATCTCATGGTTGCTACAGAGGACAACTTCAGAGAAGAATTTATTGTTAAGTCGATGGGCTTTGTATGTATGGGCAAATGTCGTTCTTACAAAAGGTTTGGGAAAAATTAAGCGTCTCTTTATAGTTTTATGTCATGCTATAGGTACCTATGTTAATTGCGGTTTATAAGATGTTTTTGAACTAATAACACTTTAATCTCAGCGTAAAGTAAGAGTAGTAGTAGAGGACAATGATTGCTGTAATGGTGTTTTATGAGGTGATGGGGAAAAATAAAGATCACCGTGTGACAACACTAACATTTTGAGCCAAAACAATCGAAAAAATATGGCTGTTTGTTTCTTTGCGGTGTAAGAACTTTGTTTGTTTTTGCGTTCTTGTGTTGTGTTGGTGATAAATGCGTATCTCGTTGAGTTGCCTTTGCTCCCCCGGTTGATTTACTACTGCACATCCATGGTGACAAAACCGCAATGGGATTGAGATAGGACTAGGATTAGTATTTATTGTTGAGAAAAGACTATAAAAGTGTTGGCAGTTAGTTGTAAAACAAAACAATAAACAATTCTCATATTAATTTGAATTTTATTTTCACATCCTGTAAGAACACGCAGCTTATTCAGGCAGGTACTAGGTTATACTAGGTACTATACTCGAGTGTAGTGTACTAGATATAATGTGTGAAATACACTTACATATTTATATGAACATGTTAGTTCTAAATTAAAAAAACGGACGGCGCTAGCTATGCACTTCCCATTTCTGGGTCAAAGATTAGGGTCAGAGTGTCGATGGGCGGGAGCCCCCACTTTGGCGCCACCTTATCTACACTCCAACCGGCAGTAGTGACATTTCTAGCAACTGACAGTTACATGGTCCGAAATAACGAAATCGAAAAATAAATGGAAAGAAAGGGAAATGGCACCCCTTTACCCGAACTAAAACTAAACTTTAATCTGCCCCCTGCAATTGCAAAAGATGTAACTTGTAGTATCTTGTAAAGGACGATTTTGTATTTTGATTCCTAATAGGAGGTGGTATGTTGTTCCAGCATTTCGTGGCCATATAGCGAAAGCTACCACGAAATGCTGCAGTTCTGTGGTGTGGGACGGATAAAGGGGCTGTGCAGGTCCTGCCTCTGCCGTCCCATCGCCATTTGATTGTAGCGTACAGGTACTCAGGCTTTCCAGACTTCAGTACACCAAACAATAGGGTCGCTAGGTGCAGCTTTAGACGGCCATCTATTTTTAAGATATTGCCCTTGTTGAGATAAGGTGTGACGTGCGACCGCGGCGGTATAGGGTAGCAAAAACGGGCACAGGCATTTTGAACGCGTTGCAGAAGACGTAGTGATTTGTTGTACAAACACGAGCCTTAGACCGCTAAACAATAATTAAGTTTGGACAAAATTAATGTTTCGTATAAACTGGATCGCATGTCCACACTTAGGAACTGTCTAACAGCGCAGAGGAGATAGAAAAGCAAATTAAGAAAAATTCGGCGCTAAAAGAAGAGCTCAGTGAGTTGGACATCCAATGCCAGGATCTCAGTGCCCAGAGAGATGAACTACAACACCAAGTCGACTCATTTTACAAGTGTCATGATGTCCACCACGTAGCATTGCAACACATAAAATCACTTGAACAAAAGCTTGCAGAGGCACACCACGAGCTTCAAGTTTTCAGCGAGCGGGAGGAACAGCGAGACAGTGCTACAACCAGGGCCTTCTATAATGAGGTCATGAGCCAAACTGGCATACCAACTATTGACCTAACAGCTTGTGATCTCACGTGTGATAGTCCTAATAGATCGCAATCAGTAACCACTATGAGCTGTAGTAAAAATAAATTAAAGAAATATGTTAAATTGAATAATTATACAAAAAAAACACAAAAACTAGCTAATAGAAATAAAATATTTTGTAAAAATGTAAATTGTAGCAAGGAACGTGTCGAATTAATTAAGGAAATCGATGATTGTAGATTATGTTTGGAAAAAACTACAGAAAAGTACGAATGTGACACACGGCGACTCCAGTCAGATATGCATATTTTAAACTCATCATTACAAAGTATTACACGTAAATATGAGTCAGCACAATACGAAATTAAGGAACATGTGTCGGCTATGAATAGTTTGTTGGAGACGTGTAAGTATAATTATGACACTTTCATATCTTTGACCGACAATCACATCTGTGATTGTAAACAAGCTCCAGCGGACTGTTCCGTGCCGACCGTGTGTCCCGCCGAGCAGCCGGCCGAACAGCTGATACTGACCCAGGCGCCGCCGTCAGTCGACTTGAGTACTAATAGTGTTATCAATAACGCCTCCTTCTCTCGGACAAAGGATAGGTATATAATGTACAGCGATGAACTTGGAAAAAATATGGGTTTACAACTTAGTCAGCGCGTGGGCCAGGCAATATTAAATAACTGTATGCCTGGCGCCACATATTCACAAATATTAAACAAAGTGTTGTCATCGCAGTTTTTAGAACCAACGACCCTAATTATTTTAATTGGTAGAAGGGAAAATGTATCTAAAAAACTAATAACTAAATACTTTTCCAAATTAAATTCTTTACAAAATGTAGATAGAATAATCTTGTTTGCGTTTCCCTTCAGCCAATCTTTGTCACAACATGAAAATCATATAAGACATGATTATAATACATTTATACACACATTGACATGTCGTCATACTGAAAAATTTCATTTCATAGACACCAATATTTGTATTGGAAAATATTTTTATTTGACTAAGGATAGGTATTACCTATCTAGGTTTTATACAAAACAAATAGCACAGTCACTATCTTATTTTATTTTGAACTCAGTCAAGTTTTTGACTAATGAAACGCCTGCTTCTATTGAGCAGTGTAATAATAATGACATGTACTCCTTGGAATCTGTTCCAAGCTCTTTAAATTAACCCATAGGACAACAGAGAGTAACTCTGGCAGTAATATTAATATTTGTATAAATATACCTTCATCTTGCCCATTAAATCAAGTTACTAGTAATGAAAAATGTAAAAGTAAGAATATTTTAAACGTGGTTCATCAAAATATACAGGGCATGTTAAGTAAAGAACTGGAAATTGAGTTATTCATGAACTGTAATAATATTGATATTTTATGTATAACAGAGCACTTTTTAAAGAGTTATCAGTTCATGTTCAACTTTAATAACCACCACGTTGCTAGTTCGTTCAACAGAAAAACAGCTGATCGCGGTGGCTCCTTAATTCTTGTAAATAATAGTTTTAAATATAAGGAACGAGTTGACATAGTGAGCCTGTCTGTTGAGCGTACCATGGAAATAGCCTGTATTGAACTTGAACAACTTATTGTAATGAGCGTATACAGACCACCAGATTCATCCTTTGATTTATTCGAAAAGAAAATGGATGAAGTGTTGATTAAAATCAGCGATAAAAACAATTTTTTTATAATTTGTGGTGATTTTAATGTTAATCTGTTAGAGGATAATAATATTTGTACTAGATTAAAATCTTTATTTTTATGTCACAACATGAACTATCTGTTTTTGGAGCCTACTAGAATTACTGCAACATCTGCTACCTGCATTGACAATATATTTACTAACATTACGCCCATTTTCAAATCGGTCATCAATAAATTAACCTCTGATCACTCTGGTCAGATAGGTATATTCAATAATAAAATAAAAAAGGACCAAAAAGAGGATATTACATGTGTGCCCGTTAGTGACACTCGGCTTGAACACTACAGGAATAATATTTTAGATAAACTATGGGAAATACCATACAGTGACGATCCAAATTTGTTGTACAACTCAGTATTTAACCTTGTCAAAAATGAATATGATACGGTATTTAAATCAAAAACTATAAAAGTTAATAACAAAGCTTTGTTTAGTGATTGGGCGACAGTTGGAATTCATAGGAGCAGACGAAGATTATATGAACTCTATGAAGAGAAATCATATAACAAAAATACGGCCTTTCTAGATTATGTTCGTAGTTATTCAAAAATGTTTAAACGCGTTTGTGCCGTAGCTAAATCTAATTTCATTAAAAACAAAATTGAATCTAGTAGCAATGTAATGAAAACGACTTGGCAAATTATAAACAGAGAGACTGGAAAGGCCAAAGCTACACATAATAACTTCAAGCTTAAGATAGATAATCAATTGCTAAGTACAGACCTAGAAGTAGCAAAAGCTTTCGAAAATTTCTTTACGGACATTCCAGTTTCAACAACCAAGTCTTTAAATTCATCTCCCGCTGCTGCTGAATCTATACTTAAACAAAACTTTGAGGAATGTAAAACAGATTTTAAATTTAGGCACGTAAATAATGAAGACATTGTAAAAGCGTTTAAATCCCTGGAAATGAAAAAGACAGCTGACGCCCATGGTCTATCAGTAAAAATTATTAGTTCCATTGTAGATTGTATTGCACCTCACCTTTGTTGTATATTTAATCAATGTATAGATAGTGGTGTGTTTCCTGACTTGATGAAACTAAGTAAAGTTATACCTTTATTCAAAGCTGGTAGTACATCAGACCCCACCAATTTTAGACCCATATCGATACTACCAACGCTTAGCAAAATATTTGAAAAACTCATACTTAATCAATTGCAAAGTCATTTTTATCTCAATAATTTAATTCATATTGCTCAGTTTGGTTTCACAAAGGGTCGTTCAACAGCCGATGCTGGTGTTGAACTAATTGACAATATTTTTGATGCCTGGGAAGACGCAATGGATGCAATAGGTGTCTTCTGCGATCTATCCAAGGCTTTTGATTGCGTCCATCATGACACTCTTGTCAGGAAGTTACGCCATTATGGTGTAAAAGATCAGGCACTTGGCCTTCTGGAGTCATATCTAACAGATAGGGTTCAGATGGTCGATGTTAATGGGAAAAGATCACCTGGGTCTTCAATAAGTATGGGCGTACCGCAAGGTTCAATTCTTGGTCCTTTCTTGTTTTTAGTATATATTAATGATTTACCTTACCTTGTTAAAGCAAAACATGGGTTAGTATTGTTTGCCGATGATACTTCTTTGATATTTAAAGTTAAAAGACAGCAATCAAATTATGACGAGGTAAACAATGCTATCTCTAGTATAGTGAACTGGTTTACTGTTAACAATTTATTACTTAATGAAAAGAAAACTAAATGTATTAAATTCGTGTTACCCAATGTGAACCCGGTAACTACAGACATATTTATAAAAGGACAGATATTGGACCTTGTGCAGTCGACTGTCTTTTTGGGCATTACTTTAGACGCCAAACTACAATGGGATCCTCATATAAATAAATTGTCGAACAGACTGAGTTCGGCAGCGTTCGCAGTTAAAAAAATTAGAGCTCTTACCGACGTAGACACCGCTAGACTAGTCTACTTTAGTTACTTTCATAGTCTAATGACCTATGGTATTTTATTGTGGGGTCACGCTGCGAATGCTAATAGTATATTTATTCTGCAGAAACGGGCTGTTCGTGCAATTTATAGATTAGGGCCTAGAGTGTCACTGAGGGAAAAGTTTAAAGAAATCAATATTCTGACATTTGTGTCTCAATATATCTTGTGTATGTAAAAAGAAATATAACTAATTTTCAGAAGTACAGTGATATACACAATTTTAATACTAGAAATAAAGACAAGTTGGTTGCTTATGTAAGCCGGCTACATAAAATTAGTAATTCTTTTAAAGGCAATTGTATACGCTATTACAATAAGGTCCCTACTGATATTAAAAACTTACCTTTAGACAAGTTTAAAATAATAATAAAACAGAAATTGTATAAAAAAGGTTACTACAGGATATCTGATTACTTAGAGGACAGATGTCCATGGGAATAGATTGTTTGAGTAACAGGCTGTTTCGATATATAATTAGCATTCATTTTGTAATTTGACAATATTTTATTGAAAAAAGGAAACGCAAAAGATGCGACGACTGTGGAGTTTCTTCGGTGAGCTCTTCTCCACAGATTCCGCCATTGGGTTAGTGAACTCACCCAAAAAAATGTAATGACGGATCTAAGTGATGTAACAACATCCTATGGAAATAAATGATTTTTGATTTTGATTTTTGATTTGCGCAAATAACTTTTATCCTGTAAAAGCAGTTGCGCACCAGTTCAATTGTATGTTTTTCAAATGTCAGTCTATCCTCCATCGTTACTCCCAAATTACGTGCCTCGGTGACTCGTGCCATAGGCATTCCATCGACTAACAATACCGGATTTAGTGTAATGCCTTCTGGATTTGTGCTTTTGACCCCAGAATCAAATATTTGGACTTCAAGTGAGTTTTTCGACGACCATTTGGAGATAGAATCAAGATCATAATTTATCTTGTCTATGGTGGTTTCAAATGTATCGACAGTTAGTGAATGATACAGTTGAATGTCGTCAGCATAGATATGAAATTTGCAATGATATATTGATTTTACTATATCAGCACAGTATATAATGAACAGGAGAGGCCCCAGTATGGATCCCTGGGGAGCTCTCCTGTCCATCGGAATGCAGCTTGAATAATTACACGAGCCATCAGACCTGCGAAGGATCACGCGTTGGTGCCCATTCGGGAGGTAGCTATCAAACCAAGCCATCAAGTCGCTCAAAAGCGACTCAATGTCAAAACCATAGCATGAGAGCTTTTAAAATAACAGAGAGGTGTTGATGTAGTTAAATGCTCTCGAGAAGTCCAGCAGCGCCAATATAGTACTTTCGCCAGCATCTTGTGCTCCAAGCACATTATCCACCACATCTAGTAGTGCCGTGGAAGTACTTCGTCCCTTTCTGAATCCCGACTGGTGTAATGGTAAAATGATGTTAGCTTCGCAGTAATGCATGACCTGGTTGTACACCGCTAGTTCCAGGATTTTCGACAAATACGTCAATATACTAATTGGTCTCAGGTCGTTGACACTGACTGGATTGTTATGCTTAGGTATGGGTCTCCAGTGCTATTTTCCAAAGTTCCGGGAATTTGGAGGACGTAATGGATTTATGTACTATTGTGGTTATTATATTAGGAGTGGAAGGGAGGGTCATTAGGATCATATCCGTGATAATAGCATCTATACCTTTTGCATTTGTATTAATAGAAAGGATATTTTTTGCAATTGAAGTGTCAGTAACATTGTTTAATTTTTATTTTGCTTAACTTTTAAATCTATGAAACTCCAAATACTTTTTGTAGTTTCAGTTAGTTCAGACAGTTTTATATTATTTTCGAATGGTATTCTTGAAAAAATATTATTTATACCATCTGGGTTACTCAGATGTTCGGGTATGTACACGCTATTATTTAAATTATGAGTCACTGTCTGTTTTAAGTTTTTCCATAAAAAAAAATCCATAAGGGCTTCCAGACCTCATGAAACACAGTAAACTGATACCTCTGTTCAAGTCGGGAGATAAGGGCGATTCTTCAAATTTCAGACCAATATCTGGTCTTCCAACACTAAGTAAAATATTTGAAAAGATTATACTTAATGAAATGCTCTCACACTTCAACCGTACAAAACAACTCCACGCCAAACAATATGGTTTCACTAGGGGTAAATCGACTACGGATGCAGGTATTACCCTTTTATCTCTTATTTATTCTGCATGGGAGGCCGCACATAATGCTATCGGAGTTTTTTGCGACCTGTCGAAGGCGTTTGATTATGTTGATCATAATACGCTATTAATTAAATTAAATCATTACGGAGTTAGAAATAAAACGTTGGATCTACTAAGATCATACCTAAGCAATAGAATTCAAAAGGCAGAAGTTAACGGCGTAAAATCTGATGGATCGGGTGTTAAAATTGGCGTTCCACAAGGTTCCATATTAGGCCCTTTCTTATTCCTGGTATATATTAACGATCTGCCTTTCATGGTGGAGAAATTAACTGACATAGTGTTGTTGCTGATGATTCTTCAATGGTCTTCAAAATTGAAAGACAAAAAGGAGATTTTGATGAGGTTAATGGTATATTGTCTTTAACCTTGAATTGGTTCACAGTTAATAATTTATTGTTAAACGCTGGTAAAACCAAGTGTATCAAATTCTCACTTCCAAATGTCAGGCAAGTTGAGACCAGTTTAGTGTTAGACAACAGCACGTTAGAATTAGTAAATGATACGAAGTTTCTTGGAATAACCATTGATAGCAAATTGCAGTGGGGACCCCACATAGATAAATTGGCTGGTAAATTAAGTTCTGCGGCTTACGCTGTTAGGAACATCAGACAAAGCACGGATGTGGCTACATCTAGGCTAGTATATTTTAATTACTTTCATAGTGTGATGTCCTATGGTATCTTGTTGTGGGGGAAAGCAGCGGATATTCAAACTATTTTTATTTTACAGAAAAGAGCTATTTGAGCTATTTATAATTTAAAACGAACAGACTCCTTAAGAGAGCTTTTTAAATAAATTGACATACTAACAGTAGCTAGTCAATTAATTTTCGAAAATATAATGTATGTACGCAAGAAACTTACAACATTTTCCAAACTTAGCGATAGCTGTAATGTTAACCTCAGAAATAATCACAGACTATGTGCGCCCCGATTTAGACTCGCGAAGGTTAGCAATTATTTCAAGGGTCAGTTCTCTACTACAATAAGATACCTCTGGAGATTTTGAAATTGTCATTTGAGCAATTTAAAAAGCATGTTAAAGCGATTTAGTCGAAAAAGGGATATTACAATGTTCAAGATTACTTAAATGACATGACTGTATGGGGTTAATCTGGCTCAACACAGACCTTGCTTTTAATAATTTTGTAATTATTTATTCCTGCTTATTAATCATAACAATTAAAATTTTCATATTTGTATTAGTTAAGCACAACCAATTTTTAAAAGAGATCTAAAAATCAATCTGTGGGAGTTTCTACGCCCTTCTTCTCCCACTGTGGTCCAATGTAGAGAAGAGGCAAAAAATGACGTTTGCTAAGTATATGTAAATATCTACAGTAATAAAGTACTCTGACTTTGACTTTGACTTTGACTTTTTGGATTGTTAATATTCTAATTTATTTGCTGATTAAAGTAAGCCCTCTTTTCATGGAATATTGTGACATTTACTAAACTTTTGAGAGCTTTATACTGCTCCCAATGTGATTCAATGTTTGACTTGCGATATTTACTGTGTGCCTCATCTCGAAGTTTCATAATGCACCTTAAATTACTAGTTATCCAAGGCATTGGCTTGTTATGTAAAACTACTGTTTTCTCAGGAGCATGATGATCGAATAAACTTAAAATTACATCATGCAATATATTTACCATGTTATCTACACATTATAAGTAATATATTATCCCAGTTGCAGGAGTCAAGGTCCTTATTAAAAGCAGCAATATCCACCGCTTTAAGCGGTCGATATGTTATCATTTTTTTGGCATCTTCTCCTTCTTTACCTGAACTCCCCGGTTACCATGGCATGACGTCCCAAATCGGGTGCGTAATAAACATCGAAACTCTCTACTAGTTGGGGTGTTTAAGGTTATGCATTTATTCAATGACACGTTGTATTCAGAAATCCTCAGATAAACGAAACTCTTTGCACTTACCTACTTACTCAGTGCATAAATTAATCTAACTACGACCAAAGCAAATAAGTTTGATATGACCTCTGATGAATGAAACCATTTATTGCTACGAGCACACGACGTTTTATTCATTGCTAGTGGTGTTCACGTCGCTCAATCAAGCATGGCGACCTCGTTTCAGATTTTGTTATACAAACTCATAGAAGTTTTTTTTTTATTAAATATTTACTATTAATTTTAATGCAAAACGCATCTAGTAAAATGATTGTTATCGGTTAAGGTACCATTGCAGAAAAATCACATTGATCCTTTTATAAATTTCATTAGGGCTGTAAAGCAAGTTTATAATAAATAGACAATAGTATATTGTATTATTTAATAAATCAATAAATATGTGAATTAATATTGTTTTATTTCCAAATCTCAAAAGTTATTGTGTGTATGAAGCGAGCTAGATGACCCCATGTAGTTTCACAGAACCAAGGGTCTTTTAGGACACTTCTGTTTGAATACTAATGGTAGGATTGTCAGGTCCCAGCGTTAAGAACCACCGGGAGCCGAGCGAAGCGGAGCGGAGCAAGGCGACTCCATGTAGTTTCACAGAACCAATGTTGCTATAGGTTACTTCTGTTTGAATACTAAAGGTAGGTTTGTTAGGTCATAACGTTGAGACCCACCGGGAGCCAAGCGAAGTAGAGCGGAGCGGAGTGAGGTGACCCCATGTAGTTTCTCAGAACTGAATTGGTGGCTATAGATCACTTTCTATTTGAATACTAAAGATAGGTTTGTTAGGTTACAACGTTGAGAACCACCGGGAGCCGAGCCAAGCGAAGCGGAGTGAGGCGACTAATTGTAGTTTCACAGAACTAAATTAGATATATAGATCACTTTCTGTTTAAATACTAAAGATAGGTTTGTTAGGTTACAACGCTGAGAACCACCGGGAGCCGAGCGAAGCGAAGCGGAGTGAGGCGACCCATTGTAGTTTCACAGAACTAAATTAGATATATAGATCACTTTCTGTTTAAATACTAAAGATAGGTTTGTTAGGTCACAACGTTGAGAACCCCCGGGAGCCGAGCGAAGCAAAGCGGAGTGAGGCGACCCCATGTAGCTTCACAGAACCTAATTGGAAGCTATAGGTCACTGTCTGTTTGAATACTAAAGATACGTTTGTTACGTCACAACGTTGAGAACCACCGGGAGCCGAGCGAAGCGGAGCGTAGTGAGGCGACCTTATGTAGTTTCATCTAACCAAATTTGATGCTGTAGGCACCTTTCTGACTGAAAACTGAGAATTTTCTGCGAAAACTGCACTAGGTAAATTTGAAGGTCAATGACCTCGAGGTCAATGAACATCAAACTTTCAAAAGAGCAAAATTGACAATTTTCTGCAAATAATTCTAAAAAGTTCAAGGTCAATGACCTTATGTTTTAAGGTCGGTGCCCTCGAGGTCGATGAACGTTGACCGATGTCACTTGATTTTTCTGGGGGAAATGAGTGAAAATTCAAGGTCAAGATCGATGACCTCCAGGTCAATACGCAAAGTTTATTGGCTAAATTTGTCAAAAAATCGAACAAACCTGTCGTTTCCCCACCCTAATACTCCCACATCCCCACATGTCCCGAGTGCTTGAAATGGCGATTTAAAAATATTATAACCCGAAAACTAATAATTTACGACGGTTCGCGTATTTTGCAATCGTCTTAGAATACACTAATATTTTTTTTTTCTCCATTTTGTTCTCCATCTGCCAGCAGCTACAAAGGCTACAAAGCCTTTATCAGATTGCCTGTCTTGCGTGGCGTGTGGAGGCCCCATCCATTGATGCAGCCTCGTTCAGGGATTTATGATAGATGTGTGAGCATCAGCGTGTGTAGTGTTATGTTACTTACATGCTATTTTCCAGTCTGTTCAGCTGGATACTTGCTGAGCTGTACAGCTTGATATTTGGTATCACCTTTATTTTCATAGGACCCTGTAACGTTTTAAACCATAAGAACACAATAACAAATCATTTTCACTTCGTATTTTCACACTAACTTCTAAATCGATAGCGAAGGGGTTTACCTTTGGTGACCTTGTACTTGACTTTCTCCGAAACTCTGCAATCTCGGGCTTCGTGCGCGCTGGTGCGCTACCCTTTTATCTATCGCTGTTATGTAATTTTGGCTATGTGAACTTGTTGATTTTACTATTACGAGCCTGAAACCAAAATCTGACATTTACTTTGTTGTTGTTTATCTGGTTGTCATGGCAATGTCCATTCAAACTCGTTAGCGGTCTGATATGTTTGCTTCAATACTTTTACAAAAATACTTTTTCTCTCTTGGCCACTCACAAAAATTGGTTTTCATTTTAAATAATTTTTAGAACTCTCCAAAAAGTGTATAAGAGCGGAACATTTCTGAAATTCTGAGGTCTCACTTCAGCTCTCAAGCAAGAAGCATCACCTAAAGGCCTTATCCCGGGGTCGCACTGCCCCGGGATCCTGCGAGCCTCTACTACTACGCCTCCTGACTTGGCGAGCCTCTACCCTGGCCGGCGCTTCGTGGGCCTCTGCTTCACCTGCCCGTCGGTGACTTCAGGCCCCACGTTGGGCGCCAAAATGTCGTGTAGCGACAAGAACCTAAACAGAACCTAACAAGAAACAACAACCAGGATAAAATTTAGAGATGATAGTTTATTATGCTTATTTACAGTGACTTTTTTATAAAAAAATGAAAGGAAGATGAGGATGAATGAGGTGAGACAGATTTTTAAAAAAATACAGATATTAGATAAAAAAAAAGGAAACGGAGGACACAGAGAGTAGGAGCAGAAGGAGCAGTGGAACCGGTCTGGCGAACCGGTCAGTGGAAGCACTGGTGGGCGACGTAACACCTGCAGATGGAGAGCGTGGCCGGCGGCCAATCGGTCATCAGTGCCCTGGAGACACCGACGGGCAGCAGGAGTAGGGGCCCTGGTAGTGAAGCGCCGGCCAGGGTAGAGGCCCGCAACGTGTCGGCCTGAAGTCACCGACGGGCAGGTGAAGCAGAGGCCCACGAAGCGCCGGCCAGGGTAGAGGCTCGCCAAGTCAGGAGGCGTAGTAGTAGAGGCTCGCAGGATCCCGGGGCAGTGCGACCCCGGGATAAGGCCTTTAGGTGATGCTTCTTGCTTGAGAGCTGAATTGAGACCTCAGAATTTCAGAAATGTTCCGCTCTTATACCCTTTTTGGAGAGTTCTAAAAATTATTTAAATTAAAAGCAATTTTTGTGAGTGGCCAAGAGAGAAAAAGTATTTTTGTAAAAGTATTGAAGCAAACATATCAGACCGCTAACGAGTTTGAATGGACATTGCCATGACAACCAGATAAACAACAACAAAGTAAATGTCAGATTTTGGTTTCAGGCTCGTAATAGAAAAATCAACAAGTTCACATAGCCAAAATTACATAACAGCGATAGATAAAAGGGTAGCGCACCAGCGCGCACGAAGCCCGAGATTGCAGAGTTTCGGAGAAAGCCAAGTACAAGGTCACCAAAGGTAAACCCCTTCGCTATCGATTTAGAAGTGCTGATAGTGTGAAAATACGAAGTGAAAATGATTTGTTATTGTGTTCTTATGGTTTAAAACGTTACAGGGTCCTATGAAAATAAAGGTGATACCAAATATCAAGCTGTACAGCTCAGCAAGTATCCAGCTGAACAGACTGGAAAATAGCATGTAAGTAACATAACACTACACGTGTTAGGTCGTTTCAACCGCAGCACCTCTCCTTTCGTGTTAAGCAGTTCCTGTGCCAGTGGGTTAGAGTGCTGTTGGATGCGTCGCTTGTAATGTCTCAGCCTGTTCTCAATCTCCTGCTTCACAGTAGGCATCTCCAAGTACTCGTGAATTTCGGTGTTTCACGTAAACCAAGGTGCGGAGGTAATGTTGCGGAGCACCTTGTTCTGGAACCGTTGTAGAATCTCAACATTCGAGCTGCTGGCAGAACCCCAGAGTTCTATGGCATACATCCAGATGGGCTTGAGAACGGTCTTGTATATGAGTAGCTTGTTCTCGAGGGAGAGTTTAGATGGTCCACCGAGGAGCCACTGGAGGTCTCTGTATTTCAGTGTGAGTTCTTCCTTTTTCGTCAGGATGTGAGTCTTCCAGTAGAGACCTCTGTCGAGATGGCAACCGAGGTACTTCACACATGTTTTGTGTGGTAAAGTCTCGCCTTTCAATGTGATTGCTGGACAATCACCTTTCCTCAAGGTAAAGGTTATGTGTACGGACTTTGTGGGACTTGCTTTTATCCGCCATTTATCTAGCTAGTGTTCCAGTTTGTTGACTTGACATTGCAGCAGTCTGGATGCTTCAGCTGGATCCTTGCAACTAGACATGCAGGCTGTGTCGTCAGCGTAGGTAGCACATAGCACATTATCTATTTCTGGTATGTCTGCAGTGAAGATGGTGTATAATACCGGCCCCAGTACTGATCCCTGAGGGACTCCTGCTTGGCATTCTCTAAAGGAGGAGAAGCTTTCGCCGTACTTCACCTGGAACAGTCTACATTCCAGATAGGATTTCATAAGTGTATAAACCGTGTGTGGAAGCCAGCTTTTGATTTTGTATAGTAGTCCTTTGTGCCACACACGGTCGAACGCCTGCTGGATGTCCAGAAAGACGGCAGAGCAGTACTCCTTCTTTTCCAGTGTTTCTCTCACCTTTCTGACAATACGGTGAACCTGTTCTACGGTTGCATGTTTCGCCCGAAACCCGAATTGGTGATCTGGGACAATCTTTTCTTCCACCAGCATTGGTTTTAGTCGTCGCAGAAATATTCTCTCAAATAGCTTCGATACGACTGGTAGAAGGCTTATTGGTCGGTATGATGAGACTTCATTTGTAGGTTTACCATTCTTGTGAATTAGTATTATTTGTGCTATCTTCCATATAGATGGGAAATATTGTATTCTCATAATTGCATTAAAGAGAACTGTTAGGAATACAATTCCCTTCCGGGGTAGCCGTTCGAGTACCTCTGTCGTCACTAGGTCATATCCTGGTGCCTTCTTCTTAGCCAGGTGTCGAATTTGGTTTGTGATTTCTCTGGGGTTGGCTATTTGTAACGGTGGAGACATTTGTAGGTCGCCTTTTAACACCCTGTCTATCATTGGATCTTTGCTCGACTCAGAAGGTTTATTTGGCTGGAATGCACTTTCAAGGAATTCAGCAAATAATTCCGCTTTCTCATCGCTGCTCCTAGCCCATTTGCCATCATTACGTCTCAGAGGGGGTATTGCTTGTTGTGGTTGATTGTGAGTTTTTGTAAGTTTCTGTTATGTATCTGCGTGCGGGCTGCGTCCCCACTCCACGATGCCAATAAAGACCAGTGTGCAAATAGCTGGCGTTTGACTACCACGTATCCATCAGTGGCGACGATTGGATTAAAAATACGCGACGTGAAAATGAGTTCAACGTACTCATTCGGAATTTTATCATCGTTCGATCATTTATCACAAGAATGGGAGGTTTATCGGAACCGGCTGGAGCAATGGTGTATTGCTAATAATGTGAGCGACGGAGATGACAAAACCGGCGGGAAGCGACGCGCCATCTTGTTAAGCGCACTCACGGAATCTACATACAAGCTGGCGAGTGACCTCGCACTTCCAAAGAAATTGGAAAACCTGACCTATCATCAGATCGTTAAAGTTTTGGACGATCATTTTACTCCAAAGAGATGCAGCTTTGCTGAACGATCCATGTTCTATGCAGCGGTGCAGAGGTCAGGCGAAAGTCACGCGCAATGGGCGGCCAGGCTAAGGGGTTTGGCAGCGTATTGTGGATTTAACAACTTAGAAGAATCATTGCTGGATCGATTCGTCATGGGCATGGGTCGGTCACGAGCGCAACAAGCTGTTTGCGCAGCAAATTAAGGAGCTGACACTGAGCAAGGCGGTTGAGCTGGCCGAGAACGTGAGGTGTGCGCGCGCAGGTGCTACAGCAGTGCCGGGCCCGGCCGGGACCGGTGCCGGCGCCGCGCAACTCACTTCAGGTGGCGGGGTCTACAGCATCGCGAACCATAACAAGCCCAGGGGAGATAAGTGTGCCGTTTGTGGTTATACAAACCATAAAGAGGCCCAGTGTCGGTTTAAGTCATATAAATGCAAAGTGTGTCAGTGTAAAGGGCATTTACGTCGAATGTGCCCTAAAAAGCTAAGTGTTAAACTTATCGAGGAAGGTTCAGAGGCCGATAGCGACGACGGTAAGAATATTTATAATATTCGATGTGTGAAGGGTATGCCAATGCGGGAGACTATTTCAGTGAACGAAGTAAACATTGAATTCGAAGTTGATAGTGGTTCGGCAGTCTCAATTATAGCTGAATCGACTTACAATAAATATTTTTCGGAAATACCGTTATCACTGAGCAAGAAAAATCTCACAAGTTACACGGGAAGCAAAATAGACGCGATAGGTTATGTAAAGTTACCCGTAACGTATAGGGAGCATACACACACGCTTGATGTGTATGTGGTACGCGCGGGAGGGCCATCGTTGTTAGGTCGTGATTTCATGACTACATTTAAATTGGAAATTGCACCAGTTAAATACTGTGCAGGGACAGAGAAAGACGAGATAGATATGTTGAGTTCACAATTTCCTACAGTCTTTTCAGATAAACTAGGAAGTTTTCATAGATATAAAATAAAACTTTCTCTGAAACCAGACGCAAAACCTGTTTTTATGAAAGCTAGACCGGTAGCGTTCGCGCTGAAAGATAAGATAAACGAAGAGTTAGATAGACTACAAAAAATAGGCATTATTGAGCCAGTGGATGTTTCGGACTTTGCTTCGCCTATAGTTCCAGTATTAAAAGCTAACGGAGAAGTTAGAATTTGCGCTGATTATTCAGCAACTCTGAATAAACAATTGGTTATAGATAAGTTTCCGTTACCAACAGTAGAAGATCTATTCACGAAATTACATGGGGGGGAACAATTTAGCCAACTAGATCTCCAACAGGCTTTTAATCAATTAATACTGTCAGAAGAGGATGACACACAAATGCTAACATGTATAAATACAAACAGAGGCCTTTTTAAATATAAGCGTTTAATATTCGGTCTTTCTAGCAGTCCGGCTATCTTTGCAAAAGTCATGCACGGGCTAGTAGCAGATCTAGACGGGGTCCTCTGTTTTCTCGATGACGTCCTAGTGACAGGTAAAGATAGGAAGGAACATATGGATAGGTTAAAAATAGTATTAAAACGGTTTGAAGAAGCAGGTCTAACTTTGCGCAGAGATAAATGTAAGTTTTTTCAAGATGAAGTTACCTATCTGGGTTATGTGATTGATAAGAACGGAATTAGAAAGTCAAAAGGCAAGGTCAAGGCAATGTTGGAAGCACCAGTACCCACAAACGTCAACGAACTTCAGTCGTTTTTAGGGATGACAAATTACTACAGAAACTTTGTGTCAGGGGCGTCGGGTATACTTGCTCCTTTATATTTGTTATTAAATAAAGGAGTCAAGTGGGTTTGGTCGTCAGAACAACAAAAGGCCTTTGATAAAATTAAAAAGGAATTGGCTTCAGAAAGTGTGTTAGCACATTTTAATCACAACGCAAAAATTGTGTTAACGGTAGATGCGTCACCAAGCGGATTGGGGGCGATATTATCGCAAATTAGTCAAGATGGGTCAGAGAGACCAGTTTGTTATGCATCACGGTCGCTTTCAAACGCAGAGAAAAGGTACTCACAAATACAGAAGGAGGCTACAGCTATTATATTTGGAGTGAGACGGTTCCATCAATATCTATACGGAAGGTCAGACCCGTTCGTGTTACGCACGGACCAAAAACCTTTAATCTCTATTTTCGGTTCACAAAAGGGAATACCAGAGGTATCGGCCAATAGGCTACAACGTTATGCGATGTTTTTAGCAGCGTATAATTATGAAATTGAATTCGTGCGTAGTGCAAATAACACCGCAGATTATTTGTCTCGGTGCTCATTACCGGCTAGCGCCGTGAGCGAGCGAGATGCAAGATCCGATACACTTGCCGGGGGGGACCGGGCCGCGTATGTCAATTTCATAGTGGATGGACAACTACCGGTAACCTTGACCGAGTTACGGATCGCCACGAAACAAGATGTGATTTTAAAACAGGCCATTAGATATGTAAAGGAAGGTTGGCCACGGAAAGTTAGCGATGCAAGTTTAAAACCGTACCTTCTATGCCGTTATCAATTATCAGAAGAGAATGGCTGTCTTATGAGGGGTCATAAAGTTGTGATTCCAGAGTCATTAAGGGATAACGTCATAAGGGAGTTGCATGAATCTCATTTTGGTATTGTAAAGATGAAGGCAGAAGCTAGAAGTCGGTTTTGGTTCCCGGGCGTGGACGCCGCAGTGGAGCGGCTGGCGGGCGGTTGCGGCGTGTGCGCGCAGCTCCGCCCGGCACCGCCGCACGCGCCGCTCGCGCCCTGGCCCTACCCGCCGAGCCCTTTTCATAGGATACATATTGACTTTTTGGGTCCGTTTCATAACAAAATGTACCTTATTGTAGTAGACGCTTTCTCTAAATGGGTCGAATGTTTTTCGATGAGCTCTGGCACTTCAACAGAAGCAGTAATAGGAAAGTTACAGGAATTGTTTTCGAGAGTAGGTCTAGTACATACATTGGTCAGTGATAATGGTACCGCTTTTACATCAGAGCGTTTTCAAATGTTCTGTAAGTTGAACGGGATACGTCATGTACTATCTCCGGTCTATCATCCGTCCACCAACGGGCAAGCCGAGAGTTCGGTGAAAATTGTAAAAAAAGGACTTAAAACTATATTAAAATGGCAATAAGTACTTTTGATAGACAAGACCATTGACCTATTGAAGTGAAGCAAGGCTTAAAAGGGCTTGTACCCAGAGCCGTTAAAATAAATTAATAAAAAAAAAAATATAGACAAGACCGCATTCTATTGCATATCTCGAATCCTATTTGCTATGCTCGCATTTTAAGACATATCCCCGTCTTACTACAAAAAATAATAAAAACACAGTATGATCACTTGTTTATCAAAATCATCATCTATCAGTAAACAAATGGTTAGCAAGCTTCTAAATTTCGTTACCACAAAAAAGTGTTTAGTGAGTATCTTACTAAAAAACGGCTAGATCATTCAGTTAATTTCATTCGTTCATCAACTAGCCTCAAAGGACTGAATTTCCAGGGCCGTACAACACAATATGAAAAAATATTTAAATAAACGTTCATAGTTTCATTTTACGCGAATAACTGAATGAATACATAATTTGATGGAAAATTGTATGCTTAATGAGTAGTAACACTAAAGCATTAGATAGTAAGATACAAAAATATCTTTTCGACTATCGTAATTCCCGTCATAGCACCACTGAAAAGTCTCCTGCAGAATTATTGTACGGCCACAAATTGAGATGTCGGTTGGATTTGTTATCATCTACCGAGTCGTCGCTATCGTGCTCGGTCGCTGACCTCACGGAGACTGTAGCTAGGAACCAGTCTTTACAGAGTAAACATTATGGCGGTAAGAAGAGGGCGAACTTTGAGACAGGAGATAAAGTGATGACTAAGAAATATACTACGAAAACTAACTATCACTGGATAAGAGGAACAATTTCGAATAAGATTGGTAAAGTTATGTACACTATTTTTGTACCCGAGTTGAACTGTACTGTGAACCGTCACGTGGACCAAATAAGAAAATACCAAGGCGCATCAGTTCAAAACGAGTCCTGGGATGCAGACGTGATTCCTGATGTAGGAACATCTTCAGACCAGCCGAGCGTGCGGGCGTCGACCAGCGCCGCCGCCTCTGCAGCCGCCGCAGCGCCGTGCGCGGAGGGGATAGAGAGTAGTGAGCCGCCGCCGCCGCCGCCGCCGCTGCCTACCGCGTCACACGTCTCGCAAGAGGTTAATGTTGACGTCAGAGTCAGCGCCGAAGATAATGAGAACGCCCCAGGTGACGGCTACACTGCACAACCTGAGGGTACTGGTTCGGACACTGAGGCGCTCGTAATCGGCGGCACTCGTAGTATGCGAGTTAGGCCGAAAATCAACGACAAACTATGAGGACTATTATTTGGCTTTTAGGAACTATATAGGTATTGTTTAAACAAACATTAAGTTAGGTTAAGATTACTTCAGAACTATTGGTGAAGGGATTGTTATGTATCTGCGTGCGGGCTGCGTCCCCACTCCACGATGCCAATAAAGACCAGTGTGCAAATAGCTGGCGTTTGACTACCACGTATCCATCAGTTTCCAAGTCTTGCAAAGTTTTATTCTTTATTTCTTCAATGAATTGTTTCAGCTGGTGTTTAGCTCTATTGAATTTGGATTTCGTCATCAGGATGTCTGCTTAGTTGCCATTTCCGTCTCAGACTACGTTTTTCTTCAACTCTTCTCCTAACTTCCAGCGGGTAGTTATATTTTTGAGTCTTTTCTGGAGTAACTGGGGTTGCCTTCCAGGCAGATTCTTGGAGGGCCTTAGTTATGTGTAGTGCTGCTTCCTCTACATCATTTGAAGACTTTAGTGGTAATCTGAGATTGATATTTCTGTCCACATGGTGTTGAAATAATTCCCAGTCCGTGATTTTGTTATAGAGAGTACATGGTTTTTCACTTAATATAACAGTAGTGCTTAAAGTCATTAAAATAGCAGTGTGGTCCGATGATCCATCCAGGCATGACTCCACGTGGTTATACAAGGTTGAGACTCCTTTTTTAATATAAAAGTCTAGAAGATCCGGTTTTTTCTTAGGGTCAGTTGGCCCGTATGTTGGTTCTCCAGTCGACACACTCTGAAGCTTGTTGCAATCGATAGATTTTTTTAGTTCTCTGCCTCTTGTCAATGTCATTCTTGATCCCCAATGTAGGTGCTTTGCATTCCAGTCTCCTCCTGCTATAAATCTGTAGCCGAGCTAGTTAAAGAACTCTGTGAACATGTGGTCCTTGATGTTGTTCTTGGACGGGCCGTGCCTTCCCTTGCTACGTTGAGGCGGGCAGTACACTGACGATAATGTTAGGGGCCCACTACTGACACAGAGGTAGCCTGTAAGTACTCCCTCTTGAATTCTGGTAGTTGGTGATGACGAATGCCTTCCTTGATTATTATTGCCGTTCCACCATGGGAAGTCATATCTGGGTGATTGCAGAAGAACCCTCTAATTTTAAAAGTTTTGCTATCTGTTAGGTGAGTTTCAGAAAGAAGCAGGATGTCAAGCTTGTTACTTATTAAAATAGTTTCCACCTCGAGTTTCTTGCCTTCTAGGCCATTGATGTTCCACGTAGCTAGTCTAAGGTTTCTATCCTTGAATTTTGCTAACTAGCACTGTTATAAGGCTAAGTAGGTTGCCTATTTGTTGTATTAGTAAGTCAATTTTCTCTGACTGTTTGAGGATCAGCTGTTCAAGTTGATTGGTTATTTGTGGGCTATTGGTACTCTTGACTGCTTCAGAAAATGTTTTAGATGTTCCAGTCGGTTGGGCATTGTTTTAAAATTTTTCTTGTGAGGGGGTAGTCTCGGTTGGCTTGTTTTCAATTGTTTTTTTGCTTTGAGGTTTATTAAAGGTCCTCTGTGCTGTTCTTGGCTGTGTTTTCCTGGCTAATATTTCTTGATATACTTGACAGCCTTTTTAGTTTGCCGGGTGACTTCCAAGGCAAAGGGCACATGTGGCTGGGCTATCTCTATCCTTTTTAGTGTAGTTCGATGTATTATGGCTTCCGGCACACTTAACACAGCGGTGTGGTCTCATGCAGTTGTTTTTGGTATGACCATATTGTTGACACCTGGTACACTGGACTATGCCTGTCTTCTTCTTGGGATCTTCTATGACGACCTTTTAGTTGTATATGAACTCTAGTTCCTTCAGTTTTTTGTTATTTATTGATGGTTCAATATTTACAAAAAAGGTGTCTAAGGGCTTTTTTGTGATTCTAGTTAGGGCACACACAATCTCTCCTCTTACTTTGTTCCCCGTTGACTCTATGCTTTCAATGATGGCTTCCTTTGGAGTAGAGTGATGAAGGTTTTTGATCACAATTCTGTGACAACGGTCCTCCTTTCTTGTGAATGTATGTCCGATGAGACCTGTATTTCTTACATGCTCAATAAGTATTTTGTATGTTTCTATGGAGCCACTTGAGATTCTCAGCTGGTTTTTTGATATCACTTTGTAGCTATAGCTGTCCTTGGGTGTGACTTCTTGTAGGTGATCGGAGAGTTTCTTCATGTCATCAATTACATAATAATGCATAGGAAAAATCAGCAATAATATATAGGAAAAATCAGCATAAGCATCTGAAACCGCGGTCTTTCTAAAGTCCTTCCCACTTCAGACACTGTTTAACTAAGTGATTAGTTAATCGTGTAGCTTGTGCATGTTTATATTCCAGGTTGCTATAAACACACCACGTTTTGAAGTAAAACTTCTTTACGCACGCTTGACTTGGGGAGTAAGCTGGCGAATGCGTGTGACAGAATATCCGTATTCGTAAGAGCATATAATATAATCTGCTGAATCTAGGTTTGCTTATCGAGATTATAGAGAATAATCCAACACGTGCGTGACGAGAGCGTTACGAAAAGTGTGATCGGGCGAGGCGAACGAGAGGTACGCGCGCACATTTTGTTTCTCTCTTCCTCTCATAGCCAGACACAGTGCAGGAGATGTATTTTTGAAGCATTAGAGCTAAATAAGTTTTACTTCAGTTGTGTGGTCTAAACCACACTCTTTTTTATTGCATGATTTCGCAACACTACCACTCTTCCGAAATGCGAGGCATTTTACAACGGGTCTGTATTTTGGTGCAAATCTAACGCAACTAAACTAACTACCTACCTAATTGCAATGTGCATGTGTTGCATGCAAAATACAGCGAATACTCGGTAGCCACAACAGGTTTTGTGTTTTGTTGCGCATCCCGCGCCCTGCGCTTCTTTCCCTTCCCCGTCACCACTGCACGCGTAAACAAGTTAACTCATCTAACTGCATTTTGTGGAGCCGTGGAAATGAAATTTAGAACGGTACAATATATCATGGCACTTTTAACTTTCTTGCAAATAGATGGAGAAAGGAAAGAAAGAAAGAGATTATAATATTACATAATTATGTATATCTTCCAAATAATATTATCAAAACGCATTTTCTTATATTTGCCATCATTGATTTTGAACGTGATGTCACGTATTTTTATATCTGCAATAGTGTCGGAAGTATATAAATATCTAACAGATTTATCTGCACAATATATTAATTATTAATTTATTTCACGGTTAATTTACAACTCCTGCTCAAATCGGAACGAGACGAGCGGAGCGTCAAATTGTAAAAAAAAAAAGTCAGTAAACAAAACAAAACAAACACAGCATTGCTCGCTCGCTCGATAGGTTGTTTTGTTTGCATTTATTGCTATTTCTAAATAAAACATACTGTTTTTCTCGTTCATAATGTCGGTAATAGTAGTGGCAGTAGCCACAGAAAGTGGTGTCCCAATTTTTTCCAGAAAACGCGGTAGTATTGATAACGTAAGTAAGCTTACATCATGCTGTTCCAAAAACTGCTGTTTTCCTTGTTTCTCGTCAATTTTGTTAATAGTTTCTTTAAATTTTAGGTCCAGTTCTCTACCATCGCTTCCCTACATGGAGTAAACATGTTCAGCAAATGCCACAGCGTCAGTATTGTCAATACCCAGCTGGATAACGGTACTATAGTCTGGAAAGAATATTGCAAAAGGTATGTTATGTTATGACTGATTATGCTGGAGTGTGTACATGCGTTTGTTGTTGGTTCGTTAACATAGCTAGATTCCTAGAAAATCCCTTTTAGTAAGTGCTTTACTATGTGTTTCAAACATTTTCTAATTAATTTTTACGTGGATAATCACATTGTTTCAGCATCACGCTCATTGGTATAGCAACCGGCGGGCTAGAGTGTGATCTACAACACCTTCTCTTATGTGTGTATGATGTCATGATCTTTTACATCGGCAAGAAGGAACTTGAAAACGTAAAAAACATTGAACAACTGAAAAGAGACCTCAGACAGTGTTATACTTTATTGGATTTTCTGTTGCAATCAGTTGATGCTAACACGGTGCCAAGCACACATCCAACACTGGCACTTGATTTGATTGAAAGTATTTTATGTCCGCAAGCGCAACAATTACAGGTTTGTGTTACTGTTTTATAATATATGACCACATGAAAAAGGCAGTGTGTGCACTTGCAGCTTGAGACAAATTGGAGCCGATCCTGATTAAACCTTGACTGCATGACCCACCCCCTGAATTAAAAGCTAGATTCGTCCCTCTTAACACATTTAATGCCAACTACGCAATATTGCGTAGTTACTAGTGATTCTAGGGGCCAACTACATATATATTTATTTATATAAATTTGGCATTCAATGTGTTAACAGGGATTCCTGCTTTCTGAATACCCTACTTGTTATCTAAAAGATACTACAGTAATTCCAGTCAAAAACAAACCAGACTTTATTAATCAAACATACCTACATATTCATTAGTATCTGATACAACCAAAACTAGTCCTTATTTCAGTACATATAACTTCTTTTTATTATTATTATTAGCCTACATCATCCCGCTGCTGGGCAAAGGCCTCTCTACCCCTCCTCCACTCTTCATGCCCCTGGGCTACCTCCCACCAGCTGTTTTTGTGGTACCTCAATTCACCACTCCAGTGCTTGCTGGGTCGACCACATCCCCTTTTCGCATTTGGGATCCAGAGAGTGTTAGTTTGGCCCTTCGGTCTGGTTGCATACGGGCGACATGGCCTGCAAAATCCCACTTCAATGCAGCTGCTTTTTCTGCTACATCCTTTATTTTAGTTCTGGAGTGTATCTCCTCCTCCTGACCCGATCCACCAATCGGACTCCCAGGATACTGCGCTCCATATTTCGCTGGCAAACCTCGAGCCTAGACTTTTGGATGTCAGTCAAAGGCCAAGTCTGAGCCTGAGGTAAGGATGGGAAGAATACACATGTCCATGTCCTAGGTGTTACCGACAGCCCCCTTTGCAGAGCCTGCTTGGAGGCAGAAGAAACGGCTGCTCACGTCCTCATGGAGTGCACAGGAGTAGCGGACTACAGGGCTAAACACCTCGGTCAATCGAGGGACCTTCCAGGGATAGTCGGTAACATAAAGGGCCTACTGGCGTTCCTGGAGGAGTTGGGTTGGCTCGAATGATGTCGCATTCCCACCCACACGCAAAATAGACGCTTTAGTCGTCGAGTTGCGGAAACCAGCCCGTCTTACAATTGACAATTGACACATGTCCATGAGCTTTCGTTTTAGAGACAGCGGAAGTTGTTCCATCATGAGCTCTTTCATGGACCAATAGCTCCTCCAGGCATTATCAATTCGTCTTTCAACCTCTTTGGCTTATCTGCTCTGGAAGGAGACTATTTGGCTCAAGTAGATGTATTCTTGGACATATGCAATTCCGGACCCATCCACTTCCACTGTATGCTCAGTGCTATTTGTCATGACCTTGGTTTCTGACATGTTTGACCAGTCCCACGCTTGCCACGCTGAGGTCTTGCAGCATGGACTGTAGCTCTCCTGCAGAACGAGAAAATAACACGATATCGTCGGCGAAACGAAGGTTGGTCAACCTTGTATGCTTCGAAAATTGGTTTACAATGCCTTGCTGTAATCTACAAATGTCAGATAGAGAGGAAATTGATCGTTCACTGGGAAATTGATATTCTTGGTGTTTTTCTATTAATTGATTGAGAGCGTGTCAAAACCCAGCCTGTTCTGGTGATTGTGCTTGATCGAAAGAAGTCCAGATATACGGCGTTCAATCACTTTTATGAATGCCTTGTAGAGATGTGACACAAGGTTGATTGGCCTGTAATTGCCGATATCTGACTTTTCACCCTTTTTGTGTAGAAGCACGATCTCAGAATGACACATATTTTATAACTTCTTTTTATTATGTTAATTAGGAATGCCAATGATGTGTGTCCATAAGTCAGGGGGTGGTATTTCAATACAACCTCTATGGCGCTGCGGTTGTGTATACAGAAAAGAAACCCCAGGTCTTGGATGTTAATATGTGTGTGACGTCGCTGTTTCTGGTACTCACGACACGGTATCCTAGTGTGGACCCAGAAGCAATTTATATACCTTTATGTAATTATAAAAATAGGTGGTTCTGAGTGAAGCAGGGGATCTCATCTCGTTTGTCGGTATATAGAGGTAGAGACGGGGTTTCATCACGCATAGTCCGTGCTAGGGTCTGGTCGGCGTGTTGCCGGTGTAAGTCTCCATCTTCCGTCTTCACCATATAGGAGCTGGGACTCTCTCTCATCTGTATGGTGTCATTCTGCCACTTCTCTCCCGGACCGTACATGCGCACCACCACAGTTTGCTTCACTGTGAAGGATCTGGCTGGCTCGCGCTCCGCCGCCGCGTCGAGTAGTTGTTGTCTCGGTTCGGGCGCAGCATCATTCAGGTTGCAGTGATGACAACGCAGTGTGACACTTGCGCCCGTTCAACATCTCCGCAGGTGCCTTGTCCGTAGTACGGTGCATGGTGGTAAGGTGGGGTGTATAAATGTTTAATCCCATTATTCTCGAGGAATACATTCATCTCATTGCAGCTAAAAGCTCGGCCGTTATCGGACACCAAAATTTCAGGCAATCCCTGGGACGCAAATATTTTCCTTAGACACGCCACAATCTCTGCCTCAAACCACTTGCTGTAGCTGTCAATAAGAACTAAGAAGGTTTTTCCTTGAAATGGGCCTGCAAAATCGACATAAACTCGGCTCAATGGTCAGACACAATTATTGAATGCCTGTGAGTCTCGTGGCGGATTATTCCTCACTGCCTGACATTGCCCGCGCTCTGCTATAGTTCTTTCTATTTGCTGGTCCATTCCGTGCTACCACACATATCCTCTTGCATATGCTTTCGTTTGGACTATTTCGGCATGCGGAGCATGCAATAGCCTAATGCTATCGATAGCCTAATGCCTGCCTTCCACTAAAAATTATATACCTTCATTCTAGTCCTCGTTGCAGCGAGGAAGGTAGGTACCTAAAATACTGACCCTGTTGCTCCATCCATAATAAACACTCGGCTGTCTGAACTTGGCACCCGACTTTAAAAAAATATATTTGTGGTTGCGTTTTTCGAAAGTCATAGATAAGTAGTGGATGGTAAAACAATTTTCGTTAGTAGTAACTCAAAAAATATACAAGTTTTTCTTCATTATAATTGTTAGTAGTGGATTGTAGTGCAATTTTATTAGTTAGTAGCATGTTAGAAGTAAAACAGAAAAAAAAAGATGGGAGATTTTCCCAAAACGATTTGTATGACTTAAATTCTGTTATGAAGGCCTTTTGAACGGGAATAATTTTTGATAGTAGTAATGTTGATTAGAAGTGCTAATGTTACGAAAACGTGCTTTGGCGTCATTTTTATTAAATAATTCTCGTTCAAAAGACTTTACGATTACTACAAACGGTAAAATTGAATAAGTAAGGTTTGTAGAGGTTTATAGTGGAAGTTTTTTTTATATCAGTTGTATTTTTTTATTAGAAGTGATAAAGTAAAAACAATTTGCTTGGTCGTCATTTTTACTGAATAATTCTCGTTCAAAATTATATACGCCTCAGTCCATTCTACCGTTTGTAGTAATCGTATATGCTTTTTAACGAGAATTATTCAGTTAAAAATTACGACCAAACCAGTTTTCCTAACTATCACTTCAACAGTTTATTTTACTATAAAAAATTCTTCCACATACTGTCCTCTACGAACCTTCCTCAATAAGTTCTACCGTTTATACCAATCGTTAGGCCTTCGCGAAATTGGCTCTCCTCCCGTGGAACCAACTTTATCACACACGAAGACTGGCCCTCCTCGAGTCCAGACTTGAGCCCCCATTTCTGCGCTAAACTTCATTGCAATTTAGAGTCTCTCGAAGCTTCCCTGATTATCGCAGTGGCCAATATTGACATGGATGTAGGCATCGCAAATTAGCAATAGCTGACGCTCTAAGTCGGAATCGAAAGTCATATCCGATGGTAAGAGGGGTTTAGCTTTGTCAACAGCATTTTGCTTTTTGGAAACGGCACTGAACGCGCTTTCAGATATCGTGGCGTAGCGTCCCCGCGCAGGTTTAACGACACTGGGACGGTTATATTCACCTAGAGTTTATATAAACAATTCAGGAAATTATTTCGTGTAGGCGTCGGCCGGTAGCTGGTTGTCTTTTTTTCTTTTTACATGCAGAAGGTATGTGCCCAAATCTCTTGCAGAGATTGATTGATTTTATTAACGAAAATTACAATTACTGTGCTATGCTGTTGACTTTCTTGAGCATCACAACTTGTTTGCAATGAACACCTTCTTCAAAAAACGCCCCTCAAGAAAGTGGACTTGGTCCAGCCCTGATAGGCGGACTTGAATTGAAATAGACTATTTCGTCATTGCACGCACATTGCACATTGTCAAAAGAACTGTACAACCGATGTCAGCGTGTTGATGACCGTTTAGTAAGAGCAACATTTAAGTATAAACTGCAGAAAGAGAGATCGAATATGGTTAGAAAACACCATTTGAAGTTTGATAGTACTGCGTAATTCCATCTTCAGAAAGAGTTTCTGCCAACTAGAGACAGTAGCCGACTACATCTACCTTCAACACAGTTTATCTTTTGGCAAACACTCGCAAGTGAAGGAAATCTCGAGACGCATCCAGGTGAGTTGGGCCTTTCACAAACTTTTTTGTGAAAGGCTTTTGACAAACTGGAAGGCGTCTTAAAGTCTAAAACAAAACCAAGGTGTTCAACCAATATGTTCTGCCTATACTCACATACGAATCTGAGACATGGCCGCTCACAAAGAAATTCATCATTCATTCACAAGGGCAATGGAGCGTGCCATGCTCAAATCTCCCTTCTCGACCGAATACCCAACGTGGAGATGCGACGACGAACCAAGGTCGTAGATGTGGGTAAGCGGATCGCGAGGTTAAAGTGAAGATTGGCGGACACTTGGCCAGGAGGGAATACGGAAGGTGTGACGAAATGGTGGCCAAGGGACGCAACTCGACCAAGAGGCAGACCACCCGCCCGGTGGTCGGACGATCTTACCTACTTTGCTGGGTGCCAGTGGATGAGGCTGGCGCAGGACCGCGTCAAGTGGCGTGCTAAAGAGGAGGCCTATACTCAACAGTGGGTGCGGGAGGCTGAATAGATGTACGAAAGAATGCAGATAGTAGCTCGATGGATAGTTGCAGTCGGCTGATGATAAGGTCAACATCGTTTGATGTTGTTTGTGAAGCTGTATCATCAGCAAAGCAAGACATGTGTGTTCGAGTCTGTTTGGGAATGTCATTAATGTAAATTAAAAACAATGTTGGTCCCAATATCGGTCCCTGAGGAACTCCTGCTGATGATAAAAATCGGACGTGTCGTCTTTAATGTGAAATTGACGATTGCTTTAGTATCTGTAACATTTCAGCGGTTACAGGATCTTGAGGTTCATCAGATACATGTGGTTGTGGTTTAATTGGTGTAGGATCGGTCTCACGGTGAGTTTCAGGTTTGTTTGCACCAGCAGCGACCTGGTTCCATGCTCGACCATCTGTCTTGCTGGCTCCAATTCTCCTGCTTGGTCTCTGTTGGGCAGTTTTCTTTGCTTCTTCTTGTTCCAGGTACTTAACCGGCTCTTTACATTGGCGATAGTTGGCTGGATGGTTCTCGCCGCAGTTGCAACAAGATGCAGGCTTTGAACGATCCTTTTTGGGACAATCTTTGGTAGCATCTGACTATCTGTATTTCACACAACGCTCCGTTAAGTTGCAGTGTCTTGATGCGTGTCCGAACCTTTGTCATCGAAAACACTGCGTACCAGATGTGTTATTTGATTTGTATCTCTGTATTTGTACGGTACAGTTGCACAATTACTTAATCTCTCTGAATTTGGCAATATCCGATCCTACAGGCAGTTGTACTAACAACGGTGGGAACATCGATTTATCATCACAGGTCTTTTTGAGCTTCGTAACTACTGTATCTTTGAATCAATTCATCACTCACGCTGTCAGCTATGGTCTTTTTGTTTTCGACTGTATAACAGTAAACAGCTACTTTTCCATTTCCCCTGTACTGCATATGGAATTGTTTGATATGGCTTGAAATCATATCTTGCACCGATTGGTGGGTCCATTTCATAATTTCTTTAATGCACACAAATTAAACAAAAAACGAAAGTTACATAAAAAAGTGTACAAAGGCGAGCTTATCTCTAATAAGATAACTCTCTAATAGCAGGAGCAGATGTGTACAATATATAAATAATAAATAAAATAAATTATATAATAACTATAATAATATACTAAATACTTATAATATACTACAACTACTATTTTATACACTATACTAATACATACTTACATGCATACTACCTATAACTCTAAAGGAAGAGGTAATGCTTCTTCACACGACTTTTAAAAATATTCAGAGTAGGACTGTCCCTGATGGTACAGGGGAGTGCATTCCACAACCGAATGGCCCGGGCTCTAAACCCGTTCTCATAGAAAGCGGTATTATGCTGTCGAGTTGTGAGCATGGAAACTGCGTGAGTTCTCCGAGGTCTGCTGGAAGAAAGAAATTGAAAACTGTCTCGTAGGAAAGTTGGGTAGCGTGGATTACGTAAAATGTTGTAGAGGAAATTGAGGATATGTGAATCCCGACGAAGACGAATCGGCAGCCACTTCAACTCCCTGCGATGTTGTGACACATGGTCGTATTTGCGCAGCCCGAAGATAAACCGAAACCCGAGATTTTGAAGTCGTTCGAGTTTGTTCAGTAGTTCTTCGTTAGCACTGACCCAGCAGACATCAGCGTAATCGATGAGGGGTAGTATGAGAGATTGAGCAACAGTGATTTTGGTATGTCGAGGCAAAAATTACTGAAGTCTGAAGCTGAAGCCATTTGTTCTGAAGTTCCACGAAGATAGGGGGCACCATGCGGGAATTGTCGCTCTTCATCCTTGCTTTTTGGAGTGAGGCTGGAGCCTTTCTAGATATACTGTTAGATGGTATAGTAGATTTTGCGCCCAGCAGGTAAAGCATCAAAACGGTTGTTGATTTTTACCGGGTTAAAGTCCGGTGTTAATTGGTCGCCGTGCTTAGCTGTTCGCTTGAAAGTACTCTATTGGTCCACATCATTTTAAGCGGTTCTCTGGGATACAGTATTTACAGTCAGGTTAGACTCAGATATGGATCTGGTTACATATCTATCCATCTTGATGACGAGTTTGGTGAAAATCGATACCACGGAGTCGCATCACTGTACTTCTGTATGATCGTACGCGCGTTTCGTGTGGCGGCTCGGCAAGAGCGCCAGCCCAGCCTTTCACTTGCGAAAGTCACGCGCGCTGCACTGCTTAACTACTGGACACGCATACCATAATGAGCCGTAGTAGGAATGATTTAGCCACTAGAGTTGAAACCCGCGAATAAGTGATTTATTATAAAATCACAGGAGCAATGGAACACGCGTCTACTCACTACAGAGTTTGGTCGAACCTGAATCTCTTGCAGTAAAACATTTATTGATGAAAGGACAACGCTCTCCATCACCATGTTGTCGTTTACAATGTGGCGACCCGAATGGCCGAGTCGGCAGTGACCCTGCCTACGAAGCCAAGGGTCTCGGGTTCGAGTCCCGGTGGGGGCAAATATTTGTTTGACGAGAACGGATGTTTGTACCCTAGTCATGGTTGTTTATCTATCTAAGTATAATATTTATCTAATAAATATGTGTATCGTTGTCTACTACCCAAGATACAGGGAATCCTAGTTTGGGGCTAGATCAATGTGTGTCGATAGTTTCCAAGGTATATTATTGTATTGTATTATAATGTTAACATTTGACCAATTTAATTCCGCCAATGTCCATCGGAACACTGTCACTGTCACTGGCGGGAGTTTGTTCTGGCTCAGTGTAGTTAGGGTAAATGTGATGGCATGGAACGACGCCTGGTCATTAATGCACAGCTGCACACCTGCGTCGTACGTGAGCTTCTTTGTCTTGCTTGATTGAGCAGTTCACGGCGCAGGCGGTTGTTGCGCACCCCCAACACAAATCTATCTCGCAGCTGACGCGTTAAATCCGCTAACGATTTTTTCTTGTTTATTTTATTGGATGACTGTTTTATCGGAAAATGATCCGGAGAGGAGCTATTGTGAAAAACTGTTTTAGATAGTATTTTTAGGGTTCCGTACCCAAAGGGTAAAAATGGGACCCTATTAGTAACACTCCGCTGTCCGTCTGTCTGTCTGTCACCAGGCTGTATGTCATAAACTGTGATGAAACTCCAGCAAGCGCTCGACAAGTACGCGTCGTGCGTGACCGGCCGCTGGGCGTGTCTCAGCATCGGCGGGCGGCTGGCAGCGCGCAGCAGCGACTTCGCGGAGCTGCACCCGCGGGAGGCGCGGCTGCTGCTGCTGCTGGCCTCGGCGCAGGCCGGGGCGCCGCTCCACGAGACGCCGGTGTTCCTGCCGCAGATGAGCCCCGATGTAGGTAAACTGCAAACGTTGCAGTGACATGTTGGGAGACATTTTGCCCCTGCTGTATCTGAGGCTCCCGACATTAAAATATCGTGGTGCATGGATTATTGTTAATTAATATAACACGTGCATTTAATTCCACGGGCAAACAACCCATTTTGAATAAACTAAAATTATGTTCAGTCAGTTTCAGAACGTTTGTGTTGCTAAGCAAATTGTGCAACGTTGCAGCATCATGTTGCAACGTTGCACCGTCATGTATATTAATCGTTGCACGATGACATGTTGGAAGACATTCTGTGATCTGTTCCAGTGTATCGGAGCCATAACGCTAAAATTTACTCAACATCAAGATTGTGGAAAGCATCGTGGGGAAACCTTCATATTTTGATGATTGCAGCGATGGGCTAGCTAGCCCCCTTTTTGGCCTGGCCTTTAGCATCTCTGTTTATACTGCGCAGGTCCAATATATTCGGATACAATATACATCGCGGTTAGCACTGTCATGATGATGATGTCAGGTCGATTTCGGTCAAAGCGACTGCTGCAACTGCAACCATGTACTTTGTTGGGTACGGTCAGGTGTCTCATTTGCCCCTTCACCAGCACGTTATCTCTGTCTGTCTAAAGCTAGGGTCTCGCGATTGCGTATGCGGCGTCGGACACATACTTAATTGTATTAAAACCGTCGAGAATGATCTGTGTAACGCCGAAGCACGCGTCAGCGGCGAGGAACAAAATCAAGACGCTCCGTCTTATCGCACCGCATTACGATCTCGAGACCCAAGATTAAGCTACATCCGCTCGCCACCAATCTGCATATTATTTGAAAGTGTGTTATAAAATTACATTTCTTATAGTATCCTAAGTTAATGTAGTATAGCTATTTGGCTATAGCAGTGATTTCAATCCGTAGGTAGCCTTCAGAGCAGTCACCTGCAAGCTACTAGCCGACGTGTTTATCCTAGTGATGTGTGGGGCCACGCCAGCTCTCTCGCAGATTGACGAGATCGTGCTTCAATGCTGGGAAGGCCACGCGCAGACCATCAAAGAGGCTAAACTGCTCTGCCCGAGAAATTTTCCAATGAGTGTGCACTTTGAGCCTTGTATTTTGGGGTAAGCATCAGATATAGGAGAAATTCTACTAAACGAAATAGGTAACCTGTCCAGCAGTATCTGTTTGGATCTGATCTGATGGGTTCGTAATCCATATCCATTAAGCGAAGGCGATGAACAGTAGCACTATGCTGTATCTATGACATCTTTCTGAGTAGCTTGCATGCTCATTTGTATCTGATGCTGACGGTACAAGCTTTGAGTCCCACATTTTCCAAAAGGTGCAATTCAAAAAAATACTTTTCTTAGTGCTCCTCTACACTTTACGAGGAAAGATTGTTTAGGTACAAAGTCGGATGCTTCCAGCTCCACGGATGAAGGCTGTCCGTTGTCTATCAGTCATTGTGTTTTATCTATGGCGACATACCCATTTGACAGACACGACACGAAGACAGAGACGAATACACAGAAACGAACGAAACAAAATTGCACGTGCTTGGGATTTTCCAGTGGGTATTGCCCCTATGGGTTAGTGTTAACCTGAATAACTATTACTATAATCGAATCTATATTCTCTCCTCCAGCGTCCTCCTCATCAACGTCAACAGCCACGCGTGCGTGGTATCGCGCCATCTGCAGCCGACGCAAAAGCGCGGCATGTCGGGCTCGCATCGCCTCGATATACTCCGGACCTTCTATCTGCGGAGCGCGAGAGATATCGCGCCGGAACTGAATAAGGATAAGGATTCTGATGGTACTTACATGCAAGCTTCTGCCTTCTGGTCGCTTCTGAGAGGAAGTCTTGGTTTATACACACACATAGGTACAGATACTTCAACTCAGCATGCGGCTGTCTGTGCGTGTAGTTGTAAATATGCAGCTGTGATTTGTGTGGCAGTGACGCGGCACGCCGCAGTGAGTGGCACCGACACACACGCAGTATATAACTGAGCCTATGTAAAGTTTGGATAAATTAGGCACTTATTTATTAAGGGCCGGCATTCAATCAAATTCTAGAGATCCGTCGAGCGTATAACTATAATATTATATAAAATTGAAAATTTATAGTAATAAATTCGAAATGACTGCGAGAATTAGTCAATGATCACCAAACTTCTTTTTATGTTTTGTGTACTTAAGTTTATGTATAAAGTATTTTTTTTTGTTCTCACATGTTCAACCTAACACGAAGCTTCGCTCACCCCTTTTACCCTTCGCCTTAGCTACTGCAGTATTTTGCCCTGATATATTCTGCAACTTTTGGTGATCATTTACCCAATTTTTTTTGGGTAAGAAAGAAATATTTTAGTGATCATTATATATGTTGCCTTTTAAAATTATACACGAACGTTTAATACGTTTATTATTTGTATGGCAATGCGTGCAGCGCCTCTAGCGGTGTCTTCGCTAAACTAAAAATGGTATATTTCTATCCTTTCCCTCATCATAGAAAAGAAAGAGATAGTGGCATTATAACTACAATAGTTACGTTCATTACGTTTACTACGCCAACTCATAATAGACGTACTGTAGTCTTTCGTGGGTAAATATGTAGTGTATTTCGGGACGTAACCAACCCACTCGAATAAACAGCCTGTAAACGATCGCCCTCTTGTTTCCTTAAACGCTTCAGTCAGCTTCCGCCAATCGCCACAAGATGGCGTTGAACGCAATCCTACATCGCGCTGTAGCTATTTTCTTTACGTCTAACATAATGTAGTACAGATGTAGTGAATAATCCCACAGAGTACATTATTATAACCTGAGATAATGATGAATAATCCTTTCCTTTCGTATTTTCTCGGAAATCTTCGTTCGTTTTTGTCTTACTACTTCACTCGCACTCAGTTCCCATCGAGACAACGTAGGGAACGGTCGCATTGCAAGAGGAATAGATACTATATAGAGTAGTTAATACCACAGAAATATTTTGTTGATATTTATGTTAGATTTTGTGATAAACTTCATGGACTCGTGTATTAATGCAGGCCACCTATATATATTTTTTTTGACTTTACATTTCACTCTTGTCTGTCATTTTTGTAAATAATAAACATTGATTTTATTCGATCCACATTAACAATTTATAACAGACATGCCGAAAACACTAAGAAAAGGGAAACGTTTAGATCGGCAAGCCTGCGAAGTTATTTTCAATATTTATTTATATTTCTTAACTGAAAATGATAAATTCAAACATACCAACTATACTGCTTACTTTTGTAAAGTCCAAAAACGAGTTTCGGAGGCCAGTGGAATTTCTCAACGAACAGTAAATAAAAAATTGCAAAAAGAATACATAAATCAATCCACCTCCAATAGTCCGAAGTCGGCAAAGTTGGGTAGACCAAATAAATTATTTTGTCTAGGTCTTGACGATTTTGACTACAACGTTATACGCCGATTAGTGTATAATTTCCATTTGATATACAAACAAGTACCCCCTATTAAAGCCCTGAAGTCCAAGTTATCCGAAGCCATAAATTTTAAGGGATGTGACTTTACGCTAAGAAAAATTCTTAGAAAAATGGGATTTCGGTATAAAAAGTTGAAAACAACAGAAAATCACTTATCGAGAAAGATGATGTTCGTTTAGAAAGAGTAAAGTTTTTAGCCGCGATAAAAAAGTACAGATTGCAAGGGAGAGAGATTGTTTATATGGATGAAACATACATCCATACCTCACATTTGGCAGGTAAAAGCTGGGCTGACTCGTCAGAAAACGGAGTGAAACAGTTAATTTCTAAAGGACAACGTCTTATAATAGTGCACGCTGGTAGTAGAAAGGGGTTTATACCTGGGGCATTGTTAATGTATCAGTCTACTGATAAAACAGGTGACTATCACAACGCGATGAACAATGAAAACTATGAAAAATGGCTTCGTAATCAACTCATTCCAAACTTAGCTCCACATTCGGTACTAGTAGTAGATAATGCTGCATATCATAATAAGTACGTAGAAAAACCTCCTAATTCAAATACCAGGAAGCAAGACATGATTGATTGGCTATCCAAACATAACGTTCCGATTGATCCGTCATTAACAAAACTTGAAATATATGAAATTATTTGCAAGTACAAACAAGACTTTGTAGAATACTCTATAGATAAACTTATGAACGAATATGGACACAGCGTACTAAGATTGCCACCATATCATCCTGATTTCAATCCGATTGAAAACATATGGTCTCAAATAAAGGGATCCAAAAGAAACATCAGTATGAATATGACTACTGTGAAACAATTGGTACAAGAAAACGTTAATATGATTGGTTCCGATGTTTGGGCCAAAGAATGTGACCACGCCATCAAATGCGAAAACGAGTACCGAAAACACGAACCTGAGTTGGAAAATTATATGGCTAGTTTTGTAACGGTGATTACATTTATGAAAACTCTGACGATGATACACCAGAAAATAGTTCTGATTCTGACTGTGATATGGAAGTTGGAAGTATTGTTTCGCATCACACTGTCCACCCCGCTCCTCCTCCTCTTATCCCGCTGTCATAATCGAAGTCGTTCATCCAATCAGAAAATCATATTTATTTATATTAATTTCTCTGCTGGTTTGTTTTGTTTTATGTTGAGGTGTCTTTTTTGTTATGTCATAGTATTTTTAATCAATTACAAAAATTTATTGTTATAAAAAAGGTCTGCAAAATCCTACTGTAGTTTTGACTTATAGTTAGACTTTTGGGGTTCCAATCCTTATAGAATCATTAGATCATCTCATATTAATTTCTCTGCTGGTTTGTTTTGTCTTATGTTGAGGTGTCTTTTTTGTTATGTCATAGTATTTTTAAATAATTACAAAAATTTATTGTTATAAAAAAGGTCTGCAAAATCCTACTGTAGTTTTGACTTATAGTTAGACTTTTGGGGTTCCAATCCTTAATCATAGAATCAATAGAATCATTAGATCATCTCAACCGGAATTTGGTTTTTATCAGTGCGTTTTATTGAAATAAAACGTCCTCAGTAACTAGTTATATTTTTGTTTACCTAACGAATTCTTTATATAATAGAATCGTGGTGGTTTTAACATCTCAGTGTAATATACGTCAAACGGGCAATTTGACATTTGACATTGATAAATAAAGTATGCGATTTATTTGATACCTACACGTAATTTAATAATACAGTAATTCATAGACACATCGGCACCATTCGGGTGTTATCGTTGTTCCGAGTTTTGCCGATAGGAAAGGATTATTCACTACATCTGTATATGTATCGTGGTCGTGTTTATAATAAATAGTTTAAATTTACACAATTTTTGGGGTAAAAAAAAAAACTATTTAAAGCATTGTGCTACTTAAAGCTATACTTTCGTTGACATAGCAATAGCATAGCGCCACGCCTTTTCCCGTACAACCCAAAGTGGCTATTGATTTACATAAGACAGCTTGGCCTTGCACCATAAGATCGCCTAGCTGCGCGCCGTCCAGCTCTGCCTAGTTGTATAAGAACTTAAAGTTGTGAACTAACACAACCTAACTTTAGTATTTGGACAGAAAGTGATCTATAGCAACATATTCGTATTTCGGCTAAGTTCACTCTGAAAGAAATCAGCTGTCCTGCAATAGCGGATTGGGCCGGTACTCCATTCCTCTAAATTAAAAAGCTGTCTTTCGGTAATGTTTAACGTTTCCGACTATGCTTTATTTTAATCAAAAGACTAGCCATTTGCTTTAATGCCGGTCCTTAATTAACGGCCCGGGCTATTAATTAAGTGCCTTATTTAACCAAATGGCGACGACATCCTTACCATTATAAAAATGTTTGTGTATATTTTGCCTACAGGAACCACAGAACCACTAGCGGGCCTCTGTGAGAGCTACTGGTGCTCTGAATACCACAAATGTCACGCGCAGAGATCCGGCAACCTATTGTGCTGTGTGCTGTACGCGTCTACTGTACCTACACACACTATGAGGTGAGAGAAAAAGCTTATTCAGTTAAATATACGTTTTAAACACAGGCACATCATTGCTCATGGCCCCACAATAGAAACCCTGTGCCGTGGGACCAGAAACAGCGACGTTACACACATATAAACATCCAAGACCTGGGAATTTTATTTTCTGTATCCCCAGCCGGAGATCGAACCCGGGACCTCTCGCATAGTAGGCAGAGCCACAACCGCTGCGCCACAGAGGCCGTCAAATACCTATGTCACCGTTAGATTGTCAAAACTTTTAGTTTATAATCTAACGTTTTTTTTCTCGTTAGTTTACAAACTATCGATAAATTGTAAACTGTACCGTACTGCTTACGATATGACGCGAAAGTTTCTAATAAAACCGTTAAATGGTGAACTGGTTCAAACTTGAAACGCAAACGAAATACCAGGGCAAACACTGCGGCACCTTAGGTGAAAACTAGAGGGGGCGAGCGCAGCGAAGCCCCCGAATAGTCTTCGTGTTAGGTTGAAATGTAAGAACAAAATAAACGTAAATTCTGAACAGTGTCGGTATGGTTTACAATTTGTCGATAGTTTACAAACTAACGCGTTAGTTTATTAACTAACGGTTTTGACAATCTTGCGGTGACATATACAAGGCGACATTTAATTAGCTGACCGTATTTTGTGGAATTATAGTACCCATCATTATGAACAACTTTCCCCGAGGAACATCGCAAAAGAAAAAAAACGTCCATTAGTACGGGATCAGCTGATTACAAGTTACTATGGGGGACTCAAACAAAATGATTGTTTGCGACCATGTTTCTGGGGGAAAGTTATTATTATGATGGTTAACGTCATTCCCTAAATTATGGGCAGCTGATTAAATGTCACCCTGTATGCCCGACCCTCGACAGCGAGCGTTGTTGGTACCTGGTGATATCTCGCTCACCGGATAGGTAACCACGCTTGCTGTCTCGCTCACATTTTCACGCGACACGTCGTCTGGAGTTGTGCTCGGCTACGAATTAAAATGCTGTGCGAAATTGTAAACATATTGTTTACAAAGAAACAAGTTTTCTGATCATTTCAGGTGGCTTTTCTATCGAGCAAAAACAATCAAATTACGTGTGTATGTTAGTGAATGCATGCTGACACTCAGGATTAACAAGCTATCAAAGAAACCAACAGCATTAACACTCATTCATTATTTTGTATAACTTGAGATTTACAAAATGTATTGGCTAAAAGCGCCGCCTTAACAGTACAATTATTCTTAATCTTTCCAGATTAATTACGGGGCAACTACTTAACAGTATTAGCAACAACAAGGAAGTATACTGGTGATAGGGAATATTACCACAGTATGCTTTCACTTCTCGTGCTTATTGCCGGGAAAACAGTTAAAAACATAGGCAGAGTAAGAGAGATCAGGCTGGAAGGTAAAACCCGAGAATTGTGTTCATGTGATTGCTTCCATCCGTACAAGACTTCGAAGTGTGAGGAATCTTGTATAGGAAAGGTTCGTCTGTGCTGTATACTCATCTCAAGCAGCCCATTGGCAGGCCCTATGCACGCACAGTTCTCGGGTCTCGCCTTCATGCCTTGCCTCATGTATCCACTTGTCTTATTATGTGAATCTTGCATGTTATTTGACGGCATTGAATACGTGAGCCTTTGTTTTCATAATATTACTCGTAAGGTACACATTTGTAGATGAAGGTACACGTACAATTGTAAGAATTCATTTTACGGGATATCATTAAAATATCATAAAAGTGACTGTCTAAGGCAATTTCTCATAAATCCATTTAATTCTCAATTCTGTGATATTTTTCTTGTGTCTTATAAAATTTTGGAAAGCCACAATTTATTCATTTCATAAGACAATCATTGCTGTATAAAAGTTAAAATCTAAGTTTGATTCGATCAATGATCGTTACATGATTGTGATGTAAAATAAGAATAAATAAATCTATTTCTATTTTCATTTTGCTTTTTTAAATAACCACTCACCCTGGTTTGTAACTTATGGGCTATGTAACAAATCAATGAAAGGTAGGTACGAGGGCCTTCAAGATATTGTCAGTATCGGATTGTTGTTGTTAGTTTCGAAGGCAGATTTGGTTTAGGGTTCTCTTAAGACATGATTCAAAGTGACTAATAAAAAGTTTCATCGGTTTAGCATCATTCGTTTTTTCGCCATCTGGATTCGAGTGCAACAAGATGTCTGACGCGAAAATGTCGAAGAAAATCGAACATCGAGCTGGTATTAAATTCCTCAAGAAGCAAGTAAAAACTAAAAAAAGCATCCACGAAGAGATGATGGACGTTTATAAGGATCCACCACTCAAAAGTGGTCAAATGAATTTCAAAGGGGCGGAGAAAGTATTTAAGATGACTCTCGATCCGGTGGTCCCGCTTCTGCCACAACGGAAGAAAACGTGAAAAAAATCGAGAAACTTGAATAAAATTATTTCATATACCTACCTTTTCTTCCATACCACGGAAGAAAACGTGAAAAATCGAGAAACTGGTATTCTATGCAGCAAAATAAAATTATTTCATATATTTCTGCCATTTTTTTTTCATAACGAGAATACCTTGAATTCCCCTCGTAATATGGTGTTATTGGTATAAATATCTGCTATAATGCTGCTCGGTAAATAAAACAATGCTTCACACTTACACACACACATAGGGATAAAGGTACAAAATGTATAAGGCATGTCATTAAAATTATTTAGGCACATCTTCCCTAGACAATATTCGAGTGGATTGTGTTATCGATTTGAGACCCAAAGTAGTTATCCATTAGTGTGATTATATTCAGAAGCTATCGAGATTCTGTATAGATCGCCCGCTCATTTTTAAACCACATAAACTAGAAGTATGTTAAAATGTCGATAAAGAACAAATAATTTTGAATATCATTCTGAGTGAGTTATCTAAACGTTTGAATCTCATATCGAAGGTTAAAACGAAAATGCGAAAAGCTATAGGTACAAATAGTAAAATACTATTAAATTAAAACTAGAAATACCCTGAGAACATGAGGATAAAGCTCTGGTATGGGTAAAAGAAAATTCAAACCACCCTCCACAAAATCCGGCATAGTGCATAATACCATTGTGCTATGCACTGTTACTCTGGCCAATCAATTATACTTTAAATCTTAGCATATGAAACATTTTATTTATCACAATTTTCATAAATATTTTAAAAGTTACAGTAACTATTTTGTCGCTAATTTATACTATAATTTAATCATGAAAACAAAGCAATCATACTAATAGGTAGGTATGTATATTGGTACTCAATTTACCAAAACTATGATTGGAGCTTTTATCTTAATGGTCGACAATACATTTGATTTATCAATAGCATTCCTGTTTGCACTTCTTTATTTATGACTGAACAAAGTGCTGATCTGATTCGTGATATGAAAAGCTAGGTTGCTCATGTACACACAATAGTCGCATTCACAATCAATCAATCAATCAATCGCCAGACACGCCCCTCCCGTTAAGCTGTTACTAAGACGCATCCCAAAATGGAATGTGCCTTGTGACTATCACCCGAAACCTTAAACTAATGACTTCTTAAAGCTACTACTACTCAGTGGCCTGTTCTGGGGCTGCTTTATCTTACACTTGAGCTGTTGGATGAGATCGAAAATCTTCAGCGACGGGCCGACTTTCATTTCCAGTAGTTCTATTATGTCGTCCTTCGACAGCTGCAGCAGCATCGGTCCGGTGACGTTGGCGAAGTACTCGGAGTAGGGCCGGCAGTCGTTGACGGCGAGGAAGGTAGCCACGTCCGCCGCGGTCCACTGCGCGGGCTCAACTGAATGCGCGAGTTCGGGTGGCAGCGGCGTGTTGCTGACGAGGCGCGGGATCGCCTTGTCGGGCGCGGGCGGGGCGGGAGGGGCAGGCGGGGCGGGGGCGGGAGCGGGAGCGGGCGCGGGCGCGGGCGCGGGCGGCGTGGCCGGGGGTGAGCTCTGCAAGGAGGAACAGACATTCAACAACGAGTAGAATACGTACCAGACATTCAACAACGAGTAGAATACGTACAGTCAGAATCAGATATACGAGGGGAATTCAAGGTATCCTCGGTATAGGTATGAAAGAAAAAGCAGAAAAAACTGAAATTATTTTATCAACCGACTTCAAAAAGGAAGAGGTTCTCAATTCGTCTGTTTTTTTTGTGTGTGTTTGTTACGCGATTACTCCGTCAATTATGAACCGATTTTGAAGATTATTATTTTGATTGGTAGGTCATTCTTCAGAGGTAGTCCCATACAAATTTTATCAAGATTGATTCAGCGCTTTTTGAAAATATCAACAAATACAAAAAAAAACATGAGATGGTGATTCCGTGCAGCAAAAGTTTTGATGATGACTTTTCAAACAGAGACTTCATTCTCATCTCGACCGGAGAGGAAGAAATAGGATTTGAACTTGAAGTCGGTTTTTTTAAGTTTTTAACTTGGTGAATTATTTTGCTTCATAGTCCCCTACAACCTCAATCCACTTTTTTGAGCAAGAAATTATCTTCTCTGTACTCTCCAAAAAATACTTTCTTCCTTCCCTGAAAAATGGTCGTTTACCTTGGGGTCGTTTACCTCTTCACCGTCAAAAAATCACTTTCCAGGAAGCTCTTTTGGGGAACAAAAAGTAGTTACTAGATTACAAGTATGGACTGTAAGGTGAATGATTAGACTCTTGGAAACCACCCGGCTAAATATCAGCCTTGAGCACGCGCGCCGAGTGAAGTGGCGCGTTGTCGTGGACGAGCAACACCTCCGCGATTCGTTTTCCGCGTCTTTTTTCTTGAATGGCTAGCTTAAAATTACGCATAGTGGTTGCGTATGCTGGTCTAGCTATACTTTGGCCTTTTTTAGCATATTCTATGAGAAAAATACTATTGGAATCCCAGAATACTATAGACATGACTTGAGCTTCCCGGCCGATTGCGTAACTTTATACTTCTTCGGAGGTGGTACACCCTTTTTGTGACACTGCATTGACTAGTGTTTACTCTCAGGGCCGTAAGGATGAACCCAGGTTTCGTCTACGGTACGATATGATCGAGTACACTACAGTCTTCACAAAATAATAGCCCGGTGACGGTGTAAAAATACACTTAATTTTTAAGAATATTATGGTTTTATTTATACAAAACAATAACTAAATATTATTCAAAAATTGACTTTGTGCAGCTGGGTGGATAATCGATCCTCTTTGAGACTATTTCACCCAATTCCCAGTGACTTCCCTCCCCAAATCTCCTTGTTCTTAGCCTGCTGATATAGGCAGTCTGGGTTCTCAGTAAATCTCTGGTCTGCACCACACCGGTTCAATATACCGCGGGTATATCGTGATACATGTGATCACAGGTCCGCTTCTCCAGCCAAAAAAAAAGCAGTAGGGAATGGTTACCACCTTAAAATAAAAATTATAAGTTTTATTAATGTTGCAACAAAATTTGTACAATAATATACAAAATTGCATACCTATTACCACAAGAAACTAGATAAGTTCTACAATATGCTTAATAATTCTAGAAATATTCTGCAATCACTTGACGACCCATCCTTCTCGCAGACGTTCTAGAATTAGTTCGAATAACAAATCCAGGTTATCACTGCTGTTTGAACACGATGGGACGAAACTATGAAACATAATTAGATTTTTTTAATTATATCAGAATAATAATCAATAATTTCATTTTAGTCAGGTTAGAACTGACGTGTGTGACGTGATGTTTGTTTGACAGTTGACTTCACTCATATACTTGGCACTATTTGGTTGACTCGACTGCCTTCTTTTTTTTGTGGAAGGGAAAGAAATTTATCCCATTACTCTTGGTGACGTCACATTTACTTTTGGCGGGTAAATTTTTAACTTTGTTTTTTAAATAGACGCAATGAATAAAACCCAAGAGAATATTTAAATTAGTTTCTTAAAATGGTCTATATTTTCAAAAAAAATATATATATATATATATATATATATATATATATATATATATATCAGAAAAATGCCTGGCCAATTTCCCAGTGTTTGAGCACTAGTTACTGTTGATTCAGCCGACTTCCCTCCCCAAATGTTCTTGTTCTTGACTTGCTGATATAGGCAATCAGGGTTCTAGCCCAATAAATCTCTGGTCAGCACCGAATCTTGCCAGCTCGTCTGCTTTTTCATTTTCTTGGATCCCTACGTGTCTGATAATTACTTCCGAAACACTTTCCAAAGAGTAGGGTTGCCTTGCATTCTTTGACTAGTCCAGATTTATTCATTGGTTGTCTTAGCGCCTTAACACTTTGGCCACCATCAATAAACCGAAACATTATACAGAAACTGTGAAAGTTGGCGAAAGTACTTTAAAAGACTCGCCAGTCGGGTGCAAATCACAAAAGGTGTGCAAACCGTATTCCAGAGCCGAGGACACTTAGGAAAAACAGTAGTTCAAGGAAACGTGTAGACACGATACTCGTGAAGGCTGCTCACCCCCAACAGAATTTCACCTTCAGTTTATTTTTAGAGGAGCAGGAATTCAAATTTTAAAAATGGTGATTGTCGATATATAGAGGTCTAACAGTGCACTATAACTTAATATTGTTGCGATTAAATAAATAACAACTACATAAATTTTAATGCTGTGCGAAGTTGTTAAATACATGTGTAAACAGAGTTTGTGATAATTTCCGAAGAATTTTCTATTGAGGAATAATAAAATAAAATTACGTCGAAATGTTAGTGAAAGCATGCTGTCACTCAAGATTAACAAGCTAGTAAAGAAAACAACAGCATTAATTCTCATTATTTTGCGTAACTCGAGATTTAGAAAAGGCTGTTTTTGATGCGACTTCTTGATTCAGTCTCATTGAGCTGAATCCACATAGATAGATAATTCAAACGAATGTAAATAAACAAGTACGTATCCCACCTCGGCATCCATAGAGTCCTGCGTGACGTCACCAACCACGTCCGCCTGGTCACTGGCTTCCTCCACCTCCATCTCGGAAGTGTTCAGCTCCGCCGCCGCTGCAGCGAGTGTCCGCTCTTCTTCGGCTGCGAAGTCCCGCGGCGCTGCGGCCGTGAAGCTCTGAACGAATAAGACAAAACATACAGCGTCACAGTTTTACCTATACGGGGTGGAACAGCCAGTTGCGCTCACTTTTAGCCAGTAATTCAATGTTACATTATAAGTAAAAGAAATAGACGCTGGGAAACAGGCCCCGCCAAAACAAAAACCAGAACTGTGCAGTTTAATGCCATGCAATTTAATGCATGCCTTTTGCAAATGAAAAATTCCTATTTCTGTGAATTCGTTGTTTGTTTGGCAATTGATTTTTATTTCCTAGCTAAGTAGTAAGTCGGTATGTAAAAGATTTCCAAGGGCGTCAAGCTGAGAAAACTGTTTCGAGATAATTGTAATAATTCCCATCAAAAATTATTACAGTATTACTGTAATGTTCGTAAAAAAAAACAGAATGTCCTTTATTTTTCCTTTACAGCGTATTTTTCTCAAATTTCCTTGATCGTTAAGTTGGCTCTCCTGTCAAATTTCAGTAGTTTTCCCGTCAATCAATAATTATGTCGCGTTCCGAGTCATGTCAACAAAGACATCATCGCTCACGTGATGACGTCACCGTCATGCCCGTTCTGAGTGAGAAATGGCGACCATCATAGATATCCATTCGGAACGCTTTGAACGCGACGGTAGACGTTGACACTGACAGATGACACTATTATAACCCAACTTTTGTTACTTATTGACGTTATTGTCATTTCGAGTCGCAGACAGTCGTATTGTTATATGAGCTTTTTTTGGGGTTAATAAGTGAGGAAATAAACAATTTAGGAGCGCCAGGAGTCGCTCCTGGTTGCTGTTAAGTTTCTCAGTGTTCTCAGAAGCATGGGCGATGATAGCACAACATGGCGGCGTTAATGATGTCATTCATGCATGACGTCATGTCAACCATTTTGAGCTATCGTTGTCACGCTAAAACTCATTCGGAACGAATCGTATAATCGATTATAGTGCGATTCAGAACGCGCCGTTAGTGAAATCCTAAGATTGGAACAAGGCAATAATTCCCAGTGAATAAATGGTTAAAGGTCCACTCAGGGAGAAGTATAAGCAACCTATGACCTTGAACATTTCGGCAGCATTCATCGAGAATTGTATGTAGTTATGTAATTGATATTATTTGGGACCTGTGCTTAATATACGTAAAAACTGTAAAACAATGTAATTAGCCCATCATTTTATAATGAACAGGTATTTTTGACCATATTTGCTCAATTTTCTGGAATATTTTTGTTTATATGAATATTCAATAGTGACATTTGATTAATGTAAGAGACATTGATTTTTTCCGGTCAATAACAACCAGCCCTAATTAACCTTTTTTTTTCATCAATAGACGTCACGAGGGGCGTTATTTTAAACATTATCTTAAAAAGTAATTAATTAGTAGAAATATTCAAATTTTCATGTAGTCTGATATTTATTTAGCCTCGTCCATTCATCCAAAAGATATCAGACAAAAAACCAAATTTCAATTCGTCGGGATCATTTGTTTTTCTATCGATGTTCAGCGATTTATCGAAGACGGCTGAATGGCTTTGAAAAGGGCAATGCAACTTTTGGATTGGAAAACCAAATAAATAATAAAAGCACACCTACAGCGATTTGCTTATTTTGTATAGTATCTCGTGGATTTGGAAGCTGCAGTTCTATGGAAACAAGACTTGGTGAAGTGGGACTGATTTTGAAGACTACAGATTTCCACCGGAACTACTCAATTTTAGGTTTTTAATGGCAAACCCATTGTGGGATACGATTGCTTAAATGGTTGCCAATCAAATAGGGTTTAATTGGAGTCGAAATCTTTTTAAGTTTTACTTTTTGTTTGAATTATTCTTTGAGCAAACCTCAGTGACTCTTGTCTCAGGCACTCCGAAGTTGAGTTCGTTGGTCTCCGAGTTCCTGGTGTCGACATCCGCCGACATCTCCGAGGCCGAGGTGAAGGGCGACGGGGACTTGTTGTCCACTAGATCCGAGTTCTGCGAGCTCTCTTCCGTTGTGTTCGGCGGCTGGCTTGCTCGGGAGGCTGTGGACAGATGGTTGTGTAATCTAGTGCACCTTACATTACTAACGTTTGAGATAGAGACAAGACTCGATAAGTTTGAAGAAGCCGATAGTTTAATTTTGGTGGCTTTGGTCTGTCTGGCGCTGATATCTTGTTGCAATTTTTTGAAATTTCATTTTGCAAATACCGTTCAAAGGTCAGTCACCCACGTACTCGATCATTATGAGGCACCATTATATTTGTACAGCTATGGCTTATCCCAACTGGGTAAACAGTGTTTTATTGTGGACTGCCAGCCTCCAGTAGTGGAGAGGCACGATACATTGGCTAGTGGTCGCACCGGTCTGACGCTTCCTGCGCAGGCGCTGCTTGCGGGGCGGGCGCGGTGCACGCGGGGCCGGCTGCAGGGGGCCCTCGAGCCGGTGACGCACCGCGCGGCACCAGCCCACCGGGTACATGTCGGTGCTGTGCGCCCACAGCCACTGGTCGTACTCGTCGCCCCACCCGTCGAAGTGCACCTGTGTGGAGATAGGCGTTTATTAACCGCTTTTGAAGTTCTGGCAGTAATGAGAGGCTGGAGAAGGGCATGTTCGCGCGTGCACAACACCAGCACATTCTCGAACTGGCGCCGCACCACGCGCGCTCGCCCTACCGCTGCGCCGTCGCATGCCACGCGACCTGGTTGCCTAGCCGGCGATCACCCACTGCATACCAGCGTCACACGAAGACCACCGCCCGCAAGGGCCACCCGATGACCTGTCCACAGGAGTGGACAGAGGCGATTCCTCGGAAAGAGGTCCATTGACCTGACCCCGAATCCCCACGCCCCAGAAGGGGTGCATGAGATGACTAGAATGATGATGGCAGTACTGCGCGGGCAAGGTAAATAAAGGACAGAGATACAGAAACCGCAAGGTTTCTTGGCGGGTGAACCAACTGTCATCTCTGTCTCTCGCCCATGTATCTTGTACGCATGCGCCGCTACCCCTCCAGGCGGCATTCAGAAGAAAATTTGCGTCAGGTCAAGTCAGGTTGGAAAAGGAAAGAGATTGACGTTAAACTCTGTCCTTTATTTATCGCGGCCGTGCAGTTATCGTAGAAACTTACAGCCTTATTAATAAAAAAAGTTATTCACTATTTAACTTATACAGTGTTTTATCCTTTTCATACTTCGAGTAAATGTCAAAGCAAGACAAAACACTGTATAAGTTACACAGTGAATAACTTCTTTTATTCGTAAGGCCGTTCGGGTTTTACCACTGTTAATCCAAATTCACATGATATTTCTTTTGTAAGATCAGTACTATGGAACGAACGATCAATTATTATTCATTATGATATCTATCTTTAAAATATTGGTTCATGCACAGATTAATAAAGAGTTAGAAACAGATTGGACTCTCCGAAAAACATTCAACTAAATAGCGACTCTTACTACAACGCAATAAAGTGCAATTCATCCTGCACAGTTTTGAAGTCGGTATACTACGCTCTGTGTCAGTCAATAATCAGCTACTGCATTGTGGTGTGGGGGGGAACTCACAAAACGACACTAATCAAACTCGAACGCGCACAAAGAACAGCGCTAAAAGTTCTTCACTCCAAGCCCTATCGTTTCTCTACAAAAGTACTTTATCAAGAAAGTAAGGTACTCACAACTAGACAAATTTACATACTAAAATAGTAGTTTATGTGACTGCTGCATAATGGAGGGCATTAAAACTCGCTATAACAATAATTAATAAAAAACAGAATTAAATAAATATTTAAGGGGGCTCCCATACAATAATTCTACTATAGTATAATTTCTTTATCGTTTTTCTTGTGATCTCACGTGTGATAGTCCTAATAGATCGCAATCAGTAACCACTATGAGCTGTAGTAAAAATAAATTAAAGAAATATGTTAAATTGAATAATTATATAAAAAAAACACAAAAACTAGCTAATAGAAATAAAATATTTTGTAAAAATGTAAATTGTAGCAAGGAACGTGTCGAATTAATTAAGGAAATCGATGATTGTAGATTATGTTTGGAAAAAACTACAGAAAAGTACGAATGTGACACACGGCGACTCCAGTCAGATATGCATATTTTAAACTCATCATTACAAATTATTACACGTAAATATGAGTCAGCACAATACGAAATTAAGGAACATGTGTCGGCTATGAATAGTTTGTTGGAGACGTGTAAGTATAATTATGACACTTTCATATCTTTGACCGACAATCACATCTGTGATTGTAAACAAGCTCCAGCGGACTGTTCCGTGCCGACCGTGTGTCCCGCCGAGCAGCCGGCCGAACAGCTGATACTGACCCAGGCGCCGCCGTCAGTCGACTTGAGTACTAATAGTGATATCAATAACGCCTCCTTCTCTCGGACAAAGGATAGGTATATAATGTACAGCGATGAACTTGGAAAAAATATGGGTTTACAACTTAGTCAGCGCGTGGGCCAGGCAATATTAAATAACTGTATGCCTGGCGCCACATATTCACAAATATTAAACAAAGTGTTGTCATCGCAGTTTTTAGAACCAACCACCCTAATTATTTTAATTGGTAGAAGGGTAAATGTATCTAAAAAACTAATTACTAAATACTTTTCCAAATTAAATTCTTTACAAAATGTAGATAGAATGATCTTGTTTGCGTTTCCCTTCAGCCAATCTTTGTCACAACATGAAAATCATATAAGACATGATTATAATACATTTATACACACATTGACATGTCGTCATACTGAAAAATTTCATTTCATAGACACCAATATTTGTATTGGAAAATATTTTTATTTGACTAAGGATAGGTATTACCTATCTAGGTTTTATACAAAACAGATAGCACAGTCACTATCTTATTTTATTTTGAACTCAGTCAAGTTTTTGACTAATGAAACGCCTGCTTCTATTGAGCAGTGTATTAATAATGACATGTACTCCTTGGAATCTGTTCCAAGCTCCTTAAATTAACCCATAGGACAACAGAGAGTAACTCTGGCAGTAATATTAATATTTGTATAAATATACCTTCATCTTGCCCATTAAATCAAGTTACTAGTAATGAAAAATGTAAAAGTAAGAATATTTTAAACGTGGTTCATCAAAATATACAGGGCATGTTAAGTAAAGAACTGGAAATTGAGTTATTCATGAACTGTAATAATATTGATATTTTATGTATAACAGAGCACTTTTTAAAGAGTTATCAGTTCATGTTCAACTTTAATAACCACCACGTTGCTAGTTCGTTCAACAGAAAAACAGCTGATCGCGGTGGCTCCTTAATACTTGTAAATAATAGTTTTAAATATAAGGAACGAGTTGACATAGTGAGCCTGTCTGTTGAGCGTACCATGGAAATAGCCTGTATTGAACTTGAACAACTTATTGTAATGAGCGTATACAGACCACCAGATTCATCCTTTGATTTATTCGAAAAGAAAATGGATGAAGTGTTGATTAAAATCAGCGATAAAAACAAATTTTTTATAATTTGTGGTGATTTTAATGTTAATCTGTTAGAGGATAATAATATTTGTACTAGATTAAAATCTTTATTTTTATGTCACAACATGAACTATCTGTTTTTGGAGCCTACTAGAATTACTGCAACATCTGCTACCTGCATTGACAATATATTTACTAACATTACGCCCATTTTCAAATCGGTCATCAATAAATTAACCTCTGATCACTCTGGTCAGATAGGTATATTCAATTTTAAAATAAAAAAGGACCAAAAAGAGGATATTACATGTGTGCCCGTTAGTGACACTCGGCTTGAACACTACAGGAATAATATTTTAGATAAACTATGGGAAATACCATACAGTGACGATCCAAATTTGTTGTACAACTCAGTATTTAACCTTGTCAAAAATGAATATGATACGGTATTTAAATCAAAAACTATAAAAGTTAATAACAAAGCTTTGTTTAGTGATTGGGCGACAGTTGGAATTCATAGGAGCAGACGAAGATTATATGAACTCTATGAAGAGAAATCATATAACAAAAATACGGCCTTTCTAGATTATGTTCGTAGTTATTCAAAAATGTTTAAACGCGTTTGTGCCGTAGCTAAATCTAATTTCATTAAAAACAAAATTGAATCTAGTAGCAATGTAATGAAAACGACTTGGCAAATTATAAACAGAGAGACTGGAAAGGCCAAAGCTACACATAATAACTTCAAGCTTAAGATAGATAATCAATTGCTAAGTACAGACCTAGAAGTAGCAAAAGCTTTCGAAAATTTCTTTACGGACATTCCAGTTTCAACAACCAAGTCTTTAAATTCATCTCCCGCTGCTGCTGAATCTATACTTAAACAAAACTTTGAGGATTGTAAAACAGATTTTAAATTTAGGCACGTAAATAATGAAGACATTGTAAAAGCGTTTAAATCCCTGGAAATGAAAAAGACAGCTGACGCCCATGGTCTATCAGTAAAAATTATTAGTTCCATTGTAGATTGTATTGCACCTCACCTTTGTTGTATATTTAATCAATGTATAGATAATGGTGTGTTTCCTGACTTGATGAAACTAAGTAAAGTTATACCTTTATTCAAAGCTGGTAGTACATCAGACCCCACCAATTTTAGACCCATATCGATACTACCAACGCTTAGCAAAATATTTGAAAAACTCATACTTAATAAATTGCAAAGTCATTTTTATCTCAATAATTTAATTCATATTGCTCAGTTTGGTTTCACAAAGGGTCGTTCAACAGCCGATGCTGGTGTTGAACTAATCGACAATATTTTTGATGCCTGGGAAGACGCAATGGATGCAATAGGTGTCTTCTGCGATCTATCCAAGGCTTTTGATTGCGTCCATCATGACACTCTTGTCAGGAAGTTACGCCATTATGGTGTAAAAGATCAGGCACTTGGCCTTCTGGAGTCATATCTAACAGATAGGGTTCAGATGGTCGATGTTAATGGGAAAAGATCACCTGGGTCTTCAATAGGTATGGGCGTACCGCAAGGTTCAATTCTTGGTCCTTTCTTGTTTTTAGTATATATTAATGATTTACCTTACCTTGTTAAAGCAAAACATGGATTAGTATTGTTTGCCGATGATACTTCTTTGATATTTAAAGTTAAAAGACAGCAATCAAATTATGACGAGGTAAACAATGCTATCTCTAGTATAGTGAACTGGTTTACTGTTAACAATTTATTACTTAATGAAAAGAAAACAACACGTAACACGAATTTAATACATTTAGTATTAAATTCGTGTTACCCAATGTGAACCCGGTAACTACAGACATATTTATAAAAGGACAGAGATTGGACCTTGTGCAGTCGACTGTCTTTTTGGGCATTACTTTAGACGCCAAACTACAATGGGATCCTCATATAAATAAATTGTCGAACAGACTGAGTTCGGCAGCGTTCGCAGTTAAAAAAATTAGAGCTCTTACCGACGTAGACACCGCTAGACTAGTCTACTTTAGTTACTTTCATAGTCTAATGACCTATGGTATTTTATTGTGGGGTCACGCTGCGAATGCTAATAGTATATTTATTCTGCAGAAACGGGCTGTTCGTGCAATTTATAGATTAGGGCCTAGAGTGTCACTGAGGGAAAAGTTTAAAGAAATCAATATTCTGACATTTGTGTCTCAATATATCTATGACAATCTTGTGTATGTAAAAAGAAATATAACTAATTTTCAGAAGTACAGTGATATACACAATTTTAATACTAGAAATAAAGACAAGTTGGTTGCTTATGTAAGCCGACTACATAAAATTAGTAATTCTTTTAAAGGCAATTGTATACGCTATTACAATAAGGTCCCTACTGATATTAAAAACTTACCTTTAGACAAGTTTAAAATAATAATAAAACAGAAATTGTATAAAAAAGGTTACTATAGGATATCTGATTATTTAGAGGACAGATGTCCATGGGAATAGATTGTTTGAGTAACAGGCTGTTTCGGTATATAATTAGCATTAATTTTGTAATTTGACAATATTTTATTTAAAAAAGGAAACGCAAAAGATGCGACGACTGTGGAGTTTCTTCGGTGAGCTCTTCTCCACAGATTCCGCCATTGAGTTAGTGAACTCACCCAAAAAAATGTAATGACGGATCTAAGTGATGTAACAACATCCTATGGAAATAAATGATTTTTGATTTTGATTTTGATTTTGATTTTAGTTTGGGCGAGTTTCATAATAATATCACTCGAGAGTTTTAATGCCTAATTATGTACAGTTACATACACTAGTTTAACTACACACATATCATAAGCTCTCTTTGATGTGTTCAGGAACCGCATGTTTGACCGGCATTGTGGTTCTTTAGTACCAACTTCACGCAGGCGGGCGTCGGCGTTCGAAATTTGAATGTCAGTACCAACTTCACAGACAAACTAGGGACGGCACGCGGGTGGGCGTCGGCGTTCGAAATTTGAATGTCATTATATGTAGAAAAACTACAGATAATGACCATTATGTGTAGTTTTCCAGATACGAAACGAGTTTTTACCAAGTAGTTTAACATAATGCTGATCGTAACGTGCGGTTTTTCAACGCAGTAAAGAGGGTTTATGATACGTGTGTAGATAACCCATCTTAAGATTCCACAAAAACTCTGCAGCAACCCGCTTAGTATCTATTCGGCCCACGAGGTATGACTGCTGGCGCGTACCTAAAGTTAAGACAAAGTTTGCAAGTCATTTTTACAAATTTAAAGGTCCCATCTTGTGTTCTAAAATTAACATCACACTTCAGATTGTCAATTTAAATCCCTATAAATGTAAAAAAATCGTAACTAAATGGCAACTGCAAATGAACTATGATGAAACCGAAGATATTCTCTAACGAAAACTAAATAAATAAAAATTTACAATTATAACAATACAATCAAATACTTACTTACCAAAATTCAAAACAAATAAAAATTTACAATTAAAACACTAAAGACGAATACCTATCTAAATTCCAAATAAAAAATACAATCAAATACTTACTTACCAAAATTGAAAACAAATAAAAATTTACAACTATAACACTAAAACGAATACCTATCTAAATTCCAAATAAATAAAAAAAAAACGATAAAAACAATGCAAAGAAATACTTACTTACCTAAATACAATACTTTCCTACCAGAACATAATTAAACTATAACTCGGCATAAATTAATCTGCAATCACCACATATACTGTACAAATTTATCCATCACGCACACTCACATAGCTTGGACACGATCACGTGGTACCAACAAATATACTTCACGACCCTAAGCTGCAGGCATACGATGTTTGCTTCAACATTCCTCATTCATTAGCCATTTGAACACTTATCAATCGTAATGTTGAAATGTTTCACTACCTACCCTAACATTTCTGTTGTTTAAACTTACTTAATTCACGTAATTTGTAAAACCTATCTAACTGACTGCGATAAACAAGTTGTACTTACTTGTGCAATGTACCTACTTACTTATTACAGTATTATTTTTTCTAAAATATTAACTTATATGTAACTTAACAAGTAATTTTTAATAGTTCATACGTACTTAACTTATGTTAAATTTTATTTTATTGCCAACCAAGTATACGAAAGATGCCTGGCTACCCATAGCACAGGGTATCCTAGTTTGGGAGCCAGGAACCCAAAATGTAAACTAAGTAGGCAAATCAAACGTTTTCATTTCATTTTCATTTCATTTTCATTTTCATTTCATTTTATTTCATTTTCATTTCATTACAGTGCGGCGCTTGAAGCTACAAGTTGCCTCTCTGATAAAGTTACGCGATTAACTTTATCTCTTCTGACGCGGCATGTGTAAAGTTAACGTTGTATTTTATAAACTCAGTTTTGTGTTAAGAATACAGCATTTAACTATGACGTCACATGCTAGTATTTCATAGAAATCGTGAACAAAATTACCGTTTTGACAGTTCGTAAAAAGTATATATTTTGACTAGCAGTCAAATACCGTATTGTATAGAGAAGCGTTAACGCCGGATAAGTCCGACCGAAGTTCAGTTGTACACCACCAATGTAATGGACCAACTTTATTTTTCATTTCTCCATACAAATCAGTCTGCCGCTCGCATATAATACACGGTGTTCGCGGTCAATTTCGACTACGCTCAAATAAAGTACACTTAAAATACCTTTATTTGGCATCGGTTTTAGCACTCCTGAGATACTGTACCCGTGTCCAACAATTTTGCCCACGGCCCTTACCTTGAGCAAGTCAGCGACGACCCTCGCGATAGTGGCAACACACACCAGCCGCGGGTCCATGAGGTCGGCGCACTCTAGCCTCATGCCCGCCACGAACCCGTGCGAGACGAGATGTCCGCGCGCCGCGAACAGCTCGCGACCCGCCGCGCGCCCGCCACAGGACGCTATGTACTGCTCCCAGTTGAAGTCCGCCGCGGTGTAGCTGAAATCGTGATACACATTTTTAGCCCCCGACGAAAAGAGAGGTGTTATAAAGCGTCATTTTCACGACCATTTCTACCGAATCCGTCCGCAAGCCGACACATGGTGTAAACAGTTAACGAGAAAGGATCCAACTTAGGGACGGCCGTCGGATGGGTGTTTACACTACTCGTGGTGTCTAAGAGCCACAAGTTTGTATCATCTGTCTGTATGTTTGTATGTGTGTGTCTGTCCGTGGAAAATGGTATTAGACTTCCTTGCGATTATTCATCGGCATGTTTTAATTTTAATTGGTTCAATGTTTCGAAGGTTACCAGCTTAACATAGAAACTAGTCAGCCAAATTTCTGCCTTAATTTAAGGTTTAATTTATGTAATGTGTCAAAGATATTTTTTTTTACTATTATATCATCATCACAACATCAGCCCATATAGACCTGTTGCTGAGCATAGGCTTCTCTAAAGCGCCCCCTCCGGCCGTTTTCGCAACTGCGATTCGCAACCAGTTGCAAATTAAGAATTTATATTCCTTGTTCGCAACCATTTGCGAATCAAGAGAACTTTTTCCTTAACCGCAACTAAGCATCCTGATGACTAAGTTTCGCAACCAGTTGCGGCAAAAGATGTAGTTTTCCTTATTAACAATCGATAATAGTTTGATGACACTATATTTTTTTGATTTGCCAACAAACTTTCCAAGAGTTTACAGGCCACTACAAAAATATCAAGTAGACAATTAATAGGTATCTAATCTTGACAATGCACTCATTGCAACGTCATCGTTTCAGCCTGTTAATGTCCACTGCTGAACATAGGCCTCTCCAATCGCACTCCAGCGTGACCGGTCCATTGCAACGTGCTCACGTCATAAGAAAATTCACAACACTCATTTTCCCATTTTCAATTCCCCCACTTCGTGTTCGAAAAATATAACATATTTTAGTTCATATATTTTTTCCAGGTAACAAAGAAGAATAACTCGTCTCATTTTGTTGAGTTTTATGTTTTTATCAGGTAAAATAGTAGATTACCATTGCGATCTTTCGTTTCAATTGCATATTTTAGTATCTTATCCACTGGTTGCGCATCAACTCGCAACAACGTAAGTTTGGGAAGTTCTTATTCTTTGTTCTCAACCAAGTTGCGGTTAAGGAAAAAGACCTCTTGATTCGCAACTGGTTGCGAACAAGGAATAAAAATTCTTAACTCGGAACTGGTTGCGAATCGCAGTTAGTAAAACGGTCGGAGGGAAAGCGCCAATCTTCACGGTTGTTCCAATCGCATCCGTGATATCGTCGGACCATCGGGCTGGTGGTCGGTGGCCGTCTCGATCCCCTGGGCCACCACTCTGTTACTGCTATGGTACGTCAGTCATCCCGTCTAGTGGCCCACCTGATAGTAAGCTAACGTGTCTGGGTCTAAGGAACTCATAGTTATTTAAATCTTCATATTAATAATTCTAATCCATGGTATTGGACTGCTGGTCAAAATAGACACTTTTAGGAACTGTCACAACGGAAATTTTGTTCAAGAGATCTATGAAATACTAGCATGTGACGTCATAATCAAATAATGTCTTTTTTACTCAAAATTGAGTATATCAATTACAACTTCTGGTAATATACAGTTCTGATCTGCCCTTTCGAACACATGCTTCAACTTCAGACAAGTTCCTAGATTTATATGACTATCTTATCCAATACCCAATTAATAATATACTGACCCAGAAGGTGGCACCATGTTAATGTTATTCGCCAGCGAAAACCCAACAGGGAATATGCACGGCGACCGCTGATGGTAGCAGAACCAGTCCGCCCCCGTCGCCTCAGCAGGATAGCAGTCGATCCTGATCATCATATACCCCTCGTTCAATATCTGCATCACCGTCGCTGCACATACTGATGATAGGTTCAACGGGTCTATTGCTTCTAACTTCATTCCCTCAGCGAAAAGGGGCGGTTCATCACTTGGATACTTGTAGAACATATCTGGGGTTGAGTCTTGGGATATGAGTCTCCCGGCGGCGACTCTTTGGCAGTATGCCTGCGGTGCGTCTAGGTGGTGGCCAATGCGGAACGCCCATCCGACTGGATGGATGAGGGGCGAGTCTTCGTGGCACCAGAAGCCATTGTCTTCGGGGGAGCTGTCGTAGTATTTGACGTGTAATCTTTTGCCGACGATCTCGTGGACGCTAGCGACCTATTTGGGGCAGTGGAGGGATTATTGAAAAGCAAAGCTAGAAGCTGTTCACATTCAACTTATTATAATGTAATTCGAGTTTTAAGATTGTATTAGAATCTTACCTTTACTTGTGAAATCCTATTTTTATCAACTACTTCCATAATATTACCAACTACAAATCTTGATTTTAAGCTGTCATTTAGTTTTGTATAGAAATTCGCAGGCAGGGTCCTAGCTCCAGTTAGCTGCTTTACTAAAAACCTGCAAGAAACAAATAAAATGTTTAAGTAAAGTTTTTACTTAGTCCAATTTATAATGTGTTTAAATACAATCACTATTTAAAGCACTGCTTGCTTATAATTTATAATGCCTACTACAAGGCTCGCGTAGTTCGTTCAGTTGTCAAGGCTCTGGTTCACGCCTCCATCTGATTGACTTACTTCTTCCAATCTGTATACTTGTCTTCAATCGTCCGCGGCGGTATCAGGGGCTTGCCTCGTGTCGCGCACCAACCCACGGGGTGCACTTCACTGCAGCACAGATTCACCCAGAAATCCTTGGTGTCATCGCTGCCGAACCCTTCATATCGCAGTAACCCCATATAGCCTTTCACCTATGTGAAAGATAAATGGAAAAATGTTAATCTAACACCTTGTTACACACATATTACTGTGGAGTGATTATTAGATTATGAGCCTATGTCTATGGGGAAAAAGGAAGTCGCGGAGGGGCTGACGTGGTACATCCGCAGCTTTGCTTTGCTTGCGTGTTACCTTTGCTGCATGAGTCAGCATCAACACGGTTCATAGTTTTCGATATTGCTCACATTGATGCTTGTACATGCACTGGTATAATAAAATAGCATCAGTTGCCTCTTCATCATATATGAAAAGGAAAACCCAATGTTCCATTCCCAAACACGATAACTCGCCAGAAAAGTACTGAAAAAAATTGACAAATGTGTGTAAAAATTTCGAAAAACTTGTAACGAAACTAAAAAAATAATCCTGGGTGAAGGATATAAGATTAGAAAAAGAGATGGAAGATTTTATCACAGCAGGCAACAAGTGACGAAGATTAATTTAGTATTTCTAGTGATGACAGCATAGGTTCATTTGATTTTTATTGTGATAAATAAACTATTAGTTTAAATAAAAAAGTGATCATATTCAACCTTCATTTTGTCATGTTCCTTTTTGGTAACTATTTAAATGTATATCACTACAATAGTGCCATCCCTACTTGACTTGGACAGTAGGTAGATAGGTATAGTGTCTTTGGTGAGAGCGGAAAAAATTGTTTGGTTAAGTGACACTTATCATCCACAGGCGTCACTCACACAACCGTATTTTTCCGCTCTCACCAAAAGCACATCATCATTTTTAGCTGTCAGTCTGTCCGTCTGTCAGCAGGCTGTATCTCATGAACCTTAACACATTCAATGCCTCTGTACACTCTAGTTGTCAACCATACTTTGACTAGATGCCCCGGTCACCTATAGTTGAACAATGGATCTGATCTATTACTTTGCTCAGTGCCTCTGACCACTCTGCGTGTCCTTTTAATTGGAAGGAAATGGTTTATTCCCATTTCGACCACCACACCAGTTTGTTCTGATTTTTTTATGAAAATAAAGTTCTACGCCGGCCGTGGTTCTACCTGCCTGGCTATTATACATATTACATACATCTAATAGGCCGCTTCACTCACATACACACACATACATATTCTTGTCTTCTTGCCTTTGATGATGATCATCACAGACTAATAACCAGTAATTTTTTGGTATGAACTAAGAACAACCCGGACAACTCTGGGTGTCGAGCGGCATCCTGAGTCAGGATTCGCTTTTCTATGAATGACATGTTCTCGGCACTGAGCAATGGTAACTTTTGAACTACTCTAACTGTTCGGGGCATCGAGCATTACTAAATAGAATGTGACGTTTGAGCAATAGTTGCTGGGTGGTCTGGCTGTCAATGCATTAATTGGAAGTTTTTTTTTTTACTATATTGCTAACTTGCGATTGGCCTCAAACACCATAAGCAGTTTATAGGATAGGAAGATTTGAGTATGTTTCTGTTGCCACTACAGGAAACAAATAATGCACTACACAAGATTTTATAAATTAAAGTGGGTCCCCATACAGTACTCTTTTTAGCACCACCCCCAACATAAACCATAACATGATTCAATTCAGGGTTCTGGGTTCAAATCCACGTTTGGGCATAATATTATTCTCTTTTTGTTTCTATTACTATTTTTAGGAATTAAGTTTTCTTATATGATGGTAAGGAACCCTCAGTGTCAGTGTGCAAGTCCGACCCGCACTTGACTGATTAATTATAAATGGTTTTTTGTGTTAATTTTGCCAGTGTCAAGTGTATTTGATGGATCACAGGTCCCCAAAAGCACATGTATACCATATGTTGATTTTTGAATGCTGCTTAAATTCCAGTTACCATTTTATGACTAACTCAAAGAAAGTCAACTTATCATTTGACATTTTGCTGTCATAAGAACTGCTAAAGCCCAAACAGGTATTAAATACTTTTAATTTACCTTCAAAACAGTAGCCACCCAAAAATATCCACCCAACTTCTCAGAGTTGTTCTGACAATCAGTATTCTTGACTTCCACCTTCATGCCTTCAAAGGTGTTATCCCACATCTCATGCAATGGGGCATGCTGGAAGAGGCTGACGGGGGCAGCAAGAAAGTCACAGCCAAACAACTCATCTTTCCATTCATAGCTGTTGGCGACAAGAGCTGCACACTGCTTGATTGGACCAGCCTAGAAATTAAATAAAATTAAAAATAGGATTATAACTTGAGTGATCACAGAAGCAGTTAATCTGATCAATATTTTCTTACAAAGATGCTAGGCTAGTCAGAGTCAGGAGGAGGAAGCCAGGAACATATCCTATTATTTAGCAAAATTTCAGGAGTTATGATGAGCTAGCAAAATTTCAGGAGTTATGGTGAGCCATGGTAAGTCTAGTCATCACCAAGTAGTATCTATGTGAGTAGTATTTGCCTCGCACACAAAAAGCCCACATTAATGCATATTATTATTAAGAATTCATTGGATCATTACATAAGCCCAAATAGATGTTTACATTAATTTACTGTCATGTATGTGTCATAGTCAAAGGTTGATATGCAGTCTCTTCTTGGCATTACTGGTTTATCCTAGGTATGACCAAAGCCTTCGGGCAAACCCCAGAATAAATTCCAATTACGGCCTTTGACTATGTGTCACTAACCTGGATATCATTGAATGAGGCATGCCAGGTCTGTAGCTGCGGCAAGGGCTCCAGGGGGATCATCCCTTCCATATGATCAGTGCCCTCCATTATTTTGAAACGCCAATTATAGTTGAAGTATCTTTGTCTACTCAAGGAGCTACACGAGCATCTTTGAGAGCAAAACGTATTGTTCCGAGCGTAAAATTGACCACGGCGGCCTACGCGACCACACAACTCACATATTGCTGAAATTTAATACAAATGACTGAAGCGAAACGGACTCAAAATTACTCTAATAGATCACATAGCTGGATAGGCTTCTACTAACCAAAGGTATCTTTTTCGAGAGGTACAATGGTTAAATCATCAACAACACTATCCTCTGGCTCTTCGACTGTTACAGACCCAGTTATATCACTGATATCATTGTAGTTTGCCATAATTTTGCAGAAGAACCGACGCAAAATTTGAGTCGGAAGTTGTAAACACCGCAATCTTCATGACTAAACGGTCTATATTATTCAGATTATAGTTGACGATGATGCAAGAATTATATCAAATACAAATAGATTAGAAATTATGGAGTAAAATTGTAACTACGATGTCCACAATTATGATTACCAATACCAAAGGGAAAAGCACGTTCACATCAAAAGCACAACAACAGCCGCCATTTGACCGACAACGACAACGAACGAGGCGGTGTAGCGGGGAGGTGCAGGGAGCACCGATCCAACGGTTGTTGAGTTGTGTGTTGTGTTGTTTGGAAAAAATGCTGTATTTCATGATACATTTTACCTCAACGTTGACCAAAGTTGACCATAATGTTGGATTATTACTGTTAGTTTGGTACTGCTGCCGAGCAAAAACTATAGACAATCTAAATGGTAATAAACCATAGCGTCTCTAGAGTCGTCTACGCATCGTGCGATTTATCGGATCAGGGGGATGCTACCAACTCTTATACAAGAGCCGGACCGGACTGCCCTGCGTCTATTAAACCTATTTTAACTTTAATGCTGTTATAATTCGTTTGTCTTTGTCAGTCACTTTGAAATTTGTGTTTGTGAGAAAAGGACAAAGCACATTTTAGCTATGACAGGTTTGATAAGTTTTATGATTAAGGAGCTAAGTATTTAGTATATTATTATGGTAATTATATAATTTATTTAATTTAATATTTTATATATTGTACATATAGGTCTACCCCTGCTCAGCAAACAACCTTTTCCATGTTAACCTGGTTTGCTGGAATAGATCTCTTATTAGAATCTAGATAAGCTCGCCTTTGTACACTTTATTTTTTGTAATTTGTTTTTTGTATGATTTGTGTGCAATAAAGAAATTATGAAAAAAAATATGAGCAAAAAATACGAAAAAGGTGTCCGTCATGGTAGCGCACACACGGTGAATTCACGGTTCGTTTTTATGCCCATAAATAATTCGGCATAATTGGTGCAAATGTAAAAAATAGAGCCTCGTACATCACATCTTGTACACCAATCGTTTATATATACATATATCTCTCTCTCTTCAGTAATTTGATTATTCTTCGTGCGATGTTCTTCCTGGATGATTTCAATATTCGTTGAATTAGGTATATCGATGATGTTTCAATACTCTTCTGGGGGCTGAAACGGCTTCCTAAGTCTTGAACTTGAAAAGCTGCTTGCTGTGAATGAATTTGCCGACGCGTTCGTTTCTGCTGGTGCGAGCTCCATTTTGATAAATCAGCAGTCGGCTGACTATCGGGTCATTGTTCTTGCGGTATCTTGAGTTCGATGCGGGAAATCTTCAGTTGAAATGATTTGGCTTCTGGTCGGTTTTCAAATCTGGTCCGGTCATGGCTTGCTTGATGTCGTCTTGGTTGCCGAAGTCGGGGCTCGGCGATCTTGGACGAAGTGCTTCTTGCTTGCACTTCTAAGGTGGCAGCACACGGAGTTTTCTTCGCGGCTGGGTCCATGCTGCTATTACCGAAGGTTGCTGATGTTCAAACGTCGGGTCACCACTTTGCCGACGGCAATTATAAGGAGAGCGACATATTCGGGAGTAAAGTAAAAGGCTTGAGATGCGCGCAAATACTAGACTAATTTATTATAGGAATTACTAGCTTATATACTAGGTTGGTACATGTTATTAATGACGTGCACAAGACATAGTGCGTGATGAATATAAATATACCTTATCTGTGACGGTCGTCAACTTATCTTAACATTACGTGAAAATATGACTAACATAGTCGACCGGCACAGTCGTATGCTGTTTTGGATGATTTTAAGGAAGAAAGAAGAAATTTTAATTTTACTGGCTTGTGATATTAAACTAAGTGTTCTATGTTGCTCAAATTTAAGAAAGTTAGTTTTCTTAAAATCTTTGGTAACAGTACCAGTTTTCTACATTTCTTGTACTTGTTCAAACATTTCATTTTTATCGGATTTCAATTAGCATATTTGATAATTTCTATAAAAAATCCGACTATTCCTGCTGCTTTACCATTTTTAATCTTATTTACTGCGTAATCAAACTCTCTCTAAGTATATCTGGACCTAGATCATCTATATTTATTACATTTTCCTGTTCAATATCCTCTTCTTCAAGTCCTTTTTCTTCGTATAACGCTTCTATGTATTTAATCCACCTTTCTATAATTTCTTTACTGTCTCTGTCTGTATAAGTTCTTTAATTAAACTATATGCTTGGTTAATTTTCCATCCACGGATGTAATATTATATTTTGTCACATTTTTTCTGTCATATGTGACAAACAAATTTGACTTAGTAGTTAACTTATTTGTTTGTTTAAATTCTCCTGTCCATCATCAAATCTGTTATTTCAGTTGTAAACTTCTTCCGTGGTACAATTTTCTCTTTCTCTAGGCATTCTTCTGCAGTTTTCCTCAGTATATCTTCGATACTGATACAATTAATATTCTCTTTTAAATTTTCTTACTATGACCTAACTTATTGCTATATTGCACTTTACTATTGATATCTATTTTTTATGTTTACTGAGATCTATATTCTTTGGCCTGTTTCTTCTCCTATTTTTCTTGACATCAAAACTAGGAAAACTAATCATTAAATTACGGTCTGTATTCAAATCGGCACTGCACTTTTAAATATCTTTGCGATTTCTATCTCTCACGATTATAAAATCTATCTGGTATCTACCTATATCTCCAGGAATTATCCAGGTATACAGCCTTCTTTTTGGTTGTTTGAATATTTTTTTTTACAAAATTGCACTAGCCTGTCTCGTCTTTCATTACTTTTCCCTAATCCAAATTTTCGTACTGTATTATCTTGTATTCCCTCTCCAATCACTGCATTAAAATCCCTCATCAGGATTAAACTGTCTGTCTTGCACTGTATCTAATAAAGTATCTATATGGTTATGCATTTCCTCAACTTCATCATCAGAATGACTATCTGTGGGAATATAAACTTGTCTTATAACCATGTCCTTTGGATTCGTTAATTTTTAATATGCTATTCTGTCATTATAATGTACTGTTTTTAGGGTTCCGTACCCGAAGGGTTCCAAAAGGGACCCTATTACTAAGACTCCGCTGTCCATCCGTCCGTCCGTCCGTCCGTCTGTCACCAGGCTGTATCTCAAGAACCTAGCTAGCTAGAGAGTTGAAATTTTCACAGATTATGTATTTATGTTGCTGCTATAACAACAAATACTAAAAAACAGGATAAAAGAAATATTTAAGGGGGCTCCCATACAACAATTCTTTCAATACCACATACAAACTTATGGATGCACCTGGTTACGTACATGGAGTGTGAAAGTAACCGCACCAATAACTTTGTAAACAATATTTTGCTGTGTAAAATCCAAACTATTCACTCCACACCATCGCTTCCAATGAACGGTGGTACGGAACCCTTCGTGCGCGATTTAGACTCGCACTTGACCGGTTTTTCAACATGTTGACCCCATTTTTATTTTATCTACACACGTATCATAAACCCTCTTTACTGCGTACAAAAACCGCACGTTACGATCAGCATAATGTTAAACTACGTGATAAAAACTCATTTCTTATCTGAAAAATTACACATTATTGACCATAATGTGTAATTTTTCTACATATTATGACATTCAAATTTCGAACGCCGACGCCCGCCTGCTTGCCGCCCCTAGTTTGTCTGTGAAGTTGGTACTGACAATCAAATTTCGAACGCCGACGCCCGCCTGGTACTACAGAACAAGCTAAACAACTAAAGAGCCACAATGCCGGTCAAACATGCAGTTCCTGAACATTTCAAAGAGAGCTTATGATATTTGTGTAGATAAACTAGTGTATATAACTGTACATAATTAGGCATTAAAACTCTCGAGTGATATTATTATGAAACTCGCCTTCGGCTCGTTTCATAAACCCACTCTCGAGTATTAATGCCCTCCATTATGTAGCAGTCACATAAACTACTATAATGCTATTGCTGTGCCGTTTTATCCTTGTTTTTCCCCTGTATATACATACATACATACATACATATGCTCACACCTATTTCCCGGAAGAGGGGTAGGCAGAGACCAAAGACCTCCACCTGCTACGATCCTGGCATACATCTCTCGCTTCACCTGTATATATTATCCTGTAATCATCACTCCAGCAATCTCCAGTACCTTCCCATCTTGTTTCACATAATCCTAATATATATATTTCCAGCCTCTTCATTTCCATCTTCAACTCTTTTATTTTGCCAGAAGGCAACATAGTCTTCACATTCCAGGTTCCAATTTTACAAGGTTTTCGCAGGATGACGACCGAATCAGTCTTGTGCCTGACCCTGCTAGACTCAGACCGCCACGGGATTAGACATCGTGGAAGCCCGTTGTCAAGAACATTGTGAAGAAAATTGTGCATTTCATTTCTCCAAGTTAGAAATTTTGTTTGGTAGGTTCCCTACTTTCCTTCCACCAGTTTAGTAACCGGTTTGACCCGCTTTCTGATGTCTGATATAGTAGAACCCTTCCGAATGTACCTTCTTCGGCTTCTAGCCAGTACTGACGTCGCTGCTGCTCAACATTAGGGAAATGCTTATTTACTGGCGGCATTTTCTCGTTATAACACAAGACTGTCATCGGATATTTCAGCTTTTTATAGAAGAACCCGCTCCACTGGACTCCCCACTACATCCTGATAATCTTGCCGCTAAAGGGTCGGGGACTGCTTATTCAACATATTCGCAGCTGACCATCATATCTGATGACCGTTCGACTATCCGCCACCCGTGGACGCCGTTAGTAGCTTACCTTTATATGAGCTCATCCCTAACTCTATATGAGGGCATACAAATTCTGTGAATTCACCACACACGGCCGACTCCGAAAAAGCGGGGCAGTTGTTTAGGTCCAGAATGAGCTAATATACGTTTTCAGTGGTAGCAACACTGACTAAACCAGGGCTAAAAAGAGACAAAAAATCAATCATGGCGGAATTTGCTTGGCACAGCGGATTCGGTGCAGAAGTAGCGTTCTAGTTTTTTTTACCGAATGTTTTAGTGATTTTATGAATTAATTGACCTTTATTATTTACGAATTAACTTTTTAATCCACAAGCGAGTATTATCAAAGCCGTAAATGCCTAGTGCCATAAAACCATTCCGGACCCGACCAAACTATCCACTTCCTTTGTGATCTGCTGAACCTATTGTAAAATGTGTTCGTGAATTTTGTAGTCCGTATATAAGTTATTTTATATATTTCGATAAGTGTAATTTAGTGAGAGACTATGTTTTATGCATACACTCGTTTCCTACCCGTGCTGGACTAAAATACGAGAGATGTCCTAAGTAACCTCAAGTAAGTGATGAGCCGATCCTACCTACCTTTATATTACGACGAATCATGTAACTTCTCTTCAGGTCTTGTAATTTAACGACTTCTTTTTCGTAGTGTCCACAGTAGTTCTGTGAGATAGCCAGCCGCTGATGATGAAATAATGGTTGAGATTGGAGCGCCGCAAGGAGGTGATGAATCCTTAGAAAATGCCGATTGGTACTGGGGCGACATCACCAGGTTAGTACCATTAGCATAGGTACTTATTTTATCAGTGCCCAGACATGCGCCGGCATACGTGCAAGTCAGTAATGAGAGGGAGGGACTGAAACTAGATGTTTCTGCCAGAAAAGGTCATTATACCGCGGCACTTACATGGTTTTGGGTCCTTAAACCTGGGAGTCCTTTATCCAGCAGTGGGTGGTTGAGCTTCCCCTTATATGGTAATTGACAAGGGCTCCAGGAATTGTAAAGCTCCAGCTCTTGGCCCTCTACTAGCTCACTATAACTGCATATCAGAGAGGCATTTTAATCTAGTATAATGTGCAGGCTCCACCATAGACTTGAACAAGAATTCCCATGTATTTGTCAATTCAAAACTACAGGATGCTGGCAATGTTTTTTATACCTAACCTTATCGACACTCTGACCCTAAGCTCTGGAACAAACTATTTGTTGGATTAGTTTAATACAGGGCTCAGTTGTCTGTCAGGCAATGAGCTAGCGACGCATCACTGATCATTCTTTCATTTCCACCTGGCACATATTTTATTCAGCATCTTTGAAGCAATAAACTCATTGTAGGGATTATAGCCTAATGGCTATGTATTGTGTGGTTGATGGGTAAAATGTCCGGATTTCCAGCGATTCTCCTCTACAGGTCGTATTTCTCAACTGATTGCAAAGTTTCTGAGCAGGTTCGATGATAATATGTAATTTTTTGTCAATTATGTTTTTGTAAGTTATTCAAAATAGTGAAGATATGGGATAACAAAGTTATTGGTGAGGCTACTTTCAAACTCCATGTACCTTAGCATATGTGCATTCATAACTTTGTATGTGGTATTGCAAGACAATGCAGTTGCATTTTTTATTTTATTTTAATTCATAATTCCACTTGTTCATCCGATAAACTTCAAGAGAGAGTTAGTCGTCATCTCGCACCACTATTTTGTTGTCGCCACATCCAAAGTACAGTCAGTAGAAAGAGAATTAAATCCAAATACTTTAATGATTTATTCTACCTATCTCTTCCTAATCCAATAGCACTTTCTCTTTTTCTCCATTCCAATGTTTGATAGTGTATATGTAAATAAAAGACACCTGGATCAGACAAGGTTGTAAGGAGTGACACTAGTTACTGCAAGCAATAACTATCATGCAAGAGGATATGCACAAATGTAAGCCTGGTTTGCTTCAAATGAATTGGATGTAGAATTCAACAAATTTGAGGCATAAGTGATATCTGATTGAACTATCCCTGTACCAACAGTGTTCCGAAAGACTGTATCAACACTCTACGATAAAAGAATCTCACTTATTAAAAACTTAGCCAAATAAGGAATTATTAATTACAATTACAACAAGATTCTTTATTTACCATAACGTTTGGAAATTATATAGAGAGTTTTAACATCTAGCAGTAACAAAAACATTAGTGAGGGTCTGGCAGCTTGCTTGTGAATTAAGAACAAGTTGTTTCAAAAGACAAATAAGTCACTAGGTGTAAAGACAGTCTGTTTTAAATCAATTATGCAAGAAGATCACTACTTTAAGACTTTATATTTGAAAGGGTCCGAAATAAAAAACATAAAAAAAAACAATATTGATGAACATATTACTATGACAATTAACTAATTTTGCAGTGGGAAAAGTACTGATCTATATATTGAATGTCTTGCCTTGTGATTATAGTTTTTTAAGTAAAGTTCACATGAACTTTACTTAAATTGGTATATATTTTTAGAGTTTTGAGTGTCCAAAGTGAAAATAGTCCTAATAACAGTGATAAATATCAATTGTCATTCCCAATTTGCCGGAATAATATACAATTTCCTCAAATCAATTGTTACAAAGACGATAAATTGAAGAAATCATGTGCCGTAAACAACCGTTATAAGTGACAATGAACAATAGTGCTAGTGACTGAAAAATACTAGTGTAATCATCTGAACAGTGAAAATATATAAAAGTGATACATTCTTTGTGACCAAGAACTAATATTGAAGACTAAAAAAACCATAACCTAAAAGTGAATAAATACAAATCATTCTTCGGTATCGATCGATCCAGCAAAATCAAATACTTATGTAGGTACCTACTAACGCCACCTAGAGAGGAGTAGCTAAATTATCTCACAAACACATACGTTACCTTATTTCGCCAGTAGAAGTATCAGGTGTTTGGCCGGAACGGTTAAGGTGAGGCGTTACGCCTAGTCGTTTTGCAACGACGCAGGTTCGATCCCCACACAACAAAAATACTTTTTCTTTTTCCTTTTCTTTTTTAAGAAATAAAAATATACGACTGCAGTACTAGTAGCGCCACAAGACACCATCCAATGATTTTAGAACTACAGATAAAAGAACTAAAAATCAAACCGATACCAAGCAAGCAGATATACATAAGCAGATATAGATATACTTCTAACCGAAATTTATTGCTGTAACCGGATACCCCAATTTTTCTTTAACTCAATACTACAATGGCAATATGTGCAGGCTGTAATAAGGTAATAAACCACAAACAAATTATGAAATGCCATATCTGCAAAGGCGAATATGATCTTACCTGCGCGAATGTGTCAGAACAAAGATACAACCTGTTTTTCCACCCAATAAACCAACAAACAAAAGATTGGAAATGTCCAAGCTGCATCTGCAAACAGCCTAAAAATAACACAGATAACACACCCATTAGAATCAGCAATCCAGCAATTCCGTCAGAAGTCTCGAATATTACTCTGCGCAAAAAACCGAGGGAAAAAGTAGAAGATATTAGTTTCTCTGGCATTTCAAATGATACAGCAGAATCAACATGCGACAGAACCATCGACGAGAATTTATTTGGAGACACTATTCTCGGTTCACAACAAGAAAACTGGAATCATCGAGAAAATAAGTGAGCTCTTGGAAACCAAGTTGCTGAACAATAACTCAAAAATAGTTGATGTAATAAAGTCTGAAATAAAGTCCATGTTACATGAAGAGATACAAATAGCCATTAAGAATCTAAAAATAGAGGTAGACAATAAAATAAGCACTTTAAAAGTACAACAAGAAATATCAAAGGACCTGATCGGAAAACTAACGGATCGAATCAGCTCAATAGAGGGACAGCTGTTAATTATGAAAGAAGAAATAAAAAAGAACACATCAATATTACCACAAAAGTTAGAAACTCAACCAAAAAATGACCACATGAAGACCATAATTCTATACGGTTTAGATCAACCTAACTGGGAAGATGATGATGAGCTCTACAAAAGAGTCATATATATACTCAGAGACATCCTAGCTGTGAACTTGGATGGATACATCGAAGATCTGCGTAGATTGGGTCGCAAAGGAGCCAGAAATCCAGTGGCCATTGAATTAATAAGTAAGAGAATGGCTAAGTACATAATAGCCAACCAAAAACACTTCATGAATACTGGATTAAGTATCTGCTACCATTTAGACGAAGAATCGCTGAAACAAAGAAAAGACCTTGTCAAAATTCTCCGTGAAGCAAGGAGAGAAGGCAAACACGCAGTCATACGCAACAACCGTCTCCTCATCAACGGGAAGCCTTACCAAGACTCCACGTCAACACCAGTTGAACTTACTAACAATGCCTTATCCGCTCATGACAACATGTCTGCAACAAATCACGGCAGAAACACCCACAGTGGCCAAAACAATAACTATTGCCACGATATCATCTCAGCAAATAATGACAGCAACAGAAACACACCCAGTGGCCAAAACTATAACTTTCGTAATCAGCTCGAGTGTATTATATCAAAATATAGGAGGTTTAAACCATAATATACCTCTTATAGAAACTGACCCTAGAATAAAAGAAAATAGTATTATATGTATAAGTGAAACATGGTTGTTGGTAGGAGAAACAGAACTTACACAAATAACAGGTTATAAATTGGCTACATTCTTTTGTAGAAAGCATCATATTCGTGGAGGTGTTGGTATTTATATCAGAGAGCATATACATTTCAGGGAACTGGTTGATATTCCTGAAATGTCGACCGAATTAGTGTTCGAGGCCTGTGGTATTGAAATTCCGACATCTAATTTAATAATAATTCTAATATACTGGCCAAATAGCAGCAGAATGCCAGATCTTTTTCATAGTTCTCTAGATAAACTCTTGCATAGTTTACAGCTAAAGTACAAAAAGAAAAATATTATAGTGGGTGGTGACTTCAACGTAAATATGCTAGGGACAACCCCAGCCAGCTCACGATTATTAGATCTATTTAAAAGTTTCAATTTTTACCAGCAAGTTAAGGAACCAACTAGAATTACACCAGAAACGTGCACTTGCATAGACCTCATTTTTACCAATTTCAGCGTACCATTTTTAAACAAAACACCAATAACTATCGCCCAATCGCCCTTTTGTCTTCATTTGCTAAGATTTTTGAAATCGCAATGTATAACAGGCTTTACATATTTTGCGGAAAGTTTAATGTTTTTAATGATAATCAGCACGGATTCAGAAAAGCAAGGTCTACTACACTAGCAGTTTTTAAATACATAAATAATGTCTTAGACGTTATTAATAATGGAAAAAACGGAATTGGCATTTTTCTCGACATGAGCAAAGCTTATGACCGGGTTCTTCACAATATCATGATTAAAAAACTTCAGGAATCGGCGTGCGAGGCATAGCCCTTAATTGGTTCGCTTCCTACTTAGATAAACGCACACAGCATGTAGAAGTAGATCATTACAACCATCAGACAGGTGAGATTTCTAAAGTAAAATCAAAAACTAAAATCGTACACAGATCAATCCCACAAGGCAGCTCTCTTGGATGTTTGCTGTTTTTGATTTATATAAACGACCTTCCGAAAGTAATCGAAGACTCGTGCACACTATTTGCAGATGACACTTCTGTTCTAATCCCAGGCAATCACGTCCACTCATTAAATAACCATCTAAACTCCACATTTGATACTATCGTCAACTGGCTCGAAGACCACAATCTCGAACTTAACCTTAATAAAACTAAACTAATACAGTTTCATCCGTACCAAAGAGCTCCACTTGAGATAAACTTTTCATTTAGGGACAAGTCAATTGAATGTGTGAACAACTACTGCTTCCTGGGAATTCACATTGATTCGAATCTCAACTGGAAACATCATATCAGCAAATTGAAATCTAAATTATCTATATTTTCATACGCCCTAAACGAAATTAAGAAAGCAACAGATCTAGAAACCGCCCTGAAAGCTTACTATGCATACGCACATTCTCGTCTTCAATACGGCATCGTACTGTGGGGAAAGAGTGTCGACATAGACAACATCTTCGTTCTACAAAAGAAGTGTGTTAGAATTATAGCTAATATAGACCGAATGACCAGCTGTCGACCATATTTCAGAACCTACGAAATCCTCACCTTAACTTCGATCTATATTTTAGAACTATCATTATTTGTAAGAAAACATCTACACATGTTCCCTATGCGCGAACGCCCAGCAAACCTTAGACCTCGACCTAGATTAGCTGCCACAGACTCTAATCTAGTATTTGTATCATCAGGCCCTTACAACATGTGCGTAAAAATATATAATAACTTACCACCTTCTATAAAAAACCTAGATAACTTTAAAGAGTTTAAGAACACACTACATAAATTCCTAATAGCCAATACATTTTACAACCTAGAAGAGTTCTATGATAACGAACCTACCCAACAAAGATAGTAAAATTTGTTAAATGTTAAAATTTTACAAACTTTTTATTTTTACTACGTTTATAGTTTGTTATAAAGAAAAGAAAGATTTCTATAAGATTAAGATATTGTACCATAGGAAGTAGATTACTATCTTATGTTTTAGTTTTTATTTTAAAACTATGTTTGCAATGCCCTAGCAGGGCACATGTTAGGGTCTTTATTTGTTATTTGACATCTTATGTACCACATGTATGCAATAAATAAATAAATGAAATGAAATGAACTAACAATATCACAATGTTTCAATTTCAATTTGTGATTAATGATTTTCATAACAAATACATATTTGTTATGAAAATCATTCATAATAATTCCTGATTTGTGATTTGTTAGCCCCAAGAACATATTGATATTTATTATTTTGAATATGTATAATAATAAAGCAGATGCTTGAAATATTGTGATATTGTTGATTACTTTTAGGTACTTATAATTTGTAATAAAATGTTTTCTTTTTTGAGTCTAAAAAAATAACTACTAATTAATATTTAAAAAAGTTTTTATATAGACTACATAACTTCCTAAAATTTTCACTATAGCGCGAGTTAACAACAAAAATATGTTTTATCGAACAGTGTCAACTCGCACCGCGGTGCTACTTCGGTGCGAGTTTCTTTGGTGCGAGATGACAACGAACTCTCAAAAGATCGGGGTTGCGAGAGGGTGAGGAAAATAATTGAAAAAAACGCAAATCCTGTTTCGCTTGCGAGGTCTACAGCACACAGCCATTAGTAGTAATGTTTTTAACTTTACACATGGAGCATATTTAATTTAATGTGTGTAACTTGTGTGACAGAATTTATTCAAGATTTAGAATTAATTCTGCAAAGCTGAATGTAGGTCACCATTGCCACCAGTCGTCATGATAAGAGGGGACAACATTGTTCCATTTCCTAAACAAAAACCTCCTAAAAATTAGTTTACTAAACCAAGAGAGTTTTATAACACTGTAGTATAATTATTTTCTCTTACCTTGCATATAAACCGTCTTGCTCAGGTTTTATGACCCAAACTGCAGGGAGAAAATATTTATACTATAGATATAATCTGTACAGTGGGGGGTAAGGGCTACATGCAATAATGAGAAAATGTAATTATCACTTCTAGACAGATAGATAGATTGATTCATTTACTCTTTGCAACATGGTACTAAAAAAAAACAACAAAAAGAAAAGCTTCTAGCCCTTAGGGTCCACTGTATTTGATTGGGCGATCCTTACTCTTTATGCTAGGTAGCTACCTGGAGCTTTTGTTATCTTATCATTGCTCATTTTTAATTCAGTAATTACTTTCTTGCATGGACATCCAACAAACCTTACTTATATTTTGCAGGGATGAGGTGAATGAGAAGCTGTGTGATACATGCGACGGTACCTTCCTAGTCCGCAATGCTTCCAACAAAGGTAGCGGCTACACACTTACTGTACGAAAAGGGGGTACAAACAAACTCATTAAAATCTACCACCAAGATGGCCGATATGGCTTCTGTGAACCTTTTGAGTTCCAATCAGTTGTGGACCTTGTGCATTTCTACACTGAGTACTCATTGGCACACTGCAACAGCAGCCTTGACATCAAACTCATCTACCCCCTCTCAAGAAACCAAGAAAACGAAGTCGGAGAAAACTTGAATGATGAGAACCTAGAGTCTCTCTACAAAAACAAACACACGGAATTCCTTCTAAAAACCAGAGAATACGATGTCGGCTCCGAAGAATACTTGCGAGTCAGAGAAGAGATTAAGTCAAAGAAACAAGCGCTGGATGCATTTAGAGAAACTGTCAAGATGTGTGAAGACCATCTCAAGTTGCAGGAGAAAAAGCAGGCGGAGGCACAGACTCATGAAAAGCCGGATCTTTATGAAAACCACAAGCTTCTGATGTCAAAGGTTAACAGTCTAAAGCAGGCGCGCGCAGCACTTCATAGTATTCTGAGGGAGTCTGTGGATTCCAATTTGCTGTTGGAGAGAGAAATTACTAAGTTGAAACCAGAAATTATTAATCTCTACAAGTCGAAGGACCATCTTAAATTGTAAGCTCCTTTTTAGTATTTGTCCATAAAATTATGTACCTCAGTTGTTATTTAGGAAGCATGTCATCCAGTCTTCGTTGGTTGTAGACCTTAGTTAATATAAGACATTGAAAGACACTGGAAATAGTCTTCGATCTGTAGAGTTCCTCCCTTGTATGATGTAGATTTTGCTGAATTTGATAAAATCAGTCAATAATGCATAATTTACAAGACTCACTTATTTCGCAATGATTCCTTGATATTCATCATTTGTCAGTTCCCGAAGAGAGAATGGGGTTGGGTAGGTAGTTGCTTTGGTAGATAATACCATGTTGCTTTTACTCTATTCTTTAAAAAAAAAAACAGGTGATCTGTTGAAAACTGAAATACTGCTCAATTCGTCGTGACTTCAAATAGTATTCTTAAAGTTCGAACTTTCTCCTTTTTATCAAGAGACTGTTACCTGAATAAATTACAAAAAAAAACGATTCCGAATGCAGTACTGATAGAAATCTCATCCCTGTAGGTGGCTGAAAAACCGGGGCAAGACCGACCAGTACCTCCGTGCTTTGGAGGAAGACAACATGATGAGGCGCGACGACCTCGCCGCTCATCAGAACATTGCTAACTGGAAGGTGGACAACTGCACCAGGGCACTCGCTGAGCAGATACTCGACGGGAAGCCCCAGGGGACGTTCCTCATCAGGCCGAGCTCCACCGGCCACGACCTGGCGCTGTCGATATGCTGCAATAACCTGGTCTACCACTGCATGATCTATGCGACGGAGCGGGGATACGGCTTCGCGGAGCCTTATAACGTTTATAAGTAAGTTATTTTTATGTAAACATATTTAGCTCGCCGATAAAATCGTCACGATGTCGGGGAGGTTCAACATTGGCAATAGGTTCTCTCAATCACAATGTGAAACCCTAAAAACTCAAAAATATCCTGTTGACCAAATAACTGCAAGGATTTCCACAGAAACTCGAGTACCTTCCTATATCCGTTTTCCTAAAGTGTTACATAGATTTATTATCTTATCAGTTCACGCTAGCTAGGAAATGATGTAGTTATATGTCTGTTACTATGCCATCGGAAAAAAAAAAAACACAAAAAGGGAAATCAAGTAGCTCTCTCATCGCGAGCAAGCGTCTTTTATCTGTTCTGATGTAAGCATAGGTCTCGGCTTGTGTTGGTGGGTCACGACACGACTCCCTGTGGGGTCGCGAGCCTCTTAGTGGGGCCGCCGGTCGCGGGATTCGATAGAAGTGGTGGTATTCGCCGCCCCACACAAATACCATGACTTAGTCACTCATCATTACACGAATTGTCTTCATGACTAGAAATGTAAGGCCGGTATTTAACCGCTGTGTTCATTTAACCGCACATGTACGCTACGGGTATAGTAGATTGTACTACAAGGGCATAAAACAAGCCATTTCACCCGAGTCGTCGATATCCACCCGAGCCGCAGGCAAGGGTGTATAGTTAAGTCGAGGGTAAAATGGGGTTTTTGACCGAGTTATACATCGTGCTTTTCACTTCGATTGCAAGAAAATGAAACGCTGATAATGTAAAAAATACCTTCTGAGTAGGTATTGCCTTGTTTGCCGCTTCTCCAGAGCATGAAATTTTCATACGTTTTAAGATAAATTTGCTTGGATTTTGGCGGCAATGTCTGTTCAAAACTCCTTTTCCTTTTGTTACCATTAGTGTGTTAGGCGTAAGCATTATTTCCTCTTCACTTGACTACCTATTAATTAACTTTCGTAAAACAAGTTTTGCAAATAAAGCAACTCAATAAAAGTCATAAACAAGCCACTGTATTTTTTTATTTTTGTTTTTTTTTTTATTTGCTACATGTCATTTTTAGCTTAGGTCGTACCACCGTACACGATACTGCCCGAGTCATACTTGGATTTTTAATGTTTTTGTTAATTATAGTTGTTTTATTAGTTTTTGGTTTCCTTTTTAGGGTTCCGTACCCGAAGGGTTCCAAACGGGACCCTATTACTAAGACTTCGCTGTCCGTCCGTCCGTCCGTCCGTCCGTCCGTCCGTCCGTCCGTCCGTCCGTCCGTCTGTCACCAGGCTGTATCTCAAGAACCTAGCTAGCTAGAGAGTTGAAATTTTCACAGATTATGTATTTCTGTTGCCGCTATAACAACATATACTAAAAAACAGGATAAAAGAAATATTTAAGGGGGCTCCCATGCAACAATTCTTTCAATACCACATACAAACTTATGGATGCACCTGGTTACGTACATGGAGTGTGAAAGTAACCGCACTAATAACTTTGTAAACAATATTCTGCTGTGTAAAATCCAAACTATTCACTCCACACCATCGCTTCCATTGAACGGTGGTACGGAACCCTTCGTGCGCGATTTAGACTCGCACTTGACCGGTTTTTTTACTATGCAACATCGAATACAACTAAATTAAAGTAAAAAATAGTAAATTTAAAAAATAAAAAATAAATTTTATGTAGTCACCTCGTCTGTCAGGCTAAATGGCTCAATTGTTTTAGTCTAGATTATTAATCTGTGGTCTAGATGAAGATAACACTTTATGCACTAGTGCCTAAAATGCGATTTGTGCAGCCTACATCCAGCATAAAGAAGGACATTTCGAGCATGAGAGCTGAAAAAGTTTTGGTCGGCTGTTTATGTTAAATGCATCTTTTATCCTAACTACTTGTTTAATTTATATTTGCATTGTTAGTTACTCGAGGATTAGAAAGAGTTTTATAGATTGATTTCCCGATGATAGTTACCCCGGGAAGGTTGAGGTTATTATAGGAACATTGAGGTTAGAATGCTAGACGACGTAGCACGTGCACGTGTACGTATTTAACTGTTGTTTGAAGTGATAATAGTGTGTAGTTTGAAATGCTTTTTTTATAATGATTTTGTCTCTATAATCCAGTAATCCGAATATTCCAACAACCCGGCACCCTCTGGTTTTTAATTGTGCCCGATTAGTGAGATTCTTCTTTATCTAACCGATTTAACTGCACAATAGGCACAGTAGCGAGCATTTGACCGTGTACTTTTGGGTGTAACGGTTATTTTACATTACTCGACTTGCTAGCCAAAAAGGATTGGCCTCATAACTAACATATCTTATTGGTGTCACATTGCTTGACTTGCAAGACTTATTCAATTTCAGGAGCGCCGCCCCCCATATGAGCGCTGCCTGCTTACTCATTCCTCGACTTGCTTGCCATGTGAAAAAGTGATAAAATCCGGATTTGTTAGTCTGATTTAGGAATTTTCATGCAATAAGTTGCTTTATGTGCAGCATGAGCCGATTTGGTTTTTAATTAGATTTATTGTTTTGACAGTTTCAAAAAAGAATTTATTTTGACTGGTAGTCAAATACCGTAATGGCCCCCAGCATTTCAGAATTCCACTGTTAGACTGCAGTGACTATGCGGCTAGTAGTTACTTAGTTTTTATTCAGCCTGAAAATGTGCATGACCAATATTGCTAGGCTGATAAAGTTAACAGAGGTCCCATTATATTCAACGATATATCAATAAGCAAACTGCAGAAATATATCCATACTGCAGTGTTACCACGTTAATATAATAATACAATGATTGAATTGATACCAGATTATAGGATAACCAACTGCTTAAATCAACTGTACGTTTACTTCTCAAAGCGTCAAGTAAATATTGAAATATGATTAGATATCTATGTGACATTGAGCAAATCTTGCATTGATATCCTGCATTGAACCTTGAATTAAATTGTATTGAAATTGAAGATGTGTGGGTTATTTCAAAGGGGGTTTCACTTTTCGTTCACACGCTGCGTGCGACTCGCTTTTATCGCGCATTTATATGGCGTTCTGGCAAATTCGCGAATCACTCATACAAAAATGTAACACGTGATGAGATGCGCGGCAAACGCGATTCACGCGTGGCATGCTACGGGGCCTTTAGGTAACTTCGGTTTGCCTACTGTGGGGCCACAAGAAACCATTGTTATTATTAGTTTCATTAACTATTGATGAAATACTTTGCCTGAGAAAATATAGAATTTGATTAAGGAGGATCCTTACCTCTTATATTAACGCATGGCCCTACCCGAAATGGGTCGCGATTTTCAACTTTATTGTTTGGTAATAAAGTTCAAAACCTACGAAACCAATATATTGGTGAGTATCTGGTAAAGGGTCAAAGCAAGAGGTATTCAGTATGAAGCCTGTTCTAGCTTGTGTATGTGTATTTTCTTTGGGCAAGCAATACTCAAACAGGCACTCCGATTTCAATGCGCTTATCTGATAGTAGATTTCCTTGGTCCTAATGTATGTATGTATGTAATGTAGCCCATTGATGTCCCCACCGAGTGGCACAGGCCTTTACCCGGATACGAGTAAGATTAAGCCAAACTCCACCACGCTGGCTCAGTGCGATTTCTATGTTACTAGGATAAAAATAATTCACCTGAGTTCTGAAATGAAATCGCTTGTTTTAAAATAGTTGTTTATTATTTCAGGACTTTACAAGAATTAGTGCTACATTACGCAGTGAACTCTCTTGAGGAGCACAACGATCAGCTGCGAACCACCCTCAAGTATCCAGTCTACATGAACCGGTCCCAAGTAAAGTACAACTGAAGCAACGCCTTTAACACTGTGAAAATCAATTCGAGACTATGTGATATATATTACAAAGAGTATATGCCTATAGGATAGGCTGTTATGTGCACCATCTCTGTAGTGATCTGTTTGGTACCGAGAATGTCATGTGACCTGCGTATTGTCCTGGGGGAAGCACACAATGTTTTAGCTTGCATTGCATTGATAGCTGTGAAGTTACCGATTCGGCGTCGCTAAGCACGGGTATGCTAACTCTTGTCTTGAGCTTCGTGGCCCCGCTTTTGTTGGAGTCAAGGAATGTGTTTAAATTCTTAGATTCCTTAGCTTCATCACTTTCGGAGTGTACTCGCCGAATTACAACGAAAAGAAACGTCCAAAAATTTGTTTGGCCATCGTATTACCTTCATTCGAGTGAAGTGAAGAAAAATGTAAATGAAATTGGTTATATGCGCGTGTCTTCTCTGTATGAATGGTAGATTAGCATAGGGGGTGATATTCATCAAACTATTGCATTTGAAAAGAGAAAATATAAGATTTTGAGAGAAGCCACATTTTAAAAGTAAGTTGGCATTTATGCGTGAATTTAGTTAGGTAGGTTCAACAAAATAATGCTCATTAATCATTCATTACTGAACTTCATGAATTTGGTGCGTATTAAGACAAAGATAATTGTGTCAACTAAATACCGTCTTCATTATATTCTATGTATTTCAAAGGCAGGAGACGCCCGATTACTCATCTGACTTTAATGCAGTGAGCCACAGAATTTCCTTGTATTAATGTTTCGAATGTAAATTTAGGGGCCTTTTGTTAAAAACTCTTATTTAGTAGGATAGTAACTGCAGGGTGCAGGAAATTGCAAGGCTTTCAGAAAAGAGCTTTAAAACCCTTTGGAGTAAGTCGGTGTATTCTATTCCTAACATGTGTGTATAAAATTTAGGGGTAGATTTGATTGGTGAACAACTAAGGTGAATTTGTGATTAGGAAAGCCTGGAGAGGAGTGCTCGTGGCATACTTGCACCTGAAACCTGCGTTGAATATATCGGAGAATGAACATTACTGGAATTGAATTGAAAAGTACATTGTGGCATTAGTTTACTATTTAATTTCGAACTAATAATGTTCTCGGATGAGTTCAACGAATATTTGTAAATGAGTTTCAGGATGTAGGCCATGCTATGTAGAGTTTAAACGTAACTACGACCATTCAATACTTTCGTTATGAACCTGAGCAGAGAAATATGCGTTTACTAGCGTGAACTGCAAGATCCGCGCTTATTGTTCAAAATGAGTTCCCGAGGTTGTGGTGTCGTTTTCACGTTTACAAAACACCCTGTATAAGTGATTGTTCGAGTGTGCTTGTTAGTATGTGGCTACTATAGTACCCACATAGGATGTGTCTTCCGGAGTAATGCCCCGATTTGACCAAAACACCAGCAGTTTCGCGCGTCTTTCGCAGGACATAACATTGTGATAATATAATTATGATTATTGTTCAATTTGTTAAAATTATAATTTTCAATTTAATTGTTGTATTGAAAATGAGGAACCTTACGTCTATTGTATACTTTTAATATTTATCGCAGGCAATGTTTTATGACTGAGGGAAGGCAGGGTAGGCTGTGGAATGTTCGTATCTTTCAGTTAACCTTTAATAGGTGGTATCAAATGGTACCACATCATTTTCAATCTTATGACTTGTTAATAGATTTGAAAACCAATGAAAAATTATGCATGCTCAGGCTCTATTAAAGGTGAAATATCTCACTCTTTTGTGTCATTGGAAACGATCAACACAAGTTTTTGATTTCACATTCAAATCTTATGATAGCATCGCCTTCGGAAATTTAAATAACATAGTTTGGTTCGCCGAAACCGTTGCCTGGATGTCGGTTTCGGTAAAAAGAGCTTTCATTCAGTTCTCCAATAGATCCAACATTATTTATATCTACAGAGTAAATCATAAAGATGTTTCAGTGAAACTGTTTCAGGAGAATACAACTACCTTGTCCTTTATGTCAATTCATACATTTTTGAGTCTCGTCAATTAGTGATTAGTTTTGGGACATTTATTTTGTAATTGTACCATGAAAATGTTTACGTAGCCTGTATGTAATTCGTATGTCTCTAATTTAGGTAGGTCTAACAAATTTATTGAATAAAATTGATACTGTACACTTACCCTACCTATCGATTGTTAAATGGCGAGCATTGAAATATAATTTTGTTATTATTGAATTAGGAGGAGAAGGAAACTTTTAAATATCTTTGCTTTTAAAGTTGAGAAATTGAAGAGAACAACAACCGATCGATATATAAGGTAGATTGTAAGTGTAAATGGAAGAAACAAGTTATTACCTTACCATGACTTTAAAAATATTTATCCGTGTATAAATGGAAAGAGTACTTAGAGATTTCAATTTATTATATGTACCTATATGTATATCTATGTCAGATGCGATGGATATTGATCGCATTTAATTTAACAAAATTTATTTAAACACACTACACTAACAGCTAATATTGGTATGTGCAATTTTGAAAACAAAGTATATTTTATGTGGAAAGTGCTTTTGTAAAATTATATTTTTTGTATATAAATTGAGTATACAATTAATGAGATTATTGAACATAATTATTATTTTTGTATCCAAACAAATGGTGGTCGCTGTTTTGTTACAATTATTGTAATTTTACTTGGCAAAGGTGTGAAAATCAGTATGATCTCAGGGCTGTATTTTAAACTAGGTTTAAGAAAACAATTGGTTCGAAGCCAAATCTGAATATGTTTATGAATCTACGAAATAGTCATATCGACAAGTTACATGGCAATTGTATTGTATTGAAGAAGGCTTGTATTGTATGGTGTACAGAACAGTATATGTGGGATTTGGTGTCTTGCCCACTCTTTTAAATCGCTTGAAAATTACGTACGATTGGTTCCCAGTAATGGCCGAGACATGTTTGCAGCGTACCTAACAAAATTTAACTTATTTCTGTCTTGCCATATAACTTGTTGGCGTGCACGCGTTGTATAAACTTTCATACGGACGCCATTTTGTATAACATTGTAAAAGTAGAATGTTTCAATAAATGTTAATTTAGTAAACAATATCAAATAACAAATTGACTTTTTATCTCACAGAAACCTTCGATATTTGCTAAGTATGACATACTACACTAATTGCTCAAATAACGAAGGGAATTGGCTGTGGCTGCTTCAAACAGTTCTTCTTGATATCAGTTTGATAGTGATGGTCTCATTCAATCTAAATATTTTTTTTTTTGGGTCAGTAGTTTCGGGGATAAGGGGTGGAATGGCACAGTCTATCGACGAAGCCGTCTAGACAGGGCAATCGTGCGGGGTGTGAGCCTTTGTCAGTAGTTCGGGCCATGACTTTCAGGGCTAACGTGTGTCTTGTTTTAATATTTTTTTGATTTGTTCACAATTAAAATGGTGCAAACGACATGTGCTGTGCGAGAATGCAAGTCGTCATCTCGCATTAATAAAGAACTGCGATTTCATCAATTTCCACGCTCAGTAGAACGAGGTAAATATATCTTTTTTTAGTGCTTAATTTACAACGTTTTTGTGATATCATGCCAGCGTAAACAAAATGGCGGATGTAAAAGCCTGTGTTTTCCTGTGTAAACAAAGAAATGACATCCATTTTCAAATTCAAAATGGCGAACATGATATAAAAAAAACTATGATACCTGGATAATGACAACCATATCATTATTTAAAAAATATATGATATAGTTGTCATTATCTAGGTTTTTGGGGTTGCTGATTACGAAAAAGATATCCATGTTGGAATCCAAGATGGCGGACGTTCATTTTTCTTGAAAATCGATATTGGTGTCATCTTTGAGGTTCCTCGGGGTGCCGATTACGAAAATGACATTAATTTTGAAATCCAAGATGACGGACGTATTTTTTAAAATATAATGAAAATGAAAAACCATTACTCCACCAATTAAAACCTGAAACACATAAATTAATAAAATCAATAGCCAGCAAACTACATGCAGTTCAATTACTGTAAAACTACTGATTCCTACCGAATAGAATATGCCAATCCAAGATTTGTTGTGTCCCTTGAGAAAATATATTTGGGAGAAGCTGCACAATCATCAATTGAAGAACTGTCAAAAGAAATTCCTAAACCGAAAACCGAACTCACAGACTTCAAAAGAACCTGTCTTATGTTTAACATAGAATCAATAAAACAAATAACGCAACGATACGATTTTGCTGACCCAATATACGGCATTATTGAAGTCATTGAACCAAGCGTGGCACAAAAATTTGAAATAAAAGATTTATCTAGCGTGGTGATCAGGTTCCCAAACATTAAAGATGATGTTAATGATGTGGAACTACAAAAATAATGGAAGAAGCATGCTTTCCTTGACCATAATAACTTAGACTTGTCTCAAAATGTTGAATAATATTGGAGGAAAACTTTGAAGCTGAAGGATTTTAATGATACTCCAATCCAATTTTCGAATGCATGCGTTGAACAAGTTTTCAGTCAACTTAGATTAATCAAATGTAAAAACAGGAACAGGCTAAACACTGCAATCATTTCTTTTTTGATGGCTACTAAAGCAAACATTAAAAACGCCACAAAATTTGAGCCTTCAAAAGCAATGATGCATGCAAAAATAACATACAGCAAGAGTGGTGAAGGTACTAATTGCACAATATTCTTAAGATCTCAAAAAGTTTTAAGTAACTATTTTTCATGACAAGGATGCTAATATAAACGATTTTTTCCAGGTTCTACCAGTTCAAATTAGCTACCCTGTCGCCATTAATATATATGATGACGTTTTTTCGTATTCATTGATAACAAAGTAAGTTGTAGTTTTAAAAGAAATTACTAAATTGCTTGGTTTTATTCAGACACAAATGATTGATTATGTTTTTCTTTTTCCGCATCACCAGTCGATGTACAATTATTACGATTTTTTCGACGTTTAACAAATGGGACAGAAAACTTTTTTAGTTTTAGTCTAATAAAGTGCCATAATAAAGTATTGTGTCGTTTTCCACATAATATAAGGTCATGTTACTTTTCTCGTGAAAATGTTCCTTTTTTAGCGTCTCATGTTACATTCGACTATCTGCCACTGGCAACACTGGCCGGCAGAGCGGCGGCACTTCAAACAAGCTAGCTGCGCGTGGACTGTGTGGCTGGATGTGCTTTCGCCTATTTCCGTCATCAATTCATCATCTGTTTCTCTCATTTCTGCCCACCAACTAATAAGTACCACAAAGATGATTACGATGTGATGGCCAGTTTGTGGATGAATCAAGAATATCAAACTAGAATGCCTACCTACCTATCAACCAGTGCGCTAGTCCAAGCCATATTAAATGTCTAGTTAATCTCGTGCAAGCTAGATTGCGCCGCATTTCTACGCCCGAGAGCTTATGAGAGCTTATTGCCTTATACCGCCCGTGACACAGGCACAGATTACTAAATAGTACACAGGCCCGAATACACAGCGGACAATCAAAATTGAGCGCGCAGTCAAAGTCATGCACGCGCTTTCATTTTTTATTATCCTCTGTGGATTCGGGCCACACTCAACAAACGCAGCCCCTATCAACTCGGTATGACCATCTACTTTGTTACGACTTATTTCAATTTATAAATGAAAGCGAGGGGCAAAAATGCCTAAGGATGGTAGATTTCGGAGCAGTTATCAATCGGAAATTTTTGTCAAAAAGTCAGGTTTATGTTATTGTTCTTACATTGTATCACGTTTCCAAATGTGTCAGATTTAGTTTAATTCACCTCCTTCGTGAAAGAGGGCCATAGCATGGTAATCAGATTAGTTCTTCGCATTCCTAAGCTTTGCAAAACTTGTTGCTTAACTGTAAAGCCAACAGCAGGTCAAGTCATCCCTGTCCAGTACGATGCAAAGTCCAAATGGGGTGACTTAGCCTGCTCTTGACTGTACCTATCTAAGAAAAAAATATTCATAAAAAAAAATGTATTCAATTGTAATAAAATAACATAATAACGCGTTCGACTAAAGGGACGTTAAATAGGTTACATTTAACATAAAATAAAATACATGCAACAGAGGGAACTTAATTATTAGAGGATAGGTATCAAGAATAAGGCTAGCTTGCACTAATTCACAATCGGTCACGCACAAGAGAGTAGGTAGATACAAAGTAACAATGGCACCATGTCAACTTGACTACAGAATACATTAAATTTTCTTTATTATTCTTTATTCACGGAGAACAAATACAGACAAGGTAATAAAAAAGTTATGCACAAGGGCGAGCTTATCTCTACAAGAGATCTTTACAAGTAAACCAAGTTAGGAATAGAAATGAAGGAAAATGAGAGTGTCTTCTCTACTACGCCTCAGCTTACATTTACCCACTGCTGGGTATATGCCTCTTCTCTACTTAACGACTCAGCCCACATTTACCCACTGCATGCACATATCTGCGCGTCAATAGATGTGCGCGTTGACGCGGTTCAGCTGGGCCCTATCAGCGCGCACAACATCGAATGCGCCGATGATGAGCAAGAGCAGGTCCTCTTGGGTCTGGATTGCGTGACCGTCACGAGCATACACCAGATCTTTTATGCGACCCCAGAGATAAAAATCTAATGGTGTTAGATCTGGCGATCTAGGCGGTCACGGGACTTGAGGATCATTGGGTCCGGCTCGGCGTCCGATCCAACGTGTGTGACCCAGTGGGTCTGTCTGGGTCGTCATAGATAAGCATAGCTAGACATTACAATACAATTAAGAGACCTAAACTTTTTCATTCACAAAACCACAAAGTTTAATTCAATGCACATTCGAGTTTTATTCAATGTGATTTGTTGATCACTAGATACTAGTAGGTAATTAACCATCAATAGTCAATAGTCAATAGTCAAAGTACTTTATTACTGTAGATATTTACATATACTTAGCAAACGTCATTTTTTGCCTCTTCTCTACATTGGACCACTGTGGGAGAAGAAGGGCGTAGAAACTCCCACAGATTTATTTTTAGATCTCTTTTAAAAATAGGTTGTGCTTAACTAATACAAATATGAAAAATTTAATTGTTATGATTAATAAGCAGGAATAAATAATTACAAAATTATTAACAGCAAGGTCTGTGTTGAGCCAGATTAACCCCATACAGTCCTGTCATTTAAGTAATCTTGAACATTGTAATATCCCTTTTTCGACAAAGTCGCTTTAACATGCTTTTTAAATTGCTCAAATGGCAATTTCAAAATCTCCAGAGGTATCTTATTGTAGTAGAGAATGCACTGACCCTTGAAAGAATTGCTAACCTTCGCGAGTCTAAAACGGGGCGCACATAGTCTGTGATTATTTCTTAGGTTAACATTACAGCTGTCGCTAAGTTTGGAAAATGTTGTAAGGTTCTTGCGTACATACATTATATTTTCGAAAATAAATTGACTAGCTACTGTTAGTATGTCAATTTCTTTAAAAAGCTCTCTTAAGGAGTCTGTTCGTTTTAAATTATAAATTGCTCGAATAGCTCTTTTCTGTAAAATAAAAATAGTTTGAATATCCGCTGCTTTCCCCCACAACAAGATACCATAGGACATCACACTATGAAAGTAACTAAAATATACTAGCCTAGATGTAGCCACATCCGTGCTTTGTCTGATGTTCCTAACAGCGTAAGCCGCAGAACTTAATTTACCAGCCAATTTATCTATGTGGGGTCCCCACTGCAATTTACTATCAATGGTTATTCCAAGAAACATCGTATCATTTACCAATTCTAACGTGCTGTTGTCTAACACCAAACTGGTCTCAACTTGCCTGACATTTGGAAGTGAGAATTTGATACACTTGGTTTTACCAGCGTTTAACAATAAATTATTAACTGTGAACCAATTCAAGGTTAAAGACAATACACCATTAACATCATCAAAATCTCCTTTTTGTCTTTCAATTTTGAAGACCATTGAAGTATCATCAGCAAACAACACTATGTCAGTTAATTTCTCCACCATGAAAGGCAGATCATTAATATATACCAGGAATAAGAAAGGGCCTAATATGGAACCTTGTGGAACGCCAATTTTAACACCCGATCCATCAGTTTTTACGCCGTTAACTTCTGCCTTTTGAATTCTATTGCTTAGGTATGATCTTAGTAGATCCAACGCTTTATTTCTAACTCCGTAATGATCAACAGTTGACTTTCGGTTTCCGAAATGAAAATCAGCTGTGACAACTTGTTAATCTCTTGTTACACTAATTTCTGCCAATACGTGCCGCTTCTTAGACGCCTATTACATTTGACCAGTCTTCAGGAACTGGGGGTCAGTTCAGTCAACTCGAATCTCATCGCGGAGTTCAAAGCAGGATGCGCAGATCGCCAAAATGCCAAATCACGAGCTGCAGTGCAAATTTTCGTGTAGTTGGTAGGTGAATTCTTGGTTTTGAGTGATAGACAAGACACCCACTTTTGGTTCTCGTTGCTGATGGATGACATGATACTGCAAGGCAAGACTAGCACTTGCGTTCTAGAACTTCTAGGTAGGTATACGTCGAATGCATCTGTCAATCAGGTATTCTTCTCACGCACCCATTCTGGGGCGTGGGGAGTCAGGGTCAGATCATCGAATCTCTTCCTGAAGAAGCGCCTCTGTCCACTCCTATGGACAGGTCATCGGGGGGCCCTCGCGGGCGGTGGAGATCTTCTCACTTGAGGTATTCCATTGGTTGATCGCCGGCTAGGCAACCAGTGGCTCAAGCAGGAAGCATTACCAGAGCGAAAAAGTGTTCGAGTTCAGATAAAATGAACCTTATGTCATTGCACATAAGAATCACTGACAGTTCGATTCGCATACTTTTTCGACGCGTAATTATTCCTGCTTACTACACGTCGCGTGGCAGGCGACGGCGGTATATATCTCATTAGTCACTAAATCCTGGAGTAGCAACCAGCTCCCTACATCCATTGGCCGAACGTTCTGATGTACATAATATTTTTAGTAGTGTAGATACTTTATTTTTACATTCTAATACCTAATTAATTATGTACAGTTACATAGACTAGTTTATCTACACATATATCATAAGCTCTCTTTGATGTGTTTAGGAACCGCATGTTCGACCGGCATGGTGACATTGATAATTGCTCTGCACTTGTTTCGCTTGTTCAGTAGTACCAACTTCACAGACAAACTAGGGGCGGCACGCAGACGTGCGTCGGCGTTCGAAGTTTGAATATCATAATTTGTCGAAAATTGATACATTATGGTCATAATGTATCAATATTCAGATAAGAAATTAGTTTTTATCAAGTAGTATAACATTATGCTGGTCAAAACGTGCGGTTTTTTGACGCAGTAAAGAGGGTTTATGATACGTGTGTAGATAATAGTAGTTTATGTGACTGAACATAATGCCTAATTATGTACAGTTACATACACTAGTTTATCTACACACAAATCATAAGCTCTCTTTATGTGTTCAGGAACCGCATGTTTGACCGGCATTGTGGCATTGAGTTGTTTAGCTTGTTCTGTAGTACTTCACAGACAAAGTAGGGGCGGCACGCAGGCGGGCGTCGGCGTTCATGTCATAATATGTAGAAAATGTACACATTATGCTCATAATGTTCAATATTCAGATAAGAAATGAGTTTTTACAAAGTAGTTTAATATTATGCTGATCGTAACGTGCTGTTTTTGGACGCAGTAAAGAGGGTTTATGATAAGTGTGTAGATGAAGAAATTAAAGAGAGAAATTAGAATGAGTCTGTTTTATTTATACACAAGTTTCCCTGAATTTATAAAAGTTATCCTACCGACCTAATTATGTAAAATATAATCTAAGAACTGACCCCTGAGCGACGCAATGACTGGGGCAGGTAGGTGGGCAACTTCATCAAGTCTGGAGATGGAGGTAGGCAGCGGCTATCGTTGTCCAGGCCGTATAGTGGTGATCAGGCCCGTGTAGCAGTGGTCAGACCCATGTAGCGGTGGTCAGGTCCGTGTAGTGGTGGTCAGGCCCGTGTAGCAGTGGTCAGAACTGTGTAGCGGTGGCCAGGCCCTTCTAGACTTACACTTCGCTTCGCACAAACGACACGCACTATTTCTTAAGATAGAAAGAACTACTTCTTCAACGGTTTCTTGAGATATAGAGAGAGTATTTCTCCAACGTTACCTACCCGAGCCAGCAGGGCCCGGGTATCTGGCCTCTTAGTTCTTCTCTCTTCAGACAATTGCAGCGAAGTACCACTTTCTTGGTTTTACAAGTCTAAGGATAACTGACATTCATTCCAATTTTCCAAACCTCACACATGCTTTTCGATTTTGAATTTCACGTTATTCAACTCAAGGGACCAGCAAGAGTCATAGATAAAGAATATATGAAGCGGATAAAAAATGTAGATCAAATATCATGTTGTCAAAAATTTATGCTGTCAAAGATGTAAACAAAACCCATTTTCAGTTATTCCCACAACAAAGTTGAAAATCAAGTCCAATACATGAGTCGTTTGCTAGGCTGGACTATTTATCAGACGACATTACTTGAGTGCAAAGTTCAGCTCCTACAAAACCTGAAACGGATATCACTTGAATTTTCAAGCCCAGCAAAACCGGAACAAGTGAGTCGCACTCTCCTGACGTAGGCTTTCAAAGAGTCGTCACTAGCTCGGTTTCTTAGTACCAGGCTATTTACAGTAACAGAATAAATTTTTTAAAGATGTTTAGTAGAGGCGCCTAGGTAGTTCCTTTAAGTGAGGGAATACTAGGCACGAAAACAAGATAGTTTTCTAGTAATCAAGAGACTAGATCTGTAGTTGGCTAGTTAGGTCCAACTACAAGAAGTTAAGCTAAAATATATTTAAATGTGTGTCACGAAAGTGACATAAAGCAACCCGCAGAAGGGAGGGGGCTGGTGCCCCTGGAACTCCCTCCTCCACCTGGACCCCCCCTTTTTTTGAGGTTACGTCTATGTTCGAAATTGCCCTAGCTCCGGCTACTTCGGGGCTGTGACGGCGATAGATATCTGCTACCTGCTACATCCACACAAAAAAAAACCTATTCAATCATTGAATGTTGTTTTTATTTACTTGCTTTGCTTTGCTCCGCTCCGGTTTTTCTTCTTCTAAGTTCTAACCTATAACCTAATTCTAGCCACAATAATCTACTCAAGCAAAATTTGACTCAATAAATATAATTCAAATAGTAGCTATTGAATAACTGGCTCAAAGTGGGCACACTTGTGCTTCTGCCTCCCCGTATGGGAAAAGGCGTGACGCTATGTTATCTTAAATATAATTCTATTTGAACTCAGTTTTCACATAAATGGTAGAATTGAGTTTCATTTCGCGTAAGTCTTTAAAAAACCGGTCAAGTGCGAGTCTAAATCGCGCACGAAGGGTTCCATACCACCGTTCAATGGAAGCGATGGTGTGGAGTTAATAGTTTGGATTTTACACAGCAAAATATTGTTTACAAAGTTATTGGTGCGGTTACTTTCACACTCCATGATCACGGGCATGATAGCGGCATGTTAGGGGGGCAGATAGCCCCCGCTACTAAGAGGTGGTTATATATAATTTTTGAGACCTATCCTAATCCTAAACTACTTCATATTTGTCTGCTGGTACGAAGCCTATCACATCTTAAATGTCTAGTACACCCTGTACATACCAATGCAAACTGACCAGCTTTAATTGTAAAAGCGTAAAAACTTCCGTAAACTGTGTGAGAAGATTATGTCAAACATCAGACATTGTCGCGCTGCAGGAAACCTGGCTTCTTCCTCACGACATGCCTTCACTAGGCAACATAGATAGTGACTTCGCCTACTTCGGGAAATCAGCTGTAGACACTTCGGCGGGCATTCTTCGTGGCAGGCCATACGGAGGTGTCGCGTTGTTGTGGAAAAAGTCGCTTTTTCCCTCGGTATCTGTTATAACCTGTGATAGTGAGCGGGTCGCCGCAATCAAAATAGTGATCCAAGATCGTTCTATAGTTGTGTTTTCCGTGTACATGCCTACTGACAAGGCCGAGAACCTTGCTGTGTTTACGTCGTGTTTGAGTGAGATTCTGGCAATAATTGAGGTAAACAATGCGGACACCGTGTTTATCCTCGGGGATTTTAATGCGCATCCAGGTGAGCCTTTTTTTAATGAACTTATTGACTTTTGTACAGAGCAGTCATGGTCTACGGTGGACGTGGAACTGTTGCCAACGGACTCGTACACGTTTGTAAGTGAAGCACACGGGTGCAAAAGATGGTTGGACCATACAATAGTGACTAGTGCCGCGCGTCAGACTGTACTCAGTGCCAGTATACTTTATGATAGTTACCCGTCAGACCACATACCTATACAACTTGAATGTAACTTTAGTTTAGTTAAACCAAAATTACCTACCATTCTTTCTAGTTATAATAAGGTGAAGTGGGGTGTTCGGGACTCGGATCAAATTATGAAATATCAAGATTTTTGTAATTCTAAGCTGAAAAATGTTGACTTTCCGACTGAATGTATTCACTGTGCTGATTCATATTGTTCAGACTTACATCATAAGCATGTTTTAGATAAGTTGTATGCAAGTATTGTTGGTATACTGGTTGAAGGAGCTAGTGTCAGTTATCGTTACCTACCAGGCAAAAGGCGTAAATATATTGCTGGCTGGAACAGACACGTAGCAGACGCTCACAGGCGGGCCCGTCTCTGTTTTCAGACATGGAATTTGTACGGGAAACCCAGTTTTGGTCTAATTTATCAGGAAATGTGTGAGTCCAGAAAATTGTTTAAAAATAAATTAAAATGGTGTCAGAATAACGAGCAACAAATTAAAATGGACATTATTGCAAAACACCATAGGGACAAAAACTTTTCAAGATTTTGGAAGTCTACTAATAAATTAAATCCGAAGGCGAGTCTTCCTGTGGGCGTGGCTGGCGTGCATGATCCGACCGATATAGCGGAGGCCTTTCGCACTCACTTCAAAGTGGAATCGCCTTTAGGAGCAGCGTCCTCGCGCGTGCCCGATGCTGCGGAAGTGGGGCTCACCGGGGATCTTAATGTTAGGTTCACTGCTAAAGAGGTTCAAACAGTGATTAAAAATATGGTTCGAGGAAAATCCCCTGGACACGACAACCTCAGCATCGAGCACTTGCAGCATGCTGGGTTCCATGTAGGTAGGGTACTAGCGATGTTTTTTAGTCTGTGTATAAGTCACTCTTACTTGCCTAATGACCTAATGTACACGCTGGTTATTCCAATTGTCAAGAACAAAACTGGAGATGCTTCTGATTTAAATAACTATAGGCCCATCTCTTTGGCAACGGTCGTTGCAAAAGTGCTGGACAGTTTGCTTGATAAACAGTTAGATAGGCACTTGACATTGAATGACCATCAGTTCGGGTTCCGGTGCGGACTCTCAACGGAAAGTGCTATCTTCTGTCTCAAGCAGACTGTTCAGTACTATACCGCCAGGAATACGCCAGTTTTTTCATGTTTCTTAGACTTGTCTAAAGCATTTGATTTAGTCAACTATAACATACTCTGGGCGAAAATGCGGAATGAAACTAGTGTACCGCCAGAAATAACACGTTTGTTTGGATTCTGGTACAGTAACCAAAACAATTGTGTCAGGTGGGCGGGGTCATGCTCTGGTGCATACAGACTGGACTGTGGTGTGAGACAAGGGGGCTCACTTCTCCTAAACTTTTTAATTTGTATGTAAATGACCTGATCGAGGAGCTCAGCAGCACTAGAGTTGGATGTCATATAGACGGACAAAATATTAATAACATCTCTTATGCTGACGATATGGTGTTGCTGAGCCCATCGGTCGGTGCGCTATGTGCACTGTTGCGTATTTGTGAGTCCTATGCGGAGGCCCATGGGCTCAGGTACAACGCGAAAAAGAGTGAGCTAATGGTTTTCAAGTCAGGCACGAGAACATACTCTGACCTGCCTCCAGTCTACATTAATAATTCTCCTCTGAACAGGGTTAAGAAGTTCAAGTACCTGGGCCACTGGGTCACCGATGACCTCAAAGATGTCTGTGACATTGAGAGGGAGCGTAGGGCGCAGGCTGTTCGCTGTAACATGCTGGCTCGCAGGTTCGCTCGTTGTAGTAAAGAATCAAAATTAACATTGTTCAGAGCATACTGCCAGTCTTACTACACGTGCAGCCTGTGGGTCAACTACACGCAGGGTGCATACAGCGCCCTACGTATTCAGTACAACAATGCATTTAGGGTGGTGATGGGCCTGCCGCGGTACTGCAGCGCCTCAGGCATGTTTGCGGAGGCAAGGGTCGACGGCTTTGCCGCGATCATTAGGAAACGCAGCGCCTCGCTATTAGCGCGCGTACGCGGCAGCTCCAACTCCATTCTTCGCACGTTGGCTGGACGGTGGGACTCGCCGCTGCTGGCTCACTGGGTGAGGCTACACGTTAGTGGGTAGCCTAGGCACTCGTCCTTCTTCCCCTGCCGTGTGTGTGTTTTTATTTTTAAATTTTTGGCATTTTTATTTTGTAATGATTTATTTGAATTTTATTTTTATTTTATTGTTGACATAATGTTTAATTTATTCTATGGGCTTTTATGCCTGCAATAAACGATTATTATTATTATTATTATTATTATTTGGGTCATTTAGGGGGGCTCTGACCTCAGTCCGGGAGGTTTAAAGGGGCAGGGGGAGATTTTGTGTTCGTCGAATCAAGACGGCGATCTCTTTCAATCCAAATTTGGTATCTGAGACGCTGTAGTTCTTCGGGAACACAGCCTTCGTCAAGTTGACGTGCCTGAGGGGCGGGGGGTGGTTGGGCTTTAAGAGCTTTCGTGATATCGTCCTCCGGTTCTAGGAGGACGTCTTTGGGGCGCCTTTTGAAAAGGTATTTCTTATTTATATCTGGGGTCGGATCATAAAGGGATGCTTGTACTATAAGCGGGTTTGGGTGGCTAGATGCATTAATGAAGAAGCGTTTGGACGCTTCTTTCATATATTGCTTTACTGTGGGGAGTCTAAAGTCACTATGGAGGTCTACGTTGCGCATGTACCACGGGGCACCTACGGCTTTTCGCATGAAGCGATTTTGTAAAACCTGAAGGGGCTTAAGGGAGTGGGAGCAGTGTGCAAAGACTGGACTTGCATACGTGAAGACGGATGCAAGTTTTAAATAGAGTTATTTTGCAGCGCAATGGAAGATTGCTTTTACTTCTCATGAGCGGGTGAAGCCTACTCATGTAGAAGGCTGCTTTGTCGCGGACCGTTTTAATGTGGGATTTGAAGTTTAGTCGGGAGTCTAATGTCACGCCTAAATACTTCACTTTATTTTCCCAGGGGATAGGGCGGTCAAAGAGGGTGATTTCGGGTAGTGAAGAGGACGCGCGGTCAGCTCGAGTCTTACCCCTTGAGAAAAGCACGGGGATTCATCTCTATTCTCCATTTGAGAGCCCATTCACCGAGGTCGGTTACTGCTTTCTGGAGTACTTGACAAACGTGCGCCCTCTTCCTACTGGTATAATAGAGAGCCGTATCGTCAGCGTAAAGGGCTAGCTCGACGTATGGCGTGTGGGGGACGTCTCGGACGTAAAGTGAAAAGAGGGTGGGGGAGAGAACTGAGCCTTGCGGGACTCCGGCGGCTATGGGGTGGGGCCTAGAGCGCGATTTTTCTACTCGATAGCAAAAACTGCGCTCAGTGAGGTAGTCTTTGATAATGAGTACAAGCCTATCGGGGAGGTTGAGTTGGTAAAGTTTATAAATAAGACCATTGTGCCAAATTTTTCAAAAGCTTTCGCTACGTCAAAGAATATGGCACCGGTATCTTTGGACTTTGCCGTTGTGGAACCCTTTGTAAATGTGCTCCGTTATGCGGTGCACCTGTTGGACGCACGAGTGTTTGGGTCTAAAGCCAAACTGCTCGTTGGGTATGAGATTTTTGTCTATGCAAATGTCTTTGAGTCGGTTGAGAATAAGCCGTTCATAGACTTTGCCTATTGAAGAGAGTAAGCTAATGGGGCGATAGCAAGTGGGGTCGGTTCGATCTTTCCGGGGTTTGTGAAAGCCAATAACGTTAGCTTCTTTCCATGCGGTCTGAAAGGCACAGAGACGGAGGGAGGCATTGAAAATTACCGTAAGGGTTGTTAGGAGTCTGAGAGGGAAAGATTGAATTGCCATATTAGTGATTCTATCAAGCCCCGGGGCTTTCTTAGGTTTGAGTTCCTTTATTACTTTTTGCACTTCCTCAAGGGTGATCTCGGGAAGGGAGTCAATGGGGGGGAGAGAGCTTTTATGCTCAACTTCAGAGTTGACCATGTTAAGATGATCGGGGTCTATTGGTTGAGAGGAGGGAGTGCAATGGGTTTCTAGACTATCGGCAAGACATTCGACCTTTTCGTCGTCATCAAAGGCTGCGGGTTGGTTATCCCGTTTTAGGGGGGGCATGGGAACAATCTCATCGGATTTGAGGTATTTGCTGAATTTAAATATGGCAGTGTGACTTGGGGCTATGCTGGAGACAAAGTCGTTCATGCGACTGCCTCTGAGCTCTCGCATGCATCTGGTAACCTCTCGTTGGAGGCGACGCATTCTAATTCTGTGATTGTCTAAGGGACAGTTATCATAATCTCTTTGTGCCGCATTCTTTGCACTAAGCAGCAGTCTCAAGTCCTCTGGGAGTTCGAAGCGATGGTTGACCTGTACCGGGACCTCGTTAGAGGTGCCGGTCAGGGCTTCGTTGAGACTGCTGCCTATGTCAGAGATTTTGGCTTCTAGTTGGGCTCTATTGTCAATTTCTGATGTGATATCTAATCTTGGGTCCCGCTTACTGAGAGCTTGCTTGAATTTACGGTTGTTAATAACGGTCCTGGTTTCAGTCGGTTGGTCGAATGGCCTGCCGAGATAGTAAAAGACCGGTCTATGATCCGAGTGAAGCTCGCTAAGTACACTTATGTCCCTCACTGGGAGGCTAATGTTTTTGAAGATACAGTAGGAGAGAATGTCTGGTCTGTGGTCAGCAGTGTAGGGATAATGGGTCGGGGCATAGGGAGCTATGACTTCGCAGTCATCGAGGGATTCGAGAAGTCTGTGTACGGTCCGTCCGTTGGTATTTTTCTCATTATAGTTCCATTGCTGGTGCTTGCTGTTGAAGTCACCAGCTAGGATAACTGTACTACCTAGTTCTAAGAGGGCTTTGATATCATTAGCTATCATCTTCTGTCCGGCCGGCAGATAGACTGATGCTATGACTATGGGATCGTGACCTGACATTGCAATGCGGATGGCAGTTGCTTCGCAATTATCTAGTTGGGGGGTGACTATAAAACAAACGTGCAAAGATTTTTTATAATAGATGGCGGTACCGCCTTTGGGGTTTTTGGGTCGGTCCTGAGTCGGTAAGCGGTCAGTACGGAGGACACTATATTTGGCTATATTGAAGCGCCTATGTTTGGGTTTTAGGTAAGTTTCTTGGACCGCGAGGATATCTATTTTATGTCTATTGAGAAGATCGGCGACTTCTTCTCTCTGTTTAAGGAGACTATCAGCGTTATAGAGCGCTAAAGTTAGACTGTGGGGCTTTGTCCGTCCGTTTGTCGAGTTTACTAAAATGGGCGTACTATACATGATGGTAGTTTAGGTATAAAGGGTGGGTTGGTGGGTGGGGGAGGTGACGAAGGCGTATGTAGGAGGGGTGCGCCTGAAAGAGGCAACATTTGGGGGATATAGTGTGGGGAGGTCGAGAAGACTTGGGATGAATGCCCTAGGTGGGGGGGGGTAGTTGGCGGCGCTTAAGGTGCGGTTGGAGGAAATGGGGCCGTGGCCCGAAGCCTTGTCCAAGGGGGTAGGTGGTGTTGGGTGGAAATAGGGGCTTAGAAAAATTTAGAGGGCGTTGAGAGGGCGCTTGTTGGGAAGAACTCTGGCTCTGGCGCTGCCGGGCATCCGCCATAGTTGGCTGGATGGCCGGTCCGCCCGCACAACACGCAGGTGGGAGGGGTTGCCGCGTCCTTCCCACAAACGGAGGTGGCATGATTGCCTGCCCATTTCACGCAACGGGGGGGGGGGGGGGGGGGGGCAAAGCATCTGCTTTGGCCATGTCCATACATATCCGCCAATATCATTTCACAGTTATAACACTGTGAAATGATATTGGCGGATTTGGGGCTTTCGACGCTGATGTCTTTGAGACCGCAGAGGGATTGAAGGGGGCTAATCTGCCTACCTGCGGCGGTGGGTTCGGCAATTACTAGGATCATGTTAAATGCCTTAGCAGGCCGGTACGCGGTTTTTGCACGGTGCATCCTATGTACTTCCATTACCGGGAAGTTTTTGGAGTTTAAGTCATTTCTGATGACGGATGTGGGGAGATTTGTGAGGACGGGGCGGACTATGTAGCGAAAAGTCCTCTCCTCGGGGAGTGAGTAAGTATGGAAGGCGATATGGTTCGCCCTCAAGAATTTGGTGATTGCGCGGTGACTTTTGGACTCTGCCACCTGGACGCGGGTTCCGGCTGATGTAATCGCGGATGTATATTTGATTCCATTTATTTGCAAATGGATCGATACCCGAGTCCAGGCGGTTTCGTCTCGGACTATTACTGGAGGTGGGGGGCGAGCGCGGGGTGCGGGGGTTGGTGGGGCTACCGTATTCGCGGTACCGGTGGGGGATGGAGGGCTCTGAAGGATCAGAGTTCGGGGCGCGGGGTTGGCGGGGGAATTTGTTGAACACGGTGTGGGTTTTGGGGTTAGCGAAGACAGAGACATGGCAGCGGGCCTGATCTGTTTGGCCTCTGGGCTTACGGGGGACTCGGAAGACCGGTTCCTCCACTTTTTGTTTTTTGAGATGACGGGGGTGAAATGACTTTCCTCATTGAATGGCGGTGAAGTTACAGGGGAAAGAGAGCTGAGGGTTGGGGTTGGGGTTGGGGGGTTCGCGGGGGATGCAAGAACCGACGAGCGAGGGTGCGAGTCAGCTTCGGAGCTGGTTGAGGGGCTAGCGGGGGGATCGGCGGCTCTGATAATTTGAATCAACGGGCGATCCCGAGGGAATGGAGACAGTTGTTGGAGTACATACTCCAACAACAAGGGGACCGACGACACATATTTACCTATCTCGATAAGTAAATTAGTGTCTGGTTGGGGGGGCATGGCTTGGGTGTGTAGCCTAGTGTGTGGGTGAGTGCCTACTTGTGTCTCGAACCGCCTCCGCCTCAATCCAGGCGGTCCGAGGTGAGTTGTACAAAATAATAAAACAGAAGAATGGGGACAGTAGAATGGGGACAGAGAGAAAAGAATAGGTAAATAAATAAAATAAAAATAATAATAATACGACCTTACTGGAACCAATCCAACCTGGGCACAACACACGCGGCGGACTGACCCGAGGGTGTCTCACGGGCGTGCGAGAGAGAGGTCTCTCGCACGCAGGCGCGGGCGCGCTCGCGGGCGCAGGTGAAAGAGAGGGAAACACTTGCTGCCGGGGCGGCAGCGGGAGAAAGTAAACACGACCGTCCTGCACGGGTGCTGGACGGTGAGTGTCTTGTCTCTGCCCGCCGAGCTTTTTTTTTTTTTTGTTGGAGGGGAAAAAAATGGAATTACCCATGCCCAGGAGTCAGACCTCCCTGCTATGTCCGGGTCCCCACATATTGAGCGGGCATCAGCTCGTGTGGTATACGGACTAAAAACAACCCCTTTGTGTTTACAGTTGTCTTATTAAGAATTAACTGTGAGCCATGGAGCCCGCCGAGCTGTAGGCAAACTCCCTTTATATAGGCTCGGTCTTATTACTGATCGCATGATCGGTGAGCGATGATTCATGCCTGAAATGACTAAGCGAGAAGTTTAAATATCGTACTGCCATTTAGTAATACCGTTACGATATTTATAACATTAATTAATAAACGACTCAAGCCAATTGTAAAAAGACAAAATTGTTAATGTGACCAACGTGATTCAAAGCTGGCCCTACAACTAACTTTTAAGGGTGATCATGGTCTGTGGTCTAACAGCTCGGCCATCCTGTTGAGTCCTTTCGCTATATTTAATTTATCCAGAAATAACAATCATAATCATCAAGCATATACACGTAATAATTTTAATTATATATATTCCTTGTTTTGCTGGATGCTTCATGCTTACTAGTTTTTGCAACTCTAATAATAATTATATTTCATATAGGTACCCACTATCGTTTATGTTTGCTATCAAAACACACCATCTTACTGAGTGAAATTATAGTGATAACATTAATGTATGGGACAATATCTATCCTATGTGTGTTAGTGTTATTTTAGTAATCCTTCTTTAGTATTCTTCACTTTCACTTTCATCTGTGTTGCATGCAAAATCTCTGTCAAAATTTTCCCAGGGTTTTATTTTATCTATTGACACAATGCCTTCATATCTACGACTATTTTTTCGAGTCATAGGTGTATCTTCAATCACAAACCTTTCATTTGGTAGCAGTTTTATTATGCAACAAGGTCCTTGATATTTGGTAACTAATTTCTGTGATTTACCATCGTGAGGTGCCTGTCTTTCAACTCTTATTAAATCATGAACTGCATAGGTCTTTCCAATTTTTCTACGTTTGTTAACCTCTTCGTGACCCAACCGTACCGACACGTCAACGTAAACAAACACTATTGACCCAAGCGTACCGACACGCACTTGATACCTTTTTTTTAGACCGGAATGAATTAGCCAATTGTGTTCGCAAGGTTTTAGTGAGTAAAAACGGCCAATTAGCCAATCTTCTATTTCCGGTATGGTCTTTTGTTCATTTCATTCATTCAAGACGCCGCAAACGTGACTCGAAAAAATCACTTTTCGTAAACAATTGAATGTTTGCATTGAAGTTTGTATAGAATTTTGTACGGTAAGTAGTAAAGTATGATACACTGTTAGAAAGCCTGCAGCACTGTTAGATTACGAAAGTATCAAACAAAATGTGTATATTGTTGTGTTTTACTCATGTCGACTACATTTGTGACGAGAGGGAGCATTTTATTAGAAGTCTGTGATTCTGATGTCGGTACAAAAATAAACTAAGGTCACAGTGACATTTTCTTCGCATTGAGTAAGAGAGGGTTTCATTAGCTACTCAGATGTACAACTCTCATAGTTCTAAGAGTTACCATTCAGACATAATCACTTGACATGTCAGTCAAGTCGCGCGCGCTGCACGGGCTCATGTATGCTTGGGATTAGAGCTGGTTGGCGCCGGGCGGCCGGGTTTCGGAGAGGTTAAAGGCTATAATGTCTTTTTTCTGTTGTTCTTGAATTCTATCACTAGCTTTTTGCCTAATCTTTATTAACTTCTCTGTTGTTGTTACAGCTGTAACATCGTTGACTACCGCGCTTAAAAACCCCTCTGATCTGGTGTAATGTTGAAACCAAACAGTAATTCTGAAGGGCTTTTTTTTGTACTTTTGTGAACATTTGTATTCATACCGACTTGAATATCATGAACATGTTCATCCCATGATTTGTCGTTACCGCCATGTGAGGATGTTGATAGTGCATCAAAAATTGTGCGGTTGAACCTTTCAACTTGTCCGTTGGCTCTAGGTGTTGCTACTGCATTGATAATATGTTTTATTCCATTTTTTTGTGTAAAATCTTTAAATGCATTACTTGTAAAACATGACCCTTTATCGGTTATTAAACGTGATGGTACACCGAAATAGCTGATGTGCTCTTTTATTGTCTTTATTGTAGTTGTCTTTTGTGTATTTTTAACCGGTGTTATATTAACGTATTTTGTAAATCCTTCGACCAGTACAAGTAGATAGCAGTTACCAACTTTGCTTTTCACGAACGGCCCCAGGTGGTCGGCGTGAATGGTGTGAAATGGCTTGTTTATTTTCTCGATGGGGTGTAGTTGACCTTCATGCTTTCCACCTGCTGCTTTATGATGAGCACATTCAAGACACGATGCTACGTACTTTTTCACCATCCGTCGCATTTTGGCAAACCAAAAATGCTTTTGAATCCGTTGTAGTGTTTTCTGGAAACCAAAGTGGCCAACGTCATCGTGGTTTCTTTTGATCACTTGCTATCTGACTCCTTTAGGGACCACCCATTTTATTTCACCCCCTACTATACGATATAAACGGTTATGCTTTATTTTATAGTTCTTTTTTGTCTTTGCTTTTTTCTGAATTTTGATCGCGTAGTTGTTCTTTGATGTGTCGAATCTCATCGTCTGCTGATTGTACCATTGCAATCCAATCTTCTTCAGAATGGTTTACAACGAGTACGTCCAAAACATGTAGTTCAGGTTCCATAGTCGTAATAGGGTTTCGGCTTAGTGCGTCAGCATGTGCCATCTTTACACCTGGTCTATATTCAATACTGCAATCAAATTCTTGTAGCTGAACTCACCATCTGGCTATTCGCGGAATAAGGTCTCTTTTGGTCAGCGTTGCCCTGAGTGCATTACAGTCTGTAACTATTGTAAATGGGATACCTATCAAATATACTCGAAACCTGTTTAAAGATGCTACTACGGCGAGTGTCTCTAGTTCATACGAATGTAATTTGCGTTCATTTTCATTAGTTTTTCGACTGAAGTAAGATACCGGTTGAAGGACCTGATCAGAGTTATATTGGAGCAATATGCCAGCCAATCCGTCCTTGCTTGCGTCTGTGTGTAGCTGAATTTTGGCATTTGGGTCATACAATGCTAATAAAGGCCTTTCTACGAGTAGATTCTTAAAATTTTAAAAGGCTTGTTGTTGTTCATCTTCCGAAATCCATTTCTGGCCATTTTTCAGTAGTTAATTTAATGGTGAAGCAATAAGTGCGTAGTTTTTAATGAATCGTCTAAAGAATCCTGATAAACCAAGAAACTGTCTGATTTCGTGTACGTTTTTGGGTTCTGTAAATTTTGACACTGCATCTGTTTTCTTACTTCCTGGTCTGATTCCAGTTGCGCTCACTTCAAACCCCGAAAAGTCTATTGTGTCTTGAAAAAAATTGCACTTACTCAACTTGAGTCAATCCTCCTTTTCTTTAAAGACAAAAAACATTTTCCAGCCTCTACATACCCTCAGCAAAGTTTTTTGCTGGAATCAAAATGTCATCCATGTACACAATTGCATATTTTATTTTGGCTTCGGAAAGTATCTTATTAATAGTCCTTTGGAACACTGATGGTGCGTTGACAAGTCCGAAGGGCATGCGATTGTATTCATACTGGCCATCGGGTGTCACAAAGGCACTTTTATCTTTTGATTCTTTTGAAACCGGGATTTGGTAATAGCCCGATGCCATGTCTAAAGAAGTGAATAGTGTGTTCCCAGCGAGCATGTCCAACTGGTCTTCCAAGCGGGGTATAGGGTAGTGATCCTTTTTAGTCTTTCTGTTCAAGGCTCTGTAATCAACGCATAAGCGTTTTTCTCCTGTTTTCTTTTGTACAAGAATGATTGGACTTGCGTACTGAGATTCACGATTTCACGATTCACGAGGACACGATTCCCTTATTATTTCACTATCCATCATATCTTTTACCATGTCTCTAACTAAATTTCGCTCACTTATTGACATTCGATAAGGACGATAGACTACGGGTTCTGAATCTATCAGTTCTATTTTCATTTCCCCTGCTTCCGTGAATCCGAGATCAGCTAGTCCTGATGAAAAGCAATCATTATATTGTGTTAACAATGCCTTGAGTTGTTTTCGTTCATGTTCTTGTAAATTGGCATGTTTTATTTTTATATCATCTTCCTCAGATTCACTGATGCAGACGCTGGACACCTCTTTAGTATAGTTTGGTGCTGATGCCTCTATACGTACTGCTTGCGTTACTAGAGTATTGACATCTAACATTATCGGTTTAGGAGACATATTGTAAACCATGAGTATCCTGTGACCAATGTTAATTGTATATTCGCCAGGTAAAAGGTAATATTCATTTCCATCTGAGCCCCTTATTGATCCATCGATATATACACTACCGCCATTTATATCATCACATTTGACTGATATCGCCTGAATAGCATTTGATCCTACAGTTACTGCAACATCAATTACTAAATGGACTTTTTTATGCAGTATCTTTTTAAATATTATTTCGCTCGGTGTCTTTGTCATAATTATTTTTGGTTTTTCCGTAAATGAATGGCCTAGGAGTACCGGACGGTTCATGACATAATCATCAAAGACATACATTTGTATCATTTCTTGTATTCCCTGTACCTCTGCTAGTACGTTAACAGAACCTATCGGCTTAATTATACTTGCACCTATTCCCCTTAGTGTTGGAAAATCACCGTGTTTGGTGATTACGAGACTTAATTCATTAGCCTTGGAAAGGTTAATCAATGAGCATTGACTACCTAGATCCACGTGTGATGATACGGTGACATTGTTTATTTTGATATTCATCATATATTTATCGTTCGCATTATCGGGGATACTTAATTCCGAGACGTGTTTTTTTTTTCTTGCAATATGTTCTTGGTTTCTGGTTCTGAGCGTTATTTTTTTTGAAAACAACTCTCAACCTTGTGCCCCAAACGATCACAAAAGGTACATTTTTTATGTCTTTGTCGCAGCGAAAACTTGGGTGTCCGATTTCATTGCAATTAAATCATTTTATATTAATGTTTGCGTGTAGGATGGAGTGTAGGGCTTTCTCCTGTCAAATTTGAATTTGGTTACTTCTTGTTTTTGTTTATTTATTGCTTCCCTTGTTTGCCCGACTTAAACAGTCCTAAAGTACTTCAGTACCTGTTCGGGTTCCTTGAAGTTTACTGCTTGTGCTCCCACTTTAATTGCTCTGTCCTCCACCCCTTACAAAATGCAATCTATGGCCTGTCTCCCATATATTTTACATCTGTTCATTAGGTTAACCTTTGCATAATAATACTGCTCCAACGGATCTCCATACTTAACATTTAAAGAGAGCATTTCAGTCAAAAGCTCAGCGTAGTCATCGCGACATGGGAATGATTCTAATAACTTCTATTTCCATTCAGACCATGAATATAGTAATGTCGGTAAACCCTGATACCAATCTTTGGCAACTCCTGTCAATTTTGGTAATGCGTAGTGTATAATTTCTTTTTCTTCCCATCCATATATTTCTGCGCATTCCTCTACTTTGGTAAGCCAGGTCAAAATTGTTTGGTTCTTTATCGTCGGATCGAATTCTGGTATCACGTTTTGATTGAACGAGATTCTTGGTTTTGCTGAGCTTTTGACATCGTGCAATATACTTATAAATTTATGCAATATATCATTTGTACTTGTCTCTGTATTAAAATTAAATCCTTTTACAGGCAAACTTTTGAGTATCGGTGACTTGGCACGAGAATCGACACTATATAATTGTTGCTCACCTATATTTTTCCGCGACACCTTCCTTATCCTGTGACTGACTTCCTCATCAGAACTGCTGCTCCTACTGCGAGATTGGTAGTTTTTCCTTTTACGGCTCCTACTTTGCCTTCCTCCATCCTTGCGTCCAATCCTGTCACTCAACCCATTGCCTTGGGCAAACCTGTGACTTTTCCCTCCTTCGGGATTGATTCCGTCACTCATCCCCTTATTGTGGGCATGTCTGTGACATGTTTCCGCTTCCGAGTTATTTTTGTCACTCATCCCATTACCTCGGGCAAACCTGTGACTTGTCCCTCCTTCGGGATTGATTCCGTCACTCATCCCTTTATCTTGGACATACCTGTGACCTGTTTCATCATTTGACTTATTCCCGTCACTCATCCTATTATCGTGGGCAAACATGTGACTAGTTCCTTCATCACCATCCATAATGTCCATATTATTATTTTTTTTATCTGAAACTTCCATCAAGTGTTATATTATAACTAAAATATTTTAATAAGGTGTAACTTTGTTGTAAATATGCTATCTAATCTAGTAAATATTTTTGTGAGTGTAATTTGATACTGATTTTGTGTTATAATGTAAGTAGGTGACTCCAATTTTCTTATACATGATAATAAGTTTCTTCTGTATTCATCGCTTACGATGGGTGTCCAAGCGGACCATGAGGGACGAAGCGAGGGGGGTACCACCGCCGGACCGTCGCGCGCGCAGCCAGCGTGAAGCAGAACCAGTCCACAAATAAAGTCAGCGCGAAGCGCACGCGCCACCTCGCACCAATACCTATTATTTTATTTCAACGATTCCCTGCCGCGACAGGGAAGCTGGCGACCGTGACAGGACTACGGCACTCCACGGATTACTATACAAGTGAAGTCAGAGAACAAAGGAATTGCGCATTACATCAAGGAAACAGGGTGTCAACTTCGCTTCGAAGACTAAAAGTGAGCCCGTTCCTTACTATTTTGTTTTTTTTTTAATCGCTATTTCATTGTTTCTATCTGTAAGTAGCTTCTCAGTCTGTGTCGACAGTGTCGATAGTCACTTAACGTACCTACTTTCAAATATCATCTCGATATTTCATCCGCCATTTTGGTCATAGTTTTGCTATTCACTAAACGATTTCTCACTTCTTCGCACATTACTTGGCTTTAAGCTATTGCAGAATTGAATAAATAAAGTAAGTTGCTTTGCTATTTAAATTAATTCAGTTTTTCCTAAAAAAATCACTGCCATAAAGATTCAAATTCTAGAACTGGGCTTACTGTAGTGATTTATACTGTGCTTATTTTACATTATAACTGCATTATTTTATTCAATTCACTGCTATTGACTTGCATAGGTAGCTTACAGGCAAGTTAATTGTGCTTACTTGTCATACCGAGCTACTACTTGCTATATACTTTGCCACATTTATGAAATATTTCCCATTTTAGCTGTCATATTTTACGCAAAAATCATTGTAGATATTTAGATAGCTCCCGGTCGTGCGATCGGGTTTGTAAATTCCAGGAATACTCGTACAAGGTATCATATTCGGTCGACCACACCTCGCCCGCCACGGGCCACGCGCCACGTTTCGAGTTAACCTCACGCTGCGCTTGCGTTCGCTGCACTTCGCATCGAGCTGCGCGCCGTTTGTTAACGTCATTGGATGCGTGGTACCTACCTACTTACCGCGCTTGAGGTTTGGACTTTGACCTATATTATTGTTCGTGAATTCGTGGTTATTGTATTGCTCGGGTGATTTTTACTGCTATGGCAGAATCACAACTTAAATTGTTAGTACGACAAAGAGGTACTATTAAACAACGTTTAACGATTTTTCTTAAATATTTAGAGCCATTGTTGATTACGTCATCAAGGGACTTGGATGTATTGCAGATCGGTGAACTGTCTTTGCGTGTAACGAAGTTAGAAGTAGCGTTTTCAACTTTTGATAATATCCAATCACAAATTGAGGAGCTAGATGATTCTGGTGAACAATTTTTAGAGCGAGAATTAATTGAAAATCAATTTTTTAAATTGATTGCAAGAGCAAAACGGCTTCTTTCACGCAAGGAAAAGGGAAGTGATGAGAATTCATCAAACTGTAATTCAAATCATTGCAACCATTTACGTAACGTCAAGTTACCCACTATTAAATTAAACTCCTTCGACGGAAATCATAATAAGTGGCTGGAGTACCGGGATACTTTCCAGTCTCTTATACATTCCAACGATTCCATTGATGACGTAACTAAATTTCATTATTTGCGATCTACTTTAGAGGGTACTGCGCTTACTATTATCAAATCTCTGCCAGTATCTTCTGATAATTATGAAATTGCATGGGACTTGCTCTGCGAGAGGTTCGACAACAAGCGTTTATTAGTGAACCATCATTTAAGAGCCTTGTTTGCGATCGAGCCGCTTCCTAGGGAATCTGATAGGGCTATACGGTATTTGATTGACACTGTCACTAAGAATATACGCGCTCTTGAATCAATTGGTGAGCCAACCATTGATACGTTACTCATTTACATGATGTCAGTTAAATTGGATGCCAACACGGCCAAGAAATGGGAAGAACATCGTAATACCTTGAGTGAGTCGCCTAAATTAGAACAATTTTTTAATTTTCTGAGACAGCGTGCTGATGTTCTACAGAGCGTCTTCTCTCACAGAACGGAGCGTCGCTCTTCTAATTCTGTCACTTCTACAAATTCAAATGTAGTGAACCCCAACACTAAATTAAAATCATTCGCTGCATCTACTACTGAAATTAATGAAACTAGAAAATGCGCTTTATGCCTACATGATCATTTTTTATATGAATGTCAAAAATTCAAAGGGTTGTCGGTTGACGAACGAAGTCATTATGTGTCTCAGCTGAATGTTTGTGGTAACTGTCTTCGTTCCGGTCATCCAGCTCGTAGTTGTCGTTTTGGTTCTTGTCGTATCTGCAAGAAGAAACACAACACACTCCTTCACAAACGCAGCCTACAGGATGCTACTAATGCTACTATGGCCATGCCTGCTATTTCTGATGGTTCTTCGGAGGACCCTTCAGCGGATGGACCTTCAGCTCCTGCTATAGACTCGTCTGTAAACGAACATGATGATTCTAATGAATATCTCTCATTGTCTGCAGTGGCTTCGAATCAAGTACTATTGTCTACTGCCTTGGTTCGCGTCACAAATCACAAAAAAGAAACATTTACTTTACGTGCTGTCTTGGATAGTGGGAGCCAAATGTCCTTTATGTCCGAAGCTGCAAAAGGGAGGATTGGCGTTATCAGCTCAGCTACTACTTCACCCCACTGCGTAACAGGCATAAATTCAGCGTCAATGCAAATTACTCAACATTGTAGTCTATTGATACAATCTCTTCACAAACCTTTCAAGGCTAAAATCAACTGTTTGATTATTCCAAGGATAAGTGATCGACTTCCAAATAAAAAAATAACTACTAATCTAAATATACCTACCTGTATCGTTCTCGCTGATCCCGGGTTTTCTCAGCCATCCGAGGTGGATCTTCTGCTTGGGGCTGACATCTACTGGGATATAATGGAATCTGGAAAGATTTCACTCGGACGAAACTTACCTGTTTTGTTAGACTCGCTGCTAGGTTGGATAGTTACCGGACCTATCGGTGACACAAGTAAGTTAATTACTAACAAAACAGTTAATTGCAACTTCACTCAAGATTTAAGAAATGATTTACAAAAATTATGGGAACTTGATTCATTTGACATTTCAAAAAATGTTTATACTACTGAAGAAAAGATTTGCGAAACTCACTTTAATGAAACTACTACGCGTGATGAATCTGGCAGGTTCGTAGTTCAGATGCCCTTTCGTGAGACGCCAGATTCACTGGGCGATTCTTACTTTCAAGCTCAAAAACGTTTGCTTAATCTTGAAAGGCGTTTTATTAGGAAACCGGTGCTTCAGGAATTATATACAAAATTTATTCATGAATACGAAGCTTTAGGTCACATGACTGAAGTTACTGATATTGCAAATCTCCCACCAAATGTTTATTTCTTACCGCACCATGCGGTTAGCAGGGAAAAAAGCGAAACTACAAAATTACGAGTTGTTTATGATGCTTCGGCTAAATCTTCCTCGGGCAGATCTCTGAATGATATTCAGTATGTAGGTCCTAGGGTACAGGATGATTTGTTTTCAATTCTCCTCAGGTTCCGGCAGCATAAATATGCAATTTCCGCTGATATAGAAAAATGTTATCGTCAAATTCTTATAGATCCATCACAAAGACACTTACAAATGATTCTATGGCGTGACAATATTCACAAACCAATTAAAATGTACAAACTGAATACTGTTACCTATGGAACAGCTTCCGCACCGTACTTAAGTACACGCTGTATTCTGCAATTGGCGCAGGAATGCCGTGATGATGCTATTGCGGAAATAATTGCTCATGATTTTTATATGGACGATCTCTTGACGGGTTCTGATACACTAGAAGGACTATCACATATTTGTTTATCTGTAACGAAGGCTTTAGATTCGGCTTGTCTTCCATTACGTAAATTTCGTACAAATGCACCAGTTGCCAACACTCTTCCATTACCAAAGGCACTTGATTTAGCTGCTACAGCTTCTACGCTAGGTTTGATCTGGCATCCTTCTTCTGATGTGTTTCAGTTTCCTGTAGAACTTGATGTCGATTCAAAAATAACAAAAAGATCGATTTTGTCGGATTCTTCAAAATTATTTGACCCACTCGGTTTATTAAGCTTATGTACCATCATCCCAAAGTTGGTTTTACAGAAACTGTGGCTTAATCGTCATATTAAATGGGATGACGTTGTCCCTCAAGAAATTCAAGAACAGTGGCTTAATTTTGTTACTGGATTGCATTGTTTATCGCATCTAAAAATTCCTAGATGTGTTCTAACTAATAATTACTCAACTAGGATTGAGTTACATGCATTTTCAGATGCATCTGAGGATTCCTATGCTGCGTGCATATATGTTCGTTCGATTGACGACACTGGAAAGGTTTTGGTTAGACTTTTATGTGCTAAAACAAAGGTAGCACCTATTAAGCAAATATCCATACCTAAACTCGAACTTTGCGCGGCCTTACTTTCTGCGAGACTGGTAGATAAAGTAATTAAAACTCTTCGCTTTAAAGTGGATAAAGTATTTTATTGGATTGACTCTTTGATTGCACTAGGATGGATTAACAGCCTTTCTCGTCATTTTCAGACCTTTGTGTCTAACAGGATAGGCGAAATTCAAGAATTGACTCCTGCTTCCGCTTGTTGGAATCATGTGCCGGGCGTTCTGAATCCAGCTGACTTGGCTTCTAGAGGCGTTGCTCCTCACCTCGTTCATGCTGCATCCTTGTGGTGGCAGGGCCCTCCGTATCTGCTGCAGGATTCTTCTAACTGGCCTAAGCGTCCATCCGAATCCGTTGATCTACCTGAAAAGAAAAACAAAATAAAAAATATAAAACCTGAAAATGAAATTTTTACTTACCTTACACTGAAAACGCCGCTTGTTGATGTAACAAAGTTCTCCAACCTGAAAAAGGTAAAAAATATTATATCATACATAAATAGATTCATATATAACTTAAAAAATCCTAGTAATCGGCGTACAGGAGTGCTAGATGCATCAGAGCTGGAATCGGCAATGAACATTTTAATAAAACAATCACAATCGGAGTGTTTCAGTGAGGATATTAAATTATTAAATAAAAAACAAAACTTACCAGCTAAATCTTCTCTTATATCCCTCACTCCGTTTGTAGATGACGACGGAATTCTCCGTGTGGGAGGACGGTTACAACAAGCTTCCGAGACTTATGATAGGAAACACCCTATACTATTACATCCTTCTCATGCCTTCACAAAGTTGCTATTCAGTTATGAACATAACCGATTACTACATAGCGGTCCGCAGTCCTTGCTTAACTCTATTCGAGATAAGTATTGGCCTATTAGAGGCAGAGTGTTAGCAAGATCTTGCGTAAACGCTTGCATGGTGTGTAGGCGCATGAAAATGAAGATCATTAATCCATTAATGGGTAATTTACCAGCACCACGAGTCACTCCAGGCTTCCCATTTCAAACTTGTGGCACAGATTTTGCGGGTCCCTTCTTAATTACGGACAGAAAGGGTCGTGGTTGTAAGATAACAAAATGTTACCTATGTATATTCATTTGTTTTTCCACGAAAGCAATTCACTTGGAAGTGGCTAGTGACCTAACTAAGGATGTTTTCATTGCATGCCTTCGACGTTTCATCTCTCGCAGAGGAAAACCAAATTTTATCTATTGCGACAATGGTACCAATTTTGTTGGAGCGAACAATGAGATAGGTTATTTTTTGAGTTCAAACCACGAGCATTTTAAAGAATACGCAGCCAATGACGGTATCAAATTTTTATTTTCTCCGGCGTATTCGCCGAATTTCGGTGGGCTTTGGGAAGCTGGCGTTAAATCCGCGAAACATCACCTTAAACGTATTCTTGGCAATACCCATCTTACGTTCGAGGAACTATCGACACTTTTTACACAGATTGAGGCTATTCTTAATTCGCGACCGTTGACTCCGCTTTCTTCGGATCCAAACGATTTAAACCCTTTAACACCTGGCCACTTTTTGGTTGGACGGGCATTGACATCCCTGCCATCAGCGCACCTACTGGACTGCAATAGCAACCGCTTGTCCAGATTTGAACGCATAGAGCAGATAAGACAACATTTTTGGGAGCGTTGGAGAAACGAGTTCCTGTCTGAGCTTCAACAACGATCAAAATGGAGATCTCATCAACGTCCACTCCAAGTCGGGGATATGGTTGTCCTAAAAGAAGATCATCTTCCACCATTAAAATGGCGTCTTGCAAGAGTCGCACGTCTATATCCAGGGAAGGATGACATCACCCGTGTTGCTGACTTCAAAACTGAAAAGGGAATTGTTCGTCGCGCCTTGAACCGCGTCTGTCCCTTGTTCGACGACGAAAACTGAGACATTGCACCGTACGATATCAGCAATAGTCCATTAACCCATAAGGACTGATTGCTTACTTACAACTTCATTTGCCTTAACTTCTACTGCTTCAACTTCAACTGCTTCAACTTCAACTGCCTCAACTTCAACTGCTTCAACTTCAACTGCCTCAACTTCAACTGCTTCAACTTCAACTGCCTCAACTTCAACTGCTTCAACTTCAACAGTTTCGACTACAACAGAGACTCTATTACAAATTTGAAAGAGCTCTTGAAAACTCCTACCGAGCTTTCAACGGGGGGCAAGATGTCCAAGCGGACCATGAGGGACGAAGCGAGGGGGGTACCACCGCCGGACCGTCGCGCGCGCAGCCAGCGTGAAGCAGAACCAGTCCACAAATAAAGTCAGCGCGAAGCGCACGCGCCACCTCGCACCAATACCTATTATTTTATTTCAACGATTCCCTGCCGCGACAATGGGGCTTAAATGACAGAACTGTATGGGGTTAATCTGGCTCAACACAGACCTTGCTGTTAATAATTTTGTAATTATTTATTCCTGCTTTTTAATAATAACAATTAAATTTTTCATATTTGTATTAGTTAAGCACAACCTATTTTTAAAAGAGATCTAAAAATCAATCTGTGGGAGTTTCTACGCCCTGCTTCTCCCACAGTGGTCCAATGTAGAGAAGAGGCAAAAAATGACGTTTGCTAAGTATATGTAAATATCTACAGTAATAAAGTACTTTGACTTTGGCTACCTAATTGCGAGAATGGAATGTTGTAGTGTTGATATCATATATAATATTCTATCTACATACAATTATACTTGAGCTGTCAAAATATTATCGCTATAAGAGCTTCGTGGACGAATGACTTTCACACTTGCTTATCACACAGGAGTTGCAGGTTCGATTCCTGACCATGTACCAATGAGATAATTTATTTAAAGTAGTACATTATACGGACGTTCTAACGGTGATGAAAAACATCGTGAGGAAACCTTCATTAATCCATAGCTGCGGCGATGGGTTAGCCATGTGATGCAATATGGAGCATTGAATAACTGACCGAGTCAGTTGTGCCTCTGCCACCCCGGATGTGAAAAAGGTGTGATGCTATGTTATGTAATATTCGTAAATGCGTGCCTCTTTGTTGACTCAGTTGAAACGATCTACCCATCTGCTTTGGTTTAGTTTTTGAAATCAAATCCTAATGATAACGAGGCAGCAAGGGACGAGTTGTCTTGTGAAAGCTTAGTGTAAAGACATGGTTGTATTATACAGTGTAGTGTGAAGTGCGCATCAGTGATTGATCAAAATTATGAATTATGTTTTTAAATGTTGTAGCGATGTTGAGTATTGACTTTAATGCATCCTTAATACTTGGTAGTGAATGAGATTGTGGTGAGATTGTAGTTGTATAAATTAATTCGAAGAGAAGTGAAATGATATCGTACGGCTGGTATTGCTGTATATTCAGGTATTTATCCTTTGTGATTGCGTTTCGTCTTTGTATTTTTGTTGATATATTTCTCCAACTATAATTGTCGTGGCTCTGATATCAATTATAATTATTTGGATTTACATAATGTTCAGGTACATTTAGGTTATAAATGTGAATGTGTACTGCATAGTAATTGGTATTGGCAATGACTATTTCACCAAGGTAATATACCAAGTTCTATTGTTATTTGACTCACCAACTTTGCATAATACTGCTTTGAAAAAATAATGTGCCTGTTGATAGTAACTTGTAGTAATTATGTTGCGAAAAAATTGTAATAATGTTTATGAAAACATTGACTTAAAACTCGAAATAAATTTATTTGATCCAAGTTAAAAACAAGTCGTAGGACTCCCCTACAGTACAGTATGTTTATCCTCTATGAAGTAAACTAGTTGAACTGAGTATTTTTTTTCCTTAAAACATCCTACGATGTTTGGTGAATTCAATATAGCACACAAAGTTTGGTTAGAAGTTTTAATTGCCGTTCGTAACATATGATAAATATTTCAGCACAGTGAGAAAAGGATATAAAGAAGAGAAAAAAAATTTTTTTTCGTGCAATCCTATACAAATATAAAAGTTAATTGGTTTCAAGACTTACGTTTTCAGCGTGGACGTAATATGAATGTTTAAAAAAATTCTGTTCGTGTCCCACTTTCTGAGTTGTTGGAGCGGAATCAAACTCACTTGTGAATCTCCTAAATTTCACAATATTCACTATAAACTTAAGACGTACTTGGCTCACGTCCGCACACTTCGACTGTTCGACACAGAATGCCCGAGCTGTAGGCAAACTCCCTTTATATAGGCTCGGTCTTATTACTAATCGCATGATCGGTGAGCGACGAGTCATGCCTGAAATGACTAAGCGAGATGTTTAAATATCGTACTGCCATTTAGTAATGCCGTTACGATATTTATAACATTAATAAATAAACGACTCAAGCCAATGGTAAAAAGATAAAATAATTAATGTGACCAACGTGATTCAAAGCTGGGCCTACAACTAACTTTTAAGGGTGATCATGTTCTGTGGTCTAACACGACGACTATCACGTAGCGATTGTAGCCGGGACCTAGGTACGCTTAACGTGTCAACCGAAATTTGGCAAAGAGTTGGGGTGGCTTCCGATTCGTCGTCGCCGAGACTTTCATATTCTTTCATATCTTTTTAATATATTGAAAAATCCGCACTACCCCAGCTACCTTCGACAGCGCTTTGAGTATCTCTTTTCAGGAGATCGGCACCGGAGATCTCACACTCTCTCACTTCACGTCTCACTCTTAGCCACACCAAAGCACAACACCTCGGCGTATGAGCACACCTTCAGGTTGCAGGCGGTCCGACTGTGGAACGCACTTCCTTACAAGATAAGAGACAGTCCCACTCTTTTCTCTTTCAAAAACCGGGTAAAAGAGCACTTCCTCTCTTTCATGATAGTAGTTATAGTATGTATATTATTACTATATGTTCAGGTATATGTGTCTATTGGTACTTATTTAGTAGTTTGGTATATAGATATTTTATTTTACATATTTTATAGATATTTAATTTATTTATTTATTATAGTAAGTTATTTGATATTGTGCACTGCCTAGCCTTTCTTGGTAATTTTTCCTATCATGCCTTGGTTTGTGGGAAGAAATCTCTTTTTAGAGATAAGCTCGTCTTTGTACATATGTTTTCAAAAAATGTAACTTTTTATTTATCTTTGTGCAATAAAGAATTATGAAATTATGAATAATTTTATTCGCCCCAGTCCTTTTAGCTCAAACCAAGGATTACATTGTTTGGGGTTCCTACTTCTCTAACTGAGAGTGAGGTGTTTAACTGCACATATGAGCAAAATTTTGCTGAAAAAGTACACTGACTAATTGCACTCCCACTAATTGTGGGCCCCTTCGACGACCCACACTTATTACTGAGGCGGCTGGCTCGTTGAAAGAAGAAAAACAGCGCAGTTTGTGGTCGGACAGGGTCGCAGCTTCCTCGGCAGGGGGGTAGGAGAGAGAACTTCTCCCTTGCTGGCTTCTCGCTTGCTGGCTTCTCGCTTGCTGCTTCTCGCTTGCTGCTTCCTCGGCGACTTGTAGTGGACTGTGTTTGCTCTTGCTTGGTGATCTTCTCACACCCCTTCCAGGGTGCGGGGTTGCGGTCCCGGGGCAATGCCCCCCTTCCGCGGAGTTTTCCGCTGGCCGTGACTACGGCCAGGTCATTGGATGGCTGAGGTGTTCGTCGGGTTGTGTGGCCTCAATCCAGGGGTGCTGCCGGCTCGGCAACCAGGTCTCGGGGTAGGCGGCGACGGTCAGGCGGGCGCGTGTGGTATGGCGCCAGGTCTCGCACGAGTGGGTGTTGAGAGCCGTCCGCTCGTGCGAACATGTTCGTCGCCAGCCTCTGGACGAACTTGTCCAGTGTCTCCAATCCTAGGTCCCTTGCGATCGTTGCGTTTCTCACGTAGCGAATCGCGCCGACGATGGTACGCAAGGAGAGGTTTTCTTGGGCCCGGAGTATCTTCTTGTTGGACTCCGAGCAGAGGGCGTACCATGCCGGCGAGGCATACGTGAGGCGGGACTTGATGTACGTTTTATAGATCCCGAGCTTCGACCACAGGGGGAGGCCGGAGTCCAGGAGTGGACGAAGTTTCGCCCGTGCAGCCCGGACCTGGTTTACGACGTTGTCGACGTGGATCTTCATCGTGAGCCGGCGGTCTATGGTGACCCCCAGATATTTCACTTGGTGCAGCCACCCAATGTCCTTCCCTTGGAGTTTGAGTGGTGGTTACAGGTTGCTCTGGCCGGTGATCATCGCCTGCGTCTTCCCGACGTTGACGGAGAGCCTCCATTTGGCCAGCCATTCAGGCAGGGTGTCCAGCGTGCGTTGCATTTTGACGGCGGCGTGGGGTGCTTTGTAAGACGACGCATAGTATGCTGCGTCGTCAGAGAAGAGGGCCAGCTGGACACCAGGGCGAACTGGGATGACATCCGTGTATCGGGAGTAGCATGCGGGTGAAAGACAGGAACCTTGTGGGACGCCGGCTTCGATGGGGCGGGCTTCTGACACGGCGTCTTCCACCACCACTCTGTAGCTGCGACTCCGTAGAAACAGGCCATGACGCGGGTGATTAGTCGTGGAGCTGGGGACGTCGACAGCTTGCACAGCAACCCCTCAAGCCATACTCTGTCGAACGCCTTCTCCATGTCCAGGAGTACTGCGACGTTGGATTCTTTCTTATTCCGACAGACCGTCATGTCCTTCAGTACCCTGGTGAGCTGGAGCGTCGTCGAATGCTCTGGCCTGAAGCCGAACTGTTCCGGGCGAGCTTGGATGTGCGGCAGCAGTCTTCCTAGCAGCAGCTTCTCGAACACCTTTGACATGTTGCTCAGAAGGGTGATGGGCCGATAGCTCTCGGGCTTCTTGATATTCTTGCCCGGCTTGGGCAGCATTATGACCAGGCCTTCCTTCCATGTAGTAGGGAAGTGCCCCGTGCGCATGATGCCGTTAAACAGGCGCGTCACGGCCGCGTAGCAAGTTGCACAGCGCCATGTTGGTGATGCGGTCTGCGCCCAGTTTTTTCCTGAGCTTGGTGCGCCTGATCGTTCGCAGGACTTGGCCGGGCGAGAAGAAGATGGGGTCCTCTTTAGGAGATATCGGCGTCGCGAAGTAGTCCCGCAGGTGTTCCACCACTGCTGCTACGTGTTCGGCGTCGTCGGTGGGGTTTGCCTTGAACTGCCTCTCCAGGCATTCGCAGGCGTCTTGGGGCAACCGGTGCGGGTCACTGGACCGGCTTTTTTGTTTCGGCTCTCCTGCCGGAATACGGGGCACGACGTGTTGTTTGCCGTGTGCGGGCCTCCGCAGTTGGCACACGTCGGCGGCATCTCTCTAGGCCGGTCGCAGTCGTACGCGGGGTGCGGTCCTCTGCAACGCACGCAGGCCTGGGGGCGGTGGCAGTTGTGGCTGCTATGCCTAAACTTCTGGCATCGGTGGCATTGAGCTGGTCCTCTCTTCCCGCGCCACGCCTCGATCTTCACGCCGGGCATAAAAAGTAGCTCGTCTGTATCGTACAGACTGGCTGTTATACCCGGCGTCTTCTTCAGCTGCGCGTGGAAAATGCAGCCCGGTCTGCCCTTCCGTGCCCGAATCTGCTTGACAAAGCTGGCCTCGTAGCCGCGCTCTGCCAGCGCGGTAGTGATCTCCACGGGCTCAGTGTTTGCCGGCAGCCCCCGGATGGCGATCTTCAGGCTCCTTCCCTCGTGTTCGCGGCGGACTGTTTCGCGACGGTCGCCAGCGCGGTGGGCATGGGCGCGTATGCGGACGCGGCCGCCGCGTGCAGCGGCTCCGGCGATAGCCGCTGCATGTCAAGGCCTCGGGGCTGCGGGGGTGTCGGTGACGGCGAGCGCTCCAGCAGTGCTCGCTTCGCGGCTTCCTGCTGCAAGTCGTCCGAGGGTCGTCCTTTGACCCCACGGGTCGGCGGCAGAATGAGGGGCTGCGAGCGGGCCTGCTCCAGCAGCCTGGCATCCAATAGCTCGTCGCCGATGCTTGATGGCTGGCAGCCTTCCATGGCTGCACGGAGCTCGACGAGGTAGGCCTCCATGGCCCGCAGAAGTCCCGCCGATAACAGTTTGGCGTCACGGGCACGAATTAAATACAATTCGTCCAGCGTGAGCTCTGCTCTCGGCGAGACTGGTCGCGGGACGATCGGCGACCCGTATTCTGTCGAGGTCGACAAAACCAGGGGCCGCTCGAGGGAGGCCGATTTGAAGCGGTGGCGGGGGATGGCGCGCCTCGGGGTTTCGCCCAGTGGCGGGCTCCCGTCCGGCGCAGCGTAGGCCTGAGAAGGGCTGTGGAACTCATCCATAGCGCTGGTTGGCTATGGATGAGCTGGCACGGGCGGGGGTTAATATCTGGCACGACCTTAGGCCGAAGCCGACGTCCGTCCGCCCCCGAAGGTTTTCCCCTCCGTGCAGTTCGCGACGCGGTTGTAGCGCGAATGCGACGCGCACGGGCGCGTGTTGACGCGGGCGTTTCGCAATGAAACGGCGCGCAAGCAGCTGAGCGGATCTGATCGCGGCTCAACTCCTTCATAGCACTCCATCTGTGTTTGCTCTTCTTCATAACCTTCTCACGCACCCTTTCTGGGGCGTGGGGAGTCGGGTCAGGTCGACGGACCTCTTCCCGAAGAATCGCCTCCGTCCACTCCTGTGGACAGGTCATCGGATGGCCCCTGCGGGCGGTGGTCTTGATGTGGCGCTGGTGTGCAGTGGGTGATCGCTGGCTAGGCAACCAGGTCGCGTGGCAGGCGGCGGCGGTCGGGCGGGCGCGCGTGGTGCGGCACCAGTTCGGCGATGTGCGGAAGATGTGATGCATCCGCACGCGCGAACATGCCCTTCGCCAGCCTCTGGACAAACTGGTCCACGGTTTCCCATCTTAGGTCCCTCTGGATTGTCGCGTTCCTCACGTAGCGGGGGGCGCCGACGATGGTACGCAGAGAGAGGTTCTCTTGGGCTCGGAGTGTTTGCTCCCGCCGGACGCCCGTAATTTATACTGATTGGCGTGCGGCGGGTGGCGGTGGGAGCAGCGATGCTATGAGCAGCGAGCGAGCGAGACGGCTTGCGTTTCTCTATCTGTTTCTTTCTATCTCTCTCTTTCTCTCTGTCAAGGAAACACGTTTAGTAAAACCTTTTATTTACCTATAGGTATACTATTTACAGAGTTAGCCTAAAACTTAATGCTAAAATTACTCAAAATAAAATAAACTTAAATTATGTCGCGAACATCTTCTCCCGCCGCAGTCTTTCCAAGCTGTAATTCTTGCGGTTCGCGGCTTACATGCAGGATAATTAGTTTCTTCGTGGGGCGTCGCAGGTCACGCGCTGTCCTGACGTCCACAGCGCGTATTTCTCCGTCGGGTCCAGGGAAGGTAGCCACGACTTGTCCCTTCGGCCAGATGTTGCAAGGCAGGGTCCCGTCGGCGATGAGGACTATGTCCCCGACTTTTATGGTCCCTCGTGCGTGGGGCTCCCGCCGGTGTTGCAGCTCTGGCAGGTACTCCCGTACCCATCTGGCCCAGAAAACATCGGCGAGTCGCTGGCTAGCGATCCATGTCTTGCGGCTGATGTCATCTCCTTCTACGAAAGTGCCTGGTAGTGGCACTCTGGACGGCCCCCCCATGACAAAATGGTTCGGCGTGAGCGGCTCGTCGTCCCCCGGTGACATGGAGACACAGATATCGAGGGATAGGTTGAGGGGCGTTGCACGTGCGAACAAACATAGCCCCGATAGTCTTAATATTAAAAATTCTCGGTATTCTCAGGCGACCGTAGTGACGAATTCATTTCCGCTGTTTTTCGAAAATGCCGACCTGTGCAATACTCATGTGAAAAATAGAAGCGGGTTTGTGAACTCCAAGAACGGCGGAGTAACATATCACTTGTAAGTCCCATTCCAACTATTATTTCTTCTTAAAACACAAGAAATAAACATTATTACGGTTTTTTTTTTATTTATTGCAAAACACAACAGATGTAATACAAAGCAATTCTTTATATAGACATCTTAATTTAAAACATGTAAAATATCCTACTAGGTGTTTTAACAGCTTTTCATTTGTGGACAGTGTATTTAAGTAAGGTAAAAACTAAAAACTAAATTAAAAGAAAATAAAATAACTATATGTAGGTGCTCAAACTAAGTACTTAAAGACTGTTATTCATCAGGTAAATTAGCTAAAGATTTTCGAACGTTATTTTTGAAGGTAGACAGTTTCGTAAATATGTCCAAGGTGTCGTGTTCATTAGATGTATTGTTGTAGAGACGACACATACTAGGAAGTGGTTCATGATAGGCTCTTTGCGTTCTATACACAGGTAATTCGAATGTAGTTTTCTTTCTGGTGGACCTCTGAAGAATTGGTGGAATACTTATTTTAATTTCTCTCAAAAGAGATGTGTGTAAGTTTCCATGCAATATTTTATGTAGGGTGGTTAGACTGCTAATAGATCTGCGAGTTTCCAAAGAATTCAATCCGTAGTGTTTAAGTCGCGTTTCGTAACAGCGAAGTTTGTATTTTAGGTTATTACGGTATGTCATTATTCTAAGGAACCTGGCTTGTATTTTTTCTATGGTATCAATGTGTACTCTATAAAAGGGACTCCAGACCACAGAACAGTATTCCAATTTGCTTCGGATAAAGCTGTTAAACAGTGCTATCAAGGAGCGAGGGTTACGGAGGTCTTTACTTATTCTAGAGAGGAAACCTAGCAATTTGTTACACGAGGATTTTAGATGTACATAATGCGCCCTGAAGTTTAATTCCGTGTCCAGTATCACTCCCAGGTCTCGCACCGTGCTAACGTTGTTCAGCTGCTGATTATCTATTTTATATTGGTATAAATTAAAATCATTTTTCGTTGTAGAAAATTTCATGACAAAACACTTTTCAATACTGAGCCTCATGCAATTTCTCTCACACCAGGTGGATAGGGAGAGCAGGTCATTTTGTATGCTTTGACAGTCTTCAACAGTTTTTATAGAAGTGAATATTTTCAAGTCATCGGCGTATAAGACGCAATGTCATTTATGAATAAGACAAACAGTAAGGGCCCAAGGTGACTACCTTGGGGCACGCCAGACGTGATTTCGAGTGAGTTAGAGTAAAAGCCCTTTACTGCCACTATTTGAGACCTATGTGTTAAGTAGGAGGTGACCCACCTAAGGAGATTACCGTGAATGCCGAATTGGGTTTTAAGTTTTACTATTAAAGTATTATGATTAACTTTGTCGAATGCCTTTTTAAAATCTGTGTAAATACTGTGGACTGGTAATTTATTATTAAATGAGTTGTGAATGTAATGCAAGTATTCTAATAAGTTTGTGGTTGTAGATTTTGATTTCACGAATCCGTGCTGAACAGAGGTTATTGTAGGTTTGGCATGAGCATATATGTAGTCATACACTAAGGTTTCAAAAAGCTTAGCTAAACATGACAGTATGCTAATTGGCCTGTAGTTACTACAATTGTGGGCCTCACCGGACTTAAGAATAGGCACGATGTACGCCTTTTTCCAAATATCGGGAAATATGCCAGAAATGAGTGACTTGTTATAAATTATAAATAAGGGAGTGACTAGCTCTTCCGAACACAGCTTCACGAAACGTGCGGGTAAACCATCCGGTCCTGCTCCCTTATTCGCATCCAGAGACTTGAGTTTCGTCAGTATTTCTTCATGAGATAGCTGTACATTGTGCAATGCATCACTGTGGGGATTACAATCTTCAGGGTTGGGTACATTGTCAGTCCTACTTTCAAAAACTGATCCGAAGAATCTGGAAAAGAGCTGACATATCTCGGTAGGTTCAGATGTAGAGTTATTCTCATAGTACATTTTCTGAGGGATGGTATTTGTATAACGCTTATTTTTAACGAATGACCAAAAGAGCTTAGTATTACCCGACAACAAGGAGTCTTCAACGCTTACAATAAAATTCTTGTAGCAGGTATTAAGCATCACCTTGACTCGATCTCTCAGTAATGCGTAAGTATCATAATCGCGTGGGTTATTATACTTTTTGTATTTCTTATGATATTTGTGCTTTTCAGCCAAGATGTGCTTTAAACTATCTGTAAACCATATGGGGTATTTATGAGAGTAGTTTTTCTTGTAGGGTGTGTGTTTAGTTATAATTGTATTACATTTTTCGTAAAATAACTTGACGCATTCATTTGTTCCTAATTTCAATAACTCCTTATCCCATGGAAAAGCTTTTATTTCGGATCTACATTTGTCATAGTCGCATTTATTAAAATTCAATATTTTTTTATTTTTATTGTGTAAAATTGAAGGATTTGTGCCGTGAGGAATATCTGCAAGAAATGGTGGGTGAAACCTATCTTGCTTGCTTATGGGATCACAAGGGGAAAGCTTAATATCAGGTAGATTAGTGAGAAAAAGATCCAGAATATTGCCGTCAGCCTTAGCAAATGAGCTAAGTTGATTAAGGCTACCAAGTAAGATTAGGTCAAAAAAGAAATCACTTCGTCTATCGTTTCTAGTTACAGAGGCCGATAAGTTTCTAGTGTCAGGTATGGTTTCCCATGCGACATTTGGCATGTTAAGGCTTTACGAGAGCAACCGATTACACGTCTTGTTAGTTAACTTCTTGGGCGCGAACAGTTTAATCAATATTAAACTGTTCGCGCCCTGTAACTGTAATTATGTCAATACATAATTACAGTTACAGAAGCAGGCATTTCTGACAGTATATCAATTTTATTCCAAATCTCAGGCTACACAATGTACACACGGTTACGTAATAATCATCATGGAAATAAATCATTCACAAAAAATCGTCACGAGTTGATCATTAAAGTGACAATGTCAAGTTATTCTCGCTAGGTTTATTATCCATTGCTTGTTTTGTATCGTAATTTCACTACATATTGCCAAGCTAACACGCAATAAATATTTCACACTTATCTAAATACGAAAGTAAATATGCATCGAGGTACGGAGGCGAACTGTTACACGCTCACAGAGACGACGTTTAGTGATGGGAGTAGTGATAGTGAGAATTATGTTTTTTAATCGATGGAAAGAAATAGATTTTTTACCAACTCGAACAAAACCCATTGGGTAATCATCTAATATTACTAATCATAGCTCTAATGAGAAGATATACTAATATAAGACGCCAATATAGAACGCCAAGTTCTTAATAAATATTTACATTTTTCTTGTCAATAGGTAGTATTGTACTGTACAGGATTATACAGAAAGGGTATATATGCCGAAAGGTGGTTGTTAAGGACATCAATCTAAACATCCTTCTCTATTAAAACCATTTGATCAGAGAAACATTATTTTTCACTTTGCAGTACATTTTGGGCCGAGCGGTCAGCTGATTTGTATGGGGAAGTAAAAAATAACGTTTTTCTGATCAAATCAGATGCATTGAGAAAGTTGTTCAAAATCATGTCCCAAACAATCCTTTTCGGCTTGGCACCCCGTATGTGTTACAGCCTGTAAACATAGTAATAGGTATTTCTTGTAAAATTAATATGTCATATTAACAAAGTATTATTTTATTTATATAACCCGGCATAAATACCACAGTCTATAAATTATAATGGATTGATGAAAAACGCTGTCCTTGCAATGTCCCAGCACTAGCTCGGCTAGCTAGTGTACCTGCGGTAGTGTGGGTGTGTTCGGACGATAGGTGCATGACATTGCACTGACCAATAAATGCGGAAGGATTGATGTATATGAGTGGTGTAGATGTGTGCGTGTACTTAATTTTCGGCGACACTGGTTCCGATACAAGCTTAGCGCCAAGGGCCTATCTCTCGATATCTGTGCATGGAGACATGGGTCAGCGGGCGGCTATTGATAGTGTGTTCCGCCTCGATGAGCAGCGTCATGAGTACCTCTACATGGGGCGCCTTCTCGCGCACGGTTGTGGGTAGTGGGTAGTTTGACACTGCGCACAATCCGCTCCCACGCGCCCCTCATGAAAGGCGCGCTCGGTGGGATGCAGCGCCAATTGATGCTCCGCACTGAGGCCTCCTCTGCCATCGCCCTTTTCGCCATCCTCTTGAGTTCGCTGTCTGAACCACGCAGGTTGGTGCCGTTGTCGCTTCATAGTTCTGTCGGGCAGCCGCGCCTACTGATGAATGCATGTGAACAACGCGCCATACCTTTTCTGGTGCCCGCGACCGACGGTGACTGACATCGGGCCAAAGTAGTCGAGCCCAGTGTAGGTGAAGGCTCGGCGATGGTGGGCCAGTCGACATGGCGGGTAGTTGCCTGTTGATGGCCAGGCAGGCTTCGATTTCCGAAGTCTGCAGGGCTGGCACCTCTTGATGGTTGTTCGGATGGAGACTCGTAGGCGCAGCATCCAGTATTGTTGCCTGACTTCGTTGGCGGTCGTCTCGAACCCTCCGTGATTAAGTTGGGTGTGCACGTAGGTGATAAACAGCCGCGCCCATAGATGACCGCCGTCCAGTATGGCCGGCTCGCTCTGCGTGGCTGTGATGCCTTCGGCTGCGGCGATCCGTGATTTAAGGCGCAGGATTCCGTCTTTCCCCAGTTGCATCGACAAATGTTTGAGGCGGCTTTCGTTTGCGATGGGGCTCCCTTTCCGTAACGCAGCTATCTCGGTTTCGAAGTCTTGTTGCTGAATGGCTTTGACCCATAGGAGCTCGGCGCGCTGCATATATTCTGCTGGAAGAAGAATAACTTCCAGTTGGGGCTTGCGGCGAGCCGCCACGTCTATTTTCTTGGCTAGTCCTCTTTCTTGTGGCCAATGACTGCTCCCTTTTGGTGCGCAGCAGAGCGATAAACTGGAGAATTCTGGCTGTGGATCTCATCAGTCGTACCCACCTGGAGAACCGTGCGACATCTGGGAGAGCTTCGGCAAAGCGTGGTGGCGTGGTTGCCACGTTCACGCGCTCTTCCCCGGTTTCCATCTTGTCGGTGAACTCTTGTTGCGGCCAATCCTCTTCCGGCTGACGTAAGAAGTCGGGTCCGACGAACCATCTGTGGTTTGAGTCGAAGTCATGCGGCATCATTCTTGTGGCGTCGTCCGCCAAGTTGAGTTTTGTGGGGACCCACCGCCATTCATTGGTTCTGGTACTTTCGGCGATTTCCGCAACCCGATGTGCGACGAATGGCTTGTAGATGCGTGGGCCTGTGCGCAGCCATATCAGCACGGTGCTTGAGTCTGACCAGAAGACCCGGCGTGCGGGTTTGATGTCGTGTTCTTCAACGGCTGTCTGAGCTAGGCGGCAGCCCAGCACAGCTGCTTGAAGCTCCAGGCGCGGTATGGAGATTGTCTTTAGTGGAGCGACGCGCCCTTTTGCGATGATCAAAGAGACTCGCGATATCTCCTCTTCATCCGTAATTCTCCAGTAGGTAGCAGCGGCGTAGGCGGTTGAGCTGGCGTCGACGAAAATGTGCATCTCCGCTGCTAGTTCCCGCGCCAAGTATGGGTGACAGCACGGAATCGACAGCTGTCCCATTCTCTGGATGTTGTTGGCCCATACGTTCCAGGTCTCAGCTTCTCTCGGTGGCAGCTCATCGTCCCATCCCGTACCGGAGCGCCAAGTGTCTTACAGAATTATCTAGGCTTCTACGGTGACCGGTGTCGCTAGGCCCAGGGGATCATATATCGACATGACCACCCTTCTCTTCTCTCACCCTTGATAATGGCTGCTGGGACCCTCATCAAATTGGTGTTGAAGCCAAGTGTGTCGGCTTGGGTATCCCAGATCATTCCGAGGATCTTCTCTTGTGCAAGTTCGACGATGTTCTTGTTACACTCCGGTTCCAGCTTATGTCTGACGTGTGCTGAGTTGGACGCCCATTTCTGTAGATGAAAGCTTCCCTCTCTGTGAATGCGAGCTACTTCTGTGGAGATCTCGAGCGCCTCTGCTTCTGTATTGAAGCTGGCCAGGTAGTCGTCCATGTAGTGGTTACGTAATATCGCATTGACGGCCTTTGGATGTTCTTGGGCGTGGCGTTCTGCGTTCGTGTTCTTCACAAAGATCACCGTACATGGTGATGATTTTGCACCGAAGATGACGCTCTTCATACGGTATTCTGTTGGCTGGCCCTCGCGTCGGCTTCCTCTTCACAGGAAGCGCTGCATGTCTCTGTCTTCTTCTCGTATTGAGATCCTTAGGAACATGTCCTTGATGTCCCCGGTGACGGCTATTGGCCGCTGGCGGAACCGAATCAGGATCCCAGGAAGCGATTGGAGTAAGTCCGGTCCCGACAGCAGTAGTTCATTGAGGCTGACCCCACTGGACTTGGCGGCGGCGTCGTGAACGATGCGCAGCTTCCCTGGCTTCTGCGGGTTGATGACGGCAAAATGCGGAAGGTACCATGTCCTCGTTGATCTGATAGTGGGCGCTTCTTCCGCAAAGTCTGTGTCTCGTACCGCTTCTTGAGATCCTTGTCCTTGTCGAGTTTCTTCTCAATCATGAGGAGTCGGCGGTAGGCGGTGCCCTAACTCTCAGGCGGGGTGTATGTGCATCAATGGATGCATTGATTTGATTTGCAGGCGTGCCGCATCTTCCTGGTGTACAGGCAGCGGAAGCATAGCCTATGCTTTTTGGCGAGTTCCCACCGCTCCAATACCGTTGCCTTTTTCATTTCAGAGCAGTCTGCCGGCTTATGATCTGCTTCACAAAGGCGGCATTGTGGTGTACGTTTCTTCGGTGGCGGCGTGTCATCAGCGACGTAGGTGCGGACGATTTTCTTGGCGGGTGGCCCCCGCCGGTCTTCAGATGCGATGTCCCGCCGATGTCCGCCGGGGCGAAAGTCCCACATCTTTCCGCCGCAGTGGACAGGAAGTGTGAAAGCGTCAGTAGGTCCGGCTGCCCCTCCGGTTGCTCAGCATTGTAGTCGTAATACTTGTATCGCAGCGCTGACGGAAGCTTCTCCACTATGCTGCGCACTACTTCTGCGTTGTAAAGGTAGTGCGGCTTGCCCAACGCCTGTATGGTACTGGTCGCGTTGAGCACCCTTGACGCGAAGATGCAGATTTCTCTCGGGTTTTCTTGAAGCTTCGGCAAGGCGCGTAGTCTGTTGAGTTCTACGGCCACGAGTGCGCCCGGGCGGCTGAATCTAGTTTGCAGCATTTCATAACGGCGGCGGGTGTTGTTACTCCGATGAAGAGACATTGAACTGCTTCCTTGGCCGCCCCTCGAAGGCAGCGGCGTAGACGGGATAGGTTCTCTTGCTCTGTTAGGTGGCTTGTAGTCTCCTCGTAGGCTGCTTTGAATGGCAGCCGATCACTCGATGCCCCATTGAAAGGCACCAGTTCCATGGTACGTGGATGCGCTGTTGTCCTTGATGCTAAAGTGATAGCGGCTGCGAGTTCAATGAGATCAGTGTGAACGTGTGAACGTAGCGCCGCGGCGCTACGTTCACACTTAGCGGCGCCGGCACGTACCGGCGCGCTGGCGGTTGGAACTGTTGCGGTGTCGGTGGTACTTGTTGTGGCGTCTGCGGTGGCCGCAGCTGTGACAGGGGCGGTGGCGGTTGCAGTTGCGGCAGCGTCTCTTGTCCTTCGGTGTAAGTCACGGCGTGGGTGTGTGGTGGCGGTGGAGGAGCGTCGGGACACGGCAGCGGTCCCTCAGGCCTGACGTTCTTCTCGGCAGACGGCGGTGGCAGGAAAGGAGTATCTGCAAGCATCGAATTCCTGACCCACTCCGTCGTTTGCTGGTTTTTGACGGTATCCTCTTCTTCGCTGTAATTTGACTCATCTTCGGATGACGCCGTTTCTAGCATCGCGACGCGGGCCCGGGCTAACTCCACCTCCTTCTGAAATAATTCCTCCCGCGCTCGCATCAAATGTCGCTTGCTCACGGCGGCGGAGCGGGCGACAGAACGGCGGGTGGAGGTCCTTCCCAACTGGGCCGACCACTTCAGGGCGATAGCCAGCGAGCTCGGCCGGGCTCCCAGCGCGCGCGCCTACCAAAAGGGTGTGCGCTTCACCCCCACGGCCGAAGACGAGTACCGGCTTGTACAGCGCTATCTGTGCAGGCTGGAGAAGGACCACGGAGTTCGGTGGTTCTCTTACTCGCTGCCGGCCGACAAGACCCAGAAGGTGGCGATCCGCGGGCTGCCTTCCAACACCACGCCGGAAGAGATCGTCGCGGCACTTGCAGAACTCGGTGTGGAGGCCGAGTACTGCAAGCAGATCCGGGCGCGCAAGGGGCGCCCCGGTTGCATCTTCTACGCGTCCCTGCGGAAGAATCCCGACCGTGCCCCCGGTGCAGTATATGAGATCTCAGAGCTCATGTACATGCCGGGGGTGAAGATCGAGGCTTGGCGCTCCAAGCAGGGCCCGGCCCAATGCCACAGGTGCCAACAGTTCCGGCACTCGTCGCATATGTGCCACCGCCCCCTGGCGTGCGTGCGTTGCGGCGGTCCCCACTCGGCGCGGGAGTGCCCCCGCCCGAAAGACCAGCCGCCGACGTGCGCCAACTGCGGTGGCCCGCACACGGCCAATAACGCGACGTGCCCCGTGTTCCGCCAGGAGGCGCGGAACAAGAAGGCCGGCACTGTGGCGCTCACTAATGCGCCTGGGCCCAAGAAGATGCAGCCCCCCCCTCCGCCACGTCCTGATCTGCAGGAAGAAACGGCGCCCGCCTCGCTTATGGCGCAGGCGAACGACGGAGTCCCCAGGCAGAAGACGAAGCGGGGGGGGAAGACGAAGAAGGCGACGGCTCCACCTGCCGCCGGCGCCGCGGCGGCTACTCTCGCCGCTAGCGAGACTGCGGCCGCCGCTGGCGCCGCCACTCCGGCTGCGGCGATAGGGCAGCAGGACTTGGGGCACCTCACAGCCCTGCTCGCCCTCCTCAGCGACCCCACTGCCCTGGGCAGACTCACCGCTCTGCTCCGCAATGCATGAGCCGCTCAGGGTCGTCCACTGGAACGCGCAGTCGCTGACAGGGAAGAAGCGGCTGCTCCACGTGTTCCTGAGGGACTACCGCGTCGACGTGATGCTCATCAGCGAGACATTCCTAGCCGGAAGCGACAAGCTGTCGCTGCCCGGCTACTTCGTCTACCGCAAGGACGAGAAGTCCACCAGCGGCCGGGCCTTTCGAGGCTTGGCAGTCATCGTCGGCAGGAAGATCGTCCACCAGCTCGTTGACGCTCAGGAGTATACATCCCTGTATGCTTTGGGCGTCGACCTCCAGGTCGCCGGCCAGGTGCTGCGACTGTACGCCGTGTACAAGCCCCCCAGTACCCCAATCCGCACCTCTGAACTACGGGGGTTGCTGCAGTCGCCGCATCCGACACTCGTCGCTGGCGACCTCAACGCCAAGCACACCGTCTGGAACTCCACCAGGGTGTGCCCAGCTGGACGCGCCATCCTTGCCGACTCCGTGAGCCACAACTACGATGTCATCGGTCCCGACGAGCCCACCCACTTCGATTCGCGGGCCGGTTGGGACACCATTGACGTCGCAGTCGTCAGAGGTCTCCGGACTCCGCCGAGCCAGGAGGTTCTTCCTGACCTCCCATCGGACCACAGGCCAGTACTTCTCGTCCTGGCGGACCTGCCCACCCGGGTCTCTCCGCCAGCATCACGCCGACGCTACCAGTGGGGCACCTTCACCACCGCCCTCGACCAGTCTTCGACCACATGTCCAGTCAACCAGTCGGAAGACGTTGACCGCCTGGCATCGCTGCTAACAACCCAGATCCGAGACGCGCTCGACCTATCATCGCACACCGTAGCTCGCGGGGGGAAGCCCAATCCTCTTCCTGCTGAGCTACGCGCACTCATCCGCGATAAGCGCGCTCTCCGGAAGCAGTGGCAGCAAACCCGCTGCCCAACGATGAAGACCAGGCTCAACGCCATGACGGCAGAGCTGAAGCACCGACTTGATCTCCACGCCGAAGAATCTTGGGAACGCCACGTCGAGTCCATGGGCGACCACGTCCCCTCCGTGCATCGCCTATGCTCCAGAGACTCCGAGCCCAAGAGAACCTCTCTTTGCGTACCATCGTCGGCGCCACCCGCTACGTGAGGAACGCGACGATCCAGAGGGACCTCAGATGGGAATCAGTGGACCAGTTTGTCCTGAGGCTGGCGAAGGGCATGTTCGCGCGTGCGGAAACTTCTCAACACCCGCATATCCGCGACGTGGCGCCGTACCACGCGCGCCCGCCCGACCGCCGCCGCCTGCCACGCGACCTGGTTGCCTAGCCGGCGATCAACCAATGGAATACCTCAAGTGAGAAGATCTCCACCGCCCGCGAGGGCCCCCCGATGACCTGTCCATAGGAGTGGACAGAGGCGCTTCTTCAGGAAGAGATACGATGATCTGACCCTGACTCCCCACGCCCCAGAATGGGTGCGTGAGAAGATTACCTGATTGGGAGCAAACACAGTCCACCACAAGTCGCTAAGGAAGCAGCAAGCGAGAAGCAGCAAGCGAGAAGCCAGCAAGCGAGAAGCTCTCTCTCCTACCCCCCTGCCGAGGAAACTGCGACTCTGTCCGACCACAAACTGCGCTGTTTTTCTTTCAACGAGCCAGCCCCCTCAGTAATAAGTGTGGGTCGCCTAAGGGGCCCACATTTTCTGGTCCTTCGAGCCGGATCAAAGAAGAATGCCTGTCACACGCAGTCAGAAGAACTCTTCCACGTCGCGTACCGCTACAGGCGGGACTACGGATACCTCCGACGCCACTACGGGGTCAGCCACCACGGAAACTACGGGCACTACGACAACGACGGAATCTACACTGCCGGAGACACCGTCGGGAAACGAGGTCGTAGCAGCCGCCCCCTCGCGCCCGACGTCACCCCGTGGGCCCCCGGCCTTGCACGCACCCGCCGGAAGCAACGCAAGCTCCCCGCGCAGCCCCCCGCCGTTCTGTCGCCCGCTCCGCCGCCGTGAGCAAGCGACATTTGATGCGAGCGCGGGAGGAATTATTTCAGAAGGAGGTGGAGTTAGCCCGGGCCCGCGTCGCGATGCTAGAAACGGCGTCATCCGAAGATGAGTCAAATTACAGCGAAGAAGAGGATACCGTCAAAAACCAGCAAACGACGGAGTGGGTCAGGAATTCGATGCTTGCAGATACTCCTTTCCTGCCACCGCCGTCTGCCGAGAAGAACGTCAGGCCTGAGGGACCGCTGCCGTGTCCCGACGCGCCTCCACCGCCACCACACACCCACGCCGTGACTTACACCGAAGGACAAGAGACGCTGCCGCAACTGCAACCGCCACCGCCCCTGTCACAGCTGCGGCCACCGCAGACGCCACAACAAGTACCACCGACACCGCAACAGTTCCAACCGCCGGCGCGCCGGTACGTGCCGGCGCCGCTAAGTGTGAACGTAGCGCCGCGGCGCTACGTTCACACGTTCACACTGATCTCAGTGAACTCGCAGCCGCTATCACTTTAGCATCAAGGACAACAGCGCATCCACGTACCATGGAACTGGTGCCTTTCAATGGGGCATCGAGTGATCGGCTGCCATTCAAAGCAGCCTACGAGGAGACTACAAGCCACCTAACAGAGCAAGAGAACCTATCCCGTCTACGCCGCTGCCTTCGAGGGGCGGCCAAGGAAGCAGTTCAATGTCTCTTCATCGGAGTAACAACACCCGCCGCCGTTATGAAAATGCTGCAAACTAGATTCAGCCGCCCGGGCGCACTCGTGGCCGTAGAACTCAACAGACTACGCGCCTTGCCGAAGCTTCAAGAAAACCCGAGAGAAATCTGCATCTTCGCGTCAAGGGTGCTCAACGCGACCAGTACCATACAGGCGTTGGGCAAGCCGCACTACCTTTACAACGCAGAAGTAGTGCGCAGCATAGTGGAAAAGCTTCCGTCAGCGCTGCGATACAAGTATTACGACTACAATGCTGAGCAACCGGAGGGGCAGCCGGACCTACTGACGCTTTCACACTTCCTGTCCACTGCGGCGGAAAGATGTGGGACTTTCGCCCCGGCGGACATCGGCGGGACATCGCATCTGAAGACCGGCGGGGGCCACCCGCCAAGAAAATCGTCCGCACCTACGCCGCTGATGACACGCCGCCACCGAAGAAACGTACACCACAATGCCGCCTTTGTGAAGCAGATCATAAGCCGGCAGCCTGCTCTGAAATGAAAAAGGCAACGGTATTGGAGCGGTGGGAACTCGCCAAAAAGCATAGGCTATGCTTCCGCTGCCTGTACACCAGGAAGATGCGGCACGCCTGCAAATCAAATCAATGCATCCATTGATGCACATACACCCCGCCTGAGAGTTAGGGCACCGCCTACCGCCGACTCCTCATGATTGAGAAGAAACTCGACAAGGACAAGGATCTCAAGAAGCGGTACGAGACACAGACTTTGCGGAAGAAGCGCCCACTATCAAATCAACGAGGACATGGTACCTTCCGCATTTTGCCGTCATCAACCCGCAGAAGCCAGGGAAGCTGCACATCGTTCACGACGCCGCCGCCAAGTCCAGTGGGGTCAGCCTCAATGAACTACTGCTGTCGGGACCGGACTTACTCCAATCGCTTCCTGGGATCCTGATTCGGTTCCGCCAGCGGCCAATAGCCGTCACCGGGGACATCAAGGACATGTTCCTAAGGATCTCAATACGAGAAGAAGACAGAGACATGCAGCGCTTCCTGTGAAGAGGAAGCCGACGCGAGGGCCAGCCAACAGAATACCGTATGAAGAGCGTCATCTTCGGTGCAAAATCATCACCATGTACGGTGATCTTTGTGAAGAACACGAACGCAGAACGCCACGCCCAAGAACATCCAAAGGCCGTCAATGCGATATTACGTAACCACTACATGGACGACTACCTGGCCAGCTTCAACACAGAAGCAGAGGCGCTCGAGATCTCCACAGAAGTAGCTCGCATTCACAGAGAGGGAAGCTTTCATCTACAGAAATGGGCGTCCAACTCAGCACACGTCAGACATAAGCTGGAACCGGAGTGTAACAAGAACATCGTCGAACTTGCACAAGAGAAGATCCTCGGAATGATCTGGGATACCCAAGCCGACACACTTGGCTTCAACACCAATTTGATGAGGGTCCCAGCAGCCATTATCAAGGGTGAGAGAAGAGAAGGGTGGTCATGTCGATATATGATCCCCTGGGCCTAGCGACACCGGTCACCGTAGAAGCCTAGAGAATTCTGTAAGACACTTGGCGCTCCGGTACGGGATGGGACGATGAGCTGCCACCGAGAGAAGCTGAGACCTGGAACGTATGGGCCAACAACATCCAGAGAATGGGACAGCTGTCGATTCCGTGCTGTCACCCATACTTGGCGCGGGAACTAGCAGCCGAGATGCACATTTTCGTCGACGCCAGCTCAACCGCCTACGCCGCTGCTGCCTACTGGAGAATTACGGATGAAGAGGAGATATCGCGAGTCTCTTTGATCATCGCAAAAGGGCGCGTCGCTCCACTAAAGACAATCTCCATACCGCGCATGGAGCTTCAAGCAGCTGTGCTGGGCTGCCGCCTAGCTCAGACAGCCGTTGAAGAACACGACATCAAACCCGCACGCCGGGTCTTCTGGTCAGACTCAAGCACCGTGCTGATATGGCTGCGCACAGGCCCACGCATCTACAAGCCATTCGTCGCACATCAAAATAAACAGCAAAATAAACTTAAATTATGAATGAAACTAATGTTCGAGTGATTTCATACCAGAATAACAATGGTGGTGTCGTACTAGGGGTGGTCGTTATAACAAAAACGCATATAATAACGCGCTCTTTTAATAGTAGTTTATGTGACTGATACATAAAGGAGGGCATTAAAACTCGAGTGTGTTTATGAAATGCGCCGTGTTCAGGAACCGCATGTTTGACCGGCATTGTGGCATTGAGTTGTATAGCTTGTTCTGTAGTACCAACTCTACAGACAAAGCAGGGGCAGCACGCAGGCGGGCGTCGGCGTTCAAAATTTTAATGGCATAATATGTAGAAAATTTACACATTATGGTCATAATCTTCAATATTCAGATAAGAAATGAGAGTTTACAAAGTAGTTTAACATTGTGCTGATCGTAACGTGCGGTTTTTGGACGCAGTAAAGAGGGTTTATGATACGTGTGTAGATAAAATAATGAAAACCCCCGCTATTGATAATTTTATCTACACACGTATCATAAACCCTCTTTACTGCGTACAAAAACCGCACGTTACGACCAGCATAATGTTAAACTACTTGGTAAAAACTCATTTCTTATCTGAAAAATTACACGTTATGACTATAATGTGTAATTTTTCTACATATTATGCAGTGGCGGACTTAGCCTGTCGGAGGCTCGGGGCGGCAACACTGAATGAGGCCCCGGTCTGCTCAGAAATTTTTGTATTTTTAGTGTACATTTTCTCAAAAATGAATAATATACACGTAATGGCTGATAAAAAAAATATTAAGTATTTATAATGTATGTGCTCTACGCTTTATGTAATTGTAATACACGCCCAACGTACGATATGGGATAGAAAGTTAGAATACGGTTCAATATTCAGCAGAGTAACCGGCAATTTGCAAAGAAATAATGAAGAATATAATAGGAATGTTTATTTTATATGTCGAAAAACAAAGCTTTTACAATTATCGTATCATTGTTATAGTAGTTTTATTTTATACTTATTATTTTTTAAACTATTAAACATGTTTTCGTGCCTTTATTTTACTGAACTTCTCAATAACGTCGTTAAAATCTATTTCTTTCGAAACTTTTCTTTCAATTGATAGAATCGATAGATTGACTAGCCGTTCTTGGTTCATCGTAGATCGAAGATAACTTTTTATAGGTTTCGGTTTGGAAAAACTTCTCTCGCATGATGCGACTGAAACACAAATGGTCAAAAAATATTGCATTATCAGTGATATACAGGGCAATGATTCACTGAAGTCCCATTTAACGATAAATTGAAGGATTTCTTGAGCTGTCCATCTAGCGGCAACGTCCACGCTCGTACTGGTTGCACGTAGATGCCTACGATACCGTTTTATTTCTTGTACTACCTGCTCTGTATCAAACTCATCGTAAATTTCTACCAGATTTGTCAGTGCTACAGCCAGAGCGTCATCGGACGCTTCTAGCATAAACTTTGTTTCAGCAATCTGGAAAATTTTGTTGATTTGCTCCATGGCCATGTATCGTTGCGATAATTCTTGTATAAATCGGTCTATGCACTCAAACATTGATCGACGAATTTCCTCTTGAATTGATAATCCAGCGTCATGAGCTAGTTCACCCGGCATTATTTTTCTTACCCTTCTTCTTCCTCGTCGGTCAATGTTAATGTCCATATCATTGCATTTTTGAGTGCCAAAATCAACAGCATTGTCTATAATCGTATTTCGTTCTGCAACTAAAAACTCATTCAGGGTTTTTAGTTTGGTGAGTCCTTTATCCAAAGTCATTTTTGGAGACTGTAGGTATCGTTGGACTAAATCCACTTCCTCCAGTATCGAGTGCCAAAATTTAATGTAGGTCAAAAAAGTAAAATCACATATAGCTGGAAGGAGCAAGCTTGCTGCTGATCTTGTATCAAGATTTGCTTTAGATGGACTTTGCATATATTCCAAAGTGCTCACAATTGTTTCCACGTTTTCTTTTACAACTTTAACTGAATCGTAATGAGCACTCCAGCGAGTATCGGACAAACGTTTTAAACTTTTTCCTGTTTTTTCTATAAGTAATTCCCATCTATGTGTGGAGGACGAGAAGAATGAATATAGCTTCTCTATAGTTCCAAAACAGGTGACGCTAGACGGAACGCATGAGAATGCATGGACTCCACAAAGATTTAAGGAATGATTGGCACATGGACTAAACAGAGCTTTTGGATTGACATCTCGAATTTTTCGTTGAACTCCTCCATGTACACCTGACATTGACGCGGCGTTGTCATAACCTTGAGCCCTGCACCACAAATACTGGAAATGACGTGCCTACCCTTCGGCCTTTGTTCAGCACCGAGAATAACTATTCGCCTCAATCACCAACTGGATAGCACAATACCTCCACGATCACGGTATCCGGATCATTGTGTATCTCGACGATTTTATGCTGGCTCATCAAAACAAAGCCACTCTCATAAATCAAGTGTCGTTGACACTGAACACGCTCGCCCACCTAGGCTGGCAAGTGAACACAGACAAATCTGTTTGCAACCCACAGAAGGCAGTGGAATACCTGGGCATTGTGTGGAACACATGGCAGAACGCGAAATACATTCCTCAGAGGTTAGTAGCAAAAATACATTGCACGGTACCTATCCAAAATCTTGATAACACGGACAACGTCCGTCAAAGAGTTACAAGGTCTCATTGGCCTGCTGAACTTTGCCAGTTTTAAATGACGTGCCTACCCTTCGGCCTTTGTTCAGCACCGAGAATAACTATTCGCCTCAATCACCAACTGGATAGCACAATACCTCCACGATCACGGTATCCGGATCATTGTGTATCTCGACGATTTTATGCTGGCTCATCAAAACAAAGCCACTCTCATAAATCAAGTGTCGTTGACACTGAACACGCTCGCCCACCTAGGCTGGCAAGTGAACACAGACAAATCTGTTTGCAACCCACAGAAGGCAGTGGAATACCTGGGCATTGTGTGGAACACATGGCAGAACGCGAAATACATTCCTCAGAGGTTAGTAGCAAAAATACATTGCACGGTACCTATCCAAAATCTTGATAACACGGACAACGTCCGTCAAAGAGTTACAAGGTCTCATTGGCCTGCTGAACTTTGCCAGTTTTGCTGTACCGAGGGGTCGTCTAAATTACCGGTATTTACAGTTACAGGCCAACAAGGCCTTGAAACTAAAGATGACAAAAATCTTTCCTCTAGTTGCGAAAGCCCTAGTCGAGTTAGAATGGTGGCAGTTGAATTGTCAGAAGAGTACTCTACTTCATGTCCCACTATCGTCTCATTACCTAACAGCAGATGCCAGCAACATCGGCTGGGGGGCCAAATTAAACGAAATCTCAATAACAGGCTCATGGCTACCCTCACAGCAGAACCTTCATTGCAACTACAAGGAGATGTTGGCCATATTAAATGTTTTACGCCATCATTATCAGCTCCTGAGCTCACAGTCGCTGCTAATACAGTGCGACAACAAAACTGTCGTCTCTTATCTAAGAAAAGAGGGAGGGGCGAAATCTATAGCCCTTACGGAGCTGGCAATGAAAGTGCTACAAGTACTGGACCATAACAACATTCACATGTCCATCTATCACATAGCAGGGAACTACAACTGCGAAGCAGACCATTTATCACGTCTCAAAGACCCACCAGAATGGCATCTCCTGTCAAACATAACAAATGTAGTGTTTGCCAAGTGGGGAACCCCCGTAATCGATCTTTTTGCTTCCAGGAGAGCTCACGTGGTTCCAACGTACTGTACACTGGACAGAACCGACAACCAGGCGAGCATGTACGATGCTCTAGGCAGCAAGTGGGATTTCAAGTTGGCATGGCTGTTCCCGCCGCCTTATCTCATTCCCAGAGTATTGACGCACTTAAACAATGCACTGGGTGTGTACCTGATCGTAGCCCCGAGATGGCACAAAGTTTACTGGAGACCAGACCTGAAGAGTCGCGCATTGTCACCCCCATTCACGATAAGGAACCTGTCGCAGGTCCTAGTCGATGTAACGACGGGACGTCCGCCCCCCAACATATCGGAGATGACGCTGGAGATATGGAGATGTGGGGTTGGCAAGAACACCTAAGTCACTGGAGCGAGGAACAAAAAGCTCTGCTCCGTTCGAGCTGGCGTGAATCCACTCTTAGAACGTATAAACCAGCTTGGACCCGTTGGCGAAACTGGACCATAACTCACAAGGTACATACACATAAACCTACAGGCTCAGACCTGGCCCGATTCCTCACTGATCTACATCAAAAGGAAGGCCTTTCATACAGCACTATCCTTGTTCATAAATCTGTAGTGTCTACTCTTTGTGATCCCAGTGAAAGTAATAAGCTAAGCTCACATACACTTGTAAAACAAGTCCTAAAGTCCATTGGGTTAGCTAAGCCTAAACCTAGCAAAGCCCCCATCTGGGATATAGACACCCTTGTAATTCTTATTTGCCACCTCTCAAAGAGCGGCTGCTTTACTCCTACTATGCTCGGGTAGACGTGTACACGATTTAACTTTAAATACCGTTACTCAGGAACACTGTGTTATTTCAGATGACAGCATAATCTTATGGCCATCTTTTGGCTCCAAAACTGACTCCATTACCCATCAACAATCGGGATGGAAGCTAAATAAGAATAAGGACAAGTCACTGGATCCTATCTACGGGATACGCCGCCTCATTGAGTTGGGGAAACCTAGGCGATAATCTGTTTGTGAGTACTACAGGCGACCCCAAAGCTGCTGCACGTACAATCATAGGGGGCTGGCTGAAGAAACTACTTCAAGATGCAAACATCAATGCTACGCCTGGCAGTTTCAGATCAGCTGTTGCATCCAAAAACTGGATCGAACACTTTCCCATTGATGACATACTATCCCGAAGCAACTGGAAGTCTGCTAAAACCTTCCAAATTTTTATCAAATAGAAGTAAAATCTGGAGATAGAAGAGAGTCATTGATTCCGAACCTATTCTCCCCTGTCGAGTAATTAAGACAATTATGTATTGTTCAATACTTTATTCCAAAGTTTGATTTATATTTGCTGATTTTAGTAATCCCTACCTAATTTATTTACTGGTTTGGTACCATTTCTACGCAGGTTCTATCAAGATGAATAATAATACCTGTTTATAAGTTACAAGTTAATTTTATTTCCTTAAACCACACTAATCACCTCATCTTAACAGAAAGCAATACAGAACAGATACAATAATGTCATAAGTCATAGTACCTAACCTACATACAGTACATGTAAACTTTAGGTTTCTTCCTAAGGGATCATCGATCAGTCCGAATAAATTATAGATAGATACTTACTTGTTTATCAAAATACCCTGAATCATTCATAATTTCTGTATGTCACAACATAAACTTACCTACTTTTATTTAAATATGTATGTTTACGAATCACATTAGCGTCCACCAACACCAGGCGATATCAAACACGTCTCTCGTGTTTTTAATTAGGCCCTGAATATCGGTCAAGATATTTAATAGAGACGTTTTACCTGAAAATAAAACGTTTATTAAATACTTACCATATTCAGGGCCTAATATTTTTTAAATCTGCCTGGTGGACATGAGAGATCCAATGAAGCTAAATTCGAATTCAACAATCCGAACTGCCTCGGTGGTGTGGTGGGGCGCGCGCGCAAACAAGGTACCACGCGGCTTAACCGAACATCCGGGGGCGGGAACGGACGGACCGGATATACATCACTAGTTTAACACTGAAAATCAAGGATGTCTTCTCATGTTTTTAATTAGGCCCTGAATATGGTAAGTATTTAATATACAAGGAGCAGGAATTACTGCGCATAGGTACAGCTATTGAAAAGTGACTACGCGCATTCAAGGCCACCGCTCATAACATGTCGCGCGACGTATACACTGTCTCCCAATAGCCCACCATAAATTTCATCATTGGATGATATATAGCTTTATGCTTTTTCGATACGGGGTGGCAGAAGCACAGTTGTGCCCACTTTTAGATAATTAAGTCCATTTTGCATGACAGGGGGATAGCCCATCGCAGCCACTAAGGTTTCCCCACGATGTCCTATGGCGATATGAAGGTTTCCTCACGATAAAACGTGGACTTTAATGGAGTAAAAACCGCTTTTTCGTAAACAAAACCAACACAGCAGAACAGCTGGTCAATAATTCCGCCATCTTGACAAACAAGACACTCACTAAACAAGCTTTCTCGGTTACCTAAATTGATCACATAATATAAGCCATGCCTATTCCTGCTAAGTCGCTAAAATCAGTTTTGTGGTAACGATTTTTATGATCATGTGTTAAACAATGGTTAAAGTTTTTTGTGGTAAGACTGTTAAAGTTTAAACTTTAATCGCAAACGAAATGTACCAGGGGGACGTGGTGGGTCAGAGTATATAAAGGCTAGTGCTACCGAGTTAGTCGATACGATACCCAAAAGGGAATAGTTTGTGGGACGGGATGGGTGAATCGGTTTCGTAGACAATGAAACAATAATATAAATTTATTTAGATCTTATAATCTGTAGTTAGGTACCGAAAACAATTACAATCGCAGGAATGATAATAATTATCTGAACGACACTAGTTGTCCTGTACTCCATTGTCAAACACCAATGTTACTCTTATACACAATTCATAGCAGTATGTAAGGAATACAATACCGCAGCGTAAATAACTAAAAGAAATGCTTTGTTCATTTCACAATGTAACACGACATAGGGGTTTTAATTAAGTAAAGGGTGCGGTCTAGTTAGACTTCTTGGATTCCTTGGAGGGCGAGCGGGAACGGCTTCGCGATGCGGACCTCACCTTGGAGCGCGAGCGCGAACGCGAGCGAGAGCGCGAGCGCGAACCGGAGCGCGCTGAGCGGGAGCGGGAACGACGACGGGACCTCGAGCGGCTGAAAACATACAGGCGACGCTTGAGTATGGTAGGAGCGATGGGTGACCGAGTGACTAAGATGTAACTTCATGCCTTTGCCAGAATTTTAGCATTTTTTAGTATTCATACTCCAAAGCGTATCGGAATTACAAAGAAGTATCCTGGAAGGACGCTTTGTTACAAAACCATGAATTAGCGGGAGGCTGGAAGTGACAAGTCTTAATCGCCGGCGGGGGCAGGTAGAAATGTCGCGCGCATACGGTATTCAGTTTTCAGCAGTTAACTGACCGCTGCGATTTTCAATTTACCAATTAGGATAAGTTTGTAGTTGTGACGATTTTAGATTTGATGACATCATCCTTCTGTCCTCAGAACAGGAGCATATTGGACAGCCGGCTGATGTCACTGCATGATTTTACAAAGTTTGAATTTTAAGGTCTGCAGTTGATTATAACCCTATTAAACTACGTCATAACTGTTCTATGATCATTAGTGCTTTGCCATCACTATCCACTTTACATTATAATTCATGATGCCACCATAAGAATAGGTGATAATGAAGAGAAAACACTCAGGATCCTACCTATGATGTAGTCTAAAAGAGCTCAGAAAATGCCGGAAGCCACGGCGGGTCTGTGCTACGCTTTTCATCCTACAATTTAGATCAATTCAGAAACCATTTTTTTAAATCATTACCTTGGGACCGTTAATGGTTTCTGAAGTGTTTATCCCCATGATTATTTGATATCCAAAACTGTAACAACTGTCAAACTACAAATTAAAAAGTCAAAAATGTAGATGTACAGTAATGGTTAGCATTATGACTTCAACACAAATTGGTAGACTCACTGAGTGCACGCAGTGAATACTTTAGTAGTAGTGCGTAGCCGAGACGCGTTGAACGAATTTACACTCAATGTAGTTCTCAATGAAGGGACGTGACGTGACGTGACGTTCTCACGTAGACAGTAGCTACGTAGTTCGACGTTCTACGTAGTTCAGAGCGCAGTTATCGATGCGGCCGACTCATTTGGAGTGCAGGCCGCGGTGTGAAAGCTACGTAGCGCAGACTATAAGAAGTGCAGACACTGACGAGTTTGAGCTCGGCGCACATGCCAATGATAACCTATAACATAGTTATCATTGGTTTACGTTCAGTTAAGATGAAATGGAACCTTAGAGAAGAGCTTTAGTTATGTTTGACTGACGAAATCAATTTTATTAATTTCGCTATCACTTCTTGTAGTGTAATGTTATCTAAGGAAATCTTTGTATGTGGAGGAGAGAACAATATGGACTGAATAAATGATAAGATGATAATGATACCAACTGGAGGGATTCTATGTTTACTTTCAAATGTTTTATAATTTTGTCATTCTTTTATTTTTTGTTAAGGTATGATGTTCCATTGTTGAATATAGCCTCAGGAGAATGACAGAAACAAGTTTATTATTTTGCCTCAGACAGCCCCTAGACAAATGATAGAATCCCGAGAACAGTCTAGTGCAGACAAGACAACATAGCTTCAACCAAAAGACAAACACATTGGAAATCCGAATGCAGACCCCCTACCTCAATCTCATAGATTCCATTGACACAAAACAAAGCAGGGATGATGTTTTGTCAAAAGCAAAGGGCCCATAATACCTGCGGCGTCGGCGGCGGGTGCAGTCTCTGGCATAATGTCCACGGTCTCCACAGTCATAGCAGCGGTCATCATAGGGCCGAGGCGGCAGGCGGGAGCGGGGGGGAGGCCCACGTCCTCCGAACCCACGGCTGCCGTTTGACATCTCTACGCGAGCCCTACGCCCGCAAATCGTGCGGCCATCAAGACCGCGAACCTACAAATACGGGGAAAACACCATGATAAGACATGCAATGATGATTTAGGTTATAGAAATGAGATCCTTGTAGTAAAATACATACCGCATCCTCAGCGTCGCGATTATCTTCGAACTCTACGAAAGCGAAGCCGGGAGGATTTCTGGCGACCCAAACATTCCTCAAAGGGCCGTAGTATGAAAAGGCATCTTCCAACTCAGGTTTGCTTGCGTTGTTGCCCAAGTCACCAACGTAAACTTTGCAGTCTCCGTGGCGTGACATGATTTCCTGTAACTTTTGTAACGTGAGTAAAATGGTGGCTGCGTAGATTCACCCACGCACTTTTATCCAAAACAACGAGAATGTTATAATACCTGAGTACTTCAGCAGTTAAGTATGCAGTAAAGCTTCGTAGACTTAAAATTACAACATTTGTGAATCACTGTAAGCAGAAATACTAACACAGTGTTTCGCTACCAAGCTAGCAGCGCGTTTCAACTTCAATACAAAATGGCTACCGCGAGTACCGACCGACCGAGCGACTCGTTCCGTTCGTTTTTTGCGTCGAAGTCGCGTTGGTTGGGATTCCGTAGTTTTAGAATTAAAATCCCAAAAGTTTGCTTGTATTCGCCCGCTCGCTCAGCGATGTCGATGTCGCTGTCGCTGATTGGATCGCCAGATGATTACTGCTGTTGCCGCTATAACAACAAATACTAAAAAACAGAATTAAAAGAAAATTAAGGTGGCTCCCATACAACAATTCTTTCAATAACACGTACAAACTTATGAATGCACGTAGTTACGTACATGGAGTGTGAAAGTAGCCGCACCAATAACTTTGTACACAATTTTGCTTTGTAAAATCCCAACTATTCACTCCACACCATCCCTACCATTATATGGTGGTAAAGATCCTTTCGTGCGCGAGTTAGACCCGCACTTGACAGGTCTTATTTTTTTTATTTATTTAGAAAATTAGATTTCAATTAAATTCGTGGTAAATTAAAATTACTTCAAATCACTGCCTTTGTCGAAGGGAAATCCAAGAGGTGTAATAGTTTCTTCATAAAGTGTACCACACGCTGTCCTGGTTTGTGGAATAGTGATATTAATAAAAATTTGTTTCAGGTAAAGAAACCTTAATCGATAGATGCCTCAAAACCGAGGGACACGGACTTTTACCCAGAAACGAGGAAGATCGAGCCACGCTGGCGCAGTGGGGGTTGATAGAGGGGTGTCAGGCTAGCCGACTGTCAGATAGCAAGGTGCCCTTTTAAGGCCTCTAATACTGCTTTACGACTACTATTACCGGCGAGTTGGGATGGTAGTACACGCGAATACTTTTAGGCCACAGACGATTCTATGGTATTATTTATTACAGTAAAACCTTAGCCTATTTAAGTAGTAGTGTAGCTGGATTCTCTATCTCTAAAGCTCGACCATTTTTTGAAGGATTTTGATAAACTAAATCGAAAATTTTACAGTTGACATTTCAAAATTACAATCAAATTCCAAGTAGTAATAGAAGTCAGAGATACAGATTTAATAAATCATCATGAACATCATTCAAAAGCATAAATCCCCATATTTAGGATCTCGCTAACTAAATGGAAACACTGAACATATTTGCGCGCCACTGAACATAGACTTGACAGACCAGCCAGCTAAGGGTCAACATTCATTGCGCTTTGAAGTGGAACCACAGACATTAAATGCAAACACGGTTGTAAGAACCGAGCGCGTTTTTTTTTACTACCTACTCTGACATGTTCATCGTGAAACCGATTCAAAGGGACCGCGCATGGTTGGAAATGCTTCTTTGGACAATTTGCGTTTCTTGGTTGTTCCACAGAAGTCAGCTTTGTTGAAATGTACAGGAACAAATCCTGCTATATTTAGTAGGAAACCAATGTCTTTGTCCAGTGGAATCAATCCATATCCCTTTTAGTATGGATCCTTTCGAAAACTGTATTATATTTATTATAATAATTATTATTCATAGTTCGTAATTATTTATTGCACACAAATATTTAAAACTTAGGTTCATTAAAAGAAAAACTAAGAAATATAAAATGAATGCTTACATAACAATACTAAATAATATCTCACTTATACTTCTTTCTCATAGCATCATACTTTAAAAATGCTTGATATTCACTTTCTTGCATGTCATTTGTGTCTAAAAGTTTCCGAATTGGAAAAGCTTGCAAGCATCATGCATAAGCCAATTCTATAACTAAAAATATTCATCGCAATGATGCAACGCAGAATTATCATTCTTCTGTCAACAAAATCGAATCGTCTAGCGATTCTGCTCGTCGCATATCTTGTTTAATCAACAGAAACATGAGAAAATTAACTTTAGCATGCAACTGTAAGGTTAACGAAAATATAATTTGCTTCACTGTTCATTGAGGGCTACGAAACAGATGACATGAACGGTGTAAAGTGGAAGTATGAAGCAGCAGTGGAAGAAGTCCATGGGAAATATACGCTATCTTTTAACCTATCTCAGTAAAAATGGGAGAAGTTACTCGAAACTATAAATAATTGACTATTTTTTTTTGTATTTCTATATATTTATTGTATTTCAAAAGGAACATTTCTAACATAGACAAAGAAACGCCGTCATTTTGTTTGCAAACTACCTACTCTGCTTGGGTTTTTGCAGTTCATAAAACTGCCCATTCATCAGTAAAACGTAGTAATGACAATTTCGGGTCAAATGGAGATAAATACAGATTCTTGATCAGCGATTTTCGCGCTATTTTTCTGTTTCACCCGTTTCTTCCTAGGCTGCAAACAAAACGGTGACCAAATACGACCCAAGCGCAGTATGAGCCAGAACATTTGGTGTAATACCAGTTAAAATGCAGCGCAGTGGCGTTGGATATGCAGTAATTGCTTAGGTGTTGATTAGAAAACAGACTAACACGCTGTTCAAGAATCTGCAACTGCATTTTAGTCTTATTCGACATTCTAATGATAATCATATAAAAACTACATAAAACGCAGTTCAAGCTTGAAGATTGAAGAGCTGAACGCCATACAATTTTCATGTTACTGCATTTTAGTCTCTTATGTAAACACATACTTTACTACGCAGTAAAGGGTCGGGAAATTGATTTATTTCGTATATATTTATTGCACATAAAACAACGATATAATAAACAGAAAGGACATCTACAAAGGCATGCTTATCTCTAAATAGAGATCTCTTCCAGCAAACAAAAACTCTTGATTTATTAGGCAATTAATTATTGCATAAACTAAGTAAATATCAGAGAAAATTCGCCTTCACGCTGTCAAAAAAATGTAGTGACAAAATTTTAAATATTGCAATTAAAAGTATTTTTTTATTTTTTTCAATCTTTAAACGCGTTTTTCTCAGAAGTGATTTTTGGTCATTACTGCGTTTTACTGGCGGGTGGACAGAAATGCACAGTAAGGCATTTTTATGTTTAATACACGGCTAACATTTAAAACAGCCTGAGAGCGATTGAGCGGTTATGAGCGCAATGCGCCTTTTTATGACAGGCGAAGTAGGTATACTTGATGCGTCTAACTAGAGTACGATCTGTGAGTGGAACGAACGGACGGACGGCTAAAATCTACAAATGGTGACCCATTCATCTATAGAATTTACTAACCAAAATAATGGTGATTTGGCTGGATACGCTGAATTTTTGTCATATATAGTTATTTAATTGTCATCATCAACCCAAGAGGTCGTGGGCGCACAAGGACGGGCGCATCGTCGGTTCTTCGTATTTGATGTTGATAATCTACATGTTAAGCTGGCCGTGATGCTGCGCACGTCCATCATCATCATTCATCATCAGAAAGGCATGTCTGTCCAGAAAAAATATTGATATATTTTTCTGATAAATTCTGCTTCTATGCCATCTCTGCTCATCTCATCCATTATACTTCTACACATTCACTTTCATAATTATCCATCTTGCTTGTTCCGTTGTTCCCTCCCTACCGCACCCATCCACCATGGGTGCGGTAGTAGCATTACTATTTTTAACCTAGAAACACTGGTAAAAAATAACAAAAATCAGAAAATGAACGTAGCGGACGGCCAGCCGTTTGTTCTGCCGTCATGCAATAATTTTTGTCATTCATGAATTCGTTGTTGCAATATATTTTAGCTGGTGTTATCCACAAGAACTCTAATTAAAGTACTGTAAGAATGTGTTAGCATTTTGTTACGGGTTGTTCGTCTTTGTAGTTCTTTATGATTAGTCTGTGACAGGTTCGGTAATGGTGGCCATGTCATGAAAATCCCAACAACCATGGATGATAGCTCCGTATCTCACCACAACGGAGGGCAAGTGGGATCTCAAATCGGTGTCAGTATAAACAACAAGCAAAATGATGAACCTAGTCAAAATGCCTCGTATTCAATACCAGGCATTTTGCATTTTATCCAACACGAATGGGCGAGATTTGAGCTGGAGAGATCACAATGGGAGGTGGACAGAGCCGAATTTGAGGTAAACATTTTTCATAGTTTTTCTTTCTTTTACAACCTTTGAACCTCTGTTTCTTTCACCTGAAGAAGACTAATAGTGGTGCTAGGTGTAATAATGACTGCTTTCTTTTTGTATGCTCTGAATAATAATGTAATTCACTTTTGTCTACTTTTTTCTGAACAGCTAATATTAGCTGTCACCTCAGTTTTTTGTCACTATTTTCAGACTGATCTGCAATAGATTCTGTTGAGTTATTGATTAGATCAGTTTAAATGGCAAAGGTTTTTGAGTAACTCCAGATTTTATGGATGTGGGTAGGTAGTTAAAAAGCTGAGGCTATCCTGCTTGATCTATATTGTATACTGTTTTGTTAGCTCTTTAGGATTATTCAGAATAAGGCATTATGTTGTTCTGGCAAAAGAGTAATTGGTAAATCACATACTTACCTTTATAAATACAAATATTTAAAACAAATTTATAAATATAATATTCTTGTATCTCCCATCACTTGATGTTTACCAGTTCTTCTGAGTTACATTCGTTGATAAGCATATAACATATATTATATTATTATTATTGTAAGTGGTACCTACCTACTTATAAATATCATACACCTTTTCCTACATGGGGTGGCAATGGCAGAATTTTGCCCATATATAGCTGGTTTTTCAATACACCTATTTTCATTAGAAGTAAATGCTAATTTACTATAAAATGGTTTAAGAGACCAGTACTTGCTTTCAGTCATATATAATACCTGCATTTAGTTTTGGACAACAAACAGTAACACACTGTTGTCAGCTGTTTGTTTGTTGTGGGTATATTTTTTTAATTGAGCTAACTAAATAACAACTATGGGGGTTTGGGTTTTGAATAGTGACCCCTGAATTTCATTGTAATGAGGTGTTTAAGGGGTAGCTGGTAGTTACTTTTTATAACAAAGTGCTTTTCTTTAAGCGAGGAAATGCAGTTTTTTTAAAAATAATTATTGAATATTAGAAAATTTCTATGAACAAAATGCAAAAATGAACATAACTAAATATCAATAGAAGAACCCGGCCGAGCGGAGCGTGGTGATGCCATGCAGTTGCATAAAACCGAATTGCTTGTTATAGGTCACTTCCAGTCTGAATTCTAAAGTTAGGATGATGATTATGAGGTGGGACGCCTGCTGATCCACAGGCAGGTGATTGGTCCTCTATTGTGACTATTTCACCCAATTCCCAGTGTTTAGGCACTGGTTACTGTTGTTTCAACAGATGTCCCTCCCCAAATATTCTTATTCTAGGATGTCTCTAAACTTTGAGTTTGACAATTCATCTGCTTTAATGTTATCCATCCCTAGTGTTCGCCATCTTATGTTTGAATACATTACGCATTCTCCCAAGAAGTGCTGGCTACTTTCCTCCAAGCCACAGTGAGGACATGATGGGCAGTCCTGTAAGAGCCTTAATAATGATAGGTGTCTATTTAGTTTACAATGACCTGTCACCACATCTACCAGTATTGCAAAATTTTCCCCATTGAGATTAAGTAAATACTTAGCCTTTTTGGGGTCCTTCCTTAAGATAAATATCTTGGTCTGCCTACAGTCTTTGGTGTTCTTCCATTCTCGCTGCAATAAAATGCTAATCAGCGCTGTTTCCTGCCAGTTCATCTGCTTTTTCGTTACTGTGAATACCTTCATGACCGGGGACCCAAGCAATAATTATTTCTCATGTTCTTCCGAAAGAGTTAAGATTGGCCTAACACTCTTTGTCTAGTGCAGATTTATTCATGGTTGCCTAAGCGCCTTTAAATCTGCCTGACTGTCAGAATAAATTACTACTGTCTTGTTATTGATTTCTGCTGTTTCCCTTAGTGCTTCAGCGCATTCCATTATGGCATAGATTTCCGCTTGCAACATGGTGGCGTATAGCCCCAAAGCAAATGATTTGCTAGTTTTGTGCTCTCTCTTGAGCCATCTGTGAAGCAAGTCACAATTGGTTGGTCTGTTTCTATTTCCCAATTTTCTCTTGTTCCAATATGGATTCGGTATTTCTTATCGAATTGTATTTTCTTCTTTATCATTGCATTCATAGCATTGCCAACTTTCCACTGGCATGATTTCCTGTGTCTATAGAGTTGCCTTTCTTTCTTTGTTCATTTTCATTCTGTACCATTGTTCAGTTGCTGTCAAAGTCAAAGTCAAAGTCAAAGGCATTTATTTGCTGAATATAGGTTACATAGGTGATAAAATTATAATAACGGTCGCTTAGCTATACTCTACCCGAAAGGGTTTGCAAAATTTTGAGTGTTAACAATATAATTTAATTAATTAAAGCATAAAAAATGTCAAGACAGTATTCAAGATTAAATTAGGCTTAAATATAAAATGTCAACACTATCATACATTACACACTGGGTACATATTTAACATTAATTTATTAGGAACCCTAGGCACAGTCACAAGGAAGGAAACTAAAATTTGTCTTGGAGAAATTCACCAAGGCTATAATAGGCTTTTTCAAGAAGAAGTTGTGATAGCCTTTTTTTAAATAAATGGACAACTTGAATTTCTCTAATACTATTAGGCAGATGGTTATATATTATGGGCGCCATTCCAAATATACTTTTATTAAATAAAGCTGTTGAGTGACTCGCAGCACTGATCTTATTTTTATATCTTGCACTGTTAAATTTGCCAAATAAATCATAATTAGTTTTTACAAATAGTACTATCTCTAAAATATATAATGACGGCAATGTGAATAATTTTAGTTTTATAAAATGGGGTTTGCAGGTATCTGTAGATTTCAGTTTACAAATTGACCTGATGCATCTTTTCTGAGCCTTGAAGGCATCAGTTTTGTCCGTGGAGTTACCCCAGAAGATGAGACCATACCTCAGAGCAGAGACAACATATGCATGATATGCAGTTAAGACGGCTTTTTGACTGACAACTTTGGAAAGCATGTGTAAGGCATAAGAAAATGACTTCAATTTAGAACAAACCTTTTCTATGTGGTTTTTCCATGTCAAATGAGAATCTATATACAAACCTAAAAATTTTGTGGAATCAACTTTATTAATATTCTTATTATTGTATTTAATTTCAAGATTATCTAATTCTGGATTATGGTTGTAATTATTTTTAAATGTCATTATGTTCGATTTGTCAATATTAATTAAAAGATTATTAGATGTCAGCCACTCAATCACATGTGATAGTGTACTTGTAATGTCAGATTCCAAAGCAATTACATTATTATTTTTAAATAGAACTGTGCTGTCGTCAGCAAATAATACCATTGTATTCTTAGTTTCTCTAGGCAGGTCATTTATGTAGACTAAAAATAGCAAAGGCCCAAGAACACTACCTTGGGGTACACCATATTTGATAAATCTATCATCAGAAACGTAATTTTGGAGAGTCCTATTATCTTGGCTTAGCCTTGTTACTACGGTCCTCTGCTTCCTGTCACTCAAATATGATTTAATGAGGTTCATCACGTTACCTCTAACTCCATAAGCTTGTAACTTCCCTAATAAAATCGAATGGTTCACATAATCGAAAGCCTTTGTCATGTCCATATATAAAGCTACTGTTAATATTCTTTTATCCAAAGATGTGACTACGTCCGATAAAAAATCATATAGAGCTAAATTTATGTTTTTGTTTTTCCTAAATCCCTTTTGTTCCGACGTAAAGATATTGTTTTTCTCGAAATAATAGTATAGACAATTATAAATAACTTTTTCAAGGATCTTAGCAAATATAGGAATAAGAGCAATTGGTCTGTAGTAGGCCATGTTCTCTTTATCTGTACTTTTATACATTGGTTTGATAATAGATGTTTTTAATTTTTTTGGGAAGGTGCCTTGCTCTATACATAAGTTCATGATGTAGCTCAAAACAGGTGATATAATTTCAGAAACATACTGAATAACTTTAGTGCAAATGTCATCAAAACCGGTACTACTTTTGTTTTTAAGATTTTTTATGATTTTATTTATGTCATAAGTCGTAGTAGGGCTCATAAAAATTGAGTGAACACTGGAGCAAGTTTTTAATGTAGCCGGATTGTTAGGCTCAGTAATTGGCTTAATTTGTTCAATGTAAAAATCATTGAAAGCCTTTGCAATTTCTTGAGGATCATCAATAATCTTATTGTCAAATTTGATTTGTTTTATGTCCTCAATAGATTGTTTATACTTGTTTTTATTGATAATGTTCCAGGTCGCTTTACATTTGTTATTAGAATTTTTTATATAATAGTCATTTTGGGATCTTTGGGTCAGTTTGACTATTTTCCTGAAGCGTTTGGAATAGTTCTGAAAGATGTTCTTGTTTTCTTGGCTGGGGGATAACCTATACTTCCACAGTAATTCTCTTTTCCGCTTAGAGCAACATTTAATTCCATTCGAAATCCATTTAGGCTTCTTTGACGCTGTTACTTTAACTTTGATGATTGGGAAGCAAAGATCGTAAAATAACTTAAATAAATTGTGAAAATTATCAAATGCTTCATTTGCATCTTGGCTTAAATATACTTCGTTAAAACTTAGTTGAGAAATATGTTCTGCAAATTTTTTTAAATTATCCTCATTAATGTCTCTACGCTCAATAAACCAATGGCTAAAACTGCAGTATTCTTTGACCGGACATTTTAAAATTTGTGCTGTATGGTCGGATAAGGCCAATTCTATTACCTTACCCTTGCATCCACGTATGTTGTGACAAAAATTGTCTAGGCAGGTTCCGCTACTTAATCTTGTTGGTTCATTAATAATTAGTTTCAGATTGTATGTCAGTAATAAAGTCTCAAACTCATTAGACCTAGCGTTTCGAGTCAGTCGATCAATATTAAAATCGCCACATAGTATAGTTTTTTTATTTTTATCACAGATTTTTTCTAATAAACTATCCAATTTTTCTAAAAATGCGTTAAATGCCCAAGTTGCTGTCTTAGGTGACCTATAAATACAGATAATATTTATGTTTTGCTCTATTAATTGTATTCCGCAGCATTCAAAGATAACGGGAGTGTTAAAACTATTTAGATTAATTTCCTTGTATCTGTGCCTACTGTTTACAAGAATGCATGTCCCTCCATGCCTATTGTTTCTAGCTGAATAAGTGGCCAATTTGTAATTTTGTACATGTAAAACAGGTATATCGGTTTCCACCATGTTATGCTCAGTTATACATATTACATCGAGGTCCATTTTGTCATTAATTAATTCATTCACATGCAATGTTAAAATGTCAGATTTGTTTATTAAACCATTGATATTTTGGTGAAGTATATTAAGATGAACGAAAAAACTCTGTTTTATTAACCATTGACTCTACATTAACCCCTGACTCTACATTAATTTCTGACTCTACATTAACCCCTACCTCTACATTACTCTACTGTCCTTTTTACTTCTACGTGCAATGGGCTTAGATTGAGCATTGTTAGTAAGAATGCCGTTGGTGTAGACCTCATGGCTCCTGTGATCATAAGACATGCCAATCTTTGTACCTTGCCAAGCTCTTTTTTCATTGTTGCTAGTTCTGTTCTTTTCCACCATACAATTAATCTGTATAGAATCCTTGGTAGAATGATTGCCGTGTAGATCCAATGGACAATCTCTGGCTTCATTCCCCATCTGTTCCCTACAGCTCTCTTGCATTGGAATAAGACTTCTTATGGCCTTAGGGCACTTTAACATTACATGAGTGTGAAACTCCATTCTCCAGTCAAAGGTCACTCCTAGGTATTTAATCTCACGAACTACTCCTAGTCTTGTGCCCTTCAACGTAATGGCAAGCATGTTAATATTCTTTCCGTAGTAGCTTTGTTTTCCCGGGGTTTAGGTCTTTTTCTTGACATCATCGTAAGACCTTCCCTATTGTGTTCTTCATAATATCTCCTATGGTATTTAGCACTTTTCCTATTATAACAATAGTCCCATCATCTAAATATACCTGTATAAGTTATAAGGGAGTCTATAAGAAGACATCACATCAGTGGAGATAAGCATCCACCTTGTGAGTATTCTCTATTTGCTCCGATTGAGTAGCTAGCCCCAGCAAAATATCCAGTGATCAGCGTGTTTTTGAGCATGGTTACCACCCATTTTGCTAACTGTTCATGTATTCAGTCTCGCTTAAGGGTTTCCCCTATTGCTTCCAGAAACATCCCAGGGCAAACTCTTTGTTTTTTAGTGCTCTTTCCACCTTTATTGTTAGGTTGTGTGGAGCTGTTTCTTTTGATTTCCCTTCCATATGTGCATGCTGATTGCAATGGAGGGGAGAGGCACTTTCATTGAGTTTTATTCTTATGTTCTATATTTTCTTCTTAATCACTAGAGAAAATAGTGGACAGACACAATTTTCTCTAGTGATTTCAATATGAAGGAGGACAGATTTTTACACCGGAACAACTTAGCGTCCTGGTAAGATTTCTTTTCTGGTTTTGGTATGAAAGCTGCTTTTACTCTCCTCTAATTAGGAGGGATATATGCAAGTGCTATGCTACTCCTAAATAGTTCTGCTAGATGGTTGCTAATAAATCTGTGAACCTTTTGTAGAAGCACAGGCAAAATGCCATCAGGCCCCGCAGATTTGAATGGTGCAAATGAGTTTATGGCCCTATCGAAGTTTTCTTCTTTTATTATATCTGGTGGATCCTTCCGTGTTTCCCGAGGATCCAATATGTTTCTCTCTTTATATTCTTCGCATCCCGGGAAGTGTGTCTCCAACATGTTGGCTGTGCGCAAAATGCCATCAGGCCCCGCAGATTTGAATGGTGCAAATGAGTTTATGGCCCTTTCGAAGTTTTCTTCTTTTATTATATCTGGTGGATCCTTCCATGTTTCCTGAGGTTCCAATATGTTGTTCTCTTTATATTATTTGCAACCCAGGAAGTGTGTCTCCAACATGTTTGGCTGTGCGCAAAATGCCATCAGGCCCCGCAGATTTGAATGGTGCAAATGAGTTTATGGCCCTTTCGAAGTTTTCTTCTTTATTGATATCTGGTGGATCCTTCCATGTTTCCTGAGGATCCAATATGTTGCTCTCTTTATATTCTTCGCAGCCCGGGAAGTGTGTCTCCAACATGGTTTTCGCACAGCCAAAATGCCATCAGGCCCCGCAGATTTTAATGGTACAAATAAGTTTATGGCCCTTTCAAAGTTTTCGTCTTTTATTATATCTCGTGGATCCTTCCATGTTTCCTGAGGATCCAATATGTTGCTCTCTTTATATTCTTCGCAGACCGGGAAGTGTGTCTCCAACATGGTTTTCGCACAGCCAAAATGCCATCAGGCCCCGCAGATTTGAATGGTACAAATGAGTTTATGGCTCTTTCAAAGTTTTCGTCTTTTATTATATCTCGTGGATCCTTCCATGTTTCCTGAGGATCCAATATGTTGCTCTCTTTATATTCTTCGCAGCCTGGGAAGTGCATCTCCAACATGGTTTTCAACACTGGTCGGGGTTCAGATATAAAGTTAGGTTAGGTTACAATGTTGTGAACAACCCGGAGCCGAGTGAAGCGGAGCGAGCGAGGCGATGTCATGTAGTGCGACACCAGAATGTTTTGTTTGTTGTAGGGCGATGCATTGATTAATTGTTTGTATTTTAAAGGATATTTATGATGGTGTTTTTTCCTCATTTTCCTAGCAAATTATGTAAACATAACCTCAAAACGTACCAAACTTTACAAAATAATTATTTCGAAAACATTTTCTCACTTTTAAAACTATATGGGGGATGGGGGGACCTCCCCCTCCCCCTCCCATTCCCTATACTCTCCTAAATTTAGGGGTCACTATTCAAAACTGATACCACAATGGGTATTAATAAAATGTCACATTTTATAGGGATGGGAATCACTGAATGAACTATTGAAAGTTTGATTGAATGAATAGATTAAGTTTGTGACAACTGAGTTGGTGCATGTATGATGATAACAGTCCTTAAGTTTTCTTTTACAACAAATCAATTTTTGTAATAATTTCTGACTTCAGTAGAAAAAAACTGACTTCAGTAGAACCCTATTTATTACAAAACGTAATATATTACGTCTTGAACTCTTCATTAGTTAAAAATTTCCCTTTATTTTTCCATAACATGATCCCATCATCAGACCCCGACGGAGGTTGATAATTGTTGATAAGTTGTTAAATTGTTCCTCTTCACAACGAGAGTAAATGCATGAGTTACTATGAAAAATACAAAAATCGCTGTGTATGTGCCTATCAGTCGTTCTTAGTTAAATGCTCATCCCTATTTAACGAAATGCCAAACTTGTCACCCCCTCTGTTATTCTGTGTGAACGAATTTAATAAAAATATGATTTTACCTAAAAATGATATTTGAAAGGACAATTCAATTAATTTTTCAGTGGTTGTTAATGTGTGAGTTTTTGAACTAGTAATTATAACTTATTGTCGTAATGGAGTTGCGTGATTCTTTCGGGTGAAATGTAATTCAATGGTCTTTGTTCACTAGGTCATGTATAAAACCACAGACCATATCTATTTATTGAATGTTTTTTTAATCATAGGTATATGAGTTATTCCTTAACCCTTAAAATGGCATAAGAGTAATCAATTTTCATTGGTTTAAGAGTTTATAACCAAGCCATAAGGTTGAAAATATGGTGGCGATATAGTGGACAGAGCCTTACAAAGGGCCCCACTCGGGAACAAACCTGTATTGTATAGTAATGTTTAGAATGTTGGTAGAAATGTAAATAAAACCGGTCAAGTGCGAGTCTAAATCGCGCACGAAGGGTTCCGTACCACCGTTATATGGAAGCGTTGGTGTGGAGTGAATAGTTTGGATTTTACACTGCAAAATATTGTTTACAAAGTTATTGGTGCGGTTACTTTCACACTCCATGTACGTAACCAGGTGCATCCATAAGTTTGTATGTGGTATTGAAAGAATTGTTGTATGGGAGTCCCCTTAAATATTTCTTTTATCCTGTTTTTTAGTATTTGTTGTTATAGCGGCAACATAAATACATCATCTGTGAAAATTTCAACTGTCTAACTATCACGGTTCGTGAGATACAGCCTGGTGACAGACGGACGGACGGACAGCGGAGTCTTAGTAATAGGGTCCCGTTTGGAACCCTTCGGGTACGGAACCCTAAAGATGACGTTTGCTAAGTATATGTAAATATCTACAGTAATAAAGTACTTTGACTTTGAGAATGTTGGTTGCACCGGTTTCTTTTCTAATATAAACCATGAAACACAATATTTGACTGATTTGGACCAGTCATGAGATTTACCTTGGCCTATTGTATGATACCTTATGGCCAATTTTAATTCAAACTTGAATCCATAATAGATAACAAATGATGACTTTGCCAATAACTCGTGTTAAAGAACGCATACAATACTTTTATGGTACCTACCAATAATTGGATTTGGTTCCTTGACGTCGAGTGCCGAGTATGTAGCCTCTATGTCGAGTCCCGCCACGTCGAGTAGGCTCTGGATCATTATGCTCACTTATACTCATTTACTAAAATAACTAAAAGCGAGATTTTATAGATTCGACGTCCATGCTATTCGACGTGGCGGGATTCGAAATCAAAGATCAAATCAATCATTTTATTATGATGATATGAAGACCCTTGAATGAATTCATCTATGTAGATTCTAGCTTAATATTGTTATACTTATCCTTATTAACCCACTTACGCCTACTGTGTCGTAATCAATTTCATGGTATTGGAACCTCAAGTGTTAATGTTTCAAATCGCTATCCAATTTTCAGTAGTCCCAGAATATAGCCGATTACTTATATTAAATTAAAAAAAACAAACATAGGAAACATCAAGTTAAATAAACAGTTTTCTTTGATTTAATGCCATGTCGTGATTATCTTCCTGATGTCGTAGTTAACCACTACAATTATTAGAAATTGTCCTCAATCCTAGTTGGCATAGTTATTCACTTTTCTGAATGGTAAATAGTTTTGAAACTTGACTATATATGATACCTTTGGGTGTAGTCTTAAAATCGACAGCCAATATTTAAGTTTTGACTCCCAAATATGTTAAATGTTTACCAAATTTGGTGCCCCCATGTGTCTTTTACAGAACCGTATTGGTTCCGAATACTAAAGTTAGGTTTGTTAGATCACAACTTAATATATCCTGCACCCGTAGCATGCCGAGCGCGGGGGGAGTTTTGTCGCGAAAGGTGAGGGACGGAGCTTTGTATAGCGCATAGCTCTGTCCCTCACGTTCCCGCGTCAACACCCCCCGCGGGGTCGGTATGAAGCGAAGCAGAGCGGAGACAGGTGACTACATGGGGTCACCTGTCTCCGCTCTGCCATTGGGTGTAAAATATTGGTTAACCTTTAGTTAATTTGGGATGAAACTGAATATTTGTGGATGTAACTTTTTACTCAATTGGAAAACAGTTCATTATAAGTCGTTAAAATCTCCCATAGGGGGGTGGAGGAAGGGGTATAGTTTTGATTTTTTAACACCACATCCAATAGAAGGGGAGGCCAAGAGGGGATTTCGTGAGACTCGAGTTTCTTTCTCACTTCTTCTTCTCTCCCATATATTAAGATATGGGAGATACATTACACCCTGTATAGTAATTCCACGATATCTGAGCTTTCCACCTGGTGCCGCGTCGTTAGGGCAGCAAACAAGAATTATTATAAAAACAAATAACCCGACTGCATTTTCTTTCAATACCACATATAATCTTATGAATGCATCTGGCTGGATACATACATGGAGTATATAAAAAAAGTTTTTAAGACATTCAGTGGTGGTCATATAATTACAGACACTGAATGCATATTAAAATAACTATTCCTCTCTCTATTTTTTATCAGACTATTATTGGAACTTGCAACACAATTAAAAAAACCCGCTAAGAACTAATTTACAGCAACTAATTTAACTCTATTTGTTGATAATGTTCTTACTGCTCTGGATAAGGGTGAGGAGGTACACTCTATATACACGGATTTCAGTAAAGCGTTTGACGTAGTAGATCATAATATTTCATTAGCTAATCTGAACAAAATAAGTACTCATGCTTCTCTTCTTCCTTGGTGCGAAAGTTACCATGAACAACGTTCACAACTAGTTGTCTGTTGTGGTTATAAGTCCGATATACACACGATTTCGTCAGGGGTTCCTCAAGGATCGCATATTGGTCCCTTATTCTTTATTATATTCATAAATGACCTTCACCACTTTATTCAACATTCTAATCTTCTGTTTTATGCCGAAGATCTTAAACTTTATCTTAATAATAACTCTTCCAATGATGCTCTTAAGTTACGAAATGACCTCAACAATCTTTCAAAATGGTGTTATAAAAACAAAATGAATCTCAATGTTAAGAAGTGCTTTCACATAAACATTGGTCATAAACTTATTCCAACCACCTTTAATTACAAGATTACAAGATGAGGAACCCCTGACGTAAGTAAATTCTACGCGTGATCTTGGTTTTATTATTGATAAGGCTGGTAAATTTAATAATCATATTGATCACATTGTTAAGAAAGTTAACAAAGCACTTGGTTTTGTAATTCGTAAAGCTAAAATTTTCAAAGAACTTACGACTGTTAAGTTTATATACTGCTTATGTTCGTAGTACACTAGAATATTGTACAACTGTCTGGAATCCGATGTGCAACTTGCACAGTGAGAGATTAGAGCGAGTCCAAAAACGTTTCTTATATCATCTAACATACTCACAAAACAAGTGCAAACAACTTCGATCTTATTCTGAAAGAACCGTACTTTAAATTAGAAAAACTTCAACAGAGACGTACTCGCTCCGACCTTCTCTTCCTTTTTAAACTCCTTAATAATAAAATAGGCTGTTCTCCTTTGATTAACACATTTTCAATCCATGTTCCACGTCCTGGTATCAGACTACGTAATTACACTCCTTTTGTTCGTCCCACATCCCCTATTGCCAGATTAAGCGATGTCTTTAAAGATAACATTGACTTGATCTGTACCATTATTTTTAAAATTATTTTTTTTATTGTGCGCGCATCTTGAGGATTTGCGAATGCTCATGTTACCTATGTTCTTTTTATTTTAAGCACTTTAAGTTGTAAAATCTTTTTTGTGTGCCAAATAAAAACAAGCAAACAAACAAGAACGCCCCAATATTTTAAACATTAAGCTTTGGTAATAAAGTCCAAAATCAGTGAAGATTTGTGGGATGTTTTAGCGGATTTTGTATCTAGATGACTTAAATATATGTGTAAGTGTTAATTGTGTGATGTTAAAACAAAATATTATCAACAAAACTTGTCTGGTCCTAATCTTTTATTCGGTTTATCCTATTTGCAAGCAGTATAAACATAACAAGTTATGGCCATATAATTAAAGACACTCCATTTGCTTAGAAGAAATTAAATATATAGGTAAATATTACACTGCACATCAATAATAATTATTTGCACAGCAAATATACTGATTTTCACAGAAAATATCAGGGCAAAATACTGCGGTAGCTTAGGTGAAGGGTAAAGGGGGTGAGCCAAGCGAAGCCCCCTTTATCCTTCGTATTAGGTTGAACGTGTAAGGACAACAAAAATACTCAAAACAAAAAGTATTTTTGCTGATCCTTTTTTGCTGTGAAAATCAGTATTTTTGCTGTGCGATTAAATACTAGCCAAAAATATATTGTTATTATTAAAATTATCTTTATTCCACAAAATTCCTAACACATTAAATACACAATTAAAAACAATAAAACTTTCCGGTAGGTACATATCAATATTTGGTCACATGTCCTTTGGCAGAAATAAGAGCGCGAAATCTCTTGGGCGTGGAAGTAATCAATTTTGTACAAGCTTCTACCGGAATTTGCTCCCATGCTTCTGTAAAAGCCGTGTAAAGTTGATCGACGTCTGATGTCGCTTTGTCGCCACTGTCTTCCTCACATGGTACCATATTTTTTTTAATTGGATTTAAATCCGGACTATACGGGGGCCAAGCCAAAACTGTCACACTTTCACTGGTTCCTTAAGAAATATTTTACTACTTTTGCAGTGTGTTTCAGATCATTATCCTGTTGGAATGTCCAAATGACTGGTAAATTTTGCTCGGCATAGGGCAGCATGGCTTGTTCTCATATATTCTTGTACTTGAATGAATCCATGTCAGCTTCTATTTTCCTGACAGGTCCAAGACCTGAAAAACAACCCCTCACTAATATTTCCGCCCCACGTTTGACTACTTTCTTGGTATACTTTGGATCAATTTCTTTGTTCTGGGGGCGTCTAACATATTGTTTTCCGTCACAATTAATCATATTATTTTTTATTTCATCAGAAAAAAACACGTATCCACTCTTGTTCAGTCCAGTGTTCATATTTATTAGCAAAAGCTAATCTTGCCTTAACATTTTGCTTTTAAAAAAGTGGTACCTTCCGAGACCCTTCCATACAAGTTAGTATTTTTCTTCTTGCAGACACACCTTTTGACCCTCCTGCACCAAACAACTCCGAACGTATCGGTTCTGATCCCTTGAACGGATCTTTTTTTCCCAACAATACCATCTTATAGTCTTCCCGCAGATTGGTTTCCGTGGTCTCGGTTTTATAGGTACGTTTTCGGTCGTGTTAAACTTCTTGAAATGTTTGATGGCATTCATAACCATGTCCTTAGAACAGTTCAATTGTTTGTTATTTTTCTGTATGTTCAACCTTTCATATGAAAGTTCAAAATAAACTTCCTAGCGGACGAATCGCAGCATTTTTTTTCCATATTGATTTTGATTGGTTTAAAAAAAAACGCTTTAATTTAAATGAAAAAAGTTAGATTTTATAGGTTATATCCACCGTTTCATGAAAATACGCGGTAAAACAGAAAGTAGTTTTCTTTTCTTTATCTACACACATATCATAAACCCTCTTTACTGCTCCAAAAACCGCACGTTACGATCAGCATTATGATATACTACTTGGTAAAAACTCATTTCTTATCTGAATATTGACACATTATGACCATAATGTATCAATATTTCGACATAGGACATTCGAATTTCGAACGCCGACGCCCGCCTGCGTGCCGCCTCTAGTTTGTCTGTGAAGTTGGTACTACTGAACAAGCTAAATAAGTGGAGAGCAATTATCAATGCCACAATGCCAGTCGAACATGGGGTCCCTGAAAACATCAAGTACGTAACTGTACATAATTAAGCATTATGTATCAATCACATAAACTATTTTTTTTTTTGAACACAGCTTTAACTGTCTTTTATTAGCTGGCCAGCTACAAGTACGTAAAAAAAACTGTTACCTTCCCACAATGAGTGTCTAAACTACTAACGAACACAACAATTTTTTGTCTCAAATTTTAAGAATACAACGTCATGTATTTTTTATAACAATTACGTCAATTACACTAGATTAAATATCTATTTTAGTTAATAGCAATACCATAATTATGTTTTTGGTGGTCAATGAGGGAGTGTCTTTAATTATGTGACCACAAAGCTGTGTTATATGTCGCAAAAAATTGGCCATTATATATTTTTTATTTTGATATTTCCAGTGTCACTCTCACAGTTGAGTTGAATCTATCGACACCTCTTAAGCTAAAATCTAGCAAGCCGTTTAAGGTACAGAAGGTGCCAAAGAAATATACATGTCACCGTAAGATAGTCAAAACCGTTAGTTGATAAACTAACGCGTTAGTTGATCAACTATCGACAGTTAGAAACCAGATCGACAGGGTTTAGAATTTACGTTTATTTTGTTCTTACATGTCAACCTAACACGAAAACTATTCGGGGGCTTCGCTGCGCTCGCCCCCTCTAGTCTTCACCTAAACTACTGTAGTGTTTAACTGGTACAGACCTATCAACTTAAGCTGATACTTGCATTTATGTGAGTGATCGCCAAAAGTACAGTTAGTAAAACACATACAAATAAAATCAATGTTTTATTTAAACGAAGTCCATAAAACACAATGTTACCAACTGTCCAATTCTCGACCTCATAATGACTGAATCTTATAACTCTTCTACTCCGCTCATTGCATCTTCATCTTCACTCTCGTCTGATGATTCATCAGAGTCAGAGCCTGTGTTAATAATTAATCGTTCCGTTATATCGTCGATTGTAGGAGCCATTAGCAGCAGCCAAGAGCAGTAGGAACCATTTCACTAATATTTCAAACACAATCAATCACATAAAATTACACGTCTATCTGCTACCAGTACCGGAGGTGAAGTGAAGTATGTGAGCGGGCGGCAGGGAAGCGGTGCGTACACACGACACTCACACAAATGCAAGTATCAGCTTAAGTTGATAGGTCTGTATGGTTTATTATTTAAGGGTTTTAATCGTTAGTCAACTAACGCGTCATATAGTAAGCAGTACGCTACAGTTTACTATCTGTCGATAGATGACCAACTAACGAGAAAAAAAACGTTAATTTATCAACTAACGGTTTAGACAATCTTACGGTAACATACATACATACACTCGAAAAACATAACCCTCCTTCTGGCGCAGTCAGGTAAAATTAGTCCATACAATTGGGATTTACATGTGCGCGTCAGACGTATCATTAACTTACCATATCGTAGTCTGACGTGCTCGAGAAAATCCCACTTGCATGGACTTATTTTTTGTTAACTGAAATCGCTAATGCAAATCTACCTAAAATAATTTAAAAGCGGCGGTAGTCCCATACCACGTCAAGTTCACATAATGTGTCGTGAGCTGTGCATTTGGATTATAGCGGATAGCCAACTGAGAGGTATATGTTCAACGGTGTAAAAAACAATCCAAAGAAGAAGAGCCCAAAACCCTTTCATTCACACCTCCACCCCATTTTGCAGGCGCGGATCGCCTTCCTACAAGGCGACCGCAAGGGCCAGGAGAATCTGAAGAACGACCTCGTGCGACGGATCAAGATGCTAGAATACGCGCTCAAGCAGGAGCGCGGAAAATTCCACAAGCTTAAGTACGGAGTGGAGCTGCAGCAGGGAGACGTGCGCCCGCCGCCGGAGGACGCGCCGCCGTCGGACGCAGAGCCGCCCGAGCGCACGCAATGGAAGCAGGGCCGCAACCTGATCAAGCAGTACCTACAGGTATACTATCCGCCAAAGTTAGTAGAATAGAATAGAATAGAACTTTATTGCATTGAAAACAAATCTTATGGGCTACCGTACATCCCACAAAACCAATTGTGTGTATGGTTTGTCTGTGGGTCGGGAGTCGCACTTCATATAAAGATTAACTTAAATTGACGATTAGGTATACATATCTGAGAAGGAACAAGTATCGTTGAGTTGTTGACACAGAAATGTTCGAATACAATTATGATGACATATGACTATTACTAGGCACCCGCGAGGAATCTGATTTCCCCTCACTCTCTCGCTCGGTCTCGCCCTCGACGCGTCAGTACATGTCGGTTAACTAAAGCTGGCACGTTCAACACCATCAATAATAGTCTGTCTGTCTCTCGCGGGCGGTCCTACTCATGAGTATGAAGGGGGCAGTTATTGTTTTGCTTTTGCTACTGCTTATAAATATAGTGATCTTTTTTGCATTCGTGTCAATCGACGCGCGTTATTGTGACTATCTATTTCGAGGTTAGAATAAAATCATAACTTTTTAAACATACTGTATATAGTGAAATTGTATTAGGGAGACTGTGAACGTGCCAGCTTTAGTTAACTGACCTGTAGGACAGTGACCGGATGCCATGATGTCATCAGAGCGAGGTGCCTAGTTAACTTTGGCTTGTAGTACTTACTTATTGACAGCATAAATAGTTTTATACAGGCACATACATTGCTTCTGGCCCTACACTAGGACACCCTACACTGTGTTTTGGGAACAAGAAACAGCGACGTCACCCACAAATAAACAGTCAAGACTTGGGGATATTTTTTTGCTGTTACCAGCCGAGATTTGAACCCAGTTCCTCTAGCTTGGGAGGCAGAACCTCGAACCGCTGCGTCACAGAGGTCGTCATCAACCAGCCCACATTCGCTGTGTTCGGTATAGGCCCCTTGGTAAAGACCACGCCATCTACTCTGGTCCTGAGCTACATAAGATTGAAAATATTAATACTTACCTCCGGGCAGCTCCTGAATAAATATTCCATGTGGAAAGTCACTGCAGCAGAGAACAACCGGTAAAATAAAAAAATATTTAATAGAACAGCATAAACTGATGCAATCAGAGTTACCTGACAACCACCAATAGTGGAGAGGAGATATTTATTAAGCTTTAGCTGTTATTTCTAAAGACATCGGGGGAGGAGAAGACGATATTCAAACTAGACATATTATACCACTCTGCAAAGGTGGTGTAATAGATCTTAAGTCTCTTATTACTCTTATAATTACACCAAATTCTCTCCCACAGGAAATCGGCTACACGGATACTATACTGGACGTGCGCTCGAACCGGGTGCGGACTCTTCTGGGCCTCAGCACTGAGGAGCAACAAGAGGACCCGAGCTACCGGAGCCACGAGCGCTGCGACAACCGACACATGAACCGCAACAAGGAGGGATACGGAACAGGTACGCCTCTAATGCTAAGTATACAAATAACTATTTCATCACATCTATTTGAAAAGAGCTTGTTTTTATGTCCCAGTAAACAGGGAGAAAAATAGTACTTTGGGAGACAAAACTAACTTTTTAATTTGTGTTGCCAGTATAGAAGAAATAATCACTTTCACTACTTTCTAATTGGTGCTCCAATCACCAAATATTGATCTTGAAACGCAGGGCAAGTTAAAAAATAAGTTTCTGCTTATTTTTTTTTAATTAGCGTTTTCAACACAGTAAATAAATCACTACATTCTATTTGTCAATTCCAGCCAGTTTAAATATCGATTTCGAAACACTGACCATTTTTTTTTTGAAATAAATTGCTTTGGCCGCTCATTATACCGATTACAATTCATCCACATTACACAATCTCTACATTCGCTACACATTTGCACATTTGTGCAAATGTGATCAAACTGAAGAAAACGAAGAATAAAAATGTGACTTTGATTTATCGCTGTGAATAAAGTCTACCAGAAAATTCTAAAACATAAATTTAATAAAGAATCACGACAATAGTGCGTACATGCCGCCCGAACCAGAAACCATTTTAAAATGGATTGCTGAGCACCCGAAAATAGAATGGCACTCTTCGACGTTGTCGTTTCTTTGTACTAAGTGCGATGTTCGTTTTCATTTGAATAATTCGACTTTAGACAGATACATTCAAAATGTAGATCATCGTGGCTTGGCTTACTCAATGAAAAAAAACAAAAGGTCGGTTTTTAATTCAGCCTTATTTAACCCCTTAGTTACCCACCGGCACAGATTACTAAATAGTTACTTTACTAAATAGTTACTACGTAACAGATACTTCACTCAGTAGGAAATTTCCAATACCTACTGCTATAATAGCCTACTCCGTCGCGTCAGCAACCGTTGCATGCTAAAATGTGCCTAAATGCTCAAGCGTACAGTTGTGATCGCCTCGCACCGCGCGATCTCACACTAATCGCAGGGCTGCCTCTTCGATAAAAATAAATTAACATGACTTTTTGTGTCTATGTTATTAAGAACTGTGAATATGTTCTGTCTATAGTTGGTAGTTTAAAAATGTTCTCCGTATATATAAAATAGTAAAATATGACAGTTGCATAAACTACCTACTAAGTAAAAAATAGTAATATATGACAGTTGCATAAACTACCTACTATTTTACAAATGTCATAAAACCGAATCACCCGTGTTTGTTTGTAATTTACGTTTACATCACATAAATAATCTAAGGTTGGAAGTTTGGTAGTAGGTATAGTAGTAGTCATCCACGGCGGCGCGTGACGTAGCTATCTGCATCTTTGTCTTTCAGCAGAGAGCCCCGATGAAATAGAAGGATGCAAACAGCTACGTCACGCGTCGCCGCCGCCGTGGATGAATACTACTATTTTGCGCCAAATGACCTTATGACATTTCTATGTAACAAAAATATGTAAATCTGTGTCTGAAAGGCAAGCTCATGCTTAGTACCTCCTTATCTATACCTATTAAAAATAATTTTGAAACGACAAAAAATAGTAATAGTATCACTTACCTTTCTTCGTTGAAAGGTAAATGGAAAAAGGTGAGGTGTTTGTGCCTTCTGTTATTGTATATGCACCCATCTACAGCACAAAAAGAAGGCATCGCAGATACTCGTACGATACGAACACAGTTCAAAACGTGCGTGCGCTTGGCTTGCGACAACCATACTGATTTGGGCAGCCGGGCCATAGCCGGGCTGCCCGAGAGCTCGGGCGGGCGGTAGGGTAGCGCGCAAGTACATGCAGTGACGGAGGCCTGCCACCGGCGTTAGCTAACGCCATTTTTCCGTTTTTTTTTTTTTTTTTTTATGTAGCCTCCACGGTGTCCCACTGCTGGGCAAAGGCCTCACCATTTCGAGTCCACACATCCCTATCAGTAGCTGTATTGACCCACCCTGGCTGAAACTTATCCAGGTCGTCCCTCCATCTCCTTCTGGGCCTTCCCCTACGCCGGTGTCCGTCTGTGGGCACCCATTCAGTTGCTGTTTTCGCCCATTTGTCGGGGTGCATTCTACAGACATGTCCGGCCCAGGTCCACTTGAGCTTGGCAGTCTGAACTCCTACATCCGCGATCCCAGTTTTTGAGCGCAGTGTGGTGTTTCGGATGCGATCTGTGCGTATAACACCCAGAATACTGCGCTCCATCGCTCGTTGGCACACCTTGAGTTTGGACTTCTGACGTTCGGTCAATGACCACGTTTGTGCGCCGTAGGTTAGGATGGGTAGGATGCACATGTCGACAAGTTTGCGCTTCAGGGTCAACGGAAGGTTGCCCTTCATCAGCTCCTTCATGGACCAGTAGCTCTTCCAGGCGTTCGAAACACGTCGTTCGATTTCTTTGTCCTGCCTGTTTTCGAACGACACTATCTGGCCCAAGTAGGTATACTCGTCGACGTATTGTATGTCCTGCCCATCGACCACTACCTTACGCTTTGCGCCGTTAGTCATGAGTTGGGTTTTTGACCGATTCATCTTCAGTCCAACCTCAAGGCTTGCAGTGCTCAGTTCTTGGAGCATTATCTGGAGTTCTTGTGGTGATGACGCGAACAGCACAATGTCGTCGGCGAACCGAAGGTCTTTCAGCCTTCGGTCGCCGACGGCAATGCCCTTGTCTTGCCACGAGACTGTCAACTTTTTGAAGACCTCTTCAAGGGTACTCGTGAATAATTTCGGAGACAGAGGGTCTCCCTGTTTTACACCTCTTTCTATTTGGAATGACGGCCCAGGGGATGTAAGTTTAATATTGGCTGTACTATTGTTGTACACGGCTCGAATAATGCTGATGTAGGTGGGGCTGATATTTTGGTTATTAAGTGCGGAAAAAATGGATGAGTGTGAGATGCTGTCAAAAGCTTTCGAGTAATCTACAAAACCTAAGTAGAGTGGCTTATTGAACTCATTGTGTTTCTCTATAATCTGGTTTAATGTCTGTAGGTGGTCAGTTGTAGAGTAGCCGGGTCGGAAACCAGCCTGCTCAGGTGGCTGTTTGGAGTCTAGTTGATCAGTGATGCGGTTCTGTATTGTTTTTATAAATAACTTATATACATGAGACACTAAACTAATAGGACGATAGTTCCCAATGTCCGACCTATCGCCCTTTTTGTGGAGAAGAATTATATTAGAATGGCAAAAAGTTTCTGGGAGTTTACCGGTGAAGAGAATTGAATTACAGAGGTTGGCTAAATGGGGGAGCAGAACGGGCTTTCCAACTTTCAGCGCTTCCGTCGTGATACCATCCTCCCCTGGGCTTTTGTCGTACTTCATGCTTTTTAGGGCCTGATGCACTTCATAGCCACTAATGGGTGGGACGGTGTCTGTAGTAGGACGGGGATACTCGGCGCTGGAAGTGTGGTCCGTTTTGGAAGAGTCTGAATATAGCTTTTTATAAAAACTGGTGCATATATCCATTACTCTATCTCTGTTCCCTTGTTTCTTCCCGCTGTCATCCATTAGTGACGTTATCCATGTTTTTCTATTGGTGGTACCTTGTTTGGCGACACGTAGAGATGTATTCTTTAATATTGCTATTTCGACCAGCTTTGTATTGTAGTTTCTAATGTCGGTACGGATGCTGCGTTTGACTTTTCGGTCTAGGGTGTAGTATTCAGGTGAACATTTGGGTAACGATTCTCTTTGGTCTAATAGTGCTTTGGTTCCTTCCGTTAATTTATTATTGTTTCTTCTTACTGTCTTAATATTTTTAGAAGACGATTTTATAGAATTTATTATATGTGAGTATTGTATTTCTGGATTATCTATGTCTGTATTGAGGCCATTGAAATAGTTTTTAAGCTCTAAATTGAATGTTTCTGAATTGTTGTAAAGTGTGTGTTTATTTATTCGTCTTATTTTAGGTTTAAATATGATTGCACGTTGGATTTTTGTGTCCAGATGTACCCTTGCGCGTAGGGCTCTGTGATCGGAGCAAACTTTAAATGTACTAATTACTGAAATGTCTTTGATTACGGTTTGTTTTGAAGAAAGGATGAAATCTATTTCGTTTTTGGTTTGGTTGTCTGGTGAAATCCAAGTCCAGCGACGTTGCGGCTTTTTAAAGAAATAACTGTTACTTATTTGGAGGCCTTGTCCAAAGGCAAACTGGAGCAAACGGGAACCACGCTCGTTTCGGCGCCCAAGCCCGTGTGGTCCCATTAAGTCTTCGTTATCTCCAGCCTGCCTTGGGCCAATTTTCGCATTAAAGTCACCGAGGACTATATTCCAAGTACCTCGGTGCTCATCGCAGGCCTGATTAATAAGGTCATAGAAGTCTTCTACTTCGTCGTCGCTGGAAGAGGATGTTGGTGCATATACGTTAATTATGGTTATGAATTTACTATCAGATACACGGAATTTAAGGACAGCTACTCTTTCTGAGTAGCCAAAGAACTCTATAATGTTGTTCTTCCACTTCTTTGCCACCAGAAAACCTACTCCATACTGGCCACCGGTGGCATCGAAGTGGTAGAATATAGCGTCGTCTCTCTCTGTAGTGACCTCCCCTGGTCTTCTTGTTTCTGATAGGCCTACAATATCCCATTTGACGTATTTTAGCGCATTCTCCAGCTCTACGAGGCGTTCTTCTGTCATTAGTGTCCGGACATTGTAGGTTAGTATGTTGAGTATATCGGAGTCCATTTGGCATGCTGTGGTCGGCTGACGGGTGATCGTTCCCGCCCGGAGATTCTTCGCACCCCTGCCTCCGGGGCTAGTCCTGCTACCGTCGTCACCGGCGTCGCCCCTGGAGGCGCCGGGCACTAGGGGCCGTGGTTGTGTGTGTGCTCTCATGGTGGATGGACCATAATCCCACCACGCTGGTCCAATGCGTGTTGGTGGGTATTTCGCCAGAGCCTCGTTCGTTTGTCAGCAGGACGACCACGTGCAGGTGAGGTTAGCTTGGGCTCCAAAGTTGTTGTGAGGAACCCTCCCGTCCCTGAGGAACCCTCCCGTCCATTTTTCCGTTACAGGTTTTAAATTTTATTACCATGGCGTAGGGTTCAAAATCGCGATCCGTCGCAACTACCCTCGGTTTTTGAGTAGTTTATTTTTGGTAATGTGCAATATACCTTGGTCTCAAGAAAACAACCCAACGTTCAGGATTTTTTCGAAAAATATTGTTGCCGGTTAGTTGCTTTACATGCTAATTCGGACGCTCCCAGGTGAGCCTTTTTTTAAATACTTAAACAAAAGAAGAAACAAAACATGAGAGCTCTGGATTTCTTTGTACGAAACCACTGTTTTTTTTTGTTAGAAATGTCTTGCATTTTATAGTTGGATACTTGCAGTAGATCTTATTTGATTGCATGCAAGTTCCTGGAAGTTGTTAACGGGAATATTGTTTCTCAGGTTGTTATAAACTGTATGGGCACTTTGTGGAATAATTCCATCAAATTTTAAACTAATGTAAATAATGTCTTGATGATGTGTATGGATGTAGCTGCATAAATGATTTCCGCAGGACGAATGATAAAAAACTTTTTCCCGTCTTTGAAACATGAAACATATTTGGCTCAGGGAATTCACCGTGTAGCCCGGCTATGGCCCGGCTGCCCAAATCAGTATGGTTGTCGCAAGCCAAGCGCACGCACGTTTTGAACTGTGTTCGTATCGTACGAGTATCTGCGATGCCTTCTTTTTGTGCTGTAGATGGGTGCATATCCAATAACAGAAGGCACAAACACCTCACCTTTTTCCATTTACCTTTCAACGAAGAAAGGTAAGTGATACTATTACTATTTTTTGTCGTTTCAAAATTATTTTTAATAGGTATAGATAAGGAGGTACTAAGCATGAGCTTGCCTTTCAGACACAGATTTACATATTTTTGTTACATAGAAACGTCATAAGGTCATTTGGCGCAATTATAGTAGTATTCATCCACGGCGGCGGCGACGCGTGACGTAGCTGTTTGCATCCTTCTATTTCATCGGGGCTCTCTGCTGAAAGACAAAGATGCAGATAGCTACGTCACGCGCCGTCGTGGATGACTACTACTATACCTACTACCAAACTTCCAACCTTAGATTATTTATGTGATGTAAACGTAAATTACAAACAAACACGGGTGATTCGGTTTTATGACATTTGTAAAATAGTAGGTAGTTTATGCAACTGTCATATATTACTATTTTTTACTTAGTAGGTAGTTTATGCAACTGTCATATTTTACTATTTTATATATACGGAGAACAATTTTAAACTACCACCTATAGACAGAATATATTCACAGTTCTCAATAACATAGACACAAAAAGTCATGTTAATTTATTTTTATCGAAGAGGCAGCCCTGCGATTAGTGTGAGATCGCGCGGTGCGAGGCGATCACAACTGTACGCTTGAGCATTTAGGCACATTTTAGCATGCAGCGGTTGCTGACGCGACGGAGTAGGCTATTATAGCAGTAGGTATTGGAAATTTCCTACTGAGTGAAGTATCTGTTACGTAGTAACTATTTAGTAAAGTAACTATTTAGTAATCTGTGCCGGTGGGTAACTAAGGGGTTAAATAAGGCTGAATTAAAAACCGACCTTTTGTTTTTTTCATTGAGTAAGCCAAGCCACGATGATCTACATTTTGAATTTGGTGTTAAAATGGGCGTTCCACAAGGTTCCATATTAGGCCCTTTCTTATTCCTGGTATATATTAATGATCTGCCTTTCATGGTGGAGAAATTAACTGACATAGTGTTGTTTGCTGATGATACTTCACTGGTCTTCAAAATTGAAAGACAAAAAGGAGAATTTGATGATGTTAATGGTGTATTGTCTTTAACCTTGAATTGGTTCACAGTTAATAATTTATTGTTAAATGCTGGTAAAACCAAGTGTATCAAATTCTCACTTCCAAATGTCAGGCAAGTTGAGACCAGTTTAGTGTTAGACAACAGCACGTTAGAATTAGTAAATGATACGAAGTTTCTTGGAATAACCATTGATAGCAAATTGCAGTGGGGACCCCACATAGATAAATTGGCTGGTAAATTAAGTTCTGCGGCTTACGCTGTTAGGAACATCAGACAAAGCACGGATGTGGCTACATCTAGGCTAGTATATTTTAGTTACTTTCATAGTGTGATGTCCTATGGTATCTTGTTGTGGGGGAAAGCAGCGGATATTCAAACTATTTTTATTTTACAGAAAAGAGCTATTCGAGCAATTTATAATTTAAAACGAACAGACTCCTTAAGAGAGCTTTTTAAAGAAATTGACATACTAACAGTAGCTAGTCAATTTATTTTCGAAAATATAATGTATGTACGCAAGAACCTTACAACATTTTCCAAACTTAGCGATAGCTGTAATGTTTACCTAAGAAATAATCACAGACTATGTGCGCCCCGTTTTAGACTCGCGAAGGTTAGCAATTCTTTCAAGGGTCAGTGCATTCTCTACTACAATAGGATACCTCTGGAGATTTTGAAATTGCCATTTGAGCAATTTAAAAAGCATGTTAAAGCGACTTTGTCGAAAAAGGGATATTACAATGTTCAAGATTACTTAAATGACAGGACTGTATGGGGTTAATCTGGCTCAACACAGACCTTGCTGTTAATAATTTTGTAATTATTTATTCCAGCTTATTAAATAAAAATAAATCATAATTGTATTAGTTAAGCACAACCTATTTTTAAAAGAGATCTAAAAATCAATCTGTGGGAGTTTCTACGCCCTTCTTCTTCCACAGTGGTCCAATGTAGAGAAGAGGCAAAAAATGACGTTTGCTAAGAATATGTAAATATCTACAGTAATAAAGTACTTTTGAGTTTGAGTTTGAGTTTGAAATGTATCTGTCTAAAGTAGATTTATTCAAATGACAACGAACATCGCACTTAGTACAAAGAAACGACAACGTCGAAGAGTGCCATTCTATTTTCGGGTGCTCAGCAATCCATTTTAAAATTGTTTCTGGTTCGGGCGGCATGTACGCACTATTGTCGTGATTCTTTATTAAATTTATGTTTTAGAATTTTCTGGTAGACTTTATTCACAGCGATAAATCAAAGTCACATTTTTATTCTTCGTTTTCTTCAGTTTGATCACATTTGCACAAATGTGCAAATGTGTAGCGAATGTAGAGATTGTGTAATGTGGATGAATTGTAATCGGTATATTGAGCGGCCAAAGCAATTTATTTCAAATTTTATTTTCTGAAAATGAATGCATTACTACCTCGAAAATCAAACTACGATTTAGACTATTATTAAACGATTTATTGGTGAAAATAGTAAAGTTCCGATATTTAATTAATTTCCGGAAATTGAATACAGCAAAAAGTCAAGTCCATATTTTTGTTTTCGTTGAGATCCAAGATATACCGCCCACTGCTTATTATAACTTAACTAACTCATTTTCTCATAGAGGGTGGTAGAAAGTAGAGTGTCCACCTCAGAAGTAAAAACTATTTTAAACTCGAATGATGTACTTTGAGTCCCTCGCTACTCTCAGGATTCCACTATAGGATCCCTTGGTTAGCTCGGGATTCAACACTAGAATCCTTTGCTCCGCTCTGGATTAAAAAAACACTCGCCTTAATAGGAGTCCTTTTCTCCCTTGGTAAAAACAATCTAATTAATATTATTTAAAATCAGCTCTTGGCATGAGTTCTAGGGGCCGTTAGCGGGGATAGTGAGAGAGTTTTGCGGAATAGACAGAAGCTAATCCAACCGGCATTTCTCCGGGTGTTTTGCAATATGTTTTATTACTTGGGGAGTGTTTGTGACTAAGACTATGTTTATCCTCTTCTAAAATATTATCTGGTGGTCTAATTTAAACTCCGCCATAACAATAAAGTTGAGAGGAAATGGCGTCCGCGCGAAATATTCTCTGCAGTGGGCGGATTAGTTTTAATTACTGACAAAATTTGGCTGGGTGCAAATATTTGCCTTGTTATCTAGTAAGAGAAAAGCCGTAACGATTTTCCGTTGTTGCCATTTCCTAACGTAGGTTGGCTACCAATTAGGGAAATCTCTGCCGCCCGGAATAGGGAAGTTGTGCTCATCTCAAACCATTGTTTTACCTCGTGGCTTAAAATCCTTTAATGCTGAGTTGTTCGAAATAGATTTAAAAATATATCACACGAATCCTAAGAGACTCTTGTGATTGAATAAGTTTAATCACCACTTTACTTTTAAAATATGTTTCCAATAACACGGCATACGTCAAAGATAGATATTAACATACACTACGCAATCGGAATTTTTTTCCACTTCTCTACATTGGACCACTGTCGGAGAAGTAGGGCTTATATAGAAACTCCCACAGATGGAATTTTAGATTTCTTTAAAAATTGGTTTTGCTTAATAATTATAAAAAAAATATATGATTATTAAGCAGTTATTAAGAGTTAGATTTACCCCATACAGTCCCGTCATTTAAGTAATCATTTCACTCCCTACGGAGATTGCAGCACTTCCTGCCATAGCAGATTAAGATCACCCTTGCCCAGTCCCTCCTACTACCTTTAATCGACTATGCGGATGTTTGCTGGATTCGGTGCGAACGAAGAATCACTGAACAATCTCGAACGACTTCAAAACCTCGGGATTCGGTTTGTCTTCGGGCTGCGCAAGTATGACCATGTCTCACAGTATCGCAAGGAGTTGGGGTGGCTTCCGATCCGCATTCGTCGTGATATGCATGTTCTCTCCTATCTGTTCAACATTTTGCGTAATCCCCGCTACCCCTCATATCTTCGAGAACGTTTTGAGTTTATTTCCTCCAGGCATAGCAACCGGAGATCCCACACGGTCTCTTCTCTCTACTCCTCGGCATAACACTGCCGCTTACAAACACTCGTTTAGGTTAACGGCGATCCAACTGTGGAACGTACTTCCCTGCGCTATTAGAGATAGTCGCTCAATTTTCACTTTTAAGACAAGATTGAAAGAGCATTTCCTTTCTCTTTTGTGATAGGTACTTTTATATATGTATGTATATATAAGTGGTATATGTTTGATATATATACAATTTTTTGCTTTTGTATTTTATTCAGTATATATCATTTATTACATTATTATGTTTTAGTTGTAAACAATTAGATGTGTACAGTTTGGACTAGGACTCTCCTGTTGCACAATTTTTCCTGTCCTACCTAGGTTTGCTGGTAGAAATCTCTCTTTAGAGATAAGCTCGCCTTTGCTCATAAAATGTTTTGTTACCTTACTATTAAGATTTCTGTGCAAGAAAGAATATGAATAATCTTGAACATTTTACATCCCTTTTTCGACAAAGTCGCTTCAACATGCTTTTTAAATTGCTCGAAAGGCAATTTCAAAATCTCCAGAGGTATCTTATTGTGGTAGAGAATGCACTGAGCCTTGAAAGAATAATAAATATAATATATTAATAATAAGGTAGAACAAGCAACCGTTCGCCATTGCAGTGTTATAGTTCGAAATGGATAAAATAGGATGATAAAAAATATTTTGATGATTGAAGGCCGAAATTTAGTAACCCAGCAGTAATCTCAAGCAACTTTGCATCGCTTTTTTATCTTTTGTGGCTAAAATCCTCTGTGCTCCTGCAGTGGCCATGTCGGGCCGCAAGCCCCCCGGCGGCGCGGGCTACAGCGACGAGGGTCTCTCCGTCTCGGAGACGGCGGCCGTGTTCGCCAACTTCGAGTTCCTGGCCAACCAAGAGATGGACAAGATGGATATGGATGACATTGACGACCTGGACGCCAAACAGTCCCAGCATGCTATCGCCAAGCAGGGCATGTGTACGTACCATTGTATATAAAAACTACTTAATAATAAACAGAGTAACATTTAATTAGCTGACCAAGTTTTGGGGAATGATATTATGAACAACTTTCCGTGAGACAACTTTGACAATTCATTTTGCACAAGTAATGCCACATTCAGGGTTATGTTCGTATAGATGAAAAAAAAAGTGAGGGTCGGACTCGTACACGAAGGCAAGAAAACTTAGCCACTAAAAACAATAAAACAAAAACAACAAAATTGAATTATATTATGTCTATTTGCTCTCGCAAAGCGTAAAATAAATAAAAAGTGGTTTCTAATCAGATAGAGTTATTTAAAGGCGTATATTTTTAAGTTTTACATTTTTTTTTCAATGTTATTTGCTAAATAATGTACAATTCACATGGTGAAGTGGAGGACGTGATGAAGTGGAGGATGGTGACGTATCAGGAGAGCTTCTCAACAATTTATCACTGTCTCGTCAGGAGCTGTTGATGGGATTCCGGAGAATTTTGGGGAACTCTTCAAATAATAAGGCATATAGCTATTTGGGTATTTTTTATCGTAACTCGTGCATTTGCTCTCGGGAAACAGAACTTGGTGAAGTGGAACTGAGATGATTGTTTTTTTAATCAAATATTATTCGATTGAACTCGGTTCTTTAAAGTGTCACTTTTTGATTATTTAACCACAAATTTCCAGAAATCGAAACACGATTAAGTTTAGAGGTCGTTGCAACTCTCCAACTGGCGAAAGGCTGTACATGTTTCGTAATTGGTCGGCAGGCGAGGAGGTGGACCACGAGGCCGAGGAGGTTCTGAACGAGCTCAACCTCCTCACAGAGAGTGAGGCTGACTCCGGCGGACAGGGCGACGAGTATGGAGGTGAGGAGCTTACATCTAGACAGGGTATTACAGGGTGACGTTTATTATTAGCTGACCAAAGAACGCCGGCGAACTTTTATATCATATATACAAAGCGTCTATGAAGACCACATATTTAAAAGAAAATCTCTTTTTTTATACAATTTTTCATAGTAGTAAGGACATTACAGGCCAGATAAAATATAATGTTTAAATTGAATCTTTTTTCCATTACTACCTATTAATTTCATTCTCAATTGAATCATGATACAGTGTGCAGGTATAGTGGTCCAGTCCAGTCAAACACACTACGTCAGAATCCAGTTGCCACACGTCAAAGTCAAAAACTCTTCTTTATTACTGTCGATATTTACATGTAAGTACTTAGCAAAAGTAATTTTTTGTCCCTTCTCTACATTGTACCACTGTGGAAGAAGAAGGGCGAAAAAACTTCCACGTAACGATTATGACGTAGTGAATATTTGACAAGACAAGACCGCTATAGCCAAGCTAATAACGTTGTGCTTGACGCTTGCTTACTTACTTTGTGTTTGTCACATTAGCCCCTCTACATGGAACTCATTTGACAATTTGCTTCCTCATTGGTCTGATATGCCCACATCTCCAGCCAGAGCTGGGCGAGTAGCTGGCCCTGTCCCCTAGGAGTTTTGAAGCAACAGCAAAGTTCTAAGGATATTGACAATTAATTTATCTTATTAACGAAAAGCTTTGCTTAAACTTGCTTTCCTAACTTACTTTGTGATTTATTTGTTAGCTAATGAACGAAACTAAGCTACTTTGTGTTTGTCATATGCACTTACCAGGAGAATTTCAAAGCTGTCCATTTATTTATATTTTCCAACTTCAGCAGGTTTTGCAAATGGCATGTTTTCTGTTATGCCTGTTGAGTTCACGTTCTGCCTCATTGCAGGCAAGCAATCAGGCGGGGGCGAAGGCGAGGATGAGCCGCTTCAGCTCGGCGAGCTGGCTCAGCTGACCGTCAGCAACGAGCCGGAGTCGTACGACGTGGCCGGCGCCAACAAGGAGTCCTTCCGGAAGACCTGGAACGCAAAGTACACGCTGCGCTCGCACTTCGACGGGGTAAGGATACAGCTGGTTCTTTTTAGTACCCGACTACTTCAGCGAAGCCAAAAGGAGGGTTATGTGTTTTACCGATTTGTACTGTTACTAGGCACTTAGCACTGATGACGTTATAATAATAATAATAATAATAATTGTTTATTTTCCAGACTTATGTCCAATATTAAATGTCAAAATTAAAAATAATTACAAATATTAAAATAATGATAAGAAAAACAAACAACAAACAAACAATATGAAAGAATGTGGAAAGCACACATCACACGGGTATAGTACACACACCTTGCCTGGTGGTCAACCTGGTGACGCATGATAGTCCCGCCATGTCTGGTGGAGTGGGCTGCCCATCCACTGACGAACGGCGCTCAGGATGGAGTTACTCGAACCCTCGATGCGAGCACGCGCCCCAGCCGAGCGCAGGCGCAGCAGCGCCGCCCAGCCCGGCGCGCGACCCGCGGCGAACATCTCGCTGGCGCTGCACCAGGGCGGCAGGCGGTGCAGCGCACGCCACGCGTTGTTGTTCGCGACGCGCATGCGCCACATCACCTCCACCGAGTGCGAGCACCAAAACTCCACTGAATAGGCTCGTGCAGTAAGACAGGAACAGCTGCCTCTTCACCCTGTCGCTGCAGCGCTGGAAGAGCCTGGCGAGCATGTTGGCGCGCACGGTTATTGCTCGGCGCTGGCGCTCGATGCCGGCTTTGTCGGACAGATCAGCCGTGATTATGTGTCCGAGGTATTTGACTTCCTCGACTCGGTTCGGTGATCGCCCGTAGAGCTGAACAGATATTGTTGTGGTGGGCGATTTTAAAACCATATATTCGGATTTATCAGCGTTGTAGACCATGTTGTGATTCTCGGCATATTTTTCACAGATACTAGTAGTGTTCTCATGGCAGCTACAGAAGGGGCAAGAAGAACCATATCGTCCGCGTACGATATGTTGTTCTGACTGAACTTCTGTTATAATTGACTTCCAGTTTATTGTGACAATATTTAATCTTGTATTATAGAATTTTGAGCCTTGGATTACGCCTTAGCGGTTTAGTGTTGTGAAACCTACCCGCTATGATGTCGGTCGGCCAAAAATCTGACTTCAAAATGTAATCCAATCGCTCACGGTTTACCTTCAATCTGAAGGATTTATTCGGATAGCAAGTAGTTATTTCTTCTGCAGCTAGCACAGTTTCGCCATTTTCTTTGGCATATTCGATGATACTGACGCATATTGTAGTGCAGTCTAAATTGGAGACATATCGCGGGTGCCTAGTTTACTTTGGCGTGTAATATGTATGTATATATGTATGTATTGTACACCAGAACATCTGAACTACTATCAGAATTTGACAAATTCGCTTAATTGATGTTCAAGGGCATCAAAAATAGAAGACCATTTCGAGATAATTGTGTTTTTAAGTAAATGGCGTTATACCCATCAAAAAAACATTACAGGATTGTTAAAATTTCCGTAAAAATCTGAATGTCCTTCATTTGTCCTCTACAGCTTAGATTCCTCAAGTCCTGAGATAAAAGAAATTCTTTGCTCACTTTACTTACTCTGTGGCTCAAATTTCCGACGCCGCCGTTAAGTTGGCTGTCCTGTAAAACTGTCAAATGTCAATAGTTTTCCCGTCTGTCAATAACTCAGTTGTCAGTCAGAAGGGTGCTAAACGGGACCCTATTACTTAGCCTCCGCTGTCCGTCAGGTCATAATAGTAAATGGGAAATATTAAACTGCACATCAAAAATACTGATTTGCACAGCAAAAAAGGATAAGCAAAAACAATTTTTAATTTGTAAGTATATTTGTTGTTCTTACATGTGCAACCTAATACGAAGGATAAAGGGGGCTTCGCTTCGCTCACCCCCTTTACCCTTCACCTAAGCTACCGCAGTATTTTGCCCTTATATTTGCTGTGAAAATCAGTATAGTATAAAGTCGATTTCGATAGCATTTCACAATAATGTAAACAAAAATGTCAGTTGATAATTGTCTATGATTGAGTTAGATTTGAGTGTTGTACCTACACTGATGTCAAAGGCATTGATCAAAGAGATATAGTTCGCTGTCGATTTTCGATCGATTTTTTTCTATAATTAGTACAAAACCAAGGAGTGGGGCGCGTAATTTCAGCTTAGACGAGCTGAAATTACGCGCCGAAATAAATCAGCATCATACTAAAAAACTTAATTAAATTGTCGATCCCACACATGCACACACACACACACACACTCACACACCCACATACACCATTCAATCAGCAGTTCACCATATCGTCAGACCAGTTTGAACTAAGTTTATTACTTTACTCACTTTATTATTCCTATAGATAGGTTATTATATGTATATTTTATCTTTCTATTGTTTCGTAATTTTCATTTAAAATTTTCTTTTCCTTATTAATTAATATTGTGTTTTAATTGCTGTGAAACATGAATAAATAAATAAATAAATATAGATTTAGCCATCTCCTTTAAGTTCTTCATTATTCTTTTTCTAGTTGCAAATCAATCAATCAAACCGATTGATCGATCGAATCGGATCGATTTAAAATGAACCACACTAACTTTCCAAGACAATAAGACTTTGATGCGCTTTGATGAGTAAAAAAATAATATGACTTTTTACAAACTATTGAAATATTCGTCGTCCGATAATTTTGCAATAAAATAACTATCTTAGGGGAGTTACTTTGTGTCGAAATGATGTAAGAACAATAAATGATTCCTTGGTATGTGAATGTGTTCAGGATTGATATTCAAATGTAAGTAGTTACGGCGTAATCGTGTGTAAATTGGCTTGTTTACATTATTATTAAATGCTATCGAAATCGACTATAAATAGTATATTGATTTTAAATCAGTATTTGGACTGAGGAGATGGACTCACGCCGTCGGTACACTCGGCTATCCATCTGCAAGACTGACCTAGTGCAACAGGTGTGGAAGCGAGTTGATCTTCCACTACTTTTAGGCTATGTGACGTCACACTAATTACAATATGGCGCCTTCTAGAGGTCATTAAGTACTGGATTAAAACAAACAACAGGTTTGCATTGAATGAATGCATGGTACCGACTCCAGCCAGAGTTACTCGATAAATCGGTTTAAGTTTGAGTTGAGATCTAGTCCAGTAGTCCGGGTCTGGTAATCACTGGTGCTTACAACAGTAGACACAGGTCACCTCAACCGGCAAAATAAACTCAGTTTGTGTACCAGGTGGAAAATATATATGGAAGGGTAACACCAGCTATAAGGATAGGATTCGGAGGTGGGGTATTCAATCGACCGACTATTCAGCCTAAAGCCATTATTATCATAATTGTACCTGTGGTTAGGTACAATTATGATTTTGGAGAGCCGTATTTTTTTATGTTCTCGTGGTCAATTTTCGTGGCAGTCGTGGGTGTAGGACTAGCTTCCTCTTGGAATTCTCTTCGGGAGCCGTTTCTGGGTTTATGTACATTTAGCTATGATGATATGAATTTGTGCCAGTCTTGTATGTGCGGACGTAGAACTATTGTATTCCAAAATATGACATACAAAACTATCGCGCCGGGCCTGGGCTTTTTTGCCATGCTCCCCTGGGGATTTAGTACTGACTCGGCTGTTTCGTCAGGTCGGTTATGTGATTCGCATAAAATGCATATATGCGAATCTCTGTCTTGAGCCTTGCTTTTCATCTCCTTATGCGATCCACCTTTTCTCCAGATCATTGTAGCAAGAACTAACAAGATAATATATTTGTAATTATAGGTTCGTGCCCTAGCCTTCCACCCGACCGAGGCTGCCCTCGTCACGGCCTCCGAGGATCATACGCTGAAGCTGTGGAACCTGCAACGCACTATCCCGGCCAAGAAATCAGGTACCTGTGGTCGGTTACTCAGCTTCCTTTTCGTAATGGATAGTATTCACCTTAGAATAAGATCATTTTTAGCGGCACTCTAGAATATATGAGGCGAAAACCTCTACAACAGGGCAAATTTATCTCAAGAGAATACTATATTTCATAACTCGCCCAATCAATCTCACTCATGTTTTTCAATAGATAATTTCACATTGCCTTAATCCCTAGGACAATGCGCCAATCATATATCGATCCAGAGTATGCCAATGCCGGATATAACTTTTTTTTTTATAAAAGATACATTGTTTCTGGTCCCACATTAGACTCCCCTGGGTAGAGTCCGTCGAAATGGAAACAGCCACCTCACAAAAATATGCGACCAGAGATTAAATTTTCTTCTTCCCCGTATGGGGTTCGATTCGCTCTCTTGCGGTCGAGCGAGGCAGACCCTCGACCGCTGCAGACCCTCGACCGCTGCAGAGCACGAGGCAGTACCCAGTACGAGTACGGCGCAGCATGGGTTGGCACGGGCGGATTTCTATAGAGAACCCCTAAAATAAAACTACAAATACTAAAATATGTCTCAATTTGCTGCAAAAAAAACTGTTACTTTACCATTTGACATAGGCCTTGTGCACACGAAACGGTACAGTTGCATGCGAGTGTTGTCAATTGTGTTGTTCAGTGCGACGATTCAGATTCAGCGGTAACTAGGAGCGTCGCGAACTTTTGAGCGTTAAGACAAGTGTGCAGCTGTCGCAAACCGTGGATGAAGATTCTGATGTTTTTGAAGTTTTTATGAGCAATACTACCGTCATGTCAAACCGATTAAAAGCTGCCGCCACTCGATTATTGTTATCAATTACACACCGAGTTAACCCTTTGAATTTGATGCGGAGCCTGGGGCAGAGCTGCTCAGAGAACATGCCCAACCCACATCGACCCACTGCTGGGCATAGGCCTCTTATCTACAGTCAGTGGCAACTGCGACACCGGCACGTACGGACGCTTCCTAGCAGCGTCCGCAACAATGTCCCATAACTCAGCGTCGACCTAGTTTTCGAAATATTGATACCGCCATGGCTGTACAAGCCAAGCGCGCGGACACCATCTTGGCTCGCCTTCGTGCAACAGAAGCTGGACGTGATGGACGAGCTCTCCCTGGAGCAGATCTGCTCGACCAGCTTCAAGGTTGGGATCGCCGCCGCCAAGAAAGTGCTGCATGATACCGCCGTCACGACCGTGCGCCGACTTGTGGCGCGGAGGAACGCGAGCGGGAAGAAGGATCTCCAGGACATCTTCCGGGTGTTCAAGGAGACCGAACCCAATGACGTCCCGACCTACGTGGACCGCGACCTCAACAAGCTGCCACCGGTGACATTCGACCACGTCGACGTCACCCGGCTGCTGAAGGACATCGTGCAGCTGCAGGCTGACGTCACCGAAATCCGAAGCAAGTTGGAGGCTTCTGAAGGCATCTGCGCCGACCTGAAACGTGATTTGTCGGTCGGTATTGCGTCAGGCTGATACCTCTTTGCCGACGCAGCGAATAGCCGACACGCGCGACAACATTACGCCGTTAGGCAAAAATGCGGTTACTGCAGCCGACCCAGTTTCACGAGTCAAGCCCGCGTTGATAAATATCGCACCGCCTCGTGACGTCACGAAGTTGAATCGACTAGCACCGGATGCGGTTTCTTCTGGAACATCCAAAATACTGGAACCCCAGAAGGACACGTATGCTGCAGTGTCCCGCCGTGCCCGCCGCCGCCGCCCGCGCCCCGCACCACCCGCCGCCGTACAACAGAAGCTGCAGGCTGCGCCGCGCGCGACACCGGCTAGGCCCGCCCGTGGCCCGCCGAACGCGACAGTTGATGGGGAAGGCTTTATCCTGGCCCAAAACAGGAAGCGCCGCTCCAGACGCAGCCGCAATCAGCGTGAGAGCAGCCTGAAAGCTGCCGCTCCCACCGTTCAGTTATACATTTCCAGGATTGACGTGAAAATGACCTGCCAGGACGTTGAACGTCATATCCTGGAAAAGCTGAAGAAAAATCCGCCGTCTGGTATAAAAGAGGCGAATGTACAGATCTAAGTTTTGGAGTCAGAAAGACCCAAGGAGTTCCTTTCCTTCAAACTTCGTGTGCCGGCGGACCTCAAGACGATGTTCCTGGCCAAAGATTTCTGGCCGGAGGGCATCGTTTACCGACGCTACAGGGAAGCGAGAACGAAGAAGAAAATCTCTAGCTAGGTAAGATTATATTTAGTGTGTTTTTTATATTACATTATGTATCTCTAGTTGTAAGGTATTTATAGATATGGGTTTTTGTAAGCCTGAAATAAAGATTATTATTATTATTATAATAGTGCCGATTGGATTATATCGTCGGATCAGAGGGCAGGTGGTCTGCCCATTGGCAGTTTCGCTTCGCTTGGCCAACACTGTGACTGTTGTGGTTCACCAGATTACGCTCGGGTATCAGTAAAATTAGCAACTCGATTCGTGGAGGTTGAAATTTTGGTTCAAATTCAAGTTCAAAGATTTTTATTCATAATACCACAAAAATTGAGACTTATTGAACGTCATAACATAATCAAGCAAGCATAATATAACATTAAGTAGGTGCCTAATTAATTGGACAAAACCAAAAAATAAAGTTCATAACAGCACCCACTGCAACATAGCTGCTACATCAGTCGCTGCGACAGAACAGTTCGAAAATTGTGTTTGTTTGTTTATTCTTCGGTGGCATTGTGATTTGTGAATTTGTGATGGAGTTATATTTATTTAACTTTCCATCAGTAAGTATAAAATAACATTTTGTTCACCATCCATTTTATGTTTTTTTTTTAATATTCTTCGCCCATCTGAATAGGCCATAGTCTTCTGTCTATACAGCCAATTCTTATTGATTTATTTCTTCGTTTTTTAGTTTTGTGGTTCTTTTCTTTTTACCCGACTGCGGCGAAGCCCAAAAGGAAATTTACTATCTTCTGCAGTAGAGAACAAATTTTCTGAGCCCGGGTTCTACATCGATGACGTGTACTGTGTGCTGAGTATTTTTTCCATTGATTGACTACGTTTTAACTGGAACTGTACCGTTCAGTGTGGAGGCGGCCTCACAAAACCTCATTGTTGTCAATATATAAAATCCAATTAATCATACATAAAAACCAATATACTCACAATAGTCATTTATTTCATGATGGTTTTCAAAAGCTCTAATGTAAATCACATGGCTGGCCGGAAATTTCACATGGCTAGCAAATCGAGATAAGAGCAACTGACAGGGTTTACAATAGGGGCTGCGCAAGCCGCCCCGGAAATTTCACATGACTAGCAAATCGAGATAAGAGCAACTACAGTCTTCACAAAATAAAGGGCCCGGTGGCCCAAACTAAATTCAACCTTATTACGTCAGTGACACGGACGCTGTCGCCAGACTTATTATTTTGTGAAGACTAACAGATTTTATTATAGGGGCTGCGCAAGCCGCCCCGGAAATATCACATGGCTAGCAAATCAAGCAATAAGCAACCAACAGGTTTTGATAGAGAGGAAAATTCACATGGCTGGAAAGTCGAGTAGAGAGCACCAGTTAAGATCTGTTATGAGGGGCGGGCCAAGCAACACATTTCACCCATTAGTCCTTGGCAACCGGGCGGACCCCCCCCAACATTATCGTTGGCCACTCGAGTCATGTAATGAGTTTTGCAACGCGCTCGTAAAGTGACTCATAATTCAAAATAACGAATAATTTCTTTATTGTACTGCAATGAAATAAAAGTACAAAGGCGAGCGTAGTCTTTACGGCGACGCATTCTGGCATATTAACGCAACAACTGTTTTTTTTTCTTGCAAGTGTGTTGAAAAATCTCGTAAAACGTGAGTGCATTGGTAGGTAGACTTTCCTGTAATAATACCGCCTCGTGTATAATTAATAACCAATGTTGCACGCTTGTATCGTAATGTTGTATTGTGTTGTATCAGCGGGCCTGGACGTGGAGCCGCTGTACACGTTCCGCGCGCACACGGGCCCGGTGCTGTGCCTGGCGATGGGCGCGCCGCGCTCCGAGGAGTGCTTCAGTGGCGGCGCGGACGGCACGGTGCGCGTGTGGAACCTGCCGCCGCCCACCGCCGACCCGTACGACCCGTACGACCCTAATGTGCAGGTGAGCACAAGGCTGCCGATGACTGCTGTCGAATGCTGCCGACGGCAGGTGCTGTCGGCTGCCGTCGCTTTACTCTAGGACCCTAATACTGAGCCGTGGGCGCCAAGTAGGGGTACGCGAGTTCATATTCATCTCGAGGAATGCGCCGGATCGAAATATCTTCATTTCTTTGTACATACGCGAGGCTCACCGAATTCTCTTTCAACATTTTTCATATAGAATGTATACCTACCTATATTAAAAGTGTTTGTGACCCACAGGATCAATATACTGTACTGTCAGGTCAGAAAATTAAATATTAGACCCAGTCGAACGCCCCACCATGATCACGTCTTACGGACTCCGTTACTTCGTAATTTCTTTATTGTACTACACATAACAGACACAGAGTCTTCGTCAATAAGGAGACAGCTTAAGCAGTCATCGGACAGCCACTTCTCAATAAATGATAAGATACAGCGTCTCACAACCGATAAATGAAACATCCTGAAGATATCCCTTAGGTTCAGTCCAGATTAAATGTAATGAGTATGTGGAATTTAGGTTAAAACTAGTGCCGCGTAAGGCAAATACGGCTACACGTAGGGACCGTACACTCAAGATAGATATATATCGCAGGGCCCCTGCCTCCGCGAGCACACGGACGCGGTGTGGTCGCTGTCGGCGTCGGGCGGCCGCCTGCTGTCTGCGTCGGCGGACGGCTCGGTGCGGCTGTGGGCGCCGCGCGCACCACGCCCGCTCCTCGCCAGCATGCGCGCCGACGAGCACGGCGCGCCGGCCGCCGCCGACTTCGCCGACGCGGTCGCGCGCGCCGCCGTCGTCTACCGGGACGGCACGTTGCTGCTCTACGACTTGGAAACTGGACAGGTGGGTGGGGTGGGGTGGCCTACAATAATTTTTAATAGACTGGCGGAAAATTTGCGGTTTTTTTTCATTTTTCCCCGAAACTATCTATACTTATAAAAAAGAATCGGTGTTCGACTTACCAAATCTCTTAAATGGCCCGAACGGTTTGTATAATTCCTATTTGGTTTTATTCTACTCATTCCAGAGGAGGCTTAGTTAAAAATAAAATTACGAAAAACGCAAAGAAACAGCTAAAAGATCGAAAAATATTTTGTACGGAAAGTTCAGCCTCTTTCGCTAGATGGCGTTGGTAACCATAGATTTTTTATTAATTTTTACTTTACTACATTCAACCTCTTTGTAGTTAGCGGAACTTATGTTTGATAGCCCTATGCATAAAGTAAAGCGAAGAGTTTCATTAATCTCAGGTCTGATGCCTATTATGCTCAGCAACGGGCCCGATAATGTCGATATGGATTTCAGAAACCTATGAAAGTGCCTCTAAAATAATAAACGAATACTCTTAGGACGGGAACTATGAGAATACTTAAAACGCATTGATATGATAAATGAAAACTGTCCATGACCAAAAATTTCTGCATTTATTTTGTGTCTATAAAATGAAAAAAAAAAACGCAGATCGGGTGACTTTTGGGGGGAAGGTAGCGGAGGAGGGGTTTACACTGCGCAAAATCATGTTCAGCGGGGTATAATTAGTGCCGTTAACTAAATGTCATTAGCTGTTAACCTTTGGACCGCCATACATCAAATACAAAATGTGTCACTCACACGCCAAACATGTATGCTATGCAAAATACAACTTAATTCATACGATATAATATCTCTTAGGATAAAAATGGATTAGAAAAGACAATGGTTAGGATTGTGTTAAATTAGCCTAATCAGAACTATACTAACAAAGGCTGAATGATGATGAAAAATGACAAGGATACTAATGATATAGGAAAATATCGTGAGGAAACCTGTTTTTATATGTATCTCAAAGTATTGTGTAACCAACGTTAGAAAAGTTAGTAGTAACTCGCTAGATCGCTAGATCGCGCTCCCTACGCTCGTGCTAAAGCCGCCCCCTCCGCCCTCCCCGCAGCCGGTGGTGCGCATCCCGTGCGACAGCCCGGCAGCGCGTGTCCGCTCGCACCCCACGCTGCCGCTGCTGGTGACGGCGCACGCGGACCGCCACATCCGCTTCTGGGACGCCGTGTCGGGCCGCTGCGCGCACGCCATGGTGGCGCACCTGGACGCGGTCACGGGACTCGCGCTCGACCCCAACGGACTGTTCCTGCTGAGCGGCTCGCACGACTGCTCTGTGCGCCTGTGGAACCTCGACACCAAGACCTGCGTGCAGGAGATCACTGCGCACCGCAAGAAGTTCGACGAGAGCATTCTCGACGTCGCCTTCCATCCGCTGCGGCCCTACATCGCGAGCGCCGGCGCCGACGGCCTCGCCAAGGTGTTCGTCTAGACGCGACTATAAATAGTATATTATAATTGTGTTATTTTACTTTGGATGCGGACAGTTCGTCGGGCGGTCGGTAGTCTCGTTGTTGCGGTGTCTAGTCGTGGCGGTGTCGACGCTCGGCGAGCGAGCGCTTCCGTCGAGTTGAGGTGTTCGATGATCTAAATTAGTGCCGCGCCGCGAGTGCGCTAGTGCGCGCGTACGAGGCGACGTAAGTTCATTTCTATCGTATATAAATTGTATTGTAAAGCAGACGCGGCGACGCGGCCGGCGGACACTCATTATGTATAGACATTTAAAATCTATAATATATAGATCTTAGATTTTCAGTATGTGGATTTTAAGTTTGTATTTGCAACTTTTTCACCATGTTTCATGTATGCAGTGATGATGAATATTATTTATTCGTTTTTGTGAGGGGGACGCTGTAATAAATATCATGTCGATATCTTCGTGCGATGTTTCCTTGATAAGTTTTTATTACGTTTTATGGCTGTACAGTTAGCGATATGCACTATTAGCTGAGTTTTGCAGAGGACGTATGGTGTTTCTTTGGCTAGTATAACTATATTATTTAAATCAATTGGATTATAACTTTAGAGAGTTTATTTTCTTTCTGTTTCATGACATATATCATGTATTCAATATGAACCGATGCTCGTACTATCGTCTTATGCATTGGAGAGCGATCGAACAAAATAAAATGATTGAAAAAAAGTAGAAACACTATATCGAAAGTAACATAAGTAATGTTTGTTCATAACGAGTACTGCGATGTAGAATATATTATAATAAAACCATTAAATATTCCTTTATTTTCCTCGAATTCATAACTTGTACACATACATCCAAAATTGATAGTAAAAAGCAACATAACCGAGCATGTTGTTTCTTTACAATTCTGTTGCACCCTTGTTGTCTGTACTTACTAAGGGCTCGTTTAAGAAGACGCCCTGAGTAGCGCGTGACTTTTTTTTGACGCGTCGCGTTTCCTTGAACGAGACTCCCATCAATCAGAATATGTTTGAACTTGAGTGTGAGACGACGTGGGCATTCCTACATCAGAATATGTTTGAACTTGAGTGTGTGCCGACGTGGGCATCCATGCATCAGAATATGTTTGAACTTGAGTGTGTGCCGACGGGGGCATCCATGCATCAGAATATATTTGAACTTGAGTGTGTGACGACGTGGGCATCGATACATCAGAAACATCAGAATATATTGGAACTTGAGTGTGGCATCCATACATCACAATATGTTTGAACTTGAGTGTGTGACGACGTGGGCTTCCATACATCAGAATATGTTTGAACTTGAGTGTGTGACGACGTGGGCATCCAAAAATCAGAATATGTTTGAACTTGAGTGTGTAACGACGTGGGCATCCATACATCAAAGTATGTTTGAACTTGAGTGTGTGACGACGTGGGCATCCATACATCAGAATATGTTTGAACTTGAGTGTGTGACGACGTGGGCATCGATACATCAGAATATGTTTGAACTTGAGTGTGTGATGACGTGGGCATCCATACATCAGAATATGTTTGAACTTGAGTGTGTGACGACGTGGGCATCCATAAATCAGAATATGTTTGAACTTGAGTGTGTAACGACGTGGGCATCCATACATCAGAATATGTTTGAACTTGAGTGTGTGACGACGTGGGCATCCATACATCAGAATATGTTTGAACTTGAGTGTGTGACGACGTGGGCATCCATACATCAGAATATGTTTGAACTTGAGTGTGTGCCGACGTGGGCATCCATGCATCAGAATATGTTTGAACTTGAGTGTGTGCCGACGTGGGCATCCATGCATCAGAATATATTTGAACTTGAGTGTGTGACGACGTGGGCATCGATACATCAGAAACATCAGAATATATTGGAACTTGAGTGTGGCATCCATACATCACAATATGTTTGAACTTGAGTGTGTGACGACGTGGGCTTCCATACATCAGAATATGTTTGAACTTGAGTGTGTGACGACGTGGGCATCCAAAAATCAGAATATGTTTGAACTTGAGTGTGTAACGACGTGGGCATCCATACATCAAAGTATGTTTGAACTTGAGTGTGTGACGACGTGGGCATCCATACATCAGAATATGTTTGAACTTGAGTGTGTGACGACGTGGGCATCGATACATCAGAGTATGTTTGAACTTGAGTGTGTGATGACGTGGGCATCCATACATCAGAATATGTTTGAACTTGAGTGTGTGACGACGTGGGCATCCATAAATCAGAATATGTTTGAACTTGAGTGTGTAACGACGTGGGCATCCATACATCAGAATATGTTTGAACTTGAGTGTGTGACGACGTGGGCATCCATACATCAGAATATGTTTGAACTTGAGTGTGTGACGACGTGGGCATCCATACATCAGAATATGTTTGAACTTGAGTGTGTGACGACGTGGGCATCGATACATCCGAATATGTTTGAACTTGAATGTGTGACGACGTGGGCATCCATACATCAGAATATGTTTGAACTTGAGTGTGTGACGACGTGGGCATCCATACATCAGAATATGTTTGAACTTGAGTGTGTGACGACGTGGGCATCGATACATCCGAATATGTTTGAACTTGAGTGTGTGACGACGTGGGCATCCATACATCAGAATATGTTTGAACTTGAGTGTGTGACGACGTGGGCATCGATACATCCGAATATGTTTGAACTTGAGTGTGTGACGACGTGGGCATCGCCACGGACCACATAAACGGACAAAATCGACACGAGCCACATGCCGCGCAGAGTAACCTCCCGCGTCTCCCTAAACGAGCCCACAATTTAATTTCGTTAAAATTTGAAAACGTCACAATGTATCCATTATATATATCTTATTAATACAGTCATAAAACTATACAGAACTGGGCGTTATTTAAGCTAGTGATGTTTTTGTTTTTAGACAGATTAGGGATGCAATGTCAGCAAACATCAATGAGTTACCTGAATAAATAGCCTTGATTGTTATCTTGCACTAACTTCAGCTCACAACTATACTATATTAGCCCCCCTTATTCAGTAACTCAACTATACTATATTCACCCCCCCCTTATTCAGAAACTCAAATCCACATCAAATCCATTTGTGTCAAATTGACGTTTAGTGTATGGGAAATCTGTCAAATACCCACAGTTTTCGGTCGATTTGAGCGGAGGCAGGATAGCGAGCTAGCAAAGCGTTTTCTCTGTCCCACTCTTGTTCTTATTTGACAAGGACAAAGCCAGTGGTGGGAAACCGGTGTATGCGCCTCAACTGACACCAAATCACATGCGAGCGCATTTTGTCAGTACTATCCCGTTATTGTGAAAGAATGTCCATTTAATGTCACTCGTAATGATAACCAGGGATAGAGCCAACTTAAACTGTCAGTTAAACGTTGAGTTAGCAGTAGTGCATCCAGCCGGGTCTACATATAGGGTAGGGTAACTATGTCATTGCCACAATCTCTTCCATTTACTACTCTCTCAGTTCTACTTTGTACCGAGCTTATTTTTGTTTTGTACTACTGACCCCAGTAGTACGGTCGGTCCGTATGCAAATAAGCTCAATCCCTTGCAAAAAGAAAACGCAACTACCTTAACTTCGGGTAAATGGAGGAGATCTCGTGATGCTTTTGATATTAGGTACTAAAATATCCATTAAAATAATTGCCTACTTAAAAGGCTAAGTCACGGCCCCATAGATGTAGGTATCGCCAGAGCTCGAACCGGCGCGGGTTGGGCTTACCGTTCATACGCAAGTCCTCGTCAATGAAGAGATACTGCATGCTCTCATTGTCGCTGGGTAGCCATCTGACTGGGACCACTGAAGATCTTATGAATGTAGGATCACTGTTGAAAGAAGAGTGGAAGTGGAGAAGAGACTCGGCTAGTCGAGAATATGGATGTTCATACAGAAACTACTGCTGTCAGCAAAGCAAGACGCTTTATAAACGGATCAGACGCCGCTCCAACTGGACACCAGAGCTAACTTAAGAAAAAGCTATCGCATGGTGGCTGTGGCAAGTATTGTTTTGTTTTTGAGAAAAGTGGTCATAAGTCATTGAGTAAAGGTAGGTATGTACGTACCCAAGTCTCGCAAAATTAGTCCACATCATGGTCATCCTGTCCACCATAATAGCATCCGTCTTGTTCATCGACAACGTCCAGGCCACTATCGGTTGGAAAAGATAAAGCAACTCATCCGAGTTGGCTGCACCATTTATAAATATATTGTCTCTGATGGTAGGTTTCACCGCACTCCGCCTGGAATCGTACTGGAAGTAGTAAGTGAAGACAGGGTACTGGCTGCTTTCCACCAAATACTCTGCGAAGATTTCCGAAGAGTAATCTGTGGTAATATCCGAGAAATAGTCAATCAGATCTTGGGGGAAGCCTTTGCTCGGTTCTCGATCTTCAAAATAAAATTGCTTTACAATTTTTGCAGCTTTGGCTTTCGCATCGGAGCTGAGGATGAGATTATCAGGGAGAATTTCTTCCAAATTATCAAGGAGTCTTTCAAAGAGTGAATAGTCAAACCTCGCCGCGTACTCCATTCCGTCTTTATCATTGTAACCAATTACAACTGGAACTTTATTATAATTACCAGACACAAGAGTTTGTTTGGGACTCTGGGTCATGAAAGGTTTTATACCAGGAATTAGCTTCTCGGCACAGGGTCTAAAAATATATTGAGATAATGGATTCAATGGGTTGTCAACAACGCTAGCCATTGTGATTTGCGCTTTAGTAACATTGTTAAAAACATTCAACAATTCGTAAGGATTTTTCGTGTTGTACCCCAAATTAGAGCCGACCACAGCAGCCCTTTCTATCGGATTATAAGCAAATGCCAACGGGGACAGAGCTGACCCACTCTCCATTATAGCCCTATGGAAAAGGCCTTTGGCTTCGCGCGAAAGCATCAAATGTCCGACTGAGGCTGCTCCAGCATTTTGTCCAAACACAGTTACTAACTGTGGATCGCCACCGAAAGCTCTAATATTCTGGTTAACCCACTTCAAAGCAGCCACCTGGTCTTTCAAACCGGCATTGCCGGGTGCACCCTTAATTCTCAGGCAGAGAAACCCGAAAGCGCCAAGCCTATAGTTGATAACCACGACAATAACACCTTTCTTGACTAAAGGCTCGGGGTTCAAGAAGAGATCGTTGGCGCTTCCATCCATGAATCCTCCTCCGTGGATGTAGACCATGACTGGGAGTAGTTTCTTGTGGCTGTGCTGTCCTGGTGTGAACACATTCAGGGTGAAACAGTCTTCGTCCCCGATCGGAATGCGCATTCTGCTGGAGTACTGCGCGCAGTATACCTTGTTCGCAGTGGCGTTAAGTGTAGTGCTCCATTGAGGCATTGGGCCTGGTTCCTGGTCAACATGTGGCTTATTACAAAATGTATTCAAGTAACTTTACCACATTTCATTTGATAAAGGTTGTGAGTCTCACCTGAAACCGTCCCATGAACGTAGCATAGGGAATGCCCAAATACTTTCGATAGTCGCCTCTCTGCGTCTCCAAACCAAGTATCTTGCCCTGACTGATCTCAATCAAAGGGGTCATCCGAAAAGCAAAATTCGAAAAATCTAAACTGCAGATTAACCATAATAATAAGGAATACTTCATCTCAGCTTAGCGACAATAGTTAGCAATAGCTGTGAGAATACTGGATACCGCCTTGTTGCTTTTTGATATTAAGGGCAGTTGCTAACATTCCCATCACATTCTAAATGATCTCCGGTCATTTGATATCATGATGCAGACAATTGGTTAGTAGTAGGTACCTGTGTGATAGGTATATTTTGTTTATATTACCAGATGATTAGAATCTTTTGTTTCGTTTCGTTTCTTCCTTTGTGACAAGAAATCGAAACGAGTGCTACAGGAACTACAGCAGATGAAATTATTGAAAGCTATAGATATTAAATACACCATTTTGCTAGCTTCCCTTTGGTTTACCTGTAAGTAATTAACAACATCAAGGCAGGAGGGTATCCTTTTTAAAGTTAATTGGCACTGAATGAATAATTTAATAATTATTTATCTAAATATCTTAGATCAATTTATTGTTTATTGCGAAGGGTTAACCCTTAAAAGAATATTCATAGAAACTAAAAGATTATCAATCATCATTCCTACCTAAATGCAATGGAAAATGATTATTGGCAGGTTAATTCTTGACTATTGTCTTTCACACGAAGGTCTTGCGTAATTAATGCAGGTATTTAGATAGCTAGTCACTACTAGGTTCGTGCCGTTTCGCCCTCAAACCTATGTAGGTACCTTCTTACCTATACAGTGTGACTGTTTATAAAGTGCTCTTAATTATCAGAGTTGAAGAACGTTTAATCGATAAACGCTTAAATATTTAATAGGCATATTAATATATTTCTTCGTGCACTGGGTATTTATTTTCTAACTGCAAAAACTATATAACTTCGGAATGGAAGGGTTTGTCGTGGTCAAATTAACTGGATATGATGATGAACGACATGCGGTAATGCCAATAACAAAAAGTCGCTTAAAAATGTTACATGTTAAACTTAAGATACACTTTGTTTAAGAATAATACTTAGTATTTTTATCGAGTTTTTTTTTAGTAATTGCAGTTTATCACAAAATTTGGTGCCCAGAACAGAACTATTATATTGTGGAATATTATTGTTCATCTCACTAGCTTGCAAATGACATTAAAATTATGTTTCTAACTACTTAAAACACTTAAAATAAATAGAACATGATACCCCTTTTCCCACTTTTCGGAGCTAAGTCTTATCATAACATAGGCCCTCATGGTTCAACCTGGAGTAAAAGGTAATGGATAAATAAATGTAGCAAACTAATGTACCCACCGGGGGGAACAGGCCTTTACGAGTACCATTGAGCCATACTCCATCACGCTGGATCAGTGCGGGTTTATGGACGGCTTTAACGATACATAAATGCCAAGCAGCGATAGAAGCCAGGACCTGCGTGAGAAGCAAGTATGAAACCCACTAGACCAAGGAACTCGGTAATAATTACAGCAAAAACAGATCAATGCATCAATGGACGAACAATGTCTAAATCGCTGTATTGGCCGGCTAGGGCCGGCATGATGGCTTTTTCGTTCGCCCGATATGAAAGACGCCTATAGATTATTTTTTGTGGGGCACGGCACGATGAATCAACGGGTAGGTAGGTACGTACGGCTCATCGACACGGAAGCAGATCATATAGTACGGTTTGAACCCTTATTTTGGCAGGATATCAAAAGTTAAATAGGTATTCAAAGTATACTAGAAAAATAATAGGTATTAAGGTTTCCTGAAAAAACACTGTAAAGTATACTTTACAGACTCCGTTTATGGATATAAAATTGCAAACACTTTGTTCAATTAATTTTTAAAAGTGTCACGCATGTTTTTAAATTAAAAAAAACCTTTGTTTTTTTTCAATAAATGTAGTTAAAAAACCTTGCTTAACAGCAAGGGAAATTTTCTATCACTTCAAAGGTACGTAAGAAACAAAGCTCAAGTCACAGTTGCCTAGAATAAGTTTTGTTTGGTTTTGTTGCTTAGACATGCTTGTCTAAGTAACAAAACTTAAGTAGAAAGTGCTTAATTAGAAATTATAGGAAAATACATCAATTACCTACTGTACAAATTCGCAATTATTACCAATCAACTGTGAAATTCTGGGTTTTTTCGTCAAAAACAATTTAAAACGAAGCTAATACACAAGTTAGGCCTAATAGTTCTATATAGATGGGTAGTTTTAAGACGATCGCATCGATCTACCAAACATCCTGTATTATAATTTAATATAACAATGTAGGATATTTTTTGATAAACATTTATCGTACATAGGTAACACTAAAAGTTTCCGGAACTGGTTGCTTACATAAACAATATTTAAAAAGTAATTACAACATTTGGAAATGGAACTCTTTGGCAGTTTGTTTCATCTGACTGTCAATTGTTTTTACATTGTGACGCCATTTTAAAAATTGCGTTTTTACATTAACATGGATTTAAATCGGGAAAATTTTCGTCATATGCTTTTCTACGATTTTAATTGTAATTTGACAGCTCAGCAGAGCCTCGCTCGGCTTAAATCTGCTTTTGGCGATGAAGCACCATGTAAGACGACTAATTATAGCGTTTTTGCAGAATACAAGCGCGGTCTTGTCAATCTTAGTGACGAGTCTCGCGATTGTCGCCCGTCCACCGGCACCGCTGTGAACAACAAAAACATCGATGCGGTGCGCCGTATGATCGAAACAGACAGGCATATGACCTACCATGAGATTTGGGCATCCTTAGACTTTAAGTCAAATACAATCAATCCTACACAAACATTTGGGTGTGAGAAAGCTGTGCTTGCGGTGAATCCCACACAATTTGACCGAGGCTCAAAAAACGGACCGCGTCACTTGGTGCAATTCAATGCTTACCAGATTCAATGAAGGGGCGTCAAATTTGGTGTGGGACATAGTAACAAGTGACGAAACATGGATTAATACGATTCCAAACAACAAACAAACAAAGCAGCAATCGTGCATATGGGTCTTTCACGATGAGCCGAAACCAACCAAAGCGGCGCGCGTGAAAAGTGCATTTAAGCGGATCGGAAATTATTGATGAACTCCTTAAAAATAACTCATCTTGCACCACGACAATTATAGTTCCCACACGGCCAGACAGACAAATTAATTTTGGGGGTGAAAAACGTAGAACTTATGAGCCATCCAACATAAAGTCCCGACCTGGCACCTTGTGACTTTTTTCTGTTACCAAAAATTAAGAATCAATTACGCGGTCAACGATTTTCATCACCAGAAGAGGCTGTCGAAGAGTATGAAAAACACGTTTATGTGGTCACCACGAAGGAGCGGCACAAATTTTTTCAAAATTGGTTTAATCGTATGAATAAGTGCATTTACGCAAAGGGAGAATATTTTGAGAAAAAATAAATTCATTTTTGATCTTTAATAGTATTTTTTTCTTATTCATTCCGGTAAATTTTAGTGCGCTCCTCGTATATCAATGATTGAACGCAGATTACAGAAAGGAAGGTTTTTTGCGTCTAGTAACTTTATTACTCAAAAGTCTAGTAAAAAAAAAAAAACTTAAAAAGAAGATTTATCTTCTGCCTTAGACAACCTATTTTCTGAGCACGAGTTCTACATCGATGACGTGTACTGTGCAGCACGTCTATATTTTTTTTTTTTTTACTTTAGAGCATGGTTTGGTTCTCAAATTCATATTCATATTATTTTATTGATAGCGTAAGTTACATGTCATGTCAATAGAATAGATTAAGTGAAATTAAATTAAATTATATAATACATAGATATACCTCGCGCCACGAATTAAGAGCGCTGGGCGACATTGGCGGGAATTACTGCGCAAATGTACAGGTATTGAAAAGTGACTATGCTCATTCAAGGCCACTCATGTCTCGTGGCGCGAGGTATACTATTAAATTGAATTATAACATTAAATGGATCATGGATGCTGGCCCTGCTTGATTTCAGCAATGCCTTTAACTGCGTCGATTTTGACATTCTTGTCGCTATATTAACATCGCTGAATGTCTCCTCCCACGCTGCTGGCTGGTTCGACTCATACCTGAGAGGTCGTCAGCAGCGCATTAAGTCTGAAGAGACCGAAACTCAATGGTGTGATCTTTCCTCAGGAGTGCCTCAAGGTGGTATTCTCTCTCCTCTTCATTTTTCAGTCTTTATAAACTCCATCTCCGACGTCCTCTCTTCTTCGTATCATCTGTACGCAGATGATCTACAAATTTATCGCCACTTTTCCCCCTGCGATGTAGTTTCATCCGTGGAGGCACTGAATGCTGACCTCGAGAATGTGAAAGACTGGGCCTCATCATACGGGCTGTTAATAAACCCGAATAAATCACAAGCTATGATTTTAGGAACCAGGCACACTCTTTCCTTGTTACAAAAACCCATTGTTCCCGTATCATATAATGGCATCACAATAGAGTACACAGATAAGGCGAAAAACCTTGGGGTTATTTTTGACAACCAGCTGTCTTGGTCTCCACATGTCAGTGAGGTCAGCAGACGGGTCTTTGCGTCTTTTCACTCCCTCAGGCGTCTGCAGTACTTCTTGCCGCGGCAGACCAAAATCACCCTTGCTCAGTCCCTTCTCCTGCCGCTAATCGACTACGCCGATGTCTGTTGGGCGAGCGCGAACGAAGATCTTCTGAACAAACTCGAACGACTTCAGAATCTCGGGATTCGGTTTATCTTCGGGCTGCGCAAATTCGACCACGTCTCTCAATTTCGCAAAGAGTTGGGGTGGCTTCCGATTCGTCTTCGCCGAGACTCCCATATTCTTTTTTGTCTTTTCAATATATTGAAAAATCCGCGCTACCCCAGCTACCTTCGAGACCGCTTTGAGTATCTCTTTTCAGGAGATCGGCAACGGAGATCTCACACGGTCTCACTCTTAGCCACTCCAAGGCATACCACTTCCGCATATGAGCACTCCTTCAGGTTGCAGGCGGTCCGACTGTGGAACGCACTTCCTTGTGCGATAAGAGACAGCCCGACTCTTTTCGCTTTCAAAAACCGGGTAAAAGAGCACTTCCTCTCTCTTTTGTGATAGTTGTAGTATGTATATTATTATTATATGTAAACTTTATGTACAGGTTTATGTATGTATTGATACGTATTTAGTAGTTTGTTAGATACGAGTATGTATTTTATTTACCGTATTTTATAGATATGTAATTTACTTATATGTATTTTATTATTGTTTAGATATTGTGCACTGCCTACCCTTTATTGATAAAATTTCCTGTCATGCCTTGGTTTGCTGGAAGAAATCTCTTTTTAGAGATAAGCTCGCCTTTGTACATATGTTTTCTCTTAATGTATCTTTTTTAAATAACTGTGTTCAATAAAGAATTATGAAATTATGAAATTAAATTAAATAGCATTAAATTAAAAGCGGATATTTACATCATAAGAATTTAATTGAAATTGATTAGTTAGGTAGGTCTAGGAATTATAATAATAATAATACATTGGACACTATTTACACACATTGATCTAGCCCCAAACTAGGATTCCCTGTATCTTGGGTACTAGACAATGATAGACATACTTATATAGATAAACAACCATGATTAGGGTACACACATCCGTACTCATCTCATCAAACAAATAAGTATTTGCCCCCACCGGGACTCGAACCCGGGACCCTTGGCTTCGTAGGCAGGGTCACTGCGGTTTGCTCGACAAGTCAAGCGCTTCAGGCGCAATTTAAAAATATTGGGACTGGGAGCATCGGGTACGTTGTCAGGAAGACGATTATATACCGTCGGACTACAGACCATACCCACAGAAGTAGGCAAATCATTCATGGGGCACTGTATTCGCTTCTACAATAAAATACAACAGGGATCATTGATTCTTCCTGAAAAGAGGTTAAAAAACTATGTTAAAAATGAGCTGATAAGAAAGTCCTATTATAGTATTAAGGAATACTTGGATGGCAAAATGGCATGGTCCATACCATCTCAGCGCACAGAAATTCGACGAGGGGCGATGGATCAAGTCTATCACTCGCCGGCGAATTTTCTTGGACCGAAACCAGTACCTGTTGTGAAGTCACTTTTTTAAAAAGAAGGTGGGGGAGTTTCTTGCCGTTTTTTCTTATCCCCGAGGCCCACCTGTGTAGTCTTTTTTTTCATAAAAAATATTTTGACCTGTAGTTATAAGTAAGTATAATTTTGACGTTGAATAAGATATTTTTTTTATTTATATTCATTAAAAAAAATAATCTGAATCTGAATCTGACCAGCTATAGCTCTCATGGCCCGTTTCTGCATTCTGAATGCCCGCTCCCAATCTGCTGCGCGGCCCCACAGTTCAGCCCCGTACTGCAGCAGCGAGTGTACTGTGGCGAAGTAGCACGCGGCACCGTGCGCCCCAGCCGCCGCAGCGCGAAGCCCGCGCTGCTGAGCCGCGCACACAACTTGTCCACGGCGCACCCCACGTGATGCCGCGGTCCAGCTAGAAGCCAAGAAACTTCGTAGCCTCCACCTGCTCGACTCGCACTCCGTCCACGTGGACGTTCGGCGGGACGAGACGACGGCCCGACAGGCCGAAGTGGAGGAAGTGTTTTGTTTTTCAGGTTAAGGACGAGACCATTATCGCGGAACAAGTGAGACAGCTCGGTGATTGTATGGTTTAGGCTTCCAATAGATTTTTTAGTAATAAATAATTCCTGCCACGTCGTCCTCGTATATATATAGCTCGCTGGAGGTCATCGCTTGGGCAGGTCGTTGAGCAGGAGCGAAACAGGATATTGGAATCAGAAGAGCCTTGAGCGACCCCCCTATGTGTCATCACCGGTTTTGATCATCACGCAGGCCTCGGCTACCATCGCTACTTGGCAGTATGTCGTAAAACCCGTCCATCAACCAGCACTTAGCCAGCGTGATGGAGTACTTACTACTCAATCGGTCTTACTCGAATCCGGATAAAGGCCTGCGCCCCTCGATGGGGACATTAATGGGCATCATTTACTAATCCATGCACTCATTACTTCAGCGAGTAGCACTAGGTCTGATTAGTTTAACTCAGAAAAGTGAAAACCGGCCAAGTGCGTGTCGGACTTCGCACATTTAGGGTTACGGAACTCTCCGCTCATGGTGCCAGCAGAATAGTGGACTCAATAGTTCCCAGGCGAAAGATCAAAAACTGGACTGGAACAGCACGTATGAATGCTGAATGCACAGTCTCTTCTTAAATAAAGTTTTTTCACGCAGCGTTGTCATTCCCCAGCGAGAGAGTGAGATCCTGATTCAGCTGCTTTGAGTGATCGTGAAAACAAAAAAAGGTAGCACACTCAAAGCAGATTAATAAAGAGTTAGAAACTCAAAGTCACTCTCCCGCCTTGTAATTCTTGTCTCGTAATACACTGACGAGCAACGAAAAAGTTCCAGTGACATAGCACCAAATTACTCCTAAACGGGAAAGGCTAGCTTAATGACGCCGTCTGCAATATTGAAGTATATCGCATCAGAATATTACCTACATTATAACTTAGAACCTATGTCTTAGGAGATATTAAGGTGTTTGTCGGCATTTTGTGGGTGGAAGTTTTTTCATTGCTCGTTAGTGTAATTAAAACACGCCTTTTAAATGTAAAATTGTATTAGAAAGTAATTCGGTTTGTCCGCAATCACGTAGGTTGGTGTATATTCTAAGTGACTCGCAGCGTCTGGTGGCACCGGCAATCCCGCAGAGACTTGCCCAGCTTGCAGCAGAGGGACTGGTCGGAAGGGATGCTGCACAACTTGTCGTCCCGCCAACGGTAGCCGTACTGCAATGAAATTGTTGACATTGATTGTGATTTAATTTGAATTCAAATTAATTCACCAATCTGATTACACGTTTGAAGCCGTATTTATAGGTAAAATGTAATTCTAAATCAAATACAATTTCAAATTTCTTTTTAAACAACTTATTAAACGTCGTTTTTTGCCTCTTCTCTACATTCGACCACTGTGGGAGAAAAGAGCGTAGAAACCACAACAGATTGATTTTTAGATCTCTTTTAAACATTGATTGTATTTAACTAATACATAATTACAATAAGAATTATTATAAATAATAAGCAGGAATAAATAATTACAAAATTATTAATAGCGAATACTGCGTTAAGTTCGATTAACCCTATACATTCCTGTCATTTGTAATATCCCAAGCCGCTTTGAAATTTACGTGGGCTTTAAATTGCTCAAATGGCAATTTCAAAATCTTCAGAGGTATCTTGTTGTAGTAGAGAATGTGTACCCTTGAAATAATTATTAACATTCGCGAGTCTAAACCGGGGCGCAACTAGTCTGCGATCATATAGATGGGCGGGACAGTTGGCTAGACGGGAAGACGGGTGGTGGGCCAAAGCAGTCACAGACTGGTGGCCACGGGAAGCGACAAGGCCAGTGGGCAGACCACTAGCCCGATGGTTCGACGATATCAACAAGTCGTCGGGATCCCACTGGGTGCGATTAGCGCAGGACCAGGGAGATAAGAGAAGAGGCCTATGCCCAGCAGTGGGTCGATGTGGGCTGAATAAGATGATGCTGAATTTTACTATTTTTTTTAAATTTAAATTCCTATTGAGTTTTTTTGTTTAGGTTTTGAACATTTTCTAAAAAACAGCACTAGCATCAGTAATGTAGATTTTAAATTACATCATGTATATCCCCAGGATATTGTCAAATCTTAAAATTACTAATACTAATCTTAAAAATACTGAAGCTCTATGGGGTATATCAGTCCAAGCCTGGTTCAGTTATTCTAGTTATAGCCCCACACTTAGCTTATATATTCAATAAATGTATTGACGGAACTTTCCCAGACCTCATTGCGTTGAAAAATGCGGTTTCTTCTGGGACATCCAAAAAACTGTAACCCCAGAAGGATACGTATGCTGCTTTGTCCCGCCGTGCCTGCCGCCGCCGCCCGCTCCCCGCACCGAACGCCACCGAACAACAGAAGCTGCAGGCTGCGCCGCGCGCAATGCCAGCCAGGCCCGTCCGTGGCCCACCGAACGCGACTGTCGATGGGGAAGGCTTTATCCTGGTCCAAAACAGGAAGCGCCGCTCCAGACGCAGCCGCAATCAGCGTAGCGCCGCCCCTCACTGCCGCCCGGTGAGTGTGTTTATGGCGACACAAACTATGTAACAGTTAAAAATGGAGATTCATCTGCTTCCGGTGGAATCCAATATGTCTTCTGAGTTCGGTCTATGGTGCGTTCGTGTCGTGTGTGCCATTAAAATATTTACGGAGTTCTCAAACGAGCGTTTTAGTCATCAGCCTACCTAACGAAACGTATTACAGTCAACGCAAAATAAGGATCTTCACAGAGTGCAGCCTCAATGCTGCCGCTACCACTGTTCCGATATACCTTTCCAGGATCGAAGTGAAAATTTGGAAACGCTATTTCAGATAACACTAAACAAAAGGTCAAATAGAGGTCGAGCAGAAGCAGAATTAACAATATTTCAATTACTAACCTTATTGGCAGAAGAGAATAAAACCGGTCAAGTGCGAGTCTAAATCGCGCACGAAGGGTTCCGTACCACCGTTCAATGGAAGCGATGGTGTGGAGTGAATAGTTTAGATTTTACACAGCAAAATATTGTTTACAAAGTTATTGGTGCGGTTACTTTCACACTCCATGTACGTAACCAGGTGCATCCATAAGTTTGTATGTGGTATTGAAAGAATTGTTGTATGGGAGCCCATTTAAATATTTCTTTTATCCTGTTTTTTAGTATTTGTTGTTATAGCGGCAACATAAATACATCATCTGTGAAAATTTCAACTGTCTAACTATCACGGTTCGTGAGATACAGCCTGGTGACAGACGGACGGACGGACAGCGGAGTCTTAGTAATAGGGTCCCGTTTGGAACCCTTCGGGTACGGAACCCTAAAAAAGAAGAGTTTATAAAGGTGGGAAGATTGAGTATACACATACAAGGTCATAACAATCTTATTCCTAGTTAATTAAGAAAAATAAGGTCAAAATCAAAGATATTTTATTCAAATTAAGATTTTTACAATTATTTTTTCTCTCAATACCTACACTTTGTTTTTTATTCAATCATTGTCATTTATCAACATCGCTGTCTTCATCATCTTCAATGACGATGATTCACAAACATTTATTATAAATCTCTCCACCATGTCATCTGTGCCGGTCGACTATGTTAGTCATATTTTCACGTAATGTTAAGATAAGTTGACGACCGTCACAGATAAGGTATATTTATATTCATCACGCACTATGTCTTATGCACGTCATTAATAACATGTACCAACCTAGTATATAAGCTAGGATTCCCTATAGTAAATTAGTCTAGTATAGTCTAGTATTTTGCGCGCAGCTCAAGCCTTTTACTTTACTCCCGAAGATGTCGCTCTCCTTATAATTGCCTCCGGCAAAGTGGTGACCCGACGTTTGAACATCAGCAACCTTCGGTAATAGCAGCATGGACCCAGCCGCGAAGAAAACTCCGTGTGCTGCCACCTTAGAAGTGCAGCAAGAAGCACTTCGTTCAAGATCGCCGAGCCCCGACTTCAGTTTGCATAGCTATTTCAAACCACGCTGCAGAACTCCATAATCAAGACCCCACCCAAACCAAGACGACATCAAGCAAGCCATGACCGGACCAGATTTGAAAACAATGAACCGATAGCCAGCCGACTGCTGATTTATCAAAATGGAGCTCACACCAGCAGAAACGAACGCGTCGGCAAATTCATTCACAGCAAGCAGCTTTTCAAGTTCAAGACATAGGAAGCCGTTCCAGCTCCCAGAAGAGTATTGAAACATCATCTATATACCTAATTCAACGAATATTGAAATCATCCAGGAAGAACATCGCACGAAGAATAATCAAATCACTGAAGAGAGAGAGATATATATATATATATTTATATATAAACGATTGGTGTACAAGATGTGCCCTATGTTGCCAAATTCCAAGGTTTTTAGGCACACAAATTTCATCAATCGACAACTTAATATTCACTCAAGAGTGAAGAGCACGCACGCACATATGACGTACGAGATCATTGACTGCCTACAGCCAAGGTTACAGGTTTAATGCTGACGCTGATTCAGCACAGTCATGCTTGTGTAGGTACGGTCGCAATTATAAACAAACAGTGATTACAACTTCAACGACGTGCGATGCAAATTGACTCATCGATTCCTGAAAAACATGGGCGGCTGCAGTATCAGACGACTCTCCTGCGGATCTTTTCCAGGTTATAGGTTAGGTTAGTTTACTAACCGCGAAGCCCCATTTTCCTAGTGTTTTTCTGTTTTCCAGTTTTTAGTTTATTTTATGTAGTGTGCGGCCAGATACAAGACTTGCCTGTAGGTACATATTATGTTATTCTTTAAACTTATGTAGAATTCACATAACCGTAGTTCCTTTATTTTTTTAATTCGTGTAAGATTGACCTTTAGATTAAGTTGAAGTATGCGCTATTACTATCTGATTTATGTTTATTAAAATACTACTAGTTATAATTGCAGTCGATATAAGTTTGTTATAGTATCTAACTTAGACTTTTTTCCATTGTTATAAGTACATTCATTTATTTTTTTCCTTAACCTTACAATCCCCCAAGCCTCATATGACGCTCGCCTCGAGTACCGTCCGTCCCCCAAGCGTCATATGACGCTCTCGCTCCCGCGCTTTTTTAAACCGGTATATTTTGGCCAATTTTTGTCATGTTGGTACTGTTAAAGATTTTCCAGACGCTCAATAAGACAAAGTCTATAATCCGATACAATTGTCTATGGTCATTCATAGAAAAAAATATTCCAAACGTGCCTCAAAAAAAACACTTTTTCGATTTCCGTATTTTTGGAAAATTTCAAACGCTGAAATATTGAACAGTTTATATAAGAACACACTAATGTTTTTATTGTTTTGAAAGGGTAATGTTATTTAGATTACGTAGGTATCAAATAACATGTATATGTTGTTGATGTTTTTCTCATGTCTGCTAGATTTGTGTCGAGAAGGACCATTTTCATAGATGTCTGTGATTCTCATGTCGGTACAATAATAAAGGAAGGTCACTGTGACATTAGTTTTGCATTGACTAAGAGAGGGTTTCATTAGCTACTCATATTTAGCACTCTCATAGTTCTAAGAGTTACCATTTCAACATAATCACTTGATACGTCAGTCAAGTGTCGCGCGCCGCGCGGGCTTAAGTGTGCCTGGGGGACGAGCTGTGTCGGCGCCAAGTGGCTGGGGGTGCGAGGGGTTAAAGGGGGGAGTATCTGTGCCGGTCGACTATGTTAGTCATATTTTCACGTAATGTTAAGATAAGTTGACGACCGTCACAGATAAGGTATATTTATATTCATCACGCACTATGTATTATGCACGTCATTAATAACATGTACCAACCTAGTATATAAGCTAGGATTCCCTATAATAAATTAGTCTAGTATAGTCTAGTATTTTGCGCGTAGCTCAAGCCTTTTACTTTACTCCCGAAGATGTCGCTCTCCTTATAATTGCCTCCGGCAAATCATCTATTATTCCATTTCAATCAGTCATGCACGGAAAGTGTCACGAATGACATTATATAATACTGAAAAAACTAAAACTGGCAACCCTGGCCGAGTAAACATCAATTTCAAAGAGCTGTTACAATTATTCATCAAATTTACTAAAATACTTAGTTTTTTCTACAAGTTAATAGTCAAAAGTGGAAAGTAAACACCAAGAAAGTAGTGCAAAAGTTATTCAGCACCAAATGTGAAGATAAAAGTGTTAAAAGTTGAATTCAACAGGTAGTGTTCAACGGTCGTTCGTGATTACTGATAATCAAAATTAAAGTGCATTATCCATCGTAGCGGCAAAACGAATACGCAAACCAATATCAGTGACTTAATACGACTCAAAATAATACGCGATAGTGATAAACGGTTATAAAAAGATTGCATAAATCAATCGACACAATATTTTATTACACACAACGCCATCTAGTGACAGATAGCTGAACTTCTGTGCAATTTTGCCAGTATATAAGGAATAATTTCTACTACAGTGTGACTATAACATAAACCCTAATTTCTACCGTTCAGCGAGTGTGGCCAGAGGAACGAAACGTAATTTCGCCCATACCTGTTGCTATTGTAATCCAAGATGAAATGCGAAGCGTGCAATCTTACCTTACCCTCGAATGAAGCTCTCAAATGCAACATGTGTTCTCGGCGCTATCACTATCTCTGCCTTAATATGACTTCTGCGTTTTTAGAGAGCTTAATAAGAGCAAGTGGCGATGTGATGAATGCGAAAATGTCACAGTACGGAATAGCCGCATGAGGGGTGACGACACACCAACAAGAAAGCAGTTCGAGCAGCGGGCGGAACCTGTCACTACCGACGTGAAGAATAACGCGAAAATGACGACGCAAAGTATTCCACCTTCTACCCGGTCCGTGCCAGGTGCGTTAACTGCAGCAAAGGCGAGCCCAACTGCTATCTCGCCCACCCTGACTGCTGCCTCGCTAGCCCCGTCTGCCCCTGCGCCGGCATTGCCACCTACACCTGACACAACTGAGACTCATTCAGTATCTTACCACCAGATAGAGAAACTGCTGGACGATAAATTGAGTGGCTTTAAGTCGGTTATAATGAGCGAGTTCAACAACATCATTACAAGACTCAAGGACAGCTTTCAACAGGAAATGGAGGTCCTACGTAGAGAAAACCAGAAGCTACGAGAAGACTACTCAGCCCTTGAGGAAAAAATTATCACGACCTCATCCACAGCAGAGGTTGTTAAGTTAATTGAAAAAATCGATGACCTTCAGCTGCAACTACATGAGAGGGACCAAGAGCTGTTGTCCAATGACATCGAAGTGACTAACATCCCGGAATACGAAGGCGAGTCTGTTGGCCATTTAATTATGACCGTAACGGCAAAAGTGGTGATGGTGCTTGAAGAGCGCGACGTGATGAGTGCGGTGCGCGTCGGGCTGAAGCGCGGCCCTGTAGAAGGTGCTCCGGCGCCGCGCCCGCGCCCCATCGTTGTGCGACTGATGCGGCGCTCGCTCCGCGACGAGCTGCTGAAATGCGCACGGGTGCGTCGCGACGCCACCACCACCGAGCTCGGCCTCCCTCTTCACGAACCGCGCCGGTTCTTTATAAATGAGCGCTTAACTAAAATCAATCGAGCCCTCTTTGCCAAAGCTCGTGACGCCGGCCGAGATGCAAACTGGAGATTTGTATGGACAAGGGATGGGCGAATCTTCACTCGGAAAAATCAATCCTCGCAGAGATACACTTTGCGTAGCGAGGTGGACCTTAAAATTTTTGGTTCTGGCTAGTTAGGTCTTCAGAACTCACTAGTATAAGTTATTGTATGTTATCTACTTATAAGCCAAAGTCTACTCATAATAGGCAAAGTTTATCAAAGTCTGTTTATTATAGGCTCTATTTCATAATATTAGTTAGTTACCTAAGTGAGATATCCTATTTTGTTCCTGCGAGTTACTGTTATTATAATGTCCTAATAATGCACACCTTAGGTTATAAGAAATGTTTGTTTCGAAAAGTATACAGAGTGTTGACTCACTTTTTTATTGTTATATTCAGACCAAATCAACGTCATATCACAGTTCTTAGAAAATTTTTGATTAATTGCAGATTCATTCAAGTATCATATGCCTACATAATTCAGTTTATTATAAATAATAACATATCTATAGGTCTCCTGAATCCGGGCTCTCTGGGTACGCGCCATGATGAATTTCTATTGGCTATGGAGCAGCATTCGGTGGACGTTATGGCAATTAATGAAACGTGGCTCCGCGCAGGCGAAGAAGCGCGCGCGCCGTCACCGCCCGGCTATCGGCTGCGGCACGCGCCGCGGCCTGCTGGTGTTCGAGCCCGCGGTGGTGGCGTCGGCTTCTACTTGCGCCGAGGTGTTTATGTTCGGTTTCTTGAGCATCCACCATCTTCTATTGAGCAAATGTGGATTAGCATCAAATTGAACGGCCTTCAAGTTGTTATAGGCACAGCGTATCGCCCGCAATGGGTGAATGTTGATACATTCCTCGACGCATTAACAGAATCTTTGAGCTCATTCTCGGCATTCGATCATATTGTTCTATTAGGTGACTTTAACATAGACATGCTAAAAATAGAAGATGCAAGTACCAAAAAGCTAAAAGACTTTTCGTTATGTATGGATCTTTGTCAATACGTAACTGAGCCGACGCACTTTACAGATCACTCAGAGACGTTGATAGATTTAATATTTAGTAGGACTAAGGTAGGTGATGTTTGCATTAATTATGTGCCTGAACTGAGCAACCATGCTTTCTTAACGTGCGAGATTAATGTTAAAAAACCCAAACCACATCCTCGATGTATTGTCTACAGGCCTCTTAAAGATATTGATATGGATACTTTTAATGCTGACCTAAATGCCATACAGTGGGAGAGTCTGTTGAGCGAAGACGTAAATGAGACATTGTGCGCGCTAAATTCTCAAATTGTAAACTTGTTTGATTTGCACGCACCTGTAAAAACCATCTATGTAAAAGATTTAAACTACCCTTGGTTAACACCAACAGTGAAAGCCATGATAAATCTCAGAAATGAAGCCCATGTCAAAAGCCGTAAAACTAAATTAGATATTGATAAAAAGTATTACAAAGAATTAAAACAAATTGTGAAAGTGGCAATGCATAGTGAAAAAACAGCTTATTTCCAGCATTATGTCAATAATAACCTAAATGATCCACAAAAACTTTGGAAACATATTAAACGTAATGTAGCAGACTTTAAAAAAAGACAAATTGACCTACCCGAACATTTATGTGACCCCGACTGCATTAATGACCATTTCCTTAATATTCCTGATGAGGGTACTATCGATGTATCTTTATTAACGCACTACTGGTTTAACCGCTTCAACAAATCAACCTTCAGTCTCAAAACAGTAAATCAAGACACCATTGTAAAAATTATGAAGAACTTTAAAACCAATGCTCAAGGTTTCGATTGTATATGTTGCTTCTGACAATGCCACGTACACTTGGTATAATCACTTCTCTTATTAATCGATCTATTCAATCCGGAATATTTCCCGAAGCATGGAAAGTCGCAAAAGTGAGACCTCTTCCTAAAATAAATAACCCAGTAGATTTAAAAGATCTTCGTGCAATAAGTATTCTACCTTTTATGTCCAAAATTATTGAAAAAGTTGTGTCAATGCAGTTAACAGAATACTTACAGGTTAACGATATTCTCCCTTCGAAACAGTCAGGCTTTAGAAAAGGTAGAGGTACGGTGACGGCTCTTTTGGATGTTGTTGACGATATCCTGGCAGGACAGGACGTTGGTGAGGGAGCGATTTTGGTCTTACTTGACTTTTCGCGCGCGTTTGACACTATAAGTCCAACTTTACTCTTATCTTAACTGGCCTATTATGGTTTTGACAGTGTTTCAATGAAATGGTTCTCTAGCTACCTGAGCAATCGTACCCAGAGTGTCGAAGTTTGTGGAGGTAAAGGCATTAACAAATACTCAAGCCCCGCAGTAGTAAATAAAGGTGTCCCCCAGGGCTCTATTTTGGGACCTATACTTTATATCCTTTACTCTGCTGATTTAGCAAATATTGTGAACGACAGTAAATATCATATTTATGCTGACGACTTGCAGGTTTACAGATCTTTCAATCCCTCAGAAACGGCGGAGGAAATTGCAAAACTTAATAAAGAACTAGATCAAATATCAGAATGGTCCAGAAAAAATTGTCTGGCTTTAAATCCTCTTAAAACTAAGTTTCTTGCGATTGGTACTAAAACGCAAATAAGGAAAATTAACAGTCACAATATTGAGCTCAAATTAGGAGGCGTAAAAATCGAACAGGTAACAGAAGCGCGGAATTTGGGTGTGCTGATGGATGATGGTTTAAAATTTGAAAAGCATGTACTTGAAACTGTTAGAAACTGTTTTTATAGACTTCGTGTTCTCTATAAAATACGTAACTACCTAGATGTAGACACGAGGATCCATCTTTGTGAATCCCTTATTTTGTCTAAGCTAAATTATGCTGATACTGTTATTGGGGGCTGTCTGCTGGTAAGAACTAAAAAAATTATACAGAGAATTCAGAATTCATGCGCAAGGTTCTGTTTCACTATCCCACGGAGAGCGCACATTACCCCTTACTTAAATAGTAACAACTTACTCAATATGGAGTCACGGCGAGCCCTGCATTTTGCAAGTCTACTTTTCGGTGTGATTCAGAAGCAGCAACCTTCATACTTATACAACAAGTTAAAATTTTGTAATCGTCAGTCTCGTATTCCATTAAGAATGGTCTGCCCATCCCACCATTCATCAGCATTTCGGGGAAGCTTCCGTTACTGCGCCACGAAATGCTGGAACAATATCCCTCCCCCTATTAGACAGTCCCCTTCAATAGGCAGTTTTAAATTAAAATATAAGAAATATCTACTTACTAAGCAAAAAGGCCTACAGTAAAGTTGTTTCATACCCATTATCAACTGTTTGTTCTAAAATATCTGTTATAGTGTTACATAAGCTGTTGTGGTTTTAATTATATTTTTTCTCCGCATGTAATGCTAAGATCCAGTTGTAATAAATCGTACTTACATAAATACTGAGACTGAGCTTCAGCTAAATGTGATAGTGATGCATCATAATACTTTAATATCTGCACTGTTTTCATATGGTTCCAATACGTTTAATATTTAAGTGTAAGGCATCCACTGAAAATCAGCGCCGTGGCCCAACCATGGCATAAGGCTGAGTGGAGACCTTTTTGGTGCATAATACTCGTACATAAGACTGTAATAATTTTAAGTTAATTTATTCTATTGTATTTTTATGTGCCAAATAAAGATTATTCTATTCTATTCTATTCTATTCTAAAACAACTCTTTCTCAAACTAAATCTATGCTGAAATCTACGGATTGAATTTGTTCCCCTTATACTTCGTAGAATAACGTTGCGATTGTTGTAGAATTCTGTGTAAATCCAATTCCATAAAGAACACTATGCCCTTTAATTGGCCTTAATATTAGAATGTTATCTAAAATAGAATATAGCAACAATATTCGTGCAATACCATTTTTTAGCTTTTTGTTACTCATGTAAGTCATGTAACTTTAGAGAATGACGCCAAACGCGACGTAGTAAAAGCGCGACCACCTGCGCAAATTCTTTAAAAAAAATTAATTACAATTCTTTATAATGGGGTGCTCACATGCCGGCAATGTGCGAGGATCTTCACAAGGAAGATTGGCTACATATGCCACGCAAGGCACAGCGAAGGCTGCGCGCGCTGGTCTCTGTACCCAAGACCGAGGGGGGGCGTGACCCCCCGAGTTGACGCCGCGGGCATGGAGCAACCCATAAGTCCACGACGCCGCAACCGTAGTGGTTCACACATACACTCCGACGACCACAGCGCGTAGGACACATGGGAGCCCACGAGCGACGACAAGTTGAAGCGGTCGCCGCGACCGAGACCAAAATCGGTCGGACCACACCATCATCATATCTAGAAGTCACATAAATATCCGCTCACCACAATAGCCATATTCCTACAATGATGCCGCCTGGCCCGTGGCTTCTCCAGCCTGGCTAGCATAGCCCACGCGCGCGCCGCCCCGCGGTCCCAGCGCAGCGCTTGCATTGCGCAAGCGCCCGCGCAGGTGGACGCCGCTGGCACCTCCTCCTCTTCGCGTATCACTGGCCCGGGGGAGGGTTCCGTTGACTAACAGTTATGGAAAAATTGAGAGTGAGGAAACCTTCATAAACATAAACCTAAATATTTACTTACAGGCAAATACATTACTTCTGGCCCGACACTAGGATATCCTGTGTCGTGGGAACCAGAAACAGCGATGTCACCTGAGTTTTTTTTTCTTTACCCCCAGCTGGGGATCGAGCCCGGGAACTCTCGCATGGTAGGCAGATCCACAATCTCTGCACCACAGAGGTTCATATAGTACATGCGGCGTTGCGCTAGCCCCCTGTCCCACAAAATAGAGTATTGAATAACAGGCCAAACGTGGTCACAACTGTGCCCTGCCTACCCGTATGGGAAAAGGCGACAGCGAGCGTAGTAGGGTGCATATCGCTGGCTCGCTCACTCGCTAGGTAACTACGCTCGCTGTCTCGCTCACACTCGTTGTCTGCAGTTGCGGTAGGCTACAAATTTGCAACTACCCACCACGGACGGTAAGGAACGGACGCGGTGTATGCATTTGGGTTTAGAGATTGTTTGTGTGTGTGTATGTCCTTTACCATATCCTGGAAAACTAATAAACGGCTTCACGTTCTTTGATATGTTTTACGGTTGTAGACCACTAGGGGGCGCTGCAGCAGCCAGAACGGTGGATGCTTCAGGGATTCTTAGAAACTATTTAGACATTTTCGATGCATCATCTTACACATATCGAACAGGGTTAAAGAGGCTTTAACAGGCTTTTAAAAAATCTTCCCCCCGCCACCCCTTATTAGTAGTTTATGTGACTGCTACATAATGGAGGGCATTAATACTCGAGAGTGGGTTTATGAAACGAGCCGAAGGCGAGTTTCATAATAAAATCACTCGAGAGTTTTAATGCCTAATTATGTACAGTTACATACACTAGTTTATCTACACACATATCATAAGCTCTCTTTGATGTGTTTAGGAACCGCATGTTTGACCGGCATTGTGGCTCTACAGTTGTTTAGCTTGTTCTGAAGTACCAACTTCACGCAGGCGGGCGTCGGCGTTCGAAATTTGAATGTAAGTACCAACTTCACAGACAAACTAGGAGCGGCACGCAGGCAGGCGTCGGCGTTCGAAATTTGAATATTATAATATGTAGAAAAACTACACATTATGGTCATAATGTTCAAAATTCAGATAAGAAATGAGTTTTTACCAAGTAGTTTAACATTAAGCTGATCGTAACGTGCGGTTTTTGTACGCAGTAAAGAGGATTTATGATACGTGTGTAGATAAAAAAAAAATATAGGCATTTTTTTCGTGCATGTGTTCCAACTGTAAAAAAATATACCTTCGGAATAGAAGCTGTTGTCGTAATCAAATTTACTTACCCGGATACAAGTAAGCTATACTCCATCACGCTGGCTCAGTGCGGGTTAATGGATGGGTTATACGATAAATACTGCCAAGTAGCGATCTTTAACTTTATCCGATTTTTAACGATCTATTAATCTTTAAATTTATAACGATTAACTTGGTAGCTGTCTGGATAGCGAATGATCCATAATTGACTTTTACCCCCCCCCCCCCCCCTTTTATACGCGTCCAGGGTGGTTCAATTAGTGAGCCTCCAAACGCGTACATCGCAACTTTTTAATCAAAGTGCTGGCGATTTGTGGTTTTTTATTTTCCCTAAACAAATGATTATTTTTTTGAAAGCTTATTAATTGAGCTTTTAAATGATACTTATAATGATAGGGTAAAGGAAGGATCTTAGGAGTTATAATCGCTTGGCATGAATTTTAGGAAAGGTGCGATTTTTTTGACGCCGTGGTATATGTTTGTGGAATCGGGATTCAGCGTTGTTATTTCTGCTTTAGACTTAACTCTTCGATTGCAGTTCAAGTTGACATCTGGCCACCTAATTGTTGTCTAGGGATCAGTAGTATACAATAGGATACCTAAGAACGTATCACTGGCCATTTATATTTTTAAAAGAGATCTAAAAATCAATCTATGGAAGTTTCTACGCCCTTCTTGATGTAGAGAAGTGGCAAAAAATGACGATTGCTAAGTATCTGTAAATATCTACAGTTATAAAGAGATTTGATTGATTGATTGATCGGCCTCTAATGCACCGCACGCGCGATTTGAAAGCATTCTTAGTCCGATGTTCGGGAACACATTAGGCGGTTTGCGCGCGCTTAATTCTATCCCCTAATTTAAAGCGATAGGGGGTGATTTACTAAAAATCCTGAAATAGTTTTTTTTTTATTTATTTATCAATTTTCAGACCTCTAGCATCAAAATTTACGGAAGTCTCATGAACATATTTCCATCCCCTAAGGTAGGTAAGGTAAAATTTCATTACATAAAACGAAGTACATAAGTGTAGTATTATTATTTGTATAATTATGTATAATATTCTGAAATCTGACGAGAGCCATTTCCCCTACTTTAAGGACTTGAGGGATGTTTTTTTAAAGCATGAAACACTATTTCTTTTTTGTAATATACTATGATAAGAATTCTATGTTCTTGTATAGTTTTCAGATCTCTAGCATGAAATTATGTTCGTATGGGAAAGCGTATACAAACTTCCATCTCCTAATTTAAAGGGTTGGGGAAAAAAATCCTATTTTTTGTCGTTGTTTGTGTACTAATACCAGCTTATATACCAAATTTTCGCTTTCTAGGAGGAAATACCCTAAGAATTTTGACGATCATCAGTGAGTGAGTCAGTGACGAAATCGGAGTATTATAGATATCAATAAAATCTAAAGTATAAGAGCTATACTATTAAAACTTTCTATTTACATTAAACCCACTGTTGACATCATATCCCGAGATTTTTGTTCAACTGCTACAGTCAAAACCCAAGTTATGAGGGTTTAAAAAATCGACGAAGCGCTTCGAGAACAGTTAGGTAGTGCCCTTGCACTACGCTTGCTCGTCTTGGCGGGGGCACTGCCTTGCCCCTTGATTACGACAATTACTTTTATTCCGAAGTTATACACATATTTTGTAGTTAGAACATAGTGCACGAAAAAGAAAATGCCTCATGCTTTTTTAAACTTTTTTGTTGATAAAATGTGGTCCTCTTTAACCCTGTTCGATATGTACACTTTATAGGGAAATAAAATAATATAATAATATGCGTTTGGGGTTAGAGGTTATTTGTGTGAGTACACATTTTTCTGGAAAAGTACTGAACCGATTTCGATACAGTTTTTGTATTCAACGGCTACTTTTTCAGAGCGGGTTCTTAGATATGTCATCTCATAGAAGATTTCGGCGAGGGATTTTCCAAAAAAAAATATTCTGGTTTACTGAAGTGTTCCGGGTAGGGTGACCAGACGTCAGGAATTTTCCTGACATGTCAGGAATTTTAGACATATGTCAGGAATGCGGCCGGAAAAGGGAAATGTCAGGAATTTTCGGCAAATAAATGAAACAATAAATTTTTATACACTGTTAACTTTTATTTCTAATCACAATACAAAAAAGGTAAAGCCACATCTACTTTGGAGTATCATAGATAGTAACTTATAAATAATCCAACAACTCCAACAATATCTTTTCCTAAAATGTTTTTTATTCTGGTCCACACATTTTGTCCAGGCTGCCGGTTAACACCACCAAAATTAACATTGGCGTTATCAGCAGTGTATGATACACATTTCTCCAATAAATCATACTTCTGCAATGTTGATTTTATTATTTCAGTTATGGTTTCAGCCGTTTCGTTTCGCGTATTCATGACATCCAGCACTTTTGTCGTTATACCTTCTTGCCAATCGAAGAATTGGATTAATATGGGAAATATTTTTTCAGCACCATGATTACTAGCATCTGTAGAGACACCTATACATTCTATGCTTTCCAATGATTGTTGGATTTTGTTTAAAACCCACGGCGTGATGACGCCAGTAACAATGGCTTCAGTTTTAGTCCTCGCACAAGAAATACCTTGCGCAATGTTCGAGTCGGGAAATATAGTTTTAAGTAGCACACTTGTGCAGTCCATAGACCTAAACGAGTGATGATGATTCACTGTATGAAGAGCCAGCGTAGATTCAGCTGCAGAAATTTTCGCCGTATTTCCAACACTTTGATTTTGGAATATCGAGTCAATTTTGACATTTTTAGACACCGCTAAGGCTTGTTTTTTATGTTTTTGTGACTGTATGTGTTTTTCAATGTCTGAGGCACCTTTGAATTTAATCGAAAAATAACAGTCACATATTGTACAATACACTTCACTCGGGTCTCTACCTTCTTTCAGTAACGGATATTTAATTCGTAGAACATCAGTAAAAGTACAAAGTCTCGAGCGTTTGCTACTAGACGCCATCGTAAGAATATTTTAACAAACGCGGACGGTAGAACATGCGCAATGGCACTAGCGCACTATTGTAGCGTACAAACCGCACTAACGCGAGGGCGATACGCAACGCACCGCTCGGGTCAATAGCCCCCCTCCTCCGCCGCCCCGCCGGCGCGCGGCCCACGACGACGCCACGACGTATTATCAATACCTACACCGCGCCGCGAGCGCGAGCACGTCAAGCTCGTGTCAGGAATTCTGGCCGAAAATCAGGAATTTTGTCAGGACTTTGAAAATTTGTATCTGGTAAGCCTAGTTCCGGGAGAGTATGCTCGTAGAGTGTGTTGTGTGTGCATGGCTAAGGATGATTTGCACACACGCAGGCGTATTGCTCTTACTCTACCTGGCAGATGTGATCTAGTCTTTATCATATTATCAGAATCTGTGATGTGATGCAAAAGTCTACAAACCTGCAACCAATTGTTAGCCAGCGCCATCCAGGCATACGCACTGGGCTGACGGCGCACGAGGTCTACGAGGATCGGCTTCACCCGCTGCGGCTCCCGAGACGGTAGGGCCAAGAGAGTGCTGCGAAAACAATTTAAGGCTAAATCAAGCAATGATGCATCTTTAGCTTACATTCTAGCTAGGCCATACTAGTTGGAAGCAAAATGTGGGATAAGGATATGTTATATAAAGTTGGTTAGCGAAGAACTTTAATGGATTATATTTATAATATAATAATAATAATAAATGTTATTAATCCAGAAATTGAATTTCCATATCAATATTAATAATACCTTGGACACTATTTACACACATTGATCTAGCCCCAAACTAGGATTCCCTGTATCTTGGGTAACGACACACATACTTATAGGTATAAAGATAAATATTATACATAGATAGTTAAACAATCATGACTAGGGTACAAACATCCGTTCTCATCAAACAAATATTTGCCCCCACCGGGACTCGAACCCGGGATTCTTGGCTTCGTAGGCAGGGTCACTGCCGACTCGGCCATTCGGGTCGTCACATCTACACATTTTTAAAATGAAAATTTAAGAAAATAAAATGGACAGAAGGCTTCTCAGTTTGTAAAAGGTCCAACTGCAGGTGAATTGGCCAAGACAGTCGCGGATTACACGACGGCGTTGGCGGAGGCGCTTAAAGGCGTAAAAAAACCTTTCTTCCTGCTACACTCCCTACGATACTCCCAATTTATTCGCCAACACAAAACTTAGGTATAATAGCATAAGACACTATTTTTGTGTATAAGTTTTTGTATAAATAAGAAAGTGATTTGAGTTTGAGTTTGAGTTTGATTAATGTGCAAATTATGAATAATTCTCGATTATTATTAATACTTACTGCACGATATGATTAATATGCTCCACTTGAGATTTAGCCACAATAATCTACTCTAGCCGAATTCGGCATTTCATAACTTTCAGTCCTCGATCAAATAGCCCATTTCAGTACCCCCCTTCACACACCGTGCCGTCCGCTAACTCCCGCCACCCCGGCCAACATCTATTGCTCGAAAAAGAAGCATAACGTACGATTTTTTTTAAAACCGATCTTTATTAACAATTTTCAATTAATTACATTTCTCGTAACATATATACATGTATTTATCTACACACGTATCATAAACCCTCTTTACTGCGTACAAAAACCGCACGTTATGATCAGAATGTTAAACTACTTGGTAAAAACTCATTTCTTATCTGAAAAATTACACATTATGACCATAATTTGTAATTTTTCTACATATTATGACATTAAAATTTCGAACGCCGACGCCCGCCTGTGTGCCTCCCCTACTTAGTTTGTGAAGTTGGTACTAATGAACAAGCTAAACAAGTGCAAAGGAATTATCAATGTCACCATGCCGGTCGAACATATGCGGTTCCTGAACACATTAAAGAGAGCTTATGATATGTGTTTAGATAAACTAGTGTATGTAACTGTACATAATTAGGCATTAAAACTCTCGAGTGATATAAACCCACTCTCGAGTATTATCGCAAATGAAAATGTTTGTATGAATGTCTTCTACTCATATTTACAACATGTAGTGAGCGCGGAAGTAAATATTGCAAAAAATGCAGTCATCGAACCTTTGTAGCATAGCCACCCTCCGCAGTATGATTTTTTCAAGACTCGGGCGCATGACCAATGTGGTATTACACTGGAGTAAGTCATTATTTAAGTAGATACCTACATATGTAGCTCTGTCATATTTCAAGCCCAAATGTCTAGGTAACAAGACAAGTAGGTAGGTACTTATGTTTTTTGGTAACATGCAGTTTCATGAGTAGTTACCTGAAAGGTGTGGTGCAAGTCCCTGCTTTTGCAAAAGACTCCATTGCACATGGACAGTCCTTGATTACATGCAGGCATTCCGCGTGGAGGGCTCTTATGTAACTTATCTGGAATAAGGTTATACATTGGAAGAGTGAGGGTGCTCACTCTTATTCTGTGGATGTATGTAGTTGTTTCCATTGTTACATCCGGACCCAGTTTCGTCCACAGACGAGAGCTTATTTCTATAATGGACAAGGAGTGCATAATCTGCAGAATGTCAGTTCAATCAACATATAGGTGATATTCATTTTCTCTATGGGTGGTATAGGAATTCCTTACGTCACCAAACTTCACGATGCCTGTCGTCAGGTGGCACAACGCATCTTCGGTTTCCCCTCGCAGTCTACAACATAGAGCCACCAGGTGGAAGTAGGCTGCGGATTCACCTTCATCACACAGCGCTCTAGATAGGCATACTTCAGCAAGCTACAATTAAAGAAAGTAAGACTAAATGAGCTTTGACGGACTACTGACTACTTACCTAATAAGAACATTGAGTGACTAAGACATCGACAAGACGGACACCCGAATTGCCTACCAATATTAGATTTTAGGGTTCCCGAACGGTGCCAAACGGGACCCTATTACTAAGCTTCCGCTGCGATTTCTTTTAAACCAAAGGGGGTCCCGTATTAGAGATGCGTTTTAAATATCCGTGCCCCTGCGATTTACCAAACCGCAATCTGTACGGACTGGTATCAAAACCAAATTCACGCATATTAAGTTTGTTTTTGTTTTCTTATTTTTTAGTCCTTATGAAGATGGTACGGAATGCTTCGTGTGCGAGTCCGACCCGCACTTGACTGATTTTATTTTATTTCGCATATATTAGGTACAATAGAGATCGAATCGCTCAGGAAGATTCAGGCAGATGATCCGAAATAATGATATGTAATAATTAGGTAGTGTTATTGTATTAGCTATGGTTTGTTTTTTCATTCGACGGACTTCTTGGACAACTCAACAATCACAGTGCTGTAAATGTCGATTGCAAATACATACTCTAATTATAAACAAATCTTTGCTAGATGAATATTTATGGTTAGATTATTGTTCTGTCAAATTTGACTGACAACAAAGACATCCTCAACGAAATCGCGCATTACTCAGAAACAATATGTAAAAATGACGTTGAATCGTATCCTAATTACTTTCGGTAAATATTGTTTTGTAATTTAATTTTGTTTGCCACATGAAAACGAATACCTACAATCGTAGGATGAAAAGTAAATCTAGTCAAAAATATGCTATTTAGGAACTGTCAAAGCGGTGATTTAGTTTGCGAGTTCTATGGCTAAACTAGGATTTTTAATTTGAGGCCAAATAGGTAAACAAAGAAACGTCACTGTCAAAATGACATTCCAGTTGTTGAACACATTTTTTTTCATTGTTATATTTCAGAAACAAGGCAAACACAAGAGTGACCTCATCACACAAATGTTTACCCTGAGCGGGGTTCGAACCCGCCCACGGAGCCATCAATATCGCTATCGGCGTAATATACTTTCCGTGAAAAAAAAATCTCGCTGATGGTTAAAACTGCTTAAAAATCGGTTGCGTGGTTTAGGAGTAAACAGATAAACAGACATACAGACGCGGAGAGCGACTTTTTTTGTTAGTGATAATGAAAGAATTGTATTTTTATGATGTTCTTAACAATAAAGATATTTATTTATTTATTTTATACTGTGTAAGGATAACGATTTTATACTATTTAAGGATAAGGATATATAAAACAATAAGCTTATTCTATATCAGATGTACTTTCATCAGATTCAGAGTCTGTTACATTTATTATATTGTTCAACTACATCATCAATTAGGTGCTCGAGTTGGCACATTTTGTCCTCCACTTTTATTGCGTGGCTAATGCAGTCACTGCACTTTTTTGGTGTCAAATTTTGTAATCCCTCATGAAATAGGGCTTTTATTTCTGTCATTTTGAAAGTTTTGTTATTCCTTTCTACATGCCCCTTTACCTGTGCCCACATCAGTTCTATGGGGTTCAATCTTATCATAAGTTAGCGTCACGCGTTTTCCTGATGAGTGAGTACTGATGAGCCCATATTCAGGCAATACTCAATTCCGTAATTTCATGTGTTTTCAATACGATCCGATTCTCTCGATCTTTGCCAAATCGATTCAAACCCCTTGATTAAATCAGGGATCGATTCAAAGGGACCAAGATTTCTTTCGATCGATAAGATCGGACATCCCTAACCGAATGCCAGCCATGTGACAGCATCCTAAGAACAATACTAGAGACCGCGCCACCACTCATGTCCTGCGACGGAAAGTGCAACTAAATACGCTTATCTCACTGGCGTCCGCGAAAATGATGAATTATTTTTGGCTTTGGCAGATTCGTTTTGCATAAGTTCAAAAACTAATGAAAAGGTTACGAACCTCTTTAGTGTTGCAAGCACCATATTTCCTTTCGCCGGAAAGAACTGTTTACTTTATATAAAATGAATGTTACATCTATTTACAAATCTGTCTGACTGAGTATGTTTAGTTGTTTCAGAAGTTTTAAAAGAGAGATGAATATAAATTATAGCAATTTTTGTTCTTAATAATAGTAACCATCGATCTTGCATACATTCTCTCTAATGGCCTTTGTTAACATATTTAGACTCAAATTAAAAATCCTAGTATAGCATGTGAGGCCATAATCAAATCTGTCTTTTTTACACAAAATTGAGTTTAAATAATACAACCACTGGAATATACAATACTCATTTTTTCAAACGTTTTGATGAAATAGAATAAATAGAAATACATTGTAATGGTACACGAGAGTCAGTACATTTGATACTTCATTTTGCGTGACAGAGGGCTAGCCCATCGCCGCGCTGTTTTGAATACGAGAGTCGGTTCTTATAAAGTTTGTGTTTTTGAGTAGCTCAGGGTAAGTTAGCAAAAAACAATGAGCCAAGCGCGTGGGATCGCATTCCTGCGAGATGTGTAGGGATCAGAGCCGATTTGGCTGCGCGCTGAATAAATTATGAATAACTAAATAATGGAAGGTTATTATGGAACGATACGGAGAAAGCTATTATGTTGACTGCAAATATACAATTGCGTTTGTTTGGTACGATTTGGCGAGTTTGACATCACGAGTCTGAATATCATTCTAGTGTAGGGAAGGTTTAAATTAATCGCAACAAGCTTTTATGGTCAGCGATCAACAGATTTTGTGTATCGGCCATACCGAATGACTTGAGTGATAACCTACGGTTGATCATAGTGAATATGCGTACACAAAGTTTGTAGAACGGCGGATCTGCATGGCATGGTTGAAATTAGACCCTGTGTAGTTAGTGATAAGAAGCTTCGCTTGGGCAGCGCGTGTTCGCGAAGGACGCCATTTTTTTTCAGACATGTGGGGTCTATAAATACGATAGCGGGGAAGGGGAGAGCATTCAGTCTCAGCGTTAAGCTACTGTGACAGTCGTCTTTCAACAAATTCTAAACAGTTTTGGTCTGCCGTTTTACGCGTCGGAACTGGACGAATTGTGATTGCGTGTTTCAGTGGTTTTTCATGACTGTCTGAAGCGCCGAAATATACCTCGGTTCCTATCCTTTATATCAACCTACCCCAAATTCCAAAACTATCCTTGGGTCGTTAGATAAGAACTTGTAGGTAACTGATCTGAGTCTGAGTCTGGGCTTGGAGCGACCCTAAATTCCTTTTTTCTTCACCATAGGGTTCCTGGAGTGGCTCTTAGGATATTCGCGGGCTAATCCTCTCCTCATTCCTTTCGAGTAGCGAGTTTTGAAATTCCCACACACACAGTCATTAAACATACAAGCACATTCAAATCGAACTCAACCATTTTCGAGTGGTGTCGATAATGGACGTGGTACAACACTAGGATTTTAGACTAGGCTAGACAGGAGTTTAGTTGCGGCTAAACCTAGGTTGGCAGGGCATAGGGAGACTGTTTGATCGATGAGGTTCCGCGGATGGAAATAACAAATTCAGAACAAAGTTAAAGCGGTGTCAACACAGATAACCTATCCTGTTGATATTTTAACATTTGAGTTTTGTCGGGACGCGCGAAGAGATCAAATTACAGTCTAAAGTTCATTGTTTAGGACCGGGTAGATTGTTTTGCCTTGCCTTGGATCAGTTTGGATTCAAGTTGCATCTTTAAATTAAATGTAAATTTCGCTGGAGGTCTAATGTGTAGGCTGAGTCAAATATATATGATTAGGCTCGGCCGAGGTCGTGCTGAGGTCAGTGAAATTCATAGATCGGTATTTACCGAACTATGCACTTCGCTATGGTGAGGGTTAGATCTCCAAAAGCGCTAATGACAACGTTTCGATAACATCCAGCTCAAATTGCGCAGAGTTGAAGGTTTCAAAACGTTACGGACCTTTTGAGGTAACCGCTAGTTCAAACCCATTTCGGAAAATCAAATCGCAATTGTGTAAACCGGTCTATTTTTCGGATCGTTATTGCCGTGAACTAAATATATAAATGGAACCACCACAAGCCGCTACTAGCGAGCACATGAAATATCATTGAGTACTCACGTCGTAAAACTACGACGGATATCTATACGATATCCCAAACAAATATTACAAATCGTGGTCGACCACTAAAAGAAGTTCCAAGCGCCTATATATACAAAAATAAATGGTACCATCACACAAAATTCAACAATGATCGATCTGGCGCAATACACCGCTAACTGATGCGAAATACCGGCTTGCGGGCATATATGCTTTCTCTGTCTAACTTGAAACTGTAACTTCCTGAATCAATCTTCCGTTCGACTATTGTACGCCTAACGAACTTCTCAACGAACGGGAAATTCGGACTTATCATTCTTAACTTACAAATTTTACAGCTGAATCGGGACATCTCTTTTTGGGGTAGGTAGAATAGACGATCATAGCTACTGATAGCGGTGGCTCGACCTTAGCCTTTAATGCCGTTACAACATTTCTAGTTTTATTGGACCTACTTGATTGGAATACAAATACTGTTTTTCTTACGTAAGTGCTCTTAATTTTAATGTTTATTTAGCATATTAATGTAGTTATGTTGTTTTAGATAGAATAAGTCAAATTATGACATAACCAAGTATTTAGAGGCCCAGAAATATAACGTATGCGTGTATTTTCTAGGGATGTGAAAAATATATATCGATAATTCGATAAGAAAATATATTTGATGTATATATATATATATACATCAAATATAAATACATACATCAAATAAAGGAAATATATATATATATTTCCTTTATCTATTTTAGGATTCATCGCAATTCGCGATTCGCAAGATTCATATTTCGTTATCGGTGAATCGAGCACCAGATTGGATTGTTCTAGTACACTAAGGAACCCCACACTGATTGTGATTTTATAAAGCAGATGTAGCTTTTATGTTTCACCGCCAGATCAGCTCAGAAGACTCAATAAAACAATGAAGTAAATAATAAATAAATATTAGTATAGTATGAATTGTCCTTAAGTTTTTTAACCGGTAGTCAACTTGCAGCTGCTCAAGCAGGAATAATTACCAGAGTGAGAAAGTGTTCGAGTGCAGATAAAATTAACCTTATGAAATTGAAGGTTCGAATCGCATACTTTTTCGACAGATAATTACTTAAAAAGCTACCTTCATTTAAACATTCGTAATTGTTCGATTCAAATCTTATTAAATATTTGTTATAAAATATGTATACACATGATACGGTTAGGTTACGGGATAATGCTCTGGGGTAACAGTGCGATGCCATCTAGTTATTTATAATGCAAAAGAAATAAGTCAGAATCATAGCTAATATTCAAAACATAGATAGATAACATCTTGACTCTACCGTCCCTGTACATATTTGAAGTAGGGACCTACGTAAAAAAACACTCTGAGCGATATCAACACTGCACAAACGCTAGACGAAAAAAATATTGAATATTACCGGAACCTAAACTAGAAATTTACAAAAAAAGTCCATATTATATGTCAATTTAAATTTACAATAATCTACCAAATAACATAAAATATTAACAAACTATTGTAGAGTTTTAAATTTAATTTAATTGTTAATTTTGAAATGTTTTATGCTCTCGCCCAATAACCCTCGAAAATTGGCCAGCTATTTTCAATCTTATGGCTTGGGAAGAGTTCAAAACCTATGAAAAATTGGTCGTATGGAGAAACTGCTTGTGAGAGGGAGAGGGTATGAACATACAGTGCTGATCACATAATTAAAGATACCCCTTTATTGACCACCAAAAACTTAATTCTATTATTTAAAGCAGGTAAACAACAGTTCCGTTTTAGTAGAGCGTATTTCGGTTTGGAAACGCTAACTTATTAAAGTTAAGTATACTAGATTCTTTGGTGGAAATGTCAATATTTTGTTTAACATATATACAAACTTCATAAATATATGTATATTCCTGTTATTGTTAAAAGAATTGATTTTGTTAAGAGGGTTCTACATGATTCGATAGGGCTCTTGCCACATATATAGCTCGGATACATCGCTTTTGAATAAGAAACAGCTTGTCGATATACACTGAGTTTCCCCATACAATAATTCCGTAACGCAGAGCAGTACAGAAAAATAGCAAATCAATTTTACTGTTCTAAGGACATGGTTATGAATGCTATAAAATATTTCATAAAGCTCAACACGACCGAAAACGTACCTAGGAAACCGAGACCAAGGAAAACTACTATAGTCAATAGTCAATAGTCAAAGTACTTTATTACTGTAGATATTTACATATACTTAGCAAACGTCATTTTTTGCCTCTTCTCTACATTGGACCACTGTGGGAGAAGAAGGGCGTAGAAACTCCCACAGATTTATTTTTAGATCTCTTTTAAAAATAGGTTGTGCTTAACTAATACAAATATGAAAAATTTAATTGTTATGATTAATAAGCAGGAATAAATAATTACAAAATTATTAACAGCAAGGTCTGTGTTGAGCCAGATTAACCCCATACAGTCCTGTCATTTAAGTAATCTTGAACATTGTAATATCCCTTTTTCGACAGTCGCTTTAACATGCTTTTTAAATTGCTCAAGTGGCAATTTCAAAATCTCCAGAGGTATCTTATTGTAGTAGAGAATGCACTGACCCTTGAAAGAATTGCTAACCTTCGCGAGTCTAAAACGGGGCGCACATAGTCTGTGATTATTTCTTAGGTTAACATTACAGCTATCGCTAAGTTTGGAAAATGTTGTAAGGTTCTTGCGTACATACATTATATTTTCGAAAATAAATTGACTAGCTACTGTTAGTATGTCAATTTCTTTAAAAAGCTCTCTTAAGGAGTCTGTTCGTTTTAAATTATAAATTGCTCGAATAGCTCTTTTCTGTAAAATAAAAATAGTTTGAATATCCGCTGCTTTCCCCCACAACAAGATACCATAGGACATCACACTATGAAAGTAACTAAAATATACTAGCCTAGATGTAGCCACATCCGTGCTTTGTCTGATGTTCCTAACAGCGTAAGCCGCAGAACTTAATTTACCAGCCAATTTATCTATGTGGGGTCCCCACTGCAATTTGCTATCAATGGTTATTCCAAGAAACTTCGTATCATTTACTAATTCTAACGTGTTGTTGTCTAGCACTAAACTGGTCTCAACTTGCCTGACATTTGGAAGTGAGAATTTGATATACTTGGTTTTACCAGCGTTTAACAATAAATTATTAACTGTGAACCAATTCAAGGTTAAAGACAATACACCATTAACATCATCAAATTCTCCTTTTTGTCTTTCAATTTTGAAGACCAGTGAAGTATCATCAGCAAACAACACTATGTCAGTTAATTTCTCCACCATGAAAGGCAGATCATTAATATATACCAGGAATAAGAAAGGGCCTAATATGGAACCTTGTGGAACGCCAATTTTAACACTCGATCCATCAGATTTTACGCCGTTAACTTCTGCCTTTTGAATTCTATTGCTTAGGTATGATCTTAGTAGATCCAACGCTTTATTTCTAACTCCGTAATGATTTAATTTAATTAATAGCGTATTATGATCAACACAATCAAACGACTTCGACAGGTCGCAAAAAACTCCGATAGCATCCTGTGCGGCCTCCCATGCAGAATAAATATGAGATACAAGGGTAATACCTGCATCCGTAGTCGATTTACCCCTAGTGAAACCATATTGTTTAGCGTGGAGTTGTTTTGTACGGTTGAAGTGTGAGAGCATTTGATTGAGTATAATCTTTTCAAATATTTTACTTAGTGTTGGAAGAACAGATATTGGTCTGAAATTGAATGATCGCCCTTATCTCCCGATTTGAACAGCGGTATAAGTTTACTGTGTTTCATGAGGTCTGGAAAAGCCCCATCGTCAACACATTTATTGAATATATAAGCTAAGTGTGGGGCTATAACTAGAATTACTGAACCAATGACTTTGACTGATATACCCCACAAGTCTTCCGTATTTTTTAAGTTAAGTAATTTAAACGTTTTGACAATGTCCTGGGGATATACATGTTGAAATTTTAAATATACATTACTGACGCTAGTGTTATTTTTTAATAAAGTCTCTGCTTCAAATGGAGATGAATTTAGACGGTCCGTTGTGAGTACGGGTACATTGGTGAAGAATGTTTCAAAAGCTCGAGCAACATCAGCGTTAGATTTAACAACATCATCACCTATCTTTAGGCAGAAATCACTGTCCCTTGGTATAACTTTGCCAGTTTCGCGGTTTATTATTTGCCAAACTGTTTTCATTCTATTATTTGAATTTTGAATTTTTCTATTAATGTGTAAAGTTTTTGCAGTTCTTCAAACCAACTTGAAAGTTTTGGAATATTTTTTAACATAGTCATGAAATTTTCGATCAAAGTTATAGGTTTTTTGATCATAAAGGTCATACAAGATAACTCTACTTTTACGAATTCCAAACGTTGCCCAGTCATTAAATTTAGATTTACCGTTGTAGTCACTGACTTTCTTTAATTTGAAAACTTTATTGAATTCTGTCTGAATAATGTTGAAGAAGTCTGAGTAGATTTTGTTTGGGTTCTGTTCATTAAAATCCGGTACTGGCAAATTTATATCTAAGTTTTTCGTATATGTCTCTAGTCTATGGGATGTAATAGGCCTATAAAATGATGGACCAGTCTTATCCTTAATAGTTATTGGGAATGAAACTGTTTGACCACTGTGATCGAAGGGTAAGCAGTTAATTACACTTTTACTTGTGAATGCACAGTCACAAAAAACGTTATCTAAGCAAGTTTGGCTGGTAAGTGTAATTCTAGTCGGCTCTAGAAATACATGACATAAATTAAATGATTTGAACAGAGTTATTAATCGTCGCTTCAGTGTTGTATCTACAAGCAGATCTACATTAAGATCGCCACAAATAATTAACTTTTTTCTGTTATTACAAAGTTTAATGAGGGCTTCCTCCATAATTTTCTCAAATATTTCGAAATTGCCATGGCCTTTTTCATCCCTCGGTGGTCTGTAGACACAAACAATAATATGGCTATCTAACTCAACACAGGATACCTCTATTTGTCTTTCAACAGTAAGTGCAAGAATATCTTTCCGTTGTTTCACCTTAATATTATTTTTCACTAAGATTAAAGAACCACCTCTATCAGCAGTCTTTCTATTGTAACAACTGACAATTTTGTAATTATTTATGTTAAAAGACATCATATTTTCCTTCAACCAGTGTTCAGTAACACAAATAATATCAATGTCAGAATTTTTTAGAAATAATTCTAATACAAGTTCTTTGCCAGGTAGCCCCTGGATGTTTTGATGGGCAATATTTAACTGGGGCTTACATTTTGACATATTTAGTGGCTCTTGTATGCTAGAGATTTCCTCTATTGTCTTATGAACTAATTTAAATTACTTGGAACAGATTCCAATGTTGCATGCAAAGTATAATTAACAGGTGAATTCCCAATAGGGGTGCATGTTATATTACTCTTAAAATAAGCTGAAACTTAGTTAAACCAACTATAGCTGCGTCGCATATATTATAAGCTAACAATGTAGCTACTAATTTTCTATATTTATTAGACAGGTACAATGTACTATAACTCTGCGGGAAGACTTTAAGATGGTATTGTTGAAAAATATTTTTTAATTCAAGGGATCAAGTTCAGAGTTGTATGGTGCAGGAGGGTTGAAGGGTGTATCTGCAAGAACAGTTAAACCGAGACAACGTGAGGCAAACTTGTACGGAAGAGTGTCTCACAAGGTGCCACTTTTGAAAAATAAAAATGTTAAGGCAAGATTAGCTTTAGCTGAAAATATGAACACTGGACTGAACGAGAGTGGAAACATGTGTTTTCTTTTGATAACAGAAAAACAGATTTATTATGACGGTAAACAATATAATAGACGCCCCCCGAACAAATAAATGGATCCAAAGTTTACCAAGAAAGTGGTCAAATATGGGGGCGGAAATATCAAAGTGTGGGGCTGTTTTTCAGGACTTGGTTTTGGACCTGTTAGGAAAATAGACGGCAATATGGATAAATTCTAGTACAAGAATATAAAACAAGCCCTGCTGCCCTATGCCGAGCAGAATTTACCGGTCACTTGGACTCTACAACAGGGTCGGTAACTGAAACACACTGCAAAAGTAGTAAAATACTTCTTGAGGAACCAGTCTGTGACAGTTTTGAATTGGCCCCCACACAATCCTGATTTAAATCCAATAGAAAATGTGATACGAGGGAAGAAGACAGTGGCGACAAAGCGGACATCAAACGTCGATCAACTTTACACTGCGTATACAGAAGCATGGGAGCAAATTCCGGTAGAAGCTTGTGCATTAGGGATTTTGTGGAATAAAGATAATTTCCATAATAACAATATATTTTTTATATCTTCTGAGTAAATGTAGTATCTTCAATTATATGGCCATATCTTTGTTAAGTTTGTATTGCTTGCATTTATGATAAACCGAATAAAATATTAGGAACAGACAAATTTTTATTGATAATAATATTTCGTTTCAACATTATACAATTATTTTTAAATTGTGTAGGAAGGTCCAATAATAGTGTGATAAAAAATATAGATAGAGAGGAATAGCTTAGTTATTTTAATATGCATTCAGTGTCTGTAATTATATGATCACCACTGTATCAGATCTTATCTATCGATCTATCTATCCAGCCTCCTGCACCCACTGTGGAGTGAAGGCCTCCTCTTCATTACGCCATTTATTGCGGTCCTGGGCCAACCTGATCCACTGCGGCCCGCAAATTTTGTAATAATTCATAGTTTATTTTTTTTGTAAAACGAAAATATTGAAACTTAACATGGCGTTACCTTTTTAATTCGGTTGCCAATAATATCGGACTGTTCGAATGTATCTCATGTGGTTGTCAACTTCATACTTTCATCTGTCTACTTCGTTGTTTGTTTCAGCTTTTGTTATTTTATTACTCTTTTGAGGGCAAGGTTGGTGCGGTGAGTTTGACGACCATGGACACACAATATTCACTATGCCACAAAGTATTACTTGGTAGGTAAAAAATCTCGCGAGCTGTGCTTTCTGCTACTTTTTGTTATTGTTATTTATCCAGCAAATAAAGGGGGTAAATAACGATATTTATATCGATAAAAGGCAACACTTTATATCAAAATATCAATATTTACCCCTCACTATACATTTTTTGTTGAATAGGGTACCATTCTATCTTTCAAACATGTCCGTCGAATTATATGTATATCAGACCAAGTTGTAATGTAAGTAAGATGCTTGTTATACACACAGATATAGCTCGCAGCCGCAGAAGCAAATCTGCCGCATCAAAATACCGGTTCATCCCTGGCAGGAGCTGAGTCGGTTCCCACCAATCGCCCAACTCATACTCCCAGGTGCGAGGCTGTCTGATGTGTTCTGACAACCCATCGTTGTGTGTCCTGTTGGAAGAGAAGTTGAGATTAGCTCATCCTTCTTTTCCTGTCGGAGTATACACTGCTACGTTGTGATGAGCTCTGATAATATAAAGTATAAAGATAAAGTTTTCTAGAATCTACATATTGTTTTTTTATCTGTCAAATTAAAATACAGCGCATTTCCTTATAAATCTATGGGCGGTCTTTGGAGCAGTCTTCGATCAGTGCCAAAAACATACGATTTATTAATACTGTCCTTTTCTGCACAAAAGTTTTACCTGTGTGTTTAAAATGTTAGGTCATTAATTTTATTGCAACGAGGTTAAGCTTATTTCGGATGGCAACAAATATATTGTTTACCAATAATACGTTTTGACTACCAAATTTATTAAATGTTCATCGAATTTAGTGTTCACATGGAGTTTCCCAGAACCGTATTGGATGCTATGGTTGTTTTGTCACTACCTAGAACAGGAAACAGTAGAAGAGAACAGAAAATATGGTGGGGGGCGGCGTTTTGCATTGTGTGGTTCGTGTGCGCCGAGGCTATAAAGACCGACCGACATATGTAAGAGGAAATGCACTGTAGAGTGCATTCCATATAACTTTTCCCTTCGACCGCACGCTGCCGTAGTGCACAAATGTCAAAAAGCTCCATCTCCATGATTGTTGTGCACTATAGTTGGCTGTAACAGCGAAGGGAAAAGTTATAAGCAATGCATTTGAGTCTGGCAACTGGATATTTCTTTTCCCCATATGCAATATCCGGTTGCCAGACTGAGATCACATATCCTCAATTAAAAAGAATATGATAGCGGGTTTGTAGTTGTAGCTGTCATTATTGTTTTAATTCTGGTTTAATTTAAAGATAGCTTTGACGCCTGATAATTTGGGTAGGTATTCTAATTCAGTCACTGGTAAATAATTTTTTAAAACTAGCAACATTGGTTCCTTTGCTACGTACTTAACGGCGAAGGAAAAGTTATACGGAAAGCACTTTAGTCTGTTCACTTACATAGCGCCGCCTTTGATCGCACCGCCTTGTCACTTGCTTTCCGGCTTTTGTCGCCAGCCGCGGCGCTATGTAAATGAACAGACTTTTACATACGTAGTCGGTTACAGAAAGATACGGACACAAAATCAGTGTCGCAGTCATTTCCTTTACCCTCCAATTTGCGTCTGCTGTTAAACATTACCAAGTCGTGCGTGGGGTCTCATGTCCATAATTATGAAGACAGCCCCTTAGAAAAACCAGTTAAAAATCGTAACTGTACATTACATTTTAACACATCTCATAATCCGGTCAGCCATATCGAAAAACTGGCGTGAAATGTAGTAGGCACAGACGACGACCCATCCAGTAGTCCAGTAGGGATAGAGCCTCAGGATTGCTGCGAAGAATGGTTCTGCTTCCTCCGGATCTTCATCATACGCCATGCAACCCATGGAAATTAATCTGGAAATAACAGAGTGGAAGCAAAATAAAGTTCTGGTCTTTCCATATTTTTCTATGCTAATTACAATGCCACCGAATTGCTGTCTACCGCCGCAGAGTAAGGCCTAAAATTTGATGGCACGATGGCGAGAAGAGCTAACTCCCGGACAATAGGAAACATCATAGACTACCTAAAATAATTTTAGTTTTACTCGTATATAATAAAGATAAGAGCTCTTACGATAGTGGATCACGCGGATCTAGAAGCACAGCTTTGTGCAAGCATATCGCAGCTTGGTCAATATCCACCTCCTTCAAGCACGTGGACAACTCTCTCCAAACACCAGGGTCTCTCCTACGTTCAAGAGCAACCTTAGGAAAAATGAAAGATTAATTAAGATCGGCAGTTCTAACATAGTATTCTCAGAAATTAAATTATTAGGACAGAGAGACCAAGGCACTGTGATACTAGTTCTCTAGCCAGAACCTAGTGGAATTTACATGAGGTGTCTCATCCCGACGATTTTTTGGTTTATTAGTTTCATGTGATATCAACGAGCAAGGGAATGGATCAAACACCTAAGCGCAAACAAATCTCATCAGGGACGTCAACGGAAAAGAAAGAAGTTAAGATGTTGTTTGTCCTAGTCCCAGACCTGCAAGTACAAGTCAACAGCATGCTGCACGTCCTTCATCTGCCTGGCATGCCTGGCCGCTCGCAGCACGGGATGAATCAGCTGCTGTTCTTCTACCCCCACCAGGGCCTCGATGGTTGACCTCAACAGGCAGGCGTGGGCCATTAGCAGCATCTCCTTAAGAATGAAGACACATGGGTATAAATCGTAACAACGATGCGGAATTTTGAGTTCTCGACACTATTGTAAAGAAGACGCAGTTCTTTTCGGTTTAAATAATCTATTGGGTTAGAAATGTTGATAGAATTTTGGTCTCAGATTATCTGCGTATAATATAAAGGCAATCTTTGCAGACTTTGAAAGCATATCAGCAACGATAGAGCTAGAACTTTCAGGACGGCTCTGCTTATCTTAGTTGTAAAGGGTCTAGCAGGCTAAGCGAACAAGAGTGGCCCCCGACGAGTGATATGGTTATTCTTTCTGGTGGTGTACTGGCAGGCCCTAAGAACATTATATGCTTAATATCAGTCCTCGGTCTTTTTTTGTTTTCGAGTTTTTTAGGATAATGTTAAGGATGAAAAAATTTTAAATTAAAGTTTCATATAAGGTAAACGGTTCAAGTTAGTGTAACCAAACCAAATCCTGTTTTTTTTTTTTTCACTTAGCCTATATGGTGTCCTACTGCTAGGAAAGGCCTCCCCGTTTCAAGCCCACACATGTCTAGACAAAGCTAGATTGACCCACTCAGGTTGGAACTTGTCCAGATCGTCTCGCCATCTCCTTCTGGTTCTTCACAAATGGCCTGCCCAATTCCACTTAAGCGTGGCGGTCTGTACACCCACATCAGCGATGCCAGTTATGGAACGCAGTATGGCGTTTTTAACGCGGTCTATTCGTTTTACACCTAAAATACTGCGCTCTATCGCGCGCTGGCAAACCTTGAGTTTGACCTTTCGATGTTCGATCAACGACCAATTTTGTGCGCCGTAGGTTAGGATGGGCAGGATGTCGACGAGCTACGCTTCAGTGACAGTGGAAGGTTCTTACTATTTTGATATTATTATTATTTAATATACAACAAAATCCATATTCTTACACACCATAACCTTAAACTTCATATATATATATTTTGTTACTTCTCGTAGAGACCTACAAAAAAAAAGTGACAAGCCTCTAATTTCCAACTACATATAAATCCTTTTCATGAAAGAAGTCCCGCGCACAATGTGGAACTAATTTTGACAGATGGGGAGATCGGCCATGTTGTCGTTTGTCGATGTTATCAAGATGCGTTTGAAGTGGTAGTATTTAGTGAGTTTATTATTGGTTTAGTGCGTTATAAGGATTATTTACGATGCCAAAAGGTGTAAAAAGTGCAGGTCAAGAAATGATATTAAAGGTGAAGGAGTTCTGTGAATCGGAACACAAGAATCACGGTGTTTTAATACCAATAAACAATGTTCGCAAGAGAGTTGCAGCTATGACAGGTAAATTTTGGGGCTGTAATATACTTATAGATTTTTTCACGATTGATTTCTTACAGATTGGACTTAAGTTTTTTTAATGCATGATTTTTATTAAGGAAAATTTTAAAAGGAATTAACACAACACAACAAAAAATTGTAAAGTTATATTAAACAATAATGTAATTAAATACGAAAATAATCATTCAAACTTGTTCATTTTATTGCAGGTTTGTCAGAGAAAACTGTAACGAGAGTTACAAAAGAAGGAGCAACAGCGGCTAGAACTTCTAAAGTTATCGTCACCCCAGGGAAGAGTCGCCCGCATCCCACCGCAAAACTTCGACTTGGATGGATTTGATTTGTTCGCTATACGGCAAAAAAATCACAGTTTTTATGTTGTGAGGAAGGAATTACCAACATTGGCTAAATTACGTGACTTTGAGAGAAGACATACATTTTCAAGGAAGCATCTCAACATTGCACCGTATAAGTATCGGTTTCAAGTATAAGCGATGCCAATCGAAACGTAAATTACTTATGGAACGTTATGATATAACCGCATGGCGTTCAAGATATTTGCAGAGAATCCGAAGAAATCGCACTATGGAGAAAAAAACTGTAGTATATTAAGACGAGACTTATCATGCCAAAAGTTGCTGGCAAAGGGAGGAGGAGCCTGGAATGTTCGTGTCAGAGTCATCAGGGAGTCGTTGTATAATTGCTCATGCGGGAACTGAAAATGTTTTCGTTAATGATGCATTGTTCATGTTCAAATCCCAATCCAAATCCTCACATTACCACGATGACATAAACTCAACTAATTTGTTGAAATGGATGAGTGAAAAACTGATTCCTAACCTACCTGCAAGGTCACTTGTGGTAATGGACAACGCTCCGTATCACTGCACTCAAATAAATAAAGGGCCTACAATGTCAAAAGTATTAAACGTGACATGCAGGAATGGATGTGAGAAAAGGGAGTATATTTTGAAGATACTTGGACAAAAGCTCTATTATTTCAATTAATTAAACAAAGCAAAGGTCCACCTACATATACTGTGGATGCATTATGAAAATCTCACAATAATGAATTGCTAAAATTGCCGCCTTACCACTGCGATCTTAATCCGATCGCAAAAACGTGGAGCCTGTAAAGAGACGGGTAGCGGATAAAACGTGGGTCAAGATCCAAAAGAAATTGTACGCCTAACAGAAGAGGCTTTTGAGACTGTTACAGCGGAAGATTGGACAGCTCAATGTAAGGGGTGGGTCTTGCATTTTAGTGAAGAATGGTACTGCTTATAAACTGATTGAAAATAGTTTACGAACTGGCTGTGTCTTTGTGTATTTGAATGCTGTGTAAACAGGAAAATGAAAACCGAATGAATGCTTATCGTTCACAGAGGTGTATGAAGAATCTGACCTCAATAAGGCATTCAATAACTCCCGAAAATTAAAATAAAATGAAACATGGAGGTCAAACCTAAATGGATTTCAAAAGGACAAAGAACCAGCTGTAAAACAAAAAGATCCTCAAGCTATAATTTTTACAAACAAAAAACACAATATAACAAAAACAAATACGAAAAATTCTCAAAAATATATGAAAATATATATTATACATAGTCAGGTCATAAGTTCTGTCACATGTGCAATATGAAATAATTTAGACATGTTTATTATTTATGTAAACATTTATATAGCAAAATGAACTTAATAAAACACAGATTCTTATGGTAATAAAGTTTATTCAAAATGACCCCCGCGATTTTGAATACAGGCCTTTATTCTGCGCGGCCAGTCGTCTATCGCAGCACGAACGAGGTCCATGTCAATACCGGCGGCTGCCTTAATCAAGGATGCCTTGAGTGACTCCAAATCAGGATAAGGCTTTGAGCAGGCCTTTTCCTCCAAGTTTTGCCATATCTTGTAATCTAACGGACTCAAATCTGGACTGGAGGAGGGCCAGTCTTCGTGCCGGATGAAGTCGATTTCACGCGCCGCCAGCCAGTCTTGTGTGCTTTTCGCTCTATGAGCTGGCGCAGAATCTAGTTGGAATATCCAGTGCCTGTTATTAAACATGGTATGAGAAACAGGTTCCACAAGGTTCTTGAGGACTGTATTTTGATACACAACTGCATTCGTTTTTACGCCTTTCTCACAAAAATGTACCTCAGTTAAGCCCCAATAAGAGACTCCCAACCAAACCATGAGCGAGGATGGAAAATGACCTCGTTGGACACGCGGAATACGGTTGCTCGCTTCTTCACTGCTGTGTGCGTACACCTTATCAATTTGTTTTTTGTAGCTCTCTTCCACGGTGAAAATTTTTTCATCCGAAAAAAGAATTTCCCGATGCTTTTTCCCGCGTACCGCTTCAACAAAGCGCGGCATCTCTTCAGTCTCAGGTCCATTAAACGAGCGTCCAAACGATGTCCTGTTTTTCTTCGATATGCCCTAAGCCCTAAGTCTTCATTTAACACCCTTTTCACCGTGGTCCTGCTTAACCCCATCTGAAGGGCCAACAGTTTCTGCTTACGTATGGGATTTCTTTGAATTCGCGCCTTCACAGCTTTTATCACTGCTGGAGTCCTAACAGAGCGAGGGCGACCACTTCTTGACCTGTCATCTACACTAGAGTCTTCATTGTATCGTTTTATGGTACGATAAACGAATCTTTTGGTTATATTCAAATTTTTCAGTAAGTCGAAAATCTGAATTGGCGCGTAACCGCAACGATGCAACGCAATAACTGCGACACGGTCTTCTTTAAGTGTCCACTCCATATTTAAAAATGAGGAAAATTCTAAAAAGTACACATTTTTATTTTCATGAAACATTCGAAATTCGAATTCAATAAACTTTTTTGTGGCCAGCGTTCTAAATTCAAAAGTTTTTATTGTGTGACAGAACTTATGACCTGACTGTGTAGTATATAATAAATATGTACAAAATAGTAAAAATAAATGTAGGGCATCGTAGAATGTAGTAAAAAATAAATAAGAAAATCAACAAGTATCACATTTTATACATCAAATTAATCATGGGGGTACTTTAGTTCAGGAAGCTACTGGATTAATGAGCAATGAGCGCGTGCGGGCTTCGCCGCTCCTATTTATACTCTTGGCTTCCGTGATACTGCGAAAAACTATGTCACATGCGAAAAACTGTTTCACATGTGAAACTAAAGTCGCACAATTACTCACTGAACAAACAGAATATTATTTTAGTGCGTAAAGTAAGTAAGAATGTGCCCAGATAATCTAGTCTAGAAAAATATTGAGAATTGTGTGGTTTAAATAGGGGTGCCACAATTGGGGGGCAAACCAGTAAATTTACTCCATACCATCTCTTCTATTCCCTACCATTTTGCGGTGGTACGTAACCCTTCGTGCGCGAGTCCAACTCGCACTTGACCGTTGATTAGGGTTCCGTACCTTAAAAAGGAAAAATGGAACCATTATATATATGATCACTCGTCCGTTCTTCCATGTGTAAAAGTATATATTAAATGATATATGAAGTTGAAATTTGGTACACTTTCCATTATACATATAAAGGTCAGTCAGGACTTTGAAAAGGGGATGAATTTCACCGAATCCCTTCTTAATTCTACCCTTCGCTATATAAGGAACTCCTCTACAAAGATTCATGTCTCTAGGACCAGCGGTTGACCAGCGGCCGGCGGAGAGGTTGATATATCAGTCAGTCAGTCAGTCAGGACTTTGAATTTTATATATATAGCTTTACGATATTTTGTTACAGGCAGTTGAAGGCGATACCTCGTCCGAACAAAGGTCTCCGTTACTCCAGGCGGAAAGACCCGCAGTGTGAGAGGGACGGAATCGGGAAAAATGACATAACATAGGGCTGAACCACAGAAATATTGTTTAAAAATAAACTGCGTAGTTTATTTTTAGACAATATTTCTTAAATTTTATTGATATTTTGTTAAAAAGTTTTTAAGGAGAGTTTACGAATACATAATATCTACATTTTGAACGCAGTTCCTCGATGAAATTAGTTAGATTTCGGAATTACAGGAAAAAATTAAACAATTTAGAGGTATTTTCGTAATCAAATTCTATCGAGAAAATTTCATCCAATCGCGTTTGCCTTTAGTGAGAAACTTAATCAAATACTCAGTAACATTAACCCAAAAAACAAATCTGTAGATGACTTCATTGTGGAGTAAATGGATTCGAAAAAAAAACCCAATTTTTTCCGTATCACCTGAAAGAGAGCGTTACCTAGCTCGTGCTGTTACATATGGGGAGAACAAGCGAATGTTAATCTTTTGTACTAAAAAAAATATCAAAATTCTGTGAGATTCCAGTCCATGGCTCATGGATGGAACTTTCCAATCGTGTCCAAGGTTATTCAAGCAGATATATACAATTACTGAACGACGGGGAAATGATGCCACGAGTAAAATAATGGTAATGACAATATATTGTCTACTAACATACAAGACCGAAGAATCGTTTAAGACATTTTTAGAGAGCTTAAATCATATGCCCAAGAGGAGTTCGACTGCATATTAAATCCGCAATAGATCGTAACACATTTTGAGACAGTGGTTATTGATGTCATCAAAATCGAATTTCCGGAGGCTACACACAATGGCTGCCTATTTCATCTGGGCCGTAACATTTGGCGTAAAATCTTACCATTTGTAAGCCGCACAGGATGCTATCGGTGTTTTTTGCGATCTTTCGAAGGCATTTGATTGTGTTGATCTTGATGCGCTACTAATGAAATTAAATCATTACGGGGCTAGAAATAAAGCGTTGGATTTACTAAGATCATACATAAGCAATAGAATTCAATAGGCAGAAGTCGACGACATTAAATCTGATGGATCGGGAGTAAACATTGGCGTTCCACAAGGTTCCATTTAGGCGCTTTCTTATTCCTGGTTTGTATTAACGATCTGCCTTTCATGGTGGAGAAGTTTACTGACATAGTGTTATTTGCTGATGACACTTCACTAGTCTTCAAAATTGAAAGGCAAAAAGAAGATTTTGATGATGTTAATGGAGTATTGTCTTTAACCTTGAATTGGTTCACAGTTAATAATTGATTTTTAAACGCTGGCAAAACCAAATGTATCAAATTCTCACTTCCAAATGTCAGGCAAGTTGAGACAAGTTTGGTGTTAGACAGCAGCACGTTAGAATTAGTAAATGACACGAAGTTTCTTGGAATAACCATTGATAGCAAATTACAGTGGGGACCCTACATAGATAAATTAGCTGGCAAATTAAGTTCTGCGGCTTACGCTGTTAGGAACATCAGCCAAAACACGGATGTGGCTACATCTAGGCTAGTATATTTTAGTTACTTTCATAGTGTCATGTCCTATGGTATCTTGTTGTGGGGGACAGCAGCGGATATTCAAACTATTTTTATTTTATAGTAAAGAGCTATTGGAGCAATTTATAATTAATACGCACAAACTCCTTAGCTTTTTAAAGAAATTGTCATACTAACTAACTGTAGCTAGTCAATTTTTTTTCGAAAATATAATATTTGTACGCAAGAACCTTACAACATTTTCCAAACTTAGCGATAGCGGTAATATTAACCTAAGAAATAATCACAGACTACTTGCGCCCCGGCTTAGACTCGCGAAGGTTAGCAATTCTTTCAAGGGTCAATGCATTTTCTACTACAAGATACCTCTGGAGATTTTAAAATTGCCATTTGAGCAATTTAAAAACCATGTGAAAGCGACTTTGTCGAAAAAGGGATATTACAATGTTCAAGATTACTTAAATGACGGGACTGTATGGGGTTAATCTGGCTCAACACAAACCTTGCTGTTAATGATTTTGTAATTATTTATTTCTGCTTATTAATTATGATAATATATATATATATATACACAATATATATATATATATATATTGTATTAGTTAAGCACAAGCAATTTTTAAAAGAGATCTTAAAATCAATCTGTATGCTAAATTATGATGAGTAGTAGTTATTTATTTGTTTGGTATTTTGTGAATAAAAATAAAAGTAGAGAATTAAAACGAGAAGTAAATTTATTTATTTAATTAATTTATCAGCAGTAGAGATGTCGGCACGTAAAGAGAGCCCCAAGTGCCCTTCGTTCAAAGGGCGTTCGGAGCTCTTCTTACGTGCAATTATCTATACATGAATAAAGGCACATTAAATGATAATTGGATGAAATTTGAAGTTGGTCAAAAGAACTTCGATCAAATGGCATACGGATAAAAAGTCATAAGACCTAAAATACTTAGATAAAATAAGCATTCGATCTTTTGACATTAGGTGAAACGAACCACCGATGAAATTTCATCAAATAAATACAGGAGGAGTAGTCATAGGTAAAATGATACAAGGTGAAACGTGTTTTGGAATGGCGTAGTGAACCCCAAAAATGATACCCTGGTTTAACACAATAAGATAGAGGACTGATATTGAGTATAGAGTGTTCTCAGGGCCTGCCAGTACACCACCAGAAAGAATGACCAAATCCCTCGTCGGCAGCCACTCTTGTTCGCTAGCCAGCTAGACACTTTGTAATGGGATATGTAGGTCCAATTAGAAGTTCAGAGTTTCACCTCAAAAACCCCAGCATGGTCAACATAGTCTGATACCACAAAGTTATTGTTGACAAACACTGCCGCATCCTGCCAGCTGGAAGTGAGTAGTTCCACCCGAGTCCGCGTCTCACTCAATTGACGGTTGAAGGCACAGATCTCTGTCATGCCTGTAACAGAGATGCTGTATGATTAACAGTGATCGGAATGGGTGGAGCGGTTTTTGACAGTTGTGATTCATGACAATATTATGTATTTGATCGAAGAATTAGCTGTTTATAAAGGGTGTAATAGTGGTCATATTTTTGGGGGTTGTTATGGACATCATTCTGAATTACATTCAATATGGTACCGATTTGTTCAGGGCAGCTTTATTTGTAGTTCCCGCTTAGGTTAGGTGTTGCTTGACCCGCATGATCTTATCAGATGCGCGAGTACCGCTTGAATACAGGCGCTTCAAGGATCTATCCATTGATCCGTTAAAAATCGGTTGTATTTTCTTTATATCTCGAAGTTGCAGTCCAAAATCCGGGGCATGTCCATATTAATATCTCTATTTGACGTCAATGAACCAAAACGACTCCACCCATATCACTATTGATCACATAAGGATCCTATAGCCACATTTAGCAAAACAAAAGTGATGACAAGTTACAAAAACACCACTAGAATTTAGTTTCTTTCTTTGTCGACTAGGATACATCTAAGTTTGCCTACCTAGCTTAAATGAGTGCTTACAAGTGGAGTGTAGATGAAAAAGTCGAAAGCAAAAAGTTTGACTTTGGAATTTTGTTTGGACTTGTTAGGAAGCTTGTGGGTTGATAAAATTTTTCTTGCAACAAAAATTCAAAAAGCTATTAGCAATTCCATAGTATTGACATACTTAGGTTTGTGGGTTGACAAACTTTTTCTTGCAACAAAAATTCAAAAAGCTATTAGCAATGCAATAGTTTTTACTCAAACAAAGCAAGTAATGTACTCATAATTTTGACAACCTTATTTGAGCAAAGTCGACATTGCCGCGCTACTTGGAGGAGCCAGAAAAGGTGCCGGCAATTTCCTGTGAAAATCCATTATTGTCGTGTTTTAGCTACCGAGAATTTCCTGTGAAAATCCATAATTTTCGAGCTTTGTTTCAAAAGTGGTAAAAAAAAAGGTAGTGCAAAAAGGCTTTATTCAGAATTTGCTTATGTGTGACAAAAAAATGAGCGGGAGATCTTCTTTTTCTCTCAATTTTCTTTTCGATATTTTGTTGTGTACCAAAAAAATTATGAAAAATGAACACCAAATACAAATACCAAACGCCGCACCAGCATTAACAGTATCAGTAAAATAAACCCTGGAAAGGTAGTCTTAAATTTTAGTAACTGTACATTTACAAATTGTCATTTTTATTAAATAAATGATTACTAGGTATAATAAGCCGGTTTTATTTAATTACTCGCATTATTTGACTAAAGTACTATACAAGCCTTGATCCGCAATGACTGCACTGCTGGCCACACTATGAAGACCTCGGGCTTAGAATAGCTACACCCTCGGCCTATAAGCTTGGTCACCATTGCAACCTTTGATGTCAGCGCTATAAAAACCTCGACCGTCCATCAAAGGCTGCAATGCTGATCGCGGTGTGTAGGCCATGAGCTGCTCTGGGTTGCGCTTTCGGCCACCAACAGTGCGACCAGCAACGCAGTCATTCATTACAGACCGCGACAGTAATGTACTATTAACGAAAACAAATAAAAATATACATTAGTTAATAATGATAATACCTCTAACTAGTTTATTTTTCCTTTAAAGGTTCAGACCCCAAAAAATGGTAATCCGCAGAATAAACACATCTTGCTTTCAATTGAGAACTAATTACTTTATATTGAATTAAAAATTGACATGACATTACTTATGACGTTTTGGCCGGTCTCCCAGAGGATACACAATAAACACACGTTGATTCCAATCCAGACTCGGGCGACATGGCCGAGGGAACATCAGGGAACGGCAACCTTGAACGCGACCATATGATACCTAGACTCTTTCCTGAAAGTTCAGGCCTACTAATATCGTTGTTTCATTTAAATGTGCATTTTTTTTCATAATACACATATTTTTTACATAACATTTTCATAATTTGCGTCTTTAAATGACACAAGGCTCTGAAAACATTTATATTTAACTCGATATGCGGAAGGTAAACAAAAAGGCGATTTACAACACCTATTTTATTAATGGTAATTAAATTTGAAAATTGAACGGGGCTCTTTCCTTATTTTTTTGAGACAAGCATGATTTGAGGCAAGACGCTTAAAAGTGCCGAAAATCTTGTTGGAAATTTATGTTTAACGAAAAAGTCACCGGGGACACTGTTCAGGTATATTAATAAAAACATATTTAATTATAATATTACTTACTTAGTGGTATTCTAGACGTATTACTAATATACATTGGGCTTTCAAAGACAAATACTAAAATATACATCTTTAAAAAAGTGCTTTGGGAAAAACTTATATGAGTACGATGCGTATGGGAGGCAAGATTTCATTCCAAATTACAAATGTCGTTATTACTGTAGATATTTACATATACTTAGCAATCGTAATTTTTAGCCACTTCTCTACATTGGACCACTGTTGGAAAAGGAGGGCGTAGAATCACCCACAGATTGATTTTTAGATCACTTTTAAAAATTGCTTGTGCTTAAGTAATACGAATATTATAATATCATTATCATAATTAATAAGCAGGAATAAATAATTATTAAATTATTAACAGCAAGGTCTGTGTTGAGCCAGATTAACCCCATACAGTCCCGTAATTTAAGTAATCTTGAACATTGTAATTTCCCTTCCTCGACAAAGTCGCTTTAACATGGTTTTTAAATTGCTTAAATGGCAATTTCAAGAACTCCAGAGTTATCTTGTTGGAATGCATTGACCCTTGAAAGAATTGCTAACCCTCGCGAGTCTAAACCGGGTGCAAGTAGTCTGTGATTATTTTTAGGTTAACATTACAGCTATCGCTAAGTTTGGAAAATGTTGTAAGGTTCTTGCGTACATACATAATATTTTCGAAAATAAATTGATTGGCTACACTTAGCATGTCAATTTCTTTAAAAAGCTCTCTTAAGGAGTCTGTGCGTTTTAAATTATAAATTGCTCGAATAACTCTTTTCTGTAAAATAAAAATAGTTTGAATATCCGCTGCTTTCCCCCACAACAAGATACCATAGCACATGACAGTTTGAAAGTAACTAAAATATACTAGCCTAGATGTAGCCACATCCGTGTTTTGTCTGATGTTCCTAACAGCGTAAGCTGCGGAACTTAATTTACCAGCTAATTTATCTACGTGGGGTCCCCACTGCAATTTGCTGTCGATGGTTATTCCAAGAAACTTCGTGTCATTTACTAATTCTAACGTGCTGCTGTCTTACACCAAACTGTTCTCAACTTGCCTGACATTTGGAAGTGGGAATTTAATACATTTGGTTTTACAAAAAATTTTATTATTATTATTTATATTTATTTATATATTATTTAAAAATTAATTATTAACTGTGAACCAATTCAAGGTGCTCCATTAACATCATAAAATCTTCTTTTCGTCTTTCAATTTTGAAGACGGGTGAAGTATCATCAGCAAACAATACTATGTCAGTCAATTTCTCCACCATGAAAGGCAGATCGTTAATATATTCCAGGAATAAGAAAGGGCCTAATTTGGAACCTTGAGAAACGCCAATTTTTACTACTGTTCGATCAGATTTAACGCCTTTGACTTCTGCCTGTTGAATTCTATTGCTTAGGTATGATCTTAGTAGATCCAACGCTTTATTTCTAACTCCACAATGATTTAATTTCATTAGGAGCGTATCATGATTAACACAATCAAATGCCTTCGACAGATCGCAAAAACCACCGACAGCATCCTGTACGGCTTCCCATGACAGATATGAGATATAAGGATAATACCTGCATCCGTAGTCGATTTACCCCTAGTGAAACCGTATTGTTTGGCGTGGAGTTGTTTTGTACGGTAGAAGTGTGAGAGCATTTGATTGAGTATAATCTTTTCAAAATTTTTACTTAGTGCTGTAAGAACAGATATTGGTCTGAAATTTTGAAGGATCACCCTTGTCTCCCGACTTGAACAGAGGTATCAGTTTACTGTGTTTTATGAGGTCTGGGAAAGCTCTATCGTCAACACATTTAATAAATATATAAGCTAGGTGTTGGGCTATAGCTTATTTGGTTAGGTTTGGTAGGTTTGGGCTAGTATTATTGAACCAATGACTTTGACTGATATACCCCACAGGTCTTCAGTATTTTTTTAAATTTAGCAATCTATACGTTTTGACAATATCCTGGGGATATACATGATGAAATTTAAAATCTACATTACTGATGCTAGTGCTGTTTTTTAACAAAGTCTCTGCTTCATATGGAGATGAATTTAGACGCTCTGTTGTGAGTAAGGGTACATTGGTAAAAAATGTTTCAAAAGCTCGAGCTACCTCAGCGTTAGATTTAACAACGTCATCACCTATCTTTAAGCAGAAATCATTGTCCCTTGGTATAACTATGCCAGTTTCACGGTTTATGATTTGCCAAACCGTTTTCATTCTATTATTTGAATTTTGTAATTTTCTATTAATGCGTAAAGTTTTTGCAGTTCTACAAAACAACTTGAAAGTTTTGGAATATTTGTTAACATAGTCATGAAATTTTATATCAAACTTATAGGGTTTTTGTTCATAAAGGTCATTCAAGATAGCTCTATTTTTACGAATTTCAAATGTTGCCCAGTCATTAAATTTAGATTTTCCGTTGTTGGCACTGACTTTCTTTAATTTAAACACTGTATCGAATTCTGTTTGAATAATATTGAGAAATCAGAATAGATTTTGTTCGGGTTCTGTTCATCAAAATCCGGTACTGGCAAATTCATATCTAAGTTTTTAAAATACTTCTCTCGTCTATGGGATGTAATAGGCCCTGTATAAAATGATGGATCAGTCTTATTTTTACTAGCAATTGGGAATGAAACTGTTTGGCCACTGTGATCGGAAGGTAAAATTATTATTTAGAATTTTATTGAGAATTTTATAAGATTTTAAATTATTTGATGTTTTAGTGATGTGTTTTTTAATTTTATATCACCGAGTGAGGAGCGCTAACTCAAGACAGCTGATAACTACCTAGGCTGTTTCGAAAAATGTTAGCCACAGAGTAAAAATTACATATTTTTTCCTGAAACTAAACCTGGTGAAAATAACTGGCTGGCTATGAAAGGTTATTTTTATTTAAAATAAATATATATCTGTCCTTCTGTTTGCAACAATCGACGTCTCGCGGGAAACTTTTCTTGCTATGATTTTCTATGATTATAAAAGCGGGTTGACCTTTAAGAAATCCCACGAAAATTAACAAGCAGCTTTTGGAGAGTCTGCTCCTGGGTTAGTAACAGTCACTTATTGGTTTCGTGAATTTAAACGTGGTTGAGAGAACCTAAACGATGACCCCCTACCCGACCGACCAAAAACTGCAGTAACTCATAAAACGTCATCAGGGTGGAGTGTAGTTAAGAAAAAATAGAAATATTACACATAGGGAGATACAAAATGAATAGAAGATTGGATCACAAGCAGTTTCCATCATCCTATAGGTACATGAACACCTTAAAGTCAGGAAGGTTGCTTCGGGGTGAATACCTCATTCTCTCACAGAAGAGAAAAAATACCGTCGTGTTCTACTTCATGATAACTGATGAATCTTGGATCTATAGCTAAGATCCTCATACAAAGCTGCAATCCACGCAATGGGTGTTTGAAGAGGACCAGTTGCCCACAAAACTTGCTCGCGGTCGAAGCGTTAATAAAAAAAAAATGCTTTTTTTATCCGACGAAGTGGACTAGTAGCAGTAATCCCGCTAGAAGACCGTAAAACAGTTCCTAGTGAATGGTATTCCGAAGTTTCTCTACCTCAAGCTTTTGGGGAGATGAGTAGTGAGCGCCCAAGGAGCAATATTGAATTGAATTGAATTGAAAAAATTTAAAAAAGGAGCGGCGTCCGTGGCATTCTTTTTCACCAAGAAGACGCGTCCGCTCACACAGCTGCTAGAACCATCGACTATTTGTCAACTTCGGGGGCACAAATGTTACCCCAACCTCCGTACAGCCCAGATTTAGCTCCGTGCGATTTTATTTTCCCACAGTAAAAAAATGCTTCGGGGACGAAAATTTAACACCGCAAACGACGCCGTCATCGTCATATCAGTTATTTTCCGACCTCCAGCAAGATGCGTTTTCTTAAACGTTTTGAGGACTGGTTTACTCGAATGCATAAATGCATACGGGTTAGAGTGGTATATTTAGAAAACCAGTTATATTTTTTTTTATATTCGAACTATTTTTCATTTCACTAAAAAAGAATGGCCCTCGTACATTTCTGACCTTGCAAGTAAGAAACGTGATTTAAAGAAAGAAAGTAAGCAAATGGGCTGACATTGTCTACGAAGCACAACATGCAACTGCTGAAATCGCAAAATCAAGATTGAACTCGCAGTATTTTACCAAATTTGTAACACAGCTCTTAATATATTTTATTTTTTGTTATGTTTCGTATTTTGGAGTCAAATGCTTAAATTTTTGTAAAGGGGGAGTATCTTTGCCGGCCCTTACGCCCGTCACAGATATGAGGAAATATCCCATCACCTACTATGTCTTATGTACGTCATTAATAACATGTACCAACCTAGTATATAAGCTAGTATTCCATTCCATATATCGTATTCCAATCAAATAGACAAGATATTAACTGAGCATGTAGTGACAAGGCTTTTATTCCGTCTCCCGGCGCGGCGGTTGCCTCACCGTCGTACACTTAAATAGTATTTCACTCCTACACAAGTTGACATGAGCATACTCACGGGGACACCCTTGTTGCAAGAAAATGTTGATCGACCCAAGTACTAAGTCCCTCTGAAAATATGTTTCGGAGCTCATATTACTTGTAGACAACGATTGGGAAAGGTACAATTTGTTTATCTAAAGAATCAAAGTTGTAGATAAATTATTCAGATTTAATTTTGTGGTATAAACATTTTTCCTATGAGGTGTCGTTTTCGAGATGTAAGTCAAAACCCAAAAATGGGACCTTCTTTGTGCCCCCCTAGGGTTCACCTCAAAGGGGTCAGGACTTTTAGTGTGTTTGTCTCATAACTAGTCCAAACAAAGTTCCTATATTAAACTTTCTGCACTCGACGTTTCCATCTACAATCATTAGTTGATTCGACTATACCGTAGTGCGGCACCCTTCGCAAGGAGTTGTAAGCAATCTTCATAGTGTTCTGCCAGGTCCGGTTGAGCTGGCCTCGAGCCGTACACATCCTCTTCACTGGCATCTGCTTTTCGATCTCATTTAACATATAGTCTATTTCTGCGCTGGAAATCAGAAGTACATTTTTGTATTTTTGGAGATAAAGGAAGAAATAAGAGAGGAAAGACATGATACAAACTTAGCTATGTAAGGTGGTATAGCTGGCTTTCTCAAAGGCCTCGCTAGTTTTATCTCTACCACGACGAAGGCCGATTCCCCATCACTACCAGTTGTTAACGGCTCATTATAGTCGGAACTCGTTACAAACGTCTTTGAAGATTTTGCACTTGCTCTGAGAATCAATGGTTGTTTGTTAACATAAAATATTGTCATAAATTTAACTTTAACTTCGCTAGCAGTTTCCCAAGGCGTCGCTCGCGAAAATTCGTGTTAGAATGGCCAGTCCATACAAACGTATGTCGCTGAAGCCCTCATTAGCTCCTCCCTCTATCTCACATGCAACTACACAGTTTTTGAGTCTCATACAACTGTAATCCCCCCATCCTCGCCCCCATTTTCCTAGTTGTGAGGGGCAGAATTTTTAAAAGTTTGACTGAGATGTTCAACTTCTTCTTGAACCGCTTAGGGTCCAATTTCAGTTAAACCTTTTATAAGTAGGTGCCTACATCATCAAAGGCAGCTACACTCCAAACCGCTTTTGTTTGAAAGGTTTTGGCCCCATTGACACCGGGTCAGGATCTAATGTTGGGATCGTGGACTGTGCATTTCATCTCGAAATGTATCAATCTTAAGTGGAGCTGATCTTAATCAGAATGCGGTCTTAACCAGAGATAGCCACCGGAACTGCTCCATAATGGGTATCCTACGAGTTGCAATAAAATAACTTTATAAGGCTGCCAGTGTATAATCTTCATAATGCATAATGGTGGAAGAGATGGTATCGTGACGTAGTTACCAGGAGAGCTTCTCAACTATTTCTCAATGTCAGTCAGGATAATGGGATCATGGAGAAATAAAGAGAACTCTTAAATTAATGAAGACACGTATTGATATGTTTTGTAACAAATAGGTTTCAATGGAAGTCGGTTTTTTCAAAAGTTTTACTTTATGTTTAAATATTGTCTGACTCAGATAGACTCATTCGCAATGTATCGAAGTTGGTTGCATCACAAAATGATCTTATAATATGGTGTATACCTATGTCTTCCTAGTCAAGACATCAAAGTCTAAACTCACGATGGTATACTCGCGAGGGTAAGGTTATATAATATTTATGAGGATAACTTCACATCGGAAACGACCGTGCGATTAAGTAACATCTGGCCGAGACTGGTACTGGATGGGTGTTCCGTTTTTATATGGCATTTTTTTTCAGGCGCTTTCGTGCTTCGGATCCAATGTTTATCTGTAGGTTACGGCTACTATCGCTACTATGGGGTAGGAGTCATAAAACAGTGTCAGATTAGGGCAGCTTGAAACCTCGTGACATTCGGGTTGGTCTCTAGCCCGACAACCCTCCATCAACCCGCTCTTAAGTGGAGTATTGCTCAATCTTATTCGTGTCTGGGTAAAAGCCCGTGCCCCTCGGTGGGGACATGAATGGGAAAAATTTATGGTTATTTATTTATATAACTTCATTATATAGGTGCTACGAAGCATAGATCATCATTAGAAACGCTATTCCCGAACGAAAAATGATCGTTGGTATTTTTAAAACATAAAACATAAACACCTATAAACAGGTATGTGCACAGCCAGAGCCCCGCACTAGGATACCCTGTGTCCTGGGAACCAGATACAGGCGACGTTACACACATATAAACATCCAAGAACTGGGGATATTTTTTATCCTCTGGCTGGTATTGTAACCCGGGAACTCTTGATTCAGCACCAGCGGCATGTGACATAACGGCAGCACCTCCCGCTATGCCACAGAGGTCGATGATTGACGATAATGACGTGACAACCTTCATATTAATTCTTGTGAATAACCTTACTTCTTCTTTTTGGTCGAACCAGAGATAGTTTTAACTTTATTTACGGGAGGAGTAAGCATAGGAGCATTGCCACATTTTTCCATCATCTCCAATGCATTGACCCACTGCAATGGTACAACGAGGCGGATTGTGTCCTCTGTAATAAATGAATAGTAATTAAAATACAAACGTTCAATCATTTATATTAGGTAGTTAAATAATGATGAATATTTACATGTCGTTTTTTTGCCAGAAGACTCAGTCACGCGAACTCTATCTCACAAAGTATTGTTTTTAATGTAGCTTAGTTACTTTCCACATTAATATAACAATAATAAATAGCAATAATAAATTGTAAAACGATGTACATTATGTGTTTACTCATTGTTTGATCACCCACGAAGCCCACAATTATCTGATATGTCAGCAAGAGCCATGCTGCTCATCTTTCTTCATGCGACATACTAGGTAGAGCCACATTGCTCGGGATCAAAAAACATTAAACATCCAAGACCTGGGTATTATTTTCCTTCCTCCCTGACCGGTACTCGAAGCCCGGACCCCTCACTTGTGAGGTAGAACCTCTACTGCTACCCCACAGAGTCCGTAGGGATGAGATTTTTACCTCCAGGATAGAGTAATCTGAATAGATCCAGAAAAGCCATAAAGCTGTATCCGCCTTGGTCGTAATGAATCTGGACTTCCAAAGGCCATTGGTGATTAATGATGTGATGCAGGAACCACTTCTCTGAGTCTCCCAGCATCAGGGTACGGTGGAAAGATGACCATACAGTTGTGTCTGCAAAAAAGCAACGTTAAACATAACAAAGAGTTCAATAACAATTGTACTCTTTGTTCTTAATGCCTCTGCCACGTAATATTCTAAAATAACTAATTTGGTTGATACATTTTTCAGTTATTGATCGACAGCTTGTTTCCACCCACTGCTGGGCTTAGGGTTCCAAATCCAGGGTTTCCCCGCGATATTATTGTCGGGTTGCCCACTAGCCCGACACCCCCCCTACCCTATCAACCCGCAATGAGTCAGCGTGCTGGTTATAGCCCAATTTTACTCGAATCCCGGTTAATACCTGTGCCCCTCTGAGGGACATTAATGGACTACATTTAAAATGTTCATTTTATTTGTAATATTTTCGACCCTTCTGGCTGCTGGTCGACCCACACTCCTTTATCCTTCTCGGGCCACCTCTCGGTGAGGGATCTACATCACCTCGCCTCTCCAAGTGTCCTGCCCACTTTTATTTCTTGAGTTAGGTTAAAAATTAATTCCTTACTATCTTGGTACTCATCCATATAGTATCTGAGGGGTATGCAGGCAGGATTAACGAAGTCTTCGTATGAGCAGGCAAACTTGTCGTCGTCTTTGACAAAATTTGTGTCACCATTCCTCAGACTTTCCCATTTGGGGTAGAAATTGGTAGGGTTAAATCTCTTATTCATTGATTGACCACTGTTGTAAACCACTAAGCCTGAGTTCTGCACAAAGAAACATTATTGAACTCATGATACCTGCTAACAGAAAAAAATATATTTTTATATCTGGATCCTCAGAAATGTTGCTGTAAAGTCAAAATGCTTAAAATGGATCAAGCAATATCATAATTATCCGTAAGACATAGCAGGCACGTACCTAGCGCGCCGCGAGCACACACGTCTTTAAACAAAGAAGACTAATGGTTCTGTGAGAAAAGTTTACCTAGCGAGATTTTATAACCATTCAAAAACCGTCAATTTTCCTTTTCTCCTGGCTTAGCAAAGCCATTTAAAAGATTTGAATGAAGTTAATTCAATTTCTTAATAAATGGCGGTCTAATTTTTTATTAATTTTAATAATTTAATAAATTAGGCGGGTTAATTTCGCCAATGTCACGTGTTTTTATAGATTTTATTTGGACAGTTTCTCTTGCGAGAACCTGAAAGTTTTAGTGTTGATTTGTGGCAATAGATACCCTATATGTCTAACGCATTGTAATGCAGATTGTGAGAGAATACCCATTTAGCAAGTTAACTAACATCAAAACGATATACGAAATATCCTAATAAAATCAACGGTAAATGGTGCTCTATTAGCAAAATAAGCAGTTGGAAATCAAAGAGACTAAACAAAATTTCAGGTTTCACGTGAAATGCGCGACTAAATGAAAAGTAAAGAAAATATGCTCCACGTAAACACGAGAGCGTCGAAGAAGTCGTTACGTCAATACGAAATCTTTATGGTGAAGATATTGCAGAAAAGTGATTTTACAATTTATTAACATAATAAACATTTCTTACACGGTAATTTTGTTTAATACACAAATTGTGCCCATCTACTTAGCTTTGGAGACATTGTAATAGTAGTTTATGTGACTGCTACATAATGGAGGGCATTAAGAAGGCGAGTTTCATAATAATATCACTCGAGAGTTTTAATGCCTAATTATGTACAGTTACATACACTAGTTTATCTACACACATATCAACTCTCTTTAATGTGTTCAGGAACCGCATGTTCGAACGGCATCATCATAATATCACTCGAGAGTTTTAATGCCTAATTATGTACAGTTACATACACTAGTTTATCTACACACATATCATAAGCTCTCTGAAATGTGTTCAGGAACCGCATGTTCGACCGGCATGGTGGCATTGATATTTCCTTTGCACTTGTTTAGCTTGTTCAGTAGTACCTACTTCACAAACAAAGTAGGGGCGGCACGCAGGCGGGCGTCGGCTTTCAAAATTTGAATGTCATTATATGTAGAAAATTTACACATTATGGTCATAATGTTCAAAATTCAGATAAGAAATGAGTTTTCACAAAGTAGTTTAACATTATGCTGATCTTAACGTGCGGTTTTTGGACGCAGTAAAGAGGGTTAATGATACGTGTGTAGATAAAATAGTTTTCTGACCACTAAGTAAGTATATTATAAATGTTATTGTTCTCAAATAGAGAATAATTGTAATTGGTTCTTAGCTGGTAGGATTAAGTAAATATTCAGGTTAATTATTCGTCACAAGAGGACAACCCGTTATTCATGCCGCGTCAGAAGAAATAAAGTTACTCGATTGAAAGAGAGGCAACTTATAGGTAATAATAATAATAATACCTTGGACACTATTTACACACATTGATCTAGCCCCAAACTAGGATTCCCTGTATCTTGGGTACTAGACAACGATACACATTCTTAAATAGATAAATATTATACTTAGATAGATAAACAATCATGGGTACAAACCACCGTTCTCATTAAACAAATATTTGCCCCCACCGGGACTCGAACCCGGGACCCTTGGCTTCGTAGGCAGGGTTACTGCCGACTCGGCCATTCGGGTCGTCCGGTGAATATCCGATGTTCGCCGCACTGTGCAGGATGAATTGCCTTCTATTGTGTTTAAGCAAGAGACGCTATTTAGTTCAATGTTTTTTCGGAGAGTCCAATCTGTTCCTGCCTCTTTATTAATCTTTGGTAGAGTTAAGGCGCATATACTAGAACGGGTCCCGGCACTAGGTATTTTTGAATACTAGTCGGCACCTGGTCCACAAGCGTCTAGACGTGATCCACCTATTATCATGTATACGCGGTACCTGCCTGTTCTCAGCGGCGTATTTGATGCGATGCGTGCGTCAAGTATTCGGCCGCCGCAAAAAGTGTTCGGGATGTTTCGGAAAAGTTCGCCGTTGCAGGACTCGGGAGCAGTGCAGATTCTCTGGCTGTGGGTGGTGCAGCGTGAACTCGCAGACGTCGTTTTAAGACTCCTTTGTAATGCTATTTTATTTCGATTTTATTGGGATACAGGCTGGTTGATGTTTTATAAGTTTATGCGAAACTGAAAGTTCGAATTATTCTAGATTCTTATTGGTAGTTGTCAGTTTTGGCAGGACTTGAAAAATTCATTTTCATTGAGCTGTTAGAGTCGAAGGCATTTTGATGGACATTTTTTTCGTTTGGCCAGTTTGTACGCCTTAGGAGTTGTCGTGTGATCTCTGTGCCGTGGGCAGTTTTTTTTGGAATTGTGGCCACAGGAATAATGGTCTGTCCTTGTCGCCAAGAATTGACGTCAGCCTTAAAGATTGCTGGCGTTTTCTCCGATATTTCATCTGAAGTCAAAAGCCAGACGTTGGAAGCGATCTGGGTATATACAGATGTAGTGAATAATCCTTTCCTTTCGTATTTTCTCGGAAATGTTCTTTTTTGTCTTACTACTTCACTCGCACTCAGTACCCATCGAGACAACGTAGGGAACGGTCGCATTGCAAGAGGAAGTATCTATATAGAGTAGTTAATACCACAGAAATATTTTGTTGATATTTATGTTAGATTTTGTGATAAACTTCATGAACTCGTGTATTAAGGCAGGCCACCTATATTTTTTTTTTGACTTTACATTTCACTCTTGTCTGTCATTTTTGTAAATAATAAACATTGATTTTATTCGATCCACATTAACAATTTATAACAGGCATGCCGAAAGCTTAGTGCTTTGCATGAAAAGGGAAACGTTTAGATCGGCAAGCCTGCGAAGTTATTTTCAATATTTATTTATATTTCTTAACTGAAAATGATAAATTCAAACATACCAACTATACTGCTTACTTTTGTAAAGTCCAAAAACGAGTTTCGGTGGCCAGTGGAATTTCTAAACGAACAGTAAATAAAATATTGCAAAAAGAATACATAAATCAATCCACCTCCAATAGTCCGAAGTCGGCAAAGTTGGGTAGACCAAATAAATTATTTTGTCTAGGTCTTGACGATTTTGACTACAACGTTATACGCCGATTAGTGTATAATTTCCATTTGATATACAAACAAGTACCTACAATTAAAGCGCTAAAGTCCAAGTTATCCGAAGCCATAAATTTTAAGGGATGTGACTTTACGCTAAGAAAAAATCTTAGAAAAAAAAGTTGAAAATAACAGAAAATTACTTATCGAGAAAGATGATGTTCGTTTAAAAAGAGAAAATTTTTTAGCCGCGATAAAAAAGTACAGATTGCAAGGGCTCTCCCTTTGTTTGTTTATATGGATGAAACATACATCCATACCTCACATTTGGCAGGTAAAAGCTGGGCTGACTCGTCAGAAAACGGAGTGAAACAGTTAATTTCTAAAGGACAACGTCTTATAATAGTGCACGCTGGTAGTAGAAAGGGGTTTATACCTGAGGCATTGTTAATGTATCAGTCTACTGATAAAACAGGTGACTATCACGACGCGATGAACAATGAAAACTATGAAAAATGGCTTCGTAATCAACTCATTCCAAACTTAGCTCCACATTCGGCACTAGTAGTAGATAATGCTGCATATCATAATAAGTACGTAGAAAAACCTCCTAATTCAAATACCAGGAAGCAAGACATGATTGATTGGCTATCCAAACATAACGTTCCGATTGATCTGTCATTAACAAAACTTGAAATATATGAAATTATTTGCAAGTACAAACAAGACTTTGTAGAATACTCTATAGATAAACTTATGAACGAATATGGACACAGCGTACTAAGATTGCCACCATATCATCCTGATTTCAATCCGATTGAAAACATATGGTCTCAAATAAAGGGATACGTATCCAAAAGAAACATCAGTATGAATATGACTACTGTGAAACAATTGGTACAGGAAAAGGTTAATATGATTGTTCGGGCCAAAGTATATGACCACGCCATCAAAAGCGAAAACGAGTACCGAAAACACGAACCTGAGTTGGAAAATTATATGGCTAGTTTTGTAATTACCGTTCATGAAAACTCTGGATGATACACCAGAAAATAGTTCTGATTCTGACTGTGATATGGAAGTTGGAAGTATTGTTTCGCATCACACTGTCCACCCCGCTCCTCCTCCTCTTATCCCGCTGTCATAATCGAAGTCGTTCATCCAATCAGAAAATCATATTTATTTATATTAATTTCTCTGCTGGTTTGTTTTGTTTTATGTTGAGATGTCTTTTTTGTTATGTCATAGTATTTTTAATTAATTACAAAAATTTATTGTTAAAAAAAAGGTCTGCAAAATCCTACTGTAGTTTTGACTTATAGTTAGACTTTTGGGGTTCCAATCCTTATATAATCATTAGATCATCCCAACCGGAATTTGGTTTTTATCAGTGCGTTTTATTGAAATAAAACGTCCTCAGTAACTAGTTATATTTTTGTTTACCTAACGAATTCTTTATATGATAGAATCGTGGTGGTTTTAACATCTCAGTGTAATATACGTCAAACGGGCAATTTGACATGTGACATTGATAAATTAAGTATGCGATTTATTTGATACCTACACGTAATTTAATAATACAGTAATTCATAGACACATCGGCACCATTCGGGTGTTATCGTTGTTCCGAGTTTTGCCGATAGGAAAGGATTATTCACTACATCTGTATTTGGTGTTTATATTCCGTGGTGGCATTTTGTCGTGTTAGCGTTATTCTGGTACTTATCATTATTTCTTATTTGTTGCTTTTGGTGGAGAGCTGTGCATCGAGCCATAACTCCAATATTTGAAACTGACACCGCGGACGCGTAGTCCTCGCCAAGGCGTGCTTTGGAGCGTACGTGAACGAGTAAGTTGGACGCCGGCTTCAGGAAATCCCATTTTTTTTGACCCAAACTATATTTTAGTTTATTTGAACTGTCGTATGTAAGTTAATTTAAACTTTGTTTCTTAGCGCGGCTTCTCTCTTTGGACGACATTCAATCTTTGAACAGGATTATGTCGTCTGTTCATCATTTTTTTCCATCTAAATTCGTAAAGGCATTTGCACGCCACTGTTATAGATATTTTCGGCATACTTATTGGGCAATCATTCATATAACCCCTCATCCATTCCATACGCACTTCATATCCTCCTCATACAATCATTCCATTTTCACGTCGAGTCCTGGTCAAAGTGCGCATACAGCGTCAAAAGCGCGTTACGAAGGTATTGATTTCGTTTTTAAACGAACCAGCAAATTCAGTGTTCTTTTGCAACATAGACAAGTTCAGTTTGTTATTTTTTCTGGTTTAATTTTCGGTCCTGGACACGTTGTCCGACACATGGCAATCATTTAATATTTTGTTACAAACTTTTGATTTTATTATTGAAATAAATTATACTTGTTTTGTCAGTGAATATTATTATAAATTTATCACTACAATGGGTGTACGGTTCCAACGTCATCGAACATTTTCCCTACGCGGCATTTTACCATTTTAGTTTTATTCTTTTTAGTATACAAATAACCACCAAGGCGTTAGGTACTCAACCCATTCATCCCCATTTACATCAAGTTTATCAAGTTCCAAATATAACCAAAATTATCTAAATTAACTTTTATTCATCTCTCTATGTCATAATCTATAGAGTACGTCCTACACCGTACATCTTTATAGTCCTTCGAACCTTTAGAGCGCGTTTTTCTCACTTTCGTCGTCGTATCGTAACCCTAAAGAACTGAGATTGATACCTCTCGGTTCAACTAATGAACAAGTGAACTATCAAGGAATCTCCAACGAGGGATTTTTAAGTGAGGATTTATCAAGTTTTCTGTTACCAAGGACATTATTAAGTATTTTATCACGGGAACTATCAAGTTCCATAAATTGTAGCTACCAAAATCAAGGAACAATCTAGTCATCAAGATCTTTAAAGGATTTATAAGTGTTCTATCATCAAGGACTTAATGAAGAGTGCAGTCACCAAGGACTCTTTATCAAGTGTTCAATCACCAAGGCCTTTCGTATATCAAGGTGTGCGATCATCAAGGATCTACATATCTGCCGTCGGTCATCAAGGACCTGCCTTACAAGGTTATTCAAGTGACGACAAGCGAACTGGGAGCTTCGGTCGTCTGATCGTGTCACGCGTGCTGGCAGCAACTGCAGTTGTCTGGAGGCCACCACGCACAACAAGGACTAGCAAGGATCAAGTCACAAGTATCAAGATATCAAGTAAGATATTTCCATTTATCACGACATACTGACGACTATCAAGATGGAGCTATTTTCGAAAACCAAGCCGAGTGTTTAAAACTTTATAGAATTTCTTTAAAAAATAAATGAAGCGGACAGGAAGTCGTTACCGGTTCATTTCAAGAAGAAATCGGAAGAGTTGGAGCGCTACTGGGAAGACTACGTGACTAATCATGTCAAGCTTATAGATGGTAAGTCTCGGGCAAGTCTCAGGTGATGATACTGGTTACACGGTACTTACTTAATTTGTTACAGAATAGGTCTGTTGCTCCCGTTCTATATGACGGTACCATGGTCAACTACAGCGAAAAAGCCAAAATTCTTGGCGTTGTTTTTGACAATCTATTATCCTGGTCGCCCCATGTTTGTGAGGTCAGACGAGTCTTTGCATCCTTTAATTCTCTTCGGCGTTTGCAGTTCTTCCTGCCTAGGTAGACTAAAATCATGCTAGCTCAGACCCTTCCTCTGCCTTTAATAGACTACGCCGATGTTTGCTGGGCCAGTGCGAACGAAGATCCACTGAACAAACTCGAGCGACTGCAAAATCTCGGGATTCGGTTTATCTTCGGTCTCCGGAAGTACGACCACGTGTACCAATATCGCAGGGAATTAGGCTAGGAATTATGCACATTCTCTCCTTCCTCTTCAATGTTTTAACAAATCCGCGCTATCTTGCATATCTTCGTGAACGTTTTGAATATCTTTTGTCTAGGGATAAATGATGATGGAGATCGTTTGATGATGGGACCAAGCTTTGTGCTTTAATGGCGGTGATAATTAGACAACCCTGATCAGGAACACTAGCACAAAAGTTTTTTTTCGCGACTATTGTCGGCAACGGACTTTGCGCCAATCTCTGGTACTCATCTCGTACCTCTCTAACTTTAGGAGACGCCTGACCAAATCTGTGATAAAACTTGAAATCGTTTTTATCGTATATTTCTGTAATTTTGCAGGATCTCTCATGACATGGTGTCAGACCGACGCGATTGTGTAATTTTGAAAGCTGAATGCACAGTTACGCCTTGGATATTGACGGCGGCTTTGCCCGTAGAAGCACAGGCTATTTATAGGTCTTACCGCTACCGGCAGGGCCGGTGAAGAAAACTTGGATCGGATCCGAGTTGAGTGTGTGTAAGCGATGTATCACCTCCAGAAGTTTCTCTCGTTGACTGGAGTTCGTACTACGCATCATGCGACAGAAATCAGCTTTGGCTATTATATCCGATCGCCGACGAACTGCAGACACGGATGACACCATACTCGCAGCATCGAAATCATCTACGTTCTCTACGCCGCCTTGTTGTATTATACTCTTCACGAACTCCTCGCGCTGATTACGAGCAGCCAATGGATCTTCATTATAAAACTGTTCGCACATCCTCCGCAGTTCGTCAACCACACGTTCGATGTCAATATTTGATTCGTATTGCTTAAGATTCTCCATTATCTAGGGCCTCTCTGGCATCCTGTCTCCATAAATACGTTACGGTCAAATATTTTGACAGCCTCACAGAGAAATGGTATATATAACATGACTATCTCTCGTTTGTAGTTCACAATATCATCGGTCTCGTACGATCTATACCGTACAACCCTACAACACATCTTCGGGAGTAAAGTAAAAGGCTTGAGATGCGCGCAAATACGAGACTATACTAGACTAGACTAGACTAGACTACTTTATTATAGGGAATCCTAGCTTATATACTAGGTTGGTACATGTTATTAATGACGTGCATGAGACATAGTGCGTGATGAATATAAATATACCTTATCTGTGACGGTCGTCAACTTATCTTAACATTACGTGAAAATATGACTAACATAGTAGACCGGCACAGATACTTCCCCCTTTAGGGAAAAAAATAAAATGAATGTACTTATAACAATGGAAAAAAATCTAAGTTAGATACCATAACAAACTTATATCAACTGCAATAATAACTAGTAGTATTTTAATAAACATAAAAAGAGATCTTAATTGTGCATACTTTAACTTAATCTATTTTTATATATAAGGAAAGTCACTGTTAAATAAAACTAGATAGTAATAGCGCATACTTCAACTTAATCTAAAGTTAATTCTTACAAGAATCTAGAAAAATAAAGGAACTACGGTTATGTGAATTCTACATAAGTTTAAAGAATTACTTAATATTTACCTACAGGCAAGTCTTGTGTCTGTCCGCACACTACATAAAATAAACTAAAAACTGGAAAACAGAAAAATACTAGGAAAATGGGGCTTCGCGGTTAGTAAACTAACCTAACCTATAACTGGAAAAGATCCGCAGGAGAGTCGTCTGATGCTGCAGTCGCCCATGTTTTTCAGGAATCGATGAGTCAATTTACATCGCACTTCGTTGAACTTGTAATCACTGTTTGTTTATAATTGCGACCGTACCTACACAAGGATGATTGTGCTGAATCAGCGTCAGCATTAAATCTGTAACCTTGGCTGTAGGCAGTCAATGATCTCGTACGTCATACGTACGTGCGTGCTCTTCACTCTTGAGTGAATATTAAGTTGTCGATTGATGATATTTGTGTGCCTAAAAACCTTGGGATTTGGCAACATAGGGCACATCTTGTACACCAATCGTTTATATATAAATATATATCTCTCTCTCTCTTCACCTAAAATAAACCTTATCTGTGACGGTCATCAACTTATCTTAACATTACGTGAAAATATGACTAACATAGTCGACCGGCACATCCTCTATCATCCTCGTCATCTTCACTGCACTCTTCGTTGTCGTCGTCGCCTTGAAGTTTCTGTTACCAACAACCGTATACCAAGCATTAAAATCAGCCAAACATATCGACTTTAACTCTGTGGGCCTATCCTCGTAATGCTGAATCATCGTTTTGGTCCTTGTGTCAGTGCTATTCTCGTCTAACGAGTCTCTGTCCATCACGGCCTTCTGTCTCTCGTGTAGCCAAACAGTAGGAATGTAAACAACGTCAACGCTGGCTACACTCATTTTATGGCGAAGTAAGAACCAGGCAGCCTCTTGATCTCAACCACTACATAAGCCGCACTGCTGTACTCTTCAAGTATGAACTGCAAGTCGGTATTAAAGCCCAGTGTTTGTGCGATCCATGGATTGAAAATGTTGGTATAAATCTCTGTAAAGTCACGTTTAAACGTTGGCCGACGTAACGTTGATCGAATTATATCCAAATACTCTGCCTTCATTAAACCATTGTCGATTTAGAACTCGTCAAGTGTTTCATAATGTTTTTACTCTATTATTATCAATGTTTTCCTCTACTATATTAATGTTTTTCTCTAGCTCTCGCAGTTTAGCTGCCTTTGATTGAAAACCGCTGCCACGAGTGTTGTCTTTTGACATCGGCAATAGAACACGTGTTTCGCTCATCGGCCTGTAGGGTATATTGAACCGGAAAATTGTTTCACCTCGTTTGGTGCAAGTAAATGTATGACGGTGAAGTTGATTGTTGTACTGATCACCCGGCAAGTCATCACGACTAACAGAACATAGATCGGTGACCAGTTGAATGGTATTAGGCATGCTTTTGGACACAGACCCGCGATTATCACAATCGAGCCACAGAAGAATGTGCGCATGCGGACTACCCCGGTGCTGGAATTCAATTCGTTGAAAGAAGTCCACGACACGATATTTAGAGAGCCGGAGAAAAGCATTGTTGGCCAATCTAACATATTTAACCCCATAACGACCCATGACTGCCTTAGAGGAAATTTTACCGCTAGGTTTTGAATTCTATTACCATGGCATGAGGTACAAAATCGCGAAGCCTCAAAATGGGGTAGGGTTGGTGGGAAGTTAAATAAACACATAAAAATTCGTTAATTCTGTAGAGATGTACACCCTCCGAAGCTTGCTCCTCTTTGATTTATTCCTACATTGCATCGCCTGGTTTCAGAATAGAACTGCTGTAATGTTGCGCGTTCAGCGCGCGGCGCGTTGATCGCGATCATCGGACGTTACTATTGCTATGCTATGCTAGATTGTGGGGATAAGGGGAGCTAAGCGGCCATAAATTGTTCATGACTTTACAAAACTTTATAATTTTAATAATTTAATAATATAATAAAAATAATAATAAGTTTTTACATTATTAATGAAATTTTAACCACCATATGACACACCATAATCTGTCAAATCTGTGTACAAATCTGTTTTTCAGCACACAAATTTGGTATGTCGATACAGACCCAGATCTACACATTTTATCCCGTATTATCCACGGTATGGGACATCACTCGGGTGAGACCGCGGGGCGCTGCTAAACATTATAAAAGTATTCTGGATCATAAAAACAGGGTTACAGGTTAAGTCGTCCTAGATCCGTTAAGGGCCTGTAGTACACATATTTTCTGACTGTTTTCACTATACATTTTATTAGATATTCCTTAAAGAAAGGTAATTTGTCAATTTTTTATTAACTTTTTGAACTTTCAATCTTCCAGAACAACGTATTTAGTTAATTTACGGAAGATTTTGGTTACTAAATTTATAGAGCATCTTAAACTGCATGTAATAAATAAATAATAATAATAATAAGGCGCACCAATTTATCATAATTAATGGCAAAAAAATCGGCAATTAAAAAAAAAACCGATGATCTCGAAAATGTTTAGGTTTGGGGTAGGGTGTTTCATAGTGAAATCAGTCAGAAAAGATGGGTACTACACACCCTTAACGGATCTAGGTCGACTTAACCTGTAATCCTGTATATTGACTGCTAGAGTGGAGCCAATATGAAGGTGCTTGTCTAGGGGCGCATCGAAATGTAGTCCTGACATGACGCAAGATATGTAGGTATTAACAATTATATGTGGCCCCAGCATATCTAATTGCAAATACCGTTATGGGTTTTGTACATTATGTTGTCTAAATTGGAGATTAAAAGCAACCTTCAAGCAACCTAGGCATTCCTTATTGTAAAAACAGCCGTGACTTTATGTATGTGTTATTAAGTTATTAAGAAACATGGTATAATAACTAACCTTAGCATTGTACAGAGGCAGCATAGACGCTGCTATAAAAGTCTCATTACCAGTCGCTGGCATCAAGTTATTATAGGTAGCCACCAGAGTCATCTTCATGAAGTTGGCTCCTTCCAGTAGCTGGTGATGAAACATGTTAGCAGGGTCTCGTCGCACGGAGATCTCCAAACTTATCAGAGGCAGGTTGCACCAGCTACTTTGGAATGCGACGTGGGGTGGGATCAGTGGCTCCAATCGCTTCTTTACACAAATTATATCTTCTTGACCTGTATTGAGTTATGGAATAAATAGAGTAACTTAAAATATCACAGGGCTATAAAATCGAACAACTAACAAACAACAAGACCTGTTATGAGTGGCGAGAGCTCACAAAGTCGAGGAACGAGCAACTAATAAGAATCGTTAAGAAATACTTTTTTAATTAGACGGCTTTATGGATATGGCTAGCGACGCTGTAACTCAGCCTTTTATTTTAAATGTGACCGATGATGACACATCAAGTGATGATTTATCTGTCACAAGCGAATGACGCGCGTCAGGTTAGGATATTTCTCTGTTATTTTCTATTCTACTAAATTTTCTAAAACAATTTAATTAAGTTATTTAGTATGATTCTAGAGCTCGTCTAAGCTGAAATTACGCGCCCCACTCCTTGGTTTTGTACTACTTATAGAAAAAAATCGATCGAAAATCGACAGCGAACCATATCTCTTTGATTAATGCCTTTGACATCAGTGTAGGTACAACACTCAAATCTCACTCAATGATAGACAACTGTTAACTGACATTTTTGTTTACATTATTGTGAAATCCTATCGAAATCGACTTTAAGAAATACTTGAAATTTGACATAGTTATAAAGTCGAACAACTAACAAACTACAAGATCTGATGTGAGGGGCACGTGGGGGGCACAAACCGCCCCTGAAATATCACATAGCTCACAAAGTCGAGGAACGAGCAACTAATAAGAATCGTCAAGAAATACTTCAAATTTCACATGGTTATAAAGTCCAACAACTAACTAACAACAAGACCTGATATGAGGGGGGCGAGGGCGGCATAAACCGCCCCTGAAATATTACATAGCTCACAAAGTCGAGGAGCGAGCAACTGATAAGAATAGTTAAGAAATACTTGAAATTTCACATTATTAGCATGCCAACATAAAGTAACCAAAACTTTCTGCTATGAACATGCGGCCCTCGAATTTCCGTGGCGTGAAATTATTAATTTGAATAAATACAAAGTTCTAGAGCCGCTCGCCGCCACTTCGCGCTCCTCCGGTTTGAACCCTTGAACTAGAAGTAACAAATTTAGAGTAGCACGTGGATAAATGAAATAAAGCTACCATAAAAAGTAACAATAAAGCTCGATGCATACGGTCTACAACCACGTTACAACCACTTTTTACCCACCACAACCACTATTAAATGTCCATATAAAAGTGTTTGTGGCGTGGCGTGTGGCGAGGCTTAAACGTGAGTACAAAGCAGGTATGTAAGTATTTCAAATATTTACCGATAAACAAAGGCAAGATGTCCACGTTACACACGCTGACATCGCTACTTTTTGCTAAAGCCATCATGCTAGTCGACAGTGCCGACTTTCGTTCTTCCTCCATGAACAGATCCTCTTTATATTCCATAGATTGAACTTCCACTGTAATGGTGAAACAATTATAATGCCAAGAGCCGCAGGTCCACTGGAACTCTAAAAGATTGAGTGAGACTCCAACTTTGTTTCAGTGCGGGATAGAGGAGAGGGTCTCTAGCTAGTAGCCAATCACCGTCCATGCTAGATGTTGCGAAGCGATGGAAACTTGTGATTTTGTACTTACTTTACTAGGTTACTAGGGTCCACTTACCAACCAAAGGGCGGTTTGCGAAGAGGCACATCTTCTCGTAATCTGACGGGTCATAGTTCATTACACCTTCAGCTAAACATGTCTCTTGTGCTATGGGAGTTCGCGCCCACATTGGTTTTATCATCCGTTTAAAGATACGTTGGTCGAAGAAGCTCACGTTGGCTGAGTAGCTGTTATTAATAATATGGAGTATGGAGAGTGAGGAGAACAGGAAACGAATCGAGGTCAATCAGCATTCTCTCGGAAGATTAATCACAATGCAAATGCTCTATATGTAAAATGGACCAACGGTCCATGATATGTATATGTCACCGTAAGATTGTCAAAACCGCTAGTATATATTGTAACGATTTTTTCCCGTTAGTTTACAAACTATCGATAATTTATAAACTGTACCATATGGCTTACGATATGACGCGTTAGTTTATAATAAAACTGTAAAATTGTGAACGGATTTAAACTTGAATTGCAAAGGAAATACCAGGGCAAACACTGCGGTAGTTTAGGGTTATGTTGACATGTAAGAACAAAAGAAACGTAAATTCTAAACCCTGTCTCAGACTGTTTACAATATGTCGATAGGTTACAAACTATCGTGTTAGTTTATAAAGGATAGTATTTCATCGCCCATCAAAAATACTGATATGCACAGCAAAAAAGGATCAGCAAAAACTCTTTTTATGTTTTATATATTTATGTGTACTCAAGTATATATTTTAAGTATTTTCTGTTCTGTTCTAACATTCAACGAAGGATAAAGGGGGCTTCGCTTCGCTCACACCCTTTACCCTTCATCCAAGCTGCCACAGCATTTTGCCCTGATATTTGCTGTGCAAATCAGTATTTTTGATGTGCAGTTTAATAATTCACGTTTATAAACTAACGGTTTTGACAATAAAACGGTGAAATATACAAGTTCTCGCATGATTATCATCATCAACACATTACAAAACAAACAAAGAATATCCAAATATATGTTCTACGCTGATCTACCATCTTGTATCATCCACGTGTGGTAGCCTGAGGCTCATGATCTTCACCTGTAGCTGGTCAAGGGGAAATAAACTGAAGTCTGACAGACCAAGATGGCTAGAAAAGGCTGACTTCGAAGCGGAAGATTTCGAAGTTACCCCCGATCGTGGTGACTGTTTTTCCTGTTGAATAAACAATTTTTTCAATAGCCCCTTATCTGTATCTCGGCTAGGTTACGGCCGACACTACGAATAACTATGACGATGCTGATGAAATCTACATTTCTGCGTCGTGAGTAGATATCCATCTATTGGCTAGAATGCCGATATAAACAAAGCATATTATACCTTTCCTGTCTTCATATTGGTATAGTTATTGTTTGTTTTCAGGAGAGAGAAATAATCGTACAAATGCAATAGTACAGTCAAATACCAAGCCAAGATCAGTGTCAAAATTAAAGTCATCTGTTGTCGTGATGTCGATTAAATACAAGGAGGACTTATATTATCATCTATGTGTTTTGTTTTTATTGTTTGTGTATAAGGAGGTGGAGGTGGTCAGGACGGGACTAAAATAAGTTGGTCACTTCTCGGCCACTCTCTCTTTATTAAAAGAGGGTAAGTACTTGTATAAGACACATTGAATTTGGGGGAGGGGGGCGTAGAGGGGGGGAGGGATGGGGGAGGGGAGGTCCCCCCACCTACCCCCCCTTTTAGGAAACCACTAGTTTTTATGTTATGGAGGTCCAAAGATTGAAGAAAATGCCTACATTTTTTGGATTTCGGGGGAGTTGGAGGAGGAGAGGGGTTGGAGGAGGGGTTGCCAAGAGTAGGGGGTCGCCTCGCTCCGCTCCGCTTCGTTCCGGCTCCCGGGTCTGCTGTAACGTGTGAACCTAACAAACCTATCTTTAGTTTTTAAACAGGAAGTGACCTAAAGTAACCAATTTGGTTCTGATAAACTCCATAAAGTAGTTAGTAAGTAAACAAAGCCAAAGTCGTCCAGAGAATCACGGATAAAACGAGAGCGCAACAGAACATTCACGAAACACGGAAGGAATCGGAATGAAATGAGCAAGTAGGGGGTCGCCTCGCTCCGCTCCGCTCCGCTCCGGCTCCCGGGTCTGCTGTAACGTGTGAACCTAACAAACCTATCTTTAGTTTTTAAACAGGAAGTGACCTAAAGCAACCAATTTGGTTCTGATAAACTCCATAAGGTAGTTAGTAAGCAAACAAAGCCAAAGTCGTCCAGAGAATCACGGATAAAACGAGAGCGCAACAGAACATTCACGAAACACGGAAGGAATCGGAATGAAATGAGCAAGTAGGGGGGCGCCTCGCTCCGCTCCGCTTCGCTCCGGCTCCCGGGTCTGCTGTAACGTGTGAACCTAACAAACCTATCTTTAGTTTTTAAACACGAAGTGACCTAAAGCAACGAATTTGGTTCTGATAAACTCCATAAAGTAGTTAGTAAGTAAACAAAGCCAAAGTCATCCAGAGAATCACGGATAAAACGAGAGCGCAACAGAACATTCACGAAACACGGAAGGAATCGGAATGAAATGAGCAAGTAGGGGGGCGCCTCGCTCCGCTCCGCTTCGCTCCGGCTCCCGGGTCTGCTGTAACGTGTGAACCTAACAAACCTATCTTTAGTTTTTAAACACGAAGTGACCTAAAGCAACGAATTTGGTTCTGATAAACTCCATAAAGTAGTTAGTAAGTAAACAAAGCCAGTCATCCAGAGAATCACGGATAAAACGAGAGCGCAACAGAACATTCACGAAACACGGAAGGAATCGGAATGAAATGAGCAAGTCATTATGTCAGAAAATACAAAATTGCTGATGCAAATTTCTACCATTACAACAAAATCTTGTAATTTCTACTAAAATCATGTACCAATATCCAATACCAAAATTTGACATTTGTCGTTCCGAGATTGGCCAAGTTGTAAAAATCGCGTAAACATATTTTATAATTAAAGTGCTAAAATGATGTTTCCTAAATCAGAAAATGGTATCAGAGGATAGCTAAGGACCCTAACCCTAACCACCTAAGTACTCCAATCTTCAAATTTCAATGTGTCTTATATAAGACCCAACCCTTAAAAGAATATAACTATACAATATAGAAAACAGCAGATCAATAGATAAATAAAACAATTCAACAGAAAATAAGCCTCTACGGGTCATGTCCGATGGCGTATTTACTTAACCGTATTGAATTAGTCCACTCGTCGTGGTCAAATCAATACGGTCAATGGAATGGAGATTCATTTATGCCCCGTGAGCGTATCGATATCGTCCCACCGTGTTGAAGAAATCAATACGGTTATCATGTAAAAATATTGGCCTGTTCAACAGGTGGGGACTCCCCCCCTCTTGAAGAGGCCAATATGGTTACGGTGATTAGTATGACAATATTTATAGGATAACTGAGGACGAATTCAATACGCTCACTGTGCTATTTCCTTATACAATTTTGCTCGTCCTTACTCACATCAATCTTGTCCCCTCCTAACTTATTTTGCCCTTTTCAAGTCATATATGGTCCTATATAGAAGAATAGCTACCAACGGGATTTTGAAAATATCAGGAGCACTTTTCGCAACGAATTATAAATGAAGATGTGATATTTTTATCATAGCGTCTTAATAACCTAGAGATTTATGGGAGTTTCCTGTTAATGCAAACAATGCTCGTAACCATATTGATTGCGTCAAGAGGTGGAGACGAAATCGATACGCTCACAGGACATAAATGAATTTCCATGACCGAATTGATTTGGTCACGACGAGGGGACGAAACAAATACGGTATGACCCCACTGAGGGAAGGAAAAACATTATACTTAATTTATAAAGTGAATAATAATAATTGCACAATTGTACCTTTAAAATCTAGATCATTATGGTTTGTCACGGAAGCCTTAACCATATTGAACAGATTTTTTTAAAGATGATTTTCTCCTTTTTAGGGTTCCGTACCTTTACCGGAACCATTATACCTAGCCGGTTAATAAGTTCTGTTACTGGATTTTTTTTACGATTTTTAAAGGCTTTATAGTAGTTTATGTGACTGCTATATAATGGAGGGCATTAATACTCGAGAGTCACTCGAGAGTTTTAATGCCTAATTATGTACAGTTACATACACTAGTTTATCTACACAGATATCATAAGCTCTCTTTGATGTGTTCAGGAACCGCATGTTTGACCGGCATTGTGGCTCTGCAGTTGTTTAGCTTGTTCTGTAGCACCAACTTCGGGTGTTCGAAATTTGAATGTCAGTACCAACTTCATAGACAAACTAGGGGCGGCATGCAGGCGGGCGTCGGCGATCGAAATTTGAATGTCATAATGTGTTGAAAAATTACAAATTATAGTCATAATGTGTAATTTTTCAGATAAGAAATGAGTTTTTACCAAGTAGTTTAACATTATGCTGATCGTAACGTGCGGTTTTTGTACGCAGTAAAGAGGGTTTATGATACGTGTAATTATTGTGATATGATTTAAAAATCTAATTGTTTTTCATAATGGGAAACAAAGAATGTTTCGTCCCATCTTGTTCAAACAGCAGATAACCCGGAATTATTATTCGTACCAATTCTAGAACGTCTGCGAGAAGAATGGTGTCGTCAAGTGAATGCAGAATATTTCAAGAATTACTCGCAGTTTTGTTTGGATCTTGGATATTGAAATGTTAACTTGACGACACCATTCTGCTCACAGACGTTCTTAAATTGGAACGAAGTTAGGGCTGACATGAGCGACGTGATGTTTGTTTGACAGTTGACTTCACTCATATACTTGGCACTCTTTGCTTGAATCGACTGTAACTTTTTTTTGTGGTAGGCAAAGAAATTTAGATTTATTTAGATTAATAAAATTTTAGATTTGTTTTTTAAATAGACGCAATGAATAACACCCAAAATATTTAAATTATTTTCTTAAAATGGACTATATTTTCAAAATAAAATTTCAAAAAATATTATCAGGAAAATGCATGGCTAATTGCTACTTTGCTTGTTTATGCGATCTAACTCAAAGTCAAAGTCAAATTTCTTTATTATTGTAGATATTGACATATATATACTTAGCAAAATTCATTTTTTGCCTCTTCTCTACACTGACTCTGTAGCATTATCATATCATTAAAATTTAAAGAACAAGCTACATTATTTCTATCAGAGTGTAACCGTAAACAACTATGACCTTATAATTACAGTGCAAAGATGGCTGTGTGAGGGCATTCTACTTCTTAGGTACGATGTGTTTCGCAGTGACCGTCAACGTAAGTCGCTGGGCGGTGGGATTTTAGTTCTATTCAAAAAACGTCTCAGCGCACTGTGTTTCGTCTAGAACAAGCTAGGTGGACAAAATTATTTTATGACTTTAATGACTGTCTTTATGTTCGTACGTCACTATTATATATATTTCCTTATAAAATAATAACCTTAATGACATAACCTTAATGACATAACCTTAATGAGTAATTGTCACCGTTATTTCCTAGAAGTTCGTCAACGACTTTTGTCCACCTAGCTTGTTCTAGACGAAACACAGTGCAGCGCCTCGGAGCGCCCAGACCTATGTCATGGGTCTGTCGAAAGCATGGGGTATTGTGGATAACAATACCTCGTAATAACCGTCATAGGGCGGCTCTCAAAGTACATGCGATTTGCACATAGGAATGGTTTATATACCCCCACTTTCCTGTAACAAAAATGCACCATAATTACACAGCTATTTTATCAACCCGACGACTATTGGCCGGTGATATTAATTCTCATTTCGTGTCGTGGGATCGTTCACGGAACACAAAGTGTATTTATTACTCCTTCCTTGTCTCATAAATTATGAGATGCAGGGTCAGATCAGGACATTGTATCTGATAATTTGTGTCAGATTCAGGTGTCTGAGGCGGGGTTGTAAAAGTTATCTGCCAGGGTCGATTATCGATTACTAATAGAATACCTGCCATTTTCATACAAAAGTGCAAGAATGGACTTCTTCTATCAAAATTATTTTTCAACGGCCTTTAAATGAGAGTTTTTTTATACAAGAAAGCTGTTAATAATAGTATACTGTATTATAGCGCAATTTCAAAAATTAGGTTGACATGTAAGAACTAAAGAAACATAATTCGGAACCCTGACGGTCTGGTTTACTATCTGTCGATAGTTGATCAACTTGCGGTTTTGACTATCTTACGGGGACTTATATTCGACTGTCCACTATATATACAGGGTTACAGGTTAAGTCGACCTAGATCCGTAAAGGGCGTGTAATACCCATATTTTCTGACTGATTACACTATAAAACACCCTACCCCAAACCTAACCATTTTCGAGAAAGTCAAAGTCAAAGTACTTTATTACTGTAGATATTTACATATACTTAGCAACCGTCATTTTTGCCTCTTCTCTACATTGGACCACTGTGGGAGAAGCAGGGCGTAGAAACTCCCACAGATTGATTTTTAGATCTCTTTTAAAATAGGTTGTGCTTAACTATTACAAATATGAAAAATTTAATTATTATGATTAATAAGCAGGAATAAATAATTATAAAATTGTTAACAGCAAGGTCTGTGTTGAGCTAGATTAACCCCATACAGTCCTGTCATTTAAGTAATCTTGAACATTGTAATATCCCTTTTTCGACAAAGTCGCTTTAACATGGTTCTTTAATTTGCTCAAATGGCAATTTCAAAATCTCCAGAGGTATCTTATTATAGTAGAGAATGCACTGACCCTTGAAAGAATCGCTAACCTTCGCGAGTCTAAATCGGGGCGCACATAGTCTGTGATTATTTGTCACAAATTATCCCCATAAATGGATAGGACGAGGTGGGCCTTTACCCTGGCCAGCCAGAAGTCCGGACTTAACCCCCATGGATTTTTATATGTGGGGGTACATGAAGAGTCTCGTCTACAGCGAGCCCAATCCAATTGCGACTGTCGAAGAATTGAAAGTCAGGATAATCAACGCGGCACACGAAATTAGAAGAACATTCACTACTGGTGTAGTAAGAACTGGGCTTCGCAGAAGAATGCGAAGATGTGTACAAAACAAAGGAGGACATGTTGAACACGAACTTTAATCTAGGAAGTTAATAAGTGTTATTTTGTACAAACTTACCTATTGTTTTGCTTTATTTCTAGGGCCAAGAATAAATTAGGCTCAATAAGCGTAATTATTTTTACGTCCACTATCGCCTATGAAACTAAGTTTTTTCCTATGAGATAAATAAAACCCTAGAGTGTTATACCTTGTTGGATAGCTGATGAAACGTAGATATTTTTAGATGCATCTGCCAAACGTCTGATATATATATATTTTTAGATATTCCTTAAAGAAAGGTAAATTATCAATTTTGAACTTTCAATCATCCAGAACAAAGTATTTAGTTAACTTACGTAGGATTTTGGTTACTAAGTTCATAGAGCATTTTAAATTGCATGTAAAAAATACATCATAATAATAATAAGGCGCACCAATTTCAAAATATCATATTTAATGGCAAAAAAATCGGCAATAAAAAAAAATGAAAAAAAACTTGATTATCTCGAAAATGGTTAGGTTTGGGGTAGTGTGTTTCATAGTGAAATCAGTCAGAAAAGATGAGTACTACACGCCCTTAACGGATCTAGGTCGACTTAACCTGTAACCCTGTATATAGTGGACAGTCGAGACACTGCTTATTATGTTAATGTTCTTATCGAAAACATTGTTCTGTAATATCATGTTACTTGCCACATAAAATCAAATAGAATCGTTAGGTCTGAAATATTAGGAGACGAGAATCTCGCTGGCGATATGAAGAAATCGTGCTTATATGTCAGCATTCCTCATGCTTTTTATGTTTAATAAAGGATTATTTTAGATATAATAAGTTAGATTGAGACTTAACCCAGCAAATACGGTACCCAGAAATCATTTCATCTCTTACCACTTTGTCAAAGATTGTTTGTAGGGATGTGAAAAAATTATATCGATAATTCGATATTTCAATTGCGATTGATATTAGAATTACATAATACGGCTTCAGGTTCTGAAAGCCAATTTCTTATTATGTGATATTGTTAAGAGTCCACGAATTTAAACGATGATGATGAATTGACTGATATCGTTTCGGATTCTATTTAAAAAAAAATGTGCACTCTTTTATTTTATTCTATTCTTATTCTATTATTTTTAAAGGGATTGTAGCGCCTGAACCTGGCCTACTTGAGCGGGGCCTTTTTGTATGTCCCCTTCGCCTAGACATCTAGTTCAGCCATCCCAACTTCTGAACCAGCTGGTGTAGAAGGCCTGGGTGTTCTAGGAGCTCGTTCTATTCTAGTCTCTCTCCTATCAGTATGCCACTAATTCTTGGTAGAAATTATTTAAAAAAAAACCCAAAAGACCCGCAAATCTGCGCTTTGTGCTACTTTAATTTATTGACCAAGCGAGCGTGAAGCGGAAGCATCTTTGTTTCAGCTTGGGAAAAAGTGCTTTGGTATGTTTATCCGGTAATTCTATGAAGTTTTATGAAATGTAGAGTTATGAAAATTTCTGAGCAGGTTCGATAATTATATGTATTTTTTGTCGATTCAGTTTTTAGAAAATTTTCAAAATATGAAAAATAAATATTTTAGCCATTTAAAAATGTTCCAAATGTTCAAAAATGTCCCGAAACTTTTTTGTTACCCTTATGAACATTTATGCAGTTTTTAGCTATGCAAAGACAGACTTACGAGGTCTTCAGCTCACCGAGCTAACTGCTATTATTTATTCAACTAAACACGTGTGTGTCGCATTTTATCGATGAAATATATCGATGTTCACCACATCACTATTATTTTTTTGTTGAACATGGTATCACTCGTTTTGACGTATGACGGCCTCTGTGGCGCAGCGGTTGTGGCTCTGCCTACCATGCGAGAGGTCCCGGGTTCGATCCCCGGCTGGGGGTAATGAAAAAAAAAAAAAAAAACAATCCCCAGGTCTTGGATGTTTATATGTGTGTGACGTCGCTGTTTCTGGTTACCACGACACAGGGTATCCTAGTGTGGGGCCAGAAGCAATGTATGTGCCTGTATGTAAATGTTTATGTTTAATGTTTATGTTTATGTTTATGTCAAATAGGTCCGTCGAATTAAATAATAAGCTAAAGTAAATTCTATGATTAGGGAAAAGTGAAGAATAAAGCAAGTATTATTAGATACATAATAATAATAATAATCATTTATTTAGGCAAATAAAATCAAAAACGTTCACAAGATTTAAGGAGCTTAGCTAAGGTGTGATACATAATAGTAGTTTATGTGACTGCTGCATAATGGAGGGCTTCAAAACTCGAGAGAGGCGAGTTTCATAATAATATCACGCGAGAGTTTTAATGCCTAATTATGTACAGTTACATACACTAGTTTATCTACACACATATCATAAGCTCTCTTTGATGTGTTCAGGAACCGCATTTTGACCGGCATTGTCTTGTTCTTTAGTACCAACTTCACGCAGGCGGGCGTCGGCGTTCGAAATTTGAATGTCAGTTCCAACTTCACAAACAAACTAGGGACGGCAAAATAATGACCATTATGTGTAGTTTTCCAGATACGAAACGAGTTTTTACCTAGTAGTTTAACATAATGCTGATCGTAACGTGCGGTTTTTGAACACAGTAAAGAGGGTTTATGATACGTGTGTAGATAAAATAATCAAAACATCTGAGCCTGAGCTTGGTGTAAACCTGTATTTCAAGCTTCAGTACTCTTCTATTAAAATATTGCAAATTAAAATTACACAGGTCATTATCAGGAACTGAAGCAAAAAACATAGTAAATCTATAAAAACAAGACTAAAAAACTTATAAAACTAAACTAAAAGGAGAAGTTGGTGAGGGGGTCGTCTCTTTGTGTAGTATGACTATGAGTGAGTGTGTGTGAGAGGGCGAATGAGATAATACTAATTCAACAATACCTGTCATGTAAGTAAAATAAATAAATAAATAGATGCCTGTAAGGTATGTAATTTGCGCAGTATGTATCATTTGTTAGATGTTAATCTTTAGTAGGTCCTAGGTTATATCATAAATAAGTGTTTGTAAAGTTTTAATAATAATGTTTTAAATGTCATGAGTGTTTAGGGAATATACATCAAGTAGTTTTGTGTATTCTATTATATATGAAAGGCCCAAGGAAACAGAAGAATTTTTGGGCGAAGGAAGTACGGAAAAGTGTATTTTCCAAGCATACCCTATTCTTACGCCATCTGTCGTGTAGATATAGGTTATATGTGAGAGATGAATGCTACTTGAAAACAATATGATAGATACAAAAAATTCTTACCATGAGTACATCAATAGTATTTACTCGAACCTTATTATTTTTAACCTAATTAATTAAAACTACATTCGATTCCAATTAATCGTTTACAGTTTCTTAATCGAAACTTTTGTAGGTTTAACCACAGCTACTATTATAATGACGCAACCGTAATAATTTAATTTTGTTTAAGCATTCCTACGTTTGATAAATCTGAAATAACCACAATTTTTTATAACTGAAAATATTTGAATATACCTTTTTTTATAACACGTGCAAAATTACTTTAACTTATCATTAGTCATTCACAATTATTCATGTTTACGCTGGCAGCTATTTTTATGAACTGTTGTATGTTTGTAATATTATATTTAAGTTTAATTTATGATCAAGTAACCAGCCTCTTCCTGCTCAATTAATCTGTAGAAGTGATAACTCGCTCACACACGATACGATCTGATCACAGTCAGTCCCATAGACTAATTTGCCAAGTTATACATACTACCTTAAAGCGGCTCATTTGCTCGCGTAGACCACAATGAGTGTATAGCTAGCCTTAATGTTGAGTCCATCAGAGAGGTTGTTGTTCGCCTCGTCCGTCAGCCGAAGGTCTCTTACCACGTCCAGGTAGTCTTCAATGAAGTTGTCATGCAGGTGACGAGGTATGCTGAATGGGTTCACAGCCATCACGGCGTCTGCAACCACGAAAAATTTTAAATTAACAAATTATTTATTTAGGTTTACAAAACGGATAACAATCTTAAATTAACATTATTTGACTATGTACACAAGGTTCTCGACTGCTCCCCAAAGTATGAAAGCTCAGGTAGCAACATATGGTAGGCGGAACACTATAACAATATTAATATTCAATAATAAAATTGCAACTTTAAAATTTTAAACTTGCAGTAAAATACATAAAATTGGAATAATAATTATTCAACAATTTAATCATTACTTCATTTAATTATTAATACATTAAAATTATTATATTTGAAATTATTACAGTTTAGATTATAATAAAACATTAAGTATCATTTCTCATCACTCACTTCTTCGGTTAAGTGATTATAAAGACAAACTCATCTAGGAAAAAGCTGCGATATTTGATTTGTCTTAATAACTAAAGGTTCTTTCGGTATTGAAAAATACCGGCTAGCTCCCTGTCATGCAAAATAAAGTTTTGAATAACTATTTAAAAACGACTTTGTCTAAAAAGGTATATAACAATGTTCAAAATTACATAAATGACAAGAGTTCATGGGTTTAATCAACACAGAACTAGCTGTTAATAATTTTATAAATGATTATTCCTGCTTATTATAATATATATAAAAATGTAGCCCTTTAAGGTCCCCACCGGGGGGCACGGGCTTTTACCCGGATTCAAGTTTGATTAAGCCATACTCCACCACGCTGGCTCAGTGCGGGTTGATGGTTTGGCTTTTTACGACCACTACCACGTAGCGATAGTAGCCAGGAGCTACAGCTTAACGTGTCATCCGAAACAGTGAATGTTCGATACTGTAGTTAACATAAATTAATTATCTCGTTGGTAAAGCCCATTAGAGCACGGAGCTCTTCCGCGTACCTATTAGTTATGATAATTGTCTTTGTAATATTTGTATTAGTTAAACACAGCCAATTTTTAAATGAGATCTCTAAATCATTCACTAACTATATGTAAATATCTACAGTATAAGATAATGAAATTTTGACTTTGAGTGGCTAAACGTTGGCGCAAAATGTGCTTCTGCGCATGTGTATGGCAAAAGGCGTGACGCTATGAATATATGTTTACTTACTTTTCAGTAACTCTATTTTGTCATAATACACGACAGAGTTCTTGCATTGTACATCGATGTTGCGGAATCCGATGTCTTTCATCATGTCTTTGATTTCTTTCTCTGGTTCCTGTCGAAGAAAACACATTAATTTGCGTATAATCCCATGATTAAGATGAATCCAACGACAGTTTCCATCTAACGATATGGTCATTCATGCATTCAAATCCAACTCATAATATAAATGTGAACGTAGCGACGTTTAGATGTTTGGATTTTTGTGTGTTTGTGCCTCAATCACGCTTAAGCGTGATTGAGGCACGTTTAAACGGCTGAACGGATTTGAGTTAAATTTACCACAGAGATAGATTACGAGCTAGATTAACACATATAATACTTTTTATCCGACTCCACCAGAAGAAGGGTAACGTTATCTTGGTAAATGATAATTCCTAGGAACACGCAGATGAATTTGCGGGCATCAGCTAATATCTATATATATATATATGAATATGAATAGCCCGAGCGCATTTACCGGGACTGGGAGTTCTCAGACTTTATACTGATGCTGGTTGAAGGTCCTGTTGATAGTGATTAATTATATAATATTTTTCTCCGTCACCTGCGAGTCATGGTACGGCGGCACATACTCCTCCACGTCACTCAGCCGGTTGCTCCACTTGATGGTGTCCGCCATGATGCGGTACACGTCGTACATGGGCATCCGGCCGAGGAAGAGGAGCAGACAATCGCCGCCGGGGACCAGCAGGCGGTAGATGTTCTCGAAGGCACGCCTGAAAGCACAGTCACGGTTATGTCCAATCTAGGTCTTTCAAATAAAAGAAGCATGACGTCACGCATTGCGACAATCCTTGGTGGCAGTGGCACAGTTGTGACTAAGTTTGGCCAGTTATTCAATAGTCAATTTTTCTAGATCTTTCGGAGCTAGAAAAATTTACTACTCACTTTTAGATAACCGTCAACGCTTTATACTTCGAATTCTATTATGCTACGTTACGTTAACGCTGATTACGATCTCCATAGATGCAGCGATGGGCTAGCTCCCCTCTTGATATACAGGGCTGTGACGGACAAATAAGGGTCGCCAACGTGACCTTACGGTTAGTACTTCAAACCATCAACCTCAGTACTGGAGGTTGAAACAAATATCAAAATATCAAATCAAAAGGAGCGTTAAGCCTAATATTATCTAAAATATTTTGTTTGGTAAAGGATTTCTGACTTTTATTGTTTAATACAACAACAATAAAATACTCACTTTTGCTTCCGAACCCAGTGCAAAGTGTAGAATGAAAAAATATGATCGTAATTTTCTATCAGCTCTTCAGGAAGCTCTCCAGCAATATCCATCATACTGAAGCTAGTCGTCTCATCCTTGTGATAGGTATTCGCGAAGTTTACCATCTTCTCACTGATGTCACACCCATCAAGTCGACTCTCCAGCGGTATGTGCGGCTTCAGGACATGCGCCGTCACGCTGCCGTCACCACATCCGATGTCCAGTATCCTCGGTTTGATCCTCGAGTTCCTCCATTTGATTTTAAACGCGTACTCCTTCAGACATTTCAGCGCGTCTGTCTTTTGTAAGTTGTTGCTTCGCCGGTACAGCTCGGCTTCGTTCAGCACCGCTTTCATGGTAACGAGATTTTTTTCTGAGTGCGCTTCGGTTACAAACTTTTTTTGGAGCGTGGCCGGCCGGCGCGGTTGCATCGAGCAGTATCGGCGGTGGCAGTGGCCCGTACTTATTTATACTGTGCTTGCGGGAAGGTACATACTTCTCCAAGACGGTGGCAAATTCGGCGATGAGACAGTCGCTTACCGGGACCGGGGCCTGGAAAGAGATGGAAGTAATGTTAATTGATAATGTCGCGTTCGAGTGAAGCAGTGGTACACGGTAAATATATTTTGTACTGTGTATGGTATTAGCTACGATTGTAGTCCCTATGATGTGAGAGTACAAATTCAGTTTGCCTAGACCGCGACGTCATCCAGGGTGTTCTAGTCGTAGTAAGTAAGGTAATTTACGTCACTGGTATTTATAGGTATAGGTATTTACGATACATATCGCTTCCTAGAAGCGTAATTGTAGAGAATACGACGGCATGAGTAATTTTAGGTTTAGATATGTACATAGGTAGGATCTTCGTATTTAGTCACGTTTATCCTCTCACGTTTTGCCATATTGTCTTCTGAGTAATTTTCGCCTGACACCAGTTGAAGACGCTACACGAGTCTTCTTCACGATGCTAATCTCTGAACATTTAAACTCAATGTTTTTGAGTTTAAATGTTCAAAGTAAATAGGTATAGTACCTATATATAACAGCCACTTGTCTGAATGGAGATTTGATAGTCAATTTAATTTAATTCATACCCAATCATATAGGATTAAGTGACAGGATTCAGGTATTTAGTATAATTGATAAACATTTTAAAGTAAAAGAGGCCTAAATTATGATCCTATCATTGAAATAACTATGATTTGCGTGTAGATTGCATGAAATGATGGTTCGCTGGAAACATTTAGTTCTTGCTGGTATATCATTTAAGTGATCATGTTGTCTACTGTGCTGTTGTATTTTTTGACTTTTAACAAACTTACTGCTTTAGACTGGATGTCCGACAAAAACAGTTACGTGAGTTGTTTCTTCGCAGTTATTTATTGTATTATATTAAATTGTATTTTCGATCTCCGTGGTCTAGTGGGTTTCAAGCATGCTTCTCACGCAGGAGATGCAGCTTCAAATCCCGGTGCTGACCATGTGTCAATGAGATATCTAATGTATCACAAGTACCAACATTATATGAACGTTCTAATAGTAATGGAAACATCACGTGGAAACCCTCATTACTCTATAGCTGTGTGGCGATCGGCTAGCCCCCTGTTACGTAAAATGAAGTTTTTAATAACTGGATAAAAGTGGGCACAACTGTGCCTCTTCCACCCCGTATGGGACAAGCCGTGACGCAATATTATGTTATGTCAACGTGTATGTTCGAATCAACTTTCTGTACAAGGTTCTTTTGACCTAATCGCACATGTATCAGGAGTAAATTTACAAGTGTTTGGGTTCGAATCTCAAGCGGGGAGGAAGAAAAAATCTTCAGGTCTTGGATGTCTATACTTTTGAGACGTCGCTGTTTCCAGTTTCCGCGACTCAATGTCAGCAGCAATACGATATTTGACAAGGAAGTCAATAAAACTAAAAACATGTCAAGCTCAATCTATTTCAACAATCTCGGATAATGAGTATAATATTAGAGACAGAGCCGTTTAATTGTAACGTATATTCTTTATTGCACATTGAAAACAATACACACAAACATAAACATTTTTTACAAACACGGAATACGGTATTTGATTGCTAGTCAAAATAGATACTTTTTAGGAACTTTCTGTCAAAACGGCAATTTTTTTTCACGGGTTCTTTGACATACTAGCATGTGACGTCATAGTCATATGCCGTATTTTCAACACAAAATTGAGTTTGTAAAGCTGGAAATATAGCAATTCTGATATTGTCTAGCTTTACAAACTCATCACTAGACAATATCAGATTTGCTATATTTCCAGCTTTACAAACTCAATTTTGTGTTGAAAATTCGGCATATGACTATGACGTCACATGCTAGTATGTCAAAGAACCCGTGAAAGTAAGTGTGTAAGTGTGTGTAACCCGTAAGTTGCGTTATCTAACGCCGGTGGTCTTCAAGAGGTAAATGGACTATTTAAGTGCTTCTACCCCTCCATAAGACGATGGATGTTGTGAAATGGCCTTCTTTGAAGCGTTATTCCTCCGAAAGAAGATAGGTTCCAAAACCAGAAAAAATATATATTATGAAGACATCCTTCAATCATAGGGTTTACAAGCATGTCAATGAGAAGTATATGTAAGTAAATAAAACGAAATAGATGTTTTTCACCTCAAACGTGTTATCTCTTGGGCTGTTGGGATTCATATGGGTTTGCGTTAAAGAATAGGTATTGAAATATCTTAAAACATAGTGTTTGAAATTACAGAAATAATCAGTGGTTTTCGAAAAATATAAAAAAATCACTATTTTCGCACAGTACGATGTAACAGCCTTGTTACGCACCGACTTTGTGCATATACTTGTTTATACAAATTATTTGTTTGCCTACGTCTTAAGACATAACAGCAATAAGTTGGCTGGATTTTGTATATGTGTATGTGTATAATAAAAGTCAACACATACGCGTTGAGGTACCTAAGTGTGAAACATTCATATTATGTGTGAATTGCATTCGTATTTTAGTGCATGTGTTATTTATCAGTCTATCTTCATAATTGTTAACAGTTAGCCCTGTCTGTCTATGATGCTACATGTGGATGTTGTTGTGGGCTCCACAATTATAATGATTAAAGTATACCCCATCATTGTTAACATATTACATGGTGTGGCTGTTTTTCATCCCAAATAAAAAAAGTTGTAGATTTAGAAAAAAATGTATTGTGAGCTGTTATGAACTTTAAATATGGTTGAGTCCAAAATTTCAACTACCACGAATCGAGTTGCTAATTTTACCTATTCACGGAGCCTTATGGGGAAAGTGCCGTAAGCCTGTCACGCTGTTAAGTGTTTGTGTGTTTCCTTAACCCAGGGTCCCTTCAGCACCACCTGCACAAAATTCGAGGCCTGCGAAGACGATAGTCTGGACGGCAAGGAGGGCAGGCCTGTGCGGTCACAAATGTCAGAATGTTTGGTCAACTACGATCAGGACATATCCACGATCAACCTAACAGTTTTTAAAGCTTGCGACCTATCCAAGGTTAGTATTCATCAGTTTTCCTTCTCACAACACAAGGTGTACTATTGTGGGCCAGACGTAGGCAATGTAGAGGTATGTGCGTGCGTGCGTTTAGTTTTATGTTAAGTATATATCATGTCTTTGGTAATTTATACTTAACTAGACCTAATGGGTTTCATGCTTGTTTCTCACACAGGAGATGCAGATTCGAAACCTGGCCATGTACCAATGCACAGTGTTCCCGCCATAGGTCATACATGTTAATCCTCCATATCAAAATATCCATTGTTTGATCTTGTATTGTAACAAACCTTCCAAAACAACAAATACTTCAGCTATTTTCTTAATTAGCACTTACTTTGCTAACCCTTTCGGTAACTCCTCAGCGCATGGTTAGGGTCAATTTAGAATTCTCCGAATTACCTTGTTTTGAGTGGGTTTTTTGTTATGGATTTCCAAGAACAAGATATATTTTATTTATAAAGTAGTTTTCTGAAGTATTTTTATAAATAATTTTTACAGTATATTTAAAAAATACGTAGACTTTTCACGTGTTTCGACGGTGCTCACGTATCTTTAATGAAACATTGAACGGTCTATGTTAAGCCTGTGAAAGATTGGAGGTTTGCGGATTTCGGCTCTATAGGGACTTATAGGGTTTTAAGACTGCAAGTAGCATTTTGTAGCACTAACTACGAAACTAACGTTCGCGTGTCATTTCAGGTACTTTAATCCAATGTAGTTTTTCAAGAAAGAATTTCATTGAGACCTGGTTCTTCCTATCTGAAGGATTGCCAGACAGACATCAACAAATGACGGTGACCTTCCTAGCGTCCTTGGAAGATGTTGAAAATATAGATATGTCACTATGTCATATTTATTATGGGGTAGATGTCAATAAATGGCAGGTTATCTCAGAGGACGAGATAGCAGTAGCAAATCGTAAATTAAAATATAAAAATATTTTTGAATGATACTGGGCTTAATAGTAGATAAACCAGGTAGTGGCGGAAGCGGAACGTCTAACGACGGTAATATGGCACGAAGGTATTTTGTTTACTCTGAAGTTTTAGCTGAAATTATCGGCTTACGTAAAGATTTGATCAACTGATGTCCCAATATTTTAAAAGCTTTGTCATCGGGGTTCAATATATATATTTAAAAATTCATTAATTTTGTACTGGAAACAGCGCATCTCTTAATTCAAGAGTATCCATGGTACAAATTCCCAGCTTCCTTTCACAAAATGTTTATTTCGTGGTGGTGAGGTAGCAAAGCAAATAATGTATTTTTTGTCAATTGTGGAACTTTCCGAAAAAGATGCCGAATCAAACAATTGTGAAGCCTTTAGAAGAGAACATACACGGAAAATGTCAAGACTACTGACTAATGCAGATTTACTACATATACTATTTCTGAGTTCAAGTCTGCGGAAGCTCCCCGTAACAAAAAAAGCGATTTTTACGGCAGGTTTTACATTTACTGCGAGTTTAATACGGATATCATAATATCACAATAGAAGATGTTAAAACCTGCCATGACATTTTTTTCATGTCTATAGAGATATCTAATATAATTGATTTGCAACCAATATTATTTTCTAAATATAAAAAATATAGGTCTCAGTGTTTCATATTTAATTAAGTAAAATATCTAAAATGTATTATATATTTGTAATGTGCTGTGCTTGCAATACCGCAAATAAATCTTCAATATTCATCGAAGAAGACTTTTAAACAGATTCCCTTAAAATATAAACCCGATATATACTAAGTTTGCTATTTATGACCGCCCCTTTTATGACGCTAGGACCATTGTGTAATGAGATAATTCACTTGTCTTATCTTACATTATCGGCTACTATCGCTACGTGGAAGTGGTCGTAAAATCCCCTCCACCAACCCGCACTGAGCCAGCGTGGTGGAGTATGGCTTAATCTTACTCGTATCCGGGTAAAGGCCTGTGCCCCTCTGTGGGGACATTAATGGGCTACATTTATTTATTTTTATTATTATTATTATTATATATATTAGGATGTTAGCCACGCCTTTCTCTTCCGGGGTCGCATTCAAATACTCCATTGTGTGAGAGGGGACTTACCCATCGCCTCAGCTATGAGGGTACTTACGAAACATTGACGGGTTTCTAAGAGTGAGCTACGAAAGAGCTAGATCTCGTAGCACCTTCGTAACGGAACGGCAATGTCGGCGTTACGATATCGCGCAAAAAGCATGTTGCAATGTTCATTCACGACCCATAATTAAGCTTCAGTTTCAATAGTGCTTTAATTACTTATATTGATTTCTATACAAATAACTCTGTAATATAATTTCATGTACTGATTTCTATACAAGAAACTCTGTAATACAATTTCATGTACTGATTTATATACAAATAACTCTGTTCGATTTCATGTGCGCATAACGATCACATGATATGATTTTTCCAGTCAGTCACCAAATCAACAGTTATCTTTATCAAGAACAAAGTGAAGCAGAAGGCATTTACCTACAATATACACGACATATGCTCACATTTCGCCTTGGGTCCCTTGATCAAAAAACAGTTGAACCTTAAAAACGACTGCATAGTTCCTGTGGTAAGTTGTAGATTTAGATTTACCGTTAAGAAAAATGGATATGGATATCCTCCTACTACCAGTATAATAAATCCTAAAAAAGATTATAAAATCGGTTAAATAGAATGGAACTACATTCGTCTGTCTTAGTAGAATCCACGTTTTCATTCCTAGTGGCAGTCAAGGCTTTGGGAAGCATCTTACACCGAAATGTACCAATATTAGATCCGTAGATTGTAATCCCCAAATCTGAATTGCAATACCCGAAAAGTTTGAAGCGGAGGCTTTCATTCAATTACGTAATTTCAACATTATTATCATGGTATTGCTTCCGGTGTGAGTGAAACGTTGACAACGAATTTGTTTTCCAGGGTAATTACATCTACAAGGTAAACTTCACTGAAGCGACGCAAGCTGTTGCCGGTTCTACGTTTTTCTACGGTGACTATGAGTACAAGAGCACCGTCCGCTGCGGTGGCCGAGTGCTGTGCTGCATCGAGTCTGCGCAGAGGATTGAGAAAAGAAAACATTAGAGTTCCAAATTCAAATTCACGACCTATGTTTTAGGTAAATTCAAACTGTATCCGTGTTACCACAAAAATATTAAACAGCCTTTAACATCAAAACAAACGTCAAATCCCATACACTTTTGTTCATAATCAAGTGTTGAACAGTAGTATTTTTTTTTGTGGTAAGGCCTTATTTGTCGTAACCATATCGTAGAATTGACTATATCATGAAATAGTTGACCGTGGTTAATTTGGAACTTGCATTTAAAGAAGAAATATTTTAGGGCAAAACGCTGCGGTAGCATAGCTGAAGACTAAAGGGAGACTAAACTTTTGAAATATTCGAGAAAATTATGGAGGAAGCCCTCATTAAACTTTGTAATGACAGAAAAAAGTTAATTATTTGTGGCGATCTTAATGTAGATCTGCTTGTAGATACAACACTGAAGCGACGATTAATAACTCTGTTCAGATCATTCAATTTATGTCATGTATTCTAGAGCCGACCAGAATTACACTTACCAGCCAAACTTGCTTAGATAACGTTTTTCGTGACTGTACATTTAAAATGTAATTAACTGTTTAACATCCGATCACAGTGGTCAAACAGTGTCATTCCCAATTTTCAAGTTGGTTTGTAGAACTGCAAAACTTTACACATTAATAGAAAAATACAAAATTCAAAACGGTTTGGCAAATCATAAACCGTGAAACTGGCAATATTATACCAAGGGACAATGATTTCTGCTTAAAGATAGGTGATGATGTTGTTAAATCCAACGCTGAGGTAGCTCGAGCTTTTGAAACATTCTTCACCACAACAGAGCGTCTAAATTCATCTCCATATGAAGAGAAGAAGAGACTTTGTTAAAAAACAGCACTAGCATCAGTAATGTAGATTTTAAATTTTATCATGTATATCCCCAGGATATTATGAAAACGTATAGATTACTTAATTTAAAAAATATTGAAGACCTGTGGCGTATATCTGTCAAAATCATTGGTTCAATAATACTCGTTATAGCCCCACACCTAGCTTATATATTTAATAAATGTGTTGATGATGGAGCTTTCCCAGACCTCATGAAACACAGTAAACTTATACCTCTGTTCAAGTCGGGAGACAAGGGTGATCCTTCAAATTTCAGACCAATATCTGTCCTTCCAGCACTAAGCATTTTTTTTAAAAGATTATACTCAATCAAATGCTCTCACACTTCAACCGTACAAAACAACTCCACGCCAAGCAATCGTACAATTCATGGGGTTTTCATGCTAAAGGACTTTTCATGTCAAATCTTTGTGGAGCACAGCGCGTGCGCTCTCATTGATACCTTTTGTGTTAGCATTGCCAAAGGACTGAAAACCATTTCTATATAGGCATTTTTGTATTATTGCATTTTTTGGCAAAAAAAAATATATTTTTATTGTTTATGTTTTTATAAATTTTTTTTTGTTTATGTTTTTATTAATTTAGAATCATTTAATATTTTGACTTTAGAACAAAAGGGATTTCGTAAAGGGAAAACCATTAATATGGCAATTTACGACTTCCTAAAGGACATCATGTCCTGCATGGATAGAAGAAAACCTGTAGTGGCCATTTATATGGATATGACAAAGGTATTTGATTATGTTGATCACAGAATACTGCTCGAAAACTATATGCATATGGTATTCGAGGAAACATACTGAAACTTATAAAATCTTACTTGAGCAACAGACAACAACACACAGAACTGACTAGAATAAACACAAAGACAAGATTAGAGGAAACATATAAATCAAATGTCAGAAAAGTGCTTTTTGGTGTCCCGCAAGGCAGTATTTTTTTTTTCATTAAGCGTTTCGGACTATTTGTCAAAGTAATCAATAAATATATAAATAATTATAAATATTAGAGGACAATCTTACACAAATTGAACTTGGTCCATAGTAAGCTCAACAAGCATGTATTATGGTACTAGACGACGATATAATTACTAGAGATAAATACTTGTGTAAACACATAGAAAATATCTAAGACTAAGAAACAAATATTCATGCTCATCACTCAAATATTTGCCCTTACCGGGATTCGAAGCCAGGACCCCAGGACCGTCAGCAGCTTCATAGGCAGGGTCACTACCCGCTGGGCTATACCGGTCGTCAAATAATAGTCTTTCTTCGACCTTTCCAACGAAGTATTTGATGACGTGCTTGTTGGTGGGAACGCAGTTCATACAACATCGCCCGCTCTCGTTTGCGAATCTTTTGATTGCGGTGACCTACAAGTTAAATTTTGTAACGGCCAGAGTTGCTTGAACGTAGGATCACTTCATTATCCGTTCGTCCGTCTGTCAGGACCCTTTTTCTCGGGAACGTGTGAAGGTATAAATTTGGAACTGATAACAATTACTTAAGACTGTGGTCCCTTAGAGCTGTGAAAAAATTAAATTTCTACCTCAACGGAATCAAAAGATACAGCCGTTTATGCCGCGAATTTGCTGATTTTACTTGATACTCTCAGAAGAATCAAAACCTATAATACTGTGCTTCCCGTTCGTTTGAGCATTTGTTCGAAACCCTCGGTGCGCGAGACATACTCGCACTTGGCCTGTTTTTTTTTGTTGCATTATTTTTTAGTCCATAGTGGTACCATCGTACATCAAGTGCGATTGTACGGAAAGATTTTTACTTCCTAACAAATATTTATATTTCGCTGAATAGCCGAATGAATTCGACATTCACATTAGCATAGTAGCAATGGGAAATGAAAGAGTTGAGAAATAAATTTTGCCTCATCTTTAATATAATATTTTATTCTTCATTGTGGTTATATTTGGGACGGTGTTGTGGTATTTTTTGAGAAAGCTAAACTTCCAGTGGAATTCAATAAAATCGATAAATAAAAAAAAAAACGTACGTATCCCGATAGATAAAAGAACTGCATTAATTTTGTACATTATGCAATGCATTGCAAATACACTCAAGAGCAAAAGTTTTGGGTACACTTTGTAAAGAATTTCAGTACAAAACGTACCCAAAACTTTTGCTTTTGAGTATAGTAATCTAGAATACTTGAACGAAGAGACGAGCATGTCACAAGCAATAAACTCTTTTTTGAAATTAAGCTTTTACTATTTATAGTTATTCAGTAGAACTAATAAATACGAAACCATTAAAAGGAACGAACGAATTAATTTAGGACAAAAAGTACTTGTCCAAAGCTAAGCCCAAACTTGACGGGGTAGTGTCGTTTTATTACAGAGTTCCCAAGGCCACCTTCCGGCTCCACCATCAGATCAGCTCCATGTCATAAAAATATTTCATTGTCATCCAATTTATTTAAATTGTATATAAAAAAGTGTATATTTATACACTTGCATGCAGTCCAATATGAAGCTGGGAAGTGGGTCAATTTTAACTTGCAAGATTTCATTACAGACGGGCAGAGCACATTTATGAAATATGCACATATATGAGCGCCCGAAGCGTCTCCGTTTCAGCATCGGGCAAACATGCTTTCGGATGTCCGGATGTGTATCCGGATGTTCCCCTCTACTGGCCGCATTTCTCAACAGATTTTCGTGATTTTTTTTAGAGCAGGTTCGCTGGTTTATAATTAAATAGTTTTTTGTCGATTCAGTTTTTTTTAATTTCTCAAAATGGCGGAGATGTGGGCAATTAAAAAAAAACCTCTACATTCCAAACAGCTTGACGGATTTTATCAAATGGTATGTCGTTGGATTTTTAGAGACCGTGAGAGTAACAGGCTGTATAATTCTAGTGAAAAGTCTATAGGTTGGGTTTAAGACCGCAAAATGTAGTTTACAAAGTTATTGGTGCGGGCTTCATACTCCACGTATGTAACCAGATGCTTTCATAAGTTTGTATGTGTTAATAAAAAATAATTTTAATAAAAAGAAAGTGTCACTCGCGAGGTCTGCAGCTCACAGATCCATCCACCAGTAGTAGACCACCACACCACAACCTCGCTGGCTCGTGCGCTTAAATATCTGGGGTGCATCTGATGATGACTTACCTCCCTTGTGTAGCAAACAAGGGAGGTAAGTCATCATCAGTTGCACCCCAGATATTTAAGCGCACGAGCGAGCGAGGTTGCTTATGGTTCAAGGGTGTAATTGATCACTTACACCCGAGTGCAATACTCGACTTCTCATCACTAATTCGAGGAAGTAATATCAATCTACTAATTTTTATCAATTTTATAATACAAAAAAAGCCTTTTTGGCAATCAACTCCAACGATATCTTCATGTCCAACATCATCTCTGTGTACAACGCAAGTTCCTGTGAGTAGGTGCCCACCTCATCTATGATCTGTGGTAGGTTCTTACATATTCATCTTCTGTAACTAAGGTTACTGAACCTAATTGCGAAACGTATAGTACAACTAAGCATAATATTTTGTATCAACATAGTATAGATAAGCCGTTTACAAACACCCGGAAGCAAGCTTGTGTTCTATTCTCTTTTCATCTTAGATAGCAATGAGTTTAGGTATGCCCTGTTATCGGCAGAGATCTGTTACTATTTTTATCTACGTAGTTTTTTATACATTGTTTGCTCTCAATACTTTTGACTCTGTTCGTCGAATTTGCGCATTTGAAATGTTAATTTTTACGGACGTTTCACAATTTCCTGTGGGGCAATCATGAATACAGTAAGCCTAGCTGCTTGTGCTGTCATATCACCCATATGTGCGCAGTTGTAAAGGTCAGTTCGGTTCATTTTCCGGGACAGATACGTCATTTGACGCATTGAATTTTATCAACTTACATTGTATATCATAATTTGTATTCTTCATTTCTATTATAGAGGCCTTCGCTAAGGTTAATGAGTAGGTATGTGGCGCCTCACCTTCTGTGGAAGATTGCCTTATACTTACTTACATGGAAATTCACACATGCCATGATTTGTTCTTATTCAAGCCATATCTTGCAAGTAATGCAGTTCAAGTATACCGAGATAGGTACTCAACACAACTGCTCACGTAAAATGTGTCTTAGAAGTAATAAGGATTATGGACTTCTAAGCAAAAACGCCAATCAATATGACAATGAAGTCACACTTAACTTGAGCGGCAGTTGTGCATTCAGCCAGTGCGAATATGCCAAAATAAATCTCTTCCCAAAATAATTCACATCCCAAATCAAACAAAATGAAACTCTCTACAGCCAAGTCTTCTCAATAGAAGTGATAGTGGCTTGAATCCCTGGGCAGTAAGAGCAAGTTATCTTGACCTCAGTCACAGAGCAGCACTTAAGCATTCCGCCGACGCAGCCCGTCGCAATTGCCTCTTTCAGACGAAATTTTAAAGTATTGTTAGTCCTGCAATTTTTTGGCAGTAATCAAGCGGTCTAAAAAGATCTTTATCCTCTACCTGTTATGCTCTATTTCAGAACGCCCTGAAACGTTTCTGCATTTAAAGTTTACGCGTATTCGAGTTTCTATCCTATTTTTAAGGTATTTAGAGTGTGCTTTCGTTGTGATGTAATGCTTGCATATGCATGTATTATTCAGTTCGCAGCTTCGGCGCAGGCGCAGGCGCTGCTCCGGGTGCGTCCAACACTCTTTTGACCGAACATAGAGTGCATTGATCTCTGTGGGGAGTCTTTTTTAAACATTTTGCGTCAAGCGTCGAAATATACTTACATTATTGAGTTAGGTCGACCGACCTAGGATAACGTGTGTTCGCGTATACATCCTAATGTTAATACGTACCTACTATTATTTCATAACTCCAGTCATGTAGGTGTGCATTGTTGAGAAAATAAAATGTTGATATCAAAACGATTGTAAAAATGTTAGCTGATATTACTGAGTCTCCACAAAAAACATTGTGTTATAGAGGCACATAGGATTCGAAATTCGATTCAAATTTTAGTAATACCTACCTATCAGTCTATCCCACCAACAATTTTTTAAGGGATCTACTTACGAATGAACAGTCGCTTACGATAACACGGTGGTAAATGGTTCGTGTAGAGCTGACGATTTGCATCAAAATCATCACCATAACATAGGTATTTCTTATCAAATACGTACCTACTCCCTATACCCGGTCATATGCGACTGTCTGTGTACAACACAAATGTTTTGTGTGGAGGCTTAATAATATCAGCTAACATTTTTACAATCGTTTTACGGTATACTATTCCAAGGAACGAGTTAGGTTAAGTTAGGTACCATCTGTGTCCAAAAAGAAAACGACCCACTTTAACACCACTAACTGGTGTGTTGCGTTGCCTAACGCTCGTAATCTGAACTTGAAACTCAAGGACAAAATAAAAAAAACAATAAAAACAACTGCACATAATTGCATCCATACGCACAACAACGCAAGTGCATTTTGTGCATTCATTCAAACTGTGATTAAAACTTCTTGATAGTTATTTACTTTTCCATTTTTCCAGCAAGTATAATAGTTACTTGATAGTTATTTACTTTTCCATTTTTCTATTTCGAAATTCGACCCTTCAATTTTTATTCCTTATAAAGCAATAGCATAGCAGATTAATAATTTTTCGATTTTGATCAGAAGGTCTCACCTGCAGCAAAATAGAGAACATACAAATCTCATATTTTACTTGCGAGAACTTCCGTAGATTATCCAGTTATAGAGAGAGAATAGTCTTGTACCTTCTAATCTCAAGTAACTTTGATGAATAACATCATCATATTAAATGATATCGTAGTCATAAGATGGTTTGCCAAACAGCGGCGGGCGTAAGACGGCTCAAGTACCAACACTGGGTGGTTCTAGTAGTGGATCCTCGTCCTTGCGCAATGTCACCGCGGGTTCAACCACCGTGCGCCTGCGCCCGCGCTTGCGCCGCTTGAGAAAGGGCTTGTAGAGTATACCTACGCAGGTTATTGCAGAAAAATAAATAAGTGTAGTTATAACTATAATAATAAAATAATAATAATACCTTGGACACCATTTACACACATTGATCTAGCCCCAAACTAGGATTCCCTGTATCTTGGATACTAGACAATGATACACAAACTTATATAGATAAATATTATACTTAGATAGATAAACAACCATGACTAGGGTACAAACATCCGTCCTCATCAAACAAATATTTGCCCCCACCGGGACTTGAACCCGGGACCCTTGGCTTCGTAGACAGGGTCACTGCCGACCCGGCCATTCGCGTCGTCGAACTCGAATCTATTTTGACTATTCGTCGTGTCGTCATCACCGGGGTTGACCATGCATGTTTGACAGAACCTTCTAGAACTGTTGTCAATAATATATTCTGCTTTGGAAATGCATGTGTAACATGCATAAGCTGATGCTGGACAGCACCCGACATCCACATGAGCCACTGCCACGAATGCAGGATTAAAAGTAGTTGATGTGCTCACATCACACGTGTTCAATAGGTCACGGTCAAAGTGTGTAATCCACTTATTATGCATAATAATACGGGACGAATTGGTTGGTAATTATGAATAATGAGCGGGTTATTCATAATTACCAACCAATTCGGTCCGTCTGTTTATCTATTCTCAAAAATTTTATGCTTCTAACAATCGTTATAAGAGTCATTGAAAATTACATAGTAGATATGGAATAACTTTCTTCTATTGATAGGTTTGGGCCTCTATCCAATTGACCTGGGGACCGGTTGTGTGGCTGGGGGCGCGTCTCCTAACCAGATGGACTTGCTCCCATAGTGATAACTTGCGTCATAGTGATATCTTGCGTCATAGGTGCTGTGCTGTACCAATAGCAGGAGTTTATTAGAAAATAACAGCTGTTTGATGACTTTTGTTGCTGCTTAGAAAATCGTTTGGACAAATGTTTTAATAAAACTTATGTGTTAGACTGATCTTTAAATCTGATTATTTTGTCATTTCGATATTTTTAACCCCTGACGACGAAAAAGAGAGGTGTTAAGAGAATCGTGTGGGCGCGAGCCTCCATACAATAAGCGGTAACCTTTTTCACCCCTTAAACCTTGTCCGATTTTCACAATTTTTTCACATGTTTGAGATACTATGAAAAACTATGCTCATACGTTTTGTTTTTTTTTAATTATTTTGTATTTTAGTAAATATAAGGACCTAAACATTCACTTTTTTTACCAAAAAAAACCCTCCAGCATTTTATTTATTTTTAACCAATCAAGCCAGATTTTCAAAAAAAGGAAAAAATAAAAGCATCGTTTATGATGTGTGGAAACGAATGAGACCAAATTTGTCTTATTCCATAAAGGTTTAGGGGTAGAAAAACATTACCGCCCAAAAGCATAATTCGGCCGAAAATTTAGGCAATTGCGCTCTTATAGCTCTGAGATAGCTTGTATTTTGGTAAATACCTACTCGCGCCGAGTTCTGTTGCCATTCGCTCGTCTTAATAGGGTATGTTTGAAGCGACTCTCTCTCTCTGTGTGTGAGGGTGTGTGTGTGAGGGTGTGTGGGTGTGTGTATGTGTGTGTGTGTGGGTGCAATGGTTCTTAGATGTGTTTTGTTAAAATCAGGTCAGTATTTCGAAAGTTATCAGCCAAATTCCAAATTCCAAATGTCCTTATTACTGTAGATATTTACATATACTTAGCAATCGTCATTTTTTGCCACTTCTCTACATTGAACCACTGTGGGAGAAGAAGGGTGTAGAAACTCCCACAGATTGATTTTTAGATCTCTTTTTAAAAATTGCTTATGCTTAACTAATACAAAATATAATTTTTAGGCATTATCATAATTAATAAGCAGGAATAAATAATTACAAAATTATTAACAGCAAGGTCTGTGTTGAGCCAGATTAACCCCATACAGACCCATCATTTAAGTAATCTTGAACATTGTAATATCCCTCACAGTTAGTATGTCAATTTCTTTAAAGTTAAGGAGTCTGTGCGTTTTAAATTATAAATTGCTCGAATAGCTCTTTTCTGTTAAATAAAAATAGTTTGAATATCCGCTACTTTCCCCCACAACAAGATACCATAGGACATGACACTATGAAAGTAACTAAAATATACTAGCCTAGATGTAGCCACATCCGTGCTTTGTCTGATAAAGCAGCTTAAAATGGAATAGCGGCCCTAAGGGGTGGATGAATTTTGATGCGGTTTTTTGTAGTTAGTAGTTGTAAAAATTCACTTATTTTATTAAAATCGTTTTGTCGGTTCAAATTTATCAGAAATAGGAAACCAAACCAAATTTTAGCCATAAGGTTGCATTAAAATATCAGGGGTGTTTGAAATTTATATTTATTACCTACTATAGGGATCAGTAATAATCTACAGCCGATTTCCGCCCCCTGTTGGTATGTCTCCCCCTTCTTGTGATTTCGTTGCGATATTGGTAATGTCGTTCACCTGGCTGGTGGTCGACCCACGCTCCTTTTACCATCTCTCGGGGAAGTTCACGAGGACAGCAAACTACCGACAATCACCCACAACTAATTATGACAATTTTAAGACGTGGCTAAGCAATTCTGTGCTAGAGCTACAAGTTTCTTGACCTAGGGTGGATGAACTGGTTGTGGCCACTGACCCCTTTTTGGCCATTTGGGACTTCAAAACATTTTAATTAAGGCATAGACACTATTTTTCTTGTAGCCATTAAGTTTCCCATTGCTGGGCAAAGACCTCCCGATGTTGTCACCACAATTCCCTGTCCAGGGCTACGTCCGTCCAACCTGGCAGAAACATATCCAGGTCGTCCCGCCATCTCCACGTCAGCCTGCACTACGCCGCGTATCTTGTGGCACCCAGTCAGTACTGTGCTGTCCTTGTAGCATTTGCTCAACTTCGGGTGCCGTGTGGCAAATAGGAGTCATCGGCGAAGAGAGGTTGAAGTCTTTTGCCGACATCAATACATATCTACCCATGAGACCGCCAGTTTCATAAAGACATCTTCTAGAGTGCAGGTTTTTTACGAACCTCGCTGCGACCCCCGTCTTCGGCTCGTTACGTAAACTTCGGTTCGTAAATATAAGCCTTTTCGAACTCGTGGAAAATGTACTATTTCACACCTTTCATTCGGCAAAATAAGTTCTGCTCCACGACGAGAGGGAACAAAATGCTACTTTTCTTTTTGAGCTACTTTTAAAATTATTCATTGGCATGTAGCATTTACGCAATGTGCCAATTGAACACAGATTTTGATTAAATAATCGACTGTAATTTCATCGTATTCGATTAAAAACAAACATATTTCAAGTTTTAACTTTAACTTCATATGAAAATTTATGATTTTTTCGTAATATAAAAAAAAAATTCACAATAAGTTATACTTTTCCTGAAATCAAAACTATCGATGACTGTTATTGTAATATAATTTATTCCGATAACATTGTAATATTCGATTCGATTATTTTTACACATTGGTAAAAGTAGCACAAGAATATTTTGCCTGTCTTGACCTTTCCTTAATCTTCACAACCCGCTTTTATAAAAAAAAAATTGTTTTCGTTGTTTGATTACTGTAAAAATGGTGAAAGTATAATTAAAAGTATAGTTATTTCATTATTCTTAGAGCATTTTATTTCAATTTTCCTCAAAGTCGGTGTGACAAGTTAAATGTGTCACTCAGGAGCAAAATTATTTTTATCATGGGCGTTAACGCTTGAATCCTTCGTTACGCTCAGGATTCAAATTTAGAATACCTCGCTACGCTCAGGATTCTATCGTAGAATCCTTCGCTTCACTCTGGATTCAGTGTATCGTCCTCGCCTTAAATACATCAGTTTGCTCCCTTGAGACACAAACAACTATTTATGACTTTCCAAAACTATAAATTAAGAAGGCCTCAGAGCGGACAAAACTCTTTAAATGACCGAAACCGGATCGTCAACCCCACCATGATAAAGTGCATCAATGCAGTGAAAGTTAGAGAGTTTATAAAAAAGGCGCTGTGTGTTCTAAGCACTCAGATAATAATATATGTTTATTCAAATCAGCTTAGATTTACATACGTAACGACATACATCTATTTATTCGGCGGTATATGGTAATGGGTTTTATCAACTGGTTTTACATATTTCGTAATACCTAATTGGGATTTTTTTGTTGAGATGGGTCAGGGTGTTGCTTATAATGCTTTACAGCTTTACGTATGATAATGTGGCGCAACAAAAAGTAATATAATAACATTCAGAAGCACAGGCAAGGTAGTAATTACTAATCCCACTGAAAAAAAATCCGAGGTATCAGCATAGGGGAAAACGTGACAAACTGCCATGCTCGATTTCTAAGGCTTCACACAGAATATAGTCAGTAGAATATATCTGTGTGTGTGTTCGTTTGGGGCTCCGTGCGACGGCTGTAGGTCATCTAGATGTAGCTAGGCATTTGTAGATAAATTGGCCATGTTAAAAAAATCAAGGGTGCCAAACTGAGAAAACCATTTCGAAATAATTATGTTCTCAACAAAATTCCGTTATTGCCATCAAATAATATTACAGGATTACTGAAATATCCGTAAAGAACAAAATGCCCTCTTACGGCGTAGTTTGTTTGTATTCCCTTCGCCGTTAAGTTGGCTGCCCTGTAGAACTGTCAAATGTCAACAGTTTCCCTGGCACTCGATAACGCAGATGCCAGTCAGAACAGAACGTACACAAAAATAGATAAGTATTATGTTTTTTAGTTTTTTAATCAACCAGTGATGTCACGAGGGGTGCTATTTAAAAAATAATATGATATCCTTCACTCGAAATATTCCCAATAATTCTTAAAATATCCTAAAATTACATAATATGGAATTCATGGGTCACTGTATACGCTTCTACAATAAAATTCCGCAAAAAATACAAATCATGACTGAAGCTCGATCAAAAAAATGTAAAATTTGTGCACTAATAAGGCCTATTGCCACAGACTTGAAAAGTAGGGACAGGGCACGGAGCGCTTGAAAGTGTCGCTACAAAAACAGTACAAAATCGGGAAAATTGGACTGTTTGCAATCAGTCGCGCTTGGACGGTGACAGCCGATTGACATATCGGCAGCAAAAACAAAAATGGTGACCTGCGACGTAAAAAGGTGTAAATCATACCCAAATCGCAAAACAAAAAAACAGGGAGTGTCGTATCACAAGTTAATATTATATTTTCAATTACTATTGGCTTTAAATTGATTATCTATAAAATATTGTTCTCGAAAAAATCCTCAAACGAAAATTAACCATTCGACTGACGTACACGCACAGTGAAACTGCCCGCTTCCTATATTTGAAAAACGATCCGATTTGGTTATTTTTCTATTCGTAATGTCAAGATTACTATTCGTAATGTCATTTGGTTACCCAAACGAATCATAACTTTTTCTATGATTAGGTAGTTTATTACTTATAAATTAAAATCAAGATCTTAAATTCCAAGTCACGCTACTAATGTGTATATGTGAGCTTACATCCTCTTTTATAATTTAACGGCAAAGACAAACATTAATATGCCTATTTAATTATGTTTCAACTTTTTATTAATTAAACATGAGCTAATTGCGTGAGACCTCGCCCCTTAAGTAAAATTTTAGCTAGATATATTTTATTTCTACTCCTAATCACCGATTAAAAGTCACCGGGTATTTGAGAGTTATCCGTAGATCAACTTTCCTAATATTGTGTCTATACACCACAAATCGGAACGTGACCGACCGTGACGCCGTTACAATTTTTCGTACTGTCTTGGTTCCGACGAATTCCGACAGGGGCGCTATTTTTCTTAGCCTCAAAATGGTAAGAAATTTAGTACGGGAAGGCCTATCCTTAGTATTTATATCGATGCCTATTACAAAATTAATGACTTTTTAGAAGACACCGACATCTGGCATTAAACCAGTTCATTGCACCCTATATATTATGTTCTATGTAATAATCAGGCACCTATTTAATGTTATTGTTCGATTCAGAATCGATACTCGATCGATGGTTTCGGAACGGCCATTTTGAATTTGACGGAGCTGCCACAGAGCAGTTTTTTGACAACTGACAGACAAAAAGCCCCCGCAATGTGACGCGTATTGATTTTGGGCATTGAAATTAAATCGTAAGCCATCTGGAATTGTATTCGGGCTCCCCTCAGGATTGTCTTATAGCTGAGTGTATTGTGGTTCTCCGAACCAGATAAAGTTCGTATTTACGTAACACTGTGCGCGTCGAAGCTGGCCTGCCAGCCATACCTGGTTGGCTGAAGAACCTGTCTACCAAGAAGAGCCTAGGGTGCACCCAGGCCTTGCAGAGAGACAGGAGTTTGACGGGAACGAAGCACAGACCAGGTCAGATAGAATCTATTTACTTTAGCTCGGTGAATCGCCGACGTTCTTGCTTCTTGGCATCCGATCGCTACGCTACCTCGTAGCTATGGGCCCCTGCGAGGTCATTGGGTGCCGAGAGGCCTGAACATTTTGGTAGCAAGAGCGTGGTTTCCTGAGATTTGCAGCCGTCAAGGGCTCCAGGAACCCACGATTTGGGACTATCAATCTGTAGGTATAGGCGGTTATTAGCTAACTTGGTATTGTTCCTGTATCCACATAGATTGGTAGTGTTGTAAGCTATAAGTCTATTGCTGGTAGTAGACAGACAGATATAACAGTTTTCCCTAAATGACCAGTTGTACTAAGATGTGACTCAGAATAGTAATTACATTACAGGTACATTGTAGGTGAATTGAAATTTGCATTGAAGTACCAGTTACCAGTTAGTCAATCTATTAGTGGTCTAGTAATGCTAATGAATGTTTGGACATTGTTTTCAGTTTATAGCAATTTATAACTTGAACTAATATTGACTATCTGTGTGTGTTATATGATATAGGGAAACTAAATTGTTGTTTACAGAATTTGTGTAGATATAAAACTCGGTTTCTATTGTTTGGGGAAATCAGCATTGTTTAAGTTATAGATTAGGGTTCCCTCGTTTGTGTTGTAGACTGGAGGGTCCAATATAATTGAGTTACTGCAAATTGTGAGTAAGTATCGTTCCGATCATGTCGTTGTCTGAAATACAGAAGGGTGTTTCTAAGGAGCTCAGATGGTTTTCCTCCGCACACGGTCTGATAGACCGTTTAGATAGGCATGATGTGGTGTTGGAGCGGTCTATGGACGTTAAGGAACGCTACAACAGGGTGCTCGAATTGTCCGCGCAGGCGGAAGCAGTTGATGGTTGCGCACCTGACAGGCTGTCACGGTTGCTAGGGGATGTCGACCAGTGTATGGAGATGGCAGCTGCTATCACGCAGAAGGCTGCGGACATACGTAGGCAGCGCGAGTCCAGCCATGGTGGTGACATTGAAGCACCTCTGCCGCATCAGGGATCGGGGACCAGGTTACCCGTTATAACTATGCCTACTTTTGACGGAGTGTCCGGTGAATGGATGAGCTTCATCAATCTGTTCGACAGTTTGGTGCACATGCGATCGGACATTACCAAGTCTGTCAAAATGGCTCAGCTGGTGGCAGCATTGAGGGGTGAGCCCAGGGAGCTGGTCGCTCATTTGACAGTTACGGAGGGTAACTATGAAACGGCCAGGCAATTGCTGGTCAGACGTTACCACAACAAACGGAGGTTGGCCGATGCCCAACTGAACCGTTTGTTTAGTATCCCGGTTGTGAACAAGGTCGGGGCCATACAGACGGAGGTTTTGAACCCGTTGTTGTCCGTCACCAAGGCCCTAGAGAATCTTGGACTTCCGGTTGGTGAATGGTCGTACCTATTGCTGTACATTGTACTTTCCCGCCTACCCGCTGACGTGCAGACTCGTTTCGAACAGTCTCACGGGAGGTCGGCCGAGGACCTGCCCGCCTTCTCCGACTTGGTCGGATTTTTGGAAGAGGAGGCTCGACGGGCAGAGAATTTGGGGTTGGCGGCCACCCATCCTTCGGAGCCACAGAGAGCTGCCGGGAGCGCTGTGAGTAGGGGCCCTCCGACGAGGAAGGACCGCACCAACCGGCAGTCGTATGGGACTGTGAGTGCATTGACCCCACATAGTGAGACCTGCCCATGTTGTAGGCAGATTGGCCATGCTGTGGCCGATTGCAATAAGTTCGGGGAACTTAGGGTTGAGGGACGGCGCCGGATGGCCAAGCAGCGGAGCTGGTGTTTCCTGTGCCTCGGGCCACACATGGCTAGGGACTGCACGCGCACTAAATTGTGCGGATATTGTGGTGGGGCCCACAACAATCTGTTGTGCATGAACCGGTCCGGCCAACAGCCACCACAGGGCCGTACCCAGGGTGACACGGCATGGGGCCCTGAGAATTCGTTTGCGACTCGGAGCGCAACTCAGGGGCCAATGTCCCCACGTGCACAGGGCGGTACTAGGGTGCAGGGCCGCACTCAGGGTCATCACATGGGGGCCCTGAGTTTTCGGTTGCGACTCAGCATCCGACTCAGCGGGCAATGGGGCCACAAGCACGCAGCCACCCAGGGGTGCAGGGCCGCACTCAGGGTCATCACATGGGGGGCCCTGAGTTTTCGGTTGCGACTCAGCATCCGACTCAGCGGGACATTGGGTATGTTGAGCAGGCCGTAACGGGCGGGTGGCATGGGACACCTTCGAGCTATGCGGATGCGGCTCGGACGCCGCCTCAGTTGTCGCCCCGCTCGTCGCCTCGTCCTCGTCGGTCGCATGTGATGTCCCCCCCGCTCATGGAGCGGCCACGGTTGAATTCACGCCCACAACCCTTCGGGGGGCGTCGTAGGGTGGCAATGGAACCGGCGCGTGGGCCATTTGTACAATGGGACCCGCTGGCGTATAGCTGCCTACCTGATCGGTTACAGGCACAGTGGGGCCCCGGGGGCCCTCGCTAGGAATTTGCGGCCCAACAATTTGTTGCCCCCCAACCGGAGACGGTGGTGTTACCGATCGCCTCTGTGCTTGTTTGGGATTTGGCGGGCAACCCAACATACGTTCGCGCCCTATTAGATTCTGGAGCTCAGGGCTGCATTGTATCGAACGATTTAGCGAAATGGTTGGGCCTCAATATAAATAATGTATCGCTGCCGAGGAAATTGGTCCCTGCTGGGGATTACAGGGCAACCCTTCACGGGTTTTGTGATGCCTCTGAACGAGGGTTTGCGGCAGCGGTTTATTTGCGAACCGTCACCTCCACCGGGGAGGTCGACGTGCGTTTGGTTTTGGCAAAAAGCAAGGTAGCGCCTATTCGGACAAGGATGACGATTCCAAAACTGGAACTGTCCGGGGCTGCTCTTTTGACCAAACTTTTGAATCACACTCTAACAGTGTTGCGTGGGTCAGTGGTTTTGGAGGATACGGTGTACGCGTGGACGGACAGCCAGATTGTTTTGTGCTGGCTGAAGGCTTCGGTCCATACCTTAGAGGTTTTTGTTGCGAACCGTGTCTCCCAGATTGTGTCGTCTGAGGTCCCACTGACTTGGAGACATGTACCAGGAGAATTGAACCCGTCTGATTGTGCATCCAGGGGATGTCGGGCTCCTGAACTCGAGCTCGTTGCTGATCTCTCGACAGAGGCTTTCATTGCTTGTTTGGATAGGTTTGTTTCTCGAAGGGGACTTCCAACTTTGATCCGCTCTGATAACGGCACTAACTACATCGGTGCGGAACGATGCTTACGAGAGATAGTCAACTTTTTGAATGTAAATAAAGTGGATATTGGAACGGCCCTCTCCCGTCGGGGTATACAGTGGACCTTCAGCCCACCGAGTTGCCCCCACTGGGGTGGGATTTTTGAGGCCGTAGTTAAGTCAGCTAAGACGCACTTGGGGCGTATAGTAGGTCAGACCGCGCTGACTTTTGAGGAGCTCGCGACATTGTTTTGTAAGATCGAGGCCGATCTCAATTCGCGACCGTTGTGTCCGCTCAGCTCGGATCCAAATGACCTGGAGGCTCTGACCCCAGGCCATTTCTTGATAGGACAGCCACTTAACGCGTTGCCCGAGCACCCCTTCGAGGGAGTGAAATTGTATCGGTTGTCAGGGTATCAGATGTTGCAGCAGTTTACTCAGAATTTCTGGAAGCGTTGGTCGCTCGAGTATCTGCATATCTTACAACAGCGCCTTAAGTGGACTGACAAAACCAGCCCCTCTAGTGTTGGTGACCTCGTTCTGGTTAAGGATGCTAACCTACCGCCACTGCGTTGGCGCAGGGGGCGCATTGTTAACTTGTTCCCTGGCAGGGACGGGACCCCCCGGTCTGCAGAGGTTCTAGTAGGAGGCTCGGTACTAAAACGAGCGGTAGCAACGTTGTCTCGGCTGCCCGTAGATTAAGGGACAGGTGGGTGCCTGTCCGGGCGGGTGATTGTTCGATTCAGAATCGATACTCGATCGATGGTTTCGGAACGGCCATTTTGAATTTGACGGAGCTGCCACAGAGCAGTTTTTTGACAACTGACAGACAAAAAGCCCCCGCAATGTGACGCGTATTGATTTTGGGCATTGAAATTAAATCGTAAGCCATCTGGAATTGTATTCGGGCTCCCCTCAGGATTGTCTTATAGCTGAGTGTATTGTGGTTCTCCGAACCAGATAAAGTTCGTATTTACGTAACACTGTGCGCGTCGAAGCTGGCCTGCCAGCCATACCTGGTTGGCTGAAGAACCTGTCTACCAAGAAGAGCCTAGGGTGCACCCAGGCCTTGCAGAGAGATAGGAGTTTGACGGGAACGAAGCACAGACCAGGTCAGATAGAATCTATTTACTTTAGCTCGGTGAATCGCCGACGTTCTTGCTTCTTGGCATCCGATCGCTACGCTACCTCGTAGCTATGGGCCCCTGCGAGGTCATTGGGTGCCGAGAGGCCTGAACAGTTATATTATGCTTTCTTGATTATGTTGTGACGTTCATTAAGTCTCAATTGTTGTGCTATTATGAATAAAAATCTTTGAACTTGAACTTGAACTAATATGAAATTAAAATTAGAATATCTTTTTTTAGCATGGCCAACTGTATACCGACAAATTTCGCTCTAAATGGCGTTCATTAATCTTATCACTGTAACTAACAAGTTAAATTAGCTCGTGTTGGGGGCGTCTGGTAATTACGTGAGGCGTTTTTGATTTTCTTACCGCCCGGTGAGTTATCGTGAAAATTTGGCTCAATCCCTTCTACTCTACCCTTATCTCACGTGAGATTTAAAAAATAAATAAAAAGACACAAGCCTTGGATTTTTTTAAGAAATAAAGAAATACTAAATTTGCTTCATTATTTTCATTATAGTTCTGATAACCATGATCAATAGTTAATGTGTCATATTTCATAATAGTCTATATATTAAATATGACACATTAACCATTTGATCATGGTTAATTATTGGTTAAGTATTGATCGTGGTCAATAACAATAATAATATCACGCTTTAGTCAAGAAGCGTGTTTACCTTAACTTTTCCCCAGTTTCTCGCAATAATATACTGTTTTTCGGGGGGATAAAATCGGTGATATTTTCCGAGACCTCTCCCCTACATACGATTGGGTGAGATTCGGCTCTGCCCCCTCCCCCCCCTGAACACCTCACGAAATAAATGAATGCCTCCTTATTGTCCTTGACTGTACAATAATACGGAACGAACGAAACCGAAAAAAATTCGTACTTTCGTCCTTCCCGAACCAGTTGCATTGCAGAGAGCGTTGCCCTTATATTACTCACTTTGTACAGCGTTCTTTCTAAGCTACACGTTTGAACCTCAAATTTCAACCCTATCTTAATTGAGTAAGTATTGGTAAAATTCCAAAAGGTGTCGGCTGCTTATACCGTTGCTGCACCTTTCACACTATGCTGCTTTCACAACAAGAGTGACAAGGATGGTTGTATCCGTGAAGCCGAATTTTTATAAGTTGTCATGAGTTGCATTACGTATCGTGAGGCAGGTCATGAACCAAAGTGGTGGTATTGTGTAAATGAAGTATATTATGCTCAGGCACAGATATTATAATACTATTGGCTCAGGTTTGGATTTTGGGTGAGCATTATGAAGATGATGGTACCTACACTTATAGGGTGTCCCGAAACTCAACGTCAAGCGGGCACCAGGTGAAAGCCCAGCCTGTACAGGGTCTGGTAAAATAAAACACTGAGTCACTCATATTTCAAAAATTTCAAAAATCAACATCCCATTAAATATGATTTACCCTGACAACATATTTAGCAATTTTCCTACGACTTAACGAAGTCTTGGTAACGATCAACATGATTCTAAATAACCATACTTATTGATAACAGTCACAAATTGAGCAGAATATTTTGTCAGATTAATTAAAAAATACGTAGTTTTGATGTGTCGTGGTTTGAGAAAATCTAGTAAGTCAACTTTGACTCGTCATAACTTAAAAAAAAACGGTAAATGCGAGTCTACCTTGCGCACGAAGGGTTCCGTACTACCGCACAATGGTAGGGATGGTGTGGAGTGGAAAGTTTGAATTTTACATAGCAAAATGTTGTATACAATGTGTATTGGTGCGGCAACTTTCACACTTCATCTACGTACCCAGGTGCATTCATTAGTTTGTATGTGGTATTGAAAGAATTGTTTTTGTATGGGAGCCCCCTTAAATATTAATTTAAATCTGTTTTTTTAGTATTTGTTGTTATAGCGGCAACAGAAATAGATCATCTGTGAAAATTGCATCTGACTACCTATGACGGTTCATGAGATACAGCCTGGTGACATTCGGACGAACGGACGGACAGAGCGGAGGCTTAGTAATAGGGTCCCGTTTGGCACTTAGAGGACAGATGTCCATGGGAATAGATTGTTTGAGTAACAGGCTGTTTCGATATATAATTAGCATTCATTTTGTAATTTGTCAATATTTTATTTAAAAAAGGAAACGCAAAAGATGCGACGACTGTGGAGTTTCTTCGGTGAGCTCTTCTCCACAGATTCCGCCATTGGGTTAGTGAACTCACCAAAAAAAATGTAATGACGGATCTAAGTGATGTAACAACATCCTATGGAAATAAATGATTTTTGATTTTGATTTGATTTTGCACCCTGAGGGTACGGAACCCTTAAACTGTACTACCTTCGGCAAGTTTATTAAAAATATGGCCTAATTAGAAGGATTTTGAAAAAGTATAACATCAACTGATGTTGATGAATCAAAAAATAAAATAAATATGAGTAAAACCGTCTCATATTTTTATAAATCAGTTGAAATTTAAAACAGAGCCACCTCAATGCACTGTGCGTTCAAGAATTTTAAAAAACATGGAGTTTAGGTGCTGATTTCCGCAGGATATTCTTGTCCATCACCGCCCTGCACGTGTCCTCTGGGTATTGAGCGGCAATCCATTACCGAAAACTTTCCTTTTTAGGTTCACTTCTAAAAAGAGAATCTGACAAAAAGGTGATCACACTTGACACTGGCATAATGAATTATCTCCAAAGAGGTCGGACGACATTAATTAGGAAACTAACTAGAAACGAAAGAAGCTACAAACGAATTGTTGTCCTCTGTTACTATTAGTTACACTACATTCGTACAGAGAATTTCGCAATTTCTCGAGAAATTCTGAGTCCACGTTCAAAAATTCTAAATTCAAAAAGAGTTTATTTCCATAAGAAACACATAGTTTACACTTGGAGAATGTCAAATCTTAAACTAACACATATATAAGGTATAGGGAAATATATAACTCAATTTGAATTCCGTCACCTCAATGTTTTAGATGCTGGAGGCAAAGAGGCGACTAGAAACCTCCAGCTTTATACGTTATTTTTTACAGAATTGGAGCAAACATCTTCCCAAGCTTTCTTGTCTTCTACATATTCTGATATTTTGTACAAAAGAGACGGATATTTAAATCTGCACAACATGCATGAATGGTAGAAAAACTACATTTGATGCGGGAAGACCGCTCTCAATATCAATTTAATGTAAACATGTGGACCGGAATTTTAAATAGAAAAGTTGTTGGACCGATTGAGCTGCCTGCAACATTGAAAGGAGAAAACTACCTACATTATGTCCAAAATTATCTGCTGGAAGAATTACCACTCAACATCTATAGGCATATGTAGTATCAACAGGGTTCCCTACGCCATTTCGAAACACTATTTATAGAATGACGTTTCCCCGACGACGTTCAACCGACCGATCATCTAATCGAATATTTGTTTTATCAACACCCATTTTCTCGATGATTTGTTTCACCGAAAACACTATTTATAGAAAGATGTTTGCCGATATATATTAAACCGACCGATCAGCTAATCGAATATTTGTTTTATCAACACCCATCAACAAGACGGTTGCCCAGCGCACTACTCTCGTGCTGTACGGGATTATTTAGATCAAGAATATCCCAAAAGGTGGATTGGCCGTGAGGTACCAATTGTGTGGCCAGGTCGGTCTCCGGACCGGAACCCATTTTTTACTGGGGCTGTATAAAAGAAAAGGTTTTCAAAAGAAATTCAGAATATCAGATCACCCACACAAAATTGTTCAAGCTTTAGAAGACATCAATGCAGCGAGTTACGCAAGACTAATATAAAGATCATTTCTTAAAAGATCAACAATCAGTTTGAACATTAATATATAACAATAATAATATTATACCTTGGATACTGCTGGATCTAGCCCCAAACTAGGATTCCCTGTATCTTGGGTACTAGGCAACGATATATATACTCATACAGATAAATATTATACTTAGATAGATAAACAACCGAGTCTGTCTAGGGTACCAACATCCGTTCTCATTAAACAAATATTTGCCCCCATCGGGATTCGAACCCGGGATCCTTGGCTCCGTAGGCAGGGTCACTGCCGACTCGGCCATTCGGGTCGTCAAATGTGAATTATGAACATTTACTCAGGTGAAGTAAAATATACTTTTATTACATAACTAATCAACATAACTACCTACTTACTTTTTACTCTAATCTAGTAATTATATTTCCATTCTTGAACTTACCTATAAAGTGGTAAGGTGTTGTTATGGTGTCCAATTTCTTTGACAGTATTTTTAACAGTTTTTGTTAAGAAAAGTAGCAAGTATTATACCTTTTCAAAATCCTTACTAAATATGCCACTTTTTGGATAATTTTTCCGATGACAATAAATATTTTTCAATTGTGTGATTGATGAGTCAAAGTTGACTTACAAAATTTTCACAAGGCACGACTACGTATTTTTTTATCAATCTGAATGAATATTCTGCTCAATTTGTGACAGCTATCAATAGTATCGTTATTTAGGATCATGTTGGTAAAGAGTTCATAGGAGTGTAGCTAAGTTTGTTGTCACAGTAACTAAATATGATTACATATTTAGTTACTGTGACAACAAGCTTGGCTTAGCAAAAGGGCTGTTGTTTTTTTTAAATAAGACATTTTTTTTAAAACGAATTACATACTAGTTCTTTTTTTATTTTACCAGACCCTGTCTAGGTGTCTTTCAAATGGTGCCCGCTTGACATTGAGTTTCGGGACACCCTGTATTACATTTAACCCATATCCTAGCTAACTGCATTCTATGTGGCTAATCTGAGCTGCGGAAAGAATAGTAGATAAAGATAATACAGGTGACTTTTGATTTGTTGACCAAATGTGGAATGGACGATAGAATCGTCTGTTATAAAGATGTTCTGATTGTTGTTTATTTCGAAAATTTGGTCGAAAATGAATTCTTTTAAGATAATCCTAAAAGTATCCTGCCTACTACAGTAGTACCTACCCACCTATCTCTGTATCTACTCGAAATATGAGTGTGACGTTCTAAACCCCGAAAATATTTTTTCCTAGTATTTTTATTTCAATTGGTTTTTTAGTACCCCAATATTTATTTTTCCTATGCCGGATCTTCCAAATAGATTTTGGCTACATTCTAATAAATAGGTACTATTTTTTCGCCCCACAGAATTGGGAAACGAAGAGGACATCATTAAATGAAACAAAGGACATGAGCAGAGGCACGGTCGTAGGCCGTGATAATTAAATTCTCCGTCAATTTCCACTGTTACGGCGATATGCTAGCCCCCTGACACGCAAAATGTGGGGTACCTATTGAATAACTGTCTAAAAGAGAGCACAACTGCGCCTCTGTCACCCCGACAGGAATAATCGTGTCGCTATGTTTGTATTATCTGGATGACAATAGTGAAATGTCCTTTGTGTCATGATGTTTTCCTCATTTTCCAATTATGTGTGGCGAAAAAAGCGACATCAGATGTAAAAATAGAGAGATAGTAAAAAGACCGAATGGTATGAAACTCGACTAGGAATTTATAAGAATGTGGGCATAATCTATTAGGAAAGATTTGGCATGGGAAAATTAAATAACGGGGAAAATACTAATGGATATAAAAATAGTAGGACAAAATAATGTCGGGGTTTGTACGCCACAATAGCACCACCTACATTTCCTGCACGAAACTCTACCCAGAGCACTGAACTGACTTGTCTTAGTATTGTAAATTGGGCTCCGGGGACGGGACTCGGCTCTCGGCGAAAGTTTGAATCGTGGTTCTTTGTCTCATTAACAGATGGCGCTTATCTTATAGGATGACTTTGAATTCGATGACAAACTTTGGGAATGGTAGGTAGTACCCCTCAGCATTAACGAATTTCCCCTTGTTTTTTTGACTAATGTTAAATGTAGCCCATTAATGTCCCCACCGAGGGTTTTGGCCTTTACCCGAATACGAGTAGGATTGAGCCATACTGTACCACGCTGGCTTAGGGCGAGTTGATGGATGGGTTTTACCACTACTACTACCAAGAAGCCATAGTCGCCGGGACCTGAAACGCGGAACTTCCGAAAATAAACTTTAGATAAATTACTTATCTCATTGGTATTTCGTCAGCACCGGATTCGGACTGCATCTCCTGCTTGAACCACTAGGGTTCGCATGTAAAATATTTTTGAACACTAACACAATAGAAAGATGTACAATACATGTGATCTATAGACAACGGTGACACTTTTAACTAAAGAACATATGTACATTTAAATTCATAAAAAAAATCTGCTACCAACGCCATCTATTGATATAACGATGAACGGCATTTCTTTTTTATTTTCTTCAAAGCCCTTTGCGATTTTATATTTTTTCTCTGTAGGAACAATACTGATCAACGAAAACGACAGGGTGTCGATTTTATCGATTATTTCCATGATTCTAAACATCAACGTTTTTAAAAATATTATCCCTGTATCCTGCCTGGTACTCGCTTGACGTTGAGTTACGGGACACCCTGTATTCATAATAGATAGATAGATAGATTTGTGGACATAGAGTGCTAAGTCGCTCACTGCCTTTCGGCCTGAGTGTTATTCTAGAAACTAATCTATGTACCTTTTTCCAAAGAAAAATGGCAGAATGACATGTATTTTCAGAAGAAGGCAGAAGGCGTTTCAGGTAGTGACTACTAGAATTAAAATAATTAGCTTCATTAATTTTCTTATTTTATTTAAGGCACAAATAATTATCACAGTCTTAACTAAATACAAATTCATCACATAAACCACAGAGGTTTGTGCGTGATGCTGGCATTCATGCGTAGGTACACGGTACAATCACAGAGTACATTATTAGTACAATAAGCAAGAAATAGTGGGTACGAACACGTAACAAGTTATCGCACAACATACAGAGACGAGTAAAATATCGGGTAGGTAGAAGTCTAGCTATACAGTACTAAGAATGATTTTTTTAAGTAGATTTTTAGGGTATTAGAGGTGAATGAGGCTTTAATTTCAGTCGTGGTATGATAAATTGAGTAGTTCGCTCACCATAGTGCCGCTTATATAGGTGCCGATGTAATGAAACGGCATGAAAAGTTGGGGGATGAAATGTTAATGCGGACACCGAACACACGACAGCTCTTGAAAAATAACCCGTACAGTGAAATCACGGCGGACAATTAATAAATAAAATCGGTGAAGTGTGGTCGGACTCGCACACGAAGGGTTAAAGCCCTCTAAAAATAATAAAACAAAACAAAAAGGCAACAAATATAATGATCACCAAAATATTTTTTTCCTACCCAAAATGGATAAATGAACACCAAAAGTTGCAAAAAATATCAGGTGAAGGGTAAAGGGGGTGAGCGAAGCGAAGCCCCCTTTATCCTTCGTGTTTGGTTGAACATTTAAGATCAACAAAAAATACTTAAAACATAAATTTAAGAACACAAAAAACATAAAAAGAAGTTTGGTGATCATTTATCCAAACACAATTTGGTGGACATTCATCCATTCTAGCAGTCATTTCTAATTTATTGGTAGTAAAATAGGTGCATTTTTGGTAAACGTTTAAACATAAGCCAAAAAAAAGAGCTAACGTGGATTTGAACTTAGATACTCAAGATTACGATACGGATATCAAACCAATTGTGTCACCACAATCATGAGACAAGTCGCGAAATCTACGATCATATTTCAATCCTGGTTTGTTCGCGGATGGTGTTAGAACACGTCTCTTGTATGGGGGCCCCCTTTAATTTATAAAATCTTGCGTTGTTCATTATTTGTTCCTGTAGCGGCTACAGAAATACACATCATGTGAAAATTTTAACTCTCTACCTATTACGATCCATGAGATATAACCCGCTGACGGAAGGATGGACAGACGGACGGCCGGATAGCGGAAGTTTGGTGATAGGGTCCCGTTTGGCACCCTTCGGTACGACACGGAACCCTGAAAAGCGCTTTGTTTCTGCAAAATGGCAAGTCATAAAACAGTGTTGGTTCAGAAAACTTAAAATTACCTTTATAAAATTTAGTACCTCAATTATTTGATTTTAATTTATTATTTAATTATTAGAATTGGAAAATATCTTAATAGTTATTTCCATTACCTGATTTTTAAATGTTAAGTGTAAACACTTAACATAACACATAAATGATTTAGATAAAGTGTTCCCAATTCTACCATTGTATTTTATCTAATTCGGTTCAGTAGTTTTGGCGTCAAAGAGGAGCAACCATCCATCAATCCATATAGCCAATCTACCACAAAGGAGTCCTGAAGAGGATTACAGTTTCTGTTCGCCTGAAATGGAGAAACTGAAGCAAATATTGGACCCACAAGGTTGATACCCGGAGAACCCACTATTATGTCATTATGCTGGTAATCCACAAAAATAGTTAGGTACCTCTTTAAAAACACGTTAAGTCAAAAATCAATTAGAGAAAGCGTCTCAGCCTCAAATAATTTCCCAATAAAAGCACCCGCGCCAGCCCACACAAAAGGTCACTTTGAAACAGCAGGCGCGGTCTGAAATATCCCCATCCGCCGCGCAGTGCTGAAAAAGAAACCATTTCCCCGAGCAAGATCAATTCAGCACAGGCGTCGAGAGGAGACACCGCCGACAAATACCAACAAAACCTTTTTATGTATACCTCCATCGTATTTACTACCACACAGAAAGAGATGGCATCGAAAAATACACATAAAGGAAATTTTTCCTTAGAATGAGTGGGACGGAATAGCATCTTATTTTTCTTGTGAACCTTTCAGTCGCACTTGGGATAGGGGGGGGGGGGGGTGGGAGTGGGAAGGTCCGGGGTGGGGGGCCACCGCCGCCCCCTGCAATAATACTGCGTCACTATTTTGCGCCATTACCTACACTCGCTTCCTATTCTATAAGTAGCGGGGAGAGAGAACGTAACATGCTTCTGGAATTTTGCAGCAGTTAAGTTATTAATAATGTACGTCTAGTACGCTAGGCTAGGCATCAATGTAACTAGATTATGTGATGATAGTGGATACAGTGATACTTTGAGCTATACCTGCCAGAGTTTCCATCCATGGTGTTAGGATACAAGTTACACACAACTCATAGTGTCACAAAACAGAAATAGTTAGCGAAGAAGATGATCTCCAAGTCTCTCCCTTCACTTGCAGCTTCTTTCTGCCTTTATAGACGGTCGGACATAACACCTTGAGGGTCTGAATCGCGTAATGCCTATCTACATAAAGAGCAGCTTGCTCAAGAAGCAGACGCAACAGTTTACGTAGTAAGCGCCCAGTATTTTGAGTACGCTCCGTATCCTGCCTCTGCATGTATTGCATGCAACGTTCCAACTCTCAGTTTGTATGCCTTTACATAAGCGCGAGGTTTTCACATACTGAGTATGAGCACTGTCTTGTTAGGTGCATGTAACGGGACTATATTCAATTATTATTTTACCTTTGATGTGAAGAGTGTAGCAGGATGAGAGGAGACAGTTTGTGTAAAGGGAGTGTTCAAAGATATTTTAGGAATATTCGTTTTTGATAAGGTTTCCTTTATCATCGACTAGCTTCGTCTACTTATGCAGATTCACGCTAATTTGCGAATTAAACTATCAAACAAAGGTTCATATTTTAATATTTCAATTAATAAACATATCTATGTGACTATGTGTAATTAATTTAATATGTACTTAGATTTGTCATAATCATAAAAGGATACGGTATAATGTACCTAAGCAAATTATTCAAATAACTGTGTGAATAAAACATTTTATTGTACTCGGTCGTCCTGCCGATAACCGGCTACTAAGATATGCGTAGTTAATTAAAACATAATCAGAAATAATTAATGATATAAATAACCGTGGAATTACTAAGTTAGTGGATTGTAATTTGATGTTAATCCTACGATCAGCTGGTTGTTATAGTTCAAATCGGGGTAACATCAGTTGATACATGTGCCTCTCCTCTCATCTGGGAGAAGGCGTGAAGGTACGGAATTAAGTATTATCAAACAAATACCACAAACACACCCACACACACATACTCACCCTCACGCACAAATACACGCACACGCACACGCACACACACGCACGCACGCACACACACACACACACACACACACACACAAACACACACACACACATACACCCTCACACAAGCACACACACAAGCACGTTGTCATAAACTTTTAACATTACAGTGTATTCTTAGAATTATAAGATTTTTTTAAAGCGAAACAAATACTAGGTTTATTGACAATAACTTAATTACTGCCTTGTAACGAAAGAGCGAGACCTTCTAGCACAGATATTTAAATACCTAAAAGGAAGTCCCATCAAATTATTTGTTAAGTTAAGTTTAGTTTAAGAAATAAATATTTTCATTTTCATTTTCATTTCAAATGCCCACCTTTAAAGCTCTTTAAGTAGAAACGTGCCAAAACCTCCAAAAATATATATTATGAAGATGCCTGTCCTTCCATCAAAATTTTTGAAAACATTAAATATGACAATGGAAACTATATGAAACAATAAATGCTCAAGTGCGAGTTAGACACGCACACGAAGGAATCCGTACGACCTTGTAGAGACCTATTATATAGGTAAGTCATGAATATGTAAAAAGTTCGTCCATCACGGGAATGCAGTCTCGGAAATCAATTGGGTTCATTGTTGAGAATGATGTCCCTAACAACCCCATATAAACATGACTACACCTTTCTGTTACACCCACTATAAAGGCACTTACATTGCTTCTGGCCCCACACTAGGAACTGGAAACAGTGACGTCACACACATAAACATCCAAGACCGGGATTTTATTCTTCTTCCTTGCCAGCCAATTAATAATTAAATCATCATCAGGCTGCACATTAATTATATTAATTAATTTACTTACGCGTAGCTAGAATTGAATTGAATTAAAACACGTGACCAAAAAAAGCGTGCTTGTTATACGAGCATGTTTTGGATTCGACCTCATTTGTCTATTTGAAGCGGCCATTTGTCTGAACCGGGACGCGAAGCTGTTTTGGATTCTATCTGGAAAACCCCTTGCCCAACAAAATTATATCGATATGAACTGAGTTGATGATGATGATTATGAACGAATTAATATAACAGTTAGGTAGGTAATTGTACAGTTACATACATAGCACGACCCCTTTTCCCGGAAGAGGTGGCAGAGGCATAGGCATATGGTCAGCACCGGGATTCAAACCTGCATCTTCTAGGTGACAGGTGAGGGTGTAATCACTAGACCACGGAAGCTCTTCGATACATTTACGATAGAGTCAACAGGTAGGTAGGTTTTCACCAAAAACATTTTTTTATGATCAAACTACAAATATTCAGTTTTCAGATTTTACCCTTTATTTGTGCTGGCTTTCCTTTTTGCCAAATTTCATGATTATAGGTCAACGGGAAGTACCCAGGTTTTGATTCTCTTAAGAGTATCAAGCAAATTCTGCAAAATTGTGACATAAACGGCGGTATTTTTCGATCGTCTTGAACTTTATGTTTAATTTTTTCACAACTTCAAGAGAGCACAGGCCTGAGCCATTGATATTAGTTTCAACATGATACATCCACGCGTACCTGAGAAAAAGGGTATTGACAGACGTATAGGCAGACAGGCAGGCAGTCATATTTCAGATTTGTCCCTTTACCTGTGCTTTAAGACCTTGCTTTTCGCCAAAGTTTTAATTATTTTGCGATTATCAGCAAGTTCAGCAAATTTGAGACATAAACGGCCGAATTTTTTGATTGCGTCGACCTACAAGTTTCAATTCTTCATAGCACCAGCGGTCCACAGCGTGATTAATTAGCAGTAGATATCAATTTCAGTTTGATACCTGCACGGGTTCCTGAGAAAAATGGTTGTGACATACGGACAGAGAGACGGACAGAGAGACGGACAGAGAGACGGACAGAGAGACGGACAGAGAGACGGACAGAGAGACGGACGGAGAGACGGACAGAGAGACGGACAGAGAGACGGACAGAGAGACGGACAGAGAGACGGACAACAAAGTGATTCTATAAGGGTTCGTTTTGTTCCTTATGAGGTACGGAACCCTAAAAATAGATGTTTTCTCCCAAAACTCACAATTTCCTGGGATGTAAAAAGAATATTGGTCTGGTTATTGCAAAATATCTTAAAACGTAGCGTAAAGGAAAAAAAAAGGGAAAAATTTGAAATTTTCTAAAAACCTACGCCGGATGTTAAAATGTAATATATGTACATTAATAAACATCTATACATTGTGTAACAGGAAGTGTAGTGATGTTTTAGGGAGATGTAAGGGACATCATTCTGAACAACTTTCAATATGAAACAGATTTTATCATAGCAATGTCCTTTACAACTCCCTAAAATATGACTATAATTTTCTCTGAGAAGCCGTCAAGCCTCAACTGAGAAGCCGTCAAGCCTCAACCATTCTGGCTGCTGCAGCGCCCCCTGTTTATTTATAACGGTTTATATTTAAAAACCTGCTTTGAAATGATGAGCTGTTTGATGCGAAAAAACGCATCGAAATCGATCTAGTAGTTTTCCAGGAAAATGTTAACAGACATAAATACACACACACACATCCACAAACAACCTCTAACCCCAAACGCAAATACCTCCTCCGTTCCGTTCCGTACATCGTGGGAGAACATGGATACATTTATTAAATCATTATTTACATTTTTTGTTTGTGCCATTTCAGCAAATGCCAAATCGACACAAACATAACCTAGAAAATATGTATTTACAAGTTTCATTTACTGTATAAATACATATTTAGATTCCAATTAAAATACAAAACAAAATAAAAATTCAGATCCATAGACATAATTCAATGCAATAATCCAGGGATAACACAACCATACCTCGCTGCCACTGAATCTGCCACATTCTCGCACTATATCCCTCCATGCATCAGCAAACAAATCATTCGGTAGTGCTGCAGCTAAGTGTGCGTTGAGGCTGTCCCGCGCCCGCACTGGCGGAGCAGCCGGTGCCTGCGCGCACGCAGTTAGTTGACAGGCACGTATAGCGCGCATACCGCACTGACAAGCGCTGCGCAGTCACTGTCGCTTCGCAACAATCGACACACAGCCATAAGATGTTCGGTGTACGTGTCACCTGTAGTAAGTTGTATCCAAGCATACCCAATATAAAAGCGTATGGATAAAAGTAAGGGTAGTATCCAAATTTCCTCTTGTGTAGCTATAGTAGGAAAGCTTTATGTACCTTCTCGAGCATAAGGACATATGAGCTTTCGTGTGGATATCAAACAACTAAGCTGGCTTTAAGTTTGGTTCTCATTAGGGCCGCGTAGAGAAGCTGGGCCACACCCAAATTATGGAATCCCTTACTATTCTATATCACAAACCCTAATCTTTTAAAGCATTCCTTGGCCAAAGTACTCATGGAATGTAAGGTTGGTCAAGGAATGGTTTAGGGTCGAACGTAACTCCGAGGTCCTTCATCGATATACGTCGCGTTATTAGGCCTAATAGGGGAGCGCGTAAAATACATTATAAATCACTTCTCAGTATTAAATAAGAGTCTTTTGTTCATACTCTGACTGCACACCGCGTCGCGTCCAAATCATCCTGTAGTAGCCTACAATCATCTTCTGATTTTACAGGAGTATCTGCTTCTGATAGACCGCGTACAGAAGGCATTTGGTGTGATTTAGCTCAGACTCCAGGTCATTTATCGTGATGATAAATAGCAACGGACCAAGAATAGAACCTTGGTCGGGTATGTGTGGTACGGCCGGGACTCAAAACAGCTGTGTGGCACATACTGTTAGTGGTTCTTCAGATAGTCACCGAAGAAAACCAACAGCCGTGGGAAAAATCCAATGGCATACAATTTCTTCATTAGAACCTCATTATCGACTCTATTTAATGCCTTGCGGAAGTCTAGAAAGGCTAAGTGCACCACTATCCATACTCTCCGAGACCATGTCGACCAACGTTAGTAAGTTGGTGGTTACTGAGTGATGACTCCTGAAGCAGTGTCGCACAAATACGGGGCAATCGGGGGGCTGATTTCACCATATATGATTGACTCGAACAGTTTTGCCGATGAACTCGGGATCGCTACAGGACGATATTAGTTTACAGAGGCAGTGCCACTTGTCTTGGGGATGGGGCTGACTCGAGAGAGAGCTTTCAGCTGGTAGGGTACCTTCCTAGCTCAATCACTAGGTTGAAAATATGACCCAAAGACCAGTTGATCGCTGAAGGCCTCCAAAATCAGTAGGGACGACGGACATAGACACACGCAGACACATATACACACATACACACACATGCATACAAACACACACACGTACACAACCTCTAACCCAGAGGTTATAACCTCATATAGGTCATCGCTGACTTATTCAACCCTTCTCCTACTCGGCAAAAAATATTCATTCAAATATTGTTTTTAGGTTGTGCTCTGTAACTATCGATATTTACGACAAGCTCGTAAGTATACCTCGTAAGCATACCTGCAGATCACAACCTTATACTCATATTTGAATGAACCGAACACCGGTGTCGTATAAGTCAGCGATGACCATAAACCACCTCCGTTCCGTTCCGTCAGTCGGGTGGGTAGTAAAAATCACACAATTTTGGCACTGTCCTGCCGCAGCGACTGATGTTGATGCAGCCATGTTGCAGTGTGAGCTCTATGAACATTATTTTAATATGGTTTTGTCCAACATTGCAACCACCACGAATCGAGCTACTTTTTGTTGTCCCCCCACTTTCGAGTTCGCAAACTTATGTTTGGCATACCCACACGATATCAAACTGTCCAAGAAAAAAGCTTATGTAGTAATTAGTGAAAACTATTTTCTTAGCTATTGAGCTATGAATCAAGTTGCATTTTTCCCCCACAAAATCTTCTTAATTGCTTCAGGATGTTTAAGAACCACGCAGCGTCCTGCCATTTTCAAACACTAAACTTAGACAACCGTAGAATAAAATTTCATTCACAGAATCTTAAATCACGAAACTTGAAAACCAGGAGAATACAAAATACGCATCCTGCAGTTTCTTACAGTAGCACCAGACTCGAAACACCGAAAACCCGATATCAAAGTTCAAGGCTTCCTAAATCCTAACTCTCTGCACGGCGCTAGATCATACGCGGCAATGTATACCCGCTTGCGATATTTCAACTAGAATTCCAGTTAGCTGTGCCTCTATGCATCTGTGGGAGGTTGGGTGGTGGCGGGCCTTTGATTCTAGTGAGATTAAACGGCAGACGGAGCCTTCCCTATAGATTGTTGTTGTAATTACGGTGCTATCTACGCCAAGTCGCAAATGAAATTGTTCCGGACGCCACCAACAGTTATTGGATGTGACAAAGGGGACAACGCATGTCAGACCTTATACAGAATGGGTTTTCAATGAATGCAATGCATTTACGTTTATTTCAGGCATCATAACACCCATATGTACATAAAAGACAATACATTACAGGAATTATGAAAAACATTTCCCTTGTGGTCTAAAGAAAATTACTAGGGTTACTATCGTTCATCAACCATGGTTAGCAAATTAAAGTCGCCTTGTATTTGACGAATTAAATGTTCCGAGAATGGGAATGCTGCTTAAGCATGCTATAATGAGCAGAAGTAGGCTTCCGTGGAAGGTTTGCGTGAGAGAGATTGTATACAGGGTGTAACAGAAAGGTGCAGTCATATTGGAAGGTGTTATTAGGGACATTATTCTGAACAAGTTTCACTATGAAACCGATTTGATCGGAGCTTTATTTTTTAATTCTTTATACATTTTGGTCCGGGCGGTAAGCTGATTTGTATAGAGAAGTGAAAAATAAAGTTGCTCTGATCAAATCAGTTTCATATTAAAGGTTGCTAAGAATGATGTTCCCTAACAACCCCCTCAAATATGGCAACACCTTTTTTGTGTAGAAACAAAATTCAAAAAGACTTCTCCGACTTCAGACTCAGACCTCTGCATAATTCATACATCATTATCATTATAATCATTACGTACAATACGAACTTTACGATAATAGATATGCTACAAAAAAAAGGTGCTACGAAAGCTACGCATCTACTACGAACGCCTACGAGACGCTACGAATTAATAGCTACGAATCGTCGCCCGCGGATCCGAAATACGAATGGGAACAGAGAACGAAAATCCAATAAAACATTCGTAACCCGCAAAACGTAGATATACGTCCTACGTGACGTAGACGCCTCCAGGCCCACGCATGCGTACGCCACTCGTACAATACGAACCGACAATTCCAATTTCAATTGTAGAAAAAAAATAACCAATTCGAATTCGGAGAAGGCTTCGCGGCGACCAATGAGAGAGCCGAGCCAGTCGTAATGCCGACTGTGGGGGCGGGGCCAGTGATATCTAGCATTGAAATGTTCTCCGTATTTGTTTTGCCGGATCCGAGTGCGGAGGCTCTATTGCTGAGCGCTTGAGCCGCTTTCGCCTTGCTGCCACCCGACGTCGGAAAGTGCGCTCCGGTTTTGGCATGAGCCTCTTCACATTATGTACCGCAGTCCTTGCAAGCCTACTATTGAGCTGTAAATGTGTTGTGACCCCACATTGGGTTACACAATCGTTTTTACATTCGTGTGCCCGAATACTCATACTCATCGACACCTTTCAATCGCATATTTCAAAACAAATTCGTTACAAAGCCAGATACGTTACGTTTACAAAAGTCGACCGAAAATTCCAAGCATCTCAAGAGCCAGCCATTCCTTCCATTTCCTGCTTAAGTTTATAAAACTGAGTATTGATTTTCCGATAGAGAAAAAACGAAGGCAGCGATCTATGCAGATCTGGAGTGCTCTCGGTACATCAGATGGCACCGGCGGGGCAGCCTCCGCAGACAATCGAACGTGGGGGGCACCCCCCACCCCCCCGGGGGGGGGGACGGGGATACGCCAAAGATTATGCCCAGAGCTCTTCGAACCTTCGTACAGCCTTATTCATTCTCTTGAAAGTTAACAGGACATGACACGTTCAGAACGATAATGCAGGTTTATGAATGGATTTGTTATAGGAATTATTTGATGTTCACACAACAAGTTCATGCCAAAAAACCCTGTTATCAGATAGCCGCGAGCAGTCGGTGTCCTCAACCAGGGTAGCTTGGTTTGTTCTCCAAGCCTCAAAGAGACAAATAAATTGGCCACCCATCCAACTGACTACATTGCCAATACTATACGTAAATTACCGATTGATGACCCGAATGGCCGAGTCGGCAGTGACCCTACGAAGCCAAGGGTCCCGGGTTCGAGTCCCGGTGGGGGCAAATATTTGTTTGATGAGAATGGATGTTTGTACCCTAGTAATGATTTTTTATCAATCTAAGTATAATATTTATCTATATAAGTCTAGTACCCAAGATACAGCAACTCCTAGTTTGGGGCTAGATAAATATAAATATTGTCCAAGGTATTATTATTATGACGAATACCCTCTGAGATGATGGTCCACTGCCCAGTCTATTGTATTATAGTTTAATCAAGGAATCCTAGTGGGTCCCAGCGCTATCCACGGATACCATGGTATGTCAACATTGTACTTTCTCTTCTTCTCCGACCTCCGCTAAGGAAAGTGTGCGCGCGGTGCAAAGAAATTATTAAGAAGTAATTAATAGTTTTTTCACACCTTTCATTCGGAAAAGTAAGTTTTGCTCCACGACGAGAGGGAGCAAAATGCTACTTTTCTGTTCAAGCTACTTTTTTAATTTATTCATTGGAATGCAGCATTTACGCAATTTGCCAATTGAACACAGATTAAAATAATAGAATGTAATTATGAAATTACATTACAATCGACAACGATGACGTAGTCGATTAAAAACGAACATGGTTCAAGTTTTAACTTTAACAACGTTATATGAAAATTTTGGAATTTTTCGTAATATTTAAAAAAAATGTCACAATTAATTATATGTTTTACTGAAATCAAAACTATCGATGACTGTTATTGTGATATAATGAATGTTGATATCCGAAACCATTGTAATATTCGATTCGATTATTTTTACACAATAGTAAAAGTACACAGGAATATTTTATCGTGGTGACCTTTCCCTAATCCTTCACAATCCGTCATTATATAAAAAAATGTTTATGTTGTTCGATTACTGTAAAAGTGGTAAAAGTATAATTCAAAGTATAGTTTTTTTTTTAGAGCAATTTCAATTTTCCTCATAGTCGGTGTGAAAAGTTGTACGTGTCACTCAAAAGCAAAATTATTTTCGTCATGGGCGTTAACGCTTGAATCCTTCGTTACGCTCAGGATTCTAACTTAGAATCCTTCCCTTCACTCTGGATTCAATGAACCGCCCTCGCCGTAAATACATCATTTTGCTCCCTTGTGACACAAATAACTATGGTGTGTTTTCCTCCATAGTGTCATCCATAGGCCACTGACCCCACAGGTGATACAGTTGAACATGTAGTGATTTTCAAAATGTATTATTATTATTCTAAACCTTATCCATATCGCACCCGGTACCTAAAACTTTCAACCTGACCCATCTGCACCGTCCTCCGATCTGTGGCGATATCGACCCGTCGGTACCGACTTCCCATCTCGAAGTAAAACACGGCGGGAGAGGAAACCGCGGGATAACCCCCTCCCCCCCCCCCTGCCCGCCTGAAGCCCCATCTCCCCCCCTCCCACGCCCCACACACCCGATCTTTACGTTTCAGGAATAAATATTTTAGAGCGTGTGCTTCGGAAGTTAGCGCTATGTATCGCTGCTCGCTCGGAGGTAACATTCTGAATTATGTGTTACTTTTACAAAGTCTTGCGTTGGTAGAGTTTTGCGTTTGATTAAACTGAGAAATGAGGTTAGTTATTGTTCATTTATATTTTTATTTCGCTTTAAGTGGCCCAGCTTTATTTCATGTCGAGAATAATAATTGGCCTTCTATCGTCACAATTCAAACTGTTAGATTATTCTTATCGCAATCGTTACGTATTTTACGGCTACATTTTATCGTCCGAATAACAACAACATTCATATTACACAATGTACTTACGGTATAGTACCATTACTATACTGCTGGTAAATCTAAAACTATGTCGACCATTTCAATAATAATGTTGAGGTTATTATTTATAAACAAACATTAGAAGATATCGAATAAGATTTATTCTATCAGATCGATAAATATGAATCAGATATAGGTACATAGAAGCCCGGGGTAAGCAAAAATAATAAAGATAATGTCTGACTCTGGTATTCATAAAGTCGTATTGAATGAAACTGTACTGTCGAAGCATAAGGAAGATAAGTACATGAGAATGTGGCCTTGAATCTACGGATAATGGCAGTCTCATCATAATGCAGAAAATATGCAGTCGCACAAACTCATGAGTATAATTCGACGAGCTACCCAGCTATGAAAAATATAGAGTATATGATATGGTACCGTACAGTCGCATAAAGTATACATCTATGTGTACCGTCCTATCTAGCTTCCTGGTTCATTTAATAACCGTTTTCGAACCTGGACACACTCTTTCACACACACACACCCACCCACAAACAGTGTTTTTGATACTTTGCTTATTTATGCTAATGCAATTGTTAAACTGTTTGACACGTGCTGTCTTTCATTGTCACTTTGCTTATTTATGCTATTGCAACTGGTCGACTGTTTGACACGAGCTGTCTTTCATTGTCACTTTGCTTATTTATGCTATTGCAACTGTTAAAATGTTTGACACGAGCTGTCTTTCATTGTCACTTTGCTTATTTATGCTATTGCAACTGTTAAAATGTTTGACACGAGCTGTCTTTCATTGTCACTTTACTTATTTATGTTAATGCAACTGTTAAACTGTTTGACACGAGCTGTCTTTCATTGTCACTTTGCTTATTTATGCTAATGCAACTGTTAAACTGTTTGACACGAGCTGTCTTTCATTGTCACTTTGCTTATTTATGCTAATGCAACTGTTAAACTGTTTGACACGAGCTGTCTTTCATTGTCACTTTGCTTATTTATGCTAATGCAACTGTTAAACTGTTTGACACGAACTGTCTTACATTGTCACTTTGCTTATTTATGCTATTGCAACTGTTCAACTGTTTGACACGAGCTGTCTTACATTGTCACTTTGCTTATTTATGCTATCACAACTGGTCGACTGTTTGACATGAGCTGTCTTTCATTGTCACTTTGCTTATTTATGCTATTGCAACTGGTCGACTGTTTGACATGAGATGTCTTTCATTGTCACTCTGCTTATTTAAGCTATTGCAACTTGTCGACTGTTTGAAATGAGCTGTCTTTCATTGTCACTCTGCTTATTTATGCTATTGCAACTGGTTGACTGTTTGACATGAGCTGTCTTTCATTGTCACTCTGCTTATTTATGCTATTGCAACTGGTCGACTTTTTGAAAGGAGCAGTCTTTCATTGTCACTTTGCTTATTTATGCTATTGCAACTGGTCGACTGTTTAGTCGATTTTTCAATTGCGATTGATATCAGTGTTATATGATATCAGATATCCATAATACTCATCCGAGTGAGTGAGCATTTAAAACAGTTGGTCAGCCCTAAGATTGGAGTTATCCACGAGTTACCAAAACAATTTTTCACGGTTCTGAATTTCGAGTTATTGCACGGTTTTATGTCCTTATCCACGATGGAAAGGAATTGCCTACTAATTAATATATACGTATACAATAAGAAACCCATATCGATAGAATATAAAATGAAACATCATCCACATAGATACTGATAACAACTCTATCAGATCTTGTGGTCCAAAATAGGTCATGGATATGTTCATAAGCCTATCTTGTGAATTCAATAACAGTGTGTCGATTGATAGTTTGAACGTACTTTTAGTCACCTTGTGTTGCGATAGGTAGGCAACAGGCTGAATGCTGTGTGCAGTGTGCTTATGAATGAGTTTGACCTATCTTATCATATCACTCATCGAATTATAGTGATAATGTGACGGCAAGCGAATTTAAAACGAATAAAGCTAAGCGTATTCTGTATCGCTGAGACGCAGGTAACGCACGCAGCACAGTAAAGTATAGATTTTGCACGATAGGTCAGGCTTCGCAGACATAGGCCGCGAGCGCATGCTGCGACGCTGTTTCACAGACACACATTCGCGTTCTAGCTACGTAGGCGGTCCTAAAAATATGGGCTAATTTTTATTTTTTTATTCGAAAGTTCAAATCTTTTCGCGCCTAAATTTTAAAAAAGAAGAATTTACGTGCTTTTTTTTTTGTTTCATAGCCATTAACCGACATTGATCTGAGTGATTTTTAAATATCGACAAAATTGGTCATCGATATGTCGTAAAATATTTTCATTTGAAAGTCGCAAGCCATATTAAAGTTAAGCTGGTTTCTACTCTGGGAGAGTATGTTCCTTCATTCACAGCAATAAATTATTGGATCACTGAGTTCAAAAGGGGTCCAATGAGCTGCCAAGACGAACATAGCAGCGGTTGACCAAATTAAGTGACTACACCAGATATAGTGAAAAAAGTACAAAAACTAGTATAGAAAGACCGTATACTAAAAGCGCGCTCGTTAGCAGACATCGTAGGGATTTCAAAAAATGCTATACATCGCATATTGACTGTAAACTTGGCCATGAAAAAGCTGTGCGCAAGCTGGGTGCCGCGATTGCTCACGCTCACGCATTCAAGAAAAGCAGCAAAACGTGAGGAAGTTAATTTTAATGCAGTGTTTGGAGAAATTTCATCGCAATAAAGTCGACTTTTTATGATTATTCATCATGATGGACAAAACATGGGTCCACCACTTGAATGAAAAGGGAGAACCGGCTCCAAAGAAGGCAAAGTCAGTTTCATCTGCTGGCAAGGTATATTTGGATATTTTTTATAGATTATCTTCAAAAAGGCGAAACCATCAACGGCGAATACTACTTAAAACTATTGCAGCTTTTGAGTGAAGAAATTAAGACAATAAGGCTACATTTAGCGAAAAAGAAAGAGTTTTTTCATCAGGACAATGCACCGGTTTACAAGTCCACTATTTCAATCACATAAATTAATGAGTTGAAGTTTGAATTGCATCCCCATATACCTTATTCGTCAGATCTAGCTCCCTCAGATTATTTTCTGTTCTCAAACTTGAAAAAGTGGCTCGGCGGAAAAAGGTTTGCCAATAATGAAGAGGTAGATTCTGCTGTTGATGGCTATTTTGAGGAGGTTGACACTGATCGCTATAAACAAGGTATCGAAGCTATGGAAATTCGCTGGGAAAAATGTATTGCGTAAAAAGGAGACTGTACTGAGAAATAAATAAGTTTTGTTCGAATTATTTTGTGTTATCTTTGTTAGGCCGCTTACTTTTGGGACCACAATCGGATTACAAATAATGGATGTGAGAGTTGAAGACCAAAATGAGTTCAGAGTCAAATTTGATTATGAAATTAACGACTTATTGTTACTTCACAGTTTGCCAAAGCATTAAAAATAATAAATATATTATATTGATAGTTAAATAAATAATATAAATTAATAATAATAATTAAAATCGAATTATTAAATTAATTCCTTGGTAATTCTAAACCTTATCTTTTTTATTAGTCTGGATGATCAGTCCCATACAAACTATGTTCACAACAAAATAATTCAAACTATTGCAAAACAATTATGAATTCGTGCATAAATCTGTGCCGGCCCTACAACGAGATGCAGACTAGGACAGACACATTTTTGCGTCGCACGTGCCTGCACCGCAGCGTACGCAGCGTACGCAGCTCTCAGTACCCACGTTGATGCATAACATAATTTACTCTGCCATGCGCTGCGTAGACCTGCGTCACCTTCGTCTCAGCATACGCTTAGCCTAATGCGTGCTAAAATGGTAAAGTGATTTCGAATAGAGCAATCGCTGGAAATAAGAATTTCTATTTCTTCATATCGCTGTTACCATCATAGCTATTAACATCGTCATCGTTAAATACGTCATCTACGATTATGACGACTACGAGAAAGACGTTTTTAGGAAGCCAATCAATCATTATATAATCTTGACTCTTTTTTAAACTACTGGTTCTGTGCGGACAGCAGACCTCGCTTGTTTAAAATTTCAAACTTGTAGACCTGCCAGAAGTACCTACATTAGAATGTTGATGATCGAAGATGACTAAGCCAGTGACAAAATGACGGAACTTCGAACGGCTGATGTTTCCAATCTAATGGTTAAAATTTACTGAATTTTGGGACTTTTCCTGTTTAAGTACAAAAAAAACAGGTGTTTAGCTTTATCTACGACATAGTTGCTGGTAAGGCTGGTGGCGGTGTTGCTATTTACCTTCGTTCCAACATTTCTTGCAAAGTCATCAGCCACTCACCTAGTCTGTACTCTGGATCCGCTGAACACCTCTTTCTCGAGTTATGCCTGCATCACAATAAGGTCCTTCTGGGTGTCTTCTATAGCCCCTCTCTACTCATCGACTACTTTGATTCTTTTGAAAGCATTCTTAATGATCTATCTCCTCTTTACAGTGACACAGTTATCCTAGGTGATTTCAATACCTGTTTACTTAAAAATGATGTTCGCTCAACCAAACTCCAGTCTATCATCAGCTCCCTAAATTTAAATATTCTTCCCTTGAGTGCAACTCACTTCCAGCCCCACTGCACCCCCTCTCTTCTAGATCTTATGATTGTTTCTAACATATCCAAGGTTGCTACGCATGGCCAACTTAATGCCCCCTTCTCCTTTCACGATTTGATTTATCTCTCGTTCAAGTTAAGGCCTCCCAAGCGCGCAGCAAAATTCCTGGATATTCGCAGTTTCAAGGGTATGGATCTCAGCTCCCTTAAGTCTGACGCCGCTTCTATAGACTGGTCTCCTGTCGTCTGTAGTAAGACCGTTAATGACAAAGTCCAGCATTTCAACTCGATTGTCTTAAGTTTGTTCGACAAACATGCTCCTGTCAAAAAGGTTAGGGTCAAACATCTCCCTGCGCCTTGGCTTACCGACACCATCAAGGGTCTGATGGCCCAGAGAAACCGTGCCAAATGTAGATATAAGAAGGATCCGACGGACGATAATCTCCTTATATACAAACGTCTCCGTAATCGGTGCACCCGTCTTTGTCGAGATGCCAAACGCCGCCACATCTACGAGAGTATCGAGAGTTACTCTCCTGCACAGGTTTGGAAGTTCCTGAAGACCCTTGGTGTTGGTAAGTCCCAGGACGCAGTTGCCGGTAGTGTCGACCTCAATGGTCTCAAAAAATTTTTTGCTGTCTCCCCTGTCGTGATGGACCCCTGTGTCAAGAATGCTACCCTTCGTAACTTGCGTACCAGAACGACATCCAGTTGCTTACCTTTCAACCTCAGGTCTGTCGGAGTTGGCGCAGTAAAGAAAGCTATTCTAGAAATCTCGTCCAAGGCTGTAGGTGATGACAATATCTGCTCTCAGATGCTATTCAGTGTACTCGATAATGTTTTACCACCCATAACGCATATAATTAACGCGTCGCTGAGCGAGTACTGCTTCCCAAGCCAGTGGAAAAGAGCATTAGTGATACCCCTGCCTAAAACTTCTAACTCGTCCTCCTTCAAAGAGTTCCGTCCCATTTCCATCCTACCAATCCTTTCCAAAGTCCTTGAATCAATTGTCCACTCCCAGCTGTCCTCGTACCTTTCCTCCATGGATTTACTGAACCCTTTTCAGTCTGGTTTTAGGCCAGGGCATAGCACCACCACCGCACTGCTCAAGGTAACTGACGATATCCAACTGGCAATGGATAAGAAGCAGCTCACAGTCCTGACTCTCCTTGACTTTAGCAGCGCCTTCAACTGCGTCGACTTCGATATACTTGTTGAAATCATAAAAACACTCAATGTCTCTTCACACTCGGCTCGCTGGTTTGACTCCTACCTGAGAGACCGCCAGCAGCGCATCAAGTCTGAAGAAGTTACTACGGAATGGTGCAAGCTCTCTACTGGTGTTCCGCAGGGTGGCATCCTTTCTCCTCTTCTTTTCTCAGTTTTCATCCATTCCATCTCGGATGTATTGTCTTCCTCGTATCATCTCTATGCAGATGACCTTCAAATTTATCGGCGTTTTCCCCTGTGTGATCTGACTTCGACTGTAGAGGCTTTGAATGCTGACCTCGACAACATCAGGAAATGGGCTCTTTCGTATGGGCTATTAGTCAACCCGGATAAGTCTCAGGCGATGATACTGGGTACACGGCACTTACTTAATTTGTTGCAGCATAGGTCAGTTGCTCCTGTGCTTTATGACGGTACCATTGTCAAGTACAGCGAGAAAGCCAAAAATCTTGGGGTTGTTTTTGATACTCTTTTATCCTGGTCGCCCCACGTTTGTGAGGTCAGCAGACGAGTCTTTGCATCCTTTCATTCCCTTCGGAGTTTGCAGTACTTCATGCCTAGGCAGACTAAAATCATGCTAGTTGAGACCCTTCTTCTGCCTTTAATTGACTACGCCGATGTTTGCTGGGCCAGCGCGAACGAAGATCTACTGAACAAACTCGAGCGACTTCAAAATCTCGGGATTCGGTTTATCTTCGGTCTCAGCAAGTACGATCACGTGTCCCAATATCGCAGGGAATTAGGCTGGCTCCCGATCCGACTTCGTCGTGATATGCACATTCTCTCCTTCCTCTTCAATATTTTGAGAAATCCGCGCTATCCCGCATATCTTCGTGAACATTTTGAGTTTCTTTTCTCTGGGGATAGACTTCGGAGATCTCACACGGTGTCACTCTTGTCAATTCCTCAGCACAACACTGTTGCTTACGAGCACTCGTTTAGGTTAAGGGCAGTACGTTTGTGGAATGCACTTCCTTGCGCTATTAGGGATTGCACATCCTTGTTCTCTTTTAAGAAAAAGTTGAAACAGCATCTCCTCTCTTCCGCATAGTGGGTATCTTATAGTATGTATGTGTATCTATGTATTTATTGTATTCTATTAATTTATTTTATAGTATGTGTAGGATGTATTGTGATTTATCTGATAGTATATTGACTTTATTTCTTTCTTTTAAATCTTAATTGTACACTAGGACTACCTCTCTATAAATATTTTTTCCTTTCCTCACAGGTTAGCTGTAAGAAATTTCTTTTTAGAAATAAGCTCACCTTTGCATATTGTTCGTTGTATTTTTTCCATTGTGTTTTCTGTGCAATAAAGAATTATTATTATTATTATTATTAGTTGCAGGGGTTCGAAAATACCCCGTAGTTCTTCCCCCTCCAGTCCCCCTTTTGGATTTTTTCCACAACATCTTGTGTAGAATGAAGTTCTTAGTGAGCCTCTGAAATTGTATTGAAATCTGTCGATAAATAACGCTACCGCAAACTTTCCCCCTATCCCCCATATTTTCAAGCCATTCAAAAATCGCGATCGAGTAAAAAAATAAAAAATCAAGGAACTTGTTTGCCAATTTTTGTCAAAATTGGTTGAAAAATGCCACCTGCAAGCGAGAACCGTCAGACGGACAAAGGCATTTTCTCTCGAAACTCTAATCTCGACTGGACACTTCGCTCGCTTGGTCACTAAAGCCGGTTATGGGCTTCCATTGATTATTTTAATTCTTATTCAGTAAACAAGTAGTTTTCATAAACATGATCTGCATCATGTTTATGAAAAGTACTTGTTTAAGTACTGCTTAGATTCTTGAGCATGTTTTTATATAGCTTTGGATAACCCATTGTTGAATGAGGCGTTAATGTTTTGATGAATACGAGATGTAAGGTGAGGTCTGCTCGAGAACGCGTGATCACATCATAACAAGGGTGGTTAATTGTGTAATATAATAAACATAATAATAATACAGAGTTATATTAACGAAGCAGATAACTCTACAGATGACCATAAACAACATTCCGCGCGGAAAAAAATTGCGAACATTTTTTGTGGTTTCTTTGATTCATTGATGCGATCAGCTGGCCATAACTCTGTTCCCCAAATATTAGTCCATATTTTTTTGTAATCTTAAGAACCTTAATGCATAAATATCTTTAATTTTCGAGCTTACTTCACGCATACCTCTGAGGTACAGAACTTACTCACTACAAAATATTTTTATTTGTTTGAGATATAATATTTTGATTTTGCAAAGCTGGTCGTTAGAAGGTCCTATGTGAGATATAAATAAGAGTTGTTAATATACTAGGCCAATTGCGATTTCCCTATAGGCGATATTTATGAAAGTCATGTTCCATTGTCTTGAAGATTGTTGATAATCATCTTAATTGATTCATTTTTATTGAAGTGTTTATAGGTAGGTACATTCAGGCAGGCCATAAGAGGAAATTCGCAGATAGATATAATGAATATATATACAGATAGATATAATAATATAATGAATGCAGATAATTTTCAAGATCTCATGCCTATGTAAGTATTGTTAAATGTATTAAATGAAATACATTAAGTTATACTTTTTGTACATATATTTGGACATCATAACATAGAAAGATATATTCGTCAATTGAACTTGCAGATGTAGGTGTCACCAAGAGCAAGTTAAATTGACGTATGAGTCGTAAGACCGCAGAATGTTCCTTAACTATTATGCTTTTGTATTCATACAATAGTCCTTACCTTATATTGTCATCATTACTTGTTAGAATTATAATAATAATAATAACACCTTGGACACCATTTACACACATTGATCTAGCCCCAAACTAGGATTCCCTGTATCTTGGGTATAGAGAAATATTATACTTAAATAGATAAACAACCATGACTAGGGTACAAACATCCGCTCTCATCAAACAAACATTTGCCTCCATCGGGACTCGAACCCGGGACCCTTGGTTTCGTAGGCAGCGTCACTGCCGACTCGGCCATTCGGGTCGTCATTTTAAGTGATTTTGCTAAATAAACAACTTATTTAAAAATAAGTCAGAGAAAACACTTCCCTGGGTTAGATTTAAGTTAATTTTTTATGTAGGTGTTTCAATACCTTGGTACTTACATAAACTCTGTAGGCTTCATGCTGATTAAAGTAGATTACACGTAAGCATAGTATAATAGAACAGATAAAGGTCGCAATAAGCGACGCAGTTTCAAAATTACATACCTTCGTACGGGAGAATACCCAATTTCATGTCACTCGAATGAACAAAACAACTCCTCCAAGCGTGGTTTGATTGAAAAAAAATGTTTCATGTTATTTATAAAAACTTAATGATTTCACTTCAACTCTATGTAGGAGTTTGCACGTAACGGTTATCTAAGAGTTTTATAGTTCTCGTTGTAATGAAATAATAAGACCGCGCCGAGTCTGCTGTCTGTAGGTCAGTTCCAAGAACAACTGATTAAACGTAATACTACCGTGTAACACGTCGTTCTCTGTAGATGTACTTAGGTACTGCACTAAGTATACGTTTGCCGCAGTTGTATTTATTTCATATCAAGATCTCGCTTGGGCTCTCGGCATGCCGATTCTGGAAAGGAACTGATTCCTTTAGGAAAATAATGATTGTGGATGGAAAAGTAGAAAGCAGAAAGTTTCTTAGGAACTTTGTTTGGACTAGTTAGGAGACAAACATACTAAAAGTCTAAATTCCTGACCCATGTGAGGTGAGCCCTAAGGGGGGCACAAAGACAGTCCCGTTTCATGTTATTTTGCTACAAATTTCCCTACAATTTTGATAATATCATCCCCTCATACTCATTTATTAAGGCTAAATTGTTTTTTTTTGTGGAAGTCGAATACATGCAATGTTATTCGCCTTCCACAAAAAAATATATAGATTGCGTATCATCTGTTAGCAAGTGTGTTAAGTCATCTTACCCACACACCCTCAAACATAAGCACAGAAACCGAGATATAGTCAGACAACGGTAAAGAATGATCGTGAGATGACCCAGCACTCTGAACGGGGAATCACTTTTATTCGTTTATTTCCGCGATGTGAAAAATTCAAACATTTTTTATTACTATTGTAGTTTATACGATAATTGCATAATACACAATGCAACACATCTTCAGGTTTTCTAGCCGAGTCAAAAATATTTCAAATGTCATTTATATGTGTCAAATGCTTTCTAGGGTTCCGTACCCGAAGGGGGCCAAACGGGACCATAGTACTAAGCCAGCGCTTTCCGTCTGTCCGTCCGTCTATCACGGGCTCTACCGGATCAACCTAAATAGGTAGAGAGCTGAAATATTTCACAGAGGGTGTATTTCGATTGCCGCTATAACAACAAATAATGAAACATAACGGTTTTAAGAATTAAAAGAAGCACCCATATAAGTAATTATTGGTATGGCCATTTTCATAGCCATTTTGTGATTTTTTGTTTATCGTTGAAAACTGGACTCTTCCGATGTTATCGGAAAAGATATTTAATTTCGGGTATTGTGTTTTGTGTGTAGACTGTAGACTTTTATTGCCAGTAGTCAGCCAATAAGACGACCCGATCGGCCGAGTCAGCAGTGACCCTGCCAACGAAGCCAAGGATCCCGGGTTCGAGTCCCGGTGGGGGCAAATATTTGCTTGATGAGAACGGCTGTGTGTACCATTGTCATGCTAATTTATCTATCTCAGTATAATATTTATCTATACAAGTATGTGTAGCGTTGTCTAGTACCCAAGATACAGGGCATCCTAGTTTGGGGCTAGATCAATGTATGTAAATAGTGTCCAAGGTATTATTATTATTATTAACTAACTGACCCGCTCTCGCTTCGCTGCGGGTAGCTCTACCCCTACTTTACCCTTACCTATCCCTACCCTAACCTACCCCTACCCCTAACCAACCCCTACCCAACCCCTACCCTACCCTACCCCTACCCAACCACTACCCTACCCCTACCCTTCCCCTACCCTACCCTACCCCTGCCCTACCCTACCCCTACCCTACCCCTACCCTTACCCTACCCTACCCTACCCCTGCCCTACCCCTACCCTACCCCTACCCTACCCCTACCCTACCCCTACCCTACCCTACCCTACCCCTACCCTACCCCTACCCTACCCCTACCCCTACCCTACCCCTACCCTACCCCTACCCTACCCCTACCCTACCCTACCCATACCCTATCCTATCCTACTTTTAAACCTTCCCTGGTCTACAACAAACATTTCAAAACCAAAATCAGCTAAATCGGCCCAGCCGTTCTCGAGTTTTAGCGAGACTAACGAACAGCGATTCATTTTTATATATATAGATATAAAGTCACCTTATAACAACCAACTCTACCGCATCTACAACTCTCCATCGTTTGAGAAGACGATTCCCTAAGCCACCAGTGACCAGCACTGGCAACCCCACAAAAATCAACGGCGGTGACTCGCTTTTTCGCCCCGCGGGCACGCACGCCAACCCTTGCTTGGCAATATGATTTGCGTCAGTGGCGATGCGTTCGGAACAGATCACTGGTCGGTAACCGACTGGAAAAAGCGCTTCTCATCGGGAAGCGAGGAGTGAGTCGAGTGGGGAGCTATAGATTTGCCTCTTCCCTTACTTACGAGTCAAGATAGCGGGTATAGGATGTCAAGATGCTTTCTACTACGTTTACGAATATTATGTCGCGCCTGTGCGACAGTTAATATTTGTCCATCTCAGATCAACAAATTTTAGCTCATTCGGGTGGATCTAGTCGTCCGTAAATAAATTACGTATATAAGTACATAAGAGAGTACAAACTTCAAATCTCTCTTTAGGTATACTTTGTAGATTCTGGAGGTATGCACCTAAGTATCATCTCTGTGTTATACCTAGTATAGGATTTGTGCTGATACATTCATTTCCCGCAGGTACCTATTTTAAAAGAAAATAATGACATTTCGGTTTGTCATTAGCAGAGGCGTCTGACCTCAACATAGGTAGATAATGTTATCATTCCATTAATTACAACAACAACCCCTCATTTCTTAAAAGTAAATTAATCCGATTACGGGGGGAATCGAAGAACCCGCTGCGTCCGAGTTTATTCAGGCAACTTTCTTTGGAATAATTATTTTTTGTAATTAAATCCATCAACACGATTTTTTCCTAATGATTCTCCCGGGGGAGCCAGGGGGGACAGACTGGGGAGAGGGGCGGGCGGTTGATTTTATTTTTTACTTCTTTCATGTTTTCGCTTTTTAATAAAGGTGGACTGCCTAAATGTGGATCGGAAGAATACTTATGAATACTCGTCACCATTATATCCGCACAAAAATAATATTATTGATAGAATTTAATATATTGTTATCATATCGTTTGCAAATGAAGAAATAAATAAAGTTAGAAGATATCATTTAGATTTGTTAGCCCAGACTTCAAAATAACGCTATATTTAAGGGCTCTTTAATTAGAGAAAATAATAGGTACTGTTTTCATCGTAGTACCCTAACTTATATCCACATGCCTATAAGGAGCCATGCTTATTTTGCCCGCAATATGGAACGTTTATAAGTGTAAGCCACGCTCAAGCTTAAACGAATATTATCCATACTATTCGAGAGCAGGCGCCACCCACCTTCTTTCCACCTCCCTACCGCAGTGTTAATGATATCTCGCTTTTAAGGGCACATCATTTACTTATTTCTACCAAAATTAATTGAAATGAGTTTTGATGATGAAAAGATGGCTCTACAAAAGAGCGTCGGCCGCTAGGTGTCGCCCCAAGATAACTTGTTCATCTTTAATTAATTATTTTGTTATAAAAGATTGTTTATTCTCTTTGAAATTCCCTGCAGCAGCACTTCATGTTTTTTATTTTAGTTGGGTCTGGCCTCTCACTTTCCTAAGTTACTAAAAACCTTTGACATCGAAATTGAATCGTACCTATAGTTCAATTAAATGCTCACTTCAGGCATATGATGATTAGTTTATTACTGTGATACGGATAAGTGCTACTATTTATGTTAGTTACTAGTCCTGGCCTTTGCTCCATAAAACAATAAAGTGGCAAATACTTCCACTAGTTTAAATCAAACCAACCAATCCTCCCACATCTGATAGGCAGGCGCAGCTGCGTAACCCAACCATACATGTGTGGCTGTTGTGTGGGCAGCGGACACATCGACTCTGGCAGATTGATGAGTAGCCCCCCTACCCCCCTGTAACTCCCACCCTGAACCCTCCCTGGGGAGCTCGTTCTATTGCAGTAGATTGAGTCTGTTTTGTTTCCTTTTGGGTTAGATGGATTATGGATAGACTACTTAAGAACTAAGCTAAGAAAAAATAAGATTGGTTTACAAATATCGTCATCAGGATTTTTTTCCAATTACTCAAAGGTAGATCGTAGAACAGAAGGTCTAATATAGTTTACTGGAATTGTCGATTTTTGCCCGCAAATATATTTGGCTTGTGTTTAAACGATTACCAAGAATGCACCTATTTTTCTGCCAATAAATTCGAAATGACTGCCAAAATGGATGAATGTCCACCAAATTGTGTTTGGATAAATGATCACCAAACTTCCTTTTATGTTTTGTGTACTTAAGTTTATGTTTTAAGTATTTTTTGTTGTTCTAACATGTTCAACCTAACACGAAGGATAAAGGGGGCTTCGCTTCGCTCACCCCCTTTACCCTTCACCTAAGCTACCGCAGTATTTTGCCCTGATATTTTCTGCAACTTTTGGTGGTCATTTAGCCATTTTGGGTAGGAAAAAAATATTTTGGTGGTCATTATATTTGTTGCCAATATATTTTACAGCGAAAGATATTTTTGAAGGAACCTTTGGGTTTGCCCAACGAAATACTTTTTGAAGAAATCTAGTACTATCACTGGCCATGACATTAGTAATTTGATGTTCCTCTTCCACTGGTCTTCTTCATGCGTGCTCCTAGAATCCAATCGCAAGGCGTCCAAGCGTAGAATCAACTCTCACATTCTGCATACGAAAGCAACCCTTGTATTGTAGTGCGGGAGGTAACAGCGAAAGAATGCGTTCACCTTCTGCTGGACGGTGTGAGGATTTTGAAGGTAGGAAGGATAACAAAGATTAAGATTTAACAAAAGGTAAGATTTAATGATGGGAATCTGGAGAAATCGAGGGATTTCTTCAAATATTATAGGCAGACCTATAACGATTTTTGTATTTTTCAAAGTAACTCGTGCATTTTCTGTCTGGAAGCATCATTTGTGAAGTGGAGCTGGTGATGTAGATTACACACACATGGCCATCGGAACCGCCCCATACTAGAGATAGGTATCCTACAGGTTGCAATTTGAGAACTTTATTAAGGTTGGTCAATATTGTATGCTCTGTATGCATAATGGTGCAATGGAAGTGATGGTGACGCACCAGGAGAGCTTCTTAACAACTGTTCGAACTTTGACCCTTATTGGTACTGTTATAAAAACCACTGTATAAACACAATATATATATATATAACATTTTATCTACACACGTATCATAAACCCTCTTTACTGCGTTCAAAAACCGCACGTTACGATCAGCATTATGTTAAACTACTTGGTAAAAACTCGTTTCGTATCTGGAAAACTACACATAACGGTCATTATGTGTAGTTTTTCTACATATAATGACATTCAAATTTCGAGCGCCGACGCCCACCCGCGTGCCGTCCCTAGTTTGTCTGTGAAGTTGGTACTGACATTCAACTTTCGAACGCCGACGCCCGCCTGCGTGTAGTTGGTACTAAAGAACAAGCTAAACAATTGCAGAACCACAATGCCGATCAAACATGCGGTTCCTGAACACATCAAAGAGAGCTTATGATATGTGTGTAGATAAACTTAGTGTATGTAACTGTACATAATTAGGCATTAAAACTCTCGAGTGATATTATGACGAAACTCGCCTTCGGCTCGTTTCATAAACCCACTCTCGAGTTTTAATGCCCTCCATTATGCAGCAGTCACATAAACTACTATAATAACAGACCCGGATTGGTATAAAAGCGCAAAGAAAATATATATTTAAGTAACTTAATTATGTGCTAAAACGAACACATTTCACCATCGCGAGTTACAAGACTGTCAGCGCCATCTAGGTTGAAATCTCATGAACTAAATTCCAAACATATCTTCCACCAAAAGACATTGAGTAAAGAAATGGCTTTTAAAAAAAAAGGATATCAGAGTAAATATAGTTTTTAAATATTAAAAACCGAATTGACTAAACAATTTTTTTTAACACACTAAATCAAGGAACTGAACATGAGTTGACAATAATATCAACACACAATATACAAATTTTAACAAACAATAAAAATAAATCCTTACTTGTTGTTAACAGGCTTACCTGTTAACAACAAGTAAGGATTTATTGTATCTTATGTGTCTGATGTGTCTTAACACAGATTTTACAAATCGGTCTTTTAAAAGTAGACGCTTAGGTATGTAAAGTGACTACACGGGTAAGACTATCTAGCTGATGGCAACGAATTGATGGTTGATATTGGCTCTCTGTCTGATGCAGATAACGCATTTATGGACATGATGATTCACTAAATTTCTTGCGCCTATGATCCAATACGCAGATCTCAAGCAATTCATCATTGATGGACCACCGTGAAGAGACTTCAAGTGAGCTTCAGTTGCTTATGTTGTTGACCATGATGCCATGGACTGAACATCCGACCTTGGTGTCACACAGCCCCTCGATCACTTTGTTCATGTACAGATTTAACAGCTTAGGAGTCGTCAGGCCTCCCTGCCTCACTCTGCAGCTCAGCCCGTATTAATCACTCAAAGAATCGGCTCACCTGACCGCGTTACTTTTGCATACCAGTACCTTAACATACATATAAGCTCATCAGGTAGGTCAGTCTCCTTCCCTATCTTATTCCCTATCTTAACTTAAGGCTGATTGTGGCTAGTGATATAGGTCTATAAACCTTTATCATTAGCATCATCTGTTTTATTTGATGATAACAATAGCTTTCATGAGCTTTTCAGGCAGGTAGGAGTATACAACACCGGGGTTAATAAACATCTTCAGAATTCGGGGCAGATGTGCACCAGCATACCTCAAGTGTTCGACGCTCAGACCGTCATGTCCCGGTGACTTCCCTCGCTTCATAACACGGATGGCCCTCTCTACTTCTTTATTGGTGAAACAATTGCATCCACTCACTACCGACCGTCTGGGGTGAGCGCCGGACACTACGGAGGCTACGGCTGACGCAGATTCAGGCACCACAGCAAAATATTCTCTGAACATATTTGTTATGTCTGTCCCCGTTATTGGTCAGAACGTCCACGCCCACAGGCAGGCGCGACCTAGGACTCAGCTTGCTTATTTGCTTTCAATTTCTTTTAAATCCTTTGCCTCGTGACTTATAGCAATGAAGTCCATTTTGATGCGTTCATTATTATTTTGACACCATTTAAATCTTATTGTTAAATAATTTCTTTGATTGTTTCATTTTATCATACATTAAAGCAGTTGTAGGTTTGCTAAACAGTACCCAAGTTTGAAAATGAAGTCGAGCCTCCCTATGGGCCTTATTACAACTTTTGCCGTGATACCTACAGGTAGCAGCCTCATTCAATATTTTGACTATACTGTTATACAAGTTGTCTATAACTACCTTTTGTTCCACATTGGTACATATTTTGTCACTACATTGTCTGAGCTCGAAAGGAAAGTCAATGTCACGTAAGTGGCTATGACATGACTCGATGTACATATTTATTTGTGTCTCATCTCTAGTACCCCGTATAACTTTAGATGGAAAATGATTTTAAATATATTTATTTTGTGCGCAAGTATTTTGAAGTTACAATCAATCAGCAAGGGTAGGTGATCAGACCATGTCACATCATAACACACCTAAAACTTTGTGACGGTTGCTACACAACTACTTATGCAATGATCAAGCCAACGACAACAGCCATGAGCTTCACTTATGTACGTATATGTGCCTGAGTCAATATCTAGCGATTCCGCACAAATCCACTTTTGGTCAGCACATAATTAGAGTAGTTCATTACAAAAGAATTCACCTGGGTGAACGTTAAAATCCCCGAGTACGAACAAATTATCCACGGTGCTGTCCTCGACGATAGGACTCACCTCCTATGGACATTCAGTGAATACTGGTAGGCTCTCTTTCGAGTCCGTAGGCATGTAGACGGAGAAAAGCATAGCAAACTGACTACCCACTTCGCACTTAATAGCACACACTATTACAATTAATAATAGTGACTTTAACAAACGCACTTTTACGCCGCTCAGGTAAGGTATGTCGTGGGGCAGCAACCAAGTCTCCTGCAGCGCAAATACGTCCATCGATAAGCATAGCTCTCTGACATGGCCCGAGACTCTCGTCACGGACTTAACAGTTGAAGCTTGCGAGCTTACAGGTTCTGCGGCTCAGTTTCTCTTTGAAGCCGAAAGATTGTCAGAGTCTTTACTAGCCGTCCGGCTAAATATATAATACCTACGGAAATATGTATGTTGCATATTTAGAAGAAAAAAATATTACGTGATGTGTTTCAAAACATTCTTAGTTGATTAACGTATGCATTTATAGTCATCTCTTATGCTATATTGTACATCGCTCAGACAAAGGAAATTGTGGTATTACATGGACGTATAACTCACAATGTACCATAGTCGAAAAGGAATATCGGTAACATTGAATAAATGTCTTCCTTCGCTTTCTTGGCATACAAGTAACTTGAAACCTATTTCTTGGTGAAGCGATGTTCACGGACATTAGTCTAATAACTCTTAGTAAAGCAACCTCAGCAATATAAAGTAAGCTTTGGTATAATTTATTGTTTTGCGAACTTTAAAAGATGCATACTGCGAATAACTGCGGTACACTAAAAAGCACAAAACAAGCAGACAGGACTTAACGTAATTATTGAGATTCGATTATATTATTATAGTACAGTGTTGAATCAAATTAAATTTAAATGCAAACAGAACTTATTGTTTCAGATTTAATTGGTTAAATTGTACTTCAATATTTTACCAAATCTCAATAATTAAGTAATGTAATCGGGTCTTTTCTAAGTCAGAACCTGTACAATTACCAATTAGTTTATGTTGAAAATTTAGGTTGTTTTGTAGTTATTTAGTATTTAGTAGACATTAAACAGGGTATCCTTAAAAGTTTCAGTAGTAGTAGATTTATTTTTTGCGGTTTTTTATAGATAATGGTACGGACCCTTCGTGCGCGAATCTGACTCGCACTTGGCCGGTTTTTTGTTTTTTAATTAGGTCATTTGTTACTTGCTCTTTAGTACCAAACCAATTAATTGATTGATGAATTATTATTTTTAAACCGCACATTAAAGCGCAATCATATTTTTTTATGTATCCACCAGTGACACTCGCGCCATCAAGGAGTCTCATCTCATCTCATCATTCATCTCATGAATGATTTATCAAAAAAGGTTGAGCCGTTGATTAGTTACGACGGGACACAGGAACAGACATACATACATGCATACATATATACGTACACGTCAAACACATAACCCTCCTTTTCTCCGGTTTTCTGCAGTCGGCTTTGTTTAACAGCCTAAACTCAGTCGCCCAGGCACTACTGCCTATGAATAACTTTTGAGATGTCATTTAAAAAGCAACCATAGAGGTATTTGACTTTAACTTTCCCACCCAGAATTAAAAAAAAATAAGATTTGAGAAATTTTCGGTCACTGCTGGCCAATTATTTATGTTTTTCTTTTTGGTAAATGCTTTCATTTGTTTGCAGTCGGATGGATGGAATCTCTTAATATCACTATCCATAGAAGTGCTGGTAGGATGTATTACCCTGTAAATCCCACGGTGGGCGCAATACCACAGCATCGCAGTACCCCTAGATTTAGCATCATTCAAGAAACTCCTTCGTCCCCCTGCTTAACATAGACAAGATACAAGTAAGAATGCACATCGAATATTAAAAACTAGGGAAAAGAAAAGTCAGTATTTACAGCAAATACCGCGCCACGGATGAAACAGGAGGTCCACAAAACCGCCGGTCAAAAAGGAATATCTCAATTGTTTATAGGGCGGGGAGTGAGCAAGCAAGCAGTCAGTTATGAAAGAAATACACCCGCCTATATCTGCCGGGGCGATGGGATCGCGTGAGCAAGCGGGCGGCGGTCACAGGTCACTGCGGGCCCGATACATTTCCAACACTTACTTACAAGATACTGCAGTCGAAGCCAAGGCGTTTATGTTATTCTCAACATTGTAGCCCGGATTCTTCAGACAAAATTACGACTAATGTCACAAACAACAAAGTTACGGTCCATCGCGAATTGCAGAGATGGTCGCTGATTTGGTGTATCGTCAAGTAAAGCATAGATTGGTGAATGGGTATCAACTAATTACGAGGATGTGGATAAAACGCGGTTGGTCGATCCGTTAAAAAACACTGAAAAAATCACTGGAATGTATGTTGATGAACACCACGACTCTATTAATAACGCTCTGATCAAATAATAATAGATTGCCAATGTTGTTTGTATGTCTACAAAAGCTGTATGGTAGCTTTATGGTATATCTTGACTCCATAGCACTCCATGCGCTAAGCATCGCTCATCAAGGCTAATTCTGGCATTAGGAGATAAGCCCGTGCTGCTAGGATATCCGTACATCTCTCGGGAATATTAGATATGCGGATCTGAAACGTGTTCAAAACACACTTGATGCTAATCGTGATACGGTGGGTTAAGGAGTGATACTTGAGTTGAGGCCTTTAATCGTAGTTATAAACGCACTGTGCAGATTTTGGCAGCTGTAACAAGATGTCATTATTGATGAACAGTATTTTTTTCTTTTAGCTTATTTTTTTTAGGATATAGGGCTGAGCGAAGCGAAGCACCCATTAAACTTCATGTTAGGTTGAACACGTAAGAACAACAAAATCCACCACTCGTTTTGTATATTAATTTACTCGGATTAAGGATTTTAAAGATACTGTTTTTGGATTTCCAGTCGCGCAGTTTAGTAATTTTGTCAGACCAATCCTATTTCTATTCCCGCTAATTTTTTGTCGCTGTCTGGTAGTTCAGTCAGACATAACCAGTATGTTTGCCAAGCAAAAACTAGATTTACAGTCATAATAAAAGAAAATCAAACTTCGCTCTTTTACTGCCACAGGGGTCCAATATAGAGAACAGGAAAAAAATTACGTTAATATCCACAGTAATTAAGAAATTATGAAATCTTAACATATTTCACAATGTCATCAAGTGCTTACTCATAGTTTCATTGAGTGGCCCTCTTCTGGGCAAAGGCCACTATTCTATATCCTGGGGCAACATCCGTCCATCCGTACCTACTCATTATAATATAAAGCAATAAAGAACGATAAACCTCCTTCCTTTCTGCTGCTGACATCCAAAGATAATTATAATCAGGATGTCTACCGCCACACATATATGTGTGACTGTCTCCTCCACACTCGCATAGTTCGCGCATAAAATGCGATTATGCAAAATGATTAGCATCTCAGGGAGCAAGTCCTCAAACCCTTTCCGCCAGTTATTGGGTTTCGCGCAGATCGATACAGATACAGAATACCGCCCCCCGCTCCTTTCTTACAATGCACTTTTTAATTGCTCTCTGTTCGCGAATGTACTCAACCGTGCGAGGTCATACTTTTGCTAGATAAACGACTATGGTGAAGAAGTGAAGAGGTGAATTAGTTGCCTCTCACTCCAGGGGTCTTGGGTTCAAATAACAGCCGCGGAAGTAAAAACAAATACTTTGAAGTGAAAGGCATGATTGTCATTGGGATGAAAGTCAGAAAGTTATCCAAACACCAATGTGGTTTATTCATTTGGATCGAATGGCTATATTGCAATGTTACCTCTGTGGCCAAAATATATGACTGCAGTATAGACAACATTAATGCAATGTTCTATCTGAAGATAAGTCAAAGGTACCTTACCACGAAACAATACCTCTGTTTCACCCTGCAAAGTTCTAGGCATGTTGTTTCCCTATAGTTGAACAGATTTCGACGATATATTGATTGGACCCCTCAGCAATATGAGACCTATTTTAATCTGGCATAGTAATCTATTCCATTAGAGGTGTATTACAGTACACACGCCCTGTTGAACGAAGAAAGTTTATACATTGCGGGTGTGTGCGTGGGGTCGTTAATCATAATTTCAGACGTTTGTTCGTGTGTATGTTGGTCCATATTATTATGTTTTGGGGATAAGAAATTAGTTAGTGGACATTAAACTTTGGTGTGGCAGGATTGAGTAGGGATGATACTTTACGATCGAAATACTTTTAACATAGACAAGTTTATTTTTTGTTTTAAACGTATTAGGTGTAGATCAGGGGTAGGTTTGAAATTCGACTTTTTGCTAATTTATTATTCATCTTCAATTTCTTCCTTTTCTTCGCACTGTAGACCATAAACTACATTGAAAAGAAAAAAATGTGCAGAAAAATCCAAATCGTACCCAAATTTCTTGGATCCAAATGAAATCTGCATTCAATTAACAATGTTTTGAGGGGTTTCGCTTGTATTTTTATGTAGTTAGTTATAAATATTGCGCAAAATGGCGACACGACCAGATGGGACTTGCGTCCAGAGGGAAAACACTTTTAATTTATAGTGGTTTCTGTTTTATTTGGGGCCTTTTCACTAACAATAATAAAAACTAAAATAAATTAGTTTATTAACAGATACTAGTAGTAAAAAACTGCAGTTTACGCAGAATGCATAAATTACGCCAATTTTTGTGTTGCTCATATTCAACATCGCGAAGTATTCAATTAGCCACATTGTACGGGAGCAACATTGCGAACGACCCGGTTCTATATTTTACTGTAATTTTGGTATCACCTATTTTTGGTAATTAAAGTAACAAAATGGGCAAATCCTCACAGACTAGTGCCAATTGCATCCAGTGACATCCCGGTGCCTTGATGATATCGTGTAGGTACAAGACAATCGGGCAGGTGGTCTTCCCACTGGCTGGGTTACTCCCTTTGGCCAATACTCTTTTGGTCTTAGACCTGAGAGAGCATGTTTAACGGGCGCTAATTCGACGAGTGTAGAAATCTATGGTATGGTGAATAGTATGGTATTGGATTTAACTTGCTATTTCTGAATTTTCAAAAAGAAATATGAATAATAATAAGAATATGGCTATATATATAATGAGCTCCATGATCTTGCTTGCATCACTTGCTTCTCACACAAGAGATGGAGGTTCGATTCCTGACCATGTACCAATGAGATAATTAATATATCTTAAGTACATTATACGGACGTTCCAACGGTGATGAAAAATATCTGTATATTTATTTGTACCCTAGTTATGGTTGTTTATCTATCTAAGTATAATATTTATCTATATAAGTGTGTGTATCGTTGTCTAGTACAGGGATTCCAAGTTTGGGGCTAGATCAATGTGTGTAAATGGTGTCCAAGATATTATTGTTATTGTTATATAGTGAGGAAACCTTCATTACTTATATTGTCTTCATTATAGCTGCGGCGATGGGCTAGCCCCCTGTCACGCAAAATGACGTATTGAATAACTGGCTCAAAGTGGGCACTATTGTGCCTCTTCCACCCCGTACGGGAAATGGCGTGACGCTATTTTATGTTATGTTATGATTATAGGTAACTTGATTTCCCAGAGCTTCACGATGTTGCCTATAGTTAACGTCTTTTTCCTGAAAAAATAAAACTTGATACTAATATATATTTATATATACCGTGTATATTACGCATAGCTCTGTCCCTCACTTTCCCGCGACCTGCACCTGCACAGCGCTCGGCATGCTGCTGCTGGAACACGCTTGATTTTCAAATCCTTTAATCTTTTTCACCAAAACAGGTTAATATGGAAATATAATTGGCTTTTTTTTTGGTAATTCGACACAACTACGCCGATCCGGATCCTTTAATCTTTTTCCACCAAAACGGATTAATATTGAAACCTAATTGGCTTCTTTCTGGGAATTCGATACAACTTCGCTGAAACGAACTTTATATTGACCCATTTTATGAATATTCCTGGGGATAACGTTGCAAAAATATCTGATCTTACCTTTTTCGAGCACCACAAATTTGGCCCCGGATTTTTACGACTACAGCCAGTGAATGAAGATGACGTCGCTAAAATAATACTTAAAATTAACTCAAACGCTTGTGGTAGGGACAGAATCACAATGGATATGTTTATACTGAATACCACAAACGCTGAAAATAATTATTCTCATTTTAAACAAATCTCTGACCAGCTCCACATTTCCAGCGCCATGGAGGGTCTTAATTATGCGGCCAAAATTAATAACCCCGAATCCACATCTGATCTAAGAGCTATAAGCATACTACCGTATGTATAAAAAATCTGGAAAAAATAGTGTACAACCAAGTTATCTCATTTGCGGAAATGAAGGGCCTCCAGCCAAAGTATCAATCGGGGTTCAGAAAATATTTCAGCACCACGACGGCTCTTCTTGATGTTGTGGATAACGTACTTGCTTCCCAGGACTCTGGAAACGGCACGATTATTGTCCTACTTGATTACTCTAGAGCCTTTGACACAGATAATATGAATCTAATGCTCTCCAAGCTGGGCTATTATGGCTTTGACATAGATGCGATAAGATAGTTTGAAAATTACCTTCTAAACCGCAAGCGTGGTGATAAGAAATAGTGACGGGTCCATATTGGGCCCGCTATTTTTCATCCTGTACTGCGCTGACATCACTGGCTGGCTGCATTTCCCACTGCAAATATCATATGTATGCAGATGATTTGCAGCTATGCATTGAATTAAATAATACAACCTTTCCTGATGCAGTTCGAAGGATAAATGCAGATCTGGACTGAATATCGGCCTGGTCTTCTAAAAACGCGTTAGTTCTTAATCCCACTCCATCAAAGTATATGATACTGGGATCTAGAAATCAAGTCAAAGATTGGTGACATGAATCCACAAGTCAAAAAATCGGGAGTCTCATTCGCCCGAGTACACGAAGCGCGGAACCTTGACTTGGTAATGGACGAGGAGCTACGTTTTGAGAAACTTGTCTGGAACTGGTATAAAACTGTTTTATAGACTCAAAATTCTATATAGAATCAGAGGATTTATTAATGAAGACATGCGAATAAGTTTCTGTGAATCATTGATCATGTCAAAGCTCAATTACTGCTTCACAGTGTACGGACCATGTTTATACTAGTGGCTCTGTGAGCTGTAGACCTCGGCATGTCGGGGAAAGCTGAACTGCTAACATACAAACTTATGAATGCACTTGGTTACCTATGTACATGGAGTGAAGCCGCACCAAAACCATTGTAAACTAAGTACATACATGTTACGATCACAACTTAACTTTTCAATTAATTGCTATTGCTATTGCTATTGCTTCTCCGTTACCCCACGAGCCCACGTTACGCCGTATTTTAATAGAGCTAATATTTAAAAAATGAAAGGTAGACAAGAGCTGCAGCTGGCTGCGCTTTTGTTTGATGTTACTAAGAGAGAAGAAACACATACCTCAATATATATTCGAAAAGCTCATTTGGAAAGTCACACGTCACCACGCGAACCGCCGCACGACAGGCACCCTCTCCATTCCCCACCACGGGGCCTCCCTTTTAGGGGCAGCTTCAGATATCTGGGTATGAGATGCTGGAAATAATCTCCCACCACCAATTCGCGACAAATGTACTAAAGCCAGCTTTAAATCCTCATACAGAGATTATTTATTAGCATGTCAAAGGACGGATGTCTGAAGCTGTTTCGGCTGATTTTCCTTCGACCCCTTGTTCTTAAACCCTCTATGCCTACAAATATTGATGACTTACCTATATATTTTATGTGATTATTAATACTTATTATTATAATTATTGATATGCATACACACCTTCTCAGTTTTGATAAATAAATACACACATTTTGCTTTTGTATCCTTACACAGAGACACAAATATTTCATAAATACTAGTTTCTTCCATAAAGCACAATCCCTTTATCTTATCTATGTCTTTAATTTATGTGTACCACCTAGTCTAATCAAAACCTTGAACACCACACCCAAATTCACCTGGTTCCGACAGAATACCAGCGCTACAGGTCTTCCTGTAGCACATGCTGACCCGGAACCGTTTCATCGTCGCAAAACACAATTCACTACGATACAATTGTATATGTATGTATGTTTGATCACCCATTTTTTTCCATTCGCATGTCATTTCTGTTCTTTGTTGTTCTTTTCTATGCCTAATTGTTGTATTTTCTGTGTTCTGTTTTGTGTATTATGAGGACTGAATAAACGCTTTATCTATCTTATCTATCTATCTATAATTATTGCATAATCCAAAAGATGACTGTGCATTCTGGATAGGTACCAAATGCTGGTACTCTGTGTTCGTTCCGTTTCTGGACTTGTTCCAGTTAGGCTAATTTGAAATAGTGTGTTTCAGACTTGGTCTTAGTATTATCATCTTCTAAGTATCAAGGCGCACCGGCCGCGGTGTTCGCTAACTTCGCAAGAAACATTAAGGGCTCGTCGTTGGGACTGACCCGTCATGAAATTTAAATCTAGATCAATAACCGAGCTCATATCATTGTCTTCATTAAGGATAATTGGGTCCGCTCCCTGATGGCAGCAAGTTTGTTTACTTGCGTTGATAACTAAACGTCGTTATCACGCCTTGGGAGGGCTTGGGATGGGGGTGGGAGGGTGTCGTGTGGTAAGATGTATGACATCATGATGTTTCGGAATTTGTTACAGGTTGTATTCAGTAAAGTTCGAAAAGGGTTTGTTGACAGTGTCGAAAATTAAATTATCAAAGTTTTGATTAACAAACAGCCATGCTTAACATGTTTTGGACCAACTAGAGATAAAGACAAAATATTGAATATAATTAATTTCACTTGATTTATTAAAATAAAGCACACAACAGTAGTTTATGCAACTGTACGTTAATAAGGGGCCTTAAATCACGAGTGTGTTTTTATGGGATCAGCGAAGCGAGTATCATTAGTGCTCTAGAATCCGTTCGGAAATGACCTGCATTGTTTTGTACGCCTTTTAGTATTTGTCTTTTGATTTTTCTGGCAACAAGTTGTTTATTGCAACTGTGGCTGCATTAACGATAGCTGGCGGAGTGTTAATATCGATGTCGGATTATTATTTAGTCACTTTCACTCATATTTATGATGTTAATTACTTATAACTTTTCACAAAATCTACTTCTCTACTTCGTAAACCCAAATAAAAACAAATAAACAAATGACAACTGTCATGGCGGTACCACTAAAGTCGGTTAAGCGGTTTGAATGTAATAAATAATACATAAAAATAATACATTGAACACTATTTCCCTACATTGATCTAGCCCCAAACTAGGATTCCCTGTATCTTGGTTACTAGACAACTATACACATACTTATATAGATAAATATTATACTTAGATAGATAAACAAATATTTGCCCCCACCGGGACTCGAACCCGGTACCCTTGGCTTCGTAGGAAGGGTCACTGCCGACTCGGCCATTCGGGTCGTCATGTTACGAGTCGGTAAATCAGTGTCACCAACAAAACTGTTCAGTTGAAAGCGACGCTAGCGTCTATGTCACACTAATGTTATTTCATACTGGGAGGGCATTCGTTTCGTGTTTTAGCCACCTAAAATTTTGACAATTCGACGATCACAGCTATAAAAAATTACTTAAGTAAAATTCGTTTGTCTGCAAATTGCCATATCCGCATCGATGTGTCATAATGCAGGTCATTGCCCTTAGGTTTCTGAGTCGATTTTAGAGCATTTATAATAACTGCGAAGATAAACTCAATTTGTAAGTCACGGCAGCGCTTTGTCTATCTTAACATACATACCAAGCACTGAATAACCGAAATATATCGGTTACAAAATGTAGGTTTATTTTTGCAAGTACTTACTTAATAAAGTCAGATATTTATAGTGTTATTATCTAATATAATCTGTAATCTAAGCTAAGATTTGAACTTCATCAAAACAGAAATCGGCGAAATAACTTCAACCTATAAAAACTTCTACATAACCTTCAATAACTTCCATCTCTCACTCACTCTTATTTAAAAAAAATAGCAACGATTATGGCAAATAAGCAACAGCAAAATAAGGAGTAAAAGGTACAACATTTTCTTATACTATCTACTTAACGAAAACAAACGACTCCATTTGCATGTAGTAGTAAGCTTACACGGAAGCTGTTACGTGCCGATCGGTTTCTAATCCACTCTGTAGATGGGCCCATTCCGTTTTCTAATCCCCCTGTAGCGAGCGATTTTTCCACTGCGGATCAAATGCCATATTTCTGTGCGTATCTCGACGATTCGCTGATCCATTATTTTTTATGGCGCGAATACACGGCGCCCACAATCACGTCCCCCCTGTCTTGCCTACTGTACCGAATGTTTTAGTCTACCTTTGTATAGTTTGAATATGGTAAAATAAAGTGGTATTTGTATGCTACGGTAAGTGTTGAACTTGTTCATTTAAAGCCTTTCTAGGTTTTGGGACCGGTTGATTAGGTATTCGTCTGTTAGTTGGTAATGGGGAAAAAGAGTACAGAATGGACGTAATTGGTGATATATTGATCTGATCAAACATAAACAAAAGCATTTATATACAAGTTCATACACGACAGTAGCAGTTTTAAGGAGGTCATTGTGCGCCTACGCCATCTGTTGGAAGACCTCATGTACAGTAAGTGACGAAATTAGCTGGGCCGGCCAATTCAGTATCTAGGAATTGGTAGATATTCAGGCCGCCCCGGTTCAAAGGGTTGGAACACTTTAATAGGCAGTGAATTCAAATACAAGTTTATGAGATGATGATATTTCAGAAACTATATAAAATTTCCGTAAAATGAAATAGAGCTAAGCCACTCGCGCTACTGTTTCCTTACTCACAATACATTTTATCGACAAACGTCACGGAACGCCCGTTGTGCGTGTCACTTATGTAAATATTTAAATACGATCCAGCACAAGCTATGAATATATTAAAAGAGAAGGAAACCTCTTGCTTATACATATTTTATATCTATGCAAAGAGATTTGAGAAGTGCTGACAAATTGGGGATCGATTTTTAAGTGACGCGTTATGCTGATTGGATTTTTTCAAGTGGCGGCAAGGGTGGCGGGTGAATAATTGAGTGCGACTTACCGTTGCAAATGTCAAATGACAGTTGTTTTTGAATGCTTTTATTAGATTTTATTCCATCTTATTTCTTTCAAGGTTAGCGCCTGACGGAAAAATAACATACTTAGCATGCATGCAGCGAATTGCTCCGATGATTATGCCAGGCGTTTGGTGTTAATGCTTCTGTTTAGGTAGCCTGGGTGAGTCTTCACATAAATGAGACAGGAAAGGCACCAACTAAACGGGAAATTATTATTAATATTTATAATTCATAGTTCTTTATTGCACGCAGTTATTTAAAAAGTTACATTCACGGAAAATATATATAGCAAAACAGAAACTGAAAATCTTCCCAGATAGGTTTCGAACACCCTCGAGATAAAATGGGCGATATCGCTAAGTTATCAAAATCAACAATTGCAAGGATGAGGGTACGACCGTGCCTGTATCAACTGATCGTGGAGTGTCCCAGCGCATTGGCGGAAGGGCCACTTGTCCACACCCATTCAACTCTACTGACTTGCTAACTCGCTACAGAAAAATTATTCTGTCCGTCTGTCAATATTTTTCAGATGGCCGATCTCTCGTTAACATTGAATAATAAGTAGATTCAATGTTAATATATAGTATGCGTTATTTATTTATTTTCGTAGCTCATCTCCGACTCAGAAGCAGCGTTGACTGCACAAATTATTATTGCAAAACAAGGAGCTTGCTTGTATTTTTTTGTGTGACCTTTGAACCAGGTATTAGCATATTTTGAACGTTAGTAGTCCGTCCATGGAGTAATTACTATTTATATTTACCCATTCAAGTGGTAGTTTTACAGATAATCAGTACCTGTGTATTTTTTTTTAATCTAATAATAATTTTTCTATGTGAAACCACGTGACATATCTGATATTCCCTAATACAAGTAGCAAAGTCGGGGCTCTCGCCTAGTCTACCTTCAAGTAGGGCTCCACTTCAGTCCCTAGTGGTCTCCCTTTCCTGTTCTCATTCTTTTGTGAAAGCCTCTCGACGCCATCACTCGATATCGAAAGATCCTCAGATCGCAATAAGTACGTGTCTGTGAGCATTGTGTCTGCGGTTTGATAAAGGAATTTTAAAGGCTACAGAATATCATTTGCGGAAAATGTTATCTAGCCTATTTGCCTGTCTATTTCAAGTCTGCCTAAAGAGAGGCTACCGGAAATCTTCATATTTGAGAAGTTAAAGACATCATTCCGAATAACTTCCGATATACATCGTGATGGATCATGGCGGTGACGGAACAGTGGCCAGGCAGGGTCGTCCACCGGGAGGCAGACAGACCACCTGGGGCCTAATTCCGGTACACAATGACAGCTCAATGACAATTACATGACGATTACGGTCAACTTTAGATATACAATATCTGACGATTTTGTTGATTGACCCCATTCCCTTTGTTGATTAACTTAATTATTGTGCTTACCAATTAACAAAATTTTTGCCATAATTGCCTAAAAAATATTCTCCGAACGCCAAATATTGGATATCTAAAATCCAGATGGTCGGATGACATCGCCAAATGATCCGGGAAACAGTGGATCAGGTTGGCGCAGGACCGCAATAAGTGGCGTAATGAAGAGGATGCCTTTACCCAACATTGGGTGGAGGCTGGATAGATAGATCGATATGTCACCGGGAGATAGTCAAAACCTTAGTTGATAAACAAACGCGGTAGTTGATCAACTATTGATAGATAGTAAACCAGATCGACAGGGTTTGAAGCTTACGTTTCTTTCGTTCTTACATGTCAACCTAAAGCTTCGCTGCGCTCGCCCCCTCTAGTCTTCACCTAAACTACCGCGGTGTTTGCCCTGGTATTTCGTTTGCAAATCAAGTTTAAACCAGTTTACTATTTAACGGTTTTAACCGTTAGTTGATCAACTAACGCGTCATATTGTAAGCAGTACGCTACAGTTTACTGTCGATAGTTGACCAACTTACGAGATAGTTTATCAACTAACGGTTTTGACTATCTTACGGTGACATCGAGATAAAGTAAACTTAATTTTTGCAGTTAATTTAAACCGGCTACGTGCCAATTGCCACAGTTGACTGCTTGATTTACATAATACGAGTTTTACATAGATATATATATATATATATATATATATATATATATATATATATATACGTCCCGCTACTTGTTTTGCCAGAAAGCCAAATCCGGCATATCCTCGAATTCGCCAAAGGCGTAACAGGACTTGATCAAGCCAGGGCGGGCGGGACGACGACGTTAGGCGGGCGGGTCTGCATTCATCATAATATCGGCGGCGGCTTAGGCCGTGATAAATGGACCGCCGCGGTGACGCCGCCTGACGGCCTGTGCCATCCGCATATTGGAAAACAAAATGGCCGCAAAACAAAAAATTAGATACGTGCCGGCGAATTTAGAGCTGTAATTCTTAGATCCATCGAGTCGGCATTATAATTTGAAGCTCATTTTACAGTATGACTTTCTTCTACTTTTTCTACTCTAAATCTACACTAAACAGTAGTTTAAGGAAATAGGTACATGTTTGTATTTTATGTGTGATATGCATCGTGCATAATTAGAGACGACGAGCTCTGTGGTGTTGTGGTCGAGGCTGCGCTTCCCAAGCGAGAGGTCCTGGGTTCGAATCCCGGTTGGGAAGTAAAAATCAATCGGTCTAGTGCGGGTCGGACTCGCACGCGAAGGGTTTCGAACCATCTTACGAGACCACTAAACACTAAAAATACGAAAACAAAAACAAAAAGAGAATAACATTCTATCCGGCCGTGGATTCGAATCTAAAACTCCAAGATTGCGAAAGCGATATCAAACCAATAGCGCCACCACAAACATGTAATAAGCCGCGAAATCTGCGATCATATTTGAATCATGTGAAGGTTTTACATATCGCAGGTGGAGTTAAAGCACATCTCTTGTATGGGGACCTCCTTTATTCTATAAAATCTCGTGTAGTTGAAGATGCAACAGAAATACATTATGTGTGAAAATTTCAACTCTCTAGTTATCAGTTATCTATCACAGACGGACGGACGGACAGCGGAGGCTCAGTAAAAGTTTGGCACCCTTCGGGTACGGAACCCTAAAAAACCCCAGGTCTTGGATGTTTATATGTCTGTGACGTCGCTGTTTCTGGTATCCAAGACATAGGGTATCTTAGTGCGGGGCCAAACGCAATGTAGGTAAAAATATTTTAATGCTCAAAACGTTTACTGTTGTTTACTTATATTAAAGAACGCCTAGTAATTAAGAAAAAACATTCGGCAGTTTTTTTGGTTTTGTAACGGTGGGGTTTGTAACGGTGGGGGGACTGCGGTTACTTATAATAGCGTATAATATAATGCGTTATTGCTCATAATAATATCTGTGTTGTTATCGACGTTGTAATCATTCATCTAGTTTCAACGACGCTGAACTCTGTGCACCTATACAACTTAATATGTACAGTATTAGTATAGCTCAGTAGAAATAGACACTAAAATAATGAATGGCCAAGTGCGATTCGGACTCACGCAAGAAGGGTTCCCTACCACGAAACTTTTCTTTAATACTTAGCCAAGACCTTTATCGATATACATGTATATAGTTATTTTTTTAAAAATTTAAGGATTAGCAGTTTTGGAGATCGGGGCGGAGGGAATGGTCTTTTTGGCAATTTTCTTAAATACCTACCTTTTTTTAACTAAGAGTTTCACAATTATAAAAAAAAATATTGACATCCTGGCAACAAGCCATTTTATTTGATATTTCATATTCTGAAAAATACAGTTTGAAAAAGTGTTTTTGGATTTTTATGATTTGCCCTCCAATTGTGCCCCCCTATTTAAACCAAACATTTCTTATTATTTTCCTATAATATTTAAGCAAAGAAATATTTTTACGTATTTTATTTCTGGTTCTGTAGTTTCGTGGATAACGTTGGGAATGCTTTTTTTGTCTCGCTTGGTCTCTTTATAGTCTTGTCTCTGAATTTGTGCTTGAATTGCTGTAAATTCAATAACGTTTAAAAATATCGAATTTTGTTTGTCGAAAAACACAAAATTTATTTCTTTTAGACCAAAAAGTCCCAACTTGCGCAGCGAGCACAAGTTTTAAGAAGTTGCAAACTTGGATTAACAGTACCTTAACTGGCCCACATACAAACTAAAAACCAGATCTACACCATACTTTGCGATTTTAATGTTGATTTCTACTGGGCTAGTACTTGCAGTATCAACATCAACTCATGTGTCAACTGTATCCTCTGTAAGTACGTGGATAATGCTAGACAACATATTCATTCATGCTCTGGTGAAATTAGACTTCAGTTCTATCCAGCATATTGCAATCATGCCAGACTCACAAAAACGTCTGAGTGACCAGTAGGTATCGATTGCCGCTCATCATATCATTGCATATTCTCGGATGGTAAAAACCATAGTTTCTTGATTGACGCTAAATCTATGGTAAAAACATCATCACATTATAACGTCATCTCTAAACAAATCGAAGTCCGAAGGAATTCCGGAACGGGGCCTCATCACAAAAACCAACAAGTTTAATACATAATAACAAATAATAACATTAATATCAGCGCGGAGAGCATTTTTCATGACAGTCTCGACGCTGTATCTACCGCGAGTTATAATTTATGGAGTGGATTGGATTGGAAAGCATCAATCAAAGTGGAGAAAAAACTGGAAAGCCCCGTATCCATTGTCACCGATGTTTGTGTAAAAACGAGTGGTTGTGTTAGCGGTTGGGGGGGGGGGGGGCAGTCGGGAAACATGCCGAGAAGCGCAGGCGGGTCCGACGCGTATGGGTTCCGAAACTTGCACTAGTACTCCTGAATACCGAAAAAATACTGCTAAACTTTTTTTTGTAGCTGTGAAAAGATAAATAATTTACAACTCCGTACAAAATATTGACAGAAGGCACGGTTAATAATACCACGTGGACTGAATTCTTAACTTTGCTCTATGAGGCACATACATTGCTTCTGGCCCCACACTAGGATACCCTGTGTCGTGGGAACCAGAAACAGCGACGTCCCACACATATAAACATCCAAGACCTGGGGATTTTTTTCTTTACCCCCTGCCGGGATCCGACCCGGGACCTCTTGCATGGTAGGCAGAGCCACAACCGATGCGCCACAGAGGTTGTCGAGAATGCCGGCTATGTAACTCAAGCTCGTGGTAATGAGAAGCTTCTGTTGAGATATTTATCACATTTTGTAATATTTTGAGACCTAAAAGGCTCCTTTGTGCACATTTTTATTTTATTTAGATTGATTTACAACAAAAATTACAAATTTACAGGTTACTGTAAATTTGTAATTTTTTGTTAGTCAAAATAATTTGACGTTAGTCAAATAGCGCTTGTTTTAAAACACCCCATCAGAGTAAGTTATGGGGTAGTTGTTGTCAGTAAGAGACAGAGCTATACGACTGTTTCCCTTTCCTTTTCTATGGGAAAAAGTAGAAAGAGATTGAGACATAGCTCTGTCCCCTACTGACACCAACTATTACATCACTCCCGCTGTAGGTTCGTTTCTGCGGCAAACTGTCAACTGTAGAAATATAAACAGAAATATTTTATTTTTATACAAAAAATAACTCTAGTTAACACTAACAAAACTCATAAAAACATGTTCCTCTACTCACAAATGAAATATATATATGCTCTCCGTGCGAGACTAGTGCGAGACGGTAGGCCGGCAGAGCGTCGCTCATCTCAGTGTCCGTTCGAACCCGCGATTTCTGGCAATAAATTATGGGAAATATTAAACTTCACATCAATAATACTGATTTTCACAGCAAATATACTCATTTTTACAGCAAATGTCAGGGCAAAATACTGCGGGCGAATAAGCTTAGGTGAAGGGTAAAGGGGGTGAGCGAAGCGAATGTAAGAACAACAAAAATTCTTAAAACAAAAAAGTGTTTTTACTGATCCTTTTTTGCTTTGAAAATCAGATTTTTGATGTGCGGTTAAATACTAGCCTTAAGTAATAGGATTTTAATGTTTTATCATGCTCGTTATGTTTATGTTTTATTATGTTATATTATTCGACATCAAGTACGTGTAAATTAAAGCAAAAATAAAATTAATTCATGATCATTCCTATTTACCGATTATGATAGATTCGGCACAAGGTTTATTTGTATAGTACACCTACAATTTATTGCTAAGGACCAAGAACCCTCAGTCTCGCCAAGCTTATCCGCCAGTTTTTTACCCAACCCAAATAGAGACGAACCCTAAAAACCCTACGGCTTTGTGTCGCCTCCACGTAATTCTCAACAATCGGTTATTGCTATGCAGTGACTCTGCGACTTCGAAGCCAGGATGGGGCGACCTGGATCACAGCCGCTGACAGCTCCTCAACTCCTCATATTATTATGCCGGCCCGGTGACGCGGCGCCGGGAATATGGCTTCTGTTGGGAATGTGACACATGTGGGTAGAACGCTTGGATGCTGAAAAGATACTGACAGACCGAGTTATATGTGAAATATTTTGGTGCAAATTTATAAAATATTTTTTCGAAGTGGCTTAGATGGCGAAGAATGTATTGTGATATTAATTATCTTTGGTACTGTAGCCTTCAGTGGATTGAACAATACCACCACCACACACACACAAACGAGATTCCACCTATTCGAGATTCTACACAATATGAAGAGCTTTAAGTTAGGAATAAGTAAGTAGGTTTATTGATACATGTTTTATATATAGGTAGGGTTTCCTCTTGATATTACTGTAGCAAAATAATAACATGGAATTATATTTGTTAAACGGGCTGCAGTAAAAATCAGAAGCAGTAAAAACACAAAAACCCCCATGTTGACGTTTTATTTAGGCTTACAAGTTGATTAATAGTAAATAAAAACGCGAGATTTGAGTCCGCGATGTCGAGTCATTGCCAAGCCATTCTTAAAGACATTTAAAGGCGAATAAACGACGGAGTAAAACCTTCTACGGAAAAATTAAATTACAGAAAAAGTGAAGTTATTTTAAAATTAATTGGATGCGTGTCTACGTTACATTGCTTCGGACAAACATAGTAGCCGGCGTAAAATGAATTACTATTTAATTAATACTCGTAAATATGATAAGCGGTGTAATTATTCGCTGTCAACATATAAACTAGAACGGCCGTTTGAGCCCATCAGCGTTGATATTAGAAATAAAAACTCATACTCAATGTTGAGTATAAATTGTCTTTATTTTATTTAGGTATTAGTCGGTCGGTCGGGTGGTAACTGGTAAGGCCGAGTTCCCTAGTTCAATAGGCAAGGGTTCGCAATCCACGATGAGTTGACGCTTTCTATTGAAAACTTTATTCCAAGATTACGCTGTTGTATTGAATTTATACATTTACATTTAATGTAATAAGCTTTGCAACGACGAGATTAGGCAGCGAATTTCACTCGGAGGCATTAATGACATTTTCACTTACAGCCGTGGGGGGAGGCAGGGGAGGCAGGGGAGGCAGGGGAGGGGGCCCGTTGTTTGGCAAAACAATGATTTTGAATGTCATTTCTTTTTGTGGAAAGCTTTGAATACCTATTAAAAGGGCTGCACACGCCTATTTTCTAAAAATGGTTGAAATCGTAAATTATCAGGTGGTTTTAATATACAAAGATTCTTGTGTTTGCTTTAGATTTTGACTGTTTTCGAATTAACAACGCCAATCACAAATCTAATATGTATCTATGGATATGTATGTAGGGATATAAATCTAATATGTATGTAGGGATATAACCATTTGAGTGCAGCAAAACTTGAGAATGTCCGTTGGACGTCCATGAAATTTGCATCGATTTTTATGCTCGAACGTAATAAAGCGATGATAAATCGGGCCCGAACTGGTAATTACGCACAACTGCCTCCTGAGCGCAACGATATTCATGTAAGTAACCGTATTCCATATTCATGCAGTATTTTGGATATTTAATTTGTTAATATTTGATGCTTGGTTCCTACCAAAATTGGAATAACTCAAATTAATAATTTATCCATCAGAAACCGCTAAAAGGCGATTGTATCGTGTTCCTTTCTTGTTTATAGAGCTCCTCATAATATTAACCACTCACCAGTATTATAGTAAAGTAGAAGGTACAAAAACAACTTCCCCTATATCTCCGTGAAATAAATACTTGACCCAATATTTTCTCTCGACTACATCCTCTATTTTCCGTTTCATAATAACGAAGTGCATAAATCTTCTGAAATAAAAGCACTGCACGTATGGTGGGTGAGCCTGAGTGAGGTGAGGCGAGCGTCTATGTGTTGGATGGAGTATTTTTTGTTGCCATAATTGGATTTCATTCCCGCGTTTATTTAGCGTAGGCAACCATTTTGAATCATGGATGTTTGTCACGATACTATTTGCCTGGCACATTTTTTTATTCCTAGGAGCGCGATTATTTCTACGTGTTTTCCATCTAGGTGGGGTAAATTCTTTTCCATTTAGCTATTCCATAAATCAATGTTTCTAATAATAACTGATATCTGAATTTCTGCGGGACGTTGGGTAGAAGTCTTAATAATATTGAATTAGATTAATGTTTCAGATATAATGGCAAGTTTTGTTCTTCTTTTTGGTCTCGTCCTCGGTCTAATTTGCCATCGGGTGCCCGATCAAAAACTACTTAGCCGAAACCGATTTCGTCGTTTTTATGGGCATTTTCAAACTTACGAATATTTAAGGGGTAACCTTTTTTCTAAAAATTCACAATTCGCTTTGATTTGATCAATTAGCAACCTGAGAAGAATTATTGTAGCTGTCTTTGTTATTTCTCGATTATTGTTTGAGAAAAATATCTGACGTGTTTTTCCATAGTGTTAAATAAGGTTGATTGATAATTATTTCAATTGATATCAATCATGATGAGATTTCGTAATGACTCTACACATGTTAACTTTTAACGAGCTAAGAGTCTAGATCTAGTATTACATTTGAAATTATACCTCTATTCATCTAACTATCTTTCGTCAGAAAAGCCTTGTCTCAAATATTTACATTAATTTAAATAAATTTATTCTACTTACAATCGTCGCCTTAACTCCCGCACATTTGTAAACATTAAGATTGCGCTGGATTCTGCGAATATGATTTAAAAAGAGTAACTAATGTTTCCCCCCCGAGCACCAATAATGGTTATTAAACAATATAACAATCATTAAAAGTAATCATTATTTTCGAAGGAGACTGTTCGGGGCATAATCTTCCGTTTTCGATCGATATAACCACTTATGTGTTCGAAAATTTGGTAAAACGCTACTGTGCTTCAAGCTGTACGATCTGATGGTTAGGAAACATTATACAAGAAGACATACACAAAATAATATCTACCATTATCCATTGCCATTCATATGCAGAATTAGGAATTTGATTAATTACTAATTGTAAAGGATTATTGAGTAGTTAACACCCAACAGATAAACATCCATGACCAGGGAAAAAGTAAAGTACCTAAATGATAATTTCAATAATGTATTATAACAACTTTATTTTATTTTTATATATCCTAAATTCTTCTTTACTACTTACGAAAAATGAGAGCGAGCGTTGGTAGAAAAGTTAAAACAGATATTGAGTGGATGTAACACTATGAAGATATTCCTATCAGAATAAAATTCAATCTCGACTAAGAGAAAATCCATCCAGTCTCGTCGCAATTAAGTGTAGCCAAATGAGATTATTTCCCGAGAAGTTAAGGGTTCATCTAAAACCTATCCCGGGGTCCGTAGGTTAAAATATTGCAGCCAGACCCCACAACACAGGGAACTACGAATACAACTTCTGATTTATTGATTCACTATCACTGGGTAAGGATTTAAGTAAAATAAGAGATTATTGCGGAAAACAGAAATAATTTGTAGTCAAGATCTCACCTTTGTTTAATTTGTGATATCAAACAGAAGAATAGACAAGTACCTATGAGATTTAAATGTAAGCTTCAGCTTCGACTTCGCTTTTAATTTAGATAAACGTGGACACAACAAACACAGTGTTTTTCATCAATATTCGCCTTCAATATTTTGTCATGGAATTCATAAGTTAAGTGATTGGAAAACACGAATCTACATGATGTTCCTGAGTTCAATTATATTTAAACTAATATTTTATTATCCAAAACTAAGATTTATTTATTCCTTTCGCAGCTCCTTGACCGCCTCGCGCTCGGCCAGAAAAGCTCGTTAGAAACGATATATCCCGATGCATGTTTTAAAATGATCATTTATTAGGTTCCGTATTAATTCTTAATTTACTGCTCCGTTGATGCCACCCACAAATTGGATTGGCTGTCGATGATACGACGGATGGTGATCGGGTAAAAGCACGCCGGACCTCGCTGCACAGTCTTATTTTTGAATGTTTCTGCATAAAATTCAAAAGGTTTTATAAAAAATTAAGTCTTGGGGCCAAATGGGCTAGGTATCGCTGTCACTCTGTCTGAGTTTGTACCTCTGTATATTTAAACTGGGATAAATGTGCCGTAGAGTACGATTATAATAAAATTACACATAAGGTTTAACACTGTTTACGCAATACGAATAATTGTGGTACGAGTAATAAAAAGAAATTCTTTAATTAAAAATGACTTATTGCCGATGGGAAACCAATAATGTATTCATCATTGTACATCGTAAGAATCTAACACTGTCTGCATTAACATTACCAAGAAAATATCAAGCTGGTAATCGTGGCTGAACAAACGACGAAAAACGACAAAAACGTTTCACACAACCATCTATGTCGGAGCTTTATATGTAATCGCTTTATTAGTGACGAATAATTTCCACATTTACAGCGTGGATAGAGAAATTACCTAGTATCACCAATTATCGTAGACAATAGGTTTTAGAATTATTAAGACAAATCGATATCATTATAGCCTTAGCTGCAGGCAGTTTATCAGAGGAGGGGTTTACAGATAGATATAACAGAACTTACTTCGTATTATCTACTAAGGATTTGCCGGTGGTAGAGATGGGCACGATGAGTAAATACTCTAAATGATAAATACTGAGTAATTACCGATATGGGTAAAACAGAGGTTTTACCGAGTATTTACTGGAAACCAGGAGTAAATACGTTTTAATGTTTTTTTTTTAATTGTTTCGCACTCCACACGTTCCTTCGGAGTTTACATGTAAAAAGCATAATCGCAGTATTTTTTTTTGTTCTTTTGCGTAGTTTAATGCTTAGATTTTTGTTTCATCCGAAGCGCAATACAATCTCATTAAGTAGTTTTAATAGATTGATCAGTTTGCAGCAATACACAGCTTCATGAATAATACCCGGCAGCAAACAATGCAAATCTTAGGAAAGTGGTAAGAGAATCGGCTAATTTCGGTGTCCTAGAGCGTTATCTCTGTCACATAATATCTATGTGAAGTTTATTTTTCATCAATTTAACGCAAACTATTCCCTATCTCTATCCCTATTATCCCTACCATCTCTATTATGCCTATCTCTACTTCCCTACTATCCCTATCCCTACTAATATCATAAATGTGAAAGTATTCCTGTCCATCTGTTACGCTTTCACGTCTAAACCACTGGACGATCTAAACGATTTGGATGACATTCGGGACGGGGATACACTAGACTTCAGAAAAGGACATAGGCTACTATTGGATTGAATTGAAATAGTTGAAATAAGGGATGAAAGTTTGTATGGGAGTTCGACATTATCGAAGATGAAACCATGAAACTTCGTATACATTCGTAACAGGTACTTGATAAGAAGTAAACAAACAGTTGTAAAACATAGAGGCGAACTAAGGGGGATTTGGCAAAAATCCTTCCCTAAAGAGATATTGGGGTTTACAGTTTATAAGAAAACATTAAGTACTCCTTACTCCGGTTTAGGAACCGGTTTAGTCTTTCTGCCTATTGCCACCGCCGCCGGCCGGTTACGCCAGCCACCCTGGTTCATCATCCCCTCGAAGGCCTGCACACCGTTTTCTCCCGCACAAATTCAAAATATTCATCCACTAACCACCCAATTTCATAAACAAACAATGTACTCGTAAAACCAATTTAAGTTTATATATGTCTTAGGTCGCAATAAGATGTTATCTCCTCACTTACTAAGAAATTGAAGATATTTCCCATTTTAAATAATCTTGGTAGGTGCAAACATTCATAGTCAGTTAAAATATAAAACAACGATGATGCAAAATAAATGCGGAATAGTATGTAGCTTTGCAAAAAAAAAAAAAAGTAAATACTCACTTTTGAATAGTTATCGAGTAGAAACGAGTATTTATGAGTATTTATCCTTCGACGGCTAAATACTCGAGCAGAAACCCAACTCTAGCCAGTGGAGAAACTTCAATTTGTCTTACAAAACGTATATTTTCGCAAAGTCACATGTACCTACTGCACTTTAATAATCGGCTGTATGAAGATCATGAAACCTATAACAATGACATTGGGTAAAAACTGTTATTTTTTTAGTTTTATACATCCAAGAGCCCTTAATCAGTTCTTACTCTTCCTTTTGGAACACTATCAGATTATCTACTCCTTTTTATCTTGTCTGTGTCAGCCATCTTTCCCAGAAACTTTATTAAAAGTGTGTCACTTTTTCACTGTTTAGCAATACCACACTTTATAAACGTCTGTTCTTCATGAAAAAGAGATTATATCTTCTGTAACGAACCACATGTAAATATATTGCGGGTAGCTTTAGTAAATTGAAAGTGGTTCATAAAAACGAAATCAAACTAATAGTTTGCCTTCCTGCCTGGTAGATACGAATCTTTAATACCGGTAAGAGTGGATGAAACATTAAAATCTGGCTTGAAGTAGGAAACGACCACTCCCTAGAAGGGTTAAATTCTTTGATAGAGCGTTACTTAACTATCCATATCCATCGCTAGGATAAACTCATCACCTTAGGGCGAACCGGACTTGTTAATTTTTTTATATTTATAAACCTAAATTAGTGTAGATCCTCTGATTGTATCCTTTTAAATACCATATCATAGGTACACGAATGTATGATATAATAATATAAATTGGTTAAATTATATCTACTCCTTTGTTCAATGTCACGGTAGTACTGAAAATCTTTAGATCTTATATATATATATATATCTATAGATAGAATCTTTTTTTTTTTGGTATAGTTCCTAATCGAGTTTTAAGTTAACATGTACATATATACTATACAGTACATGTGCACATTGTAGAAGGTACAATAACACCCCCAGGCCCTACGGACCGGATCTACGGATCTCTGATTTAGGGAGCACAAAATTTGCTTATTTGTTAGTCGAATCTTAGTTAATAATTCCACCAACATCTTTAAACAGGATGTGGTTGAAGGTCCTTCTGTGTGTACCGGGTAGGTTAGGTATGCGATTTTAGTTTCTTAGTGGCTTAATCACTTGCTTCTATTTTGTTTGGGTAGTAGGTATTTGTAGCGAGCATAAATGATGTAACGGAAATTTATGTGTTGATTTTTCACGAAGGCATACAAAATTTTGCAAATTATTTTACAAAACAAAGACCCAAAATGAAACCCAGTAAAGCATTAGTAGCTCTCATTAGTCTTGAAGTACAATTCTAATTTTCCCTTTTGGACTTTGTTCGATGATAAGCATCGAAAGCACGGAATAAGTCCGTGCGTCATACGGACTATCGCACCGCATTGGCGTAACTCGACCTGTTAGTGATCGTACAGAGCTACATAGTCCCCGCTCAGGGCTGCACAACTTGTGATTGCGTCCCCGCCAACTTTGTGCACGATACCTCTCCACCTCTTGTGTGCGAGGCAATGTGCGCTTTGTGCGGCCGGAAACTGGTGCGTTTGCCCTCTACAAGTTGGAGTGTGCCTTTGCGTTACGCGAATGGGAAATTGCCTGATTTTCCAGACAGATTGGATGGTTCCAATTATTAAAATGCTATTTTACAACATGTTTTAGGTTTTCAGTTTTGTTTTCTACAGAATATCGCTGAATTTTCGGGCAATCAATCACACATTTCATTTCCTACATTTGTCACACCTATTTCGCCCAAAACTGAAACTAATAAAATCAGTTTTTTTCTTTGAAAACAAGAAAAACTGAAATCACTAAAAAAAAACCCCCCTCCTATATATTTGGTTAATTTCCAGTTTGTGTTGTAAAACAATTATTAAAAAACAAATAAACAATTATTATAAAAAACAATACCACACAGGTAATGAATGCACCTGATTCCCTCATGGACATGGATATATCTACAAAATACTTGTACGATTATATCTTTTACCGTACTGTACGAAAATTGTCTTTTGCGTACACCAGAATTATAGCAATGACAAAAAATCCTAGCCCCAAAAAATCTTACTTTATTGCACAAAAACAGAAGATACACCCATGTCCTAATATTTACTTATTCATCAGTCACCAGTTACACCCCTCACCCTCAATTCAAGATAGCCATAGATTTACAAACGTTGACTAGGTATATCTTAGTACTAAGTATAACTTCATCTGCACATGCAACCTAGGAGAGTGGGTGCGGTTTGATCTATGCAAGCAACAATGCGCATTTCGCTAAAATGTCAATTAGACGTAACCGCGAGTATGACAAAATGCGGCGCTGCAGGCAAAAGCGATAATCCTCGCATCTCAGACCTGAGTTAGACACCTTCGAGAGACTAACTAAGTTCCTGTGATCCCATCTCCCGCCCTCCCCCTGGTACACCCCCTCCAACCCCTGTAATCGAGTTATTGCCTGCCATCTCATGTCTTATGAGTTCCTGGTTAAATAGTGTCGCGATGTACTAAGTTGTCAGGTTTTGGTTGAAGACGTGACTGTGTTAGTCAACTTTGACTGTCTATGTATATGAATACCTAATGTAACCGCAAATCGACATAACAGATAGGTTGTTAATATAACATTGGAGGAAATAGTGTTTGGTATATCGATATTCGTCAATTTCAACAAAATTCCGAAGTTTTTAGTCATTCAATCAACTTTTATTTAGGTGTGTGTGATTTTCTAACTCGCAGGGTTATCTCCCACTAAATAGGTAGGTAGGTATACAATATAGGTAATATGCTCGTTGTTTTATTTCAGTTAGTAAATAGCCCAAGTATTCACCGTCTCATTGTTGTTCCTGGCTGGAGTTGAAAGTGTAACGTAGGTAGATACGAGAGTCGTCCATCAAATTAACTTCGCGGAAAATGCATCAACTGAGAAAATTTAATTTGTGACTGCACAACCGATGCGCAATTTTTCCAATAATTATAAACGTTTGAGATCCCTCCGACCAGTTCTCAGTAAAAACTCGTATAAATATGCCGTAAATTACTCGGCGACTATTACTTATTTTATAATGGAAGGATCTCCGTGGAAATTCAATTACGCGAGTATTTATATCTTACTGTTAAAAGTAAGGCAGAATTATTTTAAGGCGGTTTTTTACCTAAAAGGTCAGCCACATTTGCATTATAAATATGTTTCTAAGCAATATTGAATAGTAGTTCATGTGACTGATACATAATGTTTCAATGCCTGATTATATACAGTTACATACACTAGTTTATCTACACACATATCTACACTATATACTCTCTTTGATGTGTTCAGGAACCGCATGTTTGACCGGCATTGTGACATTGATCATTGCATTGCAACAGTAACAACTTCACAGACAAACTAGGGGCGGCAGGCAGGCGGGTGGCAATGGTCATAATGTATCAATATTCAGATAAGAAAGGCTATTTAATCGCACATCAAAAATATTGATTTTCACAGCAAAAAAGGATCAGCAAAAACACTTTTTATGTTTTAAGTATTTTTGTTGTTCTTACTTGTTCAACTTAATACGAAGGATAAACGGGGCTTCTCTTCGCTCACCCCCTTTACCCTTCACCTAAGCTACCGCAGTATGTTGCCCTGGTATTTCCTGTGAAAATCAGTATATTTGCTGTGCAAATCAGTATTATTGATGTGCAGTTTAATATTTCCCGATAAGAAGTGCGTTGTACGTGTGCAGCTTAAAGTCTATAAATATTATTTTCTCAAAAGTATCGAATTAACGGACAAAGGAAATCAAAACTATTGCTGGAACGTTTTTTGAATTTGGAACATTACAACGCTCCAGCAATGTTGAATGAAACGGCGTGTTGGAGTTATTAAATACTCTTTTCACACCTTTCATTCGGAAAAGTAAGTTATGCTCCACGACGAGAGGGAGCAAAATGCTACTTTTCTGTTAAAGCTACTTTCTTAATCTATTCATTGGCATTTAGCATTTACGCAATGTGCCAATTGAACACAGATCTTAATAAAATAATCGATTGTAATTTCATCGTAGTCGATTAAAAACGAACATGTTTCAAGTTTTAACTTTAACAACGTTATATGAAAATTTATGAATTTTTCGTAATATCTAAAATAAATGTCATAATAAATTATATGTTTTACTGAAATCAAAACTATCGACGACTGTTAATAATGAATATTGATATTCGAAACCATTGTGATATTCGATTCGATTATTTTTACACATCGGTAAAAGTACACAGGAATATTTTGTCTGTGGTGACCTTTCCCTAATCCTTCACAATCCGCCATTATAAAAAAAAATGTTTACGTTGTTCGATTACTGTAAAAGCGGTGAAAGTATAATTCAAAGTATAGTTATTTAATTTTTAGAGCATTTAATTTAAATTTTCCTCATAGTCGGTGTGAAAAGTTGTATGTGTCCTCAGGAGCAAAATTATTTTCGTCATGGGCGTTCGTTACCCTCAGGATTCTAACTTAGAATCCCTCGCTACGCTCAGGATTCTATCGTAGAATCCTTCACTCTGGATTCAATGTACCGCCCTCACCGTAAATACATCATTTTGCTCCCTTGTGACACAAATAACTATTTCACGCCACTGCTCGGAAATATGGCCAAAGATGGATTGAAATGAGAGTAGAAAGTAGTTCTTAGAAGTACAATTCAAAAACAGTCAAACAATGTAGATTTGCAAAGTAAAATGTAGTGTTTAGCGGCCTTTTTTACTTCCTACTCTGCTATTGGTCGATTCTCGAGATACAGAGATGTGTGAAAACAACATAGGGTACACATTATTAAAAAGAAAGTAGTAGGCAATTTTGCAATTTTAACTACGCCATTTTTATTTTAGTTTACATTATATTATGGATAAGAGTGCGTGTAGGTTTGATTCCTGTTTTATTTCCTTACATTAGGCGTGAAAAGCACATAGTAAATGCCTCGGTAGAAAGTGCAATAGATGGACTCGCATCTTCGTCAACTAACTCGTCCATCTATTGCTTACTTTCTATACCTGGGCAACAATGTACTATTGATTGGATTTCTTTTATCAATCTTGGTATACCAAAGTAAGTCTCTTTGCTTAGTACTCGCTTTCACGTGGCTATATGGTCATAAATGCGTGTCTTTCGGCACAGGTGATAAATATAAAATTTGCGGCAAAGCTGAAAATTGGTCTTCATTTGTTATTTACATACTTATTATTTATATTATTATACATAAATTTAATAATTAAAATGAGTTCCGACGGTTCAGAGAGTGAAATGGAGATAATTTGTACTCCACCAGATTTAAGATCAGAAGCAATGGAATATTAATTAAATTAAATGAATAATATCAAAAGTATCCCTGCATTCTTTTGACAAAAGCACTATATATGCCTCGGCAGAAATGGCAATTGCCTATCTAGTATTAGTGAAGTCATACTCGACCTATTCGCCTATTTCGCGGCCTTTGCAATAATGTACATTTCTTTCAAGGATTTATTGCTTGCAACAAACAGATGCAGATGTTGCTAGTAGATGGCTTAGTATATACCCCTAAAACTTCCGAAACACTCGTTTATATTGGTACAATTTTGTGTTGAAATCTGTTGACTGGAAAGATTAATACTCTTAGATGAACGTTACTGTATGGCTTACACTTGTTCAGATCTCCAAGTAGTTAAGTTAATATACACATTAAAAATTACAATTTGAAAAGCATGTTAAAGCGACTTTGTCGAAAAAGGGATATTACAGTGTTCAAGATTACTTAAATGACGGGCCTGTATGGGGTTAATCTAGCTCAACACAGACCATGCTACTAATAATTTTGTAATAGATTATTCTAGCTTATTAATCAAAATAATTAATTTAGTAATATTTGTATTAGTTAAGCACAACCAATTTTTAAAAGAAAACTAATGATCAATCTGTGGTAGTTTCTACGCCCTTCTTCTCCCACAGTAGTCCAATGTAGAGAAGAGGCAAAAAATGACGTTTGCTAGTATATATGTAAAAAAGTAATAAAGAACTTTGACTTTGACTAAGACTGGATTTGCAGATGGACCTAACTATATAAAAGCCTTCACTTGTCCAGATTTCCAAGAAGTTTAGTTAGTAAGACCGGATTTGCAGATGGACCTTACTATATAAAAGCCTTCACTTTTTCAGATTTCCAAGAAGTTTAGTTAGTAAGACCGGATTTGCAGATGGACCTTACTATATAAAAGCGTTCACTTGTTCAGATTTCCAAGAAGTTTAGTTAGTAAGACCGGATTTGCAGATGGACGTCACTACATAAAAGCCTTCACTTGTTCAGATTTTCAAGAAGTTTAGTTAGTTAGACCGGATTTGCAGATGGACCTTACTATATAAAAGCCTTCACTTGTTCTGATTTCCAAATAGTTTAGGTAGTAAGACCGGATTTGCAGACGGACCTTACTATATAAAAGCCTTCACTTGTTCAGATTTCCAAGAAGTTTAGTTAGTAAGACCGGATTTGCAGATGGACCTTACTATATAAAAGCCTTCACTTGTTCAGATTTCCAAGAAGTTTAGTTAGTAAGACCAAATTTGTGGATGGACCTTAATATATAAAAGCCTTCACTTGTTCAGATTTCCGATAAGTTTAGGTAGTAAGACCTGAATTGCAGAAGGACCTTACTTTATAGAATCTTTCATTTGTTCAGATTAAATTAGAAAATTAGCTGAAGGGCCTTTTAAAAAAACAACGGTATCTACTTGAACCCTTTATCATATAACTCATTATTCATTTTAATGTATTAAATAAATAAATAATGCACAAGATAAGGCACGTTTCGCCAAGTTTGATACAGCTCTAACCTGCAGGAACTATAGTGCAGTGGCAAGTATAGTTTAATTGAGAAAAAAATGACTGGTTGGCATTTTAACCGCTTGCTGTAGGCTTAGCTGTGGTCTGTGTGTTTACCTATATTATGTTGTTAGTGTAGTTATAAATAGTGTATAAAATAGTATTTGTAGTATATAATAAGTATTTAGTATATTATTATAGTTATTATTTAATTTATTTTATTTATTATTTTATATATTGTACACATAGGTCTACCCCTGCTCAACCATCAACTTTTCCCTTGTTTGCCTGGTTTGCTGGTAGAGATCTCTTATTAGAGATAAGCTCGCCTTTGTACACTTTTTTTATGTAACTCTTGTTTTTTGTATGATTCGTGTGCAATAAAGAAATTATGAATTATGAAATATGTATTTATACAGGGTATAACAGAAAGGTGAAGGAAAATACTAGTGGGTGTTTAGGGATGTAATTCCGAACAACTTTCACTATGCAACCGATTTAATCAGCCAACTTATTTTTTCACTTCACCTTTTAATCAGCTGACCGCCCCGGCCAATTATGTATGGAGGGGAAATGAAGTTGCTCTGATCAAACCTGCAAACGTATGTGACTACACCATCCTGTTACTTGTATATACAAGTAGTACCAACAGACACATTGCAGGATTTTTTGAAATGTCATTTACAATTCCTTTTTTTATAAAATGGCTAACCCAAAAACTTTAGGCTCGTGTGGTCCCTAATTTTCTACGTTTTGCAGTGACATTTATTCATTATCTAAATACCCTCCAGTTACTATATGTAGTACACAGAACTGAAGCGTCGTCTCACTACGTCTAATGCGCAGTCGTCTTGGCAATGGCAAGGCGGGCTAATAGCACACTCGCACGCGACGACAACTCTCCACCATTGGTCATTGGCGAGCCATGCTTTTTTGTTTCGAATGCACTTTTTCATTCAAAATGTCAACATGGCCGTTTAATTTCAAAGGGTTGTAGAGCTCGGTTCCTTGAAACGATTGTGGCATGGCTAGAGGGGTTTTCTGTGGGTAAAACTCTGTGGGTTGTGGATTAAATACGTATTTATTTGTTCGTTTTTGACAACCAAACACTTGTTACACCTGCTAGGTGCTGTTACCAACGTAAAAGGCTGTAGTTTCGTCAGGAATAGCTTATATAGTACCCGTTCAGTATAAACCACTGCAATCTTACATCAAGCGCGATTCTTACTAACAATGGTCGCGCCGCCCGCGAAGACACCCAACAACGAGTAAATACTTCTACATTTCCGTGGTTTGACGAGAATGCTTTACATTTTCATCTCAGGTACTCGTACATTCGACGTGCATGTGATGCGAGTAAAGCGGAATGCTCTTGAAAATGCATTAGTTACACGTGGACACAGTACTGAACAATGTTGCGGCGAGGACCATGCAGATAGAGTGTAGAGGTGATCCAATATTGGATCGAAAACAACCCTCCCCTCAACACCAAACGTCCTTTCGTTACATTGTTCATAAATACTCTGTGACTTCGAATTAATAAACTAAATAATAATTTAGATATGTGTACCAACGCTGGGTCGACCAAGGCAATGTTGAATACATACAACTAACTACACGGTACAGCTGGAACAGAAAATGTTCACGCAGCGTCAAGATATTTGAGCCTAGTTTTCGGCTTACTAAACACCATATATCTTATGAGAAAACTGATTCCTGTATATGGTTAGAGGAAGATATCAGAATTAATATTCTTAACCATGGACCTCGGCCTTTGTTTTGAATTTTAAACAAAGAACATTTCTTTAGATTTTTATGAAAAAGCAGTTTTTTGTCTTCCCTAAACACGTAAAGAGATAACGACGCGCCTCGATACAGTTTTTATGCTATTTTCACCAAGACGAATCATGCAGTTTCGACTCCTAAGCCATTCATCATTTGGCCATTTTGTCGAAATATTTGACGTTGACGACGCTCATCAATCATATACTTGGAGAGCAATTGATGCAGGCCAAACTTTACTTATATCAGAACGGAATAACTATCACTATTCTGTGCCCTTATTATTAGACAAAAATTAACATTTGGCTACAGTGACGCCTAGGTTTAAGCTTTACGCATCTCATACTGAATGTTGGATCATATAACCCAAATTCTACACAACTAAAATAGAGAGATGGCATCCGAAGATTTTTTTTAAGTTCAATACATTAACTTTTCATTTACATGATATTTTGTTGCTATATATCATCTTGGTAGAATTTGTATGTGCATATGTCGTAGCCATATCGTAGAATTGGGTATCATGATATCTTCAACCATGGATGGATCATTTCATGAAATGGTTGCCCATATCGTAATATAGTCAACCATTTCATGAAATGGTCAAAAAGCGTTAAATTTCACGAAAACACGTATTTTTCTAAAGCATTTCTTTGTTTTATGTACATGTCGAACTAACACGAATACTATTCGGGGGCTTCGCTGCGCTCGCCCGCTTTAGCCTTCACCTAAGCTACCGCAATGATTTGCCCTAAAATATTTCTTCGTTCAATGAAAGTTCTAATTCAACCATGGTTGACGATATCCATGATAGCTTACTCTTCGATAAGTCATTAGTATTATTTTATTGCATAAATTAATAATAATATAATAATAATACCTTGGACACTCTTTACACACATTGATCTAGCCCCAAACTAGGATTCCCTGTATCTTGGGTACTAGACAACGATACACATAGTACTTATATAGATAAATATTATACTTAGATAGATAAACAGCCATGACTAGGGTACAAACATCCGTTCTCATCGAACAAATATTTGCCCCCACCGGGACTCGAACCCGGGACCCTTGGCTTCCTAGGCAGGGTCACTGCCGACTCGGCCATACGGTTCATAAACAATATAAATTGTTTGTGAATTGCAAAGATTTAACATGTAAAACGACATGTTACGACACATATTTACCTACGCAATTGTATAATTGTTTTACTCAACCAGGCCAGATTATTATTCAAAGTGTTGTCCGAAACCCCACAGTATTTTGTGGAATGGACGAAAGAAAACTAAATATTCAGATTAACATTAAGGTCCCAAAGTATATTACATGTTTGGGGTAAATTGTAAACGGGCATCATTAAAATACATTTCCATTCGAGCCGAGAGCCGAAACGGGTCGATTATGATCTTTATCTTTTTAGGGTCCAGTTATAGAAACCGAGAACCTTTTCATTATGATGTCTTTACGTGTCCAGTCCAGACGCTGCGGTTGTCTAGTCACACGGCCTTTCCAGAAGTAGACACATGTTAAGCGGCGTTTGTGTGTTGTTTTACTTGATTTTCAAGACATATTTTAACATAAATAAAAGGACATTAAATACTGATAGTACGACCTTTCATGAGTTATGTTGTGGCCAGCCTTGAGGAAAAATTTTCATTGACAACTATTAAACATCAATAATCATGTGCTCCTCTGACCTCTTTGATCTGTTTCTATTCTAAGCCCTGGGATCACCTTGACCTTTTCACAGCACGATGTAGAGACTGCGCTTCGTTTGCAGCTTTAACCCAGATGTTACTGGAAAATTGGTAATTGCATCGCGATTTCAAACTTGAGCACTTTATGTCAAGGTTAAAAACATATGATTTTTCTAAACCATGGTAGTAACGAATGGGTAATTGCCCTAATGCACATATTGCTGCTCAAATAAAGTGCCGCTTAAGAATAACACAATCCCGAACGTGAGCCAACTTGAGTTCTGTTGGCGTGTTTTAAGAAGTGAAAACCTCAAGACATGTGGCAACCTAATGAGTGACTTTTAGAACGATATTGTTATAGTAGTTTATGTGACTGCTGCATAATGGAGGGCATTAAAACTCGAGAGTGGGTTTATGAAAGGAGCCGAAGGCGATTTTCATAATAATATCACTCGAGAGTTTTAATGCCTAATTATGTACAGTTACATACACTAGTTTATCTACAAACATATCATAAGCTCTATTTGATGTGTTCAGGAACCGCATGTTTGACCGGCATTGTGGTTCTGCAATTGTTTAGATTGTTCTTTAGTACCAACTTCACGCAGACGGGCGTCGGCGTTCGAAATTTGAATGTCAGTACCAACTTCACAGACAAACTAGAGACGGCACGCGGGTGGGCGTCGGCGTTCGAAATTTTGAATGTCATTATATGTAGAAAAACTACACATAATGACCATTATGTGTAGTTTTCCAGATACGAAACGAGTTTTTACCAAGTAGTTTAACATAATGCTGATCGTAACGTGCGGTTTTTGAACGCAGTAAAGAGGGTTTATGATACGTGTGTAGATAAAATGTATTACGGAACCCACTAAACACATGGAAAAGCTATTCCACCCAAAAGCCGAAAGGATAAGCAGTGAAAATAAACCAAAAGGGGAATTCAGAGCCGTCCTCTATAATTTTACTAAATTACTATTCAATACGTCCTTACTTCCCTTTGGGAAAACTAAAGATGCTTGCATTTAATTAGTTTTTAAGTTTTAAAGAAAGTTTAAATAGAGATAAAAGTGACATTTCAGTTTTATGTATCTGATAAGGTCTGTTTAATGTGCGTAGGGCCGGCGGGTAGTGGTGGCACAATTAAGGTAAAAAGTGCATGCATGCATGTGGAGGCAGGCAGGATGGTGGCGCATGCAGGCGGGCGGGCGGGCGGGCGGGCGGCGCGGTCGCGGGGTGGGCGGCCCCTCCCACCGCCCGCTCATTTTAAATTGTAAGTTGTAATTACTATTTATTATTGTGTCTCTGTGCCGCTCACGAACCGCCGCCATTTTATCGAATCGAAGTTATGTGTGAAAGGAATATTTGCTTCGATTTGTCGACTGTTTCTTTCTCGCTTCTGATTTGCATATTGTAAAGTGTAAAGGTACTTTTTAAATATTGTGCCTTCTGAATTAATTTGTGAGGCCTAATTGTGCCGATCTCGTATTGTTTTTTTTTAAATAAATTATTGTTTATGTAGTTAAGGAGGTAATGAAGTTTTCGACCTCGTTAGAATTTTGTCAAGCCACATCATAAAACCACATTGCATAGCCAACGTTTAAACTAGCTTGGTGGGTGCTTAATTTTATATTTTAGCAAAATTTAAAGTTGCCGTCTGAAGAATTGGTCCCAAAACAACTTAAATACGCATCAGATCCTAATGTGCTTTTAAAAGCTTAATTCCGAAGAACAATTTTGGAGATCCGTCCAACAATATCAAGGGTCCTTCGGTGTGTCTTGCTTATAAATCCAATTGGATTTATAAGCCGGAAGAGGTCCTTCACGAACTTAGTCTTAAAAGCGAATAGAGCAGTAGCAGATGAATCGTATACAGATATTTTTGTGTAGCCACTAAGTGTCCCACTGCTGGGAAAACACCTCCACGTGTTATAAATCAATATGCCCTATTTACAATGTGTTTAAATGAAATTTTAATGAAAACTATGTGTTGAGCGAGCAAGTTTTGCACAATTTTTCTACCAAAATACAAAACCAATTAAATGTATCATGAAGTTGATTATTTATATTTTTCTTTTCAATGGAAGAAAAGGAATAACATGTTGCTTGTAATATTTATTCCAACAAAGTAATCATCGACTTCTGCGCTATAACTAAGTCTTATTTCTGTCTGTTGTGATTCGAATTAGTTTGACGTTCTGTCCTTTCGTGTTTACCCTCATTACAATAAACGGATGTGAAGTTACCATACTTGGAATGGAACAAGTGAATCGCAATCAGAATCACTTCACTTGGAATCCTGGCCTAAATACTATCAATAAATTACATGTAAAAAATTATGCATATCTACATAACATATATGCATAAAAAATCAATGAAAATTTTATAGAAAAATATTATAAATTGTCAACACTTTCTTTTCAGCAGAGATTTATCGTTTAGTTTTTCTTATGCTTTTTTGAGGCAAAAGCAAAGCGATACGGGCTTTGTGACGTTGTTCTGCTGATTCTTGATTCCAAAGAAAAAAAAAGGAAAAAAAAAGTTACAAAAGGAAAACGTTAATATTCATTATTGAAATTCATTATTAAAACGTCACTTTCATACTTCAATTTGTCTTTGGCTGTAGGTTTGATATTTTGCTTTCCAAACATATTTGGGAAAAAAACTGTTAATGTTTCTATTTTCCTACAATATTGTCGGTATTTTGTCATAAGGGGTGACAGATGCACACACTTGTAGCAAGTAATCCAAGATATGGTGTTAGGTGAGCTGGAACAAGACCGTCGCCACTCTGGTACAATCAATCAATACAATGAGCCTATTTAAAGAGACCAAGTTAAGTGCTCGTTATTCTGCCCAGGAGGAATTGCATTATGAGGAATTATAATAATTTTACAGTAAAATTCTACAGAAATGAGATGAAAATGCAAATGACACTGTGAAAGGGTTGAAATGCTTTTACAGTTAAGTGTGGCGCGTTCGATTGTTTGCTGATCGGTTTTCTATTGAATATAATTGAAAATTACCGAGTCTGCTTGGAATTTGCTAGCGAATATTTAAAAAGGCTTTAAGGCTGGGAACCCGACAGCGGGACTTAGAAAAATCAGCTTTCTTTTAGAGGCATAGGATTGAAATGTTAAAAATCTTCACGGATATGACGACCCGAATGGCCAAGTCGGCAGTGACCCTGCCTACGGGGCAAAGGTCCGGGATCGAGTCCCGGTGGGGGCAAATATTTGTTAGATGAGAACGGATGTTTGTACCCTAGTCATGGTTGTTATTCTATCTAAGTATAATATTTATCTATATATAAGAATGTGTATCGTTGTCTAGTACCCAAGATACAGGGAATCCTAGTTTGGGGCTAGATCAATGTGTGTAAATAGTGTACAAGGTATTATTATTATTTATTATATATAACTCTATATGTAACAAGTACATAAAGTCAAATCCAGTGAGTTTTTTTTTGTTGTAGTAAAAATATTTTGTGATGTGATTTTCTACATGTGTAAGTGTCTGACTTGTAAAATTGCATTATTATTGTCTGCTTGGAATAAAATATTTTAGTTTGAGTTTGATTACATCGGCAGAATTTTCTATCGAGAAAAAATAATGAAACTGCGTGTATACGTTCACGAAGGCAATGAGACACTAATTTAACGATCAACAAGCTAGTATAAAAATGCACCTATTTTTCGTAACTTGAGATTTAAAAAAGGTTCTTTTGGCCTAGTGCGTCGCCTTCAGAAAGAAGATGAATTTGTATTGCATGAAGATTTTGATGAAGGTGTCTCTTTGAGTATTTTTTTTCACATTCCCATTATAAAATTCGTTTGATAGTAAAATTTATTCAGTATGGGGCCCACGTTTGTCCAGTAACTCAAAACTCCATTTGGCATGACAGGGGGTACGCCCATCGCCGGCGCTATGGAGATTTGCAGTTTCCTGACAATGAATTCCATCACCATTAGAGTTTCCGTAGATATACTGTAACTGCATATTATGCATTCATTTAGCAATTTTACCGTTATTCCTTGCCCTGACATCTTCCCGTACTCCCATTAAGCAACGCATTAAAACAACACAAACAAGAAGCACGGCAATAAACGCCACCATACATCACCCGAGCCACCAAATAACGGAACAATAACTCAAAGTTATTTAATTATCGCATCGAAAAACTAATCCGTGGTGCGATGTTGTATGGAGTATGTGAGAGCGTGAAAATTACGCACCCCGTGAATCTTTGTGTCTTCGCCGACAGGTGGCGTTGCTTACGCTTACGGTGATGTTGGGTACAGGGGGGTCATGCTCGCGTAATATCACCACTCGATAAAATGGCGGATATCGAGTGATTCTCCTACAAAATCACTCCATATTAGCGCGAGAATCAGGGCCCAGGTGGTCTCAGAAATTAAAATACATTTGGGTACCTTTGGGGCGGGCAATTCTTGGGGCGGTTTGTTTGTGTAATTGATTTTGTATGATTTGTATTATTTATTATTTTGTGACTAAGCTTTGTGTGGATTTTTGACATTTTTTATTTTATTGGTATTATAATGTCTTAGTTTGTTAGATTATGTGTAATATAACGAATATCTAGACATACATTTTGTCTACTGAGAATTTTACCTTTTTAATGTTTCGGTGAAAATTTTGCGAGGACCGAAGTTAGGATGTATTATGTGGCTCTGTGTTACTCCTACTCTTAATTTATTAAGTTTCATTTTAGGTACCTTTCGTTTAACAAAGTTAATATAAATTATCAAAGAAGGAACACTATCAAATGGTTTTGAACAACTTTCCCAGAGATACCTATTATTATGCAATATATTTTATTGCTTTAAAAGTACACATTATATTTTCTGTTCTAACCTTGTACCTATCTCTCATTCCACTCTATCACCTCTACGTTAGCGCAGATACTGTGAATTAATATCTTAAGTCAACCTACTATACAGGTGTAAATAAAAGATATAAATTTGTGAGCAGCCTGTGCAAGGCGCCATACTTCAAAAGAGGACTACGGCGGCGCGTGCTGTCTCAACAATATTTATGCGCGCAATATTAACTTCGGAGGCTGGTGTTCACTAAACTTACATACCTCTATCGAGTGATTACCTCTTGTCTTTGCAGGAAATATCATACAAAGTGTCCTGAAATTCTATAATTTTAGGAAGCTGGTAAATCTATGGCGACGACGACCCGAATGGCCGAGTCGGCAGTGACCCTGCCTACGAAGCCAAGGGTCCCGGGTTCGATTCCCGGTGGGGGCAAATATTTGTTTGATGAGAACGGCTGTTTGTACCCTATTCATGGTTGTTTATCTATCTAAGTATAGTATTTATCTATGTAAGTATGAGTATCGTTGTTAGTACCCAAGATACAGGGAATCCTAGTTTGGGACTGGATCAATGTGTATAGCGTCCAAGGTATAATTATTATTATTTTATATTATTATTAGTAGAAACCTATCTAGAAAAAGTTATGAGCGAAAACGAAGCGATTAGTTAACAGATCACTGCGCTAACCGGCAAGGGACTAAAGAAAACTTAATATCATCTCACGGCCAAATTCGTCAGGGCGTAAAGTCAGTCCGATTTCACCATCAATGCCCACCCGCTCCGCCCTCCGGCCAAATATAAGAATCATCCATACGGACAAAATAAAATTGCATCCCAAATAACCCAGCCTGTGCTCATCGGACGAAAATCTATTAGCAATAAATATGAAGTTTTCCGATTTTCCGGATTTAAACCGCGACGGTAAGCCGGCCTTCTGATCCGGAGTTCGTTTGCCATTTCTGCTTTATGTTAGTGGAGTTTTATTGCCGTTCTTTGACTTTTGAGCATTTTAAATTTCAAAATTAGATTAGGTGTTCGAATTTGTCGACTTTCTTCTTGTTTATTAGACTATTATTAGGTTTTATTTTTGGTACCTATTTGCAATTTTGTCTTTGAGATACGATAATTGTAGTCGCATTTTAACAGTTTACTGCTAAAATACTGCTCTATTTAACGGTCAATTAATTGGAAACTGGATACATCCAGTGAAATCCGTAATTGTCTTATTTTTTTTTACTTCCGATTATATGTAAGGATGCGGCTTTGTGGTTTTTGTTCATTATTAAATTAAATAAATGTCTACTGAATTATTAACAGACCTTGGGTGAGATTTTGGTGTAAATTTTTAGCAAATATCCTGCTCTAGCTTAAAATAATAAAAAATAATTACCTTAAATACTCCGGCACCGATACAAACAAAATTGGATCCTTTAATTATTTCTGGCTTATGTGCCCACCAAGGACACAACAGATGTTTTTTGCTGTCAATTCGCTAGGCGAAAGATTTTCAAGAGCACTAAACTGAGAGAACCATTTCGAGATAATTGTGTACTACATACAGGGTGTAACTGAAAGGTGTAATTCTGAACAACTTTCACTATGAAAGCGATTTGATCAGAGTAACTTTATTTTTACTTCTACATACAAAAAACCTGATCGCCCGGCCCAAAATGTATGGAAAAGTGAACATTAAAGTTGGTCAGATCAAATAAGTTTGATAGTGAAAGTTGCTTAGAATGATATCCCTAACAACGCTCTTAAATTTGACTCCATCTTTTAGTTAAACCCCCTATAATATAGGATTACTGAAATTTCCGTAAAAAAACAGAATATCTTTCATTTGTCCTCTACTGCATTGTTTGATCAAACTATCCTGTAAAACGGTCAAATGTCAATAGTTTTCTCGTCAGTCAATAACGATATTGTCAGTTAGAGCGTAAATAAATATCGATATTGTAGTTTCTTAGTTTTATAAAGTGGTATAGGTTTAACTGAGAATATAATAAATAGGCTTAGTGAAATCCTTTAAGATAAGAACCAAGGCAATTCCCATTGAAATAAATGGCTTCAAGGTCCACTCGGGGAGAAGAATAAAACAGAAAATAACAAAAAAAATAACATTTCGGCAGCATTCAACGTGATTTTTTATAGTTCTACAATTGATAGCATTTGGGAGCTGTGCTCCAAGTCCATCATTTTATAGTATTCCAGTAGTACCGTGGAAGAAGTTCCGTGGCTGAACTAGTAAGTATAGTATTCCAGTAGTACATACCGTGGAAGAAGTTCCGTGGCTGAACTAGTAAGACTTTTATTCCCAATAGTTCTATGGGACAATTAAATATTTCAGTAGTTCCGTGCATTCTCGTAGAGAAATGAGTATATTTTTATTATACTTTAATATAGTTTTTAAGTTTTTTATATTATTAACATGAGTTTAACAGATTTTAAGATCGTAACTGTCGTTACATCAGTCAAAACTGTGGCACCTGTTAAAACTGTGATATGTCAAAAATAATTTCGCCTACCAAAAAAGTAACACCTGTCAAAAATAGTACCTGTCAAAATCATGAAAACTTTAAAAAAATAGTGACCTGTCAAAATGAAGACACCTGACAAAATAGTGACAAGATGGTAGAAGTGGTACTCTTATACCTTCAATGGCCACGGCCCATGGTACAAGTGGTCCGGTGGGCGCGGGAACCACACGGTACCACCCTAAAACCACCTAACTTCTTCCACGGGACTATTGGGAAAAAACGTGTTTTTGTTGTTATGTTCAATGGTGACTTGTGAGTGATTTGATTGACAGCCGCAAGTAAAAGTTCAAAAGTTTGATCAAGGGAAGTCACGAGGGGTGTTATTTTAAATATTATTTAAAAATGTAAAAAAACATACAGTAAAATAGATAGTACTATATATTGACATAGATTTAGCAGCGTCAATTGACTACCATAATGGCCCAGCTAGCTCCGTGCTATGATCCCTTAGGTCATAGTAATGCCCATAAGTTCTTCTTCGTCTAAAGGCATCCAGAAGATTTATGGCCCTAACTTGCTCCATCAGAATACTTCGTCATTATTATAAATAGTTGTCTAGTTAGCTAGATTGAGGTGAAGTTCGTAGGGTTAATTAGGGCATAAGATATGTATGAGTATATAATTTACTCTATGGTCACAAGCATGATATATGTTTGTTTTACAGGTCTTTTGCCTTGGGTTTTTTACATGTCGGGACGTCACAGTTTCTATTAATTCTCACAATGAGATCTTTATTATATCTTTCATTCAATTCCTGAAATTAAATAGATTTTACTTTTGCAGAAAAATCGTTGAAAAATAGTTGATGTTATTCCAAAAATAACTTACTACGACAGCTTTATAAGAGGATTGTTGAAATATTAACACCGCATTATATATTTTGACGCTTTATTCTTGATATTTTCATCTACGATATACAAGGCACACACACAATTTTAAGTAAATTAATAATAAAAAAGAAATAATAAATAATACTCATGCTTTCAGTATTACATACGATAAACTAAGGTACTGTGTACACTGAGAAGCCTCAACAAAGTTAATATATGTTGATGATGTAGTTGGAGTTCTACAATAATCGGGACGTAGGCAAATGGCTAGAGATATTGTCGATTCTAATTTTTTGTATGCGATTGATTGAGAATACAACAAAGTTATTTGGAGTAAAATGATACGAGTGTACCACATTCACGCTTTATACACAACCACACACGCTCATCTAACATTTATAATAACAACTAAGTTTTATAATTTATGACGCATTACCCATTACAGATAATATGTATGAAATTAATGTTACGAAGCGATTATTTGAATCGGCGCTTGGCTATCTTCATGTTTAGCATCGGTAATTATATGGCTCTTCACAATATAAGATGTGATCCACAATAAAGATCTAGTGATTTTGTTTTATTTTGCGTCGTATTCGAATGATTTGGATTTTAATCTTTAAATAGCCAAGTGCCAATGGCGTCTTAGATATTTTCAGAACGATACATTCAAGCAATTATAATATTTAGACATTCAAAGTCGTCTCGTTAACTAGACCTCAAATATAAATATCGCTATCGTATATTATGTATACTTTAAACTCTACCGCACTTATAATTTAGACATTATTCTATTAATATACAATACAACGAATTGCTACATTTTGTTTGGAATAGGGATGAAATCGTGAAATTTCGCAAAAGTCTAACATATTCTAACACGAGCGGATTTGGAACTCAAAATAGCATTCATTGAAAAAGTAAGTGAATATAAGTACAACAAATACTGGAAATGTCCGATATTTTGCCATAATTTCACAAGTAGTTTTGAAACTACTGCAATTTAGAAATGGACAATGGATGGATGAATATTAATTAAAGACCAATTGTTATCTGTGGATTCTTGTATGAGACAGCTAGAGTAGGACAATAATGATGATTAATCCGTAATGGATTGCATTGTATGTAATTTTTACGCTACTGTCTCGTGTGTCTCATCTCAGTCAATCAGTTGTTATTGTAAAAAAGTTTTCAACTAATTATTATTTATATTCATCTATCGTACATGCTGAATGATTACCTCTAGTTAAATCTAATCATTGCACTAAAGTTGAATAAATTACACGTCTCTTAATTACCATTAGTGAAGATCACATATTCTAATGAACGTAAACTATTCTATGATTGATTAATTCTTTGTACGCTGTGAGAGCGAACTATTGACGGGAACAATTTTGTGCTTAGAAGATTTATTAGGAACTTAAATTAATAAAAAAGGTGACGAGACTAGGGCGGGAACTGTCAATTTAATAGCACAAACTCATCCAAAAGCAGTCTTTAGCTCAATTCCAAATGTTGTATTAATCTTCCTTGTGATCGACGAACTTTTGCACATGAGATATTATGATATGTACATACTCGATGAAATGATCAAGGGAAAACACATTACCTTCGTAAAAATACTAAACTCATAATAGAAGGCTTATCAAATAAATATGGCAATTATTATTTTAAGGTACTTCAAATGATCAAAATGTCGACGAACCAATAATGTCTACTGCCGAAACATTATATATAAGGTTGAGAACTATTAAAGATAAATATTTACAATTTTTATATAATCTAATTACAATTTCACTATGGAAGAAGTGTCGCGATACTCTCGCCTTACACCACAAAACTACAGATATTTTAATATACCAATAACAATATTTACAATATTAGGATTAATAAAATGACATATTACACCGTCGTGTAGTCGAGATCTGTTCTAAGAAAAGGGTTATACAAAAATGAATCCATCGAATCTAATGCGTTTATTTTACATGAATACTAATTGTGTTGCAATTGAAACTGTTCATTCTAGAGTAGGTGGAGTCCTACTTGACTCTGAACTCTGGCTTGACGCTGATGATGGGTTTCTTGGCGCCGTCAGAGTCTTTCTCGAAGTCAAAGTGTTCGGGGTACTCCGCCCCAGTGGGCGCCAGCTAAGTGGCCGAGCTGAACAGCACCGAGTTCTTATAGTACGGGGCTCGCTCTGACAGGGGGCTCTTAACGTCACGCTCCATGGCCTGCTGACGCGACTTGCGCTCCATCTCCAACTCTTGGGCCAGGGTTTCTGGTGACAAAACACAAACACACATTAACATCTCTGGAAAAGGAGAAAAGCATGTGGACCAGCACTGTGTCGTCCCGGAAAATGTCAATTAGTTGCCGGGCCCGGGTTACATCAAACGGACTTCGCAACTCTATCGGGCTGGAATCGCTCGATCTAATTTAATATTCCACCTCCCTTTGGTAAAAACGTACTCATATGATGTATAATATCTTGCGCGATTATTAAATTGTGTCTGGAAGGGTTGTTCTTGCGAATGATTTCAGTGAGAAAGTAATTAACCCTAAACTAAGTGAGAGACAATATGTGAAATGTTTATTGCATTGTCAATAGAAGCAATGACGAAGGGGATACAGAACGATGTGTTAAAGTAAAACTGCTTTGCGAAGAGTAATAAGATTTTAAGAAAATTGGCAAAGTTCGTGAAGTGTAGGCGTGAGTAGGTGAGGTAAGGCAATTGTCTCCAAAAACGTCGACATTTTACGAAATATGCTTATTCAATTTCATGCAACGCTTGCCGCCTCCTGCAATTTACGAGATATAAAAGATATAAACGGAATCTCATTTTTTGCTTACTTTGATGGAACGTTTTCTCAACGGGGAATTCAATTTCTGCTCGCCATTCGTTTACAATTTATGTTTCGAGTTCTTGAATTTATGCTTTCTAGAACTTTTTTGTTTTCTATAATTTAAGTAGGTTTAGCTGAACCCTTGTAAAAACACGAAGCTAAATAAAAAGGGAATGCTAATCTCGTTTGTCAGTTGAAGCGAGAGTCGTCCTAACTGGGATGGCCTCGGGGCATCACACTCAGAAGTGTCGCATGGAGGGCTATCCCAAAACAGAAACCTATTATCTCTGGCGAGATTATGCGCCTAGGGCGTCACAATTAAATATTATACACTTAAAAGCTTCGGTCTTTGCCGTTTCACTTCGCTGCCACCCCTAAATGTCCTATTAGGTTTGTTTGAATACGTAATATTTTTGCATTTGCCGCTCCTAAAACAGAATTGCCGGTTCCTTTGAGAGCTATAATCTATTTGTTCTTTGAAATAACTTTTTGTCGCGGCTGAGTGCTCAGCTTAACGAATGTCTTTTATGTTTTATTTTATAATCGTCACCGAAATTATAGTGAGTTTAAGGTAAAATCAACTTCAAAAGCATTACTTGATAACAGTGTCACACAAACTGACAAAAAGTGGTGAAGTGACAAAAACTTGTTAATCGAACGTGATTCCATTTATTTGTTCGCAGCAACCAAGGCTTAGGGGGACACGATGTCTGAGGAATCAACAAGAGAGTTTTTCAGCAAAGATGCTAGAGTGGTTTTAGATAAACCACTAATTTTGTGCTTTTTATAACCAAATTATTAGGTAGCCTCGAGGAATAAAAAACCAAATTACATAAAACCCTACATTTACCGAAGTCCCCTATTTTCTTTAAAGTTGGGGGTCATTCTGTCAGTGTTATTGCTTGAAGTGCACCAATCAGAAGCGGAGCCTCCTGAGCGACAGGTATTTCGTGTACAATGCACATTCAAAACACGGGGAGCGACGACGATTGCCCATTTTAATTCAACAAATTAGTTTCGACAAAAATGCAAAGTCATGAATGACATGATTCGACTCAGTTCGGGACTCCGGTTTAATAAATAAAGTTTCAGGTTAATCTATACTATATATGTGCAACTGTTAATATTTGTAGACTGAAGGTAGATAGACGATACTTTTGGATATTTGATACCTCTACTGATAAATAGCTGGGGCCGGTATAGGGCAAAGAACCTAGCTATTGTCACCTAAAATGGAGTAACAAACGTGGGCACAACTGTGCCTCAGCCTCGACGTATGAGAAAAGGCGTGACTTTCGTTTGTTTTGTTGCTGACAAAAGTGAAGAGGAAAATAATGCCCTATTTTTAGATAAATTAAAATAATATTGCAATTGTTGAAAAAGTAGCAATATCTATACAATTGCATGCTTTCTATATAACCTCAGACATTAGTCGGGCATCGCTCTAAAACTCATCTATTTTTGGTAACTTTTCAATTTACTTCTTTTTATACGATTCTCTTTTTTCCACGTGACAACGACAATCTATTTCAATGGATCCAACGATCGATTGATTTCTAGAAAAACTAACCGATTTTATAATTGAATACCAACAGGAGCAAGAAATAATGACTGCAACAAGGCAGGTTTTACTTATTGTTGAAACACACTTGAGGCTGACAAATTAAGTTAACGATTAAAATACTTTTGCTCAAAAATCCGACATTCAATACTTCTGTTAGATGAACCTGAACTCATTATTTTATAAAACATTTTTAACCAAGCTTTTAACGATGGTTGCAATTAAAGCAATCGACACCTCGGTGGTCGTTAGCTTGAAGATTATACATTTTTTTAAACGCGAATAGAGGAAAGTCCGCTGATTATTCTTTCTAGCGATCGGAATTTGAGAAGGTTGTGAACAAAGGGGTGTGGATTTTGCGGGTCATTGTGTTACGGGGCTAGCATCTGATACAGGTCCTGGTAACATTTGATCCCCATGTAATTGAAAGGTAACAAAAAGTCCACTGGGATGTGCTACTAGTAGTACCGGTTCAGATTATATCTTAGCATGGATCTCTCTCTCGTACGTACATACCAATCCTATAGGTCTAGTCCGTGCGTGACAAATCTCATTGATTTGATTTCTATAGAGGAGTTTTTGTTACTTTTTACCAACGATTCTAATAGAAATGAAGCAGTCCTCAGCACCATGTAAGGCGAAGTTTTGACCAGACTGATTTAATACAGTGGATCTTTGAGGTGAATTAGAAATTTAACTCTGAGAGGGATTATTAATATAAAATTTCAGTACGAAATTGCGGTGCTATTACTTTAACATAAACAAAAAGTTAATATCGTCAAAGGTTTGGAGCGCACGCACCTGTGTTGTACAATTTTATTTCCATTCATTTTACAGGCGCACCCATAAAGCTGGGAGAAGTTCCCTCTTTATTAATTTTTCAACTTTATATTACTTAGCATCAGTTGGTCTATCGGTCTCATTGTAGCTATGGAAAGACGTCGCTTTATTTATCGCAACATCGACTACAGGATCACCCGGTATACATTTAGTAGAGTATACACGTCCTTCTATTGTATTTTTTGAGACAATTGACCTCAACAACTTTTTCATCCTTTCGAAAACCAATCTAATTTTACTTTGTCTTAGACATATTCAAAGTTTTTCTTAATTATTATATGTTGTTACTCATTTTCGCTTCGGATGTTCCATTTGTAAATTATTTAGTGAATTTTTGATCTAGTCCCTCTTCCCTCCTTTACAGGGAAAGAAGTGAAAAGTTTTCTAATTTGAGAAAATTAAATATGTTTTCTTTTCTTTCAAAGAACTCTCGAGGAAAAGTTATAGGATCACTCGTTTTATTGCGGAATTTCTTTAGGATTTATAGTTGCTAAGCCACTATACTTAAATTATACATCCCTTATAATACAGGGAAATGAGTCGTCCTACCGAACATTACCTAAACATTAAACGTCAAATTGAGGAACCAAATCGGCGTATCCATTCACAACACAGTGAAGAGTTTGAGCAGGATTTGCAAGACATAAAACGATGTTAATAACACAGAAAGGAAAAGCAAGCTGCCCATTCATAATCTCAATCTTAAAAGCTAAGGAACATTAGGAGATTAGAGAGTCGCTCTACGGTACTGTATAGCACAAACGGCAGTAATTGGGGGTCGCGTCGCGTGCTCGCGTGCGCGCATACTACTCGCGAGGCAGCAGCAACACTTAAATTACTCGCAATTTCACTACTTGAAAGGCACTCGTAAGCAAAAACACAGGAAATGATTAATTCCATATCAATGTTTTGCTACTTCAACCCCTTGCGTTGGATACTGCACTTTGAGGGCGAAATCGAAGCTACAGTCGAAGTTCAAAAATGGAATTACGAATGGAATTTTTCTCGTCATATGCACGATTTGTGTTCCTGCTGCCATCAAAGTGGGCACGCAACGGGGGAGTCGGTGGTCGGCGCGCGGGTACATTGTAATAGTGCTTCGCAGGCACAGAGCGTTTTTTAATCAAATTTCTGGGCTTTCCGCAAGCAGGATATGAATGGGAGCAAAAAGGCCTTCGTTTTAATTCACTGATATGTGGATTGCCGGATCTTTTCGCTTTTATTGCGTGGCGTGGAGCGTCGTTGATAGTTGGATAGTGAACATTGAGACAATCGTTCTGAAAGCTTTGATGAAAATGCACTAATATGTATTAGTATTTAGCCTACTCTTTAAACAAGCCTGTGCAGTATACTTTTGATACTGATAATCATAAAGAAAATACAGCACAATTAGTTAGCTGGAAGCGAACCTGAATAAGAATATAAAACGTCTAAATCAGCCATATATAACTCTACATATCGTATGCGCATGTCATGTGATGAAGATAAATTCAAATATGAAATACTTTTTCCTTTTTATGAAATTCGCATCCATAGTGAATGTAAAAAGCGTCCGTTCCCCCGAAACGTTTTGGGTCCGAGAATTCAATAACGCGAATTTATGACATGAAATTCGATTGAAGTTTATGGAAATTGCAAATAATTACGCTTCGAAAGGAAATATGAATTTCGTCTTTCGGTTTTGAGAATTTTTATAATGTCAGCCTGAAAACGGTTTTCGAACAGAACTCTACTTAGCGACCGGACAACCTATGATAGAACCAGATGTCTTCAGACTTACCGGAATAGTTTTGCCAGAAGGCCGCGCCACCGCCCATGATGTCCACGGGTGGCGGGGGGTAGTTCCACTGGGGCTTCTCGGGGGTGCGCGGGGGTTCCCGCTGGAAGGGGGGCGAGGCCGCAGGGGGCTCCGTGCTGGCCGGCTGGCTCTCCGGCCCGTTCTCGCGCTCCGTCCGAGCCTCCGCTTGCTGCTGCTGCGACAGGTTCTCTACAACAACATATCTTCATATCAAACAAACATTTAAAACTCTTTCATTAAATTAAACTCAGAGGTCATAGAACCTTGATCATGGGCTCTGTGTATCCCGTGCTTCTATTTCCCGTGCGTCTACACTTCTATTTCAACCAGTCCAACTCCTTTATTAGCTGGAGTAGGCGACCCTTAATACCCTTATGCAATGCGTGATGCCTCATCAGCACTCAAAGTCAAATGGCCTGCGAAACGATTTCCTGACACGGAGATTAGTACAAGCCTTCACCAGCATTTACCCACCCTTCTTACTTACATCACGCACTCTATCTCGACCTTTAAACTGGAACGGTTCAAGTGGCTATGTTCAATGTTTCATTCTAAATCTTCGGCAAACATTTTAGGGGTGACTATCGATCGGTTGCGGAATCGTTTCAAGAAAGGGTAGTCGTCAACTTGAGCTATACACGGACAGTTTGACAGACGGCAAGTTAACATGTCAGGAGCACGAACAACTGGTGAATACACTTGAAGTTGAAACTTGTTGAATTGTCTGAGGGGATGTTGCAGACATGTTGAAGACGTCTTACATGTGCGACGATAGTTGCTGGAGTAATCTTAATAAAGTTAAGTTATTGACGTGCTCTCACTGCGAGGGACCTGTGAATCCTTACCAACTACTTATAAGTTCGGAAATGGTATGTTCAGTATAAGACTCTCTTTGTTAAAACTGTATCGCGTGCATCATTATTCCAAGTATTGAAAGAGGAAGCTGAATATTTGCTATTTTGTAATTGAAATTGAAAATCGTTAATTCAACAAAAACATTACAATTTACAATACATACAGAATTGGGTTCCGCGGCCTCACCCGCGTTGGGTCGTATAAAATTGGCTAATTGAGCGTCGAACACAATGGGTACCAAGATTTCATAAAATTTATCTATTTATAATATCTGATAACCACAACATCTCCAAAACATCAAAATAAACACGTTTCTTCTTTCATTTACTTTTAATTTCGTGCTTGTACCTCCCACGCTTAATACGGCCCTGTCGCTTTAAACATATCTCTTCCTCACGTCTATACTACTTTCCTGCCTTTCAGCTTCATAGGTAAAGAATATTTTGATGTTCATAGAGTCTTATCCCCTCCTTCCCCACCCCCCCTTTTCTCTTATTTGTGTTATTAAAAAAATTACACTGTCAATGACTCTCTCGTAACGTTATCGTAATTTTCTCAATCTCGTGCCTATGTGATTCAACTTCATGGGTCAAGATATTGTTAACCCCCCCTTTTCCCCCTTCGGGGAGCAATTTTCAATAAAACCATTACTAATCTGACGTCTCACATCTAAAAACTACCTGCCTACCAAATTACAGCTTCAAAGGTCGAGGCTATTTTTAGTTTGATACAAAGTTCACCCCATAAGTGGGGGCAAATTTGTAACTGACGTCTTGCACCTTATAACTACCCACCTGCTGCACCGTGTCCCGACCTATCTGTAACACTTCAGCATCACATCACAAGTCCAGTCGTTGTTGAGTTTCATACAAACTGCAACCCCCCAATTTTATTTTTATATACAGGCACAAACATTGCATCTGGCCCCACACTAAGATGCCTTGTGTCATGGGAACCAGAAACAGCGACATCACACTTATATAAACATCCAAGACCTGTTTTTTTTTCTTTATCCCCAGCCGGGGATCGAACCCGGAATTTCCCCCTTTAGGGGATGAATTTCGCTAAATCCCTTCTTAGTGCTACCTTATGCTACATAAGGAACCCCTGTGCAAAGTGTCAGTCTATTTGTCAGTGACGACAACAGAAGTAGATGTTGTTTTACAAGGAATCAAAACTACATAATTCATAATTATATGCACAGCTGACGCATATTTATGAAATTAAGAATCTGCAATTGTTGCAAAATTATTCTTTAATTGTATCACTAATATAACCATACCAGTATTCACAGAGAGTATTAGATATTTTTAGGCTCTTCAGTTTTTGAAGAGAAAGCTTAGGCTTAATTAGTGTAGTATTTTTTATTGTCATTAGTCTAATAGGAAGAATATGTGTTGATTGTTCAGCCTACCTGTCACAATCCGCAGAATCTCTGCTGGCGCTCCCGACTGCTTGAGCGCATCCTCGATCTTCTGCTTCCTCTTTAACTCCATCTCCAGCTGCTCCTGAACCAACTGCCGTTGCTTCCGCTCCTTCTTTAACCGTTTCTGGTATGCCACTGGTAATAAGAGGGTTCGGTTTAACATTTTCAGTGAAACAAGGTTCAAGATTTTTTTGTGCAGAGTCACATTGATGCGTCGTGCGATGTTATATAATTGGTGTAAAACGTTTACGTGTTTATATTATTTTAGCATGCTGACATGTTCTCCTACAATGTAACATGATCATTTTGAAAGGACTGTTTATGCTGAAACAAGATAATCTAGATCCCCTAGCTAAGAAAGACCTAGCGAACACTGAAATAGTTAGTGGACTCAATAATTATTGGACTCAAACAATAAAACAAAAAAATAACAATGTCAATTACTCGTCCACACTATATGTTTAATTGTGTACTATGTATTATGTATCCAAAAAGGGTATTTTATACATATGTAGGTAAATATTAACAGCAATAACAGCCCTAGATAGTCCATTATTGGGATCCGTCACACTGGCAGTAACCAGCACCGTATCAAAATAACAATTTGCTACGAATACCGCACGCAGTACAAAACAAAACGCCGACTAAATAATCGGTTCTCTCCACGTAGCGCATGCGCCATCGCCATAGCATACCCAGCGCCATATTTTTACTCCATCCAGTTGCAATTTGCATCGACAGTATACAACACACGTACACAGATCCACCGCGAATATGACACCCGTCCCGCTCGCTCGTCAATACATCTCATGCGCCTCCTTTCAATCGGAAATTGCCTTCCCAAGTTCATTTCCTAAAGAGCTCAAGTCCTTCGAAGGAATCCGCAGGAACGCAAACTCGATTCGGCTCGCCGCAGTTACCACCTTTCGATTCGGAATTAGCCCGTCGATAATCGAGAGATCTTCGGCCGATCGTCCACGCATCGCGGCGATTCGGTTCTCATTCCTTGTCTTACGTGAGTGTGTATGGTACGTCTGTCTTTGTCGCTCTCCGATGTGATTGACGAATGATTGAGACGGGGCGCACGTGTTGATAGACCCTGGAAGCCCTGCCTCCCTTTTAGTGCGCATTCTGATCTGAGTTCAAGAGATAGGCGATGATCATGATCAGTTAACCATCATTCACGACCCGAATGGCCGCGTTTGCAGTGATCCTGCCTACGAAGCCAAAGGGACCCGGTTCGAGTCCCGGTGGGGGCAAATATTTGTTTGATGAGAACGTATTTTTGTACCCTAGTCATGGTTGTTTATCTATCTAAGTATAATATTTATCTATATACGTATGTGTATCGTTGTCTAGTACCCAAGATACAGGGAATCCTAATTTGTGACTAGATCAATGTGTGTGAATAGTGTCCAAGGTTATTATTATTCAACATTTTCTTCTATAGAGTTTACTAGGATTTCAAATGATTTTCCTTAAGCGTACCTATAGAATTCAACTCATAAAAGTTAAATTAGAAAAGGCTCGAAATACAAATAAACGCTGAGATTACGCCATTTGCGCCGATCAACGGATACAGATCAGTCTCGATCAAACGAGATAGTCTGATGGACTCTAGTTGATGAGGGCTAAAATAACTCGTTCAATTTATGAAAATACCATGAATAATAAATGAAATAAAAGTAACCAAGTAATTTATTTCTTCAGACACCGTCGGCGCGCGTGGACTGAATCGGGAATCAAACATCTTCTGCCGGAGGTTATTCAAATTGCAATATATACTTGGAAACTTCAATCTTTCTCATTATTTTATGTAAGTTTGCTTATAGTAGATTTTGTAAGATTCGTGACTTTTAATTCGTTACTGTCAAAATACGATAAACTCAGCTCACAACCATCCATCCATCATTTCTGCTGTCAGTTTATTACTTCATTGACCAAATCATCATCTCTGCTCTTCATTTCACAAGCTCCAACCAACACTAATAAAGATATATGTAACGTGAAAAAAAAAGAAGTAAATGTTTTCTCATTAAGATTCGCAGGTTCCTAATTAGCGTCGGGGCTAATGAAACTGCGGTTCTTAGAGAAGTCTAGCTCTCCCGCGCATCATTTCTCATAGTACGACCTCTGACATAAGCCAGCAACGAGAATAGCACAATCCCTGACTTTTATTAAGGTTTGTTTAAAATGTGAAGGTTAATGGAAAATTGTATTTGTTGCTAAAAATAAAGATACAAATAAAACAACAATTCTAATATCACAGTACTAAGCTATTATGAGGCAAACTTGCTCGAAAATGTTCAAAGGTAACATGTTTGAAGTCCGTACTTATATAGCAAAGAGTATGCTCAATTAATTTATTGTTTAAAATGAAAGGTTTTAAAGGTCCCTTTTCAGTTAATTTCGTGTCAATACAAAGGTTTGCGGTTAGAAGGTTCGATGGCTGGAAAATGCGCTGCTCGCCCCGCCTCGGTCGAGTCCACGCACCGATTCGGTCTGGTACCTCTGAAAAACCGTTTCGCACCCGATTGAGGGCTTATTCTTGGTCCTTTTCAGCCCACCTCTGCTGGCTAATGATGTGTTGCAAATAATCAATTAGCTGCTGACTGTATGTTGTTAGATTAAATCATCTCATTTGAGTTTATTTTAAATAGTCATATTAAATGAATTAAAATGAAAGTTTTCAGTTCCTATCAATATAGAAATTGAAAGTGATGACCTTTGTATGATTTTATGAATAGCTGCACTCAAACGAACCTGACGTATCAATGAATGGCTTCCCACACAAGCCAGCAGTAGTATCGGCTTGCATTGTTTCTACGAGTCAATATTTGTCTATCAGATTGTCGGCGCTTCTCTTTGAGCGCATAATCCGACCTATTGCTTCCTTATTCATAGCCTACGATGAATCGTAATAATTCGTCAATCAATTTCTTTCCTTTGATTCGATGCAGATGCTGACCGGATAAAAAGTTGATAGTCCTTTGAGCACAAAAGCCTTTTGTGTCGGCTAGTTCTATTTTCAAAGCTCAGCTCAGTAAAGCTTAGAGCATTTCAAATTAGAATATATTGTTAATATTTCTTTTGTTCTTCTCTTTCTTGCAGGGCGTCATTAATTGTGATTATGATAACTGCCCACAAAAGTGTTCATAAAATCCCTTAAATTATTATGATTTCATTACCTACACCATCACTTAACTACAAGAAATTAAATAAATAACATATTATGACATAGGAATCGTGAATATACTGTACTCATTAAAATAGTTAAAAATGAATTTTCATTGTGATCCGATCGACAATGTTATACAGAACGAAAATATTCGATGGCCGCCCGTATGAATAAAAACAATCCGGCGAAATATTGAAGGAATCCGGTCAAAGGGAGCCACGTAATAAAACCCCAACCGATGCAGGGTGGAAGTGCGGTTAAAAAGCAACAAACGAATATGGCGGTGCACATCCGCTGCAGACAAAACTTGGGCTACTTGCCTATGCAAATTATATTTGCGGACCGCAACGGATGAAGCCCGATCTCAGACGTTTCATTTCATTCCAGTTACGTATTATACGCGAGTATTCCTTTCATATTTTCATCCGATTTCCCTCCCCTCGTTCATTTTCCGTTTTTAAAAAGTCGCCGAACAATAGCTCGGGCTCAGAGCCGCGAGCCGTATTCCGCCTTCTTCCTACTCGTTGTTATTATATCTTTTGAGTTTTCTTTCTTTAATACTTCCCACTCATAAATGGTTGATATAGTCCCCTAGGGTTTGTTGCTCGAATAACATGTAAATGAGCTCAGCGTACGAGAATGAGCAATCCGAAATATGTTTTGATATTTTGTATAACTGGGTGATGTGATTTTCGAAATAAATTACCATTATGGTTTTCATAACATGATTTGAGTCTAAATTTACTTTATAACCTTATTACTTGTCGTTATATATACGATATGTTTTGCAAAGATAAGTTTTTATATCCATAAAATTATACATGTAAGGTACGTCTAATTAGTTTTTAATGCCACAATTTGCCTCGGGCAGCGGCCATGCAAATGGTGCAGTATTGGGGTTCAGCGTAGCAGAATGTTTATTTCAAGCTGTTTAAAGGTAGTAAAGTATTGAAACACCTTGGTTCTGTGATAGAATTTGTTGTATTGGGTATAGGGATACTTTTCTGTAATAGGTTTGAATCCGAAGGTGAAGGGGCCGGGAGCTTATCTTAGGTGTTCCCTGCGGACTGGCGCGCATCACCCTACTACCCCAGCGGATACGGATGCACTTATTGCTTTATGGCTCACATTATAACCGCGACTAATATTTATTTTCGCTTTCATCCAAAAAATATTATTTTATGGTTTAAAAATATATATTACAGGGATAATGTAAGTACACATACCCGAAGAATGAAATATGCTTTATGAAAAAACTTACAATATTAGAGTAAAACAAAAACATCTGGCCAAAGCTAAAGATGTTATTAAAAAACTTTCTCGCATTGTGGAGACATCAAACATCCCGAAAACACCGAGTGTTTCAGTTAAACAGTCACGTAAGGAGTTGACAGAACTCATTTAAGTTATAGTCGTCCCACTATTAATACGCTTTTCCCACTTTTGCAATATGGCGTAAATAACATTCGACTTTTATGACAGCTCAGAGTCCCCTCGCAGTGGCACCGAACCGATTTAGATAAGTCGTTTTATAGTTCTTTATTGAAAATAAATTGCCTAGAATGAAATCAGATCGAACTCGTTTGAATGGCTTTTCGATAAATCTGTGTATGGTACGGTATGATGGCTGCTCTATCTCTCATAGTTGTGCAATCTGATGTGGTTTAACATGTGTGGGTTTCTCCTCTGTTCCCTCAATCTATATCACCACTGCTTTTCGAAAAAGATTGCTATATAATGATATTTGTTCTGCCGCCTGATTATGAAGTTCGGACATCAAGGAATTTCTATCGCGATCCCTTTGAAATTGACAATTCCACAAATCTTTATCGCTACAAAAGACAGCTCATTTAAAATGATCGTGTTTGATTGATCAATTTGTAAATTGCTATTTATTGAAATAGCATTTTACAAATTGAATTAGGAATTGTCCTAGATGTCAGAGCTTATGTAATCTTATTATGTAATTATGGCTGCTGATTTTGAAATTAGAACACTCTAGAATTTTGGTTTCCCATATAAGATTTTAAGCCATGAGCTGTCGAGTATGTTCGTCGCCATTTTATTTATGTTTTACTTCGACTAGCTGAGTATTTATGGCTGGAATGGACGCGGCGATAACCTCCCCCAAGTTTGGTGGATTATTGTTTTTGTCCGCAGTTGAGTTATGTAAGATGACCTACGAAGATATCGTGTCAACTTTAGTTTTTTGTCATATTTATGAACTGTTTATGTTGGTAATGATCTGATCTGATGATTAAAAAAACTTCTTTACTAAATTGTCATGACTAGAGTAATCGCCAAATTTGACGACCTCTGTGCTGCGGTTGTAGCTCTGCCTACTATGCGAGAGGTCCCAGGTTAAATCCCGGCTGAGGATAAAATGAAAATAAATCCCCAGGTCTTGCACGACACAAGTCTGCAATCCTAGTCTGGGATCAGAAACAATGTATGTGTCTGTATATACGTGTTTATGTTCATGTTTCTATCAGCTAAGTATGCCAAATTACGATTGATACGATGATTAGCGAGTGGGGTCGCTTGATCAAAAAGGTGATCCAAATTATCCCACTTCACTTTAAAATTTTCATTTTTGATTATTAGATAAATACACCAAATCTTGCACCCGCTCTTACAATAACTTTACAAAACAACAGAAGCTACATCTAACAAACACGCATCAAACGTGAGAGGGAGCCGATGTTTATGAAAAGGCTATCGCTAGCAATTTTATCAAACCGATCAAAGGGACGGCCCAGCATTCCAACTCCTTATGACGATAGTAAAAAAATACGCAATCTCTCTTTATAGTTACCATTTCACTGGTTATTATTATACGTATCGATATTGCTAGAGTTACGGACCGTGAAATGCTTGGGCAGGCGGTTGTGTACCCAATGCAATCTTTTCGGACATACATGTTACAACTCCTTCATAGAAAACCTATTTCTACATTTTAATTGGCACAAACTCGCAAAAAAATAAGATCTCGCAATCGACGTAATTAAAATAATTAGACGTGATTTGGTAAATTTCGCTTTCCCATTAATTTAAAATTACATAACTTTTTATGACATTATGGATACTGTATAGGAACAAGTAGGATTACTAAGGGAACACAATTTGTAACTACAACTTTAGTCATAAGCCACAAACTTCTGTTCAACACTTGTTTAAAAACAAAAATGTATGGGATTAGACGTCTGTTTTGAGGTTAAACGCTGTTTAATATGTTTTGTGGTAACACGGAAGGAGTTCATACTCGCTATTTGGAGGTAAACAGCCAGTAAATAAAGCTGTTCATATTGCGGTTATAAAACAACATATTTTTCTTTATTTACGGTTATCCATTACTTCATTTCATACCAGATTTTTGCAGTAACTTGCTACTTGCTAACTCTTTTTGGGAAACAAAAGTTGCTTACTATTTTAGGTTTTCATAATTTAACAAGATTCTGATAGGTCTCTTTAGACATTCAGTATCTCTACTGAATGTCTGAAGAATTATTATAAGAATATTATATAGAACAATAAGAATGTTCTATCATCATCTTGTACGTCTCGTGCTGCAATTAACAACTACAATTTATATTTTTCTCAAGGTAGGGATGAAGCCAGTATTTTCTGCTTCTACTTATTGCCTTCTGTTCATGTAAAACATCAAATTTGCATGTTGTTCTTCGTCGATGGAGTCGCTCGACATAACGTCTGTTTTTATAAAGAACTGTACACAAATGACACACGTTTTGTCTATCGCGTAATGTGCGAACCTTGGGTTGCGAACCAGTATTGAACAAGCATTCGACGCGACTATCGTCGACTATGCGTATCGTAATGGCAGAAAGCTCTCATGCTCTTCCTCGCTCGTGGAGAAGCGACCGGCGGCGAATAATTGTATTTTTTTTTTGTATTTAACGGGAGGATCCCATTTATGTTATGTTAATATTGTTTTGTTTGTGTGCCTGCATAGGTAAACTAAATATTGAACGTTGTGGATTTTATAAAGAACCCAAATAATTTCGGCAGTTCCCGATAAGGTTCCGATATTAAGGCCCAGAATCTTAACTCAATTCCGGTATTGAAAACATTCCAATATTACATGCCCTAATCAAAACCCGCAAAGGTGGTCTTCTAGATCAATATATTTACCAAACACCTTGTGACAGAGTTATACAAACACAACAAAAAAGATCACCGCATCTATACAATACTTAGTAAAAAACCGATTGAGGATCGGATGAAATAAATGTGTATGTTCGTTGGCACAAGGTACAAGGCACTCGGCCGTGCTTCCTGCGTCGTCAGTGTGGTCGTAATATGACACTTTGTTAATATGCCTGAATTAATAATATTGTAGACAGTCATTGGCAGGACCCTCGCGTGCGAATGCATCGTTAAGGCTTCTCTGAATCGAATCGAGATATATCGATTTACATTCGATTCATTACGTGCCAATGATTTGCAAACTTGGATTGACTTTATCGTTTTGCTCTACATTAGTCATGAGTTTATATCTAGCTGGTGGTTTAATTTAAAACGTAACTGTACAGTAAAGCTACCGCAAAAATAGGTTATCCTTTTGAAGAATTAACATCCCATTCGTTGTATGTTGAGCTCTATCAGATCTATTTTATATAAAAGGAGAATGTATTTTGTTATCCCGAAATACATTTGTTAATTGACGGTTAAGTTACAATATTCTAGCAGTTTATTATAGTACGGATTGTTAACTTGAAATACGGTCCCATCCGAAAGAAATTATACTCCCACAGTGGTCCAATGCAGAGAAAGAAGCAAAAAAAATACGTTTTCTAAACAAATGTTAATATTTACAGAAAATAAATATTTTTTTAATTTGAATTTGAAAGCATGAAACTTGGCATAAATGTAGCTTGTATACAGGGTGTAACAGAAAGGCATAGTTATATTTTAGGGGGCTGATAAGGGCACCATTTTGAACAATTTCCACTATGCAACTTAAATTTTCACTTCTTCTTACAAAACAGCTGATCGCCCGGCCCAAATGGTATTAGGCTTTGCGTTGATTCTAAAAAAAAACACTCAGTCAGGGCCTTTTTTTAGTATAGATTATATAGGTATACTAATGAATACAATGCGGAAAACTGGCGGACAGAATGACCACACATCTCATCAACATTCGACTTAATTATGTGCAAACAAACCGTTAAGCGAGAACCAATTATAGCAGAATATTTATATCACCCTTGTAATGTAATGATTAATGATATCGGCTGAACGTAAAATCAACGACCTCGTTTAGCACCATCGTAAAAATAGAACTACTTATATATTTCCTTGTGGCTACAATACTTTGTATCACATCATATAATTAGTATATAATTGAAGAGAACTTACAACTTTTCTTAGTGTCAACATTTTATAATAATTTCCAGCCCACATCTTCCAAGTAGGGAAAGGAGAGACTAGATATTACATAATCGTGGAAATATTCTACAAAAATCTGAACAATACAATGGCGCAGGTAAGTTTGGCAAATATTGACCACGGATGATTGCCGCGCTGCAGCCTCGTCCCCTCGTTGGCAAACAGAGAATTAAAACAGGGACGATAAAAATTAATCCTAATGCGATTTTAATGAAGCTGAAATGAATGAATGCAATAATGAAACGCCACACCGCATCGGATCTACAGAAAAATATATAAAAGAGGAACAAAACTGTTAATTGGAATTTCACCAACAATGATCGCGAGCAGTCTTAGCCTGCATGTAGCGAGTTTTAAAGTAACGAGAGCCTTATTCTACTTAATTGATAAGTGGAGCAGAAATCAAGCGGGTAACGTGAATTATCCTGCTAACAAAGACACCTTTACGTAGAAAGCACGGACTCACAGATGCTGAAAATGTACACCTGAAGTTGGTACTAGTTCCGCTTTTGCATTAACGAGTGCGGAAGCGGCGCTTTGCATACAGGACGTGGTGTAGCACCCCCCCCCGCCCTTCTACCTCACCCCCCTTCACCCCCTCGAAGGCAGTCTCTCCGTGAGCCTCTCGCACCGACCAGACGCCTGCAGCAAACATAGCATGTCCCACCCGTGCGTTCATTACCTCCACACGGCGACCCAACAATTCAAGTTTGCTTTCCACCACACAATCTATGCTAACAGCCAGACAGACTATACAACCTGCTGCCTCGCACCGACCATCCCCTCCTAGAATAATAAAGATGCAGAAATTAACCCCGAGCGCACTGAAAAAGAGGAAACTAAGTGAAGCTATCTCCGCGTGAATGGAAGTAATGAACACGAGCACTCTGAGACGGAATGAAAGAAACTCGTTGGGAAATTTTTGTAGAAACATCGCAGGGGGTAAATGTCAACCTCGGAATATAAACAGTCAACAGATAAATGCAAATGATAAACACAAGTGGAAAATGAAAAGACGGGACCTGAAAGCTTTTCAGTGTCGAGTCTTTAAAAATATGGAGATGAAGTCTTTTTCAGTGCAAACGACGTTATAGTTTTGATCGTCGGAAACTTGTTGACCTCGCAAAAGAGCAGAATCAATGAAACGCTCGTAGTAAATTTTCCGGACCACATAAAATATTCAATTACGCATAAGCACACATTTGCTAAGGCCAACAACGACCAACCGGCACCCCCATTAAAGACGCCTAAGGGCCATTTAATCGGTCAGTGGATGTAAATTCACTGGCCCCAAAACAAATATCCCGAAACTAATAAGGAAACGAAATATGTAAATCGTCTGCCATATTGTTTCACAAGTGAAATCTTCCTTTAATCTTATAACAAATCCGTGTCCAAATGGTCGGTCCGGGCCTGAATTTGAATAACGTGAGAGGGTTTGGCGGAAGGGTCAGGTTGCTTGCGGTTAGCTAGCATAGAATATATGCAAGACACGAACCGAGGAGATAGCGGCCGTAATGCTGTCCTATGCACATATTGCATCAAATTAGTTGTCGACTTGTAAACAAGGACGAGGAAAGTAAGGCCGCTAAGACGGCGGTAGTTTGCATGGATATGAGAGCAGCAATATAGGTGCCCGCAGCTGCGAGCACCGCTCATTAAGATGTTTTATGGGCGGCCCGCCGGACGGCGTTGCCAATTTAAGATATTTCTATGCGGGACAGCGCAACGTTAGTTTGGCTTCCGATTAAGGGGATTAAGGTAGCTACTCAAGGTATTAGTGTAATTATTGCGTCGCCCACTAAGCGGTTAGGACTGGGAACTGTCCTCGGTGCCGGCGGCTCCCGTCCTTTCCATATAAGGTGGACACAAAATTTAGGTTGAGGTCCTTAATCATCATTTTTGAGTAGGTTCTATCTGTTACTATGGAAATCAATCGATATAAAATACTACATAGATGGCCCAGGTGATGACGTAATCTTAAACAATGCAGTCGAAGTAAGCGTCAAAAATAACTCACTTAAACACAAGGCACCTATTTCAAACCCACCTATCCGTCCCCAGAGGAAGTAAATCAAAGGGTGTTGAAACTTTACACCCACTTAACGCCGGACACTGTAATAAACCGTTCGAAAGTTCGGACCCGGGCATCAAATGCCCCCATCTCTCATTTTGCAGGAGAGAAAATTAAAAGTTCACAGATGTCGCACGCGGCCACCCGCCCTGCGAGTGATTGATAGACATTTCGCCCAAGAGTACTGATCGGTAAACGATTAGCTTCCGGAAGAATCGCCGAACAAACAAGTACGCCTATCTAAAATTCTGCAGTGGACTCTTACTCTATTTTAAGTTTGGAGTGAGGTATATGGAAATGATGAAGAGTAAGGTGACAATACAACGCTTGCTGCGCAAATTTTTCGATAAAGGTTATGCCAAGATTGCGCTTCAGTTACTGTTATAATGAGATATTGAGAACTGCTTATTGAGACTTAACTGAGGCCAAGCGTTGCCGCTTGAGATCTTTCAACCCAAGATCTTGCGAGCAGAAAAAATTAAAATCAAGTTTTCAAAGTTTGCAGGTAAATTGTTTGCCAGCCGATAGCAAAACAATTTCCATTTAACCTTTAGAATATGGATTGGCCCTTGCAACATGACACTAGTAAACGGTCAAGCGAGCAACTCTAATTACAGATGAGTCTACCTCTTTGAGAACTTTAAGGCTTTGTAATTCAAAACTTTGATGGAATTGCGTTAACACAACCCTTTCAAACCTCTAAGGCAGGACAGAGAGCTTTGTGAGGCCAATTTAAAGTGTTCAGGTGTAGGTGAGGTAATAACACAATGTTGATGTTGCAGCAATATGAATATGACAAAACAAACTAGGCTTATATGGACTGTAACTTGAACGAAGTTGAAATCACATAATAAAATGGATAACAAATATGTGCTATAAGGCCAGATTCTTAAAAGGACAGACTCCCAAAAGGATAGACTCCTTGGGTTTAAATTTTATTACCATAGCATGAGGTTCAAAATCGCGATGCCTCAAAATTGGATTGGGTTAGTGAGAGGTTACGGAGAGAAAAAGTAGGGCTAGTGAGAGGTTACGGAGAGAAAGAAAAAGTACAGTCTTTCGCAAAACAATTAGCTCAAGTAGGTATATTATATTATTATTATATAGTTTATTATAATATACTTTCTACGGGTCAAGTGCTAGAAGAGTTGCCGGAGATTGATTCGAAAACTTTACTTTTATAATAATAACTGTGGCCCTTTAACCCCTCAGGTACTACCAGCGTTCACTGACTAACGCCACTTTTCCGTTACAGGTTTTAAATTTTATTACCATGGCATAGGGTTCAAAATCGCGATCCATCCCAACTACCCTCGGTTTTTGAGTAGTTAAAATCCCCACTGAGGAGCACAAGCCTTTACCCGGATTGGAGTAAGATTGATTGATACTCCACCACGGTGGCTCAGTGTGGGTTGGAGGGGTTTCGAGCACTAACTTAATAAATAAAATAAATGGCACAAATAAATTTCCCGTATTTACAGTATTTCTGTCCTTATAGGAATACGTCCTTTTAGGAATTTATCATTTTGGGAGTCTGTCCTTTTAGTAATCTTGCCTTATAGTTTAACCACATTATACACACTGATGTATTGCACATAATTTATACAATACCAAACCACCATCTCTCGCCTTCGCGCCACACGTCCCTTCACATCAAACACAGGCGCGTTCGACTTGCCCCGTTTGAAAAATTGTGGAAACGTTGTTTTCAGTTGAAACGGTACCTCGCAGTCGTGCCTCAGACATAAAATTATAAAGTATACCTACCGACCAACTTACCACAATCACTACCAACCCTCTCAAAGCGAAACAAAACAAGTAGATGCTGTACTTCTGTTTTCTCTGCATTTCAGTGAACAATGCAGACGCGGAGCCGTTCAGCGGCTGCGACCATCATGGAACTGAGGGTGCAGCTCAAGTACACGCTTTTAGAACTAAAGGCGAAGAACCAATAATGTGAACAACTGCATACTGAACGCACTGAAAGTGTAGCAGAGATTATCAAAATAATAACAATGAACACCGCCTTAAAAAAACAACTAGCTCAGATGAACCAACAGTGGAAGGATGTTATCGACGAGCATGATGAACTGCAAAGATTCATCAACTCATATGATAAATTCTAAAATATTCATATAGATCAAGCCTTGCACACAAATTCACAACTCAAAATACAGTTAGTTGACGCTCACCAACACATTCAAAATGAACAAAAAGAAATCAAGAAAACATATCACCTATATAATGAACGTATTGTTAATCAATCGTCTACGAACAATAACCCTAACACCACCAGTGAAAGTGTTATCTACACCACTCCAAGACGAAGGATTTCCAGAAAACATTAAAAAAAACAAGCTTAATTAATAACTATCACTCACCAAAATTTATATGAAACGAACATGTCGCATTTACACCTTTGAATTCATCATCTTCGACCGCCACAGGCCTCATAAGATGACATGACTTCAAAATCTTATCTGCTGAGACTGAAATCTGTGAACTACAGGATCCAGTAACTGACATATCCGTTGATGATTCAAAATGGTCGTCTACATCAACGTCAACCATCGACTGGAGTGAACGTGATGATATATACTTGAAGTGTATGGCCCATTCGTAAGGAGTCATCAAGCTAACAGCAGCTCTCTCCAGCGTTGTCTATTCCGACAACCACCTTGAGTAGGCCTGCTTCATCGACCAGCGCTGCCGTGGCCTGTAGCGAACCCATATCTCCTGCACTAAAACTGGAAGATGAAAAACACATAACATATTTTCTCTGATGAGATAGGGCTAGGCTAGGTATAGTGCGGTAATGCTGGATGAGTGTTTGAATCAACCGGTGGTAACATCTGTGTGCCTGGTACTTCATACACACAACTGTTACAATGCGTTATGAATGGTAGTTCAAATGCATTACCATTATTTTGTTGGTGGGAAAAACAAAGGGGTTAAAGAAGTAGACCTAAATAACGGTTTAGATTCACTGATCCAACTTGGTGAAAAAATATTGTAACTTGTGCATTTTCTTATACAGGTCCATCTTCAAAAGGATGCAACATCTCTATAAATAGGCTAAATCAACTTATGTGCAGCAAGTATATCAGGTCAATATGACAATAATGTATATCTTGATGTCGTAACAATATCCTAGAAATGACTATATCATGATATAGCCAACCATGGTTGAATTAGGATTTTCATTTTACTCAGGGGAAGTCTAAAAGTAGTCTTCGTGTTAGGTCGACATGTATAACATAAAAAACACCACTTAGTACTGAATACAAATGCCTCTTAAAAATATATGTTTTCGTGAAATTCAACCCTTTCTGATAATATCATGAAATAATTGACTATATCATCCATCCATGGTTGGCTATTTCATGAAATAATCAAATTCTGCAATATAGCTACGACATTTACATAAATATATTTATTTCTGACTTAAGGCAGACAAAGCTAAGTATTTAGTATATAATTTATTATATGACCCTGTCATAACTAGTATGACAGAGGTGAGTGATCTTCATTGCGTATGATTGAGTAGTCATACTAATATTGTCATTGACATGGCAAAATAGGTACAAATGATACTGGTGTATCAACTTTTTGCCAATTCCGACAAAGGGTATAAGCACCACTTAAATATTACCCATCAAAACAGCAGGAGCTACCTGGCTAAGAAAATGTATTAGAATTAGTTCTTAATAATTCTGGCACCGATAATTTAACTTTTAACATAAATAATTGCAAAATTATCAGTTGTAACAATATAGAAAGACTGCTGATAGAGGTGGTTGTTAGTAAAAACTAATATTGAGGTGAAACAATGGAAATATATCTTGTGTTGAGTTGGATATTCATATTATTGTTTTTGTCTACATTCTTCCGAGGGATGAAAAGGCCATGGCAATTAGAAATATTCGAGAAAATTATGGAGGAAGTGTTCACTAAACTATGTAACAACAGTAAATGTAAATGTAGCCCATTTGTATCCCCACCGAGGGGCACGGGCCTTTTCCCGGATCGAGTAAGATTGAGCCATACTCCACCACAATGGCTCAGTGCGGGTTGATGGGGGGGTGTCGGGCTTGCGGCCAACCTGACTGTCAGAAGTTATCAAGCTGCCTTATTAGGGCCTCAAGACACAGCTTCATGACTACTACCACGGAGTATAGCGATAGTAGCCGGGACCTACAGTTTAAATTGTCATCCGAAACACGGAAGCGTCCAAAACAAATGCCGCATAGAAAGGACACCCATCCAGTGCACGTCTCGGCCAGATGTTACTACCCGCACGATCGTTTCCGATGTGCGAATACCGCTAGGCCACGGACGCTTCTTGCGATGTAACAACAGAAAAAAGTTAATGATTTGTGGCGATCTTAAAGTAGATTTGCTTGTAGATACAACAATGAAACAACGATTAATTACTTTATTAGAATCATTCAATTTATGTCAAGTATTTCTAGAGCTGCTCGAATTACACTTACCAGCCAAACTTGCTTAGATAACGTTTTTTGTAACTGTGGTTAATCTAACTCAACACAGAACTCGCTGTTAATAATTTTGTAATTATTTAAAACAATTAACATTGTAATATTTGTACTTGTCAAACACAACCAAGTTTTAAAAGAGATCTAAAAATAAATATGTGGACGTTTCTTCGCCTTTCTCTCCCACATTGGTCCGATGAAGACGTCCAAACAATGACATTTGCTAAGTAAGTATCGACAGTAACAAATAATTTTTAATTTAGATTTTGCTAACTATAAATCATTCAGTTGCAGTCTTTTGCCTTGTTTTATCCCATGAAAATATGACTGAATAGAGAAATCTCTGAAGTAATACACTACGTCTTACTACCTGCGTACTATGGTAAGTCGATACGTAGAGCAAGACAACAATTTGTGAGAAACCAAGTCAACCCTTCGGTCGGTGACCGCGATGATATCTCCCAAGTGCAATTGTGGACCCTACCGAACTTTATCAAGGCGGAATTAATTGTTTCTAAAGAGGTGATTTGACCGAATGTATTGCTGATTAACTGTCCCTACGAGTTGGGAGGGGTTATTAAATAATTTATAGTTTAACAACTATTCGCGGGAGGGAGTGAACAGCTTAAGCAGCCCACTAAGATTCCCGAAGTTATGTTTCACAGTTCGGCCGGAATTTCCCCAGCGCGACTGTTACAGATTTAATGGTAAAATCTATGAATTATAAAGATAAATTAACAATACTGTGACAAACTTCATTATTTAAGTATTCAGCTCAGCAGCACACGAAAATAAAAACAATTATGTACAACTCTTGTGAAAATCAAATAAAAACCGAAAAGCCTTGATTGAGTTTGATCAGGACCTTTTGCTACACTCAAAGGACACTTCACATCCAGGAACCGACATAAAACGGGCATTCACGCTCGAAAATCACTCTCAATCGCGTCGAGTGCCGCCAAAATAAAAGGTTAATTCATCATGGGGGCGTGAAATGTAAGAGTGGCTTTGTGCGGACCCCCCTTCCAGGAAACAGAGGCGGACGGACGAATGTCCGGTCCATTTGCACTCGACTGTACCCCTACACCGGTGATAGCCACGACAGCTTTTTTGATAATTTATTGAATTAAATCGTGTCGGAGTGTTACCTCAAATGGACACTATACGATATTTAATTTTCAGGGATTTTTAATAAAATAGAAAACATTTTACTTTGAGTTTGTTTGGGATGTAATAACTTAGAGAGATTGAGTAGCCGCGTTCAACTTCAGCCCATCAATTAAACAGAGTAGGATCCATGTGTCATACGTATGAGTATGAAAGTAAACAGATTTTTCGGGGTTCGTTTTTACAAAACAAACTAAAGAGAAGTGATGAACAAACTATTTTTTTTCCATTAGCTTTATAACATTTTCATAACTGAGGGGCTGTAGGTTACAAAGAAGTTCTGGACTTGCTGGTATTTTATCATATTTCACCTTGAAGAACTACGCCGTACGCCTACGTAAGACATCTCATATAAATAGGTACCATAAAAATCCGGCTATATATTGTTATCTATATTACTGGACAAAAATTGAAGCTTAATAGGAAAGGGAAGGGTTTCACGAATCAATTTGTTCTCGCGTCATTTGATTAAGTTCAGTCATGTAGTATCAGGACGAGGGAGGAACCATAATTTGGTTTGTCCAAATATGCTGTCTGTCCCCCTCTCGGTAAAAAGTTGTGGTGAGCTCTCATATGTATATACCTGCTTCTGTTTGTGGAACATAATTGTGTGAACGTGATTTTTGTTTTTTATTGTTGTAAAATACAAAAATAAATCATTATTTTGAGCACTTGAGCATTTTGAGCAGCATAATCAGGGGCGTAGCTACCACCGTATTTGCCGTATCAATTATACGGGGCCTCCGGGCCACGGGGGCCCCCAAAGTGTGTAAGGAAAAAGAATAAAAACTTTCTAATTTATTTTATTTTACAAATGACAAAATTCTATACAGCAATTCCTTTTTTTCCCGCCTTAAGCGTGCGTTCAAAAGTTGGCAACACTAAATCGTTATGGCGGGCTGCGGGACTTCCCCGTTTTACTTACTTCATCTTCAACTCAGCGGGGAATCCCCGGGAATCCTTCATCGATATCGCGATGTACGTGTACGTTGTTGTACTTTGCATTGGATATTAAACCACGGAGTGCAGTGCACTGTTTATTTACGCGCTTTATATAAATGTGCATTACATTGTAATTCAGTACAAACAATATTGTTCTTCTGGTTTAGCAGTATTAGTAACGATTTGTAAAAGAAATGAGTGAAAGGAAAAGAGATTAACCCAGCGGCGCTGAGAAAAGAAAAATTAAACAGAAAAGGGACGAGGTTATAAAAAAGTGCCCAAAATTTCTTCATTTTTTCAGAGACAAGATACTGTGAGTGATTTAGATTGGAAAGGTAAGTACTACACTACTACCCAACCCATTTATTAGGGGCCCGTAGTGATAAACAAGGAAATCTTTTAATTTCGGTCTGTCCATCTGTCCGTCACAAAAAGTTGTCTCCCCCCTCGATTTTCACAATTATACTGTTTTTAGGGTTCCGTGCCTTGATTAAAAAAAACAAAATTCTAACTTATCTATAGGATCGATTTGTTTTGTTGTTTGTTTATCAGTCCGTATCGTATCGTTAATTGCGTGTTGAGAACTTCAGATGTGCAGACTCGCTTTCGGGTTCTCGTTTTGTATGGCCACTACACTACGCGCTGCGTTTAAATAGCACGCAGGTGTATAGTAATGCACGGACGGGCTGCAGGTGATTTTGTATCTACTAATAGGTACGAGCACAATCCGCGTAGAATCTGTGTGCGTCTGAACTGAACACTCTCTAAGTGTAACCCTTAGTAACGTTATTTATTTATATATAACTCTTTTTAGTTTAGTATCAAAGCATTCGTATTTATTTTTTAACAATTACTCGTTTATTTTTAGATTCTTCTGAAGCATGTTCTTCGTCACATATCCATCCGGAAATAGAAGAAAGCCAAGCACATACTTTATCGGATGTCCATCCAGAAATCGAGGAACCCCAAGTCAACGATTCTGATATATCTGCAGATAATGCAGATTGTAATATAATTTCATCAGATAGAGGAAATTTTGGTGACAATTTAACTGAATGCGAACGAAAAATAATTTTTAAATTGGGTCCATTTAAACCACAAGGACCATTTCCAAAAGTTTCAGAAAATAACCGACCTTTTTCAGCTTATTATTATTCATATTTCAATCAGGCAGGCATAAAAATTATAAGACCATGGTTATGTTATTCTAACGTTTTAAACAAACCGTACTGTCACTTCTGTTGGTTATTAGCAGATCGTCAAAACAAATCGTACTCCTCTGCTTGGGTTAACGGTGTTTCGGTTAGAAGCAATTTCACACAAACTATTCTTGACCATGAAAAGTCACAGCAGCATATTAGTGCCTCACTCTCTTATAATAATTGGTTGCAAGGAAATACCATCGATACTCTATTGAAAAGTGAAATCGATAGTAAAATTACATTCTGGAGAGATGTACTGCATCGTATAATTAATGTTATAATTACTTTAGTATCTTGTAATCTACCTTTGATTCTGATTCTGGCAATTTTATGGCAATTTCACGTCTGCTATCTAACTATGATGCAACTTTAAAAGAACTTTTTCTAAAACCGAAAGGTGAAATAAATTATTTAAGCCCTACGATTCAAAACGAAATTATTAGTTTGCTTGGTACTAACGTTAGGAACAGTATTATCTCAGAAATTAAAAAAGCTCCATTTCTGACAATAATTCTGGATACAACACAAGACTTGTCAAAAATTGACCAACTATCTGTAGTTTTTCGATATATCTCGGTTACAGAAAATGATGATAATGTGCCTAAAGAAATAAAAATCTGTGAGTCCTTTTTAGGATTCATAGCAGTAACCGATTGCAGTGCTGCAGGTCTGAAAACTGTCATTTTAAATTTGACTAAAGAATATGGAATTGATTTGACTAAATGTAGAGGACAGGGATACGATGGAGCAAATGTTATGTCGGGTGTGTATGGAGGATTACAAACCCTAATAAAAGAGCATGCTCCAAATGCCGATTGTGTTCATTGTGCTGCGCACGCTTTAAACTTGGTTTTGAACGATGCTGCGAGACATGTTCGTGAAGTATAGACTTTTTTCGATAATTTAGAAAAAATATATACTTTTTTTGGCAATAGTATAAAACGCTGGGCTATGCTAAGTGACGATTCATCTGAAAAATATTTGATTACCCTTAAAAAGGTATGTCCTACCAGATGGTCTTCTAGGAACGACGCTTTATTAGCAGTAAAGAAAATATTTTTACTAATCATGAAAACTTTGTACCAACTAAATTTAATTTCAAATAAAAAAGATGAACGTGAAGAATGTAAAAGTATAATTAATATTTTAGAGAGTTTTGATTTCTTAGTGCTCGTTACATTTTTTTCTTCACTATTTGAAATTATTAATCCTGTTTCTAAAGCTCTACAGCATGAAAATAATGACTTACAGAAATCTAGTATTTTATTAAGTAATCTTTTAAATAGACTGTGCCAATTAAGAAATCAGAATTCATTTAATAGTTTGCTAAATGAATCCAAAGATTTAGCAAAAATGTGGGGGGTAACAACTGTTTTTAAAAACAGTAGGCGAAAGATAACGAAGCGTTTTTTTGATGAGTTATCACAAGATGAGAGAATTTCCGACCCGGAATCCTATTTCAAAGTCAATGTATACTATTGCTGTTTAGATATATTAATTTCTCAAACTAAAGAAAGATTTCAGAGCCTTTGCAACCTGAGTAGTATATTCGAAATATTACAACCGGAGAAACTCCTATCTTCTTCAAGCGAAGAGATATTAAACGCTTCCGGAAAACTGTCTGCTAAATACAGTAAAGACATCTCACTTAATCTTTGTGACCAATTAAAGGCTCTAAAAACATGCTTAAATTCTGAAATTAAAAAAAAATATTCCATTAAAGAACTCATTGAATTATTGCTAGTAAAATTCAATAGTCTTGCATCCAGTTTTCCCGAGGTAATCACAGCATGCTTTTTATTCTTGACCCTTCCAGTTACAACCGCAACGGCAGAAAGAAGTTTTTCAAAATTAAAACTAATAAAAAATTACTTAAGAACTTCGATGGGACAAGAACGGCTGTCAGACATCTCACTATTGTCCATAGAGGCAGAAACTTTAGAAAAACTAAAATCATCATCAGCCATAAATGATTTAATAAATCAGTTTGCCGATAAGTGAATATTTAAAATTCGATTTTTATTTGTAAAATGGGTAAATTATGTGATAAATAAATATTACTTCTCACAATATTTTTTTTCTTTTGTGAAAAATCTTTAACTCCATATAAGGGCCTCCAAAAAAATTTTTATACGGGGCCCCGACAAGGCACGCTACGCCACTGAGCATAATAGAGTCAGACTTACTGAATTAAATTATGAACCTGTCGCACGACATTAAACTCTATACAAACAAGCAGAAGCAGACATAATTCCCGATAAAAACCAATAATTCTATAAACATTCTGCATTTATGGAGAACGGCCGACAACCGGCGAATGAGGGAACATAAAACGTCTGTATTCTACTGAATAAGACAAGATTATAAACGGATTCATCTTTCACAGATGAACGGACGCAGACTAAAACAGTATCGATTTTATTGGCGATGCAGCGGGCACAATGTACCGGGCAGAGATCCAATGATGTAAACAAGGGAAATATCACTTTAAAAATGAAATATACTGACTTACCATACTAAGATAGTTATTATATGATCATGGTATATTTTGCACTAACCGAATCTAAAATTTCAGGGTTCATCGGTATTTATTTCAAGTTATAACTGAAATAAGTAGCCTAACATTTGTTGTGCTTAGGTAAATATGCTTGTCTCGACAACTTGACGGTAGCCGCGCTCATGTGAACTACATTTTTGTTCCGCTCGAGACTACTGGGGTTTGGGGGACATTTTGGGCGCCGCCTAAGAGAGAGAGGTTTTGTTTTGACTACCTCACTGGTGCATTTCTGATGCAAAAGATCTATGTGCAGATTGTGCAGCGGGGAACTGCTGCCATCTTCATGGGAACCTTTGCCTCGGCAATGTTTCGGGGTGGTTTATTTGGGTACTTATTTCTTTTTGTGTTAATTATTTTGTAGAAACTTGTGTGGATATATTATTGTGTTTAAAAAATAATAATTAATAAAAAAAGTATGAGGATGGGTAAATAAAAATAAATCAACAACTGGACAAAATGTGCCTCCAATTTCAACGATCACTCCTCGATGGACCCATCCAAGTCGTTTAATCTATCTATGGCTTCAGCAGCAGATGTCGGCTACTGCGTGTGGTCCCGTATTAAACAAAGATCTTAATGATCGCTTCATGAGAACGTTAAACAATTTATTGGCCCACAATCGACTTTGTCCTTACAATCGAATCGTGCATTCGATGCATCAACTGATACTTGAACATTCGGTTCATTCGTTCTCTGAATTATTGAATGGCTACCCCGCAAACGCGAATTGTTAGAAGCGTCTTCACTCGAGTATCAATGTTGGGAAATTGTGGTGATTATCTTCGAATTACAGTAAGATGATTGCAGTACTTTGCAGTAGTGATTATCTGAACTGTATCTGTACCATTAAAGATATAATAGAAGTGGAAGTCTACAGATGTTATACCCGTAGATGCAAATTGGACCACTCGTATACGTATACGTATATGACTTGAGTGCAATCCAACCGAGTCATTATAATTTGGCGAAGTAAACGTAAAGACTTTACGTATGTACATATGTATGTAGGTATGTATGTATGTTCACAATCTTGGTAAAAGAACATGAGATCAATAAAGGAAACCCCTGAGACGCCGCCGGTTGTGGTCTGCGGAGCACAAGTTCAATTATTATTGAATTTCCAACGCTCGGAGACGCCGATGCAGAGTGGAGGGTGTGGGGGGAAAAGTCTTGCTTCAGTGTACTATGCCAAATTATTTATACGAACCGAACCGTCTAACTTCTTGACTCCCATTTTGGAAAATACTTTCTTTATGTTTTCTTTTGAGGAGCAGGCGTAGGCGTTGCTTTTTGGCGTTGTAAGATGTATTCATTAATAATTTAATAGCTACAAGACGTCAGTTTTACTATGTGCAACATAGTCTTTAGGAACCCTTACCCGATTTTTGCCATCTCGAAATTTTTGTAGACTGTAATTTTATAAATCTATAAATATATAGGAACAGCGACTTATCGACATAGATAAAAAGAAGTAAGCTACACAGACTTAATAGAAAAAATTATGCGAAAGCGGATCACCTAAATAAGCACATTTGCATCCGTTAAATTTATTTATATTGCAGTTATTGTGACCGAAGCCACAAACGTCGAAAATTATCATTCAACCTACTAAACGTGAGCATGGGACTTAATTGTATATTATTATTTAAACATTATTTAAATAGATGGTATTCGTAGCGGAACAATAGCTTTTGACAGAGCGACGTCTGAAGGGCCAACCAGTTATGAAATAACAATAAATAAGTACAACCCCGACACATTAGTGAAATCTTAACGGCTAACATTTGGTTCATTTGTTTCCTGTTTAGACTTAGACCTTAGTTTTGAACAGCTGAATCGATTTTAATAAATATAATATAGCTAGGAACCACCGCAGTTAAGTCTGCCACCAATTAAAAAACCGCATTAAAATCCGTCCACTCGTTTGAGCGCTAGAGTGCGGACGGACAGACACACAGACAGACAGACTGACGCTTGAAACTTAGAACGGCTTTTTTTCCTTCGCTCTCCATTCTATCTAGTTTACAATCCTATAGATCTGTGCCCGTGAGCCGTTCCGAGACTGATGTTACAATAACAAACACTGAGTATCTCAACTCGTTCTCTAACCCCGCTAAGTCACTCTCAACTCTTGTTTTTGTTTGTTTCTTTAATTAAAACCCAACTTAACGCTTCTAAGATAATTACTCGAACTGTTGCTACTGCGAATATTCGGATTTAAAGGGGTGTGCTTTTTGTCCATTCTCGCCGCTTAGTATTGTTTAGGATTATTTCTTGTCTTATAATTATAAACCTCTTCAAACATTTACGAGGGCTGAGCCTCCAGGCTTGAAGATTTTTAAGTCTAAGACGATTAAAACCAATTAACGACTTGAAAGTATTTAAAATAACACCAATTGAAAATAGCAATTTTTCTACAAAAATCGAGCTATCGCGCGTTTTTGATCGAACACAGCAAAATCAGTCTACTGTCAGCTACAAGCTTTCAAACTGGGCGACGAGCCTCGGCATTTGACGGAAAAGGTGTAGCATGACCTGGAGCGGACTGAGCACCTCCGGTGGCCTGTGGTGGGCAGCTGTCGGGTCATTCCCAACGTCTCCGGTGGCTATTGTCTTTGTCCCCGGCTCCCGACTGTTCGGACGAATTGGCACACCGCGCGGTGCGCTTCGCTAGTTCGTCCGCTCCGGTGGACAATTTGAGGTGTTCGTGTTGTGTAAAACTGGACGTTTTTGGGTTGGGGACGAAAATAAAGTACTGTGATTTTGGTGTCTGATCATGAGGGGCGATGGGCTAAACTAAGATAATTAGGATGTTTATGGACTTTCCTTGTGGATGATGGAAGGTAATGCGATTTATTTTTTCGAGCGCCATATTCATACCTATACAGTCATTTCGGTATCGAGGACTAAACATATGTCAATAACAAAAACAATTAATTAAATAATAAATCGATACGATGTCGGATCAATACCGACTAACACTACGATGAAATGTATTTTTTAACTTGTAAAATTCATACGTATTCGCGCCAATAAATCTATGAACTCGCTACAAATCATCCCGATCAGGCGAGCGAGGTAAAGTGCTACGGGAAGGAGATCAAGTTTCAATGCGTTTGGCACTGGCACATTCAAAGCACGTGACGCGTGCACTCACTTGGAGCTAAACTGTCTCGAAACCCGGCGCGGGCGCAGCAGGGAGATTCTACAGTATATATAGTAGTAATAGGGTTGTGGCATTGCCGGTAGTTTTGTATTGGGACATTTATTTAATCACCCGGCGGGCGGCACATTAGAATACTTTTGATCAGCATAAAAAAACCTAGATCGAATAATTTATCACTGCGTCCTGGTACAGCGTGTTGCTCTATGTCGAACAATATCTCATGTTCATATATTTTTTTTTTTGGTGATTTTGTATTTTTCCTTATCAGATAGATTTATCTTTATTTACATGTTCAGTTCCAGTTGAATGGAGTTGCACTACTCGTAAAATCTTGAAACATTTTTAGTAAAAACTCGAATAGCGCACTCACAAGTCAGACCTACAATATGATCCTTCGGTATCTTTAATATTTCCAATAATCTTCGTATCGAAATGATTTTAATGTCTTAGTCAGTTTTCCCTTTCTTCTTTTCTTTTCTTCAATGGCGTGTCTACTATTTTGAAATATTTTTTGCCCGTGTCAAGTATATTTGAGAGAACCTGGAAATGAACGTCTTGAGATGTTTTCCTGATCGTTAGTCCTACCCAGGGGAACATGTAGTTTTCGCTTGCAGGGCAGACACAAAAATAGGTCAAAAACACAGCGTTAAACATCGCTTACTAAACATGTTGATACTTCACGTTTGCTTCATTGAAATAACAATTCCACACGCAGCGTATTGAATTGTGCTTGTACAACTTCATGCAATCATAAATTTTCATTTACCTCCTTCGGATCGAGTTTCTGGTTCGTCCCGCCCCCGCCTCCTTACCTACTTGTATTGTATGTTACTCCCAAGACATTGCAACCCCGGAGCATATGTACGTACAAAATTAATTAGACAAAATCTTGGCTCTTATAATATTTTATTATTACATTCACGGGCGTGCAAGATTTTATTAGCGCGTTATATAATATTTATTGCGTTTCTCGTATAATGAATCTGAATAGGGTCTTGATTAGCATCGTTCCTGTACTTACTGGATGTGTTCTCTGCTACATGGGATATAATTACAGTAGTTGTAATTACAAGCTCGCTTACTCGCTCTAAGGTTTCGTTATTATGTTGAAGGCTAGTTAAATTAAATGTCGAATAAGGAATTATAACTCGGTTAATAACGATATCTATTTTAAGTTTACTCAATTACACTCCGTTTCCCGAGATACGTCCGCGAGATTGTGGTAAGATGGCCATTAAGACCATTATAAGAGATTTTACACTTTTAAAAGCTGACGTCGGAGTAAAGCAAAAGCTCTACTACAGAATTTACATTTTTTTTTTGTTTTCCAGTAAATAATTTAACAGATGTAACGTAGGGCTTTGGTAGATAGAGATAGAAAAAATGAAGATAGAGTTACACGAGAAGATATAGGATAGGTTAAGACAGTCAGGTCGTGAGTATACAGAACTCATAGTTATTTATGTAGCACGATTTCACTACATGAGCTCTCCCCTGGTCTTGATTGTCAGCAGGCAGTAAGGGCAGGTGGTAGACAGGAACCAGGCAGGATGTAGGTAGGTAGGTAGAAACGGACGGTAGAATCTTGGGAGCTGTGAAGCCGGAAGGTAGTATGGAAAACCAGTGTAGGGCCAGGAGGTAGGATGGATTTGCGGAGCAGGAGTGTTGGTTTTCGAGTGGTAGTGCCGAATACGGGATAAAATACGTAGAAATAGCTGTGCATGGAGATCAAATGTAAAATATACCCAAATTAGTCAAAACAACATCCGTCATGTAAATAATAATTTGGAATAATTAGTTTCTTACAGAATATCATAGATAGAAATAGAAATAGAAATAGAAATAGAAAATCTTTATTTGTAAAACATAGGTTACATAAAAAGGTCTTAGCAATATATTTAGGTGGTATCTCTATGCTTGGCGCAGTGGCATACAAATATTATATAAGGCAATCCTAAGATCGCCTTTATGAGGTCAATAAACAGTGTCAATAAAAGTGTAGTTATGTACAAGTAGGTAGTCAGCGGTATAAGTGGTAGATTTTAAACAATGTCTAAGAAATATTCATTGATTGAGTAATATGCTTTAGATGTTAGCAATTTCTTGAAATTATATTTAAAAACGCTTATATTATTCATAACTCTTAATGCCTCCGGTAGTTTATTGTATATTCGGGTGGACATGCCAAATATACTTTTATCATAATAAGCAGATTTACGTGGGTAAGCGCACAGCTTGTTTTTATTTCGTTTACTCTTCATGAAATTAAATAGATGAAGATTAGACTTGACAAACACTGCAGTTTCAAATATATAGAGTGAAGGAACTGTTAATATTTTAAGACTAATAAAATGGCTCTTGCAAGATTCTGTACTATTAATATTGCATAAAGATCGTATACATTTCTTCTGTGCCTTAAAAATTACATCTATTTTAGTGGCATGTCCCCAAAACATTATGCCATATCTTAAGGATGACTCGACAAACCCATGATATGCCGTTAGCACAGCGTCCTTATTCACCTGTTTAGACAGCATGTATAAAGCATAAGAGAATTGACTTAATTTATTACTCAGTATGTCTATGTGTGTATTCCATGACATGTTGTTATCAATGTGTAGCCCTAGGAATTTAGTCGACTCTGTTTCTTCTATTTGATTACCCTCATAATTAATATTTAATGTCAATTGTTTTTTATGTCCTTTCCTGAATTTCATTAATTTGGTTTTACTTATATTAATTAAAAGATTGTTGTTCTGCAGCCAGTCAATTAAACTTATTAAAGAATTATTTATGTCACATTCGTATGTATTAAGATTATGTCCAATAAATGTAACTGTGCTATCATCAGCGAAAAGTACCATGGGATGATTTATACATTTTGGAATGTCATTAATGTAAATAAGGAACAACAATGGACCCAATACACTTCCTTGTGGTACTCCACATTTTATGTCCCTAGTGTCAGAAGAAAATGTCGATTCAGTTTTTGATATATTGCAGATTTGTGTAATTTGTGTCAGTTGTTTTCTATTACTTAAATAAGATTTGATGAGGTCATACGCGTTACCCCTAACACCATATGAGTATAGTTTATTTAAAAGTATATTGTGGTTAACATAATCGAAAGCCTTTGTTAAATCCATAAATAGAGACGTAACTGGTTTATCACTATCAATATTCGTCATGATTTTGCTTAGAAATTCGTATATCGCCATATTAATATTTTTGCGTCTCCTAAAGCCTTTTTGTTCTTCTACCAATATGTTATGCTTTTCAAAGTAAATGTATAGCCTATCATAGATGGCTTTCTCAATTATTTTAGAAAATATTGGTATAAGTGCTATAGGCCTATAGCAGTTCATATCTTCCCTATCGTCTTTTTTGAAAAGTGGTTTAACAATAGAGGTCTTAAGGCGATCAGGGAAGACTCCGTGTTCCAGGCATAAATTCGTCAAGTGGGAAAGAATCGGAGCAATATTAATGCTCACAGTTTTGACAATTTGTGTATTAACATCATCGTTACCAGTACTGTTGGTATTTTTAAGGCTTTTTATATGTTTCAAAATGTCAAGAGGAGATGTGGGAGTCAAAAATATAGAATCAATTTGTAGTGTCAGTGTTAGTTTATTTGTTTTAGTAGTGTTAGTATTTGGTTGTACTTGGTCAATGAAATGATTATTAAAAGCTTGTGCAATTTTATTGGGCTCTTTTATTGGTACTCCAATGTATTTAATTATGCTTATGTTGTTTTTTGGTACATTGTTTTTAGCTTTATTAATTACACTCCATGTTGCTTTACATTTGTTAGATGATGTTTTGATAAGGTAGTCATTTTGCGACTTTTGTGTAAGATTTAGAACTTTCTTCAGTCGTTGTGTGTATTGTTTGAACTTATTTTTATTTTCATCGCTTGGGTTTCGTCTACATGTCCATAAAAGTTCCCGTTTTCTTTTGCAACAACGTTTGATACCTTTAGTTATCCATTTAGATTTAGCCATTACATGTCTTTTTATCTTTTGCTCAGGGAAGCAAAGGCCATAAAACATTACAAACGTATCGTGAAATAAGTTAAATGCTTCATTCGGATTATTACATTCAAATACCTCAGAAAAACTCAATTGAGTAATATAAGTCACGAATTTACTTATGTTCTCTTCACTGTAGTCTCGTCTTTTGATGAAATAGTATTTTAGAAGACAACTTTTTTTGACAGGGCATTTAAGAATTTGTGCAGAGTGGTCTGACATGGCGAGTTCTATTACCTCACCATTACTTCTTTGCACATTGTGGGCAAAATTGTCAAGGCATGTACCACTGTCTGGACGAGTTGGTTCTTTTATTTGTAGTTTTAGGTTATAAGCTGATAGAAGTTGTTCAAAAGTTTTTGTAGCATTAGAATTTGTTAACGTATCAATGTTAAAGTCCCCTGCTATTATAACTTTTTTATTTCTGTAACATGTCTGTCTAAGTATTTTATCTAGTATTTCGAAAAACCTGTCCAAATTGTCCTTCCTATTATTTTGAGTAGGTACCCTGTACATAGATATAATTATAATCTTATGTTCTATTATTTCTATACCACAACATTCAACTATATTTGATATACTGCATTTCTGTATCTCTTTAATTTCCTTAAATTCATGATGTTTACTTATTAATATACAGGACCCCCCATTTCTGTTATTTCTACAGAAGTGTGTTGCTACGACAAAGTTCGGTATCTTTAATTGAGCTGTGTCTGCCGACACCATATTATGTTCGGTGATACATATAACGTCTATAGCCTTATTTTCATTTTTTAGTCGGTCTAATTGCACTGTGAGATAATCGGACTTGTTAATTAATCCATTTATGTTTTGGTGCAGAATATGAATGTTGTTATACACGAAAAAGATTATTGCTTGCTGCATTGTCATTCGTGTTTGTGCTACTGTCGATTTTGTTCAAGTCATTATTTCCTAAATTAACATTATTAATAGCATTAATTAAATTATCATTTCTATCATTGTCATGAATTAAATTATCATCAATATTATTATTAGTTATGTCAGTATTCGTGCCAATATCCATTGTATTATTTGTATTCAGAGTAGGGTCATTCTGATTTTGATCCGTTTGTACATATTTATCTACCATTTGTTTGTCATGTGTATGCGTGTTGACTGAGCGAATGTATGCAGTTCTTTGTGTGGCGTAGTCAAGTTGGAGAAGTTTTCTCAGCAACAGTCTACTCAATATTCTTGTGAAGAGTGGTCCTCTCGGGAGAAATCGGTTGTAATTCATGTCTAGGAATGATACATTGTCGTATTTACCGCATATAAATCTAAGTTCATAATTAAGTTTGCGTTTTTGTAGTTTGTTACAATACGGAATTTCGCAAACTATTAAGTTGACACCTTTGTTTGACTGGAGCCACACTATTAGGCTCGACGTGAACTCGAATGGATCAGCTTCATTGATACCGCCCATCAGCACTACGTAGTCGTCCTTGGTGAGTGTTGCGATTGCTGCCTTTTCTGTCGTAGTTACGTCGCTGAGTCTTGCACCTTGTTTCCAGAAGCTTGTGACTAGGTAGTTGGAGCCCACCAGTATTTGGAGAGCGTTTCTGATGCCTCTCGCTTGTTGGTCCCCGATTATTACGATTCTTCGTCTTGATGTTTCTGTTTTGTTTTCATTATTGGTTTGAATAGTAATAGGTGGATGTGTGGTTGGTGTTTGACTGTTAGTCTCGTCACGAGTGGTCTCGATGGTGGTTTTCTTCGAATCAATAGAAGTCTCTATCACTGTCTTGCTGTTACTTTCTTCTGGGGTCTTGATGGCGTTTGACACTTGATCACATTCTGTGTGATTGGTTTTTTCGCTTTGCTCCGGTATAGCACTCTCATCACCATTTTTATCAGTGTTTTTGATGTCATCTTTAATAAGGAATTGTATTTTTCTATTCGGGTTACTGTGTGAAGGTGATTTCTTGGGTTTTTTCCTTCGTCTTGCAGTTAAGGGAGTCATGACTGTCTCAGAAAACCTAAATGTTTTATATACCTCAATTAGTTTGTTAGATTTTTCTATTTCCTTTTGAAGTCTCTGGTTTTCAGTGAGAAGATTTTCAATTTCCTGGTTAGCTGAATCAAGGTCATTTCTAAGTTTCTCAAGTTGTTCATTTGTATTTGAATTGTGGCTGATGTCGCACGATGTGTTCGGAAGACTTCTATTTAGATCTTCAAATAAGGATGAGCTTGATTCATCACCACATGAATTGCTTCGGTGCCTGTATTGAGTTCTAAGTGTTACATAGTCGTTGTGATCCATGATACTTTGATCCATGAGAATTTATTTTACTTCCAGTTGAATTAATTTGTGGTAGAAATCATGAAATTATATTGAGTACACTACTAGATCCCGTACAAATTCATTTGATATATTTTCCGTGTGGTCTTACGTGAAACGGAACGTGCTCCAGCATATCGCTTAGTTACGTCACTCCACTCGTTGGTCTATTTTGAAACGCGCTTTCACTCCGTGACGTTGGTAGCCGTGCGGAATGTTATTTGTTTTGTTGTGCCAAGCAGCTGTTTATTTTGGAATGTGGGTGTATCAAATTAGAAAATTTGCGATTTAGCCGTTTAATTGTACTTTTAAATTGTGTTGATGTTTTTATAGTTATGCTTCTATATGGTGTCCCGATTCCTTTATCCAGATTTTCTTATTTATCAGGCTATGATGTTGAATATTGGATTTGTGTACTCACAGTTTGAGGTTAGTTGAGTGGTTTTATTTAGTTATTTCTCCTTTTTCTGTTGTTTTTAGCACTGTTTCTTATATTTTTGGCTAGAGCCCTTTGTTTACGTGTTGTTGACAGCTGTCAAGTTACATATAGCCAGTTATCTAGATATACAAATTACATAGAGATAGACTAAGGGAATAGGAACAGTTGTTACTCAGATGGAATAGATCTTTTACTAGCGATAAGCTTGCCTTTTTTATGTGTATCTTATTTTTTATTATTTATGTGTAATAAATAAATAATTAAATTATGTAGATAATTAAGGATATCACACTTTCTTATTAATCATAGTCATAATAACATTATCTAAATGCAAAGTTAAGTAAATATAGAATTTGTTAGCAAAAGTCTAACTCGAATTCTTGTCAAAGACGGTCGATCTTCGAGAATTAGCAAAACAATCGCGTTCATTCTAAACGCGTACCGCTAAGTAGAAAATGTTGTTTTTCAACTAACTGCCTCTTAACAAACTTCAATTGCCAGTTAGTTACTTTGTTGGTGCTTTAAAGTACCTTATTCAGGATAACGTTTGGATCTGTATAACTTGTTGTGGTTGTGAGAAAACACAATTGTCCAGGCGCTTACTCATCACTAGAGAAGTCAGTTTCCTTAAGTGTGAAAATATATGAATTACTCTACTAATGTCCCTAAATACACAACAAAGAAAATAGGTTCTCTAGGTATATTTCATTTATATTATTTAATTTTGGCTAGTATTTAATCGCACATCAAAAATACTGATTTTCACAGCAGCAGCAAAAACACTTTTTATGTTTTAAGTATTTTTTATTAGTAATAATAAGCTACCGCAGTATTTTACCCTGATATTTGCTGTAAGAATCAGTATATTTTCTGTGAAAATCAGTATTATTGATGTACAGTTTAATATTTCCCATAATTTAATGCAAAAATCGTTTTAAATATATGCCATTAATATGCCAAAAATAATGCCAAATGTTTTAAATATTTGTGTGTACTTTAAGTTTATGTTTTAAGTATTTTTTATGTTCTTACATGTTCAAACAACAAGAAGGATAAAGAGGGCTTCGCTTCGCTCACCCCCCCCTTAACTTTCACCTAAGCTACCGCGGCATTTTGCCCTGATATTTGCTGTGGAAATCAGCATTTTTGATGTGTAGTTTAATATTTCCCTTTAATTTTCCACACTCCACTTACTAAAGAACTTTATAATGCACATTAGTCGTATGTTTTTTTTTAGCCTATCCGCCTTATCTCCACTACAGAAATTAGACCGGATAGTTTCTCGAAATCTTCTGAGCTAGTATTCAGATAGCTCCGTGAATTTGGTACAGTATACGACATATATCGAGTAGTCAAACAATCTAAACTAGTCAAATAAAACCCTCAAGGTCCGAACTAACCATCATCATCATCTGAAGCTGATGACGCGGGAATCAAGGCCAGTCTAACTAAACGAGCAAATCCAATAGTCCGCCTTACTTACGCCGACTGGCTCCCATACTGCGGTTCATTTGGCGCAAACATGACTAACAAATAGTGTATTAGAATTAGACTACGGTTTGATTGCTGGGGGCTACCCTAAATCTGGACACAAGGTTTGATGCGAGGTATTTTTTGTTGATTTTTATATTCAATACTCTGTTATCTACGCTGTTACCTAATGAGTCCCATGGAAAAGATAATATGTGAATGGAAACTATAATAGGATAAGAATAGGATAGACGACCTCTGACGCTGAGGTCGTGGCTCTGCCTACCATTAGAGAGGTCCCGGGTTCAATAATCTAGCTTTAGTATTCGGACAGAAACTCTTACAGCAAACAATATTTGGTAAACAATATATTTGTTGACAAATTAAAAATAGCACTAAAAACTGGACCGATGATACATCAAAACCGAACTCCATTTAACTCCTCCGGTTGCCACCTGATATCGACACAAGACAATTTATCAACAACACCGACGCCATCTCCCCATCTGTGGCCAGTGTCACGCACTCAGAACACTCACACCCTGGCGCGCGGAGGCCCTCGATATCGGAACACCGTCACGTCGGGGACACCATCGTCGAAGCGTGACATGCACAGGGAAACGAGCGCGGGAAACGTGGATTAGAAACCACAAGACGATAAGTGTACACGAAGTGTTGAACTAATTGTGGTGATAAAAAGCGATTGGAGAGAATGAAAGTTACAATGTCAATAAAACTATTAGTTTCTTGTGTTTTTTTCTAAATTTCCTGATGGCTGAGATGGTAGCAATCCACACTTTCTCAAGACAAAAGCGATGTTCTTCGGTGGCCACGCCCCAAACCTCAAACCTAAAAGCAACACGAAAGCAAAACCACTGCCAACCAACGGTTCATTGCAAATATTTACAAGGCGCCATGAAAACTTCTGCCGAAGCGCCGATAACTCCGAACTGCGACCTCAGAACTGCAAAAAAACATAATTCCCGTGGATAAAACAAGAAATGACGAAGACGAGGTTATATACGAGCCGGTAATCGAATTCCGGACACGGCTGCGTCCCGGCTCGGTATTCAACCGGCGCGCCGGCACGTCGCTCCGCGGTCAAGATTTTGCCGGTTATCGGAAATAATTTTTGATCTCTCCTTCCCACTGCTACTCTTTGCGTGAAGAATTGTCGGTATTTCCATGATGAGCACTCGTTTCTCATTTATGGATTCTTCTAACGTAACGTGCTGATCATTTTTCAGCGAGGAAATCGACGCCGATAGTGCCCTAGTACAATAAAGAAACTTTACTAACAACGAAGGAAAAGGTAGATGAGCGTTACTTTCCTAAATATTTCACCCCCTAGTGTAGGCCGTTTGGCGCGCTGAAACACTTTCGATAACGAATCCAGCGCTGAATTGATCATAGGGATATGCTTTGTAATAGGAAGTTTCCTGTCTAACCTAGTAGACAATAGCGGCCGGTCGAATGCGCCCGGATTTGATAGCGCAGATTGCATTGGCTGGTGGACGGATTTGCGAAATTATTTGGATGAGATCTGGATGCGGTAAGCGGTTGATACCGAATCGAAATTATATGACGCATTTTCTTTGATGTATATGTATTATGTGGTCTGACATTCACTGACTATTTACCGGTCCTACAATACATTATCTATCAGAAAGTGACCAATTGTTCTCTACTACAACAAGATACCTCGCGAGATTTCGAAATTGACATTTAGGGAATTTAAAAACCATGTAAAAACGTCTTGGCCTTAAAAGGGATATTACAATATTCAAGATAACACAAATGACAAGATTGCATGGTGTTCATCTAAAAAAAGAGAGATGCGCTGTTAATAATTTTGTAATTATTTATTCCTGCATATCACTCATAATAATTAATATTGTAATAGTTTACCTCTTCCAATTTTTAAAAGACATCTAAAAATCAATCTGTGGGCGTTTCCTCATCCTACTTCTCTCACACTGGTTCAATGTAGAAAAGAGGCAAAACATTACGTTTACTAGTACTTGTAAATATCGAAAGTAATAAAAAAAATGACTTTTGACGAATAATACCATGATCACTCAGACCACCTGCCAGATGGTACGATAATTAAGCGAGGACAATAGGAATACTATGGTGACGGGGTGCACAGCACCGAGTTGGATGGTGTGCATGTGAGGAGGCCTATCCTCAGCAGTGGGTTCCCTGATCAGCTGATGATGATGATGATGATGATGAAGAAACTACATCATTAGGTCAGTTGAGTGAATGGCGTAGTTGTTATTTTTTGTATCTTGAGCTTCTCCGGTCTCCATACGCGATAGTCACTGACTGATCAAAAGTTGTTTGGGTAACTGTACTTATGAGCTATGCTTAAAAAAAGTCAAGTGCGAGTTTTCGCGCACGAAGGGTTCCGTACCATCGTACAATGGTAGGGATGGTGTGGAGTGAAAAGTTTGGATTTTACATAGCAAAATGTTGTTTACAAATGCGGCTACTTTCAGACCCCATGTACGTAACCAGGTGCATTCATAAGTTTGTATGTGTATTGAAAGAATTGTTGTATGGGAGCCCCCTTAAATATTTCATTTATTCTCTTTTTAGGGTTCCGTACCCGAAGGGTTCCAAACGGGACCCTATTACTAAGACTTCGCTGTCCGTCCGTCCGTCCGTCCGTCCGTCCGTCTGTCACCAGGCTGTATCTCAAGAACCTAGCTAGCTAGAGAGTTGAAATTTTCACAGATTATGTAATTCTGTTGTCGCTATAACAACAAATACTAAAGAACAGGATAAAATAAATATTTAAGGGGGCTCCCATACAACAATACCACATACAAACTTATGGATGCACCTGGTTACGTACATGGAGTGTGAAAGTAACCGCACCAATAACTTTGTAAACAATATTTTGCTGTGTAAAATCCAAACTATTCACTCCACACCATCGCTTCCATTGAACGGTGGTACGGAACCCTTCGTGCGCGATTTAGACTCGCACTTGACCGTTTTTTTTAGTATTTATTGTTATAGCGGCAACAGAAATACATCATCTGTGTAAATTTCATCTGTCTAAATATCCCGGTTCATGAGATACAGCCTGGTGACAGACTGACGGACTGACGGACGGACGTACTGACAGAGGAGGCTTAGTAATAGCGTCCCGTTTGGCACCATTCGGGTACGGAACCCTAAATAGTACTGATTTTTCGTTAATCTATTCTTTTCTCAGGAGTATCCCAACGTGAGCTGCCAGGTGCAACAATCTTTTTTTTCTGTCTATTATCTTCACTTCATATCACCATTTCTCATGAATTAAAAGAAAACAGTTAAATAGTATCAGTTCCATATACTTGTTAGAGCTTCATGGCGCTTCGCAGTTAACATTGGGGTGCAAACGTCAGTGAATCAGTCAATGATGACTTACTGACGTTGGATGATATGATTGTTCGGAAGCTAAATGATTTCATTTGAATATGATCACTCGCCTGTCCATCCTGATATGGAACGGATTGGGTTTGCTTACACAGTACATTCGAATGTGGTATAATATTAGGAAATGCTTGGAATCCGAATCCGAAGTTTAATATGAAATGTCACATATATGTGGTGACTCAAGGTAGTTGAGTCTCCTGAGTTTAAAAATCTTGAAAGTAATAATAATCAAAATCCCAACATTGAAATCATAAAATTTATGTAAATAATAAAATAATAATAAATAATATCCCCACCGTGGGGCACAGGCCTTTACCCGGATACGAGTAACATTACGCTCTCTGGCTCAGTGGGGGTTGGTGGAGGAGGGGTTCTACGACTTCCAGCACGTAGCGATAGTAGCCGGGAGCTTCAGCACAGATTCATAAAGAGTTAGGAACCTTCAGCTCAACGTGCCATCCGAAACACTGAACGTCCGATAATGTACTTAACATACATTAATTATCTCATAGGTACATACATGGTCAGGATTTGAACCTGCATCTCTTGTGTGAGAAGCAGGCGTTACCCATTAGACCACGGAGCTCTCTTATACTGAAAATGTATCTATGTACAAAAAAACATCATATAATAATAATAATAATAATAAACATTTACATACAGGCACATACATTGCTTCTGGCCCCACACTAGGATACCCTGTGTCGTGGTAACCGGAAACAGCGACGTCACACACATATAAACATCCAAGACCTGGGGATGTTTTTTTTTTTTTTTCTTTACCCCCAGTCGGGGATCGAACCCGGGACCTCTCGCATGGTAGGCAGAGCCACAACCGCTGCGCCACAGAGGCCGTCAATATATGTCATAATCATAATATATATGTTGTAACCACAGGTCGTAACTATATCGTAAAATTGACTATATCATGAAATAGCCAGCCATGGTTTAATTAGAACTTTCATTGAACGAAGAAATATTTTGAGTAAAACACTGCGCTTTCTTAGGTGAAGACTACTAAAGGGGGCGAGCGCAGTGATGCCCCCGAATAGTCTTCGTGTTAGTTCGACAAGCATGACAAAAAAACACCACGTAGTACTGAATACAAATGCTTTAAAAAATATATGTTTGCGGGAAATTCAACCCTTTTTGATCATTTCATGAAATAATTGACTATATCATGAAATGGTTGGCATTTTCATGAAATTATCAATCCGTTGTTGACTATTTCATGACATGATCAAATTCTACGATATAGCTACGACATATATACATATTTATTTATTTATTTATTATCAATAAACATCATGTCATCATATTAACCTAGTATGTAACTCTCTTACCGAAAATTCTTATTAAATTCTCAATGATATCATACCTTTTCATCAAAGCACAGACATATTTATTACAAGATACGTTCATACGTATCGGGTCCCTCCATTCCTAGCATAATGTTCACATAATTGGCGTAACATTTCTAATACGAACCCTTTCAAGACGCCTTAATGTTACGGGCTACATGTTATTTAATTATACAATCTATTGTACAATGGGAATTGTGAGGAGATAAGGAAGTTGGATGAACAGGAGCGGACTCATGGTGCGAAATGTGGGCAAGTAACTCGCAGATTATGTAAGTATGTAGCCGTTTACTGAGTCTACACTGTAGGTATATACTAACACAAAAAACTTACCTGAATTATGAAAAACACAAACACACTAGTCAAAAGGAGAATTCAAATTAGTAACACAGGATATTGTACAACGATAAGATTCATGACTGAATTGAATTCTCCATGAACACTTTATTAGGGCCTGAGCATGCTGAATTTTTCATAGGTTTCCGAATGTGTTACCAAGTCATAAGGTCGAAAATTATGTGTTTATTAAATAAATAAGAAATCAGTGTATTTAACTCATAACTTATCCTGCTACCGAACATTATTATCATCTTTTTAGCGAATTTGTCCCGAATACGCTCCTTGTGATCAAAAGCGTATCGCATAACAGAAACTCCACGAAATCACAGAGCAAAGCATCGTCTCGGGCATCCCTTAGCAAACTTGCCGACATTACCCACACAGGACACCGCCCTTCCTTGAGTAATGAACGAACACACGATTTACCCTTGAGGGTACGAGCATACATAAGTCTGACTCAATTATAATCGAATAAATCAAGATGATTGAGTAACAGTGCACTCTGAGATTCAGGCTTCCTCGCGTTGGTATTTTACTGATTAAGCAGCGCCAATATCGTTTTCCATTGAATAGTGCACTACTAGATTACGTCGCGATAGTGGACGATTCAATACAATATCCTTTATGAATACCCTTTCGCTCCGCGGAGGTTGATTAGCCGGCGCAGGCCCTATTCCAATTTTCATGGCGGAGTGCAATCGCTCGCCCTGATTGATTGTTATTGGAACCTCACGAGAGCACACGTGATAGACCAAACTGAAATTCACCCGAAATCTTGCAATTGGAATTGATATCCCACAGATTAAGTAAATTAACGGTAATGTAAACGCATTCTGCAGTTGAAAGAGAGGAAATGTTCGCGTCAATAAGACAAGACAGATATTGTTATAAATGATGCTAGTTATTAGTTTTTTGAACGACCGTAGCGTCGAAATAATATTGCTGTTTTACAATTTATGGGTATCGGAAACATTGGCGTTAGCTCACCGAATGAACTAAAGGCATATGTGCTCGTGGAGGCATATTTCACTGCGGTGCATAGTGCGCCAACGCTATCTGATGATTGGTTTTTGGCAATTAACAGTTGTGGTCGCATCACAATCGAGTTCATTCACCGTGTGAAATATGTATGGAGAGTGGATGTCGCTCTTTGTTCCGTCATTCTGCTCGGCATCGGCATGTATTCGGTGTCGAGCTCACATTTATGACTGTTGTTATCTCTCTACCAGAGATCTCTGCACACCAATATCTGCTGTGAATTTTGTGTGTTAATTAAGAATATAGTGGATTTAGTTTGTTCAAAGATACTCGTAAATATCTCTGGCGTTCCTGCACCATACTGTCAAAAGGCTTTTATAGTAACACCGCGTCGAAGATCCCCAAACTGTCTAAATTGCCCGATAAAATCCATTAGTGGCCAGCACGAAGCGAGGTTTTGGCGTCTAGTTCTAGTTAGTAAGAAATAACATTGTGTAATTATTGACTGGCGATAGAAATAAACCAATTACTAAACTCAATTTCTAGTGAAGCGTGTAAGTAAAACATTAATCATATAAATAAATACAGGTGCGTACGCAGGACAGACAGTATCCTAGGTAGCTGCGCGCGGTGACGCGTGTCACTCCGCAACTATTATTTTATTAGAAGACGATCAAGAAAATAAATGAGATGTGGCGCTAACGATAAAATGAAAGCCGACTTCCTTCATTACTTATTGTTGCATGGACAGTAGCTGCAAGATACAAGCAAACTATAACGGGAGAAAATAACTTTGCAGGGCACTTGCATCGACTTAGAAAAGTCAAAACGTTTTTAGAAGTTCCTGTACATAAAGGGATATTATGACATTTTGGTTAAGTTTCTTCAATAGCGTCTGCCTAAAATCACACTCTACTATCTGGTGTCAGAGTTGAATTTGTGGTGAGGGATCAGCCACAGCAGAATTAAACCCTTTGTCTCAACCCAAGGCGTCACTCGGATTGCCAGGTCACCAGACCCCGCGCCGCCGCTTCGCTTGACATTTGTATAAAGGTTACATCCACTTGGTTGATTTTCTTTTTCGCCGTCTGAGGGAATGTTTTATTGAATAAGAAAGGGTGTTGTTGCATTGTAGGTGAAATTAACCTTTCAATGTTTAAGGGTGAGGGGTGAGACTCAGCTGACGTTTTGTTTGGACTAGTTGACTGTGTTATTAAAGACAATAAAACACTATTTGTGGAATACTTAATTCATGACAGTGAAATATTGTGCGAAATTGCATGATGCACCTATCAACAATCAATTAGTAGCCGCTTCCTTTTTTACGACAAATTATGATCTTTGGAACAAAATTGTCTTAACAAATAGCATAATTACACGAACGTCAACGTAACCCATAAAACTATCAATACTGCAATAGATTCAAGCCAACGTTAATATCAGAGCTAGCATGGGAAAGAGCAGCTCCGACTTGAAAAAAAAATAAGAAAACAATCCGAAGTACGTACGTGTGAATAACCACATAAAATCGTATCAATTATACACCCACTGGATATTGTGGCAAGAGAAACAATAGCTGTTAATGGAATAGAGAGCCGGGACGATGACTCGGCGGCACGGAAAGGAAAAATAAATTGGCAACATAAAAGAGTGCAAATGAGGAAAGTAATGTTAGAATATAATAGTTTTAATGTAGGAAATAAATAATATGGCGAGGAAGCGGCAGACAATGGTCGTGTAATGCGATCTTCTGTTTGCGGACGGCTAATTGTAGCGAATGCGAGTAGAAGCCTGATTTATCGACGTATCGGAATTACATCCCATTCTGTTATTCCCGAACGACGTTTATGTTGTGTGCTGTGTATGTAGCTAAAATACGCTGACGTACCTCTCATTTTCTGCTCGTCGACAAGTTGTCTCTCAAGGTTATCTTTGACCTCCCGTTCTCTCAGCACGTCCATTTTTAGTTCAGCTGAAACAATAGAAATAATCCCAATCAATATCATCAATTACCAATTTCTTAATCCAAAGGTTGGGTACCTATTCACTCGCAGAAGACATTGTATAAATTTAACAGTTGGTTAAATCGGTAACAAGGCTGTAACCAAGGGGCCGATTAGGAACATAAACATGGATTAACTCATTCGGAATCCGGGAGGCATTGTGAAGGAGCTGAATCGGGAGATTTGCATAACATTCAATTAAGATCAACCTAACGTAAGTGATTAGGGAACGAATTTACCGGTCCAAGTCCTTTGCAGTATTAGTTAAACCCGATTGTATTATATTATTCTAATTTACGTTTATACTCACATATGTAAATATTCTCTATTCGAGCTTCTAGAATGAATGAATTAAAGTTTCTACAGTCACTAGTGTGGAAATGTTAAAATTTACCTTCCCACATTTTCTAGACTATGGACTAGCTAGAAACTAATTAAAGGTTACAAAATTACTTACTCACCAAAACAGTACTAGTAAGTCAAGAAATAAAAGGTGGTATTAAGGATTAAGATAACTCGATACCGTCCACATGAACCGGAATCGATGACAGCTCTAGTGAGCAAATTTGAATAGAAAGAGGTCATACCACCCGCCTCGCCTCATTCCGTCATTCCGTCCCTTATTCAATTAGGTTCCTCACTTACTCTATCTAATGGAGATCGTAAGGACGGGGATGCTACTGATTAACTTGCTTTAGCACCTACTGTTCTTGTCTCAGTTTATTCTTTAATCTCTTGCGATAGCGCTCATAAAGACACTGTAAACCTTATTTAGCTATACGTTGTCTTTATTTCTTTATTTCTACGTCGAGTGAAATTATTAACGCTAATCAGAAACACTCATTGCAATCAAATATTCTAAATAAACTCGAGTTCATGCACCAACAATATCTGGTGGCTGCTTATCTTTCCTCGTGTTTCTTAACTTACCAATGAGAAACTCATCTCCCTTACAGGTGTTAAATCTAAAATGTGTATTATTCGTTACCAATAGTCAGGTCAATGATCACTTGATCTTAAGAATGATGACAAAAAAAAACTGTTTAGTAACGCACGGTGATCAAGAATAAAAATATGTGTGTACTTGTTCAACGCCTCTAATAAAGTCATCTTCGTCTTTGCCGATTTATTTTTCCAATTTAATTTTCCTTTCGTTAACATTGTTAACTCTACAATAAATGTCTGCACTGGAATCGGACCCATAACGAAAATATTACTTGGCCCCGCAATATTGTTGTACCGGCCCGAGAAGGTTTGTTTCATTTAATTATTCTGTAAGCCTTTTAATTATTGCAGTGGATTCGCCCAGAGCTTAGTCTATTAGGAACGGGCCTTATCGGCACGAATGCTCAAATAGATATTGTTATTTCTGAGACCACAACGAGTTTTGTAATAATCGAAATGTTTCGCGCGTGTGTGTGTGTATGCGTGTGTGAATCGAAGTCAGTGCATTGTCAGTCAGCCAAACACAATTAAACACACCCTTATAGTGCTTTTACTGTGGTTTTGAATTAGACTAATAAACACGGTAATCGGCGGTATTGATTTCATCCATCCAAAAATAAACAAAAAAGATAGTAATCTACGTGTACATGCTACGATAGACATGTATTATGTTGAAAAATATCGCGATAACCAGCGACTCGGCTCGTTACAAAGTTTTTACGTATCTCGAGACAAAAATCTCGCGATAACATTGAAACAAGTTACTCGAACTCGGCCTGCTTATAAAAATGTTTGGATTAAGATATCCACAATACGATACAGAGCTTTTGGGACTGTGACAATGGGATCATTGTTTTGTTTTGCGACTATAGAACTTGTCATATGTATTTCTGGTCTCTAAGTTTACTTCAAGATCGAATAATCTGTTGTTGATGTTGATCGGTCAATTTGCAATAGGTTCATATTGTTTGAGTTGCGGTCATCAGCCTGACAGCCTGTATCTTCGAGAGAAATTGACAGAATAAAAAAATCACCGACACGTTCAGAGCGAGATTAATTTCGAATCAATCCCCGTGTATACTGTAATTTAGAGGGCTTTTAGTTAAGAGTGGTTTCGCACATGAGACGTAAATTACCTTCATCGGGGGATAGCCATTATGGGCCCGCGTCGGTATGCGGCGTCGTATCTGAACATCTCGCGATTTGCGAGTATAAGGGCCTTAACAAAAGGTGCCCCCGGTGGTCCTGCGTACTTAGTAGCAAATATCTATGTATCTGTGTATTTATTCTGTTTTCGTGTAATGAATCATGATATCGAAAGCGATATCTTTCAGTTAACTTTACATTGAGTTGGTTACTCTTAACAAAGAGGTATTTTTTTTCTATATCGAATATAAGCAGAGGAGTATATAAATATTATAATTCAACTCTAAAATGATATGTACCTACTTAAATACATTTATATTAGAATTTAAAATATATGTAAATTAAGAAGTCATAAATCATCCACTATCTGATTCCAGGCTGAGTTAAACTGTAACCAATGAAAACGTTTATCGACAAAAGCAAAAGGAGAAGACGCCAAAACGAAATACACGATTATTATTAAATCGATCTTTATATCGGATCAATCAAATTAAAACCTGATGGAGTCTCGGTCTGAGGAAAAAATTAATACTTTATAAATAAAATAACAATAAAAATGATGCGCTCGATCCAAGGGAATATATAATTATGGACAATTATTGTGATACCGAAACTCAATGGCCGATAGATGATTGAAAGGATCGAGACCCATAAACAAAAGGATCGATTTAGGTTACGCAATTTAATAACACTCCAAAGATATTAAAGCTTAACCTTAGAAGCAATTAGCTTTTGAGACAGACAGTGCTCCCGAGAAAATCGAAGAAAAATACGAGGATGAGCCTATTGACATGTGCTTAACGACATTCACCTGTTTATTTTTATTCAGAAAAAGTCAGGAGTCAAATCCGTTTTAGATTCAAGGAGGGTCGCGGAGAAAATTCTATTTCTCTTCAATTTCGTGCACTCTGTAAAAATAACAATAATATTTAAATTTCGAATGTGATGCCCTCTAGAGCTGCAAGCGTTTCGTTTATTCGAATTGATATCACACTCAGTTTTTTTTACGTATTTACAATACCAGCAAAAAATATATTCAATCGTCAAAGATAAATCCTCAAACTTTGGAAAAACATGAGAAATGCTGGTAAACTAAGTCATAGGGAGAGCGAATTAAGACATATTTTCACGGCGTCTGTTATCGCGCAGGCTAAGTAGAACTCGCAGTTAAAATAACAATTAAAGTCCACCTTAAATTTACGACTCAAACTGGCGAAATAATTTAAACGGCGTTAAGGTGAAAGCGACCAAAACGGCTCTTTCAAAAGGGAAACAAAAGTAGGTATTCACTTCCCTCCTTGAATTACATTCGGTCGTTTCAACTCGAATGAATCGGCGGAAGACTCCGGAGGTCTTAAGGTGAAATTTTAATAGTAATAACCAAAGGAAATATTACTGAGGGATATTGTTGATTTAAGCACTTTTGGAGGTTTAATGGGGAGGAGGATTTGATTCATTACGGATGCCTTTTGTTGGGTTAAAACGCAGCTTTTACGTGAAAACTTGTAACCGAATTCTCGTTCCTGAATTTGGCAATGTTTCCCCAGACAGGAATTACATGTGCCTACTCTTAGCATGCTCACAAAGCTCCCGAGACTTTTGAATGATAAATCTGAAAGTAACGACACCGAATTCCGTGGCGTGGAAAATGAAAATTCCTTCCCTATTCCCTTTTTTCTTGACTTTTCAAACGTGGCAATTTGATTTTATTGTTATTAGATTTTTTCGGATTATGTCACACGCCTGTCTGAGGAGGATTACTCCCGCAGCCTCCGCGCTAATAATCATAAGAATTACTCCACTTTATTATGTGTGAAAATTAGATCATAAAATCTCGTCGAGTATACATGGCGAGCGGGGTAGTCTCACTGTTAAGGGGTTGTAGGATAAGAGTGCTTTTTGCAAATTGTCGTGAAGCGCTCTTCATAAAAACTCTATTGCTTGTATAAAGTGGTTGCACTTTTATTTGACTACATATGTGTAAATATCTACGCGTAATTTTATGAATATATTATAAGCGATTTGCATTTCGAATGCTGTGATAAGAATTAAGAATGTACTCGTAGAACGTTCGCGACTTATAAAGGGGTTCATAAATAAACTTAAGAGAAACGTTGTGTTTTAAGGTGGAGCAAATAATGAAGATGTCGTAGTAAAAATGGATTTAAAAGAGTAGCGTATCGAGCGTGGAGCGGCGAAATAACTCGCAATGTTATCGAAGCACGAGCACCCAATCAGCGATTGAAACACACCGGATAAGATTATCCGGTAGCCCTGTATTATTTTAATGAGACTACACGACTGCGCGAGATTCGATACGATACCGAAACGATGAGGTAACGAACCAATAAAAACACATAGGTTTGCTCCAGTATGGACCCTACTACTCGTAGTACATGCGAGTGAATTTTTAAACATTGACATCTTATTTGGCTTACTTGTTAGTTAAATTCCCGTGTAAATAAACTATAACTCTATATAACTCATCAAAATTCACAGTAAATGTCTTGTTGGTAGTTAATACGAAAATTTATATTCCGGTCTAGTTAATGCCATTACCGAATTATACAAAGCAACTATTTCTTTGCATTGCATGCACTTTTTCAGTTTTACTACATTATTATGGTTTAATTCTTTGACAGCGATTGTATATTATACTTTAGCCCTGTGGTCTCTACTAAGAGAAACCATTACAGTGTACCAAAGTACAATTACGTCTTTTTTTCAGGTTGAAGCATCGTTCACAAACTGCACATTTATAAGCGGCACCATCTGTTGGTATTTAAATAAGATATAAACGCGAACCACAGCACAGATACTTGTAAGTAGCATCTTTTTTCCTTTCCCGGGTAGAGTTCCCCTCGGATATATTGGTATTAAAAATGTAAGGGAGATTTATGCGAATGGCTCTAAGCTTTCATTAGTTGTTTCTTATTCGGCATGTCTACGGTCGGTGCGCTCCCTGACCAGTAATTTTTCATTTTGGTGCAAAGTTGCGCGGAACAAAAATTTAAGTGCATATAAAGAATATTAATGTGTCGGCGGTTGATTCCCTCGGAGGCAGGTGTGGGCTATGACTTATCTTATTCCGATCCGCGTCGGGAGGGGAGAAGCGATCTTCATTTGTTATATAAACAGAAGCATCCTCCGTGTCAGGAGGATTCTTTAATTGAAATTAATAAGGTAACACGAATATTAGTCTTCTTTTTACGTCTTTCAGTTCTTTCTTCTTGATACTGATATCGATTCTAAATCATTTTTATATGAGAGATCTTCCTTGCCTCAAATATTCTCGTCTCTTCCACAACTCAACCCAAATTTTCGTCGCGAGCGCCTGAGAACGGAGCCCCACTGTCATCGTACCTCACGATAAAGCTCTGTAATGCTCACCACACACTCCCGCAATCATAAACGGGTGTGTCGACCATATTTCCGCTTGTAATTCCGTATGCAAATTATAACTACAACAAGGAGCGACCCCATTCACCCCGGAGATTTCCAGGCCACAATACTGTGACCTCTCAAAACACTTCCTTGAGGCACCCTCTGAAGATCCGACTCGAATGGTTATAACGTAACAGCCCAGTAAACCTCGGTTTATGCTGCTTTTAAATATTAAGAATAGTTAAAGCATGTTCTATTGCGTACGCCGACATATTTTTTAGGTATTCATGGCATTATGCGCGAAATGCCGGAGACACATCCACATGTGTATACCTATAACATAATCCTTCCCCGTCACATTGAATTATTTCAGCTATACGAGTAAGTAATTCCACGCTGTTAATTATTTGCGAACAACCGGGGGGCGGTCGAGTCGAGAATGTAATTATTATTAAACTTTACGAGATGATTGTCTCACGTTACCCCTTACACTGGTAACGGGGTGGGAAAGGCATAACCCGCCATGATTGTAAGGAAAATCTATTCTGTGTCAACTATGATTGGGTATAAAATAGAGCTGTTTTCATATTAAATGCAGAGTTTGTATATTATGAGCTTACAGGCACATCATATTTAAGATAGAATAGAATATTGTTGTCATAATAGAAGAATACATAACAGACAACGACGCAAATTAAAAGAGAATGCAATTATATTGTTTTGATTGGCATGACATATAAAAAGTATTACATTAAGTTAAGATACAAGCATGACAAGTTACCTGTAGGTATGCTATGTTATATATATATATATCAGAATAATAGACACAAATGTTTGACACTATTGATTTATGAGAGCACTGAATATGAACAGTAACTTCACTTCGAATATCGAAGAGTTTCGCCTGAACAAGTCATTGAATGCTACAGTTGTTTTACGCCCCAAGGCAGCTATGAATGACGGGTCTCTTACCGGTGTGAAATGAGATTATCAAGCATCCAAATATAATATTTACAATTTGAATTCGAAAATATGTTATAAGGATTAGCTTCAGTGACTCTTTACAAGTTTCTTGGAACTAAAGTATGGACAGAGGCAGACCACCATTCTTTGGTTTTCATATCGTTCAGTCAGTCAAAAAGCAAGTAGCATCCAGTTATACATACTGCTAAGTAAAAAAATATTTTAGGGCAACAGAAATCTCCTACAGGTTTAACATACGGTACTTATCTGATTAATATTCGGTAAATATGATTAGTTCTTAATATTTCCATAATGCAAATAATGTGGAGTGTGGAGAACATGCCCGTTCCGATACGGCTGTGCTCGGTACCACCCCGGGGTATGTTGAAGCACGCGCTCAAAGTTTTCCCTAAGAAAATACGGATTCAGAGAGATGAGAATTATTGGGTATATAGCTATTAACATCACCTCCCTCAAAGAGCTTGGGAGCGTATTTGTTGAAATAATAATGGATGTTACATATGTACCATGTATATACCTTACATTGGATGTTCTTTGTTAGGTATGGATACAATTATATTTTTGATTTAGTTCATTATTAACCGACTTTACAATAGGAGGAACTTTCCGATTCGTCGCGATCTATATTTTAAATTTTACTGAAACTACTCTGGCATGAAACATTTTCCAACATCTTTGACGACCCGAATGGCCGAGTCCGCAGTGACCCTGCCACAAAGCCAAGGGTCCCGGGTTCGAGTCGCGGTGGGGGCACATATTTGTTTGATGAGAACGGATGTTTGTACCCTACATAGTCATGGTTGTTGTATAATATTTATCTATATAAGTATGTGCATCGTTGTCTAGTACCCAAGATACAGGGAATCCTAGTTTGGGGCTAGATCAATGTGTGTAAATAGTGTCCAAGGTATTATTATTATTATTATTATTTGCATGTGGTTGTGCGCATCGGCGGATGAATGTTGGTAACTGTTTTACGACAATTGTTTCAAGATTACTTAAATGACGGGAATGTATGGGGTTAATCTAGCTCAACACAGACCTTGCTGTTAGTAATTTTGTAATAATTTAGTCCTGAAATTTTTCATATTTGTATTAGTTAAGCACAACCAAATTTTAAAAGAGTCCTAAAAATCAATCTGTGGGAGTTTCTACGCCCTTCTTCTCCCACTGTGGTCCAATGTAGAGAAGGCGCCAAAATATGACGTTTGCTAAGTATAGTAAATATCTACAGTAATAAAGTACTTTGACTTTGACAAAATTACTGAATGATTTTGCTAAAATTGCGAACAAATGTCGTTTAAGATATGATGGAATAACCCATAAATTTATTGTTACTCCAAAAAATATTCGTTACAACTCTTATTGTAATTGTATATAGTGTTCTATACGGGCCAAGCCGCAGAACAGCTAAGTTTATTAACAATTTTGCCTCTCCAATACATATAGTACCAACATATCAATATATAAGATTTTTTTTCTACACTGGTAATGTCCTACCTGAGTTACGGGACATCCTGTATAAGTATTAGCTACTAGTTTGACTTAAGGACATATTGAAAATTAAGAAATATCGCATAGACGCTTTGTATCTAATCGCACTGTAATTAGGTACATTTCGGCGTCCCTTGTGGCGGGCTGCGCGCGTGTGGTCGCGACGCGTGCGCGGGCGCATGGTAACCCGAGTGACACGCGCAAGTAATCCTATACACTCGCTAGTGCTGTTGTAGGTTTGCAGGCGGTACAGTTGGTCACTTGTGCTCCTACTTAGATATATAGATAAGTTTTGATACATAAAATTGCGATAACATATGTAGGAACATATGTCACTACATTTCTCAGGATTACTATCCTCAAGGATACTGCTTATAGATGACGTAAACCCAAGGTATGAGGGTCAAATCTATCATCTATGATTTTAACAACTGAACAGTGGAAAAACTAACTCGAGGAAAACTATGACATCATTCACTTGCATTTTCATCTCCTGAAATGAAACGATTTCTATTGCCGACTACTTTCACCGAAATAGTTATTGACCGAAATGCGTCTTCAATTAGACTTATTTCGGTCAATAACTATTTCGGTGAACAAACGGCAGTAGAATGGTTTTGAAATTGTGAACCTACCTATGTAAATATCTTAGAACAGACTAAAATTATCATTTTCGTCGACGGCTATCACAAAATATCAACGAATTCTTACTCTATGGCCGCCGGACTGTACCTCACACGTTCATGTCGGGCCGCCCGCCCGCATGCGTATCGGTACGCATAGACCGGAATGGCATTTTAATGCCCTACCTACCATATCACTTATTGTTCACTTAGATCAAGTACTGCTTAGTAGAGCAACCGCAAAGCCGATATCGAAGGATATATCAGATGGCTGCATTTATGTAGGGTTTGCTGACTAATTAGGAGGGAATATGTCCGACCTGATTAGTTGACAGAAAGTGCCAAGATTGTTTTGAAATGTAAAGTAAATAATGGTTTGGAATCTAATTAAAAATCTCTGAAGATTTTACAGAATATATTTTCCAAAGACATCATTATTGAGATTAACATCACAAAGTTGCAGATTGCTGATAAAATGCGAAAGTTGATCGCGGTTGGAACAATACGAAGCAGACAATGTCGCCGCCACGAGTGCCGAATGCTTGCAAATAAAATAAACCAAAGCCGAATAAAACACGCGGAGTACCGATTGGAATCGTCCCAACATAAATCTGTTAAGGCGGCGCTACTCTTTAAGACCTTATCCCTGTTAATTCTTACCGCTTAGTTTATTTGAGCGGGCCAAATGGGCCGCTCTTGTACCTGTACTCTTTTACCGTCGTTTTGCTCCTATGCCCTTTAGTAGTGAAAACGAAACACTAATGGCATCATGTACAGGCATTTTAGGAATGCGTCTATCTATGAAACGTAGCCGTAATCTGCTCGTAGGGCACTCTAGTGGCAAGCAAAACCCTAAGGAAGAAATACTCAACAATCAATATAGAAACTTGGAGAGAAATAGGAAAAGTTGATAAAGACAGTGAACAGGTGATCCCAATACCGAGTTCAAAGATCTAAGATGACCTTGTCGACAACAGTGAAAACACGCGGTTCGAACACAAGCAATGTACTGGAAAAACAGAAATTCAAGAGCAGAAGGGAGGAAACTGGTCATCAATAACATGGAAGTGACCGATCGGGCAAACACATATGCTGGTCAATGATAAAAACTGACAAGTAAATACACAGGCGCTGTGTACTCAGCTAATGGATTCAATTGATATGAAAGCTTTCACAATGCGAAATGGCTGCGATGTCCACTTGTTATCGGTGTCGCGATGAAATTATGTTACGTGGAAAATTGTATCAATTTGTGATAATGTGCGTACGTATTTTAACTGTTTTGGTTATGTTAGATATTTACGTGAGTTTTTGAGTCTTGTTAATTCGTAAGAAGTTACTAATAGTTTTGAATAATGAGTTGGCTTGTGTATCACTAATAATATGTAGTTACGAATTGCGAATAAACTGGGGCTTGTTTAAAAATACCAAGTGCGAGTCAAACTCGCGCACCGACGATTCCGCACAAATGACATAATTTTTGTAATTTTATGGATTTCGGCATATTTTTTCCTTTTCTTGTGCTATATAACCTTCCTTCTTGCCAAATTTCATGATTCTAGGTCAACGGGAAGTACCTTATAGGTTTTGATTCCCTTGCAGGTATCATGCAAATTGAGCACAATTGTGACTTAAATGGCGGTATCTTTTGATTGACCTAGAAGTTTGATTTTCTCCAAGGTACTGAGTAAAAGGGTCTTTACATACGGACAAAAGAGTAATCCTATAAGATACGGAACCCTTAAATAATTGACTAGATCACAAATAGACACACCATATTTTTCAAGCCTCGCTCATCGTCAAAACAAAACAAAATGGCCGCCCAATAATCCGTGAGTTACGTTTGCTGAAATCCTTTAGCATGCAATAGTTGTCTATCACGGGCATTGGTCGGCCATAACTCAGCACTTTGCTAGCTCCCACCGGGCAGTGCAAACAACCCGCCCCCAGCCGGTAACGAGCACCCGGGCGATGCGCAGGCGCAGATACCAACAACGACGCATTGTTGCCGCGCCGCGCCAGCTTTCGCACCATTGTGCTGAGGAGGTGTGCTGCGAAAAAATCGGGGAACGATCTCTGTTTGTTTACTCCGGAGGTGAGTTATGGGCGAGCGATGATCGCGCTTCTTCTAGTTCTAGGTTTGAGTGGCTGAGACAGCAGGTTTAGGTTGAGCATGTAATTAACGTTGGAAGATTTCTGAATATCATATTTTGACTCTCGGGATAACGAGAAAGTACTAAATTAACTTATTTGAAAGGTTCAACAAGTAATTGAATTTGTTGATGCTTGCCAGCTCTTTTCCAGAGCAGGGCAGTCAGTTTTGTATCAATATACTCTAGAGTACTTACTATAGTTTTGAATAAATTCTCTATACCAATACCACACAAGCGCCAAAATCTTGTGTATATCAAAAAGAAACAAATTGAAAAACATCCTGCCTTTAGCCACCTCTCAGATGGAAGGTGATCTACGCTCTCACCTTCAATAGAATGCAATATGACACCTATTTTTCATCCGCTGCAAAGTCTATTTACACGATGCGAATCGACAGAGGTTTATCATCATAGCATCCTTTCACACAACCCTTCCAGCAGTTATCTGATAAGCGTTTGAATGAGAGACATTTGTTTGTTCGTCACCCACTCCAGACTAGTGTAAAAATTGTCAGCGAATGTGACTAGATAAGAATCTACCATTTGTGGCTTTCTGAGGGGTGTCTACAGTAGCAAATCATGTGTGTTTATCTCCGAAGGTCTAGGTTTCATGGAATATAGTTTTGCTTAGACCAATGTTTGGAAATTTGATTTCAGAAAGCAAGAGAAAAGCTGGTTAGTAAATATGTATCATTAGTTTGTACATGGCAGAGATGGGCTCTTCGTACACGAGTACATACATAAAGGGACTCGAATGAACCAACTAAAATGCGCGCCTCGCATCGTGCGAGTAACACCTACCAATTGAACGCGGGATGGACGGAGCAGAGATTGCTGTAATTTCTACAAAAAAGTCGAACGGTAAAGTTCGCCAGACACATCGATTCGAAAAAATGTTTCATCAACAATAATTTTATTATCGTAATAACAAAATTACGGGTTGATGTAAACGTGCAATTTCCACTCTTCCATTCATCGGATTAGGGATGTATTCCTTTGGCATTCTGATATTTATCAAGGGGAGAAATGGAACCTTTTGTTGGCCTATAGCATTATTATTTCTCATTTTGTTTTGTTTATTAATACAATTGGCTTGAGGCGAAATATTGATATTCAAGTTTGATGATGACTCGCGTTGCAAATTTTCTCTCGACCTCTTTGTATTTTTATGGATATTATAACAATTGGTTCTTATTCCTTTTGTTACGGGTTCAATAAATTGAATTATGTATACAAAAATATTTCTTCGAGAGAGATTATGAAAGATGTTCAATTAACCGAATATTACAATATTTACTCAAAGGTTAATTAAATGTCGACTACAATGGAATTAAAATGGTTGCCAGGTAAGTGGAGAAATTAGCCCGTTTGACTATTAACCCGAGTCGTGTTTTCAGAACATCATAGCCCATAGCGCACCGAGAATTTCTCATGGAAAGATGGAATGACGTGAATAAATAACTCGCAGAAATATCAATTAAACAATTATGTTGTCCGAATGGAATCGTGTGTAATGATAGTGGTCCGGGTTATAACTCAGACGCATCTGTGTTCTAGAGCTATTTGCACAGAGCACGATGGTCGGCTGTACACTACGGTAAGACTAACATTCTAGATAAAGGGGAAATATTTTTACAGACTTCGATTCTAGTTTTTACTTATATTTACGAGTTCCAATGTCATCTGTAGCCGTTTACAAACACGTCCTGATGAATGTCTTCACAATGACCAGTTAATTGGCTGTATAGGAATTGGTGGTTAAATCAAGCTAGATTTTGGTAATTTACTTTTGAGTTGCAATTATCTGAAAATTTGTTTTCAGTCTATGGTTGGTATACTGGCATTTCGTGTCTCTTGACACTTACCTCAGTTTGTGCAAAAAAAACTTGATTAGAAATTAAGCGTAAATACCATTACCAGACACAGTAAGTACACAGTAGACCACTCGACACAAGCAAATGATATGGCCAGAAGCACTTCATGACAAGATTACTGCGAGGCAAAGTGTTACGGCCAATACCATTCATAATTGGTACAAAATGTTATTTGCGACTATTTCTAATACTAATAATTTTATCGTAATCGTCACCGGTTTTCATAATAAATGGCTAATGTCTAATGCAATGCAAATGTCTCGAGTCTAGCAGCGTGCAGACAGGAATGCAGACCAACCGAGCTCGAAGCATCTAATCAGAGCTGCTTATGCGTCCGATTACTCAGAATCGATTCGGTACAAGCGATGTGAACTAATATCGATTACAACATTTACAGCATCGAAGGCAGAACTTCCTGTAGTCTACACCGTCGCGTCATTGCAAAAAATTATAATTCCTTATGTAAATTTTGAAACGGTGCGACGTTTTATGATCTTTCTTGGAATCGTCGTCTCCCATTAGTCGCTTATAGGTCGTCTAATGTTTCAGTAGAATCCGTGGGTGCACTTACCTTTCTCGTAGCTGATCTGCCGCTCCTGCTGGCGCGCGTTGTCCGCGGCTACTTTCAGCAGGCCCTGGATGTTCCTCAGCAAAGTCTCAGTGGAGGAGACCAGGGTGTCGGGGGAGGGGTCCACGGGGACGGAAGGCGGCGTGCCAGCAGGCTGCGCGTAGCTCACAGGCGCGGGGGAACCCTGAGCGGGCAGTTCACGCTCGCCGTCGCTGATGTCACCTCCTGCGGAGACACCAAAATATTTATATTCCGAAACTGCTTATAACCAATTTATGTCTTCGCATTAATTGTAAATCAACGGCCTCATAACTGCTTAATAAGGATCGCTACATGAGAAACCTGCGCAGGAGTCTGATACTATCAATACTATCTGCAAGGAAAGCTGCGTGCGGCATGTATCATTCGAGTCGCAATTATTATTTCTCGCAACATGGGTATTGCGTGGTGATGCGCCGGCGCGCCTTTGAAGCCGCTCGCTAGCCATCCGACACCGAGTGGGCTGTCTCTGCCAGATATATATGCGTGGATACACCGAGAAATAGCTTCTCTGAGACAGACATTGTGACAAACCAAACAGCCTAAAAACCGAACACGACCTATCAAAACACTCTCCATCATAATCAAAGGTTACCCTTTTAATGTCGACCCACACGAGTAAAAAGAAAGCGTTAAAATATGAACGTCTCCCTGACATCTCTCACGGCTCGACATAATCTATCGATACATTTAATTTAACTGACAAGATAGTGAACGTTCATCAAATAATGAAGACAACGTCGTTTCGTCATTGTCGATGAGCACGATAGCACTATAGCGTTGTCACAACACCATCTCCCTAATAAGGCCAATTAAGAGAACGGTCAAACATATCGAGGCCCAAAATAATCTTTAACATCGATATTTAAGATATAAAATCAACTAACATCAAAGGTGGCGCTTGATTCGTTTCAAAAGAACATACCAGAATCTTGACCAAATAAAAAAAAATGGAAGATGTCAAACCGACAAAGATCAAAGTTGAATGACATTGTTAAAAATGTTTCACATACCGACGCTGTAGTCGTGACAATCGTGAATCACGTATAGATGGTGTTCATTGTGCATTAATTAATTTACATAACACATGTTTGCAAGTATCCAAGTATATATGTGCAATAACTCTACTGTAAGTGTACCCATGATGTTTCTTCACGGGCCCTCGTTCGGTACAGTTCATATTGAGATGGATTTCCTTTCCCACGCTATGTCACAGTTATAATGATGAGCCTGTCATAGTTGCAGTAAACAAACTGAATTGTTTCACCAAATTTTGCTATTGTATGCTCTATTTATTTACATTCCGAATCATCGTGTTATGAATTTTCGCCTTTGTGTTGCAAAGACCAGTTAACTTATTTGCCAACTCCGTAATTATGATTGTTCTGTTTGGCTATTGAAAGTTTTAATTAATTAGACAAGACGGAATTATGTAATATATATGTCAAGTTGTACGCTATAATTGCATTGTTTGAAACTAAACTGTAATTGCTATGTGCTTTACCTGATAGCATTTATAGTTTAATGCATTTTACAATCAATTCTATCTACCCTTACTTCCTGATATTTCTATGCTAACTGTAAATTGTTTGACACGAACATTTATTCTTCCGCCACCAGTTTATGATTTTCTCATTATAATTTACAAACAGCTACGAATGCGCTTCTGAGAGAAATTACTGAAGTCTGACTGATAGGCAGTTTTCACTTGATTGATGATCCACCAAGAGATAAAGGCCAATTTCATTTTAATATTTAATAAACAGTTCTCCTTTATTGATGGAGAAGCGTTTTTGCTACATCTACTTACAGGTTAAGAAGCTAGTCACTTGAGCGACACTGAGTAGTCACGTGGGGCAGTTTACGGGTGTGAGTTGAGTATTATGTAGTTTTACACATTTCCGAAGGGCACTCAATAAGAGGATATTACATCGAAGCTATTAGAGGAGTACGTGCGGTGTCTGGAGATCAAGATGCGAGAAACCGTATGGGAACTCGACCAACCACATCAACACAACAATACTCCCTTCTCATATTCACTAATCGTCTACATTATTGCTACATGGTTTAATATTTACGGCTATTTTATTTCCATATTTTCCATGTTTGTGGAAAGCCTACTTGAAATTATATTGTAATTGATCAATCACACAGTCTTTCCTGCTGTTGATAGAAATAACTGTAAAATAATTAGTTCTTCTTAAAGTCCGGAATGTTGATGATTGCTTCCCAATACAATGTATTGAAGTAGCAATTTTACACTTATTATTATAAAGAGTTTCAAGTTTCCAGAATAAAAGGAAGGTGCTTTTATGGCTGATAATTTCCGAACTATGAATGCTGAAGGTTCCAGAGCTATTACTGGGTAATTTCGCTCAGTATTACACGCCGTGTATATTGGACGGGTGATACGAAGTACCACTAGACCATATTAATGCAGTACACGGACACTTTCTTGCTATCTCTGCTCGTGATTATATAGGAAAGATTGACTTATTAATGAGTACACGAACAGCGTTTACACGTGGGGTGTTTTGTAGAGGGACGTCGTATTTTGGAGTTGCAGATTCTCATTTAAGCTAAGTGTGGAATGATAAGACATGATCCTTCTTTAAAAGTAGTTAGTATTAAGGTACTAACTATTGGGTGGTACAGGGTAAATTGCGGAAGGTCTGATGTGCTATAGCTGTCTGTTTCTCCAACTCACTTCCGCACTGTTTTAGAGCCCCATCTTCTAAACTATAGAAGATGGGGCTATAGAATCTATAGCATAGGGAAAAGATCGGGAGGAGTGATCGAGGGTTTAAGAAGCAAGTTCTAGTTTTACTTTTAGCTAAACGTGGCGTTAGCTGTGCCTCTGCCCCCGTGTGGGTAAAGCCTGACGTTTTGTTATAAAGTTTAACCAACTCACCATCCTCCTCGTCCTTCACATTATGGTCCTCCTGGTCGGACAGCGGCGCGTCACTCTCATCCGAGTGCGAGCGCGGCGAGGCGGCGGCGGTGGCTGCGGAGGGCAGGCGCGGGGGCTGCGGCGTACGGCGCGACGCGGCGGAGGAGCGGCCGCTGGCGGAGCCCTCGCCCCGGTCGCGGTCGCTGCGGTCGGTGCGGTCGCGCTCGCCGGACCCCGACTTGGAGAGGTTGAGCACGGGACTGTGGCCCGGGGATGAGCCTGTGAAAGTTTAGTTTGACATGGTGATGATATCCATGCATTTCCTTCAACGGGGACTCCCCGTCGTCTTAAGTGCAACCGCAATGTAATATGCACACAACTTTTATGTAGCCGAGAGTATAAACAGGGTACAGCAGAGATGATGTAAGAGTCAGGAACAACGACATACTATCCAAGATCCAAGGTTTTTGGGTTTGTGTATGCGTGGCCATTGATTTGACGAGGAAAACCATCCAAGCCATATTTTGGAACTGCTCTACTGTAATTACATACATTACATACCATTGTGTGATCCATCCCGTGCTTTGTCCATAGCCATAATACGTTCCATATCACCTCGTTCATCTCTCAATCTGCAACAATAAAAAACGCAAAGTTAGATCAACAAAAAAGATGCAAACCTTGTCTACATACTAGAATCAATAGATCATCGGCATAATCAGACGTCAATCCCAACTTAAGCACAACTGGAAACCCTCATAATTCAGTCACGGTAGCGGGAGCAAAAAGAGGTACCAATAATGCTACTTACAAACAGTTTTATCATTTGAAACCATAAAGAATGCTTCCCACTGAGCCGAGGAGGCAGCACAAAGGCAACAGCACAATATCACAGCACCCCGCTGCGTTTCTTTGTGTACCGTACAGATGGAGACTATGTCTGTGTGTAATCATTTTGTACCCCGACTTTCTTGCTACCGTTACCCTAATTTCCTAGCCTTGTTTGATTGTGAATTATTACAGCTACATTTTGTAAAAAAAAACGCAATCAAAGTTTTTAAAACCATAAAATTACCATCAATGAATAAGAATGTCTTCGAAGAAGGAATTTACAAGTCGGGGTACGAAACCAATTTCGCTCCTTTCAAGGGGTTAATTCGCCACAATTTTTGTTCAGTAATACCTTTGAGCATTTGAATATAAATGACGTCTGAAAGTGAAATGTAACATACATAATAAGTGGCTGCTTTAAGCCTTCGCAGAACCCTTTTTCTGAGCACAGACCAAAGAGTTGAATAGAGAATGGGGGTAGATTTTCGTTGCTCAATAATTTATAAAGCGAATGTATAAAGCGTTTGAAATCAAACAAAGTTGATAATATATCTCCTGGGATTATTTGCTTAGCAATAGTAGATAAAACGATTCTTAAATATACCGCTAGCAAAATGAAGGCAACAAGTGCTGATTTTATTATGTTTATGGCAAAAATAAATGCAAACCAGAGAACAGAACATCAGTGTTCATATAGGTTCTTTCAAAGCTTTGTTAAATTTCACGTGAAGACATATTTGCGTCTCTGTAGCTTCCAGTACTCTATCTCAACCCTCGAAATGGAGTTGTTTCATACTATACTGACGAGTCACGGAACATCGCAGAATTTAATATATTTTTCATTTCCGTTTGCATTAATATGGAAATAATTCTTTATTCACAAAAAACCTCTGAAGCTACAAAAAGTACTTTTGTGTTGGATAACTGTTTGCCTTTGTGTCTGCCTATATTCCTTCGCTATCAAGAAGCCCATTGGAATGGTGAGCATATGTTTTGTTCCAGGCTCCAGAGCGAATGAGGCATCCCGCAGGAATCATCACCCGCCGATGGGGCAGAGATAGCGCCAATATCAATACAATATAATAAATTACTCCGACCGACTTCCTTCGCCTCATTTTATCAGAACAATGTGTTAAAATGATTGATGGTGCTGGTTAAATGTTGTTTTTAAGAGGAACGGAAGGATACCCAATTAGTTTCCATTCATATTCGATTCAAATAATACGAAGATGATACATGAAATTACCTACCTGCTTCTTATGTCCTTGGTGAAAAATAATAATTGCTGGCTGCAGAAAGAAAGATTTAATTCATCCAACAATATCAAAACATAGTAAATCTTTATCCCGAAGACAAGTTTAGCATTCACTATAGAAAAGGTACATGTAACAGTTACGGCAAAGAGGTGAAGATAACACATTTTCCGAAAGGGACTTGACATTTTTAGCAGATCTCCAGTTCATGAAATGGAAGTATGCCTTATGATGTCTCTTCTTAGAGCACTGTGGTAATAGTTTGTTAACAACAGCTTTTGTCTGTTCTTTTATCTCATCTTTATCGCATCTCATATTGATGATATTTTGTAAAATAGTAATATTGTTGATTGAGTGAACTCCACTTGTAGTAAATGAGCAGTTGTGATGCGGTGTCTCACTCTCGCCCAAGCGAGCTGTCAGCGGCAGATCTCTTCAGTCAACTAGTCAAATTATATGGGTAATATTTACTTAGGACGAAATACGAAAAGCTGCTACTTGAATAAAATATAAAACTAGAAACACTTTATTTTTGATATTTTAGCAACCTACTATCTTTTTGGATGACAACATAAAGTACGCACTTTATTAATATTTGGCAAATTATATACATGTGTATTTATAGTGAGCAGCTTTTTATCTGAAATGTTTTAAAATGGAAAAACTACAGACACAAAGTAACCTGTAGCAACCTATTCAATTTTGTGACACTACATAAGGTCCTCCGCTACACTACGCTCGGCATCAGGTTGTACAAAAAGTTGTGGCTTAACAAAACCTAACTTTTCAGACAACAAGTGACCTATAGTTACCACTTAGATTCTGTCAATCTAAATATTATTACCTCACTCCGCTCCGCTTCGAGGTTTTCCGTAGTTTACTTTTTACATTATTTGTCTATTTAGTTAATTTTCGCTAATCAGAATGTATGCAATACCAATCAGTCAAACAGTATTAAATGGTAATTCGAGCAATTACAATGTTTTTGCTCTTTTTATTATTCCCCAAATAATATTATTCATTCACGTGTCAAAACGCAAATTTGGCGACGAATCTTCTACGTTATTCCAAGAGTGACGTGACAACAATCTGATAAAAATGTTTTACGAGTTGTATAGCTATGTTGATAACTTGTAACAATTTGAGCGGAAGTCAAAAGTAAAAACTCCTGCCAGAACGATCGACTGCGATTGGTTGTTACAAGACTGCGTCCTCATTTTTATTGGCTCTTTCGTAATTGGAATATCGATTTTGATATTTGTGTAAGCAACAATAGATGTGCGTGTGTGCTCAAATGACAATGCCCGCTGTAATTACTGAAAGCCAGCGCTATGGTGCTATCCTATCGAGGGTTTACCTTTAATATAGGGAATATAGTTGAATGCTAACCATTGCCATTACAGAGTGTCCACTGGCCTAAACAGATATTCCGGGGCTGCGAGCCCGGACAATGCGCCAGGAAAATCAGCTAGGAGCTCCAATGTGCGCTGATTAGCACTAATACCACAGTGTGCATTACCTAATACAGATCTATGCACTGACGCAGGCGCGCCCCTAAGTCGACCATTAGTGGAGTAAACCCATGCGATGGGCAGGCGTTTGAGACCGACCGCAACTGTACCGACACGGGTGTCCCAAACCGTTCTTGTATGCATAATCTGATTAGCGTACCTTACTACCTTAGTATTCTGACAAAGCTTTTGGTAATCGCTTTGTCATTTACATAACTGCCCTAGAACTAAACGGTCTCATAAGCAGGCAGTCGAATCCTTGAAAGAAACTTACCCAGTCTTAATCTTGTAATCCATTTAACAATTTTTATATTTCGTCAATACTTTTGTGGGCTTCCAAAATTAAGGCCATGAACGGAAATGTCTTTAGACAATACACCGAATTCCGCTATTCTGAAGTCTTATAAGCAGCCATTTGTATGTAAGTAAGCTCATAATTTGCATTCAAACAAGAATCGAATAAGAAAATCAAATCCGGAGAGAGCGTCACAGCGGAAAACTTCGCTCGACACCCGAATCAAAAATCGCTTTAACGCACCCTCCTAGGGATGCGGGGTAAGGGGTGACGGGTGGGGGGCCCATCGGCGCCTCAACATTTATTATTTCAGACATATCACTCACATGCAAAACAAACTCCGTCCGATCCATCACGAAGTTTCCTTCCCCCACTTCCTCAGTTCGCCTCACCCCGCGGCCCTAGCCGCTGCGTCTGACACAAATCGAGTGTGTAAGTATCAAAGTATTGTGTGTGTTGTGCTTTACAAATCTTCAAAAGATTGGGCTGGGCACTAGTCTTCAATGGCGTCGTGATATCTGATGATTAGTCTTGAACGAGAAAGATTTTTTCCAAGACAATTTTCCAGCATTCATGCTGAGTTGTAGATGTCTTGCGAGATACAATAAACTAAAACCGAATGTTATGAACCATCCCATAAGAAAATTAGAAATAATGCAGCCAACATTGCAAAAGTAAACTCATACATCAAAAACATAAGGAGTTCAAACAGAAGAAAAATGAATTACCATAAAGGAATAACTTTCTCCATTCAAAAGAAATGAGCATTTGTACCCACTGAACAGTCAACAAAGCTTCCCCGAAGAAAATCGAGCGAAAAAAAGGCTAAAAACACCTTAGGGGTTACTAATCGAATAAAAAATATCAGCGACCGATGCCGTCGTGTGGGGGAGAGATAGAATAAATTATGAAGAAAATACAAGCAAGGGGCGTTGTTATGAGTAAAAACTTCCAAACATATGCAGATAACGCACTGAGGATCCGCGGAATTATGTGTAAGGCAATATTGTTCTACATCAATCTTGCGGCATGTGTAAGTATGAATAATGTGAACTTTCACCTTTAACAAAATATAATTGGTAAGTGGTACTACTAGCGACGTAATGAGCTGTAAGGCAAACAAATAAAAATAAAGAACAAATGGCACCAACCAATACATTAAGTGTATTAAAACCCAAAGAGATATTGCAAGAGAAATCTAAGCAAGCATCAAAAAACAACGACGAAACAGCACTCAGTATGGAAGTGGAAGATGGAGGAACAAGGAAACGCAAGAATAATAGGAAAGAAGTAACACGATGACTTGTCGGCACTCCCGTCCCCTCCCCAAAACATAAACGTCACGAAGTCATTTGTAAAAATTGCGGCCTCCTAACTTCGCCAATTTTAGAACAGGGATGCTATAGAGAGGTCGTTTGACAACAAAATCCCATAACTGTGTTACCTAGACGCGTTGCGTTGGCATCTTTTATTGCATTTACTATATATTCTTCAGAGCCTCGCTTTTCCATTTTAATAGAGTGGGCGAGTATCAGACATTTATCTTTTGTATCCAAGAAAGAGTTTGGACTGAATGATCACCAGTCGCATATTTTCTTTAGTATAATTTTTCAACTGATTTTAGATAAAGTCGGTAAAGCATAATTTGAATTCAATGACCGTTAAGCATACGGTAAACTAGTGATATTGCTTAACACTAATTAACAGAACCATCTATAGTACCGGCGTAGTTATTAGCACAGATTTATAATAAGCACTCATGATTTGTTACCTATTATCCATGAAATTTTAGTGTGAAATGAAAATGAGCCTATTATTATAGGTACTCGCTGGACAAATAAAGTACCTACGTCCATAATACATGAATCGATTCATTTCACTAGCTTATATCGCAGTTTTTAAGATATTATTATCGTCAATAAGAGCTAATAAGTTCATTACCTATATTTATAAAATGATTCTAATAAAACGCTGCAAGTTATAATGGCCCGCCCGATTTATATAATTACTATTTTGTTTTATTCTTCTTAGTCCGGAGGAGTTTTAATTAAAAAGAAAATTCGAAAAATTCAATGATACAACAAATCTCGAAAATCTTTTGCATAGGAATTTCAGCCTTTTCCAATAGATGGCGTTAGAAGCGGATTTTAGATTTTACTTCGCGATTTATATAGTTATTAATTAGACAAAGGGTTTCGTAAATCTGAGGCGCGATACGTATTATTATACTAGAATTATGATTCTGTAAAGAACGGAGCCCGGTGTTCGGCACCGTATGTGAGGGCTAGTTCTTGATCGTTGCTATGTAGCAGTAGCGTGCACAGAACTTTTTGCTGGAAAAGTAATCAAAAGATTAAATCTAACAATAAAAAAATATGAAAAAATATATCCTAAAATTAAAAAATAACTTAAAAAATTAAATAGGAGTTATAATTTTCATACAAACCTTTTTTTTTTTTTTTTGTTCATATGTTTTTTGTTGTTACATTTGACGTTATGATTGCTTTTCCAGAAATTAAGTTATACTCTAAGTAGGTATATTGAAAAATCTTTTAAACATATTGCACATGAATTTTATGCAGCAAACACTATTTTTACAATTATTAAAAATACGAGGCATCCTTTTTTGCACACAACGGTCAAACCAAAGTAGAGTAAAACGCATAAATGTGATCATATATAAACTATGAAGTTGGTGTTGCCTGGAGAAGATGCCAAAATATTCGCTCTGGAGAGAAATGTCCGCTCCGGTCAAGAGGGTTAAGGTTAAGCACCTACCTGCGCCGTGGCTTACTGACACTATCAAGGGTCTGATGGCCAAGAGAAACCGTGCCAAGAGGAGATATAAGTTGGTTCCGACTGATGAGAACATTTTAATTTTCAAACGCCTCCGTAATCTTTGCACTCGTCTGTGTCGTAATGCCAAACGTCGTCACATCTACGAGTGTATTGAGAGCTATACTCCAGCACAGGTTTGGAAATTCCTGAAGACTCTTGGTGTAGGTAAGTCTCAGGACTTGGCTGCTGGAAATGTCGACTTTAACGGTCTCAACTATTTCTTTGCCATCCCCCTTGTCGTGATGGACCCCCTCGTTAAGGAAGCCACCCTTCGTAACCTACGGTCCAAGACCACAGCCCACAGTTCACCCTTCAACTTTAACCATGTCGGAATCGGCGCAGTAAGGAGGGCAATATTAGCGATCTCTTCAAAGGCCATAGGTGAGGACAAGATCTGTTATCAGATGATAACCACCATCATCGATGAGCTATTACCTATTATCACCCACATAATGAATGTGTCGCTTGAACAATCTTGCTTCCCCACTCAGTGGAAACAGGCACTTGTGATTCCCCTACCTAAAACGTCCAATCCCGTCGCCTTTAAAGAATTCCGTCCCATATCTATTCTGCCTATCCTCTCCAAAGTCCTGGAATCAATTGTTCACATCCAGTTCTCCTCCTACCTTTCCTCAAATAACTTATTAAATCCCCATCAATCAGGTTTCAGGCCGGGTCACAGCACTACCACGGCTCTGCTTAAAGTCACTGACGATATTCAATCGGCTATGGATCAGAAGCAGCTTACGGTCTTTACACTGCTTGATTTCAGTAGCGCCTTCAACTGCGTCGATTTCGATATCCTGGTTGAAATTCTAAAATCGCTTAAAGTCTCCTCGCACTCGGCTCGCTGGTTTGACTCCTACCTGAGAGACCGCCAGCAGCGCATTAAGTCTGAGGAGATCTCCACGGACTGGTGTGAGCTCTCCACGGGTGTCCCGCAGGGTGGTATCCTTTCTCCTCTCCTCTTCTCAGTATTCATAAACTCCATATCTGACGTTCTTAGTTCTTCTTATCATCTCTACGCAGATGACCTCCAAATATATCGGCACTTCTCTCCGTGTGATGTGAAACTGACTGTAGAGGCGTTGAACGCTGACCTCGACAACATCAGGAAATGAGCTATTTCATATGGGCTGCAAGTCAACCCGGGAAAATCTCAAGCCATGATTATGGGTACACGGCATTCGCTTAACTTGCTACAGAATTCGCCCGTCGATCCTTTATTGTATGATGGTACCATAATTAATTACAGTGAGAAAGCTAAGAATCTTGGGGTTATATTTGACAACTTGCTGTCCTGGTCGCCCCATGTTTGTGAGGTCAGCAGACGAGTCTTTGCGTCATTTCACTCCCTCCGAAGATTGCAGTACTTCCTGCCACGGCAGACTAAAATCACTCTTGCTCAGTCCCTTCTACTACCTTTAATAGACTATGCGGATGTTTGTTGGGCCAGCGCGAACGAAGAACAACTGAACAAACTCGAACGACTTCAAAATCTCGGGATTCGGTTTATCTACGGGTTGCGCAAGTATGACCATGTCTCCCAGTATCGTAAGGAGCTGGAGTGGCTTCCGATCCGTCTTCGCCGTGACATGCACATTCTCTCCTATCTGTTCAATATTTTGCGAAATCCCCGATACCCCACATATCTACGCCAACGTTTTGACTTTCTTTTCCCCAGGGATAGCAATCCGAGATCCCACACGGTGTCTCTCCTTTCAACTCCTCGGCATAACACTGCCGCTTACGAACTCTCGTTTAGGTTAAGGGCAATCCGACTGTGGAACGCACTTCCCTGCGCTATTAGGGAAAGTCCCTCAATTTTCACTTTTAAGAAAAGATTGAAAGTGCATTTCCTTTCTCTTCCGTAAATGGTACCATATTTATGTAGGTATATGTATGATTTATTATAGTTTATGTATGTTCATGCTATACATTTTATTTTATGTAGTGGAAGTATATATATATATATATATATATATTTATTTTATATTTGGTATAGTTTATATATATTTTGAAAGTAATTTGCGTCCGTATGTATAGTGTTATTGCGAACTAGGACTTTCCTGTATAATTAACTCTCCTGTCCTGCCTAGGTTTGCTGGAAGAAATCTCTTTTTAGAGATAAGCTCGCCTTTGCTTATTACATTACTTTTAATTGTCTGTAACTTTATACTATCTATGCAATAAAGAATAAATGTCGAATGGAAAAATCTACTCTATAGATTCCGTTGTCTAAGCGGAAATGTCTAACCAAAATAACCAAATTCAGGGGCGACAAAAAGAAATGGAAGAATGAGCGTTTCTTTGCGGGGGAAACAGGAGACAGTTATTTAAATTTGAATAATATAATATGAAAAAAATTACATCACTTAATACCATAATAAAAGTGCACTAAGCGACCGCGGCATTACGTTTTCCAAATGCGAAGAGGGACATGCAAATTTCGGTTATGAAACGTGAAATGAAATATAAAATGCGTTCGGTGGAGAATAAAATATGTCTTTGGAAGCTTCTGAGCTCATTACGATATTAGAAGTACGTGAAGAGATTTAAGTTGTCTTCGACGCTACTGCATAGACAAATGATGCTTTAGACTTAGTTTTAAGTTTCAGGGGCTTTCATGTGGCAGTTTAGAATAAAGGATCACAACGTAACTTGTGAACCTTTGCAAACAATTTGTATTTCACAGCACAGGTAATTCAACACAAGGGTAGTAAAAGCATGAATTTTTGACTTTGAACGGCAATGAGGAATCCCCATCGTGGTATTAAGGCAAATGAGATAAAAACATGGAAAGGTGCTACGGCACTCTGAAATTGCATCCTATTTGTTCGCAGCAGATTACAGTAGCGTAACGAGGTTTCGATCGGGTCCGCTCGGGTTATTAGGATTGAAGCTGGCAGCGTCGTCGCCCCGGCCGGCGGCGGCGGCGGCAGCGGCAGAGGCCGCGAGGCGACACTGTCTCCCGTCGAGAACAGATAATTATGCAAAATTGCTCCTACGATTCCTGGGCCCCGCTTTTTTAGGGACATTACCATTATCTGTAATGGGAATACGTTTTGATAATGCTGAATTTTATTGTACGATTATTAGGGAAATGCGAGTCGGATGGCCTCTTTTATATTAGTCTGTTTTTTGTCGGGTGCTATGGGATAGTAAAACGTAATAGCAGAAAAGTGACATCAAATAAATTTTAGATTGCGTTGCGTTGGTTTAGCGGTTTGGGTTTTGCATTTTAGTATAATGTTTCAAATGCCATCTGGCCTGGCCGATCTGGACTACGTCGTCAAACGCTGACCGCCGATTGCATAAATAAGGCTTCGCGGTGCGGCGCATAATGCGACCGCAGATAATTCACGCGCATATCGGCACTGTTCCAATCGGACTGCACTGTTGATGTGAGGTGACAAACCCTTCCGCATGCTCCAACTGGACCGCCGTTGAATTCGTCTCGTGCGTCTCGTCGATTCATTTAATATCTCCTCGAGTAGACGAACCTGCCCTGTGCGCACACGCAGGCGCGCGGGTAATGATTGTGATCTCCGACTGATCGCTCGCACTCACCGCAACATGCTCAGAACGAGACGATAATGGCGCATGACCATAGTTCTTTTATTTCTGCCCACAGCACAGAGTTTATGGAATCAAACGTGGTCATGTTTGTAATTTTATTCGATACTTTCGAGAGATGGTTCGAGAAATCACCACTATCTGTTATCCCGTTTAATTTAAAATCAAATGCGAGGTTCGATAAATAACGCCGAATATAAACGCCTGTCTCTTTGGGAGATATGATCTAGAGAACAAACACGGTATCAGCGTCAGTTTATCTCAACCACAGACGACGCGAGCGCTGCATCGATCATAGTTTTGTCCACTCCACTGATAAGTTCAACACCTTCCACTAGATAATTGATATTAACATTAACTATATCCACGCGAGCGAACTTCGTTAATATATAAACTGCGTGAATTGAATGTCTGTCTATATGTTCAGTAAGATAATTGCCTTTAAGCGAGCTCTATCGGCAACCTTTATGTTCGAAATACAAAATTAGCTGCTCCCAGTCAACCGTAAAACGTTACAGAACGTAATCATGTCCGTATTCATAATAAATTTTAATTATCATAAACACATAACAGTGTTATTGTAACTAGACCAGTCGCAGATTAACATCAGAATAACGATAGCTGATAAAATCTTACTTTCGCTTGAAGTCGAAGGGTCCCGGTGTGGGAGAAACAACAATATTGGTACATACAGCAAGTGCAAATTAATTAATGTCCACGTTTTCAATGCAAAGAATACAATGTCGACAAAAAAATAAACAATTACCGAAATTAGAAGCAAATATGTAACCAAAAAAACAGAGCCATCTGCCGCAAATTCGGTCCATCAAAACACAGGACATCGCTTTTGGCAGAAAGTAAACAGAAAATATAATTTACAAGCAATTTGCCGCGGATATGTCCGCAATCAAATTGTCTCGTTAATACCGTGGTGCTATCAAAACATTTGATTTGTGGCCAGCGGGTTAGGGTTGTCTGGACGATTGTAAATTGGTTGAGTGGAGTCAATGCTTGCTTATGCCACGATTTATGACAAGCCGATTGCTGGCACGAATGGTCGGGATCTATCTTTTTCTATACGAGTTGTACCACAATTATGTTGTTAACCACTGATGTTTAGCATGCTATTTACTTGCCTTAAAAAAAACATTTTATTCAAAACGTTTAATTAGTGCCAATAGGTAGAAAGCGGAATAAGACTTTCGACTTTTGACAATTCCATATAAATTTGTATGGAGTTGTCAAAGTTTACTCGAGTTAAGTCTTATTCCGCCTGCTAGAAGGGACACTTAGCTCGTTTTCTTAGCTGTCTAGCGATTGTTTCGGTGGCAGGACTCTTATATTTAGGGGGTCCCCAAGGAGCCCAGATGACCCTTACACTTAGGGAAAATCGATACAACCGCTAGGTGGCCCCTGAAAGAAATAAAGTGTCCCCTAAAAGATAGGCATCGTTGGTGAAATCGGCCATTAGACTAGTATGCAAATAAATGATGACCGGTGACCAATTTATTTATTTATTGTATATTGGGAAAACCAACAGCACATTATACATATATACAAACAATAATAAACACAGAAGGCCAATAAAAGGTTTTCACGTGTAGAGACATGATGAAAAAAGGAAAAAATACATATGAACTTAGTATCGAACTTCGCTTACATAACGTAGTTATATAACAATAAATGAAAATTAACTCAGTGGGAGCATGCTAAGTACTCAGTCATTGTTAGCAAATACGCCGAAGAATTCTCCGTTCAGCCGCTGTCTCGCTGAACTAACACTCGCGCAGAATAGGTCAATTTCAAATCGCCTACTAAGCTTATTAAAATTGTCACTTGCTCGCCACATAAATGTATTTTTCCGATAATAGGTACCAGCAGGAGGAATATAGATGAGAGGGGTAAATCGTCAACATCTAGAAGGAACAATCAAACTTATTTTGTTTAGTAAATCACGGCAGTTGATATTATTTGTAGTTATTTTAAGCAGGATAGATAAGTCAGCGATCTCACGTCGCTTCATAAGAGGAAGAATATGAAATTGTTAACATAGGTTGACGTAATTTGATGAACGGTATTTTTAAACGAAAGGTATTTGTTGAATAAACTAACGACATGCAATATAAACTGCCAGTGCAGAAGTCTGCCTCCTTTTATCCCGAATAATATAATAATAATAATATAATAATACCTTGGACATTATTTACACACATTGATCTAGCCCCAAACTAGGATTCCCTGTATCTTGGGTACTAGACAACGATACACATACTTATATATAGATAAATATTATACTTAGATAGATAAACAACCATGACTAGGGTACAAACATCCGTTCTCATCAAACAAACATTTGCCCCCACCGGGACTCGAACCCGGGACCCTTGGCTTCCTATGCAGGGTCACTGCCGACTCGGCCATTCGGGTCGTCAAAATATGTAACAATGATATTTGTAGCAACCCTGCGAATCTCCCGCACTGCACCCCCCCCAGCCTCGGGGCTCGTGTCCACATCCGATCTCCCGCACTGCACCCCAGCCTCGGGGCTCGTGTCCACATCCGATCTTCGATTGAACGTCATAAGCTATTCATTTGCTACAAAACACATCTGAATTGCAAATTCCAAAACCTTTTGTTTGTAACCGACATGAAAAAAGTCGCTTAATTTGACACGCGACGGGGATGGCCGGTTTCTATGTATATTTTTGCTTTTGAATAAAACTGTCGTTCTTCAGCTAGAAAATCTAGTAAATTGCCAGGTATCCTTGATTGATTTATTGTTGACGAATAAAATTATAAACTGTTATGCAATGAGGTTCAATTGTTTATCAAAGAACGCCGTGCATTTCATTTAAGATTAATCTGCAGTCTTAGAAAACGAATATCCGAACAAATACATAATTATGCATGAAATCAAGCAAGCCCTATCCGAGTCTGAAGCACCAAACACGAAGGAAACCCACTAAAAATGAACAAACCGCAATTTATTCGGTTGCCGCGTGGAAAAGTGCTGTTTTCCCACTTGTCGATTTATGCGTCGGCACACTCGCTCGGAACACTCGACTCGCACTCGGAGCCAAGTCAGCATGCAAACACGTACTTTTTATTCGTGTTCTGTAATTCCCCCTGAAAGCTGCGATTTGCATAACCAACAGGGAAAAGGTCAGGAAGCGAACGGAATGGCAAGTGTCCGTTTTGATGCCCAGTCAGCAGCTAGGGCGCGTTCGCTCTGGCGAGTTTGCTGGAGAGATGCCTGCGAAAAATATGAAGTCTACAGCTGAAAACCAAAGAAACTACAAATAAATTTAGCCCATTAATGTCCCAACTGAGGGTCACAGGCCTTTACCAGGATACGAGTAAGATTAAGCCATATTCCACCACGATGCTCAGGTTTGATGGTGGGGAGGGGATGATCGCGACCACTTCTGGAACGCCCTGGGGTACAACGCTGGCGCGCGTTGTGCCCCATGGGCTTTTCAGAATTTCAAACCGCTCAAAAAGCGACACTGCGTTGTACCACTGTAGGCTTTTCAGAATACGCAGCCGGGACCTACAGCTTAACGTGCCATCCGAAACACTGAACGTCCGATAATGTACTTAATATGAATTAATTATCGCAGTGGTACATCATGGTCAGATTTCGAAACTTGCACATTCTCTATGAGAAACAAGCGTGAAACCCATAAGACAAAGGATTAATATTTTCAGAAGAGACTGCATTGCTTCAGTCGAGTCAAGTAACAAGTATAGAGGTCTACGTGTCATCTACGAATGAGATGACGCGAAGTGAAGGCAGCACAGATGCTCAACCTCAGCCGAGAGATGCATATTCATCAGGTGCCGGCGCCACATGCAAATTGGGATTTACACTTTGTAATGAATTCTTTTGATCTGCGAATTCACATATTTGATTTACCCATCGGTGCGGCGGCCATGACACCGCGCCGATTTAGTATTCATAGATCCTGTGACCATCTGACTATGATATTTGTTTTTTAGGGACCCAGCTAATTATGGAAACCAAATTATGGAGCGATGAAACACAAACAAGGGCGTAAACAGAAAATCGGCGCTATTGAGGTAAAAAGATGTGATCAAATACGGAAGAAGAAAGGTATAATGAAAAAAGCGAAGAAAAAGTTACCTAATTACTTCACCAATTCCAACTCGCCGGTGAAAAAGAAACGCAGAAATGACAAGACGATGACAAATGAGCCTCGGTCGCATCCACGGGTGGCGGAGCTCATCAAAATTATCCCGCAGTTAAAAATCGCGTACACAAAAACGGACCAGGGAAAAAACACTGGAGTCGCCGGGTAAAAAATAGGTATTGGCAACATTGATTGATGTGTACTAATAGGGCGCGAAGGAATGATCCTCGGCGTAATTAAAGCAGGAATGACACCTTCTGTCAGTAGCAGCACCAATGTTGCCAGCTCGGAATAGAACGGTCACGCCTATCGAGAGGAAGTTGATTAGTGTTGCAAACTTCTCCTGTGTAATGTTAAAAATTACTGAGTGAAGGCAGCTAATTGACTGCTGCGTGCGTTGGAGACGACAATGTGACGACATGATTTTATGTCACGCGTCACTTGAACTGATATGTTGAACAGAAATAACTACGAGATTCCTTAATATGTAATTAGGAAGTTAACAAAGAAATAGGTTAAAGAAAATACATAATGGAATTCACAACCTCAAACTAAGAAGTTACTTACTAACTAAACTAAACGAGTACCTTAAGAAGTTAGTACAAACGAGTACATGCTATACATAACACCAAGTATGTAGAGAAAGATTTTTTACGACTATGTTATAAAACATGTAACCTTGAAAGTTGTGAAAAAATATCAAATCCAAAATTTTAAAGGAAGCATTAAAAATGAAAGTGTTATGTGGAAGTGTAAGCAATCCGGTGCAAAAATACCCTTTTCGCGAAATACCCGGACAAACTCGTTAGCATCGGCAACAAAGGGAGAGCACCTACGCCTATTGCGGCAGATGACTTAGACATTTTTCGCGGCGGTTTCCCTTACGATCTGTACATATCATTAGTAATGCAAAATAATGGGATACGGACACCTCGTGCCGTTTGCGAGGCAATGATTAATGCTACTCGTCATTAATTCTTATTTTTGATGAGAAATTTGACTTGGTATGCTGTCAGGCGCCGCCGGATCCAGATTAATATAGGCTGACGTTGCAACTTGTAATATTATCACACCAACCAACGCTCCCGGTTCGCTGCTCCTTTAAAACTGTTTAGGGGCGCTCAACGATTGCGTCTTTATTATTTGTGTGTTATTTTATACAGATTCTACTGAAAACTCTTACCAGAGTGAAGGTTCTACTTAGAATTCAAAAATTTTGAAAGGGGACTTTTTGTTTGCGACACAGGTCAAAAGCAACACAATGAATAGTTCGGTTCACCGTCAAATCTAGCGGAATAGTTTCGGTCATGAGAGGTCCAAGCACAAAGAGCTGGTTCAAATTCCTGCGCAACCACATCGAGGACACAAACTGCGAAAGTATTCGTGGGGGATGAGGGTTGACGATTGCTGTGACGATGACGCAGCGCCGCCGCCGGCTGCCGGCAACAACGCAGCCCTTTGCATATTAGCCCAGTGAAAATCAAAAGTCGTTATTAATGATTTCACGGCATGACAGTCTAAATATCTCAGTGAAGCCCTACGTTCTGAAACTTCCAGAGACATTAATCGATCTGCAGCATGCGGACGCTAATTCCCGGCACCCTACTGAAATAAATGTAGCCAGTCAACCAGATGTCATCAACAGTATCATATTTCATAACCAAAGAAAAAGGAAGAAAAATCACTTAAGATTCAGCGCGTTCAGCTCCTTATCTTCAGAATTCAAGAGTTCATTTCATAGTCATTAATTTTGCGCTTTCCACGACTATTTTATCAAAACGGATGCGCGATTCTGTCGCGTGTCCCATTAATCAAAAGCATTTGTTTACAACGAAGGGATTTTGATTTGATTAAATTAATTCGCAATATCCTTGATAAATATCACCCTCGGTCTCCGTTTGATCTTGCGCGAAATTAATGGTGGAGGATTCAATCAAGCAAATGTTGCCGGCAGAAATGCAAGACGACGAGCCGGCGACTTAAGCAGCATCGGCGACATATTGGAAAATATTTGACTGAGAGTTTGAAAAAGGAGGATGCGGAAGAGCTAAGGATCAACAAACAAAGCTATCAGTATGTCCGGGCGGGCGTGAGGGGTGCCGGAATGAGTAACGAGGGCCGTCACAGCGATGTGTGCCGATCCGACAACCGAGCGCGGCCCGCACCGCGCCGCCACCGCCGCTACCGCCCCGCCGCCGCCCGCCGCCGCCCGCCGCCGCCCGCCGCCGCCCGCCGCGCCGTCGCGTGAGAGGCTTACCCAACGGCACATGACGATTAATCGTACCTAATTCGATCCAAAACTGAATTAAGGCGGACAATTGCAGTTGTGATCCAACCATTTGTTTGAAGTTCCACCTAAATCTCACAAAGATGGTGAACCCTAGCTAGAGCTCTACTCTCTAGATCCCATAATCACTGATCAAAACCAGTGTGCCAAAACTCAAATTAGTCGAGTTGATTTGGAGCATAAGACACAATAAAGAGCGCTTGAAACAAAAGGAAATCAAGCATTAATAGAATCGCAAGCTCGGTAAAAAGAGCAAACAGTATAAATCAGAGATAATCCTGTCAATTAATTGGACTTAACATTAAGAACCGGTTCGAGAGCGCGAATTAAATGATCGGAGATAAATCGAGACAACAGATAGGAAGCAAACGACTCGGTGACGACTTGACAAGGGCATTTAATTTACGTGTAAGTACACATCTCTGCAAAGTAGCTTTAATACCTATCTAGGTTGTTATGTGTGTGTATTTTGAGTGGATATGGGAAATGGTTCATTCAATGAAATCTCTTTGGAGCATAAAAATACTTGTGATTATAATTATAAGTAATTGATGTCATTTTAACAATCATTCCTAAATAAGTGACTTGATATCAGTTTTTTTTATATTTAAGTAGTGGAATTTACAAACCTAGCGCTTAGAATTAAATAATGAAGTGGATTTCTGCTGTCCGTATGTTCATCCATGTAATTTCTTTAAAAACTCGGCTAATCCAGGGCTCGCGGTCGGACGATCGCCAGTTGACAGTGACACATCGGTACACGGCGCACCGTCCGACTGTAATTCTACCCTCACAAGCCTTACGAGCTTACAACACAAATAAGACCCTCCACTTTCTCACTCAAGCATGTTTTATACTCCTCCTTTAAATAATGAAAAAAATATTTCGCATTCAGAATATCAAACATATTAAAACCGCACTGGCAGCCACTTCTAAATACAAGTCAGAAACGCTCAAAGAGGGCCCGCCGATCAATCACCATCCATTAAACAAGGAAAGAAAAGCGCTTTCCCCACCGATTGGCCCTTCGATATTTCCCGAATCGGCCCAATTTACATGAGAGCCGCATTTTCCAGTCCCGCGCTGAGATTAGCTCCGACTCTGAATGAGGTTGATGAATTGTCGGTGCCCGCAGAGCTGGTGGCGGCACCCCGGACAGGGGATGAGGGGAGCGGTCATTTGTTAAAAATACACTCGATCCACGGATCTAATTGTCTCCTCTAATTTCACACCCGCTGCCGTTTATTGGACCTACGTGCTCTCGTTTTAAATGCTTCCATTGCGTTTGAAATTGATCCTCCTTTGTGAGAATTTTTAATTAATCGACAATTCCATTGTGATGTGATTGCAGACCCAGTTGATGATGGCTAAGGTGAAATGAACACAAAAAAACAAAAGAGACACAGAAATAAAAAACAAATACTTATAACAGGAAACGTAAAGAGATAACGTATCAGAGTATCAGCCAATTAGGAATCAGATTTATTTAACCATGATTGAACACCTTTGTGTCGACGATTTTCGGTGTCAGAATTCATATTGAATTATTTTGTTACAGTGTCGAAACCTTTAGTCAGAGCATTAATTTACTAGAGGTAAGGGTCTGCTCTTACCTTTCGAGGTGTTTAACGATGTCTTCGTAAGCAGCTCTACAATTCTCCCAAATACCAGATCTGTCAACAAAGAAAATAACAACAGATAGAAAACATGAAATCAATGAAAACTGAACTAAACTTTGGACATGGTGAAACTACCGAGTGACTAAACACACAAATTACACAAAATACAAAATAATGTCCATGAATGAAACAAAATTTCAACTTTTCTTATTTTATTTTTCAAGTTTCAAACCTAACCGATTTCATAATGAAAAGAAAAAAATAAACCTTGTCTAGCGAAGTAAGAAATCTTAAGAAACTTATTATTTGAAAAGATGAAAAAATACTTTGTTGCTGAAAGGGTTTTGAATGCAAAGGAATAATGATGAGCACTCGATATTAAATGTTCCGTTTCATTAAAAGAGGGGTTGGTTGGTCTAACTCACCCATTTAAATTAATCAAGTTTTTAAAACAATCGTTTATACTTGTGTCGTGGGTACTCATGCATGATGCTCGAAATTGTTTCTCGATTACTCCAGCTCTTTGTTTGACTTCTTTAATTGCTTTTCTTCGTCGTCTTTAGAAGTTCGTTTTGTTTTTCACCTCTGCATATCGAATAATTACGTATCTTTCTTTTGAGTGATTGTTTTGAACAAACTCTTGGGTCATCTTTAGTAGATTTTATTTCTTTATTTATTTTTGGTAGAATTTCTGTGCCATTTGTTATCTTAACCCCTCAAACGTGTTCGTCTGGCCTACGGATGAAGACCCGTTATAGGTTTTGAATTTTATTAAAAAAATAAAAAAATAAAGGTTAAAGGTTAAATGCTTATGACGTGTCGCCGACACATCATATTCAGTTGCGTTAGGCTACGAACTTGCATCATAAGTCAAGGAACTGAAATCCCAGCAATATGTGCCTCACAGGCAAAAATAATAAATAAGTACCCTGAACTGAATACACTATGTCCAAAGTTACTTACGAATTCCCTAGTATTAGTAAGACACCAGCATACACAGTACTTATGATCTTCACGTCTTTAGTTATAGAGTCGCTTTTCGTACGTTGCGCCATATCAGGTGCGGCAAAAGACATGTCAAGATTGTAAGTCTTCCTCCGGAAGTGAGGGCATTCAGTGTTTGTACTTCTTTAACAGGCTTATGGGGATAACTTGGACATTCATTTAACCTGTAGCCCTTCTGACCTGTTTACAGGTTTCTTTTGATTTACTTTACTTGGCGAGTGGTAAAAATGAATGTGACGTGTTAAGTGGATTTCGTTCTTGGTTGATTCTTGTTGTTTTTTTTTCTGTGCGAGTTGCTCTACCTTAGTATTCTAGTATGATTTTGTAACAACTTCAATAGTTATATCACACTTTTTTTTCACATTCTCTCTTACTATCAGGATTAAAAATGGATTGCTACTATAACACACCAGTTTCATAGGATACTAAGAAGTGTGTTTAATTAACCCTATCTCTAGTTTTTAAAGTCATCATTTATCTATGGGTTCTATTACTTGGAAAGAAATGTATTGATTGATTGTAAAACACACCTTGCTAGAGCCTCCATATTGTGCATCGGCTGTCCCTTGATGATGGACCCGTCGGGCCTGGGCACGCCATGATGGGGCATGCCAGGCGACATCAGGGCGTGCTGGTGCATGAAACCCATCGGACCCAGGTGGGTGGGGGGGGCGTTGTACCCGTTGGCCAGCAGGGGTGACTTCTCCATTCGCGCCATTTCTGCAATTAAGGAATTTGTTGAATAGGTGTGATGAATTATATGTTGATGGGATGATGATTTATATTTGCGGAATGGCAATCTGTTATTCCTATGTAATGGAATAGTGGGAACAGCGACTTCCACTTCCTCCAGGTCATTCACATGTAATATGTAAATATAGAAATAAAAGAGACTAGTGATATGCCTATATTGCAGAAAACATCTAAATGCCTGAGCCTAATATGTTAGTATCAAACGATATTCCATTTTTTTCTCACCGCAACCATTATCAATAACAACACCTTTCCCAAACTAAACCAAAGAGCACTTCAATAAAATCGGAGTGAATTCAGAGTATTATCGTTTTGTAGTTACAGTCCTACCCAATAATCGAATCCGTAAAACGGGCGAATCAACAATAATAAAATGAGCAATGAATTTGGAGGCCCCGATACTATTGTTTCCCGGGAACAACAAACAGTTCGCCTCATGAGCAAACAGGGCAGGGGGGTGTTGGGTAAATATTCTTTAAATACCCTCCTCCCAGGGAGGGGAGGGGAGGGGACGGGGGGGGGGGGGTCGCACCGAGACCCGGCGGTCACAGAACCAACCGGACCAACGGAAACAATTAACAAGGTGTCGAATTAAACACGAATTAACGGTACACCGTTAAAATACCCTTTTCCATTGTGGAGCCATTTGCAAAGGATTTCGGGTTCTGATTATTAAGCGTGCGTCTGTCTGGCTTTGTTGCGATTTTACGCCTTTATACAGCCTTTTTAGGATATTTCGCGGGACAAAATTGAAAATCCTATCATTTCGAATTGGTGAAGTATTCTAATTAAAATTGGACTTGTGGTTGACTGCGTGCATCGTGTCGTCATTTTGTTAATGTATGTACAATTGTACATTTTGTTCCTCTGAACCTATCACATAAGTCACTCTCTTCATAAAGGTGATTTTTGTCATTTTCTAATAACCTTCAATGACTGTTAAAATCACCTTAGTAAATGAAAACTGACCAGTTTCTCGAGAGTCACAAAAGTAAGGTGTGCAGTAAGCCTATCTCAGACAAATCATAGGCAGGTAAATACTGATTACAAGTTTACCACTTCATATTCATACACAGTATTTTCAACTAAAAGTTACCCAAGCTTATGGGTTGCTAACAAACAAACAAACCGAACAATATGGCCAATGGGTCCAGAATTAATTGTCTGGGTGTATTTACTTAGTGAGCGGTTGTGCTTATCTTTCGAACCGCAGCGGGGTTTATACCTCACTAGTTAGTAGCCCAGGCTTCGTTTGGGTCGAGATATTATTTGTCCATTTGGATCCTAGCATTACAAGAAACTATATAAGGATTTTCTTTTGATTGTAATCCAATACATAAGGTTAAAAATGTATGTAAGTATTTTCTTATAAGAAAATTCCTATTCATCTTACTATTTTGCATGCGGATCTAAATGCAATAGTTATTATTTGTTAGCACTTCGCTTGCGCTCAAACTCCCTTTTAAATCCCAAATTTCTATATGCAGCAAAAAGCTAACAAAATTGTCTTGTCCAAAAGTCAATATCAGACAGAACTCCAAAAATAATATTTACAAACTTAGCCCGGGGAGACCCACAGGCAAGGAAAGTACACTCGAGTGGTTAACCGCACTTACTAATTATCTAAATATGTGTTAAATCTTTAAACAATTTGCGGTTACCATCCCTTCCTACAGACGTCCCTTTCCTGCCCGTTGGATTTTGTATAGAGTCATCCTTTTCTAATTGGTTAAGTAACAGTGGCCAGAGGTATTAAGTGTGTTTGAGGATAGCAGCGTGAATGGTTAAAACTTCGAAGCAGATTTTAAAACTTGTTTACAAATTGTCACAGTTGATTCCAAAGAGGTTAATTTTGTTCAGGCACTTTTCTAACTAGGTTAATTTTATCCTATTGATCTTTGTTAAATAAAGTTTACTAACCATGACGGATTTCATAGAGCTCCCGATCTGCCGACAAATACGAAACAATTTATTACAAGTTTTATAAAACATCAAATCAGCCGTCTCAAGCAAAAAGCACAGCAGAAACGTGAAATAACCCTTCGGAGCCAACAAATATCCACCGTTTAGCTTCATGACTATTATTAAGCGGATCCACTAATCATGCATTTAAAGAAATGAAACGTCGATCTGATGGGAGACAGCCATTACGGATATTTTCGTCGATTTATTGATCGAATATCGCCTGATTGTCCTCGACAAATGCTGCGTTCAAATTATAGGCCATTATTTGGAATTAGAATCGATAGAAACGGGACCCCAATTACATCACTTATGTGTTTATAGGGGGCCGGAATCTAAAGGTTATTATCATCAAAACCGCTAAAAACTAAATCACCTTCCGTAAGATTTTTGAAAATTAAGCGCCGTTTTCTGTAGCGGCTACTCTTGATATATTTTTTGCTTTTGTTTGTGTTTGTGTTAGATATGACTTATTTCGTTCGTTAGATTGTACGAAAATAGAGCATTTAAAAAAGGCTAGTATTTAATCTCACATCAAAAATACTGATTTGTGCAGCAAAAGAGGGTCAGCAAAAACACTTTTTTGTTTTAAATATTTTATGTGTACTCAAGTTTATGTTTGAAGTATTTTTGTTGTTCTTGCATGTTCAACCTAACATGAAGGATAAAGGGGGCTTCACCTAAGCTACCGCAGCAGTTTGCTCTGTGTGCAAATCAGTATTTTTGATGTGCAGTTTAATATTTCCCTTTAAAAAAGACCATCAATATGCACATTTGTCACAGATAAATATTAAACATGTTTAGCCTTGTTTGTTGTTAATTATTATTTTATTATTCATAAATGCGAAAGCAAACAGTCTTTGGTCATTGGCAAACCCAAAGATAATGGAACCAGCGGTATACTCGTTGAGTTTTATTACTGGCAGATTACAAAATGGCCCCACGAGCGAGCAGCATAAATGATTGACCATAAAGCGAAATGTGCAAGTTGCTGACATTGTAACTTTGCGGACTTAAATGAGTAGCCTATATACTATTCTCTAATTAAAGACAGTTATAGTGGATACCCAATTAATTTGTAACAACTTATGTTGTTGATTGCAACATTAGTTTTATTGAGGTTATAATTCAACTCGGTTTTGTTAAAATCACGCACATTGCACAGAAAACCTTACAATGTTCCAGTCATTTGTATTTTTAGTATTCGTTTTGTTATAAGTAACATTTTAGTAAGTATTTTAGCGAAGCCTATAAACGACGGGTAAAAGGCTGATTCACGAACAGAGAAAACCGAGGAGTGAACCGTATAAAAGTTATCATACTTGTTTTATAAAGTTTTGTTGTAGTCGTAAAATAGGAAATATATCGTAAGTAACTCCTAGACTTTACAGCTCTGACTCTTGGCTTGCAGCCCTAAAGTTGTCCTTATTGACTATAAATCAAGTGATAGAAATAAATTAAGTATTAAAATGCTTGGGAGTTGTATTAAAAAGATTATAAAATACATTGTTTCAATACATGCAGCTAAACTTGACCCGTATAAATTGCTTTTTGTAATTACACTTACGCAAAATCCGCACATCACATGGCACTAAATAGTTGCAACTACTTATTTGTAAAATAATCCTGATCAACACTGCCAATTATTTGGAAAATTAAATTAAAAAGGAAAATTAATAATTACTATAATTTTATAGTTGAAGATTGTTTGTTTTGAATACAAAAATTGTATTTTGGAAACTGACCAATAGAATAATCTTCCAAGTTGCTTTAATAAGAGCTGCAGGTTCGAATCCCGGTGCTGACTATGTACCAATGAGATAAATAATTTATCTTAAGTTCATTACATGGACGGTGATGGAAAACATCGTAAGGAAACCTTCATTACTCCATGCCTGCGGCGATGGGCTAGTCCTCTGTCACACAATAATTGGCTCAAAGTGGGCACGACTGTGCCTCTGCCACACCGCATGGGAAAAGGCGTGACGCCATGTTTTTTTTGTGTAATAATCTTGTCTCCTCTCCCACCATCCCTATACCGGAATCCAACAAATCTCCATCCGAAAACAAAACGAGGAGTCCCGAAAATGATACTCGAGACGGCGAATTAAACGCAAATTACAGCCGACTGAGAAATGGTTGCGTTTACAATAAATACATAATTGCGCAGACGCGTCCAGTGATACGGATGGCATACGATCCGCGAAACAACCGACCCGGCTCTGTGGATAAAGCTAATATTACATTGGAAATTATTGCCTCTTAACCAATTTATACAAAGGACTTGAAAATGTCGCTAATCTGTGGTTCTTTCCGCAGCAAAAAAACGTAATGTACCATTAGTAATATTTTACCCACTGTACACGAACACCTTAAGTCCATGTAAAATGTGACTCTGAGATGTAAAAAAAATAGCCGCATCGCAGAGGTAGATCTTTATTGATTTATATTGATTTATCGGTGACTAACCTTTTATTTATATCTTTGGTGACGTTTAGTCATTTATTGAACACATTGTTCTTACAACGTTTTATTCACCAGTTATTTCATTATTATGTATGTTGTTATTTTTTTTATTGCAGCAAAGTTGCCCTACCTTTAATCTACTGGTGTGAATCTAGCTTTATCTTAAACATCCCGATATATTTCTTAACATCTGCAAACATATATTTTTTTAAGTTTTCTTTACCACTGCAAGAAGGTATACTTTTTATTGTTCATTTGTTTCCGAAAACGACATTATAATTGCGCTGACGTGAACGTCAAAAACTGCGTGTAATATCAATGAAATGAAGATAATACGTTTCAAGTATTATTCTTCATAATTATTATTCTTCTTTCTTAGTATTCTTCAAAAACAATGCGGTTCTACATTCGAATGTTATAATAAAATAAACTGTTTGCAGAAATACTTCCATAAAGCAAACAATCAATAAGGTACTACACAACATGGCTTATTGTTATGTTGGTAGTTTAGGCTAAAGTACAGTCAGCAAGACGTATCACATGTCCGGCAATAATAGTACAATCGCGGACAAAACTCGTCCTACCAATAACTTGAGTCAACACACTGACAGACGTGGATAGGGCCTCGTGTCGTAGACTGGGTTTCCATTTTTGTTAGAAGTCCCATCCTATGGGGAAAAAATACCGCAGAGAAAACGCTTTTCACATAGGATGGGAATATCTGTTACATATTAAGCCCCAAAACGATCGACAATTAGAGCTAGACTAATCTTTAAGAAGGACCATATTTTCATGCCAACTAACTGCCAGTGAGATTCATTATATCATTAATAGGAAGTATTCCATATTCGAAAAAAAGGAATCGTTCCAAAAATCCTCTCCTCCCACGAGTAAAAAATGCTAGTTTTCGGCAACGTTCGCTATTCTGTCAACACATGCCTACCCACTCCGTGTCGCCGCCATAAACCGTTTCATTTGGCTCGGACGAGCCTTATGAACAATAAAACGTGAAGGGCTGGAGATTTGGACTGTAATAAAATATTTGCCCCAACACTCGCTAATCCTGGTTCTTTACTTACGAACGCAATTTGAGAAGTTATCGCCGAAGGAACGTCTTCCCGGATTACGTGAACTCTCTTCGTGCGCAAGTTTGTGCTGACTTAATACAAATGTAGATTTTAATGTGAATGTGAAAACATACTTTGGACTGGGATATAAGAGTTTTAGTACTTATAATTTCATATTGAGTACGAGTTACTTGTGATGAAATAAAATTGTTATTTTCATTGTTAGACGAGTTTATTGTTGCGATAAGAGTTGGAGCGAAATAATAAACTAAAATGTTAGGAATTAGATTTAAGATTTATCGTTGAATTTACCTATAGTTGTCTTATTACCTAAAGGTAAGAGGGTCAATATAAATCTGAGAGTTTTGGAGTAATTTTAATTTTTGAGGATATTTACAAAACAGTATCGAAGACTCTCTTCAGATTTGTTTGACCATGTTGAGCATTATTTGTATGGCTGATCATGAGAAAATCACCATGTGCTATTAATTTGATCGGTAATAAATAATAAAATAACAGGCAGGTTACACTATTTTTATATAGGCTCTATCCGTGTCAATATGTTATCGTTTTATAGGACATGATAGACGTGTGTGGTCTCAAGCTAGATATTTATCATATCCATTTTATAATTACCGCGAAAATTATAGAGAAAGCGACGTGTGGACTCAAGTGGGGAAGACCTTTGCTCAGCAGAGGGACACTATTACGGCTGCATAAAAAAATAGAAAACATACTGGCACTCACAGCTGTATTCCCATATAAGATCACGATCAAGATCAGTCACGCACACCAAAATATAGAGTATACTCACAAGGTTCTAGACCATCGTCTGGCAAAACTCTTGCCCCAAGATATTGTCCAATTAAGCCCCCCGGTAAATCTACGTGCTGCCATTTAACGGGATAGAAGTTTAGTATCGCAATGCTTAGTCTATTTGATGACGCGCTAAATAAAAGTCCCACCCTCACATCCCAGCGAGGGTCAAGCTTAATTACTCGTAAATTGACCGGGATCCAGTTTTATCTGGGAAAAACAGATCTGTGGGGATCCGACGGTGTCCTAGTTGCATCGTTATAGGGCATATTATTTAGCGGCGAGGAAGTGAGTTAGAATATGGATAGGTTTTGTTCAGTGTCGATTAAGGAAACGAGTGGTAGAAAGTGCAATGCATTTTGAAGTGTAATGTCGACTGATATCATTGTGAATTATCATATGCACTATAAAGTCAATCCAAATGTAAATTAAACATTGCTTCAGATCTTACGGAACCAAAACATTTTTTTGTGAAAGTTCACCAAACATATGATACACATGTCTGTATCTGTATGTTCGATAGAGTAGCAAACTAAACACGATCACAATAATATTCACAATTCCCAACCGAAAGAGATCACAAAACGACCAACTCATCCATAAACACTGACAAAAGGCTCCATTGCCATTGTTGCAGAATTAAGAAATAGAAAATATCGAATCATATTTTTATTAATAACCGAATATGGGATGAGTTCGATTATGTTACAAATGTAATGCCGCTCTTCAATAGCGAGATTATCTGTTAGTGGTTTTTTGAACGCAGCTGCTGTTTCCAGCACACAAATTGTGATTGAATCTTTGTCTAGATTCATTTGTCTCATGCATGCTTGGTATTGCGTGGCAGCGCCGCGCCGCGCCGCGCCGGCTACTGCCGTGTTCAAGAACACCAAATTACGAAAATATGAAAAAACGTCACCTCAGGCAGTCTGAGTGAACCCAGTAATGAGAGGTCTCTGAGCACTTAATACACCGACATTTCCTATCGTCAATACGGAGCCAACTGATGTGATGTGTGGAAGAATGAAACATATAATTTGATATCGATTAGAGATGGGCCGGATCCTGGTTTGGCCAGGTAATGGGTAACGGGTACCCGGCATAATTTTTGCCGAATCTGCCGGGTACCCGGCAAAATTACCCGGCATTAAAATGCCTTTAAAATCCAGGTTGGATTGATGTATGAAAAGAAAAGAAACAGACTAGATCCTACGCGTGCCGAAAAACTTGTGTTTTTACGTCACAATCTGCCGAATTTGAAGTTTGATTATTAATTCACTTGACATAATAAAAACAAATTCATGCTGAAATAAATGGATCTCAACTCAATTACTAGTTAGTTACTATAATGATGATTGAATAAATGAGAAATAAAGACTTGATTTAATACTAAAATTTGTAAAAAATATATGTTGAAACAACAAAGTTTTATAAACATTTTCCTATAAAAACAATTAGTTTTTTTTGTTATTATTATTATCCGGCATTACCCGTTATCCAGCATCATTATCCGGTATCCGGCCGGATCCTGAAAAAGTACCGAAACCGCCGGGTACCAGATCCTAGCCGGATACCCGGTGCATCTCTAATATCGACTGGTTGCTCGATGAGTCGTAAGTTCGATTGATATGTAATTGCTCTGAGGCAAATATACAGTTTCTTCAACTTTAAAGAAGGTAGGGGATTAGTTGCGCAATGACATTTTGCAGCTAATTTATTCTTGTTACATTAGGTAGGTGTGTCGTGTTGACTGATAGCGATGTTCTGTGTTGGTAGTAAGTGGCTACGTAGCTACTGCACGGAACAGCGGGTTTAGATTACTTAGATATAGCTAACGAAGAGAAGTCAAGACTCCAATAATAGCAAGCTGGAGCAACCATATTTGTGATTAAAAAATGAAATTCAGTTGGTCTACTTCAACGTCTCTGACGTCGTTCACACAAGAATTTTATATATTTTCTAGCAGTGATGATTCTAGGAGAGAACGCGTGTCGTTAATGAAATGAATGAAGTTATCGATAGTGGTTGACGGTAATACTTGATATTCAAGATTTAAATAACAAAATTGCATGACGATAATCTAACTTAACACAGAACTCGCTTGGTTTGTATTTATTCATACATTCCCATTATTGATAAAAATATTTAAGATTTGTACTAAACTACTTGTACTATTAAAACAAAACCTATTTTAAAAAAGATTTTAAATTAATCTTTGGGAATTTTTATGCCCTTGTCGTCTTCGTCGTCGTCTTGGAGTCGACCAACTTAGAGAAGAAGCAGAAAAAAACCGGCTAAATGCGAGTCAGTTCGATGCGAAGGTACCACCGTACAACGGTAGGGATGGTGTGGAGTGAATAGTTTGGATTTCACATAGCAAAATGATGTTTACAAAGTTATTGGTGCGGCTACTTTCACACTCCATGTACGTGACCAGGTGCATTCATAAGTTTGTATGTATTGAAAGAATTGTTGTGTGGGAGGATCCTTAAATATTAATTTTATTCTGTTTTTTAGTATTTTTTGTTATAGCAGCAACAGAAATACAAATAAAATTTCAACTGTCTAACTGTCACGGTTCATGAGATACACCAGGCTGTATCTCATGACGGACAGACAGACAGACAGACAAACAGACAGCGGAGTCTTAGTAATAGGGTAGCGTTTTCACCCTTTGGGTAAGGAAACCTAAAAAATTACGTGTACTAGGCATATTTGTAAATATCTACACTGCAGTACTATAGAACTTTGACTTGACTTGACTTGTTACCAACATGAAAAATTGCCACAACACCGCATAGTTTCTTAATTGGAGAACATAGCAAGAATTATAATGAAGTGTTAACTTAAAACTTAAATAAACAACGCTATAAAATAGTCTTGAAATATAGCCACCACCGCCGCGACAGCTTAGGGCCAGGGCTTGCACTAATTAAAATACATTCCTTTTTTCTAGTGCAAATGATAATACAACTACGCCATGATGGTTCAAAGGTGTTAGTAATATCATAATAAGTGATGCGCGATGAAATAGTTGCTAACGATGTTACGCACGGAATGCCTTCAATAGGTATTTAGTTACATCCCTGCGAAGCACCGTTTATTTAATTTTAATGTGATAATGATAATGCTCGGTTTAAAATGTGTTTCCTACCATGTGTACTAATTCCTACAAACTGCATTTTTTTCTCACAACTTCCTTTGTATCCTATTTTTACGTCGCGATGCTAATAAGATTATTCGATTTCATAGACATTTGTTGTACATGAAAATTCACATTATTTTATTTTTATATATAGAAAAGGTAAATTTAATAGCAGTGACAGGCCTATGTGCAGAAATACAAGTAAATAATTAAAAAAGTATTTTCACTAAAGTAATAAATAGAGAGGTACATTAATACCTTTTATAAAAATACATATTATAAATAAATAATACTACATATTAAAAACCTGGGTTTGCGCAAGAGAAAGATAATGCTCCTATAGACGACTCTTGAACATAAAGAGAGATGGAGTGTCCCTGATGGCGCAGGGAAGCGCGTTCTACAGATTTATTGCCCTCATTCGGAACCCATGTTCATAAGCGACGGTATTGTGACGTGGAGTAGATAGCATTGAAAGTTGGGAAATCTGGGGTTAGTTAAGATGCTGCAGAGTAAAGTGAGGATGTGAGTGTCGCGACGAAAACATATAGGCAGCCATATTAAACTCCCTGCGGTACTGTAAGACTTCGTCCATCCGCAGTCCGAAGTTGAACCGAATTCCGAGATTTTGAAGTCGCTCGAGTTTTTTCAGTTGCTCTTCATTAGCGCTAGCCCAGAATGTCAGCATAATTAATCAGCGGAAGAAGATGGGATTTGGCGAGGGTAATTTTCGTTTGACGTGGCAAGAAGTTCTGTAGTCTTCTAAGTAAGGAAAAGTGGCTAAGATACGCTTACTGACTTCACTGACATGCTTTGAACAGGACAGGTGGCTATCGAATATCGAATAATTGATCCCCAGGTTTTGGGCCTTGTCATAATAAGTGATAATAGTAAGTACCATTATATACTACAGGTGCTATGGGCGGTTGCTACAGTTGATTTAAAAAGTACCTGGATCTCAAAATCATGGCTGGGACTAACTGGGGTTCACGAGCAAAGGACAAAGCCCATATTCTAATGTTCTCGACTTCAGCGTTTAGTGCATCTATAGTTGAAATCACATCAATTCAGAGAAAATTACGGTAGATCTGAAGTTCCTCAGCATAATATGAAGAACATAAAAGAAACAAAGAGGGAAAAGAATGAAGAGCCCTCTCCTGCAATAAGATCGCACCACTCGATTAAATCTGATTAGGTTTTTTAGGCAGAGGGATGACATATGTGCTTTCTTTTACAGAGAAGGAAAGGAGTTTTCTGAGAAGGTAAAATTTATTACCTGATTACAGGATGCAGTTCGTTAATTGCCTTTCTAATAGCATCGAATCCGACATGTCTGAAGTCGAAAAGAGTGGTGGTGATCGCAGATCTAGAGCGAAGGCTTCACATATGGATTCTTTAAGGGTCTAACACACCAGATAGGCCGGGAAGTGTATATTGCGACTATTGAGATCGACATAACCAACCCAAGTGTCCTGAAAAACTTCCATACCTGAGCAGTAGCGTAATTCTCAACGCACTCGTATTTGTGGCGGCGCTTACGATTCCGTAGGCATTTAAAGGTAATAAAGTTATTTTCTGTCGGATCATTTTTGTATCGACTTTTCACTCGGTTGCTTTTGGCCATTAGGCGTAAACGTAATTTTCATACCGAAGCCAGGAAGGAGCGACTACACTAACGCTAAATCTTTCAGGCCGATTAGTCTCACCTCGTTCTTGCTTAAAACTCCCGAACGTTTGTGCGAGAGACACCTGAGAGATGGAGCGTTAAAACATATACCCTTACACAAGAATCAGCATGCATATAGTTTGGGTAAGTCTACTGAATCGGCTCTCCATGCAGTTGTATCCACAATTGAAGAGGCGATTCAAAACAAATGCATCTGTCTTGGAACTTTTATTGATATAGAAGGTGCCTTTGACAAGACGCAGTATAGCAGTATAAGTGCATCTCTAACAAGGCATGGGGTGTCAACAGCTGTAAACAACTGGGTCACAAACATGCTTAACAAACGTATCGTGCGTCTAGCTGGAGAGTCCCTATCGGCGGAGGTAGTACGGGGATGCCCGCAGGGAGGAGTGCTCTCCCCGCTTCTGTGGAATCTGGTCATTAACGACCTGATTACCAAGCTTAACGCTAATGGATACTACACCGTAGGATACGCCGACGATTTGGTAATCCTCATCACAGGTAAATTTGCGAGCACAGTGTGCAACCTTAAACAAACAGCTCTTCGCATCGTGGAGCGCTGGTGTTTAGAATATGACCTGGCGGTTAACCCAACAAAAACGGTAATGGTCATGTTCACTAACAATAGGGCTCTTGGTAGGTATACCCTACCTAAGCTCTTTGGAACGGAACTCCAGTTAGCAACTGAGGTGAAGTACCTGGGCATAACCTTGGACAGCAAGCTCAACTGGAGTAGCCACATCGACAACAAACTAAAGAAGGCGAGTATTGCTTTCTGGCAGTGTCGGAGAATGGTGGGGAAAAAGTGGGGACTTTCTCCCAACATCATTCTTTGGCTGTACGTAACGGTGATCCGTCCTCTTGTCTGCTACGGAGCTGTGGTGTGGTGGACCAGGACCAAACTAACCACAATGGTAAGCAAACTCCAAAGCTTCCAAAGGCTGGCCTGCATGGCTATCACAGGTAGTATGAGAACTACTCCAACAGCAGCAATGGAGGCCATGCTGTGTCTTCCGCCACTCCAGCTATATATTAAGCAGGAGGCCGCGTCATCTGCGGTGAGACTCAACACCTTAGGACTTTGGAGGAAAAACAGGACCTCACACACCGCCATCCTAGGGGAAGTTTACAAAAAAATTCCCATCTCTATGGCTTGCAGTGACAGAATCCCTAAACAATTTGTTTTTGACAAAAAATACAACATACAGTTACATGAAGACCATCGGGTTGAGGGGCTCGACGTTAAAGAGCTCAGAATTTTTACCGATGGTTCAAAAACTGAAGCAGGCACTGGTTCAGGCACCTTCTCGGAGGACCTAAACATCAAGATGGCCATTCCACTGGGTGCCCATAATACTGTCTTTCAAGCTGAATGCATGGGCATCATCTCGGCCGCTAATGCCATAGCATCGAGAAAGGTAAGAGATTCCTCCATTCGAATCCTCTCGGATAGCATGGCCGTCCTACAAGCCCTAAATAGCAACACTATTAACTCAGGGCTAATCTACGAGTGTCACAAACGACTAATGGAGGTATGTCAACACAACCGCGTAATCCTTCAATGGATAAAAGGACACAGCGGATCAAGAGGTAACGATGCAGCGGATGAGCTGGCGCTTAAAGGATCTAGCTTGACAGCGTATGGTCCCGAACCTATCATCCCTCTTCCCTTCAAGATGGTACGCTCATTTCTGAGAGAGTCGACCAGGAATGATCATGCCACTCTTTGGACAAACCATGAGGAGTGCAGGCAGGCTAAGCTGGCCTTGCCGTCCCCTAGCGCTAGGCTGGCTAAGACCTTGCTTCGACTTAGCAGGCCGCGCATGCGACTGGTAACTGCAGCTCTTACTGGCCATGGTTTCTTTAACAAACATCTATATGTCCTAGGTGTTACCGACAGCCCCCTTTGCAGAGCCTGCTTGGAGGCAGAAGAAACGGCTGCTCACGTCCTCATGGAGTGCACAGGAGTAGCGGACTACACGGCTAAACACCTCGGTCAATCGAGGGACCTTCCAGGGATAGTCAGTAACGTAAAGGGCCTACTGGCGTTCCTGGAGGAGTTGGGTTGGCTCGAATGATTCGCATTCCCACCCACACGCAAAATAGGCGCTTTCGTCGTCGAGTTGCGGAAACCAGCCCGTCTTACAATTGACAATTGACATTGGCCATTAGGCACTTGAAAGCGTTAGTTAGCCCAGGTGCAGAAAGTTGCTCTCTTGATCGGAGCGTGTTTGTCGAACACACTGGGGATGCTTGCGTTGAGTTTGCGAATTTTGTCGTCAATGGCCTCGCTAGAGAAGACGGCGGACAAGTCTATAGTTAATGCTTTTAATTAATTCAACCTTTAAAGAAAGCTGCAAATATCAAGAAATTTAATGGGGGATATATGATAGGAAAATTAGATTATGGGCCGAGAAAGAAGCGTTAATTTAACCATGAGAAGCTTTTCAAGATCAGAGATAATCGTCAGATCAAGAAGAGGTTGGAAATGGGTCAAAAGGTAGAGAATATAGATTGAAGGAGTAGACAATCGACTGGAGTTCATCGGAGCGGGTGTTATTTTTTGAGAAGATCTGGGTTAAAATAATAATGATAATAATAATAAGAGTATTTATAAAGAGTCAAATCGTGAGAAGGGATTTGAACGTGTCAAAGTAGTCGATCCGAAGGGAGAAGCTATAGAAAATACAAAAAAGAACTGTAGCAGCCTACTTTATAGAAAGAGAAATTCTGCTTATTCCGAAAATTTACTCGGAGAGACACTGACCACTTTGCACGGGATATCCCAGCGTAGATAGTCAGCAACCCTTCCCTCAGCTTGTAACCTTTTTGGGTAAGGCTATCGATACATAGGAGAAGAAATGATTGTAGATATTACAGAGATTTAAAAAATAGAATAGGATAGGCAGGTCGTGGGTAAACAAAACTCTTACATTTTACATTTTGACTGCACGAGCACTCTCCTGGTCTTTGGATGTTCGATAGGTCAGTAGGCAGTATGGACAGGTTATAGGCAGGAAACAGGCAGGATGTAGGAAGGTCGCGGTAGTCTTGGAAGTTGTGAAGCGCAGAGCCGGTAGGAAGGAACGTCGGCGTAGATCCAGGAGGTAGAAAGTTGGATTTCGGAGCCGGTAGTAAGATCCTGGGGTAAAAAGACAGCTTCAGAAAGTGCAGTAGAGCTACTGCAATGTCCCCAGCATCATCGCAGCGACGTAGTGAAGGCGGAAGGCTGTGATGAGGCACCTGCAATGTCCTGGATCTAGGACATTGCAGTAGGGAGGGAAGAGAACTATCTACACACAAATAGATAAATACTTAACCGAATGCGGGTTAAACAAAAATATAATAGCAAACGTAGTAAAAATATAAGAGAAGAACAACAGTTATGAAATCCGTCAAAGAAAACTATAATTTCGAATTTAGTTTTGTGGGAATATTATACATTACACCCAGCTACATTATGATGTACAAACCATATGGAGATAGACTCCAGTAAATAAGAACTGCAGGTTACACTATGAATTATTGATCCTAGACCATGTAACAAAAAAACATAGTATACGACATGAACATATATATGTATACCCCAAAATGTAGTTTTTTTTTACAAACCAGGCGTTCTGAATTTTTTTCACCTGCAGTATGGGGGTTAATGTTAACATACTCTAATGACATTGGTTTCATCCTTTTATTTTAATTCATCAACCACCTTTTTTGCAATTTTGGTGCATTGTGCGTAACCATTCACCTTTTCTTTCCTGATACTACGTGTATTTATTTTTATTTAGAAATTTTAGCCTATTAAGTAACTAATTTGAATATTTCGAGAATGATATGTCTTATTATTTTATAAATAATTTTGAAAATGCGCCCCTCGTGACCTCACTTTGGGCTGGTCATCATTTTTTTAACCGTTACTTTGGGCTGATTGAAAAGCCGGTCAAAAATAACTCTTCACTATAACAAGATGGACTAATTACAATGTTTTAACGAATATTTTGCACGGGTCCCAAATAATATCAATTGTAAAACTATAGAAAACTCACTATGAGTGTTGCGGAAATGCTAAAGATTTCACTAAGACTTTATTATAATCTGAGATCGCCACTTTACAAAACTAAAAAACTATGATCACGATATTCGTTTAGGTTATGACTGACAAATGAGTTATCAACTGACATGGAAAATATTTAAATTTTACGGTTATACAGGACTGCCAACTTAACGGCGAAGGGAAGGCTACAAAAATTTAACAAATTACGCTGTAGAGGACAAATGAAGAACATTTTTTTTTACGGGAACTTCATTCATTGATTATTTTGAGATTTTAAGGTGGGACTAGCGGAGTTAGGTCAAGAACACAATAATCTCGAAAAGGTTTTCTCAGTTTCGTGCCCTAGATTTTTTTTACAAGCCAATTACTCTCTACATACATCTGTTGAAGTAACAATTCATGGCAATATTTCATCGAGTGTCACTGGAACGCAGTCGTTACAAAATTCGTTAATTGAATGCCGATATTCGATTATCAGGAGGTAGTCGTAATAAGCGAGCTTCGTCGCAACTGGCAGGTGAACCGAAGCGGCGGCGGCTGATAAATAGCTCTCTTTAATCGGCCATTAAGCCCACAGTCGGAAGAAGTATGATTGCTATAGAAAGCAACAACACTACCTGCCGGTTGAAGAACCTTATAAATACCAAAGAGAGTAGAAATCAATCAATCAGAAATATTCAGGGTGTAACAGAAAGGTGTAGTCATATTTCAGCGTGTTGTTAGGGGTATCAATCTGAGCAACTTTAACTATGACACCGATTTGATCAGAGAAACTTTATTTTTCATTCCTCCATACGATTTATTTGGCCCGGGCGGTCAGCTGATTTGTTCTGTTAAACCCTGTAGATTGGGAGATGTACTAGCGTCCAGCCGGAAGGACCAAAAAATTTACAAGATTTTACTGAAACTGGTTAGTGAAACCGCTTGAAAATATGCAAATATCAAGAAACCACACATGGTTAAGCGAAATACAAAGGGTCTGCCTGTGACTAGTGGCTCCCTGACCCAGTCAGCTATTCAGGAGGGTGTGGGAGGGAGACAACAGTACCTCCTGTCTCAGCCACCACCTGTCCTGGCTCCTAAACGAATGTGTTGCAAGACACATGACTTAACAAGATCAACATCGTAGTCTAAATGAATATCTTGGCAAAAAATCTCTCTACTTTTACAGGAAACAGCTCTTGCCAAAAATGTCGGATACATTTCCATTTTCAGCACACCTAAGCATGTGAGCAATGAATATGTTTAGTGAAGTAATAAATATTAGAACAAGAGTATCAAACTGAATAATACATAGCATATAAGACAGACACTCATTGTGTCAATCTGTTTTAATAGGGCTGTCACAAATCAAGCGGCAAAAAAAAAGCAGTTAGTTAGCCCCGAGCGTGTCCGCAGCCTATTCTCGCTTGCGCAAAACGAAACGTCAGTTTTCTTCAAATAGTTTCATTCGTAATAACACTTTTTTAGTCGGTCTCGCGTCGCTTCTGCGTTTAATTGTTGGCACCGTGTTAATTATTGCGATTTCCTTATAAGGTGCAATAGCAATTTGTTTGATTGCTTGCAATTCTTACTTGATGTTTTAACCATTAGGGCCGAATCTCACCAAACGATAGAGTATCTAGATAGTAAGTTTTCAATCGTAATATTAAATTCCACTCCACAAACGTCGGAATTTATAAATATTAGCTAGCTTTACTTTAGTGTCATTCAGGTTTTTTGCTAGCTGTTATATCCTTAATCCCTGTTGTCGTATTCAAAATATATGACTACTTAGCAAAATGAAAACACTGGGCAACAAGTTCCTTATAGACTAGTTAGAACTAGTTTTCCGAATAAAAAAACAAGTACATTAGTTTTAAATCCAGCATACATCACAGTATTGTTTTATTAAGCCCCGGTTAGGCATCCTAGTGCGACTGGCCCAGACAAATGTAACACTGTGTTGAATGAAACAAAAAATGTATGGTGATTGAGACTCGCACGGTGGTGGCGGGCGGCGCCGTTTATCTACTACTATCTGCAACGGGAACGTCTGTTCAAGTGAGCGATTATAAGGAATATAATCTTCTACCAAAGCGATAAATGTTCAATGACGCTTATAAAGCGAATAGGCTATCGCGTTTACCTTTGCAATCAAAATAAGCGGAACGCTATAATTCAACCGTAAAATGAATGATACCAAATGACTATAAACAGTGAGAAAGATCTGTTGCAAAGCACATGGCAGAATGCCTATTCATCAAACCCGAATATCCAAGTCAACACGCGAATAACAAAAGAACAAAGACATGTTACACAGAGACGCAAATTGACTGATCCATCAAAACCCCCGCCCTTAACATAAACAGGCAAATCCTTACTTAATTTCAGTCGCAGAATTCAATCAGAATGCAAAGCTTTACACCCCCAGAGGTAATGTTATAATGCTTTACATCATCCCTTGGGTTTATGACAAGCGAAATTCTACGCTACTGAACCTTTAATTATTATCAACACATAATTTTCATACCCGGGACCGAATGTTTAGGGTTAACCATACCTTCCAAAAATACAGTATTCATTTGGACAACGTTTATTAATAAGATTATACGTCCCCGGGTCCATTGCCCATGGAATATTTTTTTAATGTTCCAATCAACGCTCTTAGTTTACTTGGCGACAAGCGGAATGAGCATCGATTTTGATTTACCGTCTAAAGATAAACATCGGTAACCCTTTCAAGCGGCACGCGGGCACACATCCCTTTCGCGCATTTCATATTACCATTTCCATTCCATTCAACCTTCGTAGCAGGATTATATTCTGCCTCCGATGTTTTCGTATCCTATTATTTCACGGGGTGAAAATAGCCTACCCGCCTCCGCGAAGGAGTGACACCCCTAGCTCTCACACTACACCCTTGGTGTGCGTGTGTGCCTGTGTGTACACAACATTCGGCATCTGTGTAGGTGCATCTTCACAGGGCTGCCACCGTTTGTTGTGTGCGTCGGTTTCATCAACTGTAAACCACTGTCAACGACTCGTCAAAATAATATTAGCTTAACGCTGGAAATGTTTGCAGACGGAATAAAGAAACTTGATACACGCATGAATTTAATTATGTCAGGGATAAAACAGAACTCATGTAATATTTTAAGATATGTCAATTATTTTAAGGCATAATTGAATTGTGGCATGTTCACAAAACAGATTTCAATAATTTTTCATACGTTGTGGACTCTGATAGCAAGCCATAAATAAGGTTGAAAATCGTTGGTTAATTTTCGAGGTCAATGAACGAGATGGTAAAGCGTCATATTTTGATAATACTTGTGAATATTAATAAGCATCGCTTCCACCTCAGATTAATCCTTTCCTGGCGGGTATAGTGATCTTAATAACCCCCTATCTACTAACACTATAATAGGATGTAATACAGCAAAAATTATGGTAGGTATGATTCCAGATCATGTAAATTGGCACCCGTGATCAATGGTATGGAAGTAGGAGCACTACATCATACTGAGCACAATACATTTACTTACTGAGGGGACAACATTGCTTTCCACAAAATCAAGTATCTTGGTGAAAATCGTTTATTAAAAGGTCAACATGGTTTACCCTATCAAGAACGGATACAAACTACCAGTATCATTGTTATTTGAGGAGTAGACGTCAAGGACCCTACAAGATGCATCATCTCAAATCTCGAAACGAATTCTAATCGAGAACCATCCATCTTCCCACTAATTGTAAAATAATTAAAATCAACCAAGCGTCGTCGTCGTCAAGATTCTAATGCAATATCAACGTTGATAATTTGAATAAACGATATATGATTGGGATGGCTCACATTCACACATGACATCACTAATTAATTAGGTCCCGATGCTTGTTTCTATCAGGAACAGATATGGAAAATAAAAACTTCCAAGACTTTATTCCTAGAAAACCTTCAGAGAAACTCAGCTTTACGATACGAATAACCAACTCTCCAAAAATACTGCATTTGTCAAACTCCGCATTTCGTGATAAGCAAACCCACTTATGCATGATCACGAGTGTAATTGCTCCCCAATCTAGCACGACAGTTCGCAACAGAAAGAAACAAAGAACATCCAATCCCTCAAGCAAAAGAGGGACAGAAAATCATAGATCCCACAACAGCGTAAGCGCCTGAAATGATTGATTGCTATCCGTCTTGAGCTTTATTTAATCACTTTATTCCCTATTCTTCGTTTGCATTGGGATAATTTTGTATTTTGTGTAATTTGTTTATGAAATGAGGAGGCGTATCTCGCTCGTCCCGTGTGCGATGGAAACTCATATCCGGAGTTGAGCTTAAGCTAAGCGATCTCCATGACATCATATATCATGATAAAATAATGTATGTTTAATCGTGATGTTTGTTTTATCTAAATGCTATCCTCGCTCATAATGAAGAGGAGACTCGTTAAGGTTTTAGATGATATGAATCTTAGGGTGCGTCAACATTTTGTTGGCCCTGAAACTCTACAGAGTGCCTGAGAAGTTGCATATTATTCATAGTTTAGTATGCAGAGTCGATGACTTGTAGTAGAATAAGCTGAATCATATATCAAGGTATAGCCCGGATACATAGCAGACAACTCAAAGTTTGATGGACACTCAAAAGCATGCTGTCTACCACTGTCTTTTGCTCAGGAACGACCATAATATTGATATCTTATTGCGCGTTTGCCTCATAATGACATGATGTCGGTATTAGGTTGGGTGGAGGTGGATACGTACTGATATCTTATAAGTTGAGCAGTCTGTGCATTCGGCCGATTTCGGCCATTATAAGCCCCGCGGAAAGGTAATAAGCTTGACAATTCCCTTCAAAGTTGTTATTTGACGTCGCCTTTAACGTCGCCCAGAGATATGTAGACCGTGAAAAAAAACGTAGTACGATTAGCAGCGATGTTGGTCGAGTGTGTTCGCGAGTAAGTGAGAGAGAGAGAGAGAGAGAGAAATAATAATACCTTGGACACTATTTACACACATTGATCTAGCCCCAAACTAGGATTCCCTGTATCTTGGGTACTAGACAACGATACACATACTTATATAGATAAATATTATACTTAGATAGATAAACAACCATGACTAGGTTACAAACATCCGTTCTCATCAAACAAATATTTGCCCCCACCGGGACTCGAACCCATGACCCTTGGCTTCGTAGGCAGGGTCACTGCCGACTCGGCCATTCGGGTCGTCAAATATATGATATTGATATCAAATATATATATATATGATAGAAAGAGATAATGTTTCGGATTTCGTTAGATAATATGGCATCCTAAGTGACATATTAGAGGAGGAAGATGAGAAATGAGGTAAGATCTCACTAGGTGTGTAATTTCATGTAGATAATACTCCTTCGTTTCCATAGGTATAGCCCACAGTAACAGCATGACATTTTTTTATGTTACTAGACATTGGACAACCCACTTTATCTAATGAATTTCATATTATTATAATTATTAAACGTGTAAATTACTGGAGAAGATGAGTAGAAAAATACTCAATAGCCGCGCTCGCAAAATAATTGTGAATGTAGATGATTATATTGAAAAGGGGAGAGACGACTCGAAGATTTTGCTGAACAAACGGAATCTACACAAGAGTAAAGTCGATAACACCTGACGGCTGGAAAGAAGTCAATCATGTCACGACTTGGAGAAAATTTACTGGTTAAGAGATATATTGATCGATGAGGAGTTCATTATTAATACCGGGTCTGACAGTGAATAAGAGACTACAGAAAACAGCACCAACGTAGCCAACAGGAGTACAGGAGTGAAGGATAATATTTAAATTTGAATCATAAAATTAGACATGTATTATTATAGCGTAAACAAGGATCCACATACAAACCCATATGGTTTCCTAATTTTCCTAATAAAAGTTGCAGTACTTATTATACTCAGCTTTTCCGTGATTGCTCCCACCACAAGGAGAAATACTGCTTACAAATATGTATATTATTGGACCTACTGAGAGATATACCTTGTATTTGTCTACAAATGTATATTTGTGTACTCACAGGAACTTGCTTCACTATGGCGACACACGCCTTGGCGTTATGCGTATTACTATTCTGCGGGGCTTATACTTTAAAGGCGTAAATAATGATTTGAGTGTAGCTGGCACACTTGCAGCTCCTTGTACCGTGCTACCTAATGCCATGTGTTTACGCAAACTGGCAATGTAGCAATGTGCCAGTTACTACTGTGTGTCTTTAATTAGCAGGCACGCTTTAAAGAAGATTATTATCACTCACCACTCATATGCCCGTTCTCGTATGGCGAGTAGTCCCCGTTCTCGAGCCGATGCTTCTTGAAGGGGTGTCCCGGGAACTGCGTGGCTGCAAGCGAGAGGCCCACTCCTGATGCGCGCTTAGGAGGTCGGCCCGGCCTGGAGCTGTGGAAATGTAGCACGTTACTGTGGTAATAGGCGTACCACTTAACCTATGGGTTTGGGAAGGGCATTTTGGGATGTATTGGAAACAAATAATGGAACTGGGGAGGGGATTTTCTGGAAGATGCGGTTGATATATCTCTAATATAGAACGGTTTTTGGGAACAAATATATAGAAGTATTTCCTTAATGGATGAGGATCATGTTCATGACTATCTTAATTATTGGTCGGTGTTTGACCAGGATAGCTAAAGTACAATCGGAACAATGGTTTAACATTCTTAAATGTTGAAATCTGTTCTGACATAACTGCAAAATAGACAGCAGTGTTTACCACGCCGAGCTTATGTGGTTAAAATATGCTGTGATATGATATGAGTAAAATTTTCAACATTACGCACAAATTGTAAAACTGCGGAAAGTATAAATTAAAATTTCATTCCAACAAATGAGCGGTACAAAAACAAGGATATCGAATACCACAAAGAAAGGGGTTTAATGCACAATAGTGTTTACATACGAGCATAATCAAAATCCTTTTACGCTTACAACGACGCCAACTACAAGCTTTATCAAGCCAAGAGCAAAAGGTAATCTTTTAGCAGCACAACCTAATAGGCTTACGAGCAAAGATTTAGGTGGCAAACCCTTATTGCTCCCAAGAATATACTGTTGTCTATTACACAGCTATAAATCACGGATGGGAAAACAATAAGCGTGAAATTGTGGAAACTGTGGACGACGTCTTCTGGTATTAAATCTTGTGGGGGTAGAAATAAATAAAAATAAATCTGAGTCGACCCTCGCGCGAAAACAAGATTTATTTCGCTCAGGCAGGACACAGAAATTGTTCGCCGGCCATGTCTTTAGGGCATAACGAACGAATGCAATTATAACTCGACTAATTGGATTAATTATTGTGTGGAACTTGTACAAGTTGGGGTTGGTTGTACCCAAATGTGTCAGCGGGATCCCGTAAGTGCGTCTGTTCGCGTGACACAAGGATGTAACTTTTTATCGAACTCTTGCCATTGCCCGCCTCCTCAGCCCCGTAGAGTGGTGTAAAAATAGCCAAATGCGAGTCTTACTTGAACACAAAGGGTTGCATACCAAGATTTTATAACACTTACTTATGGAAAGAAACACGATTCTTGTTCATCTACTTGAAACCTTTTTGTTTGTCTTCATGGGAAACTCTAACCCCCCCCTTAGGCAATGAATTTCGCTAAATCCCTTGTTAGCGCTACCCTACGCTGCATAAAGAACCCTGTACAATGGTTTAGAATGTGCGTCGTCGGTCAGTCTGTAAAATAGCGTTTTTAAGTAGATAGATAATAAAGTCCATTACCTATGTGTCGCTAGAGCTAACTTCTGGACTTCTACCAAGTCGTCTGGGAAAAGTTTCCTTATTTATTTTGAGACCTACACCAAATAGCAAACACCATAAATAAATGAAATTGAGCCAATGGGAGTGTGTGTTCATTTCGTGTAATGCGAAAAGTATCTCCGGGTATCACATAACTGATGTCATGACTCGGCAGTGACAAATATTACTGAAGGTACAGTCATGCGATTACGTAATTCACTATTTTCATGTGGTTAATATAAAGAGTATGGAAATTACCATTAGTGATGACGATTTTCATAGCTAGCTAACTAAATAGACATGTTATGGATAAAGCCTATATGCCAGTTTAATTTAGTTTTTTATTACGTACAAAATTTACGTTTTATTTGAAGGCTTATATCCATTTGCTGTCGTAGACATTACAGTGAATATTATTAAAGACACTGACGTCGGTTGCTTTCAAATATATATGTATAATGTCAAATATCTGTAACTCGTAACGTCAAGCAAGAGCCAGGGGATCTCTTACACAGGATCTGGCAAAATTATAAATAAAATATTTCAACTTTTCTCTCTCACTCTCATGTATTTCTAGTAACTATGACAACAAATTATCGATGAAACAAGTGATATATATATATTATATGTCACCGGAAGATAGTCAAAACCGTTAGTTGATAAACGCAGTAGTTGATCAACTATCGACAGATAGTAAACCAGACCGACAGAGTTTATAATTTACGTTTCTTTTGTTCTTACATGTCAACATACCGCTAGCTACCGCAGTGTTTGCCCTTGTATTTCGTTTGCAATTCAAGTTTAAACCAGTTTACTATTATTTATTACTATTTACTACTATTTAACGGTTTTAACCTTTAGTTGATCAACTAACGCGTAATATTGTAAGCAGTACGCTACAGTTTAATATTTCGATAGTTGAACAACTTACAAAAAAAAACGTTAGTTTATTAACTAACGGGGTTGACTACCTTTCGGTGACATATATACTCTTGGTACTCGCTAGACGCTGGGTATTTTTCAATTGAAGGGCTCGAAGTATAACATCACCTGTTTTTGATGACAAAAAATAACCTTACTAAAAACCAAAATCCTAGTTTTTGAAAGATATTAAATATCTTTAAAAAACTAGAGCTGGAAAGCCGCTACTCGCCTACAAGAGCAACCGTTTCGGCAGTCGTCCGCGAGTTCGGCAATTATCGCGGCCCCTACGGAGGGCTGGGACTCCTGTTATCACAGTATCGGCTTACACGCAGAAACTGACTCTCGGCTATTTATTTTTATGTCACCACGTCGTCGCCATCACCACTAGACACTCCATTAGCTTGGATTGCTATGATTTCTCTCTTCTTGGTTACACGTTTATAGGGTTGTAGGTGGTTTGGGCTTTTAATTAGGATGTTTGTTGTAATGTATTCATTCATATAGAGTAGTCATGGTTTGTTTACTCGCTCATTTACCCATAAATGATGCTTCATCATTCTGAATGTGATAAACTTTACAATAAACTTTACCCGAGAAATAAGGCCGCAATATTTAATGTTTTTATCTGAGAACCTAGGTGCTTAGATTATGTTGTCTGTCACCTCGTGTGACTTATTAAAGAATCTGTCTTAAATATTCATCATCATATCAGTCCGTCAGGAAAACCACTGCTGTATAGTATAGGTAGTTCTAGTCACGTACATATATTAGTAATCCCCAAAAAACCAAAAGTATCGGTAGGTAATGAAAAGTCATATCACTCATTCCTATACCATCGACAGTCATACGCCTAAAAAGGTGAACCGCAGAACGACCGCGACGAAATCGAATATTGAAACCGTCAAGGGACAGTTGATAAGGGCGCACGCGTCTCCCTGCCCGCCACTTAGCGCGGTACGTAATCTGAATACCGCAAAGCTTACCCGATTCGATAAACCGCCATTAAAATGTGCTCGATTTATTGTGCATCGATTCCGAAACGATTTACGCAGTGCGATGTCGCGCGAGCAAGTGTGTGGTATGCCGCCGTGATAGTGGGTCTCTTGGGCGTTTATGCCTGATGTTGCTGTTGGAAAGGTTGCTTTTTAAAGTTTAGATATAAACAGAGGTACGTTCTTGGGGTTAAAAACAAAACAACACGAAATGTTACATCACTAGAAATATGTGTTAGAAGAGCAGTTGGATCATATAATGTTGATTAACTTAACACCCATAAGTAGGTCAGCAAGATCAAAATCTCTACCATCTTCATTTTCAAATAAATTCAAATCATCATAATTTACCCTATCAATGGCGTACTTCGTCCAAGGCTACGGCACTTGTGAATTATTACGATTAACCCTTACTTTCTTTAAGCTAACTTTTTATTTTTTCAAATTATCGGGTGTGACTTTTATAACAGCAGCACGGCATGGTTTCCTCGTGACATGGTTTCTACAACTCAGCAATCTCACCGCCCCCGGGTATTGCCCCCCACCCCGGTTGAAACAGATACCGCCGATAGTTTTGCTTTTTGTTATATTTGCGTGGCAATATTCATCACTCACGAGGTTTGTCACTGCGCAAACACTGCCACAAAAGAGTCCCCAGCCCCAAGATTTGTCTGACAGATATACCAGTGATAGATAGTTTTGCAAATATGCGACCGAATATATCCCGATAGGTGTAATGCGATATCTTTACTCGTGTTGTGTTATTGATTGGAAAACGCCATACGCGTTATATGGGATTTGAATATGAATCCGAGCAATAATGTATGTTATGTGATGTATGACAGTGTTGATAAGAATAGTAGGCATATTCTGAAGTAAATTAACTAAGAAAATAAGTAGATATTTAATTCGAAGGTACTATTTAAACTAAGTTATTGAGAAAATATATTCAAATAGTTTATAGTAAAGCTCAAACATAAATATAAGCTCTAAAATGGCTAACATTTAGAGTTAATAATGAAACTTTTCGATACATCGACTAAGCTCAAATTCAACTCGGCAGTTTCAAAAACTCACAACTGAGTTTGCTATGAGTATAGTTTAAAGTAAACTGGAATTACCAATAACGGAACACCAAGGGATGTTTCCTATTAATCCCTAAGCTAAAGATAGTTTACATGTTAACACTCACTACAATTACTGGCACTAAAATCATAACTCCCACCTATAAACATCCGTCGCCTACTACCAGAAAAAAAAACAACTGTAAAAGCCTGTTGACAGTGTATAGTAAGCTAATAGTCATATTCTGTATGAAAGAAAACGTTTGTTTATTTTCTTCAGTGATTATTTACATGAGAAGCCGTTACGTACGGGGGAATGTTTACGTTTTAAATTAGACACTTTTTACACAGTTTTGTCGCAGTCCAAGACCGAAATATCTTAGTGGGTTTTGGGGTGAAATGGACTTTGTGGAGGTGATTGAGGGTACTCTTTTAAATACACATAGTAGAGGGAAAGGATCAGAGGTGGCATCGATATACAACTTTAATCCTTTCATTGATGTTGCCGTTTGATGTTACGTCGGCGTCTCTATTGAGAGGCGGCCATGGAGTTCATGATACATTTAACTAAAACTAAGGGATGGCAGTAACAGTGATATACTTCTTTGGCAAGAGAGATATAGAACACTGGATGAACGATACCTAAAGACAAATTACAACTACCTAGAGAGAGATAAGAGACACCAAGTCGTCTACCCTTTTCCTCATCTGACAAGAAAGTAGCAGGAAGTATCACAAAAAGCCGCGCAAGTGTAACAACGATAATGTAAAAATCATAAAGTCATGAGACATCACACTACTTCCTCCTCAAAGGTTCCTTGCCCTTCAGTAGTAGGGGAACCAAACTCCCACAATGAAAGGCTCTATCTATCTTTATCCAGGCAATAGATTGGTATCACGACGAAACTATCGCCGAAGTACCAAGATGATAAACTATGATTACCTATTAACTAACAACTGATACGTAGATCGTTTTTTAAACCCATTTTATAACAGAACACGAAAGATCGGGAACAAATTATGCTTATGCACTCTAAAACAAATGCTTGCAGGTAGTAGGCGCGCACACAATCACATATCCGAGGTTGGCTCGCCATCGTGAGAAATATGAACTAAATATTACTCAGTAATCTTATCTCCGCTGAGCAAACTCAAAGCCGGTAGCAGTTTGTACTTTGTTAGAACAAACGAGATAAATGATTTCGGCTATAAAAGCGGCTTTGTGTTTGAGAAGGTGCGTGCGAGAGGAATGGAAGACGATTGTTGATACTAAGTTATAAGTTTAAAGTATTAGTTAGTTTTTGTGGAATTATACGGGCTATCCTACCTACACACCTAATTTGTACAAAATACTTTACTAACTTAAACCACATATACGATAATTCAAACTCACCTAGAACTTGTAATAGACATCTACGTCTTGCTAGTAGAGAATAATTTGAGCTTCTAATGAACCTACATGAAAATTTGGAATACAAATAAAATAAAAATTTAAATATGTTTCTTTATTTCATCGTAGCTCAAAAAGTTTTCAACCATCAGTCGGTGTTTTTCATTAACTTGCAAAAATTAAATTTTAAAAACACTCCGGGGTGGAAAACTTTCTTTGCCATCTTAATTTCTTTCCGCAATTATTTTATTATATGCCGTTTCACCAAGATGCTTCCTTGTTTATGCCTACCTGTCCCTGGGGCTAAGACCCTAAACATCAGGAGGAAACATAAAAAAACAGTTATAACCCACAATGAGAGCTTACGAATTTTAAATCCAAAATATAACTGTTATTGCTACTCATTATTCCCGAAGAAAAAAACTCATCGAATAAATGAGAAAAGTACAAAAAACAATAGGAATTTAATTTTTAATTCTAGGACCGAAATTAAATCGTAACAAGCAATTTAAATCAAAATAGTAGTTTGATTTAATCTGAAGTGAAGATTCAGAAGTGTTGTTTAGATATTTTGTACAGTTCAAAACATAAGGCGATATTATTACAGAAAGATGTTAAACAAGTTTGTTCCTCTTTTTGTTGATGCAAACTTTTAAAGCAAGATTAGTTTGCGTCAGCTGTTATCCCATTTCCCGCAATAAACCATAGTTTTTTTGTAAAAAACCTCATTTATATCATCTATTCCTAAAAAAACTGCAACCAGTGAAGGATGAAAAGGGCATATCGCCTGGGGGACCATTGCATTATAATTGCAATTTATTACAAAAATAACGTACAGTTACAAGTAGCAAGTTATGTGCATGTTTACAACAAAATAGATGTGCTTCTGCCAGTGTGCCCGGCTGTACGATGATGTAGCAAGTCTCCTCAGTCAGGTAGCTGTTACGTTTCAATATCTCGAGGCATTTTATTTACAAAACTAATTACGTTTGTCTGACAGAGTACAAACGGCTCCTGAGGTACTCTTCGTTGACAGTTAATAAAGACATTCCCAAGATGTTAACTCTGCTGCCGACAGTTTCATTTGATCGGCTCTTGATGAAAACGTTATAACTGCTATTCTAGTTATTTTTTGCGTCCAGTATGTGATTATTGTTCAAAATTTTTTTAAGTTTAGATATTTAACTGCTGCACGCTAATAAGTGGAGCCTCAATGAAATGTTAGCATTCTTTCATCACATTACACAGTAGCGCTCAGAAAATTTTGCTCCGTATAAAAACAACTGCCTCTATAGTCACACTTTTTATTTTTTATGGACGTTAGCACGAACATGATTGTCGGCACGCCACGTGGTCGAGATAATTGAAATGTCCAAACAGTCGATTTATGTTCCTAGTACAGTTTGGTAAATATTTTTTATACTTCTTTACACAGTAAAATTTGTGTGAGTTCGAGGTTTACTTTTAAACGAAAGGAACCTAAAAGGATGGTGTAAATATGATATAAATACTTCATTTAAATCAAGCTCAAAAACATAAAGTAATAGAATAACGTAATAAGGAAACAGAAGGAGAAGCTCCAATGCCGTCTGAAGTTACACGATAAAAAGATAAAATGAAATATTAGAAGCAATCCCCTGACGCCAGACGGCTTCATATTAGGGTTGCCACTAGCTAGCTATTACTGTCAGCATTGTTCTGCTGTAACTAGACAGCTTAGACCAGAGCTTGGAACGAAACATCGACACAAAATCAAAACATCTTTCAAGAGCAAGAAACACAAACAAACTTTAACCCGATGATTAGCAAACAAAATGTCGTTACAGCTAATGCAATCTGGCCGCGGAAACATTAGAAACTGAAATATTAATTGTAACTGGTGAAGTCGCGCCGCGGCATCCCTTACTGCAAATGTTGGGGGCTGTGTAATCAGGCCCCAAGGGACAACCTCTTGTAATTAGCGCTGTTCATTTCTTAATTTCAATATTTAATTACAAAGGAAACTCGAGGACGGCTTCGAATGAAAAAGAGACGTCATCAACAGAAACACTTATAACTCCTTTTTGTTCTCGATTCCTTGAGATTACGTTTTTGGAGCTTCAGTATTGTTTCTTTGTCTGTACATTCATCAAAGACTGCTTTAATGTTAATTTTACTGTTTAAAGCAAAAACCAAGTCTTATAATTTCATTTCATTTTTCTAAATTGCTTCTTCGTTTATTGGTTCGTTCAGTCTTTATAATCTTGCCTGTGCAGCAGACAAGATATTGTAACTTTATCGCTCTCCATAGACGAGGCATCTTTACAGCCCCCTTTTGTCCCGGCATTGTGAGCGAGTCATTGCTCGCAACATATTACCGTTTTATTTCATTTCTCCTCGTATTACTCGAAAATTCCCTCTTAACTATTACCTGTCTGCAGATTTGATTAGAGAAATGATTGTCCTGAATTTTGCATGGGCTGTGCTAGGGCTCCGGCTGGGCCTTATCAAGTGTATTTTGCCTATCGCAGTTACACGATACTTCGTCTACTTAAAAGTGTATATTTCGAGAACTTAGGAACTACCAATACGTATAACAGATTAGTGTTATTTTTGATTCTGGGGAAATACGAATTTCAAATGAATTTTCACGTTATTCTTTCAATGAGTCATTCAATTTAAAGCGAGGGTGTTGCGTTTGGCATGTTTTGTTCGAGTGGTGTGGACGTGGTCCATTCAAACCGGACTTGAAAACGTTTTTGTTCTTTAAATTATACCATTTGTGGACGACTGGCGGGGTGACCACGCTGCCCGATCACATGTTACGCCCATTTGCGATTGTTGTTGGAAAACAATTTGGCACACCGTTTCTGACATCTGACGACCATTTATTACTTTTTACCAATTTTAACCTACCATTCAAACGATTTTGATTTCAAAAGATTTGTCTCAATATTGAAAATGTGCAAGCTGTTGACTCATTCAGTAGATTGTTTTTTTTTTGCCAGTGGCGCCAATTTTGTTTCCTCTCCTGTAGGGATAAAGTTTCTGGTTCAATTTATTTTTTATAATGTCTAATCGTTTTCGATTGTTGTATTGACACGCATTACATAGACAAATTGTTAACTAGTGCTACCGTTCCCATAGCTTCGAGAATAAAAACTGTACGGGACCTTTAATAAATAAAAAACTTCTACCTGGCAAGTAAACTAACTATATCTCTGCCGCTAAAATGAATTTTAACATGTTCCGTTAATGAGAGAGTCCTTTTTAATATTGTCGAGTCATACTAACGTAACATATGCCATCAGTATCAGCCATCAGGCTTTTAGCTAAGCAGAGAAAGGGCAAAAAAGTTGCTCGTTTTTCGTCAACTTCCATTACGAAGTCTCTTGAAAGATAAACGTAGTATTGGTTTCTATTTTAAAATAATGTACTAATATGGTTAAGTTGTCTACGCTTTAGATTGCACTCATATGATTTTAAGACGCTGGGAATTCTTTTATTGTATTTGTTTCAGGTTTATACAAGCAAGATCTATATGATAAATACCTTAAACTAGTCATCCATATTAGATATCTTCACTCAAAGCATCCGTACGTGCCGGTGTCACATTTGCAACTGATGGATATAGTCATCTTCTTGCGTCAAAAAAGAGTTATTCAAAATATCTTAAAACTAAATGGGTATCTGTTTCTTGGATGTTTATATGTGTGTGATGACACAGTTTCTGGTTCCCACGACACAGGGTATCCTAGTGTAGGGCCAGAAGCAATTTATGTGCCTGTATATAAATGTTTATGTTTATGTTTAAAATGAAGGAATAATCTTTGGTTTTTTAAAAATAGCTTAAAACATACACTTTTCGCACTATTCTGCCGCAGCGACTGATGTAACAGCTATAATGCAGTGTGAGCTGTTATGAACTTTATTTTAATATGGTTGTGTCCAAAATTTCAACCACCACGAATCGAGTTGCTAATTTTAACGATTCACGCGCCTTAAGAATTTCGTATCTTCCGTAGACCAGCCAGACATACAACCAAATAATGCAGCATACATCGATATAAACTACACTAGTTCTTCTCAATTTTTGTATGTTTACATGATTTTTAATAATCAAAACATTCAGCCGGGAGATTTGAAACAGAATGGAGTTCCGGACATGTGATCGTCGTTCGGTGCCGAACAAAAATATACGTCTATGTACGTTATGATTTGTTTTACAGGTTATTAGAATAACATCGCGCCATCGACTACGATGAAATACAGGATGGATTTAGTATACACTACATGGATGTAGACAAATTATCTTGTTGGTGATTGACTTGATAAAAATATTGAGAGAACAGCAGCCTCTTGTTATATGTATAATAGGTAGTTACATATTCTAGTAGATAACACACAACAAAAAATTACATGTTATAATAATATAATATATCAGTTACAATTATCTCGGGCACAAAGCCGTGTTACTGTCGATATTAATTTGCAGTGATTGAATTATGAATGTAATTGGTTTGCAAAATCGCCTTTTTACGCAAATTGAACTAATAACAGCTACTTAGTTTTAAATAACATTACATCTATTTGGAGTTTAAAGAGGCACGATGAAGATTGCCTTTTTTTGGGTTTTGTACCTTAAAATAAAAAATGGAGCCCATAGGGGTTCGTTGTCCGTCTGTCCGTCTGTCCGTCTGTCAAGACCCATTTTATTAGCAAAACGTGAACAAACCAAGTTCAAATTATTATCAATTACTCAAGACTGTAGTCTCTTAGAACTGTGAAAAATTTTAAGTTCTAGGTCGACGTAATCAAAAGATCCGGGTGATTATGCCAAAAAAATTCTGAATGTTCTTGATACTCATAAGAGAATCATAACCTATGGGCTTCTTCTCAAAGCCCTAGACTCATGAAATTTGGCACGAAACAAGGTCTTATACCATGATTAAAATTAAATGAAATTGAAAACCTTAAATTTGTAGTTCCTTCACAAAAAATATGCGATTTGTGCGGAACCTTTCGGTGCGGAAGTCCAACTCGCCTCTCTAATCCGCGTAGCATGGAAGCAACTAATGCCGAAAGAAAAATAATCGATTCATAAAGAAAATAAACCCGTGATAGAGAAATGAGACCTGTGATAATTACCACCAACTATCGGTACAACTGACTGCCAGTATACAGACAGCAAAGAAAACTTCATGTTAGAAAAATTATCATGATAAGTAGGTAATGAAGTTAAAATATAACAGTAATGTCCCGGACATCTTTCCCTTCTGATATGCCGTAGGTGACGTGAAATTTTACGCCTCCTTTTACCTGCGCATACCCTAGAAAAGGTTAAATTCCAACAGTAAAATTAAATTCATGTGTCTTTACCACCGTCGCTGTACTTGCCTTCAAGTCTTCAAGCTGTAGAAGTTCACTTCAATCGACATGTACGTATGTTAGTGACCGGAACCGATCCTTCAAGTCCTGCCCTAGTTTCAGACGAAACAGAAACCTGAACTTTTGAAACTTGTGAAAATTAACACAACTCCCTGAAATTTCGATAGAGATATCTTGGTCAACGTATTAGGTACCTCTCAAAATGTATGTCTTTACGTGTAATTTGTAACAATCCAAATTGTTTTAACTTGCTTTACAAAAAAATAAACCGATACCGAAACCGAACCTTCGGTCGGTCTATATTATTACATTACTATATTATTTACAAACGTCTGATTTAAATTTAACACAAATTACACTTGTTTATATGTAGCTATTAGGATTCTGCAATAAATTTCAAAAATGTGATACCCGATGTATTAAAATAAACAAACAGTTACTCGTAACCTATTCTTCTGACGGTAGCTGAGCAAGTATCTGCATCAGAAATATCTTTGTTTGATCCCACCGTTCGTTCATATTTCTGGATGTTGAACAGAAGTTCATAATAAAACATGATGAAAAAATATGTTAAGTCCTTTTGTATAGACCGAAACAGTGTGTGTGGCGATCGAATTGTCTTGATCGTTCATGGCAAAATGATATTTTTACTACATATTTTTTATTTATTGCACATTCGTCGGCCATCAATGAACCAGTCGTAAAGGTCATGCATAATCTTCATCGGTATCGAGCGTTATCGGCAATCAATGGATCACATCAGAACACAACACAGCTTGAAGGGCGATCTTGGAAAAAATAAGGTGCAATTCAGCTAATTGCATATTAAATTATATCTACATGACGATAAACCACTACTAGGGGTAGTATCAAGACGCATGTCGGACTAAATGTCACACAGAGCAACTATAGGTCCGTTGCTAACTCTTGTTATACGAATTGTGACATCCGATAATGCATAGGTAGAGGTATATAAAACGCATCATTACTCCGCTGCTCTTGCCTGACTGGGTATAATAAATGCTAAGGTCTATTCAATTTTGTTATTACGGTACATAATAAATAAAGGAAATTGAATTGCACAGCAACTTATCTCATTACGTCCTGACCGTTTTTAATTACTCTGGCCACATTTTATATGCAATCAAAAATTGCGAACTCTAATGCTAATGAATAACTTTGAAACATTATTCGGATAATAGCACTGACTCGCGTTCGAAGTAGTGGGCCTAGAGGTATTCTGGCTGGACCAATGAAAATGAAAATGAAAATGAAAAATGAAAAAATATTTATTTATCAATACGAAAAACATACAATGAGTTGCCGGTGACTCCCACACTAGGCAAGCCTGTGTCGTGGGAATCAAATTACACGATTTACAGTTGATTGGTACGTCACGCGCCATTTGCACGTCATAAAAGAGAAAATAGTAATAAATAATTTGGTAAAATATGAAATAGGTAGTAAATTTAAGTTTTAATATTAGCAGTTACATTATATATAAAGTAAATAGGTATGTATTTATACATCGTAATTTTATCATTTGTATTTATACCACACAAATATCAGGTAATATTGGCAAGTAGAAGCTCAGTTTTGTCATATGAGATTGTCTCCAGCCATCTCTGTAAAGCTTTTTTGGTTTCATTGAGAGACATGTTTTTTATTTCGCAAGACTTTACTATTTGATTGTAAACATGTGCGTTAATGTATGGGCTAAATCGACTGGCAAAAGCGGTTCTAGCACGAGGAGTTGGAATTCTAAACACTCGGTTTTTCAGCAACTGCGAATAATTATCCGAGTTTACAGTCATTTTATGCGTTGTTAGGGTTACTCTGAGGATAAAAAGTTTACGAACGCTGAGCACTTTAGCTTCTTTGTATAGAGTGTCGGTTGGGAATTTATAAGGCTTGCTCATCATAGTTTTGAGAACGGACCGTTGAGCTCTTTCCACCTTTATTATCGCTGTCTTTGCTGCACTGCCCCAGCATGAGATGCAGTATATAAGTTGTGATTGGCAGAGAGCAAAGTATACAGTTTTCATTGTGTCCATAGTTGCTGAGTTACGAAGTTGTCGCATGATGTGCACTACTCTGCGGATTCGACCTGATAGTTTCTCGATGTGGGTTTTAAAATTTAATTTTTCATCAACGATGACGCCGAGGTATTTTATCTCATGTGTTTTGGTGATTGTGTCGCAGCTACAAGTAACATCACTGTTACATGAGTGTATAGTGATGACAGTCTGGGGTGGAGGAGCCGATGCTGCAGTTTTATGAAAACATAAAAATTTTGTTTTGCTTGTGTTTAGTGTCAGAAGATTATTTTTCAACCAATTGGCTACAACCGTCATTCCATATTCAGCGCTAGAGAAAGCATCATTCCAGCTGTTTCCATGGAAAATTATTGCAGTATCGTCAGCATAGCAAATTATTTCAGCGTTTTTTAGCAGCAAACTATGTATATCATTAATGTACAGGATAAAGAGAGTTGGTCCAAGTATACTGCCCTGTGGCACTCCGAAACTCAGTGTTTTGCTGTCACTTTTTTGATGTCCAATCCTTACACACTGCCTCCGACCCGATAAATAGCTTTGCAACCAGTCCAAGGCCAAGCCTCGGATTCCTAATAGTTCCAGCTTACTTAGGAGTATGGGAACTGAGACAGTGTCAAAGGCTTTGGCCAAGTCTAAGAAAACCCCTATGCTGCTGAGCTGCCTGTCGAGCTGTGACGAGATTATAGTGGTCAACAAAGATACCGCATCTTCAGTTGACTTGCCTTGTCTGAAGCCGAATTGCCTCTCTGAAAGCAAACCTTTGGTCTCAAGATATTTAACTAAACGACGATTCACTAACTTTTCCAGTAGCTTAGAGAATGCCCCGAGCAGGGAGATGGGGCGATAATTATCAGGTGTGTTCTTTAGGCCACCCTTGTGTATCGGACAAACCGATGCCATTTTCCATTCATCAGGAAAGATTCCTGTCGATAGGCTTTTATTAAATATTGCTGTAAGTGGTTCAATTATTGTGTGTCTAATTTCTTTTATCAATGAGTTATTCAGACCATCATTGCCGGGGGCCTTGTCATTCTGCAGATTAATAATAAGCGTATCAACTTCCCTGGTATCTGTCGGCTCCATGTAAAAAGAGTTCAACGGGTTTTGTTTAGGTTTTATTGATGTTGCTAATTCCGCTTCACTAGATTTTGTGTTTAAGAGTATGGTTTTCGCCAAATTTTGTCCGACTGTCGCAAAAAAGTCATTGCACAGATCTAATGACTGCTTTTGGTCCTTCGACCCTGGGATGTTAAGGAGATCTATGGGATCGTTGCTACTTTTGGAGATGTTGCAGATTTCCTTGACTACTTTCCATAACTTCTTAGGATTACCCTGGCTGTCTTGTAGTTCTCGATTTTCGTACTCGGTCTTTATTTTGCGCAGAAGATCATTGCAAAAGTTTCGATATCGTTTATAGATAAGTTGTCTAACTACGTCATTAGGATTTTTTCTTGCCTCAATGTGTAAACGATCGCGGTGTTTTATACAACGCATTAGACCATTAGTGATCCAGGGTCTAAGGTTATAGCAAGATCGGCTTGTTTTAACTATAGCTGTATGTTTGTCAACTATGGTCGATAGTTTTTTTGTGAAAATTTTCACAGCCTCATTTACATCTTCATTGTCTGTAACGTCTCTCCAGTTTTGATCCGCTAGGTCTAGTGTAATGCCATTAAAATCTCTCTTAAGTCGGATACGAGTAAGACGTTGAGTTTTAGGTTTATTTAGCATTATTCCGGCCAGAGTAAAAGAGTGGTCCGTCACATCTGTCTCACAGACAATACCTATTACAGAAGATTGTGATCGAACAAAAATATGGTCAAGACAGCTTCTTCCTCTAGTTGGTTTGGTGATTGCGGGCAGGAGACTATGTTCAGCATTTAGATCTAAGTATTTAATTCTCTGCAATGGCAATCTTTCATCTGTTGGCAAAATGTTAATATTGATATCGCCCGCAATTATGACGCGCTTATTTTTGATTAGGTCTAGTTGACTTGCAAGTTCAAAGAGAAAACAGTCTGTGTTATCAAAAGATGGTGAACGATAAATACCTAAAATTATTATGGTATTAGGAATGTTAATTAAGAGGCCATCAGCCTCACCAAAGTTAAGTTCGGAGACAGTGGCACTCCAGGTATCTCTGACAAATGCTACCACACCGCTGTTTTTATTTATAACCTTATTTGTTTGGTAAGTGTTGTAACCTGGGATATTCGGGACTAACGACGACTCATTAATAAAACACTCTGTGAGAATAATAGCATCGCAGGTGGAGTTGAGTCTTTTGAGATTAACTATAAAGTGGTCAAAGTTTCTATTTATACTTCTTATATTAAAGTTAAGTATTTTAAAGTTATATAAGTTCAGTAGAGTACTGGCAGTCTCAATCTCATCTAGGCTATGGCAGGGAATCTCTAGTGATTCTATATCTTTCTCAATATTATTTAGGCCTATAGTTATTGGGTGAAAAATTTGTTAAATAGTTTTTTGATTTTAGATGTGCTGCCATGCTTGATGAGCTTGAGATTAATCGATACGTATGGATGAGCTCTACTGTTTGATGCAAATGTTGATTATTAATATTATTCATGAGGTGGTTGATTTTGTTTATGTGTGTGGTATTCCTGCTGTTTAAAATTATGTTATATAGTGCGATCTTATGATTGAAATATAAATACGGTAATATAAATAATATGAAGTTATAAGGTATTTTTAAATATGGATAATTATAATTATTGCTGGTTGAGTGTTGCCGACGGGGGTGCCGTGTAGATGCCAATTTTCTGTGTGAGATCTTCCTCGCTTCGGATTGGAATAGCTGACATTTTTTCAGTTTTCCGAACGTAAATGCAGCCATCTCTTGTCCAGCAGTAGCGAAACTTATGTTGGGCTGCACGTTCTCTGGCAAGTCGAAAAAGAGCTCTGTTCGACTTGGTGAGTCGCTCATTCATGTAGACCGAAGTGCTGGTCCCGGGAACGATGTCTTGAGACGTCAGTGTCTTCCTTTCTTTTGAGGCCTTCACTAACTCATCGCGCTTCGTTCGGCGAGTAAGCTTCACCACGATAGGTCGAGGCAGATTTTTGGGGTTGGAGGCAGAGGGAGTCGAAGGTGATCGCCTTGGACCGGCTCGGAGTAGTCCGTCTACGTCGGCGTCAACAAGCGTGACACCTAGCTTGGTAGCTGCGACCAATACCAGCTGATGAAGGTTTTCGTGTTCAGTCTCTGGTATTCCAACTATTTCAAGTTCATTTCTGATTCCATTCTGCTCCTGGGCTGCAGCTATGTATTGAAGTTCAACTACAGTGGAACGGAGCTCAGTTATTTCGCGGTCTCGTATTTCCAGCTGCTTCTCACAATTACCTGGACATGACTGTGACGTGGGTAACAAGGAGAGTTGTGCTTTTAATTCAGTAACTTCTTTCCTGAGTAAAGCTATTTCCGAATTTTGCATCGTTAGATCCTTAACCGCTATTCTAAGTTGACGAATTTCTGTGAGTAAAATTGTTACGTCGAATGCTTCTCCGAACTCTACAGATGCGTCTAATTCAGCAGGTCTGTCCTTTCTGTAGGTGACGTTCACGCGATCCAGTTGAGCAGTTGTGCGTACGGGGGTATTTGTGTTGTCAACCTTTGGTTTTTTACACTTGCATTCAGGACATATGCATGTAAGATTTAGTTTATCAGATGATTCGGGTTTAAGTGAGTCATACACGCATAGCTTATGGAGTCTGTTTTGGCAGCTTATACAGCTGTAGTACTCCTCTTCAAGTATGTCTTGACAACAGGCTGCACAACACATATATGGTCCCAGTGACATTTTGTTTAGCAACGAGGATGGCGGATCAATAGTCGAGCGTCCTCACAGAGACAGTACCGCACGCACAAAGTTATCGCTTCTGTTCGTTGTTTACTCACACGGCTGCGGGACGCAGTGTCGCGGTGAGTCACGCTGAGTGCCGGCGGCCGCTGCTGGTCACTGCCGCACGGGAGAATGATGCTTGTGCCGTTGGCGTAGAAACTATAGCCGCGTTCGGTCGCCCGAACAGACGATCACGAGCCCGTTGAATGGTCGACGCGTTGACGATTGAGTTTATGCACTTTTTAGGGTTTCTACTAATGCTACCGGTAAACTGGTAGACACACTTTGTAAACCTTAACACTATTAACAACTGGTTAAAATTTTACTACGAAAATTTGCCTAATTAAATTTTAGTTGAATGAAAACTAATGAGCGCCCAACTCAGGCAGTTTAACGGTCAAATGACGCGTCAAAGATGCCAACTCTCAATAGAGCCAATAATAATAATAATAATACCTTGGACACTATTTACACACATTGATCCAGCCCCAAACTAGGATTCCCTGTATCTTGGGTTACTAGACAACGATACACATACTTATATAGGTAAATATTATACTTAGATAGATAAACAACCATGACTAGGGTACAAACATCCGTTCTCATCAAACAAATATTTGCCCCCGCTGGGACTCGAACCCGGGACCCTTGACATCGTAGGTCACTGCCGACTCGGCCATTCGGGTCGTCCCGAAATAGTAATTTTGAACATTATTCTACTCTTCCTTTAAAATTACCACAATGTAATTATCAAAATCTGGCAAGCCAAGTATCCCGCATCCGAAATGTACTGCAGTGGTTGTAAGTAGTTCTGTTCAGATTTGTTATGATAATACATCATAAAACTATTAAATATCGTATCGTTGAAAGAGACTGGCCGGTTTCGACTGTGTAGTCTAAACGGTGTTATTTCAGCACTAAGCTTATGTTTGCTTGCGTCAGCTGAGGGCATGTGGGAATCATTCTATTGTTTTCTGGAACCGGCTTTGGAAGCGGATTTTTCTATTTCGTGATTGGAGTGCTTTTAGTTTTTATATTATAAGAATGCCAGAGTCTCTAAATTCCGTTTTCTACTGTATTTGTTTCCTGTGATGGAAAAATCCTAAAGAAATAGTAAATACTCGCCAAATGTTGTGCCCTCTATGCACTTATAACGCCTTTAAAACGAATTATCTCTTTCTGTCAACATAACTAGCTTCTTTCAATAGTTCAAGGGCAGAGTCACCTATCAAGACAAAACTTTTCAAGATACAATGACCTCGAAAAAGGGTTATTCGGAATAGGATGTTAGATTTAAAAAGTTACACAAGCAGGCAGCTACCTCCCTATGCCTGACACAATCTCCGTGATGCGTGTCACAGTCACCATTTCCGCTCCCATGAACAGAGGTAGTTCTAAATTATGTTACTTTGCTTTACTCTATCTAGTGCAAATAACACGTTGAACATCATTGTTTGTTTATGCTACTGTTTTCTCGACACGTTGGATGTTGTTTAGATAGAGAAGTGTAATACAGGGTGCTTTCGAAAACACCCGACAAACGGTTAGTCATACAGGGTATCTTCAACACGTCAAAATGTTTTCAAAGAACACTTATTTTGCACCAAATTTGGAATGCAATAACTCTGTAATTTTAAGATCCCGATCGAATGGTTTTATGATATGGATTATCTTTGTGTAAGAAACATAGCATCTTAAATAAAAGGAAGACCATCAAATTTTACATTTTATCACAGGGTGCTCATTCCATACAGATTAGAATTAGTAACCCTTCGGTTTACAGAGATGGCGCTGGGAGTATTTATTGCAATTTAAAGGCTATGGTATCAGTCAATCTACTTCTATATGGTGCTAGACGCTCATTCTAAAATGTGAAAAATAATGTCATACAATTGCAAATATGTACTCTTATCTCGTTAATACAGTAGTTTCAATTATTTTTTTTTCTTTGGAACAATTTCACATGATATTTGGGAGGGGGTCGAGATAAATCTCACAAAATCTCACCACGTTAGGAATCGTCAAAAACGTCTCGCGTAATTAATGGACGCCTCCTTACTCTGACTTGGCCGTATTTCGCATAACTAACAGAGTCAACGTATTACTACAACTAGAAACAGTAAAAAAAAAAATTGTTCTTTAAACAACATCTAAGGTAATTTCCCTACATGTGGCATAGCTGTGGGACACCCTGTAAAGCTAAGTTTAATTTGCCGATATGTTGGAAAAGTCATTCGATATACGTTCTTAATCCATAAGCTTCGAATACATATGGTCAAAAATGTGTTATGTTCAAAATGTATAAAGGTTTCAATTCGTCACGAGCACTAGTTTTCAAACGCCCTTCCGTATCATCGTCCCTGGGTCTAAAAATGTACAAAGATTGACTAGATTGGGCTCTGGCCTTCTGTATGTTGTTGTACTGTTGTTGGATTTGATTGCTGTTTGTGGTGTATAGTAAATATATTATTCCTATTCTCAGTCTTCTTCAAAAGAAAGCATTTAATTATTTGTAAAAAATATTTTTCATTAATAAGTTTTAAGTATAATTAATAATTCAATGGTACAAGATAATTTAGATAAAAATGGCGGAAGGAAACGGAGAAGATAATTACAGTGAGCATAATTATTTTTCTATCGGCCCCTAAACGGCCTTGTTGGAATCGGTCGAATTGTGGGCGCCTTTAATAGCTAGGGCTGTCACTTTGGAGAAACAAGTTAATAGACATAATCAATTTGCTTGAAACTGTGTGTGAGAGTAAAAAATAAAAAACCGACGCAGCGGGCGAGTCACGCGAGGGGAACTGTCAAAACTTGGGCTCTTACTATAAGGGCTGTCACCGATGTACAGAACATCAATATAAAAATATTATATGGTATAGTTCGAGAAATATAAGCTGGTAACTTCTTATCTACTTTGCGATCTTTTTATAAAAATCAAACAAAAGCCAGTTGTTAAGTTTTTCAAACAACAGCGGACCGAAAAGTCTTGATATTTGCGTCACGATTTCGTATCACATTTTTGCTTGAAAAAGAAAAATTGATTAGACAAAGGCTGTTGAATATTTTCCACTATGTTAGAAACAGTTTCCCACTGATGAAACATTTCTTCAATTTACATCAATCACCTCAGCACACGTTACAAATCGCATCGCCTGAGTCGCATTACTAATCAAAATTGACGCGATAGATGCTAATATACCCACATAATATCATAAAAAAACTTAAATGTTTTATAATACTTAGACCCCCAAAAACAAAATTAATTTATTTAGATTACTAAGTGAAGAAGAAAAAACAAAAAGTATCAATATTTTTCAATCCATGAGTAGTAGCCATTTTTGCACCCGAGTGTCGAAGCGACTCATAATTAAGCGTTTGTTCTCACTATTCAAGGCTATACGTCGTTGACAATAAGTAGCATAATCGCGTGTAAAAAAATAAACTTTAGTCACTCCGGCTCCCAAGTGAGAATTAGTGCGGTTATGAACAATAGATATGGGTACTCGACTTCTCATTGACCGGTAAGTGTTTACGCCGAACAAAAGAACGCAAAGTAGATAAGAAGTTACCAGCTTATATTTCTCGAACTATACCTGCATAATAATAACTTTCATTTACAAGTAAACAAACATTAACATAATACATAGGTAAATTACGCGACACATAGTTCAGCTTTATAACGACCCGAATGGCCGAGTCGGCAGAGACCCTGCCTACGAAGCCAAGGGTCCCGGATTCGAGTCCCGGTGGGGGCAAATATTTGTAGGATGAGGACGGATGGTTGTTTATCTATCTAAGTAAAATATTCATCTATATAAGTATGTGCATCGTTGTCTACTACCCAAGATACAGGGAATCCTAGTTTGGGGCTAGATCAATGTGTGTAAATAGTGTCCAAGGTATTATTATTATTATAACTTATTAAATGAATACTATGGGTGGGACTGGGTACTAATCTAACTAACTAAATCACATTAATTTGCTACAAAATAGCAATGCATTATGCAACGCAGCGAAATTGCTTGGCAACCCTACAACTTCAACGCGAAGCAACAGTAAAAACCATAATTAATATCCCGATAACGTCCGGAAATGGGAAATGCGCGTACTGGCAACACTGGCTCATAATGAGACACATTATTACTGCTTAACAGCACTCTGCTACGGATTACTGACTTGCTATCTGTTCGATGTTTGGGATTATCTTACTCTACTAACATATGTATATTATCTTTCACATATTTTTTCTAAGTAATCATTAATTTATCGATTTTTGCATTGAAACTTTTAGGCAGGCAGATTTTTGTAGACTTTTTCCAATTCTCGTAATCCGTAAATATACAAGGATATTTTGGACACCTAGCCAAAAGTAAGTGTGATTTATAAAAAGATATAAAAATATTTGGTAAAAAATAACAACTATTCCTTTTTTAAATTCGCAATCCTAATTTTCTAGGTGCGTTCGGTCAACGCGCCGCAAGCCGCCAGTGAGCGGCTGAGAATAATAATAATGGACAGTGCGCGCGGTGAACAAACGAGTAAGTAAGCATAGTTTTAATTTGTGTTAGAAGTTTGCGAAAAACTGTAATAAAAATAACGTTTATTGTGCCGGCACATACGCCCGCCACAGATAAGCGGAAATATCTATTTCCACGTAATGTTAAGATAAGTTGACGACCGTCACAGATAAGGTATATTTATATTCATCACGTAGTTTTGTAGTAAGTTGTTTATAACCTTAGTATATCCTATAATAAAACAGTCTCGTATTTGCGCGCATCTCAAGCTTTTTACTTTACTCCCGAAGATGTCGCTCTCCTTATAATTGCCTCTGGCAAATTTATTATTTCATAAATAGATTGTAATCCTGGCATACTATGGCATGAAAATAATTAGCTAGGAGTCCAAAACTAACCCTGTATATACTTAGTTAGACAGAACTTGTCTAGCGCCTCGAAAGTAAAAATGACAATGACAGGAAAACGTTAACCGAACAAAACAGAGCTGACCACAATCGGTTCACAGAAAACCCACAGAGTCACCTTTAGCGCCGTGAGAAGGGTTATCTGTGTCCAGCTGCAGGGCAGCGCGTGCGTCGATGCGGTTTGCGGTCAGCCCGGTGCGTTCGCACCCCGCTGCGCTTGCGCAGGCGTTCCAGCGAATATACAAAGATAACAGGTAGATCAAACATTTTATCAAACGGGCTACACCATAAGAAATACTTACGAAATTGTATAAATAAAACATCATCATCATCAGTATAGGCATCATCAATATAATTTTGCTTTCAATTCTATCTAAACGTCAATACGTTTAGATAGAATTCCAAGCAAAATTATATTTGAAGAGAGATCTGAACAAAAGTAGAGCAGAAGTTAAATTCTATGCACAACCCACCCAAAACACAACAGGAGTAAGAATCACACCGCAAACATATTCGATATTCACATCAAATTCCATTAATTAAAACATGGCGGCCAAATGAAACACAACTAAGCCATGCGTGCTGTTGCGTGCGACCATTGTTGATCCTACGACCAGGCGGATGGGAGTTAGAACTATATCAGCGAAAGCCATATTGTAGAGTCCACATGAAAACTAATCAATGCCATATTCAGGAGCCAACATTACACGTCACTTCGCTCGCCAGGAAACTAGCGGCATTACTAATTTTCTGTGTAATTTGCCTAGAATTCGTGAGCGGTAATTTGATTTGCCATTGGACTTTCAGGGACGTGACAGCAACACTCCAGCAATACTTTTATTTACATTCGGTTCGACTCTCAACGAGTTTTTGTTGTAGGAAGGTCATGGCTAAACATAATGAAAGCTTTATTCTAGTAACATTTATTATAGGTTTCATTAAAATGTGCTAAGGCTGCATCATCTCTGTATAATTTTAATGACGAATGTGATGATCTGACAATGAGGGGAGGCTATTTAATATCCATGAAAACTGAAGCTCATTAAAATAATAAACAGGCGAGGGCTGTGGAATCAAATTGAATGATAACAAAAGCAGTGCAATCCCTATGAATGTAAGTACTTATGTAGTTAATGTATGCCAACGAAACACCACCTTATATTTTACACGTTAATCTGCTCTAGACAATAAAAGGTGGATATTTTTTAGCAAAATCTATATAAGTTTCGTGTCCCGAAATGATGACTTCTTTAGTTTGATTCTTCAACCTAAAAAACATTAATATCATTTTGTATTTTGCAGGACCTAATTTGTTGCACTATGATTTAAATTGAAGGTTATTTTCGTTTTATAAATAAATGAAGCCCATTAATGTCCCCATCGAGAGGCACAGGCTTTTATCCGGATACGAGTAAGACTGAGCCATACTCCATCACGCTGGCTCAGTGCGGGTGATGGAAGGGTTATTACGACTCTTACTACCTAGTAGCGATAGTAGCCGGAACCTACAGCTCATCGTGTCATATGAAACTGAAACATCAAGTAATGAACTTAAGATAACCTAATTATCTCACTGGTACATGGTCAACACCGAATCGAACCTGCATCTCCATCATGAGAAGCAAGAGACCACGGAGCTCTTTGCTTTTACACTCATGAAATTGATTAAAAACACCTTCATATTTTGCCCAAAAGGCAATCCCCTGTTTGCTCAGTAGTTTTGCTTTAGTGTGCACAGTTGAATGCAACCCCAAATGCAATTGTGTACATTTGTGCCCCGATTGAGTTACACTAATATGATGGAAACATTTGCATGTACCGCCGAACCCCGCGTCGATAGTTCGCTGGCGTCGTGTGGAAAAGGATTTTCATGGAAATATACAGTAGGTAAGCAAGGTTTTGGCTGGGCTTGCCGGCTAGCTAGTCCCGTTCCATATATATGTTGTACCACACACAGTTAAGTAACCATAAACTAAAACAGAAAGACAATAGGAATTTTATCTCTGATAATTTCTTTTCTTGCAGTTCTTCACACGGTCAACAAAAATATTTCGTTCCCAGATTATAAACAAAAAATAAAAGAAGCTTCTTTTCAGATCAGGATGTTCGTCCAATCCTCACGTAATTACCATCTATGCGAATATTGAGTTCCTCTCAGGTCGTCACAGTTTGTCAGAAGTTAGTCTGTCGCATAGTTTTTAGAAGAGTCCGCCTCCTCTGGGGACAATCAGGCCGTCCCTCGCAGCGCTCCATTAGGTATCACTAGGTTATTACTGAAATACGTTCCATTGACAATTGCCGGGCGATAGTTTGCCGGTGCCCACATGATACTTTAGGTACCTACCTTGTTTGGTCTCGGTACTTTCGGTACCAAGAGCCCCTATTTGATCAGCACTTGCCGTCATCGGGTGGTCATCCCGCAAATTGCGCTTTCCCAACGTAATTGTCAATAAAACTCATCTGATTCAGAGTCCAACAGGCCGGGTCCATTATTAATTTATGCGATTTAATATGGTGCGAAACGTTGACGTTATCCGGTGTAAAATATTAATAGTTGCGAGGGTAAAAATTAAGCTTTACGCTTACGCCAAATGTCCGGATGGGTAATTTTGGTGCAGCGTTAAGTTTTATGTTGTTTGTATCGGCTAATTTGTAGGGTGAACGATCTGAACTACGGTGACTCGAATTTAGTCATAGTACTTCAATGTTGTCAACCGAGTTAAGTCTCATCCGAGGGTCTTGCGGCCAAGAAAATTGCTGTCATATCGTGGCAAAAAATCGTAGCTACTCTTCAAGCTATATAACCATGACTTTCCCATCAGATAAGTGATTTCTGATTTGAGCGGACCTATTTAGTTCGCCTTCAATCGTTTAGATTCGTTACAAATCGAACATTCTGTTCAATTTTATGGTCACATTCCAGTGCTCGATTCAAAGACACCGCGGTTCGGTGACACCGGGACATTGGGAGCGGTTTTATTTTTCAAGCAAATAAAAAATTGTACGTCTCCGAGACTCCGAGATCAACAAGTGAATTATTTTTTATCGAAGCTTTCATCGATCAGCTCGACGTAGTTCGTATTGACGTCATGCCAATTTTGCTGATTCCGACACGATCTGTAAGAATCCTCATAACAAATTCACTGCAAAAAAATATATCGGCGCCACTGCTCTATTTTACCCATTGTAACTTTTAATAGCAACGAACCTTACCGCTACTGAAATTAATAATAAAACCAATCACTAAACTGCTACCGTGGAGTTGCAAAAAAGACAAAAAGGGACCGTCACTAATTACCGTCGATTAGAGTATTTCAATTGAATACAAACATTTGTCTCGTAACGAATCCTATCAGGCGGCTCTCTCGACTCAAAGCCCCGTGATTCGGCAGTTCCTTCGATCTCCGTTCCATTTTCGAATGGTCGCTGCCCATTCGTTCCCTCCTCTACGCCTACTCAATAAATTAGAAGCCGCTGCCGGCCATAACATACCGCATAGTTAGAAACTAATGAAATCCCAAAAGAGATTTCAACCCATTTTCTTAACAACTTTTCCGAAAGAGCAGGCGCCTTCAAAGATTCCCCCGGAACAAAATAATTCCGCTAAGAACGTCCCGGCTCCGTGTGAGCCCAGGAGGTACGTTATGAAACCATAGGAATTTCATTAGATACACACGCGTCTGTTTGTTAAGGCGCTTTCCATTGCTAAAAGTTTCTTGAGGCGGGTCTAATTCCTTTGTTTGTTGTTCGGGGGGGGTGGCAGCCCACATCTCCCACTCCGTTTTCTAAGTCATCGAGTCCAATTATGCCCCTTTGTAGGTTTTGATATGTAAATTTGCGATTTTATTAAACAAACCGGGATGCCATTCGGGGGCAGCGAGCCGGATTAATAGCTTCTTCAGATTTGTGTAATCGCTTTCTCTTAAGACAATATCGGCAACAGATCGCGAGGGCCGTACTCCGCCTTTAAGTGTGTTACAAGACAGAAAATTGTTTGATGTTAAATACGTAAATTAGGAGCAACAAAGTTCTGTAAGTAGAACAGCGGAATACCGATGGGAAAAAGTGAATCGAAGTTGCTACATTAAACGGACGAGGCATCCCAAATTCCAAAGAGCGATTTACAAATGTACCGTGTTTTGAGACGCGCGAGGAAGATACCTACCTATAGTTCACCCATCAATCGTGTTGACTCGAAAGACCGAATCGATTCTGTCGCGAGTCAAGATGAATAATCGAATCTATTAGCTCGTGGGATTACTGCATTCCAGAGTTTCGCGCTTTGAATTAAACAAATTAGATATTGGTAACAAAGTTATTTTGTAACGAACTTGTTGCTAATTTCCAACCAAGTTCATGTCGCACCGTGTCGAATCACGGAAGGTTGGCTCAGTGAGTGCGAACCAGAGAAAACCACACAATACAGTTAATTACAAGGAGGCATTTATCAAAATCGTATTTCCAATTTATCTTTCCAGTGCGGAGAAAAAAGTTTATAATTCCTCTGTTAACTAGAAATTTTGTCATCTACATACAATAGTAACGATTGTCGGTCTGACAATATTAATGTGTCCTTTAATTACTGGCATTGTTTATTGGCTTTTCCCATGCTATTCTCCGAGTACAATCAGTAAAACTTCAAGGTCTACATTTAAGGTTTCATCGTTCTTATTACATTCCAAAAGTCAGTGTAATAAATGTGCTACTGACTGCGAACAAAGTGTTTCTTTTCTATTGGCTGACAGTACTTACAAGACAACCTATAGTATCATTGTAGGTCTGCGTTGATTGTTAAGTCGTCGATTTGTACTAATAACTATTCCGAGAGATAGACACGGTTATTTACCGTCGTTAAGATCGACTATCTGAGATTAGGTCCCACTAAACTGCAATTTCTGTAATTGGACTATCATTTAAATTTTAGATTTGACATAATTTATTTCAAAAATCGCAATCGCTGGCACCGACTTGGAATACTACAAAATTTATTGAAAAATCGACATAATTTTGTCTTTAAATGAAAGCCACACACGAAGCAATCCGACTCTATCCATTATCACTCGATCCAAACCTTCTATTTACCGACACATTAGCAAAAAGAACAATACATATAGTCACACGTGCGTTGTCCGATTGTCTGTCTGTAACCCGACACTCAATGGCGATATAAAGGCTGATGACAACCGACAAGTGTCAATATCCTCGAGTGAGGAGTGGTATGAAGACGCCCGTATGATGACGGCTTGCACTTCATTCAATACTTCAGACAATACAGATTCGAGTGTGTGTGGGAATGTGAGGAACAGGCAGGCATAATGAGATATGGTTTTTGTGATGTATATAAATTGGCGTTGGTTATGTAGTCGTTATAAACTAGCCGACTGTACATGGGCGACCGAGCTTTGCACGGTGTTTGCTATACATGTACCTACCAAGGTATAAAATACCAAGATTCGACCGCATCGAGGACCGAATGAACGACCCACGAGACAGATTTCAAAGACTTTGACAACTGAGCTTTTGGCCGTGTAAACACAAACAAACATCATGATGAAATCATGTAAATAATCTTTACCCTCCTTCTATCCAGCGATATATAGATAGATGGTAAATATATCGACTATAGACTCTATACCCGAAATTTGCTACCTATATAGGAATAATTATGATGTTAATCAACAAATCATTCGAATGTCTAAATCAAGAAAGGGAGTATTTAAATAAACTCGTGGATTTTATTGGAAAAGTTGGGCAGGAAGACGACAACAGCAAATGGAATTATATTTCACCCTAAAAGCCTACAATTTGTGCCCGGGAGGAAGCCGCGAACATTTCCTGTGTCGATTCGAAAAGTTTTTCAACCCCTGAAGTTCCTTTTTCACTGTGCAGAAGATTGTGACACCGCTATTAGAGTCAGTAGTCACCAACCATGGATATTGACTGTGTTGTATCGATATACATTAAACAACTTCTTGATATCGATTTTTTATAAATATTTTAAAATGGCATCAATATTAAGGGTAGGCTAGCCATCAAATTCCTGGATCCGATATTTAAAACTAAGTATACGTGGGTGTGCCACCCCATCTGGCAAAGGTCGCGACAGTATTTTATTCCACCCAACAACGGAAACAGAAGACAGTAGGCACCGGAAACTGTAAAGCCACCTCAAATGGCAGCGGAGACATGCAAACACATTAATTTATAGGCCCGTCGCTAACTTTTTAAGTCTGTAACCGACTTCAGAAACTTTTACATTAGCGGCAGGTCGGAGGGCAATTACGGGGCATTTACGGAGCACCTCAGCCCCTCGCTGGGACGGACTCTCCCTGTTATTTCCGTACCTACCCGAGACGTTTTGACCAACTAGTACTGCTAGACAATCTACTTATTGATTTGTGTTTTTTACAATAATTTTGTCAGTCTTGTTACGTTACCATAGGTACAACTCTAAATTTAAAAACTGGATAACCGGTGATGTTATAATCGTAAAACTGATAACAGAAATGCAGAGCGTAAAGTAATGATACAATCGCCATCAGCAACTATGTAGCGTCCAATAAACATTTTAATAACGAACCGCAAAATGTCAAATAAATCGTGCAAATATTTTAATGGCACAACACAATGCATTGGCCTGGCTCTCTTTATTGGCATTATAAAACCCTCAGGAGTCGCGTAAAATTCGTCGAACGTCAAAGGTACCAACCCTTAAAAGACAAAGTCTGAGACCAACTATAAAATAAATCTAGCAACTTATCGTCTACAATAAACAGTCACCGCGGCAGGCTATCGGCAATTCCCACGCAAAGTTGATGGTAATAAAAGCAACAAAATTATATATTCAAGAGTGAGAAGGTGGCGGCAGAGCAGTTAGGGTGTACGACGTGGCCCGGGTTACAATGTAAATTGTCGGGGGGTGTGGGGTGCGGGGTAAGAGGATGCCTTCTAACTGTGGCTGTGAGTCGCAAAGATGGCCGACGTAATGGAGAAATGAAATTATTAAGCATTGTCTTGTGGAATCGGCCGCGGTCGACACCTGAGACGCTGGCCCGTGAGGCATAGCGTGGATACTCCCTCGAATAGCCAAGCACAAGGATCCGCCCGCCGCCCTAGACCACCTCGCCTTGCCCTACAATATGCGGGTCGCTGCAACCTAGGTCATCGCATTCAGCTCATCGCCATCAATCATTACTTAAACAAATCTACCAATAGCAGATGTTTGTATTTTTATTATTTGTTGCAGTGCAATATATTTAATTGTTTATTCGCATTCTTCACAGTATCACTAACGGCCTTAATTATAAAAAAAGTAAATTCGCTGTTTAGTTAATTCATGTTTTGTCTTGCTTTGACTTAGTCGACATGTGAAAAGGACAAAACACTGCTTAAGCTAAACAGTGAATTTACTTTTTTATAAGTAAGGCCGTTATTTACTAATCTGAGCACAACTCAAACCATTTAACTACAAAACTATTTATTATCGTCGTCATAATAACTTTGCTCTCAAGTTCTGATTTCGACCATCTCCACTCCTTGCCAACGCGGAACGCCGCAACCCTCCACTGAAACGTTCGTATTAAAATTTAAATCTACTTTGCAAAGTGTATTTTATACACGTGGACTTGCAATTCGGATCGTTCATAAAGCCCAAAACTGCCATATTATTACGCTTCACCTTTTTGCGTTATTGGGTGTTTTACTAAGGCTTATAGTCCCAGTCCCACAAAATTAACATAGTATTCAAACCCATCGACATAGATAAGGAGTCGCTTCTTCAGATTCCTGTAGGCGTCAGGTGCGCATGCAGCCTATTTGCTGATATACAGATGCATTGTTTCCGGTAAAAAGTAGTAAATTGCCATGCATGCATAGCCAGATTAATAATTATCCAATGACAGCACCACAATCTTAAAAAAAAAATGAAGTATATTTCCTTCACAAGCAGCGGATGAAAATATGAAAGCAAAGGCTCTAATAATGTAATCTCGGTTTGCGGTCGACTGTACTCCGGCACCCCTCACGAACCATTCCGGGTACAGTTCGACTAAGTCTCCCATGAATTTGGTATGCGTAGTGTTAATATATTATAGATGCCTTAATTACTCGTTTGTGGTCTCTTGCTGGCTTCTTGGCTTGATCTGCTCAACAATAATGTAGCTGTGCATGACGGACCGCAGCGCAGGTATGGATTCAAGGGGTTGATGGCACCTTTTAAATGTATGAATAAGTAATAGTCGAAGGAAAGAGCTTTTAGAGACTGACCGAGTGAGCATTCCTAATAGACCTTAAACAGCTGCAAATGTGAGCTATTATCTACTTATTGTCTGCACCGTTAGGCAAATATATTGATAATTAAAATAGACATCGGCAGACTCATTTCTCGTCACAATCGATAAGCATCGGCTACTTTGGGAAATAAATTAATTTCGTGAAATTTGTTTTTGACAGTAACAAAAGCAGGCGCTATTTATTGGCCAGCCAAATTCATTTTTAATCCGACGCATGCCGAGTTCGTGTTTTTAATTTCACACAAAAACAGCTCGAGTCGAGACGGTGATCAATCAAAACTCCCGCTCATTTTTTTTCTCTACACTTTTCTTCGTGGCAGCACTTTCGCTGCATTGTAACCGATATAAATGTGCTTTTAGTATTTTGTTTGCAGATCTGAAATGGATACGATTTGAATTAAATTACGTTGCACACTCACTTAAACTTGGTTAGCTTTGGTACGTATTGCTCTACCCAGTAATGCACTGGGTATCAAAAGTATCTAAGTAAGTAAATGGAAGAAGGCGAGACCTGGGAATGACAATTGTGTGTGTGCATATAGCTGGCCAATGGGCTACTTGACAAGAGTATACTCCACTGACATAACTTACAAAGACACGTCTTATACTTCGTAAAGGTCCTGTAGGTAAGTACGGATTGAAGCACTGGATTCTGAACTGTACCTACGTTATAGTAATCTGCGAATGATAAGTAATGTTAAAATTAGTGGCGTTAATCCGTTGCAAAAATGTTAAGAAATAAAACACAAAAGTCATAAAATATTACTTGACAGATAACAATAAGCGGCTTTTACAGGCACCCGACGTGATAAAATAGATTTGAAGTTAAAGGCTGCGGCAAAATCCGGAAAAAAGATGACGCCATTGAAATAGACTCTGACAAAACAGACGACACTCCCACAAGTCTAATAGCATTTCAACAACACTTCGACGACAAATCGACCTTTTTTTAAGTCGCAGATAAGATTACCTCTGTGAAACACACCGCTCTGTCTGGGAGTCTGCACAAAATCCTATTTCTTTAAAAACACGCAACACTGGTTTTTAATACACCTCTTGAATTTTGGGTCACACTTGAAATCCCACAAAAGTTTTGCAGATGCGTGCTTCTTCTTTGCTTTTTACATTGACATTACTTACACGGGTGTATTTTATCAATGGGATTATGTTTTGTACAATTAGTAGATGTTGTATAGAATAGTGTGTATTCGATAGTGAGATTGTTAATTTGTGATAAAATTAAAGTTGTTGTGAAAGACTCCGCAGTAATTGAAATTTGATCCCTTACTTTTTTACATAAAGCATGAAAATCCTTTTTTTCTAGTTTACTAAAACATCCATAACCCTACTGAACAAACAAAGAAACACATTACAAAACCATAACCCTAACACAAAAGAACCGACGAATACGTGTTGAAACTGATCCATCATGTCTCTCCTTGTAGAGTAACAAAAAACTCATACAAAATACAGAACAGATGGATTTGTTAAAAAAAAAACATGTTGGCCCCTAGCACGCCGCTATAGATGACGTTGATTGTAATTATTGTAAAATACCAGTAATTTCCAATATTATCGTAACATCAAGGTCTTCAAGATGTAAATATGTGGAATATGACATGTCAGACTTTCTTCACAAAGTAGTATGTCTTCTTGAATAATATACGACAGTAAGATCACATTATGATCTAACAAAAAACTAACTAATACACATACGTAGGTCACAGAAATGTTTTATGACACAATAAGTTTCTATGACACAATAAATACTGAATACTGAAATTATTCATCACTATATATGACTATTAAAAATATTGGGGACAATATCATTGACGATATAGACTTTTCAGGAAATTCGATGAACAATGAACTAGATAATGGAACTACTATTACTGCCCTGAAGCCTTCATTTATCTACACTTGAGCAAACTGCATGTAACCGTCAACATCGTTCAATAAATAATCGGCATAGGTATCTCCATGAAAAATCCCAATTAGAAATCTAACATATGGATGGATCCGATAAAAACAAGCTTTATTGGACTTCCTTATCAATGTTATTGGAAATGAAGTAAACTGTAACCATTCGAATCCATAGTGGGAAAATTCGAGTGCCATACATACAACATAATTGCGATTGTTATCAAAACTAATATGTACGTGTATCTCACCGTGTGAAGTCACTACTGCACTTTTTACAAATCTATCTACAAAGTATGTGCTACCATCAGTTATTATAGCGATGGTTCCGCAATCTTGGTTTAGAAAAAGCAGTGAGAGTCTTATAGGAAACATTATGGCCTCAATAAAAGTTGAATTGATATTGCGCACATTTACTTAAATGGTTTTACAAAGTAATGTCTCGTAAGTATGCCGTTTACTAGACTAGCCTTTGGACAAAGTATAATCTGAATTGTTGTCGCAGGAGACAAGCAGAATATGACGCGACTGGAATTAGGCAATTCCCGGGAGCTGAGGATTCGTCATGAGGGAGTGCGCCATCAAATATTCAATTTTAAAAGAGCCGCTAAGAGCGAAACGTCATCGCGTCGCCGCTCGCAGCTGAGCCTTGACGATCATACAGATGGGACACGCACTTCGGCCGCTTTACGACCAACATAAGTACAATATTATATTAGCAAAAGTGAAAATGCACAACTCCCTGATACAAAATTACCTCTCCGGCCCCCAAACGCTAGGCAATTTACAACAGACACAAACGTCAATGACATTCAAGACGCAGAATTGCAAAAAAAGATGAAATGTCGAGACATTCGAGTCGTTGCAAAATGTTTCATGTAGGGTCCCTTGGTGGAAATTACTCTGTCAAGTACAAGGAAGTGGCACAGAGGAAAGGAAGAATTTCATTAGCGCCAATCAAAATGACGAGGTCCAAAATGAAGCTCGCTAGAAGAGTCGTAATCACAGAGTTGACGACCCACCCCCTCAACATGAGGTCTTATTAAAGGAATAATATTTGCAAAACGAAACGCCTCAGAAATCCCCAAATTAAGATCTCCGAGGCCCGCCCAACTTCCACAAAGTGGAATCATTAAATTAAAAATGTAAACTTTTCTCTTAGCAAGGTAATGGGCATCCCGATGTAGATAAATAGATGGAATAGCTGCAAAAAGGGGCATTTTCCTGTTCATTAAATTTTTCTTTCGCTTTTTATTTCGACCCCTGGTGCTAATTTTGTTGGAATTCACGCCCCTCGGTCCGCCCTGCCACTGGAGCTCAATCACAGAAATTTTTATATCCGGAATTAAATAAGTAGGACTATTACGGAGAAAATTTAATATGAGCTTATTTTTCCCGGAGGTTCTGTCTTAATTAATCTGATACTGCTCTCTGCTTATTGGGTTTGAATCTTGGTTATTTACCATCAACATTTTTTATAGACTGGATTTTTAAGTGAGTGTTTGTGTTTCGTTTTAGCATTAACTCTGAGTCTGTGTAAATGATACAAAGCAGCAGCATGCTTACATTTTCTCAAGGAGGGCTAAAACGTTGTTCCGAAACTTCAGAAGTCAATCAACCATCTGAAATGTTCTCGTCGGTTGGAAGTTATTTCAGGGGGTGGTTTGTGTTGTTAATTTGATTGTCTATAAGATCTCCGGTGACTGCGCCGCAGGAGACATCAGAGTTCTCGGTAGCAAATGCAATTATACTTACCGATATAGCGTCTGCGGGATGCTAACTTCTATCAAAATTTGCTTCTGCTAAATAACGGAATTTTATTCATATTTGATCTGTAGATTTTAATCCCAGATATTAATCTGAAGTAATATTACATTTACATTTTATTAATCTTGAATTCAAGTCCATAATTTTCTCAAATAAACTCAGAGAGCGAAGTCTCCTGAAAAAATATTGCTTTCTATTTTCGTTTACAATCTCTGCTAACAAAACTGATATCACGGCGATATTGAGTTCCCTTATAAGCTATTGATTGGCAAATAAGGAAATCGAATTATTCAATGTCCGCCCCTCATTTGTTTCTGGCTCCCCTACACCAGAGATGAAGAAATTCTTTCAGAGTTTTCGATTACTCCACCAATTAATTTTATAGATACATTTGTCTTTTCTTTGTAGCTTAAAACACTCATGCAACATTTGACAATATTTAAATTCTACATTTTGGCTAGATTCACTTTTCACACACTCTTTTTTGCATGCTTCGACAGCGATATTAGGTAGTTATAAACTGATATTTAACATAGTAGAGCAGACAAATAACGTTACTAAGTGACCTATTTACAGCATCCGGATCGAGTCGCGTTTTAGTAGCATCATAGTGAACTCGGGTGCTCAAGTGACTCACGTCACATGGGGTTTGTGACGAGAGGGAAAGTCTCCGTCCAGGTTCCGATAATGCCTTCATGCACAACTAGGTGAGAACGGTTGGTGCTCAGACCAATGTACCGGCCATTCATGACGTAATTGACAACAAGCCTGATTAGGCCCAAGAATTCTAAAGGTGTGCTGTAGAAACAAATATATGGATTTGTTTAAGATATACTCTTTAATGAAATCGATGTGGAGTTGTGAATATCACAAGAAAATAAGTTCACAAACTAAAACCCGCCTACTAAAACATAGCGGTCTATAAAGAATGAAACCTATAACGGCCGGGTGGTCAATAATGATTCAACAAAATGCAAGCAAAGCAGCGAGCGATAGCTAGTATCTTTTTAAAAGTGCTATAATGTGTTTTTAATCCATGACTTTATGCCATCTAGAGGGCGCCATATTGAATTTAGTGTGACGTCACATAGCCGATCGACTGAGTATTGAACGTACAAGAGGCTTCTAGCGATACACTACACTAGTCCATGTCAAGTTTAATGGCCCTTTTTTGTGAGGTAGTCAATGTCGATAGTTACCTAAAAGGTATACGACAAAATTAAGGTTGAATATTATAACAACACAACCTTTTTATTTAAGAAAATATTTTATATATCACAATGAAAATCAATTGTAACTATACTACATACAAGGTGACAATCAATTAACCGACCATATTTTGGGGATTGATAGCTCCGATCATTATGAAAAACTTTCCCAAAGACACATATGTTCGCAAATTAAAATTATTTTTCGTCCCTCAATACATTGACCCGATCAGCTGATTATAAGTTAATATAGTAGACCACAAAAAAAAATTTCGTTTACGACCATATGTTTCTCGGGGAAAGTTGTTCATAATAATGGGTACTATAATTCCCCAAAATATTATCCCCCGCTCAACCAGCACCTCTCCTACCATCTTGGTTTGCTGGAAGAAATCTCTTTTGAGAGATAAGCTCGCCTTTGTTACGTGTTTTTTCTATTATAACTTATCTGTATGACTGTTTTGTGTAGTACAATAAAGAAATTACGAATTTCGAATCTTTGTTCGTCACTGGTTACTCCGACTTCTATGTCATAATTTCCAATCCCTGAGAATGGATTACTGTATTGTACCTTTTCATCACAAGTACAAGTACAAGCTACAACTTTAGGAAGATCAAAATCGATAAATAGGGTCGATGCGGGCTTGCGCAGCACTATGACATGACAGGGCCTTCGCGGTGAGCGGGGGCTGTGCGGGACGTCGCTCTCTCCGCGATTTCCTCTTTCCTCTCTAGTCATCAATTCTGACACAGACTACGACTCATTTGTCACGTTCTGATAAGTAGTTAAGAGGTTCTGGGGAAACAGATGAACAGACATACATACCGCTCAAAATCAACCCGCTTTGCTGTACCTAGTCGTGTAAAAATGGGATGCAAACGACAAATCGGCCTTCGGCAAAGGCAGACAATGGTAAATAAAATTAACAATACAGCGTTCCACCAATCAGAAGACATTGGCACAACTATATCGAATTGTCCGTGTCATTAGAAGACAATGACTAGTCGAATGAGGTGTTAAGCGAATGCCTATTGTTTAAGTCGCCGTGATGAGCCGGGGGCGGGGCGGCTACATCAAAGGCTGTCGTCACTGACATTGAAAGAGATGTGACCACACCTCGGTCGGAGGGGCTTGCACTGTCGATGGTACAGTAGAGCGTTGGCGGTCCAAATGAAGTTGGATATTGATAGAATATGGACAAGGAACAGGAATGATAAGTCAGCACAGTTAATTAAAATTGGAGAATTGATTAAGTGTAGATGTATTAGGAAAGGATAAGTACAGGATGACTTAGAGAATGACTCATTTACATGAGGACAGTCTGTAACATTATGTTAGGTAGTGTCTGCGATATTTCCGTTGACAGTTATGATTTGCATATTTCGGACTATCAATATACATTGACCGATTGTACCGGGAATATTCGAGGTGAACAATTTTCAAAAGGGAAGGTCGTTGAGCAGTTTCCATGATTGAAATTAAATAGCATTTCGCAACTTGATTTGTGTTACAACAAGTCCAGAAGAGAGTAACAAAGCACCTGATTCAAAATAAACAATTCAAAGACAAAAGCGAGGGCTGTGTGTGATTGTGTGTGTGTGTTTGTGCTGTGCGCAGTACAATTTGCACACAAAAGGGACAAAGTCAATGAAGCTCGGCATCCAGACCGACGCCTTCTGTGATTTCACAACAAACACACTCACATCGCAACTCGGGACCCTTTTATACGAAATCATTTCCATTCCGTTTTCCGACGTGAAAATTGCCCATGAACGGTCAAAGGGGTTAACAATTTAGTGTTTATTTGAATTTAGCTTTTGTTAGTTTAGAGAAGGCGTTAGAATGTGTCCCGACCCTTATTCCTCACGTTTGTTTTACGAAAACCGTTTATATTTGCAAGTCAAAGAGAAATATGTTCTTCTTTTGACCGCAACACCTTTTCTATTCGATTCAATTCTATACGGACAAAATTCTCTTCTGTATCAAAATATACCTACCTCAATTGATGCTCCCAACTTAATCTGACAATAGCAATAAGACAGCCTCCAATTTATAATGAATGCCGGATTGATATTTATTTTATCTTAATGCTCTTATGTCGGCTACCGGTCATGGATTATGCTAATAGGAATTCCTCCCAGGAAATAGCCATGGTCCAACTCAAGCACAACTTTACATTTCACTTTTGTACAAATTGATGTTGCAGCATTTCAAATTGACACAGATGCAACATTCTTAATAAGCCACTCAGATTGAGAAACCAATGATGTATCAAAACACAGAAGCGGTACATTAGTGCCTTTGTCCACCTTTTGTGGTGAAACAGCACGCCATCGCCGACGAATGAAGGCCCCGCTGCGGGGCGCCCCGGTAGCATCCCAGTCTCTTTTTGTAAGTCCGGAGAACGTTTTATCAAACATTTTAATGGCGGCTTTTGTGATGCCAACAAAAGGAGCGTGCCAACGGAGGCGTTAAATCCTTTACGATTTGATGATGATGACGACGACACACTCGTTGTTGAATCTCGGATTTGGATCAGCAGCGGTCTCGTTGGCGGCCATGCGGAAGACTCCAGTGCGCCGATGTGTAAATAGCTTCCATATTTCACACTCATGATTATTACCTTTTACGAGTAAACTAGCAATGCATATTTTCCGAACAATACATTTATTATTACCAATAAATAGCAATTAATATTACTACATACCCGCAGAACGTGGCTCCGATGACTTTCAGTGCAAACACAAATAAAAATACAACATGCTCAAAAAGTGAAACTTAAAATTACAGATACTTCTATAGTTTAACTTGTAAATTTATCTGTGATAGAGCTTAATCAATTGAAGCTAGAGTGTAACCTGGACGAACCCAAAACAACGACAACTAACATTTCACCCACAATATATCAAACACCTAATAAAAGTAATCACACCACTGATACAATACATAGAAATATATATCATAGTCCAATCAAAGCAATTAAAGTTAGAAAAGTGGATAGAATGGAATAAAATTTAGAAAAGGAGTGAAATGGGACCTACCTTCCGATATAAGGAAACTTAGAAATTAATAATTACGGATTTTAACTCAATAGAACCAAATCAAAACAAAATACATCGATAAGCAAATTTTGTTGGTAAATGTAAAAGTGGTGATCGTTCCTGCGTTGCGGGTGTGTCGTGCTCTTCCAGGCTACCCCCTTGGCCTGCGACCGAAGTCGGCCGATCGTACCCGGGCCGGCCCGAACGTTTCCGAACGCGACCGAACCCGGACGAACGAAACCGAACGCGCAGTGAGAGCTAGCGACATACCTGTCTGGCGCTTTCATTGACAGGCACCTGAAATGAAGAAAAAAATCGATCCAATTCGTTGAATAACTCAATCAATTGAAAATTTTGACTGTTTACTACTTATACTGTACGATCGGTCTTTACACAGATAAATTTACATGCATAAACGATCTTATTATAACATGCACTGCCTAAAACAGTTCTGGAGGACACACAGACCCAAGAGATGGAAAGACAAAACACAAATCAAACAGAAAAAATAATCAGAAATTTCGAAAAATCCTTTAGTGGAAAAGAACAATCGAAATCATCCAATCGATCAAAAGAAAAAAACGACCCTAATAAAAATGAGACTACAACAAAAAAATGGAATACAAAAATTAAAAGTAAACATGCTAAAAAGAACAAACAATAGTAGGGTCAAAACAGTTAAAAACAACATTGCAAGATGTATTAGGACAGTTGTTAAAATATGGGGTAGATTGGTTCGAGCGGCTTGACTCCGGTACAGCGGGTGATATGGTGTGCTTGCACGCAATCGTGCACCGCGCCGTTTGCGATCTGTCCGACCGACGACGACTGTTATACAGAGCGATTAAATCGATTCATAAAATGTACCCTTGCCACTCGAGTAATCGTATCCGTTGATATCTCCATATTCGGTATTGAGTGATAAATCCGGCCGGAGAGACAAACGGACTGGTAAGGAAAATATACTATTATATTAAAAAAGATTCTATTCTATTAAGAGCTCCGTGGTCTAATCGGTTTTACGCTTGCTTCTCACGCAAGGAGATACAGGTTCGATTCCTGACCATGCACCAATGAGATAATTAATCTTTATTCAGTACAGATGACACGTTAGGCTGTAGGTCCCGGCTACTATCGCTACGTGGTAGTGGTCGTAATATCCCTCCACTAAACCGCACTGAGCCAGCGTTGTGGAGTATGGCTTAATCTTACTCATATCCGAGTAAAGGCCTGTGCCCCTCGTTGGGGAAATTAATGGGCTACATTTATTTATTTATTAAAAACGATTGAATATGCGCCATGGCGTTTTGTTTTGAGGCAGCCATTAGTGACTCACGGAATAATCAATCTAAGAGGCATTTAAGAGCTTTCAATCAATGTGCAATATTGTAGTCGATTCCGCCAATAAACCTAATTAATATGTAGTCATTTCATTACAATATAGAGCAGAACGCTTCCCCCTCCCAATGGACGAATATATCGGATTATTACCGGACGATGTCACGCAAACTCAATCGTAAAAATTAACGGAAATCAATTTATCGAAATTGAATTGAATCAGAAAGTAATTGGGCGTTGTTTGAGGAAATTCATACTAAACATAATGAAGACGCTATCATGGAATTTATTAAACTGAGTAACGGCAGCAACGAAAAGAACCACATAATTAATGAAGTGGTTTACTAGTTCAGACAATACGTTCCGCATCGCGTGAGAACGCGAGCCGATGACTATCGCTTTGCGCTATTTTGACACAAATAAAATTCACGAAGATATTGTAATCAGCGCACTTACTCGCCCGACACGCGGAAACAAAAATATAAAAGTCACCTACTTGAAAAAACCAATCTATCAATATTAGAATACAAAAAATATGCAAGTCAGTTAATAATGCCGATTCGACGATCTACAATGGAAATACAGTTACAGTCAGTTTTTTAATAATGGCGACTGCGTTTTTCTTTTTTACCGCCACCCTAGATCGTTTGACATTTGAACTGGCTGATGACTCGGGCATATGATTGATCGTCGCGACACAGTAAATGAGTGCAATTTAGCGTTTATTTTCCTTTCTATTGAATGCCTTTGTTAACTTCATAAAAATGTGTCCCTCTGACATTCGTGTTACTCAACTCGTAACTCGCTACTAATTTGGACAACAAAAATTTCATTTGAAATTACTTCCATTCGATGTGAAGAAAGCGACTGCAAAAAGACAACAAAATTCATATTAACATACAAATGATCTGTTGAACTGTGACTGGTAATCATTTGTCAGTCTGGAGTGTCATTCTGTATTCCACAATCCTATCTCAGTCTGTTTCTTGATAAATGAATTCTAATTCACTTAATTTTAAAGTTCACTTTCACGGTTCTCGGTCAGTTGCTGCTGTAACTTTAGCTCCATTGCCTTTATCCGCATTCTCGTCTTTATTGCTTTCAATGTATGGTTTAGTTTGTTTTGGGTGGTATGGTGGTATGGTAAGATTTTGAATGAGATGAGCAACGATGAACAATTTATCATCGGAGCAAGTATCCGCCCAAACCGTAACGAATCGCTAGTAAATAAATTGAGGACCAACATTGGGTCTGTTTCTTTTGGTGTGGCGTCCCCCCCCCCCCCCCCCACTTAGCCACGGACTCTCCCATTTCAATTTGTTTCTGGTACCCCGAAGATTTGTAAATTACTGCCTTGATTAATATGACAATGAAAAATCAGAGAATTATTTACTTCAAGTGCCCTTTTTCGGACTGTAATGTTCCTAAAGCTTCCCTTACCAATCTCTGAAATAATTTATTTTTCATCGTAGATTATGCAACGATTAAAATTCTTATTAGCGGGGGCAGATTGCTACCCACACTATTACTATAACATACCCGTATTCTATCTTCACAGACAGTGGCATGCCACAAATAAATTACATTTGACAGGCTAGAATTAGATTGATACGTTCTAGGCTAAACGGCCAATTGATATACTCTGTGTCAGGATGTGGGGGTCTGATTGGGATATTCAGTATCTAGTGAACCTTCTGCCGCTGATGGGTAAGGTATGGATATTTTTAGGGCTTTATTAGTATCCTCTGCATAAATCGTAGTTAAACGATAAAAGTAAATGCATTGTTGTGCAGTAAAAATTCCAATCCCTTCCTAATTATTAAAAGTTTCAGAAAACATCAGCAACAAACAACTAATTTTCAAATAAACAAAATACTCCGCTCACTTAAAATAATTCACTCGAGAGCGGAAACATTTCTTAGCTCTCAATTATAACATCGAAATAATTATACGAAATCATCCACCCCACTTGTAAATCAAATTAATGATGGAATTGCGAATATCCCTTGTGCAATTAATACCTTAGTAAGAATTATTTCACTTGATATCTCCCTTTGAAATAATTGTTATTCCAGTTAATTAAAATCCAAAATACCACTCGTAGAGAGTAATAATTTACAGCCATCCAATACGCCACAAATGAGAAATGAAACTAATTTATAAGTTCCAAGTCATTATTACTCTATAAACCCTAAATCCGTAAATTAGTTTCTTAAAGTAAATTTGTTCAAATCTGTCCTACAATACTTTACCAACTTAAAACTTAAACCTAAAAAAACTTTCAAGACCTATTTTTTCCTTCCCACTCGGGATGCGAATGTTGTCTTTATCGAAAAGTCCGCATGAAAACTTTCGCTGAAGGTAACCATAAACCAAAACATCATCTGTGTATATATTTTTTGTATTTGTTGTTTTTTAGGGTTCCGTACCTCAAAAGTTACAAAAGGATATATGAACCCTCCCTCCGTCCGTCCGTCTGTCACAGGCACTTTTCTCAGGAACTATAAGAGATACAGTCTGGAAATATTCTGCAAAAATACTTATCCTGATAATCGCAACATAATTTAAATCTAATATAAAAAAAAATTGCCTACAAAAAAGTGTAGGGGGTAGAATGAAAAAACGAAAAAAAAAAACACAATACTATAGGATATCGTTGATAGGGATATCTTTATTAACTTTTCAAAAATATACTTTTTTATTTGAGTTTTGATAACTTCAGAAGTTATGATCAAATTTGTGCAAAAAATGATCGTTGCCCGCCCTCAACTCCGGAACTACAGAGTCTAAAATTATAGAACATAGAACTTAAGCCAAGGATTACAGGAAAACCTATCCGGAAGCATATTTGTAAATATCCGACGCTTTAGGCCCCTGAAGTAGCTTCGTAAATAACAGTATCGGACTAACACGTCAGCTATTTACCAGACCAGGATTTTTACATGTGTCAAAAAAGTTTAAAAGCCAAATTTAGATAGAGTAGGTTATTGTGGCTAATTTTTAATTGGGGTACAGATTAGGTTAGAAATTAGAAGAATCAAAACCGGAGCGGAGCGGAGCGGTTGCAAGTAAAAACAACATTGGAAACCGGCCGAAGTTGCTTCGTAAGTAACAGACGCGTCAAACAAAAGCGTCAGCTATTTACAAGACCCCGAAGTGCTTTTTGTACACCCGAGCAGCAGCCGAAACTTCCCGAGTGGCTATCGCGTCGGGTATCTACGAGCAATGAACATGCTACCCGGAATCTCCAAGAGTTTTAATTTATCTACTGCATACAAACTTATAAATGCACCTGTACGGTACCGTACCACCGTGCGTGGATTATGAAAGTAGCCGCACCGATAACTTTGTAAACAACATTTTGCGTGAACAATGAAAATTAATAGCTATGTGAGTCCGACTCGCACTTGACCGGTTTTTTCAAAAAGCTTTTAATCAATTTTGATATAAATTATACAGGACCACCTCCAAAGTATGGCATACCAATCAAAACAAGAATCATCAAAATCTATTCATAATTGACGAAATAACCGCGTAACAAACATACAAAATAAACCGTTCAAGTTCGAGTTGGACTCGCGCATGAAGGGTTCTGTACCACTACAACGGTAGGAATGGTGTGAAGTGAATAGTTTGGATTTTACATAGCAAAATGTTGTTCACAAAGTTATTGGTGCGGCTACTTTCATACTCCATGCACGTAACCAGGTGCATTTATAAATTTCTGGCTTTTTGAACACAAATTCCGTTTTCAATACAAAAAAAATCTTCGTCAAACTAAAATATGGACTTGCACTAAAAATTCTCCATCCATATAACAGAATTTCTAAAATTCTTTTATTTTGTTGTACCACACTAATTAATGTTTATTTTATCAAATTATATTAAACAATTTTATAGCAAAAAGCTTACTACTATAGCAAAATTTCTTTTTAGGGTTCCGTACCCGAAGGGTTCCAAACGGGACCCTACTAAGACTCCGCTGTCCGTCCGTCCGTCCGTCCGTCCGTCCGTCTGTCACCAGGCTGTATCTCAAGAACCTAGCTAGCTAGAGAGTTGAAATTTTCACAGATTATGTATTTATGTTGCCGCTATAACAACAAATACTAAAAAACAGGATAAAAGAAATATTTAAGGGTGCTCCCATACAACAATTCTTTCAATACCACATCCAAACTTATGGATGCACCTGGTTACGTACATGGAGTGTGAAAGTAACCGCACCAATAACTTTGTAAACAATATTTTGCTGTGTAAAATCCAAACTATTCACTCCACACCATCGCTTCCATTGAACGGTGGTACGGAACCCTTCGTGCGCGATTTAGACTCGCACTTGACCGGTTTTTTTATCTATTTTAATGAAAATTATGTATAAAACATCCCTACCTACATGCATGAAAAGTTTGAGGCTTTAATTAGATTTAATTGAGAAAGATTAAACCGCACGTCAAAAATACTGATTGGCGTAGGTGAAGGGTAAAGGGGTGAGCGTAGCAAAAGAAACACGAAATGCTTGAATATGTAAGAGCATAAGAAACATAGGTGTATTTGTTGAATTTTGAAACATTTTTGCTGTGCAAATACATATTATATGATGTGCGATTAAATACTACCCAGATTTAAATTTGTTTTTTTTTTTAAATATTGAAATTGCAAAAAAATAAGTTTCTACATCTGATTTATCGTTCTTTGTTGTTTGCATTTAGGTTATTTTGATTGATTGATTGGATAATAATGAATGATTAAATGGTGTTTTCATTATTAAAACTTATGGACCCCAAAGAATAATAGGTGCTTGGTTCAAGTAAACTTGTACTTAACTTTTTCTATTTAAAATAATTGTTACGTTTACATTCAGCTATCAGATAATCACTTAGTAAAACGGTTTTACATACGGAGTTAAACAGTTTGTAAAATGTATTGTGTTTTGTAGGTAAAATCTCAGGTGCAGTCAGTATTTTTGTTGCAGTTTTGACATATTTTGATCAAATAATCGGGGATTATTTGTTTAGCGTGTAAATACAAGAAAATTAATATCTTGGCAATAAAGGTCTATATTCTATATTTTTTTCATAATTTTATACTCTGTAGTTTCGGAGCTATGGGATGGGGATGGTAATTTTTTGCACTTTTTCAAATATAACTTCTAAAGTTATCAAAACTTAAATAATAATAAAATAATGAGACATTTATAAAGAGCCCTTTAGAACGATACCATCATACGTATGACTTATTACGGTGTTTTTTTTTCATTTTCTCATTTTACCCCCTCCGCCTTTTTGGAGGCAATATTTATTTCACATTAGACTTGAATTATGTTGCGGTTATCAGAATAAATATTTTTACAGAAAATTTCAAGACTCTATCTCTTGTAGTACCTGAGAGAAGTGCCTGTGACAGACGGACGAACGGACCACGCGAGTGATCCTATAAAGGTTCTTTTTTTACATTTTGAGGTACGGAACCCTAAAAATACATCGAATTGAGAACCTTGAAGTCGGTTAAAAATATTAGTATTTGAAGCTATTAGATTCATTTGTTGATACCTTCAGAACTTAAGATCAGCTGCAAAAAATCTAGTCAATCAAAACTCACTACCTAATTAAGTACTGCTAAACGGCACAGCATTACGTTAACGTTTGGGTAGCCAGTTACCTGAGCCAGTTGCCTCGGCGCACCTGCCCTCGAGGCAAACTTTTTGACAGACCCGTTAAAATCGCATTTCGGGAAAACGAATTGCGTGTTTTAACCCCGTGGCATTGCTGGGGTAGGGTTCGTTCGTTTGCCTTTCTCGTTATATTCATAGAAATCACAGTGAGAAACTATCTTTTTTATTTTTATTTATTTCTCTGATAATCTGTTAATTTGTGTTGCGTATGATTGACATCCTCCTGACACTTGTACTGCAAAAAAGAGTCCCTAAGTTGATTACACCATATTAGATAGAATGCCTGGATTCAAAACCTACCCGAGTACTGACAAAAAAATAAACCAATCGTGCAAGTGCTCCCTATATTTCCTTTTAATATTTTTGAAAGCTCTGATTTCATTTTGCTAGAAATGGGCCCTAGTTAGATAGTCTACTGTTTAAAATGCGATTTAAACCCGTTCCGTATCCCAAGCCAACTGTATTCCTTATTATTTATAACACTTGTAAGAATTATTCTTTCTGAATCGTTTAAGTCCTTGTTCGCTGTTGCGTTAATCCTGTGCCTGGAGATTAAAATTCTCGCCTACCGCTAATTAAAAGGGAAACTTTTTACCAAAATGATTAATCGGAACAGTAGCTTTAAGTAAAGTATACTTGATAAATGGGGGGTTTTTATTTATTGTATCATTTAAAGTTGTATCTTTAATAAAAAACAAGGACGATAAAAAACCTTAGCCGTTTTAAGCAATGCAATTTTGCATCCATGACGGCGACATCCAGAACACTATATATACTACAGTATATAAATACCTCTACAGGGTATCATATTCTACTCTATTATATACCAAATTGAGAATAAATTAAATGTCTAACTTTCCGGCACAAAATAGAACTCATTCGTAATGTAACAGTCGATCATATCCCTCATGCTTAATAACTTAGTATCATAAAGTGCAACTCGAAGTAAATAAATTGAGAAATAACAACTTACAATATAACAAAGTCAATATTGATGCAAAAATTAGATGTAAATGCAAGAAGGAACTGCAATGCAATGTAGTCCCTATAGTTTTGGCTCAAACAACAGTCTTTCTCGAGAATATGAGTAAGAAATGCAGTACAAGTCAGATTTGGAATGGTGTATGTATATCTGACGGTAGAGGTGGAAACGGAACGGACTGGAACTAAACAGGAGCGTTTAGCTTGCGGCTAAGAATGCGTAGTCAGTGCAGTCACGATTTATGTGTGCGGCCACTGCGCAGAGATCTCGGTTCTCTGAGTATGGAAGATATCTTGTCTGCAAGCACAAGAGCAACTAGTCCACTTGCACATCATTCAAAGAGGATATCGCTCGTTGCTTGTTTGCGATGATCATGATTGTATGGTTCGTGCATGGGAAACTATGAAAATGCTCGGTGCAAATTGGTTGTTCCGATTTCAAAAATCGTAGCAATATTGTAAGTGGGGTAAGTGGAGTCCCCATCAGCGCTACAGTTGCCGGCATCTAAGTTGGAAAGAATGGTGAGTTTAAAATAATAATTATATTAAGTGGACAGTCTATATTTTTTAACAAAATGTTTTGTTTGCAGTCGGCAGACCTTCTGTTTACCTTGTATAAAATACAGCCCCCCGACTGCAACTGAAATATTATATTTTATTTTTATTTTTATAAATTAACTTATTTTATAATTTTTAGCAACAAGATTTTTCCTCGATAATGACTTTTAGTTTTAATTCTCTGACCTCTGGTCAGATTACAAAAAATAAACCACACTTTCTTTCTTGCATTCCAATCATAAGTAACTACTAAAGAATAAATTTCACAGAACATGTTTACTCGTATTTATTATTTAGAGTACAGTGTGTATTTATTTATTTTATACTTTTTATTGAGAGAGATTTACACTTTTATTGTCCACGATAATTACTTTTAATTTTAATCAAATTAAATTTTGGCTCCGTCCCACCAACTCACAGTCCTTTCTTGCATTCTGATAATGTACACAATTGATTTAGTACACTGCACCACTCTACACGTATTTAAATAAGGTAGTGAATACGAAAGGCTCAAAGAAGTCATAATGATTATATTATAATAAGAAATTATAGACACATAAATTATTCTATATTATTTTTCGAGGCCACACATTTTCCGCACACTGAATCCGCCATATTGTTTTTATTATCACGTCACTTATCCTATGACACTTGGGAAAACAAAAGGATTTTACGATACCTGACATGTCTAATTCGTTTAGCAGTTTATTCAAAATCTTGAGCTAAATAAACTCACCCAGATACATATGAACCCTGAAAACATTACACTCCCTTTATTGGGCAGTCGTGTATACAGACATGATATATCTCATGTGACAATAATTTTTAAACAAATAATAACAGTGTCTGTTAATTTTGCTCTTACGCGTGAGTGGAACATACGCAAACTTTCCCCCACTACATCAAAATCTTGCCAAGTTAGTCGCCACCGGTAACTGTAAGCAACTATTATAAACAACGAAACAAAGATCGTTAGCTCATACGTGGAAGCGCCAGACATAACAATTTAAACGGAGGAGCATGATAAATGAAAATTCAAAAGGCGATACTTTTAAAACCGTCACATACAACTGATACCGTGAGCGGCCGCTGCAAAAGGGGAATTACCCTGTAAATGGACTGACTACAATTTCGCTCCGTACAATGGAGTGAGTTAGTGGAGCACGCGAGCGATATATTTGGAGGCGATTGGAGGATGTGTGGCTGTTTGTCTGAAAATATTTTGTATTTGATACTATGTTTTATATTAATTAGGGTTGTAAACAGAATTAACAAATTATTAAGAGATATTCCAGATAGGAGTTTAAGTGGAGTGAATTATTTTTTTAGTGTCAATACTAAATCAAAATTCACTAAAAGCGATTGCTATGAATTTTATTGTATGCTGAAAACGATGTCAAAACACCATCATCTAACAATAACGAAATGTCTAATGAATGATAATGTCTAATGAGTGTGGGCAGTGTAAATGCACTCAATGAAAGCAGGGAAAGCTGCGAAAAAGCACTAGTCTCTAACATAATTTCTGTACTTTCCGTCAGTCTGTCCATCGCTTCCATTCCTACTTCCGGTCCGCATATATCATGTGAACGATATCATTAAGACATCAAAATATTGCATCAGCAAAGGGGGAGAGTGTGTTTTACGAAATTGAGTAGATCATTCAACGTTTGTAAAGGAAATTATGTCATGCTTGAATCAGAATGTTTCGTACAGTCAGGTAAAGGCGGTGATGAATCAGAATGTTTCGTACAGTCAGGTAAAGGCGGTGATGAATCAGAATGTTTCGTACAGTCAGGTAAAGGCGGTGATGAATCAGAAAGCAAATAAGTGCGTAGTAGAAATGGCAACCGTTTCTGAAAGTCAACGCTAGTTTTAATCAGACTAAATCAAAGATTCTTGACGGTCGATACTCTACGATACAGTTACGATATATTGAACCTATACTATAACGCATTAATAAAGTAATTCAAGTAGAAGTAACTACTTCCCGTAAGTGAAACCTTGTAAGGTATTTTGGTTTGTCGGTTGTATCAAATATTTGACTCATTGAGATGAGTCTCGACTCAGTTTCTGCAATACACCAGATGCAAAGAATTTATCAATGTCATCAAGAAATCCGCCGACAAAAGACTGAATAATACAACAATTCCATTTCACAGCATAAATCAATAGCTGTTTAACATGATAATGAACGATTTATTAATTAAACGAGCACACGCGAAATTCAACAAGACAAACGGACTGAAGCGAGCGACGTGTTGCACCAACTGAGAAAAAATCGGGTTCCGTGGGTATTTCTGAATTGAAACCATAATGGACACTTCACAAAGCTCAAGTTCGTTTAGTCTACGGCAAAAGGTCAATAACCAAATTAAGCAGAGAAGCAAATAATCATTTGGCCCTATGAGATAAAGAAGTACATATCGAATTTAATAATTTAACTTGTGTCACAGGGACTGCCTTATTACTCAAGGATTGGAGAGACATTATATAAAGAGGTATTTGTTTTGTAATTACCCGGTTACAATTGCTATCAACCAACTGCTCACAGTACCCCACAAAGTCACAAGCCAACCCAACGTAACTCGCGTTACAATTGACACGAAAACTTCGCCAACTAGTTACGAAAATGCAATAATTAAATGCCGTTCTCGTATGAAAAAATTGCTGAGAATTCCGATGCGCAGATTGGAGCCGCGATTGTCTTAGATTGCATATTGAAAAAAGCATGCAACAGAGATAAGACGTTATACGGTCGGGCGAGTAAAAGGTATCGTCGGTGAATACTGGGTAATTGCATTTCCTGCTGTGTTACCAGTTGCCACATCACATCGCTGCCGCTGCTGGGTAATACCTATGCACGTTTTAGCTGAGTGGAGCAGTACCTAGAAAACTTTCTACACTCAATTCATAATTGATTTCATTTAGAGTTGACCCTTTTCAAGACTATAAGATCACGAAAGTATGGCCTAGCTGTCACTATTGCATTTTCGTAGCTAAAGTAATATAGGGTGAAACATGCAGTGTATGGGCACTACCACGCAACAGCATAAATCAATACAATACAGTATTTAAGTAGACAGCTTTTTAGCTCGTATTTCCGTAGTGATATCAGTGATATTTCGTTTCACTCCCTTTTCGGGGTATTAAATAACTATTTTATCACACCTGCTCTGAAAATACATACTAATTATACCAATTAGAGGGAAGAAACGCCTTTATCCCGCCCTTCAAATCCTTTCATCCCAAGGTATGGAAGTTTGTATGAAAATCCTTCCGACCCAAGGGTGGGAAGTATGTATGAAATTCCATTACATGCCCGGTTTTTTTTTTTATTTGTCAGCAGTCATACTGCAAAGAGACTTTAACTGTCTACTAATTAAATTTCAAGTAAATTGTTACTGGCCACATACAGTTTTTTTTTTACCAGTTACCAACCTCCTTGGTGCATACAGAAAATTTAAAACGAAATTATTTTTGTATATAAAACGCGCGGAATCACGGAAGAAGTGGCTGCATGACCTTATGATCTTAGCCTACTCCAGAAACGGGCGAATAAAAAAAGGAAAAGCCCGCGCATTTTCGCAAAAACTTCGATTGATTTAGCATTTATCTATGCATTTATGTCTATAATTTTCCTCGTAGGTGTAATAAAAAGCACTATACATACCTCAGGATAAAGTACAGTTCCATACCTCAAATGGTTTGCGCCCCTCGCAAGCTCGTGGCGCAAATGCCATAATCTCGGTATGGAACTGTCACTTTCTTCCCTCTGAAGTAATGTACTATTTTCTCAGATAAGCGCATATCTAACACCTTTATTGTCGCTTTCTACAGCAGACAAAACTTTAATTAAATCTAAGTGGCGTTCCGTTTAATTAGCATTGCAATTGCACGTTTATAATATTTTATCTCGATCCATTGTCTCAAATCGATCAGATTGATCAAATGATTTTATACACTTTCACAAATAACTTCGATGTCACTCGAATCGACATCGATTTTTCATGTTTCATTAAACTCGACTTATTTGCACTCGCATTTCAAAAGCAAACCGCAATTAATGACATTCTGTTACATTCTTTGCTTTTCATACCTTTCAAGTATGTCTTCAAGCAATTCTTAATTTCGGTGATCTTTTTTCGAACAAAATTAATAAAGAAGAGGGATTTTCATATTCATCTCTCATCTCAGGTATGCCAAAGACAGTGCTTCTGACGTAGTGATATCTCAAAGACTGTGTTACTGAAATATTTTTATTTTAATCACTACCTACATTGTATTATAGTCCATCTCCCCCATTCATAACTTCTACGTTAACCGCCTTACAATCAGTATCATCATCAGTTACAACTCTGTCATAATACCCTGCAACATTATACGCTACTAGCCGGTTTATATCTCGGTGCGATCACATTGCGAGAAGGTTGCTCGTTCGAGCTACCACAGCTGTTTGCTCAAGAAATAGTTGTCAGATACGAAGATACAAACTTCCGTGTAAGAAGATAGTGTCTTGGAGTCTTGTTGTCTGCTCCGGATGTAATATGAATGGGTATTTTCTTATATTATTTTGTGTTATAAAAACTTTGAAACCTACGAGTAGCACCTTCTATTAAACGCTGCTTGGATATTTAATGCAACTGGGTGATTCCATGGTAACTTAAGTTATAATGTGAACATTCCCTTGCCAAAGATACATTGGAAATAAGGCTATGGTGCATTTGACCCCGCGCGCCGCCGCGCCGGTAGAGATAGCCTCTTACCACAACATAATTTTGTCAGTCTCAACACTAATCTAAACAAGCGGATTTCTTTGAACTTATAAGAGTATAATTCATAACTTTCCACAGCTAATAAATGGTGTGATAAGGCTCATACACACAGATTATAAGCCCACCAACATAGCAGGATGTAGTAATCTCACCACTCGAGGATGTAGGTGTATACAGTACACCTAACTTCCAAATAGATACTTAAGATGCTTCATCTCTTGTCTACTTGACTGCATGATTGTTTGTAGGTGCTTAAATAGCACTTTATAGTCACGCAAGGTTAGCTATTAACACAAGATGATAAACGACCAACATATCAAAATCTCTCCTGCCCTCGTTACTTTGTCTGAATGACATACAAGTTGCAAAGGATGACCCAATATTTTTGTTAATTGAGAGGACGATGTTTTATGGGTCATTCAGATTATACTGATTCAGTATGATAATATAGTTAGTCAGACCTCTTTTACATCACATTCCATAGAAATAGAGCGTAGCTATCGCTTATAAATAAATGAAAAAGAAACTTAAAATTGCATTACAATTGTTTATACAAATACAAATCAGTACACGTTGTCTTAATTGGCTCTACGGGCAGTTGCAAACGCAATAATTGCAAATGATTTAACAATGACGTGCGCAGTGGCAGTAAAACGTTGCCTTGCAGTTTGGAGCAATATAAACTAAGCGCAATTACATTGTTTCAATGGATCAGTTCGGTATTTTTATTACAAATCTCTTACTTACCTACCTTCGATGGAAACCCAAGGAGCTTAAAGTGATTAACACTTTTAAAGTACTATTTTTAATTTGAGGCCAGAAATATGAACAAACCACTGTCATTTTCTAGAACAAAACCGTTGACTTTGACATTCATATCATATTTTTTGTACTGGAAAATGACAGTAAGTACATTGTTAACATTTCTGGCCTCAAAAAAAAAAACTCCATTTTAGTCGATTTTACAAAGGTTATCAAGGAACTACTCAATATTAATATCTAATAATTAAGTTCTATCTGATTGAGTTAGGAAATAAAAATTAATTTGCAGCAGTTAAACGCTGATTAAGTAAATAACAAAAAGGCTTTGTCTGAATTGCAATATTACATTGGCATAAAACTATATAAAACCAGGAAAGAAAACTCGATTCAAATTGTAAATAACTAGACTAATACGAACACTATAGGTAATTAGTTAGAAACAAACAAGTGTGATGTGAAGATGGCCGTGCACGCAACACGACTATCAATAACTAGAAACCTGTACGTGAATGATGAAGCTGATACAATGCACAATGTGCTATTTGATTCCTGGCGCGGTGTCCACACTAGTTAACTAGGAATAGGAATTTTAATAGGAAATGCGACACAAGACAATGAGACAACGGACTGTTTTGATGCACTTCGTCTATTATTTGCACCTATTATCAGTTACCTACAGGTCAATAACCATACTGTATGAAATGAAAACCTCAGACGATACTTTTATAAACTTTGATAAAATCTACTGAACTTGGGTAGAGTCGCTCTATTATTTACCACATTTCTATCCCCATTGTAGTATTTTCCATATATGAGGGTCACTTTTCAGAAAGGAATAGTCAAACAATTGCAGCTTTACTATACCGCGCTATAACGCAAAATATCAATTACAATTTGTAAAAAAATATGGCGTCCCACCAAGGGTTGCTGAATTTCCCGAACAGCTCGATGTTCATTTATTTAATTCATCACATTCTTACGATTAGATTGGAGGGGTCGAGGTCCGAATGTCCGAATTTTTCGAGTTCTTTTAGGGACGAGCGGTCCTATTAATTGAGAAAATAAAATCAAAATAAATTGAGTTTTTAAATACCAATCCGCTCTCGGTATGCTGTCTCGAAAATTTGCTATGTTAGGAATCTTCTCAAAATCTAATATCTTAATGTAGCAGAGATTGTGTTTTTTTATTTGTTATAATTTAAATGCTGCAGCTATTTTATTCTTACGTAAGTTTTTGGCCCGCGATTTATGAATCATTATATCTATCCATGTCACAATTCAAACGATTCCATCACAAAATTACCTCAGATCGATGAGAGATTTTGTTGTTATTTATTTGTGTCCAAAATAAAATAAAATATTACAATGTACTTTTTATGAATTGTGAACAGGGTTTAGTGCGGGTCTAGTGTTACCAGTCACTTTGGCGCGATCACTGGCGTAATGACACCACTGTGCGGAGGGTTCTGGGCTAGGCCAGGCAGATGTTGACACTACAAGCTACTAGAAGGGGTTGCATGAACTTCATTTAAATGCTGGGTGAAATAGAAGCTACAACGTAGAGTGTAGAAGTTCGAAAGTAGCCGGAGTTGAAAGGGTAAATGTCACAAATAGTATTTACAAGATGTGTTGCAATAACAGACAATAATCGAATGGCGGAGTTGGCAGAGACCCTGCCTCGGAGCCGGGTCCCGGGTTCGAGTCCCGGTGGGGGAAAATATTTGTTTGATGAGAACAGAAGTTTGTATCCTAGTCATGGTTGTTTATTTAACTAAATAAGTATGTATATAATTGTCTAGTACCCAAGATACAGAGAATCGTTTGAGGCTAGATCAATGGGTGTAAATAGTGTCCAAGGTATTATTATTATTGCAATAATTAACAAAAATTTGAAAAAAAATTAGGGGCATGACAGTTCTAGAAGTAAAGGTTATCAAATTAGAACAGCGCACGCATACCTTTCTTCAGCAAGATTGAACAACAGTATTTACAAAGATCTAGAATAAAATGGAAAGTGCGTTGTAAAGATCAGATGAGGGATGAGATGATCACCACAAGAACACAATAACTAAGCTTCATAAGGTCACAACTTTGCTAATATGGAAAATATATCATTTTAATTTCTATAAGGTTTCTATAGTTGTGTAGCTTTGCAACTTTGATTTGACATTTCGTTTAAAAATATTCATTTCAAGTCAATGTTAAATGAATGTTTACATTCATAGACTATTCATCCGGGAAGAGAACAAAAACCTAACATAGGAAAGGTCCGTTTGAATTTCATCGCGCGCGTCGAATCGATTCTCAGCTCTACCGCCGCCGCCCGCACAGTGTTATGTTTAAAAAACACGGCTGCAAATAGAAAAAAAGTGCGAAATCATATCGCTGTTACATCTCGAATGTTTCTTTTTTATTTCAATTCCGAGGGTTCGCTAAACGTTTGAAACGTTTCGCTTGAAGCGAACTCTATTATTTGGTTCCCTTTCCGTTGTGACGTAAGCATATTCCACTCAACAGCCGTTTGTTATTAAATATAATAATGTATATCATAACGTATTCATATCAGAGAGTCTGAATGGATGCCAATTTTGTTTCTCTTTTTTACTTTGAAAAGATTAATGCTCAGTAACATGTTTACCGAGAACATATGGCGTAAAACATTTTCATGTTAAATTAGTCAAAGCAAATAAGTAATATGTTTCGTCTACGACCACCCTAAGTAGAAATTTAAGTGAAGCTAATCATATTTGGAACCACGATTTGACCTGGCATCAAATCCTTACATTTTCTTCAAACAGTTTGATTAACATAATAGCATTTTTTCCCTATAACTACTATCGTTAATATTCTGATTCGCCGGTCGGGGGTCGCACGCACAGAAAACATAAAGACAATTTGTACGTAGTGGGCATTTATGTAAATAAATCTACGATACTCTACTATCACGAAATGCGTATAAAAGGGTGTGGCCTCGGCGCAAATGTATTCATATTACGACTGGGTGTGGTTTCGTTACCACACGACTCTTTTCCATATTTATTCAATTTATTTCTTTTCTTCGTTGTCAAAATATATAGGGTAGAATATTTCACCTTGAATAAAGCTACATATGAACTGGTTATTATTATAAGTCTCGAACGCAACAGACTAACAATTAAGAATTGCATCGTTGTGGATGCAATTCTTGTTTTTACAAGAAACCGCAAATTGGATTCGCGAGCTTTAATTTCTGTTCTTTCAATCAACAAAACATCAGAAAGCAATAAGCTCTATTATGAGGAGTCCGATAGAATTTCTCATTTCATTTGTCTTAAGTCGTCAAAAACAAAGTGCGCTGGTCCCCAGTGGTGTTATTAACGCGTCTAAATAATTACAGGGCACATCAATCAGAGGAAATATGCAGATAGAGCATTTTGTGCGAGTCAGCGGCAAGCGGGCCACAGTGCGCCCATACTGGCAACTGGCAACCCTTTCTTTGATATCTATAATGATATTTCGAATGAAATTAATAATAAAACACGTGCTGGCAAGGTGTGCCTAGGGTTGTGCCTGCGCCTGTCGGTATCGATTTTGTTCATTTGAACAGTTAATTAAACCTTGTTCAATGTTAGGGTTGCCATTTTCATTAGATGTTGTTTTAATCAAAATATTCATCGCACTTATTATTAGGATTGTATCTGTGAACCGATTATTGATTATTATTGCGGTATAGTTTGCAATGTATCGATAGTTTACAACCTACCCAGCAAACTCTGTTTATTCCTTTTTTTGAATTGGGTCGGTGCCTTAATGTTGCTTTGGGTGTTGTGCGGCGTGACCAGCACATTTCAAGTAGAACGCTTCAAATTGACCGCAATTATAAGAACAATGACTAGTTTCAATTCTCCAAACTTAATTTCCTCCCCGTGCTACGCACAACCGAAAACTCCTCTTTGTAGGTAAGTTCGCTTCGTTTATTTGGGTAATTAAAATCCGTAGCAACATTTTACTTCGAAAATTACCAAGAACTCGGGCGGATAGTGACTATCCTTGAAATGATCATTGTTTGCCTGAAATGATGCCGATGCTCGTTCATATTACCACTTAGTCATAAAGACTTTATTGGCCCAGCAAAGTGCGGCTTGGGTACGCGTGTATGTGTGTGTAATTGTAATGTATAAACGTCGTGTTTTAGGCACGAGTCAATAATTGACTGACATCTCAAGCCATCAGCACATTAAGCATTGCCCAGACATCTTTGAAAGCGGCCTAATTTCGTTTTATTTTTTAATCTATTGAAATTTATTTATCTTAAGCATTGACTGACAGGAGATGGCGCCAAAGGCGATTTAAGATGGATATGTATCTTTTGACTTTACGGGTTATCAACGTCAATGAATAGTTGAAGCATTTATGGGATGGTATTGCAGTAATGTAGTACTCTCTCAGCTGTCTCAGCATCATGTGTGGGCTAGCTCCAGTTCCATGTAGAAAATAGCAATTATAACTGATGCGAACATGAAAAGCAGCCATGTTACCAGAAGTTACGTATAAATAAAAATAAGGCGAGACGTATGCGTAGTCACGAACACCTTTGTATGCGACGCCACGACTCAAAGCTGCAGCATATCAACAACATAGTCTCATCAAGAACCTGGAGTCTAGAGACGGGAGAAGCAGCGAAAATATTTCGCATAACAAAAAATAAGCAGATACAAATAAATACAATTTAGACCTTTTTAACGCATACTTTCAATCAGAAAATTTTATTCATTCGCACGATCCGCTAGTATATGAATCCATCAACCTCAACTCGACGCGATCACAAAATCCGCCATCAATCATAAACATCAGAAAGGATTAAAATCTACGTTGCACCTTCCGAACGCTTCGAGTGCCCTTGTTTTTCTCTAACCCGTAAATACTGAGGGGCGTAAGTATAGCTGGGGGGCGGTAAATATTATAAGGGGGTTCGGGGAGGGGGGGGGAGCACCCCCCACCCCAGAGGGGGAACTATCCCTTATCGGGAGCGTTACCCTCGGCTGCGGACGCTAGCCCGCCAAAATGTGGGGCAAATCGATGTTCCATTTTTGTGCATCTGGACCGGCATCGATTTCTCCGCTCGTAAGTTGGATCGATACGTTTTTGCCGTGTTTACGACCATCGCATCGCACCATCATTACAATACAAATTTTCTTTCTCCGATCACTTCAGAGCATTAGTAAAACATATGCTAATAAAACATGCGAATGCAATTACTACTTCAGCAGTAAAAAGATTAGATATATAACCATCAGGGCCATTAAACCGATCACAATGTTGCGGTGTTGATAATTATTTTAAATGTGTCCGCAATCGAATCGAAGTAAGTTTTATGTTGGTTGTAAATTACTTATAATCGGAACGATGGGCCTGCAACTACAATGATGCAAAGTTGGCAGACATTTTACTAAGAAATCGTAGGTACTTTGAAAGATCTAGAAATGCCTTCTATACCCTTTACTCACATGCACAGAGCATGGTAAAACTAGAGCTATACCAGTTTTTATTATCTGGTAGAACTTAGTAGTTTTCTTCCACTTAAATTTTGATTAATATGCCTTGTCTTAATAATACGAATTACAATTTATGGTTGAAAGTCAACTAAGTTTGAAATACCTACTTATTAGATTTTAAGTACACAGACAATGACATATATCATACTTCGTTGATACTTTATAAAATGTAAAACAGTTATTGTTATTACTTAAGTACTTCTATCAAAATTGAAAACCGGTCCACATGAGCCATAATTATCATTTTTGATGTATAACAAAATTACCCGCACAAAAACCACAGAAAGGAATTTGCAAATAAAAGAGAAAAGCATTTTATGGACAGGCAAATTTATCCAAATCATTCCGTCGCAATCGTAATCAGTTGGCAGTAAAAACGTAGCAGGTTTTATTTTTTAGCAACATTGTTACTGAAATATTGATGTTTGCATTTATAGAACGTTCTAGAGCATAGTACCCAACCTTTTTCACTCTGCGCCCCCTAAATTCTCTGCTTAAATAACGCACCCCCTATTTTGTTAGTAAGAAGGGCCAAAATGTGGAGATGTGAGAGGGATGAAAGGCTAAGCCATACATTCGAGTATTGAATGAAGTCTTACATCAGTCAGGAGGGCGGCACCAGCCGCCCTTGAAATTTCACATGGTTATTAAGTCGAGTAACTAATAACCAATAACCAACAATACCTTAGTGAGGGGCGGCGCATGCCGTCCCTGAAAATCCACATGGCTCAGAAAGTCGAGCAATCAATCAGATCAGTAGCTCCAATGATATATCGGGATTGATTTCATAGCTGCAGATTGAATGCTTTAATTAATGCTATAGAATTCATATTGTTGTTCTGAAAGCTGTTCTCTTCAAACAACTTCAAATTTACATTGACCAATGTAAATTTGAAGTTGTTTGAATTTCTCACTAGCTGTCATCTAAATCAATTTGAATTTGAATTTGAAAGGAATCGATATATTTTAAGAGCTACAGAATCGAGATACCCATGAAATGTCACATGGTTATTTAAGTTGAGTAAATAACAACCAATAAGACCTGCTGTGAGGGACGGCGCAGGCCGCCCTTGAAATAACAAATGAAAATTTCCATTTGCGCCACGGCAAATTATTAATTTTAATAAATCCTGTTCTGCAGATTGTCCCGCGCCCCCCTTTGGATCACTCTACGCCCACCTTGGGGGGGGGGGGGGGGACCCGTGTCCTACAGTTGATAAGTATACGGTAGAAACAATACTTATACTTAAAAGCTATATTATATTATTGTGAAACATCGTAATACCCGTTGATTGTTAGTTCTTTAAATTAATTAGATACTAAATGTTGTTTTATTATTACTTATATAATTGATGATTTAAAATTAGTAATATAAATGTGTAATTATTGAAAAATGCAATTTCAAAATCGAATTCAAACAATTGTGTGGAGTAGGGGAACCTCTTCCTCGAAACTTAAATGTGTTCTGTACATATTTTCAACTATAAATAAGGCCCATTACCTGAATTACTTTGGCAAATCCATACAGTATGAGAATAGTGGCTACCCACGTTCGAAGTAGTGGGCCTAAGTCTTTTATTGGATCGCTTTAAATTGTTGCCAATGTTTTATTTGTTTTTATTCTCTACCGTATATCAAAGAGTTAACGAGCTCAAGATTTAAGTAGCTGCTGCTGCTATCTTTATTTGCATTAAATTGAACATAGAGTTCAATGAACTTAAGTTTTTAAGGTTTTTCCACACGGACTGATACTGCTGGGTGTATAATAAAATATGGCTGCGTTGAAAATGGGATTCACAAAACACCAAACAATTGTATTCGCGTTTCTGATCGAAAATGACATCTTACCTTACTTACTTAGTTATAAGGGAATCAATATACCCAGTAAAAGAAATCGAAATTTTCGCGGCTTTATACTCCCAATAAGAGCTTGACAGAACTGCGGCAATGCAATACCCATACAATGATCCCACGAGCACGTTCAGCAAAATATGAGAAGTCAATTAAAATTACTAAAATATTTACAAAGCTATAAAATTACTAGCATTTCATCAATACACATTGGAATTGCAAGAGAACAAAATGAATCGCACAATTACTCCATTACAAATTGATGCGTTTGCTATTGAAATAGAGTTCCATTTGCTTCCCATGATCCAAATCTCTAAATGGAGCTCAGTGTATAATTGCTTCATTGTCTTTGGTATCTTCAATTGTAATTTGTATCACACAAATTGGTAAAGTGATCTGAGTCAACTGGATAACTGACACTTAAAATCAAAAATCAAAATCAAAAATCATTTATTTCCATAGGATGTTGTTACATCACTTAGATCCGTCATTACATTTTTTTGGGTGAGTTCACTAACCCAATGGCGGAATCTGTGGAGAAGAGCTCACCGAAGAAACTCCACAGTCGTCGCATCTTTTGCGTTTCCTTTTTTAAAAAAAATATTGTCAAATTACAAAATGAATGCTAATTATATCAAACAATCTATTCCCATGGACATCTGTCCTCTAAGTAATCAGATATCCTGTAGTAACCTTTTTTATACAATTTCTGTTTTATTATTATTTTAAACTTGTCTAAAGGTAAGTTTTTAATATCAGTAGGGACCTTATTGTAATAGCGTATACAATTGCCTTTAAAAGAATTACTAATTTTATGTAGTCGGCTTACATAAGCAACCAACTTGTCTTTATTTCTAGTATTAAAATTGTGTATATCACTGTACTTCTGAAAATTAGTTATATTTCTTTTTACATTACTTACTCAACTACATGCATACAATATTGATTTTGTGACAAATTGACTTTTTGAAAGTCAACAAAAGTCAGTTAGCAGTCTGTTAGTCTCCATAACTTTTATTCATCTTCTATTGATGCATCAAAAGATTCACGATATTCTTTTAGAGAAGCCTTATTTAATTATTTTATAATGGGAGAATTTAAATTCTTTACTTATGCTTGATGTACTCGTAATAGATGAATCAAAACAAAACTTGTCAGACATCAAGCTGAAGCAGCACAATCTGTCGAGGTTTTTGCTTCACAGTTTAACCCACAGCAACTCTCTCGCGGGCAGGGCCTGCAATCACTAAGCAAAAACATAATCGTGGAAGCTTACAATAAACTGGATATTATCTGCGTATGCGATGCTAATGAGTAATTAGTTTGTTCGTCTGCCTACCCCACTCACACAGGGAGAGGAGGATCACAAAAACGTCAAACTCTACTATTTCCGCCTCCTATTGTCTAGTCTAGCTCAGATGCTAATCTGCATTGGATAACTGACGATGTAGAGACGGCATAAGAAGTGAATCCTATTTTATTTAATGTTCTTTTGTCTTGAGTAATTTTAAAATAATGCTCATGGTGTTTTATAAGTGAGCGCTCCAGATAACATCAGCCATCAGCTTTTAGCAAGGTGGCCAAGTGGTGGTTAGCGAAATCAGGGCTTGTGCACTATCATTATTAGTATGTTTATGATTGCAGTCAAATGGTACCCATGCTGGTCTTATGCTATTGTATTATATTTTAAATATGAGAGAACTTTAATAATAGACAAACATTTTACTCATAAACGTGCGTTTTAACTTATTTTACCACAAAAAAAATAAAACTAACTGTTAGCGAAGTGATTAGAGGTATTTTTCACACATCTCACAGAGCCATTTTCAAAGGCTAAATTTGAGGCTCTACCATGTGTGGATTTGCTAATAATTAACATTGACACTACATTATTTTGAGCCAAGGCAATGTTTTGTGTGTGCATTGTTTACCGATCGATCAAGACTGAGTATTTATCAGCCCAGAAGAGTGCAGACGGTACTTTTTGCAATCTGGAGCGAACAATCCGTCATTTTCTCGCGCCGTTTGTACTTCTGTAACAGTTCATCTCATGATAAACGGCAATGACTCCTTCTTCTGGCTATAATTAAACGTGATTAGACCTCAACACATGGTAGGCCGCAATTAGAAGACGTTACATCGGCTACTGGCGCGCTGGCGTACACGCCATGCGATAGTTTCCATCAACCATTCAATAACTAACACGGATGAGAATTTTAATTAATCGAGATCGTAATTTGTCATTTTTTACAAACCCACATCGCTGTTTTGCTGACCGTGACACTTGAAAGTCTGCGGGGGAAATGGTGACATCCAGAAAATCGCAAGAGCAACAGATAAGTCTTTAGACAAATGACAAATCCGATGTCGACGAAACTCGCAAGTAACAAAAGAGTCGCGACGCGCGTGCAATCCTCGCACAGCCGAATCCCCAAGTGGCAGTTAGGGGAAGGAAATCCACTTTCCAAATCCATTCAAATCCACACTCATGAATGAACCGAATGGGAAAGAGACGGGGCGTGCACCCTTACGGGCGCGCGAGCGGGACGCGATTTCAATAGTACGCCGGGAAACGGAAATAGAAAGCGGGATAATTCCGTCTAGCCGAAGGGATTCCCCCGTGTCATTTGTGTGGGTTTTTCCGACTGTTTCCACGGGAGAGTTCGTGTGTCTGTGTTCGGGCGGCAGCTCGGCTCGGAGCGAGGGTGCGAGGGTGGATCGCATTCAGTCGAGTTGTTGTGTTCCCCATTCTTTCTGTTCCGCTCGAGACAGCCAGTTCTGCTACTTGTTGATCAATCGTAATAAATTGCCTCCGTTCCAAACCATTGTGGATCCGTTTGCCGGTTTATTGCTTTGGGGAAATGGTGTTGCCTTGAGGCACCCGGGTTCATTTGAGGCGACAGTTTTGTGAATGACTGCATTTCTCTGAATGATTCACTGAAGAATATACATGTTTGGTCTGTTTCTCTTTCCTAATAGTGACCGCTGAAGAGATTGTAAGTAAGAGTACAATTATGTTACCCATTGTTACCTGTTGTTAATTTGGATGTTAGATAGTTTGTCGAAACCTAGATTTGGTCCCATGAGTTGCATAAGTGCACGTAATTTTAAAATAACTTTGGATAATGACCGCTTTAGGGTCTTAAATAAAAGCCAAATTAACTTGATAGTTATATTGTACTTTCAATCAACATAGTAATTCTCTCTCGTCTGGTCATTGTAACACACTTATCTTATATTCTACGACAAAACAAACGCTTGCGCGAGGCAGCCGACATACGGCGCCATCTAGTGACAATTTGAGGCAATCTCCAAATTAGACATACCGCCCACCAAGGACAGAATGTCCTTTCTAACCGCCCACCATAGTAACATTGATATAGGCGAGGGCTACAACAATTTGAACTCTTAAAACTAAAATTACACACAATTGTAATTATGTAAATACATTTTCAGCTAACTAATATATACTTCTAGAAACACTAAACTATACATTTATTGGTAATATACAAAGCTTTGAGGTTGGACGTTTAATGGTTGAATTTTTATATTTCAATGACACTACTCTAGTTAACCCATCCAAACCAGGGTGTTTAGCTACGATCCTACCAAAAAGCCATTTACTAGGAGGTAAGTCATCCTCCTTCACCAAAACAATGTCCCCGACTTCAGGTTCCGGTGTCTTAAAAGCCCATTTGTAACGGTGCATGAGGTGAGTCAAATATTCGTTAGACCACCTGCGCCAAAAGTTCTGCAACATTCCCTGAGTGACCTGCCATCTTTTCAAACTCGTAACGTTGGAGTTTTCATAATTTGCTTCAGGGACCATCACTAGTGGCTCTCCCACAAGAAAATGTCCAGGAGTCAACGGGATAGCGTTCCCTGGATCATTATTGATTACTGACAATGGTCTTGAATTGAGACATGCTTCAACTTGACTCAATAGTGTACTCATCTCTTCGTACGTCAATGTGGACTCGCCAATTACTCGTTTTATATGATATTTGGTCGATTTTATGCCAGATTCCCATAATCCACCAAAACTGGGGGCTCGAGGGGGAATAAAATGCCTGTTGGTTCCATTGACAGCTAAACTATCAGCTATCTCTTGTACCATCGTTGATCTCTCCGCTTCAAACAGAGCTTTGAGCTCCTTTGAGGCTCCTACAAAATTCGTGCCATTGTCGCTATACAAGTCAGCACAATGGCCGCGTCTAGCCACAAATCGTTTAAATGATTCTAAAAATCCTCTAGATGTGAGTTCACTCACAACTTCAATGTGTACAGCCTTTGTGACCATACACACAAACAAACATATATATCCTTTATAACTTCTATGGCCTCTGCCTTTAGAGGTTCTCAGCATAATTGGTCCTGCATAATCTACACCGCTACTTAAGAACGCCCTAGCCGGTGTAACTCGGACTGAAGGTAAGGATCCCATAAGTTGGGTTTGTATCTTTGCCTTGTGCCGCACGCAAATCACACATTTACGAACATGATGTTTCACCAGATTCTTTGCTCCTACTAAAAAGTACGCTGATCGGATGAAATTTAGCATTAATTGTGCATCCCCATGCAACGTTTTCTTGTGCGCATTGTCAACTACTAAATCCGAAAAGTGCGACTTGTGCGGCAGCAGGATTGGTTGCTTAACATTCTCGGATTCTTGAGACTGAGATATTCTCCCGTTTGCTCTTAGCAATCCCTTATCGTCGATGAAAGGGTTCAAACTTAACAGTTTCGACGATTTGGATTTGACCTGTCCGTAAGTTTTTATTTCTTTTATTTCTGATTTGAACTCTGCCGCTTGAACTAATCTACTACAAATCAATAGCGCTTCATCCAACTCCCACTTATGTAAATACTTTACACATTGACCTTTATCCAAAATTTGCTTTTTAGTGACGAATCTTCTACAATATGCTACCACACGAATTAGCTTCTTTAGTGAAGAATACTTGTCCACAATCGACTCCTCTACCGTAGCAACATGAATCTTCAACGACTGTTCCTCGTGCGTCTCGTTGTTCTTTAATTTTTTAAATGAAATGTTTTTCTCCCATAGAAACCTTGGACCAAATTTCCATAAATCTAACTCAACTAGCTCTGATGGCCGAATTCCGCGTGACGCACAATCAGCTGGATTTTCCTTCGTCGAGACATGCGACCACTGTGATGATTCTAATGTGGAATGGATTTCGGAAATTCTATTGGCCACAAATGTCTTCCAGTTATTTGGATGTTTATTCAACCAAGCCAGCACCACCATCGAATCCGTCCATGCTCTTACATTGCTGATTGGAATGTTCAGCACCTTGGCAATCTCTACCAGCAGCTTGGCTAGTAGAACCGCGCCACAGAGTTCCAAGCGTGGAATACTGACTTGCCGGACGGGTGATACTCTGGTTTTTGCGCCAACGAGAACGACATGAATTTCTCCTGATGAACTGACTACACGCAGGTATACTACAGCCGAATAAGCAACATTGGATGCATCGGAGAAGCCATGTAACTCCACCAGTACATCATCTTCCTTGGTGAACAGCCACCTAGGAATACTAAAATCTGTTAGTTGACCTAACTCATTACGGTAAGTATACCAATCCTCTAAAATACTGGTTGGTGGTTCTTCGTCCCAACCAGTCCCCGCTATCCACAGTCGCTGTATAAAGATTTTTGCTTTTATTACGCATGGTGCTATCCACCCCAGTGGGTCAAATAGCCTTGCAACATCTGATATTATTTTCCTTTTTGTTACAGGTGCAGACAACGAAGGCAGTTTTACCGAGTATTGGAATTCGTCGCGTGTTCTGTTCCAGGTAAGTCCTAAAATCTTTACAATATTCTCTTGTTTACATTCTAAGTTTTTGTGCTCTTTCTTTTCTTCAATTTTGATTTCCCCTGTTTGATCTATTATTTCCAGTAACTCATCTTTATTACTCGACCATTTTTGCAAAATGAATCCACCTTCCTTTAATAGTGAATCCATTTCCTTATATAACACTATTCCTTCTTCTATGGTTTGACAACCAGACATCAAATCATCCATGTAAAACTCTGTTGCTACTCGTTCTGCTGCGATTGGATACTTTTCTTTGTGATCTATAGCAACTTGGTTTAGAGCTTTCACGGCTAAGTACGGAGCTGAAGCTGCACCGAAGGTAACGGTGAGCAGTTTGTAATCCTTTATTAGATCATCTGGATTATTTCTCCAAACGATACGTTGATAATCGCAATCTTCTTCTGCTACCTTTACCATTCGGTACATCTTAACAACGTCCGCTGTTAAACATACCGGATGCTTCCTCCATCCCATGATCAAATGGCGCAAATCTGGCTGCAATGTGGGTCCAACCATCAAGGTGTCATTGAGTGATACCCCGTTTTCATTTTTGCAGGATGCGTCAAAAACTACCCTGACTTTGGTGGTGCACTTGTCGTCCCTAACAACTGCATGGTGTGGTAAGTAGACCGCTTTTTCTTTATTTAGGTCCAATTCTGATACTGACACCATGTGACCTAGCTTTAAATACTCATTTATAACTTCCGTGTACCTATCTTTTAGTAGTTTATCTTTAGTGAACTTTCTTTCTAGTGACCTTAATCTCTTTATTGCAATTTCACGTGATTCTCCTTGTTTACAGGACGGTTCCTCATCGCGAAACGGCAATTTCACCACGTACCTACCATTCTCGTCTCTACGTGTTGTGGTTGTGAAGATGTCTTCGCATCTTTGTTCTTCTTTTGATAGAATTGGTGTTCTCAATAAAGGCTCGTTTTCCAATTCCCAAAATCTTTTAATGACCTCATTTTCATCTACTTGCGCATGCAAGACTGATATTTTGTTTCCTATACCTGCGTTGCCCGTAGATCCAGACAATATCCATCCCAGAGAAGTGCACTGAGCTACTGGGGACCCTGCGGGCCCTCTCACTACACCCTCCTTTATAATCTGGCTATAGACCTCCGCCCCCAACAAAATGTCTATTTTATTGGGTGAATTGAACTCTGGATCAGCCAAGCACAAATGCTGCAATTGATTCCAGTCCGGCACCACTACCTCTCTCTCAGGTAGTAATGTTGTTATTTTTGTAAGCACAAAACATTTGATCTTCAATTTAAAGTTCGGATCCGTTAATGACTGGATATCTAACGTCACCGCTGAACTTGATCTCATCGACTGCTGATCTCCGCCTACTCCGGAAATTGACAGGTTGGCATGTGTTTTACTCAGGCTCAACCCTTGAACTGTGGCCTCCGTTACAAATGAGGCTTGCGAACCCTGATCTAACAACGCTCTAAATGGCCGGTACTGACCTGTTTTTGATTGTACACTCACAAGTGCTGTGGGCAACAAAACTTGACTACCTGACTTTCCTTTAGAAAAACAGGTCAGAACCGGTGTGGTCTCATTCGTGGAACGGCTAGTTCCCGCCCCACTAACAGTTTCTTCATTCGGAACTGAATTGACTGTTTGAACTGAACTACTCGTATTAACATTTGAAGCCGGCTCACTCCTCGGATGAAGTAGGGAGTGATGCTTCCTTCTACAAATTCTACAAGTGGTGGTTTTTTGGCAAAATCTAACCGAGTGGTTCGCCCCTAAGCAGTTGTAACACATTCGGTTATTCGTAACAAAGGCATGACGTGCAGCATAATCTTCGTTTGCAAATTTTTTACAGAAGCACAATTTATGACCTTCAGTACAAAACTCACAGGCTACTGTAGCCGCATTTGTAACATGCAGTACCTTTGGCTTACTCACACTACCACCACTTGATGGTTTTACGCTAGAACTTGATACCTTCATTACACTTTTTGGCTCAATAAACTCGAGTGCTCTATATCTGCCAGTTAAAAACTCCTTGAACTGCCCAAACGTGGGTAATGAGTCCGAAGACAAATTCGATGTTACATTCAATTCCCACTGCTTTCGTGACTCTGAATCCAACTTGAGCGAAAGCAGATGGATAACAATTATATCCCATGTTGATACATCAATGCCTAAATTGCTTAACGCACTCAAACAATCCGATGACGTATCCATTAATTCTTTTAAACATCCTGCTGACTCAGCAGTTATATTCCGCTGACTAAGTAAACGCTTTAGTATACAATGTGACAGGTACTTCTTATTGCTATAACGTTCCTCTAACTGTTTCCAACACTGATGATAATTTGCGTCAGTCACAGGTGTGTATCTAATCAGTTGTTCTGCTTCTCCAGTCAAGTAACCTTTAAGATATTGTAACTTTTGTACGTTATCTAAGGCATTATTATTGTGTATCATAGATACGAACAAATCTCGAAAAGTTATCCATTCCGTATATTTGCCTGAAAATGTTGGAATAGTTATCTTCGGTAACTTGACTTGAGATGATTTTGTGTTAGAGCTATCATTGCTTACGTTTACACTTGAACTAGGCTGGACCCTAAAACAACTTAAAATCTTTTTCAACTCACACTTGTAATTGGTGAACAGCTCCTCTGTTTCATCATATATATCAGATGTTGTGTAGGTCTCAGCCTTTAATAATTTAGAATCTGCTGTTTGCAGTAACTCTTTATGTCCCTGTCTAAAATCACTCCACAACTGATCTAATGATTCCAATCTATTTTCGACATAATCTTTAGTAATGCGTTCCTTAGGAGACTTTTTAAAGTTACTTCTTGCCTTAGTTATACGTTCTGACAAGTCTTGTTGATAACTAATTAAAGACTCCATGTTGTAACAAATAATTTAGTAAATCCAACAACCAAATAATTGCTTACAAGTATACACTTTATAACTAATTCAATCCTAAAGAAAATCACAAGTGTCGAAAGTAAATTCTTGAAAATATTACAAGTTCTAACAACTAATTGAGACTTAGGCGAAATCCGGCATGGATTCCCCGTACCTCCGTTTTTCTCTTAATTTTTCTAAGTCCTAAATCTAATGTATGTAATAAATTCACTAAGTTCTGAACTGCTTTGCTATAAGGTTGAAAATGTCTAACTGTCTTGATGAATTTCCACAAGTTTTGAACTCCTTTATAAGGTTGAACTTCCACGAACCAAATAATATAAATGTACTCACGATTTGCACTTGACCACCTCACTCACTTCTCGTACCAACCGATAACCACTCGATCTGCTGTTGTGACGTGCTCGCTGTCTCCCTCTCCGCTGTCCTGCTCCTGGCGGTGGTACACACCGCCTGTGATTTCAGCTTGGCTCTGCTAGTCGCTACTTCGCTGCAATCACTGTACTCAAGTCGTATCCCTCTGAACAGCGATCCACTGATACTATGGGAACGATGCGAAGAGTAGCTCACACGTACTGAGCTACGGAACTCTTAATTCCTCAAAAACTAAAACTTTTCGGTTCGAAGGACCATGGATAATGACCGCTTTAGGGTCTTAAATAAAAGCCAAATTAACTTGATAGTTATATTGTACTTTCAATCAACATAGTAATTCTCTCTCGTCTGGTCATTGTAACACACTTATCTTATATTCTACGACAAAACAAACGCTTGCGCGAGGCAGCCGACATACGGCGCCATCTAGTGACAATTTGAGGCAATCTCCAAATTAGACAAACTTAATAATGTATAGGTACCCACTTTTTTGAGTTTATGGGAAAAATTGATAGCGCTAATCGGAAATCTAGAAAGTAATAAAGCAAATTCTGAATCGCGTGGGGATTCAGTATTAATTGAGATTAACAGCGCAGCGAAGCGGCACGTGAAGCGGTTAACCTGCGCACTGGCAGATATCACTCTAGATATATTCAACTTATTTAACACAAAATTACGAAACATTCATATTTAACTTGCCCTTTTGCCCTATGCACAAAACTTGTCAAAAGAAGTGTGATAGATAGTACAAACTTGATTTTTCTTATGTTCAAGAACCCATTCTGTACCAAAATCCTCGGAAACACTAGTTTGTTCACCTCTGTCACACATAATTTTTAATATAACCGTTGTTATAAATTAAATGGTGATTTTTTTAAATACTCAGGAATAAATGAACTTGTCGATTTGCTTTTAATTCGTCAGGTATGAATGCGTTGTTTTGACATGTTTTTTTACTAACCAACACAAATTGTTTATCATTAATAATCCTTTCAGTGGTCCATTCCTAAATAATGAATAGATTTTCTCATATTGTTCTATTTCACCATATACCCGTACAGTATTATGACAAACGGTTTTGGCAACTATACCTACATCACACCGCATTGCGGCGTCTTGGTTTAATATTTCAATGAGGACGTCTGCTTGGACTATCGCCAGTGCTACCATCTATGGACCCCTTCTCAAGCTGCCTGCTATAACAATATTCTGGGGTCCTATTCTGTTAAGTTAAATGCATAGCGCTAGCGTATCGGTTGCTCCCAAGTGCGCAAAATGCCGTATTTGGCCTGTCGGCGGCGCCTATATTGCCAAATACGGCATTTTGCGCATTTCGGAGTATTCGATATGCTATTGCTAGAGCCCCTGACTACACGGAACGGGATGACAATTGGTAAATTACCCATACATACATGGTACATATTACAATGATCAAGTACTTCTCAATTTATATAATTCCCAGCAATAATATGTTTTTGTCATTACACATAGATAAAGTGACTATTTAATACCAATAAAAACCATAGATTCTTAACAGAAGAGACACTGAAAATATAACAAAGTTACGCACGAACAAGATTACTTATTGTTGCCTAAATATTCATATACATCTAAAGGTATACAGCCGTAGCCGTATTATTCCGTCCACACATTCCCTCAGTTCTATTCCTTCAGATAGAAAATATGGAATTAAAAAAAAAAAAACTCAACATGTAATTGTGTCACTAAATGAGCGCTCACAACATGAAATAAAACTGGATATGAAAACCTTCCGACACCGACACCTACTGACTGCCGGCTCTACAAAGGTAATGAGCCAGTTATTTCAGTTCGTTGTTTATTTACAAAATATCACTCCGTTTGAAGGCGGACCATCAAAATGCGCCATAAAAGCTGAAAATTCCATAAAAGTCATGTTAATGACCCCGTGTAATTGAACATCGCCTCTTTGTACCAGAAACAATAGAGAGGGAGCTGGGTCTTAACAAAACTAGTTGCGACTCAACTGATTGAAAAATACATCTGATTCCAACGAATAATTGGATTTGTTTCAGAATTTTTCAAAAGGAAAATATTAAACTGCACATCAAAAATACTGATTTTCACAGCAAATATCAAGGCAAAATGCTGCGGTAGCTTAGGTGAAGGGTAAAGTGGGTGAGCGAAGCGGAGCCCCCTTTATCCTTTGTGTTAGGTTGAACATGTAAGGACAACAAAAAATACTTAAAACATAAACTTGAGTACACAAAAAATATTTAAAACATAAAAAGTGTTTTTGCTGATCCTTTTTTTGTTGTGCAAATCAGTATTTTTGATGTGCGCTTATATACTTACTAGCCTTTTCAAAATGCCTCGTATGACTTGGACAGTGTGAAATATCTTGGTTATTCTCGGTTTTATTTGGCAAAATCCAATCCAAATTACTAATCTCAGTCAACATTGTTAATGTATACCGTTCCGTTCTCAGCTTTATCCAAAGGTAATCCGATCCTCTCGTTTATCTGCCGTCAAGCAATTATTGAAGCGTGAAAAGGAACGTCCTCCTATTATATTTATACACTGAGCTCTGTGGTCTTTCCGTTTTTTCAAAAATATCGCATATCCAAATGAAATATCGCATATACCGTAGATCAAACTACCCTTTTAATCTAATATCTTAAGAAGTCACATCATGGCTTCTTTAGATATAAGATTCGTTTTGCTCGATTACATTTTAATTTAGATATTCTAATATAAGAATAAAAAAGTTTTTTGTTTGTTTTGTGACTGTTACTGTACGTAGCGACACAAAATACAAGTCCAATCATCCTAAAACATAAAAAACGGCATAGTTACATCCATAATAAATCAAGGATACTGAAAAGGAATCAAAATTATAAAAACGTAATGTTTGTTTATGAAACACAAATACTTCTGCCAGAATGTTACCGGTGAAGTCAGAAAGGTAGAAACATGTCAATTTCGATTAGTCGAAATCCTTCGGCCGCCGGGCAAGTGTACGGTTTTTTCTTTGATAGTTTAGATGTATAGATTTTTTAATAGATAAAGAGCACCGGCGAAATTCTATCTCATATTTCCATAACGTCTATGAAACCTACCTACTATCAAATTAAAAAAAAATACAATTATTCATTGTAGAAAGGAAGACATTGCAGGCCAGATAAAATATATTGTATAAATTGGAAGGCAAAATGGCAGTTTCCTTTAATTTCTTATAAATGTTGTCCTTCATTGAATCATGATACAAGTAAATTCAGGTATAGCGGTGCAGTCCAGTCAAATCCACACGACGTCATAGTGCATCGTTGTGGCAGCTGGATTATTAATTATGCATGACATAGGGCGAATTTGAAAAGACTGGACCGCTAAACCCAAGCTATAGTTGGGGCCCGATTCTCCTACCACAATGACCGGCCAGTGACAATGGCGCGACGGCGCGACGGTCAACTTTAGGTATCCATTATAGCTAGTAAATGGTAGAAATTGAGGTTATTGATAAAATATAACTGAAGTTGACAGTCGTCGACGCATCGTTGTCACTGAGCGGTCATTGTCTACCGGAATTGAGCCCCTATAAGCTTGTATCATGATTTGAATGACAGGCGTGTTTTTTTTTCTGTTCTTAATGTGCCACAAATTGGAAAATGACACTAAACTATTTGGGCACACGCTTTGTCGGGTACGTTGAAAATAAACAGGACCCTAAAATATATTTTTATCAAAATAAAAATATGGTGTCAAACAACAAAGATTTTTACAGTATCGACTTTAAGAACAACAAATCGACCAAACAGGACAATTGTCATATGTTGACGTCACAAATTCGCTTTAGATAAAAGTTCGCCGATGTTCTTTGTAACTTAAAATGATTTTCAATTAATTGTTATCAATTATAATCATAATTCTTCAAAACAATAGATATTTAATAGCTTGGAATAAACCAAAATTGTTTATACCTTTAATTTCATCGATGTTTAAATAAGTATAAACATATTGATAATGTATCTACCTAATGATATGATGATAATTTTTATAGTTTAAAAATATATGTTTGACGCATCGGTACCTAATGAAAAGCTTTCCCGAGGTACCATCTAATAATATTCTATACCTAGGTACGTCATACCTACATATATTACCTACCAAGTTCTGGTGTTGATTATAAAAGCATCAGTATAATGTTTACATGAAATAGATGAATTATCGTCATTAAAATTAGGCGGCCAATGAGAACGTGATTCCCAACTGGCCGCCTGCACTTCCGGTCGTACCAACAAACACACATTAAACATTACAAGCCCAAAGCGCCAATACGAGCGAAATATTAAACTTTACTCGTCCCAGTTGCGCGCTTCCGCGAGACATTACATTTTTAAACTCGCATTCGCAGCCACACATAAAAGCCACCTAATATAGGCCTATAGCCCGACGAATGAAACGCGTTCAAACTCACAGCGCTCGAATTTTTGATCTAACTTTAGCGTTTGTAAAAATTACTTTTTAAAAATGTAAGCCGCCGCGGCTAATTAACAGGGATTTAACCCTTCCGTCGTCAAATTTCTGTTTAATATTTGAGTGGGTGGAAATATTTGGTGCGTATTAAAATGTGAAAAATTAATGCTCGCGGCGCGCATCCCGGCTCGCGGCTCTCCCGCGGCCTGCGTCGCGTCGTGGCTGCCCGCCATGCCAACACCCTGGCTCATTCAGTGTTTATTTAGTGACCAGGAATTGTATCTAAAAATTAGGTATATATACGGGTTTTCAATCAGTTTAATTGTAATTATGTCTTGAATAATAACAACAAAATGTCGCTGCTGCTTCTGAATTTTTTGTGATAAATAATATTAATAGATATCATTGTAAATAAATTAATAAATGTAGCCCATTAATGTCCCCACCGAGGGGCACAGGCCTGTACTCGGATACGAGTAAGATTAAGCCATACACCACCACGCTGGCTCAGTGCGGGTTGGTGGAGATATTATTAAATAATAAAATTATAAAGGACCGTCAAAATAAAAAGTATATGACGGAAACATAAATATAAAAATCAAAACAAATCGTCCCAAACAATGAAGAATTTACTGACAGTTTTACTAAAATGGATTGATATAAAATCAGATGAACAAGTAGCTATATTACCTACCTTAAGTCATAGTATCACAATAACAACGAAGATAATAAGCACAGCATACACAAAGAGGTAGACTGTGAAGCTCGAGACGTACCTGGCGGTGGTGCAGTCCCGGTAGAGCACGTCGAAGTCCTTGCAGGAGAGCAGCTTGCAGCGGTTCACGCCCGGCTGGATGGCGCCCAGGCCGCGCAGGATGCGCACCTGCTCCACGTTGCACACCACGGGCACTATGTCCAGTCTCTTCAGCTTAGTGTACACTGTGTGCAGCCCACCAACTAAATGTTTCAAGAACAGCTCGAACGCCTGCGGCAGGCACAGCATCGTGTCACCCTGAATGATGAAGGCGGCCACTTTCTGACCCCGATAGTCTACCAGTTTGCACTCGTTGGCCGAGGGGTCCGAGGTGGATATCGGCGGCGGGCTGCCGTAGCGAGGCGGGCCGTGGTGGTGCGCCGCCGCCATGAGCTCCAGCGGCGAGTGGTGCATCATCTGCAGCGAGCCCAGCAGGCCGAGCCCGGGCGGCGGCAGCTGCATGCGCGGCGCCATCAGGTGCGGCGGGCTGTGCCCCCGGTGAGGCGACGCCTGCTTCACCCTCGGCGAGCCCCCGGAGGAGCCGCTGACTTCGCTCGCGGTCGACGCTGAGTCCACGGCGGACTCCATGCTTGTCGGAGGGACTACGCGCGCATCACACACCCGTCGCGCGCGCTGTATCGCGCAACAATAAATAAAAAGCCCGAACGTAACGAGGGCGCGGCCGCGTGCGCGCGCCCGCCCCGAGTCGCCGATGTGATTGGCCGGCTGCCGGCTGAAGTTTAATTCTATTGGCGCGCATCGTCGCCGCGAAGTCTCCGCCCTTTTTTCGTGTGCGTTGCAAAGGCGCGAAGAAACGTTGTTTCTTTTGAGTGTTGTGTGGTGCGGCGGAGCAGCGGGTGCCGCCGCCGGGTCCGGCAGCCGCGCCGGGTGCCGGTGCCGGCGCGCCGGCGGCGGCGAGGGTGTCGCTCGCTCCGTGAAGAATGTCATCTCAATCAATACGTGTTTGAATCGAGATGTCATCGTAGGCGTAAAATCTTCAACTTATACAAATTCATAGCCATATAAACGTTACACAGCTGAATGTTCTTTGGTATCATGGTTAGTTATGAATACATTGACTGCTGGGGATACCTACCAACCTACCGATAGGATTAGTAATTAATACTTTATGATGAGATGAGATAAGTATATTGAATTATTTCTTGGTATCACTTGATCAACAGATTTTTAATTTTCTACATTGTTTTTATGAAATAGAAGTAATGTAAAATGTTATTGAGGACCTTTTAAGTATATAAAGGTCTTAAAGTGAGGTTAAATCTGATAAATAGAATTTCTATCGATTCTAGGTCACGCTTCAGAACTAGGTCAGTGATGGTGTTTCGTATCATAATTCACAATAGCTATAGGTAGTTCGCTTATTTCGAGGCTTTGGAGGACAAGGTCAATAACCTCTAGGCAGGCGCGTCAGTATAATTTAACTTTTCCGCGCTCCAAGTTTAATGACTCCGCGCGAATATTTTGGTAATGAATGTTAATAATATGTATACAGGGTGTAACAGAAATGTGTTAACAGAAATGGGTCATATTTTAAGGGCTTGTTAGGGACATAATTCTGAATAAATTTTACTATGTAACCGAACTTATCAGAGTAACATTACTTTTCACCTCCCATTACATAACCTGACCGCCCGGCCCAAAATGTATGGAGAAGTGAAAAACAAAATCGCTCAGATGTCCCTAATGACTTCCTAAACTAGTGGAATAATTATAAAAATAAATAACCCGTTTGCATTTTCTTTCAATATCACATACAAACTTATGAATGCACCTGGTTGCGTACATAGAGTATGAAAGTAGCCGCACCAATTACTTTGTAAACAACATTTTGAGTTCCAAAATCCAGGGGCGAGATCAACTACGAGTTCTAGGACACTGATCACCTCGTTGCTGATTGTAATGTACAATTGTTGGATAAGAAGTAAGTACCTTTTAATTTCTTTTATTTATTGAATTTATGTCTAGTTATTTTATTTTGATGACAAAGCCTCAAAGACTACTTTGAAAAACATTATGACGTTGATTACCTACTTTTAATACGATGGAATTATTACTATTTTGCGAAAGTTGATGTTAAGTTTATTAATTTTATTTATGTGAAAGGCAATTGTATTGTTACGTTAATAACTTTTAATAACTCTGTGTGATGTTGATTAAAATAAAGTTAATTTTCAATAAACGGTAGGTTTTAAAATTTTTAAATCATGATCTTATAATTTTTTCTTCTATTTTCATGTGTTCTCTACGATTTGATTGATTCACTGCTATGCAATTTATCCATCTATGCATCTTGGGTTTGCTGGAAGAAATCTCTTGTTAGAGATAAGCTTGCCTTTGTAAATGTCTCTTCTTTAACTTTTTAATATGAATTTTCATGTGCAATAAAATATACGAATATACGATTTGATTTTTGGTCATTGACGACCTGTCGTATTTGTCTTTGTCTAAGCACAGGCTGGTATTTACAAGTAATTACTTAGCAGGCGATATGCCAAAATATATATAGGTATACTGAGAAATAAACTTAAGTTTGGCCGGCTAAAATCAATAATATTTTCTCACCTATCTTTAACCTTAACAGCGTGGAGGCTAGACTGTAGATGGCTAAGGCTGAAATCATTTATCGCAATGAACATCAATTCCAACATTAGCCGAGGCTCAAACATAATCTTAATATTAACTGGGGCTACAGCCGTAACATATACATACGTAATATACACTCGAAAAACATTACCCTCCTTCTTGTGCCGTCGGGAATACTGACTAAACCTTTCAGTTACATTTACGATTGAATAAAAAAGATATTTTACATAAATTTATATGGGTATAGGTTTCTATATATAAAATCTATCGATAACATTGTAAGGTACTTTTTCTTGGTACAGCAAGCACCCGAGGGAGCGGGTTATTATTTTGGGTCACTTTATTATTATTTCATTTGTTTATTCCTTTAATAAAGATTTGATAACTTATATTAAAGTAACACGTCTTTATGACTAAGAACCTAAGATATTGCTGTAAAATTAATCAGTTAAATTGTAGAATACAAGTTTTATTTAAATTGACGTATATACATAATATTTAAATAATTATAATTTACCTTTTGGTAACAATTTCAAAGTAATATTATTATAATTATCAGAGCCAATCCACATGATATCGATATGATACAGACAGTTTAATCGGGTCGCCTACTGTGAACAGCGCTATTGAAATACATACATCGGTATGTAAATCGGATCCGGTAAAACTATAGGTCCGATATACCCTAATTTGTAAAATAACAAAGAAAATTACAGGTCCGATGTTGCCACCATTTTTTTTGGATAAAAAATAGTAATGAAAACATTGATTTAGTATGAGTTTCGTTTATCTGAGGATTTAGTTCATTTTAATACCTCAATATAGAATGATATATCACACTTATAGCATAAAACTATTACGATAGCTGCTAGCTACCTACCTTATATTGAGAAAAATATTTACCTTTGAAAATAAACAGAAAAATGTATTATGTTATGTTGACAAACCATAAAATGCACGAATCAGTAAGTAATTAAAAACCGGTCAAGTGCGAGTCTAAATCGCGCACGAAGGGTTCCGTACCACCGTTCAATGGAAGCGATGGTGTGGAGTGGGCGATGGTTTTCTTGTATTTTCTTTTGCTTAATTGGACACTGAGCTGAAATGCTAACGTGATTGCCATCGCAATGGAAGCATTTGGCCTGTTCGATCGGAGTTTTACAAACTTTATATGAGTGGTCTTCTTTACAGATGGAGCAGCGCTCGGAGTTCTTGCAAAACTTTGCTAAATGGCCATACCTGAGACACCGGAAACATTGTTTGACTGGTGGAACATACGCTGAGATGTCATGCCGCCAACCGTCCAAATCTACGTAGTCTGGAAGAACTGACGTCGCGAAGGTGATGGCTACTGTCTGCAGCGGCTGTTGAATGAAGTTATCATTAACTTTGGTCCTTTTTGTGAATCTTGATAGCATTGTGAATATCTTTTTGTTTGTCAAGTTGGTGGGTACATTTTTAATTATACCAGTAATTTCAGTAATTGAAGCTGGTATATTGGCCTTAAATTGGTAGTCTTTTAAAAATGTAGCATTGTTCAAGAAGGCATTAGCAAGGCTGGCTTTTTCGAAGTATATGGCAATTTTGAACTTGTTCATTGACCTAAGATATTTGATTTCTTTATTAAACCTTTTGATACAGCTAGATATGGACATTAGGTCTCGGGTTCCTATAGGTATATCCGCATTGGAAGACTCTACGAATACTACAAATTCTGTAGCACCGGAATCCTCAGGGTATCGTCTCTTGTAATCTGTTACCAGATAAGGTTTGTACTTATCTGCGCTTTCGACCTCTGACTCGGACGACGACGTGGAGTCTCCTTCACGTTTCTCTTCAGCCTCATCTTTTTTTCTCTTTCTTGAAATCAAATCAAAATCAAAAATCATTTATTTCCATAGGATGTTGTTACATCACTTAGATCCGTCATTACATTTTTTTGGGTGAGTTCACTAACCCAATGGCGGAATCTGTGGAGAAGAGCTCACCGAAGAAACTCCACAGTCGTCGCATCTTTTGCGTTTCCTTTTTTAAATAAAATATTGTCAAATTACAAAATGAATGCTAATTATATATCGAAACAGCCTGTTACTCAAACAATCTATTCCCATGGACATCTGTCCTCTAAGTAATCAGATATCCTGTAGTAACCTTTTTTATACAATTTCTGTTTTATTATTATTTTAAACTTGTCTAAAGGTAAGTTTTTAATATCAGTAGGGACCTTATTGTAATCGCGTAGACAATTGCCTTTAAAAGAATTACTAATTTTATGTAGTCGGCTTACATAAGCAACCAACTTGTCTTTATTTCTAGTATTAAAATTGTGTATATCACTGTACTTCTGAAAATTAGTTATATTTCTTTTTACATACACAAGATTGTCATAGATATATTGAGACACAAATGTCAGAATATTGATTTCTTTAAACTTTTCCCTCAGTGACACTCTAGGCCCTAATCTATAAATTGCACGAACAGCCCGTTTCTGCAGAATAAATATACTATTAGCATTCGCAGCGTGACCCCACAATAAAATACCATAGGTCATTAGACTATGAAAGTAACTAAAGTAGACTAGTCTAGCGGTGTCTACGTCGGTAAGAGCTCTAATTTTTTTAACTGCGAACGCTGCCGAACTCAGTCTGTTCGACAATTTATTTATATGAGGATCCCATTGTAGTTTGGCGTCTAAAGTAATGCCCAAAAAGACAGTCGACTGTTCGAACCTTCCCCATGATTGGTTTCTTTTTATTTGTCTCCAGACGCCTTTTATTTCTAAAAACCCCGATTGATACACGAGTAATCGATGAAATTAATAAAAACTTCGAAAATCCCGCCTGGTTATTTCAATGGTTTCCCGCGCTTTTCCTTTTTAGCTTTTTATTTAGTTTGTTTTCCCGCTAATAGTAGGTATTTTTTTTCGTATGCTTTTTTTTAGGCAAAGGTAACTCGATGGGGGCCTTGATATATTCAATTCATGATGAAAAATTAAATAAAACGTCACTTTAATACTTACATTAATTTTTGTTTGAAATTCTGCAAGTCTGCACTTTCATACTTATTTGTGGCGCGCGTTTCTTTTATTTTTATTAAGATAAGAGTCATTGGCTGTAAATTTTATATTTTTCATATTCTATTTCCTAACGTAATATGAAATTTTCGCGCATGTTTGAGAAAAATATTTTATCGCATTCTTATTGTAAATCAAATATTCTATCTACCTATGCCATCTAGTTTTTTATTTTATTTAGATTATTATATTATGAATGGGAACATCGCTTTTAAACTGTAGATTGCAACATTATTTCAAGAAGTGGAGCTTGAAGCTTTGAAGCAGTCAGTTTCCTTCGTTATTTAAGAAATTAGGGTATATTCTGACAGATCGTTTATTATTTCAAGAAGTGGAGCTTGAAGCTTTGAAGCAGTCAGTTTCCTTCGTTATTTAAGAAATTAGGGTATATTCTGACAGATCGTTTGGAGTACTTTATGAAGAAACTTTACACCTATAGGTTTAAGCATCGACATAGTGATTTAAATTCATGTTTAGTTCTCACAAATACCATTGAAATATAAATTTCTAAATAAACTCAAAAATAGAAGACAAAATAAATTGTATGAACTGCAAATATTGCATAGTACCTATAATACAGAAAAACTTCACAAGGCCAATACACCGATTTGTGTCATCTCCTTCAAAGCCCGCCCTTCAAAGCTGCGCTTTCTGCTAGTATAAATAAAATAAGTATTTATTAATTGAGGCTCGTTATCGGTGTAGAGAACATCGATGTATTTTTTTTCCTTTTCTATTCACTTTTTAGGGTTCCGTAGAGAAACAACGAACTCTTATACTTTCGTCAAGTCTGTCTGTCCGTCCCTCCGTCCGTCCGTATGTCATAGCAACTTTATGCAGAAACTATAAATACCACACAGTTAAAACTTGGTGTGTAGATGTATGGGGAGCATAAAAATATTTTTTTACACCTTTCATTCGGAAAAGTAAGTTTTGCTCCACGACGAGAGGGAGCAAAATGCTACTTTTCTGTTCAAGCTACTTTTTTAATTTATTCATTGGCATGCAGCTTTTACGCAATGTGCCAATTGAACACAGATTAAAATAATAGAATGTAATTATGAAATTACATTACAATCGACAACGATGACGCAGTCGATTAAAAACGAACATGGTTCAAGTTTTAACTTTAACAACGTTATATCAAAATTTAGGATTTTTTCGTAATATTTAAAAAAAATGTTACAATAAATTATATGTTTTACTGAAATCAAAACTATCGATGACTGTTATTGTGATATAATGAATATTGATATCCGAAATCATTGTAATATTCGATTCTATTATTTTTACACAATAGTAAAAGTACACAGGAATATTTTATCTGTGGTGACATTTCCCTAATCCTTCACAATCCATCATTATATAAAAAAAATGTTTACGTTGTTAGATTACTGTAAAAGTGGTAAAAGTATAATTCAAAGTATAGTTATTTAATTTTTTTAGAGCAATTTAAATTATCCTCATAGTCGGTGTGAAAAGCTGAATGTGTCACTCAGGAGCAAAATTCTTTTCGTCATGGGCGTTAACGCTTGAATCCTTCCCTTCACTCTGGATTCAATGTACCGCCCTCGCCGTAAATACATCATTTTGCTCCCTTGTGACACAAATAACTATTTTGTGTCAGTTCCATGAAACTGTGTCGGTAGATAGGTCTTTCAAAATGACGTTGAGGATACTGAAGCCATTTTTCCTCAAAGTAAATCGTTAAAGAGACAGACACTTCCAAAGTGGAAAAATGTTTCCCCCCCACCTCTCTAACTTTTAAAGTAAGAGAGTGGAACATCTACAAAAAATATATGCTGTGTATCTTAAAACACAGTTTCAATGAAAATTAGTTTAAACAAAATAAAATGAGCGGTTTTTAAGTTATAAAACATTTATTAAAAACCGCAAAGGTAACTTTGTCATTCAAACAAACACTATGAAAAACAAAGTTACAACACAAACATCCAGTCACATAATTACTTGCTAAAACTCATGGGCGAGTCCAACTCGCACTTGGCCACTTTTTTAAATCCTAAAAATACTGTTACAAAGGATCATTTTAACAATTAAAATCACATTAAAAATTACGGGGCAAATTTTAGCGGCTACAACGCCGCTATTGGTCGCGGCAGCGACGGATGACGTCACATGCCACGCCACCCGCCACATTCCATGTTTGTTTCGTTTATTACAGGTACCAAATCCAAATCACAGAAGCTAAAAAACCTTTTTTTCACTTGTTATGAAAAGTCTTTCTTTAAGCTGGATGTAGGGCTGCATAAAATCGCATTTTATGTACTACTGCGTAAAGTGTAGTCGTCATCTAGACTTTGAGCCATTCACCTGACAGACGAGGTGACTGCTTTAAATAAACTTCTTATTTTAACACATTTACTTTAATTTATTTGCATTATATTGAAAAGTAAAAAAAAAAAAAGGCCAAGTGCGTGTCGGATTTCGCTTTCGGTTTGAGGAAAATAAAAATAAATGGTTTCAGTTCCATGTATGGAGCCCCCTTATTTTTTTTTATTTTTGTTTTAAAATCGTTAAGCAGTTTACAAAATACATCTACATACCAACTGTGTAGTCTTGATAGTTTCGGGATAAAGTTGCTGTGACATATAGACGGGCAGACAGACATGACGAAATTATAAAGGTTCCTTGTTTCCAAAGCTAAAAATGACATGCAGAAAATAAAAATAAAAAGTGGCGCGAAAGAAACTGTCTTGTTTTTGAATTTTATTTGGTTGTTTTCTTTGGAAAACTTGTTGTTTTAAGAAAGTCAATTAATATATCGTCAATTGAGAAGGAAATAATGCTAACGCCTACTTAACATACTACTGGAAAAAAGCAAAAGTAGTTATTGGACAGACATTGCCCCCTAAATCCAAGCAAATTTATCTTAAAACTTAAGTATTTTTTACATTATCACTGTTTTATTTCCTCGTAATCGAAGCAAATTTATCTTAAAACTTAAGTATTTTTTAGATTATCACTGTTTTATTTCCTCGTAATCGAAGTGAAAACTCGGTCTTAAAACCCATTTTATCCTCTTAATTATCCAACCCATAAGTCTAGGATAAAATGGCATGTTTTATACCCTTTTTGTACAATCTACTATTATAGGTATTAGGCCGTGCTTAAGTGCAATAACAGAAGTGCACCAGACAAAGTGTTTTTTCTCGAGTTCCAAGAGTTCAGAAAATACGAACAAAATGGTGTAAAATAATGAGAATAGATGAAGTATTGCCAACATTATGTTTGTATTGTTGTGGAGATCAGTAGAACGTAAGTAGGTATCTTTATGTTACATTTCTATAGTTAACATGTTGCGAATTCGTCGTAGGGTCCGAAGTAAGTTTTGCGTAGATTATACTTTGTTACCGACTTAAAACCTAATTTTCACAACAAAACACTCGATTTGAGTTGATTAAAAATGTCTGTAGAAGTATACTTACAATTCATAGAACTGGAAAACTGTACATGTTTTATCATCGAAGATAGTGTTTCCACAAGTATTATTGAATTTATTTGAAATCAAGGAGGATACAGAAAATTATGATCGTACAGCCTACATGAGGAAAAAGTGACGCTTCGGTCAAAGGAGTTAAATATGTTATGTGCCATTACCTAGTACCTGCATAGAGTTTGATTCATCTGAGGCAGCGCCCCGGCCACGGCCATGGCATCTGACGTCATATCCCGTTTCGACCGATTGTGATACGTTTCGCAAATCTTATTTTGCAATTTTAATGTAATATTGTAGACACTTAAATAGAGACTAAATAATAAAAGTATGACATAGATAAGTTGTAAGGATGATACATATTTAGAATAATATCATTTCAGCCAAACTTAGCACATCGATATTCGTGGTGGTTGACATTTTTGACAAAACAATTTTAAAATAAAGTTCGTAACAGCACACACTTCAACATTGCTGTACTTCAGTCGCTGCGGCAGAACAGTGCGGAAATTGTGTTTGTTTATTTATTTTGCTTTATTTTTAAGATATTATGAACAGTCTTATGTTTAAACGATCACCAAAAAAAAACGAAAATTTACTACCAATACATTCGAAACGACCACCAGAATCAGTAAACGACCACCAAATTGTGTTTGGATAAATGATCACCAAACTTCTGCTTATATTTTGTGTACTTAAGTTTATGTTTTAAGTATTTTTTGTAGTCCTTACATGTTCAACCCAACACGATAGATAAAGATGTCTTCGCTTCGCTCACCCCTTATAGCCTTCACCTAAGCTACCGCAGTATTTTGCCCTCATGTTTTCTTCAACTTTTGGTGATCATTTACCCATTTTGGGTAGGAAAAAAATATTTTGGTGGTCATTATATTTGTGGCCTTATGAATACAATTTTTTGACGTAAGAAACATGAGATACCAACACGTTTTAGGTGAAAAATATCTATATATTTTTTTTGTTCATATATAGTTTCCATTGTCATTTTTTCAAACACTTAATATTATACTTTTGACGGAAAGGTATGTACTTTTGTCTTCATAACATACATTTTAAGAATAACGCTTTAAAGATGGGCATTTGACAATACCCATCGTATTAAATTACAAAATCTGGGCCAGATCGCTGCCGCCGTCACTGTGCAAGGTTCCCAGAAGGCTGGGGCCTTGCCTCGGTGTATGGCGAGCGAGACTCGGCCGTTGCCCGAGATAGGCTCCCAGCCCTCCAGTCACTCGAGGTGTCGATCAGGCACGAGGACAGCTTCTGCTCGCGCCTCTGGACCCCAAGGGCCGAGGGATTCAAGTTCAAAATTAATTAATAAGGAAAAATATTTTAATAGGTGCTATTGATTATTTTGTAACGGTTGTTTATTTTACCCCTATAGGAATGAGTATTTATTTGAAAATAAAGGGGTGAAACAAAAGCTGATCTCAAATAACATCTCGAGAGCGTTCGTGGGCTCCGACGAATACTCTCTCGAAAGTTTCCTTCCTTTGAGAACAATCTGCCTTTGTTGTGACAATTCTGGTACAATAAGCTTTTATGCATTCTGAAGTTTGGTAGATATTATGAGCTCGTACTTAGCCATATACATATTATTTTATTCAAGTGATATTTGGAAAACACTTATATCAAAATACAATATGCTACAAAATTCAAGACACATTTGTTGAAGAAATATTGGTAGAACGCACGACTATCGCCTTCACTTATAGTTTAATGAGACAGAAAACATGATTATTTTTCGCATTTTAAGTAATTTTTGGGATTATTTAGGGCTTAACATATTTTCCCAACGGTGAAATTGATCTGATCAGAGCATTTCCAGTTTGTACTTCTCTCTTTAGTTTATCGCTTAGTGGCCACCCGATTAGTGGTATTACATATATGTAACACCAGTAATATAATAGGTGCTTACCTATAAATCCAGCGTTTTTAATTGAGAAATTGAAGACAACTCAATTATCAGTACAAACATTATTGTATTGTTTTTAGGAATGACAAATCCTAATTTTAAAATATTGGTGTATATGAATAATAATAATACCTAGGATGAGTCAACATTTAGCTAAAAGCACATTTGTTTGATTTTTGAAAAGCATCAGCTGTAAAAAAATACCATCTCATCATGAAAATGGATGACATTTAGGACGAACTGATTTTGAAGATTAAATTTTAGTTATCAAACTGAAACTTTAAATAAATTTTAATATTTAGATGTTAAACTTTGAAATAAACTTTTAAACAATTAAAAAAAATGGAAATAGCTATGGAATTACACAAATTGTGAACTCCTGAATCTGTAAGAAAATTTTGCCAATTTCATAGGTAAGCACCCAATATTAACTAATCAACGTAGACCAAGGCCCGCTTGTAGCAGGCTTTTGGCAGCCGCTAAATGGAATTAAAACGCAATATAAATACAATGCGTGAAGTCACATGGTCAGGTCTAGCACGGCAAGGATCTGTCAGCCAGGTTCCCACTCAAAATGGCACTCAAAACTCCATTTAGCGGCTGCCAAAAGTCTGCTGCAAGGCGGCCTAAAAATACCTTAAAAGTAGCTACACATTTACAATTTAAACAAAAAACCTAATAAATTTAGACCCTATTTATTACAAAATGAACCCATAAGTGTCTTCCTTAAAGAGTTCCCCTTTAAGGGTTCTGTACCTGAAGGGTGCCAAACGGGATCCTATTACTAAGCCTCCGCTGTCCGTCTGTCGGTCCGTCCGTCCGTCCGTCACCGGGCTCTATCGGATCAACCGAAATAGGTAGAGCTACTTGAACTGAACTACACGCAATTTTGAAAATTAAAGATCCCCATACTAGCGAAAGTTTTTTTAAATCCCTGCCCCTGCGAAATACCTCATAACATCATGATTCAATATCACCATAAATTTAGCTGCTTTTAATAATTTTGAGATGGCTCAGTCGGTTTCGTATCGGTTTTGCAATCTTGAAGTTCCGGGTTAGATTTCCAAAGAACATATATATTTTTCCTTTTTCTTTTGGTTTTATTATTTAGGATTTAGTGTTTTTCTTGTACGATGGTACGGAAACCTTCGTGTGCGAGTCCGACCCGCATTTGACCGATTTTTTATTATTTTTACATGATCCCATCATCAGATCCTGACAGAGACGTTAGATAAATTGTTGGAAAGCTCTCCTGGTACCCTAGGTCCTCATCACTCTCAATTCACCATATGCGGAGCATACATTGACTAACCTTAATAAAGTTATCATATTGCAACCTGCAGGATACCCAGTATGGAGCAGTTCCGCTGGCCATCTGTGGTCTCCATGATAACTTCCATCACTTCACAACTTGCTCCCCTAGAGTAACGAGTTTTGAGTTTTTGCACGAGTTACTATGAAAAATACAAAAATCGCTATGGGTCCGCCTATAATATTTGAAGAGTTGCCACGATTTGTCCAGCATCCTGTCATCAGATCCTGACCTGATGATGTCAATGGGTCTAATCGGAAGTTAAACCCTTTCAAACGAAAAATCAATTTTCCAAATCAGTCCAAGCGTCTTGGAGAAATCGCTTAACCTCTCAAAAGCCGAGGGACGGACTAGTTGGGACGGGTCGCGATTGTGAACCTTATATCTTAGTAATGAAATTTAAAACCTATAACGGAAAAGTGGCGTTAGGTAACGCCGGTGGTATTCAAGAGACATACAGGCTACATGATGAACATAGATCCCGGCGAATTGTAAACTTCCTCCTTTTGTAAAGTCTGTTATTAAGATTAGTATCTACCTACATACTTAAATTACATACCTTAATGGCTGTGAAATCCAAGTAAGTAATTAAGGTATAGATAAGGATAAGATGTGTTTTACCGCGGTGGGTATATATGTTCGTCTGTTGATATTAGGAGATCTCAGATTAGTTGACTTGAAAAACATATGACGGTTTATCATATATTAGGGTGCATTCACTAAGCGATACACATTATACGGACGCAAGAACATTATACGGACTTTCTAACGGATGGTTAACATCGTGAGGCAACCTCCATTACTCTATAGCTGCGGCGATGGGCTAGCCCCATGTCACGCAAAATGGAGTATTGAATAACTTGCTAAATGTGGGCACAACTGCGCCTGTACCACCCCGTATGGGAAAAGGAGTGACGGTATATTTTTGTTGTTGTTGTTGTTGTTGTTGTTGTTGTTGTTGTTGTAGTACAGCGTATTTTTACACAGGGCGACTTTTAATTAACTGGTAGCAATCATTACAAACAACAACTTGTAGCTTGTAGCTCATAATACTCAGATATCATAGTATACTAGCATGCTAACTAGCATGCCTGCAACTTCATCTGCGTGTTCCTAGGAATTATCATAACATCGCTACTTTCGCATTTATAATATTAGTTGGAATATCTTATCTTAGATGTCCTTCTCTCTCTTATATCTTATTTGTTCATTTTAGAATTGATATAGTAAATTATGTATTATATAATAAAATAGGTTATGAATATGACTAATAAATATTAGAATTCATACAACAAAATATAAGTACGTATAATTAGATAGATCTGCGCTAAAACTCGGGTCCTCCCAAAAAAAAACTCCTGTAACATGTAACAAAATGTCTAGGATTTGACGTTTATTTTGAGGTTAAACTATGTAGGTAGGGCCTACTACAAAAAAATAAACTCCTCTTCAACACTAATTTAAAGAAAATAAATTATGGGATTTGACGTTTGTTTTGAGGTTAACCTATGTTTAATATGAATTGTAGTAACACGGAAACTTTAGGTTTTTAGCCAGTGTTTAGCTTGCCAGCCTAACCATATCCTTACATGGTATTTCTGTAGATTAACGTTTGTATGGAAAACTTATATGCAATATTATAGTAAACAATATTTATACTACATATATACTCGTAGATAAGAATTCCTTGTTCTTTCTTACACAAGGCTACAAAAATACCTATTTTAAGATACTTATCTCATGAAATATGATTGATATTGCAGCATTACACTTAGCCTTACTGCTTACAAAGGTACCTCGCATCTTACCTTGGCTTATCAACAGAATGTTGAGGTCGAGAAATTTAACTGCCACTAGCTAGAAAGCGGAATAAGACTTTACTAGAGTAACTTTGACAATAAATTTGTATCTTGTCAAAGTTTAGGTACTCGAGTTAAGTCTTAGTCAGCCTTCTAGCTAGTCGCCCTAATAGTGAAAGATGAACGCGAGTTAGCGCAAACCTCGGGATAACTTTGACCATAGAATACATCCGAGGCCCACTAATTAGAAGGCCAGTTGTAAGGGCCCCCAGGCCAAGGTCGTAGCCGCCGCTAACAGTAGCTATGATCGTCTATTCTTTCTATCCCAAAATGAGAGGACCCGATTCAGCTGTAAGATTTGTAAGTAAGAATGATAAGTCTGAATTTCTCGTTCGTTGAGAAATTCGTCAGGCGTACAATAGTCGAACGAAGATTGGTTCAGGAAGTTACAGTTTCAAGTTAGACAGAGAAAGCATATATGTCCGCGAGCCGGTAATTCGCATCAGTCAGCGGTGTATTGCGCCAAAACGATCGTTGTTATATTTTATGTGATGGCACCATCTGGTTTTTGTATATATGAGCGCATTGGAACATCTTTTGTTTTAGTTTTAGTTTTAGTTTTAGTGATCGATCACAGTTATAGTATAGATATCCGTCGTAGTTTTACGACGTGAGTACTCAATTATATTTCATGTGCTCGCTAGTAGCGGCTTGTGGTGGTTCCAATTATATATTTGATTCACGGCAATAACGATCCGAAAAGACCGGTTTACACAATTGCGATTTGAGTTCCGAAATGGGTTCTGAACTAGCGGTTACCTCAAAAGGTCCGTAACGTTTTGAAACCTTCAACTCTGCGCAATTTGAGCTGGATGTTATCGAAACGCAAGCATTATTGTTTTAGGATATCTAACCCACACCATAGCGAAGTGCATAGTTCGATAAATACCGAACTATGAATTCCACTAGCCGCAGCACGTCCTGGGCTGAGCCAAATCATATATACCGACTCAACTTACACATTAGACATCCAGCGAAATTTACATTTAATTTAAAAATGCAACTTGAATCCAATCTGACCCAAGGCAATGCAAAACACCTACCCGGACCTAAACAATGAACTTTAGACTGTAAATTGATCTCTTCGCGCGTCCCCGATAACACTCAAATGTCAAAATATCAACAGGATATGTTATCTGTGTTGACACCGGTTTAACTATCTTATTTATCTACGCCCTTATTCGTCCTCACATAATACCTGGCTTTATTTATAGTATTGAAGTTACCCAATATCTCATTTGAACCCGGATCTACTAACGTATAACAGTTAGGATATACCACTGCCGAAATAACATAAGGCCCTTTATACAACAACGAAAATTTCCGCATGATTTTATGTTCTTTATTTGAACGCACAAAGGTCTTAAGTTTCACATAATCACCTATACGATAGACCTCTAACTTACGCCGTTTGTCCGCCTGTCGCTTACGTCGTTCACTAGAACTTTTAGAGTTTTCTATCGCTACATTCCGCACCTGTTCCGAATCTCGCACACTATGGCCTAATAACCATTCATCGCCTAATTCCTTGTCAATAGTTAACGGTTCCCGACTACCAAACGCTAACTCATTAGGCGCAAAGCCTGTGCTTGTGTGTTCGATATTATTATAGCAATTCTGAATGTCCGGTAACACGTCTACCCAACTACGATTACTTCCGCCGCAATAAGTTCTAATCAGCCGACCTAGCTCGCGATTCACTCTTTCTACGCTATTAGAATTTGGACAATACACCGACGTATGAGTGACCCGAATCCCCAGCTGTTTGAGTCCAATTTCCCAACTTTCGATATGAACTGTGGTCCTGAGTCCGTAATTATAGTTTCGATAGGTACTTCCCTATGAAATCTCTTTGTACAAGCGAGCACGCTCCTACCTGTCGCTTTTCGCATTGGATATAATTTTATTACTTTACTGTACACGTCTTGAATCACATATATATATTGACATCCGAATTTACCTACGGGCAATGGCCCATAAAGGTCCGAGAAAACTTTCTCACCCAACTTTTCCGCCAACACCGGTGTACAAGGACCAACGGTATTGTTAGTACTTGGTTTGACCTTTTGACATATGTCACAACTTCTTATCACCGCGCTAATCACCCTACTCATATGAAGAAAATAATATCTGTCCTTCATCAGTGCTAATATTTTATATCTGCCGTAGTGACCTATTTCTTCATGTATGTGTAAAATAAGTTCCTCCTGTAGTGATTTCGGAATTACTAGCAACTGTACGTTCCGCTTCGGCACGTGAAAATATAACGTATCACCTACTAGCTTGTAATTTTCAAAACCTCTCGTTCCCGTATCTACTACATTACGTCTGATACAACCGCTAATTCGATTTAACCGCTCATCTTCGCTTTGTAATCTCGCAATGTCCCGTAAACTCGAAATAACACTTGCGGTATTCGATGCCTGAAACCAGAATATTCCCGGCTGAACATTTATACTGTTAGTCATACCTCCAGGTCCCGCTATTTGCCTGCTTAGCGTGTCGGCAATTTGATTATCAGTCCCTCGCACAAATTCTATGTCGTAATCGAATTGCTCTAAAAACATAATCCACCTCGTTACGCGTGCCCCTAATAAGGTCCACGACTTAATGAACGTCAAACTTTTATGATCAGTTCTAATAATAACCTTTTCTCCCCGCAAATATATCTCAAATCGCTTTAAAGTGTATATAACTGCATACATTTCCTGTTCACTGATCGACCATCTAGTCTGGGCACCCTTGAATGCCTGCGAACAGAACCCTATAATTAGTTCCTGGCCCGATTCATCTAATTGATAAACATAGCCCCCAATTCCTATAGCGCTGGCGTCACATTGAACATAATATGTTTTTCCCGCCAATGGCTGACTCAAAATTATACTTTCTAAGAATTGATTTTTTATCTCGTCAAAAGCACTTTGCATCTGCGCACTCCAGACGAACTTGACTCCAGACCGCAATAAATTGTACAAGGGCTGTGTTAATGTTCCAAAATTTTTTTATAAACCTCCGAAAGTAATTTATGAACCCCAAAAACGCCCTCAATTGCCTGACAGTTCTGGGTGACGGATATAATTTAAGTGTTTCAATTTTGTCCGGGTCCATCTGCAAACCTTGTGTAGACAAAATATGCCCCAATAACTTGACCTTTTTTTGTGCAAACTCGCATTTTTTTAGTTTGCATGTGAAGCCCGCGTCTTTCAATTTACTCAGAACCGTGTCCACTTGAGACAAATGCTGTTCGAAGTCACCCTCAGTTAAAATTGCCAAATCGTCAACAAAATTTAAACAATATGACCTAACCTCTGGCCCTAGAATTAAGTCCATCGCCCTCGAAAATGAACCCACACTGGTTTTCAACCCCTGAGGTAAAACGTTGTAAACATAACTTCTGCCTTGATATACAAAACCCGTGTATCGTTTAGATTCGTCTGATAATGGTATAGAAAAATACGCATCTTTGATATCAATAACTCCTATGTAATTTATCCGGCGCCCGGATTGCAATATCTCACTCATTAAAGGTGTGGTTTCAACCTCCCCGACCATTCCCATGTTCAATTGTCGTGCATCTAGAAGAATACGGACCTCTCCTGTTTTCTTTAATGTACAAGTCAATGGACTGCTGAAATCCGTAGATTGCCTGCTAATAATACCTATCAATTCCATCTCTTCCAAACGTTTTGTTACTTTATCGCGATATGCGAACGGTATGGGATAGCTTCGTTTTACGAAAGGCGTTTCATCTCTCATTTTTATCTCATGTATATATTTATTTGTCCGACCTATCCTATCGCTAAACAACTCTGCATGTTTATTTAACACCGGCAATAACCTTGTTTTGTGTTCAACAGGTATTGATGAATTATTCACATATTCCTCTATCATATTTCTACTGGTATCTTGGTTCTGTACTTCCATTGTACAACAGCAAAAATCCTGATTAGGGCCAGTACCTAATGGTATTTCACACATCCGCCCGGCGCTTCGTATAATTAGCCTCTTATTACCCTCACACGTTAAACTGGCTCGCGTCTGTTGTATAAAATCAAACCCCAAAATTAAATCTTTAGGCACCCTTGTTAATACTAGCATTGGAGTATCGATAACGCATTCACCTATCGTTAACGGTAACGTTACTAATTTATCAACCTTTTCCTTACTGACTCCAAATGCACCTGTGATTCTCAAACTTGGAATCGGTATTTCCGTCGGTTTTCCCAATTGACTGCATACTTCTTCGTATACTCTCCGACTTATTACACTGATTTCGCTCCCCGAATCAATCAAACTCCTTACAACAATATTCCCAATACGCACATCTATCTCAGGTAATGTCAAAGTACTACATAACTCGCGCCCACACTCAGTCGAATCGTCGTCTCTGAATATCGTATGTAAACGTCTGTCATTTCGATCTCTACAATTCGATCTAGATTTTTCCTCTAAACACACGGCATATCCGTGCGCTTTATGCGCTAATAATTGAATAAATTCATTCACACCCACGTTCGAATCCAAATTACACAAATCATACAGTCTATGTTTTTTTCCAATTTGATCGGCTGTCCACCCAAACCGTAATAAATATCTGAGCGCGAACGACCCGCGCGAGTCCACTAGTTTTTTGAATTCTGACTTATCGCATTATTCCTGTCACTTGAACTTTGCCCTGCCTCTGTATCTCCTGAACTATCATTGCCCCTCTGAAACCCTATTGCCTTGAAGCTAGGCTGAGGCTGCCTGCCTCTACCGCGAAAATAACCGCGACCGCGCGTCCCAAATTCGTTTCGCGCCTTCGTTCCCGCGTTATAATTATTCCTACGACTCACCGCGTTATAACGTATCGTATTTACCCGCATAGCTCGATATTGCCCACGCATGTAGCTATTCCGCCTCACATTATTCGTATCCATAGGTTCCGAACCATGTATCGCACTTAATCCCCCATCGACATTCCGTTCTAAATGCCGAAGGAATTCGACCGCATCACGTATAGACATTGCCTCTTTCCTAGCAAAAAACGCTACCTGAATATCACGCGGCAACTGTCTGAAAATCGTGTTGATTTTCTCCGCATCAGTAAACGGTATCGTAAGCTCATATATGCTATTCAATTGAGAGGCAAAGAATTCTTCCATACTTTGACCTTTCTTAGAATCAAACTTCGCAGTTAGGAATCTTTGCTTAATTAATTCCTGTTCATTATCACCCCAGAATACCTCTCTGAAATCTTTTTCAAAATCCGAATAGGTTCGCCATGAGTCTCTGTATATGCTCATTCGAACTTTCGCAATTCCTACCAAACTATCCGTTGCCCATATCAAAGCCCTAGAACTATCTCCCGAGACTTTAATATAAGCCTTTAAATCTCTTAAGAAAATCATCGGATTTTCCGAATTCCGCCCATCGAATGTCGGCAACTTCTGTGTCATTTTCACAATGCATGATTGACGTTTTTCTACCGATTGTTCAAACGTCTCTAGTTCCTGTCTGTCAGTCTGTCTGTCCGAAGTCCTACTAGCATTGCTCGTGCTGGAACCCCTTTCCAAACTGTCTAATCTTTTCACTATTTCAGATAACAATTGCGTCACCTGCCCTGACGCCATTTCACTTGTGTGTGAAAGTGAATTTTGTGCTACCCGACTACCGTTTTTCCTAGGCCGGCCGGCCATTATTCCTATTAAACCGCCGTAGCTCGTACAAAGAATTGTGAAAACAATGCCCCTTTTTGCTTATTTCTTATTTACAAACTGAACTGTTTAAAATCGTTTCTACGTTGTGTTATTTTTAAAAGTAACGCGTTAGACCTTGATTCTTTTAGAATATCTAGGTATATCTAGGTATCAGACTATCTAGGATATCCTTCCGTCTCGGCACCAATAATCTGTACCGGGCCCAGGGCCAAAGGTCGTAGCCGCCGCTAACAGTAGCTATGATCGTCTATTCTTTCTATCCCAAAATGAGAGGACCCGATTCAGCTGTAAGATTTGTAAGTAAGAATGATAAGTCTGAATTTCTCGTTCGTTGAGAAATTCGTCAGGCGTACAATAGTCGAACGAAGATTGGTTCAGGAAGTTACAGTTTCAAGTTAGACAGAGAAAGCATATATGTCCGCGAGCCGGTAATTCGCATCAGTCAGCGGTGTATTGCGCCAAAACGATCGTTGTTATATTTTATGTGATGGCACCATCTGGTTTTTGTATATATGAGCGCATTGGAACATCTTTTGTTTTAGTTTTAGTTTTAGTTTTAGTGATCGATCACAGTTATAGTATAGATATCCGTCGTAGTTTTACGACGTGAGTACTCAATTATATTTCATGTGCTCGCTAGTAGCGGCTTGTGGTGGTTCCAATTATATATTTGATTCACGGCAATAACGATCCGAAAAGACCGGTTTACACAATTGCGATTTGAGTTCCGAAATGGGTTCTGAACTAGCGGTTACCTCAAAAGGTCCGTAACGTTTTGAAACCTTCAACTCTGCGCAATTTGAGCTGGATGTTATCGAAACGCAAGCATTATTGTTTAAGGATATCTAACCCACACCATAGCGAAGTGCATAGTTCGATAAATACCGAACTATGAATTCCACTAGCCGCAGCACGTCCTGGGCTGAGCCAAATCATATATACCGACTCAACTTACACATTAGACATCCAGCGAAATTTACATTTAATTTAAAAATGCAACTTGAATCCAATCTGACCCAAGGCAATGCAAAACACCTACCCGGACCTAAACAATGAACTTTAGACTGTAAATTGATCTCTTCGCGCGTCCCCGATAACACTCAAATGTCAAAATATCAACAGGATATGTTATCTGTGTTGACACCGGTTTAACTTTGTTCTGAATTTGTTATTTCCATCCGCGAACCTCATCGATCAAACAGTCTCCCTATGCCCTGACAACCTAGGTTTAGCCGCAACTAAACTCCTGTCTAGCCTAGTCTAAAACCCTAGTGTTATACCACGTCCATTATCGACACCACTCGAAAATGGTTGAGTTTGATTTGAATGTGCTTGAATGTTTAACGACTGTGTGTGTGGGAATTTCAAAACTCGCTATTCGAAGGGAATGAGGAAAGGATTAGCCCGCGAATATCCTAAGAGCCAATCCAGGAACCCTATGGTGAAGGAAAAGGAATTTAGGGTCGCTCCAAGCCCAGACTCAGACTCAGATAAATTGACTTAAAAGTTCTTTCCTAACGACCCAAGGATAGTTTTGGAATTTGGGGTAGGTTGATATAAAGGTTAGGAACCGAGGTATATCTCGGCGCTTCAGACACTCACGAAAACCCACTGAAACTTCGCAATCACAAATTCGTATAGTTCTGACGCGTAACACGGCAGACAAAAACTGTTTAGAACTCGTGAGGACGACTGTCGCAGTAGCTAGACGCTGAGACTGAATGCTCTCCCCTCCCAGACCCTCGTATTTATATGCCCCACATGCGTCCTTTGCAAATACGCTCTGCCCAAGCGAAGCTTCTTATCACTAACTACACAGGGTCCAATTTCAACCATGCCATGCAGATCCGCCGTTCTACAAATTGTGTGTACGCATATTCACTATGATCAACCGTAGGTTATCACTCAAATCATTTGGTACTGCCGATACACAGAATCTGTTGATCGCTGACCAATAAAAGCTTGTTGCGATTAATTAAGCATTACCCGACCGCTAGGTGCGCGTAGCAAAGACCTACCAGAATGATATTCAATCCAGAGGTGTCAGACCCTCCATCTCATACCTCAATCGCAATTGTATATTTGCAATCTACATAATAGCTTTCTCCGTATCGTTCCATAATAACCTTTCATTATTTAGTTATTCATAATTTTATTCAACGCGCAGCCAAATCGGCTCTGATCTTTACACATCTCGCAGGAATGTGACAAAAAAACTTGACCTGAACTGAAATTCCACGAATGAACCCACGCGTCTTTTTTTTGCGAACTTTGCCAGTAAGCAACGCAAAACCCCCAAACGTTATCTGAACCGATTCTCGTATTCAAAACAGCGCGGCGTTGGGCTAGCCCTCTATCACGCAGAATGAAGTATCTAATGTACCGACTCTCGTGTACCATTACACAGTCAACACAAACGCTGAATAACCTCGACAACTCCATATAAATATACCCGCAAGGACTAGGACTAGAGCTTACTCGCGCCAACGCGTTTCACTGAGGCGCTGAGGTTGTGGCTCTGCCTACCATCCCCGGGTTCGATCCCCGGCTGGGGATAGAGAAAAAAAAACCCAGGTCTTGGATGTTCATATATGTGTGATGTCGCTGTTTCTGGTACCCACGACACAGGGTATCCTAAAGTGGGGCCACAATCAATGTAAGTGCAAAGTAAATGTTTATGACACCAGGTATGATCTATCGTCAATTTTTACCAACGACTTTTATGTATTGTCTTTAACCTTGTATTGTTAGACGTTGGTAAAACCAAGTGTAACGATTTCTCACTTCCAAATGTCAGGCACATTGAGACCAGTTTAGTGTTAGACAGCAACATGTTATAATTAGTAAAGGATACGAAGTTTCTTGGAATAACCTTTGATAGCAAATTGCAGTGGGGACCCCACATAGATAAATTAGCTGGTAAATTAAGCTCTGCGGCTTACGCTGTTAGGAACATCAGACAAAACACGGATGTGGCTAAACCTAGGCTAGTAGAGCTAGTGTATTTTAGTTAATTGCATAGTGTGATGTCCTAGGGTATCTTGTTGTGGGGGAAAGCAACGGATATACAAACTATTTTTATTTTAAAGAAAGGAGCTATTCGAGCAATTTATAGTTTAAAACGAACTGACCCCTTAAGAGAGTTTTTTAAAGATATTGACATACTAACTACTAGCTAGTCAATTTATTTTCGAAAATAGTATGTATGTACTCTTGCATGAATAGCAATTTAAAAAGCATGTAAAAGCGACTTTGTCGAAAAAGAGTTAATACAATGTTCAAGATTACTTAAATGACGGGACTGTATGGGGCTAATCTAGCTCAACACAGACCTTGCTGTTAACAATTTTATAATTATTTATTCCTGCTTATTAATCATAATAATTAATATTGTAATATTTGTATTAGTTAAGCACAACCAATTTTCAAAAGAGATCTAAAAATCAATCTGTGGGAGTTCCTACGCCCTTCTCTCCCACAGTGGTCCAATGTAGAGAATAGGCAAAAAATGACGTTTGCTAAGTATAAATATCTACAGTAATAAAAAACTATGTAGAACTGTGAAATAAAAGTACAATTAGTGAAAAATAAGTTGCCCTGATCGAGTCGGTTTCATAGTGAAAGTTGTTCAAAATGATGTCCCTAACAATTTTTATAAAACGACTAAACATTTCTGCTGCTGTATAAACCAAACTAATCTGTAACACCAACTCACCTGGAAGCATCTAATCATCATAGGCCGGTCTAATGATTTAACTATTGCTCAAAGGACAATAACCGAATTAAAATGCTTTCCCTATACCAAGTGCAGTAAATAATGCCTCAACCGACAACTAGACATCGTGCGTCGATATGAGAAAATCAACTCTATATCGTCGTAGTACACGTATTTGAAAGGTTTTTTCTCATTAGGGAGAAACTAAAATTGTTTTTAAAGACAAATAACTTAAGTTTAAGTTTTCACGACTAGAGGTTATATATTAATCTATCAATTACCCAGTCTTTTGTTCCACATTAGGCAAGATTGAGAAGGACCTCTGCCATCCCGATTGAGAAAAGGTGAGATGACATATGTTATGTTTGATAATGTTGTATTGGAGGCGCAAATAGTTAACCCGTCAAACGTCCTATGCGCTGCATAAGCGCATAGAAAGTATTACAAACTTCGATGTTTAATGAATATTCACCAAGTTTCAGAACGTTCCCGGAAGTAGTCTTAGATTATGAGTAGTTTAGTTGGCAACCGTGTGATATGATTGGAACTGACATTGAGACAGCCAAATCAGATCAAATAAATAAAATACCAAGCCATGTCGCCATTTTGGGCAGGCGACCGGCCGCAGACTTACATTTTATGTTTGTCAATATTTATTTATTGTGAAGTAATTACTGTGTTTTGTAATAAAATAATACATCTTATCGCTGGAGAAATTAATAGTGGTGATGTGAAAAATGGAAAATAGTGTAAGTTTTGTGTTTGGCCCGTAAGAACGAAATATAATTAGAGGTGTCGGTGTCAAATAATGGATTCTGCAAACAAGCGATGAAAAGCCTTATCAACTTTATTATCACATGTGAGTACTATACATCACAAGATAGGTAATTTCATAAATTTTATTATGGTACATAATATGTTAGGAAACAAATAAAATAACCTAACAAACTTATCAAATTCCTAACGCAAGTCGATTGAAAGTTTATTTTCGCCAGAACCTTGGACGCGTTAGGGTCCACGAGATTCGCTGTACAGGGACATTCCAGAGGTTAACCTTAGCTAGAACTTCGATATACCTACATCTAGCAGGAGGCAAGCGGGGATTTCAGCAATAATCGTTTAATATAGCTTACTTTATTAACACTGCAAGACAAGCTCGCTTATCATCTTTATCGCCGATGTTAGATTTCGACCATATTCAATCTGCTGTATCAATGGTCAACGTCACAGTACACACTGCCTCGAAACTTCGCTCGGCACGAAATTGGGCTGCATTTTCATGCATTTAATGCAGGTATGAAATTAAATTTGTGGCACAATGCAACGTGCGGCCGCACCGTGCCAGCATTCGATCATTTATTATGTTGTGCTCAATTTTCGTATGGTTGTCGCATTCGGGACGTGTTTGCTTTGTCCCATGGGAGGCGGGTAGAGCAAGGAGTCCACTTTAATATCCCACCTCTTTGAGTGGAGTTTTGCTCGTGGTATTAATTAAATAGCGGTAGGTTCGATGCGATATCATAAGGGTTTTGGTAAGGTTTAGGTATACAGGTGTTTACTTCGTGGTGTAGGAAGAAAGAAAGGGCTGAACAAAGGCCAATGGCATTGAGAATTAGACAAAGAAGTCAAATACCCGTCGCATCGCGTCGAAGCAGACTGACGAATGCTCCCGCGCAGAGCCCCGCGCGGGGCAGTCCGAGCTCCGAGACCAAGAAAATTATAGAAAATATTACTAAACTCTACAGGAGTTTAGTAATATTATATAACATTAGAATATAATAATAACATTAAAAATAAAATAAAACAACCAAAAAAAATTCCCTTTTTTTTACCTATTTTTGCGTGTAAGTTTCATAAAGGAAACTGATTTCGTCTCCGAGCGCTTGTTCGTTTAGTTGAATAATAATGCATTGCGAAAAATATTTCTAAGTATTAAATATAACAGATATCCGGTAATTTTAAAAGTCCATTCTTATCTCTAATAGACTTTTTATAATATCTATTTATCCTACATTTTTATGTTGTCTAGTTTAGCCTAGATTTGAAGCTAAAGATGCATTTCTGGCCATATTTCATCCCTTCAGTATAACACTGCTTGCTAACTTAGATTCCAGAAGGAATATTCATAATTTCTATGATACACACAAACAACATACGGAAAAAATAACATATAAATAGCATAGAAGGGCGAGCTTATCTGCAACAAGAGATGCCTGCAATCCAATTAAGGATCTGATAGGTTGATTGTAAAGCTGGGGTTGACCTGTGAAATTCATTCGCTCTCAATTTCGAGACCCAGGAAATATAATATTACCTACTTTCAATTCCAGGTCTCGAACATGGCTGCTGAAATACTTCATAAAGAAGATTATGCAAAAGAGCCAACAGGCAGTTTTTCCGTGCTGCAAAAGTGCAAACTCAACTCGACAGCAGTATTGTGCCTTCATCTGTTTTAATCGTCCCTCAAAGGTGTGAGAATGGTGCAGCCGTGGTGCAGCCCTTCACGTTTGCCATCAAAGGCACAAAGAGTTGCTTCGGCCGCATTCCGTTTGATGTAAAAGTCACCGCGGTCACAAACGTGTCGGTAAATATTGACACGTTGTGTCGCGAACTACAGGCGAATTTGCGGTCCCTTATTCTGAAGTCGTGGTCTTTAGGGGTGAAAATCCCCTAAACATTGATCATCTTCATCAATAGTTATCGTACATCGTATCGTATCTTGATTGGTCGTATCCCCAAATGATAAATTAATGGTCACTTTTTTCCTCATTTGTGAATTTATAATGTATTTGAGTATTTGGTTATATAGAGAGATGGGTAATAGAGAGTCTCTGAGAGATTTCTTCAAAGAAACCAACATCCTAACAGTTGCATGTCAACATATCTATGAAAATATTATGTATGTGAAGAAAAATATCAGTAGCTTGTAACCATTGATAGCCGCCACAATGTGCAAACTAGAAATAAACTAGAAATAAACTTGATTTTCCAATGTTCAGTTCATACTTACAAAAGTTAGTAGTTCATTTATGGGACACTGTATACGTTTCTACAATAAAAGTCCGCAAGAAATACAACACTTAACTGAAGCTCGATCCAAAAAACGTATAAAGCATACTTTGTGCACAAAGGCCCACTACAAAATTAATGATTTTTTACAAGACACTGACAACTGGAATTAAACCAGTTTATTGCACTCTATATATTATATAATAATTAGGCACCTACTTAATGTTTTATTATGCTTGCTTGATTATGTCATGACGTTCATTAAGTCTCAATTTTTGCGCTATTATGAATAAAAATCTTTAAACTGAACTGAACTGGATAAAGGCTCCACAGTTGCCCCTTTTCTCCATCACAAAATCAAAAGTATCGTGTTATGGACACTGAAGTAGGTATATCTCATGCCCTTGCTAGTAACAAGTTAATGTGTTGATATTTAAATCGATCTCAGAACATCACCCCATTTCTTCCAGACCTAGAGTCCCAGTAGCTCCGAATGCGTCCTCGTCCGTGCCTTTATAACTTTTTCCACTTTTCATTAGCTCACGCAGGCTGCATCTTGCTTCGTGACTCATTGAGTGTGTGATGCGGTGTCGCCGCATTTATTTTGCAGTCTCTCAGTGTTGCCAGTTATTCCGCAGCCCTTTGAAGTGGCGACTTCCCTTTGACTTTGTGGCGCGCAATAGGGAGTGGCCGGTGGTGGAAAATAGGTGGCCGCCACTTTTAAGTCTATATCGTGGTTGAATGGCGGGAACGAGGCGACGACGGTTTTGCAATTGAAGTTTTCTGAGGTCTCATCGCAGTTATGTTCTGTGGTTAGGGCTAAGTAGAATCTAGTCAGGTGGCACTTACCTATACATAGTACCTTAGCAATGCTTGGTCAGTGATTTATGAAGAGACATGGTATTGAATGCACTTTCCCAGGGACGGGAATCATTTCAGAATTTGATACCTTTGCTTTACTCTATCGTAAACGCATGCAAGGGAATTACGGCCCAATAGATGAAAAATAGTAACCTAACGCGTGTGTATTAAGGTGATACGAAAAAAATCATATGAAAGGAATACGAATGTAAACGAAATTGACAGCGTTAATTACTTCCAAATAAGAAATAAAGAGCGCAAACAATGCGGTCGACTCAAACTAAACACAAAGAAATTGTTTAAAATAATCTACGCTTTTTTTTTGTCAAAAAGATTTTAAGGAGAATTCCCGAATACATAATATCCACATTTGGAATGCAATTCCACAAATAAATTAGTTAGTATTACAAAATTACAGGAAAAAATTAAACAAATTAGAAGTTTTTTAGTAATTAAATTCTACAAAGAAAATTTCATCCCATCAGGTTTTCCCTCAGTGAGGATTTTGATCAAATACTCAATAACGTTAACCCAAAAATAAAATCTGTAGATGACTTTATAGTGGAGTAAATGGATTCGAAAAAAAAATATTTTTTGTATCACCTTAGCGAGGGCGGTAGGTTAGTGGGATCCATCACATTGTTATGCTAGGGGTGCCAAGTTGGCATTGGCACTGCCAAACGTGATCGCAATAATGTTATTTTACTTTATATATGTATCTAGATCTTGACACATATATATATATAAAGAGATAGAGGAAAAGGGCTTCCCGCGGCGGGGTATATTTACTGTAATAATAATAATAATATAATAATATACCTTGCACACTATTTACACACATTGATCTAGCCCCAAACTATGATTCCCTGTATCTTGGGTAGTAGATAACGATACACATACTTATATAGTTAAATATTATAGTTAGATAGAGAAACAACCATGACTAGGGTACAAACATCCGTGCTCATCAAACAAATATTTGCTCCCACCGGGACTCGAACCCGGGACCCTTGGCTTCGTCGGCAGGGTCACTGCCGGCTCGGCCATTCGGGTCGTCGATGTACCCCGCCGCGGGACACAGGCCTTTGCAAGAATATTAGGACGCATACCTTAATGTTTATTCGTATTTTATGAAGTTTGCTGTTTTTTCTGGTTCCATACGGTCTCCCAGTTTGGGTTTGACTTGTAATGAATATTATAAATAAATAATGAATGTTTCTATGTTTATGTCTAGGTATATCGTTTTATTGCGCACTAGGACTCTCCTATTGCACAACTTTTCCTGTCCTACCTAGGTTTGCTGGTAGAAATATCTCTTTAGAGAAAAGCTAGCCTTTGCTAATTTTTTTTTTTTTGTTATCTTACCATAAACATTTCTATGCAATAAAGAATATGAATGTCTAGAACATACCAGTAGTAAACGATGTAGTGCTGTGCCTGTAAACCTTTAAACTCTGACAGCCCTAGAGGCTCCGTGGGGAGACAAGTCGAAGTCTTTGCCCTTTTCGTCAAAGTGTGACGCGTTGGGAAAATCTGTTGATATGAAGAGCAACCGCGTGTAATAAATAGAATATTTTATCAGTAGCACGCACTCTTTGCGTGCAAATATTGTATCTCAGACGGTTTAGAAATAAGAAATAAGCTATATTATGCTTCTAATACGTATTGGGAAACTTTTAAGTAAGAGAAAGTATGTCTACATTTTAGTGATCGTCCGATGCCGATGCCGCCTATACAAAAATTATAATATACTAAATAAATAATTCGTTCTGGCAGAAAACTTTCAGAGACAAAACTAGAATAGAAAGTCAGGCTTCTAGAGGGATCACAACTAAACTAATTAAAAAAACGAACTTGAAATAGATAGATTGATATATCCAATCGACGTTTAGATGTTTGGATGTATGTGTGTTTGTGCCTCAATCATTCTAAAACGGCTGAACGGATTTGAATCAAATTTATCACAGAGATAGCTTATGAGCTAGATTAACATATATAATACTTTATATCCGACTGCACCAGAAGGAGGGTAACGTAATCTCGGTAAATTATAATTCCTAGGAAAACGCAGATGCAGTTACGGGCATCAGCTAATGGATAGATAAAGCGTTTTTCAAACATGACGAATTGGCAACCGGATAAAAGCTGTAGGATTTCAAACTTGACAATTCAGGTAGTTTGTCAAAGACGGTTTGATTTTGGTGAGCGAGTGGAGTGAGGCTAATTCTAAGATGCCGAATGCCGCAGCGATCATGCGGACTGCAGATAATTATTTCGGACAAGACAAGGCACCTAAGGCATATATCGGATTTCATCAAAAATATTCTGTTCAAAGCTAAGATCTGTTGATCTATTGAAATGGCTGCCATTGTAACCTAACCTTCGCCAAGCAGCTAAAAATCTTTCAAGCTTGTAATCAACTGTTCAAAACTGTCCATTGAGGCACGTGTCGATAGTGACTTTTATTTTTACACCGACACTCCACTTGGGGTGAATTCACAAGGCTGTATTACCATTGAATAGGACTGAAAGTGCGGAATCTGCACAGATTTGCACAAGTTTGTGTAAAGTAGGAACGGCGACGATCCGTCTTACACTAATGCGGTTAGCTTTTGAAACGACACGTCTCGAATCGATCTCATTTGAATTTTTGTAATAACTTCCAAGCGGATATTTACTTTAGAGAGTTTTGTATCATCGATACTTTAGTAACTAAATTGATATATTGTCCAATACTTTTTGCTATCGATGTTGCACCGGGCCTCAGCTTTAATGACTTTTTACAGAGCAAACGCGATTATGGCGATTGAAGGAAGAATACCTCTATTAAACAAATAAAGTATCTGATATAACTACTAGCGGCATCTACTCATCTATTAAAAACTTCGATATTTAAAGTTGTAACCTCCCATCACCCCCTAAAGGAGATTAATTTCTCTAAATCCCTTCACCCTAAGCAATAAAAGGAGGCCCTGTACAAAGGCTAATGACTTTAGGTCCAGCGGCTTAGGCTGTGTCTGGTCTCCCAGGCGCTAAGAGTCGGAGATCTCCTAGAGCCGCAGGTGGGAAATATATTTATAAATGGTAGTGTTTTGGAAAATAACACTGCCTGAATTTAGTAATTTAGAGCAAAAACGAATAACTACAACTAGACGCTCGGTTCAGCCGAATTTATATTTTGAAAATTGCGGATTTTCCTCAAGAAAGATTTTTGGAAACTTTAGTACGGCAAAAGGGGGTTAATTGGAACCTATTGGAAAATGCAGCCAAATCTTTGCATTTTGTATTAGTTCCAATTAGCCCCTCAATTCCAGTTAGCCCCCTTTATACCGGTATATCAATCAGTATTCTTTGTCATCTACACCAGTTTTAGCTTAATGTTTCAAATTTCCCGGTCAATGTTAAATTTTCCTGCACTAAAATGGACTCGATAAAGGAATCTTTAATCACTTTTGGACATCTGGCATGAAGTGAGTATTAAAATAATCAAATAGATACAATATACCACACTATGTCCCCTCGCACTGACAATACAACAAATCCAGCAATTCCCAAACAAAACAACCCTAATTCTTCAAATACCTACTTACAATAGCCGCAGCATACGATTTCTTCAAGATACCTACCCCACGGAAATGGCTACTCAGAATGTGTTATACAGTAATTTCACATCCGATCCCCAGGACAGCGCGGTCTAAAATGTAAAATTGCTCCCTTGCATTTTCTACCGAGTGCCATAAAATATGACGTTTATTACGGTCAGATCTGCCTCAACCACTATTGATAGGCAAATGAGAGAGTTTCCTAAAAGAAAAACGATGTCTGGTTTTTATGTGTTCTCGGGAATGTTGGTTTGGAGTAGCGAATTTGGTGTTCGTAAGTAATGCATTTGCCACATGTACAGTATCTACACTTTGTTTCTTTATTTCGTGACTGGTAAAAATAAATAAGTAACTTGTGTTAGAATATTTGATATCTAGCGAATTTTGTTAAACTTTATTTATTGCTGGAAAAAGCTATTTAGACTACAATTGCGGAAAGTAGGTGAAAGCAGGGGCCCAATTCTGTACTGGAGATTTCATCGCGATCGTATCACGGCCGCTCCGATAAGGGCGTAAAACGCCGCATTTGGCAGTCAGTCTCCAAATAAAAAAGGTGCCCCGGACAAGCCAAACACGGCATTCCGCGCCCCTCGGAGCGGTCGCGATGTATTCCCCAGCACAGAACTGGGCCCCACGTGGCATTTTTATTCACGAGCAAGCGAGTGTATAAGCTACACTAGTCGGAGATCATCTCACGCATGCGTAATGTACAACGTTTTACACTGTATTGTGCGAGGAAATAAAATATATGTATGAAGTAAACAAGGAATTAGTAAAATGGCGGGCTTATTACAGTGGACCAATGTAGAGAAGAGGCAAAATGACGTTTGCTAAGTATATGTAAATATCTACAATATGTCGTGCTTATTATATGTACACTGACGAGCAATGAAAAAGTTCCACCCACAAAATGCCGACAAACACCTTAATATCTCCTAAGACATAGAACCAATATTACGTTTACAATATTTACGTTTTTAATTGGTAATATTCTGATGCGCTGTTAAATGTACTTCAATATTGCAGACGGCTTCATTAAGTTAGCCTTTCCCGTTTAGGAGTAATTTGGTGCTATGTCATTGGAACTTTTTCATTGCTCGTCAGTGTATATGCGTCTCCAGCGCCTAAGCTGGACAAAACATATTCAAAAGCAGGGCAATAGGTATATTCGATATGGCACTGAGGAGGCAGCCCCACCACATACCTAGGTCAGAAAGGCCAATCCCCTATCCACCCAAAAACTATTTTTAATAAAGGAACCAAAATGAAAAAACAACGGACCTATTAAAACCGAACTTTTGGCATGAACAATAGGGCAAGAAAAGTTTTTTCGAGTGTAAGAACGGTAAATGCAGTGGGTAACCTAGTGCAAGCCTGTGCGTGTTCAATAAATACAATATCCAATATCCACTATCCATTAGGGTTTGTCTGAAATGCGATGAAATGATTTAGGAGAAATAAAAACGGCATCTTGTGAGTCATGTTTTTTCAGGCCGCCCAGCAGGAAAGGTTCATCATGAAGGAGTTGGGCTGATATGAGCACAGCAGCAAAGAGAAGCCTTACGAGTTGGGAACCCATATCTAAGCGCATACTCACCGCGCGGTTCTAGGGGAGACCACGAAATGTCACCATCGTGCAAGTTTATGCGCCCACGGTCAAAGCTGACCGCGATAAGAAAGTTGACTTCTGTACCCATCTGAAGTCAGTATCCAGCTAAATACAGAAAGGGGAAGGGATGGGAGACTTCAACGCAAAAGTATGGAACAACAACATTAATCTGCAAGAACTAGTAGGAAGCCATGTACTGGGGGACAGAAATGATAACGGTGACCGATTTGTTAAATTCTGCTCCGAACAGTACCTATATAGTCAAAGGTGGTACTAAATTCCCGCATAAGACCTGTCACAAAATAACAGGATCTCGCCAGATGGATGGACGCATAACTTCTTGGGATCCTCATTTCTAGACGTGCGCAGCTCAACCCGAAAGGATATCGGCTGGAGTGACCATCACTTGGTCGTTGCATCAGAGGTCAATATCGCCAAAACCAACATGTCCAAGCCAAGCAAGCGTAAAGATGAGACATGCGCATCCAGATTTCGAGCCACTCTTTACCAATAACTTGGCAGCAATGCTCAATATGTAGACGAGCATTGGTGCTCCCTTCAGGAGCCTATGAAGAAGCTGTGGCGATGGCGGCGGCGGGTACCGCAAACACGCTAAGAAGGAGTGGATAACGCCAGAAATAGAATGCCAGGACATGGTCAGAGATCACAATGATGGTCATAGATAGAGAATGACCGGCCAAGTGTGAGTTAGACTCACGCACCGAGGGTTCCGCACAAATGGCATTTTTTGTGAAGGAACTACTAATTCACGGTTTTCAGATTTGTGCTATAAGTCCTTGCTTCATGCCAAATTTTATGTTTCTAGTAGGTCAACGGGTAGTACCATATTTGATTGCCTTGCGAATATCAAGTAATTTCAGCAAAATTGTGATATATATCCGCCATATATGCCACAATCTTATCTTTTGATTGCGTTGACCTTCATGTATGTTTTTTTCAAAATTTTTTGAGACCACAGTATTTGATATTGATTTCAATCTGATATCTCTACGCGTTCCTGCGAAAAAGAGTCTTGACAGACGGAAGTACAGATAAGAAGTGATACTAAAAGGATATTTTTTTCTTTTAAAGTACGGAGCCCTAAGAGTTGAGAAGACTCAGTTTGGCCCCTGACCCCACAGTTCCTTTACCCCTAGTAAAGGAACATAAGTAAGCGAGAAAGTTATTATAATACTAAGATACTAAAACTCTGTAGCGTACCTACGTATGCCCAAGTATATATTATTATATTTACCTAGAATTTGCCTGAATAAATATGATTAATATGAACCTATATAATGTACTGGACTATCTGGACCACCACTTGACTTACATTATCCTCGAGTCACTCCTAGGTAAAGTAATTCCGAATGATTTGTCATATTTTAAAAGTCCTTCTAAGCATAATATGGCCCTAAAACTAACATTATCCATTCAAGAATTGAGCCATTTATTTGTGATAAAGGCAATAACTCAGTGAATAGGTCAAGTACAATAGTGAGTGCTACCTATAATCGTATATTAGGGCCCTTATCCTTATGAGCACCTTTGCGACAATGGAAAAGAATATATTGTCGAAAAGTGGCCACATAAAAATGACATATTCTTTCGGAACGGTGCGTGGTTTAGCGGAAAAAAATCTACAAGGATGCGTCCGTAAGAAAATGAAAGAACATTTCCTGATATTTTATTTTTTTTGCGCTGTTTTTAGCTCCTGCAATATTTGAACTGAACTCAAGCCAAGTTCGTTTCGAGATACATAGATTATCATATTATTGGGTGCAGAAGAAAGTTGTGGTCAGTCATATTTTGAGCAGTTGTTAGGAGACATCATTGTAATCAAATTTTACCACGAAACCGATTTGATCAGAGCAAAATTGTTTACTCTTCCATACATTATGGGCCGGGGCGGTGCGTGAGCATTGTATGAAGAAGTGAAAAATATGATACCAAAATATTTAAAAAATACAGTAGAAATGTATTTTTTAACTATGGTGCTCCTTATTCATTGGAATCAAGGTTATCACATAAAACGACATTTTTTCTTTCTTTCCTAAAAAAGCTTTCTTCTCCCATTTTCGTGTCCAAATCGGTTCGCGCATCGGGCGGCAAATGCGAAATTGTAATAAAACGCGAAATGTTGTATGTAAAGTAGTCATAATATTGAAAACTTGTATGGTCCATCAATAAACGGGCCGCTCGGAGTGAGGGGACGAGGCACGACCTCATTGAGTTGTGATGGGCTGCTATGTAAGTATTCATATATCGATATTTTTATCGTTGCTATCTAAGGCACATTATTGATCGAGCGAGCGAAGTGAGCGAAGCGTCCAATTTCGAGATTGGCCAAAAATGCTTTTGGTCGGATGTCTGTTCTCCACCTTGATTTAATTAAACATTTCGATCGATCGCAATTTTCGATTGGGGGGAAAATAAGGGGAAAAGGGGAGAAGTTTGTTGTAGCGTTAAAGTATATCGACCAATCAAATTTGAGAGGCACACTAAGGAATTCATCTACACAGGTGTTGCGAAAAAATACGAAAGGGGGGAGTGGAAGGGGAAGCACTTCGAGATATGTTCGACCCCCCTATAACTTTGTTGTAGATAAAGCTAGACAACTGAATTTTCTGTGACTGATAGGCCACAATTTAATTAGGAAAATTCCCAAAAATCTGTTAATTTGAACCATAGATGGGAATTGACAGCCGTTCAAGGTTCCGTCGTTTCGCCACTGACTGACTCATCACATCATCGATCATCAACATTCTAATGTACATTACATACTTCTAGCAAACCTACAAGCTTGAAATAAAAAAAGACTTGTGTTTAGTCTATAAAGCCAGGAAAAAATAAAACGTTCCTGAATTTCAGCTATCATTTTTATATTTACCAATGCACTAATCTAATGTTCTGGATAGTTTTATAGGTTAATGTTTACATTTATGATCAATAGATGGCGTTGGGTTTATCACCGTTTGGTTATGTTTCCGATGTGATATTATAGCTGACACGACAGTGGAGGATAATCTAATTTCACTCGCGATTATTTGTTTGGTTTACTTAGCTCGGCTTCTTTCAAAACTCTGAAATAGCTTTGCTAAGCCAGGAGAAAAGGAAAAGTGTAGGTTATTGAATGTTCTCACAGAACCACTAGCAAGTATATATTTTCATAACTTTTGTAACAACAGCAATGACGACGCCTAATCGGATCATTTTAGCGTTGCAAAACTTTGCCCGGCAATCGTTTGATGGTTGCAAATAAAAGCAAGGCAGCTTGTCATTCATCAGTCGTATATGGTTAGACATACCACGCTTGGAGTTACTGGAAAGCGTAAATAAAAAATGTCCTTTACCAACACTTACGAGAAAATATTCATATCAGTTTAAAGTACCTATACAAGAGAGAGTCGACAACTCGACACAGACATAATATAAAAGTTTTCGTAAGAAACTCTACCAATGCAATGGCATTATCTTCAACGAACAATCGACGACCTCTATGGCGCAGCGGTTGTGGCTCTGCCTACCATGCGAGAGGTCCAGGGTTCGATCCCCCGCTGGTGTAAGGAAAAAATAAATGTCCCCAGGTCTTGGATGTTTATGTGTGTGACGTCGCTGTTACTGGTTCCCACGACACAGGTTATCCAATTGTGGGGCCAAAAGCAATGTATGTGCCTGTAGGTAAATGTTTATGTTTATGTGTTATCGTCAGTTTTTCACAAGGATTTTTCACAATAAGCAGCAGGTTTTCGCTGAATCTGTCGACGAAGGACTTTTCGTGAGTTTCCAAAATATCGACCAAACTCCCGAGTGCCCTCCGTCCATCCCTATCATCCCAGCAGCCAAGGCGTCAGAATGTACCGACCGCAACTATCAAAGAGAAATCTTTTCCGTGTATCAATAACGCCGTGCCGTCGTCGACTAGACATATTGTGCCCCTTTATATCGATGTGACAGCATATCAACGGCTATGTGTGTGTATGTCGATAATATTTTATGCATATGCGAACGGGCGTGCCTATTGCAAAATGGGCTGGAGCTGTGCCGTCGTGATAAGATGCAGACACAGAAGTCAATATGTGCATCAATCTTTGTTGTGAAGCCGAAAGGTTTTTTCGAGAAACGGATATTTGTATAATACCTACTTTCGGCAATCTTAAGACGTGCGTCACCTGCGTGTCGCAACAAACACGCATTTCTACCAATATTATGTAAAGGGAAATATTAAACTGCATATCAAAAATACTGATTTGCACAGCAAATATCCCTTATATTTGCTGCGGTAGCTTAGGCTAAGGGTAAAGAGGTTGAGCGAAGCGAAGCTCCCTTTATCCTTCGTGTTAGGTTCAACATGTAAGAACAACAACAAATAGGTACTTAAAACATAAACTTATGTACTCATTAAATATTTAAAACATAAAAAGTGTTTTTGCTGATCCTTTATTGCTGTGCAAATCAGTATTTTTGATGTGCGATTAAATACTAACCTTATTTAAATCACTGTATTTTGAGAAGTCATGTTAACCCATTATTCGGAGAACACTGCTTGTCTTCAGATATGACTTGGAATTGGACTCGCCCAGAAACAACCGCAACAATCTTCATCCAAAACCAGAATTCTAACCATACCGAAAATAATGCAAAAGTCCTTTGACTCGTACTGTACAATTCAAAGGATAGCAATTTTCCACTTTATAAATGCTCCCACTGTATCAATGCGACCCAAAGGCATAACAAAGACCTTCCGTCAATGTGGTTAGGGCGTGAAATGGCTTTCCTCCGCGTATGCAGATTAGGGGAGTCTTGAGCGCCTGGCATTAGTTCCGCGGCAACTTTTTATAGGATTCCGATATGATAAATGTTGCCGCTGCGTACGCTAACGGGTGGAGCGTGTAACGTATCCAAATAAGCTTTTCTAATATGATGGTAGGTATTCAAATTTCAAATACACTCATAGCGAGACCGGGTGTTGAAGAAAAGGGTGCTTTGATTATATTGAGTGTCATAGACTTTTCTGCCTCGAACCACAGATGTAGCTAGGGATAGGTACCTCAACTAAGCTATTATTTTGTTCACGTTGGGTGGGTGGCAAAGCGATTTAGTAGATACTCCCAAAAAATATCTTGCATGCAAACGGTTTAATCATCACGAATTGTCAACGAAATGGCACCCAATCTCAAAAGCCCATTGCTGATGGCGCTGGTGTAGTTGAAGAAAGTCGTCAAATTATATTTACTTCTGCTTCTAATAAAAGGGTGTTTACCCAGCTAGTGACAATACTATCTACATACATACATTATTAGTTATTTTTTACGCTAGCTAGCCTCATACCTGGATACGATCCTGCCCTAAACGTGCGATTTCCACCTCCGATGCCTTTATTGAGGTACTTCCCCTAATCCGATCTGGGATCCGAACCAACAACATCTGGCATGTCGTCATGCTACCCCAGACCCCACACATCCACACATCACAACCAAACAGCGCAGACAAAAAACGAGAAAGAAAGTAGGCATCAGGACAAGCACAGGATTCCCGAAACATGATTTATAGAGGTGACGTCATCGGCAACACGTTTTCTATACGTCAGGGAGATGTGACATCAAGGGTGAGGGGACGGGGAAAGTCACTGTTGCCGACTTGTTAATATTCGTGTGGTATTTAGTAAGACAACAACCTACCATAAACATTAACATTTACATTCAGGCGCATTCATTGCTTCTGGCCCCACAATAGGATACCCTGTGTCGTGGGAACCCGAAACAGCGACGTCACACGCATATAAACATTCAAGACCTGGTTTTTTTTTTTACCCCCAGCCGGGGATCGAACCCGGAACCTCTCGTATGATAGGGCAGAGTCACAACCGCTGCACCATAGAGGTCCTACCTAGTGGGACATACCAAGTAAGTGCGGGATGCAGGACGTGAGGAAAGAATTGAATGCTGGAATGCGAGGGTTGGTTCAGATACTTCCATTCATTTCAGTCCAGCTGTAGGTAGGTAATGTAGTAATCTTGAGCACTACCTACCACGGCCTATACTAGAATTTGCTAGCTCTACAGATTAGGTATATTAGGTAAAGACTTTTATATATGAATTTGAACTTTTATTTTTGTATATATGGTTACACTTTGTATAAAAGGGATCTAACTGGCTCGATAGCCATTACGTTAATCCTAACTATATAATTTAGCTCAGTCGCTGGCCGAAGCCTACGGTGAAGTGTGTCACATTGACTTTTCACATCCAAGCCTCTTTCTTTTTAAATTACAAATCACGTAACAGTGTCAAAGTGAACACCCACTCTAAAGAGGCCCGTATACAATATTATCGCATAGACAAATATCGAACCTTACAGTACCTATATGGTATAGATAATACTTTTCTACTAGGTGTTACCTACTATGCTATATATCTTACTGTATATAAACCTGCCCTTTGGCCAGTGCTGTAGGTGGACACTTACTTACCTACTGAACTCATCTAATCTTAAAATTATTTTGTAAGCAAAGTAATTCCATTGGCCAGTAATAAACCTTTGTCTTTGAAGTTCATATTGTATTTTTGTACTGGCCAATTAGCTTAATTAGTTTGTTTACGAAATAATTATAAGATTAGCAGGTTATTTGAGTAAGGCAGGCCTATCGGTAAAGCCATTTATGTTAAAATCTCATTTGGATACATATCTTAGTCTTATTTCCCAGGCTCAGATTCAGTAATCCAAACAACAACTCCAGCGAATATTCGAAATCCTACATTAATCGCTCATATTGTCAGATACAATAAAATTTGTTGAAAACTCGAGGCGTGCGCGAAATAATAACAAATGATTCGCGCCCTAACGCCGTCTGGCATTGAAAGATCACGCCTATTTTACTCCCTTCAACAAAAAATACTTAATAGTTTAGAAAGTAGGTACGAACTTTTGTGAAAACGTTTATATCTTTTGGTTATAAAATACACTCGTGTTGAAGTTATTTACCTTACTTATATAAACGAATAATTGACATGCTTTGACGTCTGTTTACTAACATCCCCGTCCCTTACCAACGAAAGCAAAGATATCGATATTAGTATAATTATTTTATTGTACCTAACTAATATAACGCCGTCGACGCCGCCCCGCCGCCCCGCCGCGCCCGCCCCGCGCCGATTTAAGCGCCTGAGGTAGGACAGAAAGTCTTGAAAATAAATGAGGGCACCACTGTCGTTTAACTGGTAACTTTTATCTATTAAGAAAAAGCAACTTGATACTTGACTTTCTCCACACAGTAAAAGTGTGTGCGTGCCTCCACAAAGCCCAAAGAATGGAGGAGCATGGCACATACACCAGGTTTTAGAGCACAAATGGAGCACTCTGACAGCCAAGTGTCGGAATGAGAGCCTCAATAGAAGCTGTGCCAAAATTTCAAATCTTAACATATTTTTACAATAAGCTAGTTGCACGACGTTGCCGCTCGTGCAAATAGCTTATGCGTTCATTCACTATACATACAAGATTAAGTATTGCAGTAATAGAGGTAAGACTCATTATCCTCTGTGATTTAACATGACCTTCTCATAATTAAAGACCGGGGGCTTGCATACCTTCTTCAATAGGAATTGCGTTAATATTCTAACACCCAAGTATGTAAGTATTATATTTTTTTCGAATAATATAGACTCATCACAAATACCTGCTAAATCATGTGTGAATATCGCCAATCTTTCTATTATAGAAAAAGATAAACTTATCTATTATAGAAACAGTCCTATAACTACAAAGATGCATCGAATGCAGTTACGTAGTATTACCTACTAAGAATATTTAACTATGTAAAAGATAACCGAACCTACCTGGTAACAAAGAATCAAAATTCAGAAATGTATATGAACAATACAAAACAATAGACTTACTGTTCAGCGGGATATTCGTATGAGTACGATTAGAGTCGAGTCATCCATCACATAATATTGATTTTTAGGGTTCCGTACCCAAAGGGTAAAAGCGGGACCCTATAGTTATAGTTACTAACTTAACCCTTACTATAGTTATAGTTATATAAATATATAACTACTTCATGTACATGTACTTTCAATAAAAACTTCATGATTGTTAGACCACATAACATTAAACTTAGTATCATCAACGCTCTCAGATTCCGCGGCATGACACGGCGATAAACGTAGATGATAGATATAACACGCTAACTGCTAGCGCCATCTTGCTTTTCACTAAGTACCTAAAGTAAAATGGCGATACAGGATAGCACGCTATCTACGTTTGTCGCGGGCACAGCTCACCTATTTTGTTTGATACACACTTATGCTGCGAGGGACTTTATCATTTGTATTAAGTAGGAACATAATAAATTTGAAGTACATAAGAAAGTTTTCAGGAAGGAGAGCAGTGTATATAAGTGTATGGCAGGAACTCTACCGATAAGAGCGTAGCTCTTAAATAATAAATGAATGAAGACATTTTTGTTTATAAAACCATTTCAGTCCATCTAGAAACGATTGCCCTACCTAACTTACTAAGTTAATGTGCGTTGTCAATACCTTTCCATAACTTAATTATACAAGCCTCGGTCTATAATTATGGAATGGTGATGTTAATCACAGAGGAAAATGTGTCTTACCTCTATTACTGCAATACTTATTATTGTATGTATGTAGTGTAAGAACGCCTAAGCTAGTTGCTCGAAGCGGCAACGTCGTGCAACTAGCGCAAAGTAGAAATAGGTATGTTGGCGGGAAAAACTGCTGTTGCTGATTGCGTAGTAACCGCAGGGCCTAGCTTTTCAGATGATTTGGAACCTAATTCTCCATTTGTGACCGTCAGTTTGAGATATTACCGAAGAGGCTGCGTCCATTAGTTTTTGATATCGGCCAGGGCTTCCCGTAGGCGTGGACGAAAGCAACTCAAGGCCTTTAAGGCTTATTATTCAAAAACTACTGAACAGACGGTAATGAATGATTTGGAGCCTGATGCTCTAATTGTAGCCGTCAATTTGAGATATTAAAGAAAAGTCTGCATTCAATAGTTCTCGAAATCTGCTGGGGTTGCTGTAGGCCGGCGGACGCCAGCAAACCCACCGATATTGGCTTGTATCTCGTTTAATCTTCAGTCTTCGAAGTTGTTAATTTGGCAGCAGAGTGCTTCCATTATGCTTTAAAAGTTGAGTAGCACCATTCTAAGGAATGGCAAGAGTTCTTGGAGATTCAACTTGTGTTTGCTGGCGAGATTTTCCCCAGCAATTCCACGGTTTTTAGCTTATAGCGCAGCTTCTATTGAGGTTCTAATTCAGGCACTAGGCAGTCAGAGTGCTCTATTTGTGCTCTAAAACCTGGTATATGTGCCATGCTCCTCCGTTATTTTGGCTTTCTGGAGGCATGAACACGCCCAACAGCTCATCAATATCATATATGGGGTCGGCTTATATTTCTCGACCAGCCTCAATAAGTTAGGTTTTCTCTGGGATGGGTCGTACAGGATATTATCCTCCACCAGCCACAGATTTATTTTGTCAAGTCGCAAAGCTGATGTTGGTGAGTTATTGTTATGGTGCGGAGCGTTATCCATTACAATTATGGAAGCCTCATGAATATTGGGAATGAGCTTTTCCCTTACCCATTTGATGAAATTATGGGCATTTATCTCAGAATGGTAGTTCTCCATTTTGTTTCTGCTGGAGAATATCAATTGAGCATTGGGGACAAATCCGATTTCACTTCCAGGATGCAATCAGCAAAAGCAGTTTTTCCCGCCAAAATTTCAAATCTGAACATATTTCCACAATAAGCTAGTTGCACGACGTTGCCGCTTCAAGCAACTAGCTTAGACTTTCTTACACTATAGGTACATACAAGAATAAGAATTGCAGAAATAGCGATAAGACTCATTTTCCTCTGTGATTAACATGACCATTCCATAATTATAGACCGGGGCTTGCATAATCAAGTTATGGAAAGGTATTGACAACGCACATTAACTTAGTAAGTTAGGTAGGGCAATCATTTCTAGATGGACTGAAATAGTTTAATAAAACAATTTTTTCTTCATTAATTTATTATTTAAGAGCTACGCTCTTGTCGGTGGAGTCCTTGCCATGCACTTCTACACACTGCCTTCTCCTTCCTGAAAACTTTCTTATGTACTTCAAATTTATTATATTCCTACTTAATACAAATGATATAGTCCCTCGCAGCATAAGTGTGTATCCAACAAAATAGGTGAGCTGTATCCGCGACAAAAGTAGATAGCGTGCTATCTTGTATCGCCATTTTACTTTAGGTACATAGTGAAAAGCAAGATGGCGCTAGCAGTTAGTGTGTTATCATCTACGTTTATCGCCGTGTCATGCCACGGAATCTGAGAGCGTTGATGATACTAAGTTTAATGTTATGTGGTCTAACAATTATGAAGTTTTTATTGTAAATTGTATAACTTCAAAACTCACATCTATTCCACGAAATAGGCTTGTGACAAAAATACGTGTTTCTTTCGTGTCCGAATGCCTATCAAAATCCATTATCTTAGTTCTAGCATTGTACTAAAATACAAGTTTGATCTACCTTGTTTGTTATTTTGTGGTAAACGGAAGTAAAGTTCTACTTATTAAATCTACTTTGTATTAAGTATTACTCATCGACAAAAAGTTAATACAACCTTGGACATAATCTTAAGAAGCTAACAAATTAAGCATGAAAAATATCAAAATACCTACATTTAAATTTATAAGATGCTCCAGTAGGATTTGCACATAATCATTGGTCCGAGTTTGGAATTATAACTTGATACCAAAGGTATGCTTGTGCTCATGACAACAACCTCTCTCTGAAATCTCGAAAACATCTGCCGTTACATGGTAAAGTTCGCTTCTAACGAAACAAAATATATGGAAACAGCTGATATTTTTTCGAGTTGTTGCTTGTCATAATTATAAAAAACCAGCCAAGTGCGAGTCGGACTCGCGCACGAAGGGTTACATACCACCGTGGTGTGGAGTAAATAGTTTGGATTTTACATAGCAAAATGTTGTTTACAAAGTTATTGGTGCGGCTACTTTCACACTCCATGTACGTAACCAGGTGCATTCATAAGTTTGTATGTGGTATTGAAAGAATTGTTGTATGGGAGCACCCTTTAATATTTATTGTATTCTGTTTTTTAGTTGTAGTATTTGTTTGTAGTAGTAGTTATTTGTTATAGCGGCAACAGAAATACATCATCTGTGAAAATTTCAACTGTATAACTATCACGGTTCATGAGATACAGCCTGGTGACAGATGGACAGACAGACAGACTTAGGTCTTAGTAATAGGGTCACGTTTTTACCCTTTGGGTACGGAACCCTAAAAAGCAATATTATGTGATGGATGACTCGAATCTAATTAAACTCATACGACTATCCCGCTGAACAGTAAGTTTACCTCGTATCGTATTGTACCTATACATTTCTGAATTTTGATTCTTTGTTACTAGGTAGTCAAGTACCTTCGGTTATCTTTTACATAGTTAAATATTCTCAGTAGGTAATACTACGTAACTGCTGAGGTTTCGATGCATCTTTGTAGTTATAGGACTGTTTCTATAATAGATAAGTTTATGTATTTTTGGTGAGTCTATATTATTCGAAAAAAAAATATAATACTTACATACTTGGGTGTTAGAATATGAACGCAATTCCTATTGAAGAAGGTATGCAAGCCCCCGGTCTATAATTATGGGATGGTCATATTAAATCGCAGAGGAAAATGAGTCTTACCTCTATTACTGCAATACTTATTTTTGTATGTAGTGAAAGAACGCCAACGCTAGTTGCACGAACGGCAACGTCGTGCAACTAGCTTAATGTGGAAATATGTTAAGATTTGAAATTTTGGCGGGAAAAACTGCTTTTGCTGATTGCACCACAAGCAAACACAAGCACAACATTGACAAATAATGAAAAGTGATATAGTACCATAAAACGCGAACTGTTAGCCGTCATTTGGTCTGTAAAGAATTTCAGACCGTACCATAAGTTATACACGGACCATAAACCATTGAAATGGCTTTACCGGCTCAAAGAACCCAATAGTAAACTAGCTCGCTGGCGTTTATACTTACAGGCATATGACTTCAATATAATCCATAAAGGTGGTAAACAGAATACCCACGCAGATCGCTGCCTCAGTCATCATTCAGTGTTAGAATGTTCAACGGACCATTTTTCGGAAAATATACTTTTTGACGTCCACTTCAAGAATTGATTGATTGAAGATTTTGCACCATTTAATGGGACAACAAATTAAAGTGGTTCCTTACAATTCACGTTCTAAGCAAAAATAATATAATATTGTGTTCAGTGCTTGTTTGGCCGACCTTCGTAATTTGCGTATTCTGAACGTATCGGAAACTGAGGTCCGTGCTTGTTTAATCAACATCCACCTTACAGCTAATCACGGTCAAGGATTCCGCTATGATGCGCTGACGCGATGCCATCTTGCTTCCGAAATGTTTGTCAGGTTGTTGCTAGTTTTGGTAACTGTTAATTAAATATCGCCGAGATTAATAATCCAATGAGAAAAACCAACAGCAGAAAAGTCAGTGTCACAGAGGAAGACAGATCACCTAAGAAATTTGACGGATTTGGAAAGGTATTGTTAGACTTTTATTGGTATTTTAATATCTATACTTCTTTTACGTGACTGATACAGGCTGATACAATATTATTTTGGTCGGCCGAATTTAATAGGTAAGTAAGTATTCCACTCCATACCCATTTAAAGTATACCCATTTAAAAATTTTGGCAATTCGCGTGAATTCCCGACCTTATGCTTAAATGCTTTAAAACACTAAGTCGCACACCCTGTCCTACACCCTGAAGACTAGCCACGAGGATCACAACTACTACTAAACCGAAAGACCCTGGAATATGAGACATTTTATTTAGGAACTAAACTAGTCTTCGAATGCGCATTTTCCAGGTAAAAATTAAAAAAATTAATTATGAAAAATATTTACATACCATTGAATGGGACTTCAAAATGAGAAGTTCCAGTCTTCTACGCACTGCCGCTGGGACGCGCCCTTGGACCATGTGTGGTTCACAACTGACTTCTGAAATTATGTTATTTTATGAGTTTCTACGGAAACGAGGACTTGAATATACCTTGCAGACGAGTATGGGTTGGGTCTTATATAAGACACATTGAAATTTGAAGATTGGAGTACTTAGGTGGTTAGGGGGGGTCCTTAGCTATCCTCTGATACCTTTTTCTGATTTAGGAAACATCATTTTAGCACTTTAATTATAAAATATGTTTACGTGATTTTTACAACTTGGCCAATCTCGGAACGACAAATAACAAACACAAAAGCTCCAACGTTGGATATTGGTACATGATTTTAGTACAAATTACAAGATTTTGTTGTAATGGTAGAAATTTGCGTCGGCCAATTTTTATTTCCTGACATAATGACTTGCTCATTTCATTCCGTTTCCTTCCGTGTTTCGTGAATATTCTGTTGCGCTTTCGTTTTATCCGTGATTCTCTCGACGACTTTGGCTTTGTTTACTTACTACTTTACTACTTTATGGAGTTTTGATATCATGTTGCACCGGAGTCACGGAAGCAAATTGCAGTGTTTAAAAACTAAATATAGGTTTGTTAGGTTACGTTATAGCAGAATCGGTAGCCGGAGCGGAGCGAGGCGACCCTCTACTCCTGGCACCCCCCTCCAACCCCTCTAGCCGGAGCAGAAGCATCCCCGAGCATGTCACATCAGAACCAAATTGGTTGATTTAGGTCACTTCCTGTTTAAAAACTAAAGATAGGTTTGTTAGGTTCACACGTTACAGCAGACCCGGGAGCCGGAGCGAAGCGGAGCGGAGTGAGGCGACCCCCTACTCTTGGCAACCCCCCCTCCAACCCCTCTCCTCCTCCAACTCCCTCGAAATCCAAAAAATGTAGGCATTTTCTTCAATCTTTGGACCTCCATAACATAAAAACTAATGGTTTCCTAAAACGGGGGGTAGGTGGGGGGAACTCCCTCCCCCCCCCCCAAATTCAATGTGTCTTATACAAGTACTTACCCACGAGTAGTCCTAATGCCGTGATACTTACTTACGCCGGGAAACGACAGACTTGTTTCGCGAAAAAATGCGAGTTTAAAAAAATTGCTTGCCAATGCACCAGGATCAAAATGATACTTACAGGAATGCGGACAGCTGCCTTGCTTGTAATAAATTCGAGGATCAGAACTCTCAACGCCTTATCAGGAAACTATTCTAGGATTTTTAATTTGATTTGAGGCCAAATATGTAAATGATGGGTTGTATGTTACAACCCATCATTTAAAAAAAAATATACTGTTTTCTTTAGTAAAATAATGCTCATTTTATTTCACCGATCTTTAATATACTTCTTTTGTCGCACAAAAAGTTGGCAACCCTAGTTGTATCCCTATATATATATAGTCAGTCTGTGGATGGGTTCAAAGACAATATAATCACTACCGTTTTAGATGGGTTGACCAAGGGTTGACCAAATATGAGGTGTTACCATTAGAGAAAATTTATGCTAGATCGATGGTCACTATTATTGAGAAAAAAATAGCTATAATTTATTTTCATCTCTGTTTTAAAACTTCTGAAAAAACTAAACATACTTAGTCAGATTTGTAAATAGATGTAACATTCACTACCAGTTCTTTCCGACGAAAGTAAATATGATGCTTGCAACACTAAAGAGGTTCGTATATAACCTTTTGATTATTTTTTGAACATATGCAAAACGAATCTGCCGAAGTCAGTCTGTCTGTATATCTGTTTACTCCTAAACCACACAACCGATTTTTATTCGGTTTTAACCATCAGCTAGATATTTTTTCACGGAAAGTATATTACGCCGATAACGATATTGATGGCTCCGCAGGCGGGTTCGAACCCCGCCCAGGATAAACATAAGTGTGATGAGCACACTCTCGTGTTTGCCTTGTTTCTGAAATATAACTGAAAAAAAAATATGTTTTCAACATGGAAGTACTACTCTAACTCGGCTCGTTTTTTACTTTGTGGTTAGGACTTTCAAAAATAAACCTTATGTACTTGGGATGTGGGTGCTTTTTGTAACTACCAATTTAAGAAGAATGCAGTCCTGTTCAATAGTTACTAAGTCCATGGTTTTCAACAACTGGAATGACATTTTGACAGTGACGTTTCTTTGTTTACATATTTGGCCTCTTATTAAAAATCCCAGTTTAAGTGATAAACGAAATGGCCTCCTTGACACTTCCGTTCCAAACCGTTTCATTTTTTCGCGCTGCCTACCGCGAGCACTCGTCTCAAGACTTTGAACTTATTTATTTCCTGACTTTGTATTGAAGCGGGGGACATATCTAAAGAAGCTAAATCTGCCTAAACTCTTTGAAGATAGGTAATTAATAAAAACTATTGAATTCATAGCTAGAGCTTAAAAGCGAAGCGTCAATTATTTGAACTACGTGAAACAGAACGCGTCGCAAGCGGGCACGTTCCGAAATCGCCGAATCGCTATGCGTTCCTGTAGGCAATGATGCGTTCGAAACAAAAAATATGACAGCACAAAATTGTGTGCGTTACAGGTTTAAAATCACCCGCTTCAAGTTGTAGGGCAGCGAGTCATCGCTGAGAGTCCCTGTAATGCCCGGCCCAGTATTGTCCGGCCCCGGAATTGGCGTCCCGTAGGTAGAGGTGGTTATTATAACGAAAGCGCATTAAGTAGCATGCTATTGAAAAATAATTAATAACACTGCTTTTGACAAATTAAACAAACTGCTATATGCTAAAATGAACGCTTTGGAAAATAGCAAGCGCTTTAGGAAAACGTTGAAATAATGAAATAGCATCAGCTAGCCTTAGCTTTACGTTATGTTGCCGCTTCGCAGTTCGCATTCGTCGCGGGTTGCACGCAATTCGCTGGCCGGCACGGTTTAGCAACTTAGAGCTTGCTTCTAGCTACAACGCTTACAACAGGAACACCTATCATCTGTTTGTTTTTGATTGGTTTTAGTGCATCGCTGATTCTTGTTGCGTAATTTTACGTAATTTGCGCAGCGTGCGATTGAATTCTCTCCATAAATAAAATAGTTGTAAAAGATTTAGATCTGGACTATTCTAGCTAGAGATATAAGTGTATGTATAGTATTGTATATGTATAGTGTAAATTAGTGTATAGGCTTAAGTAAGTAAGTAAGTAAGAACAATAATTTTAGATTGAAATAGTAGGTAAAGTAATAGTGTGTAAAGTATGAAAGGAAGTTTATTTGATCTTCATAATGTTACTAATAAGTACTTATAACTACCAGAAATGGCACAAATTACATAACACATTTTAAAAGCTACAACAGCAAGTGCGAAATTTTCGTTACCTATCATTAGCATGTTTGGCAATATAGCAAATAGCAGAATAGCCATTTATTTTAGCAGCTTTAATAAATTAGCACAGCAACTACATAAATTATTTATAATTAGCAGTTATGCCCACCTCTACCCGTAGGCCCACGATTCCGGGGTCTGGCATTCCTGGGCCGGACATTCCTTGGCTATACAAAATAGTGCTCGACCTTGGAATCGGCGTCCCGAGTACCGTAGACAACTGCTACCTCAGAGATAAGGGTGTATTCATAGTGTATCTGTCACCGGAAAATAATACGATCCGCAAGTTCCTAGGAAATTTATAAACTTCCTTCTAGATTATATTAGGCTAGGTTAGGTTAGGTTAGGTTATGTTAGGTTAGGTTAGGTTAGGTTAGTATATTTATAAACTTGCGGAAAAATAATTAGGAAATTCATAAACTTGCGGATCGTATTATTTTCCGGTGACATATCTATCTCAAAAAATCTATTCATATCATTAATGTTTTTAGGGTTCCGTACCCAAAGGGTAAAACGGGACCCTATTACTAAGACTCCGCTGTCCGTCCGTCCGTCCGTCCGTCTGTCACCAGGCTGTATCCCATGAACCGTGATAGTAAGTCAGTTGAAATTTTCACAGATGATGTATTTCTGATGCCGCTATAACAACAAATACTAAAAACCCAATTAAATAATTGATTTATCTTTAAACTATATGCAAACTTATGAATACACCTGGTTACGTACATGGAGTCTGAAAGTAGCCGCACAATATTTGTAAACAATATTTTGCTATTTAAAATCCAAACTATTCACTCCACACCATCCCTACCATTGTACGGTGGTACGGAACCCTTTGTGCGCGAGTTCAACCCGCACTTGACCGTTTTTTTTATTTGCATACGCTTCGCTCCGCTCCGCTTCGGTTTTGCTTCTTCTAAGTTCCAACCTAACCTAGAAATCAATTGAATTTAAGCCATAATAATCTATTCTAGCCAAACGCACACAATTTTGTGCTTTCAAATTTTTTGTTTCAACGCATCATTGCCTACATGAACGCATAGCGATTCGGCGATTTCGGAACGTGCCCGCTTGCGCCGCGTTCTGTTTCACTTAGTTCAAATAATTGACGCTTCGCTTTTAAGCTTTAGCTATAAATTCAATGTATGTGTGTGAATAAATCTAGTCTTAACACAGAATAAATGATTCAAGCTAAACGCCATCAACCCCCAGTAACCAATTTCACTAAGTATCAATCTTTCAGGGTTGGAAAGCCAACCCTAGTCCTGTGGTATAGTGATGTCTGATAGTGTGATGCCCGATTCTGTGAAGAAATGCGTAATATGACGCGGTTCTTTGATATGACTTTTGTGATGTTACGAGCATTACCTACACCAAACACCTCTATTAGACATGACTCATACTACACTGGACAGCAAATAAACCGAGCCACCCGCTACCTAGGCACTCTAATTCGATTTTCTCAAAAACTAAAAAACCTACAATTATCAAAGTTGTACCTACAGAAAGTGCGTTTCATGGTGATTAAAATGAAAGGAAACTCATTGGGTTTAATCAATATTTCAGTGTTTATTAAGGATTTTACAAAGAAGAGTCGTTTTCCAGTCGTGACAATCGTTAGTAATGATAAAGTGAAAAAAAAATTAAAGCCAAAAACAAAGATAAAATCAAAAAAAAGTTTTTGATCAATATTCCGTATTCCCTCCCCTTGCTCGGATAACTGCCAGCATCCTTGTATTCATCGACCTTACAAGCCTGACGATAAAATCTTGAGGAATTGTATTCCACTCCTCTTCAATTGCGATTCGCAGCTCTGGAAGCCTTGTTGGAGCAGGTGCCCGGGCTCGAACCCGACGTTTCAGCTCATCCCATAAGTGTTCTATCGGATTCAAGTCCGGGCTTCGAGCTGGCCAGTCCATCGTACGAATGCTGACGTCGCGTAGATACTGGGTCACCACATGAGCAACATGAGGCCGTGCATTATCATGCATCAATTGCATATCCTGTCCGATATATCCTGCGTAAGGTACCACATGGTCTGCGAGGATTTCAGTAATGTAGCGATGAGAAGTCAGTCCACGTGTACGGCCCGTCGGTTCGATGAAAACTAACGCCGTATGTGCTGTTAACGAGATGCCGCCCCAGACCATTACAGATCCTCCTCCATAAGCAACAGTTTCCTCGATGCAACACTGAGAATAACGTTCTCCAGGGCGACGATATACTCTCTGACGTCGATCACTTCCATGTAGACTCACCCTGGTCTCATCAGTGAAGAGTACATTACTCCACTGCTCTAATGTCCAATCCCTATGCTCTCGAGCAAATTCAAGTCGTGCTCGACGGTGTGCTACCGTTAATGCTGGGCCTGTTGCAGCTCTTTTTGGGGTCAGGTTCCGTTCAGCAAGTCTCCTTCTGACGGTATCTGAACTTATGACCACTTGGCGTTCGTCACGCAGACTTTGTTGGACTTGAATTGCGTTGAGGTGGCGATTTCGCAGAACAGTAAGGTGGATATAACGATCATCTGCTGCTGATGTAGCCCTAGGTCTGCCCGTACCTGGACGGCGATCGAATGCTCCAGTCTCTAGGTATCGTCTGTAAACTCGTTGCACCGAAGATCTGCTGATTCGTGCCCTTCGAGCGACTTCACGTTGCGCAATGCCTGCTTGAAGTAATGCTACAGCTTGAGCTGCTTCCTGAGGTGTTGTATCCATTATTAATCGAAAAAAGTAGCAAAAACACACGCGTCTGAGCAAACGATGGGCAAAAACTAAAGAAATGATAAGAAATATCCGACTACCCTCATTGTAGAGAAAAAGAACGCTAATTTCAAACTCTGGTGAAAACAGAGCAAATCGTTAGCATTGTGTTTGTTGCTTGATTACAATGTGAGTTGACGGTACTTTCGAATTAATTTGTAGTCATTTTAATCACCATGAAACGCACTTTTTGTAGGTATAACTTTGATAGTTGTAAGTTTTATACTTTTTGAGAAAATCGAATCAGAGTTCCTAGGTAGCGGGTGGCTCGGTTTATTTGCTGACCAGTGTAGGTAAGTTTCGTACTTAGTCCTCCTGTTGATAGTCCGCAAAAATACTCGATCCAAAAACCTGTTCTTGGAGTCCCACCTAGTATTACAATATAAGGGGCCTAATTCGCACAAACCCCGTAAAGTACCTAGTAAAGTCAGGTTCTTGTAGATTAGGCCGTAACCAAGGTAAACGGAACATACTGCACTTCGGATGAACGTATATTTTTTTATATCTGGCGAGCTCAGATCAAAGTCACATTAGCTAGACCGCCACTGTACCTTCTTAAAATTGAGTTCATAGGAATGAGCATATTTATATACCAAAGTATGCTTTAGTTACCTTGAATAATCGGGGGATATTTTTAGTAAGGGAATAACAAAACGTTTACGTCGGTGATAAGATAATTGATTTACATTGTTCGAAAAAGAATGGAAGAAAAAAAGGAGAAAATTTGGAGTTACTACCCGAATGAATCAACTTGACACCTGCGTTCGTGACTTCATAACGGCGTTCTAAACTTCTAAAGCAATTGCATCCCAGAGAAGTGTCAACTTAATTCGTCCGGGTGGTACTAGGTTTGAATCCAGTTGTGTACTGTAAGGTATATAGTAAGGTTCGATATTTGTCTATGCGATAATATTGTATATGGGCCTCTTTAGAGTGGGTGTTCACTTTGACACTATTACGTAATTTGTAATGAAAAAAAGAAAGAGGCTTGGATGTGAAAAGTCAATGTGACACACTTCACCTTTCGGCCAGCGACTGAGCTAAATTATATAGTTAGGATTAGCGTAATGGTTATCGAGCCAGTTTGATCCCTTTTATACAAATTGTAACCATACACGATAAATAAAAACACAAGTCAAGTCAAGTCAAGTCAAGTCTTTATATTATATATTTCAAGTATATATAGCTCAAAGAAGTGCTGAGACATTACATTGGCGGAGGCGCCGAATGAACCAGAGAAATAAGAAGACCGCTTCATAAGGAATAGGAGGTGACGTCATAAGAAGTGACGTAATAGAAGAGGATAGTGATCGTCGATCCAGACCTTGAAGAATCGAGGAAGGATCGAAACTACATTGAAAGGAAGTATATTTCTGTACTTCAGTTTTTAATTTAGGAATTACCTCGACCAGCCAAGCGAGTGAAGAATCGAATAGAAAAATATTGTGGGAAGATTTTTATTGTAGCGGACATTTTGTGAATTTTTATTATGATGGAGGATTTGTCAACTTGTTTTTCGGGGAGTCCTCAGGAGTCCTTTGAAGACTTTTTAGAAGACTTCAGAGATGCTGCATCGAGGAAGAAATTTATATCGTCGGAGGAATTAAAATTATTATTTCCTTCGTATTTAAAAGGTGGAGCCTTATATTTTTTTAGGGAAATTAGGGGCAGTGCCCAGACATTTGAAGAGGTGGTGGATAAATTTAATGAGGAATTTGGAAGCACAGACTTTGCAGAGAAGTTCTACAATGCCAAGCAAGAGAAAAGAAGTTTGTTGGACTACTTCCATTACTTAGGGGACCTAGCGAGGAAGGCTAGAGTTACCAAAGATGACATTTTTATAACGCAATTTTTAAGAGGATTGCAAAACCATCTTAGAAATAAATTAATGTTGAGCCATTTTGTAGATAAGAAGGCGCTAAGGGCAGTAGCAGCAGTAGCAGTAGTTTAGACGCCAAACTACAATGGGATCCTCATATAAATAAATTGTCGAACAGACTGAGTTCAGCAGCGTTCGCAGTTAAAAAAATTAGAGCTCTTACCGACGTAGACACCGCTAGACTAGTCTACTTTAGTTACTTTCATAGTCTAATGACCTATGGTATTTTATTGTGGGGTCACGCTGCGAATGCTAATAGTATATTTATTCTGCAGAAACGGGCTGTTCGTGCAATTTAAAGATTAGGGCCTAGAGTGTCACTGAGGGAAAAGTTTAAAGAAATCAATATTCTGACATTTGTGTCTCAATATATCTATGACAATCTTGTGTATGTAAAAAGAAATATAACTAATTTTCAGAAGTACAGTGATATACACAATTTTAATACTAGAAATAAAGACAAGTTGGTTGCTTATGTAAGCCGACTACATAAAATTTGTAATTCTTTTAAAGGCAATTGTATACGCTATTACAATAAGGTCGCTACTGATATTAAAAACTTACCTTTAGACAAGTTTAAAATAATAATAAAACAGAAATTGTATAAAAAAGGTTACTATAGGATATCTGATTACTTAGAGGACAGATGTCCATGGGAATAGATTGTTTGAGTAACAGGCTGTTTCGATATATAATTAGCATTCATTTTGTAATTTGACAATATTTTATTTAAAAAAGGAAACGCAAAAGATGCGACGACTGTGGAGTTTCTTCGGTGAGCTCTTCTCCACAGATTCCGCCATTGTGTTTTTTGGGTGAGTTCACACTCACCCAAAAAAATGTAATGACGGATCTAAGTGATGTAACAACATCCTATGGAAATAAATGATTTTTGATTTGATTTGATTTGAGTACTGGTACAGATGGAGAAATTAAGTCCGGGAAGTGATGATGATGTAAATGTGTTTAGGAACTCGGCAACTTTTGGACCGAACTTGGCCCATAGCAATAGAGGGGGGGGGGGAGACAGTGGTCAGGAACCACATATTAGACCTAGTACTAATAATTATAATTTGCGTCCTAGGCAAGCGGATTTTACAACGCGTCGTCGCTAGAGGCCGATAGCGATGACCAGGCTGACCTGTGGAATGAGGGCCTCAGACGAGCTCAGCAGCGTAGCACGGAGGCGAAACGACCAATGGGGAAGATCGTCGCAGTCGAGGCGGATCAGCAGGTCAGACCATTAGTTTTATTGAATTCTTCTAATGTAAACGTGGTAGCTCTTATAGATACAGACGCTACGGCTTCATGCATCAGCCCAGCCGTTGCAGATCAAGTGGGTGCGAGATGTATGCAAGAAGAGAAGAGACGGGTTAAGGCGGTAAATGGAAGTTTATTGCAAATTGTAGAGAAATGTGTTATAGATTTTAGTTTGGACAATTTTAACTTTTCACAGGATTTTTTAGTAATAACTGATTTAAACTGTAGCATTATTTTAGGGGTGGATTTTTTAATAAAGAACGGTATGAATATGGATTTTATTCATTCGTGTATGTGTTTTTTCCAGGGAAAAATACCGTTTTGCAATAATTTCCATACGAAACAAAACACGACACCGGTAAAACGAAATGTCATGCGCGTAGGGATTCTTTCAAAACAAAAGATAGTTTCGGACTTTCTAGACGGTTCTAGAAGGAAACAAGTGAACTTCGGGGAAACCACGGTTATCGAGGATCGTGACGTGACAGATTTTATCGACTTTCAGGAGTGAAGAAAGGGCGATTACGTTTATTTCTCGGGGTTATCGGATTCGTGCGAATTTGCGTTTGGGGTAGAAGATAAACGGTTCATCGTAAATGAAGATTTATGTAGGAATGATAAGCAGGTATTATTGGCGTTGTTGGATAGGAATACGGATAGATTTGCGTTTGCAACTGACCAGTTAGGTAGGTCTGAGATGGTGTCGGTCGATATTAAGACTTATGATGAAGAGCCGGTTCATTGTCACCCGTATCGCGTTTCGCCGGTGCAACGAGAAATTATTGAGGAGCAGGTCGCGGAGATGTTGAAACTAGGTGTTATTAGGGAATCCACTAGTTCTTATGCTGCGCCCGTTGTGTTAATTAAAAAGCCCGATGATTCATGGAGGTTTTGTGTAGATTATCGGAAATTAAATTTAAAAAAATGTAGGGATATTTATCCTGTTTCGCGGATAGAAGACATTGTCGATAGTTTGGCCGGGGCCAAGTATTTTGCGGAGTTAGATCTCAATTCAGGTTATTGGCAGACGGTTATTACGGAAGGTAGGCATAAAACGGCTTTCGTCACGACCACGGGTCTTTATGAATTTAATGTTGTTCCGTTCGGTTTGGCAACGAGTCAAGCGGTTTTCCAACGGATGATGGAAAAAGTTCTAGCGGATTTAAGATTTAAAGGGGTTATGGTTTACGTAGACAATGTAATTGTGTATGGTAGAACGTTCGAGGAGTTTACCGATACGTTGCAGAAAGTTTTTGGGCGGTTTAGAGAAGCGAACTTGACCTTCAAGCCATCCAAATGTAAATTCGGTTTTTGCGAGATTGAGATGTTAGGTTATCTAATCTCGAATGAAGGAGTAAAACCTAGTGAGAAAAAGTTGAAGGCTATGCAACAGGTTCCAACTCCCACATCTACGAAGGATGTGAAACAATTATTAGGTTTATTTTCTTATTATAGAAATTTTTTATCGAATTTTGCGAGAATATCGTTACCTCTCACTAAATTATTGAAAAAGGGGGTAAAGTTTCAATGGAATGAAGAATTGCAGAATTCGTTCGATTATATTAAGAAGGTTATGAGTAGTGCGCCAATACTTTCCTATTTTTCGGGGTTAAGTCGGTTACTACGAGAGTTTATGTGGATGCGTCTAACGAGGCGTTAGGTGCAGTGTTGATGCAGGGCGTTGAAAAAATGAGTCCGGTTGCCTATGCGTCTAGGAAGTTAACGGATGCGGAGAAAAAATATAGTACGATGGAGAAAGAGTGTCTGGGGTTAGCATGGGCGTTAAGGCACTATAGGCATTATCATTGGGGGTCGTATTTTCAGGTTGTTACAGACCATAGCGCGTTATATTGGTTACAGTCGAAAAAAGATATATCTGGTAGGTTAGCGCGATGGGCGTTAGCGATACAAGAATGGGATTTCGAGATAGTTCATTGCTCGTGGAAAAGCAATGTAGTGGCAGATTTTTTGAGTAGGAATCCGCTAATGGAAGAAGGGAAACGGGAAACAGAAGGACCTCAGTCTTCTTCTCGTTCTGAACCTGATGATGATGGTTTGGAAGTTTTTAGTATTAATGTAGAGTCGTTACAGGCGGATCAAGAGAACGATTCATTTTGTAGTAGATGGTTAACGCGGTTGAGCGAACGTCCGGAAGCGTGGCGTAGCGGTTTTTGCTTGAGAAATAATTTATTATATAAAAGCGTACGTAGAGATGGAGAAATTAGGGAGGTATTAGTATTGCCTAGGTCTTTGTTTCAAAATGTAATGAACGAATTACATGACGAGGCGTGGACAGGAGGTAATTTGGGTCTCGCAAAGACGTTGAAGAGGTTTCGGTCGAAATATTTCATGCCGAAAGCCGATAAGGAGATAGAGCGTTATATAGCTTCGTGCGTGCCGTGTCAAGAAAGGAAATTAGTTAAAAGCGTAGCAGATTTGATGCCGATTAGGGTCTCGGATATTTTTGAGAAGGTAGGAATCGACGTGTTAGGAGCGTTTCCACATTCGTCGAGAGATAACCGATTTATTATAGTCGCGGTAGAGTATGCGTCGCCTAGGGTTACCTAGGGTTACATCGGAAGATGTAGTGCGGTTTTTAGTTGAGGAAGTTTTCTGTAGGTTCGGGCCGATTAGGGAAATTATTTCAGATAGAGGTACAGTTTTTACGGCGGGCATCGTAAAAGAAACGGTAGAGTAGTTTGGGGCTAAAGTGATACATACAAGTTCGTTTCACCCACAGAGTAACGGTTTGGTAGAACGAATGAATAGAACGTTAACTTCGATGTTATCAAAATATTTAGGTAGTAATCAAAGGCAATGGTGCTCAGTTTTACCTTTGGTAGTACATGCGTATAACACTAGCGTGCAGGCGTCAACGAAAGTGTCGCCGCATAATATTTTATTTGGTAGGGAACCGTGCTCAGTGGTGGATCGATCATTAGGATTAAACGCAGTTGGTTAAGACGAAACGATAGATGAAAGGGTAAATCGTATGGGAAGGCTGCTGACTAAGGCGTTAGGGAATATTGCGAACGCACAGCGTGTACAAAAACGGTATTACGATATGAGATCAAAACCCAGATAGTTCCGGGTGAATGACTTAGTTTTGTTATACGTACCAAGGCGGATAACGGGAAGATGTATGAAGTTGGCACGTCTGTATCAAGGACCATACAAGGTCATTGAGATCGTTGAGAGGTCTAATGTGCTGATTCGTCGTCTGAACTCACGGTCACGGGGCGTAATTGTTAACACAAATAGTTTAAAACGCTTTGTGCTGCGTTGAGTAGTTCGTCTGATATTAAATAATTATACATTAGGAGTATATATATACATAGTCAGGTCATAAGTTCTGTCACATGTGCAATATGAAATAATTTAGACATGCTTATTATTTATGTAAACATTTATATAGCAAAATGAACTTAATAAAACATGGATTCTTATGGTAATAAAGTTTATTCAAAATGACCCCCGCGATTTTGAATACAGGCCTTTATTCTGCGCGGCCAGTCGTCTATCGCAGCACGAACGAGGTCCATGTCAATATCGGCGGCTGCCTTAATCAAGGATGCCTTGAGTGACTCCAAATCAGGATGAGGCTTTGAGCAGGCCTTTTCCTCCAAGTGTTACCATATCTTGTAATCTAACGGACTCAAATCTGGACTGGAGGAGGGCCAGTCTTCGTGCCGGATGAAGTCGATTTCACGCGCCGCCAGCCAGTCTTGTGTGCTTTTCGCTCTATGAGCTGGCGCAGAATCTTGTTGGAATACCCAGTGCCTGTTATTAAACATGGTATGAGAAACAGGTTCCACAAAGTTCTTGAGGACTGTATTTTGATACAGAACTGCATTCGTTTTTACGCCTTTCTCACAAAAATGTACCTCAGTTAAGCCCCAATAAGAGACTCCCAACCAAACCATGAGCGAGGATGAAAAATGACCTCTTTGGACACGTGGAATACGGTTGCTCGCTTCTTCACTGCTGTGTGCGTACACCTTATCATTTTGTTTGTTGTAGCTCTCTTCCACGGTGAAAATTTTTTCATCCGAAAAAAGAATTTCCCGATGCTTTTTTCCCGCGTACCGCTTCAACAAAGCGCGGCATCTCTTCAGTCTCAGGTCCATTAAACGAGCGTCCAAACGATGTCCTGTTTTTCTTCGATATGCCCTAAGCCCTAAGTCTTCATTTAACACCCTTTTCACCGTGGTCCTGCTTAACCCCATCTGAAGGGCCAACAGTTTCTGCTTACGTATGGGATTTCTTTGAATTCGCGCCTTCACAGCTTTTATCACTGCTGGAGTCCAAACAGAGCGAGGGCGACCACTTCTTGACCTGTCATCTACACTAGAGTCTTCATTGTATCGTTTTATGGTACGATAAACGAATCTTTTGGTTATATTCAAATTTTTCAGTAAGTCGAAAATCTGAATTGACGCGTGACCGCAACGATGCAACGCAATAACTGCGACACGGTCTTCTTTAAGTGTCCACTCCATATTTAAAAATGAGGAAAAATTTAAAAAGTACACATTTTTATTTTCATGAAAAATTCGAAATTCGAATTCAATAAACTTTTTTGTGGCCAGCGTTCTAAATTCAAAAGTTTTTATTGTGTTACAGAACTTATGACCTGACTGTGTATATATATAATTTTATCCCGGTTGATGGTTTGTGGTTTATGTATGCGGTATTGTTATGAATTGTTTATTAACCGGTGTTTCTTTTCATGTTGTTGCTGAACTATGATGTTTGATGAGGACCGTTCACCAAAGACCCAAGAAATATCTGTAACATACTAGATTTCCGTGGTAGATTACCTTTATATGAGAAACTTTTATAAACGACAGTTCGAATAATTGTTTGAACCGATCGCCTGGTTTTATCTTTGAGAGCAGTATGACGAGGCAATAGCTATTCGTCATAGGGTTCTGTTTTGGTTCCTGCGTTCTTAAAGTATAGAGTTGGGATGATTTGGTAAGGGGAGAGTAAGGGTTGTACATAAAGTTGGTAACGAAGGTTTTTCAATGAAAGTAATTTCTGATGTGGGATAACTCGGGTATTCGATACACATTCGAGATTCTTTGTAGTGTCTTAACTTGGGAAATTGGTTGCAACTCACGGCGATTATCTTAAACTGTTAATAGTAAAAGATAGTTTACTGAATTCCAATGGATTAGTTGAGATGTTTGTAAGTTGTAGTATCGGTTTAAAAGCTAGTTGATTTCATCGTATTATTGGAACGAATTGTAATGAACTCATTTTTAAGCTGTGGCTTAGTAATACGGTTCTATAGATTAATCCTGTTAATATGGTTGACGTTTCCTATATTTGAAAATGATATTTTTTTTTCTTTGATCTTTGCCTGCGTTAATTTTTTAAATATTTCCATTCGGTGGAAAAAATGAATTTTTAAAATGATTTTTTTTAAGTCAAAGTCAAAGTCAAAGTACTTTATTACTGTAGATATTTACATATACTTAGCAAACGTCAATTTTGCCTCTTCTCTACATTGGACCACTGTGGGAGAAGAAGGGCGTAGAAACTCCCACAGATTGATTTTTAGATCTCTTTTAAAAATAGGTTGTGCTTAACTATTACAAATATGAAAAATTTTATTATTATGATTAATAAGCAGGAATAAATAATTACAAAATTATTAACAGCAAGGCCTGAGTTGAGTTAGATTAACCCCATACAGTCCTGTCATTTAAGTAATCTTGAACATTGTAATATCCCTTTTTTGACAAAGTCGCTTTAACATGCTTTTTAAATTGCTCAAATGGCAATTTCAAAATCTCCAGAGGTATCTTATTATAGTAGCGAATACACTGACCCTTGAAAGAATTGCTAACCTTCGCGAGTCTAAATCGGCGCGCACACAGTCTGTGATTATTTCTTAGGTTAACACTACAGCTATCGCTAATTTTGGAAAATGTTGTAAGGTTCTTGCGTACATACATTATATTTTCGAAAATAAATTGACTAGCTAATGTTAGTATGTCAATTTTTTTAAAAAGCTCTCTTAAGGAGTCTGTTCGTTTTAAATTATAAATTGCTCGAATAGCTCTTTTCTGTAAAATAAAAATAGTTTGAATATCCGCTGCATTCCCCCACAACAAGATACCATAGGACATCACACTATGAAAGTAACTAAAATATACTAGCCTAGATGTAGCCACATCCGTGCTTTGTCTGATGTTCCTAACAGCTTAAGCCGCAGAACTTAATTTACCAGCCAATTTATCTATGTGGGGTCCCCACTGCAATTTGCTATCAATGGTTATTCCAAGAAACTTCGTATCATTTACTAATTCTAACGTGCTGTTGTCTAACACTAAACTGGTCTCAACTTGCCTGACATTTGGAAGTGAGAATTTGATACACTTGGTTTTACCAGCGTTTAACAATAAATTATTAACTGTGAACCAATTCAAGGTTAAAGACAATACACCATTAACATCATCAAAATCTGCTTTTTGTCTTTCAATTTTGAAGACCATTGAAGTATCATCAGCAAATAACACTATGTCAGTTAATTTCTCCACCATGAAAGGCAGATCGTTAATATATACCAGGAACAAGAAAGGACCTAATATGGAACCTTGTGGAACGCCAATTTTTACACCCGATCCATCAGATTTAACGCCGTTAACTTCTGCCTTTTGAATTCTATTGCTTAGGTATGATCTTAGTAGATCCAAGGCTTTATTTCTAACTCCGTAATGATTTAATTTAATTAATAGCGTATTATGATCAACACAATCAAACGCCTTCGACAGGTCGCAAAAAACTCCGATAGCATCCTGTGCGGCCTCCCATGCAGAATAAATATGAGATATAAGGGTAATACCTGCATCCGTAGTTGATTTACCCCTATTGAAACCGTATTGTTTGGCGTGGAGTTGTTTGGTACGGTTGAAGTGTGAGAGCATTTGATTGAGTATAATCTTTTCAAATATTTTACTTAGTGTTGGAAGAACAGGTATTGGTCTGAAATTTGAAGGATCACCCTTATCTCCCGATTTGAACAGAGGTATCAGTTTACTGTGTTTCATGAGGTCTGGGAAAGCCCCATCGTCAACACATTTATTGAATATATAAGCTAAATGTGGTGCTATAACTAGAATTACTGAACCAATGACTTTGACTGATACACCCCACAGGTCTTCCGTATTTTTTAAGTTAAGTAATTTAAACGTTTTGACAATGTCCTGGGGATATACATGATGAAATTTTAAATATACCTTACTGACGCTCGTGTTATTTTTTAATAAAGTCTCTGCTTCATATGGAGATGAATTTAGACGACCTGTTGTGAGTAGGGGTACATTGGTGAAGAATGTTTCAAAAGCTCGAGCAACATCATCGCTGGATTTAACAACATCATCACCTATCTTTAGGCAGAAATCATTGTCCCTTGGTATAACTTTACCAGTTTCACGGTTTATTATTTGCCAAACTGTTTTCATTCTATTATTTGAATTTTGAATTTTCCTATTAATATGTAAAGTTTTTGCAGTCCTACAAACCAACTTGAAAGTTTTGGAATATTTTTTAACATAGTCATGAAATTTTCGATCAAAGTTATAGGTTTTTTGATCATAAAGGTCATACAAGATAACTCTACTTTTACGAATTCCAAAGTTGCCCAGTCATTAAATTTCGATTTACCGTTGTAGTCACTGACTTTCTTTAATTTAAAAACTTTATTGAATTCTGTCTGAATAATGTTGAAGAAGTCTGAGTAGATTTTATTTGGGTTCTGTTCATTAAAATCCGGTACTGGCAAATTTATATCTAAGTTTTTCGTATATGTCTCTAGTCTATGGGATGTAATAGGCCTATAAAATGATGGACCAGTCTTATTCTTAATAGCAATTGGGAATGAAACTGTTTGACCACTGTGATCGGAAGGTAAGCAGTTAATTACACTTTTACTTGTGAATGCACAGTCACAAAAAACGTTATCTAAGCAAGTTTGGCTGGTAAGTGTAAATCTAGTTAGCTCTGAAAATAAGCAAAGATGGAGTTGTGTTAATTTTAGGAACGGAGGTATTATAGTTGTCTGATAAATTTTTCGTAAATTTTTTTTGTCAGAAAGTTTGTCGAATGATAACCATTCGAGAAGCTAAATCTTAGCTAGATTCAGCTGTTTGCCTTCGTATTGTAATTGAGAGTTTTCTAGCGTTAGGTAGGTTAGTGTTAAGCCGCGAATAATTGTATGATGGGATCATAGGGTGTTATAATTTAAGTTTTTTAAGGTGCATAGCCTACACCTTAAGTGTAGTTAGGTTTATATTAAGTAGGATCTACACCCTAAGTGTAGTTAGGTATGTAACTTAACATATGACCTTCGGTCAGTTTATTCTATTTCTTGTCAATTTATTCTTATTCATGTCAATGTTTTGTTTTGGTACTGGTCTTATGTGTGATCAGAATTTAATGTTAGGGTATTTAATGTTTAATTAAGTAGGTTAAATGGGATGGTTGGACAGATAAGGATTAGGGTACTCGATGTTATTTAAAATTATGCTTGCGGCATATTTACTGTTTTTTAGATTTCAAGCATAGCAAGCTCACTTAATGTTAACATTTAATGTTTTTTAGATTTTAGACTTTGAGATAGGGTTGTCATTTTTGATTTTAGACTTTGAGTTAGGGTTGCCACTTTGGAAAAAAAAAAAAACGTTGAAAAAAATTTTTTGAAAGGAGGCGGGTAAGATTGTAAGATATATAGTTAGGTTCGATATTTGTCTATGCGATAATATTGTATACGGGCCTCTTTAGAGTGGGTGTTCACTTTGTCACTATTACGTAATTTGTAATGAAAAAAAGAAAGAGGCTTGGATGTGAAAAGTCAATGTGACACACTTCACCTTAGGCTTCGGCCAGCGACTGAGCTAAATTATATAGTTAGGATTAGCGTAATGGCTATCGAGCCAGTTGGATCCCTTTTATACAAATTGTAACCATACATGATAAATAAAAACACAAGTCAAGTCAAGTCAAGTCTTTATATTATATATTTCAAGTATAGGTAGTGCTCAAAGAAGTGCTGAGACATTACAGTACCTACTAGTACACTATTGTTCAACGACCTCCGTGAATCTGACGTTCGATTTAGCGAATAGACAATGTACTTTTCACTCAATATGAAGCGAAAAGGAGATCGTAATATTGACCGACACCCTCGTACGATGAAACGTACGAAGCACAGAATCTGCACTGCTCCTGAGTCCTGTGACGGTGAACTATTTCCGAAACATTCCGAACACTCGTTGCGGCCGCCGAATACTTGATTCACGCATTGCATCGAGTATGCCGCCGGGAACAGGCGGGGCGCGCATCGCGTACAGCGTATACGTGACACTAGGTGGATCACGTTCAGACGCTTGCGGACCAGGTTCCGACTTATATTGTAAAATACCTGTTCTACTATGACCTCAGACACAGGGTGCCCAACTTAGAGGTTTTCCCCCTAAATTTAGGGGGGAAAATGTGGTATAAGGTCATTTTAGGGGCCTAATATTCTCAGGGGTAATGAACAATAGTGAAAAAATTGTTGGGATTTTTTTGAGCGTCTTAAAGAAACACCTAGACTAAACTTCATTTTGTAATTTTACAGGTTTTTTAATTTATTTTCAAATTCGGAGGAGGCCAGGTAAAAAAGCAAAATATTTTAAGAATGTAACTTATACAGTTTTGTTACTTTGTCACTTATCCTAACTTTCGGCCATAGAGCAACGCGGTTTATCTTTGCTTTCGGCACAACTTTTGTTTTCAAACAGTTAAATGGGCACTTTTATTGAATTAAAACGTGAAGAGGTTCTGATATAATAAACTTTCGCACGAATTCAATAAGCTACTAGTAAGTAAGTAATTGGGAAATTATGATCTATATTACAAAATAACGATAGTACATTGTTTTTAATTTATTAGGTGCGCCGGATGTTCGAATAATATCAAAAATACCCAACTTAATTTTTATTCTTATCATTTGGGTATTATTTAGATTCTCGTTTACTATGTGTGTGTAATTGATGTGTAAAGTATAAAAACACGAATTAATATAAAAAAGTGCTTTATTGATTAATTCACATTGTTTTTTCGTCGTCAGACGAATCTTTCTCGTCTTCGTCACTATTGTAAATGTCATAGGTAATTATATTTCTGAAGATATTGTTTTTACTAATTTATGTATAATCTTCTTCTTCTTCCTGACGTTATCCCGTTTCCTAATTCGGATTGGCGTGGTCCCTAAGGCTAAGGGATTGTTGAAGGTACTGATTTTTATGTAAAAATCAGTACCTTCAACAATCCCTTAGCCTCCATGTGGAGCGACTGCCATCAGAGCTCCACAACTAAGAGGGTAAACTTGCCTCACTCCGCTATGTAGGCATTATTTCTTTAAACCTTATGCATCTGGTGTTAATGTGTTCTTGGTCTTAGAGTTTCTTGTGAGTTGTGTTGTGATATATATTTTATGACAACTGCCATGGAGTAGATCCTATTTATTTAAATAATATAAATGTATTTCTTACAGAAAATAAACATGCCGCTACCAAAAAAACTATCAGGATCTCAGAACCTTAAAAGAAAAAAGCCAAAACAAGAGGATACTGAAAAGGCTGCAAAATCACTTGCAATTTTTTTTAATCATCATCATCAAGCGTTCAACACACAGGAGAAGACTGAAGAAAGCTGATGAACATGAAGAGCAAAACACTGAAGATGATGCTACTCCTGGGACCTCATCTGAAGTTATTAATTATAGAAGATATACCATCCACATCTTCTATAATAACTTCAGATGCAGCATGCCTTCAAGATGAAAGTGATGATATTTTAAAATGGCCGCCGCTTATTCACTCGTCCACACGAGACGAAATAATTATTCGTGGACCTGTACGCAGTGAAATAAGCAACGAAGAGTACCCTAGAAAATATGATGAGCGACATTTTTCAAATATACATTTTCAAAGAGTAATGCTAAATGGGGAAACTTTTAATAGAAGATGGCTTGTATACTCTAAATTAGCAGACAAGGTATATTGTTTTTCCTGCAGTATATTTAATCGAAATGTCCACTCTAATTTGGGAAAAGATGGATTAGAAGACTGGAGACACTTGTCGACACGTCTCAAAACTCACGAAACATCTACAGATCATCGACGTGCTATGAACAATTGGATAGAAACTTCGATTAGACTGAAACAATTCAGTGAAATAGACAAACACTTGCAAAAACAGATTGAAGACGAAAAATCAAGGTGGGCCGCTATACTGTAACGAATGATGGCCATAGTATTCTTCTTAGCATGAAATAATTTGTCGTTCAGATGAAGCTCTGGATCTGAAACATTATACACTAATAATAATGGTAACTTCCTGGGTTTGGAGCAACTTCTAGGAAAATATGATCCTGTGATGATGGAACACCTTCGCCGTATTGTTAGTAAGGAGACTAATGTCCACTATTTCAGCAAAATAATTCAAAACGGGTTAAATGGCTTACTTGGAAGTGAAGTTCGGAATAAAATTTTGACTATGATTAAGTCATCCAAATACTTCTCTATTATACTGGACTGCACTCCTGATGTAAGCCACGTTGAACAATTATCATTAACTTTCCGTTTTGTTGACACTAATGGAGAGAAGTGAAAGTACGAGAGTGTTTCGTTACTTTCGTTGCTTACAAGCCGGTAAGTGACTCTTCAGGACAAGGGCTCACTGGCCTTTTTCTTGATGAAATTGTGCATGAAGTTGACTTGGATATGAACGATTGTCGAGGTCAAGGGTACGATAATGGCGCCAACATGGTAGGAATAAACAAAGGTGTCCAAACCAGAATTCTGAACCAATATCCTCGAGCATTTTTAACCCATGTGGCTGTCACAGCCTGAATTTGGTGGTAACAGATGCAGCTAAATCACCGTTAAATCGGTCTCTTTATTTGGAATTCTCCAAAGACTATTTTTATTATTTTCTGGATCAACAAAGAGGTGGGAAGCCATATCCAAACACATAGAAGGATTATCACTGAAAAAAGTTTGCGAAACTCGCTGGGAGGGTAGAGTTTCTAGCCTTGCTTCTGTTCGCTACAATTACTGTTTAGTTCGTGATGCTCTTTTGAATCTTCACGAAGAAACGAATGATTCAGTTGCTGCATCAGAGGCTTATTCATGTCAATGTTTTGTTTTGGTACTGGTCTTATGTGTGATCAGAATTTAATGTTAGGGTATTTAATGTTTAATTAAGTAGGTTAAATGGGATGGTTGGACAGATAAGGATTAGGGTACTCGATGTTATTTAAAATTATGCTTGCGGCATATTTACTGTTTTTTAGATTTCAAGCATAGCAAGCTCACTTAATGTTAACATTTAATGTTTTTTAGATTTTAGACTTTGAGATAGGGTTGTCATTTTTGATTTTAGACTTTGAGTTAGGGTTGCCACTTTGGAAAAAAAAAAAAACGTTGAAAAAAATTTTTTGAAAGGAGGCGGGTAAGATTGTAAGATATATAGTTAGGTTCGATATTTGTCTATGCGATAATATTGTATACGGGCCTCTTTAGAGTGGGTGTTCACTTTGTCACTATTACGTAATTTGTAATGAAAAAAAGAAAGAGGCTTGGATGTGAAAAGTCAATGTGACACACTTCACCTTAGGCTTCGGCCAGCGACTGAGCTAAATTATATAGTTAGGATTAGCGTAATGGCTATCGAGCCAGTTGGATCCCTTTTATACAAATTGTAACCATACATGATAAATAAAAACACAAGTCAAGTCAAGTCAAGTCTTTATATTATATATTTCAAGTATAGGTAGTGCTCAAAGAAGTGCTGAGACATTACAGTACCTACTAGTACACTATTGTTCAACGACCTCCGTGAATCTGACGTTCGATTTAGCGAATAGACAATGTACTTTTCACTCAATATGAAGCGAAAAGGAGATCGTAATATTGACCGACACCCTCGTACGATGAAACGTACGAAGCACAGAATCTGCACTGCTCCTGAGTCCTGTGACGGTGAACTATTTCCGAAACATTCCGAACACTCGTTGCGGCCGCCGAATACTTGATTCACGCATTGCATCGAGTATGCCGCCGGGAACAGGCGGGGCGCGCATCGCGTACAGCGTATACGTGACACTAGGTGGATCACGTTCAGACGCTTGCGGACCAGGTTCCGACTTATATTGTAAAATACCTGTTCTACTATGACCTCAGACACAGGGTGCCCAACTTAGAGGTTTTCCCCCTAAATTTAGGGGGGAAAATGTGGTATAAGGTCATTTTAGGGGCCTAATATTCTCAGGGGTAATGAACAATAGTGAAAAAATTGTTGGGATTTTTTTGAGCGTCTTAAAGAAACACCTAGACTAAACTTCATTTTGTAATTTTACAGGTTTTTTAATTTATTTTCAAATTCGGAGGAGGCCAGGTAAAAAAGCAAAATATTTTAAGAATGTAACTTATACAGTTTTGTTACTTTGTCACTTATCCTAACTTTCGGCCATAGAGCAACGCGGTTTATCTTTGCTTTCGGCACAACTTTTGTTTTCAAACAGTTAAATGGGCACTTTTATTGAATTAAAACGTGAAGAGGTTCTGATATAATAAACTTTCGCACGAATTCAATAAGCTACTAGTAAGTAAGTAATTGGGAAATTATGATCTATATTACAAAATAACGATAGTACATTGTTTTTAATTTATTAGGTGCGCCGGATGTTCGAATAATATCAAAAATACCCAACTTAATTTTTATTCTTATCATTTGGGTATTATTTAGATTCTCGTTTACTATGTGTGTGTAATTGATGTGTAAAGTATAAAAACACGAATTAATATAAAAAAGTGCTTTATTGATTAATTCACATTGTTTTTTCGTCGTCAGACGAATCTTTCTCGTCTTCGTCACTATTGTAAATGTCATAGGTAATTATATTTCTGAAGATATTGTTTTTACTAATTTATGTATAATCTTCTTCTTCTTCCTGACGTTATCCCGTTTCCTAATTCGGATTGGCGTGGTCCCTAAGGCTAAGGGATTGTTGAAGGTACTGATTTTTATGTAAAAATCAGTACCTTCAACAATCCCTTAGCCTCCATGTGGAGCGACTGCCATCAGAGCTCCACAACTAAGAGGGTAAACTTGCCTCACTCCGCTATGTAGGCATTATTTCTTTAAACCTTATGCATCTGGTGTTAATGTGTTCTTGGTCTTAGAGTTTCTTGTGAGTTGTGTTGTGATATATATTTTATGACAACTGCCATGGAGTAGATCCTATTTATTTAAATAATATAAATGTATTTCTTACAGAAAATAAACATGCCGCTACCAAAAAAACTATCAGGATCTCAGAACCTTAAAAGAAAAAAGCCAAAACAAGAGGATACTGAAAAGGCTGCAAAATCACTTGCAATTTTTTTTAATCATCATCATCAAGCGTTCAACACACAGGAGAAGACTGAAGAAAGCTGATGAACATGAAGAGCAAAACACTGAAGATGATGCTACTCCTGGGACCTCATCTGAAGTTATTAATTATAGAAGATATACCATCCACATCTTCTATAATAACTTCAGATGCAGCATGCCTTCAAGATGAAAGTGATGATATTTTAAAATGGCCGCCGCTTATTCACTCGTCCACACGAGACGAAATAATTATTCGTGGACCTGTACGCAGTGAAATAAGCAACGAAGAGTACCCTAGAAAATATGATGAGCGACATTTTTCAAATATACATTTTCAAAGAGTAATGCTAAATGGGGAAACTTTTAATAGAAGATGGCTTGTATACTCTAAATTAGCAGACAAGGTATATTGTTTTTCCTGCAGTATATTTAATCGAAATGTCCACTCTAATTTGGGAAAAGATGGATTAGAAGACTGGAGACACTTGTCGACACGTCTCAAAACTCACGAAACATCTACAGATCATCGACGTGCTATGAACAATTGGATAGAAACTTCGATTAGACTGAAACAATTCAGTGAAATAGACAAACACTTGCAAAAACAGATTGAAGACGAAAAATCAAGGTGGGCCGCTATACTGTAACGAATGATGGCCATAGTATTCTTCTTAGCATGAAATAATTTGTCGTTCAGATGAAGCTCTGGATCTGAAACATTATACACTAATAATAATGGTAACTTCCTGGGTTTGGAGCAACTTCTAGGAAAATATGATCCTGTGATGATGGAACACCTTCGCCGTATTGTTAGTAAGGAGACTAATGTCCACTATTTCAGCAAAATAATTCAAAACGGGTTAAATGGCTTACTTGGAAGTGAAGTTCGGAATAAAATTTTGACTATGATTAAGTCATCCAAATACTTCTCTATTATACTGGACTGCACTCCTGATGTAAGCCACGTTGAACAATTATCATTAACTTTCCGTTTTGTTGACACTAATGGAGAGAAGTGAAAGTACGAGAGTGTTTCGTTACTTTCGTTGCTTACAAGCCGGTAAGTGACTCTTCAGGACAAGGGCTCACTGGCCTTTTTCTTGATGAAATTGTGCATGAAGTTGACTTGGATATGAACGATTGTCGAGGTCAAGGGTACGATAATGGCGCCAACATGGTAGGAATAAACAAAGGTGTCCAAACCAGAATTCTGAACCAATATCCTCGAGCATTTTTAACCCATGTGGCTGTCACAGCCTGAATTTGGTGGTAACAGATGCAGCTAAATCACCGTTAAATCGGTCTCTTTATTTGGAATTCTCCAAAGACTATTTTTATTATTTTCTGGATCAACAAAGAGGTGGGAAGCCATATCCAAACACATAGAAGGATTATCACTGAAAAAAGTTTGCGAAACTCGCTGGGAGGGTAGAGTTTCTAGCCTTGCTTCTGTTCGCTACAATTACTGTTTAGTTCGTGATGCTCTTTTGAATCTTCACGAAGAAACGAATGATTCAGTTGCTGCATCAGAGGCTTTGCCACTGATTCAGAATATGGAGCAATTTTAATTCTTAGTTATATTGGTGGCTTGGTATGATATACTGTTTCAAGTAAACATTGAGAAACATTGAGTAAAGCTATGCAGTCTGAAACTATGGATTTATCAAACGCATCGCAATGGCTGAAAAACTGCTCGGAATTTGTGAAGCAGTACCGGACTTATTCGTCTGCTCAAATATCAGCTGAGGAAATAGCTTCTGAGGCTGGTATAAATCCCAGTTTTAAGCCAGTCCGATCCCGGAGAAAGAAGCGATTATTTGAGTATGAAGCTGCAGATGAAACACCAACAGATCCCGAAGAACTGTTTAAAATTAACGTCTTTTACCCTATGATAGATACAATTGAAAATGCATAGGTCACTCGGTTTGGACAATTATCCAAATTCCAAATCCAAATGATACATGGTCTTTTTTGTATAACATCAAAATAATTCCTGATAAGGCCTTATTAGAAAAAGCCTGTGCAGATTTGCAAATGATTTTAACCGATGGGGAAAAATGTGACGTGTCTAGTTGCGAATTGGTTGAAGAACTTTTGAGCCTGAATCCATTATTAAAAAACCTTGAATCAGCAGAGCCAATACAAGTTCTTCAACATATAAAAAAAATGGCAGGATATTTTCCCGAATGTGTGGACAGTGCTTCGGATTTTGCTGACCATCGCCAAAGGTGAACGAAGCTTTAGTAAATTAAAACTAATTAAAACGTACTTACTTTCGACAATGTGTCAAGAAAGACTGTCAGATCCTGCAATTCTATCAATAGAAAATGACATTGCCCAAGGATTAAATTATTCCGATTTAATAAAAAAAATCGCAAGCGCAAAGGCAAGAAAAGTGATTTTCTAGTTTCTAAGAGTTTTTAATTAAATGAATATAGTCAAACTAATATTTTTCCTTTATTCTCTTTGATCAGGCTTCTCGGCACCTAATGACCTCGCAGGGGCCCATCAGCTACGAGGTAGCGTAGCGATCAGTTGCCAAGAAGTGTGAACGTCGGCGATTCACCGAGCTATTATAAATGGAGTCGATCTAACCTGGTCTGTGCTTCGGTCCCGTCAACCTCCTGTCTCTCTGCAAGGCCCGGGTGCACCCTAGGCTCTTCTTGGTAGACAGGTTCTTCAGCCAACCAGGTATGACTGGCAGGCCAGCTTCGATGAGCACAGTGTTCCAACACAGGTTATGTTACGTGGTAAAAAACCAATCGGCCACGTAAATGCGAACTTTATCTGGTTCGGGGAACCACAACACACTCAGCTATATAGACAATCCTGAGGGAACCTCGAATACATTCCAGATGGACTGCGATTTAATTTCAATACCCTATCCAAAACGCGTTTACATTGCGAGGGCTTTCGTCTGTCCGTTGTCAAAAACTGCAAGGTTGGCAGCAACGTCAAATTCAAAATGGCCGTTCCGAAACCATCGATCGAATATCGATTTGGAATCGAACACTCTTCTTCTCTTAAAAAAAATTGACATGAAATAAAGAATATAAATGTAAAATTAATTAGGTATGTTATTTTTTTTGTGTCTGTGTAAACTGGGGCGCCCCACCATAAGATCTCGCACCACCGAAAAGTCTAACTAAGACCGCCCCTGGCATACAATTATCGATATTTCGACAATATTATGTAACAGAATGTTTCCATTAAATCATAGAATAATATAGAACTTGTAACACGTTTTTATTCTTATAATAAAAGTTCACAACCCAAATCATCATCAACAAATTCTAATCTCAATAAATTTTCTCAACTTTTATACATATTATTAATTTACATTTTCAGGAACGATAACTTGTCTTGTTGTACAATGACATTAGGTCATCACTATTCGCGTCTAAAATATGATATTTGTTTCCCACACATTTCAGCGTCGCAAAATACGGTACTTTACATGCATGATTTTGATGACAGCTGTCACAGCAGTCGTGCTTTATTTTACAGAGTATAGTTAGTTTTATTTTGTGTGAGGGAGTTCGATATTTGTTGCTGTGCTGTGTGAGAGAGTTGAGAAAGAAAAGAATTGCAAGTATGCGAAAACAAATGTAAGTCTTTGAAGAAGAAGAAACAGCTTTTTGCGACCTACTTAATATTAACAACAAACAATAAAAACTAATTAAAAGATAAGTTGGGTGTTTTAAACTTAATTGTGTTTTTTGGGGGTTTTTACAATGAATTTTGGGCATTTTGACCTTGGTTAGGGTGAAAATATTTAAGGAGTTGGCAACCCTGTCAGACACTTCGTTCGATACGGAAGTTAGTCTACCTACTCTGAAAGTGAATAAATAAAATTACAAAGTGTACCTATTCGTCGCCGTTTATACAGGGTATTGTACTGCTGAAGCTCCATCATGAGGTGGACCACTCACATCGACGGCGGGCCGAGGCGTGTGAACCACGCCGCCGTTCGTATCGGTGATAAAATATTCTCCTTCGGCGGATATTATTCCTGTGAAGAGTTTAAGGACTGGGAGCCGATACCAGTCCATGTGCTGGATACAAACACCCTCAGATGGTCAGTCGTCAAGTATGTGGATAATGAAGTTGTACCTTTCCAGAGATATGGACACACGACTGTTGCTTACGGAGATTTGGTAATACTGTGTAAATTGCTTGACATTCTGCCCCCTTATTGATATCCTCACCAATTTTTTTCTTAAAGTTACAACGTGATTGGACATACTTTCTGCCTGTTCTTTAAATAAAAATACATTTAATAATATCGTAAATATCAAGGAGTGTTACTCATTTAAATCCATAATAATAATTATTTTATTCCATCTTTTACTTCCTGACATAAAATATTATCATTCATTAATATATGCATTCTCTTCCAGGTTTACATGTGGGGCGGTAGAAACAATGCAGTTGCATGTGTGACACTATCATGCTTCAACACCAAAACCCTAGAATGGTCCATACCAGATGTCACTGGTATGGTGCCATACGCAAAAGATGGTCATTCAGCCTGCCTCATCAAAAATAAGATGTACATATTTGGAGGCTTTGAGTATCTTACTGACAAGTATTCCCAGGAGGTACACTGCTTAGATCTAGATACTTTGAAATGGGCTTTAGTTGATGCGACAGGAGACTTCCCATCACACCGAGATTTTCATACAGCAGTGGCAGCAGGGGATCGAATGTATGTGTTTGGTGGTCGTGGAGATCTGAATAGCCCATATGATTCTCATGAAGAATTATACTGCCCGCATGTTTATTATTTAGACACTGCAAAGGAGGTATGGGTTGCTCTAAATCCTGGGGGCACTTGGCCAGAGGGCAGACGAAGTCATTCAGCATGTGAGTATCCAGCTCACCAACTTGATTCTTGAATGTTGATTATTAAAGCAGTATTAAAGAATTAATGAATTTTTGATTAAATAAGCTGGAACATATTACGCATCAAATAAGTATTGAGGCACCACTTACACCAGTGACCGGAATAGGTAGAGCTGTTTTGGTCAATGGTGAGTTGATGACTTGGTAATGATCAATGACCCATGTTTAAATAAAAGAAAATAAATTTGGGGCAAAATACTTGGCTGGCAGCAAAGATCACCTTGGTGTTGTGTCTGTTGCAGGGAAGTCGCACACATCTCTTTCTAACACACTGCCGACGACAAAGACAACAGCAAGGTGACCTTTGCTGGATTCCGATGCCATTTCCGCTATGTATTTCGTGTAAGTGTAACTTTTTTCAATATGTCGTGAAAAAATCAAACTAAAAAAACTGTTTTCTAAGATATTGTTTGTTATTTAACTGCATTCTATAAATTGATTCCAGGGCTCCACAATGACTGCATGTACATTTTCGGCGGATTTAATGGCAACAGAATGCAACACTACAATGACCTTTACCGATACTCAATCAAGGATAACTACTGGCAGTATCTGAATGTGGAGGGAAAGGTTCCTTGCAAGAGACGGAGACAGGCATGCTTAGTTTACAAAGACCAGGTTTTCTTGTTCGCTGGCACTAGGTGAATTACTATTTTATATTACATTATAACATTTAATGTTTTTATGAGCCCCTGTAGATATTTGGTAACCATGGACTTATAAAAAAAGTCGGATGTAGTCTCGCTTACAACACAAGTGTGTCGCTCAGAGTCGGCCAGCTCGCTGTACGTACACGCCGACAAGCACACATTCACACATTAGTCGGCCATTAAGCGCACAGGCGTCAACAAAGACGGTACGGTATGCGGAGAAATAAAAAGCTAAACAGCATGTCTTGCGTGGACTGAAGTGACTGGAGGAAAAAAATCCAGGAATCACGTTCCATAGGTAAATTAATAAATAATCACTTATTTGCAGTAACAAAATTAAATCAATCTTCACTCACAAGAACAAAATAATGCATAACAAGTCCAGTGTTGTCAATATTCACATAAGCAAAATTACCCAAAATATGGGAAAATATAAATCGAAAAATGGTCCTATTATATTAATATTATTTCTAAAAGGTCTATCCAATGATACATCTATTTTATATTATGCTCTACCCAAAAGTGTGAGATGTCAATGGATAGATGTTTTAAAAATAATATCAGTGTGACCATTTTTCGATTTATAGACCCATTTGAGAAAAGGAGCGTAAGAACCCAAGAGCGATTCAGAGCACCATCTGTTGGACTTTGTGGAACAGTGTTTTTTTCCTCTCTCATTAAAATATTTTTATTTTTTGACTGTGTTTTATTAGGGTAAAATTTTGGCTAACTTGGCAACCCTAAATTCACTCACTCATAGATATCCGCCGCCAATGCCATTACGGTTCCTCAGTTTTGTCTTAGCGAGACTACGTCCGACTTTTTTTATACGTCCATGTTGGTAACTCATACATAACCAGTGATCAGGATAAGTAAAAGTAAAAAAGAGCTGTTTCAGTTCTATGAAGTCAAACAAATGTTAATATGGACATGCCCCGGAATTCTGACTACAAACAAACCCAGAATTAAAAAGAAATTTAATGGTCTAGCGGTAATCGCGTATCAGAAATAATCATGAAGCTTAAGCTCCATCTGATTTGGTTCCTTAATGTTGAATCAAGCCATCAAATAGTCTCGACCTATAATGTATGAACACTCGCTCATAGTAATTTTAGAATATGAGTAGACATAGAGGAAGCTCGACGTGACAGGACTTGGGGGAGGAGGAGTTGGGTACTAATAAATATATTTAAAAAAAACTAAAAAACACGCTTTTAAAGCACATCAAACTAAAAAGTTAAAAATAATTCTTAATATAAGCTGAAAATAATAATGAACAAAAAATACTAGTATTATTGTGAAAAAGCGTGGGGCACTCGAAATTATTACATTGTCGCTGATTCTTGATAAGTGTACAAAGTTTGAATTGAATCTGTCCGTTTAAAGTGGGTCAAAATCAAGTCCAAAGGAGTCGGTTACATACAAACAAACAAACATACAGGTGAAGCTAATAAAAGCGTGATAAGCGCCCCACGCTTTATCACAATAATACTAGTATTTTTTGTTCATTATTATTTTCAGCTTATATTAAGAATTATTTTTTACTTTTTAGTTTGATGTGCTTTAAAAGCGTGTTTTTTAGTTTTTTAAACTATATTTATTTTTTAGTTCGATTTATTGTTATTTTTTTTTTTTAACTGCTCGAGTGCTCGAGCCGGAAAGTAAGTAGACGGTACGCATGCGCAGACAGCGTGATTGTCTCACTTGCTCTCACACAGAGGCTGTGTGAGGAAATTATTTAATCCTGGCGATCCTAATCAGGATAATGAGATAAACTTATGAAATTATTATATTGCCGCTGATTCTTGATAAGTTTACAAAGTTTCAATGAAATCTGTCCGTTTAAAGTGGGTCAAAATCAAGTCCAAATTACATACAAACATACAGGTGAAGCTAATAAAAGCGTGTTAAAAATGTGTCAAAAATAGCTCTACCTTATCCGATCACTGCTCATAAATAAGTCACGGCTTGGGGGGTGGCAGTTAGCAAACTAGAAAATGAATACTGGATGAAGATGAGAAAAAGAGGAACAAAGTATGGATTTATTTTATCGTAGAAGTCGGAGAAACCAGTAGGTAACAAAGATTCCTTAGCGCTAGAACACTACCTTCCATCTTACTTCTTATTATATCCTTCACCCAGTATTAATTTTCTAGTTTCTTAATAAGTCTTTCAAAACTTTTCAATGTGATTTTGAATGTGAAATTGTGCTTTTCAGTAATTTCTTCTTTTCTGGTGAGTTCTCGTGCTTGAGTCTGGACCATTGGTTTTTCCTTTTTATACATTATGATGAAGAGGCAACTGATGCCATTTTAATACATGTTAATACACCAGTGCAAGTATAACTATAAACGTGAGCTATATCGAAATAGACAAGCGGGGTCAGGCAAAGACCGCAAAGACCCTGCGTCACCTTCGTCACACTGTGATACTGTGGCGCATGGCCTTTGCGTGCGTGTTCGGGAGGTGGGAGGTGGGCGGGACGTCACTCCCTCCGCAACTTTCTCTTTCCTCTATGGTCATCCCGATCTGACGCAAACTGTAATCTCTTGCAGCCCCTGCCCGAAGAACGTACGACCACCACCGCCGACAGAGAACAGTGACGAAAATGAGGAGCAACTAATAGACAACAACGATCTCCATATCCTAGACTACGCGCCGACACTCAAAACACTCTGCATACTGACTGTCCTAGAACACGGCTTGGATCAGACGGGTCTACCGAGAGATGTTATGTAAGTGGCACCATCATAATCATCGGGGGATAATTAAGTGCACTTCAAATATACGTAATAGCATGCTAAATGTCAGGTCAAGTGGTGGGTGTCTTGACCTTTGACCCCTTAAATTAGTTGGTATCGTACTTTAAGTAGCACACACATTTGAAGCTGAATCAATGTATTAGGCTCCTCGGCTGCCGCCTTTGCGAGCTAGCGACCAAACGGTAAATAACGTTTCAGCAAATTGAATCCCTTGAAACTGCAGTAGGACAAAAAAGATAAATGTTTGCTCCTGTATAAGTTAGGTAATTTGAAGTAACCATTCTATAGTACAGCTACTATGTCAATAGATCAAGTTCAACGCTATTTGCATGTGACATCATACAGCAAATTTTCCTATTTACACAATACAAATTCATGCGCCTGCTATTCAACTTGTGACCCTGGCAGTTAAGTAACCAACCATTTAATTTATACACTAAATTAGTGTGCGGCCCGGCTCAGCTAATTGCCATTCTCACTAACCCTTATTTTGATGCTGATTAGTTCTAATGTGAACGCATTTGTCTATTCCAGATTAGACATCCACACGATGAGCCTTCCTAACCGCATCAGCAGGCCAATCAACCAAGCGGGATGAACTGCAATATCTACTAATCCAGTCATAAATATTTTAACAGATTATATTATTTACCAGCATTATTTATTATTAGCTTATTTGTGGTATTTACATATTCTTTGCAATTATAGTCATAATAACCAATTGTCTTTCAAGAATAAACTTAGGTAGGTAATCTGAATTCACTCTATTGTCTCATTTTGTTAATTCAATCAGTGTACAGTACGATTATTTTTAACTTTATCGCAAGACACTTCTCGGCTTTTTGTATTTTTTTAAAATCGTAAATCAATTAGCAGTTTTCAGATTTTTTCCATAATATAGTATTTATGATATGAAATCGCATAGGCATGCCCTCATGCGGTTTCATAGGCGATATAATAAATAGGCAATATTTTAACAGATCATATAATTTATCTACACGTGTCATAAACCCTCTTTACTGCGTCCAAAAACCGCACGTTACGACCAGCATAATAAATTGGTAAAAACTACTTGGTAAAAACTCATTTCTTATCTTAATCAATTTTCGACAAATTATGATATTCCAATTTCGAACGCAGACGCCCGCCTGCGTGCCGCCCCTAGTTAGTCTGTGAAGTTGGTACTACTGAACAAGCTAAACAACGTTCCTGAACACATCAATGATATCTTTATGATATGTGTGTAAATAAACTAGTGTATGTAACGGTACATAATGAGGCATTAAAACTCGAGTGATATTGTTATGAAACTCGCCTCCGGCTCGTTTCATAATCCCACTCGAGTTTTAATGCCCTCCATTATGTATCAGTCACATAAACTACTATTACCAGCATTATTTATTATTAGCTTATTTGTGGTATTCTTTTCCATTATAGACATAATACTAATAAACTTAGTTAGGTATTCTGAATGTAATGATTCACTCAGTTGTCTCATTTTGTTAATTCAATCTCTGTGTACAGTATGATTATTTTAGCTGTTTTTATGTCACCGTAAGATTGTCAAAACCGTTAGTTTGTAAACTATCGACAAATTGTAAGCCAGACCGACAGGTTTAGAATTTACGTTTATTTTGTTCTTACGTGTCATCCTAACACAAAGACTATTCGTGGCTTCGCTGCGCTCGCCCCTTCCAGTCTTCACCTAAAAGCTACCACAGTGTTTGCCCTGGCATTTCCTTTCCAATTCAAGTTTAAAGCAGTTCACAATTTAATGTAGTGAGTAGTATGGCACAGGTTACAGTTAATCGATAGTTTGTTAACTAACGAGAAAAAAAGCGTTAGATTATAAACTACGGTTTTGACGATCTTACGGTGACATGCGCTCTACATGATACGCGCCTTCATATAAAAACCCGTAGAAGCACCCGCGTGGGCGTTGTACGCTACAGTAGTGCAGCTTTGGGAGACGGACATTTTACGAATCCTCCCTTTAAAAATGACAGACAAGATATGAATCTACATATATATATTACTCATCTTCCTTGACTACATGTTTCTTTCGCTCTGGCACGTGCGGGACCGCCCCGGGCTTGCTGTGCGCTCGTCTGTTCGCCTCCTTACGTTTGTTCTTGGCGCGTATTGTCTGCAGCTCCTGCTGGGAGTTGAGGATGTGTTTGGGCACGTGCCGGTGGCGCGCGATGCGTCGGATCTGCGGGTGCGACGCGAACTTCTCCTTCAGCGCCTCGGAGTAGTTGAGCGCTGTGCGTTCTCTCGGTTTGAGCTGGAATTTTAGAAAAGATGCAGAGGGTGGTATTTTAAAGTCAGACGTGGGCCTCAGCCACGCGGTGTGGCAAAAGGTGTGACGCTATTTTTGATTTGTTTTAATGACAAGGAGGATAAAAGAACATAAGTACATTTCTTTGGTATTTGGTGTTAGCTATCCATTTCATTATACATACAAGATCTGACTTAGGAAAAAGACATCAATCAGAACTGAGATAACTGGTAATATTTGTATTTTATCAATTGCATCCCATTTGGCTACTATCCGACAGCAAGGCAGTTCTGCAAGCCCTTCAAAGCAACACCATCACCTCCGGGCTTATATACAAGTGTCACCAAGCCCTGTCAGAGGTCTGTAACCACAGTACTGTTACCCTGCCGTGGATAAAGGGACACAGTGGCTCCCGCTTCAACTGGCACTGGCAAGGTTGTGTTCGGAAGACGTTGGAGGGACCAGAACCCCTTATACCACTGCCATTCAGCTGGTTGAGGAAAACCCTAAGACAGCACACAAAGGTAACTTACCAACTTTATTGGTCAACCTTGAATACCTGCAAGCAAGCCAGACAGGCCCACCCGATGATCAGACCCAGATCATCACATAAGCTTCTGAAGCTAGATGTTGCAGCTCCGCTTGGTAACCGGAGCGATGCTAGGTGTAACAGACAGCCCACTGTGCAGAGCCTGCATGGAGGTTGAGGACATCCACCCACATCCTACTGGAATGTCCCGGCGTGGCCATCTACCGCAACACACCTAGGGTTGCCGAGGTCGGTCCAGGAAGTCGTCGGCAACGTCAAGGGTTTCGCTAGGCTTCCTACAGAAGCTGGGTTGGCAGGAGTAATGCCCCCAACCCATATCACGCAAAATTTAAGATGTCGAGTTACGGAAAAGTGGCCCGCGTTTCCCATTTGGTGCATCACAATGAAGCTTAGGCAACCATCTAATGATTTAATGTTATACCTTTAGATACTCAAATGAGAGTGGGTTGATGTTTTGTAGTCAGTTGAGATTCGCTAAGGGAATAGCTGCTACTGACCCATATAGGTCGAGAGAGCGAGATAGGGAGGGGAACCACATTCCTCGCGGGTGCCAAGTTAACTTTATGGCCTAGTACTTGCTGCAATAACTTACCACGCCTAGTTTTTCTGAAGCTCTAGCCTTCCACATCCGAATATTCATTTCATCTGACCCACTCAGGACATACTTGTTGTCAAGTGACCATTTGACACACGTCAATCTCTGCATCCGTTTTGTGTGGTACACATCTCTAGAGTGTCCCTTGAGGCTCTCGAAAATTCTGATGGTCTTATCGTAGCTGCCTGATACAACCTCACGACCGGTTGGTGAGTAGTCAACGTCTATGACAGCAGATGTGTGGCCAACCTGTATGTTGACCGGTTGCTTTAGCTTGCGGACATCAAATGTGTATAAGCTGGAACATAAATATGCATAATTAGTTAAAAGATTTTCTGCTCTAGCTTCGTAACTCCTATTTAGAGTAAGAAAAAATTTAGTCTCCAGTACAATGAAGACTACATGTACATACTTGTAGTCTTCATTAGCCACAGTGAAGATGAACGCCTCCATGGGGTTCCATGCCAGCGTGTTGGATCTCAACTCCATGATCAGTTTCCTCAATGGCCCAGATTCTCGGCAGTCATATAGTATTATGCTTCTATCACTTGCACAGGCTGACAGAAGATTTGTCTCCACCTTGAATGAGAACGGGCAAAAAAGTGAATGAGAAAAAGTTTCAAAGTGGCATCATGGAAATATGACGAAGTAGTTTTATTGAAATCAAATCAGACCTTACAGTTTTACAGGTTCTCACCTGGTTAAAAGCAACGTGATGTAAACTGTCTACACCCCATTTAAAAACCTTCACAGGTTCATTCCTAGTATTCACCCATAGCTGGCAATGCTCTCCGCATGTAGCAAACATTGGTTTATTTCTGTGATGTGTCACACCACTCACTACAGATAAACTGAGCAATGTGTTAGTTGGCTCCTCATCAACTTCAGTAAAAGCCTCAGCTTTCCAGGTCTTGATAGTTTTGTCGTCACCAACACTTGTGAAGAAGTCTCCATTGGGTGTGTAGCAAATTGATCGCACCCACCCTTCATGGGCTATGAAGTTTCTTGTGCATTTCCTTTGAGCGAGGTCCCAGAGCCGAATCTCTCCGTCGAAGGCTCCGCTGGCGAGTACGGCTAGGCGGCTGGGGTGCTTGGCGAGGGAGGACACCCCGTCTCGATGTCCATCCAAGTTACCGATAAAAGGTTTGGCAAAAACTCGCTCGAGTTTCACCGCGTTTAGGGCCCTCACGTACTCGCGAGGCGCTTCTAACGGATGGAGACTGGGATCGTAATTCCTAGGCACTAAATACAGTCAAGATTATCAATAAAATTATACAAACATGGAAAATCAAATAAAATAGGGCTCCAGAAACTTACATTTGTGGATGTCTCGTTTGGTGGCACGAAGATATTCATCTGGGTTGCGGCTGATGACTTTTATTTTAACGTTGGACATGTTGATTTGTATTTATGAAGTTTTCTTTTCAATGTACATAATAAATAAAATGGAATTCAGATTCTAATTTAGATTACCAAAACAAATAATCATGTGTGGCTTTGACTTCGCAACGAAAACATAACCTCAAAACTGAACGACTTACGACATGTTCTATTTTTTTATTTTTTTTTTGTATTTTATGGCCTGGTTGCAAAGACATTTGGGCCACGTCTTTAATTTTAAGTGTTTTAGTTACATTACATATGTGACAGTTCGAATCGATATCACGTCAGTGTTGCCAGTGGCAGATGATCAAATGTAATATGGGACAGCTCAAAAAGTAACAGTTTCACGAGAAATTACATTATACTACTTTAAAGCCAAATCAAGAATATAAAAACATCGCGGAACATGTTGCGGAAAACCTGTGAAACTATTTTCTTCAACTTGCAACACTTTCTTTAAAAAGTAATAATGTTTCTTAAAAAAAAAAAGTAACTTATGTCTATGTCATCTGTCGATTGCTGTCAAAGTAGGGCGTTGATTGTGCATGTTATATTTCTTTTGTTTTGTGAGTGAAAATGCCGAAAACTATTAACAGTGGCGTAAGAAAAGTTATTCACACTCTATCGAAATATTTGTCGGATAGAAAGTCTGAAGGATTGGACTCTATTCCTCTAAATAACATCACCAGCCTTGTTCTCAACATGACTGATAGAAAAATATTTTTTATTAAAATATTTTTTTGAATTTAGGCATTGCTTCCTTAATGAAAATACAAAACGAAGGAACGTCAACTGTATTTTCTACGCCTAAGAAAAATATACCTAAGATTAAAAATAAAATCAATCTGGATGATTTTGGTTTATGTGCAATTAGGCACGTCCGAAAAGAAGTGCCGAGTTTGAAACGGCTGCTTGCAGCTCTTAAAGAATCCATAAATTTTGTTGGCGGTAGAGAATCTCTTCGTTTACTTCTACACAAATTAGGTTTGTAACGTAACTATATAATAACCACAAATATTAATAATTATATCGTCTTTACAATACTTTTGCTTACGATCTTGATTTATATACAAGAAGCTGGTAATCGACTGAGCTCGAGGACTGAAGCTCGACGAGGTGCCGTCCGCCGGAAGGGGCGGAACCACAATCGTTTCGCTCCATTCTCGACTCGATGCGCGCGTGTTAAGGTTGAGCAACCCTCACAATTATCATTCGTCAGCACTAAGTCATCATTCTAAAATGTAGAACGTACGTCATAATCTAAATTGTCAACGCTTCACTATTTTAGATATAAATATCATTGTATTTTAGATTTAATCTTTATTGTCTTAATAAACCTAGTGGAAACTCTGTCCGTTTAAATAAATTATTTTTATTAATTCCTCCGCCACACCCAACTTAATTGGCGCAGCCGGTAGGATTTCAACAGTTGAATCCATATTCATCGTCCGTTTCTACGGTTAAGTTGAATCTACCGAACAAATAAATATATTAAGAAGAGGCGAACGTAGTTCCTGAGGAGTCAAGCGGCGACGTCACAGGAACGAGACCAGGACCAGGACCAGGACCAAACATCGGACCAGGACCAGGCCAGGAGAGGATCAGGACCAGAGAACACTTCGGCAAACAAGCAATATTCCGAAAGGACATGGGAGCGACGGGATTGTGAGTACACCTTTTCACCATTCCTTATCATTCCGTATTTCCTTCCATTCATAATATCTATACGTGTTGTTAGGAATTAGAAAACGTCATAACAAAGTCGTGTAGGTAGGCTGTTATTTGGGAATTCACATTTTCTCGAATAACAATTTAGATAGTGTAAGTAGTCAATTTTAGAAGTCTTTAGTTTTGATAGGTTTTTTTTCTCATCGTTCAAGATGGATAATATTGTGAGAGTACCCATGGAAATGGTCAAGATCATTCCAGTATTCGATGGGGACTCCAGATTATTACCACTGTTTGTTAAGAAATGCGATTACATCCTAAACACTTTCCAAGGGGGAAATTTGCAAAACGAGTAGTTGTTCCATGTTATAACTAGTAGGCTTTCGGGGGAAGCAGCTAAACTAGTTGGGGAATGAGAAAACATTAATACATGGGATGAGTTAAAACATTTATTGGGCCAAAACTTCGGCGATCCAAGGTCCGAAGAATGTTTGGCCATGGAACTGGAAGCATTAAAACGAAATAGAAACGAGCTAAAACTTCGGCGATCCAAGGTCCGAAGAATGTTTGGCCATGGAACTGGAAGCATTAAAACGAAATAGAAACGAGGGTTATTGCGATCTTTGTCACAGAATCCAACATTTGAGAAGTATATTATTCGCGAAGATTAATGAAATCATCAGTGACGTGAATTTACGCCAAGCTAAACACCACATTTACGATAATATGTCGCTGAATGTTTTTCTTTTCAATTTGCCGGCTTACTTAGTTAGGCTAGTACGCTTGCGAAATGTTACTACCCTGGAGGATGCTTTGAAAGTGGTATTGGAGGAACAAAACTTCCAAACAGTTTACGATGCAAAGAACGGTCCGCGATTCAATCCAAACAGGAATGGACCCAATAACAGTTCAAGTAGCAATCAATCAGTAAGGCCAAATCAATCCGCTCAATATAACCCTCCACGGTACGACAACTCACAACGAGTACCAGGTGCACATGCACCTAATATTGCATCTACTCACATGCAAAACAGTGCGCAGAACTCGACAAATAATTCATTCCAATTTAGAAACAATAGACAGCAGCAGTCTAATAATAGATTTAACGATAACACTTATAATAATTCGCCGCGTTTTAATAAGTCAGTGCCACCGACGGTACAAGCGCAGCGTCAGCACTATGCGGACAATGCTCCGATGCAATATCATGCGTCACCTATACCTTCGGGGTCAAACACCGATGTTACGATGCGAACAGCGAGTTCTAGACGTGTTAATTACACAGAAAATAATAACGATGTTCAACCGTGTAACTCGCAACAATGTACGAAAGACAGTCAAAATTCTGTCTCGTACAGTGAGCCGGTGGGAAATTTTTATACGGAAGCCTCCGAGATAGGGAACGTATAAAACTTAATTGTCATAAGCTTTTGAACTTGCCTCATATTCGCATACCAGAACTAGATGCCGTTTTTATGATAGATACGGGCAGCACCCGATCATTTATTACTCCGAAAGTGGCAAACGAATATTACGCAAGTTATAAGCAGAAAGAGTCTTTCGAAGTCATTAGCACCCACGCATCAAGCAAACACAGTGAGGTAGCCTACATTGACTTGCCAAAGATATTTAAATGCAGCCATAAACATAAGTTTTATATTTATTCGGTTGATGAACGGTACGATGGTCTAATAGGAAGTGATTTATTGAAACAACTCAATGCCAAGATCGACATGAAATCTCAAACTTTGTTCACGGACTCTAGTAAAATACCTGTCATTTACTCGCCACCCACGAGAGAGATGTATAACCTACCTCCTCGATGCGAAATGAGAGTCAAATTACCAGTCAACTTGTTAAACGGAGAGGGTATTCTAAATTATACCCAATTCAATAATGGAGTGAGAATGCCGGCCGCTATAGTAAAATGTACTAACGGTTACGCAACGACAGTAATTCAAAATCCAACCGATTTACTTCAAAAAATAACAGTTACGGCCCCGTTCAAGATAGAGTTATTTCAACAACAATCACACAACGTCAACTCAACATCTCTGAATCCAACAGGAAGCTATCAGGACGTCGAGAGATTACTAGACGATAATTTAGATAGTAAGCTTAGGTTAGACCATATGAACGAGGAAGAAAGAATGATGATAGATCAAACTTGTAGAGAATATAAAGACATATTCTATTGTGAAGACATACCTCTGTCTTTTAGTAATCAGGTGAAACATAAAATCAGAACAAAAAATGAGGATCCAATTAATTTAAAGGCACACAGACTACCCCCAGTCCAGACACAAGAGATAAAAAGACAAGTAGGAAAAATGCTACGAGATAATATTGTGCAAGAATCACACTCGCCTTGGAGCGCCCCAGTACACCTGGTGCCCAAAAAGTTGGATGCATCAGGGGAACAAAAGTGGAGAATGGTAGTCGATTATAGGCGTTTAAACGATATCACTACTGATGACAAATACCCTTTACCAAACATCAATGATCTTTTTGACATGCTTGGGAAGAGTATGTATTTCACTACGCTAGATCTCGCGAGCGGATACCATCAGATAGAAGTAGAAGAGGAAGATAAATCAAAAACTGCTTTCAGCACACCATTCGGGCATTACGAATTCAATAGAATGCCGTTTGGGCTTAAAACTGCTCCTGCGACCTTTCAGCGAGCAATGGACAACGTTTTAAGAGGGTTACAAGGTTTGCATTGCCTTGTTTACCTTGATGACGTCATTATCTTTTCAAAAAGCTTGCCAGAACACATAGAGAAATTAAAAGTTGTTTTTGATAGATTCCGCCAGACTAACTTGAAAATTCAGTTAGATAAATCTCACTTCCTTAGGAAAGAAGTCTTGTATTTAGGACACACAATCACGAACGAGGGTCTTAAACCAAATAACGACAAAATAGAAGCAGTACTTAAGTATCCAATTCCCCAAACAGCTACAGAAATTAAAAGTTTTCTAGGGCTGATAGGTTTCTACAGGAAGTTTATCAAAGATTTTGCCAAAATCACGAGACCACTCACGGCATGTTTAAAGAAAGGGAAAAAGATCGTGTTAAATGAAGACTACATAAATAGTTTTGAACCTTGTAAGAAGCTGCTAACAAACGCACCTCTTTTACAGTTCCCAGATTTCGAAAAACCATTTGTAGTGACCACCGATGCATCCAACTTTGCTATCGGGGCTGTCCTTTCACAAGGCACTATAGGTTCAGACAAACCTATAGCATATGCTAGTAGGACGTTAAGCGATACAGAGAGTAGATATAGTACGATCGAAAAAGAACTTTTGGCGGTAGTATGGGCCGTAAAACATTTTAGACCGTATCTTTACGGTAAGAAGTTTGTTATTTACACTGACCACAGACCTTTGGCATGGTTGTACTCACTCAAAGAGCCAAACAGCAAACTCACACGTTGGCGCCTACGATTAGAAGAGTACGATTTCGAGATTAAGTATAAGAAAGGGCAGCAAAATACTAATGCTGACGCCCTTTCTCGAGTTAGGATTAACGCATTAGAGGACGACTTAGATTCAATTTTAGTAAATGTAGATGCAGACGAGAACCGTGTCCAGGAAATTATTGAAGAATTGGAACGAAATGTGACCGTTAGAAAGCCTAGACCACAGGTAGAAATAATGGATATTTCAGATACTGAGAGTGTTAAAACACAAGCGATAGATTTTTCTGGCTCCGAAAGTGACAAAATGGAGATCATAGAAATTTCAGATTCAGATGATGGGGCAACTGCAGACTCAATCTCTAATAGGGAACACGAAGGAATCCCTATTCTTAATGAGGCAATTGATTGCAAACCGAAACAAATAATAGTACACACGTGGTTTAGGGATAATTTCTCCGTAAACAATATTTCTAATAAAAAACAAAGAATTTTAGAAGTCTTTATGCCCGTCAATAATGAAATGTTAGTAAAAATCATTTCAGGAAACTTAGACGAAGAAGACGCAAAAAATACAACTTTGAAATAAGTCAGTTAAAAAAGGAAGAACATTCAGTCGAACGAAAAGTATCCTTAGTAGTTAACGCTTTAGATAAATTCACTAATCTATCAGATAGTATGAATTCAAATATTAAATACTTAGATAACAAAACAGTTGAGATTCAATCACTTCTTGAAACAGAAAGCCGACGTTATAACATTATTACATTAATGAATAACTTGTACCAAATTTCCAATAACTTTCGTACTATTTATGATTTCATTCAAGAAACCGAGACCGCTATTGCCTTCAGCAAGTTGCATACCCTACATCAGTCAATATTAAATTCCACAGAGCTTATGCAAGTCCTTATAGAAATTGAGAAACATGATAATTTAATTTACCCGGTAACAAGGGAAAACCTAGTTAAGTTAGAACGTAATATTTTGTTAAAATCATACATTGACTGGAATAAGTTAGTTTTTGTATTAGAAGTACCGCTAATAGAACCCAACACGTATATATACTATAAAATAATTCCCATTCCTATATACAATCCCTTAAACCGAAAAACCGTTACCATCATTCCCAAACACCCCTACCTAATGGTGAATAGGTTGAAATACAGACCCGTAGCTAACCTGTGTGAAGAAGCCGAGGACAACAAGTTCTTGTGTTTGCGAGACGACCTAGCACAGTACCCTACCGAAACCTGCATAGAGGAGATAATGACGCTAAAGGACAACTGCAGCAGATGCCACCAGCACCCTATATACATGGAAAAAGAGAAGATACAGAGGATAGTCGGAAACTGTTGGCTGATATACTCCGAAACAGGACTAATCATCACGGAACACTGTGAAGACGAAGTTTACAAACAGAACATACAAGGGACATTTCTAATATGGCCGAGCCAACACTGCACAACCCAGGTACAAGATGTCGTAATAAAAACACCGACAAACACTTCAACGATCAATCTTCAACTACCGTTTGTACAGATACCAGAAGTACGTCACGGCATCAGACAAGAAGACAAACGACTCAACCTCCGAAACGTGGATTTTAGTGATATCAAAGACATTATCAACAATGCAAAGTTTAGTGTCAGTGAAAGTATTTCAGACGACTATATGTATGTTGTGAAAAACATAAGTGTATGGACAATTTTACTCTATTCTATCATTTTTATTATCTTGTTAACATTTCTAATTAAATTCAAGTTATATACAAAATGTATAAGCCGAAATTCTCCGAATACGTCTTCAACGTCTTCAGATAATTTATCTCTTAAGGGGGGAGGTGTTAAGGTTGAGCAACCCTCACAATTATCATTCGTCAGCACTAAGTCATCATCCTAAAATGTAGAACGTAGGTCATAATCTAAATTGTCAACGCTTCACTATTTTAGATATAAATATCATTGTATTTTAGATTTAATCATTATTGTCTTAATAAACCTAGTAGAAACTCTGTCCGTTTAAATAAATTATTTTTATTAATTCCTCCGCCACACCCAACTTAATTCGCGCTTCCGCTGACCGTGAACGCGCGTTTTGGCGCGTGTTTCTTCAACCGGAAGTATAAGCGCTAACATCCGGCCCTCCTGCATCGTGTTTGCCCCGCACACGTCTCTCTAGGGAACTTCTGAAATGTAGAAAACAACATTCTGTTAATAGGGTACTCAAACTATATAGTAAACAACTGTGGAGGATAACCGAGCTTCTGATCCTCTAACAATTGGCCAATCCTGAGCAACAGAAATCTTATTTCCACAATGGATCCGATTTTCCAACTTGTTGAGTACATTCCAACTCTAAGCAATACACTCGTCAAGCCTCCTGGTTTATCGACCCAATGTCGATAAACCAGGTGTCGTGTGTAAATTCCGTCTCCCGCTCAAAATACAATTAGTCAATTGTAGTGATGACCAATCGTTCAGACCAAGCACGGAGATCTCGTGTACACAATGGATCCTATTTTCCAACTTGGAGTAAGCCACACTAATCTTCAAGTCTGCCGGTTTATCGATCCAGTGTCAGTTGTGTAAACCCCGTCTCCTACTTGTATTCAAACTATGTGCAAACAGATGTTGACATATAATTACTTTACTTAGTCACTCTTAATTTTAGTATTCAACATGACATTAAATTTTTTTGGTTCAACTAGGTATATATTGTACCTATAATGTCTGTAAGAAATAGAGAAATATATTTACCACATCCGCTAACATCATTGTCTTCATTCCATTCTGATATCTTTATCCATGGTTTCATATTCTCGATACATGTAACTCCAGTATATTTCTTGTGGGATCGCTCACTGTCCATAATGTCGGCAATGCGATACCTGTCTCGGCCTTAAATTTCCGTCACTCTAAACGGACCCTTAAATAAAGGAAGCAGCTTTGTACTTGCACCTTTATTATAATGACTAGGTATTTTAATGAGCACGAGATCACCAACTTCATACAGCCGTGCCATACTTCGTTTTGTGTCAATTTTTTCTTTTTGTTAATTCGAATTTGATTTGATTCTTGCGTCTATATCTTTTCTCAACGTTGTCATATCAATTTTTTCTTCAACTTCAGGTAAAAATCGGTCACTTTCCATGCGTAGACGATATCCAAAAAAATACTTCACTCGGGACAGCATTGATAGTTCTCTGTATATATAGTGCTATTTATACCTTGCTGTAATATTGCTAGAACTTCGTCCCATTTGTCATATCCAGTATCCACTCCTAATGAACGCAATGCTTCTAGATTGGTTTTATTACAGCGTTCGACTTGTCCATTGGAGCGAGGCATTCCAGTCGAAATAGTGTGTGCCCTTATGTTTTTTGCAGTGCAGTATGATATTAAGCTTTTGACGTAAAGGCCGAGCCAGCATGAGTAATAAGTCGTTTTGGGTTTCCAAAAATTTTAAATAAGCTATTTAACTCTTTTAATAAGCATTCAGTGTAACTAGTTATACTAGTGTTTTATACAGGATAGATAAATACAAATTTTGTAAAAGCGTCTACTAATACGAGAACATGACAATTACCCTTAGTCGACTTTACAAATGGACCCATGTGGTTCATATGTAATGTATGAAAGGGACGCGCGTATTTTGGAATCGGGTGAAGTGCTCCCTCCTTTTTACCGCTTTTACTTTTGTTATAAAGACAGTTTATGCAATTTTTTAAATATTTATTTACTATTATATTCATTTTTGGGAACCAATAATTATGTTTAATCCTTTTAAGCGTTTTATCAGCCGCGAAATGGCCTATTCTGTCGTGATTGTATTTTATTTTCCATATGCAATTTTTGGGAACGAACCATCCACGACCGTGCGTGGTACGCCTATACAATTTGTAACCTAAAACTTCGTATGTATTAAAGACATCTTTATGCGCTTCGGCATCTCCTGACAATAAAATATCTCTAATTCTTAACAATTCCTTATCCTGTTCCTGGGCAGATAAAAGCTAATCTGCTTCAGTTATAGACATGACTATTTCTTGTTGTGAAACCGGGTTTCTACTTAGTGCATCGACGTGTTGCATATGACAACCAGGCCTATGGGATATTTCGTAGTCGAATTTCTGAGTTTGTAACATCCATCGAGCTATCCTGGGTAGTATTTCCCTTTTTCGTGAGCGCATACCGTACTGCGTTGCAATCAGTTATGATCCTAAACCGTCTTCTGAGTAAATATAGATGGAATTTCTGTAATGAAGCAACGATCGCCAGCAATTTGAGCTCGAATGAATGATACCGTTTTTCTTCATTACTGGTTTGCCTGCTATAATAATAAACGGGTCTTTCATCATGTTCATGCACTTGGACCAATATGCCAGCTATCGCATCGCGACTTGCATCGGTGTAAAGGATAACTTCCTTTTCGGAGTCAAAAATGGAATTACTCGTCAACGAGTCTTTAAAGAAACTTACAGCTCGATGATGTTCGTCAGTCCATTACCATTTTCACCCTTTTTTAGAAGTTTTGTTAGTGGGCTACGGACAATTGCGCAGTTTTGAATAAATTTGCGAAAGTAATTAACTACTCCTAGAAATTGACGGAGTTGATGGACCGTTTTAGGCACAGGGAATTTTTTGATCGCGTCAATTTTTTTTGAAGATGGCTTGATACCCTCGCTCTTAACATCATATCCAAAAAATGTAATTGCATTTTGAAATAAAAAGCATTTTTTGAAATTTAGTGTAAGACCGTGTTCAACAAATAATTTAATTACTGATTCTAGTGTCTCAAAATTTTCTTCTATTGTTTTGGAAATAATAAAAACATCATGTAGATAAACAATAACATTACCAAACCTCGTGTTTCCTAATATTATGTTCATAATCTTCTGAAAGATTGATGGCCCATTAGAAATGCCAAATGGCATACGTGAAAATTCATAATGTCCATCCTCAGTGATGAAAGCAGTTTTATCTACAGATTGCTTTTTTATGCCAATTTGATAATATCCGCTTTTCATGTCCAAACTAGAGAACCATCTACAACCTTTTAATCTGTCTATGAGGTCCTCTATCCTCGGCATAGGGTATTTTTCTTTTATTGTTATTTATTTCGGGACCTGTAATCTATACACAATCTTTTATCACATTCCTTTTTTGCTACAAGTAAAACAGGACTAGCATACCCTGATTTACTTTCTTGTATGATTTTGTTTCTTGAAAGATCATCAATTATTTTTCGCAAGATAACTTTGTCAGGTTCAGGCAACCTATATGGTCTAAAATATACCGGCTTTATAGAATCTAACTCTATTTCTAACTCAAAGTCTTTCACCTTACCCAGCGTAGAAAGATCTGAGGAAAAGCTATTAGGATATCTACGAAACAAATAGGGTTTTTCGCGATGACTAGGGTCAACGTTGAGAATTATTCCATCGTTTGTAAATATCGAATAAACTCTTTTGACCTTTTCGAATTTTAGCACATCACCTATTCTAACATACATCATCACTGATGGATCCTCAGTCACATTCCGCCCCACCAGCAATTTACAGCCTGACAAATCATTGACTACATATAGTTTAACGGGATTAAACTCGAAATCATCAATTACTACCGAATTTAATACATAGTCCGTCACTTGATGGTTTGAATACTTGAACTGGCGCTATATGAACTGCTACTATTGTGTTATATAATGTCGATATTGATCGTCTTCTTTTTTTGCTAGAACGTTTATACTTCTTCCTTCCAGCCATGATATTTGAGCTTACGGGGCGGGATTCTTCGTACACTCCTGATGTAATGTAACTATATAATAATCACAAATATTAATAATTATATCGTCTTTACAATACTTTTGCTTATGATCTTGATTTATATACAAGAAGCTGTTAATCGACTGAGCTCGAGGACTGAAGCTCGACGAGGTGCCATTCGCCGGAAGGGGCGGAACCACAATCGTTTCGCTCCACTCTCGACTCGATGCGCGCGCTTCCGCTGACCAACCGGACGCAACCGGAAGTATAGGCGCTAACGGGTTATAAATATAAAAAATGTAGAAATCAAAGGACAATACTTATGTAGCGACATGATATAGTGGCCTGAAGGGAAAGGTACTACATGAAGTCAAGATGCTAAGGGAGAGTGTGTTGACCAATTCTATACCTTGATGAAAGTTATATTCATACTTCGCTCAATCATGCAAAAAATGAGCCCGGCCTATCTAATTCTGTAGCTACATGAATGAATGAAGAATGAATGATGAATGATGTAGCTACAGGAAAAATATACATAATTGTCCATTGGATTCGTCCCGAATGCTTTGTTAATACATAACGAAAAAAAAAGCTGATTTCCATGATGCCACGAATAAAGTTAATTTAAAAAAATGGATATAGAATAAATTATTAATCAATCTAAATGATCCCACCTGTATGTTCATGGACAATGCTAGATAACATTCTAGCCGATTAACAAACCTCCAAGCTCGGTTAATAGAAAACATTAAATTGCAGAATAGCTTACATCAAATAATATTGCCTACCCTCCCAAAGCCACCAAAAGTATGTGGTTGGTTTTGGGTTTTGACCAAGTGCGAGTCAGACTCGCTCATGTAGGGTTCCGTTGTAGCAAGTAATTATGTGACTAGATGTTTGTGTTATAACTTTGTTTTTCATAGTGTTTGTACGAATGACAAATTTATCTTTGCGGTTTTAATAAATGTTTTATATCTTAAAACCTGCTTATTTTATTTTGTTCAATTTTCGTTGAAAGTTTGTATTAAGATTCACAGCATATATTTTTTGTAGATTTTTTACTGTCTTACTTTGTCTCTTCATCAATTCAAGTTGAGGAAAAATCGTTTCAGGAACGTTAATGTCATTTTTAAAGACCTATCTACAGACACTCCACACATTTAGATGTGATGAAAAAGTTTCAGTTCTATCTATAGGATTTATCAAATAATTAAGGGGGGCTCCCCTATCTACATACCAAGTTTTAACTGTGTAGTCCTAATAGTTTCTGCATAAAGTTGCTGTGACATACGGACGGACGGACAGACAGACAGACTTGACGAAACTATAAGGGTTACTTGTTTCTCTACGGAACCCTAGAAAAACAAAACATAATCATAATGTTTTTACTTTCTATATTTTAACTGGACTACAGGTACTTACTTTAGTGGAAGATTATTTCATAATAATAAAAAATCATTGTAGTTAATGTGACTTACATTATGAGAGGCTTTAATATACGAGTGTTTCATAATAACAACACACGAGTATTTTATTGTCTAATTATGTACCGTTACATACACTGTTTTATCTCTACATATCATAAGGTCTCTATGATTGTTAATTTATAGTTATATTTAAAATGTAACTTCTAATAAGTTCGATTTAAAAAATAAATTCGACAATTAGCGAAGCGGCCAATTTGCATGGATATACTATACTTAGTATTGCTATATATAATAGTAGTTTATGTGACTGCTACATAATGGAGGGCATTAATACTCGAGAGCGGGTTTATGAAACGAGAGATTTAATGCCTAATTATGTATAGTTACATACACTAGTTTATCTACACACATATCATACTCTCTCTTAAATGTGTTCAGGAACCGCATGCTTGACCGGCATTGTGGCTCTGCAGTTGTTTAGCTTGTCCTTTAGTACCAAGTGAGTACCAACTTCACAGACAAACTAGGGGCGGCATGCAGGCGGGCGTCGGCGTTCGAAATTTGAATGTCATAATATGTAGAAAACTACACATTATGTGTAATTTTTCAGATAAGAAAGGAGTTTTTACCAAGTATTTTAACATTATGCTGATCGTAACGTGCGGTTTTTGTACGCAGTAAAGAGGGTTTATGATATGTGTATAGATAAAGTTATTTAGCGCCCTCAAACCAGGTTTTTTATGTTCCTGGTCGGGCTGTATATGGAAAACGTTACTAATACTATATTATGACACTTTATTACATCAAAACTAAAAACCGGTCAAGTGCGAGTCTAAATCGCGCACGAAGGGTTCCGTACCACCGTTCAATGGAAGCGATGGTGTGGAGTGAAAAGTTTGGATTTTACACAGCAAAATATTGTTTACAAAGTTATTGGTGCGGTTACTTTCACACTCCATGTGCGTAACCAGGTGCATCCTTTAGTTTGTATGTGGTATTGTTGTATGGGAGCCCCCTTAAATATTTATTTTATCCTGTTTTTTAGTATTTGTTGTTACAGCGGCAACAGAAATACATAATCTGTGAAAATTTCAACTCTCTAGCTAGCTAGGTTCTTGAGATACAGCCTGGTGACAGACGGACGGACGGACAGCGAAGTCTTAGTAATAGGGTCCCGTTTGGAACCCTTCGGGTACGGAACCCTAAAAATGATTTCTGTCCCATTCATGTCCCAATAGTAAAGCTTCGAAAGAATCGTAATAATTGTTGATTGAATAATTAACTGGTGATGCTGAAAAAGTAAATTTTCTATAAAGACAAGATCAAGCTGCCTATTATTACCGTTGACTATGCTGCTATACTGAGTTCAGCCAGCAAGGTAGCGGCTGTCTAGCAGTTTCTGCTGGTAAGGATTGACAGCACCGCAAGGATCCAGACCGAAGCCAGATGACTTTGGGCTCCAGGTCACATCCGGTAGATTAAAATCCCCAACCAATAAATAGTAATAATAATAATAATGCACACGGTGAGCTGCGAGCTCTCGAAAGCAAACCTACTAAGAAATTAGGTTTGCTTTTCCGAGTTTACAAAATATGGCATGTATATATTAAGTTTAATTATTCAGCTAGTATTAATGTTACATATTTAAGTGCATGTTGTAAATATCTAATTATAGATTTGTTTATATAAAAATAATGTTTTGAATTAAGTTAAGTTAAGAGTTTTATATTAATTATAGCTAAGATAAGAAAATATAGTCATTCCAACATTGCCTGAGCCCGGGTAAAGCTCTACAATGTTACCACGGGGCGGCGCCAGTGAAATGGGGTTACATTTTCCTCCATGACAAAGACCAGATCATTTAAGTCTACATTTGAAGCATGCTGATACCACTTATTATGTGTTTGCAGGTTAGTAAGGTATTAATTGTGTCAACGTAACCAGATTGATTGCGAAATTTTCTGAATCGACTGAAAGCGTAATAAACGTGACATTTTATTGTCCTTCCTAAAAGGTTCAGGTAGGGCCCCAAAGGTTGACCGATAATAAAATCACCTGGGATTAGAACGTCTAGGTCACAAGGTCGTCTGACAGAGGTGTCAGTGGGCGTGAATTGAGAATTGACTCTACTTTAGCTAAAAGCGTCGAAAGCTCTTCGAAAGTTAAAATAAACTCACTCATTTTTTTATTTCAAATACACTTTTACAAGTTAAACACTTACTTAAAACGTTTACGTCTCATACATGTATAAAAATAAAAAAATAATCAAATATGATCAACTAAACTAATGAGTACAAGACTGATTAAGGTTTCAGTTTGAAAAAGGAAATCTCCCTTTCAAGTGGTGATTCATGGCTGAATCTCGCACAGGAAAAGGAGACTCCATAAACTCTACCAGTGCTTCGGATATAGGTACGCCCGTCAGAGAAGATAGCACCAAGAAACTTTACGGAGATGTAAAATTTTCTCTCTCTCTCTCCACTTCCCCCCGGACCTCGATTCGAGTAGACGTGCTCTAAAACTGTATTAAACGTTATTAAATTAAATTAAATCGTCAAAAACAAAAATTAAATAGTGCGTAAATATTAGGAGTGCAGTAACCACAGGAGCCACTTGTTGTGCGGGCACGCGCCATATTGCGCCGCCCCCGAACCCGCCACTACTTCATCAGGCTCCTCCCTGCAACGCCCACCGAGATCTGCTTGTGAGTCACCACCCGCCTCCCGCACCACTCAGCGCGGGCGCACGCTGTGACCGCTTCCAACCACGGCTTCAGCTCCACCCACAGAAGTCGGTGAGTCACCTGAGCTCTTGTGAGCTCTGTGCGCCTGGTATCTTGAGTTGCTGTACACGGGCCGTTAAAGCGTCCGCTCGCTGGTTTATGCTCCGCGGGCCAACTACTCAGTGCCTCTGCTTCCCTGGTACGTACGCGCTGTTAAGATGATTAAACGCACTCCGCCTGCATCGCCCGCTACGACAGCCACCAACAACTCTTCGTCCGCTTCGCCTTTGAAGAAAGGAACTTCTATTGCCCCAAGTCAAGCTGAGGATGGATCGCTCGTTTCCCACGTCACGCTCAGACACAAACAAAACCAAGGTAAACAGTATCTCGATGACCTTAAAGGTGTTAGGGGAGACATACATACCACCTTAGATAGCTACGCCAAGGCACAAGACGAGAAGTTCTCGAAGATCATGAACGTTGTAAAAGAAATTCAGACTCAGAACTCCGAAATAAAGTCCCAGAACGCTGGAATAGAGAAAGCGATCACGTTTCTATCCGAGCAGTACGAAACAATGCAAAATAAATTAGCTACATTGGAAGGCGAAAGAAATAAGGATCACGAATACATTTTACTCCTAGAAGAGAAAGTAGATGAGCTTCAACGGAGTGACCGAAAAGCCAATATAGAGATAAGAAATGTGCCGAAAAAAGCTGAAGAAACAAAAGAAGACCTCATAAATGTAGTGTTGAATTTAGCAAAAACCTCGGACATTAAAATACAAAGGAGCGATATCAGGGATATTTTCAGGACACGTGGCAAGACCGACAAGACTGCGGTCATTACAGAGCTCTCCTCGTCAATTCTTAAAAATGATCTACTAAAGGGAGTAAAGCAATTTAACAAAACTCATAAAAATAACAAACTGAACGCTTCTCATCTAGGCTTTCAAAATAATTCAACATCGGTGTTCGTAGTTGAGCAGCTGACACAAAAAGCAAACAAACTTTATTATCTGGCCCGCGACCTGAAAAAGTCCAATAATTACAAGCATTGCTGGACCTCATATGGGAAAGTTTATATGCGACTGCTGGACGACTCTCCAATTATTAATATTACATGTGAAAAGCAAGTCCATGCGCTATTAAATAAGGCATGACTACCTGCGAATGTTACTCTCGTTAGTTTCAACCTGAAAATAGTTACTACACACACTGCACTTACACTCATCCCAAACACATACGACTACAATCATATCATCCTTTACCATAACACACACACCTACAATTCCCATCTCACTAGACTAATCTGCGTAATTAAAATCACTGATTTTAACTGTCCTATGTCTGTTACGAATCCCCCTATTATTGTTCTTTATGTGACCACCTTTTCAAGCATTAAAACCATCATTATACTCTTCAATTATGACTAATACGGCCCAACTATCTCAGGAAATAGATAACATGCAATTGGTTAAATCGATCAGTTGCAGCCCTGAAGAATGCATCGATCATATACCAAAAAATAAATTATCTTATAGTATAATTACTCAAAATATAAGAAGTGTTCATAGCGACTCGAATATGACAAGCTTTCAGGCTCTCCTATCGATTCTAAAGTATGACTACGACATTATTATCCTAACAGAATGTTGGCTCTCAGATTTGAAAACTCCACCAAGTATGGACAACTACTCGATGTTCTGCACTAAAAGACTTATTAACCAAAACGATGGTGTAGTTGTCTATACTAAACAGAGTCTGATGTGCAAGGTTGAAGAACCCCTATTAATTGACGCATCCTGCCTGACTATTACAACACCTAACATATCCGTTGTGGGTATCTACCGTAGCCCCTCAAATACATGTGCAACCAACTTTATAAAATCACTCGATAATTTAATATCCAATCTCGATCCCTCTACGGATATTATGCTGATTGGTGACATAAACATTGACATTAAACCTAACAATATTGATCGGAACAGCTGCGAATATCTTGATATGACTCTTAACCACGGAATATTCTCAGGGCACACCCTACCTACACGCGACAACAATTGCCTAGATCATATTATGATCAAAACATCCCGACCAGCGTCTGTAGCCGTGCTAAATACATCTATTACCGACCACCTAACAGTTACGCTTAATTTACAAAGACTCCCCGCTTTAGATAAAACACCAAAAACAAAAACTATCACTGACTTCGGAAAAGCCGTTGCAGCTTTTGACAATACTGACCTAAGCGAAGTGTGGCGGTCATCCGACCCGAACGAAGCAGCAGAAAAGCTGGTTGTGACAATATCCGAAATATTAGCCGATAATTCAAGAATGATCACAATTCCGAACAGAAAAAGGGTTAAACAACCGTGGATGACTCCTGGTCTTTTACGATGCATTAGGAATAGAGATAACATGAATAAATCAGTAAAAAAGAATCCTCATAACATAATATTAAAAACCACTTATAAACGATATCGAAACTTCTGTAATAACCTTTTACACAAACTAAAACGCAAGTATGACCGGTCAGAACTAGAAATCTCTCGCAAAAATCCTAAAAAACTATGGAAATCAATCAAAAGAATAGCTAAAATTCCTAACAAAAAGACAGAAGACACAACCCTACTATCTATTAAAACCACTTCTGCAGAATCTGTAGAAACTATCAATGACCATTTCGCGAATGTTGGCAAAACACTTGCTGAAAAGCTCGTTTCTAATGCGCAGTCGTCACACCGGCCCACATCGAAAATTCCTACAACCGTTCATTCTTTCGGTCTTATTGACGTAGACCCAGCTGAAGTTCATTCATTAATAATGAACCTACAGGAAGATAGCGCGGTGGGCTGGGACGGTATTTCAACAAAGTTCGTAAAACTGTCTAGATATGCTTTGGTCCCGGTCTTCTCTCATTTGTGTAACATTTGTTTTTCTCAGGGTGTCTTTCCCAAAGTTTTTAAACGTTCCATCATACACCCGATCCACAAGGGTGGGGACAGAAAGGATATCAACAACTATAGACCCATTTCAGTTTTAACAGTTCTGTCAAAGATACTGGAAAAGCTAATGAACAATAGACTGAAACGCTACTTAGACGACAAAAATCTCCTTTCAGATTGCCAGTTTGGTTTTAGGAATGGAAGGTCAACAGAAGATGCTGTTGCTGCACTTACTGACAAAGTTGTTAATGGTTTAGACAAGCGTCAAAAATGTTTGGGAATATTCCTAGACCTAGCCAAGGCATTTGACACCGTTTCTGTCCCCATCCTTCTGGATAAACTCGAAAGTTTCGGTGTTAGAGGGATCGCACATGAACTTTTTAAGGACTACCTACAAGAGAGACAACAACGAGTCAAGATAGGCCCCCACTACAGTAGTGACAGCTATGTTACCTACGGAGTACCGCAGGGCAGTGTTCTTGGCCCAACGTTGTTTCTCATGTACATCAACGACCTGTGCGATCTCTCTCTGAAGGATTGCAATATTTACACTTACGCGGATGATACGGCGCTTATATTTAATAGTAAGAGCTGGAGTGACGCGATTATCTCTGCAGAGCAGGGACTTCGCTGTGTTTCGGAATGGCTAGAAAGCAATTTGCTCACTCTTAATGTTGCAAAAACAAAAAGTATGTTCTTCTCCATACTTAAATCAAAACTTCCGGCCCTCCACGTCGGATTAAAAGCCCACTCTTGCTCTTACCCGACCAACGCCACTTGCTCTTGTGAGAGAATTGAGAGAGTAGATAAAATAAAATACCTTGGTGTGGTAATTGACCAACAACTAAACTGGCTTCCCCAGATTGACTCAGTCGTCTCACGTGTGAGAAAATTAAGTTGGATATTTAAAAACCTTAGACACGCCATGCCTCCGGATATGCTCAGAGCGACTTACATTGCTCTGGTTCAGTCTGTACTATGTTACTGTGTAACTGTCTGGGGTGGTGCTTGTAAGACGAAGATGTTATCACTTGAAAGAGCCCAGAGATCGCTCCTGAAGGTGATGCTCATCAAACCTTACAGATTTCCCACAACCGATCTCTTTTCCCTTGCTGATGTACTTAGTGTAAGACAACTCTATATACTCCAGTCGGTTCTCAGAAGACACCGCAACAGTGTCAATCCAAGCAATAATCACAAGAGAAGACATGATATAATATTCAAAACACCAAGCTTTGAAACAGAATTTGCAAGAAAACAATTTACCATTCAATCAACACTTTTGTATAATAAGGTAAACAGAATCTGTAGCATACATCCGATGCTCTCGTTTGAGTGTAAGTCCTCAGTATCAAAATTGCTCAAAACCTTGGATTATGCACACACTGAAAAATTTCTAGTTATTGTTAAATAACATTAAAATTGTTAAATAACAATAAATTAAATACTTCACGATAATACGATTTTAACGGACATTTTAGAATTTAAATTATCTTAAATTATTTTTATTCTTATATTTACAGAGACATTTACGACATTTATATTTACATAGAAAATAGATTCTTACATGAACTTACGCAGATAAGACTCATCTCCTCATCCCCTGTCCCTTACACATATACACACAATACACACTACATCTCCTTCAGACACTCACAACACTCACATCTTCTCTCCCACTCACTATAGGTATACACTCTACATAACAACCCCAATTTAATATATACCCAAAATTATTAGCTTGTAAGAATATTTGATTTTAAATCTTAATGCATAGTTATTTAACTAAACTAAATGTATATTACTGTAATATTTAATTTTATTTTATTAATTTAGAAAAGTCTGTCTACTTGCCATTATTCATCAAATTAAAGTGTATCACAATGGGAATTGCGGGGTACTTGTCATACAGATTTTATAAATCTAGTACAAGGCCCTATCGTATATTTTGTAATTGATTTCAATTTTTGAATAAATGATTTTGTATTTGTATTTGTATTTTAATATTGTTAATTTTCGTATTTGTTTTGATCATGCTATGTACAATAAATAAATAATCTTATCTTATGACAATATTATCAAATTTTATGATAATATTCTTACATCGTATCCATAAGTGCCAATAAAATCTCTCAAAATAACGATCTAACAAAATAAATAAATGAGAACAAAGACAAGCTGTAATGTAACCATAACTTATGAGAAACCAGATTGGACCAGTCCCCCCAAGCAGCACCGAGTATGACTTATGCACCAGCCATCACCCCCACTCGCCATATTTGAGGGAAGGAAGGAGGAAGCAACCTGCTACACAGAGCCGCCGTAAGAAAAGACATTTTAGTGAGCATGATCATAAACTCGTCATGCTCACTATAATAAATAGTGTCCCCTAGCTCCCCCTTGAGGAGGTTTTTTGTACTTTTGACAGCAGCTTTCACTAAACCTGTGTTGAGTAATAATGTATGCGATGTATTTGAGTAATAATGTATTATTACTCAAAGACATCGCATGAGATAATCACGCATAGTCAAAAACGAAATGTCAGAGGTTCAGCTGGTTATTTAGTTAATCATCACCAAGGTATTTCATAATGATAATTACTAATACTAAACCAGTGCATTCAAGGTATGTGACAAGGCTGTTTTAATTGAGTCTCCGTTTTTAATATGTGTTCAAAGTAAGTATTATCTAGGAAACAGTACGTAGACTGGAGGGGAAGCGGCTCAAGAGAGTAAAAGAGATGCATGCGTGGGCGAGAGAGAGAAATGGTTGCCTAGCTCAGAGTGGCTTGGACACCGGGAGGCCCCCAGATATGTATATGAACTAACACGAAGACTTCGCGGGATTCGCTGCGCTCGCTCCATTTAGTCTTCACCTAAGCTGAAGGCTTTGCACTAAATTATTTCTTCGTTCAATGAAGGTTCTTATTCAACCATGGTTGATCGGTTGGTGGAGTAATCGATTCTGCGATGTTCCCTCGACGTCACTATCGATTTGATCTAGAGTGATTATAGTTCATAGTCATTCAGCTTGAGTTATTATTAACTATTTCTATGTGGGTATTAGCCTGTCTTTCCGTATGCATGAAATAGTGACACGATGTTTCAATTGATTTTGTAGGCAGGTAATTAATCGATGAATTATTATTAGATAGTTACCTACCTTAGTTAAAAAAGGCTGTGGCGCTCCGGTTGTGACTCTGCCTTCAGTGAGAGAGGTCACGGGTTCGAACGCCGGCCGGGGACAAAGAAAATTAGATGTTTTAAATGCGGTTTTCTCTAAAGGCAGTAGACTTTTCTGAAATGGTTCTTAGCCATGTTTTACTCAAATCGGTTCACTGGTTAGTGAACTGGTTAGTAAGTTATCAGCTTAACAAGGAAACAAGTCAGGCAAATTTTAGACTTAAAGTTTCATTTATTGTGCCAGGGTATTTCATTTTTTTATTTTTAGTTATATCCCTTGCAGATGTCAGAGGTAGCCCAAGGCGGTGCCACCGTGTTCACCGAGCTGGGCTTGTCCGTGGGTCCCATGAAAAACGCGGCCGCGTTCTGGCTGAACCTGCTGACGTCGGGCGAGGGCGACCTGTCTACCCTGCACGCCGCCTGCCCTGTGCTGCGCGGCTCCAAGTGGGGTGAGTCTTTTAGCCAGTAACGTCAGAGCAGCGACCCGATGTCGACAGACGATTGTCGTGCTTATATTCTGAGAATCCTGCAAGAGGCGCATAAGCAACGGTCTGTACGAAATATATCAGACCTCTAATGGAGAGTCTCAATTCACCCCAATGAGGAGATTTTTGACAAAAATACAGCATCAAGACAGCTCGATAGATGGCGTTAGATTCCATGCAATCACTACCAATATTTCAAAGGCTTGTTTTATCAAAGTGTCCTACAACTTCGTTTCGTTCGTTAGTTTCGTTCCGGGCTTTAATCCTATTGTCCATACTACTAATTTTAATCTGCCGAAGATTTTTTATTTTTCAATCATGTCTGTAAACTGTTCAATGTTGCTTGCATATTCTTAAAGGTTTCTAAAAATGTATTTTCCCGACTTACAGTATGCAACAAGTGGCTTCACGAAGGAGGCCAGGAGCTGCTCATGCAGGCCCTGCAGCACTGTATACCAAGAAGAAGGATTCATCAGGAAGACACCCAGACCAGTGCCCAAGACATCCAGGTAGTCAAACTTGATAGTGCGTCTCTAGTTACGACCTTGTGCCGGTAGGGTGGTTTGTCGTAACGTCTTTTTTAACACCCTTGCTCGTAAAGCTGATGTAATTCCACCGGTTTTAAATATGTACAGCGGGTCATAAAAAACGCGTGTGTTACCAAAGCAAATAGTTAAGTTATAGTCCATACAAATTCCATAACAGTATTATTTGCCATTTCAAATATGGAACTGATCGCCGCCGCACGACTCCAGCTAGTGAGCAGCGCGCTGTTGCTATTCAAATTTCGAACTAATCGCCGCGCGGCGCCAGTCAGTACAGTAGACAGTGTGCATTCACAGATTGAGTTTATTTAAAATAAAAAAAATAAACAGTTCATTCGGTAATTTAAAAACTTGGCAGAGCATTCATGCTCTAGCGTCTTTGCCAACATTTTCCGCAGCCACGGCGGAAAATAATCCTCGCGCCATTTTTCTCAAATTTTCTTTTCTTTGTACTTGTATTGTGAATATCTAAAAATGACAACTTTCAATAATGAAGATGAGCAATATATTACTTCAACTCCACCGGATATACTAACAGAAGCGCGAACCGCATGCGACAGCTTGCTGCCGTCAATATCCAAGGACAGATACATAACCACGTATGAAAATTTCTTGAAGTGGAAAAACATGAAAAATGCCGTCATTTTCCGAAAATGTAGTTTTGGCGTATTTTAATGAACTAGCTAGTAAATATAAGCCTAGCTCGTTGTGGACAACATATTCTATGCTGAAAATTACCCTCAAGATGAAAAATGGTGTCGATATTAATGTAGATACAAATCTCGTTGCATTTTTAAAGAGACGCTCTGAATAAAGAAAAAATCTAAGGTACTGTCATCAAATGACGTCGAAAAGTTTCTAAAAGATGCTCCAGATAGCCAGTACCTGGCAACAAAGGTTAGTTTGCCTCCTTATTTTATGTATTGATCTACCTACTGTACATACTCTTTTACATATTTTTTAACGACCGTCTGTAAGCTAAGTACCTATACCTTATCTAACACATTTTTATTTCTTTTCAGGTTGCGTTAATATTTGGTATTCATGGTGCATGTAGACGGCAAGAGCTTCACAATATTACCACAAAAGACATTAAAAATCAAGGCAAAATGCTTTTAGTTAAAATCCCAAACACTAAAAACAAAATACCCCGATCTTTTATTATCGACGGCCCATTTTATGACGTGGTCAAAAAATATGAAGCTCTGCGTACGACTAAGACAAAAAATAATAATTTCTTTCAGAATTACCAAAAAGGTAAATGTACTGCGCAACCTATTGGCATAAATAAATTCGGTGCCATGCCAAAGGAAGTCGCCAAGTTTTTAGGATTGCCGGATGCTGATTGTCATACAGGGCACAGTTTCAGAAGAACGTCAGCTACATTACTTGCTGATTCGGGAGCTGATATATTGACTTTAAAGCGGCATGGCGGTTGGCGTTCTAACGCAGTAGCAGAATCTTATGTAGAAGATTCCATCCAAAACAAAGCAAATATAAGTGCCAAAATAACTCAGACAATAAATTTGGAACCACAATCGAAGAAGTTTTGCCCTTCTACTGATGATCCTTTTTTATTTACAACTAATGACGAATTACAATGCTCTTCTGCCGCCTTTCATGAAGTTTCGTCGTCTCCAACATTTACCCTAACACAAAACAATGACATTATGAATAGTAATAATAATAATAACATAATTAAAAAACCAACTACAACTACGTATCATTTTAATAATTTTAATTTCTCTAACTGTTTCAATAATTAAAAATGAACAAAATATAAAATGTTTTTTTTTTTTCTGTTTCCTCGCAAATGTGCTATAAAACGTCGTACGATTTATGTGCCTATTGGTTATAACATCTTAACGCACTAATATCGTAATGTGTACAGTCAACTGTACAAAGGTTATTTTATATTTTTTGCATACATAAGCGTGTCATCGTTTTCTTGTTAAGTTTTTATATTCATTATTTTTAGTGCAATAAACGTCTTCATCGTTAGCGGTTGTTCCCTCATTTCAACTAGCACTCAACACTCACTGATATCATTATAGCTGTAGAACCCTACAGTTTTTGGTCCTTCGAACCGGATATGAACCAGTGACCTATGGATGAAGTTTTTGGTCCTTCGAACCATTGCGACTTGGTACCGTCTGTTTCCTTTGAAGTGTGTTAGCAATCGGTTGGTCAGCCTCCCACCAGCGGGAACCACTGGCTAATTGAGAAGGTGCTTCAATCACACCAAAAGGTTGCGGATGTGCTAGGTCGTACGGACCATCGGCAGTGCCATATATCTGCATACGAGGTGGTTCGTCAGCATCTGTCGACATCTACAGTCAACAGCGCCACATTCATCGGGTAGCCACAGCACTCAGCTGGACTATCGAAGATATCAATCATTCAATCAGTTCGAGGAAGTCGCAGCAGATCAACTGGGCTTCAAGAACCTCGGGGAACTTCATCACCGAGCATCAATAAAGATCTATCGACTTGTACACACAGTCCATAGCGTCACGTTCATCGGGTAGGCACAGCATTCAGCTGGACTATCGAAAATATCATTAATTCACTCAGTTCGAGAAAGTCGCAGCCGCTCAACTGGGCTTCAGGAACCTCGGTGTCATATCAGCACTGAGCATCATTCAAGAGTTCTGTTCATAGAATACACTCATTCAATCAATCATCATGGCCGAAACTCTACTCAAGCGTCAACAGGAGATTCTTCAAGAGATTGAACGTGTCTATATCAACTTTTCCAAGGACAGCGCGACTCGAAAAAACGCTGAATACCTCAAGAAGCGTGTGGATACATTAGATCTACTTTGGCGAGAGTTTGACGGCAATCATGCAAGTCTGCAATCGTGCGAAGATAAAACAGGCGAATACTTTTCACGTAACATTTACGCTGAATGGAAGGCCTACTACGAGAAGACCAGACTTACGATAACATCATTCAAGCGACCGGTGGATTCAAAACCGGTGAGGTTTCATCTGCCGACTCCCGTGGAAACCGGAGAATTGGAACAACTTATCAGTCAGCAAGGTACTAATTTCCGTGCCTTTGAGCGCCACATGAACAGGATCGAGGCCAGCCACTTGGAAGAAAAATGGGAGATCGAGGATGAGCTGAAAACCCTGCATCATCTCTGGAAGAACATCGATATTCTCCACCTGCAGATAGACAATATTCTTCAAGGTAGCGACGGGGAGTATGAAAACGACTTTATAACCATCGAAAGTCAGTACACAGCGATTAAGAAGAAACTAAACAGGAGTTTGAGCTCTACAGATCATCTTCGTCACTCTACACCTAAGATTGACATACCTGTCTTTCTAGGAACTTACACTCAATGGCCAACATTTTATGATCTATTCACGGAAACGATACATAACAACAAGTATCTCACAAGCGCTCAGAAGATGCAGCATCTCAAGACTAAGGTCAAAGGGGAAGCTGAGCGCATAATTCAGCACTTAAACATAACAGCGGAAAATTACGGCACTGCTTGGAACCTCTTGACTGGTCGCTACAACAATCCTCAGGTTCTATTTACAAGCCATATAGAACTTTTTCTCAATCAACCAGTCATTCAGAAGGCGACGTCGTACGAGTTAAAGAGATTGTATGATACAACAATGGAAAGCATTCATGCCATTCATAACTTGGGTATCGATACTTCAACCTGGGACCCTCTTCTTGTGCATATCATCTCGAAAAAGTTGGATGCAGACACCTACGTCGATTACAAGGAGTCTCGTGCGTCACCCAGGACTATGCCAGTCTTCGACGATTTCATGTCATTTATCGAGCGGAAATTCATGGCCCTCGAACCAATTCAACAGAAGGCTAAGGATCCTGCATCATTGGTTTCTAAGCAACCGACTCATCAACCTTCGAAGTACAACTACAACAACTTCAAACGGAATAATTTTTCCCCGAGAGGTTATCAAGCTGCTACAACATCATACGGAAAGAAATGTCCGATGTGTGACGGAACCCACCATTTGTACCAGTGTACACAATTCCTTAACCAGCCAGTCGACGCAGTAATGAATACGATTGCGAAACTTCACGTATGCCAAAACTGCCTATACAAGCATGACAACAGTATTTGCCCGTCAAAAAAAACATGCAATACATGCGATGGAAATCACAATTCTATTATCCACGACGCAGCGGTTATTAAGCCAATGAACTCAGGAAACACGACCTCTACACGGCCGTCTGCATCTACGACAAATTCGACATCATCATTCAAGCGACAGCATAATGTTAATTACGTTGCGAGCGAGGAGGAAGAAATCCTTCTAACGACTCTATCACTCAATATCAGATCTTCAGATGGAACTCTAATCAACTTCAGAGCTCTTCTAGACCAAGGCGCTCAAGTTTCACTCATCTCTGAAAGCGCTGCTCAGCTGTTAGGGCTGAAGCGTAGACGCTATCAAGCGTCAATATTGGGCATTGGTACTAGCTCAAAACAGAGCAAAGGATTAGTATCAATGGAATGTCACTCAATCTACGCAGACTACGAGTTCATTACTGAAGCACTGGTTGTTTCACAAGTCATTAACAACCTCCCCAGCACTTCACTCCCGAACACCTCTTGGGAACATCTTCAAAATACAAGATTGGCTGACCCCGAGTATCATATATCGAAGCCTATCGACATACTCCTAGATGCTAGTGTCTACTCTGAAATCATCATGAGTGGACTCGTGAAAGGCACGCATCCATCACCCATTGCTCAGCAGACAAAACTGGGCTGGATTCTGTCGGGTCATGTTCGAACCTTCACATGCAACGTCGTTATTAGAAGCCTTGACGACATAAAAAAGTACTGGGATGTCGAGGATATCCATGGATCAGAGGAATCCTTGACCGCCGAGGAACAACATTGCGAAGAGTACTTTCAAGCGACAGCCAAGCGATTGGAGAATGGAAGGTACGAGGTCGCTATTCCCATGAAAACAGGGTTTGAAGAGCACTTGGGACACTCGAAATCAAGGGCTACTGCCCAATTTATTCAGCAGGAGAAAAAAATGGCGAAAAATGTTTCATTATCTGAGGGATACAAAAAATTCATTCACGAGTACCAACAACTAGGTCACATGCGCCCGGCCGACTCAGCAGACACCCCAAACGCATGTTATCTTCCCCATCATGGCGTGTTAAAATTGGACTCTACAACAACTTCCCTGCGCGTCGTTTTTAATGCATCATCCAAAACATCATCGGGCCTCAGCCTCAACGACATGATGGAAAGCGGTCCGAACCTACAACAGGACCTGCAGTCACTCATTCTAAGATGGCGACAATACAGATATGTTGTCACAGCGGACATAGAAAAGATGTTCCGCCAAATACTTGTGAGAGAGGCCGACCAACATCTACAATCAATCATATGGAGAGACTCGCCTCGCGACCTACTTCGAGAATACAATCTCACAACGGTCACATATGGTACAAAGTCCGCCCCATATCTTGCCATGAGAACACTCAAACAGATTGGTCGAGACAATGCTCACACATTCAAACTTGCCGCCGCAGCTTTGGAAAGCTCTTTCTACATGGACGACCTGTTGACTGGCAGCGACTCACTCAGTCAAGCGAAGGAAATTCAACGAGAAATTACAGCTGTCCTGAAAGCAGCCGGCATGAATATTCGCAAGTGGTCCAGTAACAAATCCGAACTCATAAAAGATTTGCCACCGGAATTACTCAACGCCCCATTCGAGTTCAAAGACTCTGAAACACGTAAAACGCTGGGTCTGCAGTGGAATTCCTCCTCGGACACTTTTGCATACGCATACAAAAGTGAGTGCGATACAAGTACCGTGCATTGTACTAAACGTCAGCTATTATCCGACATAGCAAAAATATACGATCCAATGGGCTGGATTACTCCACTTACAATCAAGGCGAAAATCATATTTCAAAAGACGTGGGCTTTAACGCTATCATGGGATGACGACCTACCTCAAGAAATACTTCATGAATGGCGGCAAATCAGAGACGACTTGAAGAATATTCCCATGTTTAAAATTCCCAGATACATAGGTGATATGGGAGAATCATTTGAAATCCATGGCTATTGCGACGCTTCCGAAAAGGCCTATGCCTGCGTAATTTATATCGTCTCACTAAATAAAGGCGAATATACATCCAAGCTGATCGCCGCCAAATCAAAGGTGGCTCCACACAACAAGGTGGTCACACTTCCCAGATTGGAACTACTGGGCGCACTTTTACTGTCACAATTAATGGCAAAATTCCTCGAGACCGTCACTTCCAGTAACTTCAAGGTTTACGCCTGGACAGATTCAATGGTAGTCTTGGGCTGGCTACATGGAAAGGAATCGAAATGGAAACCATTTGTGGCTAACCGAGTACATCAGATAAAGAAAATCATCCCACAATCAGCGTGGAATCATGTAAAATCGGAGGATAATGCTGCAGACTGCGCCACGCGTGGAATGAACGCCACAAGTTTGTTGAAGCACAAGCTGTGGTGGGAAGGGCCTGGATGGCTAATCACCCGCAACATGAACCACACCGAGCAACAATCATACCCAGACCCTGCGATCGAAGTAAAAAAGGCCAGTGTGAACACAGCCTTAGTGCAAAATTCTTCATCACTCACTCAAGAACTGCTAAATAAATGTAGTTCGATAACTCTGGCTACTAAAATCACTGCATGGGTTTTGAGATTCGTCAGCCATTTGCAAAATAAGCAGACGACGCACGGCAGCACATTGACTTCAGCGGAAATGAACTCTGCTCACAACCTCATTATTAAAAACGCACAAATTTGCGACTTCGAAGAAGAGATTGCTCAATTGAATAAATACGGGCACATCAAAAGCAGCAACAAGCTCACGTCCCTCAAACCATTCCTGGATGAACAAGGAATATTACGAGTAGGTGGACGGCTCGAGAACGCCCTGGTCAGCTACCAAGCTAAGCATCCCGTCATCCTGGCATCCAAGAGCCGCCTCACTGAGCTCGTCATTCACCAAGCCCATATCTCAACCCTTCATGGAGGCCCGCGACTAACTTTGTCATTCATCAGAGACAAATACTGGATACTCAGCGGCATTCGTACCGTAAAGAGTCGAATTAGATTATGCATCAAATGCCGAAGATTCAACCCTGATAATCATCAACAACTCATGGCAGACTTACCAGGTCCAAGAGTCATTCCTTCTCGCCCCTTTACTCACGTCGGTGTGGACTTTACGGGTCACATGGATATCAAGTCAAACAAGGGGAGAGGAATAAGGACCACAAAGGGATATGTAGCAGTATTTGTCTGCCTTGTCACCAAAGCCGTCCATCTGGAATTGGTATCAGACCTAAGTACTGCAAACTTCCTTGCATCTCTGCGAAGAATGTGTGCCCGTAGGGGGTATCCCGAATGTATCTACAGTGATAACGGCACCAACTTTCGTGGCGCCGCTAGAATGCTGAAAAGGGAGTATATGGATATCATTCACTCAATCAAAACGGAGAATGTCATAATGGATATCACCAACATGGGCATCATTTGGCAATTCAACGCCCCCGCATGGCCCAACGCTGGAGGCTTATGGGAAGCTGCGGTAAAAAGTCTCAAATTTCATCTAAGGCGCATCATCGGAGAGCAAAAGATGACGTACGAGGAATTCACCACGCTCCTACATCAAATAGAAGCATGCCTCAACTCGCGGCCTCTCTGTTCACTCACTGAGAGTCCAGATGACTTCTACCTCACACCAGGACACTTTCTCATTGGAGGATCAATGTTATCCAGACCGCAGACCGATCCTGACCACATGAACTTGTCAACACGATGGCGACTCGTCCAATCTATAAACAAACAGTTTTGGAAGATTTGGTCCAGCGAGTACTTACAACAGCTGCAGACACGCTCAAAGTGGAGGACTCCAACGGATAATCTAAAGATCGACGACGTAGTAATCATCAAGGAGGACAATCAACCTCCTGGCAAGTGGGCAATGGGACGAGTAAAGGAGATTCACCCTGGAAAAGATGGCCATGTTCGAGTCGTTACATTGAAAACTCAAAACAATGTATTGAAACGACCCATCAATAAACTCATAGTTTTGCCTGTTCAAGAAAGTGCTAATAACGCCGACGTGATCAAAACTGCTGCGTCACCAACACCTACTCCAAGCGCGGCTCAAGAAATAACACAAGGACGTCGCAAAACGCGTGGAAAAACAGTCCAGAGTCTCTTCGCTACAGCGTTACTATTTATGTCATTACTGACACCCGGCACGCAGCAAGCCTCAAATACATTCATGGTTACGCCTTTAAATGGAAGCCAAAACTTCTACTTCGACAAAATCTCAGATCTTCAACATATCAGAGACGAGTGGAAATTGGTTGTCTATTACAACATGTCAATGTACTGGCAAGGCATAGAAGACATGGATTTATACATAAATCACATACAAAAAATATGCCGCACAATGTGTCGACATCAAGAGAAACAATACGAAGGAGTCATATTACAGTTGGAGCATCAATTAAAAGAAATTACTCACTACAACGATATACTCAAATATCAAAACAAACGATACAAGCGAGGATTAATCAACGGAGTTGGAAACGTAGCCAGCTATTTGTTTGGGGTACTGGATGACTCATTCGCAAAGCAGTACAAGGCGGATATCGAGAAAATATCATTGAACGAGAACCATCTTCAGAAACTTATCCGGAACCAAACATTAGTTGTTGAATCAGAGTACAATATTCTGAGACGCCATGAAGGTATTATCAACACTCAATTCGACACCATGAGGAAATCTTTTCGCAACATATCGATGGAGGCCAATCAAGCCCGACTCGAAAATCAAAACAGCCTTTACATCATGTCATCGACTTTATCCGCAAACATTATTTTATCGAACTTACGGAGCATTCAGCAAAGCATAATCAGCACCATCACTGACGTCACTCATGGCCGCATAGATATTCATCTATTGTCTCCGGAACAACTAGAATCCCAAGTCGATATTATCAGTCGTCAACTACAGGGTGATCTAGTTGTACCCGACAAGGAAAACATCCGAAACTTGTACAAAATACTGCGAGTATCTGCAAGAGTTACCGGCGACTACCTCATCATGGAGTTCAGGATCCCGCTGATCACAAATGAAGTTTACGAGCTGGACAAAATCATCAGTCTACCATACAAGAAAGCGCTCAGTGCAGTGCGCATAACAACAGCCTACCCATACTTGGCCTTTAATCTCCGAAAGGATATAGTTTTGTTCCTATCTCAAAGCGATTTACAAATGTGCATTCACGCTTCAAGAGAGAGGATTCTGTGCCCAGTAGACAAGCCAATCTACGACATGAGATCAAGACAATCAATTTGTGACCTGAAGTTGGTCAACATGGAGTTGGAAAAGGAATCACTCTGTACATCGCAACAATCAACATGCGACGATAAATGGATCAAGTTACAACACGGCAGACAGAATGTCTGGCTTTACGCCTGTTGCGAAGAATGCACAGTGCGCATTTTATGCCCAGCTGACACGTTAATACGAACCCTGTCCGGCAACGGAATCATTAGCCTAGGTCAAGGCTGCACACTCAAGGGAAATGCATTTACGATCCTTTCACATAAGGACCGTTTCAACCGCATAGACACGGCGGCGTCTGAGATGGACCCACCATCACTGTCCATCCTGAATAACATCATTAACACCAACACGGCGTTCAGCGCTATGCCGCCAGTCTTAGAAGATCAGTCTATCAATGGAACAGACATTCAATGGAAGAAACTGGGAGCTCAGATTGCGCAACTGAAGCATCAGTCAACGCAGACGCTCACCGTACACGATGTCCATCAGTACATCATATCGTATAGCATGCTTGGCTTGCTGCTACTGATTGGTCTCATCGTGGGAATCGTCTACATACGGAGGAGACGAGCGCAGCAGACGCTGGATGTACCAGAGCTACCGGTGCCGCAGCCACGGACGCTCTACAGGAAGACGACAACAGAGAGGGGTACTTCGCCACAAGAAGAAGACCATTCCGTGAAGTTTGACCTACCTAAGAATATTGTTATTTAAGTTTACATAATTTTATACATTCATCTTATATTCTTTTAGTTCTAGCTTATCATGATTTGTAATTTTATAAGTTTATATCTGTGTTCATCTCGTTCTCGGCAGCATGTACAGTCAACTGTACAAAGGTTATTTTATATTTTTTGCATACATAAGCGTGTCATCGTTTTCTTGTTAAGTTTTTATATTCATTATTTTTAGTGCAATAAACGTCTTCATCGTTAGCGGTTGTTCCCTCATTTCAACTAGCACTCAACACTCACTGATATCATTATAGCTGTAGAACCCTACATAATGTACTATTGCCGTAAGATTTTGTGCAAAGAAGTTGGGAAAAACGTTGTATAGACCACTGCCCCAGACATGTACAAAGACTTCTCAATAGACAATAGCATATTAATTCATAAATAATTGCGTCTCTATGTATTTTGTAGAACTTGTAGGAAATAACTTAATGGTTATCAGTTATGAGCTTTATTTTCCTGTCAGTCAGAGCTAGAGGTGGGACATAGCACCATTTTGCAATGATGAAACGATAACAGTTACTTATTATCATAAGCTTGAAGCTTCATTATTTTTATTGCATGCATTCTACTATGGCAAAAACTACAAAGGGGCATTCACACAATCAGTCCTACCCATTCCGTCCGTAAGCCGACGAATTGGCTGCCGTTGCGTTCTGCGTTGGCTGATTTGATGGCCGTTGCCTTTTCCTGGGGAAGACGGGGAGGTTCGGGGCATGGCTGTAGAATGTAACGGCTGCTGAATCAGCTGCCGCAGAACGTAACGGTGGCCGTTACTAGGAAGAAACTCTGTGCGAATAAGCCTTAACCCCTTACCGCATAGTAACCCATATATGGTTTCATAGGTCTTGAACTTTATTACCAAGCAATAAGGTTTAAAACGCGATCCATTTCTGGTAAGGCAATAAGGGGTTAAGGGAGTGACTTTTTGTCACCGTGACAGTGACAGTGCTATGCGTCAGTCTTCCTTCCTTTTCTAAGAGAACTCCGTGGTCATCGCGCGTGGTCTGCGGAGTGCGTTCTCGCGCGGAGCGCGAGAACCACTACGGTTGCGGGGTCGAGGACTTATGGTTGCCTCATGCCCGCGGCGTCAACTCGGGGGGTAACGTCCCCCCCGGTCTTGGGTGGCCCCTACTTGTCAGGGGCCTTGCGTGGCCTTCGTTGTGCTGTGCTTTCGCCGTCTATTGGCATACACTGGCGACAACGGTGCGGGAGCTTCTTCTCTTCACTGTGCCGTGCTTTCGCCCTCTTCTGCGGGCTTACACTGGCGACAGTGGGATGAGCAGCAACTCTCTTGGGAGTGGTCTGCCTTCAGGCGGACGTGCGTGATGCGGAGCAATGTCGTGGAGATGTGCGTGGCGGCTGTTGTCGGCGCAATCGTACATGCGCCGTGCCAGCCGCGCGACGAATTTCTCCACGGTGGGCATCCGGGTATCCCTCATGATTGTGGTGTTGCGCACGTACCGCCCGGCTCCCGTGATCACCCGCAAGGAGATGTTTTGGAACCGCTGCAGCCGTGCCTTCTGGGTCTTCGACAGCAGGGCGTACCATGCTGGAGCCGCGTAGGTGAGCCGCGAGCGCACATAGGCCTTGTACACCCGCAGCTTGGCTCTCAGAGGCAGGCTGGACGACAGGACAGGCCGGAGCATTGCCCGCGCGGCTTTGGCCCGGTTGATGCAGTGTTGCACCATCGGGACCATGCGCAGCGAGCAGTCGATGTTGCAACCGAGGTATTTCACCGTCGATTGCCACTCGATGTCCCGGCCCCTCAACTGTAGCGGGGTCGGACGGCGGGAGCGGGTAGTCAACAGGGCTGTTGTCTTCCCGACGTTCACCGCGGTCCGCCACTTGTCCAGCCAGGGCGGCAGCAGGTCCATGAGTCGCTGCATCTTCCTGCAGGCGAGCTCAATTTTGCGCGACGACGCGAAGTAGGCGCTGTCGTCCGCGTAGAGGGCGATCACAACATCTTCCACCCCCTCCTCGAGATGGCCCTCAAGTGTGGGGATGTCATTGGTGTAGAGCGCGTAGAGCACCGGCGAAAGGCAGCTGCCTTGCGGGACTCCTGCGCTGATGGCCTTCGTCTGGGAGTGTGCATTCTCGACCGAGAAGAAGAACCGCCGGTCTTCCAGGAAGGGGGCCACGATCTGCCCGATCATTGGGGGCACACCTGCGTCCAGGAGCTTGAAGAGGAGTCCCTCGTGCCACACTCGGTCAAAGGCCTTCTCGATGTCGAGAAAGACCCCGACGGTGTATCGGCCCCTGTTCAACTCCGACGCCAGGTAGTGCAGGACTCTCGCCAACTGGAGCGTCGTGCTGTGGCTGTCGCGGAAGCCATGTTGCTCTGCCCTCAGCTGGATGTGGGGCAGGATTCTCCGTAACAGCAGACGCTCAAACAGCTTGGCGATATGAGGCAGCAGGGTGATCGGGCGGTAGCCTCCCGGGTGTCGTCTGTCCTTCCCCGGCTTGGGGATGACGATCACCTTGCCCTCCTTCCAGAGGGCGGAGAAGTGACCGGTGCGCAGGATGCCGTTGAACAGCCGCGTCAGCGAGTTGACGGCTCTCCTTGGCAGCTGTACTAGGGCCCCCGCGACGACTCCATCCGGGCCCGGGGCCTTCCGCTGGTTCAGCTTCAGGGCCACCTTCCGGACTTCGCGGGGCGACATGAAGTAGTCGCCGGCGAGGGGAGGCGCGGGGGCCGCCAGGAAGCGCTCTACGCGCTCCACAACATGGGCGTTGTGCTCGTAGTCGGCGATGGGGTTGGGCTGGAACTGCCCGGCGAAGTGGTCCGCCAGGATGGCGGCTTGATCTCGTGTGGCGTAGCTGCGCCTGCCCGTGTGATCAAACATGGGGCAGACCGGCTCGGGAGTTGACGTCAGGCTGCGGTTCAGGCGGTGAAGGGCGGTGTCATCTTGGGAGGCCTGGTCAATGGTGCGCCCCCAGGACTGTCCCCTCAGCTCGATGATGCCCGCGCGCAGTTCTTCTCCGAGCCGGTTGATCTCCGCCCTGATCACAGGGCAGCGCGTGTGGTGCCAGGTTCGACGAAGACGGCGCTTGAGGTCCAACTTCTTGCGGAGGTGTGGAGGGAGCCTCTCCTTCCGCAAGACCGGCGGTGGCTTGGTGGTGGTGGCTGCGGCTTGAGCGGTCATCGCACCGCAGCTTCCCTTCCCGCCTCGTCTCCCTGGTCCCTTCTCAGTTGCGACGAGAGGTAACGCAACGCCCGAGTGGCGGGTCATTCAAAAGTTGTATATAAAACTACGGAGACGCAGCCGTAACGCCCGTGTGGACTCTCTCTAAGCGAAACAAAGATAAGGAGATTGACGCTTATTTGTGATAAAAAAGTCACCCGAGTGCGCTCTTCCTAAAAGTCCTTCAATATCGTCTCTCGTAGATCAAATAATCGGCCTACCTGATACCTGTATATATGTATGTAGCATTACCTAGACCACAACTACGAACGCTTAGCCCAACGCGTAACTTGAATCAGATACAGATACATCTAAATACAGGCACATACTGAATTCTTAACTTTGCTCTATGCTATGAGGCACATACATTGCTTCTGGCCCCACACTAGCATACCTTGTGTCCTGGGAACCAGAAACAGCGACGTCATACACATAAACATACAAGACATGGGGTTTTTTTTTACCCCCAGCCGGGGATCAAACCCAGGAGCTCTCGCATGGTAGGCAGAGCCACAACCACTGCGCCACAGAGGTCGTTATGATGATAGCAATGAATTACGTGGGAAAATGGTTGAATTATGAATTAATGCTATTTGCATCGCTTGTTTTGGTCATGTTAGGGCCAGGCCAAATCACTTACATCACATCATAAAAATCTGCGACATTCTGAATTTAATACGATATAATATCGATGTGTCGCAGATTTTTGCGTTGCGACGCCGCGACGCAGTGATGTGGCTGGTGGTGATGTGATTATTTTAAAGCTGACATTTAGAATTAATTAACTGTGTTTGGATTGTGTTGTCTTATTTGTAATTTGAATTTAATAGTTAGTTGATACTGATTGAAGTGAAATGAATAATTTGTGATATACCTAATTTCATATATTTTATCAATGGTTTTATTCGGTGTGTGTGTAGAACGCATGAGAATGATTTCTGTAGTGCTGTACTTAAGAAAGACAAATAAATAAATAAATAAATATATAAATGTAGATAGAAGATAGTATTGAAATATGGAGTATTCAAATAAAACATCAGTAAATGCACTTTATACACATTTTTATGTATTTATTAATTAAATAGGTAGATACTCTCATACATATTCGTACAAACGTATGAAAACATCCGCTTCATTCTGTCAACCTCACAAGATAATTGTCAACAAAAGTATCTGGTGCGGACAACATGTCTTGAAGTCTCGCCCATCCCAAATACCAAACCATAGCCATAACATGACAGCAGCAACCCACAGTTCTGTTCCCGACAACACAACTGCAGTAGTATGAAAAAATATCTTCAAAGTCTTTATTTTCAAGCTTGGCTTTAAAAAAATATGTAAACATAATAAATGCGTTGGCTGACATATCTAGATTTCATTCTGCCTCTTAAAAGTTGAGTTATTGATCCCCCTAAATGAACAATATTATGAAGGTTCGGGCACACTTCTACATCATAGACCCAATTCGTCTCATATGTTCGCCATAGTATGACCGGGCTTGCGTTACTTGGTACGGGCCTACCTTATTCGTCTTATGGGATATTGCTCTGGGGGAGAGCAGCAGATATAAATACGATATTTTCTTACAAAAAAGGGCGATCAGGGCGATATATCAATTAGATGCTAGAGAATCATTAAAAGAATAATTCAAAGAAATTAATATACTTACGGTTACCTGTCAATATATATACGGGAATATTATGCATGTAAGAAAAAACATACCTTTATTTAAAATTGTAGGTGATAACCATACAATTAACACTAGAAATAGAAATAGGTTAGCACTACCATTATTAAGACTAAGTAAAGTAGGCACATCATTCAAGGGGCACTGTATTCGCTTCTACAATAAAATACCACAGGAATAATTGATCCTTCCTGAAAAGAGGTTCAAAAACTATGTTAAAAATGAGCTGATAAGAAAGGCCTATTATAGTATTAAGGAACACTTAGATGACAAAACTGCATGGTCCATACCATCTCAGCGCACAGAAATTCGACGAGGGGCGATGGATCATGTCTATCACTCGCCGGCGAATTTCCTTAGACCGAAACCAGTACCTGTTGTAAAGTCATTTAATAAAAAAAAGGTATGGGGGAGTTTCATACCGTTTCTTCTTAACCCCGAGGCCTACCTTCTGAAACGGTGTAGTCCTTTTTATATAAAAAAAAATGACTTGTAGTTATAAGTAAGTATAATTTTGACGTTGAATAAGATAATTTATTTATTTATAATCAATAAAAAAAATACTCTGACTCTGACTCCTAATGCCAACAATAATAATTCATTATATTCAAAAATCGGAAAAGCCGCCAATTGATTCAAATTGCCATCCACTCTAGAAAAAATAGATTATTGCCTTTTTCGATTATTTTGCCTTACAAAGGTACCTCAGTTATAAGGCTGATCCATAAAAAGAGCCACGCGTTCACTACAGTTAGGACTGTCCCCTATGAGGTTAAAATCACGACTCCTCAAAAAAAAAAAAAAATTGAAGGGTTAAAGCGTCCATTGAGCAGTTCAACAACCCATCCAGACTTTGTTTTTTATTTACATATTTGAAGTCATAAAATTTTTAAGAGTGGTGTAGCATCCGTAAACCCCCTGTCTAAAATAAAAACATCATTTTGTTGAAAGAGCTGGCAATATGGACTATCTTCCGCTTGAAACAAATGATTCATTATCTATGCATCAGTTTTAGTAGCAGCAAATGGTCCTACAACATCAATAATATGCCCATCACATGTACCAATCACAAAAGGCTTTAAAATATTGTCATATGCAGACTTTATGTTTGCAAAAAATATGTGCCATCAAATATCGCTATAGCAAAGGGGTCTGTTTCAGACTCATGGCCAAAAATAACACTTGGTATAGAGGTATTCCTGTTGACAATGTCCGCATGGGTCATATGTTTCAGGACATCCGTGCCCAGTAGCTCGGGCGCACCTATATTGTAAGAAGATACAATATACAGAATCACCTCTAAAGAAATCTCGGGAAGTTCTAAAACAGTAGTGACATAATTAGTGGATTCAATCTCCTGACTCTTCCGATTCCGCGCATAAGTCGAAATGTGGGTATTCTGTTGCATTTGAGATGTTTGAGTACAAAGCTTGAAATTGAGGAACTGTCTGAACCATTGTCAATTAAAACATCTACTGGCACTTTTTCAATAACAGCGGTCACTACGTTACTTTGTTGCGCAATGTTGTTATTTTAGCAAAAGTTTACGTTACTTGTACTTTTATCGTGAGTTTTTACACTGCCACCTTCCTACTAAACCCCTGGAAACTCACTAAAAACAAAACACAAATATATGGGTATATACTCACCACAACACACACCAGAGAGAAAAATTACCGTCTATTTTACTTTCACTGCCAACAAATTTATGATAACAATACTGTAAGAAATATTCATGTAATCCATGAACGCATCCTAAGCCTAAATCATTGTCTTTGAATCAAATTTCAAACTAACGTCAAAAACTAATGTCTCCTTCTCTTCCGCCGTCCCTCAACCTGAGAGGATCCATTTTTGTTTGTGTTGTCCCTATGATATCGTTCTGTTGTCATATCCATAATTATCATAATAATCTCGTTTAATTATAAAATATTTCTTTGTGCTGTGGTTTAATAAAGAAACTACAGACATTCTGGACTTTTTATCGACCGTCAATCTCCTCAAATATAAACAGGTTATGTGTCCAGTGTACGCACACACTTTCTAAACCAGTGCTCAAATAAAAAGTAATCCAGTGATAAAAACATAAAACTAACCAGTGCATAAAAATAAATAATAAAAGACTCTCAACAAAATCGCGTTTCAACCATCAGTCGTCGAGTGATGCGAACGAGGCCGCGAACAATGGCGGGTCCTCACAACCACAACACATGCTGCTGGGATCTGGAGCGATTTCAGGTATAGAGAAGTTACAAGGCATCGGTAATTATAATAACTGGAAGTTTACAGACAAAATGGCGTTGTGCCTTTAATCACTGTGGAGCTTCGTCGAGTGGATTGACCTTAGACGTGACACGTTGTCAGCGCGCTTTGGCACGAATCTGTCTAAGTCTGAGCCCGGCCTTGTACCAACATGTGCAAGATGCAAAAACCCCAAACAAGGCTTGGGAAAGCCTCGCCAGGATTTACGAGGTTAAAGGCATTTATAGAAGAGTTTTATTGCTCAGACAATTTCGCAGAATGGATTTTTCGTCTCATACAAATATGACACACTACATAAGTGAAATTATGAGCATTGTGCAGCAACTGGCGGACATTGGCAAAGTTATCGATGATGAAGAAGTCACCGAGCTTATACTAAGTGATTTACCTCAAGAATGTCAAAAAAAGAAGTGTTGTTTCAAATCTGGAAACAATTTGACTTACTGGAACTCTGTCAAGTGAAGTAATACCTACGCGCCTGCTATAGGAAGAGCATTGCAAAAGAGATGGAGTAGTGCCTTTGTGTCGAAAGCTTCCATGTATTGTGCCCATACTGTCAAAAGTTAGGGCACGTCAAACCAAAAATTTTCAAATGGAAACGCTACAAAAAGCAACAGAATGACAAGAAACTGCTGGTCTCAGCGTTACTCGCTCACGGTCACGATGACTGGTATGTGGACAGCGGTTGTACAGCACATGACGAACAACAAAGAGTTTCTAGTGGATTTTAAGAAAACTACAACTGTGAGTACCGTCTCGGTGGCGAATGTTGACAAGCTACAACCACAAGGATTCGGAAGTTTAATATTGCAATGTAAAAATAAGGTAAAATAGAAAACTCCCAAATGTATTATTTGTGCCACAACATTCAACTGATTTGTTATCAGTGAGTAAGCTGATTGAATGTGGGTTCACATTGTCATTCGACAAGGGAGGATGTACAATTAGGGAAAACACAGGAAACTATATTGCTTATGCTAGGTGTGTTAATGGAATTTTCAGGTTAGATGTCGGTACCTACATATTTGCAAAATATTGGAATGCCCAAAGCCTCTGCTCAATCAGAGGACAGAGAGTGCTGCAGTAGCTGTTACCCCTACATCCGTGTCTCTATGGCACATACGACTGGCCCATTTAAATCTAAAAGGTATGTGTACTCTGAAGAGTCGAAGGATAGGTGTTTCTCTTTCACAGGAAGATGAGGACTCAATCGCAGGCTGTGTACCTTACCTGGAAGGAAAGATGACAGCTCGTCCGTTTCCTACACTCGGATGTGTGTGGTCCGATGGAGGTTGACAGTTTGGGTAGTGCGAGGTAACTGCTTACATTTACCACGTTTGATTTGATATTGTGACTCCGAGATCTTTTTATGCTGTAACGGGATCCAGTATTTGCATATTAATGCTGTATGGTAATTTTAGATTATTTTGCCCGACGTGCAGAACCGTAGACTTCCCAGGGTTTAAAGTTATCAGCCAATCCTGCGTCCATCCAAGCACTGATCCTTGTAGGACACCACCGAGGACGTTGTAGGAATCTGAGAGGTCATTCCCAACTCTCACCTTAAATGTACGATCATTGAGGAAGTTTTATATCCACATAAGAAGGTTTCTACGAATTCCAAAGTGCTGCAGTTTTGAGACTAGTCTTCTTATTGGGACGCGGTCAAACTAGTTCTCATAGTCTAGATAAACTACGTCAGTGGGTACTCGATCATTCCAATGTTTTTGTCCAGTGATCTAGGCAGAGCAGAAGGTTGGTTACAGTCGATCTTCTTGGAACAAATCCGTGTTGTTCGTCAGTTATAACGTATTCTTTAGATAGAAACCCGCGGATTTTTATGGCAATTATCTTTTCCATTGCCTTGCAGATGAAGCTTGTGAGGCTTATTGGGCGATAATTGGCGGCGACAAGTTTATCTCCTTTCTTTTAAATCGGCGTCACAACTGCTTCTGTTGATTTTGATGTTACTCTATCGATAATTTAATTTGTTTTGGTCATTGGTGCATTTTTTTCTGTTGCAAATGGGAGACTCATATACTTTCAATTACTAAGGAAACTAACTTGCTGACATACATGATTCGGAAATCCTTTGATTATATTGAAAAATTGAGTATGCCTAACAAATATGGAGCCCTAACTTCCAGAAGGACAAAGACCTGCTGGAGAAAGTCCAAAGAAGAGCAACCAAGATGGTTGTAGGACTCCGTGACAAACCTTATGAGCAGCGACTTGTAGAGCTAGGACTGAGCACACTAGAACAACGACGCAAACGAAGAGATCTCATAGAAAAATATAAAATTCTAAATGGCTACTATGACGTAACAACCATTAAAGACATGTTTATGATGAACCAGAATAACCACCTCAGTGGGCACCCACTGAAACTCTAAGAACACTCTTTTACAAGTAACCCACGCAAAAACCTTCTGTCACATCGAGTGGCCCGCGAGTGGAACAGCCTTCCAGAAACTGCAATTAGTGCGCCAATTCAGTGAACAGCTTCAAAAATAGACGTGAAATCTTTATAAAACAAGTGCAGTGAAATGTGGACGGATATGCACGCATCAGCTTTGAGCTGTCTGTGTATTATAAATAATGTTTTAAACTGGTTGTTGCCAATCTTCGGAAAAAAAGTAAATGAGGGTTTTTGTTCCCCTAACGTCAATTTTTATCGAAATATTGGGTAATTTATATGAATCCCTGGCATAACTCACTTTACTCGCTGTTTTCCCCAGAATTTCTTTGACAGCAGTATAACTCATGATTAAATCAATGGATTTCGTGGTAAACCGTGGTTGGTGCTGGACAATTTGATGAAATTTTTGTGCAGTTAGCGTAATCCTGTGATTAATAGGTCATAGCTAGTGGCCCTAAGTGTTTTATTATCATTGAAAAACATTTGCTTTAGATATAATTCGAAGAACTTAATTTACAGCATAAGAAATTTACTAGATCATCTTTTGAAATGTGAAAAAAAAATACAATTTCTATGGGGAAGTCGTAGATCAAGCTGCCAGATGTGAATGCGATGAAAACCATTCAACAGATCTGAAGATACCATTCTCTGACTTTCATGTTGAATTGAACCAGAACTTGAAAACACTATGGTGTAACTATTAGAAGGAGAAAGACAAATGGTATGCTGAGATCCAAGGAAGCCCGCCCGCCCAACCTTGGTACCACAAAAAACAAAGAAATAGACTGTCGAAAATACGAAACCACAATAAACATAATGCGATTCGGCCACGGCCAGATCTGTACTCTCCTGAGAAGTCTCACCTGGCTGAAGACTCGGCTCACCTTTAGCGGATGACCTACTCGCTGGGGCGTCCAAACTTTTTTAGCATCAAGTTAGGGTCATTTGATCATCTTCCTGAAAGTTTCAGGGTGCGGAATTCAATAGTTTTTAAGATATGATTTTTTGAAAATCTGAAAATACTTTGTAAAATGATGTAACGCAACGCAAATAATATGTTTAAATCTTGTCTGTAGTCAAAATACATTACCTACATTTTGTTGTACGCATATTTGAAAAGATGAGAATTCTCTAAAAAAAGGAGGAAATGTGGAATCTTTTTTTTATTATACCTATTTTAATAAAAACGTTCATTTAACTTGCAAATAATGTTTGTTTATTTATTTTACGTCAATCAAAGTTAATTTAGTATTTCTTTCGTAAAATATCACTTTTGATAATAAAAAAGTTGTAATTTTTGTTTAAAACGGAACGCATTTTGTTGGGGCGTTTTGCCGCGTTTTTGGTTGGGTGGCAAAGTAGTAGTCCCCCTTTTCTAGTAGTTTCGCGAATGTTCTATTTTCTTGTTCTCTCGATATTTACAAGCAAAAACAACTGGCTAGAGTAGGTTATTGTGGCTACTTTTCAATCGGGTTATAGGTTATGTTAGAACGTTCAAGAAGCTAAACCGGAGCCGAGCGGAGCGTATGCAAACAAAATCGATTGGCTAGAGTAGGTTATTGTGGCTACTTTTCAATCGGGTTATAGGTTATGTTAGAACGTTGAAGAAGCTAAACCGGAGCGGAGCGGAGCGCAGCGTATGCAAACAAAAACGATTGGCTAGAGTAGGTTATTGTGGCTACTTTTCATGTAAATTTTGATGATAGCATTATGGAGCATGTGTGGAGGAGAAAGGTGTCGAGGCAGAAAAATGACCCTTTCGAAGAAAGCAAATAGGCATTTCCGCGCGGGGGGGGGGAGTAGTATGGGGGGGGGGGGGGGCATCAAACCCCTTCCCCCTCCTTCCACTTAAAGATCAAGGTCAGTCTAAATTTTGTTTTATTTTAACAACATAACCTCAAAACTTTAAATAATCATATCTCAGAAACTAGGCATCCGCGGGGGGAAGTAGTAGGGGGGCATCTACCCCCCTCCCCCCCCCCCCCCCCCTCAGGGTCAACATAAGTAGGTCATCCGCTAAAGTCCTTCCGAAGACTCCAAGTGCACTTATTGCGGTGAAGACGAGGCAGAAATTAAACTCACATCTCTACTCCTCTCCGTTTTATGCGTTCCATCAGCCACAGAGTTCATTGAGATTGCCAGCGGCCCCCACTGAATCCGCACCGATATTTTTTCCTGTGGACTATGATTTGATACTGTGCCCACTGCTCTAAGTCACGTTTCCCCTCCACATACTCCAGCATCATCATGAACTGCCTCTCCAACACAACTCAGCGTGCTGGCATGCTAAAATTAAAACTAACTGAAGGTTTTTCAAGTAGGGACGGTCAGTTCATCTAAATCCGACTCAGCGCAGCACGACTTACTGACTTACGGTATCACAGGGCGTGGGAAATTGGGAATTCCAACTAACTAATAAATAACAGTTTTAGGAAGCTAAAGCTATTCTTGAAATTGTAAACAAAGAGAAACTTAAACCGTCAACATGAAAACAGTGTGCTTTTAGCCGTTTAGCGTTATCAAAACGCACTTGCAAACAATATTTTTTTAAGCCAAAACTTTTAGTATTTCACTGAAAAATACAAAATGAAAGATAATCAGGTAATTTAAATACAAAATGAACAAGATTTTTTACTTTAATTTCCATTATTTCCTTAATATTTATGAGAATCTATGCAACCGATTACATAATTAAAAACTTCATTCAACGATTCACTTCACTATTTAGTTCGTTCCCTGATCCTGAGAGCCGTCGAAATGCTTCGGCGCGGCGGTACCGCGGCATCGATGTCTCCATTTCAATAGCATTTCGTATTAATGTAAACAGAATGTCAGTTGAAAGTTGTCTATGATTGAGCGAGATTTGAGTGTTGTACCTACACTGATGTCAAAGGCATTGATCAAAGAGATATAGTTCGCTGTCGATTTTCGATCGATTTTTTTCTATTAGTAGTACAAAACCAAGGAGTGGGGCGCGTAATTTCAGCTTAGACGAGCATCATACTACTTAATTAAATTGTTTTAGAAAATTTAGTAGAATAGAAAATAACCGAAGATAGAGAAATATCCCAACCTGACGCGCATCATTCGCTTGTGACAGATTCATCATCACTTGATGTGTCATCATCGGTCACATTTATAATAAAAGGCTGAGTTACAGCGTCGCTAGCCACATCCATAAGGCCGTCTAATTTTTTCATCCTTTCCTCTTCGTTTTGAAAGTGACCGACGCATTTTGCCCATTGGTCTGCTCCGACTCTCGCCAATCCTTCTTTTAGCAAATTTTTTATTACTGCCATTTTAAAAGATTTATTATTTCTTCCTACGTAAGACTTGACCTGTGCCCAAATCAGTTCTATTGGATTCAACTCACAGTGATATGGAGGAAGGCGCAACACAGTTACTCCTTTAGATGCGGCGAGATCATCGACATATTTTGTTCTATACTTTTCCTTTACGAATTTTGTCAGTAACTGTGCTTTTATTTCGCTTGCTTCAAACGCTATGTCTTTGGTGCTTAGCCAGTCTTGTATAGCGTCCTTCCTCCAGCTCATATTAGGCACAGGTTCAAGCTGGCGAGAGTGGTACGGGGCGTTGTCCATGACAATCACAGACCCTGGGGGAATTTTATCCAAAATCATTTGAAACCTGAAATAAAAGGATAACAAATTATGGCAAGCGTATGATGAAATCTGATGAAATAAAATCCTAGATGAAAATTGTGATTTTCATTATGGTCTTTTTTCATATGGTCATGTCAGAATAACTACATATGTAACAAGTAAGCTACATATCTAAAAAAAAATAAACAGATTACAGTGGCTTACCATTTTTCAAAACTATGAGCATCCATTTCCCCGTGATAGTCTCCATCCGACTTCTTCGCTTGAAATATCCATTCTCTACCATCGACAAATCCATCCTCATTTCCTATATGGGTGATAATCAGCCTCTTCCCTTTCTGCTGATTTTTAAGTCCACTTGAGAGACCTCTCAAAAATGCTTGTCTGCTACTTTTAATGTCATTGTCCATCCAGACATAATTGCAGCTGTGCCCTAGTTAAAATAATAGGAAATTATTGCAAAGGCTGAGAAATATGTTATTCAATTCAGTGGGACATTAAAAGCGATAAAAAAATTACCCTCATTAAGCCACGTTTCATCCAAATAGTAGATTTTTTTATTCTGCTTCCTATAATCAGCTATCTTCATTAAATATTTCGTGCGCCAAACTTGTAAGTCGGGTCTGTCCAGTAAAATACTTTTTCTGGATAGTTTTGAGTATGAAAAAATCAATTTCTTCAATATTCTATACATAGTTGTATGAGAAAACGTAGGTAGTCTGTCATCCTCATTGACTGCTTTCATAACTTTTTCAGTTGTAGGCAAATCTCCATCAAAGTATAGTTCATGAACTTTTCTCCGTATTGCAGATAAAGTAAATTCATCTAATTTATCAACGATTTGAAGCTTTCTCCTAAAAGTGAATCAATTATTCAAAAACAAACAATAACTTAACTTGATGTTGTGAGTTCATGAGTACAATAATAATTGATGACCTATTATCTAATACAAACATTTCATGAAATCTGGCGGGTAATTTAAAGAGGTGTTAGGTGAGGTTAGGTAGTTACCTTTGGCTGTGGTATTTCTTGAGTTTCTAAAATATGCTTCATGGTATATCTCACTACGTCCTGAGACACCCCCATTATTTCTGTTTTATATATCTCCATTTTTGATGGGTATGTAGGTAGGAGAGGATTTTTCCAAATAATTATAAATATTTACTAGGATTTGTTTTTCCCTTGTGGTCAGATGAATTTTTCATTTTTTGGCAGGCGGACTAGTCTCCCACCCTGAGGTACTGGGTTGCGGCTCAGTCATTGTATCCTAAAATTGCCACTATATGCTAAATATCTCGGGTAGACTCGATCCTTAGCGCCGTTTGCGCTCCAAATTGGATCTTCGTCCGAAGTAGCTCTCTTTCACTCCTTGTGTAACAAACTACTATTGTTACCTCCTTGTTTTTTGAGAAAGAGGTCCTATCGTATAAAAATCAAAGTCCGTGATTTTGAGCAGATGTCGTCGTTTCAATAATAAATCCAACCAAATCGCAAAGAAAATGTCCTTAATCCAAAGTACAAGAAGCAAAGTCGTCGATAATTACTGGAAATGGAAAAACGCAGAGAACTCGGAACAATACCCACTGACACAGGACAGGGACAGTGAATGAAGTAACATTTTTTTTTAAATATATATTTCCTCTTTTCACTTTTTTAGGTTCACCTCCTCCTTCGGTAGCTAGATCTCCTTTAAGTTCTTCATTATTCTTTTCATCAACAATTCAACAACAACATTCAACAAATCAATACATCAAACCGATTGATCGATCGAATCGGATCGATTCAAAAGAATGAACCACACTAACTTTCCAAAGACAATAAGACTTTGATGCGCTTTGATGAGTAAAAAAATAATATGACTTTTTACAAACTATTGAAATATTCGTCGTCCGATAATTTTGCAAGAAAATAACTATCTTATGGGAGTTACTTGGTGTCGAAATGATGTAAGAACAATAAATGATTCCTTGGTATGTGAATGTGTTCAGGATTGATATTCAAATGTAAGTAGTTAAGGCGTAATCGTGTGTAAATTGGCTTGTTTACATTATTATGAAATGCTATTGAAATGGACTTTTACATCATCATTCAGTTTGAAGGCGAAGTCGAGAGCACAGGTCGAGAGCCAATAGCCGGTAAGGCGGAACACATCGTGTTCAAATGTCAACGGTTTGGCGTCGAAAGATTGATACTTGGGAGGCAGTTGCTCACGTCCGAAGGAGATAATTTGCAGCAACAAATCAACACACGTGACTTTGTCGAAATTAACCCAGTTGTTAGACCGCCATTAATTAAGAAATTGAATTAAAGATGGATACTTGTCAGCGAACTAGAAGCAATTTATAGTGAAGTGCCTGTGCCAAAGGCAACCCGTCTACAAGATCTTTTGAAGAATCCTCTAAACTTTACTCCCTTGTACAAATATATTGTAAATAATCTATAACAATATCGTGATAGCTTTCAGCATAGTTATTTCAGTTTAACTATTTCGCCTATAAGGACTAGATTCTAGGGCCGTGAAACCAACCAACCATTTCGTGAAACAAAAGGGTAGCCTGGCTCCGCTCCGCTTTGCTTCGGCTCCCGGTTTTCTTTTGTTACCTAACAAACCTTTCTTTAGTTTTCAAACAGAAAGTGATCTATACCAACCAATTCGGTTCCGTGAAACTACATGGGGTCGCTTCGCTTCGCTCTGGCTCCCGGCCTAAAAGGACCAGTTTCCAGAGCCGTAAAACATATTTAAAAAAAACGAGAGCTGTCGAAATCCCTCGGCGGTATACAGTTTCCCAAGTAAAAAGAACGCTGGATTATATATAAAATGTATTGGAGCCAGCGTCCTTTTTACGTGACGGGAACTGTACCCCGGCATCGATGTACTTACATCGCTCTCGACTTCGTCTTTTGAAGGCGAAGTCGAGAGCCAATAGCCAGTAAGGCTGCCGGGACATCTCTGGCCGTAATCCGATAACTTGGCCTAGCAGCCTTATGGCGTAAGTCATCTGAGCTATGAACTTCATATAGACTTTTACGTTTGACACCTTGCACCAGCTTCATCTGTCAAATTGGTATCACGCAAGTAGCATCATAATGGAGGCCAAACCCAAGCTCATTGAATGAAGCCTAGAAGCCTACGGTGATACCCCGCAATCGATGAAATTGTGAACCATAGACACACGCTATGAACTTCAGAGAGTTACGCCATAAGGCTGTAGTGCTGGGTCTGTACTTGAGAACCGATTAACAAATCAATCTCAGCTCTTGATGACTCAAACAAGCTCGAATAAATGTCAATATTGTTTTTTGTTCTTTGGTCGTTTTCATAGTCACCACACCACGGTTAACTCTCGTGTCGTGTCGTTGGAAAGTAAGAGACAGAGCTAACCGATTTATATAGCACTGTCTCTTACTCTATAAACCACAAGTATTTTTCAGAAAGAAAGAAGTATCTCTCTCAGAGTTCATTCGTTCGTAAACAGTGTAGCCAACTCTACAGTTTTAACTGTAGATTTACAGTTTTGTCCATATCGTCACAGTTTTTAGTTCAGACCTCCAAATCTACAGTTTTTTCTATATAATACTACGCCATCTATTTTATTCGCTGCGTAACCCGTACAACTCGATTTTAGCAACGTCTAAGGCACGGTTTGCTTAATTGCAGAGGTGGCGTTAGTGGATAAATAAATAAATAAATTAAAAAAAACTTATGAAAACCAAACTTAGGAATAAACTCTCTACCACCACCATAAAAAGCACTTTACATACAAAATGAGAAATTAAAAATTGTTTCGAGTTTGATGCTGCCAATAAGCATTTAAAGAGATTAAAAAAATATGTACGATTTCAAGAATAAAAATGAAACTGAAAATGAGGAGGATGTGCATATTGAAAAAGAGGAATTGTAAATTTGTTATGATTTAAAGTTGATTTATTACTACAAGTATAATTTTATTACTTTATTATGTTGTTTTATTGATTATTGCTATTAATACAAAATAAGAAAAGCTGTAGATTTACAGTTCTGTAAGTAGAAATTTTCAGTTTTCTACAGCTTTTTGAAAGCTTGTTTGCAGTTTTAGTCTAGATTGGGGTTGGCAACACTGTTCGTAAACAAAACAAAAACAGTTTAAAACTTATATGTGCCCGTAAAGTCGTACGTGACGTCTGAGATCCTCCCAAATTTTTGAAAGATTTCTTCGTCTGCCTAGCCTAGACTTAATTCCACAGGCAGTCTTTCTAAGCAGAAGTGTATACAGAACAAGCCGGGCTACAGATCAAGTAAGTACAAATGTTTTTTGTCTTATCATTTTGTAAGTCTGACCCTCTTTTGTTTCTCGGCTCTCCACTAAACTACCTTAGGATTTAGAACCAGTCAGCAGGCAGTTTTCTTCAAATAAACAATCGAGCTTTAGATGAGCTTTCACCTATTTTACGTGAGACCTACTATTTTGAGGCTAGCTTTGCTCGTATGTTATGTACTGCTTTGTCAATGACGTAAAGTGACTGTCTAACTGCTTAATTTACCTATTGATTTTCTCACACTTTGTAGTCAGGGCTAGGTGCCAACTATTCAGATTACTATGTACACTTTGAGATTACTATGTACACTTTGAGATTACTATGTACAGATTGTCTAAGTACACCGCATTGCCTATAAGTCTATCAGCCAGTTGCAGAAACTATCTTTAAATTTTAAAGCCCCAGCTAATGGGCATAATATCAAGGTGTGTAAGAAAGTTCACAAACTTTGTTATATGCATATTAGCTGGCGCTTTAAAATTTAAGGATTGTTATATACTCATAATTATTTATGCCCTGTTTTATCAAAAAAAAACAAAATAATATGGACCCGACCGACACTAGCAAATAATGGGGCTTGAAAATTCAAAGGTTGTTTCTGCAACTGGCTGTATGCATTTATTCCTAGGCAGGTAGCCTATTTTTGAATATAATGGATTCCCTGATCTATCTATGATATCACAACTAAAAAATAATTTTATGCCAGTAAGAAACTACCTACAATATTGTATACCTACTTATTAGTTGTAATTGTAATTGTAAGACGGGCTGGTTTCCGCAACTCGACGACGAAAGCGCCTATTTTGCGTGTGGGTGGGAATGTGAATCATTCGAGCCAACCCAACTCCTCCAGGAACGCCAGTAGGCCCTTTACGTTACCGACTATCCCTGGAAGGTCCCTCGATTGACCGAGGTGTTTAGCCCTGTAGTCCGCTACTCCTGTGCACTCCATGAGGACGTGAGCAGCCGTTTCTTCTGCCTCCAAGCAGGCTCTGCAAAGGGGGCTGTCGGTAACACCTAGGACATATAGATGTTTGTTAAAGAAACCATGGCCAGTAAGTGCTGCAGTTACCAGTCGCATGCGCGGCCTGCTAAGTCGAAGCAAGGTCTTAGCCAGCCTAGCGCTAGGGGACGGCAAGGCCAGCTTAGCCTGCCTGCACTCCTCATGGTTTGTCCAAAGAGTGGCATGATCATTCCTGGTCGACTCTCTCAGAAATGAGCGTACCATCTTGAAGGGAAGAGGGATGATAGGTTCGGGACCATACGCTGTCAAGCTAGATCCTTTACGCGCCAGCTCATCCGCTGCATCGTTACCTCTTGATCCGCTGTGTCCTTTTATCCATTGAAGGATTACGCGGTTGTGTTGACATACCTCCATTAGTCGTTTGTGACACTCGTAGATTAGCCCTGAGTTAATAGTGTTGCTATTTAGGGCTTGTAGGACGGCCATGCTATCCGAGAGGATTCGAATGGAGGAATCTCTTACCTTTCTCGATGCTATGGCATTAGCGGCCGAGATGATGCCCATGCATTCAGCTTGAAAGACAGTATTATGGGCACCCAGTGGAATGGCCATCTTGATGTTTAGGTCCTCCGAGAAGGTGCCTGAACCAGTGCCTGCTTCAGTTTTTGAACCATCGGTAAAAATTCTGAGCTCTTTAATGTCGAGCCCCTCAACCCGATGGTCTTCATGTAACTGTATATTGTATTTTTTGTCAAAAACAAATTGTTTAGGGATTCTGTCACTGCAAGCCATACAGATGGGAAATTTTTTGTAAACTTCCCCTAGGATGGCGGTGTGTGAGGTCCTGTTTTTCCTCCAAAGTCCTAAGGTGTTGAGTCTCACCGCAGATGACGCGGCCTCCTGCTTAATATGTAGCTGGAGTGGCGGAAGACACAGCATGGCCTCCATTGCTGCTGTTGGAGTAGTTCTCATACTACCTGTGATAGCCATGCAGGCCAGCCTTTGGAAGCTTTGGAGTTTGCTTACCATTGTGGTTAGTTTGGTCCTGGTCCACCACACCACAGCTCCGTAGCAGACAAGAGGGCGGATCACCGTTACGTACAGCCAAAGAATGATGTTGGGAGAAAGTCCCCACTTTTTCCCCACCATTCTCCGACACTGCCAGAAAGCAATACTCGCCTTCTTTAGTTTGTTGTCGATGTGGCTACTCCAGTTGAGCTTGCTGTCCAAGGTTATGCCCAGGTACTTCACCTCAGTTGCTAGCTGGAGTTCCGTTCCAAAGAGCTTAGGTAGGGTATACCTACCAAGAGCCCTATTGTTAGTGAACATGACCATTACCGTTTTTGTTGGGTTAACCGCCAGGTCATATTCTAAACACCAGCGCTCCACGATGCGAAGAGCTGTTTGTTTAAGGTTGCACACTGTGCTCGCAAATTTACCTGTGATGAGGATTACCAAATCGTCGGCGTATCCTACGGTGTAGTATCCATTAGCGTTAAGCTTGGTAATCAGGTCGTTAATGACCAGATTCCACAGAAGCGGGGAGAGCACTCCTCCCTGCGGGCATCCCCGTACTACCTCCGCCGATAGGGACTCTCCAGCTAGACGCACGATACGTTTGTTAAGCATGTTTGTGACCCAGTTGTTTACAGCTGTTGACACCCCATGCCTTGTTAGAGATGCACTTATACTGCTATACTGCGTCTTGTCAAAGGCACCTTCTATATCAATAAAAGTTCCAAGACAGATGCATTTGTTTTGAATCGCCTCTTCAATTGTGGATACAACTGCATGGAGAGCCGATTCAGTAGACTTACCCAAACTATATGCATGCTGATTCTTGTGTAAGGGTATATGTTTTAACGCTCCATCTCTCAGGTGTCTCTCGCACAAACGTTCGAGAGTTTTAAGCAAGAACGAGGTGAGACTAATCGGCCTGAAAGATTTAGCGTTAGTGTAGTCGCTCCTTCCTGGCTTCGGTATGAAAATTACGTTTACTACTCTCCACCTTTTGGGAACGTATCCAAATCTAAGACATGCTTTCATGATTCGGACCATTATATTGATGACGGGTTCCCCACCCCACTGTAGAAGTGCTGGGAAGATTCCATCTGGTCCTGCTGATTTAAAAGGTTTAAAGCTATTAATGGCCCATCTTACCTTGTCAGCAGTGATAATATTATTAGTTATGTCTAAGTGGTCGACAGCTTCATGGTGAACCTCTTCCGGCCACACAATCTCTTGAATAGTTCTACTTCCGGGAAAGTGAGTTTCCAACAAGAGACTGTGTGTTTCTGTGGTGGAAGAGGTATATGTTCCATCGGGTTTTTTAAGCGACCCTAGCCTGGAGTTGCCTTGTTGAGCTAGTATTTGCCTTACCCGATTTACTTGATCAACGGTTTCAATGTCGCTGCAGAATTTCCTCCATGAGTTGCTGCTTTTGAACCGTAGTCGTTTCTTGTACTTGGATTTGGCATCTTTATAGTTGTCCCAATCCTCATCAGCACTGGTGTTCATCGCCCTGTTTAGCAGTCTTCTGATCTTAGCACGCATCCTATCTAGATCAGGACCCCACCAAGGCTGCCCCTTGATGTTGGTAGGCGCTGGTGTGCTAAGCGGGCAAGTTGAATGGTAGCAGTCTATTGAAGTATTTGTAAAATCTGTTACCTGTTGTTCGATTTGTTCGGGTCCCTCCGGATCTGGTAGAGTCTCAGCCCAAGCAAGTCTTTCACCTAGGATAGCTCTGTACCTGGTTCTGTCAGTCTTGCGTGGGTTTCTCTTAGGGACAGTTGGGGAGAACGCTGCGTTGATCTCGAAGCGTATCCATCGATGATCAGAGCATGACGCCTCGTTGGACACATGCCAGCCCCCAACGTCGTCGGATATGTCCGCCGTTGCCAGGGTAATATCAACGATAGTTCTGCTCCGCTTGGTAACAAAAGTTGGTTCAGAACCTATGTTAAGCACATTGAGGTTTGTAGTAAATAGGTATTCAACAAGTGTCTTACCTCTGCTGTTCATATCTGGCATGCCCCACAGTGGGTGATGCGCGTTCGAGTCGGCCCCAACGATGAGCTGGAGGCCCGACTTCTCGCAGTGGTCCACCAGCCGGGACAGGTCGTATGGAGGCGGGTTGTCCTCCGCAGGCATGTAGGCGGAGGCCACCACGAGCTCGCGGCACCTAGCTGTGTCGGGCAGTTGCAGCCTTATGGCACACAGGTCCCTGGAACAGAACTCTGTTAATGGCTGTGCTGGGATGTTGTTAGTAGTTATGATGCACGTTCTAGGGTTATCGTGATCAGTTGTACCGAAAAGCTTACCTCTCAAATTGGCGAGCCCTCGAATGCTACCGCGGTTGATCCACGGCTCCTGGATCAGAGCCACGGCAGTGCTGTTTGCCCCCAACCAGCGTCTTAACTGGGCCGTTGCAGTTTGGCTGTGTTGGAGGTTGGCTTGGAGGATTTTACAATCGCGGGAGAGGGACGCCATTTTTGGTCAACCCCTCCTGCACCTCCAAGACGAGTTCCTCCTCCAGCCGCATGGACAGCTCCTCGCCCTCAGAGGGCACCACTGCTGGTTCTGGCTCATCGCCTTCACCAAGCAGCATGGCCTCCCAGTGCGCGTGCTCGTCCTGCGGTTGAGCAGCAGAACTTTCCCCGACTGCATCGGGGCCTGTTTGCTGCCGCTCTGGAGTGGAACTCTGGGGCTTGGCTGTTCTTGAAGAAACCCCAGTGATGACCAGCTTAGAGCTGGTCTGCGCTACCACCGGTGGTTCCTTCACAAATTTCCCACCGGGTCCCTGAAATTTTAGGTAGACCGAACCACTACCAAAAAGGAGCTGTCTGCCCCTTCCCAGCAGGGTCGGCACCACATCTTCAGGGACGTCTGTGATGAGAAACAGGTTGTCCTGCTGCTCATCCACTTTCTGGAGGAGCCATCGGTCAACCTGTGCCCACTTGTTCATATAGTGGAGGACTACGCCGACGTCGGGCGCAGACTTCCACTTGCCTCGTTCGTTGGGTATGAGCACCCCACATCGAACCCTGCGGACCATCTCCGATTGGCGTTTCACCACCAACTGTACGTTGGATGGTGTAGACACACCGGAGACACACTCCCGCAGCCAGTTCAGGGAGTACTCGTCCTCCACGAACAATTTAAGGTGGCCGTCCTCGTAACGAGGCTTGCCACCGAATTTGGGGTTTTCCTTGCTCGGATCCGCCAACGCTTCCCTCAAGATTTTGTCATCAATCTCGTTGAGGATGAGCGTTGATAGATCCTGTGAAATATGACCAGCAGCGACGTCAGTTACGGCGATGTACTGGTCAGATTTCACCTTCTGAGCATAGGTGACCCCAGCTCTGCGCGCTTCCGTGCACTGCTTTTTAGGCTCCACTCGAGGAGAAATACTGTCCTCTAGTCGAGCCCTCTTAGCAGCCGCGCGCTCGTTTTTGCCGGATCTCTTGGCAGATTTCAACTTCTTGTTAGAAGTTGGACCACCAGAGAACGCTACGGTAGGTTTAGCCCCGTTTGAGTCTAGGGTTGCCCCTTTGACACCACGGGAGCCGGTCACCTTACCCGCAGCTCCAGCTGTATTAACAGCGGGACCGCCATCGGTCGTCACCGTGGCAGATGGAACCCCATCTACGCCGGCAGCGGCCGATGTGGCAGCCAAACGCTGTTTTTTCTTCCACCGACGATTCGCCTTACGCCCTGGTCCGGTTTGCACCGTATTTGGACGTCTAGTCGATGGGCCCTTCCCTTGCAAAGATTGCTTGGGTGGTTTACCCTTTCGACCAACCGTCGTCCAGGCGCTGGCGAAATGCTCGGCGATGTTTGTCGAATGGCTCCGCGCACCGAGTTGCCCCGTGGCCCTGCCTCTCGACTCACTTTCGGGTTTTTTGCAGCTAACCTCCACAGTGGAATCACTACCGGTTTGCACCGGTAGGTCACTGATGGTGGCAGTGCGCCCAGTTGAGGCTTGAGGATCTGCCGAGGCAGATTCTCGCACCTGTTTGGAGACGCTTGCGGTTTTCACCGCTGGAAGCGTTCCAGATGTGTTTTTTGACCTGACACGATCCATGGCCAAATGTATAGAGATTCGTCTACTCGATTTCCCACCCTCCACGGAGCCCGCATAATTGGGAGCGCCTACTCGCTTGGAACAGCTTTCAGTCGCTAGGAGTACCGAGTAGATATAGGAGCATAGGGCTGGTACTTGGCGCGACATCGGGAGCTCGCTTCTGTGTACGATGGGAACCAAGGTGTCAGCGACATGGTCCCACCGCCGTAGTCACCGAAGCTTACCCCGTCAGCATGACCCATCCCTCCGCTATGACTGACGCCTTAACGGACCCTACACCCCTAGCCGTGGCCCTCTGACGGGACACTTGGCCGTTACCCCAACCCGCGGCTACGGGCGAGGCTACCGTTTTGCCTGAAATCCAGGCCAAAGAGGGCGTGTTGCCTTACGAAGCTAAATCCACAGCAACGCTCGGCTCAACCCCCCAGGACCCCTTCATCCTGGCCTACGGTGGTCAACTGCGCAGACCACAAGACGCAGGTGAGTGTAGATAGTCTGCCGGGTACACCCACTTTAACCGACAGAACCGGAGCTACTTTTAGCCATCGGCTAGTAAGAGGTCCGGGGACCAGTCACTAGCCGCTGTTACCAGGGTGCACCAGGAGGAAGCAGAAGTTATGCAGGCGGACGTATCCTTCTGCATCACTTCAGCACCCCCACACTAGGAGGTAGTCGCTCAGAACACCCTTACTTATTAGTTAAGTTAAAGACATTTGTTTAAAGTTAAACACATTTATTCCCAAAAAAACCATACAATTTTACTATCCATAATTTTGCCGAACCGTGAGGTTTGTTGGCAGTACATGTAGTTAGGGACATACTAAATTTCAATATGTATCCTTTTCTAATTAATGTGGGAAAGAAATAAATAGGTACCTATATTTTTTATTTAATTTTAACAAACATACTAAAAAAAAATTGATCGGCGATATGTAATGAAATCCAATATACTTCGTCTATAAAATGTGATATAAATGATTCTGAAAATCCGGATAATACATATCTTCTAGTCTAAAAAAATATATATTCAGGCTCATGTTTAAACACCTACCAGAAATGAACCTATTTACTACACAAATGAATTCGAAATCCTTCACAAAATGGATAAATTCTCATCAAATCGTGTTTCATGAAGTATTGTAGAAATTACGCTATTTTCCTTTTTATTCTATACCTTTAAAATATATTAATGCCTTTGAAGTTAATGTCAGAACATTTAATTTATTTTATTTAAAGATACATACGAAATAAAAATACTATTTTTATTTGGTATTTATGATTAAATGAATTAACATTAATTACAATTAAATAAAAGCTTTTTAATGAATAAAGAGCTTTTTATTCATTTAATCATAAATATAAAATAAATATAAACTATTTTTATTTCCTATTTATGATTAAATGAATGAACATTAATTACAATTAAATTAAAGCTTTAAACGAATAAAGAGCTTTTCATTATTATTTTTCTCGGACTTCTAAAAGTGCCATTTTTCTACAACCTATGTTTATTTTTTATCGAAGTAGGAAAATCATGCATCTGAGGGTTAAAGTTTATAAATAAATACGAGCCTTAATGCAGAATATTTCATATAGTGACTAGATAAATTAATAATTTATCTAGTCACTATATGAAATATTCTGTATAATAATAATTTAAAATTATTCAACGAGTTCAATGTCAAATAAAGTCTAGCAGAGCCACAAGCTTAAATATGTCTAATATTGATACAGTTGATGACTAAGTTATTGGAAATATGCTCCCATAAATGGAGTAGGCTAGGTAGGTACTCTTACATACTGATTAAATTAACCGACTTGGTTTTATGTAAGAACTCACAAATTTGAACGGTAGAGATCTGCCCTGCGAGACAGGCTTGTCTTTTTTATATGCATGCCTGTTTTGACGGTTACCCTCTTTATTCTACTTTAGTCGGGCGTACTTATGTTATATTTATATATTTTTGAACATCCACAATTCACGTTTTAAGGATTTTTAAATTTTTTTATTTCAACAATCTTTATTCAACAATAAACCGGTCAAGTGCGAGTAGGACGTCGGACCCGCAAACGAAGGGTTCCATATCATTGTACAGGGAAAAATGTAAAATGATAGTCTTTTGAGTATACCTTTTTAATTTTTAATATTAAAATACTAAATTCTAGGTAGGACTATGTTCAAGGCCGTACATCGAAACATAGAAAACGAGTTTTGTGTATGTTGTACGTAAGTATTGAACTATGTATTCAGGTTAAAGAAACTCTCATTGAAACCGGAAGTGGATAGAAATTTAATTTAATTTAAAAAAAGACCTTATCTCGTATGAATTAAGTTGTATTTTGCAAACATGCGACACATTTTGTATTTGATTTATAGCGGTCAAAAGGTTAAAGATGATATTGATATATGATAGATAGAGAAGATAGATGGTCTTAAATTGATACAGTTACTATAAAATGTTGATTGATGACTAAGTTATTAAAAAAATGCTCCCATACTGATTAAATTATAAAACTTGGTTTTAAATAAGATCTTACAACTTTGTACGGTAGAGATCTGCCTTGCGAGACGGACTTGCCTTATTTATATGCATGCATGATTTGATGGTTACCTCCTTTATTATGCTTTATTCTAACGTAAATATAATATTAATATCTTTTAGAACTTCCACAATTCACGTTTTAAGGTATTTTTTATTTCAACAGTCTTTATTCAACAAAAAGTAAGTGCATTACGAAAAAAGACATGGTCATAGTTGTAACTTAACATAAAGATAAGTTTTATGTTTTTAACTGATCAATGCATAAAGGTTCGCACTACCATGATGATGATTTAATTATTAATTGGCTGGGGGAAGAAGAATAAAATCCGGTCTTGGATGTTTATGTGTGTGACGTCACTGTTTCTAGTTCCCACGACATAGACACAGGCTATCCTAGTGTGGGGCGAGAAGCAATGTATGTGCCTTTATACTGGGTGTAACAGAAAGGTGTAGTCATGTTTATATGGGGTTGTTAGGGACATCATTCTGAGAAACTTTCACTAAGAAACGATGGACGAACTTTTTCCATATACATGACATACTGACATAAAGGTCTCTACAAGTGTGCTACGGAACCCTTGGTGCGCGAGTCCGACTCGCACAGGACTGTTTATACTTTATTGTTTCACTAAAAACCTCGTCCTCCGTGTTATTTTTAGTACGGATGATGGCCGATTGTCTTAGAACAAGTAAATGTTCCGTTTTCCTATGATGTTGGATGATGGTCGGTGATATCCATTAGATTTAACTTCAGTTTTAACACATCTTTTGTATATTTAATGCATCGGTTAGAAGTATTCATACCAAATATATTTGGAGTTCACGTCCACTTCCTGAGTTGAATTAGATATAGACTTAATTATTCTGCAAACTAGCCGAATTCTTTTTAGCATCGAGACCAAGTTCGAACGTTGATTATAGAAGTTTTTAAATATATTTATCTACACACGTATAATAAACCCTCTTTACTGCGTCTAAAAACGGCACGTTAAGACCAGCATAATGTAAAACAATTTGGTAAAAACTCATTTCTTATCTGAAAATTTGTACATTATGACCATAATGTACCAAATTTTGTCAAATCATGACATTCAAATTTCGAACGCCGAGGCCCGCCTGCGTGCCTCCCCTAGTTTGTCTGTGAAGTTGGTAGGTACTACAGGACAAGCTAAACAACTGCAGAGCAATTATCAATGCCACAATGCCGGTCAAACATGCGGTTCCTGAACACATCAAAGAGATCTTATGATATGTGGGTAGATAAACTAGTGTGTGTAACTGTACATAATTAGACATTAAAACTCTCGAGTGATACACTTTCGGGTGTTAATGCCCTCCATTATGTAGCAGTCACATACACTACTATTAGCTACACACGTATAATAAACCCTCTTTACTGCGTCTAAAAACCGCACGTTAAGACCATCATAATGTAAAACAATTTGGTAAAAACTCATTTCTTATCTGAAAATTTGTACATTATGACCATAATGTACAAAAATTTGTCAAATTATGACATTAAAATTTCGAACGCCGACGCCCGCCAGCGTGCCGCCCCTAGTTTGTCTGTGAAGTTGGTACTACAGAACAAGCTAAACAACTGCAGAGCAATGATCAATGCCACAATGCCGGTCAAACATGCGGTTCCTGAACACATCAAAGAGAGCTTATGATATTTGTGTAGATAAACTAGTGTATGTAACTGTACATAATTAGGCATTAAAACTCTCGAGTGATATTATTATGAAAATCGCCTTCGTCTCGTTTCATAAACCCACTCTCATTAATGCCCTCCATTATGTTGCAGACACATAAACTACTATAATATAATACAACTACGTTAGAATAAAGAGGGATACTGTGATGTAACATGTAATGTATTAATCTAAAGCCAAATTTACAGAATATTTCGGTTTGAAATAGCCTAATAACTCAATTTACGACAGCCAAAGTTTTCTGCATTGGGGCTCGTAATATTTTTATAAGAAACTATTGTACGGTACTAAATTGTTTGTCATAGCAATTACAAGATGTTGACATAATTTATCCAAACTATTCAAACATAAGTAATTGATTTCTAGTAAAGAATACTGAAAACTTATACGATGCTCTTGTAAATAAATGAGTTTTATTATTATTACACATATATTGCTTATGGCCCCACACTAGGATACCCTGTGTCGTGCGAACCAGAAAGACCTGGGGATTTTCATTCTTTACGCCCAGCCGGGGATCGAGCCCGCGACCTCTCGCATGGTAGGCAGAACCACAACCGCTGCGCCACAGACGTCGCCATCATCATCAGCATCATATAAACTAACTATTTTGAGAATCTCTTCATACGTGATACAAAATTTTATTATCTTCTTTAAAATAGATTTTATAGCTTTACATATGATGTCATATCGTTACTTAGAAAAGCCACTATGAAACAAGAATATTGCTAAACTTTGCTCTCAACACCGATAATACCAGGAGTCGGAACACCCCAAATCTCAAGACATAAGGTCTATTATTCCATAGAAACTGGTTGGTTTTGGTTGAAATTTATGAGTGCCGGCGGTCCCATGCATACCGGCGTCGTCCGCGCACGCGTCACTATTGAGAGGTCATCGTCTGAATCATTGTGTTGTTGACCTGGCAATGATTAATAATTTTAATGATTATGGAATTCTTCAATCAAATTATTGAAATGTATTAAGAGTTCAACAAACCCCAATATTTAGGGTTTTTTGTTGGCTACTCTAAATCATTCGACAGCGAGACTCGAAACATCCATCCTTCATAAATCCAAAGTATCCAAAGCTGCAACTGGCTGGATCATCGTTCTCTAAGGAGCGGGGAGAAAACAGCGATTCCCGTTGCCTCCGAAACTCTTCACCTACAATCTAGAAGAAGTGTGTGGACAGGACAAGTGCATTGATGTCGGCGAAAGAAGACATACCAACTATCGCTTCGCCGATGTCATTGTCCTGTTTGGTAACCCAAACGCACCCGAGCTTGAGCAAAGGCTACAAGATCTCAAGAAAGCAAGCCTTGCGGTTGGACTGAGGATGAATTGGTGAACAATCAAAGTCATGACCATGGCGGTTCTGCCAGGGTGATCGTGGCCCAGGATAGAGAATTGTGGCTACAACATGGGGAAGCCTTTACCCAGCAGTGGTCAAAACCAAAGTCATGACCATGGCGGTTCTGCCAGGGTGATCGTGGCCCAGGATAGAGAATTGTGGCTACAACATGGGGAAGCCGTTACCCAGCAGTGGTCAAAACCAAAGTCATGACCATGGCGGTTCTGCCAGGGTGATCGTGGCCCAGGATAGAGAATTGTGGCTACAACATGGGGAAGCCGTTACCCAGCAGTGGTCAAAACCAAAGTCATGACCATGGCGGTTCTGCCAGGGTGATCGTGGCCCAGGATAGAGAATTGTGGCTACAACATGGGGAAGCCGTTACCCAGCAGTGGTCAAACAAAACCTCTCAACACCCGAGGGTAGTTGGGACGGGTGCCTTTGCCCAGCAGTGGTCAAACAAAACCTCTCAACACCCGAGGGTAGTTGGGACGGGCGGGTCGCGATGCTGAACCTTATGCCATGGTAATACAATTTAACTTTAACCTGCATCGGAAACCTGTAATTTAAAATTAAACCTGTAACGGAAAAGTGGCGTTAGCTAATGCCGGTGGTATTCAAGAGGTCAAGGCGCGTGTATCGATTAAATTAGCAACTCGATTCGCAGCGATTGGATTTTGCACACAACTAAGTATTAGTATTAAAATAAAGTTCATAACAGTTCACACAACAACACGACTGTGTGAACAGTGCGAAAATTGTGTTTATTATGTATTTTTCAAAAAACGCTGTTAACTTCTTATTTTCAAATATTCAGTTTTAAGATATTTTGAATACCTATTTTTTGACGCAAGAACCGCATCAATATGATTTTGAGACCAAGAAATAGCAAGTTTTGGGGGGAAAACATCTATTTAGTTTTTTTGTTGTATAGTTTCCATTGACATATAATATTTTCAAACTTACAAATAGAAGGAAAAGGATGTATTTTTAACTTATTATTCTGGGATTAGGTAAGGAAACAAACTTTCAAAATCAACAAGGTTACTAAATCCTGAAAAAGTATATGTTATGAAGAGGAATCGCTCTTTAACCCAGATATTACTACCGATCGTTAAAACGAAAAATTTTGTTTGGGATAAAGGATTTGAACCTTATCTTAAAGTGTTAAAGTTCAAAATCGCGATCCAATTTTCTAAAATCCAATAACATCTGGGTTAAAGATGGGCTTTTAACAATACCCAGCGCCTTAATGGCTTTAACCGCAAGAATTCCTTTTTTTAAAGACATTAATTACTTCAATACAATCAGAAAAAAAACACATTGTATTGAAAAGGCCAACAATCGTTTCAAATATTGTATAGTAGGTAAATCATATCATATCCCCTAAGTGGTGTCGATTTGAATCCTGGCTAGGGCATTGGGTACCTACATGTTTTAAGCGCCCTGCTTGTATACGGACTATAAAAGTGAAGTCAATAGTAATAACAAAAAGTGTCATTTAGCACATATCATTTTAAATCAGACAGATTTTGTGATTGTTAGCCGACACTTTCAATTTCCAAACAGCTGGTATAAATACCTACTGCTACTGATTTGTTTGACTGTCATAAAAGGCGGATGATTTAATAGATTGTACAGACACGGTCGATGGGATATGTCTGTGTACCTACTAACCACTACGATGTCTGATATAGGCAGTGGTTCCCAATCTTACGCCTACCGGTTCCGCTGTCCCCCGATTCCTCTAAATTTTAGAGGAATCGGGGGACAGCGGAATTGTTCGAAATCGATGCAATTGTTTTAGACTCTAAATCTAAAGCATCGACAGGACCCTCCGAGTCCGTCATAACCTTCGGGATTTGAGAGCATTAAACTCTCCGTTATTATGAACGGTAAATATTTTTGTAGCCACCATTTAAAGGCCAAAAACCTCTCCATTTTGGCATTTCATTATCTTTGCTGGCTAGCAGAAATTTAAGAAGTAAGTCCGATAAATCTGAATGAGAGTGGGCTAAGTCCCAATTGTGTAAATTCGTTGTTAAAAACAACGTCGTGAAATGTTATAGAGTGATGTTTGTAGGTATCTACTCTTAAAACATTTCACGACATTCCGGGATAATCACGCAACGTAGATTACCACAATAAGTATCAGACGCAAAATTTTATATAGCTGATAAATAGTTATTTAACACGTTAAATGCTATGTAGGTCACCGGTGACCTCACCCAGACTAAAAAACTATAAGAAAAAAACTTTTTTGAAAATTGGCGTTAAAATTGTTAAAATTCATAACAATCGTGCACTTTGTGCCAAGTCTTTGAAATTTGGCAGTCCTTAGGGTTTAGGAAACCACGGCACCACTTGTGCGCGACCTCTGGTGGCCTATTGCTATAAATCCTATATGAACCTATCTGTTAATTTTAATAGTTGGCTTCTATTAGACAGTGACAGACACAAAATCTAAAGTAGGCAGGCCACTTTTATAGACTCTACGATGCGAGGAATTCATTTCTAATATCTAATTTGTGTCTCAAAATAAATTTCAAAGCCAAAATATATTATACTACCCAAATTTTTATTACTACAGATTTTAATTTCTGACTTATTGAAAAACAGCTATCCTTTGACATATCGTGATTGATTAATGATCTTTAGGACACAGAGCGTCACGTCTGATATTTCATTATCTGGCATCTTGGTTGAAAGTTGGCCGAATCCGGCTCCAAAAGCGAGCGAACTAAAATTTTCTTACTACTCGACACATTTTAATATTCCTCGATATATCATCGAAGACGGCTGTTCGTTGTATAATTAACCTTGGAATTGAAGTCCTCACATCCTAGAACCTATAAAAAGTGCTATTACTCAAGATGTTATGTATAAATAGATAGATATACCGCGTGGAGTTGTGTAAAAATGGCCAAGTTATACGCGAACACGACGTTTCTAGTTTTTTGACTTTAATTCTTGTTTGTACGCCCTCGTCGGTCCAGCCCTGTCGTAAATACTCCCCGACCCTTTTTTCTTTCCTCAAGGCAATTTAAAAAAATTCACTTTCAATGACATCTCGTTTCTATAACATACCTCCTACCAAAGATACCTACCTAGGTAGGTAGGTATCTAGGTAGGTACCTAAGATGTTACATACATAGGTATGTACTACATCTTCACGAGTCAAGTAGTTTTTGAGTTTCATACAACCTCTTATCCCCGCTTCCCCCCTTGCAGGGGCAAATTTGGTTAAGACCTTACTGAACTGAAGTCTCACTTCTATAAATTAAATATCAGTCAAATTTCAGATTCGTTATGGTCTTTTTTTATAATCATACAAAGTTCACATTCTGGTCCAAGCTATGACGGAGATGTTTCGCTCGCTCGGTTAATGGCTTAAAAAAACAAGAGTACACACACATCAATATTTTCTGCCAGCCGCAGCCCTGAGAACTTCCAGCGTCTAAATTGCACTAACTACAATTATAGTTTGCTATTTACAAATAAATACTATATTTGAGAGAATTTCAACCACACCTTTTTTATAAATTCGTCCTATTTTGGTGGCGATTTGTATATGTATAAAATAGGACATTTTTTTGAATTGGCACACAAAACAGATTTTACAACATAAAGTGCTAAAAATAAAAAATTAGGTAACATGAGCAGTCGCAAATCCTTAAGATGCGCGCACAACATTCAAAAGTAGGAATACAAATGCAAAAAGTCTTAACTTAATTTAAGTACCAAATAATATAGTAAACAGTTTATTCTAAAATAAAAGTTTTAGTTTTAATTTAAAAAATAGTGGTACAGAACAAGTAAATGTTATCGTTAAAGACTTATCGTTAAGCAAATTCGCTTAATCTGGCAATACGAGGATGTTGACTAATATTAGTGCGAGATGTGGGACGAACAAAAGGATACATTCTTTTTACGTAGTCTACTACAAGGACCTGGAGCAATTTGAAATTGAAAATTTGATAAGCAAAGGAGAACAGTCTATTTTATTATTAAGGAGTTTATAAAGGAAGAGAAGGTCGGAGCGAGTACGTCTCTGTTGAAGTTGTTCTAATTTAAAGTACCGTTCTTTCAGAACAAGATCGAAGTTGTTTGCACTTGTTTTGTGAGTATGTAAGATGATATAAGAAACGTTTTTGGACTCGCTCTAATATCTCACTGTGTACGTTGTACATCGGATTCCAGACAGTTGAACAATATTCTAGTGTGCTACGAACATAAGCATTATGCATTCGTGCAAGCATAAACCTCAAATAGGTTTAAAGCGCGTCTAGTTTTTAACTTTATCATTTTTATGCTATGAACAAATAAAAATAAAAAAACAACAAAGTCTTATTTTTTTTTTTATTTTACCTTTAAGAATTACAAAACCAAGTGCTTTGTTAGCTTTCTTAACAATTTGATTAATATGATTATTAAATTTACCAGTCTTATCAATAATAACACGCGTAGAATTTACTTCCGTCAGGGGTTCCTCATTAATCTTGTAATTAACGGTGGTTGGATTAAGTTTACGACTAAAGTTTATGTGAAAGCACTTCTTGATATTCATTTTGTTACTATAACACAATTTTGAAAGATTGTTGAGATCATTTTGTAACAAGAGCATCATTGGAAGAGTTAATATTAAGATAAAGTTTAAGATCATCGGCATAAAACAGAAGATTAGAATGTTGAATAAAGTAGTAACGATCATTTATGAATATAATAAAGAATAAGGGGCCAAGATGCCATTCCTTGACCCCCTGACGAAATCGTGTATGTCGGACTTAAAACCACAACAGAAAACCAATTGTGAACGACGTTCAAGGTAACTTTTACAACAACGAAGAAGAGAACCGTGAATATCTATTTTGTTCCGTTTAGCTAATAAAATATTATGATCTACTACGTCAAACGCTTTACTGAAATCCTTGTACCTATATATAGTGTACCTCCTCACCCTTATCCAGATTAACCATATCAACAAATAGAGTTAAATGAGTTGCTGTAGACCTTCCTCTAAGAAATCCGTGTTGTTCATTCATAATAAGGGGCTTAACCGGCCAGTATAATTTATAAAACATTGTGAAGTAATACATCCCTTAATATGGAATGCAAGACAAATTAAAAGAATCCAAGTAGTTTTAGAGATATTAAAGTTATTAAAATAATGTAGATTGACAACCACCAAAATTTCTACACCAAAAATGAAGTTTTGCAAATATTACTATTTCAATTAAAATTAACACACACTGCCACTATATTACGAAAGTATCTGATCTCTACTATACTCAATACCAATCAAAATAAAATCTTTCTCATTCTCAAAAAGAGAAACACCAACATTTCGGTAATCTGGAATTTTGGTTATTTTTTTTTTCAGAAAACCCCGACACCAATGAACAATAATTTTTTGTTGTTAAACGAGAAAAAATAGCACATAGCCTACTCTGTAACGGAGCTCTCCTTTGAACTAATCCGGTGGCGTGTTTTTAACACGCTTTTATTAGCTTGGGTTGTATGTATGTATGTATCTATGTATGTAACGGAATCTTTGAACTTAATTTTCACCAGTTTCCAGAAGTCAGATTAATTTGAAACTTTGCATACGTATCAAGGACCGATGACAATGCAATAATTTGATAACAGTTTTCCATTATCCTTATTAGGACGGCCAGGATTAATACATAGCAAAATGTTGTTTACAAAGTTATTGGTGCGACTACTTTCATACTTCATGTATGTAACCAGGTGCATTCATAAGTTTGTATGTGGTATTGAAAGAATTATTGTATCGACGCCCCCTTACATATTGATTTAACTCGTTTGCGACAGCTGAAAACCTCGGACGCTTGTTTTGGAGGCATAAACGTGATTCTCTTTGGTGATCTAATGTAACTGCATTAGATCACCAAAGAGAATCACCTGTTCGAGGACATCAAGTTTTTCAACAACCAGAACACATGAAGCCAGCTACACATTTGTGGCGACAGTTCGGTCTGATTGAACTTAAACAAAATATGCGTCAACAAGGAGACACGACATTTATAGATGTGCTTAACGCCCTTAGAGTTGGAGAAATGACGTCTAGGCATCTTGAAATTCTACATGAAAAAGTTTCAACAGATGCGACTAATGAATTCTCAATCGAGAGTGCATTAAGAATTTACCCAACGAATGATCAGGTTGCTAGACACAACGAAAAAGTTCTCCAGAGTTTTAAGAATAAAGTGACAGTTAGTTATACAATAAAAGCACAAGACCAACTCATTGATGCTACTCGAAATCTAGGTAACAAGGACTTAGATTCTGTGATACCTAGCGATATTAATAAAACCGGAGGTCTTCCGAATGTATTGAAAATATTCGTAGGAGCTAAAGTGATGTTGAGGACAAACATTGACGTGTCGAAAGGTTTAGTAATGGCAATATGGGTTTTATGACAGAAATTATCTGGCCAAATTTTCGCAGAGGCCAACTATACGCGGAAGACATCCCGTCAGTCCGTATCAATTTCGGATCAGATGGTGTGCACATGATTAAACCAATATCGATACAGTTCCCAGCGAAATACAGTTATGGAACTGCTGAGAGACGAATGTTGCCATTAATCCTGAGTTGGGCTTCGACCGTCCACAAGATGCAAGGTTGTACAGTCGATCATGCAGTCATTTATCTAGGCTCGCGACTGTTTGCTGCTGGACAAGCTTATGTAGCACTTAGTCGTGTAAGATCTTTAGACGGTATTGGGATTGAAGAACTCGATTGTTCTAAGTTAACACGAAAAACCCCATGCAACAGTAAAGCTTTGAATGAAATGATGAGATTGCGAAATAATTTGTGAGAAATTTCAATACCACATGTCAACAAATAACTAATTGATAAATCGAACTAAAAAATGAAAAATAAATAATAGTTTAAAAAAACTAAAAAAACACGCTTTTATAGCTAACCGAACTAAAAATTAGAAAATAATTTTTATTTCAGAGAGTTTATAATACAGTAGTAGAAGATCGAACAATCAATCAGAATTTATCACCTCAAAATAAAATTATAATAAAGTTTAAGTAATTAACAAAAGAATTCAATTCAGAGTAAAAAGCGTGGGGTGCATTTTACTACTTTTCATAACTCTCCTCTCATAGATAGTTACCAATAGAATGGTTGTTACATTTACTTTATCAAGCACCCCACGCTGTTTACTCTGAATTGAATTCTTTTGTTAATTACTTAAACTTTATTATAATTTTATTTTGAGGTGATAAATTCTGATTGATTGTTCGATCTTCTACTACTGTATTATAAACTCTCTGAAATTAAAAATTATTTTCTAATTTTTAGTTCGGTTAGCTATAAAAGCGTGTTTTTTTAGTTTTTTTAAACTATTATTTTTTAGATCAGTCTTCGATAACGAAAGATGTTTGTTGGGTGTTTTATGAGCACCACCAAAATTTCTGTTTACGCGCCTTTTCGACAAGCTTTTGGATTGGTTACGACGCCAAGTATTATTATGAGTCGTTAGAGCGCCATTAACCCTCTTGCTGTTCTCCTAAAACTGTCCAGTTCAGAAATTGATTGATTGACTATGTTACGTTGAGAAACGGTTCTGAAAGCTACGCTCGCCTTGACGCCGGATACCGCTCTGTCTCTCCGCGACCTCCACAAACAAAGTATCTACCGTACCCACAGAACAGGAATACAGTTTGTTTTATTTCGTGACCGTACACGCACATCTGTACTATTCGGGAACAGTCTACATCAGCATCCACATAGAATAGAACTATCTCGAAACATCCGGAACCCTGATTCCGATAGTAATTCATAGTAGTGTCTCCCTCAGTACATACAGTAGCGATTTTTATCTCACGAAGCGTGAACTATATAGTACTGTATGCCTACACCAGTAGTTTTATCAGCGAGAAGCGATGTGTTAATATCAGTTGAAATGAAAATGTCCGCTTGTTCACTCAATTACTTTCGCGATTGCCAATGATTGTTATATTGGGGGCCGGTATTATTCAGGAAGGTCTATACAAGCGTTGTTGGTGTTTATTGTGCTATAGGAGATACCTAGATCTCTGCGTTAGTGGGTCGTGTTCTGTGTAGAAAGTGACAGTGTACTAAGGTAAAATAAATCGACTAATTTGAGGACTCGGAACCTCTTGTTATTCTCGAATTCACATTTTCCGATCATGCGGTTCAAGTACAGCACATTTACTGTCTAATACGGTGACATATTTTCCACTTGGCGCTTCCGTATTTCGATCCCACATTATGTTATTGGCCCGGCTTCTGTCGTTAAAAAGGCTGTGTGCTACAAACAGGTACTTACTATCGAAATTCTGAGGATCAGTTTGGCTGTCTGACTTTCTTGACTTGATCTCTTCAACCAACCCAACTACAGTCGCTTTGAAGTAGCAACTAGCGACCATGACTTCGTATATCTCCCTTCCCATTACACGCCTATACCCTGCAATAAAAACAGTATTTGTGGTAGATTCGTTTTTGATACCACCAAAAGTAATCCTTATTTCAATATTAATAGTTTTCTTCCCCTTGATTACTGTAGTACCATTGGACAGTACCACCAATGGAACAAGTGACACACTTGTGTATCGCTAGTACCTTTAAAACTAAACTAATTAAAATGTCCAGGGTTTGCTTGCAAAACAAATGAGATTGATACATTAAAACCTCACCATATTACTGTAATACCATTTATTTATTTCAAGACACACCAACGGCACGTAAACAAATGCAACAAGGTTTGACATCACGCATTTTCCCAGATGGAGTGGCAGAGGCGTAACTTGACATAAATTAACATTTTTGAGTTTTATTTCACAGGTGTCATGATTTCACCAGATGTCATGATTTTGACAGGTGTCATAGTTTTGACAGGTGTCATGGTTTTGACAGGTGTGACGATTTCGACAGGTGTACAGTTTTTAATAGTATGCTTTATAGGACATATTATTCTAATTGGCATGGCTGTGCTTTCCGTGCCTCTGCCACGCCATCTGATAGTTTTCTGTAGAGTAAGCTGTCAAAAATAGTGACACTTATCAAAATTTGTGGTACTTGTAAAAATTAGTGACACCTGTCAAATAAAATATTATATTATCTATGTATAGTTGTGTCTCTGCCATCCCATTTGGGAAAATACATCTTATTGTAGCTGTTATTGCTGTGTTGTCTTTCCTAACGTGACCCCTTTTGAATATTACGGATTATAAAATAAATAAATAAATAAATATTCGAGGACAATCTTACACAAATCTAAATATAGGCCCATAGTAAACTCAACAAGGCTTGTGTTATGGGTACTAGACGACGAATATATGAAAGAGATAAATATTTATGTAAATACAAAGAAAACATCCAAGAGTAGGAAACAAATATTCATGCTCATCACACAAACGTTTGCCCTTACCGGGAATCGAACCCAGGACCGTCAGCTTTGTAGGCAGAGTTCTTGAGGCTCTTGACGAGCGGTTTAGCCTAGCGGGTAGTGCGCTAAGCTAAACCGCTCGTCAAGAATTAACGTCCTACAACAGTCTATTGCCCTGGTACTCTATGGATAGTTGAAGGGACGAAGAGAGGGTGTACCATTAATGTGTTTTAACCTGTGGAACTACTGGACCGCTCGATTGTTCCACGGGACAGTGTGTCACTAGTACCATTCATATTATTGGACAATGGTACTAAAACGACAAGTGTCTCTAGTACCATCAATGGAACTAGCGATACACAACTATGTGTAGTTCCATTGATGACACTGTCCAATGGTACTGCAGCAATTACGGGTTTTCACCATATATATTTTTTTCAGACAAACTCAACATTACGAAGATGGTACCTAACACAATAAGCCCACTTGTCATAGGCGCTTTGATAATAATTGTAAGTCAGGTATGGATGGCGTCCGCAGATATATTTACAGCAATATCAGATGTGGAGTATCTACTAGAAACACATAAGAGAATAATTGACGATCTGGATGTCTATTTAGATAAAGAAGAAAACAGACTGAAAAATTTGAAAAGGTAAGTTTATTTTATTTATCTAGATACAATTAACACGTTCAACAAACACGTTTGACATTGACACGGGTGTTATCCCGTGTCAATATCAAACGTGTTTGTTGAAACTACACATCTAAGTCCATCACTCTTTTATTCATTCAATATTTACCCATGCCTTCACTACATTCCAATTTACTATTTACCTTCTTTTCCAGCACTCTACTTCTTTACAAGAGCGAACACGTAAAAGCGATGGAAGATATACCGAACTATTTGGGAAACCCAATAAACGCATTTACTATAATCAAAAGACTGACTTTCGATTTAGATACTATTGAAGAGAACATCAAAATGGGTACAGGTAGGTGAATGTCCAACAGGAAAGTTTATACATAACATAGACCATTTATATGTCACCGTAAGATAGTCAAAACCGTTAATTAGTTGATAAACTAACGCGTTAGTTGATCAACCATCGACAGAAAGTAAACCAGATCGACAGGGTTTATAATTTACGTTTCTTTTGTTCTTACATGTCAACCGAACACGAGACTATTCGGGGGCTTCGCTGCGCTCGCCCCCTCTAGTCTTAACCTAATCTACCGCAGTGTTTGCCCTGGTATTTCGTTTGCAATTAAAGTTTAAACCAGTTTACTATTTAACGGTTTTAACCGTTAGTTTATCTACTCACGCGTCATATAGTAAGCAGTACGCCACAGTCTGTCGATAGTTGACCAACAAACGAGAAAAAAAAAGGTTAGTTTATCAACTAACTGTTTTGACAATCTTACGGTGACATATACATTGCTTCTGGCCCCACACTGGAATTATATGTGAATCCTAGTGTCACTGTTGTGTCTAGGTATGTCCTGAGCTAAATACGCGTTCGATGAGCCGACTGTAGGCAGCAGTAGATTTCAGAGTTGGTTAGACATAACCTGTATTTTAATAATTAAAAAATCCAAGTTTAGTATTCGACGCCTTCAGTAAATCAGTTAAGTCAATTACACCGAGAATGTCCCTTAATTATATATTTTCCAATAAATGGGAGCATAGCCGCAATGCTATTCCAATAGTAAGATAAAATGTAAGCCTACTTTCCCGATAGATTACATAAAGAATATCACAATGAGCCATCCGGACCTCAAGTACCCTACCAAGGAGGATCTGGTGGGCGCCGCGCAGGCGCTGACTCGGCTCCAGGAGACGTACCAGCTGGAGGCAAGGGAACTAGCGGAGGGCCGACTCAACGGAGTCGAGTACAGGTGAGATAGGATATGTTGAGCCCATTTACCCCACAGATACAGGGCTTCAAATGACTTACCATCTGGAGCCAACGGAATTAGCGTAGCGATGACCCGATGGAATCGAGTACAGATGAGACAGGATATATTAAGCCCATTTACCCCACAGATAATGGGCTTCAGGTGATTTACTGTCTGCAGCCAAGGGCACTTGCGGATGCGGAAGGACGACTTAGTGGAGTCCAGTACAGGTGAGATAAGATATGTTGAGCCCATTTAGTCCACAGATAAAAGCTTCAGGAGACCTTACCATCTGGAGCTAAGGGAACCAGCGGAGGGACGACTCAACGGAGTCGAGTAAGATAAGTAGAGCCATTTATCCAATAGATAAATAACGTCTCAATGAGCCACCCGCATTCGAAATTTGAAAGTGTTACGGAAATGACGTAAAAGTTACGTTACCGTTCTTCAAATATTATTTGCCTTATCTACACACGTAACATAAACCCTCTTTACCGCGTCCAAAAAGCGCACGTTACGACCAGCATAATGATATACTACTTGGCAAAAACTCATTTAATAACTGAATATTGATACATTAAGACCATAATGTATCAATATTTCGACATATTATGACATTCAAATTTCGAACGCCGACGCCCGCCTGCGTGCCGCCCCTAGTTTGTCTGTGAAGTTGGTTATACTGAACAAGCTAAATAAGTGCAGAGCAATGATCAATGCCACAATGCCGGTCGGTAGATAAACTAGTGTATGTATATGTGTATGTAACTGTACATGATTAGGCATTATGTATCAGTCACATAAAGTACTATTCATTCTATTTGAGTCATCGGCTAAGAAGTTCAGTGTAGGAAGCAGGAATAATTACGCGTCGGAAAAGTATGCGAATCGAACTGTCAGTGACTCTTATGTACAATGACAAGGTAATTTTTAACTGAACTCGAACACTTTTTCACTGTGGTACTTATTCCTGCTTGAGCTACTGAATGAATGAATGAAACGTTTACTTCAATAAAATTAATAAACAACAAACCTTACGTCAAACAGCGCGCCAATGTCAGTTGGCGACTGCTATGAGCTCGCACGAGCCCTGTACAACCAGAAGGACTACCGCAACGCCCTCGGGTGGATGACGGAGACACTGCGGAAGTACCGGGCAGGAGATAATGATGAAGAATTGCACTTCGATGAAATCGATATCCTCGAGCATATTGCTTACGCGCATTATCTGCTTGGTAAGTTACAAGGCGCATCTCATAATTCATAATTTCTTTATTGCACACAAATAATTATATTGACAAGATATATATTAAAATATTGTACAAAGGCGAGCTTATCTCTAACAAGAGATCTCTTCCAGCAAACCATGTCAGGATGAGATAGGTTAATCACAGAGCACGGGTAGACCGATGTGTACAACATACCTTAAATTACAACTCAATAAACTACATAAATAAAATGTACATCCTAAATATAAATAAATATTAAATATATATACATATATAAATTATAAATACATAAATACTACCTATATTTCTAAAGAGATAGGAAGTGCTTCTTCATACGATTTTTAAAGATATTGAGAGTAGGACTATCCCTGATGGTGCAGGGGAGTGCATTCCACAACCGTATGGCCCGGAGTCTAAACCCATGCTCGTAAGTTGCGGTGTTATGTTGTGGGGTCGTGAGTATAGAAACTGTGTGGGTCCTCCGAGGCCTGCTGGAAGAAACAAATTGAAAACGGTCTCGTAGGAAGGTTGGATGGCGTGGATTCCGCAAAATGTTGTAGAGGAGGTGGATGATGTGAGAATCCCGACGAAGACGGATCGGAAGCCACTTCAACTCTTTGCGATGCTGTGATACATGGTCGTATTTACGCAGCCCGAAGATAAACCGAATCCCGAGATTTTAAAGTATCAGTCAGTAATTCTTCGTTAGCACTGACCCAGCAGACATCAGCATAATCGATGAGGGTTAGAAGAAGAGACTGAGCGAGAGTGATTTTGGTCTGTCGAGGCAAAAAGTATTGAAGTCTCCTGAGAGAGTGAAAAGTAGCAAATACTCGTCGACTGACCTCGTTGACATGAAATGACCAGGACAGCTGGTTATCGAAGAAGAGACCCAGGTTTTTAGCTTTATCGCTATACATGATGGTGGTACCATTGAAAGTGACAACTAGAATAGGCTGTTGCTGTAACAGTTTTAGAGAATATCTTGTACCTATAATCATAACCTGGGACTTACTCGGGTTAGCCAGGAGTCCGAAGGATGAAGCCCAGCTTTTTACACCCTCAAGATCTACGTTTAGTTTCTCCACAGCAGAGTTTACATCATTAGGAGAAAAGTGGCGATATATCTGGAGATCATCAGCATAAAGATGATATGAGGAAGACAGGACATCCGAGATGGAGTTAATGAAAATCGAGAATAGGAGTGGAGAAAGTATACCGCCTTGAGGGATGCCTGTAAAGAGGTCACACCATTCAGTGGAAGTCTCCTCCGACCTGATACGCTGTTGCCGATCCCTCAAATAAGAGTCGAACCAGCTGGCAGAGGAAGAGGAGACGTTCAGGGATCTAAGAACCTCAATGAGAATGTCGAAATCTACGCAGTTGAAGGCACTACTGAAGTCAAGTAAAGCTAAGACGGAAAGCTGTTTGCAGTCCATGGCTAGTTGGATGTCATCTGTGACTTTCAGCAAAGCCGTGACGGTGCTATGTCCCGTTCTAAATCCTGACTGGAAAGTGTTTAGAAGATTGTTGGAGGAAAGGTGATAGGAGAGCTGGTTATGGACAATGGTCTCAATGACTCCCGTCATCTCTTCCCGTGAAGGTCATTAATCTATTAGGCCGGAGAGCAGAACGTCAGTTGGCACTGCATCTTTGACATTCCGGCTTCGTCCAATCTCATCCCCAGTTCAAACTCTCCCGGTCTTATATGTATATCTGTGTGTGTGCGCAAAGTAGTGATGGTAAGAAAAGTGATCGATGGTTTGTTATTTATTTTTATTCAGTCATTCATAATTCATAATTCTTTATTGAACACAGTTATTTAAAAAAGATACATAAAGAGAAAACATATGTACAAAGGCGAGCTTATCTCTAAAAAGAGATTTCTTCCAGCAAACCAAGGCATGACAGGAATTTTTATTAATAAAGGGTAGGCAGTGCACAATATTTAAACAATAATAAAATAAATATAAGTAAATTACATATCTATAAAATACGGTAAATAAAATACATGCTCGTATATACTAAACTACTAAATACGTATCAATACATACATAAACCTGTACATAAAGTTTACATATAATAATAATACACATACTACAACTATCACAAAAGAGAGAGGAAGTGCTATAAGTATATCAGTAGGTATTACTAGCGGTTTTTTTATCTATGAAGTAGAAGTTTAAATAAACAGTTTTCTAAGAAGAAAAAATATAACATTAACAAACACAACCTCGCTAAATAATAATTAAAACTTTTATCTACACACGTATCATAAACCCTCTTTACTGCGCCCAAAAACCGCATGTTACGATCAGCATAATGTTAAACTACTTTGTAAAAACTAATTTCTTATCTGAATATTGAACATTATGACCATAATGAGTAAATTTTCTATATATTATGACATTCAAATTTCGAACGCCGACGCCCGCCTGCGTGCCGCCCCTACTTAACAACTCAATGCCGCAATGCCGGTCAAACATGCGGTTCCTGAACACATCAAAGAGAGCTTATGATTTGTGTGTAGATAAACTAGAGTATGTAACTGTACATAATTAGGCATTATGTATCAGTCACATAAACTACTTTTATCTACACACGTATCATAAACCCTCTTTACTGCGTACAAAAACCGCACGTTACGATCAGCATAATGTTAAACTACTTGGTAAAAACTCATTTCTTATCTGAAAAATTACACATTATGACCATAATGTGTAATTTTTCTACATATTATGACATTCAAATTTCGAAAGCCGACGCCCGCCTTCTTGCCGCCCCTAGTTTGTCTGTGAAGTTGGTACTGACATTCGAAAATTTTGAACGCCTGAAGTTGGTGCTACAGAACAAGCTAAACAACTGCAGAGCCACAATGCCGGTCAAACATGCGGTTCCTGAACACATCAAAGAGAGCTTATGATATGTGTGTAGATAAACTAGTGTATGTAACTGTACATAATTAGGCATTAAAACTCTCGAGTGTTAATGCCCTCCATTATGTAGCAGTCACATAAACTACTATAATTACATATTAAAACACAAACTTTTCTCTAAAAAATCACACTTAAAATAGAAAAAGATCAAGACTGCCATAGTAAAATTAATACGTAATAATGATACAAAGTTTTTTCTACATCATAGCACGTTTCTGACAAACTGAATCCTTGCAACTGATAGGCATATAAAAAGCGGGCGAATTTGTCGCGCCTAAGGGGCTGTTCGGAACCAAACATGGTTCGATACCGTGATCGATTTAGTAGTAGATGTAGTTTTTGAACGCACCCTCCATCTTTAGTCTATGAAAGGGTTGGAACTGATACTTGAACAGAATATAAAATAAGTATGTAAAAAACCGGTTGGATTTCGCCGGGCCGCATGCGCGATGGTTTTTGAGTTTTCCCTTCGAATTGTGCTGGGAAGTTGGAAGAAATGCGTCTTCCAACCGCGAGAATTTTCTTGCCCCGCGACCGTTCGAAGCGTATTGAACAATATTTCGTAGACAGCCACAGAGTTTCACACGCCCGTCAGTTAGACCGAGAGTCAGTTAGACCCCCCTACGGCGATGAACCAGACTTCCAGCTGTCTTGTGGGCCCGCAGCGAGGAACGGCGTCCCAGGGGAAAGTTTAACAGGGACTTATACTAAGGCGTTGTGTCAAACTTGAGAAACCTGTCTGTGATTGGCTAAACATAAAAAAAATATACAGTGAATGAGCAATGGACAGTGGAAATCAAATGGAAGTCCGTTGTTATTACCACTTGTTGAAAAGATCAGAGCTTTGTTTCAATGGGGTAAATTTCGCAAAACTTTTTGGTAGATGCATGGCACTGTATGTTTGTAACGCAAATAGTTTCATTAAGCTGAGGTTTGTAACTTGATAAGCATTATCAATAGCAACATATAGTTTCATTCATCCGAGGTCCTATGGATGTTTCGGTATTGACAATTCATTTCTGATACTTTTACTCTGTGATTAATTTCTGCGTAACCTCAGAAGAACGAAACTAGTTGCTTACTTACTCTGTGTTTATTATCTACAAACTCTTAGCGCACCCTACGTGGAACTATTTTTTTCCCTGAGGAAAGAATGAATGAATAGTTGAATAATGGTCACCTGTTGTCACGGTTGCGCAGGCGATGCCCGCAACGCTCTTGAGTGGACTCACAAGCTGTTGGAGTTAAGCCCGAAGCACCAGCGAGCGCTCGGCAATGTGCCGCACTATGAGAAAATCATTGCTGATGAGGAAAACGCATCGAAGAAGCAACAGAGAGGGGTGAGTGAACATAAAGGGGCGGTATGATGCCTCTGGAATCGCTGTGGCTAGGGTATCATGAAACCTTTAAAAACCATCAAACAAATAATCAGCCCCTTTTTCACGTCTGACCCAAGTGCCCATTCCCATCAAACTGGCAACATTCATCATCAGCCTGTCATGGAACCACTGGTACAGGCCTCACGTTCTACGCCACTAAGTTATCTATGCACCCGCGAGGAATGCTTTTCCCTTCCCTCTCGCTCACTCTATATCTTGACGCGTCAATAGGACAGTGACGGACGCTATGAAGTCGTCAGAGGTGCCTAGTTAACTTTGGCGTGCAGTATACGCCATTAAATTCGGTCCTGCGCTATTCTGTCCTCGCTGTTTCGCTTAGCTCTCCCCTTCACCTACCCTGACCCACCATTTCGCGCTGATATTTCGTGTGCCAGTTCACAATTTAACGGTTTGACATGGATAGATTGTCGGTGTAGTCTTGTCGGAGTAATGTCCTGTCGGCGGCGGTGTTGTGTTTTACCAACGTATCTAAATAGACGCGGATAGCACAGGACCGAGCCATACGAATAAATAAAACCTTGTTTATTCGTATGGCATATAGGTATTTTTATAGAAACATCTAAATGTCTTAGCCAGTTGGTGGGTAAGGGTGATGAAATCATCGGGGTCTCCAGGTTAAGCCCGAAGGGGGAATTCTCAAAATATCTCAGCTTGCCAGCAGGACCGGGTTGAATGGCTTGTACATGAGAAGGCCTACTTAAGAGTGGGTTCCCTGACAGGCTGATGATGAATGATGATGAATGTCTATAATGTGTGTATAAAGGACACAGGCGAGGAGCCCACGAAGCCCAACGAGCCCGCTACGAAAACCGCGGCCGACTACAGCGTCGAGAGGAAGTTCTACGAGAAGTTGTGCCGAGGCGAGATGGAAATACCCACTGAAATAGCTATGAGGTGAGTCTATACGGATAACGGAGCCTTTGGCTGCTCCTTCTAGCCCTTCCTCCTGCTCCTTCTAGCCCTTCCTCCTGCGTCCAGTGCCCCCTTATGTGGTGCCCCAAGTATGGGCACCCCCAGTAAGGGCGCTAGTTTGTCCCGAAGAAACGGCTAATCTCCGGAAAAGCGCTTAGATGCGCTCCCCTTAACCTCTTAAATACCACCGGCGATTAGATAACGCCACTTTTCCAAATTTTGTTACGATGGCATAAGGTTCTAAAAACTCGGTTTTCGGTGATTGAGAGGTTAAGCAGTGCCGCCTAGTATGTATAGAGTATAGAGCAACGACTAATATCCAGGAAAGTGCCAAGGTGCGCCCCCTTGCGTGTAGATATTTACATATACTTAGCACACGTCATTTTTTGCCTCTTCTCTACATTGGACCACTGTGGGAGAAAAAGGGCGTAGAAACTCCCATAGATTGATTTTTAGATCACTTTTAAAAATAGGTTGTGCTCTTAACTAATACAAATATGAAAAATTTAATTGTTATGATTAATAAGCAGGAATAAATAATTACAAAACTTTTAACAGCAAGGTCTGTGTTGAGCCAGATTAACCCCATACAGTCCTGTCATTTAAGTAATCTTGAACATTGTAATATCCCTTTTTCGACAAAGTCGCTTTAACATGCTTTTTAAATTGCTCAAATGGCAATTTCAAAATCTCCAGAGGTATCTTATTGTAGTAGAGAATGCACTGACCTTTGAAAGAATTGCTAACCTTCGCGGGTCTAAAACGGGGCGTACATAGTCTGTGATTATTTCTTAGGTTAACATTACAGCTATCGCTAAGTTTGGAAAATGTTGTAAGGTTCTTGCGTACATACATTATATTTTCGAAAATAAATTGACTAGCTACTGTTAGTATGTCAATTTCTTTAAAAAGCTCTCTTAAGGAGTCTGTTCATTTTAAATTATAAATTGCTCGAATAGCTCTTTTCTGTAAAATAAAAATAGTTTGAATATCCGCTGCTTTCCCCCACAACAAGATACCATAGGACATCACACTATGAAAGTAACTAAAATATACTAGCCTAGATGTAGCCACATCCGTGCTTTGTCTGATGTTCCTAACAGCGTAAGCTGTACCGGTCCCAGTACTAAAGTATCTTTGAGGACTGTTAAGCAGTAGTGGTTGCAAATATGAATGGTATGTGTAAATTTATTATTATTGCTTTTTCAGGTTAAATTGCCGCTACCTGACAGAGAACCACCCTTTCCTCAAGCTAGCTCCGATCAAGACAGAGCAGCTATACATTCAACCTGACATCTATATGTTCCACAACGTTATCAGCGATGAGGAGATTCAGATCGTCAAGGAAATGGCACAGCCGCGGGTTGGTTACTTATTTTGACCCATTATGGGGAAACGCGATGTTTGTGCTTTGCTGCTTAGGCAGAGGAGAGGCGCTTTAACAATATGTTTTTTTTAGGGTTCCGTACCCGAAGGGTCCCAAACGGCACCCTATTACTAAGACTTCGCTGTCCGTCCGTCCGTCCGTCTGTCACCAGGCTGTATCTCAAGAACCTAGCTAGCTAGAGAGTTGGAATTTTCACAGATTATGTATTTCTGTTGCCGCTATAACAACAAATACTAAAATACAGGATAAAAGAAATATTTAAGGGGGCTCCCATACAACAATTCTTTCAATACCACATACAAACTTATGGATGCACCTGGTTACGTACATGGAGTGTGAAAGTAACCGCACCAATAACTTTGTAAACAATATTTTGCTGTGTAAAATCCAAACTATTCACTCCACACCATCGCTTCCATTGAACGGTGGTACGGAACCCTTCGTGCGCGATTTAGACTCGCACTTGACCGGTTTTTTCTTATATGCATAGCGGCCAATTTGGAATACACCATCCAGCTTTGGGCGTCAATATTTGTTGTAATACAATACACACTTAATTTCAACCGTGTACCTTTTAATATGTCTAGAAATGGGCGGCCTGAGTAAACAATATTCAGTATTTACTGCGTTTATACTGAGTTTTAGCCAAAAACGAAGCTGTCTACTTTTTACTTTATTAAGTCTCATATTTGAATACATTACTGTGGATTTATTGAATTATCAAGTATTTGGGGGCTTGTTGGTGCGTTATATGATGTCTAGCTGTAACTAACTGAGTAAATAATTAACTAAGTATGTTTGTTGCCCACTTCTAGTGGTTCTATCATCACGAAATTTGGTATGTTTATGTACTTTAGAGCAAAATATAATAGCATGGTACCATCAAGCAGGTCTGATGATGGCACTTTAAGGTGGGAGACTTGTAAACCCATCGAGTTTGGGCTCATTAGTTCCCGCTACTAACTCCTAGCTCCATCATCAGACCAGCTCGATTTTACCATATTATTGTATCGTCATCTAAACTACATAAACATGCCAATTTTCGTGAGGATAGAAGAACTAGAAGTAGGCAAAATTTAGATTCTAAGATTCTATTACACAGGGACAAAGATTTTTAGTTAGTAAGTTAGTTAGTTATTTACAGGTAGAAAGCGTAAAACGCACCAATAACTCAACAAATACTTGATAATTCAATAAATCCACAGTACCTATTGTATCCAATCATGAGTCATGACACTAACTAGACTAAAAAGTTTATGGCCTTCGATGTTGGCTAAAAGAACTTTAAAACGGCTGTTTATCCATTCTTTAGTTTAATCTCAGTCCTTTAACCATCTCAAGATATATCCCTCTGACAGAAGAACCGATGAACGGCGGAGCGGAATCCTAATTATAGGGTTCCTTTAAAAACCCTTTGGGTACAGAACCCTAAAAAGTGTATAAGCATCCATACCCTCAAGCTGTTTCCCATACATGGAGCATAATGCCAAAACACAAGTATGGATATACACTGTTGGGTGCTAAGCAGTATAGACATTGAACAAAATCAAAATCTGATGTGCTTCAACGCCAAATGTTGTTAATTGGTTGCTAAAATGACTTTCTGTCCGAATACTAAAGTAAGCTTGTGTTACAATGCAACCTGGAGCTGAGCGGAGCGAGGTGACTCCGTATAGTTTAATAGAACCGAATTGGTTGCTATAGTACATACCAACAAGCAGAATTAACGAGTACACATGCAATTATTGTCTCAACAACAACTTCCGCAAGCTGAGCTGACAGGTACACAGATTTTGTTCATGTTAAACTACCTAAAGAACAAGAACACGAATTGTGCGGACTCAACAACATCTTCAGCGTTGAGCCATACTCAGGGTCTGGCTTTACGCGTACAGGGCGGCGGCGGCGGGGGCACAGTCGTGCCCGAGCTTAGCTAGTTAAAAAGGGCAACAAATATAATGATCACCAAAATATATTTTTCCTACCCAAAATGGATAAAGGAACACCAAAAGTTGCAAAAAATATCAGGGCAAAATACTGCGGTAGCTTAGGTGAAGGGTAAAAGGGGTGAGCGAAGCGAAGCCCCCTTTATCCTTCGTGTTAGGTTGAACATGTAAGAACAACAAAAAATACTTAAAACATAAACTTAAGTACACAAAACGTAAAAAGAAGTTTGGTGATCATTTATCCAAACACAATTTGGTGGACATTTATCCATTTTGGCAGTCATTTCGAATTTATTGGTAGTAAAATAGGTGCGTTTTTGGTAATCGTTTAAACACAAGCCGTTAAAAAGTGTGATTTCTCCGTCCCTTAGTTCAAGCGAGCGGTTGTGCACCACCCGGTGACGGGCGAGCTGGTGCCGGCACAGTACCGCATCAGCAAGTCCGGCTGGCTGAAGGACGAGGAGCACCCCGCCATCGCGCGCATCACGCAGCGGTAGGTACCGACATGACACCTTGTTGAAGTTCTCATTATACAAGGTGACATTTAATTAACTGACCATATTTTGGGGATTGATAGCACCGATCATTATGAACAACTTTCCCAAAGAAACATATGGTCGCAAATGAAAAATATTTTTCGCTCAGTACATTGACCCGATCAGCTGATTACAAGTTACTATGGGAGACCCAAAAATTTATTTCGTTTACGACCACATGTTTCTTGGGGAAAGTTATTCATAATGATGGATACTATTCCTCAAAATATGGTCAGGTAATTAAATGTCACCTTGTATAGAGGCTCTTTTACCAACAACACTTGTCATGTAAAAAGAAAACGTAAATAATCACATCATGCGAGGAATTTGACGGGAAAGACAAGCAGTGCCAATAGTACATTTCCCACGAGTTTGCAAAGGCTTATATATATTCACGAACCGAGAAATTTATGGCACGACCCGAAGGCGAGGTCGTAGCGAGGTTCGTAAAAAGTATTTTCGAACTTTAGGAATATAATTTTTCCCCCAGAGAACCCAAAATCAAGAGGCCAAGGTGCTATTTTTAGCTCAGAAGTCGGAAAAAGTATTTTTATTGAACCTAATTTCTCGCAAACGATTCTATCATATAAAGAATTCGTTGGGTAAACAAAAATATAACTAGTTACTGAGGACGTTTTATTTCAATAAAACACACTGATAAAAACCAAATTCCGGTTGGGATGATCTAATGATTCTATAAGGTTTGGAACCCCAAAAGTCTAACTATAAGTCAAAACTACAGTAGGATTTTGCAGACCTTTTTTATAACAATAAATTTTTGTAATTAATTAAAAATACTATGACATAACAAAAAAGACACCTCAACATAAAACAAAACAAACCAGCAGAGAAATTAATATAAATAAACATGATTTTCTGATTGGATGAACTACTTCGATTATGACAACGGGATAAGAGGAGGAGGAGCGGGGTGGACAGTGTGATGCGAAACAATACTTCCAACTTCCATATCACAGTCAGAATCAGAACTATTTTCTGGTGTATCATCGTCAGAGTTTTCATGAACGGTGATTACAAAACTAGCCATATAATTTTCCAACTCAGGTTCAATTGAGGACATTATATTACATGACATTTTTCGTTCTGTTATGGGAGGTTTCGTAAACCTTGTTTTAAAAAACGATTTCAAACATGAACTGGAATAGAATTAATTATTGATAAAGAGTCGTTATGATATAGTAAGTGGTTGTCCACTCGGACAGTAGGCTGAAGACTGGTTCGGATCTGAGCTCCCTCGGGCTTCCACTCGCCCGTCATATAGGAGTGGATGTTAAAGGGGCTGACGCTGCACAACGTCAGCAATAGTCAGCATACAGCCCTACTGTACAGGGATATAACAACCCCCCGCGGAAGACTGAAATTCGGGGAAAATAGCCGAAGTTCAGTAAATTAAACAATTTCTTTTAATCTAGATAACGGAGTAGCACAGTGTATTAGAGTTGTCAGCAGAAGGGGTTGCTTTTACAATAGAAACTTTAAACTTAGATCTAGACTTGATAATAATCTTGTAAAACTTAAAGATAATAAAACACATTAACCACAGGAGTACAATGGAAGTAAACATCAGATAATGAGTCCCATATTTTACTATTAGGGGTTTTTCGTCTATCATTATCATTTAATTTGGATAACAATCTCTCTAGAGTTTTTCATAGTTAGATCATCTAAATTAAAATTTCGTAGTACTGTAGGGGATGTAGCATCGTTTAGATCACTGTATTTAATTTGACAGCAGGAGTCATTAATAATATTAAAATCTAAACTAGGAATAGGTATGCTTATATATCTAACACTTGGACGAAATGAGTCTAGCGTTCTTGGTATAAACAGTAAATTGCTCCGGGGCGGTTAAAATTCCTAAAGTAGTATTACCTCACGCACTTCAGAAACACCACAGTCGATTGTTATTTTACTCGAACGAGATTGCACATAAATCCACTGATTGTTCACAAGGGGTTTCCAAATGTCTAACTCGCCGAATATAGTTTTTGTCTGGCATTGAATAGGGAGAGCACTGATTGTTTTAGTTAATAGTTCATTTTCACAAGTTGGGATGCCACTTGACATCAGGATTGTGGTTATTTCGCATGGAAAGAACTCAGAGACTAACGTCCTATATTTACTTAAATCATCTAAATTACAAAAGCTCATTTTATCCTAAGAAATAGCAATATAAGAATTAGAAGGTAATATAAAACTGTTTAGTTTGTATGTCATGTAGTACAGGCATAGCAATATTATGATGAAGGTTACCAAAGGTATGTAACCAGAATAAATACTAGTTTGTCTTTATAATAATAACAGGGTACAGTGGAAGTACTTAAGATTGAATGTATGTTACTTAGGCTAAGTGAGAAAGGAATTCGAATGTCGCCAAACAGATATCTATTTTTCTCGGCCAATTCCCGGTATAATTGGGCCGGAGTTAGAATGAATGGGTGTAGGATGTTTTGTCTACTGAGAATAATTACATTAGTCAAGTCTTCCAGTTGAAATGATAGAGTAAGACATGAACTCTCGAGGTTGCTAACTATGGAGTTGGCTTTTGTCTTTACCTACAGGACCTTGGGAAAGGATAGCTGAGATTGCGTAATTGCTTGCGTCATAAGTCAATAGAATGGTTTCGTAAAATCTGGGTAAGCTAATACTGGAGCAGTGATAAGTCTGGTCTTTAGGGTTTCGAAAGCTAGCCATCATAAATAAATAGGACATGGGTTTGGCTATTTTAGAAAAGTCGGGGATAAATCTGCGATAATATGAGACTAGACCTAGAAAGATTTAACATCCTTTGGACATCGTGGTATTGGGAATTCTGAGACGGATTTGATTTTATTGGGACCAGTTTTTACGCCCTCGTCAGAGATTATGTGACCTAAATAGGCCACTTCTTAATGTAGAAATTGTCGCATTTGTCGGGCTGGAGTTTGAGTTTAAACTGACGTAACCTTTCGAATACAGAGGTAATGTTTTGGATGTGTGTTTTTAGATCATAGGAGTAGATAACTATGTCATCGAGATATAAAAAGCATTTGAAACCTTGTAACTCAGCAAGAGCCGAATTCATTAGGCGTTGAAAAGTTGAAGGGGTGTTTTTCAACACAAACGGCATTCTCGTGAATTCGAAGTGCCCTTCAGGAATGATGACTTCCCTCTTGTGACACTCTGGGAATCTATAGGATTTGGAATGAACTGGTATAGAACTGGAAGTCTGGATTTCGTGACTGATTGCATCTGTGTATGATAATTTTTCACCAGGTAAGTGAAAAATATCGGAAAATTTTGCAGAGTTTTCAAGAAGAGCTAATGTCTCCTCTTCATTTAAATGTGCAATACGGAGTTGGTCTAACACCTTCTGAGTGCGAGGACCTGTGTTATGAATGGGTGTGGCAACAGAAACAGAATGGATTTTTCCGCAGACGCAGTTTCAAGTCTGAATGGATATGAATAGGATCTTCTGAGGTGTTGATGACGGTGATGTTCAATCGGCCATTTTCTTTTACCCTCACTATGCAATTGGCTACTAGGAGAGAATCGGAGAGGTGTTGGTCAATAATGATGCCTTCTTTCAGGTTTGTCTTGGATACGGTGCATTCGATAACGGTTCGTGGTTGGACAGTGTAACTGGGATCAGTAAAAGCGAGTGTAATTTTATGTTTTTCAACCTTTAATGTGGCCGTTTGGTAGTCGAGGTTACAAGCTTTATTCTTAAGAAAGTTGTGTACCTATGATACCATTGTGTTCAAGGCTGATATTTTCAACAACATGGAAATTGTATGAAATAGAATTTGGAAATGGTAAAAGACATAGGTCGATATCACCTATGGTTTTAGTAAATTCATCACCGGGGTCGATGCCATTAAGTTTTATTATATATTTTCCTAATTTGGGCATTTCTTGAACCGACGTTTTCTTTATAAGGCAGATAGATGAGCCACTATCGACAAGGAATGAAAGTGGTTTAGATGATACAGAGGTTGAAAGGAGAACATGTGGTAAACACATATTTCCGAGATTAGAGTTGATTTCGTATACTTCTTTATACCTTTGGTTCATTTTATCTTTACCTTTGCCGTCAGAAGAGTTAGAGTTTGGTGATTTAGTAGGCGCAACAGATTTTGTAGAGACAGGGGATACAGAGGATTTCGTAGATACAGGGGCTACAGTGGATGCAGCGGATATAGTAGGCGTAACAGATTTTGTAGAGACAGGGAATACAGAGGATTTCGTAGATACAGGGGCTGTAGTGGATGCAGCGGATATAGTTGGTGCGACAGATTTGGCAGAAACATATGATACAACAGATTTTGTAGATACAGCGGATTTAGTAGGTATTGGATTGTGCAACTTTGTGGAATTAAACTGCGAAAATTTGCTGGGTAATGCAGGTCGTACGCGTTGAGAAGGCGTAGTTAGATACACCGGGTCTTGTATAGTAAGAAGGTGTGGTGGATACAGAGGATACAACGGATTCAGAGGTTACAGCGGATGCAGAGGATATAGCGGATGCAGAGGATATAGTGGATTCAGAGGATACAGTGGAGTTAGTGTCGGTTTTAGGACCAGAGCGTCTCGGCGAGACTGGTCTTCGTTTAAATGATAGTCGACCTCATCGACTCCCTGATCTTCTTGAAGCTGATTTACAACGTTGACTCGGTGGGGCGGATTCGAGATGGAGGTCGCCGCATGGCTTGGTCGACCTTGGGATGTAGAAGCTTGGTTCTGGTAACGGCTATTATTGTACTGTCTTTTACGACAGTTATCAATTGTGTGCCCTGGATTTTTGCAATATCGGCAAACAGGCACCTCACGATCTTTAGGAGTTTCAGAACGATTTTGAGAAGGATTAGGTTGAGGCCTCGTCTGGTAATCACGACGGGGAGGCCTGAACCCAGTGTTGAATTGAGGTTTGGAAGACGGCTGGTATGGAGTCTTGTTCAGACTGGCTAAAAAAAATTCTTCTGCGACTGCAAAATTTGTTGCAGCGTTGAGAGACTCACTCACTCACTCACTCAGAGGTCACGACATCTGACAATTTGGGATAGCCTTGGGTGAAGCCCGACAATGAAGGTATGTAATGCAAGATCCTCCATTGCAGCTACCCGAATGGAAATATTTATTTCAGTGAGCAATTTGGCGAGGCATGTCACAATTCGTAGGACATATTGATTGACGGTTTCATTAGAATTTTGTCTGCATTCTTGCAGTTCTCTGAGTAGATGAGCGTAGTGTTTCCTTTCGCCAAACTGTTATGAATTCAATGAATTGTTTCTTCTCTGTTCTCTTTGTCTCTTTGATGTTGCAATTAGCTTCAGCATTACCTTCTAATTGGCTCAATATAAAGTTGAATAGTATTGGCTGTTGAGATTTTGTGGCTAGTTGGTAAGCACTTTGACGGTTAGAAATAAATGCGTTTAGTTTTTCCCTGCCCCCATCATAGGGTTTGATGAATTTCAGTAAGACACTAAGTTCGACCTTATTTTCTGGAATTATTTATTTTCTTTTTGGGTTTAGTTGTTGAGATATCGTCCTCCGGTTCTAGGAGGATGTCTTTGGGGCGCCTTTTGTAAAGGTGTTTCTTATTTATGTCTAGGGTCGGTTCATAAAGGGATGCTTGTACGATAAGCGGGTTTGGATGGCTAGAAGCATTAACGAAGTAGCGTTCCGACGCTTCTTTCATATATTGCTTTACTGTGGAGAGTCTAAAGTCACTATTGTGGAGTGGGAGCAGTGTGTAAAGAGTTATTTTGCAGCGCAATAGGAGTTTGCTTTTACTTCTCATGAGCGGGTGAAGCCTACCCATGTAGAAGGCTGCTTTGTCGCGTACCGTCTTAATGTCGGTTTTGAAGTTTAGTCGGGAGTCTAATGTCAAGCCTAAAATCTTCACTTTATTCTCCCGGGCGGTCAAAGAGGGTGATTTCTGGTAGTGAAGAGGACGTGCGGTCAGATTGACCCTTGCACCTTGAGAAAAGCACGGCTGCGCTTTTCTCGGGGTTCATCTCTATTCTCCATTTGAGAGCCCATTCACCGAGGTCGGTTACTGCTTTCTGGAGTACTTTCTACTGGTGTAATAGAGCGCCGTATCGTCGGTGTAAAGAGCTAGCTCGACGTACGGCGTGCGGGGAATGTCTTGTGTATGGTTCGTCGTTATGTGTATTGCTGGTGCTTGCTGTTGAAGTTACTAGAGAACACAAGAACTGTACTACCTAGTTCTAAGAGGGCTTTGATATCATTAGCCATCATCTTCTGTCCGGCCGGCAGATAGACTGATGCTATGAATATGGGATTGTGGCCTGATATTGCGATGCGGATCGCAGTTGCTTCACATTTTGCTAGTTGGTGGTGTCTATAGGGGAAACGTTCAGAGATCATTTATATTAGATGTTGGTACCGCCTTTGGGGTTTTTGGGTCGGTCCTGAGTCAGTAAGCGGTCAGTACGGAGGAGACTATAATTGGCTATATTAAAGCGCCTATGTTTGGGCTATGTGTTATGAGCTGGCCTGCCTTCTCGCGCTACTTATGTACTCTCCGGGGAGCTGCACGCGCGTATCATATCCTTTTTACCTGCACGGAGAAAACGAGTTAATTAATATTAATTAAATTTTGGTGGTTTTTAGCCACGTAACTTGCTTCGTACAGGACCTGCAAAGCTGGTGGTTAAAAACAACTAAGTGAACTTTGTTAAGTCGTCTTATTTAATAATAATCAAGTAACTTGATTATCAAGTAATAAGATAGCTTGGCAATAATTAACCACTCAACTAGGTTATTAACGACAATCATACTTGGTCAATTTCAGCAAACTTACTAGGTTGTTTTTAATCATATTTCGGAAAATTTACTTTGTTGTTACTAATCAATTAACTGGGTTACTACCAGCAAACTTACTTTGCTGTTATAAACCTATTGAGTTTGTTATTAGCAGCAAACCTACTTTGCTGTTATTAACCCATTTACTTGTTTACAACTAGCAAACATACTTTGTTGGTACTAATCAAGTAACTAGGTTACTAATAGCAGACCAGCTTTGCTTTCATTCTGGTTGTTTTTAACCACGTAACTTGCTTCGTATAGGACCTGCAAAGCTGGTGGTTAAAAACAACTAAGTGAACTTTGTTAAGTCGTCTTATTTAATAATAATCAAGTAACTTGATTATCAAGTATTAAGATAGCTTGGCAATAATTAACCCCTCAACTAGGTTATTAACGACAATCATACTTGGTCAATTTCAGCAAACTTACTAGGTTGTTTTTAATCATATTTCGGAAAATTTACTTTGTTGTTACTAATCAATTAACTGGGTTACTACCAGCAAACTTGCTTTGCTGTTATAAACCTATTGAGTTTGTTATTAGCAGCAAACCTACTTTGCTGTTATTAACCCATTTATTTGTTTACAACTAGCAAACATACTTTGTTGGTACTAATCAACTAACTAGGTTTCTAATAGCAGACCAGCTTTGCTTTCATTAACCTATTTACTTGGTTACTACCAGCTAACCTACTTTGCTGTTACTAAGCAACTCACTCGGTTACTATCAGCAAACCTACTTTGCTGATATTAACCTATTTACTTGTTTAAAACCAGCAATCATACTTTGTTGGTATTAATCAAGTAACTAGGTTACTAATAGCAGACCTGCTTTGCTTACACTCGGCGCCACGAATAAAGAGCTCTCGGAGAAACTGGCGGGGATTACTGCGCATATGTACAGTCGCGGCATAATTCCGAAGTGCGTTTTTAGGGTTAGTGTGAAGGAATGAGTGTTCAGGACTTTCTTCACTTCTATTTTTTCTCTGTTTGATATTTTGTTGATTGGGATATTAGCCGATGTAAATAATGGACTTTGTGTCAAATAAACTATAGGTACTCTCTATTGACAACATTTGTTAACGTCAAGGTTGAAACCTATATATAAATAACCCCCTAGCATAGAATGCCCCTAGTCACTAGGGCCTAGTGAATATAGATACTTGTAGTAATAGTCCTGCACACTCTTTTCTTCCCGCTGACTAATAATTTGTAATTCGACCGGGGCGAAAGATAACGTTGGGTAATATTGTATGCGACTGTACTCAAGAAGCTTCGAGACGTGCTTTCGGTGCGGGCATCGGGAAGCGACTGATCAACGAATCAGGTGCCGGCGCTGACTACCGCCCCCGTCGCTCCTCACTTCCCCGCGCCAAACACTTGTGAAAAGTGACTACTGCGCATTCAAGGACAAAGCTCTTTAGTCGTGGCGCCGAGTATACATTAACCCAATTACTTGGTTACTACCAGCTAACCTATTTTGCTGATTTTAACCCATTTACTCGGTCACAGCCAGCAAACATACTTAGTTGTTATTAAGCAACTCACTCGGTTACTACCAGCAAACCTACTTAGCTATTATTAACCCATTTACTGGGTTATTACCAGCAAACCAACTTAGCTGTTTTTAACCCATTTACTCGGGTACACCAAGCAAACCTACTTAGCTATTTTTAACCCATTTACTCGGTTATTACCAGTGAACCAACTTATCAGTTTTTAACCCATTTACTCGGGTACACCAAGCAAAGCTACTTAGCTGTTTTTAACCCATTTACTCGGTTATTACCAGCAAACCAACTTAGCTGTTTTTAACCCATTTACTCGGGTACACCAAGCAAACCGACTTAGCTGTTTTTAACCGATTTACTCGGTTATTACAAGCAAACCAACTTAGCTGTTTTTAACCCATTTACTCGGGTACACCAAGCAAACCTACTTAGCTGTTTTTAACCCATTTACTCGGGTACGCCTAGCAAACCTACTTAGCTGTTATTAACACATTTACTCGATACGCCATGCAAACCTACTTAGCTGTTATTAACCCATTCACTTTGTAAGCCCCAGCAAATCTATTATGCTGTCACCCATACACTCGGTAATGAAAGCCGAATAAGCTGCTGTAGTAAACTGTACGTTTAAAGCGTGCCAAAATCAAGTTAAAAGTTTAATACAGCAGCATAGATAGGCTATTTACTACAGAGAAAATGGGTTAAACACCCAAGTAGATTCACTGGCGTTACCGAGTAAATGGGTTAAAACACCCTAGTAGAATCGCTGGCTTTACCGAGTAAATGAGATAAAACACGCAAATAGAGTCGCTGGCAATAACGAGTAAATGGGTTAAAACACCCAAGTAGATTCGCTGGCGTCACCGAGTAAATGGGTTAAAACACTCAAATAGATTTGCTGGCGTTAACGAGTAAATAAGATAAAACACGCAAATAGAGTCGCTGGCGTTAGCGAGTAAATGGGTTAAAACATCCAAGTAGATTCGCTGGCGTTACCGAGTAAATGGGTTAAAACACCCTAGTAGAATCGCTGGCTTTACCGAGTAAATGAGATAAAACACGCAAATAGAGTCGCTGGCGTTAACGAGTAAATGGGTTAAAACACCCAAGTAGATTCGCTGGCGTCACCGAGTAAATGGGTTAAAACACTCAAATAGATTTGCTGGCGTTAACGAGTAAATAAGATAAAACACGCAAATAGAGTCGCTGGCGTTAGCGAGTAAATGGGTTAAAACATCCAAGTAGATTTGCTGGCGTTACCGAGTAAATGGGTTAAAACGCCCAAGTTGATTCGCTGGCGTTACCGGGAAAAACAACCAAGCATAGATCCGCTGGCATTACCGAGTAAATGGGTTGAAAAGTAAATAGTTTATAATAGTGAATAGCCGACCTACACTGCTGTAGTCGTATAGTGCAAATACGTCAGGGCAGGGCAGCAAGGCAGGTCAGCCTTCACACTGAGGGGTGGGTGGAAGGTTGATTTGTTCTAAAATAAAAACAGTTTTTTTCATTAATTGAACTTTTATTACTTACAAACTTACACATACACATTACTAAACAACATTTGAACATTGAGTGATAAAACCTTCTCTGACATCCACCTTCGATGGCCGCCACAACTTCTTGGCGGCATTCTTCAGCCGTATAGTAGTTACAGCCAGCAGAGAGGGAATCAGCAACAAGCAGGCGATGTTAGCAGTCTCTTCCGATTCTGTAAATTACAATTTTGCACTGTCAGTGTAAGGAATTCTACGGACACTCTTCTTATAAATATCTTTGATGGTGAAAATGTATTTCACCTAAAATGATGGCAATGACGAAACACGATGAAAAATTCTCTAATAGTCTTATACATATACCAAACATAAATACAGGCTACTTGTGAGCCTAGCTATGTTAAGTAGTCACCTAACCTTTCCTTTGTCACTGTTTTATCTTGAATAAAGATTATTATTATTATTATTATTACTTACCATTCTGCAGAGCGATCACTTGCTGCAAGTATTTGTCTCTGCCGGCAGACGACCGCTTTGTGGCAAAGTCGAAGATCTTCTGCTTAAGGTGCGGGAAAATCTCATTTATGTCGTATATCTTGTCTTTGTAGAGGCAGTCGAAGTCTTTTTCTAGCTGTGAACGTAAGAAATTTACTTTACAACAGTAATCATAAAATATTCGCATCTCTTCAGTAGGTAGGAATCGCAAAGAGTGATGTCGGTTAGCTAGCAGATTCGGACATCCAAAAATATTACAAGTGTCAGGTCCCGCCACCTGGACACTCTATTTAAAATAAAACAATAATATTAATTGCTCAAAATGTACTCACCAGTACATATCCGAGGGGCTTTCCGAGAGCTGGATACTCATTGAAATATGCGGCTATAGGCGTCTCCTTTGCCAATTGTAGTCGGGCGTGTGTTGTGTCTGACCATTTCTTAGCGACGGTCGCCCACGGGTCGCTAGAATTTTTTAGCCATTGGATGTTGTCCAGTGTCTCTTCATCCCATGTAGTGGCTTCTAAGGTTTCGGGCAAGCGAAGTCTTGGCGACTGAGACGGGTTTGACGAAGTCGATGACGGTGACGAGGTCCTTCGCCGCTTTTCAAATATGCCTTGTTCTGTGTACTTTCTTTTTAAATTGTGAATGGCATCCGGCAATTTTCCCGCCAATCTTGAAATAATACCTCTTGTTGATTCCACAATCTTAGTGTGGTAATACACAGAAAGTTTCTCTTGTGGAAACACGCGGACAATCTCGTGGGTACAGCTTGTGTAAACGGCAGACCTTACCGCTTCCGGATGTTCCTTAAGAATACTGTTCGCTATGATCCGCACCAAACGAAGACGCGTGCCACTATCTAGCGGTTTAGATTTGTCTGCTTTCAATAGAGCTTTTCCCTCAATGCTTTTGCCGAGCAAAAGCTCTAGGTCCTGAAATGTAAAAACATTATGTCACTTAAACAGTCTTCGGTTGGCGATTCAAATTGAGGCGGGAAGTAGGAGCTGGGTGTAGCGTTTGGGGAAGCATGGGAGGCATATAAAAAAAATCTATAAAAATATTTTTAGGACAATATTTTTCGAAATATTTCCACCAAGTCATGGGACCTTTTTTGCTCCCACATGACTAGGCAAAAGATAAAGAAAGATAAAGAAAAAAGGATAAGCTTAGGTAATTACTTCTTCAAATAGAGCACACGACGCAGCAGAAGATGTACTGGGTGAGGACACTGCCGGTGATGTTAGTCGACATGCATGATGTCCATATTCATATAGTTGTCCTAACTCTTGACATTCTGAAATGGAGAACATAGGTATTTACTATTGGGTTCGATATCGAAATGATCCCTACATTATAATTATTATTACCTACCATGATGGTCATTTTCTTGATTCATAAATCATAACTAAATAGGTAGGTACCCATGAAATAACTATGAATCAACAATTCAAAATACCTCTGACACATTATTGAAACCTTACAGACATACACTTCAAACTTATAACACCCCTCGTTTGATCGTCGGGGGTCAAAGTGAAGTTAAATAAAAGTATCGCATTTTAATGTATCGCATTGAAGTAACACTAAAACATAGAATCCAGGTTGCCACGGGGTATAATCATCACTTACTTTGCTTTTTAGACTGAGCTTCCAGTCTGAAAGTCCTTTTTTAATTTGGCCTGTGGTCCAATGACAGGTCAGCTGTTTGATTTGGTCATCATTTAATAATTCCAGCGCATTGACGTCAACCTCGTTTTCTGAAATAAAGAAGATTTAAAATTAGTACTCTTTTAAAATGGGAGACAATGCACAAACACAGCCCCAACAGGGGTATGTTATGTGTAAATCAGCGAATCTAAGTTGAATTTTCTAAGTATTAGTTATTTGTATATCTATAGTTATTCCCATAACCATTCCATACCAATAAAATACGATAGGCACACAACATGCTTATTGTAGAAATGCGTAGGTAATTACCATGAGAAATACATGTTTTGCACTATTGAATGCAAATCATCATCAATGAAAATGAGGTCATTTCTGAAACAAAAAACTTATCATTCTCATTTCCTCTTGCAAAGCAAACCAGTAGTGTACTCTTGACATTTCGATAAACACGATTTTGCGCGAGACAGGGACATAGTGATACATTAAAAAGTTTAAGATTTGTAATCCGAGTCATTTTGGGAAAAGTTCATTTGAGATTAGGTCAATACGATGATTCTACATTTATCGCATTGTGCGGCATTTGACAGAAACGCCTGGGGGTCTGCCGGCTAAAGGAGACCGCGCAACTACCGGAGCGGGTAATTTTTCCAAACCAAACAGTTTCAAAGGGGGTTGGGGGGAAGGGAGGGGGGGGGGGGGAGCCTACCACCCCTGTAAAATACCTAATCTAGGAAATGTACGGTACTTGAGATATTCAACCTAAACTAACCTAACCTCAAAATGTTTTCCTACTGAAATCGAGCAGTTTTCCACAGGTCCCAGTTTTAATAAAGGGTAGGGGTGGACAGGCAGCGATAAGGGCCCTCCTCTGTAACATATTCAGCCAATGGAATGCATAGGTTTTGATAAAAAAAATGGCTAAACTAACCTAAAACATTAGGGGGTCGCCTCACTCAGCTCCGGCTCCCGGGTCTGCTGTCCGGGCCTCCGCCCCAAAACTTGTTTATGCTTCTGCTCCGGCGCAACGTAGCGCGGCGACTGTCCCCGTGCAGTCTTTGCCGCCAGACCATCATTCATAATTCATTCATAATTCATTTATTGATTTGTGAGACACAAGTACATCAGGTGTAATGGTTGAAAAAATATAGCTTCTTTTGTGCTCTACCTAAATAGGCATACAAATCTTATGTCACAAGTAAAACTTTTTAAATAATTTTATAAAAATACAATTAAATACAGAATGTCAAAAATTAAAAGATTAAGTTAATATTAAAAAAACAATTTAAATAAATACAAAATTAATGTCAATGATAAAAATATACATGTCAGCGTGTCAATAATTACAAACTAAATTAATAAATATCTGATCTAAATTACAATTTATCTTCAAAGAACTCTTTCATGTCATAATAGCATTTATTAGTCAGCATGTCATATAATTTTCTTTTAAATTGAATAGTATTTAGCGATTTTAGATTATCTGGCAACTTGTTATATATTTTTGGTCCCATGACCACAATGCTTTTTTGTTTGAAGGCTGTTTTACAGGATTCAATTTTTAGTTTATGTGGATGCCGTATTGTTCTAGAGCTATTTTCATGCGCCTTTGGAAATAGCGACTCGTTTGTTTTGACAAAGACAGCAACTTCATATACATATAGACAGGTAAGTGTAAGAATTTTCAGTGCCTTAAAATATGGCTTACAGGTTTCGGTAGATTTTAACTGACAAATCGCTCTCAGACATCTTTTTTGGGCTTTAAATATTGTAGTTACTTCAGTGCAATTGCCCCAAAATACAATTCCAAACCGCAATGTTGACATTACATACCCGTGGAAAGCTGACAGTACGGCGTCTCTACTAACAATTTTTGATAACTTGTATAAGGCGTAGGCAGATTTACTAAGCTTATTGCACGTTACCTCGGCTTGGTATTTCCAGCTTAAGTTATGATCTATCGTCAAACCTAAAAACTTGGTGACATGTTCTTGCTGGATTGCTACATTGTTGTATACCAAGTTTACAGGAGGTGGATTGGTTTTTTGTGTAAAGTGCATAATTTTAGTTTTGCTTAAGTTAGCCTTTAAACAGTTTGATTCTAGCCATGACATTATTTCTTGGAGAGTTTTATTTATTTCGTGTTCGTAATTTTTATTTTCTGATTTTTTTATGACCGCTGTGCTGTCGTCAGCAAAGAGGGTCATAGGGTAGCTTACATTCAGCGGCAAATCGTTAATGTAGAGCAAAAAAATCAATGGGCCGAGTATACTGCCTTGCGGGACTCCATGTAGAGACAAGCGGTCATTTGAAGTATATGTTACTTCGTTGTTTGTCTCTATGCAAATATTTGAGAGCTGAGTTTGTTGTGTTCGCCCGTTTAAATATGATTTTATGAGTTTTAAAGCTGTACCTCTCACTCCATAGAATTCCATTTTTTGTAGCAAAATTTTGTGATTAACGTAGTCGAATGCTTTTGTCATGTCCATGTAAATAGCCGATACTGGAACTCTAGAATCTACGCATCGTATTATATCCGCAAGAAAGTCGTATATTGCGAGATTAATACTTTTTCCTTTTCTGAATCCTTTTTGCTGCTCTACTAATATATTATATTTATCGAGATAGTTGTAGACCGAATTATAAATAACATTTTCAAATATTTTGGAAATAATTGGAATTAAGGCAATTGGTCTGTAATTGTGAACCGAGTTTTTATCGCCTTTTTTATAAATAGGCTTAATTATCGTTGTTTTCAATTTTGCAGGGAAAGTCCCGTTAACAATGCATAGATTTATTATGTGGCTTAGATGGGGTGAAATTATTTCATTAACGTATTTTATCACGTTAGTGCTAATGTTATCATAGCCTACGCTTGTTTTATTTTTTAATGATTTTATTATTTTGATTATGTCATACGAAATTGTAGGTGATATAAATAATGAAGATGGTTGAGAATTGAATTTTAGGTTATATGTCATATGTAGGTCCATAGGTGGAGTTGTTATTTGGTCTATGAAGTGGTCATTAAATGTGTTTGCAATTTTTATTGGGTCTGTAATCAATGTATTATTATCGTCCTTTAGTTTTCTAATGGGTTCCCTGGGTTGATAAGGTTTAGTGCTGTTAATAATTTTCCAAGTTGTTTTTGACTTATTAACTGACGTTCTAATTAAATGACTGTTTATAGATTTTTGTGTCAGCTTTATAATTTTTCTTAATCTTTGAGTATAAGTTTTTAGAGCAGATTTATTGACTTCACTTGGATTTATCCTATTGTTCCAAAGCAGAGTCCTTTGCCTTTTTGTACATAATTTTATACCTTTTGATATCCATCTGATTCTCTTTTCGCAGGAGATTTTAATATATTTCAATGGGAAACATAGCTCATACAGCAAAAGAAAAATGTCAAGAAATCGGTTGTATGCCTCATTTGGGTCGTCAGTAGTGTATAAGTCAGTAAATTTCCATTGATTTAGGTACTCTTTGAATTTTTTTAGATTTTCGTCACAGTAGTCCCTCCGTTTTATCCGCCAGAATTTCAGTTTACATGTTTTTTTGACATTGCATTTCAATATTTGAGCTGTATGGTCAGACAAACCTAAATCGATGACCTCAGCCTGACAGCAAGTAGCATCATTGTGAGCAAAATTGTCAATGCATGTTTTGCTTTGTAGTCTTGTGGGCTCATTTATTGCTAAGGTTAAGTTGTGACTTGTTAAAATATGGATAAATTTTTGAGAGGTTTTATTTGGCTTCAAAATGTCTATATTAAAGTCACCACAGAGTACAACTGTCTTGTCACGTTTTTTGTTAATTAATTTCAGCAACTTATTTAATTGTGTGAAGAAAATTTTTAATTCCGTAGCTAGCATTTTTGGGACTCTATAGAGACATAGTATTATAAACGCGTAGTCTGTCAGCTCTACTGCACAACATTCCATATTACTTGAAATAGAAATGTCCTGCAGCTCTACACTTTTATATTTTATCCCGTTCTTCACAAGTATACATGCACCTCCCCTTTTTACATTTTGTCTGGAGTAACATGATGCCAAGTTATAGTTGGGTATGCATAGTTGATCCTCATATCCTGACTCTATAAAATGCTCTGTGCAACAAATTACATCTATACATTTTCCTAATGAATCTAAATTTGATAAATGTACACTTAACAAGTCTGATTTACTTATAAGTCCAGCTATGTTTTGATGTAAGATAGAGATACTGTTATAGGCGAAAAAACTCTAGCTCCTTTTTTTCCTCTGCATTTACTTGCTGATTTCCATCCTTTTCTCCTCTATTGTTGATGTTACCATGCTGCTGTGTTACTTTAGTGCTTATTACGTTTGATAGTGCTTTAAGGTCTGCAAAGATTTGTTTCATTCCCATGTTATTTAGCGCTAACTGCCGCCCCGAGAACATGTCGTGATCGTAGGTAAGGTTTTCATTGGAGTCCAGAATATGCGCATACTTATGGCTCATATTATCTAACCAGAGTAGGTTGTTGAACATCTCAATCCTGGAGTTGAACATGGTGAGGTTCGGACCAAATTTAAATACAGGCAAACAGAGGATAATGTTTGTGTGTTGTATTCTTAGGAGTGTGCATCTTATGTTTTCTATAATTTCAAAGTAGTTATTGGTTTCCACGAAGTCTGTTTCTCCAATTATTACGATGCAGTAATCCTTACTTGTATGGTCTTGCAGCTTTATTTCAATATCCTTAAGGAGTACTTTGATGCCGACATTCCTAGTCAAATAGTGACACAGCTGAGTATTTCTGTCGAAGGTTTCCTGCGCAATTGTGAGGACGCTATTTTGTGAATTGCTGCTCAATATAGTTACTTTTCTTGTTAATGGTTTTATTTTTTCCTCATGCGTGCTTGGCGCCCTTGTTTCGTGCTGTAATGCAGACTTTGAATTCACATGTTCATTTTGTTGACCTGTTGGCTCTTTAAGGGCTTTTTTTATTTTATTTTTAGAGTTAACGCCTAGCATAGGCCACTGCGTGAGGTCTACCGTTTGTTGTTCATTTGAAATTGAGGTAGTCGGTGTATCGTGACGCCGAGGAGTAGATTTGGATGATTTGCTTTTTTTCCTTTTTGGAGTTATACAATCATTTTTTAGGCTTTCTGTTACCTTTTTGCACAATTCATTTGTTTTTTTCAAATCGTCAAAATTTTTATGTAAGCGTCTATTTTCTAAATTCAAATTTTCTATCTCTTTATGAGCTGTTTTTAGCTCTCGTTTCAGAACTTCAATTTGTTTTTTAAGCTCCGTGACTTGGTTCTCGTCGTCGTCAGAGATTGCGGGCAAACTACTACTGGTGCCATCTAGGGGATCTTTGGTGGTATCTAGTTCCTCATCGGTCAACTGTGACTCTGATCGTGTTCGCGGCTTTCTGAATGTTATGTTTGCAAAGAAACTCATCTTTTTCAGTATAGATCTCGCTCACCACGAAGAGAAATACAAAAAAAAAAAAAAAAAAAAAAAAAAAAAAAAAAAAAAAAAAAAAAAAAAAAAAAAAAAAAAAATTTTGTAATTAACAGCTCTACAAAGTGTGCGGGCTCTACTGAATCTATTTAGATTTATTGGCTTAACTAACGCTCTTTTGTAGCCCTCTAGTGGTGAGTAGCGAAAGCTTTTAGGTGCGCTTGATGGCTGCTATTGATAGTTGGTGAGAAAGTGTTGCTACTTACCGGTAGATGGCGTTAGTAGTTATATAAGTCTCGATCAATATAGCGGAATGATGATTCACCTTTATTTCAACTTTTAGGTTAAGAGTTGAATATTATCTTCTTCAATGTCTGCAGTTCATTGTCATACGAAATTCACTGTTTATATTTTCTGTGTTTGAATTGTCTAATAAATAATTTCACTGCACTGACTAACGTTCAATGTCACTCTAACGGTTTTTTCGGCAGATGTTGTTCTTCAATGTATCGCCTCAAATACAGCTTGATCCGAGATATTTATATATTAGTCCGGTCATTTGGAACATGACGTATAATATTAAACACAATTTGTAGCACTGTAATCACTTTAAACGTTCGAAACTCTAAAATATATACGGAGCTAGTGTTTACGTCGGCAGTGTTAACTACCCTCATCATCATACCCTCATCAGTGCTAACTACCATCGTCTAGACTAGGCTAGCCGGCAGACCCCCTGATCGTCGTGATCAAATCAAAATCAAATCAAATATGATAGCTCAATGGCGCCATTTGCTTTACTGAAATGTGATCGCGGGAGTAGATAGGTACTCACCATTAAACACACCAACATATTTGCTAAATCCCCACTTTTCCAGTAATTCTTCCATAGGTAATAACCACCACACACTGCTATAAATACATGGAATGCTAGAAAATGCTACCCACTCCTAGAAATAAACCGCGTCCGGTCACGCACAAAATGAAATGAAATTCTTTCCATCAGTGTTGCCAACAGGTCAAGGCCTAATGTCGCCATTTTAATTTTAAGCCGGCTAATTACATGCGACATTATATTGGTAACGATTTATGGGTAGCGATCATACAAACATCTCTTTCTATCCCGTCTATTTCTCTATATCCTAGATCATAAGCTGCAGTAGCCTTAAAGTTATACTTTAGCGCCAGCGCTGTAATAATGTTAGACATAAGATTAATAAATTGTAAAGGCCACCCTGTACTAACTTTCTCGTAAGGGTTAGGGACATAATTCTGAACAACTTTTACTATGAGCCGGACTTGATCAGAGCAACTTTATTTTTCTTATCTCAGTTCAGTACATTCATAGTGTTATTTTGGCTAGGTGTATCAGGGTGTATGTGACGGAACCCTTCATAGGCGAGTCCAACTCGCACTTGGCCACTTTTAATTATAACTGAAAGGAGGTTGCAAGCCGAGAGGTTGTTGTCAGAAACATAATTCTGAACAACTTTTACTATGGGACCGACTTGATCAGAACAATATCTCAGTTCAGTACGTTCAGTTACATTTGTATGACGAAGTGGAAAATAAAGTTGCTCTGTTCAAGTCGGCCCCATAGTAAAAGTTGTTCACAATAATGTCCCCAAGAACCACTCCACCATAAAAACAACTCTTTTCTACTTTACCTCTTCCCCCGCACTATTAACTTAATCCGCCCAGTGCTCCCTAAGCAAAATGACATGTAAGACTAATTTTGTATGGGAGCTACCATTTTTAGAGTTTTCCTGTACTAACCGAGTTTGCAATGTTATAGATGTTATTAGAAGATACTATGGCTATAAATTTGATAAACATCGTTAGTGCCGTTTTTTGAATAAACTAATTAAGTATGTTTTATTTGTATGACAGGTACCTTAAAAAATCAAGTTATCAAAAAAACAAAAAAAATCGGCCTGGGCATTAATAAAATAACCCCCACGTCGACGTCCAATTCGGTTCAGTGGTCTAGGCTCTAGGCGCACGACACTTTTAGTACTGAAATCAAAAACAGCCGGACACACATACATACATACATACATACACATTTGATTTTATTTACTTTTTCGGATTCAGTTAACGATAGATAACCTATCCCCATCAATATCTCAACCTCGTTTTTTTTTACGATTACAATACTTCCTTATAACTCATACTTCGTTAACTTCGTTCGAAAGTAAAAAACCGGCCAAGTGCGAGTCGGACTCGCACACGAAGGTTTCCGTACCATTATCTATAAAAACGGCAAAAAAACATGTCTGTTGTATGGGAGCCCCCTTTAATATTTATTTTATTCTGTTTTTCAGTATTTTGTTATTATAACAGCAATACATCATCTCGGAAAATTTCAGCTGTCTAACTATCACAGTTCATGAGATACAGCCTGGTGACAGACAGACGGATGAACGGACAGACGGACGGACGGACGGACAGCGAAGTCTAAGTAATAGGGTCCCATTTTTACCCTTTGGGTACAGAACCCTAAAAACGTACTCCTAATCAATATATTTACCTTACTCTTAATCAATGTATTTATAGTTAGTATACACGTACCTATACTATTGTTTAAGGACATGCCTAGTTTACAAAGTAATACAACATTAAAATCACACATCTTCATTCACGTCTCCTGCCATGCCAGTAATAGTTATCAATGCTCCTGCAAGATTTATTTTTCTTTGGCTAAAACCGTCGAAAATCCGCTAAATCTAGCCACAATGTAGCTAAAACGGCAACACAGCCCACGCACCCCCCGCGACCCTTCCACAGGTAGCCGGTTTCATACCTACAAGCCTGTTCGAACCTGTCGATTCCTGTCTGTTCCGCGCGCGCCGAGCTACACTAACTAACTAAAGACTAACTGCTGGCCCTGGCATTTTGAACGCTCTTGTGTTCTAATACAGTCAAGTTCACAATACAAAAGGTCCGGTCGGTGTTTTCAAAAGAATGCTGCAAGTTTGTTTTTCATTCGTTATTTAGTTGTTACTATTTGTTACGTCAAACTTTGTTTCAAATTAGCTGCAAACTTGTGAATGTTTCTATATTGTTGCAATCTTGATAGGTAGATACCTACCTAATGTAAGCATGATCTTTGATCTGTCAGTTTTGTCCAATAATTTTGTAAACTTGCCACTTTAAACGTTAGATACCTAACTACCTTTAACTACATACAATCATCTTATCAACCTAAAATCTGGCCAAGTGCAAGCGAGTTGGACTAGCGCACCAAGGGTTTGGCTACCATAATTATCATCATCCATCAGTTCCCTCCACATCAGAGATGCTTGTAGAACTTCATCGATCAGAGCTCTCACCTCTCTGTCACGTTCGCCACAAAAATACAAAGGTATACATAATTACGAAATGTATTTGGTAGGTAATCATGATAACAAATTATACCAAAAAACGGAAAACTAAACGCAATTTTGTCAATTTGTATGGGGGCTAGCGCGCCTCGGTCGGTCGTCGTCGTCGTCAACTGTCAGTATAAGGGGATTTACACGATCAGTTCTACCGCATCCGTTCGCAAGCCAACGCATGGTGTAAACAGTCAACGCGCCGCCCTCAAAACGTATCGGCGACCGGATCGGTCGCCGCGCTAGGTGGCGACGGCCGATTCGACGTCGCATCGGTCGCCGATCCGTTCTGAGGGCGGCCGGATGCTTACTCGTTTACTTACTCATAGGGTAAATGAGCCTAATATCATAGTTTTTAGTTTCGTCGTTCATTTTTATTAGTATAGAGGTGATTCTATGTACTGTCTACCTTTCTCTTTTTATCCAGCATAATAAGAGTATAGTTAATATTAATAAACCCTCCATAAAAACCATACAAAAATGACCCGCGATGTTGAACCTTATTTTTTTGTAATAAAGTTCAATACCTATGAAAAAATTGTCCGGCTCCCGGTTGCCGTTCGCTTGCACTGTCAAAACGTTTCTTGTGAAATGATTTAACAACTTTTATTTATATGGAATCTCTAGACCCCACGCTAGGATTCCCTGCGTCGTGGTGACTAGTCTCTTTCGCTTGTGTAGATACTCATAAGTTATACCTATGTATAAATTCAAATTAAGTTATAGTAGTTTATCGGACTGATACATAATGAAGGGCATCAAAATTCGAGTGTGGGTTTAAATTACAACATTATACGAGCTTTTTAATGCCTAGTTATGTACACTGCTTTATCTACACATATCATAAGAAAGACTTTTCAATGAGAGTGCGAATTCATCTTGGTGTTGTGAGTTTTAGGGCTACGTGAATGTGTAGGGTGTCAAAAGATGCGTATCGGCAAGGGTCACAAGATATTAAACATACATACAAAACTTTTTGGTAGAGAGCACCACTGTTTGTTTGTAGCATAATTGTGTTCTGTGGTTTGTAAAAAGCGACGTGTCACATTGTCAACAAAGTCCGTGACAAAAACCAGTTTCTTGTTTTCGTGGATATGAGAAATTGTAGTACCTCTGAACCCTTTTATTTAGGTTTCTATGAAGATGTATTAGATAGGTTGAAGGAAGAGCTCAGAAAATGTTAGATCATCATCATTTCTCTGATTAACGAAACTCTTTGCTTAAACTTGCTTTATTTATTTACTCTGATTCATCTGTAACCTCAAATGAACGATACTCTTTGCTTTGTAACAAAACTAAGGGTTTGCTACAAACATTACTTTGACAGGTTTGATCCTCATTATCTAGTATTACCAATGGAAAGGCCCATATTAATATAGGTACTGCGCTCATCTCTCAGTAAATAACAGATTTGACATGGCATCATTCTGACATGACATGACAGCTGAGACAAATCTCAGAGCTGAGGACTATTTATTTTAGTGGCTCTGTGAGCTGTAGACCTCGAGAGCGATACAGGAAATTTGCATTTTTTTTTTCAAATTATTTTCCACCCCTCACATCCCCGACCCCTTGAAGTTTATAGGATGAACAACTGAAATTACTATAAATACAAATATTCCGACTGCATTTTCTATCAATACCACATACAAACTTAGGAATGCACCTGGTTACGTACATGAAGTATGAAAGAAGCTGCACCAGTAACTTTGTAAACTACATTTTGCTATCTGAAATACAACCTATTGTTATTTCATTAAAGTTAAATTGCCTTTGTCGTTTTTAAAATCTCCACAAATCCAACTTGGGCTGCAGCGGTTTCTTTAGAAGTTTCAACCCGCCATATTTCGTCCATTTTGTAAATTTTCCAAAAACGGAATCAAAAATAAAAACTATCAAATATAATATATAATATAAGTTAATATATTATATATATAAGATAATTTCAAAGTGAAAAAGTTTGATGTGTGCGCTTTTACCCTACGTGGCGGCGGTACTTCAAATGAATGTTTGTCGGTAATACACTGCAATCAGCCGGGGCGCAAGTGTTGCCAACTCAGTGGATTTTCCACTAGACATGGTGGTTTACACTTTCATTTTAGCGGTCAAAAAGTGGTTTTAGTGGCTAGTGAGTTTTCCTTTCATTATAGTTAGAAAAGATCGCACTTATATAAAAAAGTGAATATTTTTTTGTTATGTTGGCAACACAACATAACTAACGTGGTTTTCGTGGATTCCCCGAAATAAGTTTTTCAATTTCTTCTATGATTTCGATTATAGAGTTTATTTGTATGGGTACTAGGTCGAGTTTAATTTATTGAAAGGTTTGTGTATTGATTGCCTTGGTTTTATGATACCTATGCGTGTAAGTGACCGCTTTTTTAGTTTAGGTACAAATTGCATACTTTTTTATAATTAGTTTTCAATATCGTTCATTTTGATACCTACTCCACTTGATATGATTAGAAGATTTTTTTCCGTATACAGAATCTGCTATACTGTATAGCAGATTCTGTATACGGAAAAAAAATCTTAAGCAGATTCTGAATAGTATAGCCTATACTGTTCTTATGATGACGTCGTATTTATACCATCCTATGACACTTGGGTTAACTTTGATTCTAACGATACCTACGTAGATACCTAGGGACGCCGAAATCGGTTTAGTAGTTAAGTAAAAATCGTGGGTGTTAAAGAATCTCACTCAGATTTAAGTGTACATACTTATAAGTACACATAAATACGACAAATAGGTACTCGTACATGTAGCTACCCGTACCCCATTAAACACCCAGTACATACAAGTACGTACCTATTTCAGGGTAATTACATTTATGTACGAACCCTTAAAAAATTATGGAAAAGCGGTCAAGTGCGAGTCTAACTCGCGCACGAAGGATTTCGTACTCACGTACAATGGAATGGATGGTGTGGAGTGAATTGTTTGTAATAACTGTGCCTCTACCACTTCATATACGGGAAAAGCCATGACGCTATGTGTGTTTTGTACGCGAATACAGCGAAGCCAAAAGAAGAGTTATGTGTTTGACCGGTATACTGTGTGAATGTTCATTTGTTCCACCGGAACATCTATACCACTTATCAGAATTTGACAAATAAGGTATCTTTGGAAGCATCTTTATTGTTCACAGGCTATGTGACTTCACATCACACTAAAATTAATATGGCGGCCTCTAGAGGGCATAATGTATTTTAGATAGCAAAATGTTGTTTACAAAGTTATTGGTATTATTATTATTATTTCATACTCTATGTGCGCAACGATTCATTTACGAAAGATTAATTTATAAGTTTGTATGTGTGGTTAACAGATAAAAAAACCTTGGTAATTCCGGTTAAGTTTTCCTGTAATTTTTGGATTAAGTTATACATTCTGTACTTTTTTCATAATTCTGAGAATCTGGGGGGGGGGGCTTATGAATGAGAATGAGCCTTAAGGATATACAACCGGGCACCGAGCAGACGGATTTTCGTACAGTAGATGGACTAGGACCCAGTAAGCCGCAGCCAACGTATCGGCCGCCGGATCAGCCGCCGCAGAAAGCAACGGTCGCCCGAGCTGTCGCCGCAGAACGCAACGGCGGCCGATGCGATGGCAAGAGTAGTGTAAAGACCCATCGGGTGGCTGATCCGGCGGCCGTTACTAGGTAGTACCGCTGTGTGAGAAATAAGGAGAAACTAATCGCAGCTGTCAAAAAGTGGCGGCGTGCATTACGTGGCGTGATTGACCGTCTTTCATTTCATTCTGTTTCGTAGAACTGTGTTTGGAATTTTGGTTTGAATTATTTGGCTGTTTGTTTAATGTGTATCCACCTAAAAGCGTCATAGTATAGTATTCATAGTGTAAGGATCGACTTTTGTTTGAAATTAAGCGAGTAACTTGTTTAAGAACAGCCAAGAAATTCGTTTAATTTTGGCACTGCCGACTGAAGGATTTCAGCTACCGAGTTGGTTGAGAACTTCCAAGCATCAACTCGTCTAATTTTAGCTTCTTTCGCTTGTTTCATTTTGGTCAAGTACTTGGTTGATAATTGCCAAGTGCTTGGTTTCAATTAAGCGAGTAACTTGTTTAGGAATAGCTAAGAAAATCGTTTAATTTTAGCACTGCCGACCTGATGGGTTTCAGCTAAGGAGTTGGTTGATAACTACCAAGCATTTCGTTGAAATTAACCGCGCAACTTGTTGAAGACTAGTAAAGCAACTCGTCTAATTTTAGCTACTTTCACTTGTTTCCTTTTGGTCAAGTACTTGATTGATAATTACCAAGCGCTTGGTTTCAATTAAGCGAGTAACTTGTTTAGGAATAGCAAAGAAATTCGTTTAATTTTAGCACTGCCGACCTGACGGATTTCAGCTAAGGAGTTGGTTGATAACTACCAAGCATTTAGTTGAAATTAACCGCGCAACTTGTTTAAGATTAGTAAAGTAACTCGTCTAATTTTAGCTACGTTCACTTGTTCAATTTATGACAAGTACTTGATTGACAATTACCAAGTGCTTGGTTTAAATTAAGCGAGTAACTTGTTTAAGAATAGCCAAGAAAGTCGTTTAATTTTAGCACTCCCGTCCTGATTGATTTCAGCTTAGGAGGTGGTTGATAATTGCCAAGCATTTCGCTGAAATTAACCGAGCAACTTGTTTAAGATTAGTAAAGCAACTCGTCTAATTTTAGCTACGTTCACTTGTGTGATTTTGGACAAGTACTTGATTGATAATGGGAAATTATAAGTCCAGCCGCAGATTTATTTATTAGCCACGTGATCAAACTTCTCATTTTATAACTAAGCAACGGGAAAATGAGATAGCCTCTAATAAACTAATTCGTCTTTTTTACAATACCAACTCATTATTCTAAAGAAAGCATCAAGTAAAGATTAACAATTGTTTTAATTTGTCCTTCTTATTTATACATTGCCACCTAATTTACTAACTCAGCCACGGATTTTACATCTCATCACCATTTTACGTTTCACAGCATCAACACAAGGTCCTCAAAAAAATATAATTTAAGCTCCTATAGACAATATCATTTATTATAACTTAGCATGTAAAATAATACATCATATTCTTTTGTCGTGAAAATAGCCACTGCAAGATTTGGCGCGAGTTCGCGAGACGACAGCGACCGGCCGTTTGCACCAATCAGAGAGCGCCATTCGATTCATGTACCGTATGATTCCGCATTTTATAAACGGCGTCGTCCGTTTACAAACGCGCGCTGCTATGTAATATGCCGAAGGCAAATTGACAAATTGAAATTAATATAGCAAATTATCAGGGCAAAACACTGCGGTAGCTTAGGTGAAGGGTAAAGGGGGTGAGCGAAGCGAAGCCCCCTTTACCCTTCGTGTTAGGTTGAACATGTAAGAACAACAATAAATTCTTAAAACATAAAGGAGTGTCAATTTGCCTTCGGCATATTACATAGCAGCGCGCGTTTGTAAACGGACGACGCCGTTTGTAAAATGCGGAATCAAACAAATTGCCTGCGACAGATCATTTTAAGTACTTATACGAAAATCTTATTTGATGTCATATAATAATTAAATCAAATCAAATTAAAATGCTAAAAAATAACCACCACGCTGAGTTTTATTTAGAGTGGCTTACATAGAAGATAACTAGTGGCTAAGATAGTATCACTCAGACGCTCGTTAATTGTGGCTGAATTTAGAAGGCAATGTAGATTTTTAGAGGCGAATAATGCCATTAAAAAGAAGTCTGTTTAATTAGCACCCGTCCATAATTTACTATTTGATGACAATTTTAGCAAATCTTTGACGATCACTTAATGTAGGATGAGTTACATTTTAAACGTACCGAGTTAAAAAAATAGAAGCTAATAGTATATATTTTTTGATGTCGCATATACATATTTTAGAAGTTTACTGCTTGAATGCATGTTACAAATTTAGATGCTAAAAAATAATCACCATGCTGAGTTGTATTTAGAGTGTCTTACTTAGAAGATAACTAGTGGCTGAGCTAGCATAATTCAGACGCTCGTTAATTGTGGCTGACTTAGTAATTTAGAAGGCAATGTACATTTTTAGACGCGAATAATGCTATTAAAAAGAAGTCTGTTTAATTAGCACCCATTGATAATTACCAAGCGCTTGGTTTCAATTAAGCGAGTAACTTGTTTAGGAATAGCAAAGAACTACCAAGCATTTAGTTGAAATTAACCGCGCAACTTGTTTAAGTTTAGTAAAGCAACTCGTCCAATTTTAGCTACATTCACTTGTTTAATTTTGGTCAAGTATTTGGTTGATAATTACCAAGTGCTTCGTTTAAATTAAGCGAGTAACTTGTTTAAGAATAGCCAAGAAAGTCGTATAATTTTAGCACTGCCGACCTGATTGATTTTAGCTAAGGAGTTGGTTGATAACTACCAAGCATTTCGCTGAAATTAACCGAGCAACTTGTTTAAGATTAGTAAAACAACTCGTCTAATTTTAGCTACGTTCACTTGTTTGATTTTGGACAATTACTTGATTGATAATTACCAAGCGCTTGGTTTCAATTAAGCGAGTAGCTTGTTTAGGAATAGCAAAGAAATGCGTTTAATTTTAGCACTGCCGACCTGACGGATTTCAGCTAAGGAGTTGGTTGATAACTACCAAGCATTTCGTTGAAATAAACCGCGCAACTTGTTTAAGATTAGTAAAGTAACTCGTCTAATTTTAGCTACGTTCACTTGTTCGATTTATTACAAGTACTTGATTGACAATTACCAAGCGCTTGGTTTCAATTAAGCGAGTAACTTGTTTAGGAATAGCAAAGAAAGTTGTTTAATTTTAGCACTCCCGTCCTGATTGATTTCAGCTTAGGAGGTGGTTGATTTCGCTGACCAAGCATTTCGCTGAAATTAACCGAGCAACTTGTTTAAGATTAGTAAAACAACTCGTCTAATTTTAGCTACGTTCACTTGTGTGATTTTGGACAAGTACTTGATTGATAATTACCAAGCGCTTGGTTTCAATTAAGCGAGTAACTTGTTTAGGAATAGCAAAGAAATTCGTTTAATTTTAGCACTGCTGACCTGATGGGTTTCAGCTAAGGAGTTGGTTGATAACTACCAAGCATTTAGTTGAAATTTACCGCGCAACTTGTTTAAGATTAGTAAAGCAACTCGTCTAATTTTAGCAACTTTCACTTGTTTAATTTTGGTCAAGTATTTGGTTGATAATTACCAAGTGCTTGGTTTAAATTAAGCGAGTAACTTGTTTAGGAATAGCAAAGAAATTCGTTTAATTTTAGCACTGCCGACCTGACGGATTTCAGCTAAGGAGTTGGTTGATAACTACCAAGCATTTAGTTGAAATTAACCGCGCAACTTGTTTAAGATTAGTAAAGTAACTCGTCTAATTTTAGCTACGTTCACTTGTTCAATTTATGACAAGTACTTGATTGACAATTACCAAGTGCTTGGTTTAAATTAAGCGAGTAACTTGTTTAAGAATAGCCAAGAAAGTCGTTTAATTTTAGCACTCCCGTCCTGATTGATTTCAGCTTAGGAGGTGGTTGATAATTGCCAAGCATTTCGCTGAAATTAACCGAGCAACTTGTTTAAGATTAGTAAAGCAACTCGTCTAATTTTAGCTACGTTCACTTGTGTGATTTTGGACAAGTACTTGATTGATAATTACCAAGCGCTTGGTTTCAATTAAGCGAGTAACTTGTTTAGGAATAGCAAAGAACTACCAAGCATTTAGTTGAAATTAACCGCGCAACTTGTTTAAGTTTAGTAAAGCAACTCGTCCAATTTTAGCTACATTCACTTGTTTAATTTTGGTCAAGTATTTGGTTGATAATTACCAAGTGCTTCGTTTAAATTAAGCGAGTAACTTGTTTAAGAATAGCCAAGAAAGTCGTATAATTTTAGCACTGCCGACCTGATTGATTTTAGCTAAGGAGTTGGTTGATAACTACCAAGCATTTCGCTGAAATTAACCGAGCAACTTGTTTAAGATTAGTAAAACAACTCGTCTAATTTTAGCTACGTTCACTTGTTTGATTTTGGACAATTACTTGATTGATAATTACCAAGCGCTTGGTTTCAATTAAGCGAGTAGCTTGTTTAGGAATAGCAAAGAAATTCGTTTAATTTTAGCACTGCCGACCTGACGGATTTCAGCTAAGGAGTTGGTTGATAACTACCAAGCATTTCGTTGAAATTAACCGCGCAACTTGTTTAAGATTAGTAAAGTAACTCGTCTAATTTTAGCTACGTTCACTTGTTCGATTTATTACAAGTACTTGATTGACAATTACCAAGCGCTTGGTTTCAATTAAGCGAGTAACTTGTTTAGGAATAGCAAAGAAAGTTGTTTAATTTTAGCACTCCCGTCCTGATTGATTTCAGCTTAGGAGGTGGTTGATTTCGCTGACCAAGCATTTCGCTGAAATTAACCGAGCAACTTGTTTAAGATTAGTAAAACAACTCGTCTAATTTTAGCTACGTTCACTTGTGTGATTTTGGACAAGTACTTGATTGATAATTACCAAGCGCTTGGTTTCAATTAAGCGAGTAACTTGTTTAGGAATAGCAAAGAAATTCGTTTAATTTTAGCACTGCTGACCTGATGGGTTTCAGCTAAGGAGTTGGTTGATAACTACCAAGCATTTAGTTGAAATTTACCGCGCAACTTGTTTAAGATTAGTAAAGCAACTCGTCTAATTTTAGCAACTTTCACTTGTTTAATTTTGGTCAAGTATTTGGTTGATAATTACCAAGTGCTTGGTTTAAATTAAGCGAGTAACTTGTTTAAGAAAAGCCAAAAAAGTCGTTTAATTTTCGCACTGCCGACCTGACGGATTTCAGCTAAGGAGTTGGTTGATAACTACCAAGCATTTCGTTGAAATTAACCGCGCAACTTGTTTAAGATTAGTAAAGTAACTCGTCTAATTTTAGCTAAGTTCACTTGTTCGATTTATGACAAGTACTTGATTGATAACTACCAAGCGCTTGGTTTCAATTAAGCGAGTAACTTGTTTAGGAATAGCAAAGAAATTCGTTTAATTTTAGCACTGCCGACCTGACGGATTTCAGCTAAGGAGTTGGTTGATAACTACCAAGCATTTCGTTGAAATTAACCGCGCAACTTGTTTAAGATTAGTAAAGTAACTCGTCTAATTTTGCTACGTTCACTTGTTCGATTTATGACAAGTACTTGATTGACAATCACCAAGCGCTTGGTTTCAATTAAGCGAGTAACTTGTTTAGGAATAGCAAAGAAAGTTGTTTCATTTTAGCACTCCCGTCCTGATTAATTTCAGCTTAGGAGGTGGTTGATAATTACCAAGCATTTCGCTGACATTAACCGAGTAACTTGTTTAAGATTAGTAAAGCAACTCGTCTAATTTTAGCTACGTTCACTTGTGTGATTTTGGACAAGTACTTGATTGATAATTACCAAGCGCTTGGTTTCAATTAAGCGAGTAACTTGTTTAGGAATAGCAAAGAAATTCGTTTAATTTTAGCACTGCTGACATGATGGGTTTCAGCTAAGGAGTTGGTTGATAACTACCAAGCATTTAGTTGAAATTAACCGCGCAACTTGTTTAAGATTAGTAAAGCAACTCGTCTAATTTTAGCAACTTTCACTTGTTTAATTTTGGTCAAGTATTTGGTTGATAATTACCAAGTGCTTGGTTTAAATTAAGCGAGTAACTTGTTTAAGAAAAGCCAAAAAAGTCGTTTAATTTTCGCACTGCCGACCTGATTGATTTTAGCTAAGGAGTTGGTTGATAACTACCAAGCATTTCGCTGAAATTAACCGAGCAACTTGTTTAAGATTAGTAAAGCAACTCGTCTAATTTTAGCTACGTTCACTAGTTTGATTTTGGACAAGTACTTGATTGATAATTACCAAGCGCTTGGTTTCAATTAAGCGAGTAACTTGTCTAGGAATAGCAAAGAAATTCGTTTAATTTTAGCACTGCCGACCTGACGGATTTCAGCTAAGGAGGTGGTTGATAACTACCAAGCATTTCGCTGAAATTAACCGAGCAACTTGTTTAAGATTAGTAAAACAACTCGTCTAATTTTAGCTACGTTCACTTGTGTGATTTTGGACAAGTACTTGATTGATAATTACCAAGCGCTTGGTTTCAATTAAGCGAGTAACTTGTTTAGGAATAGCAAAGAAAGTCGTTTAATTTTAGCACTGCCGTCCTGATTGATTTCAGCTAAGGAGTTGGTTAAAAACTTCCAAGCATTTCGCTGAAATTAACCGAGCAACTTGTTTAAGATTAGTAAAGCAACTCGTCTAATTTTAGCTACGTTCACTTATTTCATTTTGGTCAAGTATTTGGTTGATAATTACCAAGTGCTTGGTTTAAATTAAGCGAGTAACTTGTTTAAGAATATACAAGAAAGTCGTTTAATTTTAGCGCTGCTGACCTGATTGATTTTAGCTAAGGAGTTGGTTGATAACTACCAAGCATTTCGCTGAAATTAACCGAGCAACTTATTTAAGATTAGTAAAGCAACTCGTCTAATTTTTAGCTACGTTCACTTGTTTGATTTTGGACAATTACTTGATTGATAATTACCAAGCGCTTGGTTTCAATTAAGCGAGTAACTTGGTTAGGAACAGCAAAGAAATTCGTTTAATTTTAGCACTGCCAACATGATTGATTTTAGCTAAGTAGTTGGTTGATTACTACCATGCGTGTTGTTATTTTAACAAGTAAATTGTCAGAAAATAATCAATTTAATTTTTTGTTATTAACCATGTTTAAAAGGGTTAGTAGTAACCAAGTAATAAGTTTAGAAATTAATAAGCACTTAATTACTTTTAGTCGACTGTATTTAGCAATTTAAGCTTGGTAAATAAAAGCAAACCAAACTCATTAGATTTTAAACGAGTCTTCGTTAAAAACAACCATTTCGACGTTAGCAAAGCTAAAATCGCACTTTGCTGGCCGCTCGTTTTCTCCGTGTGACTGCCTTCAGAAGGGAGGGTTATGTTCTTCGAGTGTTTTATCTATGTGGCTATGTATGTAGATTTCTAAGTTGCCTGCTGCAGCCTGAACGGCTCGAAGGATTTTAACAAATGAAGTATCGTCAGATTCGTCTTGATGGTGCGGGTGTCACTGGGTACATTAAAAACCATAAAATCATAAGGGCAGATTTTAGACGCCATCATATTGTGAGTTAAAAAAATATATTTTTTCACCAACCCCCGATGGGTTTGTATACCCCGAGTGAAGTAACAAAATAAAGGGTATCCAATAGTGATTCCAAATATACGTATAACTTGAAAGGTAAAAAGTTTAACGAAAATCACTATCAGCGCACACTGATTCGTCTAGAACATGCTAGCTGGACAAAATTATTTTTTGATTTCTAAAGGCTTATTTTAGCTTGAATAGCAGTTAATTGTTGTTACTAGTAGGATTCGAGACTATCCCGCAATTTTAGGGGGATATAAAAAATAAATAACAAAAAAATATTTAAAAAAATACATATTTATTCAAAAGAAATACACACCTTTTGGAAATAAATAAAGAAAAATAAATTGAATAATTACAATGCACAAAATCAACGATATTTACAAAATTATAACTGTAACTTAAATTAAAAGGATCATAATAAAAACCTATTTAATTAAATAATTGATGCAAAACTACACTAAATCGATTTATTTACACATAACAATACAAAAGTCATTCTTCTTCACCCTCAGACGAGTCGGATTCTGTATAATCTAAATTATTTCTACATAATTAAATTACAAGTAGGTGGCGAAATGGCCACTGAAGGCGGGATAATTAAGTCACAGACTTCAGGCATTAACTGTTCGGGTTTTTTTCTACGAACGTCTCTGAGTGAGTTGATTAAAGGGTCAGACGATGCCAAAAGAATGTGGATCAAGTCTGTATTCGTGGCAATACGTGACGTTTTGCGAGTATTATGCAGCCGTAAACGGCGTATGTCTTTGTTTCTCGCTTATTGGGCTTCTTCGGAGAACTGCCCAATCGGAAGTAACGAGGTCTTTATTACCTCAGTACTGTGCATAAGGATCTTATGCACAGTGGCAGGCATGAAGTACCACGAATACAGACTTAAGTAGAGTTTCCGCGTTTCCACACAAAGGTTTTCAAATTTAACCAATTCGATATCATAGCCAGATGATAATGTTCTTAATATTATATTAAACTTTTTAATGAGATTAGCATCTAGCCCTGTAATCCCTGCACTCAGATCCGCGTTATCAAAAAATCTACGCGCGGTGTTTCCATCATTTGTATTTCCGAACCCTGGTTTTGGTTGGTCCACAATCAAACCTTCCATTTTGAACATTTTCTTTATTGCCTCTGCGTGGTTTTTTACACTTAACTTATCGTCTTCACCCCTGGCCTGGCATTTCTTGATATCCAGACGATAACTTATGTGCAACAAACACTCAAAACTGCGAATCCAGGCATGCAGAGTGGACAACCCAAAACCAAAGTTTCCTTGCTGACCATCATAACCTTTCACTTCATCATTCATCGTTTTCGGCGTGGCTTTACATATGTAACACGTTTGTGCTGAACGTGTGTCTGTTAACGCGTTACATACTTTCCCATCGACCATAGTTAAGATAAAATTGTGTTTCACAGAAATTTGAACGTCTCCGACTGAAAACAATATTGGAACCAACTGAGAAACCTCTTCCAGCACTTTGTTTGTTTCTATTTGTGTAAGCTCCTTTGAGAAGATGAATTTGATGGGTCTGCAGTACATAGTTGAAGATGGACGGGGGTTTTGCCAAATAATGAGGTCGCCATCATACAACCTCAAAGGAACAAACGAATACACAAATAGGAACTCATCAGTGGCCTCGGAGTCCTCAAATTTCTGTTTGTAAGTGCTATGGCCAAAACTACCGTCACAACCCCACTTGCTTATCAACGTGAATGATGATCTAGGGAGCACACTCCTAATGACTTCACTTTGTGCCATAAGCAATCTCTCCGTTGTCTTATCCAAAAGAGGTTGCAACTTATAATCGACACCCGTTTCCGTCACAGGAATGTGCTCCGCTGAAGGAAAAGAACTATTAATTGACTTACGCATGCTATGCCACGATGGAAACGTGTTATGTCCCGCCTTCATTGACCACTTCCTCGCCGTCTTATAGGTATGACTATTCCCCTTGGAGTCAAAGTAATAAGCCCAAGCTTCATTGGTAGACAACTGCCTACCATCAGGGCACGAAGTAGCTTTAGAAGTTTCACCATCACTTGCACGTTTTATTGCTTTTGCGATGCTTCTCTTCCCCTCCGCTCTGCTTGCGACCTCAGCAGCAGTCGCCAACTCCTCAGCAGTCCACTTGTTCACAGCTTCTTCAACACGCCGTTTCTTCCTCTTGTGTGAAGCGTCTTCAAAGCTGCTTTTTGGCCTTCCCGGGGTGCTTTTCTCGGTGATTGATGAGCTGGACGCCTTTGGGCTGATCACACGAACCTTGAACTGAAAGTCACCACCTTCTAACCAACTTTTATTGTTAGTTAAGAAACGATCTTGATGAAGTCCTGATGAGGCCCATTTTCCCACTATCTTATTCGAATATGATGCGATTTTGAGGTGTATTTCTCGACGTGACTCTTCGGTGATATTCGAGAGGTCAATCCTCGTAGACAAAAAGTCGAAAATCCGTGAATGTCCAGCTAGCATGTTCTTGACGATTCAGTGTGCAGCGCACCGAAATCCAACGAAGGGCCATGGACAGGGTGTGTACCGTACCGTCACTCCAGTGTACTTCCTTAAACTTAAATAGAAATTAATAGCATTAGTTAATAGTTTAAAAAAAAACCCGACTGCATAAAATAACCACTAAAAAGGAAAAACCAAGCTCTATAATTTAGTGTGAAGATTAATACAATGTACAGTGTATAGTATTTTATTAGGTGCCTGCATAAATAACAGATATATTTGATGTATTACAAATCAAATGCATATGTTTGAAATAATTTATTGCAGGCGGGGGGACATACAAATCCAAGAAACACTGTAATCGAATATTAACAAAAACATTTTCTAGATACCAATAAAATATTTAAATTTGGGTGACTAGCTTGTCCCACCCTGTAATAATTTAAAACATATACATTTTATTTTTAACACATTAAAATATACCTGTTATTTATGTATGTACCTAGTAAAATACAATACGCAGTACACTGTATTACTCTTCACACTAATGATATATGAAAATACGTTAATATATACGCATTAAAGCACAATCAATTATAAATTCCCTAGCCCGAGGGTATAATAAAAACATTCTTAAACTGAATAACAGAACGAAAGCAAATCTGTATAATTTTAAAGTAAATCAAAATTAACAAAATTCTCATATAAAATGTCCAGTCCACCCCAATGTATTTTTGACATTAGAGGATCATTTTCTAAGTACGCTGTAACATGTCCTGCTTTATTTGTAACCACTAGGCTAAATACCATACAAACTTTCTACACCCATATTACCATAGGTGGAATTTCCAAAAATCCTTCCTTAGTGGATGCCTACACTATGCAAGGTGCTATCTATCTATGTGCAAAATTTCTTTTTTTTTGCTTTGAGACTTTGTATACACAACTTCATCCCCCTTTTCACCCTTTTGGGGGTGGAGTTTTCAAAGACGCTGGAACACTACTCAGTTATATTCAATCTTCGGTCTTAACACAACATTTGAAGATCCCAACTTCAAAACTGACGGACTTTCATACAAACTTCCAACCCCTTATTTACTCCCTTAGGGGTGAAACTTAAAAAAACGCTGAGACACATATTCATTAATTTATAAACGTCAGTCTAAACATACAATTTGAAGATCCTAACTTCAAAACTGACGGACTTTCATACAAACTTGCAACCCCTATTTTTCCCTCTTAGAGGTAGAATTAAAAAAAAAACGCTGAGACACGTGTTCATTAATTTTCAATCGTCAGCCTAAACCCAAAATTTGATGATTCTAACTTCAAAACTGACGGACTTTCATACAAACTTTACCCCCCTATTTTACCCCCTTAGGGGTGGATTTTTTTAAAATCTGCCTTTATTCCTTGTCTACATTATAAATGAAACCTCTATGCAAAAATTCAGTTTTCTAGGTTGCAGGGTTTGGGCTGGGCGTTGATGAGTCTGAGTGAGTCAGGCCTTGTCTTTTTATATTTAAACAGATGATACGCAAATAAAGTTTCCTATTTGGCATTAACACTTAGTTTAATGGATTCATTTTTGATTTAAAATGTACTTATTGTTGTCAGGGCTCCTGTTATACAGGTCGTAAGACTTAGCATAGGGCCTCAACACATGAACGTTATTATTTAAGTAATGAATAAATTTCAATAAACATTTCAGAGTGTCGGACATGACCGGTCTCTCCATGAGTTCAGCGGAAGAGCTTCAGGTGGTCAACTACGGCATCGGCGGCCATTACGAACCGCACTTTGACTTCGCGAGAGTAAGTTCATACACATACACACACACACAGAGACAAACATTTGATCGAATTGTTAAAATGTTTGCGGATGAATAGGCTGTCCAATGGCTGCTCAAGCTGCCGCCATCGTGACGAAGATGACAGCGAACAAACGCTAAATATTAATACGCGAAAAATCATCGATTATTAAACTGATGATCGTTGTAGCAGTGGCGGTCCTACCATAGAGGTAATTAAGCACTGCCTACCCGGCTTGGGCTATCAGCTATCCTAGCCATAAATCCTTCATGTGTCTATCAATCTACTAAAATAACACCATTCTTTCCCACCAACTTAAATAAGGAAACCAAAAATATTTAAATGAAATTAACAAACATTCATGGATTAACTAAACATCTACTAAATGTTCGTCCGCCCGCGTGAATTCGACACGAAACGAAAGCCGACCCGACTCCGCGCACACCGCTCGCCGTCGTCCGTTGACCCCTAGGAAAAAAATATTCGTGCCTCCAAAATCTTCTTAGATCCTATGGCCGGGCCCCGCTACTAAGCAACTTCGTTTCCCGTAAAGACGGTACTTAACGCAAGGACTATGCAATAAGCAAGCTTATACTGATAAGATGATGCTGTATCTGAGTGTATCTAATTTAATGCGCGTTCACAATAGTGAATAAGATATGAGATACAATCGAGCGCGCAGTGGAATTTGCGCTATTAATTTTGTTTGTTTTCGTTCGCAAGCCAGGCTATCATATTCAAATTTAACAGCAGTGGGCGCCATTTTTTTATTAACGGGTCTCCTCTTCTTAGATTCGATTTTTCTTGTTCATTTATTTGTGTGTTGCGATTGTGAGTGTGAAGTGGGTGAAATGTGTATACATGCGAGATGTGTAAAGAGGATGTGTGTTTGGAGAAGGTGAAAAAGGGTAAATTTCATAACTTTTCCTTCGCGATGAAAGAAAAGATTATTGAAAAAGGACGGTGCACTTACTCCAGCAATCAAATAAACACAAAAGAAAGGGAACGCTACTAGACAGTTTCAATTAGACATGCGCAGTTTAAATCTTTAAGGAACAGAGAGTTATACATATTTTTTGTTCAAAATATTTACATCACTCTTTTACCTCTTTAAATCCCAAATAATTCACTGATCGAAAATAAATAAAGAATCACTACATCACACATCTCTTCATCAATACTTCACTTTCAACGCGTCCTGCACCCATACACCAATGAATTCAAAAAGATGTATTTGGTAAAAGTATAATTTACTGAATGAATGCTTCTTTTGGACGGTTATACATCTTTCTTTATGAATCACTCCTGAGTTACACATGTCTAGTTTCAATGCAGTACCTACGATAGATATAGTTGACTAGCCGGCAGTGCTCACACCAGTAGGTTATTTTGTCTTCAGTGTTCGGATATCTTTTAACTCACTTGTTATGTTGTTCAATCACTTACTGGATATCTGAGGTGGCAAAAATTCGTCACGACGATCCAAATTTTGTCTGAAGCCGCCGGAAGCCAATTTTGAGGTCGGTAAATGGTCAGACTGTCGATAAGGGGGTGTAAGCCCCTACTTATTATATTTTTTCATACATTATATTATCTTCCTACTAGTGCCCTACTAGTGCCTACCCAAAGAAATAGGCCAGCGCACGCCACTGCGTTGTGTATGCCGATAGTTGTAGACGGAGTTTATCAGAAAGAGATACGATTATAGAAATTAGGATCTCCTGTCGCCAGCCACTATTTCCTCGATCCATTTTTAGGATTGCGTTCCCGAAGGTTCCAAACAGAGCCCTATTGCTGTCCCACACGTGTCCGTCCGTCGTGTTACACAGGTTTTACAGCCATTGCTTTAAAGCAATAGTCTTCAAATTTTCACGGCATAAACATCTTGTTGATTCAAAGCCATACAAATTGACAAAACATATTTTTTAATGTTTTTAAGGGGGGAGAGATCTAAACGGGGTGCGACAAAAATATTGACCTACCCCCATCGCGGTTGTGTCGTTGATTAGAGCTCGTTGAGTAGTTAAATACAGTAGATTTGTTTTAAAAAATATTTAAAAACAGAGCCAACAAAGTACCGAAGAAATTTTTGACTTCCCATTGACCTGTGACCTTAAACTTGGGTAATAATGTTTATTATTACGTATATTTTACTAACAAATATTTATATATTGATAAATCAGTTTTCATTTTAATGTCCATAATTTTTTGGTACGGTGTCCTAATTGTGCGAAGTCCGACACGCACTTGGCCGGTTTTTGTATATCGTTCATTGTTGTGTTTCAGAAACGTGAGAGCGCGTTCCGGAACTTCCCAGGAAACCGTATCGCCACCGTGCTGTTCTACGTGAGTATTGTTTTGAGATTGACCTGTTATATTACAACAACACTATGCGTCTCGACTTTACGTGTAAAGTTCCACCACCTTTACTGTTCAGTTGATAGCGTCGCTAGTAGAGAACTTGGTGTTGCCATTTAAGAAATTCACCAAGAAAAAGGGAATCAAAAGTCAAGTCTTTAAATAATATCATAAGAATATAATATACTAATAAGATACTACTACTACTACTACTACTACTAACATACAATTCTAACTAAAATAGTGAATATTCAATATGGCTTAGTTAGAATTACAATAGTTTAAGCTTAAGGGTTTTGCTGTAGATAAATAGAAAGAAATAAGAATAGGTAGACACATACTACATGTCACAATTTGTCAAATTTTGGTACATTATGGTCATAATGTATCAATTCAGATAAGAAATCAATATTCAGATAAGAAATGAGTTTTTACCAAGAAGTTTATCATTATGCTGGTCGTAAAGTGTGGTTTTTGGACGCAATAAAAAGGGTTTATGATACGTGTGTAGATAAAATAGAATAGGATAGACGGGTCGTGGGTTTACAGTACACTTGGTATCGATTTGTCACATTTTCACTACACGAGCACTCCCCTGGTCTTCAGGTGTTCGGTAAATCAGCAGGGCAGACAGGTTGCAGGATGAGGCCCATGCCAGTGGTGAAGTAGGAACCGGGCAGCAGATAGAGTTGGCATCGGGCAAATGGTAGGGTGGTCATCGGGTGGGTGGTGGAGTGGACGGTGTGGGGCCGGTAGGACATCGGGGTAGGGCCGGGAGATAGGATGGAGTTGCAGAGCCAGTAGAAAGATCCTGGGTAACAAAGACAGCTTCAGAAAATGCTGTAGAGCTCCTCCATCATCGCAGCCACGCAGACGAAGAAGAAAGACGGGAGGCTGTGATGAAGCACTTGGCCATCCAGGACATTGCAGTAGGGATAGAGGAGAACTAGCTACAGACAAATAGATACTTACCCAAATACGGGATAAATATTAGTGAAACGGGTAAAATTATTAGTGAAATGAAGACCAACTGCTTGACATCCGTCAAGTAAAATTCTCCATCTACAACATGCTTTGGTGCAAGACAGATATCTAAAATGGGGCCCTTTATATATAACAGAGTCAGAAACAGAGAAATATTTTGCTAACCTGCGTAATTGGCTAAATATTTATTTTACACTACACACGCAGACTACTCTAGCGAACACACCCTCTCTCTCTCTCACACTCACACACACACCCTCACACACACTCATACCCAAGAAAATACCATAGCACAAGTCTTAGGCTATATCTGTAATAATCAATTATTACCTTTTTACCTACAAATTTAAATATAAAAAAATAAAATTTAAAATGTATTACCTAAATAAATATAATGTCAAAAAATAAGAGCAAAAACACAGCCGAAGAGAGATGCTGTAACCCTACTATACTAGTTTTACTTAGTGTAGGGGACAGAGCTTCCCTGAGGTACGCAAAACGAACAACACTTTGATAATTAAATGCTATACTTATTGTACTTATCTATGTAATTTTTCAGCATGAATAAATAAAATTTTGTTTTTTATTTTTTATTTAAAATATTATTTCGAATTAAGTTTTATAGGAATATCATAGATTACGGCCAGCTACATAAGTTACATAAACTATATGGAGATAGACTCGCGTAAATAAGAACAGCATGCTACAATAGCAAAATATAATAAAATACCCACAATATTAAAATATAGCTATTAATCTTAGAAAGTAAATAAATAGAACAAAATGTGCAACATAATAGGATTTTATTTCTATTTTGACAAAACAATTGTGCTTATGGTCTTCGTGTTTGAGCGGCCGCACTTCAGGAAAAAACTGATTTAAACAGCAAATATCAGGGCAAAATGCTGCGGTAGCTTGGGTGAAGGGTAAAGGGGGTGAGCGAAGCGAAGCCCCCTTTATCCTTCGTGTTAGGTTGAACATCCAAGAACATTAAAACATAAACTAGAGTACACATAATAAAATATTTAAAACATAAAAAGTGTTTTTGCTGTGCAAATCAGTATTTTTGATGTGCGATTAAATACTAGCCCTTCAGGAATACCGGTCGTAATTGATGTACCCGAGCCATCTGCTGATTCCCACAATTCCTCTTCTGAGTCACTCGAACCGCTTTTACTGTCACTGTGTAATTGAATTATAAAAGGTTCATCGAAATACGCATATTTCCGTCTGTATACATTTTTTTTTGACAAGCTCGAAATGAATTTTCAACTCCACCAGTGTGATTTTGCGGAATGCATCTTCAATCAATTGAGGCATTATTTCAGGTTCCGGGCGGTCCGACTCTGGAACGCACTTCCTTGCAATATAAGAGACAGTCCCACTCTTTTCTCTTTTAAGAACCGTATTAAAAAGCACTACCTCTCTCTTTCGTAAAAGTTATTGTATTTATATTATTATATGTAAAGTTTATGTAGGATATATAGGTAATTATTTTGTATTTCCTATCTGTATTTTATAGGTATTTAATTTATTCCTAGGCATTTTTGTTGTGGTATTTATTGTGCACTGCCTACCCTTTTATGGTACCAATTAATGTAATGCCTTGGTTTGCTGGAAGAAATCACTTTTTAGATATAAGCTCGCCTTTGTACATGTATTTTCTTTTAATGTAACTTTTTAAATATTTGTGTGCAATAAAGAATTATGAATAGTGCACTTGGTTGCCCAACATTTTTCTCTGCTTCATTCTTCTCCATCAAACTCCATATTATTTCGATGACATTCAAATCGCAATGGAGGAGCACAAGGAGGCAATCGAGGAATGTCATGACCATGACTTTTTAATAATTGTCAATTTAATATTCAGAAGTAGGTTTATTTCTTTTTATTAACTCGTAGAGCTGAGGCTTTGTCTTTTGTTCGTTAAACTCCACATTAACAGGCGCTTGTGCATATCAGTCTGTGTGGTTTGAGTTAGGATTGCGTAAATAGGCTGCACAAATACTGGCGCATTACCCATCACAATAAGCGTAGGTTCACGCAGTTTCGGCAGTAATTTTTCAAGAACCCATTTTTGTAAATAACTAATATTGTTCATCTCGTCGTGGTAGTCCCCACTTTTTGTGTTTGATTTGAACACGATAAGGGCATTCTCTACAAAACCTTCTTGCTCGCCTACATGAACAATTATCTACCTGTTCCCTTTCGAAACTGATTCCAAATCAACGTCAACTTCAGGACCTTGCCATTATTTGCCAGTTGCCAGTTGAGTGAGACTGCACTCGTCTAAATCAACTAAAGGCTTTTTTCTCCACGCTCTTTTTCCTTTATTTTATGTAGATAGTCTGCCCTCCACGCCACTGTCGTTACGTTCACACAGCACTTTCCTATTCGATTTCGTGTTTTAAAAACAAGTTTTCGAAGTTTCACTTTTTGCTTGAAAATTAATGTCTTCCCTAACATTATTCAGTAACTTCGGTAAGGTCGAAATTTCTTTCAGTTTCTAGTTTCCCTGTTTCCTTTCCCTATTCATTTTCTTGCCAGGGGAAGAGATTTTAGAATTATTTTCTTCAGCCTGCTTCTCTTCATTGATTAGTTTGTAAACAAATCGTTCGGAAACACCTGTAACGAACCACACAATTGTTTTTATGAACTCCCATAAAATAAAATACAGCAATCGCTTTAAAAAAATATGATGACATTACTTAAGTAACTACTTTCACATTGTTTTGATAAATTAGGATAATTATAAATAAATACACCAAAAATATATATTTAGGTCGATTTTTAAATAATGTGTTCTTTTTTATATTAGGTGCATTATTTTTTTCATAACTGGCAGCAGTGACATTCACTCGATTAGTATTATTAGAGTATGGAGGCGTTTCCCATATTTCATAAAAGATATAGGGCCTTACCACAAAAAAATTAACTACTGTTCAACACTTGCTTAAAAACAAAAAACTATGGGATTTGACGTTTGTTTTTAGGTTAAACACGGTTTTATATTTTTTGTGGTAACACGGATAGCGTTTAAATTAAAATAACGAGCCGTGCATCAATCACTTTTGAGAGGTTTCGGCATTTTATTTGCACCTTTCACAATGAACGGGAGCACTGACACTAGACAGAAGCGGCTCTGTAATAGGACTACTAATACGTTTTTATTGCACATACTGTTTATTATTTAGCTGCAGAAAAAAGAGGCAGTGATACCATTGTAAAATATAATATTTGTACTCGGTAGTATGTTTTTAACCGTAAATAAAAGACTCGTGTCACCAAAAATCATTACATATAGCAAAGATAATATTGTTTTACATCTTAAACTAGAAAAGCATTTATAAAAACAACTACGTAGCAACATAATTTTTATTCGAAAGTGAGATGGTATTAATTGCTATTTTGCTATTGCGTGATGAAAGATAATAATGTTTTACATTGGTCTGTCACGTAATCAAATATGATCGCGTAAAAAAAGGGCCTGTCTGTCACGTAATCAAATATGACCGCGGTCTGAAGTAGGCATCCTGATTTAAAATTAGAATTTAGAATGTATTGCTAAGCTAAAAAATGGACTAAACTATTTTTATTGGTTTAGCTTATTTAATATTATTTCCAACCACGTAACATTCAGGTATGGGTCCCATAGAAAAAACAGAGTTATCGTCATATTTAGGGTTCCGTACCCGAAGGGTTCCAAACGGGACCCTATAACTAAGACTCCGCTGTCCGTCCGTCCGTCCGTCTGTCACCAGGCTGTATCTCAAGAACCTAGCTAGCTAGAGAGTTGAAATTTTCACAGATTATGTATTTATGTTGCCGCTATAACAACAAATACTAAAAAACAGGATAAAAGAAATATTTGAGGGGGCTCCCACACAACAATTCTTTCAATACCACATACAAACTTATGGATGCACCTGGTTACGTACATGGAGTGTGAAAGTAACCGCACCAATAACTTTGTAAACAATATTTTGCTGTGTAAAATCCAAACTATTCACTCCACACCATCGCTTCCATTGAACGGTGGTACGGAACCCTTCGTGCGCGATTTAGACTCGCACTTGACCGGTTTTTTTATGAAACGGGCCGCAGCGCGCCGTGACATGGCAGCCATCCTTGACAGTTCAATGGTTAAACTAGAAAATAATTTATAAAAATAACAACGTAGCAACATAATATTCATTCAAATATTTTTATTTCGGATAACTTAGATACATATGTACATTTTTCTTTTTATACTTATATATAGTTATAAATAAGTTAACTAAATACAAATACAAATCATTTATTCAATAAAATATATCAGCTACAAATCAAGCGATGGGGCCTTGTACTAGCTAGATTGATAAAATCTGTATTACAAGAACCCCGCAATTCCCAATTGTTAAACACTTTAATTTATTGAATGATAAAAGTAGACAAAGCGTATTTTTAAATTAATTAAATAGAATAACATATTAAAGCATGACAATTTCAGTTAATATCAATTGCATAAAGATTCTTAAAAACAAATATTATTTTACAAGCGAATTATTTTTGGTAAATATTAAATTGGGGTTGTTATGATTGCGAGTTTCTGTGGGAGATGTTGTGTGTAGTGTGTGTATATGTGTAAGGGACGACGGGATGTGTCTTGTCTGCGTAAGTTCATGTATTTATTAATATTGTTACGAGCGTGGGGTTCGTATTTGATAGAAAAGCACGAATTAATCCACTAAATAAAACACTCACTTTATTACCCAAATTACGCACTTACAATTCACACGAACTGTACTTAAAATCCACTAATTAAAACACACACACTATTTCACTAATTATGCACTCACTATTCACACGAAGAGTCTTTCTCTCCGATTATCCTTGTACTAGCACTCGATCGCAGTTAAAATGAAACTAACTCGCGCCGGCCGTCGGCGCCTTTTATATCTCGAGGAGCCGCTCTGGACACATTGTCCACACATATCGCGAATATTCTAGTAAGGACCAGCGTGGGGGCCGAGAACATTCGAGACCATATATGTCTCTCTCTAATGGTGCACTCTCTGTCACTCCCTTCTCGAATGTTCCGAGTATAGCTATCTCTTGCTAGTAGCCCTATCTCTGTCACACACTTCTCGAATGTTCCGAGTATAGCTATCTCTTTCTAGTAGTGCTATCTCTGTCACTCCTACCGGATATTTCGCCATATAACGATTTGTGCTTCAGAGGCCCATAAGGGGTCCTGAAAACGCCTGAAAACGGGTTTTCAGGTTATGGCGTCATCTGATAGAGGGTGCCCTGAAACGGACTGAAAACATGTTTCAGGCGCCTGAAAACGACGGCAACTTGGGTGAAAATTCGATCTTTACATATGTGATAGAGCAACTTCTGAAACGGCCTGAAATGACTTTTCAGCCTGCTGAAAACGCCTCTAAAGCACTGAAATTGATGTTCAAAGTTATTGACCTAACCTACCGGCGCAACAATATGTTTACTATCTCTGCACATATTATAATAATGTTGCAAATATAAATTATAAATTGAAACATCTATATCGGTTAAAATTGTATTATATTGCAGTATTTATAGTATGTATGTATTTTTTTTTTGTTTACCTAACAATAACTAGTAATTTTTCCGTGTGTACATAATCTAATGTTTTGAGCCATTTTGTAACTAACGACATGCACTCAAGCGGGAGCATCGGATTTATACTACAGATTTTGTTTACCTTATTATGCAAAAGTGTTGATTGAATGGTACACTCGGCGCCACGAATAAAGAGCTCTCGGAGAAACTGGCGGGGATTACTGCGCATGTGTACAGTCGCGGCATAATTCCGAAGTGCGTTTTTAGGGTTAGTGTGAAGGAATGAGTGTTCAGGACTTTCTTCACTTCTATTTTTTCTCTGTTTGATATTTTGTTGATTGGGATATTAGCCGATGTAAATAATGGACTTTGTGTCAAATAAACTATAGGTACTCTCTATTGACAACATTTGTTAACGTCAAGGTTGAAACCTATATATAAATAACCCCCTAGCATAGAATGCCCCTAGTCACTAGGGCCTAGTGAATATAGATACTTGTAGTAATAGTCCTGCACACTCTTTTCTTCCCGCTGACTAATAATTTGTAATTCGACCGGGGCGAAAGATAACGTTGGGTAATATTGTATGCGACTGTACTCAAGAAGCTTCGAGACGTGCTTTCGGTGCGGGCATCGGGAAGCGACTGATCAACGAATCAGGTGCCGGCGCTGACTACCGCCCCCGTCGCTCCTCACTTCCCCGCGCCAAACACTTGTGAAAAGTGACTACTGCGCATTCAAGGACAAAGCTCTTTAGTCGTGGCGCCCGGTATAAATTGTTTTCTTGCGAATACTGTTTCAAAGCTTGGTGTTTTGAATATCATGTCATGTCTTCTCTTGTGATTATTGCTTGGATTGACACTGCGGTGTCTTCTGAGAACCGACTGGAGTATATAGAGTTGTCTTACACTCAGAACATTGGCAAGGGAAAAGAGATCCCCTGTGGGAAATCTGTAGGGCTTGAAGAATATCACCTTCAGGAGCGATCTCTGGGCTCTTTCAAGTGATAACATTTTCGTCTTACAAGCAGCACCCCAGACAGTTACACAGTAACATAGTACAGACTGAGCCAGTATGTCGCTCTAAGAATATCCGGAGGCGTAGCGTGTCTAAGGTTTTTAAATACCCAGGTTAATTTTCTCACACGTGTAATGACTGAGTCAATCTGGGGAAGCCAGTTTAGTTGTTGGTCTATCACCACACCAAGATATTTTATTTTATCGACCCTCTCAATTCTCTCACAAGAGCATGTGGCGCTGGTCGTTTCAGAGCAAGAGTGGGCTTTTATGCCGACGTGGGGGGGCGGAAGATTTGTTCTTAGTATAGAGAAGAACATACTTTTTGTTTTTGTAACATTCAGAGTGAGCAAATTGTTTTCTAGCCATTCTGAAACACAGCGAAAACCCTGCTCTGCAGAGATAATGGCATCATTCCAAGTCTTACTATTAAATATAAGCGCCGTATCATCCGCTTTTGTGTAAATAATACAATCCTTCAGAGAGAGATCGCACAGGTCGTTGATGTAAATAAGAAACAACGTTGGGCCTAGAACACTTCCCTGCGGTACTCCGTATGTGACATAGCTGTCACTACTGCAGTGAGGGCCTATCTTGACTCGCTGTTGTCTCTCTTGTAGGTAGTCCTTATAAAGATCATGTGCGATCCCTCTAATACCGAAACTTTCGAGCTTATCCAGAAGGATGGGGACTGAAACGGTGTCAAACGCCTTGGCTAAGTCTAGGAATATTCCCAAACATTTTTGACGTTTGTCTAGACTACTAACGACCTTGTCAGTAAGTACTGCAACAGCGTCTTCTGTTGACCTTGCATTCTTGAATCCAAACTGGCAATCTGATAGGAGATCTTTGTCGTCTAAGTAGCGTTTCAGTCTATTGTTCATTAGCTTTTCTAGTATCTTTGACAGAACTGTCAAGACTGAAATGGGTCGATAATTGTTGACATCTTTTCTGTCCCCACCCTTGTGGATTGGGTGTATGATGGATCGTTTAAAGACCTTGGGGAAGACACCATCAGAAAAACAAATGTTACATAAATGAGAGAAGACCGGGACCAAAGCATGTCTAGACAGTTTTATGAACTTTGTTGATATACCGTCCCAGCCCACCGCGCTATCTTCCTTTAGGTTCATTATTAATGAGTTGACTTAAGCTGGGTCTACGTCAATAAGACCGAAAGAATGAACAGCTTTAGCTTTATGAATTTTATCTCTATTCCTAATGCATCGTAACAAACCAGGAGTCATCCACGGTTGCTTAACCCTTTTTCTGTTTGGAATCGTGGTCTTTCTGGAGTTCTCAGCTAATATTTCAGATATAGTCTCAATCAGCTTTTCTGCAGCTTTGTTCGGGTCGGATGAACGCCACACTTCACTTAGGTCAGCATTGCAAAAATCCGCAGTAGCTTTTCCGAAGTCAGTGATAGTTTTTGTTTATGTCTTTTGGAAGTCTTTGAATATTAAGCGTAACTGTTAGGTGGTCGGTAATAGATGTATTTAACACGGCTACAGATGCTGGTCGGGATGATTTGATCATAATATGATCGAGGCAATTGTTTTCACGTGTAGGAAGGGTGTGCCCTGGGAATAATCCGTGATTTAGCGTCATATCCAAGATATTCGCAGCTGTTCCGATCAATATTGGTGGGTTTAATGTCTATGTTTATGTCACCAATCAGCACAATATCCGTAGAGGGGCTGAGACTAGTTATTAAATTATCTAGTGATTTTATAAAGTTGGTTGCACATGTATTTGAGGGGCTACGGTAGATACCCACGACTGATATGTTAGGTGTTGTTATAGTCAGGCAAGATGCGTCAATTAATAGCGGTTCTTCGACCTTGCACATTAGGCTCTGTTTTGTTTAGACGACTACACCATCGTTTTGGTTAATAAGTCTTTTAGTGCAGCACATCGAGTAATTGCCCAAAGTTGGTGGAATTTTCAGATCTGACAGCCAACATTGGGTTAGGATAATAATGTCGTAGTCGTACTTTAAGATCGATAAGAGAGCCTGAAAACTTGTCATATTCGAGTCGTTATGAATGCTTCTTATATTATACTATAAGATAGTTTATTTACTGGTATATGATTGATGCATTCTTCGGGGCTGCAGTTGATAGAATTAACCAATTGCAGGTTATCTATTTCCTGAGATAGTTGGGCCGTATTAGTCATAATTGAAGAGTAAAATGATGTCTTCAGTGCTTGAGAAGGTATTCACATAAATAACAATAACTGGGGGTTTCGTAACAGACAAAGGATAGATTAAATTAATGTTTCTAATTACGCATATTAGTTTTGTGAGATGGGAATTGTAGGTGTGTGTGTTTGAGTATAGGATGGGTATGTTTGTAGACGTATGCATATACATAGGATGAGTGTGAGTGCAGTGTGAGAGTAACATTATATCATATGTCATGCCTTATTTAATATAGCATGGACTTGCTTTTCACACGTTATAGTAGTTTATGTGACTGCTACATAATGGAGGGCATTAATACTCGAGAGTGGGTTTATGAAACGAGCCGAAGGCGAGTTTCATAATAATATCACTCGAGAGTTTTAATGCCTAATTATGTACAGTTACATACACTAGTTTATCTACACACATATCATAAGCTCTCTTTGATGTGTTCAGGAACCGCATGTTTGACCGGCATTGTGGCTCTGCAGTTGTTTAGCTTGTTCTGTAGTACCAACTTCACGCAGGCGGGCGTCGGCGTTCGAAATTTGAATGTCAGTACCAACTTCACAGACAAACTAGGAGCGGCACGCTTTGAATGTCATAATATGTAGAAAAATTACACATTATGGTCATAATGTGTAATTTTTCAGATAAGAAATGAGTTTTTACCAAGTAGTTTAACATTATGCTGATCGTAACGTGCGGTTTTTGTACGCAGTAAAGAGGGTTTATGATACGTGTGTAGATAAAATTAATTTTAGGAGAGTCAGCCAGCAGTCGCATATAAACTTTCCCATATGAGGTCCAGCAATGCTCGTAATTATTGGATTTCTTCATGTCGCGGGCCAGAAAATAGAGTTTGTTTGCTTTTTGTGTCAGTTGCTCAGCTACGAACACCGCTGTTGTATTATTTTCAAAACCTAGATGAGAAGTATTTAGTTTATTAGTTTTGTGAGTTTTGTTGAATTGTTTCACTCTCTTCAGCAGATCAGTTTTTAGAATCGGCGAGGAGAGCTCTGTTATGACCGCAGTCTTGTCGGTCTTGCCTCGTGTCCGAAATATATCCCTGATATCGCTCCTTTGTATTTTAATGTCCGTGGTTTAAGCTAAATTCAACACAACATTTATAAGGTCTTCTTTTGTTTCTTCCGCTTTTTTCGGCACATTTCTTATCTCTATGTTGGCTTTTCGGTCACTCCGTTGAAGCTCGTCCACTTTTTCTTCTAGGAGTAATATGTATTCGTGATCCTTATTTCTTTCGCTTTCCAATGCTGCCAATCTATTTTGCATTGTTTCGTACTGTTCGGATAGAAATGTAATCGCTTTTTCTATTCCAGCCTTCTGGGACTTTATTTCGGAGTTCTGATTCTGAATTTCTTTTATAACGTTCATTATCTTCGAGAACTTTTCAACCTGTGCCTTGGCGTAGCTATCTAGAGTGGTTTGTATATCTTCCCTAACACCTTCAAGGTCAGTTGACCTGATACTGTTTGCCTTGGTTTCTTCTGTGTCTAAGTGTGACGTGGGAACCAGCCGATCCTTCCACACCTTGGCTAGGGGCAATAGGAGTTCCTTTCTTCGAAGGGGAAGCAGGCGTAGAGATGGGGTTAGAGTTGTTGGCGGCCGGCATAGGCGATGCAGGCGGAGTGCGTTTAATCATCTTAACAGCGCGTACCAGGGTAGCAAAGGCACTGAGTAGTGGGCCCGCGGAGCAAAAACCAGCGAGCGGACGCTTCAACGTCCAGTGAACAGCAACTCAGTCTTCCAGCTATTGATGTGGACTGATTTAAATGTTAACCAGGGGTTCTATTTATGTATAAAAAGTTGATCAAAGTTTTTGAATTGATGAACCTTATAAATTGAGTCAAAGTCGACCTATTAATCAAACTCTACAAAAACATCAAGTACCAGGCGCACAGAGCTCGCAGGAGCTCATGTGACTCACCGACTTCTGTGGGTGGAGCTGATGTCGTGGGGAGCGGTCACAGCGTGCGCACGTGCAGAGTGGTGCAGGAGGCGGGGGGTGACTCACATGCAGATCTCGGTGGGCGTTGCAAGGATGGAGTAGTGGCCAAGTCGGGGGCGGTGCAATATGGCGAGTGCCCGCAGAACAAGTACCTAGCTCCTGTGGTTTCTGCACTCCTAATATTTACGCACTATTTAATTTTGACTTTGACAAATAATTTAATTTAATGACGTATAACACAAATTTAGAGCACGTCTACTCGAGTCGAGGTCCGGGGGGAAGAGGTGGTGATCCCCAGCATCACGCCCAGTCTGCACCGGCTGCAGCTGAGATTTTACACAAAAATTACTCTTAAACAAATCAGCAATCTGTTTAGGGGTCAGTGAACCCCTTCAACACTTACTGGTTATGTAGCTTTAGGAGTTATTATTTATATTGTTCCAAAAATCACAAAAATTCTTTTTAGAATGGTGTTTGGCCAGTATATCCATTTTAATTTGTTCCTGGTTGTTCTGACACCATTTAAGCTTGGATCTGAAATGGTATTAATTGCTATTTTACCTATTGGCAACACTGTGTTGTTAGGCCGGTCCACACTGCGAATACTAGCGCGTCTGACTAAAATTTGTTTCCTAATTAATGATTACGTCTGATTAGCGTACTTTATTTTACAGGTTTTGACTGAGTCAAAATCAAAATGTAGGTTCCTAGGGGTCTACCAGCGTACATAAACTTGACTTCAGGAAAAATTCCATAGGTTGTATTTTAGATCGCAAAATTTTATTTACAATGTTATTTTATGTTGTTATATTATGTATATATCTTATATGTTATTTCATACTCTATGTACGTAACCAGGTGTATTCATAAGTTTGTATGTGGTGTTGAAAGAAAATGCAGTCGGGTTATATATTGGTTTTTATAATATTTCCACTAATCCACTTGTTTAACTAATAAATTGTTCTTATAGACATGATGTCTAATATTGTTCATCTCGTCGTGGTAGTCCCCACTTTTTGTGTTTGATTTGAACACGATAAGGGCATTCTCTACAAAACCTTCTTGCTCGCCTACATGAACAATTATCTACCTGTTCCCTTTCGAAACTGATTCCAAATCAACGTCAACTTCAGGACCTTGCCATTATTTGCCAGTTGCCAGTTGAGTGAGACTGCACTCGTCTAAATCAACTAAAGGCTTTTTTCTCCACGCTCTTTTTCCTTTATTTTATGTAGATAGTCTGCCCTCCACGCCACTGTCGTTACGTTCACATAGCACTTTCCTATTCGATTTCGTTTTTTAAAACAAATTTTCGAAGTTTCACGTTTTGCTTGAAAATTAATGTCTTCCCTAACAATATTCAGTAACTTCGGTAAGGTCGGAACTTCTATCAGTTTCTAGTTTCCCTGTTTCCTTTCCCTATCCCTTTTCTTGCCAGGGAAAGAGATTTTAGAATTATTTTCTTCAGCCTGCTTCTCTTCATTGATTAGTTTGTAAACAAATCGTCCGGAAACACCTGTAACGAACCAGACAATTGTTTTTATGAACTCCCATAAAATAAAATACCGCAATCGCTTTAAAAAAATATGATGATATTACTTAAGTAACTACCTTCACATTGATTTGATAAATTAGGATAAATATAAATAAATACACCAAAAATATATATATTTAGATCGATTTTTAAATAATGTCACCACCGAAAAAAAATTGAGTTTTTGTATAATGGGTGCTTTATTTTTTTCATATCTGGCAGCAGTGACATTCACTCGATTAGTATTATTAGAGTATGGAGGCGTTTCCCATATTTTCATAAAAGATATAGGGCCTTACCACAAAAAAAAACTACTGTTAAAAAAAAAAAAAAAAAAAAAAAAAAACTCAAAACGTTTATTCTGTAAATAGGCCACAAGGGCACTTTCACATGTCATTTCATTTCATTTTTTACAGAACATTTGGTATTATTATTATTTGGTTCAACACTTGCTTAAAAACAAAAAACTAAGGGATTTGACGTTTGTTTTTAGGTTAAACACGGTTTTATATTTTTTTGTGGTAACACGGATAGCGTTTAAATTAAAATAACGAGCCGTGCATCACTTTTGAGAGGTTTCGGCATTTTATTTGCACTTTTCACAATGAACGGGAGCACTGACACTAGACAGAAGCGGCTCTGTAATAGGACTACTAATACTTTTTTATTGCACATACTGTTTATTATTTAGCTGCAGAAAAAAAGGCAGTGATACCATTGTGAAATATATATTTGTACTCGGTAGTATGTTTTTAACCGTAAATAAAAGACTCGTGTCACCAAAAATCATTACATATAGCAAAGATAATATTGTTTTACATCTTAAACTAGAAAAGCATTTATAAAAACAACTACGTAGCAACATAATTTTTATTCGAAAGTGAGATGGTATTAATTGCTATTTTACCTATTGGCAACACTGTGTTGTTAGGCCGGTCCACACTGCGAATACTAGCGCGTCTGACTAAAATTTGTTTCCTAATTAATGAATACGTCTGATTAGCGTACTTTATTTTAGAGGTTTTGACTGAGTCAAAATCAAAATGTAGGTTCCTAGGGGTCTACCAGCGTACATAAACTTGACTTGAGGAAAAATTCCATAGGTTGTATTTTAGATCGCAAAATTTTATTTACAATGTTATTTTATATATATGTATAAATGTTAAATGTTATTTCATACACCATGTACGTAACCAGGTGTATTCATAAGTTTGTATGCGGTGTTGAAAGAAAATACAGTCGGGTTATACATATATTAGTTTTTATAATATTTCCACTAATCCACTTGTTTAACTAGTAAATTGTTCTTATAGACATAAAAAATGTTGAGTAATGGTTTGGTGACGGGAAGCTGGTATTTACAATTTTCATACACGTTTTGACATCTGTGGCTCAAGCAGGAATAATTACCAGAGTGAAAAAGTTTTGAGTTCAGATGAAATGACCATTATGTCATTGTGCATTAGAGTCACTGACAGTTCGATTCGAATACTTTTTCGAGGTTTAATTATTCCTGCTTCCTACACTGAATGTTACAATAGAAACGCTTGCTCTGTCCGATTAATAATACTTATATGATCATGTAATGTGATCCGACATTTTTGGTAATGTTTCCTGTTATATAAAAGACTCACTGTTTTTCACCTGGACTTCATCTGCTTACCTGTTTACCTCGGCGTGATATACTCTTGACGCTAGCGCATGCCATTCTTCCGCTTGAAATCCGTCGCTGCTTCGCATCCCAAACCTACTAGTTAACGCAATCAGGCAAGGATAATACACCACATACTAAAGTCAGTCGCGCTCGTCACGGCTCGTTCAGTGTGGACGTGGCATGTGACAATTGGCCAAGAGACAGTATTTTTTTTTCTGCATCTAAATAAAACAGACTTTAGAGGGTTTACATGTCACTTATTATTGGCGACTATAGACGACCCATTGAAATGTATTCGAGTCCCTATGTAGTCTGTCACAATACAGAAGCATCCGACAGCCGCTTTTTACAAACATGGGGTATTGAAAAACTGGATAAAAGTGGGTGTAGCCGTGCCTCAGCCACCTCGTAAGGATATTTTTTTCCGATTTTGGGTTCTCAGGCGGAAAAATTCTATTCGTAACTCGTCCGAAAAGGCTTCTTTACGTACCTCGCTACGACGCTTCTCGCCACGCCTTCGGCTCGTGCCGTTAACTTCTCGTTTCGTAAATATAAGTCTTTGCGAACTTGTACGAAATGTACTATTTCATCTCTCCTGCTCGGATAGCCGGGTGGAAAATTGCTTTTCCATCCCTAGGGTGAAAAGTTCTTATTTTTTAATGACTGGCCGCGAAGTCTATGATAATTGAGTTACGTCATATTATTAAAAAAAAACAAACAAAATTGAAACCAATAGATACGTTTTTTAACTTTTCTTATGTTGGCAGTATGTGTATTTTTTTATAGAATGTAGTAAAAAAATGAAAGTTTGCAATAGAAAACGCGGGAACACGAGATTAAATATAAATACCGTGTCTTTTTTGATTAAAAATGGATTGGGAAAGTGATTTTATTTACTCCCGATGAGATAAAAGATCAGTCAAAAGCTGTTGTTAACAATCCTCTACCACAGTGCTCTAAGGAAAGACATCTTAAGGCATACAACCATTTCATGAACTGGAGATCTGCTAAAAATGTCAAGTCCCTTTCGGAAAATGTGTTTTCCTCACAGTCGAAATTAAAAGTAGAGTGTTTAACTCGGGTGAAAGTGACCCACTTCACCCTCGAACTATTGAAATATCTCTGGTGAAATGGATCACTTTCCACCCTTGGTTAACAATCTTCTAATTCATTCATTCGCTTCCCGTAGATCTACCTTTCATTCAATTAAATGGCTGAGGAATGCGAGTCTCATCGTTACAAACAGATACCCTAAGAACACAGCATATGTTGGCTAGGAGGGTCAACGGCAGATGGACCAACGCGTCGACGGAGTGGTGGCCAAGGGACGCACGTACACCGAGAGGCAGACCGCCAGCCCGATGGCCGATTGACATTGCCAAAACTGCCGGCCAACAGTGGATCAGGTTGGCCCAGGACCGCAATGAATGGCGTGGAGGAGGCCTTTAACCAACAGTGGACAGTTAAAGTGAACTTGCAATGGTTTTCCACTGTTTAACCGTTTTTAACCTAGACGAAGAAAAAGAGGCGTGGTATAAGTTTGAAGCGTCTGTCTGAGAGTGTCTCTGTGCGTGTATGTGTGTGTGTGTCACTCTAGCGAAACCTGGTGAAAGGATTTTAATGCGGTTTTCTGTAAACGGTAGTAGACTTCCCTGCGATGGTTCTTCGCTATGTTTTATTAAAATCGGTTCGTAGTTATCGGCTTAAAAATATCGGTTTCATTTGTTGTGTGTCGGGGTGTTTTTTTTTTTATTTATAGTTATATCCCTTACAGATGTCAGAGGTAGCCCAAGGCGGTGCCACCGTGTTCACCGAGCTGGGCCTGTCGGTGGGGCCCGTGAAGAACGCGGCCGCGTTTTGGCTGAATCTGCTGCCGTCGGGCGAGGGCGACCTGTCCACCCGGCACGCCGCCTGCCCTGTGCTGCGGGGCTCCAAGTGGGGTGAGCCTTTTCAGTGAAATCAGAGTAGCGACCCGATGTTGGCAGACGATTGTCGTGCTTATATTCTGAGAATCGTGGAATAGGCGCATAAGTAACGGTCTCTGTCTCCAATGGAGACTCATTCACCCCAAAGAGGAGATTTTCATCAAAAATAAAGCATCCAAACAACTCGATAGGTGGGCGTTACATTCCATGCAGTTACTACCAACATTTGAAAGGCTGGTTTTATCGAAGTGTCGTGGCTTAAGCGCATAAAGCATTTCGTTCCGGACTTTAATCCTATTGTTCATGCTACTAATTTTAGAGCGAAGGCACTAACGCCATCTGTGGAAGCTTTGTTTTTTTAAACCATGTCTGTAAACTCTTCATTGTTGCTTGCATATCCTTAACGGTGTCTAACAATGTATTTTCCCGACTTACAGTATGCAACAAGTGGCTTCACGAAGGAGGCCAGGAGCTGCTCAGGCCCTGCAGCACGGTGTACCAGGAAGAGGGCTTCATCAGGAAGACACCCAGACCAGTGCCTAAGACATCCAGGTAGTGCAACTTGCTACTGCGTCTCCTAATGACGACCTTGCGTCGGTAGGGTGTGGTTTTGTCGTAACGTCTTGTGACGTAATTTTTTGTACAAATTTAAAGTTTTCCTGGAGAACATTATGAAAGTTACAGCTCGCTCTAAATATATAGTAAGATCTATAGTTTCCGCGTACATCGCTACGACGAAAAAATTAAATAATAAAAATTCACCCAGTAAAAAAAATAAAAAAAAACGACATCAAGGCGTATTTGTTTCACCCGGTCGGGATGCGAATGTCTGCTATTATACACGAAAACGAGGCTACGAAATCTATCTTCTGAAAGTCTAGTCTACACAATTACACGGCATAAACGAATATACAGAATTCGTTCCTTGACAAACACCACTGAAAAGTCACAGGAAAGCAATTTCGTTTAGCTCTATTTTTGAATCACTCGGTCGTGGCGAACGCTCGCCAAGCGCAACGATTGGTTCATATCACTCGATTTAACTAGTCTCTGCCAATCGTGTCGCTTGGCGAGCGCTCGCTTTCGAGGCGAGTGATTCAAGCTCTATGACATCATAATTACAATTTTTTTATTATTTAGAACTCGACTACTAGACAGATTCGTAATTTTCCAATAATGGCATGTATGGACGGGCATACTTTCAAATATAAAAGATTTTTTGAATTCGATCCGTAAATAATAGCAGTTACTAGGTAGCACACATTAAAATTTCAATAATATAATTACAACCGAATTGATAACAAAAGTAGGGGTCCTTTTTAAATGGGTAAAAAATGAAATGTCAATGTGCGGCAACTTGAAAGTGAACTAGATGTTTAGCGCGCACTGTACTACCTACCTATATTGTGGTATGTATTACCTCGCGCAATCATAATATTATGCATGTTGTATAAAGTGTTAACAGTTCTAGAGTGAAGCAGAGCTAACTGATATAATACCAAAACTCATTTAACATAAAATAACGTTTTAAATCTAAATACTTAGGAGATAACAAAGTAATCACCCAATGTTGCATGTCTACTAAGGTACAATAAATCTGGAATAGAAAAATAAACACGTTTTGCTCTCTAAAAATTAATTATTCATAAAATAATTCGAAAAAAAATATGTGTACGATTTTACTTTTTAACATAATATCGGGTGTTAGAAATAAAATAATATTTTTATGTTATATCTCTAAATCCCAGTATGTTTTACTCGTCTTTTTTAGAGGTACATGTGAAGTACAAGTTTTGCATCATGATAAAAATAACATTAGAAGTACTTATAATGTATGCATATAAGTATATTATACTCTACTCTACTGCAGTGTTTTTCAACAGGTTTCTTGCTTAAAGTTACCATGCATATTAATTTCAAGCAAGCTGTTGATCTAATTTGTATTTTAATTTAAAAAATTTGGAACAATTCTTAAAATATGTCACGTCCTATATTGGAAAACACGTTGAAAAACTCTGCTGTAACCACACGGCCATAAGGTAGTTTTAGGTTTACAAAAGCATTTATTAGCCCAAGAATCCTATTTTGTTTATTTAAATATGTTATTATAATTATTATTAATTATACATATCTGATATATTATTGTTGAATTGTTTTCAGTTCATTTTATAACTGCAATAAAAATAATTGTATTTGTATCACGTACAATAAACTAGTGTTCATTTCTTCATGTTTCCGAAGGAAAGCCCTTTAGTTCATTCGTTAAAACGGCATTTTTCAGTTTTCTGGCCTCGAAGCAGCATCATTCTTCCCATTCGCAGTGTGGAGAGCAATATAAGACAACAAAAACGTTACATATAGAATTATCTGTATACTGTACATAACATTCCTGTTGTTTTCACATTACCCTAAAGCTTGGTAGCTATACAAGGAAGATTTTCATAAGTCCTGCATGCCCTTGAGCGATGGCAGTTGAAGCGGTCGACAACCTTCCATAGGAATCTTCGTCGCTGCCAAAGTGCTAAAGAGAAAGAAATCGCAGACAGCCAGGTTAATCCAGAACAAACAAAGTAAGTACATGCATGTGTGTCTTTAGCATTGCACACTACTGTGTTTGCTCTAGAACGAACCTCCATCGAGTTTCTGGACTTGTTTCTATTGTTGCTTGTTGATGATCCAGAAAATTCGGTTTCCAATCAGCTTCCTCGGGTTGCCGTGATAAGTTTGCCGAAATTCGAGTGTCAAATTAAGTACAACTTAAATGTCATACCGGTGCTGACATACCCTCACATACAGCGACATGCGAGTTGGTGGCGTGTCCGGGGGCCGGTTACAGTTACTGCCACCAGTACGAAAGCAAGTCAACACTATTCTCTGAATAACTTTGACAACTCCATATGAAGGACAATGCCATAAGATGTATACTACAAACCCAGAGTCGATTCAAATAATAATAATACCTTGGACACTATTCACACACATTGATCTAACCCCAAACTAGGATTCCCTGTATCTTGGGTACTAGACAACGATACACATACTTATATACATAAATATTATACTTAGATAGATAAACAACCATGACTAGGGTACAAACATCCGTTCTCATCAAACAAATATTTGCTCCCACCGGGACTCGAACCCGGGACCCTTGGCGTCGTAGGCAGAGTCACTGCCGACTCGGCCATTTGGGTCGTCAAGTCAGAGGTCATACAATGATTTGTTTGGTGGAAAAACATTCGATTTACTGCGACAGTTAGTTCTCATTAGGTCCATAACTGGATCTAGTGAGAAAGAAATTCCTCAGCTGAACCATAATTTCAAATCTGGATCTGTTTAACGGATCTAGCGAGAAAAGTACTTCTCAGTAGATCCACACGTCAAAAATTGCATCTTTTGAGAAAAAATATCTCACTAGATCCATTATGGATCTGGTCAGTGGATCTAGTGAGAGTGAAGGATTTATGTTGCCGCTACAACAGTGATCATAAACTACACGAGATTTTTTATTAAAATAAATTGTGTCCCCATCCAAGAGACGTGTTTTAATCCCCCATACAACAGACGTGATGGTTTCATGGCAGCTTTTATCATCGGCAGTGGCGCAATTGGTTTGACGGCGGATCTGCAATAAGTAGGGACTGGTGTTGAAACCCAGTCCGAACATAATTATTTTTGTGTTTGTTTTATTTTAGTGGAGTTCCGTACCTTAAAAAGGACCATTATAGGATCACTCGTGTGTCCGTCCTTACGTGTGTAAATGTATGTGTCACCGTAAGATAGTCAAAACCATTAGTTGATAAACTAACACGTTAGTTGATCATATCGACAGATAGTAAACCAGACCGACAGGGTTTAGAATTTACGATTCTTTTGTTCTTACATGTCAACCTAACACAAATACTATTCGGGGGCTTCGCTGCACTCGCCCCCTCTAGTCTTCACCTAAGCTACCGCAGTGTTTGCCTGGTATTTCGTTTGCAATTCAAGTTTAAGCCAGATGAATGAAAATCTTTCCCTCCAACTACGCCAGCGTCACGTGCCAAACGGCACCTTCTTACTAAGACTCCGCTGTCCGTCTGTCTGTCTGTCTGTCCGTCTGTCACCAGGCTGTCTCATGAATCGTGATAGTTAGAAAAAGAGAATAAAATTAATATTTAAAGGGGCTCCCGTACAACAAACGTGATTTATTTGCTCGTTTTTGCTCGATATTGATAACGGCAACAGGTCGACGCTTGAAATATTCACAGAATATCTAGTTATATATTCACTTTAAAAATATCTAATTAAATTAAAATAAAACAAATATTTAAGGGGGGCTCCCATACAAAAGACATGATTTTTGTCATTTTTATAGATAATGGTACGGAACCCTTATTGTGCGAGTCCGACTTGCACTTGGCCGGTTTTTAATACCTGTACATATGCGCAGTAAGTCCTGCCAATTTCGCTCAGCGTTCTTAATTCGTGAGGCGACCTATACAATGATAAGAGGAACCCTTCGTGAGCGAGTCGAAGCCGCACTTATCCGTATTTTTATAAGGCTTATGTTTAAACGATTACCAAAAACGCACCTATTTTACTAACAATAAATTCGAAATGACTGCCAGAATGGATAAATGTCCACCAAATTGTGTTTGGATAAATGATCACCAAACTTCTTTTTATGTTTTGTGTACTTAAGTTTATGTTTTAAGTATTTTTTGTTGTTCTTACATGTTCAACCTAACACGAAGGATAAAGGGGGCTTCGCTTCACTCACCCCCTTTACCCTTCACCTAAGCTACCGCAGTATTTTGCCCTGATATTTTTTGCAACTTTTGGTGTTCGTTTATCCATTTTGGGTAGGAAAAATATATTTCGGTGATCATTATATTTGTTGCCTTTTTATAACACTTCCACTTGTCGATAGTGATCTAATAGCTGGGTATACTTATCTTTTCACGAGTTAGGACTATAAACCAGTTATTTCACGCTATTTGCTGTGTGTTCGGTGTGGCTTTTGGTGACGGTTGTGTGAGAAACAAGTTGCATAGGTATTTAAGAACTTCTGTTTAAGCTTTACTAATCAACTAGCCCTAAATTATTCAATCGACACCGGGTCCTTTGTAAAGTTATTCAGAGAATATTGTTGACTCAGCTCATATTGGTGGCACTTATAAGTTAAACTAAAGTCTAGCCGCTGAGAGAATGCGATCCTAACTCAAGCTGAAAACCCATATTATGTACGCATTAAGAAAACAGCCGAAGTGTAACTGTTATTATCTTAAACACCACAGATATTTTCACTGCAGCTGTCCAACCGCGCAAGCTTGGCGATTTGAAGCAAGATCTTTTAGCACGCACGCTAATGATTCGATCGAGCCGGGGCCCGGATGCACAAATGACCATCTCAGAGATTGACATACACTTAAAGTCATGGTGACAGAACCCGTATAACATTTAAGCGGCACTTTAATTGATCAGCAGTCTGCATACGGCTGTCATGAGGCTCTGATTAGAAAAAGTCTGATCGAATTGTTAGCTTGATAATACCATAAGAAATGGATAGTATTTAATCGAACATCAAAAAACCTAGCCTAACCTAACCAATTCTTCACCATTTCGGAAGTTAATAATTACTGCAGTAAATTTTAAATTATTCAAATAATTTAATTTGATGCAAAAATTTGATGTTGGGTTTATTATTTCCCATAAGAATTAAGGATTTTTCTGACAGCTCAATTACCAAAGAAAATTGCTAGATGGCGTTGTAGAATTTGTGGCGTTCTACGATATCATTGTGGACCGTCACCTAAGCCTAAATGATAAAGTCCCAAGCTCGCGCTAACACATTTTCAACATTTCGGACCGCACGCAGGGTACGCCTCAAATTCTCTCACGCCATTTAGCGACCTATTTGGAAGCTTTGTTTTTTAATCATCTGTCAGAAAACTCCTTCGAAAACCGAGTCAACACATTTCTTATTTATAATAATAATAATAATAATAATACCTTGGACACCATATACACACATTGATCTAGCCCCAAACTAGGATTCCCTGTATCTTGGGTACTAGACAACGATACACATACTTATATAGATAAATATTATACTTAGATAGATAAACAACCATGACTAGGGTACAAACATCCGTTCTCATCAAACAAATATTTGCCCCCACCGGGACTCGAACCCGGGACCCTTGGTTTCGTAGGCAGCGACACTGCCGACTCGGCCATTCGGGTCGTCAGTGTCATTTACATATATTTACTTCTATACAACAGGAAAATGATAACTCCTATTCCGATCCATCATGGGAAGGTTACTTTTCCTTACAATATGTATCACAGGAAGCAACACTGCTACATATAAGCTTCTTACATACAATAATGATCTCGTATATCAGAGTTACCAAGGTTATCTATCACCGAAGGAGTTAAGTTTCACTGTGCTTTGAATAATGGCACCATTGTGGTTGGGGTCAAACTTATCATCAGTTGATTACAGCGTCAGGTTACTTTCCTCAATGGATTCCCAATGGCTATCAATTAAACGATCTGCAAACTGGCGGTATTCGACCAGCTATTTGAATGGATTCGCCGGCGACTAATGTTTTTCTTACAAGTTACAAGTGAAGATGACATGAAGACGGGTGCCGCTTCATTGCCTGCCGATTAATGCTGCTTGTTTTACACAGGTTACATTTTAGTAGCTGACCAAATGGTGAAGTTGTCTGTAATGATGAGTCCTTCTATTCCCCATTAGGTCAGATTATCAAAAGCCTGGTTTATGGAGATTCTGGGTGTCGCTGAAAGACAGCATTGACTCAAACATATGACGCGAAGATAATTCAGATTTTCTTACAACAAATACGAGTAAGTTTTAATATAAAATTTATGCACGCAAGCTTCGTATGACCAAATTGTGGAGTCAGCTCAAGCTTGACATCGGGATTGGGCCTGTTCGTACACAACCACATCTGTTAATGCGAGTTTCGTACAACGAATGAATTTATTTTCAGTGCAGTACATGTAAACCGTTTAAATAATACCGAACGTGTGGAAATATGGTATTTACACGAGCGACTAAAGTCGCCGTTCGTCGAAAATTGACGTTTAAATGGCAATTTGGCTAGGCCGTAGGTGACTGAAGTCGCGAATCCCAAAGTAGACTGGCTTGACCGCCGTAAACTCGACCCTCCCGTTACGCAAAAATAATCTCATGTGTAGACACAAGGCTCCCGCGGACCATCGCGAGGGTTCAAGTTTACGGCCGTCAAGCTGTAGCATCAGACTTTCATCATGCGGCTGGTGATTAAAATCGACCGTGTAAATAGTCTGTCGCGATTGCATAAATAATGAGTAGTTGATTGATTTCTCTCTCGGTGTCTCCCGCGCTTTTGATACGATACAATGAAAATAAATCAGCTTACAGTCTGTTCTGTGTGTTCTTGTCGACATGTTGAATAAAAATGACAGTCACCCGTGATTTTAATCAAAATTAGGTGGAGCGATTCTGTTGGTGACTTGCCGCACGGCGAAAATCAACCTATAATGAGGTATTGCTCCGAATCCTGACGCGTACCTTTCTCAAATCCAGTTTTTGTCAAATTGACGTGTAGTTTAGGTACCTATTGGAAAACTGTCACGTTTCCTCAATTTTTAGTCAGGGAGAGTTTGAATATAGTGAGCGGGTTGGGTTCAATCATTGCCAGAACACGATTGAATTGACTTCGATTTAAGCCCTCGGCTCAACTTTCGTATAATCCTAATGCGTTTTATATTGATCCGAATAAATATGTCTACTCAATATTCAGGCTACTTGCGGCTAAGGCCGCAAACCAATCGTTTTATAGCACTCGGTACACATAGGCTATCTGTCTGGTAAAATGTAGAGCCTCTACATTTTACCAGTAAATTAAAAAATACCCAAGAAGTAGTACCTAAATTAAGTGAATCCGACTGTGTAAAGTTTTACAAAACTTTTAACCATTTCAGCAATTAAGGTTTCAGCAAACTTCCAACTTTCTGAGGAGGGTCAGTCAGCATCGACTCTTCAGAGATTTGCAAACCCTACCTACAAAATCAGAAAAGTTTTTACCCAACTACCAAAAACCAAAATTCTGTCCTGTTATGGTATGCACATCTATTACTAGTAGCTAGATAGCTATGCTGTCGACGGGAGAAATTAATAAAAAAATGGATTATTTTCAAAAACTAATGAATGGTAACCTAACTAAAAACTCGAAATTGAGATCGTGACATGTTGCTCCCAATCCCAATTAGGCAACTTACCAATACAAACAGCCAACTCAATCACAAGACACCACACTAATTAATGAGGCTGAGATTTATTTGGCTAGTTTTAATCGATTTCACACCTGTTGATACTGCCTCGCGATTAAAGACTGGAGCTGGAGTGTCACCGCTTCGTCGCGGACTATTGTGTCTTGTCACCCGAGACGTGCATTGTAAACATCCACCGGCTGGAATCCCCGATGTGACCTGTCTCCTGGCGTGATATCGCCGATAATGGGCCATAATGTGTGGCCACCGTGAAACACTCGGGTAGGTAGGTGTGGCCGGATTTGGAAATTAGTTGGTTATCCGCGGATTTATTCCCGGTTCCAATATTTTCTCTAGGTTCATGCCAGGGGAAACCATCGTATTTCCATAGCTGCGGCGATGGGGTAGCCCCCTGTATGTTAAATGGGGGATTGAGTGACTGGCGAAACGTGTGCCTCTATCACCGCATAGAAAAGGCGTGATATATGCTATCGTGCCGGTATTCTGGGTTCTATGCCCAGTCAAGGAAGTAAATGTATACAAAACTATGTCTGTGTGGCAGAACTGTTCTCAATCTAATATCTAGAATTATCTATCGCAATGCGTGTCAAATTGATGTTTTGAAGAATGAATTTGAAGATGTTTGCTGACTTGAAATTAACGTTTAACCAATCAGACGCGAAACGACTTCCGCTTTTCCTTACTTATTCGAGTCGTCGCGCGTCGTTCACATTATTCAATGGACTCTAGAGAAAAAATATACAGAGGTAAGCTCACCTCTGCACATATTTTCCATCTTTAGAAACTTCAACTTTAACTTCAAGCCAATATCGTCCGCTAAGATTAGATGCTTGATTGGTTTCCCAGACCTTCTACTTAGGGGATGGAACTTGAAACTCGCTAATTAGAGGGCTGAGGGTGGCTACTTTTTGCGTGGCCTTCACCCCATTTGGAGCAGAGAGGCTTGGGACGGAGGCGGGAGGGCGAAGTTTACAAACAAATCCACTTTTCAGCTTTATCCATTAATTTATCCCTATAGTAGAGTCCGAAACAGGAAATTAGCCACTTTCTCCGATTGCACTTGCCATCATCAAACTCCATCCCGAGTGAAATTTCGCTTGTATCTCCAAGTATTACATTCCAAAAACGAAAATCGTAGTTTTAGCCGATGTTACCCACCTACCTACATAATAATTTATGTAAACAACAGTCAATTCTTCAGATTCTCTGTTTTGTAAACACACTGAGCTATTTGTAAAAGAAATACCGGTTTGAGCATTCTCTGTCTGTCCTGTTTATCAATTCCCGGGATTTTTGCCGAGCGCGTGCTTTAGTATATGTATATAGGTACCGCATTATTTTTGGAATATGGCTGTTTTGATGCACTTTGTGTTTTGCAGAAACGGTGTCCTTCGTGGCTTGTGCCAGCTCGCTAGGTACACTTAACGATGTTTACCTTAACTCACGGAGATTTAAACTGATAAAAAGGACTGATGAAATTAGACTGACGACAAAAACTGACCGTGGGAGTGAACATTTTAACTGATGACAACCCACGGATTTTCCGGGCGCACCATAATCCGCTAGCATCAGTCCATTTCCAATTTTCTATCAGTCGGAGCCTCTTCGCGTTGGAGGCTGGACTAGCAGTAACTATAAAATATGGTGGTTCGTCCATTGAGTTAGTGTGGAATAAAGGTGCTTTCTGTTCTATTCTATTCGTTCTCAAATAGTTACAGCGATAACTCATTTATCAAATGAATATGAGATAGTTGATAGCTCTTTTACGCGTCTGCACCAGATGGAGCGAAATGTTTTTTGAGTTTATGTACGTTTCTATGTATATGTGACCGTTTCATGACAATATTTTTAACCATTCCTTCGACAATTTTTGTGGGTTTAATGGTGATGAGATGTCATCAATAGTAGAATAAGTAGTCGCAATTGGTAGAATTTTCTCATAAGAATCCGAATCAATTTTTTCAACTGACGCGGTGACAAATTGGTTAACCCGATATGTAATACATAATGCACGTCTGCGCGCGGCCCCGTCGATCAAGGAATGAAAGCCAGTTTGACGCCAGTGAGTGGGGAAATCTTTTTGTCGTCAGTCCAATTTCATCAGTCCATTTTCTTCAGTTGGAATGCCCATGAGTGCCCATTTTTATTTTGGTATAGGACTTGTTGACATGTTTCTTGCTTCGTTAGTTTAGATTTTACACGTTTTGCACTGAGCTGGCTTTTTATTCTCGCAGTTCACTCGTTGTAAATTAATGACTATTGAAGACTTGATGCTGGTGGAAGTTACCAAACCCGGCTACAATATTTTATAAGAAATCTACATTTCCATGAATCTGCCTACATATTGATTGATTTTAGATTTTTGAACCTTAGCAACGGGCGTAATGTACCTACGGAAATAGCACATTGTTGTATAGAGGCTGGAAAGTGAGCAGCAGATGGACGAGTGATTTTGAGGGCCGAGCCATAGGCGCGGCCCTCTAAGAGATAAGTCCATCTCCAATATCTTTTCCACTGCTAGGAAATGTAGCGAAAGAAGATGTGGCGAAGAGTAATGAGGCCCCAAAACAATTCCCATCAGTGCGAAAACGGATTCGCAAGCCATCGGAGAGGTCCTGTAGAGCGTCCCTTACGACAACTGCGAAATATAGGGCGAATAGAGTGGGCGCAAGCACGCATCCTTGCTTTACGCCGCAGCTGACACGGAAGACATCCGTTTGTTCACCGTTTGCTGCGACGCAACATTCCATGCTGTCATGCAGGAGCCGAAGCAACCTTACAAACTTCACTGTGCAACCTAGTTTTTCCAGCATTTTCCTAGAGTAGAGTGCTGGCGAAAACCTCCCCAGGAGATGACAGCAGTGAGATCCCCCTATATGAGATGCAGACTGACCTGCTACCTTTGTTTTTGTGAAGAGTACATATTCGGGAGACTTGGAAATCTCTAGGGAACTTCTTCCCTCATGCGTATGAAAAACTTCCAGATAGTAAAATGCAACGTGTCTCCACCGTGTTTAAATAGCTCTTCTGGTATACTGTCAACGCCTGTCACTTTCTTGTTCTGTTGTGCTCTGATGGCAGAAACAACCTCGCTCAATGTCAGTGGCTCATCTAACTCATGTGCTGTTGCTAATGCAGGTATGGTTTCAATGTGTCCTAAGTCAACTGACCTGTCGACGTTGAGTTAAGCATCGAAGTGCTCAGCCCATCGCTTGTGAGTAGCTTGTCCCCGTTGGGTGACTTCAGGCTGTATACTGGCTCGATGAGCTGTACCGATGAGTTTGCGAACCTCTGTATAAAACTTTCCCAGCCGGTTCGTGTCGGATAGCCACTGTATTTTACAGGCCTTCTCTTGCCACCACTTGTCCTACAGCTCTCTAGTGAGTCTGCGTAGCTCAGACCCACCCTACTTCACCTCATTTGCTACGTCTCCCTGTCCACGGTCTAGCTTATGTCGGAGGGCTCGGTGTTTCCTTAGTTCTTCTGTGTATCATTATACTTAGTCGAACCAATCTTCACTTATCCGGATTTTTTGTGTTGCAAGTTTCAAATAAGCGCGTAGATAAAGTCTTCCATACAGCTTCACCATTCTCAATATTTAGCTCCTGTATCGCGGTTTCCAGAGTTTCAACGTACTCCTTCCTGTTCTCTAGGCTTTCGAGCCTTTCGACGTCTAAACACGCAGGCTCTCTGAGATCTTCGAGGAGGGTGGAGGCGGAGTCTCATCCTCGTAACGACCAGCCTATGATCGGTCCAGCAGTCAGCACCGCGCATGACTCGCGTTATCTGGACCTGGGAGATATCCCTCTGTCTCACAATTGCGTAGTCTATGATTGTGCCATTGTTTCACGACCTTCAAGCTGTAATCCTCACCGTTGAAACCATCATGGAAATTAAATTTGACACTGCCAAAAAATAGTCCAGAAATAGTCCTAAATAGCCCACAAAGAAAGAAAAACAGTCCTCTTATAGTTCCGAAGTTATAGCTATAGGTTGGTGAGGATTACAGCTTGACGTCAAGCTGTAATCCTCATATCTCGTGCAAGCCAACGGAAGGGCCTATCGACTTGGTTTGGGTTTCAAAAATTAGGCCAGAAATAGTCCACACGGCATGCCGAATTTCAGAAATAGTCCTTCAACGATTCCAGAGTTATTAAGACATCTTGGTGAGGATTACAGCTTGAACATTTGATATCATCAAATATCTTCGGAATGCCTATGAGTTTCAGTTTGAAATTTGAGCCAAAAAATAGTCAAGAAATAGTCCACCGAAGCAATAATGATTTCCACCTGGTTTACTTTGAAGAAGTGCATTAAAAATACAATGTTTAATTTCCCATACATTTCAATACATGTAAAGTCGTGTACAAAATAATAATGGGGTAAACCCTAATAAACCGGTTTATATCGGTTAATTCAATCAAAGGTACTTTTTTAATCTCTGAAAACTGACAGTAGTGTAATATTGTAGGAAAGTCAGGGACAGAGCTATATATAGCGTATAGCTCTTTCCCTCACGTTCACGACACTTAACTTTTATGTTCTCCCATTTAGCCAGACTTACACCAGTTACAAAAGTTACAGTTTTGATAACCGCTAAATATAGTTTAAATACAACCTTAATAAAACACGGATGGTAAGGGGCAACCTGGCTGACAGGCAATAAGCTTGGCCTGCTTGAGTACGTTTCTTGCTTGTTGTGCTTAAGTTGTGTTAAAACTGTATTTAACGGCTGTCAAAAGCCCATAGAAGACTGAAACTTAAATGAGTTTTTTGTTGTACATAAGTGCGTGACAACGATTAGGATTTTCAACGGGTCTTCGAGCCCCGGTTGTAGCTATGATATATATGTTATATATTTATAAAGCTGTGCTAAGATGTAAACAACAATGGCGGAATTAGTATCGCGAACACGCTGGTAAAATTTCGTCGAAATATGATTTTTCCGAAACTTTTAAAGACATCTTAAAGCAATTTTCGGTGGAAATTAAGGCACGAGTGTTTAAAAATCACTCGGTCAATCGGTATATGACAATTGCAATAACGATATCATTGCAATGGAGGAAAGTGTTAAGAACTGACAGTCAATGTGTAAAGGATAACATGCTAGTTTCTTTACTCACAAAACATAATTTGGAAAAAGAACAGATCGATTTATGTTCATTATAGTTATATATATAACTATAATGAACACATTTTTATATATAAATTAGTTTTAATCACAATAATCATCTTGTTACAATCATCACTTAACATCAAACATTGTTCGATTAATCACAGTCTTAATCATTTCAATTATAGGTATTTAATTAGTGCTTATCTCTAAATAATTGGCACCTCCAGAGTATAAGTATACATAAAGGTGTAGTCAAATTTTAAGGGGATAACCCCTTCAAATTTGTCTTCACTTTTATGTATATGTAGGGACATCATAGTTTCGCCATGAAACATCTTCAGAGCAACTTTGTTTTTAACCTCTTCCAAAAATTAATATACAGGCTGTTGTTTTGTAAAGTTACGCCTATAGTACCCATCATTATGAACAACTTTCCCCCAGAAACATATGGTCGCAAAAAATCGTCCCTCATTACATTGACCGATCAGCTGATTACATGTTACTATGGGAGACCCAAGATATTTTTTCGTTTGCGACCATATATTTCTTGGGGAAAGTTATTCATAACGATGGGTACTATAGTCCCTTACCCGGGCGTAACTTTACAAAACAATACCCTGTATAGAGAGGTGAATAATAAAATTGCTCTGATAAAAACGGTTTCATGGAGAAAGTTGTTCAGAAAGTTGAAAGATGTTTCTAACAACCTCTTATTTGATTTTATTTTACTGCCTGTATATAAATCACATGTAATGGACTTATAAATTATTATTTATTATCATATCTAAAAAAACAGTCAAAATAAAGTAAGTATAATTGCTAGCTCCTCCTCTAACCTCTAACCCAACGAGTAGTCAGTAGAGTCAATTATTATGGAAAGTGGCAGTAAAGTCATGACAATTACGAATAAATGATGTTGATTTTAAATATTTTCATAATTTTTAAATTAGTTCTAGAGCGTACTATACTTTTTTTTAAATACTATCTTTTTTGTTTTTTTGTGCTATCCTTTTCAACGCACCAAAATCCAACACTGGTTGCCGTATAGCGCAGCCGGTCTGGCGCAGTAGGGTGATAAAATTTTAACCTCATATTAAGTGGAAACTATGAGATGATTTGTACCTTTGTAGGAAGGTAGGCAGTACCTACAGCAGGGGGCTAGCTCATCGCCGCAGCTTTGGAGATAAAAGGTTGCCTAACGATGTTTTCCATCATCGTAAGAACGTCTTCATAATGTACATTGGTTAAATTACTTATCTCAATGGTATATGGTCAGCACCGGATTCGAACACGCATCTCCTGCGTAACTAACATGAACACACTAGAACATGGATCTTAATTGGTATAAACCGGTATATTATGGTTTACCCCATTATTATTTTGTACACGACTGTACGTTTATTGAAATGTATGGGAAATTAAACATTGCATTTTTAATGCATTTCTTCAAAGTAAACCAGGTGGAAATTATTATTGTTTTGTTGGACTATTTCTGGACTATTTTTTGGCATAAATATCAAACTGAGAGTCGTAGGCGGTCCGGAGATATTTGATGTTATCAAATGTTCAAGCTGTAATCCTCACCAAGATGTCTTAATAACTCTGGAATCGTCGAAGGACTATTTCTGAAATTTGGCACGTCGTGTGGACTATTTCTGGACTAATTTTTGAAACACAAACCAATTCGATAGGCCCTTCCGTTTGCTTATACGAGAGATGAGGATTACAGCTTGACGTCAAGCTTACATCTTGGATTACAGCTTGACGTCAAGCTGTAATCCTCACCAACCTATAGCTATAACTTCGAAACTATAAGAGGACTAATTTTCTTTCTTGGTGGACTATTTAGGACTATTTCTGGACTATTTTTTAGCATTTTCAAATTTCATTTTCAAGAAGGTTTCAATGGTGAGGATTACAGCTTGAAGGTCGTATTGTTTCACCTCGGATGCATCCATGTGGTCATGTACTTCGATCGGAGTCTGAACATTGATAATTGCTAACTCAAACTGAGCACATACGCTTAGTAGTTGATGGCCATTAAAGCTCATTTTACCAAACTCATGCCTGCCTAAGACCTTTGGCCAGGCTTCGTAGTCTCGCCCAAGTCGTGCATTAAAGTCGCCCAACAAAAGTATTTGCTCTTGTGGTCGAATCCTGCTGAGGACCTGCGTGACTTCTTCATAGAACCTGTCCTTGATGTCATCATAATTATCCATATCTGGTGCGTATACACTTATCACTTTCAGGTAGTTGGTATCGTCCCGGTGGAGGCGCAGTGTGGTGACGCGATCCGAGTTGTAGAAAGGACACGCGTCTTATTTTCTCGAAATCCTGGTCTTGATCGCAAATCCCACTCCAGAGCGTCTGGGTTCCGATGCAGCCATCCCATGTGTGTCTCATTTAAGGCAGCGATATCCACGTCGTAGCGGCGATGCTCGCGGGCTACCACTGCAGTCTTCCTCTCAGGACACAGGTTACCATCACGATCAAGGAGAGGCGTACATTCCACGCGCCGAATGTGAACTTTTTTGTGGTTTTCTTGTATTTTTACTTTTATCGTTGCGTCGACCACGTTGAAATGATGCGGAGGCAGCCGCGTTTACTACCATCCTCGTGGGTTGGGGTAAGCAATTTTTTGAGGCACCTTTTCTAGCCTCCTCCCCGGCTGAGCAGGGGGAACAGTGCCTACCTAAGTGGCTGCTCCGTCGCTCAAGTTGCTTCCGAATCCGCAATGTTTCCCCGTTGCAATGAAGAAGCGGCCACTCTCCTTAAGCCGCCCATGTGCAAAGATCAGCGAATGCCCCGCTAGCATCACCACGACACCTCTCTACCTCTCTTCATCGCCACAGGACTTGTAGTCGAATCGGGTCCTTTTGTCGAAAGCAGTCATATATATACGCAGGACATATATACAAATATTATAGTGCATAGGTGTTTGCGCTTGCACAGATGCTCTCACAACACTCTTGTCTCTACTCCTCTTGGTCTAATGGGACGGAGACCGCCACGATCAGAGAAGAGTTCGGATGCACTGTCTGACCGATAGTTGCTTATGTCCTCTATCATCGCCCTAAGCCTTCTACTTTGCCTTGCTGTCTCGCCGTGTCCACCATACCACTATTGCTTATCAGCAGTCAGGATGCCTTTCTTGCCGAGCCGGTCTTCTTGCAATACGCGGGAGGAATCCGCCCCATTCTTATGCCTCTTCCGCCTGCTCCGCCGTACCGATGGCTTCCATCTCCGCCTTCACAGCCGTTGAAGGGTTCACCCGTAACCCTGGGCACGGGCTCCGCGATATCCCCGCAGAACTGAGCCCCTGCCGAACTTGGCCACCGTCCCACTCCGGCCTACTGGAGTCGGGGGTGAACACCCCCGCGTCTTCGACGCGCCGGACAGGAATTACTCCAGTGGGTGATATAGAAGGTGTCTCTATCTCCCCCGGGGCCGGACTAAAGATCTTGTGTGTTTCCAAGACCAAAGGTATCCACGAGCCACGCATTGGCTTGATGTAACCGTATGCCGTCATTGCGTATCAGTGTATAATCTTGTCTAGTGTTGTGGTCTGCTGATGAAACTCGAGAAAGCCGTATGCAACCCCAACCTCCACCCTCGAATTGATTATTGCTGGTATAGGTTCGTATATTCTTCGTGTTGGCCGTTGTCAGAGGCCTATTAAGAGATTATTCAAGATATGCACCATCGTAGTAGGTAGTTGTTCGCGCAGCAATTTTTGATTGTTCCAATGGCTTCGCTTGGATTCCGAGGTTTATTATATGTTGTTGTGGCGTTTTATGGATGGACTGCCGTAGGAGCATTTACTAATAGGATGTCAGCGGCAGAAATCATTATTTCTTCGCCGCCCCAGGCACCGAGCCTGTGAAGCTCGTGGATGCGGCATCTTATTTCTTCGACGGTCGGTTCCTTCCGTGGTCACAGTTAGGTATGTTGAGGCAGCCGTCGAATGTCCCCGTGGTCTAAAGGTCCAACATCTGAAGGCGGTTATGACAACTTCTGTACGCAGGAATCGTAATCATCTCTAATATGTTTAGATATTTCCTTCTGCGAACGGCATACAAAATATAAACTTTCATGTGGCTATTGTTTATTACCCGTGAGAGTTGGTTTCTTCCTCAGCGTCCCGGGCTCCATCTCCGGATATTTTCAATGAACCACGGGCTTGTTAGACAATAGTACATTTCGTACGAGTTCGCAAAAGGGTATACGAGCCGAAAGCGACGGTCGTAGCGAGGTTCGTAAAGAAGCCTTTTCGAACGAGTTACAAATAGAATTTTTCCGCCTGAGAACCCAAAATCAAGCGGCTAAGGTGCCCTTTTGAGGTTAGAAGCCAGAAAAAAATATTACGTATGTGCATCACTTTGTTTTAGCTGTGCTTAGTTGAAGAATTATCATTTTTTTTTGTAGTCATTGCTTTTTCTTTGTTTCCCTGATTTTTATTCACTATTTTGTGTCCAGTTTGGTTTCCGACCCTATGATCCACGCGCACGTACAGGGGCCCACCCTGCCTCTTAGCGTCGTATCACGTTACGACTTGTTGTGGCGTGTCTTAGCATTCATTTACTTAGTTTCTATGTTGGTACACCTGCGATGAAATGAGATCCGTCTGTTTCCCAGGTTGTTGCTGTTAAGAGAACCCTATATTGTGGGTTGCACTCACTTAAGAAACACGAAGATCCCACGTCCCATCATACAAATAGGTAATCGTTTGTGTGTCCGGTGATAGCAAGTTATTGGTAATTACTGAATTGGTTGGGGACTGGTCTCAATGTTAGGACACATTTACTGAGCTGAATACGGCCGGTTGATTCCTCAAGACAAGGCCGTCGAATCAGCCGTCGCTGAACGCAACGGCAGCTGATTCGTCGGCTTACGGGCGGAATGGATAGGACTGATCGTGTTAATGCCCCTTTATAGTTTTTGACATAAATGGTAGAAGCATATAGATAAAGTAATGAAGCTTCAAGCTCATGTTAATAAGTATCTGTTATCGTTTCATTATTGCAATATGGTGCTATGTCCCACCTCTAGCTCTGACTGGCAGGAAAAATAAAGCTAATAAATAACTATTAATTATTTCCTACAAGTTGTAAGTACAAAATAAAGAGACGCAGTAATTGTTGAATTAATATTTAAATGCGATTGGCTATTGAGAATTCCTTGTACATTTCGGGGACAGTGGTCTATATACAACGATTTGCTTTATCTATCAAACATTTTTCTGTATAAGTATGTAATTATTATTTATTTCCTCAGCAAAATTTTAATAGATAACTCGTCTCTTAGAATGTTCTACGTTCATAAGTGATTAACATTATGAACAAAACAAGTTCACTGGTAATTATGCTGCTTAAATTAAATAAAAGACAATACATGAAGAAGATAGATTTTATTGTTCGCAAGATAACATCAAAAATAATGACAGTTCTTACATTTCTAGAGATTCTAATTTCAATAAAATATTTAGATTTCTACTCCATCTATAACATCTTTAAACATCCAACATAAATACTGTTAAAACATCAAATGCATATAATAACTGCTAAAATCTTCTAACGTTTTATTATCACTAGTCACTCAGGGAACACAACAGCAATTTGGGAAAACATTTACATCTAGAGATATAAATAGAAAATTGATCTTGAAGGTAAACTTAAATTGAACTTAACTCACCCCGGCTCATGACTATACCCTGTTTTTTTGATACAATTACAATCCTCCATAAATCACACTCCATTTTGTATATAAAAATAATTCAATTAGGGTAAATAGATATAATTTTCCAAAATATTAGAGAGTCTTTACGTCTTACGTATTGTTCTACTGCAGAAATGTTCATCAGACTCATGGTGGATTTTATTAGGATCGTGTCGTTAAAGCTATAGGAATAGATCTACGAGTATGTGATACTTACTCTCTTACAGGTCGGGGCATTATCTACCAGATCTTACCCACTTAACATCGAGATTTTAAACACACCAAACATTGATCGATTGTATATCCTATTTCAAGAGATTAACATACATAGATACTACGTTAATAATTTAATTATTTTATGAGCTGACTTGATGAATATTGTGCCGTTATTAAAAGACTATAATTAACTTTTTACTTGTATAATAATTAATATGTAATATAGATTTTACAATAGTAACAATACGAATAAAAATGCATATTTATTGGCAAGTGTTAATTTAAACAGCCTGGCCGAGTATCACAACATTTTTTTGTGGTTTTGTACAGACATTTTGGAATGTAAATATAATACTTAATAAACTCGAGGGGCCATGGCACAAATGGCCCCTTCCAACAAAATGATAAAAGGACATCATCAGACCAAGTGTTTCTGAGCAATTCGATTGCATCACCGAAACGCTTGTTTAGACAGGTAGGTAAACACAACAGTTGCCAATTTGTTAGCTCCACAAAACTACAGTGACAAAATAATGTGAGACGTTGAATCATTGAACTCCTAAATCAACCAAACATGATGGCTAATTCTCTTGTAACTGTAACTTTGTAAAGCAAATGGTTGATTTACATGCTAGCCAAGTTCTGATTCCCAGACTGCCACAAGCACAACCGTTTGAACGGTGCGTATATGTCGACTTGTGTGGGTTTCCTCTGCTTGTCGCCGTTCGGCAAGCATGTGAATCAACAAATCGGCCCCATGTGGTAAGTGGTTTAGATCTCATAGTTGCGGAACTTGGAGATGACTTCAGAGGGCGGCGGCTCCTGAGCGCCCCCGCCCCAGCGGTTCCAGAGGTTGGCGCCGCCCTCGGAGGCGCGGCGGGCGGCCGACGACGCATGGCCCAGGCTCGAAGGGCCGGAGGACTTGCCCTCGCCTTCCGGCAGCATGCGGTCCTGCAACGTGGCAGAGCGGGGACGTAAGCGAGGGATCCACATGCGAAGAACTAGGGAGCAACGTGGAATAAAACATCCACTGGAACTGACAAAATATTACGAAGAGAGCTTTAGAACTCATTTATTAACATTAGTTCAGTTGACTATAGTGTGTACGGGTTAGCATTGCGATAGCGGTCATTGACCCGACTGCAACTGCGAACCGAATTATACATGGTAACGGTCGGTAACCACGGAAACGATCGGCGACAGCTACCATGATAAGCTAAACGACAGTAATTTCGGACGTTGCACGTAATAAGTATCGCCAACCCAATCACGAGCATACAGTGGTAGACAGCAGTCGATGCCCGCTTGTGCCATGCTAAACCGAAATGACAAGTTGAAACTGTAACATGCTTTTTGCCTGGTTTAACGTTTTAGTTCAGTTACGCCAGTGGCGCCACCAGTATGGTTTGGTTGCTTACCCTCATTGAACACTGTTGCATTAAGCTTATTTCATCAGACCCATGAATCATAATGATTGGATGAACTCTGAGAGTCTGGATGGCAGTCCAGTTAGGGAGTAGATGGCTTTGTAAACAAAAGGCCCATAGCTAGCAGTGCGTCAATGTGGCTTGATCGATAGTAATGATGATGCATAAAATCCCATAAGCTATTGTTACATACTTTTTATGAACTGTTAAAACTATTTTTTGTTCGTGAGTTGGATGGAAATATGTATTGTGATGTGACGTCATACATATTTGTTGTCAAATGGTGGCCTTTTTGACACAACAATATGTTTAAAAAACATCATTGCTGAAACTCACAATTCTGATATCGACGAGAACATTTGTTTATAAGGCAACATCTACCATGATTTTTAGGGTTCCGTACCCGAACGGTGCCCTGTTCAAACGGGAAACGGGTTCCTCCGTCTCTCCCTCAAGAACCGTAATAGGTAGAGTGGAAATTTTCACTGAATGTGTATTTATGTTGCCGCAACAAATAATAGCCAAGTTCTGACTCTGACCTGACTATTAACTACACGAGATTATAAGGCGATCCTCATACAAGATATGTGTTTTAATCCCCCATACAAGAGACGATATTTATGAAGGCAAATTTCACGGCAACTTGTATTGTCGTCGGTGGCGCCATGGGTTTGATGGCGGATCCACAATCTGGAGGGACTGGTATCGAATCCCAATCGGTAAATTATATTTTTGGTTCTGTTTTATATAGTTATTGTCCTTAAGTTTTTTGTTCTATAGTACGGAACCCTTCGTGTACGAATCCGACCCGCATTTGACCGATTTTTATATATGTAAGAGTACCCAGCCCAGTAGCCAATTCAGCAGTACGCACCTTGGTGTTGGGCTTGGACCAGTGCATGGACTGCTGCACGCTGTCCTTCATGCCGACCCACTGCTTGTAGCTCATGGCCATGCCGCTCTGCCTCCACTTGTCGTAGAGCGCTCGCTTGGACGGGTCACACAGGGTCTCCTTGGCGTCCTGTTGTTACATAAATAACATTCAATTCCATATTTAACTCTATTACCAAAGCGTAAGATCGAAAATTACTGGCCAATTTTGAATAACAAACTTGCGATCAAGTTAATGGTGGTCTAATAAGTAATAATATCGCTAACGTGACAATAGCGGAGTTAGTTTTTAGGCCGCATTGCTTTTAATGAATTCTATTGATTTAGACATCGTTTCGAGAACCTGGTAATTGTGTTGGTTTGTTGCTCTGTGGCTCTACCCGGGAGATATGTGCAGGGCGGTCCAAGTATTCCTGGGGAGGAATGCTAATCTTTCCCGAAGACACAACATATAGTATAAAAAACCGCACATTTAACGAGTAATGCAAAACTCCTTTTCAAGCCCACTGCTCGGAAATGTGGCGAAAGATGGTCATTAATGGGGCCCCAAAACAATAAATAGTTAACTAGGACAACAACATAGAATCAAATATATTGTTGGCTTGTTTGTTCTGTCCCATTTCAATAGATGGCGCTCAATGCCGAGTCGGTTTTTACCGACATAGCGTGCGTCATTCGCGTCGGTAAAAACTTGCCTGACTTATGCTGTCAGTTGCGGTAGATGGCACTAGATGGCGGACCAAAGAGTGGCTCTTCTGAGGGCGGACTCCGCCGGTAGGGTTTGCAATTCGACTATTCGAATATTTATTTTATTCTCAAATCCCTCTCCAATTTCAAAGTCGAATAATTAACCTAAATTATCCGAATAGTTAATAGAGTCATAAAGGACTTATATTTTGTGCCTGTATAATGTTTGTTTTAAAACGCAAATCTATACTTTAATCAGAATCTGGTGAATATTCGTCATTGAGAGAGCTTAACTACATTTATATACAGTATATATGAAATATCAGCTGATCCGCAAGCTACAAAATGACGCCGAATATCTAATATCTACAGCTGCGATGCCTAGTCTGGCGATAAGGTCTTAAGGTCTTGGATCTTGCCACTAAAATCCAAGTGGGGATGGCTCTCTTTGACAGCGGTGGACAACGTAGCGGTGGACACATTTCACCCGAGCATATAATTTACTGCTCTCCATCTCCCACCCTCCGTTGTCGAAGCTGAAAGGGTGTTTTCTTCGGCGAGTTACTTGTGTTATCGCTTAAAGAACAAAGATGAATGGCAATGCTTTGGACGCCCTAAGTTTTTTACGCTCATTTTGTCAAAGTTTAAAATATACAGTTGTTGGTTAATTTATAATGTAATAATGATAATGATGAACACGAAGGGATCCGAGGAAATGAAAAAGCAGACGAGCTGGAAAGATTCAGTGCAGACAAGCGATTTATTGGGCCAGAACCCAGATTGCCTATATCAGCAACTGTCACCAAAAATATCTTCAACTTAACCACGCGTAATGCGAACCCAGAGTGGAAGAACAACAAAGACTGTAGACAGTCGAAGATGGACATCGCAAATCTATAATTTAATCAGAATCTGGTGAATACTCGTCATTGAGAGAGCTTAACTACATTTATATAGAGTATATATGAAAGATCAGCTGATCCGCAAGCTACAAAATGGCGCCGAATATCTAATATCTACAGCTGCGATACCTAGTCTGGCGATAAGGTCTTAAGGTCTTTGATCAAGTGGGGATGGCTCTCTTTGACAGCGGTGGACAACGTAGTACACATTTCACCCGAGCATATAATTTACTGCTCTCCATCTCCCACTCTCCGTTGTCGAAGCTGAAAGGGTGCTTTCAAACATAAAATGGCGAACACTAAGTATGGATAATATCAAGGAAGAAGACTTTGCAAATCTCAAACTCAGCTAGAATTCCCTAAAAGAACAAGGAGATTTGGGGAGGTAATTTGGCTGCATCAACAGTAACCTGTGCTCAAACACTGGGGGAATTGGGTGAAATCGTCACAATAGAGGACCGATCACCCGCCTTTATTCAGCGGGCGTCCCACCTCATCATCTATTTATCTAATCTAATGATTATAAAACTGGACTGAACGCTATAAAAAAAATTACCAAATTCTCATTCTAGTGAAGATAAATACGGATATATCGATCGATTGCTTACTTTCCAGCCTCTATTAAAATAACAATGTACTATTTTGGCCTGGTCCACGGGACAGAAAAAACATTGTAGGCTTGTTGTGTAATGGTCCTGTCAGATGTTGGCGCTTCAATTGCGGTAGATGGCGGATTCCGCCAGCCGGGGTTCTAAAGCTATTTTATCTAAAAATTAAGCCTTGCCTATGGTTCGGCCCTCAAACTCACTCGTCCATCTATTGCTCACTTTCAAACCTCTACCTAGAATAATGTAAGTACTATTCCATCGCCGCCGCCGCAAAAACCTTCTTCTTCCTTCTTGTAGATGATGCTAACGTCAGAGAAGTGGCTGTTAAATATTCCCTAATACAAACTCCTACACATAAGTTGTACGTAATTATTATTCCTCTAGTTACACTTCACTGACATTTTAAGGTTGCTTACAGTCCAATGGATCTGCTCTCTGAATAGTTTATGCTTCATGAATCATGATTTACAAGAACAAGTATGCAAGTTATTCAATTTAAATCAAGATATTTACACTTTTTGATAATTATCTGACAATTGAAATTGCCGCCTATTTTAAGAAACTATTTTGAAAATATGTTTTCATTACTCATACTCTGAAAGGGGGTCATTGTTCATCCAGGCACCGTGCTGAAAGTGGTACATGCCTGCTCTAAAGCAGAAAAGTATTAAAAAAAATATATATGAATCGCAGTTTATATTGAACAACGCAATGGTAGTAACCTATACAGCCATAAAACGGAAGTATTTTTTTTAATGTTATGCTCAAAGTAAAAGACATCAACGGGGGCACCGAAATTACTTTTTTTATGAGTAGTATTTTTAAACTTGAGTTTGTTGTTTGTTTTTTAATAAAATAATTTTGATTTCAAGTGACTTTGTTTTTAATAAAATAATTTTGATTTTAACTGACTTGTGTTTACTTTCCTCGTATTCGTAATGAAAAGTAGAGTGTTTTACTCGGGTGATAGCACCCATTTCTGCCTCGAACTATTGGCGCTCTCACTTCGTTCGAGCGCCAAAACATCTCGTCAGGAATGGGTGCCTTTCAGCCCTCGGTTAACAATCTACTATTTCAATTCTCATGCTCGAAAAAGTACTACTTTATGCAGGATCTTGGCGAAATAAAGTTGAATTTTATGCTCTTGTGCATAAAAGTAGCTTTTTAAATGTGTCTACACTAAGGCAGTGACCATTTAGCCCATACAGCCAAAAACAATTAATTGTACATGGATAAAACTTGCTAATTTATAATATTTCCATCCCTATTTGCATTTTTGATTTATAATAAGATAATACGAAAAAGAAACTAAATATCAAAACGTGTTTACCACAAAAAAAAAACATTATTCCAAAATAATTTAAGAATAGGCTGTATATTTTTTTTCTTTGCCCGAAAATTATGCAGGAAAATTAAAAAAAGTAAAGTAGCGGGAAAGAAGCCGTGAACTTTTCGTATTGAATTTTCTCAAATTATTGTTGAATTGGCTAAGTTTTAAAAATGTCAAGTGAAGAAGATTTAGAACTTACTCCTAATACTTTAATGGAAATAAACGCACAAAAAGTGGTGCAAGAAATATTGCCGCCAAAATCTCGGCAAATATATATGAAAACTTATGACAAATTTCTAAGCTGGCGGAAAGAAAAATAAGTGAATACATTCGCTGAAAGTGTTCTTTTAAGTTACTTTGATGAGTTATCGAAAAAACTGCAGCCTTCAACACTGTGGAGTGTATATTCCATGCTGAAAGCAACACTGCAAATGAAACATAATGTCAATGTACAGTCCTACACGAAGCTTACAGCTTTTGTTGAAGAGGCTTAGTAGTGGACATAAATGCAAGAAGTCCAAGGTCCTTACTGCGAACAATGTGGAAACCTTTTTAAATACCGCTCCCGATGACAAATATTTGGCCACAAAAGTACGTAAACCTATTATTTACATATTTTTTTATTCCTCATGTTCTCAAAGAGTGTACCAACTTACAGTTATATTTTGTTTTAGGTAGCACTGATATTTGGTATAAGCGGAGCATGTCGCGGCATTGAACTTGCTAATATTACCATGGATGACGTCAAGACGGACACCCTTTTACAAGCAATTAACTTACCCGACACGAAGACCAAACGAGAGCGGTCGTTTGTTGTCAAAGGAGAGTACCTTGATATAGTTAAAAAATACCAAGCTCTTCGGCCTTCAAATGTGCCGACAAATAAACTCTTCCTCAATTATCAAAATGGGAAGTGCACTAAGCAAGTAATAGGACGCAATAAATTTGCAGGATTTCCGAAACAAATTGCAACTTTTCTTGAATTGGAAAATCCCGAGAATTACACGGGCCATTGCTTCCGCCGGACCTCGGCCACCCTCCTAGCAGATTCGGGAGCTAACTTGACAATGCTAAAAAGGCATGGTGGGTGGAAGTCGGATCAGGTGGCTGAGGGATATATAGAACAATCAATAGAAAACAAAAGCAGGATTACCGACCGTGTAACACAAGACATTCATCTAATTCCAAATGAGCCAACCCCTTCTACATCCCGAGATTCCTTGTTGCCGTCTGAGCCATCCACAGATCAGAAAAAAGAACCATATCCAGAACAATCAACTCTTAATATACCATCTACTGTCATGTCATCTTCTCAAATTCAAAAGAATACCGTCAATATGCCGGGAAAACCCATTTCATTCACCATTCAAAATTGTAGTAATTTTACTTTGAATTTTAATTAAAGAAATGTTAATATGTTATGTTACTGTTTTATTTTCTCGCAATCGAAGTGAAAAGCAGAGTTTATAACTCGTCCACAAAACCAGTTTTATCCTCGACATTACTATCAGCCCTCGCCTTCGGCTCGGGCTGCTAAAAGTCTCGGATAAAAATGGTTCGTTTTGTGCACTTGTTGTAAAATCTACTAAACATCGTTATTTTTTTTTATTATTTTTATAATAACCATCCTTTGTGATCGTGACGACAGTTGTTTTAACAAATGTTTTTGAATGGTTTCACTTTAGGCTGGTTGTTTCTGATTATTAAATTAAAAATAGTAGTTTATGTGACTGATACATACACAATGATGAGCATTAAAACTTGAGAGTGGGTTCATGAAACGAGCCAAAGGCGATAATATCACTCGAGAATTTTAATGTCTAATTTAATTATATACAGTTACATACACTAGTTTATCTATCCACATATCGTAAGCTCTCTTTGATGGATTCAGGAACCGCATGTTCGAACGGCATTGTGGCATTGATCATTTCTCTGAAGAATATAATATTTTTTGCAGTTATTTCAGTAATTATTTTATTAAGTAACGTGAGACATTTGAGTCATTATATACAGGCCCATACATTGCTTCTAGCCCTACACTTGGATACCCTGCACCGTGGTAACCAGACATTGCAATGTCGCTCCCAAACATCAATGCCCAAGGGATTTTTATTCTCCCCCCCAGCCAGGATTCGAAACTGGGACTTCTCGCTGAGAGGCAGAGCAACGCCACAAGGTCCTCAAGATGTATATCAAGACCTTTCCAGAAATGCGTGGAAACATCAAGTTGCAATTAACAACCAAATACTGGGGCATAAGGTCCCTTGAATGTGTGAATAGTGAATCAGGTAATGGAGTCTCACCTTCAATTTCTGGAATTTGGCCTCAGATTCTTTGTCACCATCATTCTTGTCAGGATGGTGCTGCAGAGCCAGGATCTTGTACTCTGTGGTTATTTGTTCAGCCTAGAACAAAATGTTTCAGTAGTTAGGTATAGTTGTGGACAATTGATTTGTCTGTCTTTTATCTACTTTGCAATAATATTGCAAAATAACACAGAACAAAAGTTCTGCATTAACACTCAGGGCAAGCTTAACTATAGTTAATTAAAACAAAATCTTTAACCAAGAGCGAGTGACTTGAGAATTTTATCACATGTGATTATACTGCTTATTACCAATTCAACTTATGAGTCGCTATGGCACTCAGGAACAGAAATGGCTACTACGCACAGACAAGTGTTATTTTACAACTTGCTTTTGTTTGGTATTAACATAAAGATCTTAGTGAAACAAATAAAATGTCCTGAACTAAAATCTTTTTACTTCCTTTTGTATTATTAAGTTACCTGAAGTGGGAAGCAAATAACCAGAATAATCAGGGACTGGACTAGAATAATAGTGTGCAGAGCTGTCTATGACCAAGCAGAAGACATAGTGGGCTAACACAATGATTATGTTGTTGAGTAGGTTCACTGGTTTCCTCACATAGTGTTTGTTAGAATCACTATTTGGGTGTCCCTGCATTGAAAATCACCAAATATTGTCAAAAGACTGGTCAGAGTGTCGATAAGGGGGCGGAAGACCAACTCTTGCAGAATAGGCCCAGTAGGTAGTGAAGTGCCTTTTCTGCAATAATAGTAATGAAAATAAACTGCTCAAACTTTTTTGTTATCAGATGCCAAACAAGATAGTTGCAATGAAATAACTGGTTTAATAACCGACAGCTAATTAGGTACCTAATTAAAGCAGGTACCTACCTAACCTACATTACCTTTGAGTGCCTCTACATTTAACCTTGATCAATATCAGTCATAATGACATAGTAAAAACTATAAGAAACACGGCACTCATTCACTGGAGAAACCCAACGGTCAAGGTTTCTTGAGGAATAGGACAGTAGGGTACAATGGTTAGCTGAACTGAGACAACTAAATGGATAGTTTGTTCATCTCTTTTGTAGGTCAGGCCCGGGGCCCGGGGGCATTGAGCACAAAATAAGGTCAATGAGCAAAAGGTTGCCAATCAATACTGTAACAACATGATAAAACCAGTTAAAAACCACTTACCGTAGAGTTTTCATCACAACCCAGCAGGGTGTAGAAATCGTCGTCTGGGTTCCTCTTATAATTCAGTATTTCGTCCACCCCTGTCATTTTTACGCGACCCTACGGCGCAGGATCCCTTGAGCGACTATTTTTGTTTTCTATTCAATTCACCGCCCCCGCACAGCCTGGATCAACGCAGAATAAATACAGCCTGCCTTCATTTGCGCAAGTGCAACACTTTGCGCAAATCAATAACAAATGGTAGCTGAGCTGGGCTGAATGAATGGTGGTATGCTGACTGGAACCATTGGCTGGTTTTTAATTTAAATTTGTTATATGGAATTGTAACATACAGAAATTATACATTCCATTTCCTTATAAAGGTGGACCTGAAATGATATTAGGGGTAAGTACTTGTATAAGACACATTGAATTTGGAGGAGGGGGGGTGGAGGGGGAGGGGAGTTCCCTCCACCTACTCCCCCTTTTAGGAAACCATTAGTTTTTATGTTATGGAGGTCAAAAGATTGAAGAAAATTCGTACATTTTTTGGATTTCGGGGGAGTTGGAGGAGGAGAGGTGTTGGAGGGGGGGTTGCCAAGAGTAGGGGTTCGCCTCGCTCCGCTCCGCTTTGCTCCGGCTCCCTGGTCTGCTGTAACGTGTGAACCTAACAAACCTATCTTTAGTTTTTAAACAGCAAGTGACTTAAATCAACCAATTTGGTTCTGATGTGACTTGCTCGGGGATGCTTCTGCTCCGGCTAGAGGGGTGCCAGGAGTAGAGGGTGGCCTCGCTCCGGCTACCGAGTCTGCTATAACGTGTGAACCTAACAAACCTATCTTTAGTTTTTAAACACTGCAATTTGCTTCCGTGACTCCGGTGCAACATGGTATCAAAACTCCTTAAAGTAGTAAGTAAGTAAAAAAAGCCAAAGTCGTCGAGAGAATCACGGATAAAATGCAACAGCAACGAAAGCGCAACAGAACATTCACGAAACACGGAAGGAAACGGAATGAAATGAGCAAGTCATTATGTCATAAAATATAAAATGGCCGACGCACTACCATTACAACAAAATCTTGTAATTTGTACTAAAATCATGTACCAATATCCAACGTTGGAGCGTTTGTTTTTGACATTTGTCGTTCCGAGATTGGCCAAGTTGTAAAAATCGCGAAAACATATTTTATAATTAAAGTGCTGAAATGATGTTTCCTAAATCAGAAAATGGTATCAGAGGATAGCTAAGGACCCCCTAACCACCTAATTACTCCAATCTTCAAATTTCAATGTGTCTTATATAAGACCCAACCCCGAGAGGTCCCGGGTTCGATCACCGGCTGGGGATAAAAGAAAAAAAACATGTCTTGGATGTTAAGATGTGTGTGATGTCGCTGATTTTGGTTCCCACGACACAGGGTATCTTAGTGTGGAGTCAGAAGCAATGTATATGCTTGTATATATATTTATATATTTTTATCTACACACGTATCAAAAACCCTCTTTACTACTTTACTCTACTTGGTAAAAACTCATTTCTTATCTGAATATTGATAAATAATGACTATAATGTATTTCAACATATTATGACATTCAAATTTCGAACGCCGACGCCTGCCTGCGTGCCGCCCCTAGTTTGTCTACCGAACAAGCTAAACAAGTGCAGAGAATTGATCAATGCCACAATGTCGGTCGAACATGCGGTTCCTGAACACATTAAAGAGATCTTATGATATGTGTGTAGATAAACTAGGGTATGTAACTGTACATAATTAGACATAAAACTCTCATGTGATATTATTATGAAGCCCGCCTTCGGCTAAACCCACTCTCGAGTTTTAATGCCCCCCATCATGTATCAGTCGCATAAACTATTATTAATGTTTACATGTGAGTATTTTTAAACATTATAATAGACCGAGCGACGAAGCGTGCGTCCAGTTTCGAGATTGGCCAAAAATGCCTTTGTTCGTCTGTCTGATCTCGCCTACAGGTCGCATTTTCTAACCGTTTTTGACGAAAGTTGGCATACAAGATTGAATTAAAAATGTTAGTCAATCGCAATTTTTTATTGGGGGGAAAGGGTGGAAGTTTGTTGTAGCGATATTGATCGACGGATTTCAATCAAGTTTGAGAGGCACACTAAGGATTTCATCATCAGGGGGAGTGGAGGAGGGAAAAGTGGTGGAAGTCCACTCAAACACACACCAAACTCAAGCGTCCAGTAAACAAGTTTAACATAGGTTTTACGTGTTTCACAGGACGTTGCGCTCAAATGATTGCAATTTTTTGAGGGGTTGCGATTTTGAATGTTATGCTATGGTAATAAAAATCAAAAACCTAAGTATATCCGGTTTTTGGGTACCCAGGGTACCCAAAGTCAAACGAGGGATTATCAGGATAGAAAAGCAGTATCAGCCCTAGTTTCTAATATTATTTTACAATCCAACAAGCTAGTTGACTAGTATCTACTACGTAACGAATTAAGACTAACGTTATTAGACTGTTGTTTAATTATAAAATGCCAAAGCTCAAAAAAGTGCCACAGCAGTAGTAGCAATATCGCCGTCCATTTTCGTCCTGAGCGCGAATTACGGATAATACGGATAATACCTATGGAGGGGCCATTTTAGGCGTCGTGAAAGTAAGGGACATAGCTACGCCCTATATACGTATAGCTCTGTCCCTCACTTTTCAATGATCTTACGTTAGAATGGTTAGAATAAAGAGGCCCATTGCATTGCTGCAGCAGCAATGCTCAGGCAAGGAAATAATCTCAAGCCAAAGCAAACAATACATTTTAGTACCTAGCTACCTGGTACTAATAGGTATATTGGTACCCTGGTAAGTATAACCACTTTTATTTTATTTACATTTCGTAATATTCGATCCGGTCGAATATGAATTTATTCGTAGTTGTAGTACTTAGTTTCTTCTGCATAGCGCCAACCTTAATGAGTTACGTTCGGAAACTACTTATAAAAGTCAAAAGTTAACGCTACCCAAACTCTAGCTAATATAAAACTTCACGTGTAGAATCCTATAATATTACAAAAGGAGTTTAGGGTTACTAATAAAACTTGTATCTTTTAAATATGTAGATTGTTGACACCTTCACATTTATTTATAGTTTCTGAACAACCATGATCGGTAGCAAAAAATATGGAGGGAGAGTAAGAGCGATAATAAAGGAGGGAGAGTTGTTATTTGGTTGTTATTTTAAACAAAGCTCTTTTTAATCAAATGATGCGTGCGGCTATTTATTAAATATGCTTTTGATGACAGAATGAATTTAACAAATTTATAGGTTTGTTTCGTTTACAGGTCAGTAGGGTCCCGTAAATAAGTTAAACACCGTTAACGTCTGTACTGTACCACTCTACCTACTAAACTCTACCTTTACTTTTGAATGAATTGAATGGTGCCTCTCCAGCCAGGGTTTTAAACCTGTTCCAGTTTTTTGGCTCGCATTCCAGAGGTCACACATTTTGAACGAAGCTAAGGAGGGGGATTTCAGACGACTGATTCTTCAGCCTAACGCCAATATAGGATCTCGAATTTTTGTGACCTCACGTTTGTAGTATCATTAAATCATGCGTTTGCTCCTGTTAAGTCCTGTTCGACGCGGTTTTCCGGTGAGCTGTCAGTATCGTTGCCTGTTGCCAAGATTTTTATTTTTTAGTGTTATACATTCGTCAATTGCCTTGAGATGACCGCTGAGTATTTCCAATATCTGTCGGTATCTTATTAGAAACTTCGCTTTTGTCGTAGGAAAATGATTAATAATAGATGGATATCTTCAATAGAATTCAAAGACCAGCGGCAACTTGCGCCAGCGGCGGTTGATAATCATGTCCTGTGCTCTGGGAAAGGCGGGCTTCTTGGAGGCCTTATTATTTTATTTCCTTGTGATTTATATTCTGAGGAATATAGGAGCACTCGTATGGTCTTAACAGTCTAAGTAAGGTTTGCCGTTGTCTCCAAAAGATTATGAAGGTATTCATTGTCTACCAGTCGCTACTCGCTATGGTAATATTCTATATCTGCTTCTCCCGTCCACTTAAAAGTTTCAAATCCATCACTTTGTATGGTGACCATACGCCCAGCAAAAAGTTGTTTCCTATACGATTTCTGGTCCCTGTAAATGTCCGTGAAAATTCAGAATTAGTCCTATTATAGTTAAAAAGTTATTAACGAAAAATTTATTTTTCACACCTTTCATTCGGAAAGTAAGTTTTGCTCCACGACGAGAGGGAGCAAAATGCTACTTTTCTGTTCAAGCTACTTTTTTAATTTATTCATTGGCATGCAGTATTTACGCAATGTGCCAATTGAACACAGATTAAAATAATATAATGTAATTATGAAATTACATTACAATCGACAACGATGACGTTGTCGATTAAAAACGAGCATGGTTCAGTTTTAACTTTAACAACGATATATCAAAATTTATGAATTTTTCGTAATATTTTAAAAAAATGTCATAATAAATTATATGTTTTACTGAAATCAAAACTATCGATAACTGTTATTGTGATATAATGAATATTGATATCCGAAACCATTGTAATATTCGATTCGATGATTTTTACACAATATGTAGTAAAAGTACACAGGAATATTTTATCTGTGGTGACCTTTCCCTAATCCTTCACAATCCGTCATTATATAAGAAAAATGTTTACGTTGTTCGATTACTGTAAAAGTGGTAAAAGTATAATTCAAAGTATAGTTATTTAATTTTTTTAGAGCAATTTTAATTTTCCTCATAGTCGGTGTAAAAAGTTGTGTGTGTCACTCAGGAGCAAAATTACTTTCGTCATGGGCGTTAACGCTTGAATCCTTCGTTACGCTCAGGATTCTAACTAAGAATCCCTCGCTACGCTCAGGATTCTATCGTAGAATCGTTCCCTTCACTCTGGATTCAATGTACCGCCCTCGCTGTAAATACATCATTTTGCTCCCTTGTGACACAAATAACTATTGCAGTACGCCCAGCAAAGAAAAAGCTAAACGGCTGATCGTGGGCTGGTGAAACTTGGTACACAGGTACTTCATAATTAGTCCAATTGGTCCAAGAACAGCAAAATTGGTCGCTGTTGTGGTTATGGAGTAATCCAAGCTTTTGCTGGGCGTAGGTTTTCAAATTTTCAATACCAAAATTTACGAAAATCCGTATAGTTTACCCTTTATCAACGTCCAATGGAAAAAAAAACCGCCTAAGTCCGTAAGTAACCAACTTTTTTAAATATTATGACATAAATGTAATCTACATACCAATTTTAATATAAGTATATGTTGAGTTTCGTAATCATAACAGCGATATTCAACTAGTTACAGCACTAAAATGAGTATGTTACCTGCTGATACTTAGCATACCGATTATACGAATAAGGAGTTTACAGATATACTTGAAATTCATCAAAATATTTGTCCAACTATTCATTAACCTAATCTGAAAATTTCAAGGCAACCCATTCATAAATAAGGGAGTAATTAAGTGAAATTCTAACCAACTACGATTTCCGAAGATAACTGACCGAATCAAAAGGGTATGAAAAAAGTGGCCGTACAAAGTACAAGACAATGCCTTTCATCTTTAGCCGCATAATACACCTGGGATAGAACACTTGCTTGTACATACTGCACAATACATATATATACCAATAGTAATATTTTGTTTTCCTCAAGAGATCGGATATTCGGATGCATATTTACCTAAAGTAAATTTTGATATAAAATTATGGAAGCCGCTTCTTTATCTTATCCTCCTGAGAGCTAGACTCTACTTTAACAGATATCTTTAAAAAAATACGTATTTCCTGACAAGTCAAACGTAAAGGTTCCGTCTAAAAATAATAATAAAAAACCCCCCATAAAAAAGCCCCTCCCCCCTTTTTACATTATGTGCTCATATGCGGACGCTAGGCGCTAGTCCTCATATGAGGACATAAAGATCAATATAAAATTCTGTAAATGAGGAAATAAAATTGAAAAAAGCAAGGGTAAATATTATTTTGACTTATAATCAGTCTTGGGTTTGTTTTATTCGTCAAATATACTCTGATACCACTCTGACCAGAAAAAGGTCTTACCGTCTCATCTATACTCATATCGACACTACGGTCTTGTTTGTGGCACCCGTATACGATCAAGAACAGGCATTACCTTTCAGATTTTATCCTTTTTATTCCCTTCAGGGCTCAAGTCATCGTCGTAGAGGACTTTTAGAATCGAATAAAAAAACCTCTGGTTATTGACATAGCTATGATAGGATTACACCATTTTTAGCTCTAAACGTATGTTGGAGAATTTTAGACATAAAACTATGTGCTTCAATCCTAGAAATATTTTACATCCATTCAACGTAAATCCCAAAGTATTTCCAGTTCGAGAACAATTTTAACCAATAAATCATCATCTATGTATTTATTTATGAAATCAATGGATTTCCATTACAATTTCTTGCTGTAAGACTCTCATTTCGGGAATAAAATAAGCATGGGTCCATTTCTGGTTACATGGATAATATCGGCGCTGCTGAATACTACGACCACGACCACATCCACGTTGACGCATGCTTTCACCACGTCCTCGTCGAAATCCCCGGCCCCGTGATGAGACTATATATTGTATATTGTGATCTGTTTCCTCTCCCCCTTCCCCTACATGATGTTTTTTTCTCTAGATCTTACTCTTCCTTGGCCACAAACAGTTGAAACAGGAGAAAATCGTGGAATACTCGATCTTGCAGTCTCCCATCAGACGAAGATGAATATACGACGCCTGATAAACTGGATTTCCCGCCAAAATGAGTTTCTTAAATAGAGCCATTCTAAAATATTTTGATCTCGCAGCGCTAAAACAAATAACAAAATTGAGAACTGGTGTCATCATGTAATGACATGAAAAGTTGTAGCATAGAACTAATGTGATCAAATGATGACATAGAAAAATAAACATATAGCAATAAAGTAAAATTTACATTTTGTTTGAAATAATGCTTCATAAATTTGGTTACATTATACCTCTAACTACTTTACACAAGAACCAACATAAAATCATGATATATAATGGATTCCAATAGATATAAAACACTCACTCGCACTTCGCGGCATGATGAGTCCTCTCGTCCACGTTGTCAGGATCGCCATGACAGATAGGCATTCCAAAACTAACGTAAGTAGTAATTTTTATATGACAATACCTCTACGTTTGCCACAGACCGCGCCAAAATCAAATTTGTGCTTATAGGTTGGTTTACCATTTTTCTAAAGTTTATGTCATCGTGCGAGTACACGGGGTCTCAGGAGGTTATTATTATTTTTAATGATAAATCCTCGAACACCAGGAAAGGAGTGCATGCTAATAGGTTGCATAGTATGGAAACGACTTTTTAAAAATATTTATTTAAAAAAAAAACATCGGAATTATTTGGAATACTAAAAGTAAATTTTTAATTCCCAATGCAAATATGTAGGTGTGCAGTGCTGGAAGGATGTAAGAGGAGGGGCAATGTGTGTTAGTTAAAAAAACATGAACTAAAATAAATATTTTTACAAAATTTCGTACTATATCATAATTGGGCGTAAATATTAGCTTGGTTACAATTACTTCGATCATACTATCACTATAATATAAGATCAGAAAAACACAAAACTCATCGATTCCGGAATCGCAGGATTTTTCCTATCGATACACAAGTGCATTATATATTAGCCAACACATGAACCGATCCGATTCTATAACCAGCAGCCTTATGGCGTAACTCTCTGAAGTTCATAGCGTGTGTCTATGGTTTATCTCATGCTCATACAATTTCATCGATTGCGGGGTATCACCGAAGGCTTCTAGGCTTCATTCAATGAGCTTGGGTTTGGCCTCCATTATGATGCTACTTGCGTGATACCAATTTGACAGATGAAGCAGGTGCAAGGTGTCAAGCGTAAAAGTCTAGATGAAGTTCATAGCTCAGACGACTTACGCCATAAGGCTGCAGAACATTAAATTTGCCGATCCCGGAACCGCGGGATTTTTCAATAGAAAAGTGCATTCTATATTAGCCAACACCTCAACATTAGGTAAATATCCATCCGATTATCGTATCTCTCATAATAAGCCTGTTTTATGCGCTTTTTGTAGTGGTTGGCCTATTTTTACCTAAAACCAGCAAAAAAACTGGACTCAATCACGTAGAAAACGAAAATTGAAATATATGTAAAAATTTCATTTTTCTATAAAAATCTTTTAAGTCCCATATCACGAAAACGGTAAATTTTGAGTAGGGTGTTTTATAGTAACAATGGTGAGTTTTTACCCATGCCAGCATCTCCCAACGTATGAAGGTCAACTTACCAGTAACCCTGTATAAATAAACCTACTCGTAGTATCGAAGGTGTGGTATCTTGCGCTTCAATCGAAAGTTGATTGGTTGACTTAGTACCTTACATAGGTAGGTAGGTACCTTCCTTCTCCTGTTCGCCCACTTGATGTCATGCCTGCATTCCTGATAACCACAAGCTCGTCGTCATAAGGGTCAAATTGGTGCAATTGACACGGGTGACAAACATAAACAAGGCTACTCCTATCGGCATTGCATATTCCACGCGTGCTCTAGACATTGGATTGGAGCGCGTTTCTACATCAAAAATAGCCTCTGAAGACGAGCTACGTAAGTTTACGCAGATCTGCGAAGGCGGGAGCGCGTCTCGTGTCCACACGCTGAAAAATACATGTTACGAACACGAACTCAACCTTTTTCTTTTACCTTTGTGGTTGTGATTGAGTGCGTCGTAGGTAGCTGTAGTTATCATGTCAACGAACTAGCACGGTGCTTGGAAGATCATTCGATCCATCTTTGGCAGCGGAAGCTCCAACGGATGTCAAGGCAATGGGTGAGTGGTTCGGCATGTGAATGCTAACACAGTGTTATATGTACAGAGTCCCCACATTTCCTATTCGCCCCGTGTTACCGCCCAAAAGTTTGACAACCTCCAGTTTTTTGTCAAGATGCCTCTAATTTGAATATTTTGATATGTATGCAGCAATCGTTTAGGCTTTATTGTCTCGTTTTAATGGTCATTCGATTTCTTATTCTGTCTGTGTTCTGTTTGCGGTTTCTAATTTAATTATACTTAGTTCAATTCGTTATTATTAGTTAACTAAGTACCATGCACTGCAGTTTCGACACGATCTTAAACTACCGAATGATCGATGGAAAATAACAAACAAAAATAATTTTCCTTTTGCACTTTGTCACTCACTTTGGGTCATTTTGTAAAACTATATTTTCTAAACAATAAATGACTTCTTACAAGGATTCCGTGGGAAGTGCGTAAGCCGTCGTATTTGAAGAGATGGCCGTACTTAGTCCATCTACTGTATCTACGTACTTACAAGCTCGTTATACCTACATATCTTTTGAGATTCGGATTTGGCGTCGACGTCCAAAAGAAGCGGATTTTGGCTATTTCGCCTGACCCTCGTGTTTTGCCATCGCCTCAACATTTTGTGTCGATGTTCGCTCACAATCAAATCCCACGCTAAAAGCTACCGCCATTACTCTAGATAGGTACCGTACCTTTTTTTTAATGCAACATTAATATTTAAATGTTTGCAAATAAGTGAGTATATTTAGTTAAACGACCGTAACCATAATAGTTAGCGTAGAAGTTGTAACTAACAGTTCAAATTCATTAGGACTGGACTATGGTAATAGACCTCATATCATAATGTGCGTCTTAGATAAGCAATATTAGTGTACGATGAGTACAATAGCGTAAACAAATCGTTAGAATAGAGAAGGGATAGCATTATCTCGTGGGAAGCTGGGAAAATTACCGAATATCAATGGGTACCTACCTATGTAAATATGTAAGAATGTAAAATGTCACATTGACGTGAAAAAATGCGCGACGATCGCTGGGTGCTGGATCTTCTCCTCCAATACTACATTCATTCAACATTACAAATCACCTGTACGACATTGAACCAATATATAGATGTAAGAACAGCACTATAGCCCATTGGCCTTTTACTTCAGCGCCCATAAAACCGTACCAATAGGTGTCACAATAGCGTAACAAAACTCTAATTAACAGTTACTCGTGCCAAATACCCGACCGAGTTAAAGTGCATCAATTAAATGTTTATTAGTCTTTGTTTGTTTACATTAGCTCTAGGTAAAACTACTCAACTTTTCAAAGATTTCGCGGATAATATGTATGTAGGTAGTTAGGTACCTTAGAGTAGGTACCTAACTACCTACCTACCAAATCTACAGAAGTTTCAAAACCCATTCACAACGGGTTACTGGCGTTTGCCCCCGTTTTCGTTTCCCCCCGAAAATTATTTACTTTATCATCGAGGTGGTACAGTCAAAGAAAAAAACCCATTCGAACTGCCTAATGTTAAACTTTTGACCAAATCACCAGCTATATGAGTAGCATTGCAACTTGCAATTTGCAAGTACACAAACCTTTACCTATTAACGCATTATGGTAAATTTGTGTGGCTCGAATGCCCTCTATGATTGAGTTGTGGTGTGAGTGGCACGCGTAGATGTTGGTAGGCAGCATAAAGTGTAGGGTGGGTGTGTGTGTGTGTGTGTAAATGGCAGAAAGGTGCAGAAAGGAATGGGTGTCAGTTGAATTCCAAATTGGTCTATAGCTATAGGTAGTGAAGTTGCTGGTATTGATTCCACAATTCCTTAAATGTCAATAACAAAACCGTTAGTGGAGCTGCCGTTTTCAGCATCAGTCTGAAATATTCAACCTCTTCAATGAAGCAGCAATGGAAGGAGTGCTTGAGGATATGTTAGAAGGCGTAGGAGGTATTTCCTTCTCAGAATCAGATGCATTGCTACTGCTTCTTTCTATTGGCACGAGCGCACAGATTCTACCACTTTGAGTTAGAAACTTTTTCTGTAGACAAAAGAAAACAAAAGTGCTCAGCATGCAAAACACAAAGCAAAGGAAAACAAAGAAACAAAATGAATCACAAACAAAAAACGGTGTTAGGCAAACCTTTAGATCAGTGGCAGTGTTCATGTCATGTGCAGTAGGTATTGCGAATATGTAACGACCTCTGTGGCGTTGCGGTTGTGGCTCTGCCTGCCATGCGAGAGGTCCCGGGTTCGATCTCCGGCTGGGGATAAAAAAAAACCCCAGGTCTTGGATGTTTATGTGTGTGTCGCTGTTTCTGGTTCCCACGACACAGGGTATACCTACTAGTGTGGGGCTAGAAGCAATGTATGTGCCTGTATGTAAATGTTTATGTTGATGTAATGAATGATAATGTAATTCCGTGGTTCAGGTAATATGCCATTTGTCTTATTTGAAAGACCAATTGTATCAGATGTACTAAAATTATAATTTCAATTAGAGTGGGGGTGGGAGTAGGGAGTGCAATCTTGCGGCAAATCTTCATCTCGGTATTTACAAGATTTAAGAGGATCCCGCAAGATCTCGGTATATTGCAAGATCTCGCACGTCTAGATATTTTTTTAAATAATTATAAGCATTCTATTTTAGCTTGGTAAAGTTATTGTTCTATGGGCGAAATAATGAAATAATATACACATACAAAAATATTGACTAATTTATTTAATCAAATTACGGATTATTCTGAAAAAAAATACTCCTAAGAAAACACAACTTTACACAACATATCTAGAGCCGGCTTCAGAAGATTCGTGCCCGATATCCAGCAGTAGAAAAGGCCCGTACTGCCTCTACGCTTGGCACCATTATTGATAGGCACTGTTACGCTGAATGTAGGTGCTGCCCTTATATTCTGCCTGATTCTAATAGATTCATTTCTTTTCTAACAAGTTTATCAATCAATGAATCCGATGCACGTATAGGGCGGTCTTGTGGGCGTGCTTTCAAAATCATTTGTTATTCTTCATCAAGAGAGAGAGAGGTGTTGCAGCTACTAAACATAGGGGCGTATTATCATCATCATCTTCTGCTGGTTCTACTGTTACAATTGAATCTGAAGATGTAGAGGAAGGAGCAGGTACATATAGTCATCCGATCAACTTTTTATTTCTCTCTTGACCGAAGTTTTTTAGCCATGAGAGAAATCGACTGAAATTAAAGGTGTTATCATTAATCAGCTAATCAAAATCTTCATCGTTTTGGGCAGGATCTCTCAAAGAAAACAACGCTGCAGGCATAATTGTTCGGCACTCACGGATTTGAGTCCTTATAATATCAGCCAGCTTCTGTGCTATTGGTGTTATTCGGTTTTCTAACTTTCGTCGTCTGAATATCTTCGACATAATATTTTGTCACATTACGGAGGGTTGATCGGAACAACCTCCCGTAATGGAAGCCTAAAGAAAGTTATTTAGAGAAGAGGTTCTAAAAGAAATGAGAGAAAGAAAATAGAGTGAGTCCTTTTTATTTTGCACGAGTTTTCCTATCTATATATAAGAATTGAATAACAGTACCTACCTGTCTATAAACACAAGACCTAATGACTGACAGGCAGGACAAGGTAGTAGTCATCGGCGGTCAATCAGCCACGCGGGCGACAGACGGGCAGGACAAGGTAGCAGTCGTCGGTAGTCAATCAGCCACGAGGGATCCTGAGACGGTGGGCAGCGGTTACCAGTGTCTAAGGCCGTGCAGCGGTGGCCAGGAGTGGATGGACGCACAGTATGGAGTTCACTTAGTCAGATCACTTCGTCCAGTGGACGCACAATAAAGAGTTACTCAGAGCACTTCTTCCAGAGAGGTTCTTCAATATGGCCCGGGAATATGGCCTCATAGTTCTTTTCCTTTCGGAGAGCTGCAGAAGACTGACCTATCTTAGATCTACGTTTGACAGAAAACTACGGGTCGATTCCAATATTCAATATTCAACATGAATTTGAATTGACGTTAAATTTCCCAGTGTCCACATAAACTATAAGGAAGAACTACAGGGTATGTATAAAAACACAGATCAGATATAATGTTGTCAAACAATTGTAAACAAACATTTTTAATAGTTACTCGTATAAACAAAATAATCATAGAAATGAAATTATTTTACAAGGCTGGACTATCTATGAGATGATATTACTTTTCAATTCCAGGACCCTTGAATTTGGATAGAATATAAGAAAGTTGTCAGTTGGATTTCCAATCTTTGCCGGAGTTTGGTGAGTTTAATTAGGGTAGAGCGGAAAGTGTAGGGAAAACCCTACAACTTCAACGTTTGAATTGACCGGCTGAAACACGTGTTCTAAGCCAAACAAAGCGGCATATTCTTGTTCTAAGAAAGCATAGTTCGGATTTGTCCCAAGATTGCAATCGATCAAAGCTTTGATTACACACGTCTAACTCGATTGTCTTGCAGATATGATCTATATCTGCAAGACTCGACTATCGAGTTTTACAATGGAACACTAGCTGCATATTTTTACTAGTCCCGTCACTTACATACTATTGAAGAATTTGTTATGTAATATTTCGGCGATTTTCGGAAAAGGTTTATAGTTTTTATTAGTTTGCTTATTATGTTATCAATCTCTGGTACTAACGCCGGGTTTCAACGTTTCAAGTCAACTTCAACTGTAGGTAAAATGTAATCAAACTCTTCAGATTCGGTGATATCTTCGGTTTCTTCTTTGATATCGATAAACTCGTTTTCCTGGTCGTTTGCTCGACGCGTGTCTGAGTTGTCGCTTTGTAAACGCTCCTCATGGCTATCATCGGACTGTCCTCTTTCTTCTTGTAGATGACATCTATAATGTTAAAGGCCGTGAACAAAGCATAGTTTCTGGAGAGGGTTTATAAGTCGTCCTGCTTTGACCATTACACTAGCCCCATCAGTTGTTATAGCCGCTGTATTGTCATCCAAAGATAAAGCATATTCTGACAGATTTTTCTTTAAAAAATCACATGCCTCAAATTCTAAAATAAAGCTTCTCCCTTTGAAAATGTGTGAATATTCACATTCATAAAGCGTCTGTTTCTACAAGTAGTCCACTCATCAAAGGTGAGAGCAAATCTGGGATTATCTTTCTTTAGTTCCTTAAGATCTTGACACTTTCATCTTCAGAATCATCTTCAGTTTCTTTATTTATGACTAGTAATTGTATAGAGTTAGGAGATGTTGGAAGCTTGTAGCCTTTTGACTCAAATAATTAAATCTTTTGACGTGCAAATCGATCTGAATGTCTGGCCATCCTTGGAAAACATTCTTACAATCCTTTTTTCCCTAGGAACGACGGAAAGTAATCAGAGATTTTATGCTTTTTTGTACGCTTCTCATATGAAGAACAAGATACATTCGACGAACTTGTTGACGGTAGCGATGGTCCCAATGAAGATGTTGATAGATTCCGAGTCATTATTTGTAATACTTTTTTGCCTCGTATCAATTGCATGCTTGGCATTCATATTTACATGAGAACTCGCAGATGGTTTCAGTAAAGACTAATATAATTTGCATTGAGCAGTCAAGCCTTCCTCTGCCTTTAAAAAGTACTTCCACTGGAAGTATCCAGCGGACGATTTAACTCCTGCAGCGTGAACTCGCGGACGTCGTTTTAAGACTCCTTTGTAATGCTAATTTTTATTTCAATTTTGTAGGGATACCGGCTGGTTGATATTTTATAAGTTCATGCGAAATTGAAAATTCGAATTATTCTAGATTCTTATTGGTAGTTGTCAGTTTTGGCAGGTCTGTGGAAAATTCATTTCCATTGAGCTGTTCGAGTCGAAGGCATTTTGATGCACATTTTTTTCGTTTGTCCAGTTTTGTTCGCGTTGGGAGTTGTCGTGTGATCGGTGTTTTGGGCAGCCTTGACGCAAGAAGAATTGACTTTGGGCAAGAATTGCAAGAAAGAAAAACGCCGGCCTAAAAGATTGCTGGCGTTTTCCCGATATTTCATCCGATATTTCATCTGAAGTCAAAGGCCAGACGTTGGAAGCGATCTGGGTATGTATTTGATGTTTATATTTCGTGGTGGCATTTTGGTCATGTTAGCGTTATTCTGGTACTTATCATTATATCTTCTTTGTAGCTTTTGGTGGCAAGCTGCGCATCGAGCCATAACCCCAATATTTAAAACCGACACCGCGGACGCGTAGTCCTCGCCAAGGCGTGCTTTGGAGCGTACGTGAACGAGGAAGTTGGACGCCGGCTTCAGGAAATCCCGTATTTTTGATCCAAACCATATTTTAGTTTATTTGAACTGTCGTATGAATATTAATTAAAATTTTGTTTCTTAGCGCGGCTTCTCTCAAATTCAATCTTTGAACAGGATTATGTCGTCTGTTCATCATATTTCCATCTAAATTCCTAAAGGCATTTGCATGCCACTGTTAAAGATATTTTCGGCATACTTATTGGGCAATCATTCATATAACCCCTCATCCATTCCATACGCACTTCATATCCTCCTCATACAATCATTCCATTTTCACGTCGAGTCCTGGTCAAAGTGCGCATACAGCGTCAAAAGCGCGTTACGAAAATATTGATTTCGTTTTAAACGAACCAGCAAATTCAGTGTTCTTTTGCAACATAGACAAGTTCAGTTTGTTATTTTTTTTCTGGTTTAATTTTCGGTCCTGGACACCTTGTCCGATTCACGGTTGTCATTCAATATTTTTTTATAAACTTTTGATATTATTATTAAAATAAATTATACGTGTTTTGTCAGTGAATGTTTTTACTTATTTATCACTACACTCCTTATAAATTAAATTTGATGACATGATGTCACTATTTCACTTATTCTCAAACCAATTTTCGCCTAGAAACTCTCTTTTTTACAATTAATATCAAATAGAAACACATTGCGTGAAATTCATACGTCGCAGTCACGGAAATTGTTCGAAACCAAATGTAGTATCAGATCCGGAATCAATTTAGCTCCCGCTGTAAGAGTAGTTTTTGAGCGCACCTTTTTAAACGTCACTTGTGACAGACGAGAAAAAATTTAGATTATAACCTGTTGAATTTCCACATCGGCCTTGGTTGTTTTTATACAGTGGACCCCCGATAATCCGGCCCCTGTCTAATCCGGCGCCCCCTGTAATCCGACATGACAGAATTATGTTTGACAATCTTTGCTAATATTTATGTATAGATCACGCAAGTTTGAACAGGTCACAACTCGTACGCGCCACCGCTATTGTGCTCGACGCGTATGCATTGTTTTACTTAGTTTGAATTACAAGACGCAGTTAACGCGTTTGAGCTAGGTTTACAATGGGCTGGAGAGAATGGTACATCCTACAACGAACTTTTACTTTTGAGAAGACTGAGGGACAAATCTCTGATCTCGCGTTATAACAACCTTAAACAAAAAAAAAATGATGAATATTTCAAAGCTTCATAATTTGATATAGTATTCACTACATGATTTTGATTAATAATTCTTGATTATTTTGGTAGATATGTATGTATGTGCATTTATGCTTATTTTTATAATAAAACGTAAGCTCTCAATTGTTATTTAATTTACTAAATTCGACTTACATAAATTAAGTCTGATTTGTACTTCAAAGTATGTACATATGTACATATGTACATATGTACGTATAATATATTGACTCTCGTCATTAGATATGTAATTTGTCGGATTACAAGGTACTCTTTCGTAAAAAAATCCGGACTATAGGGGTCTTAGGCAGTGCTCTATAATCCGACAAATTCGATAGTCCGACACTGCCCTGCATAATGTTTGCCGGATTACCGGGGGTCCACTATATTGCTTTCGAAGTGTCCCATAATCTACAGGCAGGCGAAACAAGTTGCTACCACTCGTTAAAGCACTGAGTCCCCGATTAGAACCTCTGCCAACCGAGGGGCACCATCCTTCCCAGGGAAGATGTATGGCCCTCTGCCGTAACCTACAGTAGTGACGTTGCGTGGCGGTAGGTTAGCATCCTAAACCAGCACGGGGTAACCAATACTAGGGTGGCTAATTTGTCAGTCCACTTAAGGCGCTATTGCAAGATTTGCAGATACTCGAGCGACCAACGCTTCCAGAAATCCTGAGTAAACTGCTGCAACATCTGATACCATGACAAACGATACAATTTTACTCCCTCAAAGGGGTGCTCGGGAAGCGCGTTAAGTGGCTGTCCTATCAAAAAATGGTCGCAAGTTTAGATCGACTTCGATCTTACAATCAAAGTCGCGAATTCTTCAGAAGTCAGTGCGATCTTACCTACAACATGCCCTAAATGCGTCCTAGCTGACTTAACTACGGTCTTAAATTTCCTGCGCCAGTTTCCTGATCCATCTGGGTCACATACGCGGCTGCCCGGGTGCCATGGTCCGAAGTCACTACTACAAGGCTATGGGGCTAGTCGGATACCCTCTTGACAAGCCAAGGCAGACCCCACCACAAATGATCGCCCAGGATGCACAATAAGATGGGTTCAATTTTCTGGCCCATGCCTGCAGGTCAATGAGACTGAATCTAAGAGACACGGTGCGCAACAAAAACCTCTAAGGTATGGACCGAAGCCTTCAGCCAGCACAAACAATCTGGCAGTCAGTCCATGCGTTTACCCTATCTTCCAACCATTTCACAAATCCTTCAACAAAATACAACCCTGGAAACCGGAGTCCAAAAGGGCGCGAACGCATGTTAAGTTGCCTGCCTAACCCCAAACACTTACGTAGGCAGTGGGTAAGATCACCGTCTCCGGTTGGGGGGCAACACATGGTTGGGCTATGAATTCCTAGCAGGGGCCCCCGCGGCCCCACTCTGCCTGGTCCCTTAGAGCAGGCAGGTTGCGATACGCTACTCGAGTGGGTCTCTTATCGCTCCATACGACCCGTGCACCTCCGGATCTGATCCCAACCCATGGCGCCCCGTAGTGGGGAGCGCGGATGTTCAGCCGCGGACGCTCCATAAGCGGGAGCCGGCGGGAACCGATATGGACGTGGAGGCGGTGACGAGTGGGGTGACACCCGAACCGCGCGTGCAAAGCTCGAGGGTGTCCGCTCAAATCCGCCCCCGATCCACATAGACGGCGCGCCACATAGAATAATGTTGCAAGAACCTTACAACATTTTCCAAACTTAGCGATAGCTGTAATGTTAACCTGAGAAATAATCACAGACTACTTGCGCCCCGGTTTAGACTCGCGAAGGTTAGCAATTCTTTCAAGGGTCAGTGCGTTCTCTACTACAACAAGATACCTCTGGAGATCTTGAAATTGCCATTTGAGCAATTTAAAAACATGTTAAAGCGACCTTGTCGAAAAAGGGATATTACAATGTTCAAGATTACTTAAATGACGGGACTGTATGGGGTTAACCTTGCTGTTAATAATTTTGTAATTATTTATTCCTGCTTATTAATTGTGATAATTCATATTATAATATTTGTATTAGTTAAGCACAAGCAATTTTTAAAGAGATCTTAAAATCAATCTGTGGGAGCTGCTTCGCCCTTCTTCTCCCTCAGTGGTCCAATGTAGAGAAAACGACGATTGCTAAGTATATGTAAATATCTACACAAATAAAGACATTTGGAATTTGGACTGAACTAAATCTCGCACACTTCCACATGATCTGTATCTGAAATCGTTCTAATAAGGTGGACTAAATGAACTACTGAACTACATGATTTAAGTAGTTCACTGACAGAAAAGATACACTTCAATCTTTTCTTTTCACTGACACATTTTCGCATGTCTACTCTGCAATCTTGCAAATCTTGCGAGATCGCGCGTGGTTTAAGGTGCAAAATTAATCTTACAAAATTCATGCAAGATTAATCTTGCAAAATTCATGCAATATCTCGGAATACCGAGATTGCACTCCTTAGGTGGGAGAAAATCTGTGCCATTACCCCAAATGGGAAAGCGTACATATTTATATACAGGCACATATTTTTCTTCTGGCCGCATACTAGGATACCCCGTGTCGTGGAAACCAGAAACAGTGACGTCACAAACATATAAACATCCAATACCTGGGTACTAGGTAGGTTGGTATTCGCCGAAAAGCGAACTGTAACTTTCAGTTGAGCTGAGCTTTACATATAGGTCAAACACTAAGTAAGATCTCAGCGGACGATGAACTTCATATTTCATGATTGGTTTCAGGTGAAAATAGCTTTCTGTTTATATATACATCAGCAGCCCATTGGGGTAACATTAAACATTCGTGCTTTGCGATGACTACCTCCTATGCCATGTACTTTGCGATGACTACCTCCTATGCCATGTACTTTGCGATGACTACCTCCTATGCCATGTACTTGTTTAAGAATGCGGCTTGCCAATTTAATGTGGAGAATGCTGATGGCAACCTAATTAAGCAACTACTTACCGCGTGATGTTTTTAAATAAAATATTGAATTAATAATTATATATTATGATAATAAAACACGTAGTATAGTCCGCTATTATGTCACTTATGTTGCCTTTCTTGCTTTCATTAAATTGCGAAGCTGTAGGTACAAACAATGCTAAAATTAATATATGTATTGCAGATAGAAGTACCTTCATATGTAGGATATGAAACGGAATTAGCTGGGTAAGCCTGGGGAATTCATTTTGTATGAGTATGGCCCCGCTCATTTAACTCCGTTTGTGTATGAACTTACAACAATAACAACACGAGGAGACGAAATCGATACGCTCACGGGGCATAAATGAATTTCCATAACCGTATTGATTTGGTCACGACGAGGGGACAAATTTAATACGGATAAGGAAATACGCCACCTGGGTCCACAGAACTTGAGCTCTATTTTTGAATCACTCGCGTGACATAATATATCGCAGGAGACATATGTCACGTTCGACTTACAAGTCGAATGACATTGATTTTCTGCATTTTTGAATCGTTCGTCATCGGTGTTGCCAATAAATTTGGAAATGTTAATTTTTATCCATTGCACGCAGAAAAGGTAAAAATCGGTAAATATCGCATAGGAAACGTGTAGTGTATGTACATAAGCTAGCTATAACTAGGTAGCCACCTCATACCACAGTGTACGTTGCGCCTCCAGTAATAAACGAGTTCTTGAAGCAGTTGGTCGTTTCTATTACGTATCATTTGGCGAACGAGTTTGTGAAACTACCCGCGCGTGTTAACAAAAATTTACAATGTCGTTTTTGGGAAATATCTCAAATTTCGATCACAAATCCGGTGAATGGTCGATCTTCAAGGGTCGACTGTCGCAGTTTATAAAGCTAAACAAAATAGTGGACGATAATAAATGTGCTGTGTTAATTACACACCTATCTGAGGAGACGTACCGCTTGTTACGTAATCTCGTGTACCCGAAGGAAGTCGACGCGAGTACGTACGCTGAGCTGGTCCAAGCACTCGATACTCATTTCAAACCCAAGCAGGGTTCGTTTGTACAAAGAGCTCATTTCTACGGGGCAACAAGAGATCCAGGCGAAACCTTAGGAAACTGGGCGGCGCGGCTGAGAGGCTTGGCTTGCTATTGCGAGTTCGGCACCGCCTTGGAAATGGTCCTTCGGGATCGTTTCGTCCTTGGCCTGGGTGCAGGGCCCGTACGAGATAAACTTTTTGAGAAGAAAATGGATTTAACTTTCGCAAACGCCCTGGAGATTGCGGAACAGGCTGAATGTGCGAGGGAGGCCAAGGCGATGGTTATCAGTGCAGCGGGCGTGGAGATCAAGCAGGAACCAATATACCGAGCGACGGGCGAGGCCGAGCGTCGCGCGGGACCTGGCTCCTACCCGCGCGCAATTGTCACCGCCGGCGCCGGGAGAAGTGACCAGCGCGAAAATGGCGATAATTCCCGTTGTTCCGTGTGTGGTATGAAAAATCACACCAGTGAAAAGTGCCGATATCGCAATTATCGCTGTGAAAAGTGCCGTGTTAAAGGTCATCTAAAGCGAATGTGCAAAATTCGTGTTCACAATATTGATGCCGAGGAGGGTAGTTCTGATCCAGGTACCGGGGACTGCAAAGAATGCAGTTTATATAACATGAGGTATGAGAATTACGCTCCTATCACTGTATATGTAGATATAAATCGTAGTAGTTGTTGCATGGAGTTGGATTCAGGCTCAGGTATTTCTGTTATGTCGCAAAAATACTATTGCAACAATTTCCCTAATGAAACATTACAAAAATGTGCCATCAAAATGTGTGTTTATAACGGTCATAAAATAACACCGCTTGGCTGTTTTAATGTAAATGTAAAATATCAAAATGAAACTAAGTCAATCAGATTTTATGTTATTCAAAATGGCGGGCCGCCACTCCTGGGGCGGGATTTTATGTCAAAATTTGGTATTGAATTTACATTAGTTAGAAACAACAAGTTAGTTTTAGATTATTATGAAGCCGAAATACAAAAATTGATGACCGAGTTCGCTGATCTATGGAAGGATGGGTTAGGAACATTTAATAAATGTACAGTTACATTGAGGTTAAAAGAAAATACTAAGCCGAGGTTCTTTAAACCACGAACTGTGCCGTTCGCGCTCAAAGACAAGGTTGAGAGGGAGATTGAACGGTTAACGGGTTTAGGTATATTAGTGCCAGTTAATATTTCTGAATATGCGACGCCCATAGTACCGGTATTAAAAGAAAATGGCCAGGTAAAAATAGCAGGTGATTACTCGGTAACATTAAACAAAGATATGCATATAGATAAATATCCGATGCCGCGAATTGAGGAAGTCTTCGCGAGAATTGGCGGGGGTGAAAGATACACAAAGATAGACCTTAGTAACGCCTACAATCAATTTGTCCTAAGCGATGAGTCACAGGATCTCACCACCATCAATACCTCGCGCGGGCTTTTCAAATATACGCGCCTTGTGTACGGGTTGGCAAATGCGCCGGCTATATTCCAAAGAACAATGGAATCGTTACTGGCAGGCATAGAAGGTGTTAGTTGTTGGCTTGATGACGTAGCAGTAACAGCACCAACCAAAGAACAGCATTTTCTCAGGCTACGTGAAGTTTTAGGCAGGCTTAATGACGCTGGTTTAAAATTACAGAAAGAAAAATGTGAATTTTTCAAGCCAAGCGTAACATATTTAGGGTACGTCATTGACCAAAACGGGATCAAAACATGTCCAAAAAAGGTAGAAGCTATTATCGATGCCCCACGCCCCACAAACGTGCTCGAGGTGAAACGTTTTCTGGGGATGATAAATTATTACCGACATTTTATACCGAATGCATCTTCAATTCTAAGCCCATTGCACGATCTTCTTCGCAAGGATGTCGGCTGGAGCTGGAGTGAAGTGCATGAGCGGGCATATAATGTGGTCAAGCGCGAGCTGGCGGGAGAGCGGGTGCTGGCACACTTCGAGCCTGGTGCGCGCCTCGTGCTCACCGTGGACGCGAGCCCCAGCGGGTTGGGCGCCGTGCTGGCGCAGGGAGACGAGGGCCGTGAACAACCCCTCGCCTTCGCATCGAGGACTCTCTCTGCTAGCGAAAGAAATTATAGCCAAATTCACAAGGAGGCCGCGGCTATCATTTTTGGTGTGAAACATTTCCACCAATACTTATACGGCCGGGAAGTACCATTCGTACTCCAAACCGACCATAGACCTCTGTTGGCCATTTTTGGAAAAAAGAGCGGAGTTTCTGTAATGGCAGCCTCACGTCTACAGAGATATGCTATTTTCCTATCCGCTTATAATTATGAAATAAAATATTTAACTGGTGAAAATAATGTAGTAGCTGATTATTTCTCGAGAGCGGCTGTAAGTAATACTACGGAGCCAGATAGTTTCGAAGGCGGTACATATTTGAATTTCATGAGTGATGAGATGATGCCGGTATCGTTTGTTGATATAAAAGAGGCAACTTCGTGTGACAGAGTACTGCAAACAGTCATTAAATACATGCGTAATGGATGGCCACGCAAAATCAATTGCAAAGAAATAATGCCGTATTTTAAATGCCAAAGTGATTTAGAGATAGAAAAGGGTTGTCTTCTGCGCGGCCATAGAATTATTATACCGCACGTATTTAGAGACAGAATGATAAGAGAATTGCATAAGGCACATTTGGGCGTAGTAAAGACTAAAAGTCTGGCGCGAAGCAAGATGTGGTGGCCCGGCATCGACGCGGCGATCTCGCTTGCAGTGCTTGGCTGCAGCAGCTGCAGTGCGCTGCGAGCCGCGCCCCCGCGAGCACCCGACGCGCCCTGGCCGCCGGCGCGCGCGCCGTGGGAGCGCGTACACATCGATTATATGCAACTTGCCCAACGCGTCTATCTCGTTCTAGTCGATAGTTATACTAAATGGATAGAGTGTATACACATGTGCAGTGATTTAACTACTAAATCTCTTATACAAAAGTTAAAATACCTATTTTGTACTTTTGGATTGCCTCGCGTTATCGTATCTGACAATGACCCTAAAATATCCAACGATGAGTTTTTGCAATTTTGCAAAATGAACGGCATAAAACATGTAACATCGCCAATCTATCACCCATGTAGCAACGGACAGGCCGAGAATTCTGTTAAAAATTGTAAAAAGATGTTAAAATGCATTTTGTTAGATAATGCAAATGTTACATTAGCACAGATAAATGAGAGATTGTCGAGTTGTTTATTCGAGTACCGCAACAGCGCGCATTGTTCTACTGGTGAGTCACCAGCCAGTTTGATGTTCGGTCGTGAGTTGCGAAGTAAACTAGATCTGATATTACCGCCGAGTAGTGTAGATATAGACATAGGTAGGTTGGACGAAACTAATGAGGTATCAGTATCAGTAGAAAAATGTCGCCGTCAATTCCAAACCAATCAGAAAGTTTGGGTACGTTGTTATGTCTCGCGAAAACCTATTTGGTCAGTAGGTAAAATATTAGCTAAATTAGGAAATAGGATGTATTCAGTAGAAGTGGAGCACCTAGGTATATGTCGTAGGCATATAGACCAGCTGAGAATCTATCATGAACCAGCGGTCACGGCGCCATCAGCGGCACCAGCGATATCGTCGTCTCCCTCCCAACCTTTAGGGTGGCCTACTGCTCAACGTGACGTGTCTTTATCGAGTCAAGCGGGTATTGTAAGATCATCCTTGGAAACATCACACCCTGATCAAGATGATCAGGTAACGGATAATGATGTATTTGAAGAGTGCGTATGCGAATCAGGTGACCGTGATGTTTCCAACGATGGTTGCGGTGACCCGCCGCAGCGAAGTATAGCGGGGGAGGGGAGTGAGGCTCGCGTTGGCGCACATGACGCGCCCCCCCCACCGTCGCCGCCGCTGGCCGCTGCTACTGCAGGTGCGCCGGCGCAGCAGCGGGGTGACGGGCCGTCTGAAAATGTGCATGGTCAAGTGCCTAATCATGCGCAGCGTCATGGTTTAAGACCACGAACTAAGCGCATTAATATATATAAAAAATAAGTTTAGTGTACTAATTAAGTTTTAGTGTTTATTAATGTTTCGTTTGTATTGTTACCAGGTTTCCAAATTGATGTTGGAGGAGTGTAGTGTATGTACATAAGCTAGCTATAACTAGGTAGCCACCTCATACCACAGTGTACGTTGCGCCTCCAGTAATAAACGAGTTCTTGAAGCAGTTGGTCGTTTCTATTACGTATCAAAACGGAACGTTAAATGCTCTCTTATTATAGGCTGTATGACAGTATCTAGATGCCCTAAACCCTAGCGATAATATGGAACAAATCGGGCTGTTCATTCTGTCGTAAATGTCACATATTTGACGTTTTGGATTCCAATTTGAAAAAACGCGCGAAAACAGCAAACTCTTCACTATTTTTGACATTAGCTTTGACGTATTTGACGTTTATTCTTCTACTCGACATGCGCGACGAGTGGTCGTGAACACTAGTTTCAGGCTAATGACTGAAAAATACGATATTTCGGATGTCGAAGGAAAATCAGTAGAAAAGAGCGCTCGCGTGACATAAAAGTCAAGCGAGCGATTCAAAAATAGAGCTCCTGGGCCCTATACCAGTACCACATATAAGTAAAGAAACGGGACAGAGACAAAGATTCATACAACGTGCGTGTCATCATCAGCCCCTGTGTCGCGTACGCGCCACCACCGGATAAAACCGGTTTACGCTCGTCCGGGATGATGACAAACGGAAGGCCTGCACTGCGTAAATCACGTATTGTTTGTTTCATCACCTACCTTATCGAATTGTTCTAAGTGCAATAAACAGCAAATAGTTAAGTGTGAGTTTTAGAATAGTACCTACTTTCATAATTGAAGTAGATGAATACCAGATAATACCTATCGCACAAACCGTGTTATTTAGTTAGGTAGGTAATTGTTATTAGTATTTTATTAGTTATTACCTACATAACTAATTGGGTGAATCTACAAATATTTTGCTGCTTGGTTTCCGAATAGTCATTTGCATTGCATATGTTCACGGCTATATTCCCATAAAGAGGAGCCAGAGCTGCAGGATCACATAAGCAATCCTACAGCCACGTTCAGCAATTTATTTTACTCTCTTTTTCCATCCCTACTAAAATAGGTAGGTAAGTATTTTGCACGCTCCTTCAAAGGATTGTCTCTGCTCCTATTCCCTCCCTACTCATGTGCCTAGAACCACAAAACTCAGAATTACAATTCTACCTAAGATTTTAAAAAATATACGCAAGAGTGTGTACCGCAAAGGGCATGCTATATATTTGCAGAGGAATACTCATATTGACATGTTCTTTAGCCGCGATCCAAGAAAGCTTGTTTGGATCGGCTGCGATTGAGACACGCCGCTGTCTGGACTCACCTTTAATGATAGAACGTCCAGAGTCCTGCCAGCCGGACTTTGCGTACTACCGGTAGGACGCAATGTTTTTTGTTATATGAGGCTTTCTAAGCCTGCTAGCAGGACGCAATTAACTGACATGCATAGTGCATCTCTTTCTGATTCAGCGAGTTTTTGAATCGTGTCGTGTTTCTACGATCAGTATGGCCAAGATGGCGACGAGTATAACACGTGGAGTCCGCGTTCGCGTCAAAGCCACATATTTTGACAAAAATGATGGCCAGAACACCTGGAGTCGCAACCATTTTGGTGATGACTACGATATTAGTTATTGTTGGGGTACTGTAAGAAAAGTGGAAAACAACTATGCGAGGGTATATTGGGAAATTGACAAAAAAATCTCATTGGTGCCCGTTGGAGTTCTAATTGCTGGTATCGAAAATGATAATTTATTGGAAGCAAATACCAATGAAGAACATTGTAAGTACTAATTTAATAATAATTATAGACATAGCTTTACGTTACGTTGCCATTAAAAAAATAGAAGGTCAGCCGCCTGTTCGTTTTCGTTATTTGCATGGGTTGACAACTTTTTTTTGATTGCACATTTTTGATTCGTTACAAAATTTCTTCAAAAATGTACAGTCGAAAACCTAGTAACGATTACAGACTGACTTTGATTTCGCTCGTAATAGTGACGGTTTTCCATATGTGTATGAGTGTTTTTTACATGTTTGTGTGTGTGTTTGTATTCCACTAATATTAGAAACGTGAAAGTATGTATGTATGTATGTTGCTGCTACACGGCTGCGTAACGGCTAAACGGATTTTGATGAGTTTTAGCACGGCGATAGATTACACTCTAGAGACGGACATAGTAGGCTACTTGTTGGCTGAACCGATATCGATGATTATTTTTAAACAACGCGGACGTAGTCGCGGGTACCCAGCTAGCTATATATATGTGTGTGTGTATGTTGGTGTCTGTATGTGTGTGTGTACAAATGATTTTTAAATGTTTCTTCTATTGATCACAATTTTTTTTTCTTTTCAGCATCATCTGATTCGGGTTCTTCATCATCGAGTGAAGATGACGAGACACCTGTTTTAGACCGTCCGACGTATGAGCAGAACAACAAATTCTTCTGCTGAAAATACAACCGTTGTGAAGGGAGTCACCTGGACTTTTCATGAAGCAATACGTGTCGATCAACGACAACAAGGCTATTTCAAACCTACACTGCTAGTACCGCTGGAGCCCGCACGAAGTGTCAAGGATGCATTTTTTATAGTATTTCCCAGAGAGAAACTTAGTTACATAGTCCAGTGTACCAACTCTTCGTTTCCTCCAAGACAGAAACTGTTGAACGAGAAGGAATTATTATTATTTTTTGGTATATTATATGCTATGACTCTTCAAGAACTGCCAGACCGAAGATCCTACTGGAATACGACCTACGATGGAATTTTTCCCCCAGCAAATTTTGGACAAAGATTTGGGATGAGTCGCCAAAGATTTGAGATCATTCTAATGGCACTGCGCTTCACACAACCGTCAGAACTTGATGATACTGACAAATGGCGTAACACCAGAACACTAGTAATGATGGTGAATGATAAATTAAAAGATACCATCCGTCCTGGTTCAAAAATAACTGTAGATGAATCCATGTTCGCTTGGTATGGAAGAGGTGCGTACTTCAAAGACGGGATGCCAGCAGTTATGAAAATTAAAAGAAAACCAAAAGGAGTGGGTTGTGAAGTAAAAACAGCGTGTGATAGTAATACAAACATTATGATCAGAATGGAAATTAATGAGGGTAAAGAAGCAATGGGTATAAAGAAATGGCAAAGAGAATTTGGCGCTGGAACTGCAACTACTTTGAGATTGACAGACCCGTGGCATGGTTCTGGAAGAGTTATAGTTGGAGACTCATGGTTTGCTTCGGTCAAAACAGCTGTGGAGTTATTCAAAGTTGGATTGTATTTCATTGGACTGGTAAAGACAGCACACAGTTTCTATCCCATGACGGAGATGGCTGCAAAGTGTCCGACACACAAGGGGGCATCTGTTGTAAGTACAGCGGAAAAAGATGCAGTACCGCTCATTGCCTGTGCCTGGAAAGACAAAAAAATTCATACATTTGTTGCCACTTGTGAAACGACACTGCCAGGCCTGCCATCACGCAAAAGAAGGTGGGACGATGAAGGAAATTTATTTTTCAGAGAAGTCGCTAGGCCTAAATTAGTCCAGCAATATTTTGATGGTGCTGCAGCTATCGATATTCACAACCACATCAGACAGGACGGATTGGCATTAGAAAAAGCTTGGGGCACACATAAATGGGAACATAGAATATATGCCTCAGTTCTGGGCATTGTAGAAACAAATGCTTATTTGATTTTTAATAATTTCTTCCGCGCCGAACATGACCAGGTGTCTCACAGATGGTTTACTACCAAATTGGTATTAGGTCTGACTGACGCTGATAACCTAATAGAGAATGAGCCGCCACCAAATGAGAACATCGCTCATGGCGGAGAACACATTCTTGAAGCCTTGTCAAAATCGGATGACAGAAAGAGAGTTCAACGCAAATGTATAGTTTGTTCCAGAGTCCACAAGAAACAGCAGAAAGCCAGCTACTATTGCAAGACATGTGGTCCGCGATGTGTTTTATGCTCTCCGCAGACAGGAAGAAACTGCTTCACCTACCACATCACGAGTGGAATCCCTCCATGACGTTATTTTTAATAAATAAAATTGCCACTAAGTTCCTTTCATGTTCTTGTTTATTTTTCTACCCTGTAACCTCTAGAAGCGCCCGCGTCTATTTCTAGATACCTATACCAAAAATACAAAATGTTTGTCACCCCTGCCTTATTCTATTACGCTCGAAAGTCAAGTACTGCTGGAAGGACAGCCTCTGATATCCATATACAGTCCACAAAATATTGCGTACTGCTGGCAGGACGCACGTCCCTAGGATTGTCCTTCCAGAAGCTCCTTCCAGCAGGACCAGGGCTTGGACGTTCTATCATTAAGCTGGGTCCAGACATGTTTTTTGTCCGTGACGTACATTATTTATGTTGCCTACATGAGCATTATTTATGTTGCCTGCATGTACATTATTTATGTTGCCTAAATGTACATTATTTATGTTGCCTACATGTACATTATTTATGTTGCCAACAAATACATTATTTTTGTACATAAGTATTTTTCGTATATATTTATTGCTCATGAAATAACAAATTACAATCCATTAGAAACGACATTTACAAAGGCAAGCTAATCGCTGGTAAGAAATTTCTTCCAGCAAATCTAGGATGGAAACAATAAATATAGCAGTGACAAGTTATTTGTGGAAATACAAGTAACTAAAATAAGTTTTTTTACTAAACTACTAAATATACTTAATTCATGAATACAGTGTATAAAAAAACCTATGTAAGAGAAACATATGTAATCTATGTACGATAAATATAATGCTATAGATATTTATTAGCGTACTGTTGCATTTATAACATTTCAGGATTATTCTGTAACATACCTTTATATACTCACATAGGTTACGCGTTATTTTATGGTAAATAGGGATTGGGAATTGATATTATAATGCTGAGCGGAACAAGCCAATTGATGAAGACAGACAACGAAGTTCATTTCATTGCTTTAATGATGGATGACCGACGAACGACAAAATTTTAATGCATAGCTTATGAGTCTTTTACGTAAAGATATATCTAAAGAAAATTCTAAAAATCATTGACTGGAACTGATAATAATGTACTCTCCGAGGCGTCTGAAATAATGCTTACAGGAATCTTGGAGGATTTTTGGAGGGAAAAATATGAACGGAATTTGTTCCAAATAAGATTAAAAATAGGGATTGTACCAAATCACCTTATGACTAATGTCACTAATGTGGTATATCCTGAGATCAAAATCCGCTTGCTGCTGGTGTCTGCGAAAATGAGCCAAACACTTCCCCCGCATTTCACAATATAGCTGCATGGAATCTGTTTGATTTAACCCCGATAAATCTAACACTGTTCTATAATAATTTTATCGAATCTTAATAATTACGTTAAGTCTTATCTAGATCAATGTGTGTAAATAGTGTCCAAGGTATTATTATTATTATCTGCTTGTTTTGTTCTTTTTAGTGTCCTCAACTGACCTCTCACTCTAACTGACGAACAGCTGAATGGCTGAAGACCTCAACAGTTTATATTTAGGAAGAACGACTCTACGACTGTATGAACGACGACTCTATGAATAAATAAGTAAATAGTGTGTCCTGCAGTCGGAGTTTTTTGTACATATTTTCAATTAAGTACGTTATTTATTTCCTGCTTTGTAGGACAAAATTACGAAAAATCTTTAGATGCTTAGTTTGCACCGAATGTGAATTCATAGCATGTGCAAGATTCATATATATGTATATTTCGACTTTTAAATACCTTTAGTTTGATACCCCACTCGAGGATCTTGAAAAAAAATTTTTTCCTCTGAGCTAAAAATAGCACCTTCGCCGTATGATTTTGGGCTCTCAGACGAAAAAAATCTATTCCTAACTCAAAGTTCTAAAATAATCGTGCTTATTTTATTTGATATCCTAGCCATTCTAATTGATAAATAATACAATTCAATAAATATTCCGTAGTGTAAATTATTCGAAGTTTAATATGAAAAATTACAATAAATGTTATTTGTATATTAAAGTTGTTGTACATTTACATACAGACAAATACTACACACAGGATACCGTGCCGTGGGTACTAGAAGCAGCAAAGTCACACACATGTAAACATCCAAGACCTGGGTTTTTTTTTTATGTATCCCCAGCCGGGGATTGCACCCGTGACCTGTCGCATGGTAGGCAGAGCCACAACCTCAGCAGTCGTCATGTTTTTCATTTGATTATTGTATTATTTCATTCACTTATTTGGTATGTTCTCATTGCTTAGATGAAAAGTTGTATGTGCAACACGAGAACAAAGTTATTTGCATCAAGTGCCTTGAGTCCCTCGCTCACTCATGATTATATCTAAGAATCACTCGCTACGCCCGTGATTCAAATATTGAATCTTTCGATCACTCGGGACTCAAACAAGCACTCGCAGCAAACATGTACTTTGCTCTCTTTTTGCCCAAATAACTATTAGCTCGCACATTTAAGCGAACAAAATCCGCCATTTTCGGCACTTGCGCTATAGAAGAATCTAATAAAGTATCATTTATTAAAATCGGTTTAGCCGTTGGGTAGTTACGAGGCAATCTAGGTACAGTCATACATATTTACTTATAGGTCAAATACATAACCCTCCTTTTTCCGCTGCGATTTAAAAATATGTATATTATATCTCCCTTTTTAAATATTGTATTGGACATTTGAAAATAATTAGCTTACTTTTATATAACTTTCAATGAACGCCAAACATCCAACAAAATCGTTGTGTACAAATTAATATAAAGAACTTAACCGTTACAATTAAGTTCATTGGCACTTCCTTGAATCACAATAAAGCATAATCAATCCTCAAGCCCAGGAGGCACAGACTTTTGTCTTTGTTATTCTCTCACCGAACACAGAACATCTTTGTTTTGCTGCATGTGCCAGTAAACACGGCATGTCGGCGTTGGGTCGCCATATGGCACGTATTTTTTTTAGTTCAGCACCCAATCAGGTCACAGTTCTCATTTTCGAAAGGGCCTGCAGAGTCGAGATTGGAAAAGCAATGTCGTTCTTGTCATGCACCGTCGGCATTCCTGCATTCGTTTCGTGCGACGCGGCTTGCAAATTTTAAATATACGGCGTGGGTTTTGAAATTCGCTACACTACACTATGTGGGATGGATTACTTTGTTGTGACGGATGTATTGAAAGCAAACCGATTTTAATGAAAAAATAAATATTGAATTTTATTCACCGTTTTAAAAGCAGCGCCCATCCGTACATAAATCTGGTAACGATCTGAAGCAAGCAGTTATGAATGAGCGTTTTTAACGTCAACAAGCAGTGCATTTATTTACAAACATTAGCCCCTAGAATCGGCTACTGTGGCAGCCGCGGCGCACATACAAACACTCGAATTAAACACAGACTCCGGCGCACCCTCGTTCATAAATCCGAGATATAGTTTTTATGAATACCCTGATATGGGGTGGAGACTTCCTGTGAGCGCGTGCTGAGAAACGCTTCCTTGTGTTCGCGCCGCACACGTGTGCTTGCAGCGTCCACCTGCACCGCTGCGCTTGCGCCGCGCCCGCCCAAGATCCGTGCGCCGGCGCAGTGCGCAGAGCCGCAGACAACAGCACAGCAGCAGATCCCGCCGCGCAGCCGCTGTGATGTGTCGTGTTGTGTTCCGTTCGTGAACGATTCCCCAAACCCGCGACATGGGTCCGCAGTTTGACTATTGTTTGCGTGCCACTAGTGAGTTTGATTTCTGTTTATATTGCTTGTGTTATTTAGCCGTTCATTAAAATATAGATAGCTAATTATTTTATTTCAAAACCTCTCCGTGCCGGATGCATTCCCGCCCGCCCTGAACTTTTAAACAGACCTATCTGGTAAATCGGACACTACGGTCCACTGTTTCGGATTATTAATAAATTCTTAGAATTTTTGTTAAGGAAATATCCAAGTAAGTAAGTAACAACTAACAAATACTAAGAATACTAATTAATCATCCCGCATCTGTTGTTAATTTCCAACTTCTGCGGAACACCAAAATATTTATAACTTTTGGTCTTGTAAATAATGCTAAAAATAAAGATGGAGATTAGGGAAAATTATAGGTATGGTTCCCTACCTATATTTTATGGTACGTGATTGGTTGGTTCTATGGTGCTTCGGTGGGCGGAATACTAAAAATATCATTAAATGTTACTATGTATGTAGTACTATCAGTGGCAGAACGTCAGTGGGGTCTCTGGAGACCCCATTAAAAAACCCTTGCAGCTAGCATGTGGCGGTAAACCCTTGCCTTTGTTGATGGGAAAAGAACCCTTAAAGTGGGTCTCCACATTTGCTGTTGATCGTCTACATACTATGGGCTATTAGGGATGCCTCCCCGACTCTCAGCCCATCATTTGTGCGCAAGTATCTGAGATAATGCAATATCGATTCAAAAACACATGCGGGCCATCTATTATACTATACGTACGAGTATAACAGATTGTGAGAAAATGGTATTCTATTAATAAAAGCATTATTATTAAGTTTAATCGTGGGAAGAAAAACATATAAGTATTGATTGATACAAATAAAAGGTAAGTAGGTACCGTAGTTCGAAAGAAAGTTTTTTTTGCATTTTATGGTTCAGATATGTCACGAAGTCTTGTAGTCATGACTGATCTGATCGCTGAAGATATTTACCTATGCAATAAAATACTGCATTCCGATTAGCAGTAGCAGCCAGCTTCCGCAGACCTAGGACCCTAATGAATTAGCTTGTTTCGACGTCTTTTCTAGGATCACGCTAGGATTGCTTTCAATAGTTTCAATTCTCGCCTTCCGGTCAGTAGCGAAACTGGGTTGTGGCGGTGCAGTACTCCATACAGACGGAGTCCGCACCGAACAAATGGAGAGGCCGTTATTCCATTGTCGTTATTGGATAATTCCCCTGAGCATCAGTCTTGGTCCCGTGCCCTGCCTGCCCTGTCGTTGGCGATGATCGTCGGTAAATGAAGGAACTGTATCAATCGCCACAGCTTTAAACATGTTGATTTCATGTAAGTAATTAATATGCTTTGTTTCAGATAACCCGTCCTACTTCGCGCTTCCGGACAAAGACGTCCAAGATGGCACCGACACCCAAACAGCAAGTAACGCTGAAGTATGCTCCCGGTCAGCGCCAGGTCGCATCTGGACCGATGGTGCCAGATCCTTGGGCTCTCCAAAGAGAAGGGAGCCCGAAAGCCCTCGCAGAAGGGAGTTCCGTGCCCTCTTGCGTTCCTTATCCGCAAGGGAGCCTGAACAAGCTGAAGCATTTCTCAGAGGGCAGCCGAGACCGGGAGATTGCGCACCAGGCGATATGAGACATACTTCCACTGCTCCAAGAATAAAGTGAGTACAAAATCGCATTTACCTACAAACTAAAAAGGGGATCGCAGTAGGGTGAAACATAAGTTTAAATTTACAGCGATAGACGGTAGCTGGTTGCATGTATGTAATTAATCAACGCCACACACCGCTAACCGCGCTGGGTTGTTTGTGTGTAAAAAAAACAAACCAATGTGTCGTATAGATTGACGGTGTACTTGCCTTTGGCCGCGGCGAGTTGGCGAAAAACAATCTTTAATTACCCGCTATTCGTCAAAGATTAGTAAAAATTATGAGGAGCAGCTTTTCATCTTAAAAACAAAAATTACGAGTACATCATTATTATATTGATTGCTGCTCCTAGCACCGACTGACCAATAATTCTGTCACCAGGAAAGGCAAGATCAGCTCTACAGTGGTAACACCGAACGGCGTACAAGAGCGTGAGGAGGTATTCTACACCATCCCCCTCCAGGGTCGGAGGCGGCACTCCGTCAGCGGGTACCTGACGACGGGGGCAGGGGGGGTGGGGGAGGTGACCGAGGTGCCTAGTGAGGTGCCCCGCATGCCCCCGCCGCGGATACAGCCTGAAGAGGAAGTGAAAAGACGGAGGCCAAAGAACTTTACGTTTAAAGGTAAGTTTAAATTTCTAAGACATTTTCAATTTATTTAAAAAAAATATGTTCGCGTTATGGAGACATTTGATGGCAGTCAAGTAATGGCCACCAAAGAGCCCTTTTATAAAATGATGCACAATCTAGGTAGGTACCTAATATATCAATATTTGACGTGGACGATAGTGATAAAGTGGCTGTAAACATATACTCTTAAGCGGAATGCTGGCATCGAGCATTGCACCCGAGACTATGCCCTCCGACCTGGAAGATAACAGGATGCACCAGAAACCCTTGAATAAACTTTGGCGGCTCTATTGTTGTAATAAAATTGTATCGGCTTTACTGATATATACATGCGCTTGAAAACAAAAGGAAACCGCCATATAATTAAGCACTTCAATCATCATTAACAATGCGGAGCAACGAAACGACTTGAAACTTCTGCTTTGATATGATAAGATTCGTGCTTAAATCTTCCATCCCAAAGACATCCAGGGTTGGCAGATTAACCATCGATAGCTTATCTATCTTAAATAAAACCGTAACGTCCTTCACGATCGAGATATCTGTGAAACGCATCTGGAATACAATGGACTATATTTCTATATTTGCCGCCATGTTTGGCTTTGTGCGATAACGCTTGGAGAATATTTAGACGAGAGCCCAAATGTGTTTGATTAGGTCGTTCGTCGAGGATGGCGTGCGATTATCGTGCGCGTCGCGACAATGCAGTTAGTATGCGAAGAGTGTGCGCGAGCGGCGCTGCCCGACACGCATGCGCAAAGCACCGCGAATCGGCGCGCCTACTTGCCGCACTGCGCTCGGGAAATAATTTGCGCGCATCGAAATTTTAACTCCCGTGAACAATTTTTCTGTGTTGAAGAATCTAGTGCCAGCCATCGGGAATAAGTGAAATGTAAAATGATTAAATTACGAAAATAACGACGACGATCGATTATGTAAATATTCTGGAACAGGACAAAGAAACAATAATGGTTGAAATAAGTAAGTGGTTTTCTTGTTTGATTTGAAATTCGAATTAGCTGGGCAACTGGGCAACAAAGATTTGAAGAGCTTTTAAGCGTTTAAGAGTATTCAGTCGCTTTGACTAAAATCCAAATTAGAGAAACCCTTCATAAATTAATTTTATCAGCTATTTGTGCTCAAATACCAACCTGTATTATATTTGTAAGTATAAATGGGAATATGCTATATATTTTTACATTTAAGCCAAACAAAATGTTTTAAAGTAAACATGTACCCATTTAGGATTATTGTGGGTTTGTTGGTTTACCTTTCAGAACAACATAGTGATGCACAGTTAAAAAAATATGCTTAGAACAAAATTACAAAACTTTACAAAGTTTCACAATCCCATACAAGGCTACCAACGTCAATACCGCATCACAGTCGCGCCTCGTCATGTGTCACAAAGATGTCAAAAACTGAGGACCAAGATGACTGCCGCCGCCCCTGGGGCGATCCATTAGCCATGCAAGTCGCGGCGGAGCGTCGCAGATCTCGGCTGAATAAACATGGAAGCATTTACATGCATCGAGGCAACAATGCGCCCCGCGCCGGGAATCACAATGGGAAGAGAGCCTGGAGACAGACTTGACTCTCTCTCACACTGTCCAGGCAACTTTATGTCGTCCGTAACACGGTTCTTAAATCTCCTCGACAGTTTGTTCGTGTGAAGTTGACACGCATGGAGAATTGAATAGATGTTTGCATTCATTTCGGGCGAGGTCGTGAGTGCTTGTGCGTGCCGTATGCTAGGTTGTCACTCATTTTATGGAATGATATTGGATACATAAAACATTTATTAGGATCAATTGATAAAAACAATAGTAGGTAAGTCAATACCGACCTACCGCTCGTGCCACTAAACAATATTTTGTGCAGGAAAGTACTTACGGAAGTACTATCAATCATAAATCATAAAACAATGAAATAACTACATTCAATTTTATGTCCTATTGTCAAACTAATGTCTTCGGGTATCTTATCATTGCTCCATAATTACGATTCTGTTTACGATCTTGCTGGCGATGGCGTCGCGTCGCGTCGCGTCTGTGTCAGGAGTCAGGACGACGACATATTATCATCGCTTGACCGGATTCAAGGCTAGTGTTAGGCGCTTTAGGTACATATTACAACATGTACATTTTAATAGCTAATCTAGGTACATTTGTTTGTTATTAATGTCTTACTTATGATGCATCACGCAAGGTTCAGTAATATATTTTAATAAAGGTTTCTAGACGTAAGGCACATAAAGCGTTGAATTTTCAATAGGTCTACCTGCCTATTAAGTAAGTATTAAATTTTATTTGGGTAGCATTTCTAAGATTTTATGACAATGTGCCGCTTCAAAAAAGAGTAAATAAGCAACTGAAACTGAGAAATTTATGATTTATTAGTAGGAGACGTTACAAGTCTGTTGAAAAACGAAGCAGCTTTATTTTGATACCGTGAATCATAATCGGCTGAGCGACTGCGCGCGCCTATAGGCAGAGATTAATAAAGCTATAGGTAAACAAGTACGCAACATGCCGCCCTATGTGATCTAAATTTTTTTGAATCCAAGAATCCATTACTCCGTAACAAAATAATTTACCCAACGCCTATTTTTAGCAGGCGCTTACTAATTCGTTGAATCCATTACGCTTAACTCGAGTCATAGTTCATCCCACATCCTCTCACGAGTTCGTTGAAAACTTTCGTTAACAATGTCAATAAGCCGTTTCCCGTATCTGTAAACTGGCCGTAAATTCAACTAGTTAGCTAGCTAGTTGCCCTACTTAGTTGATAGTGTGAAAACGTAACAACAGTGTTGAAGTTTAAACATCAGAGGGTTCGCAGACGAAAAACGGGTGGAGAAAACAGTCTCGAATTATCTGGAACATCAAAGGCTATTGGAAACTCTTGGTGAGGAACCACAAGCGGTGTTGTGTAGCGTTGGGTTCGTGTGTCGAGTGAGGCAACACCTCTTCTGCTCCACTTTACGTTTTAAAAACGCAGACGCTCGCATATCCGCTTCTTCGAGATTCGAGGGGGGTTATAAATAGGTTTAAAGTGTAATGCTTGGAGCTCGGTATCATAATATAACGCTAACCCGTTCATAATAACAATAACTTAGGTATATCCTTATAGTTAACATTATATTATTATCCAAGTATGTAGACACGTGTGTTGCACTCTATACCTACGCAAAATTCTCTCACCTCACTAGTTCTCAAACTGCAAAGGGAAACAACCACTTCGGTTACTAAGTTGTAAAATTATCGTCACCGGTAATAAAACCACGGAAACTATGAAAGCATCGATACCGTACCAATGCAACGGATGCATTTTATTAGGTCCTTGTAAACATGATCAAATGGCTCGGCAAGTACCGTTGCAATACGAAATACGTGCTATAAGGGCGTACGCACTAATCGCGCATAGTTATTCCGGGCCATGTGATAGACGTTTCTCTATTTAGGAAACGGATATGACTTTAGGCCGGGGTTCTATTTAGCTGGAGGTGGGCACGTATAAATCTGGATGCGTTTGAGCTTCCGGCGACGCGCTGCATGCTGCATAGCATATTTTGTAAGCAACCGAATCGAACACGCGTCGTTTGTAGTTAATAAAAAAAGTCGGCGGATGTCTTGTCTTTGGTGAAGCTTTTATTTTTGATGTTATTCTGTGTTTAGAAACGTTTGGAAGTTTCTTTATTACACGATTTTGTTGGAGTGACATGTAAAGCACTCGTAGGTGATCCGATGAACTTCACGATGAGCCAAGATATAGCTGAACACCTTTATAAGTTATATGTATATTGGCTGTGAAAGAGTCCTACATTGTACAAGTCGCTTATCTCCCAATGAATAAAAGTAGGTATTCATAATTTAAACTGTATCTGCCTAAAGAGATACCACCCACGAAGCTAATGAATATTCCAAACTTAGATTTGCATCCATTACAATCATGAATCGAAGTATACTATTAAAATTAATTGATCTCAAGTGGGCTCTAAGAAAGCAGACAGGATATGCGTACTCAGGGGTGAACTCTATACGACTTAAGCTAGATGTTAAGATCATTTTTGTATAATACCGACCTATAGAATACAGCCCCTTTTGTGACTATTCTAATGAAGTAATCACAACTTCGAACATTTTAAATATAACTATATTTTTGAATGCAGGAAATATGAGAACATAATACTCCATCTTCCCGCAAACAAATTGTCCTTAATTAAGTATACCGTCTTTATGAGGTTGCTTACAATTGGGGTCTAGGGCGGATCCCAACGGGATATAGACAGATGGTCGGATGTCTTTCATTCCTTATTGTTCGTAAGGTCCAGATGCGCCTACGCATGTTCTTGGGAGATATTTGAAATGTTGGATATATATTTTTACATCGCTTCTAAACCCCACCGCCAGTTTTGGCACACCAACTACAAATAATACCATCATTCTATTGAAAGTCGACTCAAACATATTATAGAACCCCGAAAATACCGCATCTAAGACTTGTAATATGGTGTTTGCAATTCCATGAACTTCGATCAGGCAACGACCCCTCTAGAATGAACGACATCCTTCATGCCCGATGATCCCTACACACAACATATTCTTTCAATAATATTATGTTCGGACCCCGTATTATGTGATTGCTCGTATCGTCTTGCCTACACACAACATATTCTTTCAATAATATTATGTTCGGACCCCGTATTATGTGATTGCTCGCATCGTCTTGCCTTGAGCAGCTCAGAAAGGTCTTTGTTTTAAGCATGTAGATATTTTTAAAACTTTATAATTTATAAGAAGTATTCTTTCTTCTTGTATATTTACGTATCTATGTTTATGTATCTATGTATCTAGCTAGAAACCTATGTAGAATCTTATTTTGTATGCAATGTCCAAAGACTCAAAGCATAAAACTAAAAATATCAGGAGTTGAAAAACTGCAAGAACCGGGTGAATACGAAAACCTTGTTGTGGGTTTTTATAAGCTTTTTGACTCTCAGCGACAAAACACCAAACATCTGTTCCGATAAGTACCGCACAGTGATTCCACAAGAAACCAAACTGCCAAAAAAAACTCATACCCCAACGTTGATGGATGTATTTGGCACACGCGTTTATATGTCGTACTATTAATTACTATGTGGCTTATGTAAGTAATTAGTTGTTTTTTGTCTTTCAGAGATGGAGGACATCGCTATATTGGCTAGTTCGGGGTCGCCGGAGAGTGCTTTGTGGTCCGACTATCTCGTCGCCAGCTTCGATAAGATTATGTCGCAGAGAGCGAGACATCACTACAGGTGAGAAAAGAGACACTTTTTGAAAAAACTTACTATATTATAACTTCTGTTCGCTATTTGAGTCGGTAGAATAAATATATAAATAATAATATTTCCCTACTGGTCGGTTATATCACGGCAATAGACATAACTGGCAGTGAAAGTGTTAACATAAATTAATAGTGCGAATACAAGATCGAGCCGGATAAATACTTTCTAAACCTACCTAGAATAAGTAAGTATAAAAAATATTATGTACTAAAATATAACTCCTTGTTCCCAGGGTTACCCCTATGACAGTGGAAGACCTCATCACAGCCGACGCCCAGGATTCACAGGAGAAGACGAGCAAACTCGCCAAGTCGCAGCTTCAGATCGTGATTCTCTGCCCCAAGTTCTGCGCTAAGATGACTGACCTGAAGAGGGAGATGCATCTGGACAACCTGCTAAAGGCTGACAAGGTCCTGGTGATGCTGTTGGGCGTCGAGAGGAATGATGTGGTGGCTAATAACTCAGCAGGTTGGTATTTCCATGAGCTATTGACTTTTCACTAATTATTCAAATACTTATTTAGTTTTCTTGGTTCAAAATTACACTAGATTTTGAGCCTGATGATGATTTCTTATTACACCAGGCTCCGCATTTTCCTGGACGTGTCCGTCCGTTTGTCCTCATGCACTATGGGTTTAAAATGATCCACCTGACAACCTACAAAAGAACACATACCGACCCTAAACTTTTCGCCTTTATCCAACCTTCCTCAGAATACCAAGGCATGGACCAATGGCAGATGATGTCCGTCAAAGAGAAGGATACCACCTTCGTGGACACATTCCTAACAGCTGCAGTAGGCATCCTGAGGACCAAGGACTGTAAGGACACGGCGACTGATCGTACCAGCTTCTCTATTGTACCTAAGAAGGTCAAAATTGTAAGTAATTTTAGTAAATGACTACATTAACATCTGGAACTAAATAGGCTCATCAGCCCCGTTTAATATTGTTTGGAACTTTGTCAAGCCAAAGAACAGAATAAAATAAAACAAAAATAATGTTATGTCTCCAACTAAGTACTTTAAAATACTTGGTGATATTTTATCGGTGAGTAGGAATTGATGGCCAAACTCTGGATAGGGAGAGTATGTGATAAGGATATCTCAAACATTGGAAATTCCCTTCACAACAATACATCATTGGTTCAATAACTAATGATAAAGTAATAAATTAAATTTACACTTATTAATTATCACAATTATTTTTTAAAGATATAAGCGCATGTCAAAGACAAGGCACATGATTCATAACAAAGTCCTTAAAAACTTTCCTCAACCCATCTAAGGTCACCGACCTTTTTTTTTTTCATATTTGAGTTAAGTGGTAAACAAACAAATTTCACGAAGTTCCGAAAAAATCACGCAATTTCGATTACCGCAATATGTTATAGAAACTAGTTGGAACACTCGCGCACTGATCGCCACTCATAACTTCTTTTAATCGTCCTATTTTAGGCAAAGACGTATTTTGAGGAAATTCCTGCACGCACACCGATTGTCGGAGCGTCCGTCATACTAATTCCGCCATTGTTGTTTACTACTTAGCTCAAGTATACGAACACCTACTGTAAAGATTAAGTACCTGTATAACCATAAAAAATCTCAAAATATGATTGTATCTGTAACAGGGCCAGAGCAGGGTGATAGCCCTGTTGAACGACCCTATCAGAGAAGAGGACAGTATAAAGATAATGGTCGATAAGAAGGGAGAGGTCATAAACATACCGACCTATAAGAAGAGGAACCCTTACACACTGCAGTTTGATATACCGGGTATGTTCGTATAACAAAAACAAAGCGTGTTGTATATACCTACTTGACTGGCACTGATTAGTTATGTTAACTTTGATACTGTAATGTAAAGGCTCATGGAATCTTTGACTCAAGCCTGATTTACAGTAGCGAGTTAATTTACGTAGTGGATCTTAGGCATTGGATCCGTTTAGATCCGGTAGGCGGTGGATGCGGGAGGCTCAGGACGTAGATGTAGGTAGATGGCGCGATAAAGAAGAGGCCTGTACCCCGCAGTGAGTGAATGAGGGCTGAATGATGATGATACATATCGCCACGCCAGAGAGGCAGAGTGCCACAGTTGCGCCCACTTTTGGCCAATAAGAGGCCAGCTCATAGCCTCCGCTCTGGAGATAAGAATTTAAATGACCATGATGTAAATAATCGTAAGGTAGAGGCCATGCCAGGATTCTTGGCCCGTGAGCGAGATCTCACCTCTCTCGCGCCCCTGTATGCATCTCTCTTGTACCCATACGCCGCTACTCCCTCCAGGCGGCATTCAGAGGCCAAGAAACTTTGCGCGGGCTGTAACCTTTTTATATCTATAGCCGCGGCGATGGGCCTCCTGTCACGAAAAATGGAGCATTCAATATCTGGCTATACGCAGGCGCAAATGGACGCAAGAGGGTGCTTCTTCCGGCCTGAATAGCGCCGTGACGCTAAAAAGGCGTACATTCACTATGAAACCGATTTGATCAGAGCAACTTTATTTTTCACTTCTCCATACAAATCAGCTGACCGCCCGGCCCCTATTGTATGGAATGAAAAAATAAGTTGCTGCTCTGATCAAATCGGTTTCATTGTGAAATTTGTAATGAATGTCCCTAACAACTCCTTAAAAAAATACACCTTTCTGTTCCACATTTGATTTTGTAATACCACAATACAACTTTGTCCCACAGAATCATGTCTAGAGACCTCGATGCTAGTCTGGGTGCGCGTGAGCAAGAACGGCCAGTCGCTGGGGCGGCGGCAGATCAAGTGCGAGAGCCGGCTGCGGGAGCTTGACCAGTTGCTCAGGGCATCTGATCATCCCTTAGAGTTTATGTGCCAGGTGAGGCGGTGTGGAGAGACGGTGACATTGCGAGGAAGTTTACAGGAAAGTACTTGCCCATCAGCGACCTGCTTGTGTCCCTCGAGTAGTGCTAACGGTAACGAGTAAAAAATATTGTTTGTCGAACGAAAATCGATCGGGTTCGTGATAGAGAACCTAGCCAAATTGTGATCTAATAACTATAAATTTCAAAATTAAAACACATAATAATTGAACCTGAGGAATCCTTCATTACTCCATGGCTGCGGCGATGGGCTAGCCTACAATGAAATACATAAATTTAACCTTAAGTCGAAATTTGGCTGACTTGTTTCCTTGTTAAGTTGATAACTTTCATTACACTGATATGGTTTTAATAAAACATAGCTAAGAATCATCGACGGGAAGTCTACTACCATTTACAGAAACCCGCAATAAAATCCGTCCACCCGTTTGAGCGCTAGATTGCTGACACACTGTGCTGCGCACAGACAGATAGATGTCTGTGTCGTAGCCTCTGTGCAGGGCAAAGGCGCTTCAAACTTATGACAACCCCCTTTTTCGTCGTCGGGGGATAAAAATAAGAATGTATTCCGCCCTGATTGTAAGGGATGTCAAAAGCACGTTTCTATTGTGTTGTTACTTCCAGACCCTAGGGTTCAAGGCGACCTGCAAAGATCAGCTGGACAGCTGGATGCTGAGCGCCTTCCAAAAGAACATACCGCCTAACTTCAACCTGCTGTCCTCTCCAGAACAATACAACCCCAAGTCTGATGTCTCAAGTAAGTACCAGTTTGTTTTATTCCCAACTTTGCATACCTACAACTAAGCAAATAATACATATTTCACACCAAAATTATATTCCTAACTTATCACTCATTTAAATGTTTGCTCCTTTTACCAACACATATAACATAATAGGTTACCCTTTATTACCTCGTTCAATGGAAAAGCGAATCTAAATTGGCATCTTGCAGTGATAGACAACAAAATGACAAAATTAACAATAACAACAACAACGAAGTAACAACATTCATAACATCGAGACAGCGTGAGACTAAATCCAGACAGATTACGTTTTTTTAAAGCAGTACGGCCATGTGTGAGTATAGGCAGCAATATTGTGCAAGTGAGAAACCAAGATAATAGACCCCATTTTGGATTCGTTTCTCCATTCAACGAGGTAAGTAGTTACTAAAATGTTAACGAGAAATTAAAAAGATTTTACATGCATTTTGTATCCGAGAGCGAATTGTGAGTTGAATAAAATTGACTTTACTATCACGTTGCCGTAAATAGCCAGTTTTGTATAGAAAAGTCACGTGACTCGCGATCTTGCGACTCACTGGCCACGTGACATATCTATAGAAAACTGGCGTTTTACGACAACGCGATAATAAAGTAAATTTTATTGCAGTCACACTTCGCCCACTGGAATCGATGGCAATTGACGATTATATGCGACAATTTTTAGCCCACGAACAATTCAATATCCCAATCCTTTCCTCACCAGGCGGAGAGGAATACCCCACCTTGCTGCACTGGGCGGCCCGATTCGGCTTGGAGCGGCTCTGCTGGCAACTCCTCGAGTGTCCGGGGGGCGGTGCCGCATCAGCCCTGAGGAACGTGCGTCATCTCACCCCGGCTGAGCTCGCCAGGGAGAACCGATATGACAAACTTGCTGATGTGTTGGCGTCGCACCTTGTACGTTTACATTTTGATGCATGTCTTCATTTTCGATGCCATTCGAGATTTTCGGCCGCTCGAGGTTTTTTAATTAATTACTTAAGTTATGAGTTAAAAGCTAACTTATGCTTCTGTTTAAGTTCGTTAGCTTCGTAAAGAGCATGGGTGATACTTGTTTGTTAACTACTCACATGATTCATGGATTTACGAAATTCCACAGCAAATGAACGAGTTCTCCAACATGTATTACTATCTGAAAAACATGACCGAGACCAACGACGAAGTAGACGCCAAAGATAAGAAAATACAAAACGAATTGAGAATAATTGAGTCCCAAGATACAGTGGACGCGCCAAGAGATGACGTAGCCAAAGAACTAACCAAAGATGAACCCTCAACTGATCCATTCAGCGAAGTTTGCACGCAGAACTTGGAAGAAGAGCTCGAGAAGGAAAGCGAAAAGAAACAGCGACCCTCATTAAAACTCCCGAGCCCAAAAGACCAACTTTACCAAAATGACTTCTCATTCCACACTGTGGACAGAAGACAACAGGCAATCGAACACGACTACCTCGTCCAACCTTCAAATATCAAAGTCGAAACAGTCGAAAGCCCAAAGTTCAGGTGTAATAACCTTTATGCCAACAGCTCGCGACTCTTTACACAATCCGATATATTCCTCTACTCCCCCACCGAAGAATCTAAAACTTTTCACATGGATACTCCCACTAGTGATATATGCCAAATAAATTTGAACACCAAAGATTTTCGAAGCAGTGGTAGCGTCAAGTCAGGAAAAGAAAGTTATCCACTTACAGGCCAGGAAGAGCTGGCCGAAATCATCAACGATTTCAAAAACAACGTCTTCACAATATCAGAAGTTGAAAAGTTGGTGATGGAGTGGAAGAATAGAAACGAAACGCAACAGTCGATGAAGGAGAAACAGGAGCAGTTGAACAAAATGAGAGAAGAGTACGACAAGATACAGGAAAAGTTAAAAGATAAGATGAAACGCCCGACTCCGTTCGAAAGAGTGAAGAAAATGTTTTCCAAAACTAAACACAAACGTAAGTTTCTACAATTTAGTTTTGAGCATCAGTAAAATAGCTGACATCGACGTTTATATTTTTTCTTGTCTCCAGATGCTGAAAATAGTAATGGATCGATTGAAAAAAGAAATGGAAGTACTAGACCAAATAGCAGTCTCAGCGAAAGTAAGTTTGGACAACTTTTTCTGAAATTTTCTTGATTCTATTATTATAAAGAACAGTTTCCCATAACCAGGTTCATCATCATCAGGGCGTCTCAGCACTGTCAGTGGGGGGAGCGTGGGTGAAACAAACAGCGTCCAATCAGAAATGGATGATAAAGCCAGATCTATTGTGAGTATCATCATTTCGAACATGTTAAAGATGGAAAAGCAAAAAATCGTGATTTATAAAAAACAGTAGTATATTTGGAAAACGTTAGGACCATCGACGGACAATAGTGTTCTGAATTTCTGATGTCGACGTATTCAAGACTTGGAAATGAAAGGTCTTTTTTAAATTATTTTTAAAAATGTTAAGCTAAATTTTTTAAATGCTAGTATTCCAATGTACACAAACAAACAAACACAGCCTCACGCCCAATACACATGGGGTGTGAGAGGAACTCCACCAATATTACTCATAAGTACACTCGGCGCCACGAATAAAGAGCTCTCGGAGAAACTGGCGGGGATTACTGCGCATGTGTACAGTCGCGGCATAATTCCGAAGTGCGTTTTTAGGGTTAGTGTGAAGGAATGAGTGTTCAGGACTTTCTTCACTTCTATTTTTTCTCTGTTTGATATTTTGTTGATTGGGATATTAGCCGATGTAAATAATGGACTTTGTGTCAAATAAACTATAGGTACTCTCTATTGACAACATTTGTTAACGTCAAGGTTGAAACCTATATATAAATAACCCCCTAGCATAGAATGCCCCTAGTCACTAGGGCCTAGTGAATATAGATACTTGTAGTAATAGTCCTGCACACTCTTTTCTTCCCGCTGACTAATAATTTGTAACAATTAAACCACAATTAAGTTTTTCATCAGACTTCTTCATCAGTATTTCATCAGACTCTTTTTTGATATAACAGTTCACATCGTAAACCATTTTTCTAGCTTGCCTAGTCAGTACTTTATTTTTCGGCATTTTCGACCGGGGCGAAAGATAACGTTGGGTAATATTGTATGCGACTGTACTCAAGAAGCTTCGAGACGTGCTTTCGGTGCGGGCATCGGGAAGCGACTGATCAACGAATCAGGTGCCGGCGCTGACTACCGCCCCCGTCGCTCCTCACTTCCCCGCGCCAAACACTTGTGAAAAGTGACTACTGCGCATTCAAGGACAAAGCTCTTTAGTCGTGGCGCCGAGTATACCTGATGTTGATGCAAGGATGATTTGATACGATGAACTATGAGTAGAACAATTATTTATAAGTATTTTTACGTGAGTTAGTAATCCTTATATCCTATGAGGGTAATCATCATAAAGTATTGAACTGTTCTTATTATTGTTGGATAATAACTTCATTCTGTCTAGTTTAGGGGGACATAGGATCGGTCAGTGGCTCTGTGGCAAAAAGTTCACTTTTAATTTAAATTGTGTTAGGGGTTGAATTTCGGTCGACCGGCTCTTTTATTTGTGTCAAGTTTATTAACTCGAAATACAGAGAGTGGTAAATATCGTTCACTCTTGGCGTCTGAGATTGTCAATAAAGCAGGGTAATCAGTATGTCGGCGGCACTTTATAGAATTGGGAAAATTAATGAAAATATATCGTATAATCGAAATAAACAAAGCTCTTTAGTCGTGGCGCCGAGTATACATTCGATTAAGTTCTCAAACATCTCAGGTATAATTAACAATGTAAGTATTGTTTCCTTCAGATATCGGCGTCTACGCTGACAATGCACTCAGCGAGCAGCGACATTGAAAGCAAGATCGACGACTACCTCGTCCCGCCGCCGCCGCGCCCGCTCAACGGAGGGCCTGTGCTGACCAGCTTCGGACACCCCAGGCACGACCAGTTGGGGAGGTGAGTCATTGTTGTTACAAGCTGAACCGACAGACGACGTTCTGTCAATAGCCATACATAAGGTTCGCTACCAAGCCATCTATTGATACAACCATGAACAATTCGATAGTTTGGCTGCTCCGTTTCCCGAGACTTCAACGAATCGTTTAAATAAAAGTCATAGAGATTCATTTTTATATAGATTTAAACCAAGAAATACGGGATGTATTTCCCGTATCCCAATCCGTTAACACGAAACTGACTATCACAAGACTGACTACCAACAGAGACTCAATCTCCAAGTAGTGCATATGAAAAGGAATAAGCAGGGCAGGACAGCATAATGGGAATCGGCCGGCTCAGATATTTCCCTTTATTAACTTTACTTTACTTTACACTCTTCGGACATAAAGGCTCTCCAGTCTCCAATGGGTCCTCAATCTGGCACTCTTTAGATTCGACACTATACTAACCTTAAAATACAATCCTGCTAGGTGTATTCTCCTCTCAGACAGAACAGACGTCAGCTGCATAAACATCTAAAAAGATGGTAAGGCCAATGTTGGCTGCCCCTGCCCCGCGCCCCGCGGCACAGTGTTTTCCCCCCAAAACAGTGACATCCCCAGTTTATTGCTTTTATGGATTCAGCTATGTGTTTAAATGACACGAGTAGAACTCCCTGGAGACCAATGTGCTCAATTTTTTTTTAGAAATCTGAAAGGTTTCGTCACCTTGGAACGAAAAAAAATCCCCGGGAAAACCTATGAGGGGCTGAACGTTCGTTGTGTCATGGGCGTTTAGAGCTATTTGAGGCACATGCTGTTAATTTGTTGAAACTCTGCATAATAACGAAGCATTTTTTTTTTGTTTTTATTTATTATTATTTTTTCTACTTCGAAGTAGAACTTCTAGCTACAACACAGCCATTCTTTATCATGACAAGCAATTACGACAAAAGTTGCAAGTTCTAATACTACTATTTTTCAGAGAAAATTATTAAAAAATGTAGATCAGGATTATCACTCAAATTGACCTTCGATTTTATAAAATTGTTTGAGGGAAAAAATTGCAGATTTTTTTTTTACATCAAAATGGATTAATTAGCTATTTAAACGTATTATAAGAGCAAATACAGCCTATATTATAGTAGTTTATCTACACACGTATCATAAACCCTCTTTACTGCGTCCAAAAACCGCACGTTACGACCAGCATAAGGATATACTAATTGGTAAAAACTCATTTGTTATTACCACAGTCATAATGCATCAATATTTCACATTTTATGACATTCAAATTTCGAACGCTGACGCCCGCGTGCTGCCCCTAGTTTTTCTGTGAAGTCGGTACTACTGAACAAGCTAAACAAGTGCAGAGCAATTATCAATGCCACAATGCCGGTCGAACATGCAATACTAATAAATGGTCATACCTTCCTCGACAGCCTGTGCGTGTGATTATTAATATCTATCACAATGAGTCAATTCTTAATAGCTCTGAAGTATAAATACAATGAGTTTGTCAAGAAAACATTACAACCCGTGGAAAAGTGCCAGTGTATATTGTACATCGAACCATATTACCACAGATACATATTACTGCGGCAGAGTGTATAGATGTGGAAATGTGCGATGAACACAAGATTCTGAAGTCTGAAGAGACTACAGTGGGCCGCTTACCATTTTAAGAAAAAACAACGATTAAAAAGGCGTGTCACTCGACGTACTTGCAGCGTCGAGTTGAACTGGTAAAGAGGGTTTATGGTATGTGTGTAGATAAAAATACATTGGATTTCGTAACGCCACCAACCAGCTTCATTACAGTTTTTGACTTATTCTTGAAATGTTGCAACTGTACCACATTTTTTAACATATATATAAGTATGTGTCTACTCTTTTTTAATACCTACCGCTCTCGCTAAGATCTGCAGTTGATTATCAATTTTGAAAGAAATGCAATTCCAATGAACGGTTACTTGTGGCGCGGGAAGGGGTCCACCCTCTTAAGGTTTTTACTAAAACCCCGCGTCAAAACCAGTAACTCGGAGGAGAGGCACTCACCTCCCCACGTGCCCTGTTTGTGCAGATTATTTATGAACTCAGTGAAAGCTTCTTCGTTTGGTGCGTGGATAGTTGCTGTTATCTTCCACGTTTCTGGCTAAGTCGCTTCTGATGTGCATATGGTTGAATATAAATTTGTCAGTACCGGATTTTAAGGAACAGAACCCAAACAAAATCTACTCATACTTCTTCAACATTATTCAGACAGAATTCAATAAAGTTTTTAAATTAAAGAAAGTCAGTGACTACCACGTTAAATCGAAATTTAATGCCTGGGCAACGTTTGGAATTCGTAAAAGTAGAGTTATCTTGTATGACCTTTATGATCAAAAAACCTATAACTTTGATCGAAAATTTCATGACTATGTTAAAAAATATTCCAAAACTTTCAAGTTGGTTTGTAGGACTGCAAAAACTTTACACATTAATAGAAAAATTGAAAAATTCAAATAATAGAATGAAAACAATTTGGCAAATAATAAACCGTGAAGCTGGCAAAGTTATACCAAGGGACAATGATTTCTGCCTAAAGATAGGTGATGATGTTGTTAAATCCAGCGATGATGTTGCTCGAGCTTTTGAAACATTCTTCACCAATGTACCCCTACTCACAACAGATCGTCTAAATTCATCTCCATATGAAGCAGAGACTTTATTAAAAAAAAACACGAGCGTCAGTAAGGTATATTTTAAATTTCATCATGTATATCCCCAGGACATTGTCAAAACGTTTAAATTACTTAACTTGAAAAATACGGAAGACCTATGGGGTACTTCTAGTTATAGCCCCACATTTAGCTTATATATTTTTTATTTTTTTTTATTTTTTTTATTTTGTTCATCACATAACAATACAATAGTTAAAAAAAATAAACTAGACGCGCTTTAAACCTATTTGAGGTTTATGCTTGCACGAATGAGTCGCATTACAGCATTATAAAGTCATTCACTTGATCCCAATATATAGTGTTTTTTTAATAAATGTTTACAGGTCTTGTAGTTCTTTAAGATACTGTTTTGCAATGTTTGCGGAAGCCTGTTTAATATGTTGGGTAGCGTATATTTCCACGTCCTTTTACCATATTCATTATTATATTTAGGTAGAACAAACATTGGTGTACTGTTTAGTTTGCGCAGTTTACTATGCCTAACTCTAGCAGTTAGGGACTCAATGTGATGGTATTCCTCAAGTACTATTTGGTAATTAATTTTATTGTAAGCTGACATAGTTCTGCAGTGCTTCAACAACCCTATTTCATCTTCTTTATATTTGTTTATTAAATATTTTGGGATAATTGTTTTAAGTATGCTTAGTTGAAGTTTATATATTAAGTCAATGTTAGTTTTATATGTTCGACCATAACTACTGAGTCCATAACCTATTATTGATTCACCTAATGATAAGTACAACATTCTTAGTATATTATAAGGTAATTTAAATTTAAGGATAGAAAATTTAGCACGAAGTGATCTCAATTTGTTACATATGTATTCTACCTGAGGTTTCCAATTAAGATGTTTATCAATGATGAGGCCCAGATAAGTATGCTGACTCACTAGTTCAAGTTTTTCACAGCTACATGAGACAGGCTGGTCATGCAAACATTGGTGGCTATGTGATACTACAGTTGGATCAGTAAGACATTTTATGTAGGGTGATCTTATATGCAAAAGTTTTGTTTTATTGGCATTAATAACAAGACCCATATCGTGTGCCCATTTGCATAGTAAGTCATAATTGTTTTGCATAATTCTCTGCGCCTCAAAAATTCAATAAATGTGTTGACGATGGGGCTTTCCCAGACCTCATGAAAACAGTAAACTGATACCTCTCTTCAAATCGGGAGATAAGGGTGATCCTTCAAATTTCAGACCAATATCTGTTCTTCCAACACTAAGTAAAATATTTGAAAAGATTATACTCAATCAAATGCTCTCACACTTCAACCGTACAAAAGAACTCCACGCCAAACAATACGGTTTCACTAGGGGTAAATCGACTACGGATGCAGGTATTATTCTGCATCCTTATATCTCATATTTATTCTGCATGGGAGGCCGCACAGGATGCTATCGGAGTTTTTTGCGACCTGTCGAAGGCGTTTGATTGTGTTGATCATAATACGCTATTAATTAAATTAAATCATTACGGAGTTCGAAATAAAGCGTTGGATCTACTAAGATCATACCTAAGCAATAGAATTCAAAACGCGTTTTTAACGGCGTTAAATCTGATGGATCGGGTGTAAAGATTGGCGTTCCACAAGGTTCCATATTAGGTCCTTTCTTGTTCCTGGTATATATTAACGATCTGCTTTCATGGTGGAGAAATTAACTGACATAGTGTTATTTGCTGAAGATGCTTCAATGGTCTTCAAAATTGAAAGACAAAAAGCAGCTTTGATGATGTTAATGGTGTATTGTCTTTAACCTTGAATTGGTTCACAGTTAATAATTTATTGTTAAACGCTGGTAAAACCAAGTGTATCAAATTCTCACTTCCAAATGTCAGGCAAGTTGAGACCAGTTTAGTGTTAGACAACAGCACGTTAGAATTAGTAAATGATAGGTGTCGCTCGCTGCCGGCCTGTCACTCCGTGGGTCAGACGTGCACCTGGCCTCGACTTCTAGGGCTTGCGCAGATGGGGAGCCTAATCGGATCGCGCACATTCCCTGGGTATTCACCACACTTGACCGCAGTGATATCACCACAATCACCGAAACACGCGGAAATGACCTACACTTCTATATAGGTCTTCACAGATAGGGTGCCTAGGCGGATCGCGCACATTCCCTGGGTATCCGCTACAGTCGACCGCGCTGATATCACCGCAATCACCGAAACGGGCGGTATTGCGCCTATAAGCCAGGCTCGTTTTCGGGCGGCCGGAGACAGAACATTGGCGCGCGGCGGGGCTGAAAACTATTGTTTGATTAAATGCGTTTACGAGATCTCGGGGGTGGATGGGCACTAAAGACACGTACGTTCGGTCTGGCAACACAAACGCCACTCTCAAAGTAAAAAATAAAAACAATTATCTATAAAAATCAATATTGCTTCGTTATAATGCAGAGTTTCAACAAATAAACAGCTCCTAAACATGTGACTCAAATAGCTCTAAACACCAATGACACAACGAACATTCAGCGCCTCATATTTTTTTAAAGGTTTTTTTTAGATTCCAAATCACAATTTTTTTTTATATAAAAAGCAACTTGGAACTTTGGACAGAACAGAACCCATTAAAGCAATAAACTGAGGATGTCACTTTTTTGGGGCAAAAAAAACCCGCAGTCACAGGTCTACAGAACGCGACCGACGTCCTAATAATTAATACACTCGCGATTACTATATCTTTGCTATAACCCTATTGAATCTACAGTCCACTCTTTTACTCATATCCCAAGTCAGGATCCTTAACCAGCCTTAGCCAATGATGGTGATGATCAACAATTCACGCATCTTCCAGAAACCACATGGCGACGATCGTAGAGCGCGAGACGTCGGCATCCCACGAGCGGCTGGACTGCGACACCGACAAGAGTACCCACGTCCTACTGAGCTACCCACGGGACCGGCGCGACCAGGCCCACATGTACATGAACATATCCGCCACGCACACCTAGACGCTGTTTACTATACTAGCCGTTCGCTTCGCGTTTGCCGTTACCACGCCGCACTAGCAATCATGAATTGATTTCATTTTTGCTTTCATTTTCACGTATTATCGTGTCGCATAGACCACGAGCATAGTAAAACAATAACTCCTTCTTTTACTTGGAAAGGGAAGTGAGACTGACGGATAGCTCTGTCCCTTACATCGAAGTGTCACAATGGCATTCAGGACGTCACTTCCGCTGACGGGTGTTTTAAAAAACGTTCCGTTTCACTCATTATGTGATAAATATCTTCACTGAAGCTTCTCTATTATACGCCATTATATGTCGGATGGGAGCCCGTTTCTATGTGGCATTTGTCACGGACGCTTCCGCGTTTCGGAAGACACATCAAGCTGTAGGTCCCGGCTACCATCGCTACTCGGCGGTACTAGCCGCAAATTTATGGTAGAGTTTGAAAACTTCTGACAATCGGGTTGAGCACCAGCCCGACAACGCTCCTTCAACCCGCACTGAGCCAGCGTGGCGGAGTATGGCGCAATCTTAATCGAATACGTAACTTACGTCCTTTGTACGACACAGACAGAATGCCCTCCCTATAAAGAGACCTCGACATAATATAAATTATGGTGTTAAATATGTCCTCAAGCTTATGGTGCTTTCACCAACAGAAGTATTGTAAGAATATTTTCAGTGTTCCCTTCCAAAAAGACCACACTTTTCAAACTTTTAAATGAATTGTTCCAGTATTCTAAACTAACAATAAACCGAGAGAAGACTGAATATAACATATTTCTTAACTGAAATAAATGCATGTAAATAGCGAATATATTTGTAAATAGTAGAAGTATAATCTACCTTTATTAACGTTGACAGAACATCAAACTATACACTCTTGTTATTTGATAAGTGTAAAAGTGTATAGCTTTATGTGCTGACGACTGTGTGAACTCTGTTTCTTATTTATTTCTTTATTCATAATAATCGTATTTAGTTTTGATCGTTAAAATAAGCTTATTTAAAGTTGCCGATACTCAACTTAAACCAGGAAATACAGTACGATCTTGACAAAAACCTAGAGAAATATTTTTATATTGAATGGATGGAGTTTATATTTTTTTATATTCATATACCTGATAACTTGACTATATGAACACGTAGTACTTTATTTAGGTATATCATAAAGGGCATTTATGTAGATGTATTATTTCATAGTAAATAATTATTGTAAAACAATAACTTTTGTTTTTTTTAAATTACTTCCTTCACTACGCTAAATATTTAATAAAAAAATATTAATAGTTTGCGTATTATTTATTCAAAATTAAACAATAAATAATGAACTGATTTGAGACGTGAGCGTGCACGACATATTTTAAACATAGCATTCCTTAAATGTAATCATTCATTACGCACCAAACACAATCATTAATTAATTGTTAATAAAAAAAAATTACATAAAAATACTACATTTCGTTTGGTAGAGCACTAATTCTAAAATAAAAAATACACTTAAGTATACGTAAGTACAAATGATTATATCACAATACTCAAAATTAAAGTTATTTGGTATTTTGGTATATTGCATTATTCCACAGGATGACCTTCCCTTGCGTAAGGTACCAACCACAGACAAAATAACAGATGACAGTTAAGTACCAAAAAAAATGCATTAAATGCATTACTATCAACCTTATTGTCTGGGCCCACCTTAAATCGCTTATTGCTTCGCCCTAGAGAAAACATAAAGTTGGGGAAGATCATTTATGGGATAGAGGGCACTTTGTGTTTGTTACATATCCGTCCAAATAAATTCATAGGAAATATAGGACATTTCATTTAACTTTCATGGGCTATTACATTAAACGTAATTATGTAGGTTCTTGACTCGCACTCGTATGATAATTTCACAAACTCGTACCGCCCTCTATGCCGAAACTAATTTGACAGTGTACTTCCCCATCGACAAAACTCAATCTGTCGCAGTTACAGAGCCTCAAAAACCTGGTGGCCATGACGAGAACTAAAAGGCACTCTTATGAAATAGCCTCTGACACTGGCGAAGCCGCCACGTCTATGTCACTGCACAACAGCAGCCGTAGCCATTTTGACAAAACAACATAGAGTACTATAACTTCAGCTCGTGCGTACCGTTCGGTAGTTGCCTGGCGACTGGCGGGCGCGCCACGACCGCCTGGTACATCGCCCACACCGCCAGAGGGCGCATGTAGCTCACGGAGCGATGGTTTCCGCTCTGGTACAGCGCTTCCGGCGTCTCGAAGCAGAGCCCGAGCTGTGTCAGCGCGGTGTACATGCCTTTCGCTGTGGCGAAAGCCTCTTCGTGCATGCCTGCGGATTGAGCATTGAAGTGTCTAAAGAGGGTGGATTTGGCTACTCAAATAATCATACCAGTATCACGGCTTTTTCACTAAGGGTAAATCAAATCAAATCAAAAATCATTTATTTCCATAGGATGTTGTTACATCACTTAGATCCGTCATTACATTTTTTTGGGTGAGTTCACTAACACAATGGCGGAATCTGTGGAGAAGAGCTCACCGAAGAAACTCCACAGTCGTCGCATCTTTTGCGTTTCCTTTTTTAAATAAAATATTGTCAAATTACAAAATGAATGCTAATTATATATCGAAACAGCCTGTTACTCAAACAATCTATTCCCATGGACATCTGTCCTCTAAGTAATCAGATATCCTATAGTAACCTTTTTTATACAATTTCTGTTTTATTATTATTTTAAACTTGTCTAAAGGTAAGTTTTCAATATCAGTAGGGACCTTATTGTAATAGCGTATACAATTGCCTTTAAAAGAATTACTAATTTTATGTAGTCGGCTTACATAAGCAACAAACTTGTCTTTATTTCTAGTATTAAAATTGTGTATATCACTGTACTTCTGAAAATTAGTTATATTTCTTTTTACATACACAAGATTGTCATAGATATATTGAGACACAAATGTCAGAATATTGATTTCTTTAAACTTTTCCCTCAGTGACACTCTAGGCCCTAATCTATAAATTGCACGAACAGACCGTTTCTGCAGAATAAATATACTATTAGCATTCGCAGCGTGACCCCACAATAAAATACCATAGGTCATTAGACTATGAAAGTAACTAAAGTAGACTAGTCTAGCGGTGTCTACGTCGGTAAGAGCTCTAATTTTTTTAACTGCGAACGCTGCCGAACTCAGTCTGTTCGACAATTTATTTATATGAGGATCCCATTGTAGTTTGGCGTCTAAAGTAATGCCCAAAAAGACAGTCGACTGCACAAGGTCCAATCTCTGTCCTTTTATAAATATGTCTGTAGTTACCAGGTTCACATTGGGTAACACGAATTTAATACATTTAGTTTTCTTTTCATTAAGTAATAAATTGTTAACTACTGTTAACAATTTATTACTTAATGAAAAGAAAAGGTTTACTAACCAGGGATTGTAAGGTTAAGTAATAAATTGTTAACTACTGTTAACAATTTATTACTTAATGAAAAGAAAAGGTTTACTAACCAGTTCACTATACTAGAGACAGCATTGTTTACCTCGTCATAATTTGATTGCTGTCTTTTAACTTTAAATATCAAAGAAGTATCATCGGCAAACAATACTAACCCATGTTTTGCTTTAACAAGGTAAGGTAAATCATTAATATATACTAAAAACAAGAAAGGACCAAGAATTGAACCTTGCGGTACGCCCATACTTATTGAAGACCCAGGTGATCTTTTCCCATTAACATCGACCATCTGAACCCTATCTGTTAGATATGACTTTAGAAGGCCAAGTGCCTGATCTTTTACACCATAATGGCGTAACTTCCTGACAAGAGTGTCATGATGGACGCAATCAAAAGCCTTGGATAGATCGCAGAAGACACCTATTGCATCCATTGCGTCTTCCCAGGCATCAAAAATATTGTCGATTAGTTCAACACCAGCATCGGCTGTTGAACGACCCTTTGTGAAACCAAACTGAGCAATATGAATTAAATTATTGAGATAAAAATGACTTTGCAATTGATTAAGTATGAGTTTTTCAAATATTTTGCTAAGCGTTGGTAGTATCGATATGGGTCTAAAATTGGTGGGCTCTGATGTACTACCAGCTTTGAATAAAGGTATAACTTTACTTAGTTTCATCAAGTCAGGAAACACACCATTATCTATACATTGATTAAATATACAACAAAGGTGAGGTGCAATACAATCTACAATGGAACTAATAATTTTTACTGATAGACCATGGGCGTCAGCTGTCTTTTTCATTTCCAGGGATTTAAACGCTTTTACAATGTCTTCATTATTTACGTGCCTAAATTTAAAATCTGTTTTACAATCCTCAAAGTTTTGTTTAAGTATAGATTCAGCAGCAGCGGGAGATGAATTTAAAGACTTGGTTGTTGAAACTGGAATGTCCGTAAAGAAATTTTCGAAAGCTTTTGCTACTTCTAGGTCTGTACTTAGCAATTGATTATCTATCTTAAGCTTGAAGTTATTATGTGTAGCTTTGGCCTTTCCAGTGTCTCTGTTTATAATTTGCCAAGTCGTTTTCATTACATTGCTACTAGATTCAATTTTGTTTTTAATGAAATTAGATTTAGCTACGGCACAAACGCGTTTAAACATTTTTGAATAACTACGAACATAATCTAGAAAGGCCGTATTTTTGTTATATGATTTCTCTTCATAGAGTTCATATAATCTTCGTCTGCTCCTATGAATTCCAACTGTCGCCCAATCACTAAACAAAGCTTTGTTATTAACTTTTATAGTTTTTGATTTAAATACCGTATCATATTCATTTTTGACAAGGTTAAATACTGAGTTGTACAACAAATTTGGATCGTCACTGTATGGTATTTCCCATAGTTTATCTAAAATATTATTCCTGTAGTGTTCAAGCCGAGTGTCACTAACGGGCACACATGTAATATCCTCTTTTTGGTCCTTTTTTATTTTAATATTGAATATACCTATCTGACCAGAGTGATCAGAGGTTAATTTATTGATGACCGATTTGAAAATGGGCGTAATGTTAGTAAATATATTGTCAATGCAGGTAGCAGATGTTGCAGTAATTCTAGTAGGCTCCAAAAACAGATAGTTCATGTTGTGACATAAAAATAAAGATTTTAATCTAGTACAAATATTATTATCCTCTAACAGATTAACATTAAAATCACCACAAATTATAAAAAAATTGTTTTTATCGCTGATTTTAATCAACACTTCATCCATTTTCTTTTCGAATAAATCAAAGGATGAATCTGGTGGTCTGTATACGCTCATTACAATAAGTTGTTCAAGTTCAATACAGGCTATTTCCATGGTACGCTCAACAGACAGGCTCACCATGTCAACTCGTTCCTTATATTTAAAACTATTATTTACAAGTATTAAGGAGCCACCGCGATCAGCTGTTTTTCTGTTGAACGAACTAGCAACGTGGTGGTTATTAAAGTTGAACATGAACTGATAACTCTTTAAAAAGTGCTCTGTTATACATAAAATATCAATATTATTACAGTTCATGAATAACTCAATTTCCAGTTCTTTACTTAACATGCCCTGTATATTTTGATATGTAAAATGTAAAAGTAAGAATATTTTAAACGTGGTTCACGTTTAAAATATTCTTACTTTTACATTTTTCATTACTAGTAACTTGATTTAATGGGCAAGATGAAGGTATATTTATACAAATATTAATATTACTGCCAGAGTTACTCTCTGTTGTCCTATGGGTTGTCTCTGTTGTCCTGTGTCCGTGGGTTGAAGGCTAACTTAACTGAACTTAACTTTGGTTAAGAAAGTATAGTTTGGTAATTACGCACATCGTGCAAGGAAGCACAGCGAGCGAAGGACTCTTAAGTTTAATCGGCTAACAGTTTCGGGATACGGATATCCCATACAGGGTTATCCGTTCCGTGGTTTAAAGAAAAATACAATATCTAAATTTTATTTCGGATTAAGTATTGTTTTACTTAGTTTAGGATATTATAGGTCTATATGTTTTATACTATATTTCAACTTAAAAATAATGTACATGACCGTTTGTTTCTAAATAAATAAATAAATAATAAAATATTAATTTCCCCATCGAGGGGCGGAGTCCTTACTCAAATTCGAATAAAGTGAAAAGTTCAATTCTATACAATACTTTTGTGCAGCTGTGAATGAATACGTATATACATTATGCCTTTGGAGAGGTACACAACACACCAGAGTAGATTCGATCGTGAGGAAGCCGATACGCAACAATGAGTTCTCTTCCTAATACGTAGATGATATCTATGTATACAAAGTTAAACAACACACACCTTCATAGATCATGAGCGCCGCTACACCATACGTGACTCCGGTCCACATCTCCTCGCTCTGCAGTGCTGTGCTGTCCACCTTGAAAGAAGACGAGCTAATCATTTATCATAAACTTAGCAGCACGTGTGATGAGGAGGTCGTCGCCATTTGGTTAAATTAAATGATGCCCTTAATTTATAATAAGGCTGGTTATATACAGAGTGTCCGGTAGATGTCCGGTCGATGCAAAGACTTAAACCGAAGCTAGTAAGACCATTTAGAACCATTTGAGCCAAACATAGACTGTTTTCCCAATAGATGGATCGGCAGAGACGGGCCTATTCCTTGGCCTGTTCGTTCACCAGACCTGACCCCAATGGACTATTTTGTGTGGGGCAGAGCCAAAGAACTGGTCTATTCCAACGTAGCCATCAACACAAAAGAAGAGTTGATTTTTAAAATAAGAATGGCTTTCGACACCACGAAAGATGAGATGATGCTCAAAATCACGACCACAGAAGTCCGAAAACGGGCTCGTGGCTGTGTGAGGAATCAAGGATCTCATTTCGAGCATGAGTAGCATAAACTTAATTAATTTAAAAAACTGACTAAAATGTCTATTTTTCTCCCTCAAACTGGTTAGCAGGTCATAACTTTAAGAATGTGTGAGGTATCTATGTCAATAATACCTTAAATGAAAGATGATTAACTAAGAATGTTTTTATAAAGATTTGCATATAAAAAGCTTTCACTTGTTTTTGTTAAATTAGGCCCGAAAAACTTATTTTATTGATGATTGAAATTTGCCGTGTTCTTCAATGGTCTGTAAAAACCAAGTCTGACGTAGCAGATGCACAAATCAAGATTTATTTGAATGTTTATTTATTAGAATCAATTGTAAAATAATCCAATTATTGTTTAGTTTCGTTTTCGCAATGATAATCAAATAGTTTCGGTTTCGCAATGATAATCACATAACTGTGAAAATTTGTAAATTTTCTTCAAAAACACTCATCAATAAAAATTTAACGGTAAGACTTCGCCTTATGTATGTTTAACTCAAATGGTTCTAAATGATCTATGCTAGCTTCGGTTTAAGTCTTTGCATCGATCTACCGGACAACCTGTATATAACCAGCCTTACCAGAAATCAGTCTTTTGATTGAGATGAATGGAGAACCGGCCGAATTCGTTTTCAGGTTCCGTACCCGAAGGATGCCAAACGGGACCATATTACTAAGCCTCCGCTGTCCGTCTGTCCGTCCGTCTGCCACTGTGCTTTACCGGATCAACAAAAATAGGTAGAAAGCTGAAATGTTCACAGAAGTTGTCTGGATATTGTCGCTATAATAACAAAAATTAAAACATACGGCTTTTTAAGAATTAAAAGTAGTATCCATACAAGAGACTATTTGTATGGTCATTTTCTTAGCCATTTTGTTTTATTGGTTTATCGGTGAACTGGACTCTCCCGATCTTATCGAAAAAGATCTTTCATTGCGGGGTATTGAGTTTTGTGCTTAGTTATTTTTCAATTTAAGATGAACGTGCTGAGACGCAGGTAACCTAAAGACCTTTATGACAGACGTCACCTACAGTACTTACTGAAGATTCTATTGTGGGGCAACAACATAATATTTGCCTTAATTGTTATGTCATTATTTTTTCTTTCCCGGCCAGCAGAGAAGTGAAATAATTGCTCATTCGAATGAATGTAAAAAATATTAGTTTTTTATCAGATTTTATTTTATTTCTGTTAATAAGTAACACAATTTTGTCTGAATACTAAAGTAAGTTTATGTTAGGTCACAACTTTATGTACTACCTGGAGCCGAGCGGAGCGGTGCCATCCCATGGTGCAAGGCCAATCCGTTTGTCCATCATTTGCCTAGGCAATCCGTCAAACGTTTCGTTTAGTTATGTTATTTGTCCGTTTAGTCATTTGATTCAATGCCGGACCTTAGTTAACGGCGCGAAGAACTTTTGACTAAGTGCCTAATTTTGGATTCCATCAAAACTTCATACAAACAGTGTGATAACGCGATACCAAATATTCATGAAATGGAAAGGCACGTCAGTCCGTGCCGTGCTGAGTTGTTCACGAATTCACTCTTTATTTACGGAATTCTCTGTGACTGAGACATACCGTACCCGAAGGGTGCCTAACGGGACCCTATTACTAAGCCATTGCTGTCCGTCTGTCCGTCCGTCTGTCCGCCAGCGGGCTGTACCTCATGACCCGTAGAGTTGACATTTACACAGAATGTGTATTTCTATTGCCGTAATAGCAACAATTAATGCGCGCAATAAAAATAAAAAAAGGTGTTAAGAGACGTATTTTCTGCGTTTTTTCTTATACGATAGTACAGAATACGGAATCGCTCATCCACTTTCGTCACCAAACTTACATAACTAGTTCAAGAGAAGCCTTTTTTTCGCAACCCTTCGTGTGCAAGTCCCATCCGCACGTAACCGATATTTAGGCGACCCCTTGTGCGCGACTGACCTCCAGTTTTTGAAAGAGCGATTAATCGAAGCTCAATTCAAAATAGCGGCACGTGATTGGCTGAAATAAGTTTGACATGTGATTAACGGCCTGTAAGATTGATTGATTGCTCCTCCATTTAGCGGGCGTCAGAGTCGCGCACGCGCAAGTATGCCGCGCGCGCACCTTGCCGGGCCGTCCCTTGTCGCCCAGCACGAACCCGTTGACCGCGCCCATCGCGCCGCCGCAGAACTTGAGCACGTTGTTCTCGTAGACGGTGCGGAGAGACTTGCGCACGTTGCCCTCGGGGAACACGCCGTCGGACAGGCCGGCCGCGCGGAGGTACCTGCCATTCACTGTTTATAAATTAATGTGTATGTATATTGTATGGAGTGGAGATGCAACGAATATTCGACAACTAATCGAACAAGTTTCAACGAAGTACGTTTGAGATAAATTACTGCGAAGCTAACTAATATGACAAGAAATAGACAATTACAATAATAGTTTATGTGACTGATACATAATGCCCAATTATGTACAGTTACATACACTAGTTTATCTACACACATATCATAAGCTCTCTTTCATGTGTTCAGGAACCGCATGTTCGACCGGCATTGTGGTATTGATCATTGTACGGGACACCGCACATTTTCCCTATTCAGCAGTCCTGCGCGGCCGCTTGTCGTTCCACTCAAATCAGTTCACGTTCGGACAGCAAGAGCTCCGCGTGGCTCACTGCAGTCTATCATTTATCATAGCATTTCTGTAATTTTTCTAAATCAATATAAAACCTTTACACTACAAACTCTTATCAATTATCAATCATCATCAATAACAAGAGCGTACGGTTAAAACCCGTACATCTTTATGGTCCTTCGAGCTTTCGAACAAGCGGGTCCATATCGCGGAATACTGAAGTGAAAAATAACCGACTGTGTTTCGTGTGTGTGGGTTGGCTACAGCAACCTTGTGTGTGAATATACAGTTCCCTCACTAAGGATTTATCAGGCAGAGTAGTTGGCATAGCCGCCAAGCTACTTTGTCAGCAATCATCATCAGCCTTGACTAGTCAGTCAGGCATATCAGCGGCTGTCCTGCATCATCAGCGGGGCTACGTATCAAACCAGCAGTCCTGACCGGTCAACAGGACTTCTCATCAATATCAATCAAGTGAGATCTTTCCTTTTTATCAATCAACTATCAATATGGAGGATCTTATAGCAATACAAAATCAAATTGGGGATCAAATAGAGCGACAGCTTATTAATTTCAATAAAGATGGGCCAGATCGCAAAACCCCTGCTCATATCAAGAGGCGACTGTCCACTTTGGATTCGTATTGGCAAGAGTTTCAGCAAAATCATATCAAGCTTTGCGAATCCGACAAAAGAACGGACAAGTACTTCACGGAAAATCAATATCAATCAACTTTAAATCTCTACAATGACATCAAGAAGATCTTTTTGAGTTATGGTAAAGAAAAACAGCCTCTATGGAGCGAAGATCAGTTTCAGGAGACCGAAGAAAATCCGCTTCCTGAGCAACAAGATCAGTATCAAACAATCAATAATCAAGCATCGACTTCAAGTCACCCTCCTCCAACTCTCGTATCAAAAGGGAGTGCCAGCAAGCTGGAGGAAAACTTGCGCAAGCAACAAAGTAACTTCAAGGCGTTCTCTCGCACTATATGCAATCTGGACCTTGAAAACTTGGGATCAAAGTGGGAATTCGAAGATGCTCTGCATACTTTAAACAAACGCTGGGCCACCATCGATACCACACACTGGGAAATCGACAGCGATTTGTATGAAGATAATTTGGAGTACGAGCAATCATTCATCAAAAACGAAAAAATGTACCTTCAAGCAAAGAAGACAATCAGCAAGAGGATGTGGGAGGTCACTCACCGAGACAAGACAACACCGAAGATCGACATACCAACTTTCAGCGGGAGTTTTCATCAGTGGAACTCGTTCAAAGACCTTTTCAATGAAGCTATCCACAACAACCGTTCAATGTCGAACGCCCAGAAAATGCAATTTCTGAAGAGCAAGATGCAAGGTGAAGCTGACAGGTTACTCCAACATCTCCCCATCAGCTCAGACAACTATTCAGTCTGTTGGGATCTCTTAAAAGGCAGATATGACAACATCAAAAGAATTGTCAACTCTCACATTGATATCATCTTAGCATTGCCCACTTCGCAGCATCAATCAGCTGAGCATATCAAGAAAATTCATGACACTACGAATGAGTGTCTGAATGCTATCAAGTACTTGGGCGCAGATATAGCAAACTGGGACCCAATAATCGTCAACATTCTAGGGAAGAAATTGGATCCTGACACAAATCAAGACTATGACGACTCCCTGGAGAGACCGAGAGAGTTACCCATACTAAAGGATCTTCTAGATTTCCTCCAGAAAAAGTTTACGTCCTTGGAAACACGCCAGCAAGAAGCATCAAAAAAGTTTCCACTTCCACAGCAAGATATCAGCAAAAATTATCAAAAACCGTCGCAAAATAAATCATTTAACAATTACCAAAAAGCATCAAAACCGAACAAAAGTTACCATTCGACCTCAATTAAATGCCCTCTATGCAGTTTCAATCACGGCATTTACCATTGCAACAAGTTTCTCGAATTACAACCGGACGCGAAGCGAAATACAGTTGCGAAATTAAATTTATGCAAAAATTGTTTATTCAATCATAATGGAAATGAATGTTATTCGAAGAAAAGATGCCGACAGTGTGACGGAAATCACAACAGCGTTTTATGCGACACTTATTCAAAAAACCATCATGCGGCACAAAACACATCATCAAAGAAAGACACCAATAACCAGCAACGTCGTAGCAACAACAGCAATCACGTATCGCATGATAATTTATCAGAAATTCTCCTAGCAACTGCTCAGATCAAGATACAAGCAGCAGACGGATCTTATCATAAAATGCGCGCGCTTATAGATCAAGGTTCGCAGACGTCACTGATCACCGAAAACGCAGCACAAAGGTTAGGTCTACCTCGGCAGCGAAGCAAGGGAGTGATCTTTGGAGTCGGGGCAAAAGAGAGCAAATGTCGCGGTGTCATGAGGGTCGTGTGTACAGCAAAAAACAATGAATACAGCTTCAGCACGGAAGCGTTTATCATGAAAAATTTGATCAATCATTTACCAAACCAATCATTCCCAAAGCCGTCATGGAATCATTTGGAAAACATTCAACTGGCTGACCCAGAGTTTAACGTCAGTCGGCCCGTTGACATATTATTGGGAGCAGACGTTTATTCCTCTATCATACTGGGAGGCATTATCAGAGCAGATCAAAACTTACCGATAGCGCAGCAAACGCGCCTCGGATGGATTCTATGCGGAAACGCGAAAACGTTTCATTGCAATGTCGTCCTCAACAACGTGGATGAAATCAAAAAGTTCTGGGAGATAGAAGACATCTCGGAGCCCGAAAGTATCATTTTATCATCAGATGAGCAGCAATGTGTCTCATTTTATCAAAAAACAACTACGCGCCAAGATGACGGTCGCTACGTGGTTAAAATTCCGTTTAGATCAGATTATGTTGAAAATCTGGGAGTCTCGAAGCCAATGGCAGTGGCACAGTTTCGGCAACTAGAACGGAAATTCAGCAAGCAGAAAAATACATTCAACGATTATAAATTATTTATCAACGAATACGAAGATCTAGGTCACATGCGCAAATGCACAAGTAACGAGACACCTAACTGTTACTTACCGCACCACTGTGTGCGACGCGAGGATTCGTCAACTACGTCACTGCGCGTAGTGTTCAACGCATCGGCGAAAACTTCCACGGGGTACAGTCTAAATGACTTGATGTCTCGCGGGCCGAACTTGCAGCAAGATTTACAGTCTTTAATTTTACGCTGGAGACAATATGAATACGCCTACACAGCAGACGTTGAGAAGATGTTTAGAATGATTAACATTCACCCAGAAGATCAAAAATATCAAAAAATCATCTGGAGGGATGCACCAGAGCAAACCCTTCGGGAATACCAGCTGTCAACGGTGACATACGGCACCAAATCAGCCCCTTTCTTAGCTATGATGACTTTGAAGCAATTAGCAAGTGACGAAGGTCACAAATACACAGAGAGTCCAGCCGGAAAGGTGTTAGAGGAATGTTTTTACATGGATGACCTACTTAGCGGTAGTCATTCCCTCGTATCAGCAAAGCAATTACAGACTGATCTAATCCAGTTACTAGCATCAGGAGGATTTAATTTGAGAAAATGGACCTCCAACAATCAATTGCTACTGGAAGGCGTGAGCAAGAGCCAAGGCAGTCAATCATTATTCGACTTCAAGCAGGTAGAATCAACCAAAACACTTGGACTGCGTTGGAATCCGATATCAGATCAATTTACATTTTTATCAAAAATCAATAAATCCCCATCAGAAAAACCGACCAAGCGATCACTTTTATCAGATATCTCCAAACTATTTGATCCATTGGGGTGGCTTTCACCGGTTACTACAAAACTGAAGCTACTTTTCCAAAATGTTTGGTTGGCCAACTTACAATGGGATGAATGTCTACCGACGGAAATAATTTCCGAGTGGATAAAAATTAAAGCAGATTTAGACAACATAAATCAATATAAAATCCAGAGATGGTTGGGATGTCACGAGAACGAAAAAATTGAACTGCATGGCTATTGTGACTCATCAACAAAAGCCTACGCATGTGTCATATACAGCAGAATATCAAATGGAAATAATAATCAAGTATCCGTCGTCCTCGTAGCAGCAAAATCAAGACTTGTCCCAGTAAACAAGGAAACATCACTTCCACGTTTGGAGCTCAGTGGAGCATTATTATTATCAAAGTTAATGAGCAAAGTTCAACAAGCACTAGTTGGACATAATATGAAGCTATTCGGATGGTCAGATTCAACAGCAGTCTTGGGCTGGCTCCAAGGCGACCCAGGCCGTTGGAAACCATTTGTAGCAAACAGAGTCAGGCAGATAACAGAAATAATGCCTAAAGACTGCTGGCGGTACGTAAAATCAAGCGAAAACCCAGCAGACTGCGCCAGCCGAGGAATCACAGCAACACAGCTCAAAGAGCACCCCTTGTGGTGGCATGGTCCGTCGTGGTTAGCATCATTCAGCAAGGAATCAAAACAAGAGCCGCCGCCGGTCTACGTCACTGATAAGGAACAAAAGCAAACGAAACAAATCAACGTCACAACTACTACGTATACGAGTAGATGTGATGACATCATCGGTGCGATACTCAGCAAAAATTGCACTTATACACGAGCAGTACGTGTACTAGCGTGGATACTACGCGTTTTATCAAAAGATAAATGTAATCTGAAGCTGCCTTACCTCTCGCTTCAAGAATTACGTCAAGCAAAAATTAAGATTATCAAACACATTCAGCAATCAGAGTTTTCAGAAGATATTGAAAATATCAACAAATGTGGCAAGGTGCACGCAAAAAGCAAGTTATTGAATCTGACACCGATACTAGACAAGCAAGGTCTTCTGAGGGTCGGAGGAAGGCTCAATAACGCAAGCATCAATGAAGACATGAAACATCCCATCATCATTCCGCACGGCGGTCGTTTAACGGACTTGTTGATCGATTACAGTCACAAGATTACCTTCCACGGTGGAGCACGGCTAACATTATCAACGCTTCGCCAAACATATTGGATCATTGGAGGTAACAGAGCAACCAAAAAACGACTCCGCTGCTGTGTGAAGTGTAGGAGACATGATCCGAGTAAGCATCAACAGATAATGGGTGACCTACCGGAAGAGAGAATCAACCCTTCTCGCCCATTCCACCACACAGGGGTTGACTTCACCGGTCATGTGGAAATAAGATCAAATAGAGGTAGAGCAGCCCGAACCTCTAAGGGCTATGTTGCAGTGTTTGTGTGCATGGTGACAAAAGCAGTTCACCTGGAGTTAGTCTCAGACTTAACGTCCTCAGCATTCTTAGCAGCAATCAGAAGACTATCAGCTCGCAAAGGTACACCACGTCACATTCATAGCGACAATGGGACGAACTTTTTGGGAGCAAGCAGGACATTGCAACGAGAACAGATCAATCTTAAAGAAATCATCAACAATGAGTTCTTAGCAGAAATCAATGAAATGGAGATCACATGGCACTTTATAGCGCCATCATGGCCGTCAGCAGGTGGAATTTGGGAAGCCGCGGTGAAGAGTCTCAAATACCACCTTAAACGAGTCATCGGCGAGCAAAAATTAACGTATGAAGAATTTTCGACGTTATTAGCACAGTTAGAAGCATGTCTCAATACCAGGCCTCTGTGTCCGTTATCAGAAGACCCAGAGGATCTAAATTATCTAACACCAGCACACTTTTTAACAAATGGACCTACGTTAACTATCATCGAAACGGAAAGAGACGAAAGAACAAGGTGGCAGTTAGCGCAGAAAATATTCGAAGATATTTGGAAAAGGTGGCGCACCGAGTATCTTTCACAAATCACAACAAAAAGCAAATGGAAACAAGCAAAAGACAACATCAAAATCGATGACATCGTTCTAATACATGACGCTAACTTACCGGCCGGCAAGTGGGCTTTAGGAAGAGTCATTGAGCTACACCCGGGAAAGGACGGCTACGTCAGGGTTGTGACGCTACGAACGAAAAACGGTGTAATGAAACGGCCTATCATCAAATTGTCCATTCTACCTACCTCGTCGGAATCAAATATACCATGTATCAATCAAAGCAAAAACGGAGAAGATCGAAAAGACGCCAAGCAAGCTAAAAGCAGACCTATAAGGTCATGTCGCAAGAAGAAATCAAATTTCATATCGATGTTAATATCATTTCTCTTCTTAATGGCGACTATCACCACTTCGCAGTGTTTATCAACAAACATCAAATCACTTAATCAAAGTCAAGGTTTATACTTCGACAAAATATCAAACATACAACTCGTACGAGATGAATGGAAACTCATCGTCTACTACGACACGACGCCCTATCAAGAAGGAATAACAGCACTCAGCAAATATTCAAAATATCTAAATAACATCTGTTCAGTACAAGAACACGAACATTGCGACACAGTCTTATCGCAACTACGTCACGACTGTAGTGAACTTGAGTACAACAACCGTGTTATGACCAGTCAGCAAGAATCAGAGACACACGCCAGACAAAGGCGTGGGCTTATCAACGGTGTCGGCTACGTCGCACGTAGCCTCTTCGGCGTATTAGATCAACAATTCGCGGAAGACTATCAAAAAGATATCACACTCGTCCGAGACAATCAAAAGCATTTGTTTCAACTATGGAAGAATCAAACATCTGTGGTTGAAGCTGAATTTAATTTCCTGAAAAGGACAGAGGAAGTCATGAACAAACAACACAAAATCATCAACCAACGTCTAAATAATTTGGAAAATTCTATGAACAAGCAGATTCAAGACGTCTCGTCCACAAATGACTTCATCTTATCAGTTATCATAGCAAACAACATGCTACAAAAAATTAAGAGTATTCAGCATACCTTACTTGATACTATCACAGACGTATATCATGGACAACTCAGCATTAATTTAATCAGTGTAAACCAACTTGAAGAGGAGTTCGACATTATATCAAGACAATTATCAAAAGATCTCTCCCTCCCGATCAGCAATTTACAAACAGATATGCACAAAGTATATGGATTACTCAAAGTAAAAGCAAGAATAACTCGGCAATACGTCATATTTGAGATCCGTATTCCACTTATCAATCGAGACACCTACGAATTATACAGGGTGTTCTCAGTACCGCAGCAAGTCAATGGAAAGATGAATTATATCAAGCCAGTTGCAGATCACTTAGCGATCAATTTATCAAAGGATACGTATCTGCCCTTATCAATCAACGAAATACAGACATGCAGTCACAGTATGGTCGGGGACACGTATCTGTGCCATCTACAGAACACAATTTATCAAATCAAATCAGACTCAAGTCTTTGCCAAATTGATAAAGATTTAAACAGATGCGAGGTATTCACCAAAGAATGCGAAAATCAGTGGTCTGAATTAAATAATATCAACATGTATTTTTATTTCTGCTGCAAACAATATACCGTCAAGATAATGTGCGAGCGTCAGATTACCGCCGAGCGACTCAGCGAAGTTGGCATTATGACTATAGGTCATGGATGTGTTATCAAAGGGGAACATTTTACTACCTACTCACATAACCAAATGACGAATGAAATCAAGACTCATTCTGAAATAGACTTTCCAAAAATAGCAGAAATTAATCATATCATCAATGTCTCCATACCGATCTATAATGAAACAGAAGATGACAATAGTCGGGAGCAAAACCTGAAAGAAATCAGTGAGCAGATCAAGCAGATGAAGGAGAGCCCACAGCTGTCAGAGAGACTGTCATATCACGACGTTCATCAATATGCAGCAATATATGTTGTGGTTGGAGCTGGAGGAGTCGCATGCGTGCTCTACGCGTGCCGGCGCGTGCAGGCGCGCGGCCGGGCGCGGGCGGAGGCTCCTCAACCGCCCGCCGCCGCCGCCGCCGCCGCCGCGCCCGCCATCATCAGCAGTGTCTGTGACAGGCACATCGAGCCTAGTGTGTGTGAGCAAAAAGCAAAATCTAGTGTTGGCCCTCGTAGTTCGAATAATCAGGGCTCCACCCTAAAAAGTGTTAAAATAGCTCGTGGCACTTCGCCTATTCTTTTCAAGACTACGTTCAGTGAGAAAGAAATAAGTGTACCACCTACAGACAATCAAAGACGATGAAATGCGTGAAATATTTAAGTTTCATAATTTGTTATCAAATATTTTCAATTACTTAATCATTTATATCAATGTTACATCTAAAGTTCATTTAGGTTAACTTATCCATCAATCATATCATACACATTTCTTAATTTGTTGTGTTGTATCAATTTTCAATATTATGATCATCATCATGAAACGTGTTAGTACGTTTCATCTCCCGCCCGGGAGCATGTACGGGACACCGCACATTTTCCCTATTCAGCAGTCCTGCGCGGCCGCTTGTCGTTCCACTCAAATCAGTTCACGTTCGGACAGCAAGAGCTCCGCGTGGCTCACTGCAGTCTATCATTTATCATAGCATTTCTGTAATTGTTCTAAATCAATATAAAACCTTTACACTACAAACTCTTATCAATTATCAATCATCATCAATAACAAGAGCGTACGGTTAAAACCCGTACAATCATTGCTCTGCAGTTGTTTAGCTTGTTCAGTAGTACCAACTTCACAGACAAACTAGAGGCGGCACGCAGGCGGGCGTCGTCGATCAAAATTTGAATGTCATAATTCGTCAAAAACTGAATAAGATAAGAAATTCGTTTTTACTATAATATAACATTATGCTGGTCGTAACGTGCGGTTTTTGGACGCATTAAAAAAGAAGGTTTATGATAAGTGTGTAGATAAAAGATGTTAATTGTGCCAAGCACAGAACTTTAATATTTAAAATTCTGTGGTGCCAAGTTAAGTTTTGCGCGATAACAAACGATACTTATTAGTAATACAGACTATAAGTAGCACAATCTGATAGAACAATGAAGATAGAATGCGTGTCGTGACAAGATTAGCTTGAAAATAAAACTTGAAGGTGTTTGCAATAAATCTGTTGCCTGCGACATGCAAAACTAACTCCATTTACGCAGAAAGAAAGAAATGGAAAACGGTCTCGTAAGAAGGTTGGATAGCGTGGATTGTTGTAAAGGACGTTGAGGATGTGAGAATCCCGACGATGACATATCGGCAGACACTTCAGCTCTTTGCGATGGTGTGATACATGGTCGTATTTGCGCAGCCCAAAGATAACCCGATCCCCGAGATTTTGAAGTCGTTCGAGTTTGTTCAGTAATTCTTCGTTAGCACTGACCCAGCTTACATCAGCATAGTCGATGAGGGGTAGAAGGAGAGACTGAGCGAGAGTGATTTTGGTTTGTCGAGGCAAAAAGTACTGTAGCCTCGAGAGTGAGAAGTAGCAAATACTCGTCGACTGACCTCATTGACATGCGATGACCAGGACTGCTGGTTGTCGAAGATAAATCTAGGTTTTAAGCTTTATTATTTATGTACGTATTGTGGTACCATAAAAAGTGACAGGTGGAATGGGACTGTTGCTGCAACAAGTTAAGAGAATGTCTGGTACCTATAATCATGGCCTGGGACTTGCTCGGGTTAACCAGGAGCCCGAAGGATGGAGCGTAGCTTCTTACCCCCTCCAGATCAGTGTTCAGTGTCTCCACAGCAGAGTTTACATCGTTACGAGAGAAATGGGGATAAATCTGGAGTTTTTGATATCTCTATCTCTCATAAAAGCGACTTGATTTTATTAATATATTGTGTGCATTTAAGTACGAAGAAAGAAAGTAGCCAACTGGCTCCGCACACACTCACCACTGTCCAGCTAGCTGATCCGACATAACCACCCTGGCATTGCTCGGCTTCGTATCGAACTTGTAGTAGCTCCCGGTCCAGAGTTTCTCGTCGTAGCTAATTCGCGCCCGGTCCAGCATTGTCGTGAATTCCTTATCGTCTTCCTCCTGGTTGAGGAGTCTCGCCATCGTGCGCACACACTTGATGGCGGCTACCCAGAGTCCGGCGCAGTAGGCGCTGCGGAGCAACAGGGAAACTTTACCACAACCGGCAGACTACGCAGAAAAGAGCGCGAGCGGTCGCGCACACACAGCCACATTCCGTTCCGCGTAGGCACACGCTGCTCCACACAGACACAAAATCGAGGTACGGGGTGCAGATCTGGGGCCTGCGCACTAGACAGATCTGCCCGGCCGGCCGGCTGCGCTCGGATGCTGCATAAAGTCTTGCATCTAGCCCTCGCATTCGCACGCTTACCCGACGCTTGCGACAACCCAGAGTTTGAGCTACAGTAGAGTACCCTTCTTTTGGTGCAGTGAGCTAATACATGGTTAATGTAGGATGTAATAAGAGGATAAATGTGCAAAAAGGGAGGGGCGACTATTTGCGGAACAGTGCCACTTAGGCTATTAACGCAACACGTCGTACGCCTAGTCCTACTGCTTACTATAGAAATGTAGAGGCCTCTCTCTCATCCCAACTAACCTTAAGCGAGAAAAAGAGGTCAGCGCTCTCTCTCTACAGAGCCAAAAAACTTGGCGCGAAATGAACTGGTGTGGTCTCCACCACACGTCGGTATCAACGTCTGGACTTCGAACACGGCTTATTGACGCTTTGACGCTAAGTCAGGCGTGTCGCGACTAGGGAATGCAATCCCGACTCGAGATTGCAAATTCGGGATCCCGCGGGATTAGAAATATCAATCCCGCGGGATCCCGGAATTTTCGGGATCCCGTCTAGTTTTAAAAAAATTGAAAATTTGGATGAAAAAAAGCTAATTACTGCTTGTTTGTGATAGTGAGGTTAAGTAAAATAACATATTACTCGAAAGAAAATAAAAACCTTTATTCTTTAATCTTACCAACCAATTATCAGGTTTTAAGGAAATTAACATACGTAAATTAGGTAATCAAAATAATAAACATATTTGAAAGGAATTAGGAAGTAGTTACCTAAGACGAGTGATTTTGAAAATGACTCCTTAAAAACAAAGGGTATTAATAGTATCATCTGCTAAACGGCATCTAATGCACAACTAAAACAATGACCAACGAAAACAAACAAATTACTGTCTCTCCGCGCGTATATACTTATTTCTCACTTACTCGACACAGTTCTATATTATCCCTCCCACTCCCACTACTCCCACTCGTCACAAGTCGCTAATATTCGGAAATAGTTATCTAACGATGTTTGGCGTTCCTGTCGCTCGCGGCCGTCAGTCAGCGCGCCGCTTGCGCCCCGAGTGGACGTGTCAATGCCTGCCTGCCGCCCAATCCCGTCAATCCCGAACGGGATCTCGTCATATGATGCGTCGGGATTGATCCCGAAAAAATACCCGGGATCTCGCGAGATCGGGATCCCGCAGGATCGGGATTGCATTCCCTAGTCGCGACGTACATCGTAAAATAGAAGCATACACATTGCTTACGGCCCCACACTAGGATACCCTGTGTCATGGAAATCAGAAACAGCGATACCACACAGTAATAAACATCCAAGACCTAAGAATTTAGATCTTCCTCCCCACCCTGGAATAGAGCAAGGCCGTAGGCGAGACCGACAACGGCCATATGTGTCGCTACTTCGGCCTTACTTGTTGACAGCGGCGGTGGACAAACGGCCTAGGGTCTTGCTGTACAATCCCCGGCTAGAACGAATCTCACCTGGGCCCGGTCATCACCCACGCGTCGTAGGTCTGGTCGGCGACGCCGCCGTTCTCGATGAGCCCGTCGCCGTCCCGGTCCCAGGCGCGCATGGCACGCACCAGGCCCGCGCTCGCCTCGTACATGTCCTGCAGGTAGCGGTGCGCGTCCCAGGTCGCGATCACGAGCCGCTCCTCGTCCTCGTCGCCACCCGGGGGACCCTCCTCTACCTGCTGATAATGGAATCAAATTGTGTGGAAACAAACAAAGACAATTAAGGCTTGGATTGGATTGGAATGTATAGTCCCAATCAGATATGATGGCCAGAGGGGAAACAGGAAATCGCGGAGGGGGTGACATCCCACACACCCGCAAAGGCCCTGTCATAGTGTCGACGCTTTTTATCGATTGCGGTCTTGCTCAATTTGAAGCTTGCATTTGTACTAGTGTATTTAAAACGGCATCGTGACAAATAAAATATTAGTTTAAATAAAAAATAAAAACCTTAATTTTGTCGTCTACCTTTGGTAACTATTGATCTCGACTTCCTCACTAAAAAAAACGGCCAAGTGCGAGTCGAAAAAAAAAATGAACTGCGCGACAAAATTACTGATTTGCGAGACAAAATTACTGAATGGTTTGGCCACCACTTATTGGGTAAACGATGACGATTATAATGATTTCCAAGCCGTATCCGGCCACGGCAATGGCTTTCTGCTGGGATCTATGTAAACTACACAGACGGTAACCGTCACTACCCCAACAGTCACAGTCGCCCAGAGATCTTCACCGTTCGGCGTTTCAAGGTCGCGGCGTCGTTTCAGTGTGATGCCAGGGCGGGCGGCGAGCAGCACGCCTCCGCACGCGGTAGCGCGGTCCCGGCGCAGCACCCTCCAGCCTCCCGCTGTGACTTCGGCATCTCCAACCGACGAGTCTAGGAACGTCTCCGTAGCGGCGACGAGGTGGTGATCCAGCACCAGCAGGTTATGCCGCCAAAACTCCAACCGCGTTTTGATACCGCGGACATTTTGATAAAGGATATCAAGATATTCATTGGGGTGGGCGGGGCGGTGATTTATTTTTACTGTTTTTGTAGAGCTCAATGTAGGTCTGAAAGGGCAGCCACTCCTTGATACGGGCGTCAACAGGCCACACATCCATGGAGAAGCAGGTGTCAAAAAGCGACTCTGGAACACCTATTTTGAAGGACTTGTACGCCCACTTTGTCGACAACTCTACCACGGTGCCGGTTTCGGGTGAGCACAACTCCTGTAAATATGCCCTAACTTCCTCCAGTCCCGACCTCATATTCCAGAGATGGAAGAACCGCTGTCGCTCCACCGCGCGAAGAGTGGTAATTGTGGGTCTTGCTGTGCCGCGCAGCGACCGGGGCCTTCGTGGCTTCCTAGTGACTTTGGTCCATCCCTCCCCACCATCTTCCTTTAAGTCCTTGGCGTTAGTCGCATTGTGAGGTACTGGTGCCGGTGTGGGAACTTTTGCTTGCGCTGCAGTCGATATCGGCTGTTTGTTTGCGCTTGCGGTGCCACTTAGTTTTGGTTTGTGACCTTCAACCAACCGCTTCGTATTGCCACCGGGCGAAGGTGTTTGTGTGAGCGAAATAGGCGTAGGTGTGGGCGGGATAGATGCATGCTGTGCCATCTCCGCATACGATGGGGATGGCGTGCATGCTGCCCCTGCTACACTCTCCGGTTTCGTCACTTTGGTCTCAGGTGGGGGGGGTCAATGATCTGTTTGCGCTAATGTGTGACAGGCCGATAGGGCCGCTATTGCGCTGATATTCCCAGCTTTCTTCACAGTAACGTACTTTGAGGTTTCAGTCGCATATTTTTCCTGGATCTCTCTCAGTTCTTTTTGCACAGCTACTATGTCTGTTAAAAGCTGTGTTACGTCTACAGGCTGTAAATTATTGCAGCACGAACACTTCAGCACGTTAGACGACATTGCCCTTGTCGGTTGCGACATGTTCGTGCGGGCGCACAGTGGGACAGATTTCGAAATTGCAGACTTACGTTTTTTTTTACAAATCATTATTTAATTTTTTGTTAATCGATAGTCCTAATTAAGGCAATCATATGTTCTCAGAGCACTTATTGTTGTATATGTAATAATTTGCGAGAAAATTTGATTTACTAAAAACGATGTATGGAGCGATATCTAATTTGCTCTTTAAGTACCAAGTCTTAAAAGTGTTCAAGCTGGTTTTTTGTAGGCTTAATCTACGGCTGTGTTGTACAACACCACGTTTATAGCATGGCCTCGGACTTCCCTGTTCTCCAGATAAGCGAAGCAGAACTTAGGTACTTTTTGTGATATAACCCTCTACACCGATAGAGTTGAATTTACTCAATAATTCGTTTCATGACCTTAAAGAAATCCTGATTTATTTTTATTCCCGTTCAAAGAATTACGTAATATTTGTGACGACGTAAAGTAAAAGGGATCACTTTAGGGGGGTTATTGGTATCTAAAAAAAGTTTGTAAAAGGCATAAAGGCGTGTGCAGGTATTTTTGTCAAGTGTTTTGTACAGATTTAAAACTCTTTTACTGTATACCTGCCAACTTTCAACTAAGTAAGTAGATTTGAAGCTGTTTTGAGAGATGGACAGACAGGCACAGACATGAGTGATCCTATAAGGGTTTTAGTTTTTCATTTGTACGTACGGAACCCTAGAAACCCATACCCATCCAATAACCACTTGTTTTATTTTTTGTGTGAATGTTATAACGGTAAATACCATTTGAGCAATTTAAAAAGCATATGAAAAAGGGATATTACAATGTTCAAGATTACTTAAATGATGGGACGGTATGGGGTTAATCTAGCTCAACACAGACCTTGATATTAATAATTTTGTGATTATTTATTCCTGCTTATTAATCATAATAATTAATTTTTTCTTATTTATATTAATTAAGCACAACCTATTTTTAAAAGAGATCTAAAATCAATCTGTGGTAGTTTCTACGCCCCTGTTCTCCCACAGTGGTCCAATGTAGAGAAGAGGCAAAAAAATGACGTTTGCTAAGTATATGTAAATATCTACAGTAATAAAGGAAAAAAAACCGATCAAAAAAGAATATTTTCCCTTTTGGAAGAATCTTTTATAAATTTAATATCCTTAATTAATCTACTTTACATCAATTACAAAAGGCTAGTATTTAATCGCACATCAAAAATACTGATTTGCACAGTAAAAAAGGATCAACAAAAACACTTTTTATGTTTTAAATATTTTATGTGTACTTAAGTTTATGTTTTAAGAATTTTTTGTTGTTCTTACATGTTCAACCTAACACGAAGGATAAAGGGGGCTTCGCTTCGCCCACCCCCTTTACCCTGCTACCGCAGCATTTTGCCCTGATATTTGCTGTTCAAATCAGTATTTTTGATGTGCAGTTTAATATTCCCCACTACAAATAACAGTAGCTTATCTAAATGAAAAAATTGTACTTAAAAAAATTATAAGTAATTTAAAGTCAGACCATTTAGGTCAATACATTAGACTAGAAATTCAACTTAAAAAAAGTTCTACAAGAAAAATACAATACATACCTGTGACTGCACATCGGTTTGAAAGGTTTAAATTGAATTGGGATAGCAAACTACCTTATCAATTACTCTAATAATAACCCTAATGAGTCATATTGTATTTTTTTTTACAAATTCAGCAATGCGTTCAATGCAGTATTTACTACCAGATCGATTGTGGTCTCAGACAAACTTAACTTTAGTAAGTGGGCCACAGTACTTAAAAGTAGACAAAATGTATATGAATATAGTGAATAACAATGGAATCATAGTGAAGAGTTCATGGATAATGTAAAAAAGTACTCAAAAATCTAGTTTGTCAAATTGCAAAATCAAATTATATCAGATCTAAAATAAGAAAAAGTGATAACAAAATTAAATCAACTTGGGATATAATTAAAAGTGAGACTGGAAAGGTCAGTATTAAAAACAATGAATATAAATTAAAAATTAATGATATTACTTTCAAAAATGATATTGATGTAGCTAAAGCGTTTGTTTTTTTTTTACTGACATCCCAATCTCTACTACAAAGTCTTTAGACTCTTCCAAAGTAGTCGCTGAATCTTTGCTAAAAGACTATGTACCTAGATGTGAAAATCTATTCTCGTTTAATTATGTAGATGATAAAGATATTATGAAAGCCTTTAAATCAATAAATGTTAAGAAAACTGCAGACCTCTGGGATATTTCTGTTCATATTGTGAAGCCCCTAATAAATCTTATTGCACTTGATTTAGCTATCATATTTAATGCATCTATAGATGCTGGCGTGTTTCCTGATTTAATGAAACACAGTAAAATAGTACCTTTGTTTAAATCGGGTAGTACATCTGACCCTTCTAACTTCAGACCGATATCGGTATTTACTACATTTAGTAAAGTATTTGAAAAAGTAATTTTAAATCAACTTTTTACTCATTTCAACACCAACAACATGCTCCACTGTAAACAATTTGGTTTTACACAAGGCAAATCAACTACTGATGCCGGTATCGAGTTAATATCACATATATATGATGCCTGGGAGGAGTCGCATGATGCTCTAGGAGTATTTTGCGATTTGTCTAAGGCTTTTGATTGCGTCGACCATGGGACATTGATCAGGAAATTACATCACTATGGAATTAGGGATAACTCTTTAGATCTTCTCTCTTCTCGATCTTAATAACAGGATACAGAGAGTTGACATTAATGGAAAACGATCTCCAGGGTCTGTTGTTACTATGGGTGTACCGCAGGGTTCCATACTCGGGCCATTCCTGTTTTTGGTTTATATTAATGACCTGCCACATCTTGTCAGAGATAATCATGAGATTGTACTGTTTGCAGATGACACTTCACTTTTGTTTAAAATGAAACGACGCAGTTTGAACTCTGACGATGTGAATAATGCAATCTCAAAGGTAGTCAATTGGTTAAGTGCTAATAATCTTTTACTGAACAATAACAAAACTAAATGTATTCGGTTTATACTCCCCAATGTTAAACAAGTCTCGGCTAATGTTAATGTTAAAGGTTATTAAAGGTTATTAAAGGTTAAAGGTATTCCTAGGAATCACCTTAGATAATAAGCTTCAGTGGGGCCCACACATAGATAAGCTATCAAAAAAACTCAGTTCCGCAGTTTATGCAGTTAAAAAAATCCGTCTTTTTACTGACGTGGAAACAGCTAGACTAGTTTACTTCAGCTACTTCCATAGCATTATGTCTTACGGCATACTGCTGTGGGGGAACGCTGCAGACATTAACGTAATATTTGTGCTGCAAAAGAGGGCTGTTCGTGCAATCTACAATGTGGGTCCCAGAGAGTCACTGCGTTGTAAATTTAAGGAAATTAACATTATGACAGTGCCGTGTCAGTATATTTATGAAAACCTAATGTACGTCCACAAAAATATTGATAAATTTCCTAAGAATAGCGACAGGCACAATGTCAACACTAGAAATAGGAATAAACTATCTATACCTACTACTAGGCTCCATAAGGTTAATGTATCTTTTAAAGGGCAATGTATTCGCTTTTACAACAAAATACCGACTGAGTTACAAGAATTGTCTGTAAATAAATTTAAAAATGTTGTTAAAAATCACTTATGTAAAAAAGGTTACTACAAAATATCAGATTATGTAGAAGACAAGAAAGCTTGGGAAGGTGTTTGCTCCAATTCTGTAAAAAATAACGTATAAAGCTGGAGGTTTCTAGTCGCCTCTTTTCCTCCAGCATCTAAAACATTGAGGTGACGGAATTCAAATTGAGTTCTATATTTCCCTGTACCTTATACATGTGTTAGTTTAAGATTTGAAATTCTCCAAATGTTACCTATGTGTTTCTTATGGAAATAAACTCTTTTTGAATTTTAATTTTAATTTGTAGACAACCCTTTCTAAATAAGAAAACACATGTCATCAGTATAAAGTTTTATCTATGTAAGAGGTGTGGATGTGGTGTGGAAATGGTATTATAAAGAGGTTACACATACCACTATATATATCGCGTAGTGACGGGAACGGATGTTTTGGGAAAGGCGGGAACGGATGTTTTGGGAAAGGGATATCAAGCCAAACGTGTTTTTTGAGGTACCTAAATACATTCTGGGAAACGGATTATTTAGGAAACGGTAGTGACGGGATGGGCCGTTTGATGATTATGACTTTCTGAGAAACGGATATCAAGCCAAACTTATCTTTTGAGGAAAACACATTCTGGGAGACACAAATATTGGATTATTAAGGAAAAGGTAGTGAGGGGAACGGGTGTTTTGGTAACGTGTGTTTTGAGAAACGAATAGCATGTTCCGGAGCCAAAACCGTTGTGAATAATATCGACTTATTTAAGCTTTTAAAAGAGAATCTTAAACCATTTTCGGATAGTGTAAAATTTTGTGAACATTTAAAACAGGAGCTTGGCTTACAATTGAATGAATAAAACACTGTGAGTTCTCAGAATTTTGCCGGAAGTATACTTCTATAATGAAACGTAGATAGACTGCTGCTAATCATTCTTTCAATAATTTTCATGAAATGTACGGCCCAGTTTCTTCGCTTCTGAAGGAGAACAAGTTGATGTTATACTGTGAGCCATCTGACAATATAGAAAATCTACCTACCTATACGAAACATTTTCGGATATTATTTTCTTACCTGCTCCTCATTCCTATACAGCATTTCCAGAATATTCCCCGTCGGCGCCGGTTTCGGCGAGAAGGTCTTGTGCGGCGTGGGCAGCGACGCCGCGGCCGGCTCCGTGGCGTGCTGCTGGCCCGTCGAGCGCGTGTAGAGGTCGTCTTCCGTGCCGTCGCGGACCTCGTCGATGTACTCGAGCGAACGGTACCTGGGAGGGAGAGGGAGAATATTAACTCCCGACGAAAAGGAGGTGTTAAGCTTGAAGGGTCTGTATGTCTGTGTGTTTATGTATCTGTGGCCAGAGGTCAAACGGCTGGACGGATTTTAATGCGGTTTTTGTAATTAGTACTAGACTTTACTACGGTTGTTCTTTGCTATATTTTATTAAAATCGGTTCAATGGTTAGAGCTTAACAAGGAATCAAATGAACCAAATTTTAGACTTTTTAAGTTTCCATTTGTTTCATTTGATATAAAAAATATGTTATGATATTTAGGATTGTAAGAATATTATCCTTCAAATGAAAAGAGATTTATGTGTAACTTAAATCGACAGCAAAGCCCACGCAGTTCAGTTCAGTTCAAAATGACGTTTGATATACCATAACAAACAAACATAGCCAACCTTTTCCCATACAGGCCGGTATAAGCCACTCTTGTGCGTAAGTTTAGTCAGTAATGGGCTAGTCCATCGCCGCCGTAGGCAAAAAGCGTGACGCCATGTTGTTTTCATTTGTTTGCAAAATGTCAAGGCGAGAAAAGTTTTTATATTTCGTGAAGGCTGTTGCGTTTTCGATGAAATTTGCTTTATTAGGGGTATTTGGGGGGAACTTTACTGAGTTTTTGCGTTTTCGCCCTTTCCGCACAATGGGATCGGTAATTTCATTTTTAAGACAATGAAAAAAATATGTTCAAAATTTAAAACCCGATACTAAAACATCGCGCACTAAAGAGTAAAGATCGCCACGAAACCACGATTACCACCGGGCGGTCTCTTGACCGCGCGGTGATAATCGTAATACTTCTAACGATTCGACTAAAAGCCAGAGCTAGAAAAATATATATTTGGAATGTGCTCATTAAGCCCTTTAATTTGATATCCAACAAGGCCCTGTTCAATTATTTTTTGATCTAATCTTTTTGCCCTCTAGAGGGCGCCATATTGAATTTAGTGTGACGTTACATAGCCTTTAAGTGGTAGACGATTAGGACGCTTCGAAACATACGTCAATTGGAAAATTATGATAAGTAGCATTACTCAATTTACCTTAGTGTTTGGCCTACATTTATGCACCATTATCGAGCTAGTGCGAGCAAAGCAGCGAGCAAGAGCTAGAAAAATATCTATATTTGAAAGGTGCTATCTATATTAAGCCCTTTATTAGATACCCAACACGGCCCGATTCAAAATATTTAAAAAAAAAGATGACTTTATGCCCTACACAAATGAACATACATACAGTGGTGGTTGTATACTACGGACACTGAATGCGTATTAAAACTAGTGGCCCCGTGGGCAGTAGACCTCGCTAACATGGGGGACTATGAACCAATTTTTAGGTAAGTATTTTAGATTCAATCAAAATCAAGTAGTAAAGTAGTCGCACAAATAACTTTGTAAACTACATTTTGCGATTTAAAATACAATCTATTGTCTTTTCACGAAAATAGTTATAGCCTATTTCACTCACTCTCATGGTCTGTATAGATCCTCTTTACTAATCCGTCTTCGAGGAGTCCAAACTTGGTATGTTTGGAAAATATTTCTTGGATTTTTAGAAAATAGGCGGCCGAAAGGTAATGGTGTATATTTTTAGAACCGGCTCATGAAGCCCTTTTATACCCGATAGGTTTCAGAAAGAAAAAAAAAACTTACAAAAAATTAATGACGTCATATGAGGAAAATCGAAAAAAGCTCTCGACAAAAAAAACTTTTAATTCAAGTCACACGTGTGCTAAGTTTTGTAAGGATCACTTGAAAACTGTGGCCCCTAGACCGGAACTGACAGACACGAGACATAGAGTCACATTAAAGCAAAATCGGCCTCCTATCTTGTCGAAATGGAGCCCTTCGCTCGCTCGGTCAATAACTAAGCTATTCCTCTCTATACTTTTTTATTGCCCTCACCGACTGATACAGAGAATCCAGAATGCATATGCAAGGTTTTGTTTTAACATTGCTCCTCGTGGCCACGTTACACATTACACGAACCAGGCCACTCCACTACTCAAGATGGACGGTAGACAGATATTACATCTGGCCACTCTATTGTTTGGTGTGATCAAATGTCAAATATCCGAGTATTTGTACGAAAAACTCACCCGGCGAGTTTCACGTCACCGTCGAGCGCCACAACGAACACGGTGTCGATTACCGTTTGGATCAGCTGCTTTTCGGGGCAGTTTCAGATATCTGTCCATGAAGTGTTGGAACAACTAGCCGCCGCCAGTTCGGCATCAAAAATCGATTGCTCGATTTAAGATTACGTGCAGACATCACTTCCTACATACTGCGGAAGTCAGATGCCTGATTCTGTACCGGAGAGAACCCGCGACACATAATTAATAGTGATAACATTAACTAAATCGGTTAAGTCATATGATAATCTTAATTACTATTTGTAGATATTTATCTTTTGTAACGAGTTTTTGATAAATGAATTTTATCTTTGTAGTATTACATTCATATTATTTGCAATTTATTTATTTTATCTACTGTAGTGATAAATAAGTAATAACATTCACTGACAAAACACGTATAATTTATTTTAATAATAATATCGAAAGTTTATAACAAAATATTCAATGACAACCGAATGTCGAACAAGGTGTCCAGGACCGAAAATTAAACCAGAAAAAAATAACAAACTATGTTGCAAAAGAACACTGAATTTGCTGGTTCGTTTAAAATGAAATCAATACCTTCGTAACGCGCTTTTAACGCTGTTTGCGCACTAACTGACTAGTCAACCAGGACTCGACGTGAAAATGGAATGATTGTATGAGGAGGATATGAAGTGCGTATGGAATGGATGAGGGGTTATATGAATGATTGCCCAAAAGTATGCCGAAAATATCTTTAACAGTGGCGTGCAAATGCCTTTACGAATTTAGATGGAAATATAATGAACAGACGAGATAATCCTGTTCAAAGATTGAATTTGAGAGAAGCCGCGCTAAGAAACAAAATTTAAATTAATATACATACGACAGTTCAAATAAACTAAAATATGGTTTGGGTCAAAAATATCCAAAGCAACGTCTGGCCTTTGCTTTCAGATGAAATATCGGATGAAATATCGGGAAAACGCCAGCAATATTTTAGGCCGGCGTCAATTCTTGCCCAAGGTCAATTCTTCTTGCGTCAAGGTTGCCCAAAACACAGATCACACGACAACTCCCAACGCGAACAAAACTGGCCAAACGAAAAAAATGTGCATCAAAATGCCTTCGACTTGAACAGCTCAATGAAAATGATTTTTTCCAGTCCTGCCAAAACTGACAACTACCAATAAGAATCTAGAATAATTCGAACTTTCAATTTCGCATAAACTTATAACATATCAACCAGCCTGTATCCCAATATAATCGAAATAAAAATTAGCATTACAAAGGAGTCTTAAAACGACGTCTGCGAGTTCACGCTGCACTATACACGTATCATAAACCCTCTTTACTGCTTCCAAAAATCGCACGTTACGACCAGCATAATGTTATTCTACTTGGTAAAAACTCATTTCTTATCTGAATATTGAAACATTATGACCATAAGGTATAATTTTTCGACAAATTATGACATTCAAATTTCGAACGCCGCCACCCACCTGCGTGCCGCCCCTAGTTTGCCTGTGTGGTTGGTACTACTGAAGAAGCTAAACAAGTGCACAGCAATTATCAACGCCACAATGCCGGTCGAACAAAAAGTTCCTGAACACATCAAAGAGAGATTATGATATGAGCTCTCGAGTGATATTATTATGAAGCTCGCCTTCGGCTCGTTTCATAAACCCACTCTCGAGTTTTAATGCCCTCAATTATGTATCAGTCACATAAACTACTATAATGGCTTCACTTCCTGTATGTTTGATATAGTGATGATAATATGTATGATTATAATATGTAGGTTTATTAACACCTACAATGATTTATTCAGTCCCTAAAAGTTACCGAAAGAATATCAGCGTTGCAGGATCTCCTAGACATGTGTATTGTGACAGTTGAATAAATGTGATTTCTATTCAATTCTATTCTAACTTGCTACACAATTTAAAATACTTAAGTATTGTGTAATGTTAAAACGAAATATTATCAACAAAACTTGTTTTTACTAATTGAAAGCAGTATAAACTTAACAAAGATATGGCCATATAATTAAAGGCACTCCATTTGCTTAGATTCTTCCATTTGCTCCATTTATAAGTATAAAAAATATATTGTTATTATCCTTTTGGCTTCGCTTTAGTCAGAAAGCTAAAATCATCTTCAGTCCAAGTTGTCGCGAGATCGGTAATTTCACTTTATTTCAATAGTGATAAAGCAATAATTCCAATGACAATCAAAAAATCATATCATCATTCCCGTGAGTTTTCCGCCCTAACATCACGTGACAGTATTTTAGTGCGGCGGAGGGAAAAGCCTAACCAAACATTTGTTCAAATGAGGTCGAATCTAAATACATCCTCCTTCATGAAGAAAGAGGATGTATTTCGCCCCACGCGCTCCGCCGCTGCGCCCGCGATAATGCCCGCCCGCCCTACGCGCCCCGCCGCCGCGCCCGCGAACCCGCCCACCGCCGCGACTGTGCCCGCCCGCCCTACGCGCCCCGCCGCTGTGCCTGCGAACCCGCACGCCGCCGCACCCGCGAAAGGGCCCGCCCGCCCAATGCCGCCCGCCCGCCCAACGCCGCCTGCCGCTGCCGCCGCCCAAACCGCAGCCGCGGTCGCCACCACCACCGCCGCCCCGTCGGGAGGCGCTGCGCCACAGCAGCCCCGCCAGCCGCGCTATCCGCCCCTTATTGTGGAGGTCCTCCCCAACTGGGCCGACCATTTCAGGGCGATAGCCAGCGAGCTCGGCCGGGCTCCCAGCGCGCGCGCCTACCAAAAGGGTGTGCGCTTCACCCCCACGGCCGACGACGAGTACCGGCTTGTACAGCGCTATCTGTGCAGGTTGGAGAAGGACCACGGAGTTCGGTGGTTCTCTTACTCGCTGCCGGCCGACAAGACCCAGAAGGTGGCGATCCGCGGGCTGCCTTCCAACACCACGCCGGAAGAGATCGTCGCGGCACTTGCAGAACTCGGTGTGGAGGCCGAGTACTGCAAGCAGATCCAGGCGCGCAAGGGGCGCCCCGGTTGCATCTTCTACGCGTCCCTGCGGAAGAATCCCGACCGTGCCCCCGGTGCAGTATATGAGATCTCAGAGCTCATGTACATGCCGGGGGTGAAGATCGAGGCTTGGCGCTCCAAGCAGGGCCCGGCCCAGTGCCACAGGTGCCAACAGTTCCGGCACTCGTCGCATATGTGCCACCGCCCCCTGGCGTGCGTGCGTTGCGGCGGTCCCCATTCGGCGCAGGAGTGCCCCCGCCCGAAAGACCAGCCGCCGACGTGCGCCAACTGCGGTGGCCCGCATACGGCCAATAACGCGACGTGCCCCGTGTTCCGCCAGGAGGCGCGGAACAAGAAGGCCGGCACTGTGGCGCTCACTTATGCGCCTGGGCCCAAGAAGATGCAGCCCCCCCCTCCGCCACGTCCTGATCTGCAGGAAGAAACGGCGCCCGCCTCGCTTATGGCGCAGGCGAACGACGGAGTCCCCAGGCAGAAGACGAAGCGGGGGGGAAGAAGAAGAAGGCGACGGCTCCACCTGCCGCTGGCGCCGCGGCGGCTACTCTCGCCGCTAGCGAGACTGCGGCCGCCGCTGGCGCCGCCACTCCGGCTGCGGCGATAGGGCAGCAGGACTTGGGGCACCTCACAGCCCTGCTCGCCCTCCTCAGCGACCCCACTGCCCTGGGCAGACTCACCGCTCTGCTCCGCAATGCATGAGCCGCTCAGGGTCGTCCACTGGAACGCGCAGTCGCTGACAGGGAAGAAGCGGCTGCTCCACGTGTTCCTGAGGGACTACCGCGTCGACGTGATGCTCATCAGCGAGACATTCCTAGCCGGAAGCGACAAGCTGTCGCTGCCCGGCTACTTCGTCTACTGCAAGGACGAGAAGTCCACCAGCGGCCGGGCCTTTCGAGGCTTGGCAGTCATCGTCGGCAGGAAGATCGTCCACCAGCTCGTTGACGCCCAGGAGTATACATCCCTGTATGCTTTGGGCGTCGACCTCCAGGTCGCCGGCCAGGTGCTGCGACTCTTCGCCGCCTACAAGCCCCCCAGTACACCAATCCGCACCGCCGAGCTACGGGGGTTGCTACAGTCGCCGCATCCGACACTCGTCGCTGGCGACCTCAACGCCAAGCACACCGTCTGGAACTCCACCAGGGTGTGCCCAGCTGGACGCGCCATCCTTGCCGACTCCGTGAGCCACAACTACGATGTCATCGGTCCCGACGAGCCCACCCACTTCGATTCGCGGGCCGGTTGGGACACCATCGACGTCGTAGTCGTCAGAGGTCTCCGGACTCCGCCGAGCCAGGAGGTTCTCCCTGACCTCCCATCGGACCACAGGCCAGTACTTCTCGTCCTGGCGGACCTGCCCACCCGGGTCTCTCCGCCAGCATCACGCCGACGATACCAGTGGGGCGCCTTCACCGCCGCCCTCGACCAGTCTTCGACCACATGTCCAGTCAACCAGCCGGAAGACGTTGACCGCCTGGCATCGCTGCTAACCACCCAGATCCGAGACGCGCTCGACCTATCATCGCACACCGTAGCTCGCGGGGGGAAGCCCAATCCTCTTCCTGCTGAGCTACGCGCACTCATCCGCGATAAGCGCGCTCTCCGGAAGCAGTGGCAGCAAACCCGCTGCCCAACGATGAAGACCAGGCTCAACGCCATGACGGCAGAGCTGAAGCGCCGACTTGATCTCCACGCCGAAGAATCTTGGGAACGCCACGTCGAGTCCATGGGCGACCACGTCCCCTCCGTGCATCGCCTATGCCGGGATTTGTCGACTACTCCAACTCCCGTCCGACCAATCCTGGGCAGCGACGGCCTACCAAGATTTCGAGCCCAAGACCGTGCGGAGATCTTCGCCGAATGCCTCGAGAAGCAGTTCAAGCCGAACCCTACGGATGATGTGGAGCACGTCGCAGCAGTCGAGAGACACCTGCGAGAGTACTTCGCCTCGCCGATAGCTCCCGAAGAGGACCCCACCGTCGTCACGCCCGGCCAGATCATGCGTGCATTCAGACGTACCAAGCCCAGGAAAGCCCCGGGCGCAGACCGCATACCTAACATGGCGCTGCTACATTTGCCGCCACGTACTGTGGCGGCCGTTACGCGCCTGTTTAACGGTATCTTGCGCACGGGCCACTTCCCAACCCAATGGAAGGAGGGCTTGGTCATCATGTTGCCCAAGCCGGGCAAGGACTCCAAGCTGCCTGAGAGCTATCGGCCGATAACTCTACTGAGTACCATCTCAAAGGTGTTTGAGAAACTCCTGCTGGCGAAGCTACTGCCCCACATCCAGCCGCGCCCAGAACAGTTCGGCTTCAGGCCCGAGCATTCTACGACGCTTCAGCTCACCAGAGTACTGAATGACATGACGGTTTGATTGAACAAGAAGGAATACACTGTCGCAGTACTCCTGGACATGGAGAAGGCGTTTGACAGAGTATGGCACGAGGGGTTGCTGTACAAATTGTCGACGTCTCCAGCCCCAAGAAGACTGGTCCAGATCATCGCCTCCTTCCTGAAGAATCGCCGCTTCCGAGTGATGGTGGAAGACGCCGTCTCCGAGGAACACCCCGTTGCAGCCGGCGTCCCTCAGGGGTCCTGCCTGTCTCCAACCTGTTACTCCCAATATACGGACGACATCCCCGTCGGGCCGGGTGCCCAGCTGGCACTCTTCGCCGACGACGCTGCCTACTACGCGTCGTCGATCCAGGCACGGCACGCTGCCGTCAAACTGCAGCGCACCCTGGACATCTTGCCCGACTGGCTCGCCAAGTGGCGGTTGTCCGTCAACGTTGGGAAGACGCAGGCGCTCATCACAGGCCAGTCCCCCCTTCCACCACCACTCCAGCTCCAAGGACAGGACATCGCGTGGTCTCCGCAGGTGAAGTACCTGGGAGTGACCATCGATCGCCGGCTCACCATGAAGCAACATGTCGACAACGTCGTCAACCAGATCAAGGTGGCACGCGCCAAGCTGCGTCCACTTCTCGACTCCAGCCTCCCTCTGAGGGCGAAGCTCGGGATCTACAAGTGCTACGTGAGATCCCGCCTCACCTACGCGGCCCCGGCATGGTACGCCCTGTGCTCGGAGACGAACAAACGGAGACTCCGAGCCCAAGAGAACCTCTCTTTGCGTACCATCGTCGACGCCCCCCGCTACGTGAGGAATGCGACGATCCAGAGGGACCTCAGATGGGAACCAGTGGACCAGTTTGTCCAGAGGCTGGCAAAGGGCATGTTCGCGCGTGCGGATAGCTCTCAACATCCGCATATCCGCGACATGGCGCCGTACCACGCGCGCCCGCCCGACCGCCGCCGCCTGCCACGCGACCTGGTTGCCTAGCCGGCGATCATCCAATGGAACACCCCTCGTGAGAAGATCTCCACCGCCCGCGAGGGCCCCCCGATGACCTGTCCATAGGAGTGGACAGAGGCGCTTCTTCAGGAAGAGATTCGATGATCTGACCCTGACTCCCCACGCCCCAGAATGGGTGCGTGAGATGATTTCTTGATTGATTGAGCCTAACCAAACATTTGTTCAAATGAGGTCGAATCTAAATACATCCTCCTTCATGAAGAAAGATGTATTTAGTTTCGACCTCAAATGGATGTATTTGGATTCGACCTTATTTGAACGAAACTTTTAATTTTCTTCCTTGAACAAGCGCTTTTTTAGGGTTCCGTACCCGAAGAGACCAAACGGAGCCCTATCGCTATCACTCACGTGTCCGTCCGTCCGTCCGTCGTCTGTCACGCAGGTTTTACAGCAAATATTAAATTTTTCACTCTATAAACATCTTGTTGACCCAAAGCCATAAAAATTGACAAAAAATATTTTTAAATGTTTTAAGGGGACCATACAGGTAAAGGGGCCCTATCGGGTGGGGTTTCCTTGTTTAGAACTCGTTGAATAGAAAATAACGATATTTTTTGTTTAAAAAATATTGGAGAACAAAGGAATGAGAAGCCACGAAAGTCACCTTTTTACAAAATGTTGTACTAAAGAAATTTTAAACTTACCATTAAAAATTACCACCTATGACCATTCCTTAAGATTTCCCTCATTTTTTAGCTTATATTCTACATTTTCGACACGAACTTGGCCGGTTTTTTTTGGTCACATGGCACAGGTATTCAGTCATTCAGCCTTCACGCAGGTGTTATAAAAGCCTAGTTATGATGAGTGATGGTGATGTGCACTCATATGATTTGGCCTTGAGCAGAGCTCGGGCCAAATTACCTATAGAAGTTGAAGGGAGCACCTGTCATTCTCGAACGGCGCGCTGTGACACTTGAGCAGTCGGTAGTCTCTCATCACTTGCAGAATGAACTTCACGTTGAGGTCGCGCCATTCGCTGACGTCGTGGATGTTGTAAGCGTTGATGTTGGAGAACGGGACGCCCTCTGTCGAGATTATCGCAAGACATAGTTGAGATGTAAACAATAAACACTTCTTCAATAGTATGTCCACGGTAACTTCTGAACATATTTTGATTTTTGATGTTTCAATCGATTGTATTTTGTGATCCGGTTGATATTGATTATTATAATGGTTTACCTTTACATAATTTTCACTATGATATATTTGCCGAAAGAGACAGAAAGAGAAGAGATAGAAAGGCTTTTCGCATCATGCTCAATTAATATATATTTGTTGTTGTAATCTATGTGTTACTGAAATTGATATATTTAAATAATGTCAACCATGAATAAAATAAAAATTCACGCTTCCTGTCTCGCCGACGACGTGCTATTGTTGATATACGTGGGAGGCCAGCACAATACAGACTATATGTGGCTGTTACAAGAAGAAACTTGTATGGTAACGTCAGGTGTTGATGTTCGGTTCCGTGACTGTAAAACCGCATGTTTATATAATTACATCTAAGAGTTGTGGCACGCACCTGGATCACCCAAATCGTGAGGAATGGAGTTTTTGATTTTATACTTCACAGTTTTACCATCGGAAAGGTTTGTTCTCGACTTTTCAGACTCCATGGCAATGGTATCTCGGTACATGTATTGTAGAACCACCTGGAATGTTCAGAGGGTGGGTATATTTTATTTGACCAAATTCTGTGATAATAATATGTATAGAACAGAGTTTAACATTGTCAGTGAAGCTGTTTAGAATGTACACCTTGCTATAACAAAATATATGTGAAGATATTATAATTCACAAAAAAGTCGGCACATCATGTTATCCACAATTGAAAGCGTATAACAAAACATTTTCATGTAAATCAATTTGTTAGTTATGTCAATTCGGTGCGTTACCTGCAAGTTAGGCCACAGTTGTGCTAGTGCGAATGAGGCGTAAAAGTGAACATCGTATGTGTTATACATTCTGTACTCATGACCCTCTAGGTACCCGAATAGACCGAAATGATGCCTGCAATACAATAACATTGGGAATTAGCACAAGGTGCGTGTATGCAACAGTGAACAGTAAACGTTAACAGAAGATAGAACAGAAGATGCGTGATCACAGTGGGACTAAACGGCGCTCGGCAATATCCTGGTACTTTCTGGAATAGCAGGACATCCTTCAACTCAGATCAGGAAAACGTACAGAGATCACAGAGACAATGTAAAGAGAACATCGCCTGAAAAATATCTAGGCCTTTGATTGCCTTTTGAAATATCTTCCTTTCCTTCCGGATATGAATAGTGGGAACTGGTTTATTATACAGGTGCTAGGCAGATGAATGTCCAAACGGAGACACCAGCAAGGGGAATTCATTAGCTAGTCGCCTAGCCCTAATTTTCTGGACTAGGCAATCAAAAGAAAATATTTTTTATGGAACTGTGATCAGTTCCAGAAAAATATACTTGCTTACCGGGGATCAGTCTCAGGAAAGTCGTCCTGCACGTCGAACCATATGGTCCCACCGTCGGCGACGTAGTAAAGCTCGTTCATTAAGGCACTTTTTAACCAATCAGGTATATTACTGAAACATAAATAGGTATAAGATATGAAATAATTCCAACAACATTTACGAAAGTGCATAGTTTTTGTCAAATCTCTCCAGAGTTAAAATTTATCTCGTCAGAAACGAGTTGTAAGAACAAATCTTATGGATAAAACTTTGTGTATTCAGACACGTAATTAATCTATCCACATATTTCGACCACCCAAATGGCCGATTCGGCAGTGACCCTGCCTACGAAGACAATGGTCCCGGGTTCGAGTCCCGGTGGGGGCAAATATTTGTTTGATGAGAACGGATGTTTGTACCCTAGTCATGGTTGTTTATCAAAGTATAATATTTATGCATATAAGTATGTGTATCGTTGTCTAGTACCCAAGGTACAGGGAATCCTAGTTTGGGGCTAGATCAATGTGTGTAAATAGTTTCTAAGGCATTATAATTATATTATTATTATTATTATACAAATTTACCTATTGCTTAGAATGGGATCTTGCCATTCTGAAATTTGTTTCTCCCATTTTTTATATCTTTTCAAAGCGTAGGCAGCAATACTGGTGGCGGCAATTCCGTCGCTTCCAAAATATCTTGTGTAAAATCTGTAATGATAATATGTATTGACGCATTTCATATCCTCGACTTTTGCTACGTTTAACATACACATCAGTACCAAGTAGTACCAAGTAGACAAGTTAAAAGTTAGTTCATGACATCACGACAGAGACGTAAATCCTGCATGCTATGAAAATTGATTACCTTTTATTTGCTTTACCATCTTTCTTATACTTTATTATTGGCATATCCCAAGCTAAACAGAATTCTTCCGTAGCACTCCCTCCCGGGTCTAGGGACCATGCGCTCGATAGCCCTACAGAGTCAGCTGTGAAATAAATAAATAGCAATTCAAATAAAAAATTACAATCAATCAATACACAGCGAGGCAGGTCAAAACAATTTATTAAAAACGCGTATTACTAGTGGTAGTTATGCAGATAAATTGTGTTCAATTGTGTAAATTGTTGTCTTTCTCATCCAACTATTAAAGGCAGAGTAGGAAGAGTAATACTTAGGAGTATTTACCAAAGCTATATGAAACATTGGGAACAGGTTTATTATTGAAATTAAACTTGTTAATCTAAGCAGAGGGCAAGCCCATACTTACGGATATAAGTTTATTATTGTAATTAAACTTGTTATCTAAGCAGACGGCAAGCCCATACTTACGGATATAAGTTTTTTTCGCCTTCTTATCAGGACCCTTGTTAACATTATCTTTACTCTTGCTTGTCTGTATGTCCTGCGCCGTGTTGGGTTCCAGTTTCCCATATTTCCTGAGGCATTGCCATACATAATCCGAAGATTTCTTAGCATTGAAGGTACAGTAGCCTTCGTGGATTGTTTCGTGCTCCTCCTTCATCTTAGCTATAGCGAAGGTGCAGGGTATTCCCCGGATCTTTTGCTCCAGAGTCACGCCACAAGTGTTCTCCTCTGAATATCTTTCGATTTCCGGTTTTGCTGGATGAAGAATATTTTGATATTAACAGCGTTGCAATATCGTGGACGTGGTCAGTACATGTAAGGAGAAAAGTTTAAAAACAGCTGTAGGATAACTATGTGAACTCAGATCACAACCACGCTAAAATATGCGTTGCTGGTGTAATAAGATTCACCACCAGTGTCTTATTACTGGTGTAAAACTCGTCAATCAAAATTGAGTTATTTACCCTATAAACGGCATAAAAATGCAGATATTTTTCATTGTCATACGGGACGATAGGGAATAGATATTAAAGTGTATAACAAGGGAGCAAAATAATAGTTTTACGGCGAGGGCGCTATTTAGAATTCATGGGCGAAATGGGCGATTCTATAGTAGAACCCCGAGCGATAAGCGAGCGGCAACGTAAAGCCGAGAATTCATAAAACTTGCGTTCGATTTCTATGAACGATTCTTATTCCAAATTCAAATCTCATTCCCGCCCGCTTAAGTCTAGTGGAGTAAAGAGCTACTTTGCTCGCGGTAATCGAGGAACAAAATCACACTTTTCGAATAAAGGGGATGATGAAAAATAATATAGTGATAAAAATCCCCCTTCACTTGTTTGTCACATAATAGTAGTTTATGTGACTGCTTCATAATGGAGGGCATTAAAACTCGAGAGTGGGTTTATGAAACGAGCCGAAGGCGAGTTTCATAATAACATCACTCGAGAGTTTTAATGCCTAATTATGTACAGTTACATACACTAGTTTATCTACACACATATCATAAGCTCTCTTTGATGTGTTCAGGAACCGCATGTTTGACCGGCATTGTGGCTCTGCAATTGTTTAGCTTGTTCTGTAGTACATACTTCACGCAGGCGGGCGTCGGCGTTCGAAATTTGAATGTCAGTACCAACTTCACAAACAAACTAGGGACGGCACGCAGGCAGGCGTCAGCGTTCGAAATTTGAATAACTACACATACTGACCATAATGTGTAGTTTTCCAGATACGAAACGAGTTTTTACCAAGTAGTTTAACATAATGCTGATCGTAACTGCGTTCAAACAGTAAAGAGGGTTTATGATACGTGTGTAGATAATAGTACATTTCCTACGAGTTCGCTAAGGCTTATATTTACGATCCGAGAAATTAACGGCACGAGCCGAAGGCCAGGTTCGTAGCGAGGTTCGTAAAAAACCTTTTCGAAGAAGTTAGGAATAGAATTTTTCCGCCTGAGAACCCAAGCGGTGAAGGTGCTATTTTAGCTCAGAAGTCGGAAAAAATTATTACCAGGTTTCCTCTTATTCGGCAGTATCTCTGTCCAGGTGAAGGTGATGCTAACGTTCCGATGCTCGCTGCTGACATTCTGAGCAGACCAGACAAACACTGCGCAGGGCAGACTGCTGTCCTGGAACAAAGTTGTCGGGTATTTATTTTAACATCTATGTGGAGCAGGACACGTAGACATCACAGATGTGAAGTTCATCAATACTTAAAACGGCAGTTAAAATTACTATCTGAGAGATATCCGTAAGGGCGGCCGGCCGGATATGACTCGAGCCGCAACTTAAGGAGCGATTGCCCCGCGCAGATACACTTTCTGGCTAAACAAAATTAAATTAAGCAAATAAACAAATAGCAATGATACAAACACATAACGCAAAGAGAAGCTTCCTGGACTATTGCACAGTAGTAACCTTATAGTTGTGGGGTATCACAGGCGATATCTGTCGACATTTCAATTTGATCCCGTACTTGGACAGATCATATGTCGTCCACGCCCTCGGGTAGAGACCTGTGTACTCACAATCAGCCCCATTCAAGTTCCACTCCCAAGTTTTTGGAGCCTTCTTTGGTTTTCTGAAATTAATTCGCAAATTTTTAATACCGACCATATGATACATTCAACTGTGCAAAGATACCATGAAGTACAAAAGTTACTTTGGCTGGTAGTAATAAAAATATTCATGTTCTACTAATACTAATTGTTACCAGGTGACTTTACTTGCTGTAACATATTAATTATCACCTAAACCTACCCTAACCTTCATCACCCATTTTTACGTAGCCTTGTGTCCCACTGCTGGGCAAAGGGCTCCCCTTTCTTAGACCACTTATTCCTGTCCTGTGCCTCCCCCCGACCGCGTTTTCTGAAAAGCCAGAGCGCTACAGCTCGATGTAGATAATGCTACATATAGTGATGACTGTTATTTAATCATATGCCTCGGTAATAGGGGTAATGTGAACAAGTCTGACTTAATTAAATATTTAGACAAGCTCTGTTCTTTAAAAGTAAAACAAATTGTTATGTTCACATTCCCTTACAGCGACAGCCTGCCACAATCAGAAAACAACCTTAGATATAAGCTGAATATGACCTTGCATACTATATCATGCAATAATAATATACATGTAATGGATACTAACAATTTTGTTAGTAGAAATAAATATTATTTGACTAAAGGTAAATATTACCTTCCTAGTTATTATAAAAGACAAGTAGCAAATTCGCTGTCCTATTATTTCAATATAACAGCCAAAAATTTGGCTACACATAATGCCTCTATTGAGCATTATACTGATGTTTCAAACAAAACCTTGGAAGCTTTTCCAAGTCATTTAAATTAGATACAACGACAATAGAGGAAGTCTCTAGCCCGTCAAATAATATTAATAAAGTACATAATAAAAACAGAAAAATTCAATATTGTAAAATAAATGAAAAGTTTACTAATCTGGTCCACCAAAATATTCAAGGTATTAGCAGTAAATTATTAGAGTTGGAATTGTACATGAACTCTTTTAATATTGATATTTTAAGGCTAACAGAACATTGGCTAAAAAGCCATGAGCTCATGTTCAATTTCAGTAACCACCAGGTTGGTAGTTCTTTTTGCAGATCACATGCTGTTCGTGGAGGCTCTCTAATATTTCTAAATAAACACATAAAGTTCAAAAATCGTAATGACATAGTATGTTTATCAGTTGAAAGCCACATTGAAGTAGCATGTGTTGAATTGGAGCGCATAATTGTAATAAGCGTTTACAGCCCACCATCAGGTTCATTTGATGTTTTTGAAAAAGTCATGGATGACATATTATTTAAAGTATCAAAATCTAATAAAACTCTTATGATATGTGGAGACTTCAATGTAAATTTATTAGAAACTTACTCCCTTAGTACGAGACTAACTAACTTATTTAATTCTCACAACTTAAAGCCACTTTTCATGGAACCTACTCGAATAACTGAAACCTCAGCAAATTGTATAGACAATATATTTGCTTATCCAAATGAAAAAATTGTACTTAAAAAAATTATAAGTAATTTAAAGTCAGACCATTTAGGTCAATACATTAGACTAGAAATTCAACTTAAAAAAGTTCTACAAGAAAGATACAATACATACCTGTGACTGCACATCGGTTTGAAAGGTTTAAATTGAATTGGGATAGCAAACTACCTATCAATTACTCTAACAATAACCCTAATGAGTCATATTGTATTTTTTTTTACAAATTCAGCAATGCGTTCAATGCAGTATTTACTACCAGATCGATTGTGGTCTCAGACAAACTTAACTTTAGTAAGTGGGCCACAGTAGGTATACTTAAAAGTAGACAAAATTTATATGAATTATATAGTGAAAAACAATGGAATCATAGTGAAGAGTTCATGGATAAAGTAAAAAAGTACTCAAAAATCTTTAAAAAAGTTTGTCAAATTGCAAAATCAAATTATATCAGATCTAAAATAAGAAAAACTGATAACAAAATTAAATCAACTTGGGATATAATTAAAAGTGAGACTGGAAAGGTCAGTATTAAAAACAATGAATATGAATTAAAAATTTATGTTATTACTTTCAAAAATGATATTGATGTAGCTAAAGCGTTTGAACTTTTTTTTACTGACATCCCAAGCTCTACTACAAAGTCTTTAGACTCTTCCAAAATAGTCGCTGAATCTTTGCTAAAAGACTATGTACCTAGATGTGAAAATCAATTCTCGTTTAATTATGTAGATGATAAAGATATTATTAAAGCCTTTAAATCAATAAATGTTAAGAAAACTGCAGACCTCTGGGATATTTCTGTTCATGTTGTGAAGCCCCTAATAAATGTTATTGCACTTGATTTAGCTATCATATTTAATGCATCTATTGATGCTGGCGTGTTTCCTGATTTAATGAAACACAGTAAAATAGTACCTTTGTTTAAATCGGGTAGTACATCTGACCCTTCTAATTTCAGACCGATATCGGTATTGCCTACATTTAGTAAAGTATTTGAAAAAGTAATTTTAAATCAACTTCTTACACATTTCAACACCAACAACATGCTCCACTGTAAACAATTTGGTTTTACACAAGGCAAATCAACTACTGATGCCGGTATTGAGTTAATATCACTTATATATGATGCCTGGGAGGAGTCGCATGATGCTCTAGGAGTATTTTGCGATTTGTTTAAGGCTTTTGATTGCGTTGACCATGGAACATTGATCAGGAAATTACATCACTATGGAATTAGGGATAACTCTTTAGATCTTCTCTCTTCTTATCTAAATAACAGGATACAGAGAGTTGACATTAATGGAAAACGATCTCCAGGGTCTGTTGTTACTATGGGTGTACCGCAGGGTTCCATACTCGGGCCATTCCTGTTTTTGGTTTATATTAATGACCTGCCACATCTTGTCAGAGATAATCATGAGATTGTACTGTTTGCAGATGACACTTCACTTTTGTTTAAAATGAAACGACGCAGTTTGAACTTTGACGATGTAAATAATGCAATCTCAAAGGTAGTCAATTGGTTTAGTGCTAATAATCTTTTACTGAACAATAACAAAACTAAATGTATTCGGTTTATACTCCCTAATGTTAAACAAGTCTCGGCTAATTTTAATGTTAAAGGTGAAAATTTAGAAATTGTAGATAGCACGGTATTCCTAGGAATCACCTTAGATAATAAGCTTCAGTGGGGCCCACACATAGATAAGCTATCAAAAAAACTCAGTTCCGCAGTTTATGCAGTTAAAAAAATCCGTCTTTTTACGGACGTGGAAACAGCTAGACTAGTTTACTTCAGCTACTTCCATAGCATTATGTCTTACGGCATACTGCTGTGGGGGAACGCTGCAGACATTAACATAATATTTGTGCTGCAAAAGAGGTCTGTTCGTGCAATCTACAATGTAGGTCCCAGAGAGTCACTGCGTTGTAAATTTAAGGAAATTAACATTATGACAGTGCCGTGTCAGTATATTTATGAAAACCTAATGTACGTCCACAAAAATATTGATAAATTTCCTAAGAATAGCGACAGGCACAATGTCAACACTAGAAATAGGAATAAACTTGCTATACCTACTACTAGGCTCCATAAGGTTAATGTATCTTTTAAAGGGCAATGTATTCGCTTTTACAACAAAATACCGACTGAGTTACAAGAATTGTCTGTAAATAAATTTAAAAATGTTGTTAAAAATCACTTATGTAAAAAAGTTTACTACAAAATATCAGATTATGTAGAAGACAAGAAAGCTTGGGAAGGTGTTTGCTCCAATTCTGTAAAAAATAACGTATAAAGCTGGAGGTTGCTAGTCGCCTCTTTGCCTCCAGCATCTAAAACATTGAGGTGACGGAATTCAAATTGAGTTCTATATTTCCCTGTACCTTATACATGTGTTAGTTTAAGACTTGACATTCTCCAAATGTTACCTATGTGTTTCTTATGGAAATAAACTCTTTTTGAATTTTGAAATTTTTTGATGCTGCGTTGTACCACACGGGGTTTTTCAGCGCTCACATTGACAATTCATCGTCTGAATAGCCCGTGGGGAACATCGCGTGTGATCCATGCACAAGGCGTGGAAGAGAAAGCAGATTAGCGCAACAAGCGCGTGCGGTGCGACGCTGATGAGAAACTGGTTTAGTGAAATGACAAAAACAATGTTTGTATGTAACTTCGAGTCGAAAATAAATGCCAAATAGGCAATCAATAGGTTTCTGTGAAACTACATGGCGTCGCCTCGCTCCACTCCGCTTCGCTCGGCTCCGGGTAGTACATACAGTTGTGACCTGACATAACCTAACTCTAGTATTTGGACAGAAAGTGACATACAGCAACTAATTTGGCTCCAAATTCTAGGCGCCGGGAGAAGGGGGCAGGACAAAAAACAAGAACTGAGATGTATTTTTGGTCGTACCTTGAACAAACTTGATCTAAAAGAAGTAACTATGCATTTTGAATTACTAAAATTGGGAAGTACATTGTGTGTAGCGTCGGAGCGCTCCGGTTTTTTACTAGAAGCTAATTCACGAGAAGCCAGAGAGACACCACACAGCAGGCGCTGTACCCCACGGGATTCAAAAGATGATTTGTCAATGTGGGCGCTGAAAAACCCCGTGTATTACAAAGTAACGTCGCGCTGTAGCGCTCTGGCTTTTCGAGCGGTTCGTAATTCTGAAAAGCCCGTGTGGCACAACGCCGCCCACAAGCCCCACGGGCTTATCAGAAGACGCCCCCCGACCAGTCCGACAGGAACTTGTCTAGGTCATCCCGCCATCGACGTCTCCGCCTACCCCTACGCCGGTGTCCGTCGCTTGGCACCCATCATTCGGTGGCAAGTTTCGCCCACTTCTGGGGGTGCACGCGGCGAACGTCCCATTTTACAAATACAAATAAAAATAAATTTATTACGTAGAAAGAATGATACACATTAACATGAGTAGCAGTTACAATTAAGCATAAGTACTAGACTATAGTCCATCTTTGTGTAAGTTAATAGTAGTAACAGTGACCCCAGACTAGGCATGGCCTGTATCGGCGGCATCACGACAACATTAAGCACAGTTAAGATTACTGTTACAATGCGGAAATCTAAGCAGACTGATTATAGGATATATATAAAACGTAATTCTATTTTGAGAAGTTACAGATTAGGAACATTTGCTTTTTTATTAGAGAAGGAAATTATAGTTTTTAGACAAGCGGTCTTTGCGCCTACGTCAGCAATGCCAGTGATGGAGCGTAGCATCGTGTTTCCAACGTGATCCGTCAGTCTAACATCTGTTACGCTTCGCTGCATCACTCAGACCTCGAGTCTGTACTTCTAGTTCTCTTTCAGCAACAAAAGTTTGGGCACTGCATGTTAGGCAGGATACACATGTCGACGAGTTGGCGCCTTTGTGATAATGCGAGGTTCCCCTTCATCATATCGCCTTTGAAAGTTATTAATATAGTAGAGTATGAAATTGAGGAAACAACTGTACTTACTCATATGTAGATAACACAGACTGGAATATAGTGTCGTTGTCAGCATTCCTGATATTCACTATAAACTGGCATTCTGGGACTGTGACATATTCATAGAGACCCGGTACTAGTTGGAAACGGCAGAATTCTCCTTTGTATCCTCTCCCGATTGTACCTCCTCCGATGCCACCGATAGGACAGCCTACAAACATAAATAGACTTATTATAACAATAAAATCAGAAAATTTTAAACTGTCTTTTTAGTTCAAGTTCAAAGGTCTTACTGTAGATATTTACATATTCTTAGCAAACATTATTTTTTGCCTCTTCTCTACATTAGACCACTCTCCCATGGTGGTCCATATATGTAAATATCTACAGTAATAAAGAAGGGCTTAGTAAATAATAAGATGTCTTTTAAAAATTGGTTGCGTTTAATTAATACAAATATTACAATATTAATAATTAATTAATAATCAGAGGAATAAATAATTGCGATTTTTTTAACTGCCAGTTCTGTGTTAAATTGGATTAACCCCATTCAATCCTGCCATTTAAGTAATCTTGAACATTGTAATATCCCTTTTTCTTTAAATTGCTCAAATGGCAATTTCAAAATCTCCAGAGGTATCTTGAAAGAATTGCTAACCTTCGCGAGTCTAAACCGGGGCGCAACTAGTCTTTGATTATTTCTTAGGTTAACATTAGAGCTATCGCAAAGTTTGGTAAATGTTGTAAGGTTCTTGACTGTTCTAAAAAAATTGACTAGCTTGTCAATTTTTTTTCACAAATATATTGTATAGTATGTGGATTTCTTTAAAAAGCTGTCTTAGTCAGTCTGTCTATCTGTCCATCCGTCTGTTTTATTTTCTTTTAAGTTGAAATTGATATCAATTACTCATGCGTGCAGTACCATGGAATTGTGAAAAAATAAAATTTCTTATGCAACACTATCAAAAGATATGTGGTGGCGTGGAAATGTATTTTTGGCGAAAAACCCATATTGGAGTAGACTTTGGCTCATACACTATAAGTATGAGGTTGCGACAAGAATTATAAGAAAGAAAAACTGGAATAAGTCCAAAAATTTCGAGGTTTTTGGTCAACCAAAAGTTGTCGCTCCACTTTGGAGGTCGCAAACTTATGAATGGCATATCCACACAATACCAAAGGATATTAGTAAAAATAGCTTTTATGTTATTTGTCACCGACAAGTAAAAAGTAATTCAAATGTTTAAATTTTGTTAGTCACATAGTGTAATTTGGAAGGTTTTGATTCCAAATCTTGAATTTATGTAAAATTTTGAGGTGTTTTCGGGGGATTCGGCACTTACTGAAAGGGCAAAGAAAAGAAGAATTTATAGCTCTTTCCCATAATGCTAAAAAGTAAATGTTAGGCTGAATTATAGCAGGTTATGAATTAGATGACTCAAATAAGATGTTTGTAAGGTAAATACTCACCATATATTCTCTGTGCTGATACAGTATGGATATAGTCCATAACTGGACGTTTCTTATTTATCTTCCTCCCAATGTAGTACATCAGATACCTAATAAATTACATAATATTGTTGAATATGGTAGGGTATTATCTATCAACCTTCTGAACAGTTCAACAGTTTCATTTAAACTCATGTTACAATTTGTGCTGCTCTTTTTTGTTGTAAAATACAGTCCCAGCCCCAAAATTATAAAATAGTATAACTTTACAATTAAAGACTTGGCACCTTGAAAAATGTGTTTGACGATAATTAGAGTAGGTTTGGCCGACCCTTGACAATACATACTCTACCCATACGATATCTATTTTAAATTCATACAAACCTTGAAGTAAGTGGGACGAATTCCAGCATCGCTTTGGTGGACGACGGTTTGATGAGCTGCTTGCTTTTCCGAGGATGTACATGGTTCAATAGAAACTTTAGACCATATGCTGGAGAGTCATTGATCGTGTCTTCATCCATGATTCACAAAATTGACTATGCGTATTTCTTTACAAGTTTCACTTACTCGGATTACAACACGGACACCCCGTTATATCGATAAGTAGGTACGGCAAGATAACATCAATAATATCCATTCCGTAATGGCATCAATTTCTGATAAAAGTAATTAGTCGGTAATCATAGAAATTTCATATTTCTTTTGGCTCAACCACTTTCATGGAGAATTTTCTATTGACTGACTGACTGTCTGAATCAGTCACTTATGACAGTAGAAATGTCATATCAATTCACAGGATAAATTAGCTTCACAGACCAGAAACTGCGCTTGTTAGGTATATTTAAGGTAGGTAGTGCCTGCGCAGCCGGCGGCGCCGGCCGCCGAGGCACTACCGAGGGGTATGCATAGAGTAATATAAGTATCCGCAGACGGCGCCCGCCGGCCACCAATCGGTAGCCATAAATATACTGCGGTAGCGTAGGTTCTTAAAAAAAATTATGTTTTGTTGTTCTTACATGTTCGATCTAACACGAAGGATAAAGGGAGCTTCGCTTCGCTCACCCCCTTTGCCCTTTACCTATGCTGCCGCAATATTTTGCCCATTTGAAACCAACCAACTCATGACGTTCAACATTTTGACATTGACGGACACTTGATGCAGTGCTGCCAACATACCCACCCATATGCCGGTAGTCGGTCCCAATCACATAAATTTTTGAGCCGGCGCCGGCTGCGGAGGCACTTCCTTTATTTAATCGTACGACATTATTTTATGCAGTAGATCATCTTTATTTGTGTCTTTAGATCTTTCAACCCGTTGACCACGTCAGGGGTTAGGTTGTGGAACAGGTCTTCGAGTGTACCGGGGTATCGATGAATTGGGCATCGCTGGATGATGTGCTCCATCTTTCCATCCCCACTTGTGCCGGAAGTAGTTGCAACGGCCATGCCCATGGCCCGTCCTCAGCCTGTTCAAGCGACACCTTAGGTTTTGCGGTAGATTAAAACCTTCTGGTTTTTTGGTTGGGGCAATAGAATAGAATTTTAGTTTGAGCTTTGTTTTCATTTGTGGTCCATTCTATCTTCCACATATGTGTTAAAGGGTGTTGTGGTAATGGCAGTAAAGCACGGGGGGTTTCGGGATTTCAGGCTGCAGGGGGGGGCGGGTTACAAAAAAATTCATGGACAGGGAGCGTAGTTGTGCGGCTATTTTGTCCGCCTCTCTCTTAAGGTTGTGGACTCTGCGGAGGTGGGGAGGGGCAATGTGGTTGAGCGATGGTAACCAGTGTGTGGGGGTGGATTTCACAGTGCCAGATATACATCGCAGCATCATTTAGCATCATAAATAAATAAATAAATAAAATGTTGCACCTGGTTGACAATTTTTGTGAGAGCTTGTGTAGATGTTCTTTATATGTAAGATTGGATGTATCTATCCAGGGTGACGCCAAAATATTTGGGGCGAGGGTTGTACCTTAATATTTCTCCATTAAACACTACTGTGGGTTGGTGGTTTACCATGCGGTTATTCAAGTGGAAACTAGATACTTCGGTTTTGCTTATGCTGGGAATGAGACGCCAGCATTTGGAATAGTAGCTCAACTTCACAAGATCAGGTGTTAGGGTTTCTGCTCCAGACTCCAGATCTTTACTTTGCGTTACGAGAGCGATATCATCCGCATAAGTGAATTTCGTAGCTTCGGTTTTAGCGAGGTCGTTGGTGTAAAGGTTCAATAGCTGTGGTGCCTTATTTATTAGGTGTAGAATGGCAACTCGAGTAGGACTCAAACGCGCCTTTGTCAATTTCTTCTTCTTCTTCTTCTTCCATTCCTATACCCACTCACTGATGGGTAGAAAGAGGAGAGGATGACAGCTGTCATAGAAGCCACGTTTATCATTACGACTGCCGAGTGCGCCACGGTTTTGTGCCGTTTTTTGCATTTCTAGGGGCTCGAGTCCCCGCGTCTCGTCCCCTTACAACTGTCGCGATAAGGAGAATCAGCAACCTCACCCGATGAACGGAAAGTAATTGAAGCCCACTCAAATCAGGCAAGAACACCAGAAGTCTCAGACTCATCTTTGAATAAGCGAAGACGAGAACGCGTGAGTTCATCCCTTCAATCATTTCCCAACATCCAACGTAGTCATTCGAGTTGGATATCTTTTGTTATTTTCCCTTTTTGGCATTCGAAGCCATCGAAATAAGTTAAATGTAAATCATCATTTAACTTATTTCAAGGTATTTTATCTATCTTTCGTACGTGCGAGCGAGGGAGACGAACGTTCTATTATATGCTATACAAACATTTATATTAGGTCCTTACATATGAAATTGGCGTTTTGTATGGAGAAATTGAAGTTAACTCAATTTTCAGTACAAACATTTTTGTATTTTTATGTGTTTTTTTTTTTTTAGGAATGACAGATCCTAATTTTATAAACTTTGTGCGTATGAATGAGACAACTATAGCTAACAGAAAATTTTATATAATTTTTGAAAAGTGTCAGCTTTAAAAAAATATTACGAAATATTAAAAAATCTATGTATATATATATATATATATATATATATATATTATCATGAAAATTGATGACATTTAGGAGGCACTCATTTTGAAGATAACATTTTAGTTATCAAACTAAAAATTAAAAGAAAATTTAATAAGAGATGTAAAATATTGAAATTAATTTTAAAACAATAAAAAAAACTGGAAATACCTATTTAATTACTCGAATTATGAACTCCTGAATCTGTAAGAAAAATTCGCCAATTTCATAGGTAAGCAAGCACTCAATATTATGCTTGTACCACACATTTTCACAATGCGGAAAGTAAAAACTTCTGTTTTATAATCACACTCATACTGGTAACCCTTGCAGCGTGGGCGACCATATTCTGGCCTCTTTCTCGCGCCTATATTTTAATGAAAGAGACTGATAAAACAGCCTTTATCTCTCTTTAACCTACTGAAATGTGTTGCCGTTGAAACGAGACAGCTAGCAAACCTTCATTTGAATGCTTGGCCATGGAAACACAAGCTAGAACCGTTAGTCTAGAACACAGAGTACATTTAATGTCTAGAACATTATACAGTGTGTTACCAGCAGCTGGGCTTTTAATTAAGGACGTTAAAATAAGGTGTGTTTGTAACATAACCATAACATTAATTTAATTAATAAATTAAATTTCAGAGTTTGTTAACTTTCTAACAAAATTTTAATGCCCGCAATGTAAAGCACGGTAATTTGATAAGTTACTATCAACACGACAGTTGACAGATATACTTTGATTTTTGCACTAGTTGTCGCGGTTTTTGACATGCCTTGTACCAAGTAATTCAAGGACATGAGTTACGACTATTAGGCAATACGTCTAGTACATTTAAGCTGCAAATTTAGAAAGTTTAATTGTGGAGTTAATTAACATAACTATGATTTACTAATACGTGCAAACGATTGTTAACGGAGCATGTTATTATCAGTTTTCATAAATGCCCACATGCCGGTAACAGACTGTATATGTGATTGTGTCTAGTAAAAGGGACCACTTTGAGGATTTTAGTTTGCGAGTTATCTGCTTTTTTTTAAAGTAGTCGAAAATTACTTAGAATGGGTTTTTGTTACAAATCGCTTAACAATACCTTAAATGTCACTTTGTGTAAAAGAATACCTGTATAATTATAATATTTCAGTATCCTAATAGGTCACGAAGTTTAGTACCAAGGGTACCACTTTGAGGTTATATTTTACAGGTGAAGTATTTTCATACTGCGATCGCTTTAATGCGGGGAAGTACCTAGAGCGTTGAGGTAGGACAAGGGGCGGGGCGGGGGGCGAAGGATGGCGGCGCAGCGCGCGCGTCGCTCACTCAGTCACTCAAGTTTGATGATCAAGATGTCAAAAACATCGCAGTTTTTAATTCCACTTGTGATTTCACACAAAATACTAGTCCCACTGTAATACCTACAAGGCTGTCGTTTGAGCGACAACAGCATTTGTTCCAAAAAATTCGCCAGTATGTTTCCATTGAGGCTCGAAATGTGTTGTGTCCAGAACCTATAAAAATCGTTGCAATAAGTGCTACGGAAGATCCGTTACATGACGTCGAAATGCCGCTCATAAATACTGAACCAGCAACCCCGTCGACGTCAACAAGTGGAAAGCCAACAATGAAAAGCACCCAAATGGGGCTACTGAGGTCAAATGGGCCAAAGAAATAAAAAAAGAAATAATTTTTATTTTTGTAAAAAAAGGGAACTTGATGAGCGCCTTGGATCCAGTTAACTGTATTGACAAAAAAAGCTGCCGACGTTTCGGACACAATTTTTTCAGACACTTCGTCCGAAACGACAAATTGAAATTTAATATTTTTAGTGACGATTCGGACGCCATGAAAAATAATGGTGTTGTACAGAAAGATAAAAAGCTTAAGTTGCAAAAACCAACCAAACGAGCAAACACCTGCTGGAATTTGAAACAACCCCCCGCTTCCCCTTTCACCTCTCCGCGCACTCCCCAATTCACGCCTCAAACGAACGACGACGTCCGAAACGTCGGCTTCCCATAAAAAAATGAGATTTTTTGTATTTAAACTACGTTAATTTGACAAGTTGTATTTTTTTTTTTTGTAAACAATAAAGTGTAGTGACAAAGTGGTACCTGTCTTAGAATATTAATTATATTTTCCTTAGAAATGAATATAATGTAGAAAAAACTTACTTTTATGCTGAAAACTATTTACTTTATTATACTGTTTAACATAGTGACAACACGATATTTTTTATTATTAAACATGTTAAATAGAAGTAATTTTACTTGTGATACTAAACTTTACTAAGTCCCCCAAGTGGTACCCTAATTATACTTTCATACGAAAATTATCGTTAAACCACTAAACTTAAAACACGATAAATACTTTAAATATAGCATTAAGTATCGTTAATTATCTTTGGATCTCTGTGCTCAAGTATACTTGAAACCGGTGAAACTTGGCGGGCTAGGCATTAACGACCCAATGAATAACAACGAATGTTATAAAACATCGATAGAATCAAATAGTATACTAACGCACGCCATCAGATCTGACGAAAATCTAGACTTACTAGCCCATCAAACCCATGCTACAAATATTATCAAAGAAGAAAAACTATCGCGGCAAAAGAGAGTCGCTGAAAAAAGTAATGTCATAATATAATCATGTCATAATAACTACCAAATAAAATGAAAAGATGTCTCCAAAGAGTCGTTGAAACGAACTCTTCACAATGGCTAACTATCATCCCGACCACCGCAAATAATACTGATCTCACAGCTACCCAGTTTAGGGATGCTTTAGCTATTAGCTATATGAACCTGCAAACCTCCCTCAGGCCTGCGACGGATGCGGAGAGAGTAATTTCGACTTAAACAACGCATTAAACTGCAAGAAAGGAGGATTAATAAAAAAAGGACATGATCAACAGAGAGATGATTGTAAAAATTGGGCCGAACTAGCCTGGGGGACTAGCACAATAGAACCCATAATGCAAGATGCAAATTTAAATCAACCAGCACTTATAGGTCATCTGTTACTAAACAGTGTTTGGGAACCTGCAAGGAAAGCGTTCTTCGACGTACGCATAGTAAATGCTGACGCTTCCTCTTACAGCAACCTCACCTGGCAAAAAACAGCACAGAGACATAGCCGAGAGAAACACACAAAATACGACCGAGCAGCTGAAGACCTAAGAGCCTCGTTCACCCCACTAGTTATTTCATGCGATGGAGCCCTAGGAACTGAATATAAAAGTTTTTTTAAAAAAACCGCATCAAAGCTTAACGAGAAATGGGGAAAAGCGTATTCTCAAATAGTGTACTGGCTGAAAGTGAAAATACAAATCTCAGTTATAAGAGCAGTTTCCATGAGAGTAAGAGGCACGAGAAAACATGTCAGGGCTTTTCAATGCGAAGATGGAGCAGGAATACTTTGGTGACAGCTTGATCTCCTAAAACAGAAATACCTACATGGGTTTTATTAATTTTACTTATGTGTACTTTACAAATTTTAGGTGTGTGACTACAAAAAATAAAAATAAAAAAAATAAAAAATAAAAATTAAACCTTATAATAATAATACAGCAATTAATATACTTGATTTTTCCCACTGTTGCAAATTCTTCTTTGATTATCTTCCAAATCATTATAGTTATTGAGACCATTGATGTCTGTATTTAATCTGTGATGGTCGTAGATTAACTTGGTATCAATAATTCCATAACTTCCTAGTAGAAGTGTATTTTTCACGAGGATAAACTTTAAACTCAATTTTCTCAACTCGTACATTTTGCCTACTGCATATTTAAAAATTTATAAAAAAATAATGATTGCACCTAGAAAAATGATTCCTTTTACACTGAATAACTAATTTTATCTAGTTTTAGGATATATCAATAACTCCATACCGCCAAAGTGGTCCCTTTTCCCAGACACAGTCACATATGGTAAAAAATCATCATCTTAATCGTGATCAGCCCACATCAACCCACTGCTGGGCATAGGCCTCTCCTCTATTGCGCCAGTCTCCAAGGTTCTGTGCCAACTGCATGCAAAGAGATGTGCATACGGTTGGCCAAGTGTCTCGACCACCTTTACCTTAGTACCTACTTTGGTATAACTTAATTAAAATCATGTCTTTTCAGCAAGAGCAAAGCCGCCATACATACTTGAATCAAATATGGATTTAATCAAAGATCGATTAATCGGGGCCCGAAAAATCGATTTTTTCGAAGCTATTGATCTATGAATCGATCCATACAACTGCAGAATCGTGGACTTGATTTTTGAGATTTCACGGCAAATTTTGCTAACAAATCACATAGGTACAAATGAAAAAATACCTAAGATTTTCGGCCTGAAGATTCTCGGGTTAACGACTTGCGTCATTATTTGCAATTAAGCACCACAAAAAAATGTAAAAAGTGACCCTGTCAAATATTGGACCGAAAACAAAAATAACAAAACGAGTGCTGTAGCTTTTAAATACTTACTTATCAATAGTTGGCATATCCATAACTTCAGAGCGTCTGATTGATTACTCTGGCGGGAAAAATTTATGTTATTTTATTACCAAGTCCTGCCTGAGTCCCGGAACAGACTCACCGGGGAAAGGTGAAAGTCTCTAACTTCCGATCTTCAATTATGCCTTACATTTGAAGTTTAAGTAGCCATATTTCTGAGTCTAAACCAAATAATTTCAACAAATGTTTAATTTATGTACCTATGCAATAAAACTATTTTTTTTTTTATTTAATGTTTTATTTATTAGAAAGCAACTAACTTTACCTACAATAATCTCAGGAAATATAACCGCTCAATATTATGTATTTTTAGCATTATTGATGAATAACATAAATAAAGATTAAATAATTCTTTATTGTGTGAATTTTTGCTCCGAATGTTATTTCATTCCAGGGGTCGAACGTCGATTTTGTGCATACAGCCGGCCTTCACTATTGGATATTGAGTCACATGCACATCTATCCTATCTCCAGCACCAGTCTGAGTTGGTTGACTGACCAGCTTGGATGGTTGAGTAGCTCTGAGACAGATGCAACATCTCCCAGGTTGCTGCGGCTTGCGCCTAGCCTGCAGCCTTATGGCGTAACTCTCTGAAGTTCATGGCGTGTGTCTATGGTTCATCTCATGCTCATACAATTTCATCGATTGCGGGATATCACCGAAGGCTTCTAGGCTTCATTCAATGTGCTTGGGTTTGGCCTCCATTATGATGCTACTTGCGAGATACCAATTTGACAGATGAAGCTGGTGCAAGGTGTCAAACGTAAAAGTCTATATGAAGTTCATAGCTCAGACGACATACGCCATAAGGCTGCTGGTTTCTATGGTGAATGGGCACACCGGTAGCACTGTACAAATTGAATTGTACCCCATAGTAGGTACACTGTTTCCCAGTAGTCTACCACAAATTTCAACATTGGACGATACATAGATAGTAGGTATGATTTTCTTCGATAGGGGGTGGCAGACACCTTTAGAGAATCAAAAGTCCATTTGACATGACAGGGGGGTACCCCATCGCCGCAACTATGGAGGTTTCCTCACGATGTCCAAGGAGATATGAAGGTTTCCTAACGACAAAACTTGGACCATAATGGAGTAAAATACCTTCTTCGTAAATAAAACCAACACAGCTGAAAGATCAGCGGATCTATGATTCCGATATATCGACAGAGAAGACTGTGTTAAGCAGTGAATTAAGTTTTTAATGGTAAGACGATAGTTTTGTTTATTGTTACCGTTATTAGTTAAGTTTTTGTTTACCACTCGTCTACCACCTTGCAGTTCCATCATCAGATGATGATGATGAGAGCGTCGCCAAGAAATATGAATAGGACTTGTCACGACGAATCTAATGAGCCCAAACTTGAGGGGTTTACAAGTAAACATCCTAGGGTTCCCTGTCCCACCTTTGAGCTCCATCATCAGTCAAGCTCGACGGAACTATACTATTGCATTGTCATCTGATCTACATATTAGGATAGACATGAGTGATCCTTTAATGGGGCTGTAATGGTTCTGTTTTTCCTTTTTAAGGAAGGAACCTTAAAACATAATATCCTAATGAGAGATTTTCTGACAGCTAAAAAAAGTAAAAAAATAGTTCTGAAAGCTACGGCAGACAGCGTTTGATTCGACGTGGCTTTCAAAAATGGATCTGTGATCGGTGACTTCATTCAATAATTTGTGTTCTGTGGCTGGTCATGTTGTCTAAATTCAATCCGTTTCTCCTGTGGTTAAGCGATGTTTTATTTTCCTGTTCTACTCTGTTTTGTGACTATTACGACGACCCTGGCTATTCTTTCGGACTCTTGTAGCTCCTTCCCTCGACTGACCTCCGCGTGCACCCTGGACATTTGCTTGCCATTACGATTGACCCCTGCCTGTGTATTGGACTTCGATTTTGTCATCATGAGTTTTCCAGCACTGGGAAAGGATTACGGTTCTTGGTCTCTGACAGACCTGAAAAACGAGCTTCGAAAACGAAATGCGAAACTTTCTGGGAAAAAGGCAAAGCTCATTCAGAGGTATGTAGTTTGTATCTACAACAATAAATACTCTTCGTGTTATGTCCACCGACCAGTTTAACGTTGGCCAAGATTGGGCATTAGGTGTATGTAGCACAGCCACACCATATTGGCCTGATCACTTTACAACTTTGGTCGACCGGTGTCTGGCGAGTTGTGGCCTAACAACCTATAAGGCAATCTTGTTTTTTTACATGTGAACCTAACATCTACGTCTTACCTATTTTTTGGCTTTAGTGAATTTCCATACTACACTTCGCGCCCCCTTATCTACAGTCCATATACATACATATATATATATATATATATATATATATATATATATGTTACATAACTATACTATTCATTGTTGCAGACTTGAAGATTACGACAAACTCTTTGGACCTCTTGTATCTGATCCCGAATCAGTTTACAAAATCACTGTATCAGCACCTCAACATTTCCGAGACATCACCAGTAACTCTGCAATGCCGGCACTGAGTTCAGAGGACCTAGAAATCTTTTGCCAGGTCACAGAAAGAGACGATGTAGTAACATCGCACAACATGTACCAAGAATACTTTCTAATGTCGTGCCGTATAGCTATAGTGGATAATGATTATTATTTCACTGGAATGGTTGCTTCAGAGATGAGGAAAAACATTACCTATAATGTCACAACCAAAGTGAAAAATCACCTAATAATAGAGGCACAATGTGAATGTGCTGCTGGAATGGGACCATATTCCCAGTGTAAGCATGTTTTGGTGGTGATCCTGGGCATAGTAGATATGAGTGAAAATAAAACAATCAAAACTAAATCAAGCGTTACTACCAATATTCAAACATTTCATCGGCCAAGTAAAATACATTCCGGAGATCCTTTCAAGGCTGAAGATATCACACTCAAATTCAGAGACGAACAATATAAGAAAATGGCAGTATTTGATCCAAGACCAATAGCGGAATCTGCAGAAAGTTATATAAGTAATTTTAAAAAGAAAATTGCAAACTTTTGTGGCCAGTCCAACAACACATCTACAGTGACTATGCCAATGGCTCAAATAATAAAACCTGCAGACAAACCCAGCATTTTCGGGGATCATGATTACCTAGAAAAAACTACTGAAGAGGCATTCCTAGAAATCATGATCCTCACAGAAGAAGGAATCCAGCAAGTGGAAGAAAAGACAAGACGAAATAAAAACGAATGGAAAAGAGAACACATATGTCACAGATGGTAAAAAATCATCATCATCATAGAGTCACATATGGTAAAAAATCATCATCTTAATCGTGATCAGCCCACATCAACCCACTGCTGGGCATAGGCCTCTCCTCTATTGCGCCAGTCTCCAAGGTTCTGTGCCAACTTCATGCAAAGAGATGTGCATACGGTTGGCCAAGTGTCTCGACCACCTTTACCTTAGTACCTACTTTGGTATAACTTAATTAAAATCATGTCTTTTCAGCAAGAGCAAAGCCGCCATACATACTTGAATCAAATATGGATTTAATCAAAGATCGATTAATCGGGGCCCGAAAAATCGATTTTTTCGAAGCTATTGATCTTTGAATCGATCCATACAACTGCAGAATCGTGGACTTGATTTTTGCGATTTCACGGCAAATTTTGCTAACAAATCACATAGGTACAAATGAAAAAATACCTAAGATTTTCGGCCTGAAGATTCTCGGGCCAACGACTTGCGTCATTATTTGCAATTAAGCACCACAAAAAAATGTAAAAAGTGACCCTGTCAAATATTGGACCGAAAACAAAAATAACAAAACGAGTGCTGTAGCTTTTAAATACTTACTTATCAATAGTTGGCATATCCATAACTTCAGAGCGTCTGATTGATTACTCTGGCGGGAAAAATTTATGTTATTTTATGAACCAAGTCCTGCCTGAGTCCCGGAACAGACTCACCGGGGAAAGGTGAAAGTCTCTAACTTCCGATCTTCAATTATGCCTTACATTTGAAGTTTAATTAGCCATATTTCTGAGTCTAAACCAAATAATTTCAACAAATGTTTAATTTATGTACCTATGCAATAAAACTATTTTTTTTTAATTTAATGTTTTATTTATTAGAAAGCAACTAACTTTACCTACAATAATCCCAGGAAATATAACCGCTCAATATTATGTATTTTTAGCATGATTGATGAATAACATAAATAAAGATTAAATAATTCTTTATTGTGTGAATTTTTGCTCCGAATGTTATTTCATTCCAGGGGTCGAACGTCGATTTTGTGCATACAGCCGGCCTTCACTATTGGATATTGAGTCACATGTACATCTATCCTATCTCCAGCACCAGTCTGAGTTGGTTGACTGACCAGCTTGGATGGTTGAGTAGCTCTGAGACAGATGCAACATCTCCCAGGTTGCTGCGGCTTGCGCCTAGCCTGCAGCCTTATGGCGTAACTCTCTGAAGTTCATGGCGTGTGTCTATGGTTCATCTCATGCTTATACAATTTCATCGATTGCGGGGTATCACCAAAGGCTTCTAGGCTTCATTCAATGTGCTTGGGTTTGGCCTCCATTATTATGCTACTTGCGAGATACCAACTTGACAGATGAAGCTGGTGCAAGGTGTCTAACGTAAAAGTCTATATGAAGTTCATAGCTCAGACGACATACGCCATAAGGCTGCTGGTTTCTATGGTGAATGGGCACACCGGTAGTACTGTACAAATTGAATTGTACCCCATAGTAGGTACACTGTTTCCCAGTAGTCTACCACAAATTTCAACATTGGACGATACATAGATAGTAGGTATGATTTTCTTCGATACGGGGTGGCAGACACCTTTAGAGAATCAAAAGTCCATTTGACATGACAGGGGGGTACCCCATCGCCGCAACTATGGAGGTTTCCTCACGATGTCCAAGGAGATATGAAGGTTTCCTAACGACAAAACTTGGACCATAATGGAGTAAAATACCTTCTTCGTAAATAAAACCAACACAGCTGAAAGATCAGCGGATCTATGATTCCGATATATCGACAGAGAAGACTGTGTTAAGCAGTGAATTAAGTTTTTAATGGTAAGACGATAGTTTTGTTTATTGTTACCGTTATTAGTTAAGTTTTTGTTTACCACTCGTCTACCACCTTGCAGTTCCATCATCAGATGATGATGATGAGAGCGTCGCCAAGAAATATGAATAGGACTTGTCACGACGAATCTAATGAGCCCAAACTTGAGGGGTTTACAAGTAAACATCCTAGGGTTCCCTGTCCCACCTTTGAGCTCCATCATCAGTCAAGCTCGACGGAACTATACTATTGCATTGTCATCTGATCTACATATTAGGATAGACATGAGTGATCCTTTAATGGGGCTGTAATGGTTCTGTTTTTCCATTTTAAGGAAGGAACCTTAAAACATAATATCCTAATGAGAGATTTTCTGACAGCTAAAAAAAGTAAAAAAATAGTTCTGAAAGCTACGGCAGACAGCGTTTGATTCGACGTGGCTTTCAAAAATGGATCTGTGATCGGTGACTTCATTCAATAATTTGTGTTCTGTGGCTGGTCATGTTGTCTAAATTCAATCCGTTTCTCCTGTGGTTAAGCGATGTTTTGTTTTCCTGTTCTCCTCTGTTTTGTGACTATTACGACGACCCTGGCTATTCTTTCGGACTCTTGTAGCTCCTTCCCTCGACTGACCTCCGCGTGCACCCTGGACATTTGCTTGCCATTACGATTGACCCCTGCCTGTGTATTGGACTTCGATTTTGTCATCATGAGTTTTCCAGCACTGGGAAAGGATTACGGTTCTTGGTCTCTGACAGACCTGAAAAACGAGCTTCGAAAACGAAATGCGAAACTTTCTGGGAAAAAGGCAACGCTCATTCAGAGGTATGTAGTTTGTATCTACAACAATAAATACTCTTCGTGTTATGTCCACCGATCAGTTTAACGTTGGCCAAGATTGGGCATTAGGTGTATGTAGCACAGCCACACCATATTGGCCTGATCACTTTACAACTTTGGTCGACCGGTGTCTGGCGAGTTGTGGCCTAACCTATAATGGCAATCTTGTTTTTTTACATGTGAACCTAACATCTACGTCTTACCTATTTTTTGGCTTTAGTGAATTTCCATACTACACTTGGCGCCCCCTTATCTACAGTCCATATACATATATATATATATATATATATATATGTTACATAACTATACTATTCATTGTTGCAGACTTGAAGATTACGACAAACTCTTTGGACCTCTTGTATCTGATCCCGAATCAGTTTACAAAATCACTGTATCAGCACCTCAACATTTCCGAGACATCACCAGTAACTCTGCAATGCCGGCACTGAGTTCAGAGGACCTAGAAATCTTTTGCCAGGTCACAGAAAGAGACGATGTAGTAACATCGCACAACATGTACCAAGAATACTTTCTAATGTCGTGCCGTATAGCTATAGTGGATAATGATTATTATTTCACTGGAATGGTTGCTTCAGAGATGAGGAAAAACATTACCTATAATGTCACAACCAAAGTGAAAAATCACCTAATAATAGAGGCACAATGTGAATGTGCTGCTGGAATGGGACCATATTCCCAGTGTAAGCATGTTTTGGTGGTGATCCTGGGCATAGTAGATATGAGTGAAAATAAAACAATCAAAACTAAATCAAGCGTTACTACCAATATTCAAACATTTCATCGGCCAAGTAAAATACATTCCGGAGATCCTTTCAAGGCTGAAGATATCACACTCAAATTCAGAGACGAACAATATAAGAAAATGGCAGTATTTGATCAAAGACCAATAGCGGAATCTGCAGAAAGTTATATAAGTAATTTTAAAAAGAAAATTGCAAACTTTTGTGGCCAGTCCAACAACACATCTACAGTGACTATGCCAATGGCTCAAATAATAAAACCTGCAGACAAACCCAGCATTTTCGGGGATCATTATTACCTAGAAAAAACTACTGAAGAGGCATTCCTAGAAAACATGATCCTCACAGATGTTTACGCAGCCATCACTAGATGGCGTTGTCTGTACTTTGCCTCGCGCAATAGAGATTTTCTTGTGTTAGGTTAAGTACCATTCGATGATTTGATTAAATTAGTTCTTCCATACAATACAACCAAGAGTGTTTTACTTCAGTACAGTGCAGTGTTCAGTCAGTTTTAGGTAAACATTTTGGGCCTTTACGAGCCGGATTGAGTGAAGAGTGTCAAGTGCGAGTGCGTATCATTGGATTGCAGTGCTTACGGATTTCAGTGTTACGGAATGGTAAATTGCGGGAGACTGTAAGTACGGAACTCATTACTAGGGCAGAGACTTAGAAGAATTCATCAGTGTTTGCATAGTGAAAAGACTTAGAAAAATCAGTGAAATTTAGAGACTTAGAAAAATTGTGGTGCAGTTTTGTATGAAAATAACACTTAGAAATTTTTCGAGAAATTCTCTATAGAAAAAAGACTTAGAACAATTTGTGTAAATTTTGGAGACTTAGAAAATTTTTGAATTATGTCGTTTCAAGAGTTAGTCAGTTTACAGGAAGAAATGGGAAGGCAGATAAACCGAGCCCTCAGTAATTACAAAAAGTCGAGGAGTAGAATTACGGAAGCATACATTGAAACAAGATTAGAGTCATTAGAGTCAAACTGGGAAAAATACAAACAAACAAACCTAGAGATTAGCAAAATTGCAACCACAGATTTGAGGACAACAGAGAGGTATTTCACTGAAGACACATTCTACACCTGCGAAGATGTTTATTTGGAACTCAAGACACTGATGAAGGAGCGCTTATCAGAAATAAGTTTGCCCAAGATGAGCACGAGCACGGAAAAGGAAGCCACACACAAAACAGAGACACAAAAGTTGACAAAACTGCCTCCGATTAAAATACCTTCATTCTCGGGGATTTACACAGAATGGCCGAGTTTTTACGATCTCTTCAAGTCGTTGATTCATACAAATTCAACGTTGAGCAATATACAAAAATACCACTACTTGAAGAGTAGTCTAACTGGAGAGGCAGAAGGATTATTGAGGCAGTTTCCACTGACTGATGCAAACTACAATAAGGCACTGACACTTTTGGAAAGTCGATTTGATAACAAGAGGTTGATAGTTCACGCACACATCACACGACTGAGGAACCAAAGGAAACTATCAACAGAGACAGCAAGGGGGATACGAGATATTTTAGATACCACAAACGAGTGCTTGAGCGCATTAAACACTATCGGCGTACACACGGAAAGCTGGGATGCGATCATCACTCACATCATAGTAGAAAAGTTAGATATCGAGAGTCACAGGGTCTGGGAACAAAAACAGGGAGCGTCGCGTGACATTCCAACTACAGGGGAACTATTGGAGTTTATGGAGGTTCGATTTCGGTCTTTAGAAGCCCTGAATGCCACGCAGACGAAAGAACACACGACACGCACACCACAACGACCCCAGCCAATAAAGACGTTCGCAACAAGCTCTCAAGATACGACAGCACAAGCTACTAAATCAAGCTTCCTAGAGCACAAACCTAGCTGTGTGTTATGTTCTGGAGATCACTATGTGTACCACTGTCAAGAGTTCATTAAAATGACATCTGAACAAAGAAGAGATTTGGCGCAAGATAAACAACTCTGTTTCAACTGCCTTGTACCAAAACACCCTGTGCGTTTCTGTAGACAGAGAACTACTTGCAGAATATGCAGTCGAAAACACCACACTCTTCTTCACACTACGAATGAACCTACGACAGCGAAACAGTGCTCACACACACAAGAAGAACTGGAAGAAGAAACAACACCAATTGCCGTTCACAAAGTTGAGTCGACTAAGAGTCAAATTCTGCTTGCCACTGCCTTAGTACGAGTAATGGATCGTGATGGACGAAAACATATACTGCGTGCGCTGATCGATCAAGGTTCTCAGGCATCCTTCATAACGGAATCAGCAGCGCAACGACTGGGCTTACGCAGGACTGGAGTATGCAGCAGGATCACTGGAGTAGATTCTACTATGACTACAGTGTCGAAAGCGCAGATAGAACTCGCACTGTTTTCACTAAGTTCGGAAGAGTCGGTAGCCGAAGTGAAAGCACACATCCTCAAATCGCTACAATCTATACTACCAGGCAGGGAATTCACAACAGAACCGGGATCAGGGATTCGAGAGTTGACACTAGCGGATCCTGGTTTCTGTAAGCCTGGTGGTATAGACATGTTATTGGGAGCAGAGATATACGCACATATTTTGTTGGATGGTTTAAGGAAATTCGGTACACTATTGGCACAAAACTCACGACTCGGATGGATAGTATCCGGAGCAGTACAAGGGAATAAAACACAAGTAGAAGATATAATAGTGATGCACAATAAACTAGAGGTCAATGACCTATTACAGATGTTTTGGGAGTCTGAGGAGTTACACACAGAGAAACGCATAATGACAACAGACGAAAAACGGTGTGAGAAGATTTATGAAGAGACACATTCTCGCACACCCTCGGGACGTTACAAGGTAGCCTTACCATTTACAGATGAGAATGAAACACAACTAGGAGACTCAAAGGACGTTGCTGTCAAACGTTTGATGAACATGGAGCGCCGCTTCAAAAGGGATGGAGAGTTTCAGCAACGGTACATCGGATTCATGAAGGAGTATGAGGACTTAGGGCACATGGAGAAAGTGCCTAAGGATGAGATACACAAGTCCAATACATACTACCTCCCACACCATGGCGTACTTCGAGAAGAGAGTACTACAACGAAGGTGAGAGTCGTGTTTGACGGTTCTGCGCGGACAAGTTCAGGGACATCACTAAACGAACAACTTTTGATTGGTCCATCACTACAACACGACATCCGTGACATCTTCTTGCGTTGGCGAAAACACAACATCTGCTTAGTGGCCGATATACAACGGATGTACAGACAGATCCTCGTGAGACAAGACGACGTGGACTACCAAAGGATCGTATGGCGGAGTAAGCCAGAGGACCCCATACAGGATTATCGCCTACTCACCGTGACTTATGGGACATCTTGTGCGCCATACCTTGCTATCAGAACATTGAGACAGTTAGCAAGTGATGAAAGTGATAAGTTTCCAAAGGCGGCTAGTATTTTACAAAGTGACTGTTATATGGATGACATTTTATGTGGATGTGATACTATCGATGAAGCTATACAATTGTCAGGGGAGCTTATTGATATGTCAAACAAGGGGGGGTTCGTGTTACATAAATGGAATTCAAATTCTGTGAAAGTATTGGAGAGCTTGCCTACGGGAAACAACCAGACACGAGAACCTATTAACATAATGATGGATAAAACTGTTAAAACGTTGGGTGTCAGATGGAACCCCAGTAGTGATTGTTTTGAATTGAACATGAAGCTTCCATCTGCCTCACCAAGGGTAACAAAGAGAAGTGTATTGTCTGATGTTGCGACAATATATGATCCTCTGGGCTGGTTGTCTCCTGTGGTCATAGTTGCTAAAATGTTTCTACAAAGGCTGTGGCTGCTTGGTCTTGGTTGGGATGACGAACTACCAAATGAAGTCAAAACAGAATGGTTGACATATCGAGATGAGATTAACACCATGTCAACAATTTACTTGCCACGTTGGATTGGCATGACTAGAACAATAAAACGGGTAGAGTTACATGGGTTCAGTGACGCCTCCATAACTGCATTCGGGGGAGTAGTCTTTCTTCGCATTATACGGGAAGATGATACAGTAGAAGTTAAAATGGTATCAGCCAAGACCAAGGTAGCACCGGTAAAACAAGTCACGTTGCCACGTTTAGAGTTGTGTGGGGCTGTATTGACAGCAAAACTGTTACACAAAGTTAAAGTCTGTTTAGGTATACCCGATGATCAAATTTATGGCTGGACGGACTCAACCATAGTTCTTGCTTGGCTTCAGAAACATCCAAATTCTTGGAAAACTTTCGTGGGTAATAGAGTCGCGGAGATTTTGAATGTCACAAAGCCAAGTCAGTGGCACCACGTTAGTTCAAAAGACAACCCCGCGGATGAGGTTTGCAACCGGCACAATTAGCTCAACATGAACTATGGTGGGCCGGACCACAATGGTTGAAATCACCACATCCTATTTCATGTGTTAGTAGGATACATGTGACTAATTTAGAAGAGAAGATTGTTGTACATCTGGCTGTAGATGTAGATGAAGAGTTTCTTTTACACAAATATTCTACCTTGATGAAACTGAAACGTGTGATAGGATATTGTTTTAGATTTGTACATAATTGTAAGAGAAAGGCACAACAGAAAAACATCGATTCCACTGAAGATAGATTAGAAGAAATGCCAAAGTTTCTAGTAACAAGAGAGTGGAAGAGGGCAATGAACGCATGTGTAAAGATTTCACAGAATCGATATTTTTCAGATGAGTTGCATGACTTATCACATGGACAAACTGTAAATAAGAAAAGTCCGTTGTATTTTCTTCATCCATTCTTGGATACTGAGGATATAATCAGAGTTGGTGGACGTCTTGAGAACGCTCCACTTCCATATGATACTAAACATCCTGTAGTAGTGTCTGGTAAATCCAGGTTAGCGTTTTTAATTGTTGATCAGACTCACAAAACCACATTGCATGGCGGACCTCTGCTAATGTTAAATGTTATAAGAAGTAACTATTGGATTATGAATTTAAAATCTATTGCTAAATTCCATGTTCGAAAATGTATACAATGTATCAGACAATCTCCAAGGTTTGCTTCACAAATCATGGGAAACTTGCCAGCATCCAGGGTGACAGTTTCTAAACCTTTTTCATGTAGTGGTGTTGACTTTGCAGGGCCTATATTGCTTAAAACCTCGAGACTTCGAAATGCACAAACAACGAAGGCCTACATTGCCGTTTTCATTTGCACCGCTACTAAGGCTATTCACTTGGAGCTGGTTTCAGAATTGACAACCGAAGCCTTTATAGCTTCATTTAAAAGATTTACTTCAAGGCGTGGTCATTGCGCTCAACTATATTCAGACTGTGGATCCAACTTCATTGGTGCCAACTTTGAACTAAAGAGAATGCTCAATAAAGCTAAATCAGAGCTGCCAGAGGACCTGTCACAATTATTGGCCTCTGAGGGTACCGAATGGCATTTTATACCTCCAGGATCGCCACACTTTGGAGGATTATGGGAATCCGGTGTGAGATCTACGAAGCACCATATCAAACGTGTTCTCGGTGACACAAAACTAACATTCGAAGAATATGCTACGTTGTTAGCGCAGATCGAGTCTTGTTTAAATTCTCGTCCCATTTCACCCATGAGTGACTCAGTTGATGATCTCACTGCTTTGACACCTGGTCATTTTCTAGTATTGGGACCACCAGTTGTGGTTCCTCACGTAAATGTCTTGGATGTTCCCGTCAATAGACTAAATCGATGGCAACATCTGGAACATATGCTACAATGTTTCTGGCAAAGATGGAAATCTGAATACTTGACGACCTTACAAAACCGTTATAAATGGTCGTCCCAGAAACCATCTATTAAAATAAATGATTTAGTTATTATTAAGGACGATCGAGTTCCTCCATCTAAATGGCCTCTTGCTAGAGTCGTTGATACTCATCCAGGCAATGACGGATTAATTCGAGTAGTCTCATTGAAATGTCTTCAAAAAGTTATTAAGCGACCTATTACTAAGTTATGTATTCTACCTTTTATACAGTCCACAGAGATTTAAAGGACTATAATAGTCCTTGGGTGGCGGCATGTTTACGCAGCCATCACTAGATGGCGTTGTCTGTACTTTGCCTCGCGCAATAGAGATTTTCTTGTGTTAGGTTAAGTACCATTCGATGATTTGATTAAATTAGTTCTTCCATACAATACAACCAAGAGTGTTTTACTTCAGTACAGTGCAGTGTTCAGTCAGTTTTAGGTAAACACAGAAGAAGGAATCCAGCAAGTGGAAGAAAAGACAAGACGAAATAAAAACGAATGGAAAAGAGAACGACTCACGAGGATTCATAGTTTTATTTATGGCAAGATAATCAAAACCTGCAACAGCAATATGAAAAACCTGGCTAAAACTTTAGTAAAAAATGTGGATGTGGCAACTGCAGCAATCAAACATGGTCTGAGATATGAAGCTGAAGCTGTGCACCAGTTTGAGGTAAAAACAAATCTGGTTGCAAGGAAATGTGGCATTATAATTCATAAAGAAAAACAGTTTCTAGCTTCCACACCAGACGGATTAGTGGGCGCAAGTAGTGTACTGGAAGTTAAGTGCCCATACACAGCACGCAATCAAAAGATTTCTCCAGAAAATGTACCCTACTTATACCTGTGTGAAAAGACAGGATTATCAAGACTAAATGAAAGTCATAATTATTACTACCAAGTACAGGGGCAAATGATGTGCAGTGGAAGAGAAAATGCATACTTTTGTGTTTATACAATAAGTGATTTTAAAGTAATGGTGATCCAAAGGAACAATTGTTTTACAGAAAGCATGTTAGAAAAATTAGAGAAGTTTTATAATGAATACTTTAAGGAAGCCCTTGTTAATAAATTTCTGTATAATAAAAAATAATGATCCTAGTATATTACCTCTTTTTTTTGTATTACCCCTTTTCATAGGAGAAAGCATAACAGCAATGCAGAGAAGAGGGTGATTTGTACCTAAATCCCTAGTGCCTATACAAAACGTAAAAGCTAAGTACAAAAGTGTAAAGGAGGCCTTCGACACATCATTGATGTTGCTTAATAAAACTTCATTTTACCTATTCATTTAAGCATCTTTATTTATTATGCTAGACCTAAAATTAACCAACATTGCGCATATAAACACAATGTCGCTCGACAACACAATTTCTGTTTGATTCAAAGGTTGAGTCAAAATCTTATATGTCTTTAGCAAGCCAATAACCCTTTCTACATGAACCCTTTTGCTTGCCACTTTTCTGGAGGAGCTAAGTGTCTGAGGTAGAATTTGATTGCCTTTTTTGAAGAAAGATGGCATGTTCACTTTGACACCATAGGGAACAAAAATGTCTTGGACATTTAAGCCTTTATCCACCATTATTTCATCATTATAGTCAAATCTACTAAGTATTGTACTGCGTTCTATAACTTGCCTATCAGTAGCAGAGCCGCCATAGCATGGAGACACATAACTAATGAAGCCACTAGGGGTAATTCCAATAAGGATCTTTAAGGTGTTCCTGTTTTTATAGGAAGAGAATGTGACTTGCTGCGCAAAAGGTAGTTTAGGTTTTTTAATAGGGATTTCTGTCGCATCAAGTATAACCCGTGTTGATGGATACTTATCATGAATATCTAAAGGCATGTATGCTCTTACGCTATCTCTGTCTAACCACAAGTCCAAATTTTTCCATTGCAGCAAAATAAACCTGACCCAAGTGATAAATATATTATAGATTTGTTTGGTTGTTACTTGATACATCATAGCAATTTCTTCGAAAGGTTTATGTCTCCGTACTATCATTAAGGTAATGAAAAATTGTTCGAATGCATTGAGGTTCTTTGGTGGATGTCCATAAAAATAGGTAAGATTATGAGCACATTGCCCTAAAGTGTCAAACACAAGCATCACTTTTTCAAAATTCTCTAGGGCAGTGTAGAAGTGCACAACTTTATCATTATTTTTATACAAGTGGATGGTAAAACCCGTGACACTACACTCATGAGTTTGTACTGACTCATCTTTTGAAGTTGAGACACTACACTCATGAGTTTGTACTGACTCATCTTTTGAAGTTGAGACACTACACTCATGAGTTTGTACTGACTCATCTTTTGAAGTTGAGACACTACACTCATGAGTTTGTACTGACTCATATTTTGAAGTTATCTTATCATCTCTCAATGATCCCTCCTGCACCAACTCTTCATGTTGAGAAATCTCTAACTCTTCTGCTATATCATTGTGCAGTTCCACAGCAATATCTTCTTGCATGTCATCGTTGGGATTTGCAAAGACAGAGTCTGCATCTTCTTCACTCATGTGTAAGGGATCTTCATTTAAACTACTATCCACAGCGACCAAATATTGTTGCTCTTCTACAAATAATATTGGACACACTGGAAATAAAAGAAAACATATTTGAATCTCTAGTTTTATTTTTACATTTACATAAAGGCACATACATTGCTTCTGGTTTCACACTAGGATACCCTGTGTTGTAGGAACCAGAAACAGCAACATCACAAACATGTAAACATCCATGCCATGAGGGTGTTTTTTCCTCCCGCCCCACCAGGAGTCGAACCCGGGACGTCTCACTTGTAAAGCACAGCCCCAACTGCAACGCTACAGAGGTCGTCAAACAACATTAAGTATACCTACCTACTTGCAATGCGGCATTTCTCAATGTTTGTCACAGTATCTTGTTCATATTCCTGTCTGCAATACGGCCGGCTAAGCAGGACAACAAGCCACAGAACAATATTACTGTGCAAAGGACTACAAGCAGTGTTCCGAGTTTACAGGCCCTGTGCAGGATATCAAATAACTGCACCTGCATGGTATCAAATATTATGTTTTTTGTGACGGTATTTCTATCCACCTTGCAGAACTATTCTGCATGCTTCGCAGTCCTGCAAGGCTCAGTGCAAGACAGAATACTGAATGAATTTCTTTAGGCTATAGATAACAACTTTAATTAGGTGACTTACTTCGTGCATAGGTTTTTTTCAACTTTGGTTAGGTTAAGAGTTAGCGAGTTTTGTTCTTCAGACGTTGATGGAGATTGTTGAGGAGTTGTTTTCCATGAAAACAATGAAGGAACAGAGGTTTTCTTCAAAGTTTTTGGAGCAATATCTATAAAAAAAACACATGTTAATAAGGACATTTTAGTAGCTATTTAATTCTATTCGGGCTAGGCGAGCTGTTGACGTTGGCATCTGTCACCTGTCAAACGGATTATGTGTAAGGATAGGTACAGATTGGGCAAGAACATTGCTGATAAGCTTGCTCGCATAAGCACTAATTAGTGCAAAAGATGAAATCACACCTGACTCGCGAAAGTAAGCACTCATGAGCACGGGTATGGTGCGTACTAGGCATACTCGGAAATCTTTAGGTAAACTTACCTGGCTGTAACAATGATAACGGTGTTCTGTTAAAATCGGATGGCTTGAAGTGATCGGAGCATATGCTATGCTTTCCTAGGGTAAATCCAGGCTTTGCTGGTTCAACAGCTTGTACCCATAGTGAACGTCGATGTTCATCACTAGGGAAACGGTGAGTACCATTTTTTTTACAAAACCTAACAACGCATGGACGATTTGGCTTTTTTTCCATGGTAACCAAAGTCTGTCGAACAGCATCAACACAGGGTGCTCGCGAAGGTATCGTGATGACAAAATCGAAGTCCAATACACAGGCAGGGGTCAATCGTAATGGCAAGCAAATGTCCAGGGTGCACGCGGAGGTCAGTCGAGGGAAGGAGCTACAAGAGTCCGAAAGAATAGCCAGGGTCGTCGTAATAGTCACAAAACAGAGGAGAACAGTAAAACAAAACATCGAGTAACCACAGGAGAAACGGTTTGACACATCACAGACCAGCCACCAGTGTGACCAGATTAAATTTTACGAAAATACCGAGGCACCTCAAAAAAATACTGAAATATACCGATTTACATAGGACAGATATACCAATAAAAATACTGATTTTCTTAACAGGTTTTATTTATTCATTTTCACAATAAATGTTAGAGTTATATTTTAACATCTTTTTCGAAGGATTAAATTTTACACAACCTCCTTCATCCTTAACACCTTGCTTTGTTTTTAAAATTGCTGACACATTTTTGTTTACAAATCTATTTCTTTGGTCCGTTTTTATTAAATTTATCTGTGAAAATATGCGCTCGCATGCAGCATTCGATACCGGTATACATAGCAGAGATTTACTAAAACTAGTTATATTTTTGTATTTTAACATGCCATCACTGTTAGAAATTTTCCCAACTTCCACCCAAAATTGTTCACATGAGATGGGTGAGCCAGTGCTCGAAGATTGTAACAAATCACTTACTTCGCGATCAAACTTTAGGGTTCTATATTCTTCGTCGATTAACTGCATTTGTTCTGGCTGTACTTCGCATGGGAAAGTTTCTATTACATTTCGTAAACTGCGAAATTCTTTATGCACGGCAGTGTGTGGGTCAAGAAATTTTAGTTCTTTAAAAACTGGATTTTCAAAAGGCAAACGTGATTTCAATTGCGTGCTTAGCTCAATTAAAAATGATTGGCACCTTCTGAAAAACTCAGCAATCTGTTCTTTCATGTTTACATTTCCCCTGTGTTTGATTAATTCTTGGCCCACTTGAATACCTAAGTACATATCTTTCAATGGCAAATAATTTACATGTGACTTTGGGTCTAAGGTAAATACATTTTCTGTATGTTTGATGTAATTAGTTTTCATGAAGCAACCCAAAATCGACAAGTACATACTAGATGCATCATCATACAGTCTATCAATGCACGGATAGTCGCCTTGAAAAATTACGTTAAATTTGTTTACAATCGGCAAAATGTAGTCCAAAAAGTGAAAGTACAATTTGTTTATATCAGTGGTAAAAGAATTATATAAAAATTCTGATGACATATTGCGATCACTCAAGTATTGGTCTTGAAAGAACAATTGCAATGCCCTCCACTGCTCAATTATTCTACTAATACAGGCATGAAGTGAAAGCCACCTTATGTCGTAATGACGCAAGATTCTGTGATTTTCAGTGTCTGTGAAATTTTGGAACTCAGCAAATTCTCTTTGACGCTTGCTGCTTTGAGAAAAATATCCATATACTTCTTTTACTATTTGTTCTAAATTTCTAGGCAGTATTTTACAGGCGTGGCTAACACTTAATGCTGCAGAGTGACAAACACATTTTATGAAAAAGCACTTTGGGTTTACTTCTTTAATTTTTGCAACAATGCCAGAGTGTTGACCAAACATCACATTCGTAGTATCAGCAGCGAATCCTATTACGTCTTTTATTTCTAAACCTAATTCGGATAATTTTGATGACAACGAATTAAATAAATGACCTGCGGTCTCACCACTTAAATCAACTAAATCAAGGAATTTGGTTTGTACAGTACATTTAGTTTCAGAGAAGTATTTAATTACTATCGCCAATACTTTGACTGTCGCAACATCTGTACTCTCATCGATTATAATTGAATATACTGGTTTACCTGAAGGAGATGCAGTACGAAGTATGTCCTCAATCATATCTTTTTCGAATTCGGGTCCTAAAACATTATAAGTTATAGCAGCTGCTTTGGTTCTCTTGCAGGAAAATTCTTTCGCAATATCGGAATCGGTAAAACACTTCACTAGAACTTCACTAAGATGGTCCATAGCTCTAAATGGGATATTGTGTTCCGACAGAAAACTGCATAAACGCAGCTCAGCTTTCTTGACTTCGTCTTTCAGTGGGGCCTTTTTGAAAAATGTATCAACCTGAAAATTAAATGAAAAAATACTTGGTTATTTTGGAAACAAAACCAGGATGATTAACTTTGAATTAAAATATATCAAAACTCCTTGAACTAGGTAAGTAAAGCGAGTTATGCTTACCTTTGACTGTCCTTTATATTTTATCAAGTTCGATTTATGCTTTTCAGTATTTGCATGCTGTTTTATAGATGCTAATCTACTTTGCAGTTTCGCATTGCATGCTTTACAAAATGCGGTGAACTCATCATCTTTATAACGTGAAAGCCACGAAGAAAATTCCGGAATTTGTTCCCACTTAGCTAAATAACTTTGCTGAAAACTAGACATGCTGTCCGGATGGATGCAACTAAGTAAATAAAAATAACGAAAATCGCAATCTATTTATATGATGACAAAAACATCTCCTATTTTGGGGAAATTCCCGAATTATCGAAAGAAAGTCCTCAAAGATTAAGTCGAGTGCAGAAGAGACAATCATTTCACTTGAACCGTATTAGACGATTTAATACTAGTAATTAAGTATCTTTTATGTCTAACTACTACCTATTCATGCAACTGAAAACTTAAAAACTAGACGTTGTTTTGAAAATTATAGATAAACTAGCGGTCCGTCCCGAATTCGTCCGGGTAGACTGATATTCATGAAACAAACGGATTTGAATGTATGAAATCTGGAAATTACACTATATCTAATGTTGCAAACCGCATTAAAATCGGTCCAGCAGTTGTAAAGTTTTAGGCGAACATACATTGTGCAACTCTGATTTATACTACGTATTGATTGATAATTGTATAGGTAGTATTACAATACTACAACGCCGGCGACGGCCGTCTTTCTTGTCATATCTGTAACTTACTCATCTTTGCTCATAGATAACATGTATAAACTAAATCCGGGAAAGCCCCCAGCCAATGTTCGCGTTCCGGGGAATTCCGCAAACATTGTCCCAAGGACGATCACTCACTACGGTGTTGCCATAACGTCAACCATAATATACCCAAAAATACTGACTCCCAGCAATATACCTGAAAATATACTGATGTTCGGAAAAATCGATGAAATATACTGAAAAAGTATTAAAATACTGAATCTGGTCACACTGCCAGCCACCATCAGCCACAGAACACAAATTTTTGATCTGGCAACTGGCTGTGAAAGCCACGACTTTTCAACGACATCTATTGACAAATTTGGAACTTCCGAAGTTTTTTTTTTAAAAAATCCCTCATTAGTAAATAGCCGGGACTCTAACCTGCGACCTTTCGCTTGGGAAGTTTTAGTACATACACAATAGAAGACATAACATTTTGATATTACACAATATCGTTGTTTGTTTCCTTGCGGATATGCAAAAGCACAGATGCATCCGCAAGTTCAGACAGTAATTAGTAAGAACTTGCGGAGCACAGGTGCATCCGCAAGTTCAGACAGTAATTAGTAAGAACTTGCGGATGCATCTGTGCTTTTGCATATCCGCAAGGAAACAAACAACGATATTGTGTAATATCAAAATGTTATGTCTTCTATTGTGTATGTACTAAAACTTTCCAAGCGAAAGGTCGCAGGTTAGAGTCCCGGCTGGGCAGGAAAAAGAAAATCCCCAGGTCTTCGATGTTCTCATGTTTGTGACGTCGAGGTTGTCACGACAAAGTCTCGGTTGTAAATATTCAAAATGTTATGTTATCTATGACCTAGATATCAAATCAATTTATAAAAACCGTGGGCCGACATTTCTGCTACTGTGGATAATATCCGGAACACCCATATCGTAACTCGAGTCGTATGACATCACAATAATAAAAAATAAAACAATAATATCATCCATTGTCCTTTTCATCTGTCACATGATACGGATGTTGATGAATCTGTCTTTGATAAGTCAAAGCTCGCTCAATTTTATTTCTGAAGATCAAGGATAGTTTTTTGCTGGTTTACCAGCAAGTAATTATGGATAGGTACAACTACGACTATCACAGGTAGGGCGTGGTCGTCTCTGTCCTATATATACTGTTACGAACACATCAACAGTATCATTTGTGTTGTGCTGTAGTCCAAGTACCTCCTATCCCTATCTCAAGATGATGTTCAAGGTGGTGAGTACGACTACTTATATAAATATAGGTTGGTTTGTTTTTTAATGGCATAAGTTTAACTATTTATGAAATTGAATAAAAAGTTACATTTTCATCCCACATTAACTAAACGTTGAAAAAAAAACTACCTATTTTATACTAAACTATATAGGGTCGCCTCGCCTCCGCTCCGCTTCGCTTCGGTTGTGTGTTATTGCGTTGGCTAGTGGGTACCGCTGCTGCATTTATTGTAAATAAGCGTGGCGTGGGTAGATCAAGCCCCTGCGGATAAGTTGGTCCCTTACCGTACTCCCATATCGCGTCAGCTGCTTAACTTGCTATATTCATACAAATCAAAGTATTTTTAGACGAAGTGTCATGTAACTTTTAAGAGCGCTGAATTCGTTCCCCTTTTGTTCTATTTTGATATCAAAATGTATAAAAGTCGAAGGATAGTACTTGTATATCTATCTACCTCTATACTAATACCAATGTACTCACATAAATTCTATAATTTTTACCCTTAATCCATTCTACTTTCAAAGTCTTATATATGCTTAACATCAAATTGGATCAGCCTCTCTCAATTTACGAAGTACAAGGCAATTGATTTCAATCTTTACATACCTACTTTTTAAAAGAACTTTGTAAGGGTTCATTGAATTGTCTAGCCTAGTGAACGCGCGAAACGAGTTTAAAGCTATATAGTCCTGAGAGTTCATTGCTATCTCTCAAACAATTGGTTTCTTATTTAGCATTGCCACGCAAAGATATTTCGTTAGCACATTGTATCTACTGTTGCATGCTTTATAGACTTGGTTTTATTTTGGGATTCAACGCAAATGTGAAATTTCCACTTACAAGATTTGGAATTCCCAATCATTAAATTATAAATTTTCTTCAAAACATTTATCACCGAAGTAATCTAATAATATTTTATGCTGGTAATTGGTGGTTTTCAGCACTGTCTCATGTTTTTTAGGGTTCCGTAGCCAAAGGGTAAAAACGGGACCCTATTACTAAGACTCCGCTGTCTGTCTGTCCGTCTGCCACCAGGCTGTATCTCATGAGCCGTGATAGTAAGACAGTTGAAATTTTCACAGGTGAAGTATTTCTGTTGCCGCTATAACAAAAAATACTAAAAAACAAAATAAAATAAATATTTAAGGGCATATTATAATTCTTTCAATACCACAAATCAAAACTTATAAATGCACCTGGTTACGTACATGGAGTTTGAAAGTACCCGCACCAATAACTGTGTAAACAACATTTTGCTATGTAAAGTCAAAACTATTCACTCCACGGTGGTAAGGGACCCCTCGTGCGTGAGTCCGTCTCACACTTGGTCGGTTTTTTTAATTATGATAATACTTCCCACCTCTATAACAATACGTAAGTAACTTATTTAAGGGCATTTCGATTATACGATATATTTTCATTAATTTTCCCAATTCTATAAAGTGCCGCCGACATACTGATTACCCTGCTTTATTGACAATCTCAGACGCCAAGAGTGAACGATATTTACCACTCTCTGTATTTCGAGTTAATAAACTTGACACAAATAAAAGAGCCGGTCGACCGAAATTCAACCCCTAACACAATTTAAATTAAAAGTGTACTTTTTGCCACAGAGCCACTGACCGATCCTATGTCCCCCTAAACTAGACAGAATGAAGTTATTATCCAACAATAATAAGAACAGTTCAATACTTTATGATGATTACCCTCATAGGATATAAGGATTACTAACTCACGTAAAAATACTTATAAATAATTGTTCTACTCATAGTTCATCGTATCAAATCATCCTTGCAACAATCGCACCTTGTCTTGCATTTACAGGTCGCCTTCTTCACTCTGGTAGCAGCTGCCTTCGCCAGCCCCAAGCCTGACCCGCAGTTGTTGGCCTACAGCGCTGGCTCCCCCTACGTACCAGCTGTGGGTTACGCTGGCTACTCAGCCTACAACCCTGGCCTGGCCTACGCTTCCCCGTACGCCGCACCTGCAGCCGTACCTTATGCCTACTCTGGGTACTACGTTCGTTGAAGTGTAGTAGACTAGCTTACGATAATCTGTTGCCACGATATGCCAAATGATTTTTTAATTATAGTTTTTCAAGCATACCTACGCTTTTATGTTTTATTGAGATCCCCCAAAGGGTAAAACAGGAAGAAAGGCACCCTCAATATTCAAAATATAAAAAAAAAACTGTAAATATTAACATATGTTTAGAAAACGTATTTTTTAGCCTCTTCTCTACATTGGAACACTGTGGAAGAAGAGGGCGAAGAAACTACCACAAATTGGTTTTTCGATCTCTTTAATTTAATTGTTTCAGAATTCGGTCGTATAATATTACGTTTACACCGGGACCAATAAATCCGACAGCACAGTGTTGCCAAAGTAAATTATTGTTCTGGGTGGCAGTTTTTGTTGAAATAATCATTATTTAAAATAGGTATCAAAACTAATTTAATGGTGCTTTTATAAAAATATGTTGACTTGCCATAGAAATAAGGATCTTTCGAATAAAGTCCCAGCTTCCTTTGAAATCCCACCCATCTCCTTTAGGAGTTGTAAAAGTTTACTCAAGTATTAACTCACGTTCCACCTGACGGTCTTAAGCCTTAGGTGACGATGGGCGTGGCATGGTGTCATTCCGCGCCAATCCCCTAAACTTCAGGGCTTAGGGGCTGTGCTAAGTGGGCAGCCCCTAAGCTCTTTAGAGGAAGTCGAAACTCTAGCGAGTTGAATTGTTACCGTCAGTGACTCTAAGCAAAAAATTGAAGATAATTTCAGCTGGATTGCGGTCACGTTCGAATACCTGTCAGATAAAGGACTTGTTTTCTCTTTGCTATCTGCTAGCAAGCCAGCAATGTATAATTTCAGGGTTCCGCGCCGCACGCTCATTATTATTTTTATTCTGTATTTATTGTAGAAATGAAAGCCAAGATCGTCTTCGCCAACAAAATAGTTGAGATTGAATTGGGTGCCAAGTTCTGTAGATAATCCTGATACCTATTTTATTGGGTCATCAACAATACAATACCTAAGCAGGCACCCATAGGTAGCTTAAATCAAACACAAGACATTTGGTTCGACAATTATTTTTAATTTAAAATTTTAAAAAGCAAATACAATATGTAATCTCTGCGTCGCTCACCTCGTAAAGCTTTACACGTAAAATAAATCGATATTAATCTTTATTTAATAGTATAGTAATAATAAATATAACAAACAGCGAAGTACTTCGGCGCTAATGAAGGTAGTGTTTGTTAGTCGCGGGGCGGTGCTGCGACCGCTGTTGCTGTCTCGCTCTCTCGCGGACGCCGGCCGCGCTCTACTTGTCCTTCTCGCTCTCAGACTTCCTGCCGATCGGCACGGCTGCTCGAACTCTGTGAACACAGGATATCATTTGAGTCAAAACACCTATTTGTAGTATCGTTTTAAAAGGTTCGTGGAGTGGAGACTGAAGTGGCTAAGGCGGGAGCCTAGCGCGGTGACTCCATTTCTCTTCCAACACAACAAAAAACATAATTTCTCTGTTTTTTTTTAAATCATGTACATCATCTCTTGTATTCAAAATCTAAGTAACTTTTTTATTTTATTTTTTTATAGCCCACTATAGGTGTCCCACTACTGGGCAGAGGCCTCCCCAAGTTGCGCCCACAACTGTCTGTCCCGGGCCACGTCCGTCCACCCCGGCAGAAAGGCATCGAGGTCGTCCCACCATCTCCGTCTAGGTCTGCCCCTACGCCGGCGTCCGTCCTGTGGCACCCAGTCAGTGACAATGTTCGCCCACCTGTCCGGGTGCATGCGACAGACATGGCCGGCCCAGTTCCATTTGAGCTTGGCGGTCTGCACACCCACGTCGGCAATGCCAGTCAAGGAGCGCAGCGTGGTGTTCCTGACGCGATCCGTCCTTCGAACATTCAACATGCTGCGCTCCACGGCTCGCTGGCAAACCTTGAGTTTGGACTTCTGAAGTTCGGTCAGCGACCAAGTCTGAGCACCATAGGTTAGGACGGGCAGGATACACATATCGACGAGTCGGCGCTTTAAGGTCATGGGAAGAGTACCCTTCATTAGTTCCTTCATGGACCAGAAGCTCCTCAGGCTTTTGAGACTCTTCTCTCAATTTCGATGTCCTGTCTGTTCTCGAAGGAGACTATCTGGCCCAAGTAGGTGCCTAAGTGCACTGTCTAGTATTAAAAACATCATATGCATCGTGCCTTTTGCGACGCCTACACACTCGTCCAAAAGCCCCACAAGTGGCCACAAGCCGCCTATTCAGTCAGTCGCGCCGGCCACAGTCCCTCTAGTCACATTGCGTTCCCAGTGGCCACGGCTTATGAGTGAGTGAGTGAGTGATTAAGTGAGTAAGTAAGTGAGTGAGTAAGTGAGTGAGTGAGAGATCTATTGTGCATGGGGGTTGTTTGTGGGTGGTGTACTCACTTGGCGGTGATGTCGTTGATCTTGGCGCGCGCCAACTCCAAGTTCGCGTCGACCTGGGGCTTATTCATCTCGTATGCCTTCGGCAGCGTGAACAGCGCTATCCACCCTGCAACCAACATATGTCATCTTCAGACTTTCAAATGATGCAGACTTCAAAGCATTCTGTATCTGTGGTATCCATCAATAAGATAGCTTTCAAATAATGATCTTTTGAAAGTTGTTGGCCAACTTCAAAAGTCATTAAGCAATAGTAACTTAGTTTATAAGGAATCGGCATATGTCACGAAATACGAAGTCCAATGACGTCATATTATTTACCTTAGAGGGTGGCAAACACTGTCTCCGAAAGAAATAAAGTAAGTAAGTAATCTGTAACCCGAATTTGGAACCTAGGTCAAGTAAGATTTTGACAGACGTACCCCTAAAACACATACCAGATATCGAGATAGACGCAGCAAACACGGTCGAATGTATGAGAACCAACCGTGTAACTTTTTCACTACCTACTGTGACGTCACGAGCGCCTTTTAGTGATGGGTTGACATGTTAATCGTGAAACAGAGTCAAAGGCGCGCCGCCAAATCAATTCAAAATGAGCGCTGCTGCGGGAATCCCCTACCTACCACGACCATGTACCTACCGCGTTGCCTTTTTGTCAGTAAGCCGGCAGTGTTACGAGCGGGAGATCGTATCGTAGCATCGCACCCGGATATCAAATCATTGAGTGTTAAAGTATGTATTTGTCTGTAGAACTTATTTACCTATTATTATTCATGTGTAAACAGTTGTTGCCAGCTCAGATTATTAAAGGGAGCCAGATCATCTCTGAAAAAAAGCTAAAAAAGAGCTAATTTTTTTAGTAAAAAACAGCCAATTTTTTGATTGCGTTATTTATTATTACTTCAATAAAAATAAGGTATTACTTAATAAGTAACTTTAATTCAATCAATTAATCAATGATAAGATAAGGTTCTTCTTCAAAATCAACCATTTCCGACTCCGACTCATGTGTTTGTAGGCCACTACAACCAGCTCCATCGTCAGTACTTTCTCTGTACATTAAAACGGTCCCAATTCTGTTGAGAAGCTCGTATTCATGGCAGCATTTTTTAATTCTCCTCAATCCCGACCTGATTGTTAATATTGAATTAGTCATTATACATAGATTTAGTTTTTACTAAATTTAACTGACTGAAGAAAAAGAGCTAAAACTTGTAAAAAGTAGAGCTAAGAAGCTAAACCGACTTTTTTGAAGCTAACCAAGTTCATTTAGAGCTGAATCTAGCTCTAAAAACTCCGTGTTGGCAACACTGTGTGTAAATCCGTCCAGCCCCCTTATTCAGTAACTCGAATCGATCTTAAACTGTGGAATAGTATCAGATTTCCCATAGTTATGTACAATCAATTGACACTGCGTTGCATTTGACCTGGCTCAAGCAGGAATAATAACCAGACCGAAAAAGTTTTCGAGTTCAGAAAACATAAACCTTCAGTTCGATTCGCATACTTTTTCGACGCGTAATTATTCCTGCTTCCTACACTGGATTAAAGTTACTAATAAAGGGGGCTGACTAGAATAATGTAGGTAAGGTAAAACGGGGTGTATTGATAACCAAGGGTAAATAGAAATAACTCTTAGGCCCACTACTTCGTAAAGTATTAGAGAAGAGAGATTGGGGGCTATCTCTATTCTCCCCTGGGTATCAAAATACACTCAGTTTTACTACAGTATTACCTACTTACTTGTTCAGTCTTGTTCTACCTACCTACTTATCTTTTTTTAAATCATTCCTCTGTCTTCTACTCATTCCTCTCTCGAAGTGAATCGATGTTGTATCGACAGAAGGATGAATTACTCATCGACTTTCTATGTAATGCTGAGTTACACGAAAAAAGCTTAAATTTTAAGTCATGATTAAACTAATTTAATCACGAGAATCACAATTTAATTTTTTTCGTGAAAGGAGGGTGGTCAAATCAAAATCAAATCAAGTCTTAATTACTGTAGATATTTACATATACTTAGCAAACGTCATTGTTTGCCTCTCTCTACATTGGACCACTGTGAGAGAAGAACGGCGTAGAAACTCCCACAGATTGATTTTTAGATCTCTTTTAAAAATTGCTTGTGCTTGACATACAAATATTACAATATTAATTACTATATCATTAATTACATAATCATAATATAATTACATAATTACAAAATTATTAACCCCTAGGACTGTGTTTAGCTAGATTAACCCCATTCAGTCCCATCTTTGAAGTAGTCTTGAACATTGTAGTATCCCTTTTTCGACAAAGTCGCTTTAACATGCTTTTTAAATTGCTCAAAAGGTAATTTCAAAATCTCCAGAGGTATCTTATTGTAGTAGAGAATGCACTGGCCCTTGAAAGAATTACTAACCTTCGCGAGTCTAAACCGGGGCGCAACTAGTCTGTGATTATTTCTTAGGTTAATATTACAGCTATCGCTAAGTTTGGAAAATGTCGTTAAGGTTACATTATATTTTCGAAAATAAATTGACTAGCTACAGTTAGTACGTCAATTTCTTTAAAAAGATGTCTTAAGGAGTCTGTTTGTTTTAAATTATAAATTGCTCCAATAATTATTTTCTGTAAAATAAAAATAGTTCGAATATCTGCTGCGAAAGCTGCTTTCCCCCACACTAAGATAACATAGGCACACATTATGAAAGTAACTAAAATTTACTAGCCTAGATGTAGCCACATCCGTGCTTTGTCTGATGTTCCTAACAGCGTAAGCCGCAGAACTCAATTCACCAGCTAGTTTATCTATGTGGGGTCCGCACTGCAATCTGTATTAATGATTTGCCTTGCGTGATTCAGAATTAGTCAAAGATTGTATTGTCTGCTGATGATATATCTCTTATATTTAAAGTAGATGGACATGTACAGAACTTTGACGAAGTAAATAACGCTCTTGGACAATTTCATAATTGGTTTCCTGTTAACAATCTAGTGCTTAATGCGAAAAAAACTAAATGTATAAAATTTACTTTGCCTACTGTTAATTCCTTAGAAAATGCTGTTATAATAAATAATTAAAAGTAGAGTTTAAGGATAATACAGTTTTCCTGGGGATCTCACTTGACTCGCTACTACAATGGAGCCGCATATCTTTATCGGGAAAACTAAGTTCTGCTGCATACGCTGTGAGACGAATCAGACAGCTGACGGATGTAGCTACGGCGAGACTTGTTTACTTCAGTTATTTCCACAGCATTATGTCCTATGTCCATTTTACTATGGGACCGGGCTAGTAATATTGATTCAATTTTTGTTCTACAAAAAAGGAGTATTAGAGCAATTTATTACCTCCGCAGACGTGACTCCCTGAGACTAAGTTTTCTATGAAATTAGCATTAGTATAGTATAAAGGGTGTCTCATTTAAATCGGTCAGTATGGGAAAGTCTAAAACTATAAGACATACGAAGATATGTTTTTAGGAGCCATGCCATCGATTTTAATAAGAAGAAAAACTACATTCATACATTTGAAAAAAAACCAGTACTCAGCTCGGAAATCGATCCCGGTTGTTTTGAAAAAAAAACTTCAGGAATATCACGACTTGCATCATCATCATCACGGATTGAGGCATCTGGTGTTGCTTCAAAATAGGTTAAAACGTTCATTTCCATATTTTCATCACATTTTCTTTGTTTTTTTTTTTTGGCTTTTTAAAACTTCCATAGGTCTTTAAATTGTGAACAATTTTAATGAATATCTTACGAGTAGGTAAAATACATGTCGGAAATTTAATATGGTAGGTACCAATGTAGTGCACGGGAGCAATTTCTGTCATTTTTAAAGTGAGCTTCCGATAATTCCAGTGTTTCTAAAACGCATTTTCCCAACCACACAGCGATACACACAAAAATACCTAAGCATGAAGCAAAATTTTAACTTCCCGCCAAAACATTGACACTACAATTTTTTGTTCCTTTTTTTATTGCAATTCAGCCAGTCACACCAAGACGATCCATTTTCAAATGAGGTTTATCACGTCTGTTTCTACATACTTATTTTAATTGGGCTTTTCAATTGATTTTTAGTGTTTGATTAATAGAAGTAAGCAATTGCAGTCATCAATAGATAATATTATCGCAGATAACAAAACTTCCGGATTGGTTTAATGCAATGCCAATGTCATATGATATGTAAAGCGGTGTATGTAACAAGTTGCGACACCAGCAAAGAGGTACAAACAACCATAGAGACAATTTTACATGCCTGAACTTGTCGAATATTGTAACGGTGGTCACTTCGAACTCCTACTAAAATAAATTAAAGTATGTGAAAACAATGCATTTTATTCAATTTAGACATCATGTTTCATAGAGCCATTTACTGCTTAAGACCTACACAATCTACATCTAAATAGAAATAGTCTAAGTTTTTTTTTCAAAACCGGGATCGATTCCCGAGCTGAGTACAGGTTTTTTTTTCAAATGTATGAATGCAGTTTTTCTTCTTATTAAAATCAATGACATGGTTCCTAAGAACAGATCTTCGTAAGTCTTATAGTTTCAGACTTTCCTATACTGACCGATTTAAGAGATACCCTGTATATTAGTAGGAAGAAAATAAATAGCTTCACTAAAAATGTTGACAGGCTCATATATAAGAATCGTAAAGAAAATTTAACAACCTTACTATAGACTAGATAAAGTTAGAACTTCATTTGTGGGTCTAAGTAATACAATACTATAACAAAATATCTAGATAGATATTAAATTTGTCCGAGAAGAAATTTAAAGGCATTGTTAAAAAACATTATGTTACAAAAAGCATATAATAGATTAGATGATTACATTAATGACAAAGAGGTATGGAGGTCTGATATTCCGGCGCAGCACAAGAACTACGCACCGTTGTAACACAAAACCTATATAAAAAAAAGAGTAGGCCCTGTTGCAGTGTACGTGTTTCTTGTCCAGCTGCCATAACACATTCCGAAGCGGTAGTAGTTTGTCTTGTATTATATAGATTCAAGTGACGTTCAAAAAGTGTTAGTAATAATCTATTTTGAAATGAATATTTTGAAGGTGCATTTTCGTAGCCGACGTTAACCGCAGACGACATGTCGGCGAAACAGCGAGCTTACTGAAGAAGCGAGTGAGCGAGACATCGAGCGCTATTGCATAGGTAGGTACGCTGTCACACACATTCGCGTCGTATGTTTGTGAGCTCGCTGTCTCGCCGGCGACATGTCGACTGCAGTTGCGGCCGGTTGCGAATGTGTACCTGTAGGAAGGCTTACCAAGAATGATGAGTGTGATGCCATTGAAGCAGGCGCCCACGTATGTGAGACACCACAGCAGGACGCCGAACTTCAGCGAGTCCACCAGGTCCTCCGCCAGGAATAGCCTGGAATTGAGCACAAACAGTTTATAAGATCGTTTGTTACATCGAACACGAATGAAAGTCTAATCTAACATAACCGAAAAACTAACCGAGACTGTAACTTATTTTTTTAAATATTATGTTATACGGCCCTGGAATCTTGTCCATTTAGGCCAGCCAGACTGTGTATTTTTTTATATTATGTTTTACGGCCCTGGAAACTGGTCGTTTTAGGCCAGACTGTGTAACAAACTGAATCACGAGTGAGCGATTAGTAGCTGTCAGTATTTTAAAAGCGCGAATAGTTATTTACCAAGAATAATTTGTAAATGAGGTAAATGAGACATACATGCTTAAAGCATTTCGTATTTGCTTTTTGCTGACGAATCTTGCAAAAATAAACTCTTGTTGTAAATTTAAATAATATAGGTATAGTAGGTTGGAGACGTGGGGAAGAAATTGACTTAATCTAGCCAGCTTATATCTATTTAAAATCGTAGGGAGCACATGTGCCACAAGAAGTTAAATCTAAGTTTGATTAGTTGATAAAAAAATACAAACGAAACCCAAAAAATATTTTCGTTTGCGATCGTAGGTTTTTTGGGGTTTGATCATAATCATGGTAACTATAATTTCCCATGGCCATGGAATTAAAACTCGTCCTAGTATGGTCTTACTACAAAGAAAAACTCCTGGTCAACATTTGTTTAGACAAAATTGACGTTTCCTTTGAGTGTAGCTAGCTATGTTTGATATTTTTTGTAGTAACACGGATAAAGGCGATTGATTGGTAGTAAGGTCCCAACAAAGGTGCATCGCCTACCTTCGCAGTTCACTGACGGTGGCGTTGAGGTGTGCGGTGGCGGCCGCCGCGACGGACTGCGCGCGCTCCGCGGGCACGCTCAGGTCCTTCTCCAGCAGCCATCTGGAAGCGGAGATGTAGAGGTTAGTATGACACGACTACAAAGAACAACAACAATAGCATTTGTTACTCTGCCACCAAGTATGGGGAAAGACGTTACGCTACGTTCATTTTTAGGTTTCCGTAGTTTGAAAGGAAAAATTTCCCCGTATAGGATCACTTTGTTGTCCGTATGTGTGTCTGTCTGTCTGTCAAGACCCTTTTTCTCAGGAAAGCATGAAATTAGTATAAATTACTTAGGTCTGTGGATTTCTTGGTGCTGTAAAAAAGTGAAACTTATAGGTAAACGCAATCAAAATATACATGTTCTTGCCGCAAATTTGCTGAATTTGCTCATACACGCAAGGGAATCTAAACCCATATAGGATCACTCAGGTCTAGGTCCGTCCGTCAGTCACAGGCACTTTTCTCAAGAACTATGAGAGTAGACTTGAAACCTTCTGCATAAATACTTATCCTAAAAACCGCAACATAATTTAAGTCTGATATGAAAGAAATATTGCCTAAAAAAATAATGAAAAAGAAAAAACACCGTGAAAGTCCATCGTTGAAAAGGGCTCTTTATAAACTTTTCAAAAAATATTTCTTTAAAATTTTAGTTTTGATAACTTCAGAAGTTATGATCAAAAAAAGTGCAAGAAATTAAGGATACTTTTGTTTTCTTCCCAACAATAATTTTTTCAGTACTCTAGATTACGTCTGTCAATTACACAGGACTGCATAGCCCTAACACGAGCCAACACAAAAATATAAAATCCTGGTCAACACTTGGTTAAAAATAGTTTATAATAATTATAATAGATTTGACGTTTGTTTTGAGGTTAAACTAAGTGTAACATTTTTATAGTAGGTACACGGTACACGTTTACTAAGTAGGTAATTAATTACAGTACCTAACCTACTTATACATTTTTTACTTTGTTTTACCACATATAAGCTTACACGGGAAATCTGAGTAGATTTGAGTCATCAAGATTCTAATAGGTATGTTAAATTATAATATAACATTTCGAGCAAAAACTCCCACTCACAAAAAACTTGTTTGACCCGTGGATTAGCAGCTCTTTAGTCAGAACCAAAATTAAATGACCTAGATTGATTTTATTAACCGTTACATAAAATTGGTTATGAGCAAAAGATAACAAAAACTATTTAACGCTTAATTGGACTGAAGGATACCACCAGATTTTCAACCTTATGACTTGGTAATATATGCGAAAACCAAATAATAATTTGTAAGTATGCTCAGGCCTAATTAAGAGTTAATGTTTTTCTTTAATTTTACATAACTTAAGTCAGTAACTATATAGGTACCTAGGCACAATACGATTATTCCTTTACCGCTCGACACTTCTACGTTTTTATCGGCACAGATCGCAAGAAACTATACATTGATGCATTCATCACCATACTTTAACCTTATAGTAGAAAAAAGTTATGTACCAAAGTCATATTTTGTAGAGTAGTAGTAAAGTACATACATGTGTCATTCGCACAGCTGAATCAGACACATTGATTATAAAGCTATCACTAAACATATCCCTTTTATATTCTTAAGTTAAAAAATCTTTCAATCAAATCAAAATCTTTTATCCATTTTTGAGGTCCCAGCATCTCGATGAATGAAATTAATTGCTTTACTTACTTACTCTGTAAGTTGGAACAGTTGAAGAATATAAACGGCATATGTTTAGTGACAGCTTTAAAATCAATGTGTCTGATTCAGCCAGTGAAAATGATTTTGCGATCAACACATCTATGTACTTTAATGCAAGACAAATGGTAACATATTTAAATTATGGTTTTTGAGATCATATTTGTCGGGTTTTGAGTTGTCAAAACCCGACAAATATGATCTCATAAACCATAATTGAAATATGTTACCATTTGTCTTGTTCGTGTGTTGAGTAATGTCTATGAGTCTACTTTAAGGTGATACGAAAAAAATATATAAAAGGAACACGAAAGTAAACGAAAGTGTCAGCGTTAATTACTTCCACATAAGAAAGAAAAGAGAGAAACTAAAATAACGTAGCGTTAAACCACATTAAAAAAACTAGGCCATTTTGTTAAAAAGATTTTCAAGGAGAGTTTGCAAATCCATAAAATGCACATTTTGAATGCAGTTCCGCAATGAAATTACCGGAAAAATCAATTTAGAGGTATTTTCGTTATTAAATTCTATCGAGAAATTTTCAATCAATCTCGTTTTCCTTCAGTGCTAATCTTAACCAAATACTCAATAAACGTTAACCTAAAAATGAAATCTGTAGATGACTTTATAGTGGATTAAATGGATTCGAAAAAAAGCCATTTTTTTTTCGTATCACCTTAAAAACTTATTTCAGCGACTAAAATCGAGAAGTATCGAGCGGAAATTAAATAATAACCTAACTGTAAATACCTATGTATGGTTGAACTTTATTGACCTTGCTCCGTATCTCATCATTTCGACCAATACCTATCCGCAATAACTACATCTGTTCAAACAAAGAGCAAATATAACTTCATTACATTTTGTGAAATGATCATAAAGCTATAAATCTGTCTACTGTAGATATTCTAATGAATGACTAATCAATATAATTTATCGCTATTTATAAAACTGAAAGACTTTGTTGAAGAAGATGCATTGTCGCGTGCTTAACGTGTCAAATATTGTATCTTGGGCGAACATCTTAATCTATATGACTTTCACCCCATCCATCTGGGAGAATGAGACCTACTTCGCCTTTTTCGACGTTTGATGTAGGCTATAGTTTTTTTTATCAAATATTCTTTCCCAAAAGCGTTTGTGCCGACAGATTTTATTTTCTTTTATTTATTTATTTAATTATTCAATTACATAACAATTCGTGACATCATTACATGTACCAACCTTCGTACCAAAAATCGTATATAGGTAAACCATTCCTAATATTTGTAGTCTGTGTGCTTACGCGCAACTCGACTTAGCATCTCAATTAATCGAACGACGACCTCTGTGGCGCTGCGGTTGTGGCTCTGGCCACCATTCGAGAGGTCCCGGGTTCAATCCCCGGCTGGGGATACAGAAAAAAAAAACCCCAGGTCTTGGATATTTATATGTGTGACGTCGCTGTTTCTGGTTCCCACGATACAGGGTATCCTAGTGTGGGGCCAGAAGCAATGTTTGTGCCTGTTTGTAAATGTTTGTTATTTTATGTTTTGTTAACATTTCGCAATCGGATTGTAAACTATCGTTCATAGAATACAAATGAATAAAATCGTAAAAATTTATAATGAACGAGCTGCATCTGTAAAACAAGCAAAAAACAGGGGTCTAGTATAGAACCTTGTGGTACTCCAACAAAAATCGTGAATAATAATGAAAGTTTTTCGCATAATACTCATGCAGTGAAGTGAGTCATGATTTTAAAATTAGATGAAGCAAGTTAAGGTTACTTACTTCAAGGGATGTCCCTCATTGGTCTTCTGTACGGCCTGTAGAACGTTTTTGTAGATACGGAACCCAACGGCAGCGGAGAGTGTGAGTAGGGATACATAGGCCAACACGGAGACCACGGAGCAGCATGCCAGAGCCACAAGGATGACCAGACCGGCTCCAAGGGCGGCACCAGACCGGGCCGGGTCCCGCCAGTAGATCAATGACTCCACTGGAAAACAATCATACTTGGTTTAACACAAGGTTGATGAAGGAGTAAGTCGGTAAAGCAAACTACGGTTCTACAGATAGACCACACAGAAATGTGGCAAAAGTTTACCAAGATATTATACGGTAGAAAACCAAACACAACAGAGAAGATTGTAACAGTAAACGTTCCATAGTATGGTGGTGCACGACCTCATTATGCGAGAACCAGTTGCTAGCTGTACTTTACAGACGGTAAACACTGTCCAACGATATTCGGATAACACAACACAGCTACGATTTCAAGGGACGACCCTATCAACAAAGGTTTCGTACGCACAACCCAGCCACGTATAAAAATTCCGCGCTTCCGCCCGTCCACGTCCGCACAAACGAAAGTAAACACGACACAAACTATCTCACAGCGTTATAGCCGGGGGCCGCTTTCGAAATGTATAAATGAAAAGAGTCCCAAAAACCCTTGTAAGTGTCCACTCGTGGGATAAAAGGGTCAGGTTGTTTAATTACCTGGACCGCGGGGCGGCAGGTCTTCGTATTGCGCGGAGTGCCTAGACGACTGCTTGGGACGCACCATGGTGGTGGAGTGAGCGAGAGCGAGGCTCAGCAGGCTGCGCCGGCGCACCGCACGTGGAGCCGCAACGCCACGCGGACTTGCCTTTCTACACACGTCACCCGGCCGCTAGAGACGCCACGAGTCTGTCCGGCCGATAACCGCGGACACACGTGAAGGTTAAGGTTTGAACTGCTAACTTGTAATGTAACCAATTGGATTCAATTTCCATTCACCAGTATCGGTTGGCATTGCGAGGATCCGGTCGTACATTGTGTCTGGAGATCATGATCTGAGGTTCATTGCATCCTGGAGAGCTCGTCCCGAAATTAATAAACTAAACGGCAATCAAAACGGAACGCAAATAACCGATCGATCGGTTTTGATCTCCAGATGGTGGGCCACTTTTATGGAAATAGCCAGCCACTCGAAAAGGCAATAACCTCATCAATCGGTGAGTAAGGCAGGGCACTTAAACGATTAAGGTATTTTGTTCAGGATCATTTAATTTCATTTAGCAGGTAGGATTCCGTTCTTTCCCCTTTCCGTGGGTCTGGACTGTACCGAAGAAACGTTCGATAGTGGTTACCCTAACGCGTGAAATACTGAGCGTGAATGGCTCTTTATTTATTCTCGACTTGTTCGTCTCACATCACAACAGCAAAGTTCGCAGACTACCTGCTCGCTTTTATATCCCACAGATAAGATAGCAAGATCAAGCAAACAGTTGAGAAGAATAACTCAAAATGGGTAGTCTGAACCAGACGAATGCTCAGAAAGCGTAAAGAGCATGAACATGAATAGTATGTAAAGTAGATGCATACCTACATTCATTTCATTACAAATGTAGAGCATGCGTGCGATTGCCTGATTATGGAGCACATGGAGCAAAATTGCCGTCATCATTTTGGACTCATGCTTATATCGGGTCAGATAGATTTTTTTGGTAATTTGAAAGAAACAGAGTCAAGACCATAGAAACAATTCTGACTGGTATCGTCTGAAATAATTCCATCCAATTCTAAAATGGAGATTTGACGACAAATCAATGAGATAAATGTTTGGCAATAGCATCCATCCATCTTCGATATGCGGGTCTTTGCCAATATAAACACCTACGCTCGATTTGGAGGGCACTGTAGTTCGGAGCTGGCTGGCATGAGCGCAGGCGCATGCGGGGTGGGGCGTCGCAGACGGGGCGGGGAGGGGAGAGGTCAATGCCACCGGTTGCTTATCGTAATTTGCATTGGGTACGTTGTGTGCTCTCCCTGTTTATGATAAGAAGTTGTCTTAAACGTAGAAATTTAAAACATTACATTGTCTGAAGTGTAAATGGTAATACATTTGATCAGGTCCGTGCTTAGCTAATCAAATTGGAATAAGAGCATCATTATTGTTTTGGAAACCGACCTTACCATCAACTGATATGAATAGACAAATGACGTGATAATCAGCTCTAATTAATAGCTTTGTCGATTGAATACTAGCTCGGCCCTACCTTCCGAAAGCTTTATGTTCTGGCCAAACCGCTATCTATCTTCTATCTACTTAAACGGGGTGTACTGCTGAAGACATGTGGATCATGTTGAATGTTTTCATGGAAAAATTCATTAACAGCGACGATCTCATGCAGCTCGTATAAAGCAGGCCCTATTTTTGGACAAAATGTTATAACTAAGATTGTTCTAACATTAATAACGTGTTGGACCCGGGAGAAGAATGTTCATATTCTGCGATTGAAAAACGACATTTTAGTGATGATCCATTTAAACATGATCTATAATTCTATAATTTATGTCACATCGGTGTTGTAGGTAGCTAATAACTACATCACCAAGTGTACAGGACACTCAGATATGAGTTTGTTGCGTGACGTGCAATTTTAAATTAAACCGATAACGATAACTCATGTTATGTAGTAGGTAGTTAGTTAAAATGTATCGAATTACGTAAGACAAAAACATACATTATGTAAACTGGTGTACATAATATAGAAGAGAAAGTGAAGCACATTTATATAATGAACGAAAACAATGCAATACTCAAAATGGATTGAGACATGCACAAGCTCTAATAGAACTCATTATTTCAGCATTTATTGCAAGCAGTTAAGTGCGATTGAATCATTACGAGTTTTTATGGCTCGAAAATAAAACCTCTTTTATAATTCTCGGGAGATAATAGCGAATGCAGTTGGTGGAAATAGTATTCGTCATGATTTATTAGCACATGAATTCACATGACTATGACGACGATACCACACTTAAGTTGACTAAAAGCCTGTAAACAAACCTTAACTGGACGATTGATGTGTCTGATGATTGCGCAATGTGTAGTACAACAAGATTAAATTCTCTTATTGACCGAGCGAACGAAGCATCTCTGTTTCAGCTTGGGCAAAAATGATTTCATATTTCTGGATTTCTGACCCGTCTGTCCAGCTGCTGTTCTCCTCTAAAGGCCGCATTACTCAATCGATTTTCGTGAGATTTTGTGAGCAGGACCGAAAATTATGTTATTTTGTTGATTCAGTTTTTGGAAAATTTTCAATAAAAAAAAAAAAGACAAATGGCGGATATATGGGGTTGAAATTGTAAAAGACACCGCTACTGCCCTAACGGCTGAAAGATTTTAACAAATTAGATGTTTTTGTTTGTGGAGATCGTGACATTGACATAGGTTATATATTTTTTGTGAATATTAGATTTGAGATCGCAAAATGTAGTTTCCAAAGTATAAATTAGTAAATACCCCATGTAGGTAACCAGGTGCATTCATAAGGTTGTATGTGGTATACAATGAAAGAAAATGCAGTCGGGTTATTTGTTTTTTATTAACCGACTTCACAAAAGGTGGTTTATAATTCGTCGGGATCTATTTTTTATGTAGGTTCATCGATTTCTCCAAGACGGATGGACCGATTTAGAAAATAAATTCTTTGTTTGAAAGGGTTTACCTTCCGATTGGTCCCATTGTCATCAGGTCAGGATCTGATGATGGGATCCTTGAGAAATCGAGGGAACTCTTCAAATATTATAGGTAGACCTATAGTGATTTATGTAATTTTCCTAGTAACTCGTGCATTTACTCTCGGGAAGCATAATTTTATGAAGTTGAACTGATGATGAAAACCACCGCTGACCACCGAACTGCTCAATACAAGGAGCCTAGAGGTTGCTATATGCAATGCACAATGGTGAAATGGAAGTGATGGTGACGTGCCAGGAGAGCTTCTCAATAATTTATCAACGTCGGCCAGGATCTGATGATGGGATCATGGAGAAATAAAGGGAACTCTTTAATTAATGAAGACACGTGTAGGTACGTTTTGTAACAAATAGGATTTAATTGAAGTCGTTTTTTTATACAATAATTCCACTTGTTCATCCGATAATCTTCAAGGTTTCGGGGGTGGGAGGGGGTAGGAAATAATGAAAAAAATATACAAATTGTCTGTGGCGCCCGCGAGGTCTACAGCTTACAGAGCCACTCGTTTAGCATTCTCTCCTTTATCTTGGTGTCATTTTTCTCTGATCGTCTAGGCTCTGAGGTGAAATATTAACAGAATAGAACCCTTAGAATGCTAATAAGGGTAATATGATGATGATGATATAGATATGAAGACACAGGATTTTGATGGGGGAATCGAGGACAGAATCCCGAGAATATTGAAGGCCAATGGAATATGAGTAGGTAATTCATTAATATGTAACTTCGGCATCATAGCTAATCTAGTGCGCACATTGGACAGTACTAAATGATTAACGAAATAAACTGTTGTTAGTCATGTCATCAAGTATCATAAATAAATGTTCAATAGTGTCATTAAAATGCTGATTGAGACATTAGTTTAGATCACGTACCCTGGAATGGAACGGAAACGTTGAATTGTACAAACTGTAGATTTTAACAACACTCAGAGAATTTCGACATAAGTTCGATCAAGCATCAGACATTTATTGTAATCTTGGTTGAATCCAATACATTACAATTATGGTGGTTTTCTCGGGAAAAGAAAAACTAGCGTTAGAGCAGGCCATCTTTCCGTAATGTTACAACTCTGGAAGATAGATGTTCCCGCGGAAAGTTCCTCTCGAAATAATCAGTAATTCGGCGTCGCGGAATAGTTGAAATAGAAATACAAAGGCCGACTGTAGTACAGTGACATGGAGATACGAGCTACAAACGTCACACGCCCCGCGTCCAAAGTCGTCCGTTGTTGTCAAGAGCCGGCGCCGGCCGCGCCGCCAGTTCGGTAAAAATACTCTACAGACTTCCGTATAACAAGTCGCGTAAGTGAACCAGACCTAGAGTTAGGTTAGTTGAACAATTCCATTCCATTTCTCGTATTTACAACTTTAATGAAAAGGTCTTTTAGTCCATGTGCCAGCATGTAAAAAACACCAATCCGAGGACAATGGCATATTCAACTGTCGACATCGAGGCAAACGCATTAGTGTATTCCCTAAATTCTGTAAAATTATTAGTATAATTTTGACAATCCAGCTACTTTTAACTGTAACTAGACACTAGACAATTCCATAGGCCTGAAAATTGTGATTTTTTTATTTCTCGGTTGAAGAACTGACATAACTTATTACCACATTTGGCACTGTATCCCCGAATTCCAGAGACCCTAAATTTTACAACTGAAGCAATCTTGGGATTAAAAAGTGGATAGAAGTAGCACACATGTATAAGGCCATATCTTGTGTATTTCTCACGATATTGCGATAGATAGGAAGTTATCTGCAGACATATGCTATTTGACAATAAGATAACTCCGTTTATCATCAGAGGAACACGCAAGTCAATCAAAAGAACTGACAGTGACGATTTCATCACTATGTGACAGGCCATAGGCGGGCCTAAGAGTGCTATTTGTCGAAATAGTGATTGATAAATGATGACTTGATGAGTAACTGAATTATTTGATACTTACAAGGTTACTGACACACCACACCACTACGGATGTGATTTTATATAAAACAAATGCAATATAAATAGACATCGCCATCCTTATTGAAATACAATGAAATTATTTTGATTCCAAGCATGATTCATACAAAAAGTTGTGTCAAAATACCAATGTACTCCATAGTACCTTACCGAACGCGGCTTAGTGCTTATTCACTCAGACACACACACAGAGCTCTTCAATAACATTTTTTTAAATAGAAAAACAATGCTACATAAATTCCCGTTAAGTGCAACCACAGTGTCAATAGAATTAACTGCCGCCTGTGGCTTTGCCAAGGGCACTGATTCAGTCAGGTAGCAAGCGATATCGAATTAATTACTGTTTACTTGATCATAATGGTCAACGCTCTTCAACGAATGACTCGAATCACCTAAAGCTCTTACAGCAGACTTTCCTAATTAAATTAGTGCCAACTTAGGTGTTGAAGCTGAAATGAGCACACGAAAATTCCAGTATGGAGTGGAGATCTTTCAATCATTTGAGATGGAAATATTGTTGCAATCATCTAAAAATGTGGAGTGCTCTCCAGTGAAACAGATACATAGCGCGCCGATGCCAATTGTTTCAGCGGCAACGGTTCAGCCTTAGTATTAGTACAAAATGCATCTAATTTCAGCTTGGCAAGGGAGTTCTGCAAGTTGACTAGACATGACCGACGACGACGGGACGCGCATGCGCAGAGATTGATGCATGAGCAATTATTTCATATGGTAATGCAGGACCAGTGGCATACCAGATTTGGGGAGGCAAATTTACACTGGAAGACGGCAAAGGCGAAATTAAAAGAAATCATATTCTATTTGAGATGTTTTCGTGTTTTTGTAATTACTGCCTTGGCTAGGGCGCAACTGTGACAAAGGTGATTGCCCTTTGGAACAATATTTTAAGGATCAACGTCGTTAACGAGAGGTTAATGCTCCTCTAATAATCCGTACATTTCCTCGTTAGTATATAGGTACCATTGTTTAGTTGAAGATGTTATTCACTCAAAGTACAGAGATTTGCTCGCATTACCACCAAACATTAGACGTTAGTGACACAAATTGGACGATTTCGTCGGACCTTGACATGCTAGGTTATTATTGTTCTGCCACCGGGGAGCGGGGACGATAAATAGTGCGATTGTGTAGTGCGACGGGCGTCGTCAGGTGGACAGGGTATGGTTGGCGAGAAACTCGCGTCGCGGAATTTGTCATTAGTGGCTAATGTCGCGTGCACACCACCACCACCACTAAGATCGATCGCGCCGTCTTCTCGCGCTGGGAGTCGTCACATAGATCTCACTGTACACCACAGGTGCTATACAACGGTCACTGGGTCATGTCGGCGGGTCGCGCGGCGACCGTCGTGCGCAGATTCGCGCACTCCAGACTCCCGGGCGGCCCGCCGCCGCCGACCTATGCGTATTTCTGCCCCCGGGCCGCAGTGACCACACACTCACCTTTGGGGTGCAGCCTCTGCGGGTCGAACCAAGCATCTGCAATAGAAGGCTGCGCGTTAGCGGGTTAGTGGCGACAGAAAGAGAAGCGTGCGAAGCCGGGGCGTGGTGGCGGTGACTTACGCGGGTCGAGGACGCTGCAGAAAGAGGGCCCAGAGTCTGCCATGTTTGCACTTTACGTAACTTGCTGGTTGCGGCGGCAGAGGGAGCGCGCGCCGCGCCTGACACTCGCGTCGATACTGAGGCGCGCGCCCCGCCCCGCCCGCGCCGCCCGCACCCCCTCGGCCCGCGCATGCGCCGTGCACCTGCGCGCTGGCTCACCAGCTCTGACAGCACGGGAACACCAGCGGCTTCCTTCCTGCTGGAGCACGGAGCACGACCCACCGCCACTACTCAGTACCTACCCACCACCGAATGACAATTTGGCATGCATATGATAGATCATGGCAGTAAAGATTTGTTAGTTTGTTAATTGAAAGCTGGGTGCAATGGGATGGTCATGAATTTATGGATGGACATAAAACGTATAACCTACTTAACCTCGTCTAAGCCCTGAATGGAATAAAATCATATGTTATGCTTTAAAATAATAAGCATTCCAGTCCTTTGTTTCCGATTCCAAGAAGGATAACAAAAGAGACAGGAATACCTACACGAATCTTGTTTACGGTCAAAGTTCACCCTCAACGATAAGTCGTTTTATAAATAACACAGAACAATCTTACACAAATCGATCTAGGCCCATAGTAAGCTCAATAAGGCTTGTGTTCTGGGTCCCCGACGACGATATATTTAATAGAGATAAATACTTATGTAAATACATAGAAAACATCCAAGACTACACAACAACTTGAACTCATTTGCCCTCCCTATCCAATGAGCATGCGAGATGCATTGCCCCCGATATTAACTATTCTGGAACAAATTGGATTTGTCGGACACATAGGTACCCAGAACTAAATCTTCAAACAGTAGCCCTTATTGACAACGCGAAGACAAAGGGACACAGCTTGCCGAAGTACTGAAGGTACAACTAAGGTACCTTAGTTAAGAATAAATCCATCGAAGTTCCATCTGTTTCCTTGGGCCATTCCCTGGCTTGACCCTTTTGTTTATTCCCCAATACTGTTTACAAACTAACATTTTTCCTTCGTTTTAACCTCTCAAAAACCGAGGGTAGTTCGGACGGGTCGCGATTTGAACCTTATGGCATGGTAATAAAAGTTTTGTGATATTCAAGAGGTTGAAGTCACATAAATCGAAGCATAATTAAAACCGATGATCAGAACACTGTCATAGCATCAATTGACCTTGATATGCCTTATCTAAGCAGTGACTCATGCCATTCCAATGATGTTATAGGGCCTTGATGTGATGCCATAACTGCTTAGTAGTAGGTACTAGGTATCATACGTAAACAGATCATTCACATAATTCACGCGTGATACGTGGCTCAAATGGGTATATAGTTGGAAAAAAGCCTTCTACTCTCAATGATTTCACTTAATTTATATATAGAATACATACACGCGTTTTATATAAGTTTCGGCAAAAAACATAAACCAGATACCTAAATCGAAGGAGATGGCGAAGGCACAGAAATTTGACCAAAATACCATACTAAATCACGTGTCCAGTTGAATGCAGATGTGGTCACAGAGTGATTTCCCCAATGTTTGTTTCGCTTGCCAGAAAATGGTTTTGCAGTACAGAATCAAATTATTATGATGTCCCTCAAGCTGTAATCCTCACATTTGAAATCTTCATGAAAATAAATTCTGATTTCATGACTATTTTTGGGTGTCCGTTTCGATGGCTCGGCCAAGTTATCCAAGCCTAAAATGAAATACACCAAAAATGTCCGAAATTGCCGAAATTGAAGTAAACCAAAAACTAGTTGAAACAGTAATAAAAAAGAATTATAAACGCGGAGAAGGCCGCGCCATTTATTTATTTATTTATTTAGGCATATCAACAGCACACATACATATTATTACATTAAAAATTCTGCAGTATAGTTCTTATATGAGTGCCTATTATAGATGAGCACAACATTCACCATTTTTGTACTAACTAATAATCCTAATTTTTTGTAATTTAACTAAGGTAGTGGAAATAAAAATAACAACTTAAGATTTATTATTTATTAAATTAATAAAATGTACATTATATTCTTAAAAATATTAACAATTTTGGATGCAAGTATATCTTTTTATTTTATTCCTAAAGACAGGCAAGCGATCATGAAATGTCTTTGCTACTCGTGATGTTATAATTGTCCCACATTCTGGGTATGGCCATTTAGATAACAACGATGGCTAGAGATCTAATTACCTTTGTTCAATAAAGAGTCAATTTGTCGATAATTGTTGGAAAAATAATAATGAAGAAAGGCTTTCGAAGGAAATATGCTGTTTCTAAGTGATGGCCACGCAATCCTCCGCTTACGATTTTGTTATTCTTGATTATTTCCTAAATCAAAATCTGCAGATAGATAAACCAGTTCTAGATTTTGTTGGTCGTATCGAATATCACTACTATCTATGTAAATCAAAAGAAAAAAACCTTCAAACCAGTGGCCGCGCGACGAAACTCAACTTTGTGCGCTGTTACTGCATTAACTATAATAACTAGCAAGCCAATAAGTGTAAAAGATGTATCCTAATCTCAGTCGATCGACATAGTTTGTCCGTAAAACGGTATATAATCCGAGTAATATCAAAACGAATTTATCATTATTATCATAGACAACGTTAGAGTAGAGTTACCATAATTTTGATTGAACTACTAAAAACATACATACTTTACTATACTCTATACAAGTTGGTACCTAAAGGAATGTCAGCACAAAAATGTAATCAAAAAAATCTTTATTATGTAGATATTTACAAATACTTAGCAAACATAGTTTTTTGCCTCTTCTCTACATTGGACCATTGTGGGAGAAGGAAGGCGAAGACACACTACCACAGATTGATTTTTAGATCTCTTTAACAAAATGGTTGTTTAACTAATATATTACGATATTAATTATTATAATTAATAAGCTGAAATAAATAATTACAAAATCATTAACAGCGAGTTCTATGATGAATTAGATTAACCCAATACAGTCTCGTCCTTTAAGTATCTTGAACATTGTTATATCCTTTACATGGTTTTTAAATTGCACTAATGGCGATTTCAAAATCACTGTATGGAGTAGCAGTTCTCAAAACTCCTAAGAAATTTCCTAATGCATCACAAGTAATCACCACTAACCATAGATACATTTTATTTATTAGATTAATAATGCCAAACTCTGCAGAAAGAAACGAATCACTTATAATTATTGATTTGCCGTTTTCGGGAATTTCCTCTAGGTGGGAATGTGCCCGATATCGTGCTCGGGCACTTCCCGCTAAGTAGAAATTTTGGGGAAAATAGCAAAAATGCATATATATATAAAACTCAAAATTTTATCAAGTGTCATATACGAGAAAATGCAGAAATTTAATACATTTGGTGCATTAATTAATGAATTATTCATTATACATAATTTCGAGGGTACCGGAATGCTTTTACGGCAGATGTAAAAACTTTGTTCAGGCTATTACATCTGGGGCTCAATTCTCTTGTGGGAAACGCATATAGATTGCTCCGAAGGGAGCAAAATGCCGTATTTGGCAGTCAATCTACAAACAAATACGGTATTTTGCGTCATTGGGAGTAATCGATATGCTATCGCTATGCTTTTTCTATAACATAGCGATAGCATATGATAAGTTAATCGGTTACATTTCGACAAAAAAATAAAACTCGGTCGGTTGGTGGATTACACGGTAGCAGCTTTCTTTTTCGGAACGTAGAAAAGCTAGGTATTTATTTACTTCGGACGGTTTGATCGGAATATTTAAGGGGCGAGGATTGGCGTTTAAAATGTTGGCAAGATTTCAAAGACGTCATGCTAATCGGTTTAATTATTTTAGTGCTATGGATGACATTATTAGGGTCGGCGGTCGGATAATGGCTTCGGAATGAAATTTTAGGCTTTTACGTAGGTCCTAACCTTCATAATCCGTTGGAACCAAATCTGGGACTGAATCCGAAGTAAGACTACGCCTTGATCGGACGGTCGCTGTTTCCGCTTCCGGAAAATCCTTATTGAAGATGTTACGATGACTCAGTTAATGCGGTGTGAGGAAATCCAAAAGATGCCCTAACATTTTTGGTCGCGATGGAGAATGGAATATCTTCATACGTTACAACAACGGTATAAATGAACGGTTCATAGGGATCCACCGAAGTAGGATAATTTAGTTAATAAAGGAAGATAATTTACAAAGGCGGTACGTTAGTTGAGTTACCTTTTACTCGTAAAGATGATATTATTAGGATTGCTTACAATACTTTTTAAATAAATTGACATACTAATTGTAGCTAGTCAATTTATTTTTTAAATATCATACATTATATCTTCAAAAATAAAACTAGCTACAGTACGGAAAAACCAAAAAATAATTTTCAAAATTAAATAAAAAATAATAATAATTAGCGATAGCTGTAATGTCAAATGTAGCTGAAATAATCACAGACTACACTCGCGAGCAATAAACTGGAATCACTTCATCGCGCGTTGCTCGAAACAAATTTTTTCAGTGTCTATGCAATGAACTATATATATTGTGGTATAGCATTTGAAAGGAAATTTTGTTAGCTTTCAACCTCTTGCAATATGATAACCAAAGATTATTCACCTTGTGTCATGAAACGTAAAAACAATCATAAAACGTAAAGACGTAAAAACGACACATCAGTCCAATGTTTCACGTCACTGCGAATACTGAAGCTAAAATAAATATAGTTTAAAAAAACTAAAAAACACGCTTTGAAAGCACTTCGAACTAAAATGTTAAAAATATTTTTTTATATAACCTTAAAACAATAATGAATATAAAATACTGTTATTATTGTGAAACAAAAAGCGTCGGGCGCTCGATATACGAAAGATATTGAACAAAGCGACGTCGATGACCGATTTATTGTCACCACTGCTCTCCGAAATCGATACCTGACCGGCGTGGACGTCCAGCGGCAGCTCAGAGAAGTTCGAGGGAAGGCAGTCAGCGAGTGGACAGGTGAGGAAGACTCAAAGAAGCGAACTTGACTCCTAAAAGGCCAGCCAAAGGACCCAAATCGTCTCCAGCCCACCGACAAGCCCGGCTTCAGTTTGCTCGCGATCACTTAGATTGGGATTTGGAGCAAAGTGAGCCGCGTCCTGTCCTCGGTCGAAAACAGGATGTGCCTGAACAGGAGCGACCGTCGATGGGGAGTCTGTAGGAGACCGGGGGAGCGATTCCGGAAACAGTGGCATACGGGGGTGGGTTCTGTATGATGTGGGCAGGGGTTTCTATTGAAGTATTAGTTATAAATGTAGCCCATTAATGTCCCCACCAAGGGCACAGGCGATACGATACGATACGAGATACGAGTAAGATTAAGCCATACTCCACAACGCTGGCTCGGTGCGGGCGTTTATTAGGTAAATATAACCAATTTTAAAAGAGATAAGAAAAACAATGTGTGGTAGTTTCTCCGCACTTCTTCTTGCAAAGTGGTCCAATGTAGAGAAGACGCAGAAAAATGATGATTAATAAGTTTATATAAATATCTAGAGTAATTTAGGACTCAGAATGGGATAATACTTCAGCCCATTTCTATGTTAGTAGTCGTAAAACCCTCCACCAACCCGCATTGAGCCAGCATGGTGGAGTATGGCTCAATTTTACTCGTACCCAGGTAAAGGCCTGTGCTCCTCGGTGGGGACATTAATTTCTATCGGACATTAATTTATATCCTGTCCGTTCATGCGGCAGCTTAACAAACTCGGCGGAAAGATCACGAATTGTCAAAATATGGGCCAAAGTCAAAGCAAGGAAAGAGTGAGCGAGAAAAAAATTGTGACGACCGTGCGTGGTAGACTCTTTCCTTCTCGCTCAATTTTGTTGGCCTCTGAATACCGCCTGGAGGGGGTAGCGGCGCTAGGGGACAAGAGAGATCCATCCACGGGCCATGAAACCTGGCGCGGGCTGTATACATTGTATCCTTATCTGGATTTTCTTGTCGCGGCTTGTACCTAGCGTACACGACTGTTTGTGATTCATTTTCAAGGAAGGCTACTTAAAGTTTTACTGCATTTTACGTATGAAAATATTATAATAGATTCAATTTTGTATACAGTTCTGAATGATTTGATCGTTTCCAGTACCGGGAAACGATAGCGGGGGAAAGGTAATTTCCCCGCGGAAAATCAGTACTTAGAAGTAGCGGAAAACTCGAAGCAGACGGCAAGTAGTTAAAAAAAAAACGATACAATAAAAAAGTGCGTTCGCGTCGCGGACTCAGCAGGTGCTTATTTTTATTTTGGGAACCTATGAAACTTCTTTTTTTTTTGTAAAGGAAAGAAATTACTAATCGAAATTATGAGATTCAACTGACCGTTGGACTTGAAACTAAATTAACTTATATATTTTATTTCAATATAATTATTATTTCAATACAGTATGTTTTATAAGTTAGTCAATCTGATCTCAATTTATAGTCTCCTAGAATAATATAATAAATTTAACAACTATGTGTCATCTACATACTTAATGCAATTAAGGTATATAATTTAATAAATCTAAGTTAAAAAAAACTAATTAAAAAAAAACTACACTTTAAACTTAATGATAATTGTCATACTTCAAGTTTAAGTTTAATAACTGTTGAACTTATTTTAAAATATTTTATGTGCAATGCTGTACATTCCTGTAATTGGCGCAACACTTATTATTAGAAAGTGGAATGTTACTGTATACGTTAAATGTGTATTGAAGTGCCTTATTTATAATAAATAAATAAATATACTGTAAAGACATCTTACACTTTTACTTCTTGACACATAGTGCCTAGTTATTATAGTTAGGGCAGTACAGACCTATCAACTTAAGCTGATACTTGCATTTGTGTGAGTGCACACCGATAGTGTAGAGTGTCAATCGGCTTGAAGCGCGGCCCGTCCCGCGCATGGTTTAAACTGGTTTATACTAGTTTAAATCAAGCGGCCTGAAGCGCGGCACGTCCGCTACGCACCGCTTCCCTGCCGCCCGCTCACATACTTCACTTCACCTCCGGTACTGGTAGCAGATAGACGTGTAATTTTATGTGATTGATTGTGTTTGAAATATTAGTGAAATGGCTCCTACTGCTCCTGGCTGCTGCTAATGGCTCCTACAATCGACGATATAACGGAACGATTAATTATTAACACAGGCTCTGACTCTGATGAATCATCAGACGAGAGTGAAGATGAAGATGCAATGAGCGGAGTAGAAGAGTTATACGATTCAGTCATTATGAGGTCGAGAATTGGACAGTTGGTAACATTGTGTTTTATGGACTTCGTTTAAATAAAACATTGATTTTATTTGTATGTGTTTTACTAACTGTACTTTTGGCGATCACTCACACAAATGCAAGTATCAGCTTAAGTTGATAGGTCTGTAACAGCGCTTAAAATAGCGTTTCATTCGCGCGGCCACGAGCCCATTGGTTTAACATGTTTTTCTTTTGAAAGACCGCATATTTGATGCAGTCGTTAGTGCCGACAAATTCACCGACAAAACCTAGCTACCTAGGCCCAGTTTTGACTAACTGCGGTCTTGAATTTCGGAATAAAATAAAGGATAACAAAATCTTAAGTGGTTTTAAGCTTAAGATTGCGCGGTCAAAACTTCGATAGTGCATAGGAATTAAATTTCTAGCCCTCGTTGTTATCTAGATCTCCATGGCAGTGCAATCCTCCACATTTTTATTCGCTGGCTTAGATTTCAACAAATTCATATATTTTTTGGTGCATTTAATTTTAAGCTTGGATAACTTGACCGAGCAATCGAAACGGACATATTTTTTGTGTCGGAATGCATTTTCATGGAAATTTCAAATGTGAGGATTACAACTTGAGGGACCTAAATTATGTATAACACTATTAGATCGTTAAACGTTTTTTATATCTTTCAGTTATCATATCAGCCTTGAATTGAGAAATAAAAATAATACACCAAGTTCTATAACTAATTTGTATTTGAAAAGACAGGGTAAAAGACATTTATTTTGTAGCCGCCCTGGACAATTTTGGATACAGTTCATGTCTTCTCAAACTGAACTCATGAAATAATACGTACCATAAGTTGACCGCTACAATTTAACTACAATCCCAACCGTAAGACCATTCTTATATTGTAAACTAGAAGTCAAGTCAAGTCAAGTCAAAATTTCTTTATTACTGTAGATATTTACATATACTTAAAAAAAATCATTTTTTGTCCTTCTCTACATTGTACCCCTATAGGAGAGAGGAAGATAACCTCTTCTATTTTGCACCATAACATTGGTGGTGGTCGCCGTAATTTTTCTATAGCATGTTTCTGTAAAGATCTCGTGATTAAAATGTTTCGAATGACTCCTCTTGTTTGTCCTTATGGCTCGATCTCCAGGCACTTTTTCCGGTTTCGCTTTGGAAGTTTATTTATAGTCTAGACTAGACTGACTACACAGACACATTCACGCTAGATTGATGACTAGATGACATGGCAGGCTCACGCGACGCGAATTACTCATCCTAAGTATCACCTGCTAACAACGTCATAGGTACCAATCTCGCGTCCAAAATGTCGTAAAATATTTGGAGAATCTGCAGATTTTTCTGCAATGCCCAAATAACAATAGGATTTTGTACGGAAAGTTTAATCAGATATTTGGACACCTACTTTCAACCTAAATCCAGCACGTGCCATATTTCAATGGGGCCAAGTCAAACAGGCATTCACCGTTTTACTCTACATCATTGTTTGACATCATTATACACTTTCAATATAACCCGTGACAGGTATGGTCGGTGACATCACCAATAACACGCCTGCAACATGCAATGGTACAGACAGACTGAACACTGCTAATGCAGCCAATTAGAGCTGCTTATCGACGAGCTGCTTCTATTTTAGCATGTTTTGTAGTTAGCGAAGTAAGCACGATCCAGAATAATGACAGTAACCTCGTTTGTGGATGAGGAAAATAACATATATTTAAATTAAGTGTTTGTATTAAGTCACATACCTACTACCCGTTCATTTTGAGTTTTCCGTCGCTGACCGTTACAAAATGACGACACAGGGACAATTGCCTACCTACCGTTGACAAAAAAAAAATGTACTAGGTTGTGGAAATGGTTAATTTAATTTCTTGATCTAAATCATCATTTCCTTCACGAAGAATTTCAATAGTGTAGGTATTGCTATGTAGATTTACATATATATACCCCCTAGTAATAATTTAGATAGAAGTCTAATACTAGTGGTAGCGGTTCTAATTAGACCTCGCGAGCCCTTATAACCATTCAATAACCATAACTTACTTTTACTTTTGTCCTGGCACAGCAAAGCCATTTCAGAGTTTCGAAAGAAGTCCAAACAAAGCAAACCAAACATATAATCAAGAGTGAAATTTGATTATGCGCCACTATCATGTCTTTATATCACAGCGGAAACATAACCATACCGCGATGCAGGATAAACCAAACGCCATCTATTGGCCATACAGGCAAATATTAAACTGAAACCACAGAATACTTAATAGTACTACCGAAACTATCCAAAACATTAGATTAGTGCATTGGTAAATATAAAAATGAGAACTGAAATTCCGTAATTATAGACTACACTACACTTGTTTAAAATTTTAAGCTTGTTGGTCTGCTAGAAGTACAGTACATCAGTATGTTGATGATCGATGATGAGTCAGTCAGTGACAAAATGACGGAACTTGAAGGCCGTTGGCTGACGTTTCCAATCTATCGGTTCAAATTGACTGAAGTTTTGGAATTTGCTTTTTTAAATTGTGGTCTAGTAACTCCAGGTGTCTAGCTATATCTACAACATAGTTACAGCGGGGTCGAAAATACCCCAAACTGCTTCCCCCTCCACTCTCCCCTTTCGGTTAATTTTGAAAAATCTTGAGTAGAATGAAGTCCTTAGTGTGCCTCTCAAATTTGATTGAAATCCGTCGAGAAATAACGCTACAGCAAACTTCTCCCCTTTTCCCCCCAATCAAAAATTGTGATCGATAAAAAAATAATTAAGGAACTTCTTGGTGCGGGAGGTATCGACTCCCTGGCGAACGCGTCACTGTCCAGCAACCTGAAACGCGTGTTCACGTAGTGGGAGTTAAATTTCAATCGGAAATACGCCACGTCGTACGTAGTTAGTGAGCGATGCTATCGGTACTAAAGCATATGAGTGTGGTGCGGGTGAGAGGGAAGGGAGTAAATGACAAATTCGAATTTTATAGCGGGCAGCGACGGCAAACTCGAAATGAAATGCTCGAAATGTTATTCGATACACATATTGAGATGGGTTAAAGTAGAGCCCATTTCTAGCTTAAACCCTATAATACCCTATCCGAAAATAATAGGTTTCCAGTATATATATATATTTTTATTGTCATAATTTTATTAACAGTGGTCCGAAAACCGCTACGAAAACAAAGTTATGGACATGAGTTTTTGACGGTACTTAATTTCCGGAACTTAAATAGATATCAGAACTTTACTATTTTAAAATTTAATACATAATTTTTATTACTGTGTGATGATCTTACTTAATAAATGAACCCCAGTTGCAATTATCTTATTTTTCTCGGCATAAGCCAATAAGGTAAAAATATAATATCAAAACAACAGGATATATGTTTGATCATTATTATTATTATTATTACGAGACCACCATGTCCCACTGCTGGGCAAAGGCCTCTCTCCTCCTCTTCCACTCTATCCGATCCTGAGCGATCTCCCTCCACTTCTTGTCCCATAGACCCAACTCATCACTCCATCCACTCCATGGGTCGGCCACGCTTTCTCTTTGCATTTTCTGGAAGCCAGTCTGTGGCTCTCTTAGCCCAGCTATTCGGCAGCATCCGAGCAACATGGCCGGCCCAGTCCCATTTTAGTTGGGCAGCCTTCTGAGCTACATCTATTATCTTTGTTCAGGAGCGCAGCTCTGTATTCCGGATCCGGTCTAAAAGCCGACCACCGAGAATACTGCGCTCCATGTTTCTCTGACAAACCCCGAGTTTGAACCTTTGCGCGTCAGTCAAAGACCAGGTTTGGGCTCCGTAGGTAAGGATGGGAAGAATGCACATGTCCATGAGCTTGCGTTTCAGGGACAACGGAACTTGTCCCTTCATGAGCTCCTTCATAGACCAAAAGCTCTTCCAGGCATTGTCGACGCGTCTATCGACTTCCTTGTCTTGTCGCGCCTGGAAAGAGACTATTTGGCCTAGATAGATATATTCCTGGACATATGCAATTCTCACCCCATCCACGTCTACCGCATGCTCCTTGCTATTAGACATTAAATTTTAAAAACATTATAGATCAATTGGGCATGTAATTTGGTGGTCAATAATACTTAACTTTAATTTAAACACAAATAAATTTATATAGCTCAGTTCATTACGAAAAATCCTTTAGATTTAAATTAGGCAATCGTGGGAAGTTTAAACGAACGTTTTAGGAAAGGTACGTGTTTTCTAAACTCTGTCTTTATATTGACGTTGGAAGAATATATTGCCCATGTTATTAATAAAAATTGCTCCAGTAGAAACTCATATATCATTTGAAGTCTCTTCTAACATCCTTTATTTGGAGGTATTGAAATAAATGATTATATTTTTATTTTTTAATGTGCGCTTTCTCTCTTAAATCCATTTGTTGCTTAAGAATGAGCGCTCCACATCAGATGAGGCAAGTGGATTGAATTGATAGTTCACTCATTCATATCTGGATCAATGTTAGAGGTCGAACTATAAAATTAATGACATTTCTACCTAAATCACCTTAGTTTCGTCCAAAGAAATCAGAGCTTCTCATATTTCGTTTCTTCGTAAATAAAAAAGTCATGTCCATTCTTTCGCTTTTGTTGCGCTCCAAGGTTTTCCGACCACTAGTTATTAATTGCGAAAAAACTAAACAAATTTGGATAATTTTTTGGATTTCACGGGTAACTTTTTGGCTTTCGCTTGTTAGTTAATACATCAATGTTTCTGTGGAATAGCTTTAAGTTTAAAGAACACTCTTAGTTTTGATGCAGTGAGCCTACAACTCAGATGGTAGGAAAACATAAACTAAGTGTCCATTGTATAACAGAGATTTTGTAAAAAAAAGTATGACAAAAAAACTGTTGCAATAATCGCAAAGTCAAAGAGTTACCCTAAGTATTTATTTATTATAATTTTATGACAAATGTTGGAACTAAAATTGGAAAAAATCTGCAAAAACATTCATTTTCGGATGGGGTACGTATGTGCGTATTATACGGTTAAATTTGCTGGAAATGGGCTCTACTTAACCCCTCACAATCACAAAAAAGGGTGTAACAGAAAGGTGTAGTTGTATTTTAGTGGTTTTTATGGGCATAATTCTTAACAACTTTCTATGAAACCGATTTGATCAGAGCAACTTTATTTTTCGCTTCTCCATACAAAACTGATCGCGCGGTCCAAACTATATGGAGAAGTGACAATCGGTTTCATCGTGAATGTTGCTCAGAATGATATCCCTAACAAACCCATAAAAGATGACTACACTTTTCTGTTGCATCCTATATATGTACCCCATCACCTGTATATTAAGCATAGGACGACGTTGATAAACATGTAGGTATAGGTGCCATAATGACATCATTACAAACTATATAGGTACATTCGTTTGAGGATAGCTCATACTCGTATTAAATCTTTTAGGGAAAACAAAGAAGGTATTATAGAGTTATCAAATGAACAAATTAAAATAATAATACCTTGGACACCTTTTACACACATTGATCTAGCCCCAAACTAGGATTCCCTGTATCTTGGGTACTAGATAACGATACACATACTTATATAGATAAATATTATACTTAGATAGATAAACAACCATGACTAGGGTACAAACATCCGTTCTCATCAAACAAACATTTGCCCCCACCGGGACTCGAACCCGGGACCCTTGGTTTCGTAGGCAGCGTCACTGCCGACTCGGCCATTCGGGTCGTCTTAGTATTCCACGTGGCGTTTCACACGATATGTGGACCCTGAATATAGGGTTTCTACATGGAAACGATAAGAGGGGTGGTCATGTGGAAATTCCCAGTGACTCATTTAGTATTGCGTGCCTATTTATTCTAAATTATGAGGTCTTTAGGGTGCATAAAATAATTAAGGCACCTTAAGTTCTAATTCTAACCTAGATCAGTTTCGGCTGCGCGAAACAGACCGTGACGTTAGGTTCCACGCGATATTTATGAAAGTTAACAGCAGACAGTGTGTCAGTGTGTACTCGCCTTTTCAAGACATTTTAAGATTCTTTCATCGCCAGCCAATGCTTTCACTACTGGCGTTTTGGAAACTTTTATTCCATTCTCTTTAAGTACAGTGTCATTGTTCTGCACGCAGATAGGATTACCTTTCCCGGGTTAGTGACTCTGTCCTATTTCCGAGTGGATTGGATAGAGCGTATAGACGGTATAGCTATGTGGCAATGAGACGACTCAGCACGTATCGATCCTGACCCGTCCCTCTCCCCCCACACACTTTGAAGGCCCAGCCTGTGGTGATTTACTAGTCTGGGCTATTCCGTGGAGATTTCAGTAAAGCCACCAGATGGACAGTAATTTGATTCAAATGTTCGTAACCCTTCCTTACTCCGAGAAATGAGGAAACTTTACAAAGTTTTAGGTGAACCAGAGGGCATTGAACTCACGGATCAAAATATACATATTCGGTACAGCTACGCGAAAACCATGTGCAAGAACTTTCTGAATTATGCTGAATGTTTATGTGTCTGACTTCGCTTTTAAACAATGTCAATCAGACGGTACTGTAGATATGTAAGTAAAACAGAGGCTTACGGACAATTTATCTATTTATTATTGCGCGTTAGTTGCCTCCTAAGCATGACATTACACCGGAAAAGAGGTGAAGTAACATGGACAAAGGGACAAAGGGAACTTGGAAACTGCGTCTCAGTGTTGAAGGGTTTGCAAAGTGGGTCAGGGACGTGTTTGGGCAGCACTCCGGAAAGGAGTGTCGATAGAGCTGCCTGAAAGACTTCGCTTAAAATTTACGGAATATAGTAATTTCTACTCAACATGATTGCGACACTTGTATCGGCAGAAATGAAGGAAGGCCTCATTTAAGTAATGGAATGGTGGCAATGTACCAATGACAAATCTCAGGTCGATCCGCATAGATTGATGAAGCGACAATTGTAATTAAAATGCGTTAGAAGAAGGTCGCAAAAGGTCGTTTGTTTTTCTTTCAATTGTATTTAAATAATTTCCAGAACAGAGGCAGAAAAAAATCTTGAACTTCTCTGAATTATTCCAAGAATGACATTGCTGATGTAACTGTTCACAAATAAATGATGCTAGACGAGCGACCATTTACTACAGAGATTGAATATAGAATTATGAGCTCAGCATCGATTCGTTACAAAACAGCAGTTATCCAAATTTACGAGACGCCGGACACCAAATGAGGCTTTGGCTTCTTCTAATACGCCATAAGCTATTCGCTGGTCTTTACATATGCACTTAATATTTTAAACCTGAAATGTAGTACTCACTATTGATATTTTCGGATCCCAAAGCCATGTTGAATTCCTCACTTCAGTAGTTCACATAAAAGGTAAAGTCCTTGAAGGTTGTGAGTCACTGCACCCACGCGTGTACTGTTTAAGTACAAACAGACATAAATAATTCGATAAAACCGACACGACGTAAGCTCTCTTCGATGGGATGCAAACTTCTGAACGTCTAGCTTCAGAACTGACGCTAAAAATAGAAATGGCGCCGTGGAAACCACGCTGCTACCACACACCACTTCAGGGCGGGCAGACGCCGACCAAGCCCAGCATTGGAAGCAAGCCCAAATGGACTAGCCTAGTACTTTTCAGTATTGAAGCCTTTAGAGCCATCTTGGCAAGACACGTCCAAGAATTGGTTTATAACTATAGAACAAATTTAGGAGATTAGCTGGTCTTAAATGGTTCTTTCTATGTATCCTTCTGTAGCCAAACTCTTAACTTAAATGCAAATGAACAAAGCTGCACAATGGGATACTTACGGAGAATAAAACTCATTAGAACGACACGTTTAATCAACAATAGCGTAGACTTTCACACCGTCACAATCTGAAAGACTTTAGTGCGATCTGAGATAATAAAGATAGCGAACGCAGTTATCTTTCTCTAACATTAAACATTCCACGAGATGGTTATTTATTAGCTATCACGTGTTAGATTTAGTTATAGTTTGAACATGTGCTATGCCTTCAGTAGTTAGTAGCATTGCATATTAACGAAAGGGGAAAACGAGTCAGACATAAATTATTCCATGAAACAGCTACGCGCATTGTAAGGGTTGTGGTGTTCAATTTCTTGTAGTTGGGTCACGAAACAGGGCTATTGATAGCATTATTAACTCTATTTACCGCTTGCATCATGCCTTGACGAAGCATATTTTTTTATTTAACTTCAGGGTCTCTATCTTTAATTATATATCTGACACTATCTTTGTACTATCTAAACGGTGTCGGAAAGACGGGCCGCGATTGGAACACGACGCTACGCTCCATTATACAGGCATAGCTGGACATAGTCGCAAAGTGCGCTAACCTAAAATGGGACTGGACCGGAAACGTTTGCCACATGCATCCCCAGAGATGGGCAAAGCTCGCCACCGAATGGGCGCCAATGCCAAGCGACAAACACCGGCGCTGGGGCAGGCCGAGACGTCAATGGCGGGATGACCTTGGCAAGATTCTGCCGATCTGGGCGGGGGCGGCACACAACGGGAATGAGTGGTTTAAGAAAGGGGAGGCCTTTGCTGAGCCGTGGACACAACCCAGACGAGACGTACACCTGTGGGAGATGAATTCTTCGAGCGATTTTTTTTGTTAGATAACATCGAGAAAATGAAATGTGGTTGAGATTGAGGTATTGAGATACAGCCTTTCGTCGTTTCGTTCTTTCATGCGCTCTGACGTGGTTTCAGAGGTTGCCGTTAGAATTGTCGCACAGGGCGGTCATTGGCCTTTCCGCTTCGCTACCGCTGCAGCCTTCCCCCTTTCCCCTGGCCTCGCACCATTTCTTTAGCCCTCCTTTCCTCGTAGCTGCCTGTCCCGACTCAATAGATGTAAATTGATAATAAGCCGAGCGACGTAGATTTTGCGAGGCGTTCGACAATGAATTCTAATGCGCTGCCATGAGTCATACATATCGACCAAAAATACTGTTATGAACTGAGTTCCCATAAGGAAGTAGAACTTCATGATGACGTTCATCCACCCAACCATTACACTCTGCATTGCCTTAAAAGGATGAAAAGGGAGGTTTTCTTTGCGGATACGCATCGCAACACGTTTTGTAAAAGGAAGGATTCTAGGAAAGAGTATGAATTTTTCCGCAGCATCTGTATGAAATATGAAACGTACCTAATGAACATAGCAACAACCTGCAAGGCATTGCAAGGTGTCCTCCATTTGTCTATAAATTTCTACGTTTAGATCTGCTAATCCCTTTAGAGATAGTCAAATGATTTATTTTCAGGCATGTAGAGTGAAAACGTACATAATAGGTTCCCCACGTACTAGCTATCTTCTTACGACTATATTGTCTTTCTACTTAGTTCAATTTAATACCTACCATACAATATTATTATCATAATTTCATGGAATTTCTACCAAAATGGAAATTAGCTCATTCAGTCAGACGAAGTCTGTGTAGGTATTTAAGAATGGCGCATTCCTATCGTCATGCACACACAAGGCAAAAATGATTCACTTCACTTGATAACTAATGAATGAGGCAACGATTAGAGATCCATTATGATAGTAACAGTAGAATACCACTCACCTAATCCCATCTGGCAGAAGATGACCTCGGCTTCTATGACGTGCGCGGTCGGCACCCTGGCGGGCTCGGGCTCCTTGGGCGGGGGCTTCGGCGCCTCCCTCGCGGGCTCGGGCGCGGGCATCGGGGCCAACACCGGCTCCGGCGCAGGCAAAGGCGCGGGCGCGGGCGCGGGGATCAGCGGCTCCGGCATAGGCGGGACTACCGGCTCGGGAATCACCGGAGCGGGAGTGACAATAGGAGCGAGTGTGGGCGTGATATACGCGAGAACCGGCTCGGGGGTGGCTGCGGGTCTCCCCTGAGGCTCGGGCCGGTGCAGCGGCGACTCCCCGGCAGACACCTCCGACTCGCTGTCGGTAAACTTGTCTGCCAGGTGGTCATTCATCAGCTCCCTCTCGGCCGCCAGAAACCCGGTGACAGACCGTGCGGCGCTGGTCTGATGGAAGGGAGACTCTCCGGCCTCGTCGCGTTTGCCCTCGCGCTCAAGGTGCTCGAAGTCGTCCGTCGAGTCCTGCTCGCGCTTCAACTGCGCGTGGACATCGTGGGCGCTGTCCCCGCTCGCCAAGCTGCCCAGAAGATCAGCACTGTCCATCGTTATCGAACAACGGAATAAGAATTAATTAATTAAAGTTCAGTATTGATGGAGGGAGGGTCCTGTCGCGCCTCCTTGCTCGGTCGGACTGTGCGCTCTGGGCTAATGCACGTTACTCAGCAGCAAGAAAAAACGGTATTACTCATCGCCGACCCCACCGACCGAAGTTAGACCGCCCTCGCTTGCCGGCTTCCGAAATAGATGAATAAAAACAAATGTTATGGGTATCGCAATGGAATTGTACTTCAAAATTGTAGAGAATATTTTATTTTGATGTACTTGATTCTACTTCAATTCCGATTTTCAGGTTCCACAGAAATGGTGCAGGAAAATACTTTGACGTAAAACGGCAAAGATTATTGACTTTCGTCCGTCGGTTTACTGAACTGTTTTACCGACACTGCAAAAATAATGAAACAGAATATCATCCGGAGAGAAGGAACGAGAATTAAATCGCGGGACTTTCGTCTGGAAACTGAGCATAATTATAAATTCTGATGACTATTTAGTGACACAACAAACTTTTGTCCCATCACTTAATCTAAAATCTAATAAATTTTAGGTATTTTATATGGGCTCGGTCCTCGGTACATTTTCATGTGGGCCGGTATTTATGTATAAAGTAACGATAAAAAACGCTTTGTAAAATATAAACCTTCAAATAAGTTTTAGAACGTATGTCCGCATTGCGTTGCTAAGCGTGTGTGACCAACTCATGAAAGTCAATAATCGCCATTGCATTGAGAGTAGTATTTGGTTAGCGAAAGCTGAACCCAGTGATTTTTATAGCGGCAACAATGTCGATGATGTCACCATGGCATTAGTAGACCGACATTGTCTGTGTTGTTGTTCCCAGAATGTTATTTGTATGTCATATCATAAGAAATCATCTTTTCATGATTTTTCAACAAATTTAAATATAACATTTAGTAAACCTCTATTTGCGACTCGGACTGTACTATACAACAAAAATTTGGCTAAGAGCAGTTCTACCTTTGGTTTTCAAGAAGTATTAAAGCAGCCTTAACATCGGATCGATTTGATGGAAACTAAATATCACATTTGGATGATTCTTAAGTGAAATATAGTATCAAAATTTACTTTATTTTTAAACTTATATGTTCCGCAGAATACTAAATCAGAATACTAAGCAGAGATATAAAGCAGAATACTAAGAATTTAAGTATGGTCACTTTTTACCTTGAAATAGTAATTCAATAGTAGAGTAGAGAAACCTAAGGGCTTCAGCCTTACCCATAAGGGATGGAGCCAAAATTCATTTTTTTTTATTTACTCCAGAACGACTCGCCGACTTTGGCCTTACGAATATTACATAACCAGCATAAGATTATTTAAATTTTCCTAGCTTTATCAGGTTCATTTTCATTAGCCTGAAAGAGTCTACCCTAGATTGAACATTCTAGAATCGCAAAAGTAACTCTTGTCTTCTGGAGTACTCTTCACTATTTTGCAATAATCGCAAAAGTTTTATTCGTTCTAAAGTTGGTATAAAACCATTTACTATGGTGATAGCTGATAAAACAAGGAAGTTTTTTTATGAATTTATTTGTATTAAAAAAAATGAAGTTCCATAAATTTTTAGGTTTCCGTACCGCAAAAGGTAAAAAATAACCCTTATAGGATCACTTCGCGTGTCCGTCCATCCGTCTGTCACAAGCACTTTTCTCAGGAACTATAAGAGCTTGAGTTTTGAAATCTAGTGCAAAAATACTTAGCCTGAAAACCGCATCATAGTTTAAGTCTGATATGAAAAAATATTGGTATCAATAAAGTGGAGAGGATTAAATGACAAAAAAAAATACCATAAAAGGGTATGTAGGGTATCGTTGAAAAGGACTCTTTAGAAACGCTTATTTTTCATAAGATTTGAAAACTTCGGAAGTTATGATCAAAACAGTGCAAAAAATGAGCATTGACCTCCCCTCCGTAACTTGAAATCAGTTACAACGTTTCGACCCTAGCTCAAAGCACATTTATTGGTAACTCAAAAACCCACACTTTGATTGATGTTTTAGTTATTTCCATTATTATGTCGTACGGCAAATTACTATGAGGATGGGCTGCTGCCATTGAGACAATTTTGCAGAAGAGAGCGATCCGGTTTATTTATATGCTAGGTAATAGAGAGTCTCTGAGAGATTAATTCGAAGAAACCAACATCCTTACCGTTGCAAGTGAATATATCTATGAAAACAAAATGTATGTGAGGAAAAATATCAGTAGCTTTACAACCATTGATAGCCATCACAATGTGCAAACTAGAAATAAACATAAGCTTTCTTCTCCAATATTCAGATTCACAAATGTTAGTAGTTCTTTTATGGAACACTGTATACGCTTCTAAAATAAAATTCCGCAAGAAATACAAAACTTAACTGAAGCTCGATTCAAAAAATTGATAAAGCACTTTGTGCACAAAGGCCTACTACAAAATTAATGATTCACAATACCATGATATACACCACCACCATCACCACCACCTTTACAACACTACACACTACATGATAAGTCTATGCATGATATCATGCATATACCTCAACATTTATTTATTATCCACATTCCCTTTTCCCCTGCATAGAGTTTTTAATGCAATTGACGTGTCTTTTGACTGTAAATGGCTACACAATTTAGATTTACGTTTTTAGTTACTTAGTTTTAAGTTCTTAGTTAATATAAATATATAATTTTATAATTCATATATATATTGTCATGTAGCGACAAGAACCTAACCAGAACCTAACAAGAAACAACAACCAGAATAAAATTTTGAAATGACAGTTTATTATGTTGATTTACAATGATTATTTAAAAAAAAAATGATATGAGGATGAGGATGAATGAGGTGACACAGGTTTTAAATGATACAGATACAAAAGATATAAAAAGGGGAGCGAAGGACACTGGAGTAGTTGCGAGTAGTTGGAGATCCGGAGGTGGCTTGAAGGCAGCAGCACGTCAGGGTAGAGATGGTTGGAGACGGCAGCACGTCAGGGTATAGGTGGTTGGAGACGGCAGCACGTCAGGGTATAGTTGATTGGAGACGGCAGCACGTCAGGGTATAGGTGGTTGGAGACGGCAGTAAGGCAGCAGCAGCAAACAGTAGGCGACTCAGCAGAGGCTCGCAGGATCCCGGGGCAGTGCGGCCCCGGGATAAGGCCTTTAGGTGATGCTTCCTCTTCAAGAGCTGAAGCGAGACTTTTTCTGATTTCAGCAATGTTATACCCTTTTTGGAGAGTTCTAAAAATTATTTAAATTAAAAGCAATTTTTGTGAATGGCCAAGAGGGAAAAGTATTTTTGTAAAAGTATTGAAGTAAACATATCGGACCGCTAATGAGTTTGAATGGACATTGCCATGACAACCAGATAAACAACGATATCAAAATATGTCAGATTTTGATTTCAGGCTCGTAATAGAGAAAACAACAAGGTAACAATGAAAATTGGGACATTATCGATATATAAAAAGGTAGCGCACCAGCGCGCACGAAGCCCGAGATTGCAGAGTTTCGGAGAAAGCCAAATACAAGGTCACCAAAGGTAAACCCCTTCGACATCGATTTAAAAGTGCTGATAGTGTGAAAATACGAAGTGAAAATGATTTGTTATTGTGTTCTTATGGTTTAAAACGTTACAGGGTCCTATGAAAATAAAGGTGATACGAAATATCCAGCTGTGAGATAAATGCAGACCATCAAAGCAGACTGGAAAATGGCATGTAAGTAGCATAATACTACATTATATATAAGTTTATAAAATGGCATGAGCTGAAAAATAGCGTTACGTGTAGCTGTTACACGTAACACATGCTGAGCTGACGCCATTTTGTCATAAACTACATTCTTTCATTTATTTATTTTTTCTTTTTATTGTATGTTTAAGTTTATTTATTTCTTCTTTCTTTCACTCCCCTCCCTTGATTTCGGAAACTACAGTATCTAAAATTATGAAAAAAATACAGAATATAGAACTTAAGCCAAAGATTATAGGAAAACCTGTATCAAAGTTATGAATATTTAAAAATATATAAACTTTTCTACAAAATCATTGATATATTATACACTATAGCTATCAAAAGACAGTCAAAGATTTACCCAAAGTAATATATAACAAATAAAAATAAAAAAGTAATATAGGTTTATCGTAATTAATAACTTTATGATGAATTTTGGAAAAATTCCAATATCAAAATTACTCGAAACCCATTAGCTTTTGTAAAGAAGAACAAGTAAACTACAGCAGCCGCCATTCCCCCACAGCATTCCTTGATAGCGACCAGGTATCCAAGCAACGACAATATTGATGCTAAGAACATGACATCTGTTATAATATAAGAATCCGTCACGGATTTTGAACATTGTATAAAATATTGATTTAGTTTTAAATGACAAAAAGTAGGAAATTAAACGGCAACTTTATCCGCAGCATCCATCCTATAAAAAGTGACGTTTAGGAGCCTGTCGGTCCAACAAACCTGTCGGTAAAACAGTACCGTGATAATAAAGCGCTGTAAGCACACACTGCTAAATCTTCAGTTCAGAATAGCAAAATAGGTTTAGAGCGCCGCTGTTGCTGGTTTAAATCTGCCCTACATGCTGTCACAAACGTCACACAGCACACACACACACACACAAATGAATGACAATGACAAAAAATCACACACAAGGATGGCGGCGGTGAAAGATGACGGTTGTTCGTTATCCAACAAAATAAACCCCGTAAAAAGTGTTCATGAATTCAAACGGAAAATAAAGACCCCTGTTAATGGTTACACGAAGAACAGTATTAGTAATGGCGTCAGCGTGAGTAATAATTTCAAATATTCTAACCTAGTCGAATGTTGTGTATGTTTCGTGAGAACTTTCCCCGGTGCGATGTTTTCTGGCACGCACGCCCCCTGTCAGTAAATAGTATTTTACAATTATTGCTCATCTATACCGATTCGGGTCTATCGGTATAGATAGTTAATATATATGCCATTTGCCATTGGTCTGGCCTTGATTCTAGCATAATGCAAGGAATTGAAAACACCTTATCTGCACTCCAACCCACATTTGGCATGTTGAATTGTCTTAATCCTAATTACTAAAGGGAATTACTGACGCTCAAAAGCACGCAGGGAGTCCTGTGACAATATATACCTAAGAGCAGTACCGCCTGTCCTTCATCATCACTATCCAATTAATTTGGACCCGATGTAGCAGTTGATAAGTTAGCAAATGCAACTGGTCTAGGGGAGCGAGGAACCGATAATGTTACTCTTAGCTTAAAAATTGCATCCTCATTGTGTTGCCGACTGCAGGTGTTAAGCAAGCTCCTTACAGTGGAAGGGTAGGGTTTTTACCACGGACACCTGATTTGAATTACTAGAGTTATTTAGGAGGATAGTTGACTATATTCTTGAAACTTTTATCCTAGTTAATTGTCGGTAACTTGTTTTGGATTTATAATACCTAAAACAAAATATTCTTTTGTAGGCATGAAATGGAACGCAATTTTTACTCTTTCCAATAGGAATTTCATGATAGATGTCAATAACATATTGTAAAGTCGGGTGAAATGGAACGTGGAATAAAGAAGTGTACCTAGTATAGCAAACTTAGCTGTTTTATTTGACTGATTTTGAAATCTAAGTTAGGGCACCCCACTTTCTAGGCAGTCTTGTGGGTACTATTAGGTTAGTGTTGGTACCAAACCGATATCTGGGCAGTCCTACCTGGGCAGTCTTGTGGCTACTTCCTAGAGTATTTTTATGGGGAAATATTAAACTGCACATCAATAATACTGATTTGCACAGCAAATATCAGTGCAAAATACTGCGGTAGCTTAGGTGAGGGTAAAGGGGGTAAGCGAAGCGAAGCCCCCTTTATCCTTCGTATTAGGTTGAACATTTAAGAACAACAAAAATACTGAAAACATAAAAAGTGTTTTTGCTCGTCCTTTTTTGATGTGAAAATCAGTATTTTTGATATGAGATTAAATACTTGCCTTTTTTATGAGCCCTAGTAGCCGGAGCTAAGGCGATTTCGAACATCAATACTACAAACAATGCCTTTTTGTAAAAATCCTATAGTAAAAAATAACCTCAAAATGTGATTTTTAAAAATTCATAACAAAAAATCCCCTGGTTTCCGACAATTGAGACTTAGGGGGGAGGTCCCCTCGCCCCCCCTCCTCCCCCCTCACCTTCCCCTCCCCTAAATTCAGGTGTCCATGATCAAAACCTTTACTCATTGGAATGTTGACAATAAATAAAATTAATCTATTTGTTTAAAACAGAACTCGCACTGCTGTTATGGTGTATTGCTTTTATTTTCTATTTTATGTGCAACCTGAGGTATTCATGCCTCTCTTATCTTTGATGTGGTGATAACAATACACATAATGTTATGTTGAGTCATGCTTCTGCTTGCTTCTCTAGAAATGTCATTCCCTGTTAGTATGGTGTAATTTACTGAGGTCTCTGTACTGTAATTTTTTCAACGGGTGGGGTGCTATACCTCAAGATAGCCTCTTTATGGGGGATTTGAATAAGAAATGGCACCTTTAAAAAAAAAACAAGCTTTTCTACATAAAACAAAACAAGGGAGTGGGTGAAGGGGGTTGCCTCAAGAAAAATGTAAAAAATAATGCTGTATTGGGTAAATAGAAACTTTAGGCGGTGCAAATCTTTATACTTCTTCCAGCATGATTATTGATTACAATACAGATGCATATGTATTAGAAAGAAAGAGGAGCGATCTTGTATTTGTTACTTGTGATTAGAGCCAGTACTGTATTTTTAAAGGCACATTTTACTTTTAATTAAAGGTTTAAAGGACATACCTACCTACTTGTATGATGTAACTCAGGATGTCATTTTATCTGGGGGCACGGCACTGCCCCCGCCAAGACGAGCAAGCGAAGCGCAAGGGCCACTACCTACCTTTTCTCGAGCGCTTCGTCTTTTGAACCCTCACAACTTGGGTTTGGATTATAGCAGTTAAACAAAATTCTCGCGATATGATGTCAATAGTGGGCTTAATATACATATAAAATTTCAATAGCATACTTTAGATTTTATTGATATCTAAAATACCCCGATTTCGTCACTGACTCACTCACTGATCATCAAAATTCTTAGAGTACTTCCTCAAGTCCTGGAAAGCTGAAATTTGGTATGTAAGCAAGTATTAGTACACAAACAACAAAAAATAATCTAAAACTTTTCAGGATTTTTAGTAAATCAATCCCCACTCTTTAAATTAGGGGATGGAATTAAGCGCGCGCAAAACGCCTAATGTGTTCCCGGACATGGGTCTAAGAATGTTGTCAAATCGCGATTTCGGTGCATTATAGGCCAGTGATATGTTGTTGGGTATCCTATTGTATGCCATTGACCCCAAGACGATAATTAGGTGGCTAGATGTCAACTTGAAACGCAATCGAAGAGTGGAGTCTAACGGAAATGACAATGCTGAATCCCGATTCCACAAACATAGTTACGAATCGGAAAAAGGCCAAGATAAAGTGGGCTATGAAAAATGGCACCTCTGATGTGCAAGAAATAAACCCCAAAAAAAGAAAGACAAAATGAACAAAATAAAAAAATATTGTCTTAGGCAACTTACGGAAAGAAGTGAAATCCCACCAAAAACATTTTCGTGGAAAATGTTGCCAAGACGAGACCATATGGCTCGCACTGTCAAAAAGTTCTCCACAAACTCTACACCTTAGTCAAAATATGTGGCTTGGCCTTTTCCCTACCGTGGATGGGATGGGTGTAAGGAGAAAAATGTATTCACTGATCGTTTCTTTTATTTTATACAATAGCTCTTGTAAAAATGAAATACATTACTACAAAAACTATTGTATAAAAGAAAAGTAATAAACAGTGAAATATTTTTTCACATTACGCCCATGTGATGGTAGCGAAACGGCCAAGCCACATATTTTGACTAAGGTATAATGTTTGTAAAGTTAGGGAGTTTAGAGTTAGAAGCTTGGCTCTACATGAAATTGATAACTTTGACAGTGCGAGCCATATGGTCTTGGCAACATTTTACATGAAAATGCTTTTGGTGGGGTTGTGTTTTTGTAATTTGATTCCTTTTTTAACACCTGAACCTTATAATACCTGTAACATGTAATATAACTTCTTATGTATTTGAAACTGTACTGGACATACTCATTTTCTCAATACTTATTCCATTAAATAATAGCTGTGTCAAAAAGTAATATTATTGAATTAAAACCGGCCAAGTGCTAGTCGGACTCGCGCACGAAGGGTTCCTTGGCACCGAACATACAAACTGGTTTTCCATAATTTCCCTGTATTTAAACCATACATTTCTCTAATTTTCCTGTCATATTTAGATAAAATCCTAAATTATGTAATTTTTACGAAGATTCGGAATCGGTAAGGAGGGGAAGATATGATAAGATTGGTTCTTTTTTGTCTCTTTCTTAACCTCTCATCTGTGGCGATACCCGTTTTGGGTCTCTATAATGGCTGCCCACATCTGTGGGGAAACCCGTTTTGGGTCTGCTAACATCACATTGCTACGAGCTATTTTTTTGTTCTCTATGTCTACAAAACATGTGGCATGTTCAATGAAAAACGCCTCTAAGCAAACGAACGAACGATTCTATAACTTTTTTTTATAGAAGGTTATAGAAAAAAAAAAATATCGGCCATTTGAGTTTCGAGTGTTCTACGAGTACAAGTGACTTAAATTACGGTAAGTTTTAATTGTTAATTGTGTTTTTAGAACCTTTTATTCGTGAAACATAGCAGAGGTAAGTATATTTCATGTTTATACACAATAAAACATCGAACATTTGATTCTTTATTTCATCTTTTGTGTTCGGAACGTGACACGTCGCTGAACCTTCTGGGAATCTCGCTACTCAATTCGGTATATATTAAAACATGTTTTTTTATTTTTATAATTTAATATACTTCATTAGCTACGTATTACAAGGGTCTGCTTTGAAAACTACCTTCAAATTACTGAGATATTAATTATTTAAATTTATTAGGTAATATAAAATACCCGTCTGTGGGGAGACCCCGTTTTGGGTTCCACAGATACCCCCCTTTCCAACAAAAATGGCTGCCACAGATGAGAGGTTAAATAAGTTTTAAATTAAGTATTTAAAAATTATGAAAAAAATAAGAATTTATTGAATATTATTTGAGATCCTCGCAACATGCCCTTTCTAGCCGGGTTCTGACTGAGCGGACTGCATGGCAACGTTTGCCTCGGGAGGCAGCCTCGGTCTGTAATGTTTTTGCACGAGGCTGCCGCGCGCGGCAAAGTCGAGCCACGGCGAGGCTGAGCCAGAGTCGAACGCTCAGTTTAAGGCCTAGTTCTGGCTGTTGAGGTGAGCATCGGGCCGCCCGGAGACGTTAAAAATTAGGTGTTTCTTTGAATTTACTGAAAAACGGAACTAAGCTAATTGATAAATTTTAAGGATTGATACGGGGCTCTAAAAGAGGAAAATTTAAGTATTAAAATTATTGTATCTCCTTTTTAATATAGACCATGTTCAGGATTTTTTACGATCGAGCCTAATTTATCCAATCGCGTAACGACATAGTACTTGATTATCTCTTTGTGAATAACATATTTTTTTTGAGACCTATGAATATAATGGGAATAATTTTATTATTATTTTTGCCAAAGCGCTCTTCAGTGGTTTTGTGTGATCTTAGGCCTTAACGTGAAGTCGAACTGAAGCCGTACATGCGTATCGTATAATTGATTTTGCTGAAGACTGTCATGAGGCCGGAAGGCTATCGCCACCACTGCCTTTATACTGATTCGTCGACTTATACAAAAGAAGAAACGAAAAAATACTAAACGTTTTGGATGAAAAAGATATATCAAAACAGATTACAAGCTGGGAATAAATTATTTGAAGAGCTGTGCTTTGATGATGCAGAAAGCAATTTCACAAGAATGTGTAACATTGAATTTAAATATTTGTACTCTCTTATAAACGCCAAAATAAGCAAGATGGACACACATTTTCGAAAAGCAATAACCGCGAGGGACAGATTGGTTACGCTGAGATTTTTGGCCACATGAGATTCTTTTACTAATTTGCAGTATATTTTTCTTATATCAAAACCAAGAACATCGGTAATTGTTCCTGAAGTCTATGATGCAATAATCGAGGTGCTGAAGGATTACGTTAAGGTAAAATATTTACTTTTTATTATTAATTATTAAAATCACAAACATGACAGGAGTAGACAAAATCAGTTGATGCCGAAGTTGAAGGAACAATAATGTCCGGACGATGGCGGCAGGATACAGAAATTTCATCAATAGTACCTATACAAGCTATTTCACGATGAGGACCAACAGACATAAAGGAGATACGTTCACATCTAGGGAAACATTTAATTACAAATGGAGCAATTGCTCGGCAGAATAATTATCAGTAAATAAATAATCACTTCTTTAACTAAAGTACCTTGCGTATTTCCTGGATGGTTTTTATCGCCCAGGAAGCTGAAAGCTTCATAGGTGTACCAGTTTCATTTATATATGTCACCACGACCTGTAATAACATGAATGTTCTTATTTTTAAACAAAGATACCTACTTAATTGTAACCATGATAATAAACTTAAATAATAAATATCTGATCCTGTGATAAGGCTTTTCTGTTCGCGTGACTTTTTCCTCGTATAAGATCAAAGAATCCATCTATTTATTTTTTATTTTTATTATATCTGTTTATTATTTATTGAGGTCTTAGTACAAAAAATGACTATGTCGCCCTCGTTAAAGTCAACCAATATTCTTACGTAAACTAATTCACAGGCACAACATTGTTTCTTAGTCTAATTCCTAACCTAACTAAACCATATAATAACCTGGCTTCATCAGACACAGGTGAAGCCAGAACGTTGTTGCAGCCACCCACATCGAAAAACAAGCTATTGTTATAAATTTGTCTCCTCCGAGATTCGTTCCGGACACACTCCACCATAATATGATAGACATCCTCTAATAGGTCACACTCAGTACAGTTTGGAGACGGGACTTTTCTCATCAAGAAAGCAAATTTATTTAGTGGAATGTGTCCCGAACGAAGCCTGAAAGCAGTAACAAGCTCTGTTCTCCCCAAAGAGCAATTTTCAAACCAAGGTCTGTGGATGGGGCTGCCTTGAATGGTGCGATACCAAATACCCTTCTCCAAAGATCTCTGATCGAAATATTCTTTCCAGAGTGACTGGCATTGGGCACGAATTTGGGTAAATACATAGTAAAGAAGGGCCGGCACCGCACCAATATACCATCGGTAGATGCTAGGCTGGCAAGTGAATCAGCTATCTCATTTCCTTCTATACCTACATGAGATGGGATCCACTGTAACTGTATTTGAATATCCTTAATTCCAAAATTGTACCTAAAATGCTGTAGGCTATCGGGGTGCCTCGACAATTCGAGGTGCAACGAGCCAAATGTTGTAAAGAACTTTTTGAGTCTGTTAAGATTACAATTTTGTTCGAGGCCAAAGATTTACAATAAGCCAGTGCTTCAGAAATAGCGAATAATTCTATATACATTATACATACACTAACATCTATTTGGAATTTAATGGAACTTTTGATCTGTGGGTCATATAAAGCAGCACCACTACTACTGTTTCTATCTTTAGAACCATCTGTGTAAAGCTGATAAAAATTTGGATATTGCAATTTTAACATTGTATCACATTTAGATTTTAATTCTGCAGGATTACACAATCGTTTATCTGACTCCAGCCCATCTATACTACTGAAAATTATGTTCGATAGATCTATGTTACTGATCCAAGTGTCCAAAGTAAATAAATCCAACATTGGACTGGAATGCATAGGAATTTCTCTTATTTGATCAAATACCAAAGTTAATAAAGGTTTCCTCTTAGTTCTCCAGTAGCTACATTGGCATGATATTGATAGCTACAACATAGTACAGCCTCTACAACATTTATGGTTGGATTGTCATTCAAAGATCTTGCTCTTATTAAAAATTTACCAGCTAGATATCGGCGACGGATGTGTAAAGGCGGGAGACTTAATTCACTTTCCATTACATGAATTGGTGTTGACTTAATACATCCCCCTATCACCCGCATAGCTTGATTTTGTACCTTTTCTAACTTATACAGGTGGCTTTTAGCGCTGGTGTCATACAAAAAGCTAGCGTAATCCAATCGACTACGAATAAGAGCTATGTAAATTCGTCTAAGATGTTTAGGATGGGTTCCCCATCCTGACCCTGTCAATACTTTAAGGATGTTATGGAATTTCATGCATTTCGCACTGATTTCATTTATGTGTTTGCCCCATCTTAGCGAACTATCCAACCACAAGCCTACATATTTGATGTTCTGTTCTAATTGTAAGGTAGTTCCATCTATTTTAACATTTATCACTTGTCTATTGGACCCTCTGCTGAACAAACATAATTTAGTTTTACTACTAGATATACTTAAACCTAACTCATTAACCAGCAAGCACATTGTATTAACAGCAATTTGAATCATAGAAATACATCTAGATACTTTTTTGTATGTAATATATACAACAAAATCATCAGCGTATTGCGATACATTAAAGCTAACACCTAATCTATGACAAATATGCATGGTTGCTACATTGAACAATAATGGTGATAAAGGGTCACCCTGAGCAATACCTAACCCAGTAGTCCTACTTAAAGAAGTTGAATTAACATCTACTTTTAATTGCCTATTCTTTAGAACATTCCATAAATAATTACTTGTAATTATTGGGATCCCACACCAATACTGTTCAAAGTAGACAAAAGACTTCCAATATTAACATTGTTGTACGCGCTATCAATATCTATAAAACAACCTAGGGTCAGCTGTTTCTTACTAAAACCAGTTTGTATTTTAGATACTACCCTAGTTAAACTATCGAGACATGATTTACCTTTTCGAAAACCTACCATCTCTCTAGAAAACATTGTTTTTTTACAAGGAACCACTCTAACCTTTTATTAATTATTGCATGAAAAATCTTGCATGGACATGACATAAGAGAGATAGGTTGAATATCAGATATTGTTTGGGTATTTCGACCAGGCTTAGGGACAGCAACTATTTTTATATCACGCCACTGATTAGGAACACAACCGGCAGACAGTACTTTGTTATAAATATCAATCAAAATATCCTTTCCATTCTTTGGTAATCTCTTTATCATGGAAAATGAAATACCGTCAACACCGGGTGCCGTATCTGTAGTCTTAATTGAATTGTTTAGTTCTTGAATCGAGATTTTGGATGATGACAATTGAGAATTACTTGAATTAAATATGAAATCTGGGGGGGTTACATAATCTGGTGTAAGGCTGTGTAAAATAGAGTTAGCTTTCTCCTTATCCATATGCACTCTAGGAACCTTATAACCTTTCAGCCACTTCATTCTACGCCACATTTCGCTGGGCGACACTGTACTATCCAGGTTATCACAAACCTTCCAGGCACAGCTTTTGGCGTTTCGTATAAGGCGCTGAGCTGTAGAAATCTTTGATTGTAGTATCTCTAGGTTTTGAGGCGTAGGGTTATCCCTCAGATTGACTAAGGCGAGTCTTCTTTGTGCTATAGCATGTGATAATTCTGTATTCCAGTATGGTTTTGGTCTAAACTTTTCTTGTCTTAAAGGGTTTTCACACAGCTTCACTACAGGAATATGTTTATCAGCCACTTTATTAATACAATCTAAAAATCTATCATAGGTAATTTGTGTATCATCTGATGGTGTAAATGTTGAAAAAGCCTCCTCCAAATCATTTGTGTAGTTTTGCCAGTCCGCCTTCTTTAGATTCCTGAGTCTTCTAAATTCTGATTTAAAACAAACATCCGAGCTGATTTTCACGATCAGGTGGTCACTACCCAATGTCTCATTAGTTACATTCCAATTGCATTTGAGTACAATATCCTGTGTAGCCATAGTAAGGCGGACTTGGAGAGAGCATTCAGGATGCAAAAGCGAGCCGTGAGAGCGATAGTCCAGGTCCGCCGGGACGTGTCGGTAAAACCTCACTTTAAAGCGCTGCACATCTTGACGCTCCCGTCCATCGTCATACTCCAGGTGGCCGTGTACATGCACGAGAACATCCACTCTTTCCGCAGGCAACACGACATCCACGGACACGCGACCCGCAACGGTCACAGGCTCAGGACGGTTTCACACACCCTGGCCAAGTCATCGAAGTTGACTCACGTCATGGGTCCGACAGTATACAACCGCCTACCAGAACATATTAAATCTGCGCCTAATTCCGCATGCTTCAAAAAGCGACTGAAACACTGGCTTGTCGAGCAAACCTTCTACTCATTCGCTGAGTTCGAAGCGACCAATATAAAATGTGATTCCAATTTAATGAAATGAAAAACTAATTTAATTTAATACAATTCAAATTTAATGTAATACTTTATGGCAATTTTAATTTTAAATAATGGTATCTTAATTTATGGATTGCATTTTTATGTGTCTGACATTTTTTATACAGATGTATATTAATAAATTTTTTATTTATAATCTGACATGTAATTGACACTTACCAATAAATATGTTTCAATGTTTCAATGTAATATCAGGTGCCGTTTTCCGGAGAACACCATTAACAAGTTGTATGCGTGTCGGGGATCCATCATTTAGGGTAACATAATTATTATCATTCAAACAATCGAACAATTTCATACCTCTAGAATCAGTTTTGGTGGACCACTTAGGGTGATGTCCGTTAAAATCGCCTCCGATAATAGTTTTATCTTTAAATAGAGAAAATAAGAAATCCCAATCACTTTGAGCAGTAGTAACTGAAGAGGGGCAATAAATACATATGATATTTTCAATGTGGGTACAGTTAAATAGTTTAACAAGAATGATCTCGATACCTGGGTTAGGACTATGGATCGGGCTCATTTGTGACTTGATCGACGGGTGAGTCATGATAGCCACGCCACCATACGAGTCAATTCTATCTTGTCGGAATATGTTATAATTACTTATCTTTAAACTGCTCTCAGGTTCCAGCCAAGTTTCACTTATCAGGGCAATATGATTTTTTTCCTGGGTCAAAATTTGATCAAACTCCAATCGTTTTGGGCGTATACTTTGAGCATTCCATTGTAAGATATTTACTGCACTCTTCTTTTGAGGTGAATTATCCATTAAATATCCCAGTAATAGATTTTATAATAGACCGGTCCGGATAATTATCTACAAAATAGTTTATCGACCATTCTAGGATTATAGACCCACACAGCTTGATTTTATCTTCAATAGTACTACTCTTTTCCAACATCGTATATTTTAATTTATGAAATAGTTCCCACCATCTGGAATCTCGACTCTTCTTTTGTTTTGGCATCTCTTCCTCTACATGTATTTCACTTTCTTCTGTTTCCGACAAAACTGACATACTTCCCATTGTTGGTTGCCATCCGTGCCTACATTGTACTCATATCGTGATTTATCGGCCGACGAACGATGTTTATTTTTTGATGACTTTCCCCGATGGCCGGAGGGTGCATTGCGGACTGGACCAGAAGTGTTTATCTGGGCATTTGTTGTTAATACTTCAGCATAAGTCGGGGATCTATCCATGTCAGAATCATTCACATAAGACAAAGACTGTGGCTGTGTAGGTGCGATGTAACGTGGTGAGTCATCTGCCGGGCGTCGCAGTATATTATCGGTGCGCTTGCTCCCTGTAATTGTATACGCCTGCGGTCGAACCCGAGTACTTGTTGGTATTGGCGGAGACGGTGGAACATAGATCGTTAGTGCTCTTTTGTATGTATAGTTAAAGTCAGCCATTAATTGTCGAAGTCTTTTTTCTTTCAAATATATAGGACAGATCCTAGCGAGGGCCATGTGGTTACCAGAACAGTTGGCGCATACAAATTTCGTTGCTTCGCAATTGGGGTGGTTTTGTTTGCATTTAGGGCATACAATTCTATTAGATGGAAATACTTTCAATGTGTGTCCAAACTTCCAACAGCGTGAACACTGTGTAGCCGGGAATTCATAAGGTTCCACAGCAACTCTCAAGTCATGAATATAAAGATAAGGAGGTCGCATTGCCCCCTTGAAGCTCACCCTTATAACTTCGCTGGGTTCCCATTTGTTGTCATCGTAAAAATTTCTACGCTGTAGTCTCTTCACAGATAATATTTTGATGTCACTTTTCAAGCTACTTAACACATCCTCATCAATCAACTCCAGATCTATATCTTTAATTAGTCCATAAGATACGCCCACTTCAAAGGTCTTTTGACATCGAAAGCCGTTTTCAATAAAGTATTGGCATTGCATCAGTTTTTCAGCACTAGGATTGTTCTTAAATTGAATGACAATTTTGTACGAATTTACATAGGTCACTTTTATAATATCTTCAATCTTTTCTGCCTTGAAAATCCTCGCCAATCCGATCTGTTTAGGTAATTTGCCTTTACCTGTCATACAAATCTCAGTTATATTATTTGCTTCTATGTAGGTTGTTTTGTCATTAAGGCAGCATCACTTTCCAACTTCTTACCCCTTTTGCTCACCGTTGTCCACTCTGTTTTGTCCATATCACGGCCTCTTTTTCCATTCTCTAATAATTGGGTTGGACTCAGATTACCAGTACCTTCATTATGTATTGCACTCGCGATAATATTTGTAGTTTGGTTTGCACCGTTAGACGAATTATTCACGTTATCCCCTTGATTTGAATCACCATTATCCCCCATTGTCTACAACAAGAGTTACCATCGCACGAGTAAGTTGAGCGGAAAAAAAACCCAGCCGCGAGGAGCTTGTTTACGAAAGAACCAACAGACGACGTCCTGCGACAGCGACGGTGTCCACGCGACTGACATCTATTTTTTAAAGTCAGTTACTTGATTGTTTCTTTCCCGGCTCATGTTTCTCCACGCATCTTCTCACAGTCCTCTATTAGTATAATCAGGACATTGCGAGTCCTTAACATTCGCCATATAATTGTATAAAGACACTGTTCTTTATCCATGAAAAACGATTCTTTATCCATGACGAACGATTCCGGCGGTCGTCAAACACAACTTACACGACTCAGGCGAGGCACGTCCTGTTCGACCGACCGAGGATTTGCCTCGCGAGGCTGCTCGCTCAGTCAGTACGCGGCTATTCACATGCCACACGAAAAAGTTGTTTTATTTTATTTTAAATATTCTGATTTGCTCCCCAATTATACACCTCTTATTTAAAAATTATGCCTATAACATTTCTCAATTATTTTCCTGTAATATTTTAGTAAGGACCTATGTTAAGTAATTAAAATAGGATTAGTTGCGGAGATGAGGGTCTTTCTTTGCCTTTTTTCTTAAATAATTTTTAACTAAGTACTTATTTCAAAATTATCACTTTTTTTTTATACAGTTTGAATACCTATTTTTTTGTTTTTTGCCCCCCAAAAGCGCCGCCCACATTCAAAATTAATTTGTTTACGTAACACGATCGTGTTTTGGTCACAGTATACAAAGTGTATCAAACAACTTCATTGGTCCAGAATTCGGTTGCACAAGTAAGGACGGACAGACAAGTTATTCTATAACGGAACGGAACTATATAAATATTTATATCCTGTAGGGAGCCAAAATCCAAATGTGGAATAAATTAAAATATCTGTAAAATACAGATAGCAAATATGAAATAATTACCGATATATACATAAACTTTACAGATAATAATATAAATACAATAACTTTTACGAAAGAGACAGGCAGTACTCGATTTGTTTCTTAAAAGAAAAAAGAGTCGGACTGTCTCTTATAGTGCAAAGAGGTGCGTTCCAGAGTCGGACCGCCCGCAACCTGAAAGAGCGTGTATACGCAGCGCTGCTATGCCGCGGAATTCTAAAAGTGAATAATTAAATATCATCGGAGAAATGCTCATGGCAGACTTGACATGACAGACAAAGTAGAAAGACGAAAATTCTTATAAGAGACCCCATAAACAACCAGTGTATTGGACGGAGTTCCAATACGAACCGTATACGAAATCAAATATCTCGGCACATATATTACGGCAGGACATAGGACACAATAAAAAAGAGGTGCCGGCAAGCCATATGCAATTCCAAGGCCCTAATGCATTTTATAAAGAAATCCAACATGGACTGGAATATAGTGCGCCTGATTTACAAAATGGTCATTGCACTGTTTATAAAATACGGACAAAAAGCGGCAACCCTCACTAAAGCAAACAGTTGAAAGTCAGTTCTTGACTAAGAAAATATGAACGCCTGATCCTTAGAGACATGTTTGAGAACGCCAGAAGCTATCCAAGATACCACAAAATTCATGACTGACTACAGGGCAAAACGATAACCAAACGAATCAAAAACCACCGGATGTGTTACAATACATATTCTGCGACGCCCACAACAGCACTTACTACACGCTCCATTCAAATACGAAGCAAGGAAGAAGAAAGTCGGCCGACTTATATACACCTGGAAAGATTTCCTTAAGCATGACATCAAATACTACGGTGAAGAACACAGTTACTGGACAGAATCATCACACAACAGGGACGAAGTCAGGATGGCCTAGAGGCAAATATACCGTATTCCAGCAACAGAGCGAAAGCGAAACTGGGAACTTACCGGATAACCCAAACGAACACGACCCAGGAAACTCAACTAATAACAATAACTGAAAATAGAAGGAAAACAAGAACTTGAAGAAAACAACAGCTGCTCTCCAAATCCCACATCCTCCCCATTCCACATATCCTATATTGGCTTCAGGCTGAAGAGTCGGTCGATTGAATTCACTATCCTTCCCCTCCTATAGAGCAGGTCATTCCGCCCCCCCTCAAAACTTGTGCCCTCTGGTATGCCAGCCGAAAGACCGGAACAGGTTTAGAACCCTGGCTGGAGAAGCACCATTCATTCATTCATTCATTCATTCATTCCTGTAGGGAGCCAAAATCCAAATGTGAAAGTCAGTTTTCAAAACCAATGAATTTGTGTGGTGGCTGCTTATAATAAATTATAAATATAAATTGGTCTTTATTCCTGCCGAGGCCACACACAACTCTTTAAAACGTATTGAAAACGATAAGTAGAACTACCTACCTACTCTTGCCTCACTTTTTATTGAATAATGCAACAAAACACATTGACGGCCGATTTTTACATCTTCAGAAGAGTTACTGCCTGTTTATCTGAGGAATTTGACAGAATTTGTCGGTGTGAAATGTTTATCTGGGGAAAGAACAATCGCCCCTTAATCGCTGAATAGTGATTTAATAATAATAATAATAATATTTATTTATTTCAGATATACATCCATAATTAAACACGGTAAAATGAAAAATAAATTTAAATAATGACACAAAACAAAAAATAAATTAATTGGTAACACAGAAAACAAGATCTAAGTATGTAAGTTAAGTCCACACACTCATTCGTCATTCTGTCATAATTATGTCTATTACACATCCATCACACAACACATTCACTTACTTCTTATTCCTGTTTAAGTGCACATCCACCCAGTGCTTCATCATAGGGCTGTCGACCCTATCAGCCAGCGTTTAGAAAGTTAGAATTTAATAACTTTCTATGATTTTATAAGTGGGTTTTTATAAGGGATTTTATAAATCACGATAATTGCAAAATTGAATATAGCAAATTATGTTTATTTTTTAGTAATTTCAACTCAATTTAAGCGAAGATTAATGTTTTGATAGTGATATCCGTTTGACACTGGGACCATTCTGGACAAGAGTGGCAGCTGATAGAAAACCGTGGAGACAGTTGGAGGTGGCCACGGGACAGTGCACACACACCATGTGATAAGCAAGGACAAATTGTGCAAACCGTAATCCCTTATTCGCAAATGAAAGGCTTATTTCTGACCGAGCGACAAAGCGTCTCCCTTTCAGGGTTGGGCAAAAATGACTTCGTATGTCCGGAATACGGTATTTGACTGCTAGTGAGAATAGGCAACACATATAATGATCACCAAAATATTCTTTTCCTACCCTAAAATGGGTAAATGCTACCCAAAATGGGTAAATGATCACCAAAAGCTGCAGAAAATATCAGGGCAAAATACTGCGGTAGCTTAGGTGAAGGGTAAAGGGGGTGAGAGAAGCGACGCCCCCTTTATCCATCGAGTTAGGTTGAACATGTGGGAACAAAAAAAATACTTAAAACATAAACTTAAGTACACAAAACATAAAAAGAAGTTTGGTGATCATTTATCAAAACACAATTTGGTGGTCGTTTACTAATTCTGGCGGTCGTTTAAAATTTATTGGTGGTAAAATATGTGCGTTTTTGGTGATCGTTTAAACATAAGCTGTCAAAATATGCTTTTAGGAAATGTCAAAATGGTAATGTTGTTCACGAGTTTTATGGAATACTAGGTTGTCATAGTAAAATGCTGTCTTTTTAACACACAATTGAGTTTATAAAACACAACTGATGTAAATTTACAACTCTGATATTGTCAAACGTTTTTGTTGAAATAGGTTCAGCTTGAGACACGTTTCTAGATTTATAGACTACCTTGTCAAATACCGTATTCCGCATCCCGCGTGTGTCCGTCCGGATGTTATCCTCTACAGGCCGCATTTCTCAACTGATTCTCGTGACGTTTTGTGAGCAGGTTCGATTATTAAATAGATTTTTATTGTCGATTCAGTTTGTCGATTAATTACAATTTTTCAAAATGGCGGAGCTGTGGGGCTTTTAAAATTTCAAAAAACCGCTACAGTTTAAAAAGCTTGACGGATTTTAACAAATGATGTGTCGTTGGATTTGGAGTAGCCGTGAGCGAAGTTGGGTTTAAGACAGCAAAATGTAGCTTACAAAGTTATTGGTGCCTACTTTCATACTCCATGTCCTTACGTACATAAATTTGTGAGTGTTATAAAAAGAAAGTGTCACTCGCGAGGTCTACAGCTCACAGAGCCACTAGTTGTAAGGTTTTCAAGTAATGCGATTTAGAAAAAAACACGTGAGCTTCCCTTAGTCTCTCGCAGGGGGAGTCTAAAATTGCCATAATCAGCTAACTCGCAGCAGGTTATCTAGTTAAAATGTATATTGAGTGTCTCGCTGGTGTTTTCAACACTGAGGAGCACTTTTAGCATCCATTTTTAACCGACTTCAAAAAAGGAGGGAGGTATTTTTTACATAAAAAAGGCTAGTATTTATTCGCACATCAAAAATACTGATTTTCACAGCAAAAAAGGATTAGCAAAAAAACTTTTTATGTTTTAAGTCTTGTTGTTCTTACTCGTACATTTTCAACCTAATACGAAGGATAAAGGGGGCTTCGCTTCGCTCACCCCTTTTACTCTTCACCTAAGCTACCGCAGTATTTTCCCCTGATATTTGCTGTAAAAATCAGTATATTTGCTTTGCAAATCAGTATTATTGATGTGCAGTTTAATATTTGCCATAAAAAATACCGCGGTAGCGACACGGACCGATTAAAAATAAATAAAAAAACGAGTGTGTAAACCCTCCGATTGTTCCCATTGACATCAGCAGCCTTGCCGGCGATGTGCTGTCGTCGTCGATATCAAAACCGAAGACGAACTTGGTATCACCGAAGGATTTGGACGGCTCTCGAGATCAGCGGAACGAACTTAAATAGTGACGCAGGTTGGCCAACAATCGCTATCGCCGCTCACCCAATCAGCGCCTACAAAGGCAGGGATGACAACTGACGAATGTTTTGACGTTCGCTGCTTTCTTTAAACACGGTTTGTGAGGTGTCAACAATACCATGTTGCGATTTGCCTACCCTCAGGCCCTAAGGCGTTCCCTCTCTGCTGCAGCCAGCAAGATGGCCCATGGCCATCTCAAAAACTACAATTATAAAAACCAGCAACCTTAGTGAGTCCTTAAACGATTTTTTACAGTTAAACAAAATTTCCAATAATCACTTACCAAAATGATTTAAACGTTGCAAAACCACTAAAATCGATAAATCACCACTGAAAAATATGTTGTAACCGAGGACGATGTAGGTCCCGTTTTTATTTGACATTTGGAAATTGCTTTCGGTTTCGTTATAATCGTCTTCAAACATAACATGATATTGATTTATGCCAAATCATGCTGATAAAGTTCGCTTTTAATGCAATGGCATTTGCGCGATACGAACTTGACAGATGAACCCTATCCATTGCCTTCAAACGTCAGATTGAACTCGAAGTCGAAGTCGAGTGCCAATCGCCGGTAAGTCTGCAGGTTAGGATCTGATGATGGGATCCTGGAGAAATCGGGGGACATTTTTAAATATTATAGGCAGACATAAAGCGATTTGTATTTTTCATAGTAACTCGTGCATCTATTCTCAGGAAGTTCATACTTTTGTTATGTGGAACTGATTATGAAGACCGCAGATGGCAACCGGAAGTGCTCAGTACTAGATATCGAGCTGTTCTGGTGGCTATCTGTGGCGATATGGATTTTTATCATGCTTGCTAAGTAAAAGTTATGTATTCTCGTCATAATGCATTATGGTGAAGTGGATGTGCTGGTGACGTACTAGGAGAGCTGATCAACAATTTATCAACGTCAGTCAGGTCAGGATCTGATGATGGGATCATTAAGAAATCACCTAGCGATTAAAGATTGCCACCGGAACTGCTTAATATTTTTGTACACCTAACGGCTCTGGACGTAAGGACACTGTTAAAGTGAAACGAAAAAAATGGGGTATTTTTCGAATCTATTTCCTCCACTTTAAAGTCATCTACAGTTTTGATGTTTGGGTTAACGTTTATTGAGAATTTGATTAAGATTCTCACTGAAAGAAAACGCGACTGGATGAAATTTTCTCGATAGAATTTAATTACGAAAATACCTCTAAATTGTTTTATTTTTCCCGTAATTCTGAAATCCTCACTAATTTAATTGCGGAATGGCATTCAAAATGTGGATATGATGTATTAATAAACTCTCCTTGAACATATTTTCGACAAAATAGCAAAGTTTATTTTAAAACAATTTTTATGTGATTTGGCGCCACGTTATTTTAGGTTTGAGTCGGGCGCATTGTTTGCGCTCTCTTTCTTTTTTATGTGGAAGTAATTAACGCTGTCACTTTCGTTTACATTATTGCTTATTCAACCCCGCAGGCTTTGCGGGGCCGCAAACTAGATGTGAACGGCTAGTAAAACGAAGCATATAAGTTTATCTACAATCCACAATATTTTTCCTGATTTCAGAAGCATGACCATGAAGCTGAGGCCAGCGCTGCTATTCCCTGGATGGACTGGACCGGCTACGAGACCAGCGGAGGCACCTTCGAAGGCTGCACCCTGCTGACCGCGGCCCTCACACACATAGGCTTGTATGTGCTCATGTTCCTCGGTTTCCTCAACCAACTGCTGTTCACACCAAATGTCGCCAGGGAGAAGAATAGGAAGGTATGTTTCGTAATAGACAATATTCTTAAAGAAATAAAATATATCACTGTTTTGCCCGATTGCACAAGAAGAAGGGTAATGTTTTTCGATGTATGTATGTTTGTATCTATATACATGACCATTTCGTTAGCACGCGATGCAGCCCAAACGGCTTGACGGATTGTTATAAATGAGGTGTCGTTGGATACGTCTCAGTAGTGGAAATGACTTGGCTATATAATTTTAGCAAACAGTCAATATGTTGGATTTTAGATCGCAAAGTGTAGTTTACAAAGTCATTGGTGCGACTTTTTTCATACTCCAAGTTCGTAACATTCATATGTTTGTATGTGGTATTGAAAGAAAATGCAGTCGGGTGATTTGTTTTAATAATTATTCCACTTATTTGTTATTGTTCTAAGGAACAATTTACGTAGCTGTTGTCCAAATGGCAGGCCATTACAGTTACTACGGTTAATAATGCACATCGGCTTGTAGCGTCATCTCTGTCGCAAGAAGCAATAATAACTGGCGGGCACTGTACGATGGTACAGTTATGATGAGATCGTGTTACTCCAATGCAGTACGATCCTACACGTGTGTCAAAGCCAAGTTCCAAGAAAGAATCTGGCGAAACATACATTTTTAGCAACTTTTGTTTGACCCCTTGATAACTCAAAATCTATGAAACCTTTTATTCAAATCTAGCTGCCCGTGGTGAAACTTCACAACGTGTTTTTGGTATTAACATAGTTCTTGGTCAAAAGTGTGATATCGCGCCTCAGATTAATAAAACTCTTTGAGGGATAATAACTCAGTTACTTATCAAATCTTATGCATCGCGCAGCTGTGAAACATAAGTTCCGGTACCAACGCCATCTATTGGCAGAAAACGGAACTTCCCATATAAAAGGACTAGCCGTTGCCTGCGGCTTCGCTGGCGCAGTCGTGTAAAAATTACAAACTTAAATCAGATTTAACCTATTGAATACCACCGGCGTTACCTAACGCCATTTTCCGTTATAGGTTTTAAATGTCATTACCATGGCATAAGGTTCAAAATGGCGACCCGTCCCAAGTACCCTCGGTTTTTGAGAGGTTAAATCAAACCTCCTCTAGACTGAGGAGAACGAAATGAAATAGGAATTGTAGGTACAAACCGGTCGAGCGATTTTCGATTTTTAGCGAGATATTTATTTTTAGGGTTCCGTACCCGACGGATGCTAAACGGGATCCTATTACTAAGCCACCGGTGTCCATCTCTTCGTCTATCTGGCCTTCCGTCCGTCAACGGTCTGTACCTCAGGCCATCTCAGGCCACACTGCGCGGAACGTTGGTCGTGGAACGCCAATACATGTGGTTACATATATTGTCGGGCACATTACGCGGATGATCGGTGTCTGTTCCGCAGTCCGCGCGCGGATCTTCCGTCGTCGGCGTCGGAGCGGCAACACCGCATTGCATCTAAATCACTATGGCACGCCACATTTGGCGGACAATCCGCGCGATGCGCACATTGATTTGTGTTGTGTAATACTTTATTTTTTTCCTAACTAGGTATAAATAAATCAAACTACAAAGTTACCTGTACACTTTATTAAAACTAAAGTTAAAAACTTAAATTTACTAAATAAATTTCGGATTTGGTCGATGGCTAGTAGTGCTTATTCTTAGCTGACGGTAAATTTAGAGCTTAGCTGCGGGTGTGGTCGAGCAGAGCTGTTGCAGTTGATACCCCGCCGGATGAACGGGCGCGGCCTATTGCTAGCCCCGTACAAAGCACCTCTTGGAAGTCCGGGCGTAGTGTAAGCGACCAGTGCGCAGGCAATGCTGAAGTTAATTGATTGAAGTTAATTGATAGGGTCCACGAAGCTTAAATTTATGAAAACACCATTAACTCCTTGCAGAATAACTTAAATAGTTTACAGTGCACGTTCCCAGGAGGTTTTGCTGGATATGTTTAGCACGGGAATATAATTGTGACAGACCTGTGACAAATAAGTTATAACCTCAAAACCTTTGTAAAATAAGTAGAGAAACTGACCTTCTGGAGGAAAATGGCCTTGCTTACAGTCTACTGTATGTAACCAATGTCGACTCCGTAAACGCCGAAAGATCGACGCACAAAAGTTCCTCAGCGCACTCCGTTGGTATTCAACAAAGGCGTTGCAGTGATTACAGCCCCGTAGGTTATGGGACTGCCGGTCGAAGGGAAGGAGATATGGTAGGTACTTCTCCAGTAATTAATAAAATACAGAGCAGCGAGCTCGACGGCTTATTCCAAAAAGGTACCGGTGATCACTTTACGAAATCGATCTGACGGCTCAATCCCACAACACGATGTTGCCAACCGCCAAAGGTTATAAAGAAGATTATAAAATTAATTCAAGATACCAACATAACAAATTGACGAGGAATGTAATAAATTATGTATTGCTGAGGCGTTATTTCACGCCTGAAAATTATACATTACAGTCGGCAGTGAACTGATGATCCGCTTCGCTATTGAATGTGGCTGTCTATATTGATTCGACGGATCATCCGCGACCGACGTTCCGCGTAGTGTGCTGTAGGCCATAAACCGTAACAAGTGAAATTTACACAGCAATAAGTAAAGAACTTCACGAGATTTCATAAATTAGTCCCTGTTAACTCCAGAAATTTTCCGACAAACGGGCGTGGATTAACGTTTCCCGCCGCGCAGCCCTGCCTCACCCCCGCATCTAATAATACCAGCGGCAAAACTTAAGTTTCAAAAGCACGGTAGGTATACGCAAGAAATACGATCGGAGAAATGATTAATTATGAATGGGTGGCCGCTTAAGGCAGTACAGTGTAGTGCGATTATTTTAACTTTGCCGCACGAAACTTCTCGGCTTTAAAAAAAAACGAAAATCAAGTAACTGATTTCAGATTTTTCCCTTAATATATATAGTCTTCATGATACACCTCTGTGCCAAATTTCAAGTTTCCAGGACATCTTGATCATTTTCAGAGATTAAAAACCGAGAAGTGTCGCGCGGTAAAGTTAATGTAATAGTGTACCTACCTATGACTTGATTTGAAGGTTCTTGTTCATACATTTAAACATTTAGGGTAACAGTAGCAGATAATGACACACCTAACAGAAGACCTAACCTGATAGAAGACCAGATTCCACATTGTTTGGGTCTTACCACAAAAAAAATAAACTCCTGTTCAACACTAGTTTGAAGACAAAAATGTATAGGATTTGACGTTTGTTTTGAGGTTAAATTAAATGTATTTATTTGTAGTTAGTAAGTTTATGTGTACCTAAGTTTCTTTTATCGAAGATGCTCGATTGACTCAGTGAGCGCAATCTTGTGAGACTAAGGTAGACTAGCTAGACGGCAAACTCGAGTAAACTTTGACGACTACTTACAAAAATGGTAAATATAAAAAATAATAAAACCGCGTAAACTTTGACAACTAAGTTTAAGCGAGTTTTATTATTTTTGATTAATTCGCTGTCTAGCTAGCCAACCTAATGAAGTTATCTAGCTAGACAGCGATAGCGAATAATGATTCCGAACATTATTGTATGTTGTACAGTGTGTCTCAGAATTCGCTGCAAAAAATAAAAATCAGTGATACCGTTGTAATAGTAGTAGATTGTTAACCAAGGGTGGAAAGTGATCCATTTCACCAGAGATATTTCAATAGTTCGAGGGTGAAATGGGTCACTTTCACCCGAGTTAAACACGCTATTTTTCATACTGTCAGGAAAACACATTTTCCGAAAGGGACTAGACATTTTTAGCAAATCTCTAGTTCATGAAATGGTTGGTATGCCTTAGGATATCTCTCCTTATAGCACTTGCTAACAACAGCTTTTGCCCGTTCTTTTATCTCATCGGGAGTTAAATCAATGTCTTTGTCTTTGGAATCACTTTCCGAAACCTTTTTAACCAAACAAAGCCACCCACGGTATTTATATTTAATCTCGTGTTCCCGCTTTTTCTATTGCAAACTTTCATTTTTTTTTCACTAGATTCTGAAAAAAAGTTAAAATGCACGTACTGCCCACATTATAAAAGTTTAAAAATTATCTATTGGTTTTAATAATAGTAGTTTATGTGACTGCTACATAATGGAGGGCATTAATACTCGAGAGTGGGTTTATGAAACGAGCCGAAGACGAGTTTCATAATAATATCACTCGAGAGTTTTAATGCCTAATTATGTACAATTACATAAACTAGTTTATCTACACACATATATCATAAGCTCTTTTTGATGTGTTCAGGAACCGCATGTTCGACCGACATTGTGGCTCTGCATTTGTTTAGCTTGTTCTGTAGTCCCAACTTCACAGACAAAGTAGGGGCGGCACGCAGGCGGGCGTCAGCGTTCGAAATTTGAATGTCATAATGTGTAGAAAAATTACACATTATGGTCATAATGTGTAATTTTTCGGATAAGAAATGAGTTTTTACCAAGTAGTTTAACATTATGCTGGTCGTAACGTGCGGTTTTTGGACGCAGTAAAGAGGGTTTATGATACGTGTGTAGATAAAAAAATATATGACGTAATTCGATTATCATCGACTCCGTGGCCAAGCGTAAAAATAAAAATCTTTCCACCCTAGGGAGGGAATAGTTATTTTCATCCCCTTTATTCGAAAAGTGTCGTTTTGTTCCTCGATTACCGGGAGCAAAGTAGCTCTTTTCTCTCCTAGACTTTTTAGCCAGCGGGAATGAGATTTGAACTTGGAATATACTGCGTTCATAGAAATCGAACGCAAGTTGTATGAATTCTTGGCTTTACGTTACCGTTGGCACTACGGCACGGCGCGCCAACAAAAAAAAACCGGTCAAGTGCGAGTCTAAATGGCGCAAGAAGGGTTCCGTACCACCGTTCAATGGAAGCGATGGTGTGGAGTGAATAGTTTGGATTTTACACTGCAAAATATTGTTTACAAAGTTATTGGTGCGGTTACTTTCACACTCCATGTACGTAACCAGGTGCATCCATAAGTTTGTATGTGGTATCGAAACAATTTTTGTATGGGAGCCCCCTTAAATATTTCTTTTATCCTGTTTTTTAGTATTTGTTGTTATAGCGGCAACATAAATACATCATCTGTGAAAATTTCAACTGTCTAACTATCACGGTTCGTGAGATACAGCCTGGTGACAGACGGACGGACGGACAGCGGAGTCATAGTAATAGGGTCCCGTTTGGAACCCTTCGGGTACGGAACCCTAAAAACGGTGCGAATTACGTTCAGTTCATCTTTAAACATTATTGTTTGCATTAATACAAATGTTTATGAAAAATGAGTTGGGGATTGAAAATTAGTGAAAGTAGGTATCTTATTTAGTCCATAAACTATTAAAATAGAAGTGAATATTGTCATACCTGTTTACTCACAAAAAGCCCGGAAAATATAAATAAATCGACAACAATATCGGTCCCAGATAAAACGGTGACATTTTAAAAATTGCGCTAGTGTCAAATTAATATAAGTTTGTAATTGGTATTATACATTTTTGCGTTCATATGTGATTTTTTATGAATTAAACTTATTCATTTATTACTTTAAAGCGTCTTACTTATTTTCTCATAAAAGGAGATGAAAAGTTGAGTGAGCAAAATAATTTTTTCCTCGGGCAAAGTACTTTGAATTCTTCGCTTACTCATGAGTCTGTTAAAGAACCCCTCGCTGGTCGCTCGGGGGTATACTATAGAATCGCTCGTTTCGCTCTGAATTCAAAATAGCGCCCTCGCCGTAAAATATGATTTTGCCCCTTGTTAAACACACTACTATTGTGCAACAAGAGAGCAAAGTTGATTTTTGCTGCTAGTGCATGTTTTGGTTCCGTATGAGCGAAGGATTCTATTTTTTTTCGTATAGTTCCAATTGACATATAATATTTTTTATCTACACACGTATCATAAACCCTCTTTACTGCGTACAAAAACCGCACGTTACGATCAGCATAATGTTAAACTACTTGGTAAAAACTCATTTCTTATCTGAAAAATTACACATTATCACCATAATGTGTAATTCGAACGCCGACGCCCGCCTGCATGCCGCCCCTAGTTTGTCTGTGAAGTTGGTACTGACATTCAAATTTCGAACGCCGACGCCCGCCTGCGTGAAGTTGGTACTACAGAACAAGCTAAACAACTGCAGAGCCACAATGCGCCGGTCAAACATGCGGTTCCTGAACACATCAAAGACAGCTTATGATATGTGTGTATATAAACTAGTGTATGTAACTGTACATAATTAGGCATTAAAACTCTCGATTGATATTATTATGAAACTCGCCTTCGGCTCGTTTCATAAATTCACTCTCCAGTATTAATGCCCTCCATTATGTAGCATTCACATAAACTACTATTAACACAAACTTTTAAGAAAAATTATGTCTTCATAACATATATTTTTTCGGGATACGGAAAGTGCCACTTTTAAGATGAATAGCGCTTTTAGATGGGCATTTGGGGGTCTTAAGAGACTTGTTTTAATGTCCCTACCCCTGTGACGTACCAAATCATTGAAATATGTTCGCAAATTCGCGATACCCGTCATCTTCGTCGGTGGCGCAATTGGTTTGACGTCGGGTCCCCGATCTGTAGGGACTGGTATCTAACCCGAGTTCAGATATATAAATATTTTTTGTTTTATATTTTTACAGTTCTTCAGTTTTCTCGTAAGATGGTGTAGAACCCTTCGTGTTCGAGTCTGACCCGCACTTATCCTATTTTAATAAATATATAGATGTCATTTGAACGAACTTCAATTGCTGATGAATGATTGCACGGCTGCTTCAGATAGGAACAGCAGCTACGTGGTACCACAGATTCTAATGTAAATGATACCTATATGTATAATACTATAATTGTTACATACTGGAGCGAGGGCGGGTCGTGCTCCTAGTGTATTGTTGTAAATTGGACAGCAAGGTTGTGATTGTTTCTAGTCTAGAAACTGTTCTTATGAACCAATTTATGCCACCTACCACTCTACCACTGCGATCTTAATCCGATCTGCCACGAAACAATGTGGAGCCTTGTAAAGAAACGGGATTGTAGCGGTTAATCACCCGAAATTAATTTTCTCTAGTATTTTAATTTCCATTCCTTTTTTTCCCCAATTTTTCTTTTTACTATGCGGAAATTTTCTCATAACATTTTTGCCCCATGCTCATAAATTCTTAGTCGATTTCCATACCGAATGATATTTTAACCAGTCCATTATATTGCCAGTCACTTTTCTCGTCATTGGTTGTAACTTAAAAAAAAAACATTGTATTAAAGAAAGGATATTTATTATTTCCTATATGTATTTAAACATTTTTTTCTGCCTTGCATATAACATAACATAACTTAAAAATAACTCCCAAAGATTTATTTCCACTTACACTAAGTAATCGTAACATTTTGTTTATTCAGTATATTCAGGAAATATGTTAGTTTTTTAATTAAATTTCAGAACTTATGGTAGGTAGATACATTTTTCCAGTGTGGTGATTCCTTGTAAAGAATTGTTAACGATCTGTTGTATTTTACTATCCATTGCGGTATATTTCCTGTTTCTTTTGCGGCAAATATCTGGTCGCAACCCAATACATAAATGATTAAAGTTGTTTGCTAAGGCTTCTTCCTTTAGCTAAAAAAAAGTATGTTTATATTTTTGTTAACTCTTTTGTTAATCGATTTAAGCCAGCTTTCCACTACGTTGTTCGTGCGGTGGCGGTGCTCATATCACGACATTATGTGTACCATCTCAAATCTAATCCACTGCTTTGACATATAGATATTAAACGCTTCTATGTTTTTACCTTCAGGTGCCGCTGCCTTTACAACGAGCCATCCCTCGTGGATTTGTAATGGTGGCAGGTGTGCTAATGCTACACATTTTGCGACATGTCTAAATCCATCCCGAGTCGTAGTAATTTCAAGTTTATTTGCTCTTTTGTAGAGAGCCTGGGCATAGTGAAAGTAACATCCGCTGACCGTTACCGTGGGGTATACCGTTTTCAATGCATTCATTGCTGCGGTTTCAAAATCTATTTTCATAAGTACTGGTTGAAAGTTAGGAATGTTTTGCTTGATACAATTCAACAACCGTTCGTAGGTTTGTTGTTGCTTATTCGGTAGTAACGCATATATTCACGGGATAACTCTAGTGCGATCATCATCTGAGCCTATATCACCACGGTGCATGCACCGTGTATAATTGTTTGAACGGAGAGGGTACCACTTTAAAGGCTCCATCAGCAAAAAAAGTCTTTCTGGCTGCAATCCACTGCTTACATTCGTTAGTAACAAAAATTAAAATGTCATCATCCTGAGCGCACAGAAAATTGTCAGATAAGTTTTCAGGTAATGTCACTTCGGCACAAGTTTGGAAAGACGATGTTTTAGCCGATGACCGGCGTGCATCATATAGTGAACTTTTAACACAATGGAAAGGCTGTAATTTATCTGCGTACTCCTCGGTCATAAGTGATCTCATTTGCTCTTTATAGAGCATAGGAATAGGTCTATAATCTTTTTGAACCTTTTCTTTTAAATCGATCATTTTCTTCTCGATGTCAATCTCTTCGAAATCCGGCACACAACTATGGTTTGCATCTCTTATAATATTTCTTTCTTCTACGTCCAATACAACAAACCCCTTGCAGTTTTGTTTTAAGTGACATTCCCATACAGAAGTACCTTTTTTGTTAACTCTTTTCAAAAGATGTCTGTATCCGGCTCGTATCAAAACCCGGCCTCCGTGAGTACTTTTAATGAAATTGAACTTTCACCAACCTTAGGAACAACCTGGAGATTCTTCACTGGGTTCCATCATTTTAGTTATAAAATCTCGTTAAAGTAAATTATTCATACGACTACACGGATATTTCCTCGGTGACAAGCTCCTAGTTGATAGTATATTGTTTGATACTGTCACAGTCATTGAAAAGCAATAGTACCTCTTCAGTATTTATTGACATTGTAATCTAAAGAGGTTTCACTACCATTGGACAATCGGTATTCAGAAGAAAACCAACGAGTAGATAAGGTCCTATTTAACGATAATTTAATAGACTGACAATATAATGGACTGGTTAAAATATCATTCGGTATGGAAATGGACTAAGAATTTATGAGCATGGGGCAAAAATGTTATGAGAAAATTTCCGCATAGTAAAAAGAAAAATTGGGGAAAAAAAGGAATGGAAATTAAAATACTAGAGAAAATTAATTTCGGGTGATTAACCGCTACAGTCAGAAACGGGTAGCGGATAAAAACGTGGGCCAAGATCCAAAAGAAATTGTACGCCTAACAGATGAAAAAAAAAATGCCGTTACATTGTCGTTGTTTCTGAATATTATTGTCGTTGTTATCAGCATCGCAAAGTAATAAAATAAAATGCAAATCGTGCAAAAATACAAATCGATATCAAATTTTTATATTCGCTGGGAAGTAATTTTAGACTTTATTAATGTTCTTAGTTGTGTGAGAAATTATAAAGCTAAATTATTTATACATAAATCCTGTAGTCAATTTTCTTAAAATTATGAGTCTTCTGATACCAAGAATATTGTTATATACCTAGATTGATCTATTAAATTAAGCGTGGAACTAGTGTGCGTTCTCAGAGGTCAATCATCCAACTGTTTGATTCATTGAGGTCCGGATGCACTACCGACAACTCAGACTGAGATCACCAGTACGACAGCTAAGCGGTACTTTTTTGAGTAGCAGTCTGTGGACTTTGCAATTTATGTTAATGTGAGTTAGCATTTCTGCAAACAAAAATCGTATTGCGCATACCGCAATGCTTATAACACTGCAGCTGTTGTAGAATTCAATCACAGATGCCTGTAGCCAATTTTGTTGGCGCCTGAATGCTGAAGGGGTAGCGGCGCATGGGTACTATTAAGAACTATTGTCTAACAGAAAAGTAATGAACAGTGAATACATTTTTCACCTTACGCCCGTGTGACGGTAGCGAAACGGCTGAGCCACATAATTTGACTTAGGTGTAAACTTCGCTAGAGTTAGAAGCTTGGCTCTTTATGAGATCTGTGGCTCAAGCAGGAATAATTACCGGAGTGAAAAAGTGTTCGAGTTCAGATAAAATGAACCTTATGTAATTCCACATAAGAGTCAATGACAGTTCGATTCGCATACTTTTTCGACACGTAATTATTCCTGCTTCCTACACTGATATCTTTATGACAGTGCGATCCATATGGTCTCGTCTTGGCAACATTTTACATGAAAATGTGTTTGGTGGGATAGCTATTTCTCAAACATGTGCGGAAATTTTCATATTACGTCCGGAAATACAATACGTAAATATCAAATTTACATCCAATGACTCTAATCTGAATTATAAAAAAAGAAAAGTGCCAGAAATATAACTATTTTATTGAATAAATTATAATGCGTTCTAATGAGAGTGAAATCGAGATTAGATGTGCTTCGCTAAATATTGGCCATGGAAAATTTGTTACCAAAGAAGTCCAGAGAAAGGCATACCAAAGCTTAAGAGACTTTCATGTCCTGGAGAGTTGAAATTTTTTTTTATAGAAATTTCATTTATTTCCTTGTTTTTTTTTAGAAAAGCCCCATACATGCCTCGGCTATGGCAATTGCCAAACTCAATACTCGTCCTGCAATTGCCGACTTTTCCCGCCGCGCCATGGCAATAATGTACTACTTAAGCTACTAGTCCGGAAAGTAGATGAGAGTGACAATTTTATTCACTAGTTTATTTTAAATACATGCGCGCTGAACATAAACTACATTCTGCGCCACCACTCATGAATAGTGACAAATGGAAGAAAAAATGATGAACGAGGGTCATGCCAAAATAAATTATATACTCATTGCTCATTTGATTGATACTGGCCAGTTATACACCATCGTAAAGGCTGATTAACCTCTTTAATACCATCGGCAATAGATAACGCCAATTTCCGTTATAGGTTTTAAATTTTATTAGCATGGCATAGTAGCACAAAGGGCAATGGAGCGTGCCACGCGCGGAATCTCCCTTCTCGACCGAATACTCAACGTGGAGATAGTGAATAACGTCGGTAAGCGGATCGCGAGGTTAACCCCTTATAATGCATGGCCTTACCCGAAATGCATCGCGATTTTCAACCTTATTTCTTGGTAATAAAGTTTAAAACCTATGAAACCATATATGGGTTAGTTAGTATACGGTAAGGTAAAGTGGAGATGGGCGGGACACTTGGCCAGGAGGGAAGACGGAAGGTGGAGAAAAGCAGTGACGGAATGGTGGCCAAGGGACGCAACTCGACCAAGAGGCAGACCACCCGCCCGGTGGTCGGACGATCTTACCTACTTTGCTGGGCGCCAGTGGATGAGGCTGGGAGGATGCAGGACCGCGTCAAGTGGCGTGCTGAAGAGGTGGCCTATCCTCCTGCAGCCCAGGAAATAATTTGGAACTACTAAATAATGGCCCGAGTGTCCTTTATAAATGACATTATTTCCAATGTGATAAACGCCCAAGACTTAAGTCGTCTTTTTTTTTCTATTAAGTAGGGTAGGATTTTTTTAAACATTTTTTTGGAAATGTATTTACATTATAGAGTAGGTTTTAAGCATTATTTATTCGAAAATAGTATGTCCCTTTTAATGGACACTGGGCGTTTATTATTTCACTAGCTAAAAAAACAGTGTCCGTTATAAGAGACATTGGGCGTTTATTTTGTAAAAAAGCAAGCTATTTTTGAATCAACTTTTATTAAATTTAGGTGTATGATATTAACAAAGATATTAGACATATTTTCTTAATAAACTAAATCACAATTCGAGAGATCACTCTTAGGAAGGTAATAATTCTGACTCTTAGGAATCTAAGGAATAACCATGCCATTAGCTAATCTTTATGAAACTTAACATAACAATTGCTTTTCCTTGTAAGGCACAATCGTACACCACAACTTGAGCACTGAAAGTAAGTCTTATTTTTATGACAAGCTCTGCACCTGCCTTGCACATCGCTTAATATTGGCAAATGTTTGGCTTGGGCTGTTCTTTGTATTTTCGGTGGGACGGTAAGGTAAGCTTTGGTCTCGGGTGTAATTTCCAAGTCTAGTACCTCTGCCGCGAAAACCTGAACGTGACCTTCTAGTGCCAGCAATACGACCTCGAAGTAGGGATCGTCCTCGGGAGGTAGTGAATGTAGGAGCATATTCAATTTCCTCTTGATCTTCATCGGAATCAGATGAAGATGAGCTGCTGATTTCACTATCTTGTACATTATACTCAGTGTCATCAATATCGTCGTCACTTGGAATAAAATCCTCAGTTTCAGAATGTTCTAAGATGTCCGATATATCTCTATCATTTAAACCTGCAAAAAATTCAAAGAATTACCTGATATCAGCCCGATGTCATTATAAAGGGACACGAGTAAATGACCTCTGTATATAAGAGCGGCCCAGTGTCCTTTTAAAAGAACAACCCACTTTTTAAAATCAACTATAACTTTTATTTTTGAAATAAAAGTATTTTCCATAACTACAGTCACCAAGGTATTGATATTAGTAATAGTTTTAATCAAAACCATAACGAAATAAGAGATTAAAATGGATTTAACATACCACCTCTTCGTGCCTGCGCCATGATCACCAATTTTTTCTCATCTGTCAAATTCCTCTTTGACGTTTCTTGTCTATGATCACAGGCTGACAACATAGCAACAAAAATAGCAAAACACGATGGCGGTAGCGCGCGAAATTTAAACATTGTTTTAGCCTAAAGTTGATGTCCGTTTAAAGGGGCATTCGGCGTATATTTTACAGAAAGTTTTAGCAGTCCTGGGCGGATATAGAGTATATGTGTGTGTCTTTTAAAACGTACATTGGGCTGCAGGAGGCTATAGCAGGGGGATCTCACTCAGAGGTTTGGCTGGCCGACCCGGAGTTCGGGATTTCACTTAGGTTGCCGCTCGCTTGGCTCGCAGTCGTATCGCGAGATGTCAGAGTTAAAGAAGCTCTCAGGCGAAGTGATGCGGCGGAATCTAGCCTGCACGGGCGGGTAACCGATTCTGTAGGTGATTAGCGATTATTGAACGTAGCGCAGGTGCAAGTTACATCGCGCTTTATTGCCGCGCAGCGGTTGTTATAGTCTCTGAGGAGTGATCTTTCTTTACGTAGTACTATAAAGTATTCTTTGCCTATACTCAACAGTGGGTGCGGGTGCGGGAGGCTGAATAGATATAGATGGCATAAGGTTCAACATCGCGACCCGTCCCAACTACCCTTGGTTTTTGAGAGGTTAAATTGCTATCAATTTAAAAATGGAATACTCCTGAAATCTGTGTTTTTTTTTCTGATTGAATCTGGCGGGATTTTGCGGTTACAATGGAACTTAGTCGACGAGATTTTCGAGTTATGATTTATTATGACTAAAAAAAGGTTTAAAGCCCCAATAATGTTTTGAACTTTTAACCACGACTTTTGGTGAGTCTGCTTGTTCTCGTGCAACTGTCTCTTATTGGTTTGCTGCATTTAAAATATTGCGGGAGAGCTTTGAAGATGAGGCGAAGTCGGGGCGACCGCCAACCGCAGTTACTCAAGAAAATGTGCAAGCCGTGGAAAAAAATATCCGTGAGAACCGATGAATTACATAAGTAGAGCTTGAGCGAGATCTAGGTATTGGTTACCAGCACTGCAAACCATAATTCATTGACAACTCTCTCTCCATAAGCGTTGTTCGAGATGGGTGCCGCATAAACTCAATGATTTGCAGAAAGAACGCCGCGTGGATTGGTGTAAATTTATGATAAATAAATTCGACGTTGGCGAGAAGAAAACTGTATATGATATACTGACAGGTGATGAAACATCGTGGTATAACTACGATCCTGAAATAAAGCGATAGTCAACGGTATGGTGCTTTGAAGATGTACCGACTCCAACATAATCACAGGAAAATCTATTGCTAGTAAGAGCAGTCTAGTGCACAATAAGTTAAATAACTACCTACTAACTAATCCGCCAGATTCTCCTGACCTGGCACCCTGTGATTTTTACCTGTTTCAGAAAATTAAAGAAAAATTAAAAGTAAATCGTTTTGAAACCAAAAAAGATGCCCTGGCAGCCTATAATTATGAAATTTATGTGGTACCCAAAGGGTCATTTAAATTTTCCAAGTGGTTTAGCCGGATGAAAAATAAAGAATAAACTTTGAAGTTATTGAATATCTTATTTCTTTTGGCATGACCCTCGTAAAACTTAGAGCGACGGCTGTTAGCTCGTTTTTTTGCGCGTGGGTACAGTACGATTATTTAAACTTTACCGCTCGACACTTCTCGGGTTATTTTTTTTGTCGTAAATTAATCAACTGTTTTCAGATTTTTCTCTTAATTTACTCTTCATGATACACCTCTGTGCCAAATTTCAAGTTTCCAGGACATCTTGATTACTTTCAGCGACTAAAACCGAGAAGTGTCGAGCGGTAAAGTTAAAGTAATCGTACTGTACGCCAGCTCGAAAATGTTTTGTATAAGTTCCTATCTAACACTCGTTTTTATTACAAACATAAACTCCCTAAGACTCTCATTTTAATTTCTCGTAACTCGCTTTCGAGATTAAAGTTTTTTTTCGACGTGACAGCGATTTTTGCTGTTCCGAAGGGATTGACATCTCGTTGTCGTTTCAAGATTCAAAACGAACGCTGCTATTTATGGCCTGTGTCTGTTTATTTGTTTGCAGGGCTATGCGCTGCTATACAACCCGTTCGACCAGTTCTTCTCGCGGTACTTGTACCGGCGCGTGCGTCACTGCTTCAACCGACCTATCACGTCGGCGCCAGGCGCTGAGGTGACGCTGAGAGAGCGCTACTCTACAGACTACAACTGGAGCTTCAAGTAAGTTCCACTCATTTTTACTTAGCCTTGGCAAACACGGACCAGAAAACGTCGCCACAAAACACATATTATAAGGTCTCGCTGAACATGGTAAACGCTGGTGGCCGCCACAGGCTATAGTTGTCGTCAAACTTCTTGAACATCGACCTTGATGGCGCAAGCGAGATAAAGGCGTCTCTTTGGCAGTGTTTGAGAGAGTGAGAGTGTTCCCCCACTACGTCAAATCATGCTCAAGAAGTTTGACGACAACTATACCAAAAGTCACACGTGCGATTAACCCATCCCTTACTCCCTTCGCTTCAGTCGATCCGGGCGAAGTCGTTTATGAGCCTGCAAGCAACGGGCTAAAAAAGAAGCGTAAGTTAATAGTCCGTGTGCGGCGACGCTTACTCTAGCCCAATCTCCGCTGGGGAGCAAAATACCGAAGCGAAGCGACGCAACTCCAATCACGCTCACGCCTTTTTCCCGGACAAGGGGTAGGCACACTGAAAAAAATGTTTATTTACCAGTAACCAAAAGTTTTGTTACTAGTAAGCCCTAATTTAAAGACTTGCGAACTATGACTCACTAATAACAAAACCAGGTTCATTTAGTTGTGTTGAGATACTTGGAGCTTAACTATTTTTGTTAAAATTAACTTCACCGTTTTACTTTTTCTAAGCTAACTGTTTAATGTTAACAAAACTGTTTCGTTATCATCAAAGTTTCAGTTAGGTTATTAGTAACCATATGTTTGATTACAGGCTACAATGTGTTTGTCAGTATGTAACAAATTTGTTTGGTTATTTTTTCCAAAATTTCAGTTAGTTAATTGGTAGTCAAATTTTTGGTTGCAGAAAACATCAAGAACTTCTTGATATATCATTTGGCTGATCTTGGAACACTGTAACTAAGTTGAAGTTAAATAAAACAACCAACTTTTCACTTGTCACTTGATCTGGTATAATTGTACAATGTTACACAAAATGTTTTTGGTTTATATACATTTCTCGGTAACAAAACCATATCGCGATCTAAAATACATGCTACGCCATCTATCGAACTAAACGTAAAACTTTCCCCGATACATTGATTTTGCATAGAACAGTCAAACAAACTGTTTGGTTATTACCAAAATTACCAGTTCGGTAATTGGTAACCAAAACAATAGAGGTGTAATTTTAAGCAACTTGTAATATTTTAGTGTATCTCTCAGAACAAGAAACCGAAAAAAAAAACCAGAAAAACACCCATGCGATTCGTTATGGCACCGATTTTCTTATCTTTTTCGACCTTAAATTTCTATAATTATCTCATTGACAGGCCGTTGGGTTAAGTGTAAAACTACTTCAGTTAAATTTGAGAAATTCTTAGATAGTTGCAAGCATATCAGTTTAATTGAAAATAAATGAATGATATGAATTACGACAAACAAACTTGATTCTAAATAGTAATCAAAAGTTTTGTAGATGGTTGATAAGTGTAGATTGATAGATATCAAATTAACGAATTGGTAAAAACAACTTAGTGCGTTGGCTATTAGTAAGCTTAGAGCATTGTTATTTGTAGGCACAACGTTTTGTTGCTGCAACAACGCCAGTTTGTCTTAGTTAATTATGTTATAAGTAACAAAAAATTGTGTTAATGCATACCAAATAAAATATTACAAAACAAGTTTTGGATTCGTAACCAAACTACTTCCTTAAATTTATTAAGATGTTGTTTACTTACAACAAAAGTCTAACCTAACTAAACTGGTTCGGTTAATCCTTTTTATCAGTGCAGAGCCTAAAGACCTAAACTTGCTACGATCCTGGCATAAATCTCTTCAAATAATATATCGTATTGGCATAGTGAAGTTTTTGTTTTGTGTGCACGTTGCTCGTAAACCTTAAATAACAATGAATTTGATGTCAACTAGCTGATCCGACAGAGTCGTTCTGTCATCGGTATTGGACTGCGGCAGTCCCACAGCAGAACTTTCTCCATCGCGCAGCTGTCAAACGTAAGGTCCGGTACCACGCCATCCATTGAAGCCAAAGTCAAAGTCAAATTTATTTATTACAGTAGATATTTACATATACTTAGCAAACGTCGTTTTTTCCCTCTTCTCTACATTGGACCACTGAAACTGTAGAAACTCCCACAGATTGATTTTTAGACCTCTTTTAAAAATTGCTTGTGCTTAACTAATACAAATATCACAATATTAATAAGCAATAATGAATAATTACAAAATTATTAACAGCAAGGACTGTGTTGAGCTAGATTAACCCCATACAGTCCTATCATTTAAGTAATCTTGAACATTGTAATATCCCTTTTTCGACAAAGTCGCTTTAACATTCTTTTTAAATAGCTCAAATGGCAATTTCAAAATCTCCAGAGATCTCGAAGGATTAAGCCTGGACAACCCTAAATAATATTTTTCCTTGATTGAATAACACAAAAATTATGTATATTTCCTTGCTGTATCTTCCCTTAGGTTCACAGACGCCGAGCACACATGCATAAACCTGGGCTCGTACAACTACCTCGGCTTCGCGTCGGGCTCGGGCGAGTGCGCGGAGGCGGCGGCGGCGGCGGCGCGTCGGTACGGGCTGGCCATGTGCTCGCCACGGGCTGAGCTGGGCTCGTGTGCAGTGCTCGAGGAGCTGGAAGCTACGACAGCAGAGTTCCTGGGGACTGAGGTGAGGGAATGTTCTAGAACTGTAGAACGATTCAGCGGGGAGTTACCGCCTTGACTCTGGCCCTAATCTAGAGATGTAGAAGTCGATAAGAGACTTCCGTCTCCGTTGATATAATAAGAAAAGTTAAGTGGCTAAGCAGTATCTTACCTGTATTCCAGGCGGCGATAGTCTTCGGCATGGGCTTCGCGACCAACTCTCTCGGCCTGCCCGGTCTACTGGGCCCCGAGGACCTCGTACTCAGTGACGAGAGCAACCACGCGTCCCTGATCCTCGGGCTGCGGCTGTCGCGGGTGACGTCACGCGTGTTCCGGCACAACGACGTCGCGCACCTGGAGCGGCTGGCGCGGCAGGCGGTCGCCGAGGGCACGTGGCGGAAGATCGTCGTGGTGAGTTGGGTGACCTGCTGCATACTCTGCATGCGTCATGCTGCATGTGCGGGCAGCGGCTGTCTCACGCGTTTCCTAGGGCACGTGGCGGACGATCGTCCTGGTGAGTTGCGTGACCTGCTGCATACTCTGCATGCGGCATGCTGCATGTGCGGGCAGCGGCTGTCTCACGCGTGTCCTAGGGCACGTGGCGGACTATCGTCCTGGTGAGTTGCGTGACTTGCTGCATACTCTGCATGCTGCATGTGCGGGCAGCGGCTGTCTCACGCGTGTCCTAGGGCACGTGGCGGACGATCGTCCTGGTGAGTTGCGTGACCTGCTGCATACTCTGCATGCGGCATGTGCGGGCAGCGGCTGTCTCACGCGTGTCCTAGGGCACGTGGCGGACGATCGTCCTGGTGAGTTGCGTGACCTGCTGCATACTCTGCATGCGGCATGCTGCATGTGCGGGCAGCGGCTGTCTCACGCGTGTCCTAGGGCACGTGGCGGACGATCGTCCTGGTGAGTTGCGTGACCTGCTGCATACTCTGCATGCTGCATGTGCGGGCGGCTCACAAGTGTCGCCGAGGGTACGTGGAGCAAGATCATCGTGGTGAGTCGTGCGATCTGCTGCATGCTGCAGGCTGCTTAATGCTCTAGATGCTGGCCGTATAAGAAAAAAAAACGCTCAAATGCGATTCGGACTCGCACCCGAAAAGTTCCGTAACATCATACAGGAAAACGGCTCTTGTTCATTATTTATTGCTTTAGCGGCAACAGAAAGACCCATTCTGTTCCAATGTTAACCCCACCTATTACGGTCCATGAGATACAGCTCGGTGACGGAAAGACAGACGTACAGACGGACGCACAGCGGATGCTTAGTAACAGGATCCCGTATGGCACCCTTCGGGTACGCAACCCATAAAAGGAGGAAATGCTATTTTAAGTTTAATAACCTACTATATGGTTGAGGCCGGTAATGCCCAAAAGTATCTAAGTTGCCGCCTGGAGACAAGAGAGAGAGACCTCGCTCAGGCTCCAAGAAACCTTTCCACATCCATTATCTTGATTACCTACCGAAGGCTCAATTGTGATCAATTGATTCTTAACTATATTAGTCAATCATTATGCTTTACCTACCATTAGTGGGGTCGGTCAAGCCCCTCCCCAAACGAGAATCCAGGACCCGCCACTGACAGCCGACGAGTCTAACGATCTCCATGTGGCAACTCGCCAGGTAGTGGAGGGCGTGTACAGCATGGAGGGCTCCATCGTGCCGCTGCCCGCGATCCTGGCGCTGCGCCGCCGGTACCGCCTGTACGTGTACCTCGACGAGGCGCACAGCATCGGCGCGCTGGGCCCGCGCGGTCGCGGCGTCACGGACTACTACGGAGTCGACCCCAAGGAGGTGGACATACTGATGGGCACCTTCACGAAGAGCTTCGGCGCGGCCGGTGGCTATATTGCTGGTGAGTGAATGGACGGATTACATCTTTTGGATTGCCTTTCAATAGCTTTGTACGTCAGTCGGAACTGCTGTCCTTGAATTCCAAAAGTTCCGTTTTTTTGCATTGGTTTTGAGTTTCATTATTTGATTTGACTACTATCCGTCGTTTTTTTACTTTTTCCGCAGACGGAAAAAAAAGACCCTCTACAACAATAGTAATATTGTTGTAGAGGGTGGAATGGAAAGTGAACAGTAGATGGACGACAGGGTTTGAGGGCCCTTAGTCGAGGTCCTAAACAGACTAGTTAATTTATTGCACTTTTGGCCGAGACATAACATATTTATTTTCACGACTACTGCGAGGTTTGGACGTCTTCCGCAATTGACAACACACTTCACGCACGCTTTTATGATACGGCATGAAGGGCCATCTGTTGACATCCGAAAGACCAATAACAAAACAAGCCAACAATGTTTGTCTGTCCTTCGAACAGGCTAGAAACTATCAGTAACATTTCCTGTTGCAGTCCTGTTGAACAATTCATTGTTTTAGGGCCCACAGTAGATCGAGCCCATACAAGAGGTGGGAAATTGGATCTTTAAAAACTAAAGTGCGATTTTTTTTGATTTTTTTTTAATTGCCAATGTATGGGATACAGAAAAATAATTAAGACCATACCATTGTTCTACGTTGGCCGACACAGTTTTCTACAGAAGCGGTGTCGGATACATTCTAGTATTTGTTTACAATTGTCAATTTACTTTCAAGATAAATCATCTTTATAGACTGAGTTTGTTTGATATGGTACCCATAGTTCCCTCCTTGTTTCCGATTGCAGTTTTTAACAATAATATTATATAAATTATTTGCTATTTCTCATTCTTTGACACTTGGTGCGCCTAGCGCCCCCTCTGAGAAATATGATCTGTGTAAATATATACCATGTTAGTTTCAGAAAGAATGTAGGTACTTAGCAAAATATGGGTTGTAAAGAACTAACAATGGTATAAAATGTAGTAAAATAATATGGTTTATTTACGGACGACACAGATCTAGCAATATATTCGTTATTAATATACAAAATAAACACAATCGCAATTAAAATTCTTCTAAATAGACGACCTCTGTGGCGCAGCGGTTGCGGCCATGCGAGAGGTTAAGAAAACAAAACCCCAGGTCTTGTATGTTTATATGTGTGTGACGCAGTGGCGATTTTCAGGGGAGGTAAAATAGGCTGCTCCTCACCTAAATAACACCCGACTCTCACTATGCACGCTACCATCTACATCATAATATATAAACTTAGTGTACGGTACAGTAATTTTCTATCAATTAATTTATTTATAATTTTAATTAATTTATAATTTTCTATTAATTATAACTTAAAATATAAAATATATAATTTTCTATTATTTTCCCGCGACCATCGCTGCGTCGCAGAACCTTTTTTATCTTATTGCCCGCGGCGCGATCGTCCGTCCATAGCAATAGCACACAATTTGCTTTGATTTGTTTTTGCAAAAGTGTTTTTTTTTATTTGAGGTCAAAGAAGTAAACAAAGAAACGTCAATGTCAAAATGACATTCCAGTTGAAATCATTTTTTGTTGTTGTTATGTTTCAGAAACAAGGCAAACACAGATTGTGCTCATCACACACATGTGTCCCTTGTTCCTTGGAGATAACTATGGTCAGGTAACTGGTTATCTGTGAAGATTTTGTTTCCTTAGAGCAGATAACTCTATTTTTTTAAAGTTATCTGCGAAGAAAATCTATTCCTCGGAGGTAATTAGTTATCTCCGAGTAATAGATTTTCGTTATAGATAACTGGTAAAAAATACAGTTATCTGCGAGGCAAAACAAATCCTTGGAGATAACTAGCTATCTCCTAGCAATAGAATTTCTTCGCGGATAACTGTTAAAAAAAACAGTTATCTGCAGCTATCTCTAAGGAAAAAAAATCTTCACAGATAACCAGTTATCTGACCATAGTTATCTCCAAGGAACAAGGGAAATGTTTGCCCTGGGCGGGGTTCGAACCCGCCTACGGAGCCATCAATATCGTTATCGGCGTAATTTAAGCTTCCTTGAAAATTATCTAGCTGTTTGTTAAAACCGCATAAAAATCGGTTGCGTGTTTAAGGAGTTAGAAGATATACAGACAGACAGACGCGGAGACAAGATAAGATAAGCTAGTATAAAATCCTTATCCTTACATAGTATAAAGTTAATAAATGAATATCATTATTCATAACATAACAAAACCGACGTTGTTTTGTATTGTAATGTATTGTTATAATGTTCTTATAAATAATGATATTCATTTATTTACTTTATATTATGTAAGGATAAGGATTTTATACTATGTAAAGATAAGGATAAATAAAACAACAATTTTATTCACTATTTATTACTATCCTCAGATTCCGAGTTTGTTAAATTTATTAAAAATTGTTCAATTAGGAGATTGCTCAAAGAGGAGTTGGCACATTTTGTCCTCCACTTTTAATGCAGTCATTTCACTTTTTCGGTGTCACATTTTGTAATCCCTCATGAAATAGGGCTGTTACTTCTGCCAGTTTGAATGTTTTGTTATTCCTCCCGACATGACCCTTTACCTGTGCCCAGGGGCCTATGGGGCCTATTCAATTCACAGTGATAGGAGGGGCAGTCGGAGGATGGTGATACAATGTTCAGCATCCAATACGTCTACAACTTGCTTTTGATACAAGTGGGTTTCTCTTCACAATTTCCGGCAATTGTTGTGTCAAAGTGGGCATAAGTCCACTTTCCGTGAATGATACGGTGCGTTATCTATAACCAACACTGAATTTGGTTTAAATTGGATAAAATACCGTTCAACCACTCCCCATAAGACTCGCATTCGGGATATCAGACAGATGCCGAAAAACAGAATGACAACCAGATTAGATTGCAAACTGGCGTCCGCGTGACTTTTTATTTTGCTTTGGCAGATTCGTTTCATATACGTTCAAACAAGAAAAATAATAAAAAGGTTACGAACCCCTATAGTATTGCAAGTACCATATTTTGTCGCTGGAAAGAACTGTTTTCCTGTAAATAAAAAGTTCAAGTTCAAGTTCAAAGATTTTTATTTATAAAAAAACACAATTTGAAACTTAATGAACGTCTTAACATAATCAAGCAAGCATAAACATTAGGTAGGTACCTAATTATATAGGGTGCAATTAACTGGTTTAATGCCAGATAGGCCTGTGTGTACAAAATGTGCTTTATACATTTCTTTATCGAGCTTCAGTTAAGTTTTGTATTTTTTGCGGAATTTTATTGTAGACGCGTATACAGTGTCACATAAAATAACTACTGATCTGAACATTGGAAAAGAAAGCTTATCTTTATTTCTACTTTGCACATTGTGGTGGCTATCAATAGTTTTAAAGCTAGTGATATTTTTCCTCACATACATTATGTTTTCATAGTTATATTGACTTGCAAATGTTAGGATGTTGCTTTCTTTGAAGATATCTCTCGGAGACACTATTACCTGAGTTTTTACTGGCATGCCCCAGAGATCCTCGGATTTTTTCAAATTTAACTATTTAATGCTTTAATTATGCCATAGGGCTCAATATATGCGAATGAGAAATCTTTTTCACTTTAGAACATTGTCTTTCAAAAATCATCGATAGAAGTTATTAGTTTATCTTCAATCTCAAAATAAAAAGCTACTATGGTCTCCTGATTTTCTTTTACCTGCTTCTCTATTTATGATATTCCAAATTATTTTAGATTCGATGTAAGAATCTTCGTTTTTATGTGTTCGCACTTAGCTTTGTGGCAGTCGGCCTTAAATATTTTTGAATATAATTTTACATGTTTAATAAAAATTGGGTCATGTGTAGATGTTTTTTTGCCTAAAAGTGCATAAAGTGTATCCCTACTTTTACGGATTCCTTTTGTTGCCCATTTTCTAAACCCTACTTTACTATCTCTATTTGTAAGTTTATATATATAAATTGTATTCAAAGCTATCTGAAAGTTTCTTGAATTAGTCCGTATAGTGATCATTCGCTTTTTGAGTATTGTTTTGAGTAGGTAAGCTACTTTGTAAATCTTGTTTAAAAGTTTTTTTTTGTTGTGATCGGCCTACAAAAATGTATGTTACATCTATTTACAAATCTGTCTAAATGAGTATTATTAGTTGTCTCAGAAGTTTTAAAACATAGATGAAAAAAAAAATAAAAAAAAATAAGGGAAAAGGCGTGACTCTATGTTCTTGCTCATTTTTCGGACTAATTAATGGCATCTAATTTCATAGGCTCATTGCAGATGGTGTTGGTGTAGTCGGAGGCTGTCTATCTGTCAAAGTTGGCAAATTCTAGTTACTTCTTCTTTTAATGTAGACACATTAATATAAATATGGACACGCTGCATTATTCTGCGAAGTGGAAGTTCGGATGGATCAGGGGAAAGTTAATGGAAGGGAAGATGTTATATTTGTAGAAAATAGATTTATCAGCGCTCATAACATCAACGACATTAAACAGAGCTAAACAATATAGACTGGAAAAAAATAGTAAGAACTGCAAAAAAGATAGCGATTCAATCTGACAATTCAGACACAATCAACGCAAAAAACTCAGCAAAGCATATATGGAACGTAGTGAATAAACACCGAAGTAAATAAGTATATTATTATATAAGAGAAATAATTAAACAAAAAATTGACAACATATATTAATTGATGAGTCCCAACAAATAGTTGATGTTTTTTTCAGAAAAAAATGATAACAGTAGTGGACTGACTATGGGAAACAGGGAACTAGCACTTAGGTTTTTAGAGAGGGATGTTATAAGAACAGAAGGACGCGGGGAGAAAGTGAACCCTAGGCTTTAGAAAGGAGTTAGGTAAGGTGAGACCGCTCCGTGGTGTAAATGGGTTTCATGCTTGCTTCTCACACAGGAGATGCAGGTTCGATTTCTGACCATGTACCAATGAGATAATTAATTAATCTTAAGTACATTATACGGACGTTCTAATGGTGATGGAAAACATCGTAAGGAAATCTTCATTACTCCATCTCCATAGCTGAGCCGATGGGCTAGCCCCCTGTCACGCAAAATGGAGTATTGAATAACTGGCTCAAATTGGGCACAATTGTGCCTCTGAAACCCCGTATGGGAAGAGGCGTGACGCTATGTAATATTATGTCAGGTAAAGACACAGAAAAGTATCTGCAAAGAGTACCGCAAAGAGTTTCATTCATCTGATAATCGGTCGAAACGGGATGTGACGTCAGACGCTCCGGCCGCGGCCGTGGCAAATTTGAATTTCCTGTCCTTATTTTGCAATTTTAATACAATATTTTAGAGAATGAAATGGAGACTTAATAATAAAAGTATATCATAGATAGGTGGTAAGGACATTTCAGCCAAATTTAAACCACATGCGCGTTTTGACTTTGTCACAACCGTTTTTTTATTTGGTCGGCGTTTCGAAACAAATAGAACATAGTGATTATTTACTATGTGCTGAAAACGCTAATATGTATAAAAAAAAACTTGCGCACCAACTTATGTATTAATTTGGTCCGGGTTTAAATATCTAATTCTTGGTGATTGGAGCTGTCAATTAGAAAGTAGTGAAAGTGATTATTTATACTGTACTGGCAACACAAATTTAAAAGTTACTTTGCCTCCCTAGGGAGCGAATAATAACTGCTCGATACGCTCTCTCACTGGATGCCGATGCGTAAATGTCGACGCTTATCGTTTGAAAACCAAGCCCGCTAAGCCCCGCCCGTCTTGCCCTGTCCCGCAGGCTCGCAGGCTCTAGTGTCGTGGGTGCGCGCGCACGGGCACGCGCACAGCTACGCGCACGCCATGGCGCCGCCGGTCGCGCAGCAGACCCTCTCCTCCATGCGCGCCATCCTCGCCGGCCCGGGCGCAGAGAGAGTGCGCACGCTGCGGGACAACACGCACCACTTCCGGAGGAGGTGAGTCACATTCGGATTACAACTACAACAAAAAATTACAAAAAAAAAACTAGAGATGCAACGATTAGTGATTTGGCCGAATACCGAATATCCGACTTCGTCTTAGCCGAAGCGATCCACATATATAATCCACTCAGCCTGAGTTGCCCAACTAAGTAAATAAACATGTCGTACCAATAAAATGTGACATTTCATAGTTGGGAATTGCTGAATGAACTATCGAGATCTGATCTGCGGGTCTAAAAAGGCCACATTGATCATTTCATCCGCAATTCGTTCATTTCCCGAATTGCGAGCAGATCAGCAGCAATTCCTCTAATTTTCTTAAAATGGTCACGATATCAGGTGAATCATACGCAATTCAATTCACTATATGAATCCTATTAGGTGATATGTTGCCACATGAAAAAAGTAAGAACCGTAATTTTACCGGTTATTTCATATTTTAAGTCATTACTGTTTAAAGGCCTTTGCCCAGCAGTGGGACATGGTGGGCTCGTAATAATAATAATAATAATAATACTGTTTAAAGAAGATTTTCTTTAAGAATTTGTTCAATTAAAATACTTTTATCATTAAACAAAACTATAATCATTGAAATGATTATAGATAACGACTCAAAATGAAAACAGGAAATGATTTTGATGCATTTTTTTCGGCTGGCAACAATTTATCACAGGGGTTCTATTCTACCTAGTAACGGCCGCCGGATCAGCCACCCGACCCCTTGCCATCGCACAGTGTGCTGAGGAGGGAAAAACGCGACATCGTGTTTTTATTGCACCAATGGACAGTTCTTATCAATACAAATACAAGAGTAGAATACCCAGCCGCCAATTCCTTTCCGTTACTTCAGGAAAAAATGGCAAAGTTGATAAAATTTCTAACCTAAAAAAAATAAAATTGATTTCCCGCCCAAGATATTAACAGTAGATCAAAAATTATTTTAGGGTATATTAGAACTGCTAAAGCTATAAGGCTCCAGCTCCTGTGCAAGGTCGCGACACACTCCTTTATTCAGTCGGTATAGTCCAACAAACTCGGGATCCGGCATTTCGTAAGCAAGCTCCATGTTCCGAAGAGATTCACTTTGCCGGCGACTTATGAGGCTTTGCGTAACACGCGCGTGTTCAAAAAAGATTTCATACAGGCCTAAATCTGCCATTTTATAACAATTTTACCAAAGAACCTACACGATGAATTGAAATAATTCAGCTATTTGACAAGTAAGCAATTCCTATTTTGTAACCCATTTTACGAATCTCCATAGGAAACTGTCAAACAGATGAATTACTGATATAAATAATAATTCATCATATGAATTGGGAACTAAGTAACCATTTTATGATTTGAAACGTGATTTCTAATAGGATCCTCCTATGATTCACGAAAGTGGCCTTTTTAGACCTCCTGACTATTTCTCGAAGCGCTTCGTAATTTTTTTCAACCCATAACATAACTTGGGATTGGATTATACCAGATAAACAAAATTATCGGGATATAATGTAAATAGTGGACTCATTAAACATATACCCCCTTATTAATAAAAAGTTTTACTCTAAAGTTCGGGTCTAAAGTTAATCCGGAAGTAAATACGGGACAGAGCTAGACAACTGTTTAGCTCTGTCCCGTAGTTACTACTAGATTAACTTTACTCTCGGATTAAAACTTTTTATTAATAAGGGGATGACGTTTTAATTGAATAGCTCTTATACTTAAGATTTTATTGTTATTTAAAAAACCTCGATTTCATCACTGACTCACTGATGATCATCAAAATTCTAAGTGTACTTCCTTAAGTTCTAGAAAGCTGAAATTTGGTATGTAACCTAATAGGTAAACAACAAAAATATCAAAAACTTTGAACTTTTATCCGTTCTTGTAGTAACGAGATTTGTTCATTCAATCCGTTCTTGTAGTAACAAGTATATTTCTTTTAACTAACTCTTAAAACTAATCTATTTAATTTTACAGCACACATTTTTACTAAAAGAGCTAGTATGACAGAAAACTAATCCACTATGAATAAATGTTTCACCTTACGCCCCGTGTGACGGTAGGGAAACGGCCAAGCCACATATTTTGACTAAGGTGTAGAGTTTGTGAAGTTAGGGCTTGTGGAGTTAGGGCGTGTAGAGTTAGAAGCTTGGCTCTACATGAGATCTGATAACTTTTTGACAGTGCGAGCCATATAGTCTCGTCTTGGAAACATTTTACGTGAAACTGGTTTTGGCGGGATAGAATTTATTATTTGTTGTTTAATATAGAATTTACAGATTCACATATTAATAACACAATATCGCAGTTACTAAGAATCACAAATATAATAGGAAGATAACGGGCGGCCCTCACATGCGGTTCGACCTGTATCGTGAGGACCCAGTTCCTTGACATATGAATTATTACTTATGTTTGACGTACTGCAAGAGGTATATAAACATACTTAGCTGTAGATACTATTTAATTTAATTTTATTTTGTTGTAAGATTGTTTGTATGGATACTCTGCTTATGAAGCTCACAAGTTTAAAATTTTTTTTTTTTGATATAGGTGCTTAGACGCTTTGGAAATATGAGATAAAAATCGCCGAAGTTTTTTGCGGTGATACTTGAATCATGATGATTTGGTAATTCGCAGGGGCAGGGATATTAAAACACGTCTCTTGTACGGGGACCTTCTTAAATTTATAATATCTCGTGAAGTACATTATTTCTTGCTGCAGCTACAATAGTAATACACATTCTTTAAAAAACAACTACCTGTTACGGTTATCCAAATAGAGTCCACTGACGGACAGACGGATGGATAGCGGAGGTTTAGTTATAAGGTCCCGTTTGGCACCCTTCGGGTAAGGAATCCCATAACCAGCCATTATCGACTCGGAATGATTTATGAATAGTGAACATGCCCCTGTATGTCTGTCCGTTTCTCCGTCAGACTGCGCGAGATGGGCGTGGTGGTGTTCGGGCACGCGGACTCGCCGGTGGTGCCGATGCTGACGTACACGTTCAGCAAGATGCAGTGCACGGTGGAGCGGCTGCTGGCGCGCGGTGTCGCCACAGTCGGTGTCGGCTTCCCCGCCACGCCGCTGCACCAGGCCAGGATCAGGTACACTCGATCGAGGCAAAACGCTCATTTGTTTCGGCTTGAATGGCGCTTCGATGACATGGCGGTTCAAAAATAGGCTTCGATTAAACGCTGGCTTACGGTGTAAATGTCGCCGTATACGAGAGTGTGTAGATAAATTTTCCGAAATAATATTTTCCCTGCATTTTTTTTCCATTCGCGTGTTTTCCCCACGATTTATTTTTTCCATACGTTTTTTTACTAGTACTACCTACATTTTTCTACACGCTTTAATTTCTTCTGTTTCTTTTTGCCAGACATATATTTTTCTATGCATTTATTTTCTCAATCCGTATTTTTCATATACATGTTTTAGCGATATAATATTTTCCAGGTGCTCATTTCCTCATATATTTTATGCTTGATTTAACTCACATCCATACACGTCCATTTTACGTGACAGGAGGCTAGCCCATCGCCACAGGTAAGGAGATATGAAGGTTTCCTCACGATGTTTTCCATCACCGTTACAACGTCCAGATAGTGTACTAGCGGACTAACATTAAACAATTAATGAATTAAGTAGGCTGGCTGGCGATTTGACTCCACGATGCCTGACTTGTTTAATTTGACTTCGCGATGCCTAACTTGTTGTATTTGACTCCGCGATGCCTAACTTGTTGTATTTGACTCCGCGATGCCTAACTTGTTGAATTTGACTCCGCGATGCCTAACTTGTTGTATTTGACTCCGCGATGCCTAACTTGCGACTCCGCGATTCCTAACTTATTGTATTTGACTCCACGACGCCTAACTTGTTGAATTTGACTCCGCGATGCCTAACTTGTTGTATTTGACTCCGCGATGCCTAACTTGTTGTATTTGACTCCGCGATGCCTAAATTGTTGAATTTGACTCCGCGATGCCTAACTTGTTGTATTTGACTCCGCGATGCCTAACTTATTGTATTTGACTCCACGACGCCTAACTTGTTGTATGCGACTCCGCGATTCCTAACTTATTGTATTTGACTCCACGACGCCTAACTTGTTGAATTTGACTCCGCGATGCCTAACTTATTGTATTTGACTCCGCGATGCCTAACTTGTTGTATTTGACTCCGCGATGCCTAAATTGTTGAATTTGACTCCGCGATGCCTAACTTGTTGTAAAATCAAATCAAATCAAAACTTTATTGCACCATAATGTATAAATTAGGTCTTAAAATTTAATAACAGTCTCTATTATGGACCCTTTTCGGGTAATGCAAAAACACTTATCAAATGGAATGTATTAAATCTTAACTTATAACAATTATTTAAGCACTTATAGCTATTTCTAGGTTTACAATTTAGTGAAGGTAATCCTCAATTGTGTATGGACACATATTAATAAGGTATTGTTTAAGCCTTTTAGTGAATAGTGGCTGGTTTTCTATATTTTTTATATCAATAGGTAATTTGTTAAAGAGTCTAATTGCCATGTAGTACGGGCTACAGTTGAGCATTTTTATTCGGGATTGTGGTAGATTTAATCTTTCTTTATGTCTTGTATTAAAATTATGTGTGTCTTTTACTTGGGGAAATATTCGGTGGTTATTAAATACGAATAAACATGTATCGAATATATACATGGCAGGAAGTGTCATTAATTCATATTTTTTGAAGTAGGGTTTACAGCTTTGTTTGTTGTTAATTTTTGCAAGTATTCTGACCATTTTCTTTTGAATTATAAATATTTGTTTTGCATGCACACTGTTCCCCCATAGCATTATTCCATACTTCAACCAGGAGTATGCGTAGGCATAGTATGCTGTTAATGCAGTTTCAGTATTTGTGCTTTGTTTTAAGTGGAATAGACCGTAAATAAATTTGGATAATTTGGCTTTTACGTGGTTTACGTGGTCTTTCCAATTTAGGTTTGCATCGATTTGTATGCCTAATAAGTTAAATGTGTTTACTTGTTCTATAATGTTATTTTCAAATTTAATTGCAATCTTTAATGGTGGTTTATTAAGTGGTCTAAATTCTATTATTTTAGTTTTTTTGAAGTTGATTTCTAGGTTATGATCACGAAGCCAATTTGATACTAGCGAAATTGTATTTACCATTTCATTTGTTGGGTCTGATTTTTTATCTAACGTCATGAGTATTGATACATCATCTGCAAATAATACAGCTTGAGTAATATTGCTATTGAGCACCTTTGGCAAGTCATTTATGTAGATAAGGAAGAGCACACATCCTAGTACACTTCCTTGGGGTATTGAATTATTTTGCTGTTTTTCGTCGGATCGTATGAGTTCTATGTTATTTTTTTCTTTATTTAGGTATTCTATTTGCACAATTTGTTTTCTGTTTTGTAGGTAAGATTGGAACCATTGGTGTGCTTGTCCTCGTATGCCAGAATTATAGATTTTTTCCAGTAAGATTTTGTACAATACTTTGTCATACGCTTTTGTCATATCTAGGAGAAGGCCTAGGGCGTATTTTTTATCGTTTATGTGTTGTAGTGCCATTTGTATATATTTGTAAACAGCAAGAGTTGTGGATCTATGTTTTCGAAACCCGTGTTGGCTCTCATCGAGGATGTTATTTTTTTCTAAGAAATTATACAATCTATTGCACATTGCTTTTTCGTAAATTTTGGAAAAACTAGGTAACAGGGCTATTGGTCTGTAGTTGCTAGAGGTCATTTTATCATCTTTTTTATGAAGTGGTTTAACTAGGGAAATTTTTAATTGATCTGGAAATATTCCTTCTTCGAAGCTTTGGTTTATTAGAGTTGCTAGTGGTGCGCATAGTTCTTCTGCGCATTGTTTAATCAAAATTGGGGGTATCTCATCTATACCATGACTGTGTTTGTTTTTAATTGTCTTTATTATGTTTAGGATTTCTTTACTGTCAACTGGACAAAGGTACATTGAGGAAGATGGGGGATTTATTACTGGACGCCCTTGGGCAATGTTATTTTGTCCAATTTCACCTATCGATAAAAAATATTCGTTAAATCTATTAGCTATTTTATTAGGACATTTCTCAATTTCATTGTTTATATTTAAGTTTATATTTTTTACCTTGGTATTGTTTGTTTTACCAGTTTTATTTTTATTATTTTCCACATAGTTACAGTTTTATTGTCCGATTTTGCCATTTGTCTGATATAGTCTAATCTTTTTGACAACTTCACACTGCGTTTTAAGATATTACTATATGTTTTGTAATATGTCTTTAATACTTTGCTATTGGTTTCATTTAAAATAATCCGAAGTATTCTCTTGTGCATGCACGCTTTTTTTAAACCTGTTGTTAACCATCCTTTTTTTCTGTACATTTTTTATTTTTATTACTTGTTTTGGAATATGATTGTCTAAATGTTTGGATATTATTGTATGAAATAGCTCATATCTTAGATTTGCGTTTTTGGTGTTGTGGAAAATTGTGTCCCAGTTTATTTCTTGTAAGGATTTTTTAAATGCTTGAATTTTACTATTTGAGAATATTCTCCTTTCAGTGTATAGGGTTTTATTTTTCTGGTCTTTAATATTAGCATGCAAGGCACAATACATAGGTCACATGCGCACCAGGGGTGCGCCAAAGTTGACCTAAAATTTCTACCTCGATTATTGCAACTCCGAAAATTTTGTTACTACAATTTTTCATCCTAACAATCACTATTAATAACTACTCTGTTCCTAATGTTATTAATTCCGAATCATTCAACTTCATAATGTCGGTAACAATAAACATCTATTGTACTAGATACTATTTGTTTTCCTATATTTTCTCAAAATAACTGTTTTTTACACTATTATTCGAAATCATATATTTGTTATGTAGAAAGATAATTGCAATTAATTAGGTCAATGTCGCTACCGAAATCGACATCTGGGCAGTAGGTAGGTTAGGTTAGGTTAGAACATGTAAAAACTACAAAAAACACTGTTTTCGGAACGAAACCTATAAGTCAGAATAGGATACTATTAGGTCAGTGACGCTACCAAAACCGACATCTGGGCAGTAGGTAGGTTAGGTTAGGTTAGAACATGTAAAAACTACAAAAACCACTACTTTGGAACTAAACATACCAAACAAAAGTCAAATGGTACTGTTAGGTCAGTATTGCTTATGCTTTAACAATATTATGAAAAACATGTTTATGAATGACAACATTATGGTAAAAAACACTTAGGAGTTTAGATCAGTTTAGTAGTAATATTAGTAATAAAAAAAATCGGAAACCAGAGTGTTATGATCTTCGTCGGTAGTACTAGAAATTGTATGAACGAAACTCAAACTCAAACTCAAAACGTTTATTCTGTAAATAGGCCACAAGGGCACTTTCACATGTCATCAAAAAATTAGGAACCAAAATTTTCGGAAGAGTGATCATTCGGAGTACAAATCGTTAGTAAGACCATTTTCGGAAGTTAGACTTTAGTTGAGCCAATATGGACCCGTGTACCAGCCCTTCAGTTTCCATCAGCTCCGAAATAATGGTAGGTTTAGGTTAGCTGTAAGAAATTTCTTTTTAGAAATAAGCTCACCTTTGCCACCTATTGTTCGTTATATTTTTTCCATTGTGTTTTCTGTGCAATAAAGAATTATATATATGCACTCTAAGTGTTTTCTCCCATACAAAGGTAGCCATTTTTACTTTCGAGTTGAACGAAGTGAAAATTAAGTAAGTATGTATTGTAATCGTAATTTATATTTGCGTTTACTGATTTATGATCGGACAGGCCATGATCCTCTACGTAGGACTTTTTTATGAGCGGTTTGTAATTTTGTAATTTGTATTTGACTCCGCGATGCCTAACTTGTTGTATTTGACTCCGCGATGCCTAACTTATTGTATTTGACTCCACGACGCCTAACTTGTTGTATGTGACTCCGCGATGCCTAACTTGTTGAATTTGATCCCGCGATGCCTAACTTCTTGTATTTGACTCCGCGATGCCTAACTTGTTGTATTTGACTCCGCGATGCCTAACTTGTTGTATTTGACTCCGCGATGCCTAACTTGTTGTATTTGACTCCGCGATGCCTAACTTGTTGTATTTGACTCCGCGATGCCTAACTTGTTGTATTTGACTCCGCGATGTCTAACTTGTTGTATTTGACTCCGCGATGCCTAACTTGTTGTATTTGACTCCGCGATGCCTAACTTGTTGAATTTGACTCCGCGATGCCTAACTTGTTGTATTTGACTCCGCGATGCCTAACTTGTTGTATTTCACTCCGCGATGCCTAACTTGTTGAATTGAACTCCGCGATGCCTAACTTGTTGTATTTGACTCCACGATGCCTAACTTGTAGAATTGACTCCGCGATGCCTAACTTTGTTGTATTTGACTCCACGACGCCTATTGAATTTGACTCCGCGATGCCTAACTTGTTGTATTTGACTCCACGACGCCTAACTTGTTGTATTTGACTCCACGACGCCTAACTTGTTGTATTTGACTCCACGACGCCTAACTTGTTGTATTTGACTCCGCGATGCCTAACTTGTTGTATTTGACTCCGCGATGCCTAACTTGTTGTATTTGACTCCGCGATGCCTAACTTGTTGTATTTGACTCCGCGATGCCTAACTTGTTGTATTTGACTCCGCGATGTCTAACTTGTTGTATTTGACTCCGCGATGCCTAACTTGTTGTTTTGACTCCGCGATGCCTAACTTGTTCAATTTCACTCCGCGATGCCTAACTTGTTGTATTTGACTCCGCGATGCCTAACTTGTTGTATTTGACTCCGCGATGCCTAACTTGTTGAATTGAACTCCGCGATGCCTAACTTGTTGTATTTGACTCCGCGATGCCTAACTTGTTGAATTGACTCCGCTATGCCGAACTTTGTTGTATTTGACTCCACGACGCCTAACTTGTTGAATTTGACTCCGCGATGCCTAACTTGTTGTATTTGACTCCACGACGCCTAACTTGTTGTATTTGACTCCGCGATTCCTAACTTGTTTAATTGACTCCGCGATGCTTAACTTATTGTATTTGACTCCACGACGCCTAACTTGTTATATTTGACTCCGCGATGCCTAACTTGTTGTTTTGACTCCGCGATGCCTAACTTGTTCAATTTCACTCCGCTATGCCTAACTTGTTGTATTTGACTCCGCGATGCCTAACTTGTTCAACTTGACTCCGCGATGCCTAACTTGTTGTTTTGACTCCGCGATGCCTAACTTGTTCAATTTCACTCCGCTATGCCTAACTTGTTGTATTTGACTCCGCGATGCCTAACTTGTTCAACTTGACTCCGCGATGCCTAACTTGTTGTATTTAACTCGGCGATGCCTAACTTGTTCAATTTGACTCCGCGTTGCTAACTTGTTAAATTTGACTCCGAGATGCCTAACTTGTTGTATTTGACTCGCATGGCGCGATGCTCAGTGTGAACCCTGCCATTCTGTATCATGCATTCGAGATGAGTTCTCCTGGTCGTTTTTTTTATTTCTACGTGGTTAGAAAGAGACAGTTATATATGGGTGAATATGTGTGTTCCAGATTCTGCTTGTCTGCGGCGCACACGCGTGAACAGCTCGACCACTGCCTCGACGCAGTAGAAGCAGTCGCTGACGAGCTCGGGCTGCGATACTCGCGCCGGCCCGTGCACACACACACACCCCCGCACTAACACAAGCAACTACCTCACGCTGTTACACTTAATAAATTATTTTGCTATACCAACTTGTGTGTTTTGGTGTCCCCGTCCCTAGCTACCGATTTCGCTGCGTCAAAACATGGACCAACAATACGAGAGGACAGATCACCTTACACAAAAAAACGTTTTCAAAGCGAAAAAATAATTTATTTCTAGATGTCACTGTACCATCCAATAGATGCTGGTTGCTCAGACCTACGGCGCGGTATATTTAATATCGACAAAACAGCAACACACCAGGGTACACAAGGTACCTAATACCTACACAATATAAATGCATGCGCACGAGACGTGTCGCATCGGATGAAAACGCGTGCTCAGACGCGAAAGCCTTGTTTGTTCTTAGGAAATGAATGCTTATACCGCCATCTTTCCTAAACTAAGCGCACCACCCCGATACTACCTTTACTACAAAGAAAGTAAAAAATCGTGAATCCGATTGAATTCTATTGTTTTGAACTACTTACTTGAGCTCCATCTAACAATAAAATAACATTTAAATAAAAATCGAATTACGCTTCAAAGTATGACTGTTGTCTGTCCGGATGGGGTTAATCTGGCTCAACACAGACCTTGCTGTTAATAATTTTGGACCTAGATTTTTGGACTTGTTGCTGTATAAGATTACGGTTCCATCATAGGTTACAGGAACAATAGCAATATGCTGTATCTAGTTAAGGGAGTACCTGGAACCAATAATCATAGCCTGTGACTTAGTAGGGTTGACAAGGAGACCATGAGACGAGGCCCAAACCCTGATTTTCTCGAGATCGGCATTTAATACCTCTACAGCTGGCGCCATATCACGGGGGGGAATGGCGGTATATCTGGAGATCGTCGGCGTAAAGATGGTATGATGAATAGAGGACATCTGAGATGAAATTAATGAAGATAGAGAAAAGAAGAGGGGAGAGTATACCACCCTGGGGGACTCCAGCGAAGAGATCACACCATTCCGTTGAAATCGTCTCCGACTTTATACGCTGCTGGCGACCTCTCAGATAAGAGTCGAACCAGTTAGCAGAGACGGAGGACACGTTCAAGGACTTCAGTATCTCAACGAGAATGTCGAAATCGACGCTGTTAAAGGCGCTGCTGAAGTCGAGCAATGCTATTACAGAGCTGTTTCTCATCCATTGCTTGCTGAATGTCGTCGGTGACTTTGAGTAACATCATCTCGACTGATAGTAGAATGTCACCTAATCTCAAAATTTCATTGAAGATGGTGCTGGTGTAGTTGGAGCCTACTACACATTTTTATTTATGGTTGAAGCTCGTGGAGTATGTCTATCTGTCAAATTATTTAAAAAAATATGGCGTGCTAACCTTATTTGAGGTTAATTTTGCCAGTTAAGGGTTTTTGAAAGATCACGTTACGTGTTTTTAACCCACCTTCAGATGAATGAAACTCTTTGCCTCCAACTTCGCCAGCGCCACCAAGCGGGAGCAAAGGCGGGCATGGATAGGTGCCATTGGGTTCAAATCATGCTTTGTTTTACAGAGATGTTCGAAATTTGAATGTAATAATAACATCGAATTAGAGCAATAATAACATTTTCACAGATAAGTTTAGGAGCCTTGGCCCATGTGGCCCTTACATTACTGCGGAATTGTTTGTCCCAGCCAAGGTTAACATATTCCTTGCGAACGGCTCCGGTTTGGTTGGCCATGGGGGAAGTAGATTCTTACGACGAAACATTGAAGAATCTGTCGATTTTGAATGTCAAATTGTCTCCCTCCCAGTGGTCTCAGGCGGCACTTCCTATCAGGTTTGGTGACCTCGGCGTTCGCCGCCTACAGGAACGTATCCCCCTGCATTCTTGGCCTCTTCGCAGGGGTGTTAAAACTTGTCACTCACATTTTGAATAATAATGGTAACAATTTGATGAAATGGTAACGTCCGTTGCCCGGGAAGTGATGTGCCGGAGCAGCCTGGCGTGCAGCGTGCCTGGGATAAGGAGCTTTGTAAGTCATTCCTTGATGGACTCTTGGCGCAGAACAAGGGAGCTGATCTTGCTCGCCTGCGTGCAGTCTCCCAGCCAGAGTCTGGCGCCTGGCTGCGTGTGTCGCCGTCTCTGCAGTTGGGCTCCTTTTTGGACAATAACTCCCTGCGTGTGGCTGTGGCGCTTCGATTAGGTTGCGACATCTGCGAACCACAATCCACATCGCTGTGTTTGTGGTGCGGCAGTTGACTCGCTGGGGCGTCATGGGCTTCACTGTGTTCGGAGTGCGGGGAGGCTCTCATGTCTCTCGCCATCACTCGTTTAACGACGTCGTCAGGAGGGCTCGTCTCTGCTAACATTCCGGCGGTTTTTGAACCTCCGGGATTGAGTCGTTGCGACGGTAAATGTCCGGACTTTCTGACATTAATACCGTGGGAGAGGTGTCGATCTCTTGTATGGGATGCAACTTACGTGTGCACGTTTACTCCATAGTACATCGGCAGTAATAAAGACATTTGATTGATTGATTGATTGCTGGTGCTGTGTCAGCCGTGCACCATAAGTGCATCAAATACGCGCAGCTAATAGGGAGTTATCTGTTTGTTCCTTTGGCCGTAGAGAACACGGGGGTTGATTCGCAGGATAGGATCTTTATCCAGGACATTGGGCGTCGCTTGTGGGATAGAGAATTTGACAAAATCTCTGGGGCTTTCCTAGTGTGCAGCTTCCTTGCTGTGCAGCGCGGTAATTCTGCTGGTGTAATGGGCACCTTTGGGCAGGGAAATTCTTGGTGCGGTTTGGGTATTTGGGTAAGTATAAATTGAATTCAGTATTTATTATTTTGTGACGAAGCTTTGTGTGGATTTTTAACATTTTATATTTTATTGTGCATGTTAATTTCAATTAATAAATGCGATAATAAATAAGAAATATGTTCTAACAAAACATTTTCTCTTTAAGCTGGTCGTAATTAGTGGTTTGAACCGCATTAGAGAGGGTTTATGATATGTGTGTCGATAAATATTTTTATCAAGACTTGTCATCATCTGAGTGTCGTTTGTTGATATAACAGCTATCGCTAAGTTTGGAAAATGTTGTAAAGTTCTTTCGAACATACATTATATTTTCGAAAATAATTGACTAGCTACACTTAGTATGTAAATTTCTTCAAAAAGCTCTTTAAGAAGTCTGTGCGTTTTCTGCAGTGCTGATATTCGCAGGGTACGGGAGCGGCACCCCCATATTGTAAAAACGAACTTCTTCGTAAGTTTTCACAAGGGTTTTGTCAGGAAGGCATCATGCGGTCTCGTTGCTTGTCATTGAGGATGGAATGTGCTGAAGACTTAAGTTATGTGAGCAGAAGCCACAAAACACCATATAAAATGCACCAAAACAAATTAAATTATCAGTAGAGTAACGTCAAAATCAACAGATGTTTTAAATCAGTCAGATCATTTAAATGTGTTGCCACTTTTCGGACAAAAATTGAAAAATGCGGGATTTTTGTTGCTTTTTCCTCAATTTTATCGAAATATTTGGTAAAATGGTATCATTTACAGGAAATTCATGGAAAAACTCACTTTTCTCGACGTTTTCCGAAGAATTTCATTGACCCATGATTTAATTAATGGATTTCGTGCTGAACCATGGAATAATGTTGGTGCTGAACAATTCAAAGAAATCCCGAGAATTTCCTTAGTTTATGGCGTTGAACATTTAGTTATTTCTTGTAGAAATAGTGACAGATATATTATATTTAATTATTTTGTATTATCACAAATACCTATTAATACATCAGCTTAAGCTGAGTCAGACCAAATATTATAGTATCTATGGACAGACTTAACCTATATTATGCTTATCGTCGGGTTGATAAGCCCTACCCAATACTGGATAACTGGCACCAAATCAGATAAGGCACTAAACAAATATGCTATCACGGATATCTGACAAATAACTATGCAGATGACTTACGAAATGGACAACCGGCTATTGAATTCTTTTTTGGTTCAACCGTTTTTATTGTATTAGGTTACATAGCGATTGATGAATTCGGTTTTAAGCATAGATGTTGTTGTATATGTTGCTATAAAAAAAATAAGGCGTGAATAGTGATTGTGAAAGTGATACAAATACGAAATTAAATGGTGAAAAACTAAGTGTTGAAATGTGTGGCGCTAAAGTGTTTTGCTTAGTGTTGTTAGTCACGGGAGCGTGGGCTGTCGATAATGTGACTGTTCACCGTATAACGTAAGTAACCACATTTTTTTATAGTTTTGTGACACAAGTGGGTATTCTAGTTTCATAATAGCAAGACTTAAGTGTTACAGGTACATAAATCCCACTAATACATTCGCAGTCTACTAGGTAGGGCGTATCTATGCATTTGTTAGCTAGAGACGTAAAGGTTTGTTCATTTTATTAGCGTCTCCTTTTATCGCGTCGCCTTGCCAGGTGACTACCCTTTTCAAAGAACACCACCGCCACCGCTCTTTTCGAAACCGGCCAAGATGTGTCGGACTTCGCACATTTAGGGTTCCGAACCAAATGTAGAATATAAGCATAAAATTACGGGAAAAACAAAGAAAAAATCAGATTTATCACTATATTGGTATTTTCATAATACAATATACGTAATAAAAAACAGTATCACCAAATTTTAAGGTAGGTCAATGGGATATTTTTTTTACAATTTGTATGGCTTTGGGTCAACAATATGTATATACTGTGAAAAATTTGAAGACTGTACTGTGCTTTAACCGTTTAGCTGTAAAACCTGTGTGAGTGACAGCAATAGGGCTTATAATCCGTAATATTATCGGAAAAGCAAAATATTTACACATGCTAGACAAGTATACAAAATTGTATGTGTCAAATGTATATTTTATGTTTATATATTTGTAGTAAGTATGTTTGTCTTCTTGTTTCTCCAAAACCATAGATTTGATCTTGAACATATTTTTTATGGCTTAATTTTACTCCAACTTAGGAAAGAGTGCAAGTTTTATCATAATAATAATAATAATAATAAATACCTTGGACACTATTTACACACATGATCTAGCCCCAAACTAGGATTCCCTTTATCTTGGGTACTAGACAACGATACACGTACTTATATAGATAAATATTATTCTTAGATAGATAAACAACCATGACTAGGGTACAAACATCCGTTCTCATCAAACAAATATTTGCCCCCACCGGGACTCGAACCCGGGATCCAAGGGCCAAGGCTTCGTAGGCAGGGTCACTGCCGACTGGGCTATTCGGGTCGTCAAGATATAGAATAGATATGGACTATTGCATGTAAATATGATAGCCTAGCTTATTATATTAATAATTGTCTCGCCTAAAATCAGAAACGAATACTCCGGAAATGAATCTAAACTATTTACATACTGCAATACACTCCCTATTCATATCAAACTACACTATACCCTACTCATAGAGGAATTTTTCAACAATTCCCTACAGCATAAAATAGATCACCAGAGCAGGCACGCGCCGTGTCGCTTAAGGTAATCTTTAATTATCACTAGACGCGCGAATAATTTCTACGGTACTCAAACGCGCGTCTACTTAATCCCGCGATTAATAAACAATCTACCTACAGATATTAGAAACACAACTATCACCCTTAAACATAAAACCTAAACATAAAAAATACTTCTCCTCTCCTTCTTATCCCTAACCCCACATCAATAGTTGTGTAAACATGCAAATAACTTACCTACCTGATAATAGCGTGATTTGTGAAGTGTACTAATTAATTTAAGAATATATCATGTATGATAGCGTAAACTAGGATCCACACACAAACCCCAATGGTTTCCGTGGACCTTTTTAAGATATGGCAACAAATATCATGATCACCAACATATTTTTTTCCTACCCAAAATGGATAAATGAACACCAAAAGTTGCAAAAAATATCAGGGCAAAATACTGCGGTAGCTTGGGTGAAGGGTAAAGGGGGTGAGCGAAGCGAAGCCCCCTTTATCCTTCGTGTTAGGTTGAACATGTAAGAACAACAAAAATACTTAAAACATAAACTTAAGTACCTACACAAAATATAAAAAGAAGTTTGGTGATCATTTATCCAAACACAATTTGGTGGACATTTATCCATTCTGGTCATTTTGAATTTATTGGTAGTAAAATAGGTGCGTTTTTGGTAATCGTTTAAACATAAGCCTTAAGATATTATATTAATTCTTCAGTTTATAGTTAATAAAAAAAATAAAAAAATAAAAAATAACACGACCTGGACAATAAAGGTGATCGAAAACTAGAGAAATATAATTTTTACACTTCCACGAAATTAACCACCCAAACCAATTAAAACTTAGGTTCAAAACAATTATTTTATTGAGGTAGGTACGTAATGGTAAAAATTTACAACTACCGCCATAGGTACAGTTTCGAAAGCCATGGCACCCAACTCAAAATAAACGGTCAAGTGCGAGTCAGACTTGCGCACGAAGGGATCCGTACCACCGCACAATGATATTTATGTTTCTTTCATGCAAAATGTTATCTACAAAGTTATTAGTGCCGCTACCTTTATATCCGATTTAAGTAACCAGGGCATGTATAAGTTGGTATGTGGTATCGAAGGAAATGTTCCGCCACTATTTAAACCATACATTTCTTTATATTTTTCCTGTAATGCCTGGCGTCATGATATAAATACATTTTCCCGGTAAAGGTTTTGATTTTTATTACCATGGCATGAGCTTCAAAATCGCGATGGTCTTAGGTCTTCTCAAGTTAAACAAAAACTTATACTACGTATTTTTTTCACAATTTTAGCATCGTTAGTTTTGAAGATAAATGATAATGAAGGTACTTTTTTCCTTATTTTTCTTAAATATGTTTTAACTATACATTTCAGGTTTATGACAAAACTACAATGAAATCCTCGCAACCAGCCCTTTCATTTGACATGTCACAAGACACAGTTTGAAACTTTTGTTTTTTTAAATTTCTGATTTGCCCCCAAATCAAAATGTATTTGCTTACATCACACTTTAGTGTTTGGGTCACATAAATACATAAGTGTACCATATTCCAACTTAATCGGTTTGGAATTCGGTCGTTTATGTTACGATTACACACTTTTTATGGTACGGAACCCTATTAACTATTCAAAAACCGAGGGTAGTCGAGACGGATCGCGATTTTGAACCCTATGCCATGGTAATAAAATTTAAAACCTATAACGGAACAGTGGCGTTAGCTAACACCGGTTGTAACAGAGGGGTTAAGGTAAATTGATTGTATTGATTGTATTTGCGGCTCTTTTCAAAGAAACCTATTTCTTTGAAAAGAGCCGGCACGTGGCAAGTCGGCTCCTAAACTTTAATCAATCAATCAATCATGACTTCTTTTACATTAATTATCAAATCGCTGAAGTCTAATCCGCTCTTTTCAGATTGTCATTCGACGAAGTTTACACGTTGCATGTAAACAGTAACATCGAGTACATGGTGGATCTGATCCCGAGTGCAGAACAGAGTCAGTACCCAAGTCGAATTATGGTGCGGAGTGATGGGGGCGATATAGTGCATCCGGTGCTCATCACAGCGAGACAAAGGACGGGTAATTTTAAATTTCGAAATACAATCAATCAATCAATCAATCAATCAATCAAATATCTTTATTAATGTAGATATTTACATATACTTAGCAATCGTCATTTTATGCCTCCTCTCCACATTGGACCACTGTGGGAGAAGGGCGTAGAAACTCCCAGATTGTTTTTTGATCTCTTTTAAAAATTGTTTGTGTTTAAATTATAAAATTCTTACAATATTAATTATAATATTAATTAAGCAGGAATAAATAATTACGAAATGATTGGCAAGTTCTGTGTTGATTAGATAAACTCCATACAGACCCGTCATTTAAGTAATCTTGAACATTGTAATATCCCTTTTTCGACAAAGTTGCTCTAAGCATGCTTTTTAAAATTGCTCAAATGGCAATTTCAAAATCTCCAGAGATATCATGTTGTAATAGAGAATGCACCGACCCTTGAAATAATGGATATCCTTCGCGAGTCTAAACCGGAGCGCAGCCAGTCTGTGATTATTTCTTAGGTAAACATTACAGCTATTGCTAAGTTTGGAAAATGTTGTAAGGTTCTTGCGTATATACATTATATTTATAAATTGACTAGCTACAGTTAGTGTGTAAATTTCTTAAAAAAACTCTCTAAAGGAGTCTGTGCGTTTTAAATTATAAATCGCTTGAAAGCCCTTTTCTTTAAAATAAAAATAGTCTGAATATCCGCTGCTTTCCCCCACAACAAGATACCATAGGACATGATACTAAGAAAGTAACAAAAATATACTAGCCTAGATGTAGCCACATCCGTGTTTTGTCTGATGTTCTAAACAGCGAAGCCGCAGATTTTAATTTACCAGCTGATTTATTTATGTGGGGTCCCCACTGCGATTTGCTATTAATGATTATTCCATGTGATGAATTCTAACGTGTTGCTGTCTAACACTAAACAGGTCTCAACTTGCCTGAAATTTGGAAGTGATAATTTGATACACTTGGTTTTACCAGCGTTTAACAATAAATTATTGACTGTGAACCAATTCAAGGTTAAATACAATACTCCATTACCATCATCAAAATCTTCTTTTTGTCTTTCAATTTGAAGACCAGTGAAGTGTCACCAGTAAGCAACACTATGTCAGTCGATTTCTCCACCATGAAAGGCAGATCGTTAATAATATAAGGAATAAGAAAGGGCCTAATATGGAACCTTGTAGAATGCCAATTTTTACTCCCGATCCATCAGATTTAACGCCGTTGACTTCTACCTCTTGAATTCTATTGCTTAGGTAAGATCTTAGTAGATCCAACGCTTAATTTCTAACTCGGTAATGATTTCATTTAATTGGTAGCGTATCATGATCAACACAATCAAATGCCTTCGACAGATAGCAAAAAACACCGATAGCATCCTGTGCGGCCTCCCATGTAGAATAACCTGCATCCGTAGTCGATTTACCCCTAGTGAAACCGTATTGTTTGGCGTGGAGATGTTTTGTACGGTTGAAGTGCAAGAGCATTGGATCGAGTATAATCTTTTCAAATATTTTACTTAGTGCTGAAAGAACAGATATTGGTCTGAAATTTGAAAGATCACCCTTGTCTCCCGACTTGAACAGAGGTATCAGTTTACTATGTTTCATGAGGTCTGGGAAAGCTCCATCATCAACACATTTATTGAATATATAAGCTAGGTGGGGGGCTAAAACTAGTATGACTGAACCAATTACTGACTGATATACCCCACAGGTCTTCAGTATTTTTATGTTAAGTAATCTACGCGTTTTGACAATTTCCTGGGGATATACAGGATGAAAATTAAAATTTACATATAGAGGCTCTGTTGTGACTAATGGTATATTGGTGAAGAATGTTTCGAAAGCTCGAGCTACTCAGCGTTGGATTTAACAACATCATCACCTACCTTTAACCAGAAATAACTATCCCTTGGTATAACTTTGCCAGTTTCACTTGAATTTTGTATTTTTAAATTAATCTGTAAAGTTCTACAAACAACATGAAAGTTTTGGAATATTTTTAACATAATCATGAAATGTCATAAAGGTCATACAAGATAGCTCTACTTTCACGAATTCCAAATATTGCCCAGTCATTAAATTTAGATTTACCGTTGTTGTCACTGACTTTCTTTAATTTAAAATCTTTGTCGAATTCTATTTGAATAATGTTGAAGAAGTCTGAATAGATTTTGTTTGTGTTCTGTTCATTAAAATCCGGTACTGGCAATCTATGGGATGTAATAGGCCTATTAAATGATGGATCAGTCTTCTATTTACTAGCAATTGGGAATGAAACTGTTAGACCGCTGTGATCGGATAGAAGCAGTTAGTTACATTTTTACTTGTGAATGCACAGTCACAAAAAACGTTATCTAAGCAAGTTTGGCTGGTAAGTTTTACTCTAGTCGGCTCTAGAAATACATGACATTAATTAAATGATTTGAACTGAGGTATTGATCGTTGTTTCATTGTTGTATCTATAAGAAAAGCTTCATTAAGATCTCCACAAATAATTACCTTTTTTCGGTTATTTTACATAGTTTTATGAGGGCTTCCTCATGTGCATTGTGAATTATTTTTGCATTCTGTTTCATATGTAGGTAAATTTCCTTATTCTAACCTCGGTCTTGGAATGTGTAAGCAAAAGTATTATAAAACACTGGTCTTGTATTAAGTCTTGATGAAAAATGTTTAAGATGTCAAGTGTTACGTTAATGGCATTTTTCATCCCTCGGAGTTCTTTAGACACAAACTATTATTATATGGCTATCCAACTCAACAAAGGGTACCTCTATTTGTCTTTCTACAGTAAGTGCAAGCATATCTATCCGTTGTTTCACCTTAATATTATTTTTACTAAGATTAAAGAACCACCACTATCAGCAGTCTTTCTATTGTACCAACTGACAATTTTGTAATTAGTTACGTTAAAAGACATCATATTTTCTTTTAACCAGTGTTCTGTAATACAAATAACATCGGTGTCATAATTATTGAGAAATAATTCTAATACAAGTTATAGTATAGCTGCCAGGTAGCCCCTGCATGTTTTGATGGGTAATATTTAAGTGGGGCTTATCCTTTGTCTGAATATTATTTAATATTGGGATATTCTTACTTACTTACTTACTTTTTTAATTCGGGCAAGATGCTTGGAGGAACGCGGCCTTTCCTACTGCTCGAAGGGCAAGATGTTACTGATTTTTGATCTCCTATGCTTGCTTGATATATTTAGTGTCTCATGTAGGTATGCTAGGGATTTCCTCTATTGTCTTGTGAACTAATTTAAATTACTTGAAATATCTTCCAATATCCCTTGTCTGTGCTTAATAGATAATAATCTTATTTTTTAGGTAATACTAAAAAATAAGATAGCGACACAGCTACCTTTCGTTTGTAAAAATCTGGAAGGTAGTGTTGATCTGGAAGAATCTTTATTTGACCAAAGGTATGGTCAAATAAACATTATCACTAACATAATTATTAGAGTCAATCAGATGAATCAATCTATTATTATATGACATTGTATGCAATGACATGTTTAGTGTTAAATTCTATAATCATTTATATAGATAAAAATATGACGAAAATTTAAGTAAACTAAAACATTTTCTTGTTTATTTTTCTTCCCAGGTGCTGAGACATGGCAGCTGCCGTACCAAAACGAAAACCAACTGCTTTACGAAATTACAAGGACTTTGTGTCCCGACCCTAATGGTGATGTTGACTCTGAATGCAGTAAGTACAAGGATGTAGTTGCTCAAAGAGCAGCCTTAGGCCCCGCTGTGGGATATGATGAAAGGAAAAAAAATGAAAAACGTTTATTGTTCTTAATCTTATATCCTAATTATTGAGATGGCCCTAACACCCAAGCTAGGGTGTCCTGCGTGCCAGGAGCTAGAAGCCTGACGGAACATAGTCTTAATACTTATAACTATATAATATATTTTTCACAGTTACGTTAAGTAAATCTACTTAATTTATTTATTATTAATAATTACCATTTAATGGAAAAAAGACAGAAGGGAGGATAAATAAAAAAATATGTTTATTATTGACAGTCTTAATAATGCTCCTCACTGGAGCACATTCTGTAATCATCAGAATATTCTCCTATTTCTCATAATCTAAGCTATTGAGCCATTTTATCTACACACGTATCATAAACCCTCTTTACTGCGCACAAAAACCGCACGTTACGATCAGCATAATGTTAAACTACTTGGTAAAAACTCCTTTCTTTTCTGAATATCGATACGTTATGACCATAATGTGTAATTTTTCTACATATTATGACATTCAAATTTCGAACGCTGACGCCCGCCTGCGTGCCGCCCCTAGTTTGTCTGTGAAGTTGGTACTACAGAACAAGCTAAACAACTGCAGAGCCACACTGCCGGTCAAACATGCGGTTCCTGAACACATCAAAGAGAGCTTATGATATGTGTGTAGATAAACTAGTGTATGTAGGTAACTGTATCGGCTCGTTTCATAAACCCACTCTCGAGTATTAATGCCCTCCATTATGTAGCAGTCACATAAACTACTATTATCGCTTGTTTTTTAATTTCATAATTACCGAAGGTATATGTATATTTGGTTTTCGTTTAGGTTGTAAAACTGAATTGAACTAAAAGAGTATTCTCATCGGGCGAATTCACTTTTAATCTGACGTAGTGGAATTCTCATTGTTCTACGTTTCTAATGACTACCTAGTAGGGGGACCATGAGTTGATGATATCTCCTGAGACATTGGTATACAAACAATTTTCTGACACTGAGTGCTACTTTGTAAACTAACGTCGTTTCATATCTACGGGGCAGGAAGAACATCATCTTAAGAACAGTCCGGTGTGCACGTTCTAGCTCAAGCATGTGTGTCATGCTAGCCCCACCCCAGGAAATAATTCCGTACCTGGTTATCCTTTGGCCTATGGCATTGCAGGTCTGTAATAGAAGTTTAGTATCAGCGACATGACGCAGTGTTCAGAATACAATATAAACTTTCTAATTCTACCTGCTACAATGCTAGCAGGTAGAATGTTATGTGGTGTTTCCATTTGAGATTTTCATCTAGGTATCTGGAGTCCTAGGTATCTTTTGTGTTGTACAACTGCAGTTATTAATATCATGGTTAGATGATATATAGGTATTACATGGATAAGTGTGAAATTTTAAATTATGATCAGTAGGGCTAGTAGCTTTTGTTATACTGAAACAGATATATTTTGTTTTATTGGCGTTCAGTGACAGTAGACTGTCCTCAAACCAAAATGATACTTGTTTCATTCCATTTTCCGCAACCAACAAAACAGAGTTCCATGAACATTTCATGGATAAGAGAACTGTATCATCGGCAAACATTGTTATATCGGCTTTGTGCACGCTCAATACCACAGAGCTAGTTTATGTACACCAGAAATAACGTAGGATGTGATATTTTTGGCATGGCCTTCAGGCTCTCATTTTTCCAAGATGAGGTTAGGTTTTGTAATGCATGGCTTGCTCTTAGGCCTCTCACGTCTCATAAGTGGTACGGTACTTGCGCCTTCTTTAGGCATGGTGTGATATTTTTGTAATTCTTTCCTCTGCCTTCATCTTCACATTTTATTAGTTGTTTAGCATGGCTCGGATTTTGGCCTGCATTTTTCGATGGTGGATTTTAAGGGGATTCTTTATTGTTTACATTGATACAGCCTAGCTTCAGCTGTTTCGAGGCCACCAAAAACTGCTGGATCCGCCACTAACAAAGTGGTTCTGTAGCGTGTGCGCAAGTGTTAGCACTGCCTGAGGTACATAAGTGGCATGACGAGGAAGACATCTGTCGCAGAATGTACCTTTTGCAAAATCTACCTCGTGAGCAAAGTACATTCTCAAAATGCACCTTGCTCAAAATGAACCCTTCTCAAAAAGCACCTTTCTTAAAATGTACCCTGCTCATAATGCACCCTTCAGGAATGACTGTTGTAATATTTTGGAATGCTGACTGAACACATATTTGTGGTTAACCATCTACAAACGGTTCTCTATTGGAAGGCATAAAGTCATTTATACTAATATTGTTACTCATAATTGCTTTACGCCGAAATAGTCATGTGCATAATCCTCATTACGCATATTTTTTTACGCATAACATTAAAAAGCATAAATACAGAAAGCATAATCATCATGAAGACTAATGTCAAAAAGCATAAGCACAAATACGCATAATAATCAATTAGCATCATATCAAAATGCATAACAGTATTGTCCTACAAAATAGTCACGTACAAATAGCTCATAGTAATAAAATTGCTATTTAACAGTCACAGGCTTTTCACATGACGGTACGTTGCCGTTGCAAAGAAATATTATAAAAATGAAATTGAGGGTGAGTCATAAATATCATGAGCAAACAAGGACAAGTGCTGTTATTTGTGGTGTAGACTTTATAATACTTATAACATGGAAAATCAAGTGCAAATATTTAAAACAAATAGAGGAGGTATCAAATTAAACTACAATGGTTTCATATTAAAAAAAAAATGACTTTTGGTTGGTATGTTTAGTTCCAAAGTAGTGATTTTTGTAGTTTTTTACATGTTCTAACCTAACCTAACCTACCTACTGCCCAGATGTTGGTTTCGGTAGCAACATTGACCTAACAGTACCATAATTTGACTTTTGGTTGGTATGTTTAGTTCCAAAGTAGTATTTTTTGTTGTTTTTACATGTTCTAACCTAACCTAACCTACCTACTGCCCAGATGTTGGTTTCGGTAGCAACACTGACCTAACAGTACCATAATTTGACTTTTGGTTGGTATGTTTAGTTCCAAAGTAGTATTTTTTGTTGTTTTTACATGTTCTAACCTAACCTAACCTACCTAATGCCCAGATGTTGGTTTCGGTAGCAACACTGACCTAACAGTACCATAATTTGACTTTTGGTTGGTATGTTTAGGTCCAACGTAGTATTTTTTGTTGTTTTTAAATGTTCTAACCTAACCTAACCTACCTACTGACCAGATGTTGGTTTCGGTAGCAACACTGACCTAACAGTACCATAATTTGACTTTTGGTTGGTATGTTTAGTTCAAAAGTAGTATTTTTTTTTGTTTTTACATGTTCTGACCTAACCTAATCTACCTACTGCCCAGATGTCGATTTCGGTAGCGACATTGACCTAATTAATTGCTATTATCTTTCATCTGCAAATTTTAGAATAAAAACTATTCTACATAACAAATATGTGTATGATTTCGAATAATAGTTTAAAAAACAGTTATTTTGAGAATATATAGGAAAACAAATTGTAGTACAATAGATGTTTATTGTTACCGACATTATGAAGTTGAATGATTCGGAATTAATAACATTAGGAACAGAGTAGTTATTGATAGTGAGTGTCAGGATGAAAAATTGTAGTAACAAAATTTTCGGAGTTACATCGAGGTAGAAATCTTAGGTTAACTTTGGCGCACCCGGAAAAAGTTCGTCCATCACGGGTCTCCAGTCTCGGAAATCAAATTGGTTTCAAACATTAGTATGCGTAATGTGTTTTCGGCCAATAAAAATTAGTCCGACTGAAATTGTGCGAGTATTATTCATTTTAAAAACTAAAATTATGGATAATGACAAATATACCAAATAATTATTAGCCCAAACAATAGTATGCGTAATGTGCTTTCGGCCAATACAAATTAGTCTGACTGAAATTATGCTAATAGCGTACTATGCCAAAAAAGTAGTAGGCCAAAGTATTACTATGCGAAAATACTATTATGCCATAACAAATTATGCCAAATCAATTATGCGAAACAATAATAGTCTAAATAACATTATGCGACCCAAGGGGATACCTCTACAAACAGCGTTCACAAACCGAAAACACAGTCACACAATGCTGGTACGCCGATGACTCCTCCGCGCAAGGCACTTTCCAAAGCCTACGACAATGGTGGGACAACTTAAACAAAACAGGCCCAGCATACGGCTACTTACCACAAGGTAAAAAATAATTTCTAATAGTGTCAGAAACCAACAAGTCTACCGCAGAAAAGACGTTCTCCGGTACCAACGTCTCCATAGTTATAGGCTCCCGCTTCCTAGGAGGCTACATAGGGATAGGAGGGGACGACTTGGTAAAAAAGAATGTAACCGAATGGATATCTATCATCGAGAAACTCACAACAATCTGCAAAAACTCACCTCAAGCCGCTTACACTGCCCTAACTAAAGCAGCTCAGTTTAAATGGTCCTTCCTACTACGTGTCTTAAAAAATGCAGAAGAACTTTTTGAACCCTTAACTAACACATTACACGACAAATTCATACCAACACTAATCGGAGGCGAAATCACAAAACTTGAAACCCAGCTATTTACCCTCCCAGTCCACAAAGGCGGACTTGCCCTTTCTGACCCCTTCAAAACACCAAACCGTGCATATCAAATCTCAAAACAGGGATCTACAATACTTTCAACAGCCCTAATAGAGATGAAAGACCTAAACCTGGCTGAACACTACAATTCTTTGCGTGACGCAAGAAAGGAAGGAAACAAGGAAAAAGAAACATACGAGAACGAAACTCTAGAAAGCATTCTAACAAAATTACCATCCAAAAAGAAAAGAGCAATAGAAAGATCAATAGCGACAAAAATGAAAACAAAAACATCAACCTGGCTTTCAGTAATACCGACAAGAAAAGGCAACTTCGACTTATCACGCCACGAATTTAGAGATGCCCTGGCCATAAGATACCACTGCACACCAATCTCCATGCCTGCGACTTGCGACGGCTGCGGCAATGACAAATTCAACGTGGACCACGCCTTATGCTGCAAAACAGGTGGCCTTATCACACGCAGACATAACGAAATAAGGGATCTTTTCTGTGAACTGTGCCAGCAAGCCTGAGGAAACGTCACGAAAGAGCCAGTCATCTCCGAAGGCGATACTGGGCTGCGCGGAGACTTGGCTTGTCGGGGGGTATAGATTGCCCAGAGGGAGGCGTTAATTGATATCCGTGTCATAGACACCGACGCTCCCTCCCACCCATCACGCCCCGTAGCGGCTGTCCTTCGTTCAGCTGAAGAAGAAAAGAAAAGGAAGTACTGCGACCCATGCGAGACGCGCCACACCACCTTCACCCCTTTAGTAACCTCTGTCGTAATTAGTAGTAATTCACTAAACACCTCGCCGAAACGCTGGCGGACCGCTGGAACCGGACCCCTGCCACAATAATGGGCTGGCTACGAGCAAGAATTCAAACCGCCATCATCAGGGCTGTTTGAATCAGCAGCATGTGCATCCGCGGCACCCGCCATAGGTGGAATCGCACAGGCCTATATGAGGATGGAGCGGCAGTCCCACACGTACTGTCTTGAACTAGAATGAAATATCTTATTTATATTCTCTGTACTTATTTTCATGAATCTTTTGCTTAATAAATTTCTTATCTGTTCTCCAAAACAGTTCTACGTATCTAAAATAAAAATAATGCACTGAAAAAAAGGCTTGTTATTCGTAGCTAAACTTTCGTCTACGTATAACATAGAAAAAGTGACCACAAAACTATAGCAATACGTAACAAAATCGAGTTTGGTTATTTTTTAACGAAACTGTTTTGTAATTTATGTTAACACTATTTTGCCTAAGTCTTACCAATGTGTTTAGTTAAAGATTAGTGTCCTTTTGCTAAACTTTTGGTAACAGTAGGCCTACTTATATGCAACTAGGAAGCCAATTGTTGGTTTACTTCAGCCAATTTGTATTGTTACTATTTATCCAACAAACTCGTTATTACAATCTTATACATTAGTTAATTTAGATCGTTTGCTTTGCTATTTTTTACATAACAGTTTGACAGTTAGTAACAATCCTAATTGGCTGTTTTAGTGGTAGTCGTTTGTTTACTTCTAACCTTATACATTAGTTAATTTAGACAGTTTGTTTTGGTCATTTTCACATAACAGTTTGAACATTCAAAAAGTACTGTACTTGTATCATAAATAAATATGTTTTTAATAACCATAAAAGTTATTTCTTCAAGATCTTCTACATCATGAACAATGATTGACCCAATCTTGTATTTTGTTCCTTTTACTTTAGCCCACGTGACAAGACTTACTGAACTACCTGGACGCAATTTAAGTGATTGTATGACGTCATCATATTTGTTTTTTTTCAGTCTCTTTGAAGGACTTACAGAAAGTGTAGCATCTAAAGTTCCTTTAATAAAGATTTCATTTAATTGCAGTTGATGTTTTATCGCAAGTGACTTAGTAAGATTGCGACGATTGAACGAAGCTCTAGCAGCCATTTTAGATAATCTATGTTTAGCTTCAAATCGCATCGACCAAATATTATTTAAGGGACCAAAATTTGCCGTAGCAGTGGAGTAAAAAATTAAATTTTGGTTTTAAAGTATCGCCTGTTAGTGCCAAATACAGTTCACATAATTCTGATACTAAAACTTTTAGCAATTGATTACTACCTTCATTTGAAACATTGGACATTAATATGTCAATAATTTTTCGCAATGTTATGTACAGCAGCCAGTAATCATCCTCACTTGGTATGAAGTCACCAATAATGAGACCAAAATATCGCAAAAATGTTAACATTTCCGAAGCAGAGAGTCGAACGTTGCCTTTTGAAATATATTCCATACTTAAATCACAAGGTTTGCTAGTAGTATCAGGACCATAGTCAAAATTGTCTATTCTATTATTCAAAATTTGCAATGTAAAGAATTTTAAATCTCGGATATATTTTAAGATAAGAAAAGACATAACATATTTGGCAACGCCCTCAAGAATATCGTGCATAACGTCTACTCCTACTTGGTCGAATAAACTGAAATGATTAACCGATAACCAAACGCACTTTTCTTTGATTCCTGTATTACTAGAACAATTGGTTTCCAGCTGTGCAAGGTAATTATTAGTGGTTCGGGCCAAAGACGCGTCTTCGAAACACTGAGTTTTCAGTACTTCCTTCGTAACGTTGCAAATTCGACATGGATGATTCGAAGAAAATGATTCATTAAAACCTGTAATCGAATGAATGCCAAGATTGACACCAGTTATTAGGGCTAAAGCAAAATGCAACTGACCGTGAAATGCTGGAACATTAATTTCTACTCCTGTTTCGAATAGAAAATTAAACTCATCAATTAATGGTTGGAACATTACGCTATTGCCAAATGCAAGTCGGTCAGATGAATGAAATAAGAGGGCTAAGAAAATGTTCGTTAAAGTAGAGGCTCTTTCTGGCGGTATGCAACCCACAGAAACATACACAGCCCCTAACTTATGAATCCCAGAATGGCTTCCTAATACATTCCCACTTTCATAGTCATCAAATAATAAAAATAACGGGAAAACGAGTTTGTCTTTGTACCGCATTATAAATTTTGTCCAAAATGCCCCTTGTATAAAATTACTGATATTATTATTGCGGCAATTTTTTAAAGTTTGTATGTAGTCTAATTTCTCTTTTAAAACTTCATCTAGAGAGAAATATTTTTGAAGAACATGTCTAAGTGAGATTAATTGTTCCACACATTTTACTGTAACCGCTTTTACAACACCTCGTTTAGTTATAGTAGTTATTCTTTGTCCAATTACTATTTCATTTGCGGCTATGTAAGATCCGAACGTTTCGAAATATTTCAGGCGGCTATGCTCGGTGTTTACTCTTTGCAACGGCGAGTCGCCAATTGACATAACCTTTTGTTTAATCAATGCTAAATCATTTCCTGTAGACTGGCTTATATTTTCAAAAATGTTTTGTATATTATCAGTTACGGTATTAGAAACAAACGCATTTACGCCTTCAACAATGTCTTGAACAATTTTTCTAGGTAACAAAGGGTTTGCATACAAAGAAGACAAAAATAATAATGTTTGGTTATTACCGTTTGATTTACTTGAGTTTAAAACATCTACATTTTATTGAGATATACCTGGAAGAGCTAAATCAGAAAGAGAACTTGCTTATGGCATTAAAATATTGGCATTCATTGAAGGTTGAGATGCACCTGGAAGAGCTAAGTCAGAAAGGAAACTTGTTCGTGACATTAATATATCAGTATTAACTAAAGGTTAGTCATTTTGTGACAATTTTAGGGACCAGCGAATGTGAAATTTATTTAAATGTTTACCGAATGTATTTTTCAAGTAAAATGTTCGATCATAGCCCTCATCTATACAGTGATAAACTGAAAAATTGTGTTGTTTATGAGCAATGGTAAAATGTTTGAATAAGTCCTTGACATCTACACATTTGTGGAAACATAAAAAGCATGTAATCATCGTCTAATATTACGTGGCAAAGTCCAATAAATCAACTGTCTCAATACACGATGTATTGTTGTTGCCAGAGAAGGGCGTACCTTAATTATTTTTTAGAGTTTTTGGTTATTACGTTTACACTTCTAGTCCGAGATCTGTAGCTAAAGCACGTACAGTCGTGAAAATTTTGTCATATTTCCTATTCATTTTGAATACGTTTTTTTAGAGGAATTGCCAAACATGCTGACAGTCTGCAGAATATTCGGCGTTCAAAGCGAAAATTATTTTAAAACAGGCATCAACTGATTTTAAAATGGTGGGCAACTCGTATCTCAAATGGTTAAGGACAATATACCTTGTAGCAATATCTTTTATAGTAGGACCCACCACAACTATAAAAGGTTGAAGGGTCAGCCCCAGTTCTTGAAGTTTTTTCTTGCGTCGCTGTATTGTTTCCTCTATTTCTGCTGCGCTCTTCAGGTGACAAATAAAGATTTGTAGAACTTCATGTTTGGTTGGTCTCCATTGATTTTTATTTTTGTTTTTTTTTTTATGATAGATGTTGACATCAAAAATGGCAAGGTCATAAATCCTACCACATTGAGAATCCCCTCAGAATCTGGAAAATAATTAGGAAGTCTTTTAAAGGGTGTAACAGAAAAGTGTAGTATTACTCTCCAAAACATTATTAGAGTGAAAATACCGTTATTTTCAGTGTAACTTAAAATTTCTTTTAAATTTGAGTCTTGTTTAGTTTTGGCATAGTCAATTAGCTTTCGCCTTAATAATGGCCAGTACTGGTATATTGCGTCATCATGCTGTGGATGGAGACTTTTAAAGTCTTTCATGAGCTGAAAACAATATTTACTTGGTCAGTCACAACAAAATAATCGATTATTATATTTACCTATGAAGATATTTACAAATAATCAAATCAGAATTCCCAAAGTCCCACATGTTCAATCGAAATAAAAGTGGGGGACAGCAGGAATTTCTTTTCCCTTGACCCTTAATCACTTTTTATTCGAGAGAACACATGGGGACTTTGGGAAAAAAGATTCCCATTGTTCCCCAAGACGTTGTCCCCTGCAGGAATAACCGGAAAAACTTGGCAGCATTATATAATTCGGACAAAGGGCTCTCCTGCATACCAGAGATAAGATTTTGAAGCTATATGAAGCTCCTTAGTATTTGTAACGGACCATGGATGAGGTCTATGCCCTACAGCGTAACGCATAAAGGCTGAAATAGCAACAGGATTTATATATAAATAGAATCTTACCAAAAATACACCGCCTGGCTGGTTCAATGGCTTAAATTTCCGAAGATATTCTTCAACTGTTATTTCAGTCGTCAATTCAGTCAGCCTTTGTTTGGTTGTAGCCTCCCAGTATGTTTCGACTGTATCCCACGGGTCACAACAATTATTTAGCCATAATTGTTTCTCTTGAATTTCCTCAGTGTTTGTCTGCAGATTCTGTAGTTGGTTAATAGAGTCTTGAATATTGCTGCAGGACAAGCTAGGTCTCTCGGTGGATTCAGCACCATTGCTAGTTGCTGATGACCATCGTTTGGAGTATTCTGTAATAACTCCCGACTTTATATACTCTCTCCTGCGTTGCCGAAAACGATCTAGTAATTTCCCCTTTGCAGTAGCCTTTTGCAAAGGAGTGATGCTCATGTAAGGTATAAAGAATACTGAAGAGTTCTCCTTTTTGAATACCTTGGGTATTTCATACGCAAGTGCATACAGCCGTGCACTAGTAATTCTTTTTTGGGGGCAATCGTGCAACTCGTTGTTAATAATTATATTACAAAGTCGTCTTCGGTCGGCGTTATTTAATAGACCATTGTCTTTGTGTCTTAGTAAGAGAGATTTACCCTCATTACATGAACTTAGGATTTTGAATAATTCCTGAAATAATTAAATAATATTATTTGTAGAGGGTAATAATATTTGTGTACCTTGATTGATTACGAAATTTGGTAAGTGTACATCAGGTTTTCTACATGCCAAATTAAATTAAATTATGCTGAGCGGTTGCACCGTGAATCTAGAAACAGACAGACAAGAAATGTTGTCATATAATGAAATCCTCATATAAATTCAAATAATTTTTATGTACCTACCTATATGAAAAACAATTTGTGAGCATATTTTATGAACAATCTTTGAATTAACAATATGTGAGAGAAACTGGCTTCTTAAATACAGGTTATAATACAACCTAGTTTAGTTGCCTGCCAGGTCTGTCAAATTATTCTTTAATTTATGTTTGTGTGAAATAAAATAAATTTCAATTTAAATTACATGTCCCATTAAATAAAGACTGAAATCTGTAGTATGTAAAATATAAACTCACACAAGTCTTATCAGGGATTATGTCTAGCTGCTGGTTTTCCAAATCATCAAAGTGTGCTCCAGTGGCTGTAGGAAGTACTCGTATGTTGTAGCAGCACTAGTACCCTGTGAGGACAGCGATGTATTCAGCTCAATAGGCTGATCTTCATATGTCTGTAAATAAGAAAACCATGTAAATAGGACATATCAATCTATTTCGGTTATGTACCGACGAAGTGGAAGGGAAATAGACGTACAGGTCGCGCCAAGTTTCCCTGCCTTTGAGTGAGCGGTACCCCTCTTCTCGCACAGCGTAAGGGATGGGTGTGAGAGAGAGAAAGGCACCGCTCGCTCAAAGACAGAGAAACTTGGCGCGACCTGTACCTACCTATTTAATTACTGTTCAATGTTATATACTTACAATTTCTATAGCCATACTCTCCTTTCCAGGTGCTGTTATAGATTGTAACAATTTTATTTGTGTCTTTAATTTAGCTCTGTGGCCAATTATGGGAACAAGCTCCTTTAGGTCATTTTCAGAAAGCATTTGTAATGTTTCTAAATCAATGGCTTGTTCTGGAAAATATCGGTGGGTAGGTTAAACACAGAATCAAGCGAGCGTTAGTAGGTTTGGGTAGGTAGGTACCGGTTAAGTACAAGGTAGGTATTAGTAGGTATATTAATTTTGGCGCGTTGGCAACTTGGCACCATGCTGGCGCGGCCGGCACTTTAAGCCTCTTTACCCCCACACTGCCCTAGCTTTAGCTTACCACAGAATGAAAGGAAATGATTGTAATACCTACCTTTGAATTGCGTAAAATACACTCCTAGGCCCCACTGCCGCAAATAATCTTCCAGAGCATCTGGGCTCTGCTCGGCCATGGTTCTCTCTCTCAGTTTTCGGTTGGAGTGTAGATAAGGGGGCGCCAAGGAAAAAAAAACTTAGAAATTTTTCCGCGTTTAGATAGCCTCAAAAAGTTATAATTTTTGAATATTTTACAAGTGGGGGCTTCCGCCCCCTTATCGACACTCTGACCCAGTTTTCACATAGGTGGCTGAAATAATGAATCTTCTGATGATGCTGATGAGAGAGATGATGATGAATGCTGATGAGCACAGAACAATATCACTTTGATGAAAATCGGGGGATCTTCCCAAGACCGTTCCGAGAAGCGCAAGAGCAAGCGGCACAATGAATGAATGAACAGGAATCAACTTGTTTGTCATGTCGCGTCGATCGCATATTCCGCGAGCGAGTTGAATGCAGTTTTTGAAAATTCACACTTGTCACTGTGACGCACTGATTTTGTTTGGCAAAACTGCGCAAATTTTACGCGCGCGGTCTATTGGTAGTTCGTCATTGCGTAAACAAAAGTATTTGGTTAAAAATAAGCAAAATATGGCTATCATAAGATAACGATTTGTTTAGCTTAAAAGATTAGTTTGTTGTTAATTACATAAGTTTTGTTGAATTGCAGTTTTGTCCTTAATAACTACAAAAATTAGGCTATTTGTTTAAAACATCTTTGTTAAAATAATCGAACTTAATTGGAATAATAGTAGCAAGATGTTTGTTTAATGTTTATCAATTATAATTGTTTGGTAATACAGCATGTCTTTAGTAAAGAATAGTCTAAGAATAGTCTAAGAATTAGAATAGACTAATAAACTGGTTTTGTTGCACGTAACCAATCCGATTTGTTTACTTCATTAATGTTATACATGACTAAAGCTTAGTTTTAAAAAAACCGAACTGGAAATAACAAAACCAGTTTTGTACTTCGTTAATAAACCACTTTAATTATTTCAAGTTAAGTTTGTTGACGACTAACTAAAGTTAAGTTAAAAAGGCAATAACCGAAAAAGTTTTGTTGCTTATTTTTTTCAGTGTGTTATGAGAGAAAAAGTTTACAAAGTCAAAGTCAAATTTCTTTATTACTGTAGATATTTAGATATAATTAGCAACCGTAATTGTTTGCGGATCACACAAACTCCCACAGATTTAATTATAGATCTCTTTTAAAAATTTGTTGTGCTTAACTAATACAAAAATTATAATATTAATTATTATTATAATCAATCATCAAGCTAGATCATTCCGCAAAAGCGACAGCTTTGAAAGACTGTGGGCGAATGCTGAATGACTGAAAAGTCATTCAGCATTCGTCCAAAGTCCCAGTTGTACATAAAATATCAGACCAATTTAGTGCATTAAGCTCATTATTGATTATCGCCTATGAAAATATTCTACCTGGCCACATCCATTTTTTATATAATATATAATATAATAAACCTGGATTTCTAATTAAATTCCAGAAAGCTTGGTAAAAGTTACCAAATACACGTCAATGCCAATGTGAAAAGTGTCATTGTCAATTCGACATGCCAGAAATAAGCGACCTTTTTTAATTTATAATATATAAAACAACAAACATTGTTTCTATATAATCGAGTGCTGAATATTGAGTTGTTATGTTCCTTGCAGGCACTACTGAATATAGGAAAACGTTAATTAACCTCTTTTTAAACTCTAAAATCTCATAATTTTATTTTTCATTTCAATTATCTCACATAGCTTTTGATAACAGTGATAATAAATAAACTTGAATGCAAGTATATACTCCATATTTTGAATGATTGTCATGTTTATACCTCAGTTAAAGAATCCCCTGTTTCCTTCCTTAAAAAAGTAAAATCATAAGGAATTATGATAAGGATGTAAGTAGTTTTAAATAAAAAAGCTACCATTTAATAGAGGCATTTTTTTTTCAATATCAGAACATATGAATTCGTCCTCATCAGTAACATTTATAAGAAATGTAAATAAATGATCAAGTTCACACATTCTGTCCTCTAATTTTATAACATGTTCAATTAATACACGACTACCAACACTGCGGCTTAACTTGCTGCAGACCTTCATAAAATAATTACGTCTGCCATTTTCAGTTTTTTTTTGCAACTTTTTATTTTTTTTTACCTTGGACACTATTTACACACATTGATCTAGCCCCAAACTAGGATTCCCTGTAACTTGGGTACTAGACAACGATACACATACTTATATACATAAATATTATACTTAGATAGATAAACAACCATGACTAGGGTACAAACATCCGTTCTCAAAAAACAAATATTTGCCCCCACCGGGACTCGAACCCGGGACCCTTAGCTTCGTAGGCAGGGTCACTGCCGACTAGGCCATTCGGGTCGTCAACATGGCCTTTTACTTGTGCCCACATCAATTCTCTAGGGTTTAATTCTTAGTAATAGGGGCAGACGTAAAATTGTAATATTACGAGCAGCCACTAGTTCATTGACAACAAGTTTTTTTAAAAGCAGGTTTTTCCTTCTTGGCAATATCCATCAACTCCCTTTATTATTGGTAGCTACCACATGGAATATTTATTTATTGCAACCATTCGATTATTCTCGCCTTAATCCCACAAAGAAGTGGTGGATAATCCATCACTTATTTGTGGGTAATGTTTTAAATTTGCGAGAATGGTATGGAGCATTGTCCATTACAAGTACTGCATTTGGTTTCAATTTTGGGAGGATCCCACTTAACCATTCTTCAAAATGCTTTGCATTCATCTCATGGTGTAATCGGCTGTATTCTTCTTTGACTCAAAAAGTAAAAGTCCACCATCTTAAAATCCTTCGTCACTGCCAATATGACTCATGACATCAGTCTACTATCTTTTCCTGATGGAGCTCGTCGTCCTGTTGTCAGCCCTTCTAGAAATGCTTGGCGTGACGGAAGTACTTCTGTATTTTGCCAAGCCTTAGTTTGTATACGACCTGTAAGTTATATGTAATATAACATTTAAATCCAATGTAAATCAAAACATTTAAATCCAATTTCACAGTCACCCCTATTTAATAGCAAATTGTTTACTGTCCATGTATGTTAGGTTCTTTTTTATGTATAATAATACAAAATTACAAATAAAATACAAAGCTACAAAAGTGCCTTTATAATACTGGAAAGTTAGCTCTTACTTTGCTTACTAAGCGAAAGGCCTTCTTAGAAAATTTTCTAAGTAACACAGTAAATCATGTATTCAAAACAATTTCTTCAAAATATAAAAGCGTACACTGCCTGCTTCCAAATGACTGCTTTCGTTCAACACTAACAGAGATGAAGTCTCTGATGTTTTTTCCGTTCAAGGACAAATCTATCACAAAATCACATTTCTGCAAATATATTTCATCGGAAGAAAGAGAAATTGATCTTTGATGCACAAACATCTGTGGTTTGAGACGAGAAATGACCCCTATTATCCCGATTTCTGCTCACTATAAAGTTATAATTAGAGCCGACAAGAGACCACCTGGAGAACACGAACGTCGATTTGATGCACCCCAGAAAGACGAAATCGCCATTGCAAATGTAGACAGTGAAAACACAAGACGTGACGTAATTGTACAACGCATTGCAGAAACACACCGTTCATATGATGCCCTCCAATATCCATTAATATTTCTGTACGGAGAAGACGGATATCATTTTAATGTGAAACAAATCCAACCTGAAACAGACGTAGAAACAAACAAAAAAGTCACTTCCAAGGAGTTCTATGCTTACCGCTTAATGATCAGAGATAATGAAACATACAATCTCATTCTCAACACTCGCCGTTTATTCCAACGATTCCTGGTAGATATTAATGCAAAAATAGAAGCGAAATAGATGCTTTACATAAGACTGAATCAGAAGAAATACGCACGGAAGAATACATATAACTTCGAAAGGCATTCATAAATGACGAAAACATTGAAGACATTGGAACAATGGTAATCTTACCCTCATTTTACATAGGAAGTCTGAGACATATGCACGAATACACTCAAGATGCCATGACCTACGTTAAAAAATATGGACGACCTGACCTCTTTATAACATTAAAATTTAAACTAAAGAACAACTAAGATACGGACTAGCCCACATGGATCGACACGATATAATAGCCCGACAAAAACAAATGATATTTATTGAAGTCATCACAAAATCTACATATTTGAAACCTTTAGATGATATATGTAAAGAATTGAATGGCAAAAACGAGGACTGCCTCACTCACACAATCGCATATGGCTACACGACAGGATTGATCCCACGGATATAGACAAAATCATCCAAACTGAATTTTCCAATCCACAAGAGGATCCGGAGCTGTACGAAATAGTTGTAGAAAATATGATTCACGAACCATGAGGGCCAGTACACCCCAATTCACCATGTATGAGTGATGGTAAATGTACAAAAAAATACCCAAAACCATACTTGGTTGACACACAAACCAGAGATGATGGCTATCCAGAAGACGATCGCCCAAAAAAGGTGACATCGCAGAAAAACTACGAATACGAGGCAGAGACGAACTGGAAATAGATAACCAATGGATAGTACCATATAACCCGCTATTTTCCAAAATTTTCCAAGCACACATAAACGTAGAATACTGTAATTTAATGTAATTTAGTGAAATCCATTAAATATGTTTGTAAGTATGTGAACAAAGGCATGGTGTATTTCAAATAGCCAAAGACAGCAAACAAAAAACAGAAATGACGAGATCCTCATGTAACAAATGGGAAGATTCATCAACAGTAATTTTTGGTTATCCTATACACGAACACGAACAAACTGTGCAACATCTAGCAGTACATTTAGAGAATGGACAGAGAGTTTACTTCACAAAAGATACCGACAGAAATATTGCAAGCGAACCATTTAAGAACATAACATTAACAGCTTTTTTCCAACTGTGCCAAGCGGGTCTAGTCGTGAAAACATTACTATATTAAACGTGGAACACAACAAAAAAAACTTTCAACGACGAAAACAAGGAATTCCAGTAGAGGATCATCCAGGAATCATGAATACTAACGAACTAGGCTGATGACTGACACGCCGTGCATCCGAACGACGCCGAATGTTTCTATCTCCAGACGTTGCTACACGAAATACGGAGACCAAAAAAAACCACAGATCTCAAGACTAATGAGAGTTACCTATGCGGCATAGGTAACTCTCATTAGTGACCTGGTCACAAGGCTATGTCAGACGTACAGAGCTGCCAACGCTTAGAACTACTAGGACACGAAAACCAATGGGTATTAACACTAAAAAAAGCCTCACCACCTCAGCTGAGCAAATGAGAGACTTATTCGCCATAATACTAACAAAAATGTGACCCATCGAATCCAAAACACCTATGGGACTCCTTCAAAGAGAGTATGACTGATGACATACTGTACTAACTCCGACAAGCTAATCCAGAACTGGCCATCGAATTCAACGACGACGTCTTCAATGAAACACTCATTCTTCTTGAAGATAAATGTTTAGCGATAAAAAATCAGAACTTAGCACAATTGGGATACCAGCACCACGACAAGATGCTTTCAGTGTGCTAAAACTTCAAAATTACAAAGGAAAAAAGCTACAATATCAACGAACTTCTTCAATACATATCTCACAACAAACCACTTCTCAATGACAATAAAAAAAAATACAACGTTATCATGGACCAGATCAACAACAACACTTGCGGAATTATTTACTTAGATGCACCAGGTGGCACCCGGAAAACGTTTCTAATAAATCTATTGCTGGCTATCCGCCCCTACGACTACCGTTGAATATAGCCGAAGAACAATTCCTGGTATGCAAAATCTCAAGAGCATCTGGACTAGGTGAACTTCTTAAATAATCTAAAATTATCTTCTCATCTTCTATCACATAAAAATCACTCGAAGCCATGGACATAACATTATAAGACTTGCGAGGAAACTCTGAAGTGATGGGAGGAGCTCTACTCATACTCTCACGAGATTTCCGACGAACACTTCCATTTATCCCCAAGTCAACACCAGCAGACGAAATCAATGAATAAAAAATAAACATCATATCTCTGGCCACACATACAAATACTGCTACTAACAAAAACAGCACATTTTTCTCAATAACTTCTACAAATATGCGAAGGCACATATCCTACTGACCAGACGACCGGCCTTATTGAACTCAACAGTGATTGAACAACATAGCCACTACTTAAAATGAACTTATCGACCAAATTTATCCAAACATTATTCATAACTATACCAATTCTGAGTGGCTATTTAAGAGGGCAATTTTAGCAACAAAAATAATATTGTCCAAAAAACTGAGATGATGGTATTCAGGGAAGGCAGAGGTCCGGAGAGGGTGCCCAAGATAGTACTGAATGGCTCGCCGGTTCGGGTTGTAGATCGTTTTATGTACCTAGGTCACATACTGAAGGAGGACCTCCGTGACGATTGTGACATGGAGCGGGAAAGAAGGGCGCTATCTGTCAGATGCAACATGCTCGCTCGCAAGTTCCACAGGTGTAACCAAGATGTTAAAGTCATTCTGTTCAAGGCATTCTGTCAAAACCTTTACACATGTCACCTGTGGATCCGTATCCTCCTCAGGCGGCCGCGTTTCTGTAGTGCGTCGAGCATGTTTGCAGACGCGGAAGTGCCTGACTTCTTCGCTGTCTTAAGATCCAGTGTCGCCTCCGCGTGGGGGAGAATGAGAGGCTCGGGAAATGCAATCGTGCGTGCCGTTTGTGACGATATCTGCAGTTCATTGCATAGACACTGGCTCTCTGTACATATGAGTGCTAATAGAAAATAGTAAGTTATTTATAATAATTATTATTCAATTTATCTTTTATTTTTTTTTCTACATAGTTTTACAATTTTAATCCTGGTTGTTTGTGATATATATCTGCTTTATTTTTATGTCATTGCATTTAATTTTTTTTGCATTTATACTTTTTTATTTTAATGTATTGTATGTATTGTACATTTTCTGTGCTATGGGTACTTTACCTGAAATAAACGTTATTATTATTATTGTCGACGATATCAACTTTAATATTCAACAGAAGATTGCAGTAATTCATTAAATCTGTAAATATAACCGAATTTAAATCAAAAATCCGAAATACTTTTTAAAATCTCTACTGAACTGCCATTCCAATTTAAAAGAAGCAATTTGCAATAAAATTAGCCCATATTATTTAATTTTAACAAAGCGAAGAACAAACTTTAAAAATTGCGGCATCAACCTCAAATACTCCTGCTTTTCTTTTCTGCTTTTCATATGTAGCTTGCTCTCGATTGGGAAATTCAAAAAAAAAATACATATATATATCCCGGCTAACAAAATGAAAAATGTTGTTTATAAACAAGTATTATAAATAGAGATATTGTAGTTAGAATATATCATCTGTAAAAAGAATTGTACCTTCTAAATTTTAAAGTTTATCCTTTTATTCCAACTACCACACAATCTCATATCAACTCCCTGAGCGAAGCCCGGTACCCCAGCTAGTAATATTAAAAATTAAAATATATTACCATCATTCAGCCAGGTCTCGTCTTGATAGTAGAATGTTCTTCCTTCTCTACGATACTGCTTAATTTTTACCGAATATTGTTTTCTGCGCAGTATAATATCTGATCGGTCAATGAGGCAGCTTCGACGTTTACGAGCGGGACATTTAAAATGGTCCTTAATGAGCACCAGCCACAGGGTACTTGCAGATAAATTAGCCACTGTAGTTCAGGATCTTCAGTGGCAACTGAATCAATCTGAAAGGTATTTTTTTTACTACAAACATTCATATTCATATTCATTCATAATTCTTTATTGAACACAGTTATTTAAAAAAGATACATTAAGAGAAAACATATGTACAAAGGCGAGCTTATCTCTAAAAAGAGATTTATTCCAGCAAACCAAGGCATGACAGGAAATTTTATCAATAAAGGGTAAACATCTGTAGAATGAATTAATCTCTTAATTAACCTTAAGCCACAGATGTGAATAATTAATTCACCTTCTTAATTGTAAAAGGTTCATTACGATGGAAAAATTGATGCACAGTGCGTCTTATATCTGCAAACGTAAACTTGTTTAGTTTATCCAAAACTTTCCATTTGGGGCCGGATTTCTTGGGTAGAGTCTATTCTTCTCTAGTTTTGTATTCTTTCATAATACTTCTCACTGTTCTTTCCGGTATTCCTTATATTTCGGCCAATTTTTAGCACAATCTACAAGGGACCAGAACTTGTCCTAGGGCCACGTTTTGTAGGTATGTTTGTAGCAGTTCATAACCGTGCACTTCTCGGTACAGTCATAGCCTTTTTTGGCTGTTTCTTCGGCGGCAAAATGTTCTCTTTCATGTGAGATAGACATGGTTGAAGTTCCATTTCATATGCGCAAACCCGCAGAACTCACGCACAGAGAACAAACTTAACACCATAACAAAAACAAACAACAGTTCAACCCACAACAAATATTACAAAAAGCAAAAACTCAACAGTGGAAGTCACTACGAGCGAGGAATAGGAACACATTCGAGCAATCAGGACGCCAGATGCCGAATGACATTGACAACTTGTCAACAAATCTGCCAAACAAAATGGCGTGGCGAACGACTGACGGAAACCTTCTAAAGAGGGCCATCGAAAACCCATGTTTTCGATTACTTTGTGTTTGTCTTTAGAATTATTTGTGTATCGCCTACTATGGACATAAAATCTGTTATTTTAAATATAATTTCTTATGAAAACTGTATCAAATGTTGTTAACCTCTGAAGGGTTACCAGTACATATGATCATTGATTCCAAAAAAAAATCATGATTAAATATTAATCGAAACGATTTCATTTGATGTATGTAGGTTAACATAGGCAAGTTATCCAAATTGTATCTAGATTTAAAATCATATATATCAAAATATTCATCTAACTAGACCAAAAGGAAAACCCGTTACGGTATTGAATAAAAACTCCGGTTTTAGTTATTTACTGGAAAGTCAATTCAAAACTCTAGAGGATGGTATGATCAATCTTAGACAAACTGCCTCGTTAGTCATTTTCGCCGCTAAGACAGCCCGGCTTTTTATCGCCATATCGTTCCGTATTGAATAAAAACTCCGGTTTTAGTTATTTACTGTAAAGTCAATTAAAAACTCTAGTGGAAGGTATGATCAATCTTAGACAAACTGCCTCGTTAGTCATTTTTGCCGCTAAGACAGCCCGGCTTTTTATCGCCATATCGTTCGGTATTGAATAAAAACTCCGGTTTTAGTTATTTACTGGAAAGTCAATTAAAAACTCTAGAGGATGGTATCATCAATCTTAGACAAACTGCCTCGTTAGTCATTTTCGCCGCTAAGACAGCCCGGCTTTTTATCGCCATATCGTTCGGTATTGAATAAAAACTCCGGTTTTAGTTATTTACTGGAAAGTCAATTAAAAACTCTAGAGGATGGTATGATCAATCTTAGACAAACTGCCTCGTTGGTCATTTTCGCCGCTAAGACAGCTCGGCTTTTTATCGCCATATCGTTGATTATGAGAAAAGTACATTTTGAGAAAGGTACATCATGCGAAAGGTGCATTTTGCCTTAGGTACGTTTTGCGATAAGTGCATTTTGCGAATTCAATGGATATTCCACAGGGTAATCAGCGGCAGCTGTGGAGAACCATATTTAAAAAAAAATACTTGCAACTAGCATGTGGCAGTAAACACTTGCTTTTGTTAAACTTTTTGTCGAATTTCAAAAACCATTTGTTTTATGACTTGGGCTGCATTTGCTGTTGATTACATTTCGTGAATGTTGCATTCTGTAAATGGGCTAGACAAACGTCTGTCTCTAGCTCTCGCCTCTTGTCCATCACGCCCTCCCCCGTCTCACCGCTCACATACCTCGGGCCTTGACTAGCACGTACTCTATACATTGCACATAACCCACTCTTCCCAGGTCAACCCGACACGTACGCGGTCCCGAACTCGATCATACTGCATCTCAGCTCGACGTGCGTGTCGATGGTGGCGGTGACGCTGCTGGCGTCGCCGGCGCGCGCGTGGCAGCTGCCCTACGCCACCGCGGCGCACATCAGCGCCACGCCCGCCGCGCCGAATGTTAACTACTACATGTTCCAGTGAGTCCACCGCATTCCTGAGCCAGAACTAATAAGAAAATCACTCTTACCAAACTGACTACTAGATATCCGAAACTCTTGTGGCGATAACGGTGCCGACGATTAATTCCGAATTCTTAACTTCCCATTTGTGATATTTTCCGAATTCGTAAAAAGACAGATTCTACTTTGTGTTCATTCTTATATTTAGCTATTCTTATTTTTCGGACTATCTTCTGAAATTATTATAGTATAATTCTGATAAAGAGGCATTCGGAAAAATAAGAATTGGTTTGTCGCGAAAGGTGAGGCACAGAGCTTTATAAGTAGGTATGGCGCAAAGCTCTGTCCCTCACATTCCCGCGTCAACCAACACCCTCGCGGGGTGGGGAGTGGGGATGCTACGGGTGCTGAGCAACATATGCATACCAAGTTTCGTAATGATAGAAGAACTAGAAGTGGGCGAAGAATTTGCATTCCTATTTAGATTTGTTGCTGTTGCTGTTGGACCTAATACAAGTATTATTTCAGACAGGGCCAATCGAGCGTCAGACTGGTGGTGGAGTCGAGTGACGACATCTGCGCCATGCTCTCCGTACAAAATGTTACCGTGAGTTGTCTCTACCAGCTGTCTGGCTGGCAGGCTACATTAATTCGGCGATTATCATAAACCTTATACGATTCTTTTCAGATGATGAGCTACCTAACTAATATATTATCAGAATTAGTTGTATCAAACGTAAAACAATCATAGCGTGACACATTATTCCTATACGGGTTGACAAAGGCACAATTATGACCTGATTTGGCCAAAATCTCAACACTGTAAAAATAAGATAACATTGGGAAGCAAAGTCAACGGCGAATAAACATCTGATACGAGTTTCCCCTTCAATCTTCGACCACACCTTCTTCGGCTACTGTTAAATTTTACGCCTTAACCGAAAGCGGGTGGAATCTTGGTAGGGTTGTTTTTCATTGGAATGTCACAAAGCAGTACTGACCTTGTCGCCGTGGACCGGCATTCGAAAGCTCAATTCGAGGCAGGAATACGGGATGAGGAACACCTGGGTGGGGGGTGAGGGACGTCGAATCTTACTCTCGTCGCAGCCCGCTGCTGTCGCCGTCGTGATGCTTGCCGACACAAGGGTCGCTATCCGAACGCGACGAATTGATCACCGAATCACTTCAACCTTTCACAGCACGAAGCACTCACTCCGATGACGTGAAATCTACTTATTTCCCGACGATTGTTCCGTGATTATTACAATTAACATTCCGACCAGGCCCGATACCTGTGGTAGACAATTATTACAAATAACATACAGCCAAGGCCCGAATGCCTGACGCCGACCAATTACCCATGTGCCAAAGTAACCTCTAGCTCGTTTCGTTTCTATCCAAGGACAGCTAGCTAGTTCCGTTCCGATCACTCGCGGTTCGATCGCGCAACAAAAAAAAGGTGCGTTCCGAAGCATAAATATTAAACAGCTACAAATGTAATTATTTTAAATGTGGCTTTTAACATTCAGTCCAGACATCATACAACAATGAGTAAATATTCGTTTGTTTTTCTCCAGTGTCCAATACTCCAGTCTGAGTCAATGGTTGGCTTGTCTGCTTCTGGCTTGCGGATGTCTTTACAGAACTCGGCGGGCACACAGTTGTCGGTAAGTTCTGTCTAAATAGTTCGTATTCGTTCATCCATCGACCGTGATTGCTTGTCTATCGTTTATACCGTCTGGGCGGTTAATACAACCTTTAGGGCGATTCAGCTTAGGATCCTAAACTGGTCCGTAAAATTACCATGATCGTTTTAAAACAAGTCTTGGTACTATCTAAAATAAAGCCCTTTATGGAGTAATTGAATGGAAATGGTTGCCATGGTGATCTTGTTTTAGGATCCTAAACTAAATCGCTCTAAAGGTTAGTTTCGTCGGTAGAATGATACATAGGGCGCACTGTAAGTTTCCGGAACTGGCCACTTACATAAACAATATTTAAAAATTTATTGCAACATTTGAAAATAGAACTCTTTGGCTGTAGAATGCAGTTTGTTTCATCTGACTGCCTTTTGTTTTTACCTTGTGGCGCCATTTAAAAAAATGTGTGTCTGCATCAACATGGATTTAACTCGGGAAAATTTTCGTAGTATGATTTTCTACGATTTTAAGTGTAATTTGACAGCTCAACAGAGCATCGCTCGGCTTGAAACAGCTTTTGGCAATGAAGCACCATGCAAGACAACTGTTTATAGCTGGTTTGCAGAATTCAAGCGTGGTCGTATCAATCTCAGTGACGAATCTCGCGATGGTCGGCCGTCCACCGCTGTGACCAACAAAAACATCGATGCTGTGCGCCGTATGATTGAAACAGACAGGCATGTGACCTACCATGAAATTCGCGCATCCTTAGAAATAGGCATGAGTCAAATACAATTAATCCTACACAAACATTTGGGTGTGAGAAAGCTGTGCTCGCGGTGGATCCCACACAACTTGACCGAGGCTCAAAAAACGGACCGCGTCACTTGGTGCAGTGCCATGCTTACCAGATTCAACGAAGGTGCGTCAAATTTGGTGTGGGACATAGTAACAGGTGACGAAACATGGATTTATTGCTACGATCCCAAAACAAAGCAGCAATCGAGCGTATGGGTCTTTCAAGATGAGCCGAAACCAACCAAAGTGGCGCGCGTGAAAAGTGCATCTAAGCGGATGATTGCTTCTTTTTTTAATAAAACTGGACACGTGGCTACTGTTGCTTTAGAGAATCGTCGTACAGTGAATAGTGACTGGTACACGACGATTTGTTTGCCGGAAGTTATTGACGAACTCCGTAAAAATAACCGTAAACGCCGTATCATCCTGCACCACGACAATGCTAGTTCTCACACGGCCAGACAGACAAACGACTTTTTGAAGGCGAAAAATGTAGAACTCATGAGTCATCCTGCATACAGTCCCGACCTGGCACCTTGTGACTTTTTTCTGTTCCCAAAAATTAAGAACCAATTACGCGGTCAACGATTTTCATCACCAGAAGAGGCTGTCGAGGAGTATGAAAAACACGTTTCAGAGGTCACCACAGAGGAGTGGCACAAAAGTTTTCAAAACTGGTTTCATCGAATGAAAAAGTGCATAGACGCCAAGGGAGATTATTTTGAAAAACAATAAATTAATTTTGTACCTTTAATAGTATTTTTTCATATTCATTCCGGAAACTTACAGTGCGAGAAAGGATGAAACTAATACACAAACTGCTGCTCAATCATAGTAACGTCATGTCCTAGTGTGGGGCCAGAAGCCCATCTGTTTTTTATTTTTATTTTTAATATTTACATACAGACACTTACATTGCTTCTGACCCCACACTGGTGTCTTGGGAACCAGAAACAGTGACTTCACAAACATATAAACATTCAAGACCTGTTTCTTTTACCCCCAGCCGGGGATCGAACCCGAGACCTCTCGCATGGTAGGCAGAGTCACAACCGCTGCGCCACAGAGATCGTCTAAATCTAAATGTTATGTTATACTGGCGCAATTGACGAGTGATACCATGGCTCTGAGTGTCCATCAAACTAAGTTGTCCTTTGGGCGCCTAAGACTCTACAACGAGTAATCTTTCTATGTATATCAAGGGATATTCTATTTTGATGTACTCTTGTCTTACCCGGTATGATTCGTATGCGAACAATAATATCCGATTATTTTTTCTTGCTTTTCTTTTGTCACACTCTGAGTAAACACAAGGTACGTTGGCTTCCAGCGCAGCAGCTACCCGTTGGGGTTCTACCTGGTGACGTTAGTGAAGACAAACGACGTGGACTGTACCGGCGAGGCTGAGGACGATAGCGACTGGCTGTGGGGCGCGCTGTGGGGGGAACTGGATATGCAACGAAATGAGCAGACGAGGAACAAATCCCTGACTATTACAATGAGGGTATGTTGACTCCACATCCAGTAATTTAGACTCCAAATAAAATGGACACGGTCAGTGGGTGAAGCCCTGTAACAACACTCACGACAGTCCACACAAGGAAACGACTATCAATCAGGCCGTTCCCTCAGACATCAAACCTAACTAAAGAACGAACGTAACTCATAGCTTGAATTCCGACAGCTCCAGTTGTCATAATTTCTATTTTCAAACTCTCTGTCTAGGGTTACCAACTCTCTGTCTAGGGTTTTTATACCAAAATCACGATGATTCAAATATCACACTTTCGCGGCAACCATCATCGTCGTTGGTCATTGGTTCGACGTCGGATCCAAAATCTGAAGACAGTGCTATCGAAACCAAGTTCGGACATTTATTTTCGTAATTTTTTTTAGTCCTTAAGTTTTCTTATTTTGTTACGGAACCCTTCGCATGCGAGTCCGACTCCTTTATGACGCCCCTGAATTGGTCTGAATATCTCGTTTGCAGGCTTCTCTCACGAGGGGTGAATACGCGCTGGCCACGGGCCTGACTCTGGCTTTCTTCCTCTTGTTCTACGTAGTGTTCTTCGCGCTAGTATTCGCTCAGCGCTGGCCGGCTTTCGCCAAGTATGTCTCACCTTTAGCGCCAAAAATGGAGGCACAAAGTAAGCATAATTCAACTGAATTAATCAAAACCTGGGCGTTTCATAGAACCTATAATAGAGTGCTCGCCAGCTAAGTGCACTTAGGTATGGCGTGTGAGTCGTTTTCTCAGATATTTCTAGTAATTATTTTTATTTAAATGAGAAATGAAGTTCTGTAGAACCCTCATTTCGCATTTATTTCAATAAAAATAATTACTGGAAATACCAAAGCTGGCGGGCACTATCCAAGCCAATGATTTAGTGCCGTAGAGAGAGGGTTTTGGGCTCTTTAAGAGCACTTTTAACTTTTAAGATTAAAAGATTAGAGAGCACAGTCTTGGTCCATCTATGCAAGAAGTTGATTTGATGAGGTTATAATATTTCACAAATTATTTAAGTCACTTTGATATTTCAGGGACAGAAGTACCACAAACGGAAGTAGATGCGTCGAACCTGGAACAAGCGACTCAAGCCCGCCGAAGAAGGGATTCTAGTGAGTAGTTACCTGCCTTCGCCTAGTATCCTAGGCTTCACTAGCATACCCTGTGACGTGGGAACCAGAAACAGCGACGTCACACACTTAAACATCCAAGACCTAGAGTTGTTATCCCCCAGCCGGGGATCGCACCCGGGACCTCTCGCATGGTAGGCAGAGCCACAACCGCTGCGCCACAGAGGTCGTCATCCGAATTACTTGTTAAGGCTACAGAACTTTTAATGCGACTTTTCATCGCCCTAACAGGGGCTCAATTCTCTTATGGAAAAATAATGATATTATTTATTGCACATAAAACACAATGGAAAAAATTTAAATAACAATATGCAAAGGTGAGCTTATTTCTAAAAAGAAATTACTTACAGCTAACCTAACCTGTGAGGAAAGGAAAAAATATTTATAGAGAGGTAGTCCTAGTGTATAATTAAGAGTTAAAAGAAAGAAATAAAGTCAATATGCTATCAGATAAATCACAATACATCCTACACACTTACTATAAAATAAATTAATCAAATACAATAAATACATAGATACACTACATACTATAATATATCCAGTACCCACTATATGCGGAAGAGAGGGGATGCTGTTTACTTTTTTTTTTCTTAAAAGAGAACAAGGATGTGCAATCCCTAATAGTGCAAGGAAGTGCATTCCAAAAACGTATTGCCCTTAACCTAAACGAGTGCTCGAAAGCAACAGTGTTGTGCTGAGGAATTGACAAAAGTGAAAAGGGAAACGCTTAGCTATAGCATAAAGATTGTTTCGAGGGGCACAAAATTCCGTAATTGCCAGTCAGTCTCCAAAAAATAGGTGGCGCCGACAAGCCACATATGGCAGTTTGTGCTCACGGGAGCAATCGATATACTATCGCTATGCATTTCCCATAATAGGGCCACTGATTTCTGGTTATCAGTATAGAAAGGCTCTAGTGATAGTTTTAGCTATATTTCAAGGTGTGTTTGAAGTTTTGAGGTTTTACAATTTTGAAGATCTTTTAGCAAGAATTACAAAATACAACCTGAGAAACTAAATATATTAAAGTTTATTTAGTTATCTAAACAAACTGCATGCCTTGGTTGACGTTACCAATCGGTGACCGCGGGCATCTGGTATATAACTCTCCAGGCTGAGCATCCTCGTTATCCATGGTTCACTTCGAGACTGAAAAGTAGTGAAGTTGTACTTGCTCTAAGGCTTCGTTCCGGAGATATTCCTCATAATAAATTTGGCTTTTTAATCGGGAAAGTAGGATCCCCAAATTGCGACGAGTGCGACACCTCTGAGGACTACGTTCACGTACTGATGGAGTGTGTCCGGAACGAAGCCTTAAGGATTAATAATTATAAAATGTTCTTAGGTGTAGGTGGATGTAAAAGTATTCTAGCTTTTCCGTCCTCTGGAGAAGCCAGAATGCCGTAAAAATTAGCAAGAGTTTTCATTAAAAATAGGTTGTATTTGTTATTACTCTCCATTTTTTTTGTGTTTTATATGACATAGCAATAAAATTAACTAAGCTCTTTAAATAAACATAAAAAAACTGCATACCTTCCAGCTGCAACATTCGACAGCAGTGACAACAGCGACTCTGATCAAGAAGATACCGTGCCTCCTTCCACCGCCGTGCAAGCCACGCCCCCCGAGCGAGCCGGTATGACCACGTCCCCCGAGCAAGTCCATGAGGCCACGCCTCCCGGGCATGTCCACGTAGCCACACCCAGTGGAGAAGGGAATGGTGTGCAGGTATATGACTGCAGTCTCATCTCCAATGATCTCGACCACAAAGATCATGACATGAGTATCCCAATAATATGTGCAGTTCCACCCACTCTTAAGGAATGGAGTTCGTTGCTTCGTCCAGAAGTTCTAGCAATGGGAGGTATGAGAAGACTATTGATTGATTAGTATAATATAGTTAAAATAGTAAGGATTGTGACGTGAGCCTTTGTGTACTCTCTCTCTTTTACACTTATGTTCTTAGAATCCAACGTAAAATTACTCCGACAGACTCCACCACTATCAACAACGGACGGCGCCTCTCCCACTCCAAACACCCCCGACCAACCATCCTCCCAAGGCCCCCCCAATCGCCCCTTCGGTCTACCGGCTCAACTGCGACTGGACGCGCTCTCCCGTCACCGGGCGAGAGTGCTGCGCGTGCGCTCCGACAGATACCTGCACACGCTGTATACGGTGGCGGTGTTCTATGCGCTGCCGGTGGTGCAGTTTGTCACGGCTTTCCAGATTGTGAGTGGTTTGCGACCTCTCTGAATGTAAATAGACAGACAGGAGTATCGTGGTTGGACCGATATATGTTTATGTGCTGCGTATAACTTGAAAGAAAATAAGAAAGGCAATCAGGCATCGACGTGGCGTCAGGGGTTTTGTTTGCTGTTTGTTTTGTTTTGTTGTGTTGATTTGACGTTTAGCGCGCAGTCTCGTCAACTTGACTATGGGACTGGATTTGTGTTTATACAACGAAGTGCAAATTGGTAGAGTCCTGCATGCACACGATGTACGACGGTTGTTAACCTTTCTGTCTAAGTTAACGTCGCTAAGTCCTAAGACCGTAAGGCATTCCTATCATACGGTTGAAAATCCTGGTCACGGCATCAAAATTTAGCTAAATTTTTTGTGCCGTGACCAGGATTTTCTTTCAATATACTACAAGTACTCTTTGCCTACCAGTGGCGTGCGCTGGCCTATTTTTTATTTTTTGGGTAGGCACTAGTAGGAATATAATATAATGAATGAAAAAAAAAATATTACCGACCTCAAAATCGGCTTCCGGCGGCTTCAGACAAAATTTGTATCTTCGTGAAGAATTTTTGTCACCTCAAATCCAGTAAGTGATTCAGCGACATGAAAAGTCAGTTAAAAGATATCCGAACACTGAAAACAAAATAACCTACTGGTGTGAGCACAGCCGGCTAGCCAACTATATCTATCGTAGGTACTACATTGAAACTGTCTAGCAGCGTTCCCTTTCTTTTGTGTTAATTTGCTCTCCGGAGTTCACCGCCCTTTTTCAATAATCTTTGCTTTCATCGCGAAGGAAAAGTTATGAAATTTATGAAACACACACCCTATTTACACATCTTGCATATATATGCAAGATGTGTAAATAGGTTATCATGGATGTGTGTATACACATCCATGGTAACCTTTAAACTCGTATTTTCACCCACATCACAATCGCAACACACAAATAAATAAACAAGATAACATTACCTAATCTAAGAAAAGAAAACTCGTTAAAAAAATGGCGCCCGCTGCTGTTAAATTTGAATACGATGGCCAAATTAAAATGTCGAACGTTTTCTAGCACTATTATTCTGGTCGGGTGGCTTTGTGAATAATGCAAACAAAATTAATAGCGCAAATTCCACTGCGCGGTCGATTGTATCTCATATCTTATTCACTATTGTGAATATGCATTCAGATACAGCATCATCTTATGAGAATAAGCATGCTTATTGCATAGTCCTTGCGCTAAGTTCCGTCCTTATGGGAAACGAAATTTGCTTGGTAGCGGGGCCTGGTCATAGGATCCAAGAAGATTTGGAGGCACAAATAAATTGTTCCTAGAGGTCAACGGACGACGGCGAGCGGTGTGCACGAGGTTGGTTCGGCTTTCGTTTTGTGTTGAATTCGCGCGGGCGGATGAGCATTTAGTAGGTTGAATGAAATGAAATGAAAACATATGAATTTTTGTTAATTTTAATGAAATTTGTTTGGTTTCCTTATAGAATTTGGTGGTAAAGAATGTTTTATTTTAGTCGATTGATCGTTACATGAAGGATTTATGGCTAGAATAGCTGCTAGCCCAAACCGGGTAGACAGTGCTTAATTGCCTCTATACTAATATAGAGGCAATTAAGTAGGCCTAAGCCTACCACTGACACCTACCTGCCAGTCCTTTGCGTGTTGCGATTGTGAAGTATTATAATACGATGGTTGTGTTTCTAGGTTCTAATGTCTATCTGCTTCCCCTCCAGATTCTCAATGTGTCGGGCAGTCTGGACATCTGCTACTACAATTTCCTATGCTCTCACCCCACGGGCGGTCTCTCAGACTTCAACCACGTGTTCTCAAACCTTGGCTATCTGCTACTGGGTGCTCTATTCATGCTGCAAGTTAGAAGACGGCGGCTGAGGCGAAAAAAGGAACCGAGAAATGAGGTAGGATCGCAGAAACTTAACTTATTTGATAGTACTCTAAAGTTTGCCACCCCCAGTTTTTCATACCTGTCTGCCATGTGTAGGTATTCCAGTATCGTAGCTCCCAAAGCGATGAACCGATTTTGCTTCAGATATATTTTTATTTTTATGTGTCTTACAAGATTTTTCTTGGCTAGAATTTCAGAAAATACGTGTTACCGGTTGAAGATCATCACCTCTTTTCCTATTTGATAGAATGTATTAATAAACATAAATAATAGACGTGGTTTAATACCCCGAATTACATCGAATTACCAAATCGTTACATTCAAATATCAAAGTAAAGGGGTTTGAGCCTCTTAATGTCTGTGGATGTCGGCTGAAGGAAATAGAATCCAAAGCCGTAAGCTTAATAAAAAAGGTCTGTATTTGTAAGCAGAGTTTCGTTTATCAATGGGGTGTATGTGTAACAATGGAAGTAGTTTGTACTACCGTAATACATGCAACCTCCATGGTTCCAACAAAAAAAAAAAACAACCAACATAAATTCACACATTGACAACTGACTTGGTCGTAGATCCCTTATCGATATACATAGAATCAACGTGCGCCGCATTTTTTGAAAAAAATATGGTTACCTCTGGGCCAAAATGTTTGTCAAAAAAATCCCTTTCGCGATCTAACATACGTCGTCATCGTATCCGCAATCTGTAGGCACTAGTATCGAAAATTCGAAAACAAGTATTCGGAGCTTCGGACATAACAATTTATGTTTTTATTTATTATTTTTTAGTCCTTAATTTTTCTCGTACGATGCAACCTGTACGATGGACCCGAACTTACCGATTTTTTTTAAATTGGTTCTACCTGTGGTTCCCCAGGGGTACGGAATCCCCCCCCACTACGGGCTGCTGTCGTCTCTCGGAGCCTCCATGATGGTGGTGGGGGTTCTCTCCGCCAGTTACCATATCTGTCCGAACAGACTCAACTTTCAGTTTGGTACGATACTCTTTTATATATTTTTATTACTACTTTTATTATTCTATCTTTGTCTATATTATCATTATTTGGACTCTGAGCTCAGACCATATGTAGAAGTAGACGCCGCAAGGACCCCCAATATGTATGCGAACCAACCGTGTCAATTTATTCATATCAACAACGGTCTGACAGAACAGTCATAATAAAAAACTATGACACGCGGGCGGGCTGGCACCTCGCCGGCACGGGCGTCAAAGACAAAACAGGTTTTTCCCGTGATAGTGACAGAACCATGCGTCAGTCTAGACTACTAGTATCTTATTATATGTCCGTGCTTAGTCTTTCCATAAGTACATTTTCAGCACAGAGTAAGTACCTAAGTAAAGGATTTCGTTCATCTGAGTTCTCGGCATCTACCTATAGTAATGGTCTGTGGCTCCGACCGATTGGTATTGCCTTACTAGGAGGCAGGCTGCAAATTCATTAGATCTAATAACTTCCACTATGGAACGAAAGTTTCATCCCCCTGCTGGTTATTTATTGTGGCTGAGGGCCGAGACGTCGAGATTCTCCCTCATAACCAAGGTATTTCAAGCTCGAATCCCGGAGGGAATCTGGTATCTACATGAAATATTATGAAATTTATGTTGCTAAACCTAAATTAATGTTAATCCTTTTATCAATTAGCGGAGCTTCATATGATAATAAAGTCAGTAGCCTTATTATGTATCTGTGACTAGTAATTTCAATCGCAATTGACACATCAGAACACGATAGTGTGATACAAGATGCTTTAATTGCGATTGACTGATTAGAGTGGTCGCTTTTTCATTTGCGATTGATGTCAGATACTAATAAGGCTACTGGTCCCACGCATTACAGACACTGCGTTCATGTACGTACTGGCAGTCGTCTCGATGGTGAAGATCTACCAGAGCCGGCACCCCGACGTGAATGCGCGCGCGCACGCCACCTTCGGCGTACTCGCCGTGCTTATCGCTCTCGGTACGATTGTAAATTTGTAGCATTATTTATAAGCGTAGGGTTCCAAAGGAGTTGCCAAGAGGAGATGTGGTCGACCCAGGGAGAGATGCGGGCATGAGCTAGTGCACAACTGGTGGAAAAAGGGGAGAGAGTCCTTTACCCAGTAGTGGGACATATGGACTAAAAATTATAGTAACAAAATCAAATAATGTTTGTCACAAATACGGTAGCCGCAGAAACTATTGGACAGCCTGTTCGTTAGCGGAGTAGACCTTTTGCTGACCGTGTGCGATCGGTCATCATATCAGACAACCAATCTCATCGCCACTCTTCGTGTTTATCCGAGTTTGTCTGGGTAAAGCTAGTGTGAATTACCGGCTAAACTCGTATGGATGTGTTTTTTACGACTCCGTATTGGACAAGCCGTGAAGTCGATACGATATGTTTGTTTAAAAATAACATTTTATTGCGACACCTTTGATTGCAAACCAACAAACTATTTACCAAATTGAGTAAAAAGTAAGGACAAAAATACATTCATAATTTAACTAAATATTCAACAAAATTTTACACCCTATTAAAATAGGGTGTAAAATTCTAAAATACATGGGGTCGCCTCGCTTCGCTTTAGCTCCAGGTTGTATTATAAAGTTGTGACCTAATAATAATAATAATAATTGGAGGGTAAAAAATGGAATTACCCATGCCCAGAGTCAGACCTCCCTGCTATGTCCGGGTCCTAAGAGATTGAGCGGGCATGAGCTCGTGTGGTATATGGACTTAAAACAACACCTCTGTGTGTGTCTAAGTAAGTAGTTATCGTTAGATGTTACTACTAGCCATGGCCTATGCTGAAAAAGCTTTCTCTACCCGCAAGTTGCCCATTTAGGCGGTATACATATATGTGTGGTGTATGAAATAAATGGGAGGAGTAATAATAATAATAATAATAATAATAATAATAATAATAATACCTTGGACACCTTTTACACACATTGATCTAGCCCCAAACTAGGATTCCCTGTATCTTGGGTACTAGACAACGATATATATACTTATATAGAGAAATATTATACTTAGATAGATAAACAACCATGACTAGGGTACAAACATCCGTTCTCATCAAACAAACATTTGCCCCCACCGGGACTCGAACCCGGGACCCTTGGTTTCGTAGGCAGCGTCACTACCGACTCGGCCATTCGGGTCGAATTTGCTTGCTTACCCGATTTTATGAGAAAACATCACCTCACAGTAAAAGAGTATGATAGCGGCATGTTAGGGGGTCAGAGTAAATAGTTATTTATATGTAAGCCTGTCCTAATAACTAATTTTTATAAAAGCATATATATTGCTTCTGGCCCAACACTAGGATACCGTCTCGTGGGAACCAGAAACATCGACATCACACCGGGGATCGAACCCGGGACCTCTCGCATCCTAAATGAATCTAGGTATATTGGGGTAATTTGGGAGGTTTTTACCTCTAACGTAATAGTCGTATCCATAAGTGCCAAAAAGGAGTCTCAAAATAACAATTTGACGAAAGAAATTAATTAGAGAAAACAAAAGCTGTAATGAACATAACATGTTAGAAACTCCTCAGGGCGGTGATCACACTGCGGGCCCATAAAGAGCTATGAACTTCTGCTCTTCTCTGGGCGGTGCCCACCTGATGAAGACCTTCTTCCCGATGAGGTAGTTAGTCCCAATTCTTCGCTGAAGGAAGGTACTCTGCGTTTCCTTGCTGACAGCAAGTGACACACTGTTCTACTTAATTGTAAAAGCACGGACCTCCCAGCGAGGTTTCGACCGCACGTGCGACGGTTCAGATCTCTTGCACTGAGGTCGGTACCCGCATCACGATCGAATATCTCAGTGCAAGGCTCAAGGTATCCACGACTAAACATCACGGGGAGCTCTGAGCCCCTTAATACACGAGGAGTGGAAACCTTCTGGCTATTCCCGAAATATTGTTTAAACGACTTCAGCCGACTCACGGCACTGTCTGTCAGCGAACTAAACTCGCGGTTGGAAGACCCATTCTCTTCCAAACTCTTTGCTCAATTAACGAAGGAAGCTCAAAAAAACATCGCGATTACCGCGCGGCCATATTGACTGGTTTTGAGGTTACGGAAACAATCTGTCCAAGTGACATTTCCAATTGATCATAGATTAAAAGGTTATTTCCGAATTCACCTTATCTACTAAATCGATCACAGAATCGAACTGCGTTTGGTTCCGAACATGAGAAATCATACTGGACCAGTCCCCCCAAGCAGCACCCGTTCACGAGTATGACTCTTGTACCAGCCATCTGCCCCCTCGCCATATTTGAGGGAGGGTAACCCGCTACACGGAACCGCCGCAACCAAAGACATTATAGTGAGCATGACCATAAACGCTGGTTTCTTGGTAACAGACTTATATTCTACGTTAAAACTGATAAATTGTTATGACTCATAAGATAATTAGTTAAAAATTGGTAATTGCAACTTGACTTAAAAATAGCCTTTACCCATCTTAAATAAAGCTTATTTTCAACTTATTTAAGATTTTTCCCGAATCCCGGGAAAACAAAATGTCGTTGTAAGGAAGTCTCCACTTTCTGTCTCTGTTGTTTAGGTAAATATAGTCAGCCTATTCCGCTCTCCGGTTATGAGTCACATCACATATGTAGCACTTTTGTACTTTTTATTTTTAGGTGGCTAGATGCATTTTTTAAGTAGAGCGTTCAGACTCTACTTTATATATTGCTTCACTGTGGGGAGTCTAAAGTCGCTTTGGAGATCTACGTTGCGCATGTACCACGGGACACCTACGGCTTTAGCATGAAGCTATTTTGGAGTACCTGTAGTGATGTAAGAGAGTTGAAGCAGAGGGCGAATACTGGACTTGCATACGTGAAGACCGGACGTATGCAAGTTTTGTTGAGGGTTATTTTTCAGCTCAATGGGAGTTTACTTTTACTTCTCATGAGTGGGTGAGGCCTATCCATGTAGAGTGCTGCTTTATCGCGGACCGTATTAACCCCTGTTTTATGGTTATGGTTTTTAATGTTTAGTCGGGATTCTAATGGCATGCCTAAGTACTTCACTTTGTCCCCCCAGGGGATAGGGCGGTGGAAGAGGGTGATTTCGGGTAGTGATGAGGACCCGAAGGGTTGGATTGAGCCTTACACCTAGAGAAGAGCACGGCTGCGCTTTTCTCGGAGATCATCTCTATTCTCCATTTGAGAACCCATTCACCGAGATCGGTTACTGCTTTCTGAAGTGCTTGACAAACGCGCGTCCTCTTTCTACTGGTGAAATAAGAAAGAAATAAGAAATATATTTGCTATGTCAAGGGTATTGTACAGTAATTAGTTTTAGTACATTAATTGAACTCCTCATACAGCTAGTCAATAGCATGCAAATATTTAGGTGACTGGTATTAATCATTTTTAAAATTTAAAAACTCCTGCACTCCTAAGAGCCATTTTCGTAGTTTAGATGTAAATAAGTTAACAGGAAGGTTTTTTAATATCTTGAGGTATCCCATTGTACACCGTTAAACACATTGCGTTACAATTATTTTTGTACAGTGCTGTTATGGCACAATGTTTTAAGACAAGCCTATCAGGATTTCTGGTATTTCTGGGATATAGATCACTTGCTTTGGCAAATAGATTAGTGTTAAATTTAACAAATTTAGCCACTTCCATGATATATATCTAACAAAGGCGTGTTAAATATAGTTTGTAAATAGATGTGTAATGTAAGTGTATATAGTATGGGTATTGTGTATATAGACAGGGAAATGGTAGTATTTTCAACTCACGAAACAATGATACTACAAGCTTGCATGATACGTGCTGCGGTACTCCAACTATTGACCGGATGCATTTTTTTTATGCGATAAAAACAGCTTGCTTGTCGGTACCGTTCCCCCAGATGATCAAGGCATATCTGAGTATTTATTCTATATATCCGTAGTAAGCCGATATCGCTGTTTGTCTTGATGCAATTTTACTTAGCCTTCTCAAGACAAATACAAATCTATTTAATTTGCTGCACACTTTCTTGGTATGTTCCTTCCAATTTAGATTCTTATCAACTATTATACCTAATAATTTTGCATGGTCTACATTTTCTAATTGTTGTCCTTGGTGATTAATACTCATTAGTTTCTTATTTATATTATTATTAAAATTAATTACATTAGTTTTTGTTAAATTTACTTTTAAATTGGAATTAATTAAATATTTTACTACGGTTGTCACATTTTCATTAATGTCCGAGATATGATTACTTAAATTGTTATTTTTTTATGTCACTATTATTGAAATGTCATCGGCGAATAATATAGATTTATGTTTGATGTGGTCTGGGAGATCATTTGTATATACACTACTGCCTTGTGGCACTCCGTATTTATTAAACCTAGCTTGTGATCTATATGTTTTTAAGACATTATCTTCTAATCTTGTGGTTTCTACATATTGAGATCGGTCCTCCAAGTACGTTTTTATCCAGGCCAGTGTTGGGCCTCTTATTCCGCATTGCTCAAGTTTTATCAGCAATACTTCATGGTCGACAAAGTTGAATGCTTTTGACATATAAAAATAAAAGAGTCGTAAATTGTCTTTGGTCTACCCGATAGCTCATAATGCTGACCAAGTTAAAAGCTGCTAATGTTGTAGACTTTTTTTTTGGAATCCATATTGTTCGGGTTTTATTATTTTATTTGCAGTGAAAAAGTTGTTTAATCTTATTTGCATGGCTTTCTCAAATACTTTTGACAGTATTGAGATCAAAGTTATTGGTCTATAGTTACCAACATCATCTCTGCGGCCTTTTTTATGCAGTGGTTTAACTACAGATTGTTTCAGTTTCAGTGGAAAACATCCTGACTCAAAAGATAGATTGATTAGATGCGTTAGTACAAAACAAAGTTCGTTAGCACATTTTTTAATACGTTCGTAGTTAGGCCGTCGCTCCCTGATGCATTAGTCTTATTAAGAGACATGATGATCCTAAAAGTTTCAGCTGGACCTACCGGTTCTAGGAAAATAGTTTTGTCCAGTGAGTGACTCGTCTTTTGGAATTTATCGTCAAGAGTTCTTAACATTTGTTGTATTAATGAAGTAATCATTAATTGTATTTGCAATATCTGTCGGGTTTGTGATACTGTTTCCCTCGTATAGTATCTTTTCAATGCCCTGTATTTGATTTTTGGGTCCCAATTCATTCTGGATGATTATCCAAGAAGCTTTGCACACATCTTTGCTGTTCTTTAAAAATTTGTTGTTATTATGTCTTTGGGCTGAATGTGTACATTTTTCAGAACCTGAGCATATCTTTTATATACCTGTTTTGTGGTTTGTGTTTCGTATTTGTAGAAGTTAAACCTTAGTATTCTTTTTACTTTACAGCAAATTTTTAGGCCTTTCGACATCGACGGTGTAATAGAGAGCCATATCGTCAGCGTAAAAACTACCTCAACGTACCTACGGCATGCGGGGGACGTCTTGGACGTAGAGTGAGAAGAGAGTAGGAGAGAGTAGTGGTAGGAGCGGCAGCTATGGGGTGGGTTGAGAGCGAGATCTTTCTATCTCGATAGGAAAAACTGCGCTCGGTGAGGTAATCTTTGATTATGATAAAGTTTAGAAATAAGACCATTGTGCCAAAGTTTCTCGAAAGCTTTTGCTACGTCAAAGAATAATGCAACGATATCGTTGGACTTTGTCGTTGTGTGGACTTCATTATTTCTTGAAACTCTTTCTTTATGTGCTCCGTTATGCGATGCACTTGTTGAATGCACGAGTGGTGGGATCTAAAGCTAAACTGCTCGTTGGGGGGAGGTTCCTATCTATGCAATTGTCTTTGAGCCGGTTGAGAATAAGCCGTTCGTAGATTTTGCCTGTGGTCGGTTCGATCTTTCCGAGGTTTGTGGAAGTCGTTAACGTCGGTTTCTGTTCAAATTCCAAATTCCAAATGTCTTTATTACTGTAGATATTTACATATATTTAGCAATCGTCATTTTTTGCCACTTCTCTACATTGGACCACTGTGGGAGAAGAAGGGCGTAGAAACTCCCACAGATTGATTTTTAGATCTCTTTTTAAAAATTGGTTGTGCTTAACTACCTACTACTACAAATATAATATTAATAATATATAGTCATTATAATAATTAATAAGCAGGAATAAATAATTACAAAATTATTAACAGCAAGGTCTGTGTTGAGCCAGATTAACCCCATACAGACCCATCATTTAAGTAATGTTGAACATTGTAATATCCCTTTTTCGACAAAGTCGCTTTAACATGGATTTTAAATTGCTCAAATGGCAATTTCAAGATCTCCAGAGGTATCTTGTTGTAGTAGAGAATGCATTGACCCTTGAAAGAATTGCTAACCTTCGCGAGTCTAAACCGGGGCGCAAGTAGTCTGTGATTATTTCTTAGGTTAACATTACAGCTATCGCTAAGTTTGGGAAATTTTGTAAGGTTCTTGCGTACATTAATTATATTTTCGAAAATAAATTGACTAGCTACAGTTAGTATGTCAATTTCTTTAAAAAGCTCTCTTAAGGAGTCTGTTCGTTTTAAATTATAAATTGCTGGAATAGCTCTTTTCTGTAAAATAAAAATAGTTTGAATATCCGCTGCTTTCCCCCACAACAAGATACCATAGGACATGACACTATGAAAGTAACTAAAATATACTGGCTTAGATGTAGCCACATCCGTATTTTGTCTGATGTTCATAGCAGCGTAAGCCGCAGAACTTAATTTACCAGCCAATTTTTCTATGTGGGGTCCCCACTGCAATTTGTTATCAATGGTTATTCCAAGAAACTTCGTGTCATTTACCAATTCTAACGTACGTTCATGCGGTTGGAAAGGCACAGAGACGGAGGGTGGCAATGAAAACGATAGTAAGGGAAGGGTGGTGAGGTGACTGTGAGGGAAATATTTTATTGCCGTGTTAGTGATTTTATCAAGCCCAGGTGCTTAATACTCGGAGAGCAAGTGACCTATACCAATCAATACAGTTCTGTGAAACTACATAGGCGCACTAAATTTGGTGAACATTTAACATATTTGATTACCTATGTGGCGCAGCGGTTGTGGCTCTGCCTAGCATGGGAGAAGTTCGATCTCCGGTTGGGGATGAAAGAAAAAAAAAACGGCCAAGTGCAAGTCGGACTCGCGCACGAAGAGTTCCGTACCAATATCAATTAAAACGGCAAAAAAAAACACGTTTGTTGTATGGGAGCCTCCCTTTAATATTAGTTTTATTTTAATTTATTTATTTATTTTTAAAATGATTATATTACTAAATATCCTGTGAATATTTTAAGCGTCTACCTGCTGCCATTATAAATATCGAGCAAATACGAGAGAGAAATAACGTTTGTTTTATGGGAGCCCCCTTAAATATTTTATTCTGTTTTTTAGTATTTGTTGTTATAGCGGCAACAGAAATACATCATCTGTGAAACTTTGAACTGTCTAACTATCACAGTTCATGAGATACAGCTTGGTGACAGACGGACGGACGGACGGACAGCGGAGGCTTAGTAATAGGGTCCCGTTAGACACCCTTCGGGGACGGAACCCTAACAAACAGGTCTTGGATATTTACATGTTTTTGACGTCACTGTTTCTGGTTCCCACGACACAGGGAATCTTAGGGAATCTTAGTGTCAGACGCAATGTATGTGCCTGTATATAAAAATATATATATGGGAGTTGGTCGTTAACCAAAAAAATATACTTTATTTATTACTCGTAAGAGTGAGTGTCGGCGTTCTTTTAAAATAAAAACTTTGCTTTGCACGTGGCAAGGCAAAGATCATAGGCGATGCTAACAAAATAATAAACTATGTATCTGTCTGTCACAGTGGTATGGGGCGTACTGGGAGGCGGTCCATTCTTCTGGGCGATATTCACAGTGCTGCACGTCACCACCTTCCTGATGCTGAGCCTGAGGATCTACTACCTGGGACAGTTCAGGCTAGGTGAGTTGACTGTAGTTAATAAAAATTAAAAACAAGCCAAGTGCGAGTCGGACTCGAGCACGGAGGATTACGCAGAAGTAGCATTTTATTGTGAAGGAAATACAAATTTACGGTTTGGGAATTTTTCCTTTGCTTGTGTTATAAAACCATGATTCTATGGTAATGAAAAGTGCCTTACAGTGCCTTACAAATTTGCGACATAAACGGCCGTATCTTTTGATTGCGTTGACTTAGAAGTTTGATTTTTCCCCAAATTCAAGAGACAATAGACTTGAGTAATTGATATTTATTTCAAAAAGGGTCTTGACAGAGAGACATACAGACAACGAAGGGATGTAAGGAACCCTATAGAGGGCATTAGATTAGATTAGTAGGACTGAAGCTTTTTTGAACGATGTCTGGAGATGCACCGTCAAACTGCTTCAGATAATCGCTAACCTTACCGTGAAGCTAAATAAAAACTAGGTGATAAAGCTGTCTTACTTTCATTAAACTATGTATTCCTCTCTGCACTCGGGATACTAGAGTTAAACTGCATCGCTTCGCTCGGGAAATTTCTTGTATGATACAAAAAATAGCGGTAAAAGTTATATTGTTACGTTTGGTCATCCAGAAAGCACCTCTCTCTCAATGCAATGAAACACTTGTGGGATAGTAATATCGGTTGTACTATTGGCAGAGCGGGACACTCTGCAGAGAGCTGCTCGCGAGCTCGCTCAGATGCCAAAGCACGGAGTGAAGCCGCTGTACAGCCCGCGTCTTGTTATGCTGCTCATTGCCAATGGAGTGAACTGGGTCATCGCGCTCTTTGGGTAACGTATCCATACTACACAGCAAAGTTAACTTGGCACATCGCTCCGATGACGTCTATAATGTCCTATTGAAGCTTCGAGGGCGAGAGGATCTGTTAGATGAATTTCACCAATGCATTATTCAGTTTCAGCGAATTTTAAAGTTTTTATGTTATAATAACACACTTACAAAAAAATATTCCATGCTATAAAACCATTTATCCCAAATTTTAACCAAAATTTATAAAAACGGACTTCAAGTTGGCAGTGATACACGAAAGCGTTCCTAGGACTGTTTTCTTCGGTGTGCCGCAAGGATCAATCCTGGGACCGCTTCTGATCCTCATTTACATAAATAGCATAAAATATATTGGCTTAACAGGCGATATCACTCTATAGGCAGATGACACGTGCCTATTTTACTTCGGTAACGATGTCCACATGATAATAGACAGAGCTCAGCAATATCTAGATAGTCTACACCAGTGGTTTAAGAGTAACTTACTCACAATTAATACGTCTAAAACTAAATACTTAATTTTTTCTGCTAATATCAAACCATAAATCTCTAATCATAATCCAAGTAACAATAGATAAAACGAATGAAGAAAAATATTTAGGATTAATTGTAATAGTCATGCATCATGAAAGCCGCCCATCGAAAAAGTACAAGGTAAATTAACGTCTCTAACGGGTGCCTTGCGTGGTATTTCTCGTTGCCTACCAAAACGTGTCCGCTATATCATTTATAATTCACTAGTAAGACCCCAAAACAAACCTAGTTCGACGGAAGACTGCACAAAATAAAGTCATTAAAAGTCTCTTTGGCTACAATTTCTTAACAAGTAAGACTAAAATCTATACAGAAACAAAATTATTAAACATATCACAAACATACAAATATAACACATGCATACTTATACGAAAAATCCTTACAAAAGACATTCATACCCAAATTACTTTCACAAAAAATATAGATCTACGAGATCGTTTGACTAGACAAGCAAATAACATTGTTATACTACACCACAGGACAAACTACGGTAAAAATAGCATAGTGGCAGAGGGGGCGCGACTGTACAACAAACTACCGAAAGCTATAAAAGAGGCGAGATCACTACCAATTTATAAAAAAAACTTTTAAAAACATACATCTCAAAGTCACCACATTCATAACAAAAATATTTACATTTTCAAGGAATACCCCACTTTAATGTCTCGCTCGATGGAAGAAATCTATATGTGTAATTATTTATTTGTGTTGTTTCGCAAGTAAGTGAATATTGTATTCTTTTTGAGAAATAAGTATCTTAAACCACCTTAAAGTTAATAAATAAAATGAAGAATAAATAAATAGTAACAGTAAATTTTGCACAGCCGCGCTGGAAGAATGGACACAGGTGTATATAGATAGCAATTTAATATTTTAACTGGGATTGAAGATTCATGGCACATAAGTCCAATGGCCTTAGTGGAAATATTTTGTATGAAAAAAATATCGCTGCCAAAATCTGCGAAAGCTCTTGTTGGAAAGTTATTAATCAGGGCTTTTCTAATAATTTGTTTTTGTTTTACACGTCAGTATAGTCATTGTTACTTCTGCTGTCACTTTCTGGTTTAAAAGTACAATTGTCTGTTTTATGGCCTACCTTATGGCCCCTTCTACTCACATTCAAGGGCTTAGGACAGTGCCACTTTTCTTTACAATTGAAAAAAAAGTAATTCGTAATTTGAGTTTGTCGCGGATCTGAGGGGTGTTTCATTTGCTTGGTTACTAGTCGGCGCCCGTTGATGATTTTGTATTAGATTTATATCGGCCAACGGCTGTGGTGTGTCTCTATTGCTCATTGAAACTGAAAACACTGATAGGTTGTGTATATACAGCGTAGCCCGTTAGCGCTAGACCGCGTGGTTTTGTCGCTCATCCCATGAATGATACTCATATTTTATCACACCTTTATCACACCGGTACAACAAAGCTTAAAGCTTCCCATAATTTTAATGCTCATGAGCATGTCTTCAAAAGATTGGCCATAATTCTGATTAAATGCATTTAATAATTTTCGTTACCAATCGGCTCAGCTAACCAGTATCGATATCGATTCCATACCACACCCAAGCCAATCATATCAATGAATCAATAAGCAAGTTTGAAGCACTCAATAGCCCAAAAAGTTGGTGTGCTTCACGAGATGCTCTGACGTCTGCCGGATCACGCTTACTCGTTCATCCCTCAACTCTTCGGCAACGGCTGCGAGACTTCCCTGTCGCGGCTGGCTGCGCTCTCTGAGTAGTGTATCCCCAAGAACGAGAACCTCTCACTCCGCAGCTCGTCACTTCCCACCTCGATCCAGCTTAATCCAGCTCCTCTTCGATCCTATCTCATCGTTCTCATTTGGCGTGGTCTCCAACTCCTGACAGAAAAACAAGATTCGTATTTAGAACTAGAATTCAAAGATATTTGTCCTCATTTGACAATAACACGATCTCCCAAAAATGCATGGTCATTGCTCAAAATAATAAAATTTAGATCAATTTTTAGTAAAACTCTTACAGCGAGGAGTACCATCCTCGGAGAATGTCATCTCCGAGGATATATATATATATTGAAAAATATAAATTAAGTGGGGTATCTCGAAAACGACGCATCGTAGCTCAAAAATAACAAATTTTTATGCACTTTGGGAAAGCCTCAATGGCGAGGAAAACGATCCTTTAAAACTGTCATGGCCGGCTGCTTCTTCCTCCAATTCGAGTCCAGGAGCTACCTGGTCACTGCACTCTCAATTCCGTGATAGTGGCAGCAATTGTTTCTAATCAGCTGATGATTTCTTGACAGCATTGATAAGGTGCATCATCATCTGGTGTTTGAAGTTTTTCTGTGGCATATTTCTCCTGTGCTCGAGGTGATCCCGCTTCTGATGTCGCAGAAGGGTCAGGACCGATAGCTGAGGGCGTCCCGAGGATGGATGTGATGGGTACTCGAGCATTGGAGGCAACAGTTTTGTTATAACACAGTTTATTAACTTTAGGGCACGAATCATGTACTAGATACAGAATACTTGACACTGAGAGCACTAGCTACAGTCACTAAACACGGGGAGTACTAGATACATAATAACGACACTAGACACGGGCACTGGCTAGTCCAATCATGTGGGAGGAGGTGCGCTCCGTACGACTGCTTGATACAGACTAACCCGCTGACTGGCGCGCACGCCCTTTTTATAGCATGCACACCTAGCCTCTCCATTATTGGCCCAACCTAAGTAAATGCACATATTGCTTGTGTCACCGTACTTATCTCTACTGCCTTACGCTATAGCTATAGCTCAATTAGTACACTACGACATACATATACTTAGCAAACGTCATTTTTTGCCTCTTCTCTACATTGGACCACTGTGGGAGAGAAGGGCGTAGAAACTCCCACAGATAGATTTTTAGATCTCTTTTAAAAATTGGTTGTGCCTACCTACTACTACAAATATAAAAAATAATAATTATTACAGTTAATAAGCAGGAATAAATACTTACAAAATTATTAACAGCAAGGTCTGTGTTGAGCTAGAGTAACCCATACAGTCCCGTCATTTAAGTAATCTTGAACATTGTAATATTTAATGTAATATTTTCATTTTCATCCCTTTTTCGACAAAGTCGCTTAAACATGCTTTTTAAATTGCTCAAATGGCAATTTCAAATCTCCAGAGGTATCTTACTGTAGTAGAGAATCCACTGACCCTTGAAAGAATTGCTAACCTTCGCAAGTCTAAACCGCGGCGCACATAGTCTGTGATTATTTTAGGTAAACATTACAGCTATATATAGGTGTTTTTTAAATTATAAATTGCCCGAATAGCTCTTTTCTGTAAAATAAAAATAGTTTGAATATCCCCCACAACAAGATACCATAAGACATAACACTATGAAAGTAACTAAAATATACAAACATAGATGTAGCCACATTCGTGTTTTGTCTGATGTTACTAACAGCGTAAGCCGCAGAACTTAATTTACCAGCTAATTTATCTATGTGGGGTCCCAATTGCAATTTTCTATCAATGGATATTCCAAGAAACTTCGCATCATTTACTAATTCCAACGTGTTGCTGTCTAGCACTAAACTGGTCTCAACTTGCCTGACATTTAGAAATGAGAATTAGATACACTTGGTTTTACTAGCATTTAACAATAATTATTAACTGTGAACCAATTCAAGATTAAAGACAATACTCCATTAAATCATTCAAATATTTTTGATTTTGTCTTGAAATTTTGATGACTAGTGAAATATCATCAGCAAACAGCACTATGTCAGTCAATTTCTCCACCATGAAAGGCAGATAGTTAATATATACCAGGAATAATAAAGGGCCTAATATGGAACCTTGTGGAACGCCAATTTATACTCCCGATCCATCAGATTTAACGTCTTTGATTTCTGCCTTTTGAATTCTATTGCTTAGGTATGATCTTAGTAGATCCAACGCTTTATTTCTAACTCCGTATTTATTTTATTTTATTAGTAGCGTATCATGATAAACACAATCAAATGCCTTTGACAGTTCACAAAAAACACCGGTAGCATCCTGTGCGGCTTCCTATGCAGAATAAATATGAGATATAAGGGTAATACCTGCATCCATAGTCGATTTACTTCTTGTGAAACCATATTGTTTGGCGTGGAGTTGTTTCGTACGGTTGAAGTGTGAGAGTATTTGATTGAGTATAATCTTTTCAAATATTTTACTTAGTGCTGGAAGAACAGATATTAGTCTGAAATTTGCAGGATAACCCTTGTCTCCCGACTTGAACAGAGGTATCAGTTTCATGAGGTCTGGGAAAGCTCCATCGTCAACACATTTATTAAAGCTAGGTGTGAGGCTATAACTAGTATTTGAACCAATAACTTTGACTGATATACCCACAGGTCTTCAGTATTTTTAGGTTGAGTAATCTAAACGTCTTTATAATGTCCTGGGGATGCACATGACGAAATTGAAAATATACATTACTGATGCTAGTGCTGTTTTTTTAACAAAGTCTCTGCTTCATATGGAGTTGAATTTAGACTCTCTTTTGTGTGTAAGGGTACATTGGTTAAGAATTTTTCAAAAGCTCGCGCTATCTCAGCGTTGGATTTAACAACATCATCACCTATCCTTAAGCAGAAATCATTGTCCCTTGGTATAGCTTTGCCAGTGTCACGGTCCATGATTTGCTAAACCAATTTTGTAGTTTTCTATTAATATGTAAAGTTTTTGCAGTTCTACAAACCAACTTGAATGTTTTGGAATATTTTTTAACATAGTCAAGAAATTTTCTATCAAAATTATAGGTTTGTTGTTCATAAAGGTCATACAAGATAGCTCTACTTTTACGAAATCCTAATGTTGCCCAGTCATTCAATTTAGATTTAATGTTTTTGTCACTGACTTTTTTTAATTTATGAATTTTATCGAATTCTGTTTGAATAATGTTGAAGCAGTCGGAATAGATTTTGTTCGGGTTCTGTTAATTAAAATCCGGTAAATTTATATCTAAGTTTTTCATACACGTTTCTAGTCTATGAGATGTAATAGGCCTATAAAATGATCAGTCTTATTTTACTAGCAATTGGAAATGAAACTGTTTGACCGCTGTGATCAGAAGGTAAGTTTATTACATTTTTACTTGTGAAACAATAATCGTTTTCTAAGCAAGTTTGGCTGGTAAGTGTTATTCTAGTCGGCTGTAGAAATACGTAATAGATTAAATGATTTGAACAGAATTGTTAATCGTTGTTTCATTGTTGTATCTACAAGCAAATCTTACATTAAGATCGCCACAAATAATTAACTTTTTTCAGTTATTACCTAGTTAAGTGAGGGCTTTCTCAATATTTTTCTCAAATATTTCATAATTGCCATGTCTATTTTCATCCCTCGGAGGTCTGTAGACACAAACAATAATATGGCTATCCAACTTACTTGTCTTTCTACAGTAAGTGCAAGAATATCTTTCCGATGTATCACTTTAATATTTTTACTAAGAATAAAGAACCACCTCTATCAGCAGTCTTTCTATGGTAACAACTGACAATTTTCTAATTATTTTTGTTAAAAGACATCATATTTTCGTTTAACCAGTTTTGTAATACAAAAAATAACGGCGTCATAATTATTAAGAAATAAGTCTAATGCAAGGTGGTTGCCAGGTAGTCCCTGCATGTTTTGATGAGTAATATTTAAGTGGGGCTTAACCTTTGTCTGAATATTATTTAACATTGGGATATTATTAAGTCCTTAAATATGAAAGTGGCGTTTCGCCGTACTGGCCACTTTGATCTCAAATATCTCCTCTATGGTTAAGAATTCCAAATTCAAATTTATACAGCTATTTACTCATGCATTTATGTTTCTAAAATTATAATTCATTTGTTTTTTCCTCAATTGATTTTTTTCTTGCGTCACTCAGCTTACAAAATGGAAAACTTGAAATATCGCGTTATTTACGAGTATGAGTTCTATCTTGGCACCAGTGCTGCAAAAACGGATCGAAGGATGATGTGTATGGCGACGGTGCCGCAATAGAAAACACAGTGCGTTTTTGGTTCCAACGTTTTCATTCTGGAAATTTCGACCTGCAGAACAAGCCCCGTGGACGGCCGGAGACCAAAGTTGATAATGAAGAATTGAAGGCTATTGTGGAAGCGGATCCATCGCAAACCACGTCCGGGTTAGCTGCAGGCTGCGGTGTTAATGATAAAACTGTTTTAATCCACTTGAAGCAAATTGGGAAGGTGAAAAAGCTTGAAAGGTGGGTACCTCACTAACTGAGTGAAGCAAATCAACAAACGCGCGTTGACTGCTGCGTTGCATTACTCACCCGGCACAATAATGAAAGGATTTTAAATCGAATCATTACCTGTGATGAAAAGTGGATCCTGTACGATAATCGGAAGCGCTCATCGCAATGGCTGAACCCTGCCGAACCAGCCAAACCATGCCCCAAGCGAAAATTGACTCCAAAAAAGTTACTTGTGGGCGTTTGGTGGACTAGTGCTGGTGTCGTTCACTACAGCTTTCTTAAATCTGGCCAGACGATTACGGCAGATGTCTATTGTCAGCAACTGCAAATCATGATGGAAAAGCTAGCTGCTAAACAACCGAGGCTGGTCAATCGGTCTAGGCCACTGCTGCTTCATGATAACGCTAGACCACACACTGCACAACAGACGGCTACCACATTAGAGGAGCTTCAATTGGAATGACTAAGACATCCACCGTACTCTGGACCGTGCTCCAACAGATTACCAATTTTTTTCGAAATTTGGATAATTTCTTGAAAGGGAAAAAATTCAACTCCGATGGGGCAGTCCAAATCGCCTTCAAAGATTTTATTGATTCCCGTCCGAATGTATTTTTTAGTAAAGGGATCGAAGAACTACTTATGAGATGGCAAAAGTGTATAGATGGCAATCGTACATACTTTGATTAAATGAATATATTATATTTAAAAAAAAACGACTTTATGTTCCTCCCATGCAAAACGCCAATTTCATATGTAAGGAACTAATATTACACTTTTCGACTTTTTTAATTCGGGCAAGATATTACACATTTTTGATCTCCTATGCTTGCTTGATATATTTAGTAACCTATGTATGCTAGAGATTTCCTCTATTGTCTTATGAACTAATTTAAATAACTAGGAATATCTTCCGATATCCCTTGTCTGTGCTCAATAGAAGCAGTCTGGTTAGCCAAATTCTTGGCTGTAATACAAAAAAAAAATAAGATAGCGACAGCGACACAGCTACCTGTCGTTTGTAAAAATCTGAAAGGTAGTAACTTCCTTTCGTCAATTGAAGATTATCACTAACATAATTGTTAGAGTCAATCAGATGAATCAATCTATTATTATATGACATTGTATGTAATATCATGTTTAGCTTATATCTAAGATCATTTTAATCTTATGGGAATGTAAACATAACCATTTTATTAACATTTAGTGAGCAAAGTGTTTTAAAATATTTAATTAGGTCCCACTTGTTTACCTCACCCCTATTCCCAAACATGAGTATTAAGTTTGATTCAGGTGACAGATCAAGTGTCTTTGCTATTTTTTGCATAACATCATGAAAACTGGAGTTTGGTAAACAATTATTTATAACTGAGTGTCCCAATTTATTCAATAATATGCCTAAGTTTCTTCCAATTTCATTACAAAACATAACAGTTTTGCTTGTGATGTTTTTGTGCGAACCTGAAATCTTGCGTCGGATACTTATTTCAGGGCAGGTCGGTGACGCTGGTCTCTCCAGCTGTTGCAAAGAGTCATAGCGTTCCTGATTATTATGAGACAGTTTAAGCAGCTCATCCATGGCCACAGAGTACTCCTTAATGGCCTCTTGAGATTTTTCATAACGGGCAGTAATTGATCTCAAGTAGGTTCATCGTTCAGGCTCAATATTTTGCAGATCTTTCTTATATTTGGTTTTATTAATTTTAACTCTGCCATACACATATATTTTTTCCAAAATTTCAATTTTACTCTTAATTTTTAAACTACTATTTTTTTGATCGTGTGGACCACGTGATCCTGCTCCGTAAGATTGGGTCTTTGTGGAGATATTATAAGCTGGGTGTCATCCTATATTTCTTATATATGTCAAGCGGTGGTACTCGGTGGTTTCAGGTCCGATTTCGTGAACTTTCTTACCGGCGTTTCGCAGGGATCACATCTGAGTCCTTTATTGTATAATGCGTACCTATATGACACGTGTCTATTATTTAAAAATTGCCAATTTATAATGTATGCTGATGATAAAAAGATTTTGCAAAAATACATAACTGATTGTATAGGAATGCCGGAAGATCTGGACCGGCTTTCTGAGTATTAACAAACCAACCGCATCAATATCAACATTTTCAAGGGCATGAAGATTTCTTTTACACGCAGTCCGAACCCAATTGTCCATACATATAATTTTAAGCATCAAGATATATCACGCGTCAACACTGTCCGCGAATTAGGCGCGACCCTGGACGATTAACATACATTCCTTCAACACATCCCAAGTAGCGCGTAGCTGCATTATATCATTCCACACAGGGTTCACATCAGTTGTTTAAGCACTTTTTCATTCGGACTGCAATATCAGCATAGGAAATAATGAGACCCAATATAATACATAATTCTGTACTGTGATTCTATTTAGCGCTTCATAGACGCCACAGATTCAGTGTTATTCAGCGTTAAGTAGCTTTGTACCCTATCAGCTGCAAAAGCGCATTTTGTGGACACAAATAGTGCAGTTTTCTGAATAATGGTTCACAGGTGTACCTTTAAAATACTTCCACTTAAGAGAGAACATATGAACCTCAATAAAGGAAACAGTAACGATGTGAAGTCCATTAACAAAGATATAATGCTCTATGCTGCTTGAATATGCAATTTTACGCCATTACTCAGCTGAAAGAGTATACTCGTATTTCAACATTAATATAGACCAAAATTGTACCAAGTGTGACCTTTTATGCAGTTACAAAGTAACGCGCACAGCTATAGATCCGTACACTCGTGCACGTCAATTCAGACCTGGGCTGAATAATGTAATATACATAGGCATTTAGTCTTCTGGTTGAGTTATTATTTTCCATTATAAGCTACGCGTGGACACTTATAAAGCATTTAGCATTTAATTAAAGTTAACACTGATAATTCCTTTATCCGTTCAAGTATTATTGTAAATATTTAGCTTTTATATATCTGGTTTATTTTAGAAAATATCGGATTGAAGTAGATTGGATCACTTCACCGCCCCGATTAGCCAGAAAACCTGTAGCGGAAAAGTGGCGTTAGCTAAAGGCGGTGGTATTAAAGAGGCTAAACACCTGGAAGCCCTTTTTTCAAAAAGAGATAACAGTATTAAACCTAACAAAATATGTTGAAATGGTGTGCAGAATTGCATAATTTTTAGACATCATTGTATTATTGAGACCTACTGCTGCGGTGTTAAATGTACTTATGTTACGTTACGTATTTTCCTTATTAATACCCGACAGACCCAATCCAGTAATTTACGTAGATACTCTAGAGGGCGCTATATTGAATTTAGTGGGTCCCGTACGTAGTTTCGAACAACGCTGTAGCGAAATATTATTGCAGCATAATCCACGAGGTCGAATGGGACCGCAGCGAAAACGTTATGGCGAAAAACATTCAGCGCATAATACCCTGGAACGAAAAATTATTGAAGCGAAATCCACGAAGTCGAATGATTGAATTGAATGATGCAGCGTTAAACATTAACATTATCTTGACTAAAATGAAATTTTTGATTATTATTGTGATTTAATAAAAAAATCTAATTGTTTTTCATAATGTGAATCAAATAGTGTTTCGTCCCATCGTGAGTGGTAAGCTAGTGATCACAAATACTTTTCGACACAATGTCGACCTCTGTGGCGCCGCGGTTGTGGCTCTGACTACCATGCGAGAAGTCCCGGGTTCGGTCCCCGGATGGGGATACAGAAAAAAAAACCCTAGGTCTTCGATGTCTATATGTGTGTGCCGTCGCTTCATCTGGTTCCCATGATAAATGGTATCGTAGTGTGGGGCCAGGAGCAATGTATGTGCCTGTATGTAAATGCTTATGTTTACAATGTTTAGTGGCTTTCGCTTTAATAATTTTTGGCAACAAGTATAATGATCACCAAAATATTTTTTTCCTACCCAAAATGGATAAATGAACACCAAAAGTTGCAAAAAATATCAGAGCAAAATACTGCGGTAGCTTAGGTGAAGGGTAAAGGGGGTGAGCGAAGCGAATTATCCTTCGTGTTAGGTTGAACATGTAAGAACAACAAAAAATACTTACTAAAAACATAAACTTAAGTACACAAAACATAAAAAGTAGTTTGGTGATCATTTATCCAAACACAATTTGGTGGACATTTATCCATTCTGGCAGTCATTTCGAATTTATTGGTAGTAAAATAGGAGCGTTTTTGGTAATAACGTAAAATAAAACATAAACCATATTTTTTCGCCCCACGCGCTGAAAGTTTTTCGCCACAACGTTTTTGCTGCGGTGTATTTCAACCTCGTGGATTTCGGTGCAATAATATTTCGCTCCAGCGTACCACCCTGAATTTTTTCGCCACGTTTGTCGCTACGTCGTTCGAAACTACGTACGGGACCCGAATTTAGTACGTTGTTCTAATGAGGTATCGCTAGAAGCGTCACAAATGTGTCAAATTATGATAAGTATTTCAGATGTTCTGGTGGAACAAATAAACATAAGTATATACATACCGATCAAACCCTTCTTTTGACTTCACTTCGCAGTAGTCGGGTAAAAGGCGTTATACCTACATTATAACCATTATAACCAAATCCCGTTCCGTCCGCAGTCTATGGACGCAAGCCGCCGACATCGCCACCCACCTCCTCCAAGTGCTCCTCATGAACCTGCTCCTCCACATGGTGTTCTACCTCACCATGAAGCTGCTGAACGGCGAGCGACCGCGCTGGTACGCCTGGTGCTACCTGCTCGGTGCCTTCCTGTTCTGGGTACCGGCCTTCTATTTCTTCTTAGCAGGCAGCTCGAACTGGGCGACCACAGCAGCCCAGTCTAGACATATGAACCATGAGTGTAAAGTGCTCCAATTTTATGACTCGCATGACATGTGGCATATGCTGTCATCAGTGGCGCTGTATTTGACGTTCAGTGCGATGCTGACGTGGGATGATGGGTTGGCGGCAGTCAAAAGGTCGGAAATTGCGGTTTTCTGATTGTGTTGTGGTTTTAGTGTTATGTTGGTTAATTTATAAATAAGCTTTGATACATAATATATATATATATATATATATATATATATTATGTATTATGTATAATATATATATATATATATATTGTGTGATTTATTTCTCCCTTTACATACATATTGCATGCATGATTAGGCATTACAAGTAGGACAAAGATTTTTTTAATCCGTTCACGTCAGGAAAGTGTTTTCAGAATACTTCAAATGAGATATCTAACCAAACAACGACATGGAGTAACGTCATCGATTTATGATCATTATTAGTAATTCATGAGAAATAAGAAATTTAATTGCAATGTTAAGGTGAGAATAAAGTTTATATAGGTTCAAAAGTTTATAAATTTTAGCATGCAATTATTTTTATTTTTAGTCTTTATTATTAAATTATTAGTATTTTATTTTTAACACATTGCTGAACAGCTTTTCGATACAGTGCTGTTCTCGGTGTGTGATTGAAGATAAGCCTGTCAGGGTTTCTTGTGTTCCTCGAAAGATATTCTTGAGCTTTTACGAAAAGCTCAGGATTCGATTTAATTTAGCAAATTTATCGACTTCAAGTAAATAAAGACAGGGTCCGGCCTTATGGCGTAAGTCATCAGAGCTTGAACTTCATGTAGACTTTGACGTTTGAACGCCATGCAACAGCTTCATCTGTCAAATTGGTATCACGCAAGTAGCATTTTATTGGAGGTCAAACCCAAGCTCATTGAATGAATTAAATCGGTGTGATTTGACGCAAATCGGTATCATGTAATGTTTCAAGCGAAACCCAAGCCTATATCCAAATGTCGGCTTGGGTTTCGCTTGAAACATTACATGAGACCTACTTCGACGTTGGCTTCCTATGAGTGTTGCCGTTCTAGCCACTGTTTTGCTAGATCTAGCGGATTTTCAATGGTTTTGGCCAAAAATAATCAATTTTAGCCACCAAAACGAATCTAGCAAGTTCTAGCTACTTTTGGTATTTTTAGATTATTACTGTTGAAAGTCGACCGAGTAAGTAATTTTAAATAAATCTGAGGTTATCGCCTTTTACGGAGTATCATACCTACCGAAACGATATCATTGTTTATGATAATAATATTATTTTATCAATAGTCATAGAATATTAAGGTAGGCAAAGAATACTAAGATATTAAGCTACTCTTAGTCACATTTCGAAAGTGTTTTTTTTATAAAACTGGCCAATTTTTTATTTTATGTAGCCACAAACTAGATTGTCCTAACGGCAACACTGCTTTGCCTAAATCGGACACTGAATAATATTTAATAAATAGGACAAAAGCTCTTATTTTAGTGATTTTGGAACGTTTAAACCATAATATTTCGGTTGGTGATTATTGGGAATATTGTTTAACAGTAAAAAACCAAAGGTTATAGGAACCAAAGGTGAGGTTAGGTTAGGATTATTGTTTTAGTTTTTGAGATGGCCTGGGCTGTCTTGCTGGCTGCAGCAGAGTAGGAACGCCTCAGGCGTCCCCATAACGAGAAACGGAGGCTGCCGAGAGTCGCAAGTCAGCCGATGATGCCGCCGAAGGCTGAATTTGTTGGACTTTTCCGCCTCACAAAGGGAGCTTTCCGAATGATATCAGAGGAAATTTTACCTATTGCCGGCAAGACAGCGCACTAGCGCTGTGCCGCCAGACATACGGGTAAGAAGATATAATTACGAAATAAATCAATAATGAATACATGTGAAACTTACAAATAATTTTCGCACATCACATTCTCCGCCACAGGGTACTACCAGAAGAGTATTGGGACTTAAGGTCTTCTCAATTTGGCAGTTTACAATGCTGTCTAAGGGATATGCTTTAGATCACCCATCTATTCTAGGGAACTACATACTTCCCCATGAACCAGAGTGAATGAGATATTGTCTCAAGAAGGTAACTTTTTGTTGCTTCTAGAGAACTTGTTGTTGCAGGTTCATAGAATTGTCTTTTTCCCTGGAATAGTCGAGTGTATTGATGGCTCTGGCCATAATCGTAGTCATCGTCATCATCATCACCAAATAGGTAGTCATCTTCATCATCATCATCATCATGAAAAGCCTATAACTGTCCACTGCTGGACTAAAGGTCTCTCCCAAAAATGAGAGAATTTTCACATCGATCCTGGGCAGACGGGTTGGTGATCGCAGTACTGTAGAAGGTGGTTATTTAAAAGGGACGCTGCTGTCCATTCTCTGTTAGGTATATTCCTTTTGACGCCTCCTAATACACCCTCGGGAAGAGAAGGGGTGATGACAATTTGTATTCTGTTCTGCCGCCACCACAAGGCGAATATTATACAAATATGTAGTAGGAGTAGCAAATAAGAAGCAAATTCAAACCTAAAAAGGTAATAATTACATACATATTAAACTCAAGTCTCCACTCCTCTCTGTTTTATGCATTCCATCAGCTACCGCTGTAATGGTACACACGAGTCAGTTCATTTAATACTTCATTTTGCGTGACAGAGGGTTAGCCCATCGCCGCACGGTACACATTGAATACAAGAGTCGGTTCAGTTAACGCTTGGGTTATCGAGTAGTTCGAAGTAAGTTGACAAGAAAGGGGCCATAGAACTTGGTTGGTTCGGAGAAGAGAGGTCGGGTCAGGTTTTTTTGTCGCATTCTTGCGAATTGTGTAGGGATCAGAGCCGATTTGGTTGCGCGCTGAATAAATTATGAATAACTAAATAATGGAAGGTTCTTATGGAACTATACGGAGAAAGCTAATGTGTTGACTGCAAATATACAATTGCGTTTGATTGATACGATGTGGTGAGTCTGACATCACGGTTGACATTATTCAAAAATATCATTCTAGTGATCTTTGTCTAAGACGCTAGCGGTAGGGCAGGCTTAATTAATCGCAACCGCTTTTAAAGCCAGCGATCCACAAATTTTGTGTATCGGCAATACCAAATGACTTGAGTGATGACCGACGGTTGATCATAGAAACTATGCATACACAAAATTGTAGAACAGCGGGCGTGCATGGCTTGGTTGATTGAAATTAGACCCTGTGTAGTTAGAGTTAAGAAGCTAGCGCTTGGGCAGATTGTGTCACGAAATGGACGCCATTTTTTTCAGACATGTGGGGCCTATAAATACGAGCGCGTGGGTGGGGAAGGCATTCAGTCCTTACGTCAAACTACTGTGGTACACTTGTCTTTTGGTAATCTGTCAGTTCGGTCTGCCGTTTTACGCGTCTGGAACTGGAAGATTTTTGATTGCGTGCTACAGTGGATTTTCGTGTGTGCCTGAAGCGCCGAGATATACCTCGGTTCCTATCCTTTAAATCAACCTACCCCAAATTCCAAAACTATCCTTGGGTCGTTAGATAAGAACTTGTAGGTAATTTGATCTGAGTCTGAGTCTGGGCTTGGAGCGACCCTAATTTCCTTTTTCCTTCACCATAGGGTTCCTGGATTAGCTTTTAGGATATTCGCGAGTTAATCCTTTCTTCATTTCCTTCGTGTAGCGAGTTTTGAAATTCCCACACACACAGTCGTTAACCATACAAACACATTCAAATCATATTCAACCAACTTCGAGTGGTGTCGATGATGGACGTGGCATAACACTAGGATTTGAGACTAGGCTAGACAGGAGTTTAGTTGCGGCTAAACCTAGGGTGTCAAGGCATAGGGAGACTGTTTAATCGATGGGGTTCCGCGGATGAAAATAACAAATTCAGAACAAAGTATAAACGTTGTCCACTCAGATAACCTATCCCGTTGATATCTTTGACATTTGAGTGTTGTCGGGGACGCGCGAAGAGATCAAATTACAGTCTAAAGTTCATTGTTTAGGGACGGGTAGATTGTTTTGCTTTGCCTTGGATCGGTTTGATTCAAGTTGTATCTTTAAATTAAATGTAAATTGCGCTGGAAATCTAACGTGTAGATTGTGTCACGCATTTATTTTGCTGGGCTCAGTTGAGGCGAGCTGTGGTTAACTAGATACCTAGTTCGGTATTTTCCGAAGTACGTAACTCGTTGTGGAGAGGGTTAGATTTCCAAAAGCGCTAAAGAAAACGTTTCGATAACATCCAGCTCAAATTGCGCAGAGTTGAAGGTTTCAAAACGTTACGGACCTTTTGAGAAAACCGTTAGTTCAGACCCATTTCGGAAAATCAAATCGCAATTATGTAAACCCGGTCTATTTGGATCGTTATTGCCGTGAACTAATTATATAATTGGAGCCACTAAAGCCGCTACTAGCGAGCACATGAAATATCATTGAGTACTCACGTCGTAACACTACGACGAATAACCATACGACATCCCAAACAAATATTATAAATTGTGGTCGACCACTTAAAAAGAAGCTCCAAGCGCCACACACAAAATATAACAAAGATCGATCTGGCGCAAAACACCGCTAACTGATGCGAAATACCGGCTTACGGGCATACATGCTTTCTCGGTTTAACTTGAAACTCTAACTTCCTGAACCAATCTTCCATTCGACTATTGTACGCCTAACCACTTGAACGTCCGTCGCGACGCGCCACCACACGCTCAAACGTCCGAGCGCGCGATCCAGTGGTGTAGCGACTCGAGCGGCAGGCACCATGTTACGAAAAACGTGATATCTGCTTCACTAACATAGTTATATAGATAATAAAAAGATTAATTAACAGGTGAATAGATACAAAATAATAATATGGAAAGTAATACTACATTTAACAAAAACAAATGCGTCAAAAAAAATAGTAAACTTCACAATGTCATATTTTTTTGTCGTATGTTTTCTTTACATCGAGCCCGGCCCTTAATTTTATTACTTGAAGCCTAATTAATTATTTAAAAATAAACTACATTTATTTAGCTTTCTAACGATATCAATAACTCTTCACTGCATATGTTTAATGTAGCAGAAATAAATGTATTACTTACCGCTAGCAGAACAAATGTCGACCAACCCAATCGGGCTTCATGTCGATGAAATATTGGCAAGATGGCCGCCGATGTAAGGTTTTCGTCAAACAGTTTGATTTTTTCAATGAAAGATATTTGGATGTGCTGTTACTGCAAAATATTTATTAAATTAAAGAACACATTATATAAATAAAAAAAAACGACTATACAGGGTGAACACACAATTATACAGTATACAGGGTGACATTTTTTTACTTTGTTCCTTTTGGGGAATGATATGGATCCCATCCATATGGATGCGCTTTACTGCAAAATATTTATTTTAAATTAAAACAATATACTTAAAGAAATCAACTATACAGGGTGATTCCTCCTGGGAAATGATATGGATACCTATCCATATGGATGCGCTATTACTGCAATGTATTTATTTTAAATTAAAGAAACAATTATAAATAAAAAAATTATACCGGGTGAACGTACAATGTATACGGATTGTCATTTTATTAACTTTGTTCCTTTTGGGTAATGATAGTACCCATCAATATGAACAACTTTACAATTTTAATGCAAAAATTGAAAAAAAAAAAATGGGGGGCTCCCCATACATGGAACTAAAACAAAAAAAAAACATCAAACATATGTGTGGGGTCTTTAAAAAGTCTTTAAAAGGTCTTTAAAAATGACATATTACAAAAACATATGTGTGGGGTATCTATAGATAGGTCTTTAAAAATGTCTTTGAAAATAGTGTTTATTAAAGACCCCAAAAGAACCGCAATATTAAAAAAAAGTGATTAATAATGTTAATGGTCTGGTCAGATAATTAAAAGTCACCCTGTATAGTGCATAAAGACCCCGTAGGTACTGCGAAAGCAATTCCAATCTAAGTTCAAAATGGTAATAATCTAGTCAGTTAATTAAAAGTCACCTTGTATAGTGCATGAAGACCCCGTAGGTACTGCAAAACCAAATCCAATTTAAGTTAAAAATGGTAATAATCTGGTCAGCTAAATAAAAGTCACCTGTATAGACTCCGTAGGAGTCCAATGAAGGTAATGCAAAAGCAATTCAAATCAAAGTAAAAAATCTCCCATTTTCCTACGTCTGTCTGTCGAGAGCCTTATTGTCATTCATTTGCAATTGTCCGCTGGGGAGTCAAGTCCCCAGACCGGCAACGGCACCAACCAAAGTACTCAAAGCTGACTCAAAGCATGAAATAGTCACAAATCTCTCAATAAATCTTCAGGACAAAGGTTGTTCAACTTAATTAAGGAACTACTCCTTCTATTTCTGCTATAACCACATCAGGTCTTTGTAAAATTGGCACTAGAAACTCGTAAGTAGTTTGACGGCATGTTTGATTCGGTACGAGGAAGTTATCTTTTGCATTTCTTTGGGCTTGGTAGCCATGAAACTATTATAATACGTGCCTATACGTAATCTAGGCATCCTCAGGATTCTATTTTGGTATGATATTTGTATAATTAAATAGTAAAAACAGCGTAATTACCTCATAATTGCGGAGATACACAACACCAATTTCACAAAATGTCACTTCGAAATCGCCTCGCGAAATTTCCATTTTTTTTTGCACATTGCATGTTGCCAGAAAGAAATTTCTGTTTTATACCACTAAAAAACAATCAAGAGTACCATCTAGCGCCGAGTAGCAGTACTAAAGTTTAAAGAAAACAACAAAAGATGGCATTAGATACCGCAAGTCGTTTTGGTGTCTTGCCTCCCCCGGACGCCTAACCCTCTTTTATTTTTGGGGAGTTGAGTAACCTGGACGCTTGACTGGCTAACGAACTTCTCAACGAACGAGGAATTCAGACTTATCATTCTTAACTTGCAATTTTCACAGCTGAATTGGGACATCTCTTTTGGGGTAGATAGAATAGACGATCATAGCTTCTGACAACGGTAGCTCGACCTTAGCTATTTATGCCGTTACACCACATAAATCGAGATTGTCAGTGATTCCACACTGATTTTTTCCCAGTGGGCCAGTGATACAATGCCCACTGCTCTAAGTCACCTTTCCTCTCCACGTACTCCAGCATCATCAGGAACTGCCCCTTCGGCATAACTCGGCGTGCTGGCATGCTGAAATTAAAACGAATTGCAGGTTTTTCAAGCAGGGACAGTCGGCTCCTCTAAATCCGTCTCAGCGCAGCACGACTTACTGACTTACGGTATCATAGGGCGTGGGAAATGGGGAATTCCAACTACCTAATAAAATACAGTTTTAGTAAGCAAAAGCTATGGTTGAAATTGTAAACAAAGAGAAACTTGAACTGTCAACATGGAAACAGTGTGCTTTTAGCGTTATCAAAACGCACTTGCACACAATGTTTTTTTTAAGCCAAATCTTTTAGTATTTCACTGAAAGAAACACAACAAAAGGTTAACAAGTTATAATAAAGATTGACATCTTTAATTTACATTCTTTCCTCAATATTTCTGGGAATGTTTGCAACCGATTACATTCGTTAAACGTCGCTCGTCGATGCACGTCCCTATTTAGTTCGTTCACATGAAGTTCAGAGCTGTCAAAAGACTTCGGTGATACCCCGTAATGGATGAAATTGCCTGAGCATGAGATGAACTCTAGACACACGACATGAACTTCAGGCAGTTACGCCGTAAGGCTGCTGGTAATATGTTTATTTTTTTAAATATTTGATTACAACACTCATACGGGGCCATACCACAAATAGCAAGCATACATTTTTTTTGGGCAATTAATTTCGGTACTGACCGTTACCCCAAATTATAAGTCTATATCGAGAGATTCGACGTATATACATACATGCAGTAAGAGCGGTTTTGTCTCGGCTGTTTTGTGCAAACGACATAGTAATTACCATGGACGTATAAAAAAGTCGGACGTAGTCTCGCCTACAACTCAAGTGTGTCGCTCAGAGTCGGCCAGCTCGCTGTACATACACGCCAACAAGCACACATTCACACATTAGTCGGCCATTATGCGAACAGGCGTCAACAAAGGCGGTACGTTATGCAAAGAATTAAAAAGCTCAACAGCATGTCTTGCATGGTAAAGTGGTGTAAAACCCGAAGTGACCGGAGAAAAAATATCCAGGAATCACGTTTCATAGGTAAATGAATGAATTATCACATATTTCCAGTAAAAAATTAAAATCAATCTTCATTCACAAGAACAAAATAATTCATCACAAGTCCAGTGTTGTCAATATTCACGTAAGAAAAATTACCCAAAATATGGGAAAACTCGGTATTATTAAGTTCAAATTATAATTCATTGATTACTATGTCGATTATTTGTATAAGCGAAGTTATTTTTGGCAGCACTTTAATTGGTCGGGATGTTGTTATACGGTCAGTTGAAGAAATAAATTAGCAGTTCTTAAATTTTTTGTCACATGAAAATTTTAACTTCGAAGTTACTGGTCTGATTTTCCTCACAATATGTAATATGAAAGAAAGAAAGAAATAAAGAAAGAAAGAAAGAAAGAAACATTTATTCACAAACACACAGGACACGCATATTAAACAAAAAACAGATAACAAGTGTGTCTCTGCAGTAGTGAACCGGACACTGGCTCAGCATTATGCTGAGATGTCAGACACCTACAGCGCTGATTTTCAGCCAGCACCGTCGGTGAGTCACGGAAACGTCATACCAAAAGAATATATACCTATAAACTACCTAGATTTTTGGGACAGGCGAAAGAGAAATAAACATAAATACAAAGTGAGATAATAATGTACACTACCTAGATGCAGCTTCATTAATATAATATTTACAGTAAAAATTAAAAACAAAACTAGATAAAAAACAGGTCAAGTGCGAGTCTAAATCGCGCACGAAGGGTTCCGTACCACCGTTCAATGGAAGCGATGGTGTGGAGTGAATAGTTTGGATTTTACACAGCAAAATATTGTTTACAAAGTTATTGGTGCGGTTACTTTCACACTCCATGTACGTATCCAGGTACATCCATAAGTTTGTATGTGGTATTGATAGAATTGTTGTATGGGAACCTCCTTAAATATTTCTTTTATCCTGTTTTTTAGTATTTGTTGTTATAGCGGCAACATAAATACATAATCTGTGAAAATTTCAACTCTCTAGCTAGCTAGATTCTTGAGATACAGCCTGGTGACAGACGGACGGACGGACGGACGGACGGACAGCGGAGTCTTAGTAATAGGGTCCCGTTTGGAACCCTTCGGGTACGGAACCCTAAAAAAGAAATGCAATTGGCATATTTATTGCTGTCACAGTGCTGGTGATTAGGATGATTTCTGGAGCGTCAACAAATAGCCTTTAAACATACGCTTAAAGGTGTATCTGCTAAGCGCCCCTTGGATAGGAGGAGGGATATCATTCCAGCACTTAGACGCCGCAAACTTGAAACTACCTCTGAAAGCAGCGGTTCGGTGCATAGGTATAATGGCCATTGCCTTGAACCTGCGCACACTTTTGGACCAAACCAGTTTATTAAAAAGGTAGGTGGGGGTTTTGTGTCTTACCACCCCGAACAGCAGAGTGGCCAAGTGCAGGCGCCGGCGTGCAGGCAAGTTAGCAAGCAAGTTAGCGGCGTTCAAGTATGGAGTGATGTGGGACCGGGGAGGGACTCTGAAACATAAACGAGCACATGCGTTCTGCACTCATTTTAAGAGCCTCTTGGAACGACCAGTAATGCACCCGTCATACACGACATCACAATAGTTTAACCTAGATAATATAAGTGATTCACATAGGTCAACACGCAAATCGACACTAAGGTAATCTCGTATATTATATAGAACTTTAAGGCGATAGAAGCAGTCACTCACAACATTTAGTATGTGGTTCTCTAAGCGCAAATTCCCGTCCATTAAAAGACCGAGGTTGGTTGCTTCTACCACCCATTCGATTGGTTCGCCCTTGACGGCGACATTCCCGGAAGTCAGAGCTTCAAGAGTATTACGGATTTTATGTTTTGACTCAAAAACCACATATTTCGACTTGCCAGGATTAAGAACTAAACAGCTCTTGTCCGATCAAGAGGAAATACGGTCTAGGTCTAGGAAATATGGTAGCAGATGTGTCTGACGGCGCGCTAGAAAAGTAAAGTTGCACGTCGTCCGCGTACAAGTGATACTTGCAGTTCTCTATACTGTTAGTAATATGGGGCTCTGGTTTGAGTCCAATCATGATTCTGAAGACAGATTTTGAAAAAGTGGCCGCCATTTTGAACTTGGTATTGACTGGTCCGATTTGCTTCAAAATCAATATCCGGGGAACTGGTTGGAGTCCAATTATGATTCTGTAGTCGGATTTTGAAAAAGTGGCGCCTTTTTGAACTTCATAGTTACTGGTTCGATAGAACGCAAAATAAATCTTATTAAATATATAGCGGAAAAATATTCAACGATTCGGCTTCACCACATTTCAAAATTAGAAGATTTATCAAGAACCTCTCAAAGTAAAAGACACTATTATAATAACTTACTCAGCATTCGGGATGTTAATCACTTTTACAGCAGTCATTAACGGTAGGAACAGTAACATTTTGAACAATGGGGTTGGCAACTGTCAAAGTGGCTCTAGTATCAGTTGGTACCCCTAACGTCAAAGTCACGCTTCTGTGTTACCAGTACAGTGTGTTCAATCGCCAGTCATGTGCTGTGTATTGTAAAAACCGCTGCTAAAAACACAAAATTAGGTAGTATAGTAGTAATTACATGACATTATATCATATACACGAAAAATTACTTTTGTTGTGTAAGTAAATAAATTCCGATAACCAATTATCACAGAAAAAGTTCCAGAAATTAGTCGATCGTTGAAAGTGGCAACTTGATAAAGGAACCAAATGCACGTGGCGCCACCTATGATTAGCTTTCACCGGCCAACCCTATTGGGATGATGCATGTTAGTCAAGTTAGATACTTTTTAACACGATGCGGGACGGTACTCACCTTTTCAAATGATGTGATACGACAGTAAAATTTTCCATACAACTTGTTACTACGGTCATATCAGTAGCGTCATACAGTAACATTAGATATTGAAATAACATAACAGTACTGTTATAACCGTGGTGCGGTAATAGCCGTAGTGTCATATTTAGGCTGCTAAGTATGATATCGGAACTACACTACGGTTATGCCAGTAAGCAGTTATAGCCGTAGTGTCATATTTAATGTAATTAACATCGTAGAATATGACACTACTGCTATAGCTATATTTATGATGTCCACAGTAAAACACATTAAATACACAAAATCAGTCATTTATTTTTATAAAATACGAAATATAGGTTCTCACAATCAAAATACAAAAGGTTTTACCTCTCTGAAACGATAAGATTTATTCTTAAATTAGTAGATAAGTAACTCAGAAGTTTCTACTAGTTCTTATACCAAATATTTATTATCATAATATCACATATTTAGAAACTCTGAGAACTAACCTACTATTGCTTTAACAAACTATAAATATTCTAGTCTTACTGGTTATTTGCAAACATAAGTTGCCAGTCTTTGACACATTGCATATTATTATCATAATATCACAAATTTAGGAACTCTAGCAACTAGCCTACTATTACTATAATCAACTCTATCTATTCTAGTCTTACTGGCTATTTGCAAACATAAGTTGCCAGTCTTAGAAAAATTAAATATTATCATCATAATATCATAAATTTAGGAACTCTGAGAACTAGCCTACTATTACTTTAATCAACTATAACTATTCTAGTCTTACTGGTTATTTGCATACATAAAGTGCCAGTCTTTGAAACATTCGGGGCATAAAGGTGTTCTTTTCACACAACCTTTGCAAATATATTTAGTTTCTTTTCGTTTTTTTACTTTACTGCACAGTTTACAGTTCAAGTATTTGAACTTTCTTTTGCTGTCATCTGAGGTGGTTGCAACCACATTCGGCATCACTTCTGGCCAGTGACCTTTCATTCCTGTGACGCTGCATTCCTTTACAACATTTGTCCTAAATCTTCGACTGCTGTATATGCTATCTGTTCTCACTAAGTCTGCATCAACTGCCCTTTGCATCAACAGAAATATTACACATTTCTTTTATCAGCTGATCTCTGAACTCAATCGATTTTTATCCACCTTGAGCAGCTAGTTTCTCACCGTACTTATTCGTACATTCAATTATAAAGTCGATGAGGCCTTCTGTAAAAACCATTTTGAACATATCCATAGGTGTACGAATAAGATTCACATCAAACTTAGGTCCCGTGGAAGACGCGTCAAAGTTGAAATCAACAATAGGGATTGTCGATTTTGTCCACCCCTCGTCATTATGGATATGCTCTGGATCAGATTCACTGGCTAAAGAGCCAAGCCCTGAGGGAGTGGCCGGCTGTTCCGCCTCTATATTCATCGAGTGCACACTATCAGGGGCATGAGCAGCAGCACGCTCTACCACCTCTGAAGCCATCCCTGCAGACTGGTAGGTATTGGTATCCCCGGCTCTGGCCTAAACCACCAACGCGTGCTGAAGGTCTGGTTTGGCTGGGGTATATGGCAGCAGCACAGATGGTTTTACCGGCGCATTGCTTTCTGAACTAGACGTAGAATAAGATCGACGACGCCGTTCTGAGACTTCTCCAAAGCCATCTTCTTGTTCAGAACTTGAACTGCCTGATGGACGATAATCTTCGTCCGATCCATACTCTCCAACGTCGTCCAGGTATGGATCGTCGTTTTCGCTGGATTCTGGCGTAGAAATATCTTCCAGTAGCTGACTGATGTGTCTTTTTGTTTTTTCTAAAACAAAACATGATAATTTATTTCACTCATTCAAATAAGCGATTTAGAACTACATGATAGCCTAGCATACGTAACCTTACACTAGATAAACTACAGTTTTTGATTAGGTACCTGCAATAATAGTCAAAATACTCACCGTGATCCATTTATTTCGGCACAAGAACACTGGCGCGAAAAGCAACACCCACAACCTTTTCGAACCGCTCCTGGCGTGTCACTACTCGAACAGTCGCATACACCGTCACACACACAATCACGGATATTGCCGTAGTGTGCATGCGAGAACTCCCTATAACTGGCACGCACATGAATTTTCAATATGTGATTGTGTGCATTCTAATGCTCCTACGCATATGAGACATTGATGTGATACGACAGTAAAACTTTTTTCATAGAAAACACGTCTGGGATGACCGTACTTCTTTTTACACTCCACAATATTTTTACGGCGTGTCCCGTACTGTCACAATATTAAACCAAAAAATCTACTGCACAGACAGTGCACCCCGCATCGTGTTAAGAACTGTCGAAACAATAGATTTTTAAGAGAGTTGTAATGAAATCCGAAACATGACGTCATATTTGGTTGAAATGAAATGGCACGAAATGATGTTAATTCATTCAATTGCTTAAAATTATTAACGACTGTGATATTGATGGTAATTTTTCTTGTTATCTATCTATGCTAGGGCTATCAATCTTCAGAAAATAACTAGAGTCAGCCCTGTAAAAAAGGTTCTTGAGGACTGTATTTTGATACACAACTGCATTCGTTTTTACGTCTTTCTCACAAAAATGTACCTCAGTTAAGCCCCAATAAGAGACTCCCAACCAAACCATGAGCGAGGATGGAAAATGACCTCGTCGGACACGCGGAATACGGTTGCTTGCTTCTTCACTGCTGTGTGCGTACACCTTATCATTTTGTTTGTTGTAGCTCTCTTCCACGGTGAAAATTTTTTCATCCGAAAAAAGAATTTCCCGATGCTTTTTTCCCGCGTACCGCTTCAACAAAGCGCGGCATCTCTTCATCTCAGGTCCATTAAACGAGCGTCCAAACGATGTCCTGTTTTTCTTCGATATGCCCTAAGCCCTAAGTCTTCATTTAACACCCTTTTCACCGTGGTCCTGCTTAACCCCATCTGAAGGGCCAACAGTTTCTGCTTACGTATGGGATTTCTTTGAATTCGCGCCTTCACAGCTTTTATCACTGCTGGAGTCCTAACATAGCGAGGGCGACCACTTCTTGACCTGTCATCTACACTAGAGTCTTCATTGTATTGTTTTATGGTACGATAAACGAATCTATTGGTTACATTCAAATTTTTCAGTAAGTCGAAAATCTGAATTGGCGCGTAACCGCAACGATGCAACGCAATAACTGACACGGTCTTCTTTAAGTGTCCACTCCATATTTAAAAACGAGGAAAATTCTAAAAAGTACCTACACATTTTTATTTTCATGAAAAATTCGAAATTCGAATTCAATAAACTTTTTTGTGGCCAGCGTTCTAAATTCAAAAGTTTTTATTGTGTGACAGAACTTATGACCTGACTGTGTATAATCGATCGATGAAACACGCTGTCCTTGCAATGTCCCAACACTAGCTTGGCTTGCTCGTGTACCTGTAGTGTGGGTGTGTTCGGACGATAGGTGCATGACATTACACTGACCAATAAAAGCGGAAGGATTGATGTATGAGTGGTGTAGATGCTGCGTGTTCTTAGTTTTCTGCGACACTGGTTCCGATACAAGCGTAGCGCCAAGGGCCTATCTCTCGATATCTATGCTTTGAACCTTAGTACCAGATACTAGAATGCAGTTTAGCTTGTCGGGGATATAGTAAGCCATTATAAAGGTCATTGTACCCACTGTCACTTGTCCTAAATAATCAAATTACCGAATACTTACTGAGTCTTTAGTATGAACTTGGCTGTTTAAAAAAAATGCCACCTTATATGTGTATATATTACATCAATTCAAACCTATTTGAAGATGGTACTGTCTCCAATTCTTCATTCTCGTTATGGAATTAGGACTTGGAGACAGTACTGAAGCTCAGGAACCAGTTATATAGGTAGTAAAGAAGTCGAGTTTGGACTAATTTTTTTTAGGATGATGAGCTGGTTTCGCCTACTTGGTGTCATGAGCTGGTGATGGAAAGAGGAATTAGATGGGTACTAGAACTCAGGTACCAGGAATAGTAAGACAGTCGTGTTTGGACTCAACTAATTAAGGATGATGAGTTGGTTTCGTAAATATGGTATCACGAACTGATGATGGAATGAAGACTTGGATGAGTACTGGAACTCAGGAATCACAAATAGTAAGGCATTCGTGTTTGGACTCAATTTTTTAAAGACGATGAGCTGGTTTGGCAAACTTGGTGTATGAGCTGGTGATGGAATGAGGACGTGGGGTCAGTACTGGAACCGAGTGTCATACTGAACTTCGACATTCTCCAACCTCGACAAAGCGATTACTTCGAAAAGACACTAGTTCGACTATTAAAATGCCCAGACAGAACACACGTTCGACAAGACATTAGTTCGACAAAACAATAGTTTGACGACACATAGCTTCGAAAGGTTACTCCTTCGACAGAATTCTTCTCCTGCAATGCACAGATTACTACTTCGACAAAGCATACGTTCGACAAAATTCAGATTTATAAACTGTTCAATCAAAATTATTTGTACTTATACAGCCCATTGTCACATACTGGGTACTCTGCTAAAGTTGAAAGCCTGTCAGAATGATTACAGCAAATTCTACAAACACTACATTTTAACAAACATATGTTGAGGGTACTTTAATTTATTTATTTTTATTTTGGAGTCATTGTTTCTATTTAGAATCATTGGCAGAAAAATGTTTTGCTCCTGTTCTTTGAATTTAATTATGCTTTAAAATGACTTCGTGCGAGATTGTGTTATAGCGAGACGGAAAGGAACCGTTGATATGAAACGGTTATATTTACTACATAATAGGGTTGGTATGATAAAACAAGTTGTTTCAAAACACAGTTTAAAACAATTTTTAAACAATGTTTAAAACACGAAGAAAAAACAGGGTTTAAAACTACCTTTAATTGCAAATGAATGGAAATAAATCCAAACAAATAAATATGTAGGACTCTAAATAGCAGCCAAATTGACTCCCATCTTCACCTGGGAACCCGACGATGTTGTCCTATTAATGTCAGCTTTTTGAACCCTCCCTTCTAAATACGATCTTATAAGCTTGGAGCTATTGCCTTTTATGCCGTAGTGTTTTAGCTTTAAGAGCAATGTTTTGTGGTCTACACAGTCAAATACCTTGGACAGGTCATAAAAAACACTAATAACGTCCCTCCGATCTTCCAACGCATTAAAAATATGTTTAACTAATAATATGACTCCAGCTTCTGTTGTCGACCGCCCTTTTGTAAATACAAACTGCTGGCTATGGAGAATTTGATACGCATTGAAGTGCGCCAGCAACTGACCCAATATAATCGTCCGTGCAGTACTTGAGACATACCATCATCATTTTGCAGATTTACGTTACTACGTAATGAATGATGTAAAATGTACAGTGATGTGAAAAAGTACGAAGATTATTTTCAGTGTCAGTGACAGTGGGTAAATTAATCTTACTAAACTAACCTAAGTAGCTAAGTGCAGCCTACCCAATAAACTATTATATATAGAATAGTGTTTAGCATACCCCGTTGTTGGACACTGAAATAGCATTCTGCCCGTAGTTCAATGTAACACTTTTACCACCACCCATAAATCGAAACATTATCCAGAAACCACGAAAGTTGTCGGAAGCACTATATAAGACCCGACTAATTGTTTGTTGCTTCCAATCTATACAACATAGCTAAAGATGACTATTACCCACGCCGCAGTGTTTTTTAAAGTTCATACTCATACTCAATTTTTTAAGTCGGAATTTTTATTTTTATTTTTCGTAAAACAGATATTGAATAAACTAACAACATTTGTGATTGATTATAAAAAAAAGTCTGTAGGGTGCATGGTTATCGAGTAAAAAATGTTGCAAAAATGTATGGAGAAAATAACGTTATTTTTTTCTTAAATTGGTCTCATTTGGCAGCAGTTTGGTAGTTTCATGTGAAATTTAATTGCTACACTACCTAAGAAATAGTAATCTTGCAGTCACTTGCAGCCTAGGGAGAAATCATTTGTCAAAGTATGCTAAATTTAAAAAGCGTTTTTTTTTCACATATACATACATGAACATAAATACAAAGTGAGATAAGAATGAAATGAAATGAAATGAAATGAAATGAAATAGTTTATTTGTGTTCTAGACTAGAGAGTGATTACAGTTCACTTGTTATACATACGTTAAAAACGTTATAACAGTGTCAGAGTGACTTTAACTCCCTATGGTAGGGTTTCCCCTGTGTTATAGGATAAGTTAAAATATCTCTTCCCTTTTTGTTTGTACATATAGTATATGTAAACAGGTTAAATATTACAACTTAATTTTACAAAAAGAAAACATTTTAAAAATAAAAATTAAAAATTAATGCACATTGTGTGTTTGTTTGTGTGTAAGTAGTACAGTATGTGTAGTTATAGAGTATTATGTATGTATGTATGCTGAGGTGTGTAGTGCATGTAAGTGTAGTGTAGTTTTATACTATGACTAAAAAGTGTATGTGTAAGTTTAGTATGATAATATTTCTATAAATTCTTCGGTGTCCTCGTATGTATATGATCTCAACCATTTGAAAATAATTTTCTTGCATTCAAAGACATTTTTTGAGTATATTTCTACTTTTTTATTAATTTTATAATAAAGATAAGGACCCAAAAATTGAAAAAAACGCTGCATGTACACACTACCTAGATGCAGCTTCATTAATATAATATTTACAGTACACATTAAGAACAAAAACTAGATAAAAATTTGCAATTGGCATATTTATTGCTGTCACAGTGCTGGGGATTACGATTTTGATTTATGGAGCGTCAACAAATAGCCTTTAAGCGTACATACATGTATGCATACAAAGCAAAAACTAGCAAACAACCAATTTTAAATACCACCGAGGGTTCATGGTAAATATATTAGTAATAATAAATGTATTATCCTAGCGTCGAACGCGAGGTTTTTGGAAAAAAATCGCCTGTATTATAACGGAAAGATAAAAAGGCTATCTACGTACCGTTACGAATTAGTGTGACTTTCTAAATCTTTCGTTTACACATATGGAGCAGCAGCAAAAGTAATACTATTAATTAATTCAAACATAACACTATTCTTTGTATGAATTCTACCGAACAAATCGCAAACAAAAGGTAGGTCAGGTAAAACCGTAGGAAAAGTGGGAATTGTAAAGGATTTTGTAACATTTAACAACAATAACAACATGTAACAAAACATAGCCTAAAAGTAGATAAATATCTTCATTAAATGACCTGAGTTGGATCTAGAATCGTTTGCTAGGACGAGAGGGGTAAAAGAGGTTAAATCTGGTAGGAGCAAGGTAATGCAAATTTATCGAGTTACTAATAAAAATAGTTTCTAACCTCAAATCAGATAAAAAGCGATAACGAAACTTACAAATGGGCAATTGAAGACTAAAATGGTGATGTAAAAACAGTCAGTGGTCTAAAATGTCACGCAAAATCGATGAAACAGATCGTAAAAAAAACTGCGCCATTTGCGTCATGTGACATCATTTGTTTTCGTTCATTCCGTTTCTTCTAGAGTATCGTTAATGTTTTTTTGAGTTTCGTTTTGGAATAGAAAATCCAGATCAGTGCATCACACTTCCTAGGCAGTCTTGTGGCTAGACTTTACAGTGTTTTTCATGTGACGGCGGCGCGGTGGGACGCAGGAGACTGCGCACCGAGTGAGACGGAGAGGCCGAGGCTGGTCAGCCCGACCAGCAAGCCGAGGCTGCGGAGGCGTGTGTTAGTGTGCAGTACGGGGGCATTCCCGCAGCCCCCTAGTAGCCGGAGCTAAGGCAATTTTGAAATATTAGGGCAAAATAGGCAAATGCACTTTTGTAGCGAAAATTATGTAATCAACCTCAAAAATTAGGTTAAAAAGTTATCATCAAGTAATCATACGACATTGATCTGATATGCATCTAGGGATCTTAAATTAGCTCTCTTTCCATAGGTACCTAAAGTAATAGTCGTTGAAAATTTGCTGAACGATATATTTATCTACTTGAATTTCAAGAGTTGTCTTGAGTAGGTAATTCAAAGTTAAGACGAAATAATTAAAAAATAAGCAGGAATATAATGGCTCCGTGGTGCAGGAGATGCAGGTTCGATTCCTGACCAAGTACCAATGAGATAATGAATTTTTCTGAAGTACAATATACGGACGGACTTTCTAACGGTGATGTAAAACATCGCGAGGAAACCTTCATTACTCCATAGCTACGGCGATGGGCTAGCCCCCTGTCACGCAAAATGGAGTATTGAATAACTGTCTGAACGTGGGCACAGTTGTGCCGCTGCCATCCCGTTTGGGAAAGGCGTGACGCTATGTATGTGTATAAGGGCTAATCCAAGCACGCTGGTATTTTAAGTTGCAAGACAAACAAACAATTTGGGCTGCGGGCAGAATACTTTTTCAGTTTTCATTCCAACAAGCGGTTAAATTAAACAATACACTGTTATTATATATTATTATTACCATTATGTTTAGGTAGGCATGTACTCAGGTGAGTTTCATCTTGGGAAGTTATTTGCGGATCTTCTTATCATTTACCCACTAACAAGTTTTCCACATCAATGTACCGCATATAACGCTACACAATGAGGATGGTATGTCTCAAGTACTGCACGGACGCTTTTGGATCATGACTTTAATTTGGTTGTATTATGGTTGAACTTTCAATTTTCAAAAAATAACTGTATTTGTACAACTTTTTGGTTTTAAAAGTTAAAAAGTACACACTAAATACGGCACACTACATTCTAGTGCTAAAATTTTTGCAGTAAACAAAGTTCATCCTGCTGTTTTTGGGGTCCTAATATGTTCGTCTAAATTCTTCACAAAAGTTGTTGTTTTGGTGAAACGGCTTAATTAAGCTTTTGATATTTGGTGTAGCGATAGAGAGTTAGATGTTATCGTAGGTAACTTCCCTATAGAGGCATTAGATCAATACACATATCTTGGACATAACTTATCCTTTGGCCAAAGGGCTCAGGCGAAGGAGATCACTAGACGGATCCAGCTAGGATGGGCTGCCTTCGGGAAACTAGAAGACGTCCTAAAATCACTATCCCGCAATGCCTGAAGAGCAAGGTATTCAACCAATGTGTCCTGCCAATCCTCACTTATGGTGCCGAAACATGAACGCTCACAAAAGCCAATATGCACAAAATTAGAGTCGCACAAAGGGCTATGGAGCGTGGCATGCTAGGCATCAGCCTCGTGGACCGCGTGCGTAACTTTGAAATCCGCAGACTTACCAAAGTCACAGACGTGGGTACGCGCATCACGGGGCTAAAGTGGCAATGGGCGGGACACTTGGTTAGAAGGGAGGACGGAAGGTGCACCAAGCCAGCCACAGAGTGGCGGCCGCGAACAGGGCAGAGAACAGCGGGCAGACCACCGGCCCGATGGTCAGATGACATTGTTACGGTGGCTGGAAAGCAGTGGACGAGACTGGCGGGTGACCGTAGCGAATGGCGTGCTTTGGGAGAGGCCTATGCCCAGCAGTGGGATGACAAGGGCTGATGATGATGATGAAGATGATGAAGATGTATTGTTAGGTGTATCTCGTTTGACTTTGCGTTGCTTTGTTAGGGAGATATTAAGCCATTTAGGTATTTTAAAGATTTACCAAAAACTCCCAAACGGTGTGATAATTGAAAAAAGTAATTCCACACAAATTACAAACAAATTACCACGAATATTTACGTAGCTGGCAAGATTTGTGTGTTCAGTAGTTTTCTCAAACCAGCATTTGGTCAAACGTGATCCTGGCAGGAAATGGAATTTCTGCAACCTGTGGACACAAAATTGATTTTTCGGTCACATTTACCACTCACCACACACTAAATGCCCATATAAGTGAAATCTCTAGATTTCACACTTTCTTGCTAGGATCACGTTTCGAAACGTGATTCTAGCAGGAAGTGTTTTTGAGAAATATTTCAGCCCCTGTGTAAAAAAAATACTGAAATTTCGGTCACATTTATATCTAACAACACACTAAATATATGTGCATAATGAGAATCTGCCTAATTCATATTTTCTTGCTAGAATCACGGTCACGAGTAACCTTTCGAAGCTGTGTGTCGGCGAACTACTGTTTTGTCGAACTAATGTATCGTCGAACGTACGTTCTGTCTAGGCATTGTAATAGTCGAACTAGTGTCTTGTCGAAGTAATCACTTTGTCGTAGTTTTAGAATGTCGAAGTTCAGTATGACACTCGAGAGGCTTTATTATACGAGTGTTTTATAATAATAACACATGAGTATTTTAATGCCTAATTAAGTACAGTTACATACACTGCTTTATCTCTACATATCATAAGATCTATAACTTCGGCAATTAGCGAAGCGGCCAATCACATGCCGCTAATATTCAAAATAGCGGCCAGCGCCCAGGAAACTGGCCGTTATGTTCCTGGTTGAACTTCAATAACAAAAGTAGGTCAAGACGGAGCAACAATAAGTCAGCAAAAAAATGAAGAAATCGCGGCCTGGCGAAATTTTCTACCTACTGAACGGGCGTGTAAATAGCCAGAACCTTGGTTGGGCGTTGGGTATACCCGAGTAAGTTAACATATGAAATTAAAGTCTGCATCAAGTGAAATATGATGAATCGGGTTCTAAGAAGGCGTCCACTAACCTGACTCCCTTAGACTTCAGCTCTTCAATGAGATCCAGATGCAATAGCTATTGGTTTTCTTTCCGTCGATTGAGGGTCGGGTCCGCCGTCCAAGATGTTTCCAACAGAGCAGTAGGTATCAGCAGACGCTAACTTCAATTCTCTGGTGTGACAATAACTTTGAACTTTAAGCTATAATTTTATCACTAGAAGTTACCACCGGTGGGCTTTTGATGATTTTCAAACACTTCACTTGCACAAATTAGGTTTTTACAACAGTTTTATGAAATTTTTAAGTGGAACCAAAAATTACTTATCCGCCATCACAATAAGAGGGAAAAAGAGAAGGTAGGTACACGCAGTGTGACCAGATTAAATTTTACGAAAATACCGAGGCACCTCAAAAAAATACTGAAATATACCGATTTACATAGGACAGATATACCAATAAAAATACTGATTTTCTTAACAGGTTTTATTTATTCATTTTCACAATAAATGTTAGAGTTATATTTTAACATCTTTTTCGAAGGATTAAATTATACACAACCTCCTTCATCCTTAACACCTTGCTTTGTTTTTAAAATTGCTGACACATTTTTGTTTACAAATCTATTTCTTTGGTCCGTTTTTATTAAATTTATCTGTGAAAATATGCGCTCGCATGCAGCATTCGATACCGGTATACATAGCAGAGATTTACTAAAACTAGTTATATTTTTGTATTTTAACATGCCATCACTGTTAGAAATTTTCCCAACTTCCACCCAAAATTGTTCACATGAGATGGGTGAGCCAGTGCTCGAAGATTGTAACAAATCACTTACTTCGCGATCAAACTTTAGGGTTCTATATTCTTCGTCGATTAACTGCATTTGTTCTGGCTGTACTTCGCATGGGAAAGTTTCTATTACATTTCGTAAACTGCGAAATTCTTTATGCACGGCAGTGTGTGGGTCAAGAAATTTTAGTTCTTTAAAAACTGGATTTTCAAAAGGCAAACGTGATTTCAATTGCGTGCTTAGCTCAATTAAAAATGATTGGCACCTTCTGAAAAACTCAGCAATCTGTTCTTTCATGTTTACATTTCCCCTGTGTTTGATTAATTCTTGGCCCACTTGAATACCTAAGTACATATCTTTCAATGGCAAATAATTTACATGTGACTTTGGGTCTAAGGTAAATACATTTTCTGTATGTTTGATGTAATTAGTTTTCATGAAGCAACCCAAAATCGACAAGTACATACTAGATGCATCATCATACAGTCTATCAATGCACGGATAGTCGCCTTGAAAAATTACGTTAAATTTGTTTACAATCGGCAAAATGTAGTCCAAAAAGTGAAAGTACAATTTGTTTATATCAGTGGTAAAAGAATTATATAAAAATTCTGATGACATATTGCGATCACTCAAGTATTGGTCTTGAAAGAACAATTGCAATGCCCTCCACTGCTCAATTATTCTACTAATACAGGCATGAAGTGAAAGCCACCTTATGTCGTAATGACGCAAGATTCTGTGATTTTCAGTGTCTGTGAAATTTTGGAACTCAGCAAATTCTCTTTGACGCTTGCTGCTTTGAGAAAAATATCCATATACTTCTTTTACTATTTGTTCTAAATTTCTAGGCAGTATTTTACAGGCGTGGCTAACACTTAATGCTGCAGAGTGACAAACACATTTTATGAAAAAGCACTTTGGGTTTACTTCTTTAATTTTTGCAACAATGCCAGAGTGTTGACCAAACATCACATTCGTAGTATCAGCAGCGAATCCTATTACGTCTTTTATTTCTAAACCTAATTCGGATAATTTTGATGACAACGAATTAAATAAATGACCTGCGGTCTCACCACTTAAATCAACTAAATCAAGGAATTTGGTTTGTACAGTACATTTAGTTTCAGAGAAGTATTTAATTACTATCGCCAATACTTTGACTGTCGCAACATCTGTACTCTCATCGATTATAATTGAATATACTGGTTTACCTGAAGGAGATGCAGTACGAAGTATGTCCTCAATCATATCTTTTTCGAATTCGGGTCCTAAAACATTATAAGTTATAGCAGCTGCTTTGGTTCTCTTGCAGGAAAATTCTTTCGCAATATCGGAATCGGTAAAACACTTCACTAGAACTTCACTAAGATGGTCCATAGCTCTAAATGGGATATTGTGTTCCGACAGAAAACTGCATAAACGCAGCTCAGCTTTCTTGACTTCGTCTTTCAGTGGGGCCTTTTTGAAAAATGTATCAACCTGAAAATTAAATGAAAAAATACTTGGTTATTTTGGAAACAAAACCAGGATGATTAACTTTGAATTAAAATATATCAAAACTCCTTGAACTAGGTAAGTAAAGCGAGTTATGCTTACCTTTGACTGTCCTTTATATTTTATCAAGTTCGATTTATGCTTTTCAGTATTTGCATGCTGTTTTATAGATGCTAATCTACTTTGCAGTTTCGCATTGCATGCTTTACAAAATGCGGTGAACTCATCATCTTTATAACGTGAAAGCCACGAAGAAAATTCCGGAATTTGTTCCCACTTAGCTAAATAACTTTGCTGAAAACTAGACATGCTGTCCGGATGGATGCAACTAAGTAAATAAAAATAACGAAAATCGCAATCTATTTATATGATGACAAAAACATCTCCTATTTTGGGGAAATTCCCGAATTATCGAAAGAAAGTCCTCAAAGATTAAGTCGAGTGCAGAAGAGACAATCATTTCACTTGAACCGTATTAGACGATTTAATACTAGTAATTAAGTATCTTTTATGTCTAACTACTACCTATTCATGCAACTGAAAACTTAAAAACTAGACGTTGTTTTGAAAATTATAGATAAACTAGCGGTCCGTCCCGAATTCGTCCGGGTAGACTGATATTCATGAAACAAACGGATTTGAATGTATGAAATCTGGAAATTACACTATATCTAATGTTGCAAACCGCATTAAAATCGGTCCAGCAGTTGTAAAGTTTTAGGCGAACATACATTGTGCAACTCTGATTTATACTACGTATTGATTGATAATTGTATAGGTAGTATTACAATACTACAACGCCGGCGACGGCCGTCTTTCTTGTCATATCTGTAACTTACTCATCTTTGCTCATAGATAACATGTATAAACTAAATCCGGGAAAGCCCCCAGCCAATGTTCGCGTTCCGGGGAATTCCGCAAACATTGTCCCAAGGACGATCACTCACTACGGTGTTGCCATAACGTCAACCATAATATACCCAAAAATACTGACTCCCAGCAATATACCTGAAAATATACTGATGTTCGGAAAAATCGATGAAATATACTGAAAAAGTATTAAAATACTGAATCTGGTCACACTGGGTACACGGCAAAAGCCATACATTAACGATGCGATTGTCTCAAGCAAAACAACCAATCAGCGAGGAGTTTTATCTTCAAAATAAGACTCTCAGCGCCATCTCTTGAGCCAACGGGATAAACCTCCCATCCCAATAGGCAAGTAAATTAGTGGCGCCTGAACACCGGATGATGCGAAATATTACCTTAATTAATAAACTATGAATAAGATCATAAGAAAATAATGTCTGATCGCCCAACCATGCTCCCCGCTTTGGAAGTTTGCAGAACTACCAAAAGAGAAACAGATACATTTTTCCTGTACTGGAATCGTAGTAAATAAGAAGTTGTCATCAGCTGGCTGCCAAGAAACACCTAGCTCTTTGGACACATTGCCAGAACTGTTGCTAAAATCCACGACACCTCGGTGGGACTCTGGCAAAAATTGAAGAACTTCTTGACAATTACATTTCCATTTTGTAAAATCAAAGGAGCCTGATTTGAACAAAGAGATCAGTTCTCTTGAAAGGCGCACAGCGGTGTCTGAATCGGGAACACTATGAACCAAATCGTCCATGTAGAGTTTGGACTCAGCGACTTAAGTGCTTCCGGGAAATTTGGTTTCAAATCATTGGCTAGCTGACGAACATTCCGCATTGTCTAGATAAGGGCTAGACTTTAGGCCAAACGGGACTCTATTAAATTCAAATGTCCGTAACATGTCATTATGTGAAAATCGGAATAAAATTCTCAAGTGTTTCCTGTCCTCAACTGCTACTGCTATTTGCATATACATTTGTTTTATGTCTGGAGTCATAGCTACCGGAAATAATCAAAAATTCAACAACAGCAAAAACAAATCAGCCTGCAAATTCGGCCCTGTATGTCATTAAGTGACAAACCGGTATTTGTTTTATCACTCGCATCCAGAACTATGCGTGGTTCGGGCTCATCCGGACGCGTCACCGCATGGTGAGAGATATAATATCCATCATCTACGATTCCTGACTCTGCCACTTGAGACAAGTACCCTAGTTTAATGTAATCTTCAATTACATCATTATAATTCGCCTGTTAATCTTTTTTCCAAGGTCATAAATCGCCGCAGTACGAGCATTTCCTAATTCTTTCGGATCCTTACAAAATGGTAAAGCAACAGAATTTCTTCCATCCTCGTCACTCGAAACCGAGGCGGTGTACATATTTTCACATTCAGTCTCCTCAGGACTTAAAAATTGCACGTTAGGTATCTCCTCTAATTGCCCAAATTTTTGTACTAAATCATTAAGTGCCAGCGCAGAAAATAAGAAGTTGCTTTATTAGCAGCTTTAACTTTCTGAGGACAGTCCCCCATAAGAATATAACCGAAAGCGGTTGACAAAGCAAGTGGCACCCCGTTTCCGGACTCAACTTTGTGTCCAAAGTAAATATGTGGAAATAATTGTGTACCCAGAACAACATCAATATTCCCAGGAATATTCCACGTAAGGTCCGCTAGAGGTATGTCCTGTAAGTAGCCCATATCACCCTTGGCTATATAATGAGAGGGTAACTCGTCTGTAATAGACTCAACAACTAACGCATGAATCAAATATATTTTTTTTCATTCAAGCGGGATTCAACATTGAAATACACATAGCCAAGTATAGGCCGAGAAGCTGCACTAATCCCCTTAACAAAATAATTACATAAGGGGACAATATGCAAATTGAAAGCTCTACAACAATCAACAGTCAAGTTATTTTGTGAGCTGTTGCCAATAAGGTACCGGACTATCTTTTTTAAGCCATTATTATTATTGAATGTAGCATAAACCTGCGCAGTTGCCAATAAAATAGTCGAAGTAGGTGTTACTTCAGCCCTGAGAGACAGCGACTGATTATCCGGAGACGGCTTTGGAACCGGTGCCGATGACAACGTCAACGGCAACGTCGGAGTAAGAGTATGTTCACTGTGTGCACAAAAGGACTTCGCACTGACATTTTCAATAAATGCAGGGGCAATTGGTGCTGCGTTAACAGTGGGCGTATGTGTATGACTACATACTATATGAGTTTGAGTATTGTTTTTATTCTCAAAATGCAATAAAGTGTGATGCCGTTTTTTACACAAGTCACAGACGGAATCAGACTTACACGAAGACATAGTATGAGAAACAGTTAAACAATTGACACAGCCATGCTTCGATTTAATAAATTCAAACCGAATTGCAGGTGTCTTTAAGTTTCTGAATTGCGGACAAGCATCAATTAAATGGCCGGTATTATTGCAGAAGGCACAGGTTCTAAACGCTTGATTATCATTACTCGCAACGAAAGATTTGCTAACAGAATGCGACGGAGTTGCAGACGGCTTATTGAAATACGCGGTGTTCAAAATTGATCGAGTATTATTCGAATTTGAACATTAGCGCTCCAATATTTTTACTTGGTCTCTAACGAATGAAACCAAGTTGTCATACGAAGGAATTTCTTGGTCACGCACCGATAATTCAAAAGCTTGTATCGTTTGAGCGTCTAATTTACGCACAGCACAATGAACATTATGAAATCGGTTAAATCCACGATTTTTAGACGTTTGAGCGCCAATACAGACGCAGAGTACTTTTCAATAAATGAATCGAGACTGCCAGCTGTGTGGTGCACGATTTCGCATCTAAAACGTTGTTTAGTAATGAGAACCTAAAGCGCGCCTATCTTGGTATTTTGTCACCAAACTATCCCAAATTATTTTATATGTCTCGCCCGTAGGTACAATACCCGGGATAATTTTCAGCGCCGCATGAGAAAGCTTACCCACTAAATATTGCACACGCTGCGAATCAGTCAGCTGATTATTTTCATGAATATTACTTTTAAAGGACTCGTAAAACTTCGGCCAATTCTCCGTTTTCCCGTCAAAGTTCGGCAATTCAATAGGCGGTAATTTAATATGTGTCTGCTCTGAATTACTCTGTGGTGACTGTGACGACGAAACGGAACGCAACGTTTGAAGTATGGTATTACGAGTGTGCTTCACTTTTAGGTATAAATCTTCAAAGGAACTAAAGCCTTGTAGTTTACTTGGTGATTCGGATTTAAAGACAATTGATGCTCATTCAAATCATCCAGCAAAACTTCGAATTGAGACCTCATGTCATCAATAATCTCAGACTGAACCGAGCAATGTTCATTGCTACGAGACGCAAAGTTTGAAATCTTTGAGGCTAAACCAAACAGCTCATTCATTCGCGCAAATAAGCGTTCCTTTCAAACAAATACGATTTGGTTTTTAATTTATCAAGTAATTTATGATAAAGTTATACTAATACGATTTAGTTTTTATTTATCAAGTAATTTATGCTAAAAGGCCACAATGGCGAAGAAAGTATGGCGTAAAGCAAGTGAACCTCACTCAACTTCGCGAATCTATCCAATGGGCGTGTAAATAGCTCGAACCTTGGTTGGGCGTTAGGTATACCCGAGTAAGTTAACATATGAAATTAAAGTCTGCATCAAGTGAAATATGATGAATCGGGTTGTAAGAAGGCGTCCACTAACCTGACTCCCTTAGACTTCAGCTTTTCAATGAGATCCAGCTGCAATAGCTATTGGTCTTCTATCCGTCGATTGAGGGTCGGGTCCGCCGTCCAAGATGTTTCCAACAGAGAGGTATCAGCAGACGCTAACTTCAATTCACTGGTGGGACAATAACTTTGAACTTTAAGCTATAATTTTATCACTAGAAGTTACCACCGGTGGCCTTTTGATGATTTTCAAACACTTCACTTGCACAAATTAGGTTTTTACAACAGTTTTATGAAATTTTAAGTGGAACCAAAAATTACGTATCCGCCATCACAATAAGAGGGAAAAAGAGAAGGTGGGTACTCATGATTAGTAATGTACTCTGCGGTAGGTACGCGGCAAAAGCCATACACAGAGCCATCTGGTACATGTTTAACGATGCGATTGTCTCAAGCAAAACAACCATTCAGCGAGGAGTTTTATCTTCAAAACGAGACTCTCAGCGCCATCTCTTGAGCCAACGGGATAAACTTCCCGTCCCAATAGGCAAGTAAATTAGTGGCGCCTGAACACCGGATGATGCGAAATATTACCTTGATGCAATTACATTTGAAAATTAATAAGCTATGAATAAGATCATAACAAAACAATGACTGGTCGCCCAACCACCTACTGACATTAGTTATAATAAAGCAGCATAACAAATAATTGTTATGTTACTTTAACCTTGTGTCGATTTATTCATAGCTCAAACAAATTGTAATTTTATCTATTTAGTTTAAGTGTCACATTTATTTTCAAAATTGAAGGGGGAAGCCATGTAGGTATAGCTGACCTTTGTAACTATAATAATAATAATATATTTATTTGTCACAAAATGCAGATTTGTTACATAGGTTTTACATTTGATGTTAACCAAATTGTATTTTGTGATGTACTTAATGGTTGATTTATCGAGATCTAAACTAGGCAGAGCCTGTGCTATAGATATCAATAATCTTTAGCGCTTTCATGTTTAGACATGACACATTTTTGTCGCTTTTCGCTTTCGGTTTTAAGTAAGTATATTTATTTTTATATTATTAATATACTGATAACTAGATATGAAAATTAAATAGATTAGGTTAGATGTTAAGTGTTTGTGTTGTGTATGTGTGTTAGTGTTCCTGTGAAGTGTAGTGAGTGTGTGATACTGTGTGGAGTGAGTTTTGTTTGTGAAGTGTGGACAAATTGGGAAAATGGAAGGAATAGTAATCCCTATTACGTAATTCTCGTAAGTAGGTTTTCAGTTTTTTCATAGTCAAGTGATAGGAGCCAGTCACTGATTTTAATTTTAGATTCGCGACTATCTAGAGTATATAGGTTGATTATGTTTAGGCAGGCTTTGTTTTACAGAGTTCCGCTTAAATAGCATTGTAATCTGTATAGGCAAAAAATGTATTGAATTTAGGAATTTCATATATTCTGACTTTACACCGCAGGTTCTGATATCTGAGTAAGTCAAAAGGCGAAGAGACGTGTTTGTTAAATAAAATTTGTTTTATAAAGAGCTGTCTCACTGTTAGTACTTTACAGTCACGGTAGATGCAAGTTGTCGGATAGCGGTAAGGTTTGAATGTTGCTACCTTCAGCACAGCTCTTTGTGCTATCTCCAATTTGGCTCCTCCCCAGCATGTTATACAGTACTGCAAGATAGATTGGCACAGAGCGAAATAAATATTTCTCAAAAGTTTACCATACGCAACATGTCTAATATTTTTAAATATCGAAATTAATTTTCGAGTGCGTCGTGTTACTGATTCGATATATTTTTTGAAAGTAAGACAACAATCAGTCTCTATGCCCAAGTATTTAATCTCGCTGACAAGTTCTAGTCGACTGCAGCCACATTGTGAGGGAATACCGGAGGATAAGCGATCTGAAGTGTGTGAGATGATGGACATAGACATAGACATAGACATCATTTATTAATAATATTCATTACAAGTCAAAATAAAATATTACAAAATCAATATTATGTATCACATATACATTTCATAAAGTTTAAATGTCAACAGAAATTATTTAATTAAATTGAATTATAATAAGTCAGTTTTTAAAACTAAATATATATTAAATTAAATTAAATTCAATATACACATAGTAAAACTAATTTCATCATTGTACACAATACAATGGTTAGTTATTTTAATTCTATAAATTCATCATAGCTGTAAAAGGATCTCTCGACAAGCCATCCTTTCAGTCTTACTTTGAATATGGGCACACTCGGTCCATCTAAATTCAGTAGCCAGCCAGATGTGCCTTTGGTTTCACCAAAATGGTCTTTTATTAAATACGACTAAAATTCAATTCATCCATTTCGATCTCTCTGGACGTAAAAGACCTAACCTAGCTGTCGAAGTGTATGGAATTCCAATTGATACTGCACCATTTCTGGGCTTTCAGGTGGATCAAGCATTAACATGGGACGCTCACATAGATAGACTGTGTGGAAAACTGGCTAGCGCATGCTTCGCGCTAAGTCGGCTTTCATGTACGCTACCAGCAGAGTCGATGCGCACGCACGGGCTACTTTGCGACGGTGCACTCGCTGCTGCACGCAGTACGGCGTGGAGCTGTGGGGGCGCGCGGCGCAGTGGCACCGCGTGTTCGTGTTGCAGAAACGCGCCGTGCGGCTGCTGGCGAGAGGACCGACTGACGAGTCCGCGAAACCGCACTTTAAACATCTAAAAATTCTCACATTACCTAGCATTCTCATTTTCCTAGTGGCCATTTATGTGCGTGAGAATATTGACCAATACCAACGACTTGGAGAATCGCATCAATATGAGACACGGAACTCAAATAAACTGGCTGGAATTGTGCACAAGCTTGCTAAAACAAGTAATGCGATCCATGTTATGGGTCCGGTAGTCTACAACAAGTGACCTGAAGCTATGTGATTCGAGTGTGTCCCTAAGTTCTTTGGGTTCAGAACTGTCTGCCATTGTGTCAATATTCGCGTCTCCTAAGACAATACACTCGAGACCGGTCTCGTTAATCTTACCAAGAAGATTATCTAATACAGCTATGAAGTCAGATGCCTTGATTTTATTAGTACGATAAAAGCACACTACAAGTAATTTGTAGTCTAATAGCTCAATTGCCGATATTTCACAGTAGCGTTCAACGGCTAACTTACATATATCAGAATGTTCGATGGCTTTTGTGTTGTTATTTACAAATAAGCACGAACCACCGTGTTCATAATTAGATCGACAATAGCTTGATATCAGAGTAAAGTTAGTCAAGTGAATACATTGCAACTCATTGCTTTTTAACCAGTGCTCTGCTATAGCTATTATATTACCTTGTGTTAACACTTCTAAGCTTCTTGTTTTATTATTTAATGACTGTATATTTTGCAAGGCAATGGTGATGGTGGTTTTTTTACTGCTTGCCTGTATTTGGGGGGCTGGCGGCGGCGGGGGTGACGGTAGCAGGGGGACGGGCGCAGGCTGCGCTGTCGCCGGCTCGGGGTTTGCGGCCGGGTCTCCTCCGGGAGCTGGAGTCAGGGGACGAACGCGCCGCTCGCCTACTGCTGGGACGAAACCACTCCGTAACCTCTGTCCTCGGCGGCCAGTTGTCTGGTTTCATGAAGAAGTCGAACTTACTTGTCGGGATTGATATGGCAAATGACGCGTAGTACTCATGTTTGAGCTCAAGCTTATCCACTTTGTAGCTCCCTGTAGGCTCCTTTTTCCATGTAGGCAAGCATGGACTCCGCTGTAGTTTCTGCACGTAGGAAACAAGCGTGGATCTTCTTAGTCCTTTCTAATGTTTGTAGATCCAGGTCAACAGAGCCGGTCCCGCAGATGACATTAGTCCTAGAGTTCCGACGCCGTCCGCGTTTCTGTACTACGTGCCAGTCGTCATTTTCTGTAATAATCAGGCTTGGGGTCATAATATCATTTATTGGATCAGCAGCTGTTAATGGGGATAATGTCTCTATCGTTTTAATAGCGTCAACATGGGTATTCATGGTGTTCGGATGTGTGGAGAGAGACTTCCGAACGATGGGAGCAGCCGCAGTATTTACCCCTTGCACTAATGAATGATGGATTGATATTGTAGCGGTTCTGTTGTTTTTAATATTGAGAAGCAGATGTATTTGGTTTTGTCGGTATTGAGAGAAAGCAAGTTATTTCTTAGCCAGTTTGCAACCGAGTTGAATCCCAACTGTGCGGAACGTATTACCTCTGCCCAGCTCTGTCCCTGAAAGATCAGAGCTGTGTCATCAGCAAAAGCAACGATTTTGCCATTTATAAGTTTCTTTTGGCAAAGGTCGTTAATATAAATTAGGACTAGAGTTGGGCCCAATATGCTACCTTGGGGCACTCCAAAGAGTACGTTTAGGGGTCACTGTGAAACTCTCCAATTTTAACTGATTGTTGTCGGTCAGTCAGGTAGTCATTCAGCAGTTGAAGTTGGACTCCTCGTATTCCGACATATTCAAGTTTATTCAGAAGTATAGGGACCGATACCGTATCGAAAGCTTTGGCTAGATCTAGGAATACTGCCAAGCATTTCTTTTTTTGAATCTAAGCCTCGGACGACATAGTCTGTGAGTTCTTCTGCGGCATCAGACGTCGATTTCCCTCTGCGGAAACCGAATTGATTGTTGAAGATAATGTTTTTGTTTTCGAGGTACCAACCTGTTATTTATAAGCTTTTCCAAAATCTTTGATAGGGTCGGCAGTATTGAGATAGGACGATAGTTATTAAACGGTCCCTCTTCTCCACTTTTGTGTATTGGCAAAATAATTGATCTTTTAAATAAGTTTGGGAATACTCCTGTTTTCAAACTTAGATTGCAGATGTGGCATAGGGGTTTGACCAGTGTGTTTACGTTTTGTTTAATAATAGTGCTTGAAATCCCATCCCAGCCAACTGCACAATCAGTTTTAAGGGTTTTAATTAAGGTTCTAATTTCATCTTCATCCGTATCTATCATTACGAGTGAGTCCTTCTGAGAATATGAATGAGGAGAAAGAGGTGAGTTAAGATTGTCAACATTACAACAGATTTTTTCAGCGAGGCTTTTTCCGATGTTTGCAAAAAACTCATTTGCTTCGTTTACCCGTTTGTTTGGAGGAGTAGGTCCTTTCAATAAATCGTCCAACAGCGGTTTCTTTGGTTTATAATTTGTTAAGTTATTTATAGTCGTCCAAGTTCTTTTTAAATTAGTTGCACACGCTTTTTGCAATTGTTCTCTGTCATATTCTCTTTTAATATTTTTTAGAATTTTGCTACAATAATAATTCCTATACCTCACATAAGTAGTTTTTAGTATATCGTTGTTAGGTTGTTTTTTGCACCTCAGATGCATTCTGTCCCTATTTCTCAAGCATCTAAGTAGTCCGGGGGTAATCCAAGGCTTTATATTGGTCTGACGTCTAGAAAGAGTTGTCTTTTGTGTATTTGCTTTAATAATGCTAGAGAGAGTAGTTATTAACAAGTCAGAGGCTTTGTTGCAGTCTGTTAAAGTAAGAACTTTGTTTAATACTGCCTTGTCGATGTCTTCAGAAATTCCGAGATAGTTAATTTTGCTAATCGTTTTCCTTGGCGCAAGTGCTATTTTGTTTAGCGATAGAAGACAGGCCTCATGGTCTGTCAGTGTGTGCTTTATAACTACATAGTGTTACCGCATCTAAGTTGGTTTTTAACATTATGTGATCAAGGCACGATTCTTCTCTAGTGGGAAGAGTATGAGCAGGAAGCAGACCATGCTCAGCCAGCATATTTAAATAATTGTTAGCTTGGTCATTCTCATGTGGAGGCCTAATGTTTATGTTTATATCTCCCGCAAGTATCACGTTTTTAAAACTTTTTAGTGATGATAAGATGTCAGCGAGAGAATTTGTAAATTTCTCTGAGTCTTTTACTGTTTTATAGGAGGGAGAGCGATATATCGATATAATTGCAGTTTCGTTGCCAATTTCCGTAACTAAACAATTACCGTTTACAAAAATTGGTACGTATATGTTTGTCGAGATGTGTTCTTTAATGTAAATTACAACCCCGTCATTTTGTATAGGATTTTGTAGAGTAGAATGGCAATTATAGTTCGGCAGAGAAGGTGGGTTGTTGTTAGTTTTGAGTCTACATTCGCTGAGAATAATAATTTCAGGTCCTATTTTCATTCTTACTAATAGGGTGCTAATACCATCTATATTATAAGATATGCTTCTTATGGATTGAGCAAGAATTGTGTATTGGCCGTGTTTCTCCGGCAACAACGAGATACATTCTTCTGGTGTGCAGCTAGTAGACTTGGAAACCGAAAATTCATCGATATCTCTGCTTATATTTATTATATCGTCTTCTTTTAAGCCGGGTGAAAAAGTATACATGTGAACTGGTGTCTATAAAAGAACAAAATTTAATAGTAGGGATCATTACAATTACGGGTTTTTACTGTGTCTGGTTTTAGTAGGTTATTGGGTTTTGTGTGTTTGTATTTTTGTTTTGAGTGATTTGTAGAGTGAAGGTGGTGTGCAGTCTTTGATGTTTGGTGAATATATAAGGATAGAAACGAGAAAACGAAAACTAAAACTATTTTTAGGCTTGATATGCTATAACTGATTTCGGTTAGTCATTTCAATGGACTTTTAAGATCGCTGAGGTGTGCTTCAGATTTTGCCAAGGTGTAGGAAGCTTCATGATGTTTTCTTACGTAGACCCGGCTGTTTGAAGTCCAGCAGTAATAAAATTTCTCGTCTTTGGCAAAGTTTCGTGCTTGGTAAAATAGCTTTTTTGCGTTATTGGTAAGCTGCTCTAAAACGTAAATAGGAGTGTCTTCTTTATCAACTCCCATGTGAGTGGCGTTTAACTTTTCTGCTTTTGGGCGATCTTTATTGAACTCCTTTGTGGCTTTAAGTATGTTATCTTTCAACAGAGTATTGGAGACTTCAATCATCAGAGTGCTTGTCTCTCTTTTTTGCTGGGGAGTCTTGCTACATCTCTTATCTCAGATTTCTTTATGTCCAGCTTTAATGCCTTCGGTGTGATCATACAGTGTGGCTTTGGTTTCCTTTTGAAACTTTGGGACGTTTCGGATTTCAAGGGAAGTTTTTATGGACTTCCATTCTATGTATTCAATCTTTTCTTCAATCTCTTCGATGTTTTTCCTTACTTGTGTTTGTTATGATTGAAACTGTGTAATTTTGGCATCAAAGAGCTACTCTGTAATAGAGTTCATCATTTTCTCAATATCTTGGCTTGTGTTCTGGATTTTCAGATTTGAAGATCTAATCTCTCTTACATGATCTTCTATAGTATCTCGCCTGGAGTTGTTGGCCGTCATAAGAGTGGTTATCATCTCCCTGAGCTCGATTTTAAAGATGTTAGTTCCTCGGCCATATCATTGGTCCCAGTTTTGCCACGGTTTTTCGTTCTCACTGTGACATTTCTCGAGGAATCGGCATCATCAGCATCTGTAGTATTTGAATCATTTGTAGATTCCCTTGTGTTTGGTGGGCTGTGAAACACTCCTTTACTTTTCCCCATTATCTACTTGACTCCACAAATCTTTTTTACTTTGTATCAGCGACGTAACGCACTGTTCTAGCTCGTAGTAGCAGGCAGATGTTATAGTGCTACGCTTCGTACAAGTGCTACGATATCGTAGCAGCGCTTGGTATTAATGTGCTCGCTTGTTTCGCCGTCCACGCTCAACTTGTTGGTGGTTCAGCCGTCGCACACGCAACTTCAACGCCGACAATCCGAGTTCGATCCCAGCCAGCACAAAAACACAAAAAGATAGTTTTTTTCGACTTACGCTCCAGACATAGATGGCGGAGCTGGGGAGTTGTCCTTCGGAGTGGTTCTTCGTGACAAGTCTTCAAAATGATGGTGTCTCTTTCTAGGCACCCCCGGTGGGAGGCGTTCTTACATATAACCCATATAAGAGTAACAAGGAATTCAAAAAGCTAAGTTTAAGCCAATCACGATTTAACTGTTTAGATTTATCGAAACTAAATTAGAGTTAAGCGACACGTCCAGTATAGTTGAGCGAGCAGAGAAGGAGAGTCTAGGTCTAGGTAGTCAGATGCAAATCTAGAGCAACCTTGATATAAACATAGGCAGATTAATTAATCCCGGGCTCTCAACAGATTCCGCTATTTTCATTTTAAAACATACCGTCAGATATCACACCAGCGGGATACATCTGTATATTACATTATAATTTACTATGGGAGAAACTTCAGCAAGCTGAAGTAAACCCAAAAGTGGTGAATCTGTTGAGATACTGGTACGGAAATCAAACTTATGCCTTAGTGTGGAGTGCGTCAGGGTGGGCTCACCTCCCCCGATCTGTTCGACTGTATAGATGAATTCCCCAAATCCGGGAGTCACAACCGTTCGTCGCCGCTGTTACGACATTAGCGCAGACGTGCACATGGCCAATCAGGAGTGGTCAACGACGGTAGACGCGGGTGGAAGCAAGCGGTCAGAGCTGTATAGGCCGGCCGCACACTTACGGGAGCAGTTCAACGGGGGACACAACGCACTCTTCTATACTATTATAATAGTTCTACAGCATAAACTGACATAAGAAGATAATAAGAATAAGAAATCCCTTTTTGCGACTACGAGGTCGAGCGGCCGCCCGAACTCAGACTGACTGCGAGACGGGTAGAGTGACGTAAGCGCAGCTGCCGTAAGAGAAATTCACAAAGCGTTTCGGAAATGCCCGATATGTGGTTGGTCATAATATCGGTAATACTGTGACTATTACAACGAAACAACCCTCTTTAATAATTAGTGCTGCTTTTTGCAAAATTCCGACACCTTAGCCTTATTCATTGGTGCACCCGTATAAACAGAATATTAATTGGGAAAATAGAAGTAAAATATGTTTCCGTGATGGGAAATATGGAATTCATGGCGCTGAATAAATATAAAGAACATAATAAGGAAAAAGTTAATAGATAATTAATAAAGAACATTTTATAAATTTACCTGTTTTATTAACATTGTTTTCATAAAACAATGCAGCGAAGGCAGCGCTACTACGCAAGAAAGTGGAACTAATGAAATTCACTGCCTTATCTGTAGGTACTATATATTATTAATCTGTGAACTCAATCTTAGATAGACGTCAAGTGTCAATGACGTCACGTCAGCGAATGTCGCGTTCCCATTATTTTTTTTCGTTTTATTTCGCAACTTCTATTTCTTTGATGTTTTTCTTCTTTTACGAGTAAAACTCTTGTTATTGTGTCCTCAATCTATATCAATGGATAACCAGTACTATTACAAGCTGATGGCGAGCTATCTTTCCAAGAGGAATTGCGATGAATCTTTCATGAGGTATTTCTTTGGCAAGAATTCTCTAAAGAAGACTTCTGAGGAGCTGGAGAAGGCGGATGAGAGGAAGCGTCGTCTGCAGCGGGAGCGTTCGCGTCGGTACCGGGCGCTGAAGAACGCGCGGAGGCAGAACGAGGGCGGCAGAAGCGACTCTGCTGATTGTGACAACTCGAGCTCAAAGTCGCGTTCCGTGATGATCGAGGAAGAGTTCAGCGACAGCGACGAGCCCCCGACTCTCTGCGACCTCAACTACGAAGACAAGTGGCGGGAAAACCAGTCGTCGGATTGTGCTTCTGACGACAACTCTGCCCATTCATCTGCGGAATTGAAAGAAGCTGCGGTATCTGGTAATGTTTCTATAAGTCTTAAAGACTTTCTTAGCTCTCCGAACGCGGAGTTGGACTATCCTACTGTACACAGCCTCATGTTCCATTGGTTGCAGACATAACACACATACAAACATACAAAATCACAGGATTCCCTACACTATTGGCTACTAAATTGTTGTATGATTTCCTATTTTAATGGCATAGGCTCATAAACAAATGATATTTATATTTGTCAGATTAAAAACTGTTTAGATATCAATTCCATTAGGCTGATGATAGAATGTTGAGCAGTTCACAAAAAGAAAACATTCAATAGGGTGACATTTAATTAGCTGACCATATATGTACTCATCAATATTAACAACTTTTACAAACGAAAAAAAATATTGGGTCTCCTATAGGGTCATTCCATTGTGACGGGTGGGACATTTTTACTCCTTTTTAATTACACTATGATTTATTTCTTCCTAACTGCTATGTTCTTTGTATTAAATATAATATTATCATATGCTAAATATTTATGTTATACTTCAGCATTGAAAGTAGAAGTAGTACAATACCATTTTTATCAAAAAAATGATGGCATTAGAAAAGTGACGGGTGGGACATCAATTTGCCCCTCCTCTCCGAGTTGACTGATACACTTCGTAATTTGTAACAAACTATGCAGATTTTCTTAAACAACTTTTTTTAATATTGTTTCTGAGATTGTATAAATTAGGTACTTGTATAATTTACGCAAAGAATTTGTAAAAATAATAATAATAATGCGTCTCATAGCTTGTGACGGGTGGGACAGCACCTTGTGACGGGTGGGACAAGTAACATACATGGGTATACAGATTTGAATAAAATTAATACAGTTCACTTTTATTTACTTTAAATAAAATATTAAATGCAATATTTAACTAAATAAGTATTTAATCGTTTTTTCGTACACCTGTAAGACACATTCTATTATTTTTTCTCCACAATATCAACCGCTTGTGCGAATTGGTAGTACACTCTATCACCACAGGTTTTCATTATCGGTTCAGGTAGAATTTCCAAAATTTGACTCGTATTGATGTATGAAACGTCATCCTCATTAATTCGAAAGGTTTCACCTGTTTTATTTACACATTCTAGAAACATGACTTTTATTTCATTATCGTCGTCAACTGTACTTTGGGAAACAGCGAGGTATTTATATTCTTTTGACGTTTTTCTCGCAGTAATCTCTAATTTGACCAAAAGGTATGTGCCAATCTTGATATTGTCTCCATCAGTGCCGAAATTGTCATTAGACATAGTAGAAGAACTTGGCCCTGGTGCTGGGTCTATTTGATCCGCATCCATTGTCTTTGAAATAGTTTTTGCGTTTCCACCCTTGGTATCATCAGCATTATCATTGCTAAAACTGCCAGTATCCATAGTAGAAAGACTTGATATTAGTGCTGGGTTTATTTCATCCACATCCGTTGTCGTCGAGTAAGTTTCTGTATTTTCACCCTTGCTATCATCAGCATAATCGTTGCCAGAACTGTCATTATTCATAGTGGAAAGACTTGATCTTAGTGCTGGGATTATTTCATCCACAACCATTGTCGTCGAGTTAGTTTCTTCATTTTCACTCTCGCTATAAACATCAGCATAATTGAGCTTTCCTTCTTGCAACAATAATGCCTTCTTTTCTAAAGAAATAGCTGTGAGAGCATAAGCAAGGCACTTATTACTTAATGCTCGGAAGTGGTGCTGCTTTTGAACATACGGAATTGGCTGGATTATCTTCCATCTGTTATCAAGCTTTTCCTTGTTGCTGTCTATATCGTCTTTTGCAATGAAGAAAATCTTCATACTTTTAACTTTTGATTTCAAGTATTGGTAGCAATCCCAGCTGTTGTGAATAATTGCTCTTCTTGTCATTATTGCAGACCAGAGCATTCTTTTTGCTGACCCTCCCACGCCGTCCATTGCGCCCTTTCCATGGCTAGTCGCAAAGAAATTCCATTCCACCTCGACTCCCCAATCTTCCTGTGTCCAGCAAAGATTAGACAGTGTATACCTATTTTTAAACTGGGCAGCACAACCATCAGAGAAGATGTTAACCTTCCTCAAACCAGGGTATTCGGTTTTTAAGTCCTGAATAATTTGTCTCAAAAATGTCCACACTGCATATTTATCATGTGAAAGTTCGTTGCTGAAAAGGATGTACGAAAGTTTGTCTTTTCCGGATGCTGCCCATGCACACCCTGTAAAAATTGTAGCCTGCGGATGTGACCAGTGCGCACTCTGAATTTCATCCTGCGATAAAATTGCAAAATTTTCAGCAAAATCTACTTGCAGGACAACTTCTTCATTGGAGGTTTGCGCCTTTTGGGTCTCAAATAGTGCAGACTGCTGATTTTTCACAAAAACGTGCGATTTGAATTTTTGTGTCTGTTCCTGTAACTCTCTTAACAATTCTTTTATTGTTCCAGGTATTGTAGTCTGTTGCAGTCTGTTTATTTCTGATTTGGCCCACTGTTTCCATGATATTTTGGTGTTTTCATCATACTTCTGGGGCACCATATCATATACATTAAAACATTTTTCACACGTGCTGGTCATGCATTCCTCATCTGCCAAATTGCAACAAATTTCCTCCAACAATTCCGTTGGTTTATGAGGAAATGCAGGAAAAACTTTATGAACAGCCTCTACAAGATAATCGTAGTTTGCGTGGTGCATGCACACGCAAACGTTATGGGGCATTTCCGACATGGGACGTACATGTATAGGCCTCATTTCATAAAAAGTGCTTTTACCCATTTTTATGTTTGGGTTATTTTCTTTAAACATGGCGTAAGCTTCAGCTACTGACATGACCATATGCCTTTTAGCCACGTGATTACGAGTTCCTGTTTGACAGTCTTTAACGGATATGGTATCTTTCCGTCCAGGGGCAGATCGACTAATATCATCTCTTTCATAGAATATTTGTGCTGCCCTTCTTTCCTCTGCGGAGATGATCTCTCTCTTTTTTTTTGGACATTCCTCTAGCAAATTGGATAGCTTAGGTATGATGTCTTTTGCTAACTGCATAACAACTGCTTGTTGTTTCATAGGACTTTCTGGCAAATACTTTTTCGTCTTATTTATAGCCTTACGTAATGTTCGCAAACACTTGTACGAACCTAAAGGTGTCGATGGCACGGGAATGGAGGAGTTAGTCTTCTTTTTTTCCCTAGATTTCCTTTTTCTAATTCTTTCTTTTTCTTGCTGAAGTTTTTTGGCTACTTCATCTTTATTCACCCGTTCTTTAATTTTTTCTCTTCTTTTAGCATCTCGCGCCCTTTCTTTCGTCAAAAATTCTTGCAATTTTTCTGGGTTTTCTTTTAGTTTCTCCCTAGACCTTCGTTTTCTTTCTGCTGCATTCATGGTTCTAAAAAGCAACACCAAAGCACAAAAATAAGCAATAAAACAGCAATAATTAGCTTAGTCAAACCCAGTAACGAATAAATCAAGTTATCTCAATGCTTTCTATCTTACAAATTCAGATTACGAAATATTCAATTTTGTCCCACCCGTCACAGTGTCACGTCACATACTTTGGAAAGCAATCATAGTAATTTGTATTCACAAATGCAATGCCTTAATAATCTAAAATAGTTGCCCTTAACCTAATTATTACTTCCACAAAGCCAGAAAACAAGAGGTTAGATACTTTTAGGTTAGAATAAGAAAAATTATGTTTTGTTGTGACGGGCGGGACATGAATGAAGCATTGTGTAAAAGCCAAATAAATCCTAACCATAAAACTCTATTTATAATTACTCACCACAAGCTTAAACTGCGTAAAATATACTTTCTTTTACCATTTCACTTCCACGCGTAACGTTAAGCAATGGCGCCAAACAGTGCAGCCAACTTAGAGAAAAACTATACTACCCTAGTCTATGGTACTATAGGCACGTTCAAAAACGATAATAATGCAAAAAAATATTAAAATTCGAATTAAACCCACTGATTCCTAAAAATATGATTCATGAACTTTCCTCTAGATATGGATTTCAATATAAAGCAGGTTATTTATTTTTTATACCTATGGTGTCATTTTCGCTGGAATGACCCTATAGTAACTTACCCACCTCTTGTATATGGATGACATCAAACTCTACAGAAACAGTAATGATGAACTTCACAGATTAGCAGAAATAACACTCTATCTATAATTGTGGTAAGATAGAACTAAATACACACTAGACAGTGGAGAACAGATTGAACCTATGAACCAACAACAGACATACAAATACATCGGGTGCCAACAAGTTCGGCAGATACAACACAAACAAACAAAAATAGATCTCACAAAAAGGCATTGAATGCATGGCTGTTGAGAGGAGAGCTGTTCCCAGAGACCGAAGGTTTCATGCTTGCCATACAAGACCAGATAATTGCCACCAGAAATTACCAAAAACATATCCCCCATAACTAATCTACCCACTGATCTTTGCCGACTATGCCACAGAAGTTCTGAGACCATCCATCATATCACCAGCGAATGCCCATCCCTAGCCCAAACCGATTATAAACTCCGTCATAATCAAATCTCTGCAATCATACATCAATACATAGCTCACGAGTGCAATCTTATAAACAAGAAATTACCCTATTATAAGTATCTACCCAAAAGTGTATTAGAAAATAGAAACTACAAAATCTGTACAGGACAAGGTACATTACTGATAAAACCATTCACTAAAATAGGCCAGACATCACCATCTTAGACAAATCCAGAAAGCTAGTATACTTCATAGACATTGTAATCCCGAACATGCATAACCTATCCACAACACAAACAATGAAAATAGATAAATACACGGATTTAGCAATAGAACTAAAAGGACAGTGGCTTATAACGATGGTGAAAACCCTACCAATTATTGGATCTTCAACCAGAATCTTACCAAAAACATCACATAACAGATTAAAAACTCTTCACATCCATCTGCTTACATACACTCTCATCCAGAAAACTGTATATATTTTAAATACCTGTAGAATGGTTAGGAAATTAGGAAATTCCTGGGTCATGAATAGGCCCAAAAAGCACTTGACCTCGGCCCGTGCCAATTTATACCTCCTCCTTGGAGAGAAAAACATAAAAAAAATAAGTTTTATTCATAAAATCTTACAGCCTGAAAATAAATTACAAGAAGTTATATTTAAATATTAGAGCTATACTATTTTCTTAAAGCTGTCCATAGACCAAGCTAATCATTTATAATGCCTGTGTTATGATCACTTGCTGCTATTTACACCATTCAGTCTAAAAACTGAAATGATTAAAACAATTTATGTTATAGTATGTAGCCATATTTTACCCAAATTTTTGCAGTTGTGTCTGAAATGCGTATGAGTTGTGTGTGTTCGGTACAGATGTTAATTGTTTGAGTGTAGGTTTCATTTTATTATAGAGAAAATATTTTCAGTTTGCTCATAGTCTAATGTTAACAGCCAGTCAGTTATTATTTGCTTACATTTAAATTTACATAGGCCGACAATGTTATTAATAATGTTGCAGAGCTCAGAACCTTGAAAGTCAAGAAATCTGTTCAAAAATTAAGTTCTGCTTCTTACAGCGAAACTTTGCTGGTTTTTACAGATTTCAGTCGAATAGTGTATGAGAGAGTGTTGTTTCAGTACCGTATGTAATTACAGTTGTCTGACGGTTAGAGTGCCTGAAATTTCATGTAGTGTCCTAGTTGGAGACCTGTATGGTTTAAAGAAGTATCGGAAATATGATTTAGTAAGGAAACTAGGGAATCTTTAACTGATTTAATCATTTTAGCACTTATTCCATCGCATCCTACTGCGCAATCAGGTCTAAGTGCGAGAATTTGTGAATCTATTTCCTGTTCGGTAATATCAAACAGTGCGAAAGAGGGTAAGGAGCGATTTGAAACATATCTTGACGATAATATTAGAGGAGGGGAGCGCGGAATCGCTCCAGCAAGGTTTTTGGCAAAATTTAGCTGCATTTATAGCATTTTTTGAGAGGGATTGGAAGTGAGTAGTTCTATAGGTGAACATTTAACTTTTCCAAAATTCGCTATGGTTTTTATTGCAGTCCAGATTTTTAATTGTTGGAACCAGCAGAAACTAAAAGGTATCTGTCATATTTCCGTTTTTAATTAGCGAATTACAAAAATAGCAGCGTTTTGCCTGAAATAAAACGTATATTAAACTACTTGCCTAATTCGAAGCATAAACAATTGAGATAGGTATATCTCTTTTCCTTTTCCTTTTCCCTAGATATTCGTGTATATAGCTCTGTCCCGCTCGCACATGACATCACCAGGGGAGCAGTGTTACCAGGTACACGGTAATTACGGTAGAACCACGGCATTGTTGGCTAATACTCGGTCTACGGTAGGGATCCACTACCGTGTCTTTTTCTACGGTATTCTTAGATATTAACTACCGTGTAGGGAAGTAGCACACATAATAAAAGTCTGAAATCGAAGATAGGCCAATAGGCCGACATCGGGTGGCAGAGATCCGTTAGTATTTTTTTACTTTTGTGTGAAATAATATCTAGTCAAGTCAACGACATAAAACGAAGAAAAGGAACAAGCTGATAACGAAAACCATAAAGCGAAATATACTTGCTCAACAAGCTATTCACCGGAATGGTCATAGCTGTGTTGATTTTATACCTACTAAGAACATGTTATCAAAAATGACGGAAGCCATATATGATAAAGAAGTTCTTATTTTAGAAGATTACTTTTAAATAAAAATATTGAAAATTCAAGGATGTTTCGGTTGCATTTTATACGGTAATTTACACAGTATTTTCCAAATGATTCTACGGTAATTTAAGACTTATACACCGTAATTTTAACAGATAAACACGGTAGTTTATATTTTTCATCTGGTAACACTGCAGGGGAGGGGTAGCTCGGCCGATCGGGCGCGCGACCCGTCTTGCTCATTGGATGATTGACTTGGTCACCAGGCAGAAATTACAGTATGCTTCGAATTAGGTAAGTAGTTTAATATGCGTTTTATTTCAGGTAAAACGCTGCTATTAAACCTCTTGACCGTAATTCGAAGCATAAACAATTGAGAAGTGTCTGTTATCGCCTGATGATGAGAACGCCAATTTGATGGGTTAATGGGAACCAGTTAAGTCACAGATAAATGGACTTGAATAATTTGTTTAATTAAACGTAAACATACAAACATTTACATGTGCGTATGCTTGTAAAGATAAACCACGATAAAGGTAAGTATAGTTAAGTAACCATTGGTAGGCAGTACCTACTTAAATTATACATATTAATGATGGGTGCTAATTAATTAATCACTTTATACACTGACAAAAGGTCACTAAGTAACAGGATTAAAGAGAGTGGTAATGCTCTTACTCCTCTCTAATACTTGTCGTTTGTAAAACTTATTGAAAGTGTTTGAGGATCTCCAATTTCCCCGGGCCTGGGGAAATTGTCCAACCTATTCCTAGAAGCAACTGCGGAGCGAACACTTCCAGGAGTAGCAACAATACCCGCTTGACGCATCAGGGTCTTGACCCACCCGGCAAGACAGTTCTTGAGGCCGTATGAGCGGCACCTCTAGTTGTGATGAACAAGCTAGTGATATTAGCTTCCTGCCGTCTCACTGAGAGCAGTGATACGGTTTGTTCCACCCAACATACAGGATCTAACTTCCTATTATTATCATTTTTATATAATCGCCAACCTGACTGCCTATGATCAGCTGAGTCAGTCTTTGACCCAAAGGAAGGCCACATAGTTATAGAATTATGTTCTCTTATGTAGTGATTTTCATCTATCTTAAGCAGCGTTAAATCATGAATTCTTCTACCAGAACAGAGAACTAAAAGAGCAGAAGCCTGGCTCGATACATCAAAAATATTGTCATGATTAATTGACCTCTCACCAAGATACGAAACAAAGTCATCAATATTCCAAATAGGCAACTTAACAGGAGTAGGTTTTCTAATTGAAATTGAATTTAAGACATGCTTTACTAAAACATGATTACTTAAAATACCCGAATTATTTACATCACAAAGCGTAGAGACAACAGATTTGTGTACCATTATTTCATTGTAAGAAAGTTTGTATTTCAAATGTAATTCAGCTATGAACGGAGCTAAATCTGAACCTGAGGGATTTTGAGGATTAATTTTACATTTTTTACACCATAAAACCCATCGGTTTCATGCTGGTTTGTAGGTTTTGAGGGTGGATGCGCGCCACGAGCCTCTAGTTCTAATTGTGCATTATTCCAGTTACCTAAATTCTGCGACCACCCCCACATTTCCATACTTTCAAGACCAGATCCCGAACTCGGGGGGGTGGCAGCCCCGACGTCACATCGACTAGTACTTGGTCTAGGTTCTGTATCGTGAATGGTGGAGCTAGTGCACGTGACTTGAGATCCCCGCGCCAGAAAACTCTTTCCCAACGTGGTGCCACTATCAAGTATATTCCCGAGGCCTGATTGAGGTGGCTCAGGACTTTGGGTATCAAGAACGGGGGTGGACACACCCGACCTAGATGGAAGTTCCAAATTATTGAGAAGGCATCGTGGGCTATCGCTTGACTGTCGTCTTGATCTTTCGACACGTATTGAGGAACTACGTGGGCACTGCTGGATGCAAATAGATACACTGACGGAGTTCCCCATTTCTGGAATATAATTCTGGTGCACTGGGGCAATAGGTGCCACTCGGGGGCCTGGCGAAAACGAGACATATGGTCGGCGTGATTGTTGTATCTCCCCGGTATATAATAAACATTGATCGTTATCTGGCACTGATCCATGAGGCGATAAAGTTGAAAGATTATATCCATCAAGCGAGAGGATTTGGTTCCGCCTTCGTGGCATAAGTAAGGGACCACACCGTACGGTTGTCGCACTGTACAGTTACCGACTCAGATATAGGGCATGACTTTGAAATACGTTCAAGATCGACAGCATTTCTTTCACGTTGCAGTGACAATTTTGCTCGTTCTGAGTCCAAGTTCCCCACAGAGACTGGTTGTCTATTGGGGCACCCCAACCTAGATCCGAGGCATCTGTCGTTATGAAGTGGGTTGCTGGTGAAGGGTGCAGTGATGATGGCTAATGAACATTTTGAGCCCACCGCTCTAAGTCGTTTATTGCATCTACAGGCAAGGTATAGACACTGAGGGGATTGTCCAGATTCAATGTGTTTAAAAATTTCAAAAGTGCTCGGTAGTGTAACCTGCTCCTTTGAACAACAAAACTTGCAAAATTAAGGGCTCCTACTATGCTTTGTAACTGTTTTAGATTTGTCTTTCCTGAGTCCAAAATTTCACAAATTTTGCCTTGCAATTGGGGAAGTTTTGTCCTTGGCAATCTCTTGGTGCTGAGACCAAAGGGTAGACACGTCATTTGATACAGTTGACTCTGGTAAATGAGGCGCAAAAACCGTTTGTGAGATTCTGCCACTTTTAAGTGAAAATATGTCTGGGAAAGGTCTAATTTGAACATCCAGTCTAACGGCGAATGAAGTCTGTGATGAATCCTGAATACATTTATAAGGCTGAATCTGTCGGTCAGAACAAGTCGTTGAGAGCTTTTAGGTTGAAAATCGGTCGAGCAGAACCGTAAAAAGAGGGTAGATAGGAGTGAGGCTCGCAATTTCCAGTATTCCTTGGCTTCGGTACCATGTTTGAACTGTGGATGTCATTTCTGGCGATACAGGAGAATGAAATGCTTTATTTTTCATGTTGGGCATGATTAAAGGAGGTTTCCGTTGGAATAGTATTCGGTAACCTTGAATTATCTTGAGAAGAAACTGCGGTGCTTGCATTTCTCTCCAATGATCCACAAACATTGATAACTGACCGGCTCTGAATCCCCTCCTGTCAATACTTACGTTTCATGGCAGCTGTATTTTAGCCCGAGGGTGATGACCCTCGCTTGTAACTGCCACGCCAACTCCTTTGGTTCTGGTTTGCTCCGCAGGAGCGAAAGGAACCTCTATTTACTGTACCACTACCTCGTTGATGATAGAAGTGTGGGGGCGCAAGGCCTTGCGGAGGGCAATGGTTATGTAAGTTGCTGCCCTGCGAGGGAGCATTCCAAGTTTGGGAACCGTAGCCTTGCGAAGGCATACACATATTACAATTGCTACCCTGCGAGGGTGCCATTCGAGCTGAATATTGTCCCTGCGAGGGTACATGAACAGTAGAAAGTTGCCCCTGCGAGGGGCGTATTGGCCATTTTCCAACTTGCGAAGTTGAGGCACTTTTTGGCCCAGACGCAGGCCAAAAGGTCTTCTTGATACCCCCTGCTTTTTCAAGCGCAGTAACCAGCTGCTCCGAGTTAAATAAGCTTTCCTCTGTTGGGGGTATCTTTCGTATTCCGTTTCGTTGCTTGCATTTTCCAATTTAAGCTCATGTGACGGTAGTGAAACGGCCAAGCCACATATTTTGAGTAAGGTGTTAGAGTTTGTGAAGTTAGGGCTGTACAGGTAGGGCGTGTAGAGTTAGAAGCTTGGCTCTAATTGAGATCTGATAACTTTTTGTTTCCCTCTTCTTGGCTACATTTTTTACAAATGTTTTGGTGGGATATATGTTTTAACAACTACCTATCGACCTTCCGTAATGTCGTTAGGTAGTTGTTAAAACAATATTTTCTGGATGTTTTTTCCCCTTTTTTATGTAAATTATCACGGTTTCGGACGCAGCGAAGTAGAAGCCTTGCAATAAATGATTTAAGTTTGAGTTGAGTAGCCCGGTGGTCATCCAGGGTTTTTTCAGTATTTTATTATTAGGGACTTTGTTTTTCTAGCAATTTTTTGCAGCTGATTTTTAGAGTGTTAATAAACTACGAATGGCTTCATCAGGATCGTCTGTCAGAAATAAGCGAGAGAGATCATACGATTTAAATTCCCGTGCAAACTTATCAAATTTCAATACATTTACGAAATTATTCGGATTTGCTTGGGTTATATCGCAGTCAAGACAGAGAAGTGTTGCACAGTGATCCTTTACGGTTGATTGACTTTAAGGTTTGTTGAACTGCACTTTGTCTTGAGAGCAATATGATCCAAACTATTTTTATCTTGGGTTGGGTTGTCATATGCAAGAAAAAGTTCTGATAAGTATGTATTAAAGTAACTATCAATGTTGTTTGGTATTCTGTAAATATTTATATCCCCAAACATGATGATATTGCTCAAGGTCTGATAGGTTTTGTAACGAGAAAATAAAGCTACCGGTATTTTTGAAGCAGTCAGGCCGGTAAATACCTATAAAATAAGTAGAATTATCAAGCTGGCTAGTGAGGGCTGTGGCTTCACTAAGGTTCGCTTGCTGTACTATTGATTTTAGGTGTGATATAGTATACAACAACACCATAATTTTGGTTGTAATACTTGTCGGTGCTGCGACAGACATATAACACACATAGTAACTTACTAACGCACGACATCCAGCATTCAGTCAAAACAATGATATCGGATTCTATGTTAATTTGTGCGAGTAAACGATGATCGCGGAGCAGGAAGAATTTCGGTCATTAACCTGTTATTATATTACCGTCTCTGTCGCTTCCGCGTGAATATATTAACGTCACGCTCGCACAGACGGCGGTCATTATACGTGTGCGACCATGACTTGAATATATTTACGCGGGAACGAGAGAGACCGGTAATAAAAAGTTAATGACCGGAATTCTTCCTGCTCCGTGATCGTACTTTAGTGGACAGAAACTTTCGAAGTTACGGTTTATACTTCTAATGTTTTGGTGTAAAACTTCTAGCTTTATTTGAGGCTATGTAATATAAGCAGAACCCTGATCAGCCTGACACGTGTGACTATCACTTAAATTAAAATTATATATGTTATTATTTCTGCTTATTCATCTATTACAAATGAAATATAAAAAAGTGCTCTAAAAATTAAGACAAAAGGCGGTCTTAGGCGCCACCATAATCTACCTATTGAATTTATATATCTATACTCGGCATTTTTCTTGGCCGGACCATTAGTGTCACCTGTTTTGTGGCTACTTTGCTTTTTGTAGCGTAGACATGTTGCACATTTTGGGATTTCCGACTTTTTAGTGCAATCACTGGTCTGGTGACCTAGTCCGCCGCAGTGGCCGCACGTAGGTTTCGCATCTTTGCATGTCTTGGAAGCTTGACCATATTGCTGACAGTTGTAACATCTTGTTACCAAGGTAAAGTCTCAGTACAAGATGACTAGTTGATAAACACCCTGTCCCGTGCTATTAGAGCCTTGCGGATGTCCTTTTTTCCGGATTTGTGGCTTAACTTTATGTAGCTTAAAAACGTTCTAATCGATAGATTGGACATTTTCCTAGCTAAATTTTGCTCATATTTGCAGTTAAATACCTCACTCTCAGTTAGAGAATTAGGTAAGCCAGAACGTAGGCTACAAACATGCAGTTTCATGACTTCAGGGCGGTTGATTTTTTGAACTAATTCTTTTGTATCGTCGTCTTCTGTTGGTCGTTAGGATATATCGCTACAAAGGGCTGGGACGAATAAAATCATTCGTGTTTTTCTTTAAAATATCGGCAAAAGAAGTGGTTTCCTGAGTTGCTTTTTTACTATTTTCTTTTATAGCCTCTTTAATGTCAGTAATTTTCAGCTAATTTCTGATTTTCCTTTAAGTTCTGGATAGAGATCTGAGCCTGGATGGCTTTTTGTTTTAGCAAATGGTACTGAACAGCCATTTGCGATGTGTCATGTCCTACTTTACGGCACAAGTTGTGTATCCGTAGTTTTTGGTCTGAATTTAGTTTACCTTCCGCAGCTACCGTGCAAATCTCATTAAGACACTGTTCAATCGACCTCATCCAGATTTGAAGTTTAGGTGTTGTCACAACCTTCATTGTTTGATCACTTTCCTGGGCGTTTTCTTTCCATGACCGGCCGGTAGCGGCGAGCAAGTGGTGAGGCGGCTTCTGTTAAATGGACTGCCTTCGGAGCTCATCTTAAAATATATATTTTTTCACTTGCTCTTGATTATTTTTCTTCTTTACTTCACAAAATTGCAGCGATCACGCACAACGCGATAAGTAGGCCACAGATTAGTTGAGAGAGTATTTTTATTAATATTACTTTATTCATATGCACACGTCCGATGTGCACTCGGTCAATAGGCAAGACGAGCGATATCTGTAATCAGCTGATCGGGTCAATTTACTGGAGGACGTTTTTTTTTTCATTTGTGACCATATGTTTCTTGGGGAAAGTTGTTCATATTGATGGATACTATCATTCCCTAAAATATGGTCAGCTAATTAAATTTAACCATGTATTTGGCATTGATTGTTAGCGGAAAATACATCATATAATAAAAAATGCTCAGATTCAGATAAAGGTGCATTGTAAACATATCAATTTAATATCATGAAACATTTCTGCTTCAATATCAAGCACCGAGTTGATAGAAATTGAACCGTCCCAACAATGCTTGTAAATTTGTTGTTATGGTAATTATTGCATTTTAGATACCTAATATGTGTTTCTGATCAAATAATCACTTTACTTAGTAGACTAGAAACAATGTATTGAACCACAGTTAACTATACTTAATGTTATTGGGTACTACGACAAGATCAAACAAAATCTGATAGGTACAGAAACATAATATCAACATTATTGTTATATTTCTACCATGTTTGTTATATTTCATTGAAATAGTTGATTTTTAGAGCCTACATCGCAACATGATTGCATTCAAGTGCTGATTAGTTACGAGAGAAGGTTACTTTATAACTTAATTCTGTTTAAATATTAAATCCTGTTAACCTGTAACCCTGTTAATTTGTTTTTCATCTTTGTAACATACTATTATTTGCACTTATCTCAAAGTGAAGAGAGCACTGTAAGTAGGTGTCATATATCGATTATAAGTTGTTAAGTTGCCATACTTATCCTAACATTTAGATACTCAATCAACAAGTATACTGCAAATAGATATACCTAATAGTTTGTGATACAAAAGAATTTACATTATTTGCAACAACTGTAACACTAGATAAGTTATAATAATAAAATAAGTATCTGTATTGTATGTCTATAACACCTTATGATAACAGTTGGTGAAATTATGCTGGACTAGATTTAAGAACATTCCTAAAATTGTAAAAATATTGGTCTCTCTAAGTGATGTGATACTTTCAAAATTGTGAGTGTACTGTTTAGGTTTTCCAATTATGTGCCCTTATTTTTATTTTCAATAATTTTAACTGAAGCTAGAAAGACTAGGTAGGTACCTATGTAAAGTCTACCAATTTTGTCATCCATTTTATGACTTAAAAGACCACGGCATTTTTGGGGCATCGCGAATTTGAACCTCAAGCCATGGTAATAAAATTCAAAACATGTAACGGGGAAATAGCATCATATGATGCCCTTGGTCGTTGCGAGGTTAAGTAAATATTTTGATGTAGTTGGCATTTCTTAACTCCAGGAAGCATACTTCCTATAGATATTAAGTCAACCATTTATATATATTTTCATTGTAAGTTAGGGACTTAAAAATAATGCTTAGAATTTAACACAGTGCCTCTTATTAATCTTAAATGCACAGATTTTCCAGTCAAGAACTGCTTTTATTCATTGTAAAAATTGATCATTATTGCTTATTAACAGTGGACCATCGTGCGTGGTCTATTTATTTATTACATACTAACAACTCTAGAGACTTGCTTACTTTACTGTGAAATTACTCTACTTGCATACCGAATGGCACATTGGGAATATAGTAAAGTTCTTAGAATAGGTAGGTAGGTATAAATAAAAAATATTGAATTGTGAGTAGGTCTATCAATGTTTTCTCTTAACTTACAAACCTTCGTTTTAGAAGAAATGCCATAATACGAACAAAACTAGTGCTTAGGTGATTGGGATGAATAACAATCATAGAATTTTTATATATTTCATAGGTTTAATATACTTTTACTTATATTTTAATTTCTCCAGCATTGTTAGGCACAGCAAGAAATATGACTTCATATACAGTCTATTCTTCGTAGTAAGAAATTATGAATTAAACTAGAATAGACTTTTGATTCCTACAGTATGGCCTTTCTTGTATGAATCAGACAAGATAGGCCCTTCCTTGAATGGATAATACAAGAAAGGCATAACTAACTCGAGGAATAGTCACTGTCAGAAAACGAATGCTCTTTTATATTCGTAAATTCGTAAAATTTCTATAGCGAGGGCTAACTATGGATATTACACGCATTTTCACATGACTACATTGTTTTATGAAGTTTGTTTTCAGATTCACAAACATTAACATTAAACATCTGTTTCAGTTAAGTGGCATGTTAAGGTATTTTTAAGTATTGCATGGCAGCTTTTCTTTATGTATGAGGGATCATCCCTATAGTAATAAGGTGTATGTATTGTTGACATGAAAATATCATTGTGCACTATTCTAGAGATCTTAGAACCTGTGTGGCAATCCTATTCAGAATTAAAAGTCATTATTTTCTTGGCATAGACGACATTCCAGAATAGTGCAAAATATGCAGCCAGTAATGCCTTCGAAGAAAGTAGATATAAGCTTGTAGTTATAGTTCTATAATGTAAGTTAGTGCCATATTAAAGAGCTTCCTGATTTATTTTTATACAATTCTTTTATTTTATCTGTTGTCTTGTATGTTTAATTTTATGGGTATTCCTTAGATAATCGCCAGGCGTTACAATACAACTACCTATATGTTATTGACAAACGAATGAGAATATATTAGAACCGGAATAAGAAACGAATTTGAATAGAACCGGACAAGAGCCTGCATTTCATAGATAGTTCATTGTTAATTTTGACGCATTCAGAATTCCACGACTAGATAATAATGGCCATCGCGTATCATTATGACTTTTATTTTATCTGCCAAGAATCTATCTGTACTCAACTCACCTATGTATTTGGGTAGGGTACTTAGGTACAAAACTACTAAGCATCATTCGGTTCGATTGACTGGTTTTATGGTGTAGTATTTTGCAACATTTTCATCATACAGTATTTAACTGTAGGGACAACTATACGCATTCTTTTAGGGCTCAGTCCCTTGTTTTCCTACAATGTCGTGTCGTGAAATGCTTCATAAAACCAGTCTAACTGTCTGAGGTTATCGATTTTGCCGGGCCGATTGATTTATCTAGAATCTAGGTCACCCGGGCGTCTGTAGGTCATTTATTAGTCTACTCTGACCTAAAACAGTTCTAAGCCTAATACAGCCCTTCTGCAATCCCATATACCTTAAGTAAGATGCTCTCTTCTTTTGTAATGGGTAATTTCGACAAAGAATTTTTAGTCGACAATGCTGCCCAGGAGACATGTGTATGTCGATGTATATTTATTTTATATGAAGTGAACAACAAGTTTCCGTTAAATTAAAAAATTGCGATCGCGACATCGCGATAGTTATGTAGGACATAGTGACAGTTACAGTACGATACAAAAAAGCTAGACCACGTATATTAATGTTTTGTAATAACACCGAAAATGTAAGTGCATTATTCATTATTATTATAAGTTAACATAAAACACATACCACCTCTCTTACAAACACACAGTGGAATATAAAATTCACAAATACAAATCGCACTTAGGTAGGTAACCCTACCGTGAGCGAGCGAGACAGGTGAGTTGACAGAACGACCTAAGAAGCCTGAGAGCTTTGTTAGTACATCATTATTATACTGGAACAGCACAAGCGACGTCTAGCCCGCCAACCTTTGGTGTCTTTCGTTCACCTTTCTGTATAACAGTATTTGTTTACTCAAGAAGTTTTTATATTTAACATACTCATCACTACAAGTATACATGATGCCGAAACCAGGGATAAATTTGTGGAAATATGTCAACCGACCCACCAAAAGAAGAAGCCGTAAGCGCATCCAACAATGTAGCAGCCGACTGGAGCTGACCAAAACAAGCAAAATCTACCGAATTAAGAAATTATGGCAATACAGGTGGGTATATTTTGTATATTTTGCGAGCAGCAACACTACACGTCACCTGACTGTAAACAAAGATTCCTATTGGTCGATACGTTTGACATTCTTGCTTTCGAAGATGGCGCCCGGTAAGTGTTCACCCAATGGGGTTGGCCGGTGAAAGCTAATCATAGGTGGCGCCACGTGCATTTTGTTCCTTTATCCAGTTGCCAGTTTCAACGATCGACTAATTTCTGGAATTTTTTCTGTGATAATTGGTTATCGGAATTTATATACTACACAACAAAAGTAATTTTTCGAGTAGGTATATGATATAATCTCATGTAATTACTACTATACAACTTAATTTTGTCTTTTTGGCAGGTTTTTTTTACTATTTGCGCATTGAACACACTGCACTGGTAACACAGAAGCGTGACTTTGACGCTAAGGCAGGCCTGGGACACTCCGCAACTTACCTACAAAGCTACAAGTACATAGGCGTCTCCGACGCACCTCACCAGCGGGAAAAGATTTAGTAGGCTGCAAACCGGCAAGCGGTATGCGCGTGTTCGCTCTCGCGCCCCCCGCCGCCCCGCGCCGCTACCCGCGTATAGTTTAAAAATAATGGTTATTCGATATTGCATCTCATATGGATGCCTAAATAATTCTAAAAATAAAAGCCTGACGTTTTTCTCACTTCCGAAAGACAACGAAAGGTAAGGAAACGTACCTACTTATACCATCTCAAGACGAATGTCAGGCATCTTCCATCTCATATCACACGTGTTGAACACAGTCTTTACGATGTTCGTGACACTGAGATGTATCATGAGCACGGATTTATATATACCTACTTAGAGGTAATAATCATGAATTAATTCTCTCAGTAATTGCTTTGAAAAACTATTACACACCAATGTATTGCTGGGTGAGGCATATAGAAATAAAAATCTAAACATAGGCATGCTAAACACTCTGTATAGAAACGTTGTCTCTGGATGCGCTCACACTTGTCTTGTAGAGGTTTTCTGCTCAGAGGACAACAGGCATAGAATACATAAATTAAATACGTGTAGAAGTTTGTGGAGAAATATAATGCATACAAAATACAACAATGAGCATTGGATGCGGAATGATTGCGGGCGTGCTGACGGAGTGATCAGTATTTCTGCCAAGAGAGTTCATGCAAACACGCAGACTGAAGTGTTGCGGACTTTTGTCTGTAATTATACTGAAGCATCCACCCAAACAGACAACATAAATCACGAGTTTTTTCGTAATTGATAAGGCCAGTGATATTAGTACTTTTAATGTTTCTACAGAAGAGTTTAAAGACTGCGAGTATGTTCTATCAAAGACACTGATTTTTCTACAAAATGTATGTGGTATCAATACAAAAAAAGACGACTTAGAGTTATATTTGGAAGAATTAGATTACAAACCACAATATTTATGTATTACTGAACATTTTTTTAAAAAAGATCAGCTTGCGTTATTTAGTTTACAAAATTATGTTGTAATTTCGGGTAACTCTAGGGTGAAGATGAGTAGGGGTGGATCTATGATATTAGGTTTAAAAGATAGGAAGACAGAAATTCTTAAATTAGGAGAATCTCTGTATAAAACGGAATATTTTGAGATATGTGGTTTTAGAGATATCGAGACAAATTTGTATGTATTTTGTGTGTATAGAAATAACCCAAAGGTAAATAATTTTGACGTTTTTATGGAATGCTTGGAAAAGTTAATGGATAGCACCTTTGGCAGAATGTGTCTCATTTGCGGTGATTTCAATGTTGATTTACTGATTGAAAATAAAAATCAAACAGAGTTCTTGAGCCTATTGAAATGCTATAATTTCAGACCTCTTTTTAGTGAAGTAACTTACGCTTGTGGGGGTGCAGAATCATGCCTCGACAACATTCTAACCAACCTGCCACAAGACCACATATCAAATATCAACCTGGATCATAATGGACTATCAGATGGACACGCTGCATTATTCTGCGAAGTGGAAGTTCGGCTGGATCAGGGAAAAGTTAAAGGGAGGGAAGATGTAATTTTTGTAGAAAATAGATTGTTCAGCGCTCGAAACAACAACAACTTTAAACAGAGCTTAAACAATATAGACTGGAAACTTGAGGGTATTAATAGTTTCCTAACGAAACTGTATAAATGCTTCAATCAAAGTTTTAAAAAAAGAAGGAAAAAGGTTAGTTTACGAACTGAGCAAAAACTTAAATGGCTAACAAAAGGAATCAAAATATCTAGCAAAATGAAACGTGTCTTATGTTGTGCTTATAAAAATACTACTGATGACTCATTCGTATGTTATAAAATAAAGTACCTAAGACTCTATAGAAAAATAGTAAGAACTGCAAAAAAGATAGCGATTCAATCTGACATAATCTACGCAAAAAATTCAGCAAAGTATATATGGAACGTAGTGAATAAACACCGAAGTAAAAATATAATTAATATAAGAGAAACAATTAAATTAAAAATAGAAAATATATTAATTGATGAGTCCCAACAAATAGTTGATGTTTTTTCAGAAAAATTTGATAACAGTAGTGCACTGACTATGGGAAACACAGAACTAGCAATAAACTTTTTAGAGAGAAATGTTATAAGAACAGAAGGAGAGATGGACTGGAAAGAGGTTACCGCACTAGAAATTGAAAGAGAGGTTAAATACATGCCAGCGAAGCGGTCATGTGGTTTTGACGATATGCCTATAAAGATAATTAAGGATAACATAGATCTATTAGCGGAACCATTAGCTTATTTTTTTAATATGTGTGCTAAGGCCGGAATTTTCCCGGATCAACTTAAGATAGCCAAAGTATTGCCAATTTAAAAAAAAAAAGGAAGCAAGAAAGACCCAAACAATTATAGACCAATATCCTTGTTACCAATTATTTCAAAAATCTTCGAAATACTCATTAAGACCAGACTTGTTAGACATTTAAATAAACATAAAGTACTAAATAAAAGGCAATTTGGTTATCAGAAAGGAGTAAGCATAGCAGATGCCATTGATACATTGTTGGATGAAATAGTTGCCAAATTAAATGACAAAAAGAGAGTTGCTGGTTTATTCCTTGACCTAAGCTCCGCATTTGATACAGTGGATCATAACTTACTATTGAAAAAATTAGACTTCTATGGGGTAAGGGGCAAATCGTTGACACTATTGAAGTCATATTTGCAAAACCGGTTTCAGTTCATACAGATGAAAAATGTGACAGAAAGATGTGAGAAAACCTATCAGTCTAAAAGAGTGAAGATAACAAGAGGCGTTCCACAAGGTTCTATTTTGGGCCCTGTTCTGTTAATAACTTTTATTAATGATCTCATAAATTTTATTGATAATTCTGCGCCTGAGGTAGAACTTGTTATTTTTGCAGATGACACAAACGCTATAGCTGCGGCAGATAGCAATGACGAACTTAGTTCCATAGTTAATGCCACTCTTTCACTGTTCTTCAATTGGTTTACAAATAATAATCTCCAGCTTAACTCCTCCAAAACAGGGGCAATTCTCTTTAAGACTACAGCGAAAAATAAAGAGACTATAGATATATATCTTAATGGTGCACAAATTTCACTAGTAGATGAAGTAAAGTTCCTGGGTGTGCATATAGACTCACTGCTTAACTGGAAATGTGAATTAAAAGCTATAGAAGGCTTTATTAGTTCAGCATGCTATGCCCTTAGAAGTCTACGCGATGAACTTACAAAAGATCAGTTGAAGACTGTATACTATGCACTTGTGGAATCTAAACTAAGGTACAGCATTAAATGGTGGGGGAACAGCTACCAATATAACATAAAAACAGCTTTCACGATTCAGAAAAGGGCAATTAGGATAATAGTACGAGCACCACATTGGGAATCCTGTAAGCCTCACTTTGCAGAACTAGCAATATTGACAGTCCCTAGCCTGTACATATTCATAATACTATGCGACTTGAAGAAACGTCTTTACAATATAGAATCGGAAGCTGAACGAAAAGTACGTCTTAGCTCAAGAAGAAAAGACCTCGAACAGAAATTATGTCCTCGCCTTAACATTGTGCAGCATAGTGCCCGCTATCAGGCTGTTAAATTGTTTAATAGGCTACCAATAGAGTTAAAATTAACCACTAATTATAATAAATTTGAAACGCAATTGAGGTACTTTCTGTTGGAAAAGGGTTATTACTCACTAAACGAGTTCACGGATGATCAAAATTGATTAATATTGATTATTTCGTTGTAAAAGTGTTTGTTTGACTGAACTTTATTGATATAACATTTAGAATAGCATATTATAGTTAGTAAATTATTATTATTAGAGTAAGATTTTATTATTTTCAACACAATGTATATTGTACAGAAATAAACTAAACTGAAACTAAACTGAAACTGAGACGCAATTTATTTAGCATGATGACCTCACAAAGTCAACTTAGCACTTTGTTTGATGACGTTTCGTTACTGCATGCAGAGATGACTAAAGGTCACTGTCCTACTGACTGTCGATAGGATTTCTGGCCATTATGTAAAAGGTTAGGTAGGTACCTATATCTATACTACCTACTATATTATAAATGTTATTCACAAATCTAGTAATAGTAAGTGGTTCGTAGTTAGTAAGTAAATATTCCGTTTTATTTGTGACAAGAGACAACCCTTAGTTTCACGTGCCGCTTCAGACGAGGATAGCGTTACGCGGCAGAAAGAGAGGCAACTTTTAGGTAAGTAATCGAAGTGTCCAATCTGTTCCTAACTCTTTATTAATCTGTGGTTAGGGGAACCAACCGATACTAGCGCCACTTTGACAGTTGCCAACCCCATTTAATAACAATGTTTTTTATTCCTACGCTCCGTTATCGGTTTGAATCTGGGTTTTTTTTAGAGGGTTTTGATATTTTTTTGTGTTGGTGCTATGAAATGGGAATAAAACAAGCTACTGACCTAACATTTTTGCTATTTCATAATCCATGTGGCTCCGATGGTGGTGGTTATGTTTAAGAGCTGCTAAAATGTGTTTTTTCTAAAAGCTGACCACTGTGGTCAGGTATTGGGTGTTTCATATTTTAATAATGTATATATTTTTTAAGCTTAAATGCAAAATCTAATACTTTTCATATGCAGCTTACTTTATAATACTTAAATATATATTCAGGATCCAATAGTTGTCCAGATCAAAGAAGTGGTCAACGATTGGGACTTTCTTAAAATAATCGTGAACCTAATGCATGACCACTCACCACCTTTTAAAATATTTTTCATTATTTTATGTTTTCTTCTTGTTTCTTTTTCCTTTTATGTACCTATTTATCTTGTTTCTTTTTCCTATGCTTGCACGATTTTTGTTTCTATTGTACGTACCCCGACTCCGCAATGCAATCTGCAATATAAGCAGTACGAGAGAACAGGTTTAAAATCAGGGAGGCTAGTCGACACTATGGTGTGCCTCATAGCACCCTGATAAATAAATTAAAAGGTAGATGTGCCGGCCCGTTCGCCCGCCACAGATTACAGATATGCGGAAATATCTCATCACGTACTATGTCTTATGCACGTCATTAATAACATGTACCAACCTAGTATATAAGTTAGGATTGTATTCCAATCAATAGACAAGACTTTAACTGAGCATGTAGTGACAAGCCTTTTATTACGTCTCCCGTCGGTTGCCACTCTGTCGGCAAAGTAGAGTTCCTCAGAAAAAAAATGGGTCGAAACACCTCCTTATCCGAGAGGGAGGAAATGCTTTTAGTGGAATACATAATAGCCAATGCCAAAAAAGGTATACCCATTAAAAAACTAACTTTGGTGGAAACGGTAAAAAATATTATCGACGAAGATGGCCGTAAAACCCCATTTAAAAACAATCTACCGGGGAGAAAATGGGTTGATTTATTTTTAAAACGTCACCCCCAGATAACGGAAAGGACTGCAGAAAATATATCTCTATCTCGAGCACAAGTCACCACCAGAAAATCTGTCTTCTAACCAGCAAGAAAAACACGCCACAAAAAGATATCAGGATTGTGCCTTACTATAATGAAAATATGGTAAGAATAATGGCTCAGAAACAAAAACTATTAAGTCTTGCATTCGCTAACTGCCTGCTTTGGCCTTCTGGTTCACCAATAAAAAAGAAAACAAAAGGAAGAATTCCACTTGCTATTACATCCTCTCAATTTCGAGAATACCACCAACCAAAAGAAAAAGAGAAGGAGGATAAACTGAACGAAAAGGGTGTTCTGAGCGACTACCTCCTAGTGTGGGGGAGCTGAAGTGATGCAGAAGGATACGTCCGACTGCATAACTTCTGCTTCCTCCTGGTGCACCCTGGTAACAGCGGCTAGTGACTGGTCCCCGGACCTCTTACTAGCTGATGGCTAAAAGTCCCTCCGGTTCTGTCGGTTAAGGTGGGTGTACCCGGCAGACTATCTACACTCACCTGCGTCTTGTGGTCTGCGCAGTTGATCACCGTAGGCCAGGATGAAGGGGTCCTGGGGGGTTGAACCGAGCGTTGCTGTGGATTTAGCTTCGTAAGGCAACACGCCCTCTGGCCTGGATTTTAGGCAAAACGGTAGCCTCGCCCGTAGCCGCGGGTTGGGGTAACGGCCAAGTGTCCCGTCAAAGGGCCACGGCTAGGCGTGTAGGGTCCGCTAAGGCGTCAGCCAAAGCGGTGGGATGGGCCATGCTGACGGGGTAAGCTTCGGTGACTACGGCGGTGGGACCATGTCGCTGACACCTTGGTTCCCATCGTCCACAGAAGCGAGCTCCCGATGTCGCGCCAAGTACCAGCCCTATGCTCCTATATCTACTCGGTACTCCTAGCGACTGAAAGCTGTTCCAAGCGAGTAGGCGCTCCCAAATGTGCGGGCTCCGTGGAGGGTGGGAAATCGAGTAGACGAATCTTTATACATTTGACCATGGATCGTGTCAGGTCAAAAAACCCCTCTGGAACGCTTCCAGCGGTGAAAACCGCAAGCGTCTCCAAACAGGTGCGAGAATCTGCCTCGGCAGATCCTCAAGCCTTAACTGGGCGCACTGCCACCATCAGTGACCTACCGGTGCAAACCGGTAGTGCTTCCACTGTGGAGGTTAGCTGCACAAAGCCCGAAAGCGAGTCGAGAGGCAGGGCCACGGGGCAACCCGGTGCGCGGAGCCATTCGACTAACATCGCCGAGCATTTTGCCAGCGCCTGGACGACGGTTGGTCGAAAGGGTAAACCACCCAAGCAATCCTTGCAAGGGAAGGGCCCATCGACTAAACGTCCAGATACGGTGCAAACCGGAACAGGGCGTAAGGCGAATCGCCGGTGGAAGAAGAAACAGCGTTTGGCTGCCACATCGGCCGCTGCCGGCGTAGATGGGGTTACATCTGCCACGGTGGCGACCGTTAGCGGTCCCGCTGTTAATACAGCCCGACAAAGGGGCAACCCTAGACTCAAACGTGGCTAAACCTACCGTAGCGTTCTCTGGTGGTCCGACTTCTAACAAGAAGTTGAAATCTGCCAAGAGATCCGGCAAAAACGAGCGCGCGGCTGCTAAGAGGGCTCGACTCGAGGATAGTAATTCTCCTCGAGTGGAGCCTAAAAAGCAGTGCACGGAAGCGCGCAGAGCTGGGGTCACCTATGCTCAGAAGGTGAAGTCTGACCAGTACATCGCCGTTACTGACGTCGCTACTGGTCATATTTCACAGGATCTGTCAACGCTCATCTTCAACGAGATTGATGACAAAATCTTGAGGGAAGCGTTGGCGGATCCGAGCAAGGAAAACCCCAAATTCGGTGGCAAGCCTCGTTACGAGGTTGGCCCCCTTAAACTGTTCGTGGAGGACGAGTACTCTCTGAACTGGCTGCGGGAGTATGTCTCCGGCGTGTCTACACCATCCAACGTACAGTTGGTGGTGAAACGCCAATCGGAGATGGTCCGCAGGGTTCGATGTGGGGTGCTCATACCCAACGAACGGGGAAAGTGGAAGTCTGCGCCTGACGTCGGCGTAGTCCTCCACTTTATGAACAAGTGGGCACAGGTTGACCGATGGCTCCTCCAGAAAGTGGATGAGCAGCAGGACAACCTGTTTCTCATTACAGACGTCCCTGAAGACGTGGTGCCGACCCTGCTGGGAAGGGGCAGACAGCTCCTTTTTGGTAGTGGTTCGGTCTACCTTAAATTTCAGGGACCCGGTGGGAAATTTATTAAGGAACCACCGGTGGTAACGCAGACCAGCTCTAAGCTGGTCATCACTGGGGTCTCATCATCATCATCTATGCCCCAGAGTTCCACTCCAGAGCGGCAGCAAACAGTTCCCGATGTAGTCGGGGAAAGTTCTGCTGCTCAACCGCAGGACGGGCACGCGCACTGGGAGGCCATGCTGCTTGGTGAAGGCGATGAGATAGAACCAGCAGTGGTGCCCTTTGAGGGCGAGGAGCTGTCCATGCGGCTGGAGGAGGAACTCGTCTTGGAGGTGGAGGAGGGGTTGACCAAAAATGGCGTCCCTCTCCCGCGATTGTAAAGTCCTCCAAGCCAACCTCCAACACAGCCAAACTGCAACGGCCCAGTTAAGACGCTGGTTGGGGGCAAACAGCACTGCCGTGGCTCTGATCCAGGAGCCGTGGATCAACCGCGGTAGCATTCGAGGGCTCGCCAATATGAGGGGTAAGCTTTTCATTACAACTGATCACGATAACCCTAGAACGTGCATCATAACTACTAACAACATCCCAGCACAGCTATTAACAGAGTTCTGTTCCAGGGACCTGTGTGCCACAAGGCTGCAACTGCCCGACACAGCTAGGTGCCGCGAACTCGTGGTGGCCTCAGCCTACATGCCTGCGGAGGACAACCCGCCTCCACACGACCTGTGCCGGCTGGTGGACCACTGCGAGAAGTCGGGCCTCCAGCTCATCGTTGGGGCCGACTCGAACGCGCATCATCCACTGTGGGGCATGCCGGATATGAACAGCAGAGGTAAGACACTTGTTGACTACCTATTTACTACAAACCTTAATGTGCTTAACATAGGTTCTGAACCAATTTTTGTTACCAAGCGGAGTAGAACCATCGTTGATATTATCCTGGCAACGGCGGACATATATGACGACGTTGGGGGCTGGCATGTGTCCAACAAGGCGTCAGAGCATGACGCCTTGTTGGACATCATCGATGGATACGCTTCGAGATCAACGCAGCGTTCTCCCCAACTGTCTCTAAGAGAAACCCACGCAAGACTGACAGAACCAGGTATAGTGCTATCCTAGGTGAAAGACTTGCTTGGGCTGAGACTCTACCAGATCCGGAGGGACCCGAACAAATCGAACAACAGGTAACAGATTTTACTAATACATCAATAGACTGCTACCATTCAACTTGCCCGCTTAGCACGCCAGCGCCTACCAACATCAAAGGGCAGCCTTGGTGGGGTCCTGATCTAGATAGGATGCGTGCTAAGATCAGAAGATTGCTAAACAGGGCGATGAACACCAGTGCTGAAGAGGATTGGGACAACTACAAAGATGCCAAATCCAAGTACAAGAAACGACTACGGTTCAAAAGCAGCAACTCATGGAGGAAATTCTGCAGCGACATTGAAACCGTTGATCAAGCAAATCGGGTAAGGCAGATACTAGCTCAACAAGGCACCTTCAGGCTAGGGTCGCTTAAAAAACCCGATGGAAAATATACCTCTTCCACCACAGAAACACACAGTCTCTTGTTGGAAACTCACTTCCCCGGAAGTAGAACTATTCAAGAGATCGTGTGGCCGGAAGAGGTTCACCATGAAGCTGTCGACCACTTAGACATAACTAATAATATTATCACTGCTGACAAGGTGAGATGGGCCATTAATAGCTTTAAACCTTTTAAATCAGCAGGACCAGATGGAATCTTCCCAGCACTTCTACAGTGGGGTGGGGAACCCGTCATCAATATAATGGTCCGAATCATGAAAGCATGTCTTAGATTCGGATACGTTCCCAAAAGGTGGAGAGTAGTAAACGTAGTTTTCATACCGAAGCCAGGAAGGAGCGACTACACTAACTGTTCAGGCTTCTCAGCACCCAATGACCTCGCAGGGGCCCATCAGCTACGAGGTAGCGTAGCGATCAGTTGCCAAGAAGTGTGAACGTCGGCGTTTCACCGAGCAAAAAAAAAAAAAAAAAAACAAATTGTTCAGGCTTCTCGGCACCTAATGACCTCGTTCTGGTTAAGGATGCTAACCTACCGCCGCTACGTTGGCGCAGGGGGCGCATTGTTAACTTGTTCCCTGGCAAGGACGGGACCCCCCGGTCTGCGGAGGTTCTAGTAGGAGGCTCGGTTCTAAAACGAGCGGTAGCAACGTTGTCTCGGCTGCCCGTAGATTAGGGGACAGGTGGGTGCCTGTCCGGGCGGGTGATTGTTCGATTCCAAATCGATATTCGATCGATGGTTTCGGAACGGCCATTTTGAATTTGACGTTGCTGCCAACCTAGCAGTTTTTGACAACTGACAGACGAAAGCCCTCGCAATGTAACGCGTATTGGATAGGGTATTGAAATTAAATCGCAAGCCATCTGGAATGTATTCGGGTTTCCCTCAGGATTGTCTATATAGCTGAGTGTGTTGTGATTCCCCGAACCAGATAAAGTTCGCATTTACGTGGCCGATTGGTTTTTCCCACGTAACATAACCTGTGTTGGAACACTGTGCTCATCGAAGCTGGCCTGCCAGTCATACCTGGTTGGCTGAAGAACCTGTCTACCAAGAAGAGCCTAGGGTGCACCCGGGCCTTGCAGAGAGACAGGAGGTTGACGGGACCGAAGCACAGACCAGGTTGGATCGACTCCATTTACCTTAGCTCGGTGAATCGCCGACGTTCACACTTCTTGGCAACTGATCGCTACGCTACCTCGTAGCTGATGGGCCCCTGCGAGGTCATTGGGTGCTGAGAAGCCTGAACATTTTTTTTTAAGTCCAAGATTCTTGAGCCTTGGTGACGGACAACAATGGGTTCAAAACCTCCGTCTGTATGGCCCCGACTTTGTTCACAACCGGGATACTAAACAAACGGTTCAGTTGGGCATCGGCCAACCTCCGTTTGTTATGGTAACGTCTGACCAACAATTGTCTGGCCGTTTCATAGTTACCCTCCGTAACTGTCAAATGAGCGACCAGCTCCCTAGGCTCACCCCTCAATGCTGCCACCAGCTGAGCCATCTTGACAGACTTGGTAATGTCCGATCGCATGTGCACCAAACTGTCGAACAGATTGATGAAGCTCATCCATTCACCGGACACTCCGTCAAAAGTAGGCATAGTTATGGCAGGTAACCTGGACCCCGAACCCTGAAGCGGCAGGGGTGCTTCAATGTCACCACCATGGCTGGACTCGCGCTGTCTACGTATGTCCGCAGCCTTCTGCGTGATAGCAGCTGCCATCTCCATACATTGGTCGACATCCCCTATCAACCGTGACAGCCTGTCAGGTGCGCAACCATCAACTGATTCCGCCTGCGCGGACAATTCGAGCACCCTGTTGTAACGTTCCTTAACGCCCATAGACCGCTCCAATACCACATCATGCCTATCTAATCGGTCTATCAGACCGTGTGCGGAGGAAAACCATCTGAGTTCCTTAGAAACACCCTTCTGGATTTCAGATAACGACATGATCGGAACGATACTTACTCACAATTTGCAGTAACTCAATTTTATTGGACCCTCCAGTCTACAACCCAAACGAGGGAACCCTAAACCACAACTTAAACAATGCTGTTTTCCTTAAACAATAGGAACCGAGTTTTATATCTATATAAATTCTGTAAATACAATTTAGTTTCCCTTTATCATTATAACACACACAGATAGTCAATATTAGTTCAAGTTATAAATTGCTATAACTGAAAACAATGTAATAGCCTGCTATCAATAGATGTAACTACCTATGTTAACCAAAACATTCATTAGCATTACTAGACCACTAATAGATTGACTAACTGGTACAATACTTCAATGCAAATTTCAACTCAATATCTGTCTGTCTACTACCAGCAATAGACCTATAGCTTACAATACTACCAATCTATGTGGATATAGGAACACAACCAAGTTATCTAATAACCGCCTATACCTACAGATTGATAGTCTCAAATCGTGTCTTCCTGGAGCCCTTGACGGCTGCAAATCTCAGGAAACCACGCTCTTCTACCAAAATGTTCAGGCTTCTCAGCACCCAATGACCTCGCAGGGGCCCATCAGCTACGAGGTAGCGTAGCGATCAGTTGCCAAGAAGTGTGAACGTCGGCGATTCACCGAGCTAAGGTAAATGGAGTCGATCCAACCTGGTCTGTGCTTCGGTCCCGTCAACCTCCTGTCTCTCTGCAAGGCCCGGGTGCACCCCAGGCTCTTCTTGGTAGACAGGTTCTTCAGCCACCCAGGTATGACTGGCAGGCCAGCTTCGATGAGCACAGTGTTCCAACACAGGTTATGTTACGTGGGAAAAACCAATCGGCCACGTAAATGCGAACTTTATCTGGTTCGGGGAATCACAACACACTCAGCTATATAGACAATCCTGAGGGAAACCCGAATACATTCCAGATGGCTTGCGATTTAATTTCAATACCCTATCCAATACGCGTTACATTGCGAGGGCTTTCGTCTGTCAGTTGTCAAAAACTGCTAGGTTGGCAGCAACGTCAAATTCAAAATGGCCGTTCCGAAACCATCGATCGAATATCGATTTGGAATCGAACACTAACGCTAAATCTTTCAGGCCGATTAGCCTCACCTCGTTCTTGCTTAAGACTCTCGAACGTTTGTGCGAGAGGCACCTGAGAGATGGAGCGTTAAAACATATACCCTTACACAAGAATCAGCATGCATATAGTTTGGGTAAGTCTACTGAATCGGCTCTCCATGCAGTTGTATCCACAATTGAAGAGGCGATTCAAAACAAATGCATCTGTCTTGGAACTTTTATTGATATAGAAGGTGCCTTTGACAAGACGCAGCATAGCAGTATAAGTGCATCTCTAACAAGGCATGGAGTTTCAACAGCTGTAAACAACTGGGTCACAAACATGCTTAATAAACGTACCGTGCGTCTAGCTGGTGAGTCCCTGTCGGCGGAGGTAGTGCGGGGATGCCCGCAGGGAGGAGTGCTCTCCCCGCTGCTGTGGAATCTGGTCATTAACGACCTGATTACCAAGCTTAACGCTAATGGATACTACACCGTAGGATACGCCGACGATTTGGTAATCCTCATCACAGGTAAATTTGCGAGCACAGTGTGTAACCTTAAACAAACAGCTCTTCGCATCGTCTAGAATATGACCTGGCGGTTAACCCAACAAAAACGGAAATGGTCATGTTCACTAACAATAGGGCTCTTGGTATTTATACCCTACCTAAGCTCTTTGGAACGGAACTCCAGCTAGCAACTGAGGTGAAGTACCTGGGCATAACCTTGGACAGCAAGCTCAACTGGAGTAGCCACATTGACAACAAACTAAAGAAGGCGAGTATTGCTTTCTGGCAGTGTCGGAGAATGGTGGGGAAAAAGTGGGGACTTTCTTCCAACATCATTCTTTGGCTGTACGTGACGGTGATCCGTCCTCTTGTCTGCTACGGAGCTGTGGTGTGGTGGACCAGGACCAAACTAACCACAATGGTAAGCAAACTCCAAAGCTTCCAAAGGCTGGCCTGCATGGCTATCACAGGTAGTATGAGAACTACTCCAACAGCAGCAATGGAGGCCATGCTGTGCCTTCCGCCACTCCAGCTGTATATTAAGCAGGAGGCCGCGTCATCTGCGGTGAGACTCAACACCTTAGGACTTTGGAGGAAAAACAGGACTTCACACACCGCCATCCTAGGGGAAGTTTACAAAAAATTTCCCATCTCTATGGCTTGCAGTGACAGAATCCCTAAACAATGTGTTTTCGACAAAAAATAGAATATACAGTTACATGAAGACCATCGGGTTGAGGGGCTCGACGTTAAAGAGCTCAGAATTTTTACCGATGGTTCAAAAACTGAAGCAGGCACTGGTTCAGGCACCTTCTCGGAGGACCTAAACATCAAGATAGCCATTCCACTGGGTGCCCATAATACTGTCTTTCAAGCTGAATGCATGGGCATCATCTCGGCCGCTAATGCCATAGCATCGAGAAAGGTAAGAGATTCCTCCATTCGAATCCTCTCGGATAGTATGGCCGTCTTACAAGCCCTAAATAGCAACACTATTAACTCAGGGCTAATCTACGAGTGTCACAAACGACTAATGGAGGTATGTCAACATAACCGCGTAATCCTTCAATGGATAAAAGGACACAGCGGGTCAAGAGGTAACGATGCAGCGGATGAGTTGGCGCGTAAAGGATCTAGCTTGACAGCGTATGGTCCCGAACCTATCATCCCTCTTCCCTTCAAGATGGTACGCACATTTCTGAGAGAGTCGACCAGGAATGATCATGCCACTCTTTGGACAAACCATGAGGAGTGCAGACAGGCTAAGCTGGCCTTGCCGTCCCCTAGCGCTAGGCTTGCTAAGACCTTGCTTCGACTTAGTAGGCCGCGCATGCGACTGGTGACTGCAGCACTTACTGGCCATGGTTTCTTTAATAAACATCTATATGTCCTAGGTGTTACCGACAGCCCCCTTTGCAGAGCCTGCTTGGAGGCAGAAGAAACGGCTGCTCACGTCCTCATGGAGTGCACAGGAGTAGCGGACTACAGGGCTAAACACCTCGGTCAATCGAGGGACCTTCCAGGGATAGTCGGTAACGTAAAGGGCCTGCTGGCGTTCCTGGAGGAGTTGGGTTGGCTCGAATGATATCGCATTCCCACCCACACGCAAAATAGGCGCTTTCGTCGTCGAGTTGCGGAAACCAGCCCGTCTTACAATTGACATTTGACAATTGACAAACTGAACGAAATAATGATAAGGAAGAGATTGCGAGAAGAGAAAAAGACGGACAAGGCTGCTACAAAAAGAAGTCGAGTAGAAGAAAGTAAAAAGCTAACTATATCGAGAAAAAATATTAGAAAATTACGCAGACGAATAATAAAAAGTGATACCGAAAGCGACAGCGATGAAGCGATGAAAGGAAGTGATTCAGATGCCGAAAATTCACCAATAAAATAGATATTATGTAAGGGTGCTTACGTTATAGTAAAATATGAAGGAGAGTACTTTCCAGGAGTGATAGAAGGTGTCCAAATAGCTCAAAGTGCTGCAACTTACGAAATAAGCACAATAAATTTTTCCACCTGTAATACTTTCAAGTGGCCAGAAAAGAAGGACAAAATTTGGTATCCTGAAAGTGATATCGTTGAAATAATAAGCACTCCAGTCTTGACAAACAAAAGAGGTTTTTATCTGGTGAAAGAAATGGCGAAGTATCTTACAGTATAATGTTTAGCTATAAGTGATTGGAATTACTGTTATATCTTAATACAGAAACCATATGTACGTTAGGTAGGTAGATACTTTTATTAGTTTATGAATAAAAAACCATATTCTTACATATTATGTTTAAATCCTAGTTATCCTGAATGGTCATTTATTGGTACATTTCATGGTCAACTTTAAGGTATAACTGGTCAGTTAGTGGTACATTTCATATCTTTGGAGTAAATTTCATGTACCTATGTCAGAAACTACATATACCAGAAATCCAACTTTTATTTTAATTACAAGTTATTATACATGTTTAGTGGCTGATAACATGAAATTTCTCCAACAGTCGATATAAAGGTCACTAAGGCAATAATCATCATAAAAAGCGCTTAAATGGTCAACTAGTGGAACATTGACCCTACCAAAATAGAAGCCAGAAGTACAAGTAGCTGCTGCTGTGTTTATGTCATGCATCGGCCACGAGGTGGCCATCATTTTCAACACATTCAATATTTCCGAGGAAGAATCTATAACGTTAAGCGTACCTAGTTACAACGAAGTTCATTAACCATTTCACCACTAAAGTCAACGAAACGTATGAAGATTCAAATTTAACTTGATCACACCTTTGTGTGATGACCAAAACTTCGATGATTTTCTCATTAACCTAAAAAGCAAAATAAAAAATTGTGGTTATGGAAGAAAATAGAAGAAAAGTTGATACGCGACAGGGTTGTGATTGGCATTAAATGTGACACAACGAGAGAGAAACTCCTAGCAGAGAGCGACCTGACTTTACAAAAGACAATTTGCCACTCAGCAGAGCAAGTGAAAATGCAAGTAAAAACAATGAAGCTGGCGCCTGCAGTAAAAGCTATTTAACCACCATTAACAAAAAAGAATAACACTGAAAAAGAAGATTCACTGCCAAAGGTGTGATACAAAACATGGCAGAAGAGCCTGTCCCGCCGTTAGGAAAGTATGCAAGACATGCAATAGAAACAATCATTTTACAAAATGTTGCAATACAAATGCAAAGAAAATAGAAACATGCGTAGAAGAAGATCTCAGCTGAGACGAAGATTATTACGTATCATCGGTGGAAAATAACTTTGATCCGCATCAAGTTTGAGACAGCTCTATTCATATTCTTTATTGCACAGAAATCTTAAAGTAAGGTAACAAAGATTTTATGAGCAAAGGCGAGCTTAAGCTTAAGCTCTCTGAAGAGAGATTTCTACCAGCAAACCTAGGCAGGACAGGAAAAATTGTGCAACAGGAGAGTCCTAGTGCGCAATAAAACTGTACACATCTGATTGTTTACAACTAAAACATAATAATATAATAAATGATATATACTAAATAAAATACTAAAGCAAAAAATTTAATATATATCAAACATATACTACTTATACATAGTCAGGTCATAAGTTCTGTCACATGTGCAATATGAAATAATTTAGACATGTTTATTATTTATGTAAACATTTATATAGCAAAATGAACTTAATAAAACATAGATTCTTATGATAATAAAGTTTATTCAAAATGACCCCCGCGATTTTGAATACAGGCCTTTATTCTGCGCGGCCAGTCGTCTATCGCAGCACGAACGAGGTCCATGTCAATATCGGCGGCTGCCTTAATCAAGGATGCCTTGAGTGACTCCAAATCAGGATGAGGATTTGAGCAGGCCTTTTCCTCCAAGTGTTGCCATATCTTGTAATCTAACGGACTCAAATCTGGACTGGAGGAGGGCCAGTCTTCGTGCATGAAGTCGATTTCACGCGCCGCCAGCCAGTCTTGTGTGCTTTTCGCTCTATAAGCTGGCGCAGAATCTTGTTGGAATACCCAGTGCCTGTTATTAAACATGGTATGAGAAACAGGTTCCACAAGGTTCTTGAGGACTGTATTTTGATACACAACTGCATTCGTTTTTACGCCTTTCTCACAAAAATGTACCTCAGTTAAGCCCCAATAAGAGACTCCCAACCAAACCATGAGCGAGGATGGAAAATGACCTCGTTGGACACGCGGAATACGGTTGCTCGCTTCTTCACTGCTGTGTGCGTACACCTTATCATTTTGTTTGTTGTAGCTCTCTTCCACGGTGAAAATGTTTTCATCCGAAAAAAGAATTTCCCGATGCTTTTTTCCCGCGTACCGCTTCAACAAAGCGCGGCATCTCTTCAGTCTCAGGTCCATTAAACGAGCGTCCAAACGATGTCCTGTTTTTCTTCGATATGCCCTAAGCCCTAAGTCTTCATTTAACACCCTTTTCACCGTGGTCCTGCTTAACCCCATCTGAAGGGCCAACAGTTTCTGCTTACGTATGGGATTTCTTTGAATTCGCGCCTTCACAGCTTTTATCACTGCTGGAGTCCTAACAGAGTGAGGGCGACCACTTCTTGACCTGTCATCTACACTAGAGTCTTCATTGTATCGTTTTATGGTACGATAAACGAATCTTTTGGTTATATTCAAATTTTTCAGTAAGTCGAAAATCTGATGCACCGCAATAACTGCGACACGGTCTTCTTTAAGTGTCCACTCCATATTTAAAAATGAGGAAAATTCTAAAAAGTACACATTTTTATTTTCATGAAAAATTCGAAATTCGAATTCATTAAACTTTTTTGTGGCCAGCGTTCTAAATTCAAAAGTTTTCATTGTGTGACAGAACTTATGACCTGACTGTGTATATACATATATAAAAGTACCTATCACGAAAGAGAAAGGAAATGCTCTTTCAATCTTGTCTTAAAAGTGAAAATTAGGGACTATCTCTAATAGCGCAGGGAAGTGCGTTCCACAGTCGGATCGCCGTTAACCTAAACTAGTGTTTGTGAGCGGCAGTGTTATGCCGAGGAGTAGAAAGAAGAGACATCGTGTGGGATCTCCAGTCGCTATGCCTGGAGGAAATAAACTCGAAACGTTCTCGAAGATATGAGGGGTAGCGGGTATTTCACAAAATGTTGAACAGATAGGAGAGAACGTGCATATCACAACGAAAGCGGATCGGAAGCCACCCCAACTCTGTGCGATACTGTGAGACATGGTCATACTTGCGCAGCCCGAAGATAAACCGAATCCCGAGGTTTTGAAGTCGTTCGAGTTTGTTCAATTGTTCCTCGTTCGCACCGATCCAGCAAACATCCGCATAGTCGATTAAAGGTAGTAGGAGGGACTGGGCGAGGGTGATTTTAGTCTGCTGCGGCAGGAAGTGCTGCAATCTCCGTAGGCAGTGAAATGACGCAAAGACTCGTCTGCTGACCTCACAAACATGGGGCGACCAGGACAACAATGCCGCAACAGCTGTGTTTCCCAAGGCCACAAAGGTTAAATTTAAATTGAACTCTGGATCCCAGTGCAATGTGATAACAAAAGAAATAGCCAACGATGCACAGAGTTATGTTAGACCTTCTACGACAAGATTCCTGACATCTTTCTCTAACCATAAAATACCAGTGCTGGGTGAAAATGAAATTGAAACTGCGATAAGAAGTAAGTCATACAGTGTCAAATACACAGTCGTTGACTACAATATTATACCAGTACTAGGAAAGACAACATGTACCAAGCTGAACCTATTGAAGAGAATAGAGTCGCTGACACTAAATGACGACATTTTCACCGGCATAGGCTGTCTGAAAAAAAATCATATGCTACATTGATTTAATAGATAATCCCAGATTGCCTATTTACCCTGCAAGAAAAGTGCCACACACATTGAGAGTAAAAGTTAAATAGGAACTAGATAGCATGGTCGCACAAAAAATAATAATACCGGTTACCAAACCAACTCCAGCTGTGTCCCCAATGGTGGTTGTGAAGAAAAATGATAAAATCAGATTGTTCATAGATCCATCTGTTATTAATAAGAACCTGAAAAGATCATTTTAAGAAAGCACGCTTGAACTGTGGAAAAGGATTATGGCAGCTACGTGTAACAAAACGCACTTCAGAATAGTACATTTAGTACCGCGTTTGGCAGATATTCTTGTCTTCGCATGCCATTCGGTCTAGCTTCAGCTCTGGAAGTATTCCAGCAAGTTATGAGTTCCTTGTTAAAAGACATAAAAATGCAGAAGTTTCTATGGACGACGTGTTGCTACACGCTGAAACAAAAGAAGAGTTAGGAAAAGTAAAAAAGTAGTGGAAAAATTCAATAATGTAGGACTAAAACTTAATAAAGAAAAGTGCGTCTTCAACACACAAGAAGTGAACTTTCTGAAGTTTTTTTCTAGTAACCAAAGATGGTATAAAACCAGACCCAGAAAAACTAGAAACTATTTAAAAAATTAAATGACCTGAAAATGTGAAGGAACTACAGAGGTTCCTCGGGTTAATAACATATCTTTCTAAATTCATAAAGAATCTGGCAGATGTGACAGCTCCGTTGAGAATGGTAAAATATATCGAATGGTTTTTGGGCCACACTCAAGGAAATGCATTCCTAAAACTAAAAGAGTTATTAAATACACCCCCTGTACTTGGCTACCATGACTCATGAGCTCCAATCACCTTATCAGTTGATTCCAGTAGTTACGCATGCGGAGGAGTCTTGCTACAAAAAGATTAACCCGTAGCCTGCTGTGCAAAATCATTGACAAAGACTGAAAAGGAGGCTAATGCAATACTAGTGGCTTGTTGAAAATTCCACATAAATTTGGGGTTGTAAGAACTTTGTAGCCCTTGATTTTGAGACACGTGGCGAAATGTGTCGATGGGTGTCAGAGTGAAAAGGCCCTCGACTCAAGCCGCCGATAAGCGTAGAGCTAGCCTAACGATTACTTCACCGTTTCGCCGATAGATCGCGTGAATAGGTTCGGAATGTGTATTTTGTCTAGCTTCTCGAATATTCCAAGCTGTTGGATTTTCTATAAATAGGCCGAGTCAGGGCTTCACTTCCTCTTGTTTTGTAACTGGGCCGGGGTGAATTTGTGTTATTGAACAAGCTGCGGTGAGTTGGCAGTTTATTGGAGAGTTTTGGTGACTCGGCTGGTGAAAATGGTTACTTTCAGCTCCCCGACCGCGAATTCAGACGGAAAACGGATCGAACGCATTGCGTGTGGCGCGGCCGACGCAGCATTTTTTCTGATCAAGACCTTTTGGAGTGTGTCGGGCTAGTATTTTCATCTAGTTAAACACGGAATGTATTCACGCCCGTGAATCTCGGCGAGACTTATCTCCGAGCGTAGGCCCAGTGAGACAGATTTTAATCGTGACCTTTGTTCATCAGTCGTGAGGCAGTAGACTGCCGCCTGCATATAATTGTTTGTCGGAGGAACTTGTAGATCACAATCGGACCATTGGGAGACGAGCTCGAACCTGCCCTTGAAGGTGAATTCCTGAAAGTGGTGTATCTGTGCGGGTAACCAATAAATCATTTGTCATTAGCGCGGATATTTTTTTTCGCACAAGTATTTTTCGATCGCGAGTGGTAATTTAAATTGTTTACGAGGTTTACTACTAAAGAACTATGCCGGTGGGAAAGATTGAACCATTTGACCTAAATATCAAGCAATGGGCCGCGTATGTGAGGCGTTTGAACCAATTTATTTTGCTCAACGAAATAAAAGCGGAACTGAAAGTGGCCACGTTGATTACGGTTGTCGGAGAAGCTACGTAGGAGTTGATGTGTGATTTGTGCCCACCACAGCCTGAAAATAAAACTTTTACGGAGTTGGTGCTACGAAGCGATCCGAGATCGCCGAGCGCCACGTGTTCCGGCTGCGTAGACAGCGCGCGGGCGAGTCGCTGACGCAATACCTGCTAGACCTAAAGCATCTGGCGGCTTTTTGTAACTTCGGCGGAAACTTAGAAGAGAACCGGCGAGATCAGTTCGTGTCGGGCCTGGTGATGGACCCTATGCGATCGAGAATATTGGCCGAGAAGAACATTGGGTACAAGGAGGCGGTGGAGCTGGCGTTTGTACTGGAGGCTGCCAAGAAACACGCGAAGGTGAGCAGCGCGACCGGCGCGAGCGCTGCTGGGACTTCGAGCGCGAGCGGGGGTGGCGAGGCAGGCGAGGGCTTGCAACAGGCGAGCGCGCGGCGCGGAGCCCGAGGCAGTGGCGGCAACCGGTCATCGCGGGGCGGAGGCACTGGCTCCGGCGGGGAGACATTCTGTTGGCGCTGTGGCAAGGCGAAATCGACATCGGCCAAACAAGTGTCGGTGCATGTATTACAATTGTGATGGGTGCTCTCAGAGGGGCCATATCAAAGTGATGTGTAAGCAAGTGCGCGGTAACAATGATCGGTACGGTATTCGACAAAATTATCTGAGTTAGGAGTCGGAGGACGACATGTTCAACATCGAGGTCGCGGCGCAAGGTAACAAGCCATACTTTACTAAAGTGACCGTGGACGATATTGAGTTAGAATGTGAGATTGACCACAAAATAAATAGGTACAGAAATCAATCTACATGAAAGCGCGCTCGAGCAACGCACACATAGATACTGCTCACGGACACGATATCTCAAAACAGTTCAAACCAGTGGGAGCGTGAGTGCCATCCGCTTGACATTCGCGTCTGTTAATGAAAATAATGCAACAATGGAGCAACGGAAAAAAGTTATTATAACTGTTCAGTGGACGGTTTAAATAAATAACAGTTGCCTATTTTTCAATCAGTATAATAAAATAAGTATTAACAAATTTTTGTTAGGTAAATTCACGCCACCTTTGATACGTAAGTTGAAAACATGTTTTTTTGTTTGTGTAGATATTGTGTTGTTTTTCGTGTCATTTGACAGGTGTAGGTCTAAAACGGACAGGAAAATAGAAATTTTGCAACTCGGTTAGTCCGTTTAGAAGTTTTCAGGGATTTTCGATAGTGAAAATTGACAAACGTAAAATTGTGTAGGTATTTTTCTGTTCTGTAAACCTTTTGTATTGTAATAGTAGGCAGGTCTATTTTTTTGTTTTTTGGAGTGCCATTCAGTACCATGTTAGTTTTTCGTGCATAAATCGTAGTTGAGAACCCTAGAGCGATCGCCGAGCGTAGCTATGAAAAGTGAAGTACATACATGTGGTTGACTTCTGTACCTATTTATTTTGTGGATTGACACAGTTAGTCGCATTTCGGCGATTAGTGAGGAGAGAGGAAAGCTTCACATAAACAGATTCAGTCAGATAATTTAATATAGCGTAGTTATGGAGGTTCACGGATTGAGTCTCTGTGTTCCGGGCAGAGCCCTGACTAGATAGTGTCTATTATCTTGAGGGAGATCTGCCTATTGGTTAGGTTGAAATGAAAGATAGTGGAATGTATTCTGGTGATTATTAAAGGTTTCGAGAAGAGAGTCACAAAGCCAATACAGTACGAGTTATTCAAACAAGAGATGAAATGCAAGGGAGCTAAAGAATGAATGAAAAAGCTTTATATAATGCAATGAGTGAAAGATTTTGATTTGAATGATTTAATGAACTAATGAATGAAGTTACGTTGATACAGATTGAAAGGTAGAATAATATGAAGCGCGCGGATATATAAACGTTGGTTTCTCAACATTCCCCGTGTTGATTTATAAATCAAGACAATGGCAGGGGGCACACGCTGCTAAACGATCTTTGAACAGTCCCTCTAGTGGTGAGGATGTCAGCTATTCTTGCGACGCCATCTGTCCCGCGGTGCACACGAGTTATCCGCCCAAGCTTCCAGAGAATAGGAGGGAGTCCCTTGTCCTTGATGATGACGAGAGAACCTTCACGGAGCTGTCCAGATGATTTGTGCCATTTAGCTTTCTGCTGTAGAAGAGAAATATATTCAGTACAGTATCGATTCCAAAAATGCTGTCTGAGCGACTCTACACTTTGATATCTCTTAAGTCGTAGTATGTTCACATCGGTGACCTGTGGATGAGGAACAGATGTAAGTGAACGTCCGATGAGGAAATGACCAGGAGTAAGGGCTGAGAGATCGGTTGGGTCAGTAGATAAAGGTGTGAGAGGTCGGGAGTTAAGTATTGCCTCTATCTGTGTAAGACAAGTTGTCATCTCCTCATAATTTAGATGGGCTAAGCCGAGCACACGTCTGAGATGATGCTTGACTGACTTAACTGCAGCCTCCCATATCCCACGAAAGTGTGGAGAATAAGGCGGAATAAATTTGAATGTAATTCCGTCTTAACTCATAGAGTTCGTGATTTCAGAGCTGTTAGAGTTAAGGAACCTTGCTAATTCGTTTGAGCCACCGACGAAACTGACTCCATTATCGGCGTATATATTACGAGCTCTACCACGGCGGCTAATGAAGCGATATAGTGCCGCCAGGAAAGCTTCCTTGGTGAGGTCTGTCACGAGCTCTATATGTATGGCTTTCACTGCAAGGCAAACAAACACATATATATATGATTTAATTAATCTACTACCTCTACCTTTGCGATCGGATATCATCACTGGACCGCAATAATCTACTCCTGTATATTATTGCGGGTATTCTAAGTGAACTCTAGGGTTCGGTAGGTTGTCCATGATGGGTTGAACAGGGGTTGCTTTCAGCCTGTGACACTTGACACTGTGAGTTTAGCCAGGTTTCTTTCACCCAGGGGCCAATATGCGTGTCTGACGTTTGATAGCATAAGTTGAGGACCAGCATGACGTAGCCTTTTGTGATGTGAACTGAATATGATTTTTGTCAAGGGATGTTTTGAACACAAAAGAATGGGATGCTTTATATTATAATCATAGAATGAATTGTTAAGAAGACCTCCAACTCGCATGATTTTATGGTTGTCCAAAAATGGTGTTAACGACAGCAACCTATTTTTGCTTGGCAATTATTTGCCGGCTAAAAGTAGAGGATATTCAGTAGGGAATATCTCCTTTTGTGCTATGTGTAACACACGACACTGTGCGCTCTCCAATTCTGAAATTGAAAGTGGGCCGGAGAGTTTCATATTTATTTTCAGGCTGTTATGGATGAATCTCATTATTAAAGCAAGGATCAAGCAAGGAGGAGCAAGGATTTTTTTTTAATTAGCAGGGATAAGTCATTAATACCTTTGTCTTGATCGATAGCTGTATTTGTAGTCAAAGCTGATATTACGGTAGGATTATTACAAACATTAGGCATTTTCGGCCAATCTTGTTCTGATTTTCTTAAGTAAGAAGGACCGGACCACCACAGCTGGGAATCACCTATTTGATCAGCCATCACCCCGCGGGAAACAAGGTCAGCAGGGTTTTCCTTGGACGGCACATAGCTCCACTTGTGACCACTGGTACTTTCTTGTATCTCACAAACTCTATTTTGCACAAACTTTTCTAACTGTGCTGGTGACGATGTTAGCCAACCGAGTACAATAGTTGAGTCACACCAGTAAAGTCGTCGACTGAAATTTATGGTCAGTGCTTCAGTAACCTTTGAGCACAGCCGCGTGCCGAGAAGGGCCGCACATAGTTCCAATCGAGGAATTGTTGTATGTTTAATAGGGGCTACTTTTTTGGACACTAAAAGGTAAACCGCTGTTTGTGACTGTCCTAACATAAATGCATGCGCCATAAGCGCTTTCAGAAGCGTCGGTAAATGTATGTATTTCAATACAAATGGGCGTGTCGGATATTACCCAACGCGGGATCTGTAGATGGTTGAGACATGGTAAAGCTTCGGATAGCTTTACCTAACGCGTTCGAATTTCTATTGGCACTTCGTCGTCCCACTCACACTTCTCCACCCAGTCTTTGCAAAATTAATTTTGCTTCTACTATGCAAGGACCTACTAGACCTAATGGGTCAAATATTTGACTTATAATTAACAAAATATGTCTTTTGTGTTCTAGGTTCAAGGTAAACAATAAGATATCCTTTTGACATTCCCAGTTAAGACCTAAAGTTTTACAAGATTGTTGGTTGTTTAAATTTAAGAAAAAATCTGATTGGCCCTTTATGTCTGATATTTCTTGTAATATTTCAGAGTTATTTGATTGCCACTTTCGTAGATTGGCTGATTTGGCTGCATCCAAAATGGCGATTACACCTCGACACAACTCTATTACTGATTGTTTAGACTGACCGCCGCTCAGAAAATCATCAACATAAAAATTGCGTTTGATTGCCATTTTGACACTCTCATCTATTGCTTCATCAGATAGAGACACAAGACATTTGGTGGCCAAGTATGGGGCTGACGAAGTACCGTAAGTCACTGTATTCAGTGTGTATGTTTTTAGCGGTTCGGATGAATCAGACCTGTAAATAATTTGTTGTAGGGGGCGTTGACATGGAACTACATTTATGGCTCTATACATCTTCTCTATGTCACTCGTGACTACGTATCGGAAACGTACGTACGTATCGTATTACGTTTACGCTCGCGGAAACGTAACAGTATAGAGAGGAGATCTTCCTGTATGGTAGGTCCCACCATCTGAATATCATTGAACGATTTTCCCGATTTCGTGACAGCTGAGGCGTCAAAAATTACGCGTAATTTTGTCGTACTGCTAGATTCGCGGAGTATGCCGTGATGTGGTAGAAAATATGAGAGATTACCTTTATCTTGCACTTTATTTTCAGTTATGTGGCCTAATCGATATATTCTTGTACGAACTCGTTATAACTCCGCTTAAAGAGAGCATAATTTTTGGTTGATTAGTACCTAGACTAATGGTGTTTGTACCGAGGACGCTCCAAAAAACCTCAGCTCCGACCAAAATATATATAGCTGACGGTACGTTATATGTTGGATCCGCCAACTGTATTCCTGCGCGTATTTGAATTTTTTGTGTGTTGACGTAAAATGAGGGCAGTAGTTTAGTGATTTCTTTTAAGATGTAGCAGTTAATGTTCACCCTATAGTTGTCGTTAGAGGATACGATAGTAAGGTCACACGACTGTGCACTTTGGGAAGACTGATATTATTAATACCTGACACAGTGGAGCCAATGTTACGTCTCACCAGACCAAGCTGCCCGCAGAGGCGTTGCGTGATGAAGTTGGCAGTGCTACCGTTGTCGAGCAGATGTCGTGCGGTGTGCAACTTGCCCTGATGGTCTATCACCTTCACCAAAGCTGTCGATAAGAGAACAAAGGAACGGTCTGTATCTGCCTTCATCAAGTCAGAAGATAGGGCTTCGTTGCTAGGTTCAATATTGATTGCCTTATTGTTGCACAATAGAGTGTTGTGCTTTTGACGGCAATATCTACAGTTTGAATACCTGCAACGGTTTTTTAAATGGCCTGGATTCAAGCATTTTTCGCAAACATTTAACTCATTAACCTTTTGATTCCTTGATTCTACATCTAGAGTGCGAAAGGAAGGACAGCTATATAGGGCATGATTGTGATCACACATCGGGCACCGTTTAGTCTGGCCTGACACATTATTGCATTCTTCAGTAGCTACAATGAAGGATTTTTGTTTGGGGACTTCGAGTTTAGAATTAATGCTTGATTCCTCTAAGTTTCCAAAAGATCAGCCCTACTACTAATGTATTTCACGAAATCCTTCAGTATCGCTGTATTTGACATGTTATTCCTAAATTCTTTCCACTGTCTGTTAGTTACATGATCTAATCTGTTTGTAATCATGTGAATAATGAGAGTGTCTCAATACTTAACTGGTTCCCCCAAAGTGGAAAGCGCACGGAGACTTTTGTTAGTTGAATCCACCAAATGTCGCAACGACTTACTAGACTCTTTTTCTATCTTCTCCAAATTAAATAAGGCTTGCATATGATTATTAACGAGAAGTCGCTTGTTGTCAAATCGTTCGCACAAAAATGACCAAGCATCACTGTAGTTGCTACTAGAAAAATCTAGGTTACTGATAACTAACTCAGCACTACCTTTTAGGGATCGCCTTAAATAATGAAACTTGCTAATATCGTCAAGTTAGTTACTATTGTGGATGAGAGACATAAAGGTGCCTTTAAATTCGAGCCAGTGATGATAATCACCGTCAAAGGGAGCTAAATCAATCTTAGGGAGTTTGACTAAATTTTGTTTCGTTGCCTGGACAGTGTTAGCCACACCGCCACTCGAATCAGAGCCCACCTGGATATCCTGGCGCTTCTTTCCGGCAGCTGCAGCCTCGTTGCTGCTATCTAACAATGCGCGCGACGCCGAAACTATGCCTTAGTACTGAACTTCGAACTGTTCACGTTCGGTGAACCTGCTTGCTGGATCCAAAGCCATCAACTCGAGCTCCATCTGTAACGCATCGAAATCATCGTAAAGGTAATCCATTTTTGATAAACGGCACGTTAACTCAGCAATTTGGGTGTTACTTAATGGCTGGCAAAGTTTGAGTTGGTTAAAGAATGTGGTAAACTGCGATAACTTTATTTTAACTATGCCGCGTTTTTTGACCACTTATTTCTCATCATTTGACATTAAATCACTGCACTTGGCGATAAAAATCAACAATTATACCACAATAATAAGTAACACGCAAGCAAGAACCGACCTTTAGCAATATAAGCGAAAGTTTTTACGACGAAGATCATTTAGCTGTGATTTCAAGCCGACAGTATTGTACGTGCACCGCGTCGATGTGATCGATACTATGGGAGCAGGTTTTGTGCGCTCGGCTGTTGCCGGCGGGCTCAGGCACTCAAGGTCAAGCGACTAGCAAAATACAGTTATATTAGCATAAATCACATTCGATGGATAAAGGCGATGTTCACAGCATACAGTATGAAATAGCTATGTACGCGTGTACATATGTATGTAACAGCTTGCGTGATAGCCGAGTCTCGTTTAATGAGGCTAATGAAAGCTATTTGCTACTGATATTTTAGGATATCCGAAAGTGTCTCTTCCGGGTGGGAGGTATACAGAGAGGCAATACTTTTATGACTGGGATATTTATGTGAGAGGAAAAAGGAACGGACTCACTGTACAACATGTATCCTGGAGATTTCGTTTCTTTCCTGGGCTACTCTGCTGTGCTGATACGTGGAGTAAAGTGCACGCGAGGAGGCGCGCGAGGGCGACACGATGTGATGTCTCGTGGCAGTGGGCGCGTGATGAATCCTTTTTACGTGACCGATAGGTCTACCTGGACGTTGGAAGTCGTCAGTGCAGGTTCCTCAGGGTGGCTTCCACGTGGTGTCTTCTCTGACGATTGTACTTTGCTTATTAATTGCAGACAGTTGTGGGCGGCAGCAATGCTTCGCAGATTTCCGCAGAAGGATATTCTTGTAGTTCTTGACTTGACTTGACAAGGCTTCCTGTAGATGTCGAGATTTGCTGACGTGCTCACTGCTGCGACTCAGTCGCTTCACTCTAAAGGGTTGAAGGACCATGTTCCGGGCAGAGCCCTGACTAGATAGTGTCTATTATCTTGAGCGAGATCTGCCTATTGGTTAGGTTGAAATGAAAGATAGTGGACTGTATACTGGTGATTATTAAAGGTTTCGAGAAGAGAGTCAAAAAGCCAATACAGTACGAGTTATTCAAGCAAGAGATGAAATGCAAGAGAGCTAAAGAATGAATGAAAAAGCTTTATATAATGCAATGAGTGAAAGATTTTGATTTGAATGATTGAATGAACTAATGAATGTAGTTACATTGATACAGATTAAAAGGTAGCATAATATGAAGCGCGCGGATATATAAACGTTGGTTTCTCAACACTCTGGGTTTTATAACGGTAAAGGTTGTTTTGTCAGATGTACAGGATAATGACTGTTTAATTCCACGCCTCAACCGAACGGCGTGGAATCTTGAGGGGCTGGGTTTTTGCCAGTACGGGAGAGAAAATCTTGATTGTCACTTTACCTTGTCGTCGTAGACCGGAAATCGAAAGCTCGATTCGAGGCAGGAATACGGGATAGGAGCACAAGTTTAGGTAGGATCGGGACATAATCTCACTATTCGCTGCCCGACGCTGTCGCCGGCGTGCTGCCTGCCGACACGAGGAGTCGCCGTCCGATACGACGATGTCCAATCACAACACGGATCACTCAACCGCTGACGCGAATCTACTTATTTCCCGACGATGTGGTAGATTAACACTCCGACCAGGCTCGACACCTGTATTAGACAATTGTTACACCGAAATACAATTAATGGCCCGACGCCTGAGCGGACATGTTTTTTTTCCCGACAAGAAAAGATAACCTCCAATTTTTCATCTCGTTGGTACGAGTGACAGCTGCGGTTCCGTTTCCGCTAGTGATGTCCCGATTACTCGCGATCGATCCGCGCAACAAAAAACCGGTGCGTTCCAAAGCATAAATATTAAACAGTCACCCGCCCGGACAGGCCCGAACCTGTCCCTAATCAATAGGAAGGCGAGAAAGTGTTGCGACCGCTCTCTTGAGGACCGAGTCCCCCACCTTGACTTCTGCTGATCGAGGCGTGCCATCCCGACCCGTGTACAAATTGACGATCCGTCCTCGTCTCCATCTCAATGATGGCAGGTTCGCATCCTTAATCAGCACCAAATCACCGACTTGAGGGGGGCTCGTCCGGTCAGTCCACTTAAGGCGCTGCTGCAAGATGTGCAAGTACTCAAGGGACCACCGTTTCCAAAAATCTTGAGCCATCTGCTGCAACATCTGCCACCTAGTTAACCGACTTAACTTAACATCACCGAATGGGTATTCTGGCAGGGCGTTAAGGGGCTGACCTATCAGGAAGTGACCCGGCGTCAACGCTTCCAAATAATTTGGATCCGAACTGAGCGGGCACAACGGACGCGAGTTCAGTGTCATTTCAATTTTACAGAACAGCGTCGCAAGCTCTTCAAAGCGTAGAGAGGTCTCACCGATGATCCTCGTCAGGTGCGACTTAGCCGATTTAACCGCAGCCTCAAAAATTCCTCCCCAATGAGGACATCCCGGCGGACTGAAAACCCATTCAATCCCTCGTCGGGAGCAAGCCGTACCGATGGCGTCCTGGTTACCGTTCAGGAATTGAGTGACCTCCTGCAGATATCGCCTGGCTCCGACAAAATTTGTGCCGTTGTCCGAACGGATTAATGTCGGGAGGCCCCTTCGTGAGACGAACCGATCTAGACATGCGATAAATGCCTCTGTAGTGAGGTCACTGACCACCTCCAAGTGGACTGCCTTCGTAGCCAAGCATACGAAGACGCACAGGTATGCCTTCACTAATCTGGCGTTCCGTAGCTGTGAAGACTTGACCATGAATGGTCCCGCGAAATCCGTTCCGACACCCGCAAAGGGCCGGATTTCGTTAACCCTATCCGAGGGCAAATCGCCCATCTGGGGCTGCATCGTAGCCGCCTTAGCCCGATAACAAGGCAGGCACCGAAATACGACGCTACGCACTAAGCGTCTTCCCGATAGAATCCAGAACTTGTGCTGGAGAAACGCCATCAAGGCGTGGCATCCGATATGCCCATTCCGAATGTGTCGATCCTGTATCAACAGTTCGACCAACTTCCCTTTCCTAGGGAGTAACAACAGGTGGCGAGCCGCATAAGGCAGGTTGGCATCCCGCAGCCGACCTCCTACCCTCAGCAATCCTTGAGGGTCAATAAACGGGTTGAGCCGAGCCACAGCTCCCTTCAGTTGGACGCGTCCGCGTCTCAGAATGTCCAATTCGGACTTAAAGTGCACCGTCTGCAGGTTCCGTACCAATGCGAACAACGCATGGTTCCGTTCCCGTGGTGTCAGGACCTGTGTCCGCACTCGTTGCGCCTCAGAATTCCGACAATTGCGCGCAAATTGGCAGATCCAGGCGGTCACATTGACCAGCTTGTCGAGCGAGCTGTACCGTTCCAGCAGGCTGAACTCCTCTTCCGGCTCTGGTTGCGTCGTACAGACACCGACTGTCAAGGCGCCGTGGACCCCACCACAAGGGATGTCCAACCAACTCCGGAGCGTGACACCCACGAGACGCACAGTCTGCTGGGTTCATTTCCCCTGGAACATGTCTCCAGATTAAGGGAACCTCCGAATTCAAAATCTGCGAAACCCGATTCGCCACAAAAATCTCCAGCTTGTGAACTGAAGCCTTCAGCCAGCATAACACGATCTGGCTGTCCGTCCAAGCGTAGACCGTATCTTCTAACGCTATTGACCCACGAAGAATCGTCATCGTGTGGTTGAGCAGACGAGTCAGGAGAGCCGCTCCCGAAAGCTCTAACTTGGGAATGGTCAGGCGAGTGCGCAACGGCGCAACCTTGCTCTTGGCCATGACCAACCGCACATCAACCTCCCCCGAGGAGTCGACCGTACGCAGATACACCGCAGCTCCGTAGCCCTTCTCCGAGGCATCGCAAAACCCATGCAGGGTGGCGGTGTATCGTTTGGTGGGGACCAACCTCCGTGGCAGTGAAATCCGATTGATGCCAGGGAGGGTCGAAAAGAACGAGTCCCACTCTGAGCTCAATGACCCGCCGATCGGGTCGTCCCATTTCAGCTCAGCAGATCACAATTGCTGCATAAAACACTTGAGCTGAAATGTTACCGGGGTGATCCACCCGTTTGGATCAAATGTCCTAGCCACTGTTGAAAGGACGTTCCGTTTCGTCCAGACCTTCGGGGAGTCCAACTCGACCCGATACGAAAACATGTCTGACACCGGCTGGTACTGGACGCCTAATACCGACAACATATTTGGATTTTCCAAATTTTCAAAAATGTGGTAGTCATTCGGAAGACCAGTCAGTAACTCTGGAGAGTTCGACATCCATTTCCGGAGCTCGTAACCTCCACCCCGTAAGAGCTCAACTAGCTCGTCCCGTCGAGCGAGCGCCTCCTCTACTGAATCTGCACCGGTACAGATATCGTCCACGTAGAGATCCTGCTCTAGGATCGCTGCTCTTCTAGGGAAGTTTAACCGTTCTCGATCCGCTAACTCCCGCAGAGTGAGAATCGCCAAATAAGGACTAGACCGTAGCCCGTACGTGTTGGTGTTCAGCTCGTACACCCTGATGGGCTGATCTGGGCTCTCTCGCCACAGTATCAGCTGATACCGTCTATCGTCAGGGTGAATGACCGTCTGTCTAAACATCATCCGGATGTCAGCTACAAATACAACATTGTGTCGACGGAACCGTGTGATAACATCCGCGATGTCATGATTCAACTTCGGCCCTGAATGCAAACACTGGTTCAGGTTCATGCCGTTATATGTTGATGCCGATCCATCGAACACTACCCGTATTTTGCCCTCCGGGGTCCTCAAGACCGCGTGATGGGGCAGGAAGCAGTGGTCTTCACGCTTCCAGTCGATACCCGAAACCGACATGTGGCCGAGCGACTCGTATTCCCGCATGAAGTCGACGTACTTCTGCCGGAAAATCCCGTCACGCTTCATGCGTCGTTCCATCGACAGAAGCCGCGTCTCGGCTGCATGGTGTGAATTGCCCAGCGGTGGGAGATCACTCCGGAATGGAAGACGTGTGAGAAATCGACCTGACCGAAGGCGACCAGTATTGTTCCGATAAAACTGTTCACACTCTTCTTCAACCGGGTCCAACCGGCGGACCGTAGGTGGTTCCTCCACCTCCCAAAACTTCTGTATCACCTCCGAGAGTACAGAACCGAATAAGGGACTACGAGTCGCTAGGCGTGGGGCAGCCGGCATGACCGGACCCTTTACCGCATGGCCCAGTCTGGTGTTGACCGAAACCAGACCAGTCGCCTGCAACACGTGGACACCTGGCACTAACAGGTATCCCAAGGCATCGACACCCAATAAAATGTCTACTGGGCCCGGAATATCGAACTCCGGGTCAGCCAGTGACAACCCAGCGACCAACTGTCACACCGAGGGCGACAACCGTACGTGAGGGTGTGAGCCCATCACATTAGGCATGACTAATGCCGTGACCGTCAGATTCACCGATGAATCCACCCGTGACGAGAGAGTAATCCGACATACTCCCTTAACGGAACCGACTTCCGTGTTCCCAATTCCCCGAATGGAATGTGGATACTCCCTTACCGAAATGCCCAACCATCTTACAAGGTTGCACGAGACTAAGCACCCCTGGGCCCCCGAGTCCAATAGTGCTCGTGCCACACAAGATTTGCCGTCCGAACTCCACGCTATCACCGAGGCGGTGGGGAGCATGACCGTCTGTGGAGTGGCGGCACCCTGTAAGTGGCCGGCGTGTCCCTAGCGGGAACCTCCGCGGGATCCGAACCCGCTGGGACCCCCGTCGGCCTGGTAACTCGGCTGCTGATATGCCACCGGTGGCATATCAGACCGTATGTACATCAGGGGGTCCCAACCCGCATAATAGGCCCCTCGCTGTCCCGGTACCCGACCATACCGGACTGTGAACGGTGTGCCCGGTGGCCACCGTGGATGGAGGGGGAAGAGCGGATCCAACCTGGGGCGCTCTAGGAATGGGGGCGACATCCGACTGTTCGCCTCCCTGTTCGCCTCCCAAAGCGACGGGCAGGGTGGCGCAGAAGGTAGTGGGCTCCCAGCCTTCGCGCCACTCATAGGTGCCATCTGACACCCGCCCGTAACACGCGGTGAGCCAGCGGCCCGAAGTCCTCGCTGACCCTGGACAGCGACGACCGAACCCCGGCTATCCCGCCTGTTACCTCCCGCGCTGCACCCTTCCCCTCGGGGGGGGGTCCCGTCCGCGGGTACCCCAGTCACCCCTTTGGTGACTCCCGTTGCCCGGAGGGGGACTGGGTCCGGCCCTGGTTGGGCCCTTTGACCGACCAACCTGAGTCCGGCCCTGGTGACCGTCCGAAGGGCCTGACCGGTTCAGGCACAACACTATGTGGTGCTTGCCACCGCAGCACTCACAGGGGGACGCGCGTGAGCACTCGCTCAGCGGGTGCGGCCCCAAACAACCGAAACACAATCCGTGGCGGAAGACTACCTACCTGCGGGCAGCTACCCCGAGCACCTTAAAGTTGGCGCAACTGGTCACCTCATGACCGGCACTGTCGCAGTGCATACAGCCGTCACCCGACGGCGCGGCATTCAAAACGCCAAATTGTTTTGACCGCCCACCCCCCCGTGGGGGCGGGAGGCGCGGCCCCTCCCGCATCCGCGCGGGTTGGCGCTGCACACTGGCCTCCGTATCCAATGTGTCGCATCGCCTGCATTCACCCTCCAAAAAATCCGTTAATTGGACGAGCGTGGGCAGTTCCGAGCTACTGCCCCCATGCAGCTGTTCAAACCGACTTTGAACAGCTGCAGGCAACCGTGACAAAACCATATACAACACGATATATGACCATTGGTCTACCGGCAGACCAAGGTTCTGAAGGGCCTTAGTGGCCACCAGCACTGGGTTGAGCACCTGTACCCGGATGTCAACATCCCGAGTTACTCTCGGGATGCTAAACAGCTTCCCCAGCTGGGCATCAACCAACCGCCGTTTGTTCTGGTAGCGGTCAAACAATATGGACCGGGCTATCTCGTAATTGCCTGCCGTGACCGTTAGGTGACCGACCAACTCCTTCGGTTCACCCCGCAGTGCCATCAATAGTTGGGCCAACTTGTAGGCGTTGTCCAGGTCGTCCCGACCGTGGACCAAACTATCGAACAAATTGATGAATGCCGGCCACTCATCAATTGCCCCACCGAAGGCCGGAATCTCCAGGTGTGGCAGCCGTCCAACAACACCCTTAGCGGGTCTCCGCTACCCTCCCCGCGGTCATTCCGTCGCGACCGCTTAATTTTCTCCGCGCGACGCTCGATGTCGCCCAAGCACTCCATCGCTTGGTCAGCATCCGCGCAGAGCTGCTTCACTGCAGCCACCGACAGCCCGAGGGCTTCAGCCTCCGCAGCCAGCCGACACACCTTCCCGACGCGTGTCATTGCGTCCTCCACACGCTTGAGCAGGACATCGTCCATGTCAGGTCGCTCCACATACTTGTGAGTATGGGCGAGCCATCTCATCTCCTCACGGACACCATACCGCAGTACCGTCAAGGGCGAAGGTGCCATGGTTACCGATTAAATTGTTTCTGGTCCTATGCTTCACTACCGAACTAAGCACAGCCAGAGACCAGCACTTGCCCGTCAGCGCTGGGCACAGAAAATAAAACTAAGTTGTAAAAACCAAGGCAACCACTAAAACAATTAAATCCTAAACAATATTTAATATGGTCGCCCTGTGGACATACACCTTATAAATATACACTCTAAATCAATTAGAGAATGCCACCATAAAACACAATACAAAAATAACCCACAAAACTTGATCATGAAAACAATACAAAATAATAAGTGGTGGGCTTCGAGACTATAAACCTAAACAATATAGCACCCTAAACCACACTGGATTCCGAAATCCAAGCTATTTTTAATATAATGAAGGTAGCTGTGACCTTCTAGAAGTGGCCCCTCCGATATGACCCACACTTCTGCTGAGGTCAGCAAAATCAGCTTATTGCCCCTTAAATAGCCTGACCCTGCTCTGTAAACCGAAATAACACTGCAGTACTATAGAACTCGACGTTCTACAGCAAGTAATACAATCTAGTTACTTCGCAGAATGACTGTTCAATCTTTTATGCGCACAAACAGTAGTTTCCGACTACAAATTTATAATAATTGTTAACTTAATTGACACTTATACTTTTACTAACCGAAAATGAACTTTAATTGTGGTATACCTACCACAGACTCATTGCCGACTTGCCGGCCAATCTGAGATATTCTTTTCTCCCAACTACAATGTGGCAACAACCCTACAACCGTCCGTGAATCGGTGATTTCCCACTAGGAAACCGCGCCTGCTACCAAAATGTTTAATTCCACGCCTCAACCGAACGGCGTGGAATCTTGAGGGGCTGGGTTTTTGCCAGCACGGGAGAGAAAATCTTGATTGTCACTTTACCTTGTCGTCGTAGACCGGAAATCGAAAGCTCGATTCGAGGCAGGAATACGGGATAGGAGCACAAGTTTGGGTAGGATCGGGACTGAATCTCACTATTCGCTGCCCGACGCTGTCGCCGGCGTGCTGCTTGCCGACACGAGGAGTCGCCGTCCGATACGACGATGTCCAATCACAACACGGATCACTCAACCGCTGACGCGAATCTACTTATTTCCCGACGATGAGGTAGATTAACACTCCGACCAGGATCGACACCTGTATTAGACAATTGTTACACCGAAATACAATCAATGGCCCGACGCCTGAGCAGACATGTTTTTTTCCCGACAAGAAAAGATAACCTCCAATTTTTCATCTCGTTGGTACGAATGACAGCTGCGGTTCCGTTTCCGCTAGTGATGTCCCGATTACTCGCGATCGATCCGCGCAACAAAAAACCGGTGCGTTCCGAAGCATAAATATTAAACAATGACCTATATTTTGTATGTCATCAAGCAGGGTGGTCGTCTTTTAATAGGATGTGATTGGATGAAGGCAATGAAGATAAAACAAATTAACCTACATGAAATTACGGAGGATCAATTTGTGAGCCAGCTATCTGTGGAATTTCCTGAGGTGTTTTCAGACAAAGTAGGTACTTGTAAAAAATCGATTCGACTACAGCTCACAGATGAGTCACCGGTGTATGTTCGTGCGCGGCCCGTGCCGATTGCGTTAAAGGCTCCTGTGGAACGGGAACTTGCAAATTTAGAGAGGGGTGGCACTATATATCGTGTAGACCATTCGGACTATGGGACCCCGATAGAACCCGTCGTTAAAGAGAACGGAGACATCCGTATTTGTGGAGTAAGAGAGTAAGAGAACCCCTTATTCAAAGTCATCATGGCTCTTTATCGGAATCTCATTTAGGGATATTTAAACATGTAAAAAAACTATCTTTCATCAGGGATGTTCAAAGATGTGGCTACAGTTATTTCTGCTTGCGAAATATGTCTTGCTTATAAACACTAATCATTATCCTTATGGTTCAATGGGTAAACCAAAGATTTGCTCCAGACCTTTTCAATACATATCTCTAGATCTAATCGGTCCCTTACCGATGACTAGGAAACGCAATCAACACATTCTAGTTGTGAACTATTGTTTCTCAAAATATTCTCAATTTTTTCCTATTAAAAAAGCCTCTAATATTATGTTCTACTTAGAAAATTTTGTTTTTCTTGTCCATGGCATCCCTCAAACAATTTTGATGGATAATGGCGCTCAATTTCAATCAAGAGAATTTCATAACCATATAAGAAAACATGAGATTCCCTTAGCCTTAGCTTCTCTAGTTGACGAATATCACAGAAGTTGGGATACCCATTTACCAAATATTCAGGCTGCCATGAACAATTTTGTAAATGCTGTTACAGGTTTTACCCCTTCATTCTAAATTTTTGGCCTTGAACAGATTTGAGAGAAGGTTGAGCCAGAAGTAGCCGGGCTTCTGGCTCAATCTTCTCTAAAAGCTGTAATCTCGATGAAATAGTATTTTTGCCGAGAGAGAGATATATGCAAATAATATCGGATTACTCTGGTCTATTTACGATAAAGTTCAAGTTTATCTACATGTGGCTCATACAAAAAATGCAGCCCGCTTTGACTTGACTCATGACTTTAAAGAATTCCACGTTGGTGTCACTGTATGGCATAACAATTACGTCCTTAGCGATGCAGGCAGTTCCTTCACTGCCCAACTCGCTCCTAGTTTTAAAATGTAAAATAATACAAAAAATATCCCCTTTAGTGTATATAATCGAAAATCCAAATGGTACTGGAAGCCGTTGGCATCCTTGTGTATACTTACAGAGTTGTGGACTGTTCCACAAAACTTAACTCTGTTACTGTTAATAGCCTGGTTCTAAGAATCCGAGCGGGTGACGACTATTTGAAAGCCTACGTCAGGAGAGTGTGACTCAATAGTGCCGTCTCTGGAGTTTGTGTCATAGAATGTGAACCCTACCCCAACCACTGGTTGCGTGATGTATGAAAGATGATATTTGTTAGATAGTATGCATGTGGAGAGATGGTCACTTAATAGGAATTGTCCCTTGAACATCAGCACAAGTTTTATGTAAATTAGGATGTACAAACTGTACTTATAAAAAAAAACGAAGCAAAATATTTTTTTCTCGGGGTTTTTGGGGTAATGTAGGGTTTTCGCTTCAATAACCGCTGTACCGTAAAATGACTCAGCAAATTCAGATAGGGTTTGAAAATTGGAGTGATATCCTCTTCACGTTTTACAGGACCTGAACCTTGCACTCAAGTAATGTCGTCTGATAAAATAGTCCAGTCTTGTAAAGGACCCATGTAATGGACTTGATTTCCAGATAATAATAATAATAATAATAATAATAATAATAATAATAATAATAATAATAATAATAATAATAATAATAATAATATTTACACACATTGATCTAGCCCCAAACTAGGATTCCCTGTATGTTGGGTACTAGACAACGATACACATACTTATATAGATAAATACTATACTTAGATAGATAAACAACCATGACTAGGGTACAAACATCCGTTCTCATCAAACAAATATTTGCCCCCACCGGGACTCGAACCCGGGACCCTTGGCTTCGAAGGCAGGGTTACTGCCGATTTGTAGGAAAAACATAGGATTTTTTTATTGTTTACATTTTTGACAGCATCACTTTTTAACAATATGCTATTTGATCAAATTTTTTTCATACGCTTCATATAGTCTTTATCTATGGTTCTTGCTTTAATATGTAGAGCACTCCATAATCAAGACATTAACTTTTTCTACATCAAACTTATCAGAGAAATCAGTTATAATAGCAGTACCATCCATTCAACAAACTCCAGGTCCCTTATTCCCGATTGAAAGAGGCGTGAAGCTGGGCGATTCTCTCTCCCCTAAACTTTTCATTATCGTGATGGAAGAAGTTTTCAAGAAACTAGAGCCAGATTGGGAGAGTGTGGGTATAGACGTCGGAGACGAGAAGCTCGCGAACCTTCGCTTCGCCGACGATATAGTCCTGTTTCTAATACGGCTTCTGAGCTACAATCTATGCTGCAAAAACTCAGCCAAGCAAGCAACTCGGGGTTGGACTTAGCATGAATATGTCGAAGACCAAGGTCATGTGTAACAACAAGGAGCATAAGGTAGACGTGGATGGGATCAGAATTGCATATGTCCAGGAATATATCTATCTAGCCCAAATAGTCTCTTTCCAGGCTCGACAAGACAAGGAAGTCGAAAGACGTGTCGAAAATGCCTGGAAGAGCTTTTGGTCTATGAAGCTGAAAAGAGCCCATAAAGGGAGAATATCTGTTGTCCGTCAAACGCAAGCTCATGGACATATGCATTCTCCCCTCCCTTACCTACGGAGCCCAAACCTGGTCTGTGACTGACGCACAAAGGTTGCACTCGGGGTTTGCCAAAGAAACATGGAGCGCAGCATCCGGCTAAGTCCGGCTCTTAGACAGAGTCCGGAATACGGAGTTGCGCTCAAAAACCAGAATAATAGTTGTAGCTCAGAAGGCGGCCCAATTGAAGTGGGACTGAGCCGGCCACGTTGCTCGAATTCACCCGGACCGATGGTCCAAAAGAGTCACGTAATGGGCTCCCGGTGTAAAGAGAAAGCGTGGCCGACCCAGGAAAAAATGGAGTGACGAATTAGGTCTCTGGGACAAAAACTTATGGGAGACCACTCAAGACCGCCAGGAGTGGAAGAAGGGGAGAGAGGCCTTTGCCCAGCAGTGGGGCATAAGAAGGTTTTCGGCTTGCATAGTAGACATACAAACTTCGGGAGGAGGATTAAGAGTGTCTATTTTTGAGAGAGCATCACTCGCTTAGGTCGCAACGCAACTTTGAATATCTGTAATAACTAAATCTTAATATTTGCTGTTTATATTGCGGATGTAATTTTTCTGAGTGAAATCATTCAGGGACATAAAGCCTGTTAGGAGTTCTCTTTGTACGGCATCGATGGCTGATCTTCCTGTGAGTTAGTTTCGGTTGTGATCCATTCGATGCTACTAAGGTTGAGGTCGCCTATAATGCAGGTTTTGAAGTCATGAATTTCCGAGTGGCCGTTGCAGTTGGCCAGGAAGGTGTCCAGTAGCTTCTTTTTTACAGGCGATGGAAGATGTACAACACAACGTGTTGAAACGTTTATAGTATCCGTATCCCACAGATCTTCACAAGTGCTGTCCCAATGTGTCATTTGCTCTAAGATTTTAGATACCGCTATTAAAACTTCCCCACCGTCTGATTTATTACTAGTAATAAATGGTCACCATACCATGGTCTCTATCTCTTCTGTATACATCTATCTATTATCAAACAGCTCGTTGCTGAGAACGCCATCGTTAGGTCACGTCTCTGTTAGTATTATAATGTCATAACTACAACATGATAAATTTCGAAAAAAGACATTAGTTTTGGATTTAAGTCCGCGATTATTTTGGTAATATATAGTTAGCTCGGTGATAATTAGACATCAATACACACTCGCTAGAGTTTTAGCAGTAAAGATTCGATATAATAAAATAAAAAATATGATAGCTTTTGGAGTGTCCATGTCCTTGACAAGAATGTAGGTAGAGTCGTAGTTTTACGCATGAATGTGCAGCCGTATCTAACCCACACAAATTTGTAGCCCAATTGCTTGCTCTTGGCTGCGGGGTGGAGAGCTCTATTAGCAGCTAATAGGTGTTCCGCCACGAAGATGCTTTTTCGAAGACCTTTTCTCCTGCCATGCCGATGTGAGAGGTTTATTATTAGGTGCTATTTGGATTTGCTTTATTGTATTTGATTACAGCAGCAAGGATGTCATCACGGATCCTGGAGGAAGCCAACTGGATGATATAGAGCGTGGACGGGGGTTGGTATGGTCAGCTTTGGCTACAAGGGTGCTATGAAGGATATAAGAAGGATATACTCGCAATTTGGTTTTCGTCCAGGCCATTTTCGCTGTCCGCCAAATATAGGAGAAAAGCAGAGAACAAGATCAACAACTGTTTCTCTGTTTCGTGGACCTGGAAAAGGCCTTTGACTGCATTCCACGAAAAGCTCTATGTATTATTAAGGAAGATCGGCTGTCTCGATAAATTCGTAAGGTTGATACGGCTACTACATTCCGGAATGAAGTGTTGTATAACAGCAAACTACGAATGAGTTCTTCACAGTTTCCTGCGGGGTAAAACAAGGATGCGTGTTGGCACTAACACTGTTCGCTCTCTACTTTGTCGTCTAAGAAGTCGTCAAAAAACCCTACCAGATTTGCCAAAGGGGATCCAAATTTGCTTCCGTACGGACGGGCAGCTTTTTAACCTGGCAAGACTTAAAGCCCGCACCAAATTCACACTTGGCATGATCACAGATATAATGATGACCTGTGCTTCGTGTCAGCAATAGCAGACGTCCAACAACTGCTCGTCAGCAAACTTAATGATGCCTGTCAGCATTATGAAGAAGCATATTAAGAAGGCAGAGGAGCATGGAGCACCATCCTGGCCGACAACAACCTTAAATAAGTGTCTGGATTTCTGTACGTGGGTAGCACGATTTCCTTTACATACGATCTGGAACTATACATTCACTGTAGAATCGGTGCAGCCTCCGCGGTATTTGGGATACTGCGAAAAAGGTATTTCGCTCACACAACATCAAGCTTCATACAAAAATAGCTGTTTAACTCGCTATCATTCTCCCGAATGTACTGTATGCTTCCGAAACCTAGTGTCTGTACCGCAAGCACATCCGTACACTGGAGAAATTTCACCTGAAATGTCTACGAGATATATTGAATATCAAGTGGTCTGACAGAGTCAGGAATACGGAATTGCTTAATCGCTGCAATGTGTGTGGGATAGGGGCGTACCTGATGAGAAGGCAGCTGCGATAGTGCGTACACCTACGACGAAGCTGGAAAATAGATTGGCCAAGCGCATTTTATATTCTGAGTTGGAGGACGGGAAACGAAATGTAAGCGCTAGCCGCTTCTTAAGATTCAAGGATGTCATCAAATGACACATGAAAAAATGCGAAATTAATCCAATCAGATGGAAAGAGCAGGCAGACAACAGTCCGGAATGGAGACTGAATGTTCAGCAGAAGGTGTTACAGTTCAATAATAATACTCGTTTATTGTCAGGTGTACACCCATAGAAAAACACACGTTACAAAACAAAATATAAAAATAAATAAATGATGCAAAAGCAAATTACAATAGAGAAATGATGCGATAGCAATCAATCAACATAATAATGAAATAATAATACCTATAAAATAATAAAACTATGTTACTTCCTATTCCCAGAGTGGTGCACAGTGTTCCAATATTGGAAAAAAGGCCCGCTGGTGCTATCCATAATACAGGCTACCGTTGTTCGAGTCCCGCAGCCGGTCCCAGAATGCCGCGATACGCGATCTGATAATGGCGTAGAAGTCTGGGACCTTGGCGTCCGAAAACATTGTCGAGGCACTACAAAATCTCGTATGTCACATTAGAATACGAAATGCATCGTCGTACTGAATCCGCAAGGTATTATAGGCGCGTTTGGTGTAATCTAGCCAGAGCTGGCTGGTATAAAAGCTCTGGCAGAACGCCTTAAAAAGTACAATTTTTACTTTAAAAAAAAGATAAAATATTGCTGACGTGATCACCATCCAGATTCCCCCGTCCCCCCTTACACTAATAACAAGCTAAGCAATGATCCTCCCCCAACCACACTTTGGTGCTTACGTAATAGGTACTTGAATGACCCCTGAGCTTGTCGGCGACTTGCTGTCAACTGTCTAGTCTAGACGCTTGTTGCCGACGACGATCTCCGACCGCCGAAATGGCGCGCGATTCTCACCTTATGGCACAGTCGTACCGTACGTTTTACCGTAATTTCGATGCAGTTGACAACATTGGTTGGGTGTGAGCTTGTTGTTGTGTGCCGTGTAGCCGCCGCTTGTCGGCGACTTGCTGGCAGCGCCGCCAGTATGTTGCCTGCCAAGTGGCAGGTCCTTTATCTAGGAAAACAGACTGGGGGGAAAGCGGCTCAACGGAGTAAGAGAGATGCATGCGTGGGCGAGAGAGTGAGATGGTTGCCTAGCTCAGAGTGGCTCGGACACCGGGAAGCCCCAGATAGCTATATGAACTAACATGGGGACTATTCGCGAGATTCGTTTATCCCCTCCCCCTTTAAACCTCTCGGATTGAGGTTAGAGCCCCCCTAAAGGACCCAAATATAGAGTAAGTAGTTTAGGATTAGGATAGGTTTAAAAATTATATAACCACCTCATAGTAGCGGGTGCTATCTGCTCCCCTAACATGCCGCTATCATGCCCGCTGACTATGAGCTGATGTCCGCTCGTAAAATCGGGTAAGCAGGCAAACTCCTCGCATATATATCATATACACATATATATCGCCCAAAAGGGCAAATTGCGGGTAGAAACCCTTCAGCATATACCGAAGCCATGGCTCACAGTAAAGTCTTAGACAGATAACTGTAAACACAAAGGGCTTGTTTTTAGTCCGTATACCACACGAGCTGATGCCCGCTCAATATGTGGGGACCCGGACATAGCAGGGAGGTCTGACTCCTGGGCAAGGGTAATTCCTTTTTTTTTCCCCTCCAACAAAAAAAAAGAGGAGACTCGGGATTCGCTGCGCTCGCTCCATTTAGTATTCACCTGTGCTGCCGCAGTGCTTTGCACTTAATTATTTCTTCATTCAATGAAGGTTCTAAATCAACCATGGTTGATCGGTTGGTGGAGTAATCGATTCTGCGATGTTCCCACGATGTCACTATCGATTTGATGTTGAGTGATTATGTTTTAAAAGTCAAGTGGAATTTATCTATTTTTGTGTAGGTATTAGCCTGTCTTTCCGTATGCAAGAAATTGTGACACGATGTTTGAATTAATTTTGTAAGCAGGGAATGATTCGACCTACTTTTGTTGACAAAGTCTGTGACGCTGCGGGTGTGACTCTGCCTACAATGCGAGAGGTCACGGGCTCGATCCCCAGCCGGGGACAAAGAAAATTAGATGTTTTTAAATGGGATACAAATTAAAATATTTTCAAAACAAATATACCTAAACTCATCAAAATAATTGAACATTTTGTAGTGAACATCATCCCAAAAGAAGATTACAGTCGATGATTGATGATCGAAGATGCTTGCCTGACGGACCCACACGCTTGCCTGACGGACCCACACATGTCAACGTCTCCAAAATTCAAAAATTCAAAATTCAAAAAGATTTTATTTTCATAAGAAACACATAGGTAACATTTGGAGAATGTCAAATCTTAAACTAGTTCATGTATAAAGTACAGGGAAATATAGAACTCAATTTGAATTCCGTCACCTCAATGTTTTAGATGCTGGAGGAAAAGAGGCGACTAGAAACCTCCAGCTTTATACGTTATTTTTTACAGAATTGGAGCAAACACCTTCCCAAGCTTTCTTGTCTTCTACATAATCTGATATTTTTTAGTAAGCTTTTTTACATAAGTGATTTTTAACAACATTTTTAAATTTATTTACAGACAGTTCTTGTACATAACTCAGTTGGTATTTTGTTGTAAAAGCGAATACATTGCCCTTTAAAAGATTTATTTAATCGTATGGCTTAAATGAATGAATAGGCTACAGGGGAATATTCAATGTGGTAAGCCAGTTGGCCGCGTAAGGAGGATGGTCAAACAGATCTAGGGGGTGTCCATTGTAAGCTGTCAAAGGGCAGCGCTGAATGATGTGCTCCATGGTTTGTATTTCTACCCCGCACTCACACACGGCACTATCTCTCTAACCCCACTTACCCAGTCCGGAGTCTGTTCAGGCGGCACCATTGGTTGCGCGGTAAGCCGAAACCCGGTAACTTGGACATAGGGTCTAAGTCGTTCACGGTCGTTCCAACAGTAGCTTGGCTCCACTCTGACTTCCAGCTCTCGGAGAGGTCGTACTGGGGTGAGTTTTTTGCTGTAGTGTAAGGTGGGTTTCGAGACTTGAGCCGGTGCGGGGGTGGTCTGCAGAAGTAGTCGTGTGCAGGCAGACTGGGCTGGGCTCGTATCTTATCAGTTTCTCTGTTCAGTGCCTGTCTTCTACGGAGGTGTGGAGGGGCGATGTGACTCAGGACGGGCAGCCAATGAGTAGGAGTCGATTTAACGGTACCGGAGATACAGCGCATGGTGTCATTTAGCTTGGCGTCCAGTTTGTCTACATGGGCACTGTTCAGCCAGACCGGGGCACCATACTCGGCAGCGGAGTAGACCAGGGATATTCCGGATGTACGCAGGCAGTCGGCGGTTGCACCCCACGATGTACCGCAGAGTTTATGTATAATGTTATTTCTGGTTGCAACCTTTTGTGATAACTTCGAAAGGTGCTCCCTATAAGTCAGGGACCTATCGAGGGTGACTCCAAGATACTTTGGGCAGGGGCTGTACTTAAGAATCTGGCCGTTGAAAGGGATTTGTGGTTTATAGTTTGCCGCCTTATTGTTTAGATAGAAGCATGACACCTCCGACTTGCTTGCACTGGGAATTAGGCGCCAGGATTTCAGGTCTCTCCCATTATTTCCAGGTCGGTAGCCAAGACCGATTCTCCCATGCTGAAATCTCTGCTCTGCGTGACGAGTGCGGTCTCATCGGTCTATATAAATTTAATACCCTTAGTTTGAGGGAATTCTTGGATATAGAGGTTAAAGAGTTGAGGGGCCAGCACTGAACCTTGTGGTAGTCCGTCGTTTAGTATTCTAGTGCGGCTTTTAGCGTTTCCTAGGTGGACTTTGAATTGGCGTTCGGTCAGCATGCTTGAGATAAGGTTTGCTATCTCTCTACTTGGAATTGCGGTTAGGATTTTGTAGACGAGGCCTTGTCTCCAGACAGTGTCGTAGGCTGCCGTTAGGTCTATGAAAACCGCGGTGGACTTAAGCTGCTTTTGAAAACCGGACTCCATATAGCTGGTGAGGGATAGGACCTGGTCTGTGCAGTTTCTACCTCTTCGAAAGCCGGCTTGCTCTGGCGGAGTGACTGCTTCAATGTATGGTTCAATTCTGCCAAGCAGGACTCTTTCCAGCAGTTTGTAGACGCAACTGAGAAGTGCTATGGGACGGTAGTTTTCCGGCAATTGTTCTGTTTTTCCAGGTTTGAGTGTTGCTATTACTTTAGCTATCTTAAATTGTTTGGGGAGTATATTGTATGCTAGAATATCAGAGAACAGGGCGGTAGTCCAGCTTACTGCGGCATGTCCCATGTGTTTGAGGAATTCATTGAAGATCTTCTCAGGCCCGGGAGCCTTGTTATTTTTCAGGAGCTTGATTCCGTTGATTACTTCGCCTATCCCGAAAGGTCTGGAGAGGTGTGGGTTTGAGGGTGCACACTCTTTGAGGCTCTTAAGACTCCTTTTGATCTTTTTGGTGAAAATCTTATCGCGTTTGGCTCGGGTTACCTGAACCATTCGAGCTGCTATGGCGTCGGGTCTTGCGCCTTTGCACACATTCTGCGTGTGGTGTTAGCCTGTTAGGCTATTCAACGTTTTCCAGGCTTAGCGACTAGATTTTCTGTAGTCCATTTGTTCTACCACAGTCTTCCACTTCTCTTTTCTGTGGGATTCGAGAGCCTGGAGTAGTTGTGCACCTTTATTGTGGTCTCCTGTGTTTTTGTACTCCCTATATAGGTCTTCGCTTTCGGCATTCCAACCTGGGATATATTCTTTCCTAAAGCCTCTGGCTATGGTTTTCTTGGCTGTTCGGATGATTATGTTGATAAATTTGTCGTAGTTTGCGACGGTCGGCTCAAGGTCCGCGGATAGTAGGTCTGAGTCGAGCTTCTCCTTGAATCCCTCCCAGTCAGCTTGGTTGAAATTCCACCTTGGCAGAGGCATCGAGTTAGACAGCATGATTTTCAGGCCAACGTCCAGTATGACAGGTCTGTGTTGGCTATTAGGGAAGACAGGCAGGACTAGACGGGTTGAAGGTAGGGGTTGGTCTAGAGAGTCTTTCGATACGAATGTGAGGTCGGGATTATAGTCTTTGTTCCACCTCGCTGAATGGAAGGTACCCATATCTTTGGCGTCAAACACTAGGTGAAGGTCGAGGTGTTCCGCCCATTGCACCAGCTGTTCCCCGTTTTCGTCTGTCTTCTGATAACGCCAGTTAGTGTGATGGCTATTGAAATCACCCATGTAAACACAGGGGTGGGTGTGCTGTGGTGGACTTGACTGAGGCCACTTGGCGTTAGGTGGTTTGTAGACATTTATAAGGGTCAAGTCGTCGACTTTTATAGTAATGGTAAAAATCTGGTTGTTATCATTTGCATTTATAAGTTGGACACCGCTGAGGGAGGATTTCGCGTATGTGGCTATGCCGTATTGGCGGTGATGGAGAGCCTTTACTAAATAATATCCCGGGAGCTGGCCCCTCCTGTCGAGATCTGGCGTGTCTTTAGTATGTGTTTCCTGAATGTGTACGATGTCAATCTTTTGGTCGTTTAATGTCCTAATTAAGAAGTCACATTTTGAGGTGCTTATGCCTTCTATGTTCAGCTGCAGCATGCGGACGGATGGTCCAACATTCTTGGTCGTTGGGCTCTGAGAAGAGCCTTTTAAATTTGTAGTAACCATTTTAAGGTTATGATATCTTCTTAGTGTAGCCTATTTGCCTATGGTTTCCAGTTCGTTTAGCACCACCCGGGGGACACGTGCAGGGTTTCGGTGGGTACACGCCTGCGGACGCGAACTAGAATCGTCCCCCTTTAAAAGATATATTAACCTCCATAGAGCTCCATAGAGCCTAGTAGTAGGTATAGCTAGTTTATTCCTATTTCTAGTGTTGACATTGCGCCTGTCGCTATTCTTAGGAAATTTATCAATATTTTTGTGGACGTACATTAGGTTTTCATAAATATACTGACACGGCACTGTCATAATGTTAATTTCCTTAAATTTACAACGCAGTGACTCTCTGGGACCCACATTGTAGATTGCACGAACAGCTCTCTTTTGCAGCACAAATATTATGTTAATGTCTGCAGCGTTCCCCCACAGCAGTATGCCGTAAGACATAATGCTATGGAAGTAGCTGAAGTAAACTAGTCTAGCTATTTCCACGTCCGTAAAAAGACGGATTTTTTTGACTGCACAAACTGCGGAACTGAGTTTTTTCGATAGCTTATCTATGTGTGGGCCCCACTGAAACTTATTATCTAAGGTAATTCCTAGGAATACCGGCTTTCTACAATTTCTAAATTTTCACCTTTAACATTAACATTAGCCGAGACTTGCTTAACATTGGGGAGTATAAACCGAATACATTTAGTTTTGTTATTGTTCAGTAAAAGATTATTGGCACTAAACCAATTGACTACCTTTGAGATTGCATTATTCATATCGTCAAAGTTCAAACTGCGTCGTTTCATTTTGAACAAAAGTGAAGTCAAAGTCAAAGTCATCTGCAAACAGTACAATCTCATGATTATCTCTGACAAGATGTGGCAGGTCATTAATATAAACCAAAAACAGGAATGGCCCGAGTATGGAACCCTGCGGTACACCCATAGTAACAACAGACCCTGGAGATCGTTTTCCATTAATGTCAACTCTCTGTATCCTGTCATTTAGATAAGAAGAGAGAAGATCTAAAGAGTTATCCCCAATTCCATAGTGATGTAATTTCCTGATCAATGTCCCATGGTTAACGCAATCAAAAGCCTTAGACAAATCGCAAAATACTCCTAGAGCATCATACGACTCCTCCCAGGCATCATATATATGTGATATTAACTCAATACCGGCATCAGTAGTTGATTTGCCTTGTTTAAAACCAAATTGTTTACAGTGGAGCATGTTGTTGGTGTTGAAATGTGTAAGAAGTTGATTTAAAATTACTTTATCAAAAACTTTACTAAATGTAGCCAATACCGATATCGGTCTAAAGTTAGAAGGATCAGATGTACTACTTGATTTAAACAAAGGTACTATTTTACTGTGTTTCATTAAATCAGGAAACACGCCAGATTCAATAGATGCATTAAATATGAAAGCTAAATCAAGTGCAATAACATTTATTAGGGGCTTCACAACATGAACAGAAATATCCCAGAGGTCTGCAGTTTTCTTAACATTTATTGATTTAAAGGCTTTAATAATATCTTTAACATCTACATAATTAAACGAGAATTGATTTTCACATCTAGGTACATAGTCTTTTAGCAAAGATTCAGCGACTACTTTGGAAGAGTCTAAAGAATTTGTAGTAGAGATTGGGATGTGAGATAAAAAAAAATCAAACGCTTTAGCTACATCAATATCATTTTTGAAAGTAATATCATTAATTTTTAATTCATATTCATTGTATTTAATACTGACCTTTCCGTCTCACTTTTAATTATATCGCAAGTTGATTTAATTTTGTTATCACTTTTTCTTATTTTAGATCTGATAAAATTTGATTTTGCAATTTGACAAACTTTTCTAAAGATTTTTGAGTACTTTTTTACTTTATCCATGAACTGTTCTCTATGATTCCATTGTTTTTCACTATATAATTCATATAAATTTTGTCTACTTTTAAGTATACCTACTGTGGCCCACTTACTAAAGTTAAGTTTGTCTGAGACCACAATCGATCTGGTAGTAAATACTGCATTGAACGCATTGCTGAATTTGTAAAAAAAAATACAATATGACTCATTAAGGTTATTATTAGAGTAATGGTAGGTAGTTTGCTATCCCAATTCAATTTAAACCTTTCAAACCGATTTGCAGTCACAGGTATGTATTGTATCTTTCTTGTAAAACTTTTTTTAAGTTGAATTTCTAGTCTAATGTATTGACCTAAATGGTCTGACTTTAAATTACTTATATTTTTTTTAAGTACAATTTTTTCATTTTAAGCAAATATAATATTATCTATACAATTTGCTGAGGTTTCAGTCATTCGAGTAGGTTCCTTGAAGAGTGACTTTAAGTTCTGAGAATTAAATAAGTTAGTTAGTCTCGTACTAAGGGAGTAAGTTTCTAATAAATTTACATTGAAGTCTCCATATATCATAAGAGTTTTATTAGATTTTGATACTTTAAATAATATGTCATCCATGACTTTTTCAAAAACATCAAATGAACCTGATGGTGAGCTGTAAACGCTTATTACAATTATGCGCTCCAATTCAACACATGCTACTTCAATGTGGCTTTCAACTGACAGACATACTATGTCATTACGATTTTTGACCTTTAAGTGTTTATTTAGAAATATTAGAGAGCCTCCTCGAACAGCATGTGATCTGCAAAAAGAACTACCAACCTGGTGGTTACTGGAATTGAACATGAGCTCATGGCTTTTTAGCCAATGTACTGTTAGACATAAAATATCAATATTAAAAGAGTTCATGTACGTTTCCAACTCTAATGATTTACTGCTAATACCTTGAATATTTTGGTGGACCAGATTAGTAAACTTTGCATTTATTTTACAATTTTGAGTTTTTCTGTTTTTAATGTACTTTATTAATATTATTTGACGGGCTAGAGACCTTAGAGTAAATATGTATCTAGAGACTTCCTCTATTGTCGTTGTATCTAATTTAAATGTCTTGGAAAAGCTTCCAAGGTTTTGTTTGAAACATCAGTATAATGCTCAATAGAGGCATTATGTATAGCCAAATTTTTGGCTGTTATATTAAAATAATAGGACAGCGAATTTGCTAGTTGTCTATTGTAATAACTAGGAAGGTAATATTTACCTTTAGTCAAATAATATTTATTTCTACTAACAAAATTGTTAGTATCCATTACATGTATATTATTCTTGCATGATATAGTATGCTAGGTCATATTCAGCTCCCGGCATGCCTCCGGGTGACCGAAAGGCATGGTGGGGATTGAAGACCATGGTGATCTAGAAGGACCCATTCCCCATGGGACCAAGCGCGTCGCAGGTTGCGGATGGCGAATGGCCCCCCAATCGGAGGACCAGCTGTGTTCCATGAGCCGCGGACAAGGGGAGCCCATCTGACCTCCTCTAGGTATGACGATCGGCGTTTCAGTGTTCTCCGGCGCGAACACTCTAAAGTAAGGGCGTAAGGCAGCCCATCCGGCCTCCTTCAGATGGACAACGATTGGCGTTGAAAATAAAGTGTATGGTACGTGCGCACTCTAAAAAATCGCGACCTGCAGGCGGTAGGTGCACAGCGTGCGCAGTACCGCACCGGTTTACCAGCCGGACAACGCCTACTCGTCAGCACCGGTACCCATATCGTTGCGGGCGGCTAACGTAATGCAAACTTGGAAGATGTGGCCCGAAACCATGGAAGCAAATATGGAAGATCTAATACCCCAGGAGGGTTCCTGTTCTACCAGACAAGGGAATACCTCCCTGCGGGAGGAACCAGGACCCCCCCCCCCCGCATGTTCTCGGTGGGTTTTCTGGGGGCCACCAACCTATTTGCTCGCGTGGTGACACGCGCTCGCCTCGGAGGGTAAACGAGCATAAAAATAAGAGGCACGATAGAAATGGTGCCTCAAAGGCAAAGAAGAGGAAGCAGCGCCTCGCAGAGGAGCTAGCGATAGTTGCGGCCATACGTCGTATGGCCACGGAGGCCTCTAACATCAACATCATACGCGGAACTGTGGCGCAGGCTCACACCGATCCCAATATGGGATCGCGTGCGGGACAGCACCACCACAACACACACGTAACTGTGGTGCAGGCTCACACCGCCCCCCATAGGGGACAGCGTCCAGGACAGCACCACAACACCAAAGGGTTAGGAAGCCAGGCTCACAACGCTCCCTTTATGAGACCGCGTGCGGGACAGCACCACCCCTTAAATCAAGCCACATCACGGCGAAATAAATTCTCGCAGCAACCAGCCCAAGAGGAGGGGCAGGTACCTGCGGTAAAAGAAAAAACAATTGGGGAAAGCGCAATCTCGGGCCCTCCCCCGCCTGCCCATCCACCACCTCGGCGCCGTAAGGGCAAAGGGGCGGGGAAGGGCAGATTGGGGGGGTCATCAGAGCAAGTACTCGGGGCAAGCTCTGTGGCCGGGACAAGCAGACCCCAAAGAAAAAGAATGAGTTCTGATGACCTGATGTCGCCTAACGGGGAGTTGATGAGGGGACCTCAGACCTCAGACAAAACACGGATGTGGCTACATCTAGGCTAGTATATTTTAGTTACTGTCATAGTGTCATGTCCTATGGTATCTTGTTGTGGGGGAAAGCAGCGGATATTCAAACTATTTTTATTTTACAGAAAAGAGCTATTCGAGCAATTTATAATTTAAACGCACAGACTCCTTTATAGAGCTTTTTAGAGAAATTGACATACTAACTGTAGCTAGTCAATTTATTTTCGAAAATATAATGTATGTACGCAAGAACCTTACAAAATTTCCCAAACTTAGCGATAGCTGTAATGTTAACCTAAGAAATAATCATAGACTACTCTTGCCCCGGTTTAGACTAGTTAAGTATGAATGTCTTTGATTTCGTTTTTTAAAAAGTTATTTTATTTAACACACAATATAGAGTGGTTATAAATGATTGTTAATTACAATATTATTACAATTATAAGTTTCTTAACCTAAGGTCTGAACCTTGTCGATGCTAGAACAAGAATGAAGCTCTGATGATCCTGTTCTGGCTGTTGGCGATGACGTCATGACGTCATCGTTATTTCTTAGAAACGGGTACTAAGGGATGGTACTCATAACTCCTCCCTTATCAGATGGAAGTCCCTTTTTCATATTCTTGTGAAAAATAGACTGAACATTAGAAGATGATTGTTGCTGAAGTTCAACGTCGTCGGTTGGTTCTGCAGTGACCCTTTCTTGGGATCTTTTCTTGTATAATTTGTATAGAATCAGGCAGCCAATTATGATGATTACAAAGTAGAGCGGCAGAGTCCAGTAGCTGAAAGTTGTAGTTGCAGTAGTTTCCGGAAAAGTTATTGTTTCTTTCTCAACCAATGTTTCGAGTTCGTATAATTTGTCTAGCTGAATGTTCTCCATTTTCAGTGGATTTACAGGATTCTTGATGCTGACGTTTGTAAGTTCGAATGAAAGTAATTTCATTGGTCGTCCTTGTATTTTATTCATGTAATTTTTCATAGCATTCATTTCAGTGGTAGCGCTGCATCCTTCAGGTATATAGAGTAAGTATGTTCCTTGAATAGAGTCTAAATGCTCGCCTTCGCAGCTAAGTTGAATCTTCGTGTGATTTGGGCATACCAATATGTAATGTGCGTCATCTATTTTCTGCCAAATTTCGGAGGTTGTGGTGAATGACGTATATAAACAGTTTGTAGATATCTCTTGTTTCAGGATGAGGTGGTGCAAGCAGTCTTCGTGGTTGCTGTTGCTGAATAAAAATGCAGATTCCTGGCAGTAGTAATTGTCTTTGAACTTCGGACATTGTTGGTCCATATATTGGTATCGTTCCGCATCCATGGCCAGGTAAGGATTAGGGGGGACAATAATGGTATTATTGTGGGTACCTAGGCGTTGGATACAGGTGATAGTAGGAGTCAGTATTTTTATACATAATAGGGAATTTCAGAATGAAAACGACCATATTATCTACGTAATAAGAACCCGATTTGAGCAACTCATAGTAGTCTCTCAGATTTGTATGAGTGTTTACTAGAATTTCATCAGGCTGGTACAGAGTAGTCAAAGTTTCAGAGATGTATCTAATATTGTCAACTGTTAGAACACTGTGATGGGTAACATGTAGTTTCGAAAAGGATATTGAGTTCTCTAGTAGAGTTAGTGAATCTAATATTTTAAAGCAATTTACTTGTAACAAGTTGTATAAGCTAGTCATTTTTATAAAGTCTGATAGTCCATAATTAGTCATGTTGATTTCTCTGATTACTTCGTTAATCTGTGTATGTATTCTATATTGATTGGTAGCGATAGTAGATAGCATAGAGTTGACTGACGAGAGCAACTGCTTATTCAGGGTGATCGATTTACTAAACGCACTCTGTAATGACTCTTGATTTTTCTGTAATACAGAAATGGCTTTTGTATATTTGATAGCGTCTTCTTGATCTAAATTACCTGTAATGAATTTTATAATCGAACCAGCACCGTTGATTAGACCTCGTTTGTTACTAACATTAATTTCACTAATACTAAGTGAGTTATATTTTGCTTTAATTAATTCTATGTTATCTAAGAGTATCTCTCTCGACACTAAAAAGTTACGAAAGTACTTTGGATCGGCTTGCTTAATATAATCATTAAAAGCTACAATATGTAGTCCTAAACTAGTTATACTACTTTTTATCTTATCTAAATCGAAATAGTGAATGAATACGTGTTCACTTTTCTGGATTTTTTGCGGGACCTAAGGCAAAGGGCAATACTCCAGGATTGTTAAGGAGAGGTGTCAGGGTCACTTGGTGATCTTGACCTCTGCTCTTGGCGGCTACTAGGACCAGGATCAGGATCTATATCCTGCAACAGATTTCGTTGGTTACGGAGAGGTCTCCTTAAGTTACGTTTGTTATATACTACGTCTTTGACGTCTAAGATTTTAATGCCTAAGTCTCGTTTGGTTTGTCTAGTTATATAACGCGGTTGGGTTTTTTGACGTGATGCTAATGGGTTTTTAGAATAACAAAGAGTGTCCTCTTCATAGGCGAGAGGCGGTTCTCTAGTTTCGTTGCGTTTTTCCATGGTTCTGGTGTGCTTTTCCTGCAGGTTTTTATTTAATTTCGCGTACATGTTTTTTGTAACTTCCTTATGTTTTTCAACGTAATTTTGTAAACATGTGGTTTCTAAATTGATGTCGAATGGGTCGCGATTATCAAGATGTCCATTTATTATCTCTATGGGTTTTTTGTTTGTGATTGAGTGTATTGAGTTATTATAACCTAACACAGAGTATAGCATAAGTTCGGTAGTAGATGATTCGGGACGTGTTTGACTTATGACGCGGATGTGTTCGAGTATAGTAGAGTGGAAACGTTCTACTGCGCCATTAGATTCGGGATTGTTTACACTTGTGTAAAGTAACTTTATTTTGTGGAGTTGGGCAAACTCTTTTAGAGGCAAGTTCTTGAATTCAGTTCCAGAATCGGCTGTTAAACAGAGGGGTAATCCGTGATGAGTCATAAATATTGTAAGTGCGTTCAACACACTTATTCCGGTCAGACTTTCTAGTGGGTATGCTTGAGCATACTTGGAGAATGTGTCGATAATGGTTAGGAATTTCTGACCTTGTACCGTAAAGGTATCAATATGTACCACTTCAAATGGTTTCTGTGGGATCGGTACGAGTTGGAATCTTTGTGTACATGGGCGGCGCTCGTACTTACTAGTCTGAAAGATTTCGCAGTTGTTTATTATATCGGATACGGATTTGGTTAAGTTAGGCCAGTAATAAGTTCGTTTTATTCGTTGCTCAACTTCCTGTATACCGCGATGATTTGTTTTCCCTTCGTGGTACGTCTTTATAATTTGAATCTGTTTGTCCTTATCTGTCACATCATCGAGCTTTTGCTTATAAATTGTAAGTTTAAATCCGGCATTCTTAAATATACGTTGTAGGACTGTTGTGATTTCGGGAATGAGTTTTTCGTCTGATAGCCAGATGCCGTATTTGGTCTTGGAACTTACAAATTTTTTGAATATATCTATTATTTCTGGTTCAATATTACTTTCGGTAATTTGGACATGTATTTGTTTTTTACCAGGAAAGTTTTCTTTTATTACAGGTTTGTGAGGGGAATGATGAACAAAGTTCAAAAATATTTAGTGGTTGCATGAATTTATGGAGCTTTCGGATATCGGGATATTTAAAATAGGGTTTTCAGCGGCACTGTGGATTGTTTGCAAATCGTCTAGTAGGTCTATCAGATCGGGTGTATCTGTAGGGGCATTAGCTATCATTGATACATTTTATTCACCTATTTCCTCATCATCGGTGTTTATTCCTGTTGGGCAATGTTCGTTGTTTTGGATCTCTATTCGAGACAGAGCGTCAGCGTTGGAGTTGGTGGAGCCTTTTTTGTAAATTATGTTATAATCATAATCTGATAATTTTAATTTCCATCTAATTAATCTGGAATTAGGTTCTTTGAGATTTACCAAATACTGCAATGGTTTGTGATCTGTGACTATATTAAACTTGCGTCCAAACAAGTATGGGCGGAAGTATTTTGTGGCCTAAACTATAGCCAATAGTTCCTTTTCTATGGTGCTATAGTTAGCTTCGGAGTCGTTAAGCGTACGTGAAGCATACGCTATTGGTCTATCTGATCCTATGGTACCTTGTGACAGTACTGCTCCTAATGCGTAGTTTGACGCATCAGTTCGCAGAACGAACGGCTTTTCAAAGTCGGGGTACTTCAGTAAGGGGTCATTAGTTAGTATATTTTGGCATAGCTTGAAACATTTTATGTATTCAGGGGTCATCTCGATCTTAGCTCCCTTTTTCAAGCAAGATGTCAGTGGTTTGGCTATTTTCGCCATGTTTGGAATAAAATTTCCGTAATATCCTAGTAAGCCTAAGAAAGATTTAATTTCTTTGGTTGTCTTTGGAATCGGGTATTTTAATATCGCGTTTATTTTTGAGGGATCGGGTCGGATTCCTTCTGGTGTTATGATGTGTCCGAGAAAAGGTGTTTCCTTTTTCATAAATTCTGATTTTTCCGGGTGTATCTTGAAGTTTGATTCTCGAAGTCTTTGAAAGACACTTTCGATATTAAGGAGATGCTCTTGAAGAGAGACACTGTGGATTATAATGTCATCGGCATACACAATTACGTTTGGGAGTCCACGCAGGACGTTATCCATTGCGCGCTGGAAGGTAGAGGGCGCGTTTTTAAGCCCACAGGGCATTCGAAGGTATTCGAAGTGCCCATTGTCAACATTGAAGGCAGTTTTCTTTATGTCCGGGGGATTCATCTCTATTTGGTGAAATCCTGAAAATAGATCTATAGTTGTGAAATATTGTGACCTTCCTAGCTTATCTAAGATGTCAGAAATATTTGGAGTGGGATAGCGATCACTTACTGCTTTTTCATTTAGTTTTCGGTAGTCTACGACTAACCTCCATTTGATTTTTCCTGAAGCGTCTGGTTTTTTGGGTACAATCCATATAGGGGATGCCCAAGGACTGTCTGATGGTTGAATGATCTTTTGTTGAAGCATTGTCGCTATCTGTTTTTGTATTTCTTCCTTATGTATGTGTGGGTATCTATAACTACGGCCATACACAGGGTCTTCGTCTGTAGTGTTAATCTTGTGTTTAACCTGGTTGGTAAAGGTTAAAGGTTGTTTTTCGTCATGGAATATGTCGGCATAGTCTCGACATAGACTAAGTAATTTGGTTCTTTCTTCCTCGTTCAAGTGATCGGTACGGATTAATGTTTCTACGTTATGAATTGTGGGAAAGATTGATTCGAAATTGTGTGTTTCAAAGTTTTCTTTTAACGGAAATACTGTTAGTGGTGATCTTGAGCTCACTATTATGTCGTTGTTGGTTGGATTTCTTATTTCGAAATAAGCGTAACCATTTTTGGCTATACCTATCGTAGCGGGTATTAGACATTTGTGAAGTATTGTTTCTGGGAGAAAGACATCTCCATTTTTTATTGACACGGGTATTTTTACTAAACAGGTCGCTCTGGCCTTTTTTTTTTTTTTTTTTTTTTATTTATTTATTTACACAAAATTTTACATAGTTACTCATTATGGGAACACCACTTAAACCACCACCATTAATGCCTCAAATACGTTTGTTACTCCTGATACGAGAATATCAATCCTATTTGTTGCTTTTTCTGTCACCAATTCCCTTTTGTTTATGTCTACTTGAGCTCTAAGTTGCTCAATTAGTTAAAATCCAATCAATCCATCAAATACATTGTGGAATTTATAAACAAAGAACTTCGCAGTTCCCTTGTCTCTAAATTCTGGGAACAGTGGGATCCCTACGGAGTAGTCATTAGTAGTTGTATAGTGTAAACTTGTTACTGTGAACGGATCACTGTTGAGTGGGTACTCACTATAAAATTGTTGAACTACTTCGGGCGACAGGAATGACTGATTAGCTCCATCTTTTGACATGAGCATTTAACTCTATGTTGGGTTGTTCGTGTGAAAATCCTGACAAAAATCCTGTTCGCAATAATTGTCGGAAGGCATTTGAGTACTATCGCTTTCGTGGTCATTCACTGGCTGATCAAAGTAATTATTATCGTGGTGGGGCTCGTATGGCATATCCTCACATGTTTCGTCGGCTACATTGTTGTCGCATTCGTAAGTTTCTTGAGCATGTAGCTCTTGAGGTTTCCTATAGTATGAGGCGGATGGACCTTGGTTATATGGTGGGTGCAACGGTCTATCTGCAGAACGATAGGAGATTCCGCTCATCGGCTCAGGTTTCGGCTGATTAGGGGTTTGATTCATAGGTTTAGGTTCTTGCGGACCTCGAGTCCATGGCTTATTTTGCTGATTGTACCTCAGTTCGTAACGAGGTGCAAATGATCGTTGTTGATTTTGTGTATTGTATGGTGGTTTATAGGGGTAGTTTGGTTTTGCGTTCTGTTGTGGTTGGAACTTGTGAGTCTGTTGATTATGTGTTATTATATGTTGGAATCTGTGACGGTTTCGCTTGCATGTGTGCATTATTAGAGTTTTTCTTTTGTAGGTATTGTATATTTTGTTCCTCTTTAATATATGTTAATGCTGAGGGCATGTCTGTGGGTCTCATAGCTCTGATTGTTGAACCTAGGGGTTCTTTAAGTCCGGCTAAGAATGTTCTGAGACATTGAGACGTGAAAAAGGTGCGTTTACATGTTTTTACGTCGTTGTCATTATCATGTAGATTGACATAGTTAATGATCGTATTTAGCATGTGCATACACCTATCATAAAATTGTTGGGTGTTTTCATTTTCCTGTCTCATATTAACCAAGTCACGATTGAGAGAGTTTTCATCCCTCTGGTCAGAGAAATGTTGTAGTAGGATAGCCTTGATAGAGTTCCAAGTTTGAGTGGGTCCATGTATGTTAACTACTTCTTCGGCTTTTCCTGTCAATTTTCCTACGACGCTTTCTAAGACAAGTTTGCTTTGAAACGTCTCTGGTGCGGCTGGATCGTAATATGCAGTTAAAATTGTTTCGGCAGTTTTAATAAATCGATAAAGCTGATTTGGGTTGCCGTTATACGGTGGGACAAATCCCAAAGCGGTTTTGAAGATTTGTATGTTCTGACCGTCCATTTTCAGAATACTTAATCAAGGTAAGTATGGGTTATTCAGTAAATTAATTAAAATTAAAACCTATTTGTAAAGTTATACCTCTGCCTGACCAAACTCTAGTTACTCAAGTTTTACACATTTATATTTATGCACGAAGTTAGAACATGAATATAATACAGGTAAGGAAAGTAATAGGATTGGCACTTACAGGAACATCGTTCAATTTCTTCTTCAGCAATTGGCTGCAATACGCAAGGCGTGTATGAGAATTACGCACAGGTTCGACGTGCAGGCCCCGATGTAGTGGATTCGGCACGGCGTCCTAGCTTTTCTTAGTTTTATGCACTGATTTTTTATTTCAAGTTCGCTTCTTACAGGAACACAGAGTTCGTTAGTCTCTTTCAGCTTTGATTTTCGAAAGTCTGAAAAATCCGCACGGCTGCGCCAGTTAAGTATGAATGTCTTTGATTTCGTTTTTTAAAAAGTTATTTTATTTAACACACAATATAGAGTGGTTATATATGATTGTTAATACAGTATTACAATTATAAGTTTCTTAACCTAAGGTCTGAACCTTGTCGATGCTAGAACAAGAATGAAGCTCTGATGATCCTGTTCTGGCTGGTGGCGATGACGTCATGACGTCATCGTTATTTCTTAGAAACGGGTACTAAGGGATGGTACTCATAACTGACTCGCGAAGCTTAGCAATTCTTTCAAGGGTCAATGCATTCTCTACTACAACAAGATACCTCTGGAGATCTTGAAATTGCCATTTGAGCAATTTAAAAACCATGTTAAAGCGACTTTGTCGAAAAAGGGATATTACAATGTTCAAGATTACTTAAATGATGGGACTGTATGGGGTTAATCTGGCTCAACACAGACCTTACTGTTAATAATTTTATAATTATTTATTCCAGCTTATTAATTATGATAATGACTAAATATAATATTTTGTATTAGTTAAGCATAAGCAATTTTTAAAAAAGAGATCTAAAAATGAATCTGTGGGAGTTCTACGCCCTTCTTCTCCCACAGTGGTCCAATGTAGAGAAGTGGCAAAAATGACGATTGCTAAGTATATGTAAATATCTACAGTAATAAAGACATTTGGATTTTTGGACCGTTTAAAAGACCCTGTAATTCAGGCCCAAATGTAAGGGAACAGCGAGTTCAACCTGGACTATCCTATGCCCAGGCTGCGAACTCGCACCTGATCATGGTGATTGTTCCCAATGACGGTCGGGATATGACGGCCGAACAAGGCGTTCTTCTCCGTCTAGAGATGGAGAAGAAACAAGAAGAAGCGGTAGATGATCTGACCCAGGGCTCTGTCCTGTTCCCTGTGGGAAGGAGGCTGCCAGTTCATGGCGGTTGGCATGACGGAGTTGCCGAAACTTGTCAAAGGGGTAGTCTGGCTTCCCGATGTTTAGGGAACTGACATCGAGGGCCTGAGGCTCCGACTGATAAGGGCAAACCGGCAGCGCAGCACCGACATGATTCGCAGGCACCTACTAAAGGGGGAGCTTAAAAAACCGACTCGGAGCTTCAGGGTGCTATCATGGTATTCGGAATCCCCGAGTCGGATATGCCGGAGCTGGAAAAAAGGCCGATGAAGATCTGCTACAAGTGTGGCTCGGTGAGGTTGGAGGGTATTATTTCCCCCCTCACGTAGAGGGGGAGAAATAAGAATTATGTGTCCCTACCTTGTATATACACACACATATACATTGTACACCTAATACGATAAATATATACATGTATTAATTATACATACACGAACATGTAATAATAATAACAAAAGGCGCTAACACAAATATCATACAAGCCAACATCCAACATAGCTCCTCTGGTGCAGCGGCCCTTCGGAGAACTCTCGAAGAGCACTCAAAGACGATCGCACTTAAACAAGAGCCAGCAATTTACAAAAGCAGGGTATGTGGTTTCAATAACTTATTTGGAAATATATACACCTACTATTCAAATACAAAATTGAGGGCGGGCATATATGTTCCGAATAATTACAAAGCCACCTTAATAACACACCTCTGCTCCCCTGATCTAAACGTGGTCAACATCGACACGGGGCAAGGGGGTCTCTCGTTATACCTCGCCTCGGCATACCAGCCAGGCGAAGGGGAGATACCTACGGAGGAACTGGAGGTACTAGTGTACCTCTGTGGCCCAGCGGTTGTAGCTCTGCCTACCATGCGATAGGTCTCGGGTTCGATCCCCGGTTGGGGGTAAAGAAAAAAACAATCCCCAGGTCTTGGATGTTGATAATAATAATAATAATATAATATGATATGTGTGTGATGTCGCTGTTTCTGGTTCCCACGACACAGGGTATCCTAGTGTGGGGCCAGAAGAAATGTATGTGCCTGTGTGTAAATGTTTATTTTTATGTTTATGTAGTCAGAGGAGTGTGAAGAAAATTACATACCCCTCGTACCAAGACGACCCGAATGGCCAAGTCGGCAGTTACTCTTCCTACGAAGCCAAGAGTCCCAGATTCGAGTCCCAGTGGGGGCCAATATTTGTTTGATGAGAACGGATGTTTGTACCCTAGTCATGGTTGTTTATCTATCTAAGTATAATACTTATCTATATAGGTATGTGTATCGTTGTCTAGTACCCAAGATACAGGGAATCCTAGTTTGGAGCTAGGTCAATGTATGTAAATAGTGTCCAAGGTATTATTATTATTATTATCAAGGTATTATTATTAATAGGTTGCGACGCTAACGCGCACAGCACCGTATGGGGTAGAAAGGACATAAACAAAAGAGGTAAGGATCTCATGGAATTTCTCTCAAAATATGAACTGTCGACGCTGAATAGAGAATCAGAACCCACATTTATCACAAGAAAGGCACAAACAATACCAGTCATAACAATTGCCAACTTTTTGGCACTAGACCTTATATCGGGATGGAGAGTTTCATCAGAAGCATCGTGCTCGGATAACAGATGGATCACGTTCGGCCTGAAGAACATAAAGTTAACACCTAGGCAATTTCGTAACCCTAGAAAAACCAACATAAGTGAGTATACTCAGCACCTAGAAACGGAGTTATCTGTAACTGAGTGCAACAATAAACTGGAGACAACGGAAGAAAATGAATTAGCGGTCATTCAACTCAACGTAGCGATAAATTATATATACAAAAAATCCTGTCCTCTAATGACAGCGAAGTCATCTAAAAATGGTGGTGTGACAAACTGGAGAGAATGCGGGTTAATTTGAGAAAGCTTTTTAATCATGCCATCAATACAAAGGCAGAGGACGACTGGAAAGCTTTTCAAAAAGTTTAAAAAACAAACCAGGAGTAATTTTAGAGAATCGTGGAGAAATGTCTGCAGCTTGATAAACAGCGAGTCGCAGGCCTCACGAATCAAAAGCTAATAGGTAAAGACCCACAACACCAACCTAGTTCGATAAAGAAAGCGAAAGGAGAATATACCAAGAGCGAAGAAGAGCTCTGTAGTGTTCAGAAAGACCGGCAATTGGCCCTCCACCATTATCGCCCTCGCCACTCTAAGCTCTACGGAAAAGGCTCAGAGAAGCCACAGTACAGCAACAAAACCTATCATGGTCTAGCAGAGAATACTGCAAAAACACAAAACTTTTCATAAATAAGTACAACCATAAATTTACAAATTACTTAATGAGACAGCTACGCAATAAAATAAAAATACTAACAAGCCTTATTACAGGCCATTGTACACTAAACAAACACTTGACAATTACAGGTGCAATGGACAGCCCCCTGTGCAGGAGGTGCATGGAAGTAGATTAAACAGTAGAGCACATGCTACTGGCATGTCCATCCACAACAAAAACCAAGATGCTATCCTAGGTGACACAACAAACACCCACGAGCTCCTAGAACACCCAGGCCTCCTACTCCAGCTGGTGCAGGAGTTGGGATGTCTGAAGTATATGTTCAGGCGAAGGGGACATGCACAAAGGCCCCGCTCTAGTGGGCCAGGTGCAGACGCTACACCCCCTTTTAGAAGATAGAAGATTGCAGACGTTTCCCTATGCATAGGCATTTACTCACCACGCAATCCAAAGTGAAATAAGTCCATTTCTATAGTAGGCATTCAACCGTTTATATGTGTGATAGATATGTCGCAGTTTCGTCAGACACGGGAGTGAACGAAACGTTTAACGAGTAGTCTAAACGTTCCTAAGCAACAAGACATTTACAAAATATTTTTTATGTGTACTTAAGTTTATGTTTTAAGTATTTTTGTTGTTATTGCATGTTCAACCTAACACGAAGGATAAAGGGGCCTTCGCTTCGATCAGCCCCTTTACCCTTGACCTAAGCTACCGCAATGTTTTGCCCTGATATATGTTGAATTTATTATTTCATTTGCAAAAATCTATTGATAACTTATTAATCGAGTTAATCATGCAAAATTAAGGCCATCTTTTTATGTTTCTTTTTCTCGTACTGTCAGTGCTAGGAGTCGGTCGATATTGCTTTCAAGTGACATATAGAAATAAAACTATCAGTTAAACTATAAACGGTGTTTTCTATTTATCTGAATCATAGCCCAATAATACCAATAGGTTAGTGGGCCCAGTATACGCGACAAAGACAACATTGGGACTAAATAAAAAACTCGGAATTTTGAAATACCGTAATGGAAAATAATGTATAACGCATCGCGGTTTCCCGGTGCACCTCTGGATTCTCTTGAGTGTAACGTTTTACAGCGTTCTGGTGCACCTGAGGGTTTTTATCTATGTAACGTCTGACAGCTTGCTGATGTACCTCAGGGTGTTTCTCTGAGTAACGTTTTACGGCCTTTTGATGAACTTCAGGATTCTTGTCCACATAAAGTTGTACAGCATTTTGAACCACTTCAGGGTGTGCCTTTCTATAACACTGATTAGCTTCACGACGTTGATCCTCACGGGATTTCTCAGTGGTTTTAGGTCGACCTTGTTTACGCTTCGGGGGAAGGCCCCTTGCTGCGCAATGAGTTTTCTTTTAGGTTTAAATACTCTTTCTGTTCGAGTGTATCAGGAGTGTATAACTAATTCAAAATGTCTTGCTCGACAGGAACACAAACGTCATAATGACCTGAAGAAAGACTGCCTGAAAAGAGCAAGCGCTTTGTAGGATGACCCACTTCACCGAATGAAGCACGTAGAACGCCATCCTGATAAACTTTAATTTTAATAGGATATAAAACTCCTGCGGCCATTAATTCAGAAACCGCTCCATAAGTGGTCGACTGACGCATGCTTGCTCTATGCTCTTCCTCCGATCCGAAAGGATAGCCGCTTTCCGAGCAAGTGTATACACCTAAATCTTCCCAGTTCAGACATACATATTCGACTATAGTCGCTCGCAACCTATTGGCTTGTTATGTATCAGTCGAATGAAACAAAGAAAATCCAAGCGAATGGAATAAGCAGCTCCCATCAGGAGGCATTAGAATAATACGGTGTAACACAAGTGTATCATCCACCATTAACTCTACGGTACAACTCATTGTGCGACAGTTAAAGTAGCTATTAAAATACAGAAATACTTATTTAAAAAGAAAAAATATATTTAACTGTCAAGATAACTTATTTAGAAGTGTTTTTTTTTAAAGAAAGAAATACTATTTAATGCTAGTTTAATATTCCAGTGTCTTCCTGTTTTTTAATTACATGTGAATCTTACTCCTACGGTCCTAAATGAAATGACAAACTAACCTAAAAGAGCTACAAACAAATGAGGTTTTGAAAGAAACAATTTACCTAAGTAAAATTAAATAACTCACAAATGCCGTTAAAGTACAATACTAAAAAGGAATAATTTATATCTCGACTATTCCAGCTATAACTCAAATAAATTTAGTCGAACGGCGCAGCATAAAACGCAACCTAATACGTGGGTTTCCGCTAGACAACCTGGCAAAACGAGGACCATAATAATGTACTCTGTGACGAGGACGCTGGCGCGAATGAGCGCCGCTAAGAGCATACTTTGGACAGTTGACAGCGGCAAACGGGTTGTATAAAGTATTGATTTATTCATTGAATCTCATGTACGTACTTCACTTTTATACTATTACTGGTTTAGGCACGAAGAACGTTTGTGGTTATAGTACGACAATAATTTAATTCATCGTTGAGAAAGAATCAGGATGAACATAAATGTAATAAAACAATAAATAACTAAATCGGTATTCGTAAGCGGTGCCTATGTTTATGTGTTGCTCGGGAGCGCTTTTATGTAGATTTACTTTTGTTCTGTGTATAATTATGTGGTGCCACGGCGTACCCAGGTAGGGGCAGGGGGGGACTGCTGCCCCCCCTAGAAGATAAAATAAACGTCAATTTTCCTGGCAAGTGGGAATTAAAAACGTGTATGTTCTCGAAACAGGTATGAGCTGCCCCCCTCTAGCTGAAATCCTGGGTACGCCCTTGTACCACGCGCCGCCCCGACGGCACACCATTGGCCGGTTGTTTAGCGCGTATTACAAGTTTTTTTGTATGGGGACACCACTTATTTTTACAAACTTTTATTTAGTTTCACCCTTAGAATAATAACGCCTAAAATGATAGTTCCCTTATAGCGATCGCTCCAAAGTGAGGCAAAAATAGGATTCATGTGGGCGTAAACATCATGTAGCTACTGTCCCTGACACGCACACAAACGCATAAAGAATGTTGCAAGTGGAGTAAAAAAATTCCCCAAAGTAGGGAAATTGGAACTATTATTCATTAAGGACACTGAACTATTATTTCCTGGTAATACATTGTAACACAAGCTGAAATTAGGGTGGTAAGCCAGTAACAATAATATTTCGTGACGTTTCGTAACACTGAGTAATTTCATTAAAAAAATAACACTTTCTACTGTTTTGCCATATAACATTACTCCGAGAAAATTATCTTTTTACCCAATACGCAACACTATCGAATGATGCAAAAATACAGTTTGTTTTTTTTCTAAAATCTGCGGGTTTGATTGACGGCTACTGACCCTTGCTTTATGGCTATATAAGCACGAATATATACAGGTGCTCCAACTTCAGTAGTCCATTTTTGTTTTACTGATGATAACTCAGTGCAGACAATAAGGTCATCTTTGTCTAAGAAATTATTTTTAGTATAAAAGTTAGATTTGTACTGAGTTTTTGTTTTTTAACTTAAAGTCGACTTTTATGTAAACGCGGAAACTTATTAAAATCATAACTTTTAAACTAAAAATAATTTCTTAGACTGGGCACGCCTTAAATTGTTTGGAATGCAAAAAAAATTTTGGACGATCGAATTGAGCCACCCTCTATTTATAAATGAATTCCCTGACTGACTAACTGATCCATAAACGCCGAGAAAAACAGCTGGACCTAGGAACATAAAATTTGAATTGCATTATCTGTAAATGTACTGGAAATGTAACGGGTATAATACTTAAAAACATGTTAGGTCACTACAACATCTCATATATTTGGGAAAAAACATAACTTTGCCGAGTAGTGGTCTGCACAACAACCTAGTGGCCTTGGAACTGTAATTGTTTTCTTTACATTAGAGTTTTTTTTTCTTTAACTGGAAACATTTTAATGCAATGGCGTCTATTGAAATTACGTTGGATAATTACTGTTTTGATTTATGTTTAACGACAAGTTATAATGTGAATTGCAGTACTAACATGAGGAACGTGATGTTACATCTTTTGACCACACAAATCGTCATTACAAGCTTTTTTTTAAATTTTTTATTATAGAATTATTTTGTCGTAGACGAAGAAGCTTAATTATCGTTAAAGGTTACAATGAACTTATAAAGTGATAAATTTGTTATTAGATTTAATTTATTTTAAACTTTTTAGTTAATTTTTAATAAAAGCTTGTTTTTAAAAATGATTTTTTTTCTTTATTTTTTTGACTTAACTTTATTTTTATATTTCTGTTATATAGCAAATACATATTTTGGGATAGTTTCAAATATCTGCTTGTAACGGTTCCAACGCTACCATTAAAAAAAAATTATGGGGCCCCCTATTTGTTAACTTTTTTTATTGAAAAGGAGGCACAGTATCTTGGCTGGTTCACGAAAACTGAGGAAAACATGGCCAAATTGACTGGAACCTCAGTTATCATCATGGGTGATCTAAATATGAACAGTGCGTCTTTTTCGGTTGCCAACTACTACTGCTATTTTCTTAGTGTTTGTGGTCTGTATGAGACGAATGAGCTGATGAATGCACATGGTGGCATACTTGATGTGCTGTTGCTGCCGGAAAGTGTGCGTGACGTAACTGTAGGCGCTTCCATGTTTGGAAGCTAGGTGCCACCCACTGACGCCTACCACCCGCCTCTTGACGTCATTGTGCCCGTGTTGCATGCGCCAGGCTCTTGCCAGTGATCCGGCCGCTTGGATCCCAGCAACATTGGTGGTCGCACTCATGTGTGGCATGTCGTGGGACTATTTTCTCGAAGCTACTAATGCAGAGACGGCAGTCGGTCGCTTCTATTTTACCGTTTATGATGTCTTCAACAATTCCATTCCAAAGAAGATCAGACAAACACAAGCACTAGGAGATATCCGGTGTGGTTCACAGGCGATATGTTAAAGGATCTGGCCACGAAAGCCAAGCTCCATCGTAAATGGAAGACGTGGACGAGGCCGGCTGACTACGTCTCATTCAGCGAGCTGAGGAGAGCCTATCTCAAGAGTCGCATAGATACTGCCTACGCTTATCAGAGGAGTATTATAGAATGCAATATAAGACACAACCCGCGCGATTTTTGGAAACATGTGAGTGGCCTACGATCGAAGGGTGGTTTCGAACCTCGGGTCATGCATCAAGGACAGGAATGCGCTGGTGAGGAAGCGAGACGCATTTGCAGACTACTTCTCCGACGTTTTCCTCCCTGATGAGCCAGCGCTCGATCCGGATCTGGTAAATAGTACAGATTACGGACATCTCCCGTAGGGATATAAAGGAAGGGCTGAATCAGCTGAGGCCAAGGAGTGTCATTGGACCGGACAACGTCCCTCCTTACTTTTTGAAGGCCTTCAGCGATCAGCTGGTATTACCCTTAGGCCGGATATTCAATCTCGCTCTCGAGCAAGGTAAATATCCCACCAGCTGAAAGCCTTCTCGAGTCAGTCCTATCCCCGAGAAAAGTGAAACTGCCTCCGTTGATCAATATCGACCCATAGCGATCCTGAGCTCTTTGGCAAAATTGTTCGAGTCGATCATAAAAGATAAAATCAGTTTGCAGATTGCGCCGTATCTGAGCGACTCGCAACACGGATTCACGAGCCGCCGCTCGGTAAATACCAACTTACTGACTTTAATTGAGATTATGTCGGAGTGCATGGATTAGAGATGTCAGATGGACGTCACCTATATGGACTTCCGTAAGGCGTTCGACAGTGTCGATAATGACGTCCTTATGAAGAAGTTATGTGCCATTGGATTTTCCCCAAGGCTGCTGATTTTCTTCGCTGACTAAAAAGAAAGAAAGAAAATAATTTATTGCCAAATATTCAATTAAATAATAAACAAAAATAAATAAATATTAATATTTGGCAAAAGGGCCAAGCTCAGAAATGCTGTGAGCATAAGCTGCACAGCGCTGGTTTTCAGCAGGACCTTAAGCCAGAAAGATATGCGACACGGCTGTTTCGAGTCCCGTCCGTAAAAAAATACGGTCGGGCATTAATCAAGGGTCCATTCTTGGTCCGTTGTTATTTATCATTTGCATTTTTTTTGGCAATAATTTTGTAAAATTCAACTTAAAATATCCCTTCTTGCATTTAAAAATATTCTCTGTAACGTACACAATAATCTTAAATTATCATTAAATCAGAAATGTCCTTTCTTGGATTCCTTCATTAGGATGTAATACTAAGCAAAGCCCAAAGCGCGGATGTTGTATACTAGGAACCCACTCTAAACGCTCCTCAAGCTAAAATTATCTTTAGTTCTATGTTTGTTATCCTTTTCATAGATGGCGCCAGTTGTATTCTAAATCGCGGTATCGAAGTTTCTATGCCATCGATAAAAGGCTCATGGTAAATTTCAATAAATGACAGTTCCATGGCTCACAGTAAAGTCTTAGAATCCATGGCTCATAGTAAAGTCTTAGACAGATAACTGCAAACATAAAGGGGTTGTTTTTAGTCCGTATACCACACAAGCTGATGCCCACTCAATATGTGGGGACCCGGACATAGCAGGAAGGTATGACTCCTGGGCATGGGTAATTCCATTTTTTTCCCTCTAACGAAAAAAAAACCAATAAATGACACATAAACGCATACTTTTGTTTCATTTTGGTTCGCCAAGGTATTTTCATTGGTCCTTCGAGCCGGATCGTATAATTGACCTACCAGCGCTTAGTGCGACTTTTTTGCCCCAAGCAGCAGAGGCCTGGCGGCGAAAGTGGCGTACCGGCGTACCTACCAGGCGGGGACCTGCTGCAATTCCAAGCTACTGAGCGAATCTGACGGTGGAAGGCAACGTGTAGTACACCCGGACCAGATGTCGCTGCTATACAGTGGTTTGTGAAGATAAACTGTGAGTCCAATTTGTGTAATAATTTGAAGAATTCGTGAAGTGCATTCTATTAACTTAGGAAAAAATTGCGGAATTCAAGACTTGTTAAACTTTCAAGATATCGTGAAGTGCATTCCATCAGCGATGTGAAGTTAGCCCAACACTTCTTAGGAACGTCTCTAAAATTTTAGATGATTTAGACCTTTTTTGGACCCCCCCCCCCAAATACGAAGTTTCAGATTTTGACCTCGCTTAGTTTTCGTAAAAAAAAAAAAAACGTTACAAACACCAGCCCAACACCTGCGAGTAAAAAGTTGAAACTCAAAGCGTTTACGGGCCCGATTTTGACCCCCCAGGAAATGTTATCAGAACATCTATATGTCATATAGTTTCTGAGAAAAAAAATAAAAACAACGACAACAATGTCGTCAAGGTAAACAAGCGCATAAGGAATGGAACGCATGAGAAGGTAGGACTTTATTTTAATAGGCAGAGGACTCCGAAAGTTACCGAAATACGAGTTTCCGATTTTGAACTCATGTGGTTTCGACGTAGGATGACAAAACATCCGAACATAATTTGAGTGTAATCTGCAAACACCAGCCCAACAGTGCTATTGTTGAAACTCACAGCGTTCAAGGAGGCGTTTTTTACCCCCCCAGGGAAAGTAATAAAAACATCTGTATGTCATATAATTTCTGAGAAAAAAAATAAAAACAACGACAACAATGTCGTCGAGGTAAACAAGCGCATAAGGAATGGAACGCATAAGAAGGTAGGACTTTATTTTAATAGGCACAAGACTCCGAAAGTTGCCGATATACGAGGTTTCCGATTTTGATCTCATGTGGTTTCGACGTAAAATGACAAAACATCCGAACATGATTTGAGTGTAATTTGCAAACACCAGCCCAACAGTGCTAGTACTTTCACTTTGTTCAACAAATTTGTAAGATTTAAGGCCCCTCATTATACAGCAATTGCATAAAGTACTAAGTATTATCTGTCATCAGTACGGAACGGAAAATCGGTAGCTGTTGTTGAGAAAATGGCCAAGCTCGTATTTAGGTTAGGTAAGGTTGGTGTTGTTTAGATAAAGTAGTGTATGCAGCTGTATGTAATTAGTCCTTAAAACACTCGTGTGACCCTGTTATAAAAACCTAAAATCACGCTCGTGTTTTAAGGACCCTCATTGTATGACAGTTGCATAAACTAGTATTATTCCCACATTAATGTACTGACAGCATTTTTTTTGCATATATATATATATATATATACTTTTTATTGTACCTACTTTTTTAAATTTTATCGTCTATTTCTTTATTTAAACGGTATTTACATTTTATCTATATCCACATTATAAATACACTGACAGCGTATTCTTTGCCTATGTTCTATTTAGTACACAGTATTTCAAGTCTCTATTTTATATTAATTAATAGATATGTTTTATGCATTTATTGTGAACATTTTTTTTAATCTAAGTATTTTGCTTTACTTCACCTATTCTAAACAGTATTTACAAATTTTTTTTTTACTTTCACATAAATTCACATGTTGTTTAATATTTATGCTTCGGAACGCACCCCGGTTTTTTGTTGCGCGGATCGACCGCGAGTGATCGGGACATCACTAGCTAGCTGTCACTTGCATAGAAAAAAAAACTAGCTAATGTCATCTTTGCACGTGGAAAAATTGTCGGCGTCAAGCATCGGGCTTGGCTGAATGTTATTTGTAATAATCTCGGAATAATCGTCGGGAAATAAGTAGATTTCACGTCATCGTAGTGAGTGCTTCGTGCTGTGAAAGGTTGAAGTGGTTCGGTCACCAATACGTCGCGTTCGGATAGCGACCCTTGTAGTCGGCAGCATCACGACAGCATCAGCAGCGGGCCACGACACGAGTAAGATTCGACTCCCAACACCCCCCACCCTTTTGTCCCTCATCCCGTACTCCTGCCTCGAATTGAGCTTTCGAATGCCGGTCCACGGCGTCAAGGTCAGTACTACTTTGTGACATTCCACTGTAAAACATCCCTTCACAGATCCCACCCCTTTCGGTTGAGGCGTGGATTTAACATTTTGGTAGCAGAGGCGCGGTTTCCTAGTAGCAAATCGATTCACGGACGGTTGTAGGGTTGTTTTTTTGCCACATTGTAGTTGGGAGAGGGTGGGTACCTCAGATTGGTCGGCAATCATGTTGTGAGTGAGTCTTGTGGTCGGTATACCACAATTTAGGTTCATTTTCGGTTAGTGAACGTATAATTGACGATTTAGTTAACAATTATTATAAATTTGTAGTAGGAAACTACTGTGGTGTGCATAAGGAACAGTCATTCGGTCGGTCTATAGTATTGCAGTGTTATTTCGGTTTACAGAGCAGGGTCAGGCTATTTAAGGGGTGTTAAGCTGATTTTGCTGACCTCAGTAGAAGTGTAGGTCATATCGGAAAGGCCACTTCTAGAAGGTTCACGGCTACCTACATTATATTAAATATAGCTTTTTTTCTTATAAAAAATTTTTGTGTGTTATTTTTTATTGTGCTTTATGGTGGCATTCTCTAATTGATTTAGAGTGTATAGTTATAAGGTGTATATCCACAGGGCGACCATATTAAATATTTTTAGGATTTAATTGTTTTAGTGGTTGCCTTAGTTTTGACAACTTAGTTTTAATTTCTGTGCCCAGCGCTGACGGCCAAGTGCTGGTCTCTGGCTATACTTAGTTCGGTAGTGAAGTATAGGACCAGAATCTATTAAATCGGTCAACATGGCACCTTCACACTTGACGGTACTGCGGAATGGTGTCCGGGAGGAAATGAGATGGCTCGCCCATACTCATCAGTATGTGGAGCGACCGGACATGGATGATGTCCTGCTCAAGCGTGTGGAGGACGCAATGACACGCGCCGGGAGGATGTGTCGGCTGGCTACGGAGGCTGAAGCTCTCGGGCTTACTGATGAAGCTTCGGTGGCCACAGTGAAACAGCTCTGCGCGGATGCTGACCAAGCGATGGAATGCTTGGGTGACATCGAGCGTCGCGCGGAGAAAATTAAGCGGTCGCGAAGGAATGACCGTGGGGAGGGTAACGGAGACCCACCCCCGAAGGGTGTTGTTGGACGGCTGCCACACCTGGAGATTCCGGCCTTCAGTGGGGCAATTGATGAGTGGCCGGCCTTCATCAATTTATTTGATAGTTTGGTCCACGGTCGGGACGACCTGGACAACGCCTACAAGTTTGCCCAACTATTGATGGCTCTGCGGGGTGAACCGAAGGAGTTGGTCGGTCACCTAACGGTCACGGCGGGCAACTACGATATAGCAAGGTCCGTATTGTTGGACCGCTACCAACACAAACGGCGGTTGGTTGATGCGCAGCTAGGGAAGCTGTTTAGCATCCCTAGAGTAACCCGGGATGTTGACATCCGAATACAGGTTCTCAACCCTATGCTGGTGGCCACTAAGGCCCATCAGAACCTTGGTCTTCCGGTAGACCAATGGTCATATATTGTTCTATATATGGTTTTGTCACGGTTGCCTGCAGCTGTTCAAAGTCGGTTTGAACAGCTGCATGGGGGCAGTAGCACGGAACTGCCCACACTTGTCCAATTGACAGATTTCTTGGAGGGTGAATGTAGGCAATGTGACACACTGGACACGGAGGCCAGTGTGCAGCGCCAACCCGCGCGGATGCGGGAGGGGCCGCGCCCCCCGCCCCCACGGGGGGGTGGGAGGTCGAAACAATTTGGCGTTTTGAATGCCGCGCCGTTGGGTGACGGCTGTGTGCACTGCGACAGTGCCGGTCATGACGTGACCAGTTGCGCCAAATTTAAAGCGCTCGGGGTAGCTGCCCGCAGGAAGATAGTCTTCCGCCACCGATTGTGTTTCGGTTGTTTGGGGCCGCACACGCTGAGCGAGTGCTCGCGCGCGTTCTTCTGTGAGTGCTGTGGTGGCAAGCACCACATAGTGTTGTGCCTGAATCGGTCAGGCCCTTCGGACGGTCACCAGGGCCGGACTCAGGTTGGTCAGCCACAGTGCCCGACCGGGGCTGGACCCAGTCCCCCTCCGGGCAACGGGAGTCACCAACGGGGTGACCGGGGCACCCGCGGAAGGGACCCCCCCCCGAGGGGAAGGGGGCAGCGCGGGGGTTAACATGCGGGATAGCCGGGGTTCGGTCGCCGCTGTCCACGGTCAGCGAGGACTTCGGGCCGCTGGCTCACCGCGTGTTACGGGCGGGTGTCAGATGGCACCTATGAGTAGCGCGAAGGCTGGGATTCCACCACCTTCTGCACCACCCTACCCGTCGCTCTTGGAGGCGAACAGTCGGATGTCGCCCCCATTCCTAGAGCGCCCCAGGTTGGATCCGCTCTCCCCCATTCATCCACGGTGCGCACCGGGCACACCGTACACCGTCCGGTATGGTCGGATACCGGGACAGCGAGGGGCCTATTATAAGGGTTGGGACCCCTTGATGCACATAAGGTCTGATATGCCGGTTGCATATCAGCAGCCGAGTTACTCCGAGGCCGACGGAGGTCTCAGCGGCTTCGGATCCCGCGGAGGTTCCCGCTAGGGACACGCCGCCCACTTACAGGGTGCCGCCACTCCACAGACGGTCATGCTCCCCACCGCCTCTGTGATAGCGTAGAGTTCGGACGGCAAGTTATGTGTGGCACGAGCACTATTGGACTCGGGGGCCCAGGGGTGCTTAGTCTCGTGCAACCTTGTAAGACGGTTGGGCATTTCGGTAAGGGAGTATCCACATTCCATTCGGGGAATTGGGAATACGGAAGTCGGTTCCGTTAAGGGAGTATGTCGGATTACTCTCTCGTCACGGGTGGATTCATCGGTGAATCTGACGGTCACGGCATTAGTCATGCCTAATGTGATGGGCTCACACCCTCACGTACGGTTGTCGCCCTCGGTGCGACAGTTGGTCGCTGGGTTGTCACTGGCTGACCCGGAGTTTGATATTCCGGGCCCAGTAGACATTTTATTGGGTGTTGATGCCTTGGGATACCTGTTAGTGCCAGGTGTCCACGTGTTGCAGGCGACTGGTCTGGTTTCGGTCAACACCAGACTGGGCCATGCGGTAATGGGTCCGGTCATGCCGGCTGCCCCACGCCTAGCGACTAGTAGTCCCTTATTCGGTTCTGTACTCTCGGAGGTGATACAGAAGTTTTGGGAGGTGGAGGAACCACCTACGGTCCGCCGGTTGGACCGGTTGAAGAAGAGTGTGAACAGTTTTATCGGAACAATACTGGTCGCCTTCGGTCAGGTCGATTTATCACACGTCTTCCATTCCGGAGTGATCGCCCACCGCTGGGCAGTTCACACCATGCAGCCGAGACGCGGCTTCTGTCGATGGAACGACGCATGAAGCGTGACGGGATTTTCCGGCAGAAGTACGTCGATTTCATGCGGGAATACGAGTCGCTCGGCCACATGTCGGTTTCGGGTATCGACTGGAAGCGTGAAGACCACTGCTTCCTGCCTCATCACGTAGTCTTGAGGACCCCGGAGGGCAAAATACGGGTAGTGTTCGATGGATCGGCATCAACATCTAACGGCATGAACCTGAACCAGTGTTTGCATTCAGGGCCGAAGTTGAACCATGACATCGCGGATGTTATCACACGGTTCCGTCGACACAATGTTGTGTTTGTAGCTGACATCCGGATGATGTTTAGGCAGACGGTCATTCACCCTGACGATAGAAGGTATCAGCTGATTCTGTGGCGAGAGAGCCCAGATCAGCCCATCAAGGTATACTAGCTGAACACCAACACGTACGGGCTACGGTCTAGTCCTTATTTGGCGATTCGCACTCTGCGGGAGTTAGCGAATCGAGAACGGTTAAATTTCCCTAGAGGAGCAGCGATCCTGGAGCAGGATCTCTACGTGGACGATATCTGTACCGGTGCAGATTCCGTAGAGGAGGCGCTCGCTCGATGGGACGAGCTAGTTGAGCTCTTACGGGGTTGAGGTTACGAGCTCCGGAAATGGATGTCGAACTCTCCAGAGTTACTGACTTGTCTTCCGGATGACTACCAGCAGGATCCCCACATTTTTGAAAATTTGGAAAATCCAAATATGTTGTCGGTATTAGGCGTCCAGTACCAGCCAGTGTCAGACATGTTTTCGTATCGGGTCGAGTTGGACTCCCCGAAGGTCTGGACGAAACGGAACGTCCTTTCAACGGTGGCTAGGACATTTGATCCAAACGGGTGGATCACCCCGGTAACATTTCAGCTCAAGTGTTTTATGCAGCAATTGTGGTCTGCTGAGCTGAAATGGGACGACCCGATCGGCGGGTCATTGAGCTCAGAGTGGGAATCGTTCTTTTCGACCCTCCCTGGCATCAATCGGATTTCACTGCCACGGAGGTTGGTCCCCACCAAACGATACACCGCCACCCTGCATGGGTTTTGCGATGCCTCGGAGAAGGGCTACGGAGCTGCGGTGTATCTGCGTACGGTCGACTCCTCGGGGGAGGTTGATGTGCGGTTGGTCATGGCCAAGAGCAAGGTTGCGCCGTTGCGCACTCGCCTGACCATTCCCAAATTAGAGCTTTCAGGAGCGGCTCTCCTGACTCGTCTGCTCAACCACACGATGACGGTTCTTCGTGGGTCAATAGCGTTAGAAGATACGGTCTACGCTTGGACGGATAGCCAGATCGTGTTATGCTGGCTGAAGGCTTCAGTTCACAAGCTGGAGATTTTTGTGGCGAATCGGGTTTGGCAGATTTTGAATTCGGAGGTTCCCTTAATCTGGAGACATGTTCCAGGGGAAATGAACCCAGCAGACTGTGCGTCTCGTGGGTGTCACGCTCCGGAATTAGTTGGACATCCCTTGTGGTGGGGTCCAAAATGGTTGACTCGAGCCGAATCGGATTGGCCAATGAGTCCACGCGTTACCACGGCGAACGGCGCCTTGACAGTCGGTGTCTGTACGACGCAACCAGAGCCGGAAGAGGAGTTCAGCCTGCTCGAACGGTACAGCTCGCTCGACAAGCTGGTCAATGTGACCGCCTGGATCTTCCGATTTGCGCGGAATTGTCGCAATTCTGAGGCGCAACGAGTGCGGACACAGGTCCTGACACCACGGGAACGGAACCATGCGTTGTTCGCATTGGTACGGAACGTGCAGACGGTGCACTTTAAGTCCGAACTGGACATTCTGAGACGCGGACGCGTCCAACTGAAGGGAGCTGTGGCTCGGCTCAACCCGTTTATTGACCCTCAAGGATTGCTGAGGGTAGGAGGTCGGCTGCGGAATGCCAACCTGCCTTATGCGGCTCGCCACCCGTTGTTACTCCCTAGGAAAGGGAAGTTGGTCGAACTGTTGATACAGGATCGACACATCCGAAATGGGCATGTCGGATGCCACGCCTTGATGGCGTTTCTCCAGCGCGAGTTCTGGATTCTATCGGGAAGACGCTTAGTGCGTAGCGTCGTATTTCAGTGCCTGCCTTGTTATCGGGCCAAGGCGGCTACGATGCAGCCCCAGATGGTCGATTTGCCCTCGGATAGGGTTAACGAAATCCGGCCCTTTGCGGGTGTCGGAACAGATTTCGCGGGACCATTCATGGTCAAGTCTTCACAGCTACGGAACGCCAGATTAGTGAAGGCATACCTGCGCGTCTTCGTGTGCTTGGCCACGAAGGCAGTCCACTTGGAGGTGGTCAGTGACCTCACTACGGAGGCATTTATCGCATGTCTGGATCGGTTCGTCTCACGAAGGGGCCTCCCGACATTAATCCGTTCGGACAACGGCACAAATTTTGTCGGAGCCAGGCAATATCTGCAGGAGGTCACTCAATTCCTGAACGGTAACCAGGACGCCATCAGTACGGCTTGCTCCCGACGAGGGATTGAATGGGTTGAAAACCCATTCAATCCCTCGTCGGGAGCGATCATCCCGGCGGACTTTCAGTGTTCTCATTGGGGAGGAATTTTTGAGGCTGCGGTTAAATCGGCTAAGTCGCACCTGACGAGGATCATCGGTGAGACCTCTCTACGCTTTGAAGAGCTTGCGACGCTGTTCTGTAAAATTGAAATGACACTGAACTCGCGTCCGTTGTGCCCGCTCAGTTCGGATCCAAATGATTTGGAAGCGTTGACGCCGGGTCACTTCCTGATAGGTCAGCCCCTTAACGCCCTGCCAGAATACCCATTCGGTGATGTTAAGTTAAGTCGGTTAACTAGGTGGCAGATGTTGATGATGGCTCAAGATTTTTGGAAACGGTGGTCCCTTGAGTACTTGCACATCTTGCAGCAGCGCCTTAAGTGGACTGACCGGACGAGCCCCCCTCAAGTCGGTGATTTCGTGCTGATTAAGGATGCGAATCTGCCATCATTGAGATGGAGACGAGGACGGATCGTCAATTTGTACACAGGTCGGGATGGCACGCCTCGATCAGCAGAAGTCAAGGTGGGGGACTCGGTCCTCAAGAGAGTGGTCGCAACACTTTCTCGCCTTCCTATTGATTAGGGACAGGTTTGGGCCTGTCCGGGCGGGTGACTGTTTAATATTTATGCTTCGGAACGCACCTCGGTTTTTTGTTGCGCGGATCGACCGCGAGTGATCGGGACATCACTAGCTAGCTGTCACTTGCATAGAAAAAAAAACTAGCTAATGTCATCTTTGCACGTGGAAAAATTGTCGGCGTCAAGCATCGGGCTTGGCTGAATGTTATTTGTAATAATCTCGGAATAATCGTCGGGAAATAAGTAGATTTCACGTCATCGTAGTGAGTGCTTCGTGCTGTGAAAGGTTGAAGTGGTTCGGTCACCAATACGTCGCGTTCGGATAGCGACCCTTGTAGTCGGCAGCATCACGACAGCATCAGCAGCGGGCCACGACACGAGTAAGATTCGACTCCCAACACCCCCCACCCTTGTGTTCCTCATCCCGTACTCCTGCCTCGAATTGAGCTTTCGAATGCCGGTCCACGGCGTCAAGGTCAGTACTACTTTGTGACATTCCACTGTAAAACAACCCTTCACAGATCCCACCCCTTTCGGTTGAGGCGTGGATTTAACACGTGTTTTATTATTTATTAGATACGTTTTGTTTTCCATTTTTTTTGTTATTTTTCCGGTTTTTTTTTTCAATCTAAGCATCTTCCTTTTTCTTTACTTCACCTATTCTAAACAGTATTTACAACATTTTATTTATTTCGACATAAATGTACTCCCAGCGATTTTTTCTATTATTTCTTGTATGTACTGTAACATTTTATTTATTTTTACACAATTCTACTAATAGCACACTTAATGTTATAATACTTTTTGTGTTTTTTTTTTGTATCTATGTTATATTATTTTTAACAGCCTTGCTCATAAAGCTAATGTATTTCCACCAGTTTTAAATATGTAAAGCGGGTCATAAAAAACGCGTGTGTTACCAAAGCAAATAGTTAAGTAATAGTCCATACAAATTCCGTAACAGTATTATTTGCCATTTCAAATATGGAGCTGATCGCCGCCGCACAACTCCAGCTAGTGAGCAGCGCGCTGTTGCTATTCAAATTTCGAACTAATCGCCGCGCGGCGCCAGTCAGTAGACAGTGTGCATTCACAGATTGAGTTTATTTAAAATAAAATAAAAACAGGTTATTCGGTAATTTAAAAACTTGGCTGCATTCTCTAGCGTCTTTGCCAACATTTTCACGCAGCCACGGCAGAAAATAATCCTCACGCCATTTTTCTCAAATTTTCTTTTCTTTGTACTTGTATTGTGAATATCTTTTTTTTTCTGTTTCCTCGCAAAGGTGTTAAAAAACGTCGTACGATATACGTGCGTATTGGTTATTACATGCTCGGCTCAATTACGCCCTCGCCTTCGGCTCGGGCTGAAATTCCGCCTCGCATGTTATAACCATCTTAACTCACTAATATCGTAATGTACTATTACGTCTGCTGCAGAGAAAAGTATCCCCCCATCTTCATTGTTTCAATGCAATACTGTTATACCGGGGGATACTTTTCTCTGCAGTAGACTGTATTATTAAAAAACCGTTTGTGGATATTCGTAAACGCAGCCCTGCGAGAATAGGTAGACAAGAGAGTGTGAAAGGGAAAGAGAGAGAGAGAGAGAGAGAGAGAGAGAGAGAGAGAGAGAGGGAGAGAGAGAGGGAAAGAGAGACGTAATAATAACAAACTGTGCCATGTAATAGATGTTATTAACAGATACTATGTCGAGAATTTGAGAAAAATCGTTAAGAGTATTAACGTTTGCTGGTTTGCTGGAAGAAATCTCTTTATAGAGATAAGCTCGCCTTTGTCATGTCTTCTCCATTTTCCACTGTAAAATCTGTTATTTTGTGCAATAAAGTATATTGAATATATTGAATATTGAGTATTATTCGGGCTTGGCCATTTTCTCAACAATAGCTACCCATTTTCCGTTCCGTACTGATGACAGATAATACTTAGTACTTTATGCAATTGCTGTATAATGATGGGCCTTAAATCTTACAAATTTGTTGAACAAAGTGAAAGTACTACACTGTTGGGCTGGTGTTTGCAGATTACACTCAAATTATGTTCGGATGTTTTGTCATCTTACGTCGAAACCACATGAGATCAATATCAGAAACCTGGTATTTCGGTAACTTTCGAAGTCCTCTGCCTAATAAAATAAAGTCCTACCTTCTTATGTGTTCCATTCCTTATGCGCTTGTTTACCTCGACGACATTGTTGTCGTTGCTTTTATTTTTTTTCTCAAAGATACTATATGACATACAGATGTTTTGATTACTTTCCCTGGGGGGTCAAAACGCCTCCTTGAACGCTGTGAGTTTCAACAACATACTAGCACTGTTGGGCTGGTGTTTGCAGGGTACACTACAATTATGTTCGGATGTTTTGTCATCTTACGTCGAAACCACAAGAGTTCAAAATCGGAAACTCGTATTTCGGTAACTTTCGGAGTCCTCTGCCTATTAAAATAAAGTCCTACCTTCTCATGTGTTCCATTGCTTATGCGCTTGTTTACCTTGACGACATTGTTGCCGTTGTTTTTATTTTTTTTCTCAGAAACTATATGACATACAGATGTTCTGATAACATTTCCTGGGGGGTCAAAATCGGGCCCGTAAACGCTATGAGTTTCAACTTTTTACTCGCATGTGTTGGGCTGGTGTTTGTAACGTTTTTTTTTTACGAAAACTAAGCGAGGTCATAATCTGAAACTTCGTATTTGGGGGGGTCCAAATGTAACGGCACAAAGGCTAAGGTCGAGCCACCGCTATCAGTAGCTATGATCGTCTATTCTATCTATCCCAAATAGATGTCCCGATTCAGCTGTAAGATTTGTAAGTTAAGAATGATAAGTCTGAATTTCTCGTTCGTTGAGAAGTTCGTTAGGCGTACAATAGTCGAACGAAGTTTGGTTCAGGAAGTTACAGTTCCAAGTTAGGCAGAGAAAGCATATATGTCCGCGAGCCGGTAATTCGCATCAGTCAGCGGTGTATTGCGCCAGAACGATCGTTGTTATATTTTATGGGTGATGGTACCATCTGGTTTTTATATATATCAGCGCTTGGAACTTCTTTTAGTGGTCGACCACAGTTTATAATATTTGTTTGTGATATCGTATAGATATCCGTCGTAGTTTTACGACGTGAGTACTCAATGATATTTCATGTGCTCGCTAGTAGCGGCTTGTGGTGGTTCCAATTATATATTTGGTTCACGGCAATAACGATCCGAAAAGACCGGTTTACACAATTGCGATTTGAGTTTCCGAAATGGGTTCTGAACTAGCGGTTACCTCAAAAGGTCCGTAACGTTTTGAAACCTTCAGCTCTGCGCAATTTGAGCTGGATGTTATCGAAACGTAGTCATTAGCGCTTTAGGTTTAGGAGATCTAACCCACACCATAGCGAAGTGCATAGTTCGATAAATACCGAACTATGTATTCCACTAGCCGCAGCACGCCTCGACTGAGCCTAATCATATATACCGACTCAGCCTACACATTAGACCTCCAGCGAAATTTACATTTAATTTAAAGATGCAACTTGAATCCAACCTGACCCAAGGCAATGCAAAACACCTACCCGGTCCTAAACAATGAACTTTAGACTGTAAATTGATCTCTTCGCGCGTCCCCGACAACACTCAAATGTCAAAATATCAACAGGATAGGTTATCTGTGTTGACACCGGTTTAACTTTGTTCTGAATTTGTTATTTCCATCCGCGGAACCCCATCGATCAAACAGTCTCCCTATGCCCTGCCAACCTAGGTTTAGCCGCAACTAAACTCCTGTCTAGCCTAGTCTAAAAACCTAGTGTTATACCACGTCCATTATCGACACCACTCGAAAATGGTTGAGTTTGATTTGAATGTGCTTGTATGTTTAATGACTGTGTGTGTGGGAATTTCAAAACTCGCTACTCGAAAGGAATGAGGAGAGGATTAGCCCGCGAATATCCTAAGAGCCAATCCAGGAACCCTATGGTGAAGGAAAAAGGAATTTAGGGTCGCTCCAAGCCCAGACTCAGACTCAGATAATTTACCTAAAAGTTCTTATCTAACGACCCAAGGATAGTTTTGGAATTTGGGGTAGGTTGATATAAAGGATAGGAACCGAGGTATATCTCGGCGCTTCAGACACTCACGAAAAACCACTGAAACTTCGCAATCACAATTTCGTATAGTTCTGACGCGTAACACGGCAGACAAAACTGTTTAGAACTCGTGAAAGACGACTGTCACAGTAGCTAGACGCTGAGACTGAATGCTCTCCCTTCCCCCACAATCGTATTTATACGCCCCACATGTCTGAAAGAAAAAAAAACAGCGTCCTTTGCGAACACGCTCTGCCCAAGCGAAGCTTCTTATCACTAACTACACAGGGTCTATTTTCAACCATGCCATGCAGATCCGCCGTTCTACAAATTGTGTGTACGCATATTCACTATGATCAACCGTAGGTTATTACTCAAATCATTTGGTACTGCCGATACACAGAATCTGTTGATCGCTGACCAATAAAAGCTTGTTGCGATTAATTAAGCATTCCCGACCGCTAGGCGCGCGCAGCAAAGACCACTAGAATGCTATTCATACTAGTCGTGTCAGACTCTCCATTCCATACCTCAATCGAAATTGTATAATTGCAATCAACATAATAGCTTTCTCTGTATCGTTCCATAATAACCTTTCAGTATTTAGTTATTCATAATTTTATTCAACGCGCAGTCAAATCGGCTCTGATCTCTACACATCTCGCAGGAATGCGAAAAAAAAACCTGACCTGTAAACTTCCCCGAACCATCCCACGCGTCGGCTCTGTTTTTTGCTAACTTGCCACTGAGCTACGCAAAACCCCCAAACGTTATCTGAACCGATTCTCGTATTCAAAACAACGCGGCGTTGGGCTAGCCCTCTGTCACGCAAAATGAAGCATCAAATGTACTGACTCTCGTGTACCATTACAGCCCCCTCCCAGTCCTTGAGACACTGTTTATCTCAGTTAACATGGCGCAAGGATCTCATTACCACTATGCTACCCATGCTTTGTCCTATCTACTCTATATGTACGGACATCTTAAATCATGTACACAGACCGATGAATCTGTCAATTATGTATATAATATTTACACAACTCGATTGAGCTCTCTCCTGTCTTATCTTATTTATCTATCTAACTATACAATCTCGCTTACCCGCAACTTATCCTAATTCGTATTACTATATATACATAGTCAGGTCATAAGTTCTGTCACATGTGCAATATGAAATAATTTAGACATGTTTATTATTTATGTAAACATTTATATAGCAAAATGAACTTAATAAAACATAGATTCTTATGGTAATAAAGTTTATTCAAAATGACCCCCGCGATTTTGAATACAGGCCTGTATTCTGCGCGGCCAGTCGTCTATCGCAGCACGAACGAGGTCCATGTCAATATCGGCGGCTGCCTTAATCAAGGATGCCTTGAGTGACTCCAAATCAGGATGAGGCTTTGAGCAGGCCTTTTCCTCCAAGTGTTGCCATATCTTGTAATCTAACGGACTCAAATCTTGACTGGAGGAGGGCCTGTCTTTGTGCCGGATGAAGTCGATTTCACGCGCCGCCAGCCAGTCTTGTGTTCTTTTCGCTCTATGAGCTGGCGCAGAATCTTGTTGGAATACCCAGTGCCTGTTATTAAACATGGTATGAGAAACAGGTTCCACAAGGTTCTTGAGGACTGTATTTTGATACACAACTGCATTCGTTTTTACGCCTTCCTCACAAAAATGTACCTCAGTTAAGCCCCAATAAGAGACTCCCAACCAAACCATGAGCGAGGATGGAAAATGACCTCGTTGGACACGCGGAATACGGTTGCTCGCTTCTTCACTGCTGTGTGCATACACCTTATCATTTTGTTTGTTGTAGCTCTCTTCCACGGTGAAAATTTTTTCATCCGAAAAAAGAATTTCCCGATGCTTTTTTCCCGCGTACCGCTTCAACAAAGCGCGGCATCTCTTCAGTCTCAGGTCCATTAAACGAGCGTCCAAAGGATGTCCTGTTTTTCTTCGATATGCCCTAAGCCCTAAGTCTTCATTTAGCACCCTTTTCAACGTGGTCCTGCTTAACCCCATCTGAAGGGCCAACAGTTTCTGCTTACGTATGGGATTTCTTTGAATTCGCGCCTTCACAGCTTTTATCACGCTGGAGTCCTAACAGAGCGAGGGCGACCACTTCTTGACCTGTCATCTACACTAGAGTCTTCATTGTATCGTTTTATGGTACGATAAACGAATCTTTTGGTTATATTCAAATTTTTCATTAAGTCGAAAATCTGAATTGGCGCGTAACCGCAACGATGCAACGCAATAACTGCGATACGGTCTTCTTTAAGTGTCCACTCCATATTTAAAATTGACGAAAATTCTAAAAAGTACACATTTTTATTTTCATGAAAAATTCGAAATTCGAATTCAATAAACTTTTTTGTGGCCAGCATTCTAAATTCAAAAGTTTTTATTGTGTGACAGAACTTATGACCTGACTGTGTATATACAAATTGTTTTTTTTTGTTTTTTTTTTTTTGTTTTTGTTTCCAAACCATGCAAGATCCTTAAATCTACAAAGTAGTTACTCAAATTTACAGCTTACAGCTTAATTATATAACTTTTATACACTATCTTATTTATCTACGCCCTTATTCGTCCTCACATAATACCTGGCTATATTTATAGTATTGAAATTACCCAATATCTCATTTGAACCCGGATCTACTAAAGTATAACAGTTCGGATATATCACTGCCTATTTTATGTTCTTTATTTGAACGCACAAAAGTCTTAAGTTTCACATAATCACCTATACGATAGACTTCTAACTTACGCCGTTTGTCCGCCTGTCGCTTACGTCGTTCACTAGAACTTTTAGAGTTTTCTATCGCTACATTCCGCACCTGTTCCGTATCTCGCACACTATGACCTAATAACCATTCATCGCCTAATTCCTTGTCAATAGTTAACGGTTCCCGCCTACCAAACGCTAACTCATTAGGCGCAAAGCCTGTGCTTGTGTGTTCGATATTATTATAGCAATTTTGAATGTCCGGTAACACGTCGACCCAACTACGATTACTTCCGCCGCAATAAGTTCTAATCAGTCGACCTAGCTCGCGATTCACTCTTTCTACGCTATTAGAATTTGGACAATACACCGACGTATGAGTGACCCGAATCCCCAGCTGTTTGAGTCCAAATTCCCAAACTTTCGATATGAACTGTGGTCCTGAGTCCGTAATTATAGTTTCGATAGGTATTTCCCTATGAAATCTCTTTGTACAAGCGAGCACGCTCCTACCTGTCGCTTTTCGCATTGGATATAATTTTATTACTTTACTGTACACGTCTTGAATCACATATATATATTGATATCCGAATTTACCTACGGGCAATGGCCCATAAAGGTCCGAGAAAACTTTCTCACCCAACCTTTCCGCCAACACCGGTGTACAAGGACCAACGGTATTGTTAGTACTTGGTTTGACCTTTTGACATATGTCACAACTTCTTATCACCGCGCTAATCACCCTACTCATATGAAGAAAATAATATCTGTCCTTCATCAGTGCTAATATTTTATATCTGCCGTAGTGACCTATTTCTTCATGTATGTGTAAAATTAGTTCCTCCTGTAGTGATTTCGGAATTACTAGCAACTGTACGTTCCGCTTCGGCACGTGAAAATATAACGTATCACCTACTAGCTTGTAATTTTCAAACCCTCTCGTTCCCGTATCTACCACACTACGTCTGATACAACCGCTAATTCGATTTAACCGCTCATCTTCGCTTTGTAATCTCGCAATGTCCCGTAAACTCGAAATAACACTTGTGGTATTCGATGTCTGAAACCAGAATATCCCCGGCTGAACATTTGTACTGTCAATCATACCTCCCGGTCCCGCTATTTGCCTGCTTAGCGTGTCGGCAATTTGATTATCAGTCCCTCGCACAAATTCTATGTCGTAATAGAATTGCTCTAAAAACATAACCCACCTAGTTACGCGTGCCCCCAATAAAGTCCACGACTTAATGAACGTCAAACTTTTATGATCAGTTCTAATAATAACTTTTTCTCCCCGCAAATATATCTCAAATCGCTTTAAAGTGTATATAACTGCATACATTTCTTGTTCACTGATAGCCCATCTAGTCTGAGCCCCCTTAAATGCCTGCGAACAGAACCCTATAATTCGTTCCTGGCCCGAATCATCTAATTGATAAAAATAGCCCCCAATTCCTATAGCGCTGGCGTCACATTGAACATAATATGTTTTTCCCGCCAATGGCTGACTCAAAATTATACTTTCTAAGAATTGTTTTTTTATCTCGTCAAAAGCACTTTGCACCTGCGCACTCCAGACGAACTTGACTCCAGACCGTAATAAATTGTACAAGGGCTGTGTTAACGTTCCAAAATTTTTTATAAACCTCCTAAAGTAATTTATGAACCCCAAAAACGCCCTCAATTGCCTGACAGTTCTGGGTGACGGATATAATTTAAGTGTTTCAATTTTGTCCGGGTCCATTTGCAATCCTTGTGTAGACAAAATGTGCCCCAATAACTTGACCTTTTTTTGTGCGAACTCGCATTTTTTTAGTTTGCATGTGAAGCCCGCGTCTTTCAATTTACTCAGAACCGTGTCCACTTGAGACAAATGCTGTTCGAAGTCACCCTCAGTTAAAATTGCCAAATCGTCAACAAAATTTAAACAATATGACCTAACCTCTGGCCCTAAAATTAAATCCATCGCCCTCGAAAATGAACCCACACTGGTTTTCAACCCCTGAGGTAAAACGTTGTAAACATAACTTCTGCCTTGATATACAAAACCCGTGTATCGTTTAGATTCGTCTGATAATGGTATAGAAAAATACGCATCTTTGATATGAATAACCCCGATGTAGTTGTTTTGTGTTCAACAGGTATTGATGAATTATTCACATATTCCTCTATCACATTTCTACTGGTATCTTGGTTCTGTACTTCCATTGTACAACAGCAAGAATCCTGATTAGGGCCAGTACCTAATGGTATTTCACACATCCGCCCGGCGCTTCGTATAATTAGCCTCTTATTACCCTCACACATTAAACTGGCTCGCGTCTGTTGTATAAAATCAAACCCCAAAATTAAATCTTTAGGCACCCTTGTTAATACTAGCATTGGAGTATCGATAACGCATTCACCTATTGTTAATGGTAACGTTACTAATTTATCAACCTTTTCCTTACTGACTCCAAATGCACCTGTGATTCTCAAACTTGGAATCGGTATTTCCGTCGGTTTTCCCAATTGTCTGCATACTTCTTCGTACACTCTCCGACTTATTACACTGATTTCGCTCCCCGAATCAATCAAACTCCTTACAACAATATTCCCAATACGCACATCTATCTCAGGTAATGTCAATGTACTACATAAATCGCGCCCACACTCAGTCGAATCGTCGTCTCTGAATATCGTATGTAAACGTCTGTCATTGCGGCCTATACAATTCGATCTAGATTTTTCATCTAAACACACGGCATATCCATGCGCTTTATGCGCTAGTAATTGAATAAATTCATTCACACCCACGTTCGAATCCAATTTACACAAATCATACAGTCTATGCTTTTTTTCAATTTGATCGGCTGTCCACCCGAAACGTAATAAATATCTGAGCGCGAACGACCCGCGCGAGTCCACTAGTTTTTTGAATTCTGATTTATCGCATTATTCCTGTCACTTGAACTTTGCCCTGCCTCTGTATTATCTGAACCATCATTGCCCCTTTGGAACCCTATTGCCTTGAAACTAGCCTGAGGCTGTCTAACTCTACCGCGAAAATAACCGCGACCGCGCGTCCCAAATTCGTTTCGCGCCTTCGTTTCCGCGTTATAATTATCCCTACGACTCACCGCGTTATAACGTAACGTATTTACCCGCATAGCTCGATATTGCCCACGCATGTAGCTATTCCGCCTTACGTTATTCGTATCCATTGTCTCCGAACCATGCAACGCACTTAATCCCCCATCGACATTCCGTTCTAAATGCCGAAGGAACTCGACCGCATCGTATAGTCATTGGTTCCTTTCTAGCAAAAAACGCTACCTGAATATCACGCGGCAACTGTCTGAAAATCGTGTTGATTTTCTCCGTATCAGTAAACGGTATCGTAAGCTCATATATGCTATTCAATTGAGAGGCAAAGTATTCTTCCATACTTTGACCTTTCTTAGAATCAAACTTCGCAGTTAGGAATCTTTGCTTAATTAATTCCTGTTCATTATCACCCCAGAATACCTCTCTGAAATCTTTTTCAAAATCCGAATAGGTTCGCCATGAGTCTCTGTATAAGCTCATTCGAACTTTTGCAATTCCTACCAAACTATCCGTTGCCCATATCAAAGCCCTAGAACTATCTCCCGAGACTCTAATATAAGCCTTTAAATCTCTTAAGAAAATCATCGGATTTTCCGAACTCCGCCCATCGAATGACGGCAACTTCTGTGTCATTTTCACAATGCATGATTGACGTTTTTCTACCGATTGTTCAAACGTCTCTAGTTCCTGTCTGTCAGTCTGTCTGTCCGAAGTCCTACTAGTATTGCTTGCGCTAGAACCCCTTTCCAAACTGTCTAATCTATTCACTATTTCAGATAACAATTGCGTCACCTGTCCTGACGCCATTTCACTTGTATGCGAAAGTGAATTTTGTACTACCCGACTAACGTTTTTTCTAAGCCGGCCGGCCATTATTCCTGTACACTAAACCGCCGTAGCTCGTCTGAAAACAATGCCCCTTTTTTTTTGCTTATTTCTTATTTACAAACTGAACTGTTTAAAATCGTTTCTACGTTGTGTTATTTTTAAAAGTAACGCGTTAGACCTTGATTCTTTTAGAATATCTAGGTATCAGACTATCTAGGATATCCTTCGGCCTCGGCACCAGCAATCTGTAACGGCACAAAGGCTAAGGTCGAGCCACCGCTATCAGTAGCTATGATCGTCTATTCTATCTATCCCAAAATTAGATGTCCCGATTCAGCTGTAAGATTTGTAAGTTAAGAATGATAAGTCTGAATTTCTCGTTCGTTGAGAAGTTCGTTAGGCGTACAATAGTCGAACGAAGTTTGGTTCAGGAAGTTACAGTTCCAAGTTAGGCAGAGAAAGCATATATGTCCGCGAGCCGGTAATTCGCATCAGTCAGCGGTGTATTGCGCCAGAACGATCGTTGTTATATTTTATGGGTGATGTTACCATCTGGTTTTTGTATATATCAGCGCTTGGAACTTCTTTTAGTGGTCGACCACAGTTTATAATATTTGTTTGTGATATCGTATAGATATCCGTCGTAGTTTTACGACGTGAGTACTCAATGATATTTCATGTGCTCGCTAGTAGCGGCTTGTGGTGGTTCCAATTATATATTTGGTTCACGGCAATAACGATCCGAAAAGACCGGTTTACACAATTGCGATTTGAGTTTCCGAAATGGGTTCTGAACTAGCGGTTACCTCAAAAGGTCCGTAACGTTTTGAAACCTTCAGCTCTGCGCAATTTGAGCTGGATGTTATCGAAACGTAGTCATTAGCGCTTTAGGTTTAGGAGATCTAACCCACACCATAGCGAAGTGCATAGTTCGATAAATACCGAACTATGTATTCCACTAGCCGCAGCACGCCTCGACTGAGCCTAATCATATATACCGACTCAGCCTACACATTAGACCTCCAGCGAAATTTACATTTAATTTAAAGATGCAACTTGAATCCAACCTGACCCAAGGCAATGCAAAACACCTACCCGGTCCTAAACAATGAACTTTAGACTGTAAATTGATCTCTTCGCGCGTCCCCGACAACACTCAAATGTCAAAATATCAACAGGATAGGTTATCTGTGTTGACACCGGTTTAACTTTGTTCTGAATTTGTTATTTCCATCCGCGGAACCTCATCGATCAAACAGTCTCCCTATGCCCTGCCAACCTAGGTTTAGCCGCAACTAAACTCCTGTCTAGCCTAGTCTAAAAACCTAGTGTTATACCACGTCCATTATCGACACCACTCGAAAATGGTTGAGTTTGATTTGAATGTGCTTGTATGTTTAATGACTGTGTGTGTGGGAATTTCAAAACTCGCTACTCGAAAGGAATGAGGAGAGGATTAGCCCGCGAATATCCTAAGAGCCAATCCAGGAACCCTATGGTGAAGGAAAAAGGAATTTAGGGTCGCTCCAAGCCCAGACTCAGACTCAGATAATTTACCTAAAAGTTCTTATCTAACGACCCAAGGATAGTTTTGGAATTTGGGGTAGGTTGATATAAAGGATAGGAACCGAGGTATATCTCGGCGCTTCAGACACTCACGAAAAACCACTGAAACTTCGCAATCACAATTTCGTATAGTTCTGACGCGTAACACGGCAGACAAAACTGTTTAGAACTCGTGAAAGACGACTGTCACAGTAGCTAGACGCTGAGACTGAATGCTCTCCCTTCCCCCACAATCGTATTTATACGCCCCACATGTCTGAAAGAAAAAAAAACAGCGTCCTTTGCGAACACGCTCTGCCCAAGCGAAGCTTCTTATCACTAACTACACAGGGTCTATTTTCAACCATGCCATGCAGATCCGCCGTTCTACAAATTGTGTGTACGCATATTCACTATGATCAACCATAGGTTATCACTCAAATCATTTGGTACTGCCGATACACAGAATCTGTTGATCGCTGACCAATAAAAGCTTGTTGCGATTGATTAAGCATTCCCGACCGCTAGGCGCGCGCAGCAAAGACCACTAGAATGCTATTCATACTAGTCGTGTCAGACTCTCCATTCCATACCTCAATCGCAATTGTATATTTGCAATCAACATAATAGCTTTCTCCGTATCGTTCCATAATAACCTTTCATTATTTAGTTATTCATAATTTTATTCAACGCGCAGCCAAATCGGCTCTGATCTCTACACATCTCGCAGGAACGCGACAAAAAAAACCTGACCTGTAAACTTCCCCGAACCATCCCACGCGTCGGCTCTGTTTTTTGCTAACTTGCCACTGAGCTACGCAAAACCCCCAAACGTATTCTGAACCGATTCTCGTATTCAAAACAGCGCGGCGTTGGGCTAGCCCTCTGTCACGCAAAATGAAGCATCAAATGTACTGACTCTCGTGTACCATTACACAAAAAAGGTCTAAATCGTCTAAAATTTTAGAGACGTTCCTAAGAAGTGTTGGGCTAACTTCACATCGCTCATTCCATCGACTTAGAATTTTTTTGCGGAATTTGGGACTTGCTAAATTTTAAGTAATTTGCTAGCTAACTTTAGACTTAGAATAATTTTAAGAAAAACGTACAGACTCCAGGAATCCATGCCCGATTTCTGAATTAATGCCCAAACAGTTGTAAAAATTTTAAATATTTTTCTGAGACTTGTAAATTTTGTATCTTCGAATGTTGAACATTTTTAAAGTTAAACGTGTATATTTCTGAGCGAATCCCAAAACACTTCATCTCAGGAGATGTAAAATTTCTTTATTCTTGAAACTTAGAATACACGATAAAAATGGACGCTTTGATCAACAGTCAAGTGGCTGCCATGAAATTAATAGAAAAGGCCTATACAAATTTAAAAAAGGCTTCTAAAGACCTTTTATCAAAGCAAAGCTATTTATCAGTGAGATTGGAATCCCTAGACGAGGAGTGGAGAGTGTTTGTGGCTTCGCACAGAAAACTAACCTTAGAACCAACGTTGTTGCAAACAAATTATTACACAGAGTGTCTTTGAAAACACTCAAGAGCTGTACATAAATTATAAATCGAATTTATAGGAAGCCCTGGAAATGTGCTCTTCTTCTTCTGGTCCAAATTCTAATAGTTCTCCTTCGGACAATAAAGTAAAATTGTCGAAAATAACCATCCCAATGTTTTCGGGAACTTATGACGAATGGACGACGTTTAAGGACTTGTACATGTCCCTTGTGCACAACAACGCATCTTTGGACGACGTGCGAAAAATGCACTAGGTACCTCAAAGGGCTCCTCAAGGGGGAGGCGTAGCAATTATTGAGACAGGTTTCCACAACGGCTCTAAACTACGGGCAAGCCTGGGACACCCTCAGTCATCGGTATGATAACAAAAAATATATTTCAAACTGTTTATTAAAACGGTTCATGAACATGCCAATCTTGTCAGTGGAGTCAAGCAAAGGCATCAAAGAGTTGCTAGATGCCACAACTGACACAATGAATGGATTAAAGAATTTAGGGATAAACGTCAGTTCATGGGACACCAGTTATTTACATAACTCGGTCGAAACTGGACTCTGAATCACGAAAACATTGGGAGGAACATACATAGGGCGCACTGTAAGTTTCCGGAACTGGCCACTTACATAAACAATATTTAAAAATTTATTGCAACATTTGAAAATAGAACTCTTTGGCTGTAGAATGCAGTTTGTTTCATCTGACTGCCTTTTGTTTTTACCTTGTGGCGCCATTTAAAAAATTGTGTGTCTGCATCAACATGGATTTAACTCGGGAAAATTTTCGTAGTATGATTTTCTACGATTTTAAGTGTAATTTGACAGCTCAACAGAGCATCGCTCGGCTTGAAACAGCTTTTGGCAATGAAGCACCATGCAAGACAACTGTTTATAGCTGGTTTGCAGAATTCAAGCGTGGTCGTATCAATCTCAGTGACGAATCTCGCGATGGTCGGCCGTCCACCGCTGTGACCAACAAAAACATCGATGCTGTGCGCCGTATGATTGAAACAGACAGGCATGTGACCTACCATGAAATTCGCGCATCCTTAGAAATAGGCATGAGTCAAATACAATTAATCCTACACAAACATTTGGGTGTGAGAAAGCTGTGCTCGCGGTGGATCCCACACAACTTGACCGAGGCTCAAAAAACGGACCGCGTCACTTGGTGCAGTGCCATGCTTACCAGATTCAACGAAGGTGCGTCAAATTTGGTGTGGGACATAGTAACAGGTGACGAAACATGGATTTATTGCTACGATCCCAAAACAAAGCAGCAATCGAGCGTATGGGTCTTTCAAGATGAGCCGAAACCAACCAAAGTGGCGCGCGTGAAAAGTGCATCTAAGCGGATGATTGCTTCTTTTTTTAATAAAACTGGACACGTGGCTACTGTTGCTTAAGAGAATCGTCGTACAGTGAATAGTGACTGGTACACGACCATTTGTTTGCCGGAAGTTATTGACGAACTCCGTAAAAATAACCGTAAACGCTGTATCATCCTGCACCACGACAATGCTAGTTCTCACACGGCCAGACAGACAAACGACTTTTTGAAGGCGAAAAATGTAGAACTTATGAGTCATCCTGCATACAGTCCCGACCTGGCACCTTGTGACTTTTTTCTGTTCCCAAAAATTAAGAACCAATTACGCGGTCAACGATTTTCATCACCAGAAGAGGCTGTCGAGGAGTATGAAAAACACGTTTCAGAGGTCACCACAGAGGAGTGGCACAAAAGTTTTCAAAACTGGTTTCATCGAATGAAAAAGTGCATAGACGCCAAGGGAGATTATTTTGAAAAACAATAAATTAATTTTGTACCTTTAATAGTATTTTTTCATATTCATTCCGGAAACTTACAGTGCGCCCCACGTATTAGTTCTTCCGATGAACTACCGACGTACGACTCCATGAAGACCTTCTTGGAGTCGAGATTCAGATCGTTGGAGATTTTAGACGATGCAAAGACGGTTAACCAACCTAAAGTGATGCATGTGGTGTCTGGAAGCTCCAACGATCCAGTCTGTACATTCGGCCACAAACACGACCACAAAATCGGAACGTGCAAGTAGTTTGCTGCAGAAGGTGCGGATACGCGACGTAATTCCAACGTACGTCCAACAAAAAACCTTGGGTAAAAACCATTCAGCGCATGTTTGTCGTATCACACAGCTAGAGGGACAAAGTTTTACAGCACGATTTTTCTGCATAAAGTAAGTGGTTCAATTTATTAATTTTTCCAAGCTTTTGGCAAAAGATAAGCATTTTTTTAATCACTTTTATCGTAGACCAACTGTCCAGCCACCACTCACGCACGAAAACACAGGGCGGGCTACTGTGTGTGTAAACTCGGCGCCACGACTAAAGAGCTTTGTCCTTGAATGCGCAGTAGTCACTTTTCACAAGTGTTTGGCGCGGGGAAGTGAGGAGCGACGGGGGCGGTAGTCAGCGCCGGCACCTGATTCGTTGATCAGTCGCTTCCCGATGCCCGCACCGAAAGCACGTCTCGAAGCTTCTTGAGTACAGTCGCATACAATATTACCCAACGTTATCTTTCGCCCCGGTCGAAAATGCCGAAAAATAAAGTACTGACTAGGCAAGCTAGAAAAATGGTTTACGATGTGAACTGTTATATCAAAAAAGAGTCTGATGAAATCGTTGCTGATTTAAAACTGGCGAAGACCACATCAGCCACCTCTTCCATCACACTACAAAACTTGTTAGAAGCCACAATTCAAAATTTAAATGAAGTTAGAAACAGGTCAATAAGTGTTACAGACCAAAACATATTAACCGAAATTTGCCATAACTTGGAGCAAAATCGCGAAGAATTTGGACAAGCTATGAATACAACTAGCTTAAAATTGCAAGGCATTATTAATGTCCTAAACCAGGGTCAGAAAAGAACAGCAACACTCATTCCTTCACACTAACCCTAAAAACGCACTTCGGAATTATGCCGCGACTGTACACATGCGCAGTAATCCCCGCCAGTTTCTCCGAGAGCTCTTTATTCGTGGCGCCGATAGTACGTGTGTATACCTCGCGCCACGAATAAAGAGCGCTGGGCGACGTTGGCGGGAATTACTGCGCATATGTACAGGTATTGAAAAGTGACTATTGCGCATTCAAGGCCACCGCTCATAACTCGTGGCGCGAGATTTACTACGGCTGTAAAAAAAGTCAATTCACCTGCGCAAATGTCTCAATGAACCCCCCCTCCCTACATTTTAAGATAATCATAATTCATACCGTGAGTATATCTACACCATGACTAACACATAAAAATAAAATATATTTTTGCTGTTGCACATAGATACATTTATTTATCCAACAAAGATGAGTACAGAACATTCAACATTCATTTTGGCGACAATGCTTATCCCGCTTATTCACTATCCTAGGGTAACATTACATTATTAGGCGAGCGAAGCGGTTTGTACTTTGACCTGGTAATTTAAGTTCATGTTTAGTTTCCTCAAATATCACTGAAATCTTATTTTCTAATTAAACTATTTCTTTTAAAATTAAATACATAGTACGAACTGTAATAATTATTGTACTGTAGCGCCTGCGAGACAAAAACACCGGTACAATGCTTAAATAAGTTCTCAAGTTACATCACTATCGCTCGCCCTTACAAAGCAGCGCTTTCTGCTAGTAATAAATGTATTTATTACTCCTCATACAAGTACCTAGTACTACAGACATAATGTAGGTATACGAGTATATTTTACTATTGTTAATAATATAGAGTTAGGTACTTACCTAATTGTATATAAATATAAAAAAATCAATCATACTCAAGTAAAGTACCTTCCTGACGTCATACGCCTAATCAAGTAGGTAATCACATTCGAACCATCTATTCATATATCCAGGGATGGCACATTTTATCTACCAACCTACCTATCGTTTTCATTTGTAGTACCTACCCCGCGCTGGGAAGGGATCTCTCTATGTCATACATCATATATAACCAACTTATAAATTAAACCACCCACACCACAAACTCCTGACCCCGGGTAAGACATTAAAAATATATAGGTACGATATTATAATAAAGTACAGAAGGTGTAACACCAATGTGCCTACGTACATGCACCGTATACCTACCTTCATTGGTATAGATAGATAGTGCTATGCAGTCCGGTTACGCCTAATGGAATTTTCGCTGTACTAAGATTCAGGTTTATCTGGACACCAAGCGTATCAATGAATTTCTTTCCCAGTTCCCAGCACATTTTTGTACCTTTAATATACCTATATTTTTGTACCTGTATTATAAACTTATCATAAAATTATTTATCTTTTAGCATGGAAGTGTACGTTAACGATAAAAAACCGGTCAAGTGCGATTCGGACTCGTGCACGAAGGGTTCCGTACCACCGTACATTGGTAGGGATGGTGTGGAGTGAATAGTTTGGATTTCACATAGCAAAATGTTGTTTACAAAGTTATTGGTAAAGTTAAGTTAAGTATTTTCACACTCCATATACGTAATCAGGTAATTTCATTTCGCAAGTTTGTATGTGGTATTTAAAGAATTGTTGTATGGGAGCCCCCTTAAATATTTATTTTATAGTTTTTTTTGTATTTGTTGATATAGCGGCAACAGAAATGCATCATCTGTGAAAATTTCAACTGTCTAACTGTCACGGTTCATGAGATACAGAGAGATGCCTGGTGACAGACGGACATACAGAAAGACAGCGGAGTCTTAATAATAGGATCCTGTTTTTACCCTTTTGGTACGGAACCCTAAAAATGTATGTAGAAAATTAATTAACCTGGGTTTCGGACACAAATGTTTATGGGATCATGTTGAGATAATTATAGTTTATAGGTACTTCCGTAATATGCTAAAATACACCAAAGAGAAGAGGCAAAGTAATGACCTTCACTGAGTATATGTAAATACATATCTACGGTAATAAAGACATTTTGACTTAAACTGACTTGTCATTGATCTTTTTTCAAAAATATTTCGCGCACCCTTCGGTTCGACGATAACAACGACTCACTGTCGTAGTCTCCTTCTCATGTCCAATCAAGCTGCAATCCTCACATTTGAACATGAAAATGAGATTTGACACTGCAAAAAAATGGGTCAGTGTCGATAAGGGGGCGGCGGAACCCCAACCAAAAAATGTCATGAAGTACATAGTCATAAAGTCATAACATAATTAATCACCAATGCCAAAAAATAGTCCACTTCTAGTTTATATAACTTCGAAAGTAGAGGTGGACTATCTTTTTGACAGTATGTATTTAGTAACTACCTATAGGTTGGTCAGGATTAAGGCTTGACATCAAGCTGTAATCCTTATCTCTCCCGCAAGCTATAAAGCGTTTCGCAGGCGCTACAGGCTTAGCGCCTGCGAGACAAAACACCGGTACAATAATTAATTATCTACAGTTCATAAACAAGTTCTCAAGAGACATCGCATCTTTCGCACGCCCTTACAAAGGTGCGCTTTCTGCTAGTTAGGATAATTGACTGATTCTAAGCTCTCCGAGGTACAAGTTGAAAAAGTAGCCAACAATAATTAAGTAGGTAAAAATACAAAAACTACAATAAATAGTTACAAAGTTCACAATAAATAATAAATAAAGTTATCTGAAATATTTAATTAATACTAGACATAACCACGTCGCATTTATGATTTATTTACAGGTTGATACATTATCGATTTATTTTATGTGCTTATTACTATACTATATTATACTTCTTTAAACTATATAGAATATACTACATTAAACATTTAAAAGCTCTAATAGTTTCCTTGGTTCGGAGATCAACACTGATTGATTACATTATCTTGTTATGCTAAGGAGTACACCTACACATCGAGTTATTATGTAACGACCAACTACGTCCGCAAAAACTCCGGATCGCGAACAGAACTGCGCCCGGCCAAGTGGAAATTGTTGCAGTAAATGAAACAGTAAACTGGCATACCTTCAGTTTTTTCAAACTGTAAAAGTTGGCAAGTTGGTATAATTAATGCGGAGCGCGTGTCTTCTGTTCTGTGCGCACACGCATGAGCGGCTACCCGCGGACAGTTGAGAATGGCACGCGCCGCGTAGGCCCGCGTGGGCGCTCCAATGTCGTCCCGAGCCAAAACACAACTCACAACAAACATAGAAAGAAACATGTGTGTCCGTGTCCGTGTGAAGGTAGTGACGCTGCCGATAAACTAGGTGTACCCACCTGTGCTCAAAAGTGACCATAGAGGAACTATGAGATCCTGCACGATGTACAAAATTACATATGTCGCCAGAAAGCAACAGGTAAATGTCTTTTGGAATGCACAGGTGTATAGTATCATCAACTAATTAGTTGTTATTTTGATGGCCATATAGTATATCTCTGATGGAGTGAGCTAGCGGGAACTTCTTGTTACCACCAAGTCCCTCATCATCACAGGTTCCAAGGAAGTCGTCACTGTTAAGAGAATATATCATGGCACCACGCAGATTGTTATCCTTGATAAACTTGGCCTTTTCCATCACACTCTTGGGTGAATCAAAGGAGACCCAATTATGAAAACTGTACATATATGGAACTTTTGTGTCATTGTTATCAACCAGGGTGACCTGGCCCCTGTGATTTTTTATGTATTCACATATTTCTACATAATCAATGAATCCATGTTGGCCTATTGTTCCAAATCCTGAAGCGGGACTGCCAATGTTTGTATTACGAGAGTTCACTAAATAAAATGTATGTCCATATGTAGGGATTCCCACAACAATCTTGTTACTATCCAGACCTTTTTGCAAATACATTTGCACTGTAGCGTTAATATTCAGGGAGGCCAAGTACAATCTTTCTTCCTGTCTTGGATATAGTGGAGAATTCAATCCAGTAAATGGAGTGTATGAAGTAAAGAAATGGAAGTCGTATGTCATAACATTCACAAAGTCAACATATAAATTGATCTGGTCAACATCATAGGCAGTATCCACAATGGTTTTCGGTGATGCTGCTGCTATGGTAAGAATATAATCACGTTTTTCTCTTATAAACTCAGCACGAATTTCTCTCAGCAGTTGTGAGAAGTGTTGCCTCTCCCTCTTCTTCAATGGGTCTGTGAGATCACTGTGGACAGCTGGATACTCCCAATCTAGGTCTACCCCATTAAGAGAGAAGTTGCCGATTGTATATTTGAGAGATTTAATGAAAATCTTTCGTGATGCATGATCTGCTACCATTTCAGAAAATCCATTATTATTTCCTGCACCTCCAACTGACAGCAGAATCTTGAGTTTAGGGTTGATGACCTTGAGTTTCACCACCTGTTGAATGATATCTTGCTGTTTTGGATCCAGTTTTATCTGTTTGTTTTCAATTGATGCAAATGCTATGTTGATATGAGTGCAGAGGTGTGGGTTGATGCCTGAAGGCAGGAGTTGTTGCCTGTCAAGGTCAGGCGGGGTGTTGTAATAACATGTCATCACCTTCTCTGCGGGTTCTGTGGAGAGGGGCTCGGCGGGGGAGGCAGGCGGGAGTGAGACCTCGGCGTGTCGCTGAGCCGACATTGTATAAACGATGGCTCGAACCATGCCCTTCGATAGACTCGGCGAAATCGCTTCCTCTTCAGTACTCGAGGGAAATACGGCAGAATAAAGAATGCCCAGCATTAACATTACTGCAAACGTAATGTAGACCCATTTGCACGCACACCATCCCAGGCGAACTGGAACCCTCCTCCTCACGATTAATAGAGCTGGTAATTCTGATTTCTCTGCAACGAATATCAGCTTCATAGTTAAGCCGTTGTAATTACTGATTTCCGTAGTTAGTTTACACGACGACGGCTAGCCTTGCAACTGTACTAAAATCAATACAATTGAATTCACTTTTGCGCACGCAACTGCAAGATCACAACCCTTTGAACCCTGCCAAGCCAGCCAAATTCAAATTGATCGAAAGGAAAAGGAATACATAGAAGAAGTAGCAATAGATTATATTTGTTTTGTTTTGACAGATAACTGACAGACAGAAGTCAGACAGAACAGAAGATAAACATACGTTTCATTATATTTTGTGGTGCTGATTTTATAATTCTAAACCCTACAAAGAAAATTGCACGTCCTGAACAACAACAACAAACAAATTGATGGTTTCAGGTTATTATAAACATTTCAGTAAATTGTTTGCAGATAGGTAGATACCAAAAATGATACCTTCTAAAACAATATATTTGCTGTAGCACGCACGTGGAAAGAAACGAAGTAGGTACCTAACATTTGTAGAGTAATCTAGAAATGAAAGCCTTTTTGGATTGTTATATCTAAACAAATCGAAGTCACACACATTACTGCAATAATAGATAGATAGGTCAGGAGGATATCTAAGTAATTTAAATTTTTGTGGAATTTTTCTCAAGGTGAAATCGAGAATGGTTCTGCTCTAATATCACTCCCTCCTTAAACACGATGCCATATGTCAAAAGTCGTATGATAATTGAATGTCTGCCACTTTGCCTGTCATTCCGGCCAATATTTTCTATTTCTATCTTAGTTTTCTCTTTTCTTCACAATATCGTTCCTAATCAAAGCAATATGTAAATAACTAAACTAATTTTCAATAGTGGCACGCTGATATACTCGTGTCACCCACGCACCATGGACAGCGCGTCTATGGATCATTACGAAAAGCAGCTTTACAGTGTGTTCAAAACATTCGACGTAGATAACGAGGAAGCCCTAGACAGGTCGGCCGTGCTAGATTTGTGTGACTCATTGCAGTTGGAGGACCGCGGCGCGGCGCTGGCCGGCGAGCTGTTCGACCGCAGCGGCGGCGGCGGCGAGAGGGTCACCTTCTCGCAGTTCAGGAACGGTCTCCTGTCGGTGCTCGGAGCCGCGACACCGCCCACACCCGTAGCGCCCCCCGTGCCGCCACCCGCCAGCGACGACGACTCCTCGGGCCGCGAGGTCGCGCCGCGCCTCGTCGTCGGCGCTAAAAAGTACGGGCGCCGCTCCCGTCCGCACACTCCCGCCGCGCCCGAGCCGCCGCGCGCGCCCACCGCCAGCCCGCCCGACACGCCGCGGCAAGACGCGGACGCCGAACGCCGGAGTCGACGCATGAAGTGCAAGAGGAACGCGCTCGCGATGGACGCGTCCGGGGAGGCCTCCGACTGGTCCCCGCGCGACTCGAGAGACGATCTCGACCACGAGCGGCGCGTCGATTACGAGCAGTCGCTCGAGCTATGTCGCGAGCTCGACATGGACGGGATCGACCGCGGCCTCGTCGAGAGAATATTCGAGGACGCGTCGTCAACTGAAATCACCGTCGGCGAGTTCTTCGAGCGGCTTAACTCGTCGCTCACGATGTCGATAGCGTCGTCGCGTCCGGGGTCCGGCGCGGACGAGGCGGCGGGTGGGGAGGGGGTGCTCGCCGCCGCCGACGTCGCGCAGGCGTGGGAGGCGGCTGGCGTGACGCGCGCCTGCCGTCTGCTGCGCGACCTCGGCTTCCCGGCGCCCGTGCTGTGTGGCGCCGCCCTCGCGCGCGCCCTCGACGCCGAGCTGGCCGCGTTGCCGCCGCCGCCACCCACCGAGCGCCCGCCGCGCGCGCTGCTGCAGGCCGCGCTGGCGCTGCAGCGTCTCAGCGGCGCGCGCGTCACCACCGCCGCCGACGCGGCGCGCGCCGAGGCCGCGAAGCTGCGCGCCGACCTCGCCGACGCGAACCGGCGCGCGCAGGCGCTCGCGCAAGATGTTGACGAGAACCACGCGCGCATCGAAGCGTCGCTGCACGCGCGCCTGCGCCAGCACGAGGCGCGGCGGACGGAGGAGGCGCGCGCGGCGGCCGCTTCGTTGGCGGCGGAGGGCGAGCGCGCGGCGGCGGCGGAGGCACGCGCGGCGGCGGCGGCGGCCGGGGCGGCGCGTGCGCGGGCGGAGGCAGCGGCGGCGCGCGAGGTGGCGGCGGAGGCGGAGGAACGCGCGGCGCGGACGGAGGAAGGCGCGGCGCGGGCGCAGGCTGCGTGGGAGGCGGCGGAGCTGCAACTGCGCGTGCTGCGAGAGAGCGGAGAGAGCGCGGAGACTCAGGCGCCGGCGCCGGCGGAGGACGTTGCGGCGGCGGCGCAGCTGGCGGTGGCGCTGGCGGAGCTGCGGCGGGAGAACAAGCTGCTGCGCGACAGGAACGACGAGCTAGGCGCGGCGCTGGAGGCGGCAGGCGCTGCGAGCGGGGCGGTGGCGGCGGGGGGAGCAGGGGACGCGGGCGCGGCGAGCTGGCGCGACGAGGCGGGGCTGCGGCCCCATGACTGCACCGACGTGAGTAAACTGTTCTGGCAGCGAGGTCATCCACTCATTTTCACTGCTGCCTACTTAAAATTATACCTCACTGTCTTGAATGTCCTCCATCTGTCTGGCGCGGCTATATGCCATTAAAACTGAAATATGTAAAGTAGATAATGTGCCAGTAACAGCCACACCACAACGACAGAGTCCATATAAAGGTTGTTGTGGCAGCGTTCTGTTGCTCGTGTGTGGGGACTCTAAATCTGCTTGTAGCAACATATTGAAGCTCGACAATGAGCTTAAGAGATTACATATAAAATAGCTTACATCATATTTGAATTTGCCTCTGGTTGTTTACTACACAACCTTTACATCTACAGCTTGACATTTTCCAGGAATGTGATCAATCATTTGTGAGCCTCGATCAAAAAGTATTTGGTCACTTTGAGGTTGTGAGAAGACTACAAAACGTTCTAGAAAACGTATCCCAAGTGTCCTTAACAGATGACAGTGGCTGTGAATCTTGCGGTACCCTGAAGAGTATCATTTTGATGATTCAAGAACGCGTCCAAGAGTTGAGTGACTCTGTGATCCTAGCAGACCAGACTGGTCTCAGACTGAACACATCCTTGGAAGTCAGTGTACAGACCGAGAGCAATGATGGAGGGGATGATGTGACGAGACTAAAGAAGGAGATTGAAGAAAATGAGCTCAAGCATACAGATGAAACTCAGAGGCTTTCCAATGTAGTCAAGTAAGTTTTGGTTTAGTGTACATTCTTACCTCCCCAAAAGACTGCCTAACATTATTTGAAGGTCTTTGCTATTCATTTGAAACATGTATATGTACTCAAATTCTTTAATTACGTTTTCAGAGACTTGGAGACTAGTTTATATCAAATGAAGGCGGAATACGACAAATGCGAAGAATACTGGACAAACAAACTGGATGAAGAGCGCGATATTTACACAGAGGAACAGAAAATGAGCGACGAGAGGCTCAACGAACTGATAGCCAAGATATCAGAGTATGAACAACAGTTCGAGCCTAAATCAAACTCGAACATGCTGCCAACCATCGACGAGAAATATAGCCTCGAAATACAATTCACGGACCTCGAAGAAGAATTCAATAGCTTTAAAAAAGAAAAGACTTTAGATTTAGCAAACAAAGACAAAGAAATCAGTGAGCTACAAGAGAAAATCAAATTACTAGAACATAAACCTGTAATCAACGGCCATGAAACACCCATCGAATATTTATGGAGCCAGGGGACCATCAACCATCCATACATTAAGCGGGATTATCAGAACCCGGCGTTTTCGCGTCGCACGTCGTCCAATGTAGAGAATGTGCAGTGTAGCAGCGACAGCGAGCGGTCGCAGCGCGTAGTGAGTCCCATTCAGCGGCCGGGACAGCGTAGCGCGAGCGCAGGCCCGCTGGAGGAGCCGCAGATGCTGACCTGTACCGACCTGGAGGGGCAACTGAGGCAGCAGACACAGGTGACAACCATGCTATAAAATGATTTATTAACATTAAAGGAATGGATGGATATATTACTAGAATAGCTATTATGCGCCATCTTAATTATAGGAGTGAGCAGAACTAACTCACTACTACATACTACTCACGCCTTATCGGTCTTGGGCCAGTAGCCTTTTTATGTATTTCTGTCAAAAAAAGACAAATTGAAAAACCAACCAAACAGAATGGCATTGTGACTGATATCAGAAACAGATAACAAGGCTCAGGTCGCTCAAGTTATCAGGGTTGATTACAGCCGGCCTAGTGGTCAGTCATGATGGTCCGGTTGTACATTTCAGGGCGCGCGTCGTTCCTGCGCATGCGCCGCTCTCGAGCAGCGCTGCCTGCAGCTGGTGGCCGCGCTGCGACACCGACAGATGTGCCTCGACGCTGTGCAACGTGAGTTAATAATAGATTGTGTGCCAAGGGAGTAGATCTTTACTATGTTTAAGGCGAGAGTGATTTTTGAATCCTGAGAGGAGCGAAGGACCCTAGAGATGAAATCAGAGCGTAGCAAGGGATTCTGCAGTAGAATCCTGAGCATTCGTAGTACTCGTACATCACTCGAGTTTAAAATAGTTTTTACTCCTGAGGTGGAGGACTCTAATTTTTATCACCCTCTATGAGAAAATGAGTGAAAAGTTTTGATAAGAATAATACTATAAAAGATATGAACAAGAATAGGTCAATCAATTGGTTTCAATTTCATTTATAATCAGAAGTTATCAGAAGGACCAAATAAATATTTCCCGAAAATGCTTTCGCTCTTGAATTCTTCCAGAAGTTGAAATTGTCGTATGTTTTCACATATATTTCACGGGATTTTGTAGGTAACAGACCTTGCGTCACATTTTGTACAGACCTTGAATAACATTTTGTAGGTTACAGACCTTGCATCACAATTTGTATGTAACAGACCTTGAATCACATTTTGTAGGTAACATACCTTGCGTTACATTTTGTACGTAACAGACCTTGCATCACAATTTGTAGGTTACAAGCATGCAACACATTTTATACGTAACAGACCTTGCATCAGAATTTGTAGGTAACAGACCTTGCATCACAAATGTAGGTAACAGACCTTTCATCACATTTTGTAGGTAACAGACCTTGCGTCACATTTTGTAGGTAACAGACCTTGAATCACAATTTGTAGGTAACAGACCTTGCATCATAATTTGTAGGTAACAGACCTTGCGTCACATTTTGTAGGTAACAGATCTTGCGTCACATTTTGTAGATAATAGACCTTGAATCACATTTTGTAGGTAACAGACCTTGAATCACATTTTGTAGGTAACAGACCTTGCGTCACATTTTGTACGTAACAGACCTTGCATCACAATTTGTAAGTAACAGGCATGCAACACTATTTGTAGGTAACAGACCATGCATCACATTTTTTGCGTCTGTTGCAATATTATCTGGAGTTAAACTCATGTACTTGAGGGATAACTATTTATTTTTGAATAATATCAGCAAACCAAATTGTAAACAAACAAAGGCGGAATGGAATGCATTTAGCGCGTTCTTTACTTTTTCAGAATATTTTATTTTGTTTGGTCGGTGTTTCGAAATCTATCTGTTTACTTATGTAACTGATAAATAAGGTAGTGATTATTGACCAAGCGATCGAAGCGTCCAGTTTCGAGATTGGTCAAAAATACCATAGTCCGTCCGTCTGTTTTCGCCTACAGGTCGCATTTTTCAACCGATTTTGATGAAAATTGGCACACAAGTTCCTTTATTTATTAAATTTTTTGGTCGATCGCGTTGTTTGATTGGGGGAAAAATAGGGGAAATTTGCAGTAGCGTTATTAATCGACGGATTTTGAAATCAATGAAATTTGAGAGGCACCCTAAGGACCTCATTGTAAACAAGAACTTGCCAAAAAAAAGGGGGTGGAGGGGGAAGCATTTCGGGGTATTTTCGACCCCACTACAACTATTTTGTAGATAAAGCTAGACACCTACGACACACTTTGTGTGATTAATTGGCCATAATTTAAATAGGTAAATTCCTAAAATTCAGTCAGTTTGAACCAATTTGTCACTGGCTGACTCATTATCGATCATTACAATTCTAATGGTTATAAGGGCTCGCAAGGTCTACTGTTCTGCTGAAAACGCTCATTGAAAAAAAACTGTAGCACAAACTTATTTTTTAACTTGGTCCGCTTCGTCCGATTCAACTTCTCTTCTGTGATTACAGCTCTCAATTAGAAAATAGTGTTTTAACAGGTTGAAATTATTTTTTCTATAGGTACTGGCAACACAAATTAAAAAGTTACTATGCCCCCGGCTGTAAAATGCTACTTTGGTCCCTGTTTACCGGGAATAGACGATCTATTTTCGAATAGATGTAATGGAAACAATATGCCTATACCAGCGCCATTGCCATGACCCAGTAGTAATAGCATAACTGGACAATTCTTTAAACCTATACGAGACTGGCTGAAGATTTGTACAGAACCACGGTTAACGGCATTTATTGAAACTTTTTGACACTGAGTTTTTTTCGACTCATTAGACACGCTGAACACGATTCTGGCCGGTGTCAACGGTGTTTTTATACAGAGATATGATAACAGATTTAATGCAACTATTGTGTTTGGAAAATATGTTAATTAAATACGATAAATAGATAAATTGTTTAATACTGTCTGCATCACGTACACGAAATACAACAAAAAGCAATTCAAATATTGATATAATAGTTATCCCTGGTCTTTTTGTAGTCCAGTGTTGGCACATATGCCTTTACAATAGGTGCACCAGGCTGTTTGACTTCCCTACTACAAATACAAGCCGCAGGTTTGCAACCTGCCCTAGAGCCGCATGTAAGGAGATCTTTGCATGTTTTTGGAACTGCTTCTAAAGTTATAAGCACTGGTATCAGCTTATTGCCATCCTGACGCCACCCATAATGAGTTGGAGAAAGTCGCTCGATCTTTCCAATGTGTGCGTTGCTTCAGATGAAAGTTTGATGATTACTGTGAATTTATGTAGTCCAGCTGCATCTGAAGTCGGTGGCAGTGCTTCAGGCGTGGTACCTCTGGAGTAGAGGACGTGTCTTCCTTTATTTACTTCAAATTTTATTTTATCAGTCTAACCATGAACTCTGCTCTGTCTGCGAGCGTTTCATCGGTCAATGGAGACTTAAAAGAGACTCCATTGACCGATGCTCTCCGTAGAGTGCATAATTCTCTGGTTTACTTTTTCCGCTTATAAAGAATGTAATGTCAGAACATGTCAAAGCGTGCAGTGCCGGGAAATTTGCTTTTTCCTGTTCACTAACATTGTTTGCAACCTCGTGGATAGGGATATACTTCCTTTGAGCGCTGGTTTCTGCCATCATCCACAGACGTTTGGCGGCGATTCGCTCCCAATGATGCAGAAGTATGAAAAAGACATCAGCGTCTCTCAGTAATACAACAACGCTCTCAAACGTATTGTTCACAGAGAGTGGTACCAGCCTTTTGTCGGGTACCAGCCTCGAGTCTGTTTCTTTGTGGCTGGCTTTCTGGATTACTCGAGGATACATGTGTCCCGTCCACAAAGCCCCAAATACTACAAGTTCAAGGCCACTTGAGAACCGGATTAGTTCCTCTGGGAAAAACCTTGCCAGATCTGCTTTATCCCTCGATTGACTTTGGGTACCCAGGGTACCCAAAACAGCGTTATAGGTTTTGAATTGTATTACCATGGCATAAGGTTCAAAATCGCGACCCCTAAAAAAATCGCAGTATTTTGAGGGGTCGCGGGGAGTGCCGTGAAATTGTCCCATCTTTTGGGTGGGTTGGATTGTTGTGTCCTCTTGGCCCTCGTGCCCGCCTATGAATCATTATTGGACCAAAACCAAGATTACTTATATCAGCGACTGTCACAAAGAACATACCTATACATGTTAGCTACGCGAGATGCAAAACTAAAGTATGGGCATTCTTAATTGGCCCACAATGTAAATAAATGTCACGTGATCAGGAAACGCGATACTCGATGTTGGTAACCAAATTCAGTTGAGAGACAATCTAAAACACAAATACAATAGAATTCACTAAAAACTGGTCTAAGTTCTGCTTAGAAATAACATTATTTCCCAAAATTCTACTTCCGAAGAAAATCTGAACGGAATATAATCACTACCGTGTCATAATTCGTTTTAGTGATGGGTATGATGTGACCAAAGAAGGTTTGCTAAAAATTTATTCTTAAGGCAACTGGCTAGAAGGCGGAATAAGACTTTGCTCGAGTGAACTTTGACAACTCCATATAAGTTTGTATGAAGTTTTCAAAATATACTCGAATTCGTGGTAAATCTTAGTCTGCCTTCTAGCTAGTCGCCCTGAATCGCAGCCCAAACCGAGCACGTCATAAAAGAAAAATCGAAAATGATGGAGCTCGATGGTCAGTAAAATATATGAATGATATGGATTTGTTACGGCTAAAGCTACAAGAGCGGTTTACTCTAGGTTTAACCAGTTGCTCAAGCTCCTCGGTTAAAGCCCAAAGTAGAAATTTAATAATAAGTACGACTTCGGGTTTTGAGCGGCTAAACCTAGGTTTAAGCAAAGCTGATTGGTTAGTTTATGTTCGATTTTAGGCCGATAAATAAAAATTACAGGTTTTATAAAAATTACAGGTTTTATTACTATATAGAATGATGATCATGAGACATGTTGGTGATCAATATTTAGTATGTACCTACTTATAATCAGTCAGTATAGCTAAATGTTATTTATTTAAGCAGGACAAACAAACAGGCCATATCACGAATAAATATCACGATAATATATGTGGCAAATATATAACCAATTATATTTTTTTGTAATATTGAGCTCTCTTATATCTACCGTTTTTGAATAAGCCACATGTTAATCTATCATGTTGATCACGATATATCGGGCATTATCAGGACGGAAAGTGAGACAGATACGGAGAGGTCGCGGGTGGAGTCGGTAGGATGAGGCGCTCAGCTCGTTCCTCGATCCTCGTCGCACCGACGAACGTCCGACTCCGGCGGACCGGAGACGTGGAGTTGCTCTTTCTCTCGTTCCTCAATCCTCCTAGTGGATCTGACTAGGCCGGACTATGGAGTTTGGTAATTTAGACAGATCGGACCGGAATGATGTCGTTCCGAGTTTGGATACGTCTACTAAAACAATTACGGTCCGGATCGAGTCATCTTTACTATGAACGGCACATTTTATTGGGCCAGACATTTCTGTTATTGAGTTGGGCCAAGTATAGATGCCTCCATTATAGAGTAGAGGAACACCAAAGACTGTAGGCTGTCTAAGATGTTTATCTTAAGAAAAGACCCATCAAGGCTAATTATTTACTTAATATCAGTAGATAAAGCTTAACAACACTGTTAGGTGTGGGGACAGGTCATTGCTAACTAAATAGACACCTATCATTATTAAGGCTCGTAAAGGACTAGCCAGCACTTCTTGGGAGAATGCGTAATGTATTCAAACATAAGATAGGGATACACTAGGGATCATCCTAGAATTCATTAAGCGAACAAGAATATTTGGAGGGACATCTGTTGAACCAACATGAACCAGTGCCCAAACACTGGGAATTGGGTGAAATTGTCACAATAGAGAAGCGATCATCCGCCTGAGGTTCAGCGGGCGTCCCACCTCATCATCATCATCCTCATGCCCCAAATTTTGTTCAGCTAATTAAATATCACCCTGTATAATACTGGTGGTTCTGTAAGAACAGTCGACTTAGCTTGTTTAAAATTTTAAGCTTATAGGTCTGCTAGAAGCACATTAGAACGTTGATGATCGACGGTGAGTCAGTCAGTGACAAAATAACTTCGAATTTTCGGTTGTCGTTTCCAATCTGTTGGTTTACTGAATTTTGGGAAATTGTCTATTCAAATTGTCGCCTATTAGCCACAGAAAAGTGTCTATCTTTTTCCACAACATAGATACGGTGGGGTCAAACATACTCCGAAGTATTTCCCCCTCCACTCTCCCCTTTTGTTTTTTTTCCAACATCTTGTGTAGAACGAAAGCCTTAGTGTGCCTCTCAATTATGGTTGAAATCCGTCGATAAATGACGCTACAGCAATTATTTTTGATTGGGGGGGGAACCTTTTCCCCCCAATCAAAAATCGCGATCGACAAAAAAAATAATAAATCTAGGACCTTGTAAGCCAATTTTCGTCAAATTGGTTGAAAAATGCGAATTGTAGGCGAGAACAGAAGGACGGACAAAGGAATTTTTCTCCAATCTCGAAACTGGACGCTTCGCTCGCTCGGTCAAAAAATTCGCTAAATGTGTTCGTAACCGCGAAACTCGCAAACCGCTGGCTTGATCTTGATAACTTTTTAGGGTTCCGTACCCAAAAGGTGTCAAACGGGACCCTATTACTAAGCCTCCGCTGTCCGTCCGTATGTCTGTCCGTCCTCCCATACGTCCGTCAGCTCAGGAACCGTAAAAGGCAGAGAGCTGTTTTTTTACAGAATGTGTGCTTCTGTTCCTGTGCCGTTACAGCAACAAATAAAGAACTACACGACATTTTATAAATTAAAGGGGGACCCATACAAAACACGTGTTTTAACACCACCCGCGATATAATAAACCATAAAATAATTCAAATATGACTGTAGATTTCGCGGCCTGTCACATTCTTAGGGCTCTGGGTTCGAAACCACGTTTGGACTATTATTATTTTTAGTGGTTAAGTTTTCTTTCAATCATTTGGGGACGCAACAATGCCCAATGCAATAAACTGCAATGGCGTCCACATATTGAAACACTGGGCTCTAAATTAAGTTCTGCGGCTTTTGCTGTTAAAAGAATCCGGCAACTAGCTGATGAAAAAACAGCAAAGCTTGTATATTATGCCTATTTTCACAGTGTAATGTCATATGGAGTACTCCTTTGGGGCGGCGCTGCCGATGTTGAACGTATTTTTATCTTGCAGAAACGTGCCATTAGGGCCATTTATAACTTGAAGGCTAGATCATCTTTGAGAGATAAATTTAAGGATATTAATATTTTGACTCTTCCCTCTCAATATATTTATGAAAATATTATGTATGTCCGCAAAAATATCAGTAGCTTTAATAGAAAATGTGATCTTCACTCAGTTAATACTAGAAACAAATTAAAATTATCTTATACTCATTTTCGTTTAAGCAAAGTTTCCTCTAGCTTCAAGGGGCTTTCTGTTAGGTGTTACAATAAGTTGCCCTCCAATGTTATTAATTTATCAGAAAAACAATTCAAGAAAACTGTTAAGAATGTATTAATTAAAAAGGCATACTATAAAGTTGAGGATTATTTAAATGATAAACTGGTCTGGCAGTAAATTAGCTCCATTTGACAGCTTCTTTTCATGTAAATTGACCAAACAATTATTGTTTAGACATAAGTACTTGAATTTTGAAAAGAGTATGCAATGTGTTTCTTGTGCATTCCTCACATTGAGGACAATATTTCGAATTCACCTAGGCAGGTAACTATTTTTAATTTTAATGACTATTTTTAAGAGGTTTTATATTAGATTCTCTATGTAAAATCCAATGAAAATAAACTATTTAAAACTGAAACTAAAACTTAAACTGAAACTGCCCCTGCCAAGACTGGTTGGGCACTATCACCGTAAACGAACAGTCGGATTTTTAAACCCTTACTTCTTACCCTTCAAACAAAGTTAGTCAAGTTTCAATCAACTTCTTACTTAAGTATAGGTTGTGTTAGAAAATTTTGAGAAAACAATATTTTTAAAAAAATACGCAAAGTCCATCGTCAATTAAAAATAATTTAAGATTACCAAATAATAAAAAAACTACACACGCAAAAACTGAACACAATAAAAAACAAAATACTAAACAAATAAACCACCCCAGGACATGCCCGACCCAAAGGTACCCATCACACTGGCAGCATTACCGCGCTGCACGGCGAGTGAGATCCTTTGGATCAGGAACGCTCCGGAACGATTGTCAAAACCGTTCCCAAACCCTTCAAACTACTTACTACTTCGACCTAGGATGCTAGCTAGTGGATTGTTCTTCGATATTTATATAAGACTTTGCCGACTTTCATTCCCAATATACAATTGATAACATAGTGAAAGTTGTTCGAAACGACGATGTTCCTCATAACTTGTAAACTTTTATGGATACGTCCTCTGTTTTATTGGTAGGTATAGGTATTTATTAATTTGTAGTTATTTAGTTGGCCATGCAACACATGCATCACGCGATTAATTCGTTATTTTGCCCAGCAAGCGTGCTGCGCGTGATTGCCAGTAATTAAGTCTCATTAAATTGATGTTTCAAATAATACTGTAACATATGGGTGGGTGGTGCCGTTGAGAAATGAGAAAGCACAAGCTTCTGAGTTTAGGTAAATCCGGAGGAAACGATCGTCTTGATTGTTATACCGCGGGCTTGACTATTTGATATGTTGTAGTATATATTTTGTTTAAATGTAGTCCATTAATGTCTCACCAAGAGGCAACGGCCTGAGCCTGAATTCGAGTAAAATTGAGCCATATTCCGCCACGCTGGCTCGTTCGGGGTTGATAGAGGGCTAGCGGCCAACTCAAGAGCACGCCCGGTAATATACATAGAAAAGAGCGCGCGTGGTCACAGAATACTTAATAGTACTACGTACAGAAAAATCACTCCACAAATACACTTCAATAAATAGCTACTCTCGCTGCGCGGCAATAAAGCGCAATTTAGCTCGTACCTGCGCTACGTACATCAATCGCTAAGCACCTACAGAATCGGTTGCCCATTACTAGGCATTACTACGCCTGAGAGCTTCTTTTAATCTGACATCACAAGGTCGTCGTGTAAACTCCTGTCTCGCTAGATCACGGTAGGGTTACCTACGTGCGATTTGTGTTTGTAAATTTTAGTCCACTCTGTGTAAGAGAGGTGTTATTAGTTCTTATTCAGGCTATTGGCAAATACTAAGGCTGGGTAGGTACCTACATTCTTACTTACGTAATTGTAATTTGTTTTAAACTGGGTCTAAAGTGTTTACTTTTAGATAAACTAAAAGGTATTCAATTAAAAAGGACTCGAATTTTATTTGTGAACAATTCCTTTAGACACCCTAAAATGTTAGGTACTTAAGTCATTGTTGTTGCAAATATCACAGAAAAGTGGCTTATGCGGAGCGGCTAGCGCGCGACACGACTGCGAGCCAAGCGAGCTGCAACATAACTGAATTCCCGAACGTCGGGTTGGCCGGTCGAACGTTGACTGTTGAGTGAGACCCCCTCGCACGGCGGCCGGCTGCGTTCGAGTGCATTCATTCGAGCTGTGATGTGAACTTGCTCTTTTTATAGCCCTCGCATTCTCTCGCTCGCCGGACGCCCTGAGTGGAACGAAAACCCTAGCCGTATGAGCCAGAGCTTGGTGATCTTCTCACACCCCTTCCAGGGTGCGGGGTTGCGGTCCCGGGGCAATGGCCCCCTTCCGCGGAGTCTTCCGCTGGCCGTGACTACGGCCAGGTCATTGGGTGGCTGAGGTGTTCTTCTTCGGGTTGTGTGGCCTCAATCCAGGGGTGCTGCCGGCTCGGCAACCAGGTCTCGGGGTAGGCGGCGACGGTCAGGCGGGCGCGCGTGGTATGGCGCCAGGTTTCGCACGAGCGGGTGTTGAGAGCCGTCCGCTCGTGCGAACATGTTCGTTGCCAGCCTCTGGACGAACTTGTCCAGTGTCTCCAATCCTAGGTCCCTTGCGATCGTTGCGTTTCTCACGTAGCGAGGCGCGCCGACGATGGTACGCAAGGAGAGGTTTTCTTGGGCCCGGAGTCTCTTCTTGTTGGACTCCGAGCAGAGGGCGTACCATGCCGGCGAGGCATACGTGAGGCGGGACCTGATGTACGTTTTATAGATCCCGAGCTTCGACCGCAGGGGGAGGCCGGAGTCCAGGAGTGGACGAAGTTTTGCCCGTGCAGCCCGGACCTGGTTTACGACGTTGTCGACGTGGGTCTTCATCGTGAGCCGGCGGTCTATGGTGACCCCCAGATACTTCACTTGGTGCAGCCACCCAATGTCCTTCCCTTGGAGTTGGAGTGGTGGTGGTAGGTTGCTCTGGCCGGTGATCATCGCCTGCGTCTTCCCGACGTTGACGGAGAGCCTCCATTTGGCCAGCCATTTAGGCAGGGTGTCCAGCGTGCGTTGCATTTTGACGGCGGCGTGGGGTGCTTTGTAGGACGACGCATAGTATGCTGCGTCGTCAGCGAAGAGGGCCAGCTGTACACCAGGGCCAACTGGGATGTCATCCGTGTATCGGGAGTAGCAGGCGGGTGAAAGACAGGAACCTTGTGGGACGCCGGCTTCGATGGGGCGGGCTTCTGACACGGCGTCTTCCACCACCACTCTGTAGTGGCGACTCCGTAGGAACGAGGCCACGACGCGGGTGATTCGTCGTGGAGCTGGGGACGTCGACAGCTTGTACAGCAACCCCTCGTGCCATACTCTGTCGAACGCCTTCTCCATGTCCAGGAGTACTGCGACGGTGTATTCTTTCTTATTCCGACAGACCGTCATGTCGTTCAGTACCCTGGTGAGCTGGAGCGTCGTCGAATGCTCTGGCCTGAAGCCGAACTGTTCCGGGCGAGCTTGGATATGTGGCAGCAGTCTTCCTAGCAGCAGCTTCTCGAACACCTTTGACATGGTGCTCAGGAGGGTGATGGGCCGATAGCTCTCGGGCTTCTTGACATTCTTGCCCGGCTTGGGGAGCATTATGACCAGGCCTTCCTTCCATGTAGTAGGGAAGTGCCCCGTGCACATGATGCCGTTAAACAGGCGCGTCATAGCCGCCACAGTCGGTAGCGGCAAGTTGCGCAGCGCCATGTTGGTGATTTGGTCTGCGCCCGGGGCTTTCCTGGGCTTGGTGCGCCTGATCGTTCGCAGGACTTGGCCGGGCGAGAAGAAGATGGGGTCCTCTTCAGGAGCTATCGGCGTCGCGAAGTAGTGCCGCAGGTGTTCCTCCACTGCTGCTACGTGTTCGGCGTCGTCGGTGGGGTTCGGCTTGAACTGCCTCTCCAGGCATTCGGCGAAAATTTCAGCTCGGTCTTTTGCTCTGAATCTCGGGAAGCCGTCGCTGCCCAGCAGCGGTCGAACAGGAGCCGGGGTGGCCGACAGCTGCCGGCATAAGCGATGCACGGAGGGGACGTGATCGCCTACGGACTCGATGTGGCGTTCCCAAGATTCTTCGGCGTGGTCGGCAAGGCATCTTTTGGTGGTGGCCGTCATGGCGTTGAGGCGGGACTTCAGAGTTGGGCACCGGGTTTGTTGCCATAGCTTCCGGAGACGGCGCTGTTCGCAGATCAGTGCCTGAATCTTCGCCGGGAGGGGTTGGGGTTTCCTCCGGCTAGAGACGGTGTGCGAGGATGTGTCAGTGTACGTAAAGTCTATGTTTTTATACCTGACATAAGTAGCAAACAACAATGGCGTATCAATAAAATTTGACATTTCATAGGGATGGGTATCACTGAATGAACTATCGAAGGTTTATTATTGAATTGATTAATAGGTTGAATTCGTATCGATCAGTGAACGAAAAATTACATTCGCCTATATTGATCAGGGTTTGAAAGATATGGTTTATAACATATAATCAAACCAATTTATAATCAAACCGTTGTCAAGCTGTTGTACTTAATGGTTTTAGATCTTCCTGGGCAAGTATACCATCCGGTGTTCCCCAGGGATCCTTGCTTGGCCCACTACTATTCATTATATTTGTACAGGACATCGACTCAAGCTTTGTTAATTCAAATGTATTACTATTTGCCGATGATATGCAAATTTTTAGAGTAGTTAACAAGGCTTCGGATGCCGTTCTTTTGCAACAGGATTTAATCAGGCTTGACAACTACTGTTTGACAAACAAACTTGACCTTAATGTTGCAAAGTGTTTCTTTGTGACCTTTACTCGCAAGCTTAAACCATATATATCAAACTATCATATGAAAAACATACCATTGACTAGGCTGTCTGAAAGTAAGGACCTCGGGGTTATTTACGATAGTAGACTGATGTTTGACCTGCATATTAACAGCATCGTTAGTAAAGCCTCGAAGGCTATGGGATTTGTTATGAGATTGTCGAAGTCGTTCAATCATATGAAAACTGTCAAAGTTCTTTATTGTATTTATGTACGTAGTCACCTTGAATACGCATCTCAGGTATGGAACCCTTGTTATGACAATTATAGCGGTAGACTTGAGCAAATTCAGAGAAAGTTTACTCGGTATCTCGGATTTAAATTCAAGCTGCCTAAATTAGAATATGAAGACCGATGTTCACGGCTCCATCTTCTTCCTCTGAATTTGCGCAGGGATATTGCCGACGTAGCATTCCTCATGAAAATTGCTAGGGGTACCGTAGACTGTCCAAATCTACTCAACAAATTAAATTTTAAGGTCCCCAGTCGTAGTACTCGTAGACGTCCACTATTTCAGCTACCCTTGGTTCATAGCAACTAGAGGGAAAATTCATTTCTCGTCAGAGCCTGCTCGACATTTAATTGTCTCTTCAAAACGAATATCGATGATGATCAGGACATTGATATTTTTAACAGCAGCGTTCAATCACTAGGTAATACTATCATTAGGAGGTTTGAAGCGAGTCGTGGTAACGTAGATGGAGGAGTGCGTGAACAGTATAATCCTTAAAATCTTCCCTTCTGTGTGATTTGATTTAATCTATTTTAAGAACTAAGTTACGTGCTGTTATTATTTAGACGACCATATGTGGATGCTTATAATTAGCTTTTAGTATGCCATTTCTAATGTTATGTAAAAATTACAGCTGTAAGCTTCCCTAAGAAAATAAAATAAAATAAAATAAATAAAATATAAAGTGTAATAAATTTCACAAGCTAGACATCTAACTATGTGAAATAACAATAATAATTAAGTATATATATCTTTGTTAGTTACTTGAAACCTTGACAAGTGATGTGCCGCTGTATAAGTCTTTTCCTTATATGAAATTTCCAGAAACACGAACTTTTACGAGATAACAAAAAAACTTAGATGTTGTTAAACAAAAATAAGTTTTATTTACGGAAACCCGATTACAAAAAATACTTGAATAAGGATAAGTGCTTAACAAATCACTACGCTATACTACCACCACTACGCCACACTACGAATATCTCGAATCATTTGATTTATCTGATACATCAATCACAAATCTTGGGTCGGTAAGTTGTCGGAAATAAAATACCTAATATGTCCTTTGAAAAATCGACTAACAAAAATAAAAAAATGTTTTTGTTTTTGTTTGTCGATTTTTCATATCAATAGCATAGCATAGCAATGCAAAGCCGCGGCAGCAATGCAGCGGCAGTAATGAATCGGCAGCACTGCTGCGCAGCAATGTTGCCCTGTGTTGCCGCGACAGACCAGTGGGTCGACCGAGCCAGCCCCGTGGGCATCGGTGACGGCTTCATTTTGACAGCTTCGTGTTTAAACGCGCAAGAATGAACTTTATCATTATGACAATACGGCAAGTCAATTCAAGCGTCGGTATCGGGATCAAGCCGACGGGGCTTGGGCGGTAGACCCACAGTACTGAGGCGTGCGTGACAGAGCATTGCTGCCGTGGCCAAAGTTCGGAATGACACCGTTAATATATTTGCCAGAGGCAATTATAAGGAGAGCGACATCTTCGGGAGTAAAGTAAAAGGCTTGAAATGCGCGCGAATACTAGACTAATTTATTGTAGGAAATCCTAGCTTATATACTAGGTTGGTACATGTTATTAATGACGTGCATAAGACATAGTGCGTGATGAATATAAATATACCTTATCTGTGACGGTCGTTAACTTATCTTAACATTACGTGAAAATATGACTAACATAGTCGACCGGCACAGATACTCCCCCCTTTAGGGAAAAAAAATAAATGAATGGAAATATAAATGAATGGAAATATAAATACTTAGTTATAACAATGGAAAAAATCTAAGTTAGATACTGTTACGAGCGTGGGGTTCGTATTTGAAAGAAAAACACGAATTAATCCACTAAATAAAACACTCACTTTATTACCCAAATTACGCACTTACAATTCACACGAACTGTACTTAAAATCCACTAATTAAAACACACTCACTATTCACACGAAGAGTCTTTCTCTCCGATTATCCTTATCTCTCCTTGTACTAGCACTCGATCGCAGTTAAAATGTAACTAAACTCGCGCCGGCCGTAGGCGCCTTTTATATCCCGCGGAGCCGCTCTGGACACATTGTCCACACATATCGCGAATAGTCTAGTAAGGACCAGCGTGCGGGCCGAGAACATTCGAGACCATATATGTCTCTCTCTAATGGTGCACTCTCTCTGTCACTCCCTTCTCGAATGTTCCAAGTATAGCTAGCTCTTTCTAGTAGTGCTATCTCTGTCACTCCTACCGGATATTTCGCCATATAACGATTTGTGCCTCAGAGGCCCATAAGGGGTCCTGAAAACGTCTGAAAACGGGTTTTCAGGTTATGGCGTCATCTGATAGAGGGTGCCCTGAAACGGACTGAAAACATGTTTCAGGCGCCTGAAAACGACGGCAACTTGGGTGAAATTTCGATCTTTAGATATGTGATAGAGTAACTTCTGAAACGGCCTGAAATTACTTTTCAGCCCGCTGAAAACGCCTCTACAGCACTGAAATTTACGTTCAAAGTTTTTTGACCTAACCTACCGGCGTAACACTACCCCCTCCTAAGACATGCTCGTCCCGAGCATCATTACTTCAGGGGTATCTGGCCAGCCGGTCAACATGAACAATCTTGCTCGGACTACGAGGATTCCGCTGGATTCGATACGTGACGTCGTTTATTTTGGTGACTACCTTGTAAGGCCCTTCCCAATTCGGAGATAGTTTCGGGGACTTTCCTACTCGTCGCTTAGGATTATGTAGCCACACCAACGAACCTTCCTCAAAACCCACTTGATAAGACTTCCGGTCATATCGGGTTTTCATCTTTATGCTAGCATGGAGCCCGTGTTCACGTACCAGGCTGTGCACATCATCAATCCGATCCCGCAAATCACTTGCATATTCCGTGATGGTCCTTGGTGTATCGGGCGGTCGTCCAGTCAGGAGATCTGCAGGCAGACGGAGTTCTCTTCCAAAGTTCGCATACGATGGAGTAACCGCCGTACTTTCGTGAGTTGCCGACAACAGGAAGAGGGGGATATGCCGATCCCAATCTTTTTGATGGGTCTCAACGACCTTGGCTAGATGTCTCTCCAGTGTCTGGTTAAATCTCTCAACCATTCCATCTGACTGTGGATGATACGCCGTAGTCCTCGCCTTATGAAATCCCATTATGCGACAAGTCTCCTGAAAGACCGCAGACTCGAAGTTTCTTCCTTGATCACTGTGGATTTCGAGTGGTACCCCAAACCGGCAGAATACTTCGTTCACTAACTTTTCAGCTATGGTTACCGCTTCTTGATTAGGAATGGCAAATACTTCAGGCCACTTCGTGAAGTAATCCATCACGACAAGAATGTACTTGTTTCCGGAGTCCGATGCTGGGAATGGTCCTGCGACATCTAATGCAACCCTTTCCCAAGGGGCTCCCACGTTGTACAACTTGAGTGTTCCTCGGCTACGGGTATGCGGTCCCTTGACTGATGCACAGTTATTGCATCGTTTACACCAATTTTCAACATCTTCTCGGCAGTGAATCCAATAAAAGCGTTGCCGGATTTTCATTAGGGTCCTTTTTACTCCAAGGTGTCCACCGGATGTTCCATCGTGAAATCTTCTCAAAACATCTTTCACCCTTTTCTTTGGGACAACGACTTGCAGGTGAGCATCCTTCCCATTTGTTGATTCCCATTTTCTACATAGAACGCCATTATGCGTAACCAAGCTATCCCATTGTGCCCAATAGCTTTTTGTTACCGCACTCATAGCAGCTACATCACACCATTTTGGTTTAGGTGCGCCAGCATTAATCCAATCAAAAATGGGTCTCACGTCAGGGTCCTCTTGTTGCGCTTGCTGCATGATTTCATCACTCCACTCGTCGCTAACCGTATCAGTTCTTATCATTCGAACACATTCCTTGCCTTCTTGTCTTGAGCAATGTTTACAGTCGTCCGCACAAGGTCTACGTGATAGGGCGTCAGCATTTCCATGTGATTTCCCACTACGGTGTTCGATGATGAAATCATACTCCTGCAGTTGTTCAATCCATCTCGCCACTTGTCCCTCGGGGTTTTTAAATTCGAGCAACCACTTTAAAGCAGCATGGTCAGTTCTGATACGAAACATTCTTCCCAGCAGGTATTTGCTGAAATGTTGTAACGTCTTGACAACTGCTAGCAATTCCCTCCGAGTTACACAGTAATTCCTCTCTGGTTTTGACAATGACTTACTGAAATATGCAATCACAACTTCGTTATCTCCTTTCTTTTGCGACAAGACACCTCCAATTCCAGTATTACTAGCATCTGTATCCACAATGAAATCCTCGGCCGGGTCTGGATACCCCAATATTGGCGTTTCACAAAGTCTTCCTTTAAGCTCGTTGAAACTTGACTCACATTGTTCGTTCCAGTCAAATGATCGCTTTTCTTCCGTTAGTTGATGCAAAGGCTTTGCTATATCCGAGAAGTTCTTCACAAAACGTCTGTAGTATGAACAAAGCCCCAAAAAGGCACGTACTGCAGTCTTGTCTTTTGGCGTCGGCCAATCCTTCACGGCGCTAATCTTCTCAGGATCTGTCTGGATGCCGTCCTTCAAAATCACGTGTCCCAAGTAATTCACTTTACGTTTGAAAAACGAGCATTTCTTCGGACTGAGTTTCAGATTTGCCCCTCGTAGTTTGCCTAGCACCTGCTGCAATTTATTCAAGTGGTCGTTGAAGTCTCTACCAACGATAATGATGTCATCCAAATAGACCAAGCAAGTTTCTCCTAGAAGTCCAGCTAATATTTGTTCCATTAATCTCTCAAATGTGGCTGGTGCATTACACAGTCCAAATGGCATAACATTGAACTGCCAGAGTTTCTTGCCAGTAGAGAAGGCCGTTTTCTCCGTATCCTTGTCCTTGATTTCGACTTGCCAATAGCCACTTTTCAGATCCAACGTTGAAAACCATTTCATTCCGTTCAATGTGTCTAAAGTGTCGTCGATTCGTGGAAGTGGATAACTGTCCTTCTTGGTTACATCATTAAGTCGACGGTAGTCAATACAGAATCTCATGGTGCCGTCCTTCTTCTTAACCAAAACTACGGGAGAACACCACGGGCTTGTTGAAGGTTCAATAACGCCGCTTCTTTGCATTTCCTCGATCATGCCCTCAACCTCCTTCTCCCGTAACGCCGCTTCTTTGCATTTCCTCGATCATGCCCTCAACCTCCTTCTCCCGAGCTACTGGAACTCTCCGAGGGCGCTGTCGGATAGGCATAGTTTCCCCAGTGTCGATCTCATGCTGAACCACTCCAGTTCTTCCAATGTCATCATCATGCGAAGAAAAGACGTTGCGATATCGTAGCAGTAAGCTACGCGCCTTAAGGAATTCCTCCTCGGTAAGGTGCTCCCTGGAGTCATTTAGTAATTTTTCAACATCCATTGAAGGCTTAACATGACCAGGTTTCACGTTTACCTCAAATTCTCGGCAGCCTCTTATCCAAGAAATTTCTTGGCATGATCCGACCAGCGTTCCTTTATTGAGGACGCATTCCGTGTCGCTTGGATTAAGGATCCTTACAAATGCTGTAGATGCCGTGGTTACCATTGTACGGGCTGTTATCCACGGTTTATCAGCATCCAACCTCTCTACCACCACACAGCGGTGAGATTGCGGCCTTGTGGAGTTCGGCAATTTCACTGGAACTAAAACCTGTGACCTTGGTTGAAGAATGGTTCTCCTGGTACAGTAAACATTTCCATTTACTCCACCTTGTATAGGAATCTCATCAACTCCAAACTTTAGAACTCCAACCTTCAAGTCGATTTTACAGTCATGTCTCCTCATAAAATCCAATCCAATAATGCAGTCGTCGACGATGTTAGCAACGATCACTTTATGCCAGTATTCTTTTTCACCTATTTTCACAGCTAACTCTCGTTCTCCTTGGATGGAAATGTACTGGCCGGTAGCAGTTTGCAGCTGGAGATGCCTAGGTCGGACTAGATGATCTCTGGTCAGGTACCAGTGGCGGCTGTACCTTAAGTGCGCCCGTGCGCCGCACTACCATTTTAAATCTAGCCATTCTCCCTATCTAATAAATTAAACTTTCACAGTAATGTTATATACCTATCATTACCCATCCATCCATACTGCCCTATACAGAAATTAAATATCTGATTATACATGTTTTGTTATTACGAGGTAAATAAAAACAGACTATCCTGTTTTGATTTCTACTGCAAAGGAGTTAAAGCTTATTTTAGCTTGAACAAAATCGGCCCCGTGCGCTCGGGAAAGCGCACGCCGCTAGCTCATACGACTCCTATGAAACACGGTGCAAACAGCCCGGCGCGTGAGACGGAAGATGCGTAGTACAAAATGTATGCAGATTTAGGATAGATTCGTGCGCCGCACGCGACCGGAAATTGCCGAAAGAATACGAAAGCGCGGGGCGCCGCACCGCGTGACCCCGAGGCCTTGACCTACGCTCGATGCACTTGTCGTCAGTCAGTTGTTGTTTGCGCGCGCTTGCGGTTAATTGTTTGTTTATTTAATTGAGATTAGAGTGAATAATGAGTGAATACAATATTGACTTTATAAAATCAAATAGGACATATGACAACAAATTAAGTATTAAATCAGCTGGACCGCCCCGGCCTTTTCTAACAATAAAACAGGCGTGCAAAACAAAAAACAAATCGTTTACTAGAACTTTTAAAATGGAAATGTACGACAAAAAGAAGTGGTTATGTGGATGTGAGAGACTAAATGCTTTTTTTTGCTTTCCCTGTGTTATTTTCGGCGGAGAAGCGATTTGGACGGAAACGGGAGTCAAAGACTTAACTCATTTGGGGGAAAAAATAAAAAAGCATGATTCTTCGCAAGTTCACCTGCAAAATGTTTTGAGTATGTCTGTGTTAGGCACCGTAGATATCCGAAACCAATTAGATTTGTTTATCGAGCCAACATACAAAAGCACAACGAACAAGTTGAAAAAAATAGGTATATATTATCGCGCCTAATCGACTGTGTCAAATTTTGTGGTGCGTTTGAATTAGCTTTGCGAGGCCACGATGAAACAACTGAATCCCAGAATGCTGGTGTGTTTCGTGGCCTTGTGGATTTTGTGTCCGAGTTGGATGGCGTAATGAGGGAGCATCTTTCAGCATCGAAGGTTTTTAAAGGTACGTCAAAAACTATCCAAAACGACATATTAGACTCTATTTTGGCTGTATACCACTCTGAATTAACGGAAAAGGTGAAAAAATGTGATTACGTCGCAATTCAAGCTGACGAAACTACCGATGTATCAACAATTATGCAGATGGTAATGATTATCAGGTACGAAGATAATGGACAGGTACATGAACGATTTTGGAAGTACTTAACACCACAATCACATACTGCTGACGGGCTTAGTTCTGCTTTACTCACAGAATTACAGAATTTACAAATAAGTCAAGAACAACTGATAGCGCAATGTTATGATGGTGCCTCTGTGATGAACGGAAATGTTGGTGGAGTGCAGGCTAAAATAAAAAGTGTGTATCCAGGTGCACAATTTGTTCACTGTTATGCTCACCAACTGAATTTAATAATTGAAAAAAGTGTATGTCTAAACAAAACGGTACAGAAGTTTTTTGCTAATCTCCCAGTTTTTCCAAAGTTTTTTTCCCGTTCAACTAATCATACAGAGGTTTTTAAAAAAATTGTGCCAAAGAGGATTCCTGCTGCCCCACAAACCAGATGGAACTTCAATTCTCGTACAGTCAACTCAGTCTATACCTACAAAGATGCTTTAAAATAATGCATGACCAGCATAATGGAATCTGAAAACGATACAAACACTATAAACCAGGCCGATATGTTACTAAGATATCTGAATGATAGTACCTTTTTATACTGGCTCGACTTTTTTCAGACCATTCTGCCACAAAGTGAAATTTTGTTCAAACAGATGCAAAAAAGGAATATAGATTTAGTGACCATAAAAAACAACATTCAAAACTTTGAAAAAAGCATTCAGAATGCACGTTGTACGGTGTACTGCCACCGTAGCATTAGTTGTAAGTAATTGAGGTCACACGGGTTGCCTGCTTTACCTATCAATCATTATTACCAGTTCACGTACGGACAGCAAGCACACCGTGTGGCTCATATCAATATCATTCTATCATAATTATTCGTGTGTTAACTAATTGTTCTTAATCAATACAAGACTTTTAAACATATCGATTCTATCATTTATCATATCAATCAATATCAAGAGTGCACGGCCCGAAGCCGTACATCTTTTTTGGTCCTTCGAGCCGGATTAATTTAAAGAAAGACGCCTACTTATCAATCTCGGAAGTAGATGTCAAGGAATGTCTACATCAAGCATTTAGAGATACCTATTTATGTCGGAGCAGAAATAAATGAATTGCAGCAAAATCAACACGTATCCGCAAAAAGCAGACTCAACAGTTTGAATCCATTTTTGGATAGCAACGGCGTGCTTCGCGTCGGCGGACGATTGCGAAATGCATCGATCAGTGACGACATGAAATATCCGATTGTCATACCTAAAGATAGCCGCTTCACTGAGTTATTAATAGATCAAGCACATAAACTCACTTATCATGGAGGAGCGCGACTAACTTTGAGTTTCATCAGGCAACGATATTGGATTGTCAGTGGAATCAGGACTACGAAAAAATGGATTCGACTGTGCGTTAAGTGCCGAAGACACGCACCTAGCAAGCAGCATCAAATGATGGGGGATCTGCCACAAGCAAGGTGCAACCCATCACGACCTTTCGAACACACAGGCGTGGACTATACAGGTCATATAAAAGTGCGATCTAGCACTGCCCGATCGATCAGGACAACGAAAGGATACGTTGCAGTATTCGTATGTATGGCAACCAAGGCCGTTCATTTGGAATTGGTATCCGACCTGACTGCATCAGCATTCCTGGCAGCCCTGAAAAGACTGACGGCGCGCAGAGGAAAAGTATCCCACTTATACAGCGACAACGGGACCAACTTCACTCATAGCAACAGAATCCTCCAGCAAGAATATGAGGAGTTAAAGCAGATATATAATCAAGATTTTTTTAAGGAAGTCACTGAAATGGAGATTCAATGGCATTTTACTGCTCCTGCATGGCCATCAGCAAACGGTCTAATGGAGGCTGGAGTGAAAAGCCTCAAACATCATTTAAGAAGAGTCATAGGAGAGCAAGTTTTGACCTATGAAGAATTATCAACGGTACTAACAGAAGTGGAGGCGTGCTTAAATTCAAGGCCTCTATGTCCATTATCAGAAAATCCGGACGACCTTGAATATTTGACCCCGGCACATTTCCTAACTGGTGGGCCAACATTATCAATATTTGAAACAGAGCGAGATAAACGGACAAGATGGCAACTAGCACAAAAGGTATTCCAAGATCTGTGGAAGCGTTGGAAGAGCGAATATCTTGCGCAGTTGTCTGCAAGAAGCAAATGGATGAACCCACAAGCCAACATCAAGATCGGCGATGTGGTGTTGATTCACGACGACAATGTACCTACCGGAAAGTGGGCTATGGGGCGCGTCGTCGAGTTACATAGTGGAAAGGATTCGTTGGTGAGAGTCGTCACGTTAAAAACCAAGAATGGGTACATGAAGCGGCCGATTATCAAGTTGTCGGTACTGCCAACAGGCAAAGACTCTGATGGTAGCGAATCAAATCAAGTATCGCAACCCACCACCATCAACGAAACAACCAACTGTGTCACATTTCAAAACAAACCTATCAAGCAACAAAAGGGGTATAGTTTCGTTTCATTGGCAATGGCATTAATGACGTTTATGACACTGATATCAAGTTCACAGTGCATGACTAATGTCACCAAATTAAGAAATCAACAAGGACTTTATTTGGACAAGGTTTCGAACATGCAACTTATTACAGAAGACTGGAAAATCATCATGTACTACGATTTACAACCGTATTGGGAAGGCATTAAAGCATTGAGTGCCTACCAAGATCATTTGAAGCAAGCATGTGCACTATATCAAGCAGACAGGGATTCCCGCTATGACGTAGTAATACTCCAACTACTACACGGATTCTCCGAACTGCAATACTACAATGAACTTCTCCTGACGCAGCACTCCGGCGGCGCCGGCACGCGCGCGTCGCTACCTAGACAGCGACGCGGGCTTATCAATGGTGTCGGGTATCTAACAAATACACTGTTCGGAGTATTGGATGACCGGTTCGCCCAACAATATCAGCAAGACATAGAATTAATTCGAAATAATCAAAATCATTTATTAGCAATGTGGAAGAATCAAACATCGGTTATCGAAGCAGAATATAGCGTTTTGAGTCGCTTAGAACAAGTAATGGAGAAGCAACACAAGCAGATCAATAAGCATTTAAATCAAATCAATAATAAATTAGGCAAAATGGATATAGAACTCCAAAATGTCGAGCGAAGCCAAGAGCTATGGCTATCGCTCTCTATAGCAAACCACTTCTTATCAAATCTAAAAGCCATTCAAGAACAATTGTTGGACATTACCACAAATGTTTACAAGGGGAAAACTATCATTCATCTATTGCCGCCAGATCATCTTCATCAACAGTTGACAATTATATCTGGCCACTTATCATCAGACATGACGTTGCCCGCTGGAGAGAATCAAGACTTGAGACAAATATATCAGCTTCTCTCAGTCAAAACCAAAATGATGGAAAAGTATCTCATAATGGAAATAAAAATCCCATTACTAAACAGAGATACCTACGAAATATTCAAAAGCATATCAGTCCCACAGAAAATTAAACAACAAATGGTCAACGTCATACCAATATCAGAATACCTAGCAATTAATTTAAAGAAAGACGCCTACTTATCAATCTCGGAAGTAGATGTCAAGGAATGTCTACATCAAGCATTTAGAGATACCTATTTATGTCGGAGCAGGAAGCCGATTCGCCAAATGAATAAAGATCAAGATTTATGCGTAGCAGAGCAGCTCTCAAATTCATGTCAAACCGTTTCAAGCCCGTGCTCTAATAAGTGGGTCGAAATGAATAAGCTGAATCAGTACCTTTATTTCTGCTGTGATATATGTCAGCTGAGAGTCATGTGCGGCGATCAAGTGTCTGCGCAACAGCTGACAGCTACTGGGATCATTAGCATTGATCAAGGATGCATAATCAAAACCAATGAGGTCATTTTACATGGCCATAAGCAGGACTACAGCAGATTAGACGCTGAAGTAAATTTGTTGATCCCACAAATATCACCCATTAACAACATTATCAACGTACCAATATCAACCCATTTAAGTGCAGAAGAAACAGAGGATAGCCGACCGATTCAGGAGTTACAGGATATTAAAGACAATATCAAGATGATAAAGGATAACTCAGAACTATCAAGCAGAATTTCTTATCATGAAGTACACCACTATATAGCAATTTATGTGTTGGTGTGTATCGTATGCGCTGTAGTAGCAGTGCTGTGTTGGAGACGACTGCAGCAGCAGCGACGTCGGCCCCGGCAAGGACCTCGCGCAGGCGCAGAGGAGGCGGCGGCGCCCGAGTCTCGACTCGGTGCTCAGTCCGCCGCCCCCGCCACCCGCCCCGCCCCGGGGCCCAGCAGTGTGAGCAGTGTGTGTGAAAAGTGCGCGAGTGTCAGTGTTAATGAGTCCGATAGGCATATTAAGAAACAAATCAGTGAGCAAATTGAGATGAAAAGTTGTGTTAAAAAACCAATGAGTGCTAGTAAAACAGACAAAGCGTCGTCACCGACTTTCACTAGATCTTATAAAAAATCATTATCAATGAGACTTTAGTAGTATAAGTATCTACCCAGCATTGGTTAAATTGTTTTTATATCATAATTTTACATAAGTTTACATTTCATGTTTAGGTAGAGATTAGTTTTAAATGAACTTAGTTTGTACCTAATATAAAATCATTTCTTAGCAAGCTTTATATCAAGTTGCATACCTACATCAAGCAAATAGGTATTATAGGAACATTAGCATTATATCATTTTTAGAGTAGTAATCGAGTAATTTTCTTTGAAGTGTTATTATTCCTTTTCTGCCCTCGGGAGCATGTACGGTGTACTGCCACCGTAGCATTAGTTGTAAGTAATTGAGGTCACACGGGTTGCCTGCTTTACCTATCAATCATTATTACCAGTTCACGTACGGACAGCAAGCACACCGTGTGGCTCATATCAATATCATTCTATCATAATTATTCGTGTGTTAACTAATTGTTCTTAATCAATACAAGACTTTTAAACATATCGATTCTATCATTTATCATATCAATCAATATCAAGAGTGCACGGCCCGAAGCCGTACACACGTAACTCTATTGACCAAACTGAAGAGCCAGGTCAGCCAGCATCTTCAAGAAGAAATCAAACTTCCAGTTCAGCTGTCGCAAAAGAAGTTTGCGATGTAATTATCACGCAAGTGAAAGCCCGATTCCAATTTAGTAATCATTTGATCGCCGCCAAATTGTTTTACTGCGAAAACTTTACTGGCTATCGCGCCACTTTTCCCGAAGAAGATTTCAAGACTACAGTTTCGACTTACACCTTTTTGGACAAATTCAAATTAAAGAATGAGCTGTGTACAATTTACAATCGTGACGATTTTATTAACGCTAATAGTGCAATTGCAATTCTGCAATTTATTTATAACAATGATCTCTTTTCAGAGACGACAAAACTCTTAAAAATTATATGCACTATTCCAATGACATCAGTTGAGAGCGAGCGATGTTTTTCGACACTGAAAAGAATTAAATCATTTTTAGGAAAAACCATGACCCAGGATCGGCTCAACGCGCTTTCTGTGCTCAGCATAGAAAAAAAAATTATTCATTCAATGCCAGACTTCAATAAAAAAGTCATTGAACATTTCGCGTCAAACAAAGAACGCAGAATTGATCTAAAATATAAATAAAATTTATTTTTTCTTAAATTGCGGCATTTTATTTGACCCATTCTTTAAAATATTCATTAAAATCATGGAGTGCACCACCGGTTTTCCGAGGCACCAGCCGCCACTGGTCTCAGTAGCCGAGAGCTGATCACAGTTCGAGAAGCTCCGGTGTCTATGGTAAGGAGACATGGTATTCCACAGATTTCTCCATTGACAACCAGACTATTCCCGTCGTTTGCCTGTGAGATCATAATTGGGACATTTCGACCGCCAGCCAGCACTCGTCCCATAGTCCTGGCTTTTATTCGTTTCCCTGTTGGGGCTCTGACTCCACAGAGCCTATTGACAATACAATTGACAATTGACATTGACTGTCACCGTATCGTGCCTCCAAGGCTTCTAGAAGGCGGTCGTATGTCCGGTAGTTTCCCAGAGCCTCTAGTATGGTAAGAGCCTCGTCGCGCAGCGCCAACGTCAGTGCTGTCCTGGCTTGCTCCTTACTCCAACCATTAGCCTGGGAAACAAACTCGAAATGAGCTTATAGGCAGTCCACGATGAGCTACCGTCAAAGGGGGGCACTTTGAACCTGCCGCCTCCGGACACCGATGCGTCGGGTACATAGGTACTTGGACCATTAGCCACTTTGATCTCAAGTTTTTGGAGACGGCTCTCACAGGTCTCAATTTTTTTATCGACATCATGGACTCGACTCTCCAGTTTTTCATCCATATCGGCCAGTTTTTCCTGGACCTCGAACATCTCTCTCTTCCATTCGGTCGTGGACTCATGTACCTCACGAAGCATTCGTGCCTGTACCTCCTAGTGATCCTTTTGTTCCTTTAGGAGGACGAAGATAGCGTTGAGGTCTACTCCTCGTGCAGCTGGAGCAGGTGATTCCGACGTACCAGGCGTCGAGTCTCCAGACCCAGACGTTTAGCTTCGCGTCGTCACTCCTTTTGGCTCGGTTTCTCGTGGCATTAACGGCATTTTCTATCCCACTTCTGACACCAAATGTTACGAGCGTGGGGTTCGTATTTGATAGAAAAACACGAATTAATCCACTTAATAAAACACTCACTTTATTACCCAAATTACGCACTTACAATTCACACGAACTGTACTTAAAATCCACTAATTAAAACACACTCACTATTCACACGAAGAGTCTTTCTCTCCGATTATCCTTGTGCTAGCACTCGATCGCAGTTAAAATGTAACTAAACTCGCGATGGCCGTCGGCGCCTTTTATATCCCGCGGAGCCGCTCTGGACACATTGTCCACACATATCGCGAATATTCTAGTAAGGACCAGCGTGCGGGCCGAGAACATTCGAGACCGTATATGTCTCTCTCTAATGGTGCACTCTCTCTGCCACTCCCTTCTCGAATGTTCCGAGTATAGCTATCTCTTTCTAGTAGTGCTATCTCTGTCACTCCTACCGGATATTTCGCCATATAACGATTTGTGCTTCAGAAGCCCATAAGGGGTCCTGAAAACGCCTGAAAACGGGTTTTCAGGTTATGGCGTCATCTGATAGAGGGTGCCCTGAAACGGACTGAAAATATGTTTCAGGCGCCTGAAAACGACGGCAACTTGGGTGAAATTTCGATCTTTAGATATGTGATAGAGTAACTTCTGAAACGGCCTGAAATTACTTTTCAGCCCGCTGAAAACTCCTCTACAGCACTGAATTGACGTTCAAAGTTTTTTGACCTAACCTACCGGCGTAACAATACCATAACAAACTTATATCAACTGCAATAATAACTAGTAGTATTTTAATAAACATAAATCAGATAGTAATTGTGCATACTTCAACTTAATCTAAAGGTAAATCTTACACGAATTAGAAAAATAAAGGAACTACGGTTATGTGAATTCGACATAAGTTAAAGAATTACTTAATATTTACCTACAGGCGAGTCTTGTATCTGGCCGCACACTACATAAAATAAACTAAAAACTGGAATACAGAAAAACACTAGGAAAATGGGGCTTCGCGGTTAGTAAACTAACCTAACCTATAACTGGAAAAGATCCGCAGGAGAGTCGTCTGATGCTGCATCCGCCCATGTTTTTCAGGAATCGATGAGTCAATTTACATCGCACGTCGTTGAAGTTGTAATCACTGTTTGTTTATAATTGCGACCGTACCTACACAAGGATGATTGTGCCGAATCAGCGTCAGCATTAAATCTGTAACCTTGGCTGTAGGCAGTCAATGATCTCGTACGTCATATGTACGTGCGTGCTCTTCACTCTTGAGTGAATATTAAGTTGTCGATTGATGAATAGTCAGCAATATATATACTGAAGATTTCCCGCATCGAACTCAAGATACCGCAAGAAAAATGAACCGATAGTCAGCTATATATATATATATATATATATATATATATATATATAGCTGACTATCGATATATATATATATATATAGCTGACTATCGGTTCATTTTTCTTGCGGTATCTTGAGTTCGATGCGGGAAATCTTCAGTTGAAATCTTTTGGCTTCTGGTCCGTTTTCAAATCTGGTCCGGTCATGGCATGCTTGATGTCGTCTTGGTTTGGGTGGGGTCTTGATTATGGAGTTCTGCAGCGTGGTTTGAAATAGGTATGCAAACCGAAGTTGGGGCTCGGCGATCTTGGACGAAGTGCTTCTTGCTGCACTTCTAAGGTGGCAGCACACGGAGTTTTCTTCGCGGCTGGGTCCATGCTGCTATTACCGAAGGTTGCTTATGTTCAGAAGTGGGGTCACCACTTTGCCAGAGGCAATTATAAGGAGAGCGACATCTTCGGGAGTAAAGTAAAAGGCTTGAGATGCGCGCGAATACTAGACTAATTTATTATAGGAAATCCTAGCTTATATACTAGTTTGGTGTATATAAAATGACGTGCATAAGACATAGTGCGTGATGAATATAAATATACCTTATCTGTGACGGTCGTCAACTTATCTTAACATTACGTGAAAATATGACTAACATAGTCGACCGGCACAATATACGACCTCTGTGAGGCTGCGGTTTTGGCTCTGCCGATCAAGCGCGAGGTCCCGGGTTCTAAAAAAAACCCCAAGGTCTTGGATGTTTATATATAACTTTATAGGAATTTCTATCGAAATTGATAATTCGACTAACCAGTAGCCTTACTATGTACTCACTGGCATCTAGGAATTTCTATCGCAATTGATAAATAAACCAACCAGTAGCCTTACCGTGTACTCCCTGACATCTAGGAATTTCTATCGCAATTGATCATTCGACCAACCAGTAGCCTTACCGTGTACTCCCTGACATCTAGGAATTTCTATCGCAATTGATAAATAAACCAACCAGTAGCCTTACCGTGTACTCCCTGACATCTAGGAATTTCTATCGCAATTAATAATTCGACCAACCAGTAGCCTTACCATGTACTCTCTGACCTCTAGGAATTTGTATCACAATTGGTAAATAAACCAACCAGTAGCCTTACTATGTATTCCCTGACAACTAGGAATTTCTACAGCAATTGATAAATAAAACAACCAGTAGCCTTACTATGTATTCCCTGACATCTAGGAATTTATATCGAAATTGATAAATAATCCAACCAGTAGCCTTACCGTGTACTCCCTGACATCTAGGAATTCCTATCGCAATTGATAAATAAACCAACCAGTAGCCTTACCGTGTACTCCCTGACATCTAGGAATTTCTATCGCAATCGATAAATAAACCAACCAGTAGCCTTACCGTGTACTCCCTGACATCTAGGAATTTCTATCGCAATTAATAATTCGACCAACCAGTAGCCTTACCATGTACTCTCTGACATCTAGGAATTTGTATCACAATTGATAAATAAACCAACCAGTAGCCTTACTATGTATTCCCTGACAACTAGGAATTTCTACAGCAATTGATAAATAAAACAACCAGTAGCCTTACTATGTATTCCCTGACATCTAGGAATTTCTATCGCAATTGATAATTCGACCAACCAGTAGCCTTACCATCTACTCCCGACATCTAAGAATTTCTATCATAATCTCTTAAAAAAAATCCAACCAACTTATTAAAACACGATTATTTTAAACGAGCTGTCTTTTGATTGGTCGATGTGTCAATTTGAAAGGGATTCCCAGATGTCAGAATAAATTAAATGAAATTTAGTTTATTTCACAAAACTATAAATACACAAAACAAATACAAAATTAATGTTAGTCCTGGCTACTAAACTAGGTTTTAACCTGAATTTTACAAGCCAGAATAGAAATAAGCCTACAGAACCCGATTATTTTAAGCGAGCTGTCTATGTAGCGATTATGATTGGTCGATATGACAATTTGAATTGTATTTTGAGATACACAATAGGCCTACTGTTAGTTTGTCGTTGCTTTGAGTTGTCGACTGAGCATCTACCTCTGTGTGGCAGATCATTTTAAAGCAGCATTCCATAAGACTAGTTGATGTTTGCAGAGTCAGCCCGCTCCGAGGGCTCGGCACTGCGAGCGCGCGTCGCCGCGGCAGAGAGCGCGGTCGCTCGCTTGCAGGCGCGGCTGGCGGCGGCGGACCTGCTGGTGAAGGACCTGTACCTCGAGAACTGTCAGCTGGCGCAGCACAGCAGGCTGTTGTGACAGGAGGGGCTTTAGCACACGTCACAAAGAAATAGATAAAAGATTCGCTCACTCTAATCTAAAGAAAATCGTGGAAAACAGTAGGTACTCGTAGATTAGACGTCAGTGTCAGTTGATAGCACGTGAAATTTATTGGGAATTTATTTCAATATACTCTTGTAACCGTTTCACAAAATCCAGAGATTGTTATTTTCTTGTGCTTGTTATAGAACGTCATTTGTCCCTAGTTTGTTTGCGACTGTAACAATACACACGGATTGGTTTGTTATGGCTGATGAGAGCCACAAGGAATTCGGAAAGAATCAGCAGAGATAAATAATGTAAAGCTGACATAGATTGTGACTAACCTACTATTTTTAAGGCTGACATGTTTTTTTTTTCAATAATGCTTCGGCGCTTTAGTTTTCATAAATACAATGCTATAGATAAAAATACAAATTCAGTTTAGATGTACTTTAATATCCACGGTTACATACTGCAACGCTTATAGAAAAATAAATACATATTTTTTAATTCCGTAAATAAACGAAACTGAAACACGAATAATTTAGCTTGCTTTGCTCATTAGTGCCATGGTGATATCTATTTATTGTTATGTAAATATTATAAATCATGCACTCTCCACAAACTAAATCATTTAAATTATAAACTAAGAAAGCTATGGATTCGAATAGAGATGTAAACTAAAATACATATCGTTCAAAATACTGTACAGTTTTATTATCTGTTTTTGCAACGGTTGTTGTAAATAAAGTTGCCTCACTAATGACCACACGCGTAATACAGAAAAAGTTTAATAAAAGACTGAGAATAAATGAAGAGAATAATTTATTTTGTTAAATTGGTAGTTTGTTTCAAATGATGGCGTGATGTTGAATTACTATGAATAAACTCAAGACCAACGATTACGTAAGATCTTTACAAAATCCCCTTAAGGAAAGCTTTACAGATTAATCACGTAACATAAATGTGCCTTCAAATAATAAAGTTTTTTATTTTGTCTTGCAAATGATATGGTACCTGGATATTATCATTGTTCGATGTCAAATATTCTGAACTATATTTCCTATATTGCTAAAGATTAAACAACCTAGCAACAATAATACATTTAGAAATTTAGCGACCATTTATAAGTTACAATTAAATAGTATCAGTGCTATAAATATATGTATGACTAATTGCATTTTTAAGCTTTTTATCGCCTTTAGAAATAAATAAATAATTTATTGTTATTTATTCGGCACACTGCTCAATTTATATTAATACAGAATTCCATTATTTTAGTAACGGTGTTAGCTATCGATGATTAATTAATATAAATTATGTTTCACATCAAGTAGGACTTGACACTAATAAATTAAGATTAACATATAATTGAACACTAATGTTGGTGAAAAATAACTCGATATATTGAAAATTAATGTGCTTTTTGTAACGTCAGATGCTAAATGTTACTAATGTCAAAAGGTTTGATCACAAGTTTGAGAGATAGTAAATTTTGCACACTGGCTACTTGCATATTAAATTGGTCTTAGCTGCTCGTGACATGAAGTGGACAAACATTAGACCTATTTAAAATAATGTTGTGTCTAGTATTAAAATCAATGGCCGACTATCTGATTGAAACTACATTCTCCTTATCATATTTTTCTTACTATAAGGAACTGTATTTACATACAAGATTAACTCCTAGGCCTCAGCTGTGAGTGCCGTTGTTATGCTACTATTGATTGATAAACCTCAATTATTTTATATTTATACTCAAATTAACTTTAAGTCCTGAAATGCCTTTATATGTAATGTAAAATCTGAATGTGTTTTCTTGGAAATGTCAATATGATTTAAATTTTATGAGTTCTATTACATTAGGGGCGACTTGCAGAAGCTATGTAATATATATGATGTTCATACGCGTTCATATCTTTCTAGGACCTTTGATATATGACATCCATATATTCGTACGCATGACGGGTAAAGAACGTAATTGAGCTCCAAGTATATAACTACCGACTTAATGTTACACGGTTGGTGGCCAAACCAAGAACCAAAGTTGCCAGTATGATATGTCATTTGCACCATTAACGCTAGTGACAGCTTCACCGGATCAATCATATCGTAAACATTCCTCATTTGACAATCCCGAGGCACATTCATACTCCACTACCTTGAGTGATACCAATGATGTATGATTAATAAATACGAATCCTCCGTCTTTGCTTTTAGTCCGTAAGATGACAATCATGACCAAATGCATTATTTATTTATATCCTGTTTTATGTAAAATAATATGTACCTTACTCAAAATCATGTATGCAATGTTATGAAACTTCTACGATTATTGTATGGTGTGTAAAATCTTATTTGCATTTATGTAAATCAAGGTATTTCATTAAAGATAATATTATTTTTAGCCATTGAGTACTTATTGATTTCTATAGAAACATGGTGTATTAAATTAAGCATTAGCGGTAATGCTGAATTAAATTTTGTTATCCTATTTTTTTATCCATTCCAATGTAGAATTCATGATGTTGATTTTATAATGTAATTCGTTTTGCACTCTCGATTGCAACTCATTGATAGCATTGTTCATGCTATCAATGAGTGCCTCATAACCTCGTTTTACTAACAATTGGGACTGTCACTTTTAAAACTTCCTACGAAAACTGCAAATGTGACAGACTTAGGTGCCACTCTCCTTTTCCTTTTCCAAACGACACAAGGAGATTGACGCATGGGTTGTACCTTGTTTAACGAGCATGCAGTTATCGTAGAAATAAAAGCGCCCTCTAACGGTTCAATTACTTAACTCTATAATTATCGTGTTTAGTGGAAGGTGCAGCAGATGTCATTGCGCCATAGGGCCCTCTATGTCATTTTCTACGTCTTATTATGTTTATGTTCATGTAAGTACATGGAGAAATATGTAAATTGTTGTTTGAAATATGTTGTGATCACTAGTTGTTGGTTTGGTCAGTTAGTACCCAATAGATAGTTATAAGCGAATTGAATAGGTATTTGTTTTGTGCAAATCTGCGCGTTGTCCAATGTAAGGCGTTGATTGGGTTTATAAAAACTGCACTAAAATCTTATATGACAAATAATATGTATGAGATATTATGAATAGGTGCATAAAATATTAATGATCATTATTTAAAAAAAAACTGTTAAGTGCGAGTCTAACTAGCGCACGAAGGATTCCGTATTACCGAACAATTGTAGGGATGGTGTGGAGTGAATAGTTTGGATTTTACATAGCAAAAAAAGTGTTTACAAAGTTATTGGTGCGGCGACTTTCACACTCCATGTACGTAACCAGATGCATTGATAAGTTTGTATGTGGTTTACAGAAAAATAAATAAAATCAATATTTTTGTAGTATTTGTTGTTATAGCGGCAACAGAAATACATCGTTGAAATTTTCACAGATGAACTATATCACGGTTCATGAGATACACCCTGATGACAGACGGACGGACGGACGGACAGCGGAGGCTTAGTAATAAGGTCCCGTTTTACCCTTTGGATACGGAACCCTAAAAACCAAAGGCGACAGTACATTTCTACGCAGATTTTGGTGCAAGTACCTTTCGTAGGTACCTCAATACATTATTTTTGACAACGTGTGGATTTGTTATAATAGATTTTATGTGTAATAAATATGATTATCATGTGATTAATAAAGTGGTTGAATCAATACCTGTATTTTTGGTTTTTGCTGTTTCGTGGTAGGAGAGTGTAGTGTATTTTTTCTTGGAAAAAGATAGACTGTAATAAAACACTACAATAAAAACGATAAAAATCAGGTGAACAATGAATTTACCATACAAATTTAATACCATAATAATTATCGATTCAAGAATATTTCAACGTATATTTGCTGTTATTCGTATTAATGCAGTATTTACCTAGGTTCCTGTTCCAACATTTTTCTAAAAATATTTATCTACTAAAAAATATATGCGATTTAATTTCATACATTTTTAGGACGTAAACGATGTATTTTCCACCTGTTCGTTTTGTATTAAAAACGAAACCATTCATGTTGCAGTTACAAGAGAAACATAGCTTATACTGTCAAGTTGCGTAATGGCGGATTTGCGGGGGGGGGGGGGGGGGGGCATGGGAGCGGGCGGGGCGAGAGTATCCGCTCGTCAAGTAAGTTAGGAGATGAACGAAACGCTTTCATACTTACTGTGTGGGCTCTACAATATGAAAAAGATAACAAGGTGCTTGACGTGACGGGTGTAAGTCTTAGCCGGTTAGTGAGATGAGGTCACATCGATTAATCAATTGAATCGATGCACTCTTCAAACATTTGTGAATTCGATCCAGCATATTTGGAGAGATTATGAGATTCTTTTTTCAATTTCGAATCTTTCAGATTGGTTTGTAATAATTGATGGTTACAAAGATTTATTTCACGGTCTAGGAGAATTACCGGGAAAATACGAAATTGTTGTGGATGCAAATGTACAACCGGTTATATGTCCGTGTGTGAGAGTGAGAAGAATTCCATTGGATTGGAGAGATAAACTACGAAATGAATAAATGCGGATGGAACAGTTAGGAGTAGGTAGTTAGAAAAGTCAATCATCCTACCCCGTGGGTAAATGCTATTAGCACCAAAAAAAAATGGTGACATTCGCGTATGCTTGGATCCTCTTTTCTTGAACCGCGCAGTACGACGCGCACACTTTGTGTTTCCCACTGTCAGCGAGCTCGCGGCGCAGCTGCGCAGAGGCGCGTGCTGGATGGGCGCTGCGGCTTCTGGATGCTGAAGTTGGATGATGCAAGTGCTGATCTCTGCACTTTCAACACATCATTCGGCAGATATCAGTTTTTGAGACTACGTATGGCATTAACTGTGCGCCGGAAATGTTCCAAGGTGACGCAGTACTTAGAGGACCTGGATGGTACTGATTCTTTTATTGATGATATAATAGTCTACTCCAGTCTAGTCTAGGTCGACAAAACAGGAACATGACCTTAGTTTACAGCTGTTGCTGCAAAGGGCAAAAGAAATAGGTATCCGTTTTAACAAGGAAAAGTGTAAGTTTGGGGTAACTGAGATAAAATACTTGGGCCATGTGTTTGATCAGCGTGGTATGAGACCTGACGAGCAAAAAATTAAGGCCATCATAGGCATGCTAGACCCGACAGACAGGCGTTCTTTAGAAAGACTTTTAGGTATGGTGAACTACCTTTCTAAATTCATACCCAACTATTCGGAGTGCGTATCGATATTAAGGAGCCTATTAAAGAAAAAGAGCAAAAAACATCATCAACACCCGTTCTAGCATTGTACTCTAACACTATAACTATAGTTCTGTCAGTAGATGCGAGCTCAGAAGCATTGGGGGCAGTACTGCTGCAAAATGAACGACGGTAGAATTTGCTTCGTTAACATCGACAGACACAACGTCGTTACAGACCTATCAACTTAAGCTGATACTTGCATTTGTGTGAGTGCACACCGATAGTGTAGAGTGTCAATCGGCTTGAAGCGCGGCCCGTCCCGCGCATGGTTTAAACTGGTTTATACTAGTTTATATCAAGCGGCCTGATGCGCGGACCGTCCGCTACTCACCGCTTCCCTGCCGCCCGCTCACATACTTCACTTCACCTCCGGTACTGGTAGCAGATAGACGTGTAATTTTATGTGATTGATTGTGTTTGAAATATTAGTGAAATGGCTCCTACTGCTCCTGGCTGCTGCTAATGGCTCCTACAATCGACGATATAACGGAACGATTAATTATTAACACAGGCTCTGACTCTGATGAATCATCAGACGAGAGTGAAGATGAAGATGCAATGAGCGGAGTAGAAAGAAGAGTTATAAGATTCAGTCATTATGAGGTCGAGAATTGGACAGTTGGTAACATTGTGTTTTATGGACTTCGTTTAAATAAAACATTGATTTTATTTGTATGTGTTTTACTAACTGTACTTTTGGCGATCACTCACACAAATGCAAGTATCAGCTTAAGTTGATAGGTCTGTACGCACAAATAGAAAAAGAAATTTTAGCAATTGTTTTTGCTTGTGAGAGTTTTTGATTTATTGATTTTTAGTTTCAGGATAGCTACCCTCTCTGAATAGTTTATGAAATCGATTATATTGTTCACTCTTTACCACCAGGAAGCCCACTCCAAACATTCCACTGGTGGCGCCGAAGCAAAATAGCGTCTTCTCTTTCAGTAGTTGTTTCTCCGAATCTTCTGACTTCGGCGAGGCCTACGATGTCCCCTTTGACTTCTTTGAGAGCGTGTTCCAACTCAACTAATTGGAATGTAGGTCAAATAATGGGAATTGTAGGTCAAAATGTTTAAAGTTTCGGAGCCCGATTTACTTGCGGTAAAGATAATTAGTTAATAAAAATATACAAGAGCCATATTTTCAAATCTTTAACTTGCCAACGGCTTCTAGTACTGTTTGGATTTTCGAGTATATACAATAAAGAAGATATTTCTTGTATTATTTTACATTTTAAATATCTAAGAGTGAGCTTGGCAGTAATGTAATTGCCAGCATCGCTCAGAATGTAATTTTTACGCCAGTCCGTGTCACAACGTTGAATTCCTGGAAGTCATATCTCAAGTCAGAGCGGGCTGTATTTTTAATGTGAGCTACATGCACAGCTACTTGAACTTTATCGTAAATAGACGAGAGTAATCCATTATTATTTGCATATATCTCTCTCGGCCAAAAATAACATTTTATCGAGACAGTACAGTTTTCAGTCACCGGTTCAGTTAACCGGTTCATGAGCAAAAAATAAGGATTAAGGGGTAAATCCTGAAACCGCATTCATCGAATTGTTTAACGCAGCCTGAATAGCCGGTAAATGGTTATCCCAAGCTCTATGATCGTTGCCATCTAGAGAAACTTAGGCTGTGATAATAGTTTTGTTATACCTTTTAGTAGTATTAACTTGTGGACAGTGTGAGGATTGAAATTAACAAAGGGAATCTCATATTTTCTTACAAGGTTTTCTCTTTCTCTCTACTGAAATTGAGGGTCGTTGACTATGAAGATTATTAGAGATAATATATTAACTATAGTTTTTTATTTTATTTTGAGAAACAAAAATTCACAACTAGAATGTGTTGATGTGTTGTTTCCTGGTCATCAGTAAATAATCGATCAAATCTAGAGATATGCACTGAAAGGGTCTGGAGCAAATCTTTGGTTTACCCATTGGACCATAAGGAGAACAATTATAGTGTTTGTAAGCGAGACATATTCACAAGCAAAAATAACTTTAGCCACATTTTGAACATCACTATTCAGTAATCTCTAGGATCGTTTTTGATATGTTTTAAATATTCCTAAATGAGGTACTGATAAAGAGCCATGATGACTTTTGAAAAATACCTCTCTTTCAGATGGAGGTGGTACTTCTTTCGAAACAAAATCGTCAGTTGGAGAGTGAGGACTGAAGGTACAGCGAAGTAGTTAATTTTCTTTGATAGTGTAGTTAGGGTAACTGATGGATTATTCTGACATCCCTGAAGAAGGATGTTACAGTAATCATCAGAAGAGGAAGGGATGTTCTGAGCAATGGCAGCAATAGTGTGCAGAGTAATAACCGTGTCAGATAGTGTCATCTTTTCCACGTTTATGTTTCAGATCCATATAAAAAGCTGAAAGGCGAATGGCCAATCTAGCTTATCTACAGGAAGGGTTATAAAGATTAAAAAAAAAACATTTTCAGGTGGGGCGTGGTCGGTAAAAACGGTATTTTTTTCCGTTATCTAAGTAACAACGCGAATGTTCAAGCGCTATAATAACTGCTAAAGATTCACTTTCTGTAGTAGAGTAGTTACTTTCATATTCGTTAAAAGTTTTACTGATTTAAACGTCGAATTAAATTTAAATTCAAACCTGTAAACTTTTGGTAGTATGCTACCAACAACCATGCGAGTGGGAAATAAGGACCTCTTTTCCGTTCTGTATCTGAAAAGCATTGCACCATTGCCATGATTAGATGCATCTCAATGAACAGCGGAAGGTACATCAAAGTCTGGTCAAGCAAGAACTGGAGTAATTACGACGAACGATTCTTTTAGTTTCAGAAAGGCAGCGTTTGCTTCTGGAGTTCAATAAAACTTAGGTGCATTCTTGCCCGATGACGATAATTTATTAAGGGGAGCAGCCAAGGTGCTAAATCGGGAATGAAACGTCTTAACCAGCTACATGAACCTTTGAATCGAAGAACTACTTTTGTGTTATTAGGTGTAGGAAAATCAAGTATAGCACGATTTTTCTCAGGATCAGCACGCAAACAGTGCCATCGACAACGTAACCAGGGTATTTAATTTCTTGTTTGAATAATTTACTTTTCTCGTAATTAATGGTCAATTTGTAGCATTAGTTAATTTTTTGAGAACTTTTATTAAGAGAGAAACATGCTCTTCGAAGGTTGAGCTGACGATTAGTATATCATCAAGATAACAACTTTATTCTCAAAGTCAGGAGTAAATAAAGTAACTATGAGTCTTTGTTGAGTAGCAGGAGCATTGGTCAAGCCAAAAGGCATAACGAAAAATTTGTGCACACCTCTTCCACGTACGTAACATAGGGTTTATTCCCTATCAGTAGGATTTAAAGATACTTCCCAAAATGCTATTCAATACTAGAAAGATGTTTAGCTACTTTAATATGATCAAGAATTTCATTCATGAGAGGAAGATTGTAAGCTTCGCCACGCACGAGTGACTGAATTTTTCTACTATCGACACAAAAACACCAATCACCGCATTTTTTTGGAGTTATAAGAACAGGGGAGAGCCAAGGGCTTTCGCACTTTTCGATGACTTTCCATTTGTCCATTTTATCGACTTCATTAATAAGAACCATTTGTTTTTCAGGAAAAAGTCTGTAAGAATGCTGCTTAATAAGAGGGTATACTATAAGCGCGCAGAAGGATTGTTGATGACTACCTCTCCCACTACACCTTTACCATACCTATTATCTATATAAGTTAAGTTCGCTTACGCTGTTAGGAATATCAGACAAAACACGGATGTGGCTACATCTAGGCTAGTATATTTTAGTTACTTTCATAGTGTCATGTCCTATGATATCTTGTTGTGGGGGAAAGCAGCTGATATTCAAACTATTTTTATTTTACAGAAAAGAGCTATTCGAGCAATTTATAATTTAAAACGCACATACTCCTTAAGAGAGCTTTGTAAAGAAATTGACATACTAACTGTAGCTAGTCAATTTATTTTCGAAAATATAATGTATGTACGCAAGAACCTTACAAAATTTCCCAAACTTAGCGATAGCTGTAATGTTAACCTAGGAAATAATCACAGACTACTTGAGCCCCGGTTTAGGTTAGCAATTCTTTAAAGGGTCAATGCATTCTTTACTACAACAAGATACTCTGTCGAAAAAGGGATATTACAATGTTCAAGATTACCTAAATGATGGGACTGTATGGGGTTAATCTGGCTCAACACAGACCTTGCTGTTAATAATTTTGTAATTATTTATTCCTGCTTATTAATTATGTTAAGCATAAGAAATTTTTAAAAGAGATCTAAAAATCAATCTGTGTGAGTTTCTACGCCCTTCTTCTCCCACAGTGTAGAGAAGTGGCAAAAAATTACGATGTAAATATCTACAGTAATAAAGACATTTGGAATTTTGCAATTTTGGAATCGGTAAACCTTCCGCGCAGGATTTATTGAATCTGGAACAACATTTACATTTACATGTAAGACGACCTCTGTGGGGGTGTAAAGAAAGAAAAAGTTGTTCCTTTATTAGTTTATAGATAGATCTTACAGGGACATTTTCTGAGTCCCTGGAGAAAGGCACAAGTACCTACCCTATATACGTTTTACTACCTTGCGAGCGTGGAAATAGCGTCATAAACCATCGAATCTTTGTATTGCGTTGACTAACGTCCATTTTCCAGATGTCCAGATCACAAGTGTTACCTTCATTTGACAGCTGCGCTATTAACTTATTATTATTTTGACACTAATAACATGCAGATCAAGGGTAGATTGGATATAGCAAGCGGATGTTTTTTTCACATCTCTAAGGGACTGTAGACTTAATTAAGTAATCGATATTAATTTCAACTTGATTCATTGCCTTCCTGATATATAATTAAGTAGGTACTTAGATACTTTAAAAAACTAAAAATCACATGTATTTGTCACGTTAAAACAAATCAAACGAGTCCAAACTCGAGGGGTTTACTAGTAGCCATTGAGGAGTTCCACTATCCACCTTCAGGTCCCATCATCAGATCGTCGATACCCTCACTAATCCATCAAATACTAACCGAGACGACTCTAAAGAGCCCAAACTTGGTAGAATTGCGTTATTTTATGACAGAGTTCCTGTGACGACCATCGGGCTCCATCATCAGATCAGCTCGATGGTATCATTATATTACATTTGCACCGAACATACATAATTATTCCAAGTTTTAGCTCAATCGGAAACCGGGAATTGTATCAAATTTAACTTTCAAGATTTGTTTACATACATATAGTTACATAGGTACCACCTGAGTTACAGGTGAACCTAATAAAAGCGTGTTAAAATTAGTTTTGAGTAGGTAACCCCTAAGAATGTCCATTCGTCCTTCGTTGTACAGCTGTCAACAACATGGAGATGCTCTCCCAAAATCTAAGTGTCACAAAGGCATTCAGGACGTCACTTCCGCAATGGGTGTTGAGCGTGTGTTGAGTTTCGTTCATCTAGAGTTTTGTAACACGTTCCGTATTCTCGTTACTTTAAATTCATATTTTTAATGAAAAAATAAAAAAAAAGTGTAATAGGTGCGCAATTTATGTATTTAGACCTCAAAATATTATTAATATCGTCACTAGAGCTACAATATCGTCGAATCTAAATCATAAATATCCTCAATAAAACGAGTTTTACAACAGAAATATCAGTTTATTCGTTAGTTTTATAAAAAAGAGCAACAGCACATGATAATTGATATAGCTTATATTCATCTTATATTACTATATCATTACTATTCGCACAAGGTGTTTAAATTACAGTGTGATTTCTATGCTTACTACTAGTACTAGTATATTAGGGAGATTTTGTTTTGCATACAAAACTTACTCTTTGATACGAGTTATGATCGTAAATGTTATAATAGATTTTAATTATTATGCTATATTGTTTATATAGTAACTTTATATAAAAGTTACTATAAAAACTTTGCACTTTTGCACTTTGCAACGCAACTAAATTTCCAGTACAACCCAATAAACATAACGAATAATTTAAATTAAATTAAATTAAATAAACGATTTAAAAAAAATATATTCAAATCAAACGAAATATAACTTCAAATTAAATAAAAAGAAATAATATTTCACATAACCGAACCAATTCAAAGGTTCCGGTACAAAACAATTTTTTTAGTTCGGTGCCAGGCCTTGAGAAACTTTCTGTGAGTAGTTGTAATTTTGTAAAAAAGGGTTGTACCTACGTTTATTGCTTTGTGTGGTTGATTTCGTGTTTACGTATGTACAAATTATATTTCTTACTTTTGAGTTCAAATGAATATATATAATATATAATATATATTCCTCATCAAATGATGAGGAATATATATTTTTTCAACTACTTACTTAGTCCAAAATTATGAAATAGGATACTCATGACCAAATGGAAGAATAACCAGATCCCATTCGTATGTCAAATGAAGAAGGGATTATGAGATCGCACAACAAAACTGTTCTATTGTCGAGATATTTTATTCATAACTGAAAACGTTAAAATGTCTACATTTTCTATCTACTTCTTGATAGCGCTGCGCTGATAAAATCAGATATGGCCTTTATCGGATATAGTTGATCCCATCTGGAAATGCCAGTCCGTGCGACTACCAATTTGCGGTGCGCCTTAGTCTGTTGTTGTCACTCAATAACTAAATTATGCCCTTGCCCTAATGCCTAATTTTTTACCTATTGGCAATAACGTCAGGATCTTCTCAGATGGGGCGGCAAAGCCATGCATATCCACGTCAGTTCTACATTCCACAGATTTCTATATTTTCATGTCTTTTTAGTGAGTACAAATGGTGGGCTCCTATTTTGGATGTGAAAAGTTCCGATCGAATTGGCAGTTCCACGGAAAATAAAAGACGGATCTGTGTCAATATCTGTCTTTTCCAAGCAAGAAACATGAAGAAGAATATTGGCCGCTCTGACCGCTATTTTCCGTGAAGCTTATAACTTAAGGTCAATAGACGACCTGAAACGCCTATCACAGTTCGTGCCATCTAGTTAGTTCTGAAGAAGTTTGGCGCGACCTCTAGTACCTCGTACGAAATCACCCTTATGGGTTAAACCCATGTTTAGCTTAAGACACGGCGCACCCTTCATCCGTCTAAGACTATAGGTACATCCCGTTGACGAGGTAGTCTGCGTCATGCGCGAAAGCGGACTTGCCGCGGCGCAGGCGGCGGCGGGCGGCGCGCGCGCGGCAGGCCAGCATCGTTCCCATCACTGTCGTCATTAGGATACCTGCGGATGTAGGTAGAAGGGGATAATAAGTGAAGTCAGCAGTACCTTTACATCGAATGGACAAGTGTAGAAAATTAAGATCTCTTCCTGTTCCTGTTACTACTGATGATGAGTAGGTACTGCGACTCCGACGGGACAAAACGACAAGAGGCAAAAGCCATTTTAAATGGAATAAACTAAATATTTTTCCATAAGGGGCCACAGTAACGCCCAAATTTGGCCAGTTATTCAACACTCCATTTGTTGTGACATGGAGCTAGCCCGTCGCCGCTAATGCAAATACCTGGAGTCTCTAGTCTCAAATTGCCCTTTAATTGTGTTGAAGGACGTTAGGTAGGATATGCAGCAAGTGAGCGAGTATGCACCTAGTATGAGCAGCATGACGGCGGCGGGCGGGTGCTCGCTCAGGCCGTCGTGGTCATCGGGCGCGGTGTAGTGCTGGTGCTGAACGCGCGCGTCAGACGCGGCGGCGGCGGGGGCGGCGGCCGAGGCGGGGGCGGACTTGCTGGCAGGGCTCTGCGGAGCGCAAGTAAAACAATACTTAGGAACAAGTCTTGTGCAGCGACCCCGTTCGTGCCATCGATAGGGTATAATTACTAGTATTGCATTGGGATTCTTCGACCCGATCGTAATTGTGTAGAGGTTGGGCCTTGATAGAGGTGTGGTAAAATAAAAGAGTACCTAGTTATACAGGATGTTTGTTAGATCGATGCAAAGAAGATGCAAGAAGCTTAGGAGCTAGTACTGACCATTAGGAACCATTTGAGCCAAATTGCCTGTGCCGTATTTTTTTTTATTAATATATTATTATTTTTGGCGAATATTTCCAGATTTTTACAGTTAATCGATTATAATTGCTTAATTAAACAATAAAATGATTATGTATTGTAAAATTAATTCTAATAAAACACTAAATAAGCAATCTAATCAATCTTGATTTGTGCTCCTGATACTTCAAACTTGGTTTTTACAGATCTTTGAAGATTAAGACTTCTAGTGATAAAAAAACCTTTCGGCCGCGTAAACAATTTTTTGAGAATTCTGTTTTTATGAACCATTGGTGTCGGAAGTATTTGTTCAATTTGTTCACATCTTCACCAATCGGGCTCTTATGCATTAAGTACTGACATCCTGCTTGTATGTATTCTTGTGGCAGCACATCTGGATAAGAGTCTTTTTTCACTCTTGATGAGATGTTAAATTTTTTGGCTTCCCGGAATAGGCATCTATAACCTATAACCAAACTGAGTCTTTAATACAAAGAACCTTTTGAATACCACAAACACACACACATACACAAATACACACATACGTTGTCATAATCTTTAACATTACAGTGTATTCTTTGAATTACCTATAAGATATTTTAAAGCAAAACATTTACACGGTATTTAAATACTTAAAAGGAGGTCTCACCAAATTGTTTGTTAAGTTAAGTTTAGTTAAAGTATTTTTATTTTTTTATTTTTATTTAAATGATAATAATATATTTAAATTATGATAAGCAGCCTTTGATCTGTATTTACCGTTATAAGTATACTTGATGAAGGTTGGTAATAAACGATTTAATAGCGTGTACTTTATTATTTAGTAGACTGTATGGTTTGTATAGTACAAGTTCTTAAGTACGACTAAAGGTAAGACTAAAGAGTATGGGTATATATAGAGTATTGTGTGCGTGCGTGGGCACGCTACAGTCCTCCCCCCTTAGAGAAGACTAAAATTGTTTTAAAATTATACAAGAATAAAAGTTATTCGTCTATAGACGTTTAAGGTGAGTTATAAAAATCTACATTACACATAAGTTTAAAAATAAATGTGAATTGTAAAAAACAAAAAATTCAAATATGTTTTATGACGGGGGTATATTTATTAAATTTCTTAACTTTATGTTCTTTTTTTTGACTACATAAACAACATTATATATTATAAACTAAAACTAAACTATACTAAACTAAATTAAAAACTGACACTAAACATATAAGGTTAAAAATAAACATGTTAAAACAAAAGGTAGTTGAAGTAAATTATACATGTGATACCGTAAAAAATGTTTTTTGATTGTTGTTTGTGAACTGTCACTGTTTTACACTATCACATTATGGTTCACATGTTGCACTGGTGCACTAGACTGCCTAGGTATCGGGATCGGCAGCGACGGTAATTGCGGCTGTGCATGTGCATATGCAGCCACGGCGGCGGTGGTACGATGTGTCACCATCCTGTTTATCCTATGATCGACGGCTGCGTTGATTCGAATCTTGCAGTATCGCCAGACCAAGTATAAAGTGCCGAGGGAAACTGCTGCGCTAACGAGGGTTACTGCGGCTAGCGACATCTTTCCGTCTGATGTCCAAGATTCTTCGTCCTTGGCTCGCGCGGATGCAGCTACGCCAGTCTGAGCAATATCTGTGGTTTTGCTTGGAGGATTGCCTATCTTCGTGTAATATCTTGATGTCTGTTCAGGTCAGAAAAAGGTGCTTCGAATGATCCATGAAATCAATAGCTGGTAGTTAAATATTGAAACGTACAGTCTTCCTGACTGTGCGACCATACCTTGTTACGACCGGTGTCGACGTTTCGTTGATAGGCTCCGATGAAGTTGCAGTATCATTTTCGGTTGCCGTGTCGTTAATGGGCTTCCGTGTGGTCGCAGTGTCGGTTTCGGTTGCTGTTTTGCGAACCCTGCTAACTGGATGCGTAATGGACATATCATCAGTGATTAAAAGTTAAGCTGGCTTGAGACGATCGAGTGACACCGTTATAACTTTACCCCTGATGTCTACTTCGTAAAATTTCGGGTGTCGCGATACGACTCTAAATGGTCCTTCATATGGTGGGACTAACGACTTTCGTGCCTCATTTCTCACGAAAACATGAGAGCTGGAATTAAAATCATTATGTATAAAGACGTTATCATGATGCCTGCCATGAGACCTGTAATTCGGAATGAAGTTGGGCGTTTGAGCCAAGTGAAATATGAAATCGCAAGTGTTTACCGATATTTCTGATTTGGTGAATAAGTCGCCTGGCAACCTGATGTTTGTATCATACAAAAATTGCGCAGGGCAATAACCTAGATCTTGCTTTACGGCTGTTCGTAAGCCTAGCAGGACCATAGGTAATTGTTGCGACCTTTACGTGTTGTCCTTACATTTAGACATTAGAGTGGCTTTTAAAGTGCGATGAAATCGTTCGACCATTCCGTTAGCCTTTGGGTTGTATGCTGTTGTACGAATGCGTTCAATTCCGAGTAGTTTTAAAAGTTGCGTAAATAGCTATAATTCGAATTGCCTGCCTTGGTCTGAAGTTATTTTTCTAGGACAACCAAGACGAGCTACCCGGTTTTCTATGAAAACCTTCGCTACTGTTTCAGCTGTAATGTCTTTTGTAGGAATAACCTCAGGCCACTTGGTGATACGATCGACTATAGTACCACATTATTTGAAATTATTTGAGAGTGGTAGCGGTCCAACTATGTCTATATGTATATGTTCGAACCGAGAAGCGTTATCGAACTCTCCCAGTGGGGTGATAGGATGACGTTGTATTTTTTATTTTTGACAAGGAATACAACTATTAATAAAATCCCTTATATCGATGTTCATGCTTGACCAAAAATATCTATCTTTAACTGCCTGCTTCGTAGCTGCGATACCGGGATGGCTGACGTCATGGATGGCTTTGATAGCGAGTTCCCGGAACTGCAAAGGTAAGTATGGGCGTATGTCGTCGGTGGATGTCTCGCAGGCTATTTTTGTACTAGAGTCGGGCATTGCAATCGATTTAAATCGTAGATTTGATTGCTTTTGTAACTCTTCTAATTATGGGTCATTTTTTTGTGCTTCTGCTAACTTATTGTAATCTAATAAAGTTGGCATTGTGATTTCATTAATTCTTGATAAGGCGTCGGCTACCGTATTTTTATCGCCTCCTATGTTCAAAATTCAATAATTTTATTGCAAAATTGAGAAATAAAATCTAATTGTCTGAGACGCCTTGGTGAGTCGGAGGGTGAGGTTTTTTTGGTAAGTGCAAACGTAAGAGGTATATGGTCGGTTAAAACCGTTAATTCTCTCCTTTCGACATTATGTCTGAATTGTTGAATAGCCATATAAATGGCAAGTAACTCTCTGTCGTAGGTGCTGTATTTAGTTTGAGTTTCAGTGACTTTTTTTAGTAGAAACCTAACGGTTCTAATTTGCTACCGACTAATTGGTGTAGTGCTGCGCCTACGCAGTTCTCGGAAGCGTCCGTTATTAAGATAAGAGATGTGGATGCGTCGGGGTGAGATAATGTGACTGCATCGTATAAGCTCTGTTTACATTGACTGAAAGCTTCTAATGCTATTTCAATCCATGCAATTTTTGTTTTGTCGCGTTTTTTTGAATTATGTAGATAAGCGTTTAGCGGAGCTTGCATTTCGGCTGCCTTGGGGATATTTTGCCGATAAAAGTTCATCATCCCAAGAAGTTGCCTAAGCTCTTCGATAGCATTTGGTTGAGGGAAATTTGTTATGAGTCGTATTTTCTCCTCGCTTGGTTTAACGCCTTCTTTGTTCAGGTGAAATCCAAGAAAATTTAGTTCGGATTGTCCGAATTCGCATTTGGATGAGTTAATTGTTAGTCCGTAGCTGTTTAATCGTTCAAAAAATAACTCTAAATGTTGTAAGTGTTGTTGTTTGACCGAATGGTGTAATAATAGCTGTTTTAGGTATGTCTTCTGGTGCCATTGGTATATTATGGTAGGCTTTGCGGACATCAACTTTAAAAAAATATTTATCCCTTTCAATATGTAAGTAAACTCTAAAAGTCGCGGCAATGGGTAACGGTCAGGAATAGTTTGCGCATTTAGCCTACGATAATCACCGCAGGGTCTTATTTCCTGGCCGTCCTTCTTATCTACGCATACAAGAGGATTCGCCCACGGACTATTTGAGGGTCTACAAATGCCTAATTGCATCATCTTTTCGAATTCTGCTTTGGCCATTTTGTATTTTTTTGGGTTAAGTGGACGTGCTCTATCCTATGCTGGAGGACCTGTAGTATAGATGTGATGTTGGACGTTGTGTTTTGGGTCTTTTTTTAAATTTTCCTTTTTGGTAATGCCGGGAAATTTTTGTAGTATTGCGTGATATTCGTTGTTGATGTCGATGGAACGAATGCTAGGCTCAGTACTTTGTGAAAGACATGTGGTACGTGAAAGTTGAGTAACCTTGTCTATGAGTTTCCTGCCATGTAGATAAGAGTATGGGTATATATAGAGTATGCACACCTAGGGATAGGTGTGTGCGTGCGTGTGCACGCTACATGTATATATTTATTTAAACATTCTTGGTTATTGTTCTGTCATTTAAGGTATCAGTTATGCAGATACCTCAAACATTCTTGAAATTAAGACCTACAATCCAGGTTGAATAGTTTTTTAGTCAGGCTGATAAGAACGTTTTTAATTTATTTTCTTTATTTTATTCTTGTTCAAAATTAGAATCTAGGATCCTCACCCAGGCACGATTATTTTTGAAACCAGCTCCTCTTTTGTGTTAATCGCTTCATTTGAATATACCCACACAAAAAAGAGTTCAGGTCTGGTGAACAAGCGGGCCAAGGAATGGGCCATCACAGCCGGTCCAGCAATTGGGAAAACAGTCGTCAAGATAGCTTCTCACAAATTCAAATTTCAAATTCCAAATGTCTTTATATATTATAACTGTAGATTTACATATACTTAGATTTTTGGCCACTTCTCTACATTGGACCACTGTGGGAGAGAAAGGGCGTAGAAATTCCCACAGATTGATTTATAGATCTCTTTTAAAAATTGCTTGTGCTTAACTTATACAAATATTAGCAGAATACATTATAGGCATGAATAAATAATTACAAAAATATTAACAGCAAGGTCTGTGTTGACCCTGATAGTCCCCCAAGCAGTCCCGTCCCGTCAATTAAGTAATCTTGAACATTGTAATATCCCTTTTTCGACAGACGCTTTAACATGGTTTTAAATTGCTCAAATGGCAATTTCAAGATCACCAGAGGTGTCTTGTTGTAGTAGAGAATGCGCTGACCCTTGAAAGAATTGCTAACCTTCGCGAGTCTATCACATCAACCATTAGTATTATCGTACATATAATATAACAGTAGAAACCGATGTGTCTGTACTTTTTCAATCTGTGCGAGGATAGCGTCAAAACTACTAAAACAATTTTCATGCAGTTTTCGAAAGCAGATAGAACGTAAACAGGAACAGGGTACAGGTGTGTGAAAAAATAAATGTCGTCATTTAATTTTTTTATTATAAATTTATTTCTGAAATTTCAAAATTGTGTATTGCGTGAGTTTGGTATTATTAATTACGATCTAGTTGGGTAACATCTCACCAAAAACGTTTTTTTTCAAGTTTCACGTATGTACATAGTCTTTTGTGGATATTACTTTATATCTGAAATTTAAAAATTGCGTAATGATAAGTGTGCTTGTCTGTCGCACAGACACATTTAGCAATACTCAATTTTTTGTCGCACAGTGATTAATTTCACTGCTTATAACAATACAGTGGTGGATTGGGTTTAAAGCGGTTCAAATCCCGCCATCCGGGGCAATTTTTTCGTTTTTGTTTCTTTCACCTTTAATTTTTAGGGTTCCATGCCCTAAAAGGATTAAAAGAACCGTTATAGATTCCACTTCGTTGTCCGCCTGTCCGTAAGTCTGTCTGTCTGTCTGTCAAGATCCTTTTTTTGGGAACGCATAGAGATAATAGGTGACACGGTACTGGTGAAAATTAACCATCATCCGTTTTTCGATCAGGAGTAAGATTATAAGTTAACTTATATAAATATTGACAAATTATTCCTTTGTTGCCTATCGAAATCTAGTGCCGATGCTGTCAAATAATAGATTTTGTAAGTATTTCTTCTATTTCACCCACTTATAGATCTTCTATCTTCACGAAACTTGTTGTGTATCGGTGTGCAGTAGTATAGATCACAATATATTAATTGGAACCATCGACCTTGTCTTATATGATAATAGAGCTCGAAGGTGGGAGACGAAACCCGGGGACATTCACAAGTAACCTCATTGAATTTGGGCTCATTAGATTCGTTGCAAAAAATCACCTGTTCATTTCTTCTGAAGATGTTTCCATCATCATCATAATAACATACAAGTTTGATTTAACTTTCACCGGAATTTTGTCAATGTATGGCGCTTACAACTTGATCATATTTAACAGGATCAGCACAGAATTTTGATAGGCAACCCAGGTGCAATATATAAATATTTACATCAGCGAACATATAATCTTACTCCTGATCGAATAACGGATGAAGGTAGTTTTTTATCTATACTGTATCTTAGACTTACTCAGGTCTGTGGTCCCTTGGAGATGTGAAAAAACCAAACGACCAGGGCAACTCAATCAAAATATACGTCCATTCCAAATTTGATGAATTTGCTTGATACTGTGAGGGTATCAAAACAGGTTAGCCCAAGTAAAGTGAAAATCCGAAAACTGAAAATATCTGTATGTCTGTCTATCCGCTGTAAGACCCTTTTTCTCAGGAACGCGTCAAGGTGAAATTAATACCGGTTACTCAAGTCTATACAGTTGACTGACTGACTTACAACACACAACCTAAACCAATCCACCAAGAAGCATATTTGTTCTTCAAATAGTGTAGCACTGAGAAAGGATTTTTAGAAATTACAGCAAAAGTTTGTGTAGCACTAAGCAAGGATTTTTAAGAATTACAGCAAAAGTTTCCCACTTACATTCTGTTTCACCTCCTTCTTCGTGGTGTTCTCCACCAGCTTCTCCTCCACCTTGGCCGGCGCCGGCTCTGACGTCACGGCCGCCATCTTGGAGGCCAGCTCGAAGCCCTTCTTGGGGCTGTCCCGTAGAGTGTGCTGCTGCGAGTACAGGCTCACAGTCTCTGGCATCGTCTTCGGTGGTATGTAGACTGGCATCTCCTGTGGAAAATATTGTGTTGTTAGTTACGCTGTAGACGCGTTTTTTCTTGGCGTCTGAATGGCGCCTGGTGGGAGGGGTTAGTGATCCATATGTCATCGTAACATTGTGAAAACCATTAGTTGATAAACTAACGTTTTTTTCTCTCGTTAGTTGGTCAACTATCGACAGATAATAAATTTTAGCGTACTGCTTACTATTTGATGCATTAGTTGATAAACTAACGGTTAAAACCGTTAAATAGTAAACTGGTTTAAACGTGAATTGCAAACGAAATACCAGGGCAAACACTGCGGTAGCTTAGGTTAAGACTAGAGGGGGCGAGCGCAGCAAAGCCCCCGAATAGTCTTCGTGTTAGGTTAACATGTAAGAACAAAAGAAACGTAAATTCTAAACCCTGTCAGTCTGGTTTGCTATCTGTCGATAGTTGATCAACTAAGGAGTTAGTTTATCAACTTAAATGTCATATGATATTGAGATGTTTTATTCCTTAATTACTAACACTGAAACCCATGCCAACGCTATCTAATGAGGGATAGCGTTGGCATGGGTTTCAGTATTAGACTAACTTTGTTTTGCCGTGACTTTGCCGTGTTTAACGCAAACACTGCAGAGTCATGCAATTAATGTATGATGGTTTTCGGATACCTTATTTCTATGAAGTATAATGTATAGGTCCATCCAGCGAACGCTGGTTCGCTGGATGGACCTATACATTATTTCGATAATTTAAACAAAAAGCAAAACTTTAGAAAAAACCAACTACCATTAAATCCCATTTGTTACAAAACATTGCCGTCAATTGCAATACGTGTCGTCATTATTGCAAGATTTCGACGAGCATCAATTACTGATCAACCTTTTTAAAGTTATTTATCGCAACCTACCTTGTATTGAGCAGTTCCGGTGGAAATCTGTGGTCTTCATCATCAGTTCCACTTCATAAAATGATGCTTCCCGAGAGTAAATGCACGAGTTACTATGAAAATTACAAAAATTGCCAATCTGCCCATAATATTTCAAGAGTTGCCTCGATTTCTCCAGGATCCCATCATCAGATCCTGACCTGATGAAAATGGGACCAATCGCAAGGTAAGCAAAAATATTTTTCCAAATCGGTTCATGCGCCTTGGAGAAATCGGTGAACATACATAAAAAACCATAGATCCCGGCGAATTGTAAACCTCATCACACAGTATGAACTGTGAACACTGACCGGTTCGGGGCGCGGCTGCGGCACGGGCCAGGCGCGGCGCGGGTCGGCCTCCGGCCACTCGTATCGGGAGTATGCGCTGGCGCCGCCCCACCGTGAGCCAAGAGCCCCTTCCATGCCTGCAATTAATGAGGCAGAAGGGTTAATGATCATAGTAAACCCCACTTGCACCTCTCAATCAAAACGGGTTATTATTGTATACCTATCTCACTATTGTGAATTCATTCTTGGGACACGTAGCAAAGAGTGATGATGAAAGGTGGAACAAAGCGGTAATACCGTGTCTACCTTAAACGGCAAGGCGTTTTAGGTAGCCTTTACTGGGCCCGCAGACCATCTGGATTGCCATATAAATCCTCTGATTTGCTCTCCAACTCTTCTTCATCATGAATAACGAATATTACCTGGCGAGGGCTGGTTCCATGGCCTGTGCTGCCAAGGAGGCTCGAAGGCTGGGTATTGACCCATCATCCCGTTGGACATGGCACTGCAAAAGTAAATATCAAAATGATAATGGCTACATTCATTATTTATAATTATTTATATGAACTTCATCGTAATAAATTGTCTCTATTTTCTTTACTTTATATTTTATTGCACAAACACAGAAGATACAGAACATCTAAATGGAAACTAAGTGTACGCAGGCCAACTTATCTCTAAAAAGAGATTTCTTCCTGCAAACCAAAGATGAACAGGATACATTAAATAACAGGTAGACCCATGTGCACAACGTTAAATAATTAAAATAATAAACTAATAACAATATGTACATAAATACAAAATATCAATACAAATAGAAAAAATATACTATAAATATATATCAATACATTATTTTTATTAATTTATTTATTTTATTATCTTAGGAAAACCAAGGTTTATAAAAAAAAATACAGGGTTACAAAGTATTACACATAAAAACCACTAATAGGTTCTCACCGATAGAAGTAACATATTAATTAAAACTAGAAGCACTAAGCAACACATTATTAACCTCGCTAATAGTAGTTTATGTGACTGCTACATAATGGAGGGCACTAATACTCGAGAGTGGGTTTATGAAACGAGCCGAAGGCGAGTTTCATAATAATATCACTCGAGAGTTTTAATGCCTAATTATGTACAGTTACATACACTAGTTTATCTACACACATATCATAAGCTCTCTTTGATGTGTTCAGGAACCGCATATTTGACCGGCATTGTGGCTCTGCAGTTGTTTAGCTTGTTCTGTATTACCAACTACACAGACAAACTAGGGGCGGCACGCGGGCGGGCGTCGGCGTTCGAAATTTGAATGTCAGTACCAACTTCACCGACAAACTAGGGGCGGAATGCAGGCGGGCGTCGGCGTTCGAAATTTGAATGTCATAATATGATAAGAAATTAGTTTTTACCAAGTAGTTTAACATTATGCTGATCGTAACGTGCGGTTTTTGTACGCAGTAAAGAGTGTTTATGATGCGTGTGTAGATAAAATTATTAACGAATTGGTATTACCGCAACAGAATATCTATAGTTACAAATATTATGTCGGTTCAAAGAACCGCTCGTTGAACATCGGCCTCGCTGATGGTTCACAGTACACTGGTACAGAAAAGGTCCAGTTCAACCTGCTTGCTAAGTAAAATTCCAAAATTCCAAATGTCTTTATTACTGTAGATATTATATTATTTTATATAGGTCTGGTGAACGAGCGGGCCAAGGAATGGGCCATCACAGCTGGTCCAGCAATTGGGAAAACAGTCGTCAAGATAGCTTCTCACAAATTAAAAATTCAAATTACAAATGTCTTTATATATTATAACTGTAGATATTTACATATACTTAGCAATCGTCATTTTTTGCCACTTCTCTACATTGGACCACCGTGGGAGAAGAAGGGCGTAGAAACTCCCACAGATTGATTTTTAGATCTCTTTTAAAAATTGCTTGTGCTTAACTAATACCATTTTATACAATTTTATAATATCATTATATCATAATTAATAAGTAGGAATAAATAATTACAAAATTAGTAATTGCAAGGTCTGTGTTGAACCAGATTAACCCCATACAGTAGTTAGTACAAGTAGGTTAAGTTTGTTATATGTACGCCATAACTAACTATTCTGCCTGTAATTGGTATTCGCTTTCTGTAAACAGATGGTAAGGTTACTCCTGAAATTCCTTTGAGGAATTTTTAACGAGAGCTTAGCTAAAAGTTGGGTACAGTCTATCTTAGCCGACGCAATTTTAAGCAGATACGTAAGCTATCAGCTATCTCGCGTCTTAGTTCAAGAGTTAAAAGGTGTCGTTACTTTCAGACATTTACGTAGTTAACTAAATGAAATGGAATTAAAATAAAATATATGTTTCTCAAGACTAGTAATGTATACCTAGTAAATCGGGTCCCAGACTTGAGATGCGCACTCCAGGTGACTTCGTATATTGGTGACTTCTATCAAAAGTGGGATATAATATTTTCAATGTCTTAGCTCTGGAAAATCCCACTGAACTATGCATCCACAGACTATATAGGGATACCCATCACAAATCCCAGGGTCCTATATATAGGCTTTGGCTGCAACAATATCAACATGACTGTCAAATTGTAGTTTAGTGTCATGCAAGACACCAAGATCTTTGACATGAGTTTTTATTTCAAGTGCATGACCTTTTAGGGTATTACAATATGAAGACTGTATAATGTCCCTCTTACGGCTAAAAGTAACAGAAACACATTTAGATGGGTGTAGATCCTGTTGGTTAAGACAATAGTAGTCAAGTACGCCAGTCAAATTTTACATTTAAAACGCAAAACGTGATGTAAAGCTGCATTTTTGGTATTTTATTTAGACCCCTTAGGAGATTATGGAACTACATTTTTCAAACATAAACAAGTAGGTAGTGCTTCTTGCGTAAAACGTAAAAAAAACTTTAAAAAATACAGTATTTTTTCAGTTATTTCGATTTAATTCAAAACTTTGGGTTCTTTGACATAAGTCGTTATTGTAGACTTGTAAGAATATTAAATTATAAACAATTTGAGCCCACCCACAGCACCGTATGTTTAAAAGTTTTTTATATGCGACGTTTCCAAATATAAAAAATCAAAGATATTGAATGTTTGAGTTTTGTTTGTGTTTTCAGGAAAATATCGACATAACTGATCATGCTAAAAGGAATATATTGGGTTTAAGCACATTTATTAACCTTTCATTTAAGTATAAAACGGAGTCAGTAAACCTTATAGTTCCCGTTGTAATAGTGAAAAAAGCAAACATTCCAATAAATTTAAGAGGGTAAGTTGTGATTGATATGGACCTAAAACCTAACCCAAGATGTAATTGTGGGGATTGGGTGAATTAAAAAGAATAAAATTATAAAGTCTATTGCCATTTCTTACCTTGGACAGGATCATTAAATATTTGCAATAACATTATTTTACTTTTTTCGAGGGTCCCGGTTGATTCTCCTGTTGAGACAACTCTTGTTGTGTCATGTCTTTTACAATCGTCGTTATACTGGAATTTTCAAAGTATTCTTTGTCTTCTCTTCGGAATCGTCCATTTCAATTACAGGGACATTTTGGCATGTCTTGCCGCGACAGAAATTAGATAGAACGGAGCACATTAGCCCTGCTTTCTGACACGTGCAACCTCGTCCTTTGCGGCACTTGCACGATATGAATTGGGTCTTATGTTACTCCCAACCACTCATGCACCTGACTATAGGTCAGACATGCATGTTGAGCTGCAGCTTTTTCAGCTGTAGCTTCTTCAGGATGGGGGGGTGAATGAAGTGAAAATTGGCTGCCGGGGCGAGATTGCACAACTGGATGAATGCAAATTTGGCAAGAGGAAATATAACAAAGGTCTATGTCACAGAACAGAACTGGTTGATATAGCTCACTTCCTGTTTGAAAACTAAAGATACGTTAGTTAGGTTCAGACTTAACAGCAGACCCGGGAGCCGAAGCGAAGCAGAGCGGAGCGAGGCGACCCCCTACTCTGGCACTAGAAAGACTATATGAATCTTAAACTTAGTTTAATCAACATTCGGTATTTCACACTTTCGGGATTTCGAACATTCGGGATATAGATCATTAGGTATTTCTATCTTCGGTATTTCGGACGTTGGTATTTCGAACGTAGGTCATATGCGTACCCGTTTTACACTTAAATGAAAGGATATAAAATGTGCTTAAGACCTAATGCATTACATATTTCTTTAAGCATGGGCAGTTGTGTCGATATTTGCCTGAAACAAACAAAATAAACAAAACTGAAATATATATATATATATATATATATATATTCTATTTCAAATATTAAGAACTATTCGACAGACGGTGCTTTGGGTCGGCTCAAATTGATTATAATTTAATAGTCTTTCAAGTCTCCAACTATGACTAATGTCAAAGAACCCATATTTTTTAATTAAATCGCAAAACCTAAAAAAAGTCAGTTTTTTTAAAACTTTTTCCAAAAAAGGCCCAAATAAAATATCAAAAATGCAGCTTTACATCACGTTTTGCCTTTTTAGGGTGTTTTTGTGTAAGATTTGACTGTTTTGTCTAAGATTTAATTTATGTCATGTATTTTTAGAGCCTACTAGATATACACTTACGAGCCAAACTTGCTAAGATAAAGTTTTTTTGTGACTGTATATTCACAAGTAAAAGTGTAATTAACTGCTTACTTTCCGATCACAGTGGTCAAACAGTTACATTTCCAATGGCTTTTAAGGATAAGACTGGTCCATTATTTTATAGGCCTATTACATCCCATAGACTAGAGACATATACGAAAAACTTAGATATAAATTAGCCAGTACCGGATTTTAATGAACAGAACCCAAACAAAATCTACTCAGACTTCTTCAACATTATTCAGACAGAATTCAATAAAGTTTTTAAATTAAAGAAAGTCAGTGACTACAACGGTAAATCTAAATTTAATGACTGGGCAACGTTTGGAATTCGTAAAAGTAGAGTTATCTTGTATGACCTTTATGATCAAAAAACCTATAACTTTGATCGAAAATTTCATGACTATGTTAAAAAATATTCCAAAACGTTCACGTTGGTTTGTAGAACTGCAAAAACTTTACACATTAATAGAAAAATTCAAAATTCAAATAATAGAATGAAAACAGTTTGGCAAATAATAAACCGTGAAATTGGCAAAGTTATACCAAGGGACAATGATTTCTGCCTAAAGATAGGTGATGATGTTGTTAAATCCAGCTCTGATGTTGCTCGAGCTTTTGAAACATTCTTCACCAATGTACCCTTACTCACAACAGATCGTCTAAATTCATCTCCATATGAAGCAGAGACTTTATTAAAAAATAACACTACAGTAAGGTATATTTAAAATTTCATCATGTATATCCCCAGGACATTGTCAAAACGTTTAAATTACTTAAATTAAAAAATTCGGAAGCCTGTGGGGTATATCAGTCAAAGTCATTGGTTCAGTAATTCTAGTTATAGCTCCACACTTAGCTTATATATTCAATAAATGTGTTGACGATGGGGCTTTCCCAGACCTCATGAAACACAGTAAACTGATGCCTCTGCTCAAGTCGGGAGATAAGGGTGATCCTTCAAATTTCAGACCAATATCTGTTCTTCCAACACTAAGTAAAATATTTGAAAAGATTATACGCAATCAAATGCTGTCACACTTCAACCGTACAAAACAACTCGACGCCAAACAATACGGTTTCACTAGGGGTAAATTGACTACGGATGCAGGTATTACCCTTATATCTCATATTTATTCTGCATGGGAGGCCGCACAGGATGCTATCGGAGTTTTTTGCGACCTGTCGAAGGCGTTTGATTGTGTTGATCATAATACGCTATTAATTAAATTAAATCATTACGGAGTTAGAAAAAAAGCGTTGGATCTACTAAGATCGTACCTAAGCAATAGAATTCAAAAGGCAGAAGTTAACGGCGTTAAATCTGATGGATCGGGTGAAAAAATTGGCGTTCCATAAGGTTCCATATTAGGCCCTTTCTTATTCCTGGTATATATTAACGATCTTCCTTTCATGGTGGAGAAATTTACTGACATAGTGTTGTTTGCTGATGATACTTCAATGGTCTTCAAAATTGAAAGACAAAAAGGAGATTTTGATGATGTTAATGGTGTATTGTCTTTAACCTTGAATTGGTATACAGTTAATAATTTATTGTTAAACGCTGGTAAAACCAAGTGTATCAAATTCTCACTTCCAAATGTCAGGCAAGTTGAGACCAGTTTAGTCTTAGACAACAGCACGTTAGAATTAATAAATGATACGAAGTTTCTTGCAATAACCATTGATAGCAAATTGCAGTGGGGACCCCACATAGATAAATTAGCTGGTAAATTAAGTTCTGCGGCTTACGCTGCTAGGAACATCAGACAAAGCACGGATGTGGCTACATCTAGGCTAGTATATTTAAGTTACTTTCATAGTGTCATGTCCTATGGTATCTTGTTGTGGGGGAAAACAGCGGATATTCAAACTATTTTTATTTTACAGAAAAGAGCTATTCCAGCAATTTATAATTTAAAACGAACAAACTCCTTAAGAGAGCTTTTTAAAGAAATTGATATACTAACTGTAGCTACATAATTTATTTTCGAAAATATAATTCTTCTAAAAATATTAAGGGTCGGGCTGTCTCTGATGGCGCTAGGAAGTTTATTCCAGAGCCTGATAGCTCGTAGTCTGAATCCATGTTCTTATGTGGCTGTGTTGTGTTGCGGAGTTATAAGCAGTGATTGAGCGTGAGATCGCCGAGGCCTACCCGAAGACAGGAATTCACAACGATCTCGTAAGAAGCCATGGTAGCGAGGATTAAATAAGATTTGAAGAGGCAGATGAGGATATGAGAATCCCGACGAAGACGGGTAGGGAGCCACTTCAACTCTCTGCGATACACCCAGACGTAGTCATAACTGCGCAGGCCGAACATAAACCGAATCCCGAGGTTTTGAAATCGATCTTCGTTCGCGCTGACAGCGTAATCGATCAGGGGAAGGAGAAGAGACTGGGCAAGTGTGGGACTCTTTTGTTGGTAATGCCTTTTATTCAAGTCTAGGCTTTAACTTTATGGCGGCAAATGATGAAGTAGGTACTTGATAGGTACTTCGTGAACATTAAACATACCAGTTGGCTTTCGCAGAGAGACAATCCTTACGACGAACCTTTCATAGGTTTTGAACTCTATTACTAATTTTAAGATTTTGTGATTTTGTAAGGCAAAGTTGTTGTTACTTACTTATCATTGTCTTGAAGAAGTCCCCCCTTGTGGCTGAAGATATGTGAGCTTGGAGCGTTACTTTCTGTAATGTAGGAAGAAATATTTCTTTTAAATATGCTTTTATAAAAACACCGTTATTTGAGTCATTAATAGAACTCTATGGCAGTTTGTTATATTTCGACAAGTTTCAGTAGCCTGACATGTCAGTAGCCCCCTTATTAGCTTACTGAAATACCAGTTTTTCAAAATTTGTGGTTGATTTGAGCCCGTGAAGCAATGTATGCTTGAAATAAGAAGAGGGGAGACCTTAGCCGGTAGGGTCTTTTTTGGTAAAAAAATAGTTTTTCTATTCTCTTGATATTCCACTAAGTCTCACTTACCGTATCGATGCTGAGTTTGCGCTTGTGTCAGTCGATGTGGCCAGCGGTCGTTGCCGAGCACCGGATTCTCTGCCACTAAACTGTCGCTCGCTGATGACTCCGCATTCTCCTGTGAACAACGTTAAAAAACTGTTCAGTCAGAATATTACACATAAACACATAAGTTTTCTATATAATTTAAAAGTGCAAAATGTTTTTAAGCCTAATTTATTCATTTTCACACCACGAGCCCATACATGTCTGGTAGCAGCAAGATCGACCCACATAAATTACTTTAGTAAAATGCTATTTTTAGTAGCCTTGCTTTTTATGGCGCGAAAAGTAGAGTTCACTCTTCGGGGATAATACTGTCTTGTCTTGGGCACGCTTGAATACCCACTGCACTCAGGACTCATCTACTCACAACCAAAGTCAAAGTCAAGTCAAAGTCAAATTTATTTATTACTGTAGATATTTATTTACACGTCACTTAGCCAACGTCATTTTTTGCCTCTTCTCCACATTGGACCACCCCGCTTCCCGTGGGAGGGGGCTGCGGCGGTGCGCGGCAGCGGAGCGCCGTGCGACTCAAAATTATTTTAAATAAATCAAAACCCGCGATTGTTGCATGCACCAATTTGCACCAATTGTTGCATTGGACCAATGTATCAAACATACATTTTCACATTAATGAACTTGAATAAAATGCTGTTTTAGTAGAATGCTGTTTTTAGTAGCCTTGCTGTTTATATTTTATCGCAGGAGGTGCGAAAAGTAGAATATACTCCTCGGGGATAAATCTGTCTTATCTTGGGCACGCTTGAATCCGTCACTGTACTCCGGACTTAGACTTAATTCCCTCGCGTCGCTCGGGAATCAACTCATGACTATCGAGCGAACTGAGGTCCTTCGTTACGTTCAGGATTCAATTTAGCGCACGTGACAAAACAGTGCTTTATCCCCTTGCCGTTTAATCTACTATTGTCTACCTACTTGCAACGTGCTGACTGGAGCTGGAGGCGGCGGCGGCGGCGCCCTGGTGGTGGTGGTCGGCGGCGCCGCCATTTCCACCGGCGGCGCGGACGGACAGCCTAGCTCCGGCGCCTCGTCGCTGCCATCGGAACACTGCGGAATGCCGTCACACGCGTTGTACACTGCGATGCACTCGCCGCCGGTGTGGCACTCGAACTGGTAGCGGCTGCAGCGGTGATGGGCTGGTGGAGACAACATACTTACAAGTGGCTCTGTGAGCTATAGACCTCTACGCGCGGCACAGGGAATTGCGTTATTTTTTCTTTTTTTCCGCCCCCTCACACCCCTGACCCCTTGAAGTGGGTCAAGCTTAGCTAACTAATATTATAAATTATAAATAATATATTTTTCCCTTCGGAGGAAAAACGTCCACATAATTATCGAACCTGCTCAGAAAATTTCACGAGAATCGTTTGAGAAATATGCGACCGGTGGGAAAGAACATCCGGACAGCCGGAAGGAAATCCGCACATCGTCGTAGTGAAACTAGTTTTAACTTAGAAGAAGCAGGTTTAGACTTTAGTTGCTTGCGTCTTAGTCGCAACGGCGGCAAATTGAGGAGCCATTGTACAGACTCACTCTTCAGTTACAGTAGAGGCCAGTTGACAGTGAGGTGAGATACGATGTAACATCTGTTAGAAGACTTAGCTCTCCAGTCCCCATAGCTAAGTTGCATTCGGTAAGTATTCTAATCACTCGCTACGATGCGATTCGACGTTTGCCGTGCAAAGAATCACGTGATTTCACACAACATCAAATCAATTACATATTCTGAGCGTATCGTAGCTAGTGATAACTTAACCAATGCATTAGGCTACGGGGGGCAGGAAGGTTGGCTCCTCATGGTCCAGAGATATTTGGGGAGCCAACGGTACTCTGTAATAAGTACTAGGACTCCACTGCCCGACTCCATCCGTCCTATTGTCATTTACAGGGATACTTTATTGTAAGAATTCCAGAGTAGTGTCTGACTTAATTCTTACATAATCTACGTTCTCAGTCTATAGATCCATAAGTTGACTAAAAATATCAAATTATATAAGTAAGTAACCGTATTCGAAAATCATCTTGCTTTGTTTTTCGGTGAAGAAGTGGCGCAGTAACAAATCTCGACTAGATAAAGATCGACGAGATGAGTGAGTGACATTAATGATTGTATCAGCATGTTTACCTACTCAGCCTTGTTTTGGGTTAGTGGGGTATGTTTTCATTGTGTGGTAAACTGTAATCTGCATGTGTTCTATATACTCTACTATATTCGGTATACTGCGGTATGTGGAACACAACAACACGTTTTGCCGTTATGATGGGAGTGTGGCAATGACCGATGATTCATTGATTTAGTAATGACAAGGCATTATTTAAAGCGTGACAACCACCTTATTTCAAACCGTGTGGTTGATATGACCTACCTATGTCTCTTTACCTCTCGGAGTACATTATGGCTACGTTACCAGGGCGATCGATGAGGGAAAAATTTCAAAGTAATTATTTTACTTGCTTACACAGTAGGTCAGTACAGCAAGTACATGCTATAGAGGCTTAGGGACGAACAGCTGTATTGTGTATTCGTACTGGACAGTTTACTTTAGAAATAGCATATTGGTAACACGCTTTCTGACACATCCAGCGTCGACCACAAAGTACAATAGCCCGGATTTTTCTGTGGTAAGGTTGCTATAGTTTTTTCTAAAATAGATTAGCTTTAATGAGACCTGGTTCAATACTCGTCAATGCAATATCAACGATTTAGAAGTAGGTCTATGTGAATAATGTATTTATCATCGAAGTTGCCTGAATCAGAAAAGACGTATCCATCTGTATTTTCACTGAGGTTAAGTATATTAGACGGCTCGCGTAAACAAAGCTATCTTTCGTATCAATTGGTTTGGACAAGCATGCGGGTTGAATCGATCGCTATGCCGGAACTGATAGATAGATAAGAGTCCCTTGATGGCATTAATTGGACCGTAGTAGGCAGTTTGGGAAAACTACAATTCCTTTCCTTTTGGCCCCTATTACATTATCATAAATGTATGATCAGATATATGAATTATATAACATTATCTTTCACACAAACTGACTAGGAGCGCTGTGGGGTGTAGTCCTCGCGAGCGACACAGTTTTTTTTTCATTATTTTCCACCTTCTCACACCCGATCCCTTGCAGTTCATCGGATGAACAAGTAAAATTATTATATAAACAAATAATCCGACTGCTTTTTTCTTCGATACCACATACAGACTTATGAATGCACCTGGTTACGTACATGGAGTATGAAAGTGGCGCTGCACCAAAAACTTTGTAACCCCATATAGCCGCGATTTTGAAAATTTTCCAAAAACTGGATCGAAAAAATAACCATATAATTATCGAACCTGCTCACAAATTTTCACGAGAATCAGTTGAGAAGTGCGACCTGTAGTGGAGAACAGCCGGAAATCCGGAGACACGAAAGCAATTTTGCACGCAAGCCAAAAACAGAGACGCTGCGCTCGCTCGGTCAATTATGGGTGAAAGAGAAAGAACTCCATTGAATAAATTGCTCTGTGAGCTGTAGACCTCGTGAACGTCACAGGAAATTTGCGTATTTTTCATTATTTTTCAGTCTCTCACACTCCCGACCCCTTGAAGTTTATCAGATGAAAAAGTTAAATTATTACTCACTCACAGCTGTAGACCTGGCAGACGACACAGAAAATTTGCGTATTTCTTTCATTATTTTCTACCCCCTTACTCCCCGACCCCTTGTAGTTTGTCGGCTGAACGAGTGGAATTATTATAATAACAAATAAACCGACTGTATTTAATTTCAATACCACGTACAAACATATGAACTGGTTACGTACATGGAGTACGAAAGTAGCGCCGCACCAATAATTTTTAACCCCATATCTCCGCCGTTTTCAAAATATTCCAAAAACTAAATCGACAACAAAAAAACGGTCAAGTGCGAGTCGGACATGCGTGCGTAGGGTTTCATACCACCGCCCAGTAGTGGGATTTATAATGGCCGATTTCACCAACAATCCCTATCTTTTAGGGGAAACTTTAATTTCTTTCAGGGGCCACCTAGTGGTTGTCTCGATTTGCCCTATGTGTAAGGGTCATCTAGGCTCCTTGGGGACCCCCTAAATATAAGAGTCCGGCCACCGAAACAATCGCTAGACAGCTAAGTAAAAGAGCTAAGTGTCCCTTAACTGTTGGTGAAATCGGGCATAAAAATATCTTTAATTTCGCTGTGTGTTGATAGCAAAATGTTGTTTACAAAGGTTTTCGTGCGGCTACTTTCTACTCCATGTATGTAGCCAGGTGGTTTATAAGTTTGTATGTGCTATTGAATGAAATCGTGCCCTTATTTAAACCATATATTTTTATATATTTTTCCAGTAATGTTTAATTGAAGACCTATTACGTATATATATTTTTTGATCAGTTTCGGAGATAAAGGGGTGGGAGAATGGTCTTTTTTGCCTATTTTCTTAAATATTTTTTTAACTAAGCGTTTCAGGTTTATAAAAATATATATTTGAGATCCTAGCAATAAGACCTTTCATTGGACATATGACACGATACGGTACGTTTTTTTGTTCATAATTCGCCCTCCAATCGTGCCTCCTGTTTAAACCATACATTTCTCATTGTTTTCCCTGTAATATATAAAGAAAAATATATTACGTACGTTTTTCAAAATTTAAGGATTGGTAGTTTCGGAGATTTTTCTTGAAGATTTTTTAATAAGTGATTTAAAGTTATGAAAAAATATACTTGAATTTCTCGCATTTGACTTCTCATTTCACACTATCGCTGTTTTTTTCTGATTTACCCCTCTAAATGTACACAAATTCAAAATGTATTTGCTTCCGTAACAGTTTCATGCTTGGGTCACAAAAATACATAAGTTTAACAAATTTCAACATAATCTGTTCAGAAATCGGCCGTGTAATATTACAATTACACTCCTAGGACAGACACACGAGTAATCCTTTATTGGTTCCGTTTTTCCTTTTTAATGTACAGAACCCTAAATACATATAATTATCGAACCAGCTCACAAAATTTCTCGAGAACCGGTTGAGATATTCGACCTCTAGAGGAGAAGAGCCGGAAATCCGGACAGAAATCCGGACACACGAAAACAATTTTGCAAGCAAGCCAAAAACCTGGTGACGTATATGGAGTATGAAAGTAGCCGCACCAATAATTTTGTAACCCCTTATATCCGCCATTTAGAAAAAAAACTGAATCGACAAAAAAAACATAATGATCGATCCTGCTTACAAAATTTCACGAGAATAGGTTGAAAAATGCGACGTTTAGAGTAATCCGGACATAAGAAAGCACTTGTATCCAAGCCGAAATTGAGACGCTTAGTCGCTCGGTCAATCGTATATACACAGTCAGGTCATAAGTTCTGTCACACAATAAAAACTTTTGAATTTAGAACGCTAGCCACAAAAAAGTTTATTGAATTCGAATTTCGAATTTTTCATGAAAATAAAAATGTGTACTTTTTAGAATTTTCCTCATTTTTAAATATGGAGTGGACACTTAAAGTAGACCGTGTCGCAGTTATTGCGTTGCATCGTTGCGGTTACGCGCCAATTCAGATTTTCAACTTACTGAAAAATTTTAATATAACCAAAAGATTTGTTTATCGTACCATTAAACGATACAATGAAGACTCTAGTGTAGATGACAGGTCAAGAAGTGGTCGACCTCGCTCTGTTAGGACTCCAGCAGTGATAAAAGCTGTGAAGGCGCGAAATCAAAGAAATCCCATACGTAAGCAGAAACTGTTGGCCCTTCAGATGGGGTTAAGCAGGACCACGGTGAAAAGGGTGTTAAATGAAAACTTAGGGCTTAGGGCACATCGAAGAAAAATAGGACATCGTTTGGACGCTCGTTTAATGGACCTGAGACTGATGAGATGCCGCGCTTTGTTGAAGCGGTACGCGGGAAAAAAGCATCGGGAAATTCTTTTTTCGGATGAAAAAATTTTCACCGTGGAAGAGCTACAACAAACAAAATGATAAGGTGTACGCACACAGCAGTGAAGAAGCGAGCAACCGTATTCCGCGTGTCCAACGAGGTCATTTTCCATCCTCGCTCATGGTTTGGTTGGGAGTCTCTTATTGGGGCTTAACTGAGGTACATTTTTGTGAGAAAGGCGTAAAAACGAATGCAGTGGTGTATCAAAATACAGTCCTCAAGAACCTTGTGGAACCTGTTTCTCATACCATGTTTAATAACAGGCACTGGGTATTCCAACAAGATTCTGCGCCAGCTCATAGAGCGAAAAGCACACAAGACTGGCTGGCGGCGCGTGAAATCGACTTCATCCGGCACGAAGACTGGCCCTCCTCCAGTCCAGATTTGAGTCCGTTAGATTACAAGATGTGGCAACACTTGGAGGAAAAGGCCTGCTCAAAGCCTCATCCTGATTTGGAGTCACTTAAGGCATCCTTGATTAAGGCAGCCGCCGATATTGACATGGACCTCGTTCGTGCTGCGATAGACGACTGGCCGCGCAGAATAAAGGCCTGTATTCAAAATCGCGGGGGTCATTTTGAATAAACTTTATTACCATAAGAATCTATGTTTTATTAAGTTCATTTTGCTATATAAATGTTTACATAAATAATAAACATGTCTAAATTATTTCATATTGCACATGTGACAGAACTTATGACCTGACTATGTATATATGATAGTGTAACGGGGCTATTTGTAAAAAAGCTGCATGTCATGGTAGTGTACTGTCGATGTACTTTCTACTACACGTTTGTAACTTACGCATTCTTTATCGCTTGACTGTCGCTGATAGATAGATTGATACCACAAGAGGAAATCTTATTAGGGTGACTTGTACCAGACTTTAGACAGCCGCTAAATACAGTTTCAACACAACTTAAGCACAACACGGTCAAGTTACGTAGTCAAGCACGGCAAGGTTATTGCCTGTCAGCCAGGTTCCCACTGAAATAGCTGTGCTGTAATAAAGTTGTGTTTACACTGTATTTATGGGTTTCGAAAGTCTGGTGCAAGTCAGCCTTAATGTCATACATGGTGGCTGTGCAGGCGCGGCGGGTGGCGGTACGGGTAGGGCGGGCGGGGCGGGGGCGGTGGTCGACGTTGTACGCACGGTGGTGCTAGTCACAACCCTGCAACAAGGATGTTGAGTGAATACAAGTAAATAAGGGTTTGGCCAGAAATAAACAAAAACAAAACTAAGGTACATGAAAAGTAGAAAAACTGGCAGGAGGACAACACGAAAATTTTCAACATGTAAAAAAGGAGGTAACAATGTAGAACTAGCGCAGGAAAAGGAAGCGAAATCTTAAGAGGAGTAGCGGAGGAGGAAAAACAAAACGATCAATAAAAAATAAAACACCCCCGGCACCGTACTTTGAAAGAAACAAATGAAACCTTAGAAGTCTACATGTTGGTTAACTTGTTTCTTTGTTAAAGCACATAACTTTCGACAGATCTACCCGCCAGTCAAATCCGTGCCCATTTCATGCCATACATGTACAGTTTTACCCGCAGGCAGAATTGGCAGGCAGATCCGCCGGGTTCCTGCCAGGTACAATCGAACCAACTGAATCATGACCCATTTGCCTGATAATTCGTTTGAAACTTTCAAACTTGTAAGATCTATCGTAATGTCAGTGTCTAATCAAATGATAACAAGTTCGTTACCAAGGAAATAAACCTTCAAGCGAATTTCGACCTACTTGCATTTAAGGGGTTTAGCAAAATAAGCTTATGGTGGGTCATGATTCAGATGGTTCGATAGTACATCCGAGCCTGTATGCCTGGCTTTTTTCCTGGTGCCACGGACTGATACACATACACAGACAAAGACGCTTCAAACTTATATATGATACTTTTTTCTTTCGGGGTTAAAAATCACCTAAGGTTAGCTCGCTCCTGATCCTGCAGCTCTGCCAGGCGGCGGCTAAGGGCTAGCACGCCGCTGCTGAAGTTGCTGTGAGCCGTGAACTTGCAGCGGAAGTCCTCGGGCGGGCCGCAGTTGAACAAGTAACAGCTGCCGGGGCTCTGGAGAGTGACAAATTGAGCCTAAGGTTTTGTTTCGTTAAATAGAGTGGCCGAGAGGAAGCCAAAGATCATCGCTAGTATAGTAACAAGACTCAACTCTTTTCTCTGTCTAGATATTTCTGGGATAGTTGGCAGAGAAGAAAATTCACGTTGCATGTAGAAATCTATGTGTGTATTATTACAATGTCTTATTTTTGATGTTGACAACTTCACGTATCAAAGATCCAGACAGATGGCGCTAGTGACATTGTAATTGTTATGGAAGGAAGACAATCCATCCCACATAGAACCCACATCTAACTGTATCTACCGAACAGAAAGTACGGCTATTGCCTATATATCCCAAAAGATATTACATCCTACCTTTTCCTCGTAAACAAAGACGTCACACGCGTCAGTCTCACAGCAGAGCCTGAGGCACTCGTGCCGCCCGCCTACGTCCAGCTCGGACAGATACCGCGCCCCCATCTCCCTCGACTCCTCAGTCCTGATGATCTTGTCTTTCTGGACATCGAATCTGGAGGCGCAGGCCGCTGGGTCTAGTTCCTTTGCGCGCGCTATCGCAGCCAGAAGGCCGAGCCACCACGCCCACGTCCGCATCCTTTGGCTGTCAAGTGGGTACTGAGGGGGTCAGGCCCCCGATCGATGATTGCGCACATGCGCAGACCAGCCCTGGTCTAGTCCACTTGGCTACCTTCAGTCTCCTCGCGGTTTGCGACTCGATCTGTCGCCATGTCGCTGTTCTTTAAATTCCGGAGCAACGTGAGTACACATATTATAGGACATGTTTCCTGTTATGTTAGCGACACCATTCCTAACGTGACGTAACGTGACAAAAGTTACACTTTTCTATGGGAATTTGAATGGTTTGATGTTGTTACGCGAACTAATTTGTTTAATGAACAACTGTGAATGAAAATTGACCATGATTTGGAAATAATTGGGTTATTTGAATGGGTGTTTATTTATAAATACTTTATTCAGGGTGGTGTAAGAATCTACAATGGTGCAGTTTTTTAGGAATGGAAGTTTCTTGGCATGAAATGGTCTATTATATCGCTTTTCGGCATTATCTTAAGTTTTGACTACCCTGCCCCTTTCCACGGCCCACTGAAGGAATACACCTCGCCCCTTTCCTGAATATACCTGCTTAATATAGTTTTGCACTTTTCTTTACTCCACCGGTCTATTGTATTGTAGCAAGAATATCATTGTCCTGGGAAAAGGGCAGAGATGGATCACATTTATTCCCGTTCACACACGAATTTATCCGTTACGTATAGCCTGTATATTGCCTGAATGTTCCGATGTGACTTATAGGAATTCCAGGCTTTTCAGCCACTGGCAAAGTAATATCGAGGAGTTAGTGACCTCTAAGGTCACCTTTCAAAACGAAAACAATAGGAGACTACATGGTATATCTACTGCGGGCTTTTTCATCGGTCACTGACCTGCTACTGTGTGATATATATGAAGGACGAATACCTACCTCGTAGGCTTACTATCAGTAAAAGTATTTTCCTTTATCTCCAAGTAGCCTCGGGACACCTCTTTTAATAGCGTAATAAGGTCAATCATCCCACGTCTGATTTATTGACCAAGCGTCTACGTTTCAGCTTGGGCAAAAATGCTTTCGTATGTCTGTCTGTCCGGATTTCCAGCTGATTCTCGTGAAAATTTGTGAGCGGATTCGATAATTGTATGTATTTTTTTTTCTAAATTGCGGTGATATGGGGTTACAAAATTATTGGTGCGGCTACTTTTACACTCCATGTTTGTAACCAGGTGCATTCACAAGTTTGTATGTGGTATCGTAAGAAAATCAAGTCGGAAAATAAACAAATCAATCACAAATTTCCTGTGTCGCTCGCGAGGTCTACAGTTTACAGAGTTTTATTAGCGTGATTAAATTTAAATTCAAATATCTTTATTTCAGATACCTACACTACACACGTATATATATATGTCACCTTATAAGATTGTCAAAACCGTTAGTTGATATACTAACGTTTTTTTTCTTGTCATTTGGTCAACTATCGACAGATAGTAAACTGTAGCGTACTGCTTACTATATGACGCGTTAGTTGATAAGTAGCGTTTAAAACCGTTAAATAGTAAACTGTATTAAACTTGAATTGCAAACGAAATACCAGGGCAAACACTGCGGTAGCTTAGGTGAAGACTAGAGGGGGCGAGCGCAGCGAAGCCCCCGATTAGTCTTCGTGTTAGGTTGACATGTAAGAACAAAAGAAACGTAAATTCTAAACCCTGTCGGTCTGGTTTACTATCTGTCGATAGTTGATCGACTAACGCGTTAGCTTATCAACTAACGGTTTTGACTATCTTACGGTGACATATAACAATGAGATCCATATAGCTTAGGTAGGTATGAAAAAACAATAAACAAAACATGTTGATTGATGATGTAGTTGATTTGGGTATTGTCAGAAGCAACACGGTGTCTATACATATATCTATATTACCTCTGACAATGACCGTTACAGATGTAGTGAATAATCCTTTCCTTTCGTATTTTCTCGGAAATGTTCGTTTTTGTCTTACTACTTCACTCGCACTCAGTACCCATCGAGACAACGTAGGGAACGGTCGCATTGCAAGAGGAAGTATCTATATAGAGTAGTTAATACCACAGAAATATTTTGTTGATATTTATGTTAGATTTTGTGATAAACTTCATGGACTCGTGTATTAATGCAGGCCACCTATATATTTATTTATTTTGACTTTACATTTCACTCTTGTCTGTCATTTTTGTAAATAATAAACATTGATTTTATTCGATCCACATTAACAATTTATAACAGACATGCCGAAAGCACTAAGAAAAGGGAAACGTTTAGATCGGCAAGCCTGCGAAGTTATTTTCAATATTTATTTATATTTCTTAACTGAAAATGATAAATTCAAACATACCAACTATACTGCTTACTTTTGTAAAGTCCAAAAACGAGTTTCGGAGGCCAGTGGAATTTCTCAACGAACAGTAAATAAAATATTGCAAAAAGAATACATAAATCGATCCACCTCCAATTGTCCGAAGTCGGCAAAGTTGGGTAGACCAAATAAATTATTTTGTCTAGGTCTTGACGATTTTGACTACAATGTTATACGCCGATTAGTGTATAATTTCCATTTGATATACAAACAAGTACCTACAATTAAAGCCCTGAAGTCCAAGTTATCCGAAGCCATAAATTTTAAGGGATGTGACTTTACGCTAAGAAAAATTCTTAGAAGAATTGGGATTTCGGTATAAAAAAGTTGAAAACAACAGAAAATTACTTATCGAGAAATATGATGTTCGTTTAAAAAGAGTAAAGTTTTTTAGCCGCGATAAAAAAGTACAGATTGCAAGGGAGAGAGATTGTTTATATGGATGAAACATACATCCATACCTCACATTTGGCAGGTAAAAGCTGGGCTGACTCGTCAGAAAACGGAGTGAAAACGTTAATTTCTAAAGGACAACGTCTTATAATAGTGCACGCTGGTAGTAGAAAGGGGTTTATACCTGGGGCAATGTTAATGTATCAGTCTACTGATAAAACAGGTGACTATCACAACGCGATGAACAATGAAAACTATGAAAAATGGCTTCGTAATCAACTCATTCCAAACTTAGCTCCACATTCGGTACTAGTAGTAGATAATGCTGCATATCATAATAAGTACGTAGAAAAACCTCCTAATTCAAATACCAGGAAGCAAGACATGATTGATTGGCTATCCAAACATAACGTTCCGATTGATCCGTCATTAACAAAACTTGAAATATATGAAATTATTTGCAAGTACAAACAAGACTTTGTAGAATACTCTATAGATAAACTTATGAACGAATATGGACACAGCGTACTAAGATTGCCACCATATCATCCTGATTTCAATCCGATTGAAAACATATGGTCTCAAATAAAGGGATACGTATCCAAAAGAAACATCAGTATGAATATGACTACTGTGAAACAATTGGTACAGGAAAAGGTTAATATGATTGGTTCCGATGTTTGGGCCAAAGTATGAGACCACGCCATCAAATGCGAAAACGAGTACCGAAAACAAGAACCTGAGTTGGAAAATTATATGGCTAGTTTTGTAATCACCGTTCATGAAAACTCTGACGATGATACACCAGAAAATAGTTCTGATTCTGACTGTGATATGGAAGTTGGAAGTATTGTTTCGCATCACACTGTCCACCCCGCTCCTCCTCCTCTTATCCCGCTGTCATAATCGAAGTCGTTCATCCAATCAGAAAATCATATTTATTTATATTAATTTCTCTGCTGGTTTGTTTTGTTTTATGTTGAGGTGTCTTTTTTGTTATGTCATAGTATTTTTAATCAATTACAAAAATTTATTGTTATAAAAAAGGTCTGCAAAATCCTACTGTAGTTTTGACTTAAAGTTAGACTTTTGGGGTTCCAATCCTTATAGAATCATTAGATCATCCCAACCGGAATTTTTATCAGTGCGTTTTATTGAAATAAAACGTCCTCAGTAACTAGTTATATTTTTGTTTACCTAACGAATTCTTTATATGATAGAGTCGTGGTGGTTTTAACATCTCAGTGTAATATACGTCAAACGGGCAATTTGACATTTGACATTGATAAATAAAGTATGCGATTTATTTGATACCTACACGTAATTTAATAATACAGTAATTCATAGACACATCGGCACCATTCGGGTGTTATCGTTGTTCCGAGTTTTGCCGATAGGAAAGGATTATTCACTACATATGTATGGTGCAACTGCACTCCTACCCAGAATTTCAATAACGGGCTATAGTTTAGTAGTCAGTGTACTGAGGATCCCGTTGGAACTCCCGAATGATCTGATCCGTGCAGACCGTGTTGCCGATGCGTTCCTATATGGAGACAAGTCGTTTACGCAAGATCGCATTAAAGTCGTCTATCTTTGCTCCAGCGAACATAGTGGAGGCGCTGCAATAACGCGGCAGCCCCTACATCATTCTCAGTACATCGATTTATTTGACGCGCAGGGCATTTTAGGCCCTTTGCGTGTATTTGACCCACAGGCTGCTGGTGGAAAAGGTCTGGCAAAAGTTTTGACAGACCCTGGTATACCCTGGGACAGCATGTTGCATCATTAAAGCCGGACATGTTTGTCTAATTATTCGTGTTTTTCATGTTAACTTGTATTTATTTAGAATTGTTTGTACATACACTTATGTTCTCTCGCTCTCATTCAATGAACGCTTAGTCCCAAATAGCTCTATAAATGGACTTTGAAAATAATATAGGTACAATAACTTCAAAACATATCAAATCAGTTGTTTTATGAAAATAGGTGTAATTAACAAGTAGACTGAAGAATAAAGATCTTGAGCCATCAATTTCCTAAAATTGCTTTAAATACCGTCGTCTCGACTTGCACGGGGTCAAACACTCATAGTTTTAATTACTTTTCCCGCCGTCATCGACGCCTCCAGGAAAAGTGGCGCAGCGGGGTGCATACTGTCCGCTCTGAGGCGCTCTGTGTTCCCGTAAGTTTGGGATGGCCATAGGGGAAAGAGGTAGTCATTGAGGGGATGGCGCCCCGCCCACCTCCCGTAGATCCGCAAAGGCCCTGTTTCACCGTTGTCATAGTGATGTGCGAGTCCACATCGAACCCTTTTATCGATTTCAAATTGCTTACGGTTATCTTGTTAGAAACTTGAAAATTATTTCAGGTGAAATGTACCATTAGAAAAAGAGATGGAAAATTTTACTATACTCATAGAAGTCGGTGAATGCAGTGACAAAGATTCCTTCAGTGATTCTAACGATGATATGATGGCTTCATTTTAATTGTGATAATTAGTTTAAATAGAAAGGTGATTCATTACCTCGCATTTTTTTTTTGTATCTATCGACATCAACTACTTACATCACTAAAATATCCATTCTTGACTTGGACTATGAATACCTATTTGCAACAATGGAAATTCGCTCTTTTGTTTTTCTTTTCTTTGCATCATTAGGGTCACACAAAAATAAATAAACTGCAACTCGAAAAAGACTTAAGTGTTGGGCAAAATAAAACTTCCTATCTCCACTTCGATTACAATGACTAGAGATATTCATCTCGCTCGCAGTTATTATCAATCTTCCACTCAAATTTTTAACCCTTTCCCGCAAAAATGCGCCAATATGGGTATCACCGGAATTCGGGACCTGTCCATTACCCGATCCCTAATGGCGCCATTCCGCGAACGGTCAGCTCAGATGGTAGTCCGGTGAATCAGCTCCGGCTGAGTGATGCGGGTCTTTGTTTCCCAAAATTATTAGCCGATCAATCTCCATTGTTAACGAATGATTGCGGTGTTATAATGTGATTGGATACGAGTAGGTAGAGTATGGTGAAGTGTATCACCTGTTTCATGAGGTGTTTCAACTTATTTAATATAATAATATATGAATAATACCTTGGACACTATTACACACATTCATCTAAACCTAACCTAACCTAACCTAACCTAACCTAACCCAACCTAGGATTCCCTATATCTTGGGTACTAGACTACTATATATATAAATATTACACTTAGATAGATAAACAACCGTGACTAGGGTACTACCAACCGTTCTCATCAAACAAATATTTGCCCCCACCGGGACTCGAACCTGGGACCCTTGGCTTCGTAAGCAGGGTCACTGCCGACCCGGCCATTCGGGCCATTTTTTTTAAGATTACGGCACTTACAGGGAAAAGTACATTTATATACATCAAAAAGACAATATTTTTGAAGTAGAACTTCGGTGGCGTTGTTACTTGTGTAATTTATTTAACCCCTCATCAGTGGCTGATTTATACATTATAACATTGCTTTTCAATTGTTATTGGCGGATTCCGCCATTCACAAAGATGAGGGGTTAAGATTAAGTGGTGGATAAACAGCTGCAGGCTTTTTTAAAAGCTCAATTAAAACGCTTTTTATCAAAGCAGATTATAATATCAAAATGAATGAATGTCGTAAAAAAGAATGTTAATTAGACAGAGGAAAAGTTAATAAATCAATTAAATAATTGCCGCTATAACAACAAATACTAAAAAACAAAATGAAATAAATATTTACCGGGGCTCCCATAGAACAATTCTTTCAATACCACATACAAACTTATGAATGCACCTGGTTACATACATGGAGTGTGAAAGTATCCGCACCAATAACTTCGTAAACAACATTTTGCTATGTACAATCCAAACTATTCACTCCACTACACACCATCCCTACCATAGTACGGTGGTACGAAACCCTTTGTGCGCGAGTTAGACTCGCACTTGACCGTTTTTTTTAATATTCTTCGTCCATCTGAATAAGCCAAAGTCTTCCAAACACATAGCCAATTCTTATTTATTTATTTCTTCGTATGAGGTCCTCTGTGACGCTGCGGTGGTGGCTCTGCCTACCAAGAGGGAGGTCCCGGGTTCAATCCCCGGCTGGGGATGAGGAAAATAAAATCCCCAGGTCTTATTCGCTGTTTCTGGTCTCCACGACGCAGGGTATCCTAGTGTGGGGTCAGAAGCAATGTATGTGCCAGTATATTGATGATTGTGTTTGTGTTTTTATTGAAATGTTGTATTCTGGAATCTCTAAGCTTTTTCTATATATATATGCTACAACTTTCAACTCTCTGCTCTGTCAACTCGCGACATTTTCAACTAGAGCGTACTTGAAGGTAACCATGAAGCTGTATTTTTAGATATTAACACCTATAAGGTCATAAAAAACGGCACTCAAATTCAGGGCGGACTCACTCACTCAATTAGAGTTACACTTACAACTAGGTGTTTTATTGCGTTTTTTCGAAAACAGCTTGAGCTCAAATTCTGAAACTTCGTATTCTGGGAGCTTAATATAAGCTCGCAATGCCCTGAATTTGAGCCCCGTTTTCTATGACTTTCAAGGTGTCAATATTCAAAAATACAGGTTCACGGATACCTTCAAGTACCCTCTAGTTGAAAATGTCGCGAGTTGACAGAGCAGAGAGTTGAAATTTGCAGCATATATAGAAAAAGCTTAGAGATTCCAGAATACAAAATTTCAGATTTATAGCTTTAGTGATTTAGATACAAAAGTGTAAAAACATATCAATTTCATCTATCTAGATGATATTGTTGTGTAAATGGTTTTTATTTTTTTTCTCGCAAACTATTTAAGTTAGAGAAGTTCTGATTGCATATTTTGGGAGCTCAAAATCATGTCCAAATACGCTGCGAGTTTCACTTCTCTACTCGGACTTTGTACTGCTGGTGTTTTATTGCGTTTTTTTCAAAAACCGCTCGAGCTCTAATTCTGAAAATTCGTATTCTGGGAGCTCAAAATAAGCTCAAAATCCCCTGAATTTGAGCCCCGTTTTCTATGACTTTATACTGCTAACTTCATAGAGCTCTTTTATTTTTACAAGTCTGCGCCGAAGCCCACTAGGAGGTTTATTAATCATTTCTGCCGTAAACAACCAATTTTCTGAGCAAGAGTTTTACTTTGATTTCGGGTACTGTGCTGAGCGAGTTTTTTTGGAGTTACCAAAATTAAACTAAGAAAACCCTTGACAAAAAAGATAAACACTCAAACGATATTCCACAAATGACTAAGAATGAGCACTGAGACTCGGCCCAGATGGAAAAGTTTCTCTTTTCGCTCTTGTTATGAGGAAACAGAATTTCTGTGGACGTGACCTCAATATCAATATAGTGGAGATCATTTTTCCTTCTCGGGATACTAATCGAGTAAGCTCTAATGTATGACAGTGATAGAGATATTTATTTATTCATTACTAGGGTTACAATGCAATAAGCACATGTTACATTATATTCTATAGGTAATTCGTACACAGTAGCTTAGTAGGTATAGCAAGCACAAAGTAGTCAGAAGATTCGTTTCAATATTAATTATTCGTTTTAATACTCGGTTTATATGCGCGTGTACTCGAGAAACGTAATATACTGAAATTTATTTATATAGGATCACCAACACATAATAATTTTTTCTTAATATTACACCATGCATTACACTTTTAAAATGTTCACCCACTTACAGGTGACTAAATCATTCCATCATTTGTTAACAAATTTTAATCAAAATTACAAGAAAAAGGATTTGTATATCACACACAAGAAAGTACACGAAAATAACAAAAAAGAAAAATTACACAATTTATACACAGTTGAGTTTCTTCTAAGTTAAGAACATTTCCAGCTTAGACCTAAAAGAAGGCAGGTTATAATAAAAAACATCGGCGTCAAGTTTGGTACTTGAATGCAGTGCATTGTATGAGCGAATCATTCTAGTGAAAGGTGAATTTACGCCCTGGTTAGTTTTCCAAGGTCGGGCTCTGAAGATTTAGTAAGTGCCGGGTTGCGAAGTATGACTTGGGTCTGGGACCACTAGGCTAAAACAGTCCAATGTTTGAGGACAATGTATACATAGCCGTTGAAGACTTACTGCATAAATGTGAGATCTAGATTTTTCCTCCTGACAGACATATTAAAATACGACATTCTGTCTATACAGGATTGCAGTTGAATTGTTGAATGTTGAATTAAATCAACATTGTTGAATTTCACGTTCGCAAGGTAACTGACAAACTATTGTTTTTTAACCTTTCAATTCTGTCTTACCTGGTGAAATGGGCTCCAGACCTGAGAACAATATTCTAGAACAGATCTAACCAAGGTATTGTAAAGCATTATTTTATTTTTAGTATTTCTAAAGGGTTTCGATGCTCTTCTGATGACGAATCCTAACATTCTAGATTCTTTTTTGAGAATGGTGGTTTGGAATGGTTTATGTCCAGAAGTGAGCCTACCTTCAATCGAGACCCTCTCCACTCGCTCCAGGCTTGTACCATTTATACTGTACTGGGCCAGGTAGATATTTTTATTTTGGGTAAATGATATTTGGTAGCACTTATCAGGGTTGAGAATCATTCTGTTTTCCGAACACCATTGACACAAGCTGTACATATCATGCTGTAATAATTGATGGCCATCTCTATCCTTGGAAAAAGGTCTTGAGTATTTTTAAGTCATCGGCAAAATATAGGGCTCTGAGTGTGAGAAATAACTCACAATGTCGTTTATATACTGAACAATAAGGGGGATCCTTGCGGGAGGCCTGATATTGCCTTAAATTATCTGGATTGAGTGCCATTGATCACAACATAAGACCTACTTTCTTTGAAATATGATAAGATCCATTGCGGTCAGGGGTCGCTCTCGGGGCCAGTTTTTTGATGAGAATTTCATGGTCAACCCGGTCGAACGCCTTGCTAAAATCTGTGTATACGACATCAACTTGTTGTCGCTTGTCCACGAAACCAGCAAGGCGATCGACAAACGCGACAAGTTTTGTCGATCTGCCCTTCATGCCATGTTGTCTCTCCGAAAGCTGGTGAAAGAAAAGAGTGCACGAGTGTTTCGAAAACTTTTGAAGACCTCTGTGGCGCAGCGATTGTGGCTCTGCCTACCATGCGAGAGGTCCCGGGTTCGATCCCCAGCTGGGGGCAAAGAAAAATAAAACCATAGGTTTTGGATGTTTATATGTGTGTGACGTCGCTGTTTCTGGTACCCACGACACAGGGTATCCTAGTGTAGGGCCAGAAGCAATGTATGTGGCTGTATGTAAATGTTGTATTAAAATGTTAACTTTTGCGAATATAGGGAGTATTGTGATAGGTCTATACTTTTTGATATCATTACCTCCACCTCTGTGGGAAAAGATACCATTTTCTCAACCTTCCAATACTTGGGGAAAACCCCAGATTTCTAAGACTGATTGTAAATCAGGGCGAGTGGCCAAGAAAGAACTTCAAAACATATCAAATCAGTTGTTTTATGAAAATAGGTGTAATTAACAAGTAGACTGAAGAATAAAGATCTTGAGCCATCAATTTCCTAAAATTGCTTTAAATACCGTCGTCTCGACTTGCACGGGGTCAAACACTCATAGTTTTAATTACTTTTCCCGCCGTCATCGACGCCTCCAGGAAAAGTGGCGCAGCGGGGTGCATACTGTCCGCTCTGAGGCGCTCTGTAATCAGCTGAGCTGTGCGCCGCGCCGGCCCCGCGCATCATCGCTGCGCCGCCGGCAGCCGGCCGGCCGACGCCGACCGACCGCAGTTCCAACTCATCCGTGCTCACGTCCGCACGTTACAATCCCCGCGCCAAGACGGCTAAGCGCTTTATAGTGATCGTATAGCCATCCTGTAACTGTGACCCGTGACATACCAGTGTCAGTGTCTCAAAACAGGTGAAACTCAGTCGCCAACGGTGTCTTCCAGGAGTGTCGGGGCGCAGGCTCCAGCCAGGGCGGTGACCTCGCCCGCGGATATCACGGTGCGTTCTTGTTCTCACTGTAACACTCTAACTTATTTCGGCGATATGAATAGCGACTAACGGTGTTGGAAGATTACCTTCTCCGCTTTTTAAACGGTTGAAAGTTCTTTAATTGCCCTGCGGAAGCATTCTCGCATAATGGGCTCGACGTCTCGTCGTCGCGTGGTTCGGAATTAGGTTTTATGGTCCTTCGAGCCGGATAATCGTCGGTGCCATATCGGGTGGAAAACCGCGCGTTTGTGTAGTAACGCTGATATAAACAGGAGTATACCTATGTTGTTGGAAACGCTCCACGAAAGCATTCAATGCAAATTGGTTCCTGCGATGTCGATAGCTTAAAGAGGTAGATAGGTATTTTGTTTTGGAACTGATCCCGCTACTTTTACTCATGCACGTAGTTTCGTCGCTTTTATTGCCTTTGTAACATCGTATGGTACTTACAGGAAACGATAAGGTTTATGTTTATCCAATTAACTAACGTAATTAAATAACTCTGGCACTTTTAGCAGTTTACTTGACACGTTTGGATGTTTTACTCATCAGCGAGAATTTTTTACATGCTTACATAACTCGACAGCATATTTTATTCTTTTTAGATTATTTCTCATAGGTAGGCATGTACCTACCTTGTTTGAGACATCTGACAATAACAGTCTTACATCTAGCAATGTAATATGGTTAAGGTATATAAAAAAAAGCGTAAAAGCAGAACCAACAAAAACATAATATACGGCTAGTCGGCACATCTCAATTTCCACTGAGTCATGGTTTTGAAGAAAAGTTTTCGAATCAAGACAGATAACTTTCCAAGTAAAGCGTACCGTTACAACTAACTTTTTAAACATTCCTGATCTTTATATGGCAAATTCATCACCTTTATTTATCGTTTTATACTTGAAAACCACCTGTGCCTTTGCTTAATTCGCCGGGCAGAGATTTTAGCGGTAATTTAAACCCATGATGCTATTACCTACCTACTTATACGTATCATTACCATCACATTAAAAACGTAAAAGTCAAAACAATACTTGTTGATAAAATGATAAACGATATTAACTTATCGAAATTCCTATCGCTCAATCAGAGTTCATTGTCGATTAAAATAAATAATTCAGCCGTTAACTATCTATACATGTACCAATGGATAAGATTTATTGTAGTAACCACGTAGTACCTAAGTAGTGTATCATTTAAAGGATATATACCTGTAGGTATAATTCCTCCGATCAATTAGACTATTTCTGTTATTGCTCTTTAAATTAAGTAGGTATTTAGAAGTAGGTACCCACCTAAATTTTTTTTAAGGTCTTGCGTACCTAAATATATTTTAAGATCGTGCGTGGCACGTAGGTATTAAGTCTGAGCTAAAAAATAAGAGGTATAATGGAATAGCTAAAAGCTATTATTTTTTTAGGAATTATTATTTGTTAGGAATTCTTCTTTCAAATGCTAGCAGGTAGGTAATTACAGGGCCATTTGAAAGGGTTTGTATGGCGAAGTCAGACACTATAAGAGATAGAAGTTTTTGCTGCAAGGATCCAAGACATCGTTCTAATAAAACATAAAACTGCATCATTGGATTTTTAAAAAACAGTCTAATGCAGGTCGGACTCGATTTTAAAAATAATGGGATTATTTATCAGATGATGTCATTAATAGATCGTTGTTTAATTAAAGTATATTTAAAAGCCCTTTCTGCATGCCACTTACCGTATGTTAAGAACTAAATAATCAAATGCTAAGAATATTTGTTATACCTACTTGCTTTTAAGAATTACTTGAGTTGTAATTGTAATTGTTATTTTTTTAATTTACACTTTCAACTCAAATTACTTACCTTGGACACTATTTACACACATTGATCTAGCCCCAAACTAGGATTCCCTGTATCTTGGGACTAGACAACGATATACATACTTATAAAGATAAATATTATACTTTGACAGATAAACAACGGCATGAATTTAAACGCTTAACAAATAATCCCCGATTTTTTGATCAAAATTCTCAAAATTGCAACAAAAATACTGACTGCACCTCAGAATTTACCCACAAAACAAAATCAATTTGGCAAACTGTTTAAATTCTTACGTAAAACCGTTTACGAAGTGATTCTGTGATATCTGAATGTAAACCTAACAATTAATTTATTAACTACAAAAACATATGCTCAACTTTGCTTGAACCAAGCACCTATTAATCGTTGGGGCCCATGAGTTTTAATAATGAAAACACCATTATATCAACCATTATTATCATAATAACAATAACAACAAAGAACCATAAATCAGATTTTTTTAAACATATTTTTTTTTTGCAATTGCAATATCAAAAATAAAATATAAAAAAAATCGGTTAGTATTTAATCGCAGATCAAATATCTCCTATTTTCACAGAAAAAATGTTCAACAAAAACACTTATGTTTCTTATGCACTTACGTGTTCAAACATTACCGTCTTACCACAAAAAATAATAAAAACACGGTATGATCACTTGTTTAGCAAAATCATCATCTATCAGTAAACAAATGGTTAGCAAGCTTCTAAATTTCGTTACCACAAAAAAGTGTTTAGTGAGTATCTAACTAAAAAACGGCTAGATCATTCAGTTAATTTCGTTCGTTCATCAACTAGCCTCAAAGGACTGAATTTCCAGGGCCGTACAACACAATATGAAAAAATATTTAAAAAAACGTTCATAGTTTCATTTTACGCGAATAACATAAGAATAAATACATAATTTGATGGAAAATTGTATGCTTAATGTAATTCCTAACTTAGTAATAGAACATGGTTAGGTAAAGTAGTGGTAAATTCTTATTTTTGTGTAGAAAAACCGTTCACTTTAGTACTTTTATCAAACACGACTAAAAAAATAAGCAGCGAAACGGAACGGAACGACACACGGAACTGTCACTGATAGTTCGTCAGACAATTTGTTTGTTTTGGTTCGGGATATTATTATTTATCCCTTGCTCAGGAAAGGAAATTCTTGGATCATACTGCCCGCCCTGCACTTACCCTGGGTAGTGATGACGATCAACAAAACAACACCTAAATTTCCAGGATTTCGAAACAGAAAAGGTAAGAAATCTTCATAATCGTTTTCAGCACACATCAACGCACTTCTGGGCATAGGCCTCTTGGTTAGTGAGTCAAGTCGATCAAAGACAAGTCTCTTCTATCGCGCCAGTCTCCAAAGTTCTTTGCCAACTGCATGCAGAGAGATGTTGACTTGATAATATCGTCGGACAATGCCCACTGGATGGCCCTATCTATCCCCTTGTATTTTCTATCGCTACGGTCCACTGTCCGTCATCCCCTCTAACCAAGTGTTTCATTCACCTCTACCTTAGCATTTTGGTATAATTTAATTGAAATCTTGTCTTTTCAGCACCAGCAAAGCCGCCATACATACTTGAATCAAATATGGAAATAAAAACCCACAAATGTGATAGAAGATGAACATGAATTGTGGTGTAAACATTAATCCCTCAGATAGAAACATTAATAATGGAGATAGAAAATCTTTCAAGGAATTGGCGATATTAATGAAATTGTTAATAAACAAATTAAAAATGTTGATATCAAAATGTGGTGTTATTACTGCTTCGCTTTATTTCCTTTCATTCCAGGGGTCCTTAATGGATAAAGCCAGCTTTTCACTATGGGATATAATCTAATATAAATTACATCTCAAGATGTAAAATAAGTATTGCTGAACGGGCACTAGAAAGACTGGCAAGCAATATTTATTTCACAACTTGAGATGTTAAGCTTGGTTTACCCGAGGCCAGTGCTGGCTGGCTTGTTGTTGGCCTTGTAAAAACCTTGTTTTGGCCTTATAAAATCAAGCCAGTCCCGTGCTGTCTGCGAGTGCTGGGGTGAATAGAGCACCCGTCTAGCCAAATTTACATGAGGCCAGTACTGGCTACCACCGGCACCACTGTCTTCGTGTATCTGCCTGCATCTTAATACATAATTCATTACATCCCATAGTGAAAAGCCGGCTTATCTCCTTCACAAACTGGCCTAACTCCTGCACCAACTCCAGCTTGAGCGACCGCCCTGGATGGTTGAGTAGATCTCAGGCAGATGAAACTTCTCCCAAGATTGCTGTGGCTTGCGGCTAGTATGGTTTTTATAGTGGATGGGCACACCGGTAGCAGATGTACAAATTTCATCCCATAGTATAAGTAAGTTAAGAGTGCTGGGCGACGTTAGCAGGAATTACTGCGCATATGTACAGCTTTTGAAGTGACTACTGCGCATTCAAGGCCACCGCTCATAACGTGTCGCGCGACGTATACACTGTCTCCCAGTAGCCCACCATAAATTTCATCATTGGATGATATATAGCTTTACGCTTTTTCGATACGGGGTGGCAGAGGCACAGTTGTGCCCACTTTTAGATAATTAAGTCCATTTTGCATGACAGGGGGATAGCCCATCGCGGCCACTAAGGAGGTTTCCCCACGATGTCCTATGGAGATATGAAGGTTTCCTCACGATAAAACTTGGACTTTAATGGAGTAAAAACCGCTTTTTCGTAAACAAAACCAACACAGCAGAACAGCTGGTCAATAATTCCGCCATCTTGACAAACAAGACACTCACTAAACAAGCTTTCTCGGTTGCCTAAATTGATCACATAATATAAGCCATGCCTATCCCTGCTAAGACGCTAAAATCAGTTCTGTGGTAACGATTTTTATAATCATGTGTTAAACAATGGTTAAAGTTTTTTGTGGTAAGACGGAAAATGTTTATTTTGCTCTTGCATGTTCAACCTAACACGAAGGATAAAGGGGGCTTCGCTTCGCTCATCCCCTTTACCCTTCACCTAAGCTACCGCACCACTTCGTCCCGATATTTGCTGTGCAATCAGTATTTTTGCAATATTAAACCGCACATCAAAATGTGCGATTTAATATTTCCCAATTCAATCTAATTATAGCCTCAAATTCATTGTATGATTAATGCAGTCTTGCTTTAGCAGGGCGTCTGCGTTTTCGCTTTGTGGCAAAAGGGATGTTTTATACATAATTTTCATTAATAGATAAGAAAAAAATAAATATAGCTATTTTAGTAAGCTTTTTAGGTATGAGAATGATACAATTGAAAAATATTTTAATTTGGTTAAGTAAACAATAATTAGTGTGGTGCAAAAGAAACGAGTTTTAGAAATTCTCTTATTTGATTGGAGAATTTTGAGTGCAATTCAGTATTTTAGAGTGACTAAGAATATTTTTGTATCGAAAACGGAATTTGTGTTCGACAAGCCAGATATTTGTTGTGAGAACTGTGTAAGAAAGATTAGCTTGTTTTGTTAGGAATTGTGATTTTTGTTGGTGGTGCTTGTTTTGTTAATCAAATGGTTTATTTGTAGAGTAATCAGTTTTTTGGTATGCGGAAGGTTAATCAGTGAAGATAATTCGTTTGCATAATTTTATTTTGAGCTACAGTTAAATATTCCCCATAAACAACCATGACTAGGGTACAAACACAGAAATATAACAAACATCCGCTCTCATCAAACAAAGTACTTGCCCCCACCGGGACTTGAACCCGGGACCCTTGGCTTCGTAAGCAAGGTCACTGTCGACTCGGCCATTCGGGTCGTCGATGATGACATTATCACATTACTTACTTCCCAGAATTAGATCCTTACTAACATCACTATCAGATCGTGCAGTAATATTCAAAGGGTTCCATTTCCGGCTTAAGTTATTTTTCATTATTCATTAAAACAGAGGGCCATTTGAAATGGTCGGTATGGCGAAATCAGATACTATAAGAGATAGAAGATTTTGCTATAAAGAACCATATAAAATATAAACTCGGATAAAATTCGAACAGAATTGTGTGTCTATACATATACAGCATGATCCTTGTGTGGACATTACACACACCTGACTTCCTTCCGTAAAATTCTCGCTTTTTTAAACTCAAGTTTCCAACAGTTCCAATTTGTGAATTATGCAAATGAGCTTTTACATTGTGAGTAATTTGAATAACTTGGTAAATTGTTGCGTTTTCCATAAATTACATTCTTGAATCCAGGTCAGTAAAGAAAGAGACGGTTCGTATCTCGAGAAAGTTAACTCGTGGTTAACCGATATAAAAATGGTGTCTCTACCAGTTTTATTTTAAGCATGGTAAGAAAACCGCACTGGCACTTGCAAGTCGTTTCTTTATTTTCTGCTATATTTTAAATTGCTATCACCAAATAATAAGCACATCACATAACTATAGCATGAAACTAGGCATTGTTGGTACACTTTTAGGGTTATGTACCCGAAGGGGTCCTATTACTAAGCCTCCGCCGTCCGTCCGTCTGTCCGTTCGTCTGTTCGTCAGCGGGCAAAAGTGGAAAGTTGAAATTTTCACAGAATGTGTATTTCTATTGCCGCTCCAGCAACACATAATGAACTACATGTAACTTAAAAAAAATAAGTCCATAAAAGAGACGTATTTATAATGTTTTTTCTTGTACAATGGTACGGAACCCTTCGAGTACGAGTACGACTTGCACCTTGCCGATTTTACTATGTAACTTCTACTAAACTACACAACAATCTAAAATACGGAAATAACCATAATAATACAAATATTTTTATTACTGTAGTTATTAACATACACACAGCAAACGATTTATTTGTCTCTGCTCTACATTGGACCACTGCTGGAGAAGAAGGACTAAGAGAATTGGTTGCGTTTAATTTATACAAGTCTTACAATATGAATTATTATAAATAATAAGCAAGAATAAATAATTACTAAATTATTTACAGCAAGTTCTGTGTTGAGTTAGATTAACCCCATACAGTCCCTTCATTTAAGTAATCTTGAACATTGTAATATTCCTTTTTTGGCAAAGTCGCTTTTTTAAATTGCTTATTTTCAATATCCGATGCTTTCCCCCAAAACAAGATAGGACATAACACAAGAAGAAAATAACTAAAACAAACTAGCGATGTGGGTTCCCCACTGCAATTTACTATCAGTGATTATTCCAAAAAAAACGTATAATTTACTAATTCTAACGTGTTGCTGTCTCACACTGCTTGCCTGACGTACTTACGATGTGATTTGTTTGATACACTTGATTTTACCAGCGTTTAACAATAAATTATTAACTTTGAACCAAATCAAGGTTAAAGACAATACACCATTATATCAAAATCTGTTTTTTGTTTTCACTTTTGAAGACCGGTGAAGTATCATCAGCGAACAACACTATGTCAGTCAATAATAACATTTGCATTTTTTTCATTGGCTTGCCAGGTTTGCGATTAGGACCAGGACTGACATTATCTTTTTCAAAATACGATGGGAATATACCTATTAAGGGTCAAATTAAGGTCAAATTAAGGGTAAATACTATTTACTGAGGAACAAACACACTTCATATATTTATGTTATATGTCGCAATCCCAGCAATCGCTAGTTGTTTTATTGGATGCGCCTCACCGCGTATGGCTTGCGTGTAGTCTAATTAGGTTGTACTGCTTGTATGTATATCAATGCTGGCCATTGTCATATACCTAAACGCTACCTACTATATTATCTAGTTCATGTCCGCGGTACATGATAGTGAAGTGAAGACATGTGCAAGTTTGTGCAGTGAATGTGTCTAGCAAATGTAAACATTACAGAACAATTAAAGTCAACTTTAAACTGTTTCATTTAATCAGTTGTATAACTATTTACATTATAATTAAAGTTACATTTGAGTGTTAATTTATTTACATAAATTTTCAGGGTACCGTACCCAATGCCGACGGGACAGTTGTATTCATTATTATATCATAAATTAATACGATATAATGTCATGCATATCTCTATCACTCTTGCTCTAATCTCACCTAACTCATGCCACCAAATGTTCTAGCTGTCTACGAATTATAGTCTCCTATAGGTAACCAATTCCAACTGTGAATATTCATTCAAGTATCAAGTAGCTTCCATGCTTGGATATCCATATAGCTCTCAGCGTGATATCCCGCCTCGTGTTATCCTCAGATGTAACATCATACGCGGCTCCACTAAACTCTGTAGTCGTCTAATATTAGTTTTGTTTATATCGCCATCCGTTCTCGGCTTTCGCCTATTTCTGTATAGTGACGGTGACGTAGTTTGTTAATTTTATTAACATTACTGTGTGGTGCCGTCTTGAAGACTAGATAGTTCGGTCTACCTTGGGGGCAACGGCACGTGACGAGTTAGACCTCCCGCTGTTTTATTTGCAACCAGTTATTTGGGTGTTCTTATTCCGAAACGTCGTAAATGTATCTATAAAATATGCATGTATGTTTAAAAACCGGCCAAATGCGAGTCGGACTCGCGCACGAAGGGTTCCGTACCACAACGTACAATTGTAGGGATGGTGTGAAGTGAATAGTTTGGATTTTACATAGCCAAATGTTATTTATTTATAAGTTATTGGTGTGGCTACTTTTACACTCCATGTACGTAACCAGGTGCATTCATAAGTTTGTATGTGGTATTGAAAGAATTGTTGTATGGGAGCCCCCTATATTTATTTTTTTCTGTTTTTTAGTATTTGTTGTTATAGCGGCAATAGAAATCATCTGTGAAAATTTCATCTGTCTAAATATCACGGTTCCTAATATATAGCCTGGTGACAGACGGACAGACAGACAGACAGACGGACAGCGGAGTCTTACTAATAGGTCAATCACAAAACAGTGTTAGGAGTTCAAAGTTTTTACATATCTAGACAATTTTGTGACCTTATCTAGTAAGTACCTAACTTTTTCAAAGAAAACTTTTTCAAATGTCAAGTTTTTTGTTAAATTTAATCCTACGCTGTCCGTTACCTACTACTAGTTACGTCTGGTTAGGTCCGGTTTGTCCGTGAATCTGCTGGTGTTTGCTATTGAATCGATAAATTATTTTACCACTCGAACGAGCTGTGAAATGTCGGTTGCATTTTACAGTTAGTCCACTGGAAAATGATTTATGTCTGCCATAGACCGCGCTTTTCTACGAACAGGTAGTACCGAAGTAATTTTCTCGTATATATATATATATATATATTCTAGGCACCTTTACAGATATTATATGAAGTCTGTCCTGTAGTAGAATCTGTGATAAAGATAAAACTGACGCTATAAAATCAATATAAATAATTATATTGGTGCCTGCGTAGTTTAGAAAGGTGAAACTGAGTGCCAACATCACCTAAATAAGATGAAAATTTCTTGATATTTTCATCAATGACGTGAAGTTTGAGAAATGAATTCCATGTTATATACAGACGTTTTGTCCAGTATAAACCAGTTTACTTAGTACTAGGAAGCACCAATCGATCTTTATACCATACCACGGCAGATACTGCAGCGTAGTACTATTAAGTATTCTGTGGCTGCAGACCTCGAAGGTAATAAGGTGATGGAACGACTTGTAAACGAAAACATGATGATCAGTTGGTCACCATGGCGAATAGCCAGCAAATCCAATTGTGCCTTTGGGGGATAAATTGCACCACGTATTAGTTACGTGATGGGGCTATTAATTACTTTTTTGCCTTTGAAAGCAATCATCAACAACAACCAACCGATTAAGCCATCGGCCAAATCAAAATGGGGATTAATAAAACGAGCGTATAAAAAAACTAATTGATCAAGGGAACAAATATATTGTTTAGACTACCAAATTTACTAAATCTTTATCAAATTTAGTGTTCCAATGCTCCCAATATATTTCACAGAACCTAAGTGGTTGCTTTAATTCTCTTATGTTCGAACACTAAAGTTAGGTTTGTTCGGTCACAACTTTATAACATTACCTAGAGTCGAAGCGAAGCGGAGAGGAGCGAGGCGACCGCATGTAGATTAGTATAAAATAGGGTGCACAATTTTGAAGAACATTTAGTTAATTTGAGAAACATTTAGTACATTTGAAAACATTTAGTAAATTTGATGAACATTTAGTATGAAAATGATAATTTTGAATGTAAATTTTTAGTCAATTTGATAAACAGTTAAACAGCCCTTAATTAATGACGATGAACAGCGTAATTACCTTAATTAAGCGAAAAAAAATACAGAATTTCCCGAAAAAAAATTGCCCGCCTTTGCATAACGGCTAATTTTCGTTATTTGATCGACTAATAAATTCGTTTGATCGTGTAAGAACAACAAAATACAACGCTCGTTCTGTATTCTGTGTTACTCGAATTAAGGTTTTCAAGTTGCTGTTTTCAGATTTCTAGCCGCTCTCTGTTTTTCGCGCAATCCAAGAGTGGATTTATGGTTAAACTTTTAAATACTACCCAATCGAAATTTGCAAATTATTTTTTCGGGAGAACCTACCACGATACAACTCTAACTCTATAATAATCAATACCTACTTATACAAATACCGCTCTGTAATAAAGAAGTTGCCTGCTGCGCTACGACGGACAAAACTTGTTTAGGTATTGTACGAGTTATAATAATTTCCTCTTTATCCAGCTTGCAAGTCCCCTGTCGGCAGCAGCTTGTAATTTAACATTCTGCATGTAATGAAAGGTATTAGCTATGCAGGTTCGTTAGCCAACTTGCCGCTGGGAGGTCTCGGTTGGTCGACGACGCCGGCGCAAGGTGTAGCGATGGTATTTCCACTCAGTAATTCATTTGTGGTATCCAATTTGAAGAAATAAATAGGTACTCAATTTCTATCCACTTTTAGGAGTATAAATCCGATTCTAATCAGTAAGTATCCGTTTTTACCTGGCTATTTATCTGCTAATTTGGGGAAACATAGCTGGAGGAATGTGCATGTTGCTGCAATATTTTCTTCATACGTAAAATATTTACTGCCTGTAAAGTTTGTATTGCGTATTATATAGTCAGCAGTGTTACATGATCAAGAACATACTTAATTAATTAATATCCTGGTGATGTAAAAATTATCACAGTCTTTCCAATTACATTTTACGGACGGGATGTATTACTAATGAATTGTGAGCTAAGTTTAGAAAACATGTAACCCGGTCATGCATGTGTGCGATTATCATAATATTTAAATTAGCTGCTCTGAGTTGGTCCGGCAGAGCCAGACTGTTAAAATCACATTATTAACGCTGACAACATTTGCTGCATTGGAATATATTTGTAGTGATACATTGCTGTACAACTATGAACAGGAGGATATTTTAACTACCTATGTAACTACACAACTATGTATTATACTCGGAATTATATAAGTAAGGCAATGTTAGCGTCCGTGAGCTAGCGGTATTCGCACATCGGGAGCGATCGTGGGGGTAGCAACATCTGGCCAAAACGGGCACTGGATGGGTGCCCGTCTCTATGTGTAATTTGTTTCGGGCGCTTCCGTGTTTCGGATGACATGTTAAGCTGTAGGCCCTGGCTACCGCTACTCGGTGGTAGCCCGAAACTCCTTCATCAACTTGCACTGACTGAGCAAGCGTGCTGGAGTAAGGCCCAATTTTACTCGAATCCGGGTAAAAGCCCGTGTCCCTCGACGGGGACTACTGGGATCATTGATGGGGTGCAGTTTTTTAAGGACAATTCAATATTTGACCAATAAATATGTTTTTTGGTCAAATAATGATCGTTGTATTATAAAATATTAAACCTAGTCTTCACAAAATAAAAGGCCCGGTGGCCCGAACTAAATTCAACCGTATTACGTCAGTGACACGGACGCTGTCACCGAGCCTTTGTGAAGACTGTAATATTGTTCATTTGTGAGTAGTCAAGATTAAACTAGTTATGTGAGAACAGTAGACCTCGTTTGTTAAAAATTTCAAGCTTTTATGTCTGCTAGAAATACATTAGAATTTTGATGAACTATGGTGAGTCAGTCAGTAACAAAATGTCGGAACAATGAACGGCTGTCGTTTCAAATTCCAGTATTATTGGTTAAAATTGAATGAATTTTGAGAATTTGCCTATTTCAATTGTGAAAATTCAGGTGTTTAGCTTTATCTACAACATTCATATCATTTACCCCGAAGTGCTTCCCGCTCCACTCCTTCCTTTTGAATTTATTTTCACAACATCTTGAGAAAGTCCTTATTGTGCCAAATTTGAATGAAATCAGTCAAAATCTCCCCCTATTTCCCCCCCAATCAAAAATCGCGATCGTCTAAAAATTTATATAAATCAAGGAATGCCAATTTTCGTCGTAATCAGTGTAAAAATGCGACATGTAGGCGAGAACAGACAGACGGACAGAGGTCGAAACTGGACGCTTCGCTCGCTCCGTCAATAAAATATGTAAGGCTATCTAATTATGTACATTGCATGTGAAACGTTGTAAAATGAGAAATATATATGTCCTAAACAAAAAGGCAAAATTGAAGAATACATAAATCATAGGATTTTTTCTCCATCTATTTGCTTACATCACCATGCAAACATGGTATTTTAATGCGCGATCCTAATAAAATATGTCTTGATAATAAAAGCTAGAAAAAGACATCCAGTGTTAGAAGTGTACGTTTGCATTTTTAGACGGAATCCGTTTGATTCGCATCATGTTGTGTTTTATGTGTGTCCTAATTTTTATTCGCATAATGAGTTTGTCATAACTTGTAACCTGACGTTGCCTTCTTTTGAGTTTCCAAATATATAGCAGGTGACTCAAAAGAAGTCCAACTGAAAATATACTAGGTATATCAGTATTATTATAAGAAAGTACCATTATGCCAGTTATGACAAACTCATTACATATACACACACGCGAGCAATAAACTGGAATCACTTCATAGCGCGCTGCTAAAAACAAATCCCCACAACTTCCATGCAATGAGCCATGGATTGTGGTACAAGGTCAAGTTCGCTTCTGTGAGTCTTCGCCTCGCTGTCCACTTGCTGACAGCCTTCCCTCGAACTTCTCTGAGCTGCCGCTGGACGTCTACGCCGCGCCGGTTAGTTGTCAATTTCGGAAGAAGTGGCGACAATAAATGTGTCATCTCTCACCGAAGTGCATCGCTGTCGTCCAGATCCTGGTCTCCGGACTAAGTTTCCAGTCCCGCTGAACCTCTTGCATACCATCGAGACATAAGACTGGCTCAGATGAAACTGTCCAGCGATAGTACACTGAGACAACCTTTGCTGGAATAGGATAACGACTTGAGCGGCTTCTATACGTGAGGTTTCCATTTTATTTTAGCTTAAGTGTTCCCAGTGACGTAAAACATTAGACTGATGACAAATTTTTATAAACGCCCACTTTTTATAGGGTTTCCTGAAACCCTAACTCCTAAACAATATGGTGTTTTGTTTTAAAAAATTATGTCGTTTGTTTTTACGTTCCATGACATAAGGAGAATAATCTTTGATTATGATATTGAAATAGGTATAACAAAATTTCTTTACAAAATTCAAAAAGAGTTTATGTCCATAAGAAACACATAGGTTACATTTGGATAATGTCAAATCTAAAACTACATAAGATATAGGGAAATATATAACTCAATTTGAATTCCGTCACCTTAATGTTTTAGATGCTGGAGGCAAAGAGGCGACTAGAAACCTCCAGCTTTATACGTTATTTTTTACAGAATTGGAGCAAACACCTTCCCAAGCTTTCTTGTCTTCTACATAATCTGATATTTTGTAGTAAGCCTTTTTACATAAGTGATTTTTAAAAACATTTTTATTTATTTACAGACAATTCTTGTAACTCAGTTGGGATTTTGTTGTAAAAGCGAATACATTGCCCTTTAAAAGATACAATAACCTTCTGGAGCCTAGTAGTAGGTATAGCTAGTTTATTCCTATTTCTAGTGTTGACATTGTGCCTGACGCTATTCTTAGGAAATTTATCAATATTTTTGTGGACGTATATTAGGTTTTCATAAATATACTGACACGGCACTGTCATAATGTTAATTTCCTTAAATTTACAACGCATTGACTCTCTGGGACAACAGCCATCTTTTGCAGCACAAATATGATGTTAATGTCTGCAGCGTTCCCCCACAGCAGTATGCCGTAAGACATAATGCTATGGAAGTAGCTGAAGTAAATTAGTCTAGCTGTTTCCACATCCGTAAAAAGATTTTGACAGCATAAACTGCGGAACTGAGTTTTTCGATAGTTTATCTATATGTGGGCCCCATTGAAGCTTATTATCTAAAGTAATTCCTAGGAATACCGTGCTATCTACAGTTTCTAAATTTTTACCTTTAACATTAACATTAGCCGAGACTTGTTTACAATTGAGGAGTATAAACAGAATACATTTAGTTTTTTTATTGGTCAGTAAAAGATTATTGGCACTAAACCAATTGACTACCTTTGAGATTGCATTATTCACATCGTCAAAGTTCAAACTGCGTCGTTTCATTTTAAACGAAAGTGAAGTCAAAGTCAAAGTCATCTGCAAACAGTACAATCTCATGATTATCTCTGACAAGATGTGGAAGGTCATTAATATAAACCAAAAACAGGAATGGCCCGAGTATGGAACCCTGTGGTACCCCCATAGTAACAACAGACCCTGGAGATCGTTTTCCATCAATGTCAACTCTCTGTATCCTGTCATTTAAATAATAAGAGAGACGATAAAAAGGATTATCCCTAATTCCATAGTGATGTAATTTCCTGATCAATGTCCCATGGTCAACGCAATCAAAAGACAAATCGCAAAATACTCCTGGAGCATCATGCGACTCCTCCCAGGCATCATATATATGTGATATTAACTCAATACCGGCATCAGTAGTTGAAATCAACTACTGATGCCGGTATTGAGTTTGGTTTTACACAAGGCAAATCCCTTGTGTAAAACCAAATTGTTTACAGTGGAGCATGTTGTTGGTGTTGAAAAGTGTAAGAAGTTGATTTAAAATTACTTTTTCAAAAATTTACTATATGTAGGCAATACCGATATTGGTCTGAAGTTAGAAGGGTCAGATGTACTACCCGATTTAAACAAAGGTACTATTTTACTGTGTTCAGGAAACACGCCAGATTCAATAGATGCATTAAATATGAAAGCTAAATCAAGGGCAATAACATTTATTAGGGGCTTCACAACATGAACAGAAATATCCCAGAGGTCTGCAGTTTTCATAACGTTTATTGATTTAAAGGCTTTAATAATATCTTTATCATCTACATAATTAAACGAGAATTCATTTTCACATCTAGGTACATAGTCTTTTAGCAAAGATTCAGCGTCTACTTCGGAAGAGTCTAAAGATTTCGTAGTAGAGATTGGGATGTCAGTAAAAAACAAACAAACGCTTTAGCTACATTAATATCATTTTTGAAAGTAATATCATTAATTTTTAATTCATATTCATTGTTTTTAATACTGACCTTTCCAGTCTCGCCTTCAATTATATCCCAAGTTGATTTAGTTTTGTTATCAGTTTTTCTTATTTTAGATATGATATAACTTGATTTTGCAATTTAACAAACTTTTCTAAAGATTTTAAAAAAGTACTCACTTTTTTACTTTATCCTTGAACTCTTCACTATGATTCCATTGTTTTTCACTATATAATTCATATACATTTTGTCTACTTTTATGTATACCTACTGTGGCCCACTTACTAAAGTTAAGTTTGTCTGAGACCACAATCAATCTGTTAGTAAATACTACATTAAACGCATTGCTGAATTTGTAAAAAAATTACAATATGACTCATTAGGGTTATTATTACAGTAATTGATAGGTAGTTTGCTATCCCAATTCAACCTCTCAAACCGATGTGCAGTCATGTCTTTTATCTTTATTGTAGAACTTTTTTTAAATTGAATTTCTAGTCTTATGTATTGACTTTAATGGTCTGACTTTAAATTACTTATAATTTACAGAATTTACGAACAGCATGTGATCTGCAAAAAGAACTACCAACCTGGTGGTTACTGAAATTGAACATGGCTTTTTAGCCAATGTTCTGTTAGACATAAAATATCAAAATTAAAAGAGTTCATGTACAATTCCAACTCTAATAATTTACTACTAATTAATACCTTGAATATTTCGGTGGACCAGATTAGTAAACTTTGTATTTATTTTACAATTTTGAGTTTTTCTGTTTTTATTATATATGTTATTAATATTATTTGACGGGCTAGAGACTTCCTCTATTGTCGTTGTATCTAATTTAAATGACTTGGAAAAACTTCCAAGGTTTTGTTTGAAACATTATAATGCTCAATAGTGGCATTATGTGTAGCCAAATTTTTGGCTGTTAAGTATATTTAAATAATAGGATAGCGAATTTTCTAGTTGTCTTTTGTAATAACTAGGAAGGTAATATTTACCTTTAGTCAGATAATATTTATTTCTACTAACAAAACTGTTAGTATCCATTACATGTATATTATTATTGCATGATATACTTAGTATGCAAGGTCATATTCAGCTTATATCTAAGGTTGTTTTCTGATTGTGACAGGCTGTCGCTGTAAGGGAAATGATATACCGCAATCCATAGTAAAATTGGTCCGAGCAACGCGCGATGAAGTGATTTCAGTTAATTGCTCGGGAGTTTATTCCTTTCTTGGCTAATATTTGTAAAATTCTAAACAGCACACGACACAACATATATCTGAGCGAAATTAATCACTTTACATATGTCACATTACATTCAAGTTCTAAGTAACCGGGAAACAACTTAAAAATTATATACTTCCAAATAATAATAACCTACTTAAATAATAAATAAATCTAAAATAAATAAAACTACACAAATAAACCACCCCAGAACGCTCCCGGACCAAAGGTACCCATTACGCTGGCAGCGTTGCCGCGCTGCACAGCAAGTGAGACCCTTTGCACCAGGAACGCTCCGGAGCGGTAGTCATGGCAAATCTGAGCGAAGCGGTAAGTCCGGGTAGGCCCAAGGGGGTGAGCGTAGCGAAGCCCCCTTTTAGTCTTAGTGTTAGGTTGACATGTAAGAATAAAAAAAAAATGCCAATTATGCGAAATTATATATATTTTTATGTTTATGCTGTATAATCGTATCGTTATAATGTTTATGCATCCTGCGGGACTTTGAAATTTGTGCGTATTTTTTATGCTTAATGATAATGGGGGTTTACAAAATTTCCTTTAAAAGGATGTCAAAATAGTACATTTTGAATTGATGCTTGTTTGCAAAGTTGGTCATCACTATACACTACGTGAAATTATTCGTGCGAGCAATTGGCGAGTGTCTAATGTAATGAATGACCGATGCTCACGTGTTTCATGCGACATTTTTCAACACACTTGCGAGGAAAATCTCAGTTTTGGTAATAAATAACCACACAATGAAAGTCGAAAACGTCAACAAATTTTCATGGAAAATGGCGCGTTGGTTTTGTTTTACTCCACACGCCGCGCTAGCGATGCACGCGCTGATGTAAATAAAGACACTGGCAAAACCGCTAAACTGCCTATATAAATGTTGTTTGGATTTAGCAAATTTATGTTATTTTTTTGTGAACAAATGAATTATTATAGGTTATGCAATGCCAATATAATTATTAAATTTGTATGATTATTTCATCGGATTATATTTTTTCACTACATAGAGGTGACATTTAATTGGTTGGGTAATTATAGTACCCTAGAACAACATTCCCCAAGAAACATTTGCTCGCAAATGAAAGTTAGAATTCGTCCCTCGGTACATAGCCTCGATTAGCTGATTACAAGTTACTATGGGAGACCTGATATTTTTTTCGTTTGAGACCATACGTTTCTTGAGGAAAGTTGTTCATAATTATGGGTACTATCATTCCCCAAAATATGGTCAGCTAATTAAATGTCAACCTGATTTACTTAATGAAAATAATATAATCTGATATTAACTTTTATTTGTAGCGAAAAAATATAATCTGATTAAATAATGATAAAAAAATAATAATTATATCATCATTACATGTGCGTAACCTAAGATTGTTAATTTGTCCACAAAAAATATTCATTGTTTGTATTGTAGTCATAGAAACTCCTAGCGGAGATTGAAAAAGAAGTTAGGTGGAGTTAAAAGCACTAGAGCGTAATAGCTTCATTATGACCCTTAATGCGTTGCCATAAAGAATCACTTTACCAACAAGTGTGTTGAAGATATTATTTTACACTTAATATTATGCAAGGTAACAGTAAACACTTTCCTTTTACACTTCACTTGCAATCACGAATCACGATGGCATTACTGAGCAAGATCCGCTGTCTGTCTAGTTACCGCGAGTGCTAGACCGTGTCTAGACTTGGGGGTGAAGGGCGGGGTAGGGTACGATCTCCCTGCAAGGTAATGACCTCTCTGAAAATGTTGCATTTTCATGTTAGCCTTTTTTGAGGCTGGCAGGTGAGACAATTTGCTACGGTGTTTGAAATTAAGAAATAATACCAAGGGAATAAAGCACTGTTTTATGTCACGGGCGTGTTATTGAATCCTGAACGTAACGAAGGACTCCAGATTTAACCCCCGAGCGAAGCGGGAGCGGTGGCGGAGGGGCAAGGGGGCTCAAACTTGTTCGAAAATCGAGCTGGAACACATTTTAAATAAAACAAGACGCTGCAACTGGACTAATGTATCAATCAAACATTTTCACATTAATTTACTTTACCGCCGCAGAGGTCGTCTGTGGCTCTGCCTACCATGCGAGAGGTCCCGGATTCGATCCCCGGCTGGGGGTGAAAAAAAAACAGATCTTGGATGTTTATATGTGTGTGACGTCGCTGTTTCTGGTTGCCACGATACAGGTTATCCTAGTGTGGGGCCAGAAGCAATGTATGTGCCTGTATGTAAATGTTTATGTTTAGGTGCTGTTAAATGTTTTTATTTTTTTATAATTTTATATTTTTTATATTTGCTCGCAGGAGGCGCGGCAAGTAGAGTATACTCCTCGGGGATAAAGCTATTTTGTCTTGGGTGCGCTTGAATCCTTCACTGCCCTCGCTTTGCTCGGGAATTAACTCATAAACAACAAGGTTGAATTATTTATACCTGCAATTTTCGCAGTCAGAAAGTTTTATTTCGTGAGAATCGAGGCACTCCCACGATTGTGGAATCAATCAACAAACCAAACGTTAGATAGATCACGACTCAATATCAAAAACGCTTGTTCGATCGATCACCACTGTTTGCTATATTTCACCTTGACCGTTTGTCGGGTCGTACCTACATAAGAGCTTATTGGTTAGCACTCCTCCCATTATTACTTCCATTGAACCAAGGTATCGTTTTATTAGTTAGTCGTAAGTCGTATCACCGTTTTATTAGTTAGTCGTAAGTCGTATCACCGTTTTGCTTGGTATTGAAAGTTGGAGACAGGTCGTTCTGACAGTTCCCTTACCTTAGTCGATGTTATTTACAAGCATTTCGCGACAATAAATTTTTTTGTTCTAGCTCACCTCTAGCTAGACAACTGTAGATACGTTACACATATAAAATAGACTGTGTTAATTGACCCTGTACTATTTTCTAAAACTGATCTAATTAAGTCTAATCTAATCTGTTACAGTTATACGATATCATAGTTATTTAGAATAAGTAGCTCTATGCAAAGAAAAGATAATTAATATTCCACGCTGATTGCTGATAGATGAAAAAATAAACCGTAGTAGGTACTAATTTATTTTATTTTATGAAATAGCTTATTTAAATAAATTGGTTATCTGTAAAGTTGGTTTATGGACGATAATTTTGCGTGATAACCTCTTAAGAAACGCTTAGGCCGATCGTGCCTCTCTATCGCTTGTTCCGCGCCTTCGCTTGCACGCTCGGCTCAGGCAGAACGTGACAGCGGAAAGTGACACTTTTTCGTGCATGCGGCCGGCGTTCATCGATTTATAAGACGTTATCGCGTCAAAACAATGAAAATTTCGAGTAATAGATATCGAATATTGCACGAAATACTTATTGAAATTGATGCCCGGTGACGTCACTCGTTCAAAGTTTTTGAACGGTCCCATGAAAGGCGAAGGGAATTCTGCAAACATTTAACAAACTACGCTGTAGGACAAATGAAGGGATGTTTTTTTTACGGAAATTTTATTTTTTTGGGTTTTATTATATATATTTTTTTAGATGGGAATAATATAGTTAGGCCAAGGACACAATTATCTCGAAATGGTTTTCTCAGTTTGGTGCCCTTGCTTACACAATGACTCATTCTAACTATGATAATAATTCGTTTATCCAAAAAAAAAAAACATACAATGAACAGCTTGTGGCTTAGTGTGGTCTAGACTATGGATGATAGTCATTTGGCCTAATTTCTAAAAATTGCTATTGCGAACAAAAGCTAAGCTGCGGTAAGTTTATGGTAAATTTAATTATGTTAATTGTCTTACATCTAGCTTGTCGTGTGTGCCATTAAGGAAAACACGAATATATTTATTAGATTTTTATAAATTCGAATGTTACTTTTGTCAGTAGTAGGCTGTGTACGCTTTGTGTGTAAGGCTTTAAACCAAAATAATAATGTTCGCACCACCTGCTCGAAAATTACACTGTATTATATCATGCAATTGCCTTAAGCAAGTCATAATAGCTCTAGGCTTTAGCGGTGACAAAAAGTTGTACGATTTCATTAAGTCACAACCTAGAACACTATAGGGATTAAAAGATTTTCACTTCTCGTAGTTCTTATTGATATGGCCTTAACTCTTATTTCGTGAGATACGGACGGCGCTCACAGGCCCTGCTGCCGTCAGCGGAGCGCGGCCCGGCTCAACTTATTCAAAAATCGAACACATTTTAAATAGACAAAACCTGCGATTGTTGCAAGACGCTCGGCAACTGGAGCAATGTATCAAACAAACATTTTCACATTAATTAACTTTAATAAATGCTGTTTTTAGTAGCCTTGCTTTTCATATTCTCTCGCAAGAAGTGCGAAAAGTAGAGTAAACTCCTCGGGGATAAAGCTGTTTTGTCTTGGGCACGCTTCAATCCCTCACTGCACTCAGGACTCAGTCTTAATTCCCGAGCAAATTACATTCAGGATTCAATATCGCGCCCATGACATAAAACAGTGCTTTATCCCCTTGGTGCATAATCTACAGTTCTGTTTGCGATCGCACTGGATCTAAATGAAGCAATAGTGTAGTTATCTGCTATGTAGTCGTATATAGCCAGCTCACAAAGGGTCCCGATTAGGGTCAACTCAACTGCTAGTAGTGTTGGGTCACCCAATCCAATCATAACTATTGCAGCATAGAGGCAGGATAACTTGTGAAACTGACTGAAAGCTAACTCATGCTAACGCAATCATTAATAGGGTGTTGAAATAATAAAATTAATGGATATGAGCGCGTTTTTGAAGACACTTAGCCTTTGTTAATGAGCTAGCGTAAACACTTTATTAAAGTCGACATCGTAGTCGTCCAACTCGATTGTGACTATAAAAAAAAACTTGGATTGACATGTTATTGACCTGAGTTATTGACTGATCGGTTAGGTCGACATTCTCGTCGCATCTCGAGTGAGATTTATCTAATTTCTCCCAATGGCGCATCATCACCCTGATAAAACAAGAGAGGTATGAACTAATGAAATTAATGTCATATCTAGGATATCTATCTATGTCTACGATAGCGATAAACAAGGCCGTCCATGTGTAAAATACCTATTTTTTCCACGAAATCCTATTCCTGTTACCTGACAATTATTCGCTCTACCTAAGTAGTCTTCTTACTTAGTTATAAAGTACCTATTAGAACGATTACCAACAAGTTATCTATCGCTATGATTAGTGTTCCTATCCTATCTCAGATCAGGTTTTGTTCTCAGGCCATAAAACATTACATTACAACATGGACATCCATCAAACTTTACCTACCTTTAGGTATATGTAACCAACCATCTAGGCTATCGTACTATTTATAAATCTGCATAGTTTTTGCCACGACTTTCTCACAGTCACTAACGATCGTCACATCTAGAGGGGATTGATATCCTTCCTCAATGAAAAAGCCATTTCATTTCTAATAACCAAAGCATACATTTCTACCTTTAATGACTCCAAGAGTTTCTATTTCTATCGTGTGTTAGGTTAAGGTAAAAAAATGTCGTTACTGGAGACACGCACTCATGTCCTCTCCTCCCCTTATATAGGTACCTTCTACGAGTATAACCAAAACTAAGACGTAGGGTACCTAATTGCTATGATTTATTCATTTAAAGCACTCCCTTCGTGTACCTAATAGTAATGATAGATAACATTTATATCAGTAACTACGTAACAAAGACTTATGTAAAGCAGTGTGTGTCATTGTGAAATTGATACGCATTTCAGATAACCTGTCCCTTCGCCCTGTTAAGCTGTAGCAAATAAACAAGTGTTGCTAGGTTTTTTAAAATGTGTTAGTACCCAAAAGTTAGGAAGAAATTATCATCATTAACTCATACTACACTGACGAGCAATGAAAAAGTTCCAGTGACATAGCACCAAATTACTCCTAAACGAGAAAGGCTAGCTTAATGACGCCGTCTTCACTATTGAAGTACATTTAACAGCGCATCAGAATATTACCAATTAAATTTCATACTTTTTAATTTATGAAGCTAGGTTATATGTCTTAGGTGATATTAAGGTGTTTGTCGGCATTTTGTGGGTGGAACTTTTTCATTGCTCGTCAGTGTATAAATATTCATATACGTTTCCGAATCACATAGGTATCATTCGTATTTAATTTACCTATTTCGTATTTTGACGAGGTTGTAGCTGCCTATAAGTCGCGCTAGTTGCGCGACTTATAGGTAGCTACAACCTCGATTAAGAGCGCTGGGCGACGTTTGGCGGGAATTATTGCGCATATGTACAGGTATTGAAAAGTGGCTACTGGGCATTTTAGGCCACCGCTCATAACGTGTGGCGCGACATATACAAACACGCGGTCATATTTTTTTAAAGCAGGGTATTGTGATCTGTCCCTTTTTTTGACAGTTGTGAAATGCAGCCACCTCAACAGCGAAAGGACAAGTTGAAATGCACTTTAGCAGCAAGTTATCTTTAACCTCTGTACCCCGGCCTCTAGCACTTCTTTTGGAACTAGATAATACCTCGCCGCCGCGCCGCGCCGTTCGCAGTAACCTACTTCATCATTTAGTATTTAAATTGCTCTTCAGCAACCAAATTGATCACACTTATTACCAGCAATTGGATTTTGGAATTACGAGTTTAAGTATATAGATGGGTAGTTGGGTAGATAGTATATTTTGTAATTCGAATGAAATTGCGAAGGAGTTTCTTGAGTGATGCATTGCTGAATCTTTGTCCACACCTGCGTTTAATACGGCAATAATTCCTATAAAAAATCTTTTGTATTGTTATGGTTTACGTATGTACAAAAAATACGAGGGCAATATTCTGATTACAGTGACCTACATACAGATCATTTGAAAAATGACCACACAATGGGATATGAGGCTTTATGGATGTCGTTTAAATTACCGGTATTTTGTTTGTTATACCACGCAATTAAGACTTGGTACTTTATTTCGTCTATCTTGGTAAAAGCGGTAAGAGGTATATCTACCCGTCTATCTATAATATACGTTACAGACATACCTACCTATAAGAAGTGCAGTTGCCGGACTATAACTTGGCCAGAATGTTGACTTAAATTATTAATTATATATATAATATTTTATAATTCGCATAATAATTCTACAATTCACCAAGTTAAAAACTTATAAAAAAACAACTTCAACTTGGTTGGGAGGGGAGGAAGAAATAGGGCTCAAGCCCTATGCTATCTATGGGGATGCGAATGTCGTCAAAATACACGAAAACAAGGCCAAGAAATATGTCTGTGTGACAGTCAAGTCCACACGTGTCACACGACATAAACGAATATACGGTACATAGACAGAATTCATCTGATGACAATGACCTTAAACACCATTGATAAGTCGGAGTAAAGCAATAATATGCAATTTGGTTTGCCTGGATGACATCATCTTTCCAGTCGTTTTGTTTTTGAAAGCAAGCTACTGGACCAATTTCTAATTTTCAAATAATGGGACCAGACTGAAATGTCGCTCTTTCAAATAAACACAGGATTTTTTGAAATCGGTTCATAAATAGTACCAATTTTGAGGTAACAAACATTTAAAAAAACGTTTTGAGAACCCCCTCCTTTTTTGAAGTCGGTTAAAAAATACATGACATTTCTATAAAGATGAAAATATATGTATATTATGTACATATGATTCTAATGGGGAACCTTAGCCTCGGCAATGTCCCGGGGTGGTTTATTCGCGTGATTATTTCTTTTTGTGTTTTTATTTTATTTTTAATTGGTTAGTTGTTATTTTCGTACATTTCTATTCAAATTGACGAAACTCTTAAGCGTTGGAAAAAATATATATGTCGATTCTATGATTTTCATGACGATTCTCAGGTGAGTATACACGCGCAAACTTTCAAAATCAAAATCTATTTAAATCTGGCCAAGTTATAATCCGGCAACTGTGCACTAAGTTCACGCTATTCTGTATCTCCAGAATAGCATCTCGTGAATGAAAACCGAGATACAACCGTTACTTATCCATAATGAGTTGAGCTTGACATACATTTCATTCTATTGCGATAATACTCGTACCGGAAGTACCTAGGAACTTTATGGGTTTTGTTTTGACGGTAATTGAAGAGTTCTTCGGTTGGAACGAATAGCCAAGGTTTGACTACGACAAGATAGAGCTGCCCATTATACCGATGACTCCACTTTCAGCTAATCATAACCTAAAAATTCCTTAATCACTATTCTGACCTATACTTTAGGGTTCAACCCCTAAAGGATTACTTCGTTGTCCGTTTGTCCGTCTTTCAAGTAACATCCCTTTTCTCAGGAACGTGTGGAGATATTTAGTTGAACTTATATCAATTACTTAGCGCTGTAAAATAAACTTCTAGGTCGAGGCTTTCTAAACATATGGGCCGTTTATTGCGAACAGTTGCTGAATTTGCTTGATACTCGCAAGGGAATCCAAACCAGGGTACTTCCCGCTGACCTATAATCATGACATTTGGCACGAAGACAGATTTTACAGTACAAGTAAAAGGAAAAATCGGCAAACTATAAACGTGTGTCTGATGTCTGTCAGTCCGCCTGTCAAGACCATTTTTCTCAGGAGCGCGCAGAGGTATCAAGTCGAAATTAATATCAATTGTTCAGGTTTGTGGTCCCTTGAAGTTGTAAAAAACAAAAGCTTATAGGTCAGCGCAATCAAAAGATACCGCCAATTTATTTGGTGTGGATATTATTTTTTCAGATTTATTTATTTATTTTTTTATAAATACTAAACGAAATCTAAATCTATAATCTTATTCTTAGGTTAGAAACATTGGGTGGCAAAAGAAAAAAAACTGCATCTCCCAAATTATCTTGCAATCAGCTGATCAGGTCGATATACTGAGACGTTATTTTTCATTGGTGACCATATGTTTCTTGGGGTAATTTGTTCATAATTATGGTAAGTAAAGATGGTATGGTGAGCTAATAAAAGATCATTCTGTATTATATAAGCGTAACTATCAGTTCAAAAAAGCAACTTTTCGTAAGCCTTTAATAGATGAATTCAGAAGGCAATATCAATTTAAGGTTCCGTACCTACAAAGGAGAAAAAGGAACAAAGGAGAAAGGGTTCGTTGTCCGTCCGTCCCTTTTTCTCAGGAACGCGTAAAGATATCAAGTTGAAATTAATATCGATTAAAGTTGTGAAAAAATCGAATTTATAGGTCAAGACAATATATGTCATAATTTCGCTGAAATTACTTGAATTTCACAAGGGAATCAAAACCTATAGAGATCTAGTATATATAGTATATATAGTATATATATATATAGTATATATATATAGTATATATAGTATATAGTATATATATACTTCCCTTTGATCTAGAATCATGAAATTTCACACGAAGCAAGATTGCGCAAGTAAAGAGGAAAATCCAAAAACTGTAAATTTCTGCCTGTGTGCACTGTGCATGTCTGATAGAAAAACATGTGAAAACCATAAATTTGTAGTTCCTTCATAGTATAAGTATAAGTATAAAATTATTTATTCACAAGCTTGCATTTACAAACACCTGGTTCTCTGGCTCCATAACTAATTAATAAAACTGTATCTAGCTAGGGAGACATAAAATTGCGATTTATGCGTAACGCTCGGTGCGCGAGTCCAACTCGACCTTAGCGGGTTTAATTTTTTCCTTGGGATTGATTTTTTTGGTCCCTTTATAAACATTACTTTATAAAGCCAGATCTACATAATGCTTAAGGTTTACAGAGGGAGCAATTATTTAATTTTTTTGGGCCCAAATAGTTGCATAGTCCTTTGTGGTTCCTTCATAAAACATGCGATTTATGCGGAATCCTCAGTGCGCGAGTCAGCCTTGCACTTGACGGATAATGATCTTGCCCCGATCATTTGTGTGTTACGTCTTCCTAACCTAAAGTGGTCTGAGGTCTGACTCACCAGGACCAAGGGCCTTGTTCTCAGCTAGTTGCATTCCTCCCGACTTTATTACCTTGACTCATGAAGACGTTACAATGAGTCAATGGCACTGGATGGGGTGTTCAGAGCCGTGACGTGACGACGGTACTTACCTGCGGTTGCCGAGAGCACTGACCGCCCACAAGACAGCTCTTTGCTTGTCATCTCTTCTTACGTGGCATTGCATCATTGTGTGCGAAATTACGTTCTTTTATAATTACCTATTATATTACTCTATCTCTTATCAAAGATAGTCGGATAAATGTAAAATAATACAGTAAAAGGCAGGGTAACGACAAAATCGGTAAAATGCCCGTCTTGAGAGTGCTATTCCTCCTAGAGGAGACACTTCACAAATCCCGAATAAATATATGTTATGAAGACATTCCTTTTCTTTAATTTTCATTTTTGAAAACATCATATGCTATGGGAACTATATGAAAAAAAAAACTTAATAGATGTTTTTCACCTAAAATTTGCGATCTCAAAAAAAAATGTTAGTAACGGTTCTTGCGTCAAAATAGGTAGGTAATCAAAATATCTTAAAACTGTACGTTTAAAATTAAGAAATAATCGGTGGTTTTGAAGAAATAAATAAAAACACAATTTTCCTAATGTTCTGCCCCGCAGCGACCGACGTAACATCCATATTGCAGTGTGAGGTGCTAATGAATGTTATTTTAATATGGTTGTGTCTAAAATCTCAACCACCACGAATCGAGTTGCTAATTTTACCGATAGGCGGGCCTTAATCGGAGACTTTAGCAACGTACGTTTTCCCAACACGCAGTAGGGTACGTACCTATAATGTACCATGAATGAAATAAAACAGGAGCATGCATATGACGTCACAGGAAAAGAGTCAAGAAGATGAGGATGAATAATTAGTACAGTAACACAAGTAGAGCAACGACGTGGTCGAGTAAAACCTGCGAAGCGGTTCACTCAAAACAATACTCACCCCGTTTATCAGCAAGTTTGAGGCATTAACTCCGACGCACCACTAGAATTTTCTCAGAAACAGACAACACAATATAATGCTGTTTCGTATTCCGGCTTTTCCTCAGCATATCAGATTACATAAAACTCAGACGTGCGTCCACGCATATACCGTAAAAGTGCGTCGGTATAGCCGGTGCCGTGAGAACAAAGTTTATGGGTTCGCCAGAAATGTTATCATATCATGTGGTGTGTTGTAATTTCAGGCATAAACAGAGCAGACTGTAGCGAAAAAATACCATTATTTGAAGGTAATGGGCATCTACCTATCAAATTATTGGCCCTACCCTTAAACCACGACCGACTTACCTAATGGATAGTGTTACATCTAAATTCAGCTGCGTTGTTGTAATTATAATACTGTTAGTTTTGTCTGTGTCCCCCTAAGATTGTCAAAACCGTTATTGATAAACTAACGTTTTTTTCACGTCAGTCGGTTAACTATCGACAGATAGTAAACTGTAGCGTACTGCTTACTATATGACGCATTGATAAACTAACGGTGAAAACCGTTAAATAGTAAACTGGTTTAAAGTTGAATTGCAAACGAAATACCAGGGCAAACACTGCGGTAGCTTAGGTGAAGACAGCGTGACAAGTGAGCGCAGCGAAGCCCCCGAATAGTATTCGTGTTAGGTTGACATGTAAGAAAAAATAAATGTAAGTAAATTCTAAACCCTGTCGGTCTGGTTTACTATCTGTCGATAGTTGATCAACTAACGCGTTATTTTATCAATTAACGGTTTTGACTATCGATATATGTATCGTTAATATCATTGTACATATTTAAGGATCTACCTACATATATGTATTATTATGTAGGTAGAATTAAAATCAATCGAAACCCCTGTAAAGCGGCTTAGGTTTATTGCACATAGGATAGATATTTTATTTAATTCGAACTAGCTAGATACAAGTCAATTTAATTACAAATTGACTTAACTAACAAACTCTATTCAATGACCAATAAATAACATGAAAATAGGTCGAGTAAAAAATGGTGCCTGCCAATTCTAATTTATACATATGGGCTTTAAAGTGATTAGTTCATTTACTTTCATTTCATTTCATAGGAAACGAAGTGTGCCTCATTTAGATGCAATTAAATTAAAAGAATTCACGGGAAACAAGTATTTCTTTCATGGCGACTTCCACGAATATGCAAACTTTCGGCTTATGTTTAAACGATTACCAAAAACGTACCTATTTTACTACCAATAAATTCGAAATGACTGCCAGAATGGATACATGTCCACCAAATTGTGTTTGGATAAATGATCACCAAACTTCTTTTTATGTTTTGTGTACTTAAGTTTATATTTTAAGAATTTTTTGTTGTTCTTACATGTTCAACCTAACTCGAAGGATAAAGGTGGCTTCGCTTCGCTCACCCCCTTTACCCTTCACCTAAGCTACCGCAGTATTTTGCCCTGATATTTTTTGCAACTTTTGGTGTTCATTTATCCATTTTGGGTAGGAAAAAATATTTTGGTGATATATTATATTTGTTGCCCAAACATTCTGTAGAATTGATCACTCTGAGATAATGTACTCGTGTCATACCAACGAATGACTCAAAAACTGACGTATCCAGGTCAACTAAAGAGAGTTTGTAGCAACCATGTCGTGATAATCGTGATACTCGTGATTCATGTCTTTTTGGATACAGTTATGTTATGGCGTGATGATTAACCCAGTCATTGTTTTGGAAGCAAGATCGATGTATACGCAAAGTAGGTAGGAGCATAGCCTACAAACTTTCTCCAGGTATATTTATGTGAATATCGCTAAGTTATGTTTGCAAAACAAAAATGAAAGTAAGTACTTTCTTTATACGGTCAAGTTAGAGATATTGAATGTACCTTTAGTAGGCAATGGCAGCCAAACTAAACAGCCACTACACTAGTAACGTGACAAGATTAGTTGCTTGCTTACTAATACCTCCGCCTAGGGTTACCATATCTCCGGAATTGTCGTGAGATCTCCGGACTTATAGACCAATCTCCGGAACTCCGGAATTGTCGTAAGATCTCCGGAATTCAGGAATTTGTAATAAAACCGAGCAAATTGACAATATCGTTCGTGTAAACTCTCCAGTAACTAAGATATCAAACAGCCTAACTAAAATCACAAATTACATTATTATTTTTTTACATTTTTTTAAATTGTTACTTTTTATTGTAAATATTGGTTATAAAGTTCCATTACGTTTTAATTGAAATTACGACTAAATCTCAGGAATTTCCAATACAAATCAGGCCTAATCTCCGGAATTTTCATTTTTCCGTATGGTAACCCTACCCCCGCCACACTATGCTCATCGCTCTGCTCCTCGCTCTGCCGCGATTTGCCCTCTCTTTCTTTGACTCGCGCCAAAAAAAAGGGTGCTTGAAGTGCGCCATGATGAGTAACGTGGCCACACTGCGTCCCTGCCTCCTTTCCTCGTTACTTGCCATGCCACTCGACGAGTGTGGCAGAGGGGTAAGACATAGGAACCCGACGGCTCCGGTGAGCAGTAAATTGATGTGGCTTCCGGAAAATGGGATACGATGTATGTAGCATGGTATCTTAGTAATCCTACGATAATATTGCAAGTGAGGATGGATGTTTGAATTTTGAAGTCTGTTAGTTTTTGACGACAACATTATTTAGCGGTTTAAACAGGTAGATGTAAACATGGTGAAATCTACTTAGAGCAGGGAAATTTGAAAATGAACATAATCATAAACATTTACATACATACTTATATGACGGAACTGGGCTAGCTAACTTCCTGTAAGATAAAACGTTAGGAGGTAATACTTACTAAAACTGATTTTGCTAATGCTGGTCACGGCACCAACGCAAGACCCAGAAACCCTCGATACGAACCCAGTTAGATAAATTAAAATATTACATTTTATCGACTCACACAGTAGTAGCTTACCTATTAATTCACTTGCATGCAGGTAGCAAAAAGACACGTTTGCTACTTGCGTGTGCAAACATATGTATAATAGATATATAAAGCTCGCATAGCGTGCTAACTGCTAACATAAAAACTATACTGTACAACGTAACTTGCTGCCTGTCGATAGATACATTTTCAAGTATTACTTTAGTAAATACGGTACGAGCACCTCAATTCTCACCGTATAACAAATGGATGTCATTCTTGATGGAAGTTTAACTGAACTAGCGTAGGAGGTACCTCGCGTTAGCAAATGCAGCAGTTTCGCAATGTTCCTGGTTGTAAAGAATTTTCGTTTAAAAATCTCTCATAGAACACTAACTGTGTTTTCACAAAGGAAAAAAAAACAGTAATTCATCGCAAGGAGTCGGCATTTTGGTGTACAAATTAGGCATAAATATGTTATGGATAAGCATAATCGAAAATCTTTTTCCTGTTACTACTCCATCGACAGTAAATTACTGCACCTGCTCAGTAATTACTTAACTGGAATCGTGAATGGGCAAAACCTATAATTATCTTTTTAACAAGCAAAGACTATCGCCTTTCTCTTTTATAAACATTTCGTGTCAAATTACGTTTACACATACAAAAAATGAATAAAAATTATGCTACTTTTCTTTGTTGTGACCTGATTTTTATATGTCAGAATGTAAGGCGCTTAAAACTGGGTCGTTGGAATAATGTGTATAAACTGTTGGACTGATTGCAATCAACATGTGATTGTCCTCAATGAGGCTGAATTGTGCACTTCCTACAATCACGATTTACTTGATACGAGAACTCAGGATTTTACTCGCAGTTTTCCGCCTGGCAAAAAACCATGGAAGGAGTTGGCTGCCAAACGCTATAAGAACAGTTCCCGCAAGCTTCCAAGTTTTCTCCCAAAGCCTATTAACATCTTTTTTATGTTTTTTATTTTTTTATATAAATATTTTATTTTTAAATCATTTATTCTACGCTAATATAAAAAATACAATTAAATTATCAATATTTTTTAATATACTTTCTAGGTTAACCCCTAACCCCTGTCTGAGGCCGATACTAGTCCTCTCCATTTTTCTTTGCCTATGGCCATCATTTTGAGCTCTGAGCATGTATTCCCTGACCCTCCTTCGTTAGCTAACTCCTTGGGTGGTTGTTTGTTTCAGAGGGGCAGTGGTGGCGCGCCGTGCGGTATGGAGTGCGGTGTAGCGTCTGCGGGGTACCCCGCGCCCCCGGTGCCGCCCCGCGCACACCCCGCGTTGTCGCCTACGGAGCGTTCTCCGGCCAAGACCGGGCTGCATGTCAACTTCAGTGACAAAGGGGAGGTATGTACCGCGGGTTTGAGGGATATTCACCCACTTTAGAGTACAATTAGCTCTGTGTAGCGGGTTACTCCCCTCCCTCAAATATGGCGAGAGGGGTGATGGCTGGTGCACAAGTCATACTCGTGAACGGGTGCTGCTTGGGGGCACCGGTCCTGTCTGGTTTCTCATAAGTTTTGTTTACTACAGCTTGTCTTTGTTATTATTTATTTATTTTGTTAGATTGTTATTTTGATACATCTTATTGGCACATAGAGATAGATGTAAATTAAATAATATTGTCATGTGATTAGATTATTTGTATATTGTACATTGTGTAATAACAAAAAAAGACGAAAATTTAAAGTGACATTCCGTAGAGTTTCTTGATGCTATCTTCTCTTACGGGCGTATTTCCGAAGCACTGGTAGAGTTAATGGAGTTTACAAATAGAAAAATACAAAAAAAAAACGTTCATCATTGTTTGTAACTAGGTTTTATATTATTTACAGTGTTTCAAATTATGGTACCCAGTAATACTAGGTGTAAATATTAACCTCATTATATGACATCTTAAATCTAAATTTAATCTAAACATATTTAGAGTAGTGGACATATTTACAACTTAAATCAGTATCAGTATAAGTATTTTATTATAGTTTTATTTTATGGTTCTAGGTGGACTATTATTGCGATAAGAATAAGAATAGTTTATTCATGAACATAGGTTATAATAAGGATCTTAAATATTTCAATAAACCGCTATGTCCTCACCAACAATTTGGTGTATGAATATTAATTTATACTTCATTAAATTGTATTCTATAATAATCAATATGTCATCATAACCTAGTCATAACAGGAAAATATTACAGTTGGATGGATTTATCATTTAGGTAAGTGTTTATATTATAGCACAGGTCTGGAAGTTCCTGAAGACCCTTGGTGTTGGTAAGTCCCAGGACTTGGCAGTCGGAAATGTCGATCTCCGGGGTCTCTATAGTTTCTTTGCAACTCCCCCTGTCGCGATGGACCCCCTCGTTAAGGATGCAACCCTTCGTAACCTACGGTCCAAGGCAACAACCATTTCAACAGGCATTTCATTTCATCCCTGTCGGAATCGGCGCAGTAAGGAGGACAATACTAGCAATCTCGTCGAAGGCCATAGGTGAGGACAAGATCTGTTCTCAGATGATAACAACTATCATTGATGTGCTGTTACCTCTCATCACCCACATATTTAATGTAATCGCTTGATCAATGTGGCCAGTGTGCCACTGCCAATGTGGTAAGCCAGTGGAAATTGGCACTTGTGATTCCCCTCCCCGAAACGTCCAATCCCGCCTCCTTTAAGAATTCCGTCCCATATCTATTCTGCCTATCCTCTCCAAAGTTCTGTAATCAATTGTTCACTCCCAACTCTCCTCCTACCTTTCCTTAATATTTTAAATGTATCTATCATTTCATTCTATCTATCATTCTTCATATGATTCTAAATATGAAGATATTGCTTTGTATATAAATTTTTCACACACATTTGACATCACTGGAGTAATTGCAATGGGTCTGTAATTTGTCATTGATTCTCTATCCGATTTTACAAGCTTTTTTTTAAGGAGAGGTTTTACAATCGTTGTTTTCAACGATTTCAAGGGTACGAACCGCTGACTATACACATATTTATAATATGACTGATGTGAGGCGCAATTATGTACCGGACATGTTTTATTACTTTGGTGTGAATACCGTCATATCCTACACTATTTTTATTTTTAGAGCGCTTATGGTTTTGACTATATCCTCTGGTGTTGTTAGGTTCATGTACATCTATTGCTGTTGATGATTTATCGGGTGTGGATACGTTATAAGTATTGCACGCAATGCTACACCGTTTCACAAACCGTGGGCAAGAAAACTCAATCCAGCCCATTTACTTCGACGCGGATTTGTTGAGTAATCAGTTCTTTGTCATTAAAGTATTCATTGATATCATAGTACATTTTATGTTTTTAGATTTTAGTAACCGTTTTTTTAAAAAAATGTATTTCCAAAATTTTTGTAGAATTTGGTAATAGGTTAATAGTAGTTTATGTGACTGCTATATAATGGAGGGCATTAATACTCGAGAGTAGGGTTTAAATAATATCACTCGAGAGTTTTAATGCCTAATTATGTACAGTTAAATACACTAGTTTATCTACACATATATCATAAGCTCTTCTATTTATTTCTATGATACGTGTGTAGATAAATATTTTTATGGCGACATAGAAAACGCTATTTCTATTTAGCACGCATTTAGGAGAAGGAAGAAAGGTTTGTGTTTCGTTCTATAAAACGTGTATGATAGTTTTTCTTAACGAACATTAAGCTCTCTAGGATAAATATAGATGGAAAAGTTAGAATGTCTAATGTCTAAGCTTTCCGCCTTTTTTAAGCCAGCGGTGGCCCTAATAATTTTTTTCTGATGCCTAAATAGTTTGTCCCTATCCGTAGAATTTCTGTAACGTATTAACTAAGGATAGAATAAACATATCCGAAATATACAGTTACAGCTACCTCTGCGGTCGCAATCTGCCTTTATCTCCTTAGAGGGTAAACAAAGCTGTTTATCTTACAACACAGTTTTTCTATGTGCAGTTTCCATCCTCACTGTTAGTCTAGGTGCAGTCCGAGGAATTTTATTGTTTGTACTATTTCTGCGTTATTGTTATCACAGTTTATGTTTAGTTTCGGTGGGTTTGTTTGTGGTTGATGAAAAAGCATAATTTTAGTTTTTGGTAGGTTAATTTTTAGGTTGTTGTTCTGAAGCCATTCAACATGCCCACTCTATATATTGTTTATATCTAGTTCAAACGAAACAGCCATCCGCAAACATAACTGCAGGTAGTGGAACACTTTCTGGTAGGTCATTTATATAGGCTAGGAACAGGAGAGGCCCCAAGATACTCTGTGGTACTCAGAAATTTACAGCCCAAGTGTCGAACGCGTGATTTGTTCTATTCCTGTTTTATCTATACTATTGATAATGCAACACTGTTTTCTATTTTCTAAGTATGAATTTAATAGATTTTGTGTTGGACTCCTTCGAGTATTTCCAGCAATAGTTTGTGGTCTACGAAATCGAAAGCCTTACTCATGTACATGAAGATCACTGAGACATGTTTTCCTGTGCGAGATTCAGCCACGGTGATTCATGTCTTGAAAGGGAAATTTCCTTTTACAAACTCAAACCATAATCAGTCATGTACTCATTAGTTTAGTTGATTATATTGTTTTTTTTTATCCATGTATATGTTTGACTTGTAAAAGTGCATTATTTCTGCCTATTTGCAATAAAAAAATTGAGTTTTTCACAATTTCATGAGAAAATTGCTATCACAATCGCAATACCTTTCAAAGGTATTTGGGTTACGATTAGAGTATCTACTTGGTAGGAGATTGAGAATAAGGCCCCTGGATTCGATTAGTACAGAAGAGGAGGCTAGACCCAGCAGTGCGTCACATGAATGTGATGATGAAGACTAGCAATTTTTAGTAGGTGCACGGGAATAACAAAACGTTTAAGTTAGTGATAAAATAATTGATTTACTGAAGGTATGATATGACCACCTCTGTGGCGCTGCGATTGCGGCTTTGCCCGGCTGGGTATACAGAACCAAATACCCCAGGCCTTGGATGTTTATATGTGTGTGAAGCCGCTATTTCTGGTTCCCACGACTGGGCATCCTAGTGTGGGGCCAGAAGCAATGTATATGCCGTATGAATAAGTTTATGTTTATGTTTAATCTGCAAGAACGTGACTTTACTAGGTACTAGACGGGGTTGGCGCGACTAGGCGCACCCTCATACTATGATACTGGGTGAGACTTCAAGAACAGGTATTTAGATGGAGTATTTTTGCGAACTAGGAACAGGTGGACTAGGTACGAAATTTACCTAGTATTACTCATCTCTAGTAACAACCGTTCCCACCCAACCCAATCAAAGTCAGGTTCGCATTAAATGGCGTTGAAAAGGACCCAAGCAAAGTAAGCAAACCATGTATGGCAGTATTGAAATAAAACGATCTCCGCTAGGTGGGAACAAGCTTGACAAAAAGCTCTTTCAGCTAGCGAGAGTTAGAGTTCTAGTGTTGCCCTCTATGGGAATAATCAATAACCAAAAACATTAACACCACTTACAATACAAACTTGTAGAAATAAAAACGCTATGGCAGGCGTTATAAAGACATTTACTCTAAAGTGCTTGCAGGGGCTGGATAGATAGATCAGTCTTTGGAACTCGCTTCCCTGCACTAACAGAGATAGTCCGTCTCTCGACGTCGCGTCTTCAGGAATCGTTTGAAGAAGCATTATGTTTCTCTATCCTAGATTTGAGCTTTGTATATATTAGTTTATTTATTATTATTATTAATCGTTTATTTTCAAGCATCTAGGCCCATAAATATATGTGTATTTATATTTTTATATAATATTTAAGTTCTTGTTTAGCTAGTGTATCTAATTATCTATTAGTTAGTTCAATAGTTCAGTAATATATGTATGTGTCTTTATCAGAACACATATATAGGACTATCCTATACATTAATTCTTATCAAACTTGGGTTTGCTGGAAGAGATCTCTATTTAGAGATATGCATGCCTTTGTTGATGTCCTTTCTGTTTTATTGTATCTTATGTCGTTTTATGTGCAATAAATATATACGAGATAGAGACATAAGCGATCAAGACTAATCGAGCTACGTTTTCTTCTCCAGGTGAAGGAACGACGCGAGAAGTTCCTCACAGCCAAGTATGGCAGCCACCAGATGGCTCTGATCAGGAAGCGGCTGGCAGTCGAGATGTGGCTGTACGACGAACTACAGAAACTTTACGAGACTCCAGTGAGTTACAAACCAACCACACACACTACACTCGTAGCAGGTAGTAGTGTCATTTCACGGGGTGACTACTGAATCTCGTATCGAGAGATACTAGGCAACGCAGTCAGAATGAGACTATTTTTGAACTTGAGAGTCGAAGATACTCAACTATGTTATAGACAAAAGTTCCTACGATGACAATAGCTCTCAATATCATGGTGGAAACCTAGTTTTTTTTTTAATATTCTTGCTTGTTAGAAAGTATTTATAGTTGGTATAACTACTAACTTATGGCTAAACGCATTCCTGTCTTCACATTATGAATCAGTGACAGTAATATATATGTTTTAGTTTTGCTAAAACGAAGATTAAGCTGTAAGTAATTTACAATAGCCCTAAATCAATAAGCACATACATAAATGTATTTACCTAATCAGACGCTTTGTGTATGACAACTGATATATAAAAATTATCTGACTCACAAGGCTCTTACGACAGTAATGACGACAATCAAAGCCACTTGACGCGAACGAAACAGAGACTTGAAAACCGAATAGCACCAAAAAGATAATATTGGTCGACACCACTTTCCGTTGTTGTTCCGTTGTTCATTTAGCTAAAGTATTCATGTTTTATGATGATTTACATAAATTAAAAGACTTCAGACTGACGTGAATAAATTATGAGCTTAGTGTTACAAAATTTGTTCTGAATGTATACGTTATGCTATTTACATCGTGTTCTTACAATAGCAAGAATTAACTATATATTTCCTTCCCCGTTTGTAAGTAAGGTATTAAGATCTAAAAAATGTTACTTGCAGAAGATGTTCAGTTCAGCCAGTAATTTAGCGCTCCTTGTCACAGTGTCTCCCAGTGTTAGCCCATCGCCGCGCTATTTGAGGAGTTTTGAACACTGCGAAATGTGTTTTCGATCTTTTTCGGAGCTCGTATCCTAGACAACGATTGGGAATAGGTAAAACGAATATTGCAAAATTTTTGAGATGTGAGCAACAAAGTTCACAAGTCAAACTTACTGCTTTCGACTTTTCCATCCACACCCTCCTCGCGAGCACTCTTTTACTAAGCTATTAAGGGCCCATATCATGTGCACATGAAAAGTTCATATCAAGAAATCAGACTAAGACTAATCCTATGATGTTTATAATTTCAGAAGGAGAGTTTGGGGAGCGGAAGCACCGAGGTGGATGTGGACATTGATGAGCTTCTCGACATGGATAGCGACGACCACCGGAGGCGCCATCTCACGGTGAGCGAACTGATTAATACTCTTCACGTGGGTTGATATGTGAAAATTTTCAACCCTGAAATCTTCATGATGATACCTTTATGGTTCGAAGACTTTAAGCTCCAGCTATGTAAACGTTATGGTTCGTAATGATACCTATGGAATCTTTTGTTTTATTTTGACTCTTTTCTGTTTCAGGATTTATTAGTCGATGCCAAAAAGTCCCAAAAAGATGTAAATGTAAGTATCTAAGGCTGCAAGTTTATCGTTCTACATCGATGTAAGAAGCTAAACATTTTTTGTGAATGTCGTTCAAGTGGATCTAACTAAGTGTAGTATTTTATAAACAAGTTAAGGTACTTAATTAAAAACCGCAATTTGATGTCATTACTCAACCCATTTCTTTTTTCAGAAATTCATCAACGACTTGTTAGATAAAGCTAAGACTTTGTAAGTTGATGTTGAGGATGGACGGAACCAAATAACATGAGGTGTGATCGTTGTCCGCCATGTTGAGTGGCTCGTCAACACAAGATGGCCGCCGCCGCCGCTTGCCACGAAATGGAGGGCCCGCGCGTCACTCAAGCTATTAAGGAGCGCGTAGGACTAATATTTAGATTAATTCGGTAATCATGATAAATAGATAATTCTGTGTGTGTACGGTTTTGTGTACCCTATGGCTTTGCATCGCTGTAATCCCGTGACAAGATTGTTAGAAACCCGATTAGAATGCATTACATCTGTGCTACTATTAGTTATGTAAAATTGTCGACGTCTAATACGATTATTCGTAATGAAATTGTGACATGCCTAATGCGTGATTGTTCCTTTCAATTTACATACAAGCAGACTGCAATGCTTGTGATAAAGTGGACTGTACTCGATGGTGATAGATTTACGGTAAGAGCGCTTGTGTATTTCAGCTAAGCGATGTTATGCTAAAGGTTATGTGAACCAGGCTACGTACTTTTTTATATGGGATTAAAATAGTCAATGTGTAAGCCTGCTCGAGGATTTGAGGCCGGATTTTGGCGTAAAAGTTCAAGTAGTTATAAGAATTTTTGATTTACATTTTTAGCAATTGAAAGCGATTTTGATAGTTGCCTTGCCATCGCCACAGTCCCGAACAACCGTCAAGTTATTCCCAGTTAACTGGGAAGAAAATAAACAGCAAAAGACATATCATTGTTGAACGAAAAATTCCATTTTAGAGTTTGTGTAACTTGTGTATTGGAATTTATCCGATGTGTCGTTCCAAAAGCAGTACAATGGAACGTTAGAATGTAATCGTGAATGCGATTGTGGATAGGCTAGTTCTAGTTAGACGATCGCTATACACATTTTACATCGACGTTTTTGGGTTTTAATTATTGGTGTTCGACCGTAGCTGAGTATTTCGCAGCGAATTTGCTGTCTATATTGTAGTTATACATGTATAATATAATAACAGAATGTGAATGATGTAAACTGGACAGAAGGTGTGATTTCAGCTGACAGTTGAATAAAGGCGTTTTCTTCGGCTTCTGGAAGAGCTGTTTGTACTTTTCAACTTCTCTGTAAAACACTTAGGTACGAAATTAAATATATATACGTCCAAAGCAGAATAAAAATCATAATTGATTCCCGCTGCATGTTGATTTAGCAGATGCGACGCGCATCCAGCTGAAATACCTGTCTTCTGTCCGTTTGTAAGTACACAATAAAAGTAACTCCGGCGGGTGGCGACAGAATCTCATGCGACGCCGCTCGCCGCTACAGCACTTAATAATAAACCATTTTATTAGAAACTTGATTTTTTTATTTTATCTCCGTCTGATACTTTTGCTTTTCTGGGAAGTCACATACTTAGTAGTGGGAAACCGTATAGTAGCTTACTTTAAACAAACATTTTTGTTCACTGGGATGACTGTTGACAAGTTTCACTCTTCACAGAACTACACGTGATACGAGCAGAACGTAAGTAGCACAGACATATAATAAGTGGTAAGTGGTGAGTAGCCCCGCAGAGAAGTCATGCGCGTAAAGCCAAGGCTGTGTCATTGCTGTGACCTCAGTTCATGTGAATGTAGTTAACAGACAAATCCAAAGTATCTCCAAGTAGGTCCCATAATATCTTTGTAAGCAGTATTTCTGCTTGTGGTGGGATCAATCACGGAAAAGCTGAGTATTTATTTATTTTTATTTATTTATGGTAAATATAAAATGAGGAGTTATGGGGCAACTCGGGCAAGGAAAAACTCAGTTTCAAAATTTAAAGTAGTCTTTTCGGCAAACAAAAATGTGGCCTATGCCGAATTTACACCTCTCGAAAATTGTAGTAGTAAACTCGGCCAACACATCACATTGTAAGAATCTTTCACCTCCGTATTTAGGATTTTACTTGACAGACGTAAATTAAAAGGCCACTAAAATATACATTTTCTGTTTAATAAACTTTAATGTGCATATTTTTTAACAAAATATACATGAATTACATTTCTAAATTAGGTAGCTATGTACAAAAATACAAATTATTACTCTGATTTGATTGGTAATCTAATGTAGTAACTAGACCATTGTATAGTTCACAAGCGGCTACTTAAAAAAAACATTATTTATTGAAATAAGGCTTGTTCATGGGTGGTGGCGCTATTGAGCAATTCAATATTCTTTCTTTCCCCTTAACATAAACACAAAGCTAATTTATCGATGCAATGGCCTACTGTTATTTCAGTATCGATAAGCTCTTTTAATATATAATCTGTTTTGTTTTGCCGCAACAGATGTTTAACCTCTACCTTACTCCTGATCCTCATTTCCTTGCCTTGCCGCTCGTTTCCCATGCCTTCTCGCTGTTCTTCCTATCCGTTTTCTCTGCTACCCTGAGCGCGTTTTATTTTTCCTACCTTTGTTTGAGTAATAATGTATAAATACTAGAGACGCAAGCTCGAACAAAATATGTGCCCGGCCTCTTGACGAGAGCGGGCGAGTCAGTTGTCATAGATTAAAATCTTTGCGCTCAGATGCGAAAAAAAGTAAATCGATCGAGTGAATCCTGCCTACACTGGTTGCATACTTTTAAGCGCAGGCGACCTATAATGTATATTTGGGAATAAAATAAAAGAGAATCTATTTCTTCCTCCCTGCCTACATATTTGTATTCGACTCTTTTTTATATGATTTATTTGTTTTTCCCAGTCATCTCGCGTATTTGAACCTATGGCCTCTTTTGTGAAGCCCTCAATTTTATTTTCATGTTGCTCCACATTTTTATCTGCGACCCGTTGTTTTATCAAATTCCAAATATGTTCTATTGGGTTAAAGTCGCAGTTGTATGGAGGGAGTCTGAGGACTTCACGGCCATGTTCACGAAGAAGTTTGTCTACCAAATACTTTTTTTCTGGGCGATACCTTTTTAGCTGGGTGAGCAGCTCATCCTTTGTCCACTCTTCTTCAAATTATATATCGTGCTCCTGCATCCATAACTTTATGTCCTCTTTGCAGGTTGCAGTCGTTAGCGCTTTATCCAACTGCATATTATGGTAGGATGCATTATCCATGACGAGAATGGATTTTCATGAAGTTTATGTGTTGTATGAAGTTTTGAAAAATAAAATTAGAAATAAAACGAAATGTACTCTGTAGCAAATTGGCAACGTCGCGTCGCATCGCAGAGTGAGATAATCGGCAAAGCCGCACGGACGATGGCCGGCCGACTAGTCAAAATCAGCAAACAATTGACAGAAAACAGCTGATCACCAATGCCGCCATATTGTACGCACACGTGCATACAAGTTTGTGTTACCATCTATTGCTAGTTACTGGCGTTATTTGGTTTAAACTCGACTTTAGTCTTATATTGTTTTTGTTTATAATTTGTGTTAATTTTTATTAAATTAAAAATTAGGGAATAGAATTCCATGAAAATACGGAAAAGAAAAGGAATTTGGAAAAGGGAATTTAAAATCAGGTTACTAAACTATATAAAATATCTACGTAGCTCATCTTGTAAACTTATCTTGTAAATACTAGATACTAAAGCAGTCTGCATAGAATACTTAAATTTTAATATCATGTTTTCTTAAAAATTTAATAATACATTTATAAATATTTACATCAAAATTATACAAGAGGCAGGACACGGATGAGGGAAATGGAACATCGAGGGGAATTAAATCTGTACAAAGGGAGGAACAATCATAAAGCGGACAATAAAACAGCAAGTGGTTTAGGTCACCAAGATCAGCCCCGCAAGCAAATTCAGGTCCCTGCACGATGCCAAGCCTGGTAAGATTAGCCGGTGTGCAAGTGTGCCCTAAGCGAATGCGAATGATAGTGGAGGTGAGAGCCTTGTCAAGCTTACCCTTACCAAACCGTGGCTTCAACGGTAATGTAGGCTGGATGATTTTATAAAATCTGCCTGTCCTGTTATCTTCAACCCAAATTTTATGCCACGATTTGAGTAGAAATGTCCTGGGCAGGGAACACAAATCAGGGACATAGTTTTTGTATGGAACCATGTCTCCACAGTCCACTGCTTCATTCGCTAATTTATCTGCCTTGTCATTGCCTAGGATACCACAATGAGAATGAGAAGGCTCCCAAGCAAAGGACACAACGTAGGCCCTTTTTTTCACACTTCAACAAGAGGTGTCTTATATCATATAAAACTGGTAAAAAATATAAAAGAAAGGGAATTTTAACAATAGAGAGAACTTCGCGAATCAGTCGGAATTACCGTCTTTTTTAACTTCATTAAAATTTCATATTCTACAGCCTTTAAAAGTGCAAAGCATTCCCCCGTATATACAGACGAATTGGTGGAATTTTAATTTTTTGGACAATATTAAACTGGACGTGATACATGCCCAAACCTACACAACTTTGGGGGTGTTTTGAGGCATCTGTTAATATTGTGTGGTATCCGTGCATCCGTGCCGTGTATTATTTTGAATGTTAGACAACTCTACATTTGGTGCTTCATTCACCAAATGTACAGTTGTCTAACATTCAAAATAATACACTTCACAATTCATTGTATTTTGATACACCAATGCATAGTCTTACATCGGGCAACAATACTAGGGCGTCAAAAGGACATTAAAATATTGGAAGGATTTATGTCTGATGGTATGGCGATGGGATATCATTAAATTTAAGTAAGCTTTTAACTAAAGGCGGGCTCGTCTTTCGCTTCCAATAAGTTGCTCTGTTGTTACAAACTCAGATAGGAGGACTAATTTACGGTGCAGAGGATGATCAGAAAGCTGCAGACAACGACCTAAGAACCTGTCTGCCAAAAATTCACCTCTAATATGTAAAGGGGTTTCTACACATTCAGCCTGCATGCTATTAATAGGACTGGATTTCATAGCCTAAGAATAATTCTAAGAGCTTCAGTTTGTACGGCGTCTAACTTCCTAAAACCAGCAACAATTACAGGGATCCAATAAAAATGCACCATAATCTAAAACACCTCGAATTAAAGCATTGTAGACTAATTTAAGGGAAAATGGATGTGCGCCCCACCAAACCCCTACCTGATTATATTTAAGAGTCGTTCACATTTAGATGTGAGGAACTCACAGTGGGGAAGTCCCGTAAGGTGAGAGTCCAAAATGACTCCTAAAAATTTTACTGTCTTTGACAGGAATGACATTGTTATTATAAGTAACTACATCTGACTGAATTTTACGGTGTCTAGTAAAAATAACAACAATGCTTTTATCAGCTGAAAGATCCAAACCATTGTCAACTAGCCATGGATGAAATCTTTCAAAGCAAGCTGTTAGAGAGGAACACAAATTATTTACAGACTTTCCAGCTAGGTAGTTTTACCTAGGTGGAAAGTCATGGGCATACTGTAGGACATCCACTGATCCACCCAGAGAATCTTGTAATTAAAGGTATATATACTGTGCAGTGTGGGGTGAAGAACAGAACCTTGAGGAAGGCCTTTTCAAACTAATCTAGAAATGTTATTATTGTCAAAATGTACATTTATGTTCCTTTCCAATAACATGTTTATTATAAAGTTGATTAACATTTCTGGGACTCCTAAGACTTCTATTTTATGTTTGAGGATTGAAACTACTACACTATCATATGCCGCCTGGATATCCAAAAATGCAGCCAACACTGACACATTGTTGGTAATAGCAAAACGGATATCAGTGGTAATTATACTGAGACTATCTATGGTACCTCTTCCCGTTCTAAATCCATATTGAGATGATGATAAGTAATAAATTGTTACTTTCGATGAACCACTCTAATCGGATTCACTCTAAGCGACCATGGAGATCTCATTACAATGAGATGGAAGTTGAAATGGAATGAATGGGGTAGATGGTTTGATGAGAATGGCGACACCGCCATACCCATCACTTCTGTCCTCTCTGAGACATGATTAACCAGACACCCTAATAAGCGCCCCCGGGACCATCCATGTTTCAGAGAGAGCAACAGAAAAAGGTTTATGTTTATTCAACAAATAAACTATAACAGACTTTTTATTTACAAGACTTCTGCAATAAGTCTTGTAAATAAAAAGTTGGCTTGGGAAGCCATTTTTGAAAATGTTGGTGATGATATTAATTAGAGGGGCAACGTCGTACGGTTGGGCTTGAGAAGGAGTGAGTGAAGAGGTTAACGTTTTAATTAAAGCAGTTATTAATTCTATAACATTGTCGTTCGCGAAGGAAGAAGTATCTTATAAAGCACATCCATTTGCCTGTTAAGAGGATGGATCCTTCGTGATAGACCTGAGTGCTTCACGATCATAGCTTTTAATTAACTTGGGAGGTGATCGCGGTTTTAAAAATACTGTTTTTCTGAGATTCTGTAGTTGAGTGGGAAGCCTGTATTGGGTGAGACTGGGTTGGAGATGAGGGCAGAGAGGATGCTACAATTTCGGCAAAAGATTTTGAGACATTAGGGTGGAGACGTCTAGCTTCAGAATAAGACACGCAATTGTGTGCCATATATGATTTTATCTTAGATTGCCTCTCACACTCGGGACATGTTTTACTGGTGGCATAATGATGACCACTGCAGGACAAACAATTTGCACTGTCTACCTCCCTATCACCAGCATGCTCCTGGCCGCACCTGTAACAACGGGGCTTCGAGCGACACTTTGTCCTGGTATGGCCAAAACGACAGCTGTTTAATATTTGTGCTTCGGAACGCACCTCCTCTTGTTGCGCGACTCGGAACGGAAACAGAACCGCAGCTGTCACTCGTATCGGAAACGAGATGTAAAATTGGAGTTTAATCTTTCTCTTGGTCTGTCTCATCGGTGAGAACAAACATGTGGGCTCGGGCCTCGTGTCATTGATGGTATTTCGGTGTACCAATTACTAAATACAGGCGTCGGGCCTGGTTGGAGTGTTAATCATCTACATCGTCGGGAAATAAGTAGATTCGCGTCAGCGGCCAAGTGATCCCTGTTGATTGGACATCGTCGCATCGGTAGCGGCGACTCCACGGTCACGGCAGGCAGCACGCCGGCGACAGCGTCGGCAGCAACGATAGGTTTCGATTCACTCCATATCCTATCCCAAACTGTGCCCTTTTCCCGTATTCCCGTCTCGAATCGAGCTTTCGATTTCCTGCCTACGGAGACAAGGTCAGTAACCAATTTCATCACTTCTTTTCTCTCACGTGGCAAAGGCAATCCCCCTCAGGATTCCACGCCGTTCGGTGAGGCGTGGAATTAATCATTTTGGTAGCAGAGCGTGGTTTCCTAGTGGGAAATCATCGATTCACGGTAGGGTTGCCTTTGTCACATTGTAGTTGGGAGAAAAGAATATCCCAGATTGGCTCAAGTCGGCAATGAGTCTGTGGTCGGTATACCACGATTAAAGTTCATTTTCGGTAAGTGAAAGTATAAGTGCCAATTTAGTTAACAGTTGTTATAAAATTGTAGTCGGAACTACTGTTGTTGAGCATAAAAGATTGAACAGTCATTCTGCGAAGTAACTAGATTGTATTACTTGCGATAGAACGTCGGGTTCTATAGTCCTACAGTGTTATTTCGGTTTACACAGCAGGGTCGGGCTATTTAAGGGGTATTAAGCTGATTTTGCTGACCTCAAAGGAAGTGTGGTTCCTATCGGAGGGGCCACTGCTAGAAAAATAGTTTTTTTTATAATAACCTTTGTGTGTTATTTGGATTGTACCACATGGTGGCATTCTCTAATTGATTTAGAGTGTATATTATAAGGTGTATGTCTACAGGGCAACCATATTAAATATTGTTTATGATTTAATTGTTTAGTGGTTGCCTTGGGTTTTACAACTTAGTTTTAATTTCTGTGCCCAGCGCTGACGGGAAAGTGCTGGTATCTGGCTGTGCTTAGTTCGGCAGTGAAGCATAGGACCAGGAACAATTAAATCGGTAACCATGGCACCTTCGCCCTTGACGGTACTGCGATATGATGTCCGTGAGGAGATGAGATGGCTCGCCCATACTCACAAGTATGTGGAGCGACCCGACATGGACGATGTCCTGCTCAAGCGTGTGGAGGACGCAATGACACGCGTCGGGAAGGTGTGTCGGCTGGCTGCTGAGGCTGAAGCCCTCGGGCTTACGGATGAGGCCTCGGTGGCTGCAGTGAGGCAGCTCTGCGCGGATGCTGACCAAGCGATGGAGTGCTTGGGCGACATCGAGCGTCGCGCCGAAAAAATTAAGCGGTCGCGTCGGGATGACCGCGGGGAGGGTAGCGGAGACCCCCCCCCCCTAAGGGTGTGGTTGGACGGCTTCCACACCTGGAGATTCCGGCCTTCGGTGGGGCAATTGATGAGTGGCCGGCATTCATCAATTTGTTCGATAGCCTGGTCCACGGTCGGGACGACCTGGACAGCGCCTACAAGTTGGCCCAGCTATTGATGGCACTGCGGGGTGAACCGAAGGAGTTGGTCGGTCACCTAACGGTTACGGCGGGCAATTATGAGATTGCCCGGGTCATATTGTTTGACCGCTACCAACACAAAAGGCGGTTGGTTGATGCGCAGCTGGGGAAGCTGTTCAGCATACCAAGAGTAACCCGGGATGTTGACATCCGGGTACAGGTGCTCAACCCTGTGCTGGTGGCCACTAAGGCCCTTCAGAACCTTGGTCTGCCGGTAGACCAATGGTCATATATTGTGTTATATATGGTTTTGTCACGGTTGCCTGCAGCTGTTCAAAGTCGGTTTGAACAGCTGCATGGGGGCAGTAGCTCGGAACTGCCCACGCTCGTCCAATTAACGGAGTTTTTGGAGCGTGAATGCAGGCGATGCGACACCATGGATTCGGAGGCCAGTGTGCAGCGCCAACCCGCGGGGATGCGGGAGGGGCCGCGCCCCCCACCCCCACGGGGGGGTGGTCGGTCAAAACAATTTGGCGTTTTGAGTGCCGCGCCGTCGGGTGACGGCTGTGTGCACTGCGACAGTGCCGGTCATGAGGTGACCAGTTGCGCCAACTTTAAGGCGCTCGGTGTGGCTGCCCGCAGGAAGGTGGTCTTCCGCCACCGATTGTGTTTCAGTTGCTTGGGGCCGCACCCGCTGAGCGAGTGCTCACGGGCGTCCCCCTGTGAGGGCTGCGGTGGCAGGCACCACGTCGTGTTGTGCCTGAACCGGTCAGGCCCATCGGACGGTCACCAGGGCCGGACTCAGGTTGGTCGGTCACAGGGCCCAACCAGGGCCGTACCCAGTCCCCCTCCGGGCAACGGGAGTCACCAACGGGGTGACTGGGGTACCCGCGGACGGGACCCCCCCCGAGGGGAAGGGGGCAGCGCGGGGGGTAACAGGCGGGATAGCCGGGGTTCGGTCGCCGCTATCCAGGGTCAGCGAGGACTTCGGGCCGCTGGCTCATCGCGTGTTACGGGCGGGTGTCAGATGGCACCTATGAGTGGCGCGAAGGCTGGGAGCCCACCACCTTCTGCGCCACCCTGCCCGTCGCTCTGGGAGGCGAACAGGGAGGCGAACAGTCGGATGTCGCCCCCATTCCTAGAGCGCCCCAGGTTGGATCCGCTCTCCCCCCTCCATCCACGGTGGCCACCGGGCACACCGTTCGCAGTCCGGTATGGTCGGGTACCGGGACAGCGAGGGGCCTATTATGCGGGTTGGGACCCCCTGATGTACATACGGTCTGATATGCCACCGGTGGCATATCAGCAGCCGAGTTACCAGGCCGACGGGGGTCCCAGCGGGTTCGGATCCCGCGGAGGTTCCCGCTAGGGACACGCCGCCCACTTACAGGGTGCCGCCACTCCACAGACGGTCATGCTCCCCACCGCCTCCGTGATAGCGTAGAGTTCGGACGGCAAATCTTGTGTAGCACGAGCACTATTGGACTCGGGGGCCCAGGGGTGCTTAGTCTCGTGCAACCTTGTAAGACGGTTGGGCATTACGGTAAGGGAGTATCCACATTCCATTCGGTCGGGGAATTGGGAACACGGAAGTCGGTTCCGTTAAGGGAGTATGTCGGATTACTCTCTCGTCACGGGTGGATTCATCGGTGAATCTGACGGTCACGGCATTAGTCATGCCTAATGTGATGGGCTCACACCCTCACGTACGGTTGTCGCCCTCGGTGCGACAGTTGGTCGCTGGGTTGTCACTGGCTGACCCGGAGTTCGACATTCCGGGCCCAGTAGACATTTTATTGGGTGTCGATGCCTTGGGATACCTGTTAGTGCCAGGTGCCACGTGTTGCAGGCGACTGGTCTGGTTTCGGTCAACACCAGACTGGGCCATGCGGTAATGGGTCCGGTCATGCCGGCTGCCCCACGCCTAGCGACTCGTAGTCCCTTATTCGGTTCTGTACTCTCGGAGATGATACAGAAGTTTTGGGAGGTGGAGGAACCACCTACGGTACGCCGGTTGGACCCGGTTGAAGAAGAGTGTGAACAGTTTTATCGGAACAATACTGGTCGCCTTCGGTCAGGTCGATTTCTCACACGTCTTCCATTTCGGAGTGATCGCCCACCGCTGGGCAGTTCACACCATGCAGCCGAGACGCGGCTTCTGTCGATGGAACGACGCATGAAGCGTGACGGGATTTTCCGGCAGAAGTACGTCGACTTCATGCGGGAATACGAGTCGCTCGGCCACATGTCGGTTTCGGGTATCGACTGGAAGCGTGAAGACCACTGCTTCCTGCCTCATCACGCGGTCTTGAGGACCCCGGAGGGCAAAATACGGGTAGTGTTCGATGGATCGGCATCAACATCTAACGGCATGAACCTGAACCAGTGTTTGCATTCAGGGCCGAAGTTGAATCATGACATCGCGGTCACACGGTTCCGTCGACACAATGTTGTGTTTGTAGCTGACATCCGGATGATGTTTAGACAGACGGTCATTCACCCTGACGATAGACGGTATCAGCTGATACTGTGGCGAGAGAGCCCAGATCAGCCCATCAGGGTGTACGAGTTGAACACCAACACGTACGGGCTACGGTCTAGTCCTTATTTGGCGATTCGCACTCTTCGGGAGTTAGCGGATCGAGAACGGTTAAATTTCCCTAGAGGAGCAGCGATCCTGGAGCAGGACCTCTACGTGGACGATATCTGTACCGGTGCAGATTCCGTGGAGGAGGCGCTCGCTCGACGGGACGAGCTTGTTGAGCTCTTACGGGGTGGAGGTTACGAGCTCCGGAAATGGATGTCGAACTCTCCAGAGTTACTGACTGGTCTTCCGGATGACTATCAGCAGGATCCCCACATTTTTGAAAATTTGGAAAATCCAAATATGTTGTCGGTATTAGGCGTCCAGTACCAGCCGGTGTCAGACATGTTCTCGTATCGGGTCGAGTTGGACTCCCCGAAGGTCTGGACGAAACGGAACGTCCTTTCAACGGTGGCTAGGACATTTGATCCAAACGGGTGGATCACCCCGGTAACATTTCAGCTCAAGTGTTTTATGCAGCAATTGTGGTCTGCTGAGCTGAAATGGGACGACCCGATCGGCGGGTCATTGAGCTCAGAGTGGGAATCGTTCTTTTCGACCCTCCCTGGCATCCATCGGATTTCACTGCCACGGAGGTTGGTCCCCACCAAACGTTACACCGCCACCCTGCATGGGTTTTGCGATGCCTCGGAGAAGGGCTACGGAGCTGCGGTGTATCTGCGCACGGTCGACTCCTCGGGGGAGGTTGATGTGCGGTTGGTCATGGCCAAGAGCAAGGTTGCGCCGTTGCGCACTCGCCTGACCATTCCCAAGTTAGAGCTTTCGGGAGCGGCTCTCCTGACTCGTCTGCTCAACCACACGATGACGGTTCTTCGTGGGTCAATAGCGTTGGAAGATACGGTCTACGCTTGGACGGACAGCCAGATCGTGTTATGCTGACTGAAGGCTTCAGTTCACAAGCTGGAGATTTTTGTGGCGAATCGGGTTTCTCAGATTTTGACTTCGGAGGTTCCCTTGATCTGGAGACATGTTCCAGGGGAAATGAACCCAGCAGACTGTACGTCTCGTGGGTGTCACGCTCCGGAGTTGGTTGGACATCCCTTGTGGTGGGGTCCAAAATGGTTGACTCAAGCCGAATCGGATTGGCCAATGAGTCCACGCGTTACCACGGCGAACGGCGCCTTGACAGTCGGTGTCTGTACGACGCAGCCAGAGCCGGAAGAGGTGTTCAGCCTGCTGGAACGGTACAGCTCGCTCGACAAGCTGGTCAATGTGACCGCCTGGATCTGCCGATTTGCGCGGAATTGTCGGAATTCTGAGGCGCAACGAGTGCGGACACCGGTCCTGACACCACGGGAACGGAACCATGCGTTGTTCGCATTGGTACGGAACGTGCAGACGGTGCACTTTAAGTCCGAATTGGACATTCTGAGACGCGGACGCGTCCAACTGAAGGGAGCTGTGGCTCGGCTCAACCCGTTTATTGACCCTCAAGGATTGCTGAGGGTAGGAGGTCGGCTGCGGAATGCCAACCTGCCTTATGCGGCTCGCCACCCGTTGTTACTCCCTAGGAAAGGGAAGTTGGTCGAACTGTTGATTCAGGATCGACACATTCGTAATGGGCATGTCGGATGCCACGCCTTGATGGCGTTTCTCCAACGCGAGTTCTGGATTCTATCGGGAAGACGCTTAGTGCGTAGCGTCGTATTTCGGTGCCTGCCTTGTTATCGGGCCAAGGCGGCTACGATGCAGCCCCAGATGGGCGATTTGCCCTCGGATAGGGTTAACGAAATCCGGCCCTTTGCGGGTGTCGGAACGGATTTCGCGGGACCATTCATGGTCAAGTCTTCACAGCTACGGAACGCCAGATTAGTGACGGCATACCTGTGCGTCTTCGTGTGCTTGGCCACGAAGGCAGTCCACTTGGAGGTGGTCAGTGACCTCACTACGGAGGCATTTATCGCATGTCTGGATCGGTTCGTCTCACGAAGGGGCCTCCCGACATTAATCCGTTCGGACAACGGCACAAATTTTGTCGGAGCCAGGCGATATCTGCAGGAGGTCACTCAATTCCTGAACGGTAACCAGGACGCCATCGGTACGGCTTGCTCCCGACGAGGGATTGAATGGGTTTTCAGTCCGGCAAAGTTTTCACAAAGGCAAACCTACCGTGAATCGATGATTTCCCACTAGGAAACCACGCTCTGCTACCAAAATGATTAATTCCGAACCCGACACCCGAAATTCCGACACCCGCAAAGGGCCGGATTTCGTTAACCCTATCCGAGGGCAAATCGCCCGTCTGGGGCTGCATCGTAGCCGCCTTGGCCCGATAACAAGGCAGGCACCGAAATACGACGCTACGCACTAAGCGTCTTCCCGATAGAATCCAGAACTCGCGCTGGAGAAACGCCATCAAGGCGTGGCATCCGACATGCCCATTCCGAATGTGTCGATCCTGAATCAACAGTTCGACCAACTTCCCTTTCCTAGGGAGTAACAACGGGTGGCGAGCCGCATAAGGCAGGTTGGCATTCCGCAGCCGACCTCCTACCCTCAGCAATCCTTGAGGGTCAATAAACGGGTTGAGCCGAGCCACAGCTCCCTTCAGTTGGACGCGTCCGCGTCTCAGAATGTCCAATTCGGACTTAAAGTGCACCGTCTGCACGTTCCGTACCAATGCGAACAACGCATGGTTCCGTTGGTACGGAACGTGCAGACGGTGCACTCGTTCGATCGTCAAATCGGTTTGAACCGAGTTGGTAAACCGAGTTACCCATCACTAACAGGGACCTGCCGATCCGCGCGGCTGAGTCTGTTGCTGGTGATGAGTTAGGTTGTATTGTATATAACTACAATTTGCAATATTTGTTCCTCTGCGACTCTGATTCCGTTATCTTTTGTTCCATTTGTTTATTTTTTTCTTTGTCAGAATCAGATTCACAGGAGCAGGCAACCTTGCCCTGATGTGGATTCTGTCTCCGCTTTTTGTTGCAATGCTTACAAATTGTGTGATTCTTAGTATTTTTCCTCTTCCTACGATTACTATTATGTTTGTTGGACCCATCCGTGACCATAGCCGATTCTGATTGGGAAATAGTTACATACATTGCAAGTAACCTCCGCCCCTCTACCATCGACAAAGAATGCGTAAAAACTTACCAAATACTGGAATAAATTATATGTACAGATATAAAAATAAATAAACTATGTTATTTCTACAAAAAAACCTGAAAATACTGATCTTAATTTAATAGTTATGTATCATGGCTTCAAAAAATTTAAAGCGTGGTAAAAAAATTGTTGCTCAATCTCGTGAAATTGTAAATAATGTATATATGTTAGAAAAGAAGCTACATAATTTATTCAAAAAAGAAAGTAAATATCATCAAAAAACTTTGGTCAGGGTTTGTGAAGCAACCGGAGTTTCAAAGAGCAGCGTGTTAAAATTTTTGAAGGAAAACGACAAGCTCTCTGATCAGTCATGATGTTATTAATGTTCAAATTCATGTCGCTTCTGCATAATAAATTTCTTAGGTCTACCTGTTAGCAATGTCATCTTGGCAGGTGCTTATGATTTTTCAAATTGAATGCTACCTAAATGAAATCGCGGTAATATATTTCGTGTCATTTCCGTCTCCGGATTTAGGAGATGATATCCGAGAAAAGCCAAAACTTTAACTGATTTTAATCGTATTGTACACACATTTTATGTGTACATACATAAGTTTGTTTTAAGTATCTTTTGTTGTTCTTACATGTTCAACTTAACATCCTGGTCAGAGTGTCGATAAGGGGGTTGGCGCCCCCTTATCTACACTCCAACCAACATCCTTTCCCTTCGCCCAAGCTACCGCAATGTTTAGCCCTGATAGAAGCTGTGCAATTCAGTAGTGAAAAGACGTCGTGCGCAATCATGTTTTACATTATTTAACCAACACGCTGGCTTTCGGTAAGACAGATTGTTAAACGTTTTCGACGATGCTTTATTTAAATAAAAATGCTAGTGACTTGGTTAAACGTCGGTCTCTAATTAACGGTCTAGGGTGTCAGTTAAGTGTCTGACTTAACCAACCAACTGCGACACAGACATCGTCTCCCGCACGCTCGGAAATATGACCCTTGCCGAACAGCGCGGAAGATTTCTATGAGCATTATTAGTTTTGGAGTAATGTAGGTAGGTATCTACCTACCTGTGAAACATTACCTAAAAAGACACAAAATGTGCTCTGTCGAGTTACACTGCCTATGTAAAACGGATCAAATGTAAGTAATCTGTAAATAAATAAATAAATAAAGTTAAGTAGCAAACAATCAAACAAATCAGTTATTTGCATCATTAGTATATTTTGTCATTTAAAATCTAACTTAAATCGATACACCAACTCAGTCTTACCTTTTAAAACTAAATAATAATTACATAAATAGGTTTTAACTATTAAAACATGTCATGGTCATTTATAATACGAATAAAAAAAATTGGTTTATTGTCAGATCTCATAAGCATCTTATCTGCACTAAGGAGCACTTGTTAGTTATTTACAATCAGCAACACTCTCATCATCCAACAATTTCACTAAATCACTAAATAACATGCCCCTTCCATCATATTTGGAACCTGAGCCGGAACTGTCAAAGAATTCGTGCTTCCCACTCATTTGTATCATAAACAAAGGTTGATATATCTTCCATTTCAGCCTATTCTTACACCACCGCTACTTAAAGCTTAGTCCTCCAAAATAAAGAAGTCACTCGCTAAGCAAACGCCTTCCACTAAGCACCAGAATTAGAGCTTTGTCGTCGTGGCCCACAGAACAGCATTCAGATCAGACACACCACCCCGGTGCGGCGCGGTACGGTCAGGACTCGTCCATGGCCTCCTGCGAGTGCAGCGGCGGCGCCAGCAGGTCGGCGGCGGCAGCGGCGGCTGGCGGCGGCCCGGTGCGGTGCGGCGCGGTCCGGTCAGGACTCGTCCATGGCCTCCTGCGAGAGCAGCGGCGGCGCCAGCAGGTCGGCGGCGGCGGCTGGCGGCGGCGCGGTGCGGTGCGGTGCGGTGCGGCGCGGTGCGGTGCGGTGCGGTGCGGTCCGGTCAGGACTAGTCCATGGCCTCCTGCGAGTGCAGCGGCGGCGCCAGCAGGTCGGCGGCGGCGGCGGCGGCTGGCGGCGGCGCGGTGCGGTGCGGTGCGGTGCGGTGCGGTGCGGTGCGGCGCGGTCCGGTCAGGACTCGTCCATGGCCTCCTGCGAGTGCAGCGGCGGCGCCAGCAGGTCGGCGGCGGCGGCGGCGGCTGGCGGCGACGCGGTGCGGCGCGGTCCGGTCAGGACTCGTCCATGGCCTCCTGCGAGTGCAGCGGCGGCGCCAGCAGGTCGGCGGCGGCGGCGCGGCGCGGTGCGGTGCGGTGCGGTGCGGCGCGGTCCGGTCAGGACTCGTCCATGGCCTCCTGCGAGTGCAGCGGCAGCGCCAGCAGGTCGGCGGCGGCAGCGGCGGCTGGCGGCGGCGCGGTGCGGTGCGGCGCGGTCCGGTCAGGACTCGTCCATGGCCTCCTGCGAGAGCAGCGGCGGCGCCAGCAGGTCGGCGGCGGCGGCTGGCGGCGGCGCGGTGCGGTGCGGTGCGGTGCGGTGCGGTGCGGTGCGGCGCGGTCCGGTCAGGACTAGTCCATGGCCTCCTGCGAGTGCAGCGGCGGCGCCAGCAGGTCGGCGGCGGCGGCGGCGGCTGGCGGCGGCGCGGTGCGGTGCGGTGCGGTGCGGTGCGGTGCGGTGCGGTGCGGCGCGGTCCGGTCAGGACTCGTCCATGGCCTCCTGCGAGTGCAGCGGCGGCGCCAGCAGGTCGGCGGCGGCGGCGGCGGCTGGCGGCGGCGCGGTGCGGTGCGGTGCGGTGCGGTGCGGCGCGGTCCGGTCAGGACTCGTCCATGGCCTCCTGCGAGTGCAGCGGCGGCGCCAGCAGGTCGGCGGCGGCGGCGGCGGCGGCTGGCGGCGACGCGGCGATGCTCTGCAATATAGACTCACTGAGTTAGCGCACGCTCATATCATTTCAGACGTAAGAAATTAGGAAGTTTCACGCCATATGCAGGCATGTAATTGAATTAATCGTTGAGTTGGCAGTTCTGTTTTCAGTCCGTTTTCAAATGTGGAATAAATATAAAAAGCGAATAAAAAACTAATTGAGCGGATGACCATGAACAGTTCAATTTCCTGAAAGGAGTAAAAAATTTACTCAATGGTTTGGTCAACGCTTAATAGCTAAATAAACTGTCTGGAAATGGTGGTCAGGGTAGATAAGAACAAAGGGGATGAGCGAAGCGAAGCCCTATTTATCCTTCGCGTTGGGTTGATCATGCAAGAACAACAATATCCAACACTCGTTTTGTATTTTATGCTATTCCAATCAAGGATTTCAAGTTGCAGTTTTCCAGATTTATTTATTTATTTTATTTATTTATTCAGAAACAAACAGTCTTACATATTTGTATACAATACATAAACTCTTTATAAAACATAGACCTACAGTTTCCTAATTTAGTAAAAACATCTTTTATAATAGTTTAAATATCAAAGAAATAATAATGATGAAGAAGCAACATAAAAAGCATTATACATAAAAAGAAAGTTAAAAATTTCATACATGTTCAGTTTGATTTTCAGAACAATTTGAAAGACACTCCAAAGTTAAACTTTTGAAGCGTTTAAGAGATTCACTAAATATCTATACATAAAAAGAAAGTTAAAAATTTCATACATGTTCAGTTTGATTTTCAGAACAATTTGAAAGACACTCCAAAGTTAAACTTTTGAAGCGTTTAAGAGATTCACTAAATATATCTATATTTACTAACTTATCATTGTACAACCTGCAAGCACGTCTTATGAAACTATTTCCAGCGTAATTTAGATTCAGAGATTTACAGTCGCTGTTCAGGCTTCTCAGCCCCTAATGACCTCGTAGGGGCCCATCAGCTACGAGGTAGCGTAACGATCAGTTGCCAAGAAGTGTGAACGTCGGCGGTTCACCGAGCTGAAGTTAATTGGGGTCGATCTAACCTGGTCTGTGCTTCGGTCCCGTCAACCTCCTGTCTCTCTGCAAGGCCCGGGTGCACCCTAGGCTCTTCTTGGTAGACAGGTTCTTCAGCCAACCAGGTATGACTGGCGGGCCAGCTTCAATGAGCACAGTGTTCCAACACAGGTTATGTTACGTGGTAAAAACAATCGGGGCACGAAAATGCGAACTTTATCTGGTTCGAGAAACAATAACACACTCAGCTATATTAACAATCCTGAGGGAAACCCGAATACATTCCAGATGGCCTGCGATTTAATTTCAATACCCTAACCAAAACGCGTTTTCATTGCGAGGGCTTTCGTCTGTCAGTTGTCAAAAAACTGCCAGGTTGGCAGCTAACGTCAAATTCAAAATGGCCGTTCAGAAACCATCGATCGAATTTCGATTTGGAATCGAACAATCACCCGCCCGGACAGGCACCCACCTGTCCCCTAATCTACGGGCAGCCGAGACAACGTTGCTACCGCTCGTTTTAGAACCGAGCCTCCTACTAGAACCTCTGCAGACCGGGGGGTCCCGTCCTTGCCAGGGAACAAGTTAACAATGCGCCCCCTGCGCCAACGTAGTGGCGGTAGGTTAGCATCCTTAACCAGAACGAGGTCACCAACACTAGGGGGGCTAGTTTTGTCAGTCCACTTAAGGCGCTGTTGTAAGATATGCAGATACTCGAGCGACCAACGCTTCCAGAAATTCTGAGTAAACTGCTGCAACATCTGATACCTTGACAACCGATACAATTTCACTCCCTCGAAGGGGTGCTCGGGCAAAGCGTTAAGTGGCTGTCCTATCAAGAAATGGCCTGGTCAGAGCCTCCAGGTCATTTGGATCCGAGCTGAGCGGACACAACGATCGCGAATTGAGAACGGCCTCGATCTTACAAAACAATGTCGCGAGCTCCTCAAAAGTCAGCGCGGTCTGACCTACTATACGCCCCAAGTGCGTCTTAGCTGACTTAACTACGGCCTCAAAAATCCCACCCCAGTGGGGGCAAATCGGTGGGCTGAAGTTCCACTGTATACCCCGACGGGAGAGGGCCGTTCCAATATCCACTTTATTTACATTCAAAAAGTTGACTATCTCTCGTAAGTATCGTTCCGCACCGATGTAGTTAGTGCCGTTATCAGAGCGGATCAAAATTGGAAGTCCCCTTCGAGAAACAAACCTATCCAAACAAGCAATGAAAGCCTCTGTCGAGAGATCAGCAACGAGCTCGAGATGTACCGCCTTGGTGGATAAACAAACAAACACACATAGGTACGCCTTGTATTATCTAGCGGTACGCAATCGTGAACTCTTCACCATAAACGGTCCTGCAAAATCCGTACCAACACCTGAAAACGGTCTGACCTCATTCACACGATCAGGGGGCAAGTCCCCCATGAGAGGTTGCATCGTGGCAGCCTTAAGTCGATAACAAGGCATGCACCGAAACACGATGTTCCGTATGACACGGCGGGCAGATAAGATCCAAAACTCCCGCTGGAGCGTGGCCAACAACGCGTTACAGCCGGCATGCGCGTTTTTAATATGACGATCAGTCACCAGCAATTCAACTAACTGTCCCCCCTTGGGGAGCAGAAGTGGGTGACGAGCCGAATACGACAGATTCGCATTGCGCAATCTTCCTCCTACCCGAAGTAACCCGGTCGAATCAACAAAGGGGTTGAGACGCGCGACGGCTCCCTTCAATTTCGAACGTCCACTTCGTATAATCTCCAATTCTGCCCCAAACTTCGAGGACTGTACCAACCGGACCAAATTCAATAGCGACTCGTTTCGCTCTGCCGGAGTCAGAATAGGGTTCAACGTTCGCTGATCGCGAGGAGTACGACAATTTCGAGCGAATCTCCTAATCCAAGTGGACACGTTTATCAACTTGTCAAGTGAGCTATACCGGTCCAGCAGAAATCCGGCGTCAGGGTCCTCAGCCTTCTGGGTAACATGCACGGCCGCTCTGGGGCCATGATCCGAAGATACTACTACATGGCTGTGGGGCCAGTCCGATTCTCTCTTGGCAAGCCAGGGTGGTCCCCACCACAAATGGTGTCTAACGAGTTCAGGAGCCCGACATCCCCTGGATGCACAATCAGATGGGTTCAATTCTCCTGGTACATGTCTCCAGGTCAGTGGGACCTCAGACGACACAATCTGGGAGACACGGTTCGCAACAAAAACCTCTAAGTTATGGACCGAAGCCTTCAGCCAGCACAAAACAATCTGGCTGTCCGTCCACGCGTACACCGTATCCTCCAAAACCACTGACCCACGCAACACTGTTAGAGTGTGATTCAAAAGTTTGGTCAAAGAGCAGCCCCGGACAGTTCCAGTTTTGGAATCGTCATTATTGTCCGAATAGGCGCTACCTTGCTTTTTGCCAAAACCAAACGCACGTCGACCTCCCCGGTGGAGTTGATGGTTCGCAAATAAACCGCTGCCGCAAACCCTCGTTCAGAGGCATCACAAAACCCGTGAAGGGTTGCCCTGTAATCCCCAGCAGGGACCAATTTCCTCGGCAGCGATACATTATTTATGTCCGATAGCGAGGTGAACATTCGCGTCCAATCAGTCAACAAATCACCTGAGAGGTGGGTGTCCCAGGTTAACTGAGCCGCCCATAGCCTTTGCATAAAACATTTGAGAGCAAAGGTGACTGGAGAAATCCATCCATTCGGGTCGAACGTTCTCGCAATCGTTGACAGTACTGACCGCTTCGTCCAGGCCAAATCAGTATTGTCAGAAAACCCAGTATTTCTAGTCGCGCTCAGTTTGTCGCACAATTCACTTTTTTCTGACAGGAAAAATCAGAATTTTAATCAATCAAAAACGTATAAATGCCATTTCATACCATACCATACCATTTTCAAATTCCCTCATCAACGGCAGCTTGTTTCCGCCCACTACTGCTGGGCCCGTCTAGCAATAGGTTCCCCCGTAATACTGGTAATTTCAACCCTCTGATTCCCTACTGCTTCCTAGCGTTCCGCGGTCCCTGTGTACCTGCAGCTCGTGCCGTATGTCGAGGAAGCGCCGCTTGAACTCCAGCCCGCAGCCGCGCGAGCGCCGGAACTCGATGAGCACGGTGCTGACGTCACCTCCGTCGCCGCCACCGCCGCCGCTGGCGCGCAGGGCCCACGCGCGGAACTTGAGGCCGGAGCTGCACGAGATGGCCAGCTGCGGAGGGGAGGGGAGGGTTGTGTTGACAGGTTGGCTACTCTACATTTACACCCGTTTGCACTAAACATAAGAATCGCCCAAGTTCTTTCTAACTTGTTTAGGCTACTCCTAGCAAAAAAAGTCTGCACTAACCCTAAGCCATTCCTAAGTCTTCTTAGGAGATTCTTAACTTTATGAGCCCGATTAGGAGGCGCCTAAGTTTAGGCAATACATAAGTTGTGTTTATTTTGTAATCTATGGATAATTTGTCTGTCAAAAAATTGTATTTTGCTATGAGTTGGGTTAAGTCAAACAAAGATCGCAATCACCATGGCAGAGGATATATTAAATTTCCTTGAATTCGTAGAAGTCGATTTTCATAACGAACGGCACGCGAGAACTCGCCTAACAAGACCACGACCAAACTGGTTCCAAAATTTCGGGGTTCTTTTACGTTTCAACTTATTTTCCATATTAACGAACGATGAGGCTGTTCTTAGGCTTAGGAGTATCTTAACTAGGACAAGCCTAACTTACGTTTAGTGCAAATGGGTATTAGTCGTACTTAGAATCGGTGAAATCTGGATATGCCGAGACACATGATGTGCCGAATTTGACAATCGGCCGCTGACATATACAATGTGCCAACCAGTAGGTACCGATAGGCGCCGAACGGCACCGACAGGTTCCGATTAAGGTCAGCTGGTAGATTGGCGCTTTCTGTTTACGCCCTTAGTAAAGCGTCATATGGGACCGGGTCTATTCTACGGTGATTGAATTGTCTATGAAAGAAAATTGTTCATTCATCAGAAATTTAAGAATTCACATCAATATGATTCATAAACTTGCAACATTATTTCGGTAAGGGACATTTCCAGTCCCAGAGGCAACGTGTACACACAATAAATATTATAAACGTTAAGGTGCGAGTTCGTAGCCCTACGCTATCTCGCTCACTCGCTAGGTCTCGCCGGCGACATGTCGCCTGCAGTTGCGCTCGGCTATGAACTTGCTTGCACCGTTAGTGGAGTACTCACGATTCTCGGATGCACGTAGTGGTAGGTGTACTTGTGGCTGCGCTCGAGCGCGGCACACAGCTCGCGCAGTGCGGCCGTCTCGCCCAGTCCCGGTCGCACCCACACGCGCGTCATGCGCCGCACTAGCCGCTGCATCACGCTCTGCGGGCCACCAGACAGACAGAGGGTTACATACTTAATATCCTAAGGGAAACTGACACTCTAGGGATCCTATATCTAAATCGATGAGAAAACGCAGTTTCTTCGATTCGGGCTGCCAATGCAGAAGATGGAAGGTGCCTGTAGAAGAACATTGGCGGGTTGGCCACTAGCCCAGCACACCTCATCACCCAGCACTGAGCCGATGTGGTTAAGGCTCAATCTTTCTCAAATACTATTAAAAGCGAATGCGAGCTCGATGAAACAAAAAAATAATCGGTGGCGACATTCATAGGCTACACTTATTTGTAGTTAACATACCTGGTGTGCAGTCTGCGTGCCCTTGCCCTGCGTGGCGAGCAGCAGGTCGTCGGAGCGCTCGGGCTGCGAGTAGCTGAGCAGCGCGGCCATGTCGGCCGGCGACAGCGACGCAGCGGCGGCAGCGGGCGCGGGCGCCGGCTGCGAGCTCCACAGCCGCCACGAACCGCCTGCGGGCAACAGGCTGGTTTAGTCATAACAACAACATTAACAAACAGAGAATATTGACTTCTGGTGACCGAGTGGCGGAGCAGTCAGCAGATAATTTGTCAAATGGTCCGATGACATCGAGGATAGCAAGAAAACACAGCACGGAATATGCTGGCGTGTTCCTCGTCTAGCCATAAATAATGTCACAAAGAAAATTGTGCCTAAATCATATTTGGAAACCATTCACTGAGGCCGGGTGGTGGCCTCTTTCCACTTTGGGTACCTACTCAGAGGCTTCTTGAGAGATGTGCGCATATACTCGATAATTTTTCAGATTCAACTTTTCTTTCAGTGTCAATTTTTTCATCCAAAATAGAATTCGCTGATATTCTTTGCATGCTGCTGCCACTACTTCTTGGCTCTGGTCGCTCTAATCTCTCCAGCTGGGATTGATGCGATCGAATAAGTGGTTACTTGAAGACTGACCTGATTTAGGTCACAGTGAAACAAATGAGCAATAACTGACATCTATTATAAATTATCCCAATTCTGCAATTTTTAGCCGAACTTATGGCCAGACTAAGTACATGAGGAGGCCTTTACTCAACAGTGGGTTCCCTTACAGGCTGATGATGATGATGATGCATAATTAATAGACAAGGGCGAGCTCCTCTCTAACGAGACAACTCTTCCAGCAATCCATGGTAAATAGAGATTCCACAACCGTGGGGTTATAAAATAATACAACATATACAGAAACATGAAAATTTTGTTTTGTGCATTGTGCAGGCCATCTTCGTGTTCTGTGTAGACTGAGTGTGTGACAGTGCTTTGGTAATCTAGCTTTATGAGCTTTCGTAACGTCATTAGCTAAATCGCCAAAGCGCCGGCACACACCTCTCGTTTTGCACACTTCAGTCTTCTTGCAATTTTCAACTCGCAATCTTGATTGTAGCTTTAATGTCTATCTTCAGTCCTCGGGTCTACAATTGTTGGCTTCACTTGGTTCATGTTGAGGCACCAGGCCGCTCTGAGATTCAGTCACAACTCAGAGTCACCTAGTACCTGACACGAAAGCAAGAGACCACTTGTTCTTGTTTTCCTTTGTCTCAACTGAACTTCCATAGTTATCAAATATTTTAACAGACCGAAGTGGATTATGACTTCACTCACTCACTCAAATACCTGCAAAATAAACCAACAATAAAAATCCTTGCCAGCACTCACCGTCCCTAGCAGAGTCTAGCTCGTCTTCATCTGCAGCCAGCGTCCAGGGGTGCCGCAGCAGCTCTCCCAGCGCATACCGCCGGCGCGGCTCGCGCTGCAACGCCCGCTGGAGGAGCGCCAAGCTGCGCGCTGAGAGCTTGCCCCACACGCGCGAGCTGGTGCCGACGTTGCTGCACCAAGACACGAAGTTCGCGCAGTCCTTGTGCGCGCGCTCCCAGGGTAGCTCTACGGGGTGGTGCGGGGTTAGACTGCTACTTCTTATTTTGTGGTGAAGATTACTTTTGGTAAAGCGTAGGAAGCGTGAGAGGAATATAGTACCGCTGTAAATAATGCATGGAAAAGATAACGGCAAAGCGTCACTCAGATACTTCATTAGAAACAAAAGGGACTGGTAGGGTTTCCGATTCAGGATCATAATGTTCATTTCTGGTAAATTTGCGTACCTAACACAGGTGTCTATCGGAATGCAAAGATATCAAGCACAATCTGGCCGTACTTACATCAGATCGACAGTAAACAAAACGTTGCAAAGAAATAGTGTGAAAATAAATTGAAACAAGCTTACCGAAAACAGCAAACAAAAATTGTTAAAAGGGCTTCTCCGTGTGCGTGTGGCGGGCCTCAGGACTTCGGTACCATAACTTTAGGCTGCTAACAACGCCTACAGCTAGGATACCAAAGAACCGAGAACTGCCTGGCGCTGCTACTCATGCCAATCCTTGCAGACTTACCCACGGATTCCGAAACCAGAATTAAATATGACAGACTGTTAACTACTGAAGGTTTTGGAAGTGTGTGCTCGATTATTTAAGCGAACAGTGGCAAAAGGTTAAGAGGCTGTCATAAATAATTGGATTTCGGATAATGGGCGTTAGTTACAGAGACTTTACAGTAAAGTAAAAGTGCTCATACATGCGCAAGTCAGGTTATAGTATGTGTGTGTAAAGATCGAGAGTTATCTAAATGGTGTTTACATGCCGAAATAAAAATGTTAATTGCAAACTAAAACAGTATTTAACAAATAAACAAACAAAACGAGATAACAACTCAAATATAGGAAAAAAATTGCAGAATAAAAAGAAATGGAAAGATCTGCATAATTGTTTGCAAATATAACCAAAAAAATATTACTCTTTTTTGACACGACAATCCCTTTTTGATAGGATACTTCTATTAATTTTGAGTGGTTAGAATGTCAGAAGAAGGTTGTACATTTTACAAAGTGGTTTATTACAAATGGTACTAAACAAAAAAATTCTCTCTATTCCTTAAAATTAATCAAAGTAGTAGTTTATGTGACTACTACATAATGGAGGGCATTAAAACTCGAGAGTGGGTTTATGAAACGAGCCGAAGGAGAGTTTCATAATAATATCACACGAGAGTTTTAATGACTATTTATGTACCGTTACATACACTAGTTTATCTACACACATATCATAAGCTCTTTGATGTGTTCAGGAACCGCATGTTTGACCGGCATTGTGGCATTGATCATTGCTCTGTAGTTGTTTAGCTTGTTCAGTAGTACCTTCACAGACAAACTAAGGGCGGCATGCAGGTGGGCGTCGGCGTTCGAAATTTGAATGTCATAATTTGACAATTTTTGATCCATTATGGTCAATATTCAGATAAGAAATGAGTTTTTACCGAGAAGTTTATCATTATGCCGGTCGTAACATGTGGTTTTTGGACGCAGTAAAGAGGGTTTATGAACCGTGTGTAGATAAACACATTAACAATATCAAAACTGTGTGTGTTGTACTACTATTACTAGCGTATGGAACCGACGTCACAAACCAGTTTCTAGCGCCATGAAGCGTCCCGGAGACGATCAATTTTGCTTGACAAGTATGCTAGATTCAAGCAAAATTGACCGTTTACCGCGTAGGCTTGCGGCCGTGAAGCCGCATCAAGCATTCTGCGGCTTGACGGAGATTGACAGAAATTTTGATTGACGGGGCTGATTGATGCGCGTGCTTGACGGCCCATCAAGCGGCTCGACTAGTTTCGTTCATTTGCGGGCGCAACGTTGAAGATCGGTAGGCAACTGTGACGTGCGCACTTGATGCAGATCGGTAGGCAACTGTGACGTGCGCACTTGATGCAGATCGGTAGGCAACTGTGACGTGCGCACTTGATGCAGATCGGTAGGCAACTGTGACGTGCGCACTTGATGCAGATCGGTAGGCAACTGTGACGTGCGCACTTGATGCAGATCGGTAGGCAACTGTGACGTGCGCACTTGATGCAGATCGGTAGGCGACTGTGTCGTGCGGCTTGATGGGCCCGTCAAGCGTCCCATTCAATCAAAATTAATATCAAGCATGCTTGTCAAGCAAGATTGATCGTCTCCGGGATCCTTGCGAGTCTTAACTAGCGCACGAAGGGTACCGTACCACCGTACAATAGGTAGGGATGGTGTGGAGTGAATAGTTTTGATTTTACATAGCAAAATGTTGTTTACAAAGATATTGGTGCGGCTACTTTCACACTCCATATACAGACCTATGTGGTATTAAAATAATTGTTGTATGAAAGCCCCTTAAATATTTATTTTATTCTATATTTTAGTATTTGTTGTTATAGCGGCATCAAATATATCATCTGTTAAAATTTCACCTGTCTAACTATCTCATGAGATACAGCCTAGCCTGGTGGTGACAGACGGACGGACAGACAGACTGCGGGGGCGTGGTAATAATACGGGACCCTTTGGCACCCTTCGGGAACGGCCCCTACAAACAACAATGAATGTGGCTAACGAACATTTCTGTGAATGAAGATAAAATTAAAAAATATGGAAAAAAATTGTTTTTACGTTTTTGATATCTTAAAAATTGCCGGAGTTATTAAAGCTCAAAGTTCGACTTCCGCGAAACTATTTTTTCAACTGAGCGTAGCATGTAGGAACAGCGACGACGTCACTTTGCCCGTCAGGTGCTATCATCTGACGGGCAAAGTGACGTCGTCGATCGGACGGGCTCATTCAGCTTAAGCGCGCCATACTGTAAAGAACTCCACATAATACCCACGAATAAAGACTAAAATGACCAAGAAATACTGCATTGTGCCAATGTGCAGTAAACTCTCGAGTGTGAAAACACCAAATAAGTTATTTTTTGTGGGCCATTAAGCCCAAAAATAAGAAAAAAAATGAACGCCGTAAGGAGAGCAGATCCTATTGGAAATAAAAGTCCTACTTACTGTTGTGAAGATCATTTTGACGTATCTAAAGGATCATTCACACAGCGGTACTACCTAGTAACGGCCGCCGGATCAGCCACCCGATGGGTCTTTACACTACTCTTGCCATCGCAGCGGCGACCGATTCGACGTCGCATCGGCCGCCGTTGCGTTCTGCGGCGACAGCTCGGGCGACCGTGGCTTTCTGCGGCGGCTGATCCGGCGGCCGATGCTTTGGCTGTGGTTTACAGGGTCCTAGTCCTTCAACTGTACGAAAATCCTTCTGATCGGTGCCCGGTTGCATATTATAAAGTTTAAGGCTCATTCTCATTCATAAGTTTTGATAACTTCATAAGTTTTGATAACTTCAGAAGTTATGATAAAAAAGTGCCAAAAATGACCTTCCCCCCCTCCCCTTATCTCCGAAACTGCAGACTCTAAAATTATGAATGTATAACTTAAGCCAAAGGTTACAGGAAAACTTACCTGGAATTGCCAAGGTTTTTTTTATCTGTTAGCCACATACAAACTTATGATTGAACCTGGTTACGTACATGGAGTATGAAGGTAGCCGCACAATAACTTTGTGAACAAAAATTTTCTATCTAAAATACATAATACCTCTAGAGGCCGCTATATTAATTTTGCTGTGAAGCCTGTGAACAATAAAGATGCTTCTAAAGATACCTTATTTGTCAAATTCTGATAAGTAGTTAAGATGTTCTGGTGGAACAAATTAACATTCATACATACCGGTCAAACACATAACCCTTCTTTTGGCTTTGCTGTATTCGGGTAAAAAAACAAACATAGCGTCATGGCTTTTCCCCTTTGAAGTTGTAGAGGCCCAGTTATTACAAACTATTTACTCCACAGCATCCCTACCATTGTACGGTCGTACAAAATCCTTCGCGCGCGAGTTCGACTCGCACTTGACCGGATTTCCATAATGTTTTCAGGGTACGTACATACTTGTACGTACCCTGAAATGGCGTACGTACATGTATCTACTGGGTGTGTAATGGGGTACGGGCAGGTACATGTATGAGCACCTATATGTCGTATAAGTATGAGTACACATAAATCTGAGTGAGATTCTATAAGCCCCACGATTTTTTAGGGTTCCGTACCCAACGGGTAAGAACGGAACCCTATTACTAAGACTTCGCTGTCCGTCCGTCTGTCACCAGGCTGTATCTCAAGAACCTAGCTAGCTAGAGAGTTGAAATTTTCACAGATTATGTATTTCTGTTGCCGCTATAACAACAAATACTAAAAAACAGGATAAAAGAAATATTTAAGGAGGCTCCCATACAACAATTCTTTCAATACCACATACAAACTTATGGATGCACCTGGTTACGTACATGGAGTGTGAAAGTAACCGCACCAATAACTTTGTAAACAATATTTTGCTGTGTAAAATCCAAACTATTCACTCCACACCATCGCTTCCATTGAACGGTGGTACGGAACCCTTCGTGCGCGATTTAGACTCGCACTTGACCGGTTTTTCTAAACTACTAAACCGATTTAGACGTACCCAGGTATTTACGTATCGTTAGAATCGAAGTTGTCTCAAGTATTCCCAAGTGTCATAGGATGGTATAAATATGACGTCATCATAAGAACAGGTACAACAGATTCTGTATGCTATATTGAGTGACAAAGAAAAGTATTTTCCAAGCTTATCAAGTGGAGTAGGTATCAAAATGAGCGATATTGAAAGCTAATAATTAATTATAAAAAAGTATGCAATTTGTACCTAAAATAAAAAAGGAGCCAAGTGCGAGTCGGACTCGCCTCTGAAGGGTTCCGTTGTAGCAAGTAATTATGTGACTGGATGTTTTTGTTGTAACTTTGTTTTTCATGGTGTTGTATGAATGACAAAGTTATCTTTGCGGTTTTCAATAAATGTTTAATATCTTCATAAATTTTTTCATATGTATTGAACTTTCTTACAAAACAATAAGGTTCAACATCGCGGGCCATTTTTGTACGGCATTTATGGAGGCTTTATTATTATTTACTATACTCTTATTAAGCTGGATAAAAAGAGAAAGGCAGTACATTGAACCACATTCTAATTACATAATTATTTGACCTCTATACTAATAAAAATTCATTTTTATTAGTATAGAGGTCAAATAATTATTCATCGTTCACGATGAAACTAAAAACTATAATATTAGGCGCATACCCTATGAGTAAGTAAACGAGTAAGCATCCGGCCGCCCTCAGAACGGATCGGCGACCGACGCGACGTCGAATCGGCCGCCGCCACCTAGCGCGGCGACCGATCCGGTCGCCGATACGTTCTGAGGGCGGCGCTTTTGTTGACTGTTTACACCATGCGTTGGCTTGCGAACGGATGCGGTAGAACTGATCGTGTAAATCCCCTTTAAGTTTGACCCCCATTTTTAGATATTTTACTTGTAATACCTATATATCTACGCCTTTTAATTCGTTGTTAGAAGATGAATTTGCATCAATCGGGGACATCGTAAGCCATAAAGGTCATTCCCCCACTGTCATCACCACTTGTTAATATTTTTGTAATTATTTATTCCTGCTTATTAAATATGATAATGATATAACAATATTTGTATTAGTTAAGCACAAGCAATTTTTAAGAGATCTAAAAATATATCTGTGGAAGTTTCTACGCCCTTCTTCTCCCACAGTGGTCCAATGTAGAGAAGTGGCAAAAAATTACGATTGCTAAGTATATGTAAATATCTACAGTAATAAAGACATTTGGAATTTGGCCAAGTGTCCTAAAGATATAATGACCGAATTCTTACTTACCTAGTAACTTAGCTCTTTAAATAAACGTCACCATATACATATGTTACATTCATTAAAACATATTTAAAGATGATACTGTCTCCGAGTCCTCATTCTCGTGATGGAATGAGGTTGGAGACAGTACTGAAGCTCAGGAACCAGAAATAGTAAGGCAGTCGTGTTTGGATTCAATTTGTTAAAGACAATGAGCTGGTTCCGCAAACTTGGTGTAATGAGCTGGTGATGAAATGAGGACTTGGATGAGTACTGGAACTCAGGAACCAGGAATAGTAAGGCAGTTGTGTTTGAATCAATTTTTTAAGGTTGATGAGCTGGTTTCGCAAACTTGGTGTCATGAGCTGGTGATGGAATGAGGACTTGGATGAGTACTGGAACTCAGGAACCAAGAATAGTAAGGCAGTCGTGTTTGGACTCAATTAGTTAAGGTTAAGGATGATGAGCTGGTTTCGCAAACTTGGTGTCCTGAGCTGGTGATGGAATGAGGACTTGGATGAGAACTGGAAAGCTGACGAGCTGGTTTCACGAATATAATTTCATGAACTGGTGATGGAATTTGGACTTGAAGAGAGTACTGAAACTCAGGAACAATGCATTGCCGGCAAAACAAAAATAGTTTAGTAACTTTAGTTTGTTGAGGTTATTCACTTCCAAAAGTTTGTCGACGTCGACGTTTATTTTATTACTTATTGTAGTTTTCTGTTTAGTTTGCAGTCGCTACAAAATGGACTTCAAAATTCCGCTGGCACCTAGGTCTCGTTTATGTTGTCGTTCACATCAACATACGAAAAGACACCTATAACGATTATTTAATACATTTTGAAATAGATTATGCACTTTAATGAAGATTCTAGATACAAAAGCAGTGTCACTTCTGCCCTGGGCAATCTATGGGGACGAAACGTCGAACTCGCGCCGTCCCCACACCGTCTGTCAAAGGTTGCGACACGTTTTTGTGTGAGATAGCGTCTCCTATACGACAGTAATAGTAGCACAATGAAAATTATACTGACATATATATAAAGTTTGTTAATAACTGAAGTGTTTTTGGGTGACCTGGCCAAAAACACTTCAGTTATTAACAAACGTTATATATATGTCCTATTTTTAGTAGTAGTAGTAGTAAACCTAGATTAGATTACCTCCAGCCAGCATAGCGACGAGCACCACGGCGCACGCCCACAGGTCTGCCGGCGCGGCGCGATACGGTCGCTCCGCCGCGCACAGCACCTCCGGCGCCGCGTACGGCAGGGTGCCGCACACGCGGTTCAGGAGACGCTCCTTGCCAGAGTGCCTGCGGACGCAGCAATGGCATGCGTTCAACCCTAATTCGCCAACTCGAATATTAAACACCGATAGTGGAAACACCCTCGATCGAACGTAAGAGGAGTTATTTTCTCTGGGCAAAGAGACCTATATTATGTTCTGCAGGCTATTTTAGTCGCACAACATAAGCGAATCTATCTTACCTATGGCATCGCCGCTCGCGAGACGTTAGCTTCGCTGCGATTCTAAGATGATGAATACAGTGGGACCCGTTTCAAGGTTACCACATATCTGCTAGACAGCTATTACTATACCTGCGGCCCGCCCGCCAAGCTTTTGAGTGGCCCGCCTGGCATAGGGAGGTTGTCTACCACTTTAACCCGGCGAGAGTGTGGCCGGGTATATCATACCCACCATGTTAGTTATTTGCGTATATTTTTTGTGCGTGACTTTCAAACTTATAGTCGCTTTGAGTAGCTGGAGTTAATGGGTTGCGGAAGGGGATAGTGGCGTGATCGCAGCGACGCGGCCGCCTGCGCTCGCAAATTGCGTTTGGGTATGTGATACCCTGCCACATCGCTCTGGTGAAATTTGGTGACAAAAACTAGCATAGTTTTTTTGCTATTTTAGCCTATTTTCTTTGTTTTATTGAGGTTTTAATATAAAATAGGCGTTGACAGTGCAGAAAACCTACTTCGGTCCATGATAGAAGATGTACTAGAAAATATTTCCGATGAGGCCAGCTCCCGAAAAGAATCTGACCACTGCTCTGAACATAATATTCAATCTCAAAATGTGCCTGGTCGTTAATATTATATGTAAGGATTGCCCAAACCAAAAGGATCGGAAGACAAAATACTCATGTGCAAGCTGTGGAAAGGCTATTTGTATGGAGCATACAACGTTTTTTTTTGCAAAAACTGTACCGATTTCAACTCCAATTCATAAGATGTGCCAAAGATTTTTAGTTATTTTTTTAAGTTTGTTATGTTAATAATTTCATATTCTATCGTACAATCAAGTATTTTTTTCATAAAACTTGTTTTTCTTTAATTCCTTTTAGTTTTCGAGACTAATTTTTTTTAGTATGAAATTCCTAGTGACTTGCTTCCAGTTAAGTAAAAAATAAAAATTATTAAAATGGCGCAATTGTTTTTTTTATGTCCAATGCGTTACAATCTTATAATAACAAAAACAAATAATATGATACTTTTCAGAAACAAGTTTATAGCCAATTTTATTAACGAGTATGTCATATCGTGCCACATACTCCTTGTTAGATTTTCTCACCACACTCTAGCCGGGTTGAAAGGTTACTAACATTTTTGTATGGAGACTGGCACAAAAATCTTGATTTTTGCCAATCGATAGAGTACAATCGAGCCATCTGAATCATGACCCACCATAAGCTTATTTTGCTAAACCCCTTAAATGCAAGTAGGTCGAAATTCGCTTGAAGGTTTATTTCCTCGGTAACGAACTTGTTATCATTTGATTAGACACTGACATTTACATAGATCTTACAAGTTTGAAAGTTTCAAACGAATTATTAGGCAAATGGGTCATGATTCAGTTGGTTCGATTGTACATTATTACAAACAAAGTATACTTGTCAAGAAATCTGAGTTCAAAATGCGAAAAAAGGCAACATTTTAATGTTGCCTTTTTTCGCCGCCCGATGAATGTCTTTAGACATTCATCGGGCGGCTGTAACTTGATGCAACAGTTTCGCAGTCATTGCAAGCCGTGATAACTTTTCACTAGACTTGCTTAGCCATGTAAAATTTCCCTCATGACGGATCATATTGCTCGGCATGTGATAATGGATGGTTAGTAACAATCAGGATAACAGACCTGGTTGCTAGCTCATTTCACGACTATGTGAAACGCCGCCCCTCGTAACAGAGTTTGTTAATTACGAACCGTGATAAAGTAGAGTTGAAATTTTCACAGAATATATATTTTGAGGCTGCTACAGCAACGAATAATGTACTACACTCGATTTTACACGTCCCCATACAAGAGACGCGCCTTGATATTCCTGCCCCTGCGAATTACCAAATCATTATTATTCAAATATCAGGCAATTTTCTTGGCACCATCATCGCCGTCGGTCGCCCAATGGTTTGATGTCGGATCCGCAATCTGGGGGGACTGGTATCGAAACCAAGTTCGAACATATATTTTTTTGTTTCAGTGATATTATTTTTAGTTTCTAGTACAATGGTACTCCTTCGTGTGCGATTCCCGTGGCACCATAAATGAAACTACTTATTAGCCCATACAAAAAAAAGGTTGGTTGCTAGGTAATGTAGACAAATCCTAGACGCTATAAGTAAAAAACAAGTTGTCGTAACCCACCTCACCTAAAGAGAGTGGCCATCCCGAAGTCGGATATCTTGACGTTGTCGTCGTGGTCGAGCAGCAGGTTCTCCGGCTTGAGGTCGCGGTGGGCGACGCCGCGCGAGTGCAGGTACTGCGCGCCCTCGAGGATCTGCCGCCAGTAGCGCCGCGCCGACGACTCGGGCATGCCCACGTCCGGCTCTGAGGATGGTGTGCTCTTTGTAGCTTCGTGACAACAACCGTGTAGACTTGAAGTGTAAGCTTAACCTTCCAAGCCGTCAAGGCAGTGGTGAGCCGCGACAACTGTCGGCACGAAAAAATAGTTGAGCCAAGCTGTTTAGACTAGCTAAATCTGCTAAGACCGGCTTGGTGCGTTTTCGTTTCAGTACCGCTTCTGTACAGATATTTTGCCGATAAACTTTTTCTCACTGGCTCTGTACGTTTATGGTAAGTATAGTTCATTCGATATTGTGAGTGAGCAGGTAGGCGCACGGCGAGATCAATCTGTATAGATTCGGTACCGAGCCGAAAACGTACCGAACCGGTGAAGAAGGGGCCTCAAGTGTATTGTGACAATACGCATACGCACCTATCCTATCAAACAGTTCGCCGCCCTGCGCATACTCCAGAAACATGTAATGCAGATTGCCATGCGTCCGCTCTCCGAGGCACTTCAACACGCGCGGGTGTCTCAGCGCGCGGTGCAGTCCCGCCTCCCGCGCCGCCGCCGCGCCCCCGACACCTTCGCCGCCTTGCGCCGCGTCCGTGCGGACTGTCTTCAGCGCGACCGACGCGCCGGTGCGGACGTTCACCAGAAGACGGACTCTGCGAAGAGAGCGGTGGTATAATTACACAATGGTACCGGTACCGGGCCGGGCTTTTACTTGCGAATCAAGAGGGCAATTGGCCTTGTTTGAAGTCCGATGTGTACAGTATATGCAATGCAACGTGGTGCAGTTGACCGATTCCACGGGCGTCACTAATAAATAAACTAATTAAAAACGAGTTTAAAAATAGAAGCTATGGAAACCGGGATTTCAAGCTGTCAGTTTAGTTCGTTAGTTACATTTCACGCCTTCAAAACGAGCACGGAAAAATATATGCATAGGCTGTAAACGTAGTATGTTGTGCACCAAAAGAAATGAAGCCATTAGCTGGTTTTATATGAGTCCCAATGCAGAATACTTCCGTCTAGTCGTACATTGGGAGACTACATTTTTCGAACCAAAATATTTTGTAGGCAGGTTTGGGGGATATAATACATAATATCACAATATCTCTCAATTCTACACATTGTCTTGTTATCAATATTTTTTGGAACTTCTACAATCCTCGATTTAACCTAGTATCGGTGCAAGCAATATAGTTCATCTAGTTCCTAAACGAATTTAAATAAGACCTGTCATTAATTTCGTTGACCGATCTAAATTTTATGGTGGAAAATGAAGAAAAGATTGAGGAAATATCCATCAAGATCAGAAAATGTTTAAAACAGAAGCTTCAGACAGTTTGTGGTTCCATCAACCCTGAAGAGTGTAGATGGTGGTGTCATTTCCACTGCTGACAAAAGCAGTAATTGAGAGCAGAAACACTTCTAGGTCGCAGACTTAGCATGGACGAATGCATTTTTGGGAAGTTAGGAAATTATTGTTTTTATGTTTAATTAATTCAGAAGTTATAATAAGTTACATGAAAAGAGAAATTAAATGTTTTTTTTATATCTTTAACTAAACTTAACTTGACAAACAATTTGATGAGACCTCCTTTTAAGAAGGGGGTGCATGCATGCAAGAATAAAGTACATTTTAGACTGGAACATATGTTTTATTCAGATTGTTGTTATTTAAATGGGCTTTATCTTAATATCAGACTCCATAAAATGTTATACCTCATTTTATTATTTATCATATAGACGAAGATTCTGTATTTGGGCTCGTAAGTGTCGTGGACGGTAATATCGTAGAAAAAGTATTAGCGTTCACGACATTACTATAAAAGCAGCCAATAGAAGATAATAGGGTAGATAATAAGGGTAGTATTAAATAATATGACCGTAAATCCAGGTATTGTTTGACAACAATACTGATTTTTACTGACAAAATTATTGAATTGAGCTACAAGAAATCTGAAAACAACTATTTGAAAAACTTAATTCGAGCAACATAAAATAGAAAACGAGCGATGGATCTTATTATTCTGACTTGGTCAACCTAACACGAAGGATAAAGGGAGCTTTGCTTCACGCACCCCATTGGTCCTTCTCCTACCCTGACTCACCATTTCGCCCAGACAGTCTTTATTTAGCCAATAATTGTTGGCTAAACCATTTAGTAATTTTGCCGCGCAATTCAGTAATTTTGTCTCCCAATTCCGTATTTTTTTGCTCATTTCAGGTAATCCCGCTGTTCAGTCATTCGCCCAATTAGTTTTTAATTCACTAGTTTTATTTTTCCCCTGATTTAAATAAGTTGTAAAATTAGATAGTAATATTCAAAGTTACCAACGCGATTTCAAGATTTTGTGAATCTAGACAACGCAACAGTAACAAGTAAAGTTTAAAGTTTTATGAATGGCCCGCGAGCGGTTGTTACTGGCAAACTAACTTGGACAGAATTGGTGGTTTGTCTGTATCTCCGTTGCCGTGTCCCATTGAGCTAATTACTATTACTAGCATATGTAACCGAGACGTCGCGAACACTCGTTTGCGCCAGTACCTCGACTGCGATCAAAGCGATTAAGTAGTTAACAAATTGGAATGAGGGGCAGTTCCAATAATAATCCGTGTTTTTGCAAAAAATATATGTTAATAACTAAGTAACTATATAATTTTGATAATTGTAATACATTTTGAAATAAAATATGCACCAAATTAAGATATTTATGTACAAAATCAGTGTCAGTGTCAGTGCGGTGTGCAATCTCACCCCGCTCCCGCTCCCCGTCATCAAGTTGCGACACGCTTTCAGTTTGAAACGTCGCTACTGATGTGCCGCGGGTAAATTGCCGTTCCCAGTAAATTCCCCGTGGGGAAATTCCCAGTGGCCCCCCAAATCAAATAGAAGTGAATACGAAATTTGAATTTATAACAATACGTAGAATGTAGTAAAATGTATAAGTAAGGATCTTTGGAAAAATATAGTATGTAGTTTAACCACTAAAACACCCTGAAATCAATAGGCCTTGTTAAGGCGAATCAAGTGAACTCCCACTCGCTGGATTTACAATTAAGAATACCAGTTTTCCGTCTATCACCTTCCAGCTCTATCAGCCAATGACGATGAGAACATCTCCAGGAGAGATGAATAGGACTTATCACAACAAATCAAATCAGCCCGACCTCGATGGGTTTACAAGTAAACATACCAGAGTTCCCTCCCCCACCATCGAGCTTTATCATCAGACCACCTCAATGGTATCATATTATTGTATTGTCATCTAAACTACATATAGATACCAAGTAGAAGATGGTTAAATTTAACTAACCAGATTTGTTTAGGATTCCCTCTCCCATCTTCGAGCTCCATCTAAAGATTTTAAAATCGAATGTTACGCCTATCCTAGGATCCAATTACGACTAGACAAAACATGAAACCTACCGAGCTTAATACATCGCCGCCGCCGTCACATAGCAATCAAAATATCAAGTCTTTAATTGTGTTCTAATTAAATTCAATGGGAAATAATGGGAATATTGACCACGGAATTTGCTTGCCCTTGAATTTTTCCAGTAACATTAGGAAACTTTGTTATTTAAAATATATATATATGTCACCGGAAAATAATACGATCCGCAAGTTTATAAATTTCCTAGGAAATTTATAAACTTCCTTCTAGATTATATTAGGCTAGGTTAGGTTAGGTTAGGTTAGTATATTTATAAACTTGCGGATCGTATTACATATATATATATATATATCCAAATCTATATGAAAGTGAGCATTTTCTTGTGTTTAAAATATGATTAAAAATTGGAGAACTTTATGTAAGTATTTTGCTACTTTCCCCGAAATTCCCACTGAGTGGGAACGTGCCAGGGCACGAACTCCAGGTATATTCCCACCTAAGGGAAATTCCCAGGAACGGGACATCAGTAGTATCTGTACGCTAGTAATAGAAGCTCAATGGCCGTGTCCATTACTTTTGAAAACTATCCTTTGTCGAGCTCAAGGGAGTGGAGTGGAGAATAACGATGTCGTAAATAAAAGTTTTGTGAAGGGCTTGTATTGTATCATCTCTTAGTTTTACTGACTTGATAGATGAGTAAACTGATCGGTAAAGTGTTTCCTGCTTTATGGGTATTAGATATCTTCGTTACTTTGTAGACGATACAGCTACCCGGTGCTGATTTTTATAAGACTCGACTAGCAATAAAATGATATTATTATATCAAAGAGTTGATCGAATTTGTAGAATACAACCTTACACAACTTATTCGTTGTGTAAGGTTGTATATTCAACTAGGTATGCGCGTTCATAACGTAACGTTTTCGTGCATTGCCATTCAGCCTGAATGGAGTGCGGTGTTCGGAGACTGCAATTGCATATCCAGCAGTAGTGAATCACAATTTGGTGTCACGTAACATGATATTGAATCACGGGTAGACAAATACAGAGGAAGTAGATTACGCAATCAAAATCAACTATTTGCAGTGATGATTCAGTCAAAATCACCTAGCTGGTTTATCCTCGAAGTCTAGGTAACTTCGCAATGCGGTTAACTAAGTAGGTACCTATCTATCTAGGTATCCATCTAGGTTACCACAAGTGAGTTCGGAAGGTAGGCAGTCAATGAATTAAACAGCCAGTTTTATGTCATGCAAAATAGGTGTGGAGCCGCAATTATATCTAAGTCGTTAACTTTTTAAAGTGCCATTGTTACAGGCGATAAGATCGTTAACAATCGCGCGGTATTTAGAAAAGTCGACGGATGTCGCGAAAAGTAATAGATGCACAAACTGAAATGTTTCTTTGTTTCGCAGAAGATAAAGAGAGCGTGAGCACGTCACTCGAAATCTGACGCCTTAAATTGCAAACAATGATTTATTCCGTAATGGCAGCCGTTTGCGAGTTGGCGAAAAACAAGGCTGCGGCAGTGACCGGTCGAGGTGGTTAAACTTTCAAGGATGCGCGAGCGACGCGGTGCTCGTTTCGGCGCCATGTTTTTATTTGTTTTTTCTAGACAAAATGCAGCAATCTCAGTTCCGCCTTGGTCTATGAAAATCGCCGGTCACGCTTGACTCGCGTGAGTCTTTCATGAAAGGACGTTGACTGTGGCGCGGCGCGGCGGGGCCGGCGGCGGCGGCGGCGGCGGCGGCGGCGGGGCGGCTCGCGTTGACTCGCCCGCATGCCCATCTTGTCGAAATAGGGTCATTATGCCAGTTGGCGGCCATTTGAGGGAGCTACTGGGTCATTCCAGCGAAAATGACACCATAGGTATAAAAAATAAATAACCTGCTTTATATTGAAATCCATATCTAGAGGAAAGTTCATGAATCATATTTTTAGGAATCAGTGGGTTTAATTCGAATTTTAATATTTTTTTGCATTATTATCGTTTTTGAACGTGCCTATAGTACCATAGACTAGGGTAGTATAGTTTTTCTCTAAGTTGGCTGCACTGTTTGGCGCCATTGCTTAACGTTACGCGTGGAAGTGAAATGGTAAAAGAAAGTATATTTTACGCAGTTTAAGCTTGTGGTGAGTAATTATAAATAGAGTTTTATGGTTAGGATTTATTTGGCTTTTACACAATGCTTCATTCATGTCCCGCCCGTCACAACAAAACATAATTTTTCTTATTCTAACCTAAAAGTATCTAACCTCTTGTTTTCTGGCTTTGTGGAAGTAATAATTAGGTTAAGGGCAACTATTTTAGATTATTAAGGCATTGCATTTGTGAATACAAATTACTATGATTGCTTTCCAAAGTATGTCCCACCCGTCACAGTGACGGGTGGGACAAAATTGAATATTTCGTAATCTGAATTTGTAAGATAGAAAGCATTGAGATAACTTGATTTATTCGTTACTGGGTTTGACTAAGCTAATTATTGCTGTTTTATTGCTTATTTTTGTGCTTTGGTGTTGCTTTTTAGAACCATGAATGCAGCAGAAAGAAAACGAAGGTCTAGGGAGAAACTAAAAGAAAACCCAGAAAAATTGCAAGAATTTTTGACGAAAGAAAGGGCGCGAGATGCTAAAAGAAGAGAAAAAATTAAAGAACGGGTGAATAAAGATGAAGTAGCCAAAAAACTTCAGCAAGAAAAAGAAAGAATTAGAAAAAGGAAATCTAGGGAAAAAAAGAAGACTAACTCCTCCATTCCCGTGCCATCGACACCTTTAGGTTCGTACAAGTGTTTGCGAACATTACGTAAGGCTATAAATAAGACGAAAAAGTATTTGCCAGAAAGTCCTATGAAACAACAAGCAGTTGTTATGCAGTTAGCAAAAGACATCATACCTAAGCTATCCAATTTGCTAGAGGAATGTCCAAAAAAAAAGAGAGAGATCATCTCCGCAGAGGAAAGAAGGGCAGCACAAATATTCTATGAAAGAGATGATATTAGTCGATCTGCCCCTGGACGGAAAGATACCATATCCGTTAAAGACTGTCAAACAGGAACTCGTAATCACGTGGCTAAAAGGCATATGGTCATGTCAGTAGCTGAAGCTTACGCCATGTTTAAAGAAAATAACCCAAACATAAAAATGGGTAAAAGCACTTTTTATGAAATGAGGCCTATACATGTACGTCCCATGTCGGAAATGCCCCATAACGTTTGCGTGTGCATGCACCACGCAAACTACGATTATCTTGTAGAGGCTGTTCATAAAGTTTTTCCTGCATTTCCTCATAAACCAACGGAATTGTTGGAGGAAATTTGTTGCAATTTGGCAGATGAGGAATGCATGACCAGCACGTGTGAAAAATGTTTTAATGTATATGATATGGTGCCCCAGAAGTATGATGAAAACACCAAAATATCATGGAAACAGTGGGCCAAATCAGAAATAAACAGACTGCAACAGACTACAATACCTGGAACAATAAAAGAATTGTTAAGAGAGTTACAGGAACAGACACAAAAATTCAAATCGCACGTTTTTGTGAAAAATCAGCAGTCTGCACTATTTGAGACCCAAAAGGCGCAAACCTCCAATGAAGAAGTTGTCCTGCAAGTAGATTTTGCTGAAAATTTTGCAATTTTATCGCAGGATGAAATTCAGAGTGCGCACTGGTCACATCCGCAGGCTACAATTTTTACAGGGTGTGCATGGGCAGCATCCGGAAAAGACAAACTTTCGTACATCCTTTTCAGCAACGAACTTTCACATGATAAATATGCAGTGTGGACATTTTTGAGACAAATTATTCAGGACTTAAAAACCGAATACCCTGGTTTGAGGAAGGTTAACATCTTCTCTGATGGTTGTGCTGCCCAGTTTAAAAATAGGTATACACTGTCTAATCTTTGCTGGACACAGGAAGATTGGGGAGTCGAGGTGGAATGGAATTTCTTTGCGACTAGCCATGGAAAGGGCGCAATGGACGGCGTGGGAGGGTCAGCAAAAAGAATGCTCTGGTCTGCAATAATGACAAGAAGAGCAATTATTCACAACAGCTGGGATTGCTACCAATACTTGAAATCAAAAGTTAAAAGTATGAAGATTTTCTTCATTGCAAAAGACGATATAGACAGCAACAAGGAAAAGCTTGATAACAGATGGAAGATAATCCAGCCAATTCCGTATGTTCAAAAGCAGCACCACTTCCGAGCATTAAGTAATAAGTGCCTTGCTTATGCTCTCACAGCTATTTCTTTAGAAAAGAAGGCATTATTGTTGCAAGAAGGAAAGCTCAATTATGCTGATGTTTATAGCGAGAGTGAAAATGAAGAAACTAACTCGACGACAATGGTTGTGGATGAAATAATCCCAGCACTAAGATCAAGTCTTTCCACTATGAATAATGACAGTTCTGGCAACGATTATGCTGATGATAGCAAGGGTGAAAATACAGAAACTTACTCGACGACAACGGATGTGGATGAAATAAACCCAGCACTAATATCAAGTCTTTCTACTATGGATACTGGCAGTTTTAGCAATGATAATGCTGATGATACCAAGGGTGGAAACGCAAAAACTATTTCAAAGACAATGGATGCGGATCAAATAGACCCAGCACCAGGGCCAAGTTCTTCTACTATGTCTAATGACAATTTCGGCACTGATGGAGACAATATCAAGATTGGCACATACCTTTTGGTCAAATTAGAGATTACTGCGAGAAAAACGTCAAAAGAATATAAATACCTCGCTGTTTCCCAAAGTACAGTTGACGACGATAATGAAATAAAAGTCATGTTTCTAGAATGTGTAAATAAAACAGGTGAAACCTTTCGAATTAATGAGGATGACGTTTCATACATCAATACGAGTCAAATTTTGGAAATTCTACCTGAACCGATAATGAAAACCTGTGGTGATAGAGTGTACTACCAATTCGCACAAGCGGTTGATATTGTGGAGAAAAAATAATAGAATGTGTCTTACAGGTGTACGAAAAAACGATTAAATACTTATTTAGTTAAATATTGCATTTAATATTTTATTTAAAGTAAATAAAAGTGAACTGTATTAATTTTATTCAAATCTGTATACCCATGTATGTTACTTGTCCCACCCGTCACAAGGTGCTGTCCCACCCGTCACAAGCTATGAGACGCATTATTATTATTATTTTTACAAATTCTTTGCGTAAATTATACAAGTACCTAATTTATACAATCTCAGAAACAATATTAAAAAAAGTTGTTTAAGAAAATCTGCATAGTTTGTTACAAATTACGAAGTGTATCAGTCAACTCGGAGAGGAGGGGCAAATTGATGTCCCACCCGTCACTTTTCTAATGCCATCATTTTTTTGATAAAAATGGTATTGTACTACTTCTACTTTCAATGCTGAAGTATAACATAAATATTTAGCATATGATAATATTATATTTAATACAAAGAACATAGCAGTTAGGAAGAAATAAATCATAGTGTAATTAAAAAGGAGTAAAAATGTCCCACCCGTCACAATGGAATGACCCTACTGCAGAAATATTGTCATAATAAGAATTCTCACGTCTTCTTACCAAAATACAACAGATTTTTGGAAAGTAGGATAGTGCTAGAATTCGGGACCATTTAATTTGGCTGGAATAAATGAATCTGGTAACCAGACGTTCTCATTGATTTGGACGCATATGCTGCTCGAGTCAATATGTACGCAAAAGAACGAAAAAAATAGCGAGCACGTGTCGCTTTAGAAATGAATATTTTCCTGTGCTCTTCACTTATTATGATTTTACTTGCTGATTTTGTATTTGAGGATATATAATCAATACAATTTGTTACTTATTTGGTGGAAAATGTGAAGAAAACAGTGAAACATTACGTGACCGCGAACTGACATATTAAAGCGCAAAATTTTTGTTTGCGGCTGGGTGGTCGAAAAATTGACATGATGAATCAAATATATTTTTCTCTTTTAATTTTGCTTTAAGTTTAAGGTTCATGATTGTCGAGCTGTTTTTAACATTTGGGGATTTGATATTCCTTCCCTGTTAGTTTACAGTTGCCAGTATATTATTTAATGCTGTGAAAAATCTACATGTGGAAGCAATCTAACTGGTTGTCAGTAGGAGGGGGTCAGTTGGCGGCCATATAAAAAATGTATGAAAAACAGGTGGTCGACAACTGAATAGAGATAAGTGATTTTGCGACCGTCATTTTTTATCATGTCTAACACTATAATACAATATTCCAGTCAAAATAGTCACACGAGGTTGCATGAATTTGCATTGAGCTGAAAATACACATATCAAAAGTCACTACTGGTAAAAAATACCATGCCCACTACTGGTAAAAAATATTCAAAGTCAAAGGTCAACATCGTTTAGTTGCATTTTTCTGGTAAGCGGTATGTATTTTTTTTTTTAAAAAACAATTTAAACAAAAGTTATCAATCATAATACTATGAATGTGCCCCGATTTCTCCAAAACTGTGAAAAAGATTGTGGTGACCCCACAGGTCAAGATTTGATGAAGGAATGCTGGAGAAATCAAAGGAACTCATCAAATATTAAAGGCAGACCACCTGTAGCGATTATCGTGTTTTCATAGTACATACTTGTGCATTCACTCTCCGGAAGTGACCACAGATGACTTGGCTTGGCTGTGCTCGCCCCCTTAAGTCTTTACCTAAGCTGCCGCAGTATTTTGCCCTATTCTTTGTTCAATGAAAGCTCTAATTCAACCATGGTTGGCTAAATCATGATATAGTCAATTCTACAATATTGTTAAGACATACATATCCGATAAAATAATGTATTCTTTTACATCTCAATTCCATCCTCTAATTCTGTTGCCTTAAATGTGCAATATCTATCCATATCTTGACCAGAGCAACATTAATCTTTTTCACATCTCCATACAAATGCTCTGTACACCAGGCCCAAAATTTATTTAGAAGTGAAAAATAAAGCACTGATCAAGTAGGTTTCGTAGCGAAAGCTATTCAGAATTATGTCCCCTTGCAGCTGACTCTCTTTGGACAACGGTCTTCCTAACACCCTCTTTGTTAATTATCTCCCTAGTTGGGAGAGGAGTGCCTTACATTGAACCTGTTTCACCAGGTGGGAACTACTAGCTTCCCTACTAGTTGAGGTCAGGGCATGACAACCAGATGTTAAAAGGGGCTCTAAAAATGTGTGATGCCCGAACATCAAAAAGGTTTAACCTAACCAAGTGACTGTTTTACTAACTAAGCCAAATGCTCTTTCATAGAGTCGCGGGTCAGTCAGTATTTATGTTGCAGAGTTAATAAAGAAGTAGGCAGGCATTGCAAATGACAAGTCTAATTCTGATATTCACCTGGAAACAGTTATAGGTCAGAGTGTCTATAAGGGGGCGAGAGCCGCTAATTACACTCCAACCCAGTTAGTTATATCTTTATCTGCTAATCATCATGTCTTTTTCTTTCAAGGTGTAAGTAAAATGAAAGAATCAGACCTGCTGCCTTGGGTAAGTAATCAATTGAGAATGAATACGCAAACAAAGACAAGATAAACATAAACCAATATCAAAATCATCAGAGAATGTTGGATTATCAAAACAATAGGTAATTATCTTTAATTCATCAAACAATAACAAGGCGAAACACAACAAATTCTCCATGTACCTAATAATATACCTAACCTAAAAATTGGCAATTCCTTTGTCATTGCACCAGTCCAGACTAAGACCGCATGGGGATTTCGAAGGATGTTAAAAAACATGTGTCACTCACTCTCCGTATGAACCTTCTCCCAGGACCTGGGCCACCAGCCAGCCCTCCACAAACTCGCCGGCCATGACGGCTTCTGTACCCAGCTTCCTGAAAAACCACCCAACGACAAATCAGTGGCAAATTAACACAGTAAAAGTCTATTCAAGGGCTAACAAATTCGACCACGCCGCAAAATGACAATGCGGTCCGCCGTTCGCCATTTTCCAGTAACCCACCATTGCGAATTTCCTCTAAACTAAACGTTGCCGAAAATTACAGGCACTCACAGCTGCTTCACTTCAGCACCCTCGCGCTCCGGCGGCGATAAGAGAGCCACAGCAAAATGGTGATAATAGCGAAGGCACGTGGAGCCGAACAAAGCGCACGCACGCACAAAGCCGGCGGCGACGTTACCTCAACTTCTGTCTTCCGCCGTCAGCGCCGTCTTGTCCGATAACGGTAATCGAAAGGACCACCCGAAAATATAATCATTTTCAAGAAATCTACACGATATCCGTAGATGAAACATATTACTAGCTAGGATAAATATCGGGATAAATAAATGTACAGACTAACCGTTTTATCGGCTACACCATTTCCTTTCTAACAAAAGTTCCTCAAACGCCGCGGTCGACCGCGCCATCATTTCGAGACCGATTTTGGGAAGAAAAAGATCAATGGCGAATGACATTCTAAACCTGAATATAATATTTGTTACATAGAGAAGTGGATATTTAGAAAACAATTTATCGCGTCAAATCCGTCTATGCAGGTTATTTTTTTTTAAATATTGATGATTTTATAAGTTTAGTGTTAAGTTTAATAGTTGTTGATAATCTTTAACGCGTCACTACAGGCCTAAATTGGTTGGTTAACAAACTAAACTAAACTAAAAAAAATGTTTATGTTGGTTTTTGAACGAACTTCCATAGACAAATTAAAATCTGCGAATACTTTTTCTAAAATTATGAGCACGAGCTTTCCCAATTTTAACACCCAACCGACCATCGGCCGCCCACACATGAACGAAAACGCTCACATATATAAAATGATGATTTAAAAACCCTTGTCATTTTATAGTGCACAATCCTGCATGGTTGACGATGACATATTTTACAGACAAAAAAAACCCCGGCCTGCCCTATTATTTTACAGGCATTTGAATATTTTTTCGTTTTCTTAGATAACGAAGATCTTTAGTACGTACCAACTGCAAAAGGTCTTTCTAAACGCGAAGAGTTTCGTTTATCTGAGTTCTAAACATATAAAAAAAATGGATGTGTTTGTCGAGTGGGGCAAACTACAGTGCCACCATCTTATTTGTAGCATTTAGCGATCAAAAAGGGTTGCTACCTATTACATCGGACCTGACGAAATTGTAAGGGTGATATTAGTCCTTTTTAGCTATGTATTAATAGAATATTGAAACACAGACATAGCCGTTTCGTTAGCCAAAAAAAAACATACATACCTATATAACATTTACTCAATTACAATACATGTCAAATCAAAATATCGTTCTCTAAAATTAATTATCATTTTATTGAAAAGTTTTCAAACGCTAATTATGATCTAAGAAAGTCGAAGTATGTGCACAAATTATTTTAATAATTATTAAACAAATATGATGTACATTAAATTAAAACATCACAGGTTGGCACCCAAAGCGCCGCACAAAAAAGAATAAAATACACGATGAGAAATCAAATAATTACAAATACAGCGTCGATATCATTTTACAACGGGAAATATAAACTGCACATCAAAAATACTGATTTGCACAGCAAATATCAGGGCAAAATGGCAGGGTTCACTACTTGTTCATTAAAATGTGTTTCACATAATCTGTTTACTGTGAATATGTTACGGTTAAAGCTAGGTGTTAAACTAAACTTAAGTTTAGCCGGCTAGTCTTAAGATTAATTTCGAGCCTCGGCTAATGTCCGAAGTCATGTTCGTTTGTGATCACGGATGTCATCTTTAATCGGCTAGACTGCACATTAGCCGATGCGTTTCGGTTAATGTTGGACATCAGTTAGCTAATGTTGAAAACGAAGTATTCGTGCGACTGCGGGGAGCGGGGCGGGGTAATTTTATTCAGATGAGAAAGCTATTTCTAATATCAGGGCAAAACACTGCGGTAGCTTAGGTGAAGGGTAAAGGGGGTGAGCGAAGCGAAGCCCCCTTTATCCTTCGTGTTAGGTTGAACATGCAAAAACAACAAAAAATACTTAAAATATAAACTTGAGTACACATAAAATATTTAAATTAAAACATTAAAAGTGTTTTTGCTGATTCTTTTTGATGTGCAAATCATTATTTTTGATGTGCGATTAAATACTTGCCTTGTACAACTATAACATAACATTTCAAGTTTCAATTCCATTCATTAAATTCAGTAATATGTCAAGGTTAATCTCCACCTATATTATGTATGGAATGCAATAACTAAACTGAACTGAACTGAAGGTTATAGAAAAATCAATTAAATGTCAATGTAAAAATAAATCCAAGGACAACACTTTCACACATTCATCTCGCAGAAACTACCACATTCTCGCACAATATGCCTAAATACATCACCAAACAGATCAGTCAGTGGTGCTGCAGCCAACAGAGCGTTGACAATGTCCTGCTCCCTAAAGCAAAATGTAAAGCCTACTTTAAAGTTCTAAAGTCAAGCGGAAATACATCAAACTTAAAAACATCTAAGTACCCACCCTCAGAGTCAAATGTAAGTAACAATCTATCGGGCAGCGGTGATAAATTTGTGATATAATGCTGTGTAAAACCCAACTTATAATTAAAAAACCTGGTCTGAGGGCGCTATATAACTTTGTTTATAGCAATACTAATTATAGTATACCCATGCAAATTGGCCGCTTCGCTAATTGCCGAACTCATTTTAAAAGTGCGTACTACCAGCAAAAAAGGTCGGGGTTTCGAAATTCTTATAACGCTTGTTGTGGGTCTGAGTAAAACAAAACAATTATTAAAAGATTTACAGTGTTTAATTAAAAAAAACTCCAGAATGCTCAACAATTAGATGTGCGTAAATTTGGATCTCACGGATGAGTACTAGATTTCACAATTATAGGTAAGCCGTGTCCACTTAACCACAGTATACAAATAGAACAGTAGACAATCATCGAACAAAGGTTCAGCGTACGGTTGCACACATGCGCGTGTGTTCGGTACGCACGCACACATAGCCTTCGGAAATGATGGAAACTGCTTCAATCGGGGCAGCGCCGTTGCCGTGTTCGCTCGCTCTGACACGTTACCGTCACCAGTATGTCATCTTCGTCGTCTTTTCGGAAACGTGAGTACTGTTGTGTATATGGATGCTTTAATAACACTGGGACAAATCCGGAGCTATCTTTATTCCATATACCAAAGGATCCCGAGAAGTAAGTAACTTTTTTAAGTGTATTCATTTAAATCACAACGAAATGTAAACCCACACGCGAAACATTATGATATTGTTTAAAAATCAAATAGTTAGGTATTATTTTGTGAATGGGTGATAATTATTAAGGTTTTTTTTATTTTGCGATAGGTAAATGAGGTTTATTATTGGCTAGCTTTTAGAAAGACCTCGGTTTCAGATGCTTATGCTGATTTTTTCCATGCATAACTAGTGTGCATAAATATACTTCTACTTATACGGCCTTCTACTTGTCTGCTACGGTTATATTTCCTCCTTCCAAAGTGCCGTGTTGTTTATAACGGCTAGGTACCTTAGAGTATTGTCGGAGTCGGAGTTAATTAGTTAACAAATTAGCAAATAAATCTATAAAGTTCAAGGACAATGACCTTATGTTTCAAGGTCGGTGACCTCGAGGTCAATGAACGATGACCGATGTCACTTGATTTTTCTGGGGAAAATGAGCGAAAGTTCAAGTTCAAGGTCAAGGTCGATGACCTCGAGGTCAATAAACTTTCTCTACATCTGACGTCAAAAAATCGGACAAATCTGTCGATTTCCCGCCCTGATACTCCCACATCCCCACGTGTCCCAAATGCTTGACACGGCGATTTAAAATATTATACTCATCCGTGAGATCCAAATTTACGCACATCTATTTGTTGAGCATTCTGGAGTTTTTTTTAATTAAACACTGTAAATCTTTTAATTATTGTTTTGTTTTACTCAGACCCACAACAAGCGTTATAAGAATTTCGAAACCCCGACCTTTTTTGCTGGTAGTACGCTCACTTTTAAAATGAGTTCGGCAATTAGCGAAGCGGCCAATTTGCATGGGTATACTATAATTAGTATTGCTATAAACAAAGTTATATAGCGCCCTCAGACCAGGTTTTTTAATTAAGTTGGGTTTTACACAGCATTATATCACAAATTTATCACCGCTGCCCGATAGATTGTTACTTACATTTGACTCTGAGGGTGGGTACTTAGATGTTTTTAAGTTTGATGTATTTCCGCTTGACTTTAGAACTTTAAAGTAGGCTTTACATTTTGCTTTAGGGAGCAGGACATTGTCAACGCTCTGTTGGCTGCAGCACCACTGACTGATCTGTTTGGTGATGTATTTAGGCATATTGTGCGAGAATGTGGTAGTTTCTGCGAGATGAATGTGTGAAAGTGTTGTCCTTGGATTTATTTTTACATTGACATTTAATTGATTTTTTCTATAACCTTCAGTTCACTTCAGTTTAGTTATTGCATTCCATACATAATATAGGTGGAGATTAACCTTGACATATTACTGAATTTAATGAATGGAATTGAAACTTGAAATGTTATGTTATAGTTGTAAAAGGCAAGTATTTAATCGCACATCAAAAATAATGATTTGCACATCAAAAAAGAATCAGCAAAAACACTTTTAATGTTTTAATTTAAATATTTTATGTGTACTCAAGTTTATATTTTAAGTATTTTTTGTTGTTTTTGCATGTTCAACCTAACACGAAGGATAAAGGGGGCTTCGCTTCGCTCACCCCTTTACCCTTCACCTAAATAAAAATTACAATTGATATGATTGCGCTAGGCTAAGCTAAATACACTGTTATTTTAAAACCACAAAAAGGAGATGTATTTGTATTTTTTCGGTACTGATTTTTGAACCATAATTATATGCGGTTTTTCTGGCAGGGAAACGAGTATAAATAAAGCCTACGCAATTATTTATTTTATTAAAACCGCCATTCTTTATTAATGTTGAAAAAATGATTTGTATGGGTAGGATTTATAACCTGCATCCTTTGCTTAACTTTGCAGCAACAAAAAAACTGTCATTCAATCAGTTGTCATTTTTGACACTTTCCCCATGTTCCGAATCACACCATAATCGATTACAGCGTCTACGATGCCATCGTTTTGTATCGCCAAAGCTAAATCGGAACGGCTTCGTAGATGATTGTGGCGTGACTCGGAACAGGGGGTTGTTGACATTGACGTGACAGAACAGTGTTGCCATAATAAATTATTGTTCTGGGTGGCAGTTTTATTTAATATAATAATTATTTTAAAATCACAGTAATAAAAAAACGGCGGTTTTAAAAAATGATCACGATATGTATTTAGAACCTTTAAATTATATTCTTTCATATAAATACGGTTTTAACTTGGTTCATGACTATTTCGAATAAAGTACCAACTCTCTTGGAAAAAGTACACATCTCCTTTATTTAAAATTTTGCCGATATATCGATAAATCGATATTTTTTTCCGCGATATATCAATGCCGATATTGATATTTTTTTAAATATCGATGTATCGATATATCGATATTTTTTTTCACTTTCGACATCCCTAACATAACTGAATTCCAGTGTTGCCACCCTCTGATTTTGATTTTCCTCGGACTCCTCGTGAATTTTCCCTAAATTAGGCACTTCTCAAATAAAAATCCCCTAATAATTTATTCTAAAAAAATGAGAAATATCCAGGATTTACAGGAATACTGATAAATAAAACGGAGCTGTCCACTGTTCGATACCACGATTTATTTACGACTACCTTACACCTCCACCCTTAATTAACACAATATATTTTACTTAATAAAGACGCAAAGAAAATAGTAATGAAAAAAAAATAAAAAACTAATTACAAAAGTAACTATGAACCTAACTGATATTTATTCTTATAACTACTTATTCTATTTGAAACCTCACAACTGGTTTGCGAGTGCGTTTGGGACGGCTCTCAGGCGGCGGCGACGGCTGAGGTTGAGGAGCTGTAATCGCGGCCGGTGAAGCGAGCGGGGGCGCTGGTGTCGGGGTTGTAAACACCTCGTCATCGATCCTATTTTGGCTCTGATCTGTGTCCTGCTTAATACAGGGAGTGCTGGTGAGCTCCATAGTTCGATTTGATTGATCTGTGCCCCTCGTTGGAGACAAAAGCTCTGGGTCCCCGTCGCTGTCGGGGCAAGGAACATCAGACATGCGCGATCTACGTCTCAACTGATCAGTGTGTTTGGTAGTTTGTCGACCGTTACCGTCCACGATGAGATACCTTCGTGTATCGTTCCTTTCTTTAATTACCCCTTGACGCCATTTGTTTTGATCCCTATATATAGTCCCTAAACCACACTTGTTTGTCCGGTTGTAACTCCCGTAGCTTACCCCCCGCGTACTCGACCTGTCGCTGTTGTGCGTCGTGCACTCGCGCCTTCACCGCTCGGTCCACGCGTATTAAGTCCAACCGGGATCGTAACACTCGTTTTTGTAATAGCATCGCTGGTGTTTCGCCGGTGCTACTGTGGGGTGTGTTTCTGTAGGCTAATAAAAATGTTTGTAAAGCTGTATCTATATCAACCTTATCGAACATCGCTTTTTAGGGTTCCGTAACGGGTAAGAATGGAACCCTATTACTAAGACTTCGCTGTCCGTCCGTCTGTCACCAGGCTGTATCTCAAGAACCTAGCTAGCTAGAGAGTTGAAATTTTCACATATGTATTTCTGTTGCCGCTATAACAACAAATACTAAAAAACAGGATAAAAGAAATATTTAAGGGGGCTCCCATACAACAATTCTTTCAATACCACATACAAACTTATGGATGCACCTGGTTACGTACATGGAGTGTGAAAGTAACCACACCAATAACTTTGTAAACAATATTTTGCTGTGTAAAATCCAAACTATTCACTCCACACCATCGCTTCCATTGAACGGTGGTACGGAACCCTTCGTGCGCGATTTAGACTCGCACTTGACCGGTTTTTTTAATAGCCCGCTTGCACGTTTTCACTGCGTTCTCTGCCGCCCCGTTAGATGCCGGATGATATGTTGGTGAAAACATCTGCTTGATTCCGTTATTATCGAGAAAGTCCATAGGGACTTTCTCGATACTTTCTATACTCTTTGCTTGTAAAGGGGGGGCCTTGGTCTGAAACGGTCTCTAATGGTAATCCGAACCTAGCAATAATGACCGTAATACTCTGATTACCATTGTTGCGTTAGTGCGTTGCATCTCGAATATTTCTAGCCATTTAGAACTGGCATCAACAATGACCAAAAATGACCTCCCACTTATCGGCCCTAAGAAGTTGATGTGAAGTCTACTCCATACCTGTGGTATGTAAGGCCATGGTTGTGGCGGCAAGCGCGTCGGTGCTGCCATCTGCACCGCACACGTTTCGCATTGTTTGCACATAGACTCAATGTCTGTGTCCATATTGGGCCACCAAACATATTGTTTCATAATTATTTACTGAACACAGTTATTTAAAAAATATACATTAAGAGAAAACATATGTACAAAGGCGAGCTTATCTCTAAAAAGAGATTTCTTCCAGCAAACCAAGGCACGACAGGAAATTTTATCAATAAAGGGTAGGCAGTGCACAATATCTAAACAATAATAAAATACATATAAGTAAATTCATCGGTAAATACCCGAGCTCGATGCGAGCTCTGGAAAATTCCAGAAAACAATAGAACAGCTATTCGAAGATTTGCATTACGTAGGTGTTTTCTTGGACGACATTATCATTACGGGAAGGAATACCGAGGAACACATGCAAAACTTGGGAGAGGTATTTAGGAGATTACAGAGTTACGGTCTGAGAGTAAAAAAAGAGAAATGCGGTTTTTTTGCGAAATCAGTATCATACCTAGGCTATACAATAAGTGAAAACGGTGTTCACACTTGTCCAGATAAAATACACGCGATATCAGACACCCCAGCACCCACCAATATCTCAGAATTACGAGGCTTCCTGCATGGGCATGGTAATGTACTACGCCAAGTTCGTGAAGAACATCAGTTTCATTCTTGCGCCGTTGTACAATTTACTCAAAACAGGAGTGGAGTTTAAGTGGGGCGCGCATTGTCAATCAGCATTTGAGGAAGTAAAACGATTATTAGGTTCAAGCAAAGTATTAACTCACTACTCGTTAGACTTACCGTTAATATTGACAACAGACGCGAGCAGCGTAGGGGTAGGAGCGGTGATCTCGCACACGACAGCGAAGGGCGAGCGACCAGTCGCATACGCATCACGCTCACTCACCAAGGCAGAACGTGACTACTCACAGATCGAGAGGGAAGGGATCGAGGGAGGCTATCATCTACGGAGTCAGAAAGTTTCACCAATATTTGTACGGTAAGAAATTCACACTCAAAACTGATCACAAGCCACTCACCACTATATTCGGCAATAAAGTAAGCGATAAAGGCAGCGAGCCGAATGGAGAGATGGGCGATCATATTGTCAGGCTACAATTATGATATTGAGTATGTACCGTCTCAGCGAAGAACTGTGCCGATGCGTTATCGCGCTTACCATCAAGCAGCACACCCCTTGTGTAGCAGAGCGAAGGAGTTGACCTATGTTAACTTTGTATTATTTTTTTTACCGATTAGTCACGAGGAAATTAAGAAATACACGGTTAGAGACGCAGTAAGGTAGTCGTAAATAAATCGTGGTATGGAACAGTGGACAGCACCGTTTTATTTATCAGTATTCCTGTAAATCCTGGATATTTCTCAGTGGCGACGAGATTTTACGAACCTACGTGTTTAGAACTGCGAGAGATCAATTAAAAATAATGCTGATTGGAAAAATACGCGAGTTTAATGTGGAGTCGGACGATTGGAGGTTATACGTCGAGCGCGTAGAACAGTATTTTATTGTGAACAATATCAAAAGCAGTCTCCAAGTGCCTACCTTAGTGACAGTGATGGGTGCACAAAGCTATGAGTTACTCGTTAATTTGTGTACCCCAGACAAACCAACCACAAAAACATTCAAACAAATAAGTGACATTATGGAACAACATCTCCAACCACGCCCGAGCATACTCGCGGAACGTTATAAATTTCATCAAAGGAAACAAACAGGAAGGGAAATAGCAGCGTTTGTGGCAGATCTGAAGAAGATGTTCAAAACGTGTGACTTCAAAACGTGGCTGCAGGATAGCTTGCGCGATCAGATGGTGTGTGGATTGGCAAGCGAAACGATACGGCAACGATTATTTGCTGAAAAGGACCTCGATTTTGCGTGAGCATACAGCCTAGCAACGAACATGGAGGCGGCAGAGAAGGACGCAGCATTGGTGGAATGCAAGGATGGAGCTCAAGGAAGCAGGATCGCATGTACACAAGCTGATTGTCAGGCGATGGCGGGTATGCAGAGATCAGCTGGGGATGACACAAATTGAGGAGAATTACACACTATATAATTTCATGGAATGCGTCCATTGTTTGGGTTTCCATTTCTTCTAACTCTTCAGTGTTTTTTTCCTTAAAATCATAAATCGAGAACGGCACATCACCATACAAAGTTACGTTCGGATACACGCAGTCACGCATTAAATTCTTCTGCGAACTGTAAATCAAAACTTTCTCTAAAAAATCCCCAACATATTTTTTTACCCTCAATATTCCCCTAAATAACTTTATACCCTTAAAAATCCCCTAAACCTTCAAGAATCCCCTAAATCTAGGGGAAAATACCCTAAGGTGGGGACACTGCTGAATTCGTCGAACTTACCTAAACCTCTGAGTGAGACCCCTCTGGCCATGATTTATTGATCCAAAGTAAAAAATAACCTGGCGGTTAAGGGCTTTACAAGGGCCAATGGCGTTGAGAATTAGACAAAGAAAACAAATACCCATCGCATCGCGTCGAAGCAGACTGACGCATGCTCCCGCGCAGAGCCCCGCGGGGCAGCCCGAGCTCCGAGACCAAGAAAATTATAGAAAATATTACTAAACTCCTGTAAAAATAACATTAAAAATAAAATAAAAGAACTAAAAAAAATCCCTTTTTTACTTATTTTCGCGTGTAAGTTTCATATAGGAAACTGATTTCGTCTCCGAGCGCTTGTTCATTTAGTTGAATAATAATGCATTGCGAAAAATATTTTTAAGTATTAAATATAACAGATATCCTGTAATTTTAAAAGTCCATTCTTATCTCTAATAGACCTTTTATAACATATATTTATCCTACATTTTTATGTTGTCTAGTTTAGCCTAGAATTGAAGCTAAAGATGCATTTGTTTGTTCGCGCCCCCTGGCGCTGGCCTTATTTAATCCTTTAAGAAAAAATCTCTTGCACACAGCAAAAAAAACTTAGTGTTACATTTGACTGACGATTGATTGATTTAATTTAACTGTTAGTAGCTATTTAGCTATGGACGGAGAAAGTATGTAAGTGGGTGTATTGAATGTAAACACTGTAATTCCATTATTCAAAGGAAACTGATGATACGTACAAAAAGCGAATGGAAGAGATATTTAGTTACTAAAATCTAAAGACTTGAATTTAAAATATAAAAAAAATGTTACCCAACAAGATTATTGTGAAATATATCCTTCGTATTAGGTTGAACATGTAAGAACAACAAAAATACTTCACCTAAGCTACCGCAGTGTTTTGCCCTGATATTAGAAATAGCTTTCTCATCTGAATAAAATTACCCCGCCCCGCTCCCCGCAGTCGCACGAATACTTCGTTTTCAACATTAGCTAACTAATGTCCAACATTAACCGAAACGCATCGGCTAATGTGCAGTCTAGCCGATTAAAGATGACATCCGTGATCACAAACGAACATGACTTCGGACATTAGCCGAGGCTCGAAATTAATCTTAAGACTAGCCGGCTAAACTTAAGTTTAGTTTAACACCTAGCTTTAACCGTAACATATTCACAGTAAACAGATTATGTGAAACACATTTTAATGAACAAGTAGTGAACCTAACCGCATCTCGTAAAACATTAAATAAACACTGTCTACCATGTTTGAATTTGCCTAGCCGACCTACAGGAGATAAACAGGTACAGACGGATCTGCAGGTGAATGGTACCAGTTCAACATCAAGTCAAACAGATCCGACGGCAACCCTCCTAAGATATATAATATCACCCAAACAACCGCTTCACTTTCTGCTGATACACCCCGAAAACGAAAACTGAAACAACGCAGAACAGACTTCAACGAAGTCTCAACGAGATTGTATGTTGTGAAATGTACCATAAACTTGAACTAGTTCAAGAGCATAAACTAAAAAGGCTGAGGTGAAACCAGTCACTTCGTTAATTGATGAGTTTATCGCAAATTGAATTTTAGAGATGTTTATCGTCCCACGATCTGTGATCGTCGCCTTCAATAAAACAAGAAACTGCTGTTAACGCTGTCTTATTGTACCTCTCCACGATGTTAATCGTGACGAGGTACAATAAGACAGCGAAGTCCATCAAAACGGTTCTAGAGACTCCATGAACAAGAAATAATTCGTCCTCGAGAACACGTGAAATAATCTCTGCGGTAGCAAGTCTTATAGGAAATAGAAGGCAGTACTTAGAAAAGCAGCAAGTGACGACGAACAAAAAGGTGTTCTGCTTCCGAGATGGCGGTAAAGGTCCTACCAAGTCTTCATTAATCATTTGAAAGGGTCTGCAGCATTTCTTAGGTCGTCCCATTGTTTCCAAAGTGGAATAATTCGCATGTTTGTAAGATATACACACATCACACTCAGCCACGAAGTTTGTCACGTCATGATGCATATCGGTCCAGAAATACCTGAGGCATAGGCGTTTCTACGTTTTTAGTAAGCCGAAATGACCAGCAGTAGGGCAAGAATGATTTTTCTCAATTATCTTGACTCTGTTTTCAAGAGTAATTACTTCCTTCCATTCAAATTCTCTTGTTAAGGATTCAACGATTTCTTAAAACGGAAAAGTGTACTTTCATTCATTCATTCATTCATGACTTTATGAAGTCCAAAAATGATGCAGGCTTATTCAAACAACCATGATAGATGTTTAAGTACCAAGGGTCAGTAGTATTATGGACAGTATTGGTAGAGCAAATCAAAGCTGATACAGATATACGTGAAATACTATCTGGGACAACATTAGCAGAACCTTGACGATGACGAAAGTCGCAATCGAAAGCGGATAGTCTTACATTCCATCTCGCTAAGCGCCCCGTAGGGTTGTTTATGTTTATGAACCACTTTAACGCTGCATGGTCCGTTCCGTATAGATAATAAACTTTCGGCCGTTTTCGAGGTAGCAGCGCCAGTGTTCAACCGCTGTTATTACTGCAAACGTTTCACGCCCGGTTGCGCTGTAATTTTGTTCATGTTTTGATAAGAATATACTCATGTATGCTATGACTCTCTCAACACCCTCCGAAGACCCACCACCCTGCGTCAGAACTGCACCGATACCTACGTCAGACGCATCAGTGTGCACTTCGAAGGATTTTGAGTAGTCAGGGCTAGATAAGACCGGAGTAAAAACAAGACATTTCTTTAAAACTTTAAACGCCTCATCAGCTTCTGCAGACCATTTAAAAGGAGGAGCCTTTTTAGCTTGTGACGTTAATTTGTTTAAAGGAGAAGCCAAAAAGCTGAAATTTGGTATAAATCTACGATACCAAGTGCCGTGCCTAGAAACCTACGAACTTCCTTGCGATTTTTAGGGGTGGGATAGTTCACGATGGCTTCTACCTTCTCCGGATCAGCAAGTAAACCATTGACGTCAACAACATATCCCAGATATTTAAATTTACTTCCGAAGAACTGACTCTTTGAGTAATTAATAATGTAATTAGACTAATTAGCAAGGTCCGGCCTAAGCCACGTTCCTCATAGGATAGGTATGTTCCGAAATTGAGAAATAATATGGTCAGCTATAGTCTTCCGGTCTTCAGATAAGTGTTCGTAACTGCATAGGTTTGCATCAGTATTAGTCCAAGCGGTGAGGATTTTGTTGTATGCAAACTTCCGATAAATTCCTCTGCCTCTGAAATTTGGCATCTGATAAAGTCAAGTAATACAGATTACAGATGTACAATAATCCAACAAAATTTGCTACGAGAAGTTAGGTATTTTTACCTAAACAGGAAAATCGCTAATAACTCTCTGTGAATAATTTCTCAGTCTGAAATATTTTCTGTATATGTACGTTTGTACTATTAAGGTATGTTTAAGAATCCAACATATTTTCGATTTCAGTGATACCTAAAATTAACTTTTTTATATTTTTCACTCTATCTTCTACTGAAAAATTACTCCGTCAATTTTATTTTTTAATATGTTTTTATATCCTTAAATACATAACTTCGTTCAGTAATCCAATAGATTTTCCTTTACATTGTTTTATCGTTTTTGCTTAAATGCTTAGCGTGAAAAATTGCTCCGTCCATTTTTATACCTTTATTAGTTGAGTCGCTGTATTTTAATAGATTTTTCATTTATCCAACAACTTTTCTAACGGTCATATACTTTTTAGGATATGTTCGCTGATTTAGATGGAGACACATACCAAGCGACATTACGTTCCAAGAAAGCACACGCCGCCACCGCCACCGCCGCCACACGCACTCATTAACGAAACGGATGCCAGAACAGGGACAGGGTTGCCTCGGCCGGCTGCGCTCGTGTTAATTAGTATAATAAATTAATAATAATGTTTAAAAATATACCTAATGAATTCAGTTAGGAAAAAAAGTTTCGTTCAAAGGTGTCCGAACAGTTTAAAATACCTATATAGGTTAGGTCTTAGATAGAGAATATTCGTGTTGCTTCGTAAGTATACTCAGTACCTAACTACTACGTAATAATAATAATATAGCAAAATGCGAGTATTTACGATATTTCAGTAATTTATTTTATTACCTACAAAGGGTTTGTATAATTGACTAACTTATTTCCACTATTAATTGAATCATTCTCTATCACATTCTCTGTCTTTTTTCTATTTATAGGGTAAATGTACCAGTTGGTGACAAACTACAAAACAAATTTGAATCATCTGCTTACGCGATGAGTGAAAGACAACTACAAATACACAATTTTAAATACAAAGAGAATACTGTGGCTGCGCATGTATAATCCTCCTACCTACCCATTATACCTGCTTATTAAAAGTAGTTTGCACTTACGTACCTATTTACGATATTTCAACAAATAGGTACATTGGAAAATTATTTATCTTTTTCTATTTATGGGGTAAATGTACCAGTTGTTGGTACTTTACTACAAAAACAAAGAGTCATCTGATAAACTGGAGAGGTAAGAATATAAACGTAGAAATAGTAGGATTTGTATAGGAAAGCATGATAAATTTTAATTCATTCAGTATGAATAACCGCATTATCTTAAATTTTTTAATTTACATGTTAAATTTCTGTGATGACACTGATTCAAAAATTTATCACACTCTGGAATTCTAAGTTAAAACTAATTGTTTATATGAAATGAGGCTTACAAAGTTCATCCAAAAACCAATTATCTCGATAAATAAATTACAATTAAATCAAATGTCCTGTTTTATTATAGGGTGCCCATTACACCGAAACAAATTATTGTCTTGCAGTGGCTGGAGAAATAGCCAATGACATGACTTACTCACACATAGATAATAATGCCATGAAGTAAGTCCGATATTGATAATAATTATTATTGTTTCTTGTGACCTCATATGTTTTTTTCAATTCTATATCTGCGAACATTATGCATAGTAAACACATACATACATTGGTGATTGGTGGATATAATTATTCTCCTAGTACTTGCGGGTGGTCGTACGATGTACGCCGATGTACGGAAGATCTTCAAAATCGGCTCCGCGTCATGGTGTCTACCTACTGTTTGCGAAAACTTTAACACCTAATCCTATGCTGTTAAAACAAAATAGAATCTACACCTTGGTAAAAAGTGATAGGTAATGAAAAATCCAAATTAAGAATAAAAAGATGCCCGCCAAACAAAATTCTACTGACAATATCTCAAAAGGCAATACAAGGGTATACGAAAAACATACCGAATTTTTCAACAATATAATCAAAGAGCACGCGTCGCGGGCTGCTCTAAGAGACCACTCATAAGGCACCCTCCAGTTTATTTTAAAATATTAAGAAAAATATTTTGCTAATATAAATCTTGTATTTTTTTCAATTTAAACTTCCGTTATACAGAAATTACAAAGGCTTGCTACTGATACAAGGACACCAGATAATCCCAATGTAAGTAGTAAAATTATGAATTTATCAACGATACGGAACAAAATCTTTAGATAAATAGGATAATACGTTTATTTGAGATAACGTCATAATTTGTTTTTTTTAATTTTAGCACTCTACACATCCTTTGCTAGCTCATTCAGATTCAGATGAAGATTATTATAAGACATCGTAATAAAAGGAAATAGAGTTGTAGGTTTCATATATTTATTTGAACAGTTGCAAGAAATATCACACCATAACTCTCCATTAGATTGTAACTTTAATTATTTAAAATTTGTTGGAGAAAAGAGGAAGGGATTTGTGTCAAAGATCAAGTTAGTTTCCAAAATATGCGAAGCTAAACTGAGCTTAAATAATTGAAAAAAATCAAACGTTAAAAAAAAACTTGATCTCAACGAAAATGTGGTAAGCAGTTCAATGTCTATAGGTTACAAGGGCTTAGAGCAAGTGTCTGCTTCACTTGAAATACCTTCTATGTCTGATCATTATAATGCCAAATGTCATGCAAGTGTGAACTATGGGAAACCGCCAAAGAAAAATCTATGGAAGAAGAAGCAAAAGAACACGATTTAGCTGTTCGAGATGGTAATGTTAATGCAGATGGAGTACCTATGATTGCCGTGGTTGCTGATGGATGTTGGTCAAAAAGGTCATTCAAAAAAAATAATAACCCTTTGTCGGGTGCTGCGGTAATAATAGGTTACAAAACAAAAAAGTTCTTTACATGGCTGTTAAAAACAAGTATTGTATGATTTGTGCACGGGCAGAGAATAAAAAAATGTTCCTCCTAAAAATTCTAGCTCCTGATCACACGTGTTATAAAAATAAAAAAAGGATGCTCAAGTGGTATGGAATCCGTTGCAATATTCGAAAGCTTTAAGCATTCGTTACCAAATCAGGGTTTGATTTACTCAAAGTTAATTGCTGATGGGGACTCCAGTACATATAAAAGCATATTAGGAGCAAAACCTTATGGAAACTTGTTGATGGACAAAATTGAATGTACTAATCACCTATTGAGAAACTTTTGCACGAAACTTGAAGAGTTAACCAAGAAAACTTGCTATCCTATTAAATATCGCAAACTTCTTACAAAATGCTTACTTACTATACTGCGCTTAGATCAGTTAAATCGGCTGTCAAATAAATCAATTTAGATAGATTAGCGATAGTAACCGGGCGGGACCTATAGCTTAATGTGGCATCCGAAAAACTGAACGTCCGATGATGTACTTAAGAAAAATGTATTATCTCATTGGTACATTGCCAGGATTCGAACCTGCATCTCTTGAGTGAAAAGCAAGCGTGAAACCTGTCAGAACACGGAGATCTTAAGCAGAATAAATAATTTTTATTTGCAAATAAAGGGTCGACCACTGGGACTCTTACCTTATTTAGCCTTTATGTTCTTTTACGCTATTGAGTTCACTTTACTGACTTTCTATTGTAATAAGAATATTATCATTAAAGGTAATTAGGTATTATTCAATTACAATTATACTTAACAAGTCAATTCGGTAGACAGAGGCGCCCTGCTATCCCAAATTAAAGAGCATACACCATCTATCTACAATTACATGTGGCAATGTTACAGTAAACATTCTAAATTAGTCTTCAGGGACCATCTTATAAATTCTGCCGTCGGCTGTCAGCAGGGCGACCCACTCGGACCGGCAATATTCAGTTTGGCTATCCATCCGATCATTACCAGCCTAAATTCCAAATTCAACATTTGGTACCTAGACGACGGGACCATAGGAGGCAAAGTCGAAGACGTATTACAAGATTTAGAACACCTAACATCAGAATTAAAAAAAATAGGCCTAGAATTCAATTTCTCGAAATGCGAATTGTTCATATCCGATAATATTACCCTCTCGGAAAAGACTGAGATCATCTTTAAATTCAACTCAGCTGCCCCTAACATTAAAATTCTAGACAAAGACTCACTTCGCCTCCTAGGGGCCCCCGTTCTAGAGGACGGGATCCCCAGCTTCGTGGATGAACAAATCTCTAAATTCAATCAAAATTCCATCAAACTGACTGACCTAAATCCCCACATGGCCCTGTCTATCATACGGTTTTGCCTTTTTGTACCCAAATTTACCTACCTCCTTCGATGCTCTCCTCTTTGGAAATACCCTCCCATTCTCAACCTTTTAGACGATATTACCAAAAGTACATTAAGCAAAATTTTAAACATTAATCTCGACGAACGAAGCTGGACCCAATCCGCCCTTCCAATCAGACACGGTGGCTTGGGGATCCGGAAAATCTCAGATGTGGCGCTCCCGGCCTTCCTGTCTTCAACCCATAGCTCACGTGATCTCTATGGTAAAATTATAAACCCATCACTCGGTGATGTGGAGGTCACGTGTCTGGTCGAGGCCAGGAATGCCTGGACGCAAGCCTGTCCGATGCAAAATTTTCCAACAAATTTGAACTCTCAACGGCTATGGGACGAGCCGCTATGCATTAAAACCCGCGAAGATCTGGTAAAAACGGCTAGTGGTCCAGCAGTGCGCGCTCGTCTCCTAGCTACCAGGGAGAAGGAGTCAGGACACTGGCTGCGCGCAATCCCATCAACGCACATTGGCACCCTGCTTGACCGTACCACCCTTACCCTCGCCGTTTGCCTGCGACTCGGCGTAAAGACAAACGAAATCCATCGGTGCCGCTGCGGTGCTAGGGTGGACCAACTAGGTCACCACGGCCTCTCCTGCCAACGCAGCGCCGGTCGGTGGTCCCGTCATGCCAATCTTAATGACGTCATCCGTCGGGCCCTTGCCAGCTGTGGCGTGCCAGCAATACTTGAACCCAATGGACTGGCACGCGACGATGGCAAGAGGCCAGACGGAATGACGCTCATTCCCTGGCAGAGCGGGAGGTCGCTAGTATGGGACGCGACCTGCGTAGATACGCTGGCACCGTGTCACCTTTCGGCAACCTCAGCCACAGCCGGCGCTGCGGCGGCAGCAGCAGAGTGTCTCAAAACCCGCAAATACGCCGCTCTCGGCGACGACTATTTGTTTATTCCGTTCGGCTTTGAGACCCTTGGGCCGTGGGGCCCTGACGCTCGAAGAGTCCTCAAAGACATCTCTAAGAGGCTCGTCGAAGCGTCAGGGGACCGCAGAGCTGGCGCCTACCTCGCTCAACGCATCAGTATTGCGATACAGCGAGGTAACAGTGCCAGCGTCTTGGGCACCCTCCCGCCCGGCAGTGAACTCAGGGAAATTTTTAATTTAGTTTAGTGCAGTTATAGTTTAGTTTTAGTTTTAAAGATCACATTTAAACCAAGTTGGATAAATCCAAATATTATACTTAATAATTATTTTTATTAATAAATTGATCATAGATACCTACTTAGTAAATTCAACGGCAAATTATGAATAAAAGGATTGTGATTTTTTTTTTATTCACTTCCACAAGAACAATTACAATTTTACATTTTCAAGATACCCCTCGCAAACCGTCAGGTTTATATGGGGGTAGCTAAATCGCTATAAACACAGATAACACAAAAATAAAAATAACACTTATATAGATAGTAGCCATGCGACAATGGATCCTAATACTGAGTACCAAGATTCATCCTCGCAATACCCCTTTCTAGTTCCTTACATTACTCTCATATATGTACATAAACTTTATCAACCGACATTTAGGTAGTGTTGTTTTAGGATCTGTTTAACTTTATTTTTATTGATATCTAGACTATCTAGCACTTCTGTAGGTAACTCGTTTAGTGACTTTGATAACGTATATTCCCCTGTTCTTTTTTCATAATAGTTATTATAATGCGGTAGCACGTACCTTGTGAGGTAACTCAGTTTTCGTAACTGTGCAGGCCGACTTCTGCGTTTTAATCTATTTTCATTACAAAATTCTTCAAAAATGGTTGCTATTTTAATTTTATTGTAGACACTAATTACTTTACAATAATGAAATAAGCCTGCATCGTCACCTTCATACTGAATTTTGATTCGTGAAGGAACAATTAATTTTAATAATCTAAGTTGGATATTATACATTAGCTGAATATTAGATGTAAAGGTTCGCCCATAACTACTTATACCATATCCGATCAATGAATCAGCAAGTGACATGTACATCATTCTTATTATCTGATACGGCAGCTTGTATTTTAAAAGTTTACATGTTATTGTTCTTAATTTGTTACAAATATGGTTTATATGCGGTTTCCAGCTAAATTTTTTGTCAATAATAAGACCTAGGTACATATGTTGCGGTACAAGTTCTAAGTTGTTACATTTACAATGAATGTGATTGTCATGGAAACACTGATGCTCATGGGCTACTACGTATGGCGTAACATGTGATTTAAGGTAAGGAGAATGAATGTGAACAATTTTTGTTTTTTGCGCATTTAATACGAGACTAATGTCGTGTGCCCACTTGCATAATGAGTTAAAGTTGTTCTGCATGACCTTTTGCGCTTGTAAAATGTCACTATCAGCCACTAGCAGGCAGGTATCATCTGCAAACTGATAAACCGAGCCCTGTTGGAAGATATTACACATATCGTTTACGTAAAGTAGGTACTCTGTAGGGCCGATAATTGATCCTTGGGCCGTGCCCTCTTCGGTCGGTGTCATCTGGCTATACTGACCAGCTATCTTTACGGTTGTGTACCTGTTGGTATGATAATCTTTTATCCATTGTAGTAGAGGGCCCTGTATACCATTCTGCTCCAGCTTCATGTACAGTGTATGATAATCCAAAGTTTCGAATGCCTTACTAAAGTCTATAAAAACGGCCAGGACATGTTTTCTAGCATTAAGGTGGCAATTTACTTCGTTGGTAAACTTATGTAATAATTCAGTGGTACTTCGTTTCTTTTGAAAACCATATTGTTTATCGTTGATAATCATATTTTTTCTCAGGAATGAATTAATCTGTTTACCAAAGTATTTTTCAATTATTTTGTCAATACAAGATAATATCGTGATAGGCCTATAGTTGTTAGTATCTGAGTGGCTTCCTTTTTTATATATTGGCCTTATGGTACCTATCTTTAACTTATCAGGGTATAAAGAAGTTGCGATACAGATATTAATCAAGTGCGTAATAATTGGTGTTAATTTTGCATTTATACATTTTAGGTCACTTATTCGAATGTGATCAATGCCTGGGCTTTTATTTATATTCATGTGTTTGATTATGGTAGAAATTATACTTTCATGGGCTTTTTTTAATCTCATTGAAACATTTGGTTGTCTAGCGTAGTCTTCCGGGATTAATAAGGGTACATCACACTTAGAACATATATTTTTAACATTATTATGAAAGTCACTGGCGAATTTATTTGTTAGGATATCTGGATCTGTTTTAAAACATTTTAATATTATATCGTCTATTGATTTAGTAATTTTACCGCTAAGCCTATTGACAATTTCCCATATTTTTTTTGGGTTACGAAAATTTGTAGTCAGTTCCTTCTTAATATAATTATTTTTTACCGATATATAAGGCTAAAAAATAAAAGGCCTCGCGAGTGAAGGCGCACGGCTCGTCACACGCGGCGTACGGCTCTAAAGTCTAACTTTTTATCAGCTGCAGTAAACTGACGTTTCTAAATGTCATTCCCTAAAATAATGTTGACAGCCTAATCTCAATAGGGATATGATTCAGTTCACAGATCTAATCGTTCCATAACTGACTCATAATTATCATTCTCAATTCTATTTATTATTCATGTAAACAAAAGGTTGTATAAACGTTGATCCTTTTACACATATACAAGTTATCGCTCAAGAAAACGCTAGTTGAGTGCACGAATAACTTTGCTTTGCCCACTGAGCGTTGGTTTTGTTAACATTATTGTTAAATTTGTGTTTTTCATTACCTGTTTCGTTAATCGTGGAAGGAATCAACAAAGTGACACCGGCTAAGTGGAGTGACTGTGTGTCTCACTCTATAAAAGAGGAAGACAAAATGTGCAACCTCGATCATATTATAGATTTGTCATTAGTGTGACCGAAAGTAATAGCGACAGTGATTCCGAAAAATATTAATTAAATAACATTATTATGACGTTTTTGTTTCATTTTGAATGTACCTATATATATGCGACGCACGTGTGGAGTGAAAGTCCGAGACAACACGGTGTTTCCTTTGTTCTTTACAGTTCCCTATCATCACTAGGATAGTAAAATAGTGAACATCGCACTCCCTATACTTCCACTATAAAAGATCAATCCTCTACTACAGTAATAATAATAGAAAAATCGGTTCGGCAGCAAGTACCGTACAAGCAACTTCTCTTGAGAAGAATTCTTTTTTTTAATGTTTCGATACCTAGAAAATCATTTGAGAATTATTACTGGAATATCTAGCGACGTTCCTACCTATCCCACCTCTCCGATCCCTACCTGTCCTTAATGCGATGAACGCTTTATAATATCTACACAATAATTAATAAATTTTATCGAATTTAAAGAATTTTCACGAAAAAGATGACGTCATAGTGGGTCCGCCATTTTGAATTTTAAAAAACTGATGAAAGATTCGAAACCAGCACCCTCAAAAACCCACATCTACCCCTCAATACTTGGAATTACATACAAAATTAACGTTGCGTGTTCAAAAAAGTCAGTTTTTTACAAATAAAAAACGAACCGCTGGACCGATTTTTTCTAGACTCCTTTCAGATCTAAGTCATGACGTGGCGTATCGATTGATATGGTCATCAAAGCGATTCGGTCCAGTAGTTATTGAGAAAACGAATTCCATAATTTTGATCACGTACATACGTACGTACACACACACACACACACACACACACACACAGACATCACTCTAAAAATGATTGCAAATGATTCTCCAGGTCTTAAAACGTAAAGAAAACACAAAATTACCTATTTCAATTTTCAGACCTATTATAATAACTTCTCAAGAGAAGTTAATAAAAAATACATTACAACTTAATATTAAATCTCAAAAACAAAACCATACTGATCATTTATTTATTGAATTATTCACTCACTCATTTAGCTACATCCCTATTTATTTTTCTTAAAAAAACGGCAACCCACAAAACGTCATTTTACTGCAGCTGATAAAATGTTAGACTGTAGCTAGCCGCTCGCTCTGGCCTACCTAAAATACCTAAAATCGTTTAGTGCTAGAAACTCGGTGCGCCCTTAAGAGTTAGACATAGACAGCTATAGTGCCTATCAATCTAATCAACTAGGTATATATGATACACTATTATTTTTAATTGGTTCATTTTTATTTCCATATAACAAAACATCATTTCTTTTTAATTTTTCGATGTTTCGACATAATGTGTCGCGCGCGTAATAGCGCGATGTAGACCTCTGTCCCACACTTTCCTGCGACAAAACAGTTACTGCGAAAATTATAAAAGCAGCCTTTCCGTAACAAAATCATCTTAAATTACTCTCACGCACTGTTTTGCTGTACAAATATACCATCATAATATTTATAAATGGGTGTATAATACTGCAAGACTTTGGTATAGGCATATTATAGTATCTGTGGTAGTAAAATTTAAAAAAAGTGCTCAATTACACCCAGTCCGATTCAACAATCGGCCGCGGGCAACCACAAAACCCTTATACGGATCAGCAAGCGTGTTCCTGTCTCAAGAGTTAAAACATTAATTCAATTAATTATTTTTAATTACTGTCATATCCTAAAAAGTATATGACCGTTGGAAAAGTTGTTGGATTATTGAAAAATCTATTAAAATATGGCGACTCATAACTAATAAAGGTATAAAAATGGAAGGAGCAATTTTTCACACTTAGTATTTAAGCAAAAATAATAAAACAATGTTTAAAAAGGAAAGTCTATGGGATTACTGAACGAAATTATGTATTTTAGGATATAAAAACAGATTAAAAAATAAAAATTGACGGAGTAATTTTTCAATAGAAGATAGAGTGAAAAATATTAAAAAGTTAATTTTAGGTATCACGGAAATCGAAAAAATTTTGAATTCTTAAACATACCTATTCTAAATAGTATAGACTTAAGTATACAGAAAGTATTTCAGACTGAGGAAATATTCACAGAGAGTTATACACGATTTTCATGTTTAGGTGAAAATACCTAACTTGTTGTAGCAAAATTTATTGGATTATTGTGAATCTATAATCTATATCACCTAACTTCATCACATGCCAAGTTTCAAAGACGGAGGAATTTTTCGGGTTACATATGCTCCGTTTATCGGACTATATCAGTATTTAGATCAGCAAGCGCAACTTCAGCATCCGACTGCATAGCAACCAAAATTAAAGGTTTTGGGAATAGACGAAACTGTTTCCGAAAGTCCATACCGAGAATTATTGTAAGTATTTTTTATTTTAGGGACTACGTATATTTCAAGTATGTGTGATTGGCTTAAAAACTTTACGGTTAGATATATAACCCCAATACTTTTTAACCTTTGACCGCCAGCAGCTACAACTTGTAGTAGTTGATTTTGTTGTAGTACAAAACCCCTTCGTTGAAAAGTATTTATAATTATTGCCACCCAGAATAGAAACGGTAGAGCAAGTATCCAACAATCCGAGTAGTTTTCTGTCATGCAATTCTACAGAAACATGAGGACAAGCGTAATTAGATTCTACATTGTGGATTGAAGAAACAGTGTAGCACGAAAAAATATTCGAGATAAAATTAAGCCAGTCTAGACCATTCAGACTTATCAAATCTAGAAGTAGTAGTAACGTTTTAGTACTTGTCGTCACCACAATCTACACAGCTACTCGTTTTTTGGACTAGGCTCAGCATTGCAAACTGAGCAATCCGGAAATCGCACACCTTTCTTGCCACATTTAAAACATATAAGAAAGTGCGGTTGCCGACATTGTCCAAGAGAATGGGTGTTAACGCGACATCTAGGGCAATAATGTTGTTTAGTATTTGAGTTAGGAGGCACTGTACTTAATGCATTGACATTAACGTTACGTAAGTGCTCAGCATACTGTTTGTAAAAAGTCTTATCTGAGTTCTCGGAAGGCCTATATAGTTTTAAAGGAGATGTATTTTTTCGTTACTGATCTTGGAACCATAATCATATGCGGTTTTTCTGGTAGGGAAACGAATATATATATAAAGCCTACGAAAAAGATAAAGCCTATTTTTTTCATATAAATACGGTTTTAGCTTGGTTCAAGACTATTTCGAATAAAGTACCAACTGTCTAGGAAAAAGTACACATCTCCTTTATGCTGAATAAACTAGATCAACAAGACACATATCTGAGTTCAAGTCTCGCTATGAACCTACGACTTCGCATTAAAGAACGGCGACTATTAGTAGCAGGAGTACTACACTACCTTCATGATTGCGAGAGCTTCTACAGTACTCCCAGAAGACGAAACATTTCCTAAGACTACAAGTAAGCAAATGTGTAGTGCTATTACGAATATGTTGAAACGCCTCAAATATAAAGATAATTCAATTTCACGCAGCACTATCGCCGACACAGGAGCAGAGACAACAACAGCTGTTATATATTTAGATGAAGATGATGAACCCCTGGCTAGTCTCGCGAAAACGTTTAAGCTGACCCTGCAACAAGAATTTGAGAAAGAAATTCAAAAATGCCAAGAACCGAAAAAGAAAGTGTCTTCATCCGTCGAAGTCAATCTTTTGGGATTTGTGACGACGGAGAAGGCAGTTTACAACAGCAAAGGTGAAAGAGGAGTATATCTGACACAGGCTTACACGTGTGTTTTCATTAGCCGGATATTTTTGTTATAAAATAAGAAGTTCACTATCAGACAAAATGCTTGCTTGATAACTTGTTGTTTTTGAGAACTCACCACCACGAAAAACGTACGTTTAAAAAATAAAACTAATTGTTGTTTCTACTAGTAATAGTTGATTTTAGGCATATTTTAAATTGTACGAAATGTTTTTATTTACGTTGATTCAGAGTAAGTTTAATAAATACTTAATTATAAAAAAACTGAGATAGTTAAAAGCAACATAATTATTTATCAATAGTTTTATAGTTATTGAAGATATCCTGTAATTATTGTTTTTAATTGTTGATTTTGCATGCATATTCTAAATTATACGAAGTTTTATTGTCGTTGGTTTTTGTTTTTAGTTAGTTTACTATATAAACAAACACACTGGTTATAGTTTGTGAAGAAAATGTATAACTCCGATATTAATATCGGAATTCCGATATTGAGATCTGATATTGGAATTCAAAATCGGAATTGAAAACCATCCCATGTAACATGCCCTACTTCTCATGTAATAATGAATATAGCACATAAATCCCGTTTCACTGGATGATTGATTCTGGAAAAGGACAGTGTTATTTTAATCTATTATCGTACCTATTATAATCGAACTCGAGATGTTTGGAAAAAATCTCCTGTAACGCAAAGACAAAAAGGCTAAGTATCTACCTACTGCTAATAATGTGAGTTTTTTAATCTATTATCTTTAATATATTTAAATTTAATTAAACTTAAGGAGCAGCAGCACTATAGTAATACTCGTAACTAAATACTAATTTACCCTTCCGAAAAATTCGCAAACAAAATATAGGTCAGGTAAAACCGTGGGAACCATAGGAAAAGTGGGAACAGTAGCTGCGGCAAAATTACGATGGATTTTGTAACATTCACTGAATATCATTATCTTTGAACTCGAGTCAACACCGGGCTATTCTTTTGTAAACAAACATTATTTTTATTAAAGCATTTTTTCTTGCAAATTATAACATTTACAATAAAATGTGTTCTGAGAACATATGATTGCCTTAATGACTATCGATTACCATAAATAAAATAATTTTATGTAACAAAAAACCGCCAAGTGCGAGTCTAACTCGCGCACGAAGGGTTCCGTACTACCGTACAATGGTAGGTATGGTGTGGATTGAATAGTTTGGATTTTACAAAGCGAAATGTTGTTTATAAAGTTATTGGTGTGGCTACTTTTACACTCCATGTACGTAACCAGGTACATTCATAAGTTTGTATGTGGTACCTATTGAAATAATTGTTGTATGGGAGCCCCCTTAAATATTTAATTTATTCTGTTTTTTTAGTATTTGTTGTTATACCGGCAATAGAAAAAATAATCGTCAATAGAAATACATTTCGTAGCAAAAATTATGGAAACATAACCTCAAAAATGAGGTTAAAAAGTTATTGACATCATACGTCATTATTGCAATTATTTATTGAGGAGAAGGCATGGAGCCAGAGCCCCGACTCTGGCTGCGAAACTGCACGGAGTCGTGCCAGCTCGCCCCCCGAACTCCGGTCCAATAACTCGTTTAGCGTGACTCCGCACGATACCTCATCCCAATTTCGCTGTGAGTGCTTGTGCTGGGGCGGAGTGCTACCAGGACACCAATCATGCCATAACCCTAGTGCCTTCACCGCGAAGGAGATACGATAACCATCACCATGGATATTTAAAATAAGAGTGACAAGGTCTCGCACCCCATGCGACGAAGACAAGAAGGCCGGCAGCTCGGTGTCGCGCAACCGTCGAATGCCTAAACCACCGGCAAAGCTGCTTGACACCACTGAGTGGAAGTCATTTCGATATTGATAATCGAATCTAGTATGGTCTTCAGTACGTTATCATACTCATTGGATTCCTCCCAACAAAGCCACATCGGAGCCATACGCAACGTGTATGTAAGCCTGGGAATTGACAGACAACTCCTCAGGATTGTTAGTGCGACGTGGGCTGGGAGTTGTTGTAAGTGCTCCTTGGATGCCAAGATAGCTCTTGTTTTGGCCGATAAGACACCCGGGATACCCTCGGGGAAGACTGGTGCACCCAATAAAGTAAAGTTGGATTTGTCCAGTAACCTTAACCCTGTGACCGGGGAGACCTGGCCAGAACAGGGGTATAATTCGCATTTCTGTGGATTCACTTCCAGCCCCAACCTCGCTAACCCCTCGAAAAGTGCTCTCAGATCCTCTTTCACTACTTCCGGGCTGCCTGGTACCGTCATCGAAATACCATACGTTTAGAGGTGACCGCAAGGTGGAGACTACATTCTGAATTGCAAGGCTAAATATTAAAGGTCCCAAAGGATCACCTTGCTGCGCCAACACCTGAGACTCCACCAACTTGTCTCCTAAAAATAAGTTACTCGATCTGTAATAACATTGGTGTAGAAACGGGTACAATGCAGGAACTTTCTCCTTTATCATGGACAAGTTTGAGTCGCGCTCGACTGCATTAAAAGCGTTGCGAAGATCGACCTTTACTACAATGTTATTTGTATCAGCCTCATACAGGGCAAAGGCCCGAGTAGCATTTATAGCCGCCTCGCAACCCAAGGATACGCCAAAACCCATTTGGCAGGGCTGCAGAAATGAAGCCATCTCCTCTCATACGGCGCGACACCCTAGCTTAGCCACTAAGCGACGGATCACACTGCCTATGGCAATAGGCCGTAAGCCTCTATCCTGTTTTCGAAGGGCACACAATGAGGCACCGTATAAAAAAGGACAAACTTCCCTATTTTCCTCGCCTTTCAGCATAAAATTCGCCAAACTACAAACTGAGGCCAAGAGCTTTCCATTCCACCGTTGTCGCCCGCAGCAGCCGACGTCAGCTCTTAAAGGGCGCTCAATAAATATAAGTAGAATATTTTCGTGCAATTGAGCTATATACAGCAGCGTGATGACGCGCTGCCGTTGTAGACTAGTGCCGTCTCATAGTTGATGAGAGGCATCTCTCTGACAATTGGAATCTGTAGTCCTCAGCAATTAGCTAAACAGCTAATATCGTAGTATTTTCCACCGACTGATCTTATTATTAAGATGACACAAGTCATTGAAGGTACCACCAAAAACATTAGATTGCACTATTGTCTGTAGGAATGGAACACAGGTGAAACTGCTCTTTACCAACTTTTTATTGTATAGTTACAATGTTACATACTGAGTCACAAACTAGCGGTTTATACGTGAAATGTGAAATACAGGGTGTTCGGCAGAACGTTTTTCACAGAAAAATGGGGGGTAGGTGGGGTCATTTGCTATCTCCTCAGCCCAAAAGATTTGGCCTAGGCCCAAATATTTTTTTTATATGATTATTTTTAATTTTTTTAGAATTTTGTCACTTTCATAACTTTAAACTCCTAAGAACTTTTTTTTTATGAGTAGACCTTATTTTGTTTCTTTTTATTATAATCTCAATAATTGGTAGGTCCTGTTAAAATTAATATTTGTTGCAGGTTATTGCTAGAAAGAAAGTAAAAAAAAAACAAACATGAAAAAAGAGTTTTTCTTTTTTTTTAAGCTTGACTTCGTGTTGAATTTAAAAAAAAAACTAAAAGTGATGGAAGACTTCTGATTTTTTTAAAACATTTCTAAAGTGTGAGCTTTCTAGCAGTATGACGTTTGTTTTGATATCTGTGTCCTAACCAGAGTTATTCATTGTTATGTACCTAGACGCACCATTTCAACGAAATTCCACTTATGTGGGAAGTTAAGATTTTACGAAATGGATCAATGCAAACGTGAAAATAATGAAACGATTAATTAAATTTCGTAATCTTTATTTTAAAACATAAGAAAAAAACAACATTTTTAACGTTTAGTGCAAATCTTGTTAAAATTGACGTCCGTTATTCGCTATACAAGCTCTGCATCTGTTTCTAATTTCAACTGTTGTTGTTCGCAGAAGCATTTCCTGTTTCATCGTCTCGAACGCAGCATCAATACGATTTATTAAATCTTCCTGACTGAGAACTTCAGTGGTGTAAACCAAATCCTTGGCTCTTCCCCAGACGTAAAAGTCGAGAGGCGTGATGTCTGGCGATCGAGGGGGCCAGGGAATTGGAGCTGGATGCCGACCAATCCATGCGTTAGGGAAAGCATTATTAAGCCAATCCCTTGCATCTAAGCTCCAATGGGCTGGACAGCCGTCATGCTGAAAGACAATGGCAGCATCTTCTTGGAAAACTTCTTCTAATAATTCGGGTAAATCATTCGTTAAAAATTGTAAATAGTTAGGCCCATCGAGGATGTCTGGCAAATAAAATGGCCCTATTAACCTATTGCCGATCACTCCTGCCCAAACATTTACACTGAATCTTCTTTGAAACTTCCTTTGTCTCTTTACGCGGGGGTTTGCTCCTTTTTTTTCCCAGTGATGTAAGTTGTGATAGTTAACTATTCCTTCCCTGTCAAATTTGGATTCGTCGGTCCAAAGAATTCTCCTTAAAAAGTTTACATCGTCCACATCGGTATGCAGCAAAAAACGGCAAAAGTTGATACGTCTCCCAAAATCAGTATCTTCAAGACCTGGAACAAACAAAACAAGAATTGAATTCACTACTAGTGACTACCTTATTGTTACCCGAATGCAGTCTAACACACATTAACTTTCGTATTTGAACAGATTGAAATGATGAAATTACATACGAGACTGATTATTGATTAATCAATCAGGAAACAATATCATAAAGTCAAGTGTATCTAGGTACATACCCTGGACTGGTGTGTAGTGGAAAGGATGCCTTTCATCGTGCCGGAGAACAGACCACACTTTCCATATTCCTAGGCCAAGCATTGCAGCTACCTGTCTAACACTTTTGGTAGGGTCCGCATCAAACTCGGCAAGAATTTGCTCATCAATGGCAACATTGTGTGCTCTGACGTTGACCCTCGGCTCTTGAAACTGTAAGTGGCCGGTTTCCCGTAAACGCCTGTAGGTATTCGCAAACGTCGGATAACTGGGTACTCGTCGGTTGGGATAACGTTCCTGATAAATTCTACGGGCTTCGTGTGAATTGCTGTTAGCGCTGCCATACGCTAATAACATGTCTGCATATTCCTCGTTGGTAAATTGAGCCATTGCACTAGCAAACGAACTTATCAAGAATAACAAAAACTTCACTTAATGATTGATAACAATAACAAAACGAATTCAACAAAAACAAGCGCAAGCGCAGAGAGAACGTCAGATCGTAGAGGCAGCTAAGTCTCGACTAAAATTGGCTGAAAAGTTGAGTAGCCGCCAGCGATGCTCCGAAAGAGAGAGAAGATATGACATGAGTGAGCTAGAGTGAAACATTATCATTGTTACCTCCTTTGTGAAGCTACGCGCCGCCGGCGTCAACGCCGCGTCGGGCGCTTCCTTTAGAGAGTGAAGCCCTTGTGACTATGCAAGAATGAAAATAATTATTTTTTGCTTTGTGTAACATTTTAGTAATAGCCGTTTCATTATTTTGTCTATTGCATTGATAAATATCGCAAAACCTTTAACTTTCCACATAAATAGAATTTCGTTGAAATGGTGCGTCTAGGTACATAACAATGAATAACTCTGGTTAGGACACAGATATCAAAACAAACGTCATACTGCTAGAAAGCTCACACTTTAGAGATGTTTTAAAAAAATCAGAAGTCTTCCATCACTTTTAGTTTTTTTTTAAATTCAACACGAAGTCAAGCTTAAAAAAAAAGAAAAACTCTTTTTTCATGTTTGTTTTTTTTTTACTTTCTTTCTAGCAATAACCTGCAACAAATATTGATTTTAACAGGACCTACCAATTATTGAGATTATAATAAAAAGAAACAAAATAAGGTCTACTCATAAAAAAAAAGTTCTTAGGAGTTTAAAGTTATGAAAGTGACAAAATTCTAAAAAAATTAAAAATAATCATATAAAAAAAATATTTGGGCCTAGGCCAAATCTTTTGGGCTGAGGAGATAGCAAATGACCCCACCTACCCCCCATTTTTCTGTGAAAAACGTTCTGCCGAACACCCTGTATTTAAATTTGTAGAAAAATCCTGTAAAGATGGGTTGTTATAACATTTCAAAATTGATATGAAATTAGCTCTCTTTCCATAGGTACCTATAGGTCATTGAAAATTTGCTGAACGATATATTTATCTACTTGTATTTCAAGAGTTGTTTTGAGTAGGTAATTCAAGGTTCAGACGAAATAATAAAAAAATAAGTAGAAATATAATGGCTTCGTGGTGCAGGAGATGCAGGTTCGATTCCTGACCAAGTACCAATGAGATAATTAATTTATCTGAAGTAAAATATACGGACGGACGTTCTAACGATGATGGAAAACATCGTGATTTCCATGATTGCCCCCTCGTGATTGCCCCCTGTCACGCAAAATGGAGTATTGAAACTGGCTGAACGTGGGCACAATTGTGCCGCTGCCACCCCGTGTGGGAAAGGCGTGACGCTATGTATGTGTAGAAGTACTAATCCATGCCGGCTGGTATGTTGCAAGTTGGGAGACAAACAATCAATTTAGGCTGCGGGCAAATACATTTTCAGTTTTCATTCCAACAAGCGGTTAAATTAAACAATACACTGTTATAGTTATTACCATTATGGTTAGTTAGGCATGTACTTAGCTACTTAGGTGAGTTTCATTTTGGCAAGTTATTTGCGGATCTTGTTATCATTTACCCACTAACAAGTTTTATAAAAAACTATTTACTAGGATTAATAATTTTTGGTATGTCGGCGCACACGCAATTTGCGTGTGACTTTTGATAGTTTTCCATATCCGTTTCCACCTGAAAATTAAAACAAAATGTATTATAGTAAAATCGTTATCGCATAAGATGAAAAAGAAAAGGTCCCAAACACTTAGTATGGCCCTGGATATTTGGAGTAGGTACATTAAGAATAAAAGAGATTTCGTGCTTAATCATAATGAAGCAGATTAAGTAGGTTCCAAACAATGAGTTCGGCCCTGGATTACTAGGATTAATAATTTTTGGAATGTCGGCGCCCACGCAAATGGCTTCAACACAATATGTATTGAAGCCATTTGCGTGTGCGTGTGCGCCGACAATACACATACAGTTTTACCTGCCGGCAGGGAGCGGGAACCTTGCTAATTTTATTGTTTTTTATACCTGCTAGTAATGGCGTAGTAACTATTTAGTAATTTGTGGTACTAGTTGATAAATAGGTAGGTGCTTACATACATTATTTTTCAACACACCTGCTCGTAAAGTAGGTCTTATTACAGCGTATTTACACTGATAATGCAGAATATTACCCATGCCGTGCCTTTTACATTACATTATCGCACTAGTGCCTTTTCATTACATATCTTTTTAAATATTAGCAAGAAGTATTAATGTTTCGAAAACAGCTAAGTAGTTATTTGCGTAAATATAAAATTCAATTCAAAATGTGATAAATAATTAAAAAATTTCATGAAACTGCTTGTTAGCTTGTTGGTATTTATATTTTGACGGTGTATTTTTACCTATAAATACCCAATTTCAAAATTTATAAATATGTGGCTGATTAGCTACTTTGCCGGTGCTCTTATCTCAGACTTGCGCGCGCATGCAGCGCTGAGCGCGCGAAAAAATAAAATTTCGGACGCCATCTTTTAAATGGGTTTCTGTTTGTTAAGTTTATTCACAGTATTGCATTTCGTTAGTTTTATTTACTTTTCCTCGCAAGTGTGTTGAAAAACGTCGTATGAAACACGTGAGCATTGGTCATTACACTTCTCGTCTCCATTAAGCCTTCGCCTTCGGCTCAGGCTTAAAAACCGACTCGAGTGTGATGACCAACATACCACACTTGTATCATAATGTACTATTTACGTATCATTGTAAAGAGGAAGAATAATATGTATTTAGGTAACATACTTACGCCGAAATTATCTTCACAGCAGTATAAAGTACTTTTAGTTGAAAGGGGGCGTCGGTCGTCTCTCCTCAACTCCACCACTTCTTTCTATTTTTTGAGTCTTTTGGGACACAAAAACAATTTGTCCGGCGTAGCAACACTTGTATTTTCGCATCGTGGCACAATACAATATCTGTAAGACGACATTAACCATTTACGTGTACTACGAGCTGCTAGCAACTGAGGTAGAACCGCGGTGGCGGCAAGGCGATCGTGGCTGATGACATCATCGCTCTAACTTCGTAATTTTTGGCCCAAATTCATTAATTACTTCACTGAAATAATTGGTTTTGATTTAATTTAACTTAAATCCTAGTTGATCCTAATTGGACTAATTATGAAGAAACTGTGTACTAAGTTTCATCAGCCTAAGATCAGGTTTTGATCCCAGTATCATAGCACATGGCGGCTTTACGACGGCAGAATATGAAGGCGTGGTAACTGGAGCAGGTGTAATGTAAGTAGGAGACAGCAGGCTGTAGGAGTAGGACATATCTTCTTTAACTCGTCGTCCTGACAATACTTTTAGTCTTATATCAAATTGGCAGTATTAAAATAATAGGTTTTTATGGTTTCACAATACTCTTTTATTTAATTCCGCTCACTGTAATTAGGTACAAAATCACGAGTTGTTTACCAAGAACTTCTCTGGAAGAAGGTACTGTACCAGCTACGTCCCAGGAACCAATGCGGGACCGTGCCCGTGCAAAGTTCTGGTAACATCATGCACTCAGTCAGTGTCATTAACATTTGGCTATAGGACCAAGCCCAAACCATGCCAGCAGAGGTCGGTTACTTGCCCTGCAGCGTTACAAGTTACCGTTTAGGGGCGTCAGGCACGCCGTAACATTATCTGCTCAGTGCAACTACTCAGTAATCTCTCATTCTGAACTCTCCACCCCTTTGGTAGCGAGATACATCCTAACATCCCTTCTGATTCCGTGTAAGGCTTTCGCCATGGATTGTTGAGCGCGCGCCATTTCCGACTGGCTTTTCGCGAGCGCCATGACAGCTTCCGCCATCTTGGTTTCGTTCTCGACGCGTTTCTTTTCAAGATCGTGAGCCCATGCCAGCACGTTGTCGATGTCGCTCTTGCGCTTGTCTCCTATGTCGTTGAGGGTGTCTTCGTCTGAAAATAAATGCATTTTTTAACACTCATCTCCATAGCTATCAAAGGCTGGTTTTGGGCCACTTCCAATTAAAAAAAACAGCCAGTATCTATATGCCAGGTCGGCTACTTCTGGGACCGCCTACGTAGATAAAAAAAATAAAAATACAAACACCTTATAATTATTACACGACTCACACACAACTATTTAAAAACAAGTTAACAGTTTTAAAAAACATCCAGAGCGGCATACTAAAAACATCTCATTCTGGGTGCTGAGCAACACAGGCATTGAGTAGAGTCAGTGTCTGAAAAGAGGGCGCGTGACGAGCGTGCTGTGTACGAACCACACCCGTAGCGAAGATCGGCCGCGATCGTAACATCGCGTACCGAGACGGCGAGTTAAGGGTAACACTTTCCAGTGCAACCGGGTTATCTACGCCACAGAGCTGGTCGCATTGTAACTTGTATTGAGTATGGCGAAATGTACAATCTACATTAGATTATCGCACAGTTAAATGAACTCACTATCCGACGTGCTGAGTCTCTGAGGCGCGTCGCTCCATTCAATCTCAGGTTCATCGGCCTCGTTGTCATCTGCAAACAATTACAACGTACATTTACAACCCTTAGTGGGTAGTCAAAGCCTAAGTCTCTTAAGGATCACAATTCACAAAGCAATCTTCTGCAAAATATGCAGAGCAAAATAACCATGTACTTCGATAGAGTGAACCGTAAAAGGGAATATTAATTGCACAGTGTCGAGTTAAAATGGAACATACCGTAATTTGCATCCTTTTTTAAATTTTTCAGCGGATTTACTATTTGTAGGCCTGTGGACAAACATTGTCATATTGCATTTTCTTAGGCATAAATACATACCACTACTATAGGCATTCACGCACGTGGGATTTACGGCCTGTTCAGTGTTTGGCGTGTTTGTCATGCGGGACGCGAGGCGCCATACTGACAGCACCCGCATGACAATAAAATGGCCATAAATCCCGCATGCGTGAATATAACCACATGATATTGAAAGAGCCCTTACTATGGGATTGACCCTGCATGCGGGTGCTGCCAGTATGGCGCCCCGCATCTCGCTTAAAAAATACGCACGACACTAAAAGAGTGCATAATAACCCAAACTTATTCTTGAATGTCATGATGAGCTGCGTTAGAATAATAAAGTCAAATTGCAGTGGGTAAAGGTCTAAAGTACTCTAAAGGGTCACTATTAGGATCAAGGAAACTGTCAGGCGGGACAAACTAGCCAAAGCAGGAGAAAGAAGGACGGCAATTGGCCCACAATCCTTCTCGCTCATATCAGCAGAAGCAATTAGCAAGATTTATATTATTGTATATGCCCTCTGATGGACCAACTTGGATTTTTATAGTTCCAGATATATGACGATTTAGTAAAAGATCCCAAACAATTGCAAATTGAAGCTAAAATTTGTAAAAGTTATTAATGGTTAGTGACCCCCCAGGCGAAATGCTTATATTTTCATATCTCTGAATGTGGTAAAGATATTATGATGAGCTGAACGCCAATATTAATCCCTCAAGGCCCCATGGCATCACATGATGCCAAATTTCCGCTATAGGGTTTGAATTTTATTAACATGGCATAAGGTTAAAAAACGCGATGCCTCAAAAAAACCTGGGGCTTTGAGCGGTAAATTTGTAAAAACGAATTAGTTCAAAGTTTAATTTGTAAAAGTTACCGATCAAAAGTTATCAATTGTTAAAGATGGACCCTCGGACGTGCATTAGTTCTACGCTGGAATTGTTTGGTTCCAGACCAATGACGATTTAGTAAAAGGCCCCAATTAATTTGTAAAATGAATCATTAATTTGTAAGTTACCAATCAAAAGATACAACTTGTTAAAGTTGGCCCCTCAGTCTAAACGCTTTGCCCTACTTTTCCGTCTATTTCTGGTTGCCACCACCTCGATGGCCACCACTGGTGGCAATACGGATTTTTTTTACTGATTGCCGCCTAGTAGTGGCTAAGAGTAAAATCATAAGCTTTTTGACAGTTGTGTAAAATAGTGACAACTGTCAAAATCATGATACCTGTCAAAAATAGTGACAACGTTCAAAATAGTGACAGCTGTCAAAAATAGATTTGTTTCTACAATGACGGTACAAGTATGGGCCTTGAGTGCTCATACTTTCCATATCAATGGTGCAAACGAAACTAATTAGTTACATCTGCATTATTGATGGTGGAAACGAAACTAATTCGTTGCATCTACACCATTGATGGTGCAAGTTAATGCTGGTACAGCGGGCATTTGTAATATCTAGTGTAGTTTACGGGGAAAGAAATTATCCGAGAAATGACCAGTGGGCGCTGGGGGTCATAGCAGTGGGACCACGGTTTAAAGGGGGGTCGGGAAAAGATAATACCAGTGGATCCACTGTGGGACATAACCAGGGTTAAATCGTGACCTATATACCCAAACATTTGATGTAAAGATGCGGGTGGCTTTACATATTACCTCGGTTGAACTGTGTCTGTAAAGTGTTATTTTTACATACTCATCTTTTTTTCTTAATTCCAACTCATTTATAATTTCATGCCTATTTCAGATTAATCAGATCATCAATTACAATCCACATAGCTGTACATGTGATGATGCGAAAAACCCTCAATCGTATAATAGCAAGGTAGCCGAATTGCATTTAATTTAATACAAAAGATACCAAATTTTAACAGCATCGAAACATCACTTTACAAACACCGCAATATTGATACAGCTGAAGTACCAAAACTTATATGTGATATGGTCGAATATGTTAAAATTCTACGGCAATATGAAGGCTTTTTACTACCGGATTATTTATTCAACGACCACAACGACAACGACAATAATCATAATATTTTGCACATGGTATTCAAGGCAAACATTATGTAAAGTCGACGACTTTTTAGCAGACGCAGCATTTAAAAGTTGTTAATTTCCCTTCGTTGAGCTCTAGACAATTCATGGAGATTTAGGCAGTTCCATCCATCACACTGGTATACAGCCACTAGTGTTTGCTCTTATGAATAGTCGAAGTACAGAATCGTATGAAATTTTATTTAAATTAATCGAAAGACGGGTACCTGGCTGGAACCCTAAAACTTTTAAAACAGGCGACGAAACAGCGGCAATGACATGAGCTGTTGCGAATACATTTCCATCGTAGTAGTCAAAGGTTTTTATTACCGCTATAATCATGCCTTAAAGAAAAAAGGTGAGAAAATTGGAAATTAAAAAATCGCAAGACCCTCTCCAAATAAGAGAAGTAGCACAATGTGCCGTACCTCTTTTGTTACCAATATCAGATATCGACAATCATCGTACAACCAATTTCTTAGAAGGCTGGCATTATAAACTAAACCAGGAAGTGGGTAAAAAAACAAATCTAATGCACTTTTTGGGAAAGATAAGTAAAGAAGCTGGTTATTACAAAGTAAGAGATGTGCAGCGTAAAAATAACATGCAACCAGCAACAAAACGGAGTAAGAGAACAACACTCAATAACGAATTCATACAACACTGTCAAATTCAGTTCACAGAAGGCATATCAGTTGGACATTTACTAGAGACGTTACGACACTAATATTAATAGGTACCTAGTTTACAGTAGATACGATTGTGAGTTACAATTGAGTATTATTAAAAATCAACTGAAAACCCAATATAAAAATGAATGAATGAATGGTGCTTCTCCAACCATGGTTCTAAACCTGTTTCGGTCTTTCGGCCCGCATACCAGAGGGCAAGAGTTTTGAGGAGGGCAGAATTACCTGCTCGGGGAGAGGAAGGGAGAGTGATTTCAATCGACCGACTCCTCAGCCTGAAGCCAATATAGGTTATAAGAAATGGGGAGGATGTGGGATTTGGAGAGCAGTTGTTGTTTTCTTCGAGTTCGTGTTGTCTATCTAGTTTCAAGTATAATTGTTTCCATTTGCTGACTACTGTTCTGCTTGGCTTTCCTGAGAGCTGACAGTTTCGGTATCTTTTTCCAAAATGCTGTTTCTTCATAGTTGAGGCATATTTATCATTATCTCCGAGAAGCACACTGAGTCCTTTCAATAGCTGCCTAAAAACTTCGGCGACGGTATAGGGAGCCTTTTCGTCCTAGATACATATTATACTTATCTAAGTATAATATGTATCTAGGTTGTTTATCTATCTAGATAAACAACCATGACTAGGGTACAAACATCCGTTCTCATCAAACAAATATTTCCCCCCACCGGGTCTCGAACCCGGGACCCTTGGCTTCATAGGCAGGGTTACTGCCGACTCAGCCATTCAATTTAAAGTCTATTGTAATGGAAAAGAGAAAACCAAAAACGGGGTCGGGATAATTTTGGATCACTATCTTAGTCAAAAAGTAGTCGAACAAACAGATCAAAGACTGCAAGGTAATTCCAGGTGAACCATTAACCTCACACCATGGGCTACTGTTGGCTGCTTTTGAACTAAGATCACCGATTAAGAAAAAAAATCGGTACAAAGAATAAAGTGGCAGGAGCTCAGTACTGAAAAGGATGGTAAATTCTTTAAAGACGTCCGCGGCTGTCTCTGTGTCTATCCGCCCCAGAGCGATTCCCCTAACTCTGGGTGTTCAAATTTGGAAAAGTTCTGTACCACCACTGCAAGAAGCTTGCTAGGAGTCAGGAAAAGCACCCTCCACAATGGTAAAGATACCAAGTGGTGGAACACTCAAACCAAAGACGCCATAAACAAAACCAGATGAAGACAGGGCAAATTAGAACGAGCAGTTGAGAAGGAAAAGGCTGATTCTGATTTATATTATCGAAAAATGATATAAACAAAATTGCAAAGTATAGACACAACAACACAAAGGATTCACAACTGCAAAATATATAAAGGATAAGGACGACAAACATATATGCAAACGATGATATGAATACTACAAGGAACTACTAAAGTATTTTTGCAAGAATGGGGAATTAATGCTATAGGCCGATAGAAATTCGTATTGTTATATGTATAATGCTTTTACAATTGCGATTTTCAGTTCATTTGGGAAATTGCCGTGTTCAATTAATTTAGCAACATTAGCAATTCTTTCAAGGGTCAGCAGACATTAGCATTCTCTACTACAACAAGATACATCTGGAGATCTTAAGAGAAAGTCAACTTTATCAAATTTATCTAGCCTTTATTAACCATACTTCATCTTCAATGGACTCTGGACGTCAGCTTGATACTATTTGCACTGACTATAGCAAGGCATTTGATAGAATAGACCACTTTTTTTTTTTACAAAAATTACTTCATGCCGGACTTCATGGTAATTTATTTAGGTGGTTTACTTCTTATATACAGAATCGTTCACAACCTGTCGTCAGAAATAGTGTAACTTCTGCTTGGAGAGATGTGCCCTCAGGCGTCCTTCAAGGTTCCCTTTTGGGCCCTTCATTGTTTATTATATTTATAAACGACATTAGTTTTTGCTTTAAACACTCTATTTTCTTTTATACGCAGACGAAATGAAGGTCTTTAAACAAATTAACAATATAAATGATTGCCATCTCCTACAGGAAGATCTAGACAGATTCAAACACTATTATGACGAAAACCGTCTCGATCTTAACGTTTCCAAATGCTACTCAATTACATTTACACGTAAATCTCAACCTTTTATTTGCGACTATTTTCTTAAAACTACTCGAATAAACAGGGTTAATAGAATACGCGATCTTGGTGTTATCCATGATGACAAATTGTTATATGATGAGCACATAGATCACATTGGGAAAAAAGCTAAAATTGCTTTGGTAATTATTATGAGGACTAGTTCGCGGTTCACGAGTGTTAAGGTAATAAAAATAATTGGAGTTAATTCAAAAACGTTTTATGAGGTTCCTTCAATTTAAGAGTAAGATATTGGACAACTCATATGAAGCAAGATGTAAGAGATTCCATATGTTGCCGTTGTATTTAAGGCGCAACATAGCTGATATTGTCTTCTTGGCTAAAATAGCTCAAAATAAGTCGATACTCCACAAATATTATCATTGATTAATATTAAAGTACCGTTAAAATCGACTATTCGTAAACCCATTTACTTGTCTGTCGCATAATCTAAAACAAACTACCGACGGAATAGATGATTTATTAGAGCTCCTTATGAATTCAACAAACTTGTGCAATATCCTAGTTTGAAGTTACTGTTGCAGTGCCCTATGAACAGGGTCCATACATTGTACCTTAATTTAAGAACAAGTGTTTATGTACTTTCTAAAATGATAATATTGCAATGCCCTTGCAGGGCGCATGTTTGGGGACTAAACCTTATTTTGGCATGTTTGTCCCACATGTAAGCAATGAATAAATGATTAAATGAATTTATTTAATTCGAATATTACCTTTAGGACAACTTTTATCCAAATCCTGGTTCGTCGTCGATCAGTTTCCATCTTTTTCTCAGATTATTTGTAAATTTCTCTCTTATTTGAACTTTTTCTTTTTATGATATTGTTTCACTTAGGTTAAGCAAGTTTAGCTTTTATATGCGGAAACATCTAAGTGGTTTACTTGTTACTTTATTTAGGATTTGCCAGTTATTTTGTAAACCGTTCGATTCCCGAAAATCTAAAATATTATAAAATAAATAAATAACGAAGTTGCCTTTTGAACAATTTAAAATCCATGCGACTTTGTCCAAAAAGGGATATTACAATGTTCAAGATTACTTAAATGATGGGACTGTATTGGGTTAATCTGGCTCAACACAGACCTTGCTGTTAATAATTTCGTAATTATTTGTTCCTGCTTATTAATTATAATAATTAGTATTGTAATATTTGTATTAGTTAAGCACAAGCAATTTTTAAAAGAGATATAAAAATCTATTTGTAGGAGTTTCTACGCCCTTCTTCTCCCACAGTGGTCCAATGTAGAGAAGTGGCAAAAATGACGATTGTAAAGTATATGTAAATATCTACAGTAATAAAGACACTTGATTTATTGATTGATGGTTTCGATATTTGATGTCATGAGCAGAGCCTGAGATAATAGATGAGGACTTTCAATCAGACTTGAAACTATGTAACAAGTAATAGTAAAGCAGTCGTGTTTGGACTCCATTTGTAAGGACGATTAGCTGGTATCATAGATGTCTTGCGCATGATTCAAAGATTCATTTATTTGCTCTAAATTCATAGTTTCTTAAATATTTCTAAATTATGTAAATCTATTATAAATCCCACCTTTTGCCATCGCTGGGCATGCAAATTATTAACATAATAATATTTTACTGTCTTACTTTATTTTATTTTACTGCCTAAATTAAAATTGAGTAACATTTTTTTTAAATAATAATAATTTTAAAATCCTTTGTAAAAGTCTACATTATAATCGAAAATACTTTTGACATTGCATTATCCTTTTGCTATTCATATCATAGAATTCTGAATTCCATATTCCATATACACAGTCAGGTCATAAGTTCTGTCACACAATAAAAACTTTTGAATTTAGAACGCTGGCCACAAAAAAGTTTATTGAATTCGAATTTCGAATTTTTCATGAAAATAAAAATGTGTACTTTTTTGAATTTTCCTCATTATTAAATATGGAGTGGACACTTAAAGAAGACCGTGTCGCAGTTATTGCGTTGCATCGTTGCGGTTACGCGCCAATTCAGATTTTCGACTTACTGAAAAATTTGAATATAACCAAAAGATTCGTTTATCGTACCATAAAACGATACAATGAAGACTCTAGTGTAGATGATAGGTCAAGAAGTGGTCGCCCTCGCTCTGTTAGGACTCCAGCAGTGATAAAAGCTGTGAAGGCGCGAATTCAAAGAAATCCCATACGTAAGCAGAAACTGTTGGCCCTTCAGATGGGGTTAAGCAGGACCACGGTGAAAAGGGTGTTAAATGAAGACTTAGGGCTTATGGCATATCGAAGAAAAACAGGACATCGTTTAGACGCTCGTTTAATGGACCTGAGACTGAAGAGATGCCGCGCTTTGTTGAAGCGGTACGCGAGAAAAAAGCATCGGGAAAGTATTTTTTCGGATGAAAAAATTTTCACCGTGGAAGAGAGCTACAACAAACAAAATGATAAGGTGTACGCACACAGAAGTGAAGAAGCGAGCAACCGTATTCCGCGTGTCCAACGAGGTCATTTTCCATCCTCGCTCATGGTTTGGTTGGGAGTCTCTTATTGGGGCTTAACTGAGGTACATTTTTGTGAGAAAGGCGTAAAAACGAATGCAGTTGTGTATCAAAATACAGTCCTCAAGAACCTTGTGGAACCTGTTTCTCATACCATGTTTAATAACAGGCACTGGGTATTCCAACAAGATTTTGCACCAGCTCATAGAGCGAAAAGCACACAAGACTGGCTGGCGGCGTGGCGAAATCGACTTCATCCGGCACGAAGACTGGTCCTCCTCCAGTCCAGATTTGAGTCCGTTAGATTACAAGATATGGCAACACTTGGAGGAAAAGGCCTGCTCAAAGCCTCATCCTGATTTGGAGTCACTCAAGGCATCCTTGATTAAGGCAGCCGCCGATATTGACATGGACCTCGTTCGTGCTGCGATAGACGACTGGCCGCGCAGAATAAAGGCCTGTATTCAAAATCGCGGGGGTCATTTTGAATAAACTTTATTACCATAAGAATCTATGGTTTATTAAGTTCATTTTGCTATATAAATGTTTACATAAATAATAAACATGTCTAAATTATTTCATATTGCACATGTGACAGAACTTATGACCTGACTATGTATTAGTAGATTTGATATTCCATATATAAGTAGATTTTAATATTTTATTTTTAATTTAATTTAATTTCGCTGTAATAATTTGTGTATTTTGTGTACTTGAGTTGTCTCCATCCTTTCCACAACTCTACACCTGCACGAATTTAGGCTTGATGCATCGCATGTGTGAGCAAATATTTTGTATACACTATTTGGTTGTGTAGAGCTAAGGATACAGAAGGTCAGATACTTGGTTTTCTCAGAGTTTAGAGTCAAAACATTTTGGTGTAACCAGCGGGAGACAATATCAAAGCCCCGCTTAGCGCTATCAAATACCTCACCCCATCCACTACCCGAGAATAGTAAAACCGTATCATCGGCGTAAGCGATGATTTTGGCTTGTGGCAGCGCCAGTCGACAAAGGTCATTTAAGTAGATCAGGAATAGAGTAGGTCCAAGGATACTACCCTGTGGAACTCCCCAATTTACCGGCATCATGCTGCTCGTAAGTTCATCTATTTTGACACATTGAAATATGTTCGAGAGGTAACTCTTTAAAATATATAACTGGATTCCTCTCACATCTACAGTTTCCAATTTATTTATAAGGAGTTCCACCGAGACCGTGTCAAATGCTTTGGCTAAGTCCAGATATATTCCCAAACATCGTTTTCCTTCATCAAGGTTTTCAGTTACGAATTTTGTTAGCTCATGAACAGCATCGGAGGCAGACTTACGGATACGAAAACCGTATTGTTTTTCTGCCAGAATACTGTTTTTTTCCAGATAGCCAATGAGTCTAGAGTTAATGATTCGTTCCAAAAGCTTCGAGAGTGATGGCAGAATAGAGATGGGCCTGTAGCACTCAACACGATCCCGGTCGCCCCCCTTATGAATTGAGAACTATCGATTGTTTTAGAACATCAGGGAAGATTCCCTTCTCCAAACATAAATTGAATATTTAAGTTAAGTACGGGGCAAACAGATTTTTATGAAATTTTAAGATCTCATTTGAAATTTTGTCCCAACCGATTGAACATTTATCTTTTAAATTCATGATTAGACTTTCAATTTCATTATTATCGGTTGGCAAAATTGCAAATGAGTTAGGTTGAGCGTGTTTTCCGGATTGTAGGGATTTTGCCGCGAGTCAAAGGACTGGCAATGTTGGCCATATTGGCGTCGCGATTAATTGCGTAATAGAGAAGTGTGCGGACAGTGAGGGCTTCGCCGCAACAGAGCAAACTTCAATTCAAAATATTTCAAGTCAAACAGTTATACAGGGAGAAAAATAATCCATATATATCATATACACATATATATCGCCCAAAAGGGCAATTAGCAGGTAGAAAGCCTTCAGCATATACCGAGGCCATGTTCTGTTTGATTAATGGCCTCTGCTAGATTTTTCCCCACATTGACAAAATAATTATTTACTGCCTCTATTGATGATGTAGGTGAGTTATCAGTTAGTAAAAGTTCTCGTGGTTGGTTTATTGCAGTGGTGGAGGAGATGGATTTAATAGCCCTCCAAAGCTGTTTACCATTGCTTCCCGCCTTATTAAGTAGTGATTTTTCAATGTCTCTCTTTAAATTTTTAAGCAAATTATTACAAAAGGTTCTGTATCTGTAGTACGTTAGTTTTAAGGTTTCATTTTTTGGTTCGGACATCGACTTTTTGTGTAATTCGTCCCGATTTCTAATACAGCGGAGGAGGCCGGTAGCGATCCAGGGCTTAATGACCCGCTTCTCATATGGGATTTTGCGTGTTTTTGAATTTTTATCTATAGCTTCTTTTAAAATGCCTATGATCGCATTCATAGCGGCATTTGGATTTGGTATCTCGAAAATTCCTTCAAAATTACACTCTCCTAGAGTTTTAGCTAATCTCTCCTTGTCCAGAAAAGTATATGTCGATGGCGGGTATAGTTTTTTGTGGTTTAAATTAAGACATAAAAACACAGCTTTATGATCTGTTGTAGTGAAGTGCAAGACCACCGTAACAGCTTCATTTCTTGCTTTAAACAGCAAGTAATCTAGGCAAGTATTGCTTATATCCCTAGTTACAAATGTATGTCCAGTGAGCAGGCCGTAATGGCAGCTTTATTTAAATATAGATCGGCTTCACAGTTTCGATCATCGGGGTAGATATCGACATTACAGTCACCTGTCAAAATAAGATTAGCAAAAGAGGCCAAATTCTGTAATATCTCTCAAAGGCCATCTACAAAGATTCCTATGTTTTGGAAGCAAGGAGGGCGGTAAATGGCGAAAACTGCCCTTTCTTTGCCATGTTTCACAACAAGACAGCTCCCTTCAGCAGGGTTTGGCTCTTCAATGGTGACATAGTTTTTTTTAGTATATCACCACTCCATCGTTTTGATTTAAAATAGTTTTAGTGGCAAAACTCTTAAAGCCTTGAATTAAGGGAATAATAGGTGTACAAGTTAACCAACATTCGGTCAGTATTAGAATGTCACATTCAAATTTAAGTTCGTATATAAGCACCAAAAAGTCTGGTAAATTTAGATCTATACTCCTAATATTTTGAGAGATTACTTTTAGACAGGACTTTGATGGGGGGATATAATTTTGTACAATTATTACTGGTGTCACTAATGATGGACCTACATACAGATTTTCGTACGATCCGATTTCGTTACATATTCATTTATCAATTCATTTATATTATCGAATGTGGATAAATTTTTAAATTGGATCTAATTATTGGTATTGATTCGATAAATTCTTGGTTTGTTCTGGGTTCTGATTTGTACTTATATTGATTATTTGTGACCGGGTTTTTATATATGTTCGTGTGTAGATTTTTGTGAGAATGACTGTTTGTTTGTGCGGGTGGTAATGTAAAAGTGGTGTGTGTTTCTGTATGTTGTGTGTGTATATCAATAAGATGGATGAATGAGTGTATCATTTCCCAAGTCGCACAAAGCTGCATTATAATAATTCCACACAAGGTCCACATCGGTTGTTTAAGCACTTTTAACGACTTATTAGTGTTCACTCGGACTGCAATAGCTGCATAGGAAATATCGAGACCCAATATAATGCAATATTCGGTACTGCGATTCTATTAAGCGCTACACAGACGCAACAGATTCACTGTTATTCAGCGTTTAGTAGCGTTGTACCCTATCAGCTGCCAAAACGCATTTTGTGAACACAAATAGTGCAGTTTTCTGAATAATGGTTCACAGGTGTACCTTTACAACACTTGCATTTTAAGAGAGAACATACGAACCTCTATAACGCAAACAGACACAATGTGAAGTATATTAACAAAGATATAATGCTTTATGCTGCTTAAGCGTGGAATTTTACGTCCTTACTCACTGATAGAGTATACTCGTATATCAGCATTAATGTAGGCCAATATTGTACCAAGTGTGACCTTTTATGCAGTTACACAGCAACGCACTGCTATAAATCTGTACATCGTGCCCGTCAATTCAGACCTGGGCATTGAAGTCGGCATTAAGACTGCTGGTTGTGTTACAATTTACCACTATAAGCCATGCGTGGAGACTTATATAGCATTTAGCTTTAAATTTACGTTAACCTGACGACTATTTTATCCGCCATTTTTAAGTACGTAACGCGTATTATTGTGAACATTTAGCCTTTTTCCATTTCGTTTATAATAGAAAATATTGGCTTGAACTGAACTATATCAAAAATAAATGAGTATGTTAACAGCGCTCACATTAAAAAGTAATATTTAAAATAAAAAACTTGCAACTAGCCTATTTTATTTTGAACTTTTTTCACGTATTTGTCATTGAGTTACATTTACTTACGTAATAGAGAAGACAACGCGAACCACTACTGTGGTTGCTTTATGATAAGCGAACTGGCCGCACGCCACTCAGTCGCTTGCTAGCTCTCAAGCGTCGTAGACGTGTGCAGTGAAATGGAAAAAAGGTGCAAACTCTGAGAAAATGCCCTCGTGTGTGTTACGATACTGCACCAATAATTCAAGCAATACAGGGAGGTGCAAAGGAATATCTTTCCATCGTTGAGTATCTCGATAAATCATGTAAAAACTTAATTGAACTTAATTCCAGTAAAATATTTAGCGGAGACGCGGAGACGCCATGTCACGTCATTTGTCATAGACTAAAAGTTAAGATGTGGCATGTGTATGTAACAAGTGCGGGTAGCATCTCAGAGTATTTTACTTGTGGTAGAATTATCCGAAGTTTCTGTTTATAAGCAGAAAACAATAATATTACACATACAGGATGTAGCAAAAAGGGCCTTGTTAGGGACATCATTTGATACGGGCTATTATAAATAAATACACTATAATTCGCTTGAAACACGAAGCTAAATCTGATCAGACAAATAATTATTTATCCAAACGGCAAAAGTTAACTAAACTTATTTTGTTTAAGGGTACATAAATATAATACTACAATTATTATACGGCTTTTAATTTTTTTGTAACACTTCATTCCTTTGACTTTAATCTAATCTTTCAATTCACTACTTGGTCAGAAAAAAATAATTTTTCACTCTCTTTAAAAAAAAACAAATCAACTGAGCACTCGAACCGAAATGTACTGAGACGAGAAAAATTAAGTTACCCTGATAGGTCGGAGTAGGTAGATTGATTTTATATACTTGCGTCAAGATATTATAATATGGACATGCCATTTTATCCATAATGTGCTGGAAGTACCGGAAAAAGTTCCTGGATTGGAATTATGGAATAAAATAAAATAAGAAACATAAAGATAGACTAACAAAATCGTTTATTATATGAATGATTGATTGAATTCAATGAACAATTATTTTTAATTAAACAAAAACATAAATAAATTATTTTTAATCCTCATCGGATACAATTTACATATTTTGGCTTTCAAATTTAATAGAATTAAAATAAATAATCATATTTTTTTCAATATTTTCTAATTTTAAAGTATTCTTTTTGACGTCTCATATCCATTTATACATGGAAAATGATCGTTCAACATCTGTAGACGTCAATGGAGCAAATTTAAAATAAGTTATCAGATTATTTGCTACATTTTTTTCAATACTTTAGCTGTATTCTCTATAAAATAAATCCATATAAATCCAGATTTCCATGACATATTCTAATTTATTTTTAATATTGTCACTGTTGCACTCGTTAATGGTAGCTCTCACTTGTCAAACATTAAAAGTGAATCAACTATGGATAATTTTTGATTTTGTAACTCTTTTAGAACTACTTGAACAATACGGTAATTTTCTTCGATATATTTTAAATATTCCTGTAAATTTGGTTTTTCTAAAATATTTTTTGCATTGCGAATGGCTATTGAACTAGTACTGTTGAAGTTGTTTAGAACATCTTTTATTTTTTCGAAGTGTTGAGCGTAGTAAAATGCTGCTTCCAACCAAGTACCCCATCTAGTAATTACTGGTTGCGGAGGCAGTGGTAGGTCAGGATATTTTTCTTTTAAACTCTATACTCTGTTCGGGGCTTTTAGAAATATTTTTTTAACATTTGCTACTAAAATATCGACATCGTTATATTCTGATCTTATCTTCTCTGAAATACGATGAAGAGCATGCGCCAAACATGTTACATGTTTCATTTCAGGTAAATATTCGAAATATACGAAATGCTGAAGTAGAGATACGGTGAGATTATTATTTACAAAACACAGGAATTTCACAAATTAGGAGCGCACTCTACGAACCGAGGTAAGCGAGTGAGATACCCTGAACACAGCGCGCGCACATTGTTCTAACAAACACCCAATGAGTCATACAGGATACTTGCTTCTGATTGGTCGTTGCGTGCGGTCAATGCATTGTGAACATAGAGGAACATGAGATAAAGAAACAAAAGGCCCTGTCTAAGTTTTGTCTCATACTGTCAAGCGTCATTTCTAATACAACAGTAAGGGACAAAATACGGTGTAACTATTCCAAGGTATTTTTGTATAAAATAAAATACTGATTTCTTTCACGATTAGCTAACACTGGCAGCGTAGATTGATATTATTAATACGTTTTTCACCTTAAACACAAATTCGTGCTAATTTCAAAATTCCGGAACAAATATCACAATAACTATGAAGTTCCGGTATTTTGGAGGCATATCCATATTTACTCTATGTTTGAGGTCAACTACCTTAAATCAATCTACCTACTCCGACCTCTGCGATCATACAGCATGGTTTCGACATGTAGCCCCCTTTCTCTTACATCCTGTACATGCAACTTTTTATTTACATGCAACTTTTTGATTTACATGCAACTTTTTGATTTACCTACCCATGCGACCATTCCCACAATATTTAATTATTCTATATTGACTTAGAGATAAAGTTGGGCAGAATATAAACAAGATGTCACCTCTATGACGGTTACATCGCATCTATGACTGATTAGCCGCCCCCGCGCGCCCCTACTACCGCGCTTGCTTCACATGCATTTGTTCGCGATGTCTGTTCCGTAGGTTTATTTCAATGGTATTTGTGGATATTATGAGAGCGCGTGAAAATTTTGACCTAAATATGTATGGTATTTCACAATAAAGTTACATTCCCGATACAATTTAACACATAATTGAAACAACTCAAAGTTTTACTTAACATTAACTATATTATTTATCCACAAAATGGCAATCAAAATGGCAGTCTTCATTTACACGCACAATATTACTTATTGCACTTCAACACTCTTGTACGGAGTAAAAATTTAAAATGCGTTTCAGCACACCACAATTTCACTGATAATTTACTTTTAGCTTCGATACAGCGTTTATGATATCCACACTTATTCCAATTTTGCGAATGAGTATGAGAATGGCTGCATATTAACTATAATGAGTACCACGTGCCTTGGGCAGGCAATGTTCAGCACTTGGAGTAGCTGTCGCCTTTATTATTGCTAATATAATGCTATTATAATTCAGTTGTACAGCAATGTGACACGTAATTTGTGCCCAAATTAGAGTTATATCAGCATTATATGCGCATATAATGCTGATATACAGCAATTTTTTGCAGCTAATGTGTCCAAGGTGTACTGTAAAAATGCTGTTACACAGAACTTTTGTGCTACTTGGGTTGTATATGTGTTGGTATGACCGTTTTCAATAAGCAGTCTTGGTATGTTATATTCGTGGCAGTATAGAGGATAAGATTACCTGTAAATTGTGAGAAAATAAGTCAGGCCTTAATATTCAAATTGTCCAATCACTTTCAAACGCGATAGGACTGTACGGTTTGCTTTCGGATTTACGAAGGTAGACTACGCCGCGAGAAGTCCAGCAGAAGTCGTACTTTTTCTCTTTCGAAAATTCTCGAGCCAAGTAGAACAACCGTTGCGTCTTGGGGGTGAGAGTTTCGGAGATGAAAATACCTTTCTTCGGTGTACCTAAACCCAGGTGCGTGGTATTCATCTTGTCTACGTTCGGTTTTTTCTTATTGGAGGTCTTGACTGCTGTTAGTAGTGCGTCCTTTTTCAAGACCGTACAGAAATCCACAATAACGGGTCTCGAGGAATCTTTGATTTGTGTTATTCTGTAAATGTCCTTAATCTCAGATTCACTAATCGGCAGATTTATGGCGCTTGACAGTTTCGTAAGGACTTCGCAAAGATTAGATTTAATCTCAGGCTTCATGTCCTCAGATTTTGAAGGGATGTTGCTTATTTCGATACACGTAGAGCGAGCTTTCTTTCAAGGGACTCTATTTTATCCTCAAGAGACAAAAGGTATTTTTTATCTTCCCGTTTTTCGGATTCTAGATAGGATAATTCGTTTTACAAATTCTACTCAGTATTGGCGTTCAGCTCATCATAATAACTTTACGACATTCGGAGATAATTCTACGCATTTCGTCTGAGGGGCCGCCTTTAATCATTAATAACTTTTGAATGGTAACTTTTACAAACGTAGCTTTAAATTTAAAATTGTTTGGGATCTTTTACTAAATCGCTATCGGTATGGAACAAAAAAAATCCTGTCTTGTCCCTTAGAGGGCTTTAAAAGCAATTAGGAAGAGACTAACGCTGGCTTTAATACATTTTGTATCGAAGCCTACTCCAGCTGGTGCAAGAGTTAGGATGGCCGAATTAGAAGAGTGGGGGTAGGGGTTATGCACAAATACCTAACCCCCTGAGAAGAACAAAAATAAGAAGCAGAAGCGCTTAATTATAGTTCTTGCTATTGACAAAGCTGACTGGCAAGTAAGTAAGTATCTACTGGTAAATTGTAAATTTACAAGAGCAAGAGATGATTACTTTTCTACGTCTCTTCAAGTAAGTTATCTGTGTAAACGATTTCTATCTATGGTTACATACAGGTTGGTCCAAAAGGTGACGTCCAAAATTTTTTTTAGATTCCTAATGCTTGGGTGTATTCGAAAATACCCCATGTATGTTCCGCGATTTTTAGCGGTTTAGAAGTTATGATTTTTTCAACTGATTTGCTAATTTTCTATCGGAGCAACTTAAAATGATCATAACTTTTTTTATCTACACACGTATCATAAACCCTCTTTACTGCGTTCAAAAACCGCACGTTACGATCAGCATTATGTTAAACTACTTGGTAAAAACTCGCTTCGTATTTGGAAAACTACACATTATGGTCAATATGTGTAGTTTTTCTACATATAATGACATTCAAATTTCGAACGCCGACACCCGCCTGCATGCCGCCCCTAGTTTGTCTGTGAAGGTGGTACTGACATATAAATTTCGAACGCCGGCGCCCGAAGTTGGTGCTACAGAACAAGCTTAACAACTGCAGAGCCACAATGCCGGTCAAACATGCGGTTCCTGAACACATCAAAGAGAGCTTATGATATGTGTGTAGATAAACTAGTGTATGTAACTGTACATAATTAGGCATTAAAACTCTCGAGTGTTATTATTATGAAACTCGCCTTCGGCTCGTTTCATAAACCCACTCTCGAGTTTTAATGCCCTCCATTATGTAGCAGTCACATAAACTACTATAATAGTAAGATATTTTGTATAAACTTCTCTTAAATGTTCTTCTTGAATCATTATATCATACTTTATAATCAATTACACATCATTCTTCATTACAAGTTACCGGGTCAAAGGTACAAAAAGGGTCGAAAGTGAAAATTTTGGTTTGAGTTGGACGGAGTTACATTTTCTAAATTCTCTTAAAAATACAAAATGGCTGTATCATAAGTTCAAACTACTTTTAAAAACTTGAACAATTTACAAGCTTACCAAATAATAAAAATAAAAAGGTTTTTAATAGGCAATTTTTCGATGAAAACGGCTTCCTAACTTATTTAGGTGAAAATGAGCTAAGCAAAAATGTTGTTCGAAAACATTGTTTTAGCTTTTTTATGGCCACCAATGATTGGTAAGGCATGGCGTTGTTTTTTTACTTATTTTCGGATACACCCAAGCATAAGGAATCTAAAAAAAATTTGGGACGTCACCTTTTGGACCACCTTTAGGTCAAGGAACGAAAGATAATTACTCACTTTCAATGGGTTTTGTTTTTATTTCGTAACTCCACTTCATTTCTCCACTTTGGTCTGAAATGAAGAATATGAAAAACATATCAAACAGTGCATGTAATTGTAATAAACTTAGCAGCAATAGCCATGTGCTATGATATATGATTAGTATACTTAATTAAAACATCTGAAGGTAATATTAATACCAAGATATGTACAGAACCATAGTATTATCTCTACATAAATAAATAAACTAAAGTCCCCGTCACGAGTTTTTGTAAATAAAGAACTACTAATAAGTCAGGGGTGTCAAACTTAGATGAAAAATGTTGGAAACCATTATAAAGATTCCCAATTACGAATTACAGTACCGACCTTTGGTTTCTTTTAAATAATGTGTTTTTAATTTAGTCGTATTATAAAACATAACTTCAAGGTGACCGTGATTCTAGCAAGAAAGTACGATTTAGACAGATTCTGAGTATGCACATATTTAGTGTGTTGTTAGATATAAATGTGACCGAAATTTTAGAATTTGTTTGTACACGGGGGCTGAAATATTTCACAAAACATTTCCTGCTAGAATCACTTTTCGAAACGTGATCCTAGCAAGAAAGTGTGAAATCGAAAGATTTCACTTATATGGGTATTTAGTGTGTCGTGAGTGGTAAATGTGACCGAAAAGCCAATTTTGTGTGTCCACGGGTTTCAGAGATATTCCATTACCTGCTAGGATCACGTTTGACCAAATGCTGGTTTGAGAAAACTACTGAACACACAAATCTTGCCAGCTGCATAAATATTCGTGGTAATTTGTTTGTAATTTGTGTGGAATTACTTTTTTCAATATATTTAACCCATATTTTACTTCGTCACGGTAGGTCAAGGGTAATTTATTATTGAATCGTGAATATATTAATTAATGACATTTGTTTATTGCTATATAATTGTCGATACAACTATTCTTTATTCATTATATTTTTTTAAATAATAATAATATTTTTATTTCGCAGCACAAAAGGATCCATATTTTGTTTGTAATTAATAACACTAAATTCTATTTATTTCATATAAATAGCCCTGCCTGTGGCATAGCTGTTTTCCACGCACTGTCACAAACAGTCACAACACTCGCACAGTGTTTAAGCCGTCGTCGCCGTCGAGCCGATCTGCAATGACCTCTAGGATGCTGTTGGTGCTGCCACGCGTCCTGCTTCAATAAGGTGGCCGTTCTCTTAGGTATTGTTTCAGGCCTCTCGGCACCCGTGACCTCGCAGGGGCCCATAGCTACGAGGTAGCGTAGCGATCGAATGCCAAGAGGCGAGTACGTCGGCGATTCACCGAGCTAAGTAAATAGATTCTATCTGACCTGGTCTGTGCTTCGTTCCCGTCAAACTCCTGTCTCTCTGCAAGGCCTGGGTGCACCCTAGGCTCTTCTTGGTAGACAGGTTCTTCAGCCAACCAGGTATGGCTGGCAGGCCAGCTTCGAAGCGCACAGTTTCCAAATACGAACTTTATCTGGTTCGGAGAACCACAATACACTCAGCTATAAGACAATCCTGAGGGGAGCCCGAATACAATTGCAGATGGCTTACGATTTAATTTCAATTGCCCAAATCAATACACGTCACATTACGGGGGCTTCTCGTCAGTCAGTTGTCAAAAACTGCTCTGTGGCAGCTCCGTCAAATTCAAAATGGCCGTTCCGAAACCATCGATCGAGTATCGATTTTAAATCGAACAATCACCCGCCCGGACAGGCACCCACCTGTCCCTTAATCTACGGGCAGCCGAGACAACGTTGCTACCGCTCGTTTTAGTACCGAGCCTCCTACTAGAACCTCTGCAGACCGGGGGGTCCCGTCCCTGCCAGGGAACAAGTTAACAATGCGCCCCCTGCGCCAACGCAGTGGCGGTAGGTTAGCATCCTTAACCAGCACGAGGTCACCAACACTAGGGGGGCTGGTTTTGTCAGTCCACTTAAGGCGCTGTTGTAAGATATGCAGATACTCGAGCGACCAACGCTTCCAGAAATTCTGAGTAAACTGCTGCAACATCTGATACCTTGACAACCGATACAATTTCACTCCCTCGAAGGGGTGCTCGGGCAACGCGTTAAGTGGCTGTCCTATCAAGAAATGGCCTGGGGTCAGAGCCTCCAGGTCATTTGGATCCGAGCTGAGCGGACACAACGGTCGCGAATTGAGAACGGCCTCGATCTTACAAAACAATGTCGCGAGCTCCTCAAAAGTCAGCGCGGTCTGACCTACTATACGCCCTAAGTGCGTCTTCGCTGACTTAACTACGGCCTCAAAAATCCCACCCCAGTGGGGGCAACTCGGTGGGCTGAAGGTCCACTGTATACCCCGACGGGAGAGGGCCGTTCCAATATCCACTTTATTTACATTCAAAAAGTTGACTATATCTCGTAAGTATCGTTCCGCACCGACGTAGTTAGTGCCGTTATCAGAGCGGATCAAAGTTGGAAGTCCCCTTCGAGAAACAAACCTATCCAAACAAGCAATGAAAGCCTCTGTCGAGAGATCAGCAACGAGCTCGAGATGTACCGCCTTGGTGGATAAACAAACAAACACACACAGGTACGCCTTGTATTGCTTAGCGTTACGCAATCGTGAACTCTTCACCATAAACGGTCCTGCAAAATCCGTACCAACACCTGAAAACGGTCTGACCTCATTCACACGATCAGGGGGCAAGTCCCCCATGAGAGGTTGCATCGTGGCAGCCTTAAGTCGATAACAAGGCATGCACCGAAACACGATGTTCCGTATGACACGGCGGGCAGATAAGATCCAAAACTCCCGCTGGAGCGTGGCCAACAACGCGTTACAGCCGGCATGCGCGTTTTTAATATGACGATCAGTCACCAGCAATTCAACTAACTGTCCCCCCTTGGGGAGCAGAAGTGGGTGACGAGCCGAATACGACAGATTCGCATTGCGCAATCTTCCTCCTACCCGAAGTAACCCGGTCGAATCAACAAAGGGGTTGAGACGCGCGACGGCTCCCTTCAATTTCGAACGTCCATAGTCTCCAATTCTGCCCCAAACTTCGAGGACTGTACCAACCGGACCAAATTCAGTAGCGACTCGTTTCGCTCTGCCGGAGTCAGAATAGGGTTCAACGTTCGCTGATCGCGAGGAGTACGACAATTTCGAGCGAATCTCCTAATCCAAGTGGACACGTTTATCAACTTGTCAAGTGAGCTATACCGGTCCAGCAGAAACCCGGCGTCAGGGTCCTCAGCCTTCTGGGTAACATGCACGGCCGCTCTGGGGCCATGATCCGAAGATACTACTACATGGCTGTGGGGCCAGTCCGATTCTCTCCTGGCAAGCCAGGGTGGTCCCCACCACAAATGGTGTCTAACGAGTTCAGGAGCCCGACATCCCCTGGATGCACAATCAGACGGGTTCAATTCTCCTGGTACATGTCTCCAAGTCAGTGGGACCTCAGACGACACAATCTGGGAGACACGGTTCGCGACAAAAACCTCTAAGTTATGGACCGAAGCCTTCAGCCAGCACAAAACAATCTGGCTGTCCGTCCACGCGTACACCGTATCCTCCAAAACCACTGACCCACGCAACACTGTTAGAGTGTGATTCAAAAGTTTGGTCAAAAGAGCAGCCCCGGACAGTTCCAGTTTTGGAATCGTCATCCTTGTCCGAATAGGCGCTACCTTGCTTTTTGCCAAAACCAAACGCACGTCGACCTCCCCGGTGGAGGTGACGGTTCGCAAATAAACCGCTGCCGCAAACCCTCGTTCAGAGGCATCACAAAACCCGTGAAGGGTTGCCCTGTAATCCCCAGCAGGGACCAATTTCCTCGGCAGCGATACATTATTTATATTGAGGCCCAACGATTTCGCTAAATCGTTCGATACAATGCAGCCCTGAGCTCCAGAATCTAATAGGGCGCGAACGTATGTTGGGTTGCCCGCCAAATCCCAAACAAGCACAGAGGCGATCGGTAACACCACCGTCTCCGGTTGGGGGGCAACAAGTTGTTGGGCCGCAAATTCCTAGCGAGGGCCTCCGGGGCCCCACTGTGCCTGTAACCGATCAGGTAGGCAGCTATACGCCAGAGGGTCCCATTGTACAAATGGCCCACGAGCCGGTTCCATTGCCACCCTACGACGCCCCCCGAAGGGTTGTGGGCGTGAATTCAACCGTGGCCGCTCCATGAGCGGGGGGGACATCACATGCGACCGACGAGGACGAGGCGACGAGCGGGGCGACAACTGAGGCGGCGTCCGAACCGCACCCGCATAGCTCGAAGTTGTCCCATGCCACCCGCCCGTTACGGCCTGCTCAACATACCCAATGTCCCGCTGAGTCGGATGCTGAGTCGCAACCGAAAACTCAGGGCCCCCCATGTGATGACCCTGAGTGCGGCCCTGCACCCCTGGGTGGCTGCGTGCTTGTGGCCCCATTGCCCGCTGAGTCGGATGCTGAGTCGCAACCGAAAACTCAGGGCCCCCCATGTGATGACCCTGAGTGCGGCCCTGCACCCTAGTACCACCCTGTGCACGTGGGGACATTGGCCCCTGAGTTGCGCTCCGAGACGCAAACGAATTCTCAGGGCCCCATTCCGTATCACCCTGGGTACGGCCCTGTGGACGTGGGGACGTTGGCTCCTGAGTTGCGCTCCGAGTCGCAAACGAATTCTCAGGGCCCCATGCCGTGTCACCCTGGGTACGGCCCTGTGGTGGCTGTTGGCCGGACCGGTTCATGCACAACAAATTGTGGTGGGCCCCACCACAGTATCCGCACAATTTTGTGCGCGTGCAGTCCCTAGCCATGTGTGGCCCGAGGCACAGGAAACACCAGCTCCGCTGCTTGGCCATCCGGCGCCGTCCCTCAACCCTAAGTTCCCCGAACTTATTACAATCGGCCACAGCATGGCCAATCTGCCTACAACATGGGCAGGTCTCACCTGCACCCCTGGGTGGGGTCAATGCACTCACAGTCCCATATGACTGCCGGTTGGTGCGGTCCTTCCTCGTCGGAGGGCCCCTACTCACAGCGCTCCCGGCAGCTCTCTGTGGCTCCGAAGGATGGGTGGCCGTCAACCCCAAATTCTCTGCCCGTCGAGCCTCCTCTTCCAAAAATCCGACCAAGTCGGAGAAGGCGGGCAGGTCCTCGGCCGACCTCCCGTGAGACTGTTCGAAACGAGTCTGCACGTCAGCGGGTAGGCGGGAAAGTACAATGTACAGCAGTAGGTAGGACCATTCACCAACCGGAAGTCCAAGATTCTCTAGGGCCTTGGTGACGGACAACAACGGGTTCAAAACCTCCGTCTGTATGGCCCCGACCTTGTTCACAACCGGGATGCTAAACAAACGGTTCAGTTGGGCATCGGCCAACCTCCGTTTGTTGTGGTAACGTCTGACCAGCAATTGCCTGGCCGTTTCATAGTTACCCTCCGTAACTGTCAAATGAGCGACCAGCTCCCTGGGCTCACCCCTCAATGCTGCCACCAGCTGAGCCATCTTGACAGACTTGGTAATGTCCGATCGCATGTGCACCAAGCTGTCGAACAGATTGATGAAGCTCATCCATTCACCGGACACTCCGTCAAAAGTAGGCATGGTTATGGCAGGTAACCTGGACCCCGAACCCTGATGCGGCAGAGGCGCCCCAATGCCACCACTATGGCTGGACTCGCGCTGCCTACGTATGTCCGCAGCCCTCTGCGTGATAGCAGCCGCCATGTCCATACACTGGTCGACATCCCCTAGCAACCGTGACAGCCTGTCAGGTGAGCAACCATCAACTGCTTCCGCCTGCGCGGACAATTCGAGCACCCTGTTGTAGCGTTCCTTAACGTCCATAGACCGCTCCAATACCACATCATGCCTATCTAAACGGTCTATCAGACCGTGTGCGGAGGAAAACCATCTGAGCTCCTTAGAAACACCCTTCTGTATTTCAGACAACGACATGATCGGAACGATACTTACTCACAATTTGCAGTAACTCAATTATATTGGACCCTCCAGTCTACAACACAAACGAGGGAACCCTAATCTATAACTTAAACAATGCTGGTTTCCCCAAACAATAGAAACCGAGTTTTATATCTACACAAATTCTGTAAACAACAATTTAGTTTCCCTATATCATATAACACACACAGATAGTCAATATTAGTTCAAGTTATAAATTGCTATAAACTGAAAACAATGTCATAGCCTGCTATCAATAAAAATAAATGTAACTACCTATGTTAACCAAACATTCATTAGCATTACTAGACCACTAATAGATTGACTAACTGGTAACTGGTACTTCAAATTTCAATTCACCTACAATGTACCTGTATGTAATTACTATTCTGAGTCACATCTCAGTACAACTGGTCATTTAGGGAAAACTGTTATATCTGTCTGTCTACTACCAGCAATAGACTTATAACTTACAATACTACCAATCTATGTGGATACAGGAACAAAACCAAGTTAGCTAATAACCGCCTATACCTACAGGTTGATAGTCCCAAATCGTGGGTTCCTGGAGCCCTTGACGGCTGCAAATCTCAGGAAACCACGCTCTGCTACCAAAATGTTTCAGGCCTCTCGGCACCCGTGACCTCGCAGGGGCCCATAGCTACGAGGTAGCGTAGCGATCGAATGCCAAGAGGCGAGTACGTCGGCGATTCACCGAGCTAAGTAAATAGATTCTATCTGACCTGGTCTGTGCTTCGTTCCCGTCAAACTCCTGTCTCTCTGCAAGGCCTGGGTGCACCCTAGGCTCTTCTTGGTAGACAGGTTCTTCAGCCAACCAGGTATGGCTGGCAGGCCAGCTTCGAAGCGCACAGTTTCCAAATACGAACTTTATCTGGTTCGGAGAACCACAATACACTCAGCTATAAGACAATCCTGAGGGGAGCCCGAATACAATTGCAGATGGCTTACGATTTAATTTCAATTGCCCAAATCAATACACGTCACATTACGGGGGCTTCTCGTCAGTCAGTTGTCAAAAACTGCTCTGTGGCAGCTCCGTCAAATTCAAAATGGCCGTTCCGAAACCATCGATCGAGTATCGATTTTAAATCGAACAGGTATGATGGCATGGAATCCATCAGTACGTGCCTCAACAAATCACTACAGTAGCGTGGCAGCCCCAGCAACATCCTAAAAGCATTTTTATACTGGACGAACAGGGCGTTGAGTCTTTTGGGTATAGTTGACCCATAGGCTGCACGTGTAGATTGATTGACAGTGTGACTTGAAGACTGAGATTCTTACTGGCGTTTTACAATGTGCAATCCTACGAGCCAGCATATTTGCCCGAACTGCCAAAGCGCTGCGCTCCCACTCTAAGACTAGGTCAACCCTCAATTTCAATACCTAACAGTGATCATTAACTCATAGTTAATCATAAACCAGTTTTCTAAAATATCGATAACAAAGTAGGTAAACTATCTATATTTCTTATCGATAGCCGTACTAAATCGATACTTACCCCATCGCTGGTTGTCAATAAAATTATGCGCGAAAAAAATCCTACCTGTCCTGCCAAAACTATATTGGTTTCAGTCATACAAAGTATACTCGGCGCCACGACTAAAGAGCTTTGTCCTTGAATGCGCAGTAGTCACTTTTCACAAGTGTTTGGCGCGGGGAAGTGAGGAGCGACGGGGGCGGTAGTCAGCGCCGGCACCTGATTCGTTGATCAGTCGCTTCCCGATGCCCGCACCGAAAGCACATCTCGAAGCTTCTTGAGTACAGTCGCATACAATATTACCCAACGTTATCTTTCGCCCCGGTCGAAAATGCCGAAAAATAAAGTACTGACTAGGCAAGCTAGAAAAATGGTTTACGATGTGAACTGTTATATCAAAAAAGAGTCTGATGAAATACTGATGAAGAAGTCTGATGAAAAACTTAATTGTGGTTTAATTGTTACAAATTATTAGTCAGCGGGAAGAAAAGAGTGTGCAGGACTATTACTACAAGTATCTATATTCACTAGGCCCTAGTGACTAGGGGCATTCTATGCTAGGGGGTTATTTATATATAGGTTTCAACCTTGACGTTAACAAATGTTGTCAATAGAGAGTACCTATAGTTTATTTGACACAAAGTCCATTATTTACATCGGCTAATATCCCAATCAACAAAATATCAAACAGAGAAAAAATAGAAGTGAAGAAAGTCCTGAACACTCATTCCTTCACACTAACCCTAAAAACGCACTTCGGAATTATGCCGCGACTGTACACATGCGCAGTAATCCCCGCCAGTTTCTCCGAGAGCTCTTTATTCGTGGCGCCGAGTGTAATACGGTCGTATAAGTAAAGAGTGTCAGTATATTAACTTTTGTTCATGGAAAATAGCCCTCCCTCTAGTTACTTACTTACTCTGTGGTTTACGCTGACGCTGTCTATGCTTTCATTCAAGTTTGGAATGCGTCTCAGTTTGTTTGTGTTGTTTTCACGGATTAGGTTATATTTTTGATATTGTTGATGTTGATATTTCTTATCAGTTGAATTTTTTTGTTTTTGTTAATTACTGTACTAATATTTTTTACTTAGTACTTATAATGCATCTAGGATCCAGTACGTCCAAAGAAATTAGTTCGCCTCGAAAAAAACGTCAAAAGGTACTTATGCATTTATTTGATAGATTGCGTCAAAAGGAGAGTAATGGTTATTTCGAGTATATATTTTGTGGTTTATTCATTGGTATAATATTTTTTACCAAATAACGAGCTTATCGAGTAATGGGAAAAACATGGTTATTCATTTATGTTCGTGAAAGAAACTTGGCCGTCTGATCAATATCCAAACAAAACAGAAGTAACTGTGTATTGTGTGTGACGTCGTTGTGTCTGGTTCCCACGACACAGGGTATCCTAGTGTTGGTCCTGAACCAATGTATGTGCCGGTATGTAAAAGTTTATGTTTATATTAACTAAAAAAAACAGCACATATCTTGGAATAACCATAGTCTCTGTGTATATTATATTAAGATAATACAAACCCAAGTCACCAGTTAAAACAAAAGTGAGACCTTTGATAAAACTACGATTAGGATAAAAAACCATTTTATTTTTAAAAGGTCAACAATATCAAAAGTTTTTCAGGCAGTCAATGATGATGTTGAATTACCATTAAAGAAACAACTCTCAGGCGGCTAATGAAGCATTTGCACTTTATAGAGGTTTATGTGACTGATACATAATGCCTAATTATGTACAGTTACATAAACTAGTTTATCTACACACATATCATAAGCTCTTTGATGTGTTCAGGAATCGCATGTTTGACCGGCATTGTGGCATCGAGTTGTTTAGCTTGTTCTGTAGTTGGTACTACAGTTCACAGACAAACTAGGGGCGGCACGCAGGCGGGCGTCGACGTTCGAAATTTGAATGTCATAATATGTAGAAAATTTACACATTATGGTCATAATGTTCAATATTTAGACAAGAAATGAGTTTTTACAAAGTAGTTTAACATTATGCTGATCGTAACGTGCGTTTTTTGGACGCAGTAAAGAGGGTTTATGATACGTGTGTAGATAATAGTAGTTTATGTGACTGCTACATAATGGAGGGCAATAACACTCGCGAGTGGGTTTATGAGACGAGCCGAAAGCGAGTTTCATAATAATATCACTCGAGAGTTTAATGCCTAATTATGTACAGTTACATACACTAGTTTATCTACACACATATCATCTCTTTGATGTGTTCAGGAACCGCATGTTCAACCGGCATTGTGGCATTGTTCAATGCTTTGCAGTTGTTTAGCTTGTTCGGTAGTACCAACTTCACCATGTGTTCCCAGTTTGTCACATACACATAAGACTGATATATGATGGATGACTGATGAATACCATTAATCATCAATTATTTGTGGTCTGTTTTCCATATTAACGAATAGCTGCTGTTAGCTAAAATAACTCAAGTGGTGTTTGATATGATAAGGAGTTACCTACATTTGAAATTGTTACAAATTCCAAATAACAGTTCCTTTCTTCTACTTCTGGCTTTAAGTGTAAATATTAAAGTAAATTATATTCATTTTAACAATCCTATTTTTTTTGCTACCTACCCACTTAAGACAATTCATGATCAATGGTATAACAAAGTGGGAAGGTTTGTTATACCCGTCTTGGTAACACTGTGGGAAAATAATTCCCAGTTTGTAGCAGTGTTACAAACTGGCACTATTTTCTTCCCAGTTTGTAACACTGTTACTCAAGGGTGTGATAAAATGGGAATCACATTCTATTTTCATTCCCATATGGTAACAGTGTGACAAACTAGGTTTTTTTTCCCAGTTTGTAACAGTGTTACCAAGATGTCTGTGACAAACTGGGAACACATGAACTTCACAGACAAACTAGGGGCGGCACGCAGGCGGGCGACGGCGTTCGAAATTTGAATGTCATAATTTGACAAACTTTTGTACATTATGGTCATAATGTATCAATATTCAGAAAAGAAATGAGTTTTTACCAAGAAGTTTATCATTATGCTGGTCGGTAACGTGCGTGTAGTTTTTGGACGCAGTAAAGAGGGTTTATGATACGTGTGTAGATAAATATATATATATATATTTTCTCTAGCATAAAAAATACCATGGACACTATTTACACACATTGATCTAGCCCCAAACTAGGATTCCCTGTATCTTGGGCACTAGACAACGATATACATACTTATATAGATAAATATTAGGTCCTTACATATTTAATTGGCGTTTTGCATGGGAGGAACAAAGTCGTTTTTTTTTAAATATAATATATTTATTTAATCAAAGTATGTACCATTGCTATCTATACACTTTTGCCATCTCATAGGTAGTTCTTCAATCCCTTTACTATAAAAAACATTCGGACGGGAATCAATAAAATCTTTGAAGGCGGTTTGGACTGCCCCATCGGAGTTGATTTTTTCCCTTTCAAGAAGTTATCCAAATTTCGAAAAAAATGGTATTCTGTTGGAGCAAGGTCCGGTGAGCTTCAATTGGAATGTCTAAGACATCCACCATTGTCTTAGACATTCCAATTGAAGCTCCTCTAATATGGTAGCCGTCTGTTGTGCAGTGTGTGTTCTAGCGTTATCATGAAGCAGCAGTGGCCTAGAGCGATTGACCAGCCTCGGTTGTTTAGCAGCTAGCTTTTCCATCATGATTTGCAATTGCTGACAATAGACATCTGCCGTAATCGTCTGGCCAGATTTAAGAAAGCTGTAGTGAACGACACCAGCAATAGTCCACCAAACGCTCAAAAGTAACTTTTTTGGAGTCAATTTTCGCTTGGGGCATGGTTTGGCTGGTTCGGCAGGGTTCAGCCATTGCGATGAGCGCTTCCGATTATCGTACAGGATCCACTTTTCATCACAGGTAATGATTCGATTTAAAATCCTTTCATTATTGTGCTGGGTGAGTAATGCAACGCAGCAGTCAACGCGCGTTTGTTGATTTGCTTCACTCAGTTCGTGAGGTACCCACCTTTCAAGCTTTTTCACCTTCCCAATTTGCTTCAAGTTGATTAAAACAGTTTTATCACTAACACCGCAGCCTGCAGCTTACTCGGACGTGGTTTGCGATGGATCCGCTTTCACAATAGGCTTCAATTCTTCATTATCAACTTTGGTCTCCGGCCGTCCACGGGGCTTGTTCTGCAGCTTTTGAAACATTCTTCACCAATGCACCCTTACTAACAACAGAGCGTCTAAATTCATCTCCATATGAAGCAGGCTTTGTTAAAAAACAGCACTAGCATCAGTAACGTAGATTTTAAATTGTATCATGTATATCCTCAGGATATTGTCAAAACGTATAGATTACTTAACTTACAAAATACTGAAGACCTGTAGGGTAAATCAGTCAAAGTCATTGGTTCAAAAATACTTGTTATAGCCCCACACCTAGCTTATATTTGACGGCCTCTTTGGCGCAGCGGTTGTGGCTCTGCCTACCATGCGAGAGGTCCCGGGTTCGATACCCGACTGGGGGTAAAAAAAAAAAAAAAAACTTCCCCAGGTCTTGGATGTTTATATGTGAGTGACGTCGCTGTTTCCGGTTACCACGACACAGGGTATCCTAGTGTGGGGCCAGAAGCAATGTATGTGCCTGTAAAAATATATATATATATATTTAATAAATGTGTTGATGATGGAGCTTTCCCAGACCTCATGAAACACAGTAAACTTATACCTCTGTTCAAGTCGGGAGACAAGGGTGATCCGTCAAATTTCAGACCAATATCGGTTCTTCCAGCACTAAGTAAAATTTTTGAAAAGATTATACTCAATCAAATGCTCTCACACTTCAACCGTACAAAACAACTCCACGCCAAGCAATACGGTTTCACTAGGGGTAAATCGACTACGGATGCAGGTATTACCCTTATATCTCATATTTATTCTGCATGGGAAGCCGCACAGGATGCTATCGGTGTTTTTTGCGATCGGTCGAAGGCATTTGATTGTGTTGATCATGACACGCCGCTACTAATGAAATTAAATCATCACGGAGTTAGAAATAAAGCGATGGATTAAAAAATTGGCGTTCCACAAGGATCCATATTAGGCCCTTTCTTATTCCTGGTATATAATAACGATCTGCCTTTTATGATGGTGAAATTGACTAACATAGTGTTGTTTGCTGATGACTTCACTGGTCTTCAAAATTTAAAGACAAAAAGAAGATTTTGATGATGTCAATAGAGTATTATCATTAACCTTGAATTGGTTCACAGTTAACAATTTATTGTTAAATGCTGGTAAAACCAAATGTATCAAATTCTCACTTCCAAATGTCAGGCAAGTTGGGAAAAGTTTTGTGTTGGACAGCAATTCGTTAGAATTAGTAAATGACACGAAGTTTCTTGGAATAACCATTGATAACAAATTGCAGTGGGGACCCCACATAGAAAAATTGGTTGGTAAATTAAGTTCTGCGGCTTACGCTGTTAGGAACATCAGACAAAACACGGATGTGGCTACATCTAGGCTAGTATATTTTAGTTTCTTTCATAGTGTCATCCTATGGTATCTTGTTGTGCGGGAAAGCAGCGGATATTCAAACTATTTTTATTTTACGGAAAAGAGCTATTCGAGCAATTTATAATTTAAAACGCACAGACTCGTTAAGAGAGCTTTTTAAAGAAATTGACATACTAACTGTAGCTATTCAATTTATTTTCGAAAATATAATGTATGTACGCAAGAACCTTACAAAATTTCCCAAACTTAGTGATAGCGGTAATGTTAACCTAAGAAATAATCACAGACTACTTGCGCCCCGGTTTAGACTCGCGAAAGATAGCAAATCTTTCAAGGGTCAATGCATTCTCTACTACAACAAGATACCTCTGGAGATCTTGAAATTGCCATTTGAGCAATTTAAAAACCATGTTAAAGCGACTTTGTCGAAAAAGGGATATTACAATGTTCAAGATTACTTAAATGATGGGACTGTATGGGGTTAATCTGTCTCAACACAGACCTTGCTGTTAATAATTTTGTAATTATTTATTCCTGCTTATTAATTATGATAATGACTAAATATTATATTTTGTATTAGTTAAGCATAAGCAATTTTTAAAGAGTTCTAAAAATCAATCTGTGGGAGTTTCTACGCCCTTCTTCTCCCACAGTGGTCCAATGTAGAGAAGTATCAAAAAATGACGATTGCTAAGTATATGTTAATCTACAGTAATAAAGACATTTGGAATTTTACTTTTTCTTGGAATTGGTCGAAATTTCCAGAACGAAAACGTTAGAACCAAAAACGCACTGTGTTTTCTATTGCGGCACTTACGCCATACATATCATTAATCCTTCGAGCCGTATCTGCAGCACTGGTGCCACGGTAGAACTCATACTCGTAAATAACGCGATATTTCAAGTTTTCCATTTTGTAAGCTGCGTGACGCAAGAAAAAAAACAATTGAGGAAAAAACAAATGAATTATAATTTTAGAAAAACAAATACATGAGTAAATAGCTGTTTAAATTTGAATTTGGAATTCCTAACCACAGAGGAGATATTTGAGATCAAAGTGGCCAGTACGGCGAAACGCCAATTTCATATGTAAGGACCTAATATTATACTTAGATAGATAAACAACCAGGACTAGGGTATAAAATTTTGAATGTAAGTGGGAAGGAAATAACAACTACTGCACCTAGAAAGAGAACGCACGTATTGCGGACCGAGTTCACTCACATTCACATTTCTTCAACTGAACCTGTTGTTTCGTTCCAGTTCGAGCTATATAGTGCTGCGTAGGGCACTTTCAATAGTTTCAATATATATCAGCTGTCACGAAGTAGGTAGTTATACTGATAGGCTTCAGGCCCCTAGATCGGTAAACGTACTGCTGGCACACTGGTCACTTAAGTCATCTTCAGTCACGATGTCAGGTATGTAACCAACAACCAAGGTTATCATTAGCATGTTGGTAACTGTGTTCGTTCGGATAACGTTTGTTATTCGTCGGTTATTAACAGTGGTCGGCGTTAGGTGTGCTATTTGGGGTGAATGACCTCAAACGTTATGAATAATATGGATATACCCCGGGATTCCGGGATTCGAAAATTCTATTGATTACCTATTAATTTATAGATAGCAATATTTCCCTTTAATTGTTAATTGTTAGTTTTTTTCTTTCTCCCCCCCACCCCGCGCCGACTCGCTGACACCGATTTTGCGTTCTGCGCATCGGATTGCACTAAGTTCAGGGGAAGCCAAAAATATTGACGCAAGTTAAATTTATCGATACACCAGCGAGCCTAGCATGACAGCCATTATGTTGACGCGCCGCGGAAAAAGCTGGACACAGCGATGCGGTATAAATAGCTCTGTACTGCCCTTTTCACGTCGCGTCGACATATTGGCTGTCATGCTAGGCCCGCAGGAGTATACCGGTGATACAATAGGTCTTATTAAGTTAAGAACAAATGGTGAAATTAGAAAGTTTTTATCAAGATAGGTATTTAAATAATACAAAAATCAAAAGTATTAATCAACATTTATTTTTACAAATCATCTGATTCTATACAAATAAACTAAAACTATGGACCATTTCATTCTATATCTTCTTCAGTAGAATAAGAACCAGAGCAGTCATCGTCATCATCATTGTTAAAAAAAATTACAATAATTTTCTCAATATTTTCCATTTTGAAGAATTTCTTTTAACATTTAAGATCCATTTGTAAATAGAAAAAGAACGCTCCACGTCTACAGAAGTCAAGGGCGCATATCTGTAATTTAAAATGTCGGCCTCGAAAAGTTCTCCTCGTGATAAATTTTCACTCAAACCCCTAATAATTTCTAAGTCTGGATTTCTTGATAACACTTGGTCCAATTTTTCTTTTACAGGGTCTGACGCAGTCCACTCTAATACTGTCCGTACTTCGTCCAAAATTTCAATTGCCTCTATTATAGATAAATTTTGTTTTTGTAATTTTAATAAAGCGATTTGAATTGTGCTATAGTTTTCTGATATAAATGTCAAATCTCTCTGAAGATTTTCTTTCTCTAATATATTTTTTGCGTTTCTGATCGATATTGCATCTGCAGCTCTCAAAAAAGAAAGCACGTTTTTTATACTTTCAAAATGTTTTGCGTAATAGTCAGCTGCCTGTAACCATGTGCCCCACCTCGTAATTACGGGCTGGGGAGGTAAGGGAACATTGGGACATTTCTCTTTAAAATTTTTGACTCTATATGGAGCCTTTAAAAATATTTTTTTTACGTTTGCGATTAGTGTATCTACATCTGGATATTCTGAACGAATTTTCTCTGCCACTCGGTGCAGAGCATGGGCCAAACACGTTACATGTTTCAAGTTTGGTAAAAGAGCTTTGAGAAGTTGCCCAGCACGCAACATATATGCAACGCTGTCTGTAGATAACAGCAAAACGTTACCAACTTTTGTCTCATATTGATCACTCCATACATTCTCTAAACAATTAACAACAAATTGCGATATTGTATTTCCATTGACTTGTTCGAGCACCTTGCACGCAATCAAGTACGGTTTTTTTATGGTAGCAGAATTTAATGGCATCACCAAAAAATTAACAACGTAGCGCCCTAAAAAGTCTGTTGTCTCGTCTAAAGATATCCAAAGCTTCTCATTTGATATTTTTTCGTAAATAGATGTAATTTTAATTTTGTATGACTTTCCCAAATACACTTTTCTTAGTTTTGTTTCACTTGGGAGAGTAGGTCGATCAGCACATTTGCAGCATAAGTATTTTTCAAAAAACTGCCTGAAAGCTGCGTTGTTTAATTTGCTCCACGGAATATTACATAATATAAGAAAATTTACAAGGTCGATATTGAAATCTTCTTTGTTATTTTTCATGCTTGTTCCTTTGTGAACTGAACTTTCAACATGCCTCTTCAAAGTACTTTTCTTGCATCCAATATCGGTCTTACATTGTGTACAGTATATTGTGTGTTCTGTAAAATTGTACATTAGCTCAGGATAGTCTTGGATCCACTCTTGTACCGTCTCAGCCTTCACTCGTTGTGCCATTATCTCGAGAGCGGTTACAGCCTCTTCCAAGCGCCGACAAATTCTATAAATAATAAAATACTGTAAAAAGTTGCCTATGACAAGTTCAAGTCAACAACGCGGTATAGAAGTTTTCCGAAGAAATTTAATAAATACAGAAATCTACGGCTACCAGCTAGGCCAAGCCGTTAAATTCAAATGAGTGTACTAGGATTATTTGTTTAGTGCGTTTATCCCCTCAATCGTCACGCCATCAACCCGTGCTGGCTGTCAAAAGTGGCTTGTCTGTCACGACATCAGCCCGTGTTAATTCCAACGACATTGCCATTTGAGCAATTTAAAAACCATGTAAAGGTTACCTTATGTAAAAGGGATACTATGATATCAAAGATTATATGAACAACAAGAGTGCATGGAGTTAATCTGACTCAACACAGAACTCGCTGCTAAGATTATAATTATTCCTACATGTAAATTGAGAATGATCTAACTACTTACATGTAAATTTCGTAAATCGTCATGTAATTTTTGTAATTTTTAAGCAACAAATTTAAACGTGATCAAAAAATCAATCTGTGGGAGTTTCTTAGCCCTTCTTCTCCCACAGTGGTCGTTGAAGTCAAAAGAAGAGAGGAGGCAAAAAATGCCATGTTCTATGTATATTTTATAATATTTACTGAATAAACAAATTTTGAATTTGAATTTGACATAGCTTTCATGTATAGCTCCCATACTAAAAAACAGAGATATCGTCATTTAAACGGGCCGATACCGCGTGGCAGCCGCCAGCACAGAAACGTGACATTCACCGCCATTTTGAATTGACAGCTGTGGCCGCCATTCTGTTTTAAAGCCGTGGTCACCTATAGATTTTGTTTGTATAATTATTTTGTTAATATTGGGTTTTGGCGCCATCAACATCACCAACTCAAAGGAATCGCCACCATTATTTAGCTAGAACACTATGCAAGCACACAGTAAACATTCAAAATTACTAATGAATAAACATACCCAATTAGTGGTGTCCAGATCAATTGAAGCAATTCGGAGTCCGTAGATCACGCCAAAGTAGTCGTATTAAGAAAAACGCAGAAACCAGTAAACAAGCGTGGGTCAAAATGTGTCAATAAGTATACTCTCTCAGCACAGCAAACACGACAAACGCACTGAACCGAAGCATAAGACTGACTGACTGAGCCAGATACTCAATTCACGGAGGCGAGAAGCCTTTGCTATACATAGCTATATCGAGCGCTGGTTGGCGTGCGGTTATACTTGGCGCTCGCTGATTGGTGCGCATTGCTTTGAGATGCGCGCGATTGGTTCCTCGTTCAACACGTGCGTTTTGCGATTGTTTCATACAGTGTGCCTGCGCAAACTGTTTCGAATCGTGCTAAGAAATTTGCCGGAATTATACATTGGAGTATACTTCATTAATTAAAATATACTAGTTCACCAGTGGTCACCTAATATGATATATAAGGTTGAGATCTACTTAACCTAAATCTACAGGGCTTTAGCCCTTTTTTGGGGAGTAGTGCACTCTTTACTTGAAATATGTATCAACTTTTTGGTAAATAAAGATTTATTGTATTTGCATTGTATTGCTGATGATGACAATATTTTACGTTTAACCCTTGGGATGCCTGGTGGGTCAACCATGCACCCTGAGGGTTAAATACCAAGTTACAAATTTATTTCCCCTTGAATTAATAATTAAATGCGAATCCCGGAAAATACGATCTAATCCCGGAATAAGGGCATGTCCACATTATGCTAGCATTCATGAATCCCGCGGAATAGCACCCAAACGCCGACCACTGGTTATTAAACTTTGCCCTGCTATGGATATTACGATGGTAGGACAACAAACCACGAGGTCTTCTTCGGATTTACATAGGGCAGTGAGTGATGTCTTCATGAAACCAAAGGCGCTTGGCCGCTAGGTGGATGCTAGATACCGGATAGGAAGAGATCTCGCTGGCACACAGCTTGCTGTTATTTTTATAGTTTGTCGGGTGGCACGGACAGGTATGGTTTCTTTTTTATGTTATTGTCCTTGCGCGGGCGCTCGGCAGTAAGGTAATACATACAGAAAAGGGAGCCCTCTTGCGTGAAAAAAGTGCAACCACATTTGAGTGCTAGCGACACTGCATTTAAGTTCCGGTACTAAATTCAGTGTATATGTCGCAGTTACTTGGTTAAATCAGACACTTAATAAACTCTCTAGACCGTTAATTAAATACCAACGTTTAACCAAGTCACTAAAATTCCTTCAGACAAGTGAGTGAACGAAACGTTGAACGAGTTGTCTAAACGTTCCTAGGCAACAAGACATATACTTTTTTTTTTGTGTACTTAATTTTATATTTTAAGTATTTTCGTTGTTCTTACATTTTCAACCTAAAACGATGGATAAAGGGGGATTCGCTTCGCTCACCCTCTTTTCCCTTCACCTAAGCTACCGCAATGTTTTGCCGTGATATAAGCTGTGCAAATGAGCTGTTGTCGTGACGCCATCTTGTTTTCCTACATGCCGGCTTTCGGGAAGAAAGTTTAATTAAATCAAAATAGTATCTCGGACAGATTTGTAATAAATTTGAATGATGATGATTCCGATAGTGAGTACCATAGTGATAGTGATATGGAATAAATATTTATGATAAGTAATAGATAATATTTAGTTATAAGTTATGTATATATATGTAGTTGTCTCATACTAGACTGATAAGTATTCATATTTTTCTAAGAAATGTTATTTTTGTTATAATGTGTTAATTATATTTTATTATATTTTTAAGTTTGATATTTTTTTACTTATGTGTTAGTTATTAAGTTGTATAGGTACTGTACTTTATACCCTTGACTGCGAGAAAATAAATAGAGGTACAAAGTATGTCTGTAATTGTCAGTTTTAGGGATACGTAAATGTTTAGGGTGTCATAAGAGGCGTACCGAAAAGAGCTACAAGAATTTTAAATAAAATCTCGCAAATGTTTAATATGTTTTGAGAAAATAAAAAAACTATTGAAATTTTTATGAATTTTCATTTTGCAAAAAATTGATATTTATTTGATTTTTATGTTATACATAGATTGACCCAATATTTATTTACATTATTTTTTTCGAAAAAAAAATAAAAATGTTATGTATTTTTTCTATATCCTGCCGACTGCCGACTCACACTTGGCCGATTTTATTTTCGTTTAGTTGGTACGGTTGTCCTTTAGAATTTAGGTTGGTAATTATTTAATTTTTAGGTTGTATTGTAGAAGCATCACGTATATTTGTGCTTGTTCCAAATTCAAAATACTTTTATTCACTAGAGAATAAAAGAACGTTTTATTCACCGTTATCGATGAATAAAATGCCCATTTTCGAGTGGCAATGGTGTAAAAACATTTTGCTTTTCATTTTATTCATAGTACAGCTTGTTCAAACTAAATGCAGTCAATAAGATATAATTGAGATAATAGAATGAACTAATCATTCTTAACCCCATCACTATTTTTTTTCTACCAAAAAGCGGTAACCCTGGAACTGTCACTTTACTTCGTTGTTATGTGAATAAGGGTATAGTAGGCATGTAATCTGTCTTCTCTGTAAATGTTAACCTTTAATTGGTGACAAGGGGTCTCACAGGCCCAGCGGCGTCAGTAAAACATCATTTTACCCCCTTGCCCGCGCTTCCTTGGGCTTAGCGCCTGAGTAGCTTCGAGTTTATTTTCAGTAGATAACTGCGTCGTTTAAGTAAGTGGAGCTAAAAAACTGTTTTATTTTTCTCTCGTTGGTGTTAAAATGATCATTTGATTTTGTATACTTTTTACCACATTTTTCAGATATTCGCTGTACAAACGCATTTTTTCTATAATTAGAGTATGTGAAAGGAGTGTAAAGAGTTATATCAGAGCATCGACTACGAGAAGTAGGGACCCGTCATTTAATAAGAGATAATAGGCTGGGTGAATCAATCTTTCCTACTAAGATATTGTGTAAGAGTAACAAGTCTGCGCAGTCTCTGCGCGTCTCTAGCGGTAGTATATGGTGGTGTTTACAATTTTCTGTGTAATTTTGATTAGGTATTGAAAATTTATAATTGAGAAACCTCAAGAACTTTTTTTGTATCTTCTCTAATTGGTCGCAGTAAACTTTATAGATTGGATTCCAGACCTGTGAAGCATATTCCAGCTGACTTCGGACCAGAGAGCAATACAAGATTTGAAGTGTTTTAGCTTTTTTGATTTTTTTTAATAATCTGAGAACGAACCCCATGGTTATTTTAGCTTTTTTTGTTATTATATTAATATGTTCATTAAAAATAAATTTGGAGTCTAAATGTACACCAAGATCCCGGATATTATTTGTTCTTTCAAGAGATTTACCGTAAACGGCCTTAACAACCCATCGTATCTTGGTTATTTTCCTCGATTGATTAGCTTCATCAGAAAGTAGTTGCGATCTTTTACCTTTTAATGGAGGCATTAAAACAATGTGTTAAAACCTTGTTAAATATGAAGCAACATCGCGAAATCCACGATCAACGATAAATATATCATTTGGTTTCAGCAGTGGGTGCTAGTCCCTTAGAGCTTAAAATTAGTAACCCTTCGTAATACAAAGATGGCGCTAGCAGTAACGATTGTAGTTTATCGCTATGGTTTCAGTCAACACACTTCAAGATGGCACCACAGGACGCTCATTTCAAGCAGATTAGTTACTCTTCTTATCCCATAGATGGCGGGACTTTGCAACTGTGAAAGTGCGCCTGCATCGCTGTATCTGTGATCGCTAGCACCCCTAATAACGAACCACAGATACATACATATTATACACAGACGCCTGCACTGACAGATACACTCTCTACTCTATTTAGTTTGTGGATAGTGGATACATTCAACAACAACATCAATCTACGCTTATTCAACAACAACATCAATCTACGCTACGTATCTTTGCTTGCAGAGCATAAAACAAGAAGCTTTCCTCAAAATGCCAAGAAAGTGTGCTTTTTACAATTGCTCAAACGCTAATATTAACAGGTCGTTGTTCCGTTTTCAAAATGACCAATCAATGTCGCCTATTGTCCGTGATCCTAGCCAGAAAGTATGATCTATAAATATTATACAGATTCTGATAATTTGTGATTATGCACATGTTTTGTGTTTTGTTAGATATAGGTAAATGGCTACAATTTAAAACCAAATTTATTTTTTCGCACCAAAATGTGTAAATGATCACCAAAAGTTGCAGCAAATATCAGGGAAAAATACTGCGGTAGCTTAGGTGAAGGGTAAAGGGGGTGAGCGAAGCGAAGCCCCTTTATCCTTCGTATAAGGTTGATCATATAAGAACAAGAAAAAATACTTAAAACATAAACTTAAGCACACAAAACATAAAAGAAAAAAAGCTTAATTTCTACAGTATTTCGTGAAACACAATTTGGTGATCAATTATCCATTCTGGCGGTCATTTCGAATGTATTTGTAGTAAAATAGGTCCTTTAAACACAAGCCTTCATATAAATGTGACACACAAATCTGGCTTTTCGGTCACATTTACCACTAACACACAAAATATTTCGATTTCACACTTTCTGGCTAATATCACGTTTCGATGTATAAATAATGTTACTCCTGATTAGAGTTATAAATTAATCGTTAAACCCAAAAGTGCACGATTAAATGCTCGTTACTGTGCCTTTTGTGCAGTTAAATTGGTTAATTATTTATGTATGTATATACTTAGATATTATTTCCAAATCGCGGAACAATTTAGGTTTCAGAAAACTTATGATTATTTAAATTGATAATTTTATTCCTGTAGGATTTTATCGGGAAATCCGTCTATATAACTCTTTAGCAATCCACCAGGAACTAACAATGTTAATAAAAATGTAACTCTAGTAGTTGCGATAAAAGATGCATTAAACCCAAACCCTCGATCAAAACGGGTTACCCGCACATGTGCGGTTAAATGTGTTTAGTTGGTATTTAAACAATCGGTTTAATACGGACCTTACATCTCTACTCCTGATAAAAGGCAAGAATATATCAGCCATGCAATCAAAGATGGAAATAAGATGTGCAATCTTGACGATTTAATTGACACAGTCTCAGACTCTTTAATAATTCATGTCAGCGATGATCATGATGATGATGATGCAGATAGTGATATTAGTATTAATTCTGGCTAGGATCACGGACATAAAACATCACGCTCGACTTTTACCGTGTTACCACAAAAAATGTTAAGCAGCGTTTAACCTCAAAACAAAATACATATGTAAATATATAAATAAAAGCGTTTTATAAACACACGTGTTTGTTTTTCATACTCAGGGTCATATAGTTTAATATGAGTACAATATTAGTATATGTGGTAATATAATAGTACCTACCCACCTACTTTGTTTATTTTTCTTTCATATTATACCTACCTATATAGTTACGTGGTTTGAATGGTCTGCCACACGGCACGCGGCACACGGCAGAAGAGGTTGCTGCTGTATAGTGTTATAGTATCTGTGCTGCCTGCAAGCTGACGCAAGTCAACCTTATAGCTTGGTAAAAGGGTTCAAAACTGGTCAAGAGTCTGCTTGTACGGGCGATGAGGAGGCGAACTTTCGAAGGATCATTCAAGTATTACGTAAGCATAATTTTAGTAGTTTTGTTTCTTCTATTCATATACACCACACACATCATTTGCGAAAGAAAAATTATTAACGTCGTATCGTTTATTTAAACATTTAAACGATATTCAATTTTTTTACACAAACAAAAAAGGAAGTAAAATATTGATGACGTTATCACCATCCAGACTCCCCCGGCCCCCCTTACATTAAAATATGCTAAGTAATGATCCTTCCCCAACCACATCTTGGTGCTTACGTAATACTTGGATGACCCCTGAGGTTGTAGTGAGCTTGCTGCATCAGAGAAGAGAATTTGCGCAGTCCCAGCCGTCTTCTGAAATCTGGCAACGTAGCCGCGTTGATTGGGCCGCCATTTAGCGACTTTGTCGCTAGAAATGGCGACTATTGCTTAAGTCCTAGACAAAAAAAAAGGATTAAATGCCTGTTTGCATGTATTTTCCATTTTTATTTGTCTGTTAGCATTATTTTGTGCAATATTCTTACATTTTTATTTTATATTTGCAATATTCAAAAATTACTGGACCCTTAAACTTTTTTTTTTGAACTTTTTATTTATGTTTTTACAAAATTGAGCTTTATATATAATATTACAATTACTGATAAATTTGTTTAGCTAATAGGTACAGTGGTTTGCTGGCCCCGAACTAGGTAGTCCTGTATTTCAGGTGTACCTCAACGATAGCTATTGCAGGGAATTAGCTTTTAGAACTGTAGCCTTTACATGTGATTCTGATATCTAAGAATATCAAACGCTTTTGAAAAAATTTACCAATCACAACACGATTATTTGACACGAGCTGTATTATAGGTACTTATAATTCGACTTTGCTGTTTAAAGGCGATGCTAATAATTTCTTCAAAAGCCATAAATTTGGTGAATGAATCATCTTGCGTATTTTCGTGGCGTTTTTTTTTTTTATTACTGTAGATATTTACATATACTTAGCAAACGTCATTTTTTGCCTCTTCTCTACATTGGACCACTGTGGGAGAAGAAGGGCGTAGAAACTCCCACAGATTGATTTTTAGATCTCTTTTAAAAATAGGTTGTGCTTAACTACGTGGCTAGCGACATGGAATTTTCGGAGTTGGAAACACTGTTTCGAATCGATGCGATTGACAAGCATGACGCTGCTCTCGCTCAGCCTTCTCTATTTAATTATAATTACAAGCCATCCATGGATGAACAGAGAAGTATGGCAACGCCGCGGCGTGTGGTCCGGCACAAACAACAAAGTTCTATTTCCTAGTCCAAGTCGAATACTGATGCTGAGATTCGGTGTCCGGTATTCGGAAGCCATCGTCTTTTCTAAAGGGTCCAGGTCGTAGGCAGAAGTCGAAAAAGGTGAAGGAAACTAGTAGGTAGGTAAACGAGGAGCACATAAATCCAAATCCATTACATAGTCAGCCATTGAGTATTAGAGTAAGTTGGTCTTTGGATTTGGAGTAATTACATTTGCATAAAATAGAGTTGACTGATTGTACATTTTAGGTAGGTAGTATCTAATAAGCAATACCTACAGAGCAATACCTATTGACATTGACTTGACAAGAAAGGAACTAGCTGCACAAGCGCCATCTCGTGGCATCCGCAGTATGTAATTAAAGTTCCTAGCGCCATCTCGTAGTATTTGCAATATTGCGATGGTGCTGCACCTAGCGATATAGGCCTCGAACTAAAGATGCTTCCGTAGCATCTCTGTTTACGCCGGTGACATTTTTTGTTCTACGTTGTCCATCTGTACTGTATAGTATTATAGTATCTGTGGTTTCAGTAAGGATTGAAAACTATCTTGTCATACCAATTTTATGTGCCATGAAATGGACCGGCAAAATCTAAAACAAAGCCATTTGTAGTACAAATAGTGAATGGCTTGCAAAGTGTTTTTTTTTCTGCCCGGAATAAGACTGCCTGTATTGTTTATTAAAACTGTATTGATTATTAAAACTTTTTTGATGACCTATATATTTGCCGTCCATCATTAGTGCCAGCTGATCTTCTTGCTAATTCAGTAGCTTACTGGCAATAAACGTAGTATTTTTAAGAAGATGCTCCTCGAGAAACTGAAGCAAAGCCAACTTTAGGTTTTTGAATAATATCTTTATCAAAACTTGACAAAAACCTTTCAAAAATATTGCTTATCTGTTGAGCAAGCTTAAAACCAAATATTCCAGCAACCAAAGATTTAGATAGAACTGAGCTTGAAGAGAAAAATAATTATCGCCTGTGAAGCCGTCCGCAACATTGAGGTTCGTAAAGTTGGGTGGGAGTAATAGCTCTAAATCATCAATGTTTTCCCAAGTAAGTTGTGTATGTATTAACAAAATTTGTAGCTTTTCGTGACTGGGACTATTGTTATGTTACCAGCGATGTAAATATGTATAGGTAGGTACCCAATTTACCTGTACTGGTAAACTTACCTATTTTCATTGAGCCAGGCGAGGATGATAATGACCAGTCTGAAATAGATAAAAATATATATAAATAATATTAACAGCTAAATAAATGTTCCCTAAACATTTTAAAGAGTTATTCTGTTTATGGACAAGGTAGCACAGAGGTTTAGCTTTGCCCAGTAGTAAAACTACAGACCTGGTCGTGAAGGTATCTCTTGTCCCATTAAGCTAAGAAGTCTCTCTTCAATGTCTGCTAGTGGTGGCAAGGCCTGTGGAGCATCTTCAGAGACTCCCTTCATTCTCAGGTTCGCTTTCTTTTTTGTTTTATATTTGAATTCAGCCCAGTGCTGCAAGTTAAAAATTAGCATACAAGCAAAGTTTCAAGATTTTATCATTTTGCATTAGTAGGTCTATACATTATAAACATGAAAAAGTATGATGTAAAATCATATATTAAAATTAACCTCAGAATGAGTTCATGGGGGTTATCAAAAACAATATAGCAATTTATTTGAACACTGAATTGGCATAAGGCGTTCTGGTGACCCCCCAGAAGTCATATTCTAAGCTTCATATTCATATTCTTTATTGCAAAGAAAACATAGATAAACAGACAGTTACAATAAATTTTATAGGCAAAGGCTTAAAGCTTAAAGAGCTTATCTCTAAAAAGAGATTTCTTCCAGCAAACCTAGGCAAGACAGGAGTGTTTATGAAAAAGGACAGTCCTAGTGCGCAATAAAACTGTATACATACGTTCGAAAATTTCTTTTAAAATATAAATAAAATATACCTAATAAAAAATATATACAGGGTGTCCGGAAGGTAGGTGCAATCCTTTAAGGGGGTGATAGCTGACATCATTTCGAACATTTTAAGCTTAACATGTATATGGCAATAATCGTTTAATTTTTTTTTATTTAATTTTTTAGTGTTTTTTTCAAAAATACCCAAATCTCATACATAGCCGGTTCTACCACGCCAGTTAGAATTAATGTCAAAGGTGTAAAGCTGTTTTTGTATTGTCTAACGTTTATTTAACCAAATAGTATGAATTCTAAGCATCTATGTTGACTTTGAGAAAAAATAGAGACATTGAAACATGAAAAATAATTGTACAGTTTGATTTAAATACTTTGATTTGAGGTTAAATAAAATTAAATAAAATACTTTTCATCGTTCAAACCTTTTTTAAAACACGTCTGGTTTCTGCTCTTTATTTTAAGCTATTGTTCATGCAGGTAACTGGCTTAATAGCTGAGTTATGTCGAATTATTTATCTGCGTCGAACGAAGGAAAGTATTTTGATTTCAAAGTTTAATATTTAAAAAAAAACACAATTGTTGGTAAAATAATTTTATTCATTTTCAAAATGTGATCCACCATTTCTAATACAAGCACGGGCCCTATTCCTTACGGTGGTGGTGGTCACCTTCAGCATCATCTCTTCCTTCATAGTGGTAAATGCATCATTGATTCTCTGCACCAACTCGTCCTTTGTTCTTATTTCTGTCGTGTAGACAAGTTCTTTGGCCCGGCCCCAGACGAAAAAATCCATGGGTGTAAGGTCCGGCGATCGAGGGGGCCAAGGCCAAGGTCCGTCTCTGCCGATCCAACGCTCCGGGAAACAGTCGCTTAAATAGTCTCTTACATTCCGAGTCCAATGCGCTGGACAACCATCTTGTTGGAAAATCAATGGCCTCTCTAGGTCCAATAGTCCAGCTTCTTCTAAAAGTCCAGGTATGTCGTTCTGTAGGAATGATAAGTATTTTGGTCCATCCAATTTGTCGGGTAGATAGTGTGGCCCAATAAGAGTTCTACCGATTACTCCAGCCCACACGTTGACAGAGAATTTTCTCTGGAATGATTTTTGTTTTTTCCAGTGTGGATTTGCGCCCTTGTCACCCCATTTATGGAGGTTGTGGAAATTATTGATTCCCTCCCTCGAAAACTTGGACTCGTCCGTCCACAGTATACTTTTCAAAAAGTGACGGTCTTCTATGTCCATATCTAATAAGAAGCGGCAAAACTGGACTCTTCTTATGGGGTCATCTTCTTCTAAGCCCTGTACTCCAGTACCATGTAAGGGATATTTTCCTTCTTTATGCATCGTCGTCCACACCTTCCATCTCGAAAAGCCCAGGTCAGCAGCTACTTTTCTGACGCTCGTAGTGGGATCCGCAGCAAAAGCTGCCAGTATTTGTTCTTCTACATCTACATCAGCACCAGGGTTGACTCCACGTACCGGATTGTTTCCAACGCCATTTTCGATAAGCCGACGAAAGGTGTTTTGAAACACCCTGAAATTGGGTACTCTCCGATCTGGATAACGCTCCTGGTACAAGCGGCGCGCCAAAGCACCGTTTCCGTCAGCTCGTCCGTACATAAAAACAATATCGGCGTACTCTGCATTGGTAAACGCCATGTCACAAAGTGTTCAATAAAAGTCCAATGTAATTCAACACGTGAAGGAACTCAACGCCGGAGCGGACTCAACTTGACACGGTGATTTAATTAAATAATAACTCAACACGACGAACGTAGAAACCACACACAACCAGTCACGAGAGCAGATGCTAAGCAACTAGCTAGATAAAGCTGATAAAGAGAGATAGACAAAGGGCAGATTCCGGTTACGAATCGTAACCTACGATGCCAGCTCTGGTAACAAAGCAGCCCGACGCTCGGCGCTCCACAATGGATATTTCAGTAATTCTGAGAATTGGCCAGTCACCTGCATGAACAATAGCTTAAAATAAAGAGCAGAAACCAGACGTGTTTTTAAAAAGGTTTGAACGATGAAAAGTATTTTATTTTATTTTATTTAACCTCAAATCAAAGTGTTACATTGCAACTGTACAATTATTTTTCATGTATCAATGTCTCTATTTTTTCTCAAAGTCAACACAGATGCTTAGAATTCATACTATTTGGTTAAATAAACGTTAGACAATACAAAAACAGCTTTACACCTTTGACATTAATTCTAACTGGCGCGGTAGAACCGACTATGTATAAAATTTGGGTATTTTTGAAAAAAATACTAAAAAATAAATTTAAAAAAAATAAACGATAATCGCCATATACATGTTAAGCTTAAAATGTTCGAAATGATGTCAGCTATCACCCCCTTAAAGGATTGCACCTACCTTCCGGACACCCGGTATATCTCAACTATATAAAATACACTAGATAGCATGCACATACATAAACTACAAAATATCATACATATACTTACATAAATATGGTACCGATTATGGAAGAGAAAGGAAATACGCTTTCAATCTTTTCTTAAAAGTGAAAATTGAGGGACTATCCGTAATAGTGCAATAATCCCTAATAAGTATCCCTTATAATGCAAGCTTATGTTGCAACTCCATTTATTATTATGATAGTAAGCCAGATCTTTATCATGAGCCCCAAATGTTGAAATTTTTGGTCAGTGATGATAAGGGAGCAGATTGTTTATTTATTTTTTAAGCCCAAGGGTAACCCAATACCTACTCTCCTCCACCATGTGGCATCCTTCGGTGGTCCGACTCTATTTAGCTTCACTACAAGACTCTGCCATATCTTGTTTTGAGCCACTCGGTCCCCGTCCTGCTGCCCTGTGATGTCTCTGTTCTGCTCCATGTAGTTGAGGAGTAGACGGTACTGCTCATCTGTGGTGGTCCGCGGTGGAGGCATCTGAAAATGTATTGTTAAGTACCTAACTAAATAAAACTTTGCAACTATCCAATTATAATATTGCAATTATTATGATATTGAAGCTAGAATTAAGATAGAATTTTACTTTTTGTTATCAAGGTACAAGCAAGCGGGCTTGCCGCAAGCCCATCACAGCACGAGTTGTATTGTAGACTTGTAGTAATGCAGTTGCAGTTTTTTGAATAACAATTAAGTATTCTGTAAAACTATCTCTATATTTTGAACGACTATTGTTGTGGTTATGGAGATGGATGAATATTATGGTGGTCATCGTCGACGCCATCGCCACGCCATGGCAAACAAAGGCCAATGGTCATACAATCTCAAACAAAATCGTACAAAACGGTACAATAGAAATAGCGATAGAAATAATTATCCTAAGCATGCAATAAGAACTTACTTTAGATGATGAATCGACGCAGATAGGTTTTTAAGTTGAAAAATTCACCCGGAAGCCGAAAATTCTATGTTTGGGTTTTCCTTTCGGATTTCCCAAACTTTCATTCATTCAATAGGTACAAATTACAATTTTGACAGAATCCACCGTCTTCCTCAGACTGCCATTTTAATTTATCATAGACAATAAGGAAAGGATAGCGATACCTATTACTTAGATGTTAAAAAGAGACACGTGATAGAGTTCGATAAATGTTCATACTAGCGGACTCGGAACCGTCAGTAATGTTTACGTTTTAGGCAGACTCCACGAATGACATATGTCAGTTTTAACCTAAAACCTAAAATATAAAAATATGAACTCAGCCAAAGTGACGTGTTGATGGGTGGGGTGGGTGGGAGAGAGAATAGGATAGTGAAAAAAGAGACAAAAGACAATAAACCAGCAAAGCTTTTGGTTTGTTTCTAATTTTGGAAATTCACTAAAAATGGTAAGTAATCTCACTTTTTCCGCTAAATACTGAAATAATATTGAGTAGGTCTTTATCAGTATCAAATCTTTTGCAGGCTGGATACTCAGAAGATCAATTGGCAGGTGAGTGATCGCACCTTAACCGTTTGTTCTACTGACTACACCCCAAAATAATTCATCAAAACTGCTCCACCTTACCTGCATTACCCGTTTTTATCTTGTTTGGTGGTGTCGCAGCTTTTTAGTAGTTGTGCAAGTTGCGTTCGTCAGCCGAGCCCGTGTTTTCTTACATGAGTCATGAATTGGAGTCAATCAGCTTGCGTCGCAAAGCAGTGAGTTGCGGCCGCCCTACTTACCTTATACGGGTTTGTATTAACGCTTATGGTATGTCAGGTCTGGGCCGTCTGATTGGGCTCATTTTTAACACAGTACCTGAGACATACGCCTGTGTTTATAGAAAGTTGTGATAATGTTCATGTACGAGCAACCCAGCAAGCTGAAACTCACGTCTGTTGAAGGTATTCTCTATAAGTTCAAATGACCGTTGTTGTCATTATCTTATTAAATGAGTTATCAGAGAATATGATTGGTCACATCTTTGGCACCATCTGGTTGCTTTGAGAGTAATAGTAATAGTAATAATAGTAGTACCTTGGACACTATTTACACACATTGATCTAGCCCCAAACTAGGATTCCCTGTATCTTGGGTACTAGACAACGATACACATACTTATATAGATAAATATTATACTTAGATAGAGAAACAACCATGACTAGGGTACAAACTTCCATTCTCATCAAACAAATATTTGCCCCCACCGGGACTCAAACCCGGGACCCATGGCTTCGTAGGCAGGGTCACTGCCGACTCGGCCATCCGGGTTGTCTGTACTTTAAATGTTGTAAATATGTTGACCATACTATTTATTTCTAACTTGTAGGCTCTGGATAGGACCACCCAGTCCTGTAATTGACAGACTTAATTTAGAGCTAAAGATTCTATTGCGGGGAAGACAATATATTTTTTCCTTGATTTGAAGTAAAAAAAAACTTGCTGGCTGCCCCAGCTCAAGAGGTAGTTTCGTGGCTCCTACATTGGACCCACCTATTTCTTGACTTACTCAAAGTGATATAAAAATACACCTATAAAAATCATTATGATTATTTCTATTATCACTATCATCCATCCTTATATGGTTTTTGGCAATGAACTAATTAGATGCAATATTTTAAGTGCCCCACTGCTGGGTAAAAGCTTCCAAGTTGCAACCACTATTCCCTATCATGCTACTTTCATTAACCCTTTCAGAGATTTATCAAGGTTGTCCCCCCATCTCCGCCTTGTGGCACCCAATCAGTGACAATGTTCTCCTATTTGTCTGGGTGCTTGCCACAGACATGCCCGGCGCAGTTCTATTACAGCTTGGCAGTCTGCACACTTACGTCCACAATGCCTATCAATGAGCACAGCGTCGTGTTGCTGATGTGATCCATCCTTTGAACTTGCAAATACTGCATTCCATGGCCCCCTGGCAGACCTTGAGTTTGGAGTTGTGAAATTCGGTCAGTGACCAAGTCTGAGCACCATAGGCATGCATGCATAGTATGATAAATAGATGCAATAATTATTGGAAATGCTAAGACATTTGATCATTTCAGCTGATCCACATCTTGTGAGATAAAAAGTAAAAGTTTATTAACACATTTACAGTCCCCATACATAGCAAATGTGACCTCTGGTAAGTCCACAAATTAAGATGTCTCGAGAGTCAACAATATTAACTTTTTCTGAATTTTCTTTATGTTTTCCCAAAATATTTACCGTTTTTCACTTGATACCACACTGGGGGCACCAACTTTTGAGTAACAATTTGCGTGAACCCATTATGATTCATGAACATCTGGTAAAAAATTATGGTAGTACATTTGTTTTTTATACAAATGTGTATTTTTACCTTTTGCATAAATAATAATTATCCATCTTGCATTTGGTCGTGATACTAATGGCGCTTTTATGAGAAAGTGATATTCGAAGAATTCTCGAAGATAGTGACGCAACACAACCCAACGAAAAAACAAAATTGGGCATAATCGTCGAAAAAACAAAATTGGGCATAATCGTTTTTTTGATGAATTAGCGATTCCTCGTGGTTATTTATTCCCTTATTTAAGTCCAATAAACTTCCAGGAGTCCAATGCTCGAATTGCTCGTTCCAATCCAATGGTGGCGTGACCTCAGCGTGGGGGCTGGCTGGACGTACCAAAAAACTTCACCATGACACCACATTGAGGGCACTCCACTGTTAACATGTTAATATTTAGATACATTACCTACAAATGGCCTGATGCAGATACCCACATTTATATCACCCACACGAGGGTTTCTAAACTCTCCATGTTTCCTCTTCAGAATTCCAAGAAGCTTTCCAGCTCTTCGACTCTCGTGGGGATGGCAAGATCCATGTGGCTCAGGTCGGAGACGCCTTGAGGGCCCTCGGGCAGAACCCCACCGAGTCTGATGTGAAGAAGTGCACCCACCTTCTGAAACCTGATGAGAGGATATCCTTCGAGGTGTTCCTGCCAATTTATCAGGTCCGTTTTTTTCTTCAAAATCAGCATAGCTTTAATTGTTACAGCTTTAGCCACTGACATAGCATCCTGCTTGCATGCTGCAAAGTTTACCGACCAGCTTGTTCAAATAAAGGTTGAACAGCATAGGGGGGGGTGTAGACATTTGTTTTGCGGTCTGTATAGTATTTAACAGTATGCTTTTTTTTAGGCCCAGAATTGCACTTTCTGTAGCTATCTACAGGGCTATCCATGTAGATTCTGTAGATGTAATTATTAAGTTTTACATGACAGATTTACAAAAACCATGATAGCATCTAATTATGAACTTATTTATAAAAAATTGGAGTTGGAGAGTTATTCTTATTTATGACTAGCTGATGCCCGCAACTTAATCTGCGTGTTCGTAGGAATTATCATTAACCTAGATAACGTTACCCTCCTTCTGGTGCAGTTGGATAAAAATTATCCTATATGTTAATCTAGCTCATAAAATACCTCTGTGCTAAATTTAATTCTAATCCGTTCAGCCGTTTCAGCGTGATTGAGGCACAAACACACAAACATCCAAACATCCTAACATCGCTACTTTCACATTTATAATAACTTGTATGAAATACTTTTCTGAAAACCGCATCAAAATCGGTTCTGCCAAACGCGAGATAATCGCGGACAAACATACATACCTCCTTTTTTAAGTCTTTTAAGAATCAGTTGTTGGCTACTAAGCCGGGCTATAGTAGCATGCACTATTAAGTGTTATTAAATGTGTATTATTAAATGTCTGTGTTTGTCGGCAGGCGATCTCAAAGGCGCGCAGCGGTGACACCGCCAACGACTTTATTGAGGGCCTGCGCCACTTCGACAAGGACGGGAACGGGTTCATCTCGTCGGCGGAGCTGCGCCACCTGCTCTCCACGCTCGGGGAGAAGCTCAGTGATGATGAGGTGATGTTATAATGGGATCAAATGGAAAACTATACTAAGAGCCCTATACCCCTAAATACAATAAAATATCAAATAAATGTAGTCCATTAATGCCTCCAACTGGGGGTCATTTGGGCTAAGTGCGTGTTGATGGAGGGCTGCATCTCCTGCGTTAGAAGCAAGCGTGAAATCCACTAGACCACGGAGCTCGCTATTCCCCTGCCGAGGGGTAATAGCTAGTGATGCAACGAATACGAATACGAATATTCGTATTCGCCGAATAATAGACATTTACCGAATATTCGTAGTCGGCGAATAGGCGCGTCGGTCGTCGGCACGTAAAAATACGACCATCCAGTGGCCTTTTGGCGAGAAGATGTCCATTTTCCAAGTCTGAAAAAACTCGCCCAAAAATATTTTTCACTGAAGCCATGTTCAGTCGCCTCGGAAATACTTTTTTCAATAGCTGGAAACATCCAGACTGAAAAAAGAAATCGCCTAAAACCAAAATCTACAAATTTTATGTTTTTTAAATAAAATTTTGCCTATTGTAAATAACTATGGGTCATGTTGCCTGAGAATAAACGATTATTATTGTTATTATTATTATTATTATTATTGTAAATTTTAATTATTACGAGAATAGAAATTCATCAAATAAATTAGTCTTTTATTACCATGGCGAGATATTCGTATTCGTATTCGCATTCACCGAATAGTAGGTTTGATATTCATATTCGTATTTGTAAAAGTAGTATTCGTTGCATCACTAGTAATAGCACCAACGAAATGGTGGTGATTAGGACTCATTTTGTCAATTTTTAACAATCAGACCTTATGATAGTCAGCATCCATCCTTCACCCAAATCCGGATAGCCAAGAGAGCAGTAGGTATGGTGAAGTGTGAACCCCTGTATAGTGATCACAACGCTCCCTGGGTTTAGTCCTTTACTCCCTATTTCATCGTTTGTTTTTTCAGGTTGAGCAACTACTACAAGGCCAGGAGGACTCTCAAGGCAACATAAACTACGAGAACTTTGTCCACCTCATCATGCAGGGCTGAATGCACCCGACCCCATACACCAACTCTGCAGTAATATCATGTCGTCCCTCTCTATCCAACGACGAAGATATAACGTCATCTCTCTCTCTCTAACACACAACCCTATAGACGCAACGACCGATATTTCCGCCGAGTAATTCCACCTCCACCACGTTAATTAGAAATAGATCGGCATTTAAATAATATATATTATACCTAGTTAGATAAGTAAAGAGTGGCCTTGATTATGGTTTGCGAGTATTAAAACTAACCTTGTATTTTATGGAACACATCTCATTTCCTTTTGCTTTTAAGTGGAAAGAACAATTCACTGTTAAAAATAATAGCAGGATTCTTCTATCCATAATTGAGGCCCCTGTGGTATTATACGTCGGTATTTGAGACTTCGAGTAACCAAATAGTAATGTATCTTTTCAATTGGGAAATTATCTGGGATCAAAATAGGTATCTCATAAGTATTTCATTATGTATGTTTTATCGACGTTGTTATGATCCTTGTTTTATTTTCTCTGGAAAGTGAATAACTGAATGTAAAGTGAATTTCTTATCGATGTTTTTTATGTGTATAATTTGCATTTACATTTCCAAAATGTCCATATGATGATTTTATTCGAAAGTTTTGTAAAGACAAGTTCCAATTATAATTCCAAATGCCCATTATAATATGGTAGTGATAATAAATTTTATACCTACTGTTAAAATCTATTTAATTATGACAAGTTATGACATATACGTGTATTTGTATCTAAAACTCTTTTTATTGTGACCGGACTGGAACCTAGAACTTGTTGCCATAACAAGTAATTCTGAGATCTAAGAATTTCAATCGCTTTTGAACAAATTATAAGTCAGCTCATGTCAAATACCAATGTGAGCATCGCATACACCGGCGGAGTCGCAATATAAGTCAGCTCGTGTCAAATACCAATGTGAGCATCGCATACACATGCAGTCGCAATAAAAGTGCTCGTGTCAAATACCCATGTGTCATCGCATACACAGGAAGACGCAATAAAAGTTCTCGTGTCAAATACCAATGAGAGCATCGCATACACCAGCGGAGTCGCAATATAAGTCAGCTCGTGTCAAATACCAATGTGAGCATCGCATACACCAGCGGAGTCGCAATATAAGTCAGCTCATGTCAAATACCAATGTGAGCATCGCATACACCGGCGGAGTCGCAATATAAGTCAGCTCGTGTCAAATACCAATGTGAGCATCGCATACACATGCAGTCGCAATAAAAGTGCTCGTGTCAAATACCCATGTGTCATCGCATACACAGGAAGACGCAATAAAAGTTCTCGTGTCAAATACCAATGAGAGCATCGCATACACCAGCGGAGTCGCAATATAAGTCAGCTCGTGTCAAATACCAATGTGAGCATCGCATACACCAGCGGAGTAGCAATATAAGTCAGCTCATGTCAAATACCAATGTGAGCATCGCATACACCGGCGGAGTCGCAATATAAGTCAGCTCGTGTCAAATACCAATGTGAGCATCGCATACACATGCAGTCGCAATAAAAGTGCTCGTGTCAAATACCCATGTGTCATCGCATACACAGGAAGACGCAATAAAAGTTCTCGTGTCAAATACCAATGAGAGCATCGCATACACCAGCGGAGTCGCAATATAAGTCAGCTCATGTCAAATACCAATGTGAGCATCGCATACACCGGCGGAGTCGCAATATAAGTCAGCTCGTGTCAAATACCAATGTGAGCATCGCATACACATGCAGTCGCAATAAAAGTGCTCGTGTCAAATACCCATGTGTCATCGCATACACAGGAAGACGCAATAAAAGTTCTCGTGTCAAATACCAATGAGAGCATCGCATACACCAGCGGAGTCGCAATATAAGTCAGCTCTTGTCAAATACCAATGTGAGCATCGCATACACCAGCGGAGTCGCAATATAAGTCAGCTCATGTCAAATACCAATGTGAGCATCGCATACACCAGCGGAGTCGCAATAAAAGTCAACTCGTGTCAATATGATAGCTAGCAGTCACAGGAAATGTGCATAACAATCACAAATAGTTCTAATATTCGGCCGGCAGCACCGTTGCTCTTTTGTAGGCATCTGTTGGAGACTTAGGGCATTTTCTCTCATCTGTTGCCAAATTAACTCTCCTTCCAAAGCTAAAAAATAAGGAAGGTCTTTCTTATATACTTCAGCGGCTTGCAAAATATCCTCTAGGTATATCATCGAAATGAAATGAAAAATTGATTTATTTTCTCCCAAGAACACAATACATATTGTAGGTATACTTAGTAGGTAGGTCAAACTAGTAATCCTGCAGTGATGTACTCTGTGCTGCAGTCTAAGAAGCAATGGGAGACAGGAGTCCAAAATAGGTTAACCCCGTGCCATGGATCCCCTGGCCTCCACCTCTCGCTCGAGATACAGAGATGTTTTTTTAAAACAATGGGTACACATTTGCTACTACGTTTTGAACGTGAACGTGAATATTAAAAGAGTGGGTAGGAACATAATTTAGAAAATATAAAATATTTTACATTTACGTTTTGATTTGCGGATATGAGTGCGCGTGTGAGTTTGTGCGTGTAGTGATAGCATGTGTGTGTGCGTACTGTCTGCCTGTGTTTGTGTGTGTGTGGGTGAATGTGTGTTTTTGGGTGAGTGGGTATACATTTATGATGAGTATCTAAAACACACTACTATATTTTGGTTTAAAGTAAAAAATAAAATTAAAATAGGTGACGGACGATATAAAGTTTTAATAAGCTTTCATAAGCTTTTCAGTTTCCTCATAATTGAGGGATAGCAGCCAATCTGTTAGTACCTTTATCTATACACGGTTCATAAAACCTCTTTACTGCGTTCAAAAACCGCACATTACGATCAGCGTTGTAAAACTCATTTCTTATCTGAATTTTGAACATTATGACCATAATGTGTAAATTTTCTACATATTATATTTGTGACATTCAAATTTCGAACGCCGACGCCATCCTGCGTGCCGCCCCTACTTTGTCTGTGAAGTTGGTACTACAGAACAAGCTAAACAACTCAATTGCACAATGCCGGTCAAACATGCGGTTCCTGAACACATCAAAGAGAGCTTATGATATGTGTGTAGATAAACTAGTGTATGTAACTGAACACACTAGTTTATCGTCTTCGGCTCGTTTCATAAACCCACTCTCGAGTTTTAATGCCCTCCATTATGTATCAGTCACATAAACTACTAAGGTACCATCGTATGGTAAAGCCCACTTTTTTACTAATTGAGATAAAAGCTTTATTTAACCACCCTCAAGGAAAAAAAGGTTTATTTGAAAGTTATGATTATGTCAAAATCCAAATAAATGTACTTTTTATAGCTATAACGACGGTAAGTTACTTTTTTGAACGTTTATGAAAACCTCTTTTTTGGGCTTTACTAAAAATGGTGTAAATAATAAGGCCCGTGCCGATTGAAGGTCGTTTGACGTAAAAGTATGCATAAAATACCTCAAAGATTGAATAAATATGAACATTGTGATATTCATGAACATTATAACAATAAATAATAATAATAAATAAATAATAAATAATACCTTGGACACCTTTTTTACACACATTGATCTAGCCCCAAACTAGGATTCCCTGTATCTTGGGTACTAGACAACGATATATATACTTATATAGAGAAATATTATACTTAGATAGATAAACAACCATGACTGGGGTACAAACGTCCGTTCTCATCAAACAAACATTTGCCCCCACCGGGACTCGAACCCGGGACCCTTGGTTTCGTAGGCAGCGTCACTGCCGACTCGGCCATTCGGGTCGTCGCATAGCATAAACTAAAATCATATATAATTTGTCAGAAAAATACGCGTTTCCACTGTGTAGGAAATCAGCCTAGCTTTTGACTTTTTAGGTGTTTTGGGAGTAATAATTTTATTTAAAAATATCGTTATTCATGCTATAATTGAGTAATTATTGTCAAGGTTTTTTGATTTTTAATTTTCATACATTGGGCCTTATTACACAGATATCGTTAAGATGGCCCCTATGGTCGGTTACAAGGCCCTTTAAAATTCAATACAACTCACTTGACCGAAAACATCCAAACTTCCGATCAGTAATTATAAGTTTATTTATCAACATCATCAAGCACTTTTGTAACAATCAGTAAAACATTGCTAGTTTAATTTAACACTACAGAAACTAGCGGGCTTTATTACACTGCAGTAGGGTTAGAAGGCCCAGCCGAGTCTTGTTTGGCCCGAGCAACAATTTTGTAGGGCTTTCCTAAACGACATGGGCCTTCCAACACAAATTGATCATTTTCTAAATCAATAGACATGAAATCGCACATGCCTATGTAAATATCAAAATAATAATGATCAAATAAACACTCTAAACAAAAATCTACTTACAAATCGCAGTATAAGCAAGTAAAATCTTACGTTTTGTGGGCGCACAATTTAGCGTCATCAGGGGCCGCGCCTGACATCGGCGAACAACCGGGCGTCAACGCAACAGCGGCCCCACGCTGCCCGCTGTTGCGTTTCTGCGTTCCTATTGGTCTATTCCATTCGTACTTTGAAGCTCGCACATATCAACTGTATAGAAGTTTGTTTTCTGCGCCTGGGCCTTGCTAACTGGAGGGCCTTATTAGACGACTGTACCTTATTTATTTTTTGTCTTGTATTTTGCCATAGGCAATTTATAAGGAGAGCGACATCTTCGGGAGTAAAGTAAAATGCGATGCGCGCAAATACGAGACTAAACTAGACTTCTTTATTATAGGGAATCCTAGCTTATATACAAGGTTGGTACATGTTATTAATGACGTACATAAGACATAGTGCGTGATGAATATAAATATACCCTATCTGTGACGGTCGTCAACTTATCTTAACATTACGTGAAAATATGACTAACATAGTCGACCGGCACATGTATATTGAGCAGCTTGTTTGCTTTATTGTACCGTCTGGTTGATACATAGGGAGAGAATCTCGGTACTAGGGCTGTTCTTGTGGAGATTGGTTGACACACCATGTGATCTCTTCGTGTGTTAGCCCTGATATGTTCCTTTTGGTAAACAATTGTTGTATGTTGTCGTAGTAGTGAGTTTAATAGTTGTCGAACTGTTAAGATTTTTGTCTCTTTGTAAAGTGTTTCTGTAGGAAACAGTCGTGGCTTTTCGAAACTGATTTTTAAAATTAATCTCTGTGCTCTCTCTAGCTGAATCATGGGTGTCTTACTTGCTCCCCCCCACGATGATATACAGTAAGAGAGCACAGACTGACATAGGGCAGTATACTTATATATTTTTGAGAAGTTTTTATCAGCAATGTGGCGTAGCTGCTTAAAAATATATGTCAATTTTCTGACCTTGAGTGTTAAGTACTTTATATGTTCAACGAAATTTAGGTTTCTGTCAATTATAACACCTGAATATTTAGGTAATACTATTTGTTTGAGCTATAACAGGGCATGTACAATCTTAAGAGAAACATGAGTGAGCATATATCTTGTATTCCTTATAAATGTCTTTATGGGTGCTATTTTTCAACGAAAATTGTAAATATTTTGTTTTATCTGTATTTTAAAATTAATGAATTTGCAGCATCATCGCTCAAGTTATGTGACACCAACTTTTGCAACTGCCTGAGTCTATGTTTTATTTTATTTTATTTTTATTTATAAGAAAACAAACGGTCACATATAATTACAATGACACAAGAAATAAGCTTATAAAGTAGACCTTGAGTTTCATGAAAAAAATATAATTAAAAGTAACATGCCTTGCGAGAGCCAATTAGTGGGTTTGACAAACTATTGGAAAAATAATTAAAATGAAAACATGTATAATGACAACATGAAAACAATAAAATAAAAATATTATTCTAAAAGTTAAACAATATATATAGCTTAATTTCAACTTTAATGAGCCTAAAGAAATATTAAATAAGTCAATATCTGGACCAGAAAGTTGTTTGTTATAAAAGTTCGGGGTTCGCCTCATGAATGAATTTTGAGCATAGTTGGTACGACAGCGAGTAACTACAAAGACGTCATGGGATCTGCTAGATAATCGAGGGATTTTAAAATTTAGATTTTCAAGTATGTATGGACAGTCAACAATATTGGAGAGGGTTTTAAACAAGGAGCTTGCGTCCATGGACTGTCTACGGCTTGCTAATAGAGGGATCCTATGAAATTCAGCAGATGTTTCAGCAGAGACAAAATAATGAGTTCTTATGTCAAGCGCCTTCAAAAACTCACAATTAAGTGTTAAATGGTTATGAAATGTTTTTGTTATTGTTTAAAATGTTCGGCCGATTTGTTTGACAGTGATTCTGCGGACCGTGATTTCTGCACTAATTTCGTTTGCGATGGCCTCAGCCTGATTGAAAACTGTTTGAATGCGTTCGTGCTATTTCCACGTTGCCTCTGCAGACTTGCTGTGGTCATCTTGATAAGCTGAACTGCAGAAAGTACCTACCTATATCAATATCAATAAAATAGCTTGTAATGATCGGGATAAGGGCCGCATGATTCCTAAAATATCAGAAAGGCAAGCTTATGAGAAATTGCGACGACGTTATAGATTGGAGCAACGAAAATGCAGGTTTAGCACTCGTTTCCTTGATCAGACATTTTTTGCATAAGTTCAGGTAGACAAGGCAAAACGTCAAAACCCTTTTATGTCTTTTCGCCCATCTGGTCTCACACATTTTTTTATTTTTCTTAGACATGAGCTTGCATTTCTTCTCTAAGGAGATGTATTCGTTGAGCTTACTAACGGGAGAAACTCCTACGGCACCTTGCATATATCTGTCACCGTAAGATTGTCAAAACCGTTATTAAATATACTTAGTTGATAAATTAAGTTTTTTTTTCTCGTTAGTTGGTGAACTATCGACAGATAGTAAACTGTAGCGTACTGCTTACTATATGACGCGTTAGTTGATAAACTAACGATTAAAACCGTTAAATTAAACTGGTTTAAACTTAAATTGCAAACGAAATACCAGGGCAAACACTGCTGTAGCTTAGGTGAAGACTAGAGGGGGCGCAGCGACACAGTATAACTGTGGCAGCGAAGCCCCCGAATACTTAGTCTTCGTGTTAGGTTGACATTTAAGAGCAAAAGAAACGTAAATTCTAAACCCTGTCAGTCTGGTTTACTATCTGTCGATAGTTGACTAACTAACGATTTTGACTATCTTACGGTGCCATATCTTTAAATAAGTTAGGATCAAAGTGATTAATTACTGCACGAATTGATCAATATGATAAATACTTTGATTGAACCTTCTAGGAGAGTTAGTAGGGTTAATCCGTAGGAGACTCGTTATGCCTAAACGTCATACTAAACTAGCTAAAAGTCGATGATCGTAAGGCCTATTCCGCAGTATGTTCTCTTCGTATTAAAGCAAAATTTTCATTAGCCTTAATCGCGTTTTGCCAAAAACTACATTTGAAAAACTTTTTTGTGATTATTTATTGACTTGACACTTGATCTGGAGTGCTCTATGATGAAAATTAGGATAAATAAACATGTGAGTGTACTCCATCAAGTTGTATCAAGGAGGAATAAAACATTTTTTTTGGTTTAAAAAAGAACTCCGATGATGAACTCAAAATTTACTAAACGGCGGCTATGCCCATAGGTAGGTACTAAGAACAATATCAATAATGATGGATCTTCACTTCTATTTATTGCGGTGTCTCCGCATTTAGGGCCAATCTACACTCGGTAGATTCTTAATTTGGCTGAATGTAGGTAGGTCCATAGCCTGAGTAAATTTTAGAAAAAGATAAATGCAGAATGTGAGCATGCAACCACAGAGTAAGTAAGAGTGTCGTTCATCTGCGAGAATAATACATGTCTAGTGGGTTGTACAGAAAAGGTCTTACCTCAAAAAACTAATATGAACTCTTTACTCTCTATTATCTTTGTGCCTACATCGTTATTTGACAAACGATCATGTCTATGAATCTCTTTGTCTTTCTCTCTTCTAACCTAAATCACGTTAGGTCTAAATAGCTTGACCTCTACTCTACTTATAACTAATCATAACGCGATGTAATAAATCTAAGCTTTAGGACTACCCTTCTAGAATAAACTTATATAAAAAATATTAAATTTTTCGGTCAAAGGATTCATGCTAAACAATATTATCTACATTTCATATTAAGTGACCCCTCCAGCCACTCCCGCCCGCTCCCATTTCTCGAAAAAGACGTAAACTGAACGACTTTTTGAAAATTAATTACATTTATCATCAGTAAGGTGAAATTATTAATAATAATCAGTTAAAATGAATAATAATTTATCACTTTCCTCATCAATCTTGAAAATTATTAATAATATAACCGATAATTTTATTAATCATTTTCAATTAATCACATTTCTCGTAACTTAAAGTTGCAAAAAACATTTTGAGTTTGAGTTTTGAAAAATAATCCCAGATGTCGAAATTAGCCTTACTAGTAATTCTGATGTAAATCGCAATTGAATATTCGATCATCCAGAACACGATTATTCCTGTCATTTATTGAGATTCTGCTTGTTGCTTTTTGTTGTGTTGCTGAGTCGATTAAATGAACTAAACAGAGAGGGACTACTTCTTGTACCTACTGTCCTGCTGTTTCAGATAACAAACTAGGTATAGTACTTATGTAATCGAGTCGAGAACTCGAGGGTGGGTTAACTGATGTGCAATCACCGGTAGTGTGGAGTAGTTAACCACATGAGGCGACTACTCTACACTTACAAACAACGGCGCGGCGGCGGCAGTTTATTAATATAAAAGCAAACTTACGTATTATCCCGATCTTGGCTTCTTTTGTATCGTAGTTGGCAAAATAAAATTTTTGGGATGTGGTGGAGTACCATGCTCTTTTATAAGTATTATGAAATGTGCGTACAATAGTGGGCCAAAATCATAACAAGCAAGAGGGTTTTCTAAAAGGTGGGCAATGCTCTTCAAATACGGGCACCTCAAAATAGGGACAAAGGCAGAAAAGGGGCAAGTACCGAACAAATCAATTTTCTGCATTCCTTTGTTTCGTGCAATGTATGTGACATGTTGGATATATAGGTAGGTAGGTAGGTGGTATAGCGCAGCGGGATTTCGAGTGCCTGTTTCCCGTACCTGGCCTAGGGTTCCCTAGGCAATTACAATTACTCTCTGATTGAACAATATGCTTCCTAATCAACGTCGTGTGTCGTCACAGGCTTAGGAAGCCAGTTTAAAATGTAGGCGAAGGTTGGTAAATTGTCTGTGAAGGATTGTGATGTGTGGATAGCTTTGATTCGAAATCTTGTTATGAAGACACGACGAAGGAGTTTCTTCAGTAATGTGATGCTAAATCTATGCTCAGCTCAGGACGTACTTGTTTATATCTAAACAACTTAACAACTTTTGACAGCGTTACGCCATTTCCCATACGGATCGGCAGAGGCGCAATTGCGCATACAATAAGCAGGTGCATTCAAAGTTTCATTTTGCGGGAAATGGGGCTTGCCCATCGCCGAAGCTACAGAGATGTATTATTTATCACTTTTTTACTCAATGCAATCCTATCTTTCCAATTATGATATTGCATGATGATGTATGGCATTAGGTATAAATTAAACATGTATATACAGGTCAGAAGATATAAGTACATATCTTCTGACCCCACACTAGGATACCCTCTGAGTCGTGGGAATCAGAAGCAGCGACGTCCAAGACCTGGGGTTTTTAGGATTCCGTACCTAGTACCTAACACCAAGGTAATTTCGAAACCCTAGAAAGCCCTACATAAGTGAGTATACTCAACACCTTGAGACGGACTTATCTAGAAGAGAGTGCAACGACAAATTGGAGACGCCGGAAGAAATAGAATAAGCGGTCATTCAGCTCAACGGAGCGATAAATGATAGCTACAACAAATCCTGCCCTCTAATGGCAGCGAAACCATCTAAAGATAGCTGGTGGTGCGACAAACTAAAGAAGATGCGGGTGAACATGAAAAAGCTTTTCAATTATACCATCAATAAGAAGGCAGAGAACGACTGGAAAGCTTTTCAAAAAGCACGTAACCAGTTCAAAAAACAAACTAGGTACAATTTTAGAGAACCGTGGAGAAATTTCTGCAGCTCGATAAACAGCGAGTCGCAGGCCTCACGAATCAAAAAGCCAATAGGTAAAGACCCTCAACACCAAACTGGATCATTAAAAAACCAAATGGCGAGTACACCAAAAGCGAAGAAGAGCTCTATAGTGTATTGCTACAAACGCATTTCCCGTTGAGTACAATCCTACCCGACAAGGAGATAGAGATACCGCCGGAAACACCAAGCTCCTAGCTAATATCAAAACCCCTGCCAGAAGCATGGGTGGAAACAGAAAACCTGATAGATGAAGATAAAGTGAGATGGGCGATTAACTCCTTCCTTCCATGTAAATCACCAGAACCAGACAGCGTATTGCAATGGGGAGCGACGCTCATCATACCAAGACTTATAAATATATTAAGGGCATACCTAGCACTCGGCTACATGCCCATGATCTGGAGATAGATAAAAATTCCTGCCGAAACCGGGTAAGGACGACTACAATGAGCCTACATCCTTCAGACCCATAAGCCTCACATCAGTCGTTCCAAAAACGTTAGAAAGAATGTGTGACAGACACATAAGGGATGGACCCATGAGAACCAACCCTATGAGATCAAGGAGGTCTCTCTATCTATTTTGTGTAAGGAGTACACTCCTTAGAGAATAGAAACCTCAATACTAAGCCAACAATCATAACAGGCGGTGTTCATAGACATCGAAAGAGCCTTTGATAAAACAATCTTGAGTAGCATAAGAACAGGATCGGAACAATTAGGTAAATATCCAAATATGATAACCTGGATAACAAAAATGCTGGAATCAAGAATATCTTGGATTCTCTTTGGAAATCGGCGATGAAATCAAATGCAAAGTGGCCAAGGACTGTCCATAGGGGGGCCTACCATCACCACTACTGTAGGTACTGGTAGCTATCGACATGGTAACACAACTAAACAGAAGAGAATTTTACTCAATAGCAGACTCCGATGACGTGACAATACTCGTCAACGGCCTCTTTATAAACAATATAAGATTATCACATGGTTGTAGTGGCGCAATTGGTTTGATATCGGCTTCGGAATCTAATGCAATATTAATTGTTTTTGTTTTATTGTTTTTATTGTTTAAGTTTTCTTGTATGATGGTACGGAACCCTTCGTGAGCGAGTCAGACCCGCACTTGACCGTTTTTTTTGTTCTTTATCTCCAACCTGGATAGGTATAAAGGTACATATCTAGAAAATAAAATCTTATTTTAGATTATTCTGGCTTACATACGGGTCAGGAAATCGTAGTATACAAAACAACTCAGATTTGGAGTAAAAAACAGAATATTTTAGATACAATATTCTGTTTTTTACTCCAAATCTGAGTGGAGTGAATGGAGCTTAGATAAGCTCCATTCACTCCAAACAGATGCAAAAATTACGACGTACCTATAAGATAACCTAGCTGCACAGCCACTTTCTATTTCGTCACTTAGGGCGGGCGACGTAACATCGCGTCTTGGGCGGCGAGTCACTCGTATCTTGGGCGGGCGGCAGTGACCGTGCGTCGGTATAGCGTAGGGCAGTTTAGTGTAAACAAGATTTTGTACAAAGTGCTAAAGAGTAACAAAGGATATGGGTACTGAAGACCCTAATGCGTTGTCGTCTGTGGAGTTTGAAGTGTTTGGACAGGTACAAGGTATCTAAACATTATGATTATTGTAAAATTACTGTTTTTTTAAGTACCTACCTATTATGAGTCCCTCAAATCGAAATGCAAGATCACAATTCAGATTAATTTTAAATGCATTTTAGAAGCATTATTTTATTATTACTCTGTATTTCTTGAGTGTCATAAGCATCATACAATTGCATTTCCTTAGAGGAAATCCAACATAGGTCTAAGATAGTAATTCATAACATTACTTAATTAGTCAAATAAATAAATTGATATCCAATATTTTTACGAGCACTTAGGGCCGAAAGATAGAAAGCACGTTAGCACTGATATCGCTGGTCATTGTTTGAAATGTCAAAGTTGAAACCTAATAAATGATAAAATAAATCAAACTAAATATCTAGATACAGAACGATTATTTTAACTTTACTGATCGACACTCCTCGGCTTTTTGATATTATTTTAACTCGTAAATCAATTGACTGTTTTCAGATTTTTGCCTTCATGTCACAGAGGCATTTGGCACAGAGGTGTATCTGTGCCAAATTTCAGTTTTCAGGACATCTTGATCACTTTCTTCAGCAACTAAAACCGAGAAGTGTTGAGCGGTAAAGTTTAAGTAATTGTATATACTTATATATATACAATTACTTAAACAAAGAATTAAGAGCGCTGGGCGACGTTGGCGGGAATTACAGGTATTGAAAAGTGACTACTGCGCATTCAAGGCCACCGCTCATAACGCGTGGCGCGAAGTATACTTGTACTTAACTGACAGTCAAATCGAATCGAATTCCGTAGTTAAGTTCGTAACGCTTCCGGATATTGTGCAGCATTATCATAAAGGCTACGTAACGCTTCCGTATATTTCGTATCATGGTAGAGTCCTCGTTTCGTTGCAAGCATAATTTACATAACACCGGCATGTGTGTTCGTGTTACATCAGTAACAAACAAAATAAAATACTTTGTTTGATTAAAGGATGTACTTAACAGACAGACTGGCAAGCATAGTACTATTATACTAGGGAACAATATTTTCTGTCACCTAAATTTAGATTTCTCACAAAACTGCGACAGCCTAATTATTCATTATATCTGTTCCTACGAAATATATTGGTCATCAAATTAATGAAAACGGCCACTAAATATGGATCACCAAATAATTGTAAAATATATTTTAAATAATAGTTTAATAATCGTTTATTCTATTGTCAGAATAATAGGTTTGTTCCCAAAAAAGTTGATCTGTCATCAAAATAATAGATCTGTCATAAAATTAATAGATTGGTTACCTAAATAGTAGATCTGTCACCAAAATTATGCATCTGTCATCTTATAAAGCATCAAATATGCTCAGGGTGAGGAAACACCAGGGCGAAGTGGTGGGCCAGGGAAGGTAAAGGATAACGGAGGTGAGCGAACCTTCGTTAGGTTGACATTGTAAGAATAAAAAACTGAAATTTTTTGACCGATTTTTAATTATTTGGTGACAGATCTACTATTTGGATGGATAGGACCAATCTAATAATTTGATGACCAATATTATTTCTCGGTGTTTTTTAAATCATTTCAGGTAACCAATTTTATATTATTCACGCCCGGTTTCCGAAAGGAAAATTAACTGTGACAACTTGTTAAACCCATTTCAGCCAAAATCGTACCCTCATAATAATATATTAAAATACAAGTCAGATTTTCTGTTATACTCATAGATACTTAGTATATATATAGATACTTAGTAAGTATTATAGATACTTAGTAAGTATTATAGTATACTCGTAGGTAGATTGTTGTAATTTGCGATTTAATTTAGCGTTCAAATCCTAGGTCAAGTTAATCGTGTGACCTCACATTTGTCCTTAGTCCTAACCCGTATTCATAAGAGTGGGTGGATACCGGACAAATTATGATTGAGAGAACTCACAGCTTTATTTGACTGCCCACACTGAGCATATTATTCGTGTACTTTCTTGTACCTAGTGTAGGTGCCTACGCTAGGTACAAGAAAGACGAGTTTTATTAATGAGTTATCAACCGAAATCTAGCCGGCTGTCTATTTAGCCTCACGCACGCCCATTGTTGAGTGAAAGGCTGATTTTAGCCCCCGACGAAAAAGAGGGGTTTCATAACATTGAAGTATCTGTCTGCCTGTGAGCCTGTCCGTGGTTATTTGCAAATGGTAGTAGACAGTCCTGCGCTGGTTCTTAGCCATGATTTATTAAAATCGGTTCAGCGGTTCTAAATTTATCAGCATAACAAAGAAACAAGTCAGCTTTTTAATCTTAAGGTTTCATCTTTCGTGTCGCGGGTGGTTTAAATATTGCATTGTGAACAGCCATGTTTTGGATTCGTGAGTATGTATACAGGCAGGAGAAATTTAGACTTAGACTCGTGTTGTATCGGCAGCTGATCTGTAGTAATCGGCGTCGCTATAATTAGATGCGCGGGCGCAATTGGGTCGGTGTCACTGCGGCTTTTAGATGGCACATCCACTACTATACAGGTGTAACAATAATGTTTATACTGAACCCCATGCATAATATTTAATGGCATCCAATGCATCCATTCTTGTTTCTCATGCAGGAGATACAAGTTCCAATCGGGTGCTGACTACGTACCAATGAGATATATAATTCATCCTAAGTACATTATCGGACTTTCCGTGTTTCGGATCGCTACTTGGTAGAGTAGCGATCCGAAAAGTAGTCGTGAAAAACCCCTCCATCGTGCACTAAGCCAGCGTGGTGAAGTATGGCTCAATCTTACTCGTATCTGGGTAAAGGCCTTTGCCGCTCGGCAAAGGCCTTTAGCCTGTAGCCCATTAATGGGCTACATTTTTATTTTATTTTAAGGACCCGGTTTACAACACTGGTTTGGGTCTTTAGTGCTTATCGCTTGTTATGAAAGCCCAACTAACGATTACACGCTAGCAAGATTGAGACCACATTCCATAGAAAACTTATTCCATACAGACGAGTGCTGACTGCTGTCACCCTTTCGTCAGCTAATAAAAAGTCAACCTGTATCATCACATCAACAATGGATGATCAAAGTCGAGTCATATAATTTATTTAATCTGACTGTCATGTCCGCAAGGATTGGCAGAGGCATAGCTTCTGCAATGTCTGATTGAATAATTTGCTGTTCAGGCTGCTACTTCACGAAGTTTTGCCGCGAGGTGGCGGAAACGCTCGACATCGCAGGATGGGTGAAGAACTCCAAGAAGGGCACCATCGTCGGAAAACTGCAGGGCAACAAGCTACAGCTGGACCAAATGTTAGTAAATATTGCTTACAGTATAGCTTGCCACTTTTTCACCTTGTCTGCTGCTAACCTTGCTATTCTGAGATCTTGTAAATTGTAAAGGTGTTTTGAGATCTACCTTAATTTGATTATAGTAACCCAAACGTGGCACCCTCCTATAATAAGTAGCAATTCTTTTGCTTCTTAACATGTTTGCCTATCGAGTTCAACTCTAGGGTGAAGTTACCTACTTACTTACGTTTTTTCCGTTCCTATTTCAAGAATCACTGAGTGCCGAGTGACGATAATTGTCAAAAAAGTCGCCTATTTTCTTGAAATTTAGGTAACCAGTAAGTTACCTAAATTTTAAGAAAATTCATCAGTAACCTGAATAGGTCGAGCTAATGTAGTATCATTAGCTCTACCTAATAAAAAGAAGATTAAAATCAACTGGACTGGTGCCAGGAATATCGGGGATCTGTCGTCAAATCACGTCATTAATTCCGCACTATCATATATAATGATTATATCACCGTTGATTGACTAGTGTACGCGCAGATGCTTATTTCCGTTGCATGCAAGGCCATTATGCAAGGGTCTGTATAGCGTTATCGCGTATAGCGTTTTCACTAACGTCTTCCAAACTCAGCATTACGCCGCAAACGTGCATGTATAATTTGTAATGAATGCGTGCGAAAGTTTATCTCCAAACTATAAAGCGTCGCTTACGCACGCTATCAAAGGTTATAAATGAGTATTATTTAATCGCACATCAAAAATACTGATTTGCACAGCAAAAAAGGTTCAATAAAAACACTTTAAATATTTTATGTGTACTTAGTACGCAAAATTGTTGTATATTTTGTAGTTGCAGATGTGAGTATGTATCAGCATTCTGAAATATACACGAGCTGTTCACTGTGGGAGCGTTATGGCCTTGTATACAAAGGAAATAAGTATGCTGCGCAGATTTTTATATATTCGTGTTACTACTAGTTAGGGTGGTAAGTAATTACGCTCATTAGATCAAGATGAGAAGATAAACGTAAAAAGATATTTCTTAGTTCTTAATGCGCATTGTTATGACAATTAATCGCTAATTAACGAAATATTGATTATGTTTTTAATTGGTATCGGACGGACGAATGCCAAAATAATTTTATCTTAATCCACGCTCAACAATGTTACTACAGTACAAATAAGAGGTTTTCGTCAGAATAAACACCTTGAAAGCTGCGTCCTACCTCAGATACTATCTTACAATATTATTCTAGGTCTACTTACGTCGGGTGTTCGTTCTAATTTCCAGGATCGACTGGCTGAGCACAACTGGGTCTCCGGGCTGCAAGATCGAGAAGTGCGACCTCACAAACTGGCAACATTTACTTCGCTTGGATTACAAAGACTTCAGCATACGATTCTAGGGACTAAATTGTGCTGATAATTGCGGGCCACTCCAAAAGTTGGCCGAGAAGGTTTGCCAATGACTACTTACGTGTCGTTAAGTTTATCATCATCTACCTAGTCATCGGCAAATCTTGTTCGTCTTACCTTATTCTGATATTTGGGCTCTAATGCTCGCGCGTCTCCTACCTACTGGTTATCCTTGTTCTGGATTAAATTGATAATTTTTACAAATACTTGGTTAGAACAGAATAAATTATCTACTTAAACCAGGCACGATCTAACGATAACCCGAAAAAGGCGCGCTTTGTGGCCATATCTGTTTTAAAGTAAACACATTTTTTATTTTTTTTATTAACGTTTTCCGGTAAATACTTAAATAAATAATTACTTCAATATTGTGATTTTGATACCCTGAGTCTTTACCCATATTTGCCAACTCAACTCTACCAAAGAACAAGCAATAAACAAATTATATATATTTTGAAATAAGCTTTTATTAGTTTTAAAATAGAACTTGGTTCTTATGGATGGCCATCGTGGTGAAAAGATTAGTCAGCCTCCTGCTTGTTGGTGCTTCTACGGGACGCCGGGTGCTTTAAGTCGGTGTAAAACGAAGCACCACATGGGGAGGCTCTTTTCTTGTCCCCAGCCACGAGGAGTTTTCCGTTGCACTTACTTAAGCTGAAGAACGAGAAAGCGTGCGGTCTCGACGATCTCACAGTCGAACAGCTAAAGCATCTCGGCCCCGCGACGGTGGATTAGATTCTGAGGCTCTCAACAACTGCCTAGAAACCAACAACATCCCAAAGGATTGGCGCAAGGCCTGTGTCATCGCGCTACTCAAGCCCTGCAAGCCATCTGACGACCCTAAAAGCTTCCGACCGATTTCTCTACTCTGCCACTTGTACACGCTGTTTTAAAGGAACCATCTTGGGCATCTTACTCCGTACATCAACGACAAACTGATTCTAGAACAGGCAGGTTTTCGACCAGGCAAGTCTTGCACGTCGCAAGTCCTAAACCTGACGCAGCACATTGAGGATGGTTTCGAGAATGGAAAATCGCGGGTGTTGCTTTCGTAGATCTATCGGCAGCCTACGATACCTTAAACACCAGCGCGATGCTTATGAAGCTCTACGAGGTCACGACCGAATACGGATTTTGCCAGATCATGGGGCAGTTGAGCCACCGATTCCAGGTGAAACTGTAAAACCAGAAGAGCCGTTGGAGAAATCAGCGTAACGGATTACCACAAGGTAGTGTCCTGGCGCCAAGTCTCTTCAATGTCTATAAAAACGATCGGCCAGAAGCTTCACATACCTTGCACTCGGGGCTCAAGCGGACAACTTCCCGAGTGTAGAGAATAGAGTAACCACAGCCTTGATTGTTTGGTGACTACTACGCTCCTTACGGCTTGAAACCAAACCCTAGCAAAACTAAATTGCGCTAACCATCTCCGTAATAGGGACACTAAAAGTGAACTCAAAATCACATTGCGAGACGTAAAACTGTCCCACAACAGTTTCCCTAAATACCTGGGAGTAACCCTGAATCGAAGCCTGACGTTGAAGAAGCACTGCGCGAATACCCAACAAAAGGAACACGCAACATCCTGCTCAAAAAGCTGACCGCGACATCTTGGGCAGCAAAGCTCACGTAATCAGGAAACTCGATATTCCAAATAGATCACTCGATGTTGGTTACCACATTCAGTTGTAGAGACAACAACAACAACAAACACAATAGAATTCACTACAAAATGTTCTAATTTGTGCTTAGAAATAACATTATTTCCCTAAATTCTAATTCCGATGAAAATTTGAACATAGGCTAGCAAGAAGTGTCATAATTCGTTTTAGTGATGGGCATGATTTGTCAAAAGAAGTTGTGTTAAAAATCTATTCTTAGGGCAACTAGGGAAGGCGGAATAAGACTTTGCTCGAGTGAACATTGACAACTCCATATAAATTTGTATGTAGTTGTCAAAGTCTACTCGAGTTCGAGTTAAATCTTATGCCGCCTTCTAGCTAGTTGCCCTGAATCGTAGCCAAAATGCACCGAGCATGTCATAAAAGAATAATCGAAAATGATGGAGTTCGATGGTCAGTAAAATATTAAATTAATGATAAGTATTTGTTAAATAAATTTCTGGCTAAAGCTATAAAAGCGGTTTACTCTACATTTAACCGGTTGCTCAAGCTCCTCGGTTAAAGCCCAAAGTAGGTATTTAATAATAAATACGACTTCGGGTTTTGAGTGGCCAGACCTAGGTTTAGCCAAAGGTTTATGTTTGATTTTAGGTCGATAAATAAAAATGTCAGGTTTTATAACAATATAGAATACTAATCATTAGACATTTTAGTGATCAATATTTAGTATGTACCTACTTATAATCAGTCAGTATATCTAAATGTTATTTATTTAAGCAGGACAAACAAACAGGCCATATCACGAATAAATATCATGATAATATATGTGGCAAATATATAATATTGAATTCTCTAATCTCTACCGTTTTTGAATAACCCACATTTTAATCTTTCATGTTCACATTTTGATCACGATATATCGGGCATTATCAGGACGGAAAGTGAGACAGATACGGAGAGGTCGCGGGCGGAGTCGGTAGCGCTCAGCTCGTTACTCGATCCTCGTCGCACCGACGAACATCCGACTCCGCCGGACCGAGGACGTGGAGTTGGTCTTTCTCTCGTTCCTCAATCCTCTTCGTGAATCTGACTCCTCCGGACCATGGAATATGTTAATTTGGACAGATCGGACCGGAATGATGTCGTTCCGAGTTTGGATACGTCTACTGGAACTATTACGGTCCGGAAAGACTCATCTTTACACAACACTATGAACGTCACATTTTATTGGGCAGCCATTTCTGTTATTGAGTTGGGCCAAGTTTAGATGCTTCGATTCGACAGCTACCTCATACATTCAGCAGTGGGCTATTTTCATTTTGGCAATCCAGCCGACCATAAGCAGTCTAAATTCAAAATTTTACGTTTGATATACCTCGCGCCACGAATTAAGAGCGCTGCGGGAATTTCTGCGCATATGTACAGATGTAGTGAATAATCCTTTCCTATCGGCAAAACTCGGAACAACGATAACACCCGAATGGTGCCGATGTGTCTATGAATTACTGTATTATTAAATTACGTGTAGGTATCAAATAAATCGCATACTTTATTAATCAATATCAAATGTCTAATTGCCCGTTTGACGTATATTACACTGAGATGTTAAAACCACCACGATTCTATCATATAAAGAATTCGTTAGGTAAACAAAAATATAACTAGTTACTGAGGACGTTTTATTTCAATAAAACGCACTGATAAAAACCAAATTCCGGTTGGGATGATCTAATGATTCTATAAGTATTGGAACCCCAAAAGTCTAACTATAAGTCAAAACTACAGTAGGATTTTGCAGACCTTTTTTATATCAATAAATTTTTGTAATTAATTAAAAATACTATGACATAACAAAAAAGACACCTCAACATAAAACAAAACAAACCAGCAGAGAAATTAATATAAATAAATATGATTTTCTGATTGGATGCACGACTTCGATTTTGACAGCGGGATAAGAGGAGGAGGAGCGGGGTGGACAGTGTGATGCGAAACAATACTTCCAACTTCCATATCACAGTCAGAATCAGAACTATTTTCTGGTGTATCATCGTCAGAGTTTTCATGAACGGTGATTACAAAACTAGCCATATAATTTTCCAACTCAGGTTCGTGTTTTCGGTACTCGTTTTCGCATTTGATGGCGTGGTCACATACTTTGGCCCAAACATCGGAACCAATCATATTAACCTTTTCCTGTACCAATTGTTTCACAGTAGTCATATTCATACTGATGTTTCTTTTGGATACGTATCCCTTTATTTGAGACCATATGTTTTCAATCGGATTGAAATCAGGATGATATGGTGGCAATCTTAGTACGCTGTGTCCATATTCGTTCATAAGTTTATCTGTAGAGTATTCTACAAAGTCTTGTTTGTACTTGCAAATAATTGCATATATTTCAAGTTTTGTTAATGTTACGTTATGCACGTTATGTTTGGATAGCCAATCAATCATGTCTTGCTTCCTGGTATTTGAATTAGGAGGTTTTTCTACGTTCTTATTATGATATGCAGCATTATCTACTACTAGTACCGAATGTGGAGCTAAGTTTGGAATGAGTTGATTACGAAGCCATTTTTCATAGTTTTCATTGTTCATCGCGTTGTGATAGTCACCTGTTTTATCAGTAGACTGATACATTAACAATGCCCCAGGTATAAAAACCTTTCTACTACCAGCGTGCACTATTATAAGACGTTGTCCTTTAGAAATTAACTGTTTCACTCCGTTTTCTGACGAGTCAGCCCAGCTTTTACCTGCCAAATGTGAGGTATGGATGTATGTTACATCCATATAAACAATCTCTCTCCCTTGCAATCTGTACTTTTTTATCGCGGCTAAAAACTTTACTCTTTTTAAACGAACATCATCTTTCTCGATAAGTAATTTTCTGTAGTTTTCAACTTTTTTAGACCGAAATCCCATTTTTCTAAGAATTTTTCTTAGCGTAAAGTCACATCCCTTAAAATTTATGGCTTCGGATAGCTTGGACTTCAGGGCTTTAATTGTAGGTACTTGTTTGTATATCAAATGGAAATTATACACTAATCGGCGTATAACGTTGTAGTCAAAATCGTCAAGACCTAGACAAAATAATTTATTTGGTCTACCCAACTTTGCCGACTTCGGACTATTGGAGGTGGATTGATTTATGTATTCTTTTTGCAATATTTTATTTACTGTTCGTTGAGAAATTCCACTGGCCTCCGAAACTCGTTTTTGGACTTTACAAAAGTAAGCAGTATAGTTGGTATGTTTGAATTTATCATTTTCAGTTAAGAAATATAAATAAATATTGAAAATAACTTCGCAGGCTTGCCGATCTAAACGTTTCCCTTTTCTTAGTGCTTTCGGCATGTCTGTTATAAATTGTTAATGTGGATCGAATAAAATCAATGTTTATTATTTACAAAAATGACGGACAAGAGTGAAATGTAAAGTCAAAAAAAAATATATAGGTGGCCTGCATTAATACACGAGTCCATGAAGTTTATCACAAAATCTAACATAAATATCAACAAAATATTTCTGTGGTATTAACTACTCTATTTAGATACTTCCTCTTGCAATGCGACCGTTCCCTACGTTGTCTCGATGGGTACTGAGTGCGAGTGAAGTAGTAAGACAAAAACGAACATTTCCGAGAAAATACGAAAGGAAAGGATTATTCACTACATCTGTCCAGGTATTGAAAAGTGTCTACTGCGCATTCAAGACCACCGCTCATAACTCGTGGCGCTAGCTATATCTCGATGACGGCGCCTTGGGAGGCGATGCAATAACCATCCTTGAAGATAAACGAAAGAGGCTGTACTTTTCATACAATTTTTTTTTCGATTCTTTGGGTGTTGCTTTGCATTTTTCGTAATTTTATTTTTATCTAAACCTCCTCTGTACTGAGGGGAATAAAGCCAAAGAGCCGGCTAGTGTTAAGATTAGTTAAGAGCCTCGGCTTATGTCCGAAATAATGTTCATTGCGATAATGTATTTCAACATTAGTCGGACTGGTTCAAACTGGAGTTTAGCCTCCACGCTGTTGAGGAGTGGAGTTTAGCCTCCAAGACGGGTGAAAAAATATGATTGACATTTTTTTTTGTATATAAGAAAAGATTAATATTGTGCACATAGGTCTACCTGTAGTTTCTTTATTTTCACTCTACATTCTGAGTTTGCTGGAAGAAATCTCTTGTTAGAGATAAGCTCGCCTTTGTACATGTTTTTTCCTTTATTTATTTTTATTTTTAATGCTTTTTTTTGCAAAAATGTATGAATATTTAAATATTGAAAATATTGAATAACATTGGGTTAAGAAGCGCGCAGAAATGTATGTTTTTTTGAAAAAATCTCAGGCTTTTTCAATGGCAATCAGGCTTTTTCTCAGGCTTTTTAAATTTTGTATCTGGTAACTCTACTTTCATCTCAATCGAAAATCGGGAATAGGGTCTAACTTGACCCGATCCTACAACATGCACTCATACAAACATAAATAAATGCTTTAAAAAAATGGAGTGATTGGTTATTATTCTTTTGCTATGCCTCTATACTTGATGATAAATTAGGATGCGTAGCTTCCGCTATCTGAATTCCTAGATGTAATATTATGCTTAATTACCAATGCGGTGGGGCATACCCTATCACCGGTATTCACTGGTGAATCGGTGGCAATTTCGAAGCTGTCTCATATATCTTATCCCATAAATTAAACAAATTAACAATCTTTTCGGACTCCTTGAGCTGTCTGCAGGCTACTAAATCTAATAAACTTCGGTCTAAAGCTATTACCGATAAATAAAAAAAATAAGGACGTTCTTTATAAGTTCTACATACACCAAGGGACTGGTGGCTGCAATATCGTTGCCTTAATCCCAGGACACGAAGGATCTTCAAAATTAGACCTAGATAAATGAGCTTGGAAGCAAACCCGATTGGTTAAAGGCCGACACTATGCTGACGTACAGGACACTGTACGTCAGCATAGTGTCGAGACCTTGGTTTTTTCGTTATCGGGAGCTACCTCTACTATTTGCCGTCTGCGTATAGGACACGCGAGTAAACCTGTGTATTTGGCGAAGATACGAGTCAGGGAACTCCCCTCTGTGAGTGCGGGCTTGCAGAAGGTACTTCGGAACATATATTTTTGAATCAATTACGATACAGAATAAGAAAATCTTTTCCTATACGGGATAGTGCAGGCACAGTTCGGCGCACGATTAGCCAGTATAATATTTGCAGGGCTGCCTCCCTAGACAAGAAGCATTCGCTTACTAAGCTCTCGCTAGACGCTAAGATAATGTATGCTATTTGACAGTTTCGAACGAAAACTCACGTGAGGAACTCAATTCGCTGAGGACTGGGCTCCTCGATATAAACATAAATATTTACATACAGGCACATACTTTGCTTCTGGCCCCACACTAGGATACCCTCTGTGGTGGAAACCAGAAACAGTGACGTCACACATATATGAACATCCAAGATCTGGGTTTTTTTGCCTTACCCCCAGCCGGAGTTCGAAGCCGGGATCTCTCGCTTGGTATATAGGTAGAGCCACAACCGCTGCCGCTGCGCCACAGAGGTCATCAAATATATCGTCTTTGTCATCTACATTGTTATTATCTAAAGCTATGCACAACCTATTGCTTAAGTACTTTTACATTGTAATGCATTATGCAACATTAATATCTGATTGATAAGTATTGACTCATCTCACTATTGTTTCGCTTCCTCACACAATGTAGATATAAATAAGGAATGAGTCTATTGACAAGAGATTTGTCCATTACTGGAAGTATACTAGAAGATAAGCTTCATAGTATTCTGTTGATAAAACAGTGATTCTAACTGGTATTGTTGTTATTAAAGACAAAGGAATTTCAACCTTAATTTGAGGTAACTACAATCAATAATACTACAAAAGTAGACATACCGATCAATGAACTCAACTTGTCTAGGTATTTCTAGAATAAATATCTCATTATAATTATAACATTTGAGTTAAACATCCTTATATATCTGTATATAGGTAGGAACATAAAAAAACTGAAATAAAATAAATGTATGTAGGTAATCAAGACAAAACTTTAATTTTTTTAATCATCATTTCTAATACTTAATTAATTTACAAATAGAATTAGTATTTACATTTTATTTCAATACAATACAAATACAAAAATTGCATTTCAGAAAAGGACACCACTTGTAGGACTACCGTTTTTTAGCACGTGGTAGAATTATTCCCTAAGATTCGGAAATTCTAAACGGATCAAGGTTTCTTTTTTTAAACAAACCAACTGATGGTAGATTCATAGGCGCTGTCATAATAGACCTTAATCGGTCGCACGACGACGACGGCGCGATGCGTATCTTAGGGAAAGGCCCCATTAGTGCGCTGCGTTTTCTATATTTTCCATATATTTTTTATGACACCCCATTACAACGTTGCGTTTTCGCGCGCGACGTTTTGACGGATCGTCGGACAAGAGACGAAGCGGGAGTGAGGGTGCACGACGGCGCGGCGTGCATACCCTCTTGCGTCGCTAAGTCGTGCGTCGCAGCGCAGTTGCCGCATACAATGGATTGATCCGTTACGACAACGCGACGCAACGCAGCGCAACACCCCAAATGGTGTCGCTCAGGCCATGGCTGGACTGGCTCAACGAAAGTTGATTAGTTCTCCTCCGACATAGACGATATGTAACAAAATGATGGTGCGATGTTTGAGGAAATCTCGCGGAATCAAATAAAATCTACAAAATGCCTCCGAATCATCATCATCAGCAATCAAAGACATGCGTAATGTGCGTGTACAGGTACAATCCCACGACTCGCGCAATGCCGCCAATTTAACCAAAACAGCAAATAAATATAAGTGGAATGTTCCCCTCTTATCGTAGGTGCTTATTAACTTATAGCTCACTAAGTTTGTAAAGTACTTAGATCTACGTACATTTAATGTACACAACACATATTTACCCCGCATTAGAAGGGTTTTCCCTCAAAGGATACATAATGTTTTTTGGATATATTTGGGCAGATGCTGGCGACGTGATCTTATCGGGCTTGGCGGCGACTTACCAGACCTTAGGGTATTATTAGACTATGAAATCCATTTATAGCACCCGTAAAGCTTTTAAGGGGGACTTTTATGAATACTGGCTGGTATATTTGTTATAAATGAAACATAAGATAAATAAACGAAACATGTTAAATCAAACTGTACTTAATCGCAACTACTCTCTTTTCCAACATACGATTGTGTACATGGAAACAAAAGACCTCTCGATCACACAAAGACTTCCATACTAATTCAAATTCATAGGTTTTGTGCCTAAATAGGTAAATTGTTTTAAAATATGTATTTTTTGTATTATTTATGTATTTTGGAGGGAAGTTCAATGTCTAGAATTTTTATTTATTAGAATGTATTTTACCACTCCTTATTAGCAATATTTTTTACTAATAATGTACATGTACATGTAAACCATGTACACTATCGTATGTTGGAATGGAGAGAAAGAGAAAGTGCTATAAGATAAGGAAGAAACCATTAAAGTATTTGGATTTAATTATTTCTCAACTGACTCTACTTTGTATGTGGGTGCGAGTTGACGACAACAAAAATAGGTTTAATCGCACAGGGTCAACTCGAGTTGACGACTAACTCGACGACTAACTCTTAGATTCCCTCAGGCTTTTATAAAGTTGTAATCAGATCAATGTCCGCAGATACACTCGTGAATACTGTTACGATATTTAATACTAAAATAAGACCGAACACTTACTATTGACAAACATAACACAACTATACCTACAGGTTGATACAATCACACAGCATACATATGTAACAGACAGGCATTTATACATTTACTCTCACTCACAGAACTTAGAACGTACCTTTCTGTTACAAACTGTATTTTTATTAACTAAATCACAACTTTTAATGTAACAATTTTGTGGTCACGCGATCCACGATCGAATTAATTGGCAATATCTCACTGGTCCCTATAAACTTAACATTAAATTTTCACAAAACAAAGGCATTGACCTACAGCATTGAAAAATATGAGCCCTATCTCCTACTATCCGTACTGCGACACTTATAACGAGACTAGCTGTTTTTGCACCTCCACCGCTTGACTTGTCTCTCAAGACCACAAGCCTGGTAGCACAAAATATGTAGTATCCCATCAAAGATCCCCTCTTATCGATTTTTCCCATTGTGATATATGTATAAAGAAAGTCAATGACACTGTCTTTAGGCGAGGCCCTAAACAAGGCGACGTAAATAGCAAGGCAACGTGCTATTGCGTCATTCACACACACTATGCTAAACCTTCTCATCAACCACTGGCGGTTGCAATGGTGATAACGATGCATCTTCCGACCTCCGCGCCGCTGCTGCCGCCGCCGCCAGCGCTCTTCTATGCCTCTTCTTTGTCCGTTCCTTGTGGAAGAATAGCCTAAGATAGTGGCACGGAAAGACCACGCATTCTCCTGCTGGCTCCTCAGCGTCGATGTAGACCCCGCGGACCAGGGCCGAGTTAGAGCAGTTGAGCAGCATCAGCACTGCCAGGCTAACGATGTGGGAGCACCAGTTGCTGAGTCGTGGCGTTTCTGTGGTGGGTGGAATATATTATTGGATTCATATCTAGATTCAGTTTTTTATTCAGCGTTTAAGACAAGATGAGTAAGGTACGGAAAAGTAATAAATAACACATGAGATTGCATGTAGCACTCCGCTTCGAATCAGCTAAATACCTAATCTGCGCGTGTATTAAGCCTCAGCTAAGTAGTTTCACAACTGTCCACAAGAACGCACGGAACGCAGTTGATAACTCTGAATCTGGATAATGCCACTCACGAGAAATCAAAACAAGAAAACAGTGCACAGCAGGGTATGTTATAGGCTGCAACAACTCACCAGGGAACAGATACAGCTCGAAAAGCCCCCACACTGCCCTCCACACGTTGACAGTCGCGAAGAATGACACCAGGTGGTAGATGTCAGCAAGCAGCAGCCTGGAGGCGCCGTGCAGTCGGGCGGCGGCCCAGCGCATCGGGGCTTGCAGTCCGAACGTGACAAACACTATCACGTACCCGCCCAACTGACAACAATACCGAATGTTGGTGATTGGAAGATGTAGCTAATCACTAAGGTTTTCAATACTAGGTACTTATTAATCTGGACGCGGTTGGCACATGACCGTGCTGACTGTGGTAGAGTGGGAGGTGCCCAGCAGTGGGTCGATGCGCTGAGTGAGAATGATGATGATGTTGTGTTAAATTCCGTACTTGATGACCGTCAAACCATGATTCACGAATAAAACTTACTTCTTTCATGCATTAGGGCGCAAAATGAAATAAGTGTGGCCACTTTTATATGTTTTCCCATTACTATCCATCTATAAATATTATAAATGTTTGAAGTAGTGTTCTCTACTATGTGTGTAATGGGAGGAAACACATATCATAAACTGTCGTACAAATAAAGTAGTAACCTACGTCATTCATGTAACGATTATTGTCATTTCGCTCGATATATTATTACATGTACAGTCTAAACAGGCGCCACTCTACATTTAAGTACAGCTTGTATTAAATCACAATTCAAACACTCAATAGACTTCCTTATCAAATTACTTATTTTACCACTAATCACTGTAAATAGTACTTTAATTCCTCAGGTCTTAAAGTTAATTATAATTACTCACAGGAGACTATTATTAGATCGTGTTTTGTTTGTTTTGCAGTGGAAATGTCTATTTTGCGGCTCAATATTTGTTTATGTCTCATGACGAAATCAGAGATTTGAAGAAATCCCTACGGTTTACTCGAAATATGTACAGGTTATAAAAAGATATATCATTCAACATAATTGAGTTAGTTGTTTACGTGTTTGAGGTGGGAACGCTTGTTATTAGAGGGCGAACAAGAATTTCAGTGCAGCCGGGGCGTCGTTGGCATGGGGAATGTTCCAGTGTCACGTTGTAAGGTAGACTAGCTAGACGGAGAGTTATCGAGTCAACTTTGAAAACTCAACAATGTACCCATTATTTAAATTAAGTAATAAACACTTTTAAATGAACTTATACTGAGTTACAGAAACGATCTTTAAATGTTAAAGCCCCGCAAAACGCTAGTGGGCTTAACGTCAAGGTGTGTGGACTGGCATGGACATTATGTACTCAGAAATAGCGTTAGAAACGCCATTAGCGTTTTGCGGGGCTTTAAAATTTAAAGAATGATTCTTCAACAGCCTGTTAGTGTTAGTTACTGTTTCATTGCTTTTTTGTTAATCACAACAAAAAGCAATGAAAATATTTACTACAAAATTACTGTCTAAATAAAAAACGAAGTTGATAACCTAGCTAGGTCATTATCTTAAAAGTGTAGTTAAGTAGTCACTTGCACAAGATAAGCCACTACAATTAAAATTACAAGTTACAAGGTAAGCAAAAAAATGTGCATTTCAGTCGAACTTCAACTATGTGGTCCTGTGAAATAGCATGGAACGCGAACTGCTCTCGATTGTGATCCATAAGAAGTTATATATATGCCCAAGCAACAGTGGATTTCTTCACAGCCTTAAGCAAAGATTAGCTAGATACCTTATTATTACTGTACAAGATAGCTTCAATCGATAGGCTGAATGAACGTTGCTCATATGAAATGAACTACAAGGACACCAAAAATTATATCAGCTTCAATTGCTCCCGAGCTAAAACGAAACAAAAATATTGAACTCGCTGATTACTGCTTTGCATAAGGCCTGTCTTCCCAGTCTCAGCTACGGTCAATATCAAGAGTCGACATTGACTCAATTGTACTCCACGTGGGGGCTACGGATATACAGAAATAACCAGGAGAATAGGTAAATTGCTACCAGGAAGATCTGTTGAATGTTTGTGTATCAGACTTATGACGTGCAAAGCCTGTGGTATAATCACGAACATTTACGCATCAAGTACGCGGGTTGAGATCTCAGTGACCATTATGCACAATGAAATAAATATCACACTGCCTGGACATACTTAACATCGTGCCTTGCCCTCTACGAAAGATCTATCACACAGACTGACCATAGGTCATACTCGTATGTACCAAACGTACGGAAGAAAAAATGTACGGAAGATTGTCTGATTTCCGTTTCTTTTCCTTCTGTTTAAGATAGTTTGTCTTGTGTTTATTATGCGGCGCTCTAATGATGAAGCAGAATCGTGGACAATCGTGAGGAAGTTCGAAAATTAAGGATCCTTAATCCTTTGTTAGCCCAGGTCTGTTATTGGTCTAAGGTTCATCATAGAGGTGTGTTGTTAGGGGACTCTGTCGAGACGCCTAGGCACGTCGGCAGAGAGGAAGCAGCAATTGTCTTGAATCGGTCAACTACTCAATAGAGTAGAGGTGGCCCATATGCGCATAGATTTCCATATGGGTCAGGTCATCGCAGGTAACTAGTCATATGCAGTATAGAGTTAAATTTTTCACATATGAGAACGCGTCGGCTCCGCTAACCACATCAAGCATCAGCATCATCATCATCAGTGAGGCCTTTACAGATAAGATAACAGACATCACCTTGATAAAGATAAGCAGTCAGAATCCACACCAGAGGCTCCGCAGATCGTGTCAAGTACCTAGGCAAGTATCGCATCGCATATCAAGCACTCAAATATCCTTTACAAGCGCTCGGTCGCAGTTCACATTAATCGGTCAAGGTCCTAGCTCCTAGCTGATCTCGATTCGGGACCGTCAGTTTATTGGTAGAGCTATGTTGAGTCAATAACATTTTTATACAGGCACGTACAATGCCTCTGACCCCACACTAGGTTACTCTGAGTTCTGGGAGACAGAAACAGTACAGTAGTTCCACAATAGGCAAGGCCCGTGGGTAATACGGGCTGGCTGATGCTGATATCTGATATGTATGACACCTTCTTCAGGTTAGATGCATAGTCAAATTGGCGGCAAAAGCCACTGCATAGGTGCCTGCCTCTAGTCGGATTTCATCTTTGGGGAAGGTCCAGAAAGGAGAGACGGGCGCACTGGACAAGTTCCTGTCAGTGATAGTTAGTCTATCTATGTTTAGAGCTGTGTATGCTTCTGCTTAGCAGTGGGACACTGTATGTATAGGCTATATATAAAGTGAATATTTTATAATGAGATCCAGAGATGAATAAGCAAGGCTCTTTAATAGAAGAGAGAATATGAAGTCCCTTTTCACCCGTGGATCTCTACACAGCCCATATAACGGTACTTCGGTAATTAACATAAACATAACATTTATATACAAGCACATATATTGCTTCTGGGCATCTGGTCTGGTCCCGCACAAGGATATCCTGTATCGTGGGAACCACAAACAGACATATAAATATCCAAGCCCTGGAGTTTTTTTCTTCCTCCCGAGCCGTGATTCAAACCCGGAAACTCTCGCTTGGGGGCAGAGCTTCGTGCCGCAACGCCACAGAGGTCGTCTTCCACCAACTGATGAGATCAAGGACTCACCAAAGAGGTCCAGCACGACTTGGCGGTGTCCTCCGGGAACAGGTAGATGTCGAGCAGCGCCCACGAGCCGCGCCACACGAAGATGACCAGCGAGCCCACCACCGCGACCGAGAATACGCAGTCGAGGATGTAGAGCGCGGTGTCACGGCTGTTCTGTAAACACACAAGATTGTTTGAGAACCGCTGGACGCTTTAGCACATGTGCTGAGCGCTGGACCACGTTTTTCTGAATCCCTCATTCATTCGCTAACATTCATAGGCTTTTGTTACAGGAGTCTAGATACCTAAACACTTTTCCTCTTGACAATTAAACACTTTGATATTGAATGTATTATTATATATTAGCTGAGCTATCAACAGAAATACCTATGACCGGATTCACGGACTGCTGCTCAATTAAAGTACCGCTTAAATGGCATACTGGCGTTCTCTTCTCCTTTATATATTTATATATTTCTAAATTTGCCAGTGTCAATTGTTTGAAAGATCACAATTTGGTCAGATTCCCTCATGCGTCTAGATATTTTTTGTTGCTCTAAGCAGTAACCAGGAGTACGGGTATGGTGATTTGGTCCCAGTATTTCCTCAGGACGACGACTTAAGTAAATACAGTGACAGCATACTTCGAGTGTACGTCAGACTATGTGTTGTAGGTTATGCATTACGATTTGTTTGCTTTAGTGCTTTAGTATTTGGGACTTGTACACAATCTGCCCGTAGCATGCCATGCGCAGCGCGGGTTTTGCCGTGTGACGTTGAGGGACAGCTACGCACTATGTCCCTCAACCACCCGGGACAACATCCGCGCCGCGCACGCCATATTATGGGACGGGTGCGATCTCGTTATGAAAGTATGTATTGTTAGGTAAGTAAATAGACGTTGCCAATTCAATCCCCATTCAAGTATATTTATTGGTGAAAGTTGTTTATAACATTTGTTGCTAAACACTGCACAAATAGACTTAAAAATATTGACTCCCATAAATTACATCATCATTAGGTACTCGTAAGTTGGTAGGTATTTACACAAGTGTCGTAATTGTTGTACAATGCAGCTGTTTCGCGGAAATGACAGTACTAAATACCGATCATAAATAATTATTACTTAAGCCGTGAACAATATGTTGTTTGTATTCTATTAAACAGGTTGCTTTTGAAATCACCCGGAAAACGATGGGAAATCATTAGATTGATGATGAAGTCTGATGAGACCCCTCAATAAAATATGCTACCGAAGAAAACATAGTGATTGGATACCTAGTTCACTCACCATATATTTTGACCCGACCGGGAGGCGTCTTCTGAATAGCCCATGAGCGTTGTACGCTGGGCCACGTTGTGCCCCACGTCGCCAGTGTATGCCAATAGACGGCGAAAGCACGGTACAACGAAGGCCATACCCCCGACAACGCACTCCGCAAACCATATGGCTGGGCTTTTCAGAATCGTCGCGTCGTAGCGCTCTGGCTTTTCGAGAGGTTCTATCTCGAAAAGCCAGAGCGCTACAGCGCGACGCTGCGTTGTACCACACGAGGTCTTCAGCTCTCACATTGAAAAATCATCGTCTGAATAGCCCGTGGGCAACAACTCGTGTGACCCAAGTCCTGACCGTGAAAGAGAAAGCGGATTAGTGCACCAAGGGCATATGGTGCGATGCATGCGCTATACGTGAAAGAGAGCGTTGAGTACCTTATTGATGAGTGTAACAAAGAGATTCAATATTATGTGATTTATGTGATCACACACGGTGATTTGTGGTCATTATGTTTTGATGCAGTCATTGCCAGTACCATAATCAAGATGTGCGAAACAATTGAAGCCAAATCAAGAAATTAAAAATTGTTGCGGAAAAACTATGAAACTATTTTCATCAACTTGCAATACTTTCTTTAAAAAGTAATTAATGTCATCACTCGATTGCTTTCAAAGTGGGGCGTCGATTGTGCATGGTATATTTCTTGTGTTTAGTCTTATTTTATTTTATTTGACAAGTTATTCACAATCTATCGAAATATTGGACTCTATTCCCCTAAATAACATCACCAGCCTTGTTGTCAACATGACTGGTGGGTATGACATATGGTATGTGCAATGTGAATTGACTAATATTTTTATAAGTAAAATATTTTATTGTATTTTAGGCACATCCCGGTCTTCCGTAATGCAAATACAAAACGAAGGTGGGACGTCATCTCTATTTCCTATGCCTAAGAAAAATATACCTAAAACCAAAAAGAAAATCAATCTGGATGATTTTGATTTATGTGCATTTATTATTTAAAATACATGAATTTTATGCTGTCCGAAAAGTATTACCGAGTTTGAAACGGCTGCTTGCAGCTCTTAAAGAATCCATACATTTTGATGGTGTTGCAGAATCTCTTCGTTTACTCTTACACAAGTTAGGTTATAAATATAAAAAATGTAGAAATAAAAGGACAGTACTTATAGGGCGACATGATATAGTGGCATGGAAGGACAGGTACCTACATGAAGTCAAAAATGTAAGGTAGAATGGTATGCCTGTTCTATACCTTGATGAAAGTTATATTCATACTTCGTTCAATCATGCAAAATGTTGGCAAAGTGAAAATGAGCTCGGTGTATCTAAATCTGTAGCTACAGGAAAAATAAACATAATTGTTAATTGGGGTGGCAAAACTGGGTTAGTCCCGAATGCTTTGTCAATTCATAACGACAAAGAAAAAAAAAGACGATTTCCATGATGATGAATAAAGTTAATTTCAAAGAATGGGTATTGAATAAATTATTACCTAATAAAAATGAACCCACCTGTGTAGTCATGGACAATGCTAGATATCATTCTTGCTAAATTAATAAACCTCCACGCTCGGTTAATAAAAAAAAATGAAATTGCAGAATGGCTTACATCAAATAATATTGCCTACCAGTGGCGGTTTTCCAGGGGAGGCAACTTAGGCTGCGCCTCACCTCTCACTATGCACCCTACCTACCACCTACATCAAAATAAAAATACATAAATACACTTAGTGTACGGTACAATATTTTTAATTGGAAAAGAACTTGTGTTTGACATTGATATTATTTGTGTTACAGAACACTGGTTGAAGGAAAATATGATGTCTTTTAACATAAAAAATTACAAAATTGTCAGTTGTTACAATAGAAAGACTGCTGATAGAGGTGGTTCTTTAATCTCAGTGAAAAATAATATTACGGTGAAACAACGCAAAGATATTTTTGCACTAACTGTTGAAAGACAAATAGAGGTACCCTGTGTTGAGTTGGATAGTGATATTATTGTTTGTGTCTACAGGCCACCGAGGGATGAAAAAGGCCATAGCAATTTCGAAATATTTGAGAAAATTATGGAGGAAGCCCTCTCTAAACTATGTAATAATAGAAAAAAGTTAATTATTTGTGGCGATCTTAATGTAGATTTGCTTGTAGGAACAACAATGAAACAACGATTAATAACTTTATTCAAATCGTTTAACTTATGTCATGCATTTTTAGAGCCAACTAGATTTACACTTACCAGCCAAACTTGCTTAGATAACGTTTTTTGTGACTGTGCATTCACAAGTAAAAGTTTAATTAACTGCTTACCTTCCGATCACAGTGGTAAAACAGTTTCATTCCCAATTGCTATTAAGGATAAGACTGGTCCATCATTTAATAGGCCTATTACATCCCATAGACTCTCTAGTCTATGGGATGTAATAGGCATACATATACAAAAAACTTAGATATAAATTTGCCAGTACCGGATTTTAATGAACAGAACCCCAACAAAATCTACTCAGACTTCTTCAACGAATAATGTTGAAGAAGTCTGAGTAGATTTTGTTTGGGTTCTGTTCATTAAAATCCGGTACTGGCAAATTTATATATAAGTTTTTCAATAATTCAATAATAATATAATAATAATAATTCAAGACAGAATTCAATAATTTTTTTAAATTAAAGAAAGTCAGTGACTACAACCGTAAATCGAAATTTAATGACTGGGCAACGTTTGGAATTCGTAAAAGTAGAGTCATCTTGTATGACCTTTATGATCAAAAAACCTATAACTTTGATCAAAAATTTCATGACTTTACACATTAATAGAAAAATTCAAAATTCAAATAATAGATTGAAAACAGTTTGGCAAATAATTAACCGTGAAACTGGCAAAGTTATACCAAGGGACAATGATTTCTGCCTAACGATAGGTGATGATGTTGTTAAATCCAGCGATGATGTTGCTCGAGCTTTTGAAACATTCTTCTCCAATGTACCCCTACTCACAACAGATCGTCTAAATTAGCATCGTCGTCCATATGAAGCAGAGAGTTTATTAAAAAATAACACGAGCGTCAGTAAGGTATATTTAAAATTTCATCATGTATATCCCCAGGACATTGTCAAAACGTTTAAATTACTTAACTTAAAAAATACGGAAGACCTGTGGGGTATATCTGTCAAAGTCATTGGTTCAGTTATTCTAGTTATAGCCACCTTAGCTTATATATTCAATAAATGTGTTGACGATGGGGCTTTCCCAGACCTCATGAAACACAGTAAACTGATACCTCTGTTCAAATCGGGAGCTAAGGTCGATCCTTCAAATTTCAGGCCAATATCTGTTCTTCCAACACTAAGTAAAATATTTGAAAAGATTATACTCAATCAAATGCTCTCACACTTCTACCGTACAAAACAACTCCACGCCAAAACTTTTCACTAGTAGTAAATCGACTACGGACGCAGGTATTACCCTTATATCTCATATTTATTCTGCATGGGAGGCCGCACAGGAAGCTATCGGAGTTTTTTGCGACCTGTCGAAGGCGTTTGATTGTGTTGATCATAATACGCTATTAATTAAATTAAATCATTACGGAGTCCGAAATAAAGCGTTGGATCTACTAAGATCATACCTAAGCAATAGAATTCAAAAGGCAGAAGTTAACGGCGTTAAATCTGATGGATCGGGTGTAAAAATTGGCGTTCCACAAGGTTCCATATTAGGTCCTTTCTTATTCCTGGTATATATTTACGATCTGCCTTTCATGGTGGAGAAATTAACTGGCATAGTGTTATTTGCTGATGATACTTCAATGGTCTTCAAAATTGAAAGACAAAAAGCAGATTTTGATGATGTTAATGGTATATTGTCTTTAACCTTGAATTGGTTCACAGTTAATAATTTATTGTTAAACGCTGGTAAAACCAAGTGTATCAAATTCTCACTTCCAAATGTCAGGCAAGTTGAGACCAGTTTAGTGTTAGACAACAGCACGTTAGAATTAGTAAATGATACGAAGTTTCTTGGAATAACCATTGATAGAAAGTTGCAGTGGGGGCCCGCCCACATAGATAAATTGGCTGGTAAATTAAGTTCTGCGGCTTACGCTGTTAGGAACATCAGAAAAAGCACGGATGTGGCTACATCTAGGCTAGTATATTTTAGATACTTTCATAGTGTGCTGTCCTATGGTATCTTGTTGTGGGGGAAAGCAGCGGATATTCAAACTATTTTTATTTTACGGAAAAGAGCTATTCGAGCAATTTATAATTTAAAACGAACAGACTCCTTAAGAAAGCTTTTTAAAGAAATTGACATACTAACAGTAGCTAGTCAATTTATTTTCGAAAATATAATGTATTTACGCAAGAACCTTACAACATTTTCCAAACTTAGCGATAGCTGTAATGTTAACCTAAGAAATAATCACAGACTGTGTGCGCCCCGATTTAGACTCGCGAAGGTTAGCAATTCTTTCAAGGGTCAGTGTATTCTCTACTATAATAAGATACCTCTTGAGATTTAGAAATTGCCATTTGAGCAATTTAAAAAGTATGTTAAAGCGACTTTGTCAAAAAAGGGATATTACAATGTTCAAGATTACTTAAATGACAGGACTGTATGGGGTTAATCTAGCTCAACTCAGCCCTTGCTGTTAATAATTTTGTTATTATTTATTCCTGCTTATTAATCATAATAATTAAATTTTTCATATTTGTAATAGTTAAGCACAACCTATTTTTAAAAGAGATCTAAAAATCAATCTGTGGGAGTTTCTACGCCCTTCTTCTCCCACAGTGGTCCAATGGAGAGAAGAGGCAAAATTGACGTTTGCTAAGTTTATGTAAATATCTACAGTAATAAAGTACTTTGACTTTGACTTTGGCTTTATTACTAATAACCCCGTTTGCATTGCGTAATGAATCGGAAAAATCTGATATCAATAAAATGTGTTTCCGCCCCTGTCCTGAATTAAAAAAAATGTATAAAAATGACTTAAAGAATGGTAGGAAAACGTTCGTCCGTTCATTTCAAAGCTCGTGGTATGATCGTTATATTTGGCTATGCGGATGTACCTACTTGCAAAAATTTTATTGCTGGCCGTGCGTTCTTTTGAGCCGTCATAAATCTACATTTTCATTTAATGGATATGAATGACAAAATGTCTGACTGAGAGATTTTTATCTAATAAGTATGCTGACTATACACTTACACATACATCGTCACTTAAGTTATTAGACGTTAAGATCGGTGAAAATAGAACATTTATTTTTAATATCTTAAACTTTCTATAGTACAGAGCCCTAAGTCCGCAACTATGACCCGCACTTGGCCATTTTTTCTATCGGGCGGCGCGGCGCCTCAGTAAGTATTGAGGGCCAAAGCCGCCACTGTTGCCTACCCTTTATTGTTAATTTAGTACTGCCGCCATATCATTGTGACATGAATCCGATGGAAATAATATGGGGCATAGTAAAAGGAAAGGTTGCCACAAAGAATGTTGGTTTAAATAATATCACGTTCCTGCAGCTTGTACAAAACTGTTTTGAGGATATTAACTGCTGACACATAGAATAGTTGTTGTGAGCATACAAAAAACTAGAAGAGGAATATAGATGCAGGGGACAGGTAATTGATAGAGAAATTGAACAACTTATTATAAGTGATAGTGAAACATCCAGTCTTACAACTATGAGTCCGATATGTCCAAAATTAAACCAGTACAATCTGATCATGAAGATCATCAAATGTCCTACGAATCAGTTGAATATTTAGATCCTGAATTTGATGAGTATGAAAAAAAAATACATAATCATAATGGTTTTATTTTCTATATTTTAATAATTTTCTATAGTTTAGTGGAAGATTATTTCATAATAATAAAAAATAATAGTAGTTAATGTGACTTCCATAATGAGAGGCTTTAATATACGAGTGTTTTATTATAACAACACACGAGTATTTTAATGCCTAATTATGTACATAGATACACTGCTTTATCATAAGCTCTCTGTGGTTGTTAATGTATAGTTATATTTAAAATGTAAATTCTAATAAGTTCGATTCTAAAATAAGTTCGGCAATTAGCGAAGCGGCCAATTTGCATGGGTATACTATAATTAGTATTGCTATATATAAAGTTATTAGAGCGCCCTCAGACCAGGTTTTTCATGTTCCTGGTTTTTTCTCGGATGAGTATTTTGAGTTGATTTGATTTGATAATGACAATAGAGAATAAAAATTCTACAGAAAAAATATTACCATCTGAGGATTGTAAAATCAGCCCGAAGCAGACATTTTGCATTACTAAAATTAGGAAATATAATAATCGCGTTGTAGCGTTGTATCGCTCCGGTTTTTTAACTAGAAGCTAATTCACGAAAAGCTAGAGGAGCTGTACCCTACGGGCTATTCAGACGATGCATTGTTAATATGAGCGCTGAAAAACCCGTGTGGTACAACCCAGAGTTGCGCTATGGCTCTCTGGCTTTTCGAACGGTTCGAAATTCTGAAAAGCCCGTGGGGCACAACGCGGTGCAGCGTTGTGCCCCACGGGCTTTTCAGAAGATGCGACAGGGGGTGACCTGTTACAAAGTAACGAATGTGAATTTGTTACTTTATTAGGTAACGTGTTCGATTGATATCACTCAAGATTTCCTAATAGGTGATTTGAAAAGCAATGATGTTTCACAGACGTGTTTCTATTTTTATCCTTACGTTAGCGGGTTTTTATATTTGGATCGTAGCTAGGTACGACTAACTAGATATGAGATCTTGCTGACATACCTATGTTCTCATTATTTTTGGTACCTATCTTAACAAATTATTTAAAAGTTAATTTACATTTGTAATATTTAACTTAGTGTGGATATTGCTTTTTGTGATTTAGGGTACTATAGGTTTACAAATACTATGCATAACATGTGCAATTTGTACTTCAATTTAAATTAAGAAACTGTTTGTACCTCAATAAATAAAAAAAGAGCGTGCTTTAGACCACACAACTGAAGTAAAACTTCTTTGGCTCTAATGCTTCAAAAATACATCTCCTGCACTGTGTCTGGCTATGAGAGGAAGAGAGAAAGAAAATGTGCGCGGGCACCTCTCGTTCACCTCGCCCGATCACACTTTTCGTAACGCTCTCGTCAAGCATTCGCCAGCTTACTCCCCAAGTCAAGCGTGCGTAAAGAAGTTTTACTTCAATAAATCAAAAACTGTGGCAGCGACAACGAAAGAAATCACGAGTAAGATAAAGTACACTCATCAATCCGTCAACACTCAATAATACTTTAAATCAAAACAAATATTTTAACAATGTGTGTGTCATATCTCTGGGATTTTAATGCTCAATTTTTTATTGCTTTTTTGGCGTACCGTGAAAGACAAGTCATATAAGTTACGAAAGATTTATCTTATTTGTGAATAGCGTGTAATAATAAAATATATATTGTACGTTTATGTACTTCAAGTATGAAGATTAGCACTAGATTAAATTGGTTACCTGCATATGTATTTTGAGCGACATTGAAGGTAGTTCAATGAACTTAACACACATGCTTCGTTGCACTGTAATCTCTGGCATCTGAATATAATATAGCAATAAGCTGAGTTTTATTTGATGTTTTACTGATTGTTATATCCTAATGTCAATAGGTAGGTGAATGCTCATGTTAACAAAGTCATTCGTACAAGATCATAGAGCATATAATTAGGATTTGTAGTACTCGTACATGTGAGTGAGTAAATCTAACTTACTAAAAGAAAAAGTAAGCAACTCTATCTCTACTCTATCGTAGTCATAGCCAGAGCAACGTAGCTTTTGCTACGAAATCGTAGCATTTCGTAACGCACTTGGTTCTAACCACTGCGTAGCGAGTTTCCCAGATTTTTATGTTATGTACGATACGCTAATAGGCGTTACAAACCATAATATCAGTGGATTTGTACATAGGCTATAGGAATTTTACATGGTTTGGGGTTGATAACACGGACATTGAATTGTTAACCCATATAATTGAGCCATTGTATTATACTGAATGCTTATTAGAATCGTGTGTTTGAAATGCAACATATGAAATCTAAGTAGAACACAAATAATACCTCTACTGTCATTGAACACAATTGTGAAGTTGGGTCTTTATAAGATACTAATATTACTGAATAAAATAATTTTATCTTACTGAACAAAAAAATACACTGTTACCCGACTTACGATATGATACTCCATTAACCCGCACTAAGTCAGCGTGGTGGAGTATGTCTCAGTCTTACTTGGTAAGAGTAGACGCCTGTTCCCCTCGGTGGGGACAAAGCGTGAAACATTTACTTAGGATAGAGACCTACCGTTCGGAACATCGTCGGCACTTCAAAGTAGTCCTGCGGCGAGTCGACGGCCACCGCGAACGGCGCCGCGCAGATGTTGCGGAGCGCCCGCAGCGCCGCCAGAGACAAGGTCGCGGCCGCCGTAGTCGACAGCAGCGTACGCGCGCTGTCGCCCGTGCACTCGTTCAGCAGGTTCCACACCCCGCGCCATGCGCCCACGCACGCCACGCCCGCCATGCACGTATACAACCTCGAACACACGTAGTACGTCAACCGCCCTCTATCCGGCGTCAGTCGTGCACTCAGACACGTCTGGTAGGCGCACGTCACAAAACTGTAAACTAGTCCAAATACGGCGCAGGCGACGGCGCTTTTTAACTGGTCGTCCGGGTATACGTAGAGGTCTAGGAGAGTCCAGGTACTCTTCCAGTAGATGACGACGACTGGGGCGACGACTAGGCTGGCGAAGAGAGCGTCTGCGGCTTCTAGAAGGTAGGCGTGCGCGCGAGATCCGCCCGCGAGCGTGTCGGCCAGCCCGGCTGTACTCCCGCGCATGGTGCCGACTCGAATGCCACCGCGCGCCTCTCGCCTCTCGGCCGCAGTAATCTCTCGCGGTAATTGGATTATGATTGCGCGGGACGGTTTGAGCTCACGTGTGTCGGAGTATCAATGGGTAACATAGGTACGAAATGATGTGGTGATAATCCTTTTTGTTTCCCAGTAGGACGACTTTTTATTCTTAGTTAACTATTTAAACTATTGGTGGTATCGATGAATAGACGTTATAATTCTGTACTGGTAAAGGAATCTGAGATTACAAGAAGAAGATATCCAAGAGCGTAGGAATCTTTACAGGCATTCTTATTGTCAACATACATAATGCCTTGACCCTTTGCCCTTGTGGACTCTTCACCTTCAATTTATATAACCCTTCATGCTGTAAGGATTCTTTCTGCTACTTAGGCTATTTCGTCAGCGAAAAGCGTTATTTTTTGCAAAAATATTTTCTAATGTGTACTGTAGTTTGGTGGCTCTAGTCGTGCAGGGTTAATTGGGTACAAGACCCATGAGAAATCTCCGTGGTAGTTCTAGTGTTTGCTAGTTTTAGTAAATAAGTACTATTGTTTACCACAAATACACCTACGCCATGTCCCCCGATTATTTTACGGTGAAGGGCAGTCCAGGGGGCCGGGTAGAAAAGGATTGGTTCTTAATGCATTGTTCCACACAACAAAGCCCAGAAGTGTTAACATTACGATATTCCAACATAACTCTTTCCTTGAACTTGTATTAGCCGCAGCACGAGTATGTCTGGTGTTACGATAGAAAAATATCAGCTGCGTCACACTTGGGCGCAAATGTGCTAACTGGCACCCCACACGGAAAAGGGCTTGACGGCACATTTCAATAAAATAAGAACTCACGGTAGTTCTAAACCTGGTGGAAAAGATGTAGGTCGGCTCCTTCCCGTCAGTCACCACGAAGTATGGAGACGCCAGGAGATTGCGGATGGCTCGGCACCACGACAGCAAAGCCAGGCACACGATCAACATAGATGCTATCAGCACTGGCCTGCGGAAGATAAAAAAAATGGTACGTTAGGCTTTTTTCCTACGGGGCGTGGCAGAGGTATAGGACAATATCGTAATTATTTTTGCCCCTAGCCACTGCTGGATGGAAATCTACGACCAGTTTGTTTGGCGATACTTCGTCTTCTCTCTTATCCAACCTACACGTGGTCAACAAACCCAACCCTAAACCCTGTCCTAAGGTCATGCATACAGAAAAGAAACTGATCAAAATACAAAAAAAAATACAAAATCTTTATTTTAATTGGGTTACAAACATAGGGGTTGCTTGTGGACACCATATCAGGTTTAACCAGGCCAATTACAAGTTTATAATATAATTAGTTGCTGACCATAAGTTTCATTAGTTAAATTAAGATGAAGAGAAATATTTTAACTTATTTATAAAAAGGATAATAATAAAACACTTTAAGTTTTAAGTCAGTTGTGTAAGACCATCTGTGGAAATATATATATTACAAATAAGAGTGGTCCTCTGTACGTATGTTATTAGTAAATACAAATAATTTATAATCAGTTAAATATTATGAGGGATGTAATAAAATAATAAAAAAACCGGTCAAGTGAGAGTCTAAATCGCGCACGAAGGGTTCCGTACCACCGTTCAATGGAAGCGATGGTGTGGAGTGAATAGTTTGGATTTTACACAGCAAAATATTGTTTACAAAGTTATTGGTGCGGTTACTTTCACACTCCATGTCCGTAACCAGGTGCATCCATAAGTTTGTATGTGGTATTGAAAGAATTGTTGTATGGGAGCCCCCTTAAATATTTCTTTTATCCTGTTTTTTAGTATTTGTTGTTATAGCGGCAACATAAATACATAATCTGTGAAAATTTCAACTCTCTAGCTAGCTAGGTTCTTGAGATACAGCCTGGTGACAGACGGACGGACGGACGGACGGACGGACAGCGGAGTCTTAGTAATAGGGTCCCGTTTAGAACCCTTCGGGTACGGAACCCTAAAAACGGTAATTTCTGTGTATATTTGTAACTTCAAAGGAATATAAATAAATAAGTATGTTTTATTCCATTACACACGGATAAGAGGGCTTCAGTTTTTTTCATAAACTAAGGTCGACAGCCATTTAGTTATTGTACTCTTAGCTTATGCGACGTTGGAGTTTTTAATGTCGGCGTTCTTACAGATTAAGTTATATTTGAAGGAGGAGGAGAAGGGGCTTAACCGCTGGGCACATGCCGTACGGACAGTGGACAGTGGCACCCTGTATACTCTTCTGGTCAGCATTCGGCTGTACTCGTCCGAGTTTAAAATTAACTTATGTTTGGCAATGCTACTCTCAGGATATTCAATTGTCTAACGGACAGAGATCTAAAAATCAATCTGTGGGAGTTTCTACGCCCTTCTTCTCCGACAGTAGTCCAATGTAGAGAAGTGGCAAAAAATGGCGATTGCTAAGTATATGTAAATATCTACAGAAAAAAAAAACAGAACTTGGCATTCTCGTGAATTTCTGCAGCGGGATAAATGAATGGCTTTTTCCTCATGACCTTTTAAGTATAGGCCGTTTCCGAAGTGATTCCATCCGACGACCTCTGTGGCGCTGCGGTTGTAGCTCTACTAACCATGCGAGAGGTCCCGCGTTCGATCCCCAGCTGGGGATAAAGAAAGAAAAACCCAGGATACGTGTGTGATGTTGCTGTTGCTGGTTCCCACGTCACAGGGTATCCTAGTGTGGGACCAGAAGCAATGTTTATGCCTGTATGTAAATGTTTTTGTTTATGTTTAGCAGTTTCTGCTGCGCTACCCCATGCTGTGATGCAGTATAGCAAGAGAGTGGGGCCCAGGGAGATTTAAACATGACTTAGCACTTTCTTATCAGCAACCTGTCTGAGAAGTTTCTTAACAGGTATGTGCCTTCTGATACGTCCCGCCATGATGTTAATATGGGGTCGATACTTAAGCTTTTCGTCGAGTGTGAGAGTCAGATATTTTATTTTATCAGTTCTGGTGATTAAGGGACAGCCACATAGACCAGCTCTATTGTAGCAGGTGTGCATCTGCATTTCATTATAGTGAGCAGTTTTACGAAAGCAGGCGAATTTGGTCTTAGCCACATTAAGCGTTAGAAGATTGTCATCCAGCCATACTCCTACCAGGGACATACATGACTCAGCACGAGTTCTCACCTGATTACATTTGTCATGACTAATCCATCAAGTCAGTATTGTCAGCATAGCAGAACAACTTATCATGGCGCAATTTTTATTTCTATCTTTTGTTAATAGTTTATCGTACGATCAAACATTGACAATGATTGATCAATTCTCTTTAATTGTGTCTCAAAGCAGCTCTAATATGTTACGTCTCTTGAGGCGCTGCATTTAGGAGGGAATAGTCAGTTGGACTGCAAGCTGGTTTGGATGTTTTGTCAGATGGAATTTGTACTGTTTGCTGTAGAACTTTATCTCTTTCTTGACTGTGTTCATATTTAGATGGTCATGGACCTCTGCGTTTCTGATTGTTTCAGCATAGCATTATGGGCTCTCTGTATTTCTGATATACTAGTGTCACAGGCGGATCCCCACAGTTGAGTACTGTATGGCCAAATCGTTTTTATGACGGATTTGTAAACCGAGTGACGAGGTTATTGCCGGTTGAAAGTTTGGAGTTCCTGCCTAGCAGCCAGTACAATCCCATAAGGGATATATATATATATATATATATATATTAATTGGTCTCTCTTGGTTTGGATATGTTTATTCCAGATAAGCCTGCGGTCTAGGTGCATTCCGAGGTATTTCACTGAATATCTGTGTGGTAGCTGGTTTTCATCCAGTTTCACTGGTGGGCAGTTTCCTTTACGCAATGTGAATGTTACTTTTACTGATTTTGATGCACTAGCACAGATTGGCTCTGTAGCAGTGTATATTGTTTACAGAATGGGTCCAATCACTGAACCCTGGGGCACTCCAGCGTATATGTCGTGGAATGTAGATGTGCATTCTCCTTTCCTGATCTGGAAAATTCTATTGGACAGGTATAATTCTAAGATGGCATAGAATAAGTGGGGTAAAATGTGTTTTATCTTGCATTACAGCCCTCTGTGCCACACTCTATTAAAAGCCTATTAAATTTCAAGGAAGACTGAGAAACAGTATTCCTTTCATTTCAGTGATTTTCTGATGACATCACATACTCAGTAGATTTTCTCAATTGTGGCATGTTCCTGTCTAAATCCAAATTGTTGGTTTAGTATTGTAGATCTTTCTGCAAGTGCAGCTGCTAATCTACGAAGCAAGATTTTCTCGAAGACTTTGGAGAGTATTAGTAGCAGGCTTATGGGTCTATACGAGGTGACTTCATGTGGTGGTTTTTCCGCTTTGTGTATCATAATTATTTGTGACACCTTCCACAATGCAGGAAAGTATGATGCAGTAAGCATGCAGTTAAATAGCGTGGTGAGGAATATAATTGCTACATCTTTCATAGTTTTGTAAGACTCTTTTGTCGATTATGTAAAAACCGGTGCCTTTTGATCATCCATCCATCTAATGGTTCTGTTAACTTCTTGATGTATTCTATTCTGAGAGTTGCATGTAAACTCCTTTTCATAAAAGAAGTCCCGCGGACAAATGTGCAACTAAATTTGACAGATGGGGAGATCGGCCATGTTATCGTTTGTCGATGTTATCAAGGTGCGTTTGTTGTGGTCATCGATATAAATACTAAGGATAGGCCTTCCCGTACTAAATTTCTTACCATTTTGAGGCTAAGAAAAATAGCGCCCCTGTCGGAATTCGTCGGAACCAAGACAGTACGAAAAATTGTAACGGCGTCACGGTCGGTCACGTTCCGATTTGTGGTGTATAGACACAATATTAGGAAAGTTGATCTACGGATAACTCTCAAATACCCGGTGACTTTTAATCGGTGATTAGGAGTAGAAATAAAATATATCTAGCTAAAATTTTACTTAAGGGGCGAGGTCTCACGCAATTAGCTCATGTTTAATTAATAAAAAGTTGAAACATAATTAAATAGGCATATTAATTTTTGTCTTTGCCGTTAAATTATGAAAGAGGATGTAAGCTCACAGATACACATTAGTAGCGTGACTTGGAATTTAAGATCTTGATTTTAACTTATAAGTAATAAACTACCTAATCATAGAAAAAGTTATGAATTAGTTAGGGGGGGGGGGGGGTAACCAAATGACATTACGAATAGTAATCTAATGACATTACGAATAGTAATCTTGACATTACGAATAGAAAAACCGGTCAAGTGCGAGTCTAAATCGCGCACGAAGGGTTCCGTACCACCGTTCAATGGAAGCGATGCCGTGGAGTGAATAGTTTGGATTTTACAAAATATTGTTTACAAAGTTATTGGTGCGGTTACTTTCACACTCTATGTACGTAACCAGGTGCATCCATAAGTTTGTATATGGTATTGAAAGAATTGTTGTATGGGAGCCCCCTTAAATATTTATTTTATCCTGTTTTTTAGTATTTGTTGTTATAGCGGCAACAGAAATACATAATCTGTGAAAATTTCAACTCTCTAGCTAGCTAGGTTCTTGAGATACAGCCTGGTGACAGACGGACGGACGGACGGACGGACGGACGGACAGCGAAGTCTTAGTAATAGGGTCCCGTTTGGAACACTTCGGGTATGGAACCCTAAAAATAACCAAATCGGATCGTTTTTCAAATATAGGAAGCGGGCAGTTTCACTGTGCGTCGCGCGTCGCTAAAAAGTTACGTCAGTCGAATCAGGTAGTCAGGATTTCAGGTAGGTTAGAAATCAGTGAAAAACTGATTCCTAACCTACCTGAAAGGTCACTTGTGGTAATGGAGAACGCTCCGTATCACTGCACCACTTCAGTTCACTATCAGTGCACTTTCTGGAGCCTACACGAATAACGGCTACCTCCGCTACTTGTATAGATAACGTATTCTGTGAATGTAGTATTCACGATAAACAAATAGTTATGGCATTAAGTTCAGACCACACTGGTCAGATTGTAGTATTTGAAGAAAGTAATGCTATGAAGCCCGTTAAAGTATTGTGTAGACCAGTAACTTTGAAGAAAATGGAAAAATTTCGTAGTGGACTAGTGTCAATTCTAACGTTACCTTACTGTGAAGATCCGAACACATTATATTCCAGCTTCTTCAAATCTGTATCTGCGGAATTTGAAAAGGTTTTTAATCTGACAAAAGTGAGAACGGACAAATAATCAAAATTCTCTGAATGGACAACAGAGGTTTTAGGACAGAGCAGGTCCAGACTATACGAATTGTATGAGCAAAAATCCTATGATCACAGTCCTGAGTTTAACGTCTTTGTCAAAAATTATTCTAAAAATTTCAGGAAAGACTGCCACAAAGCCCAGTGCCTACATCTTAACAATAAAATCAAAGCTTCTGGTGACAAAATTAAAACTAGATGGAACATTATTAAAAAAGATACAGGCAAGGTTAGGTCTAGTGAATCTAGTTTTAATTTAAAAGTTAACGACAAATTACTCTCATCAAACGAGGACGTTGCTAACGCATTTGAAAAGTTCTTCAGTACCATACCCATAATAACAACAGAAGCACTACCATCCTCTTCTGAAAAGTCTTTAGATTACTTGGTTGAAAATGTGCCCCAAAACAAGGATGGTTTTAACTTCAAGCCAATAGGCTCTATAACTCAAGTTAAAACATTTGAACTTCTTAACATGAAAAAGACTGAAGATTTATGGGGCATGTCGGTTAACGTGGTTAAATCAGTAATCGATGTGATTGCACCATACATGGCAATCACATTCAATAGTTGTATAGCAAATGGTGTTTTTCCTGAGCTCATGAAAATGAGCAGATTAATACCACTTTTCAAATCCGGTAGTAAAGAAGACCCTGCCAACTTCAGACCTTTATCTGTACCTGTGTTTGAAAAGGTCATATTGAGTCAACTACTCTCTCACTTCAATGCTTCTGGGCTACTCCACAAAAAATAGTTCGGATTCACTAAAGGCAGATCAACAACAGAAGCCGGAGTAGCGCTAGACATTTATAGTGCGTGGGAAGGATCACAGGATGCGGTTGGTATTTTCTGTGATCTTTCCAAGGCCTTTGAATGTGTGGACCAACAAACTCTTTTGCCCAAACTACAACACTATGGTATCAAAGATAATGCGTTAAAATAAATGAAATCTTATTTGATGGAAATATTTCTAAAAGTAGATATGGAACCCATATGAATATTGGTGTACCCCAGGGTTCTATCTTAGGTCCGTTCCTTTTCTTAGTGTACATGAATGACCTGCCTTATATGGTGGAAAAAATGACTCAGATTGTTCTATTTGCTGATGACACATCTATTATCTATCAAGTTGAAAAGAGAAGAAGAAATTATAGCAGACGCAAATAGTACACTCTCTCATGTGTTAAGTTGGTTCAATGTAAACAACCTGTTATTAAACTCAAAGAAGACTATTTAGTCTTTAAATTTGATACATTTGTATCAAATTTTGTTTGCCTAATGTACGACAGGTTGAAAGCAGTGTAAGAATAGGATCTAAAAGATTGGACCTCGTTGAGGACACACAACTTCTCGGAATCACTATAGATTCGAAACTTCAATGGGGTCCTCACATTAATCTCGCACGAAGACTTAGCTCAGCCGCTTTTACGGTCAGACAAATCAGATATCTTACAGATGTTGAAACTGCCAGATTGATTTATTTTAGTTATTTTCACAGTATTATGTCTTATGGAATATTGCTCTGGGGGAGAGCAGCAGATATAAATACGATATTTGTCTTACAAAAAAGGGCGATCAGAGCGATATATCAATTAGATGCTAGAGAATCATTAAGAGAAAAATTCAAAGAAATTAATATACTTACGGTTATCTGTCAATATATATACGAAAATATCATGCATGTAAGAAAAAACATAGCTTTATTTAAAATTGTAGGTGATAGCCATACAATTAACACTAGAAATTTAAATAGGTTAGCACTACCATTATTTAGACTACGTAAAGTACCATCATTCATGGGGCACTGTATTCGCTTCTACAATAAAATACCACAGGAATCATTGATCCTTCCTTAAAAGAGGTACAAAAACTATGTTAAAAATTAGCTGATACGAAAGTCCTATTATAGTATTAAGGAATACTTAGATGAGAAAACTGCATGGTCCATACCATCTCATCGCACAGAAATTCGACGAGGGGCGATGGATCAAGTCTATCACTCGCCGGCGAATTTCCTTAGACCGAAACCAGTTGTTGTAAAGTCAGTTTTTTAAAAAGAAGGTATGGGGGAGTTTCTTGCCGTTTCTTCTTAACCCGTTAACGGTGTAGTCTTTTTTTATATAAAAAAAAAACTTGTAGTTATAAGTAAATATAATTTTGACTTTTAATAAGATAATTTATTTATTTATATTCAAAAAAAAAAAGATTCTGATTGATTCTGATTCTGCACTCAAATAAATAAAGCGTCTACAATGTCAAGTATTAAACTTGACATGCAGCAATGGCTGCGAGAAATAAAGTATATTTTGAAGATACTTGGACAAAAGCTGTATTATTTGAATTAATTAAACAAAACAAAGGTCCACCTACATATACAGTGGACGCATTATTAAAATCTCACAATCATGAATTACTAAAATTGCCGCCTTACCACTGCGATCTTACTCTTGATGTGAAGCCTTGTAAAGAGACAGGTAGCGGATAAAAACGTGGGCCAAGATCCAAAAGAAATTGTACGCCTAACAGAAGGGGCTTTTGAGACTGTTACAGTGGAAGATTGGGCAGCTCATTGCAAACATGTACAGCATTTGGAGGAAGAATATTTAAAAAATGATGGTCTTATGGATGAACGTCCACGGCTTGTGATAGTGAAACAGAATATGACCGGTCAAAATTATTTAATAAAACTTTGAATAAACTTTTAAATATTATTTTATTTTTCTAATTTAAAGTTGGTCGAACGTCACCATTTTATATTATAGAAATTACTTTTATGTTTTATTACTATTACTATTATGTTGCTAGTTCGTCCTTATTGAGGGATAATCCATTGGTGTTCCATATTGCTATTACTTCAGCAAGGATTCACGGTGAAATCTTGTAGACAAGCATCATAAGCGTGCCTATTTGTTGAAGGATCAGGTTTGGCTTGTTGTATGTTTGTCTACTTCTGGTTGTGTGTTTTATTTATGCGGTTTTTTTTTGCGGTTATTCTTGCTTGATTTTGAATTGGTATTTATTGCCTGTGGTTCTCCTAGTGGCACTTTGTCTATTTTTACTCAGTTGTTGTATTTTTGGGATCTATATTCTCTTCTTTATATCATTTCTTTGAATACTTCTCAACCTTTGTAATTTGCCGGGTGGGCACCTTGGTATAATACGCAAGTGGCAGGAGAGTTGCGAGCGGGCTTTGGGCACTCTGATTTTTTATGCATATGTTGGTCTCATGCAGTAGTTTTATGAATGGCCATATTGCTGGCATCTCTCACATTGGAGTGTCTTCTTCCTGTAAGGATCTTCAATAGTGACTGCTTGGTGGTAGAAGTATTTTAAGTCCTTGGCAGCTTTGTTTTTCGGTCCAGGTAACAACAACAACAAAATTGATAATTGCTCCTGTAACAATGTTTCCGCTGGTTTCCATAGCGTCTTTTATTAATTCTTATGGAGCTGTGTAATACAGGTTTTTGATGACCAGCCTTTAGCATTGCTGATCATTTTGGTTGAAGGTATGGCTTATGAGACCATGTTCTCTAATAAGGGTCATAAGTTTCTTATGAACAGCAATATCGGTGGTGCTGATACTTAGTTGTTTCCTGTTCACCACCGTGTATGTGAATTCGTTTGTTTCTACCACAGTTAACAGTAGTCCTGATAGTTTATTTACATCGTCTATTTCTTAGAGAACAATTTGTGGTGTTTTACTTGGCTAAACCTAACCTAAGGCTTGTGGGTGTTTTCATCTTTTCCATCATTATTTGTGGATTCAATTTGTATTCCGTCAAAACTATTGGATGTTGTAGTTCCTGGTGGTGGTATGTTTCCCTTTTTTTTGTGTGATTGTTTTAACATCGGCTTTTTACCAGGAGGGAGGTACCCTTAAGTTCATTTGATTGCTATCGTAGTTGGTTTAGTTATGGCATGTATCAATAGACAAGTCAATAACAAATGATCAGAATATTGAAATCGTGGGCCTGGAAAAACATGCAGATAAATATTTGGTCCAAGTGGTACGAGAAATAACCAGTAAAATCGGCATGAGCTCTGAAACGGTATTAAAAATAAAGAGGGTAGGCATAGCAAAACCTGGCAGTCAGCGACCACGCGAAGTTATTGTAACATTATAATATAAAGCAAAAAGGCGCGCAATGAATAATTGCTCAAAAGAAATATAAAATGACTAATGACGACGATTCAAGAATGGATCTCAACAGCGAATCTACATAAACGAAGACCTTACCTACCATAAGCGCCATTTACTATGGGAAACATAAAATAAACATAGACCCACATTCAAGTATATTTGGGTCCAGAACTCGAAAATAATTACCAAAAAAGATGACAGTGAGAAGAAAATTTACTGCATTTGTAACGAAAATGTTCAAGCTAACCTACTTAACATGATAGAGAAGTAAAAAAGCTACCCAACCCTGACGCGGGATATACATACGATGCTATATTATCAAAATTTGATGCCTCAGATATAAACTACAACACATATAATGACTTAGAGGAGTGGAACAAACCTTTAACTAACAGCAGGTTGTTGAGTATTGGCGCCGGCATAATCAGTATTTGGTCTGCTACCAACAGAGTAACTTCGGCCTCTTTGTATAAACAGACTAGGATGGAAGACTGTTTGCACAAGAGTCTTGCTTCCAGGATAAGAATAAAAAATTGGGGGCCCATATTAAGGCACTCTCTAACAGGACTCATAAAATTATTTTCGTTATGACACAGCTGAAAAATTATACCAACATTGAACTGCTATAAAGGTATACATGTGAATTTATCTTAACCCCTTAATGGATAGTGATTTTCAACCTTATTGCTTGGTAATAAAGTTTGAAACCTATGAAACCATATATGGGTTAGTATGAGGTATAGGGTTAACTTACGGCGCGGCTCCTATAAGACTGTGATTATGGAGTTAGTACGCGCCCAGAGATCGGTGTTCAAAGTTATGTTCAACAAGACAAGGAGATACCCAACAGATGTATACATAACGAGTATGTACAAGATACTTAGCGTTCGTCTGTTTTTTATTATGAAGTCAGTTCTTCGTTTTCATAAGGCTTTTATTAACTCGGCTCTTTATCAACAAATTAAACATAAACATGATCATAACGTACCTGTTCCACTTGTTAAAACATCTTTCGCACGGCGTCTACCCTTCGCAAAGCGTCTAGATTTTATTCACCCGTATTCGCCAAGTTAATCATGTTTATAACTTAAGTGAGTGCACCATTATTGACGTTAAAAGAAAATAATAAAGATGGCTTTTAACTTAGACAGTCATACAGTGATACTTAATTTATTATTAACCTGTAGTGCTTAAGGATTGAGACGACATGGTTTTCATTATTATTTTTATAGTTATGTTTTGCATGATAGTTGTAACAGTACACAACCTCATATGTCATCAAAAGCACAATTATAGTTACAGCGTCTTTCATACCCTGTAATTACGATCACACCCTGTAGGTCTTACGTTTTAGACCTCGGAACTTCTTTCCTTTTCTTTTTCCACTTCTTTTTAATGCAATGAAAAGAAGATAAACAAAAAGATTTGAAAATAAAAAAAAGAATGGAAACAAAGGATGTTTTGGGGGATGAAAAGGGACTGAAAGGAACTTTCAGTTTTTCGGGCGCACGCAGAGGACGTTAGAATTAGCGTAGGGCAGGAAAAAATAATTGGAAAGTAACCAGTGAGTGAAGCTCTGCTCGGGAAGTGGAATGCGAAAGCTATAAACTTTTTGTGTTTGTGAAGTGAAAACCTAAACTCTAAAACCCATTAAATTTAGGAGTAGGATCGTTCGGAAAAATACAAGCCGTGAAATAAATACCGATCAAATTAAAAAAAGAGTCCATTAGAGCTCTTTATTTCCTTGGTGGTACGGATCAGTACGGTTGAGCTAGTCTCCCGGAAGTCCTAGCCAAGATTTAGGAGATTTGACAAGTTACGTAACACTGTGAATTATCTTTTATTTTGTGTTGAGGAAGACATTTGCAAATTCGCTGAGGGTTCAGGATGAGATTGGCTCTAAGTAGGAGAGATAATTCTGAACCGGCCCTCATTGGAAGTTGAGATGGGGCTGATGAAATATGAAGGAGGGAGATGAAAACTAAATTATCAAATCCAAATTTGAGGTAGGACTAAATTATCAAATACCAACCATGAGGTAGGAATATATACACAAACACTTCTTATTTTCACGCACACACGCTTCTTATTTCCTTCCAGCCGAGTTTACGTCAAAGAGCACTAAGGAAACTAGGGGCCATCGTTCAAGGGGCTGTACTATCCTTGGAGCAGAAATGCGCCAGAGTTGAGAACGACACACATAACACATCGGATAACTCCTTCTTAATCTTCTTTTTCTGGAAATTAAATATATTTTAACTGATGCCTTTTTATAAGAAGAAAGACTCCAAGGACAAACTACTCCAAGGACCAACTGGGAAGGAAGCCATAATAGTTCATAACCGTACGGACCTGACGAATCCGGGATACTGAGAGGCAAGAAGTCATAACCGGCCAATTTTTACCAACCTGTGAACATTAAATACCCCACTTCGTGTAAAACTGGATTCATCAGACCACAGAATGTTTCTAAAGAACTCGGGATCTTCTCGTTCACACTGAAGCATCCCTCGGCAAAATTGCACTCTTTTTTCAAAATTTCCCGGCAGTAAATCTTGAACACGCTGTATGTGGTATGGGCGTAATTTTGACCAACCTGGGTTAAAGAGAGGCAAGAAGTCATAACCGACCAATCCTTACAATCGTGGGATGCCGAGTGGCAAGAAGTCATAACCGACCAAAATTGACCAACCTGGGATATCGAGCGGCAAGAAGTAATAACCGACCACATTTGACCAACCTGGGTTAAAGAGAGGCAAGAAGTCAGGATCGACCAAAATTTGACCATCCAGGGTCCACGAGAGGCAAGAATTCATAAAAGATCAATTCTAACAGATCTGAGTGCTGATGTTCCTAGCAGTCAAGAAGTCCAAAAGACCAAAACTAATGAATCTGGGCTCAGGTGATCCTGTCAAGTGAAGAATCTTAAATATCAAAATTATTCATTCCGCTTCTCCTGACCCCAGACTAGGAGACAATATGACGAACTACTGACAAACTTAGGGTAAGATGTCCAAGGTCCAAATAGAACGGGTTTGAAGGAGGTCAACCACCATATGATCAAAAAAGAGGTAATCCACTAGAGCAGCACACATAACTAGAATAATTACTACACGAGTCTGAAACGGGGAACCGCGGCTAGGAAATTCCTCAAAAGCTGAGAACCAGAAGCCAAATAAATAAAGTAGTGGTTAAAGGGCTAGCCTGGCCTAGCCCCATCTAGAACAAGTATTCCTTTAAAAAGAGCCATCTCGCATAGGCGTATAGCTTATGTTGAACTGGTTATGGAAGCAGTTTTGAAATAGGCAAAGGAGTTTAAAGCAATGTTTGTTGTACACGGTCAAGATTACTTGTAAAGTAATTCGGTAGGGGGCCTTTTAATCAACATTTTCAGATCTGGGTTGAGAAAACAAGATCTTCTCCGAAAAGTCTTGAGGTTACTACTTTCACAGCCGAGTCTTCAGGGTCCTCCACGAATTGACGATCACAATTATTAGAGCCAGGGTGGGGTGTTACAATAGGAAGCTGATAATAATAATAAATGAATTACATAGTTGTAACAAACCATTAACTGTATGTATACGATGAAGAGGGCACCCACGATACAGGCTTTGCCTAGTGTGAGCCCACAAGAAACCATTGTTATTAGTTTCAATTCAACATCTACTTAATAAATACTTTGATAGTTTGATATACTTCAAATGTCAGGGACCCACCGAGGGATACATGCCTTACCCGGATACAAGTAAGATTAAGCCATACATACTACTACCAAGTAGCGATTACTATCGGCCGGAACCTTCAGCTTAACCTGTCATCCAAAACACTGAAAGACCGATAATGTACTTAAGATAAATTAATAATTTCATTTGTGCATGGTCAGGATTCGAACCTGCAACTCCTGTGTGAGAGGCAACCGTGAAACCCACGATTGCTTCTCTCACATGAGTAGCCACAAATTAGACCACGGAGCTCTTTTTCGCAAATCACTAACTAGTTTTTTTTTGAGATTCTTCTTTCTTTCTTCTTTTGTAATTCTACGGGACGCTACACAAGGCGCCAGTGGTTTAGGACTATAATAATAATAATACTTTGGCTCTATTTACACACATTGATCTAGTCCCAAACTAGGATTTCCTGTATCTTGGGTACTAGACAACGATACACATACTTATATAGATAAATTTTAGGTCCTTACATATGAAATTGGCGTTTCGCCGTACTGGCCACTTTGATCTCAAATATCTCCTCTATGGTTAGGAATTCCAAATTCAAATTTATACAACTATTTACTCATGTATTTTTGTTTCTAAAATTATAATTCATTTGTTTTTTCCTCAATCGTTTTTTTTCTTGCGTCACTCAGCTTACAAAATGGAAAACTTGAAATATCGCGTTATTTACGAGTGGCACCAGTGTTGCAGAAACGGCTCGAAGGATTAATGATGTGTATGGCAACGGTGCCGCAATAAAAAACACAGTGCGTTTTTGATTCCAACGTTTTCGTTCTCGAAATTTCGACCTGCAGAACAAGCCCCGTGGACCAAAGTTGATAATGAAGAATTGAAGGGTATTGTGGAAGCGGATCCATCGCAAACCACGTCCGAGTTAGCTGCAGGCTGCGGTGTAAGTGATAAAACTGAAAAAAATATTCCACTTGAAGCAAATTGGGAAGGTGAAAAAGCTTGAAAGGTCACCTCACAAACTAAGTGAAGCAAATCAACAAACGCGCGTTGACTGCTGCGTTCCATTAATCAACCGGCACAATAATGAAAGGATTTTAAATCCAATCATTACCTGTGATGAAAAGTGGATCCTCTACGATAATCGGAAGCGCTCATCGCAATGGCTGAACCCTGCCGAACCAGCCAAACCATGCCCCAAGCGAAAATTGACTCCAAAAAAGTTACTTGTGAGCGTTTGGTGGACTAGTGCTGGTGTCGTTCACTACAGCTTTCTTAAATCTGGCCAGACGATTACCGCAGATGTCTATTGTCAGCAACTACAAATCATGATGGAAAAGCTAGCTGCTAAACAACCGAGGCTGGTCAATCGCTCTAGGCCACTGCTGCTTCATGATAACGCTAGACCACACACTGCACAACAGATGGCTACCATATTAGAGGAGCTTCAATTGGAATGTCTAAGACATCCACCATACTCTCCGGACCTTTCTCCAACAGAATACAATTTTTTTCGAAATTTGGATAACTTCTTGAAAGGGAAAAAAAACAACTCTGATGGGGCAGTCCAAACCGCCTGCAAAGATTTTATTGATTCCCGTCCGAATGTTTTTTTTTTAGTAAAGGGATCGAAGAACTACCTATGAGATGGCAAAAGTGTATAGATTAGAATTATCTTAATAACTAGTATTTAACTATGGACCTTAATTGTCTGAAATAAATAAAAAAATATTATTATTATTATTATAGATAGCAATGGTACATACTTTGATTAAATAAATATATTATATTTAAAAAACCGGTCAAGTGCGAGTCTAAATCGCGCACGAAGGGTTCCGTACCACCGTTCAATGGAAGCGATGGTGTGGAGTGAATAGTTTGGATTTTACACAGCAAAATATTGTTTACAAAGTTATTGGTGCGGTTACTTTCACACTCCATGTACGTAACCAGGTGCATCCATAAGTTTGTATGTGGTATTGTTGTATGGGAGCCCCGTTAAATATTTATTTTATCCTGTTTTATAGTATTTGTTGTTATAGCGGCAACAGAAATACATAATCTGTGAAAATTTCAACTCTCTAGCTAGCTAGGTTCTTGAGATACAGCCTGGTGACAGACGGACGGACGGACGGACGGACGGACGGACGGACGGACGGACGGACAGCGAAGTCTTAGTAATAGGGTTCCGTTCTTACCCGTTGGGTACGGAACCCTAAAAAAACGACTTTATATTCCTCCCATGCAAAACGCCAATTTCATATGTAAGGACCTAATATTATACTTAGATAGATAAACAACCATGACTAGGGTACAAACATCCGTTCTCAACAAACAAATATTTGCCCCCAGCGGGACTCGAACCCGAGACCCTTGGCTTCGTAGGCAGGTTCACTGCCGACTCGGCAATTCGGGTCGTCGACTGTTCTGTGATTCAGTCAGTATAGGTATGAATGAGACTGTAAGCTGTTTTGTTTGTTTGTTTCTATAGTCAGATAATACTCACCTATGAGGATCCTGGTCGTCAGGCAGCAACCCCACAACCAAACCATCGAACAGTGCCCAGCCCCCCCTCCAGTGCATGATGCAGGCGATGAGGAAGTTGTAGAAGTAGACGCGCGATATCATGCGTTCTCGCAGCCAGCGCCCGGCGGCGCCCTCATCGCTCCATGCGCCCTTCGAACGATCTAGAAGGATGGTTCTGGAAAGAGTGGAAGATGTGTGATTGGCAAGGCAAAAAGACGGCAAAAAACCAGATCGGTAACCGAGTGGTGGCCAATATATCCTATAGAAAGCTCACCTAACAAGACCAAAGCTGACGTGTATTAGGATGCCCAAGAAGAAGGTTTGTGTGTACGGGAGCAGGTGTCCATGTATATTCATCAGGTTCCACGTTCCGCGCCATGAACCGACCACCAGTGGTGCCACCACTATGCTACCAAATATGCCGTCAGCTGGAAATAAAAAAGAATAGCAAATTGTATTCAAAAGCATCTATCTTCTTTATTGTTAGTAGTAACCCATGGGAAAGTGGAATTTTATCGTAATTACAGTAAAATAATTTTCTAGAATCTTCTTCACTGACGAGATAAATTTATTGATACTGTCGCGCTCTATTCTAATTACGAGTGTACAATTTCAACTTTGTAACGAAAGACCTAAGTAAAATTTGTTGGCTTCTTCATAAGCCTGCACCTTTCTGTTACAACCTGTATATTAATGGCGGCAAATTAAATACGTAAGACGACCAGAATAAGAAATAATAAGTTAAATTTCAACGTTCTGTTTTAAAAACTTACGGAGATATTTAGGTAGTTTTGTCAAAAAACGCAACAAATTCAATATAGAATATAAATAATACTTCGAACAATGGGAATTTGTACTATACTTAACCACCAGAGCCTGGCTAGCTTGAGTGCACTCTACACTTTGCTAAACGCTTTTTACATTAGTAAAATTATGCTCGTACTTATTAGCTATCACGACTTCATACTTGTGTAACAATCATTGATTTAGCACTACTCAAGAAACTCCTTCGTTGTCAACTACATACCTACATTTATTTGGCTAAATCCGAGATGGACACTCATATAGAAAAACGCATCATTGTCAAAATTACTACATTTCAGTTTAACATTTATTAAATAATCTAAATTACCTCTAGATTTGAAAAAATACCTGATTTATATTACAATTAGCGTCGTAAAGGCAGCTCGGCACGTGAAGTAATTTACATATAGTTAGGTAGATAACAAATTACCTGCTCCATAAGCGACGTCTCTCCATCCAAATTTATAGTACTCCTCATCATCAGACGGTTCTTTAGCAATCGGCTTCTCCACAATTCTGCTTATTTTCACCTCGGTCAGGAGTTTCTCTGCTGCTCTGTTCGCCATCCTAGATATAGCTATAAGTAACAGGTACCTATTTGACTTAATATACTCGTGCTTCGTTCTCAGATTAGGGCCTGAAATCTAAGTATTGCTATGTAGGCCCTTGTAGTTACACGAGAAAGTGTCACCACTCTGCACTTAGTTAGGAGAATTGTAATATTTGAATGGCAACATTTTTTTTACTACTTGCTGCTAATCCCGCTCTGTCTAGTCATTCACATTTCAGTGCTCAACCAGTCAAGTCGTGTCCCGATTTTTTTCAGACAATGTTCAAAAACAGAAACTGTGTATTCCACAGCATTACTCTGCACCAGCTCATAAGGCAAAAAGCACTCAAAGTTTGCTCTCCTCCCGTGAAATCAATTTAATCAGGCACGAAGAATTGCCCTCCTCGAGTCCAGTCTTGAAACAATTGGATAATTAAATATGGCAGTACGTAGAGGAGAAGGTCTGCAATAAACCTCATTGCAATTTGGAGTATCTCAAAGCAAGATTGACATGGATGTCGTGCGTGCTTCTATCGATGACTGGCCGCGCAAATTAAAGGCTTGTATCAAAAATAAAGGAGGTAATTTTGAATACTTTAAATCTGTATTTTGTAACCTTTCGTTTGATATGTATAAATATTTGTATTACAGAGATTTTTGTGTCATTTATTTAATTTATTGTATGTGTGACAAAACTTATTTTTAATTATCCGACTGCATTTATTTCACTTCATTATGTTTGACGGTGAATTTCGGATTTGGCGTATTCGGTTGATTTCCCTGGCATATTTTAATTGGGATATGTTGGCTATAAATATGACTAAATATGAATTTTAGATTGTGTCTATACGTTGTTTGAAAAATACATTACATTTCATTTTTTGTTGGCAGGGGAATCAAAAGGGATTTTGATGAAGTGACTAAAAATTAGCCAACAATAGAAGACACTAAACACGCAAAATGTTCTTAGTATTAATTGTCCTAAAGTGACAAGTTTGCAAATTTTTGGTCGAAAAGTTAAGAAGTGATTAGTCATTTTACAGAATTGAGCCGCAAATAATACTTTTTGTACATTTATAATGATATGAAGTAGATTTAAGCAAATTGTATTACCAAAAAAAAAGCCCAGGGGATTCTTGGGTCGAATCCCCGGGGAAAATAGATAAAAAATAGTAATCTACTCTTAAAACATAATTTTAAGAAGTAGACTTAAGAAAATTGTATTACCAAGCAAAAAGCTCAGGGGATTCAACCCAAATCATAGTTTTTCCCCAGTATAGCTCGAACTACTATGTTTTTTTGCCAATTGCAGCGAAACATAAAAGACGATAGCTATATGTATGACTTGTATGTGATTATAAATGATAAATCATTAGATTCGTCTTAGTGGCGTGAGTTTCACTGGGTAAATACAATCAAAGAATGGCGGATTTATGCGCCTTTACACATTAGTATTAAATTAAGCATTTACAGATTTTTCGTAATTTAAAATAATCTGAAACAGAAAACAAAAAGTTATTGAAGTGCGATAAAATTATTATAGTACAGTGTTAAAGTAAATTACATTAATATTCTGGCGGGACCAATTAGATATGAGGCGTAAAGTTACGATTTAGTTTTTTTTAATACGTTATTTTTTGTAATCTGATTGATGTTTATAACCCCTCGAGTAGGTACTGTAAGGTATATAGTTAGGTTCGATATTTGTATATGCGATAATATTGTATACGGGCCTCTTTAGAGTGAGTGTTCACTTTGACACTGTTACGTAATTTGTAATTTTAAAAAGAAAGAGGCTTGGATGTGTAAAGTCAATGTGACACACTTCACCTTAGGCTTCGGCCAGCGACTGATCTAAATTATATAGTTAGGATTAGCTTTGCCATTTGCTTAAGCCACTTTGATCCCTTTTATACAAAGTGTAACCATATTCGATCAATAAACACAAGCACAACACACTAACGTCTTTATAATTGCCTACCTAATCTAGGGCTAGCAAGTTCACTACATTGGCGGAGGCGCCGAACGAACTGGAGATATAAGAAGACCGCTTCATAAGGAATAAGAGGTGACGTCATAAGAAGTGACGTAATAGAAGAGGATAGTGATCGTCGATCCAGACCTTGAAGAATCGAGGAAGGATCGAAACTACATTGAAAGGAAATATATTTCTGTACTTAAGTTTTTAATTTAGGAATTACCTCGACCTGCCAAGCGAGTGAAGAATTGAATAGAAAAATATTGTGGGAAGATTTTTATCGCAGCGGACATTTTGTGAAAAATTTTATGAAATTATTTCATGATGGAGGATTTGTCACGTTGTTTTTCGACTTCAGAGATGCTGCATCGAGGAAGAAATTTATATCGTCGGAGGAGTTAAAATTATTATTTCCTTCGTATTTAAAAGGTGGAGCCTTATATTTTTTTAGGGAAATTAGGGGCAGTGCCCAGACATTTCAAGAGGTGGTGGATACATTTAATGAGGAATTTGGAAGCACAGACTTTGCAGAGAAGTTCTACAATGCCAAGCAAGAGAAAAGAAGTTTGTTGGACTACTTCCATTACTTAGGGGACCTAGCGAGGAAGGCTAGAGTTACCAAAGATGACATTTTTGTAACGCAATTTTTAAGAGGATTGCAAAACCATCTTAGAAATAAATTAATGTTGAGCCATTTTGTAGATAAGAAGGCGCTAAGGGCAGTACTGGTACAGATGGAGAAATTAAGTCCGGGAAGTGATGATAATGTAAATGTATTTAGGAACCCGGCAACTTTTGGACCGAATTTGGGCCATAGGAATAGAGGGGGGGGGGGGGGACAGGCCGTTTCACACACAATTTAATCAAAGCCCTACTCAAGACCCACGACGAACGCCGAATGTTTCGCCGTCGTCAAATGGTCAGGAACCACATATTAGACCTAGTACTAATAATTATAATTTGCGTCCTAGGCAAGCGGATTTTCCTAGAGGCCGATAGCGGTGACCAGGCTGACCTGTGGGATGAGGGCCTCAGACGAGCTCAGCAGCGTAGCACGGAGGCGAAACGACCAATGGGGAAGATCGTCGGAGTCGAGGCGGATCAGCAGGTCAGACCATTAGTTTTATTGAATTCTGCTAATGTAAACGTGGTAGCTCTTTTAGATACAGGCGCTACGGCTTCTTCATGCATCAGCCCAGCCGTTGCAGATCAAGTGGGTGCGAGATGTATGCAAGAAGAGAAGAGACGGGTTAAGGCGGTTAATGGAAGTTTATTGCAAATTGTAGGGAAATGTGTTATAGATTTTAGTTTGGACAATTTTAACTTTTCACAGGAATTTTGAGTAATAACTGATTTGAATTGTAGCATTATTTTAGGGGTAGATTTTTTTAATAAAGAACGGTATGAATATTGATTTTGTTCATTCGTGTATGTGTTTTTTCCAGGGAAAAATACAGTTTTTCAATAATTTCCATACGAAACAAAACACGACACCGGTAAAACGAAAGGTCATGCGTGTAGGGATTCTTTCAAAACAAAAGATAGGGTCGGACTTTCTAGACGGTTCTAGAAGGAAACAAGCGAACTTCGGGGAAACCACGGTTATCGAGGATCGTGACGTGATAGATTTTATCGACTTTCAGGAGTTAAGAAAGGGCGATTACGTTTATTTCTCGGGGTTATCGGATTCGTGCGAATTTGCGTTTGGGGTAGAAGATAAACGGTTTATCGTAAATGAGGATTTATGTTGGAATGATAAACAGGTATTATTGGCGTTGTTGGATAGGAATGCGGATGGATTTGCGTTTGCAACTGACCAGTTAGGTAGGTCGGAGATAGTGTCGGTCGATATTAAGACTTATGATGAAGAGCCGGTTCATTGTCACCCGTATCGCGTTTCGCTGGTGCAATGAGAAATTATTGAGGAGCAGGTCGCGGAGATGTTGAAACAAGGTGTTATTAGGGAATCCACTAGTTCTTATGCTGCGCCCGTTGTGTTAATTAAAAAGCCCGATAAATTGTCGATAGTTTGGCCGGGGCCAAGTATTTTGCGGAGTTAGATCTCAATTCAGGTTATTGGCAGACGGTTATTACGGAAGGTAGGCATAAAACGGCTTTCGTCACGACCACGGGGCTTTATGAATTTAATGTTGTTCCATTGGGTTTGACAACGAGTCAAGCAGTTTTCCAACGGATAATGGATAAAGTTTGGCGGATTTAAGATTTAAAGGGGTTATGGTTTATGTAGACAATGTAATTGTGTATGGTAGAACGTTCGAGGAGTTTACCGAAACGTTGCAGAAAGTTTTTGGGCGGTTTAGAGAAGCGAACTTGACCTTCAAGCCATCCAAATGTAAATTCGGTTTTTGCGAGATTGAGATGCTAGGTTATCTAATCTCGAATGAAGGAGTAAAACCTAGTGAGAAAAAGCTGAAGGCTATGCAACAGGTTCCAACTCCCACATCTACGAAGGATGTGAAACAATTATTAGGTTTATTTTCTTATTATAGAAAATTTGTATCGAATTTTGCGAGAATATCGTTACCTCTCACTAAATTATTGAAAAAGGGGGTAGAGTTTCAATGGAATGAAGAATTGCAGAATTCGTTCGATTATATTAAGAAGGTTATGTGTAGTGCGCCAATACTTTCCTATTATTCGGGGGATAAGTCGGTTACTACGAGGGTTTATGTGGATGCGTCTAACGAGGCGTTAGGTGCAGTGTTAATGCACGGCGTTGAAAAAATTAGTCCGGTTGCCTATGCGTCTAGGAAGTTAACGGATGCGGAGAAAAAATATAGTTAGACGGAGAAAGAGTATCTGGGGTTAGTATGGGCGTTAAGGCACTATAGGCATTATCTTTGGGGATCGTATTTTCAGGTTGTTACAGACCATAGCGCGTTATGTTGGTTACAGTCGAAAAAAGATATGTCTGGTAGGTTAGCGCGATGGGCGTTAGCGATACAAGAATGGGATTCCGAGATAGTTCATTGCTCGGGGAAAAGCAATGTAGTGGCAGATTTTTTGAGTAGGAATCCGCTAATGGAAGAAGGGAAACGGGAAACAGAAGGACCTCAGTCTTCTTCTCGTTCTGAACCTGATGATGATGGTTTGGAAGTTTTTAGTATTAATGTAGAGTCGTTACAGGCGGATCAAGAGAAAGATTAATTTTGTAGTAGATGGTTAACGCGGTTGAGCGAACGTCCGGAAGCGTGGCGTAGCGGTTTTTGCTTGAGAAATAATTTATTATATAAAAGCGTACGTAGAGATGGAGAAATTAGGGAGGTATTAGTATTGCCTAGGTCTTTGTTTCAAAATGTAATGAACGAATTACATGATGAGGCGTGGACAGGAGGTCATTTGGGTCTCGCAAAGACGTTGAAGAGGTTTCGGTCGAAATATTTCATGCCGAAAGCCGATAAGGAGATAGAGCGTTATATAGCTTCGTGCGTGCCGTGTCAAGAAAGGAAATCAGCTAAAAGCGTAGCAGATTTAATGCCGATTAGGGTCTCGGATATTTTTGAGAAGGTAGGAATCGACGTGTTAGGAGCGTTTCCACGTTCGTCGAGAGATAACCGATTTATTATAGTCGCGGTAGAGTATGCGTCGCGGTTTGCGATATGTAAGGCGTTACCTAGGGTTACGTCGGTAGATGTAATGCGGTTTTTAATTGAGGAAGTTTTCTGTAGGTTCGGGCCGATTAGGGAAATTATTTCAGATAGAGGTACAGTTTTTACGGCGGGAATCGTAAAAGAAACGGTAGAACAGTTTGGGGCTAAAATGATACATACAAGTTCGTTTCACCCACAGAGTAACGGTTTGGTAGAACGAATGAATAGAACGTTAACTTCGATGTTATCAAAATATTTAGGTAGTAATCAAAGGCAATGGTGCTCAGTTTTACCTTTGGTAGTACATGCGTATAACACTAGCGTGCAGGCGTCAACGAAAGTGTCACCGTATAATATTTTATTTGGTAGGGAACCGTGCTCAGTGGTGGATCGATCATTAGGATTAAACGCAGTTGGTTTAGACGAAACGATAGATGAAAGGGTAAATCGTATGGGTAGGCTGCTGACTAAGGCGTTAGGGAATATTGCGAACGCACAGCGTGTACAAAAACGGTATTACGATATGAGATCAAAACCCAAATCGTTCCGGGTGAATGACTTAGTTTTGTTATACGTACCAAGGCGGATAACGGGAAGATGTATGAAGTTGGCACGTCTGTATCAGGGACCATACAAGGTCATTGAGATCGTTGGGAGGTCTAATGTGCTGATTCGTCGTCTGAACTCACGGTCACGGGGCGTAATTGTTAGCACAAATCGTTTAAAACGCTTTGTGCTGCGTTGAGGAGTTCGTCTGATATTAAATAATTATACATTAGGAATATAATACAATTTAATCCCGGTTGTTGGTTTGTGGTTTATGTATGCGGTATTGTTATAAATTGTTTATTGACCGGTGTTTCTTTTCATGTTGTTGCTGAACTATGATGTTTGATGAGGACCGTTCACCAAAGACCCAAGAAATATCTGTAACATACTAGATTTCCGTGGTAGATTACCTTTATATGAGAAACTTTTATAAACGACAGTTCGGATAATTGTTTGAACCGATCGCCTGGTTTTATCTTTGAGAGCCGAGGTTTTATGACGAGGCAATAGCTATTCGTCATAAGGTTCTGTTTTGGTTCCTGCTTTCTTAAAGTATAGAGTTGGGATGATTTGGTAAGGGGAGAGTAAGGGTTGTTCATAAAGTTGGTAACGAAGGTTTCTCAATGAAAGTAATTTCTGATGTGGGATAACTCGGGTATTCGATACACATTCGAGATTCTTTGTAGTGTTTTATCTTGGGTAATTGGTTGCAACTCACGGCGATTATCTTAAACTGTTAATAGTAAAAGATAGTTTACTGAATTCCAATGGATTAGTTGAGATGTTTATAAGTTGTAGTATCGGTTTTAAAGCTAGTTTATTTCATCGTATTATTGGAACGAATTTTAATGAACTCATTCTTAAGCTGTGGCTTAGTAATACGGTTCTATAGATTAATCCTTTTAATATGGTTGACGTTTCCTATATTTGAAAATGATAATTTTTTTCTTTGATCTTTGCCTGCGTTAATTTTTGAAATATTTCCATTCGGTGGGAAGAGTAAATGATTTTTTAAGCAAAGATGGAGTTGTGTTAATTTTAAGAACGGAGGTATTATAGTTGTCTGATAAGTTTTTCGCTAGTTTTTTTTGTCAGAAAGTTTGTCGAATGATAACCATTCGAGAAGCTAAATCTTAGCTAGATTCAGCTGTTTGCCTTCGTATTGTAATAGATAGTTTTCTAGCGTTAGGTATGTTAGTGTTAAGCCGCGAATAATTGTATGATGGGATCATAGGGTGTTATAATTTAAGTTTTTTAAGGTGCATAGCCTACCTTAAGTATAGTTAGGTTTATATTAAGTAGGATCTACACCCTAAGTGTAGTTAAGTGTGTAACTTAACATATGACCTTCGGTCAGTTTATTCTATTTCTTGTCAATTTATGCTTATTCATGTCAAATTTTTGTTTTGGTACTGGTCTTATGCGTGATCAGAATTTAATGTTAGGGTATTTAATGTTTATTTAAGTAGGTTAAATGGGATGGTTGGACGGATAAGGATTAGGGTACTCGATGTTATTTAAGATTATGCATGCGCCATATTTACTGTTTTTTAGATTTCAAGCATAGCAAGCTCACTTAATGTTAACATTTAATGTTTTTTAGATTTTAGACTTTGAGATAGGGTTGTCATTTTTGATTTTAGACTTTGGGTTAGGGTTGCCACTTTGGAAAAAAAAATCCGTTGGATTTTTTTTAAAGGAGGGGGAATGATTGTAAGGTATATAGTTAGGTTCGATATTTGTCTATGCGATAATATTGTATACGGGCCTCTTTAGAGTGAGTGTTCACTTTGACACTGTTACGTAATTTGTAATTTTAAAAAGAAAGAGGCTTGCATGTGAAAAGTCAATGTGACACACTTCACCTTAGGCTTCGGCCAGCGACTGATCTAAATTATATAGTTAGGATTAGCTTAATGGCTATCGAGCCAGTTTGATCCCTTTTATACAAAGTGTAACCATATTCGATCAATAAACACAAGCACAACACACTAACGTCTTTATAACTGCCTACCTAATCTGTAGGGCTAGCAAGTTCAAGTAGAGGCCGTGATAGGTAGTGCTCAAGACATTACAGTACACTTGGGTACTGGAGTAATTTTTTAGGGAAATCAATAAACGCCTGAAAGAAAGACAGGGACATCAAATATTAACCTCAGTAATTCCGCATGGAAGCAGGCTGAGGTATTCCATTCACTATGTTTGAAGGGTGACCAAAGCTCGTGCGACAACGCGGACACTAACACCTAAACTTTTCCACTAAGGATTGAGTTGGTATTTCTTGTTGATTATCTCATTTTTGTCGCCGAATGCGTCTCAGATCTCTAACACCTAGTAGAATTGCATGAAGCTTTCCTGAAAGTCGGTCTCAGGATGAACATGTCCAAGACAAATATGACGAATCGCTCTTTAAATGTACCGAACATAATTGTTGGCAACGACAACGTACAGATGGTCAGCGATTACGTCTATCTTGGACATTGTTTATCCTTTGACCGCAATGTACGTAAAGGTGAAGGAGATCATCAGACGCGTCGGCTTGGGGTGGGCTGCATTCGGGAAGCTAGACGAAGTCTTTAAGTCCAAACTACCACAATGCCTTAAGACTAAGGTATATAACCAATGTGTCTTGCCTATCCTCACCTATGGAGCCGAAACATGGACACTTACTAAGAAAATTATACACAAAATCAAGGTGGCCCAACGAGCAATGGAGCGCTCCATGCTAGGTATCTCCCTCGTTGACCGCGTGCCAAACGTCGAAATTCGATGTAAGACAAAGGTCGAAGATGTAGGTAAGCGGATAACGTGACTGAGGTGGAGATGGGCGGGACTCTTGGCTAGACGAGATGACGGACGGTGGACCAAAGAAGGTACGGAGTGGTGGCCAAGGGGAGCCACAAGGCCAGTGGGCAGACCACCTGCCCGATGGTCCGACGATATACTAAACTCGACCGGATCTCAATGGATGCGGATGGCACAGGACCGTAGGGTTTGGCGCTTTAGAGAAGAGGCCTATGCCCAGCAGTGGGTTGATGTGGGCTGAGCAAGATTAATATTGCAGGCTGGAGCGTCAGCACACATTTAGCAGATTTTATTGTTGATATATTGTTGTTATTAGTAGATAACTAATGAAAATGTTGATACTAAAACATATTTTGAACCTATTTATCATATCGATGTTATTAAGTCAATCATAATTATTTATGCTATTTGTGGCTTCTGAGACCTGATCTTCTGAGTCTTTTTTAACAAATATTACGGTAAATATTTAATATTATGCATTTGATAATTCCTCAACTTTGACTCTCAAGGTTACTATACTTAGGTTTCAGGTACTGATCCGAAGACGAAGCACGAGCATAATTTATAATTAAATGAACTTACTACAAATAATACAAAATTAGTTATTTACCAGAGCATGATATTATATTATTCGATAACTATGGACTATACACCAGGCTAACCATATCGCGAAGTTCTATCATAATTATTCGAAGTGCTTCGTCCGAAGAGATTAGAACCACCCGCCCACCCGTGTTTCCCCCAATTTTGGGAAATGTCAAACACTAATGTGTTGTTAGACTCTAAACTAAATGACAAAACCGAGCGGGATTGACAGCAGGTATAAAAAAATATGTTTCCAGGGAAATATTATAACTCTCCTAATAACAGTGCATAGTGGTGACACTTATGCGTGTAACTATAACGTGTAAATGTCATCGTAAGATTGTCAAAACCGTTAGTTTATAACCTTACGTTTTTTTTCTTGTTAGTTTACAAACTATCTATAAATTGTAAACTGTACCGTACTGCTTACGATTTGACGCGTTAGTTTATAATAAAACCGTTAAATTGGGAACTGGTTTAAACTTGAATTGCAAGTGAAATGCCAGGGAAAAAATTTCGGTAGCTTAGGTGAAGACTAGAAGGGTGGAGGGGCGAAGCCTCCAAATAGTCTTAGTATTAGGTTGACATGTAAGAACAAAAGAAACGCAGATTCTAAACCCTGTCGGTCTGGTTTACAATTTGTCGATAGTTTATAAACTAAGGCGTTAGTTAATAATCGTTTTTGACAATCTTACGGTGACTTATACATGATAATACTTAGATTTCAGGTACTAATCTCTTCGGACGAAGTGTTTCTATACATGGGTCGGGCCCTATGTTTTGTCACATACCTCAAACTTCGAATTTAGAACGCGAACCCAAAAAAAGTTATGGTTGTTCAAAATACAAATATTTTTAGAAACTATATTCATAGGTTATCTGTAATTTTCTTTATTTTCAAAAATGATGTAGGCGCGAAATTACTTTAGAGTCGCGGTAATTGCATTGCATCGCTACGGTCACATGCCAACTGAGATTTTCAAACTGCTGATAAAGTTGAAAATAACATTGAGGTTCGTTTATCGTACTATCAAACGATTCAGGGAAGATTCGAAACAAGAAGATAAGCAAAGGAGCGGTTATCTTCGTACTGTTTGAACTACAGCAGTGATCAAAACAGTAAAGGCCCTACATACAAATACATACAAATAAATCCCGATCGGAAGCAAATACTATTGGCTCTTCAGATTAGGTTAAGTAGAACTACAGTTAAATAGGTATTGAATGAAGACCATGGGCTCTGAGCTTACCGGAAAAACTTGCATATTTGTTTAAATCACGACTGAAGAAAATCAGGCTCGATAGACCCCGAGTTGTCTTGGCAGAGCGATACACACGGGGAAAAAATACCACGAAATCCTTTTTTCGAACGAAAAAAAAAATGATTTCGAGGAAAGTTTTATCAAACAGAATGATAGAGTATATGCGCATAATAGGAAAGAAGCAAGCAGACGTATCCCACGTATTCAGCATAGTCACCATCCTTTTTGGCTCGGGGTTGCCTAGTCTGGCCCAACTGAGGTGTATTTTTGTTTATATTTATGTTTATTTTATTTTTTATGTTTTTATGTTTTATGTTTATTATTATTTTACAGAAAAGAGCTATTTGAACAATATATAATTTAAAACGCACATACTCCTTAAGAGAGCTTTTTAAAGAAATTGACATTCTAACTGTAGCTAGTCAATTTGTTTTCGAAAATATTAATGTATGTACGCAAGAGAACCTTACAACATTTTCTAAACTTAGCGTTAGCTGTAATGTTAGCCTAAGAAATAATCACAGACTACTTGTGCCCCGGATTAGACTCGTGAAGGTTAGCAATTCTTTCAAGGGTCAGGGCATTCTCTACTACAACAAAATACCTCTGGAGATCTAAAAATTGCCTTTTGAGCAATTTAAAAACCATGTTAAAGCAACTTTGTCGAAATAGGGATATTACAATGTTCAAGATTAAGTACTTAAATGACGGGACTGTATGTGGTGGGGTTAATCTGGCTCAACACAGACTTTGCTGTCAATAATTTTGTAATTATTTATTCCTGTTTATTAAATAGAATAATTCATATTACAATTTTTGTCTTAGTTATGCACAAGCAAATTTTAAAAGAGATCTCAAAATCAATCTGTGGGAGTTTCTACGCCCTTCTTTTCCCAAAGTGGTCCAATATAGAGAAGTGGCAAAAAATTACCATTGCTAAGTATATGTAAATATCTACAGTAATTAAGACATTTGGAATTTGTTAAAAAGCGGTTTAAACAAGTGCACACGTGTACCAAAATACAGTCATAGTCACTGTGTATTCCAGCAGGACTCTGCACCAGCTCACAAGGCAAAAAGCACTCAACATTTTCTCTCCTCCCATGGAATCGATTTCATCAGACACAAAGAATGGCCCCCCTCGAGTCCAGACTTGAATCTATTGGATAATTAAATATGGCAATGCTTAGTAAGTCTGTGCTAAACCTCATTGCAATTTAGAGTCTCTCAAAGCAATATTGACATGGATGTCGTGCGTGCTACTATCGATGACTAGCCGCGGAGATTAAGGCTTGTATCGAAAATAGGGGAAGCCATTTTGAATCGCTTAAATGTCATTTAAGTCTGTATTTTGTAACCTTTCGTTAGATATATAAATATATATTTATATTACAGAGTTATATAAATAAATATTTATATAATATTCTAATGATATGAAAATAGATAAAAATAGTAATCTACTCTTAAAACATTATTTTAAGACGTAGACGTAAGAAAATTGTATAACCAAGAAAAAAAGCCCAGGGATTCAACCCAATGCATTGTTTTTCCCCAGTATAGCTCGAACTACTATGGATGGTTTTCAGCCAATTGAAGCGAAACATAAAAAAGAGGGGGGCTATGTTTGTATGTTTGCCTATTCCTTTGTCCCCTCGTAACCACTCAACGGCTCAACCGATTATGAATTATAAATGATATATCATTAGATTCGTCTTATTGGTGTGAGTTTCGCTGGGTAAATGCAATAAAAGAATGGCTGATTTTATGCCAAAAAGACATTTCAGTTTTAAATTAAGCATTTACAAATTTTTCGTAATTAAAACAAACCTCAAACAGAAAACAAGATTTAATGTAATTGACATTCGTTAAATGACATTCTTTATATTAAATTAAATTTAAATTTTGGCGGGACCAATTAGATATGTTCCGCTTTAGTTTTTTATAAGGTTATTTTTTTGTAATCTGAATTAATTTATAATCAGTCATCCGCTATATTGTAAATAAAACCCTATAAAGTTTAAAACCCAAAATAATAAACAATGACTTTGAAATCGTTAGGGTAATCAATGAACGCCTGAAGAAAGACAGGGAAAGAAAATATTTACTTCCGTAATTCCGCATGGATGCAGGCTGAAGTATAAAGTCCCTTAACTATGTTTGAAGGGTGATCAAAGCTCGTGCGACAACACGGACACTAACTCCTACACCATTCCACTAAGGATTGAGTTGGTCTTTTTTGTTGTGCCAAGGGAATCAATTAATTGCCCAGGACAACACTTTGTCACCGTTTTTTAAGTTCATATTAAGCAGAACGGATATGATTTCAGGCTACCTTCATTCAAAACAACCTCATTCATCTGAATTCCTGCAATAAGTTATTGTTTTGTAGGAAGATACCAGGGGTACAGATTTTTAGGTGTTTAGATTATTTTTCAACTTTTCAATTAAATGTTAGACTATGGTGCAAAGGTAGATTGCACTTAGAAGTTTATAGTTGTAGTTATTTAGTTGGTGCTGCAGCCGAATCAGCCGCTAGAGTGAAGCGTCAATAATATGCAGCCCTCTGGGTCAGGTTTATTTTCGTGCCTCTTGCAATCGGGACGACTGGGGACACTATGGGGGACACAGGGGAAGCTTTTCGAGAAAGAGTTTGGGCGCCGCCTCACATCGAGGTTATGACCGCCACTCCGGGGCATTTCTCATGAAAAGGATTCCTTGGTTGCGCATCGGGGTAACGCAGGGCAGGGAGATGACCTGGGGCGGTTTGTTTTCTTAGTTTATTTTTTTCCACGATTTTTGACGGCATCGTGCGGATTATTGACATTGTTTTTAGATATTAATGATAATTCTGTTTGTGTTGTCACCTAAATACATGTGCAACATTTCATCTTTTTTTTCTTTGGGCGCCTTTTGGCCCCGGACATCGAAAATGTTGCCAGTCAAGATTCACCGTTAAATCATATTTATACGGTGAAGGCCACAACATAAGGGTGTGAATTTCTGGTGATATGGGAACCGGTGTGACGATTTTTTTTTTAATAATAAGTAAGAAACATAGTTCACTGTTGGATGACATAATATGAAATATTGTAAACCCAATTTCAAAGCTATAAACATAGGAAAAAAAAGCATTATAAAGCTGCAATTATACAGCATGAATATAATAGTAGTTTATGTGACTGCTGCATAATGCCTAATTATGTACAGTTACATACACTAGTTTATCTACACACATATCATAAGCTCTCTTTGATGTGTTCAGGAACTGCATGTTTGACCGGCATTGTGGTTCTGCAATTGTTTAGCTTGTTCTTTAGTACCAACCAACTTCACGCAGACGGGCGTCGGCGTTCGAAATTTGAATGTCAGTACCAACTTCACAGACAAACTAGGGACGGCACGCGGGTGGGCGTCGGCGTTCGAAATTTGAATGTCATTATATGTAGAAAAACTACACATAATGACCATAATGTGTAGTTTTCCAGATACGAAACGAGTTTTTACCAAGTAGTTTAACATAATGCTGATCGTAACGTGCGGTTTTTGAACGCAGTAAAGAGGGTTTATGATACGTGTGTAGATAAAAAGGTATAAAAATCATTTTGAATCTTATAAAGAGACATAAAAAGGATTACATCTTAAAAAAAATAATACTCAATGCCGAACAATCTGGGGCACGGCGTTGCCCCGTCAAGACGAGCAAGCGAAGCCCAAGGGCACTACCTACCTACCTTTTCCTGAAGCGCTTCGTCTATTTTTTTAACCCTCACAACTTGGGTTTGGATTATAGCAGTTGAACAAAATTTTTGGGATATGGTGTCCATAGTGGGCTCAATATACATATAAAGTTTCAATAGCATAACTCTTATACTTTAGATTTTATTGATATCTAAGTTATCCCGAGTTCGTCACTGTGAGTCAGATGTGTGACTGATGAGCATTAAAAATCTTAGGTATTTCCTTAAGTCCTAGAAAGCTGAAATTTGGTAGGAAAGTTAGTATTATTATAATAACAAAAAGAAATTGGATTTTTAACCCCCCAACCCTTTAAACTAGGGGATGGAAGTTTGTATGAGACTTCCGCAAATTTTGATTCTAGAGGTCTGAAAATTTATGTAGGTCCTTCCTTGTTATAAATAATTAAATTATAAATTACATATTTCAGGATTTTAGGTAAATCACCCCCCACCATTTAAATTAGGGGATGGAAGTTTGTATACGTTTTCCCATATAAACAGAGTTTCATGCTAGAGATCTGAAAATAATACAAGTACACATACTTCTTAAATAAGAAAATACGTGTTTCAGGCTTTAAAAAAACATCCCTCAACCTCTTAAAGTAGGGGTTAGGGCTTTCGTCAGGTTTCAGAATATTAGTACATAATTATACGAATAATATTATTTCAATTATGTGCTTCGTTAATTAGTACAAAAATAAGAAAAAAAATCTAAAACTTGGATTTTTTACTCCCTCTCTTTAAACCAGGGGATAGAAGTTTGTATGAGACTTCCGTAAATTTTGATGCTAAAAGTCTGAAAATTGATATCGATGTTTTGAATATTAAAACACATATTTTAGGATTTTTAGTAAATCACCGCCATGTTTTAAATTAGGGGATGGAATTGAGCGCGCCGAAAACGCCTAATGTGTGTACGCGAACTTCGAGCTAAGACTGTTTTCAAATCACGAGTGAGGTTCATTAGAGGCCAGTGATACGTTGTTGAGTATCCCATTGTATGCCGCTGCTCCCTAGAAGACAATTAGGTGGCTAGCTATCAACATGAACCGCAATCGAAGAGTCAAGTCTAAAACAGTCCGTTTTACAATAGTTTTTGTAGTAAAAATGAATGTTGTAACAATGAAATACATTTCTTTATTCGTACCTTCAAGAACCATAATGGTTACTACAAGAACGCATTGTATAAGTAAATCTCGTCACTGCTAGAACGTTAATGATTGGAAAATGAATGAAATGTTATTACAAAAATTTACATTGTAAAAGAAAAATAATGAATAGTGAATAATTTTTCACCTTACGCCCAAGTGACAGTAGCGAAACGGCCGTGCCACATATTTTGACTAAGGTGTAGAGTTTGTGAAGTTAGGGCTTGTAGAGTTAGGGCGTGTAGAGATAGAAACTTGGCTCTTTATGAGATCTAATAACTTTTTTACAGTGCCAGCCATATAGTCTCGTCTTGGCAACATTTTACATGAAAATGTTTTTGGTGGGATTTCAATTTCTCACTAAATTCGTATTTCAGCTTTATTCTAATCATTAAATGTTGTTTTCATTTGCATACGCTCCGCTCCGGTTTTGCTTCTACTAAGTTCTAACCTGACCTATAACCCTATTGAAATTAACCACAATAACCTACTCTAGCCAAATTTAGCTTTTCATTAAGTACTTTCAGTCGCAAGCGGCTCCGCTGGTTGCAATGTACGTTCCAACCTAACCCAACCGCAGGGGGAGGGGTTACGCTCATCTCCTTTGGCCTTCACCTACCTTCAGTGTAATTCATATTGCTAAACTAAATTTCTGCCTTCTGATAAATATTATAAATAATTATTAGTCAAAATAATAATAAGTAAAGACCCATTAGTTAGTCCAATCAAAAGTAGTCCAACGGAGAAAAGCTTGTTATGCCAACTAAAACCATATGCCGAAGTCTTGTTATTACAAAGTACTACTGTACTGTTAACCTAAGAAATAATCACAGACTATGTGCGCCCCGTTTTAGACGCGCGAAGGTTAGCAAATCTTTCAAGGGTCAGTGCATTCTCTACTACAATAAGGTACCTCTGGAGATTTTTAAATTGCCATTTGAGCAATTTAAAAAGCATGTTAAAGCGACTTTGTCGAAAAAGGGATATTACAATGTTCAAGATTACTTAAATGACAGGATTGTATGGGGTTAATCTGGCTCAACACAGACCTTGCTGTTAATAATTTTGTAATTATTTATTCCTGCTTATTAATCATAACAATTAAATTTTTTATATTTGTATTAGTTAAGCACAACCTATTTTTAAAAGAGATCTAAAAATCAATCTGTGGGCGTTTCTACGCCCTGCTCTCCCACAGTGGTCCAATGTAGAGAAGAGGCAAAAAATGACGTTTGCTAAGTATATGTAAATATCTACATTAATAAAGTACTTTGACTTTGACTTTCTTGACTATTAAGCCATTAAAGTTATGACAAATTAATTACGCAAATAAAAAATTAGGATTCACAAAATTATGCAAATATAAAAAATCCCAAGAAACACACTACCCTCATACCATTCAACAAAGCTGTCATCAAGATTTTGCCCATGTTTTTTCAGTTATTCAGTACTCCATTTTGCATGACAGGGCTGTAGCCCATCGCCACAGCTGTGGAGAATGAAGATTTTCCCACGATGTTTTCGGTCACCGTTAGATTGTCCGTAAATGTACTTTTACTTATCTCATTGATACATAGTCACCACCGGATTTGAATCCGCATTTTCTGCGTGTGAAGCAAGCGTGAAACCACTAGAAAAGGTGCTCTTTTTAATGAGTTACGAGCGGCACTGTGTCATTTCTTCAAAAATTAAGTTTTAGCTCATTTCATTACAAATTTTGAGATTGTGAGTGTACTCACAGACTTCGCTCTTTACTCAAATGAAAGCTAATTAAATGTGCTACAAATTTTTAATGACTTTTGTCACAGGACGAGCATTATTGATCCGCACGAAAGCAAAACTTAAAATTGACAAATTCCGGGATAATGGACGTTGAATAGTTGCGAATTTCTTTTAATTTCAAAGTATTGACATTTATTTGTCGAAAAACGCACAGTTGACTTTTAGGCCAATAAGTGCCACTAGATATAAAGCAGATTAGCACTATTCTCCGATTAACTTTGACAACTCCATACAAATTTGTATGAGAATAGTGTCCGTCATATAGCTAGTGGCACTAAGTGAATAAAATCCCAAAACGAGGTTTAGTAGCTGCCAAAAGTTATCCTGAGATACATCGTATTACCATTTTTTATATTTACTCAGTTGCACCCATATATACAAGATAAGAGCGAATTTCAATATCTACACTTTTTATACATTCTACCAATTTTAGTGGAGATTTTTATATGTACATTTTCGGCAAAATATTTATCTTTTTGAAATTAAAAAAATCGAGTTATTAAATTATAAAAAAAATTGGTGTATTAACAACCACCAAAATTTCTCCACCAATAACGAAGTTTTGCAAATATGGCTACTTTCATGAGAATTCACAATATCACACTGCTATTATATTTTAAACGTACCAGATCTCTACCAAACTCAGTACCAATAAAAATAAAGTCATATATTCCAGGCTCAAAAAGAATAACACCAAAATTTCTGCAAACTGCAATTTTGGTCATTTGTTTTCCAAAATCCGTGACACCAAAAATAGCTCATAGCCTATTACGTAGGAGCTCTCATTTTGATTAAACAGTTGATGAAGTCTTAGACAGTTTTATTCGATATCGAAAGATTTGGGAGTGTTTTATAAGCATCACCAACATCCACCAAAATTTCTGTGTACGTGCGGACGACCTTTTCGACAAGATCTTGGATTAGTTACGAAGCCAAATATAAAACAAAACTATCATCGGATAGCAACGTAAATGCTTATTGTGACTGTAAAGTGGTTTTTTACTTATTTATTGCCTACCTTACTTTGTGTGAGTGCCAGAAATATCCACCATGAACACTTATAAAATAATGCTCCACCTTTTGTAACAAACCATCTTATAATATGTGTGTGAACAAACCCTTCAGCGTCGAATCTCTATCGACTGGCGTTTGGGTTATTTCGCTTCATTCGACACCCTTACCAGAACAATGGCCGACGGTTTAATAAGGCGTAACAAAGAGTATCAACATCATACCGAAACACAAATTTTACTAATCTTTAATCTATGTTCCACTGAACAACCGGCATCATGCATTTTTTTTTATTTTTACTTCTCCATTCGTTTTGGTTCGAACGATCAACCAGTACTCAAAACTATGGTAAATCTATCTCTACAAATATCCTTGCATAAGAATCAATATTATGTGTAACTCATTTAAATATCTTTAGAGCTTCGTGCCCTAGTAGTGGCATGCTCGCTTCTCACGCAGAAGATGAGGGTTCAAATCCGGTGCTGATCATTTACCGATGGGCAATATGGACGTTCTAACTGTGATATAAAACATGGCAAAGCAACCTTTAACCTCCAAAGCTGCGGCGATGGGCTAGCCCCCTGTCACGCAAAATTGAGTATTTAATAACTGGCTAAAAGTGGGTACAATTGTGCCTCTGCCACCCCGTACGGGAAAAGGCGTGACGCTATATACTGTACTTGTACTGATAAATATATTGAACAAACTTGCACACAAAAGAGATACATAAGTAAACAATTTTTTTATTAACTTGTCAACAGTTTGATCGATTGACTTTTAATGGCCGACCTTCGATAAAGGCCAAAACAATGAGTTTACTGCTTTTAATCCATTTCGCATCGAATAACTACCTATTAGCACAGAATACTTAATAGTAATACGTACTATTAGTAGGTTTACAACAATTGAGTAGGTTTTATCTACTTTTGTAATTGTTTTTTTTTGTAAAATAAAGTAATGCAAAGTAATGATGGTACCTACCTATTATTTTTATTTAAAAAATAAGTATGTATATTAGAAGATAGTAGTATTAAGTAGGTATACATTTCAGTTCCTTCCTAAAAGAAAAAGTGGGGTGATGTTACCAAACACAAAAACAGCTGTATGTGGTAGAGTTATGATTATATATGTATGTGAAAGATTTTATTTCCAACGTAATGCTCTACTCTCACCATTACCTTGTCGATCACTTTCCTTTAATCTAAAAACTTTAAATCCAATCAATGTCTGAAGCACAATATTTTGGTAACACAGTCACAACACGAAGCATGGAAAAAATTCGTGAAACATATTTTTTTTAAAACCTAGAAAACACTTTGTAGCTACAATAAAAGAAGAAAAAGACTAACTAACTAACTATTGTAAGTACAGTGCGAGTTTGCCTGAATAAAATGGAGCCGAACTAACGTTCACCCGTCGTAATCAAGCTAAGGTCACTGAAACATACACATCATTGATTCTTGTTAAATAGGTAGCCGAGGGGGTAGCATACCCATTAACCCATATTTGGGAGATATTCATCACATTTAGACCATAAATAAGTAGATTATCGATATATCAGTTAGATGCTAGAGAATCATTAAGGGAAAAATTCTAATAAATTAATATATTTACGGTTATCTGTCAATATATATACGAGAATATCATGCATGTAAGAAAAAACGTAGCTTTATTTAAAACTGTAGGTGATAGCCATACAATTAACTCTAGAAATAGATTTTTAGCATTTCCATTATTTAGACTAAGTAAAGTAGGCACATCCTTCATGGGGCACTGTATTCGCTTCTACAATAAAATACCACAGGAAACATTGACCCTTCCTGAAAAGAGGTTAAAAAACTATGTTAAAAATTAGCTGATAAGAAAGTCATAATATAGTATTAAGGAATACTTGGATGACAAAACTGCATGGTCCATACCATCTCAGCGCACATAAATTCGACGAGGGGCGATGGATCGAGTCTATCACTCGCCGGCGAATTTCCTTAGACCGAAACCAGTACCGATTGTGAAGTCACTTTTTTAAAAAGAAGGTATGGGGGAGTTTCTTGCCGTTTCTTCTTAACCCCGAGGCCCACCTTCCGAAACGGTGTAGTCTTTTTTTTATATAAAAAAATGACTTGTAGTTATAAGTAAGTATAATATTGACGTTGAATAAGATAATTTATTTATTTATATTCAATAAAAAAATGAATCTGAATCTGGTTTGTTGCATTGCCTCAACGGGCTAGGTTATATACAATTACACTACTTAACGCAAATGGGCATTATTTTAAACTAACAAGGTGACTACTCAAAATCCATTTTACTGCCTGGCTGGGTTGTCTAGTTTGAAAAAAAAAGAACTTTGTTTGGTATTTTTGTGAATGGCACACAAGGTGCCAGTTCGAAGCCGACCGAAACTGCAGACGACGTGTCGCGTGAGTGGGTGAGCGAGACAGCGACGTTTTTTTGGCGACGATTTGGGGTTCCTTTGCGCGGAGCCTATAAGTAAATCAAAACATTAAGATCCATTAATTTGGTACGAGTGGTGCGACCGATGTATGGCGACCTAGAAAGTCGACCTATTAATTTTTCTATAGGTACTTCCCTCAACCTCTTTTTGTGAAGTCAAAAGTTTTAGCGTACAAGCGCTGGAAAGTCTATTTCAACATGGTTTTTTGGTCGTTTAATGAAAAGGGGTCACGTTTTCGTTTTTGTGGACGCGTTTTTTGGCAATTTTACGGAACCTTTAAGTGATAGCTCCGCGGCTTGAAACGCGGTGCGCGCTCGCACACATAGCTGACACGTGTCCTGCATGATGGATGACGTGTTACTCACACAAACATCTTTTCCACTTGAGAGTGGAAAAGCCACCAAAAGCACCTGTAACATAACATCAATCATCACGACTTTTTACATACGGGGTGGCAGAAACGCACCGCATTCCGCTCACGTTTAACATTTGTTCAACTCTCCATTTTGCGTGACAGGGGGCTAGCCTATATCTATATGGTAATAAAAAATTTGCGCCACAAAATACGCCAAGTACGAGTTTTGACTCGCGAATCGAAGATTTCGAAGGTTCTGAACCTTCCGTGTGAAAATTTAAAGAAAAACTCAACTGTCTACGAGTTGACATTTCTTTCCTATGTCTACTGCCAGACAAACGTGCTATAAAGTACATTGACCCTCGTAGGAAAATGTATGCGGTTTGACGTTTCCGGGCAAAGGCACGACGGCAAACGTCAAATCGTATGGTACATTTGAACTTTATTGTGCGTTTATCTGGCGTAGCAATAGTGCAATGCTAGATGTGTGCTGCTCCTAGTTGCGAAAACATTTTCCCCATATTCCTGCAGATGTAATATACAATTTCTTGTCCTTGCGCTCGCCTTTGAGACTGGATTTTCCAGTTAGGAAATCTGAAAATATGCATTGCATTGCATGGACGAGTGAGAATCAAGAAAAACAACAAAATCACTTAAACATACGATTATAATTTGATCATCAAACAGAACAGTTTAACATGATAATAAACATTTGTTTCACGACGCGTGATTTGCTTACTGGCCTAGAAAATGACCTTACGATAATACTTAGACAAATATATATGAATACATAAGTGGTACAAATATAATATTTGAAGTTACATGCTGGTGTACATACAGTGAGAACAATAGAAAATATTAATAAATGTGTTTTAGGCAACGACGGTACATAAGCCGACAACTGTCTTAAGCTGAGTTGTTCGAAACAAATTCAAAAATTCAAGTGGTGATAGATAATACTAATTTGGCTACAAACATCCTATGAGACTCTTTTGATCAAATCAATTTGATCATCACACACATTTTTAAATTTATTTTGAACTACTCTGTAATCTGTTAAATATAGTATAACTATCAACAATCAAGCGATATTTGATATCTGACAAACAACATAGCACGGTCTTGTAATACCTTAGTACAAAAAGGTACAAATAATGAAGAAAACATATTCCCGAAAATTTACGATATGCCCAAGAGATATACAATACACGATATGCCCAAAAGCTATAGATTAGCAGATACAATTTATAGGAAACCTCACAATTGAGCACTTGAGATGTTTTTCAGATGTTTTGATCTGAAGAAGCTTTGCGGCAAGATTTAATATATCTAATTTTAACTTGAAACGTTGTACCAAGATCAGCTCCCATTATCAAACATTAATAGTGTTGATATTATTAAACGGCTTGTGTTTAAACGATTACAAAAAAAATCGAAAATTTTCCACCAAATTGTGTTTGGATAAATGATCACCAAACTTCTTTTTATGTTTTGTGTACTTAAGTTTATGTTTTAAGTATTTTTTGTTGTTCTTACATGTTCAACCTAACACGAAGGATCCCTTTATCCTTCGTGTAAAGGGGGTGAGCGAAGCGAAGCCCCCTTTGGCTTCGCTTCGCTCACCCCCTTTACCTTCACCTAAGCTACCGCATTATTTTGCCCTGATTTTTTCTGACACTTTTGGTGGTCATTTAGCCATTTTGTGTAGGAAAAAAATATTTTGGTGGTCATTATATTTGTTGCCTTATTAAACTGTTAATCTGTTTGTAGGAATGTTGTTATTGAAGAAAGACAAATGCACCTTATGGGTCGAGCACCAGCCTCTCTCAGAATATTACTTTTATCAATTATTGCAACCAGAACTTTTATAGGTAGCTAATTTGTAAGATTTATTTTTGTATGAATTACAAGTGTTAGAACTGACCCTAAGATTGAAAAAAAATCATTGGATTGGAACAGTTTAAAGTTAAATTTTTATGGTGTCATGAGACTTAATATTAATTTGCAGATTGGTATTTAAAAAAACTGTTTAAACTTACGGTTTACCGTATTTTCTCTCTGATTTAATATTCAACTCCCACCACTTACTGAATGGTATTTCTAGAAATATTATTTCCGTTACAGGTTTTGAATGTCATTACAATGGCGTAAGGTTCAAAATCGCGATGCATCCCGCATGAGGCGCGCGCGGCAGGTGAGTGGTTAATGTTCAGTGTACAGAACATGCAGACACAGCCTCCCGCATGAGGCGCGCGCGGCAGGTGAGTGGTTAATGTTCAGTGTACAGAACATGCAGACACAACCTCCCGCATGAGGCGCGGCAGGTGAGTGGTTAATGTTTAGTGTACAGAACATGCAGACACAGCCTCCCGCATGAGGCGCGCGCGGCAGGTGAGTGGTTAATGTTCAGTGTACAGAACATGCAGACACAGCCTCCCGCATGAGGCGCGCGCGGCAGGTGAGTGGTTAATGTTCAGTGTACAGAACATGCAGACACAGCCTCCCGCATGAGGCGCGGCAGGTGAGTGGTTAATGTTTAGTGTACAGAACATGCAGACACAGCCTCCCGCATGAGGCGCGGCAGGTGAGTGGTTAATGTTTAGTGCACTACAGAACATGCAGACACAGCCAACATACAATGGTAGATATTTAAATATAATAACTACACATAAGCGCAAGGCACCAAAGTATTGATAGATTGTAGAAATTACAATGTATAGGGTTATTTTTTGTTTTAATTAACCCTTCAAGCGTGTAAGGGTTAAATACACATCACGGCTGTACTTCTCTGCAGAGGTGGCCAGAGGTGCAAACAAGACCATGTTTCTTTAGGACAGTTATTAGATATTGTGATGAGGAAAGGAAGTGTTCTTATTTTATCTTTACTTTTAAACAGTATTAAGCCACGTTACTATTTAACATTCACTTTCTTACTTGTTAATGCACATAAATAAATGCATCTATGAAAGACTAGGTCATAGCTACCAGTTCAGAGGGCCTAGAGATATATCACAAACTTAAATAGACACTAAAAAAGTAAAGGGAAATAATCTTAACAAAATACATAAACAATCAGGACTATTCTTAGATAGATTTAAGTCCAGTTCAAAAGGGTTTAGTTGGCACACGTACAACTGGGCCTGGATTCCGGAAGCACAAAGACCGCAACGGTCAACTTTAGGTGTCCATTAAATAAAGTTAATTATTTAATGGACATCTAAATAATTACATTTATTTACGCAGTTGACAAGTGACTTATTTGTATGGTGAATAGCTACGTTATGTTACGTTTATGTTATTAGCAATTTCCTTAATTTATACCATTGCTTGCCTGAAAATGGATTCTCCAAACGCGAAATAGCGATACCTAAAGTTGACCGTCGTTTTCGCATCATTTTAGTAGCGGAATTGGGTCTCAGATTATTGTCTGCGATGTGCCCATCGGCCTTGATCTTGAACCGATAGTAATAATACTAACCACAACAATATACTCTCATGTCAAACTTGCGACAAAAACTCCAATTTGCTCGTGGAATTCGTTGATTTGCTTTATCCAAGTCTTTTGTACTTCACGGAATTCACTGGAAACTCGTGCTTGTGATTTTTTGCTTTATGATAAAAATATACACAAAGGCTGGAATAATTTCAACCAATATTTATATTAATCCACTTAGGCACAAACGAAAAACACTGCGTGCAATCAAGAATATAACTGTAGTCATTGGAATGGCAACGGATGACTACCACTACCTATCCTAATGATCGTTATCTGAGGATAGAAAGTTCTTAAAAGAAACAGATTTTTCCTTATCGTCCATGGTTTCATACATAGCTACAAGTGAGTTAACATGTAACTCAAATAACAATTACCTATGTAATTTTCTATGTAACATTATTCTTTCAACACTCTAGATATGAGAGGATTCTACAACAATACTTTGATATTCTCTAAGTCATTTATAATCGCTGAGATGAGATCAGCTAATTGTGATTTTCCTAATTCACCTCTTTGTTATGTTTGTCTTTTCTAAAACCGTTAGATATACTTTTATAAAATTTTGGCGTTATTTATAATCCAATAATGAACGAACACTCGCACCATAACCTCCAAACCAACAGTGTGAAAATAAGCTCAATGTTAAAAATTCTTACTTCGATATAACCAACCAACTGGGACACTACCTGATACTAAGTACAATATCGTATAAAAATTAAGTTGGTATTCATACGGCCAATCTAGGATATATTGGTAATTTTGGCGATAATGTTTTAATTCTCTCGAGGAAATTTATCGTCAAATATCACCTGCTGCACAACCTGTTATGTTCTTGGCAAAGGCCAATAGTATTGCCTGGGGCATGTAAGAAATCGGATTCATGTTAATCAATGGATTCAGTCTTCCCTGCCTCTGCTGAAGCTGAATCTCCGATGGAATTTGAATCCTTTCTTCGATTTCTCTGGTTTTTCCTCCCCCGGCTTAGTCTCCTCCAGGTGGTCAGAGGTCTTGGGTATTTGGACGCTTTTCCTCCTGTTCTTCATGGTCTTGACTAGTCGGTAGAATTTGCCCTTTCTCTTCACGGGGTCCTGGAGATGGTCAGCTGGTTCCTCCTCGACTTCGACGCTGAACTCTGAGGAGATGTCTCCCAGGTCCTCGACACTCTGACAGACTTCCTTCACCTGTGGTACAGCTAATTTGTGGGATGTGGAAGACTCTGGTTTCTGCTCTGGGGGAGGCACCGGCGCGTCCGGGTCTACGCACTGTGAAATAATGTCAATTTATTATGAGCGCTTTTAGAAGTTAATAAAAAAAACCGACAAAAATTGAACAGGAGAGTATTTACATAATAATGAGACTACAAAACTACTGAATAGCAACAAATAATGCGATGCGATCTTTGCCTCTCAGAAATCATCAGCTCTAGTCTAGGACGACATCAAAAGACCACAGAAGTTTTAATGACACTGAAGAATAAACAACTCACATCAGCCAACGCTATCCTCAACGGCGGAACCTGTTCCGGGTGCCTCCAGGGCTTGTAGTAAGGTGTATCCGTTAAGGCCTTCCAACCTTGGTATCTTCTAGCTGCGTCATGTAGCTGATGGACCAGTCTCGGGGCGAGTTGGGCCGTCACCCGGTTGACTAGCCAAGCCGGCAATGCCCCACGAGGGTCAGACCTTGACACGTAACCGAGCCAGCTGCCTGCGTTCATGGGCCGGACTGCAAAACCGGTGAGCAGAGATAGGGCCCTGGGGAAGATACACTATCTTTAGGATGAAGCGCATGGGAAGACGGGCTGTCTTCCCTTGAGTGCTATGTAGAATCTTCTTTCAATAATGTGCTGGTTCGCCGCGAAGACGTATTCAATGTCGGAAGTTGCCATTTAACCTTTAATAGGGTCTGATCATGCAGAATTTTACATTCGTTTTCGAATGTTTTACCAAGTGATAAGGTTGAACATTATGTGCATGGTGGTATCTTAGGGTTAATTTCTGGATATTCCAGATTTACAAAATGCGGAAAAATATGAACTAAAATGTGCTAAAACCCAGTGTTAAAAAGTAGGTCAGTAAACGAGATCTTTGTGCGAACTCTTAGGTATGGTTTTTACACCTGTTGTTGCTAAGACACTGATTTATTTATGATTCACCACCAAACCTGAAATACTACTAATTTCAGGTTTGATGCCAGCCAACATTTCTCAAAGGAATGGCGCATATAGCATGCCTGGCTAACTTTTGCATTAATTTTCACTTTGGTTAGCACAGTTTGCAGTCTTATCGTACTTTTTGCAATCTATTTTATTATTTACGAAATAAATGATTTCGGATAAGTTCGCGTGTGAACACTTTGTCCATTAAGTAAAATTTTACATCACGACTTATTTTAAGGCAGGACTAAAATCTATCAATCTTGAACTTTTAAAGGAAATGTAAGTAGTTCTGCTGTTAATCCACACGCCTTAAGTTACCAATCAACAAACAGCAGCATTCAATCAGGATCGTAAGTATTTTCATTGTACTGTAATGAATGTGTCTACTCGATTTTTTACCCGAGCAAGTAAAAAAGTATAATTTATTTTCCAATGAGAAAGAACTGATTGACCGTCACGGCTCGGCGCGTGCTTATCTAATCTGGTTCTACTTTGTATGGAGTGCTGACACCGTCAATTGTGTAAATAACCTGAGCCACTCGTGCCTACGAAGGGATTATTCGGAAAATTAACCATATACACTACGATTTACATACCTATAGTAGAGGCATTCGGAAACCCAAGGGGAAATAGAAAATAGTCAAGAAAGCAAGCGAGAAATGTACTGTGTTTTAAAGTGGGAACACATTGGGCCAAGATCATAAATTATTATACAAATAAAATTACGTATCCGTACTTAGTATAATCTGTTTCTCTGTACTATAATAAAGGGTTTCGCTATCGAAATAAACGATTTGTCCCCTTCTTTCAGTTAGAGGTCTTGCTGAATGCGGTTGTGGTGAGAAGAGAGCCCTAGAGAAGAGCTTATGCCCAGCAGTGGGTCGATGTCGACTGATATACTATACCATTCTTACACTATTCATATTCCATGAGTATAAAGATATGACGATTAGTAGTACGATAAAATTCTACCACTCCTTTACCATTCCTATACCATTACTATACGATTCCTGGACAATTACGATACCATTAATTTAGCATTCCTATACAATTATGATACGATTACTATACCATTCCTATACCATTACGATACCATTCCTACACTATTCCTATTCCATTCCTGACGATGATGATGACAAGGAGTAGAATATAATATGATAGAAGCAGCAACAATAACATAGCGTCACGTCTTTTTACCAACGTGGTGGCAACGTTGTGCCCACGTTAAGCCAGTTCCTCAATATTCCATTTCTGCGTGACAGGGGCCAGAAGAATTAGATACCTTATAAACGCTCATCTTATATGCCCGCTTTCCATCTGCGAAAGAGTAATGAATGAGAGGGAAATTGCTGAGCGGTACGGAGTAAAATATTGTCGGCCTTCCACTAAGAAAGAGGTACGAAGAAAGAAGTACAGATACTGTCGGACAGCTTCAATTAAGAACTCCATAGCTCGTACGTGCACGAGTCGGATCGGGTGTTAAAATGGGCGTTCCACAAGGTTCCATATTAGGCCCTTTCTTATTCCTGGTATATATTAATGATCTGCCTTTCATGGTGGAGAAATTAACTGACATAGTGTTGTTTGCTGATGATACTTCACTGGTCTTCAAAATTGAAAGACAAAAAGGAGAATTTGATGATGTTAATGGTGTATTGTCTTTAACCTTGAATTGGTTCACAGTTAATAATTTATTGTTAAACGCTGGTAAAACCAAGTGTATCAAATTCTCACTTCCAAATGTCAGGCAAGTTGAGACCAGTTTAGTGTTAGACAACAGCACGTTAGAATTAGTAAATGATACGAAGTTTCTTGGAATAACCATTGATAGTAATTTGCAGTGGGGACCCCACATAGATAAATTGGCTGGTAAATTAAGTTCTGCGGCTTACGCTGTTAGGAACATCAGACAAAGCACGGATGTGGCTACATCTAGGCTAGTATATTTTAGTTACTTTCATAGTGTGATGTCCTATGGTATCTTGTTGTGGGGGAAAGCAGCGGATATTCAAACTATTTTTATTTTACAGAAAAGAGCTATTCGAGCAATTTATAATTTAAAACGAACAGACTCCTTAAGAGAGCTTTTTAAAGAAATTGACATACTAACAGTAGCTAGTCAATTTATTTTCGAAAATATAATGTATGTACGCAAGAACCTTACAACATTTTCCAAACTTAGCGATAGCTGTAATGTTTACCTAAGAAATAATCACAGACTATGTGCGCCCCGTTTTAGACTCGCGAAGGTTAGCAATTCTTTCAAGGGTCAGTGCATTCTCTACTACAATAAGATACCTCTGGAGATTTTGAAATTGCCATTTGAGCAATTTAAAAAGCATGTTAAAGCGACTTTGTCGAAAAAGGGATATTACAATGTTCAAGATTACTTAAATGACAGGACTGTATGGGGTTAATCTGGCTCAACACAGACCTTGCTGTTAATAATTTTGTAATTATTTATTCCAGCTTATTAAATAAAAATAAATCATAATTGTATTAGTTAAGCACAACCTATTTTTAAAAGAGATCTAAAAATCAATCTGTGGGAGTTTCTACGCCCTTCTTCTCCCACAGTGGTCCAATGTAGAGAAGAGGCAAAAAATGACGTTTGCTAAGAATATGTAAATATCTACAGTAATAAAGTACTTTGAGTTTGAGTTTGAGTTTGAGTTTGAGTCCGTTCCTCTCGCAGTAGAAGCCAGGAAATAGTATCTTACCTGACGAACCCCTTCCTCGGCGGGAAGTCCTTGTGGAAGACGGAGTGGTTGAGGATCAGCTTCTCGTCGCCGGTGTCCAGCCAGGAGCGCTGCAGCACGAAGTCGCGGTTCTTGAGCGGCGCAGGGCACGACACTGTAATATGTAACATTTAGCTATATGTAAATAATCATCATATTTAATGAAGATCTCTGTGACGTATGCAAAATGGAAAAATGTTCCACTACCCAATCCGCAAGAACTCCAGCAGCAGCGCAACAAGTGGATCCCGCGTGCGGCCGTGTCTGCCGCTACAGATTCCGATAGTCACAGGCGCGGATGTCTATCGATTGCTGCTTACATCATCTGATACAGATGCTATATGACGATGTGGCGTTGAGGTTCTGCTTCACAAGCGAGGGGCCAGGGTTCGAAGGGAAATAAAAATCCACGGGTGTGTGACGTTTGAATACTACGACAAAGGGTATCATAGTGTGGGGCCAAACAGTGACTGACTCTCCTTTAAGTATCTAGTGACCTATTGGGTCAAACTGACTCATTGTCCACTTACTCAATCGAACGAAAATGGTGGAAAATTAACAGATTAGTCGATTTTACCGTGGATTTGAGTAACTAATGAGGGAGATATTCTGATAGTAATTTCTGGGGGTGATTCTCGCGCAATATCACCACTCGATAGAATGGCGGATATCGAGTGATTCCCAAATAAAATTACTCGATATATGGTGTCGATATTCGCAGATCAAGTGCGCGAGAATCAAACCCCTGACCACTGAACTCGGATCGTTCGATATTTTCCGAGCTAATGTTCCGGCTGGCCCTATCAATCACTTTTCAGATTGCTTGACTTATAAATGTTATATTACTGAAAGCTGCCAAGCCCGCGCCGAATAAAGCTGGGCCAGTCCTATATATGAGTAGTACAGGGCAGGGATGGCCAACCTGATTATGTCTAAGGTCGAAGGTTCACTGCCTAAACCCTGTGTGACCCAGTTACATAGGTACACATAGTTAGCAAGTTGAGTAATGACTACTAGCACTGTGCGAGTACTGAGTTACTAACATGATCTGTTGTATGAAGTCTTCACATTTATAACAAGTCGATTAATAGGCAACCAAAAGATCTGACGAAAAAGACGGCCCAAGTCACTCCCGAAATCGTATGTGGCCAGCGTGTCCAGTGATGCGTATCTGAGATGGCATGAAAGAGGATGGCGGACGTAAGCAATCAAGCAATTAGCCACCAACAAGGGCCACAATATGATTCAATATGATTCTACTTGGCTAATGAGTAAAAGGGGCACTAAGCGGCTGCGGCTTGCCGCCGCGCGGCTTGGCATGGCATATAGGTATAGGCATATGTATATTTTAAAAAACCGTTCGCACTGTACCACCCAACCGCGGCGGTCGCTCGTGACACTGACGGTGGCTACCGACAACCACAACCGCTTAGTGCGTAGACCTAAGACACAACATGAGCTGTGATAGTGGGGCAGGGCAAGCCACCTCAGAAATGTTACAAAGCCAATCGAGTAAAAACCAACTAACAAAATCAGAGATTTTAGATTTACATTAAGCCGATTAATGAACAACCAAAAATATCTTTTCTGAGAGGCGGTACCATGTTTAACCGCTGGAGACCTGGACCTGGTTATGAGGCATCGCGATTTTGAACCTCATGTCATGGTAGTAAAATTCAAAACCTATGACGGCAAAATGGCATCCCTGGACCCTGCTGGGCACCCAGGAACTAATGATGAGTAACTAAGACGACAAATTATGATTTTAGGGGAGGCCAAAACCGGCAATGAAAATGTAAATGGTGTTATTATTTATTTTATTTATTAAGTTACGACGGAACAGTTTAGAGCGAGTCCGACTCGCACTGAACGGAATTTTATTTTTGCCTTGCCGTGATCGACTGGACTAATAGCCGAGCGCAATCGACCAGTAGATCGCAATCGAACGGTTGGCCAAACCTGGTATAGAGTGTCCATATCTATGGCGAAATGTTTGTATCTTCAAAAGTTTCGCCTTTAGATCCACCGGTGAGGGCAAAGAATCAATAATTTCAATCAAAATCAGAAAGGGTATACGATACGATATAACAATATCGGATTCAATTAGCACAGGACTATTGTTAGTAAGTAAGTAAGTAAGTCTAAATGGGGGACGCCTTGTAGCCAGCAGCAAAGTGGAAAAGAATGTTGTTGATGACGATGATGAATTGATGAACAAATAACAATAAATGTAGGAACCAAAACCCCTCTCTGCGTTCGACACGGTATGCGAAAGGACCTTAAGTAAACATAAACTTTATCTGTAGCGGGAAACAGGAACTACGTAATTTTCATTGATCAGAAAAAACTGATGAGTGATATTAATGACGAAGGCTCGATTTTCCGATAATGCCCTACGCGATACCTTCTTTAAGTATAATGTACCTTGAGTCGCAGGAAATTTTGATCAGCACGCAAGCAGTGAACAATCTTCGCAAGAAGTTTTGTTTGCAAGTGGTTCAGCCACTTCGCTGTTAGCCTTCTCCAAGCTCGGAGAACACTTCATAGAAGTAGGTATTTGAGCAAATATTTGCTCAACACCTCAGCCACTTTGTATTCACGCCGAAACTCTTCCCTCGGGACAAGGATAATATCTAACTCTATTCCCGCTGAATAAGATCTGTTTAACTGTGGCGTTTGGGGTAGATCATATGCAATGGTAATAAGATCGTGTTTGCGTAGAATCCCCTTCTGCCTATGCTTGGATGCAGGGCCGTGTCTAGGCTTAGGCTAGTGAGTCTTTATAAAATGCACATATCGAACAGGGTTGAAGAGGACCACGTTTTATTGTCAAAAAAATGTTAAAAAAATTCCCCCCTATATATTTGTATAGGCATTTTATTATTTTTCAAACTGAAAAAAATATGGCTTTGGAATGGCAGTTATACTGTATGCGATTCGTCGCGCATCTCGTCCTTTCACGTGCCATTCCATAATAATAATGTAATCTTCTTCATGCTCACAATCCAGTCAGTTTCATTACGACAAACCCTTACATTCCGAAGATATACTTACAAAAAAAATCAGTTTGAACATAGTGCAAAGAATATAAAGGGCGGGATTTTTTTACTTTTATTGTCGATAAAATGTCACATTTTAGGTTAGTCAAATAGTTATCGAGTCTGTTCGTTTTAAATTATAAATTGTGCGAATAGCTCTTTTCTGTAAAATAAAAATAGTTTGAAGTTTTCCCCACAACAAGATACCATAGGACATGACACTTTCAAAGTAACTAAAATATATAGATATAAATATACTAGCCTCTAGATGTAGCTACATCCTCCTTGTAGAGGTCCTAATAGGGCTATTTGATAATAACATATATATATATTTATTTATTTTTTTAAATAATACTTTGGACACTATTTACACACATTGATCTAGCCCCAAACTAGGATTCCCTGTATCTTGGGTACTAGACAACGATACACATACTTATATAGATAAATATTATACTTAGATAGATAAACAACCATGACTAGGGTACAAACATCCGTTCTCATCAAACAAATATTTGCCACCACCGGGACTCGAACCCGGGACCCTTGGTTTCGTAGGCAGGGTCACTGCCGACTCGGCCATTCGGGTCGTCGGGATAACTTCTGCCAGTTGGATTGGTCACTAGACCGACAACCCTCCAGCCTCTGAGTCAGCGTGGTGGAGTATGGGTCAATCTTACTCGTATTCGTAAAGGCCCGTGCCCCTCGGTGGGGTCACTAATGGCTGACATTTACATTTATTTATGTTTATTAAAAAAAGGAGTCGAATTACCAGCAAAATGTACGACAATGATACGCTACTGACAACAAGAAATATGCACCCGTCGTCGCGGGGCTCATTTGATATAACCTGAATACTTTCCTGTCTGCCTGGATTTAGTATAAAGTAAGCTGTAGGCTCGAGCATTCCTGTGGCGTCATCGCCATAATTTATGCCCATGGCATGAAACGCCTCGGCTCGTATCATTCGTTTATTTCAGACGAGTTTGTGTGTATGACTGGACAGTAATGAAGAGATTTCTACGCAAATATCTGGCCGGTATTTGATTTATGGATTGGATGTAGAGCAGGATGAGTAAATAATGCTACCTAGTTAATAAAAATTTCGGCTGATATTCCCAAATGGGCTGAAGAATACCTATTGAGAGAAAGTTATTATCGGTCAACTAAATGACACGACCCACGTTGTTTCGTTTAACTAACAACTCAAATGTTAGATATTTCATAGTGCATTCATAAACTAACAGAAAAATGGGCAGTATAAAACAACGCAGTTTGTTCAATAAAAACAAGACCACAGGCACCAAAAGCTATAATTGATTTGCCTGTAGAGAGGCCAGGCAGGAGCCATTATCGATAACTGGCTCCTAGGAGATAAAAGAAAAGCTTGATGGAAGATGGCTCACTATATCTATGGAACTAATGGCGGGGCTTTCATTTGCGGGGATTGGCCGGAGTCTGCAGATGACCTGATTCAGGAGGTAGAATCATATAAAAGCTATAACTATAAGCTATACATTCTTAGATAGAAGACAAATAATTAAAAACCACTACAGAAGTAGGTAACAAATGTTAAACATTATGTTTCACAAAATCTTTACCGCTTCAGCATTATATGTGTTAGCACAGAACACAAATACTCTGTGTTAGAAACCCGAAATAGTGACGTTACCCACAGTATTTTCAAAGCTGTGAGGTATACTCACAGACCGTGTTACTACAAAAAATGTTACACATATTTAACCTCAAAACAAACGTCAAATCTTTGACATTTTTGTTGAACAGGAGTTTTTTTTTGTGGTAAGAGTAAGACATAGAACGTTTATGGAATTTGATACGAAAACCAAAGATAGGGAATGCAACTTTCAAGAAAATAAACCAAAAAAATGTTTGGTAAACGGCAACTAAATCTGTGGAAATTCGACGGAAAATGTTGGAAGCATTGAAACCAAACTGCCATTTCTGACTTGGATGCTGCCTCTAGCTTTTGTACAATCGTTCTCTTTTAGTTACACCATTTGTACAATGTGCCGTTCTTAATTCAGGTGTAACTAACTATAGGCACATAACTATTATACACAATGTGGTGTATCTTGTCCTGAATTTGTATTATTAGACTACCATACTCGTATTTACAGCATCCTCTATGTTTCTGAGTTCACGGTATGTCCGCAGTTCGATAAAGTTGTTAGCAAAATGTTATCGTTGCGCTGAAAGTTGCCTGAAAAGCGTAGAGCTGTGTTTTTCTGTGGCTAGTTATGGAAGGCACAATTACTGCTCAAATCAAGTGCCCCTTATATAAGTCTTGCCATCGAACGATTGTAGATCGAAAAGTCTCATATCTCGACAACATAAACATATACATACAGGCACATACATTGCTTCTGGCCCCACACTAGGATATCCTGTGTCGTGGGAACCACAAACAGCGAAGTCACACACATATAAACATCCAAGACCTGGGGTTTTATTTTTATTTTCTGTATCCACAGCCGGGGATCGAACCCGGTATACCTCTCGCAGGTAGGCAGAGCCATGCACAACCGCAGTGCTACAGAGGTCGTCGAAGATTCATTGAATATATACGTAGAGCTCCGTGGTCTAATGGGTTTCACGCTTGCTTCTCGCAAATGTGATGCAGGCTCGAATCCTGACCATATACTTACTAATGAGATAATTAATTTATCTTAAGTACATTATGGGACGTTCAGTGTTTCGGACGACACGTTAAGCTGTAGATCCCGGCTACCATCGCTACGTGGTAGTGGTCGTAAAACCCCTCCAACAACCCGCACTGAGCCAGCGTGGTGGAGTATGGCTTAATTCTACTCGTATCGGGGTGAAGGCCTGATGATACATTTATTTATTTATTTATCTATTTGGGCGTGAAACGGAACGTATTTTAAAACCCCCATCAGTGAAAGTAATTTTCTAAATGCCATGGTGTGACGTCATGAATATATATACAGATGAATAATCCTTTCCTTTCGTATTTTCTCGGAAATGTTCGTTTTTGTCTTACTAACAAACGGGCAATTTGACATTTGACATTGATAAATAAAGTATGCGATTTATTTGATACATACACGTAATTTAATAATACAGTAATTCATAGACACATCGGCACCATTCGGGTGTTATCGTTGTTCCGAGTTTTGCCGATAGGAAAGGATTATTCACTACATCTGTAGCTTTGTGTCAGTCTCACTTCCCTTTCTAATCGAAAGAGGAGAAGAGATTGACGCATAGCTCTGACCCTTGCATAGAAGTGTCACAATTGCATTGTCACTCCTTCCACTCGCGATTTTAGGCAATAAATTATAGTATTGTAATATCATAATAAGCTCGCGGTCTATTCGACATGAACATGATATAAGTACGTAAAAATGACATTAATAATATTAATATTTTTCTTTTAGGAATAGGTAAAAGTGTATTGAACCAACGTTGTAGATAATGCTATCAGCTTTAAATTCAATAATCCAAAAAACGGGACCTCATTTGTGTCCCGAAGGGTTTAAATCTGACAAGTCCTAACTAGTCCAAACAAAGTTCCGAAGTCAAACTTCTGCATTATGCCTTCCCATGTGACCCCTTGTGAGCACTCATTTACTAAGCTAAATGGCATATTTAAGGACATTATTTCCCGAGCGGGAGGCAGTGACGGTACGGTAATGGGACGTTAGCACAGACTTGTATAGGATCATAGTTTTTTGAAGGTTCCTTAGGTGGTGTTTTGTGATAGGGGGTAAATTTTATTTCACCTCTCATCAGTGGGCGATACATTAAATTGCTTTTCAATTGTTATTGGCGGATTCTGCCATTCCCACTGACGAGGGGCTTAGAATATGTTGACGGAAGAACAATTGAAGGCTTTTGTAAAAGCGCATTGATTATTAACGCCTTTTAACAGGACCGAGTTTATTAAAATTAAAGTCACAGTAACTATAAAAAAAAAAAAAAAACACACCCGAAACATTAATGGAACCTTACGGCTAAAATTTGGTTTACTTGTTCCCTATTTAGATTGATATCTTTTGAACTTCTGAACACACACACAGAGACACAACCTCACACACACACACATACAAACACACACACACACGCACTTGTACCATATCAACAATATCCGTCCGTTTGAGCACTAGGGTGCCACAGATAGACACAAAGGTAGACACACACACAGACACACCCTCATCCACACACACCCTTACACACACATACCCTCACACACACGCGCGCGCACACACACACACACACACACACACACACACACACACACACACACACAGAGAGAGAGAGAGAGAGAGAGAGAGAGAGAGACAGACAGACAGACAGACAGACAGACAGACAGACAGACAGACAGACAGACAGACAGACAGACAGACAGACAGACAGACAGACAGACAGACAGACAGACAGACAGACGCCTCAAACCTATAACAACACTCATATTTTTCGTCGTCTGGGGTTAAAAAGTCTCAAATTTGGTTGACTTGTGTCCTTGTTATCCTAATAAGTTTCGAACTACTGAACAGATTTTGATAAATCATAGCTAAGAACCATTGCAGGGAAGCATACTATCATTTACACAACAACGCATTAAAAATCCGTCCACCCGTTTGAGCTCTAGAATGCCGAGAGACATACACTCAGACACACACACAGACAAACAAACAGACAGACGCTTCAAACGTATAAGAGCCCTCTATGTCGTCGGGGCTCAATAAATGTCATTAATTAGATAGAGGCAAAGTTAATAAATCAGTAGAACAATTATATTTAAATTAATTCAAGCAGTTTCATTTTTGTTTGAAATACTCCGAATAAAACAAGAGCCATATTAGTTTTTTTTTTATATTATTCGTCCATCTAAATAGCTCTACGTCTCTGACCATACAGCCAATTATTAATTATTTACATATTTCTTCGCTTCTTAGTTCTTTTCTTTTTACACAACTGCTCCGAAGCCCAAATGGAGGTTTAAATGTTAAATGTATTTTGCCGCAGCCAACCAATTTTTTGAGCACGAGTTCTACGTCTATTTTTTTTTTAAATATTTGAGTAAGTAATATTTAGTCGTCCGTGCGGGCAACATCTGGTTAGGCGGGTACATGATGGGTGTCCGTTTCTATGTGGTATGCTTCCGTGTTTCGATGACACGCTAAAATGTAGGTCCCGGCTAATATCGCTACTCGAGTGCAGTAAAGACCCGTGCAATTGGCGGGGAGATTAGTAGGCTTCATTATTATTATTATAATTATAAGTATGTACGTAAGTACAGTTCGCGCCAAGTTTATTTGGCTCCGAGCGACCTGTCACCTCTCTCTGTCTCTCTTTCTCCTCACCCCACCGTACCCTATGCGAGAAAGAGAGGTCACAGCTCGCTCAGTGCCAAAGAACCTTGGCGTGGCCTGCAATACTTACTGGCGTAGTATCCGACGTCGTTGTTAACGTTGATATGTCCGGCGTCCTCCGCGCACAACATGTGCGTGTCCCACACGGTCCTGTACTCGGGGTCGTGTAGCACATCGTAGAGTGCGTCGGGAGACACATCGGTGAACTCTGCGACCACCTGCCGAATGGATTTAGAATCGAACCTGAGGACTAAGGTTAGTAACAAATCTAGTTTGTAAGAACAAACTAGATTTGTTCACTCGCCAAGGGTGCTAACTTTTTATCAGATTCGTAGGGCTATGGACAACGAAGCGATCCTTTAATTAATGGTATCTATGTCACCGGAAGATAGTCAAAACCGTTAGTTGATAAACTGATGCGGTAGTTGATCAACTATCGACAGATAGTAAACTATACCGAAAGGGCTATTCGGTATAGTTTACTAGTCTTCACCTAAGCTACGGCAGTGTTTGCCCTGGTATTTCGTTTGCAATTCAAGTTTAAACCAGTTTACTATCGGTTTTAACCGTTAGTTGATCAACTAACGTGTCATATAGTAAGCAGTAAGCTACAGTTTACTAACTATAGTTGGCCAACTTACGAGAAAATAAACGTTCGTTTATCAACTAACGGTATTGACTAGCTTACGGTGACATCTACATTTTTGAGTTCGAGCCTTTCGTTGTCCTATATAATACCTCTGATATAAAGCTGATTATCTAGTATATAAACATGGCGTAGATTTATACCTATATTGTCTATCTCTGATCGCGTCGCGTCGGGATTTAAATAAGCACTTAACGAGGGGATAAGCCAAAAAGGACGGTAAAAGGTATTAAAAGCAATCCAGTGTCGATAGCAGGCTGCGATTCGAGCGAGGCTGAGAAAACTGCGTGCACAGGCTCAGCCAAACAAAACAAACTCCCTTTATTGGGGTACGAATTTTAAATAAGCGTAAAGGTTTGTTTTAATTAATGCGATGCGTATTGACTTGTTTAGTGCATAGGAATGTAGTGCTTGGTGTGTTAGTAGATTTGTGTGTTTTGATAAAAACAAGTTAAATGATAATGAAAACTGGAAAAATAGATGGCACTCCAAATCCACTTTGACGAATTGGCTGAAATTCGGAACCTAGGTGATTGATTATATCTGGAATTTAAGCACCACTCTACTTTACCTCCAGAAAATATGCACGGTTCTTGTGGGGTTCGGGTTCTACAAGTAAAAGAGATCCACGCGGGTAAAAACGAGGACCCAACTAGGAAAAAAAATGAAGCCCTAGAACCGTCGATAATAAACAGACCATCTATAGAACGGTCTAAAAACCTTTTTGAATACAAATTGCTTTTTAGGGCATGAAAAGACTCATAATTATAAACCTTGACTGTTCGTAGAGCGCCCAGCTCCACGTTTTCCGTCCAGACCCGAATGCCGTCTTTCTCGTACTCCGAGGTCCAGCCTTCTTGTGATGCGAGGAGGCCTCTCAGGGTCTCAAAGTCGGCGTCGTCGGCGACGCGCGCCTCCCCGCCCGACCATCCTGCCCCGCGCACCATCCGAGCGCGGACATCACAGCGCGAGCACTGCAGGGCAGGACGACTCGGAACAAGCCGCAGGTGGACGTCGATCCGGAACGCGCGTGCGCGGGAAACGCGCCGCCATTTTCGGTTTTTCCGGGTTTTGCGTTCCGTCGCACGGTTGCACCTTTCAGTTAATTGTATGGTTAATTAATTTATATTCTCCACTAAGTGCTGTGTTTGGCTTGAACAGAGAGTTAAAAATTATACATACGTGGAGGTGTAAATACAAGTAGCGTACATACACCCTGAAAGTACAATGTTTGCTTATATCTAACTAAAACATTTCAAAATTAACAATAAAATTAAATTAAAAACTCTACTAAGTCTTAAGACTGAGTGAGTTATATTTATCCATATTTCTAAAAAAATAAAAAAATAAAATAATTCCTTGGACACTATTTACACACATTGATCTAGCCCCAAACTAGGATTCCCTGTATCTTGGGTACCAGACAACGATACACATACTTATATACATAAATATTATACTTAGATAGATAAACAACCATGACTAGGGTACCCACTCCGTTCTCATCAAACAAATATTTGCCCCCACCGGGACTCGAACCCGGGACCCTTGGCTTCGTAGGCAGGGTCACTGCCGACTCGGGTCGTCTGAAAAAATCAGTCTGTACTGGCTAGCTGTGGCTGTAATACTTGTAATACTGTGCCTGTGTAATGCCGTGCCACCCCGTTGAGTGAAGTTAGATAAGTGATATATGATGAGTGATTTTACTTGTACAAGTAAAAGTTGGGATGGCACTAGTTATTTGATAGATAGACGACAAAATGAAAGTTCCAGAAATATTACCAAATCTTTATTTAAGCCTAAATTTTAATTATCACAATCAAAATCAAGTGAACCTTATCATCGCTAGAAACCCGCAATCTTTGTCACTAGTTTCTCTGACTCCAATAACGAAATCTTCCATCTCTTTTTCTACTCTTTATCCCAAGCAGTATTTCTGGTGAAATTATACTTTTCTGCCTAGTTCTCGTGCTTGAGAATGGATTATTATTTTTTCCTTTTCGTTCATGACGTAGAGGCAACCGATGTCATTTTAATACACTAGTTCAAGTACAAGCTTTAACATGGGCAAGATTCTAAATGGATAAAAGGGGGCGAGGCGGACGCGCAAAGCACTATGACAAAGGTGATGCAAGGCCTTTGCGGGTGTGCAGGAGGTGGGCGGGGCGTCACCCACTCCTCAATTTCCTCTTTCCCCTATGGCTATCCCAACCTGAGGCGAACTTTACCTATACTTCCGATCCGAGTTAAATTTTTAACACTGGATTTTAATAAACCGCAATCAATGCGCGGAGCACGCTAGGTATTTAGAATAAAGATGACGAAAATAAAAAAGCATATTACAAATAAATGTTTATTCGACTTTTTACGTTTGAAATTCCGCTTCCCTCGCCTTAAGGTGATAACAAAAAATACAAGTAAAAGGAATTTAAATGCAAACATTAGTGATAGCATTATTTATTTACTTCCACATAAGAAATAAAAGAGAGCGCAAACAATGCGCTCGACTCAAACTAAAATAACGTAGCGCCAAATCACATAAAAATTATTAAAAAATAAACTACGCTATTTTGTCAAAAATATTTTCAAGCAGAGATTACGAATATATAATATCCACATTTTGAATGCAATCCGCAACTAAATTAGTTAGATTTCAGAATTACAGGAAAAAATAAAACAATTTAGAGGTATTTTCGTAATTAAATTCAATGGAGAAAATTTCATCTAATCGCGTTTTCCTTCAGTGAGAATCTTAATCAAATAATCAATAAACGTCAACCCAAAAATCAGATCTGTAGATGACTTTAGAGTAGAGTAAATGGATTCGAAAAAAAAAAGCATTTTGGTATCGCCATATTGAAATAAACATCGGACACTAGCAGTTGCTGATGTCAGGCAGCGGGCCCTGGCACTTCGCCTTGTACCCGGCCCACCCGACGATGAACCCGTGACGTTTGAATATCTTCTTAGCGCAGACGGAAGCCTGCGTGATGTCGTCCGTCGTAACATCTGCGGAAGATATGAACACAACATGATGAATAACTCCAGCAAACTTATTGGATGATACTTGATATTAGGTGGTCTGGTATTCTCTGGGATATGTCGCCACTGTCTTTACACTGACGCTAACTACCAACTTAAATCATATGTCATGTCTCGGTGGGTGAAAGTAGGTAAATGTTGAATGACACTCGTAACATTTTAACAGTACTTTCGGCTACGGATCACCGTGTTAACATACAAAAAACGGTCAAGTGCGGGTCGAGGGCACAAGAAAAAACGTAATATAAGTATACAAGATATAGGGACCTCCTTTATTTTTTTAATTGCGGATTTTTCTATCTTATCTAATCTAATTCCAACAGTCTATCTATTACGGTTCATGAGATACAGCTCGCTGAGGGACAGAGGACAGACGGACAGACGACGGTCGGACGGACAGCGGAGGATAGGGTGCTGTTTGGCAACCTTCGGATACTCACCGCTACACTTAACGTTGCAGTCCTTGCCAGCTCCACCACTGGAAGAGCACCAGTATTTGTCATTGATCTGGAAGAGTCCGTAGTCCCGAGACCCGTTCCTGTTCACCTTCCCGACCTTGGCCGTGTCCCGGGAACTCTCGGCTTCGACGAGGCACACCCCTACACAGTAAATGATTTAGGGTGAGCTGCAGACTTGACAACACCAACTAAAATTTTGATTAACACTAAAAAAAGGGCTTTTGCTGTCTCCCGAGGTGCAAGTTCGTAGCCTGCCGCATCTGGAAAATGTTTATTTCTTAAACTATAACTTAATTTAACAAACAATTTGATGAGGCCTCCTTTTAAGGGGTGTCTCAGAATGGTTTTCGTTTTTGAATTGACCAATACGCGCCAACCGCAGGTAGCAGGAGGAGGGGAGTGGTCTCAAAAGCTTGACTTGGCCGGCTTGCTATGCTAACGCTAAGTTTAGTAGTTTAGTAGCAATAATGTACTGTCTGCACAGAGCATTGAGGTACTCTGTGTTAGTAGCCATGAATCGTTTCACGGGACCGCAGCGCGCGTTTTGCGTGCGAGCGTTTTATAAAAACAACGATTCCTACACTATTGTTCGTCGTCTCTACAGGACACATTTTAATTTAATAGGCTTGAAACATGTGCCAAAGGCCAATTTAATTAAGCTTTGGGTGTGCAAGTTCGAAGAAACTGGGAATACAATGCCGGACAAATCTTCTGGGCGCAAAATGACATCAAGAACTAGCATGAACGTCGACCGCGTTCGCCAGTCTGTTATGGACGGACAACGGCAGTCGTTGAGATTGCGCGCAGCTTCTCTTTATTTGAACAAACCTACGGTTCATCGCATTATTTCGAAAGACTTACATTTTCACCCCCATAAAATAGTTATTGTTCAAGAAATTAAGCCTGATGATCCTGATAAACGAGTCACATTCTGCAGGACAATGAAAAACCGTTTTAGGAGGTTCAATAACATCTGGCTGTGGTTCTCCGACAAATAGAATTTTCACATCAACGGTCACGTAAATAAACAAAATTGCAGATACGGGCTCCCGAGAATCCGCTAGAACTGCATCAGAAGCCCTTGCACTGCCAAAACCTGTTGTTTGGGCTGCCATATCAAGGAATATCGGTCCTTATTTTTTTGAGGATGACCGAAGTCGAACTCAGACCGTTAACTCTGATCGATATTGCCATATGATCCGGACTTTTTGGCTACATCAGAAATGCAAAACCAGTATGGCTACAACCGCAACACATTTTTCCAGCAAGATGGAGCCACTTATCATGTTACAAATGACTCATTAGCTGCTCTTCACGATTTATTCCTTGGAAGAGTGAAAAGTCGCCGAGGAGACATCAACTGGCCACCGAGGAGCCCTGATTTAACGCATGCTGATTTTTTCCTATGGGGCTACCTAAAAAGTAAAGTTTACGATCCATTTCCACCCAACGTGTACGTTTTGAAGCATAGAATCACTGAAGAAATCAACTCTATTCCAAGAGCGATGCTCCAGCGAGTGATTGGAGCTCCAGGTTAAATGAGTGTGAACAGGTGAATGCGCATTTGCAAACGGTTGTTTTTTATAAATAAACTTCAAGAACTGATATTGTTGTTTTTTTATTTAACATCTAAAATTGAAAAACATTCTGAGACACTGTATCTAAATATGATGTATATGTGTATGTCTGTTTCTATGTCCCCTCGTAACTACGTAACGGCTCAAACGATATTGATAAATTATAATATCATTAGAATCGTCTTGATGGCGCAAGTGTCACTGGGTACATTTTAGTAGTTTATGTGACTGCTACATAATGGAGGGCATCAAAACTCGAGAGTGATCATAATAAACTCGAGAGTTTGAATGCCTAATTATGTACAGTTACATACACTCGTTTATTTACACACATATCATAAGCTCTCTTTGATGTGTTCAGGAACCGCATGTTCGACCGGCATTGTGGCAATGCCGGTCGAACATGCTTGATTGTGTGATATATATTTTAAGTTATTGGATATTTATATTATATCCATAATTTGTATTTATTTTGATTTTTATTATGAATAGAAGGCAATAAGTATATTATTAATTAGTATGCCACTCCACTTCGTAGACGGGCTTTTTGGTCGAGAAATAAATGGCAAGAAAACTCAGGCCAGCCCAATAACTCTAGCGAGTTTAGTTAGTAATTAATTCTTTATCATTTAAGTATTCATTAGTAAAATAATAATAATAATATAGCCCATTAATATCCCCACCGAGGGGCTCGGGCCTTTACCCGGGTACGAGTAAGATTGAGCCATACTCCACCACGCTGGCTCAGAGGGGGTTGATGAAGGGGTCTCGCCCGACTTGCAGATGTTTTCAAGCTGTCCTATTAGGGCCTCTTAACAGCTATAGGACTACTGTACCTCGCGCCACGAATTAAGATCGCTGGGCGACGTTGGCGGGAATTACTGCGCATATGTACAGGTATTGAAAAGTGACTACTGCGCATTCAAGGCCACCGCTCATAACGTGTGGCGCGACGTATACCACCGAGTAGTAATAGAAGCGGGAGCTACAGCTTAACGTCTTTGACTCCCTTTTTGTTAATGATGATGACGTATGGTAGGTATATTAAAAGAATGTATGGATTGATATTGATTGAAGGGGTACGCGGTTCCGCACGCGTCACATCACTCTCCCCGTACTAAATTATTTAAAAATCTATAATGACTGTAAAAGACCTCGAAAGTAACATTCGCGATCTGACAACGACAATATCCGTGCTAGTGGAAAAAGTTGGTGCTCTAGAAGCTAAGATTGAAGCACAAAATACAACAATCTTGCTTCTAACTGGTGCAAAAAGTGGACAAGCTCTTCCTACGGAATCTCCATCTACCCGACAAGTTCCGCGAGCAACTTCGTCGGCACCAGCAGCGCCGCAGCGCCCGCGCAAACCAGCCCGTCTAGCCGAGACAGGTGAGAGCGCTGCAGCAAAGCGAGCTGCCGCCGCTGCCCGGACATCGCGCGCGTCCACTGCCAAGCCGGCCGCCATCACTCCACAAGCTGATCAGCAACGGACATTCAGTGCGGCCACGAAACGGGCGAACCTGCCAAAAGCGTCGCTTCAATTATACCCCCAAGTATCCTCACAGCCACAGCCTACTAAACCGGTAGCTGAAAGCGTCACTCATAACGTCGTTGCCTCGATTGATGATACCTCGATACCTCCAAACAACGACGAAAAAGACAAACAAGATGACGAACCCTGGACAGTTGTGAAGAAAAAAACTACACACAAGCGACGCCCTGCTCGTGCTGTGATTACTGGCTCCGGCAAAGAGAATGCAGATCTCCAAACGGCCGATCGCCTGAAATACATCCAGGTATGGAACCTAAAGGCAAGCACAACCGAGGAGAGCCTGATAACATTCTTAAATGTGATGAATGAAAAACGATCCCTCAAGACCAATGACCAGGCATCGTTTATAATCGGCATACCTGACTCGCTGACCGAGAACGTCAAGACTCCAACTGCGTGGCCCCCGCGCGTGAAGCTGGCGGAGTGGTTTCTCGCCCGCCCCCGCAGGCAGCGGGGGGGTGAGCAGCGCAGCCGAACTCTCAGCCAGACCAGCGCCCAGTGATGACCATGCATATGTTCACAGCACCGTCGACGAGCACGCGCAGGACTTCCCACCACCGTCACCGTGCATAGCAACAGTAACTAGTGATCGCGGTAAACTTACTATCTCGCATCTAAACATACGGTCGTTAGATAAGAAAACACAGCGGCTAGAAGTGTTACTAAAATGTGAGCTCGAGTGTGATATCCTAGCAATAACGGAGCATTGGCTGACGAATGACAAGTTAGAGACTGTAAGTTTAGACAGCTATAACCTCACATCGAAATACAGCAGGACTAACGTTACCCATGGTGGGTCCTGCATTTATGCGAAATCCACCCTAAAAGTAGTAGAAAATATAGACATCACTGCACTGTCTATCCAAGAATGTTTTGAACTTTCAGCCATAGACCTTACAGACTATAATGTTACTGTTGTATGTATTTATACTAATGGTAAAAAAACACAAGATTTTTTGAATTCCTTAGATGGTTTGCTCGATAAGATCTGCGATTCAGACTTAGATTGTATTATTATCGGAGACATCAACATTAACTGGATCGAGGCGTCGCCCGAGAGAGACCGACTCCGCGATATACTATCGGCCCATGACGTGAGGAACGAGGTGAGCTTCCCCACGCGAGTGACGGCCACCACCGCCACCTGCCTCGACCACCTGTACACCAACCTGGACGCAGGAGACGTGTGCTGCGCGCCCGTCACCACGCACCTGAGCGACCACCTCGCTGTGCGCGCGCGCGTCTCGTCGCGCCGCCTCGCGCGCCCCGCGCCCCTCACCCGCCTCGCGCGACAACACACACAGGCGAACCGATGCAATTTTGTCGCGTCTATTGAGAGCGTCGACTGGCAACACATTTGGCGCCGAAAAGGTGAGTCAATTGAGGAACTAGCCCCGTCCGTGATTTATGTCATAACTAACAAATACGACAGCTGCTTTCCCCTCAGGCGAAAGCCACAAACTAAAAGTCAATCTTGGGTAACACATGAGCTCAAAAACATCAAATCACTATTATTTGACGTGCTCGAAATCGCGACTGCTCAACCTGACAACAATGTAATCATAGAGGTCCAGAACAAGCTATTAAACCAATATGACAACCTGGTTAAGAACAAAAGAGCACACTTTTATACAAAGTCAATTACATCCAACACGAATGTGAGCAAGGCCATGTGGAATGTGATAAACCGAGAGCGAGGGAGGGGCAGTCGTGTTTGTGTAGATTTCACGGACGTGGTTGTCGACTCAAACGGCGTTAAATTCAACAGCAAGCGAGATGTGGTGGACGCCATGAATGCGAGATTCGCCGGCGCCGCCGCCGCGTGTGGAGCCCCGCCGGCCGACGTGCCGTGCGCCTGTCGCGCCCTGCAGGCCGCCCGCCCTACCGCCGACCGCTCACTAAGACTACAACTATTCACTCCGAGCGAAGTTTATCGCATTATAAAATTCCGAATCGCGCATAAACCCACCAAAGATATTTATGACATTTCGACGGAACTTATACACTGGGCCGCAGAGCCTTTAGCACCGATACTAGCTAAACTCTTTAACGAGTGCGTCAGACGAGGCATCTACCCGACAGCGCTAAAGAAGAGCAAAATAGCACCGATATTCAAGGGGAAAGGAAAGAGGGGGAATATCGATGGGTACAGACCAGTCGCAGTCGTGCCCATACTGTCCAAGATCTTAGAGAACGGCCTAAGCTCCCGACTCCTTGAATTTCTAGCGTCGACTGAAGCGCTGTCGGACCGGCAATACGCGTACCGCGCGGGACGCTCGACGACTGCGCTGACGAGGGTGGTGGTGCGACGCGTGCTCGAGGCGAGAGAGAAAAAGCTCCAGGTGGCAGTACTCTGCTGTGACCTCTCGAAGGCCTTCGACGTGGCTGATCACGGTGTTCTCGCCGTCAAACTCCGGCATTACGGTATCGATGGAAAGCCCCTATCTCTGGTAGCGGATTTTCTGAAAAATCTAACCCAGATCGTTGTTGGTGATGGAGGCAGGACGAGATCAAAACCAGTGATGACACATATGGGGGTTGCTCAGGGCTCTTCTGTATCCAATATTCTGTTTTCGCTCTTGCTCAATGACCTGCCACAAGCAATGACCTCCAGCGAACTATATATGTACGCTGACGATGTGGCAGGAATTATAACGAACAAAACGATTGGAGGCCTTGAGCTAAGCCTAAACCAAACAATAACCGAACTGTCTCACTGGTTCCGCGACAACGGCCTCGTCCTTAACTTGAAAAAAACCCACTTTCTCCACTTCGACCTGTCAGGCCGCCATCTCGTCCCGCTGAACGTCCATGTGGGCGGAGTGCGGGTCGAGCAGGTGGAGGCGACAACGTTTCTGGGCTTCGAGCTGGACCGCGGCCTCACGTGGAGTGCGCACGTGGACAGGCTATGTGCGCGGCTCAGCGGCGCGTGCTTCGCGCTGCGTCGGCTGGCACGCACGGTGCCGCGCGACATAGTGAAGTCGTGCTACTTCGCTACAGTGCATTCGCTGGTGCAGTACGGAGCCGAACTGTGGGGATGCGCAGCAGATTGGGAACGGGCATTCAGGATGCAAAAGCGAGCCGTGAGAGCTATAGTCCAGGTCCGCTGGGACGTCTCCGCGAAGCCTCACTTCAAAGCGCTCAGGATCCTGACGTTGCCGTCCGTCACCATTCTGCAAGTGGCCGTCTACGTGCGCGAAAACCTGGACTCATTCCGCACGCTCCGCAAAACACACCGCCACGGTCACAAACTCGCGACGGTCCCCCACACATTGGGGAAGTCATCGAAGATGACTCACGTCATGGGTCCGGCGGTATATAATCGTCTTCCCGCCAACGTAACCGATGCTCCCAATCCAAGCACTTTCAAACTGCGCCTGAAGCGCTGGCTTGTCGAGCAAACCTTCTATTCTTTTTCGGAATTCCTAGACCTACCCAACTAGGTAGACAACATTTGTGTTAATTAAGTAAATTATTCTTTTTTTTTATATTTTTTTATATAATTCAATATAATTTATTATTATTATTTTAATTTAATTTGACACAATTTAATTTTAATGTAAGTAATTTTTATTTGACATTCATCTGAACTAACTATATTTACAAAATGACTTGTAACTGACGTTATCAATAAATAAATATGAAATATGAATATGAAATATGATAAGGTATTACCAGTCATAATTTTGATACACAATTACAACAGCGGAAAGGTTAAAATATTGTGAGTTAACAAATAAGGTAAAACTGTATGATGAAGTTGAATAGATATTTCCTTGTATAGGTACTGAATGAAGTTGCCGACTTGGTTTTACATTAGATCTTACAACTTTTTGCGTATGAGTATTCTGCGTTGCGAGACTGACTTGATTTTTTTACATTAATGCATGTTTTGATGGGATCTCATTTATTTTTGTAAAAAACCTTCCCTTTTTATTTTCGGGTACTATTTCTTGTGCGTTCGCTACTGGTATTCGAAAAATCCCACTCCCTCTCTCTATGAGCTCATCTCAGAGGTTTTGAAGTTACAATTTTTGACTAGTCTGGACGGTAGATGCTTCGAAGTATATAGTATTCAGAAACTGCGGATTCTTGCGCTTAAATACTACGATGTCGTTCTTCCTAATGCTATGCCACATACTCAACTTCAGCGCGTCTTATAGCATACAAAGACTAAAGGTGTTCATACATAGAAATCGACAAAGCATGGAACAAGCATGAACTATCTTCGGGTATACGGACAACACGATGCATTAAAGAAGAACCATTGACTCGCACGTTCAGTATTTCAATAATTTTTACAGACGGAAAATAAATAATATTTTACTTTTTATTTTTTATTTATTATTATAACCAATTATTATTTATTATATTATAAAATATTCGGAACAGGAATAGAGGAGATAAGTGAGCTTATAAAAGAGTATATTTTAATGGAATTATCCAAGCAAAATAATCCGAACAGAATAAATTCAAGTCAATACTAAGGCAGTACCCAACCAACCAAGACAAGACACCAAAAGTTGAATTTTAATAGGAAATTCAAATTATTTGCCACTGTCATGACAGCTATATTTATCATAACGGAAACACAAACATACCACGCTGCAGGATACACATACGAAACTATCCAGAACTATTTATTGACTGAACACTACCCTTGCTCAAAATTTCCAAAAAAAAAGAAGTACCTTAGAATTTTGATGATCGATCAGTCAGTCAGTGAGTTAGTTACAATATGACGGAACCTTGGACGGTTGTCGTTTCCAATCTATTGGTTCAAATTGAGAGAATTTTAGGAATTTGCCTATTCAAATTGTGCCCAGTCACAGAAAATTCAGATTTCTAGCTTTATCTTCAACATAGTTACAGATGGTCGAAAATACCCCGAAGTGCTTCCTGTAAAGAATATTTTATTTTTAAGAACTCTAGTGATATAATGTTTAAAGGAATTGAAATGTAAGGACTGTCATTTGGTATTATGTTGAATATTTTAATGGTTACATAAGATACGCTTGGTATTCCTATAAAGTTCGTATGGAAATGGTAATTTTACATCTATTTATTGCGTAAGTTTCTAGAATGATTTGTATTGCGCTCACTAAAACAAGTATATTTTTTCTTTAAAAACATTAGAATTCTAGTACCTGTTAAGAGATATTGACGGAAATGTTAGAATTTTATTTTAATAAGGTCAGCAACTTTCCAAATGGTTTTATGCCAGCAATTAGCCGAGATGCAGTTTTGCTAATGTTTGAAAACTATATCTTTCACTAATTGCCAAAGGAAATAATATCGTAGCTTAGGATAGAGTGCACGCACAATGCCAAGTTTGTATACTATAACAGCCGCCTCTGTCTCCTTAGGGGGTATACAAAATATTTATTTTATAACAAAGATTCTCTATGTGACTCACAATTTTCGTCCGAGTGTAGTCCGAGGAATTTTATGGTTTTAACTATTTCTATGTTTTCGTTATTATAGTTTAATGTTAGGTTGGGGGGATTGCTTAAGGCTGATGAAATTGATTAATTTTAGTTTTTTGTAGGTAAATTTATTACATTGTCATTTGATCATTATTTTTCTGGGATTCAAAGTTTAGGCAAACAATTCCGTTGGTTATGTTTATGCGCTTGTGCAGGCTAAAACACCAATTTTTCAAGACCCTCAACGACGAAAATATATATCAATCTTGCAAACCTATGAATCATCTTAGTTTTACGCGATTCATCTACAGTTTTTTCATAATCTTGTACTAAAAAGCAGGAAATAAATGACGTCATTAAAAAAACTAAAAAACCAGACTGCGGTACTCCGACACTAAGCACAAAACAAGCAGATAACGATAAGACTTAACGTAATTAACTATAGATTTCATTAAATTATCTAACGGAACCCACTCTATTAGATTGAATTGGTCCCGCCTGCATTTAAAATTAATTTAACACTACTAAAATAAATGTATCGAATCTCAATAGTGTACCAAAATCGGGTTCTTTACTATTTTTTTTAAATCTGGGGTTTCGTAAATTTCAATTTTCGCTATTTGCAAACAGGAAGTAGGTTCCAGGAATAAATAAGAAGTAAATTGAGGGAACCTAATGAAGGACATAAAAAAATACTTACAATCCCTCATGTTGTCTTCAGGAAAGCCTTGTCTTCTAAGTTCAGCGACCAGCCCACACCTATCGAATATTCTACCTTCAGCCAAATAACCCGTCAGGGCTAGTGCGAATATAGAGAGTAATAGTTTCATATTAAAAATGAAAATAAATTACGCTCGATGTTGTGATGCTCCCGACAATGTGTATGATTGATATCGCCTCGTTGCTTTTATAATTACTGAGTTCGAACTTTAGGTACCTATGTCATGTCAAGTCATGACATGAATAATCTGAATAGTACATACGTGATAATAATATTAATAATTGTTAAAATTGACTTTTACCTAACTACAACCACTTTGCTAAGGAAGCTGGCCGCAAAGGCATTTTGGAAAATATTTTACTACCTTACAATACCAAAACATTAGAATATATTCAATACCAAAACATTAGAATTTACAGGGTAATACAGTAAGGTGCTAAGAGGTTGTTATGAATACATTTCTGCATTAGGTAATTCCATTAAGAAACTGGTGTTATCATAGCAATGAATTCCCCATATGTTTTGGCATATTTCGATACTAAGCTAAACGAAATGATAAATTTGGGAATTTATCATTTCGTTTAGCTTAGTAAAGAAAACGAAATCAGGTTTCATTTTGGCAAAGATAAGCCGGGGTGGGGCGGCGGGGCGGCCAGACGTGTGAGCTTCTTTTCAGCATGTGTAGAGTAGGCAGGGGTCAGTTAAGGCGATACCTCGTCCGAGCAAAGGTCCCCGTTACTCCAGGCGGAAAGACCCGCAGTGTAAGGGGGACGGAATCGGGAAAAAATGAAAAAACATAGCGCTAAACCACAGAAAAATTATTTAAAAATAAACTACGCTATTTTGTTAAAAAGTTTTTTAATGAGATTTTGCGAATACATAATATCTACATTTTGAACGCAGTTCCACAATGAAATTAGTTAGGATTAGAGAATTACAGGAAAAATTAAACAATTTAGAGGTGTTTTCGAAATTAAATTCTATCGAGAAAATTTCATCCAATCGCGTTTTCCTTTACTGAAAATCTTAATGAAATACTCAATAAACGTTAACCCAAAAATCAGTAGATGACTTCATGGTGGAGTAAATGGATTCGAAAAAAACCCATTTTTTTTTCGTATCACCTTACTGGACGGTCGCGCCTAAGTTAGCTTAGCAATAAATAGACAGGGCAACAAAGATAACCTTTTTTCTTCAAAAATATAACCTATATTTAATTGTCAGTGACATGGGAGTACCCAGGTAGGGGCAAGGGGGGAGGGGGCTGCGTTTTTTCCTTGTTCGTTTACAAACTATCGATCAATTGTAAACTGTACCATACTGCTTACGATATGACGCGTTAGTTTGTAATGAAACCGTTAAATTGTGAACTGGTTTAAACTTGAATGGCAAACGAAATACCAGGGCAAACACTGCGGTAGATTAGGGGGCTAGAGGGGGCGAGTGCAGCCAAGCCCCCGAATAGTACCTATTCGTGTTAGGTTGACATGTAAGAACAAAATAAACGTAAATTCTAAACACCTTCGGTCTGGTTTACAATTTGTCGGTAAAAACTAACGCGTTAGTTTATAAACTAACGGTTTTGACAATCTTGCGGTGACATATAAGTATAAAAAACACGAATTTAGTACAAAACCTTGTTAGTTAAAGTTAGGTCAGAACCAGGGAATTGTTATTATTAGTTATACTAGAATGCTACGTCCATGGTTAGAAAGCATAAGTGCAACTCAGCTGAAATTCGACTTGAGAGTGAAATTAGTCTTGTGATTATATCCGTTTTGAGGTTAAAATGTTTTTTCGTAATTTTGTTAAAAATATGAGGTAGGTACCTTGTTATGAGAGTGTTATCATAGGGCTAGACTTTAGAAAACGGGCGGATTGCTAGGGATTTCCTGATTTTAGTAGATCATTTGGGTCCCTTTAAACACGGGCTAAAAGTTTCAGGTGTCCGACGCTTAGTTTTTTTGTATATGATTTTTTGAAAATTTATAAAAATTTTGTTTTTTTATGTATTTATTACACATACACAATAATACAACACGCAATAATAACCTCAAAATGTGTTACGTTTCGTTGTACGCTTATTGTAAGATGAGAATACATTGATGAAAGTGTGCATTAAACCGAATTATATTGTTATAAAGCTATTTTTGGTTATATTTTTGCATCACAAGCTTGTTTGTTTGCGTTTTTGGACTTGTGGTTATTTCAATGTGTTCTTTTAGATTTACTGAGATTCAGTTTTTAGAAAGCAAAATTCATTCAATCATGGCTTGCTTTTTTCTTTTTTAATTATGTTTTACAGCCCTGGAATCTGGTCCTTTTCTTTTTTATAGGTAAGGTTAAACTTAGAAGAAGCAACCCCGGAGCGTAGGTATACAAAGAAAAGCCAAATGTGGCTAGAGTATGTTATTGTGGCTAAATTCAATTGGATTATAGGTTAGGTTAGAACGTTGAAGAAGCTAAACCGGAGCGGAGCAAAGCATATGCAAATATAAACGACTGGCTAGAGTAGTTTATTGTGGCTACTTTTCATTTGGGTTGTAATTTAGGATAGAACGTTGAAGAAGCTAAACTGGAGCGGAGCGGAGCGAAGTAGCCATAAAAACCTACTCTAACCAGTTGTTTTTGTTTGTAAATATCGAGAGAACAAGCAAAGAGAACATTCAACTACTAGAAAACGGAATCGCGTCATGAACGCGGCCATTTTGGTTGGTAATTTTTCGCCTACAAATTTACAATAATGACAATAATATTGACGATATGTCATAATATTGACTATGTTTGTATTGACATTTCATTAAGCTAATTTTTACGTTTCGTTCACAGAAATTGTCCAATATTTACGTTTTAATTTAATTTTTTCAATTTTCATCTTTTTATTTAAAAAACACGCATTTCCTCACTTAAAGAAAAGCACTTTGATAGGAAAAGTAACTACCAGCTATCGATTGCACACCTCATTATAATTAAATTAAGGGTGAACGATTCTAAAACCAACCCTTTCAATTGGGTTATAGGTTAGGTTGGAACTTAAAAGAAGCTACCCCGGATCGTAGCGGAGCGGAGCGGGGCGGAGCGTATGCCAAAGAGCAAATGAAACCCAAATTTGGCTAGAGTATGTTGTTGTGGCTAAAAATAGGCAAAATTCGTCGTTCCCCGCCCTAATGCTCCCTCATCCCCACCGTCCCGAATGTTAGCAATTGGCGTTTTGAAAAAAAACTCGTAAACTAATGATTTCCGACACTTCTCGTTTTTTGATATCGTCTCTAAATGCACCTATAATGCATAGGAATCGGCAGAAGCATCTGAAACCGCCCGCTTTCTAAAGTGCTTCCGACTACGTCAACAAAATTTATGATGGCATTTTCGGAAGTGTTTCTACTATAAAAATCACTAAGTTCACCGAAAGCTAGCCAAACTATAGCTAATAATTACGTATGAAGGTACTGCTCATGAATATTCAAAAAGTTCCAATTATTTCACATATTACAAAGGTATTCGTGATGAAGGCAACTCGAACTGAACACATAACAAAATGGCATGAAATGTTATTTAAATATGATGTATATTATTATAATTCTCAAGCGTCAAACACTCATTCATTATAAGTTCATAATCCATTCGGTACGTCCCTGAGATTAGCTTAAACAGACAGATAGGCGGGATCCGGAGACTTTCTTTAATATGTATATATGATTCATTCATTGACCAAACAAGAGGGTGATAAACGGTAAAGTCCCGTACAGGGAAGATACCGGGTATGACCTTAAGACGAGGTCAAACAATAATATTAATAGCTCTTGCAAAAAATCGCAGATAAAGACTATAATTAATTTATTATTGATTATAATATGTTTTAATTAATTAATTATTGGCTGATCGAATACGATTCAATTACTTTCAGCCTTACCCAGATACGTTTAATGATTCAACAATGTACTACTTACGCCCGGATTCCGAAAGAAAAATTAGATGTGACAACTTTTTAAACTCATGCTAAACAAATTTCAGCCAATCACGTGCCATATTTTGCATTCATTTTCGGTTAATAGCCTGTTACTTTTCTTTTAAGTCGGGAAGCCTAATGCATAGAGGGACTAATTCGCGTTATGACTAAGCTTCATATTAAATTACCGTTATGTCTATGACCGTGTTAGTCTATTGAACTTATTGCTTACTTCTTATTATAGCAAAATCTGTATCAGTCTTAATTTTCATCAGCCTAAGTCTTCTTATGCCTATATCATCCAACTTCGTTACTGTAGGTATAATACTTTTTATATCTTGGATGATTACCTTTGTTGTGGAAAACACTAAGCATTTGAAATATCTGGAAAGCTGTGTGATCTTCATGCAAATGAAAATTCTTGTAAGTTTTTAGTCTTTGTAATACTTTGCACAACACAGTGATAACAAACAAATATAAAGGAAAGAACATGTACAAAGGCGAGCATATCTCTAACAAGAGATTTCTTCCAGCAAACCTAGAGTGGAGAGGAAAAAAAGAAATTAAAGGTAGAACTATGTGCACAACAATAAAAATGTTAATAAAAATAATAAACTACTTACCAATATCTACAAAATACTAAAAATAATGCTATATATAAATATGTAACTTATACATAAATAGTAGATACAAATAAATACTAATACTTATCATGGAAAAGATAGAAAGTGTTCTTTCAAACGACTTTTAAAAGTGTGGATTGAGGGACTGTCTCTGATGGCGCTAGGGAATTTGGTCCAGAGACTGATAGCTCGTAGTCTGAACCCATTCTCATAAGCGGCAGCGTTATGTTGCGGAGTTGTAAGTAGTGCCCGAGTGTGAGATCTCCCTGGCCTAACCAAAGACAGAAGAACGAAACGATCCCACAAGAAGCCAGGATAGCGAGGATTACATAAAATATTGAAGAGGCAAATGAGGATATGGAAATCCCGTCGAAGGCGAATCGGGAGCCATTTCAACTCCCTGCGATACTCCGAGACGTAGTCGAACTTGCGCAGACCGAAAACAAAACGAATCCCGAGGTTTTGAAGTCGCTCGAGCTTGTTTAGTTGTTCTTCGTTTGCGCTTACTCAGCAGACATCAGCGTAATCGATCAGTGGAAGAAGAAGAGACTACGCAAGCGTGATTTTTGTCTGACGAGGCAGGAAGTTTTGAAGACGCCTGAGGGAGTGGAAAGTGGCAAAGACATGTCTACTAACCTCGCTGACATGCTCTGACCAGGACAGCTGGTTATCAAACATAACTCCGAGGTTTTTGGCCTTGGTGCTGTATGAGATTACGGTTCCATCATAGGTTACAGGAGTAATAGAAATATCCTGTATCAAGTTAAGGGAGTACCTGGAACCAATAATCATAGCCTTTGACTTAGTAGGAGACAAGGAGACCATGAGACGAGGCCCAAAACCCTGATCTTCTCGAGATCGGCATTTAATAACTCTACAGCTGGTGCTATATCACAGGGGGGAAAATGGCGGTATATCTGGAGATCGTCGGCGTAAAGATGGTATGTTGAGGAGAGGACATCTGAGATGGAATTAATGAAGATAGAGAAAAGAAGAGGGGAGAGTATACCACCCTGGGGGACTCCCGCAAAGAGATCACACCACTCAGTTGAAGTCATCGTCGACTTTATACGCTGCTGGCGACCTCTCAGATAAGAGTCAAACCAGTTAGCAGAGACGGAGGACACGTTCAAGGACTTCAGTATCTCAACGAGAATGTTGAAATCGATGCAGTGAAAGGCGCTGCTGAAGTCGAGCAATGCTAATACAGTGAACTGTTTGTCGTCCATTGCTTGCTGAATGTCGTCGGTGACTTTGAGTAAGGAAGGCCGTGACGGTACTGTGACCCGGTCTAAATCCGGACTGGAATCGATTTAACAAGTTGTTAGAGGAAAGGTAGGAGGAGAGCTGCGAATGGATAATGGATTCTAGGACTTTTGAGAGCATTGGCAGGATGGATATACGAAACTCTTTAATGGAGGAGGGATTTGATGTTTTGGGTAAAGGGATAACTAATGCTTTTTTCCACTCATTAGGGAAGAACAACTGGAGAAAATTTGTGTGATAGCTGGAAGTAGCTCGTCGTGCACACTACTGCTTTGGAGGAAATGGTGGGCACTGCTATCTTAACTGTATCAATTCCGACAAGACTGAAGTCAAATGGAGTGGAGGTGGAGGTGGAGGCGGACCTCGACCGCAGGCGACGCAGAGTGGCATCCTTTACAGTGGATTCAATGACAACAGGGGGGACTGATAAGAATTTGTTGAGACCGTTGAGATCAACATTGTGAACCAACTGATTCTGAGACTTACCGACACCGAGCAACTTGAGAAATTTCCACACCTGGGAGGGATTATAACTTTCAGTGCACTGAAAGATGTGGCGTCGCTTGGCATCACGATCCAGGCGGTTACATCGGTTTCGAAGGCATTTGATAGCGTCAGTGAGCTAGAAGTGCTGGAAGGTGTTTTACCTTGACCTAACCTAACCTAACCAAAGACAGAAGAACGAAACGATCCCGCAAGAAGCCAGGATAGCGAGGATTACATAAAATATTGAAGAGGCAAATGAGGATATGGAAATCCCGTCGAAGGCGAATCGGGAGCCATTTCAACTCCCTGCGATACTCCGAGACGTAGTCGAACTTGCGCAGACTGAAAACAAACCGAATCCCGAGGTTTTGATGTCGCTCGAGCTTGTTCAGTTGTTCTTCGTTTGCGCTTACTCAGCAGACATCAGCGTAATCGATCAGTGGAAGAAGAAGAGACTGCGCAAGCGTGATTTTTGTCTGACGAGGCAGGAAGTTTTGAAGACGCCTGAGGGAGTGGAAAGTGGTAAAGACATGTCTACTAACCTCACTGACATGCTCTGACCAGGACAGCTGGTTATCAAACATAACTCCGAGGTTTTTGGCCTTGGTGCTGTATGAGATTACGGTTCCATCATAGGTTACAGGAGTAATAGAAATATGCTGTATCAAGTTAAGGGAGTACCTGGAACCAATAATCATAGCCTGTGACTTAGTAGGAGACAAGGAGACCATGAGACGACGCCCAAAATCTTGATCTTCTCGAGATCGGCATTTAATAACTCTACAGCTGGTGCTATATCACAGGGGGGAAAATGGCGGTATATCTGGAGATCGTCGGCGTAAAGATGGTATGTTGAGGATAGGACATCTAAGATGGAATTAATGAAGATAGAGAAAAGAAGAGGGGAGAGTATACCACCCTGGAGGACTCCCGCAAAGAGATCACACCACTCAGTTGACGTCGTCGTCGACTTTATACGCTGCTGGCGACCTCTCAGATAAGAGTCAAACCAGTTAGCAGAGACGGAGGACACGTTCAAGGACTTCAGTATCTCAACGAGAATGTAGAAATCGATGCAGTTAAAGGTGCTGCTGAAGTCGAGCAATGCTAATACGGTGAACTGTTTCTCATCCATTGCTTGCTGAATGTCGTCGGTGACTTTGAGTAAGGAAGGCCGTGACGGTACTGTGACCCGGTCTAAATCCGGACTGGAATCGATTCAACAAGTTGTTAGAGGAAAGGTAGGAGGAGAGCTGCGAATGGATAATGGATTCTAGGACTTTGGAGAGGATTGGCAGGATGGATATACGAAACTCTTTAAAGGAGGAGGGATTTGATGTTTTGGGTAAAGGGATAACTAATGCTTTTTTCCACTCATTAGGGAAGGAACAACTGGAGATAATTTGTGTGATAGCTGGAAGTAGCTCGTCGTGCACACTACTGCTTTGGAGGAAATGGTGGGCACTGCTTTCTTAACTGTATCAATTCCGACAAGACTGAAGTCAAATGGAGTGGAGGTGGAGGTGGAGGCGGACCTCGACCGCAGGCGACGCAGAGTGGCATCCTTTACAGTGGATTCAATGACAACAGGGGGGACTGATAAGAATTTGTTGAGACCGTTGAGATCAACATTGTGAACCAACTGATTCTGAGACTTACCGACACCGAGCGACTTGAGAAATTTCCACACCTGGGAGGGATTATAACTCTCAATGCACTGAAAGATGTGGCGTCGCTTGGCATCACGATCCATGCGGTTACATCGGTTTCGAAGGCATTTGATAGCGTCAGTGAACTAGAAGTGCTGGAAGGTGTTTTACCTTGACCTTCTTAACCGGTGCATGCTTGTCTCAGAATCATTGCATTGAAATGGTGGATCTTGTCATCCACAGTCCCACTGGATCTTACAATTTTCAATTAAAATTATACACAATATGTCGTTCTTTGACTAACCTATATCGCGTTAGGTGAACTAGCTATATCCCTACTTCGACTTACGACTAGTCATAACGCGATGTAGTTTTTATACGCTTTATGACTACCTTTCTATAAGGTTATTTCAGAAACTGGGGGTTAGTGAACAATTTTCTATGTTAAATCAAATTTGGAATCAGAATAATGGTTATAATAAGACTCAGATTACAGCGGTAAGTGTCACTCTATAATAATAATAATAATAATATGTCTTAAACCACTAAAAACAAATTTATTATGAATGAATGAATGAATGGTGCTTCTCCAGCCAGGGTTCTAAACCTGTTCCGGTCTTTCGGCCGGCATACCAGAGGGCACAAGTTTTGAGGGGGGGCGGAATGACCTGCTCTATAGGAGGGGAAGGATAGTGAATTCAATCGACCGACTCTTCAGCCTGAAGCCAATATAGGATATGTGGAATGGGGAGGATGTGGGATTTGGAGAGCAGCTGTTATTTTCTTCAAGTTCTTGTTTTCCTTCTATTTTCAGTTATTGTTATTAGTTGAGTTTCCTGAGTCGTGTTCGTTTGGGTTCCGGTAAGTTCCCAGTTTCGCTTTCGCTCTCTGTTTCTGGAATACGGTATATTTGCCTCTAGGCCATCCTGACTTCGTCCCTGTTGTGTGATGATTCTGTCCAGTAACTGTGTTCTTCACCGTAGTATTTGATGTCATGTTTAAGGAAATCTTTCCAGGTGTATATAAGTCGGCCGTCTTTCTTCTTCCTTGCTTCGTATTTGAATGGAGCGTGTAGTAAATGCTGTTGTGGGCGTCGCAGAATATGTATTGTAACACATCCGGTGGTTTTTGATTCGTTTGGTTATCGTTTTGCCCTGTAGTCAGTCATGAATTTTGTAGTATCTTGGAAAGCTTTTGGCGTTCTCAAACATGTCTCTGAGGATCAGGCGTTCATATTTTCTTAGTCAAGAACTGACTTTCAACTGTTTGCTTTAGTGAGGGTTGCCGCTTTTTGTCTTTATTTTATAAACAGTGCAATGACCACATTCCAGTTTCAACAACCAAGTCTTTAAATTCATCTCCCGCTGCTGCTGAATCTATACTTAACAAAACTTTGAGGAATGTAAAACAGATTTTAAATTTAGGCACGTAAATAATGAAGACATTGTAAAAGCGTTTAAATCCCTGGAAATGAAAAAGACAGCTGACGCCCATGGTCTATCAGTAAAAATTATTAGTTCCATTGTAGATTGTATTGCACCTCACCTTTGTTGTATATTTAATCAATGTATAGATAATGGTGTATTTCCTGACTTGATGAAACTAAGTAAAGTTATACCTTTATTCAAAGCTGGTAGTACATCAGACCCCACCAATTTTAGACCCATATCGATACTACCAACGCTTAGCAAAATATTTGAAAAACTCATACTTAATCAATTGCAAAGTCATTTTTATCTCAATAATTTAATTCATATTGCTCAGTTTGGTTTCACAAAGGGTCGTTCAACAGCCGATGCTGGTGTTGAACTAATCGACAATATTTTTGATGCCTGGGAAGACGCAATGGATGCAATAGGTGTCTTCTGCGATCTATCCAAGGCTTTTGATTGCGTCCATCATGACACTCTTGTCAGGAAGTTACGCCATTATGGTGTAAAAGATCAGGCACTTGGCCTTCTGGAGTCATATCTAACAGATAGGGTTCAGATGGTCGATGTTAATGGGAAAAGATCACCTGGGTCTTCAATAAGTATGGGCGTACCGCAAGGTTCAATTCTTGGTCCTTTCTTGTTTTTAGTATATATTAATGATTTACCTTACCTTGTTAAAGCAAAACATGGGTTAGTATTGTTTGCCGATGATACTTCTTTGATATTTAAAGTTAAAAGACAGCAATCAAATTATGCCGAGGTAAACAATGCTATCTCTAGTATAGTGAACTGGTTTACTGTTAACAATTTATTACTTAATGAAAAGAAAACTAAATGTATTAAATTCGTGTTACCCAATGTGAACCCGGTAACTACAGACATATTTATAAAAGGACAGAGATTGGACCTTGTGCAGTCGACTGTCTTTTTGGGCATTACTTTAGACGCCAAACTACAATGGGATCCTCATATAAATAAATTGTCGAACAGACTGAGTTCGGCAGCGTTCGCAGTTAAAAAATTAGAGCTCTTACCGACGTAGACACCGCTAGACTAGTCTACTTTAGTTACTTTCATAGTCTAATGACCTATGGTATTTTATTGTGGGGTCACGCTGCGAATGCTAATAGTATATTTATTCTGCAGAAACGGGCTGTTCGTGCAATTTATAGATTAAGGCCTAGAGTGTCACTGAGGGAAAAGTTTAAAGAAATCAATATTCTGACATTTGTGTCTCAATATATCTATGACAATCTTGTGTATGTAAAAAGAACTATAACTAATTTTCAGAAGTACAGTGATATACACAATTTTAATACTAGAAATAATGACAAGTTGGTTGCTTATGTAAGCCGACTACATAAAATTAGTAATTATTTTAAAGGCAATTGTATACGCTATTACAATAAGGACCCTACTGATATTAAAAACTTACCTTTAGACAAGTTTAAAATAATAATAAAACAGAAATTGTATAAAAAAGGTTACTATAGGATATCTGATTACTTAGAGGACAGATGTCCATGGGAATAGATTGTTTGAGTAACAGGCTGTTTCGATATATAATTAGCATTCATTTTGTAATTTGACAATATTTTATTTAAAAAAGGAAACGCAAAAGATGCGACGACTGTGGAGTTTCTTCGGTGAGCAATTCTCCACAGATTCCGCCATTGTGTTAGTGAACTCACCCAAAAAAATGTAATGACGGATCTAAGTGATGTAACAACATCCTATGGAAATAAATGATTTTTGATTTTGATTTTGATTTTTGACCATTTTGTAAATCAGGCGCACTATATTCCAGTCCATGCTGGATTTCATTATAAAATGCATTAGGGCCTTGGAATTGCATATGGCTTGCCGGCACCTCTTTTTTATTGTGACCTATGTCCTGCCGTAATATATGTGCCGAGATATTTGATTTCGTTTACGGTTCGTATTGGAACTCCGTCCAATACACTGGTTGTTTATGGGGTCTCTTATAAGAATTTTCGTCTTTCTACTTTTAAGTTTGCCATGAGCATTTCTCCGATGATATTTAATTATTCACTTTTAGCTACTCCGCGGCATAGCAGCGCTGCGTATAAACGCTCTTTCAGGTTGGGGGCGGTCCGACTCTGGAATGCACTTTTTGCACTCTTTGCACTCTAAGAGACAGTCCGACTCTTTTTTCTTTTAAGAAACATATCAGAACACTACCTGTCTCTTTCGTAAAAGTTATTGTATTTATATTATTATATGTAAAGTTTATGTATATATCAGTATTATGTATATATCAATTTCATGCATAATATAGCCAAACCATGATTGGCTATTTCATGAAATAATCAAATTCTACGATAAAGCTACGACATATAAACACTGTATTAAGTATCTCCTATTAGATTTTTTTATTCTCACATTTTGATGAAATTCCGGCAAAATAAAACAATTTTTGAACGGTTAGTATTTAATCGCACAGTAAAAATATTGATGTGCACACCGGCACCTGCTGGTGCCGATCAAATTGTATTAGGTAAGATATCTTGACCACACCAATATACGTAAGAAGCATAGAAACATTATAACACTAGTAAGTACAGAAGTAGCCCAATATAAGGCCATCTATAGTATAAAATCTAGCCAAGTCAAATCTTTTACTTCAATTTGTGTTAAGTTATCTACTTTGTGTAACGTTATAATTTAAGGATTACCATAGGTACAGATTTTGTCATTCATTTCTATCTCAAATCTTTTGTCGGCAAAGTCAACAGCCACGATATTGTTAGTATTGAACTTCGCTCCCATTTTCAAATTATGTTTTTGTGGGAATTCTGGGCTGAGGCAGTGGCTACAGCTGTCTATATCAGGAATTGCTATCCTAGAAAGGCAGTACTGGGGAGCACTCCAGAAGAAAAATGGACAGGCAAACAGGTATCTGTAGCTAACTTACGCATATTTGGTACAGTTGCCTTTGCATTGAATAAAAAACGAAATAAACTAGGCTCAAAATGCAAGAAATACATGTTTGTTGGTTACTGTGATGAGACTTTGCCAGAGGCAATTATAAGGAGAGCGACATCTTCGGGAGTAAAGTAAAAGGCTTGAGATGCACGCAAATACGAGACTATACTAGACTACTTTATTATAGGATATACTAAGCTTATATACAACTTACTACAAAACTACGTGATGAATATAAATATACCTTATCTGTGACGGTCGTCAACTTATCTTAACATTACGTGGAAATAGATATTTCCGCATATCTGTGGCGGGCGAATGTGCCGGCACAGATACTCCCCCCTTTAGGGAAAAAAATAAATGAATGTACTTATAACAATGGAAAAAATCTAAGTTAGATAACAAACAAACTTATATCAACTGCAATAATAACTAGTAGTATTTAAATAAACATATAACCAGATCTTAATTGTGCATACTTTAACTTAATCTATTTTTATATATAAGGAAAGTCATTGTTAAATAAAACTAGACAGTAATAATGCATACTTCAACTTAAAAGGTAAATCTTACACGAATTAAAAAAAATAAAGGAACTACGGTTATGTGAATTCTACATAAGTTTAAAGAATGACTTAATATTTACCTACAGGCGAGTCTCGTATCTGGCCGCACACTACATAAAATAAACTAAAAACTGGAAAACAGAAAAACACTAGGAAAATGGGGCTTCGCGGTTAGTAAACTAACCTAACCTATAACTGGAAAAGATCCGCAGGAAAGTCGTCTGATGCTGCAGCCGCCCATGTTTTTCAGGAATCGATGAGTCAATTTACATCGCACGTCGTTGAACTTGTAATCACTGTTTGTTTATAATTGCGACCGTACCTACACAAGGATGATTGTGCTGAATCAGCGTCAGCATTAAATCTGTAACCTTGGCTGTAGGCAGTCAATGATCTCGTACGTCATATGTACGTGCGTGCTCTTCACTCTTGAGTGAATATTAAGTTGTCGATTGATGAAATTTGTGTGCCTAAAAACCTTGGGATTTGGCAACATAGGGCACATCTTGTACACCAATCGTTTATATATAAATATATATATATATCTCTCTCTCTTCAGTGATTTGATTATTCTTCGTGCGATGTTCTTCCTGCATTATTTCAATATTCGTTGGATTAGGTATATCGATGATGTTTCAATATTCTTCTGGGGGCTGGAACGGCTTCCTATGTCTTGAACTTGAAAAAGCTGCTTGCTGTGAATGAATTTGCCGACGCGTTCGTTTCTGCTGGTGCGAGCTCCATTTTGATAAATCAGCAGTCGGCTGACTATCGGTTCATTATTCTTGCGGTATCTTGAGTTCGATGCGGGAAATCTTCAGTTGAAATCTTTTGGCTTCTGGTCCGTCATGGCTTGCTTGATGTCGTCTTGGTTTGGGTGGGGTCTTGATTATGGATTTCTGCAGCGTGGTTTGAAATAGGTATGCAGAAGTCGGGGCTCGGCGATCTTGGACGAAGTGCTTCTTGCTTGCACTTCAAAGGCGGCAGCACACGGAGTTTTCTTCGCGGCTGGGTCCATGCTGCTATTACCGAAGGTTGCTGATGTTCAGAAGTCGGGTCACCACTTTGCCAGAGGCATTTATAAGGACAGCGACATCTTCGGGAGTTAAGTAAAAGGCTTGAGATGCGCGCAAATAAGAGACTATACTAGACTACTTTATTATAGGATATACTAAGCTTATATACAACTTACTACAAAACTACGTGATGAATATAAATATACCTTATCTGTGACGGTCGTCAACTTATCTTAACATTACGTGGAAATAGATATTTCCGCATATCTGTGGCGGGCGAATGTGCCGGCACAGAGACGAAGGGGTATAGGCTAATTGATCCTGAGTTTCCAACAAACTGTATTAAAGCCAGACAGCCAATGTGACATTTCTAGAAAATTAACTAATAGAAAAGGTATCACATGATAATGTTGACAGGTCCATACAGATATTCAGTTACAATGATGTTGTGAATGATAAAACTTATAACTCTGACCCAACTCTTGTACGTTCGGATTCATCTGCTGTGGATACTGATACAATTTCGTCACAAATTAGTCAGCGAATTAGTACCATCACAGTGAATATTTCTGACAGCTCGATTGAAAGCAGTGATCCTGCGGATGAAACATACATTCCAGAAGAGGAGACGCAAACCAGCGAGTCAGAATACGATGACACATCGGACATACACTTGTCTACCTTCATGGCGGGTACTTCAGATGCACGGACGGACAAGAAGTACTAAGAGGGCCAGATGCCGAGCAATGGAAAGAAGCCATGAATAGTGAGTACATTTTTGAAGTGAAAACTTCTTTAGGCGCGTTGAGCACTTTTTGGATGAGGAAAAATCCTTGATTTCGCGTCATCGTCAAATCGTACCGTCACGCTTTTTTATATGATTGTGAAATTGGACTTTACTACAAACAGGTGCGGTCCCGAGTTCGAGTCCCGGCCGTAGTGAAAGAACAATCAATACCTAAATTTTACTATTTTGTTCCTTTATAAACTAATTGTTCTTGTGAAATATGATTCAAATAAATAACGAAGTGTTTGTATGAGCGCCTGCAGAATTTCAACAGGTAGAAACACAAACACAACCTTAGCATACGAAATTAATTTAGATAAATCCGTCCCTATTTAGAGTCCCGAGTCTACCACTATTAATATGTAGGAATATTTGTAACGATATGTTTCAAGTTCTAGAAAAAGGCGCTGTTGTTTACAATGAGCAGTATTATGGGTTTTTCGGGGGTAAAAAAACGATCGAGCTTGGTTTCATAACTATTTTGAAATAACGAAAAAGGCGCCATCTGGTTAGTGCCCGAAAAAGCCAGTTTCTTTTTCTGGTCAACAGATGCTTCTATACCGAAATTTAGATTTAATTCAAGAGTAAGGTGAACAATACCCAGCCAAGTGTGAGTCAGGCTCGCGCACGAAGGGTTCCAAACCATCGGACAAGATTTGTATTCATTTCTATCTCAAATCTTTTGTCGGCAAAGTCAACAGCCACGATATTGTTAGTATTGAACTTCGCTCCCATTTTCAAATTATGTTTTTGTGGGAATTCTGGGCTGAGGCAGTGGCTACAGCTGTCTATATCAGGAATTGCTATCCTAGAAAGGCAGTACTGGGGAGCACTCCAGAAGAAAAATGGACAGGCAAACAGGTATCTGTAGCTAACTTACGCATATTTGGTACAGTTGCCTTTGCATTGAGTAAAAAACGAAATAAACTAGGCTCAAAATGCAAGAAATACATGTTTGTTGGTTACTGTGATGAGACTTTGCCAGAGGCAATTATAAGGAGAGCGACATCTTCGGGAGTAAAGTAAAAGGCTTGAGATGCACGCAAATACGAGACTATACTAGACTACTTTATTATAGGATATACTAAGCTTATATACAACTTACTACAAAACTACGTGATGAATATAAATATACCTTATCTGTGACGGTCGTCAACTTATCTTAACATTACGTGGAAATAGATATTTCCGCATATCTGTGGCGGGCGAATGTGCCGGCACAGATACTCCCCCCTTTAGGGAAAAAAATAAATGAATGTACTTATAACAATGGAAAAAATCTAAGTTAGATAACAAACAAACTTATATCAACTGCAATAATAACTAGTAGTATTTAAATAAACATATAACCAGATCTTAATTGTGCATACTTTAACTTAATCTATTTTTATATATAAGGAAAGTCATTGTTAAATAAAACTAGACAGTAATAATGCATACTTCAACTTAAAAGGTAAATCTTACACGAATTAAAAAAAATAAAGGAACTACGGTTATGTGAATTCTACATAAGTTTAAAGAATGACTTAATATTTACCTACAGGCGAGTCTCGTATCTGGCCGCACACTACATAAAATAAACTAAAAACTGGAAAACAGAAAAACACTAGGAAAATGGGGCTTCGCGGTTAGTAAACTAACCTAACCTATAACTGGAAAAGATCCGCAGGAAAGTCGTCTGATGCTGCAGCCGCCCATGTTTTTCAGGAATCGATGAGTCAATTTACATCGCACGTCGTTGAACTTGTAATCACTGTTTGTTTATAATTGCGACCGTACCTACACAAGGATGATTGTGCTGAATCAGCGTCAGCATTAAATCTGTAACCTTGGCTGTAGGCAGTCAATGATCTCGTACGTCATATGTACGTGCGTGCTCTTCACTCTTGAGTGAATATTAAGTTGTCGATTGATGAAATTTGTGTGCCTAAAAACCTTGGGATTTGGCAACATAGGGCACATCTTGTACACCAATCGTTTATATATAAATATATATATATATATCTCTCTCTCTTCAGTGATTTGATTATTCTTCGTGCGATGTTCTTCCTGCATTATTTCAATATTCGTTGGATTAGGTATATCGATGATGTTTCAATACTCTTCTGGGGGCTGGAACGGCTTCCTATGTCTTGAACTTGAAAAAGCTGCTTGCTGTGAATGAATTTGCCGACGCGTTCGTTTCTGCTGGTGCGAGCTCCATTTTGATAAATCAGCAGTCGGCTGACTATCGGTTCATTATTCTTGCGGTATCTTGAGTTCGATGCGGGAAATCTTCAGTTGAAATCTTTTGGCTTCTGGTCCGTCATGGCTTGCTTGATGTCGTCTTGGTTTGGGTGGGGTCTTGATTATGGATTTCTGCAGCGTGGTTTGAAATAGGTATGCAGAAGTCGGGGCTCGGCGATCTTGGACGAAGTGCTTCTTGCTTGCACTTCTAAGGCGGCAGCACACGGAGTTTTCTTCGCGGCTGGGTCCATGCTGCTATTACCGAAGGTTGCTGATGTTCAGAAGTCGGGTCACCACTTTGCCAGAGGCATTTATAAGGAGAGCGACATCTTCGGGAGTTAAGTAAAAGGCTTGAGATGCGCGCAAATAAGAGACTATACTAGACTACTTTATTATAGGATATACTAAGCTTATATACAACTTACTACAAAACTACGTGATGAATATAAATATACCTTATCTGTGACGGTCGTCAACTTATCTTAACATTACGTGGAAATAGATATTTCCGCATATCTGTGGCGGGCGAATGTGCCGGCACAGAGACGAAGGGGTATAGGCTAATTGATCCTGAGTTTCCAACAAACTGTATTAAAGCCAGACAGCCAATGTGACATTTCTAGAAAATTAACTAATAGAAAAGGTATCACATGATAATGTTGACAGGTCCATACAGATATTCAGTTACAATGATGTTGTGAATGATAAAACTTATAACTCTGACCCAACTCTTGTACGTTCGGATTCATCTGCTGTGGATACTGATACAATTTCGTCACAAATTAGTCAGCGAATTAGTACCATCACAGTGAATATTTCTGACAGCTCGATTGAAAGCAGTGATCCTGCGGATGAAAAATACATTCCAGAAGAGGAGACGCAAACCAGCGAGTCAGAATACGATGACACATCGGACATACACTTGTCTACCTTCATGGCGGGTACTTCAGATGCACGGACGGACAAGAAGTACTAAGAGGGCCAGATGCCGAGCAATGGAAAGAAGCCATGAATAGTGAGTACATTTTTGAAGTGAAAACTTCTTTAGGCGCGTTGAGCACTTTTTGGATGAGGAAAAATCCTTGATTTCGCGTCATCGTCAAATCGTACCGTCACGCTTTTTTATATGATTGTGAAATTGGACTTTACTACAAACAGGTGCGGTCCCGAGTTCGAGTCCCGGCCGTAGTGAAAGAACAATCAATATCTAAATTTTACTATTTTGTTCCTTTATAAACTAATTGTTCTTGTGAAATATGATTCAAATAAATAACGAAGTGTTTGTATGAGCGCCTGCAGAATTTCAACAGGTAGAAACACAAACACAACCTTAGCATACGAAATTAATTTAGATAAATCCGTCCCTATTTAGAGTCCCGAGTCTACCACTATTAATATGTAGGAATATTTGTAACGATATGTTTCAAGTTCTAGAAAAAGGCGCTGTTGTTTACAATGAGCAGTATTATGGGTTTTTCGGGGGTAAAAAAACGATCGAGCTTGGTTTCATAACTATTTTGAAATAACGAAAAAGGCGCCATCTGGTTAGTGCCCGAAAAAGCCAGTTTCTTTTTCTGGTCAACAGATGCTTCTATACCGAAATTTAGATTTAATTCAAGAGTAAGGTGAACAATACCCAGCCAAGTGTGAGTCAGGCTCGCGCACGAAGGGTTCCAAACCATCGGACAAGATTTGTATGTCAGACAAAATAATAAAACAAAAACAAAAACTAACTAAGCCGATATCACGCTAACCGAGCCATTCCATGCGCGTAAAAAGCTGCGAAATTTACGATTAAGTGCAATAACTATTATCAAAGGGCAGAGGTGGTTTAAAAAGGCCGGCAGTATTTTTTTTTTTCATAAAGAAACCTCAAAATAACTTTATTATTTTTACTGGCAACAATATGATGACACTTGTAAAAAAGATTTGGGCTAGGGCTAGCGCATACACGGACATACAACTTTTGCATCGGATAAACTGTTTTGTCTACTTGATCGATAGTTGTCCAACTTTTGAATCACGCACGAGATACAGCTTTTATTACAGCAGAATAACCACAGCCTTTTGAAGTTTTTGTCGAGCATAAATTATGTGCACTTTTGTATGTAAACATAATAATATGATACTAACAAAATAGTTTTTCAACTATTTGTTGTGTGTTTTGATGTCTGGTGGGCGACTATTTTGTACGGTACGGTCATGTCATCGGTACGATGCCTAACCCTTGTGCACTTGGATGTGGGGTAACAGGTCAGTTATTCATTCCATAGTTATTTTTCAATCAATCAAGTAAGGTCCCTATGCGCCTTTTCATACATAAGGTAACACATTTCTGTTGCTTTTAAAGTGCCTTTTATGGATTATATGCAGCGAATAAAATAGATGGCGTAGTATTATATAGAAAAAACTGTAGATTTGGAGGTCAGAACTAAAAATTGTGACGATATGGACAAAACTGTAAATCTACAGTTTAAACCTTAGAGTGTGCTACACTGAGTGTTATAGCGACGAGTGTGAATAATTACCAGCAGAGTAAGATGGAATGAATGAACAATGCTTGACTGACGAAAACTTACCTACAATGTACGACCACTATGAGCATGACTACACATAATAACCACAAAAAACAATCCGAAATGATAAAAATGTATTACAATGGAAACTTCAAGTTGCCATGTATACACATATACGAAATTTCAGCAAAGTTTATGATTAATACGGGCTGATTAAATTCCACGCCTTAACCGACAGGGCGTGGAATCTTGGTAGGGTTGGTTTTCACCAGGAGCACTGACCTTTGACGCCGTGGACCGGAATTCGAAAGCTCAATTCGAGGCGGGAACACGGGATGAGGAGCACAAGGGTGGGGGGAGAGGAGTCGAATCTTACTCTCGTCGTAGCCCGATGCTGTCGCCGTCGTGTTGCTTGCCGAAACGAAGCTCGCTGTCCGAATGCGACGAATTGATCCCCGAATCACTTCGTCCCTTCACAACACGAAGCACTCACTCCGATGACGTGAATCTACTTATTTCCCGACGATTGGACGATTGTTCCGTGATGATTATTACAAATTAACACTCCGACCGATTTAAGGGTGTTCTGAGCGACTACCTCCTAGTGTGGGGGTGCTGAAGTGATGCAGAAGGATACGTCCGCCTGCATAACTTCTGCTTCCTCCTGGTGCACCCTGGTAACAGCGGCTAGTGACTGGTCCCCGGACCTCTTACTAGCCGATGGCTAAAAGTAGCTCCGGTTCTGTCGGTTAAAGTGGGTGTACCCGGCAGACTACCTACACTCACCTGCGTCTTGTGGTCTGCGCAGTTGACCACCGTAGGCCAGGATGAAGGGGTCCTGGGGGGTTGAGCCGAGCGTTGCTGTGGATTTAGCTTCGTAAGGCAACACGCCCTCTTTGGCCTGGATTTCAGGCAAAACGGTAGCCTCGCCCGTAGCCGCGGGTTGGGGTAACGGCCAAGTGTCCCGTCAAAGGGCCACGGCTAGGGGTGTAGGGTCCGCTAAGGCGTCAGTCATAGCGGAGGGATGGGTCATGCTGACGGGGTAAGCTTCGGTGACTACGGCGGTGGGACCATGTCGCTGACACCTTGGTTCCCATCGTCCACAGAAGCGAGCTCCCGATGTCGCGCCAAGTACCAGCCCTATGCTCCTATATCTACTCGGTCCTCAGTACTCCCAATTATTTATTTATGCGGGCTCCGTGGAGGGTGGGAAATCGAGTAGACGAATCTCTATACATTTGGCCATAGATCGTGTCAGGTCAAAAAACTCATCTGGAACGCTTCCAGCGGTGAAAACCGCAAGCGTCTCCAAACAGATGCGAGAATCTGCCTCGGCAGATCCTCAAGCCTCAACTGGGCGCACTGCCACCATCAGTGACCTACCGGTGCAAACCGGTAGTGATTCCACTGTGGAGGTTAGCTGCAAAAAGCCCGAAAGTGAGTCGAGAGGCAGGGCCACGGGGCAACCCGGTGCGCGGAGCCATTCGACAAACATCGCCGAGCATTTCGCCAGCGCCTGGACGACGGTTGGTCGAAAGGGTAAACCACCCAAGCAATCTTTGCAAGGGAAGGGCCCATCGACTAAACGTCCAGATACGGTGCAAACCGGACCAGGGCGTAAGGCGAATCGTCGGTGGAAGAAAAAACAGCGTTTGGCTGCCACATCGGCCGCTGCCGGCGTAGATGGGGTTCCATCTGCCACGGTGACGACCGATGGCGGTCCCGCTGTTAATACAGCTGGAGCTGCGGGTAAGGTGACCGGCTCCCGTGGTGTCAAAGGGGCAACCCTAGACTCAAACGGGGCTAAACCTACCGTAGCGTTCTCTGGTGGTCCAACTTCTAACAAGAAGTTGAAATCTGCCAAGAGATCCGGCAAAAACGAGCGCGCGGCTGCTAAGAGGGCTCGACTAGAGGATAGTATTTCTCCTCGAGTGGAGCCTAAAAAGCAGTGCACGGAAGCGCGCAGAGCTGGGGTCACCTATGCTCAGAAGGTGAAATCTGACCAGTACATCGCCGTAACTGACGTCGCTACTGGTCATATTTCACAGGATCTGTCAACGCTCATCCTCAACGAGATTGATGACAAAATCTTGAGGGAAGCGTTGGCGGATCCGAGCAAGGAAAACCCCAAATTCGGTGGCAAGCCTCGTTACGAGGACGGCCACCTTAAACTGTTCGTGGAGGACGAGTACTCCCTGAACTGGCTGCGGGAGTGTGTCTCCGGTGTGTCTACACCATCCAACGTACAGTTGGTGGTGAAACGCCAATCGGAGATGGTCCGCAGGGTTCGATGTGGGGTGCTCATACCCAACGAACGAGGCAAGTGGAAGTCTGCGCCCGACGTCGGCGTAGTCCTCCACTTTATGAACAAGTGGGCACAGGTTGACCGATGGCTCCTCCAGAAAGTGGATGAGCAGCAGGACAACCTGTTTCTCATCACAGACGTCCCTGAAGATGTGGTGCCGACCCTGCTGGGAAGGGGCAGACAGCTCCTTTTTGGTAGTGGTTCGGTCTACCTCAAATTTCAGGGACCCGGTGGGAAATTTGTGAAGGAACCACCGGTGGTAGCGCAGACCAGCTCTAAGCTGGTCATCACTGGGGTTTCTTCAAGAACAGCCAAGCCCCAGAGTTCCACTCCAGAGCGGCAGCAAACAGGCCCCGATGCAGTCGGGGAAAGTTCTGCTGCTCAACCGCAGGACGAGCACGCGCACTGGGAGGCCATGCTGCTTGGTGAAGGCGATGAGCCAGAACCAGCAGTGGTGCCCTCTGAGGGCGAGGAGCTGTCCATGCGGCTGGAGGAGGAACTCGTCTTGGAGGTGGAGGAGGGGTTGACCAAAAATGGCGTCCCTCTCCCGCGATTGTAAAATCCTCCAAGCCAACCTCCAACACAGCCAAACTGCAACGGCCCAGTTAAGACGCTGGTTGGGGGCAAACAGCACTGCCGTGGCTCTGATCCAGGAGCCGTGGATCAACCGCGGTAGCATTCGAGGGCTCGCCAATTTGAGAGGTAAGCTTTTCGGTACAACTGATCACGATAACCCTAGAACGTGCATCATAACTACTAACAACATCTCAGCACAGCCATTAACAGAGTTCTGTTCCAGGGACCTGTGTGCCATAAGGCTGCAACTGCCCGACACAGCTAGGTGCCGCGAGCTCGTGGTGGCCTCCGCCTACATGCCTGCGGAGGACAACCCGCCTCCACACGACCTGTGCCGGCTGGTGGACCACTGCGAGAAGTCGGGCCTCCAGCTCATCGTTGGGGCCGACTCGAACGCGCATCACCCACTGTGGGGCATGCCAGATATGAACAGCAGAGGTAAGACACTTGTTGAATACCTATTTACTACAAACCTCAATGTGCTTAACATAGGTTCTGAACCAACTTTTGTTACCAAGCGGAGCAGAACTATCGTTGATATTACCCTGGCAACGGCGGACATATCCGACGACGTTGGGGGCTGGCATGTGTCCAACGAGGCGTCATGCTCTGATCATCGATGGATACGCTTCGAGATCAACGCAGCGTTCTCCCCAACTGTCCCTAAGAGAAACCCACGCAAGACTGACAGAACCAGGTACAGAGCTATCCTAGGTGAAAGACTTGCTTGGGCTGAGACTCTACCAGATCCGGAGGGACCCGAACAAATCGAACAACAGGTAACAGATTTTACAAATACTTCAATAGACTGCTACCATTCAACTTGCCCGCTTAGCACACCAGCGCCTACCAACATCAAGGGGCAGCCTTGGTGGGGTCCTGATCTAGATAGGATGCGTGCTAAGATCAGAAGACTGCTAAACAGGGCGATGAACACCAGTGCTGATGAGGATTGGGACAACTATAAAGATGCCAAATCCAAGTACAAGAAACGACTACGGTTCAAAAGCAGCAACTCATGGAGGAAATTCTGCAGCGACATTGAAACCGTTGATCAAGCAAATCGGGTAAGGCAAATACTAGCTCAACAAGGCAACTCCAGGCTAGGGTCGCTTAAAAAACCCGATGGAACATATACCTCTTCCACCACAGAAACACACAGTCTCTTGTTGGAAACTCACTATCCCGGAAGTAGAACTATTCAAGAGATTGTGTGGCCGGAAGAGGTTCACCATGAAGCTGTCGACCACTTAGACATAACTAATAATATTATCACTGCTGACAAGGTAAGATGGGCCATTAATAGCTTTAAACCTTTTAAATCAGCAGGACCAGATGGAATCTTCCCAGCACTTAGTGGGGTGGGGAACCCGTCATCGATATAATGGTCCGAATCATGAAAGCATGTCTTAGATTCGGATACGTTCCCAAAAGGTGGAGAGTAGTAAACGTAATTTTCATACCGAAGCCAGGAAGGAGCGACTACACTAACGCTAAATCTTTCAGGCCGATTAGTCTCACCTCGTTCTTGCTTAAAACTCTCGAACGTTTGTGCGAGAGACACCTGAGAGATGGAGCGTTAAAACATATACCCTTACACAAGAATCAGCATGCATATAGTTTGGGTAAGTCTACTGAATCGGCTCTCCATGCAGTTGTATCCACAATTGAAGAGGCGATTCAAAACAAATGCATCTGTCTTGGAACTTTTATTGATATAGAAGGTGCCTTTGACAAGACGCAGTATAGCAGTATAAGTGCATCTCTAACAAGGCATGGGGTGTCAACAGCTGTAAACAACTGGGTCACAAACATGCTTAACAAACGTATCGTGCGTCTAGCTGGAGAGTCCCTATCGGCGGAGGTAGTGCGGGGATGCCCGCAGGGAGGAGTGCTCTCCCCGCTTCTGTGGAATCTGGTCATTAACGACCTGATTACCAAGCTTAACGCTAATGGATACTACACCGTAGGATACGCCGACGATTTGGTAATCCTCATCACAGGTAAATTTGCGAGCACAGTATGCAACCTTAAACAAACAGCTCTTCGCATCGTGGAGCGCTGGTGTTTAGAATATGACCTGGCGGTTAACCCAACAAAAACGGTAATGGTCATGTTCACTAACAATAGGGCTCTTGGTAGGTATACCCTACCTAAGCTCTTTGGAACGGAACTCCAGCTAGCAACTGAGGTGAAGTACCTGGGCATAACCTTGGACAGCAAGCTCAACTGGAGTAGCCACATCGACAACAAACTAAAGAAGGCGAGTATTGCTTTCTGGCAGTGTCGGAGAATGGTGGGGAAAAAGTGGGGACTTTCTCCCAACATCATTCTTTGGCTGTACGTAACGGTGATCCGTCCTCTTGTCTGCTACGGAGCTGTGGTGTGGTGGACCAGGACCAAACTAACCACAATGGTAAGCAAACTCCAAAGCTTCCAAAGGCTGGCCTGCATGGCTATCACAGGTAGTATGAGAACTACTCCAACAGCAGCAATGGAGGCCATGCTGTGTCTTCCGCCACTCCAGCTATATATTAAGCAGGAGGCCGCGTCATCTGCGGTGAGACTCAACACCTTAGGACTTTGGAGGAAAAACAGGACCTCACACACCGCCATCCTAGGGGAAGTTTACAAAAAATTTCCCATCTCTATGGCTTGCAGTGACAGAATCCCTAAACAATTTGTTTTTGACAAAAAATACAATATACAGTTACATGAAGACCATCGGGTTGAGGGGCTCGACGTTAAAGAGCTCAGAATTTTTACCGATGGTTCAAAAACTGAAGCAGGCACTGGTTCAGGCACCTTCTCGGAGGACCTAAACATCAAGATGGCCATTCCACTGGGTGCCCATAATACTGTCTTTCAAGCTGAATGCATGGGCATCATCTCGGCCGCTAATGCCATATCATCGAGAAAGGTAAGAGATTCCTCCATTCGAATCCTCTCGGATAGCATGGCCGTCCTACAAGCCCTAAATAGCAACACTATTAACTCAGGGCTAATCTGCGAGTGTCACAAACGACTAATGGAGGTATGTCAACACAACCGCGTAATCCTTCAATGGATAAAAGGACACAGCGGATCAAGAGGTAACGATGCAGCGGATGAGTTGGCGCGTAAAGGATCTAGCTTGACAGCGTATGGTCCCGAACCTATCATCCCTCTTCCCTTCAAGATGGTACGCTCATTTCTGAGAGAGTCGACCAGGAATGATCATGCCACTCTTTGGACAAACCATGAGGAGTGCAGGCAGGCTAAGCTGGCCTTGCCGTCCCCTAGCGCTAGGCTGGCTAAGACCTTGCTTCGACTTAGTAGGCCGCGCATGCGACTGGTAACTGCAGCACTTACTGGCCATGGTTTCTTTAACAAACATCTATATGTCCTAGGTGTTACCGACAGCCCCCTTTGCAGAGCCTGCTTGGAGGCAGAAGAAACGGCTGCTCACGTCCTCATGGAGTGCACAGGAGTAGCGGACTACAGGGCTAAACACCTCGGTCAATCGAGGGACCTTCCAGGGATAGTCGGTAACGTAAAGGGCCTACTGGCGTTCCTGGAGGAGTTGGGTTGGCTCGAATGATGTCGCATTCCCACCCACACGCAAAATAGGCGCTTTCGTCGTCGAGTTGCGGAAACCAGCCCGTCTTACAATTGACAATTGACATTGACACTCCGACCAGGCCCGACACCTGTGTTAGACAATTATTACTAATAAAAATACAGCCAAGGCCCGAATGCCATGTGCAAAAAAGTAACCTCTAACTCGTCATCACGTTTCTATACAAGTGACAGCTGCTAGTTCCGTTCCGATCACTCGCGGTCCGAGTCGCGCAACGAAAAAAGGTGCGTTCCGAAGCATAAATATTAAACACGGGCCCAACCCGATCTTTTGATAAGCCCCAAAAAAAACGAGCAGTATTTCCAAAACTATAAAGGTTCGAACCCTTCGAAGCCATAAGTACTCACGCCAGCCTATTAGATCAACTAGGCGCGAACATTGATATAAAAATGCACACGTTGATTACAGATGCGAATTCTATACCTATCATCTGTAACCACCACGATGTGAACAACGCGTAAAAATACCAACGGATTTATACACAGGGAACTGTATATTCAGTTATATACAGTTCTGTGAAGGATTGATGATGCCGAGTGCTTTAGTGAGATGTGAGAACGGCTATGCTAGAACACTTATTAGACATTTTTTATTATGAAAAAATACCGCTTATTTCGAAAGTAAAGTAAAACAAATTCCAAATTCCAAAAGTCTTTATTACTGTAGATATTTACATATACTTAGCAATCGTAATTTTTTGCCACTTCTCTACATTGGACCACTGTGGTAGAAGAAGGGCGAAGAAACCCGCACAGATTGATTTTTAGATCTCCTTTAAAATTGGTTGTGCTTAACTAATAAAATTTTATAATATCATTATATCATAATTAATAAGCAGGAATAAATAATTACAAAATTATTAACAGCAAGGTCTGTGTTGAGCCAGATTAACTCCATACTGTCCCATCATTTAAGTAATCTTGAACATTGTAATATCCCTTTTTCGACAAAGTCGCTTTAACATGGTTTTTAAATTGCTCAAATGGCAATTTCAAGACCTCCAGAGGTATCTTGTGTTATTGTTTATATTGTATTAGAGAATGCATTGACCCTTGAAAGAATTGCTAATCTTCGCGAGTCTAAACCGGGGCGCAAGTAGTCTGTGACTATTTCTTAGGTTAATATTACAGCTATCGCTAAGTTTGGAAAATGTTGTAAGGTTCTTGCGTACATACAATATGTTTTCGAAAATAAATTGACTAGCTACAGTTAGTATGCCAATTTCTTTAAAAAGCTCGCTTAATGAGTCTGTGCGTTTTAAATTATAAATTGCTCCAATAGCTCTTTTCTGTGTAAAATAAAAATAGTTTGAATATCCGCTGCTTCCCCCACAACAAGATACCATAGGACATGACACTATGAAAGTAACTAAAATATACTAGCCTAGATGTAGCCACATCCGTTTTTTGTCTGATGTTCCTAACAGCGTAAGCCGCAGAACTTAATTTACCAGCTAATTTATCTATGTAGGGTCCCCATTGCAATTTGCTATCAATGTTAATTCCAAGAAACTTCGTGTCATTGACTAATTCTAACGTGCTGCTGTCTAACACCGAACTGGTCTCCACTTGCCTGACATTTGGATGTGAGAATTTGATACATTTGGTTTTACCAGCATTTAACAATAAATTATTAACTGTGAACCAATTTAAGGTTAAAGACAATACTCCATTAACATCATCAAAATCTTCTTTTTGTCTTTCAATTTGAAGACCAGTGAAGTGTCATCAGCAAACAACACTATGTCAGTCAATTTCTCCACCATGAAAAGCAGATAAGAAAGGGCCTAATATGGAACCTTGTGGAACGCCAATTAACATCACATCCGAACACGAAACGAAGACCCAATTTTCATCAGACCCTACAGACATCCCCAGGTTATAAATCAGGAAATAAATAAACTGGTAGAAAAAAATGCTAAAAGACGACATTATCCAGAAATCATCCTTGGAGTGCCCGGTACACTTAATCCCCTAAAAACCTGACGCATCGAATAAAAATAAACATCGACTGGTAGTGGATTATAGAAAGCTGAACGAATTAACAGTTGACGACAAATATCCCTAGCCGAACATAACCGACCTTTTTGAAAAATTGGGCAGAAGCTGTAACTTTACCATCCTTGATCTGGCAATCAGGTATCACCAAGTAGAAATGGCTAAAGAAGATCAACAGAAGACAGCCTTTACTACTCAGACAGGTCACTTCGAGTTTAGACGGAAGCCCTTCGGATTAAATACGGCATCAGCTACATTTCAGCGTGCTAATGACAACGTACTGCGTGGAGGCATCCATATATTTAGATGATATAATCATCTATTTGTCAAGCTTACAAGAACACCTACAGAAGCTATGTCTAGTCTTTGACAGACTACGCAAAACTAACTTCAAGGCACAGTTAGACAAATCTGACTATCTAAGAAAGTCGGATTTGGACGAAAGAAACTAAGAAAGGAGGTCCTGTACCTTGGACAAACCATCATCAGAGAAGGGTTGAAACCCAACAACGACAAGACCAAGACCATCCTTGACTACCCGTTGCCTCGAACGACAACCTAGATAAAGATTTTCCTCGGAGTTGTTGGCTATTATCGACGTTTTATCAAAAAAATTGCCAAAATCTTTGATAAAATGTCCCAAAAGAGCCCATGACATCTAGACTAAAGAAAAAACGCGCTATGCCCATCAGCGATGAAAAATACATTGAAGTTTTTCAGAAATGCAAGGAGATTTTGGTTAATGCACCTATAGTGCAATATCCAGACCCCAATAAACCATTAATCTTGACTACATATTCCTCTGACTTTGCAGTCGGCGCAATAATACGCCAGGGACCAGTTGGATCAGATCTTCCTGGTCGGGCGTTGTGGTTCTGATTCTTTGATATATTGGTTTCCCTGCCTGGCCGTGTGCGCCTACGGTGGCGCTAGTGTACGCATGACCGGACACCCTCTCTCGGTCGCCGGACTCGGAACGCGATTGATTGCGGTCCCGGAAAATAATTCAAATTAATCGGTTTTAATGACTCTCGGACTCTGTGCTTCTGTTACAACAATTGTGCAGTGTGTATGCAACTCTCAGTGCAAGGATTGCACTGAGGATCGGCGGTTTGTGGCCCTTGGAGGGTCGCAGGTCACAGTCCACGCGGCGCCAGCACGTGGTGTCGAGGACATTTTGCTTCGCGAGGAACGGCGGATACTAATTAAAGGCGGCAGAATATCGTGGCTAAGGTAAGGTTCCAATCCAGCATTGATCAGATCAACAACGCCTGACAATTGACATAGAACAAAACCAAAAACGGGCTCCACTGGGTTGTCGAAGGCTTTGCGCGAGCACTTCCAGTAGCCCATTCGAGCAGAACCCTAAATGACGATGAAACCCGGTACAGAACTACTGAATTAGAATTACTCGCCATAGTCTGGGCCGTAAAACACTTCAGGCCTATCTATACGGAAAGAATTTCATTGTAGTTACTGACCATAAACCTCTACAATGGCTAAAATCACTCACCAATAGCAGGCTTACCCGTTGGAGCTTACGACTTGCCCAATACGATTTTGAAACGGTATACATAAAAGGAAAATTAAATTCCAACGCAGACACCTTGTCACGCATCAGGATCAACGCGTCAGACGACAACATTTCTACTAAAGGCAACGTGGACGAAGAAGAAGACAGAGAAAAGGCGATAAGAAGACTAACAACGTAAATAGTGGAAATGGGAAAGCTTCAAGAAAAAACGCTGATACAAGCCCCGGAAAAACCCATAACAATTTCCGAATCGAGTCCTGAACTTCCTATGACGATAGCTTCAGATACAGATAGAACACTTTGGTTAGCATGAAGTTTCTCATATTCCATACCAAGCCCATCCAGTGGTACTATCACAGTATCTGAGAAACCCTCAGAAACAGAAACCGCTCTCTTTGCCGAGGATACGGAATCGGAAGGAATCCCTATCCTGCAAGAAGCTGTCGACACCAAGCCCAATGAAATATTAGTATTCACATGGTTGATAGATAAACTCTAAGTAAAAGACATATCTAGAAAGAAACAGAGAATCTTAGAAGTCCACCTGCCAACGAACCGACGCGACGTATAATCCGAACTCTATGGGTCTTATAGAGAGATTTCAATCTATAGTATCCACTCCACCACAGGTTTACTACTAGGACACGCCGATTCAGAACACGCTTTTGACGCTAATTTTGACAAAAAATATTTTATTTTATTTTATTTTATTGTATTAGGAGAACAAACAGTTTTACACACTCTATTAATAAACTTATATAATAACTTATAAACATTAATGTGTTCTCGCATGTATGTATGTAGAAGCTAAAAAAAAAAAAAAACTGCCTGCTTGCGGTTAAACAGAGAAAAAATTAAAAATATAGTTCTGTCTGGATAACAACATTAGAATGTATAACTTATATATAATTGACAAGATTTATAAATTTAATCATAATAATTAACAAGAGATTATAGGTACAAAAAGACAGAACTGTAAGTTAAAGGAAAAAACATAATGCACAAAAGAAAATAATTAAAAATTAGGTACAAATAGTATTACCTAATAACAACTTAATTAGTTTAAGATGCTAACGCAGTAAACCAGCGCTTTGTCAGGAGTTTCTTAACACTTTGCGGTTTTGAGTTGAATAAGTCAAGGTCGGGGATATCGACCAAACCGTTAAATGTAGCTACCGCTCTACTGAAAAAGGAGTTTTGTCTATAATTTGTGAAACTGAAAGGTATGTCTAGATCAATAGGATGTCTATTAGTTCTATTGGGGACTTTAATTTTGATGTGTTCAAGAAGCTGCGGAGAGTCAATTTCTCCTTGTGCAATTTTGCAAAGGAGTACAACGTCAGCAATTCGTCGTCTCTCTTGTAGGGGGAGTGTATGGTGTCTTTTACATATAGCTGAATAGTCCGAGTCAAAATTATTGCACTTAAATTGCAGATATCGCAGAAATCTACGCTGTATGGACTCAATCCTATCTATGTAAATTTCATATCGAGGGTTCCAAACCTGTGAACAATACTTCCCAGCAATTAGTTAAAGATCACACTAAACACACAAAATACCTTTATAACCATCTAGCAGAACAGACCGCAAAGAAAAAGCAAAAAAATATTAGAAAAGGAGGAGGTGAAACAGAATTTTCAATAGAACCCGGTGATTCAATTTACGCAAAAGGTACAAACAAGCGACTAAGTAAGGACGAACCCCGATAATAACAAGCTATAGTTACAGGAGAAACCGATAGAAATATGGTCCCTATTCGAGTTGGTAACCGTGACACAAAAGTACGAGTTAAGAATGTAAAACGTCCATTGCAGGCACCTGCTCATCCTGACAGTGGCCATGGTGTTATATATATATATTTCTTATGAAAAGCCATTTTTTTATTGTTAAGTTAATTGTGAATATTTTTATAAAATATTATAATTAAGTTTTTGTCTTATTTTGTTTACTGTATTAAAAGAAAGTTACAAGTGACATGAACTATTTTACCGTTCCAAATTTCATTTACACGGCTCCATAAAATTCGGTTGTGTGAGTTGACTTGTTTACTCGTGAAGGGGTGCGCAAAAAAAAGTTCACGCTCCTGCCTATAGCTTGTCAATTTCGTACGTAGCACTCCCATGGTCTGCGGGCGACGGGACGAAAGATGCGGGGGCGGGAAAGAAGAGCGCGGGCGGCAGGGCCGCGTAGTAGGAACCGCCGCAGGCCCTGCATCTTTCGTCCGCCGTCGCCCACAGACCATGGGAGTGCTACGTACGAATTTGACAAGCTGTAGTAGTGATGCGGCACGGGCTGGGCAACCGAATCTTCAGGTGTTTAGCGATTATTGGACGTAGCGCAGGTGCGAGCTAGATTGCGCTTTATTGCCGCACAGCGACAATAACTATTTATTTAAGTGTATTTGTGGATTTTCTTTCTCTACGTAGTACTATTAGGTATTCTGTGCGCCGGGAGATGAATAAAAGGCTTGGAATACGCACAATTACTATATCTAGTTTAATTATAATAATATCTTAACTTTTAAATAAAACAGTGCGTTGTACTTATCGCATACCTACCTATTGCATAGGTACACGATATGATTTAAGTGTGACGGCTGATAAGTTCGAGCAACAATACGGTGGATACGTGAGAAAACAAATCAGCCGCAGTATTTACAGTTTTCTTCAGGCCTAGAAATGCACTTTCTGTATATAGCCCCGCCCCGTTCTAAAGCAAAGCTGAGCGTCATTCACTCGAAAATAGCCGCCCAGCTGTGCACCAAGCAAACCCTTAAATACTTTCGACACTAAGTTGGCTAACGTAATTGATCCATAGTTATTCATATCAGATTTGTCCCCTGTTCTATTTTTTACTATAATCATAACCGTCATAGGTAAGAGAAATTGCGATGGAAGATAAATGTCTTCCATCGCAATGAGGGTTTTTTGACTTTGTACTATCTGACAGCTGTTTAGACCTGACGCCTACGAGGCGCCGCCTGGTGGCAGAAAAAGTATCGAAAACCCTCATTTCTTACACTCTACTTGTTTAGTCTTCTATGACGTAATCCATTGTCTGTTTTAATTTATAATCCTAATGTCACACTCACTACTACTAAATTATTTTGTCGCTGAAACTTTTTTGTCGCTAGGCTTAGACTAAAATCCAAATATTGGTACGACAATTGGCAACACTAGTGGATTGGATCGTTCCCTTCCTCTGTATCATATCATGTATCGTGCAGCATCGGCCCTCGCCCCGACCGACCAACCCGGCGGCCCACACACCCCCGGAAAACAAACTCAAACTCAACTGTGGGAAGGTCAGCAATCACAGATACGGCTTTTTTTTTTTCATCATGTTGACAAGTAAAACGTCAAAAGTTTCGCATTTCGTTCAAATAGTTCAACTAATGTCAGTCAACCAACTATCACATTATCATTTTTTGTCAGGAAAACGTCGACGTGTGAGCTGCGTTTTCCTGTAAATAAACAAAAAGTATAGTAATTTGTAAAGAAAAATTGATAATATATCGTCACAAAAATGAGGATCACTAACGTAAGGCGCGGACGGATCGTGCGCATGGTTTCTATTTGTGCTGTTTTGTTAGTTTTGATTTACGCTCTCTCGAAGTGGTCCAGGGAGAATGTTGGAGTATCCTATCCTGACACGCTTGATGTGGTGGAAACAGGCGCGTATGTATCGCACAGGGATGAGTATCCTGTGTTATTGACCGGTAAGTTTTGCGACAGAGAGGAATTTTTCTGTTACAGTTTACAGTTATTGCATTACTTTGCGCCCGCGTCACTATACCGGACTACACCGGCGCGCGTGTGTGCACTTGTTAGTTTCTTTAGTCATTGTGTATACAAATGTTATCAGCACTGAAATTTTATTTTCTCTCTTATCATCATACAAGTAGATTTCGTATTAGTAGTTTTTTCTCATATGGTATGTTTCCAATACTTCCAATCTTCATGAGAGAAGTTGTTTCGGTTACATATATCTAACTAACAGTAGTAGAAATACAAATTATTGCGAAAATACCAATTTGAAGTTTTAACTCAATTCCAGAAATAGGAAACTTTGAACCAAAACCGCTAAAGGTATCAAATGGTAATGGAGAAGGAGGAAGAGCATATCACATGCAGCCAGACAGAGCAAATGACATTGCCGAGTCAGAAAGTGAATATGGAATGAACATTGCCGCATCTGATGATATTGCAATGAACAGGTCAGGAAATACTTAATGTTACCAAAATGAAGGCAAACTTACAATATATAAAATATAGGTGCTTTAGCAAGATTTGCATGGATAACAATATCTATATCTGCTGCCTTTTTTACATAGTCATTATGTATTTATATTATGTTTTAATTATTCTAGTTGCATATACTTCTGTTTTCTAACTGGGGCCCAATTCTGTACTGGAGAATGCATTGCAATAGCATTGCTACCACTCCGAAGCGCACTAAACACCGCATTTGACATTCAGTCTCGAAACAAAATAGGTGCCACCAACAAGTCGAAACATAGCATTCCGCTCCACTCCAAGCAGTCACTGGGGATTGCATTGCAATCATGATGCAATCCCCAGTACAGAATTGGGCCCCTGAATCAATGCATCTGTTAATTGTTTACATTACACACAAGACAACCTGTAAAATAGTAAAACAAAACAAGTATGAAGTACAAATACAAATGTGTCATGTTATAATAAATATAAACTATTTTAGAACTATTCTGGACACAAGGATGGATGAATGCAAGTACTGGCGGTACCCGGTGAAACTGCCAACTACTTCTGTGATAATAGTGTTTCACAATGAGGGCTTCTCAGTTTTGATGAGGACAGTACATTCAGTGGTCGACAGATCACCACCATCAATGCTGCATGAAGTTGTATTGGTAAGACTTAAAACTTATGGCCCCCCTGTACAAAGAATCAATGTTACATACATATTTATAAACATCCTAGATTCTAGGACAACCTTTTTACCCATAGCTGTAATTCCAAAACTTCTTGTTTGAGCTATGAAAGAAATCCCTAAAAAGTTCATTACCACAGAAACATCTGGGTTTAAAAACTCAGCATTCTTAATTCAATATTTGTCTTGAATTCTGCTGTTCAATGCTGATGATATAGGGTATTGCTTTACTGTTTACTCAGCTGGTTTGATGAAGTTTAGAATATTACCAAAGACCAATATGCTGAATTATTATTGGTCCAAAAATTCAAAATGTTTTAAACAAGTGTTTTTTTGTTCAGCCCAGTTTTTTTGTAGTTTCAGGTAAACATTTGAACATCATACAGGCTTATGAGGAAAACAATTTATTACATGTTTACTTCATGTTTTGACTTTCTAGCACTGTCAAAAACTATGATCTTTTTGTGCAAACAATACCAAAAATATCTCCACTTCTCTAGCTATTCAAAAGGTACTAAAAAAAATGTCTAATATTCTTGGAAACCTTCATTACTAGCTGCGGCGATAGGCTAGCCCCCTGTCCTGCAAAGTAGAGTATTGAGTAACTGGCTAAAAGTGGGCACAATTGTGCCTCTGCCACCCCGTTGTTGTGTTTCATATTTTTTTATTTCAAAATAAATATTTTACAAGTTGCATTAATGGAATTTTTTTGACAAAGGTGAGCTTATCCCTAAAAAGAGACTTCTTCCAGCAAACCAAGACATTAAAGGAAATATTATAAAAGGTAGGTAGGCAGTGCACAATAACTAGTTTAAATAAAATGCCAAAGAATAAATTAAATACTTATAAAATAAAGACAGTGACGACTAAATAAGTACCAAAATGTACTATATACATTTATAGATACATACATACAATAACTTTTACGAAAGAGAGAGGTAGTGCTCTTCAATACGTTTATTAAAAGAGAAAAATTGGGACTGTCTCATGGTGCAAGGAAATGCGTTCCAAAGTAGGACCGTCCGTACCCTGAAAGAGTGTTTATATACAGCATTGTTATGCCGCGGAGTGGCTAAAAGTGAGACAGTGTGAGATCTCCGGTGCCATCTCCCTAAAAGAGATACTCAAAACGGTCTCGAAGGTAGTTGGGGTAGCTCAAATTTTAAGATAATAAAGAATGTGGGAGTCTCGGCGACGATGAATCGGAAGCCACCCCAACTCTGCGATATTTAGAAACATTGTTGGATTTTGCGAAGTCCGAAGATAAACCGAATCCCGAGGTTCTGAAGTTGCTCGAGTTTATTCAGTTTCTCTTCGTTCGCATTCGCCCAGACAACATCGGCAACTTTGTCACACCATTGATCATGGATTGTCTTAAGTAGGTACGTGGCTATAAAAAAATAGGATCGTCAAAATCAAGATGATTTATTTTAATATTTATAAATAAGTAGAAGAAAGGAACTGTCATTTCTCGAATTCGTAACAATTTTAAATGTAGGTAAATCCTTATCATAATTATTTCTAGCTAATTTATTTAAAATAAAGAAGTTTATACTCGGGTATGGTTGACTGATTTAAACCTAGAAGACTGATAATAATTCATAAAAAACACCTACTAAAAATAATTTATATTAATATTGACCTCTTGGCGGAACATGTTCATGTTCTCATAAAATCTATTGTAGTTCATTTGTTGCTGCAGAGGCAACAGAACTACACATTCTGTGAAAATTTGAACCATCTACCTAATACGGTTCCTCAGATAGAGCCCGGTAATGGATAGACTGACAGGCGGACAGCAGAGGCTTAGTAATAGGGTCCCCCTTCGGTATTCATATTCATCAGCACGCGAACGGTTCATAGTCACAAGTTTCCGACTCGCAAGTATCGACGGCCTTCTACCCACGGCGAGGATGAACCTCTCGTTTAAACTGAACCTCGCCCCGTGCCTCATAAAGAGTTGCAGCGGGATGAATAAATAAATGTATTCCATTTATATCCCCACCGCGGCGCACAGGCCTTTACGCGGATACGAGTAAGATTTAGCCATACTCCACCACGCTGGCTCAGTGCGGGCTGGTGCGAAATCAAAATGATTATTTAAAAATAAACGTTAATTATTTCTTTAAAAATGACGTAATTAAAAAAAAATCAAAAATCTGTATTGTAATTTTAACACCTAGTGTTCATATTCTAGAGCATCAATCAAAATTAAAACTGTTTAAACGGTAAATAAAAACTCCCTTTAACACCAACTATTATTTGTCTGTTTTCAATATTAACAAACAGCTGCTGTTATCTAAAATAACTAAAGGGGTGTTTGATATGATAAGGAGTTACCTACATTTAAAATTGTTACGAATTTCAAATTACAGTTGCTTTCGTCTACTTCTGTCTTTAAGTATAAATATTTTAAAAAACATTTTCATTTTGACGATCCAATTTTTTGTAGCTTAAGAAGACAATCTATGTTCAATGGTGTGACAAAGTGGGAACGTAAAAGTGCTAGTTTGTAACAGTGTTACAAACTGGCACTATTTTCTTCCCAGTTTGTAACACTGTTACTCAAGGGTGTGACAAAATGGGAATCACATTCTATTTTCATTCCAAGTTGGTAACAATGTTACAAACTGGGTTTATTTTTTCCCAGTTTGTAACAGTGTTACCAAGATGGGTGTGACAACCTGGGAACACATGTTATAAGTTACAGGAATAATTGGTTTCTGTAATAAGGAAAGAGAGTGCTTGATTCCAATAATCATTGCTTGCGATTTTATCGGGTTACAGGAACAATATTTTCATTTTCATACATATAATAATAATGAAGCCTTTTATTTCTGAGATTACATTTATGTTGATTGTTTAAATTATGCCTCTGATCTCAGTTGTCTGACGACCACTGAGGCCTTCTCCAATTGTTTCGACTGTTTGCGGCAGTGAAGCATATGACCGGACCGGATTCGCAAAACGATGTCTATTAGTTTTGATCTGCCCCTGATGACTATGTTCCTGACTTTGTGATTAAGTTTAATTCCCAGCATGCTCCTTTCCATTGCTTTCTGGCATCTTGCCAGTTTGAATTTATTTTGCTTAGTTAAAGCCCAGCCATATGTAATGCATTTTCACTTCTTAAGTGTTCTTACTTACTTACTACTTATTACATAACACAACATAAACAAAAACATTTATTTCACACTGATAATAATTATACAAGAATTATTAATTAAAAGACAAATATAATAAGACAAAATATGTATTATCTATGTAGGTTAGAATATTTTCTTTACTTTTTATTCGAAACATGACCTGCCCTGTTCCTAATACAATTTTTTATATACTTCTCAATTCACTTTTGACCATTGTGGTGGTGAGCTGCCTTCTAATTTGTTCCGATGCGTCGATAATTCTTTGCTTCAAATTTCTTCATTTGTGACAAGACAGCATGACAATCTTGGTACACAATACTCTTCATGTGGTCCCATAAGTAATAGTCCATTGGGTTGGACCTGAATCATTGCAGGCGATTGTAGTGGACCTCCTCTCCTGATTCATCTGTCGGGGTAATCTTGGACGTCTCTTAAGTAGTGAGCTGAACAGCCATCATCTTGAAACCACATGTCTCTTATCAGTGTAAGCGGTAAATCAACTAATAAATCATCTGATTCCGTCGACAAAAATGTCTAGTAATGTTCACCATTCAAATTTTGAGGAAAAAAAAACAGGTCGAATTAAATGGTTTTGCAAACAATACTAAACATACCTTGAATTGACATCGCAATTGACATTTTTGCATAGACAAGGCCATTTCTCGACCGACGTGTGGTGCAAAAGTCTACATTAAAAGCCAAGTCGCGATGAAAGAAAATGTTAACTCTGGGTGGTAGGTATGTACGGTACACACAGCACAAGTGACGAAAGTGCACTTGTTTGTTTTTGCAGTATTTAATTGATTGAATTATTTTCTTTCAAACTGTTATTTTATGCATTTTTCCCACGAATTTACCTTTGTCTTGAAGTTTATTTGTGGTTAACCACAGTTGTTTCAAAGATTTGCGGTCGCTCTCTCATGGGTGCCCAAACATTATAATGTTCATAGTTCAGTCAAAAACCACATCAAACATCGCAAACACGCAGTATCTACGATTTTTTTATGTCTTATAAAAAAATCGTAGATACATGCTGTTATAGGCGCATAAAATTAGCAAAACTTGGATATAATTCATAACAGTAATTATCTTTTTCTATGGTGTAAAGTATTGTAAGTTACGGTTAAAATAAAAAGAATTAAACATTTTAAGTCTCCGCGTCAATGTACAAAAAACAAAAAATTAAACATATTTTGATTTCTAAGTACAGGCATAATAGATAACTTTAAAAAACTACCTCTATCATGATATGACGCTTGCATCCCTGTTAAAGAAATCAAAATTAAACTAAATAATCAATAGGGACTATCATTAATAAGGAAGGTTTAGTAAGTTACACATGTTCTGGCTTATCTTTGTAGAAAAAATAGATAACTGTAATTCAACCATTTAATCTGAATAGTATAATAATTGTGTTAATAAAATATAAAAAATTAAACAAATTACCTTTGAGGATTTCTAAAGTCACAAATATTGCTAATTTTTGGAAAAGCAAAATACACAACTACTTCGAAAGTGTTTAACTTATACCGTCAAAATATTATTAGTAATCTAAGAAACAAATTAAACAAAAAATATCCGAGCGTATTAATTAATTGATATTTTTCTTACTTAAGTTTTCATACGAACGTTATGTCTTGCAGAATAAGGTCGTTATTTCTTTGCGACTCAACTCTCGACCTTGCTGTGTCGCGAGTCGCGAAGATATTCTCGTTTAAAGCTCGTCAAAGCCGAAACGACGCGCTATTTTAAATATGCTTATTTGAGAAAATAAATGAAGCCCCACTTCATTTATTTTGTCAAACAAGCATATTTAAAATATATCAACTATTAAGTAGAGTAGCGCATCATTTTAGCTTAGACGAGCTCTAGTAGTCGTCTCAAGCAAGGCCAACGCAGACCGGGACGGGATGGCAAGTGATTTAAATTTTTAGTCAATACCTTCCTACCCGAAAACTATTTAATTTTCATATCGTTGAATATTAAGCTAATAATTCCAGAGTTCAAAAATAAACCCAGATGCCAATATATTTGACTGGAATATATAATATATCTACTGAGTTACCATAACTACCTTTCAAATAAAACAGCCCAAAAGGGTTTTCATGATTATTTATTTAACAAAGGATTACAAAAAAAATACAACTATATTCTCCTTATTCAGTCTGCAAGGTGAGATTCATTTACGTAAGAAATATTGAAGTTATTTATTGTCACTGGCGTTACTTTGAGCGGTTAAAAGTACATTATTACGTTTCTTCAAAAATAAACAAACTTTAACGGAATTCAACCATCATCGTTGGTAAATCAAGAAACTTCCGTTGGAAAACCTATGAAACTATTTTCTTCAATTGCAATACTTTATTTAAAAAGTAATTAATGTCATGTGTCGATTGCTGTAAAAGTTGGGCGTCGATTGTGCATGGTATATTTCTTGTTTTTTCTGAGTGAAATGCCGAAAACTATTAACAGTGGCGTAAGAAAAGTTATACACAATCTATCGAAATATTTGTGTGTAAATATTATTGTATATGTCCAAGGTATTATTATTATTTGTCGAAGATAAAATCTAAAAGATTGGACTCTATTCCTCAAAATAACATCACCAGCCTTGTTGTCAACATGACTGGTAGGTACGTCATATAGTATGTGCAATATGAATTGGCTAATTTGTAACTATTTATAAGTAAAATATTTTGTTGTATTTTAGGCATAACTATCCCGATCTTCCGTAATGAAAATACAAAAAAAGGTCAGCTGTATTTTCTACGCCTAAGAAAAATAAACCTAAAACCAAACAGAAAATCGATCTGGATGATTTTGATTTATGTGCAATTAGGCGTATAATACATGAATTTTATGGTGTCCGAAAATAAGTACCAAGTTTGGAACGGCGGCTTGCAGCTCTTAAAGAATCCATAAATTTTGTTGGTAGCAGATAATCCCTTCGTTTGCTCCTACACAAATCAGGTTATAAATATAAAAAATGTAGAAATCAAAGGACATTACTTATGGAGCGACATGATATAGTGGCATGGAGGGACAGGTACCTATATGAAATTAAAGATGTAAGGGAGAGTGGTATGCCTGTTCTATAACTTGATGAAAGTTACATTAATACTTCGCAACTTACCCAATCTAAATGAACCCACCTGTATAGTCATGGACAATGCTAGATATCATTCTAGCCAAATTAACAAACCTCCAACCTCGTTTTATAGAAGAAAAAAATTGCAGAATGGCTTACATCAAATAACATTGCCTGCCCTACCAAAGCCACCAAAAGCATGTTGTTGTTTTTGGAAAAACAAAATTAACCTGACCCAGTATACGAGATTGATAATTTAGTACAGGAGTACGTTCACAAAATACTACGACTGCCGCCATATCATTGTGACCGTAAATGTGTTAATCCGATAGAAATGATATGGCGCATAGTAGAAGGAAAGGTTGCCACAAATAATGTTGGTTTAGATAATATCACGTTCCTGCAGCTTGAACAAAACTGTTTTGAGGATACATGATACATAGATGGCTGGCTGATACATGGAATAATTGCTGTGAGCAAACAAAAAAACTAGAAGAGGAAAGAGGAAGGCAGGGGACTGGTAATTGATAGAGAAATTGAACAACTTATTATAAATTTTGGCGGCAGTGATAGTGAAATATCAGGTCTTACAACTGACAATGAGTCTGATATGTCTAGAATTGAACCGGTATAATCTGATCATGAAGATCATGAAATGTCATTTGAATCTGTAGAATATTTACATTCTGGATTTGATGACTAATGAAAAATATGAATACATAATCATAATGGTTTTATTTTCTATATTTTAACCCGACTACAGGCAGGTACTTACTTTAGTGGAAGATTATTTCATAATAATAAAAATAATAGTAGTTAATGTGACTTCAATAATGAGAGGATTTAATATACGGGTGTTTCATAATAACAAAACACACCTAATAATGTACAGTTACATACACTGCTTTATCTCTACATATAATCAGCTCTCTGTAATTGTTAATTTATAGTTATATTTAAAATGTAACTTCTAATAACTTCGATTTTAAAATAAGTTCGGCAATTAGCGAAGCCTAATTTGCATGGGTATACTATACTTAGTATTGCTATATATAAAGTTATTTAACGTCCTCAGACCAGGTTTTTCATGTTCCTGGGTGGGCTTTACACTAAAAATCTATTTTTGACGTGACAAACAGCCAAAATAAACTCAAAAAAAATTGGATAAAAGTAACTCCAGAGACAACTTTGGTAACTCTAGATACAATAAAACTGCCACGTGCTAACTTTAGTCGCACTATGATTCTTACGTTCACAATGTACTAACCCGCCACCTCTCGTCGCCACTCCATACGAATATCTTTTGTAAACAATTAAGATAATAGGTAGAAGTATCTTATTTCCCACGGATTTCTGCCCTTCTGTGTACCTATACAGGTACATAGAAGAGCATAATTCCGTAGAAGCCTGCTTAGAAGTAAGTGTTGTAGTATTCTTAATTTTAACGTGGCTCGGCCGACGGCCTCAATCATTCGCACCTCAGTTATTTGTGGTACGTTTTGCTTTAGCTTGGATCAGCCTTTAGCCTCGCATATTTCTTGCATTAGGTACTACACTATTAGCACATGTGGCTCGGCCCTCGGCTTTGCACTAATATGTTGCAAAACAGGATTTAATAATGCATGGCTCGGCCGGCCTACGGCCTCGTGTGCGTATTACATGTATACCACATGTAATGCGCATTTTCGTTTTTCTTTTCTGGGCCTGCCGAGAAGTTTTTGTTATGATTAGCTCAGCCTTCGGCCTCTCATTTTTCTATGAAATGGTGACGTGTTCATGGCACTTGACTCGCCTCTTGATGTCGTACTATTCATAGATAAAGAATGATTTGTATGAATTTTTAGCACATAGCTCGACCTACGGCATGTAATTGATAGAAAAACCAGCTGCAAGCAACTCACTGACATTTAAGAAAGTCTAAAGCCAAAATTGTACAATAAATAAGAAGAAAAAGAAATTGTGAAATTTGGTCACTCAGCAGACGTTGAATAAAGGTATGCGATCGCCACGGCAGCCTGTGGTTAGTTTACAAGCCAATCATGCCCCGTAAAGGACCAAAGTTGACACGGGCAGGAAGAAAAGGCGATAAGTTTTCGGTGGCCAAGCGCCCGAACTTCATGCTGTACTTTTTGAACAAATAACCGACAGTAACTCTGCAGACATCAGTCGCACGCAAACAGTTTGGGACAGTTGGAAAACTATTTTTGTTAAATGTTTGAAAAAAATAAGTAGTAAGGTTTTAAAGCTCTAAGTAGCTGTAAATTAATGAATAATGATGAAGCAATGAAATCTCTTAATCGGTTTTAAAGGCTTAGAGGCAAAATTTTCAAAAAGTTTCTGCGCTGTGCTAGATCTGGTTACAAGACACTGCTTTTTGTATGGAGCAAGAATTGTACTTTGTAGAAAAATTGTTAACTGAGTTACTGAGATATTCTAATAGAATTGCCTAATTATCTGAAAACTAAAAATATTATTATATCGTTGTTTGCTCTAGTATGCATAAATTACGTAAATATTTTGTGTGAAATGTAGTTTTTTAAGCAATTTTATTTTTTTACCCCGAAGGACACTAAAATGTTGGTTTAAAAGTTGATCGACCCTCCCTGACGCATTGACGCCTTTTACTTCCTGCAATCAACGTATTCTGTCCTTTCATACCTACAGTCTGTAGTAAATTTACATATCCTACAAAATTCAAAAGGAGTTTATTTCCATAAGAAACATAAAGTTTTCATTTGGAGAATTTCAAATCCTAAACTAACACATATATAAGGTATAGGGAAATATAGAACTCAATTTGATTTCCGTCACCTTAATATTTTAGTTAGAAGGCAAAGAGGCGACGCGACTAGTAACCTCTTTATACGTTATTTTTTACAGAATTGGAGCAAACACCTTCCCAAGCTTTCTTGTCTTCTACATAATCTGATATTTTGTAGTAAGCCTTTTTACATAAGTGATTTTTAACAACATTTTTAAATTTATTTACTGACAATTCTTGTAACTCAGTTGAGATTTTGTTGTAAAAGCGAATACATTGCACTTTAAAAGATGCATTAACCTTATGGAGCCTGGTAGTAGGTATAGCTAGTTTAGCTAGCTACAATAAGGATATTCCATTATGTATATTTGTATTATCATATCAGCCGCCGTGTCGGTACAAAGCGTATACTAGACTAATTAGTCCCCCGCACCGCAGGGCCCCGCACGCATCTGCTGTTCAACCGCCCCGCGCCCCCCGCCCACCACCGCATGCACCCCACAATACTGTAGGTACCAACGTTCTAAACAAGTTCGCGCGTAATTTAAATTGAATGTTAAATTTCTTAAGCTTGACATCAACATGTTTAATTTTGATGAAAACGTGATTATAGTATACAAAAACCTATTAATAAACAAAAATTTCATAGTTATGATTTTTAGCTACTGAGAAGTACATTATTATTAAAGCGTTAAAAATAAATGTTTAATAATTGTCTCAAATGTCTAAAAATACGCATAATAGCTTAAACAGGTTCAAACATCACAGTTACCATTTTTGCTTATGGAGATGAGATCAGATGAAAAATGTGAAAAAAGGTACATAGGTTTCTGTTTAATTTTACTATTAAGTGATCGCATTTGAATGCACTTAAAAATTATACTAACAAGCTATTTGGTTAACTATTTTGCTTGTAGAAAAAAGTTAGGTTGTTAACGATAATTCATGATTTTTATACCATACGGTTACGGCCCCGGATTTTATAAATCAAAATGCTTATTGATATTTGATACTTAAAATTAATATCCGATAATATAATGAAAACAACGGGTTATCGAATTATGTCCAGGTTCGGGTAATTTGACACGCCTATTAGGTTCCTTGAGATTAGTTTACACCCAAGTTTGCAACCCTGAAAACCCTGTGCTGACCACCGGTGTGAAGTTAGCAGTAAAAGTTAGCAGTTTTTAATAACTCGACCAAATTCAAAAGTCACAGGTCAAAATTCATTTAAAAACCTAAAATGTACTTAAGTCTGAAACCGATGATATGTAGACCTGGAAAATGATAAAAGAATAAAAAATATGCATTAAAAGGTACCTACGTCATTTGTTTTAATTGAATATATTTCTCTACTATATTGATTTTGAAGCCCAATGTGTAAGGCCTGTATAACTTTGGACATGGACGGTAATCAAGAAAATGCAGCTGGGACTATTCTGCCAGATGAAATACCGGACCTGAAATCATCCTAGCAGTAGATGTTTTATAAGCCCAAGTAATAACTCACTGATTCTATTTGATATTCAAAGCCCGCAAAGGGTATAAACTCGATAACTTTTTGGACCAGTACGGTATTCCGAAACATGCAATAGGGACAATTCTACCAGATGTAACACCAAAAATGGCCTTGCCGGATCTGGATATAGCTAATTTATACGCCTTAGTAGAATGTCAACACAAATAAGTTTACATTCAATAAGGTATGGCCCGAAAAGCTTTTGGACCTGGCAGTTAAACCGTAATATGCAAAAGAGACTAGTCCACCAGATGTTTCACCGTGAACGGCCTTGCCGGACCTATTATATATAGGTCTACTTATATAGGTTACTAGCATATAATTTATATGCCTAAGTGGCAAATCAGCTCAAATAAGTTGATATTTAAAGCCCTGTAAGGGCATGGTTCGCAACACTTTTGGACTAAGACTACTCTATCAGATGTTATACCACAATGGGCCTTGCCGGACCTGGAAATAGCTAGCAGTAGCTGATTTATACGACCAAGTGGAAAATCAAAACAAATTAGTTGGTAGTCAAAGCCCTGGTATGTCACGAAAAATGTTTTGTCCTGGCCGTTAGTTATGAACATGCATTAAAGACTACTACTACTCTACCAGATAAAAAACCAGAAGTAGCCTTGCCGGACCTAGATATAGCTAGCAGTAATTGATTTATACGCTTGAGTAGAATATCAACCCAAATAAGTTTATATTCAAAGCTCTGTAAGGGTATGGTCCGAAAAGCTTAATGACCTGGCCGTTATTCTGATATACAGAATAGATAATTCTACCAGACGAATATTCGTGAATGGCCTTGCTGGACCTATATATAGTTACTAGTATATTATTTATATGCCTTAGTGGGAAATCAGCTCAAACAATTTGATATTCAAAGCCCTATAAGGGCATGGTTCGCAACACTTTTGGACCTGGAAGTTGGTCTGCAACATGAAATTAAAATAACTCTATCAGATGGTTAACCACAATTGGCCTTGTCGGAGCTGAAAATTAGCTAGCAGTAGATGATTTATACGACCGAGTTAAAAATCAAATCAAATAAGTTGATATTTAAAGCCCTGCAAGGGTATGTCCTGGAAAACTTGTGGACCGATACTTATGAATATGCATTAAAAACTATTCTACCAGATGAAAAACCAGAAATAACCTTGCTGGATCTGGATTTAGCTAGCAGTAAATGATTTATAGGCCTAAGTAGAATATCAACCCAGCAAGTTTATATTCTATGCTCTGTAAGGGTATGGCCCGAAAAGCTTGAGGACCTGGCCGTTATTTTGTAATATGCAGAAGGGAATATTCTACCAGATGAATATTCGTGAATGGCCTTGCCGGACCTATGGTATATGGTTACTAATATATAGGTATAATTTATATGCGTATGTGGCTAATCAACTCAAAAAAGTTCATTTTTAAAGCACACTAAGGATTTGGTCCAAAAATATTTTGGACTTGAACGTTAGTCTGTAACATGTTTCTATGACTACTCTATCAGATGCTTTACCACAATTGGCCTTGCCCGACCAGGAAATAGCTAGCAGTAGATGATTTATGCAACCAAATGGAAAATCTAATAAAATAAGTTTATATTAAATTCAAATCAAAACAAATTAGTTGGCAGTCAAAGCCCTGGTATGTCACGAAAAATGTTTTGTCCTGGCCGTTAGTTATGAACATGCATTAAAGACTACTACTACTCTACCAGATAAAAAAACTAGAAGTAGCCTTGCCGGACCTGGATATAGCTAGCAGTAAATGATTTATACGCCTGAGTAGAATATCAACCCAAATAAGTTTATATTCAAAGCTCTGTAAGGGTATGGTCCGAAAAGCTTTATGACCTGGCCGTTATTCTGATATACAGAATAGATAATTCTACCAGACGAATATTCGTGAATGGCCTTGCTGGACCTATATATAGTTACTAGTATATTATTTATATGCCTTAGTGGCAAATCAGCTCAAACAATTTGATATTCAAAGCCCTATAAGGGCATGGTTCGCAACACTTTTGGACCTGGAAGTTGGTCTGCAACATGAAATTAAAATAACTCTATCAGATGGTTAACCACAATTGGCCTTGTCGGAGCTGAAAATTAGCTAGCAGTAGATGATTTATACGACCGAGTTAAAAATCAAATCAAATAAGTTGATATTTAAAGCCCTGTAAGGGTATGTCCTGGAAAACTTGTGGACCGATACTTATGAATATGCATTAAAAACTATTCTACCAGATGAAAAACCAGAAATAACCTTGCTGGATCTGGATTTAGCTAGCAGTAAATGATTTATAGGCCTAAGTAGAATATCAACCCAGCAAGTTTATATTCTATGCTCTGTAAGGGTATGGCCCGAAAAGCTTGAGGACCTGGCCGTTATTTTGTAATATGCAGAAGGGAATATTCTACCAGATGAATATTCGTGAATGGCCTTGCCGGACCTATGGTATATGGTTACTAATATATAGGTATAATTTATATGCGTATGTGGCTAATCAACTCAAAAAAGTTCATTTTTAAAGCACACTAAGGATTTGGTCCAAAAATATTTTGGACTTGAACGTTAGTCTGTAACATGTTACTATGACTACTATATCAGATGCTTTACCACAATTGGCCTTGCCCGACCAGGAAATAGCTAGCAGTAGATGATTTATGCAACCAAATGGAAAATCTAATAAAATAAGTTTATATTCAAAGGCCTGTAAAGGTATGTCCAAAAAATTTTTTTGACCGGGCCGATGCTTACAAACTTGCAGGAAAAAATACTTTACCAGATAAACAACAGAAGTAGCATAAATAGACCTGGATATAGCTAGCAGTAGATGATTTATACGCCTAAGTAGAATATCAAACCAAATAAGTTTATATTCAAAGCTCTGTAAGGGTATGGCCCGAAAAGCTTTTGGGCCCGGCCGTTATCATGTAATATGCAAAAGGGACTAGTCTACCAAATAAATCATCGTGAATGGCCTTGCCAGACCTATATACCGGGTGTCTCATTTAAATCGGTCAGTATGGGAAAGTCTGAAACTATAAGACATACGAAGATCTGTTCTTAGGAACCTTGTCATCGATTTTAATAAGAAAAAAAACTGCATTCATACATTTGAAAAAAACCTGTACTCGGCTCAGGAATCGCACCCGGTGGTTTTAAAAATGAACTTTTTTGAGTTTATTAGCCACTTAGGCATATAAATAATATACTCGTAACTATACAGGGTGTCTCATTTAAATCGGTCAGTATGGGAAAGTCTGAAACTATAAGACATACGCAGATCTGTTCTTAGGAACCATGTCATCGATTTTAATAAGAAGAAAAACTGCATTCATACCGTTGAAAAAAAACCTGTACTAGGCACGGGAATCGAACCCGGTGGTGTTGAAAAAAAAAAAAGACTATTTCTGTTTAAATATCGATTGTGTAGGTCTTAAGCAGTAAATGGCTCTATGAAACATGATGTCAAAAATGAATAAAATGCATTGTTTTCACATACTTTAATTTATTTTAGCAGGTGTTCGAAGTGTCCACCTTTTTTTTTTCAATACAATATTCAACACGTTTAGGTAACGATCTTACAATTGCATTTTGTATTTTCATGTGGTGAATTTGGTGAAGGTCTCTATGGCTGCTTTTAGGTCTTTAACCGTGTCATAGCTTACACTTCATCCTCAACGTAACCCCACAAGAAATAGTCAAGAGGCGTAAATCACACCTACTAAAATAAATTAAAGTATGTGAAAACAATGTATTTTATTCATTTTAGACATCATGTTTCATAGAGCCATTTACTGCTTAAGACCTACACAATCGATATTTAAACAGAAATAGTTTTTTTTTTTTCAACACCACCGGGTTCGATTCCCGTGCCTAGTACAGGGTTTTTTTCAACGGTATGAATGCAGTTTTTCTTCTTATTAAAATCGATGACATGGTTCCTAAGAACAGATCTGCGTATGTCTTATAGTTTCAGACTTTCCCATACTGACCGATTTAAATGAGACACCCTGTATAGTTACGAGTATATTATTTATATGCCTAAGTGGCTAATAAACTCAAAAAAGTTCATTTTTATAGCCCAGTAATGGTATGGTTCGAAAGGCTTTTGGACCTGGACGTAAGTCCGTAACATGTAATTATGACTACTCTATTAGTTGCTTTACCACAATTGGCCTTGCTGGACCTGAAAATAGCTAGCAGTAGATGATTTAGACGACCAAGTGGGTAATCAAATCAAATAAGTTGATATTCAAAGCCCTGTAAGAGCATGGTTCGAAATACTTTTGGACCTGGATGTTAGTCTGTAACATGCAATTAAGACTAATCAATCAGATAGTATACCACAATTGGCCTTGCCGGACCTGGAAATAGCTAGCATTAGATGATTTATGCAACCAAATGGAAAATCTAATAAAATAAGTTGATATTCAAAGCCCTGTAAAAGCATGGTTCAAAACACTTTTGGACCAGGATGTTGGTCTGTAATATGCAATTAAGACTAATCAATCAAATGGTATACCACAATATTGGCCTTGCCGGACCTGGAAATAGCTAGCAGTAGATGATTTATACGACCAAGTGGAAAATCAAATGAAATAAGTTGATATTCGAAGCCCTGCAAGGGTATGATCTCCTGTAAAACTTGTTGACCTGGATGTTACTTATGAATGGACATGAACGTTAGTTAAGAAGACGCAGTAAGGACGATTCTATCAGATGGTGTACCAGAAAAAACCTTGCCGGACCTGAATATGGCTAGCAGTAGATTATTTATGCGCCTATGTAGAATATTAACTCAAAAACTCACTTTTGTCATTATTATTATGATTATTGCTCGAAATGGGCATGGCTCGAAATATTTTTAGACCTAGACGTTGGTGTGTAATATGCAGTTAAGACTAATCTATTAGATGGTATACCACAATGGGCCTTGCTGGACCTGGATATAGCTGGCAGTAGTTGATTTATACGCCTTAGTAGAATATCAACCCAAATAAGTTTACATTCAAAGTAGTATTAATTGCATGTTACAGTCCAACATCAAGGCCTAAAATTGATTAAAACCATGCTCTTACAGGGCTTTGAATATCAACTTATTTGGTTTGATTTTCTGCTTGGTAGTATAAATCATCTACTGCTAGCTATTGCCAGGTCCAGCAAGGCCAATTGTGGTATACTGTCTGATTGAATAGTCTTATTTGCATATTACAGACTAACTTCCAGGTCCAAAAGTGTTTCGAACCATGCTCTTACAGGGCTTTGAATATCAACTTATTTGATTTGATTTTCTACTTGGTAGTATAAATCATCTACTGCTAGCTGTTGCCAGGTCCAGCAAGGCTAATTGTGGTATACTGTCTGATTGAATAGTCTTATTTGCATATTACAGACTAAATTCCAGGTCCAAAAGTGTTTCGAACCATGCTCTTACAGGGCTTTGAATATCAACTTATTTGATTTGATTTTCCACTTGATCTTATAAATCATCCACTGCTAGCTATTTTCAGGTCCGGCAAGGCCAATTGTGGTAAACCATCTGATGGAATAGTCTTAATTGCATGTTACAGACGAACATCCAAAAGCATTTCGAACCATGCTCTTACAGGGCTTTGAATATCAACTTATTTAATTTGATTTTCCACTTGGTCGTATAAATCATCTAGTGCAAGCTATTTCCAGGTTTGGCAAGGCCAATTGTGGTATACCATCTGATTGAGTAGTCTTAATTGCATGTTTAAGATAACCTTCCAGGTCCAAAAGTGTTTCGAACCATGCTCTTACCGGGCATTGAATATCAACTTATTTTATTTGATTATCCACTTGGTCGTATAAATCATCTACTGCTAGCTATTTCCAGGTCCGGCAAGGCCAATGGTGGTATACCATCTGATCGAGTAGTTTTAATTGCATGTTACAGACCAACGTCCAGGTCCAATAGTGTATCGAACCATGCTCTTATAGGGCTTTGAATATCAACTTTTTTGAGCTGATTTGCCACTTAGACATATAAATAATATACAAGTAACTATATATAGGTCCGGCAAGGCCATGCACGGTGATTCATCTGGTAGACTAGTCCCTTCTGCATATTATAGTAAAAGGTCCAAAAGATTTTCGGGCCATACCCTTGCAGAGCTTTGAATATAAATTCATTTGGGTTGATATTCTACTGAGGTGTATAAATCATCTACTGCTAGTTATATCGAGGTCCGGCAAGGCCATTTTTGGTATTACATCTGGTAGAATTATCCCTACTGCATGTTCCAGAATACCATACTGGTCCAAAAAGTTTTGGGTTACCCTTGAGGGCCTTGAATATCAAATTGAATTAGTGAGTTATTACTTGGGCTTATAAAACATATACTGCTAGGATGATTTCAGGTCCGGAAAAAGCACTAACGGTATTTCATCTGGTAGAATATTCCCAGGTGCATTTCTAGATTACAGTCCAGGTCCAAAAGTTATATATGCTTTACACATGTTGGGCTTCAAAATCAATATAGTAGAGAAATATTTTCAATTAAAACATACAACGTAGGTACCTTTTAATGCATAAATATTTTTCCTTTTCTCATTTTCCAGGTCTACATGATGATTTAGTTTCAGATTTAAGTACATTTTAGGGTTTTAAATTAATTTTGACCTGGAACTTTTGAATTTGGTCGCATTATAAAAAATGCCAACTTTTACTGCTAACTTCACAACGGTGCTCTAATAACTGGGAAATTTTGGCAATTGTTTTAGTTTTTTCTAAAAAAAACTACTCTAAGAAAGCACTCTAGGTCCATTGGTTGCAAAGACACAGGTAGTCAGAGGTGGTCATTTTTTTTTAAGTGAAAATATTGCGCTATTGTCATTTTCTATCACACGTACCGGCTGAACTAATGCTCCTAGGTTAAAGATATGAAAAAAGAATAGGAATTAGCTTAAATTTAATACCAAATTTCTCCTGTAGGCCTCAAAGTTTCATCAAATAAAAAATAGTAAAATATCGGATTTTGGCTAAATGATAAAAACATTGTACTGTATAATGTATGTAAGTATGTCTTAAAAAACCAAGAGTTTAAAATATTCATTTTTAGATGTAACATATAATTTCAAAGCAAATAAACGTAAACATAAAAAATACAACATAAACATAAATTTAAACTATAAAATAATACTATTTACACGGTCAAGCAAAACAGTTAAGACTTTCGCCCTTTTGGTAGGACCAGGATTCATCCTGTCTAGATCAGTGGGGGAAGGGGGGGGGGAGGCGGGTCGGCATATGGTGTTGGGTCGTCCACATCCTAGTCCTCCTCGTTAAGGACGTTAGGGATGGCGTTATTGCAATTTCGCCCGTGGCAAAATTAACATAGGATAGAGCACTTGAGCCCAGCCTTCTGCAAGTCGTGCACTTGCAGAAAACCTGGGCTCAAGTGCTCCATCGATTCCACATTGGATGGAAACTAGGCGGTCTGTAACTGGGAATGGAGGGTGTGTGTTGAATCAGATCTTCAATTTTTCGGTGTCTGCAGTGTCTCTGACTATTTGGGATGCCCTCATATCAACCTGCTGTTCTGATGTTAAAGTCACAGATCCAGTGAAACGTTCCACCTCCTCGCAAATGTTGAGCATGGAGACCATCCCTATTGACCAGTGGGCCAGCACGCACACTGCTTGATATTCCCCGACCATGGGTCAGCTTACCCTGGCTTTTCATAACCAAAACGGTCCTTAGGGTAGTTTTTTCGTAAAAACTGAAACACGCCAAAATTTCGCAGTGTTTCGAGCACCATGGGGGTAGCACAGGGTTTTAAGGGTTGCAAACTTAGGTGTTAACTACTCTCAAGTGACCTAACAACATATAAAAAAAAATGGTAGTTACATGCGCGTTTGCGAGTTTGCCTTTTTTGTGTTGATATTGACTGAACATTTTTTGAGCCATTTTCCCAAGCAGGTGAATAGAACAAGACATTATATTGGGCATGAAATAACACTATGAATACTAAGGGTTTCGTCATTTATTTACAACATCTTAACCCTTTGTTTAAAACATCTTTGAATACGCTACCTAATCTTCTTTGTCGCATAGTTTTTAGTAATTTTTGTGAGCAGGTGCGTTAATTAAATAGTTGATTTTGACGATTCAGTTTTTGTAATTGTTTTAAAATGGCGGAGATGTGCTTGACGGATTTAAAAAAAAGAGTTGTCGTTGGATTTGCAGAAACCGTGAAAGTAACATGCTATATAATTTTAGTGAAAAGTCGATAGGTTGGGTTTAAGAACGCAAAATGTAGTTAACAAAGTTATTGGTACGGCTACTTTCATACTTTTTTGTAACCAGGTGCATTCATAAGTTTGTATGTGTTATTACAATAAAGTGTCACTCGCGAGTCTACAGCTCACAGAGCCATTAGTCTAATGACGTAACATTTATATAAATCGGTGGGCCGTTGAGCCAGACACCGTTAGTTTATAATCTAACGTTTTTCTCGCTCGTTAGTTTACAAACTATCGATAAATTGTAAACTGTAACGTACTGCTTACGATATGGCGCGTTACTTTATAATAAAACCGTTAAATTGTGAACTGGGTTAAACTTGACTTGCAAAGGAAATACCAGGGCAAACACACTGTAGGTGAAGACTAGAGGGGCGAGCGCAGCGAAGTTTCCGAATAGTCTTCGTGTTAGGTTGACATGTAAGAACAAAATAAACGTAAATTGTAAACCCTGTCGGTCTGGTTTACAATTTGTCGATAGTTTACAATCTAACGCGTTAGTATATATACTTACGGTATTGACAATCTTACGGTGACATACACATACAGGTCATACACATAACCCTCCTCTTTTTCGCTTCGCTGTAGTCGGGTAAAAACTGAGAATCTACTATCAAGACGAACCTATATGACGTATTATTTATCAAAATCGGTGGAGCCGTTGAGTGGTTACGAGGGAACACCAGCAACAGGCATATATTAATACATACAGGTCAAACACATAACCCTCCTCCTTTCCGCTTCACTGCAGTCGGGTAAAACTGAGAACCTACTTCTGCCTACACTCCCAAAAGCTCCAAATACTATATAAAATATTATGTTTTCAGGTGGATGACTTTTCCGACAAAGAAAACTTGAAAGAAAAGTTAGATGTCTACATAAAAAGGTGGAACGGAAAAGTGCGACTCGTGCGCAACTCACAACGCGAGGGCCTCATCCGTACACGATCCCGCGGCGCGCAGGAGGCCACCGGGGAAGTAATCGTCTTCCTCGACGCTCATTGCGAAGTCAACCTCAATTGGCTTCCACCCCTCCTGGCACCCATATACAGGGACTACAGGATCATGACGGTACCCGTCATCGACGGAATAGACCACCGCTCGTTCGAGTACCGCCCCGTTTACCAACAAGGATCCAACTACAGGGGCATCTTCGAATGGGGAATGCTGTACAAGGAAAACGAGGTCCCGGAACAGGAAGCGTCCAAACACAAGCACAAGTCAGAGCCGTACAAAAGTCCGACCCACGCGGGCGGTCTATTCGCAATCAATAGAAAGTATTTCCTCGAAATCGGAGCGTACGACCCCGGTCTTCTCGTGTGGGGCGGGGAGAACTTCGAGCTGAGTTTCAAGATCTGGCAATGTGGCGGAAGCATCGAGTGGGTGCCCTGCTCGCGAGTGGGACACGTCTACCGAGCGTTCATGCCGTACTCGTTCGGCAATCTGGCCAAAAACAGGAAGGGCTCCCTCATCACCATCAACTACAAGCGAGTCATCGAAACATGGTTCGATGAGGAGCACAAGGAGTACTTCTACACGAGAGAACCCATGGCGAGGTTCTTAGACATGGGCGATATTACAGAGCAAGTTCAGCTGAAGGAGAGGCTCAACTGCAAGAGTTTTAGTTGGTTCATGGAGAATGTGGCCTACGACGTGTACGACCGGTTCCCCAAACTGCCAAAGAACATTCACTGGGGTATGGTCCGGAATAAAGCTTCTGGACTTTGTTTGGACACATTGGGAAAGGGCGCGCCTGCTCATATTGGTGAGTGCAAAAATCTTTCTTTTACGAGCTTCAGCGAAATCAGCTGGATTGAAATAAATTCAACGTTTTGACGCGATTGGTTTGCCAATCAAATGATAACGAATACTGCCTGCGTAAGAGTATTGTTTATAAAGCAAACCTTTTTCATCATAATATTTCTGGCGCACGCGCAGAAATGAAAATATCTATGCTGCGAGCCTTGTTTGAATGTGTATGTTTATTAGAAGCATAATTTATTATGTTATACATTCCCCCTTTTGCCGAATGCTTTTATAGTTTTCATGTAACAAAATCACTATTGCAGGATCAATTCCTAATTCCAAATGTCTCTATTACTGTAGATATTTACATATTACTTAGCAATCGTCATTTTTGCCACTTCTCTACATTGGACCACTGTGGGAGCAGAAGGGCGTAGAAACTCCCACAGATTGATTTTTAGATCTCTATTTTAAAATTGCTTATGCTTAACTAATACAAAATATAATATTTAGTCATTATCATAATTAATAAGCAGGAATAAATAATTACAAAATTATTAACAGCAAGGTCTGTGTTGAGCCAGATTAACCCCATACAGTCCCATCATTTAAGTAATCTTGAACATTGTAATATCCCTTCTTTTTTAATTCCTAGCTGGAGGATTTATTTTTCAGTACAATATACAACGTGACAGTAATTAGCTGACCATATTTTGAGTATTGATCGTATCCATCATTATGAACAACTTTCCCCAAGATACATAGACGGTCGCAATTCACAAAAAATATCATTCCTCAGTACATTGTCCCGATCAGCTGATCACAAGTTACTATGGGAGACCCGAACAAATATTTCGATAGCGACCATATATTTCATGGGAAAGTTGTTCATAGTGAAGGGTACTATCATTCCCCATAATATTTCCAGCTAATAACATGTCACTCTGTTTTATGGCATCGGCTGTGGTACAGTTGAGGAGTGCAATCCAGATAGCTAAAAACCCTTCATATTAACTATACCTTTCAATTACACAGTGCAAAAAAAAAGCAGATTTAGAAATTTTGGGCAGTACTTTACCGGGTCATCTAGTTCATGAATCTTCATCATCATCATGCTCACATCGACACACGGGGGGGGGGGGATAAGCCTCTTCTGTACACAGGACAGGTTTCTGCCGAACAGGGCGGGGGCAGCACCAGTTAGGTATGAGTGGTCTAAGAATGGAGGCTTATGTCCAGCAGTGAGACAAAATAGGTTAAGTCTACGTATATATAGGTCTAAAAAATTATCGCCAAATGTGTCGGTAAGCGCGAAACTCGCAAACAGCTGGACCGATGTGGATGAACTTTATTTCAAACTATTCGTTGACGTCTTGGGAAGTATCTTACGGAGAAAAAGCTTTAAAAAACGCAAAGGGAACAGCGGAAAAATAGAAAAACCTTTTGTGCAGTTCATCTTCTTTTTTTTTAATAAGAATAATTCCTTGTTCACTATTGTTATAGTGAACAACGTTTACGTATTTAAGGCCCCTGCCTCCCAAAGTAGAAAGACCTGCATCATGGGAGACAGTTCCTTCTCCCAATAGGATGTCTGTAGTCCAATAGCTTTTGACAGAACAACGTCTGTCGGGACAGCTAGTAAGAAATAATCGTTATTTCCAGGCACGGCGGCCTGCCACGGCTCCGGCAACAACCAGCTGTTCCGGCTGAACGAGGCGGGGCAGATGGGCGCGGGCGAGCGCTGCGTGGAGGCCGACACCGACTACGTGAAGCAGGTCATGTGCCGGCTGGGCACGGTCGACGGGCCCTGGGGGTGAGTGCCGGCCAGTCCGTCTAGACGAGTAACCAGATGTTCCGGCTGAACGAGGTGGGGCAGCTGGGCGCGGGATAGCGCTGCATGAAGCATGCTAACTCAACATTCGTCTCGACGATTCTGCATAGAAAATAGGAATAACTATATTGTTCTCCGTGATTTTTTCCAATATTTGAATCTTTGCTATTCGGTTCGGAGACAAAACTAACAAATAAGATATTATTAAAATCGGTACAGCCGTTCTTGATTTATAAGTGGTTTAACTAACCCAACTATGATTTTTATATAAAAATTTATTTCAACAAAATTTTATATATTTAGATGATTAGTGTATATACGCCAGTCGGTATAGTAATTCTGTTTTTAACACCCGACGACCAGAAGAGGGGTGTTAAAAGTTTGATTCGTCTGTCGATCGATGTGTCATCAGCATAATAAAGAATGGGAGTTAAAGCGGAGGACGGATTTTAATGTGGTGTTTGGTGATTGGTAGTAGACTTCACTGCGATGGTTCTTAGATATATTTTGTTAAAATCGGTTCAGTAGTTCTAAGTTATCTTACAATAATAATACCTTGGACACTATTTACACACATTGATCTAGCCCCAAACTAGGATTCCCTGTATCTTGGCTACTAGACAACGATACACATACATACATAGATAAATATTATACTTAGATAGATAAACAACCGTGACTAGGGTACAAACAGGCTTGGCTTCGTAGGCAGGGTCACTGCCGACTCGGCCATTCGGGTCGTCAAATCTGTCGGGGTATTTTTAGTTGGTGCATTTTTTGTGTATATGTGTATGTATACGGCAGCTCTATAAACCCTATAGGGATCAAGCTATGGTCCTTCGTAAATGGTCCATACTTTCCAAAATTTGTCAATTTCAAGTTTTGCTCCCGTGCGGATGAAAATATTAGCAAAATCGCTCTTTCTTGACAAAAGTAAACTAAATTTAATTAGCTTTCATTACAGAAGTCTGAGACTACTACAATCTCTTTCTTACGCCCGGTTTCTGAAAGGAAAATTAGCTGTGACAACTTGTTAAACTCTTGTTAAACGCATTTCAGCCAATCACATGCCGCTATTTTGAATTAATGATCGATGAATCGCTTGTTACATTTGACAACTCTTTCGGAAACTGGGGGGTTAGTCATCTACCGGAAAAAAAATACTGACACTGACATTTGACACATGGCTCGTCCACACTGGACGAGCGGTGACTAGGAGCCGCGGCGAGCGCGACTGACTTTAGTGTGTGGTGTATTAGAGTAAATTAGGTGGTATATATATGCTTGCGTTCCTTTCCTGATTGCGTTAGCTAGTAGATATGGATGCGAAGCAGTGATGAATAAAAGCACGATCGTCGACCGAACAGAAGCACAGAGAAGGGACAGTTCTTAACACACATGATACAGTCAATTTAGTGGAGCACTAGTGAGGATATAGATAAATATAGGTAAAGCACAGCCTTTGGCGAAAAAGGCCATAAAGAAACCTAGATTTGGTTTTATGAGAATGGCGTGCACATATATCAAGACTAAATATGAAGATAGCACGCTGCGTATGCGTAAACGTATGGCTAAGAGCAGTGTAATATCTAATAACAAAAATTAAAAATTAATTGCAGTGTCCTTTGATTTGAGAACTTGCAAATTAGCGTCTTGAGAATAATTTGTTGCTCATTAGCAATATCCGGGTGGACTTAAGAGCTGTAGGAACCAAGTATTTCCTTCAACATTCAAACAAAAAACGTGTCTGAAAATCGTAAATACCCGCTTTTCATCACAAAACCATTAATCAACATTTTTTCAATCGCGTTTCTTTTCAACTTTGATAAATTAATCATATAATATATAGATCACACGGTTATTATTTCATGAAAGTAGCCGCACCAATAACCCTAGCAATCTAGATTTATATTTTGCCTCAGATGCTTTCTGAACTACCAGTAAAATAAAACAGAGGAAATAATTATATTAAGAATTAGGAAACAGTTTTTGTTTTAGTCACCGGTGTGGACAGGCCTCGCAACACAGTGTTGTCATTACGTAAAAACCAATTGGTCATTTAAGTTTCGAGAAAAAATTATTTGTAAGTACTACGTCGTTGTATTCATAAATTATTTTCTTGGATAAGTTATAAAACATTATTATCTTTGGAATAGATATGGTTTTTAGTGAAACGAATCTTTTATTTACTGTTAAAAATATACTACTGTTTTACAATCACTGCCGCAATTTTTTTTCAGCAGCTAATGAAAAAAACGGATTTTAGTTATCTGAAAATCTCAAAATAACGAAAAGAAGGTAAAACTGATTTTTTTAAACAGAGACAAAGCTCGTTACGGAGAACGAGCGCCTTTGTATAAATTCTTAAAAAAAAACAGTTTTACCTTCTTTTGTTATTTCGAGATTATGAGTGAACTAGAGACTTCACAGACTTTGTTGTGTGCTCTAATGAAAGCTAATTAAATGAACTACAACAATTTTCAATCGTTTCAGTCACGGGACTTGCGATTTTGCTAGTATTTTGAACCGCACTAACTTAAAATTGTCAAATTTTGGGGGGAAAATAACCATATATCGAAGAGCTATGAGCTTGATCCCTATAAGGTAAATAGAGCTGCAGTTAAACTTAAATTGTTGCAAATTTAATTAAGTTTATTAACTTTTTTTTTATTTAATTAACATTTAGAGCAAAAATAGAAAAATAACCCAGAATTTCTAGTTTGTACCTACCTGGCTAAAGTTGTCCCGAGATATCTCGTGTTGCCATTTTTTGTATTTTCTTAGTTGCACCTATATATACAAGATTAAACAGTAATGCACGTCCTTTTCTAACCACGTCCTTTTCTAACAAACTCTTCAGCTTTGAACCTCTACCGACTGGCCTGGTAATGACACAAGGCTAATTTCATCTGGACTGGCTAGGTTTATGATACGTCAAATATTCCTGCTTCCTGCTTCCTTAATGAAAATGTATGCGTTAGATAAGTAAGCGAATGCAGCTTGTCTAGGGGGCCCTTTTTTACCTTTGTAACGGGTGCCTAGTTGGTGTGAAATAAATGAGTCTTTGTAGTAAAATATTAGTAGAAGTAGAAATTATACAAAATGTGACACGACCGAGTACTTGTATGTAGTATGGGTTGTGAGAGATGATTGGCGAGTCTCGCAGTGAGTGAGTTCACGCGACAATTGCTTACGTTTGCCCAAACGTGATACCCTACACCTTCAAATATGTTTCGGTTCTCTTACAACTACAATTATTTTTACCCATGTAATACAAGTACTGCCTTGACCTGTGCAACCATTCAGCGTCACACCTTTTCCAATTCAGGGGGGCAGAGGCACAGTAGTGTCCAAGTGTTCAGTTATTCGATATTCCATTTTGCATGACAGGGGGCTAGCCCATCAACTGGAGATTATAAGGATTCCTCACGATGTTTTTCATCACCGATAATGTACTTAGAATAAATTACTTATTTCATTAATGCATGGTCTGGTCAGCAATGTGGATGGAATCAGCATCTCCTGCTAGCTCGTGCGAGCTTTAACCTCTTAATCACTGGTGACGCCACTGTGCCGTTATAGGTTTTGAATTTTATTAAAATGACATGAGGATCCAAATTCGATGCCTCATAACCAGGTCCTGGGCATGAAAAGTTGACCACTAGACCCGTAGATGCTTCACTTAAAAGTGTTACGTTCTCAGAAGGACGGCGGAGTCTTAGTTATAGCATATACTAATAGTTAGTGCCCTTTAATTTAGGTTCTTAAGGGGGCCCTTAAGAACCTAAAATAGGTTAACAAAGCGACGCCGCAACTCAAACTGCAAACTTCAGCCATTTCCTAACAACAATATTTCTCCCACTCCAGCTACGACGAAGAGCACAACCACATCACGCACCGCCTACACGGCCACTGTCTGACGCTGCAGCCCCCGGCCAAGACCCTGGGCATGGCGCCCTGCGACCCGCACAATACCTGGCAACAGTGGACCATCACGCACAAGAAGCCCAACTGGTGAGGACAGCGGTCATGTCAACAGGAATGGGGAGAGACCACGGAAGTGTGCGTCTATGGCTTGTTTTATAGTAGAGTTGTGAACGGTAATGTCGTAGGAAACTGAGAGACAGAGCTATGCGCTACATATAGCTGTGCCCTCACTTGCCTACAATATTACCGTTCCCTTTCGCAGATTAAACGGCCCTATACTGCGGACACTGCATGCACGCGTCTAATCAACGAGCTTGTCCGAGTCGCAATGCGATGGGCTCCATTTTATTCTATATCATACGAATTTAGAGCTAACGTGGTTGGAAATTTGTGCTGCTGCCAACTTGTGTGAGAATAGGTGTGAATGTTATATAGATACATTGTTGTTTAGGTTAGGCAAAAAAATAATGCTCATTGAGCGAAAAACAGCTCACAACGCGTTGTGGTCACTGTGAAACATCCACATTCCAATTCTTGCTATGGTTCTTATGAAAACGCTCACGATGCGTTGGGGCAATGACAAAAAGACCACATAACAAAAAGCTGTGACCCAACACAATGTAACATAGTATTCGGACAGAAAGTGACCTATAGCAAACAAAGTATTTGAAAACAAGACTAGTAGATCGCTGTGGTGTGTCTGTGATTGCCACAACGCGTTGTGAGATGTTTTTTCGCTCAATGAGCGTTTTCTGTGTCTGAAAGTAATATATTGGTATTAGCGATGATATTTTTGTTTAATTTTGTTGACATAACAGCTACGAGATTAATATTGTAAACATTCCCTAGCTAGGTGTAAGTTGCATTATCTGAAATTGTTTGATATCTAGCGAACTAATTCTGGCAAAAATAATATACGTAACCTACATTTACGGATCGACAAGATGAATTATATCTTAGACCTAACAAATTGTCTTGGAATCTCCGTCTCATAGGCACTTGAGACATTGTTCATTGTCCTAGACTTAGTCTAACCGACTCTTTAGATGATCTATTAACACACGCACTCTGCGGTAATTTCAAAAACGATAAACAACTTATTGTTGTAAGGTCCCATACAATAGGTACTCGTGTAAAAATAATAGATATATGATAATGTTTTACATCAATGGTATTTGCTACTTGTTGGCACCCAAAATCGTGTAGTATATTTTGTAATATTTATGGACTCCCAATCTATTTAAGTTAGTAACTAAATTATTCATGTTTCGTGGAAATAATATGAAGAATAGATAGCTACATTATAGTCCGGAAGGCCATTTCGTGAGTAAATCTAACGCGTCAGTTTAATATATGGGACAAACCTTACACCCTGTTTAGTAACAAGACCAAATCTGAGCTTACCATGGATGGAGCGCGTTCCATTTCCTGATAACGCAAGGGATTTTTTTTAAACTTTTTTACCGATCAATTCCCTCACGTTACGCTCTTAATTGAAATTTACCCTTCAGCATGTCATTAACTCACCATATCTTAGTCTGATGCGCTCGAGTAAATGCCACTTGTATGGGCTTATTTTTTGTTGCCCTAACGGTGCGGCTCTAGCTGGAAAGCTCAGATTTGGTGGAGTTACTAAACAGGGTAAGGTATCTCCCGGGTCATAATTTGACGCGCTCTAGTTACTCACGAAATCCCTTCTTGGCCTCTCCACTAATACGTTCGATAGTAACATAAATTTTTGTTCTGTTTTATGTAGCTTTGAATTTGTCCAAAAGTTGAATTTGGGTACTTTAAGGAAGTTGTTCCGAAACAGACAACCGCTTACTACCGACAGGCTTAAGAACTGTACGTTATTGTACCCTAAGCCTAAGGGCATGTTAACCGCGTCGAACGAGCCGATGGAAACTAATTTTATGGCCGCTGTACCAGACCACCCGAGGCTGATGTACAATTTCCAGACTACCAATTCGGTTATACCTACAGGTCGACTTTAAATGAGCTGACCACTTTTTATGGAATGATGGTACAACCAGCAAGTACTTACCAGGCAGGGTCTGGCAAAAATATTCAATAAAGTCTGTGTCACTTGGTTCATCCATAATTTGCTGTCAAAGTTACTAGAAATTAACGTCTGGGTGTCGATGTTTAGTTTAAAAAAAATCGTATCATTTTTATTTTGTCAGGTCTATCTCCTGTAACTCGCTTACACTCGCGTACATTGGTACATCATCCTTGGATCGGCTCGCACGGGAGTGTATAGCGGCCATTAGAATTATTTACAGGAAATCCTCTGAAACCAGGCACAACCGCGTTTCGAACGATTCCACAGGGCAGTTGTGCGTTTGTTGATTCGTTCTCCTTGTTGGTAAACGCACACTTATCGGCATCGGTACGCACCCGACGCACCGAACTGATCAAAACCAGGCACAACTGCGTTTCGAACGATTCCACAGGGCAGTTGTGCGTTTGATTCGTTCTCCTTGTTGGTAAACGCACACTTATCGGCATCGGTACGCACCCGACGCACCGAACTGATCGACTGCGCCGAAGGAATCTTCGCGCGTTGCTCTGTCGCACGAGTCGTCCACGTCGTCGTCCGCGCCGAATCTGATGATGTGATCAGGATTTCAGGTAGGAACTCCGGATTCCGACGCGGATTTCATATAAATAATTCTAGAATCCTATTCGTCCGATGCTGATAAGTGTGCCCCGGCGAGACTGCAAGCGTAGTTACGACGCGAGACAGCGTATGACAGCCTACAGGCCCCGCCAGGTTTCTTGGCGTTTGAGCGAGCTGTCACTTCTCTCTCGCCCATGTATGCATCTCGACTCTTCTACCCTCCAGGCGGTATTCAGACGCCAACAAAATTTGCGATTGCTGTACCTACGTAAGAACACTCGCTAACTCAGGAAATTTACACGAAGTCACAATCACAACAGTATGTTTATATTTAGATCAATAAAATAAAATTAATTGTACGATTTAGTAACTATTATGAATTATAATGTCCTTTGCCATTTTACTGCTTGATTGGAATAGTATACCAGACTGATATTTTCGTGTGTAGTGTAGGTATTTGGTAAGATAGTAAGTTACCTATATATAATTTGTTGTTGCATTTAAAAGTCAAAAGCAATGATGCAAGAAGTTAAGATATTCCCCGTTTACTGCGTTTCTTGTGTAAAACTATATCGCAAGGCTTAATAGTGTACATATGGTACATCCTATAGTAATATCTCTATGTTATTTATTCTTATACGAACAGACTCACACAAATCTCTGGTGTTTATTAGGCCACTGTGATCTAATTGTAAACTTTTATACATAAAGTATGTACTCTAATAAAGAATATTTATTGTTTACTCAAGTTTTAATTTATCGCTATGGTCAATATTGAGGGTATACTGTAAGGGTAAGCCAATAAAACGGCCCATAAAATTATTTGTAAATGTATTGACCTACTCTCTTTTACAATACATTTTCTATCAATCTAATAAATACTTGTTGCATAGGTATGCCACTGACCCTAGACAATAAAAATGGCAAAGTTCACATAAATTCGCACTTCCATTATTTTTTTTGCGTGCTGTTAGGCTATCTGAATAGTATAAAACCAAGTTTGCAGCTTCGGAGGGCCTGTGGGAAAAACGTGGTGCTCAATAAACCTCGACATTTTTCGGTTCTTGGCGCAAGTCTTATAAGACGGCTTTCTACAGAAAAAGTCACTACTATTTTGTTACAGCTGGATAAATTCCCAACAATTTGAGCTAAATTTTAATATTTTAGGTCTAATAAATCTCAATACCTACAGAAGTCTTTAAAAAAATCATTTTAGTTAAATGTTGAAAACTGCAGTTTTTGCCCTCTACCACGCCTCGGACACTTCGCCAAATCTCCATGCAACCGCTCAATGTGGATCTGCTCGTTCTCCTCGATGGCTTGGGCTCCTCTGTAGACAACGTGTTCTTCCAAAAAAGTGGCAGGGGTGATTGCGGGCCTCTGCCATTTTCCACCAGGTCGTTAAACTGCGGGAAAGTGCCATATCCCCCTGGATTCGAGTTGTTTCTGCACTCGTTTACCAGTTGCGACATCTGCCCTTTTCTGGCAGTGGAAGAGCAAAATGCCTTTGAGAAAAAAATTGCCTTGGTGGACGTGGCAACCACATTCCTCAATTCTGATGCCACCCATGCAGAGGTTGCCTCCGCTGGCTCACGCTGCTTTGTTGCTCTTTGTGAGTGGAGGAAGGCGACAAACTCTATGCTCTCCGGTACAAGTTTTTCATAAGTTCAGCCGCCAACGCGAAAGTGAACCTGGCTCGTCTACCTCCAACGGAAGAAGCAGAGACTTAACATTCGTACCGCACAAACCAGACGTGGTTTGGGGTGGACAAAGAACCAGCTGCATGGGGATGTCCACAAAATAGCAGTGACTTTTTCTGTAGGAAGCCGTCTTATACGACTTTTTGCCCAAGAACCGGAAAAAGGCGAAAAATATCAAGGTTTATTGAGCACCATGTTAATTCCAAGGGCATTTCGAAGCTGCAAACTTGTTTTTATATTATTGAGAAATATCCTAAAAGCATGCAAAAAAAAATGGAATGTGTGAATTTATGCAAACTAGGGTGTCTGAGACCAGTGGTCTAAGACCCGGATGTACAAATGATAGTTATTGTTGACGTGTTATTTTGTGTTTTTCACAGATAATTTGTACACTCCAAGAGACTTTCATTATCAAAGCAGTATATGCAACATAAGAAGTTGATTAATGAAGGCAGTAACATTAATATTTGATATCAACTTATCTATTAGTTAGAGCGTGCGAGAACAAGGCAAGGCAACTTTAATTTGGAAAGAAATTATAAGTGGAATTAAAACCTATGTTAAATGCGCAATTGTACACTATTTAGTGCAAAATAAAGAATTTACAGTTTAAAATAACTCAGTATCTGACAAAGTCTTCAGTAAGGTATTTTAGACCAATGCTCATCCCAATTATTGATTCTCAGTGCTGTATCTAGCTTTGTCCAGTTAGGTGATGGGACATCAGGAGCTAGCCAGTTGAAGTCATCCAAAGAATCCCAATTATTGCAGTTTTTATTCAGCAAGGACATCATGAAATGCTTGTCTAACTCTTCATAGTGCAGGTTGTATGGAGCAGTTCGAATTTCGTGGCAATCTTCAATTATACCTTTACTTGTCACATGCAAGTAAATGTCACATTTAGTTGATGAATGCATTCGAAGCTGTTGGCAAGCAACCACCAATTTGCAGTTTGTGCATCGTTCCATAAAGACAGAAGATGTAACTGGGCCACAGAGAATTATGCAGTTTTCTAGGTCAGTTAAGTGTAACGTCCCCAGCACTCCTTTAAGAGATACTGTACAATTCTTGAGGCGACGAAGTGCCACATCTCTTTGAAATAGTTCTTCTGATTCTAACTGCAATACTTCATCAGATCTGGTATCATATCCAAACAACTTTTCGTCCCATTTGCTAGCACTCTTGGTTACAGAATCATGGTCATCAATAATAGGAGATTTTTGTTCACATTTGGGTATTTTCTTTTTGGTGAAACCAAATTTCTTACGTGGCACCAGTCTTTCCTCCAATTCATAGCACTTGGTTTGCAAGTTTTGTATGATTCCTAAGTATTTGCGCATGTTGAACTCCTTGAGGAAGAGTGATGATGTGATTACATATTTTTGTAGCTCACTTATTTCTTTCTTGACTGTGGTAAAATGGGTTTGAAGAATGGTGACTTCTATTGTTGGTATCTGTGTGAGTTGGTCTTCAATGTATTGTGACTTCGTTTTGAAAGCGCCAGCAAAGTATTCTTCATTTTCGTCACATGCATCCACATCTTCCCTTGCCTTGTGGGCTTTTTGCAACTTCTCTAAACGCTGGGCATCTCTTCGACTCAGTCTTTCTAACATTGCATCTTTGTCACTCATTTTCCCTTTTTGAGAAGATCTTCAATCTTCTTGTTAAGTTCTCCGTTCTGTTCTGTAGCGTTTTTGAGAACTGATATTGTATCCCTTGCAAACTTACTAGTATCAGTATGCTGTGAATCCTTCTCAAACTGGAAAATAAGCAGAAATTATAGTGACTTTCTATGTGAAGATAAATATACAAGGCATGCAAAAGATGAATTTAGAATCAAGTATTGTAACAAACCTTGATGAATATGATGAATAACAATGAAATTTAGTTATTACCAGATAACTAATCATTGCAGACATATGGGCACTGATTTCAGATCATCTTACCCAGCAACAACAAAACCAAAGCATATAGAATGGAATTAGAAGGCAAAGAAACAAATATTGATCAGTGACCACACAAACAGACAATATGTTATGATAATGACCTTCTTTAGTAATTCATCATCAGGTTTGACAATCTTGAAGAGGGCATAGCCAATGCCCCCGCATGTCACCACCCAGAAGGCACTTCTAATAGCTATGTTCATCTCACCGGCGCTTAAATCTTGCCTTCCTGTTCCCAGACCTTTTTGTCGACTTCTCGAGTCTTGTGGTCCCCGATATTCTCTCCAAGACCGTAGTATGCGTCCAACACCCAGTGATGGTTATTCAGCATATACAAACGGAAATCTGGAAACAAAAGTTAAGATTCAATGATTTCGGCAGCCGGGAATTATTTTATGTATATTGCGAGAACACCCACGGGTCACTTACCACGACTAGTGTTAAGTTTGCACCAGACGCCGTAGGAAACAGCCAAAGCTGCAGCTTCCAAGATAAATACTGCTTTCACGGTATTACCCAAGATACGTTTATATGCTGGTTTGGGCTGTTTGTTCAGCATTATATTCGAATCTAAGTTAGCCTGAATTATATTTTCGGTATTTGCAAATCATGAAATGAATGGAATAGAATCGAAAAGGAAAATCATGACACCACCACCGCAATGAATGAAAGCCATGCATGACAGACATGACATGACATGACAGACACGCAGTCACACATACATGACCCATAGAAGAGTTGGGGTTCGGTCCATTTATGTCGCGTTCCGAGTCAGGTCAACAAAGACATCATCGCTCACGTCCCCAGTGGGAAATGACGACCATTATAGATATCCATTCGGAAGGCCTTGAACGCGACGGTAGACTTTGACATTGACAGATGACACTAATACAACCCAACTTTTGCCAATTATTGTCATTTCGAGTCGAGTTAATGATGTCATTCATGACGTCATATCAACCATTTATAGCCATCGTTGTCACGCTAAAACTCATTCGGAACGAACTCGTAGACGATCGATTTTGTTATGACTCGGAACGCGCTGTTAGTCAAGAAAGCTATGGGCTATTTTATATTAAAATTTTGTGAAGTGAAACGGCAAACGCAAGTCGGCATTCACGGTCAGTTTGATCGACGATAGAACTGATTCGATCTATCGACGAGCAGACCATCGGACCTTAAATGTCAAATCATACGATGAAATTTTTAACGGACGCCAACCACGGAATTCCGGGCCATCGTAGATCAAACTGACCTTAAGTGTCAAATCATGCGATGAAATTTTTAACGGACGCCAACCACGGAATTCCGGGCCATCGTAGATCAAACTGACCGGTCCGTAAGTGCGCGTTCCGTCGTTTTTTTCATGTGTTCCCAGTTTGTCACACCCATCTTGGTAACACTGTTACAAACTGGGAAAAAAATCCCAGTTTGTAACACTGTTACCAACTGGGAATGAAAATAGAATGTGATTCCCATTTTGTCACACCCTTGAGTAACAGTGTCACAAACTGGGAAGAAAATTCCCACTTTGTCACACCTTTGATCATGGATGGTCTTAAGCTATAGAAAATTAGATCGTCCATTAAAAATGGATTAATTAAATATTCATACTTAAAGTCAGGATTAGAAGAAAGCAACTGTAATTTAGAATTCGTTACAATATTAAATGTAGGTAACTCCTTATCATATCAAACACCCTTTGAGTTATTTTATCTACACACGTATCATAAACCCTCTTTACTGCGTCCAAAAAACCACACGTTACGGCCAGTATAATGATAAACTTCTTGGTAAAAACTAATTTCTTATCTGAATATTGATCATTATGACCTTAATGTGCCAAAATTTGTTGAATTATGACATTCAAATTTCGAACGCCGACACCCGCCTACGTGCCGCCCCCAGTATGCAACTGCAGAGCAATGATCAATGCCACAATGCTGGTCGAACATGTGGTTCCTGAACACATCACAGAGAGCTTATGATATGTGTTTAGATAAACTACTATTGTATGTAACTGTACATAATTAGGCACTAAAACTCTCGAGTGATATTATTATGAAACTCGCCTTCGGCTCGTTTCATAAACCCACTCTCGAGTATTAATATCCTCCATTATGTAGCAGTCACATAAACTACTATGTATTAGCTAACAGGAGCTGTTTGTTAAAATTGAAAACAGACTACAAATAATAGTTGGTGTTAAAGGGAGTTTTTATCTAAGTAAAACAGGTTTCTAACAACACGCCCAATAACGTACACTTTAAAAGAGGAAAGAAGGAAATGTTTATCTTACAACTCTAACGATTTCGAATATATTCAATACATCATTCACAATCGAGCAGTAGTGTTTGAGAACAATTTTTTATTTACTTTATAATAATGGAAACGAACAGACTCATTAGAAGCAAAAATCCGCAAAGTGCATCGTCAATTAAAATAAGCTAAGAATTTAAAATTACCAAATAATTAAAAACTACACACACACAAAAACTGAACACAATAAAAAACAAAATACTAAACAAATAAACCGCCCCAGGACATGCCCGACCCAAAGGTACCCATCACACTGGCAGCCTTACCGCGCTGCAAGGCGAGTGAGATCCTTTGGATCAGGAACGCTCCGGAACGATTGTCAAAACCTCGGTCCCTCAAGCGTCGCCCAATGTCCTTGACAAACATCCTGCCCTGAGCACCCCAAATACCCGTGGTCTCGACGGCCAAGGGAACAAATAGGTAACTCCACATCAGCTGCGCGTATTTTAGGCATTTCTGCCGCGCCGCTGACTCCACTGCAGCCCCAGGTGTCACCATGGTGGAGCCAATGTGGGATGCCGCGAACGGGCACACACAAGTAGCATCCCACAAAAGGCAACGACCTCTCTCCCAGGGTATCAAGGTGAGACCGTCCGGACGCTTCCCGTCGCTGCGACTCAATCCCGGTGGTTCGAGAACTGATGGAATATCAGCAGAGACGAGAGCCCTCCGGACGACGTCGTTGATCGAGTGGTGGCGAGAGAGTCTCCCTGTACTTCTATCTAGCACAGTGTAGCCCATGACGTCCCCGCGAATCTACCGACGAAGCGCCACGGCTACACGCAGGGAGTTGTCGTCCAGAAGGGTTCCTAAATGCGGAGAAGGCAACGCATGCAGCCAAGCACCTGACTCCGGTTGAGAGACTGCTCGCAGACGAGCAAGTTCCGCTCCCGAGCTCTGCGCTAACTTTTCTACCGTTTAAACAAAACGTTTAAATTTTGATTCATGATCAGTGGTCTCCGTGATGCAACGAATACTACTTTTACGAATACGAATACGAATACGAATATCAAACATACTATTCGGTGAATACGAATACGAATACGAATATCTCGCCATGGTAATAAAAGACCAATTTATTTGATGAATTTCTATTCTCCTGATAATTAAAATTTACGATAGGCAAATTTTTATTTAAAAAACATATTCTTTTTAGATTTTCCAGAAAATCGCCTAAAACTAGTTTTAGCCGATTTCTTTTTTCAGTCTGGCTGTTTCCAGCTGTTGAAAAAAGTCTTTCCGAGGCGACTGAACATGGCTTCAGTGAAAAATACTTTTGGCGAGTTTTTTCAGACTTGGAAAATGGACATCTTCTCGCCAAAAGGCCACTTTACGTGCCGACGACCGACGCGCGTATTCGCCGAATACGAATATTCGGTAAATGTCTATTATTCAGCGAATACGAATATTCGTATTCGTATTCGTTGCATCACTTTGAAGCCTTAGGGCCATAATATTTTTTCGGTATATTCCAAGGGCCACAACAACTTTAATTTTTCTGCCCAACTAAGCAAACATAGGCTTTTTTGCATTCCAATAACTATTGATTGAGTATTGCGACACGTAACCTAACAGGTCGCATATTTGGAAATTTCCTCATTGATTCGAGACAGTTCTGGCTCAGGCTATTTTTTCCGATCACTTCTAGATGGCAGTAATTGCGTAGGTATAAAAAGGCTAGCGGCGCCATTGCGAGTCAGTTTGCGTGGGAAAAGCGAAGGAAGCGAAACTGCTGATTGTGAAATAAAGTAACACCCGGCTTAAGAATACTTTTATTAGACTTGTTTTCATGTGTGATTTATTAGGAAAAGAAGCGAAAAATAGACAGTGAATGCAGAACGTTCCTAGATAAATGGAACTTTCAGTATTTTGTGATTGAGTGAAGTAATAAGGCGCTATATTTAATTTGTAATGAAACCATAGCTGCTCTCAAAGAATATAACATTAAACGAACGATGAATCGAAACATCTTCAAAATTACTCTAAATATACAGGAAGTTTACGGAAGGAAAAATTTAAAGCTTTGAAGCGCGGACTGAAATCGCAGCAATCTTTGTTTACCAAAGCAAATACTGAGCAAGTGTCTGCAACTGGCGCCGACTATCGTTTACCTAGCTCTTGAAATCGCAAAACGTGGTAAATCATTCACCGATGGAGAAATGATAAAAGAATGCTTGATTGCAGTAGCTGAAGAAATATGCCCCGAAAAGGTAAATTTATTGAAAGGTGTCAGTTTATCAGCAAACACCGTGGCTTGGAGGTTGCAAGACATCGCAGAAAATATATCATCTCAACTTTCTGACAAAAATGGACAACTGGAGTGGTTTTCTCTAGCCTTGGTTGAGAGGGCGTTGCGACGTAAACAAAATAAAAACTAACACTCCGTTAATGTACTTAATTAAAAATATCAGGATCAGGAGTAAAAAAACAATTGTGTCGCCTATCGAATCCGACACAACTGCCAGTCCTTTTTTGACTGCGACTGTTTGCTTGATTTGTCGACTTACCATTGTGCAACCGAAATTGAAGACCTTAAAAACAAATACACGAAATAATACAGTTACAGAGTGCAAATGACGAAGTAGAGAGACTTATACTGGAAAATATAGAGTTGAAGTCGGAAACAAGAGAAAATGAGTTCAAAATAAAAACGCTCAAAAAAAATTACAATGACAATGTAACAACAACAAAAATACAAGGTAAATTGGCGAAGAGACTAAGAATAAAACAAAAGAAAATTGACTTCACATTAGATGCCGAACAACTTAATACGAGCCAAATACCATCTGAAACTGACGATAACCGATCGGACCAATCGACCCCGGACGCCAATATATTATCAGAAAACTCCTCAGAAAAACCACTCTGCCACAAAACCTCTTCTAAAATAAAACCACGACAAATTCTGATTTTCGGTTCACAATAGTGCAGAGGGTTGGAGAAAGCGACGAGCCTTAATAGAGCACATCTACCAGGTGAAAAGTATAGAGTCTCTTCATTTATCAAATCGAACGCGCAGTCGGAGGATATCGTAAGCGCTATGAAAAGCTATAACTTTGAAGATATGGACACAGTGATTCTCTGTTTGGGTGAAAACGACTCAAACCCGACAAAGGTCATAACAAAACTCAGTTACGGTCTAAAACTCTGCGAAAACTGTCATTTATTATTTATTAGTGTTGAGTGTAAACAGCAGTACTCACCTTAACGAATTTAAGTTAAATAGCACTTTAAAAACATTTTGCAACAGCTCCAAAAATTGTAAGGTTCTAGATACTATCTCTAACATATACGGTAGAAAAGAGAACCTCACGCACATTTCAAAAGCTATTAATTTTGCTATAGACTGTAGAGACTATAATGAGAGATTCATAAAATACATTAAACTAGAGATTCAAGGACATCCAGGACAGGATTTAAAGAAGGACATCCACAAAGCAAAATAATAAATCAATTAATTAAAAATAAATTAACCAGAAATGAAATTGACAATACAACGATGACCACTCCCTTTCAAAACATTCTAAATAAAAACGTTTTTTTTCCGTCTATTCTCCTCAGTGTAAACCGAAAAATAATATAACGTGCTTTCACCAAAACATAGCGGGAGTATTACGCAAACGAGAACTCTTAGAAATCCTTCTCAATGAACTTAAGGCACAAAATCTATCAACTGATACTGTCTGCCTAAGTGAGACGTTTCTTAAACAAGGTACAGAAAACAATTCTTCTCCCACAGTGGTCCAATGTAGAGAAGTGGCAAAAATGACGATTGCTAAGTATATGTAAATATCTACAGTAATAAAGACATTTGGAATTTTGGAATTTTGGAATTCCCGATTGACGGGATATAAACTTAGTTCCTTCTTCTCACGTAAATCACAAAAAAGAGGAGGCGTTTGCATTTTCACTAAGGCCTATATACCGGTAAAGGAAGTTCCATTTATTAAAAAGTTTGCCATAGAAAAATGTTTCGGATGCAGTGCTATAGAAATATCTCAAATACAGTGCATAATATTATGTGTATACCATACCGTACACCAGTTGCCTCGAATGTAAAGTTGTTCTTTACCCAACTGGAATGTGTTATTCAATATTGACACACTTAAAGATACTAAAGAAACAAAATAACTAATTTCTATACTAGAAAACTATAATATGCAACTACACATAACGGGGCCATTCAGACAAAATTCATGTTTTGATAATATTGCTACTAGATTTTGAATACTTGAATTGATGAAAATTTTATACTAGAAATAGAAGATGCGGACCTAGCGTTTTATAAATTTAAAGAGTATTTCGATTTATTTTACTCGCTTTGTTTCCCAACAATACGAGTTAAAATTAAGGCGAGCATCAATGGTTTAAAATGGCTAACACCGTGTATAAAATTATCGTGCAAAAAATAAACAACTGAGGTTTAAACTACTCTACAAAAAATATACATGACAAAAACTTATACTTAAATTATTCTAAAGCTCTAAAAATATGCATAAGCTTTTCTCAATCCGAAACAAACAGACTACATATCGCGATCAAGAAACAAATGTAAAGCCATTTGGAATATAATAAAAGACAATAGTAACCCTAGCAAACCAAATAAAACAGAAAGAATAATCTTAAATGACCAAATTACCACAAGCCCGGTAAAAATAGCTGTCGCATTCAATAATAAATTTATATATAAAAAAAACAAAAAGTAAACAATGTAATAATAATAACAGAATAAAATCTATAAATCCAGAATCAATGTTCCTACAGCCTTGTGACCCGAAAGAAATTATAACAATAAAAAAATCCTTAAATTCGACAAACTCAGTCGGCTATGACGGTATTAATAATAAAATACATTGCTGCCATAATATAGCTTATATCTTGAGCTATTTAATCGACACGTCATTTGCGATGGGACAATTTCCTAAAGCACTAAAACCATCGATTACATAAAAAAGGTCGTAAAACTGTCGTAAATAACTATCGTCCCATTGCCCTAATTAGTATTTTTTCAAAAATTTGTGAAAAAGTTATGCAAAGGAGAATGAATAGGTTTTTGGACAAACATCATTATCATTATATATACTACTCAAAAGAAAATAACGGCCACTTACATATTTCTGTTTTTGAGTAAATTTTTAGATGTAAACTAATTAATAAGTGACTAATTAATGATGTCCGGCCTCCTTCAGTATCCAACCTCTTTAATGCTGGTGTTTAAGTCTTACAGCTGGCCAGAAATTGAAGCAAATAAAAAAAACGAGTTTCAGGTCAAATTCCTTTCAGATGGAATCACAATTTTATTCTTTTAAAAAACATTTCTGTCCATCTTTTGCTTCTTTTAACATCTTTTGTTAATAATGCCACGTCAACGAAGGCATATGGATACCATTACTGCCACCAGAGCCGTTACATTGATTGCTGAAGGTCATTCACAGCGGTCTGTAGCTTTTTCGTTGGGTTTCTCTCGCCGAGCCATCCACAATGTGTGGGATCGGTTCCAAGAGACTGGCAGTGTTGCAAGAAGGCCTGGATCGGGCAGGGTGCGAGCGACTACGGCACAAGAGGATCGCTACATCCGATTGAGTGCCCGTCGAGAGCGCTCTGTGACGGCACGTAAGTTACAAAATCGCCTACGGTTGACAACGGGGACTCGTGTTAGTGACCAAACGATACGTGATTACGGAATCGGCTGGTCTTCATGCAGTCGATTGACTGCATGAAGACCAGCAAAGGTCCAGACGCCGAGTAGTACGAATTCCTTTATCTAGGGTTCAACGTGGAAATCGTTTAAGTTTTTGCCGCGAACATTAAGCCGTTGGAATAAACGGCGAGTAAAATAATCCAAGATGTACAGAGGATCTTACATAAATACAATCAACTGATTTATATATTCAAAACATCATTAGACCGCATGATTTCTGATGACTATAAAATTGTAGCTCGAGCCGATAAAAGATCACTTGGAGAACACGAACGTAGATTTAATGCACCTCAGATAGATGAAGTCGCCATCGTAATTGTCGACAATGAAAATACAAGCCGTGAAATAATTATACAAAGAAGAAGAAAAGGACTACAACGCATTGCAGAGACACACCATTCATATGATGTTCTTCAATATCCGTTAATATTTCTGCACGGAGAGGACGGATATCATTTCAATATAAAACAAATTTATCCTGAAACAGGCATCGAAATGCTTACCGCTTAATGATCAGAGACAATGAAATATACAATCACATACTCAACACTCGCCGTTTATTCCAACAATTTCTGGTAGATATGTACGCAAAAATAGAAGCAGAACGGATAGAAGAATACATCCACCTTCGAGACGCGATCATAAATGACGACAATCTTGACGATATTGGAACAATGGTAATCTTACCCTCATCATACATAGGCAGTCCAAGACATATGCACGAATATACTCAAGATGCCATGACCTACGTAAGAAAATATGACGGTACCTGATCTCTTCATAACATTTACATGCAACTCATCATGGCCAGACATCAAAGAACAACTAAAATACGGACCTCCATGGATCGACACGACATAATAGCCCGAGTTTTTTACAAAAACAAATAAGATTTATTGAAGTCATCACAAAATACCACATCTTTGAAACCGTTAGATGCTGGATGTATACAATCGAGTTGATTACCTCACTCACACAATCTCATATGGCTACACGATAAAATTTAGCCCAATGGACAAAATCATCCAAGCTGAATTTCCCAATACACAAAAAGATCCGGAACTATACAACATAGTAGTGAAAAACATGATTCACGGACCATGTGGTCCATTAAACTTCAATGCGCCAAGCATGAGTGATGAAAAATGTACAAAATCCATCTTGGACGATACAAAAAATGAAGATGACGGCTATCCCAAATATAGAAGACGATCACCGAAAAACGGTCGCTTCACAGCAAAAATATAATATAATACAAGGCAGAGACGAACTGGAAATAGATAATTAATGGGTAAAGTACCATATAACCAACTACTTTCCAAAATGTTCCAAGCACACATAAACGTTGAATACTGCAATTCAGTAAAATCTATTAAATATATATGTAAGTAAGTAAACAAACAAAATGGCAGTATTTCAAATAGTCCAAAATAGCGAACAAAATAACAGAAATGATGAGATCCTCATTTACCAAATGGGAAGATACATCAACAGCAACGAAGCAGCGTGAAGGATTTTTAGTTTTCCCATACGCGAACGCGAACTAGCTGTGCGGCAAACAATTAATAAAACCCCGACAAATTCTGATTTTCGGTTCACAATAGTGCAGAGGGTTGGAGAAAGCGACGAGCCTTAACAGAGCACATCTACCAGGTGAAAAGTATAGAATGTCTTCATTTATCAAATCGAACGCGCAGTCGGAGGATATCGTCAGCGCTATGAAAAGCTATAACTTTGAAGATATGGACACAGTGATTCTCTGTTTGGGTGAAAACGACTCAAACCCGACAAAGGTTATAACAAAACTCAGTTACGGTCTAAAACTCTGCGAAAACTGTCATTTATTAGTGTTGAGTGTAAACAGCAGTACTCACCTTAACGAATTTAAGTTAAATAGCACTTTAAAAACATTTTGCAACAGCTCCAAAAATTGTAAGGTCCTAGATACTATCTCTAACATATACGGTAGAAAAGAGAACCTCACGCACATTTCAAAAGCTATTAATTTTGCTATAGACTGTAGAGACTATAACACCAGCATTAAAGAGGTTGGATACTGAAGGAGGCCGGACATCATTAATTAGTCACTTATTAATTAGTTTACATCTAAAAATTTACTCAAAAACAGAAATATGTAAGTGGCCCTTATTTTCTTTTGAGTAGTATATAATAAAACTAAGTTGATAAAATGTGCGTGCCGATAAAACTTAAAAAGGAGTCCCGGCACGATAAAGGGACTTATGTAGTGTGATAGCCCTTTATCCCCCCTCGAACAAGAAAGTTCCCGTTTCAACCTAAAGGGCGTGTTTTAAAAGATATAAGGGCTTTTCCAACTTTTCAACTTGGAAATTAAGTGTAGTGGCGCCATCTGTTGTCGAGTATTTGAACTTCATTCAGAACAACGATTATTTGTCTTCCATTTCGAAAGGCGCTGCGAGCAATTGCAGCAAGTGTAGTAATGGCGCGAAATTTAAAATTCCAATTTCAATAAAGTCTTAAATTACATTAGTCTTACATTTATTACTATAATAAAGTTATTAAATTTTATGTATTTATACAGCAACTAACTGCCATAACTAACTTATATTTTGGAGTTAAAGCGACATAATTTAAGTTATTCTAATTAGTTCTGAAAACATTTTAAAATTTATGTTTTTAAATTTCGCGCCTTTACTACGTATGCTACAGCTGCAGAACCTATTGTTACGTCGGACGATAATATCGAGAACATTCTAGAAGGCGTGAGAAAGAAAATATTCTCGAACTTTCTCGAATATCCTAGAGCCTAGCTCTCTGAATATATAAGAGCCCCGTGTCGCCCGCCAGAGTTAGTTCGATTTCATCAGCGAAACAAGCGATTTCGAAACAAAAAGGTAAGAAGTTCTCTGTGAGCCTTTATTATGAAGTATCACTTGTGAGTATTTTTAATAGTGTGTTTCATTAATTCTCGATTTTGAAGCGAAAAAGAAAAAAGTTGTCTGTGAGCCTTTATTGTGAAATATCAAATGTGAGTATTTTTAATAGTGTGTTTAATTAATTCTAATGTTTTTTTTTTAATTTTCTTTTGATTGTAATTTCCTTAACCTTCAAGCAGTCGCGCGACGTTTAATTGATGCCTTCTATATACGCTTGAAGGTTATTTTTTTTTCTTTGTTTCAACGTACCCCACGTTTACGTAACAATATATTTGTCTATAAAATGTTTATTTAATTTATATTTTACAGAAAACAATGCCTAGACGTAAAAGAGGAGGAGATCTTGCCAGTTCTGCAGCAAAACGGCGGAAACAAAAAGAATATCGAAGAAATGAAACGGAAGAAGAGCTCGAAGCACGTTTACAAAATCAACGAAACAGAATGAGCACCCTGAGAAGCAGAAAAAGCGAAGAAAGAAAAGAAAATAAAAGTATTAAAGAATCGAGAATTTTAAAAAATCATCTAGCAAAGGAAGCATTCCACTACGAACAGACGCAAAAATATAACAATCATAAATATGTTGTAATCGGAAAAATGAATAACATTTTCCAATTTTGCTACGCGAAAAAAATCAGTAAAGAAACACTAGGTCTCTGTTGCATGAATGGAAAAATTCGATTACCACCACTTGAAGCACCTCCGCAGGAATTTCTACATTACATGACCGGGGAAACACTAGAATCAAAACACTTTCTTCAAAATATAAGATCATACAACTCCTGCTTTAAAATGACTTCTTTCGGTGTTACTTCGACTAACACTAAAAGAAATGATTTTGAATATGTATTTTTAATTCAAGGACAATTTATCACAAAATAGGGTCGTTACTACCAATGCCTAACGAAGACTATAAATTTCTGCAAGTATATTTCATCGGAAATGAAGAACAAGAAATTTATAAACGATGCACAAATTTTAATGGATTCAGACCAAAAATAATCCAAGATGTACAGAGGATCTTACATAAATACAATCAACTGATTTATATATTCAAAACAACATTAGACCGCATGATTTCTGATGACTATAAAATTGTAGCTCGAGCCGATAAAAGACCACGTGGAGAACACGAACGTAGATTTAATGCACCTCAGATAGATGAAGTCGCCATCGTAATTGTCGACAATGAAAATACAAGCCGTGACATAATTATACAAAGAAGAAGAAAAGGACTACAACGCATTGCAGAGACACACCATTCATATGATGTTCTTCAATATCCGTTAATATTTCTGCACGGAGAGGACGGATATCATTTCAATATAAAACAAATTTATCCTGAAACAGGCATCGAAATGCTTACCGCTTAATGATCAGAGACAATGAAATATACAATCACATACTCAAAACTCGCCGTTTATTCCAACAATTTCTGGTAGATATGTACGCAAAAATAGAAGCAGAACGGATAGAAGAATACATCCACCTTCGAGACGCGATCATAAATGACGACAATCTTGACGATATTGGAACAATGGTAATCTTACCCTCATCATACATAGGAAGTCCAAGACATATGCACGAATATACTCAAGATGCCATGACCTACGTAAGAAAATATGACGGTACCTGATCTCTTCATAACATTTACATGCAACTCATCATGGCCAGACATCAAAGAACAACTAAAATACGGACAAACCTCCATGGATCGACACGACATAATAGCTCGAGTTTTTTACAAAAACAAATAAGATTTATTGAAGTCATCACAAAATACCACATCTTTGAAACCGTTAGATGCTGGATGAATACAATCGAGTTGATTACCTCACTCACACAATCTCATATGGCTACACGATAAAATTTAGCCCAATGGACAAAATCATCCAAGCTGAATTTCCCAATCCACAAAAAGATCCGGAACTATACAACATAGTAGTGAAAAACATGATTCACGGACCATGTGGTCCATTAAACTTCAATGCGCCATGCATGAGTGATGAAAAATGTACAAAATCCATCTTGGACGATACAAAAAATGAAGATGACGGCTATCCCAAATATAGAAGACGATCACCGAAAAACGGTCGCTTCACAGCAAAAATATAATATAATACAAGGCAGAGACGAACTGGAAATAGATAATTAATGGGTAGAGTACCATATAACCAACTACTTTCCAAAATGTTCCAAGCACACATAAACGTTGAATACTGCAATTCAGTAAAATCTATTAAATATATATGTAAGTAAGTAAACAAACAAAATGGCAGTATTTCAAATAGTCCAAAATAGCGAACAAAATAACAGAAATGATGAGATCCTCTTTACCAAATGGGAAGATACATCAACAGCAACGAAGCAGCGTGGAGGATTTTTAGTTTTCCCATACGCAAACGCGAACTAGCTGTGCAATATCTAGCAGTACATTTGGAGAATGGACAGAGAGTTTACTTCACAAAAGACTTATCCCACATTTTTTGTTGATAGACAAATGTGAAAAGATCATACCGCCAAAAAATGGTGAAAATATTTACCCTCCCACATGACAATGAATTACAAATACATAGGTCTCCTCCTGAGACAAATACCTACGGCGTTCCTCAAGGTAGTGTCTTATAGCCGTTACTTTTCATATTATATAAATGACCTGCCAGAGATTACTAAAAATAAATGGGTATTATTCGCAGACGATATTTCAATGACAATCAAATGCATCGAGGACACCAAGTTTGAATCAGATGTCAATACTAGTACTAATGAGATCACAGGATGGCTAGAAGCCAATAATTTACTGGTGAATGAAAATAAAACTGTATGTATACACTCAATTTAGAAATAATAAAATGACATTAAAAATATCAATGTAATAACATTACGATTACCCATACACTATCCACCACTTTCCTAGGTATTGTCGTAGGTGAGCACTGTTCTTTGTTACAACATATTGAAAAAGTGTGTAATAAATTGAATAAATATGTATACGCTCTATACAAGCTACAAAGAACCTCCAACGTGCAAACAGCTCTGATGGCATATCACGGATATGTGGCGTCTGTATTAAGGTACGGCCTAATCCTATGAGGAAATGCAAGAGAGATAAACAGGTTGTTCGTTTTGCAAAAGAGATGCATTAGAGCAATCTGCCGTGCACATCCACTAGACAAATTGTAACCTATTAATACAATTAAAAATCTTGTCGCTGCCAAGTCTCTATATCTTTGAAATGGCGTGTTTTGCTCACAGTCAACCAAATATTTTTATAAAATACAGGCACGCATACACGTTCAATACAAGATATCCCGATAAAATTGTGAACCCATCATGCAGATCCGAATTCTGTAAGAGAAGTTGCTACAGAATGTAAATAAAAATATATAATAATTTCCCGCAGTCAATTAAGATTTTGACACTGACACAATTTAAGCCCACACTATTAAGGTGGCTACTAAAATAATGTTTTTATAATGTAGAGGCGTACCTTAATCTTCAAATAATTAATTTGTAAGGAAGGACACAATAATAAGGCGGCATCAATAATGTAAAATTACTTAAATAATCTTGATAAATGATATATTTAAAAATTATAGATTGAAGTAGAAATTTTGCATACTTGGACAGGTGAAAGGTGTAGAGCACTTTATTGCACCACTTATTGTACCACATATGAAGCAAATAAAAATATTTAATTTTATTTCATTTCAGTCAACGGATGTGTGAGATACTGCTCAGGTGTTGATTTTTATTCGTGGAGTAGATAGTGAAGTGTATGGAGAACTTTTTGATATTGATAGTATTTACGGCACGACAACTGGGGCAGATATTTTAAAGGGAGTTGAAAATGCCATTAATAAAAAGAACATTCGATGGATAAACTTGAAATCTATCACCGCTGATGGAGGCAAAAATATTTGTGGTATAAATCAAGGAGTGGTCGCACTTGTGCCAAATGCTGTAGAAAATCATGGTGGTTCAAAACCGTTAGTCTTACATTGTATCATTCATTAACAGTCCTTGTGCGGAAAATGTTTGGATTTCTCTGAAGTTCTAAAACCAGTCATATCAGGTGTTAACTTCATCAGATCCACAGAGCTGAATCACCGATAATTCCGCGAGTTAATTGAAGATTGGAGAAAATTACTTGCCATATCGTACTGTCATACGCTGGCTTAGTTAGGAAAAGTCCTCAAGCGCTTTTTTGATCTTCGAGCAGCGATCGTTTTTTTTTTATTGAGAAGCAACGCCCTTGTTCCGATTTAAGAAATAGTGAATGGCTGTGGATATTATCATTTTATGTCTATTTGACAAATTGTATGAACGAACTGAATTTGAGATTGTAAGGAGAAAATCAACTTCTCCCTGATTTATAAACCAATATCAAATCGTTCAGGCAGAAAATAATACTAGTTCAATCGCAATTACGTAAAAAATGTTTCACACATTTTAAAACATGTAAAATATTTAACCACACTACAGAGACTGAATTTCCCGTCGATATTGCAGTTGAAACTTTGAGTGCTTTAAAGATAAATTTCGATAGTCATGTCATTGCGAATTAAATTAAGCTTTTTCAAAATCCTTTTGATTCTGACATTGAAACCCTGGCTCCGGAAGTCCAAATGGAAATTATTGATGTACAGCAGTGATATGTTTAAGAACAAATATCAAAATTTATCTTTGTTGAAATTTTATACGAGTCTTCCTCTGGCACAATTTGATAATTTGCATAAATTTGCTCGTGGGTTGTTTTCTGTTTTTGGTACTACGTACTTGTGTGAGAAAACGTTTTCCAAGATGAAGTACTCAAAGAATGTTTACAGATCTAAATTAACCGATGAGCATCTTAAATCTCTTTTAATATTTGGTACAAGTAAAATTTATCCACAACTACAAACAATTGTCGGTGAAAAATCACAATTACATAAATCTCATTAGTGTTTTTTAAATTTATTAGTGGGATTAATTTCAATGTAATTATTTGTCAGTTATTAATATGCTTAAGCTTAGATACTTAAGTTGTGTTTCCTGCTTCATCATTTCTATCGTAAAGTTTTACCTTGCAGGTAAATAAAACCGAGTAATTATCATGCTGTGTTTTCATTCTCTTCCATTGAACTTATCACAGCAATAGTAACAAAAGTAAAACATTGGCTGTCGTGGGCCAGATTGATGACACTAGTCTTAAACTGTCGCGGGCCGGATTTATGGCACTGGTGTACCAGATTTGGTTCGCGGGCCGTAGTTTGGAGCCCCTGATCTAGAATATTAACACTAGGATTATTTTGTGGGAAATATTAAACAGCACATCAAAAATACTGATTTGCACAGCAAATATCAGGGCAAAATGCTGCGGCAGCTTAGCTAAATGGTAAAGGGGGTGAGCGAAGCGAAGCTCCCTTTATCCTTCGTGTTAGTTTGAACATGTAAGAACAACAAAAAATAATTCAAACACAAAATATATAAAATATTAAAAATATAAAAAGTGTTTTTGTTGATCCTTTTTTGCTGTGTAAATCAGTATCTTTGATGTGCGATTAGATTTAAAGCCTTATTTTACTATAATTGAAAATACCTTGGCAAGCTTCGAGAACCAAATTGAAACACAAGTTTGAGTTTATATGTGTCATTTATTGAAATTTACTATGAGCCTTTTATAGGATGGCATAAAAACTTCGATATCGCGAGTTAGAATACAACTGGCACCATCTGTGAGAAGGATACGATAACAAATATAGAATCAAAGGTAATTTTAGCTTGAGGAGTGTTTAGAGTGGGTTCTTATTATACATTCCGCCCACCAAGAACGACAATTTTCGTTCTTTAGGTAAACAACAGGTACTACCTAAAGAAATACAAAAAAATAACAGCTAACACCGTTAGACGTAAGTCTAAAAGTTTAACAGAAGCAAAACAACATAACAAATTTTGGTTTAACAACAAAAGTTCCGACATGAGGTTGTACACTTAAGATCTAATTGCTTAAACATACAAAAAATTAACATTCAAGTTATTCAGGTTGCTACAGGTAATAAACAAAGTTTTGAGGTAGGCCTCTTTATCAATGAGCCGCCACACTTTAAGGTTACTACTCGAGTAATCTTGTCAGATCCGGGGTGTTTATCAACAATTTTTCCCATTAGTCAACGAGTTGGAGGCAAATTGTCTTCTTTAACCAAAACAATATCACCAATGTTTGTTTCTGGTATGGTGTGTTGCCATTTGTATCTTTGCATGCAATAAGCCAAATACTAGTTCGACCACCGACGCCACAAATCCAGCAACATTCTCTGGGTTAGTTGCCACCTCCTGAGGCTGCTGACATTATTGAGCTCATAGTTCCGTTCAGGAACGGTGATTAGTGGCTCACTAATCAAGAAATGGCCAGGGGTTAATGGCAACGGATCACCACCATTGTCGCTAGGAAAAGACGATAACCGCCTTGAATTTAAACAAGCCTCAATTTGAGTCAGGACAGTTGTCAATTCTTCGAATGTGAGAGTGGACTCGCCTTTGACGCGCTTGAGATGAAATTTTGTAGATTTCACTCCCTACTCCCAGAGGCCGCCAAAGTTTGGGGCATGAGGAGGGATGAAATGCCAAGTGCATGCATTGTTGCTTAGATAGTCAAGGATCTCTATTGCAACGGATGACTCTTCAGCAGCAACCAATCTACTGAGCTCCTTGGAGGCTCCGACAAAGTTTGTCCCATTATCGCTCCACATGCCACTTACATGCCCACGGCGAGCAACGAATCTCTTAAACGCAGCTATGAAGCCTTCCGTAGTTAGGTCGCTGACGACTTCAAGATGTATAGCCTTAGTGGACATACACACAAAAAGGCAAATATAACCTTTATATGATTTGTTGCCACGGCCCTTGGACACTCTAATATGTATGGGTCCAGCAAAATCTACACCGCTGCGCTGTGCAGAAATGGTCGAGTCCGAGTCACTCGACTAGATGGTAATTGACCCAGTTGAGCTTGTGTGGTTGCACGATTCCGTACACAACGCACACACTTACGGACTTGAGCCTTGACTAGATTTTTTGCAGAAATTATCCAATACTTACTACGTAAGTAGTTAATCAGTGTTGGACCACCATGTAACGTCACCTTGTGAACTTGATCAATCACTAAATTAGTGAAAAAACCTTTGTGTGCAAGGATTATAGGGTGTTTGACGTCTGCAGGTACATTTGAGTTTTCAATTCTGCCGCCCACCCTCAAAATGCCCTTCTCATCAAGGAACGGACACAACGACTTTAATTGCGCTTTTTCTTGGTCAAGTCCGTTTTGAGCGTCCTTTATACAAACTTCATGAGCCTCATCGAGTTCTTCGGCAGTCAGGTAAGGTATAATTTTTTGTGAGCCGGTTGAGTGGGGAGAACTTCGTCCATAATGAATCCTCTGGAATTTCGTGCTTTGTGAAATGTGAATTGACCTTTCTTTGTTCCCTTGGTCTTGTCTTCAGGCTTGATCAACCAAGATGGTCCATGCATCCATAATTGTCGACCCGAATGGCCGAGTCGGCAGTGACCCTGCCTACGAAGCCAAGGGTCCCAGGTTCGAGTCCCGGTGGGGGCAAATATTTGTTTGATGAGAAGGGATGTTTGTACCCTAGTCATGGTTGTTTATCTATCTAAGTATAATATTTATCTATATAAGTATGTGTATCGCCCAGGCAACATCCAAGCAAAATAAAGATCCGACTGTGGCACAATGCTCAGCTTAAATATGTATATTGTCTGAGTAATAGCTCTGGAGTCAGTCTAAATCTGTATAAAGCAATGGTATATCTGTATTCAGCAATAAGCTTGGTAATGTCTGATAAAAGATCATGTTTATTCTTAAAGCTTAATAACAGCAATTTAAGGACCCTTATTCAGTCGTTATTAAGCTTTATGCACTACAGAATTTTTAAAGCTGTATAAGGGGACTTACAACCGACATTAAGCTGTAAAATTAGCTTATAGCTGACTAAGGGTGGTTGTCCGAAGCTACAATCTGAATTATAGTACACTATTTCACATTTATTCAGCTACTGTTTTAATGGTTATCATAGTTAATTAAATCAGCGTTGTGCTGGGTAATGTAAATAAAATATAGGATAGTTTTATTATTATACAGCAATTGGCTGGTTAAAAAGCGTTGGACTTGGTTAGATGAAAATGGATAAAATGAAGTGGAAAAATAGGAAAAGAACGGGTGGGATCCGCAGAAAATGTTTACGGGAGTATAAAAAAATGAAAAAGTCTATTGTGAACTGGGAAATTGATAATGAGGTGGTCATCGCTGATGAAACAATCGTAAAACCAAGTTCCTCGAGTACTTCGGAAGTAACGCGTGAAGTCCGTTCAAACCCATCTGTAGAAGAGGGTTCCGTAAGTGGATATTATAATGGTTCTGCATCAAGTGAAGATGACTCGGACTCAGACATTCATGTGGAATTAAAAAACTCAACTCTTCGTTCGGAAATAAGAATGTACAGAACCACTTACCCTTATAATAATCGCAACATCGTTGCAATTAAGTTTTCCGATGTTCAGTTTAAATTTGCATGTACGATATACAGTGGAAATATTTATTGTATTCCTTTGATTCATACATTATAAAATAAGGTAAAAATAATAAATATTATTTATATGTGTAATTTTTTTTTTCTGCCATCAAATTTCTGTTCTTTTAATTTAGAAGGTCAATCATAATGGTTTTATACTTATGGTTCAACCTAACTCTTATCCGAGTAAAAGCCCGTGACTCTCGGTGGGAAATCTAATGGACTAAATATTATTAATATAGGTACAGCATGTAAGTTACGCCCGACTCAGGATCGACAGTTTACGTATCGCTGATGACTAAAAAATATATTTTCATGTTCCCTTGCAAAGTTTTTATGCAATATAGGTAGTTATAATGTTAATTAAATTCCAAAAAGTGCGGATACCTCCGCCAACGACCGCGCGGAAGTGTTAACAGAGTTCCCTTATCTCTTCTGTGCCCCCGCGCCGCCAGACTCGTCGCGGACCTTTCATTTCCCCCGGGGTGGTAGATTTATGAATAGGTTGTTTTCAGTAAGATGTAACGTTAGTTAAAATACTGTTCTAGTACTAAGAAATATTTATTCAGGTCGACTTGGGTTCAAGTCCTCTCAACAATCAACGTTACAAATAACACGCGATATAATTCTCAAAATAAAAATTGCTTGGTTTCAAACATAATAATGAATAATCTGTCTTGAACAATGGCATATAAGGTACAAAAATACGAAACAAATTACTGTCCACGTAGGCCACACGACATGCGCACGCCATCGTCAACTGACGCGCAGCAAATGTCAATATTGCTGGCAAAGGCAAATTAGTACGCGCACGCCATGACCACAACTATGGCATCATGGTGACGCGCGTATGACGAGCGGTCTACTTGGAGTCTGTCCAATGGACAGGCCAGCTTACACTAAACATTAAACATTACAAACATAACGGGATAAAATTCTCAAAATATGAATATAAATGCTTGGTTTGAAACCTTCTAAATAAGAATCAGTCATGAACAATGGCATAAGGTACATTGATACTAAGCGTTTACGCTAAAAAATCAGCAATATAAACATAACGCGATAAAATCTTCAAAATAATTAGTAAAAACGGTTATTTTTTTATCACCACGGATATTTTGGGGATTGGTAGTACCCATCATATTATGAATAACTTTCCCCAAGAAACATATGGTCGCAAATAAAAAATAAAAAAAATCCTAAGTACATTTACCTATATCAGCTGTTTTCGTGTTACTATGTGGGACCCATTTTTATTTTCATTTTCGACCATATGTTTAGTTAGACCAAATTAGTACGCGCACGCCATGACCACAACTATGGCATCATGGTGACGCGCGTATAACGAGCGGTCTACTTGGACAGGCCAGTTTACACTAAACATTAAACATTACAAACATAACGGGATAAAATTCTCAAAATATGAATATAAATGCTTGGTTTGAAACCTTCTAAATAAGAATCAGTCATGAACAATGGCATAAGGTACATTGATACTAAACGTTTACGCTAAAATCAGCAATATAAACATAACGCGATAAAATCTTCAAAATAATTAGTAAAAACGTTTATTTTTTTATCACCACGGATATTTTGGGGATTGGTAGTACCCATCATATTATGAATAACTTTCCCCAAGAAACATATGGTCGCAAATAAAAAAAAAAATTTTTCCTAAGTACATTTACCTACATATATCAGCTGTTTTCGTGTTACTATGTTGGACCCAATATTTTTTTTCATTTTCGACCATATGTTTCTTGAGGAAAGTTGTTCATAATCATGGGTACAATCAATCCCCAAAACATCCTAGGTGATAAAAAGTAACCGTGTATAAATGCTTAGTTTGAAACCTTCTAATTAACAATCAGTCTTGAACAATGACACATGGTAGGTACAAAAATACTTTAAGTTACCTACTACTACCATTCTAACACAGAGAATCTTCTTCTTGTGGCTGTTCTTCATTATTGTATGTATTGATCTGGTCAGCATTACTTTTCTTCACTCGCTTCTTTTGGCTCGACACTCGCATGTCCCTTATTGCCATTCTCTTAGTCGCGTTTCTCAAAACAGTTTTAAAAAATTTTTCGTTGTCCTGTACAGTAAATGTGCTGTCCCATCCATTGATCAGGCAGAAGAAAAAATTTAGTATGTTTTTATATGCTTTAAAACCTACTTTTACTTCAATATTATTCCTACTGCCTCCAGTCCAGGAACATTTGCTTAAGAATTTTTTATCAAATAAGGCATCCAGCAGCCTGTAACTGCTTGATGGGCCGCTTCCTATTTGCTTTGAACATAAAATGATATATTTTTCTTGAAGATTTGCAAATGCCTCTGGACTAGATAGCTGCTATGACTGTCATCACTATGCTACTCCGCAAACTTAGACAGACACGCACACGCGTGTTGATTTGATATCGTTTCCTGTGAGTGATTGTTTATTGTTCCAACGAGTGCCAACGAGCTCCAAACAGATTATTCTTGGTAAGTATGTATGTTTATTGTATTTACATTTTGAGATCATTGTACAAGTAAAATATTAGTGCGCGTGGAAGTTTATCGTGAACATGAGTAACTTACTTCGATTTATGTCATGCGCCGCTTGAATTATGAAGGATTATGATTGTAAACATAATATTATACTCTAATGAAGCTCGCGTGACATAAATGTCTATCAACCCAAGTGCTGTTTTTTGTCTTTATTTTATTCAATAATAGTTTCCTGATTATTTATGACAATACTCTGAATCGCATATAAGTTTTTGACTTGTTCGAGAACTTGCTCTATCCCACTGTTCGGCTGTAAATATGACTGGTTTCTAGTATCTACATTACTAGAACCATCATCGGTGGTGACTATTTGATAAATGATGCCCTCGTCAGATATCAAAGTATTTCCTGCTGCTTGAGTAGGCGTGGGGCTCGCCATTGTAGTTCCTGGATTAATCTGCAAAACAAGTAAGTGCTTTTGTAGTTCTTTTGGTTTAAAGTAAACAAAATATTAGGACAGTTTCCAACTGGACCTATGCCATTAATTAATAATAATAAGAATATTTTTTTTACTTATTAGTTATTTATTTAAAGCGTGTTTTTTTAGTTTATCTAAACTATAAAAAAAAATAGTTTTATCCACATATTTTTTATATTCTATAAATTATTCAATAGGCTCGTCCAGATAGAGCGAGGCAGCAAGGCATGTGGGTGTCGTCCAGCAGAGCAGCAAATCTGCTGAGGCGCCCTTGAGCATCGCCAAATCCGCATACGCGTGAGGCACGTCACAACACGTCCAGACGCTGTCTCACCTACATGCGCGCAGTCTGGACCACACCCACATGCCTCACCTACATGCCTTGCTCTATCTGGACGGGCCTATTGATGAACTCCATCATTAAACCTTGGGCCTCATCCGTCCGAGACCAAAGTCTTGATCATTAGACAAATCAAATGAGTCCAAACTTGATAGGGCTGCATCGTTTTACCTGTATAATTCAATCGCAAATTGATAAGATGCACGCACGAAGCTAGATTTTCACGAACCACAGACAATTCGCGTCAAACTACATGAATACAGCTTGACAACAAACTATTCACTGAACCATCCAATGCCATGCCTTCATACCTGTCCGGGTAGCGCCATCTACCGGTCAAGCATGGAATGAACATGTCATAGGACAACGTGGTGTTGCCACTATACATTAATGTTTTCTATGCTAGAACAATTTTTATACATAAGAAAGGCGAGCATAACTCCCTCGTTTTTGTTACAAGTTGCATTATTTAGTTTATTCTGAAGTTTATTACAGTTAATTCATGATTTTCTAACACTAAATGTTTGTTTTATCAAACCATTATGCTGAACAAGAAATAATTTGTTAATGGAAGTTTAGGATAATTTAGTAGGTAGTACAGTGCTACCTACATGGATGTTTTGGCACTTGGCCATATCGAAACTAACGCGGCCTTCTTGGAAGTGTCACTTGGTTGATCCAATCAATCAATCAATAGCGCAGAAGCGCCACCCTGTCAATGTCATCTAAGTGCCAAAACATCCATGTAGTACTGTAATTATGTTTGTATGTAGAGGTTTTGTAATAAGTACGTACCAGTGTTTCAACTATAGAGTTATAATCTGGACTCTCCATCTCAATAGAATTATTCAAACGTTGACGGTGCTGTCTTGAGATTTCCACGTCCGTATCATCAGTATCCGTTTTATGAAGCATTTTTGCCAATTCATCTTCCGCTTCATTATAGTTGTTTAAAAACGTCCTCTTTAATTTACAGTCCATGGTTAGCCAGCCATCTTCCCCAGGTACAACTATGTCATTTTTGCTTAACACCTCCGCGTTATGCTTTGGCCATCGCAGCTTACTATTAGTTTCCCAACTAGAGGGTACTATGCACAGTTCCGTTTTACCCTTGCGACGCGTTGAAACAATTTTAAACGGCATTGTCCTGTAAATAAAGGTAGACGTAAATATCTTACATACGTTGATAGAAAAAATAAATATGCCTACATACATATTCACAAACAAGTTTATAAAAACCCAGGTCTTGGGTTTGTTTGTAAACTTGTTTGTGATATCGCAGTTTCTGGTTCCCACGACACAAGGTATCCTAGTTTGGGGCCAGAAGCAATGTATGTGCCTGTATGTAAGTGTTCGTGTTTTACGTTTTTGTTTTGACTTCTAAGATGGAACCCTAATAAGCTGGTTACTGTGGAATCTGTGATACTCTACTCAAATAGTACACAGCAATATGTGCTGTCAGAATAGTCTTTCCCAGCTAATAGCTGAATAAGTGTACACACGTGACTTTTATTAAGAACTAAGCTGTATAACTGGCGTGAAGGTATCGCTTAATCAGACTGGAAAGTATCGCCATTTTTAACAAATACTATATTATTTCTATGCTTTATTGTAAGATTTATTTGATGACAAAACGCATGAAATCACAAAAAAACATTATTATGTACTTTCATACCTACGTCATACTTTTCGTGTACAAAAAACAGCACTTGGGTTGATAGACATTTATGTCACGCGAGCTTCATTAGAGTATAATATTATGTTTACAATCATAATCCTTCATAATTCAAGCGGCGCATGACATAAATCGAAGTAAGTTACTCATGTTCACGATAAACTTCCACGCGCACTAATATTTTACTTGTACAATGATCTCAAAATGTAAATACAATAAACATACATACTTACCAAGAATAATCTGTTTGGAGCTCGTTGGCACTCGTTGGAACAATAAACAATCACTCACAGGAAACGATATCAAATCAACACGCGTGTGCGTGTCTGTCTAAGTTTGCGGAGTAGCATAGTGATGACAGTCATTGTCTGAATAATGTCTGAATAACGTCTGTCTAACACCGAAAACCACTTTTATTCAGAAGTTATTCAGATAGTGGACATCTACATTGCTGCTATTCAGATTTTACTCAGCTTCTATTCAGAACTAAGGCCACATTTTTGTGCCCAAATTGTCTGAATAACGTCTGAGTAGGCGCTGTCCCAGAACTTACTCAGACATTTCGTTTGCTTAGAGCGCCGCGGACAGCTTTTATTCAGACGTTATTCAGAAGGTAAATGTTGCCTGGGCGTTGTCTAGTACCCAAGATACAGGGAATCCTAGTTTGGGGCTAGATCAATGTGTGTAAATAGTGTCCAAAGTATTATTATTATTATAATTCACTTTGTGATAAATCTGATGGTGACATGCCTCTCGAGGCGATATCAGCTGGATTGTATGCGGATTGCACGTGTGCCCACTGCGAATTATCCATGTGTGTGAGGATATCAGACGTGCGATTTGCAACGAATGTGACCCATCGCGAAGGATGACTACTAAGCCAGTTCAGCACAGTGGTCGAGTCTGACCACCCACGTATGTTGGCTTTCTCAATCTTTAGTACCCCTGCGGTTTCACACAGTAATTTGGCTAGCAATACAGCTCCCATTAGTTCCAGTCGAGGTATGGACACTTGTAGCACTGGGGCTACTTTAGTCTTAGCAGTAACAATGTTGACATGCACGTTTCCGTCTACATCTATTGTTCGCAAGTAAACTGCAGCTGCTTATGCCAAATTCGACGCGTCGCAGAATCCGTGAAGTTCCTGGCGTTGATCGCTTTTCTTTGCTTTCAACCATCTTGGTACACTAAACAGCCTGCCATTCCAGGAGCAGTTCGGGTGGTAGTTCGTCGTCCCAATCGATTCCAGCCAACCAAAGTTTTTGAATAATTACCTTGGCTGTGATCACATATGGCGCAAGTCATCCTAGTGGATCAAAGAGACGAGCTATCTCTGATATCACTTTTCTCTTGGTGATGGTCTCATGTCTATCAGGGAGTATGGCACGGTACTTGAAAGAATCCGTTTCCTTGTCCCAGAAAAGACCCAACCTTGATCACGTCATCCTGTTTTATGTTCACCTTTCCTTCCTGGGTTTCCCTCTCGTCTTGAATCTCTCTTTCGAGTTCCTTATTGTTTGTTATCCACTTTTATAGTTGAAAACCTCCCTTGACATGAATTTCCATCATTTCCTTGTGGATTTTTCTTCCTTCCTCCACTGTCTCACATCCCGTCATCAGATCGTCTACGTAATAATCATTTTTTATTTTTTCAGAAACCATAGGATATTCTGCACCTTCGTCAATGGCCAGTTGCTGGAGGGATTTCACCGCTAGGTAAGGAGCTGGTGCTGTCCCGAAGGTAACACGTGACAGCCTGTAGTCTTCTATTTCAGATTCTGGATTATCACGCCACACTAGCCTTTGAAAATCCGTGTCGGGTTTGTCCACTATGACTTGTCGATACATTTTTACAATATCTGCGCTCAAGCATATGGGGTGCATTCGCCATCTCATAATTATGTGGCGCAGATCTTGTTGCAGTGTAGGACCGACCATCAACGTGTCATTGAGAGACACTCCGTTGGATCCTGGATCTGATGCATTGAACACAACTTTGACCTCGGTAGTGGACTTGTCCTCGCGTAGTGAGGTAAGTAAACAGCTTCAGATCGTTTAGGATCATCTGCGTTCTGTATTCGTTCCATATGGTCAAGGTAGAGGTATTCATGAGTGACTTTAGCATACCGTATTTTGATCTCAGGGTTCTTCTTGAAACGCTTCTCAAGAAGTTGAAATCTGCTAACCGCAATGTCTCTCGAATGACCGTCTTTACATTTGGGGTCTTCCTCGCGAAATGGAAGCCGCACAATATATCGACCACTATCATCGCGGCGTGTGGTTTCCTTGTAAAAATCCTCACAGAGCTGTTCTTCGTCAGTGAGCATTTTAGGTTGTGGTTCGCTACCGACGGACTCGAGCTCCCAGAACTTTTTGAGCATTCCGTCGTTCATTCCTACATGCATGCTCACAACAACGTTATGATGACAAGATTGTGAGCCACTAGGATTATTGGTTGTTAGGGGACCAGATAATATCCAACCCAGAGCTGTGTTTTGAGCTGTAGGTGATCCGCTACCACCAGTTATCAACCCATCCCTTATGATTCGACCATAGACATCGGCACCAAGCAAGATGTCAATTTTGTTTGGTGTGTGAAACTCTGGCCAGTGTGATGTGTGCCAATTCTGGCCAGCTGTGGTAAGTCACTCTCTCGGCTGGGAGAAGACTCGTTATAGTGGTCAGAACGTGTGCACGTACTTCGACTATAAATAATGGATCATGGCGAGACTCTACTTTCATCGCGTAAATGCTTTTTGAAGCCAGTGGGCTTCTGTCTCCACATAGACCAGAAATGACAGTCTTGGTTGATATTCTTTTCAATCCCAGAAGTTGCGCTGCTGACTCAGTAACGAACGACGCTTGAGAACCTTGATCACGCAGGGCTCTCAACTGGTGAGTGTAATCTTTGTTGGCTTGCACTTTAACTATGGCCATCGCCAAGAGCATTTGTGATGGATACTGTTCTTTGGTGAAATGTGCACGCAAATTACTTAAGGCGACGTGAGTTCAGCGCTTGACTGCTTTCGAGGGGGTGAGTTTTTTTTTTTTTTTTTAGTTCATCACATAACAATACAATAGTTAAAAAAAATAAACTAGACGCGCTTTAAACCTATTTGAGGTTTATGCTTGCACGAATGAGTCGCATTACAGCATTATAAAGTCATTCACTTGATCCAAATATATGTGTTTTTTTAATAAATGTTTACAGGTCTTGTAGTTCTTTAAGATACTGTTTTGCAATGTATGCGGAAGCCTGTTTAATATGTTGGGTAGCGTATATTTCCACGTCCTTTTACCATATTCATTATTATATTAAGGCAGAACAAACATTGGTGTACTGTTTAGTTTGCGCAGTTTGCTATGCCTAACTCTAGCAGTTAGGGACTCAATGTGATGGTATTCCTCAAGTACTATTTGGTAATTAATTTTATTGTAAGCTGACATAGTTCTGCAGTGCTTCAACAACCCTATTTCATCTTCTTTATATTTGTTTATTAAATATTTTGGGATAATTGTTTTAAGTATGCTTAGTTGAAATTTGTATATTAAGTCAATATTAGTTTTATATGTTCGACCATAACTACTGAGTCCATAACCAATTATTGATTCACCTATTGATAAGTACAACATTCTTAGTATATTATAAGGTAATTTAAATTTAAGGATAGAAAATTTAGCACGAAGTGATCTTAATTTGTTACATATGTATTCTACCTGAGGTTTCCAATTAAGATGTTTATCAATGATGAGGCCCAGATAAGTATGCTGACTCACTAGTTCAAGTTTTTCACAGCTACATGAGACAAGCTGGTCATGCAAACATTGGTGGCTATGTGATACTACAGTTGGATCAGTAAGACATTTTATGTAGGGTGATCTTATATGCAAAAGTTTTGTTTTATTGGCATTAATAACAAGACCCATATCGTGTGCCCATTTGCATAGTAAGTCATAATTGTTTTGCATAATTCTCTGCGCCTCAAATATGTCCCTACTGTGCGCAACCAAACATGTGTCATCAGCAAATTGGTACACGGAGCCGTTTTGGAAGAGACTGCACATGTCGTTAACGTAGACCAGATATTCTGTTGGTCCCAAGATTGAACCCTGGGCCGTTCCCTGTTCTGTGGGAATAGGATCGCTGATGTACCCATTTACACTGACTAATGTATGTCTATTTTTATGATAATCTCGAAACCATTCCAACATTGGGCCCCGCACACCAATCTGCTGCAACTTAGAAAAAAGCATATTATAATTTAAGACATCAAATGCCCTACTGAAGTCAATGAAGACAACCAGCACCTGATTTCGATTATCCAGGTGATGGTTGACCTCATCGACAAATCGAGAAAGCAGCTGCGAGGTACTACGCCCTCTTTGAAACCCGTACTGTTTGTCATTAATTAATTTGTTGTTTGTTAAGAAATCTGTTATTTCGTTACCGAGGTATCTCTCAACTACTTTATCGACGCAAGATAATATTGTAATAGGCCTATAGTTGTCTACATTGCTATAGCAACCCTTTTTATGCACAGGTCTGATTATGCCTATTTTAAGCTGGTCAGGATAGAGTGACGTGGAAATACACGCATTAATTAGGTGACTAATTACTGGAGTTATCTCTTCGCTTATACTTAATAAGTCTTTTACTCTTATGCTATCAGGTGCGGGGCCTGAGGGGGGCAGGTGCGGGGTTGCCCCGCTTGCAAGCGCGCGAAATATTTATCTTTGCGCGCTCGCTCGCTCGCTGCTGAGATGCCACAGTATAGCTACTAGCAGTAACAACACCCGTCAGTACAACGACGACGGTGCTTTGAAATAAAGATAATTGTATATGGAAAATTATACAGGGTGTTTTGGGGTGTAGGTATTTTGCAGATGGACAGGGTCGGTCCATACGATCATTTTATAGTGGAAACTATAGTCCGATATCCTTTAGTTTTTAAGTTATGGGTTAAAGACTGATTTTATCAAATCTTTACACTTTTTGGGTTAGCAAGCTAAAAAATAAACACAGTTTCAGAATAAATACAGTTTTATTTTATTCATCGATTTAAACACATAACACACGATTAATTAAAAGTCTTAAAACTATCCCGATATCAAAAACAATCAAATTTTGGTCAAAAGAAAAAAAAATCTAAAAACAAATCTTAGTGACTTTTATCATTTCAATGTGTATTTTAAAAAAATGTGTTGGTGAAAAATTATTAAAATAAAAAAAAAAATGCTTATCTTTTTCCCTTTTTATTGATGTATCAAATAACAAACTACGTCTCAAATTCACGGAGATATGAGACTTTACATGCAGCGATACCTCAAACCGGACTCGCCTCAGGTAACAAAGTTGCAATAATAATATAACATACGATGTAAGAGGACCAGCATATAACTGGGTTCAAACCTACCTAAAAATAGGTCTCATGCTGTAGAGATTACCGAAGTTGATGCCGCAAGGAATTTTAAACTTACAAATCTGAAGTTAAACTTAATAAATTCGGCGTGCCTCATGGTAGTGTGCTCGGACCGCTCCTATTTCTGCTGTACATTAACGATATTACTGAAATTACTCAGTTTAGAAATATATTATTCGCTGATGACATAACATTAATTATAACAACACCAAAACTACACTCATTATCAATACATGAAAAGGAAATAAATGACGTAATATTAAATACTATTAATTGGCTAAATAATAATAATTTGAATACAAATATTAATAAAACCTGTTATATCAATTTCAATAATATAAATAATCTTAATGTATCACATAATAATGTAATTATTAAAAATGCTGAATGCGCTAGATTTTTGGGTATTGACATTGATAATAAATTACTTTGGAAATCTCAAATAGGTCACGTTTGCAATAAAGCTCTGCTAGCCACTCTAGTCAGTTTACCAAGAGCATACGAAAACCTATTCAGGTTTTCGTGTGCTCTTGGTAAACTGACTAGAGTGGCTAGCAGAGACACAGCATTAACAGCATACTTTGCATAAGTAGAGTCAGTACTGAGATACGGGTTGCTTGTATGGGGAAACAGCACAGAAGTAAAAAAGGAATTTGTGGCTCAAAAGAAATGTATTAGACAAATGGTAGGAGCTGCCCCAGACGTATCATGTAAACAATTATTTAAAGCTCTAAATATATTGCCTCTACCCTGCCTTTATATTCTAGAAGTAGCTAAATTAGTGATACAAAAATAAAAATAAAATACAGAAGCGAGAAACCTAACGTCTAGGAGCCTAAGGAAACCTAACAAACTTGCACTTGATGTGTACCCAAAAAGTGCAAGATTTAGGAAAAACTGCTACGATGTGCACAACAATTTGGAACAAATTACCAAGTCGCCACCAAATTATATGTAACAAACAGAAATTTAAAAAAGGTATAAGATATTGGTTTATGCAACATGTTTTCTACTCGATTAAGGAATTCCTATAACATAATGTTAAAAATTGTGTCAATTGTAAATTTTGACTAATTTGTTACCTACCTACTATTTAAAATTAGATGGCTCTAAATCATAATTGTTTTTGCATGCTATAATTTAATTAGCTGGATGTGTGTATCTGACTGAAACTATATTGTACCACCTTTGTAAAACCATATCTATCGCAAATAATAGTCTTTATCTTATCTTTATCTTTATCTAATAATAAATTATATTATGATTCCGCAGCAGCCCGCACTGAGCCAGCGTGGTGGACTATGGCAAAATCTTACTCGTATCCGCGTAAAGGCCTGTACCCAGCGGTGGGGACATAAATCATCATCATTATGCTCAGCCCGCATCAACCCACTGCAGGGCATAGGCCTCTTCTCTATAGCACCAACCCCTATGGTCCTATGCCATCCGCGTCCATTGAGATTCTGTCGACTTCGGACAGGTGGTCTGCCCACTGGCCTTGTTGCTCCCCTTGGCCACTACTCTGTGACTGCTGTGGTCCACCATCCGTCATCCCGTCTAGCAGATAAAATAAAGGGGACATAAGTGGGCTACATTTATTTATTTGTCACTGGCGCAGCGCGCCGCTGCAATCTTTACTGGGGCTCGAGGGACGAGGTGCGAATACTTTATATCCTGTAGTGCTAGTTACAATACCAATGTGTTTAGTGCACTTATTTTCAGATGTTTTCATTGTTTTGTGGAAAATAAATGCCTTTTTAGAATTCCGTACCCGAAGGGTGCCAAACGGGACCCTATTACTAAACCTCCGCGGTACACCTGTCTGTCTGTCCGTTACCGCGCTCTATCTGAGGAACCGTAATAGGTAGATGGTTCAAATTTTCACAGAATGTGTAGTTCTGTTGCCTCTGCAGCAATAAATGAAATGCAATAGATTTTATGAGAACATGAACATGTTCCGCCAAGAGATCAATATTAATATTAATTATTTTATAAATTAGGTATTTTTTATGAATTATTATCATTCTGCTAGGTTTACATCAGTCAAACATACAAGTGTATAAACTTATTTATTTTTAATAAATTGGCTAGCAATAAATATGTTAAGGATTTACCAACATTTGAAATTGTTACGAATTCCAAATAATAGTTCCTTTCTTCTACTTCTACTTCTGACTTTAAGTTAATAATTTTTAAAATAAACCATTTTGATTTTGACGATCCTATTTATTAAAAATCCATGATAATTGGTGTGACAAAGTGGGAAGGTAATGGTGCCAGTTTGTAACAGTGTTACAAACTGGCACTTTTCTTCCCAGTTTGTAATACTGTTACTCATGGGTATGACAAAATGGGGATAACATTATATTTTCATTCCCAGTTGGTATCAGCACAGAATACATTATATATAGGATAGGTATCAGTGTTACAAACTGGGATTTTTTTTCGCAGTTTGTAACAGTGTTACCACAGGGCGAGTGTTTGCAAGTATTTGTTCTGCATAGAGGTGTATGGAGCGTGTTGTTTATGGGTTCGCGAGAATAGTTGTAAGGGACTTTCAGTCCGATCTGGCTCAGGATGTTACTGGCATCCAAGTGGTTATTACAGCCCTTATGCAGGTCCTGTAGGTTTCTTCGGAAGTTCAGTTCGTCCATACCAAAGTGTCCATACCAATAATCGACGCTCATAGGTTTCTCTGTGGGAAATTCCTGGTTGGGTGTATGCTAGATGTTTGGTGAATGCGTGCTGGATGCGTTCAATTATTTTAGAGTAAACCACGTAGACAAGGTATCAGACAACGGAAGCGTACTCGAGGTGGCTGCGAACCAGAGCATTGTAAAGGAGGATCTTGGTGCTGGCGAAACGGAAATATTTTGTATTGCATTTTAGAATCCCAGCATTTTTGCGGCTTTGTGCACAGCGGTGTTGATGTGGGATACAAACTTTGGATTGGACTCCATCAGTAGGTACACCGAGATCACGCATTTCATTCACGGTTTGAAGTTCTATACCGATCAGAGTTTACGAGGTAGCTATAGGGGTTCTCTTGTTGGTGAAAGTGATGTGGTAGCATTTTGTAGCGTTGAGGACCATTATCACGGCACCAGGTCGCTATCTCGTTCAGGTTCTTTTGCAGCAACTCCACATCTGCTTCCGACATAACGGTCTTATTTAGTTTTAGATCATCCGCAAACATTGAGTACATACTGTGTGCGATACCTACTCTGCCGCCAGGCCCGCGCGGCCAACCCTTATTTCTGGCGCCGCACGATCCGATCGCGCGGCCCGCCGCGAAGGCTTGCCGCGCCTTATTTGACTAAAACGGTTACTGTTGGTCGACTACAAAAGCTAGAAGACAGTTAAAAATATGTTCAGAAACATCATGAAACGTAGAATCGATTACTAAATTAAGTATTTCTGTTTGACAAACAAAGCGGCAAAAAGGATAAAAAGTTATAAAAATCTGTAAAAACGGCTCCGTATAAATTTTTTTGGCATTCTACTAAAACCTACTAGAAACCAGAAAATCTTTCTGAAATTCTATGGGAAATATCTTCACGATATGTGTGATGTATAATAAACCCACAATAATAGCAATAAAAGCAAAGATTGCTGCAAAAAATCCAAGCATTTACAGCTCAAACGGCGGTTTCATTCGTCTATCAAACTTTGATTATTGTTTTCGGCAGGATGTTGTTTGGATACAATATCCCACACACTTACAAAGGAAATTTTAATCAGCAGTAATCAGAACCATCTAGTATAGCAGAATTAATTTTACACACTATAAAACAACATCGGAACGTAGCAAAACTTGGTAGCGATGTTACCTTTTCTAAACGTTGGCGCCAGAGTGGATTGGGGACGTCAAGTCATTGATAACAATCGGGAAAAGAACAGGTCCAAGGTGAGAGCCGACTCCCGACTTTGCGTAGTATAGCTGATACTCTTGTCCACTCACCGCCACAGCTGGAGGTTTCTGTGACAGATACGACCCAAACAAGTCCAGCAGTGAACCGTGAACACCGAGTGCTTCCAACTTTTTCAGGAGCAGCAAGTGGTTTACCTTGTCGAAAGCGCTGCTGAAGACGGTATACACTGCGTCCACCTGGTGACCCTTATCCATCTCACGTGACAAATAATTGACGTAAGAGACAAGGTTTGTTTCCACCGATCGATCGCTCTTATTTTCGTGCTGTTCGGGTGAGATGAACTTGTCAATGTGATGCGTGATGAGTGGGCCGATGAGGATTAAAAAGTTTTGAGAAGCACGATGGCATAGAAATGGGTGTGTAGTTTTTTATGTCATTTTCATCACCCTTTTTGTGGACAAGAACTATTCTTCTTTTTTCAATTCATCGAGAAAGCAACCCTCCTCTGAGAAATGATTAAATATTAAGGAGAGTGGTAGCAGAAGCCTGGTGCACAGAGTTTCAAAAATATTGCAGGAATGTCGTCAGATCCCGCGCCTTTGAACACGTCAAGGCTTTTGCATTTCTTAAGTATGTCGCGCTCGTAGATTTTGATATTTGTCAGACCTATGTGGTTGGTTATGTGTGCGACAGGGGTTGTTACTGGGTCATGATCTGTATAAACTGACGTGAAGTGTCCAGCAAAGAGCTGTGCGATCTCACTTCCACTGTTTAGTCTAGTTATAGCCCCACACTTAACTTATACAGGTGGATCAAGTCTTTTTTATATTTAAAATGATAATAAAAATAAAACTTATCATAATAGATAAAAATGTTTCATTTAATAAATATAATCAATATTGTTTTCGTTTAAATATGTTTTGAGAAGGGATTTTTTACTAATAATGTTCTGAATATTATGCTGACTATTCTCAGACATTTATCCATTAGGTTGACAAATTTTTCATGAATTTCTCTAATTTTTAATGTGGTCATAGGTGAATTATCATTCCCCAGTATAACTAGAGTTTTAACAATAGCTTTTATCACTTTATCATTATTTACAATGTTTGCATTATCATTATTTTTTTATGTCCTAGCCTCAGTCTTATTCAGAGGTATTGTTGGTGCTTGTTTTAATATTGCACTCATATTATTTGTGTTGGGTGGTGGAAGAGCTGGAAAACTCTTTGGATTATTAAAGTAAGCTGCGGCTCTAGCATAAGTCATACTTTTGTTTTTGTTTATTTTTTCCTCCTTTACAGGGCATGACTTTGATATGGCTAAGTGCGCACCCCCACAATTGCTGCATTTAATTTCATCAGTGTTGTCACAACTTTTGTAGGAGTGCCCACCTGCACAAATGGAGCAAACCTGAGCATTTTTGCAAATTCTAGCTGTGTGGTTAAATTTCATACAATTGTAACATTCCATTACCAGCGGTATGTTTGTTTTTACTTTAGCTTGCCATCTGTTTAAATATGTGAACTCTGGCAAATCACTGGATACAGAAGTCACTGATATTGTCTTTAATAGGTAAAGGTTACCTTCGGAATCCTTCTTGATGAAGCGTCGCACCGCCACGATCTCGTACTCACAAGAAACCTTTCTGAATCAAATCAAATCAAATCAAAAATCATTTATTTCCATAGGATGTTGTTACATCACTTAGATCCGTCATTACATTTTTTTGGGTGAGTTCACTAACACAATGGCGGAATCTGTGGAGAAGAGCTCACCGAAGAAACTCCACAGTCGTCGCATCTTTTGCGTTTCCTTTTTTAAATAAAATATTGTCAAATTTCAAAATGAATGCTAATTATATATCGAAACAGCCTGTTACTCAAACAATCTATTCCCATGGACATATGTCCTCTAAGTAATCAGATATCCTATAGTAACCTTTTTTATACAATTTCTGTTTTATTATTATTTTAAACTTGTCTAAAGGTAAGTTTTTAATATCAGTAGGGACCTTATTGTAATAGCGTATACAATTGCCTTTAAATGAATTACTAATTTTATGTAGTCGGCTTACATAAGCAACCAACTTGTCTTTATTTCTAGTATTAAAATTGTGTATATCACTGTACTTCTGAAAATTTGTTATATTTCTTTTTACATACACAAGATTGTCATAGATATATTGAGACACAAATGTCAGAATATTGATTTCTTTAAACTTTTCCCTCAGTGACACTCTAGGCCCTAATCTATAAATTGCACGAACAGCCCGTTTCTGCAGAATAAATATACTATTAGCACTCGCAGCGTGACCCCACAATAAAATACCATATTCGCAGTGAAAAAAATTAGAGCTCTAGAGAACCGACGTAGACACCGCTAGACTAGTCTACTTTAGTTACTTTCATAGTCTAATGAGACTATGAAAGTAACTAAAGTAGACTAGTCTAGCGGTGTCTACGTCGGTTCTCTAGAGCTCTAATTTTTTTCACTGCGAACGCTGCCGAACTCAGTCTGTTCGACAATTTATTTATATGAGGATCCCATTGTAGTTTGGCGTCTAAAGTAATGCCCAAAAAGACAGTCGACTGCACAAGGTCCAATCTCTGTCCTTTTATAAATATGTCTGTAGTTACCGGGTTCACATTGGGTAACACGAATTTAATACATTTAGTTTTCTTTTCATTAAGTAATAAATTGTTAACAGTAAACCAGTTCACTATACTAGAGATAGCATTGTTTACCTCGTCATAATTTGATTGCTGTCTTTTAACTTTAAATATCAAAGAAGTATCATCGGCAAACAATACTAACCCATGTTTTGCTTTAACAAGGTAAGGTAAATCATTAATATATACTAAAAACAAGAAAGGACCAAGAATTGAACCTTGCGGTACGCCCATACTTATTGAAGACCCAGGTGATCTTTTCCCATTAACATCGACCATCTGAACCCTATCTGTTAGATATGACTCCAGAAGGCCAAGCGCCTGATCTTTTACACCATAATGGCGTAACTTCCTGACAAGAGTGTCATGATGGACGCAATCAAAAGCCTTGGATAGATCGCAGAAGACACCTATTGCATCCATTGCGTCTTCCCAGGCATCAAAAATATTGTCGATTAGTTCAACACCAGCATCGGCTGTTGAACGACCCTTTGTGAAACCAAACTGAGCAATATGAATTAAATTATTGAGATAAAAATGACTTTGCAATTGATTAAGTATGAGTTTTTCAAATATTTTGCTAAGCGTTGGTAGTATCGATATGGGTTTTACAATTGGTGGGGTCTGATGTACTACCAGCTTTGAATAAAGGTATAACTTTAGTTAGTTTCATCAAGTCAGGAAACACACCATTATCTATACATTGATTAAATATACAACAAAGGTGAGGTGCAATACAATCTACAATGGAACTAATAATTTTTACTGATAGACCATGGGCGTCAGCTGTCTTTTTAATTTCCAGGGATTTAAACGCTTTTACAATGTCTTCATTATTTACGTGCCTAAATTTAAAATCTGTTTTACAATCCTCAAAGTTTTGTTTAAGTATAGATTCAGCAGCAGCGGGAGATGAATTTAAAGACTTGGTTGTTGAAACTGGAATGTCCGTAAAGAAATTTTCGAAAGCTTTTGCTACTTCTAGGTCTGTACTTAGCAATTGATTATCTATCTTAAGCTTGAAGTTATTATGTTCAATTTTGTTTTTAATGAAATTAGATTTAGCTACGGCACAAACGCGTTTAAACATTTTTGAATAACTACGAACATAATCTAGAAAGGCCGTATTTTTGTGATATGATTTCTCTTCATAGAGTTCATATAATCTTCGTCTGCTCCTATGAATTCCAACTGTCGCCCAATCACTAAACAAAGCTTTGTTATTAACTTTTATAGTTTTTGATTTAAATACCGTATCATATTCATTTTTGACAAGGTTAAATACTGAGTTGTACAACAAATTTGGATCGTCACTGTATGGTATTTCCCATAGTTTATCTAAAATATTATTCCTGTAGTGTTCAAGCCGAGTGTCACTAACGGGCACACATGTAATATCCTCTTTTTGGTCCTTTTTTATTTTAATATTGAATATACCTATCTGACCAGAGTGATCAGAGGTTAATTTATTGATGACCGATTTGAAAATGGGCGTAATGTTAGTAAATATATTGTCAATGCAGGTAGCAGATGTTGCAGTAATTCTAGTAGGCTCCAAAAACAGATAGTTCATGTTGGGACATAAAAATAAAGATTTTAATCTAGTACATATATTATTATCCTCTAACAGATTAACATTAAAATCACCACAAATTATAAAAAAATTGTTTTTATCACTGATTTTAATCAATCTGACAACTCCTCGTTACTCATTTTCTCGGGAACAAAGTGTACTACTCCTATCTTCTCCACAAAGGATGCAGGGATGTATGCACGCATGTCGTGTTGTTGAAGATCGTCGTTATTGTTAAGGAAGTCATTAGTTGCGCTAGCCTGTTTGAAGGTAATTTGTAGCTTATGTGCATTGACTCGGTTAATTTCGTACTGTCCTTTGATGTATTTCGAAAATATTTTTTGTGTTTGGAGATGGTCTTTATTTCCAAGCTTTACATCCTTTATATTCTCAACAAACACTGGTAACTCCGTGTTTGTTGAGTTATTCGGGTACACTCGCTTATAATTGGGTTTGGCGTAAGGCCTATAGTAGTTATCCTGATCTTGAGGAGATGTTCCAGAAGTATCGGACCACTTTCATTGTTTGGCCTCAGGCATAGCTAAGCCTGCCTCTGAAAGTGGTGGCTACACTTTCAGAAGGCATTTTAATGCCTAAAACGCAAGTTTAGCTAATAAAATAAGTATTTAAAGTTGCGATCAACATTAACACAACTAACTTTTACGACTTCCCGCCAAATAGTCCTAAATAGTCCCAATTAGAAGCGTATCGAGCAGTGTGACCCATATGTGGCAGCCTGTTCCTGCCTTTTTGGCAGTTTTAGTCCAGTAATTTAACCTCTGGCAGATTATTGTGACGTTTTATGAAACTGGCAGTTTTTGGCAGTATTTCACGACATTAAAATGGATTGGACAGAGTATAATTAAGCTCAGGTTTCCTCCAAAATCGGCAGCGATATTTAGCTATCGCAACATAGCCTCGGATGACGTCAGTAAAACATTGAGGGAACAAAATACCCAATTTTGGAATGGCAACATCGACTTTAGCTGTGGTCTGGGACTTGGACTCCCGTTTGTAACTTGTGGTTAAAGTTAATTCATTTATGAACCGTAACATAATGAACATTATGTTCATAACAATCTATATTCAGTTTTTTATGATAAAATTGCACAATATTTGATTACTTTTATTTCTGACTTCTTTGATACATTTCACTCTGGATGATAAAAATACTTCTACTCAATTTTTGTAGACTAGACAGTTGTAATGACAACGTACTGAAACTTTTTGTTTGTATTTTCAAGTTGGAAGAATTAAAAAAGGAGGAGTTCTCAATTCGACTGTTTTTTTTTGGATGTTTGTTACGCGATTAATCCGTCAATTATGAATCGAATTTGGTGATAATTTTTTGATCAGCAGGTCATACTTCAGTGGTGGTCCGTTATAAATATAAAAAAAACACCGCTTTTTGAAAAAAATCAACAAAATCAAAAAATATATACGCAGATGACGTTTTGGCGTGTGGTTCCCTTCAGCAAAAGTTTTGATGAGGAGTTTTTTTGTATAAAGACGTAATTCGCATCCCGACTGGGGAGGAAGAAAGGCTTTGAACATGAAGTCGGTTTGGTTTTTAATTTGGTGGATTATTAATTCAGTAGTTTCAGTTTAACGCTCAATACGAAATTTTGTCAGGCAAAATAAGTATTGTTGTAAATAAAAAACTGGATATATAGTCATTCATACGTTTAAAGTCTACCCTTTCCAAATTCGGCATATAATTCAAAATGTGTGGCACTATTTGCCATTTTTTTTATTATAAGCATGGATTTCCAATTTCAAGATGGTCACACTTACTTAATGTACTCTGTGGTCACACTGGTATCGAGTTCAAGTTCAAGCGATTTATTTATTATTGTTACCACAGAATACAATTGTTACGTATTACTGAGCTCTGTAAACGAAAAAAATCGTGTTTGTTTTATTCCGAGAAGAAGATAATCAGTAAATTAAACCCCAGTCAGATAATAATCTCATCTTCCTTGTTTGTTACTTTACTTTACATGATTGTGCTCTGCTTTACTTGTTCTTGCCCTGTCTATTTGTCCAAATGTCTGCAATAAGTAAATTACTGAAGTTTTCAAATGTAAATTACTGTACATCGAAGTCATTACGAAGGTATGTATTATGGGGGTAAGCATGATGCTATTTATTTTTTTAAGTCGGGGCAGTGCCACTTGTAACCCACTAAAACTTGTGATACAGGTCCCACCAAGTTTCTGTGACGCGTGGGGGCCCCCCAACTGACAAACCAACCGGGGTAACTTCTCTCTCTCTTGTCTTATGCGAGTAAGAAAGGTTACCCCCTCCACCCGGCGTTCAAACAGAAACTTGGTGCGACCTGTACCTTTAAAAGAATTGATGTTGTTTATGTATGCAAAATGTTTATTTTCATTGTGTAAAATTTCTTGTCCCTAGTTACAGTAATGCAGCAACTAGTAGCTATGACATTGTTGTTATTGGTGGAGGCATTGTTGGTGCAGCATCAGCAAGAGAGCTCAAAATACGGCATCCCAATGTTACAATTGCTCTTCTGGATAAAGAGAGCAAGTGGGCGAGTCACCAGAGCGGCAACAATAGTGGAGTCATTCATGCAGGAATCTACTACAAGCCTGGATCACTCAAGGCAAAACTTTGCGTGGAAGGCCAAAATCTTGCCTACAAATATCTTGATGAGAAAGGGATCAAATACTCCAAATGTGGCAAATTAATTGTAGCAACTGAACGTAAAGAGATACCTCTCCTACTAGACTTATATGAGAGAGGGCTGAAGAATGGAGTGAAAGATATGAAGTTGCTAGATGCAAAGGAGATGAAGGAAATTGAACCATTAGGCAAAGGAATACAAGCTATATGGTCTCCTCACACTGGTATAGTTGATTGGGGAGAAGTGAGCAGATCTTATGTACAGGACTTTGAAGAGAGAGGTGGTAAAACATATCTCAACTTTGAAGTAAACCATTTCTATGAATCAAGTGAAAATGCTGAGTACCCTGTTATGATCAGCAACAGCAAAGGCAAGGTGATTCAAGCAAAATATGTGTTGACATGTTGTGGACTACAGTCAGATACTGTGGCCATGTTGACTGGATGTCCAGAGGAGCCCAAGATTATTCCTTTCAGAGGAGAGTACCTGTATATAACCAAAGAGAAAAGTAACATGGTGAAATCAAACATTTATCCAGTTCCCGATCCAAGATTTCCCTTCTTGGGAGTTCATCTGACCCCTAAGATAGATGGGCGTGTCATTATTGGTCCTAATGCTATATTGGCATTTTGTAAAGAAGGCTACAGGTAATATAATAGAAATTAACTTGTGTATTTATAGTTCAGTAGATGTGAATCCTCCTGGATCTTATTTGGTAAATGGCAAGCAAAAGCTGCAATCATAGGGTTTCTTAGGGTTATTTTTTAAGCCAAGCTATGGCAGATTTTATACCACAAATTGTGTTTGCTTTCTACTCATATTAACCTTTTAACCACCTCAGTCGACACTAGCCGACAACTGAAAGTTGTGCCACTGGTGCTATGTGTGCTATAGCTGACACAATTTTTATATTGAAAGAGACCTTATCTGGTATAATTAAAGTTGTATTTTGCAAAGCATATCGAACATGTTTGGTGTGAGTGTAATTTATTTTATTTGATGTATGGCGGTCAAAAGGTTAAAGTGTGGTTATGTAATTTGTATGAGTATTACAATATTTGCTTGTTTGTTTTAGATTCAGTAGTCTATTTACCACAGCACGATTCAGAGAATTGATAAAATTTATCAACCATACCTACTGTTAGTATTACATAAATGTTATAATTGTAGTTGTGATGGCATTGATTATTTATTGGTAGTACCTATATAATAAGATAACATGTTTATATTCCATTTATTTATTGATAGAAAATTTATAAACAAACTGAACTTCCCATTATAAATATTTTCAGATGGGGAGACATTAATATGAAGGAATTAGGTGATGTCATCGGATTCTCAGGGTTCCGCAAGATGGCTATGAAATATGCTGTCTTTGGATCAAAGGAGATGTTGAGGTCGGCCATCCCCCCACTCCAGGTCATGCAGGTGCAGAAGTATATCCAGAATCTGACTAGTGCTGACGTGGAGCAGGGACCAGCTGGAGTCCGCGCACAGGCCATGGCGAAAGATGGTAAGTTTACATAAATAAAGACGTTTTTATGTGAATAATGTGACCATAGAACACTAGTCACTTTTCAACTTCTTATGTTAACGGCACGTTTACGTACACTAAAGAGATATACTTCCCGTTCAAGTTTGCGGTGGCGGCTGACCGACACCGTTACAAAATTCAAATTTCCCCTACCCTCTCCAAACGATTAGTAATGTACCGCCGGCTATATTGCCTCTGCCGGGAATATTGCCGGTAAAGTTCTTTTTACCGGCAATATTGCCAGTTGTAGAAAAATCAGTTTTACAGTAAGTACCCAAATAAACTAAAACAAAATGCTGATAACAATATAGTAAAATTGTATAGTCCGACAGGGAGACACTCTCTCACCCAAACTATTCACCAACGTTCTGGAGGACATTATGAATACGTTGGATTGGAGTGAGAGAGGAGTCAACATTAACGGGGCACGCATGTCGCAGCTCAGGTTTGCGGATGACCTCATTCTCGTCGCCGAAGGCGTCTCAGATATCCAACATATGCTCGCAAAATCGCACGAAGCTTCCCTAAAAGTAGGAGGATGAACATGTCATGACGAGTCGCCTACTAAATGTGCCGGCCATAATTGTTGGCAATGACACCGTACAGGTGGTCAGCGATTACGTTTATCTTGGACATCGCTTATCATTTGATCGAGATGCACAGGTGAAGGAGATCGAAAGACGCGTCGGATTAGGGTGGGTTGCTTTCGGGAAACTAAGTGATGTCTTCAAATCCTCACTCCAACAATGCCTGAAGACCAAGATATATAACCAATGTGTCTCGTCCATCCTCACCTATGGAGCCGAAACATGGACGATCACAAAGCATAATGTGCATACTATAAAAGTAGCACAAAGAGCGATGGAGCATTCCATGTTGGGTATCTCTCTCGTTGACCGTGTGCCAAACGTTGAAATTCGAAGGAAAACGAAGGTCGCAGATGTAGGCAAACGGATAACGAGATGGAAGTGGAGATGGGCGGCACACTTGGCTAGACGAGAAGATGGACGGTGGACCAAAGCAGTCACAGAGTCTATGCACAGAGACGGCGCCTATTTGTTGTACGTTATAATGCCCTAGGTGGTGTCAGAGATTTATAAGACTACACTAGTGCCACCTCAGATTATATTCTCGCTAAGCCGGTATGTTTAACAATTGGCTTTTTTATTATTATTATTGAATGTACAAGAAACTGATGTGCGTGCTCGTTGCAACTAGTGAAGTGAAATTGAGTGTCAGGCACCTAACATAATTACTCAGGTGTAAATAAAAAACCGGTCAAGTGCGAGTCTAAATCGCGCACGAAGGGTTCCGTACCACCGTTCAATGGAAGCGATGGTGTGGAGTGAATAGTTTGGATTTTACACAGCAAAATATTGTTTACAAAGTTATTGGTGCGGTTACTTTCACACTCCATGTACGTAACCAGGTGCATCCATAAGTTTGTATGTGGTATTGAAAGAATTGTTGTATGGGAGCCCCCTTAAATATTTATTTTATCCTGTTTTTTAGTATTTGTTGTTATAGCGGCAACATAAATACATCATCTGTAAAAATTTCAACTGTCTAACTATCACGGTTCGTGAGATACAGCCTGGTGACAGACGGACGGACGGACAGCGGAGTCTTAGTAATAGGGTCCCGTTTGGAACCCTTCGGGTACGGAACCCTAAAAAAACTATAAATCAAGATGAGCGAATGTAGCCCGTTCAATCGGAGCCGCCTTAAAACCCCATTCGCCGCCTCCGTATACCTGTCATGGCCAAAATCCCCAGGACAGTGACAATACAACGGACATTGTGCTGACAGTCAACTACAAAATTGGCTGAGCTCGATTGATCATTGCATTAACGAAGTATGTACGACAGCCGCCGATGGAAAACTTAACTCTGACCAAAAACTTCGAATACATAACCTATGGCGTAAAATAGGACATGGAACATCTCAAATGGTTGTTCAGTGAGTTCAGTGAACATGGCCCTCACGGCAGCGCAACGGGCTAAAATGTACCGGGAGAAACTAAAACGAGATCCCTGAAATTTGAGGAGCAAAGGAAGAAGCAGTTAAAACGTCTTGAAAAGTCCTTCAAGCGCTCCAACGAAAAGTCCTTCAAGCCCAGATCTCAATACAGACCTTTAAAGACAATCAGGACTTAGCGATAAAAATTAATGCAATTAATGAGGCCATCAAAGAAACTAACAAAAAAGCGGCCCAACATTCCACCTCTTTCGCCAAAATTGTTAAGAAAGGTAAGAACAACTTTATACGTCCCAGCAACTTCAGCTCTGTAGCGATATACCCCAATGACCACAAGATGTCCAGTGACGAGACTAAAGAACTGGTTGAAAAAATTATTCGCCCTGAAGTCATAAAACTCCATGTCCGTGGACTTCGAAAGACAAACAATGGTGGAGTAATTATTTGCACTGACCATAAAGAAGATAATTAAAAACTAAAGCAGGCCTCTCAAATATCTACCTCAGGACTTCTACCGTTAGTCAACGCTCTAAACGTAAACCAGGAATCACAGTTTTGGTGTAGCCACTTCCCTAACAAAGAGCGAGGTTTTCAAATGTCTCTTCGAACAAGATCTTGCCGAAAAAATGCCGAATTTATCTCTTAATCGTTTTTGACCTCAATAACGTAAAGAGCCACAAATACGGAAAAAAGAACACGGAGGCCTCAAATTACATCATCGAAGTACCTGCCGAAATCCGCAAGGCTCTCATAAAACAGGACAGGGTGTTCATACATTGGTCATCTTGTCCTGTAAGAGATTTCACCCTATTATAGTAACAAGATGTTTCTACTGTCAGCAGTAAGGACATGCTGCCAAGACCTGCAAAGAGGCGAAACCCACTTGTGGGCACTGCGGCGCACTAGGGCACCTGACGACCTTCTGCACTAAAAAGTCTGAATCGCCAAAATGGGCAACATGCCTACGATACAAAAACAAAGTGACCACAAAACAGCCAAAAAAAAACGCTGACTATAGGTACATAATTCTATCGATTATGGTGGCGCCTAAGAGCGCCGTAGTATAAAATTTATACAGCACTTTTACTTATTATGATAATTGAAATTTAAGTGACTCTAATTCCCCAGCCTCAAAAGAAACTAAAAATTCTGCAAAAAAATATCAGAATTCCAAAAGGAATAATTCCGGTACACTTTCATGGTATCTACTAGTAAAGTTTTATATTCTGATAGTTAATATCAGATGAAATCAAAAATTAATTATTTAATTATTATTATTAAAATTATTTTCAATTATGCATTTGCCACTTTAGCCAGTAAAAAATAACACAGTTTCAAGATAAATGTTGTATATTAACCTGTCACAGTGTGACTCGTTGGGAATATCTATATTATTTAAACTATTTAATATATTATTTTAGAAATAAATATATAAATCAATAAATAAATATAGCCCATTAATGTCCCCACCGAGGGGCTCAGGCCTTTACCCGGATCCTAGTAAGATTGAGCCATTCTTCACTCAGTGCGGGTTGATGGAGGGGTATCGGGCTGGTGAAATATTACAATACAAAAGGAAAATGAACATTTCAGAATATTATTTTTTATTTATATATTTATTATTGAATAAGAACAACGTTAAAAACATTACAGTAGCTTGTCTAAACTTAAATGCCGTGCCTCAATATCATAAATCTTGTGGTAAGGTATGTGTGATTCAGTGGTGGGGCGCGTCATTTCAAACTAGACAAGCTCTACTTATATTAACTGCGTCGTCGTGCCTAGTAAAAAGTAACTATTCAGAACACTAGTAACTATTTAATTTCAAGTCGATCACAGTTAACGTGACGTAGGACGTGAAAAAAAAAATTGGCTAGGGTTCCAAAAATAACGCTGTATAATCTCAACATAAAAATGTGATCTGTTCATAGGTATGTGGGTAAGGTAACAACGAATTGATAAAAAAGTGATGCCTAAAAGTGGTGCCTCCATTTTCTAGCCGACATCAATGAAACCCTCACGTATCGATTCTCAGACAACGTAACAAACAAAACTGTAAGACATTTTATACCCCAAAACTCAGTATGAACGGAGATATCGAGGTAAGACGTAAGCGTATATTTAGACTATATCATAGTACGTTTTTTGCATTATTATTTGTTATTTACGGGTGTCATCGTATGCAACCAAGCAAAGGGCCAAAATAACAACTCTCTGTAACCCGAATGTAAAACAAGGACATGGTCGCCCCTAGGAAGCGCTGGAGTGACGAGCTGAGGGATCTGGTGGATCTGGTGGCAATCAGAACAGTGGAAGAGTGAGTGATGCCAGATCTATGGCTACCAACGCCATCCAGCGCAAGACGCATAACTTCCCTACATATTTTTTTCTGACTGATTTTTCGCGTTTTTCCTCATTTTCTTTTTACCTAAACCTCCTCCGGAATGAGGAGATCATCGTCCTTTTGACGCTGGTTCGAAATTAAACTAATAAAGATACAGCAGAATATATAGCAGAAAAAAACCTGAAGTACTAGAAAATCTTGAAGTGGGTACCGAAGTTTTTAATCACCATGTCTGACAACGCCGCGTACAGTCAATTGTCAATCGTAAGACGGGCTGGTTTCCGCAACTCGACGACGAAAGCGCCTATTTTGCGTGTGGGTGGGAATGCGACATCATTCGAGCCAACCCAACTCCTCCAGGAACGCCAGTAGGCCCTTTACGTTACCGACTATCCCTGGAAGGTCCCTCGATTGACCGAGGTGTTTAGCCCTGTAGTCCGCTACTCCTGTGCACTCCATGAGGACGTGAGCAGCCGTTTCTTCTGCCTCCAAGCAGGCTCTGCAAAGGGGGCTGTCGGTAACACCTAGGACATATAGATGTTTATTAAAGAAACCATGGCCAGTAAGTGCTGCAGTTACCAGTCGCATGCGCGGCCTACTAAGTCGAAGCAAGGTCTTAGCCAGCCTAGCGCTAGGGGACGGCAAGGCCAGCTTAGCCTGCCTGCACTCCTCATGGTTTGTCCAAAGAGTGGCATGATAATTCCTGGTCGACTCTCTCAGAAATGAGCGTACCATCTTGAAGGGAAGAGGGATGATAGGTTCGGGACCATACGCTGTCAAGCTAGATCCTTTACGCGCCAACTCATCCGCTGCATCGTTACCTCTTGATCCGCTGTGTCCTTTTATCCATTGAAGGATTACGCGGTTGTGTTGACATACCTCCATTAGTCGCCGCGTACAGAAAAAATGTGGAAAATTGCTGAGTAATTCGTTTGATAAAATCATATGGATAAGTTTCATTGCCAATATATTGCATGTATTGATTGGGGATATATTGGTTTTTACGTTCCGTTTTAAGGTGAATAATCTTTTAAAAGAGGTTGAAAGCTATCAAAATTTTCTTTCAAATGATATACCACAATCCATAGTTCATTGTATAGAAACTGCAAAAAATGTTCCGACCTACGCGCGATGAAGTGATTCCAGTTTATTGCTCGCGAGTGTATGATTGGTTTAGCTCGGTAACATTAGTGTATATGTCACCGTAAGATTGTCAAAAAATTTGTTTATAAACTAACGCGTTAGTTTGTAAACTATTTTTTTGACAATGTACATGTCAACTTAACCCGAAGAACCTTAGCTACCGCAGTGTTTACCCTGCGGTATTTCGTTTTTAGTTTAATTTTAAACCAGTTCACAATTTAACGGTTTTATTATTAACTAACGCGTCATATCGTAAGCAGTACGGTATAGTTTGAAATTTATCGATAGTTTGTAAGCTAACGAGAGAGAAAAACGTTAGATTATAAACTAACTGTTTAGACAATCTTACGGTGACATATAGAACAACCAACATTTTGCTTAGAAATAACGGCTTTGGGTATTCGAACCTGCTACGTACGTCATACTTAATCTTGACCTATAGCCATTTGTGCCGCATGCTTCGTGCCTGGTGCCGTTTACCGAAAATCCTATCTATTCGATTTTCGGTAAACGGGCACCAGGGCCGAAGCATGCGGCACAAATGGCTGTAGCTCATTACATTACAGCTTGACTTGACCGCCGCAAACTCGACCCTCGCTCGGGGTGATACGCGGGAGCCTTATGTCTCTATGCACATAATAATATTTTCGGGTAACAAGATGGAGATAGACATAGACATAGACATCATTTATTGATAATATTCATTACACGTCATGACATGAATCATAATTCAATGTTATGTACCTAGTATAAATTGGTACATAGGGATGTTTATATTACTCATGTCTATACAATAATAAGCAATTGCTAACAATTTTAAAATAACTTACACGCAGTAAATTAAATATGTCACAGAAAAAAATAATTAAATAATCAAACTGTAAATTTCTTAATTTACATTTAAAGATGGACACACTCGGAGCATCAGTGATAGCTCCAGGTAGCTTGTTGTACACTACCGGACCCATAGCGTGGATTGTTTTTCTAGTTTTTTCCAGTTTGTGCGCGATTGTAGCTAATTTGTTGGAGTTGCGCGTTTCGTACCTATACCTTTCTCCAAGTCGTTTGTATAGGCGAATATTCTCTCGCACATACGTGGCCACTTGGAGAATGAGTAGGCTAGGCAGTGTGAGAATCTTAAGTTGTTTAAAGTGCGGTCTGGCTGACTCGTCAGTCGGTACCCGCGCCAGCAACCGCACGGCGCGCTTCTGCAGGACAAACACGATGGTGGAGTTTACTTCGGTCAAGCTATAGTCATCAAGGGTATCAGCTTTCTGCTTGGCTATCTTGTTGAACAGGATCTGTTCATCCATTAACAATTCAATTGATAGACTAGTCGTCAAGGATTTAACCATGGATTGTTTATTAGTTCTATGTAGTATATTCGCTTTTGTAGACCCTCTGGTAGCTCAGTTAACTGCTTGGGTATCTGTACATACATATCAATATTTATACACTATTTATTCGTCGTGAACAAAATAATGATTTTGAACAAGAAAATAAATTAACCAGCACCACCACCAAATACAACGTTTTTGTCAACGGTACGAATTGCTGTCGTCCTGACGCTCTTTGACGTCATTTTGTAACGGTCAGCCACGGCAAACAACGGGTAGCACTGCATTATCCCTCCCTTTCCTTTTACAAGAGGTTCAAGGAAAGATAGCTTTGTCCCTTAACTACTGTACATCTAACATACTGTACTACTGTACTGACATGCCTTAACCACAGTATACATATAGAACAGTAGATAATCATCGAACAAAGGTACATCGCACGGCTGGACACATTCCCGCGGGTTCGGTACGCACGCACACTTAGCTTTCGGGATGGAGACACCTAAAGATGCCGACCACGCCGAAGAATCTTGGGAACGCCACATCGAGTCCGAAGGCGATCACGTCCCCTCCGTGCATCGCTTATGCCGGCAGCTGTCGGCCACCCCGGCTCCTGTTCGACCGCTGCTGGTCAGCGACGACTTTCCGAGATTCAGAGCAAAAGACCGAGCTGAAATTTTCGCCGAATGCCTAGAGAGGCAGTTCAAGCCGAACCCCACCGACAACGCCGAACACGTAGCAGCAGTGGAGGAACACCTGCGGCACTACTTCGCAACGCCGATAGCTCCTGAAGAGGACCCCATCTTCTTCTCGCCCGGCCAAGTCCTGCAAACGATCAGGCGCACCAAGCCCAGGAATGCCCCGGGCGCAGACCGAATCACGGCGAAACATGGCGCTGCGCAACTCACGCGCCTGTTTAACGGCATCATGCGCACGGGGCACTTCCCTACTACATGGAAGGAAGGCCTGGTCATAATGCTCTCCAAGCCGGGCAAGAACATCAAGAAGCCCGAGAGCTATCGGCCCATCACCCTCCTGAGCACCGTGTCAAAGGTGTTCGAGAAGCTGCTGCTAGGAAGACTTCTGCCGCGGAATAGTTCGGCTTCAGGCCAGAGCATTCGACGACGCTCCAGCTCACCAGGGTACTGAACGACATGACGGTCTGTCGGAATAAGGAAGAATACACCGTCGCAGTACTCCTGGACATGGAGAAGGCGTTCGACAGAGTATGGCACGAGGGGTTGCTGTACAAGCTGTCGACGTCCCCAGCTCCACGACGAATCACCCGCGTCGTGGCCTCGTTCCTACGGAGTCGCCGCTACAGAGTGGTGGTGAAAGACGCCGTGTCAAAAGCCCGCCCCATCGAAGCCGGCGTCCCACAAGGTTCCTGTCTTTCACCCGCCTGCTACTCCCGATACACGGATGACATCCCAGTTGGCCCTGGTGTCCAGCTCGCCCTCTTCGCTGACGACGCAGCATACTATGCGTCGTCCTATAAAGCACCCCACGCCGCCGTCAAAATGCCACGCTCAATGTAAAAATGAATGGCTGGCCAAATGGAGGCTCTCCGTCAACGTCGGGAAGACGCAGGTGATGATCACCGGCCAGAGCAACCTGCCACCACCACTCTAACTCCAAGGGAAGGACATTGGTTGGCTGTACCAAGTGAAATATCTGGGGGTCACCAAAGACCGCCGGCTCACGATGAAGACCCACGTCGACAACGTCGTAAACCAGGTCCGGGCTGCACGGGCGAAACTTCGTCCACTCCTGGACTCCGGCATCCCCCTGCGGTCGAAGCTCGGGATCTATAAAACGTGCATCAGGTCCCGCCTCACGTATGCCTCGCCGGCATGGTACGCCCTCTGCTGGGAGTCCAACAAGAAGAGACTCCGGGTCCAAGAAAACCTGTCCTTGCGTACCATCGTCGGCGCGCCTCGCTACGTGAGGAACGCAACGATCGCGAGGGACCTAGAATTGGAGACACTGGACAAGTTCGTCCAAAGGCTGGCGACGAACATGTTCGCACAAGCGGACGGCTCTCAACACCCGCTCGTGCGAGACCTGGCGCTATACCACGCGCGCCCGCCTGACCGTCGCCGCCTACCCCGAGATCTGGTTGCCGAGCCGGCAGCACCCCTGGATTGAGGCCACACAACCCGACGAACACCTCACCCAATGACCTGACCGTAGTCACGGCCAGCGGAAGACTCCGCGGAAGGGGGCCATTGCCCCGGGACCGCAACCCCTCACCCTGGAAGGGGTGTGAGAAGATCACCAAGCAAGATGGAGACTACTTCAATCGGGGCCGCGCCGCCGTTGCCGTGTTATGTATGAAGACAGCGAGCTGCCCCAGTGCCACGCACAATATCAAAAGAAGCCGAATAGGCTTGTAACTAAGCAAGTTGCTAAACTGCACGTCAACCTAGTGCAGTTTAGCAACTATTATAGTTACAAGGAAATATTTTAGGTATAGTATAGTGGTAGGTAAGTATTAAAATATTCGATGAAGTGGGAAACTAGAAACACATGCCTAACGATCTGTAATATTATTACTTTGTGTAAACAATATTGTCTATTAAACTGTAACAGAAATACTTTGCATATGTACCTACTTAAAAGCAAAATAAGTATTTTAGGTATGCCAAGCCACAAACGTGACACAGCCCTGCGCATTGCGCGAAAGTAGGTAACGAACGCTCCTAAACGGCCTCTGATATACTACTGTTCTATATGTATACTGTGCCGTAACTGTCAGCACTTTATCAGGGTAACCATATCTAATCGTGGCTGTACCATGACGAGCCCCAGAAATCTAAGTTAGACTAAACAAAAGTTCAAGTAGGTACCTACTAATTTTCACATTGCAGGGACTCTGATAGAGGATTTCGTGTTCGACTCTCAGCCGTCGTCCGGTGCCATCGGAAGCCGCGTGATGCACTGCCGGAACGCCCCGTCACCAGGAGCCACGTCATCTCTGGCCATCGCGACCATGATAGCTGATAAGATGAAAGGCGAATTCAAATTATAGCTTCTATGTCTACAGGCTGTGTCAGGGCTTGCTGGTCAACAAATAGCACAAAATAAATAGGTACAGAAGTCAACCACATGTATGTACTTCACTTTTCATAGCTACGATCGGCGATAGCTCTAGGGTTGTCAACAAGGCTTATGCACGAAAAACTATCGTGGTACTGGCGCTCTTATCTAGTTGTATGATTTATTATGAAGAATGAAAACATTACACTACTATTAGAATACAAAAGGTTTACAGATCAGAAAAATACCTACACAATTTTACGTCTGTCAATTTTCACTATCGAAAATCCCTGATAACTTCTAAACGGACTACCCGAGTTACAAAATTTCTATTGCTCTGTCCGAATTAAATCGATCTTAGATATATTATTCGGGGACCTTACCTACCTACCTAACTGTTCTATACATAACGTTAAAACGAACCATCGAAATACAGGCAGATAGCTACTTTCCGAAACCACTGGTAGCTTAAAAAACGCCAACTCATAGTTTAATGTTTAATTTAAACAACCGTCCACTGAACAGTTATAATAAAAAAAAACCGTTGCTCCATTGTTGCATTATTTGCATTAACAGACGCGCGTGTCAAGCGGATGGCACTCACGCTCGCACTGGTTTGAACTGCTCTGAGATATCGTGTCCGTGAGCAGTATCTATATGTGCTATGCTCGAGCGCGCTTGTATGTAGATTGATTTCTGTACCTATTTATTTTGTGCTAATAGTCAGATGGGCGTTAGATGGAATCATCGTTGTGAATAGGCAAGCAAAATAAATCGGTGATTTGATAACGACTTTAAATAATCACAATAATATTAAATATTTTTTAAGACAAAAAATATTAACGGGTAATTTATAAGTAGTCCAATGATAGATTATATTGTTTGAACGAGCAAGTTAATGTGCTACAAAATATTTTTATCCTTTTGAACCCCAAAGTCGGCCAGCAGTTGGCTCTGGCCGATAACTGAAAGTCGTGCCACTGACGCCACATCGTCGCTACAGCCGACGCAAACTTTACCATAAAAAATAAGGAGGTATAAAATCTTTACTGCGTCTAAAAACCGCACGTTAAGACCAGCATAATGTAAAACTATTTGGTAAAAACTCATTTATTATCTGAAAATTTGTACATTATGACCATAATGTGTAAATTTTCTACATATTATGACATTCAAATTTCGAATACCGACGCCCGCCTGCTTTCCGCCCCTAGTTTGTCTGTGAAGTTGGTACTACAGAACTAAACAACTGCAGAGATAAGATCAATGCCACAATGCCGGTCAAACATGCGGTTCCTGAACACATCAAAGATAGCTTATGATATGTGTGTAGATAATATACCTTGGACACCTTTTACCCACATTGATCTAGCCCCAAACTAGGATTCCCTGTATTTTGGGTACTAGACAACGATATATATACTTATATAGAGAAATATTATACTTAGATAGATAAACAACCATGACTAGGGTACAAACATCCGTTCTCATCAAACAAACATTTGCCCCCACCGGGACTCGAACCCGGGACCCTTGGTTTCGTAGGCAGCGTCACTACCGACTCGGCCATTCGGGTCGTCTAGTGTATGTATCTGTACATAATCAGGCATTAAAACTCTCGAGTGATATTATTATGAAACGAGCCGTAGGCGAGTAATAAGTAATAAACCCACTCTCTAGTAATAATGCCCTCCAGTACCAGTCACTTAAATTACTAATATAGTCAAAAATAAAATACATAGATTTATTTATACAACCAGAATTATGAATTCATCCTTTAAGATCGACTTGTCCGTTTTTTTTTGGGGGCGTTCGCTTCCCCCAGGTTTTTCTTTTGAGCGCCAAGCTGCGCTGCGCAACATGTCGCTGCCTGTGCGACGACCTCTGTGGCACTGCGGTTGTGGATCTGCCTAACATGCGAGAGGTCCCGGGTTCGATCTTCGGCTAGGGATAAAGAAAAATAAATCCCCTGATCTTGGATGTGCGATGTCGCCGTTTCTGGTTCCCACGACACACACAGGGTATCCTGGTGTGGGATCAGAAGCAATATATAATGCCTGTTTATGAATGGGAAATCTTAAACTGCACATCAAAAATACTGATTTGCAGAGTAAATATAAGGGCAAAATACTGCGGCAGCTTAGGTGAAGGGTAAAGGGGGTGAGTGAAGCGAAGCCCCCTTTATCCTTCGTGTTAGATCCAACAAGTAAGAACAACAAAAAATACTTAAAACATAAACTTAAGTACTCATTAAATATTTTATCTACAAACGTATCATAAATCCTCTTTACTGCGTACAAAAACGCACGTTACGATCAGCATAATGTTAAAATACTTGGTAAAAACTCATTTCTTATCTGAAAAATTACACATTATGACCATAATGTGTAGTTTTTCTACATATTATGACATTCAAATTTCGAACGCCGACGCCCGCTTGCGTGAAGTTGGTACTACAGAACAAGCTAAACAACTGCAGAGCCACAATGCCGGTCAAACATGCGGTTCCTGAACACATCAAAGAGAGCTTATGGTATGTGTGCAGATAAACTAGTGTATGTAACTGTACATAATTAGGCATTAAAACTCTCGAGTGATATTATTATGAAACTCGCATTCGGCTCGTTTCATAAACCCACTCTCGAGCATTAATGCCCTCCATTATGTAGCAGTCACATAAACTACTATAAAACATAAAAAGTGTTTTTTTATCCTTTTTTGCTGTGCAACTCAGTATTTTTGATGTGCGATTAAATACTAGCCTTTATAAATCTTTGTGAAACAAATTTCGCAGCTTGGCGTTCAAAAAGTTAAGGTCGTTACATTACCACAATGGTGCTAGTTAAGATATCTATAAATTCATATTACATTTACATATCCTTTATGTACAGTTTAACTCTTTCTTAATATTTTATCACAATGAGAATAATACATTGTTAAGTTTGTAAAAAAATAATTTATAATTTAATAATAAATTATGTTATTTACAAATTATTTGTTTCATTGATATGGTGACTAAACAACTTAAACCTCTTTAGTCACGGAATATACAAGAAGAAAAATAATAAGCTAAGTAGTTTCTTCATGCTGCCTCCGGCAGCTTGGATTTGTACCTACAAACTCCTTATTAATCTGTTACAGAGCTACTACCAACTTATATCTATGGAAGATTAGTTATTGATGCTTATTGTGGCTAAACATGCTAAGGGGCGATTGCTCCATCCCCAGATAAACAGGCAGATAGTCTATATGTCTGTTTATTCGACAGTTAACAATAAACTGAATTTTTCAATCGTCGGGTAGGATATAACAGTGAAATAACTTTGCTATCAGAGGAATAAATCTATCCGCCTCTTCAACGGCCAGATAACTGTATTCAGTAGAATAAAGTAGTTGTCTGTCACCAAAAGTCATATGTCACTTGGTTTATTTGGTTTGGTTTGAGCAGTTTGAGGTTATTTCCATTGGTTATTTCTAGTAATTTTTCTGTTACTGATTATTATACCACGTTCCTACGGATTTGGCGAATAGCTATGGATGTATTTGATACAATTGACGACTTGGCTCTCTTTTTAATACACTTTTTTGAGATTCCATTGCAAATTTCAGTAAATAAAATCACAATATCGACGATCCAAACTAAATGTTACCAAACAATAACCTCAAGGAAGTAATCACCACGTTGATTGAAATCAGCTGTTGCTTGAGACGCCATCTTGCAAATGACGGGAAATTATGACGATAGTCTGTCCTGCTCCACTACCACTGTTTTCTATATATTTGTTTCATCTCTCTGAGTTCGGATTGCCAGGATTGAAATAAAAAGGTCAGATAGCTAACTAAGGAATAAATGACCATTGAAAAATGAGCGACTTACTATCAGACTGATAAACAGCTAGGTAAAAATGTTCGCTTGATAGTTATCCGACTCTTTGTCTGGGGCTGGAACAATCGCCCCTAAGACAAATAAAACTGATTGATCCATTATTTAAAAATATGACAAGTGAAACAATAATTAAAATATTGTGAAATTGGCCTTTTGTCTAACTGTTTATCACATTGACGAAAAAGATACATTAAAAAAAAACATTTTCACGCTTACTGCTCGGAAATGTTCCCAATCTAAAAACCAGCCAAGTGCGAGTCGAACTCGCGCACGAAAGGTTCCATACATCTATTATTTTAAAAAAAAATTTGGTCTATGTGAGATTGGGAGCCCCCCATATTTATTTTTATTTTTAAAGTGCATATATAACTAAATATTATGTAAATATGTTATCTGTTGGCCTTATCAATATCGAGCCAATAAGAGAGAAAAAAACGTTTGTTGTATGGGAGCCCACTTAAATATTTATTTTATTCTGTTTTTAGTATTTGTTGTTATAGCGGCAACAGAAATACATCATCTGTGAAAATTGCAGCTGCCTAACTATCACGGTTCATGAGATACAGCCTGGTGACAGACGGACGGACAGCGGGGGCTTAGTAATGTTTAAAAACCGGTCAAGTGCGAGTCTAAATCGCGCACGAAGGGTTCCGTACCACCGTTCAATGGAAGCGATGGTGTGGAGTGAATAGTTTGGATTTTACACAGCAAAATATTGTTTACAAAGTCATTGGTGCGGTTACTTTCACACTCCATGTACGTAACCAGGTGCATCCATAAGTTTGTATGTGGTATTGAAAGAATTATTGTATGGGAGCCCCCTTAAATATTTCTTTTATCCTGTTTTTTAGTATTTGTTGTTATAGCGGCAACATAAATACATAATCTGTGAAAATTTCAACTCTCTAGCTAGCTAGGTTCTTGAGATACAGCCTGGTGACAGACGGACGGACGGACGGACGGACAGCGGAGTCTTAGTAATAGGGTCCCGTTTGGAACCCTTCGGGTACGGAACCCTAAAAACTGTTTTATTTCGTTGCAGTAGTCGTAAAATGGGCCCATAAACGCACTCGTCCATCGATTGCTCATTTTCCAGCCTCTACAACAATGTACTATTAATCCCAAATTAACCAAATGCTTAGGTATCCAATTTACTAAATTATCATCAAAATTGTACACCCTATTTTATTTTAAAAAAACTACAACATGCTTTTCTTCAGTTGTATAAAATTGTGACCTAACAAACCTAACTTTTGTTTTCGGACAGAACGTGCCACGGTTCTGTGGAACTACATGGGAGAAATATATTTGATGAAAACTTAGTAAAATTTGGTAGACAAAACTGTATTTTGGTAAACAATATATTTGTTTCCTTTTTAATAAAACTGTTGTACTCTGTACTGCACAGTGTAAACATATAAGAGAGTGGACGAAAACAGCAAATAGGTTACACTAAAATGGCTTTTACTTCACTTGCCTTCACTCACTATATATGTCACCTTAAGATTGTCAAAACCGTTAGTTTATAACCTAACGTTTTTTTTTCTCGTTAGTTTACTGCATACGATATGACCCGATAGTTTATAATAAAACCGTTAAATTGTGGACTGGTTCAAACTTGATTTGCATAGAAAATACCAGGGCAAACGTTGCGGTAGCTGGTGAAGACCGAATAGTCTTCGCGTTAGGTTGACATGTAGGTAAGTACAAAATAAACGTAAATTCTAAACCCTGTCGGTCTGGTTTACAAAAACGGTTTTGACAATCTTACGGTGACTTTTACATATTGCCAAGTTGAGATCAGGTTAGTAAAATACTGCTAGACTGCTACAGCACAATATTTTGTTGATAGAAGTTCAAATGGAAGGATTTTAGAAAGACGGCGGTTTCGGAAGCTTTTTCTTATTTTTTCTATGCTTTATTATAAGTATAATAAAGGAGGTTGGCTTGGGGACGCGGACACGGGCCGACGTGCCCCGGGTTCTCCGTGAGACAATGGACCCTTTTTTCCCGAAATGGCCCATCGTGACTGTTGATATGCTGATGTGAAGTTATTCCTGAATTTAGGTTTTACACTTAAATTCTGTGCTTTTACTTTAAAGAAAGTAGTTATATGTTTGGGATTGTGTTTGTTATTTTGTGATATGTGCAAAGTTGTAAGGCTTAATGGGAGTGGATGCCCTGACCCTGTAGACAGAGGGGCGCGAGGGCGAGGGCGGCACCCTTCGAGAGGAACATGATGAGATTTTGGCGCGGATTCGGGTGAGACCGTTACATTATTAAATTAACACATCATTAAAGCACTACGGATGCACGTTTCGCAAGATGGGTAGTATAAGTTTCGCCAGAGAGAAACAAGAAAGTCGTCAAAAAGGCGATGTTGGGTTGTGGTTAGGGACAAAGAGAATAATCACTAGCGTTTTACCCGTTAGTTAGGGACACGAAAAAAAGATCGATTCCTAGGTGGAATCAATTCTTGTCTTCCGATACCTAGTACTTTTGGCATCGATACTTTTTTTTCGATTCATTACCGATATGAGTACTTTATAGTGAATATCGATTCTAGTCTATGACTGACAACATGACGGATCTAAAATCCAATCCAACCGCGCCCCACAACCTGCCGCGCGTCGACTCGCCTACACACAGCACAGTACTCTAAAGGACAAGAATCCAGAGCCGTAAAATTGGAAAAAATAACTCTTTCGCTTGTCGCGTCGGTCTGTCCAATCGGTCTCAGTCGGCCATATTTATTGTTGATTGTTGTATTGTGTGTGTTGACCATTTGACTGACTGTGTTGTTGTGTATGTGCCAGACCAGACAGACAGTGCAGACGCAGGCTATTCCATTTCGTATCGTTTCGTAATTTGATCAACATCTATCTCTATCCAGCCTCCAACACCCACTGCTGAGTAAAGGCCTCTTCATTACGCCATTTATTGCGGTCCTGGGCCAATCTTATCCACTGTTTCCCGGCAGCCTTGGTTATATCATCCGACCATATCGGGCTGGTGGTCTGCCTCTCGGTCTACGATGGCGCCGCCGAAAAGTCATGTTTGGAAGCATTTCCAAAAAATTAATAATGCTACGGAAGCAAAAACATGCGGTAATACAACAAACATATTAAGAAGAAACATTCAGCTCATCACAGTTCAGCGTAAGAAACCGACTCTTCTATAAAACAAAATACAAACTAAACATGTAATCGTGAAATCATTCAGCTTGGCTATTTTATCAAACCTACATACAAATATAGAAAGGAATAACAACGGTCTTTCGTTTCCGAATCTCGGCAACTAGAGATTTACCTACAATGTTGATACTTTTCTTGTCGATGTGATATCGATACGTCTAAAAAAACATCGCCGATACTAATCACCTCCCGAATTCCCTGATAGTTATTAGTTAACGCTTAGTTTATTTACATGATGATGGTGTAGTGTTTTATTTTCAAATAACTACACAAATAAATAAATATCAAAAACTGATTTAACCTCTGCGAATCCGGGCCGCCCCGGCCCGAAACAGCTAGGATCCGCGGCATATTTTGAGCCCACCCGCGCGCGGCACTTGACGTATCAAGTGATTATGTTTGAATGGTAACTCTTAGAACTATACGAATTGTAGATCTGAGTAGCTAATGAAACCCTCTCTTAGTTTATGCGAAAAAAATGTCACTGTGACCTTAGTTTATTTTTGTACCGACATGAGAATCACCGACTTCTATGAAAATGTCCCTCTCGACACAAATCTAGCCGACATGAGAAAAACATCAACAAATATACATGTTGTTTGATACCTACGTAATCTACACAAGATAACCTTTTCAAAACAATAAAAACATTAGTGTGTTCTTATAGAAACAATTCAATATTCACCATAAAAGCTCAGAAAAGATCAGTCAAAAATCGCGCGCGAGAAAAAGTGTTTTTGTTTTTTCCAGTCTGAATATTTTTTTCAACGAAAGACCACAGACAAATATGTTCATGGTAGAGTTTGACTAATGCCGCATTTACACTTGCCGAGCATGCCAACATTATGCACTAAAATTGTACCAAAATACCGGTTTATAAACACAGCGTCATCCGCGCATCAATAGCTGCGCGTGGTAACCAACGGTATTTTGACTTGGCAGCTATTGATGCGTTCGGATACTGAGAGGTAACAAGAGAGGTGACTGTGATCTTTTTTTTACAGCCATAGTAAACGTTTTTGAGCCTCACGTTGACAGTGATTTATTTTATAATTATTTTGATTTCACCATTTGATAGCTTTCTTAATTTACTACTAGATGGCATTGTCAACTCTGTTTTGGAAAAATACTGACTATGATCCTCCTTTCCCTGAACCTTCACATATCTAATCAATATTGCTCTTTTTTCAGTTTGAACAAACCTTCCACGTTGACACATTGAAATCACATTTGGATAGTTTTTACGAAGTTATGTTAAATAAACTACAATCTACTTTTGAGAATGTAAGTCATGTTGCATTAACCTGCGATATATGGACAGAAATGATGACCACAACAAGTTATTTAGGGGTCACTGCTCATTATATATATAATTCAAAAGTAGTTTCGCTTTGCATCGCAATAATTGCACTTGATGAACGACACACAGCTGATTATATTAACACATAATTGACTGAAATATGTAATGATTTGCATATAGCTTTGCCTAAAATTACTGCTGTGGTAACGGATAACGGGGCTAACATGGTAGCAGGCATTACAAAATTTTTGAACAGGTCGAAACATTTTCCTTGCTTTGCTCACACAATTAATTTGATTGCCGAATCAGCCATGTCGGTACATGCTTTTAACGATTTGTGTTGCAAAGTAAAGGAAATCGTAAATTTTTTCAAAACAAGTGTTATCCGATATGACGAATTAAGAAAGAGACAAAATGAAACCCGTCTAAAATTGATTCTAGACGTAAAAACGATATGGAATTAAGTTTCCCTGGCTCCATTGGTACATCAAATATTGATGATGAATACTACTGCCCCACCAACCACCAACGGCAATAGAACTACAAGAGATTAAAACGATGCTAACTATTCTTAAGCCCTTAGAACACGTCACGAAGGAAATATCAGGTGAGCAGTATGTTACCATAAGTAAGGTTATACCAATATATACCAGGTTATAGAAATGGGAACAATAAATACAACGTATGGTTCCCATTTCTCTTATATTATATCACCTTAAAACAATTATTTATTTCATCGATTCGATGAGTGTGCGTATTTTCATTGAAACACGCACACTCATCGAATTTCAAGAAAACACGCAGTAGTCGGCAAATGTTGCCATCATTTAACTAGACATAAAATGATGCCAACATTTGCAGGAGACTGAGAGTTTTCTACGTCTTATTTGGTTTGTCAATCAAAACACACATTTATTGCCAAGGTGAATATATATTTCATATAAAATGTCAGCTTTCAGTCAGAAAGTGCCTAACGTATATAGCAACCAATTCGGTTTTGTGAAACTACATGGAGTCGCCTCGCTCCGCTTCGCTCGGCTCCGGGTAGTACATAAAGTTGTGACCTAACACAACCTATGTATAGTATAAGCACAGAAAGTGACCTAAAGCCACGAAGTCGGTTTTGTGGAACTACAAGAGGTCTGGGTGGTACACTCGGCGCCACGAATAAAGAGCTCTCGGAGAAACTGGCGGGGATTACTGCGCATGTGTACAGTCGCGGCATAATTCCGAAGTGCGTTTTTAGTGTTAGTGTGAAGGAATGAGTGTTCAGGACTTTCTTCACTTCTATTTTTTCTCTGTTTGATATTTTGTTGATTGGGATATTAGCCGATGTAAATAATGGACTTTGAGTCAAATAAACTATAGTTACTCTCTATTGACAACATTTGTTAACGTCAAGGTTGAAACCTATATATAAATAACCCCCTAGCATAGAATGCCCCTAGTCACTAGGGCCTAGTGAATATAGATACTTGTAGTAATAGTCCTGCACACTCTTTTCTTCCCGCTGACTAATAATTTGTAACAATTAAACCACAATTAAGTTTTTAACACAAAAAATATTATTCATCTGACAGTAATGATATAACAGACTCTTTTTTGATATAACAGTTCACATCGTAAACCATTTTTCTAGCTTGCCTAGTCAGTACTTTATTTTTCGGCATTTTCGACCGGGGCGAAAGATAACGTTGGGTAATATTGTATGCGACTGTACTCAAGAAGCTTCGAGACGTGCTTTCGGTGCGGGCATCGGGAAGCGACTGATCAACGAATCAGGTGCCGGCGCTGACTACCGCCCCCGTCGCTCCTCACTTCCCCGCGCCAAACACTTGTGAAAAGTGACTACTGCGCATTCAAGGACAAAGCTCTTTAGTCGTGGCGCCGAGTATACATAAAATTACGAGTGTGAGTATTATGCGTCGACGCCCTGTTTAATTGTCTGTGCAATCGGTATACTTGCTGTGCAATCAGTATATTTGATATGAATATAATATTTGATATGAATATAATATTTGATATGAATATAATATATATCCACAAGCATACAAGATATCCTAGTCAAACCACAACCCGTTGGATCAACCAAATAGGTTTAAATGATGCCATACAGGAAATTGATTTGCAACCTGTCTATTCTTCTTTCAACCCTAACACTGCTCTACAATATCTCACATCTTCCGTCCAACAAGCAATCGATGCTAATACTTGCTCTAAAAAACTTTCACGTCGTCTCAAGGTAATTAAACCCTGGATCACACCAGGCCTTATAAAGTGCATGCGTAATAGAGACAGATTACATAAAAAGTCAACTGCCGCACCGGAAAACCTCATTCTCAAAATCACTTATAAAAGATACCGTAATTTCTGTAATAATCTTCTTAAAAAACTCAAGAGAACCCATGAAAAGCATGAACTTTCTAAGGCTTGCAACAACTCTAAGGAGTTATGGAAAACCATAAAAGGGATCACAAACACTGCCAAGTCAAAAAGCGTTGCTACTGAGTTGTTGGGACCATCTGACAATCAAAATGCTACCGACGATGTAAATAAATTCTTCGCAAATGTTGGTAAGGACATATTAAGGTTCAACACTTTCCAACAATCCTACATTTCTACCGAGCAGATGTAAATCCTCATTTGCCTTACTAGGGACCGATATGAGTGAAGTGGAAAGATTAATACTTGGCTTGAAGAACGTGTGCGCTGTTGGTTGGGATAACATCTCAAACCGTGTACTTAAGCTCGACAAAAACTTCTTTATTCCACCTCTAACATGTATCTTCAATATGTGTATTACTGATGGCGTCTTCCCCGAGTCCTTAAAGCGATCGATGGTGCTCCCTATAGGGAGGGAGGGAGTAATGTGTATACACAAGGCAGGTGACAGAGATCGCGTCAACAACTACAGACCAATTTCTATCCTGCCTTCTATATCTAAAATACTGGAACGAATCATCAACTCACGTCTAACTAAATATCTTGAATCAAACAAACTATTATCTGCCTGCCAATTTGGGTTTCGAAATGACATCTCCACCAGTGATGCTGTGCACGAACTCACTGACTATGTGGTAAAGAACCTTGATAGAGGGCAGAAGGTTATAGGCAATTTCCTTGACCTTGCTAAGGCGTTTGACACGGTCTCTGTCCCTATCCTCTTGGAAAAACTAGATCGACTTGGTATACGAGGGGTACAGTTGAAGCTTTTTGAGGAATATCTCACCGGTCGCTTTCAGTATGTAAAAATCGGAGATCACTGTAGTGGTGATCTACCAATTGCGTACGGTGTCCCACAGGGCAGTATATTGGGCCCCACTCTATTTCTCATTTACATCAATGAACTATGTGACCTAAGTCCCGAAAATGGCAGAGTGATTACATATGCTGACGACACTGCCCTTTTATTCTCGGAAAAAACTTGGGAAGAGACCTATGAGGTTGCCCAGCGGGGATTTAATCAAGCCACCCAATGGCTTCAGTACAACATTTTGACGCTTAACTCGGATAAGACTAAATATGTTACCTTCTCCATTAGAAACAGTCAGAGCACATACGACGGTTTGATAACTGCTCACAACTGCATAGACCCTAGTAGTGGAACCTGCTCTTGCCCAACCCTAGTTAAAACCTCAACTATTAAATATCTCAGTGTTCTTCTCGACCAAAATCTCACGTTTGGTCCTCATATTCACTTGGTAACTGGCAGAATCCGCAAACTTATATATATTTTCAAAATACTTCGCCATGTCGCTGATGCCGGGTTGAAAAAACGAGTTTATATGACACTCTGTCAATCTGTGCTATCCTACTGCATTACCTCGTGGGGAGGCGCATCCAAGACATCTATCCTTCAATTAGAACGTGCCCAAAGAGCTGTACTCAAGGTTTCCACTTTCCGTCCCCTTGTTTTCCCCACTGATCTCCTTTATAATTCTTGTGACGTACTTACGGTCAGCCAACTATTTATGTATCACACTGTCTTAAAACAGCATTCTTATTTAACATATATGTTAAATAAGAAAAGCCCCTATCTGCTGACCAGACGGCGGAAGGATAGAGTCTGTTTGGATTATACATTATTCCGAATATCCTTTGCCCATAAATTCTTCTGCTTCCTCGGTCCTTTCATATATAATAGAATTAATAGAATAGCTAATATTTATTCCCTCACCAACTATAAACTTAAAAAGATTATCTATAAAACATTGCAATTACTTAATTATGACAAAACGGAGGACCTGCTGATCATAACTACCTAGCTACCTTCATAAAGGTGCACAAGGCAGTTCATCAATTCATCTGTTAAAAATATATATATATATATATATAACGCATATTTTATATTAATCTGACTTGTACACCGTATTGACATAGTAACGTTGTTTTATAATTATTTTTATTACCTCACACACACACTCACTCATACTCATACTACACATAGAGAGGCTCACCCACTCACCCATTTTTTTTTCATATTTTTATAACTTTGTCTTTAGCCAGTATTAGTCAGTAATTTTGTATAAAAAAGTGTCCGTGTAACTTAAATTAGCTTTAAATATATTTTATAGGAAGTGCACTGAAGTCTGAAATACAGGTTTACACCTAGCTCAGGCTCAGATATCATGTGTCACATTTTAGCTAAGGGCCTCAAATATTGTAAACGTTTTGTGTTTCTTTTCTTTGAATAAATAAATATTTGATATTTTGATATGAATATAATATTTCTGCACAATTACTGTCGAGCACTAGTGGAAAAAGTGTACTAGGTATAGATTTGGTGTATATTTTCGAATTGTTTTTAGCACTAGTTTTAGTGAACAAATTGTTTATTTGCAATGAAGTAATTAGTTTTTCTATCCTCCGGCCAGAAAGCGTCACTTTTCTTGCCGCTTTCTGGCTCCGCCGAACAGAAAAATAGTATACTGACCTCGGCCAGTAAATAAGAAAGCCTCAGATCACATGTTTGTCGTCAATTACACGTGTTTTCTTACTTTCCTGAACTAGGTGCGTATGTAATGTACTATAATGTAAAAAATATTTAACTGATGTAAATTACTTGATAGGTGATAAGTTCTTTGCTGTGAATTTAAAATTATGCCTATGAAAAAGCTTAATTATACACAGTGAATTTTAAGACACTCTAAAGCCGAAACCTGGTTGGTGTAGACCATCGACACTATCGAGTGGTGGCACAATTTTCCAAATCGGGTGAAAAAAACTCGATAACTCGAGCTCTTTCTTAGAAAACTCGAAAATTTAATAAACTTTAACTAAAAAATTACTCCATTTTCGAGTTTATTTTTATCACCCGATTTGGAAAATTGTGCCACCACTCGATAGTGTCGACGGTCTACACCAATTAGGTTTCGGCTTCAGAGTGTCTTAAAATTCACGGTGTATATATTATATATTTAATGTTATTTAAAAAAGAAATTAAAATTGCATGATTGATTTATTTCTTGTCTTGTTTTATTTCAAAATATATAAAGTATGAAGATTTACGTAAAAGTTTGTCAGTTTCCAGATCATTCAGCTGTTTATTTTTTTCTACGTTAAAAGTACTCGATACCTTAAAGTATCGATACTTTTGATACAGATACCGTATCGATACTTTTTTTTTCGATACATCATATGAGTACAGTATCGATACTTTTGTTTCGATACCGTGTCCCTAGCTGTGGTGGACGCCGCCAATATGTCATATTCTAATCTACAATAGATGTGATTGTTTGTTATACTTACTATAAATATAATCGAGAACAATATTTATACCTACAATCTGATTTTACATTGAAGCTGCAACCATGATATATTATTTCTAAAGTGATTGGTGATGCGATTGATTTAACTTTACAGTGTATGATAGCCTTGCCAAGTGATTTCAATTCAGAGCTGAGCGAGTCGGGTCATGTTATTTTTATTTAAATCTCAAAAGTCCACAACAAAATCGGTTAGAGCGGCGCTAAACAATAGATGCCGGTAGGTAGTCGTCAGCGGTCGAGAGCTACACAACTGTGGCGTTGAGGTATACATATAAATAAGTCGAATAATGCGAGTAACCCATCTTTCCAGCTCGCTTAGCATGCAGATTTTAACGCTCTTTCGACCTCGAGAAGAGAACTTGCCATGTCTAAAGTGCGAGCATGGCAGATGGGACTCGAGATATGCGATAGAATGCGTTCTTGTCTACCAAAAGAACTTATTGCCATTTTGAATAAAAGTGTTTTATTTTTGTCTGGAAACACTGTAAATTTAGTTACCGGTTTTTAGCGATATTGGAACATCACTAGAAAGTTAACAATTTCGTTTCGTTCCAACGCAAGCAATTAGTCAAAACCATTCATTTTATTCGATATTTTTTTAATGAGCTCGTGTTATAATATTAGTAACAAAACGCATATCTGTCATTTTCTGTTTTCATTTCGTTCCGCGGTGAATTTTATTTTCAAAAATACTAATGATCCCAAAAAGAAAGATGTAAGTATTAAAGCTTTGCTTATAGTATCAAATTACTTCGTAAAGTATTCTCGCCACTGTGAATTTCAGACACAAACTAATTTCAGAATGAGGAAGGAGCACGTAGCAGCAGTTAGCGAAGATGCTGGAGTACATGTCGAATAGCAAGGACTTCGCCAACGGGGAGTAAACCGGCCCTATGGAAAAGTGTTTAAATCTACAAGAGTGGGTCCAAAAAATATTAAATGCCATTGGGCCGGCGGAAACCGTGGAGAAATGGAGAAACGTAAGTACAAACTTGGTATTGTAAAATTAACGTAAAATCCCTACTGCATAACGGCTGTCGGTGGTAACATAGGAAAGAACGGTCAGAGTGTCGATAAGGGGGCGGAAGCGCCCTTAGCGCCCCCTTATCTAAACTCCAACCAAAAGAACATACCCACATACATACATTACGGTGAAAAACAACCCTCATTTTGGACAGTTGGGTATAAATACTGAGGCATTAAAATTACTTTTATCTGCTTTGTATGTATCTACATAATGTGAATTATACCAAATTATTTTCACTCTACAGACTTGGAGAGACCAGATAAAAGGAGCGAGGGAGGAAGGTGCCCGGGTGAGGCGGGCATGTACAGAAACTGAGAACCTACCAGTTCCAACCTCTCCGACCAGTCCTGTAAAACATTAAAAATAATTGGGACAGCATGTGCTTTTGGCATCAGTGACAATGAAACGGGAGTGGGAGAAGTGAGTATACATTGTATAATTACTATGTAAAATTTCCTAACATATTCCATTCAATTAATAAACCAATTTCATTACAGCTTATCACTGGCCAGATAGAACAAAGTTTACACACCACTGCTGCTGAGTCACCCACCTTTGTGATTAAAGAGACTCAAGCCATTCACTACCTGTCCCAATTCACCCACTCACCTCTTAAAGATTCAGGATTTGGATGGACCAACATACTGTCACCAATACCCCCGAGTTATACCAGCCCAAGATGCCCACCCGTCTCCTACCTCTCATTGCCATTTTTAACTTAGAACTAGGCAACAGAGGCATACATTGGCCCAAATATGTGGAGAAGAGGGTCGTGTGGAAAAAGTAAATATTTGGAAGGTGTGAATTATGCAGTATGCAGAAGACGCAGTCTAAACCTTGCACTGTATGTTCTCATTGCAACATATATTTATGTCTAAACAACATCAATAACTGTTTTGTGGCTTATCACGAGATAGATATTGATCTCATTTAGCTCTAAGTTGTTATTGTTCACTTATAGTAATGATGATTTTTTGTGAAAAACTCTAACATTGTGTTACATAATGTTACTGAAGAAACAAATTTGTCTATGCCTTAAAAATTGTTCTAGATGCACTACATTTCTGAAAAAACGAAACATGTGTTTAATATTGACATATAGTAAACAGACCGTTAGGGCGACCAGCTAGAAGGCAGAATAAGACTTACTCAAGTAACCTTTGACAACTCGGTACTAATTTATATGGTTAAGTTGAGTTAAGCCTTATTCCACTTTCTAACTACTAGTTAGATTATAATATTTCTTAATTTTTCCACTAGGAAAGTGTTAATGAATCATTAACCGACTCTGAGTATAGCAGTTACTAACACAATCCGAATATTATCAACCACCTAGTGATAAATAGACGCTTGCCCGGTTTCTAAAAGGAAAATTAGCTGTGACAACTTGTTAAACGCATTTCAGCCAATCACATGCCGCTATTTTGAATTAATGATCGATTAATCGCTTGTTACATTTGACAAATCTTTCGGAACTGGGGGTAAGTAAAGTACTTATATAAAAAAATGAAGCCTATTAATGTCCCCACCGAGGGGCACGGGCCTTTACCCGGATACGAGTAAGATTGAACCATACTCCTCAGTGGCTCAGTGCGGTTTGATGAAGACGGTCGGGCTAGTGGCCAACCCGACTGTCAATGTTTTCAAGCTGCCTCTATTAGGGTCTCTGACCAGCTTAACGATTAATACCACCAAGTAGTGATATTAGCCGGGACCTACAGCTTAACGTGTAATCCGAAACAAATGGCACAGAAATGGACACCCATCCAGTACCCGTCTCAGCCAGATGTTGCTATCCGTACGATCGTTTCCGATGTGCGAATACCGCTAGGCCACGGACGCTTCTATATCAACAAACGAAAAGCAAATATATCTAAACTTTACACTCGTCAGCAGCAACACAAGAAACATAACAAAATTTGTATTTTTCGTCTCGAATCTATGCTCTCGAGGCCTTGTCTGCACCTCCATGGGTACCAGACAATGTCTCGATCGCATATGTCAAAATTAGTGTCTATCTCGGCTGAAATCATCTCGGCAATGCCGCCATGCTACCGGATGTAGACAAGGTTTGGTCGTCTCCATCTCGATCGCGGTCGCCATGCTACCGTCGAGATATCTCGGGCTAGATAAGAGAAATTGACATGTTTGCATAGACAAGACCCTTTCTCGAGCGTGGCATGCTGAGCCTGCAGGATGAGGTTGTGGAACAGACTGTCGCGGAACTTTTGATTGTTGTGGAATGGATCCACAGATAATGTCACATAATGTCCAAATCGTACATTTTATATGGTTTGCTAAACACCTTGTAGTGAATAAAAAGAACCCAGTTTTTTAGTTAAGGTTGATATTTTTTTACATCGTAGATATGTTTATGTCCTAATGTACATGTGATTAGTATTTGCATACCATCCATATGTCAGTATTTTGATACCTTCGTTGCTGAATACCATTCTTAACCTTAACCTTAACTTAACCAGATAGCACGATCGCTACAAATTACTACACTAACGGCCGGTTCCCTGGGCGGCTAACAAATTGGTTTAACTGATTTGAACCAAGCACATGCCGCTAATATTCAAAATAAGCGGCACGTGATTGGCTGAAATCAGTTTAACCAATTTGTTGACTTAACCAGCGCCCAGGAAACCGGGCGTAACTCTTATAACTATACCACAGGAATGGTCCTTTACTAGTAGTAAGATGATATACATATATGCTTAAACAAAAAACACGAAATTGAATAAAACGAGGCAGGCACCTACCAATCACCATAAAACAAAACTAAACAATTTACCACCTTAAGATCCGACCGGCCTATCTGGGCCTGTTAAAAAATAATGCAAGCCCGTCTATTCCATAATTGACAACATTTCAAATTATTGACCCCCTAATTTTAATAGCTAATTCGAGAGCTTAAGGGATTTTCATTTTACTTACCATTATCTAAAATTTAGATTTTTCATATTTAAACAAATATTTAAGTCTTGAGTTTCGGGAGTGAGGAGGCAGGTTTTTCAATTATTTTTTTTGTTTGATGGCTTTTACAGTGGAGCCCTACAGTAATTCCGCCAATATCACGTATTGAAGATGACACGAAGGGGATCACGTTGTACAGTTATCGGTGAAACTTCCTTTGAGTTGAGATCTCTCTATAACAAAAGGACCGGACAAACAACAATTAGGACAGCACAAATTAACATATAATTTAAATGTTAAGTGATTACATAAAGGATGTTACCTTTGCCAGAACATACAAAAATGACATTGTCAAGGCTTTGTCTTTGCCTGCCCCAGAAAGTAAAAAAAAAAACAAAGGCTGCGTTCGGTTTGAACGTCTCAGTTGACGCCCGCCATGAGCCCACCTTAAATGCTATCTCTTTTGCAGACGTAGAACTTGTATAGTGCTATTCTTCTGTTAGTTTTATGCGGGTGTGGGTGGACGATCAAACAAATCAAACGCACGGCTATGCTAAATACGATACAAGATACAAGTTAAGAGAAAGGGGAAACTACTGCAATATTTATACTGCGTTTTGGACAAACCCCGTTTCTCCACCGGCATGAACAATAATAAAACGTTGCCCTTTAGATACAGGTTCTAGAAATCAATCTGTTTCTTGACTTTGCCAGCAATTTTTAGTGGTATATGAGGAATGTATATAAGTCTCGTCTAAGTATATACAACTGGTCGACGATTAGCTGATAAAGCGTTTTTATTTAATTCTTGCAAATATTTAGCTCTCCACTCAGAAATATCATTGCGCTCGGTTAAAACCTTGCGATTGCTTTGTGTTTTTTTGAAACGAAAGCCAATTGTTAGTAACAATTTACGAAGTGTTTCTCTGCTACCTTGGAAATTTATGTCGTCTTTTAGAACAGTAAGCAGTTTATTAATCGTTGGTAATTCCCTTTTAATCGCATAAAATTCATGCACTTTTAGCTTGATCAAACCTAGATCGAAACTGTCAACTTCTATTTTGCCACGTGTCCTTTTTCTCGATTTTCCTGGTGTGGTTATTTTCGTACCCATTTCTGCAGCGGTTTTACCTTCTGCAACAATTTTAGAAATTGTTGATATAACAATACCTAAAAGAAAAATAAACTCATCATTAGAGTAATAAAATTTGAGAAAATGTAGCCGAATTCTAGGCGGCCGAAGGCGCGGGCACCAGGTTATATAAAATCTAAATTAAATTGGAACTAATAGGTATTTACCCACAGGTGTTTTAGTAAAATAACGTATTATCAAACGATTTCGAGAATTTATTTGATAATAATCTGGTAACACTAGCCTGAAGCGGCTGCAATGCGTTTGTATTCTTTTTCAAACGGTATTATTAGAGCTTTTTGCAGCTTTTCTGCATCAAAGAATAATTTCATTTTGAGAATAATTTCTCGTACACCACCTTTGATTGCTTTCGGCATGATTATCAAACAAAATACTTGTAATATTGGAAAAACTAATGGACTCTCAACTGAGCAACACAACACAACAACAACTGACAGCGAAGTGACATTTTCAAAATGGCGTCCGTAGTTTCCCCTTTCGCCGTTCTATAGATAAGTTTGTGGCTCTGTACAGATAAGTTTGTCAATCTGTAGATGTTATGGTGACATTGACAGCTAGTGTCAGGTAGTATTTTTTTAATGCTAGGCAAAGATATTTGTAGTTCTTCTGCCTACATCCTCGATATCTGAATTATTTTCAAAGTACCTATGTTTAAAACGAATGAATAGAAAAATATATTTAAATGTGTTTCGTATTAATCATTCAAATATATCTCAATGAACATTAGACATTTTTACCTAAACAAAAATGAAATGATGTCAATTGCATATTCTGAGAAATAGCGAGAAAAAGCCAACACTTGCACTCATAAAGAGATCGTTTCAATATCTTGCTTGCAGAAAACAGGCAATTAACAAAGAACTAACTACCACTGACCAACAATTACAAAGAATCGGAGACCCTTTGCCCCTTGCGGCTTTCTCTCACGCAAATTCTATGGCTTCCGGACTCAGCCACCAACTCTTAGCAAATAACGAGATTAGGGGCCTAGGAATGCGCACAAACATTGACGATCGCAATCCATATGCTTTAACATCACAAAAGTATATCATATAACTCTCTCTAGCTACTGGGTGCTTTCCCACAGCAACAACTCAAGAAGATAACAAAATGGAAGCCTCACCAATGCCGAGAGATGGCAACTGCCTATTCCATGCAATTTCTAACCAAACTAATCACCCAATCATTTAATACTTGACCACACTCACATCCGTAAGGTCCTGGATAAATATGGGGAAGAATTAATAAAAAATAGCTCGCGTTTGCCGAGTCTGAAGAAACGCTATAGCGGATCCGGCAGCCGACGCGTTGGTTGCGGCTTACAGGGTCCTAGCCCTGCTACTCGACCAGAGTTCATCAAATTGGATAGAGTTCCAATTCAACTGGTGACAGCAATAAAATATCTCGGCACTTATATTACTGCAGGACATCGCAGAAGAGACACCATAAGGAAAAGGTGTCAACAAGCACTATGCGTTAACACACTTTGTAAAGAAGTCTAACATGGACTGGAAAATAGCTCGCCTTATATACAAAATGGTTATTTCACCGTGCATTTCGCTCAAGACTATGAAAACATGAACACATGATCTTGAGCGACATGTTAGAAAAAGATAAAAACCATCCAAGACAGGAAAATACACAACATCCTACAGGGGAAAACAATAACATTCAAAATAAAAATTACAGAATGTGCTTCTATACACATGTCCTATGACGCCACCAAAAACACATACTCCACGCCGCCCTGAACTACGAAGCTAGTAAGAAGAAAGTCAGTCGACCCATATACACCTGGAAAGACTCCCTCGAAAACGATATTAAATACTACAGAATACTAATCCTACCTACCTACTGGATGGAAATAGCACACAATAGGGATGAAGTTAGGGTGGCCTTAAATCAAATATACCAGGTCCCAGAAGAGACAGCAAAACTGAAAGCACATCAGACAACCCAGCAGAACAGAACCCAGAAAATCAACCAACAACACGGAAACAGAAGATCAGGAAACATGAAGAAACATCTAAGCTAGCTAAGCCTAGGCATAATCCTGGCTGGAGTGGTACAATTTGTTCATTTGTTCGTTCCTTTATTATTCGGGAGTATTAGGGTAGGAAAACAGTGAAATTCGTCATATCCACACTGTGACTGACGGGAACATTGCCTGCCATCTTATAGCGATAGCAGAGTCTTGGACCGCATGCTTGCTCAAGGGTTCGTCCACTCCCCACTAGAGCGAGCGACATCTCTGGCGTTGATTTGTGGATATTTCGTTCCTCTCGATGCTAGATGACAGCCCCAGATATGGCGATTTAACATGTGGAATGTTCTAGAAGCCAGATGTCATTAGCATTTCCGATTCATGGCGGGCAGTGGACGAACTAGCATCATTTTTCGGGTCGAGACAGCTTTGAAACTCTCTCTCTGCGTCGCGACGTCATAGTGAAAGATGATAGTAAAAACTCTTTGTTAAAACAATTATAAATCTTTGATGCTAGTTACGAACAATATTATTTGTTATCTATGAGAACAATAAACATAGTGAAAGTGAAAAGCACCCCTTTTTATTTGTTCTCCGTATTACGACAAGCAGACACGACAGGCAGGTACAATCCTCTATCTCCAACACACACCTTTTATCTATAATTAAATACAATAATAAAGCAAACAAAAAATCAATAAAAGCATCTGAAACCACTCTTTCTAAAGGCTAGCCCATTCAAATATCTGCAGAATACACATCAACAATAAAGACACCTGAGGGTATTACAATATTGAGTACCTATCTATAGGTATCCTAAGCCATTCATTTAAAACTGCAATTTATTTTTCTGGAGCCAGGATTTATATAAATTGTGTTGTCATTCTAGCATAATTCCTGTTTTGGTTAAATATAAACACTGCGTTGGAAGATCATAGGCTGTTGTTAAATGGTAGAAAATGTTACTAATAACAACAATATATTCTGCAAATCCAAACAAGGAATATACTGAAACAAACAAAACATGACATCAGAAAAATCGTGCCAATAGCTTTAGTGGGCTTTCTATTCTATTTTCATACAACTGACATGATAATGCCTATGAAATATCTGAAACTTACCGTAAGGTTCACAGAGCCTGTTGTGCCTTAGAAAGCAGTAGGCAGCAAATGCAAAAGACCCCACATTTATTAAGAACATTCTCCATTTCATCTTCAAGGAGTATGCTTCATTTCTAGTGAGATTAGCTCTTCGCCGATATTTAGTGAGCAGCAGGCACATGAAGAACATATAAAATATAGATGCACCAATGAACAACTTGAAGCAAACTTCATGGTATGCTGTAACAATGAAAGATTTGTGAGCTGGATCTGTCTGAATAATTTTTGAAGAATCTGGGATATCTGTGAGTACGGTTGGAGTCTTCCGCCCCCTTATCGACACTGACCGTGAGTACTATGATATACTTACGGTAATCAAACTTTGAGGTCCAATAAGTCAATCCTAGGAGTGCACAATTTTCTATAACGTTTAGTAATACTGCTAAGTTCACTATGACAGCAAAGCCTTGATAGATCACGTTTCTAAAGTATTTCCACCTTTGAAGGATAATCACACATCTTATCGGTGCATGGACATAAATCGCAGTTTTCCATATTGTGCTTTGTGGCTCGTAGTTTCCAATGGATGCTGATATGGAAGGGAAGATATTGGGTACCTTACAGTGTGTGTTGTTGGCATTTTCGAAGTCTTTGTACATGGTGATTATAACACAGGTTATAAAAGATAGTAAAGGTAATGACACTGTAAATGCACAGATATTGGATAATTTAATCTTAATAATGTATTTTCTTCCTGGTGCATGATGGAGGGGCAAATACATACTAGTTAAACGTATCTTTAAGAACTAAGCAAAAATAATTATTTTAATGGAAATTATACTTTGTGAGTATTCGGGCGGGCCCTTCGATCAAAACATTAACCCGAAATGTCAATGTCAAATTGACGTGTCTGCTGTGTGCGTCCTTTCACAACATTCCGTTACATCCTCCAGATTCCACTTACTCCATCCTATCTTTTCCAATCTCTAGATATAAGGTCTGTTAGGCTTTGTTTTCACACAGAAAAGATAATAAAAGCTGAGTCTTTTACTGCAAGTCAAACCTAGTTAGTTAAAAGCATATCGAAATCATAAAAATCTAACGTAAAGTGCAAATCTAGTTATTAGAATCTGACTAGTACGGAACGTCTTTGTTAGGGAATGAAACGTTCCGTGCGTGATCGATCAAACAGCTTTGAAACACCTCAGCCGATATTATTGATATAATAATATGTTTCAGTGGTAACTGCAATATGATTCAACAAAAAACATAATGAAGTATAATTTTATCATGTTTTACTTCGATCCTGCGAACAAACTTGTGAGGAATGGAATATGTGTATAAAATGAGTTTAAGCTAGGTGTACCTACCTACTTGTTTAATCATGTAAAACGGAGCATATTTACTGAACGTGCGTTTGAAATGGAGCAAATTCTCGAAAATAATATTTTTAAGGAACACGAGCTTCTGAATTTATCACCGGATTATTTACCATCTGGCATTATACTTCGAAAGCAAATGAGGAGGTCTTTGGTATGTAAACAAATGGCAACCCCTCTTTATAGGTATTTTTGTGGTGCGATAAATTCTGTCTAATGGCTTGGAGGAATTTTGATCATAGGTACTATTTTTTTCAGGTCAAAGATACACATGCTCATCGACCTACTGAGCAAAGTTTGGAAAGGTAAACAAGTCTATTTTATGTGACGTTTTACTACACTGTTGATTCAATCCTCACAATATTTATCTGTCAATTTAGTAGAACCTGAAACATTATCTTCGTTAGGTAAGTAATATAGGTAGTTACCTATCTTACTTACCTACTTGTAGTACTTGTACGTATTTATTTAAAAACCGCAACGTAAAATTTATCTACATGAACGTTTGGCCAATGGATGTAGGGAGCTGGTTGCTACTCCATGATTAAGTGACTAATAGGTGACTGAGAAATATGCCAGCCAGATAATTAGTGACTCAACGGTTGCAAAGTTATTAGCATTTATATCTGGCCAAGGGGCCTGATATTAGAACCCTCGGCCAACCTGAATCTTCAAAAGTACAGACCCTAGATACACTGTAAATGAATAAAGATTTAGTGACGTTTTAGTGACTGAGAACCACTGCTTTTCTTTTACTCCTAGTGTCACCGTTTAGAAGGAAAATGAATTTTAGTTCCAGGAGTATCAGGTCCCTTGGCCAGTGTAATTTTCCATAAATAAGGGCCTGAGAGAGAGAAAGAGAGTGAGAACATTTAGTGACTGCACTGAAACGAAGTTTTATTGCTCTCTTTGAATTAGTGACAGCCCCATCAGAGAATAAACGTGGAAAAGTTCGATTATAACCTCCAAATATTCGGGTTAATCGATTTCTCCATAACGAAGAAGCCTAGAACGACCGAGAGAGGGGGAACATTTAGTGACTATACTGGAAGGAAGTTCCATTGCTATCTTTGAAATAGTGCCAGCCCCGTTAAAGGATAAATTGAAAACTTCAGATATAACCTCAAAATGTACTATGGCATGGTGAATGCGGTTGGTGATAGAGGTGAGGCTTATGTACTAGAACAGGTCCCGGCACTAGGTATTTAAGGTCTAGTAAGGAATAAACTAAAAGTTGATGCAGCGCGAATGAAAGTATCGGGCATAGTAAAGCGGGTTGACGCAGTGCCGGTTGACGCCATGCGAATAAATATTTTTCAATACTCGTCGTCACCTGTTCCGCAAGCGTCTGGACGTGATCCACCTAGTGTCACGTATAGTTTGAGTAATTATGTATATGCTACGGTCAAGATGATTATTCGGTTATTATGCATACTAACCGTCTATTATTCATACTTACCAATATCGATGGTTAAAGGAATTTATACAGCAAGATTTATCACATTAACCGCTTATTCCGTGGTGAATATGATTTATACCGATTTGCACAACTAATACCAGGGCAAAACACTGCGGCAGCTTAGGTGAAGGGTAAAAGGGGTTGACCGAAGCGAAGCCCCTTTATCCTTCGTGTTAGGTTGAGCATGTAAGAACAAGAAAAAAAGAACTTTAGCATGCATACAATATTTTACACCTATCTAATAAATATTCTGTGCAATACTGTGCATTTTAGACAGACAATATTAAGAAGAATTTAACTACTTATTTATTTTATTTTATCTTTAATAAACCACATTTGATTAAGAAAATTATATATAAATTAATACTATCTCATTGTACACTAATGGTTTCAAACCTAATACTACCCGGATGACACAATACGGGGTGGCAGAGGCACAATTGTGCCCACGTTCAGCCAGTTGTTCACTACACCATTTTGCGTGACGGGGGCTAGCCCATCGCCGCAGCTATGGAGTAATGAAGGTTTTCTCACGATGTTTACCATCACCGTTAGAACGTCCGATAATGTACTTAAGATAAATATTATTTATCTCATTGGTACATGGTCAGGAATTGAACCTGCATCTCCTGTGTGAGAAGCAAGCGTGAAACCCATTAGACCACGGAGATCTTATTATCTTATCACTTACTTATAATGGATAACGACACTCCCCATCTCTTTCACACGTACGACATCTTATTAAGTGCGAAAGTTTTTAGACAATTTGGCGTTTCATATTTCAATTGAGCTATTTTGCACGTCTGTCAACTTTGGGATTGAGATAGTTATTTCTGTAAAAAATACCTATTTCCAAGATGAGTGCTGAAAATCTGACTCAATGAAGTCACTCCGGAGAACACCCATGTGGACAAACTGTATATTTGGCAGCTATGTAGGTACATAGAAAGTTAGCACTTGACTAGGTTAATTCTTATGTACTTAATGTTAAATAGGTACAGTGGCCGTCTAGCTAATCTCGGACTTTGACCTGAGGTCCCATATCGCATATAAAATACTATATGTTCTTTACACAGGGAATAATCATATATTGTCAGTAAGCAGCGTATATAGTCAGTGCGACATGTTGTTTGTGCACGAGTCATGCTCTGTGGCGCTCGAGGTGAAATATTATTCACGCACGCAAATCGCTAAGCCCTTTAAAAAAATACTTTTCAAGTTACAAAGAAATGTTTATTTAAATCAGAAAAAACGGGATACAGAGATTGACAAGAACTAGAAATAGGACTGGTCGCGACAGCTGTAAAAGAAGGCTGGAAATAGGGATGCTGACTAAGGAGTTGTAGATGATAGCGCAGCACAGTGGCTTGCAGTGTAGGGGTATAACAGCGCGATCATTCTTGTACCGGAGCTTTGTCGTTTTACAAACTTACTTCCGGTTTTATTTTGTCGTAGTACATTTTACAAAGCATTGCCGTAGGGATTTTAATTTGTTTTTTAGGCACGGTTTCGTTTTAATTTGATTTACAGTCGCAGAATAAGTATTTTTTGAATCTGATGTTTAAAATGTATCTATTTAGGAATAATTTACCTTCATTTCAATAGCTGCGGCGATGGGCTAGCCGCCTATCACACAAAGCGGAGTATTGAATAACTGGCTAATCATGAGCACAACTGTGCCTCTGCCGAGCTGTATGGGAAAAGGCGTGACGATATGTTTCATATCATAATTTTAAGACTAATTAGATCTTCGAATACAGTCAAGCGTTGGGCGAACACACTCGCAGTGGAGCTAGCTCCGTTTACTCTGGTAACGTCCTAATCTGCCAGAACGTGACTTTACGGGGTTGGCGCGACTACGCCCGCCCTCATATTAAGATAGTTACTAGGTGAAACTCCAAGAACAGGTATTTGAATCGAGTATTTTTGCGGACTAGGAACAGGTGGACTAGGTACGAAATTTACCTAGTACGACTCGATCTCTAGTTGGGGAATGAAATAGGGTGGCCATATATTCCAACGAAACTAGTACAACGCAATAACAAAGTTAACATGGCACCCGCAAGGAATGCGATTTCCCCTCCTCTCTCGCTCGCTACGAGTCAGTAGGACAGTGACGGAGGCTATGACGTCATGAGATTGAAGTTCCCTTTGTAGGCCGTACCTAAAAAAAAAAATTACCTACCTACCAAGTCAAAGTTTGTTCGGAGTAGCCAAAAATCCTTGTGTGTGTGACCCAAAATCTCACATTCCTTCTCAAAATAGCAGGTTGTTTTAAAGCATCGCAATTTTGCCATGGTAATAAAATTCTAAACCTCTGTTGATTTTTTCGATATTTTAAAAAGGTTACTTAGAAAATATTACTATTACTAACAATAACATTATTTACTCAAAAGAATCAGATGTAATATCAAAAAAAAAAACTGTAAAACCGTTTAACTACGTTAACTTAGCCCGCCACTATAGAGATTTTTTTTACTCCGGCCTCACGACTATGAACATTTGTGTCATTAATTACATTATTCCTAGGAGAGTAGTTTAACTCTACCCAACATGAACGCTTCTACTCTACTACGAGTGTAAATCAAAGGTTCACCCTTTTCGACATAGATGGCGTGCAATGGAATGAACGTGCTTGCAATAGATGCATTTTCGATACTTCATACCTACGTAACAAGGTTGGTTTTTGTGTAGAACGTTTGTTTGCGGGGCGGAACACAGAACTGAGACGTTTGTTTTGTATGGAGGTATATGTATTGTGTAATCTTCGGCGTGGCCGGCGCCGCTGACAAAAGCGAGTGATTTATATAATATAAGTGGGCTGTGCATTGCATACATTATTCCATTCCATTTTTGCGTACAATTTATGTTCGTCGTTTAACTATCGTAGCATTAGAACCATAATTTCTGCGAAACTAACGTCGTCATTTTTTTTTCTTGTTTTTCAATTCAATTAATTGCGAATTTTAGAGAGAAAAAAATAGGTTTAACATTAAAACAGCCATACATAAAATTTGATATTATCTTTGTTTTTCGTAAATTTTTATTAATTTGTACTTTTCGGTAATTTTTATTAACATATACCTAATCAAATTTATTTTTCTTTGACTTGCTCCCATGGAGATTCTACCCATTTCTGTAAATCCTGGATCACGGGTAAAGTCCCCGAACCGTCTCCGACTTGTTCTTGTTCTATGTGTAATTATAAATATTTTGGAGTAATTGGTATTTACAAGAATGACGTGAATTTTGGTACGCCCCCCCCCCATCATACGCAGATCAGACCCCCCCCCCCCCCCAAACCGGTGCCGAAACCGGTGCCGACATGTTTATGTACCTACCACTTTCGCGCGCATTCACTTGGAGAGCGAAATGCCAACTGCACCGGAGTTTGCAATTTTATTATCGCAATGCGCGCGGGGCCGTGCAACTCCAGCTACAATTTTAGTTTTGCGACAATCGCGTCGCGTCGCGAAAATAATGTGACAATTCTCCATTTTTTTATCGCAGCGATTTTTTTGTCGCATATGCGCGCACTGGCATATAAACTCTTACGTTATATTTCTGCTACAAAAAAATCGCGCTATTAAAAATCGTAGTGCGCGCTTAGCCTAAAACTAAGCCTCTCCGCTGTCTGTCTGAATGTCACCGGGCTGTATCTCATGAACCGTAGAGTTGAAATTTTCACAGAATTTGTATTCTGTTGCCGGTACAGCAACACATAATTAACTACACTAGATTTTACTGTACTGTGGAACTTTTCGTGACCGACCCGCACTTTATTTTTATGCTGTGCTGGCTTGATTAGAAGTGCAATATATAAAAACCTAGGTTACGTAAACATTTATGTACCATCACATACATTAGTTATGATATGGCGTTTGATGATTAAGGGATAAGATTTGGCAGAGTAATTCCCTTGAACTTAGACAGTCTGAGAAAGTTAACTTGGTACCTCACGTCATAGCGTCCTTCACTGTCCTACTGACGCGTCGTGGGCGAGACCGAGCGAAGAGGTGAGGGGAAATCAAATTCCTCGCGGGTGCCGAGTTAACTTGGTTGTCGCGTTGGTCTTATTTCCTTGGAACATATGGTCACCCTATTTCATTCGCCAACCGCCACCGCCGTAGTACATTCTGAGGTTATATCTGAAATTTTCAATTTATCCTTTATCGGTGCTGTCACTAATTCAAAGATAGCATTGAAATTTCCTTCTTTCAGTATAGTCACTAAATGATCCCCCTCCCTCGGTCGCTCTAGGCATTTTCCTTATGGAGAAATCGATTAACCTGAATATTTGGAGGTTATAATCGAACTTTTCCACGTTTATTCTCTAATGGGGCTGTCACTAATTTAAAGAGAGCAACGAAACTTCGTTTCAGTGCAGTCACTAAATGTTCTCACTCTCTTTCTATCCCTCAGGTCCTTATTTATGTAAATCACACTGGCCAAGGGACCTGATGTTCCTGGAACTAAAATTCATTTTGCTTCTGAACGGTGACACTAGGAGTAAAAGAAAAGCAGTGGTTCTCAGTCACTAAATCTTTTTTGATTAACGGTAGCTCTAGGCTTCTTCGTTGTAGAGAAATCAAACTCAAATATTTGGAGGTTATAATCGAACTTTTCCACGTTTATTCTCTAATGGGGCTGTCACTAATTTAAAGAGAGCAACGAAACTTCGTTTCAGTGCAGTCACTAAATGTTCTCACTCTCTTTCTATCCCTCAGGTCCTTATTTATGGAAATCACACTGGCCAAGGGACCTGATGTTCCTGGAACTAAAATTCATTTTGCTTCTGAACGGTGACACTAGGAGTAAAAGAAAAGCAGTGGTTCTCAGTCACTAAATCTTTTTTGATTAACGGTAGCTCTAGGCTTCTTCGTTGTAGAGAAATCAAACTCAAATATTTGGAGGTTATAATCGAACTTTTCCAAGTTTATTCTCTAATGGGGCTGTCACTAATTCAAAGAGAGCAACGAAACTTCGTTTCGGTGCAGTCCCTAGATGTTCTCACTCTCTTTCTCTCCATCAGGTCCTTATTTATGGAAATCACACTGGCCAAGGGACCTGATATTCCTGGAACTAATATTCGTTTTGCATCTAAACGACGACACTAGGGGTAAAAGAAAAGCAGTGGTTCTCAGTCACTAAATCATCACTAAATCTTTATTGATTAACGGTAGCTCTAGGCTTCTTCGTTCTGGAGAAAGCAAACCCGAATATTTGGAGGTTATTATCGAACTATTTCACATTTATTCACTAATGGGGCTGTCACTAATTCAAAGAGAGCAACAAAATTTCGTTTCAGGTCAGTCACTAAATGTTCTCACTCTCTTCATCTCTCTCAGGTCCTTATTTATGGAAATCACAAATCACACTGGCCAAGGGACCTGATATTCCTGAAACTAAAATTCATTTTGCAACTAGACGGTGACACTAGAAGTAAAAGAAAAGCAGTGGTTCTCAGTCACTAAATCGTCACTAAATCTTTATTCATTTACAGTGTCTCTAGGGTCGGTACTTTTGAAGATTTAGGTTGGCCGAGGGTTCTGATATCAGGCCCCTCGGCCAGATATAAATGCTAATAACTTTGCAACCGTTGAGTCACTAATTATCTGGCTGGCATATTTCTCAGTCACCAATTAGTCACTAAATCCTGGAGTAGCAACCAGCTCCCTACATGAAATTTTCATAGAATAAGACCACTGTGCCTTACAATCTAAGACTGTTGAATTGTAATCCATTGGCCAAACGTTCTGATGTACATTAAAATTTCAGTAAGTATATGTGTAACTTCGAAGCCTATAATGAACCTGCCTTATATATGTCGCAGTTTGTTGGTTAAATCAGACACTTAACTAACTCTCTAGACCGTTAATTAAATATCGAAGTTTTACCAAGTCACTAGCATTTTGATTTAAATAAAGCATCTTCGAAAACTTTTAACAATCTGTCTTACCGAAAGCCGGCTTGTTAGAAAACAAGATGGCGTCACGACAACAGCTGATTTGCACAGCTTATATCAGGGCAAAACATTGCGGTAGCTTAGGTGAAGGGTAAAGGGGGTGAGCGAAGCGAAGCCCCTTTATCCTTTGTGTTAGGTTGAACATGTAAGAACAGCAAAAAATACTTAAAACATTAACTTATGTACTCATAAAAAAAAAGTATATGTCTTGTTGCCTAGGAACGTTTAGACAAATCGTTGAAACGTTTCATTCACTCACTTGTCTGACGGAATTTTAGTGACTTGGTTAAACGTCGGTATTTAATTAACGGTGTAGAGAGTTAGTTAAGTGTCTGATTAAACCAACTAACTGCGAAATATACGTTATACCTACCCCTTTTCATCTAGTTACGTTAGTTGAAGCAGTATGATGTATGGGTATGCCTGAAATATGAAATTGACTAAGACGCAGTTTGCCATATGTGGATGCCTACAAAGCAAAATGCCTTTAGGCAAAATGCCTTTTTGCGCTTAAATGCTTTCAAAGATAAATGGCTAAGTAGTTAAATGTTCTGTAAGCAAATAACCAACAAAGCAGAATCCTGGTTGGGAATAAAGGTGGGTACGGGATAAATAATCTGCGGGTGAAAACTGGAATTTACTCAATTTAATTAATACCTATATTTATTTATTTCTTTAGCAATTTATTATGCACATACATATTTTATTTATAATTGACCATACAATACCGTCGCTTCGGACTCAGGTCTTACTACTTTTGACATAACTACGATTAGGAATTAGGATTCCATAACCAACGAGCCCAATCGGGTCTTACGGAAGGAGTTATGGCATTCGCATCGGACTCGTGGTAATACTTACCATTTTGTCAACCCAGTCTGTTGGCGACTAATTTATTTTCCTTGTGGTCACACCACTTTAAACAAGATCGCAGTACTGAATATTATATTTATTGTAGTCTTGTGTCGGTCATGAACAAAGAACGATTAGAAAACGTTACTGTGCAATGAACGAAAGGAAACGTTTCCCTACGCTAATTGGACATTCGGTCCATTCGGACATCGCTCCGAGAGAGTGGCGGGCGGGAGCCATGCCCCGAGAGCGGATGTGCGGTGCGACCCATAACAGAAAGGAACCTTATCAACCAGTCCAGATGGTCTATTGTTCTCCAACTCGGTCATTCGGTCAATTGACTGGTGTAGGTTTTAGGTAATGACCGCCTTCCTTGGCAATTATAGTTTGTAAAGTAATGCAATAGATATCAGTTTTAGCCTATTTCCTAAAGAGATAAAATGCAATCCATGGCTTCGTATATTTTGGGATTTTTGTGCGTAAGTGTTATTTGTTTACAAAAAAAAAAAATTTTATTTGTTTTAGTCAACTCACAACCGCGAGAAGTATCGCTCGCCTATGATCGTAGGTAGTTATATTATTATATATAATTGCATATATTATGAGAATATAATATTCCTCAAGTTTCTGCTCTCCATGAAAAGAAACGTTAAACTAATAGCTCAATTTTTTATTCTTATACTTAGAACTGTTAGAGCGTACTAGCACATAATACTTAATAGTACTACGTACAGAAAGGTCATTCCGCAAATACACTTAAATAAATAGCTAGGTACTCTCGCTGCGCGGAAATCTAGCTCGCACCTGCACTACGTACAACAATCGCTAAGCACCTACAGAATCGGTTGTCCCGTCCGTGCAGGCTAGATAGCGCCGCATCACTACGCCTGAGAGCTTCTTTTACTCTGACATCACAAGGTCGTCCTGTAAACTCTTGTCTCGTTTGATCAAGTTACCTTACCTAAGCACGTTACTTACGTGCGATTTGTGTTTGTGAATTTTAGTCCACTGTGTGAAAGAGACGTGTTATTAGTACTTATTCAGGCTATTGGCAAATTCTAAGGCTAGGTAGGTACCTACCTTCTTACTTACGTAATTGTAATTTGTTTTATACTGGGTCTAAAGTTTTTAGGTAAACAAAAAGGAATCGAATTTTATTTGTGAACAATTCCTTAAATTCCTTTAGTCACCCTAAGGTCGGTCTTGAGCCATCGGACCGCACAGACGTGTCCCTGATTGCTCCGAGAACAATAGACCCCTTTTTTTGCCCAAAGCGGAACTTGTCGAAGTGAAGTGTCTTGAATTTAGGTTTACTAAAAATTAAGCTACGTGTTTAGGATTGTGTGTGTTACTTGTGTTATAAATTGTGCAAAGTTTAATAATGGGTGTAAATCCCCTGGATCTGGGTGTGGAGATGCAGGGCAGGCGCAGGCGCCAGTCTTCGAGGGAAAGATAATGCATATCAAAGGGCAACATCGGGTGAGGTCGTTTCAGTACATATATAACTAGCACCTCAATAAACCTCAACCAAAACGAATTGAGGCATCGTTAATAGTAGTTTATGTGACTGCTGCATAATGGAGGGCATTAAAACTCGAGAGTGGGTTTATGAAACGAACCGAAGGCGAGTTTCATAATAATACCACTCGAGAGTTTTAATGCCTAATTATGTACAGTTATATACACTAGTTTATCTACACACATATCATAAGCTCTCTTTGATTTGTTCAGGAACCGCATGTTTGACCGGCATTGTGGTTCTATAATTGTTTAGCTTGTTCTTTAGTACCAACTTCACGCAGACGGGCGTCGGCGTTCGAAATTTGAATGTGGTCATTCTTTTTTTAAACCTACAAAAAGGTGTCTCCACCAGTAAGTGAAAAAAAAAAACAAGAAAATTACCATTATTTTCTTCTTAATTCTACTTCAACATGCACTGAACTATACACCCAACGGCTGTATTCAATTAAATAATATATGTTTTTAATCATTTCATTATAAAAAGTACGTTAGAGAGTCGTAAATCCGCGTTACAAAGGTGTAATTCATACAAATCATAGTTGTCTCCCGCCACCTCGGCTTGCGTTTAATCCATAATATTACGAAAAAATTATATGATGACACAATATGTAAAAATATCTTTTAACTCCTAAATATGTTACCTATTATGCAATAGCGACCAATGTTTTTTGTCACTTCTTTTAAAATATTTAAAAAATCACAAATACTTGTCTCCTACTACATAATGTTTTATTTCGTAAATTCTGTCACGTGGGTTGTCCTTTGAAATACGCGTATGCGCTGCTCGACTTTGTCGCTTACGATTGGAGATTTAGGCCTCCCTCCCCCCTTGCTACGATTTCCCCTCTGAGATCCAGATACAGAGCGTCAGTCGCCCGAAAGCTGTGATAGGAGGTGCGTGTGTTTATTCGGCGACCACTTCGTCACGTAAGTAATTGATTCAAAATATAATAACTACATTTATTTTTTGTTGTCTACTCATACGTAATAAGAAATATTTTATTGCCAACGTGTAAATTATATATTTTATGTTAACTATTAAATGTTATCGACCTTGCAACAATTTTTTACCCCTCCGTCACATGACAACTCTGTCACGAGTTTTTGTGACGTAGTGGTAAAGTACGTGACGGAGGGGTAAAATAAACGATATTCATGTTCTATTTTTGCTGAATCCGAGAAATACTGAAATAGATACTAGTTATTATGGTAATTATTACTACGGAAAGTGTTAAAACTATTTTTCTATCTTCTCGTATGTTTAAGTACTTGTTTACTTATTTTATATTTCCAGGTACCATCATGGCAAAAAAGAAGACTTTAACATCAGCAGAAAGACAGAGGCGCTGTCGAGAGAAACGAAAAAATGATCCCGAGAAGGTAGCAGAAGTAAAGCGGAAGGATTTAGAAAGATACCATGCTCGAAAGAAGCTAGTGGCCGACATGACCGTGCGAGAACACCGAATCAAGAAGCGAAAATGGCAAGAGGCAAATAAAAAAAGAAAGGAGAAGAAAAAAATGGTTGAAGAGGTTCTTTTAAACACGCCGGCTCCATCACCAATACCAGAAACCCCACGAGATAATCCTTATTCTGCAACACCGACTCCCTCTGAAGTATCAAGGGGAAGAAAGAAAGTGAAAAGGGATAGAACAAAGTTATACAGAGCTAATATTCAGTTTCAAGAAAAAATAGACCAGTTGGAGAAGAAAGTTCGAAAATATAAGAAGAGATTGCACAGAATAACTAAAAAAGACAGCAGCAGCAACAAAGATAAAAGCAATAGTGAGAATAAAAAGAAGTACAGCGTTCTTTCTAATGCCATTAAAGAACGATACAAAACTGTCAAAAGTCGAGAAGCAAAACGCCTCATCCAATCGGTACTTCAAACCCGTATCGTAAAAGAGTCCAGAATGCAGATCGAATTGGTAAAAGACACATTAGGTGTAGACCGACCTTTAACATACAAGAGCGTTCTACCAAAACATACTGATCTTGTACTGAAGATTCGTCAGTTCTTCTTGCGGGATGATGTAACGAGAGCTACAGCTGGTAAGAAGGAGACTGTCACGCACAAAAAACAGAAAGTACAGAAAAGGTTTTTATTGGACTCCATGAAAAACCTGTACAAAGCCTTCTTGAAAGAAAATAGTGGCCTCAAATGCCACTACAGCTACTTCACTAAACGTAGGCCATTTTATGTGAAACCACCTACTGTAGATGAAAGAGATACTTGCTTATGTAAGTTACATGCAAACGTAACCTATGTGGTTAATACATTACATAAGAATAAAGTTATTGTGCAGAAAGACATGAATGCAGTCTTAGAATCACTAGTTTGTTCTGTTGATTCGGCATCATGTATGAAAGGTGTTTGTTCGGAGTGCAAGAACCGGCGCATGGTTTATGACAAAAGTAACCAAACAGAGATTGTGGACTTGCGACAGTGGATAAGAAAAAGTGAAGTTGTAGAAAAGGCAGGGAAAAAGGTAAAGATTACGAAAAATATACCAGTAACTGAAAAGCTAACAGTTGAAGAAGTGATCCATAAATTTGAGAGCGAGCTGAAAAACTTCAAAACGCACATCCACAACATCAGACATCAATACAAAGCTTACCGACATTGCATCGACGGGCTCATAGAAAGTGAAGCAGCATTACATATAGATTTTAGTGAGAATTATGCCTGCAAATACCACTCTGAAGTCCAGTCTCACCATTTCGGTGGTTCTCGTAATCAAATCACCCTCCATACAGCAGTTACGTACCATTCTTCAGCAGAAGCACAGACAAAAGAGATAAATTCATACTGCACAGTGTCAGCAAATCAGAACCATGGACCTTCCGCGATTTGGGCTCACCTCCATCCAATTCTGTCGGAATTAAAAGAAAAACACCCTGCAGTAACAACAGTTCACTTCTTTTCTGATGGACCTGCAACCCAGTACAAGCAAAAGATAAACTTTTACCTAATGGCAAACAGGTTTTTCGAAGAATACGGGTTTCGCAAAATATCCTGGAACTTCTTTGAATCAGGGCATGGCAAAGGAGCTGCTGATGGTGTTGGAGGAACAATAAAACGCCAAGCTGATGCCATAGTAGCTAGAGGAAACGATATTGCAGATTTATTCCAATTCTTTTCCGCACTTCAAGATGCCAGCAAAATTAAACTGTTTATGGTGACAGACGAAGACGTAGAAAACGTAGCAGCAACTATTCCAAGTAACATTGTGCCCCTGAAAGGAACAATGCAAGTCCACCAAATGTTCACGGAAACTCGTGGAATCTTAAACCATAGGGTATTAAGTTGTTTTTGTGAACAGTTCTGTTCTTGCCACGTTCCTAAAACTTATCGGCCTCTGCCTGAAACCCAACAACATAATACTGTGGACGACTTGTCATCTAGCAAAAAAGAAGACGATACAATTCATGAAGTGGAAGATATCTCGCTCGCTGACATAACAAACACAATTGGGATGCCCCGAAAAAGTTTTTACGATACTGTGTATGGCCCAGATGATTCATCTGATGAAGATCAGCCTTTGGCTACGCTTAAAACAAAAGATCCATCTGATCCAACTGCCGTCTGTGGTACTTCATACCAAACACTGCAACCAGAGGACATTCATCCAACAAAAATAAAAGACGGAGTACACGTAATGGTTAAAGTACGAAGCGAGAGGAAAATCGAATACACTTACGCTGGAGTAGCAAAAAGTACCGTTGATGAAGAAGGTGATGTCTTGGTAATGTTCCTAAAAACAGTCGATGATAGTGGAAGACTGTTTAAGTTGGTGGAGAGTGACGTATCGGATGTTCCTTTTGATGATTTGATTAAAGTCTTACCGGCTCCGAATGTTATTAAAAAGGGAAAGAGACAATATTTCCAGTTCGAAGAGTCACTGCCAGTATTTGAAAAATAAGACATTCTATCAGTGGCTTCGAAATTGAAATATTGTCTTGCTAGACTAAGCTATTGATAGTGATGTTTTTTTAATGTTTTTGATAATTTAAATTTAGTTGTCAAGTTAAACGAGGTTTATTATTTATTTGCGACAAGTGAGTAGTCATTTAATTCCTTAAAATACAGATCTCTTATTCCAAGGGTTCTCAAATGTGATTTCATTAATTATCTAAGTTCGATCTCATGTTATTTAATATGATAAAGTTGAAGACTGATAAAGATTTATAACAAAATAAATGATTCTAAATAAATAAACCTGTTTTATTCCAAAACGCAGCCTGGTATCCCCTAAATAACAACTCTGTCACATAAGTTACCACTCTGTCACGATGTTGTCTCCTGGTAGAAATTTTATTTTCGTCGTTTAAATATTTTGATATGACTAGTGCAACTATGGAAAATTTATACATGTAATAGATGATGATATTGCCGTCTGTGATATACATATTTATTTGTAAATGATAGTAAAAATTGTTTTATAGCAAAAATATACTTATATAATCTGAAAATGTGACAGAGTGGTAAAGGATCATGAATTATACATATTTTATAAATATAAATGTATTGCTTTACTGTGCATTCTAAAAGTTTACTTTCTTAATTAATGTATCACTAAAGTACAAGATATTTGACGAAGAGTATTCGATAGAATAAAATAAAAGGTTTCGTGACGGAGGTGTATTTTTTTTTGTCGAATTCATCTTTCGGGTCCTGAAAATCTTACAAAAATGTGTAAACTTCTCGGCCGACAACTTTTTCGGATAGAATAGAAATTTCTCTATCAGAAAATATATATTGAATGACGTAGAAGCTTTTTTTTTTTTTTTCAAAATTGAGAAAATGTTATGTCAAATTGTAGGTTTAAAAGAAGAACGACCCCAGTACCAACTTCACAGACAAACTAGGGACGGCACGCGGGTGGGCGTCGGCGTTCGAAATTTGAATGTCATTATATGTAGAAAAACTACACATAATGACCATTATGTGTTGTTTTCCAGATACGAAACGAGTTTTTACCAAGTAGTTTAACATAATGCTGATCGTAACGTGCGGTTTTTGAACGCAGTAAAGAGGGTTTATGATACGTGTGTAGATAAAGTATCATTAATCGAAGGGAAACAAAAAAAGAACGTAGTCATGTCAGCATGTCGTAAAATGTCCTTAAGTGAATTTTCAACGGGTATTGCGATGCGCCGCACCCTTATTTATTTGTTTGCTATTATTTAGGCCTGTATTAATAAGCCACTTTCAGCTCTGAGTTTTGTAGCCTCAATTTTTTGTTTCTATATTCTTCTTTATGGTCGGGCTGGGGGACGCCGATACGATAGGACGAGTCCCGGTTTCTCCGTCGAACAATAGGCCATATTTTTTCGCCCAAATGTCCCATCTGTGACTGTGATTTTGTAGATGTGAAGTGATTCTTGGAATGACGTCTTACAATAATATGAAATATGTGCTATTACATAAAATGAAGTTATTTCTGTGGTTGTGATTGGGTGTTATTTGTGATATGGGTAAAAGTGCAAAGATCTATACTGGGACCCTAGAGACGCGCGCGCGCAGACGGGATCCTTTGAGAGAAAGACAGTGCAATTCCTAGAGCAGATTCGGGTGAGATCGTTTCACTACCTAGAACTAAGACATCATTAAACCACAAAGAATACACGTTCGATGGGTAAGATGGGTAGAATTATCTAAATCAGATCAGAATGGTCAAAACTTATATTTCACCAGCACCATAGGCCCTTAGCGGTCGCCGCGTCACCGTTATGTTATATTCTAACAACCTAGCCTATAATCGAGAAACTCCATGATCAACGCGACAGTGCTTATTGGCTTGTAAAGTATAAGTATGCTTAGAAAAGTGTAGTTGTTAAGAAGAGTTAACCCCTCAACGACCCACGACTGCGTCAGAAGCCCATTTTCGTTATAGGTTTTGAATGTCATTGCCATGGCATGAGGTTTTAAAAATTGTGATGCCTCAAAATGGGATTGGGGTATTTTTTCCAACACGAACTCATTCGTATGAAGTTGAGGGGGGGAGGGGAGGGAGGGGGGGGGGGGAAGTAACCCCCCTCTAAAATATCCAGTCTAGGAAATGTATGGTTTTTTTGTTATGAATTTTCAAAAATCCATTTTGAGGTTATTTTTTACTATAGCATTTTTACAAAAAGTCATTGTTTGTAGTATTGATGTTCGAAATCGCCTTAGCTCCGGCTACTAGGGCTCATAAAAAAGGCAAGTATTTAATTGCACATCAAAAATACTGAGTTCGTGTTGGAAAACCAACCCTGGGATTGGGTTGGTGGGAAGTGAAACAAAGCAGTTCAGTATATATTTTGTAAATTACCTATCGTGTCATGTCGTTATATCCTAGAAGAGGATGAAGTGCGTTTTGGCTTGTGAATCACAATTATGTATGGTTTGACTAGTGTTGCACAAAAAATTAATAAGAAATGACAATATCAAATTATCTGCAAATACAGTGTATAGTTTAGTGTCGGGTAATTCAATTTATGTCTCAAAGGTCCACAATAAATACAATAAACCCAAAACGACGCAACGCAACAAAAGCCTAGATAGTCCAACGGTAATTCCAGCTCAGCCCAAAACAAGGCAAGCAGATTGGCGCAAGAATACATAGAAATAATAATATAATAATAATAATACCTTGGACACTTCTTACACACATTGACACTAGGATTCCCTGTATCTTGGGTACTAGACAACGATTCACATACTTATATAGATAAACAACCATGACTAGGGTACAAACATCCGTTCTCATCAAACAAATATTTGCCCTCACCGGGACTCGAACCCGGGACCCTTGGCTTCGTAGGCAGGGTCACTGCTGACTCGGCCATTCGGGTCGTCTGAGATTGAGATCTCTGAGATCGAAATGAGATTGAAAAAACCGGTCAAGTGCGAGTCTAACTTGCGCACGAAGGGTTCCGTACCACCGTACAATGGTAGTGATGGTGTTGAGGGAATAGTTTGAAATAGATGAATAATTTCATAGAAAAATATTGTTTACAAAGTTATTGGTACTTTCAAACTCCATGCACGTAACCAGGTCCATTCATAAGTTTATATGTGGTATTGAAAGAAATTGTGTATGGGATTTAATTTTAGTATTTGTTACAATAGCGGCAACAGAAATTTGTGAAAAATTCATCTGTCTAACTATCACGGTTCATGGGATACAGCCTGGGGACTGACGGACGGACGGATGTACAGCGGAGGCTTAGTAATAGGTTCCCGTTTGGCACCCTTCGGGTACGGAACCCTAAAAAGTGGACGGGGGAAGCAGGTAGACTTTTAGCATAGAGAGTAGCGACTGGCAGACAATGATCTTGTAAAGACAAGAAGACGAAGGAAAATTTCATTTAGACAAAAAAGTGTATATTTCAAACATAAAATAATAAATGCCTCAAGCCACTAAGAAATATCATCGACGAGCGAAAAAGCTATTACTTACTTGTGCCTCGATGTCAAACTATAGTGTGTGCGTTTTATGTAGCTAGCTAGAAGTGTGAAAGTGCAGTGCGTGAAGTATGAATAAGATAAGCTCTGAGCTACGCCCAACCTAGGATCGCAGCAGTAGCTTGCTGACGAGACAAACTACCACGCCACGCCGCTGTCACAGCCACCGTGTGCCTGCCCTCTGAGATAAAAAAATGAGTATTACCTGGGGAGCCTGTTCCAATTCAGTATCCTAACGCATGGAACCAACATTAATTCTCTACTGGCTAGCCTTTTAGAAGAAATACTCCACGCTGCCCTGAACTACGAAACTAGTAAGAAGAACGTCGCTCGACCATAAGGGTATAAACACGATATGTATAAACACCTGGGAAGATTCCCTCAAATACGATATTAAATACTACGAAAAGAATCCTAGCTACTGGATGGAAATAACAAGCAATAGGGATGAGGTCGCCTCAAATCAAATATACAAGGTCCCGGAAACCGACGGCAAAACTGAAAGCACATCGGACAACCCAGCAGAACAGAACCCAGAAAATCAACCAACAAGACATGACACAGAAGGTCAGGAAACATGAAAAATCATTTTTCTGCTCTCCCATCACATATCCTCCCCTATCCAAAACTTCCTATATTGGTTAAAGGTTGCATTAATCGGTCGATTCTATTCACACTCCCTCCTATGGTCGATTCTATTCACACTCCCTCCTATCACTTGAGCAGGTCACTCCCCCCCCTCAAAAAGCGTGTCCTCTGGTTTGCCGGCCATTTGACCGGACTAGGTATAATCCTGGCTGGAGTGGTACATTTCGTTCGTCGTGAACAATGCCTTTAGTCGCTCAAAAATGTTAGGTACTTAAGTCATTGTTGTTGCAAAAATCACAGAAAAGTTGCTTATGAGGAGCGGCCAGCGCGGTACGCGACAGCGAGCCAAGCGAGCGGCAACATAACTGAATTCCCGTCGCTCGGGTTGGCCGGTCGAACGTACCTAAACTGTTGAGTGAGACCCCCTGGTACTAGTACACTGACTGAAATGTCCTAGTACGGAGCACTCTCTCTGATGACCGAGCAGGCACAAGACTAATTTATTGAGTGTTATATATATTTTTGACGTCTGTAACTACTTTTGGCAATCAATGACAGCAACAGCTGTCAAAAGTAGTGACAGATGTCGAAAGTGACGACCTGAATGGCCGAGTCGGCAGTGACCCTGTCTACGAAGCCAAGGGTCCCGTGTTCGAGTCCCGGTAGGGGCAAAATATTTGTTTGATGAGAACAGATTTTTGTACCCTAGTCATGGTTGTTTATCTATCTAAGTATAATATTTATCCGTATATAAGTATGTGTTTCGTTGTCTAGTACCCAAGATACAGGGAATCCTAATTTGGGGCCTGATCAATGTGTGTGAATAGTGTCCAAGGTATTATTATTATTATGTTTACCTAGTATTCAATCGGAAAACATGAGTGGTGCTCAATTAGAAAATGATGTTTCAAAATCATGTACAGATGTAGTGAATAATCCTTTCCTTTCGTATTTTCTCGGAAATGTTCGTTTTTGTCTTACTACTTCACTCGCACTCAGTACCCATCGAGACAACGTAGGGAACGGTCGCATTGCAAGAGGAAGTATCTATATAGAGTAGTTAATACCACAGAAATATTTTGTTGATATTTATGTTAGATTTTGTAATAAACTTCATGGACTCGTGTATTAATGCAGGCTACCTATATATTTTTTTTGACTTTACATTTCACTATTGTCTGTCATTTTTGTAAATAATAAACATTGATTTTATTCGATCCACATTAACAATTTATAACAGACATGCCGAAAGCACTAAGAAAAGGGAAACGTTTAGATCGGCAAGCCTGCGAAGCGTGCGTTTTATTGAAATAAAACGTCCTCAGTAACTAGTTTTATTTTTGTTTACCTAACGAAATCTTTATAGGATAGAATCGTGGTGGTTTTAACATCTCAGTGTAATATACTTCAAACGGGCAATTTGACATTTGACATTGATAAATAAAGTATGCGATTTATTTGATACCTACACGTAATTTAATAATACAGTAATTCATAGACACATCGGCACCATTCGGGTGTTATCGTTGTTCCGAGTTTTGCCGATAGGAAAGGATTATTCACTACATCCGTAACTAGTTGGAATTCAAATATCCCAGTGCTTACATCATTGTAACTAGTGTAAGTTTTTTTTTAATCCTACTTATATTCCCAGTGCTTACATCATTGTAACTAGTGTAAGTTTTTTTTTAATCCTATTTATATAAACTTATACCTACCTTTCGTAACAATCCGTTCAGTTTTTTTTAGAGATTAGGGTTTATAGATTTTTCTTATTTCATCCCACCGCAAAATGCTGTAGAGTTCATTTCAATTATGGCGAACTGCTTCTTAGTCAATTTCACATTTCAGGATTACTGCTTCATGGACTCTCTCTATAATGTCATACAGCTTGCAAGGCACTCCATTGTTTTAGGCATAATGCCATCATTGGCATTCCTCATTTAAGGTAACTAGATCAATAGGGGTATATACTACTATTCTAATACTTTCAGAAAGAAAAATGGCAGCAAGGCATCTAAGGTCTTGAAAGAAATAGTTAGGTTGAAAAACAAGTTTGAAAAGAAAAATATGAAAAATGATATAATACTGAAAAACTTTGCAAATATTAAACTCATGAAGTATAGAAAACAATTTGAAAGCAAAGTAAACAGTGCGGCATTTACGGATTTCGATATTAAAGACTTTGAAGTTGATTTGAATGAAAAAATAATCGAAGACATAAATTATTGTAATGACGTTGTTATACCTGAAGCAGATCTTACAATTAATGATATTAATTCGGAAACTGACTTCTTCAGTGAACCAAATCGTATTTCTGACTCGCTCTCCGAAATCACTAATGCCGACAGCTTGGTTAAAAAAATACATGAAAGCGATGAGTGTTTCTCACCTCCAGATGAAGATTTACAATCTTTGCTTATTAGAATGGCTCTAACATCCTATCCTAAAGACGGCTCAAACATCATAAAACCTTCTGAGACTGAAATAATTGCCAAAGGAGAGGCAAACGACCAAGAAATCAAGTTCACCAAATATGTAATAACACCACTCCAGAATGACGAATACATGGACTTCTTGACCATAAAACATCTGAAGGGTGTGAAGGATGAAAGGGAGACATATTTGAGAGAGAAATTCATAAGGAAATGGAAGGCATATATTGCAAAAAAGAAACAATTGGCTTCAACCGAAAGACAAACCGCCCTGAATAACTTCTTCGATAAGTTAGATAAGAAGAAAGTTGATCCCAACAAAGTTGGACCGTCGGACAAGGCAAACTTGAAAGCTAAAGATTATAGCAACTATCAACATAGGTAATATTAGTTTGCTAACAGACTAGCTATAGTACAGCCTTTTTCAGAAGTAGCATTTGGTATCTGTCAACAGTTCTTTCGCCTAGAAAAGGAAAGGATAATGAGACATATAGCTCTGACCCTACTGTTGACAGATGCTACTTGTTGGCAAATGCTACTTCTAAGAATGGCTCCACTTTAAGTTATTTGTATATCTTAAACTAAGTGTAGTGTATAAATAATGAAAGTGGCAGTCAGCAAGGACATTCAATGTTACAGGTACAAAGTCCAAAAGCACATTATCGCTCTTCAAAAAGCGAAATTAGATGAGCAGAATAGGATCATTGAAGAACTGAAGTACAACCGGATTGTGGAGGCATCGCGTCACTCAGTCGAGGCGATGAAGGAAGAAGTAAAGAAAACGTACTTTGAGATCGATAGACATCTCAAACCGAAGATCAAATGCTTGACTAATGAGCTAAAGATTCCTGAAATTGAAGGTGAGTATGAAGTATGAAGCCTCCGCACCGTACTCTTATTATATATAAGCTACGTTCTCTTATTATTTATTCGCTCCGCTGGCCCCCTCTAGTATTCACCTAAGCTACCGCAGTGTTTGCCCTGGTACTTCGTTTGCAATTCAAGTTTAAACCAGTTTACTATTTAACAGTTAGTTGATAAACCAACGTTTTTTTCTCGTCGGTTGGTCAACTATCGATATCGATGACGCGTTAGTTGATAAAGTAACGGTTAAAACCGTTAAATAATAAACTGGTTTAAACTTGAATTGCAAACGAAATACCGGGGCAAACACTGCGGTAGCTTAGGGGAAGACTAGAGGGGGCGAGCGCAGTGAAGCCCCAGAATAGTCTACGTGTTAGTTTGACATGTAAGGACAAAATAAACGTAAATTATAAAACATGTCGGTCTGGTTTACTATCTGTCGATAGTTAATCAACTATAATAATATATTATAATTCCTTGGCAGTAGTGTTACTTAAATTATTATATTAAATTACTGTTTAAAATCAACAGAACCGTCGCTGGTCTTGCATTGCCTGAAAGTGCCACAATTTTTACAAAGGATGGAGAAAAGGGCTCGCGAGCGAGAAGAGAAGCATGCAGTTATACGGGAGCGACGAAGACAGATGGAGGAAGAGCGACAACGGATAAAGCAGCAGGTTTAGTCTTAACTTAAAAAAATATAACTCTAACAATTAGCATATAATTACTAGTTATTCCAACTGCGAAAGTGGTCAGAGCCTCGGGTACTGAAAATGTTTTGCTATTTTCAGGCCGAGTTGGCACAATTGGAAATGAACAAAGAAGAAAAGGCGAGAAGGATCAAAGAATTAAAAGAGAAACGAAAGAGGGAGAGGATTGAAAACATAAGAAGGAAACAGCACGCTGAAAGAATGCGAGCCTTAAAAGTAATGGCAGACCTGCATTATGAGAAGAATCTAGTCTCACGCTGCGGACTGCAACCCTGGACAAAACTGCTTCAGATAAAACGAGACAACATAGAGAAAGCGAAAGCCCATTTCAAATTTCAGGTGCTCAAGAACACGTTTCTTAATTGGATGTGGTACACCGAGGATATATGGATAGAGAGATATTACAAAGCTGAGGACTGTTATCGGAAGAACATGCTGCGGAAAGTATTTGAGGCGCTTAAAAAAGTAAGTATATATCCTGGGCACTTCCCAAGGTTGACAAACATGAGGGTACTTTCGGCAAAAATGTTGTGAAATCACACAGCATCCTACATTTCTATAACGAAATTTTGTCAGAGGATCTGTGCAGCTAAGTTTTCAATTGTCTCAATTAACTTATCCCTGGCTCCTTGGTATAAAACAGTATATGCCCTAAGGGTCCTTATTACTCCTTATTTCTCACCAGAAACATCACGAGTTCGTGCTAATGAGGCAAGTGGCGGAGGATTACTACGACTTGTATGTCACTCAGCTGGTGTTCAACAACCTCCGGGTTGCGGTGGCACAGTCCAGAAAGGAGCAGGAGATGAAATGGGAGAGAGCTGAGGCGTACCATAACAGGCGGGTCCCTAAACATCTGGCCATTTGCTGACTCGATCCTAAACTTTTATGGCCGCTCTAGGTACACTCTCGCGCGGGACAGACCTAAACTGATGTAAGTAGGTATATTGAGATTTCCAGACTACCATTAACAGCTATATAATGTATATATATATATATATATATATATATATATATATATATATATATATACATTATATAGCTGTTAATGTTAATATATATATATATATATAATAATGTCACCGTAAGATAGTCAAAACCGTTAGTTGATAAACTAACGCGTTAATTGATCAACTATCGACAGATATTATACCAGACCGACAGGGTTTAGAATTTACGTCTCTTTTGTTCTTACATGTCAACCTACCACGTAGACTATTTGGGGGCTTCGCTAACTAACGAGAAAAAAAACGTTAGTTTATCAAGTAACGGTTTTGACAATCTTACGGTGACATAAACATCAGTCTGGGGTTGTCTCGCGCGAGAGTGTACATCGGCCAATAAAGAGTTACCACCATACTGCATCCTTTTTTTAGTCGAGTCGTAAGTTAGGTACAGTCCATTTCGATAGCATTTCACAATAATGTAAACAAGCCAATTTACACACGATTACGCCGTAACTACTTACATTTGAATATCAATCCTGAACACATTCACATACCAAGGAATCATTTATTGTTCTTACATCATTTCGACACCAAGTAACTCCCCTAAGATAGTTATTTTATTGCAAAATTATCGGACGACGAATATTTCAATAGTTTGTCATATTATTATTTTACTCATCAAAGCGCATCAAAGTCTTATTGTCTGGAAAGCCAGTGTGGTTCATTCTTTTGAATCGATCCGATTCGATCGATCAATCGGTTTGATTGATAAAATAGTTAGTTACTCACAAAATTCGTAAAGGAAAAGTATAGAACAAAATATGTCGATGATCTCGCCGCATCTAAAGGAGTAACTGTGTTGCGCCTTCCTCCATATCACTGTGAGTTGAATCCAATAGAACTGATTTGGGCACATGTCAAATCTTACGTAGGAAGAAATAATAAATCTTTTAAAATGGCAGAAATAAAAAATTTGCTAAAAGAAGGATTGGCGAGAGTCGGAGCAGAACAATGGGCTAAATGCGACATTCACGTTCAAAACGAAGAGGAACGTTGGAAAAAATTAGACGGCTTTATGGATATGGCTAGCGACGCTGTAACTCAGCCTTTTATTACAAATGTGACCGATGATGACACATCAAGTGATGATGAATCTGTCACAAGCGAATGACGCGCGTCAGGTTGGGATATTTCTCTGTCTACGGTTATTTTCTATTCTACTAAATTTTCTAAAACAATTTAATTAAGTTTTTTAGTATGATGCTAGAGCTCGTCTAAGCTGAAATCACGCGCCCCACTACTTGGTTTTGTACTACTTATAGAAAAAAATCGATCGAAAATCGACAGCGAACTATATCTCTTTGATCAATGCCTTTGACATCAGTGTAGGTACAACACTCAAATCTCACTCAATGATAGACAACTGTCAACATTTTTGTTTACATTATTGTGGAATCCTATCGAAATCGACTTTACCTACCTACCTTCATCATTACACGACAGTTTTCTACTTCCAAAGGAAAATTGTAACCTCCGAATGGCATTTACCCGTATATACCTAGTTTCTTTTATTGTGTCATTTAGGCTACAGCAATGTAAGGATCTACGGAAATGATGATGATCAGGGGCCGCATCCCGGCAGAAAATGTCGGTTCAGAGACAATGACACGACTACGACGACAGTCGTGCCCTATGTGACATAAAATTAATAGTGTCCGACCGGAACACAATTTTTCGCCAAAACCGAAACCGAAATTTCGGCAAGCGCCCAGTTTCGGCCGAAACCCAAAACGAAGCTTTCAGTTTTTTTATTAAATTTCATTTATGGGAATTCATAAGTTTCTAGTTACAAGCCTCTAAATTTATTAGAATAAAATGAAAACAATTTTTTTTACACATCAAATCAACATTATATTGAAGACAACTATAAATTTAAGACTTATTCTTATTAACACTGCAATATAATTTTGTTAATAGTCGTAAACAGCCTTCAAACAAAACACAGTAAAAAAATATAGTCTTTTAACTATGTTTAATATTCAAAATTGAAAAGCTTAATTTTGTACGCCAAAAAAGCAGTTTCTCGTCATTTTCTCCCAGCAGATTCTTCGGCGATTTGCGTAAATCTGTCCAGCAGCACTAAAAAATTGCTCCTTAGGCACGCTCGTAGGAGGTGCTGAAACATCTTCTCTCAAGAAGGGATAAGGGCTTGAATTCCATTAGGAATATATGTCAGCATTTCTTTGCAGCAGTGACTCCGACAGATAGTTCAGTAATTTTTGTTCGATTATGACCTCCTGTGATTCACTTGTTTCCATCTGATCGTGAGACACTCTGTCAGGAGTGTCCATCCTCCAGATCTCACGTTTTGGCATATTGCAGTCTATGCTATCACAAAATTGTTGCCAGGAATTTCTTTTGGCAAGTTTTATTACTTTTCGAGCATAAACAACTTTTTCTCTGTACCTTAAGTAATTTTCAACCGTGCGTGATTTCCTGATTTTTTTAAGATAATCTTCTCTCTGCTACTGCCTTCGATAAATCAGGATTCCACCAAGGTTTAGGCTTGAATTTGTTAGGGTTAAGACTTAATTTAGTACAAGGAATATATTTGTTGATACTTTCTTCAATTATTTCTATGAGTTTATCGTTGCTACTCTGTACATTGTCTTCAAGGTGAAGTTCTCCACAAGCAGACTTAATGTGTTGTGTATACCCTGCCCAGTTGGCCTTTTTGATGTTTCTTTTCGTTTCTTGGCAGTTTTGTGTGTTATCTAACGTTTTAATAGAAATAATAAGATGGTCGCTGCCAAAAGATTCGTTAGTAACGTTCCAGTCAAAATTGAATGCAAGATCATCACTACAAAAGGAGATATCAGGTGATGTACATATTATAATTCATAATTCTTTATTGCACACACATATTCAATTTAAAAGGTAACATTAGGAGAAATCATATGTACAAAGGCGAGCTTATCTCTAAAAAGAGATTTCTTCCAGCAAACCAAGGCATGAAAGGGAAATGTATCATGAAAGGGTAGGCAGTGTACAATATCTAATATCTAATTTATACTAAAATACATATAATATAAAATACGGAAAATAAAATACTTATATACCAGACTACTAAATACAATACATACATATACCTGCAAATATATAATGATATACCTATAATTATAATGATATACCTACATACTATAACTCTCACGAAAGAGAGAGGAAGTGCTCTTTTACTCGGTTTTTGAAAGAGACAATAGTGGGAATGTCTCTTATAGTGCAAGGTAGTGCGTTCCACAGTCGGACCGCCTGCAGCCTGAATGAGTGCTCATATGCCGAGGTGTTATGCCTTGGAGTGGCTAAGAGTGAGACCGTGTGAGATCTCCGGTGCCGATCTCCTGAAAAGAGATACTCAAAGCGTTCTCGAAGGTAGCTGGGGTAGCGCGGGTTTTTAAATATATTGAAAAGATAAGAGAGAATATGAGTGTCTCGGCGACGACGAATTGGAAGCCACCCCAACTCTTTGCGATATTGAGAAACATGGTCGAATTTGCACAACCCGAAGATAAACCGAATCCCAAGATTCTGAAGTCGTTCGAGTTTGTTCAGTAGATCTTCGTTCGCGCTCGCCCAACAGACATCGGCGTAGTCGATTAGCGGCAGAAGAAGGGACTGAGCAAGGGTGATTTTGGTCTGCCGTGGCAAGAAGTACTGCAAACGCCTGAGGGAGTGAAAAGACGCAAAGACCCGTCTGCTGACCTCGCTGACATGTGGAGACCAAGACAGCAGGTTGTCAAAAATAACCCCAAGGTTTTTCGCCTGATCTGTATACTCTATTGTGATGCCATTATATAACACAGGAACATTATGTTTTTGTATCAAGGAAAGCGTGTGCCTGGTTCCTAAAAGCATGGCTTGTGATTTGGTCGGGTTTACCAACAGCCCGTATGATAAGGCCTTTCTTTCACATTCTCGAGGTCAGCATTCAGTGCCTCCACGGTTGAGGCTACAACGCAGGGGCAAAAGTGGCGATAAATTTGGAGATCATCTGCGTACAGATGATACGAAGAAGAGATAACGTCGGAGATAGAGTTGATGAAGACTGAAAATAGAAGAGGAGAGAGAATACCACCTTGAGGTACTCCTGAGGAAAGATCACACCATTGAGTTTCAGTCTCTTCAGACTTAATGCGTTGCTGACGACCTCTCAGGTATGAGTGGAACCAGTTAGCAGCATGGACGGAGACATTCAGTGAGCTCAATATAGCGACCAGAATGTCAAAATCGACGCAGTTAAAGGCATTGCTGAAGTCAAGCAGGGCTAGGACCGTGACCAACTTCTGATCCATGGCTAGCTGTATGTCATCGCTGACTTTTAAGAGTGCTGTGGTAGTACTATGGCCCGGTCTGAACCCAGATTGGAAAGGATTGAGAAGTTTGTTTGATGAAAGGTAGGAAGAGAGTTGGGAGTGGACTATGGATTCAAGGACTTTGGAGAGAATGGGTAAGATAGATATGGGCCTATAATCTTTGAAGGAGGAGGGATTGGATTTTTTTGGCAGTGGGATAACGAGCGCTTTCTTCCACAGGCTAGGAAAGGAGCTTACTGAGAGAGAGAAGTTGATGATGTGGGTAATTGGAGGAAGCAACTCCTCAAGGACGCTGTGGATCTGATGATGATGAGCTGACGTTGTCGCCACCAGCAGCTTTGGATGTGATAGCTAGTACTGCCTTTCTAACTGCACCGATTCCAACAAGCTTAAAGTTAAACGGTGAGGTGCAGACTGCAGCCCTCGACCGTAGACAATGAAGGGTTGCCTCCTTAGTGGTAGGGTCCATCACGACGGGAGGAGAAGAAAAAACTGGTTGAGACCGTTGAGATCGATATTACTTGAAGAAGATTCCTGGGACTTGCCAACACCAATGGTCTTAAGGAACTTCCATACCTGAGCTGGAGTGTACATCTCTATACGCTCATGGATGTGGCGTCGCTTGGCATCGCGGCACATGCGGTTGCACAGGTTGCGGAGGCGTTTAAAAGCTAGAAGATTGTCGTGGGTCGGGTCCCTCTTATATCGCCCTTTTGCACGGTTTCTTTTTGCCATTAAACGCTTGATGGCGTCGGTCAGCCACGGGGCAGGAAGATGTTTGACCCTGACTTTTTTCATTGGTGCATGCTTGTCGAAGAGCCCAAGGACAATTGAGTTGAACTTCAGGATTTTGTCATCAACGGTTTCACAAGTCATGACAGGGTTCCAATCAACAGATGAGGCATCGGATTTAAGGGAGTCGAGGTCCACACCTTTGAAGCTCCGAATATCCAGAAATTTGGCTTTGCGCTTAGGGGGCCTAACTCTGTATGAAAGATAAACCAGGTCGTGATAAGAGAACGGAGCGGTAAGCTGACCATGAGAAACCACCTTGGCTGTGTTGGAGATGATCATGAGATCGAGTAGGGAGGGAGTACAATGTGGTTGAAAGTGAGTAGCGCCGACGGGAAGAATATGTAAGTTGAAGGAATTTACAATAGATTCAAGTTTGGTAGAGCGGGCGTTATATTTAAGAAGACAGGTGTTAAAATCCCCGAGGATGAGAGTGTCACTATAGAGAGGGGTCAAGTCACATAGTAGCTTTAGAACTCTTGACTGTGGGGACCATTTACATCTCCTATTATCATTGTATTATTGACTAAAGAGACTATACATCTCTGTTATTTATATTTTAATTATTTTATTATGACATTTGAGACTCTTTACATCTCTCAGAAACAATAATTAAAAACTTTTTTTTTCTGATAATATGATAATAATACCAAATGTTCTGTAAAAAATGAAATGAAATGACATGTGAAAGTGCCCTTGTGGCCTATTTACAGAATAAACGTTTTGAGTTTTGAGTTTTGAACATAGAACATAGAAATATTTATTGGCCTCGAAGTAAAATAATTTACAGGCAAGTCATTTACATTTTACACTTACATACTACTTAAATATTTGAAATTCCTATTCTAACTTAAATATTTCAAATTTTACATTACTTAAATATTTGACATTTAAATTACTGCATTTAACTTTTTACAGTGAAATGATAGTTATTTTATTTATAATTTTTCCAAGAACAAAGATTCTACAAGTTCCATTGACATATATTCTTTGACAGTATAAAATGGATTATTTTCAAAAAATATTTTTAGTTTTTGTTTGAACAAGTTAAATTTTAGAGTGGTCAGACTTTTTGGTAATTTATTATACATCAGGATTTTAAAGTAACGACCTTGTTTCTGTACTTTAGCTAATCTTGTTTTTGGTACTATACGGGTTTAATTATTTTTTATTGTTCGTTTTTTATTATCACGGAAAGTATAGGGTAAAGCAGTATCTTGCTTTTCCGGAATTTCCCTATCTTCGTGAACCTCTAACAAACTATTGTAAATGTAAAGAGAAATAACTGTCATAATTTTATCTTTTTTAAAGTGCTCTCTTGCGTGGCTGCGTTTTTTAAAACCATTGATTGTTCTGATTGATCGTTTTTGACATTTTAGGACTCTGTTAATTTCTGTAGCATTACCCCATACAGTAATAGAATATCTAATAATTGAATGTATATACGCATAATAAACAGATAGAAGTGATTTTTTATCTAATAATGGTTTAAGTTTAAAAAGAGCATAATTGCTGCTAGCTAATTTCATACAAATTTTATCAATATGCCCTTTGTGACTAATCGTATTGTCTATTGTATATCCTAAAAATACATTTTCTTGAGAAGTCGAGTTACCAAAAATGCCTAATCTTGATTGATAATACATTACAATACTTTTATTAGAGTTGAGAATAATGCCGTTAGCATCAAACCATTCTTTAAGCAAACTTATGACGTTGTTTAATTTATCATCTAACTGCGACTTACTTTTGTCTCTCAAGCCAATATGTGTATCGTCAGCAAATAAGCTCAAATGAGCTTCACTTGGAAGTATATTACAAAGATCATTTATATATATTAAGAACAATACGGGACCCAGGATTGACCCTTGTGGTACCCCGATCGACATCTTTCCTGGATGAGAAGTATGATTATTTACCGATACAATTTGTGTGCGGTTATTTAGGTAACTTATCATCATACTGAGTTCAACGCCTTGAAACCCATAGTACTGCAATTTTAATATTAATATATCGTGACGCAAACAATCGAAAGCTTTTGAAAGGTCACAAAAAATACTGGCGCATCTATTTGAAAAATCTAAGGAATCAAGAATGAATAAATTACTTTTCTAATTGCCATTTCAGTCGATTTACCTTTTCTAAATCCAAACTGTGCTATTGTAAACATGTTATTATCCTCGAAGTATTTTACAATTCTAGATTTTATAGCTGCTTCTAAAATTTTTGATAAAGTTGGTAATACACATACTGGCCTGTAATTGCTAAGATCTGTGACATCTCCTTTTTTAAAGAGCGGTACTACCCTACCCGGCTTAAGTACATCAGGGAAAAAGATGAATCTTTTCAAAAGATTCAAAGTAATCGATGCGGAGTGAGGGGCTATAATAAACACCCAGAAGAATATTGTTGTGACGCAAGCTGACCTCAAGGAAGAGATGCTCAGCCGAACCAGAGTACAGGCTTGGCGAGTGGCTGATGACTTTACAAGGAATGTCAGAACGTAAGTAGATTGCAACGCCGCCATCAGCTTTACCCGTTCTATCGTTGCGATAGAGCCTGAACCCTGGCAGAGAATACAAGGAGGAAGGAAGAGATGGTTTGAGAAAGGATTCTGAGACAAGAACTCCATGTATACTCTGATCGCTGAAAGCTTCAAGGAGGTCAGCATAGCTAGCAGGAATACTTTGGGCGTTAATATGTACGACATTGAAATTTAACTCCGACTGCGTGAACACGCGTTTCAGGCTGCTGGACAGTGACGCGTCCGCCAGGGAGTCGGCACTTCCTGCACCAAGAGAGTCACCGGTGGAAGAACATGTGAAAATGCTATCTGTAAAATTATATATGATATCCATAAAATAAAATAAATATACTACAATAGCTATAAAATAAATATAAAACTAATCTATAATCCTTGCCTTACGAGGTATAACTCTAAATTAATTAAAATACTAAAAGCCTGAACCCAGTCACACTGGGGTTGCTGGGAAAGGAATCCATTACATCATTACACATTACACAGTTTGAGACAATACACTAAAAACGAACAAGCCGGACGGTGAAACGAAGTTTTTGTAGTTTGAATGGGACGTCATCTACATTTCGTTCCGTTCCGAAAACATGAAAACAAAATAAACATAGATAAAATCAGATATAAATCGAAAGCCGAATCATTTATATTACCATTGAGGTGAGCACAGCGGGTAAAATCTCCATTGTTAAGAAAGACGTAATTATGTTCTAAGATAGTATCTGATACGAGTCTACCCCGTGTGTCAGTTGTGTAAGACCAAGCCGTGTGATGAGCGTTGAAGTCTCCGACGATTAGAGTTTTCTCAGAGAAGTGGCTGAAAAGTTCTTGGTAGTCTCTAACGCTTACATTATATTTGAGGGAGAGTAGACACCTATGATGTGTTGGAGTTTAAAGCTATTAAGGACTTCAAGACTATCAATATTAATCAATTATCAAGCATGTCAATATTATTATTATTATTTCTTGGAAGGGTTTTGAGTGTACAGTTTATAGATTGGTGAACCAGGATAGCTAAACCTCCGTATCCATCTGCTCGATCTTTTCTGAAGAAAGAATAACCTGATAAATTAATGAGATTTTTGCATTCTAGCCAAGTTTCAGACAGAAAACATATATGTACTTTTCCATTATGTAAATATGAGTCCAACTCGCTTAATTTTGGTATCAGGCTTTGACAGTTCCATTGAATAATGTTAAACTTGAAATTTCTTATGAAGGCAATAAAAAAAAAAACTATATGTATAATTCTTAACACTGCGACATGGAATGCTAGGTATCAAGTCAGTGAACATTTCAATCAAAGCATCAATTTCTTTTGTGTTTAAGTGATGTCTGATATGTTTTTAACTCCTTAAGTAAGTTTGAGGTATTCTTTAACTTCTTTTGTAGACAATGGGTAAGTTTTACGAGAGTTTGTTACATAGCTTTCCAAGTGGTTCCAATCGATTGAATCCAGATCACTGTGAGGTGTTCTTTTAAGTTTCTTTCCACTCTTAGATTTGTAAACTTCGTCTGAGCTAGACTGGGAGGAGCTCTCAAAGTCTTCGTCGATGTCCACGTTGCTGGGTGTGTTGTCTTTGGCTGTTTCGGACTCCATAAAGTCGGAGGTAGTCGAAGATTCAGTGGGTGGATGTGGGCGTTTGAAATTTTGTGTCTCCGTAGCCGTAGCATCCTGTGGTGTTTGGTCGTTGAAAGCATTCATCTCGACGTAGTTGTTTGGGCATTTAGAAGCTACGTGACCGTCTTTTTTGCACACAAAACAAGTCATTGTATCCGATGAAAAGTAGATCCAGTAATTCGTTTCTTGAAGGTCGATAGAGATTTTTTCTGGAAGTCGGGTGAAATCCTCAGGAGTCACCTAAACTTGTCGTCGGAAGCTGAGAATGTGGTTGTAGCCCGTTTCATTGACACCAGCACGTAAAAAAGAGATAGGTGACATCGGCGTGATATGCATATCGTGGAGTTTCTTTTCTATTTCGGTGTGCGGTATAATGGGGCACACATTAGATATAATTATGCGTTTATTTCTACTGATCAAAGGTCGAATGGGTAGTTTTTACGGCGTAGTATGCATATCGTGGAGTTTCTTTTCTATTTCGGTGTGCGGTATAATGGGGCACACATTAGATATAATTATGCGTTTATTTCTACTGATCAACGGTCGAATGGGTAGTTTTTGGTTTAGTATTATGACATATTTTTTGTTGTCAATTATATCATCGGCGATTAACTTCGAGGAAACGTAGATACAAATTCTATTGTTTGATATTCTGGACAAAAAGCGAATTTGGGATGGTTCGATTATTCTTCCTAAGGCTTGGGCATAATCTTTGATTTGCACAGTTTCTAATGCGTTGATAATAATTGCCTGGTCTTTTTAGGGAACATTGTGTTTTGTGTCACAGTAGCATAACTAGGGTTATTGGTTAACGTTTGGGAGTTCATTGTGTTCCTGTAGTCAGAAACGCTTCACAAGATTGTGATATTGCCACTTAATGTAGGAACAAAAAGTACGATTCCATCATTGGACACTTTACACAAATAGGGTAGATATCACACTCGTGAAAAGATAGTTCACTGGCGCGTGGGAACCGTCCTGCGTCGGTGGCAGGTAAACGCAAACTAACAAACAAAGTTCCTTTGGCGAATCCTCTTTTTTCATCAAGAAAGCGAACTTATTTAGCGGAATGTGTCCGGTCCGGACCGAAGCCTGAAAATAAGAACTAATTCACTTCTAGACAGGTGTGACTCTGCGAACCAGGGGAAGCGAAGAGGGCAGCTTTGTACGGTCTTACACCATATTCCTTTGCTCAGTGAACGTTCCTCAAAGTTTTCTCTCCATCGACGGTAGCCTTCCTAGGGTACGTAGTCTGTGTATAGTGGAGTACAAGGTAATGGGATACCATCAGTAGAAGCACCTTTAGCCAAAGTGTCGACCTCTTCATTTCCCCTGATACCAACATGCGATGGAATCCATTGAAGTGTTAGAGTGTTATTGTTATTTTCAATATTAACAATATATCTCAATATAGTGTAGGCTGCCGGTGTACCTCGAAAGTTCGAGGTGCAACGAGCCAAATGTTGCAGGGCACTTTTAGAGTCCGAAAATATTACAATTTTATCACAATTTAAAGTTTGACTGTACGAAATTGCTTCTGATATTTCTAACAGTTCAACATGCATGATTGATATGCTTTCTCTTATTTGGAAGTTTGCATTAATTTCATTATCAGAGTAAAAAAATGCCGCGCCGGCCCCATCTTTATCTTTTCATCCATCTGTGTAGAGTTTATAAAAGTTTATGTGTTTATTTTGTATCATTTCATTACATTTATTTCTAAGATATAATGCACCCAACTGTTTTTTTTGATTTATCTACCCCTTCAATTTCGAGACTTATGACTTTAGACAAACTAATGTTGGTAACCCAAGTATCTAAACTATACATTTCTAAAAGTCGACTACGGTAAACAGGCAAGCTTTTGAGCATTTCGTGAATCACAATTAATGGGGGTTTATTCCTCGTTCTCCAATAGCTGCTGCCGCTAAGTAATTCTGTGATTTCATCTCTTTCAAACGATTTAGCTTTTAGCCAGAATTTTCCTGCCAGATAAAGTCTACGGATACTTAGCGGTGGGGACTTAGTTCGCTCTCCATCACATGGATAGTTGTACTTTTTATAAAGCCTCCAATTACTCTCATTGCCTGATTTTGGACTTTGTCAATTTTATAAAGATGACTCTTAGCGCTGCAGCCATACAGAAAGCTACCGTAGTCCAGTCTGCTTCGGATAATTGCTATGTACAAACGTCTTAAGTGCTTTGGGTGTATACCCCAAGATGAGCCGGCTAAACCCTTCAAAGTATTGATACATGGCAGTAGCTTCTGAGCTATTTCATTGATGTCCCTACTCCACAATAATGAACGGTCTAAGTACAAGCCTAAATACTCAACGTTTTCAACCAATTCAATAGGCTGTCCTGACATGTTTATATTTACGGATTCTCTTCTGTGCCTCCGGGAAAACAAACAGGCTTTCGTTTCTCTTGCTGATATATCAAGTCCTAGATCATTAACAGCAACCGTAAACATATTTAAAGCTTCCTGAAGACTAGAACTTACTTCTAAAACCGATCGACTTGAAGCCTACAGAACAAAGTCATCCGCGTATTGCGATATATTTACATTATTAATGTGTTGGCAGATGTCTATAGTAGCTGCGTTAAATAATAACGGTGACATTGGGTCCCCTTGACTTAACCCACGGCTTGTGTATCTGTAGATGTCATGTCCATCAGCAGATGTTATTTGGAGCAATCTTTGAGACAGGAAATTCCACAAATTATTACAAATCCTAGACCCTATTCCTAACTTATCTAGATTTTTTAAAAGAACACTTATTACTACGTTATTGTACGCATTGTCAATGTCAATAAAGCATCCTAAGGTAATTTCTTTTTTTGCAAACCCGGCCTGAACTTTTGTTACCAACTTATTTAGACAATCCATACATGATTTAGAATTTCGAAATCCAACAGTGTTATTGGATAGCAGGTTATTCTTTTCTAGGAACCATTCTACTCTTACGTTTATAATAGAATGAAATTTTTTACACAAGCAAGACATGAGGGCAATTGGTCTAACATCAGTTGTGCCAGATTTAGGAATAGGTGTAATTCTAATGAAGAAAAATGCTTTTCCACTGTTTTGGAGCAAATCCTGATACAAAGAATGTATTGAACATCGCGAGTAGAACCTTTTTTCCTGAATCTGGCAATTTCTTTAACATAGTGTAAGAGATATCGTCTAATCCTGGCGCTGTATCTTTAGGCTTAATTGCTTTTTCAACCTCCTGAATCAAAATTGAAGAAGTTAGTTTGTCATTATGGGATAAAAACAAAGCTGCGGAAGGCAAAACATAGTCCGGTGTTAATTTATGCAGAAGAGTATTTGCTTTTTCTTTATCAATATGTGTATAGGATGACCTCAGCCCTTTAAGCCACCTCATCCGCCGCCACATTTCGCTCGCAGTTACCACTGTGTCAACACTGGTACAAAATTCTTGCCATGCCTTAGACTTAACATTCCTGATGTTTTTTTGGGCAATAGATATTTTATTTGTAATATGTCTAAGTTTTGAGGGGTTGGATTTTTTCTAAAATTTGCCAATGCCAATCTTCTTTCGGCTACCACTCTTGACAAAACTGGAGTCCAATATGGTTTGGGCTTAAATTTATCCAGTCGTAACGGATTATCGCAAAACTTTATAAAAGGAATGTGGTCGTCCGCTACCCTATTTAGAATACCCACAAATTGCGGCTCCAGTGGGAAATCCCACTCCTCAAAAATTTGTCCAGCCTGTGTTCTATAACCATCGCAATCAGCTCGCTTAAAGTTTCTCTTCTTTCTTTTTTTATTTAACGGAGACGACAGGTCTGTGCAAATTTCAATAATAAAGTGGTCACTTCCCAGGCACTCATTAGTGACCTTCCAGTTAAATAAGATTGCAATATCCGAAGATACCATTGTGACGTCAGGAGATGAGTTCTGTACCCGTCCTTCGACCAGCTTTGTGCGAGTAAATGCACCGTCATTGAGTGTTACAAATGTATTGTCGAGTAGCGCGTCAAACACCTGATTGCCCCGTGTGTCGGTCTTATACGACCAGTTTGTGTGGAGCGCGTTGAAGTCTCCGGCAATAATGGTTTTGCGATCAAATAAAGAGAATAGGTGATCCCAGTCACTTTGGCTTGTGTGTACACTAGAAGGACAATAGATGGATATGACGTTTTCGACGTGCTCACAATTAAATAATTTTATATTGAGTGCTTGATTTTATATTAACTTGAATTGAACACAGCTGGAATTTAATCTCAAGAATGGGTTATTATTGCGACGCCACCATATGAGTCACCTCTGTCTTGCCGGAACACGCTGTAGCGAGTTTCACTAACTATCGCGATGTAGACTTTTTCTTGACTTAATAATGCTTGGAAGGCGTCAATTTTTGGGCTTAGGTTTTGCGAATTCCATTGACATATGACGAGCTTTTTATGTTTAGTCTCCATTATGATATTGATTTATATACTTTAGAATTGGCAATTCAGAAAAATAGTTCACTACAAATTGTACTAGCCACTCCCAAACTTTTGTACAGCACTCTTTAATTTTTTCTTCCACGTTCATTCTCTTCGACCAGATTGTATCTTTTATTTTAGTCAATAATTCGCTCATAGAATTATTTTTCTCATCCCTCTGTTCGCTTGGTTCTTTATTGTTTGATGTATCCTCTTGGCTATTTGAACTTGAAGACGAGTCACTCCCTTCAAACCAATCCATTCTGTCATAACGTTGCTTTTTGTGTCTACCTTTGCTTGGTTCTATTTTATGAGTAGTTGTATGATTTGCCTTTGTTTGGGAACCGCTGGCCCCTTTCTTATCAGTGTCTTTACATTGTAATGTTTACATGTGTGACTTCGTTTGTCCGAATTGGAGTCTTAACCGCTTGCGCATATGAACTGCATCAATCCAAAGCATTAGGCTTGTTAACTAGTTTTTCTGCCTCGCATTCTAATGAATACTTTTCTGTGACTTTAGGTATAGGCGACTCTGGTGGAACAAACATCATTGAAGCTTTGCGGAATGTTCAATTGAACTCCGCCATCAATTCTCGAATTCGCCTTTCTTTTAAGTACGTAGGGCATTTTTTTGCAAGGGCCATGTGTTTGCCATTACAATTGATGCATTTAAACTCACTTTTTTCACAGTTTTCGTGTTTTTTTTTTATTTTATTTATTTATTTAAAATTTGGAAAACTTGATTTTTGCCGCACTTAGGGCAAATATTTTTGCGTGATGAGTGCATTTTGATTAAATGACCGAATCTCCAGCTCTTGGAGCATTGCGTCACGGGGAAGACGTAAGGATCTACTCTCAGTCTCGTGTCATAAACGTAGACGTGGGTAGGTAGTGATGAACTATTAAAACACAGACGCACAACGTCGCACGGTTCCCTTTTACCATCTTCTGTGTTTCTACGTTCTAATCTTTTCACTTGAATTATTTCTCGTTCACTGCGTAGGCTAGCTAGCATCTCCTCCTCCGACAACTCCAAGTCCGCATTCTTTATTACGCCATACGACTTAGTAATCTCCATAGCCGGGTAACATCTGTAGCCCTTATCTATAAATGTTTTATTTTCAAGAAGTTTTTGAGCGCTGCTGTCATTATTTAATTGTATCGTTACTTTGTATGGGTTTATATACTTAATTCCCACAATGTTGGCTATCTCTTCCTGTTTCAATAATCGAGCTAAGCCGAATTGTTTTGGAAGCACTTCCTTCGAGCTTAAGCAAATTTCAACTTTTTCCTCAATTATTCTTGTGTCATCCTTTTCCAAATTGAGAACTATTTTATTTCCTCCTCTACCTATCATGGTCCATAATTCCTCTTGGTCTTTTACCCGATTGCTCTTCGTGCCTCGATTCACACTGCTGTTTGTTTCTCCAACTGACTCCTCGATTCTGCTATTATTCTCATTCTCCATTCTGCACTCGTCCGACTGCATCAATATAACTAGGTCTCCCTCGGCTAACAATGGTCCTATGTTATCATCACTACCATCACGCTCAATGTGACTGCTATTCATATTTAAACGGCCTAAACAATAAGCCTATGCACATTTTATTTAGCGAGCGTAGGTAGAAATCGGTTCGCATGACTACAGAGGAACACGTACGATGCCGGCAATCGCCCGCTGATAACTGTGTCAAGTGTTTGATTATCTCTCATTCTTCCGAGTTCAGTAAGTTAATTTTACCATGTTCGTCGATGTACAAGTTTATCGTTTTTTTTTTGTTCTAACAGCCTCTCCAATGACAAGAACATGCTGTTCCATCTGACTTCCATATCTTGAACTAGGTCATGTTGTGGAAATCCACATTGCTTTTGGCACTCGGTCAATTTCCTGGTAGCTGGTTCAATGTGATTAAAATCACCCACTATTTTCCTGCATTTTTTCAGCACTTCCTTAGTGTTTTCGTCTGTGAACATTGCCTGTTTGATGACTAGTTGCAGTGTGTGTGACACACAGCCTACATACCCGTATTGACCACGCATTGCGCAAATCATGTTAGCTGCATCGTCACGAAGCACGAGAAACAACTCGTTTTGAAGGTTCCACTCATTTACCATCTCCGTGAAATTTTGAGCAATATATTGATCAGTATGGTCTTTTTCCAGGACACATGCTCCCAGAATAACGTTCAAGGGTTGATCTCCTTGAATAAAATGTGCTGTAAAACTGAGTAGTGAGCATGTTTTACTAGAGGTGGTCCATATATCTGTGGTAGCGCTCAACCATTCGAATTTTTTCAACAAGGTTCGCAGCTTAGCTTTCACTGTCTCTTAAATCTTTGGCATCAAAGATGTTCTGAAGTGTTTCTCGGACTTGAGTCGATATTTATGAAACGCAGCAGTGTCCGTAAAATTAAGCCGCTTAAATGCTTCACCAGACAGCAAAGAATAAGGCAACATGTCGACAATTATCATGCATGCATGCATGCATGAAGGCCTTATCTACTCGACGCGGTATTTCATGATCATTTGGCCATTGTGTTGCCTTTGGTTTAGTGGCGAGACCGGGGATAGTGGACGGAATCAGGTTTGGTGTTTCATTGCTTTATTCTGGAGTAGACGTTATTGGAGGTAGTTTTCTTTGTCTGGATTCACTTTTATTTCCGGCACACTAGTAGATTTGGTACATAACATCTCAAACACAGTAAAGAGAGATGTTATCCAAGCATGATGCATGTCGCAAGCGCGCCGGCCTCTGTAACCCAACCAGCTCGTGGCAGCGACTGCCGAGCGCACCCGATAACTGACGAACGTGAGTTTCGGCAACGCCGAAATTTCGGCTATTTTCGGGCCGATACATTGCCGAAACATGAATTTTGCGCCGAAACTGGCGGAAACCGAAATTTCGGTCGGACACTAAAAATTACATACTTTTCATGGATTCGGATAACATAACATATAAACATTTACATACAGGCACATACATTGCTTTTGGCCCCACACTAGGATACCCTGTGTCATGGGAACCAGAAACAGCGGCGTCACACACATATAAACATCAAATACCTGTTTTTTTTTCTGTATCATCAGCCAGGGATCGAGCCCTGGACCTATTGCACGGTAGGCGGATCCACAGAGGTCGTCGAGTATAGTATTATACATTTAAAAGAATACGTTTTCTTTATTTATAAATAAATAAAGCTTAATATTAAAAAAAGGGACTGTAGGGACCCTTGCAGCGGTTTTATTACTAATCGCGCACCATTATGCACCGAACACTTGCAATTGTCCACTTCACTAAAGATATCTCGTTTTATGAAATTAGTAGTGACATCTAGTTTGACTTGTTTCTACGTGGGGCGCACTGTAAGTTTCCGGAATGAATATGAAAAAATACTATTAAAGGTACAAAATTAATTTATTGTTTTTCAAAATAATCTCCCTTGGCGTCTATGCACTTTTTCATTCGATGAAACCAGTTTTGAAAACTTTTGTGCCACTCCTCTGTGGTGACCTCTGAAACGTGTTTTTCATACTCCTCGACAGCCTCTTCTGGTGATGAAAATCGTTGACCGCGTAATTGGTTCTTAATTTTTGGGAACAGAAAAAAGTCACAAGGTGCCAGGTCGGGACTGTATGCAGGATGACTCATGAGTTCTACATTTTTCGCCTTCAAAAAGGCGTTTGTCTGTCTGGCCGTGTGAGAACTAGCATTGTCGTGGTGCAGGATGATACGGCGTTTACGGTTATTTTTACGGAGTTCGTCAATAACTTCCGGCAAACAAATGGTCGTGTACCAGTCACTATTCACTGTACGACGATTCTCTAAAGCAACAGTAGCCACGTGTCCAGTTTTATTAAAAAAAGAAGCAATCATCCGCTTAGATGCACTTTTCACGCGCGCCACTTTGGTTGGTTTCGGCTCATCTTGAAAGACCCATACGCTCGATTGCTGCTTTGTTTTGGGATCGTAGCAATAAATCCATGTTTCGTCACCTGTTACTATGTCCCACACCAAATTTGACGCACCTTCGTTGAATCTGGTAAGCATGGCACTGCACCAAGTGACGCGGTCCGTTTTTTGAGCCTCGGTCAAGTTGTGTGGGATCCACCGCGAGCACAGCTTTCTCACACCCAAATGTTTGTGTAGGATTAATTGTATTTGACTCATGCCTATTTCTAAGGATGCGCGAATTTCATGGTAGGTCACATGCCTGTCTGTTTCAATCATACGGCGCACAGCATCGATGTTTTTGTTGGTCACAGCGGTGGACGGCCGACCATCGCGAGATTCGTCACTGAGATTGATACGACCACGCTTGAATTCTGCAAACCAGCTATAAACAGTTGTCTTGCATGGTGCTTCATTGCCAAAAGCTGTTTCAAGCCGAGCGATGCTCTGTTGAGCTGTCAAATTACACTTAAAATCGTAGAAAATCATACTACGAAAATTTTCCCGAGTTAAATCCATGTTGATGCAGACACACAATTTTTTAAATGGCGCCACTAGGTAAAAACAAAAGGCAGTCAGATGAAACAAACTGCATTCTACAGCCAAAGAGTTCTATTTTCAAATGTTGCAATACATTTTTAAATATTGTTTATGTAAGTGGCCAGTTCCGGAAACTTACAGTGCGCCCTATGTATTTGATTGAAATAATACTGTAGCCTAACAATGCTTGCAAAATAAAATTTAGGGACGGTTAAACGGTATGTCCTTTGTACTACAACATATGTTACAGAGGCTTAGGTGCCTATTCATTATTGATTATTGCCACCCGAGAAAGGTAAACGATGCGTGCATGTGATCGAATTGTCTGTCTTTAATTTTCAGCAACCTGCTGTTCAAGACGTTTACCTGCTGGAGGACTCTGCCAGCTCTGAACAATTTGATACGAGAGCAAGATGCGAGGAAAGCAAGATGGCGGGAGAATGTTCTTCGAGTTGTTCCGGACTATAAGCCCCCTGAGGAATGAACGTTGTACACTAATGTACAGAGCATTTCCTGTTAGATCTATAGTCGGTTTTCGATTATTGCCGAAAACGTACGAATTATTACTACTGTCCTTCTCTGCACAAAGTTAAGTCAGAGTTAAAAATCAGTCCAAAATAAGCTTTATCTCATTGCATTATCATTTTCTGATTGTTGACGTGGCTTTCTTAAGCTCAGTTTGGACAGATCAAATTGGACTGACGCCAGTTAAATCTGACCGTGAATATGAAATCTTGCATTGAATTTTTTAACTAACGGCAACCCACGGGCTTTCCGGGCGCACGGTAATCCACTAGGCTCAGTCCGTTTACATCAGACCAAACTGACCGTGAGAGCGCGTGCATCATTCGGAGAGCTTCGATTTGACGCGTCGGCGGCTGGACGTGCAGTAACTAGGAAATTTGTATGCATCTCTCTTGTACCCATGCGCCGCTAGCACCTCCAGGCGGCATACATAGGCCAAGTGGCCAATACCTGGCGCGGGGTGTACCATTTTTACTTTTTCAGAAATAATATATACCTAAGATTATAATGACTTAACATAATATTGGAAATAAATCTAGCATGAACATGAAATAGGTATAAATGATTTATTAAAAAAAAACAAATGACTATCTTTATATGCTCACTCGTACCGAAACATATTTAGTGCATAGTATAACTATTAGGTACATAGATCAATAGTTTGGTATTAGATTACGTACCGTCTCTTAAGTATACTCCTACTACTCTAGTACTTACTCGAATATCGAGTCTTATGATATCAAAGGCCTTAATGTACCTAGGTATTAGGTAATAAGTACCGGAATGTCTGTACAATCTGTGATTCATGATTATGTTTATCTACACACGTAACATAAACCATTTTTACTGCGTCCAAAAACCGCACGTTACGAACAGCATAATGATCTACTACTTGTTAAAAACTCATTTCTTATGTGAATATTGATAAATTATGACCATAATGTATCAATATTTCAACATTTAGGTGTTCGAGCCTCACCTTGAACCATATATACTGACCGAATATTGAACGTAATCTCATTCATAACATATGAGATTACGTTCAATATTCGGTCAGTATTTCGTTCTCGTTCAATCAATCAGTTCTATAAATGACGTGTGCGAGCAGTTCGCCCGCTATTGCTAACCTTTTTTTGTCCGCCATGACAGTGACGCCGAGGCAGCGCGCGGCGGACGGCCGTGTTTGTCAGTACGTTTTCAATATTCGTGCCGTTCGTTTATTTCATCACAAAGAAAATAAAGTGAAGTCATAGAAATTTTTCGGCGAAGTGAAACAATCAAAGTGAGTGTAATCATCATCGTTTTAATACAATTATTTAATAAGACGAGGCTGTTTCTGCTATTCCGCTTGGCGCCTTTTGACCCAACGACGAGTCGATTCTGCTTCCCCGCGGTGGCGGATACATATGGGGGGCGCGCCCCCCCCCCCCCCCCCCCCCCCCTTGAAGGGTTCGCACCGCCCGCCGCCGCCCTCCCCTCGCTAGTCTGTCAGCCCGCAGCCGCCCGCGCAGCCGCACGCACGCTACGTTGTCTGGCATTTAATCGAGAAAAGTCGCGAATATTCTACTGTTTTCGTGTATAGAGAAACTTCAATACGTGGCGTTAATATATAAATAAGGACGGTTCGTCAATAGGAAGCTTGTTTACATTCAGAAGCATAAATATTAAGACTGAAGAATGAATAACTAAAAAGTCCTAGCTGTATGTAGCAAGTGCAAGTGTGAAGAGTGATCAGTTGATTGTGATTTATTTATTTATAAGGTATGGGAAACTATTGATGCGTATATCGCCGCCGGTAATAGTGACTTTCGAAGACATTCCTAAAAACGCATTGTTACAAAGCCTATAGAACGCAGAAACCGAATTGACAATAAAAGTTCCACACATATAAATTGCCGGATGACGTCATCATTGGATTTATATTGTATTTAAATATTTACCTACGTCGTAACAGTATACGAAAAAGAAAAGTAGAAACATCTGAGGATTCCGGTCACCGTTCAGCCGCAAAAACATCACCAGATGTAGAGGCACAGCTCAGCACTGCGTCTAAACTTCCACAACAAAGTTCATCTTCATCGACTGATTTCTTAAATCCCACGGATATTGGCAATTATTTAGTAGAAACATCCGAAGATTCCGGTCACCGTTCAGTCGCAGAAAAACCACCAGATGTACAGGCAGAGCCCAGCATTTCATCTAAACTTCCAAGTTCATCGACTGATTCCTTTAATTCCACGGTCATTGGCAATTATTTGGATAGATTAGCGTCAGGAAATATTAGTGATGATATAAAATACAAGCTTCTCACAGCTCCAAGGAAACCTGAAAAAGGTTATATCTTTCCTACTTCCGAGCACAGCAAGAGGGGACGGGTTGAACGCAGACAAGTGCAAGTCAATCACTTTGAACAGTATCTGAATTCTGGTATTCTCAGAAGTTAAAAAGGGACTTCTTTGCATTAACTGTTAAATTTTTGTGAATAATAAAATGGTTGGGGGAAAGAAATTCATCATCGCCAAGAAACTTGTGACTGAACCACTACCAAAGTTTGCCAAACTGACTGGTAAAGATGGTGACCTTGAGACCCACTCTCAGCTCAAGTACCACGTTGAAGCGTCAACAAATGCAAAACTATTTTTGGCGACACGAGGTAACCGCGAACTTGAGGTGATAAATCAATTGTCAAGACAGAGAATGGAAAGCATAAGAGAAAACAGAGATCGTCTTGTACCTATAATAAAAATAATCATATTTCACGGAAAGCAAAATATTCCTCTGCGAGATGATGGGAGTCTATTAGAAAACGAAAATAATCGTGAAAGTATTGTGAGTAACGAGGGAAACTTTAGAGCTCTTCTAAGATTTAGATTTGACGCTGGAGACTTGCAACTAAAACATCATCTTGAGACCACCAAAGCGAATGCCACTTACATAAGTAAAACAACGTGTAACGAACTTATTTCATGCTGCGAAACGGTGATGTTATCAAGAATACTGGAGGAAATTAAAGATTCTCGTTATTACAGCATCATCTTCGATGAGACTACGGCCATAGCGCACGTCGCCCAACTGAGTTTAGCTGCAAGATATGTTGACGGTGACGGCAAATTACACGAAAGATTTTTGGGTTTCGTTGACATCCATAAAGACAATGATTGTAGTGGAAACAATGAACCTCAAGATCAAGAGAGTCAAGAGCGTAGCATTACTGGTGAAATATTGGGTACTACGATTCTAAGGAGAATGGAAAGCCTTTCTCTGCCACTGGAGAACTGTGTGGGTATTGGCTGTAATGGTTGCTCAGTTAATATGTCAGAATTGAAAGGAGCTGTGGCTACAATTAAAAAGAAAGCTATCAACGCGCAAGTAGCACCGTGTCGAAGTCATCAGCTTAACCTCGCTGTCTCTCGCAGTTGCAAAGTTACAAGTGTGAGAAACTCACTTGGTACTATCGAAAAAGTAGTATCGTTCTTCACAGCATCTAGTAAGCGGTTTGCTACATTGAAGAGTCACCTAAAACACTCTCTGCAGTCACATTGTCAAACGAGATGGGTCGAGCGACATGATGCTGTCATTAACTTTTCAGCAGATCTAGGATCAGTTTGCAAAGTTCTTAAAGAAATACAGTTTTGGAGGGATAGAACAACTGCTGCCAAAGCCAATATTCTCCTTCGAGCTCTCTCTAATTGCGAGTTTATTATCACGCTGTTTACACTGAGTGACATTATGAGCATAACGTATCCAGTCAGCAAAATCTTACAAGACCGCTAGCTTGGACGTCACGATGGCGAAAGCAAAATTAGATTCAACGCTCAAGGTATACGACGGTATGAGGGCTAATGCCGATAGCCACTTTGTTCGTATTGTTGAAGAGGCAAAGGCGGTTATGGAAGAGTTAGACGTAGAGGTTAGTGTTCCTCGTCTTACAGGTAGACAAACACACCGGGAAAACTGCGATCATAATGATGATGCTATGACATGTTGGAAAAGAACTGTGTTTATTCCGACATTGGACCATGTTACGACCGACAAGAGGGAACGTTTTGCTGAAGAAAATGTTTATCATTTAAAATTCAACATACTTCTGCCCTCACAACTACTGAAACATGACGGTAATGATCTGGCACATAAATTGAATCAGTGTTTGACTGAATTACCGTTTTTTAAAGAAGAATCACCTTTTGTGATTAAAAAGAGACTAATGGGAGAGATTCTTCTAAACAAGCAAACGAGCATAAACGCCCTTAATGATAGTGATTCTGTTTTGCAAGCGTTGTCTGTTTGTCCCAGATCTGACTATCCTACATTGTACACGCTGTACAAAATATTTGCATGTCTACCTGTATCTATTGCTACAGTAGAAAGAAGTTTTTCAACATTGCGGCGTACAAAGACATGGCTAAGGTCGACAATGAAGGAGGATCGACTTAATGGCTTAGCTCTGTTGAACACTCACCCTGACATTGATTGTACTATTGACGATGTAATAAACCAATTTGCGAGGAAGAATAGGCGCATAGATTTCATGATTTAAGGAAGAGAACCACAATTGTAACTTTTATATCATAAGATGACATTTTCTTGCATAATATGTGCTTATTATGTTTAAATAAAACTTTCTCAAAATTTGCATGTGACTGGTTTATTTTTTTATCATGATAATAGTAACGGTAGCTCAAGATACCTTCCTTGAGTTTTTTCTGTATCCGCCACTGCTTCCCATAAATCATCTATTTAGGTGTTCGAGCCTCCGCTTGACCCCACTGTGAGATTACACCCTTGAATTTTGTCTACTAGCAGTGTGATTCCGTGTTGTATTGTCTGTGGTTTCGTTCTCATCCCTATCATGCGTGGTCACGTGACTGGAAGAGTGCGCGCAGCCATCGCTGGATGACATTTTCTTCAGTACGTCTTGAATTTTGTACGCTTGCAGTGTGGTTCCGAAAATTTTCACATTTTCTAGAAACTAACACATTTAAAGTGCAATTACTTCTCGATATTGTCTTCAATAGTGTTTTCACAAAGTAAGGTAAATATATTTTCACGAATTTCTAGGTTTTTACAGGTAAAACGGAATCTGATCCTGGCCAGCGATCCCTTGTGCTTGCAAGTTGGAAAACGGCCGTATCTTTTTCCCATGAAGCGACTGGCCAAGAAATCGCTCGAATTAAATTACTATGGTTCTAATTCATAAGAATGCCTTGCATTCGACACTGTGACAGCTAGCGATGACCCGCTCGCAAGACAGTGAAATCACTTTATTCGTACCTACCTACCATTGGTGGTAAGAATGCTTTGCATTCACTGCTGTCACAGTCCACGATTGCCCGATCGCAAGACGGCAAAATTCGTGACGACCATAAGCCAGTTTCAACGGCCAGACGACGATGTCGGATAAACAGACGACAATGTCGGATAAACAACGACGTCGTCCTGTCAGACGACAGTTTACAGGCGACGTCGACCCATGAGCCGACGTCGTCTTACCGGCTGACGCCGCCCTTCCAGGCGACGAAGTTGTATCTATCAATGTCGTCTTATCAGGCGACGTCGCCTTACCAGCCGTCAGCTGGGGGCATTTGTCAATGTATCATTGAAATCACATCTCCATGTATTTCATCCAATTTTACTCATTTCCATGGCTAGCATTAGAGCCATCTGATGATGACGATAAAGAAACATTCGGGAAAGTAGTCGAAATCATCAAACAAAACTATCCCCAAGGGTGGGAAGATTGGTCAGTAATAGATTACCCCGTGGAGAACTTATTAGACAACGACTCATCAGCGGTAGAAGGCAAGTTGAGATTTGGCCTACCGACAGTCGACTTAGTGCGGGCTTTCCACCCAAAGGCCAATGATTTGCCAGAAAGGCTTTATAGACAGATCCGCAGGAAGATTCTCTCGTGGCCCTTGGGAAGAGCTTTAATATACTCTCCTTATAATCTGGTGGAGAAAATTCACGCGCTCTCTTAATGTGATTTTAAGAGTATTATAAGAGATCTGAAAGTGCTGGGCAAACTCACAAACAGGAAGAGAACCTGCTGAATTTTTTGAGAGATAGATACACGCGCCGAGTGCTCACCACAGTCTACCCCTAAAGGAAAAAGGGGAGGCTCAGAAATGAAATCCACAACCGTTCCTCCGAAGCGGCCAAGACAGGAAGTAAGAGATGTAACGTCACCGGCCGAGACCGGCACTAGAAGTGACCAACTGATGGCTACTGTATTGCGTCAACAAAATGATCTATTCAACAAACTCATTGACATGCAGAAAGATCAGAGTAGAAAATTAGATGATATACATAGAAATTATTCAAAAGGACTATCAAACCATATTCTTACCGAACCCCACCACACTTCATCGGATTTTGATGATAGTGAAGAAGAACATGAACAGACCGACTCTGACACTCCAATAGAGGAAACATTTGCCGTCACACCTACTACAACAGAAGCTGAAGCTAAAGTCAGTGCGGCTGACGAAGCCCTACTGCCTCAAGGCAATTAATGCCAAAGATTAAGATCTGAAAATTGGCATAACGTGAAATATACAGAAGTTCAAAAACACCTCCAGGCGACTTCCCTCTTCACAAACCTAACGGTTGATTGGAAAAGGTGGTTATTCAATGGATGGTATTCCAATGAATAACCACCTTTCTTCTATAACTCCAAACTGGCCCATAGTGTCTGCCTTAGAAAAAATGGACTTATGCCTGGGGGCAATAACAAACGGATTACTACAGCAAAGAATGGAGTTCCAGATACTTTATAATACAGCCCCACCTGAATTAAAGCAACACATTGGAAAGAAATTTTTAGCTACAGAGTCTTCTTTTAGACACACGTCAGACATGGTGCTTCAATACACATGCGGAAAGCGGGCAGAGCTATTGCAGCAAAGGAGAAACTTTTATAAGTCACCAAACAAAACTCTGAACGCGGCATTACACTCAATCCCTCTTTCAACGACACATTTGTTCATGGAGCCAAATTTATCAGAGCTGTTCAAGGAACATGGAGGGGCACAGAAGTTTTTTCCTGTTACATTTCGGAGGAAACCTCAAAAAACAACCAATCAGGTCATTAGACCCATACAAGAGGTCAATCCTCCACCAAGAAGACCGACTTTCAAAAGTCCTGACAAAAGACCTTTCATGCATACCTCAAGGCGCCCCGTCCCAAGCCAAAGACCAAGAAAGTCTAGATTTGAAAACAAGAAACCTAGATTTTAAAGCAGGACAGGTTAGTTTCAAGATTCACATTTGGAAAGAACTAGGGGCACCCAACTCCATTTTATCCATCTTATCCGGGTATAGAATACCTTTTACTCGGGCTCCCCCACTGAAAACCTTTGATGAAACTAGTAAATGTCGATTTAATATTAAACCTTCTCCGGATTTAGATATAGAAATCCGTAAAATGCTGAGCTGTAAAGCGATAGAACCAAGTCTTAGTCAGTCAGGGTTTTTGTTTGAAAGAAATCAGACGGGTCAAACAGACCCATCTTTAATCTGAAACTTCTAAATGAGTACCTTAATCCACCCAGATTTCACCTGCTGAATCACTACAGGATTTGCTTGAATGACTCAGACTTCATGATAAAAATTTATTTATCGCAAGCTTACTATCACATACCAATAACTAAATCACACCGTAGATTCTTAGCCTTCAAATACGATGGAAAAATTTACGAAAAGACTTGCCTGCCCTTTGGATTGGCTACAGCACCATTTATTTTCGCAAAAAGAACTAATTGGGTTGCAAATTTTTCCAGAGAAAAGGGTATACGGATGATTGTCTACCTAGACGTTTTTCTTATCATGCACCACGACTCAGAAACCCTTCAGAAACAATCACTGAAAGTCCAAGATTATTTGTCCATGATGGGCTGGTGCTTAAACATGGACAAATCCTCCTTGATCCCGTCAACAAGTGTCGAGTTCCTAGGCATCAATTGGGATACAAAATCAAACACAAAAAGTCTGCCCGAAACAAAAATATCAAAAAACAATTCTAATACGAAACATATTAAAAAACAAATGGTGGATGTGCCGGCCCGTTCGCCCGCCACAGATTACAGATATGCGGAAATATCTCATCACGTACTATGTCTTATGCACGTCATTAATAACATGTACCAACCTAGTATATAAGTTAGGATTGTATTCCAATCAATAGACAAGACTTTAATTGAGCATGTAGTGACAAGCCTTTTATTCCGTCTCCCGTCGGTTGCCACTCTGTCGGCAAAGTGGTGACCCCGACAGTGAACATCGAGCAACCTTCGGTAAAATCTTCATCGAAGTGAAGAAATAAGCTGTATTCGCCTTTCAAAATGTTTCCGCAATGGAGACTCAGGCGCCAAGAAGACTGCATCATCAAGTTGCCGAGATATCGGTGACATAGTTCCTGCCTTCGGTAGCATATCCTAAGCCAACGAAGCAGCAGTGGAAAATACGCAGCCCACCAGCAACCTCATAACCTCAACTGTGGACCGCAGGTCAATGATCGGTTGATAGCGAGTTATGAAGACACCCCACCACATAATATCAAAAATTACGGCGATATAGCCAAGAATAGAAAAGAGTAAAGAACAAGCAACGCTTTGTTCCATCGTTCCGGAACAGACAAACGTTCCATAGCCAGAAGCAATCATCATCATCATCAGTCATCTCATCGAGCACTTCGTCATGACAGAGTACAGTGACTAGTACATGGAGAGGCCTATCCATGACCGCTGACCCTGCACCCCAGTCTATGAAAAAAGAGACGACATTGAGAATATCATACAACGGCACGTGAAACATCAACCCCATACGAGGAGCAGAAGATGGAGCAAGCACCAGGCAATCGACCTCGCATCCATGATAAATTTAGAACAAAATAGCCCCAAACCCCTAGAAGAACAACTTTGGACATAAATCATCGAGTGAGGAGCGCAAAGTCAAGACAGCATAACTACATTCCTGACCTTGCACGCAAGAAACGTGATTTCAATAGTAAGCAACTGGGCTGACATTGTCTATGAAGCATAACATGCAACTGCTGAACTCGCAAAAAAACGCTCGCGGTGTCTATATCGAATAGCATCACGTCTTGTAGAATATATAATTTTTTGTTTTGTTTTGTATTTTGTAGTCCAATGTTTAAATTTTTGTAAAGGGGGGAGTATCTGTGCCGGCCCGTACGCCCGCCACAGATTACAGATATGCGGAAATATCTCATCACGTACTATGTCTTATGCACGTCATTAATAACATGTACCAACCTAGTATATAAGTTAGGATTGTATTCCAATTAATAGACAAGACTTTAATTGAGCATGCAGTGACAAGCCTTTTATTCCGTCTCCCGTCGGTTGCCACTCTGTCGGCAAAGTGGACATGGTGGTTAGGGAAAGTACCACAGATATCGAGAGATAGGCCCTTGGCGCTAATCTTGTATCGGAACCACGCCGAAAACTAAGAACACGCATACATTTACACCACTCGTACATCAATCCCTCCGCTTTTATTGGTCAGTGCAATGTCATGCACCTATCGTCCGAACACACCCACACTACCGCAGGTATACTAGCTAGTCGAGCTAGTGTTGGGACAATGCAAGGACAGCGTGTATCATCGATCTATTATAACTTATAGACACTGGTATAGACAGTCGTATACAATGCCGGGTTCTATAAATAAAATAGTAAATTGTTTGTAAATACGACATACGAGACCCCTTTGCCTCTCTTCTTTTTTTCAACAGAATCCTTACAGCTAGAAAGAGAGGCAAAGAGGTTTCTGAAGGTAGAATAACTGTGAACTCTTCGGACCTGACTGAAAGCATCGGAATTTCCGATCAATACTTATAACACCCCATTATCCTTCGTCGGGCGAGGTTTTAAACAAACTTAAAATCTAAACTGCCTGTTTGGCAATCATTGGAATAACTAACAATAAAGTTACGTATTATGAGCAATAAAATAACTATATTATTACATTAACTATATTAGTAATTGCGGAATGATAAAATCTATAGATTCAAAAACATAATTCTCCTATCACTATCCCCATCACTATATGTCGTCTCTGTGTGCGTGTAACAGTTCGCCTCCGTATCACGATGCATCTTTGCTTTCGTACTTAGATAAGTGTGAAATATTCATTGCGTGTTAGCTTGGCAATAAGTAGTGAAATTAAGATACAAAACAAGCAATGTATAGTAAACTTAGCGAGAACAACATGACATTGTTACTTTAATGTCAATTCGTGACGAATTTTCCGCGAATGATTTATTTTCGTATTGTTTATTTCTTGTGTTTTAAGAAGAAATAACAGTTGGAATGAGACTTACAAGTGATATATGACACCGGCGTTCTTGGAGTTCACAATCTCGCTTCTATTTTTGCACATGAGTATTGCACAGGTCGGCATTTTCGAACAACAACGGAAATGAATTCGTCACTGCGGTCGCCCGGTGACTACCGAGAATTTTTAATATCTAACCTGTCGGAGCTACATTTGTTCGCACATGCCACGCCCCTCAACCTATCTCTCGATATCTGTGGAAAGTACTATTAGGAAACATAAACTTCGCATCGTTCATTGTCCCTCTGGGGAGACTACATTGTCGAAGAATCCAAATAGAGGTGTCCAAACTACCAAAGGAGGACCGGCACAGAAAATATCCCCTGCCAGAGGTAGTAAGTCAAGAGCTACACTGGTGGCTTCAGAATATCCATCGGCAGTCAGTCATTCATCAAAAAGGAACAACCTCATTCATAACAACCGGTGCCTCGGGAACCGGTTGGGGTGCCGTAGTAGACAACCTGAAATTCACATGGACAAGTAAATTGGCACAGCAACCAAAAATAACTTTTCACCGTTCTATTGGCTCTGCGGCAAACCGGTCTAGATCTTCAAAATCAGACTGTTATGGTACAGACGGACAACCAATCAGTAGTGGCTTACATATCAAAGGAAGGAGGAACAAAATCCAAGGTACTCCTTCAGACTACCACGGAAATACTTACCCTAGCAGAGCAATACGGAATTCTACGAGATTCTACATAATATGATATTCAAGAAACTAGACAATCCAGTCATCGATCTCTTTGCGAGTTCCAGATCAGCAGTACTAACCAATTATGTAAGCGAAGATGCTCAAGACAACAAATGTCTCTTCGTGGATGCTTTCAGCCGACCGTGGCACTTCAGTTTCGGCTGGATCTTCCCACCCCCAACTGTCATACCTCAAGTACTGCGCCATCTGTTCGGGGACTTATCTCCTGGTAGTTCCAAAATGGGAGAGGACATTCTGGAAAGCAGACTTGAAACAGCGTGCGCTGGGTCAACCGACGACGATTCCGGATGTAGAGAAATACCTTATCGACCTCAGAACAGGGAAAGCTCCAGCACCCAGCAGCCATCAAATATCTGTGTTTGCAGGTATGGAAGGTTCGGGCTGGTCCCACCTTGTAAAGAAGTGGTCAGACGAAAACAAAATGCTTATAGAATCTTCATGGCGCAAATCCACTTTGAAATCTTATAGTCCAGCTTGGGAGCGATGGCGTTTATGGGCCTTACACAAGGATTGATTGAAAGATAATCCTAACGCGGAAGGTAATGCTAATTATATTTGTTACCTTCATAAAATTGCCAAACTAGCGCCAAGAACTATATGCTTATAGAGCTTATAGCATTGCATAAATCGGTAGTGGTCACATTTGCGAACCCTGAAAATAGTGATAAGCTTAGCAACCACCCGTTAGTCAAACATGCCCTCAAAGCGGTCTTTATTACTCAGCCACCATTAATTAAATCTACAATATGGAATGTTAACCAATTAATCGAGTTCTTAAAGACCTACAATCTCAATTGTAATAGTCTACCTATTTCAGTTATCACGTCACGTAGCCGCGCTTTTGCTACTCGCTTCAGGACGTAGGTTACATGATCTCACTCTGTTGGATATAAACCCTGATCACCTTGAAATTCATCAAGAGTTCATAATATTTTGGCTCTTATACGGTTCCAAAACAGACTCGGCTCATTTTAGACAGTCAGGTTGGAAATTATGCAATAGTATCAAACATACCGACGACAAAAGGCTTAATGTCGTATTCTGGGTAAAGAGACTCATCACTCTGTCCAAGACCAGACGCAAAGTCAATCTATCATCCCTGTTTATTACAACTAGGGGTATGGTTAGGCAAGCTTCAAGGTCTGTTATCTCAGGATGGATTCGAACACTATTTAGAGATGCTAACATATCTGCCTCGCCAGGGAGTTTTAGAGCAGCAGTTAATTCAGACAACTGGTCAAATAGAAATCTTAATTTAGATGATGTAATGAGTCGAGGAAATTGGAGGAGTAAGGATACTATTCTAAAATTTTATTTTAAAGAAATCTCTCATAATAACAGAGTCATTGATAATTCGAATATACTAAGTGAATCATTTATACCTGTTTAGTTAATAAATAAAACATTCTGATAATAAACAATATTCGTATATTCTCAAAAATCCTACTGCTACCAAAGTACGCCTTGCCATCGCCGACAGATTATAAACACTTCTCACAGTGGGTCAAGCGGAGGCTCGAACACCTAAATAAAACCGTTTTCCCCCCGACGAAGGGAAGAAAACGAATATTTAGGTTTCAGCCGTAGGTTGACCCACCATATTTTTATGGCTCTAGCCGGCTGTGAGAGTACTGAAGCAAATGTCATCCAGCGATGGCTGCGCGCACTCTTCCGGTCACGTGACCACGAATGATAGGGATGGGAACGAAACCATATACAATACAACACGGAATCACACTGCTAGTAGACAAAATTCAAGGGTGTAATCTCACAGTGGGTCAAACTACGGCTGAAACCTAAATATTCGTTTTCTTCCCTTCGGGGGGAAAACGGTTTTATTGTACGTAATTCTCGACATCTCGTCATTACTGAGAGGGCAGTCTTGCCTGTAAGCAGAAACAGGATGTAGTCTCGAGACGATACGACATGGTCGTCTCAAAGACCGACTGATAACGTGTCGCCGTCTCGATCGAGGCGATTGCTCAATTGAGACGACGGTCGTCTCAATTTTGTAGTCCCGATTGCAAAGACAGTCCTCTTGATTGGGACGACGGTCGTCTCTAACTTTCGTCCCGAATTAGACGACACTGTTGTCAAAACAGTAATGTATTGATATTGATATTTCCAGATCATGCCTGACCCCACAACAATGGGTGCGTTGGCGGAAGCCTCTCCTCAGGGAGAGGACAGTATCATCTTTGGCACCATCGTGTCAATCCTCGATGAATACTGCCCGGAAGGCTGGCGAGAGTGGTCCGTCACAAATTATACATATTAAGAGCTCTTCGGGGGAGACCACGTTCCAGCGACGGTCGACGCGAAATTACGATTCGCAATCCCTACTGAGCTGGTGAAGGCTTTCAACCCGGAACTCCGGTCATTATCGAAGAGAACATACAGGCACATAAGAACTAGCTTACTGAAATGGGCCCTTGGGAGAGCATTGCTGTACGCTCCACAATGCCTATTAGAAAAAGTCCACTGTAAATCATATGACCAGTTCATTAGTACAGTTCGCGAACTGAAACCAATGCTGTTAAAACGGTCTGACGCTTAATCTGCTCTTAAATAGACCAACAGGGAAGGCCGTAGGGCAGAGACTAGTTCGAGAGAAAGTACTACAAGATCGCGTCACCCATCCGCCGTGAATCTCCAGTAAGGAATAGCGAGCAATCCTCAAATCAAATGCTGGTCTTTGTACTTAACCAACAGACTCAATTGTTAGGAAAATTACTGAGCATGCAGGAGAAACGTCACGAAAAGCATGAAGCAGCTCATGACGAACAAACAAGCAGAATCCTCTCAAGCAGAATCTCTAGAAGAACTAAACAGGACACCCCAAACGTCGTTGTGAACGCCCAGAGGGAACTTACATCGTTGAGAGGTGAAAAAGTGTTTCACAAAGACACTTCTACTGCCAAGCCCGGAAACCTGGGCTCCAAATTTGATTTTACTCCCACAACCATCATTAAGGAGCCAAAAACCACTAAAGCAGATCGATTGGCACTAAAATACGCAATTGGCCAAAGTGAGTGGAAAGATATCAGATACGCTGACAGTCAGAAAACTTTCCAGGCTACGCCGGCATTTAGTGCCATGAAACTGAACAACCTTTTACTGGAACAAACACCTACTTGGAAGTCAACATCTATCCTCGAGCGATCGGATCTGACACTCGGGGCCATATCAAACGGCCTCATTAAACAAAGAATAATTTTCCAAAGATTGCTTGACCCGAGGATATTCAACATAAGATAGGCTCAGACTTTGTTCATGCAGACTCGAGAGTTTAGAAAAGCCTCAGATGATCTGTTGCAATATGTGTGTGGACGTCGTGTTGAGGTAATTTAAAAAAGACGAGATATTTACAGGCCGCAGAGCAAGGCGTTGAGAAATATGTTACACAAGATCCCACCCTCCGAAACACATCAGTTTGAGGAGCAGAAATCTGCTGAAACCACCAAAGAGCTCGGCGGAATCCAAAATTTCTTTACAGCGAAAAAGGGACCAGTTGCACACTCAAAAATTCAACAGTGTACAGGGCAACTCAGGTCACCAGAGATTTCGACCCCGCAACTATTTTAAGGAAATTATTTAGTATTTTGGCCAAAGTTTGGTTCAAAAACGGACACTACCGCATACAGACAATCTGGATGGCTTTTAAAGAACACACAAGATACCACGGGCAAACTAGATTTAGTGCGATGGGTATGACTTCTCATAAGTGTATCTGAATACCGAAGAGTGAGTGGCCTGGCCAACTTGTTTATCACCACAAGGAAGTAAGGAAGAGGGTGCCTCCCATACTATTATAGGCGGCTGGATACGACCTTTTTAAAGAAGACGGTATATCTGCATCAGCAGCAGTAGCCACCCACAACTGGACTACGAATCATTCCAACATTGACGAGATTCAGAAGCATACAAAACTATAATACTTTAAGAGATTCTTTTTCTGCAATTTAATTGGCAACCGTATTATACCTAATTATATTTTTGTGTTGCCTAGATTTTTTGTGCAATTTTCATGAGAATAGGTAAATATTAACCTATTACTATTTAAATAGAGTTTCTGATCTAGGACACATCCGCAAGTTAAACAGTCACAGTATGCCTTAGCATCGCCGGCAGATAGTAAACACGTCTCATATGTGGTAAAAGCGTAGTCTCGAACACCTAAATAGAACCGTTTCCCCCCCGAAGGGTATAAAACGGATATTTAGGTTTCAGTTGTAGCTTGAACCACAGCTGAAAATCCTTGCCGGTTCTTAGTACTGGCAAACACGGCCGCCGCGCGCTACCTCGGCGTCACTGTCATGGCGGACAAGAAAAGGATCGAAAAAGCGGGCGAACTGCTCGCACGTGTCATTTATTGAACGAGAACGAAATACTGACCGAATATTGAACATAATCTCATATGAGGTTCAAGATAATAATGTATTCTTTGGTTCAAGCTACAGCTGAAATCCAAATATCCGTTTTATACCCTTCGGGGAAAAAACGGTTCTACTATGGCATTCAAATTTCGAACGCCGACGCCCGCCCGCGTGACGCCCCTAGTTTATCTGTGAAGTTGGTAGGTAGTGCTACAGATCAATAAATAGGAACAGAGAGAAATGTTCTAAGGAGCCTGGAAAATTCATATCTATATTAGAAGGGTTGGCAAAAGAGAAAAAAATAAAATTAACAAACTGTTACGAGCTTTAATAGACCGAGCGATTTTATTACCTTATTCTTAGGGCGGTATGCCTTTGAAATACTCAGGTATCTAATACAGTTTGTCACATGAGGTCACCCACTTATAATCTCAACTACTCATCACGGAACATCAATATTAGAACAACAACATTCTAATATTATGATATCGTGTAGGGTGCCTTGCGGTCATAATTTTATGTCGTATGTGTATTTTCCCTAGGGCTATTATTTACAGAGATATATCGATAATAGTAGATTATTAACCAAGGGGATTAAGCAGTGTCTTCTGTCGCGGGTAACGATTTAAATCGCGAGCGTAACGAAGGACTCGAGGTTTACTCCCGAGCGTAGCGAGGGTGTTAATAAGACGAGTCCTGAGTGTAGTGAGGGATTTAAGTTCACCCAAGACTAAGACACCTTTATCACCGAGGAAAATACGCTACTTTTCGTACCATTTGCGAAAAAATTAACACAAAAATAATATGATATAAGCCTTTATTAAAAATAATGACAATTAAAAGTAAAAGTTAACATTCGAAACATTGGTCCAATTATTGATAGAGAGAGTTACATTTTTGTTTGGTACATTTATTGTTGATGAGTTGATTTGAGTATTCTTCCACATTTTGAGTCGTAAAAATTTTAGACTTCTTTGCGCAATGCCCTTCTGATTTTATCCTATAAATAATCAAAATAGACAAGAAGTACTGATTCTGAAATTGATAGGCCTTTCGCACTTCTCCACGTTGAAAATTCTTCATAAGTTTTTAAATATTTTTCCTTGGATTTTGTTGGAAGCAAATTATTTATAATTGCGGCAGCATTTACACTGATGGAAATCGACAATTCACTGTCACTGTCGCTTTGATTTAACATCGTAACGTATTTTTTAGAACATTAACTTATTTAAAAAAAATAATTAAAATAAACTTAACGTTTATGTATTTGAAGAAAACAAAAACGCGGTAAATTCCTAGACTAATATTTTTTGTCGGAAAAACAAAGGCATCAAGCTCATACGGCCTCGTCGGTTTTCGTAATTTTATTTAATAATCATAACTGCATAATAAATGTGTATTCCTTTTGCAAAAAGATGTATAATGCTTTATATGTATACAAACTCAATGGTGTAAACACAGATGTAGTTCAGTATAAATTTCGGTAAGTATTCCAAATTTAAATCACATTCTCCCCCTAGAGGATGAATGAAATTCAGTACAATTTTCTTTCCCTGTTTTTAACAGATTAAAAATGACTATTGTTATGTTCGCTTTTTGTGGCATATAATGTCACTTTTTTGAGCAAGTGGTACGAAAAAAACATTGTTTTAACGAAAGTAAACGATTCGGAAACCAAACAGCAAAATTTTTGTAGGATAATAAATAATACTAATAACAATTACCTAACTAAATAACACTGTTTGTGCTACCTACTTAAACATTTTAAACAGGTGTACCTAGTCTGGTATTCATTTACTTACCTAGTAGACTCATTGGGATAGTTAAAATATGAAATGTCTTTTCTGTTTCTATTATTATTCATACAAACAGTACACCATTTTGAAAGTCCAAAACGTATACTTAAAGACTTTAATAACTATTTCTAGTTTATTCCACATAAAACAATAAGGTAAGGCCCTCCTTTTGGGCACTGGCCGAACGAGCGTAAACCGGTTTTATCCAGTGGCCGCGCGTACGCGACAAAGCGGCCAGTGCTCACTCACACATGCGCAATATGCTTGTAGTAGGTTACCTACGAGGGCGTGGTTCTATGAACCTTTGTCTCTGGTTCTTCCTCTGTGGTAGTACTGAAGCTCAACAAGTGCAGAGCAATAAGCAATGCCACAATGCCGGTCGAACATGCGGTTCCTAAACACATCAAAGAGAGCTTATGATATGTGTGTAAATAAACTATTGTATGTAACTGTACTATAATTAGGTATTATGTATCAGTCACTGACTGATACCTGATACATAATGGATGAGTTTTAATACCCTCCATTATGTATCAGTCACTGACTTCACAGACAAACTAGGGGCGGCAAGCAGGCGGGCGTCGGCGTTCAAAATTTAAAAGTCGTAATATGTCGAATAATTTAAACATTATAGTCATAATGTATCAATATTCAGATAAGAAATTAGTTTTTACCAAGTAGTATATCATTGCTGGTCTATGATATGTATTGGTTTATGAGACGTGTGTACATAAACTGCTATTATGAATCTTTCGAATTAGTATTTATATGTTAGAATTAAATAAATACTGTACATTAATTATTAATTCGCCATTATTTATAGAATCTTAGGCAATGTAGCTTCGTTAAACCATTGCAAAGTATTCATAACTCACGAAAAAAGTCTTGACCTATACATTGTCATAGTCATTTGGAGTCGCACCCAATTATACATTCAGTACATTTCGCAATCTTCTCCATTGTGGTTCTGAAAATAAAATACAAAAGTATCTAATGAAATAGATAAGTAATAATAACAGAGATTAAATTACCCAAAAAACACATCGTTAACTGAGCCAAATCTGACGTACGGCACACTTTTGAGCAGCAAACGTCTACACCGAGATGTACTCTCTTCTGAGTATTAATTGTAATAATTAAGGAATAAGTGTACAACGGGGAATAAACATACCAGAATATTTGGGAATGAAGACGAACAACTGTCGCATTAACACAAATGCCACGACGACAGTGTAGCCAGCCGCGTAGATACACGTGGCGAACGTCAGGGCCGTGCTGGAAAACAACATAATACCAGTGACGTAAGACGGCTGGAAAATGGAAACCTCAGCTCAATTAAAGTACCGCTCATGTGCCGGCAAGGACGCGTTGTCAGAAAGGCCGCTTTGTATTGTAGCCCTCTTGTGGAACACCTGCAGGAAATCGAAGTTTCCTGACCTCCTGACTGATAAGGGGGCGTCCATTAATTACGTGAGGAGTTTAGGGGGGGAGGGTTCGAGCCGAATCTTACCTAAGGGAGAGGGGGGTCTTGCCAAATATCACGTATCCGGTCGGAAAGTCGTCGAAAATGCCTCAAGCAATTAATGGACGTTCCCAAAGTGGATGATACTACTGCCTCGTCAGAAGCACATATACAGGGTTTCTCTAACCACGCTCACTGCCAGCATTATTACTTAACTGGCATGGCTGACATACCTGTCCTTAACCTCACAACGACCACGAACTGTAAAAGCAGTCATTTTTCCATTATAGGATTTGCGAGGCTCAAAATAGCGATGCCTTAAAACGGGATTCGGTCGTGGACAGGCAAGCAAGAGGTAAGAACAGAACTACAGCACAGCACTTCACAATCCTGCCTGTCACAAGATCTGAGGAACTCTGTGGCATGCCTTGACCAGCCCTAGCGCCGATTACGGCGTGTCATTAGACTAGCCCAGGTGCACCGATATCTTGGCCGGGTAGCAGACAAAGTGGTACCTAATGACAATTTTTATACTTACTCAAAATCGTCATACACCATACTGCAGTCATTTGGGACCATGAAAGTACCATATATCGTGAATATTTCACAAACGGTCGTGAGACCAATGTTCGTACTAAATAGTAGAGTGATAAACGCAAAGAAGTGAGCTGCCACAAAATATGGGTAGTTCGGTCTGAATATACAGCAGTTCCACCTGAAATGTGAGACAGGTTGTGTTTCAATTTTCAAATACATTACGATACAATACAATATCAATAGTCTCCTTTTCCTGATACCCCCTTTTTCCTTTCTTTTAATGGTATCGTATCCGAAGGGTGCTAAACGCGACCCTATTACTAAGCCTCCGCTGTCCGTTCGTCCGTCAGCAGGAGGCTGTATCTCATAAACCGTAATAGGTAGAGAGATGAAATTTTCACAGAATGTGTATTTCTGTTGCCGCTACAGCAAAAAATAATGAACTAAACGAGATTTTATAAATTATAACAAACCATTAAATAACATGATTCAAATATAATCGTATATTTCGCGGCTTATCATGGATGAGGAAGCGCAGTTGCTTTTTATATCGGTTTCCCAATGTTAGGGTTCTGGGTTCGAATCCACGTTGGGGCATAATATTATTCTCTTTTTTATTTCTTGATTTATTATTTTTAGTGGTTTAGTTTTCATGTACGATATGGTATGAAACATTTCATGTGCGAGTCTGACCCGCACTTGACCGTTATCTTTTCTGGAGTGATAATACATATCTAGTCTCGGAGTCCAGTCAGTTGGCAAAGGCCTAGTTTTCCTTTATTTCCATCTATTTAGATCAATGTTTATTTCTTATCTAATTGCAATCTGTTGTGATTTTGAGTTTATCTCGTATGCCATATATTGTTATTCCTTCACTAGCCGTAGCCATTTCACCAAATTTTTAATGTATTGTATGATGTAGAGAAGACTCATTAAAAAATCTTACCATATTGAGTGGAAGTATCTCTCATTTACTTCTATCTGGCAGATGTGACAGTATTTTGAATCTGATGTTAGCATGGGGCTGAAAAAAAAGGAAACAAGTACTTACCTCGATTATTTTACCAGTAGATAAATGAATTTTAATATATTTGTGGTAGACAATCAAGTTTGCTCAGTCCAGGATATGTTGGGTAAGGTATCTACCAGTACAAAAAGAACTTAGAACTCCTCGAACATCCAGGCCTCTTACTCTAGTTAGGATCCTAGGAGGCTACTACGGGAGCAGTAGGAGGTAGAGCAGTACAGCCCCCTGATGAAGAAGAAGAAGCAGAAGCCTCATTTCTGCAAATGACGCTTACCTATATTCTTTCCCTCTTGCCATCCCTAATTCGACATCAGCTACATATTTCATCTTATAAAAGAAATAGAGTGTGCATGCCATAAGAATGAGAACTATAAGGTTCTCTACTACCGTTACGGTCAGAGTGCCCACCACTTCAATCATGTACAGAATGAGGAGATATGCCCATGATGATACCGTCCAGTAGAAGAAAAATGGAGATCTGAAATTAAGAAAGAATTACATTTATAAGAATTATATAAATAAAATTGATTCAAAATACTGCTGGAATTTAAATATGTACAAATAAAAGATAATCACTAATTACCTACGTAACTTAATGGGTCAGTGGGAAGGAATGGGTGTGCAGGACTTTGATGAACAAAAATGTTGATGATCTTTAATATTTATTATTTATTCTTAATTGGTTGGGTTGGTCTCGCATCTTATTAAAATAAAAATACTAGACAAAAAAACAATTTAGCGACAATAACCAATATAATCCAAAATATACGCAATCAAATTTCAGTAGTTCAATTCAGTTCAGTAAAGACCTGTCAGTAGTGTGCGAAAGTGCAACTGGTGCGACATGCACTTTCATTATTTTTGCTTCTCGGGACATTGCATGCAGAGCTTTTGAGGGAAAGAGAATTCATAGTATTGTAGTCATTTAAAATACTAATTAGCTTTTGAATGCATCAGCAGATGAACTAATGTACCAATTAAAGTACTCCTTTTATTTTATGTTAATACCTTGGACACTTGGACACCTTGAACACTATTTACACACATTGATCCAGCCCCAAACTAGGATTCCCTGTATCTTGGGTACTAGGCAACAATATACATAATTATATAGATAAATATTATACTTAGATAGATAAACAACCATGACTAGGGTACAGACAACCGTTCTCATCAAACAAATATTTGCCCCTACCGGGACTCGAACCCGGAACCCTTGGCTCTGTAGGCATTGTCACTGCCGACTCGGCCATTCGGATTGTCAATTACAAATAAATCGGCGTAAGGCTTCCAAATATCATATGTTTTCTAGTATTGTACCGGTGTGCAAGACAATGAAATTTTTGGTAGAAATTAAATGATCTTTTTTCTATGTCAAACCTTTGTTTGGCATAGAAAAAAGGGCACATCATTTAAAGTTGTTAACTTACAAACTGGTAGAAGTTTGTTTGTTACACATTGTTACAGTTTGTTTATTTACAAACTCGTTGAAGTTTGATGTTTGATACAAGGCGCTCTTTCCCTACAAAAAAATAAGTCCTGCACACCTTTGCTTCATGCTATTGACCACAACTGTGTTCCTGCAACCTCGCATGGGAATTGGAGTGATGCCATGATTTGTTAATGAATGAATCACACACGAAAAGATATGACTCCAAACAATACCTGTTCTTTTGTTGGGGCCTAGAGTATACATAGAGGACAGCCATTCCCGTGGCCACCATCACTACGATTGTGGTGATACTTGATATGGACGCGAGAAGCAAAAGTAATGGTAACAGGATGAATGGTAACACTGCGTCTCGGTCTATTTTCTTTGCACTCGATTTACTAAAACAGCAGCATAAAGCATCTTGTATGGAAAAAGTTGTCGACGTCATGGTTTGTCGTGTACGAAAAATCACAATATATAAAAACCGCTAATACATGTTGACATTAAACATGGTTAAACATGTTTCTTTCATTTTGACTTAATTTTTGTAAACTTTCACTTCACTGTGTTGTGTTGTAGGCACAGGCTAAGGATGGGGGGGTGGCTTGCCTGCCTAGCTGTCATTATTTTGACATTTCCAGCAAACCAACAGTTTTACCATCCAACGTTGGAAAACCAACAATGTTAAAGTATGAAACGCTACTTGATGTTGGGAATTCTTCGTACAGTCCCCCAACTAAAGACATTTCATCGTACGCAATGAGGCATCTAAGCTACAAAACCATTTCTTCTTGCGGCATTACCATTGTAGCTCTAGCATGCTGCACTTGATGGCATCACACCACACGTGTCGTTTTCAAAGAAAAGAATACCACTGATCGCCGATCAGTGGTATTCTTTTCTTTGAAAACCAAGTGATCCGATCGATCAGTGATCGGAATTGCACCGCCCACACCACGGCCGCCCCGTCGCCCCGCATGCCTATAAATCCCTTCACCGTTAAGTTGGCTGTAGCGCAGAGTTGTCAACAATCACGAAAAAAATGGGCAAATGCAATATCCGGTTGCCAGATACACATTACAATTTCATACTTTCATAACCAGTCAGGCTATGGCCCCGGCCGAGGAAAAGACCGTATGGCGATGCAGGTTCCGATTGCATTCATTAATGTGCTGTGTAACGCATGTGCCAAAGCATCCGTGCTTCGATCAGACTCCCCAGCTATCCCACTCGAGTTCGATCGATCAAAATCGGTCCTAGGTAGACATCTCTATTGCTGTAAAACAAATCTTCTATTTATTTGACGACCCGAATGGCCGAGTCGGCAGTGACCCTGTCTACGAAGCCAAAGGTCCCGGGTTCGAGTCCCGGTGGGGGCAAATATTTGTTGGACGAGAACCGATGTTTGTACCCTAGTCATGGTTATTTATCTATCTAAGTATAATATTTATCTATATAAGTATGTGTATCGTTGTCTAGTACCTAAGATACAGGGAATCCTAGTTTGGGGCTAGATCAATGTGTGTCAATAGTGTCCAAGGTATTATTATTATTATTATATTTTTATGAATTTTTCATTTCACTCTTGTAATAAAGAGGTTCTGATACACGGGCTTACGCCAAGTGCTTATTACTAAAGATCAAGGTCCTTGCCCATGAATTTTCGTATATTGTTATTATTATTATTATTTATTTTATTTTATTTAATTTCTACTGGACAGTTAGTTTTTTTTTACCAATATACGATTACGTAGGATTGAAGGAGGTTTGAAATCATACAAAACCGACACATTTTATTTGTTTATATTCGTAAATATAAATCATTTTCTGCAAGTGAATGAAATATTTACAAAAGGTTTTTCTTTACTTATATCTAACACGTGTACCTATTCATTAAGCAATGCATGTTCATATAATGCCTATCTAATCTATGTTATGAAACTTGTTTCAAAAATTAAAAGCATTGCATAGTTTTTTTTGTAATAACTAGTAGTAGCAGTACAAAATAATACCGTGTTATTTGCGGTTGGTAATTTCTACCACTCACGCGGGGGCAGCCCTTTGTTACGCGCCCGTCAGGTTTGAGATATGAATAAATATTAGAGGACAATCTTACTGTAAGAGACTACCGGGATAGTTTTCGGCGCGGGGTCCAATAAAAGTACGACGCGATACAAATCAGCACGAATATATTTATAAATACACAGGGAACTTAACCTAGACACGAATACAGGGGGATTCAAACGAAGCACTACAACACTGTCACTAAGAAAACCTACGAACGTCGCACGCTGAAGCTAGGGGAGTTGAACAGGCTCGCACGGGCAGAGCTTCCAGCAGCGTCGTCGAACTGAACGGAATAAATGACAATAGTCGAAATATAAAGTTGCTGGGCCTACGCACACTACAGTAGTATTACAAAAACTTCACAATCGTTTTCTACTTAATGACTAAGTGCGCAGGCCTGCTCATAAAACTGCAATGCAGCTGTGCCCTCAAAGGCGCCGACACAAACCTCACCTCACAGTATGCCTTTTCGGCAAAAGGAAACAATACTAACACAGAAGATCAACAATAGTGGCGAAATATTTACAATAGAATCTTAATGCTAACAAATATAATGACTACGAGCTAAAGGATAATAAAACTATACAAACTTAAACTGCCGGTGGAGAATTCCAGAAAGTGTATTCGGCGACCAGATGTTTCACTACCTAACTCGTAATGACTGTGTTCCTTAACATTCCACCCCCTAGCAAGAGGGTTCCACCGATAGCTACACATGACCGTCGGTAGGTAACACAGCTAGTTTGACAACTGGTCGACGCAGCATCCCTTTACATGTCCTTACATCTACCACTCTCACTTGTCCATCACTACCCGGAAACAGTTTGTCTATTATGCCACGGGGCCACATATTTCGCGGCTGATTGCCGTCCACAATTAACACAACATCACCCACTTTCACTGATGGAGACGCATTCTCCCACTTATGACGACGCTGAAGCGTCGGCAGGTACTCGCGACGCCAGCGGCGCCAGAACATGTCTGCCAGTGCGTTTGCTTTCTTCCATAGGCGCCGCGAATCGACGTCTCCGGGGTTACACAGGGCCGGGCGTGTGTCGCCGGTGGCCGTACCCAGCAGTAGGTGGTTCGGTGTGAGCACCACAGGCTCCTCGTGGTCTGTTGTGGTGTAGGAAAGGGGCCGGCTGTTAATAACCAGCTCGGCTTCCAGTAGAAGAGTGTGCAGCACCTCCTCGCGCGGGGCTCGTTCCTTCAGAGCCACCCGCAGCGCATTCTTCACGGAGCGCACCAGGCGTTCCCAGCAGCCACCCATATGTGGGGCGGCCGGAGGGTTGAAACGCCACTCAATCCCTTTGGCGATAGCTTCGTCACGCACACGCTCATGTTCCATCTTCTTTAGCGCGGCGCGCAGCTCGCGGGTGGCACCGACAAAGTTCGTACCTCAGGATCATTGCAGGTTGCCCACGGCGCGCTATTAAGCGCCGCAAGGCCAGGATAGCGGAATCGGCACTCAATGATGCAGCCAACTCCAAATGTACGGCGCGAGTAGCTAGGCAGGTGAACAATAAACCCCACCGCTTTTCTCGACGCCTTCCGATGCTCACTTCAATAGGGCCGAAATAATCGTCTCCGCAGTTTATGAACGCACGACGTGTGCTAGTGAGCCGAACAGACGGCAAATCTCCCATCTTCGGACAGGTCGGGCATGCCTTTTGCACGCTGCAGTATTGGCAGCGCGCAACGACAGCTTTAACCGTCAATCGCAGCCGCGTTATCCAATATCTCTCTCGCAGCAAGTTGTCTCGTCGGCGGGATTATCTTTCGAAGAAACCCAGCGCCAGTCGCTTCGTCGTGACAGACTATCTATTTCAGCTAGGCGATGTGACACAAACTTTTGGTAATCTCTCGCATCGGAGTTTATCCAATTCAAAACGGTTTTCGAGTCAGTCCATAGATATTCACGTGCTATGGAGATGTGAATTTCCTTTTTCACCGTCTGCGCCAATCTACATGACAGTACCGCAGCCTGCAGCTCTAACCGCGGGATAGAAACTACTTTTAACGGCGTCACGCGTGCCTTTCCCAGTACCATACTGCAAACGCGTTGGCCTTGGCTGTTCTGCCCAACTAAATACGCGACAGCCGCGTATGCCTTGTCGCTGGCATCTCCAAATATGTGGAGCTCGACGTTGTCATTTGGTTGGATGTCATACCACCTGGGTATGACTAAATTTGATAGCAATTTTAAGTTACGCAGCCAACCAAACCACATGTCAGCCTCGCCCTCCAGTATTTGTTCGTCCCATGCTACCCCGGAACCCCATATGCGTTGCATTATGATACGGGACTGAATCACACAGGGATAAATGAGACCAAGTGGATCAAAAATACTCATTATAAATCGAAGGAATTCCCTCTTACTGGGCCTGACTTTACTTTCCACTATAGGTGCTGGCAACTTTTTGAATGATAAGTCGAATTTAAAGTTGTCACTTTCCGGGCACCATATCATGCCTAATGTTCGCTCATCTCCGTTAGGCAACCTATCTAGCGTGACTTTGTTTGGGACGCCGGCTGCAACGGGGTGTTCCTCGGAGACGGCGTCTTCCACCATCACTCGGAAGCGGCGATTCTTCAGGAAGGAGGCGATGATCTGGACCAGTCTTCTTGGGGCTGGAGTCGTCGACAATTTGTACAGCAACCCCTCGTGCCATACTCTGTCAAACGCCTTCTCCATGTCCAGGAGTACTGCGACAGTGTATTCCTTCTTACGGAATAAATGACAATAGTCGAAATATAAAGTTGCTGGGCCTACGCACACTACAGTAGTATTACAAAAACTTCACAATCGTTTTCTACTTAATGACTAAGTGCGCAGGCCTGCTCATAAAACTGCAATGCAGCTGTGCCCTCAAAGGCGCCGACACAAACCTCACCTCACAGTATGCCTTTTCGGCAAAAGGAAACAATACTAACACAGAAGATCAACAATAGTGGCGAAATATTTACAATAGAATCTTAATGCTAACAAATATAATGACTACGAGCTAAAGGATAATAAAACTATACAAACTTAAACTGCCGGTGGAGAATTCCAGAAAGTGTATTCGGCGACCAGATGTTTCACTACCTAACTCGTAATGACTGTGTTCCTTAACACTTACACAAATCGAACTAGGCTAGGGTTGCCATAAGTGTGAGGACTCAGACCGGGACATTTCAAGAAAAACTAGTAAAGGTAGAAAAAACGGAACTTTTATTACAACAATAGGTAACTTTAAAGGTTTAGTCCTTGCCTAAACACAGAACAACTTTTAACACAGCCATTCAATGCCAATTCAATAGTTCTGATAATTTTACAAAATATTGATAAAAAAAAATATTTTTACGAAATCAACATTAACTAAAGTAAGTTCCTATCTGTCAACATTTTTTTAATTAGCACACTATGTAATCAACATCATCTCAATCATTTTTGTCTTATTCTTATTACAAAATATAATAAATTAATCAACAAATATAAAATCCAGCGGTAAGGAAGTTTCTTAACCTAATTGTTGCCGCTTTTCTGGGCCCATTCATACTTGTCAGATGTTCCCGCTTTACGGAGCAATTCTTTTTGGGACTTCACGTATTTGTAGAACTCAATGCATGTCATCTTGTAGTTGTATATGCACTGAATTATACTCTCAACTGTCCTTGTGTTTCCTGTGGTTCCTCTCTTTAGTCCACTGCGAGGTTATCAATGAAAATACCCGCTCCACATGTGCATTATGGCCAGGGATTGCAAAGAGATATTGACATACTTTGAGTAAATTAGTTTTTCTTTCTATTTCCTCTGTCATTTGAAAAAAATAATTCCATCTATCTTGTACGTTTTTACATTTCCATTCATCAGACATTTCAGTTTGTAGGAACGATTGTTAGTACATAAATTCCTCATACTTTGAATCACTAATTTGTATAGATTTCTCGCTTAAATAACTTGTAATTTCTTCAATTTGTTGCCACTGTGGAATCTCGTTCAACATCATCCAATCAAAAATCTCGAATTTTTTCATAGGATCAGACCACTGTTCGAGATATTCAATAGCAGCGTGGAAATAATCACTTGTGTCTTTGTCAAATGTTTCTGTTTGCTGTGCATCAAGAGTACCTTCATTCTTGAGTTTCGTGTATAATTGTTTTGTTTGATTACCCAAGTAGCTATTTATTGACCGGTCGTTCAGTCGTTTCGTTGTATCATTTAAAACACTTTTTACTTCAATAACAGTAATCACTGATTTTTCTATCCTTTTAATTTGCTTCTCAATTAAATATGATTGACTGTGCACAAAAAGAGTGTACAATTCAGATATAGGGTTCTCAAAAAAGTCGGTTATTGCTTTCGGGGCTCTTGCTTCAGCTGCGAAAAAATCTTTCAATGGCACCCAAAGCTTTAATATGCGTTCTACAGCTAGAAAAATTGACAGCCATCGTGTTCTCGAGTGTGACAGTATATTATTATATGTTACTTCTGCTAGCTCACAAAATTCCAAACGATGCCAAACGTAAATTCGTGAAACGTGAACGAACAAGTGTCAGCGCTTACGTCGTTCTATCCACGTACGATTAGCCTAGCTAGTTAGAGCGCGTTTATTGGAGGTATATTACTGTTTACCAAGTCCAGCCCTCTATTAAATAACTATAATTTTTAAACCGGGACAATATGCGTATCGGCCGGGACGCCGGGACACCATGCTTCAAACCGGGACATGTCCCGGCGTACCGGGACGTATGGCAACCCTAAACTAGGCCCATCCATAGTAAGCTCGACACGGCTTGTTTTGTGGGTACTAGACGACGATATAATTAATAGAGATAAATACATAGAAAACATCCAAGACTAAGAAACAAATATTCATGCTCATCACACAAATATTTGCCCTTACCGGGATTCGAACCCAGGACCGTCGGCTTCGTAGGCAGGGTCACTACCCGCTAGGCTAAACCGGTCGAGATGGTGGATGACTAAGTTGGTATTAGGTTACCTTTCCTAACCTTGTCTCGTGACAACGCGAAATACGTAAATTATATACAAATGATAACTATGGGTAACTGATAGTATATACGGAACCATCAGGTTCCTGACACACAGGTTACCCTAGTTTAGGAACCAGGGCTACAATAATTTATACTTTTTGTGTTGCAATAAAGAAATGTTTATGTTTATGTTTATTATCAGGAATAGCTAAGAGGCTCAAGTATCTTATAGTAGATTCGGTTGATTTTCTCTCTAACTTTTGGTTAGGTAACATATCGTTCACAAGCTAGCAACGCTGATTTGATTGCTACCAACCTAACGGCGAAAGGAATTTAAAGCTGAAGTGCACTCTACGTGATATTCAAAAGCACTCCATATTAAAGTTATTTTTTTGAGGAAATGTATAGTTTTTGATTTTTTAAGGTCGACACTATGGAACGACCGATCAATTGTCATTGTTATGCTACTGTCTCTGAAAACGTTGCTTCATATATAAAAATTCTCAACCAGTCCTTCATTACGTAGTACATTATATACTCTTTGATTCAATCAAGGCGTGCTCTCGTAGGACATCGCCTTGGGAGATCGTGTGTCACAATGTAACCTCTCAGTTAAATCATGTGCAATGGACGCCGTCGGGGTCGGGGTCAGTCGGGGTCAGTCGTATCATTATATGTAATCTTAGTTTAATCTCAGTTTTCTTTTGCTCATAAGCCGTAGCCTAGGACGGTCGTGTATTTTGTTATCAGCTGTCAACGCGGAGTGCGTAATTTTCGTTTGTCATAGCTGTACAGAGCCCTAGTTTAGTTCCATTTCAAATAAAGTAGTGAAATCATGTAACCAAGTCAGTGTTTTAACTTCATCACTCTTCACCCCATACAACTGTCCTGGCGGATCCGGCGATTTAGCAAGGCAATGTCGATGGCCTAGGGCGGCAGTTGAGGTCAGAATTGACTGCCGGTCAGAGACTGCATCCGAATCCGAACCCTCTGCCAGTCGTAGCGGTTTCCGTTCCACTGGGCAACGGGGGATGAGGACGAGAGAAGGCATCTGAGACTGCGCGACCGCTTATGCACTAAAAATACTCCTGTGTAGATGACTAACTCGACACCAAGCGCGAAGAGTTTAAAGCCCGACATATATATCATTATATTAATGGTGTGCTCACACGCCGCAATGCGCGAAGATCTTCACAAGGAAGCCACATGCGAGCACACAAGCGAGTTTAAAGCTCATGAAGCGGTCGCTGCGACCGAAATCGGTCGGACCACTTATATTATGCTCAGTGCTATTCGTCATGACCTTGGTCTTTGACATGTTCATCCGTATCCCACCTCAAGGCTTCCCACACTGAGATCTTGCAGCATGGCCTGTAGCTCTCCTGCAGAACGAGGAAACAACACTATGTCGTCGGCAGAGCGGAGGTTGGTCAAACTCGCTTCGCCAACTTCAATGCCTTTCTGTTCCCATTCTGCAATCGCCTTTCTTCACCCCTTTCTGAATTGGAAATGAAGGTCCGGAGAGGATTGTAATTTTATTACGGCTATACTATTGCAGTAAATATGTTTGATAATGTCAGAATAAAAGTCATGTTTATGTATATTTTGGGTGTGTAGTGCTTCGAAAGTGGATTTGTGTGTCAAGCTGTCGCACACCTTACTGTAGACTACAAATCCAAGATAGAGGGAAAGACGATACTCTTGGTGATTTTACTAAAATCTGGTTGAGATCTTGTAAGTGTTCGATGGTGGACATGACTTGTCTAAATCCTGCCTGATCAATCTCTTTAACGAAAGCCTTGGAGCTATAGATGTGATACAAGGTTGATTGGTCTGTAATTGCCGATATCTCACTTTTCACCCTTTTTGTGTAGAAGCACAATCTCCGAATGACACATATATTCAGGGAATTTTCCGGTATGTATAATGGCATTAAACAGGTTGGTCACATGTGGAAGTAGTTCTGACCTTTGACTTTTGACCTTCTTAATTTAAGAACTTCTGTAGAAATTCTATCGCAACTTTTATTGTTTTTCAATGAACCTAATGCACAATGAACTTCGTATCCCGTAATAGGTGGTATGCCGGGTGGAAGAGAAAGATCTGATGGTTGTGAATCCGGCATGGGCTAGCCTTTAGAAAGATGGCCGTTTCAGTCGCCTTTCCTGATTTTATATGCTTCATTAGTGGATTCAAAATATGCGAATAATTATAGTTACCTATATATATGTATATAGTTAGATATTTAAATATAAAAATAGTTATTAATGGTCCGCATCTGGCTTGACTGCTCTCTTCTATATACCTAGCCTTGGGTACGGAGAGAGCCCCCCTCCTCTTCATAACCACAACCTCAAAAATGAGGTTATCAAAAGTTATTTTTCTCAAGAACGGTGCTTTACCTTTTAATGGGAGCGGTAACAGGGTGAAGGGGTACACCCCCGATTTTTTTTACCAAAAAATGCACAAAAGGTCAATTTCAAGCTCAAGTCAATGAATCATTTGGTGAGATCAATTTCCACCCTCTTTGGGGCCGTTTGTAAAATAAGGTGTTGCCAATCAAGAGATTCTGGCCAAATGCAAAGTGGATGAGACGAGTGCCCCGTTCGTTGCTGTCACCCAAACCACAGAGGAATAAATAGAAACAGAGAGAAAAGCTCTAAGGAGCCTGCAAAATTCATACCTATATTAGTAGGGTTGGCAAAAGCGAAAAAAAAATACATTAACAAACTGTTACGAGCTTTTATTGACCGAGCGATTTTATTATCTTATTCTTAGGGCGGTTTGCCATTGAAATACTTAGGTATCTATTGAAATACTTCGTCACATGAGGTCACCCACTTATAAACTCAACTACTCGTCATGGAACATATTTGTAGGGTAATAATACTTATAACAATTACCTAACTAAATAACACGGTTTGTGCTACATACTTTAACATTTTAAATAGGTTTACCTAGTCAGGTATTCATTTACTTACCTAGTAGACTCCTTGGGATAATTAAAATATGAAATGTCTTTTCTGTTTCTATTATTATTCATACAAACAGTAGTAAACCATTTTGAAAGTCCAAAACGTACACTTAAACACTTTAACTATTTACAGTTTATTATATTCTATATCTACATCAAACAATTAGATAAGGTAGGTGGCAACAAATAAGACGTGGTTTGTGCAGGCCCTCCGTTTGGGCACTGGCCGAACGAGCGTAAACCGGTTTTATCCAGTGGCGGAGCGTACGCGGCACAGCGGCCAGTGCTCACTAACACATGCGCAGTATGCTTGTAGTAGGTTACCTGCCACGGCGTGGTTCTATGAACCTTTGTCTCTGGTCCTTTCTTCCTCTGTGCCCAAACCGTACGGTTCTAGAATGTGACAGCTGTCATTGTCTTGTATCGGTCCGCCCTTTGCATTCAAATCGCTTACACGACTTTCCACGGTTCTCATCATAGGCTTTGTAAACCATAAATTAAATTTCGATCTCCTCCTGATCTGAATGAGATGATGTCTTGAACTAAGATTAATGTCTTGTCTTTTGCAATCTGGAATTTAAGAACAGCAATTCTTTCAGAGTACCTGTAAATTCCATAATATTATTTGCCCAACGTTTTGTTACTAAAAATCCTACCCCAAATTGTGCCCCTGTTATACCCGAATAAAAGAATATATTTTTCTCCCTTCCTGAAATATCTTCTCCCTCTCTCCTCTGCTAATCCTATTATATCCCAAGAAGTTTTATCTGAGGTACCGTCGTATGGTAAGGCCCACTTTTATTATACTTATATTTTATATACTTATATATAAATTGAAATAAAAGCTTTATTTAACCACTCTCAAGGAAAAAAATATTTACAATGAAAGTTATGATTATTTCAAAATCCAAATAAATGTACTTTTTATAGCTATAACGACGGGAAGTTACTTTCTTGAACGTTTTTAAAAACCAATTTTTTGGGCTTTACTAAAAATGGTGTCGATAATAAGGCCCGTGCCGATTGTAGGTCGTTTGGCGTAAAAGTATGCATTAAAGACCTCAAAGATTGAATAAATATGAACATTGTGATATTGATGAACATTATAACAGGGAGCATAAACTAAAATCATCAATAATATGTTAGAAAAATACGCGTTTCCACTGTGTGGGAAATCAGCCTAGCTTTTGACTTTTTAGGTGTTTTGTGAATAAATATTAGTATTTTATTCAAAAATATTGTTATTCATGCTATAATTGAGTAATTATTGTCAAAGTTTTTTGATTTTTAATTTTCATACATTGGGCCTTATTACACAGATATCGTTAAGAAAGCCCTTAAAAGTTACAAGGCCCTTTAAAATTCAGTACAACTCACAACCGAAAGCATCCGAATTTCCGATCAGTAATTAAAAGTGTATTTACCATCATCATCAAGCACTTTTGTAACACTCAGTAAAACATTGTTAGTTAAATTTAACACTACAGAAACTAGCGGGCTTTATTAGGCTGCAGTAGGGTTGGAAGACCCAGCCGAGTCTTGAATGGCCCGAGCAACAATTTAGTTGGGCTTTCCTAAATGACATGGGCCTTCCAACACAAATTGATCATTTTCGAAATAAATAGACATGAAATCGCACATGTCTATGTAAATATCAAAATAATAATGTTCAAACAATCACTCTAAACCAAAATCTACTTACAAATCGCAGTATAAACAAGTTAAAACATACGTTTTGTGGGCGCACAATTTAGCGTAATCAGTGGCCACGACCGACATCGTCGAATAATCGGGCGTCATTGTCAAGATGGCGGCCCCACGCTGCCCGCTGTTGCGTTTCTGCGTTCCTATTGATCTATTCCATACGTAGGTACTTTGAAGCTCGCGCAAATCAACTGTATAGAAATCGGCTATTTTCTGCGCCTGGGCCTTGCTAACTGGTGGGCCCTATTAGACGACTGTACCTTATATATTAGCTCCGTGGCCCAATGGGTTTCAGGCTTGCTTCTCACACAGGAGATGCAGGTTTGATTGCTGACCATTTACCAATGAGATAATTAATGTATCTTAAGTACATTATACGGACGTTCTAACGATGATGGAAAACATCGTGAGGAAACCTTCATTAATCGATAGCTTCGGCGATGGGCTAGCCCCCTGTTACGCAAAATGGAGTACTAAATAACTGGCTGAAAGTAAGCACAATTGTGCCTCTGCCACCCATTTATAAATAATATAACGTCCATTTTGGCCTTTTTAGGGTTCCGTACCCGAAGGGTTCCAAACGGGACCCTATTACTAAGACTTCGCTGTCCGTCCGTCCGTCCGTCAGTCCCCAGGCTGTATCTCAAGAACCTAGCTAGCTAGAGAGTTGAAATTTTCACAGATTATGTATTTCTGTTGCCGCTATAACAACAAATACTAAAAAACAGGATAAAATAAATATTTAAGGGGGCTCCCATACAACAATACCACATACAAACTTATGGATGCACCTGGTTACGTATATGGAGTGTGAAAGTAACCGCACCAATAACTTTGTAAACAATATTTTGCTGTGTAAAATCCAAACTATTCACTCTACGCCATCGCTTCCATTGAACGGTGGTACGGAACCCTTCGTGCGCAATTTAGACTCGCACTTGACCGGTTTTTTACTCATGGTAAACACGCAACTTCATGAGTTGCGATAATATTGCCAATATATCATAATATTGCAAATTGTCAAATTCTACTTTTCCTTCATAGAAATTTTCAATTTTCATTATTTATTTAAAAAAAAACACTTCAATAAAAAACAACAATCTGTTTAACTTATTATGAATAAAAAGTATGTTATTTAATCTTTTTGTATTTATTTCATATTACACTTATTCTTGTATAGGTACGTAGTACATATAATTAGAGCAAAAAGTTATTCTTTTTCGTAATCCCGCGAATCCCGCGGATCCGCGGGATTGATGACCTCGATCCCGCAGGCTTGCGGGATTAGGACTTTGATGCAGGATTGGATTCCCTACTTATAACCATCTTACTACCCCGAAAAATACCAGTTTACCCCCGGAGGAACCACTATCCAATATTTAACAGTTATGTCATAGTATCATCGTGTTATACCAATTTAGTAGCACCTACCTACGATCGTAGTCCTGGGACTAGGACACACGAATTAACTTTAGACGAACGCTAGAAGGGGTAACATCAGCTCATTTAGGTATCTATCTACCTATTCTGTTGTGTTTAGCTTTAGCATGAAATGTTCATTGTATGGTAGTATAATCGTATTAATAATGTTAGTTAAGATACGTGTGGTAGGACCCAGCAGGAGCTAAGTATAATTATCATCAAACTGCGATGTCATTGCACATTGCCTCGCTCTGTTTGGAGCCAACATTAGTGAAAACAACACAAGCTAACACCTTCATCTTAGTAGAGCAGAGAGTTTGCATACTGTGCGATAATGTACAGGTACTAATTCTGGTGTAGTAAATCACATACTGCATGATATCATATGCAATGCACACCAATTTGCTACACGAACATATACCTACTAGGTCTAACGTTAAACATATGCGCTTCGTCAGTCAACAACAAAGGCGGATTGGCATCGGGGTTTCACTCCCACTTGCGTCCAATGCTCTTCAAGTTTACAAATAGTCTTTTAACAGCAATAGAAGCGCAGCATTGGATAGGTGGCCACTGCAGCTACCGTAAAGAGGGGTCATTTCAATTGAGAATCAGCGGGCATTGCGCGCGCACGCTTGTCATATACCCGCTGTATTTTTTACCTTATCCATCGGAGTCAGTTGTAGCTCGCAATCTAGCAACCAGTATTGATCGTGCACGCCGGTGGTTTGGTCGCTTAGATAATGCGTCACCAGCTTTGCGCGCCCTTTCTTGCAATATCGCGGTTAAAATATCAGTATGTCGTGTAGGCACTGAGCTGAATCGACGAGCAATTACAGAATAGAAGATTAAAGAAGGATTGGAGGAGATTGAAGAAGGATTGGAGACGATTGATTTGAATATCTACAGCCATGTCGAAGGTGAGAGACAGTACCGTAGATTCAGCGGGTAGTTTACAATTGAGATAACCTGGTAAAGAAAATCTGTAACGGAATAAAACGAATTGATGTTTTACGAAATGCAAACATGCATGACTTCAAGCGTAAAACTCGTGATAAGACTTTCATACCAAACGAAATAACAAATTCAACAGCAGAACTTGCTGCCAGTGAAAATGTACTACGCATATGTCGAACTATCTCTCCTGGATAGTATAGGTTTCTTGTAATATCACATCACATGAAAACGCAGATGCACACACATTGATAGATATCTGAACGCTCTGGAAAATACCTTCCTACAAGGATGGTCGTTTTCTGTGTTTGTCTCTGCCACCCCAAACCTTCCAAGAGCGTGACTGCATTATTCCCAACCCGCTAACTTTAATAATAGGCTAAATAAAAATTTAGAACACCCCGATACATTGAAATTTAACTGACTTGTTTCTTTGTTATCAAATTTAAAAAACTTAGCTTAGAAGATTTGCAGGGAAGTCTACTGCCATACTTATAGAGAAAACCGTATCAGAATCTGTCGACCCGTTTGGGCGTGGAGTGGACGGAACAGATAAACAGCCAGACTGCGGCTTCAAATTTATAGCTCCTCTTTTTTGTCGGGTATTAAAAACTCCAGCCAGCCACTCTTCGACATTGCACAGAAAACAGAATTGTAAATATTTTTATTGCAAAAATGTACCGGTGTGGAATGATGAACTCACGATTCGTTCATTGGTCAGTTTAGAGATGCTGTAAGCTGACGTCATATTCTGTGGACTTCTTATACATTGGTCATTCGGTTCACGGCCGGAGCTGTCTGGTAGTTATCTAGATGAGATGTTTCATCTTCTAATGTCGTCAAGTGGTCAAAAATGCGTCGTGAGTTGGTATGGTGGAGGTAAGGGTTGCACGGCGTGCTTGGCCTGTATATGAGGAGGCCTATACTCAGCAGTGGGTTCCCTGACAGGCTGATGATGATGAGAAGATATGTACAGTACAGTTCATGCCGACATTGCTAAATGGTCAAAATATGACTTTCGAAAAGAAAGACGAAGCAGTATAGGGAAAAGACTCCCCGGACTACCTACCCTAGCTAAGAGCTTATACAGGGAGTCCCGTAAATAATGGTCCAATGCAGGGGACGACAGCTCCGCCAATTTCCTAAAAAAAACATCCAAAAGGAGTCCAAAATATATTATTTCCCCAGATTTTCCATTCTACCTACCGTAGTACATCATGTTTTTAAGGCGATGATGGAATAAAAATGCGCTGTCGAGTGGAAGTGAGATGCAATAATTACTCGCGAATAAGAAAAAGCGGGATGCCAATAATGCACTCGCGACTAATCTGAAACAACGTAAGCGCCAAAACGTAAAAAAAATTATAAAAAATAAACTATTTCAGGGAATTAACTTTCAAATTGAAAATCGTTAGAAATAACAATTGTTCATACATTGCAATTATCACACAGTCATATTCACTTACTGCTGCGGTGTAATAGGATAAAACCATAAAAAAAGGTTGACTTTGTATTTATTTTCTATCGAGAAAATTTTATCCAAACATGTTTTCCAATTAAGAATCTCTAGATTATATAGTCAAATTACATATACCAGAAATTAATTACGATTTGCCCAGTATTTCCTGAAAAACACATGAAAACAGCACCCCATATTTATTTAATCAGCGTCTTAATGATGTCCCTGCAAATGATAACATTTCCAGGATATATTTTTTGTAAAATAAAATAAACCAATGTATCCAGATAACAGTTTTGTGACTAACTTTAATTAAATAGAAATATTATTTTTGCCGGATTCAGATGACAGGAATAAAAAAAATCCTCTGGAAAAAAGTATGAATAGAATAAGACCATTATTTTGAAAATTTTAACACTCAATCAGTTTTGTAAATTGGTATATAACTTGAGCCTAGACTTTGTCGTTACAAAGTTATTGCTATTAATTTGAAAATGGATGTTCATTTAAAATAATAAAATAAAAAGTAAAATGTGCGTTAAACGTATTGTAGTGTCTAAAATTTGTGCCTAAGATCCTGAATTACTAAAAAATACACCATTCTTAGGGTTGCGTACCCGAATGGTGCCAAACGGAATCCTATTACTGAGCCTCCGCTGTCTGTCAGTCACCGGGCTGTATGAACCGTGATAGGAAGAGAGTTGACATTTCACAGAATGTGTATTTTTGTTGCCGCATCCATTATTATGCATGCGGAAAAATGTCGCGTTTACGATGATATTTGAATCTTGATTATTTGGTATTTCGTAGGAGGTGTTATAATATAACACGTCTCTTGTATGGAGGGGGGGTCCTTCAATTTATAAAATCTTGTGTAGTGAACTATTGGTTGCTGCAGCGGCAGCAGACATATATATTCTGAAAAAAATTAAACTCTACCTATAACGGTTCATGAGATTCAGTCCGGTAATGGACAGACAGCGGAGGCCTAGTAATAGGGTCCCGTTTGGTACCCTTCGGGTACGGAACCCTAGATATGGTGTTTTTATTAGTGAGTCAGGCTCTTAGGAAGACATTTCCGACACTAAAATATGTTTAACGCACATTTTACTTATTACTTTATCATTTTATATTAGCGCTCATTTTCAGATTCAAAGCAATAACTGTGTAACAACAAACTAGGCGCTGGTTTAATACTAATTCACAAAGCTGTTTAAGTGAAAAAGTATTTAAAATAATGGTCCAGTTCAAAATCATACATTTTTGTTTCATTGAAATTTATTTCATCTATAAGTTAGTTTAAAAAGCCATTATTGAAGTTAAAAGTTAGTAACAAAAATGTTATTGTTGTTTTATTTTTCATTTTTTTTTAATTATTTTTAGAAAATTAGGTAAACTATCTACCCCTTAACGTTCGACCATTATTTACGGGACACCCTGTACAGTATAGCGTAGGTCTAGAAAAAAATACTAGGGTCTAAGAGTAAATATCGTAGTACTTACAAGTCGTACATACTTATGTCACATATTGTTCTGTTAGCATACCAAGACGACATCATTGTTCTTTGTAAACTAGACTAGCATGTAGCCACACTCCAGTTGATGCAGAATTCTAGATCAACATGTAGGTAGGTAATGTGTTTTTTACGCTACTATTCTCATTACCTACATCGTTATCTATCGGTCACACACATGAATGACTGAGATATGATTGAAATCAAAGAAAAACCGTATCAAGACAAACAAACAGCGCCACGAACGTGCGCCTTCCTCACAAGGGTAGGCAGAGGCGCGCAATTATATAGGCATAACACCTATTCTATGCTGTATTTGGCGTCATAGGTACTAGTCCATCGCCGTCGCATCGGGGATGTTGTGAAGGTGTATATTCAAATCATAATACACTTATCTCAAATGCGGGTGAATATTTTAAAATACGACACGGTGTCTTATTTGAAAATAAGATATTGTGTCTTATTTGGATAGAGCTCTAAAATAAAAATAAATTGGAACTATAGTGTAAATAAAACTACTTATGTGCAATTTACTGTCATAACTTTCTTTCCATGAAATAAGTAGACAAGAACCTTGGTACAACGTGATCTATTTCTAATTTATTTATTTAGTCAACACATTAGTGTAGCTACGTCGACAGCTTTGGTTTTTGTCTGTCGGTACTATAAACGAATAACGATTAGCGATACTTTTTGTTCGATAATCTCCTCTATTTTGATTAGTCTTAGGAACTTGTAAAAGTTAGTACCTAGTCCCAAATTGTGGCCGATTTGTTTTGCAACAGTGCGCCTATCAATTGTGTTGTAAGCTTGTAAACCTTGTAAACTAGAGCCTAAAATAAAACGATACCGGATTTTCTACACGCAACTATACTTGTTGTTTATGAAAATGCGGTTCCTGTCTGACGGATTTAGTACATTGTTGTAGAGGTTGGAAAGTGAGCAATAGATGCACGAGTCCTTCTATTCCAATTTTGGCCGAGACATAACTAGTTCTTTTCATGACTACTGCGATGAAATAAAATTAATTAAACAGAAAAATTTTTTTAGGTAAATTATGTCGGGAACGGAGTTCGCCCTCAGACGAACGAAACTCTTTGGTCCGCCATTTACCGCAACTGACAGCACAAGTCAGGTACGGTTTTACCGACGCGACGGCATGACGCACGCTATGTCGATACAAACCGACACGGCATTAAGTGCCGTCTGTTGACATGTGGCAGAACGATAGCAAACAAGCCAACAATGATTTTTCTGGCCTGTTCCAAAAGGCTAGAAATGTTTTGTTGTCCTGATTAACTATTCCTTGGTTTACGGCCCCATTGCTGACCTTCGGCATATTTTCGAGCAGTGGAGTGAAAATGGGTTTTCTCTACGACTACATTAAAATTTATTTTATTATACGTTGAACTGTATACATTTCATAATTTGAGAAACGCATTCAGTATATTTACGACTAGATGTGGGTGCAACTGGGTCTTGACACCCCGTGTGGGAAAAGCCGTGACGCTGTATCGGTATACAGTATGTATTGAGCGTGTTGCCCACTGTACCGTAATTACTAAAGTAAATAAACGATTTTCACATGGGAGTGACAATCCGTCACGATTTTCTCATGTCATCAATGAACACACCTCGCCCGGCTAACGCCTCTTCTCTGTAAATTATTACAAAAGTGAAACTAAGTGAATATTTCCCGCTTTTACCTCATGAGATGGCAAAGGGCTTTGTATGGGTTCTGAAACTTGCCTCGTAGCTTTTATTAATTATTATTATTAGAACAAAATAATTAAACGCGTGCACACGATTTTAAATAAATACATATCTATATGTACTTTGTGTTGCATTTATTTTTCAAAATTTAGGATGTTGTGTTACTGATCATCTATTTACCCGACTGATGCGAAGCTGCAAGAGGAGGGTTATGTTTTTGGCTTGTACGTGTATATGTTAGTCTGTTCCTGTGTCCCCTCGCAACTATTCAACGGCTCAACCGATTTTGATAAATGATCGAAAAACGAATCTAATGACGTATTCATTAGATACGTCTTGATGGCGCGACTATCACCAACACCAAGCACATACAATTAAAAAAAATAAGGATTTCATACCCTCGAGTGGCATATCAGAATAAAGGTCTTTAAAAAGCGAGTACGGAAATATTTACTAATCTTTCAGAAGCTATGAATAATACACCTTGGTTTTAAACTAAGGATTTACATATTTTTCGTAATGTTGTACCATAAAACAGGAAATAAATGACGTAATAAAAAAAATACAAAAATCCAACTGCGCTGTCTGCACTGCACTATAACAATTTTATCGAATTTCAATAATTAAATATTATATCTGCTTGTTTCGTGCCGTTAAGTGTACCTCAGTCTGTTTTTTAGTGTTTATATTTTTTATAATTCTTGATTTGATTCACGACGCTTCACGAATTATGAACGGTGGCCTTGAAGTAGTAGTCACTTTTCAATAGTTGTACATAAGCGCAGTTATACCCGCCCGCCAACGTCGCCCAGCGCTCTTAATTCGTTGCGCGACCTATATCTTAGGGACCAATATACAATAATTTGCTATTGCAATAATGTAGTATCTTCTATTTACTCCCTAATAGGTAATATTCGTGATAGGTACATTACGTGTAATCTTTTATCAAACAGGTGATGTGATGATAAGACGTTATCTCTTAAATGCATCACTGTAAAGCGATTCAACTATTAAAAGTCCATTAAATCTTTAAACTTAGTCCTTTAAACGAGGTATGTACACCTAGGCGAGTACCTTGTTTTCATACTGATCTGAAGGTCTACAATGAAATTCGGTATTAGTCCAACGACCACCAAAATATTTTTTTTCCTACCCAAAATGGCTAAATGACCATCAGGGCAAAATGCTGCGGTAGCTTAGGTGAAGGGTGAGCGAAGCAAAGCCCCCTTTATCCTTCGTATTAGGTTGAACATGTAAGAACAACAAAAAATACTTAAACATAAACTTAAGTACACAAAACATAAAAAGAAGTTTGGTGATCGATCATTTATCCAAACACAATTTGGTGGACATCCATCCATTTTGGCAGTCATTTCGAATTTATTGGTAGTAAATTTTCGAATTTTTTGGTAATCGTTTAAACACAAGCCTATATATTTAATACAACAAAATTTATGTTTGACTGTTTATAAACGAATCTACCTCCAAAAGTAAAAAGGAATACCATTCAAACAAATAAGTATCAGTTATTATAAAGTTTTCCTAAATCACAGTAATAATCTATACCTGTATAGTCTTTTGTGCATTTCTGCAATCTATATATCTATCTATCCAGCCTCCTGCACCCAGTGGGTAAAGGCATTCTCTTCATCAAGCCATTTATTGTGGCCCTGGGCCAGCCTGATCCACTGTTGGCCGGCAGTTTGGCGATGTCATCCGACCATCGGGCGGGTGGTCTGCCTCTCGGTGTTCGCGCGTCCCTTGGCCACCATTGCGTCAACGCGTTGGCCCAACTGCCGTCGTCCCTCCTAGCAAGAAATAGGGAAACGAAGAGCAACGCTCCACTGCAGCCTGCGGGCACGGATTCCATATCCGAGCCATGAGGACTGTGGAATGTGTTTCCCTATGTGCTTTCCTGTTGCTTTTATTTAAGATGCTGTGTTTCTTAGATAAAAATGCTCCTTATGGGTAAGCCTCTCGTTCGGTTTAGAAAAATTCAAGGATTTTTTTTGTGGTGCGATTCCCGGTTAACACAGACGATTAAAAAAATGTTTGAATGCGGTTTAAATTGTAAAAAAACCTTCATTCAGTAAAATGTTCAAGGTATTTTCCCTCCATATAGCATAGCGGGACATTCTGTACATTACTCGTATTACAGTGATTGTACGCGCAGGTCTTCCCCCGATCAACCATCACTCTTCATGGTTAGCTGAAATAAATTTATTGTTAGAGTTAAACTCGCCTTTGTACATGTATTTTCTATTTTAAGTTATCTGCCTGTCTGTTTCGTGTAGTGCAATAAAACATTGCGAAAGTTATACGACCATGTGCTACGACTGTGTGCATGGTAGAGCGGCGCGGAATTGAAATGAATTTCGCAAGTTTTTCCAATACCAATAAAACACTAATTTCGCGGAAGGCAATTCGCAGTCGCAGCAGCGTGCAAAAGTTGGTTTATTTAACTGTAGAAAAACTTGAACTGAAAAAACAATACACATCACGTTCCTAGGTACCGACAGCTCTTCTCTGGTTGCCATAGGTTCTATTTGAAAATCTATGTATATTTGTCGTGACGCTTCACGAAAAAATGGTTATTAAAGGCCATCGTAAAACCTCTCTATATAGGTACACATAGTTAGAAATTCAATGTGGCTGGGTGTGAATGATGAGCTTTGTCTAGTTTTTTAAATGGAAGCGTGTTATCAGAGTTGCGCCGCCGCCGCGCCGCCGCCGCCGGTGTAAGTAAACTGAGTTCATAACATAGGAAGTTTCATGTGTGAACAGGGAATAGAAAGCTGCAAATTCCACTCGCCGCAATCTTCAAAAGACATTACAAAATACTTACCCACACTCATACTGCGTACATTCAACTGCACGTTTTTATCGTGTGTTTTTTCCTAATATTTTTACTTTACCCGAGAAATGGACTATATATAAGGTACAAATTCCTATTATAGGTATACTTTTCCACAAGCTATACTATGCCAGTGTCGTCGGCCGCAAACAGACGCAAGGCAACAAAAAAGTGATCGAATAACCACCTACCGAAAAACATAAAATCTGTATTGGAAAAATCTTAGGGCATACGATTTATACATTATTACTCAAAGGGCATACGCAGGCTGTATGTACCCGTCTATGATCTGTATAAAATGAACAGACAAGTTTTATCATAGATTAGATAACAACATCAGATAATGTTTGAGAATCGTGCGGGAAGAGCATTATTGATATTGAGAAGTAGACGTAGGTAGTTAGGCATCTACATATATAATCTTAAGCCTTTAAGAAATACCTATAATACAATTTATGTTCACGGATTTCAAACAACAACGTTTCAGGATGTATCTTAATAAATATGTAAGTAGGTATGTAGCTCTGGCTCAGACACAGCATGCATAGCATAATGTGGGACGTACAGTTATGTAGCATTTCAAGATTGCAATTAGACTCTAGTGAATGTCAATAAGAACGCGTTTGAGGCCGAAATTAGTTGATGACTGTGCTTGATGCTAGCGCCAAACTGCCGACTTGTTAAGTGATAAACCCATTTATGATATTGAGTACACGGAGACTAAGTTAAACTTAGTTTGGAAAGTGAAGAAATAATATACATTAGAAAACAAAACGAACAGCCTTAGGGTATTCACTCAGTCAAACAGAAAACTGATCTATAAGTGGGGTTTGATGATAGTAGGTAATTCAATTTGTCAAATTCTACTTATGATTTTTGAAATTTCGTCCAAATCAGTTCAGGAGTATTGGCATGCATAAGAAACAAACGTGTATTTATCCTCATGCACTTATTAATGTATAATAGGAAAATATTAAACTGCACATCAATAATCTGATTTTCACAGCAAATATACTGATTTTTACAGCAAATATCAGGGCAAAATACTGCGGTAGCTTAGGTGAAGGGTATAGGTTGAACATGTAAGAACAACAAAAATACTTAAAACATAAAAGTGTTTTTGCTGAACCTTTTTTAATGTGAAAATCAGTATATTTGCTGTGCGATTAACTACTAGCCTTTATAATATTAGTAAGAGTAGTAGGTATGTATTATAATTGTGCACGACTTTAGCAGACAAGTGCCATTCCTTGTGAGGCAGGTTCTTCCTCACAAGGTGCATGTTGCCTTGACCATGTACTTGCACCGTGTCGTATGTAATAGACTAGTCGCCAGCAACCAACTGTAGAATACGCAATTCTCAATCTGCAGCAAATATACTATTCATGGATTGCAGGCATGGAAACATGTGGGCACGATTGTGCCTCTGCCATCCCGTATGGGAAAATGCGTGACGCTGTGTTATGTTATGTCTGTCACGAAAGTCATACCTATCGCGCAAACTGCTGCACACAAAGGGATACTTTCAAAGCAGGCTTTTTTAATAGAATAAAAATCGGTCAAGTGCGAGTCTAACTCGCGCACGAAGGGTTCCGTACCACCGTACAATGGTAGAGATGGTGTGGATTGAATAGTTTGGATTTTATAACACCAACTGTATACGATTCCATCGTGCATCGTCAGATATTTTAACGTCAGCTTTAATGTATATTGCTGTTTTCATTATTTGGTAAGTAAGAATTATCGATCAGTTCACATTCGTCTATCAATAGGTAATAATAATATACATAAATAATAATACCAATTGTAATCATTACCTACAAATAAAGTGATTTATCAAGTTATCACTCTTCTTTCGTGTTCCACCAATCATTATCAGCATCAAGTTTAAGGTACCGCCAGCAAGGGCTCGTACACCAACAAATACTAAAAAACAGAATAAAATGAAAATTTAAGAGGGCTCCCATACAACAATTCTTTCAATACCACATACAAACTTATGAATGCACCTGGTTAAGTACGTGGAGTATGAAAGGAGCCGCACCAATAACTTTGTAAACTACATTTTGGGATCTAAAATTCAAACCTTTAGACTATTTACCAAATAGTACATAGCCTATATCGAGCTCACGGTCTCCACAAAACCAACGACACCTCATTTATTAAAATCTGTCAAGCCGTTTGGGCTGTAGCTCTGTCTTAATTCTTCAATAATCCATTTTACCTTCTTTTGGTTATTACAAGATCGTGAGCGAACTATAAGTCTTTTACTTAATTTTGTGCTTTAATGAAAGCAAATTATGTAGGTACTACAACTATTTTAAATATCATAGGAAGAGCCAGTATACTAATATTTCGATCTTAAATTTATTAATTTCGGTAAAAAGTGGCCATCTTTGAAAGGCCTTAGCTTGATCCTTCTAGCATTTTTAACTGCAGTTGGGCTTCAATAATTGTAAATTAAATTAACTATATAAGTATAGTTTTCGCATAATGCGATGTTAAAATGAGCTGTGACATCACACTTAATTCAATATGGCGCCCTATAGATGGCATAAAGTTATGGATTTTTACAAAACTGGCCATTTTGGGTAACAAAGTAAGGGCTTAATTAGCACATACCAGATATTTATGCACGTATATTACCTACTAGCTCTTGCTCGCTACTTTGCTAGCTTTTAGTCGAATCGTTAGCAGTGTATTGACCGCCTGGTGGTAATCGGTTTTACACTCTTTAGAGAGCGATGTTTCATTAGTCTGGTTTTAGTTTTTGAACTTATTTTTTTGTTAACCGAGCGAGCGCGAAGCGCGCACGAAGCATCTCCGTTTAAGTTTGGGGAAAAATGCTTTCTTATGTCTGTCCGGACTTCCGACTGTCCTCATCTGCTTTTATATTGGGTATGCTCGGATACAACTCACTAGAGGTCAGACGTAACACCGAGCAGCTTCTGACTGTTTGTCGATTGTCGCGAGGCGACAGTGACTGTGTCGCGCTTGTCGGTACCGTATGCGCGCTATTCGTACCCGACAAATATCTCCGCGCGCGCAGGCACCAGCTTTTCGCGGGCGGCACGCACCGCACGGTGGCGCGCCAGCAGTCTCCGCTGGTGAGGGCTCGGGACAGTCTCAACGCTCTGTTGGCTGCAGCAACACTGACTGATCTGTTTGGTGATTCATGGAGGCATATTGTGCGAGATTGTGGCAGGTTCTGCGAGAAGAATGTGTGAAAGGATTGTGTGATGTTATAAATTAAACTCATTTTTTTATCTGACATCGATCTAATTTAATTTAATTGACATTAATCTAATTTTATTTTATTGACATTATGTTGGGTGATATGCAAATTGTATTTTTGATTGTATCGAAATTCTATCCGATATTGATCTGGTTTTATTTTATTAACATTATCCAAATTTTATTTTATAGACATTGTGCAAATTGTATTTCTATCATGTATTTTTTTTTTAGTTTTTATAAGTGCTGTGTATAACGCCTTGGATTGTTATCTGTAAAGTTGTAACTAAGATGGAATAAATAAATAAATAAATCTGTCGCATTTCTCAACCGCTTGAAATTGAGTGAAATTTTGTGGAAAGTTCGATAATTATATGTTTTTTGTGTCGATTCAGTTTTTGGATTTCCTTCAAAATGGCGGAGATCAAGGAGAAAGGGATCAAAACATTTTCCAAGGAATGACAATGTTCAATCAAGTCATGTTTTATCTGTCGGCCCTTACAAATTAAGAGGCTTGGTCTTAAAAGCTAGTTATTCGAATGGCCGTAGGTGCGTCCTAGCGTGTTAGTGTGACTGGCTTGAGCATTCAAAATAATTCCAGCACATCCAACACTATTAAATGTTAGCGGCTTCTGAATTTCCGCAAGTAAATCAAACCTCGCGATGCAGAAAAAGAAAAACAAAACATAAAATAAACCTGCTCCGGCCTTCAGTTCTCAGCGTCCATTTCATCGCGACTTGGATTGAGCAGAATAATCTACGGTGGATATCGCGGATTGAATGACCACAATCACTACTGTGTAACCTTGAACTTAAAAATTGTTGACAAGTATTCGTGGGTTCTTTCCTATGTGGCTTCAGACAACCACAGAGGTTCATGTTTTTAGTTTGTGCTCACGTAGTCGTTTCTAGAAAGCTGATATCTCAACAAAACTTTTTCTTGACTGTAATAATAGGAGCCAACTTGAAGAGACTTCACCGACAAAAGAATTGACATCTAAATGGGTACCAAGTAATGTATATATATATATGTATCATGAGACTATTTTGTTAAGATATTACTTTAAGTAATTTATGCGCAAAGGCGAGTTAATCTCTAAAGAGAGATTTCTTCTAGCAAAACAAGAGCAACAGCCAAGAAAGCACAAATAAAACTACATATATATGGCTACTAGCTGCCATAGCAACAAATAATGCACAGGTCTTTCTCGAATATAAGTAAAATAAAGCTAAACAGTGAGGGGGGTCCCCAAGAAACTTGTTTAACATTATACGTTGGTACAGAACCGTTCGCTGGAGAGTCCGACTCGCATTCGGCCAAACTTTGATCCTACTGCAACTACGTCTACTTAGTGGAGTGTAGTGGGCAGGAAGCTAGTAGTGAACATTACAAAAAGCAAAATATCAACAGAGATTCTGCTTCTTGCTATTTCATTTTGGTAGAATTGAAAAAAATAAAGTGGATAAATATTTTAAATTAACAATTCACTGTTTTTTAACTTTTTCCTTCATAAAAGCATAATTTTTCATCTGGATGCCAAATTTCAAGCTTCAAGGAAATCTGGAGGTGAAGTAGGTTTTTGATCTAAAAGTCAGCCAGAGAGTCATAAAAACGGCAGTTTTGAACGTTAATAAATATGAACGGTTACGGCTACATATCTGAGGCCTATGCCCAGCAGTAGGTCGATGTAGGCTGAGTATGATAATGATGATGATATAATGTCAGGGGCTTTAATGACTTGGCCAAATTTCGTGGGTTTAGCTTAGGTTAAATATATATTGAGTTATTAAGGGGTCAAAAATAGCTCGAAATGGTTCATGTAATTTCGGCTAGCGCTTCGCCAGATCTTTACTCAAACTTTGCTTGACACACTGCCGTGTGTCTTGATAGTTATACATTTTACAAAGCCTCAAGCCGTAGAGGTACGTCCAGAAGGAGACGGCACGACGACCTAGGTAGGAATTTTCCGGACAAAGTACAAAGGTAGGCTAAAACTCCTTACACTTAAGCTTGATCTGCTTTTCTGGAAATTCCAGCTGAGTATTTTCAGGTATTTTGAAATGCACATCATCTTTGTTAATTATCGCGAAACAGAGTTATTACCACACTTGTTTTTTCTTGACTATGGGAATTAATCTAATGATGTCATTGTTAACTACTAAGTAGATGTTCCCACGCTCTTAAATTCTGGATGCCTTGACTTGCTATTGCTTTTGTAAGCATTTTCTTTTTATGATAGTTACAGGATTTCACCAGGACTTAATATGATGTGGCGAAAACGATAGATCATGTTATATTTGGACGGTGTTGTTTGGATAGGCTACCCTAGAGTGGGGACAGAGGCAACGTATGGTGCTATTAGCTCTAACTATTAGTTGACTTCTGTAATTAAGTTGCTTAATCGATTTTCCACGACTGAAATCGCTTGTAAATTGTAATACAAGGAGCAAAAATAAAATTGCATGTGACATGCAAAACATTACGGCGTTAACTCATTTCAGTAGTATAGTAACACAGAAAAACATATTTACGACGTTAGCGTGGAATATCTTACATTACGAATATGAATAATAAAGCGATAGTCAAAAACGTGTAAAAGGAACCTTGAAATTATAATTACAATAGCTTTAATTACTTCCATTATTTCATAGTAATAGATGGCAGATTTTGTGTTGTTGAAGAATTACAGGAAAACTGGTTTAGAGACCAACACCGACCTTAACTAAGTAGGTAATTAGGCTTAATTTATAGGTAAGACTTATCTACAGCAGTGATTTTGGCGCCTATTTATTATACGTTTACAAAATGTTTTGTTATCTTTGGCAAACTCTAAAATAGCTTCTTTACTGCTGTAAAGAATTTCAAGCAAAAACTTAAAAACCCGACCCGACACTATAACGCATAAAAACGGTCAAGTGCGAGTCAGACTCACGCAAGTATCACCTCACAATTTGGGGGGGGGGGGGGGAAGAATGGTAATTTTTAGGGTTTCATAGAGAAACAAGGTAACCTTATAGTTTTGTCAAGTCTGTCAGTCCGTCTGTCCGCCCGTCCGTCCGTATGTCACAGCACCTTTATTCCGAAACTATCAGGACTACACTGTTAAACTTGGTATGTAAATGTATTCTGTAGACGTTTACTACATTTATAGAAAAAATTGAAAAATAAAAAATTAAGGGCGGGGCTCCCCCATATATATGGAATTGAAACCAATTTATTTTTTTCATAAACCTATATGGCTGGGGTGTCTTTTAAAAATGACGTTGAAGTTTCTGAAACCATTTTTCCTCACAGTTAATCGTTAAAGACCTTTCCAAAGTGGAAATAATTGTCCCCCCCGGGCCCTCTAAACTAATGTTTTGTATCTCAGTAAATACTTTCAACAATAATTGGTTTAAACAAAATAAAATAAGCATTTTTTAAACTAAACAGTGTAGTATAGTATTTTCGATCTATTCTAAAATGTACTTCTTCAGCAATGACACGCCTAGCCTCTCGTAAATATCGGTTATCGTTTAATCTATTATTGTCAGATTTTATTCTTATCAGCCAAGGTGTGGACTCCGCCACCAGTGTCACTTGATCCTCAAGTTGACCGGTAGCTTAGTCCAACTCCATAACCAAGGGATACGCACAGACAGGGCTATTACGAGTAAAAGAGTTTCTGTGTTTTGTGTTAGCTCTTGAGTTCATATGAAAAGCAAGTGCTGTTGGGTACTACATCTGAGTCGAAAATCTTCGTGGCTCTAAGTAGGCAACTCTAATAATTGTAGGCACAATATTATTTGCTTCAGTCTTTTGCTCAGGAATTAGATTTGAAACTGCCGGTTTTTGCACCAAACCGTTTGCTTCCTTTAGCAAATAAAATAACTCCAATTCGTCGAAATCAAACTGCTTACTGACGAGTGGTGTAGTTTTTATGGAGTGGTATTCGTGACTTCTCGCTCTGATACATCGATAGGCGGATGCGACTCAGTCGTGACTTGTGGAAGTGAATTTTAGGAGAAAGGGAGATATTTTGTAGTAATTTGTATCAGGGAGGATAAAACAGCAGTTTCATTAAAAAGCCAACCAACCCTTTAATGATAAATGGGCTTTTTCAAATCGAAAAATTTACTTACACCTCGGTGCAAAAGATCAAGATGAAGTCATAGGTATTGGAATTAATCGAAACAACCGAAGAAAACACCACTGTTTAGAGTTCCGGACTCGAAGGGTGCTAAACGGGACCCTATAACTAAGCCTCCACTGTCCGTCTATTTGTCAGCGGGCTCGATCTGATGAACCGAAATAGGAAGAGAGTTGAATTTTCCACAGAATGTACTACTTCTGTTGCCTCTACAGCCACAAATAAAGAACTACACGATATTTTATAAATTAAAGGGATATAAATACAAGAGATGTCAACACCACACTAGCCGCGATGTAACAATCTTAGATTATCGCATGGTTGTCGTGGCGCAATTGGTTTGATATCGGTTTCAAAATCTTAGTGTTCTGGGTTCGAATCCACTTTTGGACATAATAATACTTATTTTGTTTTTGTTTTGGTATTTTTAGCGGTTTAGTTGTATTGTACGGTGGTACAGAAAGTAAGTTAAGTTGTATTGGACGAACCCAACCTCAGATGAATGAAACTCTTCCAACGACGCCAGCGATACCTAGCGGGAGTAAATGCGGGCATAGGTGCCATTGGGTCCAACTAAAACAGAGCCTCTCCTTTAGCTAGCTCGGTTGAAGGATTACATGATTAATGAATCGTGAATCGATTAATTATTAAACACGTAATTTGGGATTAAGAAATCATGTTACGCATGTATACCTTCCTATAGAGAGAAATGAACAGTGTGCTAGTGACATTAGTTTGGTATACTAGAATAAAATCTTCGTGTCAGTTGTACTCATAGCATGATAGATCTTACTGAAAATCTGGCGTCACATTGGCACTTTTTAGCTATCACCATGTCTCTGCCAGTTTATTGTACATCATACATAGTCAGTGGCGCAAACATCCCATTGACCCCTTTATTTTCAAGATCGGTAACTGGTACAATCCCGTACATAAATGTTCTTACTGTCATATAATGTGCTGCATGCGCTCACCCACCGTGACTCCAATCGCTGAACCATGAACCATGAGCCAAGCACAACAACAGACAAATACTTTAGTTAATGTACCTACACACCGTCCTGTCCAACCTTTGCGTGTTTATGTGAATCTCGCATTATGCTAAAACGTTGTATATTTACGCAGAATACACGCATAATCAACGAATGTGTTATGGGGAAATAGTGTTGACGTAGGAAACCTATTTACACTTCAAAAGAAATTTTTAAGAATAATAGCTAATATAGATCAAATGACCAGTTGCAGACAATATTTTAAATCTTTCGAACACTAACATCGATCTATATCTTAGAAGCCTCCATATTTGTTAGAAAACACCAACACCTGTTTCCTATCCGTGAACGACCTACTAACCTAAGGCCACGAACACGATTAGCTACATCTCAATCAAACTTAGTTTTAGTAGATTCAGGCCCGTATAATATGTGTGTTAAAATATATAATATGTTACCAACAGCAATTAAAAATATATTAAACATACCAACCTTCAAAAAAACATTAAAAAAACACTTAATAGAAAATTCATTCTATAGCCTGCAAGAATTTTTCGATAAAGCTTAACATTCTATATTTTAATTATTGTTTAAACAATCTTTGTGCAATAAGTATAACTATGTATAATAATAATGTTATGTTTTGAAATGTTTAAAATTCTAACTAATTTTAATTAGTTTTAGGATATGTTTATATTGCAATGCCCTTGCAGGGCGCATGTACTGGGACACATTTTATGTAACATCTTTTTACCACATGTAAGCAATAAATAAATGAATACTGAATACTGAATACTGAATCGATCATCGATCACTATGAACGGGTATTACGTAACACATTTTGAATCGAACCAGCACATTGCACTCATTGCAATTTGGCATCCAATCCAAGTATCAACATTAGATCTGTTTTCGACCAATCATATTAATTTGCAGTCAGGGGCAATATTCTGTACTGTATTCCTATGAATCATAATTGCACCGCATTACTTTGACTAAATAATTCAATTTTATTTTCAGATACCTGTCGGCAAAAATATCCCGCGTAGTAGAGAAGCACGCGGAGAAACAAATAAGACCGACTTACTCAAGAAGCGAACGTTTTGCACCAGTTATGAGAGCTTTGCATCGCTTCTACCCAAAATGAAAGAAGATATAGTGGAAGTATTTAAACAAAATCCTAGAATCTTAGACCTTAGGTCAAAACTGGATGAAATTTCTAGGGAACAGGATGGGAATGTCGATAAAGTAACCAAAGGATTGATCAACGGCATTACGCAACAACTCGTTGAGGAAAAACATGATGATTCAGGACCATACAGCTTACTCTTTGATTTGCATGATGATGCCTCGACATCGTGTGCAGTCAGCGCAGATTCTGGGGTTTGGGAGAGTTCTGGCAAGGTGAAAGCTGAGTATAAAGACGAAAAATGTCACACAAGATCTATAGACTCCCTCAACAAAATTGTGGAAAGACTACCCAATGTCATACGCATTGACGATAAGCCCCTGAAAGAATTTGAATATTCCTGTGAGTCAAACACAAACTTCACAAACAAAAAAAACAAGTCTAGGTCAGAGCTGTGTTTGAATTTCAACCCAACCTATCGTCCGTTTGAACCCAGTATGAGTCCTAATGAAAGCTCACTCAGCAGAGCTAATGAAGACAATTCACTGGAAGATAGCCTGGGAATTTTGACTCCAGACCAAATGGATGATATGTGCTATTTGGAGAACTCATTTACGCCTACTGTGGAAGGTCTACCAAGTTTCTATGATAAAAATAAGTCTGATTCAAAATTCTCACCCGATACAGGAGATACACCTTCAACTGATAAGACTGAAAGTCATTCTGCTGCATCTACTATCCAAAACGATGGGTTTGAAAGCATTGACATTAAAACTAAGCCCGTCAATAAAGTAGAGTCGGTCGTTTGGAATGAAGCTGGAATTCAACCTTCAGTAACTAGCAACTTACCTATTGTTAAGCTAGCGCGTGTAGAAAAAGTATATGCAGATAGTACTAAAGATGATTATTCTTCCAATTACTTACCGATGGAGGATGAATTTATGTCATCAATCAACAGCAGCATCCTGGAACCAGTTAGTTCTATTGCAGAGACAAATCTTAATTTGGAATTGCCATTGGGCTGCAAAATTAATGAGCACAGATCGAGTCCTCGAATAGAGCAAACTCCATCTCCGGAGGAGTTACCTCTGGACAGCTGCGATATAATCAGTTCTTCTTACTCCAACTCACAATACTCCACTTCCCTTATACAAGACTCTCATACTTTTTCCGACACAAAAACAGACTGCCCGAAATCTATGGACGCATCCAAAGTATCTAGCAGTTTCATTACGAGTATAACTAGCATTACAAGTCTCGATGGTTACCAGGGCGACGGTGAGATGTCGAGGCCGGTCAGTCGGAGCGCAGACCATTCCATCGGTACTCGTGAAGAAGTCATCGAAATGGATTGGCAGAATATCCCTGTCACACGCAGACCTGATCCTATGACCGACTCTGATTTCTTCACCGAGAGTGACGCAGATGGATTAGATGATAACATGCAAAGAGGGGACAGACGAGCTCAAATAATAGATGGAGCCCTGTACGGTGGCAAGAACGGAAATGGTAACCCTCCATTGATAGTCAACAGAAGTGAAGATTCCTGCATGGACTCAAGTGGAGTTTACACGGATTTTGAAACCCATAGAGCATCACCTGTTTTTCTGCAAGTTATTGAAGACATGTCCCCAGAGGGATCCACTCCTTCGACACATTCAGAATGCAGCCAGAAGAATGTTAGTCCCGGATATGCCGTTGACTTTTCACCTAACACTGTTGATAGCATAGTTATCGAAATGTACACACCGAATGCCGATAAATGTATCGACGATGAAGACGAAGAGACTCCTAAGGCCGGTAGTAAAAGGAATTCTTTGAACAGCGTGAAAGATTTGAAGGATAAGAGACCCCGGGAGGAGAAGCGAGTTACATTAAAGAAGTACTCAATGCCGAAACGCGATGTTCCCAGTAAGCTGAAGATCATGCTTTCAAGCAGTTTGCAGAGTAGTCCCAAGAGCGTGATGAAGCCAGAAAGACGCGAATGTGTATCGAAGAGGAATACATACGAAGCCAAGATCGATTCCAAAACCAAGTGTCTCAAGGATGTCAAGTCCAAAGTAGACTCATTCGCTTTTCAACGATCTGAGACAAACAGCAGTGTTTCTAGAATAAGTCCGAAGACTACAAACATGAATACGAAACAGAAAAGGTACAGTGTTCTTTCAATGACTTTTGTACTCTGTTTAGTGAGTGTTTCTGTTTATTTTATTAGTTTTCTTTATCGTCCAGGATTTGCTATTCCAATCTTCTTCTCTATAATAACTATTAAGGCACCCTCGAATAATACTTTATTTACATTTGATGCTTAGTTGATTTCTTTGAGTAACAATGTCAAACAAAGCTAACTGAATTGCGTATTCACAACAATAGCCCTAATTTGTATCTATAAAATCCAAATTTATGCATTCATTCAATTGCATGTTTATGTTTTGTGAAATTTAGCCCAAACATGTAATTTCTTTTTCAATCGCTTTTGAAACATTTTCCAATCGCAACTCGATGATGTGTCAACTCAACATGCTGTTTTTATTGTCACTTTGCTTGCTGATGCGATGTTCTGTAGCCTTATCATGTTATTCTGAAGTCTGGGAATTTTGATCGCTATTGAAAATTTGCCAATCAGCATCGCATAAACAAGCAGTCGCAATAAAAGATAGCCCGTCTGAAATAATCACGTTGTGAATGGGCAATTTTTTACAAGCGTTTCATATGCCTTGATGCCAGAATTACATGATAAGCTACCTTTCGCCAGCATCGAAAGTGACGATGACCAATCAGAACGCGATTATTTTATACGAGCTGTTTTTAATGCGATTGTGATTTGAGAAAGGAATCAGATTTATGTTAAGAAATCGATGATATGTGCTGCCCTGCCAGCCTATCCCCATTACTGCAAGTACTAAAATTATCTTTTTGTTGTGACAGTCGACGCAAGCGCATAGAGTTGGAGTCAGCTACAGCCAGCGGCAAGAGCAGCCTGCACAGTTCTCAGAGCGACATCAGCGCCTCCAGCTCGCCTGTGGGGAAAGGACCCAGCAATCGTTTCCCGCTTTTGCGTGAGTATCTTCTTATTCAAGTTTTATAAGTATAGGCTTTTCAGAGAAGTTAAACCCGCATGTTATCGCCACTACACACCAAAGCCTCCACCTGGCGGTTTAGTGTCGGTGCGCGGATTTTTTCAATTAATGCGAAACAAGCCCGGCGCGGCCTAACTCGCTAAAGCTTTAGGGTAAGTATCCTCTCTCAAAAAATATTGCAACAAACAAAAGCCTAAGCAAATTTTTACTCTTAACGCTCCGTCAGAATTTAAAGAGCAATGCGCGCTAACAATTTGCTATTGTAAATCGTGTAGGAGTAGCAAGTTGCATGCGTGGAAGCGGAAGTTTTTATTGCTGACATGAGAACGAAGGCGTTGGGTGGTAAAATATGTATTCGTCCGTGGCTGCATAATTTTACTAATTTATAATATTAATTAATTTTCAAACAACACGCCGAACCACATTTTGATACCACCACCACCACCTAGAAAAATAACATAGGTATCTACGATTATCTTTATACGCCTAGTACCTATATCGGTAGGCATCCTGTCTGTGCCCTCAACCTCAAACGTCATAATATGGCATTCTTAAAATTCGGAAGTGCACCGCACACGTCAGATGCAACTAGCCAAAACTCCGTCCACAGCATGGCATAACATCTGACGTGAGATGAGATGCACGCTCGGTACGCTGCATTGTGGAAGGTCAAACTCGCCGGCCGGCCGTACTGCACCGACTACGCCACGACTGGCTAGTATCTCGCGGAGTTGACTCCGAGCTACATGGCAACGGTGCCTTTCTCAGCCGTCGGCGATAGTCGCTCGCCAGTCGGAATTGAACGGGAGCGGCGCGCGCCGGCCGAATGCGACGCGTCGCGCTGTCAAGTGACGTCAGTAGTGCAACGCGAAAAATCAATGAACACCCGATCACACACTAGGTTAACCCGCATACCGCATTTTCTGGATGAAAACGCGCCTTATGCGACTTGTGAAGTGCCAGGATATGCTAACGAAGGGAACGGGCTGCGAACACTTAAATTCAAGTTTTGTTTCGTGTTGTGTCGTAAAATTATTTGTTCCTAACTTTCTTTCTGCATTACAGTTAGGTATAAGTTTTCTAGATAATTCAGTTCATTCACTAGTTTTGTTCTGCAATATTTATACAAAACAAACATTACGAAATGACAATAAGTTTGCGTGCAGTGTGCACATAGCATTAGCTATCTATATCATTATCCCTATACCATAAATTCGCCCTTTTTACAAACGGTGGCCTGAAGAAGAATTGGAATATAATTTGCTTGTCCTAGAATTGAGTGCACCATAATGTTAGTGTCATTTATTATTGTGATAGACCAGATTGTATACAGAATTACAGTATTATGATACAGAATTCAGATAGATTGAGAGAGTCGATATACTTGATTTTTTAAAGAAATTATCTTAAGCTAAGCCAGTGGGTAGGGCTTTGCACATAATATGGATTAATCGTTCGTTTTACGAACATGTCATGAAAAACATCTGTTACTTGTTTATTGTCATCATCAGCATCATCAGCCCGTCCGGGAACCCGCTGCTGAGTATCGGCCTCCTCACGTGCATGCCATTCAACTCGGTCCTGTGCAACCCACGTGCACTGTTTTCCTGCTATCCTCACTATGATGATACCGGACCTTCTGGCAGGTGGTCTGCCGACTGATCTCTTGGCCACCACTCGGTTACCGATCTGGTCCATCTGCCGTCTTCTCGCCTTGCCGAGTGTCCTGCCCATTTCCTCCTGAGTCGCGTTATCCGCCTCCCGACGTCAGCCACCTTGGCCAGCCAGCCAGCGTCTGATTTCGGTTTAGTCATAAAATTTCTTAAACATTCCATGTTTCCATGCTGATTTGGGATACAAATAATATGGGGTTAATCGATATCTGATGACAATAGCGTGACATAACATAATTGATTGTCATTATTCAATAACATTATGTTAAATTTATTGAAAACCATTACAATAACTTTTAATGAGAAACTCCTTGATAACATCAGCGTGATATCGATGTACGCAGTTTCAACAATAAGGGACTTACCACAAAAAGATAAACTATTGTTCAACACTTCTTTAAAAACAAAAATGTATGGGATTTGACGTTTGTTCTGAGGTTAAACGCTGTTTAATATTTTTTGTGTTAACACGGTAAGGGATCTGTGCTACCTAACCCTTGGCTAAAGTTAAAAAAGCTACAAACTCTGCTTTCTCCCAACAAGTCCAATTTAGGAGAATGGCTAATGCTGCCAATATGTGATTTTTTGCTAGAAAGTACAGCATACGAGTTAATGTGCAACGTGCAACCGATGATCATCAACAAGAGGCAATTAATCAACGCAGTTATAACAGTAGTAAAATTCAACGATGCCATCTCGTGGAATCAAATTGTAATAAAATAACTGATTGGCCATACACCTCTCAGTGGGTTATGGTTATCGCGCACCGACACGAATAACATCAATTGGATGGTTCACTGAACACAGGAAGACAAATCAATCAACGGATTTGGCATTATCCAGACCATCCCCATCTTTAGGAAACCTGATATCCGATTTTCTATCATACAATCCGCTCTAGATAAATGAATGTTTTTTTTAATTAAAATATAACAAAGACTGTCTTAAATATGTTGTACTTGTGGATATCATAAGTTATGGTATCGTTGATCCATACACTAGGAAGACCTGTATTGTATGGATCAGCGATTTCGTCTTAATCATAAACAATTATTATATTTTTCTTATACCTTAAATTGGTGTACATAGTACATATTTGCACTAAAGAACTGAATTTATTATGTAATGGTTTTCACGTCACCTACCTATATTTAGTATAAAGCATTTTATTCATTGAAACTGACATCCTCAATAACAAAAAAAATACAATCAAAATACTATCCACACACGCTTCATCATAATGCATTTAAATATCAATTAGAAATTATAAAATGTCCAAACTTAAAATTAACCGAACAAACAGCCCCGTGACATTTCCGTGCTAAAGGTTCCTTTAACGCTGGCAGCATGCACCTATATTTGTATATTTCAATATTACTTATTTTTTTACCTATATTTTTTTTCCGTTCCTAAGTAGTCTAACCTCAAAAGCCATATTTTCACTATTCTTTTACATACATTTTTTACTAGTTTGTTATATATTTCATATTGTATTTACTTTATTGTAGAGATGTCGACATAGAAGAGAGTGTGAATGTAAGGCAAAAGCTTTCGGAATAGCCCTAGATACCTCTTCAAGGATTGCAGTTTTCTGCTAGCAGGTTTGCCTTTTACAACACGAGAGACCAATCCATTCGTATCTAATAGAATAGGTTTACAGCTATTTTAGCAAAAGAATCGCGATTGTGACATTCTTTTAGCACTTTATCAGTCAGAACTCGAAGAATGGTGTCACAAGTCAACGACACAACTGTTAATTCAGGTGTGATCTGATAACATTTTTGAGATGCTTGGATAACTTGGCATATCTTGCTTTGAAGAGCAGCTGCTGTCTTCTACTCAAACTGCTCGGACTCATCAACAAACGATGATAGTAAACAGTGAAAGTTAATATGAAACGAATGATGCGCTAAGTATTTTTTAATTATTACATTATATTTTATTATTTTACAAATACTGTGTATAGATTATTGTTTCGATATCGCGTTTCATCAATCATCATTTCAATATCAAATAGATATGTATTCACAATAAGAAACTCTCTAAAAATAATTGTGAAAACCGTGCAAAAAACCATTTATCACAAAGCGTGATCCAGATGTACATTGTCGATTGATATTGCCAAAATATCTAGGCGTGTCATGCAATAGGTCCGTTACCGCTTTGCATTGTCCGTTATAGTTTGGCTAAATCGGTCCAGCTGCAGCAGCCACGGTGAAATCTGCGCTCGCGCTGGAACCTGATGTGGTGTGACGAGTTATTCTCGGCAATGCTCCGTTGGAAGCGATCAATGCGATGAACTCGCGTATTGCCGTGTCAAAGCCCGTTTGAACGAAGACCCTTCGATTTCTTTAGATTTTTCTTACGTTAAGATTTCTTGCTTTCATTCTGAAGAAGACTTGATGCTTTTTGTAGCCTTTGCTTTACTTGGCCACTAGTATCCCTTTTGAACTCGACTTATTTCCCTGATTCTGACAAGTTATCGTTGCTTTTGTATTTGTCCTCAAGAAGCCTTGATGTTTTTGATACTTAGTAGGCCATTTTAATGCTTATCGACCTTGAATTTAGGTTAAAAAAAAACGGCCAAGTACGTGTCCGACTCGCGCACGAAGGGACCGTACCATCGTTCAATGGTAGGGATGGTGTGGAGTGAATAGTTTGGATTTTACATAGCAAAATGTTGTTTGCAAATTTATTGGTTATTGGGCTACTTTCACACTCCATGCACGTCACCAGGTGCATTCATAAGTTTGTATGTGGTATTGAAAGTATTGTTGTATGTGAGCCCCCTTAAATATTCATTTTATTCTGTTTTTTAGTATTTGTTGTTATAGCGCCAACAGAAATACATCATCTGTGAAAATTTAATCTGTCTAACTATCACGGTTCATGAGATATAGCCTGGTAACAGACGGACGGACGGACAGCGGAGGCTTAGTAATAGGGTCCCGTTTGGCATCCTTCGGGTATGGAACCCTAAAAAAGGCAGTTCTGCGGTATTAAGATTATTTTTGACTAGTTACCTATTTAATTTTGCATTAATATGTTACGAGTATGTTCATAACAACTATACATAGTTGTTATGAACATACTCGTTACATACATACTTGTTACAACAAGTTGTGCATAATGAGATAATTTCAGCGAACAGTTTGGCTGATGACGTTGCTCCTTGTGTTAATTTCATAACTAAGTATTAACCAACACTCATGTGAGCACACGTACTTATTTACTGCATATTATTATCATCATTATTATTATCATTATTACTTATTCCTTCATTCCATTGTGGAATCGGAATCTAGCTAAAGATTTTAGGTAGAAGAAAATATTTCCACATTTTTTTTCTATATAGACTGTAGGTGAAGCACTAGTAAATGTGGATAATGGAATTGGGTTAGTACTAGTGTTAGATTGTATCAATATTACTATCGACCTAAAATGCCCAATCAACGGTACACAAGGCTGGTTGTCTGACCCAAAAACTTACTAAGCTTTTATAGCCAACCGCACTTTGTACAATACCAATAGAAATGCTTTGTGGGCTAGAAGTCGTAATTGTAATATGTTATATCAAGTAATATAATATTACATTGACATACAGGCACATATAATGCTTCTCGCCTCACACTAGGATACCATGTGTCGTGGGAACTAGAAACAGCGACGTCACAAACAAGTAAACATCTGAGAACTGGAGTTTTGTTTCCTTCCTCCCCAGCCCATTTCGATATTCGAACCAGGAATCTCTCGCTTGGGAAGCACATTTAGCCATCAACGCATCATCACAGAGGTCCTCGAAGTGGTTGTAATCTATTATTGAAGTCGCTACATACTCGCTTTGTATTGCATAAGTAAAACCACTAAAAACACAAAACATCAAAGTGAGTGTTTGTAGTAGTATGTTTCTACTTCTACCCTTATAATTATATTTAACAGAGTTCACTACTTAATAGTTCGCGTTAGGCAATTAACTTAGTTTTATGACGTGACAAACGAACAATAACCAAGTAATTTGTAACAGAATTCGAATAAATATTGCTGGAATTACAGACCGTAATCTTTGTAACTGAAGTCACCCAAAACTGCGAAGTTTCAAAACACGTCCCAGATTTATTGGAATGTATGCAGAGCGACTGCTTTTTTCTGTCACGGAGAAAACTGTAATACATAAACATTGTTAAGTGAAACCATCACGACGACGATGATAATGAGCTGATCTGATTGAGCTCGGGAAAATATTGCACGTTCATAAATCAATATAATACAGGTCCACAGCTCACTAGTCTCATACGGCATTGTCAATTTCTCTTGAGTAAGTGTATGAGACATCACATCAGTTACCACGATGAAGAGAAAGAAGTTAAACCTTTTACTTCTGTTAAATAACTATTATCGAAAACGACATCGCTAGAAGTTACTTGCTACATAACTCTATTTGTTTTCTGTAAAAATGTCACTATGTTTGAGCTTTGACATTGTTGTAATTTAATTTGATGGAATCAACTGCTGACAATGCATATTCATGTCTCGGTTTTATAATGGGTTGCTTGTATAGTGCAGTAGTTCATTGGCATTGGCATTTCGGCAGTTGGCAGCGATGGTTATATTAGTACTAGTGTCAACCTTCAGCACAGTACATCTTCTGAATGTAATAATTTCCTATACTTCCCCTGTCTGGATGGTGGATGATACCTTCAAGAATAAGAAAAAGTTTGTTTACCTTAGTGCGAAAAGTTATTTTATTTTAGATTTTTGTAACGCATTTAGCTCGGGATATAACTAAAACTTTTGCCCTAATGGCTCCAAAGTCATTTCACAGTTCTTGGTAATATCTGCCCGGGTTTAATGGTTGAGCTGGGATCAACCTCCCACGTTTCATGTTGTTTGTTGTATTACTAAACTTGCGGTTCTACGAACGGATATTATTGTCTCGTCAACTAAACATATGGGGATCGTAATATACATCAACGGGAATAATTGCAAATTAATGGATGACTCGAATATCTAAAGCTTTTTTTCAATGTTGCTGTTTCAGCTGTACAAAGTTGAGTAGGTTTGCACCCGGTTCTTTGCGAATATTTGTCCCTTACACAATACCTACAATTACGGTACTTGGATTAGTTGCGGTACTCAGCAGACTAGCTGTACATTACACAATGACTTAACGAAACAAAGCTAACTTAAAGTTAGTGCTTACATATCTAGACACGTGGCAGCGTGTCAAAGCCAAGTTCAAAAGAAGAGAACTGGCGACGCAGTAGCCATGTGTTATAAATATAATATACGAACCATTTGGAGCCACTTTTGACACCTACATAACTGAAAATCTATTAAACATATATACATATGAAATGTGGTTCATTTATTGATACACGAATATAGCTCAATCGGTTATTAAGATACAAACACCTAAAATGGGATTTTTCTCAGTGACTGACTGACCTAACATCAAAAACATAACCCACAGATGACCTAGCAAGTTGAAATTTGACATTCAGCTGGGTAATTGTTTGGTGACAAACCTATATTTTCCAAAAAACTGTTTTTATTTACACACTAAGCGTCTATTCGAATTTGTTATATCAAAATGAATTTAAATTTCGAAATTAACTGAAGATAGACCTAGCACAATATCGTTTTAACAGTCCTAATGTTATCTGAACTGTATAGTATTGTATAGTACAGTCAGAGTCATATAGTTAGTAATATCCAAAGAGGCAAAATAGATCGTAGTACATTCTTACTCCAGTTATAATAAAGACGTGTTGCGATATTTGATAACCACATCATTCCAAATACGTGCATATTATCATTAAATATATAAATATACAATGTAATCTATCTGATGACCCGAGTCACGAGGTTCGCGGTGCGGGGCGGGTAGCGAGGGGGACATCGCGTCGACGAGAACGCTCCACAGCGAGCGGCAGCTGCGCTCATTTTTTAGCGCGAGCACCCGCATGCTATCCGTTTGTCTCCCGATTGCATTATTTGCTGTTGTCACATGTCATTCGTTTTCGTATTTACTGGAATTCTAATGCTGTTTCTTAGCGAAATTTCGTGCTAAGTAATTTTAGAGTACGTTGTATTATTTATTATTAATAACATAGATTAATTACAAGTATATGAAAGTTCTCAATTTGTTTATTTTTCTGCGTAGGTGGTTTATGAGATCGTATTTTTACTTTCGGAAATAAATAGTTTAATATTTGTATTTTTTTTACTCAGGTATTCTTTTTACGTAGCACAATGAATCGTACAGTAGAACTAAGGGTGGATGACACACCTACACTACACCTAATTATTCCAATGCCTCCCGATGGAAGTTGCTTATTTCATTGTATTGCGTTTTCATTATTTAATTCCGTTGACAAGCAACAACCGAATAGGCTGTGTCAGTCCATAGTAACCACCATATATGTCGTAACTGGTAAGATTTAAGTGCCTACACTTGCGCCCAAAACGATGAACCATACGACTCAGAAGAAGAGTACCGCGCAAGTATGCTTCATTCGACAACGTATGGAGCGGTTTCGGAACTAAATACTTGCATTGCATTAGACTTATATTCCATTAAACTCTGATTCATCATCATCATCATTTCAGCCTGTTAACGTCCACTGCTGAACATAGGCCTCTCCAATCGCACTCCAGCGTGACCGGTCCGTAGCCACCTGCATCCAACGAGATCCAGCGATCCGCACCAGGTCGTCGGTCCATCTCGTAGGTGGCCGACCCACACTGCGCTTGCCAGTACGTGGTCTCCATTCAAGGACCTTTTTGCCCCACCGGCCATCTGATCTTCGCGCTATGTGGCCTGCCCATTGCCACTTCAGCTTGCTTATCTTACGGGCTTTGTCAGCAACTTTGGTTCTTCTACGGATCTCCTCATTTCATTTTCATTTTCATTTTCAAACTCTGATTGATTTAATTAAAATGATCAAGATTAACCATAATTTATTTACAAAAGTAATTATATCCCACCAAAAACATAAATGTGAAATTATGTTTTTGGTGGGATATCATTCATCATCAAATAGTTTTTCCATACTGTCTTATATTTGCCTTATAATGTACTTGTAGTGTTATAATGTTGTGATGCTTTTAACGTCATTGTATATTGGTGTGGTCAACGTATGTTTCCTTTTAAAATTTGATTTGCCGGTAAAAAGTAGCCAAGTTAAATCTTCCACTTCAATTTGTGTTAAGTTATCTACTTTGTGTAATGTTAGAATTTCAGGATTATCATAGGTAAAGGACTTGGCATTAATTTAGATCTCAAATCTCTTGTCGGCGAAATCGACAGCCACGATATTAATTGAACTTGGCTGCCATTTTCACATTTATGTTTTTGGTGGGATCATATTTACTAAGGAAGTGGAGACTGTCTGTTGACGGCAGCGGAATTGACTATCCTTTAACGAAAGCCAATCGCGACACCATCGTATGCAGATAAATAGGGAACTTCTTCGATTCCCACTCATCGCATGTCGTGCTGATCAAGCATCGTCTTGCATCATTTTACATTGCTGTGCCAATTAGGCTTTTTCATAATGATGGCGTACTTTCTATGTAATGAGCATGGTATGGTTGATAGGTAGCGTTGAACTATTTTCGTGGAGCGGGAACCGGTTACTCTACTCACTTGGAAACGATATGGCTATTCATAAGGGCCACTCTGAATTATTATCCAATGCTTCGTTCCTTTGCAGCTGATGTCCCTCGCTCTCGCAACTACTACCGCAAGGGCGTTAGAAAGGGATAGTCTAAGAGTTGGAGATTGGTGATTTTGTGATATTATGTGCCCAGCATTGTAACCGGTTGCGGTTGTGGTTTCTGTTCGTTCGCCTACCTTACAAAAGGTGCTACTGTCATTGAGAGCATATTAATAATGGCCCGACCAATTTTCTTCGCTTTAAAATTCTTCCAGCATTGCTTGCATTGTGTTGCAAGCATTGTTTCATTTTCTGCACCTAATATACGATGAGGTTCTCCTAGGTGGTCTCCTCTCTGTGCTATTTGAACTGAACGTTTCGTTTAAAACAAAACACATGAACAAATATTGTCTTGCGTTGAACTCATTCATCATCTTCTTATGCATCATCGTTTTCGTTGTCATGCATTGAACAAGTGGATAAATAGAACATTTCCTTGAAAGTAGCATTTGTGATAATGATAGCTTCATCTTTCGATGTGGTCCATTCTGTTTAAAGATTAATAACTTGCTTATATATAACATGCCTACTAAGTGTGTGTACTGAATATTCATCCTATAAAAAAATGCCTTTTGCCCGAAGTTTTGTGTTAATTATATTTTGTAGTTTCTCGTAGAGACGAGCTAATATTTTATGAGGCTCTGTTATTTTTCACAATATCTTTAATAAAACTGGTTCAACATATCAAACGAATCATTCTAATATTTGATACCTTCTATTGAAAATGTCCTTTTTAGCTTTGCCTCTGCATCAGCATCTTAAACTAGAATGCTTTTCAGAATCTCTCTCAACTGGTTTTTGCTTGCAGATTCTCGACATGGTTCCTCAATCGTCAAACGACTCAAACGCAGATGCTTCTTTATCTCAACACTCTTATTTCTAAACGCATTAAGTTGCTAATTAACAGAAGTTGGTTGCCTTTTTGTTGACTCGCATCTCTGTAATTTTGTTGTCACATTGTTGAACGCCTTGACGTGTTACTCAGATGAATATCTCTGATTTTTTAACATCTGCTGCGGATCTAAAGGAAAGATGGAAATCATAATTACAGAGTTCCGACACCGATTGATATGATCTCGTTTAGAACGATCGGAAATATAATTCTTTAAAAAAAAGTACTTTGCATGAAAAACCCGTGCAGCTTCGACATATTAAAGACTTCTTCAACACAACAGCTCGAATCTAAGAGATTCCTAAGGGTAGTACTTATATCTTGACGTTGCGTTGTAACCTACATGGAACCAAGGCTTTCAGACGATTGTCCACCATACATGGACAATGTTGCAGTTAGAGAGTACGACACCATATCTGCTTGCGATAAGTAACAGCCGTTAGATCTATGTTATCAAATCGTCAGCGAGGTTACTATCTCGTGAAACTACTACATAGTATCCGACAGGTGATTTATATCCATAGACGTAATTGTTGCGTAGCTTATCTAGTCTATCTGCACACCCCGATTTGAAATGTTCAAGTACATTTTGACTATGATCTTATTCAACTTTCTATTGCGGGTGGTACTGATCCGTCACCATGATCTCAAATAATTCCTTCAATCGTATTTTAATGGTGTCAGACTTCCATGATCATCTGCCAAGCTCTCCGTTTATTTCTTAAGTTTATTTTGTTATTTACAATCCAAGAAATGACGTAATTCTAAAAAAATACAAAACCTGACTGCAGCATTATTTTAACATGGTACTGTAATAATTTTATCTTATGATTATGTTCTCTGTCTGTCTGTGTGTGTAAGTCTCATCTGCTTGTTATGTGCTTTTTAGTGTACCGTAGTCGGGTTATTAAGTTTTATATAATTACGGTATTTATTTCCTGCTCTTATGTTGAAACTATTGTTCATAGCTTGTGCAAGATTAATATATACATATTTCCGCACTCGCCTTTCAAAGCCCTATATTTTAATACCCCACTCAAGAGTCTTGAAAATGTTTGTTTAGCCCTCATATTAAAGAGCATAAAATGCACATATTTTTATTTTTATTTTATGTGCCCTCAAGACTGACACTTGGGCAATCAAGGCTAATCTAATGACGTATCATTCTTCAAAATCGGTTGAGCCGTTGAGTAGTTACGAGGAACACAGGAACAGTCACACATACATACATACATACATGTCAATACGCCTCCTCTTTTTGCTTCGCTGCAGTCGGGTAAAAGTTGTCTTTTTTTGTTTTTTTTTGGACTTTTGCGTCGCCTGAATCCCGTGAATTCCTTAATAGAAATTTTAATTGGCCTTATCATACGTTGTTTTCTTGGTTTCCTCGGTCATAAATTCGGTCGTTCGGTCTAACCAATGCCTGCCATTAAATACGGAGGATTATTCTTCTAATTTTAGATGACAGCTTCTGTCGGATAGTGGTCGACGCTCTGATTCTACCATACATTGTTCATCGTATCGGCCCTGCCTATTAATTCCATGCACGTTCTTTTGTGTAGGTACTTAAATTGGAACTTACTCATTAGTTATGTGCAACGCTTACTTTATTTCTAAGCGTCTGTGACGTTTTATCGGCCTGGGTCATATTTCGCCGGAAGGAATCAATCTGTAGTCAGTACCCCGCTGTTGCGCCGTTCCATTCTGTCTGTGATTGCATATTGCATGTTACCACATGGACTTCCCCTGTCGTCTCTACCGGCTTAGCTAAATGATCGGTTTGTTAGCGAGCATACAAACTGTGGCCATTGCCCACCTTTAATTAAAATGCATGAAAGCCTATCGCTCCAATCAAAATACTCACAAATACTTTCTAAAAGGAAAATGATTGTATAACCCGGCACTTGGTAGCACGTTTTTGTAGCACGGTATTTGGAACTTACTTAATGCGAGCCTTATCAGCTTAGATCCGAGGGATTTTGTGCAGATCTAGGATACAAGTTAACTGAATCACTTCAGCTGTTCTCTTTACGGTTCACGCTGTTGGGGTTGGCTCAACGCCAACTTTGGCCTCGATTCAAGAAAACTTATTTCGCTTCTCTCCTCTACGTCAGTTTTATTGTCCCTTTTACGCCATGTTAGTTGGAGGAAGACAGAATCAGCATTTTCTTCACGAATGAAGTCCGCAACTTCTCCCGGATGAAGGGTTGTTTTGTTTATTACGAAATTCCGTCTTCAGTAAAACTGTTGCAGTAGAACGGCCTCATTTTGCATTCCCTTCATCGTCGCAGGCGCATTGGAGTCATCTATTTTCGATTATATCGCTGTTATTATTTCGACATGTTGTTTATAAGTCTGAATACATTTATAGGATATTACAATATCATAGTTGCTAAGTGTACTCAGTGGACGTGGTTTCACGATTGATGAAGCCTACGCATATGATGCATCTTAATATTTACATCGGTATCTATCTGCATAAATAAAATAAAATAGTTACGGTGACGATTTCAAATGAGGTTAGCCTAACAATATGCAGGTCGCAGTTGAGGTCGATTGTTCCACCTAGTTTCAGTCGAAGGAATGATCCAATCGGGACTAAACCTATCCTGTAGATGGTCTATCAAACTCTGCGAACCGTGACCGAAGATCCGCATGAACGGATCCTGTGCTAACTGATAAAATGAAGATGGATGCTCTACATCTGCAATACTTTGTGACAGTTCATATTGTTCGCTTGTTGATAACTCTCAGCTTTCCAGAAGTATTCTTTGCCTGGAGTGATATTAAATATCCGATCAACGCTGTCAAACTGTGTTCCATATTTGGCTGCTTGTTTTAGATGGGTGAGTGAGATTGGGTTTTCATGCTGTGAAAGATTAAACGTGTGTCTAATCTTGCCTAAAGATCTAATTAAAGTTGTTTGCTTATTTTTCTGATGTCTCATCATGTTGATCATAGTTTACGACCTTTTCGTCCTCCTTCGTGTTTAGGATCATATAATACATAACGATGTGTCATAAGAATATGCATAGCTAGAGCTATGCTGTCTATATTATTTTTCGTAAAGTCATGTTAGTGGTTATGTAATGCATCATAATTTGCATTCTGTCTATTTTTGGCGATGTCATCAATCAAAACGAAGTAAGACAATTCGCAGTGTGTCTAACTTAACTAACTCTAAGTAAAAGGAAAACATTGAAAATGTTTTGCCTCTATAATAAACAAACGCGCTTAGAAATCTTATACCTAACGCCAACGTTCTTGAGGTCTAAGCGATGTATTCCCTCTCTCTCGCCCATGTAAGCCTCTCTCTTGTTCCCATGCGCCGCTACCCCCTCCAGGCGGTACTCAGGCGCCAAGAAACTTGGCGTCAGATACACCAAGTCTCCTTGAATTCTCTGATTTAGTAAGACAGTGAATGAAGGTGAAATCAAGGTAGGGTGCGGTTAAAAGTGCTAATTAGTAGTCGCTCCCAATGTGCCGGAGTTCTTTACACAGACGACTGATGTCAATTCTGTTTGTTTGTGCAATGTATTCAGCTGGGCTGTGTGTAGTTTACGATACGCGAATACCTACAACGATGAGCAGAGAAAATAATACATTTTAACAGTCAAGCATAGCGGGCTGTGATCTACGGTTGTGCTGCAAATGTTGAGATTGGTCGAGTAATAATACTGTGATATATAATACAATAAGTGGTATTTTTGAGTTTTAGTGCTGAATTAATAAAGTGGATGTCGTAATAAACCGCGCTTGTGCTAGAAATTACTTGATCGTGATCCTGATCGACTTAAATGTTGTCTGTCTGACAATGTTTGATTTATTTATTGACCGATCGACCAAACCGTCTCTGCTCAGCTTGGGCAAAAAAATATTCCATATGTCTGGATTTCTATCTGGCTTTTCTCCTCCGTACGTAATAAGGTTGAATTTAGATTGAATTTGGGCCACCGGGCCTTTTATTTTGTGAAGACTCTAGGTGTCGTTGGATTTGTGGAGACAGTGAGATTGAGATAGGCAACGTAATTTTAGTCAATAGGGTGGATTTTATAACATCCCATATTTCATGAAATTTATTGCAATAAAAATATTCGTAAAATGTAGCTTACAAAGTTATTGGTGCAGTTACTTTCATACTCCATGTACATAACCAGGTGCATTCATATGTTTGTATGTTAGAAGTTCAGCTTTCCACCAAAAGGCTCGCGAGGTCTACAGCTCACAGAGCCACTACCAGGTTAGGGATGTTAGTTTAGCAAATGCATAAATCAATCAGCATGAAGTAAATCAAGTGACTTGAAAAAATTAAAATCCGACGGACCTCTGTGGTGTTATGTATGTTTGTACATACCACGTCGACGCTGTTTCTGTTTCCCACTAAACAGGGTATGCTAGTGTGGGGCCAGAGGCAATGCATATGTTATGTTAAGTTATGTTAAATAAGTTTTGGCGATCCTCACTAAAGGAAATAATTACACATATGTATATGTACTATAGATATGGTAGCAACGAATCGATTTGAAACAGTTGTTTACTCGTCATGTGTCATTCGCAACAAGACTCCGACGAAGCTAAGAACACAACTGACCCTGAATACAGCAGCAACTAAAATAGCTTGAAACAAGATGAAAATGGCCACGAGTTCAGTTAGGTTATATTTGTTTTCGAGTGACTAACTCTGACTATAAATGCTATCACAATATCTCTAGGTTATGTTTAAAAAGAAAGTTTCTTTCAAGTTAAATATCACACATTGATTTTCGAAAAGTTTTCATGACCGGTCTTGATAAATATAGCATAAAATGCTACCGATTTTTGTTATATCAGTTATTAGTGTAAATTTTAGCCTAATTTAACATCTTAAACATGTTTTAGTTCGTTAATTGATCACGATTAGTCAAAAGACTATTTCTGTAAAGGAATAGTGTCTATTTTTGGATGAAACGTGAACCGTCTTGTTCTTAGAGCGTCTTTATATAAAGTGCTGTCGACACTTTGTACGATTTGATGATTTATACTAATTAAATAACAATTAATTTGATTTATAAGAGTTTGTACACTACTTTCGTGGTTTTATTAATTAGTATATAAAATAAATGGCATCTCACTATATAAAGTAATATCCACTTTCAAATTTTATTAATTAATAAGAATGGTCGACTATAATCGCTATTTATATCACGGGCACGATTCGGATACTAGTTTTGAGCAGCAATCTAAATTATAACGTCTTTAGGTAAGCCAACGCAAAGTTTTGTGATTAAAACAAGGAAAAGGATCTATCATAAAGCCCTGCCACTGAAAACACCTAACTTATTTTAGCATTTAATTACGGACATTAACTGCAAATTGGTTAAAAAGGTCGAATTTCCGTTTATTTTGAATGGCACATATTAGCCATTAAGACAGTACCTATTTACTGGGAAGTATTTTGTTTTAGTTAATGCATTCGACAACCACTGAGCCACGTGCGTAGTAAATAAACATCAAAGGAAGATATTTATAAACTAAACAATTTCGGCCATCAGCAGGGTACTCTCTCTTTGACACAGATTTTAAGCGTCGTTTCTCAATCTTGTGAAAGATGATGAAGTATCTTATCGAACTATCCGCCAGAATTCTGTCAACATCCTGTTTGGGCAGACTTTGTCAGAATGATAACAAACAAATCATTTATGCATTTTTCTGTATGTTTATTTAGCAAATCAGAAATCACAAAGACAGACCGCAAACTGCTTTTAGTTTTAAAAGAGAGTTGTTATTTGCTGGTAGAAAACTCTTTTAATTAAGGGTAATTGGGTATTCCATATAAATATTGTGAATGGTTAAAGTAGAGGCCCCTTCCAGAAAATTTAATCCGTAATCTATCCGAAAATAATGGCTTTTTGGTAATTTATGTTTTTAACTACTTATTTTATTTTTTTCTAACTAAACTAACTTAATTTTTTGACTGTCGTTTATAAGTTAATATATCAATGATTTTGGTATATTTAAAGGTAAGGAAAACACTCTTAATTTTGATGCAGTGGTCCCATCACCTCAAATTGAACAATATTTTTGTTTGTTTTATCAGCTATCCACCATGGTAATTTGTTTGACACAAACTTTAGAACAAAAAAAACTTGTTTTTCGCTCCACTACTTTGCAATAAATGCAAAGTAGTGGAGCAAACCCTATAAGAACAAGATTCGCTGCTGTATAGAGAAATAAAAATGGAATAAGATTGTCGTAATGAATGACTTTATGAAATTTTTTGGAAAAATTATGATAAAATAAGTTTGCTGTAAATGGACTCTACTTACTTACTACAATAACAATATACGTATCGAATAACCAATCACCCTGTTTACGAATATAAAAGTATATAAGTTATAGTCTTCTCATATTTTCCATTGGCAGAATGGCAATGCTCGAACCATTTCGCAAATAAAATTGGGTCTCGTCTATACCGGCGTCACTAAATCATGATGGCAATAAATGTGTTATGTCAACAGAAGATATCTACATCCATACGTGTATAGTATAGAGACGCTATTACTACGTACCTGTGTAGGTAAACGACCTCAACACTTGAACAGCAACGCGTGCCCTTTACGACTCATACACAGACAACTTTTTATTTTAACTCAGCGTCACTTATATGATTCCTTCGCTTCGATAATTCCTGAAAATAGCTCTCCCTCCGTGTACTTTATAACAAGCCTGTGCCTAATTGTACGAGACACGTAATGCTTTGAGTACAAGAAACTCGTCTTGTTACAAAGCGGCATTAAATGACGAATGACTGGGTTAGGATTCTGTCAGGAATATCTTTCTTGAGTAAAACGCTAATGCGAGGTGTTTACAAACGACCAGATGATCGAGATCCTTGATGTTTCAGTGGATGCGATCCCGAGGGAGGTACTCTTAGTTAGCCAGGCAACAGTGACTCGTCAACGAAAATAGACTGCAGTCGGTGCAATAATTATATCAGTGGACAAACAAACGGAACTGCCCCTTTGTTGACTGCACGTGTGCATTCATGACCGCTGCAGCGGTTACGATAGAAATAGTGGAGCAGAAGCGATCAAACCCCTTCCAAACAAAGGAACTTCGAACAGAAACCAAATAAAACATTACAGAATGATCGTTGACTTAAAGCCATTGAATCGGATAGAACAATGAAATTATGACACAACACAATCCGTTCATTAGGTAACCCACAACGAGTGACAAAGAAAGCAAAAAATCAAAAGACAAATCATGTGATAGAGAGATTGTGAAAGTGACATTAGTGCAAAATGGAGGTGTTCCAAGAGTAGGATGGTTGTTTGAAGAGATTGAAGGGGAGGAAGACAGCGGGACGATGGGGGCCCACGGATCTAAGGAGAAGCTGAATAGGAGCAACTCGGAGAAGTATCCGTCGAAGCTGCCAGTGCCTAGTGACAAGAAATACAAGGAGGCTGTCAACAGAGAGCGGTTCGGTTCCTTCGCTGGAAGAGGTGAGGCTTCACGTGACCATGCAATGCTAATTAACACCCATCTACAACGATGGGCTAGTATTATGAGTCTGCTAAAACATTTTATGGATAGAACTATCGATATAATACGAGTATGTACACTACTAGGTATAGCCGTAGGTCTGAAGGAGATGACGTAAGGACTTCACGAGTATATAATGGCCGGCTAAGGCTAGGGATATGAGATGTATGACTTAATCGCCAAGTAGGTAATTTTGAGAATTGTTTTTGAAAACCACAAAGTTATTAGATACCTATTTTAGTCTTGATGTTTCTGTTACTTGGGCTCTGACATCGTGTTCCATAATACTGCACTTTATTTATTATTTAACTTATAGGAATATCTAACCTTACTTATGGCTCCTTTCAATAATGATTTTGTGAAACTATATGTTCCACACTTAGTGTCTAGCAATTTGACAACTGTTGTATCATCTTCATGCAGTAATTTGTGCTTTTTGTACAAAACAAATCACCTGAATTGCTTTTTTGTACCACCGGAAACCACAACAGGAGACGATACACAAGTATGGCAGAGCAAATTACTACGATTGTTAAGTTGAGATCCATTGTTCATTCAACGCGTAGTTCTTAGTTATTGATTCAGGTAAGTCACCTTGGCTAGTCACTACATTATTCATGGCCAGTAAAAGCTCCATGACATTCCTTTTTCCCAGAAGCGTGAGAGTCTCACCATAAGCTACTAATTTCCCGCAGACTTGGCAAGTCAGGTTCAATTAACTTAGGTGAACTTGAGTATGGGTACTTCGATTTAACAACCCTAACTTAACTGTTTTATTAGCTGTTAAAGATTTACTTTACTCATTCAAAATTTGATACATGGAACCGGAACTAAATCAAAATAGTGCTTACAATAAATCCTTACATTACTACTCAGTATTTATGATAGCAATATTTATGATTTTCTTGTAATAATGAGAAGGTAAAAGCAAAAGTTCATGACGAAGTGTTTTAACCTGTTTTTATTTATTGGAATTACCTTCGCAACTCGTCCTTCCTTCAAGTTTATTACCCTCAGTAGGAAGTCAAAGCAAGTTTCCTACACGTACCGATCTACCTGAAAACCAGGTTTCTAAATATTTTGCGAAATACATAACATACAATTAATTAGGTACCATCAACAGCAAATGTGGAGACCCATTCTAAGGGTTCTCCCATGCAACCCAACACTTAAAAGTCATGAAACATTTGGTTTTTGAAATTGGACAAAAAGTTTAACAAAAGCATGGGCTTACCACCACATGCTAGCTGCAAGGGATTTTTTAAAGGGGTATCCACAACTGCCAGTGATAGTATTTACATTGATGAAATAAGTAGGGAATTAGTCTAAACTATTTACCAAGGATAAGTCATTTGGTAATTTCAGGTTCGCTTTAATTGCTTAAACGGAAAATCTGGTCAAGTAGAAGCCATACTTTTCACAGCTGGGAAACCATATAATGACGTCTCACGTTGTGCGGACATGAACAACGCCTCAATAATATACTTGTTGTAACAGCAAGGTTGAAGTACTATACTATTGATAGAGTTATTTTAGACACTTGTTATAAAATAATTTTCAAACCAAAAACTATTAATACGTAATCTTTATAGAAAGTAGGCAATGAGTGGCATTTCGGGCAATAGATAATTGAAATAAATTATACCTTTATTTCCCCAAAGTTGCTATGTTATCGCAAATTTGAGCAGTCATGTTACAGATAAGATTTTTTTTAATTAAGTATCTAAAAAATACGTGTACCTACATTATTTACCAATTCCCCAAGTGGCTTTAGTAGTCATTGCTTACTTTCGGAGTCAAATTACAATTATTCGAAGTTGTGTAGCTTCAAAAAGTGGATCGTGAGATTCGAACCCAGGACCGTCGTCGGCAACAAAAAGTATCGTATGCACCATGCACCGTATTTATGCGCACACGTGTATTCCTTGCTACCCACGTTCGTCGCACACATGATTGTATGGGACCGCAGATGTATGGGAGAGAGGCTGATTTACTGCCCGTCCATAGTTGTGGTTTCCAAGTTTACTTATTGTGTAAGTGCCGTGACTTGTTCCCACGATCGTTGTGTAGATGTGCTGGATGATAATTTGTGCGAACCCATTGCGGGATGTTGCACAGACTTGTTATCGTATTTGCATGTTGGCAAGTCTGATGCCCGCCTGTGCACCATTTCCGTTAACTCAGATCAAATGAGATACTCGATAATTCTGAGATAGTCATGACAAGTTATGTCAAACTTAAACAAGTACCGGCTTACTGCTTGCCGCAAGTTTTACGATATTAGGATAGTTTGTTAACTTGACTCCTTTTCTAAGTTAAAAGGCAGACATCCACATGTCATGCCTAGCATGCCATTAGCTTATTTCGTGGTGCAATCCAAACGTAATGTCTGGTTAACTTCAAAATTAGGTATTTCAATCAAGTAGCCAAATCGTCATGGAGTATTTCCATGCTTCACCTTGACTCCTGGAACCTTGAAATTACCAATTTATACGTAATAGATACGTGTAAAAATACAATGATTACATTTAGTATTTTCAACATCAGGCTACTTCATACAAACCGCGAGTGTAAGTAGCCGCACCGGATATGATATTTGTAAGCATGATTTCAGTTGAATAGGTTTCAAAAGACATCAAAAGCTTTGTGAGCGACGACCTAGTTTGGCTGTTTCGCAACATGCACGGTGTCAACTCAAGACGCTTCGAAATAGCCAAGTGTTTTTGTAATTTCCACTTCAGTATTGAGATGCATTTTCTCGCGTGTATGTCGTAGGATTAAGAAAACTCTGGACTTTAGTTATTTTAGGGGATAAGCTGAACGTAGTTGGTATAATTTTGCTTTTGTTGCTATTGGCTAGGTAGTCCTTGGCTTTTGTTGCTATTGGCTAGGTAGTCCTTGGCTTTTTGTTTAAATCTATTCTAAGGCAAAAATAGTTTGCAAGTAATTTCAAGTAAGCTTTGGCAAGAAAATATGCGACGTGCCATGTCACCTTTATTATTACAATACTGAATTATATAGGGAGCTCTATAGTGGTAGCCTACAGGCTAAAATCAATAATTTCGAAAAACATACTTATGCGTTGAATCCTATATAGCTTTTTCTTCCCATATGTTTGCTTAAAAATATCCATACATGCTAACATACCTTGAAATAATAACTCCAATCTAAACCTTCAGAATAAACCACATTTGGGCAGTGGGCGCGAACTTCGAGGTAGCGGGTCAAATTTGCCCAATTGACTTTTATTCGTCTTCCTAATTACCATAGCCCAAAAAATGTCCCCACCGAGGGATACGGGCCTTTGCCCGGATAATAGTAATATTGAGCCATCCTCCACCACCCTGGCTCAGTGCAGTTACGGTGGGATATCGGGCTAGCATCCAAACAAGGCTGTCAGAAGTTATGAAGCTGCCCCATTTACTGACACAGCTTTACCACTATTCGATGGTAGTACCGAGTATCATAGTAGCCGGGACCCACAGTTTAACGTGTCGTCCGAAACACGGTAGCACCCGAATGAAATGCCACATAGAAACATACTCCCATCCAGTGCCCGTCTCGGCCAGATGTTGCTATCAGCACGATCCTTTCCACGATCAGGTCGGGTCCGCGTCCGTGGCCTAAATCACCTAAATAATACATAATTTATATTTGTCCTTGTTTTTCCTTGTATATCGTGGACAACTTGTAGAATAATAGGATACTCTTGATAAAACGGCGGTATTATAGAATATCAACAATGTTGCCTCGCCTCGCATAAAATTTCCATTCAATATGATTTAATACTCTTTCTAGTTTTCTACGGTCTCACGTTCAGGTAATATAATACTGTCTATCGTATTGTAATCTGATTGTGAATGCAGCTATTATGTAGGCGTCACCAAATGATAGCGAGTTGCTTTCACAGAACTGTGGCGTCAATTCTGGTTGGTACTTTTCATGTTAAGGTGGGTCCAGACTAGAACCAGCCGTTCGGTACCGTACGGTGGTACGGCCCGTCTCGATCGCAGCCGATCCGGGCGTCCAAACTAGCGATCATGGGATCGCGACTCTGATACGATACGGAGGTACGTTACGGACAAACGAACATGTCTAGACCCACCTTTAGGAACGACTAAAATTATAACTTAATTTATCTTTCCCCTTTTTCACGCACCTTGCCGTTTTTTTTGTTAAAATGACAATAGATGGAGTCTTTTAAATTTAGTTTAATCAGATTACTACTTATGTATATTTGCAATTTTAGAAAAAAAAACACCGTAGCAAGTAAAGAGACTTACTGCTGGTAAAACATGTCAGGTAAAACAATTTAGTTACAAATAGTAATAAAAAAGCCTTAGACTTAGAATTAATACTAGAAGGGATTTAATAAATATCTCCTATTGTGAGTACAGCCACTCACACGCCATCAGGAAAATAAAAATATGTCGTGAGACTATCGTCTTTATCTAGATACCAATAAGCATGTATTACTTCATTGTTAACTATATGATCCACTTATAAGAAAATAAACACGAGAATTCCATTACTCTGGTACCTACCAACTACCTAGTTGAAATAAAAAGTTGACACGGTTTAATTATTCAATTATTATAGCGGTCTTCAAGTAAAAAGAACTGCAAAGCTGTTAAAATTACGACAATAAGAGAATTACCTATGTAGTCTTTTCAACCAATTACTATTACAATTCACGTTTAGTTTATCAGGTGCACTATCTGTCTCTTGCCAATGCAACGTCTGCAACCATTTCTCTGATATAAATTGCTCAATGGATTTTAAATTTTACGAACTTAAAAAGTAGTTGTGTGTACTAATCACGTAATATGCGTAAAATTAAGCAATACATGGTACAGTCCATGGTTACACGGTATTTGACAAGGTAGTCCAATAAATCTAGAAAGGTGTCTTAAGCTGAACCTATTTCAACAAACACGTTTGACAATGTCCGAATTGTATATTTCCAGCAGTTGTATTTTGTCAACTCAATTTTGTATTAAAAATGCATGACTATGACGTCACACGCTAGTATTCCATAGAACTCTTGAACAAAATCACCGTTTTGACAGTTCAAATACCGTATTCACATATTATACATCGTAGGCAAACTATTCCCTCTCTGTATGTCTCTGTAGCCAACAAAACTAAACGGGCATATTCGCATTATTTCAGGAAGCGGTAAGAAGCGGGACATCCTCCCCCCACCCGCGCGCGCCGCACCCTCCCCCGCGCCGCCCCCGCCCCCCGCCGGTGAGTCATACACCCCCCTGTGACGTCATCGATAGGGGTGAGGGTGAAGTGCCCTTGAAAGCCTCCAACGATGAGTAACAATGGGCGCTCGCTTTGAATTTGTCTTGATTTTATGGAGGGTATATAAAAAATTAACTGGGGTTGAATAAGATGGAATTGCGGCGGCAATTGGCTAACCCCTTGTCAGGCAAAAATGGAGTATTGAATAACTGGCTTAACGTGGCCACAATTGTGCCTCTGCTACACCGTTATGGGAAAAAGTGTGGCTATGGGTATTTGTGAAAGGAATGGATGTTATTGTGGTCGATAAAGGTCGATTCCAGATTCTATAAGGACTCTACCTAAACAAGGAACGTTTCTAGATGGATAATTAAGTCGAAAGAAGAAAGTTTGACTTCCGAACTTTGTTTGGACTTGAGACAAACATACTAAAAGTCCTGACCCCTCTGAAATCAGCCCTAGAGGGTACACACATAAAGAAGGTACCGTTTTTTGGGTTTGTGGAAAATAAAAATAAATCAGTTCGTCTGGCGTCTTACCCCACAGAAAGTAATAGAGTTACATTGCTCTACAAAAATATATTATATTTCCTATGAAGCGTCGTTTCCGAGACGTAAGCAAAAAACACACGGGACCTTCTTTGAGACCCCCCCCACCTAGGGCCCACCTCAGACGGGTCTGGACTTTTAGTAAGTTTGTCCCCTGACTAGTCTAAACAAAGTTCAGAAGTCAAACTTTCTGCTTTGGAGTTTTCCATCTAGACCTTCCTTTTGAGCGCTCATTTCCTAAGCTAACATACATTAATTTTGGTTGCTTTGCTGGCGTGTTTGCCGTGAGTTTGCTTGTATTTCACAAGTCTGGCAAACGAGTTATCTAAATTGATGCCAGTTAGTGAGGACGGTCATGTTCAACGTGAGTTTTCGGATTACTGAAGCAAACTATTAATATATCACTTTTGGTAGTGCATACAACTTGTACTCATGAATGCAGATAAGTACAGTAATTGAGTCTCAGTAACTCTGAGAGGTAAAATGGGTTGGTCAGAATCAGAATAAGATTAGACAAGACACTCTGAACTGTAAGCTCTGTCATGGGTGCGGCCATTTTGTTTACGTCAGGATGTAATTAAGTTCTGTTCAGGTCATTTTAAATTAACCAGTAAATCTTGTCATCCTATTTAAGTACTGCACTGCACTACACACAGCCTATACCAAAGGACTAACTAAAACTACCATACAGTTAACAATGTGCAACGCATAATAAATTAGATCTATGATCAATACAAAGGTCGATGAACTATAATAAATACTTAGTTATGCAACAACGATAACTTTGGAGCTAATGTTCTATCTACAATGGTATAGTTAAGTTAGACAATGGTCTTGACTAACTTGTCCTTTAAAAAGTGTGTCAAATGCAATATGCGAGATGAGCTTCGTGGGTGGCGGCTTTGGCTTGTTCATTGATCATAGAAGTTGGTCATTCATAATCGTAGACATACAATAAATAAATATCTGGGGACCGAGGCCTGCTTGGAGGTGGGTTGGTGCAGTTGTTCGCGCCGATAACGAATCATCAGACTGCACATCACTCATCATAGGCTGCTAAACCGTTATACTTACATAAGTGTAGGCGTGTAGGCTGAACGGTTTAATACCTGTGCCATGTGAGCAAAAAAATTGCGTGCTTGCTTCATCAAGCAAGGAGGATGAATTTGGATTCGATGCATTTGAACGATCCTTTTTGGTTAGGCTTCTCCGACGCACTACTACTACCACGACGGAATCTCACGGGAATGATGATGTATTTTTTTTGCTTGTCCTTGGAATTTCTGCGTTATTGTTATTGATTCAATGTGAAATTACCACTCTCGCGATAACTTGAAGTGAATATGTTTTTTCATTGGAATTTCTGCGTTATTTTCATTGCCATAAAGTGAAATGACCGATCCCATTGTGCGGAAAAGATAATAGCATGAAAATTCGAAAAAGCGCATTGTCCCTGAGAACTAGTTAGATCGATTTTTCGCCCTAAAAACCCCTGTATAGCAAATTTAATCGAAAACTTTAGCGGCGCTTTCGAGAACTCAAAACATATACATATAGCTACAAATATTCATCGTTTAATAATAAAGGTGGCTCGGCCACGGACTACCGCCTATGGCCTCTTACCTGTGGTAGATGTTATTACAAGGACTAGTCCGTTCTTTGGAATTCTATGGAACGCCGGAGGTTAGGTTTTTTTTTGGTCTATCTCTATCATCAAGTGCATTTTTTACTAATATTATCGTCGAGACCAGGGCTGTGGAGATCGGTATTAAATAAGACATCAATACATTTTCATTAAGCATTTATGAATCTTCACGATGAACCCAACCTTCTTTAAAAGCCTTTTCCAAGTTTCGTTGGGAACCAACCAACCAGAATCAAGGGATCAACTGTACACATATGATAAATAAATAAATGTAGCTCATTAATATACCCACCGAGGAGCACAGGCCTTCACCCGGATACGAGTAAGATTAAGCCATACTCTGGCTGCTCGCTGGCTCATTGCTATGGATGGTTTTACAACCACTACCACCACGTAGCGACAGTAACCGGGACCTACAGCTTATTATGTCATCCTAAACACAGAACGTTTGTGTACTTAAGATAAATTAATCATCTCATTGACCGAGCGAGCGAAGCGACCGAAGGGCTCCATTTCGACAAGATAGGAGGCCGATTTTGCTTTCGTCTGTGTCTATGTGTGTCTGTCATTTCCGGTCTAGGGGCCACAGTTTTCAAGCGATCCTCACAAAACTTGGCACACGTGTTCCTTGAATTAAAAGTTATTTTTGTCAAGAGCTTCTCTCGATTTTCCCATATTTTCAAAACATACCAAGTTTGGACTCCTCGAAGTAGGAGGAGATGGATTAGTAAAGAGGATATACAGAGCGAGAGTGAGTGAAATAGACTATAACTATTTTCGTGAAAAGTCAATAGATTGTATTTTAAATCGCAAAATGTAGTTTACAAAGTTATTGGTGCGGCTACTTTACTAAGTACTTGATTTTGAATAAATCTAAAATACTTACCTATAAATTGGTTCACAGTCCCCCCTGTTAGCGAGGTCTACTGCACACAGGGCCCCTAGTTGATACATGGTCAGGTTTCGAACCTGCTTCTCCTGTCTGAGAAGCAAGCGTGAGACCCATTAGACCACGGAACCCACTGTACATATAACTATAAATAAAAAATTAAAACGCCCCGACACAATAAGTGAAATCATATGTTATATATGTCACAGAAAGATTGTCAAAACCATTAGTTTATAATTTAACGCGTCAGTTTGTAAACTATCGACACGTTGTAAATCAGACCGACAGGGTTTAGAATTTACGTTTCTTTTGTTCTTATATGTCAACCTAACATGACTGATGTTGATGAAGACTATTCGGCGTCTTCACCCAAGCTGCCGCAGTGTTTGCCCTGGTATTTCCTTTGCAGTTCAAATTTAAACCAGTTCACAACGGTTTTATTGTAAACTAACGCGTCATGTCGTAAGCAGTACGGTACAGTTTACTATTTAACGATAGTTTGTGAACTAACGAGAAAAAAAAAGTAAGATTATAAACTAACGGTTTTGACAATCTTACGGTGACATATACACTGGTCAGCAAATAAACCGAGCCACCCGCTACCTAGGAACTCTGATTCGATTTTCTCAAAAAGTATAAAACTTACAACTATCAAAGTTATACCTACAAAAAGTGCGTTTCATGGTGATTAAAATGACTACAAATTAATTCGAAAGTACCGTCAACTCACATTGTAATCAAGCAACAAACACAATGCTAACGATTTGCTCTGTTTTCACCAGAGTTTGAAATTAGCGTTCTTTTTCTCTACAATGAGGGTAGTCGGATATTTCTTATCATTTCTTTAGTTTTTGCCCATCGTTTGCTCAGACGCGTGTGTTTTTGCTACTTTTTTCGATTAATAATGGATACAACACCTCAGGAAGCAGCTCAAGCTGTAGCATTACTTCAAGCAGGCATTGCGCAACGTGAAGTCGCTCGAAGGCTTCGAATCAGCAGATCTTCGGTGCAACGAGTTTACAGACGATACCTAGAGACTGGAGCATTCGATCGCCGTCCAGGTACGGGCAGACCTAGGGCTACATCAGCAGCAGATGATCGTTATATCCACCTTACTGTTCTGCGAAATCGCCACCTCAACGCAATTCAAGTCCAACAAAGTCTGCGTGACGAACGCCAAGTGGTCATAAGTTCAGATACCGTCAGAAGGAGACTTGCTGAACGGAACCTGACCCCAAAAAGAGCTGCAACAGGCCCAGCATTAACGGTAGCACACCGTCGAGCACGACTTGAATTTGCTCGAGAGCATAGGGATTGGACATTAGAGCAGTGGAGTAATGTACTCTTCACTGATGAGACCAGGGTGAGTCTACATGGAAGTGATCGACGTCAGAGAGTATATCGTCGCCCTGGAGAACGTTATTCTCAGTGTTGCATCGAGGAAACTGTTGCTTATGGAGGAGGATCTGTAATGGTCTGGGGCGACATCTCGTTAACAGCACATACGGCGTTAGTTTTCATCGAACCGACGGGCCGTACACGTGGACTGACTTCTCATGGCTACATTACTGAAATCCTCGCAGACCATGTGGTACCTTACGCAGGATATATCGGACAGGATATGCAATTGATGCATGATAATGCACGGCCTCATGTTGCTCATGTGGTGACCCAGTATCTACGCGACGTCAGCATTCGTACGATGGACTGGCCAGCTCGAAGCCCGGACTTGAATCCGATAGAACACTTATGGGATGAGCTGAAACGTCGGGTTCGAGCCCGGGTACCTGCTCCAACAAGGCTTCCAGAGCTGCGAATCGCAATTGAAGAGGAGTGGAATACAATTCCTCAAGATTTTATCGTCAGGCTCGTAAGGTCGATGAATACAAGGATGCTGGCAGTTATCCGAGCAAGGGGAGGGAATACGGAATATTGATCAAAAACTTTTTTTTGATTTTATCTTTGTTTTTGGCTTTAATTTTTTTTTCACTTTATCATTACTAACGATTGTCACGACTGGAAAACGACTCTTCTTTGTAAAATCCTTAATAAACACTGAAATATTGATTAAACCCAATGAGTTTCCTTTCATTTTAATCATCATGAAACGCACTTTCTGTAGGTACAACTTTGATAATTGTAGGTTTTTTAGTTTTTGAGAAAATCGAATTAGAGTGCCTAGGTAGCGGGTGGCTCGGTTTATTTGCTGTCCAGTGTATATAACATTTGGCTGACTTGTTTCCTTGTTAAGCTGATAACTTTCTTATCATTGGACCGATTTTAATAAAACATGACTTTGTATCATCGCAGGAAAGTCTACTACCATTCACACCAAACCGCATTAAAATCCTTCACCCGTTTGAGCGCCAGGGTGCCACAGACACACAGAAAGACGCTTCAAACATAACGTCGAATATTAAAAATACATAGCGTCACGCCTTTTCCCGTACGGGCAGGGGCACAGTTGCGTCCACGTTAAGCCAGTTACCCAATTTCTCATTTTCCTAATTTTTCCTATTTTTCTTTTCACAGCCAAGAAAAATGGCGTCGCCAATGGCGTGGGGAACGGCGTCAGCAACAATGGTGTCCGGAAGCTGGCGCTGTCGGCGTCGCCAGGCAGCGTGCGCGCGCGCACCTCCCTAGCCGCGCCCCCCTCGCCACGGAACACCACGCCCCGCAGGGTTCCCGCGCAGAGGCCTAACTCGCTTACCACTAATAATAAAGGTGAGAACCAATTGTCATGTTTTAAATATGATCGTAAATTTCGTGGCTTGTAACTTGTAACATGCTTCTATGCAGTGGGCGTAATTTTTATTTCTTTTACCCCCACTGTGCAACCGGATCCGGGACGATTCACTGACAGGGTTTTTGGGAGTGCCGATGGCCGATTTGTGAGCGGTGAGGGCAAAATCACATCAAAATTATTCATTCATTAGCTAGCCTGTTCCTTCATGTGCATTTTGACATATGATAGAAATAGATCGAAGCAATTAGCGCGAAATGATGCGAATATTTTATTATTTAATTCCACCTCCGCGATTATTAGGGGCCAAACCGCCTCCGGGCAGGCGCAATGTGTAGGTATATTTTTTTAACCACCGCCTCCGGGTCGTTCCACTGACCAGGGGTTTATGGTGGCGCAATGGCACCTATACCCACCTTTGCTCCCGCTTGGTGGCGCTGGCGTAGTCGGCGGCAAAGAGTTTCATTCATCTGAGGTTAGGTTCAAAAACATGTCACGTGATCTTTCAAATACACTTGACACTGGCAAGATTAACCTCGAACGAGGTAAGGATGCCATAAATTAAAAGAAGAATTAAATATAATTTGACGACTTTGACAGATTTTTCGGAAAATTCATCTATACACTCTCTCCATCTAAACCAGCGCCATCTGCAATACGTTTTTCTGATTAGGTGCCATGGTTTGATATCGGTTGCGATATCTTTTAGTTCTGGGTTCGATTCCATGTTCAGACATTATATAATTTTGTTTTGTTTTATTATTTTTAGCTTACGTTTTCTTGTACGGAACCCTTCGTGTCCGAGTCCGACCCGCACATGACCGAATTTTTTGACTATCAGCAAATCATACAGCGTTCCCTATAGGTATAATCTTCAATATTGTTTTATAAATCTTGATGTCCGATGTCCGTACGATCACTTGACCATCATTATTTAGTTGACAAATTCGTTTGTAGCATTTCTAAACAATGATAAGTAGTTATTGCCATTAAATTAACTGATGTCCTAGATACATACAAGCAAGAACTTGCTTCAATGCGTTATTAACAATGTGAAAACAAGGGTTAACGACGAAGGAGTTTCTTGTGACTAGACGGGGCGACGTCTGCAGCGTCTAAATATATTTTGCAACTTGTGCTGCCATCTAGCGTGATCTTGAGCTACTATTTATAACCGCAGCGAGCAGATCTCTTCTTTAACGAAGTTTCTTTTGGAGTTCGTGTCCATTGCCACAGATGTCACTAGGAGTGAGAGATTCCGTAGATAAGATAAAATATACATAAACAAACATAACATAGCATCACGCCTTTTCCCATGCGCCCACTTTTAGCCAGCTATTCAATACTCCGTTTTGCGTGACAGGGGGCTAGTGTATTGCCACAGCTATGGAGAAATGAAGGTTTCCTCACGAAGTTTTTCCATCACCGTTAGAATGTCTGTATAATGTATGTAATACGATAAATGACTTATCTCATTAGTACAACATGGTCAGCACCGGGATTCGAACCTGCACATGCTACTTGAGAAGCAAGCGTGAAGCCCGCTAGACCACGGAGCCTGCTGTGAATCTGAATTCTGTAGAATTATCTTATTTTGGGTGACCTAAAATGGTTTTTCCGTCGAAATCGAACCTTCGGATTCTGTCCTAGTTCCTAGTAGAAACCAAAATCGAAACCGAAACTTTGGAAACTTCTGAAAATGTTCTGAATATCAAGATTCTTGGGCAAAGTATTTGGACATTCTGTCAAGGTTCGGAGCTAGGGTTAAAATATAAAAAAATACAAAAAAACGTTTTATTAGCTTGAATTTTTATAAAATAAAGTCAACTCGTTTTGTGCTGCGTTTGGCAAACCTATCTATAACAGCTTGTCTTGACTTATTTATCGCGCCGCCGTCGATCTAATGAAGCTCATTATGTAAAGCCATGGAACATCTAAAATACCTTTACACTACTAATTCTGTGCTAAAAGTGGTCAACTGAGCCCGCGGGCTCCGCGGAGCGTTGGCTACGATGACCCCGGAATGCACTAAAAATAATTTTACTCAATTCATTCTATCCATATAGTGCTGAGAATATATTAGTGGATTTTAGTTTATTGAAATTCAGCAATTTCCGATTCCTCACGTTGAATCCATAAAATGTAATATGATAGCTTTTAGAAATTCAACTGTAAGATAAATTAAAACAATCAGCGGCATAAAACTCTTCAGCATTGCGTAGGGGTATGTCCCCTGAAAAGCGTCAAGTAAATTCCCCTCGATTACCTCCACTGCCGGGGTGGTGGGGGGTGTTAAATGTCCCTTTTTCTCGGAAACCATTAAAATACCAACACAGCTTCTTCTACATTAATTAAATACATTATTGGACAAATAATGCCACATAAATTTTTAGTTCAGGATCAATACTTTCCGGGAACAATGGGTCAAACAATCAAGACGGATTTCTTTGGAACTTGCAGTAAACTTGCAATAGGTACTACTCTACCAGATGACACGGCCGGAGTGCCCTTGCCGGAGCTGGATGTAGCTAGACCTAAGATAGCTATAGACCTATGTGGAAAATCAAATATAAGAAATTAATACTTTTCACACCTTTTATTCGGAAAAGTAAGTTTTGCTCCACGACGAGAGGGAGCAAAACGCTACTTTTCTGTTCAAGCTACTTTTTATATTTATTCATTGGCATGTAGCATTCACGCAATATGCCAATTGAACACAGATCTTTATAAAATAATCGATTGTAATTTCATCGTATTCGATTAAAAGCGATCATGTTTCAAGTTTTAACTTTAACAACTTTATATGAAAAATTATGAATATTTCGTAATATTTAAAAAAAATGTCACAATAAATTATATGTTTTACTGAAATCAAAACTATCGATGACTGTTATTGTGATATAATGAATATTGATATCAGAAACCATTGCAATATTCGATTCGATTATTTTTACACATTGGTAAAAGCAAAAATAATATAGTCACTGGTAAAAGTACACAAGAATATTTTATCTGTGGTGACCTTTCCCTAATCTTTCATAAACCGCCATTATAAAAAAAATATGTTTACGTTGTTCGATTACTGTAAAAGCGGTGAAAGTATAATTCAAAGTATAGTTATTTATTTTTTTAGAGCATTTAATTAAAATTTTCCTCAAAGTCGGTGTGAAAAGTTGTATTCACTCAGGAGCAAAATTATTTTCGTCATGGGCGTTAACGTGTGATTCCTTCGTTACGCTCAGGATTCAATGTACCACCCTCGCCGTAAATACATCATTTTTCTCCCTTGTGACACAAATAACTATTAATGGTTTTCGTGTTATAAGCGAAAAACTGGAAAAAGGGACCTGTAAGGTATCCGAGATTAATCTAATTGACTTTTCCAGAGGTCTTACCTCTATATAAACAATCCTAAAGCTCTGAAAATAATATATTTATGTTTCCTGAAATACCTACCTAGCCGTGTAAAAGTGCACCTGAATTAAATCTGAAGTTTGAGTCGAAAGTATGGAGTTCCTGGTCTTGGGGGGGCATGTATCCGCAAATATTGGAGAATTCCATGAAAAGGAACTGAAATCAATTCACTGGAGTAGAAAGTGAATTCAATTGGTTACTTACCGTAATCGTTTGCAATAAAGAACAATCAAATGTGATTTACAGACGCATTATACACAAATTGTGTAGCTATTAGCCTAGATATTTTTTCTTTGCATGACTTCGCGACTAAGTGACGTGCACGTAAGTATTCACTTATAGCCACAATAACTAGGGAATATTTCTGATTTCACAAAATGATTTGAAATCCTCTCATGGCGTCATTTCTTTCTTCCATGAATCTCAATCCACCCTCCAAAATAGTTTATTGTTTAACTTCCTACATTTTGTCATACAATTTAAAAGCATCGTTCAGGATTATTGAGCCCGAGACATCGGTTTGGCAAATATCAACATAACATCCTGTCATTCGCGACTAGATAATATTAGCTCATCATACTACTTCCATTATTTTTGCACAAACTCATAGTCTTCTGTTCTAAGATTTCTAAGTTATCTACTATTTCATATTTTTTCATAAATCTACATATCATAAACATGTTTTCAATCATATAACTCCTTGACCTGGTTGACTGGAGCGCGTATTTCCTCATGCCTCTCTCATTATAATTAACACAAGCAGTTGCAGTACTGTTGCCGTACATAAAGACGCGCCATGCATGTGATCCTCTTATCTGTTCATCGTTTATGAAGATCCATGGTGCGTTATGGTATCCTCGGCAACATCTATCTATCTTGATTTCTAAGGCCTCCATATTTTCGTGCACATAAAGATGAGTATGGCGCGGCAACCAGTCAGGCAAATTTCTTTTGACTGTGCATTGAGCGTTATGATAAGGTACCGTGTATTTGGTCACTGTGTGGAAACATAACACTTTTTGCTTCGCATTTAGTTGATTCTGGTACAAACGATATAGCCATGAAGGGTTTCAGAATACGATAAAAGGTTTATTGAGTTGAGAGTGAAGTCATAATTGTTTTCTTTCATTTCTTCAAAGTTTCTAATCAAATGAAATGTCCAGGATCAAGTTGAATTAATATCAGTTGATTGGATGTAAACGGGTGTTCTCACCATTTCTCTTAACATTTTATAGGACTACCTTTGTATAAGAAATTCATTCTGTGGGTAATTAGAAGACGTCTGAATGCCTCACAGGATTGATGATCATCAGATATGACTTTAATTAAAGTCTTAGGGATCCTAATTATGGTTTAATCACACGAAGTTGACAATGGAGGACGTCTTAATTAGTGATACTTGATTGTGCAACCAAAAGAAACACATAAGATTTCTCACATTAGCGCTAACTTAACATGCTGTTACGTTTTAAATGGAGGATTACGATACGACCATGTTATGACTGCGTATAAGACTGCGTAACTTCTTTGTGTTTCTTCAATCGTAATGTGAATTTAATTATGATTTAGGTTGGTAAAATGGTTTTTCTTCATGGTTTCTGTAACGCTTCGAAATAGGAAGACAGTTCCACATTCAAGGTCAAGGTTCGGCGACGAGTGCCAACAAGACGTGAATTAATGAATACTATCTACAGTACTATTTCCAGATTCTGTTCAATATCTTCAATAAATACATACAATAGGGATCGTGTCGTGACAATCGCCAAATATTCTGTTCTTGCTTTGTCTACCACTATGACCAAAGAACTTAGCTTACAGCAGACGCAAATTTTGTTTGTTGCCGCTTGGAGGGGGTAACGGCGCATGGGTGCCAGAGAGATACATTCATGGGCGAGAGAGAGAGGAGAAAGTTTGCTCACTTGCCAAAAACCTTGCGGTGTCGGCACCACTGACGCGCTGGTCGATTAGTTATGGGATATTTATAATTAAACGCCACATCGAAGACACGCTTATGTATTTTGCTCCAAAATCTAAATGTGAAACTTTGAAAGCGTTGATGTGATATTGTCTCTTCATATACATGTCCCAAATCTCTACATGCATCCCATCAGTCATTAAATCTCTATCTTTCTTACACTCTGTTTAAATCGTTTAAAAAATAACTTTACACAAAAATGCTTAGTAAACGAATCAATCATAATCCAAAATCATTCCATTATTTAGCCCTCGAACAATGCCGCCGTCAAGAAAAACAAACCTACACAGACTGCCAAAAATCAAGCCGTTAAGTAAGCTTCACGCTCGAGCTGGCTTGTTCCTCTGTGAACGGGGGAGTCAATGAAAGTGTTGCCTTGTGCCAGCCGGTGGGCACTGAAGAAAGTGCGTCGCAGTCGCCGCAGGTACCCGCCCGGTGACACTCGGACGCCGGCGCGTGCGCATCGAGCGACAGAAAATAGACGCGGTTCCCACGCCCGGGCGATACTGGGACTTGTGTTTATATCCCTTCAAATAAGTGCTGCCTTTGACGATCTTTGTGTTACTTTCATCATTAACGATTTCAGAAATCAGTTGATTTTGCTAATTTTACAACGACAAAATGTGGTAAAAAAGGTTCTTTTTTCAAAACATTTTCACAAAAAGTTTTGATTCATTGAAAACTTTGTTTTTGATATTGGTAAGACGTAAGTAAAGATGATTATGATAGGGTAAGCGGCCTCTGATCGTTTCCCGTTACGCAATGATCATTGAACTCCGGTACCGTAAATTGACATAACTTTTTGCAATATTATAGCACTTTACGTGCAATTACTTATTACACCAATTACTTAACCATAACATTTACTGGTAAGGTGGAAGGACATATCAAAGATGAATCAACTGAACAAGATAGTGTCACTATTCCAACCGGACTCGAACAATAATGGAAAGAAGCTGTTGGTCCAGCAAAAGACCTTCAGCAGTGACCTGAACATATGCAGTGACCTGGAGGAGTTGAGGAGAAGCCACGGCTGGGGCACTCTCAATCGGTACAGGAGGACAAAAGGTAACCAACCATTGTGATGTCGTTGATAATAATTATTATAGCCCTTACTATTTTCGGTCTCAACTTCTTTTTCGGCTATTAAGAGCTTCGTTGGAGAGCCCTTTTTACAACCACGAAGTTTCACTCTTGATCCTTGACGGGTGGAGAAGTGGTCGTAGACAACTGAAGGGTGGACTTATTTTTACTCTAAATTTTGAATTCAGTAGTGGTCATAGGTAAAACTGCTTTTTTTTTCCAAAAGTTGAGTTTCTCTAATTTGTTCAAATTTCCAATAGTAGTAGGGTCAGCATTTTCGAAGGACTACTAGAACAAATGAAAACTTTTTACAATTCCTGAGGAATTATGGTTTTATTTCGAATCACCCCAAATACAGCAATAAGTGAGGCTCGCGCCTGCGCAGAGTAATCCAAAGTCATCATGAGTAACAGCGCTGTGGGTGGCATTCATTCACTTACCGTCTGATCCACTTCTTCCTGTATTGTTGGTTGACATCGACCGATTCACAGGATGTTTTATTTTCTTCTTATGAGTTAACTCGAATGAATTGTTTACGTATAGTAGATAATATTGTTCTGAAAAATAACAAAGCCATTCATGAAGATGTTTTAAACATGTTTAAAATAATCCATTAACTGGCTTCTTAACTCACATTTTTTGAAAATACAATTAATTAACTAATGCAGTCAAATCCACTTTCTATAGATATTTATATATGTCACCGTAAGATAGTTAAAACCGTTAGTTGATAAACTAACGTCTATATTCTCGTAGGTTGGTCATCTATCGACAGATAGTAAACTGTAGCGTACTGCTCACTATATGACGCATTAGTTGATAAACTAACGGTAAAAACCGTTAAATAGTAAACTGGTTTAAACTTGAATTGCAAACGAAATACCAGGGCAAACACTGCGTGCGGTTGCTTAGATGAAGACTAGAGGGGGCGAGCGCAGCGAAGCCCCCGAATAGTCTTCGTGTAAGGTTGACATGTAAGAACAAAATAAACGTAAATTCTAAACCCTATCGGTCTGGTTTACTATCATCTGTCGATAGTCGATTAACTAACGGGTTAGTTTATCAACTAACGGTTTTGGATATCTTACGGTGCCATATCTAATGTTAAATGGAGGAAGACGACGCTCCTTGTTTCGGATGACACGTAGGTTCCGGCTGCTATTGCTACTTAGTAGCAGTAGTCGTGAAAATCTCTCTACAACCCGCACTGAGCCAGCGTTCTGCAGTTTGGCTCAATCTTTCTCGTATCCGGGTAAAGGCCTGTGCCCCTCGGTGGCGACATTAATGGATTACATTAATTATAGTAACAATAGTATATAATAAAAATATTATATAGTAAATGGAGCCTTAATTCAGCATAAATCATAATACCTTAGCCTAAGTTACTAATTAATTGTGCCGACAAATTTTGGCAACAACTTTTTATTCGTCACTTCTAAAAGTAAGTTATACCTGTACGAGACCGGTTCTTTTAAGTTATCATCAATGAAGCAACTTGGTGTACTAATGAGCTGTTCTGTCTGGAGCTTGACCTACTCCATAACTATTAGATAATCGACTAACAAGTCCACTTTTGACCCAGGTAGTCATGTCAATTGTTCATATCTTTGCGAGTCTTGTATGTTGTATAATAAGGAATGAAATGCGTATTGACTTTTATTTTTTTAACGAAAAACAAATTGTATCGGCCAATGTGTTTGTTCTCTCTGATCCAATTTTTTACGATCGATTCGATACGAGATTCACGTAATATGAAAAATGAGAGGTGGCCAATTTCATAACAAAACCAGTAAAGGCCCTTTCTACTTTAGATTCGAAAAGTCCCAATAACCCCGATAAATAAACTGGGTTTTTATGCCTTTTTGGCAAACAAGTTCCTGCGGAAGTGAATACTTCTTAATCTGTAATTATTTCGGTAGGCAGTGAGTCGGTGTTTGTACACTGTAATTCGGTGTTCCAATTCAATACGTTCGGAGCACCACAAATGTTGCATAACGTTAATCCGGCGACTTTGGGTGCAATAATTTTTGCATTAACATTTTGGAACCGGTACCGATCAATTGTTTGGAGAGTCTCCCCCGTGGGTGGTGGGTTCTGTGACACGAAAGTTGTGTGGGACGGTGGATTGTTCTTATTATTGGGAAATTTGCACCTTTAATAGCGATAGAGTGTACCAAATAAACGGTAGTTTCAAAGCAGACTTTCTCTTCTGCGGTAGTGAATCTCCCTTTTCCAATTGTATATGTCGTAACCATATTCGTAGGATTGACCATATCATGAAATGGCCAACCATGGTTGAATTAGAATTTTCATTGAACGAAGAAATCTTTTAGCACATTCGCTGCCATTTTTTAATGCTTTGCGATGTTTAACCTTATGCCATGGTATAAGAGTTCACATCCTATGAAGCTAAAGTTTCGTTTAGGTTCTCTGCGTCCACTCAAACGTCGCTAATTATAAACTTTATTACTAACCCCCTATTCACTTTTGGTAGTAATCGACGTGTGAGTGGCAAAAACAATGCGGTAGCTTAGGTAAAGACTAAAGGGGACGAGCGCAGCGAAGCCCTTGAATAGTCTTCTTGTTAGTTCGACATGTAAAACACAAAAAAAACATTAGTTAATACCGAATTTGAAAAAGACAGGTTTCATCTAATTCAACCCTTTCTGACCATTTCATGAAATGGTTGGCCACTTCATGAAATCGTTGGCCACTTAATGAAATGGTTCGCCACTTTATGAAATGGTTGGCCACTTCATGAAATCGTTGGCCACTTAATGAAATGGTTCGCCACTTTATGAAATGGTTGGCCACTTCATGAAATCATTGGCCACTTAATGAAATGGTTCGCCACTTTATGAAATGGTTGGCCACTTCATGAAATCATTGGCCACTTAATGAAATGGTTCGCCACTTTATGAAATGGTTGGCCACTTCATGAAATGATCAATTCTGTGATATGGCTTCGACATCTACACCCCATTGCCATAACTCGTTATCCTAATTCGTTATAATAGAGGGTGTAACAAAAAGATGTGGTCGTATTTTAAGGGGTTGTTAGGGACATCATTCCGAGCCACTTTCTCTATGAAACCGATTTGATCAGAGCAACTTAACTATTCACTTCTCCGTACAAATCAGCTGACCGCCCGGACAGAAACGTATGGAGGAATGAAAATAAACTCATCAACCAACTACCAAAATATTTCATCGTGTCATCATAATTAACAATCTTAACTTCCTTTTCTCACCTCAACCAGTTCTCTCGGCAACTCCAAACCCAACCTCATCATTATTTATCGTTTCCTCGCTATCTGCGATGCTTCCTAGAACCACACCTCTTAACTTTTTATAACGCATCCTATTTCTTCACTTTCTACGTAGAAGGTGGCGCCGCCAGTTCAAGGATCGATCAGTTGTCAAATGTATCGTACAGTTGAAAATGTATTTAGTTGATTGTCTTTTGCGCTCCCGCCCGAAATCTACTACTTAAGCATAATTAAGCAGCCAATTAGCGACTTAGGTCTCATTGTTTGAAGCTCAACGAGGTCTTAGTTTTTACTGGATGTGCTGATGTGCTTGATCAATCATTTCAATACAAATATGGCCATTGTTTCTTTGAATGATGCATCAGATACGAGATGTCTGAAAGATTCTATTGTTCTTCGTCTTCATTTATATTTTTACGTTAATTGCTTATTTGTTGATACCGTTTAGATGTAGACGCAAGATGCATGGGATTTCCTCTTTCCTTTCACGTATTCCAAATATGGAGCCATTACGAATCGAACGGATGACTAATGTTCCTGCGCTCCAGCCCAGCATGTTAGGATCTCTCATTAACACGCGGGTTACCCTTTGAAGTGCCCGACGTTCCTGCATTGACGTCCATTCCGTGTCTTCCTCGAATTATCTACCGCTAACCAATTAGGGCATTTTTTCTTGTCTCTCACTTTGTTCCGAGGTTTTTATGCTTCCTTTGTTTTACTTGATACTGTTCTTCTGTTCAGGGGGTTACCTAATTTGATCCGCAAAATTATTGTAACCGTCTTAAAACAAGACTTGGTATTAGGTAAATAAAGCACATTTTGGCGGATTGGAATGGAAATGGTTGCCATGGTGATGTTCTTGTTTTGAACCTAATTTGAATCGGAAAAAGATTGTAGTAACCCCCCAGCGCTCTTGTTCGGTATTGTACGGTTAAATTACTGTATAAATTGGTTTATAAATATACCTGGTGTTCAATTTAGTTTTGAGAGACCTACTTAAACTTTTATTTAGGCAGAGTACTTTTAATTTTCGTCGTGAGTAGCAACAACTAAATTTGCGATTTAAGTTATGAATAAACAAGAACAATGCTAAAGTGCTTGTGCATTTTGCTAAACGTCTTTCAGGCCTGCCATGTTTAATAAGTTGGTTGGTAAACAGTAAACACTTGTCACTCGACCTGTCTTTACACAAAGCATTCACAAAGTCATGTCTAACAATAAAACAACCGGCCGTGTGCGAGCCGGACTTGCTCACGAAGGGCTCCGTACCATTGCACAAAGAAACTGGTTTGCCCTTAAATGTACCCCCACCCCCCCATTTTTCCTGCAGTAAAGACGTAGTAAAAAGTAGTTTTGGAGATAAACGGTGGGGGGAGGGCTGGGGGATTTTATTTTCTTGCCGATTTTCTTAAACAGTTTTTTAACCAAGCATTTCAGAATAACCGAAAATAGTTATTTGTGTCACAAGGGAGTAAAATGATGTATTTACGGCGAGGGCGGTACATTGAATCCAGAGTCCTGAGCGTAACGAAGGATTCAAGCGTTAACGCCCATAACGAAAATAATATACAACGACACACAACTTTTCACACCGACACTATGAGGAAATTTTAAATTAAATGCTCTAAAAAATATATATATATACTTTGAATTATTATTTCACCACTTTTACAGTAATCGAACAACTTAAACAATTTTTTTTTTATAATGGCTGATTGTGAAGCATTAAGGAAAGATCACCACAAATAAAATATTCCTGTATACTTTTACTAATGTGTAAAAATAATCGGATATCAATATTCATTATATCACAATAACAGTCATCGATAGTTTTGATTTCAGTAAAACATATAATTTATTGTGACATTTTTTTTAAATATTACGAAATATTCATAAATTTTCATTTAACGTTGTTAAAGTTAAAACTTGAAACATGTTCGTTTTTAATCGACTACGTCATCGTAGTCAATTGTAATGTAATTTCATAATTACATTCGATTATTTTGATCTGTGTTCAATTGGCAAATTGCGGAAATGCTAAATGCCAATAAATAAATTAAAAAAGTAGCTTGAACAGAAAAGTAGTATTTTGCTCCCTCTCGTCGTGGAGCAAACTTACTTTTCTGAATGAAAGGTGTGAAAAATATATTTAACATCCACGCAACAAGCTGTTTCATTTGACATTTCACACGCTATAGTTTGAAAAATACTTTTTGTTTTTCAAACTATAGCGTATGACACTTCTTTTTTTTTCGTGATTTCTTTGCGTGACACGTTCGTGTTTGAGTCACAAAAGTACATACAATTTTTAAATTAAGGGGTCAGAATTCGGTCATTTAATATACTTTTATTTACAAAAGGACGGACATACACACTAGTGAACCTATAATGGTTCCGTTTTTCCTTTTCAAGGTACGGAACCCTAAAAAATATGAAATATTAAACATGACTTTAAAAAATAAGATTGTATTGTTGAGAAAAAGGTCTTGGCAGACGGACGGACGGTTAAAGAAGTTATCCTACGTTCACGCAACTCTGGCCTCTACAATTTTTGGACATCGTCAATCGGCTTTAACATATCACTCAGGACTTTGGTCCCTTAAAGCTGCGAAAAAAACAAACATCTAGGTGAACGCAATCAAAAGATACAGCAAAATAAAATCTGTGTTTTTTGTACTAAAATGCTTATATAGATCTTTGAGTAATAATATATAAATACTAGAGACGCTTGCTCGAACAAAATGTGTGTCCGACCTCTTGACGAGAGGGGTACGCGCGGGGCGAGAGCGGACGTATCAGCTGTCAATTCATTGATAAAAATCTTTGCGCGCAGATGCGACATGCCGTAATTCTGCACGTACAGTGACTTTTGCCCATTGAGTGAATGCTGCCTATACTGATTGCATAATTTTAAGCGCAGGCCACCTATTTGGGAATAAAATAAAAGATAATTTGCACATATCCAATACTTTAGTTGGGGATTTTTTTTTCTTTCATTGGACTTTCCATAAGTGATGTGAATTTTCATGTGTAATACAAATATACGAAATATAGGACATGCATAACACGTTGTGGTATTCGGAAATGTTACATCTGAATGTAAAAATCTTGTTACTCTTTGATTTTCAAAGCTCAAATTTACATGGCTCTCGCTATGTTGATTTTTGTTATCCACAAAAAATATTATTGAATATGCGTATTTTACTGATATTACAGGGTACTTTCGTATGAAAAGTTATTCATTGGCTTTTTTGTGTCTTTACTGTGTAGTTTTTACAGTACCGCAGAGCATACGACGGCATTATTTAGTTTCTTACTCTCGCAATCAAACGCGTCACGGCTCGGCAAGCGCTTGGTACAGACTGAATTGGTGTTGAGTGAATTCACTCTACTTATAGCTGCAAGAAAGTCAGTTTGCGCGCCTACTCTAGTATTTATACATTATTACTCAAAGATTTTTCGGTACCATGGGAATACTATGCTAATACCATAGACATAAACGAGCGTGCGCGCGCAGTGTTTTATAAAGATTAGACACAAAAAGCCCTTTTCATGAAAGCAGTGGATGGCGGCGTCATAATAAATGTATCAAGGATAATTTCGTTGTTACCCTAATGTATCGTCTACGGTTTTTTTAAAACAAGAACAAACAGCGCTTCGGCATTAAAGTGGGCCTATTCGGGTTAAGACTAAACTTCATATACTTACAGATGTAACAGAAAGGTAGTCATATTTCAAGGGGTTTCTAGGGACGCCATTCTGAACAACTTTTGCTATGAAACCGATTTGAAATTGATCAGATCAACTTTATTTTTTACTTCTACGTTCAAATCAGCTTACCGCCCGCCCGGGCCAAAACCTACGGTGCAAAGGAAAATAAAGTTGCTCTGATCAAATCGGTGTCTTAGTAAAAGTGGTTCAGAATGATGTCCCTAACAACCGCCTAAAATATGACTACACCTTTCTGTTACAACCTGAAGAATTGGCGTTATGCCTATGACTGTGTTAGTCTTTTGAGCATATGGCTTTCTTCGTATTGTAGCTAAACATGTCTAAATTTTCGTCAGCCTAAATCCCGTTATGCCTAAATGTAATAAGTACTAAGAACATGCAACTTTTTGTATCTTGTACGAGCACCTACATGGTAGGAAACCCTCATATATTCAAAGTTGCGGTGATAGGCTACCCCCCTGTCACATGAAATGTTCTATAATATAACTGGCTAAACATGGGCACTGTACCTTTGTCAGTTAATATGGAAAAGGTGTGACGGTGATGTCGTATCTGTTTACATAGCCAAAGTAAAAATCATAATAAAACATCTTGCAGGATCAGAAAGTACCTACAAGGATCAGTGTTGGACTATAATGTAATCTTCATACAAACGAGAATTCATAAGTTTTTTCTCACATCTCGAGCTTAGACTAAAATGAAGCAAGTCTATACATCTCTTTGCGTTCCTCACTTCTAACCTATATCGCGAGGTCTAACTAGCTATATCTCTGCTTTGACTTATGACTGGTTCCTGGTCATAACGCTATGTATTTTGTTTACGCTTTAGGATTACCCTTCTTAAAGGTCTTCGGTATATGAAAATCCTTCCCACCCTACCCGTAGTTAGTTCACATTCACAAAATGTAGCACTAAGTGCAATAAACGCGTTGTATACTGTCTCATCCTAACGTTTAACAACCATCTCATTTCATTACAACGAAATACACTCTTTCCATTAAAAAGGGGAAAGCCAATTTAGTCTGTAAAGTAATTTAAATGCAAATGTAAAAATTGTAAGTGCTGAATAATAATGGAAGCAGTCTGCATATGTGTAACTAAATTACAATTATCTTCTTTGTTTCAGGTAAGGTTTCCTTTCTCCGTTCTGCGAGGTAAGGTATTCGGGTAAGATATTTATTATTTGGCTCCCGGCATTAATGCAAAACAGGATGTGGAACCCAGGCTTGAGTTTGCGAAATAAGATTTTATTGTTTACATTGACTGGTACAAGGCCGGACCAAGTTTACTCTTCCCAGCGAAGTTTCAGGATATGTGTGGGAGGTGTAGAAAATATTATCTAAAAATACTCGTAACGACTATGACAAAATATCGTAAAATGTCTGTGGGAACCCACAGAGAAAATGCGGAACATTAACAATAAAACTTCATAGTAAAAGGCATGCTTAGAATGGTGTTCCTAAAACCGAAAACCATATATGTACTTTACAGTATACAAACAAACCCGGTAGCGAAAATTTAGCACAAGTTAAACCAGATTGAAGTGTGGCAATATATCAATATCGAGAGTTAATTGTAAGCCAGATGTACGCCTGCTCTGTCTGGCTAGTTCTCAAGTGATGCCAAAACAACTCCATTAGATAGATGGTATTTGCAAGGTGGATGGCTTATCACTAAATATTCGTTTGATGTACCTATTGAATACCTGCACTAAATCCTTCTAGAGGTTTCCGGTTTGTCCCCACTTAGATTTGCTTTCCGGTAAGATTTTATTCAGTTACATGAGTTGAGTAAATTCAGTTTCTTGAGTAGCATCTTGATAGCCTTCTGTCTTCATTTTAAGATCTGTTCAGATAATTATCTATAAAATTAGGAGCTGAGCTGAGGCAATAGCCTGTATAGTATACTTAAGGACCTCGTGCCATCAAAATTTCAGCATTCATGAAAAATACCGCTGCACTATTGAGTTCCGCGTTGTGATTGTGAATCATCTGGGTATCGTACAAGTTTATAACTTTTATTGTTCTTACTGAAATTTCAATAGTTCAATAGTTATTATTTATCGCTCATTGTTTATTTTAATATACAACACATTGCTCCTCATCAGTCAGTCATTATATCTGTAATTATGCACTGAAAACAACAGCTTCTTAATTTGATCAAAACTGTATAGATACAAATATTTATTTACAAGCATAGGTTACCACCATCAGAAGTAGTTTAAACTAAGTATGCCTACATATCTTGCACTAATAATACGCTATTATTGTTCTCTCCACTTTCGAGACATTTTCTTTAGTCACGAGTCGTGCTCGTGTTCTGCGGTGATGCTAATTGACGCGGATAGATGGCGTTGTATAAACAGCAAGAGACATGGGGGTCTACTCCAGAAGTCCTAAAACGGAATGCCGACCGAAGTTTCATTCGCCGCAAAGTCACCTACTGTTCAGAATCAAAGAGCACTGCTATTGTAAAATCGATTAGCCCCCTTTTTTGTTGCTGCGCAAGATCCATTCTGATTGCACCTAATGTTGGCGCCACATTACACTAAAGAGTCACTGACTCGTATTCATCATCGATCATGCTTAATAACATTGTTAGACTCGTGGCTGAGTCATGCATGAGCTAGAAGTTATAAACGTACATTGTTGAAGAAGCGCGATGGTTCCGCGATGATTACCCACGAGGGTGGCACTATATCATCTCTGTGTTGTCTCTCCTCCCTTATTCGATGTTTATTTACAGCGTCTGTGCTGAAATCCGCACCAATCCACACCGCATGAAAACTCACAGAGTTTCTGTCAGGGTCTTTTAAAAGGTTTCCGACGGTTAGCGGTAATTATCTTTCGGGCCCTCGTCCTGATACTTTTAAGTATATGGTTTTCTTGACTAAGCTTCGTTTTGTTATAACACGTTTACATCGATGTACATACTTAGTTGTTATTTGTATTGGAGCCCGCATTAGCAGCCCGCAGCAAGCGCTTATCTCATCAGACACTGCGCAGGCTGGTTACGTACTTTCGTTTTTTTAACATATCCAATGAGTTTTTAGACAGAGGGCGCGAGAGAATTTGCGGTCCAACCGTGCGGTCCGGAATGATGTTAACTTATTAGCGCGAGCTTGGGACTTCACACAATTCAGACCAAAGTACACATTTGAAACGTTCCAGACTCAGTTCACAGGCTGCAGGCCGCAATAATACGGTTCACTGTAGTAGAACGCCACACATTCTATAATGCCTATTAGCGGGCTGCTTTGATAATTGAGCTGTCAACAAATAATGTTAATATAATCTTCTATAATTTTACAATTGCGCCTTTAGTAACTCATATTTTTGACAATTGTCAGAAGCAACCACATACTTGAATATCGATGGAAGCAACACAAATATTGAAGTTATGCATGTTTGATTTGTCTATTTTTATGTGTTTTAAATAATAATAATAATACCTTGGACACTATTTACACAAATTGATATAACCCCAACTAGGATTCCCTGTATCTTGGGTACTAGACAACGATACAAATACTTATATAGATGAATATTATACTTAGATAGATAAACAACCATGACAAGGGTACAAACATCCGTTCTCATCAAACAAATATTTGCCCCCACCGGGACTCGAACCCGGGACCCTTGGCTTGGTAGGCAGGGTCACTGCCGACTCGGTCATTCGGGTCGTCCAATATGTAACTACTTCCGGGTTACGAATATTACAAAGCTTATTGCCTTTTCCCTTTTGTTTATTATTATTTATCCTGCCAGGCTATTTTTATTTATGCATGATGATGTAAAAATAAGTAGAAATCTTAAAGTGATAGAACATATTCTTATTTTGTGATTAATAGCGAGGTTAACGTGATGAGTGCGTACAAAGTATAAGTGGTGAAAACAAAAATAACTTAACCTTTATAGACTGCAAAAATGAATTGCAAAACACGTGAAAAGCCAACCACACACGACTGTCCCCAACCTACCGAAGGGCTACAAATTGTCCCAGAATAGAGTTATGGAAGACAGGATTATTGACTTATAGCCGTACTCATGAACGAGCGGACCTGTTAACTGGACTGTGTGTTGTGTGTCCCGTTGTGTTGCTTGTTTATTTTAACATTTATGGATTCATAATACGTATAGTCGCATAGGTATTATGAATCGCAAAAATAAACACTGACGAGCAATGAAAAAGATCCACCCACAAAATGCCGACAACAAATGGCCCCAATTTTTTAAAACATTTAATTTAAAATTTGAAGACAATATTTACGTTTTTAATTGGTAATATTCTGATGCGGTGTTAATTGTACTTCAATATTGCAGACGGCGTCATTAAGCTAGCCTTTCCCGTTTAGGAGTAATTTGGTGCTATATCACTGGAACTTTTTCATTGCTCGTCAGTGTACATATCAAAAATGCATCAAAATAGTTTTTGATAAAAAGTTTGATTAATTTATTATCCAACAAAATGCTAAATTTAGTTATTAGAACCTTATTTAACCGACTAAAATAATGTAGAGGTTCTCAATTCTATAGTAATATTGTCGGAAACGCAAATATTTACACATGCTGTAATTTTAGGGCTTCCAAACAACAAGAATGAATACCTTGACCAAATACAGTTGTAATGTATATTTATAAATAATATGTTGGTACACGTGTGTCTCCGAAACTATGAATCGGATTTAAATCATTGTATTTTATTGGCTTACATTTACTTCAAATAAGGGAACGGTGCAAATTTTATTAAATTAGGTTCAATAGTTTTTAATATAAGACTATTAAACTCACGAAATATTAGACTCACCTCCACTGGTATTTCTAGAAATATTATTTCTATAAATATATAAATAAATATTATTTATTATATTTAGAGAAATATGTTACTTTTAATATTATGTTTTTATTATGATATATACATTAAAATATATTATTTTTGAATTTTATTACCATGGCATAATGTCTAACTAGGTTAGACTAAAAATTACACACTATCGCTTATAAGTTATTATATGTTAGAATAATGATGTTGTCACAAAAGCAATCACAATAAATGTATAATAAAGTGCATAGCTGACATATTATATGAAGGAATCTGCAATTGTTGAAAGGGTAACTAACCAGCTATTGACCACATACCTTGATCTGTGAATTCTTTGATCGCTGATTTCAAGCCAGCTCCTACTACAGTAATTAGTTATATATTCTATATTAAAAAATATGGTATTTTATACTATGTTTTGTAGATTTACAACATTAAAAAATAATTACAACTACAAGCACAGTTTTTCAAGGCTTGGCAAATATCCCAAACACTGTATTTGACAAGTCCAATAAATCTATAGAAACGTATCTCAAGCTGAACCTATTTCAATAAATACGTTGTATATTTCCAGCAGTTGTAATTTATAAACTCAATTTTGTGTTAAAATGACAGCATTTAACTGACGTCATACGCTAGTATTTCATAGAACTCGTGAGCTAACCGTTTTGACAGTTCCAAAAAAGTATCTATTTTGACAAGTAGTCGGTTTGGGGTGGTTAATTTCGTGAATATGTAAACATATTATTTATTGCTCTTGAGTTAATTTGAAGACGACTTATTTTTTTTAAATTACTTCTATTTTAAGCAATCGTTCAATGAGTTCTTTATCGCCAAAGAAACGGATGCACCGTGTCCAAAAAGAAATTAGTAACAATGTCCTCCCATTTTCTTTTTTCAATGTCAAATCAATCATTGTTTCGTCAGGCTGGGGCCGTTTCGGCGACGACGCGCGGTTCCGGACACAGACAGGCAGACAGACGGACGACTATTTGTGTATACCTTTCATTAGTTCTGAGAAGCACCGTGCGAGGAAACGCTTCGGTTTTTGTGTCGGAAATGGGAATGTTTCTTGTTTTGTTCACAAACCGCACGAGTCTGGCCTGTTGACTCGGATTGCTGTCGGGCTACGAATTCCACAACAACAATATTTGCAGCTTGATATTATGTGTGAATCTTGATCTAATATTGCAACTGGATTCTAAACTAGTGTTAAGTGACGTTTTTGTAAACATAGTGGACACAGAAGGACACCCCCTATGTAGTGAGAACCAGAGACAGTGACGTCGCGAAGTTATCCGAAGACGCAAGATTTATGTTTTCATTTGTCAGCAGGGATTCGAACCCCCTTTGGCTGGCTTATGAAGCGGTGACCTCTGCAACACGGCCATAAAGGTCACTGTCACAACCGCGACCGCGGTAGAACATTATCCACTGGTTATGTTATGAGACCCGGTAAATAAGTAAAATTTATTAATGTATATTTCAACACTGAATGAACATTGCAGGATGATTGAGAGGTAAATACAACGCTCTCAGACTTGTTAACGCTAAGTTACGACGCTCTTGGCTCGTTAAATGAAAATTCTAGACATAATTTACGCCTAATTACCAACTGCTACCAATTAGTCCTCATTCGCCATATTTAGGCCTAATATTGTGTACGTTTTTTATTTTGCTGTTTCGTCCGGTCTCAATTTTGCTAAACTTGCTTGCTACTCGCAAGGGAATCAAAACATATAGGGTACTTTCCGTTGACCTAGAATCATGAAATTTGGCACGAAGCAACGTGTTATGGCACTAGTAAAGGAAACAATCCGAAAATCCTAAATTTGTACTTCCTTCACCATAAACTTGCGATTTGTGTGGAACCCTTGGTGCGCGAGTCTGACTTGCACTTGGCCGGTTTTTTTTGCGCATTCCCTGAATATAAGTATATCTCTTAGCAACAAATAGTAATCCAGCAATACTCATTTGACCTCTGTGGCCCTGCGGTTGTGGCACGCCTACCATGCGGGAGGTCCCGGGTCCGACCCCGGCTGGGGTTCAAGAAAAAAATAACTCTAGGATAACCCTAAATAATTCTTGGATGCTTATGTGTGTGACGTCGCTTCCGGATCCCACGACACTGTGCCTGTATGTCTGACGCAGTTAGTTGGTTAAATCGGACACTTAACTAACACCCTAGACTAGACTGTTAATTAAAGAATGACGTTTAACCAAGTCGCTAAAGTTGCGTCAGACAAGTGAGTGAACGAAACGTTTAACGAGTTGTCACGTTCCTAGGCACCAAGACATATACAATATAAATACGCTTAAGAACACATAAAAAGAACACATGTTCAATCTAACACGAAGGATAAAGTGGGCTTCGCTTCGCTCACCCCCTTTATATAAATTACCGCAATGTTTTGCCCTGATATAAGCTGTGCAAATCAGTAGTGAAAAGATAGACTCTCAAAGTAATCAGCTGTTGTCGTGACGCCATCTTGTATTAAATTATTTAACCAACAATCCGGCTTTCGGTAAGACAGATTGTTAAACGTTTTCGACGATGCTTTATTTAAATTAAAATTACTTGGTTAAACGTCGGTATTTAATTAACGGTCTAGAGAGTTAGCTAAGTGTCTGATTTATATACCTGCGACATATCAATGTTTATATTTATAACTATACTCTATGACCCCGTATGGGAAAATACGTGCCGCGTGTTGTCGTAATTTATAAATTTACAACAACTCTGATTCTATGTTTGTCTAATCCTTACATTAATTTAGACATCCGGGTAATGGAATGCAACGGGGTCGTCACTAGCTGGCTGCTGGCCTCCAAGTACACCAGAAGGATTCGTTTGATCTTGTACAATCAAATATGAAGTCTAAAAATACACTGACGTGTTGTTGATATAGGTCCCAGTAAATTTTGCAGTTTTTAATCACAGGCTACTTTACGGCCCATAAAACTTCGGATATACTCGTTGTGTGGTTTGTTTGTTGTTTTAGTTCCTTTATTAGAGTTTCGGATTTAATTTCAGTGCTAGAGAACAAGGTATTCGTACACATCCGTCGGAGAACGTGCCTCGATTCGTTGGTACATGTGATATTTCAGGAGCTTAGGTGATTGCAGGCTCATTAACGCTACGAGTTTCTGAAATGCCTGGGTTTTGACATTGTTTTAACAAACGTTCCTTCGAAAAGCTGAACAACTATAGGTACAGTCGTTCCTTAAGGCAATTATGGTTTCCGATTGATTTAGAAGTTTCTTCTATTCAAATCCAAATACTACAAAATTGCGTTTCGAATGCGTTTGATGGGAAATTGGGTGAGACTATACAAGTAATGGTGCCAAAAGACTGGATTTATAAACCCATTTGTCGATCTGCTGAGCTTTAGTGATGAAACTGATCCCAAAATAGAGTCCCACAACACTGGTATTTTTATGCTGAAGACTGGAACAGTAATTTTCTTACAACAAACAAAGTAACAGAAGATTGTTAATAGTTTTTTTATGAAATCAATTTAGTTTTACTATCAGGCTTTGTAATAAGAAGGCGAAGGCGTCGCAAAGAAATATTGGGTTCAGATAATGTAGTGCTCTGATAATTTAGAGTGTAACAAAAACTTGCTAAAAAATAAGTAATTTCCCAGGAATAAATTGACCAAATTTTAACCGGTTCATCGCCGTATTATGCAGATGTAAATCTGACTAAAACAAAGTTAAATCTTCAGATGCAGCATTGTTTTCGGGTGGACGATCAGTAGCGAGGAGTTCCCATCCCACGCAACTTTCGCCAAGTACGTTCTATTTCTACCACGACCTGACTCAGGTGCGAGCCAAATGTTGGACCAACAGCGGATTATGACATTTTAATTGATAGTAAATGTGTTTATTTGGCGTTTCCAGAGCTCCTTTTCATAGAAGGAGCCCTGGAAGTAAATGATTGACGATAGCTTCGTAACTGCGCGCTTGATGACTAAAAGGTCTGTTCTAGGAAGTGCCGATAAGCCCTATTGAAAATATTCAAATTTTGTATTAAAATAAATTAATCTTTACATTATTAGTATACTTTTTAACAGACTTCAAAAAGGATGATTGCTACCTCAAAACTGGTACTAAGTATATATAAACCGATTTTGAAAAAAATCCAGTTTGGTCCCATTTTTTGAAAATCAGAAATCGGTCCATTAATTTGTTTCTAAGGCAAAAAGACTGGAATTGTGATATCATCCAGGTAAACGAAGTTGCGTATTATTGCTTTACCGTGACTTATCAGTGGTGTTTGAGGTCATTGTTATAAGATGAATTCTGTCTATAAGTACCGTATATTCGTTCATGTCGTGTAATATGTGTGTAATTGAGTGTCAGACAGAGAGATTTTGCAGCCTTGTTTTCTCGTATTTTGACGACATTCGCATCCCGGCCGCGTAAAGCCGCATTCTGAGTATGAATCAGCCCTAAACGTGCTGAAACCGCACAGTTCATGACCTCCCTTCTTTGCTATTTCAGGAATTTAATTTGAACAAAATATGTGTACCTGCCAGTTCAGCCTGCGGACGGTGTTGAGCCAATAATTTCATGTGTATTGTATACTGGAACTCTACGTGACTCATAACTCTAGTAAATAATAAGTAGGTACCTACTTTCGTCATGATTTCACAGTTAATCAAAGTTATTATTTTAAATGCATATGTAGGTTTTAGTAAAGCATGAAACATTGTGAGGAAACCTTCTTTACTCCATAGCTGCGGCGATGGGCCAGGCCCCCGTCACACAAAATGGAGTATTGGATAACTGGCTGCGCCTCTGGCAAATCGTATGGGAAAACGCGTGAAGCTATATTGTATATGCACTAAAGTATTTTTTTTGTAATTAATATTTCATAAGGTACGGATCCAACAGTTCCCAATTAGATAAAAAAAATATTTTCTAAATAATGATGACATTTAAAATTCGATTAAGTAAGATTGATAGAAATGCGAGATTCATTAGGTTTGTAGGTTCAGTCAGCATCGGATATGTGCGCGCGCGCAAGACAAATAGATCTACACATCATAAAGAATTTGAAATCTCTACACAGCAAAAGTGTTAAAATTATGACAACATCCTATCTTAGCATGGATGTTGATACATTTTGACACTGAAGATGTGTAGATGTTTCTGATTTGTAAGGACGTGGTAGATCTATTTGAGCGGCTTGCTTATATATGTCCCCCGAATATAGTCAAAACCGTTAGTTGATAAACTAACGGTTTTTTTCTCGTGAGCTGGTCAACTATCGACACATAGTAAACTGTAGCGTACTGCGTACTATATGACGCGTTAGTTAATCAACTAACGAGCGCAGCGAAGCCTCCGACATACCTACCTAGTGACATACCTAGTCGGTCCTTAAGTTCTGTCACAAGGTTTTTGATAGATAAAACTCAGCAATAAACTTTTTCTTATTCGTATTATACATGATTAAAAAGCTTATTTTATACGAATCAAATTGCAATACAATACATTTTGTACGATTATCGCAATATGATAAAAAACCTTATAACTTGAGACAATCGCGAACCCAAAACACGCCGCAACTGACAAAAATACCACTTACCACAAATTAAATAAAAAAACAGTGTTCCAGATAACCAACAAGCTTTTTTTATTTATTCTGAAACCTCGATTTTAGACCATGCTTAACAACTAGCATTTGATTTTCTGTTAGCTTTCAGTTCCAACTGCTCCCAAAGAGAACTTTACGTACTTTTTACGTTTTCAGAAAAACGTATAAAAATGATCTTGTGGGCAACAAGTACACTACGTAAAATGTGAATATGAAAATTAGTTTTACCCAGACTTAGTTATCTTATGCTTCGAAATGAAGGTAACGGGTTCAGAGAGGGTTCTGACTAAAATCTCACGTAAGTTTGAAAGGTTTTAAGAGTCATGGAAAAAAGTTAAAGTGAATCACGTCCGTATTTTTGATTGGTTAAAAAAGTGCAAAATCTCTGAAAAAACTAGCATTTGTGTAATATGGCTTTAAGCATTTAAATCCAATAATCGTTCTAATTCATCAGTATTTAATGAGCTATCAAACCATATATAGTATTAAATAAAAATAAACTTGGTATTATTTACTATGCGGCAAAATATTTGTGACAGAACTTATGGACCAACTAGGTATATATCTTATACTGAGTGTACCTAATATGTCTTAATATCTTAGTAATTTAGTATAGCTGTTTTAATATCTAAAATAAGTAATATTGAAAATAAAACTCCTCCTTTTCAAACAGTACTTCCCTTACAGTAACATTCACTTGGTGCGTAAATTACTTATCATACTAATTATATAGATAGATCATGAACAAATAAATATAGATGATAAAGGAATGTGGATGTGCATGTGTTTTAGAGCACTTTCTGTATTTGAATTATATGCAAAGACGATATTCGTAGGCATAAGTGTGAGTTTGCAACAAATTAGAGTCGTTTTATACATTTGCGTCTAGTTTTTCTGTGTCGCACAATTAAATAGCTACAATACAAAGACTACATCAGAAATCGCCAAAATACTTATATTATTGAACTAGGCTGTATAAAAACAGGAATATGGCTTCTTTATTTAATATTAACCAAATTCATGGAGTGAAAATTCAAACATGTACTGCTTTTTGGCATTGGGTCTATTTTGTGAGACACTTTGTAAAAAACAATCCCCGCGTTTAATATTTTCTGTGTTCGCTGGACGTCAACTTTTAATTCGATTGTTGTCTTTAGATATGTATTGGTTCTTGCGTATTGAAATGGCTGTTGGTTGGTGGTGGGAATGTCACAGTTCAAAAAACAACACAAACACAGGTCATGAGTTGACAGTAAAGGATCTTAACCGCCATAGATAAGAAAGTATGTAAAATGCATGAACAAAAAAAATATCTCAGTCTGTCGCCCAGTCAATCGTTTTACTCGCACGTTGAAATTTACGCACACATACAATCATACGTTTGTATCATCAACGCGCACTGCAAAGCGGTAAGCGTCTTCGTTGTTTCGGTCATGAATACGCGTGTCAATGCGCAACTGATTTTGGCCCCATCGATTCAGGCGTTTTGAATTAATTTTAGGGGCCACCATGTTGCTCTCCGGCGCATTCTCTTAGAAACGCGCTAATAGCGATCATGATTGTCCCCATTGATTCTCGATTGTGACCAAGCCATACTATGTTGCGCAAAAACTGTACAACATCAAGGCGCTGAGGCATACACAGATTTTGTTCATCGGTATGCGCATTAGTGAAGGCCGAAGTCTGTGTGCTATTCAGCTTTTTTTTTTTTTTTTTGTTGGAGGGGAAAAAAATGGAATTACCCATGCCCAGGAGTCAGACCTCCCTGCTATGTCCGGGTCCCCACATATTGAGCGGGCATCAGCTCGTGTGCTATACGGACTAAAAACAACCCCTTTGTGTTTACAGTTGTCTTATTAAGAATTAACTGTGAGCCATGGCTATCTGTGAGCCATGGCGGTGCTATTCAGCACCTAACAGAGCTGACTTATATACAGAAAGCGACTTTACGCATTCCAACCGGGGGGGAAGAGATAGGGCTTGGTTTTTTTAAAGTTTTTAACATGGTGAGTTATTAATGGTGTTTACCTTATTTATCATGAAATGAGATGCAATCTGGCATTTTTTTTCTTATGTGCAGTATATTCATATTGTATTAAGTAGACAGATTTCGTATTATCGTTCTCGTGAGTATGTATAGACGACATTCGCATCCCGACCGGGGAGCGAGAAAAAGGACTTGAAGTAGTTTTTTTAAGCTTGTAACTTGGTGAATTATAGTCAAACAGATATCCTGTTTGTTTATGTTCTATCACCATGAAATATAGAAAACTTATTCAATATCGTTGGTTGGGTACTTGACACCCGACTACGGCAATGCCAAAAGGGGGGTTATGATTTTGAGCGGTATGCATGTATGCCCATATGTTCTAAACTAAACTACTTACTTATCAGAACTTGACAGATAAGGTACGGTTAGAAGCATCTTGATCGTCCGCTGGTTAAATGTTATGTGACGTCACACTAAATTTAATATGGCGCCATCCAAAGGGCATAATGTCGTGGATAAAAAATATATTTGTGTACAGGACCCTTTTCTGAGGTCTTTTCTGACCGCCATCTTATTAATCAGCAACTCTGAAATACAACTTCCTAGCAACATCGCAATTAGACACGCAGGCACGCGTACACTTACGAGTATGGTGTGGAAACATCCACTAGTTTCATCACAGACCTAGTCGCCCATAGACTTTTAAGGCGATGATGGAATAAAAATGCGCTGTTGAGTGGAAGTGAGATGCAATAATTACTCGCGAATAAGAAAAAGCGTGATGCCAATAATGCACTCGCGACTAATCTGAAACAACGTAAGCGCCAAAACGTAAAAAAAAATCATAAAAAATAAACTATTTCAGGGAATTATCTTTCAAATTGAAAATCGTTAGAAATAACAATTGTTCATACATTGCAATTATCACACAGTCATATTCACTTACTACTGCGGTGTAATAGGATAAAACCATAAAAAAGGGTTGACTTTGTATTTATTTTCTATCGAGAAAATTTTATCCAAACATGTTTTCCAATTAAGAATCTCTAGATTATATAGTCAAATTACATATACCAGAAATTAATTACGATTTGCCCAGTATTTCCTGAAAAACACATGAAAACAGCACCCCATATTTATTTAATCAGCGTCTTAAATACCGTTTATGCATACTTATAGTGCATATACATATGCGAGACTGTGGAAGGTTCTGCGAGGGTATGTAATTTAAGTATAATGAACTGTTTTTTGTTTTTTTTAATTCGAAATGAGTGCATTGACATTTTTATTATTGAATTATTATTGTTATTATTGACATTTATTGAACTGACTATACTATACTATAATCTGTTGTTTCAATCTGGTTTAAATGGGAAGGTATATATGTTGTTTGTATATTGTGCATTAACCTGTATTAATAAATAAATAAAAAATAAAATAAATAGCTCGAATATATATCTAGGTGTGACGAGGCGTGTTAAGTTGACCTCAGTCAAAGGTGGTCTAACAATCAATGCCAGTAAAGGCAGACCATTAAACAGCTTGAATGCAGACATTGCATGTTAGGTATTGCTTGCTATGCGAGGCAAACAAGAGAAGTTACCACCCCATAGCAGTGTGCGCATAGCATGAGGCAAGATTTATTTTTTGCGCAACAGTTACAATATTAAGTGAGTTAAGTAAGTAACTCTTGGAAAGACGGACATTCTGCATTGCTGATTAAAAGTATACTATACTTTGTCCACTCATTTCCTTATTGCGTACATAATAAGCTATATTTTTCATTGCAAACGTTAAAAATGTATAGGTTTTTAGCTGTCAAAAAAACCATTAATAGAGTGGACATAATATAAAAAGTATTTTTCATAATAATTGAGGCGTAAGCAGCAGCGCCTTAATACTCGTAAGGCGACTTACGAGTATTAAGGCGCTGCAGTCGGGCAAAACAGGGGTCCAATTCCGGTACACAATGACAGCTCAATGACAATTACATGACGATTACGGTCAACTTTAGATATCCAATATCTGACGATTTTGTAATCCCATTGCCTTTGTTGATTGACTTAATTATTGTGCTTACCAATTAACTTAATTTTCACCATAATTGCCTAAAAAAAATTCTCCGAACGCGAAATATTGGATATCTAAAGTTGACGGTAATCGTCATGTAATTGTCATGGAGCTGTCATTGTGTACCATAATTGGGACCCTGGCCTTTTGTAAATCTCAAGCTACTTTTTTACATATTAGGAGAGGTAGTGGCTATTATATTTAATTACAAGTACACAATAATAACAAAGGAGCTAATAAAATCCTCCCTTATTTATTTTTCTGCGGGCAAAACAAACTAATACAAAATTTATAGGTTTACAAAATTATTCCTAGCATAGAAACTCACTTTTGGCCTTACGTAGGAAACACACTATAACACCTTTCCATGCTCATGCACACACCACCAAATCACAGATGAAACAAATTTTCGAACAACATGAGCTCTGCTACAGAATATAGCGATATCATCGACATCTTCACCATCAACACCGTTTTCGCCACTGTCGCAAAATAGTTGTATCAAAGAAGTTGTTTCTATATTGACCGAGCGAACTCGAAGCGCGGGCGAAGCGTCTCCGTTTCAGCTTGGGCAAAAAATATTTGTTTGTCTGTTTGTCCGGATGTTCCCCTCTACAGGTCCCATTACTCGACCGATTTTCGTGAAATTTTGCGAGCAGGTTCAATAATTATAAGTTTTTTGTCGCTTCAGTGTAAGGTATTTTTTTAATAGCGGTTAGTATGGTTCAACATTTATAAAAAAAACGCTACTGTCCAAAAGTCTTGACAGATTTTAACAAATGAGGTGTCATTGTATTTGTGGGGACCGTGAAAGTGATATCCAACTAATAATATTATGTTCGGATGTTTGGATGTTTGCGTATTTGTGCCTCAATCACTCTAAAACGGCTGAACGGATTTGAATGAAGTTCAGCACAGAGATATTTTATGGGAGTTTAACATATAGGATACTTTTTATCCGACTGCACCAGAAGGAGGGTAGCGTTATCTCGGTGAATGATACTTCCATATAATTTTAGTGAAAAGTCAATAGGTTGGGTTTTATACCGCAAAATGTAGTTTACAAATTTATTGGTGCGGCTACTTTCATACTCCATGTCGTAACCAGGTGCATTCATAAGTTTGTATGTGGTATTGAAAGTAAAATGCAGTCGGGTTATTTGTTTTTATAATAATTCCACTTGTTCATCCGATAAAATGCAAGGGGTCGGGGGGCGAGGGAATAAAATAATGTAAAAAAACGCAAATATCCTGTGTCGTTCGTGAGGTCTACAGCTCACAGAGCCGCTAGTATAATACACGGTGTATAAGTTGAACCAAAATGGCGGCGTCTGCGCTGGTAAAAATGACTGTTTGAGATAGATTTTAACCTGCGCAGACGCCTGTACTAGCTTGTTGATCATGAACGCCAGCTTGCATTCCAGCGTGTAAACGTAATTTAATTATTTTTGCTCGATAGAAAAGTATAAAATCAGGATTTCCCAAGAACTTTTTTTACTTTTTCGCACCGGATTTGAATTTATTTACTCGTTTTTTATTTCATCGTTAAAAAAATATTAAGTTATGAAGCTCTGCAAGGCCTCTTTACATCGGCTTAGAGCGTTGTTCAACATTTGTATTCCTAATCTCCTAAAAGCAAGATAAAGATGAAATTCTTAAGTTCCGCTATGGTGGTGCCCACTGCCCAGCCTTAAGGCTTGTGTATGTATGTAGATCTTTGGACACAATCTTACCCCTCGAGCACACTCGGGTACTGCAGTACCCGAAAACCCGTTATAGGTTTTAAATTTTATTACCATGGCATAAGGATCAAAATCGCGACCCCTCAAAAAATATTGAGGGGTTAAGTTTATAACAGCTCACACTGCAAAATGGCTGTTACGTCAGCCGCTGCGGCAGGACAATGCGAAAATGGTGTGTTTTTTTTCAAAATCCACTGATTATTTCTATAATTTCAAACCCTACATTTGAAGTTATTTTGCATAACTACTTTTGACGCAAGAACCATATCAGTATTCCTTTTTTCAAAACAAAATTATATTATTTTAGTTTGTACTAATTACTTGTTTATCTCTAAGAACCTAATGTTTTTATTACCTTAACTCAGCTGTGTCCTGGGCAACAATAACAAATAGTTAAACTTTGAAACAGAAAGAAACTGTCTCCCAAGATGCAGTTAACACTAATTTGGGAGACGGGGAAACCCTTCTGTCAAGGACTTGTTTTTGTGAATAATCAAATTTTTACTTTACATACTTTACTTTGAGATCCCAAGAAATAACACGTTTGGTGAAAAACATCTATTTAGTTGTTTTCATACAGTCCCATTGACATTTAATTATGAAGTTTTCAAACACTGTAGGAAAGGGATGTTTTCATAACATATAATTTTTCTGGAGTAAATACGCTTTTAATAAAGATGGGCATTTAATATACCCATCGTCTTAAATGTTTGCCTCTCTATTTTTGTGAAACACAACAGTTAGAATGAAACAATGTTATCTGTTATCTTCCTCCACATAACAGTCTTGCTTGTTTGGTTGTTTTGAAACTGTTGCTGGTTTTTATGAAAACTAGGCCGTTCTTCCGGTAACAGTTCTTTATTTATCACCTGTGTGAGTTGAGTTCGCAAATCGTCATTTCTGCCGATGCTGGTATTCATGAGAAATTTCGCATATCTATTCTGACATATCACAAGCGAATTATTTCGGTTGTACTCTTTGTTTGCCGTCTTCTCCCGCGAAAGTTGAGTTTTCCAACCCATGAATATGTATGTCAAATGCGATTACCCAAGCAAGACGGATTAGCACTAAACTATGTAGTTTTGTCTTGCGAAGTCTCTTGAAGAAGCATTCGTTGCAAAACTTACTTAGTTTTACGACCTTTACTGCAATATTTGAGGCTATACAGGGTGTAAGAGAAAGGTGTTGTCATATTTTAAGCGATTGTATGTTGCTCTGATCAAATCGTTTTCGTAGATAAAAATATTCAGAATGACGTCCTGAAATAAAATAAATATTAGAGGAAAATCTTAATCTTACACAAATCGAACTACGCCCATAGTAAGCTCAATAAGGCTTGTGTTATGGGTACTAGACGAGGATATATTTAATAGAGATAAATACTTATATAAATACACAAAAAACATCCAAGACTAAGAAACAAATATTCATGCTCATCAAACAAATATTTGCCCTTACCGGGATTCGAATCCAGTACCATCAGCTTCGTAGGCCTTCGTAGGCCACTACCCGCTAGGCTAAACTAGTCTTCAAAAAAATATACAATATATAATATATAATAATATATTCGGAATGACGTCCCGAAATCACCTCAAAATATGGCTACACCTTTCTGTGACATCCTATAAAATCTTCGAGTTTCGAGTTCGCTCCCATGGCATTTCAAGAAATGCCATTTCCCGTTATATGTTTTGAATTTTATGACCATGGTACGAGGTTCAAAATCGCGATGTCTCGCGGTTTGTAAACCTAAGAATTTACAGAATTCCAAAAAGTTCCATATCGCCTATTACCCCAAGTTCCTCAGCCGGAACTAACGGGAGCAGAGTAACAGACAGATCGCGACTGGACAAATAAGAATTCATAACGCGCCGCCGTCGCCGGCCGCCACTTCCGCTGCGATTACTGTAGAGTCGAGGCCTAGAATGTGTTAATTGACGTCCATCGAGCCATAACTTTAAAGATCGCCTTATTAGTCGAACATAATAGTTCCAAGAGAGTAACCTGTCTTAATCAATATACTCGATAAGTAAGATTTCACGCAGTATTACTCTTTTTGCGTTTTGCTATAAGGCATCCATGCGCTGTTATTTTCACTGTTACGGTAGGTTTTATTTGTGTAACTTTATGACATCGGCTTGTTTTCCTAACGCCCTTTAAGGCAACAATCAGAAAGTTGACCTAAAACGTTATCGGAATTCCAGCATATAAAGTTTATTCATACGTACACCGTACTTACACCGTCCGTACACACTTCATAATAATAAAAAACAAAACGCATTGTTTTTGTGAAAGATCTGCTCATTTACGGTTTTCAGATTTGTTCCTCAACTTGTGATATAAGATCTAGCTAGCTAGCTTCGTGCCAAATTTCATGATTCTAGGTCAACGGGAAGTAACCTATAGGTTTAGATTCCCTTGCGAGTATCAAGCGTTGTTTGCGTTGACTTCATGTATAAGTTTATTTATTTCACAACTTCAAGAGACCACAAACTTGAGTAATCGATATTAATTTCATCTTGAAAACTCCACGCGTTCCTGAAAAAAAGGGTCTTGATAGACGGTCAGGCAGACGGACAGAAGGACAATGAAGTGATCGTATAAGGGTTCCTTTTAAGGTATGGAAGGAACCCTAAAAATTTAATTTGGCAATCTAGTGACGTTAGCTTGATTTATCTGTTGATTTGTTCATTCTTAATTGTTATTCATGTCTGGTATACTTGATTATATGTTTGCATACATACATTATATAAGTACCTAGATATATGCTATACACATGTTACAAACTGCAGTTAATAGGTTTTGTACTCATTTTATGGTCAAACAAGTCTCGTGCTAAAGATACTTCAGCATGTTAATATACTTGATAATTATCGCGAATCAGCGTTGAAATGCTCAAGACTGCATCGGGCGTAAATCAGACACGGCAATCTTGCTTCAGGAACTAATCTCATGTTAAGTCGTCGTTACTGACACTAAACTGTCATGCGCAGTCCTGCCTGGCTCCTCAGCTTTCCTCACGTGCGCGGTGCGTTGACCGCACAGTTCAGAAGGGAAAACTATTGCGTGCAGGTTGTTTGCAACAAGTTTCCTGTCATTTTCACTTTTCTTTCCAGCCTGGATTACGGGAATTTCCTTGTATAGAATGCTGCCGATGTTGGTCTGTTCATACTTTATGATTTCCTTATTACTTAGGTCGTTTTTATGATTTCCTTAGGATTATTCAAGATTTTCTCATCATAAGTTCCATGGGCTGTAGAAAAAGCAGAATTAACAACGGCTTTGGGAGAGCTGTCGAACCTTAACCCATTGAACGCCCAAGTAAAAAGTGTACTTCGCCGTCCGCAAGCGTCGCCCAACATTGACCGCGGCTGTGTCTAACGAGTTAAGTTATGAAAAAATTCATGAGGTCTATACTTAATTTACATTACCTCTATTTTTAGAAACTCTTTGATTCCTCCGCAACTTTTTCTGGACAGCTTTTAGTGCAGCGAGCAGTTGGACTGATCTTCTGCCTTGATTAGTATCAATGAGGAATATTGCGTGCTATTGTATGGAGTGGATTGTTGGCTTGGACTCAAGCTCCCACGTCAGTTGATTTGTACGCTTGAGTCAGTACGCACGCCTCAACGTCCCGATGGGTTATTTACGTCAAGTGACTTGGCCAATGTTTGATGAAATGCTGGGTGTTCGTGTTGTGTGATGTGCTGCTGTTTGAAGGATTATGGAGGGTAATGTGCCACCGCGGATGCGCTGAACTACGCAAATGTTTGTCGACGGTCGCGGTGAGTTTTCAGTTTAAAAAAAGGAGTGTCGTACTATGAATGAATGATGCGCTTGGTTTAGCCTATTTCGCAATGCTTCAAGGAATATCTTGCGTAAACTCTACAACTCTACTATGCGAGTACCTATTTAACTACACATACTGTAATTTCGCGGATATTTCCTCGAGAGCTATTCGATTAGCTTTGCTTAAACATAGCAGCAGACTTACAAATAACACGAGTATCTTTTCCCTTCACCATGCCAAGTCAAAATTATTTTCTAATTATAATTACGTACGTATATTTTAAAAGGCGATAAAACACGATTTATTACTACAACTATCTACGCAACGGAAAGACCATTTGGTGATGTGCAAGTGTTAAATAAACATTAAATGAAGTAGTAAAAACTTGTGCACTCATACCACATTGCGTGTTGGTATTGCGTGTATGCGTTTGTAGAAGATGCCTTGCCTATGCGCATATAAAGATTTACACATGAATTCGCCACTCTCCAATGAATCCTGTAGGCATGTACTATGAATATGCATTATCTAGGTACATTACGAATAATAACGAGGAAGAGTGCTGTTATAACATTCTTATGTGTAATTTTGTAATCGTATCCTGTACGGTCCAGTGGAGGCCTACCCCTGAACTCTTATAGCTACTCGTATAACCAGTCTAGTTGCTTACCGGGTGTGTTGCTTAGCTTATTACTTATCGGTACCCTATGATAATGATGATAAACTAATTATTAACATTAACATATAGGTACTCCTATTTTTAGAACATGTAATGGTTTACAGGAGTTTGGTTGGCTGCTTTAAAAAAGAGTAGAGCTGCAAGATCTCAAGAGCCACTTTCGGCATAATTGGAGAATTCGGAGTAAAAAATCAGGAAATTTTCGTAAATAAGTGAAATTATTATAAAAACAAATAACCCTACTGCAACTTTCAGTTAATTTTTTATTTATGAAACCCTTTATTTCGAAACCTACTCTAAACTAATTAAAAAATATATTTTTTTAAGACATATATTTTATGTCGTAAAATATCGGCCATTTTATTTTTTTATTTTGAAGTACCCAATCTCACTCTCACAGCTGAGACAAATCTAACGACACCTCTCAAGCTAAAATTTTTCGATCCGTTTAGGTGTTATCCGGTTAGCGTGCCAAATAAATATACATACATACACACGTTCTAAAAAGAATACACATCAAAAACATAACCCTCCGTTTGGCGCAGTCGGGTAAAAATTTCCAGTTAGTAGTCTGTCAGAACTCATATTTGGGAACTCCTGCCAAGAATTAGGTAGGTACTACTAGTAGTTTCAGGTAAATACATAAAATTATGGGTAATAATCGCTCGTTTCCTGTTCACTTCGACCTTGGGGACAGGAAAATCTGGTGGTTAAGTGAGCAAGTGCATTGACATCTCCACTTTACCAGCTAGTTAGTTATTTACAATAACATAGCGATGTTTATTCATGACAATAATAGAGATGGCTCGCAGTTGATCAATGCGCTTTGCAAGATGAATTGGCGGAAAATGTTCGATAAAGTATTTTATGGGTGGAACGGAGAAGCTTTTCCAAACACAAAGGCGAAGAAGAAGACCATAACACCGTATAGTGATGATTTTATAATGGTAATAACAGTTTCTTAACGTAAGTATCTTCTTAGTATATGACGTAAAGGTACCTACAGAATAAATATTGGTTGCTATAAAACATTTCGCTAGACTTACCAGCTGATAGTCTTTGCAAAACACCAAGTAGACAATCGCTATTACAAACGTTAGCAGTTTCACCTGGAAGATTTTATCAGCATACAACTTTTTTGTAAGGTGCCTTTCATGAAACCCTTGGAGGGTCATCGGCTCAAGGTCGACAGTTAAAGTTTCCGGCAAACCTTGAAAAAATTTCCACGAATTTAACGACAACACACACAATAACTTCTTTAGTCGGTAAATGAAATGTCGCATGCTTACATGTTTGTATATTTGTGTACCTTCAAACGTAAATTAAATAGGTATTCAATTCTTAGAATCCTTTGTAAAAATATACAGAACTACCTACCCGTGTAACTTGTACTCAAAGGCATTGAATTTAATTGTAGCTTCGGAAATCTTTCTGCTTTCATATGTAGTTCCTTTACTTATTTTTACAAATCTGAAGACAAGGTAAATGAACAAACTAATGCATAGCCCTGTTTGTTATTTACTACCTACCCATAATAGTGTATGCTCTATGTAGTTAACCTAGAGCTTATCTGTGTAGTTCTTCTGACCTTTATGTTGAACAAAACCGATACCAATTACCTGCCTCGTTTCAATGTAGAAGACTGTAAAGGATGAGTTCCGCTGCACTGCAGTCAGTGAAAACCATCTCTGCCAACCATCTTCTACTTTCCAACTTTCTACGTAAATTGTGCGTTTTGTTCAAATCTGGTGCTTATCATTGTTTGCTCAGAGGCTTGCATGTAAACTTAATTTTTAATACATTCGATTGCTATAATTAATAATGAAATAATAATGCTCGCAAGAGCTGAATATTTTGATTCTTTCACTCTCCACTATTAACATTTGCATCCTACCTTGCAAAGATTGTCTTGAGTTATTAAGATTATGACATGCCACCATTGTTTGTGTTTCTGTTTGTCTGCAGTGAAGATTTCAATAGCTCTTTGTTTCTTAAATGTTTTCAATGCAAAAATTGCCCAAAGCTGTTCCATGTCAGATTTATTTAGCTAATTTCATGCAAACACTGGGTCACATTTCTGATCTTCCCCTTATCCTGTAAATCGAACCCACGTCAAATCTAACGCTAGTTTAGTGCATGGGAAAACTGTCCAATTCGGAGTTCGAAAATCGGCCTGATTATGACTGATTGTTTGGTGAAGTGTCCGTCGGTCATTGCACTCTATGATGGTTAATCACCGCTAACACCGTATTATTTATGCTGTCTTTAAGAAGTTTTACTTAGTGGTGGGAAAGCTATAATATATGGATATTTCTTCAAGAGCACTTATGCTTTTTTGATAACTGTAACCTTGATTTCGATTGGCGTTCTTATTTTATCTAAATTAAACTGATATAAGGCAACTTTCTCTAAATTAGGCTCAATTCTTTAGAATTAACTTTTATTTGCAATATCTTTTTTCCGGCGTCTTCGTGCGCGTTGTACTTTAGAATTGTTTTCAAAATAACTGAAACATGTGTGGTAACTCTAAAAGCAATCTTTTCATACGCCATGGCCGTGACATGGCACTATATACTGAATGCCTGCTCCTTTCGTGCAATAAGTAGGTAATTAATTAGGTATTTAATATGGTATTTGTATTTGTCTTATATTTATAATTTCCAAAAAATTTGTACATCCTAATAGTATAAAATATAGTTAAGCTACTCTGAATGTATATAACACCGTAAAATAACCTATATTTGCAAATAAATACATTCGATTTTGATTTTGATTTCTGACCTTTAGAGCTTTGAAGGTTAATACTATTCCGATGGACTAAAACAAGCAAAGATTTGCATTGTTCTGACAAACCGCAGCTAGCCAGTATTGCAGGAATTCAAAACAAACGAGACACAAAAATATTAACATCGAGGGGATTCATTTCATTAGTATCCGATGACAGGTTTACGTTGGCTACACTGTATTGTAATAAGCTCCTTTTGCGACAAAAATAGTTTTTATTTTCGATATTAAAATTATATTTCTGGATTTTACTACCGCCAACAGTGTTGCATGCAAATAATGAAAAACAGATTTCCACGATGTCCTGCGAATTCTTTGATGTAAGTTAATAGGGTACGAATAATTGGTGAAATCCGTAAGACAAGTCATGCATGGCGTGATAAAGTTAACACTTAGCTACGCCAAATGTAGGCAAGTTGACAAGAATCGTGCTAGCAGTGAATGCCAGGCGTGCGCGCATAGAATTGCAATTAGGGACCCACATTTCTAACGTTGCCGCTGTCAGCTTGTAATACAATGCTTGTTAAAAAGGTTGGTGGAAACTGTAGCCGCCGTTGTCAGCCTGTGATGGAATTTAAATTGACTTGTATCCGATAGTTGTCTTGGATATGCATTTCCTTCTGTAGCTCACCTATTGATGTATTGTTCACAGTTCACACAGAACTGTTTTCTCCAGTACAGTGTTTGTTTTTTTTAAAGACTTTATAACCAGACGATAGGGCATTTAAATGCACCTGCTTCTCAGTTAACTCTTAGCCTAACTCTCCTTTTAGTATTAGCATACTGTCAAATACCAAATCTAATGAAATGAAATAAAAACGAGAAGATATGTGTGTTCTTAACTAGGTGGTTTGTGGTCAAATCTTGAAGTACTGTTTGTCGCTCATTGTTTACCTTTGTAGTGTACATTTAGGATTGGCAGTCGACCTTGGAACTGGAGGCTAAGTTGAGATTTCCATAGAATAGTCGAACAGGGACTTGTCACGGTTCACTGCACTTATGACGGTCTGACTTGGCCTCATACGCTATGGACTGGATAAGACTGCTGTCAAATATAGTGCAAAATACATACTGCAAATACAGGTTATTAGAGACGTCATTCATAACAATTTTTACTTAATCAGAAACTTAATTGTTTGTCTACTTCAATCCCGTAAATGCGGGATCCCGCACCTTTTTTGCAGGATCAGAAATGAGGGATTGCTAATGAGGGATCCCGCACGTTGGCAGGACTGAATATTTATTTATTTTTTGAGAAAAATGGGAATTTATTTGACCCAGCGGTCTGGGGTCGGTTCGTGCGCCGTCATTTTTCGTAAACAAGCAAAATGTAGAAAAAAAGGCATCACCGTTGAGTGCGGTTCGGGTGTCCATTTATTTTGCTGATTTCAATGGGCCTATTTCGTTTGTCGTAGGAATTTTTGTAGACTTATTAAATGACAAGACAGGACACTAAACAATATTATTAAAGCAAAACGCAAAAACTCCGTAAATCAATAATTTTATTATGTGTCATATTTATTGTGATCGTTTTAGCATTACTAATAGAAGAAATAAAGTTTTTATTAATTTTAAATATTGAAAATTACAAACTAGTGAATTTAAGTAATCGTCAGACATAACAAATATTAAAATTAACATAAACACAGCAACAAAAATTATCAGCCTTTATTCACATAAATTAAATCAAAATTAAAGTGATACTATACTAATTGAAATCAATTATTATTAAGCATATTTTTTATATTCCTAGCAGTCTTACTTTTTGGGTAGTGAGAAAAACTGTTTTGCCAACTGTGTTTCTTACGTCTTCGAATAAAGGCATTCCTTTTTGATTTGTGCTGTGGAACTAAATTGAGCAGGTTGTATCCAGAGTCATATAAAGGACGGAACCTTTTATCAAAAATCTTTATAGTAGACACATGCTCAACCGAAACTCTCTGTTTACAACGTTTCCGAACGTGCAAACCGTACGATCATTGAAAAAGCCAGATGTATGCTCCAGGACTCCAAACTACCAACTTCATACTGGGGAGAAGCAGTAAATACGGCGATCTACATCAAGAATCGAGTGCCAACAATGGCTCTAGGAAACTAAATTCCTGAAGAATTATGGACCGACAAGAAGGTCAATCATTCGCATATATGAGAGTCTTTGGAAGCGAAGCCCAAGTACTCGAAGAAAAAATATTTTAAGCTAGAGACAATATAGTACAACATTTTAAATGAAGCCAGGGGAACTGTTCACAAAAGGGGGAGATACATTTCAAATAACTTATTGGTTTTACAAACCTAATGTTAAAATAATATAAGCAGGCCTAATTCATATTCATTCATAATGTTGCTCAGATATTCAAATGATTTGATTAATTCATGCAGTTACAGTATACATTATTCAAGTTTTTTAGCAGCTAAATTTTCATAAAGCTAAATTAATCTGACAAATTTCACTGAGCACGGTTGATGAGGTAAATATATTTTGAATGTAACAATAAAATATATAATATTTGATAATTTTATGGATTATATGTTATCTGCCTGAGACACTGAGTTGACCAGTTTCAGGAGAAACGCTCATCTAACTCTGTGGTCCCTATGGCATTGTTTGTATAAGAACGCACGAAATGGGCCCATTGAAATCAGTAAAATAATTGGACGCCCGGCCCGCACAACGCATGAAACGCACCCAACTAGCTTGTTTACAAAAAGTTACGACGCACGAACTGACCCCCGACCGATACCATATAGGGCCTCATTAATTAAGTAATTTAACAAGTTTTCCATGGAACTCGTAACTTTTCTATAGAATTTATTTGAAAAATATTTGAATGCATGAGTTAATGAAGGGGTAACTTATTTCACATTAGGTTATTTTTTTGAAAAAATCGTAAAGTAAAGTACTACTTTTATTTTCATACGTTTAAATGAAGGTGATAAAACAAAAACATGATTTTCTGATTAATAATAATAGTAAAAAATAGTTCTCTGGTCTTGTCAAATATTTATCTTTATTTTAAGGGTTCCGTAACTACAATAACTCTACATACTTTAAATATTGAACAAAAACTTAAAATATAAATTTAATAAAAAAATACTTAAAAAATGTCCCGCGGGATTGACCACCTCAATCCTGCAGGCTTGCAGGATCGCGTTTCGATGCGGGATTGGATTTTACAATAGAGGTTGTTAAATGCAACAAAATTGTTATTTTCGCTGTCTTTTCCCTAACGAGAGGAGAGATAGCGTCCTCATAACTTTGAGTACAGGGCCCGCAAGGTTTCTTGGCCTCTGAATGCCGCCTGGAGGTGGTAGCGGTGCATGGATACTAGAGAGATGCATACGAAGGGCGAGAGTGAGAGGTGAGAGCCCGGTCTTGGGCCAAGAAAGCTGGCGGGGCCTACATAGTAAGACTCTGTCAAAAGTTGGGTTGGCAGATAAGTTGCCCTTATTTTGCTGACTGTTTTCAAAATACTAAATTATCAATTAGTAATTTTCGCGTTTAGTTGCGGTTTCGGTTCATCGAGCACACATTCTAAGGGCGATATGCGTGTGCGCCGGCCTCGTGACATACTATGACGCCTAAAATTAGATTTGTGGTTCTCATACTCTACTGGACGGGTTAAAATAGAAATCGTATAGTTAGAATACATACTATAACAGTTACTTGTATGTCTCATGACGAGAAATGCTTCTTTGTTGATTATGTTCAATATTCTAAATAATCTTTATACGTAATTAAATGTATTGCTATAATATTCTCTTTCAATAACATAATCAATCAAAAACTAGAGACAGCCAGGAGTCGTGATGTTACGACTTATTACATGATCTGCCAATAACTGATCCAGTGATGTCTACACTTTCCAAGAAACAATGCCCAAACTATAAGCAAAAGAAACTTTGTACAAAAATAAACATTTCATTTATCTTTTAAACCTCTTGGACGCAACCTAATCGTCTATATGTCTATCTAGACAGATACTAAGGTGGATGCGAATCTAATTATGAAACAAAGCCGCATATTCACCTGAGGAAATCTTTTGTCTATTGTAACGAGTGATGGATTGCCTATTAGGAGAAAGCAAAATAGCATACTACGAACAATCTCGTCTACTAATAGCCTACACACAACAGAAGTTATTTTCTAGCGGCTAATCGCTATCGCATTCTAATCTGCATCGCGGGAAACAAACTTCTCGTATCGGTGAATAAACTCATTTTGTGCAATCTACACACAACTGTCCAGTGTTATCTTGATGTTTCTGTTGCAGAGAAGTTCTTACAATGGTTGAGAAACAATTTGGCAGAGCATTCTGCTCCTCAAGGTAGAATGGCAGACAGGTTTACCTCCAAAAACCATTAATTGTCTAATACATTATTAAGGCATTTGATCTATCTCAGACCAATGTAGTTCGGCAATGATAAACGCTATGACTATGCTTGCGGATAACTATCACATTTGATTAACACTCGACTTGATCTTGTGAAGTCAAGCGAATGCAGATAGACAGAAGTAGTAAATCATGTCAAACAGTATATTCCCCTCACGCACGCGTATAGCGGGACGAATCCGCTACCCAACACTGTAATGTGGAATGGTATACCGACTTACACTATCATTACCATCACTAGTCGCTACCATGTGGAATAAGTACCGATAATGATGGCCGTGTTTAGATTTTAAAAATTACATAACATTAGTATTTGAAACAAGCGGTGCAATGCTCACCCATATTTAAAAACATTTAGCATTTCATTCCAGATTTTGAACTGCAATAGGAACATAACATATGAATGACACAGAAACGAACCCTGTAGTACTGTCCATATAAAAACTAAGAGGTAACGTAAAAGGACTACGGTCATGTTCAGTAAATAGGTATACTAGAAATGGTAATTAGTACAAAACAGAACTGCTCCCTCGAAATGAGATATTATCTGGAGGGCGTACAACTGTACATGTATATTAACAAAGTGAAAAAATTATATGAATTGTTTTAGAACTAACACTGGACTAGTGTTGGCGTTGTTGCGAGTATGTTTATTTTCCACACTATGCCGTGCGAGGTGAGTGAGAATGAGAATATGATGATGATAACGTGTCCATCAAAAGAAACGTTTATTTTATGTTTCTTTGTTCCATTTGATGGCTACCAAAAACATGTGCGCTTGAGTGGAAACATAGCAATAAAATATAAATAATAATAAACTGCGTAATACTGCTACGCCTCATCTGCTTCCTTCTACATAACTTGTCGTCTTGCATCACCAGCGTCACGAAGGTATTTCTATGACCTTTCTTTGGTAGGATAGAAAAATGGTAGCAATGGGGAATATTACGTAAAACTTTTTGGCGGAGGGCACTGTATGTTTGTAACTCAAAGTGTGTCATTCATCTGAGCTTTATAAACATTGTCAACACTAATAAAGAGTTTCATTCATCTGAGGCTTAATTCATTTATCTGAATAAAGAAACTCTTTGCATAAAGCTATTCTAACTTAAACAATGTGATACGTTTGTAAGTAACCGCAGATGAACGAAACTCCTTGTTGACTTACTCTGTGTTCCTTGTCTACAAACTTTTAGCGCCTTTTACGTGGAACTTATTTGACAGTTTGCTTCATCATTGGGAGGTCTATTTGAAGGTAATTTATGTCATCGGCATAGTAGAAGAGGTTAAAGGTCAGGGATACGTAATGAACGTGCAATAAGAAAAGAGTCGGGCCCAAAATACTACCCTGTGGAACACCGAAGCTAACGGGTTTTAGTGGACTTTTATGTATCCTCACACATTGATGTCTATTCGTTAGATAACTTTTGAACCACGCGAGTACAGTACCATGAACTCCTAAGTTATGTAGCTTCATGAGGACCAACCTCAATTCCAGCAAAAGTCGCACCCCTTGCCGAGTGTGAATCTGACGTTTAACGGTCTCAATTGTGGCCCACGCGCGTGCGCCGACAACTCCTGACCTGACCTCATCTGAACGGCCACACAATTACTACTATGCCACCATCCAGCATCGCACTTTTTGTGAAATCTCGATAACAAGGCACAGTTCGATTGATTGGTCAATCAAAGCATCGACATATAATTCAATTCAAAGATTTTTTTTCAATAATAGCACAAAAATTGAGACTGAACGTCATAACATAATCAAGCAAGCATAATAAAACTTTAAGTAGTAAAATTATATCAAATCATATATCAACCTCAGTCCAGAAATTGTATAAGCCAAAATCAAACATTAATTAAGTCACGAGCGAATGTAAAGATGCGCACCACATATTTATAATATTTGACCATATGTAACAACTTGGTCTATGCAGGTTCATCATGAAATGTATAATGCAGCTCCGGAAACGTATGTTCGGCTGTAATAGTCATGTTGAGCCGCTAATGAACCGTGAATCCCTAAAGGACTGCCAATGGGTCGTGGGAAACCGCAGTCTGAATCAAAGAGGCGACTGTCTTTCTGAGATCGTTCATTTCCTTTAGACTGACAGAGAAAAGAGATAAGTCGAGTCTGAATGAACGAGTGTAAAGTTACGCAATACTTCTTACGTTACATCCTAATGTGATGTTATGATTGCATTTTGTTTCTGTAGAGCATTCTTCAACAACTTCACAAATTTCAAGTGTTATCGATGGTTGATTATGAGTGAAACAGGTGCAACCCATTGACCACCACATATGTGGGTTGGATAAACAGGTAAACATCTCAATAAATTGCGTCTAAAAGTTTTTTGCAATCACATAACAATTAACAACACCCACGTATTTATTTTATGATCGAGTGTGAAGGTTCCGCTTGATTGTGTATTCTGTACTCGTTTACAATTTGGTGTTGGGTGTACAAGAACTTGGTTGAAGTTCGCGACAATCCATACGACATCGGCTCATTAATCGACGAATTATTCGCTTGATTACGTCAAACAATGAGCTATTGTTTTGCTAACTCTAAGGTCACCGAATTAAGCTTTTGAATGACTACTAATGAAATGTCTAGATCAAGAGCGTATAAGCGAAGGTGGTTAGAAATCCATGTTAGACGGTACAAAAGACATGTAAGACAAATACATGTCAGTTATAGTTTTAGTTACCTTATCTTCCTGGAATGGTAACATGAATAATTTTGTCACCCTTATAGGTATCCCTCTCAGTAGAGTCAGTGTCTCCTAGTAATATAAAGTTTTTGGGCAATCTTGGATACTTCCCAGTTCCTTGCCATATTTTAGTAAACCCTCCGAGCACACTTGGGTACTGTAGTACCCAAAAATCCGTTATAGGTTTTAAATTTTTACCATAAGCATAAGGTTCAAAATCGCGACCCGACAAAAAATATATCGAGGGAATATGAGATGGTAGGTACAAATATATCGAGGGAATATGAGATCGTAGGTACAAATATATCGAGGGAATATGAGATGGTAGGTACAAATATATCGAGGGAATATGAGATGGTAGGTACAAATATATCGAGGGAATATGAGATGGTAGGTACAAATATATCGAGGGAATATGAGATGGTAGGTACAAATATATCGAGGGAATATGAGATGGTAGGTACAAATATATCGAGGGAATATGAGATGGTAGGTACAAATATATCGAGGGAATATGAGATGGTAGGTAAAAATATATCGAGGGAATATGAGATGGTAGGTACAAATATATCGAGGGAATATGAGATGGTAGGCACAAATATATCGAGGGAATATGAGATGGTAGGTACAAATATATCGAGGGAATATGAGATGGTAGGTACAAATATATCGAGGGAATATGAGATGGTAGGTACAAATATATCGAGGGAATATGAGATGGTAGGTACAAATATATCGAGGGAATATGAGATGGTAGGTACAAATATATCGAGGGAATATGAGATGGTAGGTACAAATATATCGAGGGAATATGAGATGGTAGGTACAAATATATCGAGGGAATATGAGATGGTAGGTACAAATATATCGAGGGAATATGAGATGGTAGGTACAAATATATCGAGGGAATATGAGATGGTAGGTACAAATATATCGAGGGAATATGAGATGGTAGGTACAAATATATCGAGGGAATATGAGATGGTAGGTACAAATATATCGAGGGAATATGAGATGGTAGGTACAAATATATCGAGGGAATATGAGATGGTAGGTACAAATATATCGAGGGAATACGAGATGGTAGGTACAAATTGCTTAATGAAATGACTGTAAGTCTTTTATGTATCATCAAAAAATACTCCCGATCATAAGTGTTCGATATATTTAAAGTATATATCTACCTATTAACATTTCAAGATACCAATTATGAATCCAATTGCGTAATAGAGCTTCTAATAAATGATTTGCATTATTTGGTGGCTAATTAATCAAATTCGTGTCGTGGGAAAACGTCTCTACACTACATTACACAACGTTTAGGTTAAGACGAACAAACAATGTGCCCACATACAGTTTCACAAATACAGAAACGAGAACGACATAATTTCTCTACCTAAATTACCGTTAAATAGTGAGAAACTTAAACACTCCAAAAGTCTGTTTTGTCGTGAGACTATGGTCAGTGTGGTGGTGATATAATCAGTTCTTACTGTAGATGCTGTTGTACGTAATACGCGTAATATGCGTTTAATCAACTTTCTCGTGTGTCTTTGCATTTTGCATAATAGTTGAAAGAGAAAATCTTTTGACTAACATTTTATCGTAAATCTTGATATCTTTTATATTCCGTGCGTGATACACGAATGGAATATATACGAGTATGACGAGTTTGGCTCTGTGCCACTTTATTAATTCAGGGTTCGTACTACCAACCAGAATCTTGGCAGCATGGGGGGCAATAATATCAGACAGCGCCCATGCGCAGAACATTTTATTTTGACTCACTCTTGAAAATCCTTTCTTGAAGATAAAGCGCGTTAGGCGTTTTAATTGTACCTGAAAAATAAACAATCGTTGTTTTACTGCACACTGTCTTCATGTTAGTAAGTTTTAATTAAAACCCATCATTTTGCATCCTTGCTTCCTCAAAATTTGTTCTGAAACCACTGTACTCTGAATATATTCTGCGGCCCATACACATATGTCTATGTGCTATCTTTAATTATGAGTATTTGCCAACCAATTTGACCGAAGCCTATTTGCATTGTATTAAGACAATTCTCCTCTTTGCAGAGCCGCCACGCGTGACAGCGGCGGTTGGGCCCCGCAGCAAGCGGCTGCAGACGTCGCCGCAGCCGGCGCGCGCGTCCCACGCTCCGCTCACCGCCCCGCTGACCGCCCCGCTTACCGCTCCGCTGGCCGCGCCGCCGGCCGCACCGCTTCCAGCCACGCGCGAGCAGGTGGCAACGCTCTCGCACGCTGCAAAAGGCGTTGAGGCTCTGGGCGTGTTGGTCCAATTTTTGATGTTTAGGGTGAGTGTCGTTGAATCTTGCAGACTTGTGAATACTAGGTTTTGATACCATCCGACCCAACAACATACCCACAAGATCAAGATCATTCCAAACAAACTTCGATTTTATAATGAAAGAAAATAACAGTGAGGGAGATATGCTGGTTTTTTTGTATGTATAAGATCTTATAAGTCATCTCCACGACAACATTATTGCAAGCTTCTTCAAAACATGCTCTCTGATTTTTTGACAGGCCTTCGAAGCTGGTTACACCGGTATAAGGTTTGTAAGGTTATTTTAAATATGGTTCAGATCCGGCCCGAAAAGGCAGATTGCACTTTGATTTTCAGCGGTTGGGAGAACTTATTTCACATGAGCTGGACTCTTGTCTCCTGCGTCTGGTCTTCTATTTTAGAAATTCCAATACCTGCACTGCTTCTCGTTATAACAATCAGAATGGTCTCTTTTCAGCAGGACGCACTTAACAGCGACACATGGCGCATGGAAGCGGAGCGGTGGCGGGGCGTGGCGGCAGCGGAGCGGAGCAGTGCCGCCTATGCCGAGCACGAGAGACAGCAGCGGGCCAAGAAAGATCTAGGAACAAGTATGTATGGTATAGAGTGAAGTCACCAGGGCTTATGAGCCAACAAATAGCATCTGATAAAAATGGGAAGAGAGTGCCGTTAACCCTTTATAAGGCATAAGATAAAGAATTTTTAATAGGTTTTTAGTGTTTATTACCAAGCCTTTGATTGAAATATTGAAAATATGGTGGCAATAAAGTGGACAGAGACTTACAAAGGGAATTGAACTTGCAACAGTGGGTTATCATTAAGAGTTCATAGAAATTCTAGTACAAAGCATTTAAATAAGTTTAATTTTTATGAATATAATGGAAATAATACTCCCTTTAGAACATTAGTAGTGATGTCAAATAATAATGAAAATTTTCACTTGGTTCCTTTCAGTTGATGAATGCCTCCGCAAAATCTCAGAACTTGAGATAGAGGTGTCAGCAAAGGAGGAGGCCAAAGCGCGTCTTCAAGCTTCTCATATTGAAGAGGTAGCTGCTCTCGCCAGCGATATTAAGGCATTGAAGGTATGTATGAAACTGCCTATTACCTCGGTTGCATTTTGTCATCTAGTAGATTAGAAAAGTGTACCAAAAGGAAAAAAATAAGTTTATCTACAAACATTCAAATATTTTCACCTGCATTTTTCATCCTTCAATTAATTTCATATGCCCAGATTTAATATTTATCTGTCCCTAATTCTAGATGACGGCAGACACACTAAGAAAAGAGATCGCCCAAAGTCGAGCGCGACTCCACGCGCACGGCGATATAGAGCGGACTCTCCGAGCCCAGCTTGAAGAGGCTCGGACGCAGTTGGCTAACCAGTCGGCGGGCACGTTGGCTGACCAGTCGGGCGACTTGAGAAACATGTGCGACGCGGCTTGCGACCCGGTCTGCTGCGAGAAAGAGTGTGAGATCCGGCTGAAGACTGATGAGGTGCTGAGCACTGACGCTGTAGAGTTGGCTTCTGAGGTAAGCACAGTACTTCTACACCGAAAAACCAACCATGAAGTTTTTACTAAAAAAAATCATAGAAGTTTTTATGATTCATGCAAATACGTATATTTCTAAAAAGAAGCTACTAATTTGTTTCAATATCAGATTTAATGATTTGATTGAATGCGTTAGGTTAGGTTTCATTTCATTTCATCTCATTAAATTTCATTTTCATTTCATATCAATAAAAAATTCTTCTGAAGACTTGGCTGTATGGGCATAGTTCCCTTTGCCTACCTCAGAATGGGTGAAGAAAAAAAAACTCTGCTTATATTCTACGGTTGGCGCCATTTTTCAGAAATTTTCTTTGCGAATTTAGTTGGTTGTTGCACAAGATGAGTAATTTCGACCTTAGTTTTTTCGAATTAACACCACCGGAACTCAGTATAATTGCACAAAATGCTTCGGAGAACATTTTACCGGAAAAGTCAAAAAGTCGCTACATAAAATCTACATACGACGAATTAATTGCGTGGAGAGAAGAGAAAAAAGCAAATAGTTTTTCAGAAAATGTTATGTTGGCATACTTCTCCGAACTCTCAGCAAAATTAAAACCTTCTTCGTTATGGTCGAGGTTTTCGATGATAAAAAGTATGCTGAAAATAAGGAACAACGTGGATATAAGTGAATACCCAAAATTGAATGCTTTCTTAAAACGACAATCAGACGGTTTTACAAGTAAAAAGACGAAAATATTAACATCGAATGAAGTGGAAAGAGGTCTTTGAACGAAGCTCCCGATGATCGTTATTTAGCCACAAAGGTAATTTATTAATAGGTACTTATATTTTTCTTTAGTAATCAGTTTACGAAATCGCAAAATACAGTCAATACATTATTTAAAAAAATATTAATCAAATCCCTTTTTTTGCAGGTTTCTCTGATTTTTGGCGTTGTTGGAGCTTGCCGCAGAGAGGAGTTAGCCAATATTACTTTAAACGATATTGAAGCCCATGGAGAAATGCTACTAATCAAGATTCCGAACACAAAAAATAAGATACCGAGAAGCTTTGTTGTTGAAGGAGATTTTCTTTGAATAGTGCAAAAAATATATGAATCAGCGGTCCCAAAAAGGAAAAACCGACCGTTTTTTTTCAAAATTACCAAAAAGGGAAGTGTACAGCTCAAGCAATCGGAGAAATAAATTTGGTAATATGCCAAAATAAATAGCTACGTTTCTTGGTCTGCTGGATGCTGAGTATAATACTGGGCAGAGCTTCAGGAGGACCTCTGCTACATTATTGGCAGATTCAGGAGCCAATTTGACGTCCTTAAAGCGACTAGGAGGTTGGAAATCGGACAAAGTTGCAGAAAGCTATATTGGTGATTCATTAAACAACGAACTAGAAACTGGGAAAAAAATCACACAATTCATTAATTTAAGGTCCAGTCCGCCTCCTTCACATGTTGCAGAGAACGTTCGTCCATCTACCTTCGTTGATAATGACAATTCATCAGATCCAACTCCATCAACTAGCAAACGCCATAGTATGACAAATAGACATGAACAATCATACGAAATTAATAATAGTTTGTCTCAAACAGTAAATATGCAACCTAAAACTTCCCCAGTTAGTATAAAAAACTGTACCAATTTCAATGTATATCTGAATTATAACTTTTATAACAAATAAATGTTAAGTCAGTTGAGTTTATTGTGTTTTTATTATTTTATTAAATTGCTTAATTTTTTCGCAGCTGTATTAAAAATAGTAGTTCAGTACATGTGCGGAACCATCATTGCAACTTGTTCTGACTGTCAACCCTCGCCTTCGGCTGCGCCTTCGGCTGCGCCTCGGCTCGGGTAGACATTTGTCGGAACTCTTTGCAATGACAGCCTTTCCGCACTTGTAATGAAATATACTATTACATCACAAGCCAGACGTGTTGGTATTTAATTCCGGCCGAGGAAAAAACATTGAGTCTTGAGTGTTTATTTGTTTGTGACGTCATATAGTACACATGACACATGGTATCCTAGGGTGGGTCAGTTGTAATGACTACTTGTTTGGAAATCTGCCTGTATACTTATAATGTACATCTTTCCAGGTCCGTTCCCTCCGAGCGGTCGTGGAGCTCAAACAAGCCGAGGTGGCCTCCCTCCGCAGTGCGCAAGCGCAGTTGTCAGCCGAGCGCGAGTTCCGAGCCGCAGCAGAACGCGACGTGCGCGCAGCCCGCCACGCGGCCGAGGAGTTGCGAGTGCGTGCTGCAGCGAGGCAGGAGGACGTGGACAGACTCAGAGAGGATAACAGGATGCTGAGAGACAAAGCCGCGAGTTACTGCAGCAGGGCAGCGAGGGCGGAGGCGAGGAACGAGGAGCTGTGGTACAAGCTGCGGCAAAAGTACCAGGTAAACATATATGCTGACTCATTATCCCAGGGTTTACACAAGATGAGGGACAGTGATGATAAAGGTGATTTTCTAGACCGTATTGTCTCCCACATGTCAACAAATACATACATAACTCTCTCTCTCTCGGATCTCTTAGCTTCTAAACGGTCTCTAATCTCCAGCCTACCACTAACCTGCTACATCACAGATTCATCACAAAAGCTGGACTAATCGATGTCAGTCACTTGTGTGATAAAACATATCAGAGAAGAAAATTAAATGCCTCGGAAGTTTCTGTACCCTCACACCTACTGGTGAGTATTAAGTGGCGTAATGCATAAATAAATAATACCCATAAATTTTAATGGCATAATTATGAGGAGTCCTCTCAACAGTGCGTGTAGGAGGTTCAAGAGACAGATTTGTACCTTTTGGACTAACAATTTGTCATTCCCCAGCCGGTATCTCTCCGCTCCGGCTACGAGCCCGCGCTGCCGCCCGGCTCGCCCCGCGGGCGCACCGCCTCGTGCGAGTCCGCGCGCTCACCCTCGCCCCCCTCCCCCGCCGCCAGCCCCGCACCGCCTGCCAGCCCCGCGCCCGCCTTGCCCGCGGTGAAGGCCGTCGTGGAGAAGCCCGACTCCGTCAGCTGGGTGCTCGAGATCGAGGAGACGCCTGAGGAAGTCGCTAATAGGTGAGGGCCTGGTTTTGGATGGGATGTCGGGGCAGATTACCGGATCAGGTTTGAAGATCAGATGACAAGAAGTAGTCTTAACGTCCTCGGTTTGTTACAAAGATCTGATATTCGGATGCATATTTACTTATGAGAGTTAATTTTTGGCTTAGAGATAAATTATTTAGAGATAAAATTATGGAAGCCGCTTCTTATGTTTTTATTTGCTATGCACCTATATGCAAGAAAGAAAAATAACACAATTTCACAAATCACAATATTTTTTAGGGTTCCGTACCCGAAGGGTTCCAAACGGGACCCTATTACTAAGACTCCGCTGTCCGTCCGTCCGTCCGTCCGTCCGTCTGTCACCAGGCTGTATCTCAAGAACCTAGCTAGCTAGAGAGTTGAAATTTTCACAGATTATGTATTTCTGTTGCCGCTATAACAACAAATACTAAAAAACAGGATAAAATAAACATTTAAGGGGGCTCCCATACAACAAAACCACATATAAACTTATGGATGCACCTGGTTACGTACATGGAGTGTGAAAGTAACCGCACCAATAACTTTGTAAACAATATTTTGCTGTGTAAAATTCAAACTATTCACTCCACACCATCGCTTCCATTGAACGGTGGTACGGAACCCTTCGTGCGCGATTTAGACTCGCACTTGACCGGTTTTAATCATTTGTTTCAATATATACATGAATTATTCTAAATATAGTCTGTTAGCTTATCCTGGCGTTGTTTGTTAGGCCAGTTTGTTAACTATCCACCTTACAATAAATAGTCTAAGCTTACAATATAAGAAAGGCAAATATACATCTGATTCTATGGTGAGAAAAACACGACGAAGTTATACCTAAAACGATGGTGTGCCTTGCACGCTGTATGCCATGTATTAGTATGCCTGAAAAGTGAAATTGACTTAGAAGCAATTTGCCATAAGTGGATGCCTACAAAGCAAAATGCCTAAGCGCTTTAACGATTACAAAGATAAATAGCTTAGTAAAGTTCTGTAAGCAAATAGCCAAAGAAGTAGAACCCTGGTTGGGACTAGAGGCGGGCACGTGGTAAATACTCTGCTGGTAAAAACTGGTATTTACCCGATTTACTCAATGTTTTCATGTATTTATTTAACAATTTATTGTTTACGCATATTTTTATTTATAATTGACCAAACAATGCCGTCGCTCCGGACTCGTGGTCACAACATTTGTCACACCGGTGTGAGGACGAGGAATTTATTTTCCTCGTGGTCTGACTACTTTAAATAAGATCACAATACTGTATGATAGATTAATTGCGTGTTATATATTTTATGTAAGATATCTGTCGATACTTTTGTTAGGTACTACCGTCGTTGATTGTCAAAAGTAGTCAAATATTTAAAAATCACCTTTTATGAGAAGTGACACCTGTCATAAATAGTAACAGATGTCAAAAGTAGTGACAGATGTCAAAAATAGTAAAAGATGTCACAAGTAGTGAGAGATGTCAAAAAGAGTGACACCTACAAACAGTAGTAAGATGATATGGTGGTATGGATGGTACGGATTGTACTCTGATGGTTCGGTACGGTCATAACCCCCCCCCCCCCCCCGTTTGCTACGTATATGTAAATATCTACAGTAATAAAGAAATTTGAATACTTGAATTGCAAAATCACTGTACGCTACTCACAGATATCGTCGACATGTATAGGCTGGACATGTAGTTTATAGAATTCTGCCTTGCCGCAACACAGTTTCTACTAGCGCGGAGGGTAGCGGACTATATTCTGCTGGTTCTATTACCTTTGTAACTTACACACCATTTTTATGGGATATCCACAATATCACCTTGTTTACTTAGTTTATTATATATATATACTTATTTGTATTTGTATTTGTATTTGTATAGTTCTAAACATAACTTTAGGTATGTGGTATGGTTAATAATATAGCTATGAATTACTATAAAGTTAAATATATTAGTACCAATTTGTAAGTACCTACTTTGTAACCAGCATCTTCCACGATCTCTTAATAAACATTTCATTTTATTTCATTTCACATCATGAGGTCGCACAGGACGTTAAAGCAAATACTGTTGTCAGGCTGGCGCGCTGCTCGTCATTCCGGTCGATGGGAGCCGTGAGTTGCGGCGGGGTGAAGCGGCGCGGCGGAGGCGGCGGCGGCGGCGCGGGCTCGCCCCCCTCGCCCGGCTCCCCCGCGCCCACGTCGCCCGCGCCCGCCGGCAAGCTGTTCCGGCCCGCCGCCGCCGACCTCGACTTCCCGCCGCCGCCGCCGCAGCCCAAAGAGTCGGCCGGCGAGGCGATCTACATATACGATGACCGCCAGTATTGAAGGGAACCCGCCCGCGCCCGGTTCGTGCGAAACTTGACATCCGGGATTTGGTGGTATCCCGGTGACAAACCTACGCATGTAAACATTTTGAACGCGTACCGTTGTCGGGTGGATACGATAGGCTCGAGTTATGTAGACAATCGAGAGGGCTTCGTCCAAGATACTAGTCTCGAAAAGTTAAGGCGATGGATAAAAGACGAATCGGTCAAGAGTGAGGGGTGAATGACTAGTAGTGATATTCTTGCCGGATATTAATGAACGCTGAGAAATGTTTAACTGATATTGATGGGACCTAAAATGGAGAATTGCAACTCAATAAATGTTTATAAAGTAGGTTTAATGAAGCATCTACAAATATGTTGGACATGATATAACTATCATGATGCATGGAGACGATATTTCTACTAAGTTGGCAATAACTTATTGATCATGTCAACATTGTCTGACTGACATAGTACTTCGAGTTATAATCCAGTACCTACTTACCAGTTAATGAGTAAAATGTGGAGCTTCTGATATAACTGTTAGATGAAATCAATAGCCTACTGAAAACACATAGTATTCCGCTCAAATTGATATTTTGTGGATCGCTTTTAAACATTCTATAGTTAAGTATTTATCCAAGTGTACGTACTGTTTGCAAATTTTAAAAAGCTACAGTAGTTTAAGTTGTATGCCAACTTATTCGGTTGCTAATACACCGGCATAATGGAATAGCTCTTAAACCCTTTTCAATATTCCTATCCAAATATACCTGTTATAAAAAGTGGTCTCGAATTTTGCTTGTTCTAAGTGTAATTATAAATTGTCTAAACTTTGTCCGACTCGAAATATTTATGTACCTATGAACTACTCCAATAACCGACAAATCTGTATCACTATCTATCTCTTCTAAAATCTATTACTTTATTTGATTCTGTTTTCAGTCATTTACTTTTTTTTCATTAGGTTCTACGCCGTCCGCTTATCAATCTTGGCTATGGGGATGAATAGAATATCCGGTTCGGGGACGGTTAATAGGATACTATTATTTTTATATTTAAAAGCTATTCATTGATTGAGTTTGTTGAAATGTTAAAGTCTGTTTATTGGAGTAAGCCCTAAAGTAAATTAGTTAGCAAATTGATGATGATTTTACCTTGTCCAGACTCGATGTTTCAGGCAGTAATACTAGGGCTGCTTTAGTCATAAGTGAATTTCGTTTTGTCTATCTATTACCTTTATCTTAAGTCATATATTCTATCGTGGTTGTTGGCACTTTATTATTTTTATGTACAAATAAATAATTTTAATTTAAAAAATAAAAGAATAACGTTAATGTCTAAGTATAGCGTCTTGTGTTAAAAATCGTTAGGTTATTTATGCAATGAGGAAGTATTGAGCTGATTTTAAGTATAATTGAATACCTGCTGAGTGATTCTTATTCGTTGTTAGGACATAATTGAGCTAAGTACTAACACTAACATTTTTATGAATAAAATACTGTAATCTGAAAAACATCTCAATCAAGCCAAATAGTCAGAATTTGTTCAGATCTTTGCTATGTCCTGTTTTACCACAATAAGTAAGTTTATTGGCTTAGAAATACACACAAACAAGTAGAACGTCTTTAAATATTTTTAGAAGAACATCTATATTTTTTTTTATGTAGGTGTTCATTATGCATGCGTCGCAGTGTCTGTAAAGTCAGGTAATGTTTAATATTATTTATTTATGTTAGTTTTTTAAATCATTTAATACCATTCCAAATTAAGAAGTGTAAGCGAGAATAATTGCATGATTACGAAAAACATAATAAAAAGCTATTGAAAATATGTGTGGAGTTTTATTTCCTTGTCATGATAATTTAGATGAAAATCTTCTCAACTAATTTGGGAGTTCCAACGCAAAAGGTACATGAGAGATTATGGAGACTAATTTCCCGTAAGTTGTGGTTACGTGGAGAGTTATTTGTATTCTAACAAAAATGCCTAGTTAAATCGATGACCAAAACTCGCTAAGGAAATAACATAGCTGACGTTAGACCAATTGAGTAGAACGCGCGTGAGGCCGCGGTTTGTACGGTCAAGTGTGAACCGTACAAATATAAATTATAAAAGAAAGTGAACAATGTGCGTGCCGCTAACACTCAGAAATGAGTCCCGGTACAATTACGGCAGTTACCTTGTGTGGTATAGTTCGAGAAATATAAGCTGGTAACTTCTTATCTACTTTGCGATCTTTTTGTAAATATCAAACAAAAGCTAGTTGTAAAAGTGCCCCCGTTCTTCCAACAACAGCGGACCGAAAAGTCTTGATAATTGCGTCACGATTTCGTATCACAATTTTGCTTGAAAAAGAAAAGCAGAAATAAAATGTCCAATAGGTAAAGATATTTTTTTATTAGTAAAAATGTATATGATAGTAACCTTTTACAATATTTCATTCATCCGAGTCACTAGTACTTGAACTTGTTGAACCATCATCATTTTGTCCAACTTCGATTATTAAGCGTGGGTGAATTCGTGGCTCTGCCCACTCAATCATACAAAATATTTTTTTCAACCGCGTATTCTTTTTAGGTTCTCCTCTGGCTACTATTCTTCTAACAGTACTAACCGATATTTTGGTCAGTTGCGATGTTCGGGTTAAAGCACTTCGTATTCCAACTTCACTGCACACTACACTATTAACATTAAGTATAATTTGTTGTGACTATTCATTTAAGTGTTTACAATGCAATTGATTAGACAAAGGCTATTGAATATTTTCCACTATGTTAGAAACAGTTTCCCACGGACGAAACATTTTTTCAATTTACATCAATCACCTCAGCACACGTTACTAATCGCATCGCCTGAGTCGCATTACTAATCAAAATTGACGCGATAGATGCTAAACTGCCCACATAATATCACAAAAAAAAAAACTTAAATGTTTTATAATACTTAGACCCCCAAAAGCAAAATTCTTTTATTTAGATTACTAAGTGAATAGGAAAAAACAAAAAGTATCAATATTTTTCAATCCATGAGTAGTAGCCATTTCTGCACCCGAGTGTCGAAGCGACTCATAATTAAGCGTTTGTTCTCACTATTCAAGGCTATACGTCGTTGACAATAAGTAGCATAATCGCGTGTAAAAAAATAAACTTTAGTCACTCCGGCTCCCAAGTGAGAATTAGTGCGGTTATGAACAATAGATATGGCTACTAGACTTCTCATTGACCGGTAAGTGTTTACGCCGAACAAAAGATCGCAAAGTAGATAAGAAGTTACCAGCTTATATTTCTCGAACTATAACTTCTATCTGCCATCCATGAAGAAGGTTCCCGTTTTCACCTGTAGGGCGTGCTTTTGAAGATACAAGGGCTTGAAGTTTCACTCTCTAGAAATTTCTAGAACAGTCCAGAACATTCGAGAGTATGGTAGAGGTATATAAAGCGAGATCCATAATGGGTTCGAGCGTTCGGGAACGTTGTGGAATGTTGTGGAATGTTCGGGAACATCCCAGATCATTGTGGAACATTCCTGAACACTCTCGAATATTATGGAATGTTAAGGAATAGTCTGGAATGGTTGTTTTTAGTCCGGGAATACGGGGAACAAAAAAATCACAGATCTCGAGACTGTTGACAGTTACCTATGCCAGATGTAAAAAGAAACATGCCAACGCTTAACCTCTTGAATAACCGGTGTATATAGGTTTTAAATTTTATTAATTATTTATTAATTTATTTATTAATTTTTTTATTAACTGGTCATAGAATCCAACGATGAAATCTTCAATGAAACACTCATTTGTTTAGAAGATAAATGTTCAGCGATAAATCCAGACCAAGTACAACTTGGGATGCCAGCACCACGACAAAATACTTTCAGTCTGCTAAACTTCGAAATTATAAAGGAAAAAAGCCACAATATCAACTAACTACTTCAATTCATTGCTCACAACAAACCACTTCCCAATAACAAAAAAAAATTACAACGTTATTATGGACCGGATTAACAACAACAATGGCAGAATGATTTAATAAGAAGCACCAGGCGGCAACAGGACACCCATATATATCATATACAACCTCCCATATATATCGCCCAAAAGGGCAAATTGCAGGTAGAAAGCCACAGTAAAGCTCACAGTAAAGTCTAAGACAGAAAACTGCAAACATAAAGGGGTTGTTTTTAGTCCGTATACCACACGAGCTGATGCCCGCTCAATATGTGGGGACCCGGACATAGCAGGGAGGTCTGACTCCTGGGCATGGGCAACTCCATTTTTTCCCCCTCCAACAAAAAAAGAAAAAAAGATGGCAACAGCACAACGTTTCTTATAAATCTGTTGCTGTCAGAAATACGTGCTAAATAACACATCGCACTTTCACTGGGATCATCTGGCATTGTCACCACACTTATGGAAGGAGGAGGAACTGCCAATTGCGCCTATTCCCGGAAGGCACATATCCTATTGACCAGACGACCCGCCTTATTGAACTCAACAGCGATTTTTGCAACATAGCTACTACTGAAAACGAACTCATTGACCAAATTTATCCAAACATTATTCATACCATACCACTCGGAAGTGGCTATTTCAGAGGGCAATTTTAGCAACTAAAATAATATTGTCGACGATATCAAATTTAATATAAAAAAAAATCCCGGTGAAGAAAAAAAAATACAAATCTATCGACACGATGGTAAACGTTGAAGAAAGTGTCAAATTCCATACAGAATTTTTAAATTCTTTGCAAGTGCCAGGAATGCCATTACACTGCTTTCGACTAAAAAATTGGATCTCCGATCATACTGCTCAGAAATATCAGCTCACCCAAACTATGTAATGGAACAAGGAACAAGGATGATCGTCCAACAGCTATCGAATAACATCATCGAAGCCGGACTTATGACTGGAAAGGACAAAGGAAACACAGTATTTATCCTCAGAATACCACTTGGATCTACTGAACTGCCATTCCAATTAAAAAAAAAACAATTTCCAATATAATTAACCTAAAGTTTTACTTGTAACAAAGCGCAGGGACAAACTTTAAAATATTGTGGGATCAACCTCAAAGACCCCTGCTTTTCTCACGGTCAACCATACGTAGCTTGCTCTCGAGTAGGAAATTCAAAAAATGTATACTATACCCCGGATAAAAAAATGATTTTTTTTGTTCATAAACAAGTATTATACTTCGAATATATAATATTTTCAATAAAACAATTGTACCCCTCATATGTATTTTAAGGTTTATTTATAGTATTATTCCAACTACCACACAATCTCATATCAACTCCCTGAGCGAAACCAAGTCCCCAGCTAGTAATATAATACAATATAACAATAGATACAACAGTTTAAGTCAGACAGAGAAGGATATATGCAAAACAAGACGAACAGCTTTTGTTAAATGATATCGAAACATATAATTTGGTGTTGTTCTTCTACATAGATAATGAATTTATTGTGTCCCTGCATGCATTAATAATAACAAGTGTTGTGTAACAACAAGCTGTTATCTAAACAAGGTTAGTTATTGAAGGATAAGATAACTCAATGTGTTGGTGAAAAATATGATAATATCAACTATCAAAATGCTCAGAAAACGTGTCGTTGTGTGTATTATTGAAAAATGTTTTAATGGATCCCCAAGGTAAGCTTATTTTTTTAACTGACTTGAAAAAATAGAGGTTCTCAAGTCTGGTAGATGTTCTCAAATTGGTTGTCTATAAACAATACAATTACATTGTAGGCACATATGCACCTATGATGTAATATTATTGTTTATAGACAACACGACAAATCCAGGTAATGCCAGCTATAACTCTATCAATACGCTAATGTATAAATAAAACTCCTGGACTATCATATCTCCACAGATGACATGGATGGATGGAACAATGGAAAAATACGTTTTGTTAACCTATAAAATACTTACAGCTGAGAGGTTTTATCAGTGGTGATGGAAAAAATCGTTAGGAAACCTACTTATCTCCACAGCTGCGATGATGGGTTCGCCACCTGCCCCTACCTCGTCAAATAGCGTATTGAACGATTGGTTAACTGTGCGTTGGCACAACTACTCAAGCTGAAGGAGATACGGCGTGACGCTAATTGTTATGTCGAGGTTAAAATGTTGTATTTTAGCGTTATATTTATGTTAGCGAATCACCAGGATTAAATGACTATTACTAGTAGTAGTAGTAGTATCACATTATCTGTGATGTGACCAGGTTCAGTTATAAGCTAACTAGTCGGCCGCAATCATCTTTGATGTCTAGATAAGCATAACAGTTATTATAAGATATGATATCAATCACTCCTGACATACCCAGAGTCGTAAATGTATCATTAACGATGGCTTAGAGAAGGTCTCAATGGTAAATTAGAATTTGGAATCGGATTAACGGTTAAATAAATGACTTTGAGTAAAGCGGAGTATAGGCCTTTACTCCAAATCAAGTTAAATGCCATCAAGTAAGAGACGATGCTCAGAGATACATTACGAACGTATATTTTCGCACCAGATCGGCACGGAGTACAATAAGCAGATATCAAAGCAGCCTCAGCTACCTACACCATGTGGGTGCCAAGCCTTTGAGGCATGTCCCCCTGGGAACCACCCTGACCGAGGCGGCAGAGAAGTGGCCCGACCGACCTGCTATCATCTCACGGAAGGAGAATAGATCGCTAACTTTCTCCGAATTGCTGAATGAGGTAGGTATATCCTATTTCACGACCGGTTTACCCTAGCGGGTACGAAGCTGATGGTCCTGGGTTTGAATCCCGGTAAGGGCTAATATTTTAGTGATGAGCATGAATATTTGTTTCTTAGTCTTGAATGTTTTTTATGTTTTTACATAAGTATTTATCTCTATTAAATATATCGTCGTCTAGTACCCATAACACAAGCCTTATTGAGCTTACTATTAGATTGTGTAGGATTGTCCTCCGATATTTATATCTATATTTATGACATTATATAATATTATATTCATTTAGCAGGTGGGAATGATCTCTCGAGTTTTACAAGGGGTTGGATTCTTTAGTCTAACACCCGGATGCATTACTGACAACTCTAGGTTAGACGGATACTCAAAATCATGCTGTCACTCTGTCGCTCGCTTGGGGAATGACAGCTCCAATATCACATTTAAGCAGCACTTTATTTGAGCAGCAGCATGTGTATTCGACAATAACTTATCTATAAATTAGGCACGAATTACTATAAATATAAAAAGTTGGTACATTAGCAAGATAATCTACTGCTAATCCCAATAACATCCTTCTGACTCGACGCTCCCTAGAGTCTTGCTTGTCTGTCTTGTAAATAAGCCAAAGGTTATAACTTGAATTTCCAGATGCCTTAGGGACGTGCCTTCCTCACTCTACAATTTGTAGGATTAATTCGTCAAAACCGATCTAACTTGCTCAGTATTTAAATATAATTAGAAATGTTAATTTGCCAGGTCCAAGAACATCGAAAATTCGATAATATTCGAAAGGAAAAGTAAAATTGTTGACATTTGAAATTATAGTACATAGTGAGTAATTATTTCGGAGTACAGCCTAACAGGGTGACTAAATCCCTATATAATATATACATATATATATATATATAACATATCGAGTATATTTATACTCTGGAGTTTAGATACCCTGCCGTTCAGTCCGAAAGCTTAAAGTCCAGAACTTTTAACGACTGGACCAGATTGTAACTCTATCCTTATATCCTTGCTAATTGACAAATTTGGACCACGAATTTTCAGGCGGATAAGCTGGCTGCGTCACTAAGGGCTTTAGGGCTGGACAAGGGAGACCGACTTGGGATATGGATGCCGAATTGTACGCAATGGATTGTATCCATGATGGCGGCGGCGAGAGCTGAACTTATATCTGTAAGTAAAATTATTGGTCAAGGCTAATCTGACTTGAGCGCAGGGAGTTCCTAGAAAACTTGTTTTAAAATGACGACCCAAATGGCCGAGTCGGCAGTGAATTTTGGGTTAACTTTGTCTAACCGATTGTATTTGTAATAACAATAATGGACACTATTGATACACATTGATCTAGCCCCAAACTAGGATGCCCTGTATCTTGGGTACTAGACAACGAAACACATACATATATGCATAAATATTATACTTCGATAGATAAACAACCATGAATTTGTTGCCCATTGCCCTCTACGGGTCTCGAACCCGGGACCCTTGGTTTCGTAGGCAGCGTCACTGCCGACTCGGCCATTCGGGTCGTCAAATCAATAAGCTACTACACCAGTACTGCATACATACAAAGTTATTCCATTGTATATTCAGGTCGCCATAAACCATATGTACGGAAAACGCGAAATGCAATATGCACTAAGAAAAGTTGGCGTGAAAGCCCTGTTGGCTTCAGGATCCCGAGTGAGCCGGAACTACTATCAGGTGCTCACTGATGCGATACCTGAGCTGGCTGCCAGCAAGCCTGGCCAGTTGGAATGTACCAGCCTTCCGGAGCTGAAGAACGTTATTCTGGCTGATGATGATCAGTCTTCACCGTAAGTCGATACGATGGAAATTTATCTTTAAATTAAACATTTTGCACTCATCTATGAACAAGGAGGCTTTTTAACAGCATGCGCTGTAAAAAGCCTCCTCTTTGTAGATGTTTTATAAAGTCAAGATAAACCAAGGAGCTCCAAAAATGTGTACCTATATTTAGTAGTTAAAAGTTAGTAAATATATTAATAATTTCAGAGGAACACTGAAATACGAACAGTTAATCAACGCTGCTCAAACTCCAGAAATTCACAGAATAAATCAAGAAAATCACCTGATCAATCCTGACTCCGCTTGCAACATCCAGTATACTTCGGGGACCACTGGTTAGATCACTACCTATACTACAGACGTTCTACAGCTGCTTAAAATGTATTCTGTCCCGGCAGTTCTGGCCACCCCATATTTCGAACACGAGTTATAATAGCGTGTCTAAAACATGGGGCTGAAAGCACATTGATAGAACGTATTTAATTGCAGGTGATCCTAAGGCACCGATATTATCTCACCAAAGTATTGTCAATAACGGCTACGTGATTGGATACCGGAACGAATTGGAATTTGGACATAAGAAAATATGTGTGCAGGTAAAATAACATAATACAAGACGTAGAAACGGCGGAAAAGAATTATATGAACTTTAACAGAGTTCAGAAATATCATGACGAACAGGCCAAAATGGAGTATCTGGTAAACTCATGTGAAACGAAATAATCGTCACTCATACCTTTCCCATAAAAGGTGGCAGAATTAAAAACTTGCCCCACGTTTAGCCAAAGCGGTAACAGGTAGCTAATAAAGTGGTACGGTATTTTGATGTTTCAGGTGCCCTTATTCCACGTTTTTGGCGTGGTAGTGACAATATCCGCTGCTATTCAACACGGAGCTACCATGGTGCTCCCATCACCCACCTACAGCCCGACAGCGAATCTAGAAGCCATGCTTGTTGAAAAGTAAGTTACAGATATTTATAGCAGGCAATATCATAAACTTTACTCACAATTCTATTATGTGAAGGAGATGACGGGTTTTCGGATGCGAATTTTTGTAGACTGTAACAGGTATACTTATAGCTACAATATTTAGAATGTCACGAACATTTTCATCAGCCTCTTCAGATCACCTACACCAAGAGGCTCAGCACAACAAAGTACATCGTAGGTAAAGTCCACATTTTCACGAGATTCTGATTATACACACCGTGAAGAGAAGGGAAAAGCTAAGACCATAGCTTTTCCCTTCTCTTCTTCTGTCTGACCAGACAAGGAGTAAGACAGGGGTGTCCTCTTTCGTCAGTCATTTTTAAAATTCTCATAGAATGTTCTATAAGAAAACTAGTCAGGAAAAGGGGCGATTTGCATTAATGGGGAAAAAAACAATTCATCCGTTTCGCAGACGACGTAGCAGCATTGGCTGAAAGTTCTAAACAATTAGAAGAGCTGCTACAGGATTTGTATTTAATATTTTCACAATAAAATAAAAAATAATTTGAAAAAATCTAAGACTTTGATAACATACAAAAATTCACCAAAATATAACCCAATCAAACTCAACTCAACTCCTATAGAAAAGGTAACAACATTTAAATACTTTGGCATTTTAATAACATATGACTCAAGATGTACTTACCTCAGACATTATAGCCAGAATAGCTATGGGCAAAGGCGCATTCAACAATAAATAACACCTATTTAAAGGATGTATCAAGGAATATTCGTAAGCGGTTAATTATGGTTTACATCTGGAGTATTGCGTTTTATAGTAGCTAAACCTGGATCATGACACAATGAGACAGAGAAATATTGGAAGCGTTCGAGATGTGGAGTTGGAGAAGGATGGAAAAGTCTTTCCATTTGGATGGAAAGGAAAAGCAACGAGGAGGTGTTGCGGTTGAGGAAAAAAGATCTTTGTTGGAAACTATTGAGAATAGAAGAGGGAAGATGCTGGGACACCTGATACGGCACGACAACTTCCTCCAAACTATACTAATAATAGAGGGAAGAAGGAAGAGAGGTAGACCAAGGAGAACTTACATGGGCTAAGTGAAGGAGAAGATAAATGTAGTGTCGTATCAGGACGTCAAGGAGAGGGCAGTGCGTTGATGTGCATGGAAGGAATCCACTGACAAGAACGTGGCTCTTAAATAATGTATGAAAAAAACACACAGCCGTGCGTGGCGAGAGCGAGGATATCCAGAAGGTGCGACCAACTCACAGACACCGGCAGGATAACAGGATAACAGGAGCAAGGAGCGAAAAGCTGCTGATCCGCATCGATACGAGAATTCAAACAATAACTAGTGCAGTTTACCATCTCCCGAGTAAAATATTATCAAATATGGTATATAAATAGTATAAGTAATACCACGAAATAATCGTAAATCTATAGAAGGATACAAACACCATGCACCATGAATTCATGAATCTTGATGTATCTTGGTGGAAATACAGTTGTTGCATTTTGAGAATTGTGAGTTCCTGTGTGGCATCGTACATACGTACCTTTGTCATTTAAATATGGTTTTGGAAGTATTGGATGAATTTTAACCCGGGTTTTAAAACCCGGTTTTTCGTCGGGACGAAAAAAGAGGAGTTATTACACCCGTTAAAGCATCTGTCTGTATTTTGGTGTATCTCTCTGTGGCATTCGACAAGTGGGCTATTTCGCGTTTTTTTATTACTTTTGATTTTTTACTAATTAATACAAAATATCTTGTTAAAACAGTGAGGAAATTTCGATTACTTGCTTTTCTGTGTTCAACTCATACGGGTGAAAGTATTTTAAATCGGTTTTCTGTAAATGGTAGGAGACTTCATTGTGATGGTTCTTGGCTGTGTTTTATCAAAATCGTTAAAGTGGTTGGAAAGTTATCAGCATAACAAGGAAAGAAGTCAGCCAAATTGCAAACTGAAGTGTCATTTATTGTGTCAGGGATGTTTTAAATTTTAAATATATAATAATGTTATTTGTTTCAGATGCGACGTGATTCACGGCACGCCAACGATGCACATCGACCTCGTGAACGCGGTGAGGTCACGTGGGGCCGCGGGGGTGAGGGCGGCGGTCGCCGTCACGGGGGGTTCCCCCGTTACCCCGCAGCTGGTGCAGGACATGGCCAGCACGCTGAACGTCGAACGAGTTAAGGTTGGCCTTCATACAAACTGTATCGCGTGGTTCGCTATGGCATGGAAATGAAAGGACGACTACGCCGGGCGACGCCTTCGTCCTGCCTGTGCAACTAACCCCCTTATTGTCTAACTATAATAAGGATCCCCGATGCCAACACTTTTTAAGTATATTTACCTATCCAAGATCATCAAGAACGCAAGAAATCGTGGATACTGTTTACCTGTGCATCGCTGAATCTTGTATTAGTGAACTTAGCAGATCATTGTCCAGCAGATCAAAATTAAATAAGAGTTCTGCTCACATGCAACACAGTTCTGGAGTTCCTGATACTTTTTAATAATAGTTCTGGCGTAGTTATCCAAAAAAGTCTTATGTCAAAATGATCTGCCAACTTCCGGTAGCAGATAATTTTGCAGCAAATCAAATAAAAAGTGAGTTCTGCTCTCATGCAGCATAGTTCTATAGTTCCTGGTGCTTTTCAATAATAGTTCTGGCATTTTTGCCTAAAAAAAGTATAATCAAAAAATTATATGCCAATAGCCAATAGAAAATTACCTAAAATAATATTTTCATCGTTTTAAATGAACTTGAAGGCTAGAACTCTTTTGTTTCTCACAAATCTTTATCAGACCTATAATCTAAAAATCTATTCGAGCCTAGAACTCACATAACAGTACCAGCAGATCATGTAAGTGCGAAAAAAAAAATACAAAAATATTCGAAAAAAATACGAAAGTAAAAATTTAAAAAATATTTACTATATATTTTTTTATTTTCTATTTGGCTTGAAGGCCAGAACTCCTTGGTTTATTGCAGATCGTATCAGACCTTTAATAGTAAATTTGATTCGAGACCAGAACTCACGTAAAAGTGCCAGCAGATCAAGTCAGAATGTTTTTTTTTTCTATTTAGCTTCAAGGCTCGAACTCCATAGTTTCTTACAGATCTGTATCAGAACTATAATTTTTGATTTTGATTTAAGCCCAAAACTCACGTAAAAGTGCCAGCAGATCAAGGCATAAAGTAAAAAATAAATAAAAAATAAAATAAATATTTTTTAATTTTATAATTGGCTTGAAGGCTAAAACTCTTTGATTTCTTGCAGATCTGTATAAGACCTATAATATTAAATTTGATTCGAGCCCAGAACTCACGTAATAAAGCCAGCAGATCAAGTCAGAAAGTAAAAATTAAAATAATATAAAAATAAATATTTTTATAATTTCTAATTGGTTTTAAGGCTAGAACTCCTTGGTTTTTGGTAGATCTATATCAGACCTATAATATTAAGTTAGATTCGAGCTTAGAACTCACGGAAAACTGCCAGCAGATCAAGTTAGAATGTAAAAATTTAAATAATATGAAAAAAAAAAAAAAACCCACTGGATTGAAGGCCAGAACTCCTTGGTTTCTTGCAGATATGTATCAGACCTATAATATTTAATTTGATTCAAGTTCAGAACTTACGTAAAACTGCCAGCAGATCAAGTCATAAAGTTAAAATTTAAAAATTATGAATTAAATATTTTTTTATTTCCTTATTGGCTTGAAGGCCAGAACTCCTAAGTTTCTTGCAGATATGTGTCAGACCTATGATATAAAATTTGATTCGATCCCAGAACTCGCGTAAAAGTGCCAGCAGATCAAGTCAGAATGTAAAAAATAAAAAAATAATTTTAAATTTTCTGATTAGCTTGAAGGCTAAAACTCGTTGGTTTCTTGCAGATCTGTATCAGACCTATAATATTTAATTTTATTTAAGCCCAGAACTCACAAAAAAAAGCCAGCAGATCAAGGCAGTCTGTAGAAATAAAAAAAATATTAAAAAGATATATTTTTTAAATTTCTAATTGACTTTAAGTCTAGAACTCCTTGGTTTCTTGCAGAACTATATCATACCTATAATACTTAATTTTATTCGAGCCTAGAACTCAGGGTAAACTGCCAGCAGATCAAGTCAGAAAGTTAAAATTGAAAAAATATGCTTTTTTTATTTTTTTATTTCCTAATTGGCTTGAAGGCCAGAACTCCAAAGTTTCTTGCAGATATGTATCAGACATTTGATATAAAATTTGATTCGATCCCAGAACTCGCGTAAAAGTGCCAGCAGATCAAGTCAGAATGTAAAAAAATAAAATAAAAATATTTTCTGATTGGCTTGAAGACTAAAACTCATTGGTTTCTTGCAGGTCTTTGTCAGATCTGTAATATTAAATTTTATTCGAGCCCAGAACTCGCGTAAAAAAGTCAGCAGATCAAGTCAGTCTGTAAAAATAAAAAAAAAACATACTTATTTATAAAATTTCTAATTGGCTTTAAGTCTAGAACTCCTTGGTTTCTTGCAGAACTATATCATACCTATAATACTTAATTTTATTCCAGCCCAGAATTCACTTTAAACTGCCAGCAGATCAAGTCAGAAAGTAAAATTAAACATAATTAAAAAAAATATATACCTGGCTTGACGGCCAGAAATCCTTGGTTTCTTGCCGATATGCATCAGAACTTTAATATTAAATTTGTTTGAGCCCAGAACTCACGTAAAAATGCCATCAGATTAAGTCGGTAAGAAAAAATATAAAAAATATGAATTAAATATATTTTTAATTTTATAATTGGCTTGAAGGCCATAACTCCTTAGTTTCTTGCAGATGTCTTTCAGACCTATGCTATTAAATTTGATTCGATCCCAGAACTCGCATATAAATGCCAGCAGATCAAGTCAGAATGTAAAGAACATTTTTTATTTTTATTTTATGACTGCAAGAAATAAAGGAGATCTAGACTTCAAGCCAATTAGAAATTTAAAAAATATATCTTTTTAATATTTTTTAATTTTTACAGACTGACTTGATCTGCTGGCTTTTTTACGTGAGTTCTGGGCTTGAATAAAATTTAATATTACAGGTCTGATACAGATCTGTAAGAAACTAAGGAGTTCTAGCCTTGGAGCTAAATAGAAAATAAAAAATAATAATAACATTCTGACTTGATCTGCTGGCACTTTTTTGCGAGTTCTGTGATTGAATCAATTATATCATAGGTCTGATACATATCTGCAAGAAACTTAGGAGTTCTGGCCTTCAAGCTAATTAGGAAAAAAAAACATATTTTTTAAATTTTAACTTTCTGACTTGATCTGCTGGCAGTTTTACGTGAGTTGGCCTTGCTTCAAATTAAATATTATAGGACTGTTACATATCTGTAAGAAACCAAGGAGTTCTGGCCTTCAAAAAAGGTGGAAAAATTAAAAAAATATATTTTAATATTATTTTAATTTTTACATTCTGACTGCTGGCAGTTAGTATTATATGTCTGATACAGATTTTCAAGAAACTAATGAGTTTAAGCCTTCAAGCCAATTACAAAATTTTAAAAATATTAAATTAATATTATTTTAATTTTCAAATTCTGACTTGATCTGCTGGAAGTTTTAAGAGAGTTCTGGGCTCGAATAAAATTAAGGATTATAGGTATGATATAGATCTGTCAGAAACTAAGGATTTCTAGCCTTCAAGCCAATTAAAAAAAAACATTTTATATTTTTTTAGTTTTTATTTAAAATATTGGTCTGCACCAAGTCAGTCTAGCTTTTTACTTTTTACGTGAGTTCTGAGCTCAAATTTAATTTAATATTTTAGGTCTGATACAGATCTGCGAGAAACCAACGAATTTTAGCCTTCAAGCCAATCAGAAAATTTTAAAATATTTTTTTGTTTCTTCATTCTGACTTGATCTGCTGGTACTTTTACGCGAGTTCTTGACTTAAATCAAATTAAATATTATAGATCTGATACATATCTGCAAGAAACCAAGGAGTTCTGGCCTTCAAGCAAATTAGGGAAAAAAAAAAACATTGTTTTCAATTTCAACTTTCTGACTTGATCTGCTGGCAGTTTTACGTAAGTTCTGGGCTTAAATCAAATTAAATATTTTAGGTCTGATACATATCCTCAAGAAACCAAGGAGTTCTGGCCTTCAAACCAGGTGAAAAATTAAAATAAAATATAATAATATTATTTTAATTTTTACATTCTGACTTTTTGGGGAGGGGAATCACAAGTGCCAATTTCCACTGGCTGGGGTAGCAACATTGGTCAAGCGACACATTAATTATGTTCAATCAATCAATCAATATTATAGTTTTGATAAAGATCTACGAGAAACCAATGAGTCTGCCTTCGAGCCAATTATAAAATTAAAAAAGTATTAAATTAATATTATTTTAATTTTTACATTCTAACTTGTTCTGCTGGCAGTTTTACGAGAGTTCTGGGCTCGAATAAAATTAATTATTATAGGTATGATATAGATCTGCCAGAAAAGTTCTAGCCTTCAAGCCAATTAGAAATTTTAAAAATATTTATTTTTAGTTTTTTAATTTTTACAGACTGATTGATCTGCTAGCTTTTTACGTGAGTTCAGGGCTCAAATTAAATCTAATATTATACGTTTGATACAGATCTGCGAGAAACCAACGAGTTTTAGCCTTCAAACCAATCAGATTTTTACGCGGCACTTTTACGCGAGTTCTGGGTTTGAATCAAATTTTATAGCATAGGTCTGATACACATCTGCAAGATACCAAGGAGTTCTGGCCTTCAAGATAGGTGGGAAAAAAAATATTTTTTTTACATTCTGACTTGACCTGGTGGCAGTTTTCCTTGAGTTCTGGGCTCGAATCAAACTTAGTATTATAGGTCTGATTTAGATCTGCCAGAAGCCAAGAAGTTCTAGCCTTCAAGCCCATTAGATTTTTTTTAAATATTATTTTAATTGTTACTTTCTGACTTGATCTGCTGGCAGTTTTACGAGAGTTCTGGGCTCAAATAAAATTTATTATTATAGGTCTGGTGCAGATATGAAAGAAACCAAGAAGATCTAGTAATTAAGCCAATCAGTTTTTTTATTATTTATTTTTTATTTTTTACATTTTGACTTGATCTGCTGGCATTTATATGCGAGTTCTGGGATCGAATCAAAATTAATATCATAGGTCTGAAAAACATCTGCAAGAAACTAAGGAGTTCTGGTTTTCAAGCAAATTAGAAAATTAAATAAATATTTAATTCATATTTTTTCTTTCCGACTTGATCTGCTAGCATTTTTACGTAAGTTCTGGGCTTAAATCAAATTTAATATTATAGTTTTGATATATATCGGCAAGAAATCTAGGAGTTCTGGCCTTCAAGCCAAGTAGCTTTTTTATTATTATTATTATTTTACTTTCTGCCTTGATCTGCTGGCAGTTTAACGTGAGTTCTGGGCTCGAATAAAATTAAGTATTATAGGTATGAAATATGTCTGCAAGAAACCAAGGAGTTCTAAACTTCAAGCCATTTTTTTTTTTAAATATATCTTTTTAATATTTTTTAAATTTTTACAGACTGTCTTGATCTGCTAGCTTTTTTACGTGAGTTCTGGGCTCGAATGAAATTAAAATTATAGGTCTGATACAGATCTGTAAGAAACTAAGGAGTTCTAGCCTTGAAGCTAAATAGAAAAAAAATACATTCTGACTTGATCTGCTGGCACTTTTACGTGAGTTCTGGTCTCGAATCAAATTTACTATTAAACGTCTGATACGATCTACAATAAACCAAGGAGTTCTGGCCTTCAAGCCGATTAGAAAATAAAAGAAATATATAATAAATATTTTTTAAATTTTATTTTCGTATTTTTTTCGAATATTTTTGTATTTTTTTTCTTTCTTACATGATCTGCTGGTACTGTTATGTGAGTTATATTCTTGAATATATTTTTAGATTAAAGGTCTGATAAAGATTTGTGAGAAACAAAAGAGTTCTAGCCTTCAAGTTGATTTATAACGATGAAAATAATATTTTAGGTAATCTCTACTCTACTATTGGCTATCTACTATTGGCTATTGGCATATAATTTTTTGATTATACTTTTGTTAGGTAAAAACGCCAGAACTATTATTGAAAATCACCAGGAACTATAGAACTATGCTGCATGCGAGCAGAACTTACTTTTTATTTGATTTGCTGCAAAATGATCTCCTACCGGAAGTTGGCAGATCATTTTGACATAAGACTTTTTTGGGCAACTACGCCAGAACTATTATTAAAAGGTATCAGGAACTCCAGAACTATGTTGCATGTGAGCAGAACTCTTATTTAATTTTGATCTGCTGGACAATGATCTGCTAAGTTCACTAACACCTGAATCTTTCCGTCGAGCCGTTTTGGGAAATATTAGGTTTCGGTTATTTGAGGGCAGTGACCGCAAGGATTTATTTGGTCGATGATTTTTTATATAAATAAACTCCCAAAGTGTGTACTCACATAAATAATAAACATATTTCCTGTAAATAGATCCCTTTCTTAATTTTTATCGTTTTTTAAATAAGACGTTACTTTTGGGACTCGTGTCAAAGAAACATGTTCTGTTATTTACCTACTACCAAGACTTGTTTCAAGACGGTCATGATAATTTTGCGTATTAGTTTAGATTCCTAAACTTAATCGGCATAAGACGTTGAGTAACCCCTCTATAAGCCATTTGACATTAGACAACAAGGGGGCAGCGTCCATTCTCTAGTTCGAATAGGCTGGAAATTTACGAAAAGCCCCTGTTTTCTCGTTGGATTTCCAGATTTTGCTGTGGATTGTAGTTACGGAATAGGGTGGCAGTAAGGTTAAAAGTCAAAATTTCTTCATTAATGTACTGATATTAACATAAACTTAGCAAACGCCATTTTTTCCCTCTCTCTGCATTGAACCACTTTGCAAGAGATGGCGAAGGAAGGATCTCCCAAAGATTGATTTTCAGATCTCTTTTCAAAATTGGTTGTGTTTAACTAATACAAATATTACAATATAAATTGTTATAAATAATAAGCACGAATAAGTAATTGCAAAATTATTAACAGCAAGTTCTTTGTTGACAAAGACGTTTGTACATGGTTTTTAAATTGCTCAAATGGCAATTTTAAAATCTCCAGAGGTATCATGTTGTAGCAGAGAATGCAGTGACGCTTGACAGAATTTCTAACTTTCAAGGGCAGGGCTGTACAATATCTGGCATGGCCGAAAATTCCGGCCGGGTATTTTTGAAATTTTAGGAAAATAGTATATTTTTTTTCAAAATTCATAAAAAATTGCGATAATCTCGCGAACACCTGAATTTAAAGGGGAGATGGTTCTCCCAAGTTTCAATTGTCGGAAATCAGGGGTTCTTAGGTTTAAATTTTCAAAAACCGTATCAAAATACGATATATAGTAAAAACGAACATCAAAATGTTCGTTTTTAACTATAATTATTACAAAAAAAAAATTTTTTGTTTACATATCGTTTCTGACGCTTCGTCGGCACGCTAGCTTCGTCGCTCGTCTCGCTCGCGGTCTTACATATCAACCTAACTCGCTCCTCCTCGCTGCGCTCGTCGTCGTACATAGCCAATACTTAGTTGCTAATATTTTTTCGAGACAAATTCAAAACAAATTTCCGACAATTAAGAATATACTAAACCTGTACCTACCATTTGTAACAATGATTAATTAACAACTTAACTAAAATGTGTGTTGAACAATACGCTAAATAAACATATGAGTAAAATATTCAAATAATTAAGTTAAGTAAAAACTTAACCAAAAACAATAATAAAAAAACAAAGTCAGCTTATGTCTGTCTACACGTGCAAAGAAACGCAAAAATAGGCGTCTTGGTACCATTAAATCGCGAGGTTATATGAATTGTTTTAATATTTTTTTCTCGCAAACAAAGCGGCTCCGCAACTTGGCGGGAAATCGTCTTTTGGAGAGTAGACTTTATAATAAAAAAATAACCATGTACCCATCCGAGTGGTCCCAAGTTCGATCCCCCTAAAAAAACCACAGGTCTTGGATTATGTGTGTGTGACGTCGCTGTTTCTGGTTCCCACGACACGGGTAACCTAGTGTGGGGCCCGGAGCAATGAATGTGCCTAGTAAATGTTTAAGTTTATGAAGCGCCTTATGCACAATAGTGGGACGACTGTTCTAGTATGATCACGAAGGTAAAGGCGTATCCACAAACATCGAAAGCAATCGTTGTATGGGGTAGGTTTGCATAAATTTACTCTCGCAACAGTAAAGTAAAACGCTGTCTTTTGGTTATTTTTTCAGTCAATATTCGGAATGACTGAAGGTTCGGCGGTCTCGTTCCAGTCACTACACTCGGAGGATCCTGAACGACCACTTCATTATCTGGGACATTTGCACGACCATCTGGAAGCTAAGGTACAGATTATTGTGATTAATTACTTCACCTCTCAGGCCTGAGAGACAGAAGGCAAGTTAGCACTGATCGCGAATCAACTTTGACATTCCCTTGTTCCTTTATATCTATGGAATATCAATATTGACCCCAGTTTAGGGAATCTATTTCTATCCTCGGACCTTGGGGCCAAAAGACAGACAACGGAAAAAAAACTCGAGTCAAAGCTGAGTTGTTCGAAAAAAAAAATGTGTTGATTAAATCAGATTGAAAGAGTCATTGGATTCTTGTGATTAAATTAGTTACCAATCAAATCTTTAAATTTGTTTCGAAAAACACAGCTGTATAGACTTAGAGTTATGTATTATTTCTAAAAAAAAAACTGAAACCATTATAACTGGTCTAAAATGACGGTTGGTAAGTTGCAGCTTTATGATAAAAAAAATAGTATTGTAGTCTCACAATGAATTCCTATTCCAAAATTAATAATTTTGGATGTAACTATTGAAACGTATCTTTTTTGATACGACGTCGTATAAATAATACCTATAAGCTGACCAACTTGGACTTCAAAGTAATGTCAATAAGCAAAATGAAGAAAAAAACAAACAATATGAATATTTAAAAAAAAACGAAGAAGACAAGAAGAAAATTTAAATATTTAAGTATCAAATAAAACGAATCGATATGTCTCCGATTTTACTGTATCGATGTTTACAAGGAGGAACAAGTTTGCAACATTAATTAAAGGAAAACAACGTGCGAATCCATTAGTAATCAGGATATAAGTAGATATATTTGAGTTTTTACATTGTGTACGCGGTTCTGCATATATTGGTGGTTCTGGATATCTTGTTGCTAACAAAGCCGTGGGAAAATAACCTGGATGATTAGCCTGTGGGTTATTTTTCAGTCATACGTGTCAGTAATCACCAGGACCGTAAATACGACCGACGACCTCTGTGGGCTTGCGGTCGAGGCTGTGCTTCCCAAGCGAGAGGTCCCGGGTTCGAATCCCGGCTGAGGAGGAATAAAAAAATGCCCCGGGTCTTGGCTGTTTCCATGTTTATGACGTCGGTGTTTTTGGTTCCCATGGCACAGGGTATCCTGGTGTGGGGCTAGAAGCAATGTGCCTGTATATAAATATATATGATATGTTTTGTTCAATCCCACTGACTATTCATGCAAGTTTATGTGTGTAATTGTGTGACCTACGTTAATAACTGCAATATATGACGCGGTTAATTACCTTTAAAAGTGAAATGAGTGTTGCATTGTCATTTAGAAAACGCCCGCAGCCTGGCAATGCTTTGCTAATTGCAATAGGTACTTAGCTCTGTGATAAGAACTAAGGTCACCATTGCCTTGCCATACTCTATACTACGGTATAGATTTGGCAACACTCAAGAAACTCCTTAGTTTTTATTAATGATTAAATGAACTTACCGGTAGGTGAAGTTCTATCATAATTATACAAAGTGCTAAGTGAACTTACCTGTAGGTGAAGTTTTATCATAATTATACGAAGTGCTTCGTCCGAAGAGATTAGTACCTGTAATCTAACTATTATTATATACATTGTAGTTTTACATGCGTGATTGTCACCACTCTGCACTGTAATAAGGAGGATTGTAATATTTCCCTGGAATTTTCTTTCTACTGTCATTCCCGCTCTGTCTTGTCACTTAATTTAGAAAATAACACCATTAGTGTTTGGCATTTCCCAAAATTTGGTAAACCCGGGAGGTGGGTGGTGCTGACCTCTTCGCACGAAGCACTGCTTACAATTATGATAGAACTTCACTTAAATGTAAGTTTTTTAATCATTAATTATACTAGTGCTTCGTCCTCGGATCAGTACCTGAAATCTAAGTATTATTATGTAAGCACATTGTAGACGTTGAGGGTCAAAGTTGAGGAATTGTCAAATGAATAAAATTATTATAATACTATTTAGAAATGAAAGATTGGAAACATTTCGGGTCTTTCATCAATAAAAGCAGGATTAACATTGGTTTTTAAAGACATAGCTACTAAGTTTTGCACAATGTATTATTTAGGAATTTATTCATTATGACGACTAAAAAATGCAGTTTGCATTTTTTAGTCAAACGGTGTTTAGATCATTTTTGCTGGGATTTTGTTGAACCTTCCACTAAATTCGGTTGTTATTGGGTCGTATCCTATAAACCTGGAAATAAAACACTGACAATCATAAAAGTTTAAAATATTGACCAAGCAAAACAGAAACTAACTTGTTATAGCTTAGATCTAGATCATTCAATATTTTCAATACACTGGGAAACAAGCGACATTAAAATTTAAAAGTCTGTTAACAATTTATTCACAAATTTGACATTGAATAGCGTTTTCACGTTATTTTAGCGCTTCACTCTGCTTGCAAATAAATCAACGTCGGGATAGCTGAACAGTTGAGCAATAGTATGAAAATAATCGACTGATAGCTCCCGGTGACTTTCGAGGAGAGCTCGATGGGATATTTCGATTTCACTTTCTGATCACTCGTAGGACTTGACAGCTAATAAGTAACTACATAGTACATATAATTTGGTAATCTGTGTTCGTTTTTAACTGTACGCCACCAGTGCGAATTATGAAGGCAATGTCTCTACTGCTGCTTAGGATTATCGATCATTGACGGATCTTGCTCCGTACTATTAAAATAAATAAACATAGGTATAGTTACTAATTAACGGTGATAGTGTGACCAGTTAATAGCACTGAGTTACAGTATCAGTACTCTGTATCAATCAAGTTGCGAAAACCAGAAGAATTAGTGAATAGCAACAAATATCCTTATTACGAAGTGGCTGCGATTGAAGAGGACACCGAGCACGCGATTACCACAGTCAAGTGTTAAGCATTCGGGTAAGTACTTCGCGCAGTGCATCCGATGCGCGTGCATAGAAACTGCTAAGCACTTGAGCGACTATACAGAAACGACGTCTGCTTGTATCACTACAAGCTGTCTCAGGGAGGACTTCAAAATGAAATGTGCCGATTGTAAAACTACAAGAGTCAAAGACGTAAGACCTCGTCGATCAAACGGGAACATGGAATACTTCTGTCGCATCAATATCGGAAGAAGTCGGTGCTAACGGATCAGATTAAAATGGTGATGCGGAAGGGGAAGTCGATATTGATGAGTGCGGCGAAGTTAATGGCGATGAAGGTGAAGATGGCTAGGAAGGAAACGGTGGTGCTAGCGTAGTATCAGATAGTGCAGCGTCAGGAAAGGATAACGGAGTTGGCGTTGGAGGTGGCGCAGGAGCCGGAAAAGGTATCATGTCGAAGATATCTAAAATTGAAGACAACCAGCAATCTGAGCTGCCGAAAATTCTAAATGACGCGTTATCGAGGGAATTTCCTCCACTGCAGAAGCAAGTTGCTGATCTCATTGATGCAGCATCATTCATAGACGGGCGATACGAAAATATCAATCGATAGATTTTTACCCAGATCTGCGCATAGGGTTAAAATTCCAGAGATAGGTTAGAATATGAACTCCTACGCAAGCGTTGTGATAAGCTTTTTAACTTACGCTACAGAGAATACATTCTACATAACTGATATAGATATGTGGAATGTAGTCTTGAACATAATCCGAAAGCATTCTGGTCCTAAGTAAAAAACAAAGGCAACAAATATAATGACCACCAAAATATTTTTTTCCTACCCAAAATGGCTAAATGTCCACCAAAAGTTGCAGAAAATATCAAGGCTAAATACTGCGGTAGCTTAGGTGAAGGCCCCTTTATCCTTCGTGTTAGGTTGAACATGTAAGAGCAACAAAAAATACTTAAAACATAAACCTAAGTACACAAAACATAAAAAGAAGTTTGGTGATCATTTATCCAAACACAATTTGGTGGACATCCATCCATTTTGGCAGTCATTTCGAATTTATTGGTAGTAAATTTTCAAATTTTTTGGTAATCGTTTAATAATATATTGACAGTCCATAGTCAATATATTTACGAGAATATTATGTATGTCCATAAGAACATTGTTAACTTTCGAAGAAACTGTGATATACATAACTTTAATACTAGAAACAAGGATAAACTTGCAGTGCCCACTACTCGGCTCCATAAAATAAAAAACTCGTTCAAGGGTAATTGTGTAAGATTTTACAATAAACTCCCAAGCACTTTGACAGATCTATCAATTAATAAGTTCAAGAAATACATCAAGCAAAGGCTTATTTCTAAAGCTTACTACAGTATTAAAGAGTACATAGACGATAAAAATGCTTGGGACTGAATTGTTCTAATTAATTGTGAGCATCCTCACTGCCAGAGTTTCTTTTACTGGACACTTGGAGGCCTTTTACACCTCCAAAGATTAATTTAATTATACAACTGTTGACTGTGGGGACCATTTACATCTCCTATTATCATTGTATTATTGACTAAAGAGACTATACATCTCTGTTATTTATATTTTAATTATTTTATTATGACATTTGAGACTCTTTACATCTCTCAGAAACAATAATTAAGTACTTTTTTTTTCTGATAATATGATAATAATACCAAATGTTCTGTAAAAAATGAAATGAAATGACATGTGAAAGTGCCCTTGTGGCCTATTTACAGAATAAACGTTTTGAGTTTTTTTGAGTTTTTAAACACATGCCAAAAACAAAAGATCTGGTACTAATACGCTGCCCTCAATCATGCATCACGGGAATCACTCTGCTGATTCCGGTACTGGTGTAGCCAATCTTTTTGCGTCCCAGTTTAGCTCTTCGTTTAGTCGAGATAATGGCACCAAGTCATCTTTCTATGATGAAGGGTTAGCCATCTGTAGGGATCCTCAGTCCAGGCTAATGAGCAGGATTGTCCTAAGCTCGTAAGTGCTTGAACACTTAAACCAAAACAAAGGTGCTGGGCCTGATGCGATACCCCCTAAATTTCCTAGCATACGGCAGGTCTTTTATTTTGAAGCCAAATTGGCCGAAAAACATCAAAATCATTGACTTGACAAAAATATCTGATTTTAATAGCATTATAAGTATTTGAGAAGCAATATAAACCGATGCTGTTTGCAATGAAAGACTTTTGCAAGAACGCAAACAACATGCTATTCCAACAACTTTTCTGCAACAGTAACTTATTTGGGTTGTGATTTCATCACACTCTTTATCATTGTAAGAAGCAATCCTAATTGTTTGGTACAGGTGCAAAACTGACCTACGTATCGCAGGTTATGTGCCGCGAGATAGACCCAAAGTCGGCTCTGAGTGGACGGGAGTTGCAGCGGGACAGCCCCAAAAACTGCCCTGATTCGCAATGTGTATGTCCACGGCGGGAAATCCCTGGCGCAATGGCGCCAGTAACGAATGCAATTGCAGATGCCATGACAACAAATGGCTAGTTACTATATATCCAGGCACAGTTATAAAAGGTTTAAGGTTTAATGAAATTTATTATCACTAAAGACATAGGTCACTTACGTGATAACATAGATAAAAGTACATTTAAATGTCCGTCGTCGACATAGTTCTCATAAGTACAATACGAGGTGACAGCCAGTACAGTTCGGGTAGGTATGTCAAAAAAAAATATGAAGTAACTATGTAAGTATCGAAGGACTTATGGTTACATTCCCACTTGTCGATAAAATATGTTGAGTTAATAGTCTTTTGAATGCATACATTGTTTGAGCGTTTCTTATAGATGAGGGTAGTTGGTTATAAAGTCGCGCTCCGCCAGTAGTTATCATCGTTTTGCCGTAATTAGTTCGATGTCTGGGTATGACTAGGACGCTTCCTCGCCGCGTACAGCGGCCGCCTATAACATGTTTTCGCTGGGTGAACGTTATGTTAGTATGGATACTACTGTTGAGGGATTTTCGAATAAACATACATACGCTATACTTGTAAAGATTTTTAATATCCATTAATTTTGTTTCTGCATATACTTGTTTTGTTGGTGTGTAATAATTATAATTGAAAAGTAATTTAATTATTTTATTTTGTTGACGCTGTAATTTAGCTAACCTTGTTTTTGTAGCAGATCCCCATATTTCGATTAAATAAATTAAGTGTGGTTTAACTAGAGAATTATATAATGTAACTCGTAATTTAAAAGGCAGGCATCGTACGATGCTACGAAGTGAGCCCCGGAGTGCTATTAGTTTGCTAATTATATGCTCAATGTGAATATTCCAGGTTAATTGGCTGTCAAGATACAGGCCGAGATATTTTTCATGAGTTTTCTGTTGGAGGGGTACATTGTCTATTGTAAGTGGAGGGTGCGAAGGTATGGGTTTATTTTTGGCTTTAAATAAGACATAGCAAGTTTTCGAGATGTTGATGGTGAGTAAATTGCTTCTAAGCCAGTTATACAGGGTGTTCAGATCTTCTTGTGCCTGTGCAACCAGGTCCTGTATAGATGGACCAAAATAGAATAAACAGGTGTCATCCGCATACAGGCTAATTCGGCCATGTAGTTTCAGGTCTTGTATATTGTTAATATAAGTCACAAAAAGCAGGGGGCCCAAAATAGAACCCTGAGGGATTCCGCAGGTTATAGGTAGCGCATTACTTTTATTATTGTTGTTAGTTTTAACTATTTGGGACCTATGAGTTAGATATGATTCAATGATTTGAATGGCTGTACCCGAAATTCCGATGGTTTCTAGTTTTTTAATGAGTAGTTTGTGACTTATAGTATCGAAAGCTTTTTTCAAATCTACGAAGACACCCAGTCCTATATATTTTTGGTCTATATTTCGCTTTATTTGGGTAACAAGGTCGATAGTGGTTGTAAGTGTATTACTTTTAGGTCTAAAACCATACTGTTTGTCAGAAATATAATTGATTTCATCCAAATATTTTTCTAGTCTTTAATGTATGACTTTTTCCACAATTTTTGATAAGACTGGTAGCACAGAGACAGGCCGGTAATTGCCCGGGTCTGTTGTTGACCCAGATTTATATATAGGAGTTACTTTCGCAACTTTCAACGTATCCGGGAAACTACCATCCTCGAGTAATTTGTTAATGCATTGGGACAATTTACTAGTTATAAGATTTGCTATACATTTTATGACTTTCGTACTAATTCCATCTAGCCCAGCACTACAATTTGGATCGAGCTTTTTTATGATGTTAGAAATTTCTTGTTCAGTACACGGTTCAAAAGACGATATAGACTCGAACGAGGTGGAATGTGGCAGAACGTAGGAGAAGTTATCATGAAATTGTTTTGGTATTTCATCTGCCAATAGTGGGCCTATATATATCCAGCTGACCGTCGTCATTCTTATATTTCTTTTTGACATGATCACAGACCATGCACAATCAAAATTATCACAAACACACAATAAATGCGGGATTTGTGTTGAGTGGTTGACCACTGAAACGTGAATGACAAGACATTGATAAAAAATAGAAAAAATGTTGCCAGGGAAATATTACAATTCTCCTAACTGCAGAGTTGTGACACTTACGCGTGTAATTACAGTGTGACCTCGTAAACATAATAATACTTAGATGTCGGGTAGTAATCCGAGGACGATGCATGAGTATAATTATTAATATATGTAGGTAAAATTATAATAATGGATAAAAATATACTAACTGTCTACAAGTGGGTTTCTGCTATTCTTTATGGGAAAAGGCGTGACGTTTGCTTGTATACTAACGAAATGAATAAATACGAAGAAAAACACACTGCTGTATTCCCAAGGGTTACTAGAGCTGCGACGTCACGCAAGAATCCAACTGCCACATTCAGCAGCGAGGTGTGAAAAGGGAGAAGCTTCAGTCACTGAAAATGACAAGGCATTCTATTATTTATTTATTATACACAAAGTGTCCCAAAAATTACAAGACCCATAAACACCTCTTTGGGTTGAACGTACCTTCATACAAAACATTACCCGCCCACGCGTGAAAGTGTGTGCGGTCTACAGGTGCTCTACGCTATTTTGCAGGTGGTAGACGACAACAACCAGTTGGTACCGTTTGGTCAGCCTGGCGAACTACTAATAAGAGGGTACTCTCTGATGAAGGGATATTGGGATGATGCGAAAATTACGAAGGAATGCATCGGAGAAGACGGCTGGTTGAGGAGTGGGTAAGATTTATAACCATTTAACCCTTTCAGCGTGGAGAGCAAATTTTCCGCAAGGCCTTTAAGCGCATTCGGACACAAATACGGTGGTTGCTGGTTTGCTAGCACCGTCCGTCTAAAATGACTTCGTCGCTTGATATTGGGGTCACAGGCGGATTTTTTTTTCCTAACTGGTTCGAAAAGGCTTCTTCATGAACCTCGCTGCGACCCGCCTTCGGCTCGTGCCGTAAACATAAGCCTTTGCGAACTCGTAGGAAATTACTATTTCACTCCACTGCTCAGAAATGTGGCTATAGATGGTCTGTAACGGGGCCGCAAAACAATAAATAGTTAAAAAGGACATTTTCCGATTTCTAAGCTAAAAATACCATCTTCGCCGCTTGATTTTGGGTTCGAAAAGGCTTTTTACGGACCTCGCAATGACCCTCGCCTTTGGCTCGTGCCCTAAACTTCTCGGTCCGTAAATATAAGCCCTTGCGAACTCGTGCGAAATGTACTATTTCACTAGAAAGGCATAATAAAACGTCGCAGAATAAAGTCGTTATATTATTTCAATTGCTCTAATCACTTCCGAGTTTTCTATTATTAATTTAATAAAACTAGTTTCCGACGCCTCATTTAAAATATCGGGCGGAGTCCAATTTTCTTCACAATCACTGCTGTCGGTAATTTTTAAGGGGAAATATTAAACTGCATATCAATGATACTGATTTGCACAGCAAGTATACTGATTTTCACAGCAAATATCAGGGCAAAATACTGCGGGTAAAAACTCAAGGGTAAAGGGGGTGAGCGAAGCGAAACCCTCTTTATCCTTCATATTAGGTTGAACATGTAATAACAACAAAAATACTTAAAATATAAAAAGTGTTTTTGCTGATTCTTTTTTGCTGTAAAAATCAGTATTATTGATGTACGATTAAATACTAGCCAAGCAAAAATAACAATATTTCCACGAAGTACAACAAAACGTGGATCGCGCCAAAACACAGCATATCGCACGCGCTAAAGTAGGCGGTGACGCATTTAATGAATAAAAAAGTTATTTTATAATTCATTCTTATTTGTGGGTCTTCCTCATTGTTATGTTTGAGATAAAGTGTTATAAAATAAGTTTTTAATTTTATTTCGGTATTGAGTGTATAATAGTAGTTTATGTGACTGCTGCATAATGGAGGGCATGAAAACTCGAGAGTGGGTTTATGAAACGAGCCGAAGGCGAGTTTAATAATATCACTCGAGAGTTTTAATGCCTAATTATGTACATTTACATACACTAGTTTATCTACACACATATCATAAGCTCTCTTTGATGTGTTCAGGAACCGCATGTTTGACCGGCATTGTGGTTCTGCAATTGTTTAACTTGTTCTGTAGCACCAACTTCGGGCGTCGGCGTTCGAAATTTGAATGTCAGTACCAACTTCACAGACAAACTAGGGACTGCACGCGGGTGGGCGTCGGCGTTCGAAATTTGAATGTCAGTACCAACTTCACAAACAAACTAGGGACGGCACGCGGGTGGGCGTCGGCGTTCGAAATTTGAATGTCATTATATGTAGAAAAACTACACATAATGACCATAATGTGTAGTTTTCTAGATACGACACGAGTTTTTACCAAGTAGTTTAACATAATGCTGATCCTAACGTGCGGTTTTTGAACGCAGTAAAGAGGGTTTATGATACGTGTGTAGATAATTACTATTATCTATTATCTATCTATTAATTACTATTATCAGTCACATAAACTACTGTTTATGTGACTGATATAAGTATAATGGAGGACATTCAAACTCGAGAGTGGGTTTATGAAACGAAATTTTTTTTTTTTTTGTGGGCAAATTTTGAGTATTTTGTTCAATAAATAGGAAATTATTTTATTTAAAATAGAAGTTTATGTGATTGCTACATATGGAGGGCATTAATACTCGAGAGTATATAATAATATCACTCGAGAGTTTTAATGCATAATCATATACAGTTACATACACTAGTTTATCTACACACATATCATAAGCTCTCTTTGATGTGTTCAGGAACCGCATGTTCGACCGGCATGGTGACCCGTTTTTAAGTTTGTAACTCGAACTTTACGATAGTAGATAAAATACTATAAATAACGCGTTATGAATTACTTTAGATTCACATTTTGGTCAACAAATTGATTTTAAATATTCATGTTTGACTCAACGAATATTTTGCTAGCGCCCTTTTTTTCGGTATGAAATGGCAGCTATTTGCACATGCGCCTACTGCGTCAATAGCCGCGGCGCTACCGAGTCGTCGTGCCAGAGAGATTTGCGAATTTTTCCACTTTCCGTCCGGAGTCCGGACATGGATGATGAGGGCAAATGTATTCCAAATAAGCCTGCCATTTTCCTAACTTCTTTGTTTAGTCTATAAATATTTTTTATTTCCTCGCACAGTACACGTGCGTAAGAGGATTTCTGACTAGTGTCGACTTATATACACTCGTTGGAAATCACCTACATTTACACACTAATGTACAAATAGGATACAAACTGTTAACCGAGAAAACAGAAATGACGCCAAAAATGCCTTAAAATATGGCTTGTATAAACGCAATTTTTTTTATCTACATAAACATAAACCCTCTTTACTGCGTACAAAAACCGCACGTAACGATCAGCGTAATGTTAAACTACTTGGTAAAAACTCATTTCTCATCTGAAAAATTACACATTATGACCATAATGTGTAGTTTTGTCTGTGAAGTTGGTACTACAGAACAAGCTAAACAACTGCAGAGCCACAATGCCGGTCAAACATGCGGTTCCTGAACACATCAAAGAGAGCTATGATATGTATGTAGATAAACTAGTGTATGTAACTGTACATAATTAGGCATTAAAACTCTCGAGTGATATTATTATGAAAGTCGCCTTCGGCTCGTTTCATAAGCCCACTCTCGAGTATTGATGCCCTCCATTATGTAGCAGTCACATAAACTACTATTTTAGATAAAATAATTTCCTATTTATTGAACAAAATATCCCAAAAACAATTGCAACTCAAAATTTCCCCACAAATAAAAAAAATATTTTGCAAAGTATTTCATTATGCGATACTAAATTTCGCTATCATTTGAAGTTCATGACCTCGAGGTAATCGACCTTGACCTTGAGAGCATTTATCGCAGAAAATTTAATTGTTTGTCGTACAATGATTTTCGGATACTTAGTTCTTTAATTTGAGCTCCAGGTCATTGACCTTGAATGAACTAGATCTTTTGTGCAATTTTCGTGGATAATTTTAATGTCATTAAATTTTGTTTTTATTTGCATACGCTTCGCTCCACTGCGATTCGCTACGCTCCGGTTTTGCTTCTTCTAAGTTCCAACCTAACCTATAACCCAATTGAAATGAAGCCATAATAACCTACTCTAGCCGAATTTGGTGTAGCAGCTATTTTTTTCTAAATTAAAACACATAAGGAAAAATAAATTTAGAAATAAAGTGGTAAGCTTTTTAGGTACACGAATGGTAAGTTGTCAAAATTGGTAATATTGGATTTGGTGAAGTAAACATTAATAAGTGTTGGTGGAGCAGTAGAGGCAAATTTTAGAAATTCCGTTGCAAGGATTGGTAATGTTGAGTTTTACTAAGAATATTTTTGTTTTGAAAACGGAATTTGTATTCTAAAAGCTAAATATTTGTTACGAACTGTTTAACAAAGATTAGCTTGTTTTGACCTACCAATTTAGGATTTTGTTAGTTGTGGTTGGTTGGTTTTGTTAATCAAATTATTTATTTGTACCGTAGTCAGTTTTTAGGGTTCCGTAACCGCAGCGTGCCAAACGGGAACCTATTACTAAGCCTCCGCTGTCCGTCCGTCCTTCCGTCTGTCCGTCTGTCACTAGGCTGTATCTCATGAACCGTGATAGTTAGAAGTTGAAATTTTCAGATGATGTCTTTCTGTTGCCGCTATAACAACAAATGCAAAAAAAACAGAATAAAATAAATATTTAAGGGGACTCCCATCCCAAAAAATCATGTTTGTTGATTTTTTGGCTCGTTTTTGCTCGATATTGATAACGACAACAGGTAGACGCTTGAAATGATCACAGAATATTTTGTTACATATTCACTTTAAAAAAAAGCAAGTTAAAATAAAACAAAAATTCTAGGTGGGCTCCCATACAACAGGCGTGTTTTTTTTTGCTCGTCTTTTCTCGATATTGATAACGGTAACAGGTACATGATTGAAATATTCACAGAATATTGAGGTATATATAATAAAATCAATATTTAAGGGTCCCATACAACAGACATGATTTTTTTTACCGTTTTTATAGGTTTCGACTCGAACTTTGCCGTTTTTTTTTGTGCTTACATGTTGAACCTAAAACCTAAGCTACCGCAGCAAATATAAGGGATATTTGCTGTAAAATCAGTTATTTTGGTGTGCAGTTTAATATTTCCCATTAAAAATCCATCTGCTTTCAGTGACCAAGTAAAACTGCAAGCGGACGGCTACTCACAGATAATGGGCCGACTAAAGGACATCATCATCCGAGGAGGCGAGAACATTGCGCCGAAGGAGATAGAAGATGTTATGAGTACACATCCGGACGTGCTAGAATGCCAGGTAACCGACCCTACTGATCGAATCTCTCTCAAACTCTACGCTAATCCCTTACTTAACATTATACAAACCCTTTAATTATATGACGCGTCTGCACACAGTGCGGCGTTTTATTCCCCGAAATATTGTTTTAACCCACGACGAATAAAAGAGGGGTCATAAGTTTGAAGCGTCTGTCGCTGTGTTGGTGTGTCTGTCTGTATGCGTGTCCGTGGCTCCGTAGCGGTCAAATGGGTGGACAGATTTAAATGCTGATAATTTTCTGTACATTGTATTAGACTTCCCTGCAATGGTTCTTAGAGACTGTTTATTAAAATCGGTTTAGTAGCTCGGAAGTTATCAGCTGAACAGGGAGAGGGGTCCAACGGGTGGACGGATGTTGATGCGTTTTTTTGTAGTTGATATTAAACTTCACTGCAATGATTCTTAGGTATATATATTATTAAAATCGGTTCAGCAGTTCAAAAGTTATCAGCTTAAATCGGAAACAAGTGACCAAATTTAAGCCAAGTAAGGTTTCATGAATGTGTCGGGGATGTTTTATTTTTTAAATTATAGTTATTCCTGGTATTTTCCCGGAGGCCAAGCCACTGGCCTCGCGATGACGTCACGCTGACGCTAATCTAAATGGAACATCTGTATATTCAGTTAGCTTCAATCAACCGTGTCTTATTATGTTTGTGAGCTGACGTTATCCCTGTTTTCGGTTCCCATGAAAGAGCATTAAATCTATGGGGCTACTGTGCTGAGTCTATATACCCCTTCGCGGTAATGACAGGATATTGATGATGACGATCACAATCCCCGCAGGTGTTCGGTGTGGAGGACACTCGCCTCGGCGAGGACGTCGCCGCCGCGGTCCGCCTGCGCGACGGATCTGACGTCACGCCGGAAGCGCTTTCGCGTCACGTGGCCGCCAAGTTGGCCAAGCACAAAGTGCCACGAATCATACGACGAGTGCAGGCCTTCCCGAAAACAGCCTCCGGGAAAGTGCAGAAGTTCAAGCTTAGGAATTTGCTGGAGTCTGGACAGCTGTGATTCTCTGAGAAAACTTGGAGCATCTACGCCAACTTTATTCTCTTAGTTCTTGAAATAAGCCATACATAAAAGGTTAGATTAAGGTCTCCTGTGTTTTATACATAATAACTTAGGATAAATTATTTGTTATTTTTAATTATTGAAATTTAAATTGACCTTATAAATAATCATAACATTACCCCTTTTTATTGAAAATGTATTTTAACGAGTTTTCATGATCTAGCAAGGTTGGGTTCGGAACAGACGGTAGAGGGACCAGAACCCGTAATACCTCTGCCATTCAGCTGGTTGAGAAAAACCCTCCCGATGATCAGACCTGGATTATTGCGTAAGCTTCTGAAGCTCAAGAGGCCACAGCTTCGCTTGGTAAACGGAGCGATAACTGGACACGCTTTTCTAAACAAATACTCTAGATGTCACACGGAAAGTATATAAGCCATTACTATTTATTGGTGTAATACGTAGGTACGTGTTGTATTATTTTGCAACTGTGACATGAAAGACATAGTAGGTATATACATATAGGTAAATGATAAAGTTATGTATAATTACATGTAACTATCGACAGAATTGATTGAAATGTGTTTCGAACGTAAAACAAAATACTGAAATCAGTACAATAGGAGTCATAAATTTATTTTATTTTTGGTTTTATTTTCACATAAATCATGTCGAATAGGCTACGAGCATATTAAAACATTAAAATACGCGGGTAAAAAACTAACAGTAGAGAGGTTAGCGCGAAAACGGACCTACAGTGGAAATTACCTTATAGTTATTGTCAGAAAGCTACAGAGCTATGCGTCAATCTCCTACACCTATTTAGGATTCCGTACCCGAAGAGTGCCAAACGGGAACCTATTACTAAGCCTCCGCTGTCCGTCCGTCTGTCACCGGGCTCTACCGGATCAACCGAAATAGGTAGGGGGGTGAATTTTTCACAGAGGGTGTATTTCTATTACCGCTTTAACAATAACGAACCATACGGGTTTTTAAGTTTTAATAGTAGTACCCAAACATATTTTATTTGTATGGCCATTTTATTAGCAATTTTGTTTTATTTGTCTAGCGGTGAACTAAATTGGACTCTCCCGATCTTATCGGAAAAGATCTTCAGTTAAGGGTATCGAGTTTTGTGCTAAGTTATTTGTCATTATACGATTAATAATTGCTCTTTCGAATTACAATAAACTAGCTTCCTCGCAGCTTTTCTCGCATGACCTACAGGAAAAATGATAATAATTTTTCGGAAACAAACATTATAAGCTTTGATAATTCTTTGATGACGGCGGCAGTAAACTTCCAATTAAATGGTATACCTGTCCTTTTGGAGGTATAAGAGACTAAGCAAGTTTTTTTCGTTTTTTTTTAAATGAAACGACGGGCTAAAGTTTGTATTTTCATTCAAAAAAATTAAAAGGTATTCTCATAAGACTGTCGTTTTGCGTTTTTGCGTGTACGGAACGGAACTCTTTGTGTGCGGATCCGACGTCCTACTCGCACTTGACGGGTTTATATTTGCTTGAATTTTTACAAATTGATTAAACCTATCTATAATTTTATCGACAACATCTGGGACATCCCTGTGACATCCATGGACAACCATAGATTGATATGGATTAGATTCAGATCATATATCCAAATTTATAAAACTCAAAGTCCTGATTGATTCTAATCGCCGACTAATCAAAATCAAAATGCAAAATTTATTTTTTACTGTAGATATTTACATTTACTTAGCAAATGTATTTTTTTGCCTCTTATATCTGAGGGAGTTTCTTCGCCATTCTTGGACAACTGTGGGACAAGAAGGATGAAGAAACTCCCTCATATTGATTTTCAGATCTTTTTTACAAATATATTGTGTTTAACTAGTACAAAAATTTCAATATTTAATGTTATAAATGATAAGCAGGAATAAATAATTACAAAATTATTAACAGTGAGTTTTGTGTTGAGCTAGATTAACCCCATAGAGTCCCGTAATTTAAGTAATCTTGAACATTGTGATATGCTTTTTCCAAATGGCAATTTCAAAATCTCCAGAGGTGTCGGTTGTAGTAGAGAATGCACTGACCCTTGAAAGAATTGCTAACTTTCTTGAGTCTAAACAGCGGTGCAACCAGTAAGTGATTATTTCTTTTCTATCGCTAAATCTGGAAAACTTTATAAGGTTATTGCATTATATTTTGTAAAATAAATTGACCTGCTACATTCAGTAATTCAATTTCTTTGAAAAGTAATTTTTAACATCCGCTGCTTTTTTTTCCCCACCACAAGATACCTTAGGGCATGACAGTATGAAAGTAATTAAAATAGACTAGCCTAGCTGTTGCCACATCCGTATTTTGTCTGATATATCAACGCACAGCTATAGCTACTGGTCCTAGAGACAAGGGCGACACCAGCCGGTAGCCCAGGGGGGTGGGTAATTTGATTATTGATTGATGAAGTTTGAATTTTATCTAAAAAGCATTAATTAATTTTATAAACAAATTTATCGTTTGTACTCGTATTTATTAATGACTTACCTAACTAAAGCATAATTTACATTGATTTTGTGAAATTTTCTCTGAACTATTTTACAGTAATCTTGTTTTGGTTTTCGATGAGTTCTTTTCTCTACATTCTTTTCAACGCCATTTCATCAGTCTTCTGAGGCTGCTTGATGATTTCTGAATGATGAATAGTACACTATTCACGTTGAACAGTGCTATGAATTTGGCAACACAGTCATAGAAATCAGGGCTCAATTGCAGGGGATTTGGAACTTTTCCGAGGTTTCAGATTTTGAGCTCATGCGGTTAGAAAAAAAAACGTAAAAAACACAAGCAGTACAAATATAATAATAATACCTTGGACCTATTTACACACATTGATCTAGCCCTAAACTAGGATTCCCTTTATACGATACATATACTTACTCGTATATAGATAGATATTATACTTAGATAGATAAACAACCATGACTAGGGTACAAACATCCGTTCTCGTCAAACAAATATTTGCCCCCACCGAGACTCGACCCCGGGACCCATAGTTTCGTAGGCAGTGTCACTGCCGACTCAGCCATTCGGAAGCCTGAGCATGAGAAGAGAGATGAAACTCGCAGATGAGACATGACTTTGAGCTCCCAGAAAGCGTTAAAGTTTGTATGGAGTGGCCAATTTTACAAGACTAGTGAATATACATATATGTATAGATAGAGATATGGGACAACAGCTTGGCCTGATCTTCCATTATTCATCACCACCGTCCGCTAAAACATGACGTTTACTATGACGTAATACATGACGTTTGGATTTAAATTTTCGGTTTAACTTCAAGTAATCCATGAAATTTGATAGGCTTTTATAAACTCACTTGTAGTAAAGAATATATTTATGTTTCCTGATATACTTACCGAATATGCTGTGTTAAAGTGCACCTGAATTGAATTGAAAAGTTGAGTTGAAAGTATGGAATTCCTGGGTCTTTTGGGGGAGGACTTTTTTTATCCTCCAATGGGGACAAACAAACCGTCACTGGTTTTTTGGCTCTATAGGAATTATTTAAGTTTATGTCACATGTTAATAAATAAAAAAGAGCTCTATGACGTTACTTTAAATTCGTATTTTTTGTCCAGGATTAACATTTTTAATGCTAAAAATGAGAGTTTTATTCAGAGGCCAGATTCAAAGAGGCGACGTTTAAATTGTAGAAATTTTATAAGCGCTACTTACTTTTCTTTTCGAGTCCAGTTTAGAAATTGATCGGAAAGAACGTTGGTAGGAAAAGTTTTTACCGTATATTTTATATTCAATGGTGATTGTCCATCTGCCTATTTCACAATGTCCGGATAAACCCTCAGTGACAGTGAAATCATTAATATACGTAAAATCACGATTTATCTGTCAAAAATAAACCTTCTTATTACCATGCTGCATGTTGCCTAGTTGTAGACAAAGGGCGCGAGGTATACCTCGCGCCACATAACTCGTGGCGCGAGTTATACCTGGAAATCATATTATGTGTAACAAAAGGAGCACAAAAAATTGTAAGTTCCTAAAACACAGTTAGAGAGGTACATACCTGTCTGAGGTATTTACTCGCTTAACATATCTGCTACATCAAACAAAATTTTATCTGACCCAAAATTATGACATTGACCATGCATAAAAACAAAGTAAATAGCCTGCAATCAGCTATAGCGCGAAGTCAAGGACGACATTTCTGAGTGTTGTCCGCCCCCATACGAGTATATAATTCGCTGAAACGGCTGAAACAGTGTATTCTGCCGTGACAACTTAATATGCGTGCTTCTATCTGCATTGTGTTCCTGATTATTGTGATGTGTGAGTATTTATATGGGATATTATAAGTGCAACATGAAAACTTTTCCTTAGCACCTGTAACCTAGCGTCTTTTTTATGTAAGCAACGAGTTAAAGAAACAGCTTCTATTACATTAATTCATCATCTTTACTACCCTAACAGAATAATATACAGCCAGCGCCAATTCACAAACAACAATTAATATATCTCAGCGCTACCCATAAATATTTTAGCATCAAAATTTATAACGCCGCCGCAGCAAATTTTGTACGTCTTTAAATACTTTAGAGATTTAACGTCCGGTAATAAGATCAAATTATAGCCTCAAAATCAGTCATCAAACTAAATCAGTAAATCATATTCTTTTTTCATGTGTGCATGATTTTCTGAATAGTATTTAAAATCCAAATCAGGGCACCTACCTTCCCAGGCCGTCCTTTGTAGGCAGCCTTGGAGCTTGCTGATCTTGCGATAAGAGCGCGGTTCGAGCGAGGGTGCGCTGCGTTGCGGGACGTCGCCGCAGCCCCGTGCTAACCGGAGCTAAGGCGATTACTAAATAATAATGTGAATCTATTATTGTAAATTCAGTCATCAATTACTTAGGGTAACGTATAAAAATAGAGGTGACTATATACAAGTAGAGGAAGTTGAAATGAATTTATAGAAGTAGTTATGATAGGTACACTTATTTCAAGCTGGCAATGTGTCGATACATTACATATTTAGTTGCTATTATTATATATGAATTTTCATGTCGATCAGTTATACAAACCGTAGCTTGTATCACAGTAGTTTCTTGAAAGGTATTTATTAGGTTCAAAAACAATGACGTGAACTAATATGGAAATGTCTAATATAGAATAGAAAAGTCGTTTTTTATTTTTTATTTTACTCAGTTTTCTTAAGCACCTGCAACCTGTTAATAGAACCGTTAATAATAAACCGAGTTAATAGAACAGCTTCTATTATATAAATTCATTATCTTTACTACCTCAACAGTGTATTAAACAGCCAGCGCTGATTCCAACTCAGAGGTATTTTATATTAACTTCTGACATGATAACTCAGCAAATAATGTTGTAAATGAGCTACTTTGTATATTTTCACAGAACCGAATTGGATAATAAAGGTCACTTTCTGTCCGAATACTAACTGTGCGACCGACTTAACACACAAAGGTTGTGTTAAGTCGGACAACTTGGAGTACAACCTGGAGCCGAGCGAAGCGGAGCGGAGCGTGACAACCCCATATAATTTTAAAGAACTGAAATAGTAGTACATTCAGTCATGAATTACTTCATAATTGACGGCCTCTGTGGCGCAGCGGTTGTGGCTCTGCCTACCATGCGAGAGGTCCCGGGTTCGATCCCCGGCTGGGGGTAATGGAAAAAAAAAAAAAAAAAACAATCCCCAGGTCTTGGATGTTTATATGTGTGTGACGTCGCTGTTTCTGGTTACCACGACACAGGGTATCCTAGTGTGGGGCCAGAAGCAATGTATGTGCCTGTATATAAATGTTTATGTTTATGTTTATGTTTATGTTACTTATGCTAACGTATAAAAATATCTATACGAAATTAGAAGGCGTTGAAATTATTTTATACATGCAGTTGATATACTTCTTGCAACAGACTTTTGCCACTCGCTAAATGCAATATAAATACAACGCGGCCATGTTGAGTGGGATCCTGGCTGATAGGCAGCAACCTGGCTGAGCTTGACTACGTAACATGACCGTGTTGTACTTAAGTTGTGCTTAAACTCCATTTAGCGGCTGCCAAAAGTCTGACGGCCTCATTATAGGTAGAATAAATTTAGTTGCAATAGACTTATCACCAAGCTGAGTCTTACGAGTATAACCGTAGCTTGTATTATGATATAATTAAAGTTGCTTGAAATGTATTTATTAGGCTCTTTAAGTTGGTCGTGTAACTATTAATTCAGTATGCAACTATAGTACATTCGCGTTAAGAATGCAGTGAATCATTGCTGTCCGCCGGCCTAGCCACGCTCCGTAACCCATCAGGACGCTCAGAAGTAGAAAGTCACCAATCAATACATCTTTACTCTGCAGTTGCACTGAAAACTTACTGCATTCTTTACGCGAACGAACTTTGAGTATACCTACCTAGCGCCACGAATTAAGAGCGCTGGGCGACGTTGGCGGGAATTACTGCGCATATGTACAGGTATTGAAAAGTGACTACCATGCGCATTCAAGGTCACCGCTCATAACTCGGGTCGCGAGGTATATGTCTGAAGAAAAAAACTGTCATTAAAAAAAAGCTGCACCATTAGCACTGTTTATTTACTACCTAAAGTAGTTCTCGGATATTAATTAGGTTTTCAAGTTAAACCATGGTTATATTATCTTTTAATTGCTGGTTATTTTCAGGTTTATGTGAAGAAGATGATCGGGGTCGGGACGAGACTTCTACGTTGAGATTTTACTATGGGTAAATAGGTTTCATAGAGAAAGTTTCTCAGATAGAACGCCCCCCTACTTGGCCCCCGCTCCCGCCCCCTTGCTGCTGTTATCGTCGGACGTGGCGGAGGGTCTGCCCGCTGGCCGCGTCGCTCCCCGTGGCCACCAGTCGATTACATAAATAATAATATTGGGTAGTGCCTACCTAGTAGTACCTATGAAATTGGCAAAATTCTTGCAGATTCAGGAGTTCATAATTCGTGTAATTCAATAGTAATTTATATTTCTTTTCGTTGTTTAATAGTTCATTTCAATGTTTTACATCTACATATTAAATTTTCTTTGAATTTTCAGTTTGATACCTAAAATAAATTCTTCAAAATCAGTTCGTCCTGCATGTCATCCATTTTCATGATAAGTTTCGTAATATTTTTTCTCTCTCACATGCGCGGAAATTTTCATATTACGTTCAGAAATACAAAACATGAAATATCAAATTTACAGCCACTTAAAGTGCAGACTTATTTGAATTTTGAATATAGAGCGCTCCAGAAATGTAATGAAAGTGTCGTTTTATTTAAATTGCGAACATGAATTGAATATGCACAGTAATCAAAAATCGGGCTGACACTATCAAGTATCATAAAAAAATACCATTTGCGGGAAAACAAACAAAAAAGTTAAATAAATATTGTTGAGTTGAATTGTTTATTGAATAAATTATAATGAGTTCTAATGAGAGAGTTAATGGAGATTTAATGGACTCCGTATTCAAATTAAGGGCAGAAATCAAATTAGCCGTGGAAAAATTGTTACCAAAGAAGTCTAGGGAAAGGTATACAAAACGAGAATGTCATGTCATGGAGAATTAAAAAAGGTTTTTTTTAGAATTTAACTTTTTCTTGCATTTTTTTGAGAAAATCACCATATAATAAATTTACCTCGGGCTAAATGGCAATTGCCTGACTCGTATTATTGAAGTCCTCGCCTGAAAACTGAGTTTTCTTCAATATCTCCATAAAAAAAGGATGATTTCATAGGTAAGCACCTATAGAATAGATGTAGCGCATTAAAGTCGACGAGCTCTGTGGTGTTGTGGTCGAGGCTGTGCTTGCCTAGCGCGAGGTTCGAATCCCGACTGGGAAGGAAGAAAAAACAACCCCAGGGGCCAAATTCCGGTACACAATGACAGCTCAATGACAATTACATGACGATTACGGTCAACTTTAAATATCCAATATCTGACGATTTTGTAATCCCATTCCCTTTGTTGATTAACTTAATTATTGTGCTTACCAATTAACATAATTTTTACCATAATTGCCTAAAACAATATTCTCCGTACGCCATATTGGATATCTAAAGTTGAACGTAATCGTCATGTAATTGTCATGGATCTGTTATTGTGTACCAAAATTGGGCGCCAGGTCTTGCCCCACCGAGGGGCACAGGTAGGTAAAGACCCGGACAAGAGTAAGATTGAGCCATACTTCATTACGTGACGCTGACAAAACAGTTTGGTTTCAGATCCGTCGAAAAATTCACAGAGCTACCACTACAGGTTGCCCGGGAAATATTCAACACCGATTGGTACAATGCTAGCAGATCCACCGTTATTTATACACATGGATTTACAGGCAAGCTATTCCTATATTTGCTTGTGAGTGAGTGAGTGCTTATAAGTGATTGATTATCTATTGTAAAGCTATTAGAAGATAAATTAATCTATAAGGTCAGGTTATGGAGGGAGTCAGGATATGGTGGCAAATCCGAATATCAAACTTTTCAACCTTTGACACAGATTTAGGGCCTCTACTATCATATCTGAGAAAGCAAATAGCGAATATATTATTTCCATAACTGTTGTAAGCATTTTCCAAGCCTTCAAAAAATGCTTACAACTATTTTGCCTTTGAATGTCTACATACGAGATCGTCTCCATCGGGTCTCTTGCATCTCTGAATAGAATGGTTTTCAAACAGATTTAGTCTAAGAATAAATTCTGAGTTTATTTGATAAAATATTATCTTGTTGCATTCTGCACGTACACTGACGAGCAATAAAAAAGATCCAGTGATATAGCACCAAATTACTCCTAAACGGGAAAGGCTAGGTTAATGACGCCGTCTGCAATATTGAAGTACATTTAACAACGCATCAGAATATTACCAATTAAAAACGTAAATATTGTCTTCAAATTTTGAATTAAATGTTTTAAAAAACGGGGGCCATTTGTTGTCGGCATTTTGTGGGTGGGCCTTTTTCATTGCTCGTCAGTGTAGTAATAATATAGCTTCCTTTAAATTCAAGTCACTCGCTATATTTTTGTTTACTGACTTGTCTTGTTTGAGGGTCAGATTGGATGCAAAAATAGTTAAACGCCTCTACTTACTGTGACGGGAATAATACTATAGAATAGAAATAAAAACGAATTTATCCAATTGAAGATAACATTTAAGAAAAAAATATATAGATGGGTTTCAATGCTATTTATGTAAATATATTTAAGGCTGCCAAATATATTTAAAAAATTAAATAAACCGGAATTTTATCATATGAAAGTGTTGTGGACACAAAATTTACAATTATTTTGAATTTGGCCCATTTATCTCTCTCGTATCCGGCTAAATGCGCGTGCCTCTCAATGAGGATATTAACGAGCTACATCTATATTATTATATATGTCTAGGCAAGCCTGAGGGCACCGCCGTGCTGGCAGTCCTCAGTGCCTACCTGGCGCAGGGGACGAGGAACGTGGTCCTTCTCAACTGGTCCAGAATGGCGGCGGGAGAGAAACCAAGCCTGCCCAATGCCTACACCACTTGGGCGGCACCTAACTCTAGAAAGGTAAGATTATTGGGCAAAGGCCTCCCCCCACTTTTCCCTAGAGGGAGATAAGGTCTCCAGATCCTCACGTCATCTCCTCCTGGGCCTACCTATGCGGCGCGGCGGCGTGTCTTGAGGCACCCAATTGGTGGCAAATCTTTGAGCAAGAGTAAAATACATCTTAACATTGGCTTTGGTAACATTGGAAATTAAGAGAGAAAAATAAGCATTTCTACGCATCGTGCCAGGCTGAATTTTTGGCAAGAATGGAGATTATAGTTGATATTAAGTACTGTGTGTTTATTGCACTAGTGTTTATTTTTTATTTAATATTAAAAAAAAATATAAATATAAACGGTTAAGTCGATTTGCATTATTATCGGGGTTTGAAAAGGTTTGAGCCTATTACCAGGAAAGTCGTGTCCAAATACCGAGGTTGAGAAATTGAACATGTTGTGATTCCATACAGAGAATTATATTTTGCGAATGTAATAGCTATTTTAATAACTTTTTACCTTCAAAGTAACTCCTAAGATGTATTAAAGTTGACATACGTACAAACTTATTTGATTTCAAAATGGCCTCTCAAAAATAAGATATTGAATTAGATACCACTTAAATTAGATAACACTGAATAAATATAAGCATTAAGATACTTTTTTATTTTTAGTAACTTTACATAAAGAAACCCTTAATTAGGAATTTTCGATCCCAGGTTCGATCCCTGGCTGGAGATAAAGAAAAATAAACCCAGGACTTGGATGTTTATATGTGTATGAAGTCGCTGTTTCTGGTTCCCATGACATAGAGTATCCTAGTGTGGGGCCAGAAGCAATGTATGTGCCTGTATTTAAATGTTTAAATGTTAATATTATACATATGTAAAGGTTCTATAAAGTTCCTTTTACCAATGCACATCCATATAGGACCTCGTTTAGCCTATAACCGTGAGACAGAAAATTTATACCTCGGTGATAGGAGTTTTACACGTGCTTTTTGTTTCTAATTCCGTTCCATCAAAAAGTCGACACATAAATAATAACAAAATTTTGTAGAAAAACAACAGCGTATTGGTTAATATAATGTCAGATTAATGTACCAATGAAAATATGCCTCCTTTTTCACCTCTCTAGGAAAGAGACTTCTCTTAACAGTTTTCAAGATAAAATAAGATTTCTAGTACCTAAAACATAAACATAAAAGCCTTTTTATATCGTGAGATTTAATATTATTTCAACTAATCTTAAAATTTGATAAATAAGATAACATCCTGTATAAGTTCTAGCCAAATAAATATTATACTGAATTCCGCTTAATACCGATGGTAAGGGCAACGCATTTTGGGATCAACCTCTAAAATTCATATCCAGGGTATTTTGTGTTATGATTTTGAGGTCTAATATCAGTTACAAAAAGGGCTAGATCTTAATATAAAGCAAATCTGGTAACTAGCATTATATTAAGGTGTTGTCCTACAACAGCATACTTAAATTAACAACGTTAGTAAGAAAGCTATAAGTAAATATCATTTCCGCAAACTGAAGCGGTATCGCTATTAAAATCTCAGCTTCTTATTACGCATGCGCTTACCTGAGGCTTTCAGCGTTTGTGTGTGGCGTCCTGCCGCATCACCCCCTATGCCACTGATTAATTAATTTTAGTATATTGCTGTTGTGTTCTATTTTGAAATATCAGATATTAGATGCACTATAAGATAAATATGGACTATATATATTTTTTTGTACTTACACTTCCAGGATGGACAGATAAAGCTTTAGATAGAGATGTGTGGGCTCGAACCGGTGAGGCCTTTGCCTAGCAGTGGGACACCATTTTGGCTATTTAAAAAAGAAAAAAAAACTTACACTTACTCAAACACGAAAACAAAAGTACCTTGGTAACAGATTTTGACTACAGCAGTAATGAGGCCATTTACCTTACTTAACAGTGGGGTGGGGAGTTGAAACTATACCGCAGGCAATGCTTGTCAATTTTGATCATAAGCACCATACAATAGGAATTTGATTTATGTTTGATATGGACGCCATTATTATGTACTTGAATAAAATGCTTGAAAATGGGTTAACACGAACTAAAGTGCACTTTGCATTGAAAAAAGCATATATGAAAAGTAAAATTATTCAAATCGCTGATTTTCTTCTGTCCTGTGACACATCAGCTTCCATCTCTAGATATAAAAAACGATTTTGTACTGTTAACATTTAACGAATTCGAAATGTTTAGCTCTTAGCAATTTATTTTTCGATTCGAATGAGTACAGAAAATGATTAATTAAAATCGAAGTTAAAAACAAACCGGTACCCTCTCCTTTATTCAGGGTGTATCATAAAGTTATGGTTATATAATATACAATTATATTTGAAGGTGTTGTTGACAACAACATTTTGAAAAACTCCATATGCTTGGTCGTAATGGCCCAAAGCCGATTTTGGAGTAGTGAAAAATAAAGGTAATAAACATTAACCACCTGAATGGCCGAGTCGGCAGTGACCCTGCCTACGAAGCCAAGTGTCCCGGGTTCGAGTCCCGTTGGGGGCAAATATATGATACAACGGATATTTGTACCCTAGTCATGGTTGTTTGTTTATCTAAGTATAATATTTATCTATATAAGTATGTATATTTTTGTTTCGTACCCAAGATACAGGGAATCCTAGTTTGGGGCTAGATCCAAGGTATTATTATATTATTATTATTAACAAATCTACATTTACGACAAAACAAATTAACAACAAACCTTGTGAAAATTGTACCAAATATGCCTCAGGAAATTGCCTTCCTACAGATTTGTGTTACATCCTGTAAGTTCCAATGAAGAAAGTGGTCTAATGAAAATTCAATCAATCACCTTTGTTTTTCTTTGTCGCTTAAAAATCAATATTGAAATTAATTGATGAACAAAGTCGGAACTTTTATGATTGGACTTCCGTGGAATTTTATGAGTCCAGTGAGAGCCAATGAGTCAGTGGATCTCTCAGGTGTTCTTCACCCCACCCAGTAAGAGATGGGCTTTTCATAATAGTACATTAATGCAGACGCCGGGAATGAAGGGTTTGCCGGGTGAGTAGAGGTGTAGATGGCCGACCGTATTAGGCAGGCCGGATAGAGATACGAAGCCGGCAAGCCCTTTTCACGGCCAGAGGCATGTATAGTGCTTATCTCAAACATATGCAATGAAATAAAAAAATAAAAAAGAAGAGCTCCGTGGCCTAATGGGTTTCACGCTTGCTTCTCACACAGGAGATGCAGGTTCGATTCCTGACCATGTACCAATGAGATAATTAATTTATCTTAAGTACATTATACGGACGTTCTAACAGAGATGGAAAAACATCGTGAGGAAAACTTCACTAGCCCATAGCTGCGGCGATGGGCTAGCCCCCTGTCACGCACAATGGAGTATCGAATAACTGCCTCAAAGTGGGCACCAGTGCCTCTGCCACCCCGCATGGGAAAAGCCGTGACGCTATATTGTGTTTAAAAAAATACTTCCCGGCCTAGGCCTTCAAATTTGTATGAAATTATTTTACAGTTCTCTCGAGTTGTTTCGCCCTAAACGTGATAACTTTTAACTTTGAAACCTGTTATAACTCACGTAATGATGACATTTCATTGCATGTTTGAGAAAAACACATTACTTTAGATTATTCAGGGAGTTAGTCACACACAACTTTTCTATATGAACAAACACATTACTTTAGATTAGTCAGGGAGTTAGTCACACACAACTTTTCTGTATGAACAAACACATTACTTTAGATTAGTCAGGGAGTTAGTCACACACAACTTTTCTGTATGAACAAACACATTACTTTAGATTAGTCAGGGAGTTAGTCACACACAACTTTTCTGTATGAACAAACACATTACTTTAGATTAGTCAGGGAGTTAGTCACACACAACTTTTCTGTATGAACAAACACATTACTTTAGATTAGTCAGGGAGTTAGTCACACACAACTTTTCTGTATGAACAAACACATTACTTTAGATTAGTCAGGGAGTTAGTCACACACAACTTTTCTGTATGAACAAACACATTACTTTAGATTAGTCAGGGAGTTAGTCACACACAACTTTTCTGTATGAACAAACACATTACTTTAGATTAGTCAGGGAGTTAGTCACACACAACTTTTCTGTATGAACAAACACATTACTTTAGATTAGTCAGGGAGTTAGTCAGGGAGTTAGTCAGGGAGTTAGTCAGGGAGTTAGTCAGGGAGTTAGTCACACACAACTTTTCTGTATGAACAAACATTAACCTTTGTTTTCCAGTTAGGAATCATATTCGCCGACGCGCTCCTGAGTCTACAGACTTCTGGTCTAGACTTGCAGAAGACTCATTTAGTCGGACACTCTCTGGGAGCCCAACTTTTTGGTATCGCCGGTAACAACTTGTTAGCTAAGGGCGTCCGATTGCCGTGGTAAGTTATGCCAGAAGTTAGCACAAGTTCTGCGATAGTTTGACTTGGATATCCATTTTTAAATAAACTCTACAGAAATTTGGAAATCATCTACCGTGCATATTCTACTTGCGATGATATTTTGAACTACAAGAGACTGGGATTGTGATAAGATAAAAACATAAGTATTTTATTTATTTTCCAGGATAACAGGCCTCGACCCGGCAAGCCGTGACTTCGAAAACAGGCCTTTACCAATGAAGTTACACGCAAACTCTGCGTACTTTGTTGACATCATACATTCTGACCCCAGCAAGTACGGGTATCGCCGGGCCTTCGGGAGCGTGGACTTTTGGCCTAATTACCGAAGCAACGGTCCCGTCCGGCAGCCCGGCTGCGTAACTGGACCTCAAACCATGTTTACGGCTGGAGGTAACGTGCTTAGTTATAATGATAATAATAATGCTTTATTCCATAATGCTGTATGCAGTTGAAATGGCACAGCGAGAATCCAGACCAGTGACCACGAATCTCATTATACACAGCAGTATGCCCGTAGGATTTCTACATGCGGCTCCTTTAATTTCATTGTTGGTGAAAATGACTTTTGCCGCAAAATATGAGGAGACGGATGTAAAAAAAAAATCAGCACTATACAATTTCTAAAAAAAACATACGATAGTTGAGGAATCGAGATATCTATGCCAGGATCGTGTGGAGGTCTTTAGTCTCTGTCTACACCCCTAAAAAGCTTGTGCATGAGTATTTTATGTAAGCAACAAGAGGTTTTAGCGGGTATATGAATCCTTAACAAAGTTATTATGTATCTACTGCTTACCTTTGATCATCATCGTCAGTATGTATTTTATCAGATGATTGGATAAGTTAGGTTGCACTGACTAGACACCCAATTAAGATACTAGGTACTTGTAGTAAACAGTAGGATCTAAAGGAAATCTTACAAATGTGAATATTATAATGGAGAGACATTAATTTATAAGGACACTAGTAGCATATGTAAAAAACTCTCTGCAACAGATATTTGCAGCCACAACAGATGTTGGGAGCTCCTGGTTGAATCTCTGAAGTATCCAGGTATCCTTGTTGGATCTCACGCGAAAAATTACAGGACGTGGAACAATTATTCAGCCCCAGAGAGACATCAAGTTACGTTTGCAATTGGACAGTATCCGAATAATAACACGTAAGTATCAAAACTTAGGTACTCAATCTGCTAAATCAAATTCTCCAAGTTAAAAACATAAAAAAAATACTGACATCATCCCTATTTCTTTCTCCCCAGTCGGCATTCGAATGTTTTCTAAATTCCCGATAACTTGGCCACGAAATGTGTCTTCTGGCAATCAAGGCCAGATTATATATTACGACGAGGCACTTACCTATAACCAGAATGTATAACCATCTAGCTGGTTATGACCTAACTATTCACAGATAGAAAAAAAAAACGATTTTTTGTTGACATGCAAGACATCATTTGTGTTTTTAGGGTTCCGTCCCTTAAAAAGGATCTCCAGATACTCTGACGATCTCCAGATATACCGCCATTTCCCCCCCCGCCCCCCTTATAGTGCTCTTGTAACCTATGATGGAACCGTAATCTCATACAGCACCAAGGCCAAAAATCTAAAAAGCCGGCTGTCCCGGTCAAAGCATGTCAGCGAGTTTAGTAGACGTTTAGTAGAGTGTATTTGCCACTTTCCACTACCTCAGGCTTCTTCTTCTTCTTCTTCAAAACTTCCTGCCTCGTCAGACAAAAATTACGCTTGCCCAGTCTCTTCTTCTTTTCCTGATCGATTACGATGTCTGTTGCGCAAGCGCAAACGAAGAGCAACTGAACAAACTCGTGCGACTTCAAAACCTCGGGATTCGGTTTGTTTTCGGTCTATGCAAAATCGATCACGTCTCGGGAATATCGCGGGGAGTTGGAATGGCTCCCGATTCGCCTTCGACGGGATTCCCATATCCTCATATGCCAATTCAATATTTTGTGTAATCCTCGCTATCCTGGCTTCTTACGGGATCGTTTCGTTTTTCTGTCTTCGGACAGGCCACGGAGATCTCACACTCGGTCACTACTTACAACTCCACAACATAACACTGCCGCTTATAAGAATGGGTTCAGACTACGAGCTATCAGTCTCTGGAACAAACTCCCCAGCGCCATCGGAGACAGTCCGTCAATTCACCCACACAATTCATTTGAAAGAACACTATCTTTCTCTTCCATGATAAGTATTAGTATTTATTTGTATCTACTATTTATTTATATGTTACATATTTATATATAGCATTATTTTTAGTATTATGTAGATATTGGTAAGTAGTTTATTATTTTTTTAACATTTTTATTGTTGTGCACATTCTTTAGTATCTTTTATTTTCTCTCCATTCTAGGTATGCGGAAAAAAAATATCTTTTTAGAAAAGCTCGCCTTTGTGCATGTTCTTTCCTTTATATTTGTTTTGTTTTCACTGTTTTGTGCAACAAAGTATTACAAACAAAGGAAATACGGAAGCATTAAGGATCACCCGTGTATCTGTCGTAGGTGTGTTAAAGTAATATTTTACGACCGAATTCTGAAACGATTCAGTTGAAATAAGGTACACTTATGTATGTATGTGTTCCAAACACAAACGTGTTATGTAAGCAAACATTATTTTGAATTTGGGGGGCAAATCAGGAATAAAAAAGTTTTTCAAACTGTGTCTTGTGACATGTCAAATGGAAGAGCTAGTTGCGAAGAAAAAAGTAAAAAAAACATTCCCCCTTCCTTATCTCCGAAACTAACAACCGAACATTTTAGAAAAAAAAAACTTAATATAGGGAAATGAATGGTTTAAATAGCCCCCCTATTTATCACCACCAGTTACTTCAAAACCACATACAGACTTATAAATGCACCTGGTTACATACTAGAGTATGGAAGTAGCCGCTCCAATAACTTTGTAAACTACATTTTGCTATTTAACACAGGAAAATTAAAAATACCTAATGCCCATATAAGAAACTTGAATACCATTGTGCCCTCCGCACAATGGTATCTTTCTTGCATGAGGCTAACTCGCACTTGACCGTTTATTTTGATTTGGAAAGCAATTACTGCACCGTTTTGTAATTTACAGAAATAAATTATACAGTTATAAAAAACCGACTGCGGCACACTAAAAAGACCAAAAAAAGCGGGTTTTTTATTACGTCATTTACTTCCTGCTTTTTAATGCAATATTACGAAAAATCTGTAAATGCTTAGTTTAAAACTAAGGCGTACTATTCAAGATTCTGCAAGATTTTAATCCTTTATTTTGATACCCATCTCTCGAGGGTCTGGAAAAAAAACACAATAAAATTTTATTAATTTTATCTACACACGTATCATAAACCCTCTTTACTGCTTACAAAAAACGCACGTTACGATCAGCATAATGTTAAACTACTTGGTAAAAACTCATTTCTAATCTGAAAAATTACATGAACATTGTGTAATTTTTCTACATATTATGACATTCAAATTACGAGCGCCGACGCCCGCCGGCGTGCCGCCCCTAGTTTGTCTGTGAAGTTGGTACTGACATTCAAATTTCGAAAGCCCGCCTGTGTGAAGTTGGTACTACAGAACAAGTAGCCACAATGCCGGTCAAACATGCGGTTCCTGAACACATCAAAGAGAGCTTATGATATGTGTGTAGATAAACTATTGTTTGTAACTGTACATAATTAGCAGTGATAGGAATAGGTAGGGCTTATTAACCTAAACTTAGAAGAACATAGAGAAGGAACAGAGACTTCCTTACGCAGATTTTGAAATAAACTTTTATACAAAGTGAAATTTAATCAGCTGACCATATTTTAGGAAATGATAGTACCCGTCATTATGAACAACTTTCCCCAAAAACATATGGTTGCAAACGAAAAAAAAATATTGGGTCCCCCATAGTAACTTGTAATCAGCTGATCGGGTCAATGTACTGAGGGACAAATATTTTTTTCCATTTGAGACCATATGTTTCTTGGGGAAAGTTTTTCATAATGATGGATACTATCATTCTCCAAAATATGGTCAGCTAATTAAATCTCACTTGTATAGTGATCTTTTATTGAGATAAAAGACAAATACCTTTCGTTTTTAAAAATGATTATCCCTATCTCCGTCTAAAATGAGTATAGAGAATGCTAAAATGATAAAAAATGTCTGATTTATTATTTTAAAGACAGTGGCCAGAATATTTTTTTCAATTATACACTTGAACTTTAGAAATCTCAAGAAACGTGGTCGAGAACGAACGAATAAGCAGATATTTACTTCAAAACATGTGCGGCTTAATATAAAAAGATTAGGTGTAATATTTTTAAGATTATCAAGTAATTTTCAAAATGTTCTCCAAAAAAAAAAAACTTTCAGAAAATTTGGTGGTTGTAACAACTCTGTGTTATGTTATGTCTAGTCTCAAACTTTAGGTAAACATAGACCAATTACTTATCCCGTATAACTTTATTTTGTAATGTACTTAAGTGATGTTCCGAATCTAGGGGCAGATGACCCGGAAAAAAATAATTTTCGTAAGGAAGTCTCTGTGCCTTCTCTATGTTCTAAGTTTAGGTTAATAAGCCCTACCTATTCCTATCACTGATAATTAGGCATTAAAACTCTCGAGGCACTCCATTAAGTAGCAGTCTCATAAACTACTATTATATACCCATGACATATCATTTTTGTAAAACGGTTGAGCCGTTGAGTTGTTGCGGGTGGACACAGGAATAGACATGCGTACATACAATTCAAACTCATTACCCTCCCTTTTCCACTTCGCTGCAGTCGGGTAAAAATAAGACTAAACTGAGAGATTACATTTTGAAATGAAATAGGAATTTATGAAATCATTTGGACTGTTTGGACAAAAATCGGCATAACACTGCCGCTTACAAACATTCGTTTAGGTTAACGGCGATCCGACTGTGGAACGCACTCCCCTGCGTTATTAGTGATAGTCCCTCAATTTTCACTTTTAAGACGAGATTGAAACAGCATTTCCTTTCTCTTTCGTGATAGGTACTTTTATATATATGTATATATAAGTAGTATATGTTTGATATATATTTTATTTTTGTGCTTTTGTATTTTATTTAGTATATATCATTTATTACATTATTATGTTTTAGTTGTAAACAATTAGATGTGTACAGTTTTATTGCGCACTAGGACTCTCCTGTTGCACAATTTTTCCTGTCCTGCCTAGGTTTGCTGGTAGAAATCTCTCTTTAGAGATAAGCTCGCCTTCGCTCATAAAATGTTTTGTTACCTTACTATTAAGATTTCTGTGCAACAAAGAATATGAATATGTTAAAAATCAAAACAAGATGCGATTTACAACCCCCTTAATTTTTTAAGTTGGTTAATGAATCAACTCACAGATAATATTCTACCTACCATTATTAAATGCTCTGTGAGCTGAGCATAGAAAAATCCGTTACTCGATTTCGCCTTTTTTACCAAAAACTATTATACTTAGTAGACGACGCTAAGCCCCGGATTCTCTCCACTACATTTCTCTTTGTTTTGGTTGCAGATTACCAGGAAATTACTATTTCACTACTTCAGGCGCTTCACCCTTCGGACTTGGTGAAAAAGGATTATAAGATCACCATTCAGTTATATAAATTCCTGCAAGTATACACAGTAAATAATATATTATGATTATGAAAGAAAGAGACCACTTTTTACACTCCAATTTCAGCTGATACAAATATAAAAAATAAATAATTATAAAAATCACTGATTTGTGTTCTACGGCTGCTCTTTAGTGACCGCTTTTATTTTTATTACTTATCATCAATGATTAGGTACAGACACACCAGTTCTACGGTTTTATTTTATGTATAAAATTTTATTTTATGTAGTCAAAACCGTTAGTTGATAAACTAACACGTTAGTTAATCAACCATCGATAGATAGTAAACCAGACCGATAGGGTTTAGAATTTACGTTTCTTTTGTTCTTACATGGCAACCTACCACGAAGACTATTCGGCGGCTTCGCTGCGCTCACCCCCTCTAGTCTTCACCTAAACTACCGCAGTGTTTGCCGGAATTTCGTTTGCAATTCAAGTTTAAACCAGTTTACTATCTAACGGTTTTAACCGTTAGTTTAACAACTAACGCGTCGTATAGTAAGCAGTACGCTAAGTTTGCTATCCTGTTGCTAATTGACCAACTAACGAGAAAAAAAACGTTAGTTTTATCAACTAACTGTGACAATATTACGGTGACATGTATACATTGATATATTAATTTAAAATATAAAAATTCTAAACCCAAGTAAGTTTGATCTATCAAGTTAAACCTTACTTAGATTGGTATATATATTGTTCGATTCCAAATCGATATTCGATCGATGGTTTCTGAACGGCCATTTTGAATTTGACGTTGCTGCCAACCTAGCAGTTTTTGACAACTGACAGACGAAAGCCCTCGCAAGTAAACGCGTTTTGGTTAGGGTATTGAAATTAAATCGCAGTCCATCTGGAATGTATTCGGGTTTCCCTCAGGATTGTCTATATAGCTGAGTGTGTTGTGGTTCCCCGAACCAGATAAAGTTCGCATTTTCGTGGCCGATTGGTTTTTCCCACGTAACATAACCTGTGTTGGAACACTGTGCTCATTGAAGCTGGCCCGCCAGTCATACCTGGTTGGCTGAAGAACCTGTCTACCAAGAAGAGCCTAGGGTGCACCCGGGCCTTGCAGAGAGACAGGAGGTTGACGGGACCGAAGCACAGACCAGGTTAGATCGTCCCCAATTACTTCAGCTCGGTGAATCGCCGACGTTCACGCTTCTTGGCAACTGATCGTTACGCTACCTCGTAGCTGATGGGCCCCTACGAGGTCATTAGGTGCTGAGAAGCCTGAACACTTTGGTAGCAGAGCGTGGTTTCCTGAGATTTGCAGCCGTCAAGGGCTCCAGGAAGGCACGATTTGGGACTATCAATCTGTAGGTATAGGCGGTTATTAGGTAACTTGGTTGTGTTCCTATATCCACATAGATTGGTAGTATTGTAAGCTATAGGTCTATTGCTGGTAGTAGATAGACAGATATTGAATTGAATTACCAGTTAGTCAATCTATTAGTGGTCTAGTAGTGCTATTGAATGAATGTTTGGTTAACATAGGTAGTTACATCTATTGATAGCAGGCTATTACATTGTTTTCAGTTTATAGCAATTTATAACTTGAACTAATATTGACTATCTGTATGTGTTATAATGATAAAGGGAAACTAAATTGTATTTACAGAATTTATATAGATATAAAACTCGGTTCCTATTGTTTAAGGAAAACAACATTGTTTAAGTTGTGGTTTAGGGTTCCCTCGTTTGGGTTGTAGACTGGAGGGTCCAACAAAATTGAGTTACTGCAAATTGTGAGTAAGTATCGTTCCGATCATGTCGTTATCTGAAATCCAGAAGGGTGTTTCTAAGGAACTCAGATGGTTTTCCTCCGCACACGGTCTGATAGACCGTTTAGATAGGCATGATGTGGTATTGGAGCGGTCTATGGACGTTAAGGAACGTTACAATAGGGTGCTCGAATTGTCCGCGCAGGCGGAATCAGTTGATGGTTGCGCACCTGACAGGCTGTCACGGTTGCTAGGGGATGTCGACCAATGTATGGAGATGGCAGCTGCTATCATGTAGAAGGCTGCGGACATACGTAGACAGCGCGAGTCCAGCCATGGTGGTGACATTGAAGCACCTCTGCCGCTTCAGGGTTCGGGGTCCAGGTTACCTGCCATAACTATGCCTACTTTTGACGGAGTGTCCGGTGAATGGATGAGCTTCATCAATCTGTTCGACAGTTTGGTGCACATGCGATCGGACATTACCAAGTCTGTCAAGATGGCTCAGCTGGTGGCAGCATTGAGGGGTGAGCCTAGGGAGCTGGTCGCTCATTTGACAGTTACGGAGGGTAACTATGAAACGGCCAGGCAATTGTTGGTCAGACGTTACCATAACAAACGGAGGTTGGCCGATGCCCAACTGAACCGTTTGTTTAGTATCCCGGTTGTGAACAAGGTCGGGGCCATACAGACGGAGGTTTTGAACCCATTGTTGTCCGTCACCAAGGCTCTAGAGCATCTTGGACTTCCGGTTGGTGAATGGTCGTACCTACTGTTGTACATTGTACTTTCCCGCCTACCCGCTGACGTGCAGACTCGTTTCGAACAGTCTCACGGGAGGTCGGCCGAGGACCTGCCCGCCTTCTCCGACTTGGTCGGATTCTTGGAAGAGGAGGCTCGACGGGCAGAGAATTTGGGGTTGACGGTCACCCATCCTTCGGAGCCACAGAGAGCTGCCGGGGGCGCTGTGAGTAGGGGCCCTCCGACGAGGAAGGACCGCACCAACCGGCAGTCGTATGGGACTGTGAGTGAATTGACCCCACATGGTGAGACCTGCCCATGTTGTAGGCAGATTGGCCATGCTGTGGCCAATTGCAATAAGTTCGGGGAACTTAGGGTTCAGGGACGGCGCCGGATGGCCAAGCAGCGGAGCTGGTGTTTCCTGTGCCTCGGGCCACACATGGCTAGGGACTGCACGCGCACAAAAATGTGCGGATATTGTGGTGGGGCCCACAACAATCTGTTGTGCATGAACCGGTCCGGCCAACAGCCTCCACAGGGCCGTATCCAGGGTGACACGGCATGGGGCCCTGAGAATTCATTTGCGACTCGGAGCGCAACTCAGGGGCCAACGTCCCCACGTCCACAGGGCCGTACCCAGGGTGACACGGCATGGGGCCCTGAGAATTCGTTTGCGACTCGGAGCGCAACTCAGGGGCCAACGTCCCCACGTGCACAGGGCAGTACCAGGGTGCAGGGCCGCACTCAGGACCATTACATGGGGGGCCCTGAGTTTTTGGTTGCGACTCAGCATCTGACCCAGCGGGACATTGGGTGTGTTGAGCAGGCCGTAACGGGCGGGTGGCATGGGACACCTTCGAGCTATGCGGGTGCGGTTCGGACGCCGCCTCAGTTGTCGCCCCGCTCGTCGCCTCGTCCTCGTCGGTCACATGTGATGTCCCCCCCGCTCATGGAGCGGCCACGGTTGAATTCACGCCCACCCCCCTTTACGGGGAATCGTAGGTTGGGAATGGAACCGGCGCGTGGACCATTTGTACAATGGGACCCTCTGGCGTGTAGCTGCATACCTGATCGGTTACAGGCACAGTAGGGCCCCGGGGGTCCTCGCTAGGAATTTGCGGCCCAACCATTGGTTGCCCCCCAACCGGAGACGGTGGTGTTACCGATCGCCTCTGTGCTTGTTTGGGATTTGGCGGGCAACCCAACATACGTTCGCGCCCTATTAGATTCTGGAGCTCAGGGCTGCATTGTATCGAATGATTTAGCAAAATGGTTGGGCCTCAAGGTAAATAGGTATAATAAATCAATACGGGGCGTGGGGAATGTTACGGTTACGAATGTAGTTGGTCAATCGGTGATCACGTTCTCTCCACGTTATGACATTTTGACAAAAACATCCGTGCAAGCTTAAGTAATGACGCATGTCATGGGCAGACACCCCTTGGTGAAGTTGAATCCGGCCGTTCGATTCCTGACATCAGGACTCAAGTTGGCGGATCCCGATTTTGACACTCTACTGGGAGCAGACGTTCTGGGTAGGTTTCTGTTGTCGGATCGGCGAGTTCTTCAGCCGGACGGGTTGATTGCTGTGGATACTAAGTTTGGTCACGTGATCATGGGTCCGGCATTGCCAATGGTTAGGCCTGCCGAGTCAGATGGCATACTTATTGGCTCAGCGTTGTCAGACGCTATCCAACGTTTCTGGGAGATAGAGGAACCTCCCACCGCTCGTCGAGTCGACGCAGACGAAGAAGAGTGCGAGTTGTTTTACCAGAATAGTACTGGTCGCCTTCGTTCTGGTCGTTTTGTAACTCGACTGCCTTTCAGGGCCGATCGACCGCCACTAGGAGAATCTAGGAAGATGGCTGAGACGAGATTGATGTCGATGGAGCGTAGGATGACAAGGGACGCCGTATTTAAACAAAAATATGTTGATTTCATGAGGGAGTATGAGTCGTTAGGACACATGTCGGTATCGGGTGTGGACTGGAGATCTGAGGATCATTGTTTCCTTCCACACCATGCCGTCCTACGAACCCCTACCGGCAAGATTCGAGTTGTTTTTGATGGGTCAGCACCTACCTCGAACGGGATGTCCCTGAATCAGTGTCTACATTCGGGACCCAAGTTGAGTCGTGATATTTCGGATATTCTCACGAGCTTTCGGAGGCACCAGATTGTATTTGTCACAGACATTCGGATGATGTTTAGGCAAACGGTAATTCATCCGGCTGACAGAAGGTATCATATATCAATATAGATTTACAGTGGTGGCCAGATAATTAGTACAAAATCATTACTAAATTACCTAGCACTAAAACATTGAGTTTGAACTGCTCTGGACTTTTTATAGTGATCTTAAAAGAATGTTGGTGGTGTATTTAAGTAGTCACACTAGTAGTGTACTAAATTAGTGCAAAGGATATTTCAAAACACTTACAACAAAAAGTTTTTCTTACATTATCTTAGACCGAGCATAATTTGACTAGGCGTGTGTGAAATGATCTGGGCCTTAAGGTTAAAAATTGAAAAGTAAAAAGTCATAGTCTGTGGTTATGTATTTTTGGCGCCATTTATAAATATTTTTTCATTGCGTACTGTATTATGTTGGTCTCATTTTTTAAAGAAAATGGGTAAATCTAAGAGTTGTGACCCAGTAAGATTATACTTGGTTTACATTCAAGACATAATTGGACGTAAGTACAAGAAGGACATGTTGGGTGTTCCATGAAGATGGTATACAATGCTATTAGTCATTTTAAACAAAAAAACAACGAATAATGTCCCAAGAAAACTGCGCCCATGGAAGACTACACTACGCGAGGACAGGATGATGGTGCGTTTGGCAAAACGGTCAAAGGGTCAAGGGACATAAAAAAATAACTTTTCGGCGAAAATAGCTAACGGAAAGTATCCACAAGACTTGTCCGCAGGAGATTAGTGGAGCATGGTTTACACGGAAGGGTTTGCCGAAAAGTACCGCTTCTTCCCAAGAGGCATAAGGAAGCCCGTTTGGTTTTTGCCAGAAAGTACCGCGATAGGACCGATCAAGAGTGGAAAAAACTACTCTTTTCGGACGAAATGAAGATTGATCTATCAATGATTTATCATAAATTCGGATGGCAAACGATATGTTGGTCGCCCTGTCAACAAGCCATTTGACCCTAAGTTTACGAAGAAAACAGTTAAACATGGTGGTGGAAACATAAAAGTATGGGGTTGCTTTTCTGGATTCGGGATTGGTCCCGTGAGAAAGATTAAAGACATGCTGGATCAGCACCAATACAAAAAATCATTAGAAGAGACCATGATCCCGTATTCTGATGAAAATTTACCGGTGACATGGATCTTCCAACAAACAATGATCCGAAGCATACCGCAAACAGCGTGAAGGCCTTTATCAGAGAACAATCATTGTCAGTATTAGACTGGCCCGCAAATAGTCCGGATATTAATCCAAATGAAAATTTATGGCACATTGTAAATAAGAAGGTGTCGGATACACGCTACAGCAATGAGGGTGCACGTTATGACGGATTTGTAAAAGCATGGAACAGCATTCAATGTCAAAAAAAGACAATGTATTGGATTTAGTACAAGGCGTTTCTATTTATCTGGCTATTTATATATAGATCCACAAACTTATCTGACCCGGTGACAGCGTCGCCAGCGTCAATGGCTTACGAATGAGATTACCCACGCTACCAGGCCAGATCAGTTTGTGGATCTGTATATATAATAAAACTGTAGAAACGGTGTGTCTGTGTCATTCATGATAAGTAATATACAGCAGCCGTAGAATCCATGGCTCACAGTAAAATCTAATATCGATAACTGTAAAACACATGGGGTAATTTTAAGTCCGTATAACACTCGAGCTGATGCCCGCTCAATATGTGGGGACCCGGGCATAGCAGGGAGGTCTGACTCCTGGGTATGGGTTATTTCATTTTTCTCTTCGATAAAAAACTGTTTGTTAGAGGGTAACATCAAAACCACTGAAACGATTTTCATGCGGTTTTCACAAGTTGATAGAACTTAATTAGGAACAAAGTTTAGGTTTTGTTTCATCAAAATCGGATGCGTTAATTTTTCATTTGAATAGTTTTGGATAATTCTTTATTTCAAAAATTTCGTAATTGCGTTTTGCTAACTGTGTATAAGTTTGGTATTATTATTACGATCTTGCTAAACCAAAGCTCATTAAAACGCTATTTTCAAAGTTTCACCACGGACATCGTCTTTTCCCGCACAATAAGATCGGAAAGTTCACTGCATTAAACAATATACTCGTAAAGCGGTGGATCATTGGGTTCATAGGCAGTATTCGTGATCGAATTGTTCAAATCCCGCTGATCCGACACTTTTTGCTTTTATTTCTTTTTACCATTCATCTTTATTTTACCTTCCGCACCGAAGTCGCTCGGTCGCTCGGTCGCCCAGGTACTATACATTTTACATACTGTCTGTTAAAAATCTGTCTTTTATGTAAAGAAAATCAAAATAAACCAAGTCGAGTCTACATTAATGCAGATGCATTTTTTCTCAAGTAAATGTACCCTTTATATGTCAACAAGCTAAGCTGTAGGTGCCGGCCACTATTGCCAGGTTTAGGGGAAGGGAGGAACTATTAACAGGTGCAGCTGGAATTGGAGCTGTTACTAAACCTTTCTAGCGTTGTGAACGTCTTAAAACTAAAGTCCGTACTGATTACAGTACGGAGTAAAAGACGGGTGTTGGAAGGGCGGATGAAGCTCTACCATAGAAACAGAAACAACGACTGCTGCTGGACAAATAGATAAATACGAGCTGATAACCCTTTTTAGCGTGGTATACGTAATCAGTATGGAGTAAAAGACGAGGGTTGGGGGGCGGAGCCCACCAATGAAACAGAAACAACGACTGCTGCTGGGCAAATAAACGAAATGGAGCTTTTAACCGTTTCTGGCGTCATGAACGTAACCAGAACAATAAGAAGTTGAAACAAAAACAACGAGTGCTGCTGACTAATATTTATTTAAATACACATATTTTTTCTTTGTAAACATTAGAAATTCTAGTATGAATATTGATGGAACTGTTAGCATATCCTATTTTTAAAATAAGATCTGCAACTTTCCGATGGTTTAATTAATAAAAATTAATAAAAAGCAATTGCCCTGATGATTATTAATTTGATTATTGTTTTGAAGCCATTTAACTATTTGGAGCTGTTTCTGGTGTCGTCAACGTAATTTGCAAGGAGTTAAAGACGGGCGTTCGAAGGGCAGAGCGGCCCCCTCCCATTGAAATAACAACAACGACTTCTACTGGACAAATACACCAAATGGATTGGATGGATGGTTAACGGAATCAAAACTTACCAATATAAGTTCTTCCAGCACTAGGAAACATATGTGTAAACATTATACTTAATCAAATGCTCTCACAATTCAACAGTACAAAACATCTCAACACCAAACAATAAGGTTTCACTAGGAGTAAATCGACCACAAATGCAGGCATAACCCTGATATCTCATTTTGGAGGGCCGCTCTGTATAGGAGGCCGCACAGTCGTAGGCATTTGATTGAGTTGATCATGAAACACTACTAATGAAATGAAATCATTACGGAGTTGGAAATAAATTGTTGGATCTACTGAGATCATACTTAAGCAATGGAATTCGAAAGGCAGGCCAACGGCGATAAATCTGATGGATGGATGGGTGTAAAAATCGGCGTTTTACAAGGTTTGATATTAGGCCCTTTGTTATTCCTGGTATATGTTAACGATCTGCCTATTATGGTAGAGAAAATAGTGTTGTTTTCTGATGTTACTTCATTGGTCTTTAAAATTGAAAGACAAAAAGAATATGTTGTGGATGTTAATGGTGTGGTTGTCTTTAACCTAGAATTGGTTTAAATTTAATAATTTATTGTCAAAAGCTGGTAAAACCAAGTATATCAAATTCTCACTTCCAAATGTCAGGCAAGCTGAGACCAGTTTAGTGTTAGACAGCAACACGTTGGAATTAGTAAATGATACAAAGTTTCTCGGAATAACCATTGATAGCAAATTGCAGTGGTGACCCCCCATAGATAAATTAGCCGGTTGAAAAGTTGGTGTTGCTTAACTAATAAAAATATAACAATATTAATTATTATAAATAATAAGCAGGAATAAATAATTGCAAAATTCTTAACAGCAAGGACTGTGTTGAGCTAGATTGACCCCGTACAGTCCCATCATTTAAGTTATCTTTAACATTGTAATATCCCTTTTTCGACAAAGTCGCTTCAACGTAATTTTAAAAATTGCTCAAATGAGAATTTCAAAATCTCCAGATGTATCATATTGTAGAAGATAATACACTGACACTTGAAAGCATTGCTATCCTTCGCGAAGCTATAGCGCGCAACTAGTCTGTGATGATTTCTTAGGTTGACATTACAGCTATCGCTAAGTTTGGAAAATGTTGTAAGGTTCTTGACACAATGTTAAAGACAATACACCATTAACATCATCAAAATAGTGTGACCTCTCCTCCGCTGTCCCCCAATGTGGCCTTCTCCCTCCTCTTCTATTCTCAATATCTATCAATTCCATATCCGATATCCTTTCTTCCTATAATCTCTACGTGGATGAGCTTCAGATCTATCGTCACTTCTCTCCTGATGATGTAAATTCCGCTGTGGAGGCGTTGAACGCTGACTTGGCTGGTATTAGTGGATGGGCATCGTCATTTGGGTTGCTGGTTTATCCGAATAAGTCCCAGGCCATGATTTTAGGTACCTGACACTCATTAAACACGTTGCAACAATTGTCTGTCTGTCAATTGTAATCATGTATAGCGATAAAGCAAAAAACCTGGGTGTCATCTTCGATAATCAATTGTCCTGGTCAGTGCATGTTAATGAGGTCAGCAGGCGAGTTCACGCAACATTTCACTCTCTCAGGAGACTTCAGAACGTTTTTCCTCGCCAGACCAAAATAACTCTCGCTCAGTCCCTTCTTCTTCCCCTCATTGATTATGCTGATGTATGCTGGGTCAGCCCAAATGAAGAACAACTGAACAAACTCGAACGACTTCAAAATCTCTGGATTCGTTTCATCTTCGAACTGCGCAAATATGATCACATACCTCAACATCGCAGGGAGTTGAAGTGGCTACCTGTTCAGCTTCGACGGGACTCTCATATCCTGTGTATCCTTTATAATATTTTGTGGAACCCTCGATACGTTCCTACGTGATCGCTTCGAATTTATTTCTTCAAGCAGGCCTCGGGGAACTCACATTGCGTCTATGCTCAAAGCTCCAGAACGTTTCACTGTAGCCTACGAGCACAGGTTCAGAATCCGAGCCATATGTCTGTAGAATGAGCTTCCCTGCACTATCAGGGACAGTCCGTTTCTAAATATATCCAAAACCGTCTAAAGAAGCACTATCTCTCCCTTTCCAGTTAGATATATTTATGTATATATATATATATATATTGATATGTATAAGTGTATTATACGGTTTATATTTGACGACCCAAATGACCAACCAAGGTCCCGGGTTCGAGTCCCGGTGGGGGCAAATATTTGTTTGATGAGACCAGATGTTTGTACCCTAATGGTTGTTTATCTATCTAAGTATAATATTTATCTATTATCGTTGTCTATTAGTACCCAAGATACAGGGAATCCTAGTTTGGGGCTAGATCAATGTGTGTAAATAGTACCTACCAAGGGAATTATTATTATTATTATTATTATATATATTGTTACGTTGTATTTAAGCAATTGTGTATGCAGTCTATTATTTTTATCAATTAGGGTTATCAGTATAATATTGTTTGTAGTATATAATACTCGTAGTACTTATAGAATTTTATTGTAATGGCACGTCTTCCCCCGCTCAGCCATCACTTTTTCTATCAATCATGGTTTGCTGGAAGAAATCTCTCTTTAGAAATAAGCTCGCATTTGTACCTGTTTTTGTCTAATATAAGTTATCTGTAAGTCTGTTTTGTGTAGAACAATAAAAAAAAACGAATAAATAATTACAAAATTATTAACAGCAAGGTCCGTGTTGAGTTAGATTAACCCCATACAGTCCCGTTATTGAAGTAATCTCGAACATTGCAATATCCCTTTTTCGACAAAGTCGCTTTAACATGCTTTTTAAATTGCTCCAATGGCAATTTCAAAAGTTAATAGGTACGGAGTAAAAGTGGGGGAACTTTTTGGTACAGAAACAACCACTGATGCTGGACAAATATACAAATTGGCGCTGTTAAACAAGATCCAGCGCCAGACTCATTTAGCTGCTGCAATAGTCTGATAGGTTTTTCCATGGCTCATTATTTGTAAAGGTATGTTGCTTGCTCTCGGGTTACAAATGCCGATAACCTTTTTATATCTTCACAACAAGAAAAACTTGTATTCTTTAAGGAAATTATTTCATCATCATCAACTTAACCCACGGTTGGACATAAGCCTAATCGCTATAGCGCCAATATTTTTTGTTAGATCAACGTCCACCCTCGGTGATCTTCCTTAAGTCTATGCAGACAAAGTTGCGGGCATCAGCTAGTCTAAGATAAAAATATTCTTCAAATAAGCGCTGAAAATTTCAGGCCAAACAACGTATACAAACAAGTGTCCATACACTGAGCTGAAACAAACATCTAATGTGCATTAACTCTCTGCCATCTAACAATCAAAGTGATTTATGTGTTATTCCTAAATCCAGGTAGGAACATTTGATTTTCCAATAGAGTAATACTAATGGCCAAAAGCTAAAAGCCAATTTATTTGTCGGCTGATCCATTCAATTGAGTTGACATGTCACACTAACAAACCAACCTTAGAGCAGACCCAAGCTAGGCCGACTTGGGCTAATGCAAGCTTTGACATGTTAAATAGTCCGCGAGACAAAGGAAATATGGTCTAAGTAAGTAAGGAGCATTGTGCAAAGCACTTGGTTTCCATTCTAGTATTAAATGGGAGCAATTTGATTACTTGAAAGGTCAAGCTGGCTGAAAGGCAGGGTTGATACAGAGTAGTGGCAATGAATGCAAGTGCCGTCACTGCGATGGTATAGGGTAATTGATCGGCAGTCACATCACTTGCTCAATTTATTGATCGTTGAGACTAATTTAACTTTGGAACTTTAAAATATGAATGACATGATGATGATGGATCAATCAGCATCGAAATATAAAGTTACTAAGTTACTTTTTAATGCGTTTATGTTTCAATTTCAAGATCACAATATCATTATTTTCTCGCACAGGGATTTTCAAACTTATTTCATCTACCGCCCACTTTGGAAATCAACTATTTTTCAGCGCCCCCTTTACTCCTAAAGCTTAAAACCATAATGACATTCATTATATACATACTTTAATTAAGTTAATTATAGTGTGCTATATCAGGCTGGTCTGGAGGTTAAACTGTAACATGCAAACGATTTCTCTGTTTAGTTAGCAACGTTTCCACAGCGCTAAATCCACCTTCATACAAATATGATGATGGGAATGCAATCAAAACTCGTTGAAAAATGGTCCACAATACAAAGTTGCGATTGGGTTTTGTAGCCAAAATCCTTGGTATCCATGATTTTTTAAATATTAAGTACTTATATGAAAATTATAAATCAACTATTGCCCCCTTAAACCACGCCAACGCCCCCTGTTTTTTTCTGGGCCCCTTAACGCCCCCCTCTAGGCCTCCAGCGCCCACAAGGGGGCGTTATTGCCCACTTTGAGAAAGACTGGCTAGCAGTTACCTGGCTAGTTACCATGAGTACAATAAACCGAATTTTTGACTATGGCGTCACAAGTAGGAGACTTTATTCGACTCACCAACTAAAGGGGTTTGGTTTTCCATAAAACAGTCCAATAGCGGGTGCTAAATACCTTGGTCACATGCAAACCCCAGTCTAGCATATAGGTACGTACACACTGAGTGCAATTACCGGAATAGTGAATTACCGGGAAGTGTGTCCGAGTACACCGCTGCTGTGTTTACGTTATATCAAGTAAGGACCGACAAACCACCACTTACAGCTGGCATTCATTCTAACCATTTCGGTAATCTCCCGTCAAAGTAATGGTGGTTAATTCGGAAATTTACCAGATTTTATCGATGCATTAATAGCTGCACACACAAATACATCTAGTCCATAACTTGTAATGTCAGTTACAAATTTCCAAGCCCTTTCTTATTCCTGGTATATATTAACGATCTGCCTTTCATGGTGGAGAAGTTGACTGACATAGTATTGTTTGTTTAAAAATTGAAAGACAAAAAGAAGATTTTGATGATGTTAATTGTCTAAAGACCTTGTGTCAAGAACCTTACAACATTTTCCAAACTTAGCGATAGCTGTAATGTCAACCTAAGAAATCATCACAGACTAGCTGTAATGTCAACCTAAGAAATCATCACAGACTAGTTGCACCCCGGTATAGATTCGCGAAGGTTAGCAATGCTTTCAAGTGTCAGTGCATTCTCTTCTACAATATGATACATCTGGAGATTTTGAAATTCCCATTTGAGCAATTTTTAAAATTACGTTAAAGCGACTTTGTCGAAAAAGGTATATTACAATGTTCAAGATTACTTAAATGATGGGACTGTACGGGGTCAATCTAGCTCAACACAGTCCTTGCTGTTAAGAATTTTGCAATTATTTATTCCTGCTTATTAATTATAATAATTCATATTGTAATAGTTGTATTAGTTAAGCAGAAACAATTTTTAAAAGATATCTAAAAATCAATCTGTGGGAGTTTTGACGCCCTGCTTCTCCCACAGTGGTCCAATGTAGGGAAGAGGCAAAAAATGACGTTTGCTAAGTATATGAAAATATCTACAGTAATAAGTGAATTTGACTTTGATCGCTCGGTGGGGACATTAATGAGCCTAATTTTTATATTTATATAGTTCCCATTGACATATGAAGTTTTCAAACACGCAAATTAAAGGAAACTGATGTCTTAATACCATATATTTTTCCCGGAATTCGGAAAATATCTCCTTTAGGTGAAATAGCGCTTGAAAGATGGGCTTTTGACCAAATTTGACGTTACCAGCGTCTTAAGCAAGGATTCCCGTGAAATCACCTCACCTCAGTGTTCATATTTACATCTTGTTAAAAAAAAAATATGTTTCTGATTTGTCCGGCTGGTCAATGAACTACTAAATCAACATTTATACTGGTTTCCAAGAAAATGTTTGTATTTTTGACTTTATTTGCTCTTTCTATTAACGCCTCTACCCGTCGATGGGGCACTATTGAACTTAGTGTATTTAAATGTCCATTATACTCCTTGTCAAGTTGTCATATCACATCCTGTCACCAATTTAAGTTGCCTGAACTTATGTACATCCGGCACAGAAAAGCACTCAAAACTTTCACTACAGATACTGCGTAAGGGCGAACATCGACTTGCACCGACAGAATTCTCCAGTTATTAAAGTCCGGGAGTAAAGATAAAAATTGTGTTGAAGCTAAGCGTTAGTGGCCACCAAAATACAGTTAGATAATTGTTGTTACCTTCCATTAGCAGATATGCCCGCCTTAGCTCCCGCTTGGTGGGCTTGGCGTAGTTGGAGACAAAGAGTTTCATTCACCTGAGGTAAGATTAAAAACATGTCACGTGATCCTTCAAATTATATACGCTTAAGACAAGCAAAATTAACCTTAACTGAGATTAGCACGCCATATAGTTTGCAGGAAGAAGGAAGAAGTAAATAGAACTCGATAACTACGACAGATAGACAGCCTTTTACTATACCAGCGCCATGTGCTATGAGCTTGTAGGCATCTGTGGCTCAAGCAAGGATAAATACCACAGTGAAAAAGTGTTCGAGTTCAGATAAAATGAACCTTAAATCGTTGTATAAGAGTCACTGACAGTTCGATTCGCATACTTTTTCGACGCGTAATTATTCCTGCTTCGTACACTGTTCAAAGTACAGACCTACATAAACAGTTTGTCATTCGTCAAGATTAACACGTTAGCTGAATAAGCTAGCCCGTTTGTATATATAGCTATGTTTCTGAAATAAACAAATACAATTACATAAAACAGGTGTAGCTGTTTTAGTGTCCACCGTGAGTGACCACTCACGAAGCAACCCCCAAAGTCTGATACTGTAAGGAAACCATTGACCTGACCGTACGGGGACCATTTGAAATCATCGAAAAACATGACAAATTTTTCAAGATCAAGATTAAGACAAGCTCAACACAGTATCGATTGCCACATTGAAACCTGCATATGCACTAAACAGCTACGGTTTATACGGAATAATAACACACACTTGGCGGAATAACACACACACTGATGGTTCATCAGAGAAACCAGGGCAGGCCAAGGTCATAGACAGCAACACGGTTACGAGCGCAACCGCTCACACAACAGGACACGAGTGAGCAGAATACAAAAAGTCACTTTCGGGCAGATTCATTCAACTGATAGTGAGATTTGCCTGAATAAAATCCGCACAATACCGCAAGATGCAGCGCACACAATATCGTCTAACTTTTTTTTTGTCGTTTAAATGCTTCTTTTTACATGTATCATTACTTCCATTTTTCAATTTTATATATTTATGTTTTTTGTGTATATAAATATCTTATTTATTTTAAAGGGGGAAGCAATGTAGGCGTCTGTACAAAGTACAGACCTACATAAACAGTTTGTCATCCATCAAGGTTAACATGTTAGCTGAAAAAGCAACCCCGTTTGTATAAGTATAATCTATATATAATATATTAGCTAAGTTTCTCAAATAAACAAATGCAATTTGTTGTGGTTTGAGGTTTCAATGTATTGTAGCTCTATGGTACAATCGGTTGTCATGTCGGTCATCGTGTATCGTGTGTTGTGATAAAGTCGAAATAAAAACGATCTCTCGCGTGAGTGATTGTCATCAGGAAAGGTTGAGGGCAAGATGGACGGCCACTTCAACAAAATGGAAACAATAAAATTGGAAGGTGCGAGAAACTGGAACGTTTGGAAATTCCAAACTATGGTTCTGCTGAGAGGCCAAAGTCAAAGTCAAAAGTCAAAGTCAAAAATCATTTATTTCCATAGGATGTTGTTACATCACTTAGATCCGTCATTACATTTTTTTGGGTGAGTTCACTAACCCAATGGCGGAATCTGTGGAGAAGAGCTCACCGAAGAAACTCCACAGTCGTCGCATCTTTTGCGTTTCCTTTTTTAAATAAAATATTGTCAAATTACAAAATGAATGCTAATTATATATCGAAACAGCCTGTTACTCAAACAATCTATTCCCATGGACATCTGTCCTCTAAGTAATCAGATATCCTGTAGTAACCTTTTTTATACAATTTCTGTTTTATTATTATTTTAAACTTGTCTAAAGGTAAGTTTTTAATATCAGTAGGGACCTTATTGTAATAGCGTATACAATTGCCTTTAAAAGAATTACTAATTTTATGTAGTCGGCTTACATAAGCAACCAACTTGTCTTTATTTCTAGTATTAAAATTGTGTATATCACTGTACTTCTGAAAATTAGTTATATTTCTTTTTACATACACAAGATTGTCATAGATATATTGAGACACAAATGTCAGAATATTGATTTCTTTAAACTTTTCCCTCAGTGACACTCTAGGCCCTAATCTATAAATTGCTGGACTGCCAAGGACTGCTTGGACTGGTCGAAGGGACGACTGTGAAACAGAAGGATGGAGAAGTATTATGGGAGACAAAGGACGCTAAAGCTCAGATGATAATCGTAACAAGAATGAAAGAGGACGTAATGCTACACATCACGTCGTGCACCACTTCGCACGAAAAGTGGAAAAAGTTAATGAGGGTTTTTGAAATGAGGTCTGAAACGACAAAACATATTTTGCAGCGGCGTTTTTTCAAGTTGCAATGCGAAGAGGGCATGGATGTGTCAATGTACCTGTCAAAAGTACAGGAGCTGCAAAACCAGCTTAAACAGTTAGGAGAGAAGTTATCGGAGAACTTTGTGATAACCTAAGTCATAATGACACTAACAGGTTGTTACCAGCATTTCGTATCTGCGTGGGAGTCAGCGCCAGATAAAAAGCAAACGTATGATAGCTTGGAAGCTAGACTCTTCGTGGAGGAAGAAAGACTCAAGGAGTAGGGCGGCTTTCCCATGGCCAAAGAATCCTCAGCTTTAGTTGCCAAGAGAATGGAAAACAGGAAGTGATATAAGTGCCAAAGAGTCGAGCACCTAACAGCTGAATGCCGTAGCAGTACCATCGGTCCAAGCAAGGAAGGAAAGTGATGCTTTTATTGCAATAAGCTCGGTCACTTCAAGAGTGAGTGTAGATTTAGAAATGACAAGAAGGAGAGTAATGTCTTTGTGGTTTTGTCAGCAGAAAGCTGTGATGAGTACCAGCATACAAATTGGTTGGTGGACTCAGGAGCAAGTAAGCATATGTGCCGAGATAAGAAACTGTTTGCGAAGTTTACTCTTTATCTGCAATAATCGGAAATGGAACAGCAATAAGTGTCACAGGTTATAGGGGGGTTACCACAACGTCTCATGCCGATTCAGATTAGGAACCTAATTTGATCCGCAAAATTACCGTGAGCGTCTTAAAACAAGTTATGGTATTAGGTAAATAAAGCCCATTATGGCGAATTGGAATGGAAATTGTTGCCATGGTGTGTTCTTGTTTTGAAACTAATTTGAATCGGAAAAAGATTGTGGTAAACCCCCTGTTCAAGTGTTCAACGGAAAAGGTTGGATAGATACAACCATAGATGATGTACTTTATATACCGGAACTTTATACTAATCTTTTATCGGTGAACTGTGTGTCAAATAAAGATTTTGTCATGATGACAGATGACAAGGAATGTAAGTTTTACAAAACAACAAAACAAGCGAATTTGTAAACAAAGCAATGAAAGATATGTTCTCGAAGCGAGGTATCACTCATCAAACTACCGTACTATATACACCAGAGCAAAATGGTAAGGCAGAAAGAGAGAACAGGACACATGTCCAAGCAGCTCGGACAATGTTGTGTGCCAAAAAACTGCCTAAGAAGCTGTGGGCTGAAACTGTCAATACAGCAACATATGTATTAAACAGAACGAGGAAAAGTAACGATGCGGGAAAAACTCCATATGAAAGTTGGACAATGAACAATAAATTGGAAATAAACATTCTGAAAGTGTTTTGTACGTCCATATTCATGTCCATATACCTAAAGAGAAACGCATAAAGTGGGACTCTAAGCGATGGAGAGGACTTATGGTTGGATATGGTGAAGATTGCAAGGGCTATCGTGTATATTTTCCAGAGTACAGTGGAGATAAAGAGGGATATCATGTTCATGGAACTGAAAGGAAATGACGTGAATGAACACATGGTGAAACTAGATGTTCAGACAACGGAGAATAACACTATACCTATTATGTTGCTGGACACTGATAAAGAAGGGGTGGGATGTCAGTATGTCAGGTCCCGATATTACCGGAAGATATTGACCAAGAGCCACAGGGCGAGGGAGAAGTAGAGCTTCGAAGAAGCATGCGGGTTATCAAACCGCCAGCGCGCTACTGTAGTCATGCCTTCACAGAGGCGAAATAAAGTTATGATGCAAGCAAAAGAGAGCTTGATACATTAAAAGAAATGAATACCTAGAGTGTATGTGAGGGACCTGTGAAAACTCAGACAGTAAGTTGTAAGTGGGTGTTTAATATTAAGAGATTTAATGCCAATGTAAAGTATAAGGCTAGACTGGTCGCCAGGGTGAAAAATTATATGTTACACGTATATAAAACATATGCGCCAGTGGCTAAATTGGTAACCTTTAGGCTGTTTGTAAGTATTGCTAAAAAGTTGAATTTACCGACTTACCAAATGGATGTTACAGGTGTATTTATGTATGGAGATATAGACGAGGATATAGGAGGAGGTATTTGGAACTGCCGGACGGAACATATAATGGAAATGAAAAGTTTGTGAAACTGAATAAATCGCTGTATGGTCTGAAGAACTAAATACTGGAATGATAAGTTAAACACCGTCATGATAAAACAAGGGTATGTGAAGTCTCAGAGTGATTCATGTCTGGATACAAAAGGTAATGGTCATGATCAGAGTTATGTCTTAGTGTACGTTGATGATTTGTTAATGTTCGGTACAAATGAAAGCGTGATATGTGATCTCAAGTCTGTGATGAAAGATGCATTTGAAATGAAAGAATAAGGAAGAGTATATTGGTATTCAGGTAAAACAGGATTTAAGTAGTAGGTGGTGTGACGGAATTGAGTCAGGAAAGGTAACTTTAAAATGTGTTAAAATGTTTTGAAATGGAAAACTGTAAGCCGATCTCAACACCTATGGACGTGAATTTCAAACGCAAAAAATGTTCGAAAGTGAAGAAAATAAGAATGTAGAAAACATGTGCAGACAGATGTGTGGATGCCTTATGTATGCTGTGTGAGACCAGTTTTGTGTGTAGCTGTTTCAATTCTGAGCAGGTTTCAAAATCGTGAAAATAATGCTTTGCTGACGGCTTTGAAAACAGTTTTGAGATATGTGAAAATTACGTTAGATTATACGGGGAAATATTAAACTGCACATAAAAAATACTGATTTGCACAGCGAATATCAGGGCAAAAGGTCGGTAGTTTAGGTGAAGGTTAAAGGGGGTGAGCGAAGCCTTATCCTTCGTGTTAGGTTGAACATGTAAGAACAACAAAAAATACTTTAAACATAAACTTAAGTACACATACAATATTTAAAACATAGTGTTTTTGCTGATCGTTTTTTGCTGTGCAAATCAGTATTTTTATGTGCCATTAAATACTAACCGATTATAAGCTAGTGTATAGATGCAACAGTGACTTGCTGGTCGGATATTGCGATGCAAACTGGGGAGGAGACTTGATAGTTAGAAAGTCAACTACTGGCTATTGTTTCATGTTTGAATGTTGTCTGATCTCGTGGTGTCCTAATAAACAAGTTTCTGTTAGTCTGTATCCTACTTAATCTGAGTATACTGATATCAGTATGGCAGCTAGTGAAGCGTGTTGATTGATCAATGTATTGAAGGACTTTAATATTGTAAAGATGTGTCCCTTAGATATCGAGAGATAGGCCCTTGGCGCTAAGCTTGTATCGGAACCATTGTCGCCGAAAACTAAGAACACGCACACATCTACACTACTCATACATCAATCCTTCCGCTTTTGTTGGTCAGAGCAAGGTCATGCACCTATCGTCCGAACACACCCACACTATCGCAGGTACACTAGCTAGGCGAGCTAGTGTCGGGACATTGCAAGGATAGCGTGTTTCATCGATCGATTATAATTTATAGACAGTGGTATCTATTATATAAATTAAATCATACATTGTTTGTTAATATGACATATTTATTTTACAAGAAATACCTATTACTATGTATACAGGTTGTATCACATACGGGGTGACAAGCCGAAAAGGGTTGTTTGGGATATTATTTTAAACAACTTTCTCAATTAATATGATTTCATCAGAGCAACGTTATTTTTTACTTCCCCATACAAATCATACTGACCGCTCAAACCAAAATGTACTAAAAAGTGAAAAATAATGTAGCTCTGATCAAATCGTTTTAATAGAGAAATGTTCAGAATGATGTCCTTAACAACCACCTTTTGGCATATATACCCTTTCCGTAAAATCCTGTACAGTACTACCTATTGACCAGAAAAATGGAAATATTTATTAAGAACTTGCCGTTTTGACAATTTAGGCGTAGCATTTTTTGCTAAGTAATGCAGTCTTATATTAGTATATCTTTCCATTACAGCTTTGATTAGTAATATTAGATGATTATCCATTGTTTTTTTTCGAATTGGTGAAAATCTATTTCTTTCTATCGATTCAAAAACATAATTCTCACTATGACTATACGTCGTCTCTGCGTACGTTCGCCTCCGTACCTCGATGCATATTTACTTTCGTTTATAGATAAGTGTGAAATATTCATTGCGTGTTAGCTTGGCAATACGTAGTGAAATTAAAATACAAAACAAGCAATGGATAATAAACCAAGCGAGAACAACATGACATTGTCACTTTAATGGTCAATTGGTGACGAATTTTTCGTAAATGATTTATTTTCGTATTATTGTTTATTTCTTGTGTTTTAAGAAGAAATAATAGTTGGAATGAGACTTACAAGTGATATGTTACCAAACCGTTCTTGGCGTTCATAATCCCGCTTTTATTTTTGCACGTAAGTATTGCACAGGTCGGCATTTTCGAAAAACAGCGGAATTGAATTCGTCACTGCGGTCGCCCGGCGACTACTGAGAATTTTCAATTTCAAGACAATCAGGGCTAGATTTGTTCGCGCGTACCACGCCCCTCAATCTATCTCTCGATATCTGTGGTGTGTCCAGTTACTGTGATCAGTGACAATCAGTCTGCCATAATGGTTGCAAATACTGACTGCATTAAGCGGTTAAAACATGTGTATATAAGGTATCATTTTGTTAAAGAGCTGATAAAGAATGGTAGGTTACATTTGTAATATTTGAAAACTGAAGAGCAAATTGCTGATATGCTTACAAAGCTTTTGTGTACGGAGTTATTATGTAGATTTGTGAGCAGATGTTATTTGTGTTAGGCTCGATAGGTAGGACTTAAGAAGTCGGTTCTGTTAAGTTAGTTAGGACTCAACAGGTTGGTTATGTTAATGTTAGAAATATTATTATTAGGACTTAAGATGTCAGGCGGGTGTTGTGGTTTGAGGTTTCATTGTATTGAAGTTCTATGGTACATTCGGTTGTCTTGTCGGTCGTCGTGTAACGTGTGTTGTGATAAAGTCGAAATAAAAACTGTCTCTCGCAAATTACCTGAGCTTTACTTAATACTACAATACAAAATTATACTACAATTACATATCGACTACACCTGATTCAATTTAAACTTCCATATACCTATAGATAGGTTTAGGCAACTTAGTTGTCTCCCACAAGCTTTTAAGATTAGGTGCCATTGAAGAGAAAATAAAATAAAGGTTTGTAACTACTGAAATATAATACAAATTCTATCATTTCCCTTTATCTTCCTGTTTATCTGAAAAAAAATACAGTATTAGTACGTATGAAATGGCAATCAAAGTAATCTGGCTGTTTGTCTGGGAATGGAACAATCGCCTCATAGAGAAATAGAGAGATTAAGATCAAGCTTTTTTCGCGATCCCGGTCTATTGAGTTAATATCTGCAGAAAGCTTGGTAGATTTCTAGTCTTAAATCGCAAGTAATAATAATCACTTACTATTGGAAAATCCTATCTGTGAGACGCTGTCGATGTAGACAAGGAAATGTACATAATTGAAACTTTTGAGAATGAGTGATCTCGCTATTGGTTAAATGAAATGTTACCTACATATTCAGAGTCAGAGTGAGATTTTCACATACAGTTTTATATATATATATATTAAGATTGCTCTTACGGACTCTAGTTTGCTGCCTACTTTCAGAAAAATCTAATCTGATCTGATTGTCTAGCAGCCTCCCAATATTATTTCTATTTCATAGTATTCCAGTAAGGTAAGCGAACATTAACTACAACAGGCGCTGGATGGACTCCAGTTTATCACATGCTTACAGAAGAATCTAATCCTATCTGATTGTCTAATCGATCCGAATTATCCGGGGTGGATATGTAATAATTAAAATACGTTATCTTTTAAATTAAAAGATTTTTATTATTTAACATACACCATTTCTTCATACAAGTTACATTCTTTAAAGCACAAATCGTTGGATGATAAATACAACTATAAATATCCGAGCTGGAATCATACAATTTATAAAGAGTTAATAAATTAGGACATCCATAATCTTCTAAATTGTATACATTACTATTTCCAAATATTTGCTTTAACCATAAGATCTTTTGAAGACCTTTACAATATAGAACGAAGAACGAAACGCGACACTGGTCGGTTATCATGTAAACAGACAAATCTCATCAAAATTAATAACGAAAGTGCGTTAAAAATGGAGAAATCATATTAAAAGTGATAGTAAAGGACCACACATAACCTCACCTGTGAGTACATACCACTGAACAACATCACCAAGGAGCAAAAAACACAAAAATCCCATATTTCTGCGTCGGACAAAACATAAACATAGCTACTATATAAGATAACAACGGTTTAAACATACAATAAACGGAAGAAATTCACAACAACAAACATCTACGAAACACCACTGCATCAGCTGATTGGTTGACGCAAGCTGCCGTCTGACATTACGTTTTGATACTGCATCGGTCCATTCCACAACACAATAACTTGTGTTGTTCCGAACTGCACTCAACTAACTATACACGACTGTTCCGAATTGTTGTCAACAGAATAAAAACTGCAAATCATATCGGAAAGCCTTCAACATCACAAGATTAGGCCTAATCACGTCAATAACACCCGACAAATACGTAACAATTAGAAAACAGTACAGATCACACTCCGTCGCCAGTGATGTATCAACATCACCACTGTTTGATCATTACAATCTGAGCCTACCAAACACTTCAATTAATGAAAGCCACAGCCACCCAGCAACTCAACATCTTGAAAAAATCACAAAAGATTTACTTAGTGCAGAGCAGGAAATAGAGAACCTCAATATAGAAAATGAAAGGCTAAAAGATGAGCTAGCTCGATGCCTTAAAATAATAGGAACCTATAAAGCACTTAAATTCACCGATACAGTAATGACTCCTGTTCAGGCTTCTCGGCACCCGATGACCTCGCAGGGGCCCATAGCTACGAGGTAGCGTAGCTATCAGGTGTCAAGAAGTGAGAACGTCGGCGATTCACCGAGCTAAATAAATAGATTTTATCTGACCTGGTCTGTGCTTCGTTCCCGTCAAACTCCTGTCTCTCTGCAAGGCCTGGGTGCACCCTAGGCTCTTCTTGGTAGACAGGTTCTTCAGCCAACCAGGTATGGCTGGCAGGCCAGCTTCGACCGCACAATTTACGTAAATACGTACAGTATCTGGTTCGGAGAACCACAATACACTCAGCTATAAGACAATCCTGAGGGGAGCCCGAATACAACTCCAGATGGCTTACGATTTAATTTTAATTGCCCAAAATCAATACGCGTCCATCGCGAGGGCCTTTCGTCAGTCAGTCGTCAAAAACTGCTCTGTGGCAGCTCCGTCAAATTCAAAATGGCCGTTCCGGAACCATAGATCGAGTATCGATTTTGAATCGAATAATCACCCGCCCGGACAGGCACCCACCTGTCCCTTAATCTACGGGCAGCCGAGACAACGTTGCTACCGCTCGTTTTAGTACCGAGCCTCCTACTAGAACCTCTGCAGACCGGGGGGTCCCGTCCTTGCCAGGGAACAAGTTAACAATGCGCCCCCTGCGCCAACGTAGTGGCGGTAGGTTAGCATCCTTAACCAGCACGAGGTCACCAACACTAGGGGGGCTGGTTTTGTCAGTCCACTTAAGGCGCTGTTGTAAGATATGCAGGTACTCGAGCGACCAACGCTTCCAGAAATTCTGAGTAAACTGCTGCAACATCTGATACCTTGACAACCGATACAATTTCACTCCCTCGAAGGGGTGCTCGGGCAACGCGTTAAGTGGCTGTCCTATCAAGAAATGGCCTGGGGTCAGAGCCTCCAGGTCATTTGGATCCGAGCTGAGCGGACACAACGGTCGCGAATTGAGAACGGCCTCGATCTTACAAAACAATGTCGCGAGCTCCTCAAAAGTCAGCGCGGTCTGACCTACTATACGCCCTAAGTGCGTCTTCGCTGACTTAACTACGGCCTCAAAAATCCCACCCCAGTGGGGGCAACTCGGTGGGCTCAAGGTCCACTGTATACCCCGACGGGAGAGGGCCGTTCCAATATCCACTTTATTTACATTCAAAAAGTTGACTATCTCTCGTAAGTATCGTTCCGCACCGATGTAGTTAGTTCCGTTATCAGAGCGGATCAAAGTTGGAAGTCCCCTTCGAGAAACAAACCTATCCAAACAAGCAATGAAAGCCTCTGTCGAGAGATCAGCAACGAGTTCAGGAGCCCGACATCCCCTGGATGTACAATCAGACGGGTTCAATTCTCCTGGTACATGTCTCCAGGTCAGTGGGACCTCAGACGACACAATCTGGGAGACACGGTTCGCAACAAAAACCTCTAAGGTATGGACCGAAGCCTTCAGCCAGCACAAAACAATCTGGCTGTCCGTCCACGCGTACACCGTATCCTCCAAAACCACTGACCCACGCAACACTGTTAGAGTGTTATTCAAAAGTTTCGTCAAAAGAGCAGCCCCGGACAGTTCCAGTTTTGGAATCGTCATCCTTGTCCGAATAGGCGCTACCTTGCTTTTTGCCAAAACCAAACGCACGTCGACCTCCCCGGTGGAGGTGACGGTTCGCAAATAAACCGCTGCCGCAAACCCTCGTTCAGAGGCATCACAAAACCCGTGAAGGGTTGCCCTGCAATCCCCAGCAGGGACCAATTTCCTCGGCAGCGATACATTATTTATGAGGAGGCCCAACCATTTCGCTAAATCGTTCGATACAATGCAGCCCTGAGCTCCAGAATCTAATAGGGCGCGAACGTATGTTGGGTTGCCCGCCAAATCCCAAACAAGCACAGAGGCGATTGGTAACACCACCGTCTCCGGTTGGGGGGCAACAAATTGTTGGGCCGCAAATTCCTAGCGAGGGCCCCCGGGGCCCCACTGTGCCTGTAACCGATCAGGTAGGCAGCTATACGCCAGCGGGTCCCACTGTACAAATGGCCCACGCGCCGGTTCCATTGCCACCCTACGACGCCCCCCGAAGGGTTGTGGGCGTGAATTCAACCGTGGCCGCTCCATGAGCGGGGGGGACATCACATGCGACCGACGAGGACGAGGCGACGAGCGGGGCGACAACTGAGGCGGCGTCCGAACCGCACCCGCATAGCTCGAAGTTGTCCCATGCCACCCGCCCGTTACGGCCTGCTCAACACACCCAATGTGCCGCTGAGTCGGATGCTGAGTCGCAACCGAAAACTCAGGGCCCCCCATGTGATGACCCTGAGTGCGGCCCTGCACCCCTGGGTGGCTGCGCGCTTGTGGGCCCATTGCCCGTTGAGTCGGATGCTGAGTCGCAACCGAAAACTCAGGGCCCCCCATGTGATGACCCTGAGTGCGGCCCTGCACCCCTGGGTGGCTGCGTGCTTGTGGCCCCATTGCCCGCTGAGTCAGATGCTGAGTCGCAACCGAAAACTCAGGGCCCCCCATGTGATGACCCTGAGTGCGGCCCCGCACCCTAGTACTACCCTGTGCACGTGGGGACGCTGGCCCCTGAGTTGCGCTCCAAGTCGCAAACAAATTCTCAGGGCCCCATTCCGTATCACCCTGGGTACGGCCCTGTGGACGTGGGGACGTTGGCTCCTGAGTTGCGCTCCGAGTCGCAAACGAATTCTCAGGGCCCCATTCCGTATCACCCTGGGTACGGCCCTGTGGTGGCTGTTGGCCGGACCGGTTCATGCACAACAGATTGTTGTGGGCCCCACCACAATATCCGCACAATTTTGTGCGCGTGCAGTCCCTAGCCATGTGTGGCCCGAGGCACAGGAAACACCAGCACCGCTGCTTGGCCATCCGGCGCCGTCCCTCAACCCTAAGTTCCCCGAACTTATTGCAATCGGCCACAGCATGGCCAATCTGCCTACAACATGGGCAGGTCTCACCTGCACCCCTGGGTGGGGTCAATGCACTCACAGTCCCATACGACTGCCGGTTGGTGCGGTCCTTCCTCATCGGAGGGCCCCTACTCACAGCGCTCCCGGCAGCTCTCTGTGGCTCCGAAGGATGGGTGGCCGTCAACCCCAAATTCTCTGCCCGTCGAGCCTCCTCTTCCAAAAATCCGACCAAGTCGGAGAAGGCGGGCAGGTCCTCGGCCGACCTCCCGTGAGACTGTTCGAAACGAGTCTGCACGTCAGCGGGTAGGCGGGAAAGTACAATGTACAGCAGTAGGTAGGACCATTCACCAACCGGAAGTCCAAGATTCTCTAGGGCCTTGGTGACGGACAACAACGGGTTCAAAACCTCCGTCTGTATGGCCCCGACCTTGTTCACAACCGGGATGCTAAACAAACGGTTCAGTTGGGCATCGGCCAACCTCCGTTTGTTGTGGTAACGTCTGACCAGCAATTGCCTGGCCGTTTCATAGTTACCCTCCGTAACTGTCAAATGAGCGACCAGCTCCCTAGGCTCACCCCTCAATGCTGCCACCAGCTGAGCCATTTTGACAGACTTGGTAATGTCCGATCGCATGTGCACCAAACTGTCGAACAGATTGATGAAGCTCATCCATTCACCGGACACTCCGTCAAAGGTAGGCATAGTTATAACGGGTAACCTGGTCCCCGTTCCCTGATGCGGCAGAGGTGCTTCAATTTCACCACCATGGCTGGACTCGCGCTGCCTACGTATGTCCGCAGCCTTCTGCGTGATAGCAGCTGCCATCTCCATACACTGGTCGACATCCCCTAGCAGCCGTGACAGCCTGTCAGATGCGCAACCATCAACTGATTCCGCCTGCGCGGACAATTCGAGCACCCTGTTGTAGCGTTCCTTAACGTCCATAGACCGCTCCAATACCACATCATGCCTATCTAAACGGTCTATCAGACCGTGTGCGGAGGAAAACCATCTGAGTTCCTTAGAAACACCCTTCTGTATTTCAGACAACGACATGATCGGAACGATACTTACTCACAATTTGCAGTAACTCAATTATATTGGACCCTCCAGTCTACAACACAAACGAGGGAACCCTAATCTATAACTTAAACAATGCTGATTTCCCCAAACAATAGAAACCGAGTTTTATATCTACACAAATTCTGTAAACAACAATTTAGTTTCCCTATATCATATAACACACACAGATAGTCAATATTAGTTCAAGTTATAAATTGCTATAAACTGAAAACAATGTCCAAACATTCATTAGCATTACTAGACCACTAATAGATTGACTATGCAAACTTCAAACTGCAAACATGATATGACTTCAATGCAAATTTCAATTCACCTACAATGTACCTGTAATGTAATTACTATTCTGAGTCACATCTCAGTACAACTGGTCATTTAGGGAAAACTGTTATGTCTGTCTGTCTACTACCAGCAGTAGACTTATAACTTATAATACTACCAATCTATGTGGATACAGGAACAAAACCAAGTTAGCTAATAACCCCTATACCTACAGATTGATAGCCAAATCGTGGGTTCCTGGAGCCCTTGACGGCTGCAAATCTCAGGAAACCACGCTCTCGCTACCAGAATGTTCAGGCTTCTCGGCACCCGATGACCTCGCAGGGGCCCATAGCTACGAGGTAGCGTAGCTATCAGGTGTCAAGAAGTGAGAACGTCGGCGATTCACCGAGCTAAATAAATAGATTTTATCTGACCTGGTCTGTGCTTCGTTCCCGTCAAACTCCTGTCTCTCTGCAAGGCCTGGGTGCACCCTAGGCTCTTCTTGGTAGACAGGTTCTTCAGCCAACCAGGTATGGCTGGCAGGCCAGCTTCGACCGCACAATTTACGTAAATACGTACAGTATCTGGTTCGGAGAACCACAATACACTCAGCTATAAGACAATCCTGAGGGGAGCCCGAATACAACTCCAGATGGCTTACGATTTAATTTTAATTGCCCAAAATCAATACGCGTCCATCGCGAGGGCCTTTCGTCAGTCAGTCGTCAAAAACTGCTCTGTGGCAGCTCCGTCAAATTCAAAATGGCCGTTCCGGAACCATAGATCGAGTATCGATTTTGAATCGAACAACTCCATTGACCGACAGAAAGAGAAAAAAACCTTGTAAGAGATTGTCATTCAAACGCAAAGCTACCGACCCAAGCTTGACAAAAGACCTCAATAATGCGGATCCCATGCATGATGCTGAGACAAATATAGCATCAAACACACAACCTCCTCAGAAAATACATAACTTGATTAAATATGATAGTGAATCTGGTCGTCTTAAATGCAATGGACCCAGAAATCAGACAAGTGAGGAGAAAAATGTAGAGACCAATGTCGAGAAAAACATTGAAGCTATTGAAGAGCCAGAAATGGCTAGGCATCTAGAGCCACATGATAATGTAGAGACCATAATAGAGAATATTATCGAGATTGGTGTAGAGGCTCATAACATAGAGACAAATGTAGAGTACAGGAAACAATCAAACAAAGAGCCACATCTTGAAAAAGTAGTTGTAGAGAATCTCACCTCTACAAACACAGTAACTTCGCAGCAATCTGTCAGCAGTAATCAGCAGCCATGTACACAGGAAACTAAAACTAAGACATTAAGGCGTAAGGTGATTATTCTAGGTGATCAACAAGGAAGGCACCTACAAAAGGCGTTACAGCAGCTACTTGGACATGAATTCCTTGTCACCTGCTTTTTTAAACCGCAAGCAAAGCTCGCAAATATTATTGACGCAGAAAGACATGAAATATTAAAACTGACCATGGATGACTTTGTAGTCCTGTTGTGTGGGATGAATGATCGTAACCCCTGTGAGTTCCAATTTGAACTTAGGGCCTGGTTGCAAAAAGTACAAAATACAAATGTAATCATACCAAAGGTATTACATAGTCTCTACCTTAACGAAAATAGGCTAAATTATAAAATCAGATTCATTGCGAGCGCATTTAAAAACTGTACGTTTGTCGATCTGCCACTGAAGAATAATGTGCACGTATTGAGGTCAGTATTTATGTCCCAATCAGTCCTCAGGGAAATTCTGCGTATAGACTATAAAATAAAGTTTGATGCTCATATTCACACAGCAAAGCTATGCCACATCAAGTCAAGAAAGAACGAAGATAAGTGTACTCAAACTGACTCTACATATGTACAAAATAGCAGTGATAACTCAAACTCTCAACAAAACAATGATAATCATATTGAATCTGAAGTAACTGGTAGCAATACAAATGGAAGAGAATACTGTAACAATTCTGACTTTTTTCGTAAATAACGTTATAAATCTATTTCATCAAAATATTGATGGACTTATATCTAAATCAGACATGTTATCCATTTACTTAGATGAACTTAGAAATAGCGGGACTTCAATAGATGTAATAGGTATAACAGAGCATAATATGATAAAAAACGACATAAAGGCACTTAATATTGTAAATTATTCACTGGCTACCTACTCCGCCAGAAGCACAAGGAGTGGTGGTACAGCTATAATTGTGAAAAATGGACTTAAATTTCAAATTCTTGACATAACCGACTGTAACATTCCTAATGCAATAGAGTGTTGTGGTATAATACTTTCAGAGCATAATTTAAATGTAATATGTATATATAGGAAATGTAAATATGATGTAGCATCTTACGATATATTTTTCGAAAACTTAGATAAGCTATTGTCGAAACTTTGCCGTGGTAGACGTAAGACTATAATATGTGGGGATTTTAATATAGACCGGCTTCATCGGGACAAGTATGCAGTATATTTTGAACAATTACTACTACATTACAACTTAAGACTTACATTCAACGAACCCACACGTCTGAGTAGTGGGACCTGTCTTGACAATTTTATTCAAAACATTAGAGAATGCAAAGGCCGAATAATAGAGTTAGCGCTTTCGGATCATACTGGACAGTTACTAGAATGCCCTGTTAGAAAATACTGTACACTAGACTATTGGTTTGTAAAAAAACGGGATTACCATAAAGATAACCTTGACAAATTCAAAGAGTGTATTTCAAATCTGAGTTTTTCTGAGTGTTTAACCAGTTCTGATGCCAACGTTGCCTATAATGAATTTCATGAAATATTTGTGTTGATGTATGACCTATGCTTCCCGGTAATAAAAATAAAATGTACTAGCAGCGTGTGACCTCGGTGGATCTCTAAGGGAATACGAAGATGTTCAAAAAGAAAAATGGAGTTGTTATGGACATACAGACGCGCTCCAAATGAAAACAATAAATATAATTTCAAAACATATGCTAAAAGTCTTAAAAGAATAATAAAACTCACACAAAAATCCCAGAACGATTATTTTATACAAACTTCAAACAATAAATGTCGAGCTACATGGAAAATAATAAATAACAACTTGAATAATAAAAAAACGCACCAAAAGAAAGCATTAAACAAATAAAATTGAACAATCGGGTTATTAGCGATCCCAAGGAGATAGCCCAAGCTTTTAACAATTTTTACATTGATCAAGTTGAACAACAACAAAAAGCAGAGGCAACTAGCAACAGAACAAAACTGAAGTCATTTCCAAAATCTCTATTCTTTAAACCTACCACACCGTTTGAAGTATATCAAATAATAAACGCTCTCAAAAATACAAATAGTACGGGATATGACAACATTTGTACAACAGTAATAAAGCATGTAGCATTGATCATATCACCAGTCTTAAGTCACATCATAAATCTGTGTGTAGAACAGGGTGTTTTCCCTGAAAAGCTTAAGACCACAATTATTAAACCAATGTTCAAAAAAGATGACAGAGAAAACATGTCCTTCTATAGACCAGTCGCACTCATTCCTATACTCTCCAAAGTAGTCGAAAAGGTCATTTATAATGCCATAAACGCCTATTTTGAAAGCAACAACATATTTAGAAAAGAACAAAAAGGATTTCGAAAAAATAAGACCATAGATCAAGCAATTTATGATTTCCTCTTAAGTGTAGTAACCAGCTTAGATAATAAAATTCCTGTGTCTGCATTGTATTTGGACATGACCAAAGCTTTTGATTATGTGGATCATTCCATCCTGATAAACAAACTATACATGTATGGCGTCCGAGGTAACGTGCTTGATCTTATTAAATGCTATCTGTGCAACCGACAACAACTGACTCAAATGTCCAGAGTAGACAAGACAACTAAAACAGAATATAATTATTATTCAGATTCAAGGACAGTGCAATATGGAGTACCACAAGGTAGCGTTTTGGGACCACTGTTATTTATAATATATATAAATGATTTACCTGACGCGGTCAATTTCCCAATCGTAATGTTTGCTGATGATAGCACAATGATAGCAGAAGGTCGAAATATTAATACTTATGAATCTGACATAAATAATTCCCTAAAAATATTATTGAATGGCTCGGACAAAATAATCTTGTAATTAATTTAAATAAAACTAATATAATGACATTCACAAATAATTACAATAATATTAATAATAAAATTGACATCCACTATGGTACAAAAATAATTGAGGAAATTCATGACACCAAATTTTTAGGTTTAACAATCGACTCCCACTTAACATGGAAAACACATATTGATAATGTCTGCACAAAGTTAAGCCAATTCTCGTATGCACTATTTATGCTTGCTAAGGTAGCTAGAGTCACTACCTTGCTATCAGCATACCATGCTTATGTGGCTTCGACTCTCAAATATGGTGTTATATTCTGGGGCAACTCAACGGATAAGGACAGAGCCTTTAAAGAACAAAAAAGATGTTTAAGGGCGATATGTCATTTAAAACAAATAGAAACATGTCAGCCACATTTCAAAAAATTAAGAATTTTAACTCTACCATCGTTATATATCTATGAAATGGCCGTTTATGTAAGAAATAATTGGAATCATTTTAAAAAAATAAATTCAAAAAGAAACATTATGTTAAGCATAACGCGGCACTCGACCGCACTATTTCAAAAAAATATGTTTGGGATGATACCAAAAATTTATAACAATATTCCAAAATGTATCAGAGAAATAGAATCATTTAATTTATTTAAATTAAAGCTTAAAGAACATTTGCTTAATAAAGCCTACTATAGCGTACAAGAATTCCTCAATGGTGACTGAAAGATTGCTTAATGGGTGGTAGCGTATGTTTATTAAGGATCTATGTAATTTTCAGTATTTGAATAATCAAACGGACATGTAATATAATGTATTGTTATGTAATTTAAATTTAATCTAAATATAATTTAATTTAAATTAATATTTGTACGCCTTTAAGGTAGAGTGTAGCAAGAACAATATTTATTTAACAACCCTGTAACCCACATTCACAAATAAAATATCTTTATCTTTATCTTTAGATCATTATTTTCAAAAACAGTTTTTAAGTAAATGTTAAAATTATCATAAGGTACAATCCCCTCTCCCCTTAAAAAATTTATGTTTCTCTCAATCCAGGAAACCTGTTTCTGGTGATTGTAGTGAAATGGAGGTTTAATTAACAGCACTTGCACTTGGTCTTTGTATATAACTGCAATTTCTTTAGGTACAAAATAGTTCTGATCAGTTTTGAAACCTTGTACATCTACAATAACTTTCATGTTAACTTGCGTACAATATTACTCAGCGGTTTATACTCTACAAGACGATCATTAATAATTAAGCAGTAGGCGCTTGTATTATTAGGAATATCGCGAGCGGTTTCAATTTCTAATCGCACATCACTTTAAATTTTCATTTTGCCTTGAACAGTCAATAACAAAAAGTGGAGCTTTTTCTTTCAAACTTTTTAAATCAAGCAATGGATCAGCAGGAAGGTTGTGGAAAGACTGTCGGAATTTACAGTACATATCATATAATATACTAAATTTATTATCATCAAATTGAAGATTGAGAGCATCATAAGGGTAATATTGTGAATTCAAAAATAGTTTTAAATTTGTAACAGCACAGTGATCGAAGATAGAACTGTCTTGGGTTTTACTATTTTTCCTATTTGTTTGTAACCTAAATATTACATATCGAGGCATTTCTAGCTGACATGCAGTTTTTACAGACCAAGAGTGTTTTGTGGTTATTGGTAAAAGAGGATACTCATATAGATACCAATTTCTAAATGCTATTAGTATGGGGTTATCTTTTTCTAGATATTTCAACAAAGTTAACCTTTGCTGATCTGATACTTTAATATGGGGTACACGCCATTGAACCTTTTGTATACTGATTTTAAAATATCTTCAGAACCCATGACAACACTATTAAGACCAGTACTACATCTGTTCAGCATAAGCTCATGTTTACAGTTTAATATTATTTTTTTATAATCTTCAGCAAAACCTAAAACTTTGTTTAAAGGTAAAATAATACTAAACATTCCATTAGGATTTTTGAATCCTTCAGTATTCCATCCCCATAGTTCAGCCGCTTTGCTCTCTCCACTACTCATTGAAATGTATGATTTTATTGTTGTGGTAATGCCTACATTTCTAATGCGATATTATATCTTGGAAAAGGAATGACATTGCGTTGTTTGTAAAATGAACAGTTTTTTTTTGAACTTTGCCAGCGGCATCTTTGTTAGAAATATAAACAGCCCCTTCGATGTAAATCGTGCTAGCTGAAGGCAGAATGTAAATATCTTGTTGATGAATTGGAATGCGTATCTCATCATTCTCATTAAAACTATTGTTGTATGGATTATAAGTATGAATCTCATAACTTTCAATGGAATTATCACACTGAGGAGATTGATTTATCTGAAGAATACTCATATTTTAAAGCCAAGTGCTCTAAGGAATTTTTGATTATTTCTGTTTACTTTCTTAGTTTTTTGTATGACACGTCAAGTTTGCCTTACAGCAGGTTTAGCATTAATCTTCTGGATTTCTTTTCCAAATCTTTTATATTCAATAATCTCATTATTATTATTATTATTATTATTATTAAATACAATCATTTTGTTTTTCTTAAATGGAGACACATTTGTATATCCTCGCCTCTAAAATTAATATGTTTTCCGTTTAAATCCAAGATTTTAATTGTGATTGAAGAAATTATGTTGTTTTTAACAGGAAAATAAATAATGTTCCTTGGTGTTTCCACAAATCTATGACTCGGAGGAACGGTACAAATTCATGAATTACATGAGTAGGGAGTCCGTTTGTGTAGGAACCCTGCACAAGATCACATTCAATCCTTATGACAGTCACTGGTAGAATGTTTACAGGTTGTATCGACACATGCCATTTATTTGCTTCTAACACTACTTTTGAAAAACCAAGTAACGGTCCCACGCTATTTTCTGCATCAAAATAAATAGTTTTACTACTATAAATAGAGCATGTCAATGTGTTATTATTCGCTTTTATTTTTAGTTAGTTTATTTTTAGTTTTGACAATCATTTATTCTTTCTTGAATGAACTCACACAAATCTTGTAAATCGTACACACCGGTGGGAATTTTTATTTGGGTTTTCCTTGGTCCATAAATAAACAAATTTTGATCTTCGTTTATGTTTGGTATAGTTTTGAAAGCGGTGAAATAGAGTAGACCACATTCATATTGACTGTCTAAAATCAAAGGGGGTACATAATTTGATTCTATAATTGATCTATTTCCGGTGATTGTTAATGTATAAGACATAGTGATTGACTGAGCTCGAATTTTAGTAGGTTTGCTATTTATTTACATTATCGCGCCAAAAATAGTTTAAAAACTTGATATAAAGATGCTCACAGTTGTATGGATTATTTTTTTGAAAATTTTCATAATTGTATTTTATGTCATCTCCAATATATTTCACAAAATATTTTGGTGGTTTCAAATCACCAAAGCTATCGAAGTATTCAACATAACTATTAAACTTTGCGTAGGCTACCCAATGAGTACCATTATTTTGAGAACTATCTAAATTTATGATACCGCACTCTATTTTCCATGGATTCTTAGGCAATTCATTTCTCATAAAGACTCCTCGAAAGAAAGGGACGTTTTTCGTGTGCTTTAAAATATCAAAATTAGTTAGGGCTCGATTAGGTAGCCGCTGACTTAGTTTTTTGCCTTTAAAATTTTAAATATTCCCAAACCATCGGCATGAGGTTTTACATGCAATACTTTTCCTATACATAACGACTAAATTTTTTCATTATGTCGTTTTAATTCTTGCAATCTTTTCTTGGCTTCTCTGACTGCACTAATAGCTTTAGCTATACCAGCAGCGCCACCTGCTAAGCTACCAGCTGCAGATAATCCCGCAAATATTGGAATTAACGGTAAAAATCCTCCGGTTTTTGGTACAAGTATTACTCGCGGTACTTGAATAGGGAATTCTTTTGCTAATTATTTTGCAGCTACAATAGCCAAATCGATAGCAGCTTTTTTACATTTTGGTTAAAGCTTATTAATGCGTTTTTTTGTTCGGGATACAATATTGTGAAAGGTTTTTTTAAAATTAGTTTTAACTACATTCCCTTTTTTTGCTGTTTGTAATTGTTTTTTATTGGGTGAAAGGTTTTTAGCCATTATTTAATAAATATGTATCATAATAAAATAATGAAAACAAATGTATAACCGTTCTAGCTCACGTGTGAATAAGGACTAGTAATTTATTTAGGTAATTAGCATTTATAAAATATTCGTCTTCTTAATCCAACTGTTTTCCTCTGCAGACAAACCTAGTCATTTACACCTGCCTTCATACCGCCAGTGCGACTAAACGGCAGAGACCTCGAGTTCGTCGAGGAGGTTTAATATCTGGGCCACGTCATCACTGCGGATCTAGACGACAGACTGGACATCGCGAGGCAGCGACGGGCTATACTGGTGCGAGCCAACATGCTGGCGCGGCGCTTTGCGCGCTGCAGCCCGGAGGTGAAGAGGCAGCTCTTCCTGTCGTACTGCACGTCCGTGTACACTGTGGAGCTGTGGACGGTGTACACAAAGAAGAGCATGGAGCAGATGCGCGTGCAGTACAACAACTCATGGCGCGCACTGTTCCGCCTGCCGCGCTGGTGCAGCGCAAGCGGCATGTTCGCGGAGGGGCGCGCGCCGGGCTGGGCGGCGCTGCGGCGGCTGGGCACGGCCACCGCGCGGACCCACATAGCGCACTCCACCAACCAGCTGCTGGAGGCTGCTCGCTCATGGCAATCCAGCCCCCTGCACCGCGAATGGAGGCTCCTGCACCGACCCTCATCCACAGTTTTATGATGATTAATGTGTTAGTAAAATTATTTTAAATGATGTTTTTTAAATGATATTAATTAATTTTATTATTGAATTGGAAACAATGTAATTATTTTAAACTATTTTATCTTTGACATTTTTTGTCATTTTTCTACATTCATATATTGGACATTTGTTGGTTAAATTATTCAAATTGTGTGTGAATCAATGTTATTATTAATCTATTTTATCTTTTGACATTTTATATTATTCGATATTTATATTGGACAATAATCTGGAAATAAAACAATTTAACAAATAAGTTATTTCCTTTTTTTTTCAAAACCTTTTCTATCAAATAAATATTAGGATGCATGGTTTTTTGAATTTCTTGCGCATACAAAGCTCCTAGTATTGGTCGCTGCTTAGTGTCCTTTAAAAGGTATGTGACAGGATTTGTATTTTGTACTTTATCAATTTTGAAGATTTCGGTTGACCAATTGGGGGTATATCCTTTTGCAAACACTCCTTTATATTTGCTTATACGAACAAAATCACCAACTCTAAATTTACGATATTTGTCTCTATGTTTCGTTGAGTGCATTGTTCTATACTTTTTCAGAAAAAAATCTTTGTTTTCATGATTGACGTCATTCGGCATTGCACCAATTGTTCTATGATATGTGGAATTATATTTTCGTACTATATTTTCAAGGGCACTATCACACCATTTGTAGTTACCTTGTAAGCTGAATAATTTATATAACTTATTTTTCAGCGTCCTGATAAGTCTTTCTACTATAGACGCTTTTTTAGTAGAATATGTGGAGTAGTGGTTTATATTATATTTTTTCATTAGTTGTTGAAAATCAGAATTATAAAACTCTGTTCCTAAATCTGTCTGTAAATTCTTAGGCACACGACCTTTTTCCAGTAATGATTTAAATGCATCTGTAACAACTTGTTTTTTATTTGGATCTGAGAGGAAAACCCCATGCATATTTGGAGAATGTGTCTATAATAGTCAAAATGTATTTATTTTGCAAGTTTTCATTCTTTTAAGTTTGCATATCTATTAAGTCTGCCTGCCACAAATCATCGATATCTTTTAGAACAACATGTCGGCGGGGATAGTTTTTTCTTGCGCCTCTATGTATTTCATTAACTACACTTTCTTTGCTCATTTTATTTTAATTTTATCGCCTAGGCAATCAATTTTCTTGTTTATACACGTTATATCATTACTCAATTGCACCACTAATTCATTTAGAGATTTTATATTTTTCGACAGTTGCTCTACGAATTTATCAATATATTCCTTATTAGCACAATCATTTGGGTAAATGGGTGTTCCAATACGCTTTATAATTTTCTGCTGTCCATCAAAAATACTTTCTAGCGTAGGCGTATTACCGCTTTGTATTTTATGCACATGATGACATTGACATTCATGTTCAACGGTATGAAATAAACTGAGGCAAATTAAAGAAAAAGTGCTTTATATTTACTCTTTTATTATACCCGACTCCTTTAGTTCTTCAATAATTGATATAATTTCATTATCGTGGCTGTTATTACCAGCATCTTTTGAGGCTATTAAAAGTTTTAATCTTTAAATCAACTCATTCGGGTCATCCCAATAAATAAAGTCTGTGTTATTGTTATATTGTTTTAAAACAGGCAAACTGCCCCCCTTGCTTTCCTTCAAAAATAGCGGTCGAATTAATTTACAGTATTTCATTCCTTTATCACCCTTAATTTGATTTAATGTATCAAAATCTCTCTTATGAGCACTAGTAAGATTTAAAATATCTTTATACATTAATTTATCCCTTTCAGATACAATTTTTAAATCAGGTTTGCTCTGAAACAACAATTCTTTTAATCTTGAAGTCATTTCAAATTTTTCATCATCCTTTTTGATGAACGGGTGTGAACCAATTCGATTTGAATCTAATATCATAACATTTTTATTTCCAATCATTAACTTTTTATTTTCACAGCGACCTACTATCGCACGTTTCAGATAAATTGAGAAAAAATGTATCTCAATTTATCTGAAACAAGCTATAATCACTGTGACACCAGTGTGCGATGTGCAGTGATACGGTATGCCTCCACCGACGGTAAGTACAGCAGCACAGGTCGTGGGACTCCCCTTTTAAGTTAATAAAAACCTGTGGTAGGGGAGACCGCTCATTCTACATTGGAGAATTTCACTTACTTCTTAATAAACCAGGTAGGTAGTTAAGTTTATAAACTTATAAGTATGTGTGTACAGTCCGAAACCCAAACTAGCCGGGCCGGCGCGCACACTAAATTAGTATGCAGGCCGGCCCAGCCAATCGGGTCCCAGACTGTACCTATAAAGTAAGTACCTAATATAACTATTATAATTATGTGTGTACAGTCCGAAACCCAAACTAGCCGAGCCGGCCCGCACAATAAACCAGTATGCAGGCCGGCCCAGCCAATCGGCTCCCAGACTGTACCTATAAAGTAAGTAATATAACTATTATTTTTTATCGGTCTTACTCCGATCGGTGTAAGTTAATTGTATATCTGTTTTGTGTGGTACAATAAAGAAATTACACAAACCAATAAATACGAGTACAACTGAGTAGGTATGTTGTTTACAAATAAGTCAGATTTACGCGAAGTACTTAAATATGTATATTATATTACTTAAATATTATATAAACCGATGGTACACAATACGTATTGCTTAAGCGAATCAAGTAGGGCTGTAAACATACTCCGCGTTACCACAAAAAAATTAAACACAGTTTAACCTCAAACCCCATTATTGTTTCTAACCCAGTATTGAACGGGAGTTTATTATTTGCGGTAAGGCTCACTATGTCGCTTACTTACCGTCATGCAGTATCAAGTCATCCGTATGTAATTAAACATCGATATTTAATCGCTGTTGTTGAAAGGGTGAGCTAGTAGGTTGAGAAGTATCAGTATCAATACATATGCGTGAACTCATAGAAGCTCTAGCTACCATCATACATCGCAACTGAGCGGACTGCACTTAAAATGATATGTTCGATAGATAGACAGAGATTCACTATCATCGATAGACGCGGGCCGGTATGAAATGACGGTGCGCCGGATCGTAAGCGTTCTTGCGGACGGCAATAAAAAATGAAATACTATTGGGAGGCTGCTAGACAAACAGATCATATTAGATTTTTCTGTAAGCAGGCGGCAAACCAGAGTCTGTGCAGTGACTCAGTAAGATTGGGGCGCGCTAGATCACGAGCGAAGCGTAGTGATCTAGCCGCCCCAATCTTACCCTACTTATATCTATATATATATATATGAGGAATATATATATATATATATATATATATATATATATATATATATATATGTATACATGTTAAATAGTAAACTGGCTTAAACTTGAATTGCAAACGAAATACCAGGCAAAAGCAAACACTGCGGTGAAGACTAGAGGGGGCGAGCGCAGCGAAGCCCCCGAATAGTCTTTGTGTTAGGTTGACATGTAAGAACAATTCTAAACCCTGTCGGTCTGGTTTACTATCTGTTGATAGTTGATCAACTAACGCCTTAGTTTATCAACTAACGCGTTAGTTGATCAACGGTGTTTGACTATCTTGCGATGACATATATATATATAACTACATATCGATTTTCCTACTTGACGTCAGTTAAGACTCTTTCACCAAATAAAACGACCCTTATATTATACGAAATGAATAGATCCACCATTTAAATTCGTAATACCAACGAATAATAAAAATTCCGCACAAAAACCTTAATCCGTTCCTACAAAAAAGTAGGAATGATGATTAAAATCGTGCCGAATTAGACGAGCGCCATCCGTCGAGGTGACTTGAGGCAATGAAGAGATGTTCGTAATCGCCAGGGAATTTCCCGAGGGGCGGTTCAGGAAGATAATAAGACTGTTGACGCTTAGTTAAGGTGCCGCCCGCCCAACGCCCGCCCTGCGTCCGTCCACCTTCGTGTGTCATTTATATCCGCATGTTCGTGCCGTTTTTGCGACTTATGCTTTAATTAACAGAACACGTAGGGAATGTTGCCTATGTCGCATACTCCATTTTTAACTTCAGGCATATAGCTTCATTGGCGATCTCTCCATTATGGCATACAGCTTGCAAGACACACCATCTTTTTAGGTATAATGCCGTCATTGGCATTCCGCATTTGAGGTAACTAGATCAAAAGGGCTAACACAAACTAGAGGATAAATTGTCCAAAATTATGTAAGGATATAGGGTTAGATAAGAATGCGAATAAAAATATAAGATTTCGATTCATATTTTGTTAGTTTATTTATACAGATGCCTAAAATACAATAAAACGATCCCCTAAATCAAGAGCCGACACGACCCTAGCAAAAGTGTCGCAAAAAACTACACTAGACGCGTGAGATGCGTGCGACTGCGTCATCCCATATTCTGATGTATGTATTTACGGGTACTCACCCGTGGGAGGCAGCGCTGCATTTGTGGCTGTAAGAATAAACTAAAATGTAGTATCAGCTGTGAAAGTTGTCTCAGATGTGTCACAATGATGGTTTCGCCACATGAAATCTGTCATTTTCACGCGCTTGATATAGCTGTCAGAGCTGAGGCGGTTTATTATTACAGACCTAGGATCCTGTGACTATTTGTTTAAACATGGCATTCTGTTACATCCTGTATACCTTTTTCCTTTCAGTATGGATGTCAAAGCAGCGTAAACCTACCGCCAATCTACAGGGTGATTGCCTGGGGCATGTGGTGACCACAGGGGAACCCGTCGCCCGTCTCAAACACACTGAATCAACATACTGTGAATCACTTCTCTGATGACTTCTTCCAAAAGCAGAAAGCTGATGCGTTTTTTACTTTGATGCTCATGTACTTAGAAACAAACAACTGTCCTCGATAAAGTAGGTATTCTTGTGTGGAGCCAAGGGCAATGGGAAACCTTTTATGCTCTATAATACACCCTATACGCTCTGACTTAGTTTTCGTACTATGAACCGTAACATATAGTCAAAGTCAAAATCAACATTTCTTTATTACTGTACTAAGCAAACATAATATTTTGCCTCTTCTCTAAATAGGAGTAGTAGGGCTAATAATCTCCGACAGATAGATTTTTAGATCTCTTTTAAAAATAGATTTTGTTTAACTTATACAAATATTGTAATATTAATTATTATACTGCAATATTTGTATAGGTATATATAATTACAAAATTATTAACATCGAGTTCTATATTGAGTTAGATGAACCCCATACAGACCCGTCATTGAACATCGTCACATTGACCATCGTAAGATTGTAACATCCCTTTTTAGACAAAGTCGTGTTTACATGGACACCAATGTCAAAATCTCCAGAGTTCACAGTGGACCCAACTATGATGTGACAAAGAAATTTTCAATAAATAGTTACACATATTTTAGTGTATGTTGACATCAGTATATGTAGTATACGTTAATATTTTTACTCAGGTCAGGAATTTTTGAACTATTAAGAATCTCTACCAAGTACCAAAACCTGGCCTAATAAGGCAACTGGACCTAATTTCACAATCAATCTGACCCCACTGAAAAACGTTTTTCTTGTGGGGTCAGGTAAAGGTCTCTTTTGCATTTCTCTCTTGTTGTGTTAATCATCAGACTTACATTTTACTATGAAAAAAACTCTAATTGCCTAAGTACAGAGCAACTTCACTTTATATTCATGCATTCCGAATCCTTTGGAGCCTCTGTTAGTTGTTAGGTAGAAAGGATTTTTTGTAACCCCTGTCGGTAGCAAACCCTGCATAGTTACTATGGCTTTTATACTAATTGGGCCAATTTAAATAATCTCTGAAACTCGATTTGTATATTCTGCGTATTTGGCGGCGCGGCGCCGGGATACTCGGCATCTCGTTTGTATTCGAGCAGAGTATTATCGTGAAGCATTTGTTTGAAATGTATTAAATCCCTTTGTTTGAATAAAACGGGATATAAGGGTTCTCATATGTAAAGCAACGTTGGAGAAGCCTATCTGTTCTACTGTTAAAAATTTATATATTTTTTTTTATTTAAAAATTTACGATTCGGAAATTCGGTGTCCGTGAAAATAATTTGATCACTCTGATAGTTTCAGCTGTCCCTTTCTGCATTGTGGTGATGACTACATGACTACTTTATTCTTCTTCTGTGACAGAAATCTGAACATAACATGTATGATAATAATGATATTTTAAGGATTAGTTTCATTCCAAATGTGTTTGTCCAAGACTTAAAACATAAGTAGAATAGAAATAATCTGTTTCATAATCAGTGAAATTGACGAAACACTAAGTTTTACTTACGTTCACTGAAATTAAAAGCCTCATTTTATAGGTCTACGTTATTAAAACTGCAGTTTCTAGGTCAGGCGGTTAGTAGCATCCTATGTAAGCTACACCTAACGGGATCCATTTTACTCCTTAGACCAACTTGACAAGAGCGACATAAATTGCAAAATATGTAGCTTACCTTGCCCGATAATGTACATACGACAACACATGATTCAACGCTCCAGTCCGAATTTGACTCACTTCTTTTTCCTCTTTCGCAAACCCCGACGTAAAAAGAGGTATGTGTGTGTGTGGGGCACCCTAGCGCTCAAATGGGTAGACGGATTATAAATAGTTTTTTTTCTTCTTATTGATATAGTATACTTCACTGCAGTTTTAAGTTTTAGGTTATTGTGCCAGTAGTTTTAAAAAATGTAGGTTTCCAAAAAATGCTTTTTACAAAAAAAAAACCGCCGAAAAAACTGAAAAGCACAAACTAATAAACCTTTTGACTTTAATGACTAAGTTCTTAAACTTATGTAAGTATACCTAAGTATATATTTTTGGAATTTTTTGAGTCTTTAATTTATCTTAATAACTACACAGTCAGGTCATAAGTTCTGTCACACAATTTTTGAATTGAGAACGCTGGCCACAAAAAAGTTTATTGAATTCGAATTTCGAATTTTTCATGAAAATAAAAATGTGTACTTTTTAGAATTTTCCTCATTTTTTAAATATGGAGTGGACACTTAAAGAAGACCGTGTCGCAGTTATTGCGTTGCATCGTTGCGGTTACGCGCCAATTCAGATTTTCGACTTACTGAAAAATTTGAATATAACAAAAAGATTCGTTTATCGTACCATAAAACGATACAAAAAAGACTCTAGTGTAGATGACAGGTCAAGAAGTGGTCGCCCTCGCTCTGTTAGGACTCCAGCAGTGATAAAAGCTGTGAAGGCGCGAATTCAAAGAAATCCCATACGTAAGCAGAAACTGTTGGCCCTTCAGATGGGGTTAAGCAGGACCACGGTGAAAAGGGTGTTAAATGAAGACTTAGGGCTTAGGGCATATCGAAAAAAAACAGGACATCGTTTGGACGCTCGTTTAATGGACCTGAGACTGAAGAGATTCCGCGCTTTGTTGAAGCGGTACGCGGGAAAAAAGCATCGGGAAATTCTTTTTTCGGATGAAAAAATTTTCACCGTGGAAGAGAGCTACAACAAACAAAACGATAAGATGTACGCACACAGCAGTGAAGAAGCGAGCAACCGTATTCCGCGTGTCCAACGAGGTCATTTTCCATCCTCGCTCATGGTTTGGTTGGGAGTCTCTTATTGGGGCTTAACTGAGGTACATTTTTGTGAGAAAGGCGTAAAAACGAATGCAGTTGTGTATCAAAATACAGTCCTCAAGAACCTTGTGGAACCTGTTTCTCAAACCATGTTTAATAACAGGCACTGGGTATTCCAACAAGATTCTGAGCCAGCTCATAGAGCGAAAAGCACACAAGACTGGCTGGCGGCGCGTGAAATCGACTTAATCCGGCACGAAGACTGGCCCTCCTCCAGTCCAGATTTGAGTCCGTTAGATTACAAGATATGGCAACACTTGGAGGAAAAGGCCTGCTCAAAGTCTCATCCTGATTTGGAGTCACTCAAGGCATCCTTGATTAAGGCAGCCGCCGATATTGACATGGACCTCGTTCGTGCTGCGATAGACGACTGGCCGCGCAGAATAAAGGCCTGTATTCAAAATCGCGGGGGTCATTTTGAATAAACTTTATTACCATAAGAATCTATGTTTTATTAAGTTCATTTTGCTATATAAATGTTTATATAAATAATAAACATGTCTAAATTATTTCATATTGCACATGTGACAGAACTTATGACCTGACTATGTATGTTCTAAAACTAATGCAAGTATTAACTAAGTAATTTTGAGTCGGTGCCAAACAATCAATGAATAAAGATCACTAAATTACCTTAAATAAAAAAAAATACAAAATCAAATTAACATTACAACGTGCAAGTCCAGCGATAAACATTAACATTCCAAAAAATATACTCGCGCACGACCACTCGCAGTGACGTATGCCCTCAGGTGCAGTGTTGACGGGTCCTACACGGGAAAAGTAACGGTCGGTATTCTGAAAAGTGACGGTTTTCACAAGAAAAGGACGAATTCTATGTTAAATTAAATTATAATCAATTATTTGAAATAGGAGGTACCTGTTTAAGTTATTAAATACTGCATGATAGGGAGAGGTTAGTTTATGCGTATTCATAAATCATCATCAATCAGCCCACTTTCGTATTATCGAATCAATATATTGCATTGCTGGTTCGGAAATCTGAAGCTAAGATTATCAAAATTTATTTACAAATCTATCTCCTTCTAAAGTTTACATAAAATATTTGAAATAGTACCCTGTTTCAGTTATTATTGCAAGCTGGGTTTGGTTAGTTTAGTTCATGCGAATAATCGAATCAAATTATTACATTGCTAAATGGGAAATCTGAAAAGCCACGATTATCATAATTAATGGATAAATGTATCTTCTCTTAAAATTTAAAAAATAAAATGATACAATTCAGTTCTCTTCAGTTCAAAGATTTTTATTAATAAAAGAACAACATCAAATCTGATTAATGTCAACTTGAGAATGTGTTTAATGAATAACATGTGAATTCTGAAAAACGTAATAATCGCCTAACGCCAAAATGTGCAGTGGGCGAAATGCAAAGGCAATAATGTGTCAAAATCCGCTATAGCTAAATGCAAAGTTTAAACGACAAAATGTGCAGGTGACAAAATGAGTCACACTTTATTCGTTCTGACGACTCTGAGACTCATTGAATAACAATTCTCGTGCAATGATAAAAATTATCACAGATAATGTGTTTCTTACTCAGATGAATGAAACTCTTATTTCTTACGCTATTCTTCCGTCAAATCGTTAACAAATATCTTACTTGGGTGTGGCTTTGCATCATGGAAGAAAAGAAATTAATTTATTCAAAAAGGCAAGCCAACCATTGTGTATGGCTTGCATCGTTTTAATTTTAAAACAGATAATAAGAATTATGGAAGAAGTACACTATGGCATTTTGTGAATCGACATGAGTGTGCTGCATCTTACACTTATTATTGGTCAGGATAAAATGCAAGTTCTTCGAGAGGGAGAGGGAGATACATACTGTGAGAAATCCAATAACAAAATGCATCTGGCCTACGAAAACTGCAAAAAGCAAGTATGTGAAAATCGCAACCCGATCAAAGAAATTTTCGAAGACTGTTTCGAAAATACAAAGTGACTAAAATTCTGAGGATCCCGACGACGATTTCGTCAGAGTCTAAGAAAAGAGTTTTTGGATGTAAAGGCAACAATATTCCGCACAGCAGGGGAAGTTGTTTTGCCAAAATTATTAAAAGACGACTTCTTGCTATGGGAAAATGGAACAGATGAAAAGAACCTAGTATTTGGCACTAACCTTGAGGTAAATATATTAAAAAAATGTGCTTGTAAGCAAATGGTATTCGGAGATGGTACGTTTGCGGTGGCTTCACAACCTTTTGAACAATTATTCATGATCCATATCGATTACTACAGTAGAAGCGACGAATCAAAGTAGGGCCCATCATTTATGCATTGCTGCCAAATAAATCAACGAATACCTACGAGAGGCTACTTACATTTCTTCGAGATTTGTTAATTATAACTATTTGTAAATAAGAATGTGATTATGGACGTGCACAAATAAACGCAGTCAATGCAGTATATCCCGCGGGAGAAATCACGGGCTGCTTCTTCCATTATAACTGCGCTATATGGAAAAAAGGGAAAGCTTTACATGTATATGACACCAAAAGCGGCAAAGAACTGTTAAATTAAAATCATACCTGCCGTTAATGCCAGCAAACCTAATTTTGAAAGGATGGACCGAAATTCTTAGTAATACTACAGACAAGGAAACGGCGGCAGTAAAATCATTTGAAAAAATATTTATAAAATATTATGTTTTATGGAAAATGGTTGTTCATTCAATTAAAAGTTGATCTTTAACCTAACCAAAGATACAATCAAAGCTATTCCAGCTATTGTCGCACACACATTAAGGCATCTACACTGAGAACTTCACCGCTTCGCTCGCTTATTCGAAAATTGTGTAGACAATATTATGATTATTCACATTCATTTTTTAAAAATTTAACAAAAAATACCAACTTAGAGTAGCTTTTATTATCATGACTGTCTTTTGTCCATTGCAAATTTTGGCACATTACATTTTTCTACGTTATTAGTAGTTTCTACGCCCTTCTTCTCCCACAGTGGTCCAATGTAGAGAAAAGGCAAAAATGACGTTTGCTAAGTATTTTTTTTTTATTTATTTCCATAATACCAATAATTCAATAATAATTCCAATTATTGATTAATATTCCCAATAAAACAATAATAATTCCAATAAATCATTAAAAATTCCGATAATTCAACAATAATTAAATAATTATTCCAATAATTCTCGCTAGCGGCACTCGGAATAGCGAGTGACTTCTTCCCCTCAGGGGCTTCAGGTAGTCTGGTCTGGTACATACAACTTCAACATTTGTGGAACCTGGGGGTTATGTAGCATCCCTCCCAACACCCTAAACACATAGGTGGCCAGAGCAAGGCCCCTTCTCACTTCCAGCTCATTGTGCCCAACCATGCCAAGCACGAACAGGGTTGAATACATAAGCGGGAAGAAAGGATAGACCCCGTATTGCTTCAAATACTAATACCACAAAAAACGATTTTGAACTTTCTCCAACATAAGGCTATATTTAGCCTCACGTGGATGCCAAATAATTGCACTGCTTTCTAGTACAGTACCCTTGCCTTGACTTGTCTGTCTCAGAATAAACCCTAGTTTCTTAAAAGCTTGCTTGCAGATATCTCCGATGTGGTCACGAAACGTCAGGTCTGTAGTCATCAATACTCCCAAGTCCTTCATCCGGGAATCACGGGTTATCTCTCGTGTACCGGTGTCGACGAGGCTCACGCACGCGGCTGTACGTCATCATCGCACTCTACGACACGTTGAAGTAGAGCTTATTTAAAAGACTCCACTTTACCACGCGATCGATGTAACCCTGCAGCCTCTCGCAATCTGCTTTATCTCTTATTTCCAACAGAAACTTAAGATCATTGGTGAACAGTAAGCAGCTTTCTTAAGTACCGTCGGTAGGTCATTTATCATGATAGTGAACTCCAGAGGCCCCAAGATGCTGCCTTAGCTAACTCCCGAGAGGGTGGAATACGAATCGGAAGTGAATCCTGCGTATTCCACATACTGTCGCTGATCTTCAATCAGAATAACTTCATCATCTGCGGGGTGAATCCTACACTACTTACCTTCGCAGGAATGTCGTCGTTAGCAAACGTGTCGCACACTTTTCTGAAGACGAAGTATGCTACGTGGACCAGGCCGAGCGCGTCGAGCACCGGTGTCACATGCGACATGAAAGACAGTAATGTCAAGACAGTAATATGTAAATATCTACAGTAATAAAGACATTTGATTTGATTTGGACCGCCACAGTGTCATGGATAAAACAGACTGACAGACTGACAGACATTTCAAACTTACACCACCTCTCTTTTTTTCGACGGGGATTAAAAACATCGCAAAAACCTTTAGGGGCCGTACCACAAAAATATAAACTTCTGTTCAACATTTGTTTAAAAAAATATATGTATAGAATTTGACGTTGCTTTTGAGGTTAAACGCTGTTTAATATTTTTTGTGGCAACACGGTTAGGGTCTTATTACAAAAAAACTTCTGTTCAACACTTGTTTAAAGACAAAAATATAAGGGATTTGACATTTGTTTTGAGGTTAAACTTTATTCACTATTTTTTGTAGTTACAGTCTTTAGGGTTCCGTACCATAAGGTTGCCAAACGGGACCCTATTACTAAGCCCCCGCTGTCCGTCTGTCCGTCCATCTGTCCGTCTGTCACCGGGCTCTACCGGATCAACCGAAATAGGTAGAGAGCTGGAATTTTCAGAAAGGGTGTATTTCTAGTGCCGCTATAACAACAAATAATTAAAATATGGGTTTTTAAGAATTTAAAGTAGTACCCATACAAGAGATTACTTGTATAGCCATTTTCTTAGCTATGTTGTTTGTTTATCGGTGAACTGAACTGGACTCTCCCGATCTTATCGGAAAAGATCTTTAATTACGGGGTATAGAGTTTTGTGCTTAGTTATTCGTCATTATACGATTAATAATTTCTCATTCGAATTATAAGAAATATTATTAAGTTTTATCATATTGCATTTTATTTCTGTAAATAATTTACTCAATTTCTATCCACTTCCGGTTTCAATCAGCAAAGAGCTTCGTTAACCTGAGTACATAGTTCAATACATACATTACATACTGCATACACAAAACTCTTTTTCAATGTTTCGATGTACGGTCTTGATGATATTATTATTATTATTTGATATGTTATTATGAAAAATTAAAAAGGTATACTCGTTCAAAATACTGTCGTTTTACGTTTTTCCGTGTGCAATGGTATAGGAGTTTCGTTTATCTGAGGCATGGAACCCTTCGTGTGCGGGTCCGAAGTCCTACTCGCACTTGACCGGTTTTATCAGGTACCTGTACAATACAGCTGATACAAATTTCAAAAGTTAAGCTCGATTAGAACGCGACTGTACCAGGCGATCGCCAGAAAAGCCAGAGGCCAAACCAGGCGCGAACATTTTTATTGCATTTTAAAACAGGCAGCGCGGCCCATCCGCTCGTTCACTGCATCTGTTAGACAATTTACGCATTTAATAATGGTACGACGCGCCTTTGAATCGGTCGCTTACAAATTAACAGCGCGCCTAAATTAAAGGCAAAAAACTTTTCAGGCAATTCAGTGGAACTGTCCGTGACCGTCCGTTTCATTTCGTTTTAAGACCCGCTTTATACAAAGTCTAGCTTCAGGGACTGGCCTCGGGATGGTTTGGAGAAAATTACAAACGTCCAAAATCGGCTTCGTTAAAAACGACCCTTGTCTCTGAAAGCTCGTTAATTTGGAAAAAAAATTGTGCGTAACCCTGTCCGAGACTTGTTTGTTCAGATAAAATCACAATTTCGGCAAAGGACAACAATACCTTCGACATAAGGGCAATTTTCCGATATAATTAATTTTTCGATGTTCCCTTTCAGAGGACGAGTTTTCATCAAACGCGAGCATGTGCGATCATTTTATTATAATATTTCTGAAGGCTGGAATCCATCTACATACTAAATGTTCTAGGACGTAGTATAAGTGGTTAACTTATTAACGGTTGTCGCTAATTAGCCAATTAAAAAATCAAGGGTACCAAACTAAGAAACCCATTTTGAGGTTATTGTGTTACTAACTTAATTCAGTTATTCCCATCAAAAAATATGACAGGTTTACTGAAATATCCATAAAAAAAACATAATGCACTTCATTTGTCCTTTACGGCGTAGTATGATCAAATTCCCTTCGCCGTTAGGTTGGCTGTCCTGTAAAACTATCAAAGTATCATCCGTTTTCCTGTCAGTCGGAACGTAAAAAAATACATTATAGTTTTTTAATTTTGTAATCGGAAACAACCAGCCCCACAAACGGTGAATAAGTGACGTTACGCGGGGTGTTATTTTAAAATTATAAAAAAATAAGACATCCATTACTCGAAATATTTAATACAGGTTCAAAATAGCGCACTTTAAGTTCTAATAAATCTCCATTCATTACCACTAGTTACAGTTGGTTCGATTACCCATCCGTAATCACTAATCATCAGTAGTAAATCACCCATTTAATATATCCGCTTCGGTACAAGTAGGTACTTCGGTCTCTCTGTTTGGGACAGCCTCGACTTTCATACTTTTGTCAAACCGACCATTCATCAGGGACAAATATCACGATAATTTAATACTGTCACAGATTAATCCCCTCGTTCGGTGTACGAGTAGTTGCCCACTCTGTAGGCGAAAGGAGTGAGTAATGTGTTTGTTTGTGCACGACCACACACGGCTGAAATAAATCCATGTCATCGGCCGCATTACTTCGTGCTAGGCCTCTCCAATGTCCTGTTTACCTCTGTGGCGCTGCGGTTGTGGCTCTGCCCACAAGAGCAAGAGGTCCCGGGTGCGATCCCCGGCTGGGGATAAAAAAAAAAGCCAGGTCTTGGATGTTTACAAGTGTGTGACGTCGCCGTTTCTGGTTCCCACGACACAGGGTATCCTAGTGTGGTGCCAGAAGCAATATATGTGCCTGTGTGTAAATGTTTTTATGTTTGTGTACCGTACAGGCACAGGAATGTCGATTACGACACATGCATCCTTATTTTCGTATTCGTTCAAGATGTATTATTGACCGATTGGACGAAGCGTCCCTGTTTCAGGATTGGGTAAAAATGCTTTCCTATGTCCGAATGAGTGTTCGGATGTTATCCTCTATAGGCCGTATTTCTTAACTGATTCTCGTAAACTTTTGTGAGCAGGTTCGTTTTTTTTATCGATTCAGTTTGGATTTTATTCAATATGGCGGAGATGCGGGGTGCAGGGGTACAGTCCAAACAGCTTGACGGATTTCAACAAATTAGGTGTCGTTGGCTTTGTAGAAAGTGAGAGTAACAGACTATAACTTTAGTGTAAAATCTGTTGGGTTTAAGACCGCACAACGTAGTTTACAAAGTTTGTAATGTATAATTTTCAGGCGTGAAATAACGCCTCCGCGATACACAATTTAATCCATTCCTCGTCAACTTGTTGATGTTGGTATCTTAAATTAATCTTATAATCTATGGTCACTTCAGCTTCCAGTTATTTTATACCCAGCTAAGGAAAAAAAAAGTATTTTAAGTTACTGCTGTAATGGTACACGAGAGTCAGTACATTTGATACTTCATTTTGCGTGACAGAGGGCTAGCCCATCGCCGCGCTGTTTTGAATACGACGTTATGTTCATATAACGTTTGGGGTTTTGAGTAGCTCAAGGTAAGTTAGCAAAAAACAATGAGCCGAGAGCGTGGGATGGTTCGCGGAAGGTTACAGGTCAGGTTTTTTTGTCGCATTCCTGCGAAATGTGTAGGGATCAGAGCCGATTTGGCTGCGCGCTGAATAAATTATGAATAACTAAATAATGGAAGGTTATTATGGAACGATACGGAGAAAGCTATTATGTTGACTGCAAATATACAATTGCGTTTGTTTGGTACGATTTGGCGAGTTTGACATCACGAGTCTAAATATCATTCCAGTGATCTTTGTCTAGCGCGCTAGCGGTCGGGAAGGCTTAAATTAATCGCAACAAGCTTTTATGGTCAGCGATCAACAGATTTTGTGTATCGGCAATACCGAATGACTTGAGTGATAACCTACGGTTGATCATAGTGAATATGCGTACACACAATTTGTAGAACGGCGGATCTGCATGGCATGGTTGAAATTAGACCCTGTGTAGTTAGTGATAAGAAGCTTCGCTTGGGCAGCGCGTGTTCGCAAAGGACGCAATTTTTTTTCAGACATGTGGGGTCTATAAATACGATTGCGGGGAAGGGAATTCATTCAGTCTCGGCGTTAAGCTACTGTGACAGTCGTCTTTCAGCAGTTCTAAACAGTTTTGGTCTGCCATGTTACGCGTCAGAACTGGACGAATTGTGATTGCGAGTTTCAGTGGATTTTCGTGAGTGTCTGAAGCGCCGAGGTATACCTCGGTTCCTATCCTTTAAATCAACCTACCCCAAATTCCAAAACTATCCTTGGGTCGTTAGATAAGAACTTGTAGGTAACTGATCTGAGTCTGAGTCTGGGCTTGGAGCGACCCTAAATTCCTTTTCCTTCACCATAGGGTTCCTGGATTGGCTCTTAGGATATTCGCGGGCTAATCCTCTCCTCATTCCTTTCGAGTAGCGAGTTTTGAAATTCCCACACACACAGTCATTAAACATACAAGCACATTCAAATCAAACTCAACCATTTTCGAGTGGTGTCGATAATGGACGTGGTATAACACTAGGATTTTAGACTAGGCTAGACAGGAGTTTAGTTGCGGCTAAACCTAGGTTGGCAGGGCATAGGGAGACTGTTTGATCGATGAGGTTCCGCGGATGGAAATAACAAATTCAGAACAAAGTTAAACCGGTGTCAACACAGATAACCTATCCTGTTGATATTTTGACATTTGAGTGTTGTCGAGAACGCGCGAAGAGATCAAATTACAGTCTAAAGTTCATTGTTTAGGACCGGGTAGATTATTTTGCCTTGCCTTGGATCAGTTTGGATTCAAGTTGCATCTTTAAATTAAATGTATATTTCGCTGGAGGTCTAATGCGAAGGCTGAGTCAAATATATATGATTAGGCTCGGCCGAGGTCGTGCTGAGGTCAGTGAAATTCATAGATCGGTATTTACCGAACTATGCACTTCGCTATGGTGAGGGTTAGATCTCCTAAAGCGCTAATGACAACGTTTCGATAACATCCAGCTCAAATTGCGCAGAGTTGAAGGTTTCAAAACGTTACGGACCTTTTGAGGTAACCGCTAGTTCAAACCCATTTCGGAAATGATCAAATCGCAATTGTGTAAACCGGTCTATTCGGATCGTTATTGCCGTGAACTAATTATATAATTGGAACCACCTCAAGCCGCTACTAGCGAGCACATGAAATATCATTGAGTACTCACGTCGTAAAACTACGACGGATATCTATACGATATCCCAAACAAATATTATAAATTGTGGTCGACCACTAAAAGAAGTTCCAAGCGCCCATATATACAAAAAAACAAATGGTACTATCACACAAAATACAACAACGATCGATCTGGCGCAATACACCGCTAACTGATGCGAAATACCGGCTTGCGGACATATATGCTTTCTCTGTCTAACTTGAAACACTAACTTCCTGAATCAACCTTCCGTTCGACTATTGTACGCCTAACGAACTTATCAACGAACGAGAAATTCAGACTTATCATTCTTAACTTACAAATTTTACAGCTGAATCGGGACATCTCTTTTGGGGTAGGTAGAATAGACGATCATAGCTACTGATAGCGGTGGCTCGACCTTAGCCTTTAATGCCGTTACAGATTTACTGGTGCCGAGACCGAAGGATATCATAGATAGTCTGATATCTAGATATTCTATAAGAATCAAGGTCTAACGCGTTACTTTTAAAAATAACACAACGTAGAAACGATTTTAAACAGTTCAGTTTTGTAAGTAAGAAATAAGCAACAACAAAAAATAAAAGGGGAATTGTTTTCACAATTCTTCGAACGAGCCGACGGTTTAGTGTTCAGGAAATAATGGGCCGGCCTAGGCGGGTTGTACAAGACGACTCACTTTCGCAGATAAGTGTTTTAAATAATGAGATGGCGTCAGGACAGGTGACTCAATTGTTATCTGAAATAGTGAATAGATTAGACAGTTTGGAACGGGGTTCAAGTACAAGTAATACTTCGGACAGACAGACTGACAGACAGGAACTAGAGACGTTTGAACAATCGGTAGAAAAACGTCAATCATGCATTGTGAAAATGACACAGAAGTTGCCGACATTCGATGGGCGGAGTTCGGAAAATCCGATGATTTTCTTAAGAGATTTAAAGGCTTATATTAAAGTCTCGGGAGATAGTTTTAGGGCTTTGATATGGGCAACGGATAGTTTGGTAGGAATTGCAAAAGTTCGAATGAGCATATACAGAGACTCATGGCGAACTTATTCGGATTTTGAAAAAGATTTCAGAGAGGTATTCTGGGGTGATAATGAACAGGAATTAATTAAACAAAGATTCCTACCTGCGAAGTTCGATTCCAAGAAAGGTCAAAGTATGGAAGAATTCTTTGCCTCTCAATTGAATAGCATATATGAGTTAACGATACCGTTTACTGATACGGAGAAAATCAACACGATTTTCAGACAGTTGCCGCGTGATATTCAGGTAGCGTTTTTTGCTAGAAAGGAACCAATGACTATACGAGATGCGGTCAAGTTCCTTCGGCATTTAGAACGGAATGTCGATGGGGAATTAAGTGCGTTGCAGAGTTCGGAGACAATGAATACGAACGACGTAAGACGGAATAGCTACATGCGTGGGCCATATCGTGCTATGCGGGTAAATACGATACGATATAACGCGGTGAGTCGTAGGAATAATTATAACGCGGGAACAAAGGCACGAAACGAATTTGGGACGCGCGCTCGCGGTTATTTTCGCGGTAGAGGTAGACAGCCTCAGGCTAGTTTCAAGGCAATAGAGTTCCAAAGGGGTAATGATAGTTCAGATAATACAGAGGCAGGGCAAAGTTCAAGTGACAGGAATAATGCGATAAATCAGTATTCAAAAAACTAATGGCTTTGCGCGGGTCGTTCGCTTTCAGATATTTATTACGGTTTGGATGGACAGCCGATCGAATTGAAAAAAAGCATAGACTGTATGATCTGTGTAATTTGGATTCGAACGTGGGTGTGAATGAATATATTCAATTATTAGCGCATAAAGCGCATGGATATGCCGTGTGTTTAGATGAAAAATCGAGATCGAATTGTATAGGCCGCAATGACAGGCGTTTACATACGATATTCAGAGACGACGATTCGACTGAGTGTGGGCGCGATTTATGTAGTACCTTGACTTTACCTGAGATAGATGTGCATATTGGGAATATTGTTGTAAGGAGTTTGATTGATTCGGGGAGCGAAATCAGTGTAATAAGTCGGAAAGTGTACGATGAAGTATGCATGCAATTGGGAAAACCGACAGAAATACCGATCCCAAGTTTGAGAATCACAGGTGCGTTTGGAGTCAGTAAGGAAAAGGTTGATAAGTTAGTTACGTTACCATTAACAATAGGTGAATGCGTTATCGATACTCCAATGCTAGTATTAACAAGGGTGCCTAAAGATTTAATTTTAGGGTTTGATTTTATACAACAGACGCGAGCCAGTTTAATGTGTGAGGGAAATAAGAGGCTAATTATACGAAGCGCCGGGCGGATGTGTGAAATGCCATTAGGTACTGGCCCTAATCAGGATTCTTGCTGTTGTACAATGGGAGTACAGAACCAAGATACCAGTAGAAATATGATAGAGGAATATGTGAATAATTCATCAATACCTGTTGAACACAAAACAAAGTTATTACCGGTGTTAAATAAACATGCAGAGTTGTTTAGCGATAGGGTAGGTCGGACAAATAAATATATACATGAGATAAAAATGAGAGGTGAAACGCCTTTCGTAAAACGAAGCTATCCCATACCGTTCGCTTATCGCGATAAAGTAACAAAACGTTTGAAAGAAATGGAACAGATAGGTATTATTAGCAGGCAGTCTACGGATTTCAGCAGTCCATTGACTTGTGCACTAAAGAAGTCAGGGGAGGTCCGTATACTGCTAGATGCGCGACAATTAAACACGGGAATGGTTGGGGAAGTTGAAACTACACCTTAAATGAGTGAGATATTGCAATCGGGTCGCCGGATAAATTACATAGGGGTTATTGATATCAAAGATGCGTATTTTTCTATACCATTATCAGACGAATCTAAACGATACACGGGTTTTGTATATCAAGGCAGAAGTTATGTTTACAACGTTCTACCTCAGGGGTTGAAAACCAGTGTGGGTTCATTTTCGAGGGCGATGGACTTAATCTTAGGGCCAGAGGTTATGTCATATTGTTTAAATTTTGTTGACGATTTGGCGATTTTAACTGAGGGTGACTTCGATTAGCATTTGTCTCAAGTGGACACGGTTCTGAGTAAATTGAAAGACGCGGGCTTCACATGCAAACTAAAAAAAATGCGAGTTCGCACAAAAAAAGGTCAAGTTATTGGGGCATATTTTGTCTACACAAGGTTTGCAAATGGACCAGGACAAAATTGAAACATTTAAATTATATCCGTCACCCAGAACTGTCAGGCAATTGGGGGCGTTTTTGGGGTTCATAAATTACTTTAGGAGGTTTAAAAAAATTTTTGGAACGTTAACACAGCCCTTATACAATTTATTACGGTCTGGAGTCAAGTTCGTCTGGAGTGCGCAGGTGCAGAGTGCGTTTGACGAGATAAAAAAACAATTCTCAGAAAGTATAATATTGAGTCAGCCATTGGCGGGAAAAACGTAGTATGTCCAATGTGAAGCCAGCGCTATAGGAATTGGGGGCTATGTTTATCAATTAGATGATTTGGGCCAGGAACGAATTATAGGGTTTTGTTCGCAGGCATTTAAGGGAGCTCAAACTAGATGGTCTGTCAGCGAACAGGAAATGTATGCAGTTATATACACTTTAAAGCAATTTGAGATATATTTGCGGGGAGAGAAAGTTATTATTAGAACTGATCATAAAAGTTTGACGTTCATTAAGTCGTGGACTTTATTGGGGACACGCGTAACTAGGTGGGTTATGTTTTTAGAGCAATTCGATTACGACATAGAATTTGTGCGAGGGACTGATAATCAAATTGCCGACACGCTAAGCAGGCAAATAGCGGGACCTGGAGGTATGAACAGTATAAATGTTCAGCCGGGGATATTCTGGTTTCAGGCATCGAATACCGCAAGTGTTATTTCGAGTTTACGGGACATTGCGAGATTACAAAGCGAAGATGAGCGGTTTAATCGAATTAGCGGTTGTATCAGACGTAGGGTGGTAGATAGGGGAACGAGAGGGTTTGAAAATTACAAGCTAGTAGGTGATACGTTATATTTTCACGTGCCGAAGCGGAACGTACAGTTGCTAGTAATTCCGAAATCACTACAGGAGGAACTAATTTTACACATACATGAAGAAATAGGTCACTACGGCAGATATAAAATATTAGCACTGATGAAGGACAGATATTATTTTCTTCATATGAGTAGGGTGATTAGCACGGTGATAAGAAGTTGTGATATATGTCAAAAGGTCAAACCAAGTACTTACAATACCGTTGGTCCTTGTACACCGGTGTTGGCGGAAAAGTTGGGTGAGAAAGTTTTCCCGGACCTTTATGGGCCATTCCCCGTAGGTAAATTCGGATATCAATATACATAGTCGGTCCATAAGTTCTGTCACAAATATTTTGCCGCATAGTAAATAATACCAAGTTTTATTTTATTTAATACTATATATGGTTTGATAGCTCATTAAACACTGATAAATTAGAACGATTATTGGATTTAAATGCTTAAAGCCATATTACACAAATGCTAGTTTCTTCAGAGATTTTGCACTTTTTTACCCAATCAAAAATACGGACGTGATTCACTTTATCTTTTTTCCATGACTCTTAAAACCTTTCAAACTTACGTGAGATTTTAGTCAGAACCCTCCCTGAACCCGTTACCTTCATTTTGAAGCATAAGATAACTAAGTCTGGGTTAAACTAATTTTCATATTCACATTTTACGTAGTGTACTTGTTGCCCACAAGATCATTTTTATACGTTTTTCTGAAAACGTAAAAAGTACGTAAAGTTCTCTTTGGGAGCAGTTGGAACTGAAAGCTAACAGAAAATCAAATGCTAGTTGTTAAGCATGGCCTAAAATCGAGGTTTCAGAATAAATAAAAAAAACCTTGTTGGTTATCTGGAACACTGTTTTTATATAAAATTTGTGGTAAGTGGTATTTTTGTCAGTTGCGGCGTGTTTTGGTTTCGCGATTGTCTCAAGTTATAAGGTTTTTTTTTCATATTGCGATAATCGTACAAAATGTATTGTATTGCAATTTGATTCGTATAAAATAAGCTTTTTAATCATGTATAATACGAATAAGAAAAAGTTTATTGCTGAGTTTTATCTATCAAAAACCTTGTGACAGAACTTAAGGACCGACTAAGTATATATGTGATTCAAGACGTGTACAGTAAAGTAATTAAATTGTATCCAATGCGAAAAGCGACAGGTAGGAGCGTGCTCGCTTGTACAAAGAGATTTCATAGGGAAATACCTATCGAAACTATAATTACGGACTCAGGACCACAGTTCATATCGAAAGTTTGGGAATTTGGTCTCAAACAGCTAGGGATTCGGGTCACTCATACGTCGTTGTTTTGTCCAAATTCTAATAGCGTAGAAAGAGTGAATCGCGAGCTAGGTCGACTAATTAGAACTTATTGCGGCGGAAGTAATCGTAGTTGGGTCGACGTTTTACCGGAAATTCAAAATTGCTACAATAATATCGAACACACAAGCACAGGCTTTGCGCCTAACGAGTTGGCGTTTGGTAGGCGGGAACCGTTAACTATTGACAAGGAATTAGGCGATGAATGGTTATTAGGTCATAGTGCGCGAGATACGGAACAGGTGCGGAATGTAGCGATAGAAAACTCGAAAAGTTCTAGTGAACGACGTAAGCGACAGGCAGACAAACGGCTTAAGTTAGAAGTCTATCGTATAGGTGATTATGTGAAACTTAAGACTTTTGTGCGTTCAAATAAAGAACATAAAATCATGCGGAAATTTTCATTGTTGTATAAAGGGCCTTATGTTATTTCGGCAGTGGTATATCCGAACTGTTATACTTTAGTAGATCCGGTTTCAAATGAGATATTGGGTAACTACAATACTATAAATATAGCCAGGTATTATGTGAGGACGAATAAAGGCGTAGATAAATAAGATAGTGTATAAAAGTTATATAATTAAGCTGTAAGCTGTAAATTTGAGTAACTACTTTGTAAATTTAAGGATCTTGCATGGTTTAGAAAGGAACAAAAAAAATAAAAAATAAATAAAATGTATATATATAGTAATACGAATTAGGATAAGTTGCGGGTAAGCGAGGTTGTATAGTTAGATAGATAAATAAGATAAGACAGGAGAGAGCTCAATCGAGTTGTGTAAATATTATATACATAATTGACAGATTCATCGGTCTGTGTACATGATTTGAGATGTCCGTACATATAGAGTAGATATGGACAAAGCATGGGTAGCATAGTGGTAATGAGATCCTTGCGCCATGTTTAACTGAGATAAACAGTTTCTCAAGGTCTGGGAGGGGGCTGTAATGGTACACGAGAGTCAGTATATTTGATACTTCATTTTGCGTGACAGAGGGCTAGCCCATCTCCGCGCTGTTTTGAATACGAGAGTCGGTTCATATAACGTTTGGGGTTTTGAGTAGCTCAGGGTAAGGTTATTATGGAACGATACGGAGAAAGCTATTATGTTGACTGAAAATATACAATTGCGTTTGTTTGGTACGATTTGGCGAGTTTGACATCACGAGTCTGAATATCATTCTTGTGATCTTTGTCTAGCGCGCTAGCGGTCGGGAAGGCTTAAATTAATCGCAACAAGCTTTTATGGTCAGCGATCAACAGATTTTGTGTATCGGCAATACCGAATGACTTGAGTGATAACCTACGATTGATCATAGTGAATATGCGTACACACAATTTGTAGAACGGCGGATCTGCATGGCATGGTTGAAATTAGACCCTGTGTAGTTAGTGATAAGAAGCTTCGCTTAGGCAGCGCGTGTTCGCAAAGGACGCCATTTTTTTCAGACATGTGGGGTCTATAAATACGATTGCGGGGGAAGGGAATTCATTCAGTCTCGGCGTTAAGCTACTGTGACAGTCGTCTTTCAGCAGTTCTAAACAGTTTTGGTCTGCCGTGTTACGCGTCAGAACTGGACGAATTGTGATTGCGAGTTTCAGTGGATTTTCGTGAGTGTCTGAAGCGCCGAGGTATACCTCGGTTCCTATCCTTTAAATCAACCTACCCCAAATTCCAAAACTATCCTTGGGTCGTTAGATAAGAACTTGTAGGTAACTGATCTGAGTCTGAGTCTGGGCTTGGAGCGACCCTAAATTCCTTTTCCTTCACCATAGGGTTCCTGGATTGGCTCTTAGGATATTCGCGGGCTAATCCTCTCCTCATTCCTTTCGAGTAGCGAGTTTTGAAATTCCCACACACACAGTCATTAAACATACAAGCACATTCAAATCAAACTCAACCATTTTCGAGTGGTGTCGATAATGGACGTGGTATAACACTAGGATTTTAGACTAGGCTAGACAGGAGTTTAGTTGCGGCTAAACCTAGGTTGGCAGGGCATAGGGAGACTGTTTGATCGATGAGGTTCCGCGGATGGAAATAACAAATTCAGAACAAAGTTAAACCGGTGTCAACACAGATAACCTATCCTGTTGATATTTTGACATTTGAGTGTTGTCGAGAACGCGCGAAGAGATCAAATTACAGTCTAAAGTTCATTGTTTAGGACCGGGTAGATTATTTTGCCTTGCCTTGGATCAGTTTGGATTCAAGTTGCATCTTTAAATTAAATGTAAATTTCGCTGGAGGTCAAATGTGTAGGCTGAGTCAAATATATATGATTAGGCTCGGCCGAGGTCGTGCTGAGGTCAGTGAAATTCATAGATCGGTATTTACCGAACTATGCACTTCGCTATGGTGAGGGTTAGATCTCCTAAAGCGCTAGTGACAACGTTTCGATAACATCCAGCTCAAATTGCGCAGAGTTGGAGGTTTCAAAACGTTACGGACCTTTTGAGGTAACCGCTAGTTCAAACCCATTTCGGAAATGATCAAATCGCAATTGTGTAAACCGGTCTATTCGGATCGTTATTGCCGTGAACTAATTATATAATTGGAACCACCACAAGCCGCTACTAGCGAGCACATGAAATATCATTGAGTACTCACGTCGTGAAACTACGACGGATATCTATACGATATCCCAAACAAATATTATAAATTGTGGTCGACCACTAAAAGAAGTTCCAAGCGCCCATATATACAAAAAAAACAAATGGTACCATCACACAAAATACAACAACGATCGATCTGGCGCAATACACCGCTAACTGATGCGAAATACCGGCTTGCGGACATATATGCTTTCTCTGTCTAACTTGAAACACTAACTTCCTGAACTAACCTTCCGTTCGACTATTGTACGCCTAACGAACTTATCAACGAACGAGAAATTCAGACTTATCATTCTTAACTTACAAATTTTACAGCTGAATCGGGACATCTCTTTTGGGGTAGGTAGAATAGACGATCATAGCTACTGATAGCGGTGGCTGGACCTTAGCCTTTAATGCCGTTACACTGGTGCGGCTACTTTCATACTCCATGTACCATCAACAGCAAATGGGAGACCCACTGTAAGGTTTCTTTTCCCATGCAGCCCAACACTTAAAAGTCATAAAACAAATTGTTTTTGAAATTCGACAAAAATTTTAACAAAAGCAAGGGTTTACTGCCACAAGGGTTTTTTTTAAAAGGGGTCTACACAGCTGCCACTGATAGTACCTAACCAGGTGCATTCATAAGATTGTTTGTTTGTGTTTATATCACAGAGTATAATTTGATACTGTTCGTAAATCACTCAAAAAATGACGGCCAAACGCGTAGCAGCAACAACAACAGATATAGGTACACATTTTCGGAACGCCGTTTGCCATCCTGGGTGGCACAGGCCTAGACTTAACTTATGCTGTGCTCAGCCACGAATTTTCCCGTGAGGAAGGCAGAGGCACGGATTTCTTTTCTTCCTACCCAGCCGGGATTCCAACCCGGGACCTCCAGCTTGCATGCAAGCCTCGACTCCAACACCACAGAGGTTGAAAATGTCGAAATGCAATCAAAGTGATGCTAAATAAGTAAGTATTACGAGTAATACCTACCCAGACGAGTTCGTTAAAGGCAAATAACAGGTTGTACGGTAAAGCATTTATTCCTTCATCGAAGGGGAGAGGCTAATCTTGAATACAGGGGTATATTATTCCCTTCAACTTTACCATCCTTTAAAATAACTCTAAATTACGTATAGTGTGAGCAGCAATATTCTTGGTTGATTGTAGTTAAACTCTTGTAGTTTCGACATAATTCCGACACCGAAAAAATAGTTTTAAAAACTGCACACGTCTTATATTTGTTTTCCATAGAATAAAAGAGTTATAATACTCATACATAACATACGTGAGCTAATTATATTATTAGTAATAGAGTATTTATGTATGAAAGAAGAGTACCGTTCTAATAGGTTTCACGCTTGCTTCTCTCACAGGAGATGCAGGTTTGAAACCTAACCATGTACCAATGAGATAATTAACTTATCTTAAGTACATTATCGGACGTTCAGTGTTTCGAAAGTAGGTCCCGGCTTCTATCGCTACGTGACAGTGGTCGTAAAACCTACGTGGAGTACGGCTTAGTGTTACTCGTGGTCGTGTATAAGCCTGTGTCCCTCGGTGGGGAAATTAGTGGGCTACATTTGTTATTATATTATAGCATTAATAGTACGTAGGTATGTTGTTTTTTTTTTAATATTATGGCTGAAATATTAAAAACAGACTTCCTTTACACCCTCTACATATGTCATTGAACCTCATGTCTAGCAAGTTCAAAACAACTTATAATTAGACTTTAAATGGACAAACTTAATATCACAGAAGTCCAGACTACCTTTAAAATACATGGAACTAAATTGGTTTAGGGAGATATAACAACTAGTTACAATTTGAAACCAACTTAGTTCAAATTGTAGGCAAAGAAACATTCTGCCAAGTCGGACATTATCTATAAATATTGCACTTGTATACAGAGACAAACAAGGCATTTTAAATATAGAATCCGCTTTTTCATTAGCTGCTGAAAAAATGAGGCAGTGATACCATTGTAAAATACATAATTGGACTCATTAGTATATTTTTAACCGTAAATATAAGACTCGTATCACTAAAAGCCGTATCCATTCTAAAGACAAGAATGTTATATAACTTAAATTGTATCAATTGGTTTTCACGTATTGGCCACATGGCCTGAATGACTGGGACTTTGCCAAGGGCAACTACGCAGTCCTGAACGAACTCATGTGTGGCGTATCCTGGGACAATGTTCTCGATGCTACTGATGAAGAGACGGCAGTCGGTTGTCGTTTGAGGATACGAACCTAACCAGAACCTAACAGAAAACAACCAGAATAAAATTTAGAAATGACAATTTATTTGGGCTATTTACAATGAATTAATTTAAAAAAATGAGAGGAAGATGAAGATGAATGAGGTGAAACAGGTTTTATAAAATACAGATGTCTGTAGAAAGAAGGAAGCGGAGAACACGAAGAGGAGTAGACCAGTGGGGTGATGACCAGGTGGCGGGCGTATTTGTAGTTGTAGATGTTGTTGAAATCGTCGTTGTAGGAACGGTAGCGGCGTACTTGTAGCTACGGCTCGCTGGATCCCGTTGTAGAAATCGTCGTTGTAGGAACGGTAGCGGCGTACTTGTAGCTACGGCTCACTGGATCCCGTTGTAGAAATCGTCGTTGTAGGAACGGTAGCGGCGTAGGCACAGCTCGCAGAATCCCGTTGTAGATGGAGTATTTGAAGATTTGAAGGAGTTTGAAGGCTCGCAGGATCCCGGGGTAGTGCGACCCCGGGATAAGGCCTTTAAATGGTACTTCTTGTTCAGAAGCTGACGTGAGACTCTCCAGAATTGAAGAAATGTTCCGCTTTTATACCCTTTTTGGAGAGTTCTAAAAATTATTTAAATTAAACGTAATTTTTGTGAGTGGCCAAGAGAGAAAGAGTATTTTTGTAAAAGTATTGACGCAAACATATCAGACCGCTCACTAGTTTGAATGGGCATTGCCATGACAACCAGATAAACAAAGACGTCAACAAATGTCAAAGTTTCTTTTCAGGCTCGTAATTCGGTAAACAATACGAAAAAAACATGAAGTAAATGAAGTAACAATGTATATAAAAAAGTAGCGCACCAGCGCGCACGAAGCCCGAGATTGCAGAGTTTCGGAGAAAGCCAAAAACAAGGTCACCAAAGGTAAACCCCTTCCCTATCGATTTAGAAATGCTGATAGCATGAAAATGCAGAGCGAACATGATTTATTAATGTGTACTTATGGTTTAAAACGTTACAGGGTCCTATGGAAATAAAAGTGATGACCAATATCAGACTGTACAGCCTGAATGCATGACAGAGCAAGGTACCCTGAAGGACAAACAAAAAAAGTCTGATGGTGGAGCTGGAGCTAAGGGATAGGAAGCCAGAATAGCATGTAAGTAGCATAACACTACACGGTAAGGGTAGTCCACCCTGGACGAATGTGCCTAACGGAAGCGACTGATTAAAATAAAAAAGTCTGTTTCCTAATTCTTAATGGTTTCTTTCATTATTCCTTAAAAAAATAACCGTGTGATCCATGGTTAATACATTCATTAAGCAAGGATGAAACGAAAAGCGATTGAAAAATATTTGATTGATGGTTTTGTGACGAAAAGCGGGTAATTCCGATATTCATATACGTTATTGCATATTTTGACATATGAATGTTACAATACAAACGAACGCTGTCAGGGAGGAGTTGTTCACGTCCGAAAGAAATAGTCGCTTCCTACAGCCCATTTTGAATTAGAATTTTGAATACTTTTTCACTCTGGTAATTATTTCTGCTTACGACCAAATCTTAATCTTTCAAATACACTTGACACTGGAAAAATTAACCTCAAAAGACGTTATCACACCAACTTAAAAGAAGAAAAAGATAAAGATTGCTCTTCCAAAATGATAATCACTTTTATGATAAGTCCGCTCTCAAATTTTGACTATTTTGGCTTATTTTTGGTTCTGATTCCTGGTTTATACCTAACGTTTCACTGTTGTTCACCTGGACTTCGTTATTTGGTTAAATGCTTACCTCAGCATTGTCATAATGGATACCGATCCAAAACCCACTACTGTATTTACCAAGACTGTGCCTTTAGGAAGTGATGAATCTGGTCCTTTGACAAGAACGACTGCATCTGACCCTGGACGTTCTGAAAGTGCTTCTCGACCAGTAAGTAATATAGTATCCTACGAAAAATTTACGCCCGGTGATAAACTTATGTAATTTAACGTTTATAAGCATGTCTAACACGTTCAAATAAACTTATTTGATGTGATTTGATTTGATTCGTTCGTGGCCCCTTTTACCATCACATGCCTATAATGATTCGACACTCCGCGCCGCGCGCCGGAACTATGCCGATGTTTAACTTCTCAAGAATTTTAAATAAAAGGTGAACACATGTATTTGACGTTTATATCTGATTTTATAACCTTTTACCCCACCCAATTATGTATCTCTCTGTTGTAGGTCGTCAAAGTACAGCCGTCAAAAAAAACGAAGTAGTATATGATTTTTATTTCAAAATTATCATGTATCAAATTTACGACGATTATTATCCTATATAAATACTTAGCGAAAAACTTAGCGATAGCTGTAATGTTAACCTAAGAAATAATCACAAACTAGTTGCGCCCCGGTTTAGACTCGCCTAACCTCTGGAGATTTTGGAATTGCCATTTCAGCAATTTAAAAAGCATGTTAAAGCGACTTTATAGAAAAAGGGATAATTTAATGTTCAAGATTACTTAGTAGTAGCTAGGTACCGTCAGACTCACCCTGATATAAATAGAGCAGATTCACTAAAGGCAGATTACAAACAGACGCCGGAGTAGCGCTTGTAGAACACATTTATAGTGCGGTTGGTATTTTCTGTGATCTTTCCAAGGCCTTTGACTGTATGGACCACCAAACTCTTTTGGTCAAACTACAACACTAAGGTTTCAAAGATAATGCGTTAAAATTAATTTATTTTATTTATTTTTATTTTTATTTTACATTTTTAGGAGAGGTAACAGCTTTACTCACTAAATACAAAACACTATATTAACTAAAGAGCTAATAATAACCTCCCACAATTATTTTACTACACGCAAAACGTTCTTGCATTGAAGTTTTTAAATTAATGTAAAGAATCACACAAAGAATTTGTAAAAATACACCTAACTTTTTAGTCAGAACTATACGCTGAAATACAATTACGTGATTTAGGAAAATATCTACTATTAGCAAATAATAATATGAAGATATCATTATTTATTAAACAGTAATACAATTGACTGTCAAACACACCACTACTTCACCCAGCATTGTCCAAAGATGTTAAAAAATTACGAATCATATGAGCCCTTAATGTTTGCGCACTGCTCCAGAATATATCAATGTCATCATTATCGTCGTCATCAACACCGTCAGCACCGTTGTCGCCACTGTCACCGAGATGGTTAAAAGTAGATCACGCTCTTATCAAGAAGGAGTTCTCTCTGTAATTGCTAAGCAAGAGAGGCAATTGGAACAACGGTCGTCTACGAACGTTACGACTAGGGACCTTAAACTTAATTTTACCAAGCAGCGATGGACAGTCAACAGTGCCCTTAACTATTTTCATCAGGAATACCATATCTGTGATATCCCTGCGAAGTTTCAGTGGTAACAAATGCAAACGTGCACAGCGATACTCATAGCTGAGCTTGGGCAACTTGAACTTAAAGCCGATATATCTTGTAAATTTCTTCTGAATCCGTTCAAGTCTATTGATGTAGACGTCGTAGCACGGGTTCCAAACCTGCGAAGCATATTCCAGATGACTGCGGACATAAGCACAATATAGAATTTTAATAGTTTTCATTCGCTTAAACGACTTCGATGACCTCATGACGAACCCCAATGCCTTAGAGGCTTTACTGACAATTGCATCAATGTGATGGTCAAAGATAAGTCTGCTGTCAATAACAACACCAAGGTCTCTGCTGTCATATACTCTAGAAAGCGGAAGATCCTTAATTTGATAATTATTTATGTACTGACAACCCAGCGACCAACTGTCGCACCGAGGGCGACAACCGTACGTGAGGGTGTGAGCCCATCACATTAGGCATGACTAATGCCGTGACCGTCAGATTCACCGATGAATCCACCCGTGACGAGAGAGTAATCCGACATACTCCCTTAACGGAACCGACTTCCGTGTTCCCAATTCCCCGAATGGAATGTGGGTACTCCCTTACCGAAATGCCCAACCGTCTTACAAGGTTGCACGAGACTAAGCACCCCTGGGCCCCCGAGTCCAATAGTGCTCGTGCCATACATGATTTGCCGTCCGAACTCCACGCTATCACCGAGGCGGTGGGGAGCATGACCGTCTGTGGAGTGGCGGCACCTTGTAAGTGGGCGGCGTGTCCCTAGCGGGAACCCCCGCGGGATCCGAACCCGCTCAGACCTCCGTCGGCCTGGTAACTCGGCTGCTGATATGCCACCGGTGGCATATCAGACCGCATGTACATTAGGGGGTCCCAACCCGCATAATAGGCCCCTCGCTGTCCCGGTACCCGACCATACCGGACTGTGAACGGTGTGCCCGGTGGCCACCGTGGATGGAGGGGGGAGAGCGGATCCAACCTGGGGCGCTCTAGGAATGGGGGCGACATCCGACTGTTCGCCTCCCTGTTCGCCTCCCAGAGCGACGGGCAGGGTGGCGCAGAAGGTGGTGGGCTCCCAGCCTTCGCGCCACTCATAGGTGCCATCTGACACCCGCCCGTAACACGCGATGAGCCAGCGGCCCGAAGTCCTCGCTGACCCTGGATAGCGGCGACCGAACCCCGGCTATCCCGCCTGTTACCCCCCCGCGCTGCCCCCTTCCCCTCGGGGGGGTCCCGTCCGCGGGTACCCCAGTCACCCCGTTGGTGACTCCCGTTGCCCGGAGGGGGACTGGGTCCGGCCGTGGTTGGGCCCTGTGACCGACCAACCTGAGTCCGGCCCTGGTGACCGTCCGATGGGCCTGACCGGCTCAGGCACAACACGACGTGGTGCCTGCCACCGCAGCACTCACAGGGGGACGCGCGTGAGCACTCGCTCAGCTGGTGCGGCCCCAAACAACCGAAACACAATCGGTGGCGGAAGACCACCTTCCTGCGGGCAGCCACACCGAGCGCCTTAAAGTTGGCGCAACTGGTCACTTCATGACCGGCACTGTCGCAGTGCGCACAGCCGTCTCCCGACGGCGCGGCACTCAAAACGCCAAATTGTTTTGACCGACCACCCCCCCGTTGGGGTGGGGGGCGCGGCCCCTCCCGCATCCGCGCGAGTTGGCGCTGCACACTGGCCTCCGAATCCATGGTGTCGCATCGCCTGCATTCACCCTCCAAAAACTCCGTTAATTGGACGAGCGTGGGCAGTTCCGAGCTACTGCCCCCATGCAGATGTTCAAACCGACTTTGAACAGCTGCAGGCAACCGTGACAAAACCATATATAACACAATATATGACCATTGGTCTACCAGCAGACCAAGGTTCTGAAGGGCCTTAGTGGCCACCAGCACAGGGTTGAGCACCTGTACCCGGATGTCAACATCCCGGGTTACTCTTGGTATGCTAAACAGCTTCCCCAGCTGCGCATCAACCAACCGCCGTTTGTGTTGGTAGCGGTCAAACAATATGACCCGGGCAATCTCATAATTGCCCGCCGTAACCGTTAGGTGACCGACCAACTCCTTCGGTTCACCCCGCAGTGCCATCAATAGCTGGGCCAACTTGTAGGCGCTGTCCAGGTCGTCCCGACCGTGGACCAGGCTATCGAACAAATTGATGAATGCCGGCCACTCATCAATTGCCCCACCGAAGGCCGGAATCTCCAGGTGTGGAAGCCGTCCAACCACACCCTTAGGGGAGGGGTTTTAATTTACGGGTAAAAGTTATGAAGAAACACTTGGTGAGATTTAAATCCAGCTTATTTGTTACGCAGTAGCCGTCAAGCCTATATAAGTCACTCTGTAAGAGTTCACCATCCGAGACCCCATTAACAACTCTAAAAATATTCAAGTCATCGGCAGAAAGCAGAAATCTAGAGGTTTGAAAACATTGATCAATATCATAGATAAATAATATAAAAAGCAGAGGACCAAGAAGCGATCCTTGTGGGACTCCAGACGGAAAACTCATCCAGGACGATCTGAAACCATTGAGAACTACGGCTTGAGATCTTCCTGCAACATACGAAGCAAACCATTTGAGCAGATCGCCGATATCAAAAGTTGACCGTAATCGTCATGTAATTGTCACGGAGCTGTTATTGTGTACCGGAATTGGGCCCCAGGGGCCTGGTGTATTTCCGTTTCATTTTTAGTCAGTTTTTGGTAGACATGTACGCCAAAATAGAGACGGAACGGTTGAACTATATCAGGAACAACCAGGCGCAGCTGAGGGCTGACAATTATATATGTCACCATAAGATTGTCAAAACCGTTAGTTGATGAACTAACGTTTTTTTCTCGTTAGATGGTCATCTATCGACAGATAGTAAGCTGTGGCGTACTGCTTAATATACGACGCGTTAGTTGATAAACTAACGGTTAATACCGTTAAATCGTAAACTGGTTTAAACTTGAATTGCAAACGAAATATCAGGGTAAACACTGAGGTAGCTTAGGGGAAGACTAGAGGGGGCGAGCGCAGCGAAGCCCCCGAATAGTCTTCGTGTTAGGTTGACATCTAGGAACAAAAGAAACGTAAATTCTTTTGCTGGAGGACCACGCTTTATGCACGAGCGTACACCGTCCTGACCTTTTTATCACATTTACGTGTAATCCTCGATGTAAAGACATCACAGATATACTTTTACCTGGCCAAGTCACACGATCGCCACAACATTATAGCTAGGGTATTCCATCTAAAGGTGAAAAAGTATTGTTTTAACAAACAAAGGTAATCTATTTGGGGAGATGCGTTATTTTATATACTCAGTGGGATGGCAAAAACCGGGTCTTCCTCACATTCACATCTTGCTATGGCTAGAGCACCGTATCACCCCAGGCAAGATTGACAATGTTATTTGTTCCGAAATACCAGACCAAGAGCAAGACCCACTCCTCTGCGATATTGAGAAGGCTAATATTATACATGGTCCTTGCCAGTGTTACCACCATAGGTATCGAGAGATAGGCCCTTGGCGCTAAGCTTGTATCGGAACCAGTGTCGCCAAAAATTAAGAACACGCACACATCTACACCACTCATACATCAATCCTTCCGCATTCCGCATTCCATGACATTGCACTAACCAATAAAAATTGGTCAGTGCAATGTCATGCATCTATCGTCCGAAAACACTCACACTACCGCAGGTACACTAGCTAGCGGAGCTAGTGTTGGGACATAGCAAGGACAGCATGTTTCATGAATCGATTATAATTTATAGACAATGGTATCTATGCCGGCTTATATTTTTTTTTTTTTTTTAATATGACATATTTCTTTTACAAGAAATACCTTGTTAACTTACCTTATTACTATGTAATTACTATGTTTACAGGCTATAACACATACGGGGTGCTAAGTCGAAAAGGGTTGTTTGGGACATAATTTTGAACAACTTACTCAATGAATCTGATTTGATCAGAGCAACGTTATTTTTTACTTCCCCATACAAATCAGCTGACCGCTCGGCCCAAAATGTACTGCAAAGTGAAAAATAATGCTGCTCTGATCAAATTGTTTTCATAGAGAAGGATGTCCAGAATGAAGACCTTAACAACCGCCTTTCGGCATATATACCTTTTCTGAATAATCCTGTACAGTACAATATTACCTATTGACCAGAAAAACGTAAATATTTATTAAGAACTTGGCGTTTTGACAATTTAGGTCTAATGCTAAGTAATGTAGTCTTATATTAGTATATCTTTCCATTAGAGCTAATAGTAATATTAGTAGTATAGTAATATTAGATGATTACCCAATGGGTTATGATCGAGTTGGTAAAAAATCTATTTCTTTCTATCGATTCAAAAACATAATTCTCATTATCACTATCCCCATCACTATACGTCGTCTCTGCGTGCGTGTAACAGTTCGCCTCCGTACCTCGATGCATATTTACTTTCGTATTTAGATAAGTGTGAAATATTCATTGCGTGTTAGCTTGGCAATATGTAGTGAAATTAATACAAAACAAGCAATGGATAATATACCTTGCGAGAACAACATGACATTTTCACATTAATGATCAACTCGTCCGTATAATATATTTTTTCGTGAATGATTTATTTCCGTAATAATGTTTATTTCTTGTGTTTTAAGAAGAAATAATTGTTGGAATGAGACTTACAAGTGATATGTTAATCCGCCGTTCTTGGAGTTCACACTCCCGCTTCTATTTTGCACGTAAGTATTGCACAGGTCGGTATTTTCGAAAAGCAACGGAAATGAATTCGTCACTGCGGTCACCCGGCGACTACTGAGAATTTTCAATTACAAGACAATCGGGGCTAGATTTGTCGCACGTGCCACGCTCCTCAATCTATCTCTGGATATCTGTGGTTACCACCTACGCATGCTGCTCCATGAGGTAAGAGATCGTAAAATCATTCCATCAACTCGCTCCGAGCCAGCGTGATGGATGATGTATGGCTTAATCTTACTCGCATCTGGGTAAAACCCTGTGCCCCTCGGTGGGGACATTAATGGTCTACATCTATCTCATCTATACTAGTTCTTGTAGAAAAATTTTATGTTGTAAAAATGAAATAGATTTGTTTATTCGTACCTACAAGAACTACTCATTACTACGAGAATGGATTGTATGACTAAATCTCGTTGCTGCAAGAACGGATTGAATCATTGGAAAATGAATGAAAGGTTAATTGTATTGTAAAAGAATAGTAATGAATAGTGAATAAATTTGTCACTTCACGCCCATGTGAAACGGCCAAGCAACATATTTTGACTAAGGTGAAGAGTTTGTGAAGTTAGGGCTTGCAGAGTTAGGGCGTGTAGAGATAGAAGCTTTGGTCTATATGAGATCTGATAACTTTTTGACAGTACCAGCCGTATGATCTCGTCTTGGCAACATTTTACATAAAAATGTTTTTGGTGGCATTGTATATTTCCAGCAGTTGTAAACTCAATTTTGGGTCAAAAAGTCAGCATTTGACTATGTCGTCACATGCGGTAAACGGTTATTTTGTTCACAAGTTCTATATAATTCTAATATAGAACTTGTGAACAAAATATTAAGAACTAAAAAGTATTTATTGTGACTAGTCACAATAAATACTCGAATACCGTATTGTAGAGGAAATAAACAACAATAAACTATCTCCTTTGGAAATTAAACATTTTGGTAGCAGAGCGTGGTAGCAGAGCGTACTTGTGAGTATGGGCGAGCCATCTCATCTCCTCACGGACACCATACCGCAGTACCGTCAAGGGTGAAGGTGCCATGGTTACCAATTCAATTGTTTCTGGTCCTATGCTTCACTACCGAACTAAGCACAGCCAGAGACCAGCACTTTCCCGTCAGCGCTGGGCACAGAAATTAAAACTAAGTTGTAAAAACCAAGGCAACCACTAAAACAATTAAATCCTAAACAATATTTAATATGGTCGCCCTGTGGACATACACCTTATAAATATGCACTCTAAATCAATTAGAGAATGCCGCCATATGGTACAATACAAATAACACAAAAGGGTATTATAAAAAAAAACTATTTTTCTAGAAGTGGCCCCTCCGATATGACCCACACTTCTTTTGAGGTCAGCAAAATCAGCTTAATACCCGAAATAACACTGCAGTACTATAGAACCCGACGTTCTACCGCAAGTAATACAATCTAGTTACTTCGCAGAATGACTGTTCAATCTTTTATGCGCACAACAGTAGTTTCCGACTACACTTATAGTTTCCGTCTTCACTTATACTTTCACTAAGCGAAAACGGACCGCAGCTGTCACTCGTACCAACGAGGTGAAAAATTGGAGGTTTTATTTTCGCTTAGTGATGTCCCGATTACTCGCGGTCGATCCGCGCAACAAAAAACCGGTGCGTTCCGAAGCATAAATATTAAACACCCTTAGTCTTTCCAAAACTTTGTATGTATCTCATAGGCGGTTCGGTTTTGAATCGGCATCTTTAACTTATTGTGCCACATTTAAATATAAATGGTTGCAGAATTTCATCGCAGCGCCACACCCATGTTCCACATACCGAACATGGCTGTTAGGTCGCATAGTCGCAAAATATAGGGTGTAACAGAAATGTGTAGTCATATTTTACGCAGTAGTTAGGGAGATCAATCTTAACAACTTTCACTGCGAAACCGATTTTAACAGAGCAACTTAATTTTATTCACTTCCCCACACCTAAATACCCAAAGTGCATAAGTGGATTTGAAAAATAAAGTTACTCTGATCAAATCGGTTACCTAGCGAAAGCTGTTCAGAATGATGTCCCTATCAACCTCCGAAAATATGACTTCTTTCTGTTACAACCTTTATGGTGATCGGTACGCGATTGCATGCGGAGGTCGCAAAAATGGAGGAATGGAAAAAACTTTCAATGAACGCCAAGTGGTGGCGTGCGTGCAGCACGGTAGCGTACACTTTCTGAAAATCCTGTCACACCGACTAACCCATGATTCGCTAACTCCAATCCACAAACCATTGACGACCCGAATGGCCGAGTCGGCAGTGACAATGCCTACGAAGCCAAGGGTCCCGGGTTCGAGTCCCGGTGGGGGCAAATATTTGTTTGATGAGAATGGATGTTTGTACCCTAGTCATGGTTGCTTATCTATCTCAGTATAATATTTATCTATATAAGTGTGTGTATCGTTGTCTAGTACCCAAGATACAGGGATCCCAGTTTGGGGCTAGATCATGTGTGTAAGTAGTGTCCACACATTGATCTAGCCCCAAACTAGGACACACTGCACAGGAGTAGCGGACTACAGGGCTAAACACCTCGGTCAATCGAGGGACCTTCCAGGGATAGTCGGTAACGTAAAGGGCCTGCTGGCGTTCCTGGAGGAGTTGGGTTGGCTCGAATGATATCGCATTCCCACCCACACGCAAAATAGGCGCTTTTTTCGTCGTCGAGTTGCGGAAACCAGCCTGTCTTACAATTGACAATTATTGACAAATAGTGTCCATGTTATTATTATAACCTGAGGTGGTTGCTTGAAGTTTATTTTTACATTTACTAGGTGGAGTTACGAATTTTTCAAAACTTCTTAATGATTTAGTTACTACACTGACCTCTCTTTGCTCGATTGTCAAAGGTTTCTTTTTAATATATTTGTTGTCTATGACGCCTCTGCAATGTCTCTGGTCTGTTTATTACTTCTCCACATTTATCTTTTGGTTTTGTAAGTAGTCCTCCTCTCCTTCACATGTAACTTAATACAATTGAGAGGGAAAAGGACAACATTATGTTCAGAAACTCAGTTTCTCTGAATTAGGTGCGAGTTTACAGTGAATAAGTCCTTACGTGTAATCTTTCTCGACTTTAACGTCAAGTTGGTATTCCTAACAGGAATTTACGTAAATGTTCTTAATTAAAGCTACAAAAACTAAGTACTCTCTATGCCGTCTTATGGCGACTTGTGCACGAAAGAGTTTTAATGATATAAGATTAACTTGTACATTTATGGACTACTTAAATCAAATTAACATTAACATAGCGTCACGCCATTTCCCGTACGGGGTGGCAGAAACACAATTGTGCCCACTTTGAGCCGGTTATTCGATACTCCATTTTGCGTGACATGGGGCCAGCCCATCACCGCAGCTATGAAGTAACGAAGGTTTCCTCACAATGTTTTCCATTGCCGTTAGAACGTCCGAATAATTTACTTGAGATAATCTCCTAGGTATGTACATGGTCAGGAATCGAACCTGCATCTCATGTGTGAGAAGCAAGCGTGAAACCCATTAGACTACGGAGCTCTAAATATATAAAACAAAGTCTAACCCGACGTTATACCACTTATAACTCAAGAACGGCTGAACCGATTTTAATTGTCCCTTATTTGTCGTCTCCGCCCTGAATAGCAAAAAACTAATAAATATTGTAAAAATTCACGGCAACAATATATAAAGAACATATTTTTTAAATAAATTAGTTTCGGAACTCCGCCATCCTCCGCAATAGAAAAGCTTCGGTGAAGCAGGACCTAAAAACATAAAGGCAGTCTGCTATTTTGCATGTATTTCTTTTATTTAGTTTTTCAAGAAAAAAGTGCACTTATTTTAAAACACCCCGTCAGATGAAGTGACGCCATAGTTGTTGTCAGTACGGAACAGAGCACGCGTCAGTCTCCCTTTCTTTTTCTGTGCGAAAAAAGGAGAAGAAGATTGGCGCATAGCCCTGTCCCTTATTGACAATAGCCATTACGTCACTTCCGTCCGCTTTTTCGCCAAACTGTTAACTGGCAGTTTGAAACCGCGATTTTTAAGCTACTAGTAAATTATAGTATTTTAATGTCTTAATATGCTCGTCATGATATACGTTGAAAATGAAAGTAAAAACAAATGGAATTAATGATTCCTATTCACAGCTCACTCATCATTGTCAGTAATAATAATAATAATAATACCACCTTGGACACCATTTACACACATTTATCTAGCCCCAAACTAGGATTCCCTGTATCTTGGGTACTAGACAACGATACACATACTTATATAGATAAATATTATACTTAGATAGATAAACAACCATGACTGGGATACAAACATCCGTTCTCATCAAACAAATATTTGCCCCCACCGGGACTCGAACCCGGGACCCTTGGCTTCGTAGGCAAGGTCACTGCCGACTCGGCCATTCGGTTCGTCAGTAAAGGCGGGTTGAGCTAGTTGGAGATATAAACATGTTGCAAGTCGCCCTTACACTGATATTATGTTTTGCAGCCTAATGTAGGAAATTTCCGTTAAGAACTCAATTAACTTTAGTTACTTTCCCTATTCCGTTGGTGTTTGCAAAATCAGTTTAATTAATTTTGTTTAACAGGCCGTCAGTTTCAGGGCTCATGGATGGATATTAAAGAATATCGTGTAAAAGGTAAACTTACTTGTTTGCTGTGTATTTTCAAGATTGGGTTTTTAACAGCGCCCGACAGTCTCTCAAACTCTCAATACGAATACCTAATCGAAGGTGAAGAAGATTAATAGTGAAGATGTAAATATCAAAAAACTTTTTTTGCAAAACACTTTATTTCAATCACGCTAACTCATAGTATTGGATGTTTATATATGGTGGCCCAAATTTAATAGTCTTAAAAAATAGGAACTTCTTAGAATAAGGTGACCTTAAATTGTCTGGAAAATTATTTTGACCACTGAAGTTGGGCCATCCGGATTTGTGTGATGTCGCTATTTCTTTTTCCCACGACACAGAGTATCCTAGAGTGGGACCAGAAGCAATGTGCTTACCTGTATATCAATGTTTACCTCATTATTGAAAGACAAAAAAATATTTTGATGATTTTATTGGTGTATTGTCTTTAACCTTGCATGTTCACAATAAGTTATGTTAAACGCTGGTAAAACCAAGTGTATCAATTTCTCACTTCCAAATGTCTGCCAAGTTGAGACCAGTTTAGTGTTATACACACGTTAGAATAAATAAATTATACAAAGTTTCTTGGAATAACCATTGATAACAAATTGCAGTGGGGACCCCACATAGATAAACTAGCTGGTAAATTTAGTTTTGCGGCTTATGCTTTGAGGAACATCAGACAAAACACGGATGTGGCTACATCTAGGCTAGTATATTTTAGTTACTTTCATAGTGTCATGTCCTATGGTATCTTTTTGTGGGGAAAGGCAGCGGATATTCAAACTATTTTTATTTTACAGAAAAGAGCTATTCGAGCAGTTTATAATTTATATCGGACAGACTCCATAACAGAGTTTTTTAATGAAATTTACATACTAACTGTAGCTAGTAAATTTATTTTCGAAAATATAATGTATGTACGCAAGAACCTTACCAAAAAAAAACAACCTTAGTGATAGCTGTTATGTTTGCCTAATAAATAGAGAGAGATTTTGAAATTGCCATTTGAGCAATTTAAATAGCATGTTAAAGCGACTTTGTCGAAAAAGGGATATTACGCTGCCGTGATAAGCAAAAGGGCGGCATCTACAGCTGTCATAGTTTTGAGATAAATGACAAAACCTTACTTTTCGATATCACTTCACTAGGCGGGATGACACCAAGGATATTCTGTGGGGTATTTTTAATTAAGTTTTACGCAAAAGCAAAATAAAATTACGAAATATGTACAAAATGAAAAAATTGTAGCCAAAAAACATAGATGCCGCCTTTTTTTATTACAGTCAATCAACCTGAACATTAAATACAGACAGAAAGGTGGTATCAACATGTAATTTTTGAACGATGAAAGGATGCCATACACTAAATTTTGTGACACTAGACAATATTTTATGAAAATGTTTAATGACAACTTAGAATAGGTAATGAGAACTATTTTGAACCAAACAAAATTATTTGCGGCGACGCTACCGTGCTGTTGTTGCGGCAAGAGGTAGATCTCTTTCCTGGTCCAGTGGTTCGGTAAGATTGTTCCTGAAACTCTTCCGATTATCTGGGAGAATTTTCATCGAATTATGAAGAATATTGTCTTTTATTACTTTCGGAAATCCGACTGGTCTTGCCTGGGAAGCTGGTAAAGGTCATACTTAAAGAACTTAAACTTGATACAGGTAAAACAGAAACAAAGTGGGTGCCATGATGGCGCGAGGCGAGCAGGGGGGGTTAAAAATACTGAAAAGAAACAAAAATAATAATGTGCAACCAGACGAGCGAGGTTGCGACTGAAAAAGTAATGAAAATCCAAATTTGGCTAGAGTATTGTGGCTAAATTGGAATGGGGTTATTAGGTAATGAAACTTTGAAGAATCAAAGCGGAACGTAGCGAATCAGAGCGGAGCGAAGCGTATGCAAATAATAACAACGTTTATTGATGAGAATATAAGCTGAAATACGAATTCAGTGTGAAATGTAATTTCGTAATTATCTTTAGAAATATTAACTACCTTGTAATGAGAGTGTCATCGCAGTCCATTGTACACGTGGAGCTATGCTCTATCAACTAAAAACAACCCACGTCGTAAAGCCGGACATTGGATTCTAAGTTTTAACCCTATTGCATAATAATACTTACATTTTTAAACATTTAACACATAAAATACTTGTTTCAAACATACTGACTTGAAATAAACCAGTAGATTAAGTTACTTACACTGTGTAATGGTACACGAGAGTCAGTACATTTGATACTTCATTTTGCGTGACAGAGGGCTAGCCCATCGCCGCGTTGTATTGGTACACACGTTGAATACAAAAATCGGTCATTTAACGTTTGGGGTTTTGAGTAGCTCAGGGTAAGGTAGCAAAAGTTTAAAACTCAGTAGAACCTCAAAATAACAAATTGGACTCAAATCCTTCCAGAAATAATATTTACACTATATTTTTCCAGCCCACAGACCCTTCCGAAATCTTCAAAATAATTCTATCTCTTCGCAATACAAACTCTGTTGGTATTGATAACATAAATACTAAATTACTTAAGATTATCGCTCGACATATATCAAGTCCCCTATCTCATATAATAAACCTGTGCTTGGCGCAAGGATGCTTTCCAGAAAAATTAAAATTTTCAATTGTATTGCCTGTGCACAAAAAAGGCGACAGACAAGAACTAAATAACTACCGACCAATAACTCTGATACCAATTTTCTCAAAAGTAGTCGAAAAGACAGTATATAAGAGAACAATGGACTTTCTGGAAAAATATAATATTTTGACAATAGAACAAAACGGATTCAGAAGAAACAAGTCAACAACGCTAGCCAGTTTTAACTTGATGAAACACGTAATAATGGGCCTCAATGACAGGTTCCCAATGGTAGCATTATTTCTTGACTTAAGCAAGGCCTTCGATTTTGTTGACCACCGTATTCTTCTAAATAAGCTCGAAAACGTTGGTATAAGAGGTACGGTACTGAATTTCTACAAAAGCTATTTAACTCAACGTTCTCAAATAACTCGGATAACCAAATTTGTAGACGAAACGAACACGGTGAAATATTTTGACTCTTCACCAGAGATGATATCATGTGGTGTTCCACAAGGAAGTGTCCTCGGACCGCTCTTGTTTTTAGTGTACGTTAATGACCTACCTAACACGCTAAAATGTGATAGCGTAATGTTTGCTGACGACACTACAATTATTGTAAAGGGAGAAAATATTGACACTTTTGAAACTGACATAAACCAAACCTTAGATAATGCTCTAATGTGGCTTAAGAGTAACAATCTAATTATAAATTCAGATAAAACAAAGTACATTCAATTTACAACAAAGAAAAACCAGAAAGATAAACTGAATATAGCAATAAATAATAATAAAATACAAGAAGTGAATCAAACAAAATTTTTAGGCATTGTCCTTGATGAACAATGCACTTGGAAACCACAAGTCGAAGCAGTATGCAATAAAATAAATAAATTCGTATTCGCTATAAGAAAAATAAGGCAAATTACGTCAGTAGAAACTGCGCTTCTAGTATATCACAGCTATGTCTGCGCTACTTTGCGATATGGTGTAGTTCTGTGGGGAAATTCTACAGAAAGCCACAGAGCTTTTGTTGCACAAAAAAAATGTCTTAGGGCTATATGGGGCATGTCTTGGAGAGAATCATGCCGACCGATCTTTCAGAAATATAAAATTCTCACTTTTTACGGCATTTATATTCTTGAAGTCTGTAAATTTGTTAAGAGAAACCTGGAGCTATTTGAAATGCATAATAATGAAAATAAAAGAACAGTGAGGCATAAAACGTTAACCTATCCTAAAGTTAGACTCGAGCTTGTTAGACGAAATAGTCATTACATGGCAATAAAAATATTTAATTCCCTGCCGAAAGACATAAGTTCTCTCCCAGAAAATAGATTCGACAAAGCGCTTTCTAACTGGTTGGTTAAAAAATGTATATACAGTATAAATGATTTCTTTAAACCATAATGAATTTCAAATCCAATTATGACATCTTAAATTCTTGACATTGTATAATAATTTTGTAAATAATATAGCTTCTAATTTTAAATCATTATATTTGTATACCATATAATAGTGCTACACACTTGTCCGTATTTATGTATTATATAAAACCTACATGTACCGTGTTTGCTGACAAATAAAGACTTGAATTGAATTGAATTGAGAAAAGGCTAAAGCAGAAAAATGCACTGAAATAGTTGGAGAATTTGAGAAATGCTGTAAAGGTTCTGGAATACTTATAGTTGTGCAATGTAGGAGTGAAAACACGGCTCTGAAAAACTGTCTAACGAGTTGGTACCAGAATGATGATTTTAGAAAAGTATGCACTGAACAGTACTTGAAGGAAAGAAGTGAATACAGGAGACATGGGATCAAGAAATCCATTAGAAGAGCCTAGAATTGGAAACTTGTAGATATTTATTTGTAGTGTATTAAAAAACAAAAAGCAATGAGCCGACGCGTGGTTTGGTTCCAGGAACAGAGTTCAGGTCAAGGTTTTTGTCGCATTCCTGCGAGATGTATAGGGATCAGAGCCGATTTGGCTGCGCGCTGAATGAATTATGAATAACTAAATAATGGAAGGTTATTACGGAACGATACGGAGAAAGCTATTATGTTGACTGCAAATATACAATTGCGTTTGTTTGGTATGAGATGACGAGTTTGACATCAGTAGTCTGAATATTATTCTAGTGATCTTTGTCTAGCGCGCTAGCGGTCGGGAAGGCTTAATTAATCGCAACAAGCTTTTATGGTCAGCGATCAACAGATTCTGTGTATCGGCAGTACCGAATGACTTGAGTGATAACCTACTGTTGATCATAGTGAATATGCGTACACACAATTTGTAGAACGGCGGATCTGCATGGCATGGTTGAAATTAGACCCTGTGTAGTTAGTGATAAGAAGCTTCGCTTGGGCAGAGCCTGTTCGCAAAGGACGCCATTTTTTTTTTCAGACATGTGGGGACTATAAATACGATTGCGGGGGAAGGGAGAGCATTCAGTCTCAGCGTCTAGCTACTGTGACAGTCGTCTTTCACGATTCTAAACAGTTTCGGTCTGCCGTCTTACGCGTCTGAACTATACGAATTGTGATTGCGTGTTTCAGTGGTTTTTCGTGAGTGTCTGAAGCGCCGAGATATACCTCGGTTCCTATCCTTTATATCAACCTACCCCAAATTCCAAAACTATCCTTGGGTCGTTAGATAAGAACTTGTAGGTAACTGATCTGAGTCTGAGTCTGGGCTTGGAGCGACCCTAAATTCCTTTTTCCTTCACCATAGGGTTCCTGGATTGGCTCTTAGGATATTCGCGGGATAATCCTCTCCTCATTCCTTTCGAGTAGCGAGTTTTGAAATTCCCACACACACAGTCATTAAACATACAAGCACATTCAAATCAAACTCAACCATTTTCGAGTGGTGTCGATAATGGACGTGGTATAACACTAGGTTTTTAGACTAGGCTAGACAGGAGTTTAGTTGCGGCTAAACCTAGGTTGGCAGGGCATAGGGAGACTGTTTGATCGATGAGGTTCCGCGGATGGAAATAACAAATTCAGAACAAAGTTAAACCAGTGTCAACACAGATAACCTATCCTGTTGATATTTTGACATTTGAGTTTGTCGGGGACGCGCGAAGAGATCAAATTACAGTCTAAAGTTCATTGTTTAGGACCGAGTAGGTTGTTTTGCTTTGCCTTGGGTCAGGTTGGATTCAAGTTGCATCTTTAAATTAAATGTAAATTTCGCTGGAGGTCTAATGTGTAGGCTGAGTCAAATATATATGATTAGGCTCAGTCGAGGACATGCTGAGGCTAGTGGAATTCATAGATCGGAATTTACCGAAGTATGCATTTCGCTATGGTGTGGGTTAGATCTCCTAAAGCGCTAATGACTACGTTTCGATAACATCCAGCTCAAATTGCGCAGAGTTGAAGGTTTCAAAACGTTACGGACTTTTGAGGTAACCGCTAGTTCAAACCCATTTCGGAAAATCAAATCACAATTGTGTAAACCGGTGTTTTCGGATCGTTATTGCCGTGAACTAATTATATAATTGGAACCACCACAAGCCGCTACTAGCGAGCACATGAAATATCATTGAGTACTCACGTCGTAAAACTACGACGGATATCTATACGATATCCCAAACAAATATTACAAATCGTGGTCGACCACTAAAAGAAGTTCCAAGCGCCCATATATAGAAAAAAATAAAAAATAAATGGTACCATCACACAAATACAACAACGATGGATCTGGCGCAATACACCGCTAACTGATGTGAATTACCGGCTTGCGGACATATATGCTTCTCTGTCTTAACTTGAAACTCTAAATTCCTGAACCAATCTTCCGCTCGACTATTGTACGCCTAACGAACTTCTCAACGAACGAGAAATTCAGACTTATCATTCTTAACTTACAGATTTTACAGCTGAATCGGGACATCTCTTTTTGTGGTAGGTAGAATAGACGATCATAGCTACTGATAGCGGTTGCTCGACCTTAGCCGTTAATGCCGTTACAGAGTTTCTGGTGCCGAGACCGAAGGATATCCTAGATAGTCTGATACCTAGATATTCTAAAAGAATCAAGGCCTAACGCGTTACTTTTAAAAATAACACAACGTAGAAACGATTTTAAACAGTTCAGTTTTGTAAGTAAGAAATAAGCAAAAAAAGGGGCATTGTTTTCACAATTCTTCGGACGAGCTACGGAGGTTTAGTGTTCAGGAATAATGGCCGGCCGGCTTAGAAAAAACGTTAGTCAGGTAGTACAAGACGATTCACTTTCGCAGACAAGTGAAATGGCGTCAGGACAGGTGACGCAATTGTTATCTGAAATAGTGAATAGATTAGACAGTTTGGAAAGGGGTTCTAGTGCGAGCAATGCTAGTAGGACTTCGAACAGACAGACTGACAGACAGGAACTAGAGACGTTTGTACAATCGGTAGAAAATCATGCATTGTGAAAATGACACAGAAGTTGCCGACATTCGATGGGCGGAGTTCGGAAAATCCGATGATTTTCTTAAGAGATTTAAAGGCTTATATTAAAGTCTCGGGAGATAGTTCTAGGGCCTTGATATGGGCAACGGATAGTTTGGTAGGAATTGCAAAAGTTCGAATGAGCATATACAGAGACTCATGGCGAACCTATTCGGATTTTGAAAAAGATTTTAGAGAGGTTTTCTGGGGTGATAATGAACAGGAATTAATTAAACAAAGATTCCTAACTGCGAAGTTTGATTCCAAGAAAGGTCAAAGTATGGAAGAATTCTTTGCCTCTCAATTGAATAGCATATATGAGCTTACGATACCGTTTACTGATACGGAGAAAATCAACACGATTTTCAGACAGTTGCCGCGTGATATTCAGGTAGCGTTTTTTGCTAGAAAGGAACCAATGACTATACGAGATGCGGTCGAGTTCCTTCGGCATTTAGAACGGAATGTCGATGGGGAATTAAGTGCGTTGCAGAATTCGGAGACAATGAATACGGATAACGTAAGGCGGAATAGCTACATGCGTGGGCATTATCGCGCTATGCGGGTAAATACGATACGATAACGCGGTGAGTCGTAGGAATAATTATAACGCGGAAAAAAAGGCGCGAAACGAATTTGGGACGCGCGCTCGCGGTTATTTTCGCGGTAGAGGTAGACAGCCTCAGGCTAATTTCAAGGCAATAGGGTTCCAAAGGGGCAATGATGGTTCAGATAATATAGAGGCAGGGCAAAGTTCAAGTGACAGGACTAATGCGATAAGTTCGAATTCAAAAAACTAGTGGACTCGCGCGGGTCGTTCGCGCTCAGATATTTATTACGGTTTGGATGGACAGCCGATCAAATTGGAAAAAAGCATAGACTGTATGAATTGTGTAATTTGGATTCGAACGTGGGTGTGAATGAATTTATTCAATTATTAACGCATAAAGCGCACGGATATGCCGTGTGTTTAGATGAAAAATCTAGATTGAATTGTATAGGCCGCAATGACAGACGTTTACATACGATATTCAGAGACGACGATTCGACTGAGTGTGGGCGCGATTTATGTAGTACCTTGACATTACCTGAGATAGATGTGCATATTGGGAATATTGTTGTAAGGAGTTTGATTGATTCGGGGAGCGAAATCAGTGTAATAAGTCGGGGAGTGTACGATGAAGTATGCAGGCAATTGGGAAAACCGACGGAAATACCGATTCCAAGTTTGAGAATGACAGGTGCATTAGGGGTCAGTAAGGAAAAGGTTGATAAGTTAGTTACGTTACCATTAACAATAGGTGAATGCGTTATCGATACTCCAATGCTAGTATTAACAAGGGTGCCTAAAGATTAAATTTTGGGGTTTGATTTTATACAACAGACGCGAGCCAGTTTAATGTGTGGGGGTAATAAGAGGCTAATTATACGAAGCGACGGGCGGATGTGTGAAATACCATTAGGTACTGGTCCTAATCAGGATTCTTGCTGTTGTACAATGCAATTGCAGAACCAAGATACCAGTAGAAATATGATAGAGGAATATGTGAATAATTCATCAATACCTGTTGAACACAAAACAAAGTTATTGCCGGTATTAAATAAACATGCAGAGTTGTTTAGCGATAGGGTAGGTAGGACAAATAAATATATACATGAGATAAAAATGAGAGATGAAACGCCTTTCGTAAAACGAAGCTATCCCATACCGTTCGCATATCGCGATAAAGTAACAAAACGATTGGAAGAAATGGAACAGATAGGTATTATTAGCAGGCAATCTACGGATTTCAGCAGTCCATTGACTTGTGCACTAAAGAAGTCAGGGGAGGTCCGTATATTGCTAGATGCACGACAATTAAACACGGGAATGGTTGGGGAAGTTGAAACTACACCTGTAATGAGTGAGATATTGCAATCGGGGCGCCGAATAAACTACATAGGGGTTATTGACATCAAAGATGCGTATTTTTCTATACCATTATCAGACGAATCTAAACGATACACGGGTTTTGTATATCAAGGCAGAAGTTATGTTTACAACGTTCTACCTCAGGGGTTGAAAACCAGTGTGGGTTCATTTTCGAGGGCGATGGACTTAATTTTAGGGCCAGAGGTTAGGTCATATTGTTTAAATTTTGTTGACGATTTGGCGATTTTAACTGAGGGTGAATTCGATCAGCATTTGTCTCAAGTGGACACGGTTCTGAGTAAATAGAAAGACGCGGGCTTCACATGCAAACTAAAAAAATGCGAGTTCGCACAAAGAAAGGTCAAGTTATTGGGGCATATTTTGTCTACACAAGGTTTGCAAATGGACCCGGACAAAATTGAAACACTTAAATTATATCCGTCACCCAGAACTGTCAGGCAATTGAGGGCGTTTTTTGGGTTCATAAATTACTTTCGGAGGTTTATAAAAAAATTTGGAACGTTAACACAGCCCTTGTACAATTTATTACGGTCTGGAGTCAATTTCGTCTGGAGTGCGCAGGTGCAGAGTGCTTTTGACGAGATAAAAAAACAATTCTCAGAAAGTATAATTTTGAGTCAGCCATTGGCGGGAAAAACATATTATGTTCAATGTGACGCCAGCGCTATAGGAATTGGGGGCTATGTTTATCAATTAGATGATTCGGGCCAGGAACGGATTATAGGGTTTTGTTCGCAGGCATTTAAGGGAGCTCAAACTAGATGGTCTGTCAGGGAACAGGAAATGTATGCAGTTATATACACTTTAAAGCGATTTGAGATATATTTGCGGGGAGAAAAAGTTATTATTAGAACTGATCATAAAAGTTTGACGTTCATTAAGTCGTGGACTTTGTTGGGGGCACGCGTAACTAGGTGGGTTATGTTTTTAGAGCAATTCGATTACGACGTAGAATTTGTGCGAGGGACTGATAATCAAATTGCCGACACGCTAAGCAGGCAAATAGCAGGACCTGGAGGCATGAATGACAGTATGAATATTCAGCCGGGAATATTCTGGTTTCAGGCATCGAATACCGCAAGTGTTATTTCGAGTTTTCGGGACATTGCGAGATTACAAAGCGAAGATGAGCGGTTAAATCGAATTAGCGGTTGTATCAGACGTAGGGTGGTAGATACGGAGACGAGAGGGTTTGATAATTACAAGCTAGTAGGTGATACGTTATATTTTCACGTGCCGAAACGGAACGGAACTAATTTTACACATACATGAAGAAATATGTCACTACGGCAGATATAAAATATTAGCACTGATGAAGGACAGATATCATTTTCTTCACATGAGTAGGGTGATTAGCACGGTGATAAGAAGTTGTGACATATGTCAAAAGGTCAAACCAAGTACTAACAATACCGTTGGTCCTTGTACACCGGTGTTGGCGGAAAAGTTGGGTGAGAAAGTTTTCTCGGACCTTTATGGGCCATTGCCCGTAGGTAAATTCGGATATCAATATATATATGTGATTCAAGAAGTGTACAGTAAGGTAATTAAATTGTATCCAATGCGTAAAGCTACAGGTAGGAGCGTGCTCGCTTGTACAAAGAGATTTCATAGGGAAATACCTATCGAAACTATAATTACGGACTCAGGACCACAGTTCATATCGAAAGTTTGGGAATTTGGTCTCAAACAGCTAGGGATTCGGGTCACTCATACGTCGGTGTATTGTCCAAATTCTAATAGCGTAGAAAGAGTGAATCGCGAGCTAGGTCGACTAATTAGAACTTATTGCGGCGGAAGTAATCGTAGTTGGGTCGAGGTGTTACCGGACATTCAGAATTGCTATAATAATATCGAACACACAAGCACAGGCTTTGCGCCTAATGAGTTAGCGTTTGGTAGGCGGGAACCGTTAACTATTGACAAGGAATTAGGCGATGAATGGTTATTAGGTCATAGTGTGCGAGATACGGAACAGGTGCGGAATGTAGCGATAGAAAACTCTAAAAGTTCTAGTGAACGACGTAAGCGACAGGCAGACAAACGGCGTAAGTTAGAAGTCTATCGTATAGGTGATTATGTGAAACTTAAGACTTTTGTGCGTTCAAATAAAGAACACAAAATCATGCGGAAATTTTCATTGTTGTATAAAGGGCCTTATGTTATTTCGGCAGTGGTATATCCGAACTGTTATACTTTAGTAGATCCGGGTTCGAATGAGATATTGGGTAACTTCCATACTATAAATATAGCCAGGTATTATGTGAGGACGAATAAGGGCGTCAATAAATAAGATAGTGTATAAAAGTTATATAATTAAGCTGTAAGCTGTAAATTTGAGTAACTACTTTGTAGATTTAAGGATCTTGCATGGTTTAGAAAGGAAAAAAAAACAAAACAAAAAAACCAAAAAAAAATGTATTTATATAGTAATACGAATTAGGATAAGTTGCGGGTAAGCGAGGTTGTATAGTTAGATAGATAAATAAGATAAGACAGGAGAGAGCTCAATCGAGTTGTGTAAATATTATATAAATAATTGACAGATTCATCGGTCTGTGTACATGATTTGAGATGTCCGTACATATAGAGTAGATATGGACAAAGCATGGGTAGCATAGTGGTAATGAGATCCTTGCGCCATGTTTAACTGAGATAAACAGTGTCTCAAGGTCTGGGAGGGGGCTGTAATGGTACATGAGAGTCAGTACATTTGATACTTCATTTTGCGTGACAGAGGGCTAGCCCATCGCCGCGTTGTATTGGTACACACGTTGAATACAAAAATCGGTCATTTAACGTTTGGGGTTTTGAGTAGCTCAGGGTAAGGTAGCAAAAAGCAATGAGCCGACGCGTGTTTTGGTTCCAGGAACAGAGTTCAGGTCAAGGTTTTTGTCGCATTCCTGCGAGATGTGTAGGGATCAGAGCCGATTTGGCTGCGCGCTGAATGAATTATGAATAACTAAATAATGGAAGGTTATTACGGAACGATACGGAGAAAGCTATTATGTTGACTGCAAATATACAATTGCGTTTGTTTGGTATGAGATGACGAGTTTGACAACAGTAGTCTAAATATCATTCTAGTGATCTTTGTCTAGCGCGCTAGCGGTCGGGAAGGCTTAATTAATCGCAACAAGCTTTTATGGTCAGCGATCAACAGATTCTGTGTATCGGTAGTACCGAATGACTTGAGTGATAACCTACTGTTGATCATAGTGAATATGCGTACACACAATTTGTAGAACGGCGGATCTGCATGGCATGGTTGAAATAAGAAGAGTGATAAGAAGCTACGCTTGGGCAGAGCCTGTTCGCAAAGGACGCCATTTTTTTTTCAGACATGTGGGGACTATAAATACGATTGCGGGGGAAGGGAGAGCATTCAGTCTCAGCGTCTAGCTACTGTGACAGTCGTCTTTCACGATTCTAAACAGTTTTGGTCTGCCGTCTTACGCGTCTGAACTATACGAATTGTGATTGCGTGTTTCAGTGGTTTTTCGTGAGTGTCTGAAGCGCCGAGATATACCTCGGTTCCTATCCTTTATATCAACCTACCCCAAATTCCAAAACTATCCTTGGGTCGTTAGATAAGAACTTGTAGGTAACTGATCTGAGTCTGAGTCTGGGCTTGGAGCGACCCTAAATTCCTTTTTCCTTCACCATAGGGTTCCTGGATTGGCTCTTAGGATATTCGCGGGATAATCCTCTCCTCATTCCTTTCGAGTAGCGAGTTTTGAAATTCCCACACACACAGTCATTAAACATACAAGCACATTCAAATCAAACTCAACCATTTTCGAGTGGTGTCGATAATGGACGTGGTATAACACTAGGTTTTTAGACTAGGCTAGACAGGAGTTTAGTTGCGGCTAAACCTAGGTTGGCAGGGCATAGGGAGACTGTTTGATCGATGAGGTTCCGCGGATGGAAATAACAAATTCAGAACAAAGTTAAACCAGTGTCAACACAGATAACCTATCCTGTTGATATTTTGACATTTGAGTTTGTCGGGGACGCGCGAAGAGATCAAATTACAGTCTAAAGTTCATTGTTTAGGACCGAGTAGGTTGTTTTGCTTTGCCTTGGGTCAGGTTGGATTCAAGTTGCATCTTTAAATTCAATGTAAATTTCGCTGGAGGTCTAATGTGTAGGCTGAGTCAAATATATATGATTAGGCTCAGTCGAGGACGTGCTGAGGCTAGTGGAATTCATAGATCGGAATTTACCGAAGTATGCATTTCGCTATGGTGTGGGTTAGATCTCCTAAAGCGCTAATGACTACGTTTCGATAACATCCAGCTCAAATTGCGCAGAGTTGAAGGTTTCAAAACGTTACGGACCTTTTGAGGTAACCGCTAGTTCAAACCCATTTCGTAAAATCAAATCGCAATTGTGTAAACCGGTCTTTTCGGATCGTTATTGCCGTGAACTAATTATATAATTGGAACCACCACAAGCCGCTACTAGCGAGCACATGAAAAATCATTGAGTACTCACGTCGTAAAACTACGACGGATATCTATACGATATCCCAAAAAAATATTACAAATCGTGGTCGACCACTAAAAGAAGTTCCAAGCGCCCATATATACAAAAAAATAAATGGTACCATCACACAAATACAACAACGATCGATCTGACGCAATACACCGCTAACTGATGCGAATTACCGGCTTGCGGACATATATGCTTCTCTGTCTTAACTTGAAACTCTAAATTCCTGAACCAATCTTCCGCTCGACTATTGTACGCCTAACGAACTTTGACGATTTGATTTACCTCTCATTCAAGTTAAGGCCTCCCAAGCGTGCAGCTAAATTCCTCGACATTCGTAGCTTCAAGGGCATGGATCTTAACTCCCTTAAATCAGATGCCGCCTCCGTCGACTGGTCCTCTGTTGTTGGTAGCGAGACCGTTGAAGACAAAGTCCAAAACTTTAACTCTGTTGTCCTGAGCTTGTTTGATAAGCACGCTCCGGTCAAGAGGGTTAAGGTTAAGCACCTTCCTGCGCCGTGGCTTACTGACACCATCAAGAGCCTGATGGCCAAGAGAAACCGTGCCAAGAGTAGATATAAGGTGGATCCGACCGACGAGAATCTTTTATTTTTCAAACGCCTCCGCAATCGTTGCACTCGTCTGTGTCGTGATGCCAAACGTCGTCATATCTACGAGTGTATTGAGAGCTATACTCCAGCACAGGTTTGGAAATTCCTGAAGACTCTGGGTGTAGGTAAGTCCCAGGACTTGGCTGCTGGAAATGTCAACCTCAACGGTCTCAACAATTATTTTGCTAATCCCCCAGTCGTGATGGACCCCCTCGTCAAGGAAGCTACCCTTCGTAACCTACGGTCCAAGACCGCAGCCCACAACTCACCCTTCAACTTCAACCGTGTCGGAATCGGCGCAGTAAGGAGGGCAATCTTAGCGATCTCGTCGAAAGCCATTGGTGAGGACAAGATCTGTTCTCAGATGATAACCTGTATCATTGAGGAGCTGTTACCGATCATTACCCACATAATTAATGTATCGCTTGAACAATGTTGCTTCCCCTCTCAGTGGAAAAAGGCACTTGTGATTCCCCTACCTAAATCGTCCAATCCCGTCTCCTTTAATGATTTTCGTCCCATATCTATTCTGCCTATCCTTTCCAAAGTCCTAGAATCAATTGTTCACTGTCAGCTCTCCTCATACCTTTCCTCTAGAAACTTATTAAATCCATATCAATCAGGTTTCAGGCCGGGTCACAGTACTACCACGGCATTGCTTAAAGTCACCGATGACATTCAATTAGCCATGGATCAGAAGCAGCTTACGGTTCTCACACTGCTTGATTTCAGTAGCGCCTTCAACTGCGTCGATTTCGATATCCTGGTTGAAATTCTAAAATCGCTCAGAGTCTCCTCGCACTCGGCTCTCTGGTTTGACTCCTACCTGAGAGACCGCCAGCAGCGTATTAAGTCTGAGGAGATCTCAACTGGTGTAATCTTTCCGCGGGTGTTCCGCAGGGTTGTATCCTTTCTCCTCTTCTCTTCTCAGTATTCATTAACTCCATCTCCGACGTTCTTACTTCTTCTTATCATCTCAACGCAGATGACCTCCAAATATATCGGCACTTCTCTCTTAGTGATGTAAATCTGACCGTAGAGGCGTTGAATGCTGACCTCGATAACATCAGTAAATGGGCAATTTCATATGGGCTGCTTGTCAACCCGGCAAAATCTCAAGCCATGATTATGGGTACACGGCACTCAATTAACACAATACAAAATATCCCCGTCGATCCTGTGATGTATGAGGGTACGATAATCACCTACAGCGAGAAAGCTAAGAATCTTGGGGTTATATTTGATAACTTGCTGTCCTGGTCGCCCCATGTTTGTGAGGTCAGCAGACGAGTCTTTGCGTCATTTTACTCCCTACGGAGATTGCAGTACTTCCTGCCGCGGCAGACTAAAATCACCCTTGTTCAGTCCCTTCTACTAACTTTAATAGACTACGCGGATGCTTGTTGGGTCAGTGCGAACGAAGAACAACTGAATAAACTCGAGCGACTCCAAAACCTTGGGATTCGGTTTGTCTACGGGCTGCGCAAGTACGACCATGTCTCCCAGTATCGCAAGGAGCTGGGATGGCTTCCGATCCGTCTTCGCCGTGATATGCATATTCTCTCTTATCTATTCAATATTTTGCGAAATCCCCGCTACCCCAAATATCTTCGAGAACGTTTTGAGTTTCTTTTCCCCAGGGATAGTAATCGGAGATCCCACACGGTGTCTCTCCTGTCAACTCCTCGGCATAAAACTGCCGCCTACAAACACTCTTTTAGGTTAAGGGCAATCCGACTGTGGAACGCACTTCCCTGCACTATTAGGGATAGTCCCTCAATTTTCACTTTTAAGAGAAGATTGAAAGCGTATTTCCTTTCTCTTTCGTAATTAGTATCATATTTATGTAAGTATATGTATGATATTTTGTAGTTTATATATGTGCATGCTATCTAGTGTATTATATAGTTGAGATATATATATATTTTTATTAGGTATATTTTATTTATATTTTAAAAGTAATTTTCGTACGTATGTATACTGTTTTATTGCGCACTAGGACTGTCCTTTTTCATAAACACTCCTGTCTTGCCTAGGTTTGCTGGAAGAAATCTCTTTTTAGAGATAAGCTCGCCTTTGCCTATAAAATTTATTGTAACTGTCTGTTTATCTATGTTTTCTGTGCAATAAAGAATATGAATATGAATATGAATATGAACTTCTCAACGAACGAGAAATTCAGACTTATCATTCTTAACTTACAAATTTTACAGCTGAATCGGGACATCTCTTTTTGGGATAGGTAGAATAGACGATCATAGCTACTGATAGCGGTGGCTCGACCTTAGCCGTTAATGCCGTTACAACTGTGTTGCAGTTAAATGAATTATCAACTTGGTTTTTGTACTTCTTTTATTTATTCCCCCGCGGTAACTTACTTGTTTATAATTCATCTTGTATCCCAAAGTTTTTAAATATTTTATGTAAAGACAAACATTTTTATATTAGAGCCAGGTCACCAGGCCACTCTTCTAGAGGCTAAACTCTGGAACATGGGAGTAGTGAGTGATCTTCATAGATGCATCAGCTCATATCTAAAAAACCGAAATCAAATAGTGGTGATTAATGGCTATGAATCTGACGTTATATGTATTAGTGCCATCTGGGGTTCCGCAGGGTTCCCATCTCAGTCCTCTGTTTTTACTTTTGTTTATCAACGATATCGGAAACTGCGTAGAAAATTCTAATATTACTATTTATGCAGATGACATGAAAATCTTTAATACAATCACTTGTCCTAATCACGTCCTACTCATTAAGCTGACTTGAATAGACTTGCCCAATATTGCGTGGAAAATAAGCTATCTTTAAACGCCAGTAAATGCCAGCATATTACCTTCACTAGAAAGAAGAATGGGTTGGTTTCTGACTACAAAATAGGTCCTAATCCAATTCAAAAAGTAAAAGCGATCAAGGATTTGGGGGAATTGTTGGATCCCGAGCTGTCATTCATTGGCCATTTTGACACATAATATATAAATCTTACCGAATGCTAGGTTTTGTGTTAAGAATGTCCAGGGAGATTAAGAACGACTACATTATCAAAAAGCTCTTTTATGCCTACGTTCGCAGCAACCTTGAATATTGATCCATGGTGTGGAATCCTTATTCGCATAAGATAGAGAGCATCCAGAACAAGTGCTTAAATTTTCTTAATCGTGTGACAGACTCCGATATCAAGGAAACCGCTAATCGGCATAAAATAATATCGCTTGAGAACAGACGTACAGTTTCCGATATGATGTTTTTACACAAAGTTGTAAAGTTTGGAGCTCCAAGACCATCAACCAGAATGAAAACTCTTTTTCAAATCCCGTTTCATAAAACCAACTATGGTAAAAACACCCCGATGGATAGAATAATGAATACTAATAATAAGCTATTTAACTATGTTGACATTTTATAACCAAGACACTAAATTTGGCCAATTTATAATTACATTAATTTACAACTTCCTTTCACAAGTTCAACCTATGACACGATTCTATAGATAAATACAATTATGAATTAATAAAGTAATTAGTTTGCATGTTAATTTTTCAAATTTTTCAGCTCAAATTTTAATGTAAACCTACAATTGGAACTTATTCATTGAATGTTCATTCTATTATAATTAATATTCTGTTGGTTTTCTATAAAAAAAATAATTAAAAAAAAACAGTTAAGGTAATATGCAAGCACAGTGCGCCACGTGTTCGCCAATCGACGCTCAATAGATGAATGAACGATGGTCAATGGAAACAATAAAGGCGGCATTTACAAAAAAAAAGGAAGAAGGCGGCTTTTAACAGCAGATACGGCCTTTGTATTTCACACATACCTCCTTTTTGATCCATTCCCCTTATTATTATTACAAAATCCTTGCAGACGCCGCCATTTCGATATTCGAAAATTGTAGATACAGATCAGATACCGCTTTCTTCTTTAAAAATTTGTGACGATAGCAATAATACCAAAAACGCATTACATATTTTTTTGTAGATGTCGCCCTTTTGCTTATGACGGCAGTACAATGTTCAAGATTACTTAAATTATGGGACTGTATTTAACCTAGCACAGACCTTACTGTTAATAATTTTGTAATTATTTATACTTGCTTACTAATAATTAATAATTAATAATTAATATTGTGATATTTGTATTAGTTAAGCTAACCCAATTTTTAAAAGAGCTCTAAAAATAAATCTGTGGGTGTTCCTACGCCCTACTTCTCCCGCAGTGGTCCAATGTAGAGAAGAGGCAAAAAAAATACTTTTGCCAAGTATATGTAAATATCTTCAGAAATAAAGAAATTTGACATTACTCGGACTTTATGTTTATCTCCATCTTATTTAGTTGCCTTTCATTGAAATTCTTTTTCCTTCATACATTAGCGCACGTGAGTTGAAAATGAAAGGCCACAGTGTGGACAGAGCATAAAAGCGAATGGCTATAGTGGCTGGCCAATCGATAGACACCTGCATACCGAGTGAGAGCTCGCCGGAAAGTGGCGGTCCATGTCCACGGACTTATTGACCGCCATCCCTCATTCTAATGCCGACATAAATTGCCGCCACCGCACCGTTAAATTGGAACACTTTACTTGCGTTGCATTTTAGTGTTCCCGTCTATAGTTTCGTGCGAGAAACGAAACGTAAGTAACCAAGTTTAAACCACTTGTTACTATTTTGTTTGGTTAATTAAGATAGGGAAATATTAAACTGCACATCAAAAATCCTGATTTGCACAGCAAATTTCAGGGCAAAATACTGCGGTAGCTTAGGTGAAGGGTTAAGGGGGTGAATAAAGCGAAGCCCCCTTTATCCTTCGTGTTAGGTTGAACATGCAAGAACAACAAAAATACTTAAAACATGAGCAAACAAAAAATTTAAAACATAAAAAGTGTTTTTGCTGATCCTTTTTTGCTGTGCAAATCAGTATTTTTGATCTGCGATTAAATACTAGCCATTAAGATATACCAAAAAAGTTTTTTTTAATCCATTTATAAACATATCTGGATATTTTTTTTTAGGAAAACGTTTATTGAGTATTTTATTCAGATTCTCACTGAAGGATAACGCGATTGGATGAATTTTTCTCGATAGAATTTAATTACGAAAATACCTCTACATAGTTTTTTCCTGTAATTCTGCATTCCTGGACTAATGACTTTATTGAGGAATTGCATTCAAAATGTGGATATTATATATTCGTAAACTCTCCTTGAAAATGTTTTTTAACAAAGTTGCGTAGTTTATTTTGAAACAATTTTTATGTGGATTTGAGTGGTGTGGTTTGAGCCGAGCGCATTGTTTGCACTCTCTTTTGTATCATGTATTAGTAATTAACGCTGTCACTTTCGTTTCGTATTCTCGCTTTTACACATCATCTTCAGCGATTCATAGGTTTTGCGTCAGTTTGGACCCTTAGAGGATGCGTTTTCGTCATGAAGTTACTTGCAATTCCTCATTCGACATCATTGTAACACATTTGGCAGTGGTTTCGCTGACACATATATGTAACTGTAAATGTAGGTGCAAGAGATGTTTTTGGATATTCTTTTCAATCTTGTACAAGCCATGCAGTAACCACAGATGTGTTTGGCTATTATAATAACCAATTTTGTCTGTAGTGGACATAATATTCATGTAAGAAGACGCGCAAAGATAGAGAATGTTGTTCCAACGGCTCAATTTAATGATATAGTGGAAACGACTTATTTACTACGGAACACTGGCAACCAAGTCCGACACACACTTGACCAGTTTATATTATTAAGATGTAAACATGGAGAACACGAGCGCTGCCCGAGTTAAGGGTGTGTGGAACGCATAATCTATCTGAATAATTAGGATTTATTTTGCTGTTTAAACGTGCCTGTCTTTTGGGGTAGTTAAAAATCAAAATTTTTATAGATATGTTTGGAGATTTGGCCTGCTAACTGGTAGGTAAAATTAGAATACTTTTCGGAAGGACTACATCTTGTTACATATGTGTTCCTACATTCATACAAGATGAGTTACATTCTTTTAAACAATGTCAATTCATGTCATGTTTGCACACACATGATTTAGTTCTAGTAAATGTCATAATAATTAATGATATTCACAGACTTAGATATATTTTTCTGGGGCTTCTGTAAAGTACCTACACAATACAATTAATCACTTTTGGCCCGAAATGAGAAGGACACAAACTTTTAGGACCGATATCTTGAATCTTTATAAAATCGAGCAATGGACTTCGGGCAACGTGGTCTTCCTTACCATTCCATCTGTCAAAGTACAAGCCCAAACGGGCCTATGCATCTAATAAAACTAGTTGTCGCTTGGATTTCTAATTACTTTTAAAGGACCTGCTACACGGCAGAAAAGGTGGTTGCCTGCAAGCTGACAAAAAGCAGCGCCTGCAGTGTAGTCGCTTTTTGTACGATGTCCCGCGATTTTCAACCTTATGGCTTTGTCAAAGAGTTCAAAACTGGTCAAGAGTCTGCTTGTCCGGACGACGAGGAGGCGAACGTTCGAACTTGCTGTGAGGGGTCATTCAAGTATTACGTAAGCCTAATTTTAGAAGTTTTTGTTTCCTCTATTCATTTGTATATACGTCATGCGCAAAAGAAAAATTATTAACACCGAATTTTATTGTTATTCTTAACATATAAACGATATTATTATTAATTTTCTTATATATAAAAAAGAAATGGTTAAATATTGCTGACGTTATAACCATCCAGAACCCCCCGTCCCCCCTTACATTAAAAATAAGCTAAGTAATGATCCTCCCCCCAACCAAACTTTTGTGCTTGCGTAATTCTTGCATGACCCCTGAGCTTGTTGTCAGCCATGTAGACGCTTGTCGCCGATCACGAACTCCGATCGCCGAAATGGCGCACGATTCTCAACGCTATGGCTTAGTAAAAGAGTTAAAACTGATAAAGAGTGCTTGTGCGGGCGAGGAGGACGCGAACGTTTGAACTTGCTATAAGGCATCATTTAAGTATTACGTAAGCATAATTTTGACAGTTTTTATTCGTTTTTGTTTCCTTTATCCATTGTAAACTACGGAGCTATCTTTTCTCTACGCCAACTTCAGGAGAAAAGTCGAAAACAAGGAAAACCTCTGTTCCCTGCTTTATTGATCTAGAGATGGCTTATGATTGTGTACCACGTGAAGCTCTCTGGATGTTGCTGACAAAGTTGGGATGTTATGAAAGAAATCATAACTAATGAACCAATTTTGAAATACCCAGACTTCGAGCAACCTTTTATACTAACAACAAATGCAAGCGATTTTGCGCTAGGCGCTGTACTTTCGCAGAAAGAAGAAAACATCGAGAAACCAATTGCGTATGCCTCGAGAACTCTATCTGACACTGAAACTCAACGACTGAAAAGGAACTCTTAGTAGGAAAACAAAAACATCAACTCACATGTCGCTATTGAACATTCATAACAAAATAAAACATTTCAGAAGACTAACACTAAGACTTTATAATAGTCTAAGCTCTCACCACTTTATAAAAATAAAAAGTAATGTTATCAATATTTGTAGATGTTCTAACTTACTACTGAGTTATTGACAGACGGGAAAACTATTGACATTTCACAGTTTCACAGGACAGCCAACGGTTTGGGGTTATACCGCGCTTAACGTCGCGCGGTCAACGTACACTGGCATTGTCACAGTTAGTTGGTTAAATCAGACACTTAACTAACTCTCTAGACCGTTAATTAAATACCGACGTTTAACCAACTCAAGCGAAGTAGGAGCCTTTGCTCCTACTTCGCTTGAAGAAGCACTATCCCACGTCTTGGAAGAAAATAATTTTGAAGAGCAGTATGCTCTCCGCAGCAAAATTCTGCATTCCAGACCTTCATCCAATCAACCGGCTAACCCTATCACTCAGACGCACTACCCCTATAAGTCACAATTCTCGGCACAACCCCCAACTCGACCGCCACCATTTTACCCTCAATTCAAGTTTGGTATTCCAAACCAAACTCTCCCAAAACCTGTTTTCCCCAATCAACCCCCAGCTTATATCAATTCGGCTATAGGCCCCCTCAGATCAACCCACAAGGGTTCAGACCACAGCCTGGTCAATTTAGCTACAGGCCCATACAACATACCCCACAAGGCTTCAGGCCCCAACCTGTTCAGTTCAGCCGAATCCAGCCGAATGCTAAACCCAATACTGACGTGTCCATGAGAACTGCGCCTAACGCGCCCACAAATAAACTTTATTACACCAATGTGTAATTTGAACAGTATGATAGCACAGAAGGTTATGATTCGGTGGACGTTTACCCAGTACAGGAGTGTGAACGATGAACGATGATGAATTAGAAATTAAGTATTCGGTAAAATCGGAATCAGACTTCACTGAAACTATCCACTCCGCTAAAGACGTGGAATCGTACGGAATACCCTTTTTGCGAGAAGCGATAGACACCAAGCCAATTGGCATTCTAATAAAATGCAAGTGAGTGATTTGTCTAGGGACAAACAGAAAGTACTAAAAATATTCTTACCCCTGAACATCTCGGAAATAATCAAGGAATTCCTGAAAAGGTACATAATACCAAAAACCAAATATTTCATCTATTTTGAATAAGAACAACACCGAAAGGATTTCTCTAGAATCATAATTGAATTATTTAAACAAGGAACAGTAGACTTTCACGAGTGTACCGATCGTGTGGTGTATATTGAAGATGAAAAAGAACAACGAGCTGTGGTGTTGAAGTTACACGAAGGAAAGACATGCCATTGCGGTATCACGGAAACAGTAAAACGAATAAAGCGTAACTACTTTTGGCCAAATATGCACGAAACTGTATCTTCTATAATAAATTCTTTTCAAGAAGTATTCATAGAGTTAATCTCCATAGAGTCAAAATACTATTTCACTGTACTCGATGCTTTCAGCAAGTTAGGACAAGCAGTAGAAATCCCCTCCAGAGTAACACCGGACGTAGTTAGAGCTATGATTAAGTACTTTTCCTTTTATGGAACTCCTCAGAAAATAAGCTGCGATCCTGGTTCGGAATATAAAAACGAGATGTTTAAAGATTTAACAGAACTATACAAGATAGAGCTACACGTAGGTGCACCGAACAACCCAAACACGATGGGTCTCATTGCGTTTTCATTCAACAATAATTGAAATATAGCAAAATTTGAGACGAAATACACGGACCCAGCCACAGTCATGGCTTCTGCTTTTATGGCTTACAACAATACAATTCATAGTGCAACCGATTTGACGCCATTCGAAGTTGTCTTCGAACACACCGAATTAAATACTGCATTTAACTTAGACTTCGATAAAAACTATAAACAGCAGCTTATTAGAGACCACCGAAAAAGAAGAGAAAAACTTTATCAACTGGACTAGTTTATCACTTAGGTGATAAACTAGTCCAGTCTCTTTAGAAAGTAAGCGAAAAACGAGGTGGAGAAACCACACCGGAATTAACGAAAGGACAGATTGTCCACGCTAAAGCGGTCAATAAAAGACAAGCTAAGGACAAGCCCAAATATCAAAAGGTTAAAGGACAAGTTCAGAGAAATGTATTAACTATAGCGACAAGGGGCAGAGCCACAAAAGCCCCTATTAAAAATGTCATACGTCCTCCTCAGGTGGCGTATAATCCTGCTGATCTGGACGGCAATCACACAAGGTCTCCACAGCCAGGACCTTCAGGTCTGCAAAATAGAATATAATCCTGGATTATTACCGGTAAAGCTAGGCCACGTTTTTCTCCAACGAGATAAATGGTTATTAGTTAAAACAGTATCATTAAAAGGTCGAAAACCGATCTTTTTAACATACAACTTAACATAAATTTTACAAAGCCCAATTCGATAAATTACTAAAAGGAAATAAATACCCACTTTATGAAACAATAGGCTTAAAAACCCAAGCTGAATGAAACCTCCGTGACGAAGCCTTGCAGAAGTACCAGCAGTTGGTCCCCTCAAAGAGAAGTGTGGTATTCTTAACCCTCTGGGCTCTCTCTTTAAAGTTATTACCGGTAACCTAGATCAGGAAGATGCGGAACGTCATATTAGTAATATTCAAAATCGGGAACAAGCGACGTTACAACGTGTCACCTTAATATCAGAAATGTTGGACCACTTTTTAACTCTACAAAAACAATTCCAAAATTCCAAATGTCTTCAAGCAATCTTCATATTTTGCCACTTCTCTACATTGGACCACTGTGGGAGAAGGAGGGCGTAAAAACTCCCACAGATTGATTTTAGATCTCTTTTAAAAATTGCTTACGCTTAACTAATACAAAATATGTATAGTTATGTCATTATCATAATTTATAAGCAGGAATAAATAATTACAAAATTATTAACAGCAAGGTCTGTGTTGAGCCAGATTAACCCCATACAGTCCCATCATTTAAATAATCTTGAACATTGTAATATCCCTTTTTCGACAAAGTCGCTTTAACATGGTTTTTAAATTGCTCAAATGGCAATTTCAAGATCTCCAGAGGTATCTTGTTGTAGTAGAGAATGCATTGACCCTTGATAGAATTGCTAACCTTCGCGAGTCTAAACCGGGGCGCAAGTAGTCTGTGATTATTTCTTAGGTTAACATTACAGCTAATATTATATAACATTGTAATATGTATCCAACACACTATTACGCCTGAAGGACTGAAACCAAACACGGATAAAATTGACGCAATCTTAAACTATCCCTTACCTAAGACCACGACCGAAATAAAAATATTTTTAGGACTGATTGGCTAATACAGAAAATTAATTAAAGACTTCTCTAAAATAACCCAACCTATGACTGCATGCCTAAAGAAGAACAGTAAAATAGTAATTGACGACAAATATATAAATTCATTCCAAAAATGTAAAGAACTACTGGTTAGTGCACCCCTTTTACAATACTCGACTTCACTAAACCATTCATATTGACGACAGACGCCTCCGACTTTGCTATTAGTGCAGTGCTTTCGCAAGGCATCATTGGAAGTAACAAACCAATAGCTTATGCAAGTCGAACATTAAATGACGTTGAAAAAAGATATAGCACAATAGAAAAGGAGTTGCTTGCCATAGTATGGGCAGTGAAACATTTCCGCCCATACCTTTATGGCAATCAGTTTACAATATACACCGACCATAGATCACTAGCATGGCTTGACTCTCTCAAGGAACCAAATAGCAAATTGGCCCGTTACAAACTAAGATTAGGTGAACATAACTTTATGGTAGTACACAAAAGCGGAAAACAAAACACGAATGCAGATGCTCTCTCCCGAATATGTTTAAACGCTTTAGGTAATGACAAAGACGATCAACAATCCACAGACGTCAATGTAGGACACTGAACCTGACGATCTTGCTGAACACATACAGCAACTGATAGACAAATTAACAAACCCTGATGACCTCAACGAATACAATCGACAATTAGCTGAAGAATTAAGAAAAATAGATGAACCAGTAATAACTACTCGCGGCAATTCTGATAGTAGCACTATAACAGTAACCTCTTTAGACCCACAAATTCTAGCACAAACACTGCACATTCTGCTAATGACATGGACACAAATGGAATCCCAATATCACATGAAGCCGTTGACACCAAACCTTATCAAATATTGGTAGACGTGTGGTTTAAAGACGAGTTATCAGTCAAAGCTGTTCCTCATCCGAAGCAAAAGATTCTGAAGGTCTCATTACCATTAGATAACACCGACCTAATAAAACAATTTCTAAAAGAATATATTAGACCAAAAATTAAATACTTCATATTGTATGAAAACAAAGAACATAGATGCCTATTTTCGAAAGTAGTGTACTGAGAGAGTAATTAACGTTACCAACGAAAATGAACAGGAAGAAATAATCAGACGCTACCATATCGGCAAAACATGTCATCGTGGAATCAATGAAACCATTTCCCACATAAAGCGTGTTTACTTTTGTAATAACATGGAACGAACAGTAACTGCTATCATTAACTCCTGCGAAACTTGTAAGCGTATGAAATTTGACCGAATACCCTTACGACCACACTTAAAGCTCACCCAGACTCAGACAAAACCTTTCCAAAAATTATTCATTGACGTATACTCCATAGAAAGTAAGTATTACTTAACTATTATTGACGCATTTAGTGAATTGGCCCAAGCTTTTGAAATTCCCGACCGATCAACACCTGAAGTTGTAATAGCTCTTATAAAATACTTCTCGTTTTATGGCGCTCCGACCAGAATAAGCGCAGACCCTGGCTCAGAGTTTAATAATTAACTTATACAGGAATTACTTACATTCTACAAAGTGGACCTTCATATTGGTACCCCGCATAATCCCAATTCCATGGGATTGATAGAACGATTCCATTCAACGATTGGAGAAATATTACGATTATTAAAATATGATAGGAAATTTACAGATGCCGCATCAGTCATGACGTACTCGATATTGGCATACAACCAAACTATTCATTCGACCACTGGACTTACACCCTTCCAAGTCGTATTCGGTCATACAGAAAGCAATAATCAATTTAATATAATACAGATTTTGACAAAAAATATATACAGCAACTAATCAAGCAACTTTCCATGAGAACTCAGTATTTGTACAAGTACTTAACCGACAAAACAATGGCTAGGAAAGAAAAATTACATCAAAACAGGACCGGAGAAACTGACTTTGACATACACGACGATGACGTTGTTTTTGTCAAAGGTTTAATACGCGTCGAGCTAAGGACAAACCAAAGTTTCAAAAGGCTAAGGTAAAAGGCAAAATTACAAGAAACGTAGCGATGATAGAGACCAACGCAAGACAAACAAAGGTACCCACTAAAGACATCCGACGTCCTCCACAGGTTCGTCATGCTGCTGATCCAAGCAGTAATGACCCAGGGCCTTCAACTTCAAAAGATTGAACACAACCCTGGCGTTTTCCCGGTCAAAGAAGGGATAGCCCTAATTAGGTACGATAAGTGGATAGTTATTAAGATACTAGATGTTAGGCTTCTCAAAGAAGATTTAGATTTTAATATGAATAGATATAAGGAATTAAATAGATTGGTCAGCTCTCATTTAAACAAGACCTTGCTAGTATATGTGGACAGTGTTCAAAAAAAGGTGAATCATATGCTCAATATAACCATCGATAAATACATTCAACTGATCCCCAATATCCGACAGAAAAGAGGACTCATTAACCCTCTGGGATATTTACTTAAAGTAATAACAGGAAATTTAGACCATAATGGTGCTGTAAGGTATGACATATTAATAAAGGAAGTAAAATCTCGTCAACACTCTATTGAAAACAAAACAACTCTAGTATCCAAAATGGTGAGAATAGTCACAAACTCTACTGTAAATAAATAAACAATCTTATTCAATTGAGTTCAACCAGAAATAATATAAATACAGAAATTGATGAACTGGTCATAAGCAATCATATTCATCAAATAATACATGCATACAATTTATTCATACATAACTTTCAGATAATATACTCTAAATTGAATGAGATTGAAAACATCATAGCATTTAGTAGAATAGGAATATTTCATCAATTCATTGTTAATACTAATGAACTTATTAAGATATTTAAGCTTATAGAGCGAAAAGATAAAGTTGTATTCCCTGCAACGCCTGAAAATATTATCAAAATTGAACAGACTATTACTTTAAAATCATACTTTGAGAATCATGAAATCACGACATTTGTTATGGAAATACCTATAGTTAAGAAAGAAACTTACTTTTATTATAAAATTGTAACCTTTCCTATCACAGATCCTGAAACAAATCTTACCCTTATTATTTTACCAAAATATCCTTATCTCCTTGTGAAGGGATTGAAGGCTAGCTCATTGGCTACGCCGTGTACTACCATTGAAGAAAACACTTACCTCTATAAGGATGTACAAACCATAGTACCCGTTGAAGATACCTGTGTACTCAACTTGATGAGATATTGCCATAACGTTACATGCACAAGAATCCCAGTAGAAGCTGAAAATATCAAGATTGATGCTATCCAGACGAATAGATGGATACTATATACCAAGTCAGCCATGGATCTTACAAGAATATGTGCAAATTAAATCCTATATTACAATGTTCTTGGTACCTATCTGCTTACCATCGATGATAACTGTGATTAGGTGAATATAAATTTCACCAATGGCAATTCGGGTAAATAATTTCAATTCCGATGAAAGTATGTTCCCTCAAATGGTGGGCTGCGATATACAATATTGGTGAAATTTCCTGAAAACCTGAAAATTGACTTCAACAAAAATATAGAACCAATAAAAATTAGAGATATTGACCTTACTGATCTAAAAGTGCTGTCACATATGCTGAATAATGATCAAGTGGAGAGTGACAGCACAGTGCACACGAACATTAGCGTAGGAACTATAGTTTTATATAAAATCTTAACCGTAAGCCTTATACTTTTTATTTTATATAAACATTTCCATTTCCATTTCTTTGGTCGAAATCTACCTCCTCAGAATACTTCTTCAGGACATTTCGAACTTAGGAAGGGAGGAGTTACAGTGTCTGACCTGTATGGAGACGTTAGAGTCAGCGTTAATGCACCTCAATCGGCCTCTACTAGGAATTGTGTTGTTAAGTCTATGAGGATCTTGGCTCTTGCAGTTGAGTTTTAGAATAAGTCAGTCATAATTGAATGAATTGCTCGTTCTTTTTATTTTAAAAGTTAGTTTTTAAAAACATATTTCTCCTTCGTCGCGATTTGACTACATAGTCAATATTATGACATATTGTCAATATTATTGTCATTATTGAACATTGATTGAACATGACCAACCAAAATGGCCGCGTTCATGATGCGATTTCACGAACATTCTCTTTTCTTGTTCACTCGATATTTACAAACAACTGGCTAGAGTAGGTTATTGTGGCTACTATGCAAACGCTTCGCTCCGCTCCGCTCCAGTTTAGCTTCTTCATCGTTCTAACCTAACCTATAACCTAAATGAAAAGTAGCTACTAAATAACCTACATTAGCCAGTCGTTTTTGTTTGCATACGCTTCGCAGTTTAGCTTCTTCATCGTTCTAACCTAACCTATAACCTAAATGAAAAGTAGCTACTAAATAACCTACATTAGCCAGTCGTTTTTGTTTGCATACGCTTCGCTCCGCTCCTCTCCGGTTTAGCTTCTTCAAAGTTCTATTAACCTTTAACCCAAATTAAAAGTAGCTACAATAAACTATGTCTATAGTTTAGCCAGTCGTTTTTGTTTGCATGCGCTTCGCTCCGCTCCGGTTTAGCTTCTTCAACGTTCTAACCTAACCTATAACCCGATTGAAATTTAGCCACAATCATCTACTCTAGCCAAATTTGGATTTTCTTTGCATACTCTTCGCTCCGCTACGCTGCAGTTGCTTCTTATAAGTTCTAACCTAATCTATAATCCAATTGAATTAAGCTACAATGACTTACTATAGCCAAATTTGGCTTTTCTTTGTATATTATATACGCTCCGGGGTTGCTTCTTCTAAGTTCCATCCTAACATATTACCTAATTGAAATTTAGCCACAATTACCTACTCTAGCCAAAGTAGGTGTTCAAAGCGACTAAAGCCAAAGGAAACTATGTTCACTGACGCGAATGCGAGCAGTGAAGGCCTAAAAGGACAAGATTCCAGGGCCGTAAAACATAATTAAAAAAGAAAAACAGGCAATGAATTTGGCTTTCTGCGCTCCTTTTCTAAAAACTGAATCTCAGTAAATCTAAAAGAACACATTAAAATAAGCAAAAGTTCAAAAACGCAAAGAAACAAGCTTGTGAAAATATAATCAAAAATAGCTTTATTACAATATAATTCGGTTTAATGCACACTTTCATCTATGAATTCTCATCTTACAATAAGCGTACAACGAAACGTAACACATTTTTATTGTGTATTGTATTATTGCGTGTGTCATACAAAAAGCAAAATTTTATAGATTTTTCAAAAAAAATCATATCTGTAAAACTATTGAGTTCCGACAAGTGAAACTTTTAGACCGTGTTCAAAGTGACCCAAATAATTTACCAAAAAGTCATAAAATCCCTAGCAAACCGCCCGATTTCTAAAGTGTAGCTCTTAACTGCGCACTTCACTTAGATAATTGAAACTAAAATAAAATGTCAATTTCATGCTGTTTGTTGTGTCTGGTTCAAGAGAGATGCATACATGGGTTAGAGAGAGGTCACAGTGCTCAGGCGTCAATAAACTTTATTGGACATACTAATATTTCTCCCGCCATTTCTTCAGATGAAGATAATCAATGTCAATGATGACAAACAATGGAAGCTCACTTGACAGCCGAGTGTTAAATACCTTGTCAGTTAAATAAATGCACAGGTGATTATGTTTGGGCAGAATTTTAATTTATTGAAAATCGTTTACATTGGTAACGACTTCAGATAGGTTTCTTTAACACGTGTATGTATTTGTCTGTTTAGCCAAATAAATAAATGAATTTCTAAAATTATATCCTTTTAAATTCAAATGTAATACTCATATCTAAAATATGTGTACATATATACATACCTACTTAACTGAATAAGTCCCAGTTAGGGTTCGTCAACTCATCTCCAATTCATAAAATATTTATAAAAAACCAACTGCAAGTCGCAGGGAATCAGTAAACTTTCCCCCGATAATAGCTACTTGTGACTTGTGTGAGCTACCTCATACCGAGTCACAATGTGTACATTCTCACGATTCACGGTGCACCTTTAGTTATTATTTCTGCCATTCTATGCTATAAGAAGGACAACTTCACGATATTATGTACAAACCTAAGTCATTGCTTAAAATTAGCAGAAGTTTTTGCTATTATGTTTTTGTACTTCCGCGAATAGGAAACTAACCAGTACATAGGTAGAAATAAAGCTTGATGTAGAGATAATAATCCCTGAAACTTCCAACAAGTCCTGGGATTGCCTGTGGGGATTCAATCTGAACCAAAAGACCCGTAATCATTGTAATACCCGTTGTAATAATAATTCGGTTTTATTCATGGTTAAACAAATTGCATTCCCAATGTTAAGTTCTTCGTACGACTTAACCTAAAACTTCCTTCTCACAATACCGTCTTACCGCCACTGGCTGAATAAATTTAACTGCAGTATAACATTTAAATTTTAAAAGGAAAATTAGTATTTTCCCAATATCTTTAGAGTAAGTTTATTCCAGAATAACAATATTTGGAGTTAACTTTATTAATTATGGTTAAAAAATGATTTTTTGTTTTTCTGGAGACCTTATCTAGTCTCTGCCCGTGCACCGCTGACTTGGGTGCGCTCAAATGTCCGCTGTTTTTTCGCGAATTCAGCGCGCCAATCCCGGCGGCGACATACTCAATACCGCACAGTGGTGTTCATGTTTCTTGCATGGGGATTAGGTATTAATTTTCCTGAGTCCTTTCCTGAGTAATGTTCAACATTAAAATAATATAATATAAAGAAAACTGTTTGGCAAATTTATACAATTAAGTATTGTAAGTAATATCAATAAGTTATACTAAGGGAAAATTATTTCTGCTTAAAGATGATGTTAAATCCAACGCTCGAGCTTTGAAAACATTCTTCACCAATGAACCCTTACTTACAACAGAGCGTCTAAATTCATCTCCATACGAATCAGAGACTTTGTTAAAAAACTGCACTAGCATCAGTAATGTAGATTTTAAATTTAATCATGTATATCCCCAGGACGTCGTTAAAGCGTTAAAATTACTTAACTTAAAAAATATCTTAGTCAAAGTTATTGGTTCAGTTATTCTATAGCCCCACAATTAGTTTATATATTCAATAATTGTGTTGAGGATGCAACTTTCCCAGACCTCATGAAACACAGTAAACAGAAAACTCTGTTCAATACGAGAGACAAGGATGATCCTTAAAAATTCAGACCAATATCTTCAGACCAGAGTAATATTGATATAGACATGGTAAACAAGGTACCAATGATACTGGTGTATCAACTTTAAGCCAACTCCGACAACTTTAAGCCAAATCCACCTAAATATAACACATCAAAACGTGCAGTGCTACCTATAATTATTTCTTGATAATACTGACACCGATGTTATTTGTGTTACAGAACACTGGTTAAAAGAAAATATGATGACTCGCGGCAACACGTCAAAAACAGCTGTGCTTTATTTTAGCTAAATTAATTAGTTTTAATTCCACTATTTGTGTTAATATAGTGTTAATAATAATAATAATAATAATAGTTTATTTTCCAGACTTAAGTCCAATATAAAATTTCAAAAAAAAAAAAATACAAATATTAAAATAATGATAAGAAAAACAAACAACAAACAAACAATATTAAAGAATGTGGAAAGCACACATCACACGGGCATAGTACACACCCCACTGCACTGCACCTTGCCTGGTGGTCAACCTGGGGTGACGCATGATAGTCCCGCCATGTCTGGTGGAGTGGGCTGCCCATCAACTGACGTACGGCGCTCAGGATGGAGTTACTCGAACCCTCGATTCGAGCACGCGCCCCAGCCGACCGCAGGTGCAGCAGCGCCGCCCAGCCCGGCGCGCGACCCGCAGCGAACATCTCGCTGGCGCTGCACCAGGGCGGCAGGCGATGCCGCGCCGCCCGCTGGCACGTGCATCGCACCGCACTCCAACACGAGTGTCGCGCCACTCACCTCAAATCGTGCTCAGAGAAGAACAATAGCAAACAAAAGAACTGTAGTTTATTCAGATAAGATAGGTGTAGATTTTGGTATGTTTTTGCATTATGGCCTTAAGCAACAAGTGACAAATCATTGTTGTCCTAATAGTTCCTTTGAGGATATTATAAAAAAGATGGCTGTACATGCATCTATACAATATAAGGTGTCATCATAGTGATTCTATTTTATATTTCGACATGAATAATTTTATTCATAACTTTACTTTGACTCAGGATACTATGTACCTGAGTCAAAGTAAAGTAGTACTGACTCACGAAGTAGTACTGACCTTGACGCCGTCGACTGGTATGCGAAAGTTCAGATTCGAGGCAGGAGTACGGGATGAGGAACACAAGGGTGGGGGGTGTTGGGAGTCGAATCTTACTCGTGTCGTAGTCGGCAGCATCACGCTGCTGGTGCTGTCGTGATGCTGCCGACTACAAGGGTCGCTATCAGAACGCGACGAATTGGTGACCGAATCACTGCAACCTTTCACAGCACGAAGCACTCACTACGATGACGTGAAATCTACTTATTTCTTGACGATTATTACGAGATTATTATAAATAACATTCAGCCAAAGCCCCGATGCTTGACGCCGAAAATTTTACCACGTGCAAAGTGATTTTTTTTTTCTATGCAAGTGACAGTTAGTTAGTGATGTTCCGTTCACTCGCGGTCGATCCGCGCAACAAAAACCGAGGTGCGTTCCGAAGCATAAATATTAAACAACGTTGTTAAACTAATTATTTAATTAAAATGGTGCTGTGGTTACAATAATTGCAGTTATAGTATTTGAAATTGTTTTAATTGAACCTGGGAGCTCTACTATGGTGCCGTGGTCCAACTGCAAAGATAGTTGGACCACGACCCATAGTAAAGGCCCGGAGTCCAACTAATTGGACAGAGCAGTTGGACTATTGCCCCGAAACGGATCTAGCGACCAACCAGACCGAGAAGCATTGCATAGAGTAAATTCGTAAAACATACGTCAAATATCCTCAGTGAAACCCCAAACACTACGGCCAAAAATGTGGAGTCTACCAGGTACAGGAAATTGTCAACCTCTCCCCCAGCTTGCCGTCCAGTTCGCCCGCTGCTTTTAATTTACGTTGTTATGAAAACCTCTTTATCGCCGCCTCCGTTTTAAGCCCGGCGATTAACGTTAATAGACGCAAACAATATTAGCAGCTTAATCACTATTTTTACCCGACTGCTGGTGTATTATTCATATCTTGTGCAAGATTAGTAAATATTTTTGTATTCGCCTTATAAAGCCCTTTATTTTGAAACCCCACTCGAAGATCTTGAAAAGGGTTTTTTTTCGCGCATAAAACCCGGCTTTTTTTTTTAAACGAATTGAATGACATATCATTTATCAAAATCGGTTGAGCCGTTTAATAGGTACGAGGAGACACAGGAACAGAAGTGCATACAACATATATACAAATAGGTCAAACACAAAACCCTCCTTTTTTCAGCTTTGCTGCAGTCCGGTAAAAACCTGCTTTTTAGTGCACCGCAGTCGTTTTTTTTTTAATTACGTTATTTATTATGAGACCTTACAAATTTTCGTAGCATATAAACAACTACTCGCACCAACAACTAGTTATATTATTATGGGATATTTATTTTGGCACCCGCTTATATTGACATTTTAGTACGTCCCTTAGGAGTTCCCAGATTTTTTCACCAAACACATCCTTGTCGTCTCCGGATTGAAATTGGACAATCGACTAGCTCTACCTATTTAACAAAAAGTATAAGCATAAAATAAACATGACATTTAGATCGGTAAATTTGACAAGCCGATGTCCGAGCGTGCAAAGTTGTGTGTGTCGTTAAACCTATATTCATTAAAAATTAATACTCCCTGCCTCTTTTTTTTTTTTAATACGCCTTCTGTGAAAAATATAAACTCTGTAATAACTCCCAAAATGGTTTCCGGAGGAACAGATCGACTACTTTAGCTGTTTATAAATATATACAAGAGGCCTTAAAAGTGATCAATGATAAAAATACGCAAAAGGTATGTTTCTTGATATGACTAAGGCATATGATAAAGTTCAATTTCAGATATTATTAGACAAACTACGGCGTGGGAATTCGTGGCGTAGCACACAAATGGTTTACATCATACTTAAAAAACAGACAAAAAATTGTAGAAATAGAATATTTTTATCATAAAAATGCAGAAATAACAAACATCCATTCTGGCAGTACATCAATAAATGCATCAATCCCACAAGGAAGCGTAATAGGTTGCCTTTTATTTCTGATCTATTTAAACGATCTCCCCAAAATAATGAACGAACAATCTACATTATTCGCGCACGATATTTCTATACTTACACGTGCTTACACCATGCCAAAACAATAACGATTTAAACGATAATCTGAAATCTATCCTTGACAAAACTGAAAAGTGGCTACGTGACCACAACCGAGAGATAAACTACAATAAGACAAAAATTATGGCATTTCATCCCCATCAAAAACCAGCATTAGACATCAATTAAATATTATATATTGTATAATATTGACTACCATATTAATTGGAAAAATCATATAAACAAACTGAAACTTAAATTATCGCATTTTGCGTGTGCACTTCGGGAAGTCAATATATCTACGGATTTAGAAATGGCACTAGTCACGTATTATGCATATGCATAGCATACTCATGGTTAAACTATGGCGTTATCCATTGGGGAAATGGCAAGGATGAACCATCGCTTTTCACCGTTCAAAACAGGCTCATAAGGATATAGGTCAACATAGAATAGACTGATAGTTGTAAGCCTTACTTTAAAAAACACGATATCCTTCTATTACCCTGTATATATATACTCGAAATGTGTAAATGTATTCGAAAATACCCTGAATTTAACACCAGACGCGACAATATACCATGCAACCGTTCGCTAAGGCCTACACGAAAAAACGAGTTAATCTTACTCATTTCCAACATAAAACTAACTAACTTTCGGGACCTTTAGTAATGTCAATAAAAATATATAATAATCTGCCATAAACTCTTTTATCTACACACGTATCATAAACCCTCTTTGCTGCGTACAAAAACCGCACGTTACAATCAGCATAATGTTAAACTACTTGGTAAAAACTCATTTCATATCTGAAAAATTACACATTATGACCATAATGTGTAATTTTTCTACATATTATGACATTCAAATTTCGAACGCCGACGCCCGCCTGCATGCCGCCCTAGTTGTCTGTGAAGTTGGTACTGACATTCAAATTTCGAACGCCGACGCCCGCCTGCGTGAAGATGGTACTAAGAACAAGCTAAACCACTGCAGAGCCACAATGCCGGTCAAACATGCGGTTCCTGAACACATCAAAGAGAGCTTATGATATGTGTGTAGATAACTAGTGTATATAACTGTACATAATTAGGCATTAAAACTCTCGAGTGATATTATTATGAAACTCGCCTTCGGCTCGTTTCATAAACCCACTCTCGAGTATTAATGCCCTCCATTATGTAGCAGTCACATAAACTACTATTATCTACACACGTATCATAAACCCTCTTTACTGCGTCTAAAAACCGCACGTTAAGACCAGCATAACGTAAAACTATTTGGTAAAAACTCATTTCTTATCTGTAAATTTGTACATTATGACCACAATGTATAAAAAATTGTCACATTATGACATTCAAATTTCGAACGCTGACGCCAGCCTGCGTGCCGCCGCTCCTACTTTGTCTGTGAAGTTGGTACTACAGAACAAGCTAAACAACTCAATGCCACAATGCCGGTCAATCATGTGGTTCCTGAAAACATCAAAGAGAGCTTATGATATGTGTGTAGATAAACTAGTGTATGTAACTGTACATAATTAGGCATTAAAATTCTCGAGTGATATTAATACCCTCCATTATGTAGCAGTCACATAAACTACTATCAAATGAACCAAAATATAATATATTGATACAAATGTTATACTACAATTAAAACAAATGTTATACTATAAATGCTATTATACAGTTAATGAGTACTTAAATGACAAATTAAAATAGACAATAAATTAATTTCTAGGATTATTTTTCATGGCTGATATTTCCTTTCCACTGACTTTTGGGAAATATTCTACTTAATTATAAATTAATAAACTTTGTTTCCCTCTCTTCAATCGCAGGTCCTTTTTACGAAGTTTCTAAATAACACATGTTAGTAGCCTTATAACATCCTATGCAACATAAATTTTATGGAATGCAATAAATATATTGAGTATTGAGTATTATAAAGGACACGCTAAAAAATACGTACTACTTTTTATTTTTATTTATGAAGTTTTAGCCTATTTAAAAAAACTAATTTGAATATTCAGACCTGGTTTTTTTTTGGCGGTATTCGAACCCGGGACCTCTCGCTTGGGAGCAGAGTCTCCACCACAACGCCACAGACGTCGTCGGGAAACATACTGGGATATTTAAACAAACAAAAATACGCATCAGGCATTCCGCCAAATTCACTGTCAGTTAAACTTAACGCATGCGCATACATAACAAGCTTTTCAGTCTGAAGAAAGTTTTCAGTCGCTCTGATAACACGACCCACGCTGGTCCTTACTGCCGCTCGGCTCAAACTCATCCGAATACTCACGTTTGGTGATCTCCTCCAGAATTCTGTAGTTTATAAGTGTAAGTTTCGTTCACAATGGATTTCACAACACAGATCGTACTGCTCATATTTCTTACAAGTGAGTATGATTTAAAAAGTGTTCATTAAGTTATTATGGTGGTTTTGTTTACCTTTTGACACGGTATAATTCAATGTGTATAATTTTCGCGTCACGCCGCCAGCCGGTAATTACGTCTGGCGTGACCTCTTTGCCTTTTCGACCTTTTGTAAGTTTGCTTTTAGTGTATGTTTTATTAAATTGGATATTCCAGTCAAAAAGATGTCGAAGTCTTTATGTGGCTGGTTCGCCAGGTGACTATTAAGCACCTACGTACATATGAAATTGATGTAGATGGGGATACTTACTTTTTAACACAACATACTTACAACAACTCTATAATACATACTTATGTACATAGCGTCACGCCTTTTACCATACGGGGTGGCAAGGCACAGGTAAGCTTACGTTGAGTCAGAAGATTAATAAATAGTCCATACATGAATTTCATTAATTCCAAACTTTCAGTGCTATTTTCGATCACGAACTGCTTGAGACAGCAAGCTCTTGGGTCCTTTGCTTTGAAACTGACTGAGGGTTATACTTCTCGGAGGTATTCACTTTTACATGACAATATTAAAAACCAGTCAAGTGCGAGTCGGACTCTTACACGAATGGTAACAGTACGATCGACCGCAAAAAACCATGTCTTTTATACGGGGACCCCCTTTAATTATACAACAAAAATACAGTCTGTTAAAATTTTAACTGTCTGTCTATAATGGTTCATCAGATGGAGCCCGGTGACCGACACACGGATGGTCATGAACACTTTACACACAGATGGACGGACAGCTGTTTTTGATGTATTTTTTGTTTGTTAACATATCACGTTCACAGTCCTGTGAGCCCTCTGTGGGTTTACGTCATGCGTATGGCTCCAAGTCTGTGAGCCCACATCGGGCTCACCCTATTGAGTAATTTGTTTTAATTTTTTTTCGCAGACCTACGAGTAAGGCTGTTTATAATTTTAGGACTTGTGATCGAAGTATTTGTTGTGTGAAAACCACCAAAACAATACAGAATTTCCTAAAGGGAAATCTATAAGGTGCACTGAAAAGGAAGCAAAAAATTAGACCCAGATATGATTTATTCAGATTTTTATTAATGAAAACAACAATTTCAAATAATTGACTTATGGGAAGTTTCAAAACACTAATGACAATATCCTTTCTAACACTGTTTACACTGCTGATGAACTCTGGTTGCTATTTTGCAGCCACCTTGGAGGATTTACCTTTGGAAATCAACTTTATGTAACAGCCAATACATCTTTTTCGACTTGTTCGTTTTCCTGGCAACTTAGGAAGATCCCTCCAGTAATATTTTGAATTGCTTGTACGAGCTGAACTGCTGGTCCCAGCTGAGCTGGTGGATGTAGCAGAAAGTTTGGGACCTTGTTCATGAATGCTCAGAAGGGATTTTATCAATTGTCCCTATGCTGAGAGTATGCTGCATTTTTCTTTTTTTGTGGGTGAAATTCGTTGTAAATTATTACAGAATTGATAATCGCAATAAAAAGAAGATCAATGCCAATTTTGTATGCCATTTTACTGTCTTTCTGATTGGGCTGAAATTTCATTTCAATTCATTCATTCCGTTTCTTTTTGAAAAGGCATCGATGATGCGTACCAACTTGCCAGTTATAACAAGTTGGTACGCATCATCGATGCCTTTTTTCCCATGTTGTAGTTTAGATTACAACATGACTTTAGAGTCTTGCATGGTTTTGGTTTAGGATTTCTGCCTTGGCTCATGGCTGTTTCCTTACCATGACACGTGGATAGCATTGTTACATCTCTCTTATCACGCCATTTCAATGATGTGACGTTATTTTTCACACACGTTTCACCCGGCCCCAATATAGTCTGCACGACCTCCTTACACAGTCCTATTCAATTTATTGACTGTTCCTAGGAGATCAGTGTTAAGGCTTGATAGGAACTCGGTTAATGGTATGCTCGTATAGTACTTATCGGTAACAAGTAGGCTGCCTTCATCAAGAAGATAGCTAAATTGATGACAATAATTCCAGAAGTGTCGAGCCCATATACCTGAGAACTTTCACCGTAGTATATTTGATAGCCCCAAGTGTAGCCATCTATTGTACACAGTTTGTATATTTTTACACCATGTTTATGAGATTTCGAGGGTATATACTGTCTGAAATATAGTCTTCCGTGAAAATGGACCATAGATTCATCTTCTACTATGGTTTTTCCTGGTGTATAAATTTGTCTCATGTTAGCAATGTCTCACAAGATCTAGCAGGGGTCTTATTATGAAAATTCTAACTGCGGTCACCCCTGGTAACAAATTATCAACGAAATGCCAACATCGGAGTATCAAGTTGAATCTGTTGTACAACATTCCGATATTGTCAAGAAGAGGATAATATAATAATAAAAATACTTTGGACACTATTTACACACATTGATCTAGCCCCAAACTAGGATTCCCTGTATCTTGGGTACCAGACAACGATACACATACTTATATACATAAATATTATACTTAGATAGATAAACAACCATGACTAGGTTACATGGTACCCTAGTCATGGTTGTTTGTCTATCTCATCAAACAACATCCGTTCTCATCAAACAAATATTTGCCCCCACCGGGACTCGAACCCGGTCCATTCGGGTCGATTGATCGGCCATTCGGGTCAGCCAGGATGATTATAGATAACGTCAGTTAGAAAGTTGAGCAGACCGTTTAGAAGAAGGACCCCAAGGAACCTTAGCATATCGTCTCTCTTCTCATCTTTTGATTCTTCTGTGCGGTTGAGATGCACTGGTTTTCAATCTTTGGGCGTATAAGTTAGTTTGCTTTAGCATTAGCTTGGTTATCTCATTATCTATTATCTTTCGGAATATTGTGAAGATAGATGTACTGCTATCAAACAATTGAGCTTGTTTAATTGGATTGTTATGCCCTGTAAATAGTTTCGAGGCGAGCTTATCTCTAATAAGAGAACTCTTCCAGCAAAGCAGGTTAAGACGGGAAAGGTTGTTTGCTGAGCAGGGGAGGACGACCTAAACGAGTACTTACATATATAGTAATAAATAAATTTCTTGATATTTCGTAAGTAAGTTCTTAGTATTCTGGGTTTGGTACTTTCTCGGTTTCGTGTCCAAGATATCGTTTAAGTCTAAAAGTAATAATGTCCAAGTTTTACTGAAACATCTTTTGTATGTCAGGATAATATTGGCAAATAATTGGTTCTAAAGCGATAAGACATTTGGAGTTAACTTAAAATAACTTGTTTTCTCACTTTCGTGTCTCTCAGGATCGTATCTTTTCGTGACATTTTCATCCCTGTTCTGAGAAAAATAACCACGGTCCTGAGATAAACTATTTTTTTTTACCTTATTTATATTACACATGACAATCAGATTTAATCATTGTCACATTCCGGTGGTGACCTATGATAACTTTTCTTCATTAAGCCAATCAAGTTAAGAGCTATAGCTACAGGAATTAGGCACATTTTTAGTATACTATAAAAATAGTTATCTTTGGTTTGAGATAACGATACCAAGCAAAAAACTAAGCAAAGAAAAAATAGTGCAAAAAAGAGCTGAAGAAAGAATGACAAAATTTTGTATGCAGCCTCTAAAAAAAACAAAGAAAAAGAATATAGAAAAAATGCAGAAGGAAAGATCCTGGAGATGCATGAAAAATATCGTCGAGAGCAAAAGAATATGAGAGAATAATGATGAATGACCCTCATCCTTATTAGATTTGCTGAAAGAGATCTCTTATTAGAGATAACCTCGCCTTTGTACACTATTTTTATGGAAGTCTTGTTGTCGAATATTATTTGTGTGCAATAAAGAAATTATGAATTATTAATATGCCAAAAATCATAGCATAAAAAGAAAGAGAGCACTTCAGGTATTGAATTTTTTAATACCACTTTATACTACCAGAGACAACAATAAAAGTCTTTTAATTGTTTTTGTATTTCTTTTACTCTGTAAGCCTTCGCGATGTTATTTTTTCTCAACTGACAAGCTTAGTGCTCTCAACTTTAAAATCATAATTTCTTCCCATTGTCAACAAGTGTAGGTAGTTCTGAGAGAAACTTTAAATGGTACATTGATATTGATTAATTTTTTGATGCCGGCATTTTCTAGAAAGAGATATAATATATCTGGAAGACTTTATTAAGAATATGCCTATTCTTAATAAAGTCTTCCAGATATATATACATCCTTTCAAAAATATTAATTGAGAAAACGGAGTTCGCTTTCGAACTTCCATCCCATGAAAAATGAAAACGCAGGAATAAAAGTCTGACTTTTTCAATCTTTCAATTACATGATCGGATCTAAAACATGTAAATGAAAAAACATAATACAAGCCGTAGGTAATTCCGCAACTTTTCTACCACTCCTGTCTGGAGTGGAAGTAGCATAATCTCCGGCGAAGACAAAAATATCCCAAGAAAGATTCGAAGCGAAGGCCGGAGTGGCTTACATGCAAAATAGATGAATTCAAAAATAAACAAAGCTCCCATTTGAAATGCGGTAAAGTTTGCAATGTGGCGAAGCCTATGTAAAGATCATTATCATGCTACACGTGAGGGGCCTTTGTGCGGCTGAAAGTAAGCTGAAACTCGATGAAACTGAAAATCTACGAAAAGGCCAAACTTTATTCAACGGAGCGACGTGAGGGGAGGGGTTCTGTATGCTGCCTAGTTATTGGGTTACTCTGTGTCCCGGCGCATTTTACTATTGAATTTAAAAAATCCTGTGCTACCCGTTGATGAATGGACATGACGGTGTTAAAAGCCTTTGTTCGATCTATGATGGAGCATCGCTCATAGATTTAGCTGTCTCTTAGCATTTCAAAATATTGTTTGCGCGTTTCATGCACTAAATAAGAATGGCAAAAAGTCAAGAAGAAACTTGAACTTGCGAGTTATAAAATAACCGATCATAAGGATCATGAAAAAATCTATACACATATTTGTACATAACATCTGGCAAGAGTCTCGACATCCGCATTACTACTAGTCAAGGAAAAGATCCAAGGTCAGAAATGTTATCCAAAATCTATTCATCCTTTTTGGTTTTAAAATGGCAACAAATACCGGGTGTCCGGAAGGTAGGTGCAATCCTTTAAGGGGGTGATAGCTGACATCATTTCGAACATTTTAAGCTTAACATGTATATGGCGATTATCGTTTATTTTTTTTAAATTTATTTTTTTAGTATTTTTTTAAAAAATACCCAAATTTTATACATAGTCGGTTCTACCGCGCCAGTTAGAATTAATGTCAAAGGTGTAAAGCTGTTTTTGTATTGTCTAACGTTTATTTAACCAAATAGTATGAATTCTAAGCATCTGTGTTGACTTTGAGAAAAAATAGAGACATTGATACATGAAAAATAATTGTACAGTTGCAATGTAACACTTTGATTTGAGGTTAAATAAAATAAAATAAAATACTTTTCATCGTTCAAACCTTTTTAAAAACACGTCTGGTTTCTGCTCTTTATTTTAAGCTATTGTTCATGCAGGTGACTGGCCAATTCTCAGAATTACAGAAATATCCATTGTGGAGCGCCGAGCGTCGGGCTGCTTTGTTACCAGAGCTGGCATCGTAGGTTACGATTCGTAACCGGAATCTGCCCTTTGTCTATCTCTCTTTATCAGCTTTATCTAGCTAGTTGCTTAGCATCTGCTCTCGTGACTGGTTGTGTGTGGTTTCTACGTTCGTCGTGTTGAGTTATTATTTAATTAAATCACCGTGTCAAGTTGAGTCCGCTCCGGCGTTGAGTTCCTTCACGTGTTGAATTACATTGGACTTTTATTGAACACTTTGTGACATGGCGTTTACCAATGCAGAGTACGCCGATATTGTTTTTATGTACGGACGAGCTGACGGAAACGGTGCTTTGGCGCGCCGCTTGTACCAGGAGCGTTATCCAGATCGGAGAGTACCCAATTTCAGGGTGTTTCAAAACACCTTTCGTCGGCTTATCGAAAATGGCGTTGGAAACAATCCGGTACGTGGAGTCAACCCTGGTGCTGATGTAGATGTAGAAGAACAAATACTGGCAGCTTTTGCTGCGGATCCCACTACGAGCGTCAGAAAAGTAGCTGCTGACCTGGGCTTTTCGAGATGGAAGGTGTGGACGACGATGCATAAAGAAGGAAAATATCCCTTTCATGGTACTGGAGTACAGGGCTTAGAAGAAGATGACCCCATAAGAAGAGTCCAGTTTTGCCGCTTCTTATTAGATATGGACATAGAAGACCGTCACTTTTTGAAAAGTATACTGTGGACGGACGAGTCCAAGTTTTCGAGGGAGGGAATCAATAATTTCCACAACCTCCATAAATGGGGTGACAAGGGCGCAAATCCACACTGGAAAAAACAAAAATCATTCCAGAGAAAATTCTCTGTCAACGTGTGGGCTGGAGTAATCGGTAGAACTCTTATTGGGCCACTCTATCTACCCGACAAATTGGATGGACCAAAATACTTATCATTCCTACAGAACGACATACCTGGACTTTTAGAAGAAGCTGGACTATTGGACCTAGAGAGGCCATTGATTTTCCAACAAGATGGTTGTCCAGCGCATTGGACTCGGAATGTAAGAGACTATTTAAGCGACTGTTTCCCGGAGCGTTGGATCGGCAGAGACGGACCTTGGCCTTGGCCCCCTCGATCGCCGGACCTTACACCCATGGATTTTTTCGTCTGGGGCCGGGCCAAAGAACTTGTCTACACGACAGAAATAAGAACAAAGGACGAGTTGGTGCAGAGAATCAATGATGCATTTACCACTATGAAGGAAGAGATGATGCTGAAGGTGACCACCACCACCGTAAGGAATAGGGCCCGTGCTTGTATTAGAAATGGTGGATCACATTTTGAAAATGAATAAAATTATTTTACCAACAATTGTGTTTTTTTTTTTTTATTAAACTTTGAAATCAAAATACTTTCCTTCGTTCGACGCAGATAAATAATTCAACATAACTCAGCTATTAAGCCAGTCACCTGCATGAACAATAGCTTAAAATAAAGAGCAGAAACCAGACGTGTTTTTAAAAAGGTTTGAACGATGAAAAGTATTTTATTTTATTTTATTTAACCTCAAATCAAAGTGTTACATTGCAACTGTACAATTATTTTTCATGTATCAATGTCTCTATTTTTTCTCAAAGTCAACACAGATGCTTAGAATTCATACTATTTGGTTAAATAAACGTTAGACAATACAAAAACAGCTTTACACCTTTGACATTAATTCTAACTGGCGTGGTAGAACCGGCTATGTATGAGATTTGGGTATTTTTGAAAAAAGCACTAAAAAATTAAATAAAAAAAAATTAAACGATTATTGCCATATACATGTTAAGCTTAAAATATTCGAAATGATGTCAGCTATCACCCCCTTAAAGGATTGCACCTACCTTCCGGACACCCTGTATATTCTTTACTCATATACAGTTTTCAATACCAAAATACCCATGAGTTTAAAACAGGGTGTACAATTTTGATGAAGATTTAGTAAAAATGGGATGAAAATATAATTAGTTACAGAGTTAAACAGCCTTTTAAAATATAGCAGTATATACTCGGAGTAAACAGTCAAACAAATATCACTCTCTCTCTCTTTTCGACGATAGCAAAAACGGGCTGAGTGACGTTTCTGTAATGTACTGCATTAGGCTCTGGCAGTCAATACCAAGAAATCGGCCTCGAATGGGGCAAAAAGCGAATTAACTCAGCCCTTATCCCCCGGGGCTCACCTACGGAGCCAATAAGTTCTTTCATAGATTTCTCAGGGCTAATAGCATCATGGAATAGACATTCATATCCGGTCAGTGGTTTTGTGGTCCCGGGGGTGCGCTGATGCCTATCCTACTGAAGCCGTGTTTACACACAGCCTAGATCCCCTTACTCGCCAGTGTGTGAACACAACTTTAGTGGAATGTTTAGTGAAGCGAAGAAGTTTATTGTTTTCTTAAAAATTGGGTTTAGTCGGGGTCTGGTGGCGCTAGTGTGTTTGGAGACCTGTCCAACTGTTAATTGGGTTATTTTGGTGCCGTTATAATAGTAGTTTATGTGACTGCTATATAATGGAGTGCATTAATACTCGAGAGTGGGTTTATGAAACGAGCAGAAGGCGAGTTTCATAATAATATCACTCGAGAGTTTTAATGCCTAATTATGTACAGTTATGTAACTGTACATATTTAACCAATACCTAGTGTATGTACACTAGTTTATCTACACACATATCATAAGCTCTCTTTGATGTGTTCAGAAACCGCATATTTGACCGGCATTGTGGCTCTGCAGTTGTTTAGCTTGTTCTGTAGTACCATCTTCACGCAGGCGGGCGTCGGCGTTCGAAATTTGAATGCCAGTACCAACTTCACTGACAAACAAGGGGCGGCATGCAGGCGGGCGTCGGCGTTGGAAATTTGAATGTCATAATATGTAGAAAAATTACACATTATGGTCATAATGTGTAATTTTTCAGATAAGAAATGAGTTTTTACCAAGTAGTTTAACATTATGCTGATCGTAACGTGCGGTTTTTGTACGCAGTAAAGAGGGTTTATGATACGTGTGTAGATAAAAATATAAATGTGGCGATAGGAGTCGATTTCAAAAAAAGTCTATTTCTTCTTACAGTTTCTTGTCCTCGCTGATAAACCACATAATATTATGTACTTGTTGCTGATTTAATGAATTAATAAATTTGTTAAATATTATTTATAATATTTACTTATCAAATTAATTGCTTCTATCAATAACATCCCAATACCAAAAATATAATTACAACATTAAAACGAAGAGTGTTATTCTGCTCCTTTCCATTCCTATACAAATCTGAATGACCTCTACCCTCAGGTTCTACCTACGCTGTTGACAATGATCTGTTTGATCTCTACCCTCAGGTTCTACCTACGCTGTTGACAATGATCTGTTTGTCCTCTACCCTCAGGTCCTACCTACGCTGTTGACAATGAACTGTTTGTCCTCCACCCTCAGGTCCTACCTTAGCTGTTGAAAATGAACTGTTTGTCCTCAACCCTCAGGTTCTACTTACGCTGTCGACAATGAACTGTTTGTCCTCTACCCTCAGGTACTACCTATACTATTGACAATTAACTGTTTGTCCTCTACCCTCAGTTCCTACCTACGCTGTTGAAAACGAACTGTTTGTCCTCAACCGTCAGGTTCTACCTACGCTGTTGACAATGAATTGTTTGTCCCCTGCCCTCAGGCCCTACCTACGCTGTTGACAATGAACTGTTTGTCCTCTACCCTCAGGTACTACCTATACTGTTGACAATGAACTGACGCCTGTCTGGATATATAATTTTAGATACGGTTCTAAAGAATAATCATAAAATATTAGACTAAAGCAAAGGAGAACTTTATAATACATATTGTTATACTTATTATATATGTATTACTGCGATGTTTGATATTGTTTGTTGTTGTTGTTGGTTGAAAGCATAATTTGCGCTACTGCCAAGCTCACAAAATAACAGCGCAGCCATATTATTGAAAAAAAGGATTAAACGAACTATTTTAGTTAGGTTAGACTTTCGTTGTTATTTAACTAAATTAAAATAGTTTGAGGAAGTAGTTTAGTAACGAATCCAAAACCTGTTTTGTAAATTTTTATTTGGTATGCATTAACACAAGTTTTTGTTACTGACAACATAATTAACGTAGACAAGTTAGCGTTGTTCCAGAAATAAAACGCTGGGCACACAAAAAACAATACTCTAAGCTTACTAATAACCATGGTGCTTAGTTGTATTTACCAATTAGTTAATTTGATATCAATCAATCTCAACTTATCGACCATCTACAAAACTTTTGGTTACCATTTATTAATAACAGTATAAAGAGTGTTTAAAATCACGCATGTATTGTTTTGGTAACCCATTTCCTAACTGGTCATTTGTGTAATAACCAAACAGATTTCTTACATACTGGCTGTTTTAAGCAAAATCAACATAACGGAGAAAGTTTACTTTTAGTTCGATAGATGGCGATATTATGCATTTTAGATCGCGATATGGTTTTGTTACCGAGAAAAGTATATAAGCCAAAAATATTTTGTGTAAGTTGTTTGTTTTATTTATAACTTAGTTACAGTGTCCTAAGATCAGCCAAGTAAACAAACTAACAATCACTTTGTAGCCTGTAATCAATCATATGGTTATCAATAACCTAACTGAAACTTTGCTGATTAAGAAACAGTTTTGCTAAATACTAACAAACTAGCCCATTGTAACCAGTAACCAACCAGTAAATTAAAAATATAAATAAGCATTGGTCACCACTAGCTGAGCAGCAGGTTATTAACTAAACAAACAGTAAAATCACCGGTAGCAAACACATTTTTTTTACGAGAATCGTTATTTTTTGGATTTCGAAAATTTCAGATCTCATGAACGGCCAAGCTTCTTACTCTACATGCCCTTACTCTACAAGCCCTAACTTCACAAACTGTACACCTTAGTCAAAATATTGGGCCTGGCCGGTTCACGGGCGTAAGGTGAAAAATGTATTCACTGTTCATTACTTTCCTGTTAGCCACTGGTCAGTGGCGGCCATTATGAGACATTCCCTTGTCAGTGTGGCAGAATCATCTGTGTCTAATGTGAGTAATTCAAGAACCACTCATATTAGACTTCATTTAATAAAACTTAAAAAAAACATTCATTGGTTTTGGACTGTATTTCCGAGCCATAAAGTTGAAAATATGAGGTGCAGATCCTTGTCAGCGGTAGACCAGTGGCCTTACACAATCATATAGGAATCATGTATTTTTTATTATTTCATTTTCACGTATATAGGAAGGAAAGTAAGACTGACACATAGCTCTGTGCCTTACTAACAAGTACAATTACGTAACTTCCTCTTATGGGGTGTTTTTAAACAAGTGCTGTTTGACGTAATTTAAATTCGCATTTTTTGTTGAAAATACTGAACAAAATAAAAACTCTCAAAAAAGGTTTTAGGTTTATGCTTTTAGGTCTCAAAATATTATTAAATGTTATAAATATCTTGATCAAAGCTTCTCTATTAGAAAAAGTTATCGTTTAGTTTCGTTAGAGAAACGATAACTTCCGACTACTATGCTACCGATTACTACGTAACAATATACATACATTTTAACCAGGTGGTAAAGAGAATAGCCACCTTTCCAGAAATATAATTTGTATAGGGTTGTGCCCAGACCTAAACACAAACACGGAATCCACCAACTAACTAACTAACTCCCAATTCCCCTGAAAGCTCGTGTCCAACAGTTTCACAACATGAACATAATATTTTTATGCCGATATTATACATTATTCATAGCCTTTTGCGTACGGAGAATTGTAACTTATTTCTGAATAACATTTACGATACATTTAGCAGGATGCACAGGGAGCTGCTCAAATAAAATGCTTAAATAACGTCATACCGTCATTGTCGTTTCCCGAGTAACAGCATGACTTCAATTGAGTGGCTTTCAAAGTTTGAGTTATCGGTTGTGTATTCGAGCCCTTACCTTGTATAGGAAATTAGGAACAGTGTCAACATTGAAACGGCTTTGGACCGTGAAATATGAACTGCGAGGACAAGAAGTAGTTACAGAGGTTCTGCGAGAAAGTACGTCTAGATAATGCTCTCATGTTACAGTCAGTAAAGTTTAAAATTAATGAACAAAACGTTCATTGTTGCCGTGTAAGGAAGGGCAGAATTCATTATGAATATAAATGAGGTACTCTACTTTGTTTGCAAAGTGACTTTTAAATAGCTGATAGTTATTCGTACGTTGGGGGAATGTTTTTTTCTTCTTAGCACAGATTTTAGTTAGCTAAACAGACACTATATTATATGCAGTCTATGCAGTGAAATTTAATCTCAGGTAAAGAAACAAGATGGAGGATCCATGGATATCTCGATCTTTTGGGTTGGTCCAAAGTGCCGGCTCTGATAAAATATGCTCAAACAAAATAACAACCAAAATTCTAGTTTCGTCTTCTTTTGCCACTTTTTCGTTGGAAGCAAATGGCCTTGTTTATTATTATGAGAAAGAAAAATGCAGCCAGTCTCTCGGCTGTGAATGTGAATGTAATCCCCGGACCCTTTTATTACACTACTTTCTATTTAAGTAATGCCGAAAACATCTCGACAAAATGCAAGTTACCCGACGAAGAAGGGAGGACTCCTACGAATATTTTTACACAAAAAGCTTTCCTTAGTTCTCTTTCTATTCAGTCTCTATTCTCTCCGATTCCTTTAATTTCATTATTCGTAATAGAGTCCATGACGCGGCAGATTCAAGCTTCTTTTTAATACTTTTTGGACAGACAAATGTACTTCCGGATCTGGATTAAATATAGAAGGAGTTCTATTAAAGATTTTTACTTTTTGTACCCTAAATTGTTTGCCTGCTAAAGGTTAGGTTGTCTTTTTTAAGATTATTACATTATTTAGCCATAGGCTACGATTTCCAGCACTAAATTAACTGATTTTGCGCTCTTTTAAAGTTAGTACAATGCTTAAAGCTCTATTTAATATACAGTATAATTAGAAACATAGTTAATTTAGTTTTAGTCCTATTTTGACTCTCAAGTCCACTTAATTATTGATGTCACGTTATGGAAATTATTGATTGATTAATCACCATGATCTCCAACTCAAATTCATAGCAAATTTAAATCAAAAGTCTACCTCTTTTCCGGTAGTATTAGCTTATAAAGTCACTGAAACTGAACTCAACGGGCTTTCGTCCTAGATTTGCAGTTACGTACAGCAATAACAGTTCTCTGACATTTAACAACGTTTCATATATATTTTCCCAGAGTGCGTAGCAGTGAACATAAAGCGGATAGCAGTCCCGCCCCTAGTCGAGATGGGGGCGGAGTCTCTGACCCTGGACTGCGACTACAGCGTCGGGGCCGTTTCAAGAAACTCTGGGCTCGTCGTCAAGTGGTTCTTCAACGAGAATAACTTGGTCTACCAGTGGATCCCGCCCATGCAGCCGCAGGTCGTCGGCATACTGAAGGACAAAGTGGACAGAGATTTCAGAATTTCTGGTAAGTTGTAAGTAACTCTTTGTTATTGGGCATTTAATATTCCACTAGAGATATGACTGAATCAGATTATAAGGTTGATTTTTCAACTGGTATTTTTTTATCTACCGATTGATTTCTTCGTCGGTTGATTTTTCAACTGGTTTTTTTTTTAATTAATTTATCAAGTGCGAGTCTGACTCGCGTACGCAGGGTTCCGTACCATCGTACAATGGTAGGGATGGTGTGGAGTGAACAGTTTGGATTTTACATAGCAAAATGTTGTTTACAAAGTTATTGGTGCGGCTACATTAACACTCCATGTACGTAACCAGCTTCATCTTCAGCATTAATTAGTTTGTGTGTGGTTTTCAAAGAATTGGTGTATGGGAGCCCCCTTAAATATTTATTTTAATCCGTTTTTTTTTTTGTATTTGTTGTTATAGCGGCAACAGATCTGCGAAAATTTCATTTGTCTAACTATCACGGTTCATGGGATACAGCCTGGTGACAGGCGGACGGACGGACGGACGGACGGTGGAGGCTTAGTCATAGGGTGCCGTTTGACACCCTTCGGGTAAGGAACCCTAAGAAAGAACGTTTATATAATATGTTTGATATATATTTTATTTTTGTGCTTTTGTATTTTATTTAGTATATATCATTTATTACATTATTATGTTTTAGTTGTAAACAATTAGATGTGTACAGTTTTATTGCGCACTAGTACTCTCCTGTTGCACAATTTTTCCTGTCCTGCCTAGGTTTGCTGGTAGAAATCTCTCTTTAGAGATAAGCTCGCCTTTGCTTATAAAATGTTTTGTTACCTTACTATTAAGATTTCTGTGCAATAAAGAATATGAATATGAATAAACGATCAGCGAATTATATTCAGCCAGTCCTAAGCCGGAATAAAATATATAATAATACCTTGGAATACCAACCTTTGAGTAATAATGTATATAAATTATTACTCAAAGGTACCAACTGCAAAAAAATATAACTTCGGAATGAAGGGTTTTTCGCAGTAAAATTGATTCGTGATAATAAAGGCACGTATTGCAGCGAGTTATAAAAAGTTGCAGAAAAAGTGTTAGGTCTTTATAATAAAATAATAGTGATTTTTTCGAGAGTTTTTTAGTAATTGCAGATTTACACAAAATTTTAATTATTTTATTACGGAATATTATTTTTCATTTTGTTAGCTCTCAGACGACACAAAAATTGTGTTTCTAAATAATAAACTTTATTTATTTAAATTATCACATGATACCTATTTTCACTTTTCGGAGCTAAGCTTAGTCATAATACCTAGAGATAAGTGACATACCGTGAAGTCATAAGTTAGTAAATAAATAAGGGTAGCCCACATTAATGTCTCCACTGAGAGCCACAGGCCTTTTATGGATATAATGGATATAATGATTAATAGGTACCTAAATTAATAATATCACATACTCAAAATCTGTAACAAATACAAAATCAACAAAATCGGTAATTAATTGCATCCTTCATCAAAATATGAATGTAGTCAAAATAAAACTTAAATATTTATTTATCGATTGATATATAAATGACCGGCCAGGCCATCCCTAGCCCTATTATAGACAATTCTTCGTTCCATTCTTTCATTCAAAACCATTCATACAGTTAAGTGTTATATTGAGCGTTATTAGGTTGACGAATTTAACATAATAACTAAACGAATAAATTTGGTCAACGAAAATAGTAGTTCATGTGAGTGTTACATAATAAGTGTGAGTTTATGAAATGAGACGACAGGCGAGTGTTTAAATGCCTAATTTTGTACAGTTACATATACTGCTTTATCTACACACATATTATAAGCTCTCTATGATGTGTTCAGGAACCGCATGTGACGCAATGCATTGCGGCATTGATATTTAATTTCGAATAGAAAGTCACCTCGACTGATATTAGAACTGATGTCAAGTCAAATTTCTTTGTTTTTTTAGAGATGTCCGAAATTTTAATGTAATAAGAAAGTCGAATTCGATGGTACAATGAACCTTGCTTTGGTTTTCAGAGATATTCGAAATTTGAATGTAATAAGAACATCGAATTCGATATAGCAATAATAACGTTTTCATAGATAAGAAATGCATTCTATCAAAACAGTTCAACTTTAAGCTGGCCGTAATTTGCGGTTGTTGAACGCATTATAGAGGGTTTATTATATGTGAGTGGATAAAATCATTAATGACCCATCGCTATTTTCCACCGACCGAACTTTATTTTCTCTCGTGAAGATCAGCAAACGGAATCAGCTGACCAGCCAACTCAGCCTATGACCTACCTTCCGTGTCACGTACGCATTTAATATCATTGAATAAACAAATGTGTAGTGAATAATTGTGTAATTTTTTTTTGTTTTGCGGTAAAATGTTTCAGTATGATATTAATCAACTGCAACTTAGAACACAAACTCTTTAATTAAATTTTAGTTGCTTCAAATATATTGAAATTGAATTGAAATTGGCTATTAAAATTTAGGCAGAATAGTAATTTCACGTTTGCGAGGTCTGGGGTATAAACTAATAGAATACTTATTACTCAAAACACGAACGCTAAACATACTGTTAGTATTTTAACTCCGATGTACCATCGAAGTGACTTTTAAAATGGGAGCGCATGTGATCTAAAATATAGGTAAGTATTAGTTATACCGTTACTCTGTCTTCTGAATTATTCAGGTTTTCATAAAATACCTTTTCTACCTATCCTAGACTCTCCATATCCGTTTATGCCTGAACCGTCGTCGTAGAATCTAATATTAATGAACTCAGGCCAACCCATTTGGTCAGACTAAGAATATAAATATAAATAATATGCCTTCATTTCAATAGAAAATGCTCTAACTTATGTGTGCGGGAGTATAAAAGTTGAATTAGATTTTCCCTTAGCATAAGCGCGGTGGCTGACGCCAATAACATTAATAACGCTCAAAAACACGAAAATTATACAGCCAAGTCTCCACGCCTTCATAGTTTGTGAATCTCATTGGCATCCTGCTTGATATCGCAATATCAGTGGCACAATGATATTTATTGCCGCAATAAGTACAAAAATAAATGCTAATGTCAAATAATAAAGCATCCCTCGACGACGGTCTAACGACCCGGATGTAGAGTTGCGGGGACCGAATTATGCAAGGAGGGGGGTGCGTTGAAGTCCCTCGCCCATGAATATTGTAGATGGGTGGGGCGTACCGGGCCGGCACCGCGCCGCCGGCGCCGCGCCGCCGCCGCCGTGTCCCGTGTCCCGTGTCGGGTGTCCGACCGGCCGTGTCACGTGGAGAGACATGCACTCCATCTTAATATCAGATCAATTAAGGTGTCAATCGAAGGCTAAAGTTCTATGAGCTGCTCTCTCCTTTCTAACCATTTAAGTATGAATAACTACTCACGTCTGCTTGCTTAGTGGGATATATTTTATAATAGTAGTATTCTAACCGGTAGTGTAGCATTAGTGGAGTAGGAAGGATTCTACTTTCAAAATGAATTAAAATCTTGTTGTTACATGGTATCACTATAAAAGATATTCTGTGCTTTGATCATAGAGATATCCAATAGAGAAAGAGTTCTGAGGTTTATAATTGACATCAGTTACTGGAATTTTTGACCTTAATGTATTTTGAATTTCTAACGATATTTCAACTAAATAGGTAGGAAATTAATTGCCGAGACTCTACAGTACAGTACGTACATCTGCTGGTGTATTCACAACACCCCAGGGCGGCGACGTTTCAGACGTGACTGCTATTTTAGTTATTAACAAGTAACAAGGAGGAAAGGCGAGAGGAACTCGTTCAAACGAAACACTTTCCGAAAAATTCCCTCAGAAGAAAAGTTGATGGGTTTCCGCTCTCAAATGAACACCGGAAGTTGGTAAATAAGGATGGAATTAGATGATGCCTAGCTATTTCTTGTTACAAAGGGGTGCGTTTCTATTAGTTGGTGTACATTATGGTTTTTGCCACGGGTCCATTGTTGCGTCAAAATCATTCGTTGTTTACTGAATCTTTTATTTTTGCGGACATGACATGATAATTTTTTGTATTGACTGGAATAAATTGTCGGAGGGGCGGGCGATTTTGCTCTCTTTTAATTTTAATTGAGGTGTTGGCTTTATGGATCTAGATTCAATAACTGCGTTAAACTTATTTCATAAAAAAATTAGATTCTGACAGATTTTTAAATGATACTCAAATATTATAGCCTAGCCTGTCAACATTGAAAAGCCACATATATATCGCAAATTAAGTTAGATTAGAACCTCTAAATTCAAAGAGTAAAACGTAAATATGACGCTATTAACTAACAAAATAGGTCACTGAAGTTACTGAACTTGACAAAACAGAGAAATAATTCGATCAACATTGAATACAAACAAACGACCAGTGAAGCGACTTTTCAAATTAGTGTTGTCATTTCACAAAGCGGTCCCAGGGCCCAGGTGTTTACATTTCTCGATGCGAAGAGAGCTTTTTAAATTCAAAAGCTTCTATTAAAATGTAAAGCGACCGACGACGCTCTAACGACACACGTCTCGTAATATCTAATTCAGATCCGTATGTTGCGCTACTTTTTCCTCACAAGGGGCCCGAGTTCGCTAAAGAAATTACGGCCCAATGATTATTATTATGGGACTGCGAAGATGTACTAAAGGTACCTAGTTTTAGAGTTCAGTACCTCATAAATAAAAACGGATCCCTTATTTATATGATCACTTCGTTGACGGCCGGCCGTCTGCCCGTCCCTCTGTGAAGACCACTTTTCTCAGGAACACGTGTATGTATCAAGTTGGCATTAATATCAATTACTCAAGTAGTCCCTTAGTGCTGTGGGAAAACCAAATGTCCAGTTCAACGCAATTACAAAATAGTCAGTTTATGCCGAAAATAAATTCCCTTGATACGCGCAAGGGAATCAAAGCCTTTAGGGTATTACTTCCCATTAACCTAGAATCATGATATTTGGCAACAAGCAAGGTGTTATAGAACAAGTAAAGGAAAAAAAACGGGAAAGCATACATTTATACTTCCATCACAAAAAAAAATGCTATTCGTGCGGAACTCTAGGTGCGCCAGTCTGACTTGTACTTGGCCTGTTTATATTTTAGCTTTTTCCTTTTCAATGTTAGAGTGATGCAATCAATCGGCCGATATTGACTGACATAGTGATGTTTGGTGATGATACTTCACTGGTTCAAGATTGAAAGACAAAAAGACAGTTTTGACGATCCTAATACTTAATTAAAGTAGTAAAGACAATAGTCTTTAACCTTGAATTGGTTCACAGTTAATAATTTATTGTTTAACGCTGGTAAAACCAAGTGTATCTAATTGTCACTTCCAAATGTAAGGTTGAGACCAGTTTAATGTTAGACAGTAGAAACTTTAGAAATTAGTAAATGACACGAAGTTTCTTGGACTAACCAATGATAGCAAATTGCAGTTGGGACCCAACATAGATTAATTAGCCGGTAGATTAAGTTCTGCGGCTTATGCTGTCAGACAAAAGTCAGATGTGGCTACAGCAAGGCTAGCCCATTTTAGTTACTTTCCATAGTTTCATATCCTATGGTGTCTTGTTATGAGGGAAAGCACCGGCTTTTTATACTATTTTTATACTACAGAAAAGAGCTATTCAAGCAAATTATAATTTAAAACGCACCTACTCCCTAAGATAACTTTTAAAATAAATTGTCATACTAACTGTAGCAGGTCAAGTTTTCGAAAATAAATAATAATGTATGTACACAAGAACGTTACAACCTTTTCGAAAATCAGCGTAACTGTAATTTTAACCTAAGAAATAATAAACAGACATGTTGGGCCCCGGTTTAGACTCACGAAAAATAGCAATTCTTTCAAGGGTTAGTGCATTCTCTACTACAACAAGATACCTCTGGAGATTATGAAACTGTCATTTGATTAATTTAAAAACCATGTAAAAATGCCTTTTTCTAAAAAGGGATATTACAATGTTCAAGAATACATAAGTGACAAGACTGTATGGGGTTAATCTTACATAACACAGAACTCACTGTTAATATTTTTTTAATTATTTATTCTTGCTTATTATTTATAATCATTGATATTGTAATATTTGTATTAGTTAACAATTTAGAAATGAGATCTGAATATCAATCTGTGGGAGTTTCTTCGCCCTTCACTCCCACAGGTCCTATTTATAGAGAAGAGGCGAGGAGAGAAAATAAAGAAATTTGACTAAAGAAATAAGGGCATCACCTGGCATTGGCAGGAAATTCTTAATTTTGACGTTCGGTCATATCAATAGTCATTCTTAATTGAGCCCTTTGTATGAATGAAGGTAACTTCTATTAAAATTTTATAAATGTATAAAAAATAAAGGTATTGCAGAAACATTAGTTAAAGGGTACCTAAAGTGGACCGCCAATGTCGCGTCATTGTCAGCTTTCCTTTTATTAGCAGAATCCACGCCTAGCATCGTACGTGCTTGGAACTTGAACAATGTCAGGCTGCAGCTGAGCTTTGCTTGGCTGTGGAGAAAGATGATCGAGAAAATACGATCGAACAATGAATAAAGAATCGTTAGTACTATTGACGATGTACGGTTACGTACATACGGTACGTTAGGACTATTGAAGGGAAAATTATATATACAGGCTGATTGGTGCGCCGCCTTGGACGTGCGGCCTCTTGGCAAAGTATCACAAAGGGCGCCGCAGGCGTACGCCGCTTACGATACATATATTGTGAGGGGTTAAAGTAGAGCCCACTCCGGTATATTTAAGCTTTTTTTTAGTAAATTTAAGCTTTTACTACCCCTTATCCTAAAATTAATGGGTTTTGAGTGATTGAACTTTTTTTATTTTATAAAATTTGACATCAATTAATTAATCACAAAATTTATTTGGATCACTCTTTTTCTATCGTAAATGCTAATACATCATTGATTCTGTGAAATAGCTAAAAAATATATATTTTGTTGAGTTGACTGGTCAGACCTACCTGCTATGTCCGGGTCCCCACACATTGAGCGGGCTCGTGTAGTATACGGACTAAAAACAACCCCTTTGTTGTATGACAGTTATCGATATTCGATGTTAATGTGAGGCATGGATTATAAATAACTCCTAATTGTATGCAGTGAGCCCATCTACTCAAGTGATGAGAATACGTCAACCGATTTTGTATTTTCTAACCACGATTTTGTCAAAAATTTTATGTAACTGAGCGTCCATACTGATTGAAAATATGCTTGTTTTATCGGCATGGTACAATGTTCACAATGGCTTCAAAGCAAATAAAGTTATTTCAATAATTGAGAAGAAGAGTACCCTAGCCCTAGAAGGAACAAGGATCACTTTTGTATGAAGAATTCCATATAGAATAGTTTGTTTGTTTCTGTCGCTACAAAGTTTTTCCCATAGAGTCAGAGTCAGAGTCATTTTTTTTTATTGAATATAAATAAATAAATTATCTTATTCATCGTCAAAATTATACTTACTTATAACTACAAGTCAATTTTTTTATATATAAAAAAAGACCACCGTTTCGGAAGGTGGGCCTCGGGGTTAAGAAGAAACGGCAAGAAACTCCCCCATACCTTTTTTTTTAAAGTGACTTTACAACAGGTACTGGTTTCGGTCTAAGGAAATTCGCCGGCGAGTGATAGACTTGATCCATCGCCCCTCGTCGAATTTCTGTGCGCTGATATGGTATGGACCATGCAGTTTTGTCATCTAAGTTTTCCTTAATACTATAATAGGACTTTCTTATCAGCTCATTTTTAACATAGTTTTTGAACCTCTTTTCAGGAAGGATAAATGATTCCTGTGGTATTTTATTGTAGAAGCGAATACAGTGCCCCATGAATGATGTGCCTACTTTACTTAGTCTAAATAATGGTAGTGCTAACCTATTTTTATTTCTAGTGTTAATTGTATGGCTATCACCTACAATTTTAAATAAAGCTATGTTTTTTCTTACATGCATGATATTCTCGTATATATATTGACAAATAACCGTAAGTATATTAATTTCTTTGAATTTTTCTCTTAATGATTCTCTAGCATCTAATTGATATATCGCCCTGATCGCCCTTTTTTGTAAGAAAAATATCGTATTTATATCTGCTGCTCTCCCCTAGAGCAATATTCCATAAGACATAATACTGTGAAAATAACTAAAGTAAACCAATCTGGCAGTTTCAACATCGGTAAGATATCTGATTTGTCTGACCGCAAAAGCGGCTGAGCTAAGTCTTCGTGCGAGATTAGTTATGTCAGGACCCCATTGAAGTTTCGAATCTATAGTGATTCCGAGAAAGATTGTGTCTTCAACGAGGTCCAATCTTTCAGATCCTATTCTAACATTGCTTTCAACCTGTCGTACATTATTTGATACATTGATTGAGGCAAACAAAATTTGATACATTTAGTCTTCTTTGAGTTTAATAACAGGTTGTTTACATTGAACCAACTTAACACATGAGAGAGTGTACTATTTGCGTCGTCTAGAATTTCTTAGGTGAAAAGTCACCTTGAAAATAATAGATGTGTCATCAGCAAATAGAACAATCTGAGTCATTTTTTCCACCATATAAGGCAGGTCATTCATGTACACTAAGAAAAGGAACGGACCTAAGATAGAACCCTGGGGTACACCAATATTCATATGGGTTCCAGTGGACTTGCATCTGTTTATATCTACTTTTAGTAATCTTTCCATTAAATAAGATTCCATTAATTTTAACGCATTATCTTTGATACCATAGTGTTGAAGTTTGAGCAAAAGAGTTTGATGGTCCACACAGTCAAAGGCCTTGGAAAGATCACAGAAAATACCAACCGCATCCTGTGATCCTTCCCACGCACTATAAATGTGTTCTACTAGTGCTACTCCGGCGTCTGTTGTTGATCTGCCATTAGTGAATCCGAACTGTTTTTTGTGGAGTAGCCCAGATGCATTGAAGTGAAAGAGTAGTTGACTCAATATGACCTTTTCAAACACCTTGCTCAACACTGGCAATACAGATACAGGTCTGAAGTTGGCAGGGTCTTGTTTACTACCGGATTTGAAAAGTGGTATTAATCTGCTCATTTTCATGAGGTCAGGAAAAACTCAGTTTGCTATACAACTATTGAATGTGATTGCCATGTATGGTGCAATCACATCGATTACTGATTTAACCACGTTAACCGACATGCCCCATACAATAAAATATAACATTTTTAAAGATTATACCAGGAGGTATGCCTTACTGGTTGCTACAGGGGTGGAGGTGCTACGCAGACGTCTAAACGAAAGTGCAACTGTTGATCTTACTTGAGGGACACTCCACTTCTTTCAATTAATTGAATAACTTGTTAGGCGCGTTTAGTTTGTTTAAAAAAAATACTTTGTTGGATAGCTGACAAAACAAGAATGTTTTATAATTTATTTGAAAACATATTTACTTTTTTTAGGACAAAATCTGTTATAAAATTTAACATCTGAAGTATTCTCATCAAGGGAGTTAATGGGCTCACTACATCAAAACCAAGATTTATTTATTAACTTTAATCAATTCCACAGAATCAATTATGTATTAGCTGACCAACAACAGTCAAAGACTTATCTAAATTAATTTAGTTTTTTCGTAATTAATAAATTTGTGACAGATTTTGGTCTTTTTTTGTTAGCTGCCATTTGATATATTAAAACATAAGCTTAGAAAATGGCTAATAACTAAATATTAAGAATTGCTAGACTATAAGGCTTTAAACAGATATAAGTAGATGACAGTAGGGGACATATTAATAAATTACATACATCATCCATTACATTATTTTACAATTTTTCAGACATTTTAAGTATGATAGTTCGATATGCCTGCCTACCTAATATTATATGTGTGTTTATTATGGTTTAATGTCGTTAATTGTATGCCTTAAAAGATTAATAATATTGGCATGCCATTGCGTGGCGAAATATGCTGCACTTATTACAATGTTATGTGCCATCTATTGTTCCATATTTTTCGCAAATAAACTAATTTAATGTGATTTGTTAAAAACCTAAATTACTCGGAACCTATTAGATTTCGATTTGGTTAAAATAGGGTTAAATTTACTAAAATAGACTCTTTTTTAACAACTCACAATACATACATCGATTGTCCAATCACCACGTATGTCACCGGCATTTAGATAAATTAGTCCAGGCCGTTAACTGAAGGCTAAATTCAATCAAATGGCTACAGGTGCGACGGGCACTGATTGAACGAAACATTTAACGAGTTGCCTAAACATGATATTTATTAGAATAACAAGGGCATATCCTGACCTGATGAAAATGGTACCAACCGGATTTTAAACCCTTTCAAACAAAAATATCTATATATCAAATCGGTCCATCTGCCTTGGAGAAATCGATCAATATACTTAAAAATCATAGATCCCGACGACTTGTAAAACTCCTCCTTTTGTGAAATCTAAACTATAATAATATGATATTATTATAGTTAAAAATTAATTAATGTTTTAACTATGCTTTATTTCAATTAGTTGGATGGACGGCCCGGCCTTTTATTGAAGTGCCTAATTTAAATAAACGGCGATATCTACAAAACAAAATTCACTGGCGAGAGAAGACGATTATGCCAAGGTCGTAGCAAGTAAAGAAATTTTGATAACTTTGAAAGATACCTGGTATCGTTTTGTGAAACTTAAAAGTTTGAGGGTCTAGTTGTAAAATTTATCTTCTTTGGCTGTTTTTAAACTTGATGTTGTGGTGTGCTGTGTCGCGCGTAAGAAGGGGCTGTGCTATATGAGCCCCCCTCACGCGCGACACAGCGCGACACAACATCAAGTATAAATACAGTTTTTTTCTCCAGAGGAGCCGCTGCAAGTCCACCGGGCTGTGAGGATAGTGAGGCCGACGACCGATCTCAGTGGGAATTACACCTGCGTGGTGTCCACCTTCATGGAAGAAGACAGAATAACAAGAAGTATGCTCGTCTACAGTAAGTATCTATTCCTCAAATTAAGAAGCCATTCCAGAAACTTACATTCCGTAAAGCTCCCCAAATACTCTCCTTTAATTAACACTATTGTTTAAATAACTTTGACAATTAAGGTGGTGGTGGTATTGACAAATGTAAATGAACAAATTGTGACGAAAACCCAAAAAAATCCGAAATTAGAGGCCGCGTGCAACCAATCTGTTAACTAATCTTGGTGACAGACTATTTTCTCGTCTTTTCTGTCAGTGGTTTCACGCGTCCCTTACTAAAAGAGGTCAGCCACATTCTACCCCAGAGCTGCCACCTAGCTGACCGACTGCCTGAATACCCCTCTCGGTCTCTGCTCTGGTCTAGGCTACTTCGACACTTGTTCGGGCTGACATTCCCCTGGTGCGGTAGAGTGCATTCCACATAACTTGAGGGCTGCTTGATTGTCGATTGCGACAACAACTCGTTCGTAGTCAGCTCCCAAGTCTTTGAATAGACTTTTTAAGTGTATCGCTTCCTTCGCAGCTTCGGTTAAGGCGACGTATTCCGCTTCTGCTGTCGAAAGGGCGACGCTCTTTTGTTTCTTCGACATCCAGCTTATGGCCGTACCAGCATATTTAAAACAGTAGCCTGAAAATGACTTCCGATCGAGCTTGCAAGAGCCCCAGTCCGCATCAGCCATGCCATGCATGTCTTGGCCGGTCTTCGTGAATGTCAATCCGACGTTTTTAGTCGCTTTGAGGTATCGAAGTACCCTTTTCGCGCACTTAAAGTGCTCTTCCTTATGACAGTCATTAAACTGTGATAGGTAGCTTATAGCAAACATGATGGTCAGGGCGAGTTGCCACTGCCAGATACATCAGCGTACCTATTAAATTTTTGTAAGGAAGATTAAGATGTTGACTTTCATCTTTTCCACATCTTTCAAGTTTGAGGCCTGGCTCCATTGGCGTTGATGTAGTTTTGCAGTCTTCCATTTTAAATTTCTTTAAAGTGTCTTCAATGAATTTCTGTTGGCATATTTTAATTCCTTCTTTGTTATATATCATATCTATACCAATGAGCCGTTTCGGTCTTCCCAAATCTTTTAGTTCGAATTTTGAATTTAGCAGGTCTTTGACTTCTTTAAGTTTTCTAGGACACGAGTAGGCAATCAATAAGTCGTCGACATAGATTACTATTATTATTTTAACTCCTCTTTTCTCTCTTGTATACCTACATACACATGGGTCAGCTTCTGATGCTCTGAAACCGATGTGTTTTAGTTCTGTGTCGAGCTTTTTGTACCACTGCCTCCCTGCCTGCTTGAGTCCGTAAAGCGCTTTAATGAGACAGCATACCTTCTCTTTTGGGTTATTTTTTATGTCTCTCAGCATGTCAACTGTTTTGTTGTATATAGTTAAGTCTTCTTTTGTATTTTCTTCGACCATAATTTCTGTCAGGTATTCTTCTAAGTAGTCAGGGTATTTCATAACTATCTTTTCTTCCAGCTCACCATTTAGGTACGCGGTTGTGACGTCCATTTGGTTCAGATTTAACTCTTCCTCGACAGCTACTCCGATGACAGATCTGATCGAACTTAGTTTCGCGACGGGTGCGTAAGTGTCATTGTAATCGATACCTGGTCGCTGTGTAAAGCCTCGTGCTACAAGTCTGGCTTTTCTTGTGACGCTGTCATCTGGTCCAACTTTATTTCTTAGAACCATTTTGTAGTCAACGACTTTCACATCTTTGCCTTTCTTTTCGACTTTCCAGGTTCCGTTCTTGACATGTGCTCTTATTTCAGCTTTTATGGCATCATGCCAGTACTCGTCGTTCTCATTTTCATCAGACAGGTAAGTTATTTCATTGAGTAAATGACTTTCTTGGCTTTCTTCAGTCTCATCCAGTACATAATCTCTAGTCCATGCAGGTGGGCGCCTCTCTCTTTGCGGCCTCCCATTCTCAGGAATCTCTACTATCTCCGATGCATCATCAAAGGATTCGTTTTCGTCCAAGTCATCAGGATCTAGAGGTAAGTTTTCCGGATTTTGAATTTCGTTATTCATTGTGTCATTTTTCCTCTCTGTAATTTCGATTTCTATTTCCTGTCTAATCTTGTTCTTTTTTCTTTTGTTTTTATTTTCTTTTTCTTTTTCAGGTGTGTTCGAGTGATGGCGTTCCTCTTTGTATACAAGGTTTTCATAATCCGTGTCTTTTTCTTTGAAGTACATCTGATCTATAACCTTGATGTCCCTGCTTATCACCATGTCATCATCTTCAGGTATGTATACTCTGTATCCTTTTGTAGTCAACGAGTATCCCATGAATACGCCCTCTTTAGCGTGTTGAGTCAGCTTTCCTCGTCTGTTCTTTTTCAGGACAAAGGTCTTCCTGCCGAAAACGTGAAGATGATTTCCAGATGGTGTTCGGTCAATCCATTTCGTGAATGGTATCTCGCCGTTTAACGCTTTCGAAGGGCTACGGTTAATAAGGTAGTTGTTCTGCCCATAACTTTTTGGGTGCGTTTGCTTCGATCAACAGGCATCTGGCTTTGTCCAACAAAGATCTGTTCTTCCTCTCGCTTGTTCCATTTTGTTGCGGGGTATATACAGTGGTCAATCTTCTTTGGATTCCGTGTAGTTTGAGGAAATCGTCAAATTCCTTGTTGCGATATTCAGTGCCGTTGTCTGTCTGCATTTTCGGGTGTAGTTTGACACTTCTTTCTTCTCAAATTCGAAGTAGTATAGACCGTCTCTTCTCTGTGCTGTCAGTGACACCTCGCCGCTTTTTTCTACGATGTAGGCTTTATCTTTTTCGAAGATGACTTTATGTCCTCTGTCAGCTATTTTGCCTACTGACAGTAGATTGACTGACACATCAGGAACAAAAACGTGTCTTTGAAGTTATAGTCTACTTTTTCTTGGCTGACTGTAACTTTTCCTTTGCCTTCAATTTTGCTCGTCTATTTGTTCGATGCCAACTTTAGGGTTCCATTTTCAGGGGTCAGAGCCGAAAAGATCGTCTTGTCGCCGCACATATGGGATGAGCAGCCGCTATCTAAACACCACCATGTTTTAACCACCGATAAACACCATGTTTTTATCGGTGCTTGAACTTGCAGTACTCAGGCTGTTTAATATTTATGCTTCGGAACGCACCTCCTCTTGTTGCGCGTCTCGGAACGGAAACAGAACCGCAGCTGTCACTCGTATCGAAACGAGAGGAATAATTGGAGGTTATCTTTTCTCGTCGGGAGAACAAACATGTCTGCTCAGGCGTCGGGCCAGTGATTGTAATTCGACGTTAAAAGTTTTTGATTGGCTTCTGTTAGGTTTCTCATTTGAGCGATCCTTCTTGCCCCAACATGCCTCGGTAGTGTGGCCCTTCTTCTTGCAGTTCTTGCAGTACAACTTCGTCTTATTTTTCTTGAAGTGGTATGCTTCACTACTTTCAGGTGCTTCGTTACCGCTCCTGGCCTGGTATTCATCGAGAATCTTCACTTTCAGGTCGTCAGGATTAGGCAGTGTGTCTCTTGACTCGATGGCTATTCGGAAATTTTCGAATGATGTTGGCAAACTATAGAGGAGCATTATGCTGAGCAGTTCTGGCGGTATTTTTATTTCCATGTCGGCGAGTTTATCGACCACATCCATGAAGTTATTTAGATGATCACGGATGTCTTCGTCAGCTGTCATACGTTTTAGAACTAGCTGTTTTAATAAGGTTGCCTTACGTGCGGGCCCGGTGCTTTGATATGTAGCTTTAAGTTTGTCCCATACAGATTTCGACGACGTGCATGTTTTTATTTGCTTGAGTTCTGAAGGTGAGTGAGATATCCGCTGCTTCTCCTCACAAGAAGATACCATAGAACATGACACTATGAAAGTAACTAAAATAGAATGCAGTGGTACAATCAAGGTACCTCCAACAAACTTCGTGCATTTACTAATTCTAACATGTTGCTGTCAAAATGTGCTAATGTGCATGACATTTGAAAGTGAGAACTTGGTACATTTGGTTTTACCAGCGTTTAACTGTAAATTATTAACTGTGAACCCATTCAAGGTTAAAGAGAATACATTATTAAGATCATCAAAATCTTCTTTTTGTCTTTCAATCTTGAAGACCAGCAATCTGTATAACCAATATCCGTATCCAATAGCTGTTTAATAATATAATTATCCACGTTATTATGTGTATGATGGGATTAAATTTTCTATTATACGACAATAAAATGATTTAATACGCCATAATTACCATTTATATAGCAGCTGAATACATGTAAAAAGTGTAGTATAATTCAAATTGCGTAAATATAATTCAAAACTGAACAGTTTAGTATTGGTTGTGAGAGCACTAATTTCTGATGTGCAGATATAGCTTAATAACGTCTGTATAAGTACCCTTAAATTGCTATACTAAGAATTAAGAATGTAAATTAACTTTAATAATACATTAATAAGGTTATTACTGTATAGCAGACAGAATTCAATTTTATAAAGACTTAGACTGACTGAATATTACTCAAGTACTGTACCTATTATAACTGAGTAATGTGTCACAATTGGACTTTTATTTTGCTTGGTTGTTACCTGTTCTTACTCCATCCCATACTCGTTGCTTGTTTGGTACCTTTAGTTACTATTGAAGAAATTCCACAATTCAGTATAAATCGCAAGTGTATATCGTATTTATTACATTGGTATTATACGTTGATGTTGTCTCATTGTAGAATAAGTTTTGTCCAGAAATAGTAACAAATCCGATTTTTGGCTCTATAATTGAAAGGAATCCATGACACCAACTTCCTCGGGGTTTTATGACTTGGCACTTACCACTGGTGTCAAAGACAGTCATGGCAGTCATAAAAATCAGAATACGTTACATTGAAATATTTTTATAAATATGTTTTGCTTGTTTGTGAAGAGAGGACAACATTTTCGTCGCAAACAACTTGGCGGTATAGCTGATAGGCTATCACTACCTAACTCTGCCACACTAATTATTTCAAGTGCATCTCCGATTTCGTGACTTACGTCTGCATCTTTCAATAATATACTTCACGATTTTTATCAGCAGAGAAAAAACATCAAAGCCAAAGTTTTCTCTTTCAGGCCCGGCCAAGAACTTCCATTTTGTGCAGGAGAAAAAGTACGTGTTTCTTGTAACGCTAATTTGCGTGGCGGAGAACTTGTATCCGAAGCCTGAGATGTCGATTCTTTCGCAAGAGTAAGTGAATTTGATACAGTATGGAGTTCATTTCATCCCTGTAGTCAGGTACAACCCTACTTGCTCTGATAGATTCATCCAACCATAACTCAATGACGAGATGAATACCAACTCCCTCAATTTTGTTGTACTCAAAGAATGAAAAGTGCGTTACTAAATGTGTTACTTTTCCTTACAACTATAGTACTCAGTCAGTTGAGGAGATTACACATAAAGCCTTGTAGAACAGGCAATATGTTTAAATATACAATTCCGTTAGGAATATTTTTCATATTCAACCATTGAACTCGAATCAGCACTTGTCTTGTAGCCATAATCAATTTTCCAATCCGCTTTATTAGTAACTGTACCTGTGAGGTATTCTATGTCTTGATCGTTTTATAATTAATTCCAATACGATCCCTGTGATCTCGGAATATTCACTTCAACTAGTCTGCCGGTATGCATGACCTCTCCTCTTGTAGAAGGCAGAAGTAATTCGATGCTAATCATTCCATTATGCAGCTCGGATCGAACGTCTAGTGAGCTCTCCAATGTAGAGTGGATAGCATCCAATGTCTTGTCTTCGTAGGGACTGAATCGATCATGACACCATCAATTTAATTACTATTCGTCGGCACAAAATTGTATTGATATTATGCGAGACGCTATTGATTAAATCAGTGTTTTTTAACCTTTTTCATGACGCGATCCCCTTAGTACTAAGATATGAAAACCCAGCTTTCAAGTCAGAGGGGGAGGGGGTCATACAGTCGAGTTCTAGTCAAGAGCCCATTTGATAACAACAATAAATCAAATTCAAAAGAAACACTCGAGCAACAAAATCGAATCATGCCGCATGCGTATACACCAGCCACTTAATATAAATTCCTAAGCTCAGACTGGCAATTCAGAAGATATGACGTCGTATTTTTTTAGCATGTCTAGCAAGTCGAGGTATGAGCAAACTGGCGGAGCTCTCTTAGGGGGCTGCGCGAGCCGCCCCTGAAATATCATATGTCTTGCGTGCAAATCAAGCAATGTGCAACAATAAGATAAGTCATGATAGACCTCCGAAATTTTACAATGCTAATTTCTTGACTCATTAGAGTAACTATGTCATGATATGCAGGGCGGCTCATACCCTTCTTTATCGAATCCCGCCATCCCCTTAAAGAGGCTTATCAACACCCTAGGGGGGTTGCGATCCACCGGTTGAAAACCATTAAATTTAATGATAGAAGGTGTAAATTCCGTATTAATTCTATTTGTAAACTTTACTCTGTACATTTTGTAAATACTTCTAAGTGTTTTAATTTAATTTCAAAACCAGCCAGAGTCCACTCAAGCAGGCCGTGACAGAGGTGAGCATGGACTCCTGGGGACTTTACTCCGTGAAGAGTACTGCGGTGGTTCACGACGACGACGTCACAGGGGCGTTTGAGGAGTTCACGTGTCTGCTGCGGATACCGCCGGCTCAGTATCAAGTCAACCGAACCACGGTTTATTATTCTGGTGAGGACTAACTAAACAACATATTTATAAGAATAATAATAAGAATTTTTATTTAAACAAGTTATCTGTGAAAGTAACAACAATCAACAGCATATTTTAAACTAAACATTAAATGTTTCGGATATCATTAACTGTAACTCCACATCCAGAGCCTGTATGTGGTTAAGATAACAGCTCACATTTATAAACAGGAACATACTTGTGTTCAAAAGCAAAGATGTGAAGTCCTAATCTCAGTCGAAGAGAAAATATATTACATGTAAACCAAAGCACCGTGGTTGCTATATTTGTGACACCGTTATTTGTAGTTCCCAAGACACGCCATCGAGATTGGATCAATTAAATAATGATGTTTCTGAAGCCATACAGGTTGCAGTTTCGTTAGTAAATATAAGGCTGTGTTATTGATTCCCCAGGTCTGATGCCAACGGCACAGGTAGCAGCCGTGGAGGTGGTAGAGCAGGCCCAGGAACACAGAGAAAACAGTAAGTAACATGTTGTATATTGAGATTACATGCTAATTAGGTTGTTTAGAATTTGGCATAAACGTCTTGTGTCTATCGATTCAAAGTTTAATTATAGATAGGACCCGGATGCACTGCCGAAAACTTGCTGTCCGAAATCGGCAGTTTACTGCTGTCCAAACTCTAGTCCCCGCACAGTAATGTACCTTATCTCCGTATATTTAAGGTCAGGCAGCGCTGCTGCGAGCTGCCAAAGTTCGAAATTTTATCTTCAGCCAGCCAGCAAGATATTCAATCGGCACTTTTGCAACATATTCTAACAACAGTCTCTTGCATTAGATAGATATTAGACCCTTCTGACACTTTTTAGGGAAACGATAGCGCACAACTGCTCAATACTGGATCAGTAGTTTATTGTGCATTCAGCCAGTGCACATATTTTGAAAATACTAACTTTGGTAGGTTCTATATTTTGAAATCTACCAACTCATTTCAGGTGGCGAGAGTATGGAACCCTGTCTCACTCTCCTTTCTGCGAATCTCGGCTCCTTTATTTACTTGGTCAGGCTCAACGTAGCATAATATACACTGTAAATATCCTGCAGAGGCAATAAAGGTTTTTTATTTTTGGTAGAGTTTTATTAATTACACGGTTCTGTAATTCAACACTTTCAATGTTTTGTTCGTCATGTACTACAAATCACAAAAAATACGTTTTCTACATCTCCTAGCTTGTCCAATAGAAACAACATGTTTGTTGTTGCTGATGTTATAATAATATGTAGTAGTCGTAATGATTTTACTTAAGTTAGGTAAAATACCAAATGTATTAAAGAGCCGACCAAATTTCAGGTACGAAAGTTTTCTGAATCGTTTTAATCAAAATGTCTGTGATATTAGAATGTTTTGTCTCTTATTTTAAACCTACATAGACGGCCGTTATTTATGTTTAATCAAAATGAGGCTAAAATAGGTTGTTTTATTTATTTAAAGATCTTTAATAAACAAGCTGGTGTTTGGTAAAATGCTATAGGTAGAAAAACAAGCAATACTTACATGTTTTTGTTTGACTGTTTACCAAGTTGAGTTAAAAGTTACATAAAAAATACATTTTGTACACCCTTATACTAAACTACTTGGAGTCGCCTCGCTCCGCTCCGCTTCGCTTAGGCCCCAGGTTGTATTATAAAGTTGTGACCTAACAAACCTACATTAGTACTCGACAAAAAGTGACCTATAGCAAACAATACGGTTCTGTGAAACTACAGATGGCACTAAATTTGGTCAAAATTTAACATATTTGGGAGTAAAAGCAATATATTTGTTGCCATTACTTAATACATTTTATATTTGATGCCCTGCGATATTAGGTGTAATATTATAATCAATTTACCTGCCAAGACACATGTCCTGTTTCTCGGTAAACCTGATTAGTTGTTTGATGTCACTGGTCAATAGTGCTAAGGCCGGGCGCTCACCTGAGTAACGTGACACTTAATCTGACAAATAAAGGTCAAGTTTCCACGACATGTTCCACCCAATCGGAATGAGGAGTATTCTGGCAGCTAGTTAAAAAAAACTGAAATCTATGTAAAATGGCGTTGATTCGATATGACTTTTATTAATGGGTCTGTGATAATAATGCACTTGCTCACTACAGAGAAAAAATAAGTCTTCTTCTCTTCATTGCTCTGTGACTTCATCCATCATCGACGTATGTGTAATCTGTGATCAACGTCATTCCGTTTCTTCTGTGGTTAAATACGTGAATGTACTGATTCTCCTGTTCTCCTCTGCTTTGATTGGGTTCGACCCTGGCTATTCTTTCGGCTATTTGTGGCTAAGATCCTCGACGGGCGTTCGTGTGAACCCCGAACGTTAGCTTGCCATTTCGATTGATCCGGCCTGTGTACTAGATTTCGATTTCGTCAGATTCGTCATGGGTTTTCCGAAATTGAGAAAGCAATACGGTTCTTGGTCTGTGACCGTGAGTTTCGAAGACGCGATGCGAAACTTTCTGGGGGTATATATTGAGGTATATTCTTTCTACAACAATAACACTCTTCGCGCTATGTACACCAAGACGCCAGTCTAACGTTGGCGCATTATTATGGCGTCGGCCATTTTGTGCAAGCACAGCCACAGTTTATTTTTGATCTGGCATCTAGCATGAAAAAGATGAAAGACTTGTCTCGTTAACGGCATCTAATTACAATTCGGGACTACTTTATTTTCTTTTTTATGAGCTTTCAGAAATTGGGCATTAAGGGATGGTTATCGCCAAACAAGCCATGGGAACATCGCCTTACTAGATGGGCACCCGGCCTAAGTATCTTGCATGTTTTATAGGTACTTGTTTTTGGTATATTTTTTTTCAAAGTTCTAGTTTCAATTCCCCAGCAACTATATTATAGTTATTTTTGTTACTTTAACTTATCTACAAGGATGGTAATCGTCTATAACTGTCATAAATACAGGCTACTTAAGTCGATAATGCAATTAACGTACCACATAAGATTCCCATGAATTTGCTGTAAAATAAATCCATACACCTCATTGAACCTATGTTTTTCATTTAATTAGTATAAAAATTTGAAAACGACCTGAGACAAGAAGTAGTAAAGTCATCATCATTGAAAAATATTAATTCCTTCTGACTGACTTTTCCAGGAAAGTTGATTGTGTTAACGTAGAAACAAAATATTATAAACTGCTTGCAGCCGTATTAACTAAGTGAGAAATAAGTAATTTCTTCATCAGGAGCAAAATATAGAGGAAGACAAAAAAATATGAGGTAAATACTTACATCCACATTTTCCAGATTCCTGAGAATGTTGTCAAGAGGGAGACAAAGAAAATACATAACATTATTGATTTGATTACACTGGTCAACATTGTTTGTGGCGCTGAAAGGCAGAAGTTTTTTGGAAGAACTTATTGGTCGCATTTATATGCTTATATCATCAGTAACAGGGACATAGTTTTAAGTACACTTCCATAAGCTCTTATTTTCTTAGCATCAGAGTAAAATAAATATATTATATATTAAAATAAATGCTTAGCCCCAATTGGCCAATGACCCTTATTGACCTCACGTACTGTTTGCACTTAATAATATTGTAATAGTACCTGAACACTAACTAACAATAACTTATTACCAACTTTCTACAATATTGTATGATGAAGGTTAAATGTTATTATGTAAATTATTGCCCAGCCGCCTAAAGACCTTTCATTAAATAGACCGAAACGGAGATAATAGCCATCGATCGAGTGCTATTTTAGTATTCATGAATTGACAAACAGATATACTTTGGGAATAAGTTATAGTTAAATCGGCTGTCAAGCAAAATGAAGTGTTAAGTTGCTTGCTAAACATTGACATGAATGTGCTTCTGCCACCCCGTATGGCAAATGCATGACGCTTTATACAGGGTGACATTATAATCAACTTTCACCAAGAAACATAGCACATGAAAAATAATCGGCCCTCAGTACATTGACCCGATCAGCTGATTGCAAGTTAGTACGGGAGACCCAAAATTGTTTTCTGTTTGCGAACATAGTTTCTTAGGGAAAGTTATTCACAATGATGGCTGCTAACAATTCCCAAAATATGATCGGCTAATCAAATGTATAACTCGCAGTTGGTTGGTTAAATCAGACACTTAACTAACTCTCTAGACCGTTAATTAAATGCCGACGTTTAACCAAGTCACTAGCATTTTCCTTTAGTCCGTTTTCGCAATTGCGGTTTCACAATTGGCTGCGAAAGAAGAATTATTTTTCGCTGTTTCGTAATTAATTGACAAACAAGAAATTATTCTCTGTTTTCGCAGTCAAGTTTCGTAATTAATAACTACGAAATAAGATTTATTTTCCGTTTAAGCAATTGTGGTTTCACAATTGGCTGCGAAAGAAGAATTATTTTTCGCTGTTTCGTAGAACAAGAATTTATTTTCTGTTTTCGCAATCAAGTTTCGTAATTAACTAAGAAATAAGATTTTTTTTTCGGTTTTCGTAGTAAATTGGCTACGAAAGATGAATCATATTTGACTGTAAATAGTTATCAAATAAGCATTTTGTTGCTGTTTTAGTAATCGAATTTCGTAATTAACTTCAAAAACTGAACGAAAAAAATAACAATAAAGGAGTTTGCCTATCACAACGTGCTAGGAACGTAATCGGCAAAAAAGTACTATTTGTATTGAAACGTATAAGACCTTACCCATCAGACCGTTCCGTCACCAGTCCGTCATTTTCATGTATTTGACACATACGTTCATAGCACGGTCATAGTATGCTACGTTGTGATGGGTAAACATCTTAAGTATCGATCTCCGAAAGTAAATTGAAGGAAATAAAAATATGCAAATCGTAAATTATTGCCCTTATTTTTGACGAAGTGGAATAAAAACCTTTTTTACATTAAACATAAAATTCTACATTACTTCTTTAACAAAAATATACTCTTTACCTTAAAACAATACTTCTGAGCTTATTTAATACATAAATGGAGCAATGATCTCCAAACAGTGCCCGACCATAATCTCGTTATTACATAACTCTGCTATTGCTTTTTTAATCTCTTTATCGATTTCCTGATATTTTTTATAAACTTTCATAGCAGTTTTAAAATTACGAAGCTTAGTTTCCCTTTCTAAAACTTCCAGTATTTGTGCCAGGTTAGGGTTTTTTCTTCCAACATATTTATTGATTCGCGAGTGCCATGCCTCAACTGGGTTTGTAGTTCGGATTTCCTCAGCTTCGCAGCACCACTTTTTGACAAATCCGATGTCTTTCATCCATTTAATTTGATAGTACTAGTTAAATATTGTGACTTTTTTCATCCGTTGGGCTTCTTTTCATTGCATACTCGTACCCATTCTTGACAAATGCTAAAGGTAGACGGGCTAAGCCGGCACAACGGGCTACATGACGTCTTTGAATCCTTGAATTCATGTCAAGTGCTTTTGATTTTCGAAAGAGGGTATTGCAAAAATGGAAAAAGCAACCCTTTACTATCGTGTCTGGAAATACGGTTTGAATACCTTTCATAGCTGCTTGTTCATAATCTAAAGTCATTTTTACTGGTTTCCAACTTGGAATTTGACTTTTAATCATCCGGAATAATATCTCATACGTTCTTTCATTCTTGTTTCGTAAGAACGCAAAAAAAATGGTACTACCTTTTTTGCTTCGACATCAAATCCTTGTATACTATATAATTGTTTAAACGGAAGTGGGCATGATTTAAAAGTACCATCAAGAAAAAAGTGCTGAAAACGATCTATTATTTGTTGCGTATCAGGGGAACCAAACACGAGGATTCTCATACCGACATCATTGTAATCGGCGATGTTCAAACTTAATCGGCACTATTTCCTCTTGAGGCGATCTAAATTGTAGTTTGGGCACTCCCAAGTTTCTGTATCTTTCATTGTATAAACCGGTTTTGATGTTCTGGAATTTAGGTAATTCGTGAAGAAAGTTCACTCCTTTATCGTTGAGTTCACTCACCATTTCGTCAAATTGTTTCTGAATAGGATAGTTGTTAGTACACACTTTTTTTTCAGGCAAATAAGTTCTTGTTCAAATATGCATTTAGCGTCATTTGCCAAACAATCAATATTATGATCCTTTGATTTTACTATGGAGTTTTCTTCACTCAGCGTTATGGTGTTTTGCTGAAACACTGCCAAAATGTGTTACGGTCAGCATACGTACTCTTTTTGTGATATTTACGGCCATTGTAAAGCAATGCTTGGCCTCCTCTCTTTTTAGGAATGAACCGAATTTCATTACTCAAACTATTTGACGCAGTGCACTCAGAAGAGTCAGCCATAATACTGTTGTCTTGATATAATGTACTTATTGTGAAAATAGGTTTTATCAATTCCAAGTGCACTTAAATCTTAGTGACATTTCACATAAGTTGATAAGAAATTAATATTTATGTTTAAACTCATTCTTTTCATTAAATTGATATAATAAATAAAATGTCACAAGCGATTTTTTCTTTATTAAGCTGAAGGAAGGAGGTTAGTTTAGGACCTCATTAAATAATTTATTTATTTACTGTTGTGAATAAAACACGATGGTTGGATAGTGACTGACTTTATTTATTACTACCTCCATATTATCACAACATCTCTTCCTTATAGAAAACAAGAAGTTTAATTAAGTAAATCAAAGTAAGTACATGATTATCCCATCACCAATGCTTTTAAACATAAGTACTTTCCGTACAACTAAACATACATTATTACAGCTATCGCATCATCTGCTTCTTTGAACTTAGTTTATGAATTCAACAATCACCATAGGTACATTTTACAACTAGCTATCTTAATTACTTACCTCTTTTTGTTTTATATATAATGAATAAACAAAATGTATCGTTAGATATTTCTAGATTTCCTATACTTATTTAACTGCTTACAATTATAACAAAGGCAGAACTTTGAGTTCTAAGTAGATAATTACCTACATATTATGCAAGTACTTAGGTATAGGTACATTAAAATACGCAGTAATTTTTAAAAATAGGCGCCTAAGTAGATATGCTTGTTATAAATTAAATCAAGCCTATTTATTCGTGTAATGTTTTTTAATAAGAGTGCGAGCCTGATGTGCAGCCTGTCGGACATGTTTGTGAGCGTCGTCCGGCCCCTGCTCGGCGCGCTCGTCGTCACTAACACCGTCGTTGTCTACTGGCAAAGCATCAGAAAATGACTCGCCACTACTGGCACTTTCTTTCATTTCACTTTCCTTATGTGAATAAGGATAGGAAGAATGTGCAGTTTCAGAAGGGTCTACTGTATTAATATGCTCGATTTTTAATAGATGGCGTCGATTACGCCTGTACCTTCTACCTGATTTGTCAAGGACAAAATAGGACCGAGGTTGATCAGCTTTTGACTGAACACACATAGAACGCCTCCTATTATCATCAATCAACAACAACTACATTATCACCCGGTTCCAACTCAGGCAGCTGTCGCGCATGCGCGTCATAGTTGCGTTTGCTGCACTCACGGTTGCGTATCATAGTGCGTAATCTTGTGAGTTATCGCGGTCTGGCTGCAACTTCTCGTCGCACACTGGCAGACGCGTGTTGAGACGGCGTCCCATCAGCAGCTGAGATGGGGACCCTAGCGCGTCTCGCGGTGCAGCTCTTAGATTTAAGAGACCCAAGTAGAAATCAAAATTGGAGATTGCCGATTTTTTTTTAAGTCTTTCAATGTCCTAACCGCTCTTTCGCTTAAACCATTTGACTGCGCATAATTCGGAGAGTTTGTAGTGTGCTTAAAACCCCATTCACTAGTGAATTTTTTAAATTCTTTCGACGCATACGCCGGCCCATTGTCCGTAATGAGCTCATTAGGTATACCGTACCTGGCAAATTGTTCCTTCATTACTGATACTACAGCCCTAGTTCCGATATTGTTCAATTGTGCCACTTCAATGAAGTTAGAAAAATAATCTACTATCACAAGGTATTTTTTTTTTGCAAATTCAAAAATATCGGAGCCTACTTTATACCACGGAAGGGTAGGTACGTTGTGTGGCATGAGAGGCTCCCGCCTGGGTCGCGGCGCCGCCTCCGCGCACACCCGGCACGCCCGCACCGCACGCTCCACGTCGCGCGACATGCCGCACCAGAACATGACGTCCCGCGCGCGACGCTTGCAGCGGTCGATGCCCAGGTGACCCTCGTGCACGCGCGCCAGCATCTCACTCCTCAACCCTTGCGGTACATACACCAAATTGTCTTTGAGCAATACGCCGTCGACGTATTCCAATGCCTCCCTATGCGCCAATGATGCCGTACCCTAGCATCACTATCACACTTATTACAAGGCCAACCTTTTAATATATAATTTATTAAAATTTTACACTCTTCATCTTCTAGTGTAGCCTGCCTTATATCGTGTAATATCTCCTTGCTGAACCTAACATTTTCAAGCAAGAAACAAGACTGCTCGTCTATTTCAGTTGATAATTTATCCAACATTACATCCGGTAATGCTGCTCTCGATAACGCATCCTCTAAATACATGTACTTTCCCGGCTTGTATACGATTTTAAAGCGATCTGTGCGTACCTGCGTTGAGTATCGGTGAGCGTGGTGGAGGCGAATTCTACCGGGCGCCCGCCCTGCAGCAGCACGGCTCCCAGCGCGCCGGCGCTCGCGTCCACCGTCAGCAGCACGGGCGCCGCCGCGTCGTACAGCGCCAGCACGGGCGTCGCGCACAGTGCCGCCTTCAGCGCCGCCATCGCCTTGTCGTGCTGAGCGTCCCAGCACCACGCTGCATGCTTTTTTAAAAAACCTCGCAGTGGCTCAACTGTTTCAGAATAACGAGGTATACATTTCGACAAGTAATTAACCATACCGATAAAACGTTCAAGGCCGGCTCTGTCACACGGCGTCGGCATGTCCTGCATAGCTTTTAATTTACTTTTGTCGATATGCATACCTCTCGCGCTGAACGTATGGCCTAAATAGGTAACTTCCTCGACGCAAAATACACACTTATCCTTGTTAAAACGTATACCTACCTCTCGAGCCCTCTCGAGTAGACATTTTAATCGCAAGTCATGTTCATCCTTGGTCGAACCCCAGCATATTATATCGTCAACGAAGGAATCGACACCTTCCAGGTCTTCCAGCAGTTGCCTAACCTTCGCATGGAATACTTCAGAAGCTGAGTTTATGCCGTACGGTAACCTCAAAAATTGATACCTACCAAAAGGAGTACCGAAGGTACATAGGTCTACGCTTTCGTCATCAATCTGGACCATCCAGAACCCAGATCGAGCATCTAGCTTGCTGAAGAACTTAGCCCCTTGTAGCTTGGTCGCGATCTCAGTGAGTGTCGGCAGCGAATAGTGCGCGCGCCGAATGACGCGGTTGAAAGGTCGCGGGTCGAGACACACTCGCAACTCACCACTCTTGTTAGGCGCCAGCACGATGCCGTTGACCCATGGCGTTGGATGAGTCACCTTCCGAATCACACCTAACTGTACCATATTATTTAATGCATCCAATAACTTATCCCTAACACCAATAGGTATTTTCCTAAAAGGGCACACAGTCGGGCTCGCATTATTTTCTAATATATTTTTATAACTTCCAGGCAACTTTCCTAATCCGGTAAACAATTCACTATATTGGTCCATACTGATTGATAAGATCCGCTTTATTAACCCTAACTCATCACATGCATTCTTACCTAAAACACTTTGGCATTCGTGCGAAGAAATGACAAACAAAAGATTATAAACTTTGTTTTTATATAACCATGAAATTGTACATGTTCCAATTTCCACAAAACGATTGAGCTTTTATTACTTTTGGTTTAATTTATTACTTTGGACACATCACTTTATAATGACCTCGCTTATTGCACACATAACACTTGACTCTTTTTGCTGGACACCTTGAGCCACTATCACAATGCTCCGCACCGCAATCCATACAGCACCGCGCGGACCCGGCGGGCTCGTCCCGAGGGCGGGCGGGCGTGCCCCGGCCGCTGTAGCCGCCGCCCGCGCCGCGCCCGCGCCGCGCCCCGCCACCGCCGCCGCCGCTCGCGAACCTCGGCACCCCGCCGTAAATCGCGACCACGGCTCCAGCTGAAGCACTTGCCTTGGCACCTTCCATCTGCTGATTCTCCTCAGATGACATCTCGCTGGCTTGACATATTCTGACAGCTTTTTATAGCGTCAGATCATCCGCCCTGAGCAATCGGTCGCGCACAGAACAATCCTGGACCCCACACACAATGCGATCTTTGACTAAACCATCCTTGAGGGTGTCAAATTCACAATGTTGACTCAGTAATTTTAGGGCAGTCACATAATCGTCAATGCTTTCACCTTTCTCCTGGTTTCTCGTAAAAAACTTAAACCTTATCATTGTAGTATTCGGTTTAATATTGAAATGCTTGTCAAACATGGAGAAAATTTTGCTAACGTCATCCTTGTCTGCATCCTTTGTAAACTTGAACATTGAGTATATGTCATCTGCAGATTCCTTATGAATTCCCGAAGCTTTTATAAATATTTTGAACTGCTGTTGCCACTTGCGCCACGCGTCAGCGCGACTCGCCGGCCCACCTTCCAAAACAAGTTCTGCCGGTGGTCTTGCGTGTTCCATATTGTTTATATGAAATTTAAACTGGACAAACTTTATTACACAGTCAAGGAGCACTCGTATTCACAGATTTACAGTTATTAGTTAATTTAACAATTCCGCTGTCACCATGTTATGAATAAAACACGATGGTTGGATAATGACTGACTTTATTTATTACTACCTCCATATTATCACAACATTTACCAATGAGTTCCAATAGTGCGACTAATTCTTGTTTAGTAATTAATTGTGAAAAAAGAAAATGGAGATGTTTTTAGTAATTAACTACGAAAGGAGAAAAAATATTCGATTGCGAAAACAGCCAAGAAATTATTTTTGAAAGTTAATTACGAAGCAGCGAAAAATAATTCTTCTTTAGCAGCCAATTGTGAAACCGCAATTGCGAAAACGGACTAAAGGAGCATTTTGATGTAAATAAAGCATCGTCGAAAACGTTTAACAATCTGTCTTACCGAAAGCCAGCGTGTTGGAAAACACGATGGCGTCACAACAACAGCTTATATCAGGGCAAAACATTGCGGTAGCTTAGGTGAAGGGTAAAGGGGGTGAGCGAAACGAAGCCCCCTTTATCCTTCGTCTTAGGTTGAACATGTAAGAACAACAAAAAATACTTAAAACATAAACTTAAGTACACATAAAAAAAAAATGTAAATTTATTGTTGCCTAGGAACGTTTAGACAACTCGTTAAACGTTGCGTTCACACACTTGTCTGACGGAATTTTAGTAAATTGGTTAAACGTCGGCATTTAATTAACGGTCTAGACAGTTAGTTAAGTGTCTGATTTAACCAACTAACTGCGACATATATTCAACGCGTCATTGAATAAACACATAAACTTATACACCCCAACTTATTTTATTAATAAAAAATATTGAGTAAAAAAAACAAATATTAACCTAATATTATAGTAAATTTGACATTAATTGTAAATTTGAGACAAATTCACAACTCTGTTGTGCGCGCGTATAACGCTCCACTGCCCGCGAGTTCAATCAAATTATCCATCACACTTTCCAGGCTTTGGACTGGCAGCAAGTAACTACCTAAAGGAAGGTTAGTTTTTTAGGTCAGTTAGGTTAATATACAAACATCATTGTAAGTAACTATTTAGAAATAAATCAATTGAAAGATAAAGTAAAACTAGTTAAAGAAATACTTTGGGTCAGGTACCCACTAACACAAAACATCAAAAAAATATAGGTAAAGTCAAAGTCAAAGTCAAAATCAATTCTTTATTGCTGTCGATATTTACATATACTTAGCAAACGTAATTTTTTGCCTCTTCTCTACATTGGACCACTGTGGGAGAAGGAGGGCGTAGAAACTCCCACAGATAGATTTTTAGATCTCTTAAAAATTGGTTGTGCTTAACTAATAAAATGATTACAATTATAATTATCATGATTAATAAGCAGGAATAAATAATAACAAAATTAATAACAGCACGGTCTGTGTTAGGCTAGATTAACCCCATACAGTCCCGTCATTTAAGTAATCTTAAACATAGTAATATCCCTTTCTCGACAAAGTCGCTTTAACATGTTTGGAAACTTGGAAGAGCCTGTATGAAACGGGACGAGAGCGCGGGATGAGCAATCGTCGTTTCAAATAATAATGCTTAAATAATATCCGATTTATTGTACACTCTCAAAAAAATATTGCCATTGCAACAAAAAAACTTTGATGCTGGACAGCCGTCAAAGGTGCATAGTTATGAGGGCAACGTTTTTATTGTTACTAAGTAAATTTACCAATTTTGATGTAATAGCAATAAAACAATGTTGAAATTACAATGCTAAAATTGTTCGGGTCACTAAATGATTTCTTGTCCTTTTGTTCCCATGACAAATGCTTTTAGCTATCATATCAAAGGTATATTGTCCCGATGACAAGGGGTTTTGATAAAAAGACAAAGGTTTACTGTCCGTGGATCTAACTTTGTTTTGTTGAATTAGCTATCTTCCTTTGTGCTTTTATCAATTTACCGTTGCTTCTCCGACAAAGTTACTTTTCTCGTATATATTTTGCTGCTCTAGCAAAGTAACATGGCTGATCTTATACCTGCACTTTGTTAATGGTACACCATGAAAAAATATTATATACTCCCCGAAGCTTCTGACTATTATTCCAGGAGTATGCGTACCCTGAACTATGTTTAATGTACACCATACATCTGTATGGTGCATACACAGAGCACTCCGGTCAAGGTACGTATACCCGTAACAATATATAGGTCTTCCTATAAGCTTCTTAGCTTCGAGGAATATAGATTTTTTTCAGTGTACCATTTACAAAGTGAAGGGATTGAAATCTACAATATAGTACATTGCTTGGGTAGCACAAGATACGATAAGAGGATAGAGGTATTTGAGAATCCTAAAAGAAAATAAGAAAATATTTAAATCAAAAGTATGTACTAATCTCTACTTTACTTATTTATTCCTATGGCATTAGTAAACAGTTCATACCAAATAACAAGTTAATATTAAGGGATTTAAGCCACTCGGTGGCTTCGTCAGTAAGCTTGATCAGGTCCTCGGGAGGTCCCCCGGTATATCACGTTTCTGGGCATTCAGAGATAATATGTTGGATGTCTTGTACTTCAATTCCGCAGGTACAAGCAGGGCAGTCTATCCAGCCGCAGCGATGTTTATATTGGGCACAGCGTCCATGCGTGGTCCCGTGCGTAGTCTGTTGAAGTTACACCAGTCGCGCCTTGGCAGCTGGGACCCCTTTAGTTTGGAGCCTGGAACAAGATCTGAGCCTAATTTGCCGGCCATTGTTGAGTTCCATTGTTGCGACCATTGTTGCATGAGGTTGGAGTCTTCTTGCAGCAGATTTATCGCGATTTTGTTTGGTGGGTTTCTGGATTCAAGACGGTGAACGACAACGACAACGGGTCAACGACATGAACCTCATAATTGTATTAGGGCACTGTTACTTACCAAGCATAGACTGCAGCAGATGCCGCAGTTTATTTTCTGTTAAAAAAGTCTCCAATGCCATATTTCATATCACTCTTGAGCACAAACACTACTTCTCTGCACGACATCCACGTTGAAACTGGCAGAATAGGAGAAACAGTTTGCGCTTGCGAGAACAAGTATAAGACGTCACTTTGTAATTTTATCTAAGAATACTTTGTTAAAACATCTACTTCGTATTTTGTTGGTATATAACGTTGCCGTATCAACAACATCATTTAGCCGTAGTAACAACTGTTATTTTGATAGATTAAACTTTGCTGTAACATCACTTCATAACGTTGCCGTATCAACTACACCATTTAGCCATAGAAACAACGCCTATTTTGATAGATTAAACTTTGCTACAATATCACTTCACAACGTTGATAAGTTGACAACGTGCCGTTGTTATCCCGTTTAAACATTTTTAACATAGTTACCGTATCTACGTGTCTTTAGCTAAGATAACAAAAATAATTTCAACAATAAAAAAGTTGCCACAGCAACTATGGGCCTATAGCTGCAGCGACGATGCACTTACGTGCGGTAACAATAAAATTCTAACAAAGCTTTTATTGTCGCTTTGTTAGCCGATTTTTCTCTGAGTGTAGGTACCTACTCCGTGCGCGAGTTGAATGCACTCCAAATGTAGGCACTGTACCTACGGGCTGCGTTTGTGTGAAATGTAGTAGTCGCTGAGTAGCTTGCTAGCATTGTTCTGTGAGACACCCGTACGTACCCCGAACCACTCAGAGTACACCGGCACAGCTTGATTGATACTGTCATTACATTGTGCAAGTACTTGTACCATTTTACAATATGCCACATTTGTGTATCGAAATTACATTGCGTGGCACACTCCGCGCACTCGCATGTGCACCTGAACGCAGGTAGATAAGCACTGACGGACTAAACAAAACAAACAAACAAAGATATCCTTGCACCCCTCACATCAACCCCTAGCCCTTCCCCTTCCGTGATTTGCACTCACTCACTAGATGTTTTCGACCCGACGCGCCGCCACGCAGAGGCTTCCTCTTTTTTCCATACGGATGAAGATAGAAAGCGAACCTACGAAGTTATCCTCTCGTTTTGCTTAGTAAAGAAAACGAAATCGCTTCGTTTCAGTGTGAGTAGAGTGTAGGCAGGGGTCAGTTAGAATGGACAGTCGCGCCACGTTAGCTTAGCTATAAAGAGACAGGGCAACAACAATAACATTTTTCTTCAAAATATGCCCTACATTTAAAGTCAGTGATATCGACTCTGCTCGGGATTCTGAACAAACTGGTTTCTCATTATGCGTTTATTCGATGACACGTCGAATATTTCAGCTGGGCCCATTTATTAAATTAGTACACAACAAGTAAGGTTAGTTCCAACACAAAAACTAATAACTTTGACAAGTCCATTCAAATTTATATGGAGTTGTTAAAGTTGATCCGAGAACTGTCGCTCGTATTCTATGTGTTTTGGCGACCTGTGTGGTGCAGCTGTTGTATCTCCTCTGCCTACCACGCGTGAGGTCCCGGGTGCGATCCCCGGCTAGGGATAAAGACAACAAAACCCCAGGTCTTGCATGTTCATATGTGTGTGACGTCGCTTTTTTCCGGTTCCCACGATACAGGGTATCCTGTGCATAAATGATTATGTTTATAAAAATGTATAATACTTATAAATGTTTTATATAAAAAAAAATATATAAAAATCTCTCAGACCTAAAAGGGAACAGAGAAAAGGTGGGTCAGGGTAGGTGAAGGCTACATTTGTCCTTCGTATTTCCCAAATTAGCCAGTCTGCGATGACAAAGCTTAGGTTTAGGCGACTAAACTCCGAGTTTGTACCTATTTAGTTCAGTGATATTTCGGGATTTACCCAAGGAACATGGTTAATGTTTAGTCGGTCAAACCTTGTGTCAACTATTCTAAGTTCTACCGGGTCTACACTAATGGCCTGTTTCAGTAGGTCCCGATAAGCATGTTACATACAAAATGTATAATTTATCTATACTATAGGGTTTATCAGGACTTCTTAAGACAAGTCCTTAGAGTGCATAATTTACACAACGACGGATTTCAACTTAATCCCTAAAATCCCTCCAAAAAAAGCCACACACACCCAAACTGAATACCAAAACGGCTCACACTTTGCAGCAATCTTAAAAAAACTGTAGAAAAAAGTTACACACCAAACTTCTTAAGTGCAAAGTCGCTTCAGTATCTCGAAACGAAAGTTCCTAATTGCACATCATCACTTAGCGAAGATGGGATAAAGCAAGCAACGTCGGCCTGACACGTACAACGAAACGTGCCTGGAAACGAACCAGCCTGTTTATGAAGGGGACACGCAGCCAGCTGTTTCCGTAGAGACCGACCAACTAACACCGATATGCTAAGTCGTTTCCTCCACTCGACTTCACCACGATTCAACCTCAACTTCACATCACTCGAGAGATTGGTATGCTCAGTTTTGAAAAATCGCCTCGACTTAAAAAACAATTCAGTTGAATGGTGTGGGAGTGGAAGAATGAACTGAGAAATTCAAGGTACGTTTCTATGAACCTTAAGGCTTCCTTCGACATGTCAACATTGCATATTTATGACAGTTTTGAGTATGATTTGATAGGTTATTTAAAATAATGGCCGTTATCTATGATTTTCTCGATATCATCGATTTTGTTTATGAAGAACAATACCCAAAATAAATGTTTTGGTCCATATCCTTTTATTGGAGATGCAGATTCTCAGATAAATGAAACTCTTTTCTTATTAGGTCTGTGTGCAGATCGCAGTTTTTGTCGAATGACAGTGAAGTTTGAATATTTGTATTAAAAAATATATCTTTAAACAATTACTAACCGAAACAGTCAAAAACAATCAAAAACTGTGTGAATTTGCTTGGCAAGAAAGAAGAAAGAAAAAGGCGTAAAGAAAATCATTGAAAACGTATTGTCTCGACTCCACCTTCTTCGTGTGGCCTCTGCCAAACCTAAGTCAACAACTGAGCATACTGATGTCAAGGAAACCTCGACGCATTTCTTGTAGACGCCTTGAGATCAGGCCGAGTAGAGGAACTTTCAAGGAAACGACTAAAAGTACCGGTGTAAGATACGATAATAGTATTTTTGCTTTCTTTACACTAATTACAATTTATATGTGGCTAGTAGAAACTATTTTGCTCAGCCCAGTCTTCCTCTGAAATCGTATTCAACGATTTCGCTTAGGTTAAAATTAGAAGAAACTTAAATAAAATAAAGAATACGTTTAACTCTATAACATCGGTAATATTAGTGGAATAACCTGCCACCCATTAAAACTTTTAGTAAAGAAAAAGAAATTATAGTCTATCTATGTCTCCAAAGATGGGTCTTTACCTGAATTCGAGTGAGAAAGAAGAACACTCTACCACGCTATCACATTGAAGATTGTTGGGCTATTTTACTGATGAATAAACATCTGTAAGAAAGAGTTATAATTTTTTATTGTGTGACTTCACCATTTTTTTACTGTAGATCACAGTAAATATTTTGTAAATCTCTCCCAAACCGATTCCCGTGTGTCCTTAATCTAAGAGAGTATGTTGGAAAAGATCGAAAGTAAGTTTTCTTGAAAACTCCTCTGATGTTTTCGTTACAAACACTGATTGCCTGAGCTGATCCAATTTTTTCCCTTTCTCGGAGATTTCTTCCGTCTACTCTTTTGTAATTGATTGCAAAACTAGTTTTTGCCGTCGGTTTCGTAATGCTTCAACTCGCAATTTTAAACTCAATGTGGGGGGCAAATTAAGTGTAATGGACGAGATATACAAAAAACTAGATAACTAGTAAGTACCAGTAGTACACAGAAATACTTTTTCAATACAGTCCAAAATTGACCAGCAACTTGACAATACCTCAAAAGCAAGGCATCGTATACAAAGTGTATAGGTACTGTGTTTGGAGTGGGACACGTCACAAGCACACTGTCCTACACCGTCTAAGTGCAGAGCAGCTCATCGATCATAATCAAGAGCTGCTTTGATCCAAGTGTACTATCATGTCTCTCGAATGCAACGGACTTGGAGCCGACAACGTGTAAGTATCAATTAGTAGATATGGCTGAGATGCTACGAATTTTGTAACGCTTCGTAGCACTTTCGTAGCGCGTAACGCTCCCGGTAGTTATAAGGAGGCATGAGCCTCCTTTCAAGATTTGTTACGATTGTGTTAAGCGTGTGTGTGCATGTGCGAATTAACTAATTTTTATTCTCATCTGTAGTAGAAACGTAGAATCTTTAACTAGCAGGGTTTTAGTTATTTTCGTTTTCCATTTAAAGGTTACTGAATGGTGTAAATGCATACCATAATCAATAAAAAATACAATATATCAAACTTACTTTGTTAAACATCACCTGGACCACTAATTTCCTATCTTTCGGCCATGCAAATGTGCCAATTTATAGTTTCGTGCCGCGCTCACTCAATTACCACCGCTTTGAGTCCAGGTCAAAGACTGGCTTCTTGCAGTTCTAATTTCATTTCATTCAACAAGCGACCTCCTCGGATTTATCAAAGCGACTCTAACTGCTGCTTTTAATTAATATTTTTGCCGTGTGCTCGAGAGAAGCCGGTGAATACTATTACCACGAGGGTGCTAGTAGCTTCCGACTCCAGAGGCTACCTACTTCTCTCCGAAGGCGAGCGCAGTTTAAATAAGAACCGTCTATAATAAATGTGAAGTTGAATTAGAGCTTGAGATGGGGGGTGACCTCATTCTAAATAGCACTGCGAAATTTCAGAAATAGACTCTGTTTCTATATGACTAGACAAGAGGAAACATATTTATGGATTTTGAGTCGCTTAATTTATGTTTTGTATTTGAAATGTAGGAGCAACCGGAACTACAGAACCATTCAGCAAATCAATGACAAGTACTTTCGTAGTTGACTCTTATGACATTAGCGAAAAGTGATCCAGCATTAATTTAGTTTTCTAAGTTTAGTTTAATCGAGAGGGATGGTACTTAATTCAAGTCCACTGTGTCTAAATTGAGTTGTGTAATTAGGCACATGGGCAGAAATATGATCAAAAAAATTTTTAATGTGGCTTGAAATGTAAATCATTAAGTCAACATTTTGGTATGGGTATCATATGCAGTCTATATATCCAATCCGCTATCCAATATTCTCAATAAAGTCAATGTCTACAGAACATATAGGTATAGAACATGTAGGTATTTTTGTTCCAAAGTCTCATGTGCGCTCCAGAAAAGTTACAACTGGGTTAGGTATCTACAATTAGGTAGATAAATTGTAAAACTTCATGTGCTGATGGCTGTATATATGACAAATAAATAAAAAACAGATCTTCCATAGTATCTTGTTATCAGCTGATCGGATCAATGTAATGAGGGAATTTTTGTCTTGTTTGCGACCACCTTATGTTTCTTGGGAAGAGTTGTTCATATTAAAAGGTGGTTGTGGTGGTGGTCATTCCCCAAAATATAGTGAGCTAATTAAATTTCACCCTGATATTGTCAAGCGGACTCTCGTCACAACAAATGTGCTGTGTGTATTGGAGCCTGCGGGAGTTTGTCGTGCCGATGGGAAGTGTCCGGATGGCCTGACCATGATATCTTGGGAGAGGGCCATTGATTGCTATGGGACGCCACGTGTGTCTGCACTTTTGCCCCCTCTCACCTGGCGTCTACCGTGTCCACCCACGGAGCCGCCGCGGAAGAGGCCGCTGGTTCAAGACCCTAAAGTATTCAGTGCTTTGAGGGCGGTACTTCTTCGTTCGACTCGCTCTGTAAACCACTGGGGTCTGGGGAGTGCAGGGGAAAGCATTTGTTAGAGAGATAAGAGGCCGCTTGAGGGACCGGGGTTATGACCGTCGCTCTAGGTCATATCTTATGCAGAGAATCTCCCTTGCGGTGCAGCGTGGCAAAATGGACCTTTGCATCGGATATGACGCGGGGCATGCGCGGGGCGGCCTATTATCTTAGTTTTATTTTAAGTTAATTTTGACTTTCTGATTTATATTTTTATAATTTGTTTTTGACGAAGCTCTAGGTGTATACTTGGCATTTTTATTTCTAATATTTCTTTAATTGTAATTTTGAATAAATAATAGTGGAAACCTGTATATAGTAAAGACAAGTAATTAGTTATGGACTATTGGATGACTGGCCCAAAGTCGGCATTGTGCCTCGACCATCCCGTATGGGAACTGGCGTGACGCTGTGTTGTTATAAAAGTTATTTAAAGTACATTTTTTAATAACCACTTAAGTTCGCCGGTTCCATAGGCAACACACAAAACTAAATTTTGTGACGTCCCTACTTGGAGAGGAATAAAAAGATTCCAAATAGGTAGCCAACAAGAAATTTTATTTAACGTGGGTTCTCCAAATGTAGTCTGACCCTGGTTACGCAGCAACGAATCTTCCCTGCGGGTTTTGCCGTAGTCGGAGTGCCGCTGACGTCGGAGAAGTAACGGTCCGAATGCAGCCGGAGCAGGGAAGCAGGTTAGCCCGAAGCGGTGTCAGGAACCGGGAAACCGTAGGGTAGCGAGGAAAAGCGGTGATCCCGAAGAGGTGCCAGGAACCCCGAACTCAATCGGGGTTAATATGAAGCACAGACAAAACTAAAACGTAACTACTAGTAGTACGTTATGATTAAACGTAAGTAATTACTGTTTAGAGTCGTTCGTCGGCGTACGGTAAAAAGGGACCGTTACAGAGCGCCAGTAGGACGGACGTGCGTATAGTGCTGAGTGAGTTTTCGGAATGACGCCGGCGCCGCAAAGTCAAGTTGCGGTCACGGCTAGTTAGTTTAAAACGGGCCAATCATAGCAGAGCGAGTGAGTTGTCAACAGTGGAATGCTGCTAGTACAGCGCGTGAAAATTAATACTGTGATTACTAGCCTCATTTGGTAGTTTTATTAAGAGAATTACTACTTAAATTTAAAATAAGACCAGTTAATGATAGAGTGAAGACAACGGTAACTTACAACGTTACAATACCCCCTCGCCCAGTAAAGGGTTTTCATACGTAATGAAAATCCAAAACCTAATTCTAAATATTCTTAACTAGTTTTAGATCCTTAACATGCCAGGTGCCTAAGTCCTTTCCCGTCATATCCTCTAAAATGTATACCAAGGGTGATTTCTTAGCGGAGACGCGACATTTGGTATATTTGGGCGCTAACTTTTTACTAAAGTACTTGTCTTTATCACTCAAGACATAAGCACGTTTTAGGACAATGTCGCCTACGCTGAATTCTGCCTCTTTCCGCCTAAGATTATAGTGCGCCGTATTTTTTTTATGTGCGTGCCAAAGAGATGCCTGTACCTTATCAAAATATTTTGACAGGTGACCCAGATTTTCAGCGTAAATGTCGCGTGGCAGAAATAGTAGTTCCTCACCCAGATCGTTATCTGTATAATGAGAACCACAAGTAACCGTTTCTCGTCCGTACACGAGGAACGATGGAGTGTAGCCAGTTGCTTCATTGACGGAGTTGTTAATGGCATACTGTATTTTGGGAATATTAGTGTCCCAGGTTCTGTGGTCATTGTCCACGTAGGTGGAAATACATGTAACTATTGTTTTGTTATAGCGCTCGACAGTGTTTACTTGCGGAGTATATCTCGGAGAGAAGAATACGTTAGGTATCTTGTATTTCTTAAAGAGGGTATTTGTTACCGAGCTAATAAACTGGGTACCATTGTCAAGGAATATTGTCTGTGGGATTCCGTGGACCAGAAACACAGAGTCCTCCAGAGCCTTGACGACAGCTTCCGAAGTAGCGCGTCGCATGGGAAAAATAAGGCAATATTTTGAGAAGCAACATGTTACGACCAGAATATAACTATTCTGCTTTCGACTGACCGGAAGTGGACCTATGAAATCAATGGATATCATTTGAAACGGCCGTGAGCATTGTTTAGGTCGACCCATCGTACCCAGCGTCGGATGGTTTTGTGGTTTGTAAGTGAGACATTTTGAACAAGAACCAACAAAACGTACGACGTCTTGGTGCATGCCCGGCCAGTAGTATCGAAGAAGTAAGCGTCGATAGGTCTTGAAAATACCCAAGTGAGCAGCAGTAGGGTCAGCATGATTCTCCTCTATGACGCTGTCACGCAATTCTTTCGGCACCACTTCCTTCCAGGAAAACTCCGAAATCATTTCGCACTTATTTTTGGAGTGGCGATAGAGAGCACCACCTTCGATCAAGTAGTTAGGAAAGAGGTTCGGCTTTTCTAAACAACCGTTATAAATGTTTTTGTACCATGTGTCAGTAGTAGTCAAATTAGAGTTGACCGTACTGATAGAAGCACATGGGAAAGCACGAGATAGTGCATCTGGAATGACATTATCGACCCCACGACGATGTTTAAGTTCGAAATTAAAGGCAGACAACCTCACACACCATCGTGCTAGTCTTCCGGTAGGGTTGTCCAGTGACAAGAACCATTTGAGCGCGGAGTGGTCGGTGTAAACGGTAAAGGTTTTTCCGTTTTCCAAGTAACACCGCCAGTGTTCTAGAGCGGTTAAAACTGCTAGCGTCTCCCTCTCGGTTATACTGTAGTTCTTCTCAGATCCCGACAACGCCCTACTCATGTATGCAATCGGATGTTCTTTACCATCAATCGTTTGTGTGAGCATGGCACCAATCCCAAAATTGCTCGCATCAGTGTGTACTTCGAACGGTAAATCGTAATTGGGACAAGAGAGAACCGGGGCTGATACAAGACACTCTTTTAGCTTATTAAAAGCATCATCAGCTTCAGTTGTCCACTGAAACTTGGGTGCGTTCTTCTTACTTGAAGTCAGCTGGTTGAGTGGTCCGGCAATAGTGCTAAAGTTGGGGACGAAACGGCGGTACCACGTGGCTGTTCCAAGGAAGCGTTTAAGATCTTTTTTTTTTGTGGGTGTTGGGAAATTAAGGATAGCCTCGACTTTTTCAGGATCAGTGCGAAGGCCATGCGCATCCACAACATAACCCAAGTACTTCAACTCATTTCTGAAGAACTTGCATTTTTCAAGGTTGATGGATAAGTTCGCTTGTTTTAATTTATGCAGCACGCCTAGTAGTAAGGACACGTGTTCCTCAAAGCTGCTGCTGATGATAATAATATCATCTAAATATGCGAACGCCTTTAGATCAAAATTCCCGAACAGAAGATCGACAAGCCTTTGTTGAGTGGCAGGGGCATTGGTGAGACCGAAAGCAGTGGTCTTAAAACGGAGAGTTCCTCTGCCTGGAACATAGAATGCAGTTTTGTCTTGATCTTCTGGAGCTATTGGAATTTGCCAGAACGCTTTCGACAAATCTACGCTAGATAAGAATTTTGCATCGCGTAGGTTGTCTAATATTTCAGTTATATAGGGTAGGTTATATGCGTCCTTTTTTGTGACCGAATTCAGTTTACGGCTGTCGAGGCAAAAGCGAGGTTGTCCATTCTTTTTATAGACAATGAGGACAGGGGACGACCAAGCGCTCTCGCAAGGTTCAACTACATCTAACGCTAGCATTTCGTCGACTTGCTCTACCAAAATTCGCTGCTTCTCAGGTGACATTCGATAGTAACGTTGTCTTATAGGTTGAGAGTCACCAGTATCGATATGGTGAGTTATAAGACTAGTTCTACCAAGGCCCATACTGTCAGTGGAGATTTCCTGGAATTGACTGACAATTGAATCGGCTGTGGACTTTTGTGAATCAGAGAGATTATCGTAAGACTGTATAAAAGTCTCATTTTTGTCGATACTTATTTCTGCCAAAGAAGAGTTGGACAAGGTGATGCTACCTAAGTATTTGGGACAAATATTGAAAATCCGCCAAAAGTCAATGCCTAGGATAAGTGGGCTGTCCACATTTGGTAACACGTAACCCTTAATAATGTGGAATTGTTCTTCAAAGTGAATGGGAAGATTGATGTAGCCAATACTTTGAAGGGACTGGCCTCCAGCAGCAGTCACGGAGATACAATCATCGGTAAATACTTTTAGACCATGGTCCGACAATAATTTATGAGAATCATTGCCGAGAATAGTGACAGCAGATCCAGAATCGAGTAGACCAGAAGCAGGGATGTCCCCGATTCTAACGGAAATATAGGGTCTACTGTCCTTTGTTGGTTTACTATCCAGAATTGAGGCGACTCTGAAACTAGAGAAGAAGTTTCTAAGGGTTTGTAGCCATTTTTCAAAATCTACTCTATCGAAATGACCCTTAGAACCGTCCCAATTCTGGCTAATTAGTTTTTTTGAACGGTAGGAGTACATTTAGGGCATTCAGGTTTCTTTACACCTTTATTACCGCACCCAAAACAGACGATGACGTCACGACTAACCTTACACTGACGAAGATCGTGAGTGTTAGAGCGGCATCTTAGACAAAAGTTATTTGACTTTACAGTTGTTGCAGGAGCGATCGCAGAGACATGGTTGTCAGATTTCGTCTTACATGGCTTGTAAGCAAATTCGGGTGCTAGTGTGTGTGTGGTAATCGTTGGTGGCTCGCGAAAGTGTGACGTACGGGTTTGTATATTTTCGTAATTTTTGCACAACGTTCTCAATACCCCAATATCCACAATCTGAGTTGCCGAGGCCAACGTACTCGCATAACATGGCCGGATATTGTGCAATAGTATCTCTAATTTGTCCTCTTCGGATAATTGTTTCGATAAGCGCGAAAACATTCCTGCCATTATGGAAAGATAAATGGTTATCGTTTCTGATTCGCCCTGAGTGCGAGCCCTAATTTCAGAAAGTAGACGATAATCATAGTCAGTTTGGCTGAAATCCTCTAACAACAGAGATTTGAGATCCGACCAGTTGTTAACGCTATCTCTTATACTTCGGAACCAGTGCAATGCTTGATCGGTGAAAATTTCCGTTGCATAGGACAGAAGTTTGGAGTCCGAAATATTTCTGGCCTGACACAGTTCCGAAACCCTTTCGATAAAAGCCCGAACACATGATTTCCCGTCGTACTTCAATTTACTAAGTTCGGAAGTATTGCTACGCTCGCAAGTTACAGAAATCACGCTCGCGCCACTAACAGATGGCGTTGATTCCCTACACGCAGTATTAGACGAGGAAGATATTGAAAGGGGATCCTTTGCTTGTGATAAGAGAGCTAGGATCTTCGAATAATATTTTCGGTAAATCTCCGACAGTTGATCATGGCCCGTTTCGAACTTTTCATCCGTAGGTACCCGACTTAATCTGTGATAGACATGGTGCATCAGATTTTGTGTCCTAAGAAGAGAGGATCTATCTGGTGCAGGTCCGTCAAGAGTAGATTGCACTTTGTCCAAGATTTTGACGACTGCAAGTAAGTCGTCCTTAGGTTCAAGGTGAGATAACAGAACGTCCTCTGACGGGTATTCTGTCACAAGTTTAGTTATTTGTTTACGTAAAATTTCTACGGTAGTGCCTGGGTTTTCACCTCTGATGGCAACTTCGTACTCCAGTTCTGCTTTGTTTAGAGAGAGAAACTTAATTTGAAAAGACATGATGCAGCTCAAATAATAAATACCAAAGAGATGAGTAGTGAAAGTGTACTGATTCCTTTAGTCGCCTCTTACGACATGCACAGGAGGAAATGCAACTGCCGTATTCTTTTTTGATTTCCCGGGACAGCACAGGAAGAGAAATCAAGGAATTGAAAATGACGCTACTAATTAGTCTCCGTTCTGTTACAAAATGATTTATGTACGTTAGGTTTTGACGGTATGAATGAAGTGAATGACGATGTAGAAAAAAATATATATGTTAAAACTGCAAATAAAAATATTGCAACTAGTGGGTAGGTGGTTAATTTTTTTATAAGAGAACGAGAAATTAAAACCAACGTAGGAATTTGAAAAAAAACACTACAATTTAAAAGTTTGAATAATAACCACGTACACAGAAGTTGCTAAGCAAAACCAAAATTACAACACAGGTAAACGTTTACAAAAACACGCACACACAAACAACTAACTACTTACAGCGTAAGCAAGGCCAGACTAACCACGTTATGGGCGCCACTGTGACGTCCCTACTTGGAGAGGAATAAAAAGATTCCAAATAGGTAGCCAACAAGAAATTTTATTTAACGTGGGTTCTCCAAATGTAGTCTGACCCTGGTTACGCAGCAACGAATCTTCCCTGCGGGTTTTGCCGTAGTCGGAGTGCCGCTGACGTCGGAGAAGTAACGGTCCGAATGCAGCCGGAGCAGGGAAGCAGGTTAGCCCGAAGCGGTGTCAGGAACCGGGAAACCGTAGGGTAGCGAGGAAAAGCGGTGATCCCGAAGAGGTGCCAGGAACCCCGAACTCAATCGGGGTTAATATGAAGCACAGACAAAACTAAAACGTAACTACTAGTAGTACGTTATGATTAAACGTAAGTAATTACTGTTTAGAGTCGTTCGTCGGCGTACGGTAAAAAGGGACCGTTACAGAGCGCCAGTAGGACGGACGTGCGTATAGTGCTGAGTGAGTTTTCGGAATGACGCCGGCGCCGCAAAGTCAAGTTGCGGTCACGGCTAGTTAGTTTAAAACGGGCCAATCATAGCAGAGCGAGTGAGTTGTCAACAGTGGAATGCTGCTAGTACAGCGCGTGAAAATTAATACTGTGATTACTAGCCTCATTTGGTAGTTTTATTAAGAGAATTACTACTTAAATTTAAAATAAGACCAGTTAATGATAGAGTGAAGACAACGGTAACTTACAACGTTACAATTTACTATTTTATAAAAATGAATATATGGTTATTTTTGATGCCTTAGAATTCTTGACAATCTCACTTCATAAGTTTATTTATTTATAGTATTTTAAAGTCCTAGTTGATCCAAATATAGTATACGTACGTCTTTCGAGATTTTGGAACCATCTCATAAGCCCCATTCAACTCCTTCTCAATAAGAAAGGATCAAATAGCCAATATTAGTGCGAGTAAAAGAGACAGCCAGCGGCTTTTTTTCGTAATGCGATACTCGAGTCTTTTCGTCCGTAACACCGTGAAATTGCAGCCATCTCTACCCGCCAGATCGGAACATTCCGGCAGAAATTGTGAAGGAAATAATGACTTCTACCTATCTTCGTACAGAGGGATGAAATTTGATCTGCGGTCCTTACCAGAGCCCGATTTCTGCTGTATCAAGGAAAATATTGATGAGGGTTTCTTCTCGAGGCATAAGTACCTGTAGCTATCTACGAATGTGTAGATAGTATATACACGGTTGAACAACATATGGGAAAAAAACTAGAAAAGAAAAAAAAATGTCAATTACTTATTGCAAAAATTAGGAAAATTGTAAGCTATCAAAATACAAGGGACTTTAGGTTCGCCTATATAGGTACAGTGAAATGACAAATATACCACGTTTATATACTGACATACCCAAAGAGTGTAGAACTACTGGCATACCTATAAACATACATTACTTTTGGCTCCACAATAGGATATCTTGTGTGCAACTAGAAACAGGGACTTCTCAAGCACAGAATAATCTGTTTCTTCCTCCCCGGCCATGTTTAGTCTCCGGGACCTATCGCTTGTGAGGGAGAACCTCGATCGCTACGCCACTGAAGTCGTCAAAATAAACGACTTTTTCCGATCATGTGCAATCACGTCCAGCCAGTATAAGCAAGTAATTGAGCCTCCCTGAATTAGGTTTACCTTCTGTGAAAGCGCTCTGAAAATAGATTCCGTGATCAATAAGGTGGAATGAGTTCATTCGTCTTTGTATAATTGGTATTAGTTGCGTTCTTATGTGTACCTGTTGTAGCCATAACTTAGAATTGAACATTTCATGAAATGGCCCACCATTTCATGATCTGGCCGCCAACCATTTCAGGGTTGAATTTGATGAAAATGTCTTTTTAAAAGCATTTATATTCTGTACCAGATAATGATTTTTGTGAAACACGAGGTATATTCGGGGTCTTCGCTGAGCTCGCTGACTTTCACCTAAGCTACCGCAGTGTTTTTCCCTAAAATATTTATTTGTTCAATATAATTTCTCATTCAACCATGGTTGGCCATTTCATGATATGGTCAATTCTACGATATGGTTAGGACATACCTACTACTTCGATATCTATAGATATATGTCAATATTGTGCAGCCGTGTTTGGGTCAAGTAAGATAGCGTAATATAGAATAGAATGGCATTTATTTGCTGTATCAGCACAAACAAACATAAATATGAAAGTAATACATAAAAACAAAACTACTTGCAGTACCAAAAGATTAAAAATATTTTTAAAAAGTACCGTCAAGTTGTGAGTGGTTTAGCTGCCGTGTGCACAGGCCGCGACAGCAAAAGGGCTCAGCCTCAGCATAATGTCACAGGAAGGCCTGTGACGCCGGTTTTCAGTCCAGACCCGGAAAGTCTACGTCACTTTAAAATGTTTGGTGGCTAATTTAACATAAAATAAATTAAATCGAATTTGCAGGAATTAAATAAATTTTTGGATAAAATTTAAAACGTGTCATACACATAACTCGATATTATGTTTTATTAATAATTTTGCTACACAACGCAAAGTAACAAAAATTTAATAATGAAAAGTCAAAAGTAATAAAATTATGTCAAAAAGTACAGTTAGGTAGGTACACCAAGGCAGTATAACCGAACTCTGATGACGCACTAAAGTATGGTAAAGGGTTCATTTAAACTTTTGAATGTCCACTTCAAACGACAGATACGAAACGGATGGCATACATTCGAAGTATCGTTTTAATTAATTCGTAATTATACGCCAAAGCCTTTTCAGAAATACTTATTATACTGCGGGGAAGTTACAAACACATAATTACATAATCAGTGAGCCGCAAATTCAATTTCGGTGGTCTCTTGCAGCTTCAAATGAACATAAAATTGTGAAATGGTTGTCGGACCGTGTGTGAAACCCGTACCTACCCGCTCACCGACCATTCGTTTGACGGCGTGACCGCTTGACGGGCATGCCATCGATTTATTATTAATTAACTTTCTCTACATAAAGTTGCATGAATGTAAAGAAAAAAGAAACCCCAGGTCTTGGATTTTTATATGTGTGTGATGTCGCTGTTTATGGTTGCCACGACGCAGGATATCCTAGTGTGGGGTCTGAAGTAATGTATGTCCCTGTATGTGAATGTTTATGTATATAGATATAAGTATATAGGGGGCAAATATTTGTTTGATGACAACGGATGTTTGTACCCTTGGCATGGTTGTTTATCTATCTAAGTATAATATGTATCTATAAGTATAAGTATGTGTAACGTTGTCTAGTACCCAAGTTATAGGGAATGCTAGTTTGGGGCTAGATAAATGTGTGTAAATAGTGTCCAAGGTGGTATTATTATTATTATTATAGATTCATGGTATCAATTTCTCAAACTTTGATTAAAATTATCAGCAAATGTGTAACAGCGCATATTTTTTCGAAAGTGGTTTATGTACCAATCAATCACGCAAGTCAACACAAGGTTTTTGGTTCAGTACAAAAATGTCTAATATTCATTAATTTTGTTTTCCAATAATGTTTTAAAGATTGATATTACCCAACCACTGAGTTACATGAAACACTTGTGTATAATCAAATCAGTTTTGCTCTAATTCGGTTGATATGTAAAAGGGGAATAGTAAAACGAGCGAATAACAATTGAATTGAGCGAATAACCATGAGCAGTGGAATAACCTAAAACGAGTATGCTCGTTTTGTATATTATGTTAGGTACTCGAATTAAGGTTTTCAAGTTGCTGTTTTTCAGATTTCTAGTCCCAATTCAGTAATTACGTCAGGAAAAAATAAGTATTTCTATTCGCACTCAATTTGTCGAGCAGTTCAGTAATTTTATCAATCAAAAACTGAATTTATAGTCATACGTTTAAATACTACCCAATGTAAAGCCGTAATAGTGACATCTCGGAATTTTAATCGCTTTTGAAAAAAAATACCAAAGCCTTAACTTTTTTAAATTGGTCATCACATCGCTGGCTAAGAATATTTTTTTCATTATACATAACCGGCTTCGTCAAGACTTATGTACAAAGAACAAAAAATCTTAATACATTACCCAGTTTTGTACTAAGATTATTTTCCCTCGTAGTTTGCTAGTAATGTAACTCAGTAATATATGGTATGTGCAAGTAAGGTACAAGCGGATTATTTCACGAGAATTGTCTTTTATCGCAACTTTGCTTGTTTGTGCGATGTTCTCATTAATAAAGTTTTCAATAGCGATTTCAATTCCTGGATATCAGAATTACATGATAGGGCTGTAGTCAAAAAAATTTGATTGTCCTATGTGGGTATATGCCTTTGTTCAATGTACTTGTATCATGTTTTTTTTTTAGAACTTTTCAATTTTACTTCTATCCTTCCATGTACCTTCTTCAGTAACAGAAAGTGCACAAAAGTGACACATGCATATACAGGGTGTCCCATGGCTTTACCACATGGAGGGAAAGTACCCTAAATAATTTTAGTGGAGCATTTTACTGAGAAAAGTCTTTGTTTTAAAATCTCGCCGAATATGGAAATAAATAATCCTGTAATTTGACGGTACCAATCAAAAGGCTAATTTAAGTCTAAGAATCATTAATCAAAGAAAAACCATGAAATTGAAAATTTTATTAAAAAATTTGCTCAGGAATACGAAGTCTTTTCAATGACTTTGTCGTGTTTCCACCTGTTCGATTCCAAATCGATATTCGATCGATGGTTTCTGAACGGTCATTTTAATTTGACGTTAGCTGTCAATCTGGCACTTTTGAAAACTGACAGACGAAAAAAAAAGAAAAAACCTCGCAATGAAAACGCGTGTTGATTAGGTTCTTGAAATTAAATCAAAGGGCATCTGGAATGTATTCGGGATTCCCTCAGGATTATTAATATAGCTGAGTGTGCCGTTGTCTCTCGAACCAGATAAAGTTCGGATTTTCGTGCCCGATTCGTATTTACCACGTAGAAACATAACCTGTGTTGGACCACTGTGCTCATTGACGCTGGCCCGCCAGTCATACCTGGTTGGCTGAAGAACCTGTCTACCAAGAAGAGCCTAGGGCGCGCCCGGGCCTTGCAGAGAGACAGGAGGTTGACGGGACCGAAGCACAGACCAGGTTAGATCTACCCCACATAACTTTAGCTCGGTGAATCGCCGACGTTCATCACTTCTTGGCACCTGATCGTCACGCTACCTCGTAACTGATGGGCCCCTACGAGGTCATTAGGTGCTGAGAAGCCTGAACATTTTGGTATCAGAGCGTGGTTTCCTGAGATTTGCAGCCGTCAAGGGCTTCAGGAAAGCACGACTTGGGACTATCAATCTGTAGGTATCTAGGCGGTTAGGTAACTTGTTTGTTCCTATATCCACATAGATTGGTAGTATTTGTAAGCTATAAGTCTATTGCTGGTAGTAGACAGACAGATATTACAGTTTTCCCTAAATGACCAGTTGTACTGAGATGTGACTCAGAATAGTAGGTACTCAACTTAGGTACGCATTGTATTAGGTACATTGTAGGTGAATTGAAATTTGAATTGAATTACTAGTTAGTCAATCTATTAGTGGTCTAGTAATGGTATTGAATGAATGTTTTGGTGAACATAGGTAGTTACATCTATTGATAGCAGGCTATTACATTGTTTTCAGTTTATTGTGCAGCAAGTGTATAGCAATTTATAACTTGAACTAATATTGACTATTATCTGTGTGTGTTATAATAATAAAGGGAAACTAACTTGTTATTTACAGGATAGAATATTAGAAGTGTAGCATAATTTATATAGATATAAAACTCGGTTCCTATTGTTTAAGGAAAACAACATTATTTAAGTTATAGTTTAGGGTTCCCTCGTTTGGGTTATAAACTGAAGGGTCCAATAAAATTGAGTCACTGCAAATTGTGAGTAAATATCGTTCCGATCATGTCGTTATCTGAAATCCAGAAGGGTGTTTCTAAGGAACTCTGATGGTTTTCCTCCGCACACGGTCTGATAGACCGTTTAGATAGGCATGATGTGGTATTGGAGCGGTCTATGGACGTTAAGGAACGTTACAATAGCGTGCTCGAATTGTCCGCGCAGGCGGAATCAGTTGATGGTTGTGCACCTGACAGGCTGTCACGGTTGATAGGGGATGTCGACCAATGTATAGAGATGGCAGCTGCTATCACGCAGAAGGCTGCGGACATACGTAGACAGCGCGAGTCCAGCCATGGTGGTGACATTGAAACACCTCTGCCACATCAGGGATCGGGGACCAGGTTACCCGTGATAACTATGCCTACCTTTGACGGCGTGTCCGGTGAATGGATGAGCTTCATCAATCTGTTCGACAGTTTGGTGCACTTGCGATCGGACATTACCAAGTCTGTCAAGATGGCTCAGCTGGTGGCAGCATTGAGGGGTGAGCCTAGGGAGCTGGTCGCTCATTTGACAGATACGGAGGGCAACTATGAGACGGCCAGGCAATTGTTGGTCAGACGTTACCACAACAAACGGAGGTTGGCCGATGCCCAACTGAACCGTTTGTTTAGCATCCCGGTTGTGAACAAGGTCGGGGCCATACAGACGGAGGTTTTGAACCCATTGTTGTCCGTCACCAAGGCTCTAGAGAATCTTGGACTTCCGGTTGGTGAATGGTCGTACTTACTGTTGTACATTTTACTTTCCCGCCTACCCGCTGACGTGCAGACTCGTTTCGAACAGTCTCACGGGAGGTCGGCCGAGGACCTGCCCGCCTTCTCCGACTTGGTCGGATTTTTGGAAGAGGAGTCTCGACGGGCAGAGAATTTGGGGTTGACGGTCACCCATCCTTCGGAGCCACAGAGAGCTGCCGGAGCGCTGTGAGTAGGGGCCCTCCGACGAGGAAGGACCGCACCAACCGGCAGTCATATGGGACTGTGAGTGCATTGACCCCACATAGTGAGACCTGCCCATGTTGTAGGCAGATTGGCCATGCTGTGGCCAATTGCAATAAGTTCGGGGAACTTAGGGTTCAGGGACGGCGCCAGATGGCCAAGCAGCGGGGCTGGTGTTTCCTGTGCCTCGGGCCACACATGGCTAGGGACTGCACGCGCACATAAATGTGCGGATATTGTGGTGGGGCCCACAACAATCTGTTGTGCATGAACCGGTCCGGCCAACAGCCACCACAGGGCCGTACCCAGGGTGACACGGCAAGGGGCCCTGAGAATTCGTTTGCGACTCGGAGCGCAACTCAGGGGCCAACGTCCCCACGTGCACAGGGCAGTACCAGGGTGCAGGGCCGCACTCAGGGTCATCACATGGGGGGCCCTGAGTTTTCGGTTGCGACTCAGCATCCGACTCAGCGGGCAATGGGGCCACAAGCACGCGGCCACTCAGGGGTGCAGGGCCGCACTCAGGATCATCACATGGGGGGCCCTGAGTTTTCGGTTGCGACTCAGCATCCGACTCAGCGGGACATTGGGTGTGTCGAGCAGGCCGTAACGGGCGGGTGGCATGGGACACCTTCGAGCTATGCGGGTGCGGTTCGGACGCCGCCTCAGTTGTCGCCCCGATCGTAGCCTCGTCCTCGTCAGTCGCATGTGATGTCCCCCCCGCTCATGGAGCGGCCACGGTTGAATTCACGCCCACCCCCCTTCGGGGGGCGTCGTAGGGTGGCAATGGAACCGGCGCGTGGGCCATTTGTACAATGGAACCCTCTGGCGTATAGCTGCCTACCTGATCGGTTACAGGCAGATTGGGGCCCCGGGGGCCCTTGCTAGGAATTTGCGGCCCAACAATTTGTTGCCCCCCAACCGGAGACGGTGGTGTTACCGATCGCCTCTGTGCTTGTTTGGGATTTGGCGGGCAACCCAACATACGTTCGCGCCCTATTAGATTCTGGAGCTCAGGGCTGCATTGTATCGAATGATTTAGCAAAATGGTTGGGCCTCAAGGTAAATAGGTATAATAAATCAATACGGGGCGTGGGGAATGTTACGGTTACGAATGTAGTTGGTCAATCGGTGATCACGTTCTCTCCACGTTATGACATTTTGACAAAAACATCCGTGCAAGCTTTAGTAATGACGCATGTCATGGGCAGACACCCCTTGGTGAAGTTGAATCCGGCCGTTCGATTCCTGACATCAGGACTCAAGTTGGCGGATCCCGATTTTGACACTCCAGCCCCGGTCGACCTGCTACTGGGAGCAGACGTTCTGGGTAGGTTTCTGTTGTCGGATCGGCGAGTTCTCCAGCCGGACGGGTTGATTGCTGTGGATTCTAAGTTTGGTCACGTGATCATGGGTCCGGCATTGCCAATGGTTAGGCCTGCCGAGTCAGATGGCATACTTATTGGCTCAGCGTTGTCAGACGCTATCCAACGTTTCTGGGAGATAGAGAAACCTCCCACCGTTCGTCGAGTCGACGCAGACGAAGAAGAGTGCGAGTTGTTTTGCCAGAATAGTACTGGTCGCCTTCGTTCTGGTCGTTTTGTAACTCGACTGCCTTTCAGGGCCGATCGACCGCCACTAGGAGAATCTAGGAAGATGGCTGAGACGAAATTGATGTCGATGGAGCGTAGGATGTCAAGGGACGCCGTATTTAAACAAAAATACGTCGATTTCATGAGGGAGTATGAGTCGTTAGGACACATGTCGGTATCGGGTGTGGACTGGAGATCTGAGGATCATTGTTTCCTTCCACACCATGCCGTCCTGCGAACCCCTACCGGCAAGATTCGAGTTGTTTTTGATGGGTCAGCACCTACCTCGAACGGGATGTCCCTGAATCAGTGTCTACATTCGGGACCCAAGTTGAGTCGTGATATTTCGGATATTCTCACGAGCTTTCGGAGACACCAGATTGTATTTGTCGCAGACATTCGGATGATGTTTAGGCAAATGGTAATTCATCCGGCTGACAGAAGGTATCAGTTGATACTTTGGCGTGAGTCCACGGCCGAGCCAGTCAAGGTCTATGAGTTAAACACGAACACGTATGGGTTACGGTCTAGCCCGTATTTGGCGATGCGTACCCTGCGGGAGTTGGCGTCGCGTGACCGTGTGAGCTATCCTAGAGCCGCCGCTATCCTGGAGCAAGATTTGTACGTCGATGACGTCTGCACAGGGGCAGCCAGTGTAGAGGAAGCTCTTGACCGACGTGACGAGCTCATTCAATTGCTGGAACGAGGCGGCTATGAACTACACAAGTGGATGTCCAACTCCCCTGAGTTGATGGCTGGTCTCCCAGATGAGTTTCAACAAGACCCGCACGTTTTTGAGAATCCTGACAACCCTAACATGTTGTCAGTGCTTCGAATTCAGTACCGGCCCGTCCATGATGAGTTTACCTATCGGGTGGTTTTAGAAACACCGAAGGCCTGGACGAAGCGGTCAGTACTGTCAACGATTGCGAGAACGTTCGACCCGAATGGATGGATTTCTCCAGTCACCTTTGCTCTCAAATGTTTTATGCAAAGGCTATGGGCGGCTCAGTTGACCTGGGACACCCACCTCTCAGGTGATTTGTTGACTGATTAGACGCGAATGTTCACCTCGCTATCGGACATAAATAATGTATCGCTGCCGAGGAATTGGTCCCTGCTGGGGATTACAGGGCAACCCTTCACGGGTTTTGTGATGCCTCTGAACGAGGGTTTGCGGCAGCGGTTTATTTGCGAACCGTCACCTCCACCGGGGAGGTCGACGTGCGTTTGGTTTTGGCAAAAAGCAAGGTAGCGCCTATTTGGACAAGGATGACGATTCCAAAACTGGAACTGTCCGGGGCTGCTCTTTTGACCAAACTTTTGAATCACACTCTAACAGTGTTGCGTGGGTCAGTGGTTTTGGAGGATACGGTGTACGCTTGGACGGACAGCCAGATTGTTTTGTGCTGGCTGAAGGCTTCGGTCCATAACTTAGAGGTTTTTGTTGCGAACCGTGTCTCCCAGATTGTGTCGTCTGAGGTCCCACTGACCTGGAGACATGTACCAGGAGAATTGAACCCGTCTGATTGTGCATCCAGGGGATGTCAGGCTCCTGAACTCGTTAGACACCATTTGTGGTGGGGACCACCCTGGCTTGCCAAGAGAGAATCGGACTGGCCCCACAGCCATGTAGTAGTATCTTCGGATCATGGCCCCAGAGCGGCCGTGCATGTTACCCAGAAGGCTGAGGACCTTGACGCCGGGTTTCTGCTGGACTTGTATAGCTCACTTGACAAGTTGATAAACGTGTCCACTTGGATTAGGAGATTCGCTCGAAATTGTCATAATTCTTTATTGCACACACATATTCAATTTAAAAGGTAACATTGGGAGAAATCATATGTACAAAGGCGAGCTTATTTCTTCCAGCAAACCAAGGCATGAAAGGGAAATGTATCATGAAAGGGTAGGCAGTGTACAATATCTAATATCTAATTTTTGCTAAAATACATATAATATAAAATACGGAAAATAAAATACTTATATACCAGACTACTAAATACAATACATACATATACCTGCAAATATAGTTTATATATTATAATGATATACCTACATACTATAACTCTCACAAAAGAGAGAGGAAGTGCTCTTTTACCCGGTTTTTGAAAGAGACGATAGTGGGAATGTCTCTTATAGTGCAAGGTAGTGCGTTCCACAGTCGGACCGCCTGCAGCCTGAATGAGTGCTCATATGCCGAGGTGTTATGCCTTGGAGTGGCTAAGAGTGAGACCGTGTGAGATCTCCGGTGCCGATCTCCTGAAAAGAGATACTCAAAGCGTTCTCGAAGGTAGCTGGGGTAGCGCGGGTTTTTCAATATATTGAAAAGATAAGAGAGAATATGAGTGTCTCGGCGACGACGAATTGGAAGCCACCCCAACTCTTTGCGATATTGAGAAACATGGTCGAATTTGCGCAACCCGAAGATAAACCGAATCCCAAGATTCTGAAGTCGTTCGAGTTTGTTCAGTAGATCTTCGTTCGCGCTCGCCCAACAGACATCGGCGTAGTAGATTAGCGGCAGAAGAAGGGACTGAGCAAGGGTGATTTTGGTCTGCCGTGGCAAGAAGTACTGCAAACGCCTGAGGGAGTGAAAAGACGCAAAGACCCGTCTGCTGACCTCGCTGACATGTGGAGACCAAGACAGCAGGTTGTCAAAAATAACCCCAAGGTTTTTCGCCTGATCTGTATACTCTATTGTGATGCCATTATATAACACAGGAACAATATGTTTTTGTATCAAGGAAAGCGTGTGCCTGGTTCCTAAAAGCATGGCTTGTGATTTGGTTGGGTTTACCAACAGCCCGTATGATAAGGCCCAGTCTTTCACATTCTCGAGGTCAGCATTCAGTGCCTCCACGGTTGAGGCTACATCGCAGGAGCAAAAGTGGCGATAAATTTGGAGATCATCTGCGTACAGATGATATGAAGAAGAGATAACGTCGGAGATAGAGTTGATGAAGACTGAAAATAGAAGAGGAGAGAGAATACCACCTTGAGGTACTCCTGAGGAAAGATCACACCATTGAGTTTCAGTCTCTTCAGACTTAATGCGTTGCTGACGACCTCTCAGGTATGAGTGGAACTAGTTAGCAGCATGGTCGGAGACATTCAGTGAGCTCAATATAGCGACCAGAATGTCAAAATCGACGCAGTTAAAGGCATTGCTGAAGTCAAGCAGGGCTAGGACCGTGACCAACTTCTGATCCATGGCTAGCTGTATGTCATCGCTGACTTTTAAGAGTGCTGTGGTAGTACTATGGCCCGGTCTGAACCCAGATTGGAAAGGATTGAGAAGTTTTTTTGATGAAAGGTAGGAAGAGAGTTGGGAGTGGACTATGGATTCAAGGACTTTGGAGAGAATGGGTTAGATAGATATGGGCCTATAATCTTTGAAGGAGGAGGGATTGGATTTTTTTGGCAGTGGGATAACGAGTGCTTTCTTCCACAGGCTAGGAAAGGAGCTTACCGAGAGAGAGAAGTTGATGATGTGGGTAATTGGAGGAAGCAACTCCTCAAGGACGCTGTGGATCATCTGATGGCTGACGTTGTAGCCACCAGCAGCTTTGTATGTGATAGCTAGCATTGCCTTTCTAACTGCACCGATTCCAACAAGCTTAAAGTTAAACGGTGAGGTGCAGACTGCAGCCCTCGACCGTAGACAATGAAGGGTTGCCTCCTTAGTGGTAGGGTCCATCACGACGGGAGGAGAAGAAAAAAACTGGTTGAGACCGTTGAGATCGATATTACTTTAAGAAGATTCCTGGGACTTGCCAACACCAATGGTCTTAAGGAACTTCCATACCTGAGCTGGAGTGTACATCTCTATACATCTCTACACGCTCATGGATGGCATCGCGGCACATGCGGTTGCACAGGTTGCGGAGGCATTTAAAAGCTAGAAGATTGTCGTTGGTCGGGTCCCTCTTATATCGCCCTTTTGCACGGTTTCTTTTTGCCATTAAACGCTTGATGGCGTCGGTCAGCCACGGGGCAGGAAGATGTTTGACCCTGACTTTTTTCATTGGTGCATGCTTGTCGAAGAGCCCAAGGACAATTGAGTTGAACTTCAGGATTTTGTCATCAACGGTCTCACAAGTCATGACAGGGTTCCAATCAACAGATGAGGCATCGGATTTAAAGGAGTCGAGGTCCACACCTTTGAAGCTCCGAATATCAGAAATTTGGCTTTGCGCTTAGGGGGCCTAACTCTGTATGAAAGATAAACCAGGTCGTGATAAGAGAACGGAGCGGTAAGCTGACCATGAGAAACCACGTTGGCTGTGTTGGAGATGATCATGAGATCGAGTAGGGAGGGAGTACAATGTGGTTGAAAGTGAGTAGCGCCGACGGCAAGAATATGTAAGTTGAAGGAATTTACAATAGATTCAAGTTTGGTAGAGCGGGCGTTATTTTTAAGAAGACAGGTGTTAAAATCCCCGAGGATGAGAGTGTCACTATAGAGAGGGGTCAAGTCACATAGTAGCTTTTCAAAAGGTTCAAAGTAATCGATGCGGAGTGAGGGGCTATAATAAACAAACAGAAGAATATTGTTGTGACGCAAGCTGACCTCAAGGAAGAGATGCTCAGCCGAACCAGAGTACAGGCTTGGCGAGTGGCTGATGACTTTACAAGGAATGTCAGAACGTAAGTAGATTGCAACGCCGCCATCAGCTTTACCCGTCCTATCGTTGCGATAGAGCCTGAATCCTGGCAGAGAATACAAGGAGGAAGGAAGAGATGGTTTGAGAAAGGATTCTGAGACAAGAACTCCATGTATATTCTGATCGCTGAAAGCTTCAAGGAGGTCAGCATAGCTAGCAGGAATACTTTGGGCGTTAATATGTACGACATTGAAATTTAACTCCGACTGCGTGAACACGCGTTTCAGGCTGCTGGACAGTGACGCGTCCGCCAGGGACTCGGCACTTCCTGCACCAAGAGAGTCACCGGTGGAAGAACATGTGAAAATGCTATCTGTAAAATTATATATGATATCCATAAAATAAAATAAATATACTACAATAGCTATAAAATAAATATAAAACTAATCTATAATCCTTGCTCCTATAATTGTCGTACTCCTCGCGATCAGCGAACGTTGAACCCTATTCTGACTCCGGCAGAGCGAAACGAGTCGCTGTTGAATTTGGTCCGGTTGGTACAGTCCTCGAAGTTTGGGGCAGAATTGGAGATTATACGAAGTGGACGTTCGAAATTGAAGGGAGCCGTCGCGCGGTTGAGACGCGCGACGGCTCCCTTCAATTCCTTTGTTGATTCCTTTGTTGATTCGACCGGGTTACTTCGGGTAGGAGGAAGATTGCGCAATGCGAATCTGTCGTATTCGGCTCGTCACCCACTTCTGCTCCCCAAGGGGGGACAGTTAGTTGAATTGCTGGTGACTGATCGTCATATTAAAAACGCGCATGCCGGCTGTAACGCGTTGTTGGCCACGCTCCAGCGGGAGTTTTGGATCTTATCTGCCCGCCGTGCCATACGGAACATCGTGTTTCGGTGCATGCCTTGTTATCGACTTAAGGCTGCCACGATGCAACCTCTCATGGGGGTCTTGCCCCCTGATCGTGTGAATGAGGTCAGACCGTTTTCAGGTGTTGGTACGGATTTTGCAGGACCGTTTATGGTGAAGAGTTCACGATTGCGTACCGCTAAGCAATACAAGGCGTACCTATGTGTGTTTGTTTGTTTATCCACCAAGGCGGTACATCTCGAGCTCGTTGCTGATCTCTCGACAGAGGCTTTCATTGCTTGTTTGGATAGGTTTGTTTCTCGAAGGGGACTTCCAACTTTGATCCGCTCTGATAACGGCACTAACTACATAGGTGCGGAACGATACTTACGAGAGATAGTCAACTTTTTGAATGTAAATAAAGTGGATATTGGAACGGCCCTCTCCCGTCGGGGTATACAGTGGACCTTCAGCCCACCGATTTGCCCCCACTGGGGTGGGATTTTTGAGGCCGTAGTTAAGTCAGCTAAGACGCACTTAGGGCGTATAGTAGGTCAGACCGCGCTGACTTTTGAGGAGCTCGCGACATTGTTTTGTAAGATCGAGGCCGTTCTCAATTCGCGACCGTTGTGTCCGCTCAGCTCGGATCCAAATGACCTGGAGGCTCTGACCCCAGGCCATTTCTTGATAGGACAGCCACTTAACGCGTTGCCCGAGCACCCCTTCGAGGCAGTGAAATTGTATCGGTTGTCAAGGTATCAGATGTTGCAGCAGTTTACTCAGAATTTCTGGAAGCGTTGGTCGCTCGAGTATCTGCATATCTTACAACAGCGCCTTAAGTGGACTGACAAAACTAGCCCCCCTAGTGTTGGTGACCTCGTTCTGGTTAAGGATGCTAACCTACCGCCACTACGTTGGCGCAGGGGGCGCATTGTTAACTTGTTCCCTGGCAAGGACGGGACCCCCCGGTCTGCAGAGGTTCTAGTAGGAGGCTCGGTTCTAAAACGAGCGGTAGCAACGTTGTCTCGGCTGCCCGTAGATTAGGGGACAGGTGGGTGCCTGTCCGGGCGGGTGATTGTTCGATTCCAAATCGATATTCGATCGATGGTTTCTGAACGGTCATTTTAATTTGACGTTAGCTGTCAATCTGGCAGTTTTGACAATTGACAGACAAAAAAAAATAAAAAACCTCGCAATGAAAACGCGTGTTGATTAGGTTGTTGAAATTAAATCAAAGGGCATCTGGAATGTATTCGGGATTCCCTCAGGATTATTAATATAGCTGAGTGTGCCGTTGTCTCTCGAACCAGATAAAGTTCGGATTTTCGTGCCCGATTCGTATTTACCACGTAGAAAAATAACCTGTGTTGGACCAATGTGCTCATTGACGCTGGCCCGCCAGTCATACCTGGTTGGCTGAAGAACCTGTCTACCAAGAAGAGCCTAGGGCGCGCCCGGGCCTTGCAGAGAGACAGGAGGTTGACGGGACCGAAGCACAGACCAGGTTAGATCTACCCCACATATTTTTAACTCGGTGAATCGCCGACGTTCATCACTTCTTGGTACCTGATCGTCACGCTACCTCGTAGCTGATGGGCCCCTACGAGGTCATTAGATGCTGAGAAGCCTGAACACCACCAAATGAGTGATTCAAATTAAGACTATGACCGTAATTATAAAATTGTATGGTATTCCTTTTATTTTAGATACTATCAGCCAGTTGCAGAAACGATCTTTAAATGTTTAAGCCCTGCAAAACGCTAATGGCGTGTCAGTTCCATAAATCAAAGTTTCAACAAATGGCTCTCATTTCTGAGTATATAAATTTTAGCCTTTCGAACGGATTCGTAAAAGTACAAGAGATTTTACAATAACCTTTGATTGCAGTTCAAATTGTTTTTAAAAACAAAATAAAGTGTTCTTTATCTTATTATCTTATGCCATTGAAGGTACTTTCCCTACATGTGGTATCGCCGTGGGACACCCTGTATAGGTTCGTACTTGTATTGTATTCCTATCCATTTGTTCATCCGTGTTACCCTATACATAATTGCATGTCTATTCGCGTCTACGTGACAGCTGTTTGAAAGGGAAACTGCCATTCTGCGAATTCGTCCACACAGAAACGTGCTTCACATATTTTTTGTAAGTATCTTACCTACCCATCTTTGAAAAAAACAGAATACTTACCTTACTGCGGAAAATAAAAACCACCGCCTACACAATTCAGCGCACCTGTTACAATAATACAAAAATAGCTGGTTCAACCATTGTGCTATATGTGTATTTGTCTGTTTTTTTACATTATTCATCATTCTGGTTTAGTATAAAGTCTAAAGAACCTAATATCTATCCCATCATCATCATTCTCAGCCTATCGACCAACTACTGGGTATAATTCCTATCTACTATACTCGTAATGTAGATTTCTTAAGCTCCGCTTTGAAACATGAATGTTGCTACACCTGCACCTTTTTTCTATATCTGCATAGTAAAGCCACTGAAATGCACAGAGCGTTCAGCGGATCGTGTTAACGACTCTCGATTGAAAAGGGCAACTTAATCAGTTTATAAATAAATAAAATCTTAAGCCTGTAAGCCCCCTGATTGAATACATTCTACGTGACTGCTGGATAGTTTTTTGTCGTTGTTCCAAACGTATGAAAGGTTTGAGATATTCAAATAAAACTCAAGCTCCCGAGATCATCCAGCTCTTATTTAAATCTCAAGAGTATACCAGATTGTTAAACAAGGTTGGAAAGTGACCCATAACACCCGAGATATTTCTTGTGCTCGAACGAAGAGAGAGCGCCAATAGTTCGAGGGTGGAATGGGTCTCTTGCACCCGAGTTAAACACTCTTGTTTTCATTTCGAATGTGAGGAAAATACATTTTCCAAAAGGGACTTGACATTTTTAGCAGATCTCCAGTTCATGAAATGATTGTATGCGATAAGATATCTCTCCTTAGAGCACTGCGGTAATATATTGTGAACAACAGCTTTTGCCTGTTATTTAATCTAATCGGGAGTTAAAATAAATGTCCATGTCACTGGAATCACTTTCCCAAATAATTTTTAACCAAAAAAAGACACGGTATTTATATTTAATCACGTGTCTCCGCTTCTTTTATTGCAAACTTGCATTGTTTTTTTTACTACATTCTGAAAAAAGTCAAAGTCAGATTTATTTACCTTACTTTACTACCTGAAACACCGCCAGCAATATGTCCAACACGGCTGTTTTGAGTCCCAGCCGTACCATACACGGACGGGCGTTAGCCAAGGGTCTATTTTAGGTCCGTTGTTATTTATCATTATGATTAATGACCTGGAATTAGAGCTCAAACACGCCAATTGCCTTCTGTATGCGGACGATCTGAAACTGAAACTCCCCTTGAGTTCAGAGGATGACTTTAGTTTGCTGCGGAAGATCTAGACGCGGTTCATAGGTGGAGTGTGAACAACAAACTCCTAGTTAATGTTGCCAAGTGTTATTTCATGTCCTTTACGCGTTCTTCTTAGCCTATAAGCGCGACGTATATACTCGGCACTGAGTCTTTGACTCGAGGGTATTCGATTATTCATATTCATATTCATTTATTTGCATATAACATGTACAATACACACTACAGGTGGAAAATGTATGTAGGGTATATGCACCCTGACAGGGTATAACAAATTTATCTACACATACACATAACTTTTACATTGACCCGATCAGCTGTTCACAGGTTAAAGACCTTGGTGTTACGTTCAACCTTAAACTTACATTCCATGAGTATATCAGCACTTTGGCCAAGGAATGCTTTAAAATATTGGTGTTTGTAATACGGAATAGTAAGGATTTCCGGAACCTGGGTGTGGTCCAGCTTCTATACACGGCCCTAGTGTGAAGCAAGCTTGAATCTAGCTCGGTTGTTTGTAATCCGCACGAAAGCTCTTACATACTTTTGCTCGAGAAGGTACAAAAAGCTTTATTAAGATACCTATATAAGAGGAAATTTGGATACTATCCTTACCTTTATCCATCCGCTTATATATTGGGTATGCTCGGATACAACTCACTAGAGATCAGACGTAACACCGAGCAGCTTCTGACTGTGTGTCGATTATTGCGAGGCGACAGTGACTGTGTCGCGCTTGTCGGTACGGTATACGCGCTATTGGTGCCCGACAAATACCTCCGCGCGCACAGGCACCAGCGGCTATTAGCGGGCGGCATCGCATCGCACGGTGGCGCGCTAGCAGTCTCCGCTGGTGAGGGCGCGGGACAGTCTCAACGCTCTGTTGGCTGCAGCACCACTGACTGATCTGTTTGGTGATTCATGGAGGCATATTGTGCGAGAATGTTGAAGGTTCTGCGAGGAGAATGTGTGCAGGGTTGTGTTATGTAATTAAAGTATAATTCCAAATGACTGCAATGACATTTTTTATTATTGAATTATTATTATTATTATTGACATTTATTGAACTGACATGTAAGATACTATAATTTGTTATGATTTAAATGGAAGGGTATATATGTTATTTGTATGTGTACAACGAATTGGACATAGTCTGTAATGTTGCTCATTTAACTGTATTAATAAATAAAATAAATTTATTACTGTAGATATTAACATATACTTAGCAAACGTAATTTTTTGCCTCTTCTGTATTTTGGACCACTATGGAAGACGAAGGGCGTAGAAACTCCCACAGATTATTTTTAGATCTCTTTTAAAAATTGCTTGTGCTTAAACTAATACAAGTATTACAATATTAATTATTATATTTAAAAAGCAGGAATAAATAATTACAAAATTATTTAGAGCAAGTACTGTGTTGAGCTAGATTAACTGAATACAGGCCCACCAGTTAAGTAATCTTGAACATTTTAATATCCCTTTTTCGACAAAGTCGCTTTAACATGGTTTTAAATTTTTTCATTATTAAAACGTTATCCAAAGGTAGCGTAGTTTAGTGGAATGGTGGTAGTATCAGTTTAAAATGTTGCCTATTTTGGACAACTAGCTTAATAGTGCAACCAAAGAGAATATAATCACTATGAGTGCAACTATTCGCTAGAATCAGTCAGCAAATCAAATCTTCTGTCAATGGTACCTAATCTCAAAGCTCATTGCAGATGGCGCTGGTGTCGCTGGTGTCGTCTATCTTTCAAATTTGTGAAATTTTATTTACATACTTCTTTTTAGAATAATAGGGCGTTCTAACCTCATTTGAGGTTAATTTTGCCAGTGTCAAGTTTGTTGTCAAGTATTTGAAAGATCACGAGACATGTTTTTGACCTAACCTCAGATGAATGAAACTTTATGCCTCCAACTATGCCAGTACCACCAAGCGGGAGCAAAGGCGGACAAACAACACACATTGTACTCTGCCTTTGAATGCCAATACTCGTGCCTCAGATAAGCGAAACTCTTTGCTTAAATAGATGCAGCGTCAATTTGGATTGCGTACACTTTCTTCTTTGGTCTAGTTCTAGTTGTCTGTAGAGCAACAGAATTAGGTAATACTCGCCATGTGTGTAGTTTGTCATACAACAACTAAATCTTCAATAGCATCGAACAGCATATCTGACATAGTCATAACCTCAGAACAATAACTAAGTCGTTACATAAACAAAGTCTGAATATTTTAAAACAAAACTTTCGGGAAACGTATTTTTAATTATAAAAGTGTTCATCATGAGAAAAATTGTAAAATTGCATAATAAGCCATTCGCCATTTATGTGTATCATACAGAGTAAAATTTACAGGAGACATCATTAAAACTCAGGCGAATTTATCAGCTACCACAGGTAAATAATAATTGATGTTATTCGTACATTTTCTGGTATTTTATAAGTTTTATTGGACACATTAGGATATGGAAAGATATCCTAAATTATTTCGGCCCCGAGATATCAGAAATACAATTACAGTAGCTTATTTACAAGAAATATCGACAGTGATGTGAAAAATTTACTGTCGATAATTTGATTTGACCTGTATTTATGAACCTTTTCCACAAACATTGATGTGGGTAATTTGATGTGTGATTAAATACTTTTTATTTAAGATTTCCTCGTGAAAAATTATTGCTAAATGTGTGGATTGTGGCGGATACAGCTGGACGGCAAAAACACGCGCACATTCTCAAGAATGATTTTACTAGCAATAATAGTAGTTTATGTGACATTTACATAATGCCTAATTATGTACAGTTACAAACACTAGTTTATCTACACACATATCATAAGCTCTCTTTGATGTGTTCAGGAACCGCATGTTTGACCGGCATTGTGCCTCTGCAGTTGTTTACGTTGTTCTGTAGTACCAACTTCACAGACAAACTAGGGGTGGCCCGCAGGCGGGCGTCGGCGTTCGAAATTTGAATGTCATAATATGTAGAAAAACTACACGTTCTGGTCATAATCTGTAATTATTTAGATAAGAAATGAGTTTCTACCAAGTAGTTTAACATCATGCTGATCGTAACGTGCGGTTTTTGTATATACGCAGTAAAGAGGGTATATGATACGAGTGTAGATAAATAAAATTGCAGACAAATACAAACTACTATACCAACACTAATCTGCCGCTCACATCTGTTATAAGAGTAAGAGCTCATTCATATGAGATCCGACATTCACGATTCGTCAAAATATCCTAATAGACATTGTGCTCGTAGATGCTGCTGGTATTTTTCATTAGATTTTACTGATATTTTATTTCGTCACGGTACGTCAAGGGGATACATAATTATCGATTTAAAGATGTTTTTTATTGATTATATTTTTTTAAGTTATAATAATAATATTTTAATTTCGGAGCACAAAAGGATCCATATTTTGTTAGAAACAGACAATTTAGTTAATCTATGTTAGTTTCTCTAATCTATTTCATATAAATAGGTATGCATGTAGCACGGCTCAGTTTTCCACGCACTGTTACAAATAGTCATAACACTCACCTAGTGTTTTAGCATTCGGCCGTTGAGCCAAACTGCAAATGACCTTTAGGGTGCCATTCGTGCTGCCACGCGTTCTACTTCAGCAAGGAGGCCGCTGTCTTACATATACGTGGGGCGCACTATAAGTTTCCGGAATGAATATGAAAAAATACTATTAAAGGTACAAAATTAATTTATTGTTTTTCAAAATAATCTCCCTTGGCGTCTATGCACTTTTTCATTCGATGAAACCAGTTTTGAAAACTTTTGTGCCACTCCTCTGTGGTGACCTCTGAAACGTGTTTTTCATACTCCTCGACAGCCTCTTCTGGTGATGAAAATCGTTGACCGCGTAATTGGTTCTTAATTTTTGGGAACAGAAAAAAGTCACAAGGTGCCAGGTCGGGACTGTATGCAGGATGACTCATGAGTTCTACATTTTTCGCCTTCAAAAAGTCGTTTGTCTGTCTGGCCGTGTGAGAACTAGCATTGTCGTGGTGCAGGATGATACGGCGTTTACGGTTATTTTTACGGAGTTCGTCAATAACTTCCGGCAAACAAATGGTCGTGTACCAGTCACTATTCACTGTACGACGATTCTCTAAAGCAACAGTAGCCACGTGTCCAGTTTTATTAAAAAAAGAAGCAATCATCCGCTTAGATGCACTTTTCACGGGCGCCACTTTGGTTGGTTTCGGCTCATCTTGAAAGACCCATACGCTCGATTGCTGCTTTGTTTTGGGATCGTAGCAATAAATCCATGTTTCGTCACCTGTTACTATGTCCCACACCAAATTTGACGCACCTTCGTTGAATCTGGTAAGCATGGCACTGCACCAAGTGACGCGGTCCGTTTTTTGAGCCTCGGTCAAGTTGTGTGGGATCCACCGCGAGCACAGCTTTCTCACACCCAAATGTTTGTGTAGGATTAATTGTATTTGACTCATGCCTATTTCTAAGGATGCGCGAATTTCATGGTAGGTCACATGCCTGTCTGTTTCAATCATACGGCGCACAGCATCGATGTTTTTGTTGGTCACAGCGGTGGACGGCCGACCATCGCGAGATTCGTCACTGAGATTGATACGACCACGCTTGAATTCTGCAAACCAGCTATAAACAGTTGTCTTGCATGGTGCTTCATTGCCAAAAGCTGTTTCAAGCCGAGCGATGCTCTGTTGAGCTGTCAAATTACACTTAAAATCGTAGAAAATCATACTACGAAAATTTTCCCGAGTTAAATCCATGTTGATGCAGACACACAATTTTTTAAATGGCGCCACAAGGTAAAAACAAAAGGCAGTCAGATGAAACAAACTGCATTCTACAGCCAAAGAGTTCTATTTTCAAATGTTGCAATAAATTTTTAAATATTGTTTATGTAAGTGGCCAGTTCCGGAAACTTACAGTGCGCCCTATGTAATGGCATTGAATCCATCAGTTCGTGTCTCAACAAACATGCCCGATGCAGTACAGTATCCTGGCAGCCCCAGTAACATCCTAAAAGCATTTTTGTTATACTGGACAAGCAGGGCTTTGAGAGTATTTTGGGTATAGTTGACCCATAGGCTGCACGTGTAGATTGACAGTGTGCCTTGAAGAGTTAGATTTTTACAACGTGTAATCCTACGAGCCAATGTATTCACGCGAACTGCCAAAGCGCTGCGCTCCCACTCTATGACTAGGTATTTGAAATTTGTTAGTGAGTGTATTGCCATATATTTATTTAAAGACTATGTTTATTTCTTTCGCAGTATGTAAATAAATTATCAATTTGATTTTTTATTAACATTATCTAAACAGTGATCAAAGGTACCACAGTATTCTAAAATATCGATAAACAAAGTAAGTTTACCTACTTTGTTTATGTTTATCTTTAATTTTTGTCGATAGCCGTTCTTACATCGATACTACCCCAACGCTGGTTGTCACAAATATTGTACGTGAAAAGAATCCTACCTGTCCTGTCAAAACTATATTTTTTTAATATAGTTTCAATAATACAAAGTAAAACACACCTATGAGTAAAAAGTGTCGGTTTATTATTTGTTTTCATGGAAAATAGCCCTCCCTGTATTTACTTACTTACTCTGTGACTCGTATAGAAAGTCGTTGACGTCTGTGCGGTAGGATTTCAGTAGTCATAACTTGTAGTATCTTATTACATGTCTGTGGTCATAACGAAGAGTGTTTTATGGAAAATGATCGACGAAGACCCGTGGCACTTGCGAGTTCACGACCTACATCATAACATGATAGATAAACTCAATCACATGCTTTGAGTAATATTATACATTATTTTACACATGTGCATAGAAGGATGAATACTCCGGCCCTTCGGATACAAGATACGGGCAATACAACCCCATGTTATTCAGTACGAGAATTGGCGAACTACAATGAATATCCCAAAGGCAATATAAGTATATGGAATACCCGAACTTTTTTTTCGAGAGAGAGATAAACACGTCAGCAATCAACATAGCCCTCCAGACTCTCGATATTGTTGTAAATCTCTATAAATTATGTGCTATATTTATTTAGTACTTAGACTTCATCTGCATGTTCATATGTATTTAGACTTCATCTGCATGTTCCTAGGAAGTATCGTTCACCGAGATATCGTTACCCTCCTTCTGGTGCAGTCGGATAAAAGTTATCCTATATCTAGCTAATAAACTATCTCCGTGCAAAATTTCATCGAACCCGTTCTGCCGTTTAAGCGTGATTGAGGTACAAACCACAAACACGAGTCGAGTCGAGTTATCTTCACGCGCACCCGTTCTGGGGCGTGGGGAGTCAGGGGCAGATCATCGGATCTCTTTCTGAGGAAGCGCCTCTTTCCACTGCTGTAGAAAGGTCATCGGGGGGCTCTCAGGGGCGGTGGTGATCTTCTCAATTGAGGTGCTCCTTGGGTGATCGTCGGCTAGGCAACCAAGTGGCAGGCGGCGGAGATCAGACGGGCGCCCGTGGTACGGTGCACTGTTCGTGGATTTGCGGGTGGTTTGACGCAGCCGCACGCGCGAACATGCCCTTCGCCAGCCTCTGACAAACTGGTCCAAAGATTTCCATCTAAGTTGCCTCTGGATTGTCGCGTTCCTCACGTAGCGGGGGTTGCCGACGATGGTACGCAGAGAGAGGTTCTCTTGGGCGCTTGGAGTGAATAAACGAATTATTTGTCTCCGAGCATAGGGCGTAGGCCGGGGCCGCTTAGGTGAGGCGGGATCTCACGTAGCACTTGTAGATCCCGAGCTTCGCCCTCAGAGGGAGGCTGGAGTCGAGGAGTTAGCAGATAGCTTTTTCATCATGCTTTGCAGTTGCTGACAATAGACATCTGCCGTAATCGTCTGGCTAGATTTAAGAAAGCTGTAGTGAACGACACCAGCACTAGTCCACCAAACGCTCACAAGTAACTTTTTTGAATTCAATTTTCGCTTGGGGCATGGTTTGGCTTTCCTTATTGTGCCGGGTGAGTGATACAACGCAGCAGTCAACGCGCGTTTGTTGATTTGCTTCACTCAGTTCGTGAGGTACCCACCTTTCAAGCTTTTTCACCTTCCCAATTTGCTTCAAGTGGATTAAAACAGTTTTGTCACTAACACCGCAGCCTGCAGCTAACTCGGACGTGGTTTGCGATGGATCCGCTTCCACAATAGCCTTCAATTCTTCATTACTACTATATTCAAACAACGTTAGATCTTATTTAGTCTGTATTACATCTATTCAATCTCTTATTTTAACTAAATGGAACACTCAAGTATATTAATTGACTGTACAAGTATGAACACTATTATTTACAATACTTAAAACAGCAATAGTCCGAATTACCACTTGCTTACACAAAGTACAATATGTTTAACTTAACTGGAGACTCCGTAATAAGATTTATGCAAATATACAACTTAATCTACACAAGAATTTACAATGGTCGTTCACTATTTTATACAGGGTTATGTAACACAACCGTCCACTTCAACAACTCCTCGAACAAAAGTGGCTAGAAAAACTAAAGTATTTTCTACTTTTGAATTGACGTCAGCGCCACGAGTTTGTATTTTACTTCATTTTGATTGGCTGGTGCTCTTTCGTCAATTCACTTTGACCAACCTGAGCAAAATAAAGCGGCAACTTAGCAGATTTCTTCCATGGACGTTCGCGCCTTTTATTTAGTTCTCATTTTATGCGAGTTGGCGCTCTCGTCTATGAAACAACCAAACAGTGTTACCAAAAGTATCAAACAGAAATGATCGTGGTTTTGTGCGTGTTCGTCTGTGATGACAGTCACCAACAGAATCGGAACGCATTCCGATTCTGTTTGTTGGTGACAACATTACCAACTTTGGTCTCCGGCCGTCCACGGGGCTTGTTCTGCAGGTCGAAATTTCCAGAACGAAAACGATGGAACCAAAAACGCACTGTGTTTTCTATTGCGGCACCGTCGCCATACACATCATTAATCCTTCGAACCGTTTCTGCAGCACTGGTGCCACGGTAGAACTCATACTCGTAAATACGCGATATTTCAAGTTTTCCATTTTGTAAGCTGAGTGACGCAAGAAAGAAAAAACAATTGAGGAAAAAACAAATGAATTATAATTTTAGAAATACAAATACGTGATTAAATAGCTGTATAAATTTGAATTTGAAATTATTAACCATAGAGGAGATATTTGAGACAAAGTGGCCAGTTCGGCGAAACGGCAATTTCATATGTAAGGACCTAATATTATCTAGGCATGTCGTGCTGGCATCTCTAGTTGGTTGGTTGATTTCAATTTTAAGGTTGTAACTCATAGTTAAGTGTTTGAACCGTGTGCTGTTTTATTAGTTTTTAGTAAATCTATGTTCAAATCACCACATATTATTTTTCTGTCCTTTTTGTACAAAAAATCATGTAAAAATCGTTCAAAGCAAAGAAAAAGGTTTCGAATGACATACTATCACATAAAGGGACCCTGTAGATACATATTACAATAATTTTATGTTCATTTAGTTCAATAGCACTGGCTTCGAATACATTACTGACATTGTATTTATTTATTTATGCTTTTAATTTCTTTAAATGCATGACTATTTTTAACAAGTATTCATGACCCAACATGTCGGTTTTTTCTACTAAAACATGAAGCTAATGTATGGTTAGGAAACGTCAATTGATTCTGGTCACCATCTATCATATTATGTTCTGTAACACATATTACATCTATATCTGTATTTCTGCCCTCAAGTTCGTTTAAATGCACCATTAGCTCATCTGACTTCGCAATTAGACCATCTATATTTTGATGTATAACATTTAACGAAAAAGTTTCCTCCTACTGGCGTTTTTGTCAATGTTTGTTTCTCTTGTATTTTTGATATCTTCAACCAGTTCAGGGCGGCACTCTCTCATTGTTACTGACATTGTGGTCAAGTTCTGTCTGGGTATATTGGTCGATATGCTTGCTGTGGGTCATGTTGATAGTGTTGATTGCGGAGTTAATATGATCTAGAAGTGCTGTTTCTCTTAAAATTAATCTACATAGTTGCATGTTGTACATTCTCGGATTCGGTCTTATGCTACAGTCCATTTCGATGAAAGATAGGTTTGTGTGCTGGCTGCATATAAACCTCAATTCGTACTTCAGCTTCTTTCTGTTTAGGTACTTGTTATAGGGGATGTTGTACATACTATGACATTTGTTTCAGTTACCGTGTTAATCCAGCATTGGAAGTCGAACTGGAATCTGTACGGGTTAGCATCGTTGGTTCCTCCAAGTAGTATTATACACAGTCAGGTCATAAGTTCTGTCACACAATAAAAACTTTTGAATTTAGAACGCTGGCCACAAAATGTTTATTGAATTCGAATTTCGAATTTTTCATGAAAATAAAAATGTGTAATTTTTAGAATTTTCCTCATTTTTAAATATGGAGTGCTTAAAGAAGACCGTGTCGCAGTTATTGCGTTGCATCGTTGCGGTTACGCGCCAATTCAGATTTTCGACTTACTGAAAATTTTGAATATAACCAAAAGATTCGTTTATCGTACCATAAAACGATACAATGAAGACTCTAGTGTAGATGACAGGTCAAGAAGTGGTCGCCCTCGCTCTGTTAGGACTCCAGCAGTGATAAAAGCTGTGAAGGCGCGAATTCAAAGAAATCCCATACGTAAGTAAGTAAGTAAGGAAACTTGTAAATTCGTCCGAAAATATCCTGAATTTTACACAAAACGCCAAGATCAGATGCCAACGAATCGCAACCTAAGACCAAGAAAAGGACTAGCGCTACCACCTTCTAGACTAAACATACACTCTTCAAGCCCTCTAGTAATGACTGCAAAAATTTATAATAAGTTACCAAAACATCTGACGACAGAAACTAGAGATACCATATTTATAAGTTCATTAAAACAACTATTAATTAATAAATGCTATTATTGTGTAAATGATTATTTAAATGACGAATTATAATTATTAAAATAGGTATAGAATAACAATTTCAAACATATGAAAACTAACATTATATAAATAAGTATCTGATACAATTTAATTTATATATAAATTAAGTAGTACGTAGAAATATTGCAATATTGTAATAACGCCCTCTCGCAAATTGCTGTACCTGGACAAGGTCCATAATGATAATCTCCACCTATATTATATATGGAATGCAATAAATAAACTGAACTGAACTAAGCAGAGGTTAAGCAGGACCACGGTGAAAAGGGTGTTAAATGAAGACTTAGGGTTTAGGGCATATCGAAGAAAAATAGGACATCGTTTGGACGCTCGTTTAATGGACCTGAGACTGAAGAGATGCCGCGCTTTGTTGAAGCGGTACGCGGGAAAAAAGCATCGGGAAATTATTTTTTCGGATGAAAAAATTTTCAACAAACAAACAAGTATTAATTAATAATTATATATAAATATTAATAATTAATATTATATTTTATTTATACTTGTACTTCGGTGCTTATTCACTACGTTCCATATATACTTTGCTGAATTTTTTGCGTTGATTATGTCAGATTGAATCGCCATCTTTTTGTAGTTCTTACTATTTTTCTATAGAGTCTTAGGTACTTCATTTTATAACATACGACTGAGTCATCAGTAGTATTTTTATAAGCACAATATAAGACACGTTTCATTTTGCTAGATATTTTGATTCCTTTTGTTAGCCATTTAAGATTTTGTTCAGTTCGTAAAATAACCTTTTTCTTTCTTTTTTTAAAACTTTGATTGAAGCATTTATACAGTTTCGTTAGGAAACTATTAATCATATCATTTTCACTTAAGTACTTGCACTTTGAGGTCTGTTAGGTCTCCTGATCATAACATTTTCGTTGTGTGATTGCATCGTTAGTGTTTTATGTTAAACAAAAAACAAAAAAAATAAGCTTAATATTTGCGAACTCGGGAACCGAACCCGCGTCGCTTGGGTCTGAAGCACTGGTGTTACACTTTGCGCCATCGAAGCAATACCAATCGCAGCGAAAGTAGCTGCTATAATCTAACGCTGCACAAGTGAAATCTGTTGGCAATTGATGATATCACGTAGTGGATTCTTATCCGCAGGAGTATTATAGTAGTGTTGTTTGGTTGGTGTCACTTCTTGTGGTGGTGTTAGATGTCGCTAAGTATCGTGTTTGCTTGGATTGGTGACGGTTAAGATCTTATCTTATCTTATCTTGATGTAATGTTATTATATTAATTGTAACATTATTCAGTATGTATGTATTGCACTGGTAACTTTAGTCACTTTAAGCTGTTTCGCAGGATGTGCTGATGTTCGAGTTGTCACTTGAATAGGTTTCGCTTGTTTTTATTGTAACTTTGCACTGACATATAATCACTCTCTGTTATTTTATTGTTTGTATTGTTTTTTTGTCACTGTTTAGGAGTGTCAATAATATTCACTTAGTCTTTAGTATAGATCCTTTATTACAGTTCAGCTTTACACGGTACACCTGGGATAACACAGAAGAGACAAGTTACTTAGAACGCGATTACGGAACGACTAACTCGCAAGCAGAGCGCACTCGCTACCACTGTTACATATTGCTGACATAAGCATGTCCCTACACTCATCCCCCTCTTAAAAAACAAAAATTTTACTTGAAATTTTTAACAATTACAAAACATTATGCAAAAACTTACTTGACTGACTGTACTTTGAAACGTCCAATACAATGCAAAAATACCTGATACTATCTGTAATGATTCTGCTGACTCTAAGTTCTGAGCAACGCTGCAATGATAAACACTAATGCAAAACTGTATTCTGATTCTGAATGATGAAATATACCTTCTGTTAATATATATCGTGTTTCATTTGTTATTTATAACAATGCTTATGCCTACATCCATTTAACAAAACATTGTCTACATGTATTCCTTTCTAATTCAAAGATTAGAAATTACACTTGCAATTAAATACGTTAGTTAAAACTTGTTGGAATGAGTACCTCCTTGGCGTCATACTAAGTACACAATCCCACGAAAGTCCTACGTTGATACTCATTCCAACAATTACACATAAGTTGTACATATATCAATCAATACGTTATCAAACTTACTTGGGACGAAATACTGTAGTTATACAAAACTGAACTGAGGATAACCCACTTAAGTCTAACATAAAATACTTTAGTACATTCCATATTAACTTGTGTGACACAAAAATAAACGTACACCTATTCATTTTTGTGTCCCCAAGCCAACGATACATACATATGCGGTACATGTGTTTCAATGCCCGACTTGAAATTCAATACATTGCAATACAATACAATACAATACTTTGCAAATACAATCAATAGAAAAAAAAACTTACGAGACTACTTCGTAATCGCTACACACTTTGGGATGCTGCATTCATGTCCTTTCTAAACAATTTTCTTAGATGATTCTTGTAAAGTCTGAAGGCCACATACAAATACATAAGCACTACAGCCACTGTCAGCACCATCAACATCACAAAATTACTATTAACTTTTGTTTCTACCTCTGTGATGCGCGGACTCGCGTTATTAGCTCCGTTTTGCGCAATGAGTATTTCCTCGTGCTTGCTTTGATTTCCACCCATTGTGTTCCAAAAAATAGCAATTTTGTTAACTCGATACAATTGATGCGCTATGGGCCCGATAAGTAACTCTTATCAATATTGCGGTAATAATGACGATTTACTCTCGCACAGCTATATTTAAACTATTGACTATTCTAATTAATGGTGCTGAGGTAAACATTTTTCTTACAACAACATCCGTCATTTAACATCTGACAAAATCCGTATTTAAACTATATTATTTTCTATTCAAAACTTATACCTATTGCGTGTGCTCAATTAATGAAGCGCACGGGTCGCTTGACGACGCGGCCGCTACGTGTGCACTTTTCGCTGGCGGGTACTAAATCTGCCGCTGGCTCGAAATTTGAAAAGGGGGGTGGCATGTCTAATGTCTGTTGGTTTGTTTGTCCCCTAACTCTCAATGCTACCCTTGGGTTTCTGCCTAATGTATCTTCGTCTTCCCTAATTAAATACGCCGGTTTAAGCCTGTCTATATGTCGTGATTCTGTTGGGCAACTGTATCGAATAATATTTGTCTGTTCTACTTACTATTTTGTACGGTCCGTCATACGGTGGCTGTAAAGGCTTGCGTACGGCGTCATTTCTAATAAATACATACTCACATAATTTCAGGTCCGGATGAACAAACACGGTTCTAGAATTCGAGTGTGAACTGGGCTGGGGCCTATTCTGTGCAATTGACTTACGCAGTGTTTCCAAGTACTCATGTTCATCTAACGATCTCTGAGGACTCTGTACATACATTTCACCTGGTAAAGTGATTGTCTGTCCATATACCAGTTCTGCGGCACTTATCCCTGAATCACTACGAATGGCTGTTCTCAACCCAAGCAGGATCGTTGGAAGTTCGTCCACCCACGAGGTCTGCGATAACCTTGCCATTAACGCCGCCTTAAGGCTACGGTGCCAGCGTTCTATCATGCCGTTGCTCTCGGGGTGGTATGGGGTTGTTCTGATTCTACTTACCCCTAACATATGCATCAGTTTTGTGAACAAATCACTCTCGAATTGCCGGCCTTTGTCTGTGGTTATTACCCTGCAATTTCCAAATCGACAAATCCAGCCCTCGTATAGCGTTTTTGCAACTATATCTGCCGTTATTGTTTTCAGTGGGAAAGCCTCAGGCCACCTGGTGAATCTGTCTATAACTGTCAATACATACCTGTACCCTTCCTGAGTTGTCTGTAGCGGGCCAACTATATCGACGTGAATATGTTCGAAACGTTCTTTCTTCTCAAATTGTCCTATCCCGGAGCTGGTATGACGCACTACTTTGGCTCGCTGACAGGCGATACAAGTTTTGGCCCAAAGGCCTACATCCTTATTCATACCTGGCCAAAAGTACCTCTTAGCTACCATTCTCCTTGTTGTCCTAATACCTGGGTGGCTGATGCCATGAATCGCATCAAAAACTTGTTTCCTCATATTTTCCGGGACGTATGGTCTAATATTTTTCTGAGTTACTTCACAATAAATCTTGCTGTCTGAGTTGGGCATGCTACATTGTTTCAATTCATAACTATTTTTATCGCTCGCTTCATTTAGCAGTAATGTAATCTGAGTATCGGCTTCCTGCGCTCTTGCTAGGTCTGCGAAATCGAACACAGTGGGACATTCTATTGTTTCTACACGGGACAAGGCGTCAGCTACAATGTTTAGGTCGCCTTTTATATGTCGTATATCTGTTGAGAACTCACTTATGTATGCTAATTGTCTAATTCTTCTAGCTAATTCCTTGCCGTTGTCGGGCTTTGTAAATGCGAATGATAGCGGCTTATGGTCCGTGAAGATTATCAATGGTCGGCCTTCGATCATGTTCTGGAAATGTTCGATTGATAAGTATATTGCTAAAAGTTCCCTGTCATAGGTACTATATTTAGTCTGAGTACCGGAAAGTTTCTTTGAGTAAAATCCTAACGGTCTATAGTCAATAGTCAATAGTCAATAGTCAAAGTACTTTATTACTGTAGATATTTACATATACTTAGCAAACGTCATTTTTTGCCTCTTCTCTACATTGGACCACTGTGGGAGAAGAAGGGCGTAGAAACTCCCACAGATTTATTTTTAGATCTCTTTTAAAAATAGGTTGTGCTTAACTAATACAAATATGAAAAATTTAATTGTTATGATTAATAAGCAGGAATAAATAATTACAAAATTATTAACAGCAAGGTCTGTGTTGAGCCAGATTAACCCCATACAGTCCTGTCATTTAAGTAATCTTGAACATTGTAATATCCCTTTTTCGACAAAGTCGCTTTAACATGCTTTTTAAATTGCTCAAATGGCAATTTCAAAATCTCCAGAGGTATCTTATTGTAGTAGAGAATGCACTGACCCTTGAAAGAATTGCTAACCTTCGCGAGTCTAAAACGGGGCGCACATAGTCTGTGATTATTTCTTAGGTTAACATTACAGCTGTCGCTAAGTTTGGAAAATGTTGTAAGGTTCTTGCGTACATACATTATATTTTCGAAAATAAATTGACTAGCTACTGTTAGTATGTCAATTTCTTTAAAAAGCTCTCTTAAGGAGTCTGTTCGTTTTAAATTATAAATTGCTCGAATAGCTCTTTTCTGTAAAATAAAAATAGTTTGAATATCCGCTGCTTTCCCCCACAACAAGATACCATAGGACATCACACTATGAAAGTAACTAAAATATACTAGCCTAGATGTAGCCACATCCGTGCTTTGTCTGATGTTCCTAACAGCGTAAGCCGCAGAACTTAATTTACCAGCCAATTTATCTATGTGGGGTCCCCACTGCAATTTACTATCAATGGTTATTCCAAGAAACTTCGTATCATTTACCAATTCTAACGTGCTGTTGTCTAACACCAAACTGGTCTCAACTTGCCTGACATTTGGAAGTGAGAATTTGATACACTTGGTTTTACCAGCGTTTAACAATAAATTATTAACTGTGAACCAATTCAAGGTTAAAGACAATACACCATTAACATCATCAAAATCTCCTTTTTGTCTTTCAATTTTGAAGACCATTGAAGTATCATCAGCAAACAACACTATGTCAGTTAATTTCTCCACCATGAAAGGCAGATCATTAATATATACCAGGAATAAGAAAGGGCCTAATATGGAACCTTGTGGAACGCCAATTTTAACACCCGATCCATCAGATTTTACGCCGTTAACTTCTGCCTTTTGAATTCTATTGCTTAGGTATGATCTTAGTAGATCCAACGCTTTATTTCTAACTCCGTAATGATTTAATTTAATTAATAGCGTATTATGATCAACACAATCAAACGCCTTCGACAGGTCGCAAAAAACTCCGATAGCATCCTGTGCGGCCTCCCATGCAGAATAAATATGAGATACAAGGGAAATACCTGCATCCGTAGTCGATTTACCCCTAGTGAAACCATATTGTTTAGCGTGGAGTTGTTTTGTACGGTTGAAGTGTGAGAGCATTTGATTGAGTATAATCTTTTCAAATATTTTACTTAGTGTTGGAAGAACAGATATTGGTCTGAAATTTGAAGGATCGCCCTTATCTCCCGATTTGAACAGCGGTATAAGTTTACTGTGTTTCATGAGGTCTGGAAAATCCCCATCGTCAACACATTTATTGAATATATAAGCTAAGTGTGGGGCTATAACTAGAATTACTGAACCAATGACTTTGACTGATATACCCCACAGGTCTTCCGTATTTTTTAAGTTAAGTAATTTAAACGTTTTGACAATGTCCTGGGGATATACATGATGAAATTTTAAATATACATTACTGACGCTAGTGTTATTTTTTAATAAAGTCTCTGCTTCAAATGGAGATGAATTTAGACTGTCCGTTGTGAGTACGGGTACATTGGTGAAGAATGTTTCAAAAGCTCGAGCAACATCAGCGTTGGATTTAACAACATCATCACCTATCTTTAGGCAGAAATCACTGTCCCTTGGTATAACTTTGCCAGTTTCGCGGTTTATTATTTGCCAAACTGTTTTCATTCTATTATTTGATTTTTTAATTTTTCTATTAATGTGTAAAGTTTTTGCAGTTCTACAAACCAACTTGAAAGTTTTGGAATATTTTTTAACATAGTCATGAAATTTTCGATCAAAGTTATAGGTTTTTTGATCATAAAGGTCATACAAGATAACTCTACTTTTACGAATTCCAAACGTTGCCCAGTCATTAAATTTAGATTTACCGTTGTAGTCACTGACTTTCTTTAATTTGAAAACTTTATTGAATTCTGTCTGAATAATGTTGAAGAAGTCTGAGTAGATTTTGTTTGGGTTCTGTTCATTAAAATCCGGTACTGGCAAATTTATATCTAAGTTTTTCGTATATGTCTCTAGTCTATGGGATGTAATAGGCCTATAAAATGTTAGACCAGTCTTATCCTTAATACTAATTGGGAATGAAACTGTTTGACCACTGTGATCGGAGGGTAAGCAGTTAATTACACTTTTAGTTGTGAATGCACAGTCACAAAAAACGTTATCTAAGCAAGTTTGGCTTGTAAGTGTAATTCTAGTCGGCTCTTGAAATACATGACATAAATTAAATGATTTGAACAGAGTTATTAATCGTCGCTTCAGTGTTGTATCTACAAGCAGATCTACATTAAGATCGCCACAAATAATTAACTTTTTTCTGTTATTACAAAGTTTAATGAGAGCTTCCTCCATAATTTTCTCAAATATTTCGAAATTGCCATGGCCTTTTTCATCCCTCGGTGGCCTGTAGACACAAACAATAATATGGCTATCTAACTCAACACAGGATACCTCTATTTGTCTTTCAACAGTAAGTGCAAGAATATCTTTCCGTTGTTTCACCTTAATATTATTCTTCACTAAGATTAAAGAACCACCTCTATCAGCAGTCTTTCTATTGTAACAACTGACAATTTTGTAACTATTTATGTTAAAAGACATCATATTTTCCTTCAACCAGTGTTCAGTAACACAAATAATATCAATGTCAGAATTTTTTAGAAATAATTCTAATACAAGTTCTTTGCCAGGTAGCCCCTGGATGTTTTGATGGGCAATATTTAACTGGGGCTTACATTTTGACATATTTAGTGGCTCTTGTATGCTAGAGATTTCCTCTATTGTCTTATGAACTAATTTAAATTACTTGGAACAGATTCCAATGTTGCATGCAAAGTATAATTAACAGGTGAATTCCCAATAGGGGTGCATGTCATATTACTCTTAAAATAAGCTGATGTCAAGTTGAACTTAGTTAAACCAACTATAGCTGCGTCGCATATATTATAAGCTAACAATGTAGCTACTAATTTTCTATATTTATTAGACAGGTACAATGTATCCCGTGTCAGAGTAAAGTTATGAATAAAATTATTCATGTCGAAATATAAAATAGCATCGCTGTGATGACATGTTAAATTAAATAAATGAATATTCATTCTATGCACAGATTTGTTCTGTAGTTCTGTCAAATTACAGGCATATGGAAAATTGCATAGTATAAACTTGCATTTCATCCTACTATGTAAGTCTAGAAGTGTTTCAACACTTTTATTCAAATCATTCCGACTAATGTTTGAATGATATCCTACCATAATTACAATAGTGCTGTACTCATCATAGATACCGCGACTAATCATCTTCACTAGATCTACAAATGAACAATTTGGACAGCAAATGTTCGTTACTTTTTGGTTAAGCCGGTTATGTAATAGAGTCCCAAATCCTGCACCTACTTTGTCGGAGAACAACAGAGTTTTTCTCTGAGCACATATTTTGGTAGCTGGCGGTACACGAGTGGAGGTGAGTGGCGGGACACACGTGTTGGAGTGCGGTTTGATGCACGTGGCGGCGGTTGGCGCGGCATTCGCGGCAGCGAGCGTCGCAACGTGCGCAACGGCGAACGGCGCGGCCCTCGGGGCAGCTTGCGGCATGACACACGCCTCAGCAGGGACAGCGAGCGGCGCGGTGCTCGCGCTGTTGAGCTGCGAGGTGTCTCCTCGTCGACGACGGCGACGCTGTTTTTTGGTTGGGGCAGCGGTGGACGCTGCAACACTCTCGTTGAGGGGGGTCGAGACCAAAGTTAGTGATGTGGGCTCGTCCTCCTTGCTGGTCTCATTCTCCTCATTCTCAATTAGAACGCCCACCAATTCCGCATTCTGGCGTTGTAGCTGTACTAACTCAGACGTCGCGGCTCTGAGTTCTGCTAACTCACTTTGCTCTTTGGCATAACATTGTAGTGTATTTGCTAGCAGGTCATGTAGATGCTGGATTTCTACTCGGGCATGTTGAAGGTCCGACTGTAAACCTACATTTTTTCCCCGGAGCTCTTGCATTAAGGAGATTCTTAATATTCTGTTTGATTGCCGTTTCAAGGCTAATTTCAGTACTTTTATATTACCTCTAGTTTTTTTCATGAATTTATTTAATTTACAATATTTTTTAATTTTTCTGCTGCTTGTCTGCATGGCTTGAACAATAGTGCTTAGGTTGGCTACTTCTAGTTCTTGTTGGATAGAGGTAATGTGGCGAGATTCATTGTAGTCTTTTTCTATGCACATATCAGTCAACTTCAAGTTTGCCTCATTGAGTTGGTATTGGAGGAATTTACTGCGATCACAAGCAGAAGCAAGGTCAGTGCGCAGGGTGTCAAAAGATTCCACAAGTTTTTCCAATCTTTGAATCTCATTTTGCGACTCCTCGTGTGTTTCTCGCAAAGTAGACACACTATCTCTAAGCTGTGAGTTCTTGGCTCTCAAGCTTTTTATCTCAAAGTCATTTTCATTGCGCTCTTCCAATAGCCTTTGGTTTAACTCCTCTGCGTCAGTTAGTTGTTGCTGTAGTGCGTGCATTCTCCGCGTAGTAATGTTGGATGCCATGCCTGGAAATAAAATAAAAAAGAATGGGTGCTCCGAACAAAATTAAAATAAAACAGAAGGAATAAAGACTTGCAGTTAGTAGCTGTAGTACTGATATGATAGTTCCTATTTCCCTATATAGCTATTCTACGTCAAAGTCAACAAGTTTCAATTAAACTATCACAAGTCAATATGGGTTAACAGTATAAATGTCCTGAACTAATGAAAGTTATACTTATTATCTAACAATTTTAGTTGTTTTGCAAGTGTTGTGATGATCAGCTGTGAAGTGAGTACCTAATATGTTTCTAGAATCACCTACAAGCTTACATTATATTCGCACTAATTGCCAAGGTCTAACCTACCAGTGCACTTGTGTATATCGTGTAATAATTATGAGTGAACAGCTAGTTTTATCGTCAAAAGTACTTCCACAGATTGTCAAGTGCTAAGAGACAAAACAAAGACGCTGCGGTGTGAGGATGGACGTTTCTCACAATAGTGAGAGTTGAGCAGTATGTAGTGTATAAGTATATAGTTAAGTTCAAGTCATATACTTGTAAAATATGAATAATCAAATATGAAAACAATACTCCCCCGGGGTTTTTCCGTTGGCAGTTTGAAATTTCCTTTGTCTTTCGGTCCGTGATCGTCTCCACGACTTACCATCCCACTGCTGTAGTACTCCGTCGATACACGAGTCAGACGCATCAGACATCAGTGCTAAAGGAACGCCTTCCAATGGATGAGCTAGGGTAATAGCATTTCTAAGGCTCACCTTACATTGTTCAAATGCTTTACTCGCCTCCTCCGTCCACGTTATTCTGGTCTTATCTCTTTTCTTAGTGTTGTGCAGAAACTTGTTCAGTTCCTGCTGTTGTTCCACGGCTCTGGGCAGATGAGATCTGTAAAAATTAATCATCCCTAAGAATCTTCTCAGTTGTTCTACTGTTTGTGGACGAGGAAAATTCATGATGGCCTCCACTTTACTTTGGAGGGGTGTGATACCCTCCGCCGATACCTCATAACCAAGGAATTCTACTTTATCTTTTGCAAATTCACACTTTGCCATATTGATGGTTAGCCCGCACTCACTATACCTTTGGCAAACCACATCAAGGTGTTTCTTATGGCATTCCACACAATGACTCGATATAATGACGTCATCAATATAACAGAATAGGTTCGATTTTTCGGTACTCGATTCCCTGGTAGCCTCGCACCTAATCTGTTCTATGCCTTTTAATACTACGTCGTTCATGAACCTTTGATACGTCTGGGCTGCGTTACATAGGCCAAACGTCATTCTGGGAAACTCGAATAGCCCAAATGGGGTAATTATTGCGGTTTTTTCGACGTCCTGAGGATTGATTGGGATGTTATGGAATGCCTTATTTGCATCAATATGCGAAAAAAGTTTCTTACCTGAAAGTCCATATGTGAAGTCCTGCAGTCTTGGGATGGGGTAACGGTCCGGCTTGGTCGCCGCGTTCAGCTGCCTGTAGTCACCACAGGGTCGGATTTGCCCATCTTTCTTGGGCACAACGTGAAGCGGGCTTGCCCATTCGCTCTTCGATGGACGGCAAATACCTAATTCTTGCATATTCCTAAATTCCTCCCTGACCTTGTCATACCTATCTGGGGGTAAACGTCTCGCCTTTGCATGAACAGGTGGGCCCTTTGTATCAATGTAATGGTGTACCCCGTGTTTAGTATCATATTTCAGGTTAAAAGGCCTGGTTATGTCTGGGTATCTAGCCAAAATTTCGCTACAGGGGTTTCCGCCATCGAAAGTGCTCACTGTAGTAGCCCCATCATCAACCAAAATTCCTATTGTTTTTAAGTCAGTAATTTTATCTCGCAAACATTTCCCACTTACATCAACTAACAGCTTATAATGCTCTAAAAAATCTGCTCCCAAGATTGGTTTGCTTACATTGGCAATTACAAACACCCATTTCAATGCTCTTCTTAATCTTAAATTTAATTCTAAAGTCACATTTCCTTAGGTTTGTATCTCCGAACCGTTTGCCGCATATAGTTTATAAGATACATTTCCACGTCGCAAATGTTTGTTCACTTTTGATTTTGGAATAACTGAAATGTTCGCACCAGTATCCACTAACCACCGCAACGCGTTTTTACGATCGTACACACAGAGACGATTTTCTCGCAGCACGGTATTTCCTACGTCTCCTGAGGCCGTTTCTTCTAGTTTTCCGCCGGTTGTTTCCATGCGCAGGGTTTCTCACATCTAGTCGCTCTTGATCTAAATCGGAAATGGTACCGACAGAGCCAGTCCGGACTCTCTGGAGTTCTGTTAGGTGATGGCGATCTGCCCCTTGACGCTGATCTGCCCCTACTCTGGTACCTTGCTTGTGACCTGCCACGTATCTCGCCGCGCAGAGAAGCTACCTCCAGGACCAATTTGTTCATAGCTGTCATCATCTCTTGCATCGCGAAGTTTGCTGCACCGCTGCTTACCGACGCTACCTCGTTCACACTCGTTATGTTTTCCACTACCTTATCTGCAATTGTCCCCAGGTTCTCCAATGTCTGATCTTGACTCGCTGTCAACACCGCTCTTACAGGCGTCGGTAGTCGTGCCATCCATAATCTATGAACTGTTTCATCACTCGCTTGGCAGTTCCTTGCTAAAGTCATCATTTTTCGTAGCAGCTGCGTGGGTTTCTGTGATCCCAAATCCATTTCACCGACCAGACGCTGAAATTGTCGTTCTGGAGACTCTTCGTACACCTTGAGAAGCCTCTCTTTGAGTGAATTATATTTCCCTTCTGCTGGTGGTGTATAAAGTATGTCTGAGCACTGTTGTAATGCATCCCTACTTAACTTTGACACTGCCAGTTGGTATTTATATTCGTCACCTTGTTTCTGGGGGCTGACTATCGCCTCGAACTGCGCGAACCATAAACGCGGCTGTTCCTGCCAGAATTCAGGGATTCTCGCCGACACCGAAATTGACGCCATTTCAGATGGTTGCTCTTCTTTGCTGGGTCCGGCGGCGGCTCCAGCCTTGTCTTGGCCCGCTCCCTTACTCATTGTTCCACGTTGAAACTCCGGCCAAGTCGTGGTTACTTAGCCGGGAGTCGTCCCGTCGCCGCTCGTTCGTAGGTAGGTATACACTTGTCACTGCACTGATTCCCAGAAAAAAAGAGTCGGGGTCACCAATTTAGGAGTGTCAATAATATTCACTTAGTCTTTAGTATAGATCCTTTATTACAGTTCAGCTTTACACGGTACACCTGGGATAACACAGAAGAGACAAGTTACTTAGAACGCGATTACGGAACGACTAACTCGCAAGCAGAGCGCACTCGCTACCACTGTTACATATTGCTGACATAAGCATGTCCCTACAACTGGATAATAACTCCACGACTTAGTATGTTTGTTATTTACCCAAAAATATAGTTTTTATATGGTTTTAAGTAGATTTAGATATTTAAATGATATTTTGATACGGAGTTCAATGTTTATTTTTAAATTCGTGACCTAATGTAAGCTAAATTAACCTCACCTGTCCTAACCTAACCTAACCTGAGGTAAGGATGGTGAGGTTAGGTCAGAAACTATAACCTTACCTAGTTATTCTGGTATTTTTATGGTATGGCATAATTATCCCATACGATAAAAACGTTATTAAAGTTTTCGTTCTCAAATTAATTCACCAGTTAAGAAATTAAATATTATCAGCGTTGTCCTGTGACGCCTCTGGAATCAGTCACAGTATTTTAACTTGATTGATCCATCTCGTTTGATCTCAAATCTTACAAATTTTAATAATGGTAAAGCATATGTTCTTGTAACACCTTTCTTAATAGGCGAAACCCCGGTTTAATGAGTAAATGTGGCATTAGTTCCAATTGTATATCCTTATATGATACAAGTGATATATTATTCGTAAATCAGCATGGCATAGGCAAGTTTTAAAGGTGTTTTCTCATTCAGCGTCCGTGTCTAGTATGTTTTTTCACGATAGCTGATCAAATGCGATGTCAATGTTTTTGATGTCAAGATTTAGCCTAAGCAAAAATCATGGTATTCTTCTTAGGTATCGACAAAATATAGCAATTTTACCTGAAAATAAAATTGTTATTATACATACTTACCTGGCTTTAAGCCTAATATTGAGAGTAGCATACTTGACTTCCTTTCCGGTGCGACGAATTTAGCCCTAAGCAGCTTACTTCCTGTTTAAAACTCCTAAAATACATGTCATATCCGTTTGGAACCTCAGCAACATCGCGCGCGTAAAGTTTCAGAAATGGCGGCAATTGTAGCCAGCGTTATTGCGCGCGCTCAATTTTCAGGTCATTGGCAACTCAATAAAGAGCTGATCGTGTCTAAGAATGTGTCACGATCATGCAATGCACAGTAATGTGAACAGCAGGCAGCGATTTACCTAGGCTTAAAGCCATGTAAGTAACAATTTTATTTTCAGGTAAAATTGCTATATTATACCTGACGTTACCTGGCTTTAAGCCTAATATTGAGTAGTGTTTGGTATTGACTGCTGAGTTAAAAACGCCAATGTGATATGACTAGGAGTTCATTTATGGAAACCTTATATAAATTATGATACTGAATGTGTAGGCATCATCGTGTACGTGATGCAAAGATAGGCTGCGCAAATGCAATTCAAAAATAAGGCAAATAGATATAAACAAACACAGACTTAAGAAAGGTCTGAAGCCAGCCTAGTTTCGGGCTGGCTAGGTTAGACTTGGTTAGTTAGTTTCTGGCTATTAAGACTCATCTGATCTATATGAATCTAAGAATATGCAAAGCTTTACCTCCAGTAGGTTTTCCCTTTAGTCATCACTTACGTACGAGTTCACCGAGATTGTTCGACGACTACCAAGACTGCAGTTGTTCGATTCCAAATCGATATTCGATCGATGGTTTCTGAACGGTCTTTTTATTTTACGTTAGCTGTCAATCTGGCAGTTTTGACAACTGACAGACGAAAGCCCTCGCAATGTAAACGCGTTTTGATTAGGGTGTTGAAATTAAATCGCAGGGAATCTGGAATGTATTCGGGATTCCCTCAGGATTGTTAATATAGCTGAGTGTGCCGTTGTCTCTCGAACCAGATAAAGTTCGGATTTTCGTGCCCGATTTGTATTTACCAGTAGAAACATAACCTGTGTTGGACACTGTGCTCACCACGCTGACCCGCCAGTCATACCTGGTTGGCTGAAGAACCTGTCTACCAAGAAGAGCCTAGGGTGCACCCGGGCCTTGCAGATAGACAGGAGGTTGACGGGACCGAAGCACAGACCAGGTTATATCTACCCCACATAACTTCAGCTCGGTGAATCGCCGACGTTCATCACTTCTTGGAACCTGATCGTCACGCTACCTGGTAGCTCATGGGCCCCTACGAGGTCATAAGGTGCCGAGAAGCCTGAACATTTTGGTAGCTAGAGCGTGGCTTCCTGAGATTTGCAGCCGTCAAGGGCTCCAGGAAGGCACGATTTGGGACTATCAATCTGTAGGTATAGGCGGTTAGGTAACTTGGTTTTGTTCCTATATCCACATAGATTGGTAGTATTGTAAGCTATAAGTCTATTGCTGGTAGTAGACAGACAGATATTGAATTGAAATTTGCATTGAATTACCAGTTAGTCAATCTATTAGTGGTCTAATAATGCTATTGAATGAATTTTTTGGTTAACATAGGTAGTTAAATCTATTGATAGCAGGCTATTACATTGTTTTCAGTTTATAGCAATTTATAACTTGAACTAATATTGACTATCTGTGTGTGTTATAATGATAAAGGGAAACTAAATTGTTATTTACAGAATTTATATAGATATAAAACTCGGTTCCTATTGTTTAAGGAAAACAACATTGTTTAAGTTATAGTTTAGGGTTCCCTCGTTTGGGTTATAAACTGGAGGGTCCAATAAAATTGAGTTACTGCAAATTGTGAGTAAGTATCGTTCCGATCATGTCGTTATCTGAAATCCAGAAGGGTGTTTCTAAGGAACTCAGATGGTTTTCCTCCGCACACGGTCTGATAGACCGTTTAGATAGGCATGATGTGGTATTGGGGCGGTCTATGGACGTTAAGGAACGTTACAATAGACGTCAGACGTTACCACAACAAACGGAGGTTGGCCGATGCCCAACTGAACCGTTTGTTTAGCATCCCGGTTGTGAACAAGGTCGGGGCCATACAGCCGGAGGTTTTGAACCCATTGTTGTCCGTCACCAATGCTCTAGAGAATCTTGGACTTCCGGTTGATGAATGGTCGTACTTACTGTTGTACATTGTACTTTCCCGCCTACCCGCTGACGTGCAGACTCGTTTCGAACAGTCTCACGGGAGGTCGGCCGAGGATCTGCCCGCCTTCTCCGACTTGGTCGGATTTTTGGAAGAGGAGGCTCGACAGGCAGAGAATTTGGGGTTGACGGTCACCCATCCTTCGGAGCCACAGAGAGCTGCCGGGAGCGCTGTGAGTAGGGGCCCTCCGACGAGGAAGGACCGCACCAACCGGCAGTCATATGGGACTGTGAGTGAATTGACCCCACATGGTGAGACCTGCCCATGTTGTAGGCAGATTGGCCATGCTGTGGCCAATTGCAATAAGTTCGGGGAACTCAGGGTTCAGGGACGGCGCCGGATGGCCAAGCAGCGGAGCTGGTGTTTCCTGTGCCTCGGGCCACACATGGCTAGGGACTGCACGCGCACAAAAATGTGCGGATATTGTAGTGGGGCCCACAACAATCTGTTGTGCATGAACCGGTCCGGCCAACAGCCACCACAGGGCCGTACCCAGGGTGACACGGCATGGGGCCCTGAGAATTCGTTTGCGACTCGGAGCGCAACTCAGGGGCCAACGTTCCCACGTGCACAGGGCAGTACTAGGGTGCAGGGCCGCACTCAGGATCATTACATGGGGGGCCCCGAGTTTTCGGTTGCGACTCAGCATCCGACTCAGCGGGACATTGGGTGTGTTGAGCAGGCCGTAACGGGCGGGTGGCATGGGACACCTTCGAGCTATGCGGGTGCGGTTCGGACGCCGCCTCAGTTGTCGCCCCGCTCGTCGCCTCGTCCTCGTCGGTCAGATGTGATGTCCCCCCCCCGCTCATGGAGCGGCCACGGTTGAATTCACGCCCACCCCCCTTTACGGGGCGTCGTAGGGTGGCAATGGAACCGGCGCGTGGGCCATTTGTACAATGGAACCCTCTGGCGTATAGCTGCCTACCTGATCGGTTACAGGCAGATTGGGGCCCCGGGGGCCCTTGCTAGGAATTTGCGGCCCAACAATTTGTTGCCCCCCAACCGGAGACGGTGGTGTTACCGATCGCCTCTGTGCTTGTTTGGGATTTGGCGGGCAACCCAACATACGTTCGCGCCCTATTAGATTCTGGAGCTCAGGGCTGCATTGTATCGAATGATTTAGCAAAATGGTTGGGCCTCAAGGTAAATAGGTATAATAAATCAATACGGGGCGTGGGGAATGTTACGGTTACGAATGTAGTTGGTCAATCGGTGATCACGTTCTCTCCACGTTATGACATTTTGACAAAAACATCCGTGCAAGCTTTAGTAATGACGCATGTCATGGGCAGACACCCCTTGGTGAAGTTGAATCCGGCCGTTCGATTCCTGACATCAGGACTCAAGTTGGCGGATCCCGATTTTGACACTCCAGCCCCGGTCGACCTGCTACTGGGAGCCGACGTTCTGGGTAGGTTTCTGATGTAGGATCGGCGAGTTCTTCAGCCGGACGGGTTGATTGCTGTGGATACTAAGTTTGGTCACGTGATCATGGGTCCGGCATTGCCAATGGTTAGGCCTGCCGAGTCAGATGGCATACTTATTGGCTCAGCGTTGTCAGACGCTATCCAACGTTTCTGGGAGATAGAGGAACCTCCCACCGTTCGTCGAGTCGACGCAGACGAAGAAGAGTGCGAGTTGTTTTACCAGAATAGTACTGGTCGCCTTCGTTCTGGTCGTTTTGTAACTCGACTGCCTTTCAGGGCCGATCGACCGCCACTAGGAGAATCTAGGAAGATGGCTGAGACGAGATTGATGTCGATGGAGCGTAGGATGTCAAGGGACGCCGTATTTAAACAAAAATACGTCGATTTCATGAGGGAGTATGAGTCGTTAGGACACATGTCGGTATCGGGTGTGGACTGGAGATCTGAGGATCATTGTTTCCTTCCACACCATGCCGTCCTGCGAACCCCTACCGGCAAGATTCGAGTTGTTTTTGATGGTTCAGCACCTACCTCGAACGGGATGTCCCTGAATCAGTGTCTACATTCGGGACCCAAGTTGAGTCGTGATATTTCGGATATTCTCACGAGCTTTCGGAGACACCAGATTGTATTTGTCGCAGACATTCGGATGATGTTTAGGCAAACGGTAATTCATCCGGCTGACCGAAGGTATCAGTTGATACTTTGGCGTGAGACCACGGCCGAGCCAGTCAAGGTCTATGAGTTAAACACGAACACGTATGGGTTACGGTCTAGCCCGTATTTGGCGATGCGTACCCTGCGGGAGTTGGCGTCGCGTGACCGTGTGAGCTATCCTAGAGCCGCCGCTATCCTGGAGCAAGATTTGTACGTCGATGACGTCTGCACAGGGGCAGCCAGTGTAGAGGAAGCTCTGGACCGACGTGACGAGCTCATTCAATTGCTGGAACGAGGCGGCTATGAACTACGCAAGTGGATGTCCAACTCCCCTGAGTTGATGGCTGGTCTCCCAGATGAGTTTCAACAAGACCCGCACGTTTTTGAGAATCCTGACAACCCTAACATGTTGTCAGTGCTTGGAATTCAGTACCGGCCCGTCCATGATGAGTTTACCTATCGGGTGGTTTTAGAAACACCGAAGGCCTGGACGAAGCGGTCAGTACTGTCAACGATTGCGAGAACGTTCGACCCGAATGGATGGATTTCTCCAGTCACCTTTGCTCTCAAATGTTTTATGCAAGGGCTATGGGCGGCTCAGTTGACCTGGGACACCCACCTCTCAGGTGATTTGTTGACTGATTGGACGCGAATGTTCACCTCGCTGCCGAGGAAATTGGTCCCTGCTGGGGATTACAGGGCAACCCTTCACGGGTTTTGTGATGCCTCTGAACGAGGGTTTGCAGCAGCGGTTTATTTGCGAACCGTCACCTCCACCGGGGAGGTCGACGTGCGTTTGGTTTTGGCAAAAAGCAAGGTAGCGCCTATTCGGACAAGGATGACGATTCCAAAACTGGAACTGTCCGGGGCTGCTCTTTTGACCAAACTTTTGAATCACACTCTAACAGTGTTGCGTGGGTCAGTGGTTTTGGAGGATACGGTGTACGCTTGGACGGACAGCCAGATTGTTTTGTGCTGGCTGAAGGCTTCGGTCCATAACTTAGAGGTTTTTGTTGCGAACCGTGTCTCCCAGATTGTGTCGTCTGAGGTCCCACTGACCTGGAGACATGTACCAGGAGAATTGAACCCGTCTGATTGTGCATCCAGGGGATGTCAGGCTCCTGAACTCGTTAGACACCATTTGTGGTGGGGACCACCCTGGCTTGCCAAGAGAGAATCGGACTGGCCCCACAGCCATGTAGTAGTATCTTCGGATCATGGCCCCAGAGCGGCCGTGCATGTTACCCAGAAACCCGGCGTCAGGGTCCTCAACCCTGACGCCGGGTTTCTGCTGGACCGGTATAGCTCACTTGACAAGTTGATAAACGTGTCCACTTGGATTAGGAGATTCGTTCGAAATTGTCGTACTCCTCGCGATCAGCGAACTTTGAACCCTATTCTGACTCCGGCAGAGCGAAACGAGTCGCTGTTGAATTTGGTCCGGTTGGTACAGTCCTCGAAGTTTGGGGCAGAATTGGAGATTATACGAAGTGGACGTTCGAAATTAAAGGGAGCCGTCGCGCGTCTCAACCCCTTTGTTGATTCGACCGGGTTACTTCGGGTAGGAGGAAGATTGCGCAATGCGAATCTGTCGTATTCGGCTCGTCACCCACTTCTGCTCCCCAAGGGGGGACAGTTAGTTGAATTGCTGGTGACTGATCGTCATATTAAAAACGCGCATGCCGGCTGTAACGCGTTGTTGGCCACGCTCCAGCGGGAGTTTTGGATCTTATCTGCCCGCCGTGCCATACGGAACATCGTGTTTCGGTGCATGCCTTGTTATCGACTTAAGGCTGCCACGATGCAACCTCTCATGGGGGACTTGCCCCCTGATCGTGTGAATGAGGTCAGACCGTTTTCAGGTGTTGGTACGGATTTTGCAGGACCGTTTATGGTGAAGAGTACACGATTGCGTACCGCTAAGCAATACAAGGCGTACCTATGTGTGTTTGTTTGTTTATCCACCAAGGCGGTACATCTCGACCTCATTGCTGATCTCTCGACAGAGGCTTTCATTGCTTGTTTGGATAGGTTTGTTTCTCGAAGGGGACTTCCAACTTTGATCCGCTCTGATAACGGCACTAACTACATAGGTGCAGAACGATACTTACGAGAGATAGTCAACTTTTTGAATGTAAATAAAGTGGATATTGGAACGGCCCTCTCCCGTCGGGGTATACAGTGGACCTTCAGCCCACCGATTTGTCCCCACTGGGGTGAAATTTTTGAGGCCGTAGTTAAGTCAGCTAAGACGCACTTAGGGCGTATAGTAGGTCAGACCGCGCTGACTTTTGAGGAGCTCGCGACATTGTTTTGTAAGATCGAGGCCGTTCTCAATTCGCGACCGTTGTGTCCGCTCAGCTCGGATCCAAATGACCTGGAGGCTCTGACCCCAGCTATATTTAGCTGAGTGTGCCGTTGTCTCTCGAACCAGATAAAGTTCGGATTTTCGTGCCCGATTTGTATTTACCAGTAGAAACATAACCTGTGTTGGACACTGTGCTCACCACGCTGACCCGCCAGTCATACCTGGTTGGCTGAAGAACCTGTCTACCAAGAAGAGCCTAGGGTGCACCCGGGCCTTGCAGAGAGACAGGAGGTTGACGGGACCGAAGCACAGACCAGGTTAGATCTACCCCACATAACTTCAGCTCGGTGAATCGCCGACGTTCATCACTTCTTGGCACCTGATCGTCACGCTACCTCGTAGCTCATGGGCCCCTACGAGGTCATTAGGTGCTGAGAAGCCTGAACAGCAGTTGTGAGGTCAGGATGTCAGGTCGGTCGCCTGACCCACGAAACTCGGAGCTAGAGACGTAGGCGTGCCGAATCGAATACGTGTGAAAATTAGTTATTATAATTTGTACCTTGCACAGACAGGGCCAATCTGATTCAAACACAAAACATTGATGAAATTAGTGATTAGCAGTAGGTATAATCAAATTACAATTGCTGTATTTTGAATTGGGAGTGCGCCTCCTGGATGCATTACCACTGATTATGTACTTCCACATATGATTGGTCTTTGCAAAAGACTGGCGAACAACTCTGTAATCTGACTTTAATGATAAAGTTACTCAATTAATCTAAATACCTTTTCGTATCACTTCTGAGAAGAATAGCTAGATGTGGCTGATTCTATTACAGTAGCTAGTGTGGCTATCTGACTCAACTGAAGATGCTTCTACAGTGGGCAAGCATAGTGACAAACACAAGTTTACGCGTAATAAGCATATTTTTAAATGCCTACAGTGATAAAAAAGTTTAGTATCCATCGTATTCAATTATCATTGATCAGATACCTAATACAAGTATCTGAACGCGTTTTCATTATTACCCGCAGCTGTGTAGACAACATTAACTGAAACCATGTTACCTAGGACTGGACCATAAAAGTCAAATATACATACTTCATTGGAATAATCCAGCATGGCCATAACATTCATTAAAATAATAATGTGTAATGTTTATAAAAGTTTTGAAAAACTGTCATTAAGCTTGTTCACTGGTGTTAGTACACCACGCTCAATATGCTAATGTATATCATGCTCAGTCCGATATTCAATACTCCATTGCTACTTTATAATTATTATTCCTTTACTATGTAGGTACTCTACGGAACAGCTGTAGAAATATTAAGGAACTCTGCTTGTGGGCTGTATGCCTCACCGGCCACATCCAAGACACATTATGGTTAGATTACCTAGATTTCGTCGACTTGGTTAAAGCTGCTTTAGCTGTTCGCTTGGGATATGTCGAAGTAAAGCGACTATTGAGAAACAACTAAATAAATAGTGGAGATGTGAAAAAATCACGATGTATATGTGGCAGGCAAATTGTAAGATTCCACATTTTACAAACGGCGTCATCCGTTAACAAACGCGCGCTGCTATGTAATATGCCGAAGGAAAATTGCAAATTGAAATTAAAATAGCAAATTCTCAGGGCAAAACGCTGCGGTAGCTTAGGTGAAGGGTAAAGAGGGTGAGCGAAGCGAAGCCTCGTTTATCCTTCGTGTTAGGTTGAACATGTAAGAACAACAAAACATACTAAAAACATAAAGGAGTGTCAATTTGCCTTCGGCATATTACATAGCAGCGCGCGTTTGTAAACGGACTACGCCGTTTGTAAAATGCTGAATCATACAAATTGCCTGCAACATATATATAATCTCAAATTTATATTAATGTCCTGAGAGACTCGAGGACTGTCATCAGCTCCTTTTGGATAATATACTGAAAAGTTTATTCTTACAGCCACTTACCTAGTGAATTATGAAGACCTGCGCGGTCCAGTGACACGTAGGTCATTTGTGAGAAGTAATATAGATAACTTCTCTATATGCCTACGACAATATCCTGGTGGATAACTGTCTGAATAATATTAGCAGACTATATCTTTGGATAGTGAATCTGAAAGGTGACTGCTACAATGATAATTGTCTGAAGCAGTGAAGTAGGCATATTGCCGACCATATATACTGCCGGATTGATGAAAGTAGTCGGGTTGAAAAACGACGGCTCTGTTATATTAGGGATTGGAGGAAATCAGCTAGGTAGGTACTCAAAGTTCTTTAACAATGTGGTTTAACTTATTAAAGGTAAGACCAACACCACAATAAGAGTAGTTTATGATTACCCTTTTACCCTTTGAGTATTGTATTATATAGATAGCCGGTCCTCCGGCCACATACCTAATGTTTAGAACTCCCTTTTAATCCCTTTAAAGCAGCAGCGCTAAAATGGAAATTATTGATTTCAAAGTAAAGAAAGTTACATAAAGTAATTAGTATAAATGGAATATAAAATAGTGTTGATTTTATATTTCTTCGTAACTGGCTTAAAAAGGGTTAAGATATCACGTAAATGAGTAAAACGTTACAATAAAACTGTAGGATTTTTTTTGCCTCCACTCTGTCCGCCTCGTTCTACCAACATCAGGCGATGTTTCTGTATGAAAATGTCGCTTTGAACCTTGCACAGATGGAAACGTTGCAGAGACTGAGTTAGATCTCAAGTTTCGCCGGGATACTAGAAATGCACGACAACCACCCATCAGATATCTACATCTTTGCGCAAGATGTTTAATTGAACAGTCTCGCATAGACTGATTCATTTCATACTCACACGAGCGTTTAGTAGCGATGTCCCCTTATGCTCAGGCACTACCGGCATAACCGCGAACGGCTGACATAACTGCATGTCAATGTCGCTTTAAACCTTGCAGGTGGACTAAGTTGCAGAAACTGTATCAGCGGTATATTACCATCGAAGATTGATCAACAGGTCACTTCACGCGGGATTTTCAATTTCTCTGTAGCCAAGCCGCGCTGATTGGTGTACTTATGGCGCTCAGACTGGGCTGCGGTACCAACACGTGGCTGCCGCTGGTAGTCGCCGCGTCGTCGTTTGCCTCCTTCCTCCCCTCCGCGCACGCACCAGCCTTGCGCAGGCTGGCGGCCCGGAGCGCTCACCGTATGCCGGCTCCGGGCGGCGGGGGCGCGTCACCGCTTCGCGCGGGCGCGGGCTAAGTGTAGCGGGCAGCCAGCAGCGCAAGGGCTCTCCTTCTCTACTCGCATTGCTCTGGAGGTCGAACTCACGAAAATGCACGCAGTCGCCGTGTCGTCGTTTGTCTCCTGCTTCCCCTCCGCACGCGCGCCAGCCTTGCGCAGGCTGGCGGCCCGGAGCGCTAGCCGGGCTCCGGGTGGCGGGGGCGCGACAACGCTGCGCGCGGGCGCGGGCTTACCTTCTCTGTTTGCCTTGCTCTGGATGGCAAACTCACGAAAAATCACCAAGTTTCTCCTTCCTCGGACATAAAATCTGTAAAACTGGGATTAGTTATGGACTATCCACCGAAGGCAAAATCTTGCACGAGGTTACCATTACGCGATGGTCGTGAATGCATTGAGTATAGATTGAGTAGAGATCCACTCGTCCAACGTCAATAGTTCGCAATTGATAAGAATCGATTTTATTATTTTGCCCCTCGGAAGACCTCTCGTTGATTGTATTACATACCTTGTCCCTGTAGCCGGAATCTGATTGGTGCTAAACAAGCCAAGACATGACCGTCGAAAATATCCCTTTTTGCGCCTCCTTCTGCTTGATCAAACCATGTGGTATAACCATGGGCGGTCACTACGTTCCCGCCAAGTATGATTGCCATCGAAGGACTTGGCGCACTCGAGTTCAATGAACCCCAGCACAGAAAAGTAAAAGTTTGTGACTCATGCGAACGGCAAATACCTAACCTGATTGGACTTATGATTTTCTCAGCGTGAGATTCGGATGAATGCAATGTTTGTACTATCGAGGGTAGTTACAAATAGCTACTTATAAATATCACTCCTAAAACAAAGGGAGTGATATTCCTACCAAATTCAATGTCGGAATTAAACATATGTTATTGCAAGATTGTGTGAGTTACTAAACATTGCATCACTCGATCGGTTTAGCATACGATCATGCATTGCCGAGATGTTACTAGCTGAATCTTGGAACGATTTTTCCAGATTACTTGTCCTTGAATTCTTTCTTACTCCCCCGAAGTCTTCCCCTCCTCTCCGGAGACATGGAAGTGGAACTGCTGTAGCGATCACTCCTCGATGATTCACTACGCGGGGCTATTTCCCGCGGTTTTTATTAAATGGATTATTTTTTGCTGTTACACTGAACAATTAACACTATAACCGTAACAAAATTCCAAGGATATTTCGAAAAGTAACTTGGAATATTTTCAAATTTGTTAAACGCGTGCGCACGGAAAGAAATCCTAAACGCCAATGACCTGAAAATTGAGCGCGCGCAATAACCGCCATTTCTGAAACTTTACGCGCGCAATGTTGCTGAGGTTCCAAACGGATATGACATGTATTTTAAGAGTTTTAAACAGGAAGTGAGCTGTTTAGGGCTAAATTCGTCGCACCGGAAAGGAAGTCAAGTATGCTACTCTCAATATTAGGCTTAAAGCCAGATAACGTCAGGTATAATAACACTTGTGACGTCTTAAGTAACTATTCACGATAACATTGAAATTTAAAAAAAAACGTACAAGAAAGGGATATCCAAGAAATAGATGTAAAAATGAAGATTTTAATTTAAAAAAAACTGACGATTTCCCGATTACATGTAACTTTCACTGAGGCAGGGCTACCTTCCGTGTCGCTTTGACGTATGACTTTTGGGACACACTGTATACCTACATATCGGACAAAACATGTAAAACAATGTATTGAAAATTAATTAATATTTCTCTATTCTACCCCCATGACAACATCAAAATATTACAATACCTATATCTACTAATTGGTATAAGTACAGAACTCGTATTTCGTAACAGGAAAACTAAAATAAAAGGTAGCTGTGCGAGTCAACTAATATTCCGGATGAAGTTCACTTTCCACGCTTCAGGGAAATTCTGAGACCACTAGCAATAAATACGATAAACGACAAGATGTTTTGTAAATATTATAAAGTATTTACTACTACTACTCGTTTATCGTATTTAAGGTAACAGAGTTTTTCTAACGCAAACTCATCAATATGAGAGATAAAATTTATTTGTTGGATTAATGATTAAACTACAATGAACAAGATCTATTTAAAGTAGTTTATGTGACTGTTAAATAATGATAGGCATTAAAATACGAGTGTGGGTTTCATAATATCATCACCCTAGTGTTTAATGCCTATATTCAAACTGCTTTATCTACACATATATTATAAGCTCCCTATGATTCAAATTCAAGTTCAACCCTTTATTTATATAAAAAAACCATATTTTTTACAAGTAAAGGTTTGAACTTGAATGAAGATATTTGTTAACAATAACAAAAATCTTAAGAATAAATTCAAAGTATCTCTATGTTCGGCGCAATGGCATACAAATATTACATTTATTGAGCAGCAGTAACATCAGCCGTATAAATTACAATTAGTATAAATATCTAGAATAGTAATAAGCATTCAATATACAACAATGTCATTATGTAGTCAATTGTCAGAGCTTTAAGTTATATCTAGAAGATGTCTACTAGATATAATTTAAGGCTCTGACCATTTATAAGGTTATATTTTACCATATTTATATCACGCATTGCTCTTAATGTCTCCGGAAGTTTGTTTTATATTCAGGTGGACATCCCGAATATGCTGTTATCGTATATAATAATCAGATTTACGTGATTAAGCACACAGCTTGTCCTGATTGAAATGACTCTTCATGCAAGTAAAAAGATGAAGCTTACCCTTGACAAACACTGCAGTTTCAAATATGTATAATGAAAGAACTGTTAATATCTTAAGATCAATGTGTGTTCTTATGATTGATGTGTGTATAAGTATAATATTAATGTGGGTTCAAATTTTTAAGACGTGTTCAGGAACCATATGTTACGAAAGGCATTGCGGCATTAACATTTCATTTCGATTAGAACGTCAGCTAGAAATGATTTCAAATAAAATTGCTTTGTTTTTTTATTTTTTTTATATTATTTATTTAGAAAACTAACAGCATTACAGTTTAATTCCCTTAATTACATTAGTCATTTACTACAGATAATTATAGGTTTCTATCAATAACTTAATTTAAGACTCCTTAAATTATGGGGTGAGAAAAGTAGATAAGTTATTTATTCGGAACTATGTTTTGTGTATTATTGAGAGGGAGTTGGTGAGAATACAGTGTGAGTGTGGGTGTATGTGAAGGTTGGTGTATAGCTATGTTTGAAACTGTATTGTTATATTTTGCCATCCGCAGAGTGTGTCAAGAATTTTATGTTTAAAAAGACTTTTGGAATGATGGTATACGTCAATGTCGGAGAAAGTTTTATAAAGGTTTTGTTTTTCAGAGATGTTCTAAATTTTAATATAATAAGAAAATCGAATTCGATGTTGATGAATCAATAAAATAAGATTAAGAAATGAAACTAACAAAACACATCATCTTTAAGCTGGTCGTAATTTGCACGCATTATAGAGGGTTCATCATATGTGTGAAGATAAAATAGTTAATAACTTCTCCAGTGAGTGAAATATATCTTAATTTGATATCCACGAGTAAGTATGCATTTTCAATATCTGGGGAGGCTGTTGCTCACGTTCGACTGAAATAATTGGATCACACAGCCCTTCACGTCCTTCCTGGGTAGAGTGAACGAGGAACAAATCAACACTACAATTTCCAGGTTCTCGACACAGTTCTCAATATAAATCCACGTCACATTCGCGATTTCATAGACATATAAGTAATAAGACTGACATATATACAAATATTTATATAGCCTGGAATTTAGTAACTAGTACGCCGACTAGATGTCACTATAGGTATCGAAGCCCATAAATTGACCATTTTCAGGTATCATGTGGAAGCGCTTGACGCCCTTACATGCAAGCTCTTGTAATAGTTAATATCAATAGCGCGAGATGGCGTTTACATAAAAAGTCCAGCATTTGCGTTCCGCTTTTAATTAACCTTAGTTCACGAAAGCTTGTCTGCGTGATAGGTACTCGCGTGATATTTTTTTGGTTTGAGCTATAAGATATTTTTAAAAACCCACCCGTTTGAAAAATTAATGTATCAGTGACGTACTATCGCTTTTTATGTCAAACGTTTCACAAACACATGTACACAACTTCTTGCTTAACTTCTTTCTTGTCATAGTCAAGTCATCTCGCTGTTTTTGGTAAATCTTTAAAATACTTAAATGGCTTAATATCTCCCTAACAAAGCAACGCTAAGTCAAAAGAGATACATACACCTAACGATATATCTTACACAATAATATCGCTAATTCCAAAAGCCTACGATAAGCCGTAAGCAAAACAACAACTTTTGTGAAAAATTTGGACGAATATATTTGGACCCCAAAATGAGCAGGATGTACTTTGTTTACAGCAAAAACAAAAGCACTAGCATTTAGTGTGCAGTTATTAACTGTTCAAACCAAAAATTTGTAGATATAGATATCTAAAAATTTTTGGTTTGAACAGTTAATAACTGCACTAAAAAAGAACTATAGTTCTTTTTTGAAAATTTAAATTTCGACAATAATACGACCAAATTGAAGTCATGGTCCAAAAGCGTCCGTGCAGTACTTAAGACATACCATGTCATAATTTTGCAGAGTTACGTTACTACGTAATGATGTAAAATGTACTTACAGTGATGTGAAAAAGTGTGAAGATTATCTTCAGTGTCAGACAGTGGGTAAATTAATCTTACTAAACTAACCACCACCCATAAATCTAAACATTATCCAGAAACCACGAAAGTTTTCGAAGAACTATATAAGACCCGCCTAATTGTTTGTTGTTTCCAATTTATACAACATAGCTAAAGATGACTATTAACCACGCCGCAGTGTTTTTTTTAAGTTCATAATTTGTGATTATAAAAAAGTCTGTAGGGTGCGTGGTTATCGAGTAAAAAATGTTGCAAAAATTTATGGAGAAAATTTACGATATTTTTTTCTAAAATTGGTCTCATTTGGCATCAGTTTGGTAGTTTTATGTGAAAGTTAAGTGCTAAAAAAATAGTACTCTTGTAGTCACTTACTTACTTATTACTATTATTATACTTATTACTTATTTTTGTCTATGGCGATTTCAATCTAAGTTTTTAGACCGCCATTAATTAATAAAATATATTAAGGTAATATTTATATTTTAATGAGATAAGTGATACAGCTTATTTATTATGTAGGTACACTGAATAAGATAGGGAGACCACACACTTCATCCCGAGCCAGCTCATTCCGTTGCTTACTGCACGTCAATGAGCAGTGCAGCCCACTGGCTGGCAATCTGTAGCACACTAGCTGGCTCTGTGTAGCACACTAGCTGGCACTGAGTGACCAGCATTTTAGTCCAGAGAGCTGCACAATAGCGATAAGGGTTAATACGTCACCATCCTTTACTTATACCTGTCTAGTGTCTACACACCAGGGATGTCACGAATGAAATAATTTTCACATTTGCGAATGCGAATGTTATGCGAATGTTTAGAAAGCAGCATTCTAAAAACATTGATCAACGTAAATCATATTTTTAATACTCATTATAAAAATAAGCAAAATGATAAAAATAAGCAAATTAATTGTATTATCACACACGTATTAAAAAATAATTAAAACAAAGCATATCATATTTTAGGAAAGGTAAGTATTTCGCGCAGCGGACAAGTCTTAATCAGCACACATTTGCATTCGCAAAACATTCGCTTCGTTTAATGCGAATGTTCAAAATGATGCGAATGATTCTCATATGCGAATGCGAATGCGGATATTCGCGACATCCCTACTACACACACAGGCGACCGGCCTCACTAAGTACACTGGTGCTACAGACGAGTGGATAAAGCTCGTCTAACATCTATGAGAAGTAAATGCATGTCTGACCTCTGGCTAACTTACCTCGGCCGGATGCACGCATGCGGCTCTTTGTCGCAACTCGCAGTGTTTTAGACCATAGAGCCGACAGACAGAAATAATCCCAGTGTTGCTGACTGGCTGTATGTAGGGCTGATTATATTAATTGGGATCTCACAGGTTTGTCGCTGCGGGTAAGGATGCTTCGCTCCACCCCCTTGTCGGTGAAGAAATAAACAAATTATTCCTAACTCAACCTAACCTGGGTGTAATATTGAATTTTTAAAATCTTTTCATTCATACATTCCCAATTTGGCTTAGAGAATATTTTTGAACAATACGAGTAGGTCGGATTATTTGTTTTAGATTTAGAGAGAATTTGTAGAGCTTGTTTATTTGAGTCATTGACTCAAATAAACAAGCTCTACAAATTCAAATGTATGCGCAGAGTAGACAAAGTTGAATCCGTATCCAAAGCTCAAATTACCAAGTTTTTATTTATGATCTGAGACGGTCTCGACTTTGCACTTTTATGAATTGCTATCCCAGAACTCTTGGGGCAGAGCTAGGGCCAATAAAACTTGTTATGTAGCCTACTTGCCCCAGTTTATCTGCGCTACACCTACACTTAGGCTGAGATTTGGAGACCACATTAAAAACCCGAATGAGTTTCTACTGTAGGTTGTGTCCACATGTATGCACACAAGCCTACACCTTACGTCTATATAAACAGGACTGTACTGATATATGATACATTATTATACTGAGATACTGAACATTCCACAACACTTTTACAATAACAACCCCTATATCAAGGCCCATCCTCACATGGTGCCTTTCACGAGGTAGTGCTATACCAAATGGCAATTACGTGAAAAGCCCCAAGAAAGAAGCAAATCAAGAGTTTAACATTAAAATTACCAAGCTTGAACAATTTCACAATGATACACCTGCCCAATAACGTCAGTGATCTGAATGCAGCCAGAACAAGTTGACCAGGATAGAAGAAAGAACATACTATAGAAGAGAGAAGGTAATTACATAATTAGATGCTCAAAATGTCAATAGAGCGAAGAGGTTTGCTGCTGGGTGCCGGGCGTATTCTCAAGCCTTTGATGGGGATTACAGGGCGCTGGGTGTAAATTTGAACGGGAACAAGTGAGGAACAGCTGGGAGAAGTACGAGTTTCAGGACATGCCAGCTCCGGAAAGAGCTGCCACCCACGTTGAGGTCCACGCGGCGATGACGTGCGACGTGCGCGACATACTTCGGCGTAAATTTGTTAAATTGTTGTTAAATTTGTTGTTAGTCTCAATTGTTTTATTGTTGTATGGTGTTATGACCAAGTTATGGTATGATAATTCAAACAGGTCGCAACATTACGCAGGTCAATTGAACACTATTTTCACACATAATGTGTAGTGCCAACACGCGCATTTCAAGTTGAATGACAGCAAAATAATTACCAGGTCAAGCAATAATAATTCTGATCTAGCGACAATTTAAAATTAAAATTATTACATTTGTGATCAATTGAGAAATTAGTTTGAAAAATATCATAATTAATATGTGTAAAGAAAGGTTTACGGTACGGTACATTAATAAATGTCTTAAAACAATAGCGATTCTAGCTTATTAGAGGTGCACGAGAATAGATGACCTGATATGCCAAAAAGACGGGTGATCATGCTCATGTATGTCTGTAGATAAAGGGTGTATAAATACAGCCTGTGTTAATGTCCTTGCCCATAGTGTGAACTGACGTGTCCTCGGTGGAAGGCTTAACTTAATTGTAGCCAGGAGCAGATGAGTCCGCGGCGGGCGTAGTGTTCCCCGTTCTCCGCTCTGTGGTCTAATGGGTTTCACGCTTGTCACACAGGAGATGTAGGTTCGATTTCTGACCATGTACCAATGAGATGATTAATTTATCTTAAGTATATACGGACGTATTTCTTTCGTTCGACAACCCGAATGGCCGAGTCAGCAGTGACCCGCATACGAAGCCAAGGGTCCCGGGCTCGAGTCCCGGTGGGGCAAATAGTTGTTTGATGAGAACGGATGTTTGTACCCTAGTCATGGTTGTTTACCTATCTAAGTATAATATTTATCTGTATAAGTATGTGTATCGTTGTCTAGTACTCATACAGGGAATCCTAGTTTGGGGCTAGTTCGATGTGTGTAAATAGTGTCCAAGGTATTATTATTATTACTATGTTCTAACGGTTTAAAAACATCGTGAGGAAACCTTCATTACTCCATAGCTGTGGCGATGGGCTAATCCCCTGTCACGCAAAATGGAGTATTGAATAACTGGGTCAAAGTGGGCACAATTGTGTCTCTGCCACCCCTTATGGGAAAATGCGTGACGCTATGATATCTAATGTTATAAACAGAGTTAGATTTAAATTAAAACAGAAAGGACACCAAGTTTGAGGAGTTTTGACTAACAAATGGATTCATCACCCAAGTGTAACGATAAGGCTCAATTCCCAGAGTTCCTTGTGCCAGTAACCAGAGTGATGACCTGAAAGCTACAGGATGCTCATTAACAGTTCAAAATCGAAAGTGTAAAGTTTTTAGGTAAAACTGAGTACCCTTAAGGAAAATGTACCGATACGCCGATACCACGATATGACCACCGTAATTTCACATTTTATAAATGTTATTTAATATTTCTGTTAAGATACTTAAAAATCTTAACTTACGTGACATTTTATTGGGTACCTAGTGTACCAAATAAAATAAAAATAAAATATTATTTATCTTTGTAAGTTGTTATGATGCATGAATTAAATGTAATGTAATAGTTACTTAAAACGGGCATATCATTTACTGTGTCATTAAATTGGTAAAAGTTCATAAATCAAAATATCATAGAAAATTGTAAAATTGTGCAACCCTGTAAATGTGTTTAGAAAGAAGCCTAAGGCATGTATAAAATAAATTAATTATATTTGGTAGGATAGAAATGGTTTTATAGGCAGAGAGTATACAATAGTTACACGATTATTTGTATAAGGAAAAATGAACAGATAAAGGTATCATGTACAGTCAGCATCAGATATATGTGAGCACTCTAGCTACTCAAATAGATCTACACATCGTAAGCAACAGAAATATCTATACAGCCAAAGTGTCAAAATTATGTACAAGTCCATGTTAACACTGAGGGTGTTGAGATAATTTTGACACTTTGGCTATGTAGATATTTCTGGTTGCTTACGATGTGTAGATCTATTTGAGTAGCTCGCGCGCTCATATATATCCGATGCTGACTGTACTTCATAAAAAATATTTTATTTTAGTTCATATGTTATAACTTTTTATTAAAAAAAAGGCGAAGGTGTATTATGTGTAACATCAAACCTTGAGGCTATGTAAGTAGGACTGTAATGATATAAGTTACATTATTTTACTGAGACACTGTACATTCAACAACTCTTTAACTGTTATAGTAAAACCCTCTATCAAGACCCATACTCACACACTCGGTTGTACATTCTCAAAAAAATATTGCCATTGCAACAAAAAAACTTTGATGCTGGACAGCCGTCATATATAAGTTGTGAGGGCAACGTTTTTATTGTTACTCTTTAATTGCTAATGCAACAAATTTACCAAATTTGATGTAACAGCAATAAAACAACTGTTGAAATTACAATGCTAAAATTGTTCATGTCACTATATGATTTCTTGTCCTTTTGTTCCCAAGACAAATGCTTTTAGCTATCATATTAAAAGCATGTTGTCCCCACATCTACCTTTCCTTAGCTGCGGTATTAAATGTGCTTTGTTCTGATGACAAGGGATTTTGCTAAAAAGACAAATATTTACTGTCCGTGGATCTAATTTTGTTATGTTGAATTAGCAATCTTCCTTTGTGCTTTTATCAATTTACCGTTGCTCCTCTGACAAAATTACTTTTCTCATATACTTATATTTTGCTACTCAAGCAAAGTAACATAGCTGATCTGGATCCCTGCTCTTTATTAATGGTACACCATGAAAAAATATTATATACTCCCCGAAGCTTCTGACTATTATTTCAGGAGTATGCGTACCCTGAACTATGCTTATTGTACCTGTATGGTGCATACACAAATAACTCCGGTCAAGGTAACCATATGTACCCGTAACCATATGTAGGCAGAATCTTCGGGGAGTATATAATTTTTTTCAGTGTACCATTTACAAAGTGAAGGGATCGAAACCTACAATGTTACATTGCTCGGGTAGCACAATATACGATAAAGAGGCTAGAGGTATTTGAGAATCCTAAAAGAAAATACGAAGATATTTCTATCAAAAGTATTTATCAATCTCTTCTTTATACATTTAATTGTATATAATTCGTGTACAGTTCATTACAAATTATAAGTTAATATTAAGGGATTTAAGCCACTCGGTGGCTTCATCAGTAACGTTGATCAGGTCCTCGGGAGGTCCCCCGGTATATCGTGTTTCTGGGCATTCAGAGATAATATGTTGGATGTTTTATACTTCAGTTGCGCGTGTACAATCAGGGCAGTCTATCCAGCCGCAGCGATATTTATATTGAGCACAGCGTCCATGACTGTCAGTCTGTTTAGGTTACAACAGTCGCGCCTCGATAGCTGGGACCCCTTTATTTTGGAGCCTGGAAAAATACCTGAGCCCAATTTGCCGGCCATTGTTGGGTTCCATTGCTGCGACCATTGTTGCATGAGGTTGGAGGAATGTGTTTGGTGGGTTTCTGGATTTAAGACGGTGCTTAGTGGTGTCCACAAACTCTGGGCGCATAGGAAGGCATTGGTAGTCACTTATCTTGCGGGCCTCTCTTGGGGGAGCTGGCTTACTTCTCAAGTCAGTGGGAATCCTGCAGAGCACTGGTAGCCAGTGACATGGGGTGGATTTAAGGTACCGGAGATTCATCGCATGGCCTTGTTGAGTTCCACGTCTACCTTGTTGGTAAGGGAGCTGCCCAACCAAAGGGGTGCACAGTATTCGGCCGTCAAGTACATTAGCGATAAGGAAGAGGTGCGAAGCACGTCGGCGCTCGCGTCCAAGGAAGTACCCGTAAGTTTATGAATTATATTGTTGCGAGACTGGAGCTTGCATGCGGTACCAGCTAGATGTTTTTTAAAAGTGCGGGAGCGGTCCAAGGTGACGCCAAGGTACTTAGGAGTAAAGTTGTGGTTTAGTATCGAACCTCCAAGTACCACTTTAAACTCACGTTTGGCTAGTTGGTTGTGCAGATGGAAACAGCTGACTATCTACTGTTTTGCTTGAACTAGTTGTTAGTCGCCAAATTTTGAAGTACTTCCTTAATACTTCTATGTCTTCTGTTAGTGTGCGCTCCAGATTTTATTAGTAATTCTAACGTCAGTTCTTGGGTATGGCTATCCACGCGGCAACGCACGCAGAAGTCAATAGGGGCCCCTACCGAGGAAACATTTTTGGAAGTGGTGGGTTTTTAAACTAAGTCGTGAGCCAGTGACTTACTTAAATGCCTGTTAAGTTCCGCGAAGCTTTCGGCGCGTTGAGCCGCCGCCTCAAGTTGTCGACAACTATCTTTAAGTTTCTTCGTAGATTTTATAGGGAATAAAGCTAGTTGTTTTGAATAAAAAGGCCTTATATTTTGTAGCTTATATACTATGTTTCTGATGCTCACACAGAGGAGTTTCCAAGCATGAGTAATACTTGAGCATGACACTGACGTAATTAACTATAGATTCATCAAGCCCTTGCGTCCTTGACCTGATTTCAAATAAAAGGCGTCCATTGTAATCAACCGGTAAATAGTCGCGGAGCAACAGTTTTTTAAGGTCCGTCCAGCAATGGACCTGATCAATTCCGTCAAACCATGAGGTCGCTTCGTCTGCGAACAATTCACATGCTGAACGGAACAATGCTTCGTCTGAGATCACTCGAGAAGGACGTACTTGCTCCAACCTTCGCAGGAACGCCTTAATGCAGGACTTGCCGTTATATTTCAGATCTAATTTGTTTACCGCATTATAACGCGTGGCTGCGCAGCCTGGTGCTGCAGTAGGTGTAGGTGTAACCTCGGGGTTAATGTCCGAGGCCAATGCACTTTTTAAATTATCAAAAATATTATCTAAACGCAAAAGTAACTAACTTATCCAACTGTCTAATGGTATGAGTTCCGGACTCCTTGCTGGCCACGACACTGGCTGCCCGAACACTGTGTTTAGATGCTATTGCATGTCGCGTTGGTAGTGTGCTGGGCACCCATCATGCTGGTAATACAAATCCACCAGCACTGCTAAAGGCACATCTTCGAGTAGAACGGGTATGACGCGTTGTAGCATGTCCAGGTACATTCCTCCGGTCAAATTTCCTTCCACGAAATGAGGTACGATAACATGGCCATTAATTATCCCGGCCCATACATTCACTGTAAAACGCACTTGATGAGCACACTCGCGGATCACGTGGGGCTTGTTAAAAGCCCAATAATGTTCATTGCGTTGGTTGAATAGTCTATCACGCGTGACAGTTGACTAGTCAGTCCACAAAATGTTTGTATCTTGATTTTCCAACAGCTACTGACTAAACGCAATCTTGGCCGGACCATCGTTGTCGTGGAGGGCATGAACACGCCTAAAATTGTACTGGTGTAACTTTTCTGAGTTCAACAGCTTCCACACTGGCTCACTTTGAACCGATTCGCAGCTATTCGAGTGCTTCTCCGAGAATCGCGTTCGAAGTACTCGATGATGTCCTCATCGAGGTCTGGTCTGTAGATGTGGGGTCGACCTCGGGCTTGAGCAAGCTCTGGTACCCTAAACTGTCCATGATCAATCAATCGTTGAGTAGCCGCCAGGAAAGTGTTTACTAAAGGAATCTATGGGTTTGGGATGCCCTGCATTCCGAGATGAGTCAGGTGGTCCGGTTGTGCTTGGAGCCGTCGAGCTTCTGCTGTGTTGTAATTCGCAATAGCGTATTGTTGCACCATACTAAGATACTCCAAATTTAAGTATCTTAGTATGGTGCAAAAACAGACTTTTTAGAAGTGCTGTACCAACATTACATCTTACAGGTTGTTTAACCAGCTATTTTATTTTATTTAAGTACCTGGAGCGGTCCTAAAAAAGATGCAATCAAATGATAAATAAACCGAGTTTCTATCTAAGTAAGTTACTATCCCCATTTTTTAGAAAAGAGCTTGGATACCCCTATGGATTTTGTACAAGCAACCACTTCTGATATTCGTCAAACCACAGACGGAAACATTATAGGTATTTAAAGGAACGCTAATAATAAAACAATGATATATGTAACCGTTCTTGTTTTCATTTAATTTCAGGAAGTAACCGAAGATTCAAGGCCATAACTGCACAAAAGAGACAATTTATGAAGTCAATCTGTAAATTGAAAAGGATGTTGCACAAAAAGGATAACCTAAAAAGGTCATTTAAAAGAAGATTGAAACATGCTGAAAAAAAATCTCTTCTACAGCATTTAATATCTTGAGCCAGAAAATTACCAGACCAGCCAAATTATTTTTTGAAATGCAAATAACGCCATCTGAAAAATAGGAAAAGGCTGGTTCACCTGGATCAAAAACATTTGGCACCCTCGCTATATAAGCCTAGCCCAAAAGCATACCGTTTTTTGAGTCAAATTTGTATTTTACCAAAAAGAAAACACTGCAAAACTCCTGGCGCAAGTTGAGCTAAAACCAGGCATTCAAGACACGACATTTGACCAGTTAAAACGGAAAGTCGCAAAAATGCCTAGAGCGCACAGGTACTCTAGTTTTTGATGAGATGGTGATAACCCCAAGTGTCAACCTGGGGTTATCACCATACGATTTGAAAAATGGTTTAAACGACAATGGAGTAGAGAGGAAAAAGACCTTTCGTGACCATGCTCTAGTTATGATGGTTAGAGGCGTTATTAAAAAATATAAACAGCCCATTGCCGATACATACTGCCAAAATTCAACATCGTCGTTAGATATGAAAAAGATCATACAAGAATGCATTAAAAATTGCAGGAGACAGGCCTCAAAGTAGTAGCCACAGTATGCGATCAAGGGGCTACTAATGTAGCCGCAATCAATTCCTTGATACGCGACACGAAAGAAAAATATCTATGAAGGGTAGAATACAGAGGAGGGTTCTTCGAAATAAATGAAGAGAAAATCTTCCCCATTTATGATCCCCCTCATCTCATGAAAGGCATAAGGAATAATCTTCTTACAAAAAACCTCGAGTACAAAATTAATGGCCAAGAAGGTGTTGCAAGGTGGTCAGATCTCCTAAAAATCTATAGGAGGGCACCAGGTTATAATGGAGTATGCATGGTGTCAAAGCTAACCGCCCAGCATGTGAAGCCTTTAACAATTCCGAAGATGAAAGTGAACTATTGCACTCAAGTCTTCAGCAAGTCCGTGGGAGTAGCACTTGGTTTTATGGCCAGTAAGTATAATAATTTTATAACTAGATAAATAATTATCTTGCTATAAAGCAGCAGTAAGATTTACCTTCATAAGACTTCTAAGCATTGGTCGTCGAAACGTAGGATGCTCTTAAACAAGAGATTAGACAAATGGAATGGTATGGCTTTGGGTCAACAAGATGCTTATACTGTGAACATTTGACGACAGTAGGTCTAACCGTTTAGCTATACTAAATAAATAAATGGTAATACATAACATGGAAGAGAAAGATAGCGTTCTTCAAAACTACTTTTAAAAGTGTGAATTGACAGACTGTCTCTTATGGCGCTGAAGTTAGTTCCAGAGACTGATAGCTTGTAGTCTGAACCCATTCTTATGAGCGGCAGTGTTATATTGCGGAGTTGTAAGTAGTGAACGATACTTCGTTTCGTTTTTCTTACTAGAAGCCAGGATAGCGAGGATTACATAAAATAGTGAAGAAGCAAATGAGGATATGGGAATCCCGTCGAAGGCGAATCGGGAGCCATTTCAACTCCCTGTGATACTCCGAGACATGGTCTTGTTTTGGTTTAGAAGTCGCTCGAGTTTGTTCAGTTGCTCTTCGTTTGCGCTTAACCAGCAGACTTCAGCGTAATCGATCAGTATTAATATACATAGTTAGGTCATATGTTCTGTCACATGTACAATATGAAATAATTTAGACATGTTTATTATTTATGTAAACATTTATATAGCAAAATGAACTTAATAAAACATAGGTTCTTATGGTAATAAAGTTTATTCAAAATGACCCCCGCGATTTTGAATACAGGCCTTTATTCTGCGCGGCCAGTCGTCTATCGCAGCACGAACGAGGTCCATGTCAATATCGGCGGCTGCCTTAATCAAGGATGCCTTGAGTGACTACAAATCAGGATGAGGCTTTGAGCAGACCTTTTCCTCCAAGTGTTGCCATATCTTGTAATCTAACGGACTCAAATCTGGACTGGAGGAGGGCCATTCTTCGTGCCGGATGAAGTCGATTTCACGCGCCGCCAGCCAGTCTTGTGTGCTTTTCGCTCTATGAGCTGGCGCAGAATCTTGTTGGAATACCCAGTGCCTGTTATTAAACATGGTATGAGAAACAGGTTCCACAAGGTTCTTGAGGACTGTATTTTGATACACAACTGCATTCGTTTTTACGCCTTTCTCACAAAAATGTGTCAGTCAGTCCCATCAAGATCAGTTAAGCCCCAATAAGAGACTCCCAACCAAACCATGAGCGAGGATGGAAAATGACCTCGTTGGACACGCGGAATACGGTTGTTCGCTTCTTCACTGCTGTGTGCGTACACCTTATCATTTTGTTTGTTGTAGCTGTTCAGGCTTCTCAGCACCTAATGACATCGTAGGGGCCCATGAGCTACGAGGTAGCGTGACGATCAGGTGCCAAGAAGTGATGAACGTCGGCGATTCACCGAGCTGAAGTTATGTGGGGTAGATCTAACCTGGTCTGTGCTTCGGTCCCGTCAACCTCCTGTCTCTCTGCAAGGCCCGGGCGCACCCTAGGCTCTTCTTGGTAGACAGGTTCTTCAGCCAACCAGGTATGACTGGCGGGCCAGCGTGGTGAGCAGTGTCCAACACAGGTTATGTTTCTACTGGTAAATACAAATCGGGCACGAAAATCCGAACTTTATCTGGTTCGAGAGACAACGGCACACTCAGCTATATTAACAATCCTGAGGGAATCCCGAATACATTCCAGATGCCCTGCGATTTAATTTCAACACCCTAATCAAAACGCGTTTACATTGCGAGGGCTTTCGTCCGTCAGTTGTCAAAACTGCCAGATTGACAGCTAACGTCAAATTAAAAATGACCGTTCAGAAACCATCGATCGAATATCGATTTGGAATCGAACAATCACCCGCCCGGACAGGCACCCACCTATCCCCTAAACTACGGGCAGCCGAGACAACGTTGCTACCGCTCGTCTTAGAACCGAGCCTCCTACTAGAACCTCTGCAGACCGGGGGGTCCCGTCCTTGCCAGGGAACAAGTTAACAATGCGCCCCCTGCGCCAACGTAGTGGCGGTAGGTTAGCATCCTTAACCAGAACGAGGTCACCAACACTAGGGGGGCTAGTTTTGTCAGTCCACTTAAGGCGCTGTTGTAAGATATGCAGATACTCGAGCGACCAACGCTTCCAGAAATTCTGAGTAAACTGCTGCAACATCTGATACCTTGACAACCGACACAATTTCACTCCCTCGAAGAGGTGCTCGGGCAACGCGTTAAGTGGCTGTCCTATCAAGAAATGGCCTGGGGTCAGAGCCTCCAGGTCATTTGGATCCGAGCTGAGCGGACACAACGGTCGCGAATTGAGAACGGCCTCGATCTTACAAAACAATGTCGCGAGCTCCTAAAAAGTCAGCGCGGTCTGACCTACTATACGCCCTAAGTGCGTCTTAGCTGACTTAACTACGGCCTCAAAAATCCCACCCCAGTGGGGGCAAATCGGTGGGCTGAAGGTCGAAGGTCCCCGACGGGAGAGGGCCGTTCCAATATCCACTTTATTTACATTCAAAAAGTTGACTATCTCTCGTAAGTATCGTTCCGCACCTATGTAGTTAGTGCCGTTATCAGAGCGGATCAAAGTTGGAAGTCCCCTTCGAGAAACAAACCTATCCAAACAAGCAATGAAAGCCTCTGTCGAGAGATCAGCAACGAGCTCGAGATGTACCGCCTTGGTGGATAAACAAATAAACACACATAGGTACGCCTTGTATTGCTTAGCGGTACGCAATCGTGAACTCTTAGAATAGAAAAGAATAGAATAGAATAGGCATTTATTCGCTGTATCAGCACAAACACAAGAATATAAAAGTATTACATGGAATGAAGTAGGTACTATTTAAAAATAAAATAAAATTCAGCAATAAAACTACCCACTATTAGTACCCATAAACATTTGTGAGGGGTTTCGCTGCTATGTGCACATGCTGCGACAGCAAAAGGGTTCAGACTCAGCATAATGTCACAGGAAATCCTGTGACTCTGGTTTTCAGTCTGGGGCCCAGAAGATATAATATGATTTAAAATATTAATTTGTCCAGGTGGCAAGTGTAATAAATAAAATAAACTAAACTTAATATTGGTGGGACGTGTGAGAATAACCTAGGCTAAGTACCTATTCTCAGAATAAATAAAAATTAAAAACAAATGAAATGTGCGGAATTAAGTTGTGAAAGAGAATTGTAAATTGCATGGTTGTTGCATGCAAATGTTTGGTGTGTTGAATTGTATTGTAAGTAATAATGTCAAATCATAGATACATAAGAAAATATAAAATTATAATTTTTTTATTAAATCACTACATATACACATTAAGGATTTGAATAAATCTTAAGAATAAAATAAAATAAGCTGGAAAACGCGGCACGCAGCACTACGTCCGCGGTCGTGGCATCATCAGGTACTCTGCTTTTGTTGCTCCAATAACTGTGCTCGAATTCGTCTTTTGAATATTGTTTTTGTTTTGAGCTCTCTCAGCGGAGGGGGTATGTTATTCCAGCATTTTGTGGCAAGGTACCTGAAGCCGCCACGAAACGCCGCAGTTCCGTGGCGAGGAACCGATAGAACGCAGGTATTATTTCTGTTTGTGTGGTGGCGCGAACACCTCCAGGTCAGTTTTTCAAATAAGTATTCAGGTTTACCTGTTTTAATAACACCAAACAAAAGTGTTGAAAAATATAAATCTTGTCTCGCCCTTAATTTCAGCATATCGGCACTATAGAAATATGGTGTGACATGCGTGCGCGGAGGAATCTTGAAGCAATACCGAGCACAGGCGTTTTGTACCCTTTGTATCAACTTCTCTGTTCGTTTGTATACACATGGGCCGTAAACCAACAAGCCATAGTCTATTTTAGAGAGCACCAGAGATTCACAAAGCCTGACACGCATATCAACACTTAGAAATATTCTAACCTTGTACAAAACTTTGAGCCGATAAAAGCAGGCTTTTACGACTTCTACAACATGTTTTTCAAAGCGTAATTCACTGTCCATTAGTATGCCAAGGTTTCGGGCCTCACTGACTCGTTCCAGGCGAACACCTGAGATTGAAATTTCGGGATCATAGTCAATTATGGATTTTACTTGTGTTTTTGAGCCAATAATTAAGTACTTTGACTTCGATGGGTTTAAAACTAATGCATTTTTGGCAGACCAGAGGGACACCTTAGCGAGATCCTCATTTATATTTCTGACGGCCTCTTCGATGTTATCTTTATTGGAATCTATATACAACTGAAGATCATCAGCATATAAATGGCACTTACTGTGCTTAATGCAACCTATTATATCTGCACTGTACAAAATAAATAGTATAGGTCCCAGAATGGACCCCTGAGGGACGCCTCTTCCAGAGAGTATGCAATCAGATGAGATACTAGATCCATCCTTTCCACTAATAACAACTTGTTGGTAACGATAGACAAGATAGCTCTCAATCCACTTGATAGACTCAATCGAAAGCCATAGTAATTTAGTTTAGACAGCAACATATTTACATTTAAACAGTCGAAAGCTCGAGAAAAGTCCAGTAATACCAGTATAGTACCAAAACCCTTGTCCTGGGAAGCTAGGATATTATCCACGACATCTAGTAAGGCAGTGGTTGTGCTGCGTTCTTTTCTAAACCCTGACTGCAACTTAGGCAATATCCCATTTTTTTCCAGGAATGAAGTGATCTGGTTACATATAATCCTTTCCAAAACTTTGGGTAAGTATGGTAGTATACTTATCGGTCTAAGATCAGTCACATTTTTCGGGTCATTATTTTTAGGAATTGGCCGAATAGTCGATTTTTTCCAGAGCCCTGGGAAGGTAAAAGTGGTGATTGACCGATTCACAATAGCTGTAATGATCCTAAGAGTTGTAGGTAGTGTAAATAGAACCATACTTCTAGTTATTCCATCACTACCGCGGGCTTCTGATGGGATGTTTAAAATAATTTTTCCCACTTCGCTCTCATTGACCGGGTGCATCTGAAAAGTCGCGTTACCATACCTGTGATGCTCGAAGTAACTAAGATTAGATATCGTAACACCATTGTCTCCAGGCACATTGAGGAAGTGGGTGATCATCTCATTTGGATCGTTCAGATGCTCTGGCAATTCGTTGTACTTCTTGGGAAGGACTGTATTCTTAAGAGTTTGCCATAGCTTCTTAGGATTTCCGATATTATTATTAATATTATGTTCGAAAAATGCCTTCTTTTCTGAGTAAAGACTGACAGCAACAGGGTGTTTCAAAGATTTATACTGGTCTCTGTCAACCGGAAGTCGAGATTGCTTATATTTATCGTGTGCCCTATCACGAAGTTGCATCATGTACTTAACATTACTGGTTAACCACGGTTTTGACACTTCCCTGACTATCGTTTTACGCTCTGGTGCATGCTTATCATAAAGTGCTAGCAAGTACTCATTGAAGGTCGACACCATAAGGTCCACATTGTCACAGTGTAGAATCACGTCCCAGTTATTATTTTGCAGGTCATTGTCGAATGTTACCATGTTAATGTTTTTAAATGGTCTATACATGACAGTGCGAACAGGAGGTTTATCTTTCTTAATTTTAACTTTTGCGGTTATAATTGCGTGATGCCCGAGATCAGGAATGTGATCAACTGATATTGAAGTAAGAGTTACGTCCGTACAGACTAAGTCAATTAGGGTAGCGCTATGGTCAGTAAAATGGGTCGGTTTATCGACAATATTTACCAGTTTGGAGTACGCTAGGAATTGTTGCCTGTTGTTTGTATCAAGAAAACATATTGTTGCCTGTATCAAGAAAATCTATGTTAAAATCGCCTAATCGCCTATCAAAATGGGAAAAACTAGATAAAGAATCGGTAAGTGCATCAAAGAAAGTATTAACATTCATCCACGGTGGTCGATAGGCGGTTTCAATAATAATTTTAATACCGTTTACATTCATAGATAGCCACATCTGTTCGACAACAACGGTGGATTCTGGATGGGAGTGTAGTCTCGCCTTTATACCTATCTTCACATAAAATCCCACCCCACCACTCCGCGTGTGACGCTGCGCGGGCGCGCGATATGTCGCAGTCTATAGCCGGGGATGTCGGGGGCGTAACCTACGTCGTCCTGGCGCAACCATGTCTCATTGATGGCCAATAGGTCCGGAGCTCGCTGCTCCACCGCAACTATGAGCTCATCGTGTCCAGTACCTAAAGAACCCGCGTTCCAGAAACCAACTTTTAGGAACTTTGTATTATAAGATTTTGAGAAAATAATAGTGTAATAAAGCAGAAGTGTGTGTGTTTTGTTGAAAATCATGTAGTGATTTGTTATGAGTATCATTATTGTATAGGTGTATTATCTGATAATAGCAGTTAATTAAATAATATTTACGCGAACATGATAAATAGTGATTGTGAGCAACCTGTGGGACTATAGCAATCATCGTGCGTAATCTGAACCCATCCACAGCCCCGCGGGCACACACAGCAACGGAACCCTCACACGTAAATGACTTCGTTTCAAAATTGTTTAAAACATTTAAAAACTTATTTACCAAGAAAAAACATTGTAGACAGTTTATACAACACAAAAATAAACAAATTATAAGCAGTGACGAACACAGTGAAAATTGGTAATGCGAGCGATTCAAATATTCAATCTCTGCGCAAACACTGGCACTACCCAAAAACACGGACTAAGTCAGCCTCAACACGCAGATGGTATTTGGTGGACAAGTTCTCTCGTCTGGCAAATATGCGACCGTCCGTGGTCCAAACGTAACGCCATTTCGCCGCGAACCCCATGTTGCGGGCCTTGGCAAATAAGACACGGTTTTTCTTGGTCAGACGCTCATTAATAAAAACCTTCTGTGGCACGTGCGGTGGAAGGCCCAGGCCTTCAGTGGTAGCTCCTCGGCGAACCCTCGCGTTCTTCAGGAACTCGTCGCGCAGCACCCGACGCGCCAAGCTGACCACGATGATTCGTGGGCGGCGGCGCGCCTTGTTGCCGCTGCCGCCGCCGTCATTCACCTGCTGGTCGCGCGGGCCCACGCGCGTGGCCCTTAATACGTCTCGCTCGTCCAGCGACACGCCGAGCTTCACCGCGACCGCGGCTACGAGATGCAGCACCGAGTCGCCCTCGTACTCCGGAATCCCCGATACCTCCACGTCGTTGAGGAGTGAGCTCTGCTCCTGCTCGTTCACTTCGGCCCGCAGCTGGACCACTTCTTTCTCCAGCTCGGCGTCAGGTGAGCCCCCACTCCTTTTTGCCTCTGCAACCTCAAGCCTTAATGCCTGATTTTCTAGCTCGAGGGCATCTAGCCTGGCCTTCACGACATCGGCTGAATCTCCCAGCTCCTTAATTTTAGCTTGAAATGCGTCCGTAGCTTTGGAGAATTCAAGCTGCAACCTGGCGGTAAACGCGTTCATTTCCTTTTTAAGGTCATCACTAATTATTGCAAGCTTCGCATCGAGCTTCGTGTCCAGTATTTCGGCCCACCTGTCCAATATTTCGGTCCAGTATTTCGGTCCACCTACCCAATGTGAACCCGGTAACTACAGACATATTTATAAAAGGACAGAGATTGGACCTTGTGCAGTCGACTGTCTTTTTGGGCATTACTTTAGACGCCAAACTACAATGGGATCCTCATATAAATAAATTGTCGAACAGACTGAGTTCGGCAGCGTTCGCAGTTAAAAAAATTAGAGCTCTTACCGACGTAGACACCGCTAGACTAGTCTACTTTAGTTACTTTCATAGTCTAATGAATGACCTATGGTATTTTATTGTGGGGTCACGCTGCGAATGCTAATAGTATATTTATTCTGCAGAAACGGGCTGTTCGTGCAATTTATAGATTAGGGCCTAGAGTGTCACTGAGGGAAAAGTTTAAAGAAATCAATATTCTGACATTTGTGTCTCAATATATCTATGACAATCTTGTGTATGTAAAAAGAAATATAACTGATTTTCAGAAGTACAGTGATATACACAATTTTAATACTAGAAATAAAGACAAGTTGGTTGCTTATGTAAGCCGACTACATAAAATTAGTAATTCTTTTAAAGGCAATTGTATACGCTATTACAATAAGGTCCCTACTGATATTAAAAACTTACCTTTAGACAAGTTTAAAATAATAATAAAACAGAAATTGTATAAAAAAGGTGACTATAGGATATCTGATTACTTAGAGGACAGATGTCCATGGGAATAGATTGTTTGAGTAACAGGCTGTTTCGATATATAATTAGCATTCATTTTGTAATTTGACAATATTTTATTTAAAAAAGGAAACGCAAAAGATGCGACGACTGTGGAGTTTCTTCGGTGAGCTCTTCTCCACAGATTCCGCCATTGTGTTAGTGAACTCACCCAAAAAAATGTAATGACGGATCTAAGTGATGTAACAACATCCTATGGAAATAAATGATTTTTGATTTGATTTGATTTGTCAAGAGATGAATCAAGCGTACGAAGATTGTTCTGCTCCGGAGTTTTATACGCTGGCGCCACCGCGAGGCTGATATCGGCAGCAGTGTCATCCAGTGACATGTTCGTCTGGTCAAGAGACGATTCGTAGTGGCGAGTGATAATAGTATCATCCATAGTATATCTCGCGTGCCCCTTGTCCTGGTGACGTTCTGACACTGAGCTGCAGGACATTGCCAAGTTTTACGCAACGTCTGCATGTTTGCCATAAATTGGGCGGATGTAATATTAACTCTTCACCATAAACGGTCCTGCAAAATCCGTACCAACACCTGAAAACGGTCTGACCTCATTCACACGATTAGAGGGCAAGTCCCCCATGAGAGGTTGCATCGTGGCAGCCTTAAGTCGATAACAAGGCATGCACCGAAACACGATGTTCCGTATGGCACGGCGGGCAGATAAGATCCAAAACTCCCGCTGGAGCGTGGCCAACAACGCGTTACAGCCGGCATGCGCGTTTTTAATATGACGATCAGTCACCAGCAATTCAACTAACTGTCCCCCCTTGGGGAGCAGAAGTGGGTGACGAGCCGAATACGACAGATTCGCATTGCGCAATCTTCCTCCTACCCGAAGTAACCCGGTCGAATCAACAAAGGGGTTGCGACGCGCGACGGCTCCCTTCAATTTCAAACGTCCACTTCGTATAATCTCCAATTCTGCCCCAAACTTCGAGGACTGTACCAACCGGACCAAATTCAACAGCGACTCGTTTCGCTCTGCCGGAGTCAGAATAGGGTTCAACGTTCGCTGATCGCGAGGAGTACGACAGTTTCGAGCGAATCTCCTAATCCAAGTGGACACGTTTATCAACTTGTCAAGTGAGCTATACCGGTCCAGCAGAAACCCGGCGTCAGGGTCCTCAGCCTTCTGGGTAACATGCACGGCCGCTCTGGGGCCATGATCCAAAGATACTACTACATGGCTGTGGGGCCAGTCCGATTCTCTCTTGGCAAGCCAGGGTGGTCCCCACCACAAATGGTGTCTAACGAGTTCAGGAGCCTGACATCCCCTGGATGCACAATCAGACGGGTTCAATTCTCCTGGTACATGTCTCCAGGTCAGTGGGACCTCAGACGACACAATCTGGGAGACACGGTTCGCAACAAAAACCTCTAAGTTATGGACCGAAGCCTTCAGCCAGCACAAAACAATCTGGCTGTCCGTCCAAGCGTACACCGTATCTTCCAAAACCACTGACTGTGTGATTCAAAAGTTTGGTCAAAAGAGCAGCCCCGGACAGTTCCAGTTTTGGAATCGTCATCCTTGTCCGAATAGGCGCTACCTTGCTTTTTGCCAAAACCAAACGCACGTCGACCTCCCCGGTGGAGGTGACGGTTCGCAAATAAACCGCTGCCGCAAACCCTCGTTCAGAGGCATCACAAAACCCGTGAAGGGTTGCCCTGTAATCCCCAGCAGGGACCAATTTCCTCGGCAGCGATACATTATTTATGTCCGATAGCGAGGTGAACATTCGCGTCCAATCAGTCAACAAATCACCTGAGAGGTGGGTGTCCCAGGTCAACTGAGCCGCCCATAGCCTTTGCATAAAACATTTGAGAGCAAAGGTGACTGAAGAAATCCATCCATTCGGGTCGAACGTTCTCGCAATCGTTGACAGTACTGACCGCTTCGTCCAGGCCTTCGGTGTTTCTAAAACCACCCGATAGGTAAACTCATCATGGACGGGCCGGTACTGAATTCCAAGCACTGACAACATGTTAGGGTTGTCAGGATTCTCAAAAACGTGCGGGTCTTGTTGAAACTCATCTGGGAGACCAGCCATCAACTCAGGGGAGTTGGACATCCACTTGCGTAGTTCATAGCCGCCTCGTTCCAGCAATTGAATGAGCTCGTCACGTCGTTCGAGGTAGGTGCTGACCCATCAAAAACAACTCGAATCTTGCCGGTAGGGGTTCGCAGGACGGCATGGTGTGGAAGGAAACAATGATCCTCAGATCTCCAGTCCACACCCGATACCGACATGTGTCCTAACGACTCATACTCCCTCATGAAATCGACGTATTTTTGTTTAAATACGGCGTCCCTTGACATCCTACGCTCCATCGACATCAATCTCGTCTCAGCCATCTTCCTAGATTCTCCTAGTGGCGGTCGATCGGCCCTGAAAGGCAGTCGAGTTACAAAACGACCAGAACGAAGGCGACCAGTACTATTCTGGTAAAACAACTCGCACTCTTCTTCGTCTGCGTCGACTCGACGAACGGTGGGAGGTTCCTCTATCTCCCAGAAACGTTGGATAGCGTCTGACAACGCTGAGCCAATAAGTATGCCATCTGACTCGGCAGGCCTAACCATTGGCAATGCCGGACCCATGATCACGTGACCAAACTTAGTATAGACCACAGCAATCAACCCGTCCGGCTGAAGAACTCGCCGATCCGACAACAGAAACCTACCCAGAACGTCTGCTCCCAGTAGCAGGTCGACCGGGGCTGGAGTGTCAAAATTGGGATCCGCCAACTTGAGTCCTGATGTCAGGAATCGAACGGCCGGATTCAACTTCACCAAGGGGTGTCTGCCCATGACATGCGTCATTACTAAAGCTTGCACGGATGTTTTTGTCAAAATGTCATAACGTGGAGAGAACGTGATCACCGATTGACCAACTACATTCGTAACCGTAACATTCCCCACGCCCCGTATTGATTTATTATACCTATTTACCTTGAGGCCCAACCATTTTGCTAAATCATTCGATACAATGCAGCCCTGAGCTCCAGAATCTAATAGGGCGCGAACGTATGTTGGGTTGCCCGCCAAATCCCAAACAAGCACAGAGGCGATCGGTAACACCACCGTCTCCGGTTGGGGGGCAACAAATTGTTGGGCCGCAAATTCCTAGCGAGGGCCCCCGGGGCCCCACTCTGCCTGTAACCGATCAGGTATGCAGCTATACGCCAGAGGGTCCCATTGTACAAATGGCCCACGCGCCGGTTCCATTGCCACCCTACGACGCCCCGTAAAGGGGGGTGGGCGTGAATTCAACCGTGGCCGCTCCATGAGCGGGGGGGACATCACATGTGACCGACGAGGACGAGGCGACGAGCGGGGCGACAACTGAGGCGGCGTCCGAACCGCACCCGCATAGCTCGAAGGTGTCCCATGCCACCCGCCCGTTACGGCCTGCAAAACACACCCAATGTCCCGCTGAGTCGGATGCTGAGTCGCAACCGAAAACTCAGGGCCCCCCATGTAATGACCCTGAGTGCGGCCCTGCACCCTAATACTGCCCTGTGCACGTGGGGACGTTGGCCCCTGAGTTGCGCTCCGAGTCGCAAACGAATTCTCAGGGCCCCTTGCCGTGTCACCCTGGGTACGGCCCTGTGGTGGCTGTTGGCCGGACCGGTTCATGCACAACAGATTGTTGTGGGCCCCACCACAATATCCGCACATTTGTGTGCGCGTGCAGTCCCTAGCCATGTGTGGCCCGAGGCACAGGAAACACCAGCTCCGCTGCTTGGCCATCTGGCGCCGTCCCTGAACCCTAAGTTCCCCGAACTTATTGCAATTGGCCACAGCATGGCCAATCTGCCTACAACATGGGCAGGTCTCACCATGTGGGGTCAATGCACTCACAGTCCCATATGACTGCCGGTTGGTGCGGTCCTTCCTCGTCGGAGGGCCCCTACTCACAGCGCTCCCGGCAGCTCTCTGTGGCTCCGAAGGATGGGTGACCGTCAACCCCAAATTCTCTGCCCGTCGAGCCTCCTCTTCCAAAAATCCGACCAAGTCGGAGAAGGCAGGCAGGTCCTCGGCCGACCTCCCGTGAGACTGTTCGAAACGAGTCTGCACGTCAGCGGGTAGGCGGGAAAGTACAATGTACAACAGTAAGTACGACCATTCACCAACCGGAAGTCCAAGATTCTCTAGAGCCTTGGTGACGGACAACAATGGGTTCAAAACCTCCGTCTGTATGGCCCCGACCTTGTTCACAACCGGGATGCTAAACAAACGGTTCAGTTGGGCATCGGCCAACCTCCGTTTGTTGTGGTAACGTCTGACCAACAATTGTCTGGCCGTCTCATAGTTACCCTCCGTAACTGTCAAATGAGCGACCAGCTCCCTAGGCTCACCCCTCAATGCTGCTACCAGCTGAGCCATCTTGACAGACTTGGCAATGTCCGATCGCATGTGCACCAAACTGTCGAACAGATTGATGAAGCTCATCCATTCACCGGACACGCCGTCAAAGGTAGGCATAGTTATGGCAGGTAACCTGGACCCCGATCCCTGATGCGGCAGAGGTGCTTCAATGTCACCATCATGGCTGGACTCGCGCTGTCTACGTATGTCCGCAGCCTTCTGCGTGATAGCAGCTGCCATCTCCATACATTGGTCGACATCCCCTATCAACCGTGACAGCCTGTCAGGTGCACAACCATCAACTGATTCCGCCTGCGCGGACAATTCGAGCACCCTATTGTAACGTTCCTTAACGTCCATAGACCGCTCCAATGCCACATCATGCCTATCTAAACGGTCTATCAGACCGTGTGCGGAGGAAAACCATCTGAGTTCCTTGAAACACCCTTCTGGATTTCAGATAACGACATGATCGGAACGATACTTACTCACAATTTGCAGTAACTCAATTTTATTGGACCCTCCAGTTTATAACCCAAACGAGGGAATCCTAAACTATAACTTAAACAATGTTGTTTTCCTTAAACAATAGGAACCGAGTTTTATATCTATATAAATTCTGTAAATAACAATTTAGTTTCCCTTTATCATTATAACACACACAGATAGTAAATATTAGTTCAAGTTATAAATTGCTATAAACTGAAAACAATGTAATAGCCTGCTATCAATAGATGTAACTACCTATGTTAACCAAAACATTCATTCAATAGCATTACTAGACCACTAATAGATTGACTAACTGGTAATTCAATGCAAATTTCAATTCAATATCTGTCTGTCTACTACCAGCAATAGACTTATAGCTTACAATACTACCAATCTATGTGGATATAGGAACAACCAAGTTACCTAACCGCCTATACCTACAGATTGATAGTCCCAAATCGTGCCTTCCTGGAGCCCTTGACGGCTGCAAATCTCAGGAAGCCACGCTCTAGCTACCAAAATGTTCAGGCTTCTCAGCACCTAATGACCTCGTAGGGACCCATGAGCTACGAGGTAGCGTGACGATCAGGTGCCAAGAAGTGATGAACGTCGGCGATTCACCGAGCTGAAGTTATGTGGGGTAGATCTAACCTGGTCTGTGCTTCGGTCCCGTCAACCTCCTGTCTATCTGCAAGGCCCAGGCGCACCCTAGGCTCTTCTTGGTAGACAGGTTCTTCAGCCAACCAGGTATGACTGGCGGGCCAGCGTGGTGAGCACAGTGTCCAACACAGGTTATGTTTCTACTGGTAAATACAAATCGGGCACGAAAATCCGAACTTTATCTGGTTCGAGAGACAACGGCACACTCAGCTATATTAACAATCCTGAGGGAATCCCGAATACATTCCAGATGCCCTGCGATTTAATTTCAACACCCTAATCAAAACGCGTTTACATTGCGAGGGCTTTCGTCCGTCAGTTGTCAAAACTGCCAGATTGACAGCTAACGTCAAATTAAAAATGACCGTTCAGAAACCATCGATCGAATATCGATTTGGAATCGAACAGTAGCTCTCTTCCACGGTGAAAATATTTTCATCCGAAAAAAGAATTTCCCGATGCTTTTTTCCCGCGTACCGCTTCAACAAAGCGCAGCATCTCTTCAGTCTCAGGTCCATTAAACGAGCGTCCAAACGATGTCCTGTTTTTCTTCGATATGCCCTAAGCCCTAAGTCTTCATTTAACACCCTTTTCACCGTGGTCCTGCTTAACCCCATCTGAAGGGCCAACAGTTTCTGCTTACGTATGGGATTTCTTTGAATTCGCGCCTTCACAGCTTTTATCACTGCTGGAGTCCTAACAGAGCGAGGGCGCCACTTCTTGACCACTTCTTGACCTGTCATCTACACTAGTCTTCATTGTATCGTTTTATGGTACGATAAACGAATCTTTTGGTTAAATTCAAATTTTTCAGTAAGTCGAAAATCTGAATTGGCGCGTAACCGCAACGATGCAACGCAATAACTGCGACACGGTCTTCTTTAAGTGTCCACTCCATATTTAAAAATGAGGAAAATTCTAAAAAGTACACATTTTTATTTTCATGAAAAATTCGAAATTCGAATTCAATAAACTTTTTTGTGGCCAACGTTCTAAATTCAAAAGTTTTTGTTGTGTGACAGAACTTATGACCTGACTGTGTATATTACTTATTTTATCTACACACGTGTCATAAACCCTCTTTCCTGCGTACAAAAACCGCACGTAACGATCAGCATATTGTTAAACTTCTTGGTAATTATCTGAAAAATTACACATTATGACCATAATGTGTAACCTTCGGCTCGCGTTTCATAAACCCATTCTCGAGTATTAATGCCCTCCATTATGTAGCAGTCACATAAACTACTAATATTATTATGTTTTAGTTTTGTAAATAATTAGATACACACATATAGTTTTATTGCGCACTAGAGCTGTCCTGTTGATGCACAACTTTTCCTGTCCTGTCTAGGTTTGTTGATAGAAATTACTCTTTAAAGATAAGCTCGCCTTTGCTCATAAAATGTTTAGTTATCTTATCAATATGATTTCTGTGTAATAAAGAATATAAATAAATAATACATAGCAGCATTGTATTTTTAGATATAAATTTATTGGCGTATATTAAAAGACAGTATTATTAAATTAATCCCCCGCCCGAGCCAATAACCACAACCTTTTGTAGTTCGTAGCAACGATGTTCACATTGGAGGGCCTTTCGACACGATGATCACGGATGACGGCACCAAACCTGGTAACAATATATTAAATACATATTGCTCATTAATGTCCGCACCAAGGGGCTCAGGCAACTACTCAGTATTGAGTAAGATTGAGCTATACTCCACTAGGCTGGCGCAGTGCGGGTAGATGGAGGGGTGTCAGGCTAGTGGCCAACTCAACTAAATTTAAATCGATTTAGCATCTGTCAAAATGTTTTAAATATGGGCTAGTATTCAATCGCACATCAAAAATACTGATTTGCACAGCAAAAAAGGATCAGCAAAAACACTTTTTATGTTTTAAATATTTTATGTGTTCTCAAGTTTGTTGGAAGTATCTTTTATTGTTCTTGCATGTTCAACCTAACACGAAGGATAAAGGGGGCTTCGCTTCGCTCACCCCCTTTACCCTTCACCTAAGCTACCGCAGCATAATAAGCATATTAAGCGTGCGCTGCAGACGAAACTCGCTCGACGGATGGGAACTTTAATAAAGCGGATTTTCCCAAGCTATATTTTTCGATTGAAACTATAGACTGGAATCAAATATACAGCCTAGACTTAGAATCGAGTTTGAATTATTTTTATGAAAAGCTTTATACAATATTTGATGATTGCATTCCCCAAAAAAAGCGAGATGGAGCAAGCCTAAGGTACAGTTATCCCGAGTGGTAAACCATCGAATTAATTCGGGATATAAGGGGTATAAGGCACGGTTACATAAAAAGTTTAAATCTAGTCGGTCAAGAGAGGATTATGATCGCTTTTCTCAATGTAGGGCAAGAGTTAAAAGTATGATTAAGATTAACCTAAACCAGTATCAAAGAAAGGTAGAATTTAACGTACTAAAGGATCCAAAATCTTTCTGGAACTTTGTTAACCCTAAACAAGGCACACGTAACGCGCAAACTATTTTGAAACATGGAGAAGTTCTAACCGGGGAACAGTGCGCAAAAGAGTATGCCGAATATTTTTCCCTGTATATAGCACAAATTCAGCGGTTTTAGATGTGGACGCAGCAGTAGCAGAAGCTGTCGACGAGACTGGGGCAGCGAGGGTACATCTGGATAGACTGACTGTGGGAGAAATTAAGCGCGCATTGCAAGAACTCAAACCAAAGAAATCAGCAGGACCAGACGGCATCCCGCCTTACATCATGAGGGATTGTCGATTAGTATTAGCTAAGCCTCTACTTCACATATACAATCTGAGTTTAAGCGAAGCGGTATTCCCAGCCAGATGGAAGACAACACAAGTGGTGCCTATCCATAAGGGACGAGCGGGACCGAATGTAGAGGAGTACAGACCTGTAGCTGCGCTATAAACTCCAGCAAAAGTATTACAAGCAGCTATCCACCAATCACTATTTGCACAGGTCAGCCAGCAGTTGTCTGAGGCTCAACATGGGTTCCGCCCGAAGAGAAGTACCACCAGCAACCTTCTTAGCTACATGACGGAAATAGTTCCAGCAGTAGATAGTGGATTGCAAGTTGATGCGGCGTACTTTGATGACAAAAAGGCTTTCGATTTGGTCGACAACGACGTTTTATTGAGGAAGCTTGCTGGCTTTGGTTTTACTCCTCACCTACTTACGATTTTTTGGTAATTTTATGAGTGGAAGGCAGCAATATGTAGAATACAATGGATATAAGTCTGAACCTTAATTTACGAGATCCAAGTAAGCCAAGGGAGTAATCTGGGTCCGCTACAATTCATTTTAATTATTAATGATCTACCTAAAGTGGTACAGAACTCCAAATGTTTGTTGTTTGCAGACTACCTTAAGCTGTCACTTCCAATAAATAATTTGAAGGATGCTGGAAAACTGCAAGACGACATTAATATAGTAGTGGCCTGGAGTGCATAAAATCGGCTGCATTTCAACAACTCAAAGTGTGTCACTTTTACTCGGTCGCGCACTCCCATGGTGAACAACTTCTAAGTCAACCAGACCCCAATGGAAAGAGTCAGCGAAGTTAAAGATCTAGGAGTCATGCTTAGGGCTGATTTGACATTTAAAGATCATATAATTAAAAGCTGTAAAAAGCGTACAGGAACTTAGGTTTTATACTAAGACGGGTACAACATTTTGAAAACATCAAAGCGATTAGAGTTTTATATAACGCGTTGGTGAGAAGCCATTTTGAATGCGGTAATTTGGGCTCCATATGAAAATAAATATATTGATATGTTAATATGATAGCGGAGGAGATTGACATGTGCTCCTGCGCTCTGACTCAATTTACATTACATAAAGCATTATAAGTTATAGATTGTGATGTTTACATTAGTTATTTATTCAATCCAGTTGAATGAATTATGTAACATACTTATAATTTCTAATTATAATGTTATTCACTTTTCATAACTGCACTATCGAATTGGGTTTCTCACCTGTAATGATCTGTGTGTAGATAAATAAATAAATAAAAAAAAATAAAAAAATATTGCCCTGATATTTTCTGTGCAAATCAGTATATTTGACGTGAAGCTTAATATTTCCCTCAAAAATGCACGCTAAACTGATTTTACTAAATACCGTCCAATTAGACCTAAACTCTAAATTAAAAACCGAGTCTACGGAATGACAGTTGCTACTGTCAGATAAAGCCAATAAGAATCTTCAAAGAGCTGAAAGGAAACTTAATTAACTTAAACTTAAGGAAAATAAACAGCACATAAAAGTTAATTAAATAATTAACTTTTGGAATGGAATTTGGAATAACATGGAATAAATATTTCATGTCTGATGACGACATTTCTAATTCAAACTCTGATTCTGATATATTTATCATAAATGTATCAGCGACACTGTCTACTATGTGGTCGAGTTGGCACATTTTATCCTCAACTTTAACTATATGGTTGACGCAGTCATTCCATCTTTAGGGTATTACTTCTTTTAAACCTTCTTTGAACTGGCTCTGGACTTAAGTCATTTTAAAGTTTATTTTATTCCTGGCGACGTAACCCTTCACTTGAGCCCAAACTAACTCAATTGGATTGAGCTCGCAGTGATAGGGGGACAGAGGCAGGATAGTGATACCAAATTGTGAAGCCAACTCTGCCACAGCATAGCGTTCAAACATTGATTTGTTACATTTAACTATGTACCATGGGTTCATATGATTTTTTTTTTCTCTTTCAACTACTCTTGGATGCTATGCTTCCGCCGGGATATTGTCGGGATTTTCTCTAGTTTATGAGAGTGATATGGTGCGTTGTCTATGACCAAGACAGAGTTCCGCTGTAGTTTGGCAAAATATTTTTCAGTCACTGTTCAAATGATTGGCGTTCATCTCTTTGTGGTAGACTTCGGATTTTTTTTCCCATGTTCGTTCCACACTTTTCCGATACGGAACAGGCCATGCACTTTCGTCCATACAAACAAAGTTTATACCATAGACATAAATCGATTTAATTTAAAATATTGGGCAATCCTTACTTAAGGTGAGTGAATAATAATATGAGTCAACAAGAAGTAAATTTAAGACTTAATAAAATACACAATCGGAAATAAAGTCGATTGTGTCACTTCACAATTTATAGACGACAATGTCATTCTGTGGACTCGATTTTTAATATAGCGTTTAGATGATGCGAGCTGTATAGGTATAGTTAATTTACCCAGCAGCTCCAAGGGTTTCTCGAAGTCGTCACTGGTGAAGATCTTCTTGGGGAAGGTGGTCATCAGCTTGAAGGTGTTGTCTCCCGCGAACTCCGTCGCCTGCATCTGCAGGTACACCCGCACCGCCGCTAATTGCTCCTGCGACCGGGTACAACGTTTTGAAATATCTGGGTGCTAATTTTCGTGATTACATGGCGTACGGGCTAAACTCAGCAAGAGAAAAGTTCGATATCTTCTATCCGTCACGATCAGTGGAGTGGAATAGCCACAAACTCGTTCCGTCCGGCGAAAGGGATATTCGGATTCTGACTGCTGACTGCCAACCTCAACCCAACGTACTGGAGAGCCTCTTAAATAAGAAGGGAGCAGGTTTCCGTACAGATTGACATATAAGAGGCTCTGTGTAATTCTGAAGGCGTCGAAAATAACTAATAAAGTAACAGCTGGAAACCTTAGTTCTTGGCCGATTGACATAAGTTCTATTTACTATATCTTTAGCTTAACCGTGTGTGTTGTTGTTTAGTTGTACGCCTTTGGGATCGGTTAATTGAGGAGCTCGTTACGTAAGGATCGTAAGGATGCCAGAGAAAAGAGACTAGTATTATTGATAGGCAGATGGCCCTAGCCAATACGGTTATGAGCTGTAAGAGCATTTGTTCTTTCGACTATTTTGCCAGCTGTGTATGCACAGATATCGCAAGGTTTCTTGACGCCTGAGCGAGGCCAACATCTATCTCTCGCCTATGTATACATCTCTCTTGTTGCCATGCACCCCTACCCCCGCCAGGCAGCACACAGGCGCAAAGAAACTTGGCGTCAGGTTTACCTTAGCTCCGAAGGTCTGCGAGAGCGTGCGTCCGTCGGGCAGCCGCAGCTGGATGCGTGCCTGCTCGTACGCCACCTTGCCCGCGGCGGCCGGCAGCAGCGCCGGCGCAGGCGTGGGCGGTGGGGGCGCCGCCGCCGCTACACCCGCCGCCGCCGCCCTGAGAGGGAGCGAGCATGTTGACTATGGGTACTAGGGTAAATATTATAGGAACCTTACGACACCGACGTCTTGAACGTAAAGTCCTAGACTTGAGAGTTATTTCTCAACGCAACTTTCAACTTCCGTACCCAAAGGACCCTATTACTCAATATTGCAATATTGTGGGTTGGAACGAAACCCCTCGTATGCGAGGCCGACTGGCACCTGTCCGGTTTTTTTCACACAATATCATACTGAATCATCTAGAACATGGTAGCTGGACAAAAATATTTTATGATTTCTAATGGTTTATTTTAGTTTAGATTTTAGTTAATTATTGTTTCTATTAGGATTCGGGACATCCCGCGATTTTAGGGTAATAAAAAAATACTTATAAAACAATTCAACAAGTTTTGGAAATATGCAATAATAAATATATTGATTATTTACAATGCACAAAAACAACAAAATATACAAAATTACAACTACAACTTAAATTAAAGGGATTTTATAATACATTATAATATAAACCTATTTTAATTAAAAATCTATACAAAACTACCTTAAATCGATTAATTTACACAAAAAATACAAAACCTCAGATGAGTCAGTTTCTATATAATCCTGTTTATTTCTAATTAAATTACAAGTATTTGGCAAAATGGTCACGAAGGCGGTATAATTAAGTCGCGAACTTCAGGCATTAACTGTTCGGATTTTTTCTAGGAATCTGTCTGAGTTCTTTAAAGGGTTAGATGTCAAAAAAATGTGCATCAAGTCTGTATTCTTGGCAATACGTGACGTGTTGCGAGTATTATGCAGCCGTAAACGGCGTATGTCTTTGTTTGTCGCTTCTTGGGCTTCTTCGGAGTTCTGCCGAATCGGAAGTAACGAGTTCTTTATTACCTCAGTACTGTGCGTAAGGATCTTATGCTCAGTGGCAGGCATAAAGTACCACGAATACAGACTTAAGTAGAGTTTCCGTGTTACCACACAGATTTTTGAAATTTAACCAACTCGATGTCATATCCAGATGACAATGTTCGTAATATTATATTAAACTTTTTAATGAGATTAGCATCTAATCCTGAAATCTCTGCACTCAGATCCACATTATCACATAATCTACGCGCGGTGTTTCCATTGTTTCTATTTCCGAACCCTGGTGTTGGTTGGTTAGTTGGTCCACAATCAAAGCCTCCTTTTTAACAAATCTTGTATTACCTTTGAGCGCTGTTTGACACTTAACTTAGCGTCTTAACCTCTGGTTGTATTGATGTCAAGACGATACCTTATGTGCAACAGACACTCAAAACTGCGAATCCAGGCGTGCAGAGTGCACAAACCAAAACCAAAGTTCTCTTGTTTCCTGTTTTGTCTGCCCCTGATGCGTTTTTCGGTCTCTGACGATGCGGACGCCTTAGGGCTGGTCACATATACCTTGAATTCAGTGCCAGCACCATCTAACCAACTTTAATTGTTAGTTAAGAATCTTGATGACGTCCTGCTAAGGCCCATTTTTCCATTATCTTTTTGGAATATGAAGCGATTTTCTAGTGGATTTCTCGACGTGACTCTTCAGTGATATTTGAGAGGTCAAACCTCATTCGGTTTTCTTTATGATGTTTAACGTATTCATCGAAAAGGTGAATTTTCGAGACAATGAGGACATGTCCTGAAAAAAAAAATATGCAACGCGATTTAGCAATGAAATTTTATCTTAATACTTATAAGACTAAGGGTAATATCCAAATCATATTAAAAATAGCATGAATACACGTGGATACAAAAATATATGGTCATTCAAACTTAGAAAACGGTGAAAATTTACGATTTTTTAGAATACATTTCAGACAGTTAAGTTGAACACATAACAGATATTTAGGAGAGGTTTTTTTATGATAACTTAATCTAGATACCTTGAGGAATGAAATCCACAACAGCACAACACTTTCGGTTTTTCACAAAATAATAACTCATGAGACCATTTCGATCGTGTAGCAAAATTGAAAGTGACAAGTATTAATAAATATAAATTCTTTACGCTTACCATTTTAACTATAATTGAGATAGGATATTCGGCCATATTAGCCAAAACCTGAACGTAGGTAAAGATACATCCGATTCTATAATCAGAACAGTACATTTGTCGATCCCGAACTCGCAGGATTTTTCGATACAAAATTGCATTCCATAATAGCCAACACCTCAACATTAGTTAAATATGCATCCGGATATCGACTTCCGTACTTTGACACAAATAATTCTTGGAATGGTCCCTCTGGGTGGTTGATAATGACATGTGACCACGAATTCTTGGAAATCAAGAGTTGACTGAGCTAGCATGTTCTAGGAGATTCAGTGTGCGCCTGCTCGAAAATGACACTGTATATAATGCAAACCTTACCTAACCACTGGGCAGTTCTGGGTCCAACACTACCCAAAAAAAAATGTCTACTGTCCTGGGTAGTCGGGGACCCAAAATCAGTTGTGGTATTTAATGCCATCTTGTGGTGTTCTCTTAAACATTTAGTACTGCTACTCGAAGCCAGATGGCATATATTATCATTATTCAGTGGTAGTAAATATAAATAAACAACAGGGTAACATCCAATCTCGAAGAAATAAAAAAAATCGCGGGCGCGCAACTAGAAATTTCATTCTGTGAATGTTGACTGCTGTTACTCAGTAATTATGAGGTTAATACTCTGATTTTACGATGTACAATCGGCAAAGAAGTTCGGTTTGCAGGGCACACAAATGCCACTCTTTGTGTGCGTAACGTTGCGACACGAATCGCTGACTTGAATGTGTGTGCGTTACATTGGTCGTCACAGCACAGTCACAGATATTATAATACTGTCTGAGCATACAATCACTATGTGTCTTCGTTGAATATAAGACTAGTTTTTACCGCTTCCTACAGAGTGGACGATAGCCCAACGGGTTAGATGCCAGACTAATGACTTTGAGGTATTGAGTTCGATCCTCTATCAAGGAGGGAAAAAGCATGGTGATGTTTTTTTTTAGATACTTTTTTTTAATTATTATTGATCAGACCAAATATTTATTCTAGATTAAGGGCCGGTTTCACCACTGCTGATGAAGCCTATCTGCCAGTTAAACTTAGATTTTTGTATGGCGTTATTTGACAGATAGGCTTTATCAGCATGTGGTGAAACCAGCCTTATTTTTTTCATAATAAAACAAAATTATATTTCGTCCTAATAATAATTTATTACTAGTTTGTTATAATAAACTACACTTAATTTACTTATTTTAGTTTTAGTCAGACAAGGACAGATGTCGCAGTTGATGATATATAAGCTATGAATCAACATGCTAAGCAATTAGAAATTATGTGATAACTTCTAACCTGAAGTAGCAATAACATCATAGACATATAAATCACCTTATCTTATGATAACACAAAGCTTTCACATATTAATGGTTATGTTTTATTTAATATCTTAGTGGAGCTCCTTCTCTTACTATTATTTGTTGTAGTCTACTTCTCATGCCAGTGACCATATTCCAACACATGTCAGTGCCTCGCATTATCTCCCAGGTTGAAGTAACAACTTCATCTAAATTAGACCTAGATCTCACATTCGATGGATCCCAATTGAGCACCATATGTCCCCATAGATTTTCGATGGGGTTTAAATCAGGGCTTTTAGAAGGCCAGTCAATAACTGTCAAGGATTCTTGCTTGTTAAACCATTCTTGCACAATATGGGCGCGATGCACAGCGCAATTGTCATGGACAAAGTATATATGCTCATCCGGATATACAGTTCGTACGGTTGGTAACATGACGTTCTGTAAAATATCCAAGTATCCTTGAGCAGTGTTGCGAGCACTCACTTGCACTAATTCACCGGGGCCCATCGACGACATCCATCCCCAATATCCCAAAGTAATACGGCCACTACACCTGCACGGTAGAATGTTTGCTAAACTATATCGTTCATTATTTCTTCTCCACAGTATTTTACGCCCATCCTTGTCTGATCTAAAAGTCTTTTCATCACTAAAAACAACAACATTATTACACCAATCAAAGTCCAAATATTCACGGGCAAACCGCACTCTGTCTTCACGATGCTCATTAGACATCATAATCTTCTTCGCTGGTCTCCGACATCTTAAACCATCAGCTCGTAAGTGATTGCGAACTGTTTGTAGTGTTACATTATGAAGTGTCGCCGTAGACCGGGTGCTGGCAAACGGATTGCTGTTATGCGCTGCAATGATGTCGCGATGGCGATCAGATGCAGCTGTGTAGGCTACAGGCTGTGGGCCTGGTCGACGACTTTCAACATGTCCAGAATCTGCATACCTATGAACCCACAGTTGCACTGTTCTTCTCTGTAAAATAAGAAAAAAATACAATGAAGTAGTAACACAAGGTATAATTATAATCATAATTTATAAAAAACCTTCAAATTTATTTTTTATATGCATAACTCACCGATATCATTAAACGTCGTGCTATCTCGCTAATTGAAATGTTTTGTTCATACAAAACAATGATTTCCGCCTTTTTAAAAGTGGATAGATGACTTTCCATGATAGATAACAAATCTCAATCACAATTTACAAGGAACGAAATGCAATACAACTAATGCTGAGAGCGCGCAGACGCAAAACAATTTTAAAGAGGGTAGCTGTTACATTTTAAATAAAGAAGGTAGACTATGGCCTTTTTACCGGGCAAGTTTACAACTCTTCGAACTCTAGTTTGGTTAAACAATTGTAATCAATTTATATTCGATGCTATGTGAATTTAATAATACTCGTAGCTTCTAAAAAATAATTTCCTTTGAGGGATCGAACCTTTATCTACATATCGTAATTCTAGCACCTAATCCACTAGGCTATCGACTACTTTGCATAAAGCTGTGAAAACTTGCGTCATAATCAATGAATGTATGGGATCAGAAAAACGCACACAGACGCGACATTAACACGAATACTGTGTTAGTGTGCATTGCTAATCGTAGCTATTGGCAACGTTACGCACACAAAGACTGGTGTTTGTGTGCCCTGCAAACCGATCTTCTTTGTCGTGTGTATTTAAAGAAATATCATACCAAAATAGAATCCTGAGGATGCCTAGTATACGTTTTTGTATGTATATAATAGTTTTAACACTCCCAGCCCAAATCAATTCCATTGAAAAATTCCTCAGAAAGAATCAAACATGTAAGCCACAGTATGTATTGAGTTTCTAGTGCCAACTTTACAAAGACCTGTGGAAATTGTAGCAGAAATAGAAGGATTAGTTCCTTAATTAAGTTAGACAACCCTTGTAGTGCAGAAATATAGTGAGATTAGTGAATATTACACATTTTTAGTACTGTGTTTGGCGCGGTTACCGGTATGGGTACGCGAGTCCCAGCGGACTTTTTCTAATAGGTCGTAAATAAGGCTCTCTAAAGACAGCTTCACAAACGAGGGCTTTGAACTTAGATTGAGGCTTTTGCAGTTACAACGGGATCATTATTATGCAATATTTTTCGTTTTTGTTTTCTAAAAATATTGTACTTAACCCTTCTTAGGAATCACAAAAAAATACTTTGAAAAATAAAAATCTAGAATGAGTTTTGCTTTTGCGCGAAAGCGAAAAATAGTACATATTTGTAAATAAAAAATACTTTTGTTTGATATGAAATAAATAGAGATAATAATAAAAACCGAAATTTTTTGTTTAAATATAAGATTTTTAAAAAAAGTGTTTGCTATTCAACCACTGAAATATTAACTAATAATATATTTTCTGTAGGGTAAAAGAACTTAGAGCGCAACTTAGCCTTATTATATCCTAGAAAAAATACTAACACTTACTTATTACTAATAATAAAAAATAATGACTTCATAAGTATTTCATAGAAGATCGCGTTTAGTGCTCGATTTTGAAGAAACAGGATTCTATTTTTGCGAAATTTGTAAACACGTGAATTATTTTGCTTCTGCGCCAGTTGCCTCCTAAAAACGTTGAATGAAAAAAAAAGATTTTGATTTTGATTAAGCACAGTCCTAGATTTTTGTTAAAGTAAAAAGAAAAATAATAATAACGTAAAACAAAACTGTTACTAATTGAACATAACGCAAGCTATTTTTATAATATCCATGTAAAGACCATTAATTTGATGCCCATATCACAAGGGTACAACCGTATTAATATATTTTGTTCCCAACAGTGAAAAAAAAACAATATGGCGTCATGTTGCTTGTTTTTTGTTGACGTCACCTTTGTATCCAATGTCTCCCGTATGCGTAAGATAATAAGTAAAAAAAATATTAATAATAACATAATAATATATTTTTTAAATAACTTTCATTGCAAATGTTAAAAAAATACATTTATATTTTTTATGTTCAGTTTTGTAATACCCATGAAAAGACCTTTAATTTCATACCCATATCACAGGAGGAGGAGGAGGATCAACAAGATATAGTAATGCAGTTGTATGTATTAGTATATGTTGTTCCAAATAAAATAAAAACGGATCTGGCCACCATGAATGATACTTTTTGTAGCTTCATTTTTGCATCCTATGTCATCCGTAATTACAATACGAATATTTTACGTTTTATAGTAAATTATGTACCAATGGGATAAAGCACTGTTTTATGTCACGGGCGCGATATTGAACCCCGAACGTGACGAAGGACTTCAGATTTCGCTCGGGAATTAATGAGTGTAGTGAGGAATTCAAGCGTACCCAAGATCAAACAGCTTTATCCCCGAGGAGTATACTCAACTTTTCTCACCTCCTGCAAGAAAATACAAAAAACCAGGCTAACATACAGCATTTTATTAAAGTAAATGAATGTGAAAATTTATATTGGATACATTAGTGCAGCATCTTGCAACAGTCGCCGGTTTTGTTTTATAAAAAAAAAACAGCTCGCCCTGTCCAGCTTGATTTTCGAATAAGTTCGGCGATGCGCTACGCCTCCTCCGCCCTCGCCCCCGGGGAGATGAGCTGTGAGCGCCTTGCTTGCGTATTTCACGAAATTAGATTTTAAGGCCTTAGCAATAAGAACTATGAGAAGTGAAAATTCGTTCATAAGGGGCACTTATATGTAAACAGCCTTTGGGGTGCCCCCTTTTTCTCCTCTTAAAAGTGTTTGTAACCTCTCAAAAAAATCTGATGAAACCTTTAAATCTACAATAACTACCATCATCTACAATCTGAAAAAGACTGATAAGTGATAACGCAAAGGCCGCGCTGACTATTCTCCTTTTTATTCAAATCACAGGCCACTCCACATCGATTTTCTAACTTATCAACAAAGATGAGCCATAAGCAATATGTCAAAGTTTCATTACTAAGCGTTTTATGGTTATTTTAATAAAAATAGCCAAACACGAAATGACACGAATTTCAAAGCGCTGCCGCGCGCGGGCGGTTTCTTCAAAGCTAAACGGCTGTGAGTTCACAGAGCACATTTTATATATGTTCATTGTTCCGCGAGCCATCAAGATCACTTCGCTCCCCAAAAATACTTCGAGAAACTTGTGTATCGACAGGGACCGCCACCAAATGGTCATGGTCAAAGGTGGAAAATGGTCATTATGAATTAATGTTTGGCGAATTGCACCTTTTTTGTTAATCTTAGAGGGAAAATGGCGAGAAGGAAATTGAAAAGTTTGTATAATAAACGCAAGCTTCTTCATCATCGTAGAAGAAGAAAAAAGTATGTACCTATGTATACAGGGAGTAATCTCGGGTTAACTGTGTTCATGGTATAAGCCCCACCACTCCAAGGGCTAGTTATCGCTAATCTCGGGCTAACTGTGTTCTTTGTATAAGCCCCACCACTCCAACGGCTAGTTATCGCTAATCTCGGGTTAACTGTGTTCATTGTATTATATGCCCCACCAATCCTACGGCTGGTTTATTCTAATCCCGTATGAACTTTTAGTTTCATTGTATAAGACTTACTTTACATTGTATAATTTACTTGTTTATCTATAACTTCTAAATCTCGCGACAAGCATGTATCATGTACGATCGCGGAGCAGGGAGAATTTGGGTCATTAACCTGCTATTTGATGTCTCTGTCGCTTCCGCGTAAATATATTCACGTCACGCTCGCACAGGTGCAATGACCGCCGTCTGAGCAAGCGTGACGTTAATATATTCACGCGGAAGCGACAGAGACAGGTAAGAAATTTTGCACGCCCTAGTACCTATGCGCATAGGTACTAGGGCTCGCAAAATTACGTATATGTTAATTACGTAACTGATTACGAATTTTAGTGGTCCAATTACGTAATTACGTAATCGAGTGTTTTCTTAATTAGGTAGTAGAGGTAGCAAAGGAAAATGTAACATCTAACATTCTGCAATAAAGGTATGATTTTTTAGGTGTTTTGGGGTTCTAATGACGAATTAAGGGTCCATTTTGCACTTCAAGATAGCCCCCGCGCCAGTTTTAAATTTTGCAATATGGGTATGGTTCTCGAGATATTTTAGGGTTCTAGTGAGGAATAAAGAGTCCATTTTGAATTTCAAGATGGCCGCCACGCCAATTTCAATTTTGCAATATGGGTATGATTTTTGAGGTGTTTTAGGGTTCTAGTGACGAACTAAGGGTCCATTTTGCATTTCAAGATGGCCGCCGCGCCAATTTTTAAATTTTCCCATACGTACTATTTTCTTTTAACTTACATGACCGCCTGGACATGCATGAAATAACAATAGTCAATAGTCAATAGTCAAAGTACTTTATTACTGTAGATATTTACATATACTTAGCAAAAGTCATTTTTTGCCTCTTCTCTACATTTGACCACTGTGGGAGAAGAAGGGCGTAGAAACTCCCACAGATTTATTTTTAGATCTCTTTTAAAAATAGGTTGTGCTTAACTAATACAAATATGAAAAATTTAATTGTTATGATTAATAAGCAGGAATAAATAATTTCAAAATTATTAACAGCAAGGTCTGTGTTGAGCCAGATTAACTCAATACAGTCCTGTCATTTAAGTAATCTTGAACATTGTAATATCCCTTTTTCGACAAAGTCGCTTTAACATGCTTTTTAAATTGCTCAAATGGCAATTTCAAAATCTCCAGAGGTATCTTATTGTAGTAGAGAATGCACTGACCCTTGAAAGAATTGCTAACCTTCGCGAGTCTAAAACGGGGCGCACATAGTCTGTGATTATTTCTTAGGTTAACATTACAGCTGTCGCTAAGTTTGGAAAATGTTGTAAGGTTCTTGCGTACATACATTATATTTTCGAAAATAAATTGACTAGCTACTGTTAGTATGTCAATTTCTTTAAAAAGCTCTCTTAAGGAGTCTGTTCGTTTTAAATTATAAATTGCTCGAATAGCTCTTTTCTGTAAAATAAAAATAGATTGAATATCCGCTGCTTTCCCCCACAACAAGATACCATAGGACATCACACTATGAAAGTAACTATAATATACTAGCCTAGATGTAGCCACATCCGTGCTTTGTCTGATGTTCCTAACAGCGTAAGCCGCAGAACTTAATTCACCAGCCAATTTATCTATGTGGGGTCCCCACTTTGAAATTGAGAATTTGATACACTTGGTTTTACCAGCGTTTAACAATAAATTATTAAATGTGAACCGATTCAAGGTTAAAGACAATACACCATTAACATCATCAAAATCTCCTTTTTGTCTTTCAATTTTGAAGACCATTAAAGTATCATCAGCAAACAGCACCATGAAAGGCAGATCATTAATATATACCAGGAATAAGAAAGGGCCTAATATGGAACCTTGTGGAACGCCAATTTTAACACCCGATCCATCAGATTTTACGCCGTTAACTTCTGCCTTTTGAATTCTATTGCTTAGGTATGATCTTAGTAAATCCAACGCTTTATTTCTAACTCCGTAATGATTTAATTTAATTAATAGCGTATTATGATCAACACAATCAAACGCCTTCGACAGGTCGCAAAAAACTCCGATAGCATCCTGTGCGGCCTCCCATGCAGAATAAATATGAGATACAAGGGTAATACCTGCATCCGTAGTCGATTTACCCCTAGTGAAACCATATTGTTTAGCGTGGAGTTGTTTTGTACGGTTGAAGTGTGAGAGCATTTGGTGGAGTATAATCTTTTCAAATATTTTACTTAGTGATGGAAGAACAGATATTGGTCTGAAATTTGAAGGATCGCCCTTATCTCCCGATTTGAATAGCGGTATAAGTTTACTGTGTTTCATGAGGTCTGGAAAAGCCCCATCGTCAACACATTTATTGAATATATAAGCTAAGTGTGGGGCTATAACTAGAATTACTGAACCAATGACTTTGACTGATATACCCCACAGGTCTTCCGTATTTTTTAAGTTAAGTAATTTAAACGTTTTGACAATGTCCTGGGGATATACATGATGAAATTTTAAATATACATTACTGACGCTAGTGTTATTTTTTAATAATGTCTCTGCTTCAAATGGAGATGAATTTAGACGGTCCGTTGTGAGTACGGGTACATTGGTGAAGAATGTTTCAAAAGCTCGAGCAACATCAGCGTTTCATTTAAAAACATCATCACCTATCTTTAGGCAGAAATCACTGTCCCTTGGTGTAACTTTGCCAGTTTCGCGGTTTATTATTTGCCAAACTGTTTTCATTCTATTATTTGAATTTTGAATTTTTCTATTAATGTGTAAAGTTTTTGCAGTTCTACAAACCAACTTGAAAGTTTTGGAGTATTTTTTAACATAGTCATGAAATTTTCGATCAAAGTTATAGGTTTTTTGATCATAAAGGTCATACAAGATAACTCTACTTTTACGAATTCCAAACGTTGCCCAGTCATTAAATTTAGATTTACCGTTGTAGTCACTGACTTTCTTTAATTTGAAAACTTTATTGAATTCTGTCTGAATAATGTTGAAGAAGTCTGAGTAGATTTTGTTTGGGTTCTGTTCATTAAAATCCGGTACTGGCAAATTTATATCTAAGTTTTTCGTATATGTCTCTAGTCTATGGGATGTAATAGGCCTATAAAATGATGGACCAGTCTTATCCTTAATAGTAATTGGGAATGAAACTGTTTGACCACTGTGATCGGAGGGTAAACAGTTAATTACACTTTTACTTGTGAATGCACAGTCACAAAAAACGTTATCTAAGCAAGTTTGGCTGGTAAGTGTAATTCTAGTCGGCTCTAGAAATACATGACATAAAGTAAATGATTTGAACAGAGTTACTAATCGTCGCTTCAGTGTTATATCTACAAGCAGATCTACATTAAGATCGCCACTAATAATTAACTTTTTTCTGTTATTACAAAGTTTAATGAGGGCTTCCTCCATAATTTTCTCAAATATTTCGAAATTGCCATGGCCTTTTTCATCCCTCGGTGGCCTGTAGACACAAACAATAATATGGCTATCTAACTCAACACAGGATACCTCTATTTGTCTTTCAACAGTAAGTGCAAGAATATCTTTCCGTTGTTTCACCTTAATATTATTTATCACTAAGATTAAAGAACCACCTCTATCAGCAGTCTTTCTATTGTAACACCTGACAATTTTGTAATTATTTATGTTAAAAGACATCATATTTTCCTTCAACCAGTGTTCAGTAACACAAATAATATAAATGTCAGAATTTTTTAGAAATAATTCTAATACAAGTTCTTTGCCAGGTAGCCCCTGGATGTTTTGATGGGCAATATTTAACTGGGGCTTACATTTTGACATATTTAGTGGCTCTTGTATGCTAGAGATTTCCTCTATTGTCTTATGAACTAATTTAATTTAAATTACTTGGAACAGATTCCAATGTTGCATGCAAAGTATAATTAACAGGTGAATTCCCAATAGGGGTGCATGTCATATTACTCTTAAAATAAGCTGATGTCAAGTTGAACTTAGTTAAACCAACTATAGCTGCGTCGCATATATATTAAGCTAACAATGTAGCTACTAATTTTCTATATTTATTAGACAGGTACAATGTATCCCGTGTCAGAGTAAAGTTATGAATAAAATTATTCATGTCGAAATATAAAATAGCATCGCTGTGATGACATGTTAAATTAAATAAATGAATATTCATTCTATGCACAGATTTGTTCAGTAGTTCTGTCAAATTACAGGCATATGGAAAATTGCATAGTATAAATTTGCATTTCATCCTATTATGTAAGTCTAGAAGTGTTTCAACACTTTTATTCAAATCATTCCGACTAATGTTTGAATGATTTCCTACCATAATTACAATAGTGCTGTACTCATCATAGATACCGCGACTAATCATCTTCACTAGATCTACAAATGAACTATTTGGACAGCAAATGTTCGTTACTTCTTGGACAGCAAATGTTCGTAACTGGAGAACATATAAATATTAATAATCTGGAGAGCAATCTTTCAGTGAGTATTAGCAATATAATGTATAAGTTTGCAGAGATTTTCATTGCAAATAATAAATGCGCGTGTTTCATTCAGATTGATCCAGTTTTGCCTCCTCTACCACTTGACACAATGGAGAACCGTGTGAGTTAATTGGTAGCAACGTAGTATAAATCATCACATCATCATCATCATCAGCCTGTCAGTGGACCAACTGTTGGGTATAGGCCTCCTCATAAACACGCCATTTAGTTACGCGGTTCTGCGCAACCCGCGTCCATTGCTTTCCTGCCATACTCGCCACACAGATGGTCTGCCGACCGATCTTTGGCCTCCTCTTGGCCACCACTCTGTCGCCGATCTGGTCCATCTTCAGTCTTCTCGCCTTGTCAAGTGTCCTGCCCATTTCCATTTAAGCCGTACTATCCGCTTACCCACATCAGCCACCTTGGTTAGGCGTCTGATTTCGGTATTACGGGTATGGTCTGACAGCCTGATGCCTATGCTAGCACGCTCCATGGCTCTTTGTTATACTATGAAATTTATGCACAATCTCCTTCGTGAGCGTCCATATTTCGGCACCGTATGTGAGAGTGGGCAGTACACATTGGTTAAATACCTTTGTCTTCAGGCATTGAGGGATATTAGTGGTCAGAACATCCCTTAGTTTTGCGAAAGCAGCCCATCCTGCCCAATCATTCCATACTTGGCTGACAAAAAATCTCATATCATTTTACATATTCTTTCAGGATGAACCTAGTTCGACTTCCTTGCATCTCCTAGAGCAGGTTACAGGGTCACAAATGCTGAAAGTAACAAGAAAAGAGGGCATGCCGTTGGTTAGTATGCTTATTATGTGTTTTTTACTTTGTTGTTTGGGTTGTGTAGCCTAAAAATCCCTCATTCTCAGGACACTCACTTTTTTTTTCAGGATGAACTTGCCACCGCCTCTTTTTCTTTCATGCCAAATAGAGAAGAAGAATCCTCCTTTGAGATGGTAAGATATATAGGTGTAGGTAAATAAATCAAGCATATTTTTCTAAAAATTTGACTTGAATGTAAGTGTTCTATTTCAGAGTGAATCACCACTGCCGCCACTGAACATACAGCAGCAACAGCAGGATGCCGATGAGCCTGTCTTCATTGGTCGTCGGCTGGTAGACGTGGATTATTTCATGCATAAATTCGGATGCAATCAACAATGTTTGCAGATGTACTCCAAAGCTTTCTCTTAATTGCAGTATGTGTGCACAAAGGTTTGATTTAAGACTGATTGAGCAAAAGAAAGACAGCATGGATGTAAATCATCAAATGGTGGCGGTGGTCATGTCATCTGGAATTAAAATTCTCATTTGCAAACTATCACCGCTTCCATAGATTTACCGGTTATAACACATCCAAGTTATACCAGTGAAATGTGGGAAACAGCAGTAGCAAATTCTATGGCTCAAACCGTCAAAGAAGAAATGAGGTATGCAATATATATTGGTAGTGTTAATAAAGATGGAATGCCTCTGGTTGCAGTTGCTACCAATGGGTGCTGGAGCAAGCTCTCTTACGGCAAAAAAATATGCTGCCTTGTCAGGAGCCGTTGTAATAATCGGTTTGAAATTTTAAAAAGTATCTTACCTAGGTGTCATAATTTATATTGCATAGCCGGTGCACGAGCTGAACAACGAGTCGCCCCCGGAGCACAAGTGCTTCAAAAACTATAGAGGTACATCTATCGCGATGGAATCGAACATATTAGTTGAAGTTTATTTGGGTGTTTCAGGTTGACAGTTTTTTTTATGAATGAGGATTATCTTTTATTACTATAGTATATTTAGACTTTTAGTGTTTGTAACTCATTGTTTATCTTTTATATACTATATACGTTCCTACATAATTGGTTATTTTATAGAAATGGACCATTAATTCGTCACTAGAACCCTAAAATACCTCGAAAATCATACACATACTGCAAAATATAAAATTGGCGAGGCGGCCATCTTGAAATGCAAAATGGATTTTTAGTTCCACACTATAACCCTAAACTATCTCGAAAATCATACCCATATTGCAAAATGTTAGATGTTACATTGTCCTTTGCTACCTCTAAATACACTGCCTATTTAAAGAAAACACTCGATTTTTATAATATCCTAGAAATTACGTAATTGGACCACCAAAATTCGTAAACGGTTACGTAATTAACATATGCGTAATTTTGCAATGATTTCTTGCAAGGATTTCTCTGGCAGGCACTTATGTGCCCGGACAACAGCTATTATGATATATTATGCTTGTCGCGAGATTTAGTACCTATAGCTGAACAAGCAATTGATACAATGTAAAGTAAACCTTCAAAGTTAACCCGATATTAGAGTTAACCAGCTGTAGGAGTGGTTGGGCGTATACAATTAACTTCAAAGTTAACCCGAGATCAGAGATAAACAGCCGTTTTTTTTTTCTAAGTAAGTAGGTACACTACTTACTTAGAAAAAAAAAACTTCTTTATTTTGTTTTTTTTTTTCATACTGCAATTGTTGTTGAATAAGTAACTAAAAGATTGTTTCTTTAATTTTACACGTTGATATCGATACGCGGGTATAAATCATATTATAAACACGGCAGAACGAATATGTACAACTAGTTATTTAATAATTATACAACGTAAACATATTTTTAATAATTAATTCAGATTATGTTTATGAATAAATAAAACATTGAATGAAATACATTAAACATAGAAAGCACAATGTTTTACAAAAAAAAACTTGAAATATCTATGATAATCAAATTGTAAAGTGAAAAATATCATGTCATGTTGGTCACGTGAAGAAAATTGCGCATAATGTTCTGCACTAAATTAGTGTGCGCTGGTTTGAATACATACCCATACCAATACCCTGGTTTGAAACGATAAAAATGACTTAATTGTAAGTATTTTAATTCAAAACCATTTTTTTATTTGGTAATATCAATAAAAATTTACTTTTTACTCGTATTTTTTTCATTTAGTCATTCATTCAGTCATTTTTTTTATTGAATATAAATAAATAAATTATCTTATTCAACGTCAAAATTATACTTACTTATAACTTCAAGTCATTTTTTTTTATATAAAAAAAAGACTACACCGTTTCGGAAGGTGGGCCTCGGGGTTAAGAAGAAACGGCAAGAAACTCCCCCATACCTTTTTTTTTAAAAAGTGACTTTACAACAGGTACTGGTTTCGGTCTAAGGAAATTCGCCGGCGAGTGATAGACTTGATCCATCGCCCCTCGTCGAATTTCTGTGCGCTGAGATGGTATGGACCATGCAGTTTTGTCATCTAAGTATTCCTTAATAATATAATAGGACTTTCTTATCAGCTCATTTTTAACATAGTTTTTGAACCTCTTTTCAGGAAGGATCAATGATTCCTGTGGTATTTTATTGTAGAAGCGAATACAGTGCCCCATGAATGATGTGCCTACTTTACTTAGTCTAAATAATGGTAGTGCTAACCTATTTTTATTTCTAGTGTTAATAGTATGGCTATCACCTACAATTTTAAATAAAGCAATGTTTTTTCTTACATGGATGATATTCTCGTATATATATTGACAGGTAACCGTAAGTATATTAATTTCTTTGAATTTTTCTCTTAATGATTCTCTAGCATCTAATTGATATATCGCCCTGATCGCCCTTTTTTGTAAGAAAAATATCGTATTTATATCTGCTGCTCTCCCCCAGAGCAATATTCCATTAGACATAATACTGTGAAAATAACTAAAGTAAACCAATCTGGCAGTTTCAACATCTGTAAGATATCTGATTTGTCTGACCGCAAAAGCGGCTGAGCTAAGTCTTCGTGCGAGATTAGTTATGTGAGGACCCCATTGAAGTTTCGAATCTATAGTAATTCCGAGAAAGATTGTGTCTTCAACGAGGTCCAATCTTTCAGATCCTATTCTAACACTGCTTTCAACCTGTCGTACATTAGGCAAACAAAATTTGATACATTTAGTCTTCTTTGAGTTTAATAACAGGTTGTTTATATTGAACCAACTTAACACATGAGAGAGTGTACTATTTGCGTCGTCTAGAATTTCTTCTTGTCTTTTCACCTTGTAAATAATAGATGTGTCATTAGCAAATAGAACAATCTGAGTCATTTTTTCCACCATATAAGGCAGGTCATTCATGTACACTAAGAAAAGGAACGGACCTAAGATAGAACCCTGAGGTACACCAATATTCATATGGGTTCCAGTGGACTTGCATCTGTTTATATTTACTTTTAGTAATCTTTCCATTAAATAAGATTCCATTAATTTTAACGCATCATCTTTGATACCATAGTGTTGAAGTTTGAGCAAAAGAGTTTGATGGTCCACACAGTCAAAGGCCTTGGAAAGATCACAGAAAATACCAACCGCATCCTGTGATCCTTCCCACGCACTATAAATGTGTTCTTCTAGCGCTACTCCGGCGTCTGTTGTTGATCTGCCTTTAGTGAATCCGAACTGTTTTTTGTGGAGTAGCCCAGATGCATTGAAGTGAGAGAGTAGTTGACTCAATATGACCTTTTCAAACACCTTGCTCAACACTGGCAATACAGATACAGGTCTGAAGTTGGCAGGGTCTTGTTTACTACCGGATTTGAAAAGTGGTATTAATCTGCTCATTTTCATGAGGTCAGGAAAAACTCCGTTTGCTATACAACTATTGAATGTGATTGCCATGTATGGTGCAATCACATCGATTACTGATTTAACCACGTTAACCGACATGCCCCATAAATCTTCAGTCTTTTTCATGCTAAGAAGTTTAGATGTTTTAACTATAGTTATAGAGCCTATTGGCTTGAAGTTAAAGCCATCCTTGTTTTGGGGCACATTTTCAACCAAGTAATCTAAAGACTTCAGAAGAGGATGGTAGTGCTTCTGTTGTTATTATTGGTTTTCACATGCGTTAGCAACGTCCTCGTTTGATGAGAGTAATTGGTCGTTAACCTTTAAATTAAAACTAGATTCACAAGACCTAACCTTGCCTGTCTCTTTTTTAATAATGTTCCATGCAGTTTTAATTTTGTCGCCAGATGCTTTGATTTTATTGTTAAGATGTAGGCACTTGGCTTTGTGGCAGTCTTTCCTAAAATTTTTAGAATAATTTTTGACAAAGACGTTAAACTCAGGACTGTGATCATAGGATTTTTGCTCATACAATTCATATAGTCTGGACCTGCTCTGTCTTAAATCCTCTGTTGCCCATTCAGAGAATTTTGATTTGTTGTCCGGTCTCACTTTTGTCAGATTGAAAACCTTTTCAAATTCCGCAGATACAGATTTGAAGAAGCTGGAATATAATGTGTTCGGATCTTTACAGTAAGGTGTTAACGGTAGACTTGACACTAGTCCACTACGAAATTTTTCCATTTTCTTCAAAGTTACTGGTCTACACAATACTTCAACGGGCTTTATAGCATTACTTTCTTCAAATACTACAATCTGACCAGTGTGGTCTGAACTTAATGCCTTAACTATTTGTTTATCGTGAATACTACATTCACAGAATACGTTATCTAGACAAGTAGCGGAGGTAGCCGTTATTCGTGTAGGCTGCAGAAAGACATTGCACATATTGTAAGACTTAAATACTGCTAGGATCCTAGTGCGAATAGAGCGGTTTGCGGTGTCTAGTAAATCTACGTTAAAGTCGCCGCAAACTATGACGCGTTTGGACTTTTCTTTTCTGATTTCTTTTTACTGAACCCTGTCTCTTAAACGGGAAAGTTTGGGTACGCGCTGATAGCGTAGAATTATAGGCAAAAAGCCAAACAATAAGACTTAAGTAGTTTCAAATCAAGACCTGTCAAGACTTGGCCAGATATCAGCATTTTTTGTTTCATTCCATACAAGGAAAACTGACATAATTTTTTTCCGGGCAAACTATTACTTTAAAAGAAAAACGTATAATACAACAATTAATCAGAATGACACGATCTTTCGATATGTATTTTTTTAATGGAATTTGTATAAAATTAACGAATGTCCCTCATTTAGCAGTTTCGATCCACTGTGGATTCAATATCGTGCCCGTGACATAAAACAATGCTTGATCTCCTTGGTGCATAATCTACTATATGACCATAATGTGTAATTTTTCTACATATTATGACATTCAAATTTCGAACGCCGACGTCCGCCTGCGGTGCCACCCCTAGTTTGTCTGGGAGGTTTATCATCAAATTATATCATTATTAGACTAAGTTTATTTATTTTTTCACTACATATTAACCTTAATTTGCGTAATTTGCGTAAACAAACATTTTGTTTATAGGCAGTTTAGCGGTATTGGCGCCATTCCCTCCCTCGCTCGCTCGCTCGCTTTCGACGCGTCAGTAGGAGAGTTTCGGAAGCTATGACGTCATCAGAGCTAGGTGTCTAGTTAACTTTGGCGTAAAGTACAACTCAAAAAAAATATTGCACTATGTTATATAACCATGCAGGGTTTATAAACTACTACCTACTTTCTGGCCTGTTTGTCGCCCTCGATCTGAGCGCGCACCCTCTCCCTGGCCTTCTGCTCTTCGACCTTCTCCCGGCGGCGCTGCTCCACCATCTTCTGCATCTCTTGGTCCTGCAGCCGCTGCCGGGATTCCTGTAGGTCCTTTCCGGCTTTGATGCGGAGACGCTCACGCTCTAACGCTTCAGCCTGTCATGTGGGAGAGCATTTAACTTTATTTTATCACAGGGATACAAACAGGGCGCGTTACTTTCCAAACCCAAGCCTTAAAATCGTACAAGCCCCTAGGTACAAGATAAAACTGGGAAATAGAAACAGACCAACCCGGGGCATTAACTTGCTTCGTAGATAGCTCAAGAGAAAGTACCAACCTAGCAGGAGCTGATTTTTCCATCATGAACTTCAACGAACAAGACAAGCATTGGAGCTATACGCCAGCGTGTTATAACCGGAAAATTTAGCCTTAACGGGGAAATGCCAGAAATTTAAAATTCGACTTTAGTAATTTCTTCTGAAAGCCAAGAAGCTGCGCTAAGACAACCGGTGAATAAATCTGCACTAGTTCAAGAATGTAAGGTAAATCAAGGTCTAATTCACGGCTGCCAGCAATAACTTCCTGCAAACGTTACCTTCGAGTCCGGCTACATGGCTTTCAGCGAACAGTGTTTGACCAACGTTGCGCAGAGAGGGCGTATCTACGCTAGCGTACCGTACATTCACCACAATAACGTCATGGCATGTATAGGTATTTTATATCATACCGTATATAAAATATCCCACGATGGCATGGGCGCACAGAATATAAAGATAGGGAAATATTAAACTGCACATCAAAATACCGATTTGCACAGCGGATATTTATCCGGGCAAAATGCTGCGGTAGCTTAAGGTAAAAGGGTAAAAGGGGTGAGCAAAGCGAAGCCCCCTTTATCCTTCGTGTGAGGTTGAACATGTAAGCACAACAAAAAATACTTAAATCGTAAACTTAAATACACATAAAATATTTAGAATATATAGTGTTTTTGTTGATCCTTTGATAAATTGTTGTCCTGGTCGCCCCATGTTTGTGAGGTCAGCAGACGAGTCTTTGCGTCATTTCACTCCCTACGAAGATTGCAGCACTTCCTGCCGCGGCAGACTAAAATCACCCTTGCTCAGTCCCTCCTACTAACTTTAATCGACTATGCGGATGTTTGCTGGATCAGTGCGAACGAAGAAAAACTGAACAAACTCGAACGACTTCTAAACCTCGGGATTCGGTTTGTCTTAGGGCTGCGCAAGTATGGCCATGTCTTACAGTATCGCAAGGAGTTGGGGTGGCTTCCGATCCACCTTCGTCGTGTTATGCACATTCTCTCAACATTTTGCGAAATCCCCGCTATCCCACATATCTTCGAGAACGTTTCGAGTTTATTTCCTCCAGGCATAGCAACCGGAGATACCACACGATGTCTCTCCTTTCTACTCCTCGGCATTACACTGCTGCTTACAAACACTCATTTAGGTTAACGGCGATCCGACTCTCCTGTTGCACTAGGTTTGCTGGTAGAAATCTCTCTTTAGAGAGAAGCTTCCAGCAAGCCTTTGCTCATAAAATGTTTTGTTACCTTACTATTAAGATTTCTGTGCAATAAAGAATATGAATCCTTTTTTGCTGTGCAAATCAGTATTTTTGACGTGCGATTGAATACTAGCCTATAAAATATTTCATGCTTTTCTATTGGAGCAGTGTATAAGTATGATTCAGATGGAAAGTCCCAAAGGCACTGCAAGTCTCTGTATAACTCGAGGAATCACTTTATCCCTTTAGACTCACGAGTATACGAGAGAGTTTTGACTTTGAAAAATCTTGACTAGGAAGAAATATACAAGATAATATGCAAGAGCACACTATAAGCTACAGATATCGCAAGGTTTCTTGGCGCCTGAGCGAGGCTACCCTCTCTCTCTCGCCCATGCATGAGTTTCTCTAATTCCTATGCGCCGGTCCCCGAGTCTATCTGAGAGCGTTAAAAAATACTTTAAAGGTGTGGATATAAGTAATAACTAGTCAGACACCCATATGTCGCACTGGGGATGACTTAAGATTTTTCCTCTCAGGTGTAAAGAGCTATTCACTTCTAGCTCGGCCCATTTTCTGCGCAAAGCGACGCGTGCGTCTGCGCTCGCCGCCTGCAGAAGCGCCACTGTTGTTCACGTGACTGACAGCAAGCGACTTCACAACTCCAAGCCAAAGCTGCTGTCAGCTTGCTGCCTCCCTGCGTTTAAAGGTCATACGAAATTTGACTGGAAGCAACATATTACCCTGCTGTAATCTTTTGCTGGCAGTCGTGTATTAGGCCCTTTAACACCTTGGGAAGGACATCAAATATAATCATCGCATGGGTCAAGGTAACAAAAAGCACATGAGTTGGCTAGAAATGGCACTAATGAGCACTTTATTGGGCCGGAACCATGGCTACCCATATCAGAGACATTTATCATGAATATATTCACGAGGATAGCTACTGGAGACGCAAACCTAAAATAGAAGCTGCAGGCTGTCTAGAATGTTTATTGCAAGAAAATACCCCCAAAGGCTAAGTATTAACTTAATCCCAGTATGGACAATTTATCAACACTGATAGGTGTGTTAACATGTCACTGTAAACTAAATGGACATCTATCATTATTAAAGCTTGTACAAACCCCTCATGTTCTCAATGTGGCCTGGAGGAAACTATTTGTAGACAGCACTTCTTGGGGCACAAATTCACACATAACATGGAGTGAAATAGGGGTGGATAGGATTAAATTAGATGACAACCCGAATGGCCGAGTCGGCAGTGACCCTGCCTACAAAGCCAAGGGTCCCGGGTTCGTCCCGGTGGGGACAAATATTTATTTGATGAGAACGGATGTTTGTACCCTAGCCATGGTTGTTTATCTAAGTATTATATTTATCTATATAAGTATGTGTATCGTTGTCTCATACCCTAGATTCAGGGAACCCTAGTTTGGGGCTAGATCAATGTGTGTAAATAGTGTCCAAGGTATTATTATTATTATTTGTCAAACTGAATCATCATCATCATCATTTCAGCCTGTTAATGTCCACTGCTGAACATAGGCCTCTCCAATCGCACTCCAGCGTGACCGGTCCGTAGCCACCTGCATCCAACGAGATCCAGTGATCCTCACCAGGTTGTCGGTCCATCTCGTAGGTGGCCGACCCACACTGCGCTTGTCAAACTGAATGTTTAGCAACATTCTAGAATTTACTGGAGGATTTATTATAGGAGGAGGAGGATTATAAGATTTTGGCAGGGACATCTGTTGAACCAACAGTAACCGGTGCCCAAACACTGGGAATTGTGTGAAATAGTAACAATAGAGGGCCGATGGTTTATCTGTGGCTGTGCTTCAGCAGGCGTCCCACCTGACCATCTTTCCATCTAGGGTAAACGTCGCGCCACATGTTGCGAATGGTGGCCTTGAATAGAATAACATAGAATAGTAGTCACTTTTCAATACCTGTACATTTGTGCAGTAATACCCGCCAATGTCGCCCAGCCCTCTTAATTTGTGGCGCGAGGTTTACCTCGCCTAGTAAGTAGTTGCCCTACTAGTGTGTAGCGTGGGTGTGGTTTGGATGATAAAGTGGGATGAGTCTGAACACAGGCCGGTAATCTATTGTGACTATTCCACCCAATTTCCAGTGTTTGACTTGAGAACTAGTTTACCATTTAACAACATTGTTTTTTTTTACAGCTTTTGTGGATAGTAGGTATATTGTTGCATTTATTTTTTGCATGATTTGTATCATATAAATATACTACACCTTAGTTGGGGTACCAAACTATTTTTCCATCTTACATCATCACATAGGTAGGTTAGTCAATTTGTAGAATGGATAATTTATGTCTAGTAATGTACAGCAGGTGATTTTGCTACAGCACCCTACCTTTTCCTTCTCTTCTCTCTCCTTCCGTTTCTGTTTCATTCGCTCCTCCAACAACGCCAGTTGAGCTTTCTTCTCCTCTTCAGTAAGTGGGGCCTTCTCTTCTGTTGATTCTGAGAAACTGCTGTGGTTGGTCTTTGCTGCATGGTACTCCACTTCTGTCTGGTTCTTGAACAGTTTCCCACAATCGTCGCACTTGAGCGACTTGGCTTCTGCTGGAGCGTCTTCGGCAGGACCGCTGGACTCTGCAGTGGCCTGGCTAGGAGCTGAACTGGAAGGCACAGATCCAACAGTCTGCCCTGACGACAGCGGAGCGTCCAAGTCTACTAAAGGATCGTCCGCGTGTGCCAACAGCCACTCCATAGCAGGCTCCACGCCCTTGTTGTTGGTCAGAGACAGTGCTTTCTCACTAAAACAAGAAATATAACTGTAATGCAAGCAAAAGCTAACCTGCATATTTAGGAATGAATTTGTCCAAGTCTACACTTACGCGCGCTCCTTAGAGAAGCCCATTTCGATGAGCGTGTTCACCTCGGCCATTGCAATACAGTTACTTTACAGTAATTGTTGGTAAATCAAGCAATAAATGCACAAAAATTCACTCCATGCATCAGCTGTTTCGCATTTGTCAAAAGCCGATTTCGTTAAGGCTCCTCTACACACTGGCCCATGATGGGCAATTAAAAAAGTGGCCATCATCGCTGTGATCGCGGGTTGCTCTCTACACAATCGTGTCTGTTCATTTACTAACTGTCGTCTGCTGAAGATGGATGTCGAAGTGATAGCGGTTGCTGCTATCTATTTCCTCAGTACATATGATTATTTTCGGTATGTGCACCAAAAAAATCATCAACGATTTATTTAAATCCTAAAATCCTCTAAATCATTAACTAAAATATTATCAGAGCACTCAGTGTGTGTGACTGATGATGGTAGGGTCCTTGGGTTTCATCTCGTATATGTAGTAATTGTAATATGAGCAGATGAAGGCTGATTATAAAAACTTGGGACTTGATGCGTGATTTTGTGGACACGCGCACGATCATCGGCGCGCATTACTTTGATGTACCAACAAGTCACCATTATTTACTCACGATTTTAGGCGATGATAACCACTCATAGTCAATTATACTCCCTACACATTCGTGCGTGCCTGTAGTCGCCCATTATAATCATGGGCCATTGTGTACAGGAGCCTTTACGACGGTATTTGACTAGGTAGTCCAATATATTTAGAAATGTGTCTCACGCTGAACCTATTTCAACAAAAACGTTTGACAATATCAGAAATGCTTGTTTCCAGCAGTGTTTATTATAAACTCAATTATGTGTTAAAAAGGCAGCATTTGACCATGACGTCACATGCTAGTATTTCATAGAATTCGTGAACAAAATTACCGTTTTGACAGTTCCTAAAAAGTATCTATTTTGATTTGACCAGCACAGCAGTCAAATACGTCAATACGGTATTAGTATTAGTGAACAACTATATTTTATTAGTAGTTTATGCAACTGCCGTATAATAAGGGGCCTTAAATACGAGTGTGTTTGTATGGGACGAGCGAACCGAGTTCAATAATAGCATCACACGAGTGTTTAAGGCCTCATTATATACAGTAACAGTTGCGTACACTACTTCATCTACATACATATCATTAGTGGGGTAAGCACTTGTATAAGACACATTGAATTTGGGGGAGGGGGGCGTGGAGGGGGGGAGGGGTGGGGGAGGGGAGGTCCCCCCACCTACCCCCCCTTTTAGGAAACCACTAGTTTTTATGTTATGGAGGTCCAAAGATTGAAGAAAATGCCTACATTTTTTGGATTTCGGGGGAGTTGGAGGAGGAGAGGGGTTGGAGGAGGGGTTGCCAAGAGTAGGGGGTCACCTCGCTCCGCTCCGCTTCGCTCCGGCTCCCGGGTCTGCTGTAACGTGTGAACCTAACAAACCTATCTTTAGTTTTTAAACAGGAAGTGACCTAAAGCAACCAATTTGGTTCTGATAAACTCCATAAAGTAGTTAGTAAGTAAACAAAGCCAAAGTCGTCCAGAGAATCACGGATAAAACGAGAGCGCAACAGAACATTCACGAAACACGGAAGGAATCGGAATGAAATGAGCAAGTAGGGGGTCGCCTCGCTCCGCTCTGCTTCGCTCCAGCTCCCGGGTCTGCTGTAATGTGTGAACCTAACAAACCTATCTTTAGTTTTTAAACACGAAGTGAACTAAAGCAACCTATTTGGTTCTGATAAACTCCATAAAGTAGTTGTAAGTAAACAAAGCCAAAGTCATCCAGAGAATCACGGATAAAACGAGAGCGCAACAGAACATTCACGAAACACGGAAGAAATCGGAATGAAATGAGCAAGTCATTATGTCAGAAAATACAAAATTGCTGACGCAAATTTCTACCATTACAACAAAATCTTGTTATTTGTACTAAAATCAAGTACCAATATCCAACGTTGGAGCTTTTGTGTTTGACATTTGTCGTTCCGAGATTGGCCAAGTTGGAAAAATCGCGTAAACATATGGATAGCTAAGGACCCCCCCTAACCACCTAAGTACTCCAATCTTCAAATTTCAATGTGTCTTATATAACACCCAACCCCATTAGTGATCTAAAATCGGTAAAATAGGTAAAACATAACAAATAACAACAAACAAATAAACAAAGACAACGGTTACGGCGGTACCACCAAAGTCGGTAAAGAAGCAGTTTGAATGTTTCGTGTCGGTAAAGCACTCGTGTCACTAACAAAACTGTTCAGTTGAAAGCGTCGCTAGCATCTATGTCACACTAATGTCATTTCATACTGGGAGGGCATTAGTTTCGTGTTTTAGCCACCTGAACAGTTAAGTTGGTGGCACTGTACAGACGTCAAGACAAATGTTTTTGACGATTCGGCGATAACAGACAAAAAAATACTTTTATCTATACACGTATAATAAACCCTCTTTACTGCGTCCAAAAACCACACGTTACGACCAGCATAATGATAAACTTATTGGTAAAAACTCATTTATTATCTGAATATTGATCATTATGACCATAATGTACCAAGATTTGTTAAATAATATTAGGAATATATTATAATATTAAATAATGTTCAAATTACGACATTCAAATTTCGAACGCCGACGCCCGGCTGCGTGGCGCCCCTAGGTTGTCTGTGAAGTTGGTACTACTGATCAAGCTAAACAAGTGCAGAGCAATGATCAATACCCATAGACTTAGTAACTATAGAGTAGTACTTCCATGTCAATACCACAATGCCGGTCGAACATGCGGTTCCTGAACACATCAAAGAGAGCTTATGATATCTGTGTAGATAAACTAGTGTATTTAACTGTACATAATTCGGCATTAATATGAAATGAAACATAATATTATTATGAAATTCGCCTTCGGCTCGAGTATTACTGCCCTCCATTATCGAGATTGATATTTATGATTGATCGATGCGTTAAAATTGCGTAGTTTGTCTGTAAATTGCCATATCCGCATCGATGTGTCATAATAATGAAGGTCATTGCCCTATGGTTTACGTGCATACGTGCATTGATAAACCATATTAGGCATCAAAATAAAATATCGCGGTAGATTCTAATCGTTGTAATGTAAAATTGTCGATGAGGTTCTTTTGTTAGGTGTCGTTTTCATCATTTTAGAAGAGAAAACTTGAGAAAATATCTATCTCTTTATCATTTGTCAAAATGCTTTTTTTTAATCAGCAGCGGTCAAATGAGCCTCAGATAAACGAAAATCTTTACCACAGAGTACCTTGTTATATCTTTATTGGTTTATAGACTGTGGTAATGAGCTCAACTCAATGGGGTTGGCTGGTTGGCCGAGGGTTGACCGGTCAAAATTACTCATAGGTGGCGCCAAGTGCATTTGCTTCTGCATCCAGTTGCCACTTTCAACGATCGACTAATTTCTGGGACTTTTTCTGTGATAATTGGCTATCGGAATTTATGTTGTTTATGCTATGTAATTTTTCATGTGTATTGTATGTTGCATGACATTATGGTCAACTTCATTTTGTATTTTTTTGCAGCGGCTTTTTAAAGAACTTGTTTGGCGATTGAACACACCGTACTAATAACACAGAAGCGTGAGATTGACGTTAGGGGAACCTACCGATATTAGCTCTACTTTGACAGTTTCCAACCCTTTACAAAATAAAAATTAATAAGTACAAAGCCTTTGAGTAATAATGTTAAACTATTTTCTAGCTACATTTGATGATTGTGTCACATTTCAAAGTATTTTCCATATTTAATTAGGTATCTCTATGAATGTACAGCAAACCTCTTTTTATGCTATATTGAATAAAAATGTGTGATTTTTGCTTTTTGGTTTCATCTGATAAACGAAACTGAGCCCTTGACGCAAAGAGTTTCGTTTCTCTGAGCCTTGAACAATCACCAATGTCCTAACCTCAGATAACTTCACAGACTATATAGGGATACAACGTATGGATAACTTACTCTGAGGACCTAACCAATGACTTCATGTTGAGCTGTCTACAAGCTTGAGCCAGTAAAAAGCGTGCGACATTCAAAACCTTACAATCCAAACTCTTTGTACTACACGTCTTTAGGATGTCTTTGTTAAGGTAGCTTCAGACTATTACATACGATATATTTAAATAGTGGCGATAAATGATACAAACATGTTATAATTGTCAGCTCTATTGACAGACAAGACAACCCTCGACAAGGTCCATGAATAGAGGCAACAAAATCGCGCGTTCGACGAGTCTTAAAAGAGTTAAAGAGGATCAAATTTTATAGACAAATAAATATTTAAAAATCTATATTTTTTATAAGAAGGCATTTTGTTATTATTTTTCGTCTACAATGCCCTAACTGCAAACATAAAGGCAACAAATATAATTATCACCAAAATATTCTTTTCCTACCCAAAATGGAAACACCAAAAGCTGCAAAAAATATCAGGGGCAAAATACTGCGGTAGCTTAGGTGAAGGATAATGGGGGTGAGCGAAGCGAAGCCCTCTTTATCCTTCGTGTTAGGTTGAACATGTAAGAACAACAAAAAATACTTAAAACATGAACTTAAATATACACAAAACATAAAAAGAAGTTTGGTGATCATTTATCCAAACACAATTTGGTGGACATTAATCCATTCTCGCAGTCATTTCGAATTTATTGGTAGTAAAATAGGTGCGTTTTTGGTAATCGTTTAAACATAAGCAAAACATAAATAAACCTTTGAAATAAAAGGGTTTGTCGTGTTCAAATTATCTGGATAGTGATGATGAAGGACAGCGGACTGTAAATTTGCACTTCAATGAATTTTTTTAGATCTTTTTTAGTAGGTACCTTATAGTTTTCACAAAAGGTCTCCCCAAAAATAAATTTCATTACGAAAGATGAAATGTTTCGACAGATAATGTACTTTCGAATGATTTCAAAATTATGATTCTGTACACTTTTAATTGGCAAATATTAAACTGCACATCAAAAATACTGATTTGCATAGCAAATATCAGGACAAAATGCTGCGGTAGCTTTGGCGAAGAGTAAAGGGGGTGAGCGAAGCGAAGCCCCCTTTATCCTTCGTGTTAGGTTGAAAATGCAAGAACAACAAAAAATACTTAAAACATAAACATAAAATATTTAAAACATAAAAAGTGTTTTTGTTGATACTTTTGTGCTGTGCAAATCAGTATTTTTGATGTGCGTATGTAATGCCTTTTAATTTAACGTGTTAATGTTTTCAGTAGCTCTTCAACCCTGTTCGATATATGTGCACTTTATGAAGACTCGCACTGTATCCCGCATTACATCTCGAGGTGTATGATCAATTGTCACGTAATTTTACATCTTGAGATGTATGTAATATACAGGATGGCCCATTCCTACATTCCCTACTAACAATGACCTTCGAAATGCGCCACTTGTTTATCTCATGGTCTGCAGACGGCTTTAGCGGCTTTCAAACATGTCTCAAAATAACAACGCATTCAAAGCATTGCATTTTGTTGCAGAATTGTAAAAGCTGTTATCGCGTTTGTACTTTATTTAACACTTATAAAGATGCAGGCTTCCCGAGACAAGAACGATAGAAGGAGAAGCATCGAAAACAGCGATCCTGGTAAAATTTTGAACTTGGTCATGAGCCTCACTGACGATCTCTGCTCTCAAATTCAGGTTAAAATAAATACTTATGTGAGTTGCAAATCTATCTATATTTCTTTATCATTCGATCTTAATTGACACTCGTGACTTCTCATACTTACGTTGTACCAAAATAGAAACAATATACTGCGTGATTCCCGCATGAACCATGTACCTACAACACATAACATTTTAAGATCTCACATGGGATTTCTTTCCTTCCCTTTGATGCAGCTACAAGAAGAATGCGAGGCTGAGATTGCTCTCCAAATAGTAGTATTCGAGGAACATTTGGAGGCCCACATAGAAGCCATAGGAACAAATATACTGCCACGTAAATTCAAACTGACTGTAAGTAAAGACCAATTAAACGAGCTAAAATCAACAAAATGTCCTGACGACACTAAACAATACCTTGGAGTAATCCAACTAGGTAGTTCGATCGAGTCACAATGCGGCCCTTGGGTTGGGTATCACGTGAAAAAACACGAAATATTCGAGCTTTATTATTGGTGATTTTTCATTAATCTTTCCAGAAATGCATCCTATAAGACTAAGTTTGGAACATTTTAGCGAACGACCGGTTTAGCCTAGCGGGTAGGTACCATGCCTGCGAGGCGGATGGTCCTGGGTTCGAATCCCGGTAAGGGAAAATATTTGTGTGATGAGCACGAATAATTGTTTCTTAGTCTTGGATATTTCTATATATTTACATAAGTATTTATGTCTATTAAAATATATCTCGTCTAGTACCCATAACACAAGCCTGTTGAACTTACTATGGGCCTAGTTCGATTTTTGTAAGACTGTCCTCCAATATTTTATCTCCGCCTCTATTTTGATTGTTAAAAAATATTTTGCGGCCCAATACTTACCGAGAACAGAGTAGTTAAACGATGGAACAAAAAATTCTGAGTCGCCTCTGGGATTCTGGCGTGAGCCGGGCTGGCTAGAATCAGTACCGGATTACCCATTAGGCAGAGGGGCCTGCATCGGCTAGAGCCCCTCGCACCGAAAGGAAAAAACCAATGTTTCATCGAGACAAATTATTGCCATGTTTTTTATTGCATCGTTATATTTCAAAGCAGAATAAGAATACAATGAAAAGGTACAGTCGCCTGCGGCTAAAAGTACAAGCAGGTGATGCCATCTAGTAACCAGCTTATAACTAACTACAACGTCCTGGGTAATAGTTGCGTGGACGTGTTGTGTGGTGTGTGGCAGTGTTGTTTATGTGGGTGTGTTTGAGCAGCACGCCAGCTTGTGTCCGCTATTTCAACTCCTGTGTAGAATAGGTAGTTAATTTCACACATCCCTGACATATTGACCGTGGCGTAGTGGTTAAAGGCGGCGGCGAGACGCAGGAACTACCACGAATGTATTGGACTTGCTTTGAATTTGCACTTTTTGTGAATTTAAATAAAATATCATACAAGTTTTCTTTTCCTTCTTTTTATTGTTGTATTTAATTACTGAGGGTTTGTAAATAAAATATCAGGATTTTAAATAAAAAGTTTATTAATAAAATAGCAAAACATAAACAGTAGACGAGTAATTTTAACACATTGTCTGCTTGGATTGCTACCTGAACCTAACTATAGGTTTATAGGCTAGTCATCAAACCAGGTGAAGACCGTGTAATGGTACACGAGAGTCAGTACATTTGATACTTCATTTTGCGTGACAGAGGGCTAGCCCATCGCCGCGCTGTTTTGAATACGAGAATCGGTTCATATAACGTTTGGGGTTTTGCGTAGCTCAGGGTAAGTTAGCAAAAAACAATGAGCCGAGCGCGTGGGTTGGTTCCAGGAACAGAGTTCAGTTCAGGTTTTTTTGGTCGCATTCCTGCGGAATGTGTAGGGATCAGAGCCGATTTGGCTGCGCGCTGAATAAATTATGAATAACTAAATAATGGAAGGTTATTATGGAACGATACGGAGAAAGCTATTATGTTGATTGCAAATATACAATTGCGTTTGTTTGGTATGAGATGGCGAGTTTGACATGACTAGTTTGAATAGCATTCTAGTGATCTTTGTCTAGCGCGCTAGCGGTCGGGAAGGCTTAATTAATCGCAACAAGCTTTTATGGTCAGCGATCAACAGATTCTGTGTATCGGCAGTACCAAATGACTTGAGTGATAACCTACGGTTGATCATAGTGAATATGCGTACACACAATTTGTAGAACGGCGGATCTGCATGACATGGTTGAAATTAGACCCTGTGTAGTTAGTGATAAGAAGCTTCGCTTGGGCAGAGCCTGTTCGCAAAGGACGCCATTTTTTTTCAGACATGTGGGGACTATAAATACGATTGCGGGGGAAGGGAGAGCATTCCTCCAGCCTCCCTCTGAGGGCGAAGCTCGGGATCTACAAGACCTACGTGAGATCCCGCCTCACCTACGCGGCTCCGGCATGGTACGCCCTGTGCTCGGAGACGAACAAACGGAGACTCCGAGCCCAAGAGAACCTCTCTCTGCGTACCATTGTCGGCGCCCTCCGCTACGTGAGGAACGCGACAATCCAGAGGGACCTAAGATGGGAAACTGTGGACCAGTTTGTCCAGAGGCTGGCGAAGGGCATGTTCGCGCGTGCGGATGCTTCACATCTTCCGCATATCGCCGAACTGGCGCCGCACCACGCGCGCCCGCCCGACCGCCGCCGCCTGCCACGCGACCTGGTTGCCTAGCCGGCGATCACCCACTGCATACCAGCGCCACATCAAGACCACCGCCCGCAGGGGCCATCCGATGACCTGTCCACAGGAGTGGACAGAGGCGATTCTTCGGGAAGAGGTCCGTCGACCTGACCCCGACTCCCCACGCCCCAGAAAGGGTGCGTGAGAAGATTATGAAGAAGAAGGGAGAGCATTCAGTCTCAGCGTCTAGCTACTGTGACAGTCGTCTTTCACGATTCTAAACAGTTTTGGTCTGCCGTCTTACGCGTCTGAACTATACGAATTGTGATTGCGTGTTTCAGTGGTTTTTCGTGAGTGTCTGAAGCGCCGAGATATACCTCGGTTCCTATTCTTTATATCAACCTACCCCAAATTCCAAAACTATCCTTGGGTCGTTAGATAAGAACTTGTAGGTAACTGATCTGAGTCTGAGTCTGGGCTTGGAGCGACCCTAAATTCCTTTTTTCTTCACCATAGGGTTCCTGGATTGGATCTTAGGATATTCGCGGGCTAATCCTCTCCTCATTCCTTTCGAGTAGCGAGTTTTGAAATTCCCACACACACAGTCATTAAACATACAAGCACATTCAAATCAAACTCAACCATTTTCGAGTGGTGTCGATAATGGACATGGTATAACACTAGGATTTTAGACTAGGCTAGACAGGAATTTAGTTGCGGCTAAACCTAGGTTGGCAGGGCATAGGGAGACTGTTTGATCGATGAGGTTCCGCGGATGGAAATAACAAATTCAGAACAAAGTTAAACCGGTGTCAACACAGATAACCTATCCTGTTGATATTTTGACATTTAAGTGTTGTCGGGGACGCGCGAAGAGATCAAATTACAGTCGAAAGTTCATTGTTTAGGACCGGGTAGGTTGGTTTGCTTTGCCTTGGGTCAGGTTGGATTCAAGTTGCATCTTTAAATTAAATGTAAATTTCGCTGGAGGTCTAATGTGTAGGCTGAGTCAAATATATATGATTAGGCTCAGTCGAGGACGTGCTGAGGCTAGTGGAATTCATAGATCGGAATTTACCGAAGTATGCATTTCGCTATGGTGTGGGTTAGATCTCCTAAAGCGCTAATGACTACGTTTCGATAACATCCAGCTCAAATTGCGCAGAGTTGAAGGTTTCAAAACGTTACGGACCTTTTGAGGTAACCGGTAGTTCAAACCCATTTCGGAAAATCAAATCGCAATTGTGTAAACCGGTCTTTTCGGATCGTTATTGCCGTGAACTAATTATATAAATGGAACCACCACAAGCCGCTACTAGCGAGCACATGAAATATCATTGAGTACTCACGTCATAAAACTACGACGGATATCTATACGATATCCCAAACAAATATTACAAATCGTGGTCGACCACTAAAAGAAGTTCCAAGCGCCCATATATACAAAAAATAAATGGTACCATCACACAAATACAACAACGATCGATCTGGCGCAATACACCGCTAACTGATGCGAATTACCGGCTTGCGGACATATATGCTTCTCTGTCTTAACTTGAAACTCTAAATTCCTGAACCAATCTTCCGCTCGACTATTGTGCGCCTAACGAACTTCTCAACGAACGAGAAATTCAGACTTATCATTCTTAACTTACAAATTTTACAGCTGAATAGAGACATCTCTTTTTGGGGTAGGTAGAATAGACGATCATAGCTACTGATAGCGGTGGCTCGACCTTAGCCGTTATGCCGTTACAGATTAACTGGTGCCGAGACCGAAGGATATCCTAGATAGTCTGATACCTAGATATTCTAAAAGAATCAAGGTCTAACGCGTTACTTTTAAAAATAACACAACGTAGAAACGATTTTAAACAGTTCAGTTTTGTAAGTAAGAAATAAGCAAAAAAAGGGGCATTATTTTCACAATTCTTCGGACGAGCTACGGCGGTTTAGTGTTCAGGAAATGGGCCGGGCAAGAAAAAACGTTAGTCGGGTAGTAGAAGACGATTCACTTTCGCAGACAAGTGTTTTAAATAATGAGATGGCGTCAGGACAGGTGACTCAATTGTTATCTGAAATAGTGAACAGATTAGACAGTTTGGAACGGGGTTCAAGTACAAGTAATACTTCGGACAGACAGACTGACAGACAGGAACTAGAGACGTTTGAACAATCGGTAGAAAAACGTCAATCATGCATAGTGAAAATGACACAGAATTTGCCGACATTCGATGGGCGGAGTTCGGAAAATCTGATGATTTTCTTAAGAGATTTAAAGGCTTATATTAAAGTCTCGGGAGATAGTTCTAGGGCTTTGATATGGGCAACGGATAGTTTGGTAGGAATTGCAAAAGTTCGAATGAGCATATACAGAGACTCATGGCGAATCTATTCGGATTTTGAAAAAGATTTCAGAGAGGTATTCTGGGGTGATAATGAACAGGAATTAATTAAACAAAGATTCCTAACTGCGAAGTTCGATTCTAAGAAAGGTCAAAGTATGGAAGAATTCTTTGCCTCTCAATTGAATAGCATATATGAGCTTACGATACCGTTTACTGATACGGAGAAAATCAACACGATTTTCAGACAGTTGCCGCGTGATATTCAGGTAGCGTTTTTTGCTAGAAAGGAACCAATGACTATACGAGATGCGGTCGAGTTCCTTCGGCATTTAAAACGGAATGTCGATGGGGAATTAAGTGCGTTGCAGAGTTCGGAGACAATGAATACGAATAACGTAAGGCGGAATAGCTACATGCGTGGGCATTATCGTGCTAAGCGGGTAAATACGATACGATATAACGCGGTGAGTCGTAGGAATAATTATAACGCGGGAACAAAGGCGCGAAACGAATTTGGGACGCGCGCTCGCGGTTATTTTCGCGGTAGAGGTAGACAGCCTCAGGCTAGTTTCAAGGCAATAGGGTTCCAAAGGGGCAATGATGTTTCAGATAATACAGAGGCAGGGCAAAGTTCAAGTGACAGGAATAATGCGATAAGTTCGAATTAAAAAAACTAGTGGACTCGCGCGGGTCGTTCGCGCTCAGATATTTATTACGGTTTGGATGGACAGCCGATCAAATTGGAAAAAAGCATAGACTGTATGATTTGTGTAATTTGGATTCGAACGTGGGTGTGAATGAATTTATTCAATCATTAGCGCATAAAGCGCACGGATATGCCATGTGTTTAGATGAAAAATCAATATTGAATTGTATAGGCCGCGATGACAGGCGTTTACATACGATATTCAGAGACGACGATTCGACTGAGTGTGGGCGCGATTTATGTAGTACATTGACATTACCTGAGATAGATGTGCGTATTGGGAATATTGTTGTAAGGAGTTTGATTGATTCGGGCAGCGAAATCAGTGTAATTAGTCGGAGAGTGTACGATGAAGTATGCAGGCAATTGGGAAAACCGACGGAAATACCGATCCCAAGTTTGAGAATCACAGGTGCTGTTCGATTCCAAATCGATATTCGATCGATGGTTTCGGAACGGCCATTTTGAATTTGACGTTGCTGCCAACCTAGCAGTTTTTTTGACAACTGAGAGACGAAAGCCCTCGCAATGTAACGCGTATTGATTAGGGTATTGAATTTAAATCGCAAGCCATCTGGAATGTATTCGGTTTCCCCTCAGGATTGTCTATATAGCTGAGTGTGTTGTGGTTCCCCGAACCAGATAAAGTTCGCATTTACGTGGCCGATTGGTTTTTCCCACGTAACATAACCTGTGTTGGAACACTGTGCTCGTCGAAGCTGGCCTGCCAGTCATACCTGGTTGGCTGAAGAACCTGTCTACCAAGAAGAGCCTAGGGTGCACCCGGGCCTTGCAGAGAGACAGGAGTTTGACGGGAACGAAGCACAGACCAGGTTAGATCGACTCCATAAGTATTAGCTCGGTGAATCGCCGACGTTCACACTTCTTGGCATCTGATCGCTACGCTACCTCGTAGCTGATGGGCCCCTGCGAGGTCATTGGGTGCCGAGAAGCCTGAACATTTTGGTAGCAAGAGCGTGGTTTCCTGAGATTTGCAGCCGTCAAGGGCTCCAGGAACCCACGATTTGGGACTATCAATCTGTAGGTATAGGCGGTTATTAGCTAACTTGGTGTTGTTCCTGTATCCACATAGATTGGTAGTATTGTAAGCTATAAATCTATTGCTGGTAGTAGACAGACAGATATTACAGTTTTCCCTAAATGACCAGTTGTACTGAGATGTGACTCAGAATAGTAGGTACTCAACTTAGGTACATTGTAGGTGAATTGAAATTTGCATTGAAGTACCAGTTAGTCAATCTATTAGTGGTCTAGTAATGCTAATGAATGTTTGGTTAACATAGGTAGTTACATCTATTGATAGCAGGCTATTACATTGTTTTCAGTTTATAGCAATTTATAACTTGAACTAATATTGACTATCTGTGTGTGTTATAATGATAAAGGGAAACTAAATTGTATTTACAGAATTTATATAGATATAAAACTCGGTTCCTATTGTTTAAGGAAAACAGCATTGTTTAAGTTGTGGTTTAGGGTTCCCTCGTTTGGGTTATAGACTGGAGGGTCCAATAAAATTGAGTTACTGCAAATTGTGAGTAAGTATCGTTCCGATCATGTCGTTATCTGAAATCCAGAAGGGTGTTTCTAAGGAACTCAGATGGTTTTCCTCCGCACACGGTCTGATAGACCGTTTAGATAGGCATGATGTGGTATTGGAGGGGTCTATGGACGTTAAGGAACGTTACAATAGGGTGCTCGAATTGTCCGCGCAGGCGGAATCGGTTGATGGTTGCGCACCTGACAGGCTGTCACGGTTGCTAGGGGATGTCGACCAATGTATGGAGATGGCAGCTGCTATCACGCAGAAGGCTGCGGACATACGTAGACAGCGCGAGTCCAGCCATGGTGGTGACATCGAAGCACCTCTGCCGCTTCAGGGTTCAGGGTCCAGGTTACCGGCCATAACTATGCCTACTTTTGACGGAGTGTCCGGTGAATGGATGAGCTTCATCAATCTGTTCGACAGTTTGGTGCACATGCGATCGGACATTACCAAGTCTGTCAAGATGGCTCAGCTGGTGGCACCATTGAGGGGTGAGCCTAGGGAGCTGGTCGCTCATTTGACAGTTACGGAGGGTAACTATGAAACGGCCAGACAATTGTTGGTCAGACGTTACCATAACAAACGGAGGTTGGCCGATGCCCAACTGAACCGTTTGTTTAGTATCCCGGTAGTGAACAAGGTCGGGGCCATACAGACGGAGGTTTTGAACCCGTTGTTGTCCGTCACCAAGGCTCTAGAGAATCTTGGACTTCCGGTTGGTGAATGGTCGTACCTACTGCTGTACATTGTACTTTCCCGCCTACCCGCTGACGTGCAGACTCGTTTCGAACAGTCTCACGGGAGGTCGGCCGAGGACCTGCCCGCCTTCTCCGACTTGGTCGGATTCTTGGAAGAGGAGGCTCGACGGGCAGAGAATTTGGGGTTGACGGTCACCCATCCTTCGGAGCCACAGAGAGCTGCCGGGAGCGCTGTGAGTAGGGGCCCTCCGACGAGGAAGGACCGCACCAACCGGCAGTCGTATGGGACTGTGAGTGCATTGACCCCACATAGTGAGACCTGCCCATGTTGTAGGCAGATTGGCCATGCTGTGGCCAATTGCAATAAGTTCGGGGAACTTAGGGTTGAGGGACGGCGCCGGATGGCCAAGCAGCGGAGCTGGTGTTTCCTGTGCCTCGGGCCACACATGGCTAGGGACTGCACGCGCACAAAATTGTGCGGATATTGTGGTGGGGCCCACAACAATCTGTTGTGCATGAACCGGTCCGGCCAACAGCCTCCACAGGGCCGTATCCAGGGTGACACGGCATGGGGCCCTGAGAATTCGTTTGCGACTCGGAGCGCAACTCAGGGGCTAATGTCCCCACGTGCACAGGGCGGTACTAGGGTGCAGGGCCGCACTCAGGGTCATCACATGGGGGGCCCTGAGTTTTCGGTTGCGACTCAGCATCCGACTCAGCGGGCAATGGGGCCACAAGCACGCAGCCACCCAGGGGTGCAGGGCCGCACTCAGGGTCATCACATGGGGGGCCCTGAGTTTTCGGTTGCGACTCAGCATCCGACTCAGCGGGACATTGGGTATGTTGAGCAGGCCGTAACGGGCGGGTGGCATGGGACACCTTCGAGCTATGCGGATGCGGTTCGGACGCCGCCTCAGTTGTCGCCCCGCTCGTCGCCTCGTCCTCGTCGGTCACATGTGATGTCCCCCCCGCTCATGGAGCGGCCACGGTTGAATTCACGCCCACAACCCTTCGGGGGGCGTCGTAGGGTGGCAATGGAACCGGCGCGTGGGCCATTTGTGCAATGGGACCCTCTGGCGTATAGCTGCCTACCTGATCGGTTACAGGCACAGTGGGGCCCCGGGGGTCCTCGCTAGGAATTTGCGGCCCAACCATTGGTTGCCCCCCAACCGGAGACGGTGGTGTTACCGATCGCCTCTGTGCTTGTTTGGGATTTGGCGGGCAACCCAACATACGTTCGCGCCCTATTAGATTCTGGAGCTCAGGGCTGCATTGTATCGAACGATTTAGCAAAATGGTTGGGCCTCAAGGTAAATAGGTATAATAAATCAATACGGGGCGTGGGGAATGTTACGGTTACGAATGTAGTTGGTCAATCGGTGATCACGTTCTCTCCACGTTATGACATTTTGACAAAAACATCCGTGCAAGCTTTAGTAATGACGCATGTCATGGGCAAACACCCCTTGGTGAAGTTGAATCCGGCCGTTCGATTCCTGACGTCAGGACTCAAGTTGGCGGATCCCGATTTTGACACTCCAGCCCCGGTCGACCTGCTACTGGGAGCAGACGTTCTGGGTAGGTTTCTGTTGTCGGATTGGCGAGTTCTTCAGCCGGACGGGTTGATTGCTGTGGATACTAAGTTTGGTCACGTGATCATGGGTCCGGCATTGCCAATGGTTAGGCCTGCCGAGTCAGATGGAATACTTATTGGCTCAGCGTTGTCAGACGCTATCCAACGTTTCTGGGAGATAGAGGAACCTCCCACCGCTCGTCGAGTCGACGCAGACGAAGAAGAGTGCGAGTTGTTTTACCAGAATAGTACTGGTCGCCTTCGTTCTGGTCGTTTTGTAACTCGACTGCCTTTCAGGGCCGATCGACCGCCACTAGGAGAATCTAGGAAGATGGCTGAGACGAGATTGATGTCGATGGAGCGTAGGATGTCAAGGGACGCCGTATTTAAACAAAAATACGTTGATTTCATGAGGGAGTATGAGTCGTTAGGACACATGTCGGTATCGGGTGTGAACTGGAGATCTGAGGATCATTGTTTCCTTCCACACCATGCCGTCCTACGAACCCCTACCGGCAAGATTCGAGTTGTTTTTGATGGGTCAGCACCTACCTCGAACGGGATGTCCCTGAATCAGTGTCTACATTCGGGACCCAAGTTGAGTCGTGATATTTCGGATATTCTCACGAGCTTTCGGAGGCACCAGGTTGTATTTGTCGCAGACATTCGGATGATGTTTAGGCAAACGGTAATTCATCCGGCCGACAGAAGGTATCAGTTGATACTTTGGCGTGAGTCCACGGCCGAGCCAGTCAAGGTCTATGAGTTGAACACGAACACGTATGGGTTACGGTCTAGCCCGTATTTGGCGATGCGTACCCTGCGGGAGTTGGCGTCGCGTGACCGTGTGAGCTATCCTAGAGCCGCCGCTATCCTGGAGCAAGATTTGTACGTCGATGACGTCTGCACAGGGGCAGCCAGTGTAGAGGAAGCTCTGGACCGACGTGACGAGCTCATTCAATTGCTGGAACGAGGCGGCTATGAACTACGCAAGTGGATGTCCAACTCCCCTGAGTTGATGGCTGGTCTCCCAGATGAGTTTCAACAAGACCCGCACGTTTTTGAGAATCCTGACAACCCTAACATGTTGTCAGTGCTTGGAATTCAGTACCGGCCCGTCCATGATGAGTTTACCTATCGGGTGGTTTTAGAAACACCGAAGGCCTGGACGAAGCGGTCAGTACTGTCAACGATTGCGAGAACGTTCGACCCGAATGGATGGATTTCTCCAGTCACCTTTGCTCTCAAATGTTTTATGCAAAGGCTATGGGCGGCTCAGTTGACCTGGGACACCCACCTCTCAGGTGATTTGTTGACTGATTGGACGCAAATGTTCACCTCGCTCTCGGACATAAATAATGTATCGCTGCCGAGGAAATTGGTCCCTGCTGGGGATTACAGGGCAACCCTTCACGGGTTTTGTGATGCCTCTGAACGAGGGTTTGCGGCAGCGGTTTATTTGCGAACCGTCACCTCCACCGGGGAGGTCGACGTGCGTTTGGTTTTGGCAAAAAGCAAGGTAGCGCCTATTCGGACAAGGATGACGATTCCAAAACTGGAACTGTCCGGGGCTGCTCTTTTGACCAAACTTTTGAATCACACTCTAACAGTGTTGCGTGGGTCAGTGGTTTTGGAGGATACGGTGTACGCGTGGACGGACAGCCAGATTGTTTTGTGCTGGCTTAAGGCTTCGGTCCATCGCAACAAAAACCACCTTAGAGGTTTTTGTTGCGAATCGGGTCTCCCAGATTGTGTCGTCTGAGGTCCCACTGACCTGGAGACATGTACCAGGAGAATTGAACCCGTCTGATTGTGCATCCAGGGGATGTCGGGCTCCTGAACTCGTTAGACACCATTTGTGGTGGGGACAACCCTGGCTTGCCAGGAGAGAATCGGACTGGCCCCACAGCCATGTAGTAGTATCTTCGGATCATGGCCCCAGAGCGGCCGTGCATGTTACCCAGAAGGCTGAGGACCCTGACGCCGGGTTTCTGCTGGACCGGTATAGCTCACTTGACAAGTTGATAAACGTGTCCGCTTGGATAAGGAGATTCGCTCGAAATTGTCGTACTCCTCGCGATCAGCGAACGTTGAACCCTATTCTGACTCCGGCAGAGCGAAACGAGTCGCTATTGAATTTGGTCCGGTTGGTACAGTCCTCGAAGTTTGGGGCAGAATTGGAGATTATACGAAGTGGACGTTCGAAATTGAAGGGAGCCGTCGCGCGTCTCAACCCCTTTGTTGATTCAACCGGGTTACTTCGGGTAGGAGGAAGATTGCGCAATGCGAATCTGTCGTATTCGGCTCGTCACCCACTTCTGCTCCCCAAGGGGGGACAGTTAGTTGAATTGCTGGTGACTGATCGTCATATTAAAAACGCGCATGCCGGCTGTAACGCGTTGTTGGCCACGCTCCAGCGGGAGTTTTGGATCTTATCTGCCCGCCGTGTCATACGGAACATCGTGTTTCGGTGCATGCCTTGTTATCGACTTAAGGCTGCCACGATGCAACCTCTCATGGGGGACTTGCCCCCTGATCGTGTGAATTAGGTCAGACCGTTTATGGTGAAGAGTTCACGATTGCGTACCGCTAAGCAATACAAGGCGTACCTATGTGTGTTTGTTTGTTTATCCACCAAGGCGGTACATCTCGAGCTCGTTGCTGATCTCTCGACAGAGGCGTTCATTGCTTGTTTGGATAGGTTTGTTTCTCGAAGGGGACTTCCAACTTTGATCCGCTCTGATAACGGCACTAACTACGTCGGTGCGGAACGATACTTACGAGAGATAGTCAACTTTTTGAATGTAAATAAAGTGGATATTGGAACGGCCCTCTCCCGTCGGGGTATACAGTGGACCTTCAGCCCACCGAGTTGCCCCCACTGGGGTGGGATTTTTGAGGCCGTAGTTAAGTCAGCTAAGACGCACTTGGGGCGTATAGTAGGTCAGACCGCGCTGACTTTTGAGGAGCTCGCGACATTGTTTTGTAAGATCGAGGCCGTTCTCAATTCGCGACCGTTGTGTCCGCTCAGCTCGGATCCAAATGACCTGGAGGCTCTGACCCCAGGCCATTTCTTGATAGGACAGCCACTTAACGCGTTGCCCGAGCACCCCTTCGAGGGAGTGAAATTGTATCGGTTGTCAAGGTATCAGATGTTGCAGCAGTTTACTCAGAATTTCTGGAAGAGTTGGTCGCTCGAGTATCTGCATATCTTACAACAGCGCCTTAAGTGGACTGACAAAACCAGCCCCCCTAGCGTTGGTGACCTCGTTCTGGTTAAGGATGCTAACCTACCGCCACTACGTTGGCGCAGGGGGCGCATTGTTAACTTGTTCCCTGGCAAGGACGGGACCCCCCGGTCTGCAGAGGTTCTAGTAGGAGGCTCGGTTCTAAAACGAGCGGTAGCAACGTTGTCTCGGCTGCCCGTAGATTAGGGGACAGGTGGGTGCCTGTCCGGGCGGGTGATTGTTCGATTCCAAATCGATATTCGATCGATGGTTTCGGAACGGCCATTTTGAATTTGACGTTGCTGCCAACCTAGCAGTTTTTTGACAACTGAGAGACGAAAGCCCTCGCAATGTAACGCGTATTGATTAGGGTATTGAATTTAAATCGCAAGCCATCTGGAATGTATTCGGGTTCCCCTCAGGATTGTCTATATAGCTGAGTGTGTTGTGGTTCCCCGAACCAGATAAAGTTCGCATTTACGTGGCCGATTGGTTTTTCCCACGTAACATAACCTGTGTTGGAACACTGTGCTCGTCGAAGCTGGCCTGCCAGTCATACCTGGTTGGCTGAAGAACCTGTCTACCAAGAAGAGCCTAGGGTGCACCCGGGCCTTGCAGAGAGACAGGAGTTTGACGGGAACGAAGCACAGACCAGGTTAGATCGACTCCATAAGTATTAGCTCGGTGAATCGCCGACGTTCACACTTCTTGGCATCTGATCGCTACGCTACCTCGTAGCTGATGGGCCCCTGCGAGGTCATTAGGTGCCGAGAAGCCTGAACAGGTGCATTTGGGGTCAGTTAGGAAAAGGTTGATAAATTAGTAACGTTACCATTAACAATAGGTGAATGCGTTATCGATACTCCAATGCTAGTATTAACAAGGGTGCCTAAAGATTTAATTTTAGGGTTTGATTTTATACAACAGACGCGAGCCAGTTTAATGTGTGAGGGAAATAAGAGGCTAATTATACGAAGCGCCGGGCGGATGTGTGAAATACCATTAGGTACTGGCCCTAATCAGGATTCTTGCTGTTGTACAATGGAAGTACAGAACCAAGATACCAGTAGAAATATGATAGAGGAATATGTGAATAATTCATCAATACCTGTTGAACACAAAACAAAGTTATTGCCGGTGTTAAATAAACATGCAGATGTGTTTAGCGATAGGGTAGGTCGGACAAATAAATATATACATGAGATAAAAATGAGAGATGAAACGCCTTTCGTAAAACGAAGCTATCCCATACCGTTCGCTTATCGCGATAAAGTAACAAAACGATTGGAAGAAATGGAACAGATAGGTATTATTAGCAGGCAATCTACGGATTTCAGCAGTCCATTGACTTGTGCACTAAAGAAGTCAGGGGAGGTCCGTATATTGCTAGATGCACGCCAATTAAACACGGGAATGGTTGGGGAAGTTGAAACTACACCTTTAATGAGTGAGATATTGCAATCGGGGCGCCGAATAAACTACATAGGGGTTATTGATATCAAAGATGCGTATTTTTCTATACCATTATCAGACGAATCTAAACGATACACGGGTTTTGTATATCAAGGCAGAAGTTATGTTTACAACGTTTTATCTCAGGGGTTGAAAACCAGTGTGGGTTCATTTTCGAGGGCGATGGACTTAATTTTAGGGCCAGAGGTTAGGTCATATTGTTTAAATTTTGTTGACGATTTGGCGATTTTAACTGAGGGTGATTTCGATCAGCATTTGTCTCAAGTGGACACGGTTCTGAGTAAATTGAAAGACGCGGGCTTCACATGCAAACTAAAAAAATGCGAGTTCGCACAAAAAAAAGGCCAAGTTATTGGGGCATATTTTGTCTACACAAGGTTTGCAAATGGACCCGGACAAAATTGAAACACTTAAATTATATCCGTCACCCAGAACTGTCAGGCAATTGAGGGCGTTTTTGGGGTTCATAAATTACTTTAGGAGGTTTATAAAAAAATTTGGAACGTTAACACAGCCCTTGTACAATTTATTACGGTCTGGAGTCAAGTTCGTCTGGAGTGCGCAGGTGCAGAGTGCTTTTGACGAGATAAAAAACCAATTCTCAGAAAGTATAATTTTGAGTCAGCCATTGGTGGGAAAAACGTATTATGTCCAATGCGACGCCAGCGCTTTAGGAATTGGGGGCTATGTTTATCAATTAGATGATTTGGGCCAGGAACGAATTATAGGGTTTTGTTCGCAGGCATTTAAGGGAGCTCAAACTAGATGGTCTGTCAGCGAACAGGAAATGTATGCAGTTATATACACTTTAAAGCGATTTGAGATATATTTGCGGGGAGGAAAAGTTATTATTAGAACTGATCATAAAAGTTTGACGTTCATTAAGTCGTGGACTTTATTGGGGGCACGCGTAACTAGGTGGGTTATGTTTTTAGACCAATTCGATTACGACATAGAATTTGTGCGACGGACTGATAATCAAATTGCCGACACGCTAAGCAGGCAAATAACGGGACCTGGAGGTATGATTGACAGTATGAATGTTCAGCCGGGAATAATCTGGTTTCAGGCATCGAATACCGCAAGTGTTATTTCGAGTTTACGGGACATTGCGAGATTACAAAGCGAAGATGAGCGGTTAAATCGAATAAGCGGTTGTATCAGACGTAGGGTGGTAGATACGGGAACGAGAGGGTTTGATAATTACAAGCTAGTAGGTGATACGTTATATTTTCATGTGCCGAAGCGGAACGTACAGTTGTTAGTAATTCCGAAATCACTACAGGAGGAACTAATTTTACACATACATGAAGAAATAGGTCACTACGGCAGATATAAATTATTAGCACTGATGAAGGACAGATATTATTTTCTTCTGAGTAGGGTGATTAGCACGGTGATAAGAAGTTGTGACATATGTCAAAAGGTCAAACCAAGTACTAACAATACCGTTGGTCCTTGTACACCGGTGTTGGCGGAAAGGTTGGGTTAGAAAGTTTTCTCGGACCTTTATGGGCGTAGGTAAATTCGGATATCAATATATATATATGTGATTCAAGACGTGTACAGTAAAGTAATAAAATTATATCCAATGCGTAAAGCTACAGGTAGGAGCGTGCTCGCTTGTACAACGAAATTTCATAGGGAAATACCTATCGAAACTATAATTACGGACTCAGGACCACAGTTCATATCGAAAGTTTGGGAATTTGGTCTCAAACAGCTAGGGATTCGGGTCACTCATACGTCGGTGTATTGTCCAAATTCTAATAGCGTAGAAAGAGTGAATCGCGAGCTAGGTCGACTAATTAGAACTTATTGCGGCGGAAGTAATCGAAGTTGGGTCGACGTGTTACCGGACATTCAGAATTGCTATAATAATATCGAACACACAAGCATAGGCTTTGCGCCTAATGAGTTAGCGTTTGGTAGGCGGGAACCGTTAACTATTGACAAGGAATTAGGCGATGAATGGTTATTAGGTCATAGTGTGCGAGATACGGAACAGGTGCGGAATGTAGCGATAGAAAACTCTAAAAGTTCTAGTGAACGACGTAAGCGACAGGCAGACAAACGGCGTAAGTTAGAAGTCTATCGTATAGGTGATTATGTGAAACTTAAGACTTTTGTGCGTTCAAATAAAAAACATAAAATCATGCGGAAATTTTCATTGTTGTATAAAGGGCCTTATGTTATTTCGGCAGTGGTATATCCGAACTGTTATACTTTAGTAGATCCGGTTTCAAATGAGATATTGGGTAACTACAATACTATAAATATAGCCATTTATTATGTGAGGACGAATAAGGGCGTAGATAAATAAGGTAGTGTATATAAGTTATATAATTAAGCTGTAAGCTGTAAATTTGAGTAACTACTTGAAGATTTAAGGATCTTGCATGGTTGAAAAAGGAAAAAAAAAATAAAAAAAATGTATATATATAGTAATACGAATTAGGATAAGTTGCGGGTAAGCGAGGTTGTATAGTTAGATAGATAAATAAGATAAGACAGGAGAGAGCTCAATCGAGTTGTGTAAATATTATATACATAATTGACAGATTCATCGGTCTGTGTACATGATTTGAGATGTCCGTACATATAGAGTAGATATGGACAAAGCATGGGTAGCATAGTGGTAATGAGATCCTTGCGCCATGTTTAACTGAGATAAACAGTGTCTCAAGGTCTGGGAGGGGGCTGTAATGGTACACGAGAGTCAGTACATTTGATACTTCATTTTGCGTGACAGAGGGCTAGCCCATCGCCGCGCTGTTTTGAATACGAGAATCGGTTCATATAACGTTTGGGGTTTTGCGTAGCTCAGGGTAAGTTAGCAAAAAACAATGAGCCGAGCGCGTGGGTTGGTTCCAGGAACAGAGTTCAGTTCAGGTTTTTTTGGTCGCATTCCTGCGGAATGTGTAGGGATCAGAGCCGATTTGGCTGCGCGCTGAATAAATTATGAATAACTAAATAATGGAAGGTTATTATGGAACGATACGGAGAAAGCTATTATGTTGATTGCAAATATACAATTGCGTTTGTTTGGTATGAGATGGCGAGTTTGACATGACTAGTTTGAATAGCATTCTAGTGATCTTTGTCTAGCGCGCTAGCGGTCGGGAAGGCTTAATTAATCGCAACAAGCTTTTATGGTCAGCGATCAACAGATTCTGTATATCGGCAGTACCGAATGACTTGAGTGATAACCTACGGTTGATCATAGTGAATATGCGTACACACAATTTGTAGAACGGCGGATCTGCATGGCATGGTTGAAATTAGACCCTGTGTAGCTAGTGATAAGAAGCTTCGCTTGGGCAGAGCCTGTTCGCAAAGGACGCCATTTTTTTTCAGACATGTGGGGACTATAAATACGATTGCGGGGGAAGGGAGAGCATTCAGTCTCACCGTCTAGCTACTGTGACAGTCGTCTTTCACGATTCTAAACAGTTTTGGTCTGCCGTCTTACGCGTCTGAACTATACGAATTGTGATTGCGTGTTTCAGTGGTTTTTCGTGAGTGTTCGAAGCGCCGAGATATACCTCGGTTCCTATCCTTTATATCAACCTACCCCAAATTCCAAAACTATCCTTGGGTCGTTAGATAAGAACTTGTAGGTAACTGATCTGAGTCTGAGTCTGGGCTTGGAGCGACCCTAAATTCCTTTTTCCTTCACCATAGGGTTCCTGGATTGGCTCTTAGGATATTCGCGGGCTAATCCTCTCCTCATTCCTTTCGAGTAGCGAGTTTTGAAATTCCCACACACACAGTCATTAAACATACAAGCACATTCAAATCAAACTCAACCATTTTCGAGTGGTGTCGATAATGGACATGGTATAACACTAGGATTTTAGACTATGCTAGACAGGAGTTTAGTTGCGGCTAAACCTAGGTTGGCAGGGCATAGGGAGACTGTTTGATCGATGAGGTTCCGCGGATGGAAATAACAAATTCAGAACAAAGTTAAACCGGTGTCAACACAGATAACCTATCCTGTTGATATTTTGACATTTAAGTGTTGTCGGGGACGCGCGAAGAGATCAAATTACAGTCTAAAGTTCATTGTTTAGGACCGGGTAGGTTGGTTTGCTTTGCCTTGGGTCAGGTTGGATTCAAGTTGCATCTTTAAATTAAATGTAAATTCCGCTGGAGGTCTAATGTGTAGGCTGAGTCAAATATATATGATTAGGCTCAGTCGAGGACGTGCTGAGGCTAGTGGAATTCATAGATCGGAATTTACCGAAGTATGCATTTCGCTATGGTGTGGGTTAGATCTCCTAAAGCGCTAATGACTACGTTTCGATAACATCCAGCTCAAATTGCGCAGTGTTGAAGGTTTCAAAACGTTACGGACCTTTTGAGGTAACCGCTAGTTCAAACCCATTTCGGAAAATCAAATCGCAATTGTGTAAACCGGTCTTTTCGGATCGTTATTGCCGTGAACTAATTATATAAATGGAACCACCACAAGCCGCTACTAGCGAGCACATGAAATATCATTGAGTACTCACGTCATAAAACTACGACGGATATCTATACGATATCCCAAACAAATATTACAAATCGTGGTCGACCACTAAAAGAAGTTCCAAGCGCCCATATATACAAAAAATAAATGGTACCATCACACAAATACAACAACGATCGATCTGGCGCAATACACCGCTAACTGATGCGAATTACCGGCTTGCGGACATATATGCTTCTCTGTCTTAACTTGAAACTCTAAATTCCTGAACCAATCTTCCGCTCGACTATTGTGCGCCTAACGAACTTCTCAACGAACGAGAAATTCAGACTTATCATTCTTAACTTACAAATTTTACAGCTGAATAGAGACATCTCTTTTTGGGGTAGGTAGAATAGACGATCATAGCTACTGATAGCGGTGGCTCGACCTTAGCCGTTATGCCGTTACAACCGTAAGTGATGAAGTGATTGATTATTACAACTTAGATCTATATATATTATAAATGCATCTTCCTTATCTTAATGGTTACAAAGTAATTTATTCGTAACTTGTCTACCCTCCACATGATGGAATCGGTGTAGTTATCAGCTGTATGAGAAAACAATTCGCAGATATATCTATTGCAGATGTATCTATCATATAATATATCGCAGAATAGCTACAACATAAATATTAACTATAGTTCAGTGAAGTGAATCAACATGTTACATATTGTAACAATAACATCACTCACTTTCTATAACTTTCCTGACCTGACACGCCAACATGGGGTAGTAAATTTATAAGGTAAAAAACGCTAACCAAGGGAGTAAATATTCCTAAAAAGGAATATTAAAATGCTTAATAGTGAGTCGCTGCACCCTCCTGGTTGATGACTTCTTGCAGCTGTCTCGACATGCCGGTCACCATATTCCAGCACATATCACGGCCGCGATACCACTCCCATGTTGACGTGACTAGATTGTCCAAGTTTTTCTTATTTCTTACTTCGGATGGGTCCAGTTAAGCACCATTTGGCCCCACAAATTTTCTATTGGGTTGAGATCAGGGCTTTTAGAGGGCCAGTCAATAACAGTAATATTCGGTTGTGTCCTTAACCAATCACTAACAACTTGTGCACGATGAACTGCACAGTTATCATGCACGAAGTAAATATGATGTGGTTCAGGATACACATTGCGCACTGAAGGTAACATGAAATGTCGTAACAATTCTAAATATTTTAGGCCAGTCATACGGCCCCCTACATCAACTAACTCGCCAGGACCCATCGAAGACATCCAGCCCCAGTAGCCGAGAGTAATCCTACCGCTGGTTCTGCAAGGAAGCGTGTTAACTACATCGTAACGTGTTCCTGGTGTTCTCCACAAAACTTTTCGACCATCTCTGTCTGATTTAAACCATTTTTCTTCAGTAAAAATAACAATATTATCCTGCCAGAGTCTTGCTTGGCGATGGGCTGGTGATGGGCTGGTGGAACGAGTCGTGGCAAAGGGATCTGCTGTATGAGCAGCTATAATTTCTCGGTGGCGGGCACAAGCAGGGGTATACGTGAAAGATTTCCGACCACGTTTCAAGTTATCTATCTCGCCTGTGCTAGCACACCGCCTTATCCATAATTCGACGGATCTTCTCTACAAATAAATAAAAACATTGTGAAGTCTTTCATAATTCGTTTCGTGTTCTGAACTTGTAACTTGTCTCTGTGTGATATGGATCTATGTGATCTGAAATAAAGATATTGAATTGAATTGAACTATTTACGCCTGTGTCAAAGGTCATACTGAGCTCAGTTACAGCTGCAAAAAAGCTACTTTATTTGGATGACTATAATATTGGACTTACCGTTATTTGCAATCGGCGAGCTATTTCGCTAATGCTCACATTCTCCTCTTGTAAAACAATGATTTTTGCCTTCATAATCGCCGTTAAATGATGCATTTCGAATCAACAAATTACAACAGAATTACAAAAGCTGATAAAACAATCACACAATCGATAGGGGGCATATAAACAACAGTAGATGTCAGGTGCAATGTAGCGGACGACTAACTTAAACTTACTTCTTTTTATTTATTGACTTATTCTCTTAAGATTGTGGGTAGGCCTTTTTAATTTATTTGATCACAACCAACGCTTCTTTGAGTCTTTTTTACACTTGCCCCGCTCAACGTTTTATAAATCGCTCTGGCTACTAACTATGACTTGTGGGTGCTTACATTCATGTCAAGAATGTTAAAAAGCATTACTAATTATTATTATTATTATTAAAAAATAATTACTACTAGTTACATTTTTACGTGCTGGATTTGAACCCATGATCCCCCGCCGTATCAATACATGAATGCTAAACGCGCATCGTTAGCCAAATGAACTATTACCAGCTATGAGAGAGTGGTTGAAATATGCTACCACTTATTACAGCCACCGCCGCCGCCCCACCCGGCTCGTAGGCATTCCGTAAGCAGTTCGTGTACACTTCATAGATGGCATCACCTGCCTGTATACTTTTAGCCGCAGGCGACCGTACATGTGGAGGTTTGGATGGTAACCGGTTGAATGAAATTTATGTGTGATAATTGCTAGTGATCTGGATCAGTATTTTACAAACTTTTGAGCCAGTTCAGTATTCATTTTTCTTAAAAAGTCAGCGTTGACGGAATTCTAAACTACATACTATTGTTTTTAACACCTATGTTGGTAATTTACTTTATCGATTGACACCAATTTCATCAGTGACTCAAAAATCAAAAATTTTCAAAATGCCCGGACAGTTCAGTGTGCCAAAGATGTCACATGCTTGCGCCGCCCCTTCGTAACAGGTCGACATGCTAACCATGTGCAATTTGCTAGGTGGCTTGCGCCGCCCCTTCGTAGCAGGTCGACATGCTAACCATGTGAAATTTCCGAGGTGCCTTGCGCCGCCTCTTCGCTTGCACCGCCCTTTATTGGATGCTTGGTGTTTTACTAAATGGAAAATTACTAAATGGACTTTAAGACCTTTTTATTCCAATTCATACGGCCCTCAAGAATTGGGATAAAAAGGTCTTAAAGTCCATTTAGTAATTTTCTCGCGGGAGGGTAACAACAATTCTCACGTTAATTATAAATTAGTAGGATATAAAAAAGCGCCAAGTACATGACTCACTCGGGCCGCCTACATGTTAAAAACCGGCACAGAGTTACGTGCCGGCTTGTAATAATTAACAATCGTTTCTGTTCTAGAACTCTCGCCAAAACTTTTTGATAAACGATATCCTCCGGGGGATTGCTAGGTTTATGGAAGTTAGGACTCAGAAATGATATTCCTATTAGGTGTCAGGCACCAGCTGGCTATCCTGCCAAAATATTAATTCCAGGTAGTAAGAAAAAGATAAGGGGCTTAGAGATTTGTGTTGCCGAGGGGGCCCGACATGGCTAATCTGGCGCTGGCTTTATTCAAAGACTAATTGACAGAGCCCGGTTAAGAAAAGGCCCGTTAAAGGCCTGAATCTGTTCTATCTTACGCTCCAAATGTAGAGTTGTTATGCATCTAAACAGTTTTAAGCTTGATATGATCGTCACTGTACAACTTGTACTCATTGTTCTGAAGCCACAATCACACCCCACGTTATTCCCAAACAATATCCCAAAATTGTATTAAATTGGGAATTGTATCTAGGCCGAAAGAACCTTCTTGCCGACTGAAGAAACTTACCTGTTTCCACGAAACGACACTGTAACGGTTACGGGCCAGAATCAGCCAGATGCAATATGATAACATTGATTTGATCATTTGATTCGTTTTATAATACTAGCTTTCATTACGTGACTTTCAGATGTCATCTCGATTGGTGGATGTCATGAAATCGGGCTCGGATAGAATCGACGTCTTCACTAATTTAGGCGCAGATTTCAAGAAGTGTGTGAGTCCGGTAAGAATTCATATAATCTACCTTTACGTAGAAATCAGATAGCAATAGCACTACACTTAACTGAGGGCCTCGTTTTATAATAATAAATTTTAATTTGGTCTTAAGCGTTGATTACATTGGGAAGTTGGTCAGGACAGGAGACTGATTCAAAACCGGCTCGATTGATCAAAATTTACAATACTTGTGGGTGGTTGGTTGCTGTAATCATTTCCGTATTGCAGTACATGGCAAAGGAATCTAATCTTAGCAAGAAGCGTGTCGTTTTGATGCCAATCGTGGACAAACCATTCTCGATGATCGTGTGTGTGGTAGCGCCAAAGGTACTGGAAGATCACGTCGTCCTTCTGATTCAAGAGGCTTCTTTGTACGTAGAAATTTCTTATTACTCGTACAATACTGTAATGATGTGATCCCCAATAAGTAGGTATGATTCTTTTCTTTATGAAGACTTATTCGGGTTAGCAGTAACTCTGGTAAAGCCAAAGGACCGCTCCACGGATCAGTTAATAATGCGTTTACTTTCATATGGGAATGCGATTTCTATTTATATAGGTTTTCTTACTTAACGTACCTAAATGATTGAGTTTTTTATATCGCCGGTCATTATACTTTGCTCAGGTTCTTCTGGCCAACGCTGAAGAAGTCTATAAGTCTAGAATGGGAGAAAATCCTGAAACAGAAATGTCAGCAGCTTCTGCGTGGTGCACGACGTCTCTTTACCAAGGTGGGTCTAAGCGCAACGTTACAATTGGCCATGTAAAAAAACAAAGTTACCAAACTGAGAAGCCCGTTACGATATAGTTGTTTTTAACTAAATTCCGTTATTCCCATCAAAAAATATTACTCGTAAAAAACATAATGTCCTTCATTTGTCCTCTACGCCGTAGTTCGCTCAAACAGGACAGCCAATCCTGCAAAACTGTGAAGTTTCAACAGTTTTCCTATCAGTTGATAACGCAGATGTCAGTCGGAGCCGAACAACTAATGATAGTTTATTTTATAATATAATCGGAAACAAGCAGCTCCTGTTGTTTCCGATTTTGAACGGTTGTACCGTTCAAAAACTGTGCACAAGAATATCCCTCGTGACTCAGGGATACGTGGGGCGCACTGTAAGTTTCCGGAATGAATATGAAAAAATACTATTAAAGGTACAAAATTAATTTATTGTTTTTCAAAATAATCTCCCTTGGCGTCTATGCACTTTTTCATTCGATGAAACCAGTTTTGAAAACTTTTGTGCCACTCCTCTGTGGTGACCTCTGAAACGTGTTTTTCATACTCCTCGACAGCCTCTTCTGGTGATGAAAATCGTTGACCGCGTAATTGGTTCTTAATTTTTGGGAACAGAAAAAAGTCACAAGGTGCCAGGTCGGGACTGTATGCAGGATGACTCATGAGTTCTACATTTTTCGCCTTCAAAAAGTCGTTTGTCTGTCTGGCCGTGTGAGAACTAGCATTGTCGTGGTGCAGGATGATGATACGGCGTTTACGGTTATTTTTACGGAGTTCGTCAATAACTTCCGGCAAACAAATGGTCGTGTACCAGTCACTATTCACTGTTCGACGATTCTCTAAAGCAATAGTAGCCACGTGTCCAGTTTTATTAAAAAAAGAAGCAATCATCCGCTTAGATGCACTTTTCACGCGCGCCACTTTGGTTGGTTTCGGCTCATCTTGAAAGACCCATACGCTCGATTGCTGCTTTGTTTTGGGATCGTAGCAATAAATCCATGTTTCGTCACCTGTTACTATGTCCCACACCAAATTTGACGCACCTTCGTTGAATGTGGTAAGCATGGCACTGCACCAAGTGACGCGGTCCGTTTTTTGAGCCTCGGTCAAGTTGTGTGGGATCCACCGCGAGCACAGCTTTCTCACACCCAAATGTTTGTGTAGGATTAATTGTATTTGACTCATGCCTATTTCTAAGGATGCGCGAATTTCATGGTAGGTCACATGCCTGTCTGTTCCAATCATACGGCGCACAGCATCGATGTTTTTGTTGGTCACAGCGGTGGACGGCCGACCATCGCGAGATTCGTCACTGAGATTGATACGACCACGCTTGAATTCTGCAAACCAGCTATAAACAGTTGTCTTGCATGGTGCTTCATTGCCAAAAGCTGTTTCAAGCCGAGCGATGCTCTGTTGAGCTGTCAAATTACACTTAAAATCGTAGAAAATCATACTACGAAAATTTTCCCGAGTTAAATCCATGTTGATGCAGACACACAATTTTTAAATGGCCCCACAAGGTAAAAACAAAAGGCAGTCAGATGAAACAAACTGCATTCTACAGCCAAAGAGTTCTATTTTCAAATGTTGCAATAAATTTTTAAATATTGTTTATGTAAGTGGCCAGTTCCGGAAACTTACAGTGCGCCCTATGTATTATTTTAAAAATTATTATAAATATAATCAGACATCCATTACTTTAAATATTCAAATTATTTTCTTAGAAATAGCTTAAAATTTCATAAAATAAAATAAAAATAGTAAGTATTTTTTAGCATGGCCAATTCCGACCAACAAACATTCACATTTTACATTCAGAAAATTAGTTAGTTAAAAAATACTTAAATGTCTCTTAGTTCGGCGTGCCTGTTGGCAAATTCCCCCCTCCATCAATTTTCATTGTTGCCTATCTTGGGTAACCCTTCGTCATATTGGATCTCTTCTGATCTTCTCTTGTTGCTGCAGCTAGGATATGATCATATTTACATAAAATCTCTTGATAGGTGTATGTATGTATTTGCAGCATAGTTTTTACATCTCAAAAACGACCGATCAATTTCTCAGCTAAAACTGCAGCAAACCTAGAGACCATTTCAGCTTATGCTAGTGTACCCCGGTAGACTGCACTATTATAAAGAAAAGCCACCACCACCATTGTGGCATCAAAAATGGGATACCTCTATGTCCTTTCCAATCGTAATTAGGTACACATCGCGGTCACAATACCTGTGCATGTGGATTTGTCACGTCATTTATAGCTCTAATGTTGAAGTATTCCAGTGAGGTGAAACAGTGTAATTGTGTTTCTCAGGTGGCGTCACTAGAGACCCTGCTCCAAATCGCTACGGAGCAAGCGAAGCAACTCACTAAAGCGGAACACTGCTGCGTACTGCTGCTCGACGTTGATCAAATGCTACTAGTACCATCAACATCTGTGAAGGTGAGCGTCATTTTAACCCCGACAACCAAAAATATTGTTATGAGTTTGAAGCGTCTGTCGGTATCGTAGCACCCTATCGATGAAACGGGTGGACGGATTCTAATGCGGTTTTCTTTAAATGGTAGTAGTTTTGTTAAAATTCAGTTCAGTATTTCGAAAGTTACCAACTTAACTAGGAATAGCGGACAAACGTGTGGACGGATTTTAATCCGGGTAGTAGAACCCAACCGCAACTATCCGTGTCCAGCTGGTTCAGAGACAACGGACTGGTCCTGAATCTGCGGAAGAGCCAGTTCCTCCATTTCTACTTCAAAGGTCATCCGCCCAGGGTAATAAAATATAATGCCAGTATAGGAGGAACTACGATCGAGCAGGTCTAAACCAACACATTGTTGGGATTTGAGCTGGACAAAGGCTTGTACTTCGAACACCAAATCAGCAAGTTTTGAGGAAGACTTGGTTTCGCCTGCTTTGCGCTAAGCCGATTAGCAAGGAACGTACCCACAGACACCGTGGCCTCGTGCTATTTCGCTACCGTATACTATTGTTCAATACCGACTGGGAGCTCGCCTTCAGAATGCAACAACGAGCCCTAAGCGTAACAGCAGTACTATGAGTTGCCTGGGACGCCTCAGCTCGACCACACTTCAAGGAATTAGGAATCATGACGCTGCCATCCACAATGATTTACCAGACAGCACTAAACTTTCGCGAAAACTTGAGCCAATTCAAAAAGCACACCCAAAGAATCAGCACACGCAACGCCGCCGCTGGGAAACTCGTCATTCCACCCCGCAGCAGGCTGGAGAAAGCCTCCAGACCCGGTAGTCTACAACCGACATCCTTCCGCTCCCAGAATGCAAATCTTCAAAGCCAGACTGAATCGTGGCTTGACGAGCCATCGTTCTATCATTTTAAAGATTTCATCATGCCTAGTGTATAAATAGTATACAGTATATAACATTATGTTTAATTTACTTGAAATATAATTTGAATATAATTATTTCATTGGATTGACATTTCGTTATATTTATTCACTTGATATTTAGATATATATAAAGAACGGTTCAAGAAAGGTTTAAGAATGGTTCAAGAATGGTTCAAGAATGGTTCGAGATTCAGGAATAGTAACATGTAATGCTGTAATTCAACGTTGTTGTAATGCAACGATGATTATGAATATCCCATACAAGAACCAGCGCACTCTACTAAGATAAGATCTGAAAAACAAAGATTCATAATTTTATTTATTTTTCGTCCCAAATAAATAAAATTATGAAGCTTTTTTTCAGATCTTATCATTGTAGACTGAGATGGTTCTTAGATGGGATATTTTATTTTACAATCGGTTCAGTGGTTCAATATAAATAGGAAACAAGTGAACCAAATTTTAGCCGTAAAGTTTTATTAATGTGTCGGAAGTGTTTTAAAGAGGATTCAACTTTTTTGTATGGAGAGTGTACCAGGTGCCAACTGCCATGATATTATTTCAAAATAGCGTTCACGCATAAGTCCTTCGTAAAGCGAAGGTCCACATCAAATACTAACATAAAGTATAAATTGACAAAATATTATAAAACGTCACGTTTCCGAGTTGGCAAAGTTGTACAAGTGGCGCCACAGATTTCTTTATTTTTGCTTTTTATTGTTTTTATTTAAGTATATTATAAAAATACCTCATACCAAATAGTATATTATAAAAGACATCCTCAATAAAATCCATCATTCCCATGGATGATTACGGTTTAATATTAAAAGTAAAATATATTTTTTCCAATTATATATTTACCACTTCAGCCAGTAAAAAATAAAACACAGTTACAAGATAAATGTTGTATCTTAACCTCTCAGAGTGTGACACGTTGGGAATATCTATATTATCATAAATATTATTTTAAAAATAAATGTATATTACAATAAATAAAAATAGCCCATTAATGTCCCCACCGAAGGGCACAGGCCTTTCCCCGGATTCAAGTAAGATTGAGCCATACTCCATCATGCTGGCTCAGTGCGGGTTGATGGAGCGGTACCTATCGAGTTAGTGAAATATTATAGGGTCATGTGCTAGTTGGCGGCCGACTAGTGGATTACCCAACTTTACACCGGGAAATTGAGGAAACTATTCATCGTATGGGATCACTAATATTTTCAGACGTAGATTATATGGTCTTTTAATTAAATAATATATAATATGATTAAATATTGTAATACTTTTATTTATAAAAATCCAATACCTAAAATCATTGAGAAATACTAGTTTGCGGCCGCTTTTATGAGTTTGCGACCGGCTTTCAGCCAGGGCCCCAATTCCGGTACACAATGACAGCTCCATGACAATTACATGACGATTACGGTCAACTTTAGACATCCAATATTTGGCGTTCGGAGAATATTTTTTTAGGCAATTATGATAAAAATTAAATTAATTGGTAAGCACAATAATTGAGTTAATCAACAAAGGGAATGGGATTACAAAATAGGCAATATCTAAAGTTGACCGTAATCTTCATGATGGTTACCTAAAAGGGACCCTTGTATTGTACTAAGTATCCGCTATTAGACGATCGGTTTAGCCTAGCGTGTAGTGATACTGCAAATATTTGTGTGATGAGCATGAATATTTGTTTCTTAGTCTTGTATGTTTGTATTTAAATAAGTATTTATCTCTATCAAATATGTCGTCATCGAGTACCCATAACACAAGTCTTATTGAGCTTAGTATGGGACTAGTTCGATTTGTGTAAACTTGTACTCTAATATTTATCCTGTAGCTGGTTGAATAAAGCTGGGCTATATAAATAATAGGCACTGGTTCATAACATGGTACAGAAGACTTTACTCTCAGGAAAACAGAAACCAACAGAACATAACGAGAATCAGACTACGACATGACAGAAAAACTACTGACAGATTCTAAAACAAAATACAAAATTAATACAAAAAAAGGTATAAAAAAGAAGAAAAGGTTTCCAAATAGGTGCGTCGTGCACATTCCTCCCCTTTTCTATAAGAAGGGCAGCTTCACCAGCTTACGGAGGGGCCGCCGCATGACGCCCATCAGGGTGCGAACATCAGCCACCCGGATTACTCCATCGGGCCCTGGAAAAACTGCTGTGACTCGTCCCCGTGGCCAGGTGCCTCTGGGAGAGTTTGGATCTGCGATGAACACCACGTCGCCAATGGCCACCTCAGGAGCTACTCCACGCCCGCGTCTAGGGATGAGTGTTGGCAGGTATTCTTTGACCCATCGCTGCCAAAAATGGTCTGCCAGTCGAACGGCCTTGCGCCAGCTGCTTCTTGAGGCAAAATCCGAGTCTGATAACGTGGCTGGTATCGGGCGGCCTGAAGATGCAGCCAGAAGAAAGTGCGTGGGAGTGAGCGCTTCTTCGCTGTTGTGATCGACGGCGACATGGGTGGGTGGGCGCGAGTTGACAAGTGCCTCAGCCTCTGCCAAAAGCGTGCGAAGCACCTCGTCCGTTGGGGCACGTTCTGTGAGTGTCACCTTGAGAGCCACTTTTACGCTCTTCACCAGTCGTTCCCAAGATCCGCCCATAAAAGGAGCGGCTCGTGGTATAAAACGCCAGTTAATCTTCTCTGAAGCAGCGTACTGCGCTGTGGCTTCGGCGTAGAGGCGACGGAGCTCTCGGTTGGCGCCTACAAAAGCGGTCCCGTTGTCTGACCAGAGCTCTGCTGGCGTGCCTCGCCGGGCTATAAAACGACGGAGGCTCATCATCGCGGAGTCCGTGGACAAACTGTCAACCACTTCCAGATGGACGGCACGGACGACGAGGCAAGTGTAGAGAGCAACATATCTTTTCTCTCGTCTTCGGCCGATAGAGACTTGAACTGGTCCATAGTAATCAAGCCCCGTGAACGTAAACGGCTGCTTGTGATTTCCCAAACGTGCCTCGGGTAAGTCCCCTGTAGGTGGCTGGAAATTCACGGCTCGGCGAATGCGGCAAAACTGGCAGTGAAAGGCGACTGCGCGGACGGTACTTCTCAGGCTTAATAAGTGGTAATCTTGCCGGAGCTCATTGACCACCGTCTCTGTATTGGCGTGAGCGGCCCTCCTATGATGGTGCTCCACAAGCAAACGCACTGCTGGGTGTCTTCCGTCCAGTACAATCGGACTTTTAGTTTCGTGACGTATGTGTGACGCTGCCTTAATGCGGCCGGACAATCGCATCAGTCTATCTTCCCCGATGAGAACCCCCAGTTTGGACAGGCGACTGGAGCGTGGCAAGAGCTGAGCAGGACGACAATTGAGGTGCGTCATCTCGCTGAGAAATGAGCCCCACTGGGACTTGAGCAAGATGTGCGTCTCTACTAGACGAATGTCAGTGGCGGCCAAAACTCTAGCTGAGCCATGTGAGGAACACGGAGCAGTGAACTGTTGCCATTGACTCGTAGGCTGAAACATAAAAGTACAAAGCCCTCCCTCTAATCGAACTAAATTATCTACACATAAGCCCCTTCGAGTTAGACTACGCATTCGCAGTAATGTGAGATACTTATGCGCTGTAGCAGTTGCACGCACCAGTCTGAGCCAAGAGCTGAAACGCTCAGGATCGGCTGAAACTGGCTCATGCTTGGCAACGTCACTAATGAGGTGAACTAAGTCGGGACGCACTGCGTGTTTGCACTCTTCTAAACCTGTATACTCAGGTGCACAGGGCTCAGTGGGCCACTCCGAAGAGAGCAAAAATGCAGGCCCTGATATCCAGCGTGACTCAGGAGACAACGTGACGCGCTTGATGCGAGTTGCATCGTCCGCAACGTTTAAATGACTTGGCACCCAGCGCCATTCCTTCACGTCAGTTATCTCTATAATCTCGCCTACTCTATGTGACACGAACGACTTGAACAGACGCGCCTCGCTTCGGAGCCAACCCAAAACTGTCATAGAATCGCACCAGAATATGCGTTTGACAGGTTTGAGTCTGTGAGCTTCACAAATACTGGAGGCGAGGCGAGCTGCAACCAAAGCTCCTTGAAGTTCCAAACGATTTATGGAAATTGGTTTTAGAGGAGCTACGCGAACTTTACTACATATAAACGCAAGCTTTACGTCACCGTTTTCCTTAATAAAACGCCAATATGCGACCGCAGAAAAGGCAGACTCGCTTGCGTCACAGAAAACGTGAAGCTCGCACTTATCTACTTTCAACTCGCCAGGACAGTAGCAGCGTGGGATCTGTAATCGGGAAGCGGCAAATAAATCTTCAAACCAATGTCTCCACGCCGCACTGTCATTCTGCGAGAGCTCCTCATCCCAGTCAAGACCCTTACGCCATGCATTCTGGAACATAATACGGCCTGTCACTACTACTGGCGCTAGAATTCCGAGTGGGTCGAAAACCCGCATGACGTGAGCCAACACTTCGCGCTTGGTAAACTTATTTGGCAACGCACAATTGTTGCTTATTCCCGTGTTAAAACCAATTGCATCGGCGACGGGTTGCCAAATAAGGCCAAGAGTGCGCACGGGCGTGGCGAGGCGGCCAAGGTCAACATCTACATCGTGACTAGCTACAGGGACCTCAACCAAGCTCTCTTTTGGCAAAAGTGAGAGAGCAGAGGGTTTGTTTGAGGCCCACGCCCGCATTTAGAAACCAGCATGTCGATGGATATGGTGAATCTCTGCGGAAAGTTTAGCAGCTTCATCGATCGAGTCTAGGCTCACTATACAGTCATCCATATAGTGATCGACTATGATGGCTCGAGCCGCGGCTGGATAGCGCTCTTGCCACTCCACTGCATTCTTATTTTTAATGTAAATGGCAGTGAAAGGACTAGATGCGGCACCGAAAATCATTGATGACATGCGGTATGTCTTAATTGGCTCTGTAGGGTTGTCACGCCAGAGAAATCTTTGCGCATCACGATCCTCCACACGAATTTTCACTTGAGGAAACATCTCGCGTATGTCTCCCATCAGGGCAACTTTGCCTTCCCTTAAACGCAAAAGGATTCCAAGCAGGGGCTGCAAAAGTTCAGGACCGGTTAGCAGGAGCGAATTCAGGGAAACTCCTTGACTTTTCGCAGCAGCATCATGGACTAATCTTAATTTATTCGGCTTATTCGGATTGGTTACACCGAAATGTGGCAGAACCCAAACAGGCGACTTGGCGGTATGCACTTCCGTGCACAATTCGGCATAACCCTTCCGAATCATGTCGTGTATGTTTTGACGGTATCGCTCTGCATAGTTAGTCCCTGCACATCTTTTTTTCTAGACTAAGAAACCTAGACAAGGCAAGCTTAGAACTGTCAGGCACAAATAGATTGTCAGTTTTCCAAAGAAGCCCGACTTCATAACGACCGCTCGGTAGGCGTCGTGCCGTGCGCTCAAGAATTTGGACAGCTCGTTCGTCATAAGAGCTGCGCGCTTCGCGTTTAGAAATGCCAATCGAATCTATACTATATTGCTCACGAATTAATTGTTCTAATACCGCGCGATCACTGATATCTACAACCAGGGGCTCACTAACAGTCGCATAGTTGACAGTGTCAACTGGCGTCGTCTTGCTATAGCCAAAACCGAATAAAACCCACCCTAAGGCGGTATGAATTGCAACCGGCTGTGTCCTAGAACCCTTACGAGTGGCCCTAGACATAGTAAGATGCCAGTTGTCAATGCCAATGATAATTGTCGGTTTTACGTTGTCATAGCAAAATTCTTCCTTTATGTCAGAAAGGTAACTAAATTTTGACACGTCAGATTTGTCAATCGTCGGTCGCGCTGCACAACCTAACCCGTTAATTGCCCGAGCCCTACGAATCATATAAGTCTCTTTTGCGTGGCGTCCCTTTATATGAAAATCAACATACTGAACCGTCGTGTCTTTGCTTAACCCGCCTACGCAGTCGAGACGTATTTGTCTCTCGGGCCCGCAGACTCCTAATTTAGCAGCTATCTCCAAATCTAAGAAAGACGCTGATGCACCATCATCCAACAATGCATAGGTGTCTACGGTACCTGACGGACCGGAAACGGTCACGGCCACGACCTTTAATAACGGACGGAGGAACGACGGATGCACTGAGGATTCAGTTGCAATTGAAGTCGATGTATGAGACAGGATCTCATCGTTATTATATGAAGCGGGTGCGAGCGGGGCGGCGGGGCCTGCTGCGGGGGCGGCGGGGCCTGCTGCGGGCGCGGCGGCCCGCGGCGCGGCGCTGGACGTGCCCGCGGCGGCCTCGTCATCCTCCACTTCCACGTGCGCGGCGGCGGCGCGCTCATAATTCGGGTTGTGCAACAACGAATGATGACGGAAAACGCAACCGTCAATGTCACAAGTTTTCTTTGCCTTGCACAAACTTAATCTATGCCAACCTACTTTGAGGCATCGATGACAGACTCTTTTCTTTTTAATCAATTTCCATCTGTCATCGACTGACAGTGACGCAAATTTGTGACATTGAACTAAATCATGCGATTGTTGACATACAATGCACGAATTAATTTTAGGTGCAGTCGTCGATGAATTCAATTTATTTTTATGCGAAATTGAATTGCAATTCGAGCGATTTTCAGCGATAACATGCACATTATCCCTGGCCCGCCTACTATCTACCGCGTGCGACGCAGTAGTCGGCTCAGGTATCATGCCAAAGCGAGACTGGAGGTCGATCTCGTGTGCTAGGAAATCGGCTAGATTTTCTAGCTTTGATAGACCACCAGCCTCATAACGAGCGGCATAATCTAGCCATTTGGCTCGCAATAGAGGGGAAATCTTTGAAATAATTGCCTGAAAGAGTTCCGGCGATGACAGATATTCCGTATGATCTAATAAACGAATGACTTCCACGCAATTGCGAACTCTACTGGCAAAAATGGCAAAATCTTTACCTTCACCGTTCACGCGCGGCAACGCGCGCACCGCGGCTACCTCGTGCGCCACCACCAGCTCGGGGCGGCCGTAGCGCGTATCGAGCGCGCGCAGCACGACGCCAGGCTCGCGCGCTGACACCAGCAGCGCAGCCACCGCCTCGCGCGCCGCGCCCGTCAGCGCCGCGTTCAGTCTTGCCAGGTTGTTCACAGCACTGTATGAAGCTTGCGTATTTTCGAAACACTTTTTCAGACTGAGCCAGTCTAAATGTGACTTGCCGTCAAAGCGAGGTAAGATATTAAATGCGGGGCTATTGCCTTTATTAACTTTATCAAACAAAACCTCGAGAGTTTTAATAAGGTGCGGAACCTCCGCGCCGTCGCTGGGTGCCGCGGCCGCGTTCGGGGCGGCACGTCGGGTCTGGAGCGCTGTCGCTGCCTCCGTGAGGGGCACAACGCTCATTTTAGGGTCTGGTAACCTGAAAACATTACGTTTATTTAGTTCAGGATTACTAATCTTGGACTTACTGAACCATTTTTCGATGTCAGTACGGCTGCTCCTAGAGCTGTGATGACTCGCGTCTGCCTCGATGGCGGCGAGTTCTGCACGGTGCTCTAGCTCGGCGGTCTCACGTTCTAGGGCGACGAGGCGACTGACTTGTTGAGCCTCCAGTTCTACGAGGCGGCGCATCTCTTGCGCCTCCAAGTCGGCGAGGCGGCGCATCTCTTGCGTCTCCAAGTCGGCGAGGCGGCGTGCGTGCTGCGCCTCAGCTGCCAACCTTCTAGCTACCACCGTGGCGGATGAACGGGACGAAGCCGTACTTACTGGGCGGGAAGGCGCCGTGGGTGCGCTTGCCGAAGCGGCATGTGAGACATCGGGCGCGGGTGGCTGCTCCGATTTTCTACTCGCAACGATCTTACCTTCACCATTTTCATAACCCATATTCATCGCTTTGGCTGTTGACCGAGTCTGTACCATACTATTATAATCCACGACGGACCAAATGTAGCTGGTTGAATAAAGCTGGGCTATATAAATAATAGGCACTGGTTCATAACATGGTACAGAAGACTTTACTCTCAGGAAAACAGAAACGAACAGAACATAACGAGAATCAGATTACGACATGACAGAAAAACTACTGACAGATTCTAAAACAAAATACAAAATTAATACAAAAAAAGGTATAAAAAAGAAGAAAAGGTTTCCAAATAGGTGCGTCGTGCACAACCCCCTATTTCCTCATCTTGGGAGACAAATTTCGCAAAATCCCTTCTTAATGTGCTTCTACGCCATTCAATGGATGTCTGTGCAAATTTTCATGATTAGGTTCTCTGGTTTATGCTGTACGTTGTCTGTGAGTCTGTGAGTCACTCACCCCTTAGAGATCTTTTAAGTAAACTTCAAAAAATAAAAAATGCAGAATGTTAAATACTTTTGAGTTTGGAATCATAATGCTGATATTCTTAACTTAATAAAACATCATTCAAATGTCCTGAACATACTGCATTTTTGCCATTTTATCATCGACATACAAAATTAGATAAAAAATAGCCGCATGTTTTAAATAGCACTATATCAACTTCTAGTATAATGTTTGATAATATATTTCTATTTAATTATACTTACCACGGTATGGATATTAACTGATATTAAACACTCTAACAATTTCTTTTCGAACAAACAAAATAAATCATCTCAAACTTCAACTTAAATTCGCCGCAAAAATACCACCACCCACCAACACCTTTAAAATTCACCGAGAGTGCTATGTTCTAGCTATCAATACAAACAGGGCGGGTCATAAATGTGGTTGTTTGTATATGTCTTATTAGAAAATACCTTCAACTAGCGATCCTCGACGAAATTTTCCAACAACCATATTTTTTTTTAATCCTTTCTTATCACCGATTGCATACTCTTGCCCCATAGTGCGCCGTCGCCCACAATCCCCAAGTACCTACTAAGTGGTAAAAACAAAGTCGCTCCGGCCAAATCGGCTTCACAATGAAAGTTGTTGGGAATGACGTTCCTAAAAAACCTCCAAAATTTGATGTTTAATCGTGTCCCGCAAGGTCTTAAAACACCCTCCTTTAGCGCTCGACTTTGGCACCTCTACAGTTGGCGGATGCAAGTCCTGCCGGTAGCGCTTTATGCGAGGACGGGGAAAGGGGATCACGGGATTATTTAGATAAGACGAAGACTATTTATTACCTTACATCACATCTATGCGAAAAGAGCTCGTCTGTTCCCGGTAAACATGGCGGTAATGTAGCACATTAATTTAATACCTAGGGAGGAAAAGTATTTTTTTTATTTGTATTGTAAAATTAATTGAAGCTCAGGTACTATGCGAGAAACTATTTTATTTCGACTTCACAGCCCAACACACGTTACACGACGACCGACGACATGACAACTGATAGTAGTCTTAACATAGAGCTACAATAAAAGCTCAAACCACAACTCATACCCGACCTCTCAATTCCTAATTAAACTATTTAACATTAACATAACCGACCTTTTTATTCTTTCAACGATAATATCGTTATTCAATCACCAGCTCATGACACCAAGTTTGGGAAACCAGCTCATCATTCTTAAAAATTCAGTGATAACACGACTGCCTGATATTTCGTGGCTCCTGAGTTCCAGTACTGTCGCCAAGTCCTTATTGCATCACCAGCCCATGACATCAAGTTTGCAAACTAGCTTATCATTATTTACAATATTACTTCAAACAGGACTGCTCTACGATTATTCCTCATAGAATAAGGTACAGATGTAGTGAATAATCCTTTCCTTTCGTATTTTCTCGGAAATGTTCGTTTTTGTCTTACTACTTCATCGCACTCAGTACCCATCGAGACAACGTAGGGAACGGTCGCATTGCAAGAGGAAGTTTATATATAGAGTAGTTAATACCACAGAAATATTTTGTTGATATTTATGTTAGATTTTGTGATAAAATTCATGGACTCGTGTATTAATGCAGGCCACCTATATTATTATTTTTTGACTTTACATTTCACTCTTGTCTGTCATTTTTGTAAATAATAAACATTGATTTTATTCGATCCACATTAACAATTTATAACATACATGCCGAAAGCACTAAGAAAAGGGAAACGTTTAGATCGGCAAGCCTGCGAAGTTATTTTCAATATTTATTTATATTTCTTAACTGAAAATGATAAATTCAAACATACCAAATATACTGCTTACTTTTGTAAAGTCCAAAAACGAGTTTCGGAGGCCACTGGAATTTCTCAACGAACAGTAAATAACATATTGCAAAAAGAATACATAAATCAATCCACCTCCAATAGTCCGAAGTCGGCAAAGTTGGGTAGACCAAATAAATTATTTTGTCTAGGTCCTGACGATTTTGACTACAACGTTATACGCCGATTAGTGTATAATTTCCATTTGATATACAAACAAGTACCTACAATTAAAGCCCTGAAGTCCAAGTTATCCGAAGCCATAAATTTTAAGGGATGTGACTTTACGCTAAGAAAAATTCTTAGAAAAATGGGATTTCGGTATAAAAAAGTTGAAAACAACAGAAAATTACTTATCGAGAAGGATGATGTTCGTTTAAAAAGAGTAAAGTTTTTAGCCGCGATGAAAAAGTACAGATTGCAAGGGAGAGAGATTGTTTATATGGATGAAACATATATCTCACATTTGGCAGGTAAAAGCTGGGCTGACTCGTCAGAAAACTGAGTGAAACAGTTAATTTCTAAAGGACGACGTCTTATAATAGTGCACGCTGGTAGTAGAAAGGGGTTTATACCTGGGGCATTGTTAATGTATCAGTCTACTGATAAAACAGGTGACTATCACAACGCGATGAACAATGAAAACTATGAAAAATGGCTTCGTAATCAACTCATTCCAAACTTAGCTCCACATTCGGTACTAGTAGTAGATAATGCTGCATATCATAATAAGTACGTAGAAAAACCTCCTAATTCAAATACCAGGAAGCAAGACATGATTGATTGGCTATCCAAACATAACGTTCCGATTGATCCGTCATTAACAAAACTTGAAATATATGAAATTATTTGCAAGTACAAACAAGACTTCGTAGAATACTCTATAGATAAACTTATAAACGAATATGGACACAGCGTACTAAGATTGCCACCATACCATCCTGATTTCAATCCGATTGAAAACATATGGTCTCAAATAAAGGGATACGTATCCAAAAGAAACATCAGTATGAATATGACTACTGTGAAACAATTGGTACAGGAAAAGGTTAATATGATTGGTTCCGATGTTTGGGCCAAAGTATGTGACCACGCCATCAAATGCGAAAACGAGTACCGAAAACACGAACCTGAGTTGGAAAATTATATGGCTAGTTTTGTAATCACCGTTCATGAAAACTCTGACGATGATACACCAGAAAATAGTTCTGATTCTGACTGTGATATGGAAGTTGGAAGTATTGTTTCGCATCACACTGTCCACCCCGCTCCTCCTCCTCTTATCCCGCTGTCATAATCGAAGTCGTTCATCCAATCAGAAAATCATATTTATATATATTAATTTCTCTGCTGGTTTGTTTTGTTTTATGTTGAGGTGTCTTTTTTGTTATGTCATAGTATTTTTAATTAATTACAAAAATTTATTGTTATAAAAAAGGTCTGCAAAATCCTACTGTAGTTTTGACTTATAGTTAGACTTTTGGGGTTCCAATCCTTATAGAATCATTAGATCATCCCAACTGGAATTTGGTTTTTATCAGTGCGTTTTATTGAAATAAAACGTCCTCAGTAACTAGTTATATTTTTGTTTACCTAGCGAATTATTTATATGATAGAATCGTGGTGGTTTTAACATCTCAGTGTAATATACGTCAAACGGGCAATTTGACATTTGACATTGATAAATAAAGTATGCGATTTATTTGATACCTACACGTAATTTAATAATACAGTAATTCATAGACACATCGGCACCATTCGGGTGTTATCGTTGTTCCGAGTTTTGCCGATAGGAAAGGATTATTCACTACATCTGTACCAAGCTATTTTCGACGAGATAAACCGAATAAGAAGAAGTAGGTAAAGTTGTCAGATTGGTCTTTGACAAATCCCTCACCATTATAAAACTATATGATTATATATGTATACTATGTTATACTCTAAAACTCACGTAATTTTATATTTTATAATACTTCAACAGCAAAAACTGTTGTAATAACATAGTAAGAATAAGAAATCACTGTTTGCGTCTACGTGGTCGAGCCGCTGGCCGAACTCAGACTGACTACAAGTCGAAAAGTGACGTCATCGTAAGCGTCGATGCCAATGACAAATTTACAAAGCGTTTCGGAAATGGCCGATATGATTTTAGTCATAACTTCGGTAATACTCTGATTATTAAAACGAAAAAAAAATGTTGTTATGTCCACAAACCTAGCTTTAATACTAAGTGCTTCTTTTTGAAAAATTCCGATACCTTAGCCTTATTAATTAATTAATAAATTAAATGCTATCCTCAAATAAATTCTTCACCTTTCCTTTCAATTGCGCTTTTCATTTAATTGAACTAGAGCTAAAATATGATATTCAATAAATAGTAGTTTACTTGATTTACTGTTATTATTTTGTAAATACCTAATTGAGCTCCTGTGTTTATTTTAATTAAACTTATATAGGTATTTCTTTAACATTAAGAAACACAAATATGAATGGTCTCCTCTCCATACATTTATTTTACACAAAACTTGTTTTTAAAATGGAACAAACATGGCCCATCTAGTTAACCAACAAAAATTAGGCATACAAATATGTCCACTAGCATGAAATTATTCATTCATTAGCTTGCTTGTAAAACGAAATAAGAGAAAGATATAAAAAGACGTTACGATGAGCGCGAAATTGTACCTATAAACTTTTGGCAGAATCCGCCAGGCCCATTGTGGTTCGAAAATTTCATTTTACGGAATCTGGCTGGTGTTTAATAGAACCGACAGAATAAATAATCATTTTCACTACAATTCATTTGACATCTCCAATCACAAAAGAAGATCTCCTATCTTGAAACCAAGACCAAATAAAAAAAAAATGTTAAAGTTTTATTTTTATTTGCGTTGTTATTACAGACTAACTAATCCCAACGTTCTATATGTTAGTTCCAATCAATAAAGAGATTGATTTAAAATCGAAAGCCGATGAAATGAAAAAGAAATTTTAAAAGGTATAACGCCCTAAATTTGTTTATTTATTTATTTCATTTGCTCATTTTTTTCTAAAACCCGAGTTCTTCCTCAAGTAGGAGGTCTTCGTCTTCTTCTTTGTGTGGAAACTTGTAGGGAGGATCGAAGTAGATCCTTCCAGTATTCAGTCACCGCGATGGTCCGTTCCTTTTCCTCGTGTATGTAAATGATTTACCATTCATGGTACAAAACATGTCAGAGATAGTGTTATATGCAGATGACACGTCATTAATTTTTTAAATTAGGAGACAGGAAAAGACTTCCAGGAAACAAATAATCCTCTCTTGCGAGTACTAGACTAGTTTACTGCCAATAACTTGCTTCTGAATTAAAAAAAGACAAAATGCATAAAATTCAATTTACCTAATGTAAGGCAAGTTGAGAGTAACATTGTATTGGGGAAAGACAAACTAAAACGAGTAGATGAAACTGAATTTCTCGGCATCACTATTGATGCCAAACTACAGTGGGGTCCCCATATTGTAAAATTAGCACATAGACTTAGCTCCGCAGCATATGCAGTTAAAATAATCAGGGAAATGACTGACGTTACAACTGCTAGGTTTGTATATTTTAGTTATTTCCCTAGCATTATGTCTTAGTTACTATGGGGACAGGCAGCTGACATTGAGACTATCTTCATTTTGCAGAAGAGAGCGATCCGATTTATTTATAAGCTAGGTAATAGAGAATTTTTGCGAGATTTCTTCAAAGAAACCAACATCCTAACAGTTGCAAGTCAATATATCTATGAAAACATAATGTATGTGAGGAAAAACATCAGTAGGTTTGATAGCCGCCACAACGTGCAAACTAGAAATAAACATAAACTTTCTTTTCCAATGTTCAGACTCACAAAAGTTAGTAGTTCTTTTATGGGACACTGTATACGCTTCTACAATAAAATTCCACAAGAAATACAAAACTTAACTGAAGCTCGATTCAAAAATGTATAAAGCACACTTTGTGGACAAAGGCCTACTACAAAATCAATGACTTTTTACAAGACACCGACATCGGGCATTAAACCCTATATATTATGTACTAATAATTAGGCACTTTTCGTGTTACCACAAAAAATATTAAACAGCGTTTAACCTCAAAACAAACGGCAAATCCCATTCACTTTTGTTTTTAAACAAGTAAACTACTGTTCGTTTATTTTTTTGTGGTAAGGCCCTTTATGCTTTATTATTTTTGCTTGATTATGTTTTGACGTTCATTAAGTGTCAATTTTTGTGCTATTATAATGCTAATAAAAATCTTTGAACTGAACTGAACTGAACTAACTTGTCATCAGCCTGCATAAGGTCGGCGTGTGTACAGGAAGTCGGACACAGCGGGCACGATAGCAGGTGGCCATAAGTTTGAGGCCACCGTAACGGCAGCTTGTGCTTGCGTCCTCAGGCAGGATGCCCCAGCGTCACATGTTGTCTTTGATGCGCCCGACGGGTGATCTCAGCCGGTTCAAGGTTTTCCACAGCTGCCAGCCCAGGTTTTGGCCCGGAGGGAGTTTTTCCTCATGTTTTCCCCAATCAGGGCTTATGTGGCTTTGTGTGGATTGCTCCCGAAGCCTGAGCCTTGCGGAGGCAGGCATCTCAGCGAGAGGGTCTGTGGCCAGGAAGTTTCTTCTGGATTTAATACGAGGTTTTCCTGGCTCCTGACCAAACAAAGGGTGACGAGAGTCGTTGCAATGTTTCCCCCTTTCGAACATAGAGGCCACCCCACGGCGAATAGGAGGCTAGGCTATGCCAGCGAGGCGGTGCAGCATATCCGTGTAGGTAGGCTTCAGACAACCCGTGATTAGGCGGCAGGTCTCGTTTAGCGCCACGTCCACCTCCTTGGAGTGCGGGGAGTTGTTCCACACTAGGGCAGCATACTCCGCCGCTGAGTAGCACAGAGCCAAGGCAGTGGTTCTGAGTGTGTGCGGGTGTGCGCCCCACGTTGTGCCCGTAATGCGTCGCAACAGGTTGTTCCTAACAAAGACTTTGAGCTTGCTCTTTTGGCATTGAGCGACAGAGTGCCATCAAGCGTTACTCCCAGATACACCGGGGTGAAAGGATGTCCCAGCTTGTTGCCCTGCCAAGTGATGTTCAGCTTCTCTGTTGCCTTGCGGTTGTAGGTGGAATTGCAGACCTGGGTCTCCCGGTTGGTGGAATGCGCAGACCTGGGTCTTTGCTGGGTTTGGTTGCAGGTGGTTTTCCCTATAGCACACCGAGAGACTTTCGAGGGCACGTGTTAAATCGGCTTCCATGATTTAAATTTTTTTAGCTTGGGCTTCCAGTGCCAGATCATCCGCGAAGAGGAAATGTCGCAAGTTTTCGAAGATTGGCTGGTCGTTGGTGTAGATGTTGAATAACAACGGAGACAGCTCACTTCCCTGCGGCAGCCCATTTTTTTGGTCGCACTATCTGCTTCATTTTCCTTGGAACGAGACAGTAAACCTTCTGTTCCGCAGCATCGAAGCCACCATTTGAGTAAGATGGTAGTCCCCGGACAGGTCAAACATTTTTTGATGAGCATATGGTGGTTTACTGTGTCGTATGCAGCCACAGCGTGTCTACAAGAACCACGCCCGCAGCCAAATAAGCTTCGAAGGCATTCTCAATGTGTTGCGTGAGGTTCAGAACCTGGCTTGTACACGACTTACCAGCTCTAAAGCCAGCCTGTTCAGAGATCAGCTTTTGGTCGACTGACGGTGCTATGCATTGGAGGATCAGTCTTTCGAACAGCTTGTATAGTGTGCAGAGCAGCGCTATAGGGCGGTAACTTTTGGCTACGTCGGAACCCTTGCCGGGTTTAAGGAGAGCAACAACCTGTGTCTTTCTCCAAGTTGGAGTTGAAAATGAGAGATTAACCATTTACTATTATTACAGACCCAAAAATGTGATGCAAGGTCTGTTACCTATGAAATCCCGTAAAAAATATGTGAAAGCATACACACGACAATTTCATCCTTTTGAAAGATGCAAGAAGAGCGAAATCATTTTCGGAAAATATGTTTTGATTATAATATTATTGTAACTATTTGTACCTATATTTAAATACCTAAATACTATTTAAATTCATAACTTGTCTGCTATTATTCTGATCATAACTAACTCATTTTCTAATAAAGGGTGATAAAAAAGTAGAGTGTCCACCTCAAGAGTAAAAACTATATTAAACTCGAGTTCGACTTTGAACTCATTCCGCTCAGGATTCTACTTTAGAAACCCTCGTAATGCTTGGGATTCAACTCTATATCCTTCGTGAATGGACTATACCACTTCTCCGAGAGAACTTTAAGATTTTATTATTGCTGCCACGCATTCTACCTAGTAATGAAGCAGCCCTTTTCCGCATTATAGCGTGTGATCAGGCCTCTCGGCACCCATTATTTAAATATAGGTACAAATGGTAACAATAATATTATAATCAAAACATATTTTCCGAAAATGATTTCGCTCTTCTTGCATCTTTCAAAAGGATGAAATTGTCGTGTGTATGCTTTCACATATTTTTTACGGGATTTCATAGGTAACAGACCTTGCATCACATTTTTGGGTCTGTAATAATAGTAAATGGTTAATCTCTCATTTTCAACAGTAAGCTTTAAAAAGAGTTATCTTTACTTTTACTAAACACCGAGCAAATCTGCGAGCCAGCATATTACTTCTAATTGTCAACGCCCTACGCTCCCTTTCAATATCACACTCATCTCTCAAACGTTCGTCCACTATGTGTCCCAGATATTTAAATTCGGTTACCCGATTCCCCCGATTCAAACAGCAACCATTTAGACTCATCGACGGTACATTTTCAAGCAGTCTCGAGTCTGCCCTAAATATGAGATATTCGCTCATTTTTACATTATAAAGCAGACCATGACTGTTTGCGTATTTCTCACACATAGCCAACAGCTTTCTGAGTGTATAGATCAATTTTCCGATATAATATTTTCCTTGTATTTTTTTTTCCATTCGCGCTTTTTCTCACGATTTCTTTTTTCTACACGTTTTTTTTACTAATATTATAATTTTCTACACGCATTAATTTCTACTGTTTCTTTTTGCCAGACATATATTTTCCTATGCATTTTTTTTCTCAATCCGTATTTTTATATACATGTTTTTTACCGATATATAATTTTTCCAGGTGTTTATTTCCTGTTTGAATTAACTTGCATCCATACAAGTCACTTTTTTTTCATACGGGATGGCAGAGGCACAGATGCGCCCCGTTTAGCCAGTTTTCAATACTCCATTTTGCGTGACAGGGGGCTAGCCCTAAGCGCAGCTAAGGAGATAAGTATGACACAAAACAGAACACAGAAAATATTATTAGTAAGGCATCGCGGATTGAAATCGCTTAAAAATTAAGTTAGCTCTGAATTAGCTTTGGAATGTATTCGAAACACTATTTCGGATGAGATTATTTGAATCGAATTGAATCCAAACCTTTGAGAAAGGTTTCCCGGAAAGCTCCATTCTACCAGGCAGCATAGCGAAGCTCTTTTAGCTTAGTTTGAAAGTATCTACGAAGATTGGACCATTATTAAATTTCTATCGAGACTAAGTGGCGGTTTCTCCATCCTCAGATACATCTATAGTAGATAAACAGAACTTTATTTGACATTTGTCAAATTCAATGAAATTCCTAGGATAAACAGGCAGATAAACGTTATCTGAGGATGGAAAAATTGCCTCGAGTAATGTAACATATGCTTATTTCAGGACATGTTCATTGCCAATGATGCCAAAAAACCATTTTAGGGGGAAAATCATGGCGGTGCTTTCTGTTAACTACAGAATTTGTTCAATGCGAAAATGGGAGTGATGAATCATCACAATATGAAATTAAATCTTGATTCTGATGATTATTTATAATTTTATGGGATGATGATCCAAAACATAATACTAACCGCTTTATGGCTTCTATTGAGGAACAATAATTGTCGAATTGCAGTAGTTACTGGCGTAACTAAGTATGACTGCAATTCTATCGAGGACTTAATGGTTAATGTCGAACAAATGTAGAGACGTTGTATTAAACTGACAATACTGAGAGGGCCTAGATTTCTAATTCTACATCAATAAAACAAAGCAATATACAATAAACTGCGATTTATTAAATAAATTAAGTACCATACTCAACACAGGACAACTATAAATAAAGGATATTTCTTCTGAAGTAACTTAATATGACTAAGCATTAAACAATAGCATGCAATTTAAACTTATTAAGTATCTATACTTAACACTTAGACGAAAATAGTTAATTTTACCTAACTACCTATCGTACGTATTCGTAAATAATTAAGTGGGCTGTTAGGTATGTTTATTGAAACATAATTAAATGGATAACCATTTAATATTTCAATAGAGATAACAATGTTATACATTTTTCAATGGTGACTAATCCTTCAAGGGACGATCTACGTTTTTGTATTTTTGGTCCATTTGTCCGGTTTCTCAAAATTTCAGGCCAAATTTCATTTTTCGAGTAAATGAAGTTAACATGCAATGTAATTGCGACATAAAAAATAACAAATTCGTGTTCTTTCTAATCCTATTATTCGTCTTTTTGTGCCAACTTTCGACTACATTATTCGTTCTAGGGCGGTGCCCATAACACGAAATCAAATTAATAACATCAATTTTAATCCATTGCCTAATCATATATTCGTAAAATTTTACTATGTTGTCTGATTGTGGTGATGTGCCTAATAAACACATCCAACCTTCGCGGATCTTATGTGCGGGAAGATGTCCCAATGCAACATATTTCGCTGCGTGACTGGATCCCTCTCGAGTACTAGTCGCTCCAAACTTATCAGCATTTTTATAAATGGCCTCTGCATAACGCATCCAGACACATTAACTGATAGATAAATTAATTTTATCGCGTTGATCGCTACTTCAAAATCTATTTTGATGTCGTGTGACCGAAAATTAGGAACATTTTGTTTCACAGCTTGAAACAGTCGTTCGTATGTATCTTGCCTCTTATTTGGCAGTAAGGCTATATACAAATAATTACTCTTGTTCGGTCATCATCGGAGCCAATATCACCATGTATTGTGTACAATTGCATGTACGGCTTGGGCACTATTTTGAAAGTGCCATCTAAAAAAAGCTCTCTATTTGTTCAATCCACTCCTTACATTCATTATTAATGCATACAATCACATCGCTGTCAAAAAAGCACACAAAATTTTCAGAACGGTTTTCCGGTATTACTTCATCTTCAAATCTATCAAAATTTACCGATTTTGCGGATTTCTGCCTTGCCTTATATAATGCAACTCGAATTTAATGACAAGGTGAAATTTTATCTTTGTGTTCTTCAGTTCTCAAATACTTCATTTGCTGGTTGAAAATGTTTGGAATTGGTCTATAGTCGGAGGTGACCCTTTTTTTCAATTTTATCATTTGTTTTTCTACGTCTATTCCCTAATAATCAGGTTCACAACAACAAGCTTTTCTCGATTTTCCCTTTAGGGGGGGAGTTATGACGTCATTAATTTTATGTGTTTTTTTAAAACCTATCGTGTGGGGTTTCAAATTAAAGGGCTTTATGAGCCAGTTCTAAAAATATACTACAACATTACATTTCGGCCGCCTGTTTTCTAAAAATCGAAGAAATATTTTCAAAACATACCCAATTTGGACTCCTCGAAATAGGAGACGGATTAGTAAAGAGGATCTATACAGACCATGAGAGTGAGTGAAATAGACTATAACTATTTTCGTGAAAAATTGTATTTTAAATCGTAAAATGTAGTTTACAAAGTTATTAGTGCGGCTACTTTCCTTCTTTATTTTGATTGAATCTAAAATACTTACCTATAAATTGGTTCACAGTCCCCCCTGTTAGCGAGGTCTACTGCCCACAGGGTCACTAGTTTGTTATATTATTGTTTTTTTCTCGTAAATAATTAGTATAGTTTTATTGCGCACTAGGGCTCTCCTGTTGCACAACTTTTCCTGTCCTGCCTAGGTTTACTGGTAGAAATCTCTCTAGAGATAAGCTCGCCTTTACTCATAAAATTTTTGCTGTCTTACATTAAAATTTCTGTGCAACAAAGAATATACATATGAGTAAGTAATTATTTAAGCCATGTATTTAAACGCTAAACAAATAATCCCCGATTTTTTGATTAAAATATCTCAAAACTGCAACAAAAATACTGACTGCACCTCAAAATTTACCCACAAAACAAAATCAATTTTGCAAACTGTTTTACTACTTATGTAAAACCGTTATACTAAGTAATTTTCTGATATCTGAATGTAAACCTAACAATTATTTTATTAACTACAAAAATCTTAACCCAATTTTACTTGAACCAAGCACCTATTAATCTTTGGGGCCCATAAGTTTTAATAATGACATACCATTTAATCAATCATTATTATCTAATCAATCAATCAAAAAATCACATGAATGCAAACATAATAACAACAAAGAACGATCAATCAGATTTTGAACCATATTTTTTTGTGCCACGAATTGTGATATAAAAAAATAAACAAAATGTAATCGGGTCGGGTAGTATTTAATCGCACATCAAATATGTCCTATTTGCATAGCAAAAATGTTCAACAAAAACACTTATGTTTCTTAAGTTCTTAAATGTTCAAACATTTTATGTTTCTTTTTATCTTACATGTTCAACCTAACATGAAATATAAAGGGGGCTTCGCTTCGCTCACCCCCTTTACCCTTTACCTAAGCTACCGCACCACTTCGCCCTGATATTTGCTGTGAAAAAAAACAGTATTTTTGATGTGCGGTTTAATATTTCCCAATTAAATCTAATTAAAGCCTCAAACTTTTCATTTTATGATTAAGGCAGGTCTTGCTTTAGCAGGGCGTCCGCGTCTTCACTTTATGCCAATAGGGATATTTTATACATCATTCTCATTTAAATAGATAAGAAAAAAGATATTTAGCTTTTTTAGAAAGCTTTTTAGGTAAAAAATGATAAAATTGTTAAATATAATTTGGTAAAGTAAACATTAATTAGTGTGGTGCAGCAAAAGACACGAGTTTAAGAAATTCTGTTATTTATAGGGAGAATTTTGAGTGCAAGTCAGTATTTTAGAGTGACTATTGATATTTTTGTATTGAAAACGGAATTAGTGTTCGACAAGCCACATTTTTTTTGTGAACTGTGTAAGAAAGAATAACTTCTTTTGTTAGGATTTATGATTTTGTTGGTGGTGTTTGTTTTGTTAATCAAATGATTTATTTGTAGAGATGTTAATTTTTTTTGGTATAGGGTAGTTTAATCAGTGAAGATAATTCGATTGCGTTATTTTATTTTGAGCTACAGATAAATATGTCCCATTATTCTATTTCCAATCGATGTTATACACTCATAGGACCAGCTAAATCTAGTTGACGGTGCAGAGTATGCTTCCGTGACTGTTAATAGATTTCATCAAATGAGCAACACCAACAAAACCACCAACGCCACTACAACGAATGAGAGGGTTATTTCATTTAATGCATTTCGGCATTTAAAATACGAAATCAATACTAAAGCGTTCAGTCGTGCAGAAAATGATGAGAACTTTGGGTGAGGAAGCATGCAACAACTAATATTAAATTAATTGTATTCAGGAAGTGTCCTTTATTTATCAACAGACATCAAAACTTTAAAAACGAAAAAACCATGTTGTGTCGCTTTTACATTATTGTCAGCCCAATTTTTGCACTTTTTTGATCGTAATTTCTGAAGTTATCAAAAAGATACATGAAAAAATATATTTTTTAAATATTTTTTCATTATTTTTTTTATTGAAAAGTTTATAAAGAGCAGAGAGAGAGACGGACGGACACGCTAGTGATTCTTTTAGGGTTCCTTTTACCTTTTGAAGTTCGGAACCCTAAAATATGAAAACACCCTCGCTCGACACATTAATTTAACTTTACGGCTTAACTTTTCTCCACTTGTTTCCTATCTAGACTTTTGAACCGCTGAACTTATTTTAATAAAGTATATCATAGAACCGTTAGTTTATCTACTCTCATATAGTAATATTCGAACTACAAACTACAAAACTAATTCATATTGACATACTTGGGCGTCTTCAAAAAAATATTTCCTGGCGAAAATAACGTTGTCCCACGGATTCCTAAACGAATAATAAGGCTTTGTGTTACGATATACGACTAAAGTTGCATTTAATGGATTCATTATATCTTAGTCGATGCTTAAAAGTTATAAAAAGTGATTTAAATAATAAAACTTAAGAATAAATTGCTAAAATAAGTTATAAACAACGTGATTTTTCTTTGTCCCACCTAGTTTCTGCGAGAAAACCGGGTGTATATCAATTAGTTTTGTAACACTTTCACCTGAAGTAAACGTTAAAGCACTTTAATAAGGGTCAATACTTTCATATTTTGCATTCTAATACCATGGAATAAGACATGAAACAGAATAAAAACACATTTTTTGCGGTCCGACGAAAAGTGATTACATGGAAATTCCTACTTAGTCACGGTGTTTTAGAATAGAAGAAGACAAAAATTACAAAAGGTCGTTTTCTTTTCTTTTTTAACTCTGGTCATCTTTGTCTATGGTATTTATTTATTTTGGATTTATTTATTATATGGTATTTTGCATTTTCGACTTTTAGTGTCTACGTAAAACTCGTGACGAAAGCGGTTGTCCGCTGTAGTGTGAAATATCCATCATAGTCACTTGATTTCTTACGGTAAGAAGTTATTTCCTCGTAAACTATTTTTCTAATAACTAAATTGCATCAGAAAGAAGTAAGCAATTCCTAGTATGTTTTGAAAACAGGTCACTAATTAAGTATTTAAAATTCACTGGTGAGGAACATCACGTCGATATCGTCACTTTGTCGTTCTTTCTACCTGTAAGTAACGACTTACGGGTGGAAAGAATTTGTGACGAAATGGAATTGTAAAGCTTAGTACCTACATACAGTAACTTTGTTGACTACGAAAAGATAAAAAAGGTTTGTGTAGATCCTAGAGACTATGATGACATAATATTAGACGTTTAATTACTATGAAAATCACATTTGTAATTTAAGCAAGCTGAGCAAGCAAGACGATATTCTAACGATAACATTTATAAGAAAAGTACTAAACACTAAACTCAAATCTGCCAGAGAAGAGGCCAGATAATATTTATTTCAAACATTACTAATTATAATGTTCAGCATTCAGTATATTTATTGCCATAAATGTCATGTTATAAGGTCTTACAGATATACTTAATCATTATGAATCAATGTCATTTTGCCCTTGGGGCATAGCAATCACAGGAATAAACGAAAATAGTACACATGACATACAATAAACAATTTAAATAATTTCGCAGTTATCAGAGTAATAACAATCAAGTGTTTCTTAAAATTAAAGCCTAATTAGCAATTGAGAATGTCATATAGTATTAAAATTTATAATTATAAAATTCATTAAAATTATAGGAACAAACTTTTATTAAATGCTGTCTGAGTTTATTAAAAAAAAAATGGCATGTATTTAAACGCTAAACAAATAATCCCCGATTTTTTGATCAAAATATTTCAAAACTGCAACAAAAATACTGACTGCACCTCAAAATTTACCCACAAAACCAAATACATTTTGTAAACTGTTTTACTACTTATGTAAAACCGTTATACTAAGTGATTTTCTGATATCTCAATGCAAACCTAACAATTATTTTATTAACTACACAAACCTTAACCCAATTTTACTTGAACCAAGCACCTATTTCTCTATATAAGTATATATATCGTTGTCTAGTACCCAAGATACAGGGAATCCTAGTTTGGGGCTAGATCAATGTGTGTAAAAGGTGTCCAAGGTATTATTATTATTATTATTATTAATCTTTGGGGCCCATAAGTTTTAATAATCGCATACAAATGGTATGCCATTATTCTGTTCACAGTCCCCCCTGTTAGCGAGGTCTACTGCCCACAGGGTCACTAGTTTGTTATATTATTGTTTTTTTCTCGTAAATAATTAGTATAGTTTTATTGCGCACTAGGGCTCTCCTGTTGCACAACTTTTCCTGTCCTGCCTAGGTTTGCTGGTAGAAATCTCTCTAGAGATAAGCTCGCCTTTACTCATAAATTTTTTGCTATCTAACATTAAAATTTCTGTGCAACAAAGAATATACATATGAGTAAGTAATTATTTAAGCCATGTATTTAAACGCTAAACAAATAATCCCCGATTTTTTGATCAAAATATCTCAAAACTGCAACAAAAATACTGACTGCACCTCAAAATTTACCCACAAAACAAAATCAATTTTGCAAACTGTTTTACTACTTATGTAAAACCGTTATACTAAGTAATTTTCTGATATCTGAATGTAAACCTAACAATTATTTTATTAACTACAAAAATCTTAACCCAATTTTACTTGAACCAAGCACCTATTAATCTTTGGGGCCCATAAGTTTTAATAATGACATACCATTTAATCGATCATTATTATCTAATCAATCAATCAAAAAATCACATGCATGCAAACATAATAACAACAAAGAACGATCAATCAGATTTTGAACCATATTTTTTTGTGCCACGAATTGTGATATTAAAAAAAAAAACAAAATGTAATCGGGTCGGGTAGTATTTAATCGCACATCAACTATGTCCTATTTGCACAGCAAAAATGTTCAACAAAAAGACTTATGTTTCTTAAGTTCTTACATGTTCAAACATTTTATGTTTATTTTGCTCTTACATGTTCAACCTAACATGAAGGAAAAAGGGGGCTTCGTTTCGCTCACCCCCTTTACCCTTCACCCAAGCTACCGCACCACTACACCTAATGAAAACCTCAAACTTTTCATTTTATGATTAAGGCAGGTCTTGCTAAAGCAGGGCGTCCGCGTTTTCACTTTATGCCAATAGGGATGTTTTATACATAATTTTCATTTAAATAGATAAGAAAAAATAAATTTTGCTATATTAGTAAGCTTTTTAGGTAAAATAATGATACAATTGGTAAATATAATTTGGTAAAGTAAACATTAATTAGTGTGGTGCAGCAAAAAACATGAGTTTTAGAAATTCTGTTATTTATTTTATATTTTGAGTGCAAGTCAGTATTTTATAGTGACTAATAATATTTTTGTATTGAATACGGAATTTGTGTTCGACAAGCCAGATATTTGTTGTGAACTGTTGTAGTGTTACGCTACTTACATGCTATTCTTGCTTTTCATGCTTTACATGCTATGCTTGCTTTTCATGCTGCATAGCTGTATTGTCTGATTTGTCTGTCTGATCCTGATCTGTATGATTGTCTGATCTGTATGATTTATTTTCACAGGACCCTGTAACGTTTTAAACCATAAGAACACATTAACAAATCATTTTCGTTTTGTATATTCATGCTATCAGCAATTGTAAATCGATAGGGAAGGGGTTTACCTTTGGTGACCTTGTTTTTGGCTTTCTCCGAAACTCTGCAATCTCGGGCTTCGTGCGCGCTGGTGCGCTACTTTTTTTCCTTTCGCTGTTATGTAATTTACTGCATGGTTTTCGTATTGTTTACCGTATTACGAGCCTGAAACTTAACTTTGACATCTGTTGATGCCGTTGTTTATCTGGTTGTCATGGCAATGTCTATTCAAACTCGTAAGCGGTCTGATATGTTTTTTTCAATACTTTTACAAAAATACTCTTTCTCTCTTGGCCACTCACAAAAATTACGTTTAATTTAAATAATTTTTAGAACTCTCCAAAAAGGGTATAAAAGCGGAACATTTCTTCAATTCTAGACAGTCTCACTTCAGCTTCTGAACTGGAAGTACCACTTAAAGGCCTTATCCCGGGGTCGCACTACCCCGGGATCCTGCGAGCCTCAAACTCTCTCAATCTTTCAATCAATCCTTTCTACAACGGGATCCAGCGAGTCGTAGCTACAAGTACGCCGCTACCGTTCCTACAACGACGATTTCTACAACGGGATCCAGCGAGCCGTAGCTACAAGTACGCCGCTACCGTTCCTACAACGACGATTTCTACAACGGGATCCAGCGAGCCGTAGCTAGAAGTACGCCGCTAACGTTCCTACAACGACGATTTCTACAACGGGATCCAGCGAGCCGTAGCTACAAGTACGCCGCTACCGTTCCTACAACGACGATTTCAACAACACCTACAACAACAAATACACCTGCATCCTGGTCATCTCCCCACCGGTCTACTTCTCTCCATGTTCTCCGCTTCCTTCTTTCTATCCAGACATCTGTATTTTATAAAAACCTGTTCACATCTCATCCATCCTCATCTTCGTATCATTTTTTTATCGTCTTCATTGTAAATATCTAATAAACTGCTACTACTAAATTTTATTCTGGTTGTTTTCTGTTAGGTTCTGGTTAGGTTCGTCTCCTCACACGACACTGTGTAAGAAAGTAAAGGGTAGGTTAATCAGTGAAGATAATTCGTTTGCATAATTTTATTTTGAGCTACAGATAAATAATTCCCATTTTGTCGGGAAGCTTATTATATACTTTTTGGACAAGCATCTTTGCGCATCGTGAGTATGCAACAGTTCTAGAGGCCAGCACCTCCAAACGCTCTTATGTCACTGGTTGAGCCGATCACTGACTCCAAGGGCAGTGATCGGCTCAACCAGCGACATAAGAGCGTCTCATTGAAAACCTCATTGGATATCGCCTTACCAGTTTGCAATGTTCTACGTACAGAGTTGTGATTGTGTGTATTTTCAGTTTCACGAAGGTTCAGTAAACTATAAACGGTAAAATAATAATTGATTACTTACAGAAAGTTTAGTTTTGCCAATGGTGATTTTTTATTTTGGTTCACAGCAGATCTTTTTTCACGATTACATTTGCTCATGAGTATAACTCAACGATTGCCCCAAAATTAACCTTCTTGTTCCAGTATATACAGTTTTTTAAGTTGTTTGTTAAATATGTACAATTCAAATACGACGACCCGAATGGCCGAGTCGGCAGTGACCCTGCCTACGAAGACAAGGGTCCCGGGTTCGAGTCCCGGTGGGGGCAAATATTTGTTTGATAAGAACGGATGTTTGTAACCTAGTCATGGTTGTTTATCTATCTAAATATAATATTTATCTATATAAGTATGTGTATCGTTGTCTAGTACCCAAGATACAGGGAATCCTAGTTTGGGGCTACATCAATGTGTGTAAATAGTGTCCAAGGTATTATTATTATTATTATTATTATTATAAATACTGATTTGGAAGTTTGGATCATATGAAAAATAATTACGAATTGTTGTGAACATATGATCTCAAATGTTCCTTTTTTATTTAATTTGTTTACATAGTTTTAACTGACAAAGTTTATTGCTGAAACATGTTCCTTAAGATAGGCTGCTATCTCTAAAATAGTGTGAACTAAGCCTTGTTCGTTCCATATAGCCACGGTGAGTTCCACCGCGTCACTGTCCCTTTATTTTAATGTAGATTTTTGTTTTATTTTAATATATATTTTAAGTAAAGCTCTTTTATTATGTAAGAGCAATAATCTAGAAGAGGATAAGTAACTAGAAAATAATAAATGATGAGTCTTGATCTAAAATTTCTTAAATTTATAGCACAAAACAAATATGCAAACACTGCGTGGGAACTCAAAGTGACGAATAGGACATAGTTATCCCAAAGTAAACATGTAGTTTTTGTTTTATTATCACATAAGCTAATCTTTTTATGTGAGTTTTAATTGTTGTATTCCTATGTAAACTCCTTTTTAACACACTGTTTATAGTTTTTTTTGAATAAACAATAAATACAGTGACAAAATGGAACATTTTCTTTGATATGCCTCAAGTAAAACCAGATTACCTGCATAATTAATCAGTTTTTCTTGAAAATATTTTGACTGTAGTACTGTCAAAAGAATTTATATCGGAAATAGCAAATTCATGATTAATTTTAAGTAATGAAAAAATGGTTTTCCATTTCGTCACGTATACACTTTTTTTTGAGTCGGCCCACTTTGAATTAAACCCACGAAAACAATTGAATCAAATAATAACACTTTTTCTCAAACATTTTATTTTCCATTACGACACAGCTTTACTTGTCTGAGGCCGTGCCCACTTTAAGGCATGCTTTAGGAAATATTATACACATATATATATACACGACCCGAATGGCCGAGTCGGCAGTGTCCCTGCCTACGAGCCAAACAAATATTTGCCCCCACCGGGACTCGAACCCGGGACGTTCGAGTCCCGGTGGGGGCAAATATTTGTTTGATGAGAACGGATGTTTGTACCCTAGTCATGGTTGTTTGTCTATCTAAGTATAATATTTATCTATATAAGTATGTGTTTCGTTGTCTAGTACCCAAGATACAGGGAATCCTAGTTTGGGGCTAGATCAATGTGTGTAAATAGTGTCCAAGGTATTATTTATTTATTATTTATATTGTTATTTTTACTTAAAAAAAATAAAAATGGCCGATAGCAGTGATTGTGAAGATAATTTGATATTTTAAATGCGGCGAAGGAAATGACTCACAATCCAGCCAGCAAAGTCGAGAAAATTATATAATAAATGCTATGAAGACTTTGTGGAATGGAAAATGCAAAAAACTCCGTTTTTAGAAAAGGTGCTATTGGCCATTATGGTCTAAATACTCAGGGCTTTACCATAAAAAACAATCGTTCAACACTTTTTTAAAAACAAAAGTGTATGAGATTTGACGTTTGTGTTGAGGTTAAACGCTGTTTAATATTTTTTGTGGTAACACGGTCAATGTTTAATCATATATTTCTTACTCTTTTAGATAACGTTCATCTTTTATTTAGTAGGTTCAACGCCAATGTATGAGAGTAGATAAAGTAGTGTATGAAACTGCACATAACTAGGTATTAAAATCAGATTCGTGTGATAGGTACTATTAAGCCTGGCAACACTGGCGCCAAGTAAACATAGCTCTGTAAATTATTTCTATTTTTGATGTGTTAAGTGAATAAAATCGGAATAAAATTGATCGTGATGAACCTTAGAGCGACGATCCACCTGCGTACCATTGAATCTTGGTGTAAATCGACGTGCAAAGCGTAAAATACGGCCAACAATATTGTGACGCCAACGGTCAAACATTGAGAAAAACAAGTGTAAAACTTCACAAGTCAACATCCCGGTCAGTGTTAAGTGTTAAGTGAACGTAAGTGACGATGAAATACAGTTTGTAGACATAAATAAAATAAGTTCTTGTAATAACATAACCTAAAACTCAAATAAAATATTCTTCGTCATCCGCGCTGCTAACGCCATCTACCAATGAATTGGAACAGGTCCAGTAGCGCCATCTACAATGTATTGCGCAATTGTTTTCAATGATCTACTCTGGGAAGACTCACTACTTAAGCTACTCGACACAGAGGGCAGTGGAAGGCCTAAGTGAAAAATACTCTTTAAAGTGCAACTTCGAATGTACTAGTCACAGAGAGTTCCAGATTGCTAGTTTGCAAGTGCGATTAGCTTATGCATGTTTTATTTTGTATGCTGCTTACTATTATTTATATACCTGCTTTTTGATATCCTCAACATGATTCAACGCTCCCCGCCGAAAACTGCATCTGCACCTCTATGCAATAATAGCTTCTCTAGTCTGAGTGAGACTGGTAATTCACATATACAATCAGAACCTGACTCGACTTCAATTGGGACAGATAAAAATGACAACCAACTCCGTCGTAAAAAGCGCCGACTCCCAAGTGATGGTTCTCCGCCCGCCGCATCGAGTCAACTTTCCTTGGAACAAATCAGTGACTTGTTAGATCGCAAACTATCTCCCTCCTCGAAATTCATGCAGAATCTCCGCGAAACTCTTAAATCTAATATGCAAATAATGGTTACCTCAGAGATTAACACTGCCATTCAGCAAGTAAAAGATGATTTTACAGAAACAACTGATTTCCTATCTGCAGAGCAAAATGACTGTAAGTCGAAAATCTCGGATCAAGAAAAGATAATTAGGAAGCTTGATACAGATAACTCCGAGCTTCAACTACAGATTCGTCATCTGAGCGGTCGACTTGCTAGTATTGAGAAGATGTCCCGCGACCTGAATTTGGAAATTCAAGCTGTTCCAGAGGCTCGTACCGAAAACGTCCTGAACATATTTAAGGAATTGTGTCGCTCCATCGATACTCCAATTAATGATGACGTAATCCGAGCTTGTCGCAGAGTCGCCAAGATGGATGCTTCCTCTTCGCGCCCGAGGAACATACTAGTGACGCTCACCTCACCCCGTGTACGGGATAATATCATCTCCGCTGTATACCGCTTTAATAAAGCCAATCCGGACAACCTGCTCAACTCGACCCACATAGGACTCTCAGTTGCGGTTACCAGGATCTATGTTAAAAAACACCTCTCTCCCGAGACGAAACAGTTGTACGCTGCTGTACGCAAGTTCAAGAAAGACAATAACTATAAATATGCTTGGGCTCGCAACGGCCAGGTGTATCTACGTTAAGGAGATGGTGCACCTCACGTTCTTGTCAAAAATATTGATACTCTAACTAAATTAGCTTTAGTCGTATTAAATTTACCTGTCTTTTATAATTCTAACATGTAGTAAATATATATATTTTAAATGCTTCTTATATTTTATCAAAAAGTTAATGGTATACGATCTAAACTTACTGAACTTTACTTAAACGCTATAAATCTAAACTATGATGTAATTTGCCTAACTGAAACGAATCTTAATGCTGGGGTGTTTGACGGTGAGATATTGGATGATCGCTATAATATTTTTCGTCGAGACCGACAAGAGGCGAACATAAGAAAGGGTGAAGGTGGGGGCGTATTAATCGCCACCAAAAAGCGTCTAAATGCCCTTCGTCAAGCATCTTGGGAAAGCACGGTTGAGGATGTCTGGATCAGTATACGTGATTTCAAAAATAAATCCAACTTAAATATCTGCGTCTGCTATCTGCCGCAACATTTGACGAAAGACGATTTGAGTTCATTTTATAACAATCTCCAATCTAATATTCTAAGATCAGGAGACTTTGATGAATTTCTTATTGCTGGTGACTTCAATACGCGCAATTTAACTTGGTCTAGGTCCATTAATTTCACCTCATTAATCCCAAGTGAGCCACTAGACCATAAAGCCAGAATGCTAATGGAAACACTATCTATTTGCAACTTGACCCAGCACCAGAACATTCCAAACCACAACAATGTTTATCTTGACCTTGTGCTTTCTACCCTTAACTCTGTCAAGGTGTGTGGTGCTGATGTCTTGACTTGACTGGATCGACACCATCCTGCTATTGCCATTGATGCCTCACATATTAATATCACCAATAACTTAACTAATAAACACGCAAAGCATCATAACATTTACAAATGTGACTATAGTAAAATAAAAAAAGACTTAACTAACATTGTCTGGCATGAAATTTTAAATACCCCTGACATTGATGATTGCGTGAAAATTTTCTATGATGAATTGAACAAAATTATTGAGAAACATACACCCTTGTCCAAATCTCGTTGTAATAACTACCCCCTTTGGTACAATCAATCTCTAAAACATTGTTTAGAAGAAAAGAATAAGTTCCACCGTAAATTTAAGATGTATGGAAATCCTAGAGATTACGATACATTCTCTCTTTTAAGGGCTCGATGTAAAAAACTCACAAAGTCATGTTATGACAACTTCATTGCTTCTGTTGAGGAGTCTTTAAATGATAACTTAAAAAGTTTTTGGTGCTTCATTAACAGTAAAAAGAGCCATGCATCCATTCCTCAGACTGTAAGTTATGGACAGCATTCGTCATCTGAAGGATCGTATATGTGAATTATTGTCTTAGTATTTTGCTTCGGTTTTGGTCAGGGATGGTTCCTCAGATGATTCTCAGACTAGATACATTAGTGACCCAACTACTGATGTGGGCAGTACTTTGTCAGAGGTCGTGGTGGAAAGAGACGAAATCTTATGTAAAATCAAAAATCTAGATTCTCATAAGGGAGCCGGACCAGACGGTATTCCCCCTTCCTTCACGAAAATGTGTGCAGCTGAACTTAGTATGCCTCTTTTCATAATATTTAATAAATGTCTCAACTCCAGAACATTCCCTAATGTTTGGAAAATTGCACATATCATACCTGTACTCAAATCAGGTGATAAATCAAAATGCGAAAACTATCGACCAATAAGTATTCTTTCATGTTTTGCAAAATTATTTGAATCTCTCGTCTACAATCTTATTTTTAGTCAGGTGAAGCCATATCTCTCAGGCAAACAACATGGATTCATCAAAGAGAGATCTATAATCAGTAACCTATTGGAGTATAATCATTTCTTATGTTCTTCCTTTGCTGTCGGCGGTCAAGTTGATGCTATATACACTGATTTTTCCAAGGCATTTGATAAAGTTAATCATTCTATAAAGTATCTGCCTTTGGCATCCATGGAAGTCTACTACGCTGGGTTAGTTCATACTTACAGAAAAGAAGTCAACTTGTTGCCATTAGTGGGTACACATCTTTGCCGGTATCGGTAACCTCAGGTGTTCCGCAATGTTCTCATCGAGGGCCTTTACTGTTTATTATGTTTATTAACGACCTTGTCAGTAAGATCTCAAGCCAGTCTCTTTTATACGCTGACGACCTCAAAGTATTTGCTACAATAGACAACTTTACTGACTGTGTCAACCTTCAGAATGACCTGCGTATCCTAAGCGACTGGTGTATCTATAACAAAATGAATCTTAACGCAGATAAATACTTTGTCATCACTTTCACTAAAAAGCGTCAAAATAAAATTACATATTCCTACATACTTAATGACAAAGCATTAGAGCGTAAATCCGTCGCGAGGGATCTCGGGGTTATATTTGACGAAAAGTTATCTTTCCGGCAACACTATGAACACATAATAAAAAAAAATCGTCAACTTCTAGGCTTTATCACAAGAAACACAAAAGACTTCAAAAACCCCTTTAGTCTATTATATCTTTTTCAATCCCTTGTCAGAAGTATTTTGGAATACGGGTGCCAAATATGGTCACCCTTTTACGCAGTTCACATTAATAACATAGATAGTGTTCAAAATAAACTGTTAAAAATACTCTCATATCGTTTAAACCTTAATAATAGTCTTTTGAATTATGAACAGCGTCTTAATCACTTTAAGCTGTTGTCCCTGGAAAACCGAAGAAAATTACTCGATCTGAAACTACTTCACAAAATTTTACATTCCAGAATTGATTCCTCATACCTGTTGAATAAACTTAGCATTAACTGCTACACCAGATCACGTATATACAGACCATTTCAATTGCAAAATTTCAAAAACAATACCACTTACTTTAACCCAATCTCCAGAATGAGCCGTCTTTACAATGATCTCACCAGCAATCACCCTGACCTTGATATTTTCGAGTCTAGGCCTCATAAATTTAATAAATCATTTAAATTGATTCTATCAAAACAATCCTCATCCTCTTCCTAAAATGATACTCAAAAAATTATTTGTCTGTGTTAAGATTTATATTTATCTGTGTAACTTGATTAGTTATATGTATAAAACCAACTCAAAATTATCAGTCAATAGTATAGTGTCACACTCGATTTGATTGTCAGAGCGATATTAAGAATTAGTAGTTAATAGAAATAAACAAGTATAGTCATGTATACATATTTTGGACTACAGTTTAGTGCAGATAAGTCATAATGATGTATAAGAGTATCAAATAACTGTATTCTGTTTTGTGTACTTATGCAATAAAAATAAAAATAAAATATTAAAATCGTGTTTTAATACCCCTCATTATGTAACTTTTTCATTTCTTTCATTATGTAATTATTCAATAAAACTCCTTCCTTTTAGGGCAAACACGAAGAAGCGGTACGCAAGTATAGCTTGGACAAGGGAATTACTGGCCATGTAATAAAAACTGGAAATCTTGTTAATGTCAAAGTATTGACGGATTATCCACAATTTGACCCTGACATTGACAGTCAGCAAGGAGTGACTTGCAGGTTGGTAGAGTGCATTTCATTTCAGCTTTAAATTTCCTTCGCCGTTAAGTTGTTAGCAATGAAATCAGTGTTGCTAGCTTTTGAAAAAATCTGATAGCTAGGTACAAAAGTAAGGGAGAAACTAACGTAAATAACTCATACTATATAAATATTCATAATGTTGCCTATACTCATAGATGTCATTTGTAAGTTTATAGTTTACCTATTTCGTGTTGTGACGAGGTTGTAGATAACTACATACCCAATTCTAATGTGAATCTGGCAAGCGGATATCGCATTTGCCCATTGTTTTCGCGACAGTTGACAGTTGTGCGCTACAGCCAACTTAACGGGGAAGGGAATTTTAAGCTGAAATGCACTTTATATTTACGTATGTATTTATGTAGGTAAAAATAAAAATAAAACGCTGATTCACACTCAGATACAGTTAGAGACATATTATCAATGCTTAATCGATATTTTTACCTTTGGTTCGTAGTTTTAAGCCTAAAGTGGAGCCATTATTGGATATAGTATTTGGCATCTGTCAACAGTAGCCACTTGGGCGCTGGCCCCGCGCGAAAACCGGCGCCTAAAGCGGTGCAGTTGCTATTGGACGCCCCACGCGCATGTGCCAAAGCGCTAGAGATTGTATGGGCATCCCGCAGCTGATTCCGTTGCTTTAGGTACTCTATTTTCCGAAACTAGTTAATGGGAAAGAAATGCACTGGCGTCTGATTGGTAGACCCACAGCGCTAAGAACGTGCTCACAGTGCGGGAATGCCGCCTGCCACGTGACCTGGTTGCCTTGCCGGTGATCACCTAGTGGAGCACCTCCCGTGAGAAGACCACCACCGCCCGTGAGGTCCCCCCGATGACCTAGTGGACAGAGGCCATTCCTCAGGAAGAGATCCGATAATCTGACCCTGACTCCTTGCACCCCAGAAGGGTTGCGTGAGAAGAATACTCGACGACAGTGCGTGAATGTTTTAGTTTGTTCGAGCCTATGCGGTCAATTAAGTCCGAATGTCAACACAATGTACTCATCTTGAATTGAACTTTTCTCAAAATGACTGAAATTCATTATGAACTTGATTGTAAATGACTGAAATAAAACTGTCAAATTAGTGTAAAGTCCGACAAAGTATATTTTAAAACAGAACTTAATTCTATATCCATAGAACAAACATAACAATAAATCTGTAAGTTTTTGCAAATGAATTTAGTGCATCCTTTGTTTTAGGATGTCGATATTTAGTAAGAACTGAATTTTAGACATTTCTCCGGCTGCTAGGCTTTGAAATTGCAGTTTGAAGAGCGGGTGACGCCGTTTACTTCTAGCTCCACTGAACAGAGAATTCTTCAACCTGGTATCCTGGTACTTGGACTCACTTTTGAGTTTGTACAGAAATCTCACCAAGGTTGGCTTGTGAGGCATTCGAGTATTTAGCCTTCTGTACCACCCTTCTATGGGGTTATTTGCCCGATGCTTATCTTTGGAGCAACTGATATAATCAGTGCTCGTTACCATCCACTGTTTCATGAAATATCGCTGAATTTTTTTCATTTCCCGGGTTTCCGGAAAAAGGGCTTGTATTCATTCACATTCATTCATTATGCCGCGTGCGCTGCGTGTGTGATAACGTGCATTCTTGCACAGAAAACTGAGGGACAACGAAAGTTTTTATTTTATTAGTAAGTGTTTTAACTTTTTGGAATTGTTCACGTCAAATATATTTTTAGTGGAGAAGGTCCCCCTGTCCCACGAGTGTAACAATGCAACTAGGTTCTATAAGGAAAATTATGAGATTTTGGCAAACAACCTCAATCTTTTTACGAATTAAATAATTTATTTCTCAATAATGCATATATGGGGGGATAGCTAACTCAGCCTGCGCACACGTTTGAGAAGCCGACACTAGCTGCTGTTGGAGTATTAAATAAACGTAAGCATTGTCCAATCGCTCTGCTGCCTTTATTATCCACTAGGAACTCACGCTGGAATACATTCATACTCCAACACCCACCCTTGAGCGTTTACTCGTCTTAGTTTTACAGTCATAGAAGTTTATTTATTCCTTTGCTTAGGATATCTGCGACCATATCGCTACCTTTAACAAAACAAAACAATATCTCATTATTAATAACTAAATCCTTAAGAAAATGATACCTTATTAGGCTAGTCATAACGTACACATAACATTTCTGAAATTGCAATAGTTGCGGTAAACTTGCTTTTTAGATATGTTGTTTGGGTCCCCTTAGGCAGTATTTTTCCAGATTCGCAGCACTCTGAAATGTACGGGAATTGAGTTATTGCTGAAAAGCCGCTATTGTTTTTTACTTTTTTTACTTTTATGCAAAAAAGCTCAAAGAAAGGCTCTGACAAGAAAGGTAGCTGTGACTTTTTCAAAGAAGATAAAATTCCCGAAAGTTTGAGCTATAATTCAGTTTTTTAGGTCTTATAGCTCCCAAGATAAAGGGTTCCCAAAATTTGCTTTTAAAATTTTCGACCAAAATATCGCGTACGCGGTACCTATTATGATGAGTTATATACGGGGAAAGTCATGTGGCAAGTTTTGAAAGACAGGTTGGTTCAGTTGCTCAGGTTTGTTGGGTTGGTTTGGTTGGTTGGATGGATCCCACGCGTGGAACACAACGTCAATCTGAACCCGACCAACCCAACTAACCCGATCAACCCGATTAACCCAGCCAACCCGGTCATCATCGCCTTTGAGACTGTCAGTACAAACATTTCGTTGAAGCAATGTGGTAACTAAGTTGTGGTAGACGGTGGGTATCTGCTGCACAAAGTTATGTGGCATCCAAACAATTCCATCCAAGCAATTCTCACGGGGTACCTTTGTTATCAACCAATTCTGTTATAATGTCTCCGTGGTATTTGATGGGTACCCTGACAATGCAGCTTTGAAAAGCACTAGAAGTGCTGAGCGAGCTCGCCGCTACCGATCATTGTCAGGGACTATATTATTCGAGAGGCACACCATAGTCAAAGCATCTCAGGAGAAATTCCTGTCCAATGGAAGCAAAAAGGAACGCCTCATAAGAATCTTGATGGATAAATTCCACAGTCACGGAGAAGAAGCCAAGCAAGCAGAAGAGGATGCCGATATATTGATTGTGGAGACAGCAGTTTCAAAAAGTCAAGCGTTCACCAATATCATCATTTTTGGAGAGGACATTGATTTACTCTGCATTCTCCATGGACTAGGCTCCACCTATGCCAATGTACGTCTTCATAAAAGTGGCAAAGTGGCTAAGTTTCATATATTCAGGAGCTACCACCAGGTTCAGCAGTGGTTGGGGATGTACCAGACCCCTACTGATTGGGGTTTTGTGCCAATCACGACATTCATGCCTGCAGCCCCTCAACTACTTCTGAAAAGCCTATCCTGTAAGTGCAAGAAAGTTGTACTGGGTCTTGATCTTGCAGGAAGGCTGGGATGAAGTGCTCTACACTCTGCAAATATTGTATGGGGAGTGAGTGCACGAATGTCTCACCAATCGAGGATGTAGAAGAATATGGAGATGACCCCGATGATGCTATCGAAGAAGTGTTTGATGTCTCTCGTGTTTTTCAAATGGGAACCAACCTCCCCATTGACATCTCCCCCATCGACGAAGTTGTTATTAATACTGCTGGGCCCTCAAAGAAGACGCGTACGTTAATTTAAGCCCAATAGCGGTGATAAGCCTAGTTTCATGTAAAATAGTATAAATTATAGTTTTTATAATTATTTATGTTTGTTTCTCTTTTTTCCACTTCAATTAAGTTTGGATTAGCATAGTAACTAGATAATAAACAGACTGAGTAGAATTCTAGTAATTTTATTGTAACTTCCCCATAACTCTCAATTTTTAGGTGTTTGGTTTATGGTCGTCATCGAACAAACTATACGGAGACACCTCTAGTTTCAAAATGAAGGTTATTAAATTTGCTACAACTTCATTCACCATTTTTTTTCATTTTTCAACGTTTTTGAACAAAATATGAATTTTGGGAACCCTATATATTGAGAGCTTTAAGACCTAGAAAGATGAATTACAGGTCAAAGTGTCGGGAATTTTGTTTTCTTTAAAAAAGTCACAGCGACCTATCTCGTCAGAGCCATCCTTTGAGGGTATTTTTGCATAAAAGTAAAAAAAGTGAAAAAAATAGCGGTTTTTTTTAGCAATAACTCAACCCCCGTATATTTCAGAGTGCTGCGAATCTAGAAAAATACTGCCTAAGGGGACCCAAACAACAATTCGAAAAAGCAAGTTTACCGCAATTATTGCAATTTCGAATGTAACATAAGACTGACCTATATATCAATATGTTTAGTCCTAGGCAGGAAACAGTTGTTGCTGGTCAGTTGAATCGCGCTCTGGTTGTTGCTGAGGATGTGCAAAGCGGATGAACACTGTCTACACAGTCACAGTCTGTAGCTGACGTAGCCATGTGGACTCCTGCGCCACGGCTGCCATAGTCATATACTTGGCTGCTGTTGGGGAAAGCGCCATAGTTTGTTGTTTGCGCGAACTCCATGAAATCGCACCATCCTGTAACATAAAAATGAAAACAGTACACGACTTTTTGTCATGATCATCACTCGTCCAGTCAGTGTCGCAGTACTCAGCTAGTCTTGCATACCATCCTGGGTATAAGTAAGCTTCCAATCTTTGGTACTCTGCAAGTATCGCATCAATGTTCATTCTTTAGTTTCTTGTTAAATCTGCTTAGCATATTCTCAGCGAAGGAAATGTCTGGTCTGGTGCACTGGGCCACGTAGAGAAGAGAGCCTATAGCTTGCTGATAAGGTTGATCGATGGCTTCTTCTACATCATCCTGGCTGAATTTCAAGCCTAATTCAATCGGAGTTCACAGGCCTACAATCTGACATGTTTAACTTACTTAGTGTCTCCTTTATATACTTTTCTTGATCAACCTTGATAAATTTTGGTAATGTTAAGACCTATATATTGTCTTGCCTCTCCTAGGTCTTTCATTTCCAGATTATGCATTAGCCTCTCCTTGATCGTCTGTTTTATGCTTGCTTAAGAAGTGAACAGTATCAGATCATCGACCCAGACGGCCACAAATGTTAGCTTCTCAACATTATGGTATAAACACGGATCCATCTTTCAAATCAAAAATCAAAATCTTTTATTAATTGATTATTATAGATATAGCCTAAGACTTGTCCTATGGTATTTTCTTGGATATGAGAGTATGTGTAAGGGTGTGTGTGCATGTGTGTGAGAGAGGGTGTGTTTGCTAGAGTAGTGTGCGTGTATAGTGTAAAATAAAATATTTAGCCATTTATTATTTAGCAAGTAATTTCTCTGTTTCCTCAAAATTAAGTTGCAACAAGTACCGTTTGATTGTTCTGGTGTATTCATGCCAACTCATTGTTAATAGGCTGATGTATTTACTGACTCTGTTATATATAAAGGGCCCCATTTTAGATATCTGTCTTGCACCAAAGCATGTTGTTGATGGCGGAACTTTGAAAATAATGTCTTTTCTCCTTTTTTGTGTGCTTTGCTCTATGCTAATGGTTGAGATATTTGTGTGTTGTTTAAGTAGAATTGATTGAATGTAGAGTTGTCGCACTGTCAGCACCGAACACTCCTTGTACAGGTTCTCAGTGGGATACATTCTGGGTTTAAAGAACATAACCTTAAGTAGCGCCCGTTGAGCTCGTTCCAGTTGCAATAGATGTGTTATCGGGGTAGCTCCCCACGCAGGGATGCAGTATGCCAGTACTGATTGCGGCAGGGCACTGTACGCCATGAGAAGAGTATCTGAGCTGACAATGTGTCTCAGTTTTTAAACGCATAAATTAATTTACGCGTTCTTGTTGTTAAGTTCTTAATGTGCTCTATCCAAGACAGGTGTTTGTCCAATGTTACCTCTAGGTATTTGATTGAGTCTGTAGAACTTATGGACGCACAGTGACAACAGGGAGATCTATCACATGACTCGTTGTGCATTTTAAAATTAACGGTCTATTCGGTTGTGTGCCTGACCTAATAGAAAAAGTTATAAATTTAGTTTTTGTCACATTGAGCATTAGCAGATTGGCACTCAGCCACTTTGTCACTGTGTCGAGTGCTCGATTGACTATGTGTTCTACACCGCTCCATTTGTTACTCTTAAATAAGAGAACAGTATAATCGGCATATGTTATGATAATTCAATTCTGCAACAAGGTCTGGCACAGATCATTTATGTAGAAGCGTAGGGCCTAGTTTACTACCTTGGGGTACACCAAAAGTCATGTTAGCTTCGGTTCCGGTATGCTGTCCTATTTTTACCTTTTAGGTTCTGTCAAAGGTAGCTTTTGAACCATTTTAAGGAAATGCCGCACATACCGCAGGCTTCAAGCTTTGCCAGTAGTATAGGGACGGAGACGGTGTCAAAAGTTTTCGCCAGATCCAAAAAGACACCCAATGTTCTATTTCCTGCATCTAGGTTTGAGGTTATAAATTCAGTGACGGCAGTGATAGCGTCCTCTGTTGACTTGCCAACTCTAAAGCCGTATTGATTTGTTGTAAGTAGGTTTTTACTCCCTAAGTATCTAAGAAGTCGTCTATTCATCACTTTTTCCAGTATTTTGGAGAGAGCTAGGAGTATCGATATAGGTCTGTAGTTTGCAGCATCTTTGATTGGTTTAGGTCAATATCCTACAGAAATCCATTTAGTTTTTGATTCCATAGCACAGAACCAATACTCGGCTCCCTTGCATCTGCAGCTGTTAATACCAGACACTGTCTTCGGCACCTCCATGATGGTGTATTTTGCCTGTTGCTTGGAGTTTGAGATTCCGATGATTGTAGTGATTCTCTTTTTAGTGATTCAGAAATTGGTGGTGGGGCAGGTGAACATAATAGGATGGGGAGAGGAGATTTGGGTAACCGATGTCGATAGTGGGCGGGATGAAGGGACTCTGAAAGATCTCTGCTGAAGCTGCAATCTGCTGAGTTTTCCGCAATATAATAAAGCTGAATTATCAATTTTGCCACCATTTTTTAAGTAACTAAGGCACGTTCAAAAACATATATCATCAGAAATACTGGAAATGATCAATATCAATTATACGCCCAAAGAGTGAATAATAAATAAATTGATAACAACTTTACAACATTTCCATTAGGATAATTGTATGTTTAATAATTCATTGTCTAAAAATCTGAACGCAATTTCGTATTGTACAAAACTGGTAATCTAATAAAATCGTGGTGTAACTGTTTTGAACGTTACTAGCGGGAAAGATAGATGCTGATGTGAATCTGTATAGCGCTATTTCATTATTTTTAGTTGACAGCTAGCAGACCAGAGACAAGCTAACCGTTCACCTTGTCAGATTAGCAGGGCAACGGCTGCTCACCTTTAAGACTCTCATATTATGAAACACACCTCATATACCTTATGAAACAAAGTAAACTGATACCTCTGTTCAAATCGGGAGATAAGGGTGATCCTTCAAATTTCAGACCAATATCTGTTCTTCCAACACTAAGTAAAATATTTGAAAAGATTATTCTCAATCAAATGCTCTCACACTTCAACCGTACCAAACAACTCCACGCCAAACAATACGGTTTCACTAGGGGTAAATCGACTACGGATGCAGGTATTACCCTTATATCTCATATTTATTCTGCATGGGAGGCCGCACAGGATGCTCTCGGAGTTTTTTGCGACCTGTCGAAGGCGTTTGATTGTGTTGATCATAATACGCTATTAATTAAATTAAATCATTACGGAGTTCAAAATAAAGCGTTGGATCTACTAAGATCATACCTAAGCAATAGAATTCAAAAGGCAGAAGTTAACGGCGTTAAATCTGATGGTTTGGGTGTAAAAATTGGCATTCCATAAGGTTCCATATTAGGTCCTTTCTTGTTCCTGGTATATATTAACGATCTGCCTTTCATGGTGGAGAAATTAACTGACATAGTGTTATTTGCTGATGATACTTCAATGGTCTTCAAAATTGAAAGACAAAAAGCAGATTTTGATGATGTTAACGGTGTATTGTCTTTAACCTTGAATTGGTTCACAATTAATAATTTATTGTTAAACGCTGGTAAAACCAAGTCTATCAAATTCTCACTTCCAAATGTCAGGCAAGTTGAGACCAGTTTAGTGTTAGACAACAGCACGTTAGAATTAGTAAATGATACGAAGTTTCTTGGCATAACCATTGATAGCAAATTGCAGTGGGGACCCCACATAGATAAATTGGCTGGTAAATTAAGTTCTGCGGCTTACGCTGTTAGGAACATCAGACAAAGCACGGATGTGGCTACATCTAGGCTAGTATATTTTAGTTACTTTCATAGTGTGATGTCCTATGGTATCTTGTTGTGGGGGAAAGCAGCGGATATTCAAACTATTTTTATTTTACAGAAAAGAGCTATTCGAGCAATTTATAATTTAAAACGAACAGACTCCTTAAGAGAGCTTTTTAAAGAAATTGACATAGTAACAGTAGCTAGTCAATTTATTTTCGAAAATATAATGTATGTACGCAAGAACCTTACAACATTTTCCAAAATTAGCGATAGCTGTAATGTTAACCTAAGAAATAATCACAGACTGTGTGCGCCCCGATTTAGACTCGCGAAGGTTAGCAATTCTTTCAAGGGTCAGTGTATTCTCTACTATAATAAGATACCACTGGAGATTTTGAAATTGCCATTTGAGCAATTTAAAAAGCATGTTAAAGCGACTTTGTCAAAAAAGGGATATTACAATGTTCAAGATTACTTAAATGACAGGACTGTATGGGGTTAATCTAGCTCAACACAGGCCTTGCTGTTAATAATTTTGTAATTATTTATTCCTGCTTATTAATCATAATAATTAAATTTTTCATATTTGTAATAGTTAAGCATAACCTATTTTTAAAAGAGATCTAAAAATCAATCTGTGGGAGTTTCTACGCCCTTCTTCTCCCCCAGTGGTCCAATGTAGAGAAGAGGCAAAATTGACGTTTGCTAAGGATATGATATAAACAGATGCAAGTCCACTGGAACCCATATGAATATTGGTGTACCCCAGGGTTCTATCTTAGGTCCGTTCCTTTTCATGATGTGAGTGTACATGAATGACCTGCCTTATATGGTGGAAAAAATGACTCAGATTGTTCTATTTGCTGATGACACATCTATTATTTTCAAGGTGAAAAGACAAGAAGAAATTCTAGACGACGCAAATAGTACACTCTCTCATGTGTTAAGTTGGTTCAATGTAAACAACCTGTTATTAAACTCAAAGAAGACTAAATGTATCAAATTTTGTTTGCCTAATGTACGACAGGTTGAAAGAAATGTTAGAATAGGATCTGAAAGATTGGACCTCGTTGAAGACACAATCTTTCTCGGAATCACTATAGATTCGAAACTTCAATGGGGTCCTCACATAACTAATCTCGCACGAAGACTTAGCTCAGCCGCTTTTGCGGTCAGACAAATCAGATCAGACAGTCCGCGGGGCTCTTGACGGACGGACGCGTGTTACGCACGAACCTATCTACCGCTATTGCGCTCTGAGACGAAATTATTACTATGGTGCAGTGTAAAAAATGTCGGCTTTTTGTTTCTACCGCAAAGAGTGATGTAATAAAATGTGGGGGACCATGTGAGGGTTACTTCCATAAAGCGTGCATCAAGGACATGAAGCAATTCATGGAAAACGGTGCCTGCTGCTTGTCCTGCACAAACAAGACGCCGCCGCAAAAATCACCGGAATTCGTTGATGCAGAATCTGCGTCAAAGTCGATGGAGACATTGCTCAAGGACCTCAATAAGAAGCTGGAAACCATGTACCGCATCGAAAAATCGATCACCGATCTAGCGGAGAATGTTGATTTTTATGCAGAACAATACCAGAAAATGATGGAGTTTCAAAACGAATGCAGTGAGAAGATGAAGAAAATGAATAATAAAATTAATGATTTGGAGCAAAAAAATATCTACTTGGAAAAGGTTAATGGAGCTATGGAAGAGCGGATGGAATTGTTAGAAGCCAAGGAGTATGAAAAGAAGATAGAGATAATAGGTTTAGAAGAATACAAAAATGAGAATGTGAAGGAATTGGCATCAAAAATTGGTATCTGCCTAGGACTTTCGGGAGGCAGCATTAACGATATAGAATCAGCATGGAGGGTAGGCGCACCGCCAGAGCGCGGTACCCTGCGCCGCGACGCTAGACCGGCCGGCGCCAGCGGCGGTAGCGAGAAGCCCTCCCCCGCCGCCCCGCAGCCCCCGAAGCCACGCCCCGTCGTGGTTACTATGCGCTCGCGAGCCTGCCGTGATGCTTGGATGAAGGCCCGCAAGAATAAAATAACAAACGGTGCGGTATACAACAATGGGAAAGATAAAGCTATTTACATCCACGAAAATATACCAAAGAAGACGCGAGATTTGTTCTGGGAAACCAAAAATGAGCTTAAAAACTTCAAATATGTATGGATACAAAATCTAAAAGTTCTCATAAAAGAAAGCGATATAAAAACAAAGATCTTCCAAATTAAATGTCAGAAGGACATTAGGGCCCACATCTGCCCCGACCTATCTGTATCTGCGAGCGCTGCGACAGATACGTAAACAAACATAGATTTATAATTTACTGCGAACTTCGGATACTACAGTGACGGACAATGAATTTGCCACTCTATCGAATGTTGGTGAAATACCATACCATAAATTTACAAAGCATGAGTTATGGGCTCAACATATTAAAAACCATTGGCGTGACCTTAACATATTGCATTTCAACATACGATCTATGAACACAGGATTTGACCAGTTTCTTCTTATAACCAAAGACATAGTGGATTATCTGAACATCATTATCTTGACGGATGTCAATATCAAGGAACGCAGTGTTTCATTATTTAGAATACCAGGTTTTTGTGTATACTCGAACACGAGAGAAAATAAAAAAGCAGGAGGAGTGTTAGTCTTTGTGCGGCAAACATGCGAGTTCGAATGCGACAACAGAAACGGGAATACCTACGAAATGATACAAGGAAAACTAAAAGTTGAAAATAGATGGGTACACTTACTCGCTATCTACAGGCGCCCTGGATCTAATAAAAAACGATACCTACAAGAATTAGAGAATGTGTTAAGTTCTCTGCCCCCCACAGAGGATGTGCTATATATGGGAGACATAAACATAGATATTATGAGCAAGGGCATGCACTCGATAATATCGGAATATGAAGATCTACTGAGCAAATACGCTATGGAGTGTGGTTTACGAGATTATACACGGGAGGAAGTAATAAAGGGCAGGTTATCTAGGACATGCCTCGACCATATTTTTGTGCGGGTGGCTGGAAGCGAGATTGTAGGTACTAATCTGTTAACGTGCAAAGTGTCGGACCATTACTTAACTGGTATAACAATACGTGAGTGTAGTGTGCAACAACAGACTGGTATAAGAACTGTAAAGGTGCTGGATAATCGACAGGTTGTCAATAGGCTTTCACAACATAACTGGAATAGCATGATGAATATAGAATGTCCTATTAAATTATACGAAGAGGTATGTACTGTGTTTGAAAATGTTTATGAAAATTGCTACAGAGAGAAAGTTATTCAAAACAGGAAATCTAATGAATGGATAAATAATGACCTTCTAGATTTGATAAATAAACGTGACGAACTATTTAGAAAATGGAAACACGCACCAAAAAATATGACTATACGACTAGAGTACACAAAATTTCGTAATAAAGTATCTAAAATCATAAACATTTCCAAAAACAAACATAGACAAAAAATTATATCAGATTGTAAAAGTGATTTAAGAAAAATTTGGGAAAACATAAATTGTTGGCTCGGAAGGAATAAAAGCAATTTAGATGATGTCATAATGAGGTATATTGGTAAGAAAGATGATCTGGATATTGTATGTGATACATTTGCTCAAACTTTTACAAATGAAATAGAAAGTATAAAACACAACTGTTCTGATAAATTCCTTGATAGATCTGACTATGTAATCAACGCACCTGTAACGTTTTATTATACCAAAGTAAGTTCTGCAAAAGTAAAGAAAATAATCGAATGTATGGACAGTAATAAGTCGCCTGGGTCCGATAGTATCAGAGTAAAAGATTTAAAGGCAATAAAAGACCAAATTAGCCCTCTGTTGGCAAAATTTGTTAACTTATGTGTTGATAAGGGTATGTACCCAGACGACTTGAAACTCTCAATAATAAGACCGATTTATAAACAGTCAAGCCATTATGAATACACTAATTACAGGCCAATAGCCATATTGTCGGCAATTAATAAAATTGTCGAAAAAATTATTGTAGAACAGATCTCATTATTTATGTACAAAAATCAAATAATAAGCACATCACAGCATGGATTTCAGCGTGATAAAGGCACTAACACAGTTTTATTTCAATTTACAGATGAAATATATACAAAGCTCAATGCTAAACAACATGTGGTGGCACTGTTTATTGATTTTAAAAAAGCGTTTGACACCTTAGACCACATGACGCTGTTGAAAGCAATGGAGGAATGTGGTGTAAGGGGCCCAATGCAATTATGGTTTAAGCGTTATTTAGAATCACGTACAATTAAAGTAAAGATCAATGGACGGTGTAGCAACGTGTATGATGTGAAACATGGTGTGCCGACTGGCTCCGTCTATGGGCCCATAGGGTACATAATGCATGTTAACAGCATCACAAATGTAGTTAAACACTGTAAATCATATATGTATGCGGATGACACATGCCTTATGTACTCTGGAATAGTTGAAAGTAATATTGAAAAATGTATACAAGAAGACTTTGACAGTATAATGAAATGGTCACATGATAATGGTATAATTCTTAATGCACAGAAAACAAAACTCCTGCATATCAGATCTCCAATGAGTAAGAAAAAAGATATGAACATAAATATAAAAGGTCATAATTATGATTGTTTACATAAGGATCAGACTGGTTGTCAATGTGATATTATAGAAAAAGTGGATAAAATTAAATACTTGGGATTGACGATAGATAAAGATATGAACTGGAAGTGTCACATAAAAAACCTATGTAATAAATTAAGAATACTACTAGCTAAGTTTCAAAGTTTAAAATATTATGTAAATCGATCAGTATTGTACAGCATATATCATGCCTTGGTAGAATCACTTATAGGATACGGGTTGAGTAGCTATGGTCGCACCTTTTCAACATATCTCAATGAAATTAAAAAAATACAGATAAGGTTTTTGAAATGTTTAGTTAGCAAAAAGGATAAAGAACAATGTTACAAAAATTACGAGAAATTATATAAAGTTTGTAAAATCATACCAGTTGACAGGAAAGTAGAATATCAAATTGCTTTAGATACATTTGGAATGCGGAACCAGCTGAAAAGGAGGGACCATGGCTACCCTACTCGTAGCTCTAAAAGTACTAAGATCAAATACATTATTCCTAAACATATTAACTATTATGGGTCTAGAACTGCTTGTAGGGTGCTGCCTAAAATACTAAATAGAATGCCAGATGAGTTCCATATAGATACTATGCCCAAGGGGAAGTTTAAAGGTATGCTGAAACGATATTATATTAAAAATCTATAAATATTCATAAATAAGGGACGGGGGATGGGTTAAGTGTTAATCTAAAGATAAAGTACTGTTATAATTAAGAGCCAAACCAACCTGCCGACAAACTGCCCAGCAGTTTGGCAGACTTATAATTTGTATACTTAAGTGCTTTTTCTGAATAAACGTTAAAAAATAAAAAAAAAAAAAAAAAAGATATCTTACAGATGTTGAAACTGCCAGATTGGTTTACTTCAGTTATTTTCACAGTATTATGTCTTATGGAATATTGCTCTGGGGGAGAGCAGCAGATATAAATACGATATTTTTCTTACAAAAAAGGGCGATCAGGGCGATATATCAATTAGATGCTAGAGAACCATTAAGAGAAAAATTCAAAGAAATTAATATACTTACGGTTACCTGTCAATATACACAATCAGGTCATAAGTTCTGTCACACAATAAAAACTTTTGAATTTAGAACGCTGGCCACAAAAAAGTTTATTGAATTCGAATTTCGAATTTTTCATGAAAATAAAAATGTGTACTTTTTAGAATTTTCCTCATTTTTAAATATGGAGTGGACACTTAAAGAAGACCGTGTTGCAGTTATTGCGTTGCATCGTTGCGGTTACGCGCCAATTCAGATTTTCGACTTACTAAAAATTTGAATGTAAACAAAAGATTCATTTATCGTACCATAAAACGATATAATGAAGACTCTTTTGTAGATGACAGGTCAAGAAGTGGTCGCCCTCGCTCTGTTAGGACTCCAGCAGTGATAAAAGCTGTGAAGGCGCGAATTCAATGAAATCCCATACGTAAGCAGAAACTGTTGGCCCTTCAGATGGGGTTAAGCAGGACCACAGTGAAAAGGGTGTTAAATGAAGACTTAGGGCTTAGGGCATATCGAAGAAACAGGACATCGTTTGGGCGCTCGTTTAATGGACCTGAGACTGAAGAGATGCCACGCTTTGTTGAAGCGGTACGCGGGAAAAAAGCATCGGGAAATTCTTTTTTCGGATGAAAAAATTTTCACCAAGGAAGAGAGCTACAACAAACAAAATGATAAGGTGTACGCACACAGCAGTGAAGAAGCGAGCAACCGTATTCCGCGTGTCCAACGAGGTCATTTTCCATCCTCGCTCATGGTTTGGTTGGGAGTCTCTTATTGGGGCTTAACTGAGGTACATTTTTGTGAGAAAGGCGTAAAAACGAATGCAGTTGTGTATCAAAATACAGTCCTCAAGAACCTTGTGGAACCTGTTTCTCATACCATGTTTAATAACAGGCACTGGATATTCCAACAAGATTCAGCGCCAGCTCATAGAGCGAAAAGCACACAAGACTGGCTGGCGGCGCGTGAAATCGACTTCATCCGGCACGAAAACTGGCCCTCCTCCAGTCCAGATTTGAGTCCGTTAGACTACAAGATATGGCAACACTTGGAGGAAAAGGCCTGCTCAAAGCCTCATCCTGATTTGGAGTCACTCAAGGCATCCTTGATTAAGGCAGCCGCCGATATTGACATGGACCTCGTTCGTGCTGCGATAGACGACTGGCCGCGCAGAATAAAGGCCTGTATTCAAAATCGCGGGGGTCATTTTGAATAAACTTTATTACCATAAGAATCTATGTTTTATTAAGTTCATTTTGCTATATAAATGTTTACATAAATAATAAACATGTCTAAATTATTTCATATTGCACATGTGACAGAACTTATGACCTGACTATGTATATACGAGAATATCATGCATGTAAGAAAAAACATAGCTTTATTTAAAATTGTAGGTGATAGCCATACAATTAACACTAGAAATAAAAATAGGTTAGCACTACCATTATTTAGACTAAGTAAAGTAGGCACATCATTCATGGGGCACTGTATTCGCTTCTACAATAAAATACCACAGGAATCATTGATCCTTCCTGAAAAGAGGTTCAAAAACTATGTTAAAAATGAGCTGATAAGAAAGTCCTATTATAGTATTAAGGAATACTTAGATGACAAAACTGCATGGTCCATACCATCTCAGCGCACAGAAATTCGACGAGGGGCGATGGATCAAGTCTATCACTCGCCGGCGAATTTCCTTAGACCGAAACCAGTACCTGTTGTAAAGTCACTTTTTTAAAAAAAAGGTATGGGGGAGTTTCTTGCCGTTTCTTCTTTACCCCGAGGCCCACCTTCCGAAACGGTATAGTCTTTTTTTATATAAAAAAAAATTGACTTGTAGTTATAAGTATAATTTTGACGTTGAATAAGATAATTTATTTATTTATATTCAATAAAAAAATGACTCTGACTCTCTCTGACTAAATGTAAATATCTACAGTAATAAAGTACTTTGACTTTGACTTTTGACTTTATGATTTTAAGCAGTCCTGCTTAAGGCCTGCTTTTCAACTACACGGAATAGTGGATGGTTTCTTAAAAGTGGTGTTGTTGTAACCACAAAACAATAGGTACATTAAGTTATATTTGGATATGTTTATGATATTTTAATTAAGACTCCAAACTTTTTTGCTCTAGATACTGGTGGAAACAAATAACATTAATTCGATCCCACCAAATACATAAATGTGAAACTGGGAGCCAAGTTCAGTATTAACAATATCGTGGCTGTCAAAAGATTTGAGATTAAATTAATGCCAAGTTCTGTACCTACGATAATCCTGATATTCTAAGGTTACACAAAGTAGGTAACTTAGGTAACACAAATTGAAGTTAAAGATTTAACAACATCACACTAATATACAATGACGTAAGAAGCATAAAAAAAAACATTATAACACTAACAAGTACATTATTAGCCAAATACAAATATTAAGACGGTAGTATGTAAATGTGGTAGTATGTAAATATGTGTATGTGGTATTTTTTTCCTGCGTATCGCCTTACTCGGAAACTATCGAGCTTGATATTCTTCAGTCGTGACGTGAGTTAATGCAAATGTACAGTTTTTTTCCGGTAAGCTCGTAATCCAAGTTCTTCATTAAATACCCTTTTAACTGTAGTTCTACTTAACCTTATCGTGAGAGCCAGCAGTTTTTGCTTCCGAACGGGATTTTTCCGTATTCGCCCATTCACTCCTTTGATCACTGCTGTAACAGTACGAGGACGACCGCTCCTCTGCTTATATTCTCATCTGGAATCTTCCCTGAATCGTTCGATACTACGATAAACTTTTTTTTTGCATAAGTTTGAAAATCTTAGTTGGCGCGTGACCGCAGCGATGCAATGCAATTACCTTTTCAAATCCACTCCATTTTTTTAAATAAAGAAAATTACAGAAAACCCAACTTAAAATATTCGTATTTCGAACGTCCATAACTTATTTTTTGGTTCGCCTTTTAAATTTGAAGTTTGACCCATGATTCATTCAAATAACATTAGGACTATCAGATTCAGATTCAGATTCATTTTTTTATTGAATATAAATAAATAAATTATCTTATTCAACGTCAAAATTATACTTACTTATAACTACAAGTTAATTTTTTGTATAAAAAAGAGACTACACCGTTTCGGAAGGTGGGCCTCGGGGTTAAGAAGAAACGGCAAGAAACTCCCCCATACCTTCTTTTTTAAAAAGTGTTGTCGGTCTAAGGAAATTCGCCGGCGAGTGATAGACTTAATCCATCGGCCCTCGTCGAATTTTTGTGCGCTGAGATGGTATGCGTCATGCAGTTTTAACATCTAAGTATTCCTTAATACTATAATAGGACTTTCTTATCGGCTCATTTTTTCAGGAACCTCTTTTCAAGAAGGATCACTGATTCTTGTGGTATTTTATTTTAGAAGCGAATACAGTGCCCCCTGAATGATGTGCCTACTTTACTTAATGGAAGTGCTAACCTATTTCTATTTCTAGTGTTAATTGCTATCACCTGATTTTTCTTACATTCTCGTATATATATTGACAGGTGACCATAAGTATATTAATTTCTTTGAATTTTTCTCTTAATGATTCTGACGGTTAAATTCATTTTTGCTATAATAAACTCGATATGCGCTTAGTGTGTAAATAAAAACTGGTTTATAGAAAATATTACAAATCGTAAAAAAACACAGTTTCTTTATCTTAGGTTCGTAACAATACAATTAACCAGCTGGATGCCAAATTTAAACTTGCTAGGACATTGGAAGTGAGTTAGGTTTTGAAGTTAGGTCTGTTAGCGACGTGCTCATGTTTTTTATTTGTAATTGTTTAAGGGTAGTTTTATTTTATATTCTACTTTTCTATGTGTGCGGTGTGCGTCACACCGTGTGACGAGCCATTCGCGGCAGTCGGTCTATGCTATCCGCGCGAGACGCCCGTACACACTATTGTTAATATTTTTAGGTTATCTTGTGTACTTTGTGTGCGTTTTACAAAATATAAGCTGTTCGAAAGTTCTACTGTGTTCACCATTTCGTCACGGCGAGACCCAACCTTCAACAAGTGGTCTTCGAGCCGAATCTACGCATGTACCGCACGCCGCCGCGTACCGTTATGGTGAAAACTCGTCGTACTGTACGAAAATAATTCGAGCAGACACAGATGGAGGATAGTGCATCCAAGTCCAAACAACAGCCAGGACCCAGTCAGTCAGCGCGCAACATGAGTAGCGTGAAGTCAGAACCTAAGTTACTAGCCGCGCCGGTCAAAGTACAGCCGCCATTATGTAGTGCGTCGATACCGTTATCCGCGCCGCCGCCATTACCCGCTTCATGCAAAGCATTATCAAAACGATCAGTATCGTCGTCTGTGCTAGCACAAAGGAAGAGGTTACAATTGGAGGCTGAAAGAAAGAAGGCTGAAATAAGGATGCAACTAATAGATAAAGAGCTAGAGGCTGACCTAGCCGAATTAGAAGATGGTAATATATACAGTTCACAAGCTAGCGAGGATTGTACACGTCGTGACGTGGAACAGTGGATAGAACACAGCTCAAAAGAGCTGGAAAAGTCGCAGGCCGCCCCCAAAAATGGTCCAACACGGGCGAGCTGCAAGAGTCGGCGGCACCCGTCGCCGGCTCTTCTGATGGGACAATCCAGCTACTGGCCGCTGCCGTGAAGAACCTGTCCGTCCATAATAAACCAAACGCCAACTTACTGAGTCGTATTTGTACGCCGCGGGATTTACCTGAATATTCTGGAGATCCACTCGAGTGGCTGCATTTTAAAAAGGCGTACGAAGAGTCGACAGACGTGTGCAACTTTAGTCCTAAAGAGAATCTATGGAGACTGCGAAAGTGTCTGCGCGGAGCTGCCAAGGAAACCGCATCAGCTCTGCTCATGAGTGCTGCCTCACCTGAGCGCATAATGGCTACCCTTGAGCTACGTCACGGTGACCCGGAATGTATAATTAGCAGACTCGTGCAAGATGTTAGAAAACTGCAGCCTATGTCTTCAGAGTACCAAAAGGATATTATAAACTTTTCTGTCAAAGTACAGAACTTCGTCGAAGCCGTGAAAGTGGTGGGGCGCGAAGAGTACGCCCAAGGACTAAGTATTGTTCCACTACTTATAGCTAAACTTCCCGCAGTGCTCGTGTCTAAGTGGTCAGATTATAGTTACCCGTTAATCAAAGCCGGAACTAAATCACGCTTATGCATTACGACCGAATTTCTAAATACGGAAGCTGTGAAGGTAGCTACTACTGCTAATGTGCACCTGCAAAGTCATCGATTTGAGCAACAGAAGCCTAAACAACAGGATAACGTTCGGCCGCAAGCTATTTTACTACAAACCGAACGACAAAGCGACAAGAAAGGTGATAAGTGTCATTTTTGCCGTGCTCAATCAAGTCATAAGCTGGCTGAATGTAAAAAGTTTAAACGAGCATTACGTAAGGTGCGGTGGCAGTTTGCTAAACGCAATTGATTATGCTTTAAATGCCTGGATTCACGACACGAGAGAGAAACATGCCCTGCGCCGATGTGCGATAAGGACGACTGCGGCGGGATGCATCACAGACTTCTCCACTTCGATAACAATAACGATCAGGTGGTGAGTGCCGGCGAGGCTCCCGAACGCGCGCCGCGATCTGCAGATGCACCAGATGCATCTATACCTGAATTAGTGAACTATGTCACCGCGCGTAGCAACAAAGTTCTACTTAAAACTGTACCCGTACGTATTCGTGCAAAAAACGGCAGTGTTATCGAAAGTAGTGCTATGCTTGACGATGGTTCTTCAGTGACTGTAATAAGTGCTACATTGGCAGAGCGTGCAGGACTTACCGGGCATCGAGAATCTTTACACGTGTGCGGTCCGTGGAAACAAAGCGACATAACATGTGATAGCACGGTAGTGAAGTTGGAACTTTATGATAAGGACAATAAGGTTCATTCTCTTAGAGCAAGAAGTGTTAATGAGTTATGTTTACCTGAGCAAGACTTATCTGTTATTGATTGTAGCAAATATCAATATTTAAATGAAATACAGAGCGCACTTAAAAATGTTATAACAAAGCCAGAAATGTTAATTGGTCAGGATTATTACAATTTAATCGTACCGTTGAAAATCTTGTCAGGTAAATCATATGAGCCGTTCGCGACACTTTCTCCTTTAGGGTGGTGCATTCATGGCAAAGTGTGTGTCGGGGGCGACGCGCGGCGCGAACGCCAGGCCAGTTCATCACACACTGCTGGTGGGAGGCCGAGCGCCCCCGGTGGCTGTGCGCGACGCGGATGAACAGCGCGCGCTGTGTGACTTGCATGACGAGGTACGACGCGCGTTCGAGCTGGACTCCGCGGGAGTGGTAGGTAAGCCTCGCCAGAATATAGACGATGTCAAGGCTGTCGAGCACCTTGAGCGTACCTCTCAACTTATCAATGGAAGGTGGCGCGTGGGTTTACCATGGCGGGATCCTGACTGCTCGATGCCTGACACTCTGCCGCATGCCCTAAAAAGGCTAGAAGGAATCGAGCGCAAGATGGCCAAGGACTCTGAATATGCCAACAGGTACGCCGAGCGAGTACAACATTTATTCACTAAAGATTTTGCTAGGGAACTAGAGGACACTCAGCGCACGCCAAAGACTTTTCATTTGGCACACTTTGGCGTGGACAATCCAAATAAAGAAAAGTTAAGGTTGGTTTTTGACGCGGCAGATAGTGCCGCCGGTGCATGTTTAAATGACTATCTGCTCAAGGGGCCGGATCTACTAACGTCACTATGGGGAATCATGCTGCGCTGTAGGGAAAATCGTATCGCAGTATCCGGAGACATAAAAGACATGTTTCTGCGTATCCAGATCCAGCCTCAAGATCAGGACGCCCTGAGATTTCTTTGGCGGGACGGTCCAGCTGAACCCGTCAAAACGTATGTAATGACATCCCTAATTTTCGGTGCAAAATGCTCGCCATTTGTCGCGCAGTTCATTAAAAATAAAAATGCCCTGCGCCACGAGCTCACCGAACCGGCAGCAGTCGACGCGATCTGCAACTCTCACTACGCAGATGACTACATTCAGAGTTTGCCAGACGAAGAGACAGCAATTCAAATGGTCAGTACAATATCAAAGATACACGCGGAAGGCGGGTTCGAGATTCGTAATTGGACGAGCAATAGTACAACTGTGCTCGACAGCGTGCCAAATGAGACTCTCGGCACTGCAGCTGTAAAGTTTAAAATGGATCAGCAATTCGAGGGCGAGCGGACGCTCGGGCTCATCTGGTACCCGGCTACTGATGAGCTGGGGTTCGACGTATCTCTAAAACGGATTCCCGAGCAGATTGTTTTAGGCCGCCAAAGGCCTACTAAAAGGGTTATGTTAAAGGTAGTTATGTCTATTTTTGACGTGTTTGGTTTTTTGGCGCCTTTTACCATCCAGGGCAGAATCATGCTCCAGGACACGTGGCGATTGGCCACTGGTTGGGATGAGGAAATTTCCGATGATACATTTACCAGGTGGGTGAAATGGCTCGATTTATTGCAATTAATAGGTCGTATACGCATACCAAGATGGTATCAGAAAGCATCCATAGGTGCGAGCGAGACGGAGCGAGGGTCAGTCGCTGCGGACAATACCGGTGCTACGACGAGCGCTACGACTGCTACTACGCCGCACGCTACGCCGCACTCCGCGCCGGTATCGACTACGAACGCGGTCGCTGCAAATGTAAGCACTATAAATAAATATAATAACTTGCAATTGCATTTGTTTTCTGATTCATCTTCAAAAGCTATGTGCGCTGTGGCATATTGGAGATGGGAGATGGATGGACAGGTTTCTGTAGCCTTTGTTGCTAGTAAATGCAGAGTTACACCTGTTAAACCGCTGACTATAAACAGATGTGAACTTCAAGGTGCATTGTTAGCGGCGAGATTGGCTGACAGTGTGCTGCGCGAACATAAAGTCACTACGGCGCAGAGGTACTTCTGGTGTGATTCAGCGTGTGTTTTGCACTGGCTCCGGAATGATACTCGCAACTACAATATATTCATTGCAAACCGGTTGGGCGAAATAGACGAGTTATCGCGCGCTAATGAATGGCGTTACATACCTACGAAGCTAAACATCGCTGATGTAGCTACTCGCAAGGTTTATGACGACTCCATATTTAAGAACGAGTGGCTTTATGGTCCGAAATTTCTTTACTCCAACGAATCGCAGTGGCCGAGTAATCCAGTGAGCCCTGAAATAGATGAACTTACTTCAGAGTATATTAATATAGTTCATAATGAAAGTAAGGACTTACCTGTGCCGGACGCGACGCGATTCTCTTCATGGCTGCGCTTGCAGAGGGCGACGGCAGCTGTTCTGAAATTTATCGAAAGGTGCAGACACCGCTCCGCGGACATTGATTGCGCACTGATGGAACGAGCTGAGCAGCTGCTGCTAAAACAAGCGCAGCAGGAATCATTCGGCGCCGACATCGTCGCCATAAACAATGCCAACATTTTGGACCGCAGCAGTAAACTCCGACATCTATCGCCGTTTTTAGATGAAAATGGACTTCTACGATGCGATGGACGTATAGACGCCGCAGTTGATGTTGCACTTGAAGCAAAGAGGCCTATTATATTGGACGGCAAGCATGCGGTGTCAAGATTATTGGTCAGGAGTTACCACGAGAAGGCTGCGCATGTAAACCACGAGGGAGTTGTGAATGACCTGAAACAAAAATACTGGTTATTTAGACTACGGCCGACAGTGAAATCTATAGTAGCTGCTTGTATGCTTTGTCGTATTAAGAAGGCAAAACCTCAAGTACCTAGAATGGGAAACTTACCAGAAGCTCGTCTGGCACATCACCAGCGTCCCTTCACGTACTGTGGCCTTGACTTATTCGGGCCGATGGAGGTGACAGTCGGGAGACGCCACGAATTGAGATATGGCGTTTTGTTCACTTGTCTTACGCTGAGGGCGATACACTTGGAAATTGTTAACTCACTTACCTCGGACTCGCTGATCATGGCTCTTCAGCGTATGGCGGTGAGACGTGGTTGGCCTAAGTACCTGTTTTCTGACAACGGGACAAACCTACGCGGCGCTGACACGGAGTTACAACGATCCTTGCAGGAACTGGACTTAGAGGACCTGAAAAACAAAGGTGTTAATTGCGGAGTACAGTGGACCTTCATTCCCCCCGCCAGTCCACACTGGGGTGGGGCATGGGAACGGCTGATCAGGAGCGTGAAAACGTCGTTAAAGGTAATTCTGAAGGAACGCGCCCCTAGAGACGAGGTACTTTCTACCTTGATGACGGAGGTGGAGAATATGGTAAATGGCCGTCCACTTACCCATGTGTCCGTCGACCCTGGCAGCGAAGAAACGCTTACACCTAATCATTTTTTGATTATGGGGCAAGCATCGCACTTACCTATCGTAGGGAACTTCGATGACTCCGATCTCTTTTCTAGTAAGCAGTGGCGGAAATCTCAGAGGCTTGCCGACATGTACTGGACACGGTGGGTTAAAGAAATTTTGCCAGAGCTCATACCGAGATCCAAGTGGACCCAGGAACAAAAACCTCTGCAGGTAGGTGACTTTGTTCTCATAGTAGATCCAGCTGCACAAAGGAACGTGTGGCCGAAGGGTGTTATCCAGCAAGTCTACCCTGGTCGAGACGGCCGCATAAGGGTGGTCGAGGTAAGAACTAAATCAGGAACTTTGAAGCGTTCTGCTTCGCGCGTCGCTCGTATTCCAATGGGTGTTGAGTGCTTAGGCAGCACTCAGGGTGGGGAGTGTTAGCGACGTGCTCATGTTTTTTATTTGTAATTGTTTAAGGGTAGTTTTATTTTATATTCTACTTTTCTATGTGTGCGGTGTGACGAGCCGTTCGCGGCAGTCGGTCTATGCTATCCGCGCGAGACGCCCGTACACACTATTTTTAATATTTTGAGGTTATCTTGTGTACTTTGTGTGCGTTTTACAAAATATAAGCTGTTCGAAAGTTCTACTGTGTTCACCATTTCGTCACGGCGAGACCCAACCTTCAACAGGTCAGTCAGTCAGTGAGAAAAATCCTGATTTTTAGATGTTTGTATCTTATCCTCTCAAAAACCGGGGGTAGTTGGGACGGGTCACGATTTTGAACCTTATGCCAATTTATAACGAAAAGTGGCGTTAGCTAACGCCGGTGGTATTCAAGAGGTTAATGACCGATTGAGCTATTTCATTAAATTTCGGGTTCTAGTTATCCTTAAGTGTCATAGTAAATGAACCTAATGTCGTATGTTTATTTTAATACATTTTGAGTTACGTTCGTGTCAAAAATCGTGTAAATCCACACGGCCGCCGCTGTGTCGCCAGTTCTCTTCTTTTGACGTGTCTAGATTTAAAAATAAATCACGAAGCAAATAGCGTGTGATGTATGCGTTTTATTTCCAGAACACTGCTCTTCTTCCCCATTCGCGACCAAACTGGTATACTTGGCGTCGGTCAGTTGATTAACAAAATTGGCGACCCATACTTTGATGCCATGGACGAGGAGTTGGCTCTGGCCTTCAGCATATACTGCGGAGTGTGCATCGTACATTCTGTGATCTACCAAAAAATCCAGGAGGCGCACATCAGGAACTCTCTGGCCAATGAACTGGTCATGTATTACATGAAGGTTAGGTTCCATCGACTGGTATTCTGAAATTACTTCTCTCTCCTTGTTCGTGGTACTTTCGCCTTTTTGCTCTTGCACTACCTACCTACTATCATCACAAACTATCTCAGTCAGAAGATCTACTTGCCAAACTGAGAATTGTGCAGAATATTTACTTGAAACGTTTTGATGTTTTCGACCTTGTCCAGATACCTACACCTACTGGACATTCTTATACTTGTATGGGAACATGAGGCACATATTATCACCCGTAGTAATAAGTACGAGGCCTTTAGGTCATCGCTGACCCATGCGACCCCGCTACAGCTAAACAAAGTTCGTTCACAGGGTTTTGGATAGACTGGTGGTAAGTTTGCGACTGAAAGCGAGCTGTTTTTTAAGTTATGTCGGCAACCTAAGGTATATCTACAGAGCACAACCTAAAATTCATATTTGCCGGGTGGGAGTTACGAACTACGAACTGACGGCCCGCCAGTCGCCTTAGTTGCTAACGCACTAGGTACAGGATCTTTTATACGATAATTCGATTTCTATAATCGTCCTAGCAATACATCGATCGTTGTGTTCTGCCTAGATTTTTCTGGTGAATTCTGAACATTCTTATATTGTGAATCAGAAAATTTCGTGAGCGTACTTGCAGCATAAAAGGTCGGGGTTTTCGAAAGTCTGAAGAGACACTTAATTGGTGCTCTTTGAGGAAAAATTGTACCCGAAATATTAAATTTGTAATCCCACAGGATTCAGAAATAATTGCGAACCACACATTCTGCTGTGAGAACGTTCCCATAGCCATATTTTTTTTAAAAAGAGACTTAGCTTATGAAAGTTGTAGGGTAAGGCAGCTTATATTTGTGCATAAATGTGCCCGAAGTATCTCTGCTGGGGTAACGTTCGAGGGTTTTCTGTATCTCGGCAACAGCTGAACCTAGAGATACGAGATTTTGTTTATTATGTAACAGGCTTTGTCCTTTGAGATTAGAGATATACTTGTAGTAGCACGTAGTGTCTGCCATTCATCCACTATAGTTAAAATTCATAGGGTAAACCGAAAAAAACTTTTTATCGAGAGTGCCTTGTTGCTAGCCCCACGCACCCAATCACCCAATGGATCATTCGCGTTCTAGTGCTCCGCCGTTCACCACATATTTCGTGTGCTAAATTTGTGTTTTGGAATAGTTCATCAATCATACTAAAAACATGCCTAAACGCAGTCACAGTGATGAAGATAGTGATTGTCTTCGTAAAAATGTGCGAAAATTAGAAAAGAAGTTGGAAAAACGTAAGAAACGTTCGCGCCGTTCCCGTACTAGGCAATCGTCGTCGGATAGTGAAGGTCACGGAGCCTGAGACGTCAAATCGTTACAGTAAATACTTCAACAAGATTAAAAATCATAATGTCTTGATGTGTGCATCTTGTGGGGATGCTACCTTCATAAATTATGAAAATGTTCGCGTGATGTGTACATCTTGTGGGGATGTTACCTTCACAAAAAATAGTATTGTGGATAGTTTATAAGGACTATCTCGTGCTTAATAGAACATACTTCAGTCAAACATTTTTCTTCATACAATAATTAATCAACTTTTAGTGTAGTGTACATCTTGTAGGGATGTTACCTTCACTTCAAAAGTACTGTGGGTAGCCTATGGGGACTTTCTCGAATGTTATTACATAAATATAGCCATGTAAATACTTCAACATGATTAAAAATCATAATGTCTTGATGTGTGCATCTTGTGGGGATGCTACCTTCATAAATTAGGAAAATGTTCGCGTGATGTGTACATCTTGTGGGGATGTTACCTTCACAAAAAATAGTATTGTGGATAGTTTATAAGGACTATCTCGTGCTTAATAGAACATACTTCAGTCAAACATTTTTCTTCATACAATAATTAATCAACTAGTGTAGTGTACATCTTGTAGGGATGTTACCTTCACTTCAAAAGTACTGTGGGTAGCCTATGGGGACTTTCTCGAATGTTATTACATAAATATAGCCAAAAGTTTGTTTTTAGGCGTTCCCAACGATACTTCTATGGCTGACACGCCGCAACAGGGTCCTCATGCGTCAACTAGCCACAGCGCCAACACTGATATTGGCGCCAGCGCTTACGCCAATATTGGCTCCAATAATAACGATAACAATGAACACGCGGAGGCCCCGTATGAAGATATTATCATTTTGGATGATGAAATTTTGGAGATGCTGGGAAAAACTCCGTCGAAAGACAAAACATATGCGCCGAAAATTCAGAAAGACTTAGCGTTGAGATGGGAATTTGTCGCTACTTCTGGATTGACTAAAGAAGAACGAAAAGAGCTTCTCGAAAAGCACCTTGTGCCTGAAAATTGTCATAAGATTGAAGCGCCACTGTTGAATGCTGAAATAAAGGTAGCCCTAACCGATACTCTTACCAAGAAAGATAAGGCCATCGAGAATAAACAGGGACATATCAGTGCTGCCATCTCATGTTTAGGAGAGGCTCTAACAAAGATATTCTCTCAGAATAACAAGGATACGTCAGTGGTCAAACTCCTAATTGAGGCTGGACGAATAATGTGTGATATACAACACACTGAATCTATGAACCGGCGCAGTTTCATATGCGGGGGAATAAGGAAAGAGATAAAAGATCACCTCTACGAGACGGACATTGATAAATATATTTTTGGGGAAAAACTCGCTGAAACACTCAGATCGGCAAAAGCTATTAGTAAGTCTGGCGCTGAAATCAAGATTCAAGCTTCTGCAAAGAACACAACTACTGCCGCAAGGCCGAAAAGTGCACGTCCTTTCGGTCCTTTAAACTTGAAGCGCCCCACTTCCGTACAACGCGGGGACGACAGTGGGCCGGTGGCAGACACCCGCGCCCCCGCTGCACACTGCGCCGCCGCCGCCGCCTCGCCGGCGCGCGCCGCCCCCGCCGCCACCGAGGTCCGCGCCGCAGCCGCCGCCACCACAGCAGCGCTCACAGTATCGCGCTCCGCAGCGACGCCAGTAGATTCGGTATGTGGAAGACTTTCATATTACCATGACCAGTGGCGTCTAATAACAAGTGATCCTGTTATACTATCTTGGGTACAGGGCTACAAAATACCGTTCATAGAACAGGTTGCCCAAATACATACCCCAAGACAATCAATTTATTCAAAATCGGAGCTTGTTGATTACGAAAAATCTATTAATGACCTCTTACTAAAAGGAGCCATATCTCAATGCCAATCAATAGAAGGTCAATACTTGTCAAGCTATTTCCTGATTGAGAAAGAAAATGGCAACAAGAGATTTATTTTAAACTTAAATTCGTTAAATAAATTCATTAGGGTTTATCATTAATGAAGATAAGAGTTGTACAACTCCACAAACTACCTGTAAATACCTTGGTTTGATTATTGATTCTAAAAATTTCCACATAAGTCTACCGGACAAGAAACGGAAGTTAATCAAATCAGAATTAATACATTTTAAACAACTCAAGCGTTGTACCATTCGCAGTTTTGCGCGACTTTTAGGCCTCCTTACATCTGCTTGCCCTGCCATCCAATACGGCTGGCTTTATACCAAGCAATTTGAGCGGGTTAAATATTTGGCCTTGTTGAAATCTGATGACTACAGCGGTCACATGACTTTGCCGTCACATTTACAATGTGACTTTAAATGGTGGTTAAATAAGATTGACCGAGCTGTCAACCCTATCAGGGACGACAATTACTGTGTGGAAATTTTTTCTGATGCGAGCAAAACAGGGTGGGGGGTGGCTTGTGGCGGGGAGACCGCCAGTGGTCGATGGTCTAATGAGGAAAGTAAGGAGCACATTAACTCCCTTGAGTTAAAAGCTGCTTACTTTGGTCTTCAGGTCTTCGCTAGGAACCTTCATGATTGTCAAATTCTATTAAGAATAGATAACACAACTGCTATTTCATATGTTAATCGTATGGGTGGTGTAAGATTTACCCACCTTAACATAATATCCAGAAATTTGTGGCAATTCTGTGAAGAGCGTAGGATATTTGTGTTTGCTTCTTATATCAGCTCACAGGACAATGAAATAGCAGATGCGGAATCTAGGAGACAACACCCTGATATCGAGTGGGAACTGAGTGCTGAGGCCTTTTCAATGATAACAAGTAAGTTAGGTACTCCTGAGATTTACTTGTTTGCATCAAGAACAAATAATAAATGCTATCGTTACGTATCTTGGCAAAGAGATCCGGGGGCTTGTACAATTAATGCGTTCACAATAGACTGGAAAGATTGTAACTTTTACGCATTTCCGCCTTTTGCAACTATGTTGAAGGTACTTAAAAAGATAATTACAGATGGTGCCGAGGGTATTGTTGTTGCACCTGTGTGGCCTACTCAGCCTTGGTTTCCACTCTACCAGAGCCTCCTTTGCTCAGATCCGTTGATTTTAGATCCGACTGATATGGTCTTATTTTCTTCAATCAACAGCGCGATCCAACCCACGCTCACTCTTATGGCAGGCATATTATCCGGGAGGCGTTCTTGAGAAGACGCGTGCCACCTGCATCCCTAGATATAATATGCGCTTCATTAGCGGATAATTCCTTAAAGCAATATGAAGTTGGCTTTAGACGCTGGAAAAATTTTTGTGATCATAATCAAGTTGATTTTTATGAGGCTTCGATCCCAAATGTAATCTATTTCTTAACAGAAGTTTTTATTTCAGGTGCTCAATATGGAACTCTCAATTCTATTCGTTCTGGTTTATCACTAATTTTGGGCTCTAAAGTAGGGAGTGATGACAGAGTGCAGAGATTATTCAAAGGATTCTATAAGATGCGGCCCCCTACCCCTAAATATGGTGATACATGGGACCCATCCATCGTTCTCGATTATCTCTCTCTTAAACAACCTAACGATTTGTTAGATCTTGTATGCCTGACCAAAAAGACAGTTACTCTTATAGCATTAGTTACAGCGCATAGAATGCAGACAATTTCAAAGATTAAGCTAACATATATTCAGACCAACTCAGATAATATAAATATCAATATACCTGACCTCATTAAAACTTCACGACCAGGTACATCCCAACCCAATTTGTATCTCTACTTTAGAGATCGAACAGAAATCTGTCCAGCTTTGACTTTAAATCAATACATTGACAGAACAAGGGAACTGAGGGGAAATATTGATACATTATTTATAAGTTTAAAGAGACCTTACAAGGCAGTGACATCTCAAACATTAAGTAGATGGGTAAAAGAGACACTTTGTGAAAGCGGGATTGACACATCGATTTTTTCTGCGTACTCTACCAGGCATGCTGCCACATCGAGTGCGTATAAAAATGGTGTAAATATAGACACTATCAGACGTACCGCTGGATGGAGCGGGAGATCTACTGTATTTGCTCGGTTCTACCAGAGAAATGTTGTAAATAATGATAATCACCAATTTGCATTATCCCTGCTGAATTAGGTGCATATTATGAAGTACATAAAACTTTTGAATGAATATTTAAATTAATCATAGGTTAAAGATATTCACCTTCATTGTCTTGAGTACTGATAGAAGAATGTAATGGGACATGTAAATGTTTCATTAAAAAAAATCGTAACAGTTGTTTGTGGTTTTTCAATAGTCTAGTAATATTCCACTTAGAATTTCAAAATCTACAAGTATATCTCTAATCTCAAAGGACAAAGCCTGTAACATAATTGATGATTAATCGAACTTACCTGTAAGTGAAGTTCTATCATAATTATGTGAAGGCTTTGTCCGAAGAGATTAGCTCCCGCCCGCCCAATGCAACCCATGTAGTGGAATATTACACCTGGTACTCTTGGAGCTTTGAACTAAATGCTCCATTGGGTGATTGGGTGCGTGGGGCTAGCAACTAGGCACACTCGATAAAAAGTTTTTTTCGGTTTACCCTATGTATTTTAACTATAGTGGATGAATGGCAGACACTACGTGCTACTACAAGTATATCTCTAATCTCTTCGGACAAAGCCTTCACATAATTATGATAGAACTTCACTTACAGGTAAGTTCGATTAATCATCAATTAATTGTTAGTAATTAGTGCCTAAGTAGTGCAATCTTATATGTGAAAAGCTCTCAGCACATTCAAACGACGCTACTATAAGACTTGAAATCTCTATCAGCGGTTTTTATAATGTCCATCATCTCCTTCGAAGGCTGGCAGGCAGGATTAAGTATTTCGAAAGAAATCAGGCTCTGTTGTTAGTTTGACGCGCCTTATATTTCGAATCCTCTCATACAAGTTCGAAGACAATAGCGGATTTACTGATCAATTGACCAATTAGTGCTCTTGTTCATAGAGATATCCTGAAAGTTTTCATCTAGAAATTACATGTAGAAGTTGAGATCTTAAACGAAACCTGAAATCATTCCATATCAAACTGCTACCCGGCCAATTAAGTAGGCATCTAAAAAGCGGCCGCTGGATACATTGTGCCTACAATCAGAATTTGGTGGCACAATATCGCCATATGGCCACAGAATACTTAATAGTACTACGTACAGAAAGATCACTCAGCAAATACACTTAAATAAATAGCTACTCTCACTGCGCCGCAATAAAGCGCAATCAAGCTTGCACCTCCGCTACATACAACAATCGCTACAGATTACGCCGCATCACTACACCTGAGAACTTCTTTTACTTCATAAGGCCGTCCTGTAAACTTCTGTCTCGCTTGATCACGGTAGGGCTACCTACGTGCGTTTTCTCTTTGTGAATTTTAGTCCACTCTGTGTGAGAGAGGTGTTATTAGTACTTGCTCAGGCTATTGGCAAATTCTAAGGCTAGGTAGGTACCCCTCCTTACTTACGTAATTGTAATTTATTTTATGCTGGGACTAAGGTGTTTACTTTTAGGTAAACGAAAAGGTATTCAATTAAAAAGGAATCGAATTTTATTTGTGAACAATTTCTTTAGACACCCTAAAATGTACTTACGTCATTGTTGTTGCAAAAATCACAGAAAAGTTGCTTATGAGGAGCGGCTAGCGCGCGACACGACTGCGAGCCAAGCGAGCGGCAACCTAACTGAAATCCCGAACGTCGGGATTGCCGGTCGAACGTACCTAAACTGTTGAGTGAGACCCCCCTGGTATGGCATCGAGGGGAATATATTAGTAGGGGATTATTGTTTGTTCAACTCAATGTCTGCCACCCAGTATGGGAAAAGGCATGACGCTATGTTATCTTATATTAAATCAAAAACCGGATATTTTGATATTTATTATAAATATCGGTTTTTTGTGAACCCTGGACAGGTCCAAAGCCATACACACACACACCATTATGCTTTAGTTGTTAGTTGTTGACGCGAATGTATTGCCACAGATCAATTATCAAAATAGGATTTTTTATATTTAACATAACATAGCGTTGCTTTTATCCATACGGGGTAGTAGATATTGAGCTGAAAAGAACAATAATACCCTACTAATATATTTCCTTCCATGCCATACGGCGATATTATGGTACCAAATTCGAAGTGTAGGCACAATGTCTCCAGCGGCTGCTTTTTAGTGACCTACTTAATTTGGCCAGTGTTTAAATATGGGTAGATTTCAGCTTTCGTTAATTATCTCAGCTTCTACATGTAATTTCTGGTTAAAATTGTCAGAATATCTTTATGAAACACCATTGTCTTAACACTTGTATGAGAGGGCTCTCAAACATAAGGCGCAGTCAAACTAACAAGAGAGCCTAATTTCATACAAATTACTTAATCCAGGTTTATGAAACCAGGAGATGGTGTACGTTATAAGGAACCGTTAATAGAGATTTCAAGTCTTGAAGTAGCGTCATTTCAATGTGCTGAGATGAGAGGTTTTCACATTTTTTTGTAAACTGAATAACGCGAAAAAATAAGTTTTTCAATAAAGTACGATTGCACTAATTAGGCACCAAATACTAACTAATGTACACAGTCTCATATCCCTAGATTTAGCCGTTGCCTAGATACAGAAAACCCTCAAACGTTACCCCAGCAGAAGAATGAATAATTTGGTTCCTATATAAGAGGCACAAATTCCCTACCTCGCGCACATTTATGCACAAAGATAAGGTAGCTACCCTTCATCCTAAATTGGGCTAGGTCTCTTTTTAAAACATATATTTGCTAGGAGAACGTTCTCCAAGCAGAATATGTTTATCGCATTCAACTCTAAATCCTGTGTGAGCACAAATTTCATATTTCGGGCACTATTTTTTTCTCAAAGAGCACTAATTAAGTGTCTATTCAGAATTTCGAAACCCTGACCTTTTTTGCTGGAAGTACTACGCTCGCTAACGAAAACCGATCATACTACATTGTTCTAAACGCGACTTTAATGTAAGTATCCACTTTACTCATCACCACGTGTTCAGGTGGCTGACGGCGAAGTGGAGCGCGTACTTGAGTGCAAGGGGTACCACAACGTGCCTATGCTGACCAACCTCTACTGCAGCCCTCGGGGACTTCCCCCGAGGGAGCTGCCCTGCTACGTGATCAAGTTCTTCAGAGACCTGGGCTTCGATAAGAAGTACGTAGCACTTGTATATTGTGGACAGGACAGGTAAGTTAGAAGTAAGCGTAGTTAAAAAAGGAGAAAGAGCACTGAGCAGACTACCACTAAGACCGACTGTCTGACGATATTATTAAGATGACTTGAAATGTGAAGCTTGGGACCAAGGAACCGAAGCAAATGGCGTGCTTTGTAGAAAAAACTTTTTCTTCAGTAATAATAAACTTGTATTAAAAGCCGAGTCTCAATAGGAACATCTAAAGATCTACACAAATAATGTAGAGAAGTTCTTCCATTCTGAAGCGATGTGAAGCGCTTGTCGTAACAGCCAAGCTGCAATCGATCACATCAAAAAATCGTCTAACCATCCAGGTACAACCTCAAACCCCTGAAGCTGCCTCGTTTCATGCTACAAGTAAAGAAGGGGTACCTCGACGTCCCGTATCACAACTGGGGCTACGGCTTTGTAGAAAAACTTTTCCTTTAGTAGTGGTAAACTTGTATTGAAAGCTGAGTCTCAATAGGAACATCTAAAGATCTGCACAAATAATGGAGAGAAATTGATCCATTCTGAAGCCATGTGAAGCGGTAGTCGTAACAGCCAAGCTGCAATCTATGAGTGACGTCACATCAACAAACCGTCTAACCATCCAGGTTCAACCTCAAACCCCTGAAGCTGGCTCGTTTCGTGTTACAAGTAAAGAAGGGGTACCGTGACGTCCCGTACCACAATTGGTTCCACGGCTTCAGCGTCACCCAGTATGCGTACGCAGCTTTAGTCAACTTAAAGTTGGTCCAGCAGGGTTACATCACGTGAGTCCCTCAGTCTGTAATTAAACATGACCGCACGTGAAATGGGATGTCTTATGTAACACTCTTGGGGTAGAGTTCATTGACTTCGACATTCCTTGTTTCCATTTGCTAAAAGGCCTCAATCTTTCTGTCCACCATAGTATCACCGTATTTGCGTACTGCATCAACCACATAGCCTTTTGGGATGAGGGCTTATGTGATTATTCCTGAGTAAATTATAACTAAAATGTTACTACTAAGATACATAAATTGATATGATGTCATCGTAATAATTGAACCGAAAACAAACGTTGTTAGTTACAGAAATTTCTTAGATTGAATGTTCAACGCTATTCATTGTGATTTATTTTAACTTATCTATCACTCATAATTCGCCACCTATATCTCGCCTATTTACAGAGATCTTCAAGCAATGATGTATTTGATCGCTGGACTAGTACACGACGTGGACCATCGCGGGACAACAAACAACTTTCAAATCCAGGGGCGTAAGTTTCATAAAAATCTAGACATTTGAAATCTAGTCCATGTTAGGATCGATGGCCATAGGGGACTAGGAAATCACGGAGGGGTGACTTCGTGCACATCCGCAAAGGCTATGTCATCTGTCGGCAGCGACGGTGTTCCCCCTATTTTATTGTCAGATGTGCTCTCCAAACCACTAAATACTTTATTTTATTTATCCCTAACGAATGTCATATTCCCATAAAAGTGGAAAGTGGCTCTTGTGGTACCTATACATAAAAAGGGTCCAACACTGCAAATTCCAAATTTTAAAAATTCCATCTCAATTCTTAGTATATTTGGTAAAGTAGAATAGATAGAATTATTTATGATAATATATATGGAACAATAACAAATGGAATTCCCCCGAAATAACATGGCTTTCTGAGGGCCGTTCCACTGTCTCGAATCTTGCAGAATTTGTCATTACGTTCTATGTGCAATGGACGGAAGAATGCAGGTTTACGTGGTTTACACGGACTTCGAAAAAGCTTTTGACCGTATGGACCACGTGATCCTGCTCTTGAAGCTTTATAGATTGGGTCTTCGTGGAGATATTTTTAGGTGGGTGTCGTCCTATGTTTCAAATAGAAGTCAAGCGGTGGTGCTCGGTGGTTTCAGATCCAATTTCGTGAACGTTCCTTCTGGTGTACCGCTGGGGTCACATCTGGGTCTTTCATTCTATAATGCGTACCTATATGATATATATACAGTATTTAAAAATTGCCAATTCATAATTTATGCAGATGATAAAAAGATTTTTGCAAAAATACGTAGCTTAACTGATTGTATAGGAATGCAGGAAGATCTGGACCGGCTTTCTGAATATTACCAAACCAATCGCATCAATTTCAACATTTCCAAGTGCATGGAGATCTCCTGTCGACGCAGTCCAAACCCAGTGCCCCCCCCCCCCCCCCGATGTTTAAAATTGCATGTATGGACATGCAATTTTAAGCATCAATATAACACCACGCGTCAACACTGTTCGCGACTTAGGCGTGACCCTCGACCCTTAAACTACATTCAATCAACACATAGATGATATCGCCAATCGCGCCTTCAGAAATCTAGGATTGGTGTTTCGTACGTGTGCTATGTTTAGGGATCTGTAATGCATAAAGGTATCCTGGAATACGCCAGCGTTGTTTTGTGCCCGCAATACATTGCGCACAAAAACCGCAATTTGTCCGATTTTTGAACTATCGCACTAAGGGATATGAGTACCTTTCTTCCTGCAAACATCACCACGTGATGAATCTTGATGACCGTCGGAGGGCCCTTGATATGTTTTTCCTTCACGACATTCTGAGCGGTCCCATCGATAGTCCAAACCTTGTCGAACTGATTGGCTATCGCGCTACTACTACTCGCACGCGCCAATCGGTCAATTTTATGTTCCACACACCCTGCGTTAACACCAACTACGCCCAAAACTCCCCGTTACCCTGTATTCTAAATTCTAATGTATAATAAACACTTCAGTTCTGTAGACCCATTCGATTACACTAAGAACACATGCATCCCCTCCTCTTCTCTCTCTCTCCTCACCTTCCAAAAACCCAAGGGCCACATCTCATCTTCCATCACAATATCATACACTCCACATGACACATATCACTCTCAATACATTTTCCATAGGTACCAACATAATTTATCTGTTTCTCTTTTCATTTTTTCATATAACTATTTTTAATTAGGTATAAGCAAAACGTCTTAGATACCTATACTTATATTCGTATTTCGGTGGACATCAGCAGCCTTATGGCGTAACTCTCTGAAGTTCATAGCGTGTGTCTATGGTCCATCTCATGCTCATACAATTTCATCGATTGCGGGGTATCACCGAAGGCTGCTAGGCTTCATTCAATGAGCTTGGGTTTGGCCTCCATTATGATGCTACTTGCGTGATACCAATTTGACAGATGAAGCTGGTGCAAGGAGTCAAACGTAAAAGTCTATATGAAGTTCATAGCTCAGACGACTAACGCCATAAGGCTGCTGTTATTGGCCTGCTTCACTGTTCTAATTTTGATTTCAATATTTTACTTTAATGTGCTTTTGATGCCCCTAATATAAAAAACAAAATAAATAGTGCAGCGCAAGTCCGCTTCGACCCTGTTTATTGATTTCGATCTTGCTAATGTTGAATTTTGTACTTTTCGTTGTGTATTTAAAATGGCATCGGCTGCCTCTTCATCTATATAAAAAGGTTTTCACACTTTCCAATACACCATTCTTGTGAATGAAATTAATGTTCTTGTGAACGAGAACTAAAGTCTGGCCGCTGAGAGAACGTGATCCTGACAGGGACAGGTCGAGATCGAACGGACGATGTAACTTTTAAGTAGCGTTGCATTTTCGATTTTAAAAAATATATCGTTCATTTGCTCTAATAACATTTGTTATTAGAGCAAATGAACGAAATAACCATTCGAACTATACCATTATGTGAAGTTACAATGTAACATTTATTTTTGATGATGATTTAAATGTTAAATAATGAAGAAACCGATGTTTATTGCAATGTTTAATGTTTATATTTCAAATCCATACTCGCTGTTACAAGGTTATGTCAACCGTAATTTTTTGTAGTGTTGTACCAAAAATAACGGGAAATAGTAACGTTGTCTGTTATATTATATTATATTACACAGTAATCTGTTATTATTTCTAATAATTTGATATCATCAGAACATAAAGGCGTTTTTGCACGGTAGTGTGGTTGCACCACACATAAAATCAAACTGACAAGAGGAAAGTTCTTATGGAGAGATACGACATTATTTTTAAAAATGCTTTCCATTTTAAGAGAAGCGAGAAAAATCGATGACCGGAACAATTTGGTTTACATCCACGAGACATGGCTAAATGCCAATCACACAGTGTCTTGGTCTTGGACAGACGGCACAGCAGCAACGACGTCGAAAGTACCGATAGGTAAAGGGGCCGGGCTCATAATATGCCACGCCGGTGGTACTTCAAAGTACGTTTTCGTGGAAAATGGCTTACTGGCATTTGAGTCAAAAACCACCACTGGTTTCCACGAAGAAATAAATGCCGCTACGTTTAAAGAGTGGTTCCAGAACGTGCTCCTGCCCTGCCTGCCAGAGCTTTCAGTAATATTTATGAAAAATGCGCCTTTTAGCTTTTTGTAATATTATTTTGGGCAACAAAAAGTAACATAACATACTTTGTTTTTTTTTCTATTAGCAACAATTTTAATTTACATATTTCGCGAGTCGTGGGTAAAACTTAATACAAAATAACGTAACGCCAGTAAAGTTAGTAACGTTAAGCGATAACTATAATAATCTCCCATATCTAGTCATCCCAAATTTACAGGTGTCAGGATTGCATTCTATCAGAGGCCAGACTTTTGCTAGAAAAGTGATGGAAAATTGTGACATTGAACAGGATAAAATATTTCGAAAAACACGTTCAGAAACTACAAAATTACTACTAACTACTAAATGACATAGGAATAGAAAAAGAGATGGAAGATTGTATCATAGAATTCGGAGCAACCAGTGACGACCGAAGATTCCATAAGTGTTTCTTGCGATTATAATAAAGGTACATTTTATTTCGATTGTGATAAATAAAATGTTAGTTTAAATAAAAAACGTGATATATATTATACAACCTTCGTTATGTCGTGTACCTTTTTGGTCACTATCCACATCGAATACCCCACTAAAAATGCCCATTAAACTTGACATGGACAGTACATTTGATTTTGATAGTGATAAATAAAAAATTCGTTTAAATAAAAAGGCGATCATATTCAAACTTTATTTTGTAGTGAACCTTTTTGGTAACTACCTCGCTAAAAATGTCTATTAAACTTGACATGAAGACAAGAAACTTAATTGCTTATCAGAAATACAATATGAGATTATGCCACGACAAGTACATTGAGTAATTACAATCATTTTCTGGAAAACTCCAATCGTGACCTCTATAGACGGAGTGTCACTTTCGCGATTGCGTCGAAAAATAAGGCGCACAACCGTGGGCCACCATTCAAACAGTCTGCTATGAGCTGACATTGGAGACGCACGCGTTGTACAGTTTCGCAAGTCATCAAAATTTGATAAAAAATGCCTTGCTGTGCGATTAAAATGTGTAGAAATTACAAAGGACGAATAAAAGCAAATCACAAGCCATCATTTCTTGTTGATTTCACATGATTCACACTTTACGTTTTATTAGTGTTGCCAGTTTTTCAATGCAAAATTTCCCCACAAATTACAACTATGCTCGCACCAGTGCTTTTGAACATGAGGTGATAAACTAGCATCGCCTTTTTCCATACGGGGTGGCAAAAAAACAGTTGTGACCAAACTCAATCAAACTTCGTAATTACTAGTCCGATTTGCTTCAAAATCTATATCTGGGAATCCGGCTGGAGTCAACACACAAGTACAACTAAAACATAATAATGTAATAAATTATGTATATGTTAGGGCTTAACCTAGGTGTGAAACTAAACTTAAGTTTAGCCGGCTAGTCTTAAGATTAATTTCGAGCGTCGGCTAATGTCCGAAATGATGTTCATTGCGATAAATGATTTCAACATTAGTCGACTGAACTGCAGTTTAGCCTCGACGCTGTTGAGGCTAAAGATGGGTGAGAAAATATGGTTGACATTAGCCGACTAAACTTAAGTTTATTTTTCAGTATACCTAGGCAAATGTTGAAAAATTACCGTCTTAATCTGGATTAAGTGATGATGTCGGATGTAGCCGTAAACACTGCGGTAGCGGAAGCGAAGCCCCCTTTATCCTTCGTGTTAGGTTGAACATGTAAGAACAACAAAATACTTATACTCGTCTTATTATAGTTTTTGTTGTTCTTACATGTTCAACCTAACACGAGGGATAAAGGGGGCTTCGCTTCGCTCACCCCCTTTACCTAAGCCCTCTTGACCTAAGCTACCGCAGTGTTTTGCCCTAATATTAGAAATAGCTTTCTCATCTGAATAAAATTACCCCGCCCCGCTCCCCGCAGTCGCACGTATACTTCGTTTTTAACATTAGCTAACTAATGTCCAACATTAACCGAAACGCATTGGCTAATGTGCAATCTAGCCGATTAAAGATGACATCCGTTATCACAAACGAACATGACTTCGGACATTAGCCGAGGCTCGAAATTATTCTTAAGACTAGCCATTTTTATTATTTTTAAGTCTGATTTCACATCTCTTACTGCATTTCCAATTAAAAGATGGGCCTGAAAAATCCTGCGCATGTAAGGCGGGGTCTTTTTTTGACGCTAACTATTGAAAAAGGATTAAATAAATACTCAGTCATTTTCTTTTCAGTCAGTCATACCATACCATTAGCTACTCGAAAGATAGATATTTAAGTTAAATCTGTGAAGATAAATAATAGATAGTTGCATACTTAACCGAAATTCAGCTAACATAATATGGTTAAAATGAGTTTAGTTTATTTACCAAGTTTATTTATTTAGGTAATACTGTAGAATAAATCACTCACTGGAAAAAGGCTTTTATTGTACCCATTCACAAGGGTGGTCCTAAAAACAAGACAGAACAATACCGCCCGGTATCAGTGCTGCCAGTTTTTGGTAAACTCCTTGAGCTTATAGTCCATGATCAGGTATACCCTATCATCTCTCGTAGTATTCCGCCAACCCAGCACGGTTTCATGAGGAAACGTTCGACCACTTCCAATCTGGTTGAATTCGTAGGATCTGTTGCAGGTTTAATGGACAAAGGCCATCAGGTCGACGCCGTGTACACCGACTATTCCAAATGTTTTGATCGGCTCTGACATGACATTATACTATTTAAACTGGAGCAAATCGGTGTACATGGCGATCTACTCAGATGGTTTGAGTCTTACCTCCGTAATCGAAGCCAAGCTGTCCGAATTGGGCCTCACCAAACGCGCTTTGCTCCCATTCCTTCCGGCGTTCCACAGGGTTCCCACCTGGGGCCACTGCTATTCAATGCCTGTTTGTGTGACATATCCTCGAGCTTCAGATTTGCTAGTTATTTAATGTATGCTGATGACACAAAGTTTTTTTTTCCGATATCTGACTTATCTGATTGTCACAGGCTCCAGAAAGACCTTGATCGTCTTTGCGAGTTTTGCCGTCTCAATAGTTTGGACCTGAACCCTAAAAAATTACAATCTATCACGTTCTCCAGGAAGTGTTCTAACTTGGACCACCAATATATATTAAATAACCACCCCATCGAACGAGTCACCGAGGTTAGGGATCTCGGAGTCATATTAGATTCAAAACTTTCGTATCTCACTATGACAATATCATCTCGAGAGCGTATAAGATGCTTGGGTTTGTTAATCGTGTGTCGAAACCGCTACGTTCCCCACATGCTCTTAAGGTCCTCTATTTCGCCTACGTTCGCAGCATACTCGAATACTCTTCACCCGTTTGGTCACCACACTATCAGTCCCACATCACGAGGATTTAGTCTATTCAGAGGAGATTCATGAGGCATTATCAGTCAAAATTGTTTGGTTCACACGCGGGATACAGGGACGGCCTAACACAACACTCCTTGATGTCACTGGAGGGCAGGAGACTGCTGGCGGATCAGAAACTACTATACGATGTGATCAACAACAGGCTGGACAGCTCTTCGCTGGTGAGCTCGGTGCTACTGAGGGTCGCACCTGCGCGCTCGCGCCGGCACGTCCCGGCGGTGCTTGGACACGCGCACACATGCACCAATTATGCTTTGCATTCGGCACTGAATAGGAGCATATACATATATGAGAAATACTTTGCGGATGTCGATGTCTTTTGCTTAAGCCGTATTCAATTTATATTCAGGATTTGTACAGAAATCGGTCATATTATACACAACGATCAACATTGATATCCGGGGAACTATTTATTTATCACACTCACGCAAACACACACACACACAAACACACTCGCAAACTTAAATATCAATTAATTTAAATTTAATGCCAACTTAATTGAATTTAATGTTATGTTATTGTAATTATTAGTTATTATTTTATTCCATAATTATCAATTGTATAAGGTTACTTTTCCTCCTACCAACTTTCTTATCGGTTTGTTTCGTAACTGGCATTTCGTATTTATATTAATTATTTTCTGTATATGTATTTATATGCTGTGAAACAACTAATAATAATAAATAAATAAAATGATCGAAGGTAATCCACCAACTTGTACAGTTTCCATACTTTTTCCGGTAGTATTGCTTTTGTGGCAGCATTTGACATGCACACAGATTAACAGGTCGCGAGCGTTCCAACATGTCGACACGCACACTAGCATGCTAAAGTTGGCCTGTTTTCACCGCTGTCATTCAGTACTGACGCGGTATCTAGTGTTTGTATAATCTAAGACCTATACAATATACCCCATGGAAGTATAAAAAAGTCGGACGTAGTCTCGGTGACAACACAAGTTTTGTTTGTTTTTAAAAGATTTTTATTTACTTGAGACATAAAATGATACCACCCAGTGTAGATTTAATCCTAGGCTAGTTCGTAAGTATTAACAGGTGTTTAGCAGGCTAAAAATAACCTCTTAAAACTTATATCATAAATGAAATCATGACATAATTATAAAAAGGAGTAAGTATTTCAATGTAACAGAGTTATTTTGCAAACTTCGTTGTAGTTTACAATCTTTGCCATCGGTAGTAAAATATTACTTATAAAGAGACTACCTGAGGGTAGAAAACACAGATCATACAGAAGAAATTTGTTATAGTAAAGTTGTTACTTACTGTCTTAACACAATATATAGGGTGCATTTACGGAATGCATAATAAAGTTAACCCTTCCGGGATCATAAAGACACCCGCAGTACGGTGGATGACAGCTAACATCCAACAGTAGGCCTTGCAGTGCAAGGTTTATATTATTATCTGCTATAATCAGACATGTGTCGTCTGCAAACTGGTACGGGGTGCTGAAGGATAGTACATTTACCATATCATTAACATAGGTAATGAAGTAATTAACATAGGTAATTTTGTCTATTGACGACAATAAGGTGATAAGACGGTAATTTGAGGCACTGTCTCGTTTTCTTTTATTATTTTATTTTTATGTGGTGGACGATAGATTGTACAGACTGTTAGTAGTTCATTTGTGGGTGATTTAACAATGCCAGTGATGTTTTCAAAAGTGTGGGTTATTTTAGATTTAAGAGTGAATTTGAGATAATTACGAATGTACATGATTATGCCACCTCCTTTTTGATGATTACGTAATCGCGTATGCATAGTATAGCCAGAAATTTGGAAAATATTTGAGATTTCATCTGAAATACCTGCCTCGGTAACTGTTACTATATCTATATTATTTGGACAACTATCTATTATTTGAACAAGTTTGATAAAGTTTTTCAACATCGATCTTATGTTTACATGAAGACATGATAGACGAATGAATTTTTGAGGTAAGACTTGGAAAAAGTGGTTTGTGTTTGAACAATGAAATAATTCAGCGATATTGGCGTTTTCTGCTATTGATACTTTGAATTTTAGGTATAGAACTTAGGATAGATAAATCGTGAAATAAGGATATTATTGAAATAATATGTCAATGTCTTTCACTGAGAATATTGGGATAGCTTTGGCTTCCTTATTTTTTCGTGCTAATATCTTTCCTTCTTTACACCACACATATTGAAAGGTCGGGCGTAGTTTTGTACCGGCTAGAAAAAGCAGCGTCTTGGTGTTGTAAAAATCATGCTTCCCTGATGTAGACACGGTCTGCTGATGACTCCGTTGATGCGGACGAACCGAGGATGTTTCCCATCGTGCGTGCATCGTGCGTACCAGGTGCGATTGCGATTGTCTGTATCGATTTGCCGAGTAGTCTAGACGTGCCAATTTTCGCTATTAGTTTATTTGTATGGTTGCTGTTGGAGTATTTATAGAAGTTTTTAGTTAGTTTTACGATGAAATCAAAAAGTAGGGGGAATTTAATTCGCTCATGAATTTTGATAAGGTTATTTCGAAAAGGAGTGTTATAAGAAATTTTCATAGCACGATTTTGGATAACTTGGAGTTTAAGGTGATTCGTATTTGACGTACTGCTCCACACTGGGCATCCGTAAGAGAGGCAAGGTCCAATCAATGTGGTATAGATGGCAAGCTTGGTTTTGGGACTCAAATTTGAACGTCCATTCAGCTGTGGACTGAGCACATTAAAGGCTTTTATGCCTTTATTCCTAATATGGGATACATTATCGTTCCAGTTAAGGCCTTTGTCAAGAATCAGGCCTAGATATTTTACTGAATTACTCCAGGGGATTTGGTGGACCCCAACTTTAATTGTTCCGTAGGGTTTTTTTTCCTTCGAGAAAGATAATGGCCTCAGTTTTTGATGCATTTAGTTTCAGTTTCCACTTCGTGAAATAATCGCATAGGCGGTCTATAGACAGTTGTAAACGGTCGACTAATAGGTCAAGGTCCGTGGGTGTAGTAAAGCAGGCCATGTCATGCGCAAAGCATGCTAAGCTTGTTCTGGTCTGAATCGGGATATCGTTGATATAAATTAAAAATAAATAGGGCCCCAGGATAGATCCTTGGGGGACGCCGGCAGGAACTGAACGGTATTTGGATATTGTGCCTGTGCCCATGTGAACCCTAAATCTACGGTCAGACAGGTATGAATCGATCATTTTAACTAGGGATGGAGGGGTGTTGATGGCAATGAGCTTATGAATGAGGCCTTTATGCCAGACTGTATCAAAGGCCTTTTTGATGTCTAGCAAGGCCTTGGACAACATTTTCTGCGAGCCTTGCCAACTGTTGGATTGTAGAATGAGAGTTTCTGAAACCGAACTGTTCGTTAATGATGACCGAGGCAGTGGCTTTGAGGAGCCGAATATTTATGATTTCCTCGAAAATCTTGCCAATGTTAGCTAAAAGACTAATTGGCCGATAGCTAAATGCGGATGAGCAGTCTTTTCCAGGTTTCTTAATAGCTATAACTTTTGCTATTTTCCATGTTGTTGGGACGTACGCTAAGGACAGGCATGCATTAAACACTTCAAGGCCTTTTGGGTTAGACTCTTTATCAGACAAGTAGTAATTTCGTCAGACCCTGGGGCTTTTCGAATTTTGAGACTTCTGATGATACGCCGTACCTCACATGGTTTGACCGGACAGAACTTGTTGTATGTGGGTATTGTTCAAGAATTGATATTGATGAACCAACTCGTTTGACCAGTTTTCGGTAAGACGCATGTTGTCGCAAAAGACTGAGGCTAGTACTTCGCATTATTCTTGTGGATTGGAGGTCAAAGAACCGTCATTAAGTTTTATTGGTGATATTGCTGTGGAGTTATTAGGGCATTTTAGAGATTTCGCCAGCCTCCAGAGGTCTGGACCTGGATTGTCAACCTTAAGAAGCTTCTTGTTCCACAGTTGGTCTTTGTGGTCTTTGATACCTTAATGTTTTTATCGACGAAGTTTATTTGATTCCGAATAATTTTATGGCTCAGGCAATTCGTCTCTTTTTGATCGTATCTCAGGCGGTTTTTAAATTTGATTAGTCGTTTGACTTTTCGAGGAAGAGTACTTGGGTTTTTATTAGTTGATACTAGTGGGACAAAAATGTCCTTTGCCGACAGCATACACGGGGTCAGACTGTTAATTATATTGTCGATTACTTTTCTGGATTTAAATGTTTGCGAGGAGAGGAATATCGTTCAGGTATGATTTGTTGCCGGCCCAGACTGCTTTGGGGTAATTGTAGCGCCTGGTTATTTTGCTGTCTATAGATATGTTGATTTTGAAGTAAGTGGGGAGATGATTAGACAGTTTAGGTCTTCAATATCGTAGATGTTATTTGTCAGGAGAAAGTCAGGTATTGAGGGATTTCCATCATCACGATAGTGGACTAGTGTGGGTGTTTAATATTTATGCTTCGGAACGCACCTCGGTTTTTTGTTGCGCGGATCGACCGCGAGTGATCGGGACATCACTAGCTAGCTGTCACTTTTGCACATGGAAAATTTGTCGGCGCCAGCATCGGGAGGCTTGGCTGAATGTTATTTGTAATAATCACGGAACAATCGTCAAGAAATTAGTAGATTTCACGTCATCGTAGTGAGTGCCTCGTGCTGTGAAAGGTTGAAGTGGTTCGGTTACCAATTCGTCGCGGTCGGATAGCGACCCCTGTAGTCGGCACCATCACGACGGCACCGGCGGCGGACTACGACAGGAGTAAGATTCGACTCCCATCAGCCCCACCCTCGTGTTCCTCATCCCGTACTCCCGCCTCGAATTGAGCTTTCGAATGCCGGTCCACGGCGTCAAGGTCAGTACTGCCTTGTGACATTTCAATGAAAAACAACTCTACCAAGATTCCACCCCTTTCGGTTAAGGCGTGGATTTTAACATTTTGGTAGCAGAGGCGCGGTTTCCTAGTAGGAAATCGATTCACGGACGGTTGTAGGGTTGTTTTTTGTGCCACGTTGTAGTGGGAAAGGGTACCTCAGATTGGTCGGCAATCTTTGTTGTGAGTGAGTCTTGTGGTCGGTATACCACAATTTAGGTTCATTTTCGGTTAGTGAACGTATAATTGACGATTTAGTTAACAATTATTATAAAATTGTAGTCGGAAACTACTGTTTGTGCGCATAAAGGTTTGAACAGCCATTCTGCGAAGTAACTACTTTTAATAGAACGTCGGGTTCTATAGTAGTGCAGTGTTATTTCGGTTTACAGAGCAGGGTCAGGCTATTTAAGGGGTATTAAGCTGATTTTGCTGACCTCAGTAGAGGTGTAGGTCGTATAGGAAAGGCCACTTCTAGAAGGTTCACGGCTACCTACATTATATAAAAAATAGCTTTTTTTATAATAAAATTTTGTGTGTTATTTTTTATTGTGCTTTATGGTGGCATTCTCTAATTGATTTAGAGTGTATAGTTATAAGGTGTATATCCACAGGGCGACCATATTAAATATTTTTAGGATTTAATTGTTTTAGTGGTTGCCTTAGTTTTGACAACTTAGTTTTAATTTCTGTGCCCAGCGCTGACGGGCAGGTGCTGGTCTCTGGCTATACTTAGTTCGGTAGTGAAGTATAGAACCAGAATCTATTAAATCTGTCAACATGGCACCTTCACCTTTGACGGTACTGCGGAATGGTGTCCGGGAGGAAATGAGATGGATCGCCCATACTCATCAGTATGTGGACCGATCGGACATGGATAATGTCCTGCTCAAGCGTGTGGAGGACGCAATGACACGCGTCGGGAAGGTGTGTCGGCTGGCTGCGGAGGCTGAAGCTCTCGAGCTTACTGATGAAGCTTCGGTGGCTACAGTGAAACAGCTCTGCGCGGATGCTCACCAAGCGATGAAATGCTTGGGTGACATCGAGCGTCGCGCGGAGAAAATTAAGCGGTCGCGAAGGAATGACCGTGGGGAGGGTAGCGGAGACCCACCCCCGAAGGGTGTTGTTGGACGGCTGCCACACCTGGAGATTCCGGCTTTCAGTGGGGCAATTGATGAGTGGCCGGCCTTCATCAATTTATTTGATAGTTTGGTCCACGGTCGGGACGACCTGGACAACGCCTACGTTGGCCCAACTATTGATGGCTCTGCGGGGTGAACCGAAGGAGTTGGTCGGTCACCTAACGGTCACGGCGGGCAATTATGAGATAGCAAGGTCCATATTGTTTGACCGCTACCAACACAAACGGCGGTTGGTTGATGCGCAGCTGGGGAAGCTGTTTAGCATCCTTAGAGTAACCCGGGATGTTGACATCCGAGTACAGGTGTTGAACCCTGTGCTGGTGGCCACTAAGGCCCTTCAGAACCTTGGTCTTCCGGTAGACCAATGGTCATATATCATATCAAAACCATATATAGGTTTTGTCACGGTTGCCTGCAGCTGTTCAAAGTCGGTTTGAACAGCTGCATGGGGGCAGTAGCACGGAACTGCCTACACTTGTCCAATTGACAGATTTTTTGGAGGGTGAATGCAGGCGATGTGACACACTGGACACGGAGGCCAGTGTGCAGCGCCAACCCGCCCCCACGGGGGGGTGGGAGGTCGAAACAATTTGGCGTTTTGAATGCCGCGCCGTCGGGTGACGGCTGTGTGCACTGCGACAGTGCCGGTCATGACGTGACCAGTTGCGCCAAATTTAAGGCGCTCGGGGTAGCTGCCCGCAGGATGATTGTCTTCCGTCACCGATTGTGTTTCGGTTGTTTGGGGCCGCACACGCTGAGCGAGTGCTCGCGCGCGTTCCCCTGTGAGTGCTGTGGTGGCAAGCACCACATAGTGTTGTGCCTGAATCGGTCAGGCCCTTCGGACGGTCACCAGGGCCGGACTCAGGTTGGTCGGCCACAGGGCCCAACCAGGGCCGGACCCAGTCCCCCTCCGAGCAACGGGAGTCACCAACGGGGTGACTAAGGTACCCGCGGACGGGACCCCCCCCCGAGAGGAAAGGGTCAGCGCGGGGGGTAACATGCGGAATAGCCGGGGTTCGGTCGCCGCTGTCCACGGTCAGCGAGGACTTCGGGCCGCTGGCTCACCGCGTGTTACGGGCGGGTGTCAGAGGGCACCTATAAGTAGCGCGAAGGCTGGGAGTCCACCACCTTCTGCGCCACCCTGCCCGTCGCTCTGGGAGGCGAACAGGGAGGTGAACAGTCGGATGTCGCCCCCATTCCTAGAGCGCCCCAGGTTGGATCCGCTCTCCCCCATTCATCCACGGTGCGCACCGGGCACACCGTACACCGTCCGGTATGGTCGGATACCGGGACAGCGAGGGGCCTATTATACGGGTTGGGACCCCTTGATGTACATACGGTCTGATATGCCGGTTGCACATCAGCAGCCGAGTTACTCCGAGGCCGACGGAGGTCTCAGCGGGTTCGGATCCCACGGAGGTTCCCGCTAGGGACACGCCGCCCACTTACAGGGTGCCGCCACTCCACAGACGGTCATGCTCCCCACCGCCTCTGTGATAGCGTGGAGTTTGGACGGCAAATCATGTGTGGCACGAGCACTATTGGACTCGGGGGCCCAGGGGTGCTTAGTCTCGTGCAACCTTGTAAGACGGTTGGGCATTTCGGTAAGGGAGTATCCACATTCCATTCGGGGAATTGGGAACACGGAGGTCGGTTCCGTTAAGGGAGTATGTCGGATTACTCTCTCGTCACGGGTGGATTCATCGGTGAATCTGACGGTCACGGCATTAGTCATGCCTAATGTGATGGGCTCACACCCTCACGTACGGTTGTCGCCCTCGGTGCGACAGTTGGTCGCTGGGTTGTCACTGGCTGACCCGGAGTTTGATATTCTGGGCCCAGTAGACATTTTATTGGGTGTTGATGCCTTGGTATACCTGTTAGTGCCAGGTGTCCACGTGTTGCAGGAGACTGGTCTGGTTTCGGTCAACACCAGACTGGACCATGCGGTAATGGGTCCGGGAATGCCGGCTGCCCCACGCCTAGCGACTAGTAGTCCCTTATTCGGTTCTGTCCTCTCGGAGGTGATACAGAAGTTTTGGGAGGTGGAGGAACCACCTACGGTCCGCCGGTTGGACCCGGTTGAAGAAGAGTGTGAACAGTTTTATCGGAACAATACTGGTCGCCTTCGGTCAGGTCGATTTCTCACACGTCTTCCATTCCGGAGTGATCGCCCACCGCTGGGCAGTTCACACCATGCAGCCGAGACGCGGCTTCTGTCGATGGAACGACGCATGAAGCGTGACGGGATTTTCCGGCAGAAATACGTCGACTTCGTGCGGGAATACGAGTCTCTCGGCCAAATGTCGGTTTCGGGTATCGACTGGAAGCGTGAAGACCACTGCTTCCTGCCTCATCACGCGGTCTTGAGGACCCTGGACTTCGGGTCGAGTTGGACTCCCCGAAGGTCTGGACGAAACGGAACGTCCTTTCAACGGTGGCTAGGACATTTGATCCAAACGGGTGGATCACCCAGGTAACATTTCAGCTCAAGTGTTTTATGCAGCAATTGTGGTCTGCTGAGCTGAAATGGGACGATCCGATCGGCGGGTCATTGAGCTCAGAGTGGGAATCGTTCTTTTATAATATGTGTTATTGCATCCGACCACACTGAGTATTCCAAGAAAATGAACATAAAATACTCTCATATAACCATTATAGGATCTAATCGGAGTCTAGTAATCCAGCCCTATGTTAATGTTGCCATTACCCTCCCAATTGTACATCTTTGTAGAAGAAGAACACATTCCCAATAGGAAGATATCTGACTGTCCGGTAGGGGACAGTAAAATAAAAAATCATGAGATCTCATATTTGGGCTACGGTAGCAGTTACGATAGCAAACATTATGGGCTTATAGATAACATAACAATAAGTATAGAGATAGTAACATACGAACTTATTTATTATATTATTCTTTGTAATTAGTCAATTTAAAATCTTTTACATGCCAGTCTCCTATATTATTTCCTTGCATATCTTCAAGTTCATAAACTAAGTTAGACTTTTTAGAAATAATTTTACATTTAATAAATTTGGGAGCACGTTTCTTTGAAAACCTTTTATCCTTATTACTCTGATAGAAAGTCTTTTTCCAAATTACGTCGCCGACCTTAACATTAATATCTTTACGGCGCAGATTGTAATGACTACTATTTCTAGAGTGGGCTTTAATGAGGCAAGACTGTACTTTTTCATAAACTTTTCTTAAAATACCTAAATTTTCGGTGTACTCATCCCTTGGTGCGAAAATTAAGTCACTACTGGCATCTGCGTCGATATAGTGAGAACCACAGCTTACCAACTCACGACCGTATACAAGAAATGCCGGTGTGTAACCAGTGACCTCATTGACAGATGTATTTAAGGCGAACTCGATTTTAGGGAGGTTGGAGTCCCAAGACCTGTGGTCATTTTCGATATAGGTTGATACGGCTGTCATTATAGTCTTATTATATCGTTCAACGCTATTTACCTGAGGCGTATATTTAGGTATGTATTTGACGCTAGGAATTTTATACTTGGAGAATAGTTGTTTTAAAACGTTACCAACAAATTGTTTTCCGTTGTCCATTAGGACAGTACTGGGGATACCATGAACAAGAAAAATGTTATCTTCGAGTATCTTAGCTAATATCTCGGAGGTTGCCCGTCGAATAGGAAATAACAGACAATATTTGGAGAAACAACATGTTACCACAAATAGAAATGTATTCTGTTTTCTTGAAGGGGGTAAAGGTCCGACAAGATCCATGCTCAACATTTGAAAAGGGCGAGAGCAAACTTTAGGACGACCCATGAGACCAAGAGTGGTGTGGTTGACATGTTTGTGAGCATTACAAGTATCACAGTTTGTTACGAAGTTGGAGACGTCGTGATGCATATCAGGCCAGAAGTATTTTATTGACAGGCGCTTATACGTTTTGAAAATGCCGAAGTGGCCAGAAGTAGGTTCCGAGTGATTTTTAGCAATCACCTCAGATCGGAACTCGGAAGGAATTACTTCTTTCCACTCAAATTCTCTAATTCAAACTCTTTTTATATCTGAAAAGCTTGCCGTTAGATACTTGATAGTTTACAAATGAAGTGGGAGAATTTTGGCAGCCATTGTAGATGTTCAAGAACCAAACATCCTGGGTTAAATTAACTGTGCTAGATGAACTCTGATCAATTACAGCTATTGAGACTGAACGGGAAAGACTGTCAGGAACAACATTTTCAGTGCCACGACGATGTTTAATCTCCAAATTGAATGAGGACATGCGAACATCCCATCGAGCCAAGCGACCTGTGGGATTGTTCAGGTTTAGAAACCACTTTAAGGATGAGTGATCAGTGAAAACTATAAATTTTTGACCGTTTTCCAGGTAGCACCGCCAGTTTTCGACAGCTGTTAGGACTGCTAAAGCTTCCCTCTCTGTAGCACTGTAATTTCGTTCCTTGCTAGAGAGAGATTTGTTCATGTAGGCTATGACCTTCTCCTCACCATCGATAACCTGCGTCAGCACAGCACCGACACCTACATCACTTGCATCAGTGTGTACTTGAAAAGGTTGTGAGTAGTCTGGGCATGATAAAACGGGTGAAGATATTAGAGCTTCTTTTAGCTTGCAGAAGGCGTTTTCAGCTTCAGAAGACCAAGCAAAAGGGGGAGACGTTTTATCTTGGGAAGTCAATTTATTAAGTAGTGCAGCTATTGAGCTAAAATTCGGTATAAATCGACGATACCACGAAGCCGTTCCGATGAATCGTCGTACTTCTTTGCGACTTTTAGGGGTTGGGTAATCGACAATTGCTTTAATCTTTTCAGGATCTGGCTGCAGGCCATTTGAGTCCACTATGTAGCCTAAATATTTTAGCTTATTCCTGAAGAATTTGCATTTTTGGTAGCTGATAGTAAGGTTTGCCATTTTTAACTTTTCAAGCACGCGTACTAGCAGCGAAATATGTTGTTCAAAGTTTGGTGAGACAATAATAATGTCATCTATGTAGACAAAAACCTTATGCTCGAACTCCGGACCGTAGAACAACATATCAACCAAGCGTTGTTGTGTGGCCGGCGCATTTGTTAGACCGAATGCCATAGAAATAAACTGAAAAGTTCCTCTAGATGGAATATAAAATGCGGTTTTACATCTGTCTTCTTCCCTGATGGGGACTTGCCAAAAACTTTTGGACAGGTCCAAACTAGTGAGATACTTTGCATCCCGTAGATTGTCAAGTATCTCGGAAATATATGGAATACTGTAGGCATCTTTGACAGTGATGTCATTTAGCTTACGGCTATCTAGACAAAATCGTAATTCTCCGTTTTTCTTAGGTGTTAATAGTACAGAAGACGACCAAGGGCTTTCGCAGGGCTGTACTACTTCTTCTCTTAGCATATCGTCAAGTTCATTAACTAAAACACGCTGTTTTTCAGGAGACATTCTGTAGTATCGTTGACGAATGGGGAATTCCCAGTGTCAATAGTATGAGTAATTAGAGATGTGCGACCAAGACCCCGCTCTTCGTAGGATATATCGTGAAATTGTGCAATGATATGGTCAGCGGTCACCTTTTGTTCATTAGTTAAATGGTCATAATCACATAGGTGTATAGGGGGATCGATAGACAGAGTATTTACGATGTCGTTACCTTTAGCCATCGTGACAGCATCTAAATGTTTAGGGAATAAATTAAAAAGTCTCCAGAAATCCATTCCTAGTATTAAAGGATATTGTATTTCAGGTACAACGTAAACGTTCAGGATATGTAGTTGCTCTAAAAATGTGATGGGCAATTTAATGACGCCTACATTAGTTAACTTTTGTCCGCCTGCAGCGACAAAATTCAAATGTTCAGCATTGCTAAGTGTAAAACCAGCATCCAAAAAACACTGCTCATAGTTTCTGCCTAGGATTGTAACATAAGAACCAGTATCTAACAAACCATTAATAATTTTACCATCAATATTGACAGCAACATATGGTCTGACATTCACATGTTCAGTTGTATTTTGTGAATCGTGGATTGAAGTGACAGTGTAGCATGAAAAAAATTTGGATATAAAATCAAGCCAAGATTTCCAGTCTGCATTGTTAAATTTGTTACTGGATTGAGTGTTAGCTACAAGTTCACTGCAATCCAATGTGTTAGGTTTTTTGTATCACTCGTTTTAGGATTACAAGTTGTGCAGTCAGGGTAGCGAACGCCATTTTTGCCACATTTAAAACAAATCGGGAAATGTGGTTTTTTGCATTCTTTTAGTGAATGTGTGTCACTGCGACATCTTGGACAGTACTTGGGCGTTGTTTGGACATAGTTGGAGCAACCTGGTGTGACTTGTATCGCGTTAGTAGTGATAACATTTTCTTGTGAAGTTTTAGTTTTATTGTAGTTATAGTTGTTGGTGTAGTTTGGATTTTTGTAGTGTGTATTATAATTTCTATATTTGTCATTATAATTTGTGTTTTGGTAGGTTTTATTGTTATGGAAGCTGGTGTATTTTTGTTGCTTAGTATAAGTGAATTCCGGTGCTAATGTCTCTGAAGTCACCTTAGGTGGTTCATGAAATAAGGATAGACGAGATTGGAAGCTTTCGTAGTTGAAACAAATAGTTTTCAACGAGTCCAGGTCTTTAATTTCAAAAGAAGCTGCCAAAGTACTCGCATAGCACGGTCTGATATTATGTAGTATGATTTCTAGTTTATCGCCTTCAGATAAAGGTTTAGACAATCTTGAAAACATGCCATGCATTATTGGCAAATAGATGGAGATGTTTTCAAGCTCACCCTGCGTACGAGATCTTATCTCAGCCAAAAGGCGGTAATCGTAGTCTTTTTGACAAAAATCCTGTTTTAGTAAAACGACGATGTCATCCCAGGTTTGGACTTTTTGCCTAATACAGCGGAACCAGTGTAACGCGTCCTCAGTAAAAATTTCATAAGCGAACTTCAATAGGCGATCCTTAGAAATGTTTCTCGCATCCACAAATTCGTTCACCCTTTGTATAAATGAGAGTACGCAGGATTTACCAAAGAACTTCAGCTTTGCTAGATCAGCGGTTAAGTTACGATCACAAGTCACCAACGCAGTTTCGAGTTCTGAGCCAGACCCGGGTTGTGAATTTGATTTCAAGGCCGAGATGTCTTTATACTGATTGTTGAAAGTGGAGCAGTTAGATTTATATAGATCGGCAAGTTCTGCATCAATATTTGAAATTCTGTTTGTTCTGTGGTATATGTGATGAAGAAGATTTTCAGTACGCAAGAACAAATTTCTTTCAAATTTATGTTTTAAGGATTTTATCATAATTTCAGTCTTTAGTAGACTGTCTTTAACAGCATTCAGGTCAATCGCGGGTTCTAAATGAGATTCCAATATGTCTTCAGGAGGTATGGCTAACTTTAATATCTGGCTACGAAGCTCTTGTACGGAACCAGTTGTGCCACCTCTAAGAACGACCTCGTATTCTAGTTCAGATTTTTGTAGTGACAAAGGCTTAATTGGATACGACATGATACAATAATTGCAAAAGCTACTTAGAAAAGGTGTGAGTTGTGATTACAGTTATTAGGAAGCAGTTGTAGAAATCATTAGCGCTATATATAGTGAAGCTTAAATTTTAAATACAATAATAACACTGATAACTGTAGGTAGATGTATAAAACCTATTTTTAGTTAATTTAAAATATATAGATACAGATACAAGACAATTTTTCAAATAAGATTTACACTAAGTTTACTAAACACCAAGCAAGTTTAAACTATGTGAACACTAGAACTAGTTAGCAACCAACACCAATGATAGCCAAATAATGCCAAGGACCTGTTTCAGTAATGCTCAGCTCAATACAATACCTAGATTGGGCGCCATTGTAACGGGATCGCTACTAGGTAGGTAGGACAGGGTAGAAAAAACCGGAATTAAATATACAATTAATTTAATTCCAAATAAACAGAAAAAGAAAACCGACTAGGCCGTGGATAATTTAGGTTTATGAGCTGAGCACATTCCTACACAAAACAAGACCCTGAAAGGAGTCACTTCCCTGCACTGCGCAGGTCTTCGTAGTGGCTGATGACGCGATCCAGGTTGCGGAACTTCCGCGTCCGCTTCACAGGGATCACCGGGAGCGCACGGTTCTATGCGCAGGAAGCAAAATAGGGTCCAGAAATAACCCCATACTTGGTCCCTGGAATTGTCAGAAAATAGCCACTTCACAAAAAGTCCACTTTCTTGATAGTGACTGCGACATCAGGATTTGGATATGATTTGATGTAGAAAACTAGGTAGGCTGGTTAAGTGAACCCCAAGCACTAAATGGTGATCAATGATGTGGCAGTCACAAACAAAATTAATTTTTAAAACAAAATAAAAAGGAGTGAAATGGTATAGTGATTATAGTCGATAAAAATAGGGCAAAATCAATAAGAGTACCTTAACAAGCATTACTAGCACATAATTATGTTTCTAAAGACAATTTGATTAATAAAATGAATGATTTAGCTACTTTATGAAGATTTATTTCCTTTTGCCTTATGTGGGGGTAGATCGAACTTTCTAGAAACTATTTAAAGGATAGATTTTCAACAAACATTTCTTCAATTAGGCCAAGCAATAGCATATTTAAAGTGATTGCATTTATATACATTACAAACCACATGCATTAATGTACTAAGTAAAGTGCTAACTAGCAAGCTAATAATCTACGTAAAATAAATATTCACAACGCTCACCCGGTCTAGGGAAACACTGAAACTTATTAAATAAATATAACACAGTAGTTAATGTTCATGTCGTATCCGAGACACACTTCTTCACAAAAAAGTAGTTATAAAGGAGATATTGAAATTGAAATTAACTTTTGACCTTCTGCTGTCAATGCCGTAGTGAAAGTGTCGTTCGTCTCAATCCTCCTACCATTGTAATGGTACACGAGAGTCGGTACATTAGATACTTCATTCTGCGTGATAGAGGGCTAGCCCAACGCCGCGCTGTTTTGAATACGAGAATCGGTTCAGATAACGTTTGGGGGTTTTGCATAGCTTACTGGCAAAGTTTGGAAAAAAAAAAGACGCGTGGGTTCATTCGTGGAATTTCAGATCAGGTCAAGTTTTTTTGTCGCATTCCTGCGAGATGTGTAGAGATGAGAGCCGATTTGGCTGCGCGTTGAATAAAATTATGAATAACTAAATAATGAAAGGTTATTACGGAACGGAGAAAGCTATTATGTTGATTGCAAATATACAATTGCGATTGAGGTATGATATGGAGAGTCTGACACCTCTATTCTGAATATCATACTAGTGGTCTTTTGCTACGCGCACCTAGCGGTCGGGTAATGCTTAATTAATCGCAACAAGCTTTTATTGGTCAGCGATCAACAGATTCTGTGTATCGGCAGTACCAAATGATTTGAGTGATAACCTACGGTTGATCATAGTGAATATGCGTACACACAATTTGTAGAACGGCGGATCTGCATGGCATGGTTGAAATTGGACCCTGTGTAGTTAGTGATAAGAAGCTTCGCTTGGGCAGAGCGTATTTGCAAAGGACGCATGTGAGGCGTATAAATACCAGAGTCTGGGAGGGGAGAGCATTCAGTCTCTGCGTCTAGCCTCTGTGACAGTCGTCTTCACGAGTTCTAAACAGTTTTTGTCTGCCGTGTTACGCGTCAGAACTATACGAATTTGTGACTGCGAAGTTTCAGTGGGTTTTCGTGAGTGTCTGAAGCGCCGAGATATACCTCGGTTCCTACCTTTATATCAACCTACCCCTAATTCCAAAACTATCCTTGGGTCGTTAGGAAAGAACTTGTAAGTCAATTATTCTGAGTCTGAGTCTGGGCTTGGAGCGACCCTAAATTCCTTTTTCCTTCACCATAGGGTTCCTGGATTGGCTCTTAGGATATTCGCGGGCTAATCCTCTCCTCATTCCTTAGAATAGCGAGCTTTGAAATTCCCACACACACAGTCGTTAAACATTCAAGCACATTCAAATCAAACTCAACCATTTTCGAGTGGTGTCGATAATGGACGTGGTATAACACTAGGTTTTTAGACTAGGCTAGACAGGAGTTTAGTTGCGGCTAAACCTAGGTTGTCAGGGCATAGGGAGACTGTTTGATCGATGAGGTTCCGCGGATGGAAATAACAAATTCAGAACAAAGTTAAACCGGTGTCAACACAGTTAACATGTACTGTTGATATTTTGACATTTGTGTGTTGTCGGGGACGCGCGAAGAGATCAATTCACAGTCTAAAGTTCATTGTTTAGGTCCGGGTAGGTGTTTTGCATTGCCTTGGGTCAGATTGGATTCAAGTTGCATTTTTAAATTAAATGTAAATTTCGCTGGATATCTAATGTGTAAGTTGAGTCGGTATATATGATTTGGCTCAGCCCAGGACGTGCTGCGGCTAGTGGAATTCATAGTTCGGTATTTATCGAATTATGCACTTCGCTATGGTGTGGGTTAGATATCCTAAAACAATAATGCTTGCGTTTCGATAACATCCAGCTCAAATTGCGCAGAGTTGAAGGTTTCAAAACGTTACGGACCTTTTGAGGTAACCGCTAGTTCAGAACCCATTTCGGAACTCAAATCGCAATTGTGTAAACCGGTCTTTTCGGATCGTTATTGCCGTGAACAAAATATATAATTGGAACCACCACAAGCCGCTACGAGCGAGCACATGAAATATAATTGAGTACTCACGTCGTAAAACTACGACGGATATCTATACTATAACTGTGATCGATCACTAAAACTAAAACTAAAATTACAACAAAAGATGTTCCAATGCGCTCATATATACAAAAACCAGATGGTGCCATCACATAAAATATAACAACGATCGTTTGGCGCAATACACCGCTGACTGATGCGAATTACCGGCTCGCGGACATATATGCTTTCTCTGTCTAACTTGAAACTGTAACTTTCCGAACCAAGCTTCGTTCGACTATTGTACGCCTAACAGATTTCTCGATGAACGAGAAATTCAGACTTATCATTCTTACTTACAAATCTTACAGCTGAATCGGGTCCTCTCATTTTGGGATAGATAGAATAGACGATCATAGCTACTGTTAGCGGCGGCTACGACCTTTAGCCCTGGGCCCGCTACAGATTCTTGGTGCCGAGACGGAAGGATATCCTAGATAGTCTAGATAGTCTGATACCTAGATATTCCTAGATATTCTAAAAGAATCAAGGTCTAACGCGTTACTTTTAAAAATAACACAACGTAGAAACGATTTTAAACAGTTCAGTTTTGTAAATAAGAAATAAGAAAAAAAAAAGGGGCATTGTTTTCAGACGAGCTACGACTAGGAAAAAAAAACGTTAGTCGGGTAGCACGAGACGATAGCACGGGTTGACGACCCGAATGGCCGAGTCGGTAGTGACGCTGCCTACGAAACCGGGGGGTCCCGGGTTCGAGTCCCGGTGGGGGCAAATGTTTGTTTGATGAGAGCGGTTGTTTGTGCCCTAGTCATGGTTGTTTGTCTATCTAAGTATAATATTTCTCTATATAGGTAAATATAACGTTGTCTAGTACCCAAGATGCAGGGAATCCTGGTTTGGGGCTGGATCAAGGTGTGTAAGGGGTGTCCAAGGTATTATTATTATTATTATTATTATTATTCACTTTCGCATACAAGTGAAATGGCGTCAGGGCAGGTGACGCAACTATTATCTGAAATAGTGAATAGATTAGACAGTTTGGAACGGGGTTCCAGCACGAGCAATGCTAGTAGGACTTCGGACAGACATACTGCTAGACAGGAACTAGAGACGTTTGAACAATCGGTAGAAAAACGTCAATCATGCATTGTGAAAATGACACAGAAGTTGCCGACATTCGATGGGCGAAGTTCGGAAAATCCGATGATTTTCTTAAGAGATTTAAAGGCTTATATTAAAGTCTCGGGAGATAGTTCTAGGGCTTTGATATGGGCAACGGATAGTTTGGTAGGAATTGCGAAAGTTCGAATGAGCATATACAGAGACTCATGGCGAACCTATTCGGATTTTGAAAAGGATTTCAGAGAGGTATTCTGGGGTGATAATGAACAGGAATTAATTAAGCAAAGATTCCTAACTGCGAAGTTTGATTCTAAGAAAGGTCAAAGTATGGAAGAATTCTTTGCCTCTCAATTGAATAGCATATATGAGCTTACGATACCGTTTACTGATACGGAGAAAATCAACACGATTTTCAGACAGTTGCCGCGTGATATTCAGGTAGCGTTTTTTGCTAGAAAGGAGACTATGACTATACGTGATGCGGTCGAATTCCTTCGGCATTTAGAACGGAATGTCGATGGGGAATTAAGAGCGATACATGGTTCGGAACCTATGAATACGAATAACGTGAGGCGGGATAGCTATATGCGTGGGCAATATCGAGCTATGCGGGTAAATACGTTACGTTATAACGCGATAAGTCGTAGTAATAATTATAACGCGGTAACGAAGGCGCGAAACGAATTTGGGACGCGTGGTCGCGGTTATTTTCGCCGTAGAGGCAGGCAGCCGCAGCCTAGCTTCAAGGCAATAGGGTTTCAGAGGGGTTCAGGAGATACAGAGGCAGGGCAAAGTTCAAGTGACAGGAATAATGCGATAAGTCAGAATTCAAAAAACTAGTGGACTCGCGCGGGTCGTTCGCGCTCAGATATTTATTACGGTTCGGGTGGACAGCCGATCGAATTGGAAAAAAGCATAGACTGTATGATTTGTGTAATTTGGATTCGAACGTGGGTGTGAATGAATTTATTCAATTATTAGCGCATAAAGCGCACGGATATGCCGTGTGTTTAGAGGAAAAATCTAGATCGAATTATAGAGATCGAAATGACAGACGTTTACATACGATATTCAGAGACGAGGATTCGACTGAGTGTGGGCGCGAGTTATGTAGTACTTTGACATTACCTGAGATAGATGTGCGTATTGGGAATATTGTTGTAAGGAGTTTGATTGATTCGGGGAGCGAAATCAGTGTAATAAGTCGGAGAGTGTACGAAGAAGTATGCAGTCAATTGGGAAAACCGACGGAAATACCGATTCCAAGTTTGAGAATCACAGGTGCATTTGGAGTCAGTAAGGAAAAGGTTGATAAATTAGTAACGTTACCGTTAACGATAGGTGAATGCGTTATCGATACTCCAATGCTAGTATTAACAAGGGTGCCTAAAGATTTAATTTTGGGGTTTGATTTTATACAACAGACGCGAGCCAGTTTAACGTGTGAGGGTAATAAGAGGCTAATTATACGAAGCGCCGGGCGGATGTGTGAAATAACATTAGGTACTGGCCCCAATCAGGATTTTTGCTGTTGTACAATGGAAGTACAGAACCAAGATACCTGTAGAAATATGATAGAGGAATATGTGAATAATTCATCAATACCTGTTGAACACAAAACAAGGTTATTGCCGGTGTTAAATAAACATGCAGAGTTGTTTAGCGATAGGATAGGTCGGACAAATAAATATATACATGAGATAAAAATGAGAGATGAAACGCCTTTCGTAAAACGAAGCTATCCCATACCGTTCGCATATCGCGATAAATTAACAAAACGTTTGGGAGAAATGGAATTGATAGGTATTATTAGCAGGCAATCTACGGATTTCAGCAGTCCATTGACTTGTACATTAAAGAAACGGGAGAGGTCCGTATTTTGCTAGATGCACGACAATTAAACACTGGAATGGTCGGGGAGGTTGAAACCACACCTTTAATGAGTGAGATATTGCAATCCGGGCGCCGGATAAATTACATAGGAGTTATTGATATCAAAGATGCGTATTTTTCTATACCATTATCAGACGAATCTAAACGATACACGGGTTTTGTATATCAAGGCAGAAGTTATGTTTACAACGTTTTACCTCAGGAGTTGAAAACCAGTGTGGGTTCATTTTCGAGGGCGATGGACTTAATTCTAGGGCCAGAGGTTAGGTCATATTGTTTAAATTTTGTTGACGATTTGGCAATTTTAACTGAGGGTGACTTCGAACAGCATTTGTCTCAAGTGGACACGGTTCTGAGTAAATTGAAAGACGCGGGCTTCACATGCAAACTAAAAAAATGCGAGTTTGCACAAAAAAAGGTCAAGTTATTGGGGCATATTTTGTCTACACAAGGTTTGCAGATGGACCCGGACAAAATTGAAACACTTAAATTATATCCGTCACCCAGAACTGTCAGGCAATTGAGGGCGTTTTTGGGGTTCATAAATTACTTTAGGAGGTTTAAAAAAATTTTTGGAACGTTGACACGGCCCTTGTACAATTTATTGCGGTCTGGAGTCAAGTTCATCTGGAGTGCGCAGATGCAAAGTGCCTTTGACGAGATAAAAAATCAATTCTCAGAAAGTATAATTTTGAGTCAGCCATTGGCGGGAAAAACATATTATGTTCAATGTGACGCCAGCGCTATAGGAATTGGGGGCTATGTTTATCAATTAGATGAATCGGGCCAGGAACTAATTATAGGGTTCTGTTCGCAGGCATTCAAGGGTGCCCAGACTAGATGGTCGATCAGTGAACAGGAAATGTATGCAGTTATATACACTTTAAAGCGATTTGAGATATATTTGCGGGGAGAAAAGGTTATTATTAGAACTGATCATAAAAGTTTGACGTTCATTAAGTCGTGGACTTTATTGGGTGCACGCGTAACGAGGTGGATTATGTTTTTAGAGCAATTCGATTACGACATAGAATTTGTGCGAGGGACTGATAATCAAATTGCCGACACGCTAAGCAGGCAAATGGCGGGACCTGGAGGTATGATTGACAGTATAACTGTTCAGCCGGGAATATTCTGGTTTCAGGCATCGAATACCGCAAGTGTTATTTCGAGTTTACGGGACATTGCGAGATTACAAAGCGAAGATGAGCGGTTAAATCGAATTAGCGGTTGTATCAGACGTAATGTGGTAGATACCGGAACGAGAGGTTTTGGAAATTACAAGCTAGTAGGTGATACGTTATATTTTCACGTGCCGAAGCGGAACGTACAGTTGCTAGTAATTCCGAAATCACTACAGGAGGAACTAATTTTACACATACATGAAGAAATAGGTCACTACGGCAGATATAAAATATTAGCACTGATGAAGGACAGATATTATTTTCTTCATATGAGTAGGGTGATAAGCGCGGTGATAAGAAGTTGTGACATATGTCAAAAGGTCAAACCTAGTACTAACAATACCGTTGGTCCTTGTACACCGGTGTTGGCGGAAAAGTTGGGTGAGAAAGTTTTCTCGGACCTTTATGGGCCATTGCCCGTTGGTAAATTCGGATATCAATATATATATGTGATTCAAGACGTGTACAGTAAAGTAATAAAATTATATCCAATGCGAAAAGCGACAGGTAGGAGCGTGCTCGCTTGTACAAAGAGATTTCATAGGGAGATACCTATCGAAACTATAATTACGGACTCAGGACCACAGTTCATATCGAAAGTTTGGGAATTTGGACTCAAACAGCTGGGGATTCGGGTCACTCATACGTCGGTGTATTGTCCAAATTCTAATAGCGTAGAAAGAGTGAATCGCGAGCTAGGTCGGCTGATTAGGACTTATTGCGGCGGAAGTAATCGTAGTTGGGTAGACGTGTTACCGGACATTCAGAATTGCTATAATAATATCGAACACACAAGCACAGGCTTTGCGCCTAATGAGTTAGCGTTTGGTAGGCGGGAACCGTTAACTATTGACAAGGAATTAGGCGATGAATGGTTATTAGGCCATAGTGTGCGAGATTCGGAACAGGTGCGGAGTGTAGCGATAGAAAACTCTAAAAGTTCTAGTGAACGACGTAAGCGACAGGCGGACAAACGGCGTAAGTTAGAGGTCTATCGTATAGGTGATTATGTGAAACTTAAGACTTTTGTGCGTTCAAATAAAGAACATAAAATCATGCGGAAATTTTCGTTGTTGTATAAAGGGCCTTATGTTATTTCGGCAGTGGTATATCCCAACTGTTATACGTTAGTAGATCCGGGTTCAAATGAGATATTGGGTAACTTCAATACTATAAATATAGCCAGGTATTATGTGAGGACGAATAAGGGCGTAGATAAATAAGATAGTGTATAAAGGTTATATAATTAAGCTGTAAGCTGTAAATTTGAATAACTACTTTGTAGGTTTAAGGATCTTGCATGGTTTGGAAACAAAAATAAAAAAAAAAAAAAAAAACCAAAAAAAAAAAAAAACAATTTGTATATATATAGTAATACGAATTAGGATAAATTGCGGGTAAGCGAGGTTGTATAGTAAGATAGATAAATGAGATAAGACAGGAGAGAACTCAATCGAGTTGTGTAAATATTATATACATAATTGACAGATTCATCGGTCGGTGTACATGATTTGAGATGTCCGAACATATAGAGTAGATATGTACAAAGTATGGGTAGCATAGTGGTAATGAGATCCTTGCGCCATGTTAACTGAGATAAACAGTGTCTCAAGGTCTGGGAGGGGGCTGTAATGGTACACGAGAGTCGGTACATTAGATACTTCATTCTGCGTGATAGAGGGCTAGCCCAACGCCGCGCTGTTTTGAATACGAGAATCGGTTCAGATAACGTTTGGGGGTTTTGCATAGCTTACTGGCAAAGTTTGGAAAAAAAAAGACGCGTGGGTTCATTCGTGGAATTTCAGATCAGGTCAAGTTTTTTTGTCGCATTCCTGCGAGATGTGTAGAGATGAGAGCCGATTTGGCTGCGCGTTGAATAAAATTATGAATAACTAAATAATGAAAGGTTATTACGGAACGGAGAAAGCTATTATGTTGATTGCAAATATACAATTGCGATTGAGGTATGATATGGAGAGTCTGACACCTCTATTCTGAATATCATACTAGTGGTCTTTTGCTACGCGCACCTAGCGGTCGGGTAATGCTTAATTAATCGCAACAAGCTTTTATTGGTCAGCGATCAACAGATTCTGTGTATCGGCAGTACCAAATGATTTGAGTGATAACCTACGGTTGATCATAGTGAATATGCGTACACACAATTTGTAGAACGGCGGATCTGCATGGCATGGTTGAAATTGGACCCTGTGTAGTTAGTGATAAGAAGCTTCGCTTGGGCAGAGCGTATTTGCAAAGGACGCATGTGAGGCGTATAAATACCAGAGTCTGGGAGGGGAGAGCATTCAGTCTCTGCGTCTAGCCTCTGTGACAGTCGTCTTCACGAGTTCTAAACAGTTTTTGTCTGCCGTGTTACGCGTCAGAACTATACGAATTTGTGACTGCGAAGTTTCAGTGGGTTTTCGTGAGTGTCTGAAGCGCCGAGATATACCTCGGTTCCTACCTTTATATCAACCTACCCCTAATTCCAAAACTATCCTTGGGTCGTTAGGAAAGAACTTGTAAGTCAATTATTCTGAGTCTGAGTCTGGGCTTGGAGCGACCCTAAATTCCTTTTTCCTTCACCATAGGGTTCCTGGATTGGCTCTTAGGATATTCGCGGGCTAATCCTCTCCTCATTCCTTAGAATAGCGAGCTTTGAAATTCCCACACACACAGTCGTTAAACATTCAAGCACATTCAAATCAAACTCAACCATTTTCGAGTGGTGTCGATAATGGACGTGGTATAACACTAGGTTTTTAGACTAGGCTAGACAGGAGTTTAGTTGCGGCTAAACCTAGGTTGTCAGGGCATAGGGAGACTGTTTGATCGATGAGGTTCCGCGGATGGAAATAACAAATTCAGAACAAAGTTAAACCGGTGTCAACACAGTTAACATGTACTGTTGATATTTTGACATTTGTGTGTTGTCGGGGACGCGCGAAGAGATCAATTCACAGTCTAAAGTTCATTGTTTAGGTCCGGGTAGGTGTTTTGCATTGCCTTGGGTCAGATTGGATTCAAGTTGCATTTTTAAATTAAATGTAAATTTCGCTGGATATCTAATGTGTAAGTTGAGTCGGTATATATGATTTGGCTCAGCCCAGGACGTGCTGCGGCTAGTGGAATTCATAGTTCGGTATTTATCGAATTATGCACTTCGCTATGGTGTGGGTTAGATATCCTAAAACAATAATGCTTGCGTTTCGATAACATCCAGCTCAAATTGCGCAGAGTTGAAGGTTTCAAAACGTTACGGACCTTTTGAGGTAACCGCTAGTTCAGAACCCATTTCGGAACTCAAATCGCAATTGTGTAAACCGGTCTTTTCGGATCGTTATTGCCGTGAACAAAATATATAATTGGAACCACCACAAGCCGCTTCGAGCGAGCACATGAAATATAATTGAGTACTCACGTCGTAAAACTACGACGGATATCTATACTATAACTGTGATCGATCACTAAAACTAAAACTAAAATTACAACAAAAGATGTTCCAATGCGCTCATATATACAAAAACCAGATGGTGCCATCACATAAAATATAACAACGATCGTTTGGCGCAATACACCGCTGACTGATGCGAATTACCGGCTCGCGGACATATATGCTTTCTCTGTCTAACTTGAAACTGTAACTTTCCGAACCAAGCTTCGTTCGACTATTGTACGCCTAACAGATTTCTCGATGAACGAGAAATTCAGACTTATCATTCTTACTTACAAATCTTACAGCTGAATCGGGTCCTCTCATTTTGGGATAGATAGAATAGACGATCATAGCTACTGTTAGCGGCGGCTACGACCTTTAGCCCTGGGCCCGCTACACCATGACACCGCTCTAGTCACCGTGCGTGAAGTCGTCTTGCATCGCATTCGCATCTATTTATAGCTCATAGAAAACGCGCTTAGCAAAATCTGTTTGTTTGTAGATTTTATTTTATTGTTATGTAGTCCAAACTGATTTTAGTAGTGTTCTGTTTAGTGTTTGTTTATTTCATTGTTTGAGTTTTTATTTGGAGTAATAATAGTCTGACTTTATGAGGAATAACGGTGAACCGTTACAGTTGCGCACTCGCCTGACCATTCCCAAATTAGAGCTTTCAGGAGCGCCTCTCCTGACTCGTTTGGTCAACCACACGATGACGGTTCTTCGTGGGTCAATAGCGTTAGAAGATACGGTCTACGCTTGGACGGACAGCCAGATCGTGTTATGCTGGCTGAAGGCTTCAGTTCACAAGCTGGAGATTTTTGTGGCGGATCGGGTTTCGCTGATTTTGAATTCGGAGGTTCCCTTAATCTGGAGACATGTTCCAGGGGAAATGAACCCAGCAGACTGTGCGTCTCGTGGGTGTCACGCTCCGGAGTTAGTTGGTCATCCCTTGTGGTGGGGTCCAAAATGGTTGACTCAAGCCGAATCGGATTGGCCAATGAGTCCACGCGTTACCTCGGCGAACGGCGCCTTGACAGTCGGTGTCTGTACGACGCAACCATAGCTGGAAGAGGAGTTCAGCCTGCTGGAACGGTACAGCTCGCTCGACAAGCTGGTCAATGTGACCGCCTGGATCTTCCGATTTGCGCGGAATTGTCGCAATTCTGAGGCGCAACGAGTGCGGACACAGGTCCTGATACCACGGGAACGGAACCATGCGTTGTTCGCATTGGTACGGAACGTGCAGACGGTGCACTTTAAGTCCGAACTGGACATTCTGAGACGCGGACGCGTCCAACTGAAGGGAGCTGTGGCTCGGCTCAACCCGTTTATTGACCCTCAAGGATTGCTGAGGGTAGGAGGTCGGCTGCGGAATGCCAACCTGCCTTATGCGGCTCGCCACCCGTTGTTACTCCCTAGGAAAGGGAAGTTGGTCGAACTGCTGATACAGGATCGACACATTTGGAATGGGCATGTCGGATGCCACGCCTTGATGGCGTTTCTCCAGCGCGAGTTCTGGATTCTATCGGGAAGACGCTTAGTGCGTAGCGTCGTATTTCGGTGCCTGCCTTGCTATCGGGCCAAGGCGGCTACGATGCAGCCCCAGATGGGCGATTTGCCCTCGGATAGGGTTAACGAAATCCGGCCCTTTGCGGGTGTCGGAACGGATTTCGCAGGACCATTCATGGTCAAGTCTTCACAGCTACGGAACGCCAGATTAGTGAAGGCATACCTGTGCGTCTTCGTGGGCTTGGCCACGAAGGCAGTCCACTTGGAGGTGGTCAGTGACCTCACTACGGAGGCATTTATCGCATGTCTGGATCGGTTCGTCTCACGAAGGGGCCTCCCGACATTAATCCGTTTGGACAACGGCACAAATTTTGTCGGAGCCAGGCGATATCTGCAGGAGGTCACTCAATTCCTGAACGGTAACCAGGACGCCATCGGTACGGCTTGCTCCCGACGAGGGATTGAATGGGTTTTCAGTCCGCCGGGATGTCCTCATTGGGGAGGAATTTTTGAGGCTGCGGTTAAATCGGCTAAGTCGCACCTGACGAGGATCATCGGTGAGACCTCTCTACGCTTTGAAGAGCTTGCGACGCTGTTCTGTAAAATTGAAATGACACTGAACTCGCGTCCGTTGTGCCCACTCAGTTCGGATCCAAATGATTTGGAAGCGTTGACGCCGGGTCACTTCCTGATAGGTCAGCCCCTTAACGCCCTGCCAGAATACCCATTCGGTGATGTTAAGTTAAGTCGGTTAACTAGGTGGCAGATGTTGCAGCAGATGGCTCAAGATTTTTGGAAACGGTGGTCCCTTGAGTACTTGCACATCTTGCAGCAGCGCCTTAAGTGGACTGACCGGACGAGCCCCCCTCGAGTCGGTGATTTGGTGCTGATTAAGGATGCGAACCTGCCATCATTGAGATGGAGACGAGGACGGATCGTCAATATGTACACGGGTCGGGATGGCACGCCTCGATCAGCAGAAGTCAAGGTGGGGGACTCGGTCCTCAAGAGAGCGGTCGCAACACTTTCTCGCCTTTCTATTGATGAGGGACAGGTTCGGGCCTGTCCGGGCGGGTGACTGTTTAATATTTAATATCGGAATGCACCTCGGTTTTTTGTTGCGCGGATCGACCGCGAGTGATCGGGACATCACTAGCTAACTGTCACTTGCATAGAAAAAAAGGACTAGCTAGCTGTCACTTTTGCACATGGAAAATTTGTCGGCGCCAGCATCGGGAGGCTTGGCTGAATGTTATTTGTAATAATCACGGAACAATCGTCAAGAAATAAGTAGATTTCACGTCATCGTAGTGAGTGCTTCGTGCTGTGAAAGGTTGAAGTGGTTCGGTCACCAATTCGTCGCGGTCGGATAGCGACCCCTGTAGTCGGCACCATCACGACGGCACCGGCGGCGGACTACGACAGGAGTAAGATTCGACTCCCATCAGCCCCACCCTCGTGTTCCTCATCCCGTACTCCCGCCTCGAATTGAGCTTTCGAATGCCGGTCCACGGCGTCAAGGTCAGTACTGCTTTGTGACATTCCAATGAAAAACAACCCTACCAAGATTCCACCCCTTTCGGTTAAGGCGTGGATTTTAACAGTGGGTGTTGGGGAAGCAAGTATGTTATAATCCCTGGACATCATATGGCTGAAGAGAACGTTACCACGCGTGTTGCCGGCTCCCCGAGACCAAAGTTTATGTTTGGCGTTTAGGTCGCCCATAATAAGGACCTTCTTGTCAGCTTTTAACAAGAGGTCCATATCGCTGGTTGTGAAGGGGATTTTGGGATTGGGGGACTGATAAACGGAGAATATTGTAATCGGATCTGAGATATTCAATTTAATCCCGATAGCCTCTAGGTCTTTGGTGTTTGAGTTGGAGTATGAGGAAGGTCATTTTTGACAAGGAGAGAACGCCTTGTTCCATACCGCTACTTACATGTAGTCTGTAGCAGGTATAACCCGGTGTGGTGAGTGTAATACGGCTTGTCAGACGTGTCTCACACAAAGCTACGATATCGATATTCAGTTCACTCAGCAAGTAAAGCAGCTCGCACTGCTTGCGCCCTAATCCGTCAGCGTCCCAGAAAATAATATGAAGTTCATTAGAAGCATTAAATGTGATGACCTAGGTGGGTAAGCACAAGGATGACCTTATCGACCATAGAGCAGCAGCTTATAAATTTGTCCTTAAAGGTCTTGATAATATTTAGGATTTGCAGAATTTTTAAGGTCCTCTCTTCAAGATCATCGGTTCCAGGAGGGTTTACAGGTCGAGGGAGGCTGCTTTGAATTTGAACATTTTCGCTCGCGCGAGTTTCAGAAGATGGAATACGACGACTGCCAGTTACTACAGAAGACCAGGTCCGGCCATCGGCTCGAGCGTGTAGGGCCTTTATTGGTGTAGGATTAAGGAGTCTTCGTTACCACAGGGCGCCTGCTGGTCATCCAATCGATATATTTTTGACGTTCCGTGCACTGTCTCAAGTTTGCAGGATGATCTTGGTTGCAGTTGCAACAGCGCGCCGGTTCTTTTTTGTCTTTTTTTAGGGCAATCTCTGGTTGCATGGGATTCTGTGCACTTGACGCATCTTGCGGGTAGGTTACAGTTTTGGGAAGAGGGACCAAATCCCTGGCACCTGAAGCATTATGTACCGGCTGAAGTGTTAGGTTCAAAACGTCTTATCTCGATAGCGCAGTTGCCCAGGTATCTGATCAGGCGAAATTTGGCAATGTCACAGCCAGCAGGAAGTTGCACAAGTAACGGAGGACAGTTGGAGTCATTGCCTTTGGGAGATTTAAGTTCTCTTCAAAATATTCGGAAAGTCCTCGAATTACTGTCTTGTACAGCTTCTCGTCCTTTCTGGAAAAGGTGTGAAACTGTACGTTTTCATTCAAGAGGCCAGCTTTTATTTGACTGTGGCTTTCAGACGAGTAATATTGTACAGCCACTTTGTTGTTGTTGCGGTACTGTAAGTGAAAGTTTTAATTATAATTTGTGATGAGGTCTTTGATTTTCTGGTGGGGCTAATCAGCTTGCAGTTGGATTATAATCGGGGGTATGTTACCAGGTTTTTTCTTGGTTGTACAGCGTTACGCAAGGGTTCTGGCATGCTGCTCATATCCTGGTCGCTAGGAAGCCCTCTCAATCTGTTGCTTGTGGCGGTGGTGGCGACATTTTTTGCAGGTCTCACTGGAGCAAACCGCTTGGGAAAACTCCATTGGGGCTCGACAATCTCGACTATTGTTCTCTTTGCAAGATTGGGGTTTGACGAGGATCTCGTTTCGAATTTATTCATTATGGGGCTGGGATCCTCTATCGATAGGTTTATCGACAGAAGAAGGTCCCATCACTATATTTGTTTTTATATGACACTGGTAATTGTTGGGTGGGGAGTGAAAGCGGTAGGAACACAAAACGCGTACGAATGACTCGATCACCGAACCGACACTATGTGTCGCTTACTTACAACACAAGTGTGTCGTTCAGAGTCGGCCAGCTCGCAGTACGTACACGCCGACAAGCACACATTCACACAATAGTCGGCCATTATGCACACAGGCGTCAACAAAGGCGGTACGTTATGCGGAGAGATAAAAATCTAAACAGCATGTCTTGCGTGGTAAAGTGATATAAAAACCGAAGTGACCGGAGGAAAAACATCCAGGTATCACGTTTCATAGGAAAATGAATAAATAATCACTTATTTCCAGTAAAAATTAAAATCAATCTTCATTCACAAGAACAATTACCCAAAATATGGGAAAATACGGTATTCTAAGTTCAAATTTTTTAACTCGATTATTTATTTCAGCGAAGTTATTTTTGGCATCTCTTTAATCGGTCGGGATGTTGTTATACGGTCAGTTGAATAAATAAATTGGCAGTTCTTAAATTTTTCGTCAGATGAAAATTTGTGCTTCGAAGTTACTGGTCCGATTTTCTTCACAGTCGATATCTAGGGCTCTGGTTAGAATCCAATCGTGATTATGAAGTCAGATTTTGAAAAAGTGGCCGCCAATTTGAACTTCGTATTGACTGCTCCGATTTGCTTCAAAATCAATATCCGGGGAACTGGTTGGAGTCCAATCATGATTCTAAAGCCGGATTTTGAAAAAGTGGAAAAATATTTAACAATTCAGCTTCACCAGATTTCAAAATTAGAAGATATATCAAGAACCTCTTAAAGTAAAAGACACTGTTTAAAAAAAACTTACTCAGCATTTGGGATGTTAATAACTTTTACAGCAGTGATAAATGGTAGGAACAGTAATTTTTAACAATTGGGATGATGCACGTTAGTCAAGTTAGATACTTTTTAAGAACTGTCGAAACAGTCGATTTATATGAGCGTTGTATTGAAATCCGAAACATGACGTCTTATTTCGTTGAAATCAAATGCATTCTGGTACAAAATGATGTTAATTTATTCAATTGCTTAAAATTATTAACAACTGTGTATTTGACGGTCATATTTTTTGTCAGGGCTATCAAGAAAATAAACCATTTCCAGAAAGCTTATAAAACGTAGAATCTAATCATTCTAACAAATCACTATCTTGCAAATAAAGATGTATGATTATAACTGTTTGAACCCAAACCGGCTGACGTCATCCTTTTTTTTATCCGATCAATCCATTTCGAACTGTTTGAATCATACATAAACATTTACGAAATATAATAGGGCTTATAACAACGATAACTTTGATATACAGTAGCTGCATATAAAAGTTAAAACATTTATCATATTTTTATTATCAAGCGCGCGCGCCGTCCCAAGTGGCCTCCCGTAACGAAAACATAAACTTCACAAGTAGATGATGACGCTTAGTGTTGTCTTATCACAAAAATAAATACACCATTCTAAAGTGAATTTCAATCAGAACCCTCGTATCAAGTAGTAGAACTAGTAATAGAATTTTATATTCGAACGCTTTCAAGCACGGTTGCGCCTTTTTTTTTGTATGTACGTTCCAATCGGCGCTCAACCGGATATTTGCTTTTGGTACTATACTACCAATCGGCGTGCAACTGGTTAAGTATGATTCAATTTTGATATAAATATTCGTGAATGAAATTGAATAAATCTAATAGCTTTAAATCGTACATAATAATTATGAGTATCTCTTAAAATATCCAGTAATTAAATAGAAGCTCTTAATTTTGTTATCTAAACGATCGTTCGATAGGTAATACATCAAACATTTACAACGTACCTACATCAATATAGAGGTTGAGCCATTTACTACAAATCATTTTCTTTACAGGCGATAGCCTATAACATTAAAATACATTTTACCATTTTTTACCATACATTTTAGAGATAACACCAATCGTACTTTTAAGACACGTACGTACATATCGTATACACATAAGGGTCGCGCCTTTTCCAATACGGGTATAGTACATGTCGCACTCATGTCCATTTATCCACTGACTTTGTAGCTCATCCAGTAATTCAGCAGCAACCATAGCCACTCACAATAACCCATCAGCAAACATATCCACTCAAAAATCCAAAAAATATTGTAATAACATTGTCAATGAGAAGTTTTTTTAGTCTGATCTTAAATTTATTTTTAATGACAAATTTTGATGTGTATTGTCTATACGTACTAGCTATTTATAATGATTAAGGCCTGCACGCCTATTCCTATTTGCATGTCAATCTCGGAAAAACATGTTGGACCAGACCCACTGTACACCGCCATCTATACCTAAATGCATGTTTATGTACTACACATGTTTGAGCAAATAAATTATTTTTGTCATTGTCTTTGTCTTTGATCAGGGCTACACTCTCTGATAATGCATAATGAGTAATTGTCATGGATGATCGTGTGGTACGTGCTTGATCAGGGCCACTCTCTGGTAATACCTTTCACACGTATTTTGAGTATGTAAATAATAATTTAATGGGTTGTTTCATGCCAAATTTTGATACCAGTCAATAATAATTATTTTAACCAATGGGGTTAAGTAAGATGATGTCTGCAGCCATTATAAAAGAAAATCTGCAAAGGCCGAATATGGTTGATAGTTCTGGACTTAGCGAATCTTATCAATCTATTTATTTGGTGCTACGATTTATACATTTAAAGCTAAAATGGTGACAAATGCGTATGAGTGATTTTATTCTGTATTGACTGGAGTATTTAGCGGCTATGTTTGTTGCAGGAATATTGAGTGGCTATTTTTGCCACTGGGTTATTGAGTGGCTATGTTTGCCCCTGGATTGAGTGGCTGTGTTGCCACTGGATTGAGTGGCTATGGTTGCTGCTGGATTATTGAGTGGCCATGTTTGCTCCTGGATTTTTGATGCTGCACTGTTGCGTGGAAAAAGATGGAGATTATTCTTCACTACCTCAATTATATATAGTGCTGGTAGTGTGAGAATTCGGTGTTTTATGAAGTGGGGCTTACAGGTGTCAGTTGAGTAAAGATGAAACATGGCCCGTATGCACCGTTTTTGCATTTTAAAAGCAATGCCAATATTGGTCGAGTTACCCCAAAAGATAATACCGTATCTAAGTTTCGATTCAGCTAGGCCATGATATGCTGCAAGTAGTGCATCTGTGTTAACTATTTTGGCAAGTTTATGTAGAGCGTAAGCTGAACTACTAGTATTTTTACACAATTCATTTATATGATTTTTCCAGTTTAGTTTTCTGTCAATTGTTAAGCCTAAGAATCGTGACGTTTCTACTTGATTAATTGTAATATTTTGATAGTTTGAATTTATGTCAGAAGCGATTTGTGACCTTTGATTGAAATGCATTATATTAGTTTTACCAAGATTAATTTTTAAATTGTTATTGTCAAGCCAGGATATAATTGATGTCAAAGAGTTATTAATGTCAGATTCGTAATTAATATCATTAAGTTTTATAGTTATAGTGCTGTCGTCAGCAAATAATGTCATAGGTTGGAAGGTCATTTATATATATTATGAACAACAGGGGACCGAGTACACTACCCTGTGGTACCCCGTAAGCAACGTTACGTTCTTTGGATGTGTAGGATTCTTTCATTTTTGTTTTGTAATTAAGTTTTATGATTTTTGTCTTTTGTAGCCTATCTTGAAAAGTATGAACGAATTAATTGTAAAACATTTCCTCTTATTCCATAAGCCTCAAGTTTATCGGCTAAGATATTATGATCAACATAATCAAATGTCTGTGTCATATCACAGTAGATAGCACAAACGGGGTTTTATCAACCTGACATATGATATTTTTTATGAAATCATAAATTGTCATATTGATTGTTTTATTTTGTCGGAATCCTCTTTGTTCATGACATAAAATGTTATTTTTTTCTAAGTAGTTGTTTTGCTAGGATTTTTTTAAATAATTTTGAGTAATTAATGTAGTTCATTTTATTTGTTTTATTGGGGTTTTTTTCTAAATTTCCAAAGTAGGCTTCTTTTTTTTTGCTGCATACCTTAATGCCACGTGATATCCATTTTGGTTTACTATTAACTTTTATTACATATTTTTTATATAGAAAGCATGAGTCATAAATACATTTAAAATCATCTATGAAGTGTTGATATGCTGCATTGGGATCTGTAGCGTTATACACTTCAGTGAAAGATAGGCTTTGAATGTATATATTAAATTTGTCTATATTTTCTTTATCGAAATCCCGTCGAAGTTGGCGCCAGTACTTTAATTTAAATATTTTTTTTACAGGAATTTTTATAAACTGGGCTGTATGATCCGACATACCAAATTCTAACACTACAGCTTTACAGGGTTTATTGTAATCATGTGCAAAGTTGTCTAAACAGGTTTTACTAATTAGTCTGGTAGGTTGCTTCAGTGACAATTTGAGGTTGTAGTTCAACAGTAGGCACTCGAATTCTTGTGTAACATTGTTATGTTTTAACATGTCTATATTAAAATCTCCAGCTAAAACAATATTGTTAAAATTAAATTTTTAAATATATTTCAATACTTTGTCTAGTCTATTAAAAAAATATGTTTAAATTGCTCTGTGTTGGAACTCTATATATGCATATTATAACAATCTTATAATCAATTAATTCGATAGCACAAGATGGAAATATATTGCTCAATGATAGCCCATTTACTTCAGGCAGTTCTCTCCATTTATAATTTTTATTGACCAGAATACAAGCTCCGCCTCTTTTACTATTGTGTCTACAGAAACATGTTGCCAACGTAAGGTTTGGTAGATTTAAACAATATTCGTAGCCTGCCATCATAAAATGTTCAGTAATACATAGCACATAATTTTTTTTGTTATTATCCGATAGTTCTTCTAAATTTATTGACAGTAAATCTGACTTATTAAGTAGTCCCGCGATGTTCTGATGTAGGATATTTAAGTATTTATTCTCGAAAAAACAAATTATCATTATTTGATGCGTTATGGCTATTACTTTGAAGAACATCCCTATAAGATATCCCTCTTGATCCCCGTATTATGTAGGTCTTTAGATCTGAAAAAAATTGATTTATTCCATGTCTGTTAATGTTGCCTGTGTAGTTGGAGAACATCTTCGAAGTTCGGAGGTTGAGGTTGGTGTCCAGATACCAGCAGTATTCATGTGTTTCCATATCAAGAAACAGCATGTTAATGAATTGCTGCACTCTGTGGTTATACAACATTGCACCAAGTTTTTATGTTGGTGGGCAAATTATAATGTTTGTATCTTTGATCATACTGATCGTATCTCTTATATCGTGTATATGGCTCACGTAATTTTGAGCAGTTTTGAAGTCAGCTTCTCCCAGCAGAATAACGCAAAAGTCATCAAGTGTGAAATTAGCTACTTTCGTTTCAATGTCAGCTAGAAGATCATTAATTCTTGCCTTTGGCTTAGCGTGGTGGCAGTAGGCAAAATCACTGGCAAACGGTCTTCGATGTTCGCAAGTATATATCTATTTCTGTCACTTTTCACACATAGCTGTGGTTTTTTTTTGCCTTTCATTCATTGCTATTTTTGGTTTACTGTTGGTGTTTTTACCAGAAGTCTATGCCTTACTAGTTTTTGATGCCTTCGGTACATCTCTTTGCTCTGTCAATGGTGGTTTATTCTCATTAGACTTTTTTGTATGTAGTAGATTATGTCGCGTTCCATGCCCATTTTTTCGTTTTTTATTGGGTGTTGTAAAACTATTATTCAGGCTGACAGTGGCTTTTTTGTAGATTTCGTGTTTATTGGCCATAACTGACAACTCTTCCTTCAACGCACCATTTTTCAGTAACAGGTTTTTTATTTCCTCATTTGCTACCGTTAGTTCTGGAGTGAGGGCTTGAACTTGTCTATTTAATTCACTTACTTCTAATGAATCCTCGTCATCAGATATATTCGGTAAGCTACCTGTGCTGCCATCTAGAGAATGTTTGGTGATACTATCATCTTCATTTAGTACTGACGTAGATTGTGATCGCGGTTTCCGCAAGGTGATGTTTGACAGAAACGAAAAAGAATCCATTGTTGTTGCGTTAATGCGAGAGGATCTAACCCACTCCACCCGACGTCGTCGGTAATATTTGGTCCAAGCGCTCGAACCACTCAGCTATGCTGGCTTATGTTGTGAGCGATGAGAATTGTCAATATATGCTCGATGTGAAATAAGTGACTAATTGACTAGGAATGTTCTTTGTTTAGCAGTCACTTGTAACGGAACTTTTAGTCACAATAAAATAGTATAGTAACGCCATCTGTTGGTGAGTATTTGCACCTGCTCTGTTCATGGCGTTTTAGTGGTGGCGCCTCCTACCGATACTGGCGAAGTAGTAGGTGACGCTTCGTTTCAAATATTGATCGTAACGGCTGCTGTCACTTTTTTGATATTATGCACATTTTATCACTGTTTCTACTGTTGGTTGGCTTTTCACAATTCTGTTCACTTTTTGTCTTGTATGTTTGTTTTTATTTCAGCACTGTGTTCTTGTGTTTTCCGTGATTTTACGCGTAATTGCACTAAAGCATATTTTTCAAGTTCCTCACTTCTATGTGCTGAGATTGAACGGGATAACACCTTCACTAATGAACCTTCTTATAAGCTTTAAGTTAAGCACAAAATATACTGGGGGAAACGTTATTTGCTATTTTACAAACATTTTTACGCGGAGCTAGGTATTGACACAGCGAGTGGCGCCATCTGAACTCAAATATTATGCAATTCCTGGATATGAGTACTGTACAACGTACAGGTAAAAAGGTTCTAAAATTTATCCGCACATTCACCTTGTAATACTCCACATAAGTGTATGACTCACTATCGGAGAGTAGCCCCAATCAAGTACGTACACACGAATGTTTATGAAAATTACACAACGCATTACCAGAGTGTCGCCCTGATCAAATGCAGTGGAATTCCTAATAAGAGAGTAACGCAGTTAGGTATGCGGCAGACATAATAATAATAATAATAATAATAATAATAATACCTTGGACACCTTTTACACACATTGATCTAGCCCCAAACTAGGATTCCCTGTATCTTGGGTACTAGACAACGATATATATACTTATATAGATAAATATTATACTTAGATAGATAAACAACCATGACTAGGGTACAAACATCCGTTCTCATCAAACAAACATTTGCCCCCACCGGGACTCGAACCCGGGACCCTTGGTTTCGTAGGCAGCGTCACTGAAATACGGAAATAGATAGATTTTAAACATGATTTTACTTTACCAGTAAATAATGTTCCTATATAATTGTAGGCGTGATAGCAGAAAAAATAAAACTTATCTTTTTGCTCGTGTCCCGCTTCTGAAATATTATAAAATAACACTCCACGGATTGTTCACTTGTATATTTTACACTGGGTATTTACATTTACACACTCTGGCTGATAGACTAACTGTAAATTGACCACAAGAATATTTATCATAGCACAAACGGACATAGGTTCCCCGTACCAAATTGTCACAGTGAACGCTGGAAGACTGAGCTCCCGTCCCTCAAGACGGCCATTTATATTAGCTCACGATGACATCACAATGACAACTTGATGTGGGGCCGCCATATAAAATAAGACAAGATAAATAAAGTAAAATTCATCAGAATAAAGACCCCTCTCAATATAACGCACAAAAATGACTATTTTAAACAATATAAATACAAAAATCATGACAATATTGTACTGTACAGGATATACCATATATAAGGGTATATACACAGTCAGGTCATAAGTTCTGTCACACAATAAAAACTTTTGAATTTAGAACGCTGGCCACAAAAAAGTTTATTGAATTCGAATTTCGAATTTTTCATGAAAATAAAAATGTGTACTTTTTAGAATTTTCCTCATTTTTAAATATGGAGTGGACACTTAAAGAAGACCGTGTCGCAGTTATTGCGTTGCATCGTTGCGGTTACGCGCCAATTCAGATTTTCAACTTACTGAAAAATTTGAATATAACCAAAAGATTCCTTTATCGTACCATAAAACGATACAATGAAGACTCTAGTGTAGATGACAGGTCAAGAAGTGGTCGCCCTCGCTCTGTTAGGACTCCAGCAGTGATAAAAGCTGTGAAGGCGCGAATTCAAAGAAATCCCATACGTAAGCAGAAACTGTTGGCCCTTCAGATGGGGTTAAGCAGGACCACGGTGAAAAGGGTGTTAAATGAAGACTTAGGGCTTAGGGCATATCGAGGAAAAATAGGACATCGTTTGGACGCTCGTTTAATGGACCTGAGACTGAAGAGATGCCGCGCTTAGTTGAAGCGGTACGCGGGAAAAAAGCATCGGGAAATTCTTTTTTCGGATGTTAAAAAAATTTCACCGTGGAAGAGAGCTACAACAAACAAAATGATAAGGTGTACGCACACAGCAGTGAAGAAGCGAGCAACCGTATTCCGCGTGTCCAACGAGGTCATTTTCCATCCTCGCTCATGGTTTGGTTGGAAGTCTCTTATTGGGGCTTAACTGAGGTACATTTTTGTGAGAAAGGCGTAAAAACGAATGCAGTTGTGTATCAAAATACAGTCCTCAAGAACCTTGTGGAACCTGTTTCTCATACCATGTTTAATAACAGGCACTGGGTATTCCAACAAGATTCTGCGCCAGCTCATAGAGCGAAAAGCACAAAAGACTGGCTGGCGGCGCGTGAAATCGACTTCATCCGGCACGAAGACTGGCCCTCCTCCAGTCCAGATTTGAGTCCGTTAGATTACAAGATATGGCAACACTTGGAGGAAAAGGCCTGCTCAAAGCCTCATCCTGATTTGGAGTCACTCAAGGCATCCTTGATTAAGGCAGCCGCCGATATTGACATGGACCTCGTTCGTGCTGCGATAGACGACTGGCCGCGCAGAATAAAGGCCTGTATTCAAAATCGCGGGGGTCATTTTGAATAAAATTTATTACCATAAGAATCTATGTTTTATTAAGTTCATTTTGCTATATAAATGTTTACATAAATAATAAAAATATCTAAATTATTTCATATTGCACATGTGACAGAACTTATGACCTGACTATGTATATACATATATGCTCAAAAGGCGGTTGTTAAGGACTTCAATCTGAATATCCTTCTCTATTAAAACGATTTGATCAGAGCAACATTATTTTTCACTTTGCAGTACATTTTGGGCCGAGCGGTCAGCTGATTTGTATGGAGAAGCAAAAAAATAACGTTGCTCTGATCAAATCAGATTCATTGAGTAAGTTGTTCAAAATTATGTCCCAAACAACGCTTTTCGGCTTGGCACCCCGTATGAGTTACAGCCTGTAAACATAGTAATAGGTTTTTCTTGTAAAATAAATATGTCATATTAACAAACAATGAATTATTTTATTTATATAAGCCGGCATAGATACCACTGTCTATAAATTATAATGGACTGATGAAACACGCTGTCCTTGCCATGGCCCAACACTAGCTCGGCTAGCTAGTGTACCTGCGGTAGTGTGGGTGTGTTCGGACGATAGGTGCATGACATTGCACTGACCAATAAAAGCGGAAGGATTGATGTGTGAGTGGTGTAGATGTGTGCGTGTTCTTAATTTTAGGCGACACTGTTTCCGATATAAGCTTAGCGCCAAGGTCCTGTCGGCTGTTGCAGAGACGACGCTCGCTGCCCTCTACTCCAGCGAGGGCAGTGTGATGGAGCGGCACCACCTTTCACAAGCACTGAGTATCCTCACCAGTGAGGGCAGTGATGTCCTGGATGGACTATCGCGAAGGGACTACGACAGGGCTCTGATTTTACTGCGAGACTACATACTCGCAACGGACTTGACAAATTTTTATAAGTAAGTATTTTCAAATTAGTTCGGGAAATCGGGACAAAGCAATGAAATATTGCAACCTTATTTTCTTTGCTGCACTTAAATAATTGTAAGTAACCTTCAATCATAATTTCTGTTAAATTTCAACATTTAGGGCACTCAAAAGAAACGTACAGGTGTAATAAATAAATATCCTGCCGACTGCGCCAATTTATAGAAAAGTTTTGATGAAACTAAAGAAAGATTGTCTGACATACGTCAGTTTGTAAAAATGCTGCAAGCGTCATGGGAACCTTAGCCTCGGCAATGTCCCGGGGTGGTTTAATCGCGTAGTTGTTTCTTTTAGTGTTTCTATTTTATTTTTAATTCATATATTTTGTTTATTTATGGTAATAAAGGTTATTTATTTCAACAAGTTGTAAGTTCAGTTGAAAATAAATATTGATTGTGCATTGCTTATATAACTATAGTTCAAATATGTTATGGGCATAATGCACGGACAAATAAGCAAGTAAAACTCGTACATTTCAATAACTCTCCAAACGCCGACTTGTAATTATAACCGACAAAAAACCCGATCCAGTTCCACCAGAATCGTCATCCAACAACATCTCCATTGAAGAAATTAGTGGGATTGACTACTACCAAACATGGAAATTCATGATGAGGATGGTCCTCATTGACGTAGATCTGTGGGATGCAGTGACGGAAAAGCGAGGTGAGGGTGACAGGTCACAACAAAAGGCTTTTGAACGTATCTACCTATCAGTGCAAAACCCCGTATTAGGGCACGTGAGAAATGCCCTTACGGTTCACGAGGCATGGGAAAATTTAAGAACTGCATACGAAGACACCGGTTTATGACGTCCACTGAGTCTTCTACGAATTCTATTTGGACTGAAGCTCGAAACATTTCCAAACATGGAAAGCTACCTAACGAAGATATGCAATATCTCCAAGCAACTTGCTTCCTTGGATGATGACTTCGTGGCAGTAATCATGTTAAGCGGACTTACTTCTGACTATGACCCAATGATCATGGCTCTGGAACACTCAAATGTGAATCTGTCAAGTGCGGTGGTTAAGTCAAAATTCATACAAGAGTACATACGAAGAGATGCCAAAAACGATACAGCCTCAGCTTTGGCCATAAAGAAGCAATTTAAGTGCCATAGGTGTAAAGAATTCGGTTACCAAATCAGGGATTGCACAGAGAAAAGACCTTTAAAGAAGAACGAGACAGAGGATAGAGTGCTACTTACAGCATTGTCAGTCCCCGTCAAAAAAGACAATTGGTACATCGACTTACGGCCGATCCTAATAACCTATCTCTATCCGTGATCTGAAGATTACGGGTTACATTTGACAGTTTCTCTATGGGATTTATGTCAAATATGACACTAGCAGTCTCAAATCTGCAGATTATGGATAGAAGATAGGTTATTGGGATCGGCCATTAGGAGCTACCAGTCACATGTGTAATGAGAGGAGTGCTTACATCAAATTTTCGGGCGACTCAGCCCAACCACAAGTTACAGTCCGCTGGAAGTGCAACTTTCGAGTGGAATAAAGACAATAAGAGACGTATTTTATATTCCTGGCTTGTCTACAAACTTGTTGTCTGTATGTGCAATGGTCATGATAGGGTATGATGTGTATTTTGATAACAAACATTGTTACGTGTACGATGGAGTAAAGGTATCTGGTACCCTAAATCAGGGCGTTTACGAGTTGGATGTAACAGGAGCCACCCAATTGGCAGACACATGTCAGCTGCGGTGTAAGGAGAAGGGCAACAGTTAGGCGATTACTCAGAAGGACAGTACGGCAGCTATAATAGAGGTGGAAACCGGAACATCTAATGTAAATGTGTCCCTAACACGTGGCATCGCCGGCTCGGTCGTCTCAATTCAAGGAGTATGGAACTTCTGAAAATAGGTATGGTTGAGGGCATTCATTATGACGTTGGTACCTTCCGGCCGTGCATTTCTTGTACAGAAGGTAAACAATGTAGGTTACTGTTTCCCAAAAAGTCTTACACAAGAGCGACGGAAGTACTGGGTCTCGTACATACCGACTTATGTGGTCCCATGCCAGTACAGTCACTAAGCGGAGCCAGGTATTTCTTGCTATTCATAGATGATGCCAGTAGGAAAACGTTCGTGTATTTTTTTTAAACGAAGAATGAGGTTTTCGATAACTTCCGAGTATTCAAGGCCTTAGTAGAAAACCAAACAACTAAAAGATTAAAGATACTTAGAAGTGATAACGGCGGCGAATACATTAACACTATTTTCCAGAATTACTTGATAGCCAACGGGATCAGACATCAAACAACGGTGCCACACAACGGTGCGGATAGCACGTTCCGCGACACCATTCTGTTGTGGCGACTAAATTAGACCCAAAGGCGAAAAAGTTCATCTTTGTAGGCTACTGCAAGGAAACAAAAGGGTACCCACTGATTGACCCTATAAACTGAAGCAAATGTATAAAGGCAAGGAATGTAACATTTTTAGAAAAAGAGTTACACAAAGAAAACTTCTAAAACGTTGTGGTGTTGACGGATGGTATATCCCACGATTTGTCAACAATGAACCAACCAATGCACTGCCCAGATATTATCGAAATGAAAGCAGTAACGTACCCAATGAGAATACGATGAGTATGCTGCAATAGCACAAGAATCCATATACTGGACAAATGAAACAGGATCTGAAGATGACCCTAAAATTGTGTCAGAAGCGCTGAATGGACCTGATAACTTGAAATGGAAAGTCGCCATGGCAGATGAGTATCAGTCGTTCTTGGATAATAATTGCTGAACTTTGATGGATGCTCCAACGACCCAGAAGACTGTGAAGTGCAAATGGATCTTCAAGAAAAAATGCGGTCTCAACGGGGAAATCATAAGATACAATGCTCGCCTGGTAACCAAAGGTTTACACATAGATATGGTATTGATTATGAAGAAACGTTTTCTCCCGTCATTAGGTAATCAACGATACGCTTCCTCCATACGCATCCCACATCCTACGCCCTGGCTATAGAATTTTCTATGGACATCGACCATCTAGACGTTAAAACAGCGTTTTTAATGGAGACCTGGCAGAAACTGTCTATATGGAACAGCCCGAAGCGTTCCGCGAAAGAGGAGAGGAACACAAAGTCAAACAAAGCTTTATACAGGCTGAAACAAGCCTAAAAAGCTGGTATGATAAGATAAACAACGTGTTGATTGAGAAGCTACACTTTAAAAAAAAACGTCGGTACCATGTGACTACAAAAAGATGAACAATTGCGATGAAAACATTACAATAATAGCTCTAAGTATACGTTGATGCATGACATCATGTTGTTTACAACAAATGAAGCTAATAAAAAAGAAATCAAAACACGACTCATGAATGAGTTGTGATATTTAATAAGGATTTAGGGCCAGCCCAAAATATCCTTGGAATGAGAATCCATAAAATCGCCGACAAGATCATCATGGACCAGTCAAGTTACATCAAATAAGTCCTAGTAAAATTTAGCATGTCAGAATGTAAGCCAGCTCGAACTCCAATGGAAACTTAAATTGGTTTGGATTAAAATTGGTTAAAGCTGACACTAAAAATGTTCAACTGAAATACAGACAGTTGATTGGTTGTTTGATGTACATTGCTGTCTGCACTAGACCAGATATCGCTCATGCAGTAAGCTTACTAAGCCAGTTTAATGAGTGTTATTCTGAAACGCACTAGAAAACAAACAAGTGGTACGGCTATAACTGGTTACGTGGATGCAGACTGGGCATCACGCGAAATAGACCGCCGATCTTTTACTGGATGTGTGTACAAGATAGGTACTTCAACGATTTCCTGGGAAAGTAGGAAACAAAGAACTGTTGCCATGTCCAGCACCGAGGCGGAGTATATGGCTCTCTAAGACGCGTGTAAGGAGGCCTTATTTCTTCGGACTTTTTTATATGAACTTTTCGGAAAACAGCAAAAACTTAAAAAATACAATGATAATCAATCTGCGCAAAATTTATGTACTAACTAATTTATGTTTCATTCCAGAACGAAACATATCGATGTACGACATCACTTTATTCGCGATATCGTTAGTAAGGCTATCGTTGATGTTAACTACTTACTTATCAACTAATCAAATGACGGCTGATATAATGACGAAGCCACTAACAGCAGAAAAGCATCTTAAGTTTGTCAAGCATTAAGGATTAAAACCCAATTTAGCAGAGGGGAGGTAGAAACTATTTTAATTTAAGTTTTGATAAGAATGCTTCAATTGTTTTTTATTTGTTATTTTATGTTGCTTTCCTGCGTTGAGTCAATTTTGTGTTGACTGCTTATTTCATTGTCATCTTTCGTTTAAGGGTAGGTGATGAAACTAAAAAAAGATTGTCTGACATACCTCAGGTTGTAAACAAGTTGACAATTCAGTTGAAAATAAATATTGATTGTGTAACACGGTGTTTGCTTATGTAACTTTAGTTCTAATAAGTTTTACCTGACTGCTCATAATAGTTGTATCTGAGATTTTATCCAACCATATATGTACATATATGTATGTTGCTGTGCGGTCAGTCAGTCGTGTGCTCATACTCTATTAATTAATCTTAACTGTTACAGAAATCTGGATGACTACAAGATTATCGCCATGGACTTTCGCAAAGATGATCGAACGCACAGAACAGCGCTCATGTGCCTAATGATGAATGCGGCAGATCTTAGCGACCAACTGCATGAGTGGCATGCTGTCAAAAGGACTGCTGTCAGTTTATAACACTATACTTTTAATTCAATTCAAATGTTCATAACTGCTTACATACAGTAGATAATTACAAATATGTTTTTACGTCGTCGTGCAAAAGGCGAAGAACTCTCAGCGTACTCTTAAGAGGCACCCTAACCAGATTGTATGGCTATATGTTTGAATAATGTCAGCTATGTCCGCTTTTGCTCCCGCTTGGTGGCGCTGGCGTAGTTGGAGGCAAAGAGTTTCATTCATCTGAGGTTAAGATCAAAAATACGTCACGTGATCTTTCAAATAAACTTGACACTGGCAAAATTAATCTCAAATGAGGTTAGCTCGCCTTATATTTTAAAAAGTAAATAGAATTTGACCACGACGGACTCGTGGTCCCCCTGCGATGCAGAAGCGGCGTTAGGGTAGGGCGCGGTTGGGCGACCGCCCAGGGGCGCCGGATGAGAGGGGGCGCCGCAGGCGCCCCTTTTTATTCACTCGCTCAAACCGAATTACTCCCAGTTTCCCTAAGTTAAGGGAAAAAAAAATATATCGGCCACACTAGAATGGAGCACTGGGCTGAGTTCAGAAACATCGCCCGCTCACGCCCGCCGACGCACCAGTCCGTTCAGAAAGTCAGTGCGATCATAGATTTGTATGGGGAACTGTCATCGGGCGACATTCGCCCGACAATAATAACACTCATTGCGATGTTTCTGAACCCAGCCCTGGACGCAAAGTTCATTTTACCGAGAATCCCCGACCATAGAGAAACACATTATCTATCTCTTTCTAACATGCTTATTAAAAGAGTGGGCGCTATTTTTGACAAAGCGAAGCGAAACACACAACTTGCACTCAGCTTATTCTCATTTATAAACGAGTAAACGCACTTAAAACAGTTATTCCAAATATTTAAAAACAATAAAACGCAGTAGGTAAATCAGACGTTCCACTCTTGGTTCCGAGTCGGAGTAGGTACCGAGTGACATTAGTTTTACCTGGAAAGTTTAAATAACAGTGTACAATTACGTTTTTTGACGGATCATTTCATAAGGTAAGCACAAAACTTTTAACTATCTTACACTCTATTTTAACTTTTTCTCTCTCTGCTATTTATACATCGATCTCTAATGACATTTTGTTTGTATGTTTTAAACGTTTGGGGCGGTATAATCTCTGGAACATACTATATTGATGAAATTTTAATACGGAGATAAATAGATCCCGAGTAGGAAATACATAGATTACTTAACTACTTTTTAATGCGAGAAAAAGTCTCATTCCCATGGGAATGAGTGGGTGATCGTGATTTTTTCGTCCAGATGTGTCCCAACTTTTTTTCTCATAGTGGACTGAAAAGAGCTCTTGATTTTTCGTGGTAGGTAATGATTTAAAAAAATCAGAAAATAAGACAAAAAAGAAACGCTATTATAATGAAGTTTTGTTATGAGTACTTATTAAATGTATTTGAGAAATGATTTTAAATTCACAAACATTTCTTTTGTTGCAGATTTTATTAATTACTATCCAATTAGTATAAAATGTCTGAAAACGCTGATCTTATAAAAAAAAACTATCTGGGGCAAATTATAGAAAACGAAAAGCAAAAAAAGAAAAGGAATTAAAAAAAGCAAAAAAGTTTATGAATATAGATAAATATATTACAACAAAAAATCAAGACCTGAATGTGGCATCTACATCTGGAATACAAACGAATGCATCGTTAGTGGAGCCTCTGTCTGAAAAATCCGATCAGATAGCTGTTGAAGAGATTGTGGACGAAGTTTCCCAAAGTGGGGGAACAAGTGGTGCTATGATTACAGATGCTGCTCAGAATGACTCCATTGGTGATGTACAACAAATACAAATGCTAGATGAGTTTAGTACTGTTGTCCCGAATATAACGGATCCAGCCAATTGGCCACTCATTCGAAATAGCAAAATCATTGATCATATAATAACTAGTGGCCCAGTGCAAACTCACATTGATAATTATCCGAAGAATGATAAGAGCGACATTTCTCTAATTCGCATTTCATAAAAAAACTAGCAAACAATGAAACAATTCGGCGTCGATGGTTGGTATACTCCGTTTCTAAGGATCGAGTTTATTGTTTTTGTTGCCGGCTATTTGATATTAGTTCAACGTCGAGTTTAGTATCTGAAGGATATAACGTCTGGAAACACTTGTCTGAAATGTTAAAAAATCATGAGAATAGCATTTCACATAAGAAGTTTTACCTTTCATGGATTGATACTGAGCTACGATTAAAAACAGGAAAAACAATCGATTGCCAAGAGCAACATTTGATTAGAAAGGAAACCACAAGATGGAATAATGTTTTGTCTAGATTGATGCATATCACACTCTATTTAGCTGAAAACAATATGGCATTCAGAGGTTCTTCTGACAAACTATACAAGCCAAATAACGGAAAGTTCTTGGGATTAGTACAACTACTAGCCAAATTCGATCCAGTTATGCAGGAGCACTTGCGATTAGCTATGAAAGGTGATGTCTCAGATCACTACTGCGGAAAAGACATTCAAAATTAATTAATAGAGCTGATGGGTGAAAAAGTGAAGTCAGAAATCATATCACGCGCAAAGAAATCAAAATATTATTCTATTATAGCTGACTGTACTCCAGACATTAGTCATGTAGAACAACTTTCACTGACAATACGATTTGTTGATTTATCATCAGATGACAATAAAATATCAGTAAAAGAGCATTTCATAGAATTTATACCTGTAAATGAGTCGACTGGTGAAAAACTGACTGAAGTTATTATTGATGTTTTAAATAAACACGAACTGGAAGTGAACGACTGTAGGGGTCAGGGTTATGACAACGGAGCAAATATGAAAGGAAAAAATATTGGTGTTCAAAGGAGAATTCTGGACATAAACCGCTTAGCTGTGTATGTCCCTTGTGACTGTCATAGCTACAATCTCGTACTATGCGATGCCGCTAAGTCATCCGTAAAATCGGTCACTTTGTTTGGGGTACTTCAGAGGTTGTTCACATTGTTTTCAGCTTCTGTTCATCGATGGAAAATTCTAACCGATCGCTTGGGATTATATACTTTAAAAAAGCTTAGTGACACACGATGGGAAGCAAGAATAAGCAGTGTTAAAACAGTCCGTTATCAAATTAGTGCCATCCATGATGCATTGATTTATTTGGCAATTGAAACACAGCACACTGATGTCCAAATATCTCATGAAGCTACAACTCTAGCCGAACAATTAAAAGATTTCAGCTTCATTGTTTCATTGGTTGTTTGGTATGACATACTTTTTCAAATTAATGTCGTCAGTAAATCTCTACAATCAAAAGATATGGATCTCAGTAAATGCACAGAAATGTTAAAAAAATGCTGCACTTTCTTGGAAGAATATAGAAATACAGGCTTTAAAAGCGCCATTTTCACTGCGAAGGAATTGGCTGAAGAACTGAAAATTGAGCCTGTGTTTAGAGCCACAACAAGAATTCGATTTGTCAAGCGTCAAGCTGGTGAAACTGCCCGCGACGAGCCTATAATTTCTCCAGAAAAAAAATTTGAGATTGAATTTTTCAACGCTCTCTTGGACACTACATTAATTTCAGTTAATGAAAGATTCGAACAGTTAAATGAGTACTCGGAATCTTGGTCTTTTTTGTATAATATAAACCAGATTCCGGAAAAACCCGAACTTGTCAAACTGTGTGGTGATCTCCAATTGAAATTAACTGTAGACTCTAAATCAGATATAGATGGTTGCATGTTATGTGATGAACTCGTAAGCCTGAAATCTGTTTTGCCTAATCAAAATCTGGTTACCCCTGCTTATGTTTTAAATTTTATCAAAGATAACAACTTACAAGAACTGTATCCAAATGTATGGATAGCATTGCGAATATTATTGACTATACCTGTAACGGTTGCTAGTGGGGAGAGAAGTTTTTCTAAGCTTAAGCTGATTAAAACCTATCTGCGATCGACAATATGTCAATCTAGATTGACAAACTTGGCAACTTTGTCAATCGAAAATGAAATTGCTGAAAACATCGACTTTGATATTCTAATAAAAGAGTTCGCTGATAGAAAGGCTAGAAAAGTGAAATTTTGTTAGTTTTTAAAATAAATGGATAATTTTTATTAATATTTTTTTTTCTTATACCCATTGCCTTTAACGTATGGAATTGAAGTGCAGTTAGGGGGCGCCGTGAAAATCTCGCCCAGGGCGCTGGTAGTGCTAAAACCGGCCCTGCTGCGATGTTCCCCTTTTGCGCATTCACACTAGACCTTGGAAGGCGTTATGGAATATTACCGCCAGACTATTTAGTCCAGACTCAAGGTACCCCTAAAAACTTGCAGGTTGCAGACGTACATTACAACCCAAGTACATAAACGGATCATATACCGAATTTTTTTCTTTTTTCGTGACCGCAGACCGTGTAAAGAAAAATATAAAAAAAAAAACAGTTCCAGATGGGGTGGCAGTAACATTTATGATTTTGACAGGTGTTACTGTTTTTGACAGGTGTCACTATTTTTGACAACTGTCAAACTAAATACTGTCATATCAACATACATGAAACAACTGATCCTAGACCACTGGTGTGTATGGACATAAGACAGCTCTCGACGAGATCTTCATTTCGGATGACAGTTGTCAAACTAAATACTACTGTATCTCGGAAACTACTGATCCTAGACCACTGGTGTGTATGGAGATATGACAGCTTTCGACGAACTCTTCATTTCGGATGACAGCTATCAAACTAAATACTGCCATATCTCGGAAACTACTGATCATAGACCACTGGTGTGTATGGAGATATGACAGCTCTCAACGAGATCTTTATTACGGATGACAGCTGTCAAACTAAATAATGCCATATCTCGGAAACTACTGACCACTGGTATGTATGGAGATATGACAGCGGTCACTTTCCATTCCATGTTGGTAACTGGTTACGAAAATGGAGGAAAGGATAAACAAAACAGCGATAAAAAAAAACAATTAATATAAATACTTTTGAATATATTTATTTTAAAAAAAAATGAGAATAAAATATCTTGGACACTATTTACACACATTGATCTAGCCCCAAACTAGGATTCCCTGTAAGTTGGGTACTAGACAACGATACACATAGGTACTTATATAGTCAAACAAATATTTGCCCCCACCGGGAATCGAACCTGGGACCCTTGGCTTCGTAGGCAGGGTCACTGCCGACTCGGCCATTCGGGCCGTTAAGATATATATCATCTTGTTTCGAGAAAATGCCTTGCTGTGATTTCATTATGTATGAGTTGTATTTGTTAATCGAATATCAATTTTCCTTCTACCTCTTTGTCAGCCCCAATTTTCATTTAACCTGTCCACTCGCGTATGAACACCTAGTATAAACTTGCATTAAATTTTTATTTACCCACCGTCCACTCGCGCATGAACACCTAGTATGGACTTGGAATAATATTTATAAGTACTACTACCCACTATTATTTTTTATTACTGGCAATACTGACCGGAAATAGAGGATTAACGTAAGTACCTTTTCTCTGGTATCTCACACGTAATTGATCGACTGAGTAAATGAAAAAAAAAATCGGTAATGTGGCTGGCCGCCATGATTTCAGTTTTGTTTAGGTAAATAGATTTAAATGTCCATTGAGATATATTTGAATGCTTAATACGAAACACATTTAAATATATTTTTCTATTCATTCGTTTTAAAGATACTTTGAAAATAATTCAGATATCGAGGATGTAGGCAGAGGTACATTATTACCTTTGCCTATCATTAAAAAAATACTAGCTTTCAATGTCACCTTACATCTAACTTGTTTCTTATTTAGCATAACAGTGCGTTCTATTTGTTTGATCTTTCACCCACACCGCATAAAACTAACAGAAGAACAGCAATATATAAAGTTCTACGCCTGCAAAAGAGATAGCATGTAAGGTGGGCTCATGGCGGGCGTCAACTGAGACGTTCAAACCGAACGCAGCCTTTTTTTTTTAACTTTCTGGGACAGGCAAAGACAAAGCCCTGACAATGACATTTTTTAAGTTCTGGCAAAGGTAACATAGTCCATAATGCCAACATCAACTTTTTCCAAAAACTCAAGATTTAAAAATTTATTTAAATATGAAAAATCTAAATTTTGGAAAATGAAAATCCCTTAAGCTCTCGAACAACTTTCGAATTAGCTATTAAAATTAGGGGGTTAATAATTTGAAATGTTGTCAATTTGGCTTTTTAAAGCCATTTTAATTTTTTATGGCTATTGAGAGGGTTTAAGACCTATTGGGCCTTACCACAAAAAAGTAAACTCCTGTTCAACACTTGTTTAAAAAAAATGTATAGGATTTGACGATTATTTTTAGGTTGAAGCATGTGTAACATTTTTTGTAGTAACACGGATTTTTTTTAGTTCCTTTAACAATTTCGCAATGGTAATATAGTTTTTGTTGACGGCCTTATTTATTACCGAATGTCAATTTTTCATTTTGTTATTTGTGCTGTCTTTCATTAGTCACACACCACTCCTTAATGTTATCATTATTTCTTATTTATGTTTTTCTTATGTATTTCATAAATAATTTTAATTATTCATAAACTTTATTTTTAAAACGCTTCTCTATATAATTCAGGGATCTTTTCCAACGGTAGAAGCGGCAAAACAACACAAAGACAACAACGACGACGAGACGATAACCTATGCGATGGTAAAGTTTTGCTTTAATTCCGAGTTATTTAGAATTTCTCCAAATGCAGTTGTTGTAATGGTAATTACTAATTACACTTACTTGTAATTACGTATGGAAAAATATCTTTTAAAGCAGCAGATGTTGCTAATTCGAAATCCATATGCATTTTAGCTGGTTTCCATTCTTTAAATTTAGTATTTAAAATTTCAAATATAGCATGACATAAATCAATCAAATCAAACTGTTTTTTCTCGCTCATTAAAGCTCGAAATGACATGTCTCAGATGTGCTTCCAATAGCTGCGTGAATAGATAATAGCTGATAGAATGGACGAGGCGTACTTTTGAAAGTTGAGTCTACAAAATATTCCTTTATATTCGGTAGTAAACACAATGATTTTTATTAGCAAAATTTTATAATCCTGGTTACTCCATAAATTTAGCCAGCCAAAATCATTGTCCGAAATTGTACTGGTACTTCAATGTCGCATAAACATTTAAAAAAAAAATGTTGACCTCCATTGCATTCTTTCCCCTTTTGTACAAACACTTGACATTTTCAAATTTGGGTATTTCCGTTCCTCGTTTTTCTCTTTTTCAATAAATGACGTCGTTGTTTCTTTTTCATGTTATCCATATTTATTGCGAGCGAATTTTTTGCATATTAGCAACACATTTTGTTTCTGGTAGTGTTTTGTGTTCGACCATCCGCACAATTTCGTCTTCCTGTATGAAAATTATTAGTACGTATTCATTAACCAACAGCTGTTTCAAGGTGGAGAAAACAAATTCTAAGCTTTACTTTCAGTCGGCTATGGTATTGTCTTCTAGTTTAATATTGGCATATAATAAAATTAAATAGCCAGATACAGTTTATTCACAAGCCAAACCTCATTTGTGGTCAAAAATACTAACAGCGCGTTCAAAGTGAAGAAACTAAATTAAAAAATTTACATTAATAATATATATATATATCCAATATATATATATATACAGGGTGTTTTGGGGAAGAGTGTAGGTATTTTGCAGATGGACAGGGTCGGTCCTTACGATCATTTTATAGTATGGGAACCATGGTCCGATATCCTTTAGTTTTAAGTTATGGGTTAAAAACTGATTTTACCAAATCTTTACACTTTTTGGGCTACCAAGCTAAAAAATAAACACAGCTTCAGATTAAATACAGTTTTTTTTTATTTATCAAATTAAACACATAACACAAGATTAATTAAAAGTCTCAAAACTATCCCGATATCAAAAACAATCAAATTGTGGTCAAAAGAAAAAAAAAAAAAAAACTATCTTAGTGACTTTTATCATTTCAATGTTTATTTTAAAAAAAATGTGTTAGTGAAAAATTATTAAAATTTCTAAAAAAAAATCTTATCTTTTCTCCTTTCTATTGATGTATCAAATAACAAGCTACGCCTCAAATTCACGGAGATATGAGACTTTACATGCAGGGATTCCTCAAACCGGAGTCGCCTCAGGTAACAAAGTTGCAATAATAGCAAAATACCTGTTAGATATTATTATTGCAACGGTACTCAGAAATAGAAAGGTAACTAACATTTAATTTTCACAAATAATAATAATAATAATAATAATAATACCTTGGACACTATTTACACACATTGATCTAGCCCCAAACTAGGATTCCCCGTATCTTGGGTTCTAGACAACGATACACGTACTTATATAGATAAATATAATACTTAGATAGATAAACAACCATGACTAGGGTACAAATATCCGTTCTCATCAAACAAATATTTGCCCCCACCGGGACTCGAACCCGGAACCCTTGGCTTTGTAGACAGGGTCAATGCCGCACAGATATCAGTCACATCTTGTAATTAAAGGTGTTCAAAATGGCTTCCGGCATTTTGAAGACAAGCTCGCGCACGTCGCTGACTTCTGTAGTTGTTACGCCTAATGTCATCTCCGCTCTTATTACTTCGGTTCCTTCATTGATCTTAGTCACCAATTGCTCTCGACTCATTATTTCTACGTCGTACACCAACTCTTTGAGTCTTCCCCACACATAAAAGTCGAGGGGTGTTAGGTCGGGAGATCTGGCTGGCCATAAGATTGGCCCATTTCGGCCAATCCAGCTATTTTCATATTCAACGTCCAGATATTCTTTTACAGTCGTCGAGTAGTGCGCCGGGCATCCATCATGCTGGAACATCATTTCTGATAGGAGATGCAGAGGAACATCGTCTAGTAAATCCGGCAAGACATTTTGTAGGAAATTTAGGTACGCTTCGCCATTCAGTGTGTCGGGCAGGATGTGGGGCCCAATCAAAATTTCTCCGATTACACCGGCCGGCCCACAGGTTGACGCTGAATCGCCTTTGCGACGACACTTGCTTTTTTACTTTCGGGTTTGCACCCTTTAGCTCCCAGTGATGCTTTCTCCATTTCTATCAAATTTTGATTCGTCGGTCCATAGTATTCTTCTTAGAAAATCTCTGTTCTCTGCATCTTGACTGATGAGGTAACGGCAGAATGTCATGCGTCGGGCAGGATCACCTTCATCCAAACCTTGCACAGGAGTGTAATGGAAGGGATATCTCCTATCTCCTTGGACTACAGACCATACTTTGTAGGTGGATAGTCTTAAACCATGACTGTCCCGCAGTTGCTTTATCACTTTGCGCACGCTTGTTGTGGGATCAGACAGGAAAGCTTGGAGTATTAGCTCATCGACTTCCACAGGGTGTTGGTGCGTAGACACTCGGGGTTCCCGTAAGTTCAAATTTCCAGTTTCGCCGAGTCTTCTAAAAGTATTCCTAAATACCTGCGCGTTCGGAATTCGCCTTGTAGGGAAGCGTTCTCGGTACAGCTCTCGGGCTCTGGTAGCGTTACCGTCAGCAAGTCCGTACACAAAAACAACATCAGCGTATTCACGAAAAGTAAAGACAGGCATTTTAGTGAAATGTTTTATAAACACAGTCGTTAACAATACTGTAAGGTACTGAGAACTCAACGTGAAGGAGATCAACACTTGAAGTGGAACTACAACTTAACACGGAGAAATACAGTAAGTAGATGAAATCATGTGCACCGAATGAACAGTCAAAACGTACTAACTAACAAAGCAAACATTCCTTTAACCGAGATGCAGCCCCTTTTTTGTCTACCTGAGGCGAATCCGGTTTGAGGTATCCCTGCATGTAAAGTCTCATATCTCCGTGAATTTGAGTCGTAGCTTGTTATTTGATACATCGATAGAAAGGGGAAAAGATAAGCATTTTTTTTAGAAATTTTAATAATTTTTCACCAACACATTTTTTTAAAAATAAACATTGAAATGATAAAAGTCACTAAGATTGTTTTTTGTTTTTTTTTTCTTTTGACCACAATTTGATTGTTTTTGATATCGGGATAGTTTTGAGACTTTTAATTAATCGTGTGTTATGTGTTAAATATGATAAATAATAAAAAAACTGTATTCAATCTGAAACTGTGTTTATTTTTTAGCTTGGTAGCCCAAAAAGTGTAAAGATTTGATAAAATCAGTTTTTAACCCATAACTTAAAAACTAAAGGATATCGGACCATGGTTCCCATACTATAAAATGATCGTAAGGAACGACCCTGTCCATCTGCAAAATACCTACACTCTTCCCCAAAACACCTGTATATATATTTGGACTGTATAAATATTATACTTAGATAAGTAAACAACCTTGACTAGGGTACAAACATCCGTTCTCATCAAACAAATATTTGCCCCCACCAGGACTCGAACCCGCGACCCTTGGCTTCGTAAGCAGGGTCACTGCCGACTCGGCCATTCGAATTTCATTCAGTCAGCTATGGTTGTATCCTTTACATAAAAAATAACCTGCTCGAACCACGAACCACGACTCCGGAGGCCTCGTATCATCCCCTTCGGCCATTTTCGTAACCAGACTTTTGTAACCAGTTACGGGCATGGTTTTTTTCTACATTCGTAACACAGTTACGAAAAAGGAATATTTTTTCCACTTTCCTAACGGAATAATACATTTTCATAACCAAAGAAGAAAAAACTTAGAAAAAAGTATTTAATATTCCCAGATGTTGTGGCTGAGGCACAACTTCACATAGCTTTTATAATCTTGACAAGTGTCAAAACTTTTGAGATGTCACTGTTTATGACAGGTGTGAAAGTAAACACTGTCATATGTCTGTCTGGCATAGTTATCTTTTTTAATTTGACAGCTATCATCCGAAATGAAGATGTCGTCGAGAGCTGTCATATGTCCATATCCATCAGTAGTTTCCGAGCTATGACAGTATTTAGTATGACAGCTGCCAAAAATCGTGACAGCTGTCAAGATCATGATACGTTGGGGGCAAAAATAGAGACACCTGTGATTATAGGTCAAATTGTTTAATCCCCTTTGTTGAAGTCGTTATCCATTATTCTGGCGGCAGGCCAGACTGATGGAATTGACAAATGAAGAAGAAAACCTAAACATGCTCAGACACGTTGCTTAACTTTAAAGACCCTATTTATTAAAGAATATTTTTTTTAAGCCTTGTTGCAAAATCTTCATTAAATGTGTAGATTACTTTCTCTGATCTCATGAAACTCTGTAGACTAGTTAGTACCTTTATTTAAAAGCGGCGATAGGGGTGACCCCACAATTTTCAGACCAGTCTCGATTCTACCCGTATTGAGTAAAATATTTGAGAAGATTATATTGGGTCAGTTGCTGGCGCACTTCAATGCGCATCAATTTCTCTATAGCCAGAAGTTTGGATTTACAAAAGGGCGGTTGACAACAGATACTGGAGTCATGTTAGTTAAACATGTTTTTAACAATGCTTTTAAAGCTAAAACGCTACGGCATAAAAGGCAATAGCTCTATGAAGGGAGGGTTCAAAAAGCTGACATTAATAGGACAAAATCGTCGGGTTCTCAAGTGAAGATGGGAGTCTCACAGGGATCTATTCTGCGTCCATTATTTTTCCTCGTGTATGTAAATAATTTGCCATTCATGGTACAAAACATGTCAGAGATAGTATTATTTGCAGATGATACGTCACTAATTTTTTAAATTAGGAAACAGGAAAATGATTTACAGGAAACAAATAATGCTCTCCTGCGAGTACTAGACTTGTTTACTGCCAATAACTTGCTTCTTAATTCAAAAAAGATAAAGTGCATAAAATTTACTTTCCCTAATGTAAGGTAAGTTGAGAGTAACATTGTACCGGGGAAAGACAAACTAAAATTAGTAAATGAAAATGTATTTCTCGGCATCACTATTGATGGCAAACTACAGTGGGTCCATATTGTAAAATTAGCACATAGACTTAGCTCTGCAGCATATGCAGTTAAAAGAATCAGAGAATTGACTGACGTTGCAACCGCTAGGAGTATATTTTAGTTATTTCCATAGCATTATGTCCTACGGCATACTACCTACTAAGGGGACGGGCTGATGACATTGAGACCTCCTTCATTTTGCAGAAGAGAGCGATCCGATTTATTTATAAGAGCTGTGTAATAGAGTATTTGAGAGATTTCTGCAAAGAAACCAACATCCTAACAGTTGCAAGTCAATATATCTATGAAAACATAATGTATGTGAGGAAAAATATCAGTAGCTTTAAAACCATTGATAGCCGCCACAATGTGCAAACTAGAAATAAACATAAACTTTCTTTTCCAATTTTCAAACTCACAAAAGTTAGTAGTTCTTTTATGGGACTCTGTCAGCGATCATATATACAGCGGGTATATATGATCGCTGGACACTGTATACGCTTCTATAATAAAATTCCGGAAGAAATACAAAACTTTACTGAAGCTCGATTCAAAAAATGTATAAAGCAAATTTTGTGCACAAAGTTAATGACCTAACCACCTACTACAAAATTAATGACTTTTTACAAGACACCGACATCTGGCATTAAACCATTTCATTGCATATTATGTAATAATAATTAGGCACCTACTTAATGTAATATTATGCTTGCTTGATTATGTTATGACGTTCACTAAGTCTCAATGTTTGTGCTATTATGAATAACAATCTTTGAACTCAACTGATCTGAGCAACACGTCCAATTCATTGATTTATTTTTGTAGACTTTATGCCGGTAATACTGATGTCCTCCATTAATAACACCAAATAATAAAATCATTTTTTCACTGAAGGCCCGTGACTTTTTTCTCCATAATTTTAAGTAATTTATTACGTTATTGCTCAACCACCAATTTTTTCAGTAATATTGGCAGATGACAATTACAAACATGAAATACAGAATGAGGTTTCAATCTTTCCAAGTGGCCAGTAAGTAGCCATATGCACAGATAAGTACGTAAACTATTTAGACAATAACATACCATAACGCCTTCCAAGGTCAAGAGTGAATCGGGGGGGTCAACAAGCGAATGCGAATTCTCGTGGTCCCCCCAGGGGAAACACCCCCTGCGTCATAACAAATCATATCATCGTTCAAATACGATCGCAGATCGCGGCTCATCGCATGGTTGTGGTGGCGCAATTGGTTTGATATATCGCAGGGGGAACACAAGTCTGTCGCGAATTTGACAACTTTGACTTATATACAGCCTCCACCAACTACACCAGCGCCATCTGCAATGAGCTTTGAGATTAGGTGAAACTGAGATCGTTGTTCAAGTGATGTGATTCAGAGGATATGTCAACAAAAAATGTCTCCCTTATTTCATTTATTCTATCTAAATTACTTGGCTGTATCTATCATTATCTGTGGTCTATAACGTTGATTCGACATAAGACCCGTTCATGACTCACTTTTTTCTTTCGCTTACTTTCCCGTGCTCCGCAGTCCGAAGTGCTGACTGAGTTCTTCAAGCAAGGCGACGACGAGAAGATTCGCGGCGACCTGCCAGGGTCTTTCATGGACCGCGACAAATGCTTCATCCCGGAGCTCGAGATACAGTTTATTAAGAACATGTGCATTCCTCTGTTTGAGTGAGTTTACTATCACATACCTTTGTGGAAGTGGGCGTTTTGCGAAGTGGATGCTTCGCGTTTTGGACTCAACGCAAAATATGGCGTGCTTTCGTTCAGTAGACCATATGCGCCGAAACGCTTAGCTAAGAATCAAAGTCCAGAGTAAGCTATATCGCGCCGCTGCGAGAAAACTTATGTTAATACCAAAGTTGTCATTGTCACAGAACCGGATGCTGATGCATTATATTTATAAATTAATTATTAATTTCACCAGGTTGATCGGGAAAATCTTACCAAGTGTAAAGTCCTGTGTGGCTATTTTGGAAGAACACGTGGAGAAATGGAAGGCCGCTATACCGATATTTGCTGAGGTTAGATTTCACACTATATGTGCATAATGTATCTCTCAATCTTAAAAACCATATAGGATAGGTTATTATACCTGACGTTACCTGGCTTTAAGCCTAATATTGAGTGTAGCATACTTGACTTCCTTTCCGGTGCGACGAAATTAGCCCCAAATAGCTCACTTCCTGTTTAAAACTCCTAAAATACATGTCATATACGTTTTGAACCTCAGCAACATTGCGCGCGTAGTTTCAGAAATGGCGGAAATTGTAGCCAGCGTTATTGTGCGCGCTCAATTTTCAGGTCATTGGCGTTTTGGATTTCTTTCCGTGCGCACGCGTTTAACAAATTTGAAAATATTCCAAGTTACTTTTCGAAATATCCTTGGAATTTTGTTAAGGTTATAGTGTTAATTGTTCAGTGTAACAGCAAAAAATAATCCGTTTAATAAAAACCGCGGTAGATAGCCCCGCGTAGTGAATCATCGAGGAGTGATCGCTACAGCAGTTCCACTTCCACGTCTCCGGAGAGGAGCAGCCGGAAGAGAAGACTTCGGCAATGCATGATCGTATGCTAAACAGATCGAGTGATGCAATGTTTAGTAACTCACACAATCTCGCAATAAGATATGTTTAATTCTGACATTGAATTTGTTAGGAATATCACTCCCTTTGATATAGGAGTGATATTTATAAGTAGCTATTTGTAACTACCCTCGAAAGTACAAACATTGCATTCATCCGAATCTCACGCCGAGAAAATCATAAGTAAATCCAATCCAATCAGATTAGGTATTTGCCGTTCGCATGAGATACAAACTTTTATTGTTCTGTACTGGAGTTCAATGAACTCGAGTGCGCCAAGTCCTTAGATGGCAATCATACTTGGCGGGAACGTAGTGACCGCCCATGGTAGTACCACATGGTTTGATCAAGCAGAAGGAGGCGCAAAAAGGGATATTTTCGACGGTCATGTCTTGGCTTGTTGAGCACCAAGCAGATTCCGGCTACAGGGATTAGGTATGTAATACAATCAACGAGATGTCTTCCGAGGGGAAATATAATAAAATCGATTCTTATCAATTGCGAAATATTGATGTTGGACGAGTGGATCTCTACTCAATCTATACTCAATGCATTCACGACCATCGCGTAATCGTAACCTCGTGCAAGATTTTGCCCTCGGTGGACATTCCATAACTAATCCCGGTTTTACAGATATTATGTCCGAGGAAGGAGAAACCTGGAGATTTTTCGTGAGTTTGACCTCCAGAGCAAGGCAAACAGATGAGGCAAGCCCTTGTGCAAAGGGCTCCCCGCAACTATTAGCCCGCGCCCGCGCGCAGCGGTGTCGCGCCCCAGCCGCCCGGAGCCCGGCTAGCGCTCCGGGCCGCCAGCCTGCGCAAGGCTGGCGCGCGCGCGGAGGGGAAGCAGGAGGCAAACGACGACACGGCGACTGCGTGCATTTTTGTGAGTTCGACCTCCAGAGCAAGGCGAGTAGAGAAGGTGAGCCCTTGCGCTGCTGGCTGCCCGCTACACTTAGCCCGCGCCCGCGCGCAGCGGTGACGCGCCCCCGCCGCCCGGAGCCGGCATACGGCGAGCGCTCCGTGCCGCCAGCCTGCGCAAGGCTGGTGCGTGCGCGGAGGGGAGGCAGGAGGCGAACGACGACGCGGCGACTACGAGCCGCAGCCAAATGTAGGTGCCGCAGCCCAGTCTGAGCGCCATGAGTACACCAATCAGCGCGGCTTGGCTACAGAGAAATTGAAATTCCCTCGTGAAGTGACCTGTTGATCAATCTTCGATGGTAATATACCGCTGATACAGTTTCTGCAACTTAGTCCACCTGCAAGGTTTAAAGCGACATTGACATGCAGTTACGTCAGCCGTTAGCGGTTATGCCGGTAGTACCTGCGCGTAAGGGGACATCGCTACTAAACGCTCGTGTGAGTATGAAATGACTCTATGCGAGACGGTTCAATTAAACATCTTGCACAAAGATGTAGATATCTGATGGCTGGTTGTCGTGCATTTCTAGTATCCCGGCGAAACTTGAGATCTAACTCAGTCTCTGCAACGTTTCCATCTGTGCAAGGTTCAAAGCGACATTTTCATACAGAAACATCGCCTGATGTTGGTAGAACGAGGCGGACAGAGTGGAGGCGAACAATTTTCTTACAGTTTTATTGTAACGTTTTACTCATTTACGTGATATCTTAACCCTTTTTAAACCAGTGACGAAGAAATATAAAATCAACACTATTTTATATTCCATTTATACTAATTACTTTATGTAACTTTCTTCGCTTCGAAATCAATAATTTCCATTTTAGCGCTGCTGCTTTTAATGGATTAAAAGGGAGTTCTAAACATTAGGTATGTGGCTGGAGGACTGGCTATCTATATAATGCAATACTCAAATTGTGGTGTTGGACTTACCTTTAATATGTTAAACCATATTTTTAAAGAATGAGTACCTACCTAGTTGATTTCCTCCAACCCCTAATATAACAACGCGTTACAATCTAACAACAGAGCCGTCGTTTTTCAACCCGACTACTTTCATCAATCCGGCAGGATATGGTCGGCAATATGCCTACTTCACTGCTTCAGATAGTTATCATTGTAGCAGTCACCTTTCAGATTCACTATCCAAAGATATAGTCTGCTAATATTATTCAGACAGTTATCCACCAGGATATTGTCGGAGCCATATAGAGAAGAGAGAGCCATATACTTCTCACAAATGACCTACGTCATTTGTGAGAAGTAATGTAGATAGCTTCTCTATATGTAATGTCACTGGACCGCGCAGGTCCTCATAATTCACTAGGTAAGTGGCTGTAAGAATTCACTTTTCAGTATATTAGCCAAAAGGAGCTGATGACAGTCCTCGAGTCTCTCAGGACATTAGTATAAATTTGAGATTATAATAATAATAATAATAATAATCGTTTATTGCAGGCATAAAAGCCCATAGAATAAATTACACATTATGTCAACAATAAAATAAAATTAAAATTCAAATAAATCATTACAAAATAAAAATGTCAAAAAATTTAAAAATAAAAACACACACACAGCAGGGGAAGAAGGACGAGTGCCTAGGCTACCCACTAACGTGTAGCCTCACCCAGTGAGCCAGCAGCGGCGAGTCCCACCGTCCAGCCAACGTGCGAAGAATGGAGTTGGAGAATTATATATCGTGATTATTTTTTTTCACATCTCCGCTATTTATTGGTTGTTTCTCAATAGTGGCTTTACTGCGACATATCCCAAGCGAACAACAAAGGCAGCTTTAACCAAGTCGACGAAATCGAGGTAATCTAACCATAATGTGTCTTGGATGTGGCCGGTGCGGCATTCAGCCCACAAGCAGTTCCTTAATATTTCTACAGCTGTTCCGTACAGTACCTACATAGTAAAGGAATAATAATTATAAAGTGAGTAGCAATGGAGTATTGAATATCGGACTGAGCATGATATATATTAGCATATTGAGCGTGGGCGCCATTGTGCCTCTGCCGCCCCGTATGGGAAAAGGCGTGACGCTATGTTATGTTAGGACACCAACCTGGTATTTCTACCAGTGAACTGTTTTTCAAAACTTTTATCCATTACACATTATTATTTTAATGAATGTTATGACCACGCCGGATTATCCCAGTGAAGTACAGATGTAGTAAATAATCCTTTCCTATCGGCAAAACTCGGAACAACGATAACACCCGAATGGTGCCGATGTGTCTATGAATTACTGTATTATTAAATTACGTGTAGGTATCAAATAAATCGCATACTTTATTTATCAATGTCAAATGTCAAATTGCCCGTTTGACGTATATTACACTGAGATGTTAAAACCACCACGATTCTATCATATAAATAATTCGTTAGGTAAACAAAAATATAACTAGTTACTGAGGACGTTTTATTTCAACAAAACGCACTGATAAAAACCAAATTCCAGTTGGGATGATCTAATGATTCTATAAGGATTGGAACCCCAAAAGTCTAACTATAAGTCAAAACTACAGTAGGATTTTGCAGACCTTTTTTATAACAATAAATTTTTGTAATTAATTAAAAATACTATGACATAACAAAAAAGACACCTCAACATAAAACAAAACAAACCAGCAGAGAAATTAATATATATAAATATGATTTTCTGATTGGATGAACGACTTCGATTATGACAGCGGGATAAGAGGAGGAGGAGCGGGGTGGACAGTGTGATGCGAAACAATACTTCCAACTTCCATATCACAGTCAGAATCAGAACTATTTTCTGGTGTATCATCGTCAGAGTTTTCATGAACGGTGATTACAAAACTAGCCATATAATTTTCCAACTCAGGTTCGTGTTTTCGGTACTCGTTTTCGCATTTGATGGCGTGGTCACATACTTTGGCCCAAACATCGGAACCAATCATATTAACCTTTTCCTGTACCAATTGTTTCACAGTAGTCATATTCATACTGATGTTTCTTTTGGATACGTATCCCTTTATTTGAGACCATATGTTTTCAATCGGATTAAAATCAGGATGATATGGTGGCAATCTTAGTACGCTGTGTCCACATTCGTTCATAAGTTTATCTATAGAGTATTCTACAAAGTCTTGTTTGTTTGTTTGGAAATAATTTCATATATTTCAAGTTTTGTTAATGACGGATCAATCGGAACGTTGTTTGGATAGCCAATCAATCATGTCTTGCTTCCTGGTATTTGAATTAGGAGGTTTTTCTACGTACTTATTATGATATGCAGCATTATCTACTACTAGTACCGAATGTGGAGCTAAGTTTGGAATGAGTTGATTACGAAGCCATTTTTCATAGTTTTCATTGTTCATCGCGTTGTGATAGTCACCTGTTTTATCAGTAGACTGATACATTAACAATGCCCCAGGTATAAACCCCTTTCTACTACCAGCGTGCACTATTATAAGACGTTGTCCTTTAGAAATTACATAACTGTTTCACTCCGTTTTCTGACGAGTCAGCCCAGCTTTTACCTGCCAAATGTGAGGTATGGATGTATGTTTCATCCATATAAACAATCTCTCTCCCTTGCAATCTGTACTTTTTTATCGCGGCTAAAAACTTTACTCTTTTTAAACGAACATCATCTTTCTCGATAAGTAATTTTCTGTTGTTTTCAACTTTTTTATACCGAAATCCCATTTTTCTAAGAATTTTTCTTAGCGTAAAGTCACATCCCTTAAAATTTATGGCTTCGTATAACTTGGACTACAGGGCTTTAATTGTAGGTACTTGTTTGTATATCAAATGGAAATTATACACTAATCGGCGTATAACGTTGTAGTCAAAATCGTCAAGACCTAGACAAAATAATTTATTTGGTCTACCCAACTTTACCGACTTCGGACTATTGGAGGTGGATTGATTTATGTATTCTTTTTGCAATATTTTATTTACTGTTCGTTGAGAAATTCCACTGGCCTCCGAAACTCGTTTTTGGACTTTACAAAAGTAAGCAGTATAGTTGGTATGTTTGAATTTATCATTTTCAGTTAAGAAATATAAATAAATATTGAAAATAACTTCGCAGGCTTGCCGATCTAAACGTTTCCCTTTTCTTAGTGCTTTCGGCATGTCTGTTATAAATTGTTAATGTGGATCGAATAAAATCAATGTTTATTATTTACAAAAATGACAGACAAGAGTGAAATGTAAAGTCAAAAAAAAAATATAGGTGGCCTGCATTAATACACGAGTCCATGAAGTTTATCACAAAATCTAACATAAATATCAACAAAATATTTCTGTGGTATTAACTACTCTATATAGATACTTCCTCTTGCAATGCGACCGTTCCCTACGTTGTCTCGATGGGTACTGAGTGCGATGAAGTAGTAAGACAAAAACGAACATTTCCGAGAAAATACGAAAGGAAAGGATTATTCACTACATCTTTATGTACTTTTATGGTTCAGTCCTAGGTAACATGGTTTCACATAATGTTGTCTACACATCTGCGGGTAATAATGAAAACCGCGTTCAGATACTTGTATTAGGTATCTGATCAATGATAATTGAATACGATAGATACTAAACTTCTTTATCACTGTAGGCATTTACAAATATGCTTATTACACGTAAACTTGTCTTTTTCTCTATGCTTGCCCACTGTAGAAGCATCTTCAGTTTAGTCAGATAGCCACACTAGCTCCTGTAATAGAATCAGCCACATCTAGCTATTCTTCTCAGAAGTGATACGAAAAGGTATTTAGATTAATTGAGTAACTTTATTATTAAAGTCAGATTACAGACTTGTTCGCCAGTCTTTTGCAAATACCAATCATATGTGGAAGTACATAATCAGTGGTAATGCATCCAGGAGGCGAACTCCCAATTCAAAATACAGCAATTGTAATTTGATTATACCTACTAATAATCACTAATTTCATCAATGTTTTGTGTTTAAATCAGATTGGCCCTGTCTGTGCCAGGTACAAATTATAATAACTCATTTTCACATGTATTGGATTCGGCACGCCTACGTCTCTAGCTCCGAGTTTCGTAGGTCAGGTGACCGACCTGATATCCTGACCTCACAACTGCAGTCTTGGTAGTCGTCGAGGTGAATGGCGAGCTAGCAGCCAACCACCGAGCACCAATCTCGGTGAACTTGTACTTAAGTGCTGACTGAAGGGAAAACCTACTGTAAAGCTTTGCATATTCTTAGATTCATATAGATCAGATGAGTCTTAATACCCAGAAACTAACTAACCAAGTCTAACCTAGCCAGCCCAAAACTCGGCTGGCCTCAAAAGATGACTTCATCAGACCTTTCTTAAGTCTGTGTTTGTTTCTATCTATTTACCTTATTTTTGAGTTGCATTTGCGCAGCTTATCTTTTCATCACGTACACGATGATGCATACACATTCAGTATCATAATTTATATAAGGTTTCCATAAATGAACTCCTAGTCATATCACATTGGCGTTTTTAACAAAGCAGTCGATACCAAACACTACTCAATATTAGGCTTAAATCCAGGTAACGTCAGGTATAATATAGCAATTTTACCTGAAAATAAAATTGTTATTATACATACTTACTTGGCTTTAAGCCTAGGTAAATCACTGCCTGCTGTGCACATTACTGTGCATTGCATGATCGTGACACATTCTTAGACACGATAAGCTCTTTAATGAGTTGCCAATGACCTGAAAATTGAGCGCGCAGAATAACGCTGGCGCACAATTCTGAAACTTTACGCGCGCAATGTTGCTGAGGTTCAAAACGGATATGACACGTATTTTAGGAGTTTTAAACAGGAAGTGAGCTATTTGGGGCTAATTTCGTCGCACCGGAAAGGAAGTCAAGTATGCTACTCTCAATATTAGGCTTAAAGCCAGGTAAGTATGTATAATAACAATTTTATTTTCAGGTAAAATTGCTATATTCTGCGTATTAGTTCGTTACCTATATGATTATGCGTATCGGTCGGTCTGCGTTCCGTTATTTTTTGCTACAATGACCGCTCAGTGACAATGACGTTACGATGACAGACACGACGGTCAACTTTGGTTATGCTTTAAATGACGTTTTTGTAATCCCTTTCCCTTTGGGTTATAACAAATTTTTACGATTAGCAATAATTTCTACCATTAGTAACTAACAAAATAATCCTTAAACGCCAAATTATTTCGCCGTCGCGTCATTGTCACTGTGCTAGCAGGATCGGGCCCCTGCATTGTGATATGATACCGTCTCCACTTTGTCTTGACACCGCAGGTCCCACTAGTGGCCGGACTAGCGGTGTTACTTAGTCCGGAACTGGACAAGCTCATTGAACGTAACCTGAAGGAGATGCACGAAAAGCCGGAGAAAGAAGAGGAGGAGGCTCCTGCTTAGCCTTAATATGTCGACCACCATACCTATAGTTTATCCGGGTTATGAAAATAGTGAATCATGTGGGTCAATATCAAGTTGAATTTTGGCTAGGTTAGTGACTCACTGGTTCGAACACGGAAAGGCTATAGTGCGATACCTTTAGTTTTATTTTAGTTTCGGGCGTAATTTGACCCATTGAGGCACACAGTTTGTCTCTCTATTATATACCGTAAGCGACACGCGGTCCGTCGCTGCATATGTAGAAATTGTTTTTGTTGATGTGTTATTTTCTTAAGCTTGGGTCTCGCGATGGCAACGCATCCTACAGCGCTGCGGTAACATTTTGTTCCTCGCCGTGCTGACGCGTGCTGCGGCGTAACAGCTGACCCTCCTGAAGTGATTAATACATTTACGTGTCCGACGCCATAACGCGTAACTCACAACGCGTAACTCACAACGTTGCAATCTGCAATCTGATCGCAAGAGCCAAGCTTTAGACATGCATGCTACGTAGCTGCGCTGCCGGACATTATTTATCTTAATAGTAGAAGAATACGACCACTTTGTTTCACAAGGTGTTGTTGAATTTTGTTTTTTAACTTGAATTTCGACCATATGTTTTGTTGATATACTACCCCTAGAATACCTTCGATCCTGGACAATTCGTAATTTGTACAACGGTAGTCACTGTTTTAGTTCGTTCAATATATATTTTTTACTATTTCGCACAATTAATAATTTGTGTAATTCAAAATTTGTACAACGATAATAGGTATTTTTTTATTAAAACCTCCTAAGGAGATATTTCTCTTAGAACTTTTGGTAAAATATTTGACTGTGAAAAGGGCCACCGTCTGATTTTGCTTATTATTTACATGTTCTATCTCAATTTCAATTGTGTCATGCGTGCGTAACAGAGGGACAATGGACAAATATTGATTGTTTTGGTTTTACCTTAGGTTTTTGTATTAAAAGGAGATGTGCTCCTAGTACTTTGCAAGCGGTCAGTAAGTTTTTTTTCCTTTTGATTGACCTTGTATTAGACGTTACAGGATATTGTATGAATTCGTGACAAAAATTGTGTGAATCGGGATTTTTATCGAATTAAATGCACGTTATTGTTTTGAAAACTGTTTTCCTACTTCATTTTAGAAATCACGAATAAATTATATGAAACCGTATTTTACAAATATTATGATACCTGCATTACCTACATTCTTAAATTTTACTAATAATAGACAAGTATATGTTCAATATTTATTTAATTAATAAACAGGGATTAATATTAATTTATCACTGGGCAATAGTAACATCAATATATTAAAGTGCTATAAAAATAAGTAGAACCATCAGGGTGTTTGCTACTTAAATGTAATTTTCTACTCACGTGTGCAACTATAAGCTCCAGCTATTTATCATATCTATCACAGTAAACCAGATAATGCTTTGGTTATTTCTCACATACTGCAGATACCCACAAAAATAAAATAATATATACTTTGCCTTTGTCATAACAGTACCATTTACATAATTGAATAATATTCACATAAACATTCTCTTAATTCGGCAACTACATTAATAGGTAATTCTCACTAAATCATCTATTTTCACCTGTCGGCTCAATATCACTACCCAAGAGACAAATAGTTCAAATATCAGTTTGAACGTTTATCGTCTACTTCCCAAATCTTCAATTTCTCAATATATCTCGATAGGGCACATTTCCCAAAGGAAACCTTTTTCTTGTGGAGCGGACGTAAATTATTCCTAAACTTGGTCCTATTCATGATTTGGGAATTAGAAATTAAAGGAAGTTGATATAGTGTTGCCTAATGTTTAGTAAATGCTAATTATTCGGAACGCTATATATTTTTTAGTTTATATTATCTATCACACACACATACCCTGCATCGACCTTCACTCCAGTAATCCATTCTCCTTGGGTTGCAGTAGTTCCACCACAAACTCCTCTACAGTCTTCTTCATATCTTCGTAGAGTTTTTCTTGTTCCCTGTAAAGATAAACAGTTTTAAAAAGCCGCGTGGGATGTCGTAGGCTTGTAATAAAGCTATTTTCTTCAGATGGCTGGCTGACAGGAAGTTTTATGGTGATGTAATTTTGTTAGGCGTGCTTTTGAATCATTATGGCCCTTATAAATACAACGATCTCAAGGGCGGGCCGAAAGGTGCCGGTTCGAAGCCGTCCACAACTGCAGAGCAACGTGTCGCGTGAGTGTGTGAGGCTACCGAGACGGCGAGCGTAATATACCTACCGCTGTCACGCTCACTCGCGTCTTAACTCGGTCGACTTCAGCTTCGAACTGACACCTTTAGTGTCTCAGTGGCTACACAAAAAAGGCGTAAGACGAGGGCGAGTCGCAGACGCAGTACCCTTACAATGAACTTTCCTAAATGTATGTAAGCGTGGCGTCTTAAGACATAGAAGAGAAAGTTATGTCGCGATGCATACATTTTCTTTATTGCAGAGGTACGATAAGAAGAAGACGACACGTGAACTGACCCTGTTGTATCTGCGCGTGCGCACATCTCGGTGTAGTACTTGATCTTGGGTTCAGTGCCGCTGGTGCGCACGGTCACGCTCAGCCCGTTCGTGCAGCGGAACATCACCATCTCGCCCGATGTGTATTCGAGGTCCAGCCCGGTGCCCAGCACGTCTGCAATGCGTACATTGAACCAATTCATAAACCGAATGAACACAAAGTGTAAGCTTTTACTTCTAACATTAGAATTAAATATGGCATCACGCCGTCGCGGCAAGATACGGAACGAACTCATTCACCAACGCACTAAAGCCACCGATGCAATTAAACGACTTAATGGCGGTGGGCAGGACTCATCTGTCGCAGAAACGACGGCAGATGGGCTCTAAAGATCTGTCCTGGAGGCCCTGTACAGGGACGAGAAATGTCGGAGGTACGATGACATCAAATGTTCAGCCGGACCGAGATGGAGAGGAATGGCCGCAGATGGCACGAATTGGCGGTTATTTGGGAGGCACATGTCCAGCAGTGGACACGAACTTGCTGAAGAAGATTTTGATGATGTTAATAGAGTATTATCTTTAAACTTGAATTGGTTCACAGTTAATAACTTATTGTTAAATGCTGGTAAAACAAAATGTATCAAATTCTCACTTCCAAATGTCAGGCAAGTTGGGACTAGTTTAGTGTTGGACAACAGCACGTTAGAATTAGTAAATGATACGAAGTTTCTTGGAATAACCATTGATAGCAAATTGCAGTGGGGACCCCACATAGAAAAATTTGCTGGTAAATTAAGTTCTGCAGCTTACGCTGTTAGGAACATCAGACAAAACACGGATGTGGCTACATCTAGGCTAGTACATTTTAGTTGTGTCTTTCATAGTGTCACGTCCTACGGTATCTTGTTGTGGGGGAAATCAGCGGATATTCAAACAATTTTTATTTTACAGAAAAGAGCTATTCGAGAAATTTATAATTTAGAACGCACAGACTCCTTAAGAGATATTTTTAAAGAAATTGACATACTAACTGTAGCTAGTCAATTTATTTTCTAAAATATAATGTATGTACGGAAGAACCTTACAAAAAATCCCAAACTTAGCGATAGCTGTAATGTTAACCTAAGGAATAATCACAGACTAGTTGCGCCCCGGTTTAGACTCGCGAAGGTTAGCAATTCTTTCAAGGGTCAATGCATTCTCTACTACAACAAGATACTCTGGAGATCTTGAAATTGCCATTTGAGCAATTTAAAAACCATGTTAAAGCGGCTTGTCGAAGATAAAGTTAAAGTTAAAGCGACTTTGTCGAAAAAGGGATATTACAATGTTCAAGATTACTTAAATGATGGGACTGTATGGTGGTTAATCTGGCTCAACATAGACCTTGCTGTTAATAATTTTGTAATTATTTATTCCTGCTTATTAATTATGATAATGATATATATATATATTTTGTATTAGTTAAGCACAAGCAATTAACAAAAATTTCTTTTACTTGCAAATAATTTCATATATTTCAAGTTTTGTTAATGACGGATCAATCGGACCGTTATGTTTGGATAGCCAATCAATCATGTCTTGCTTCCTGGTATTTGAATTAGGAGGTTTTTCTACATACTTATTATGATATGCAGCATTATCTACTACTAGTACCGAATGTGGTGCTAAGTTTGGAATAAGTTGATTACGAAGCCATTTTTCATAGTTTTTCTACTACCAGCGTGCACTATTATAAGACGTTGTCCTTTAGAAATTAACTGTTTCACTCCGTTTTCTGCCCAGCCCAGCTTTTACCTGCCAAATGTGAGGTATGGATGTATGTTTCATCCATATAAACAATCTCTCTCCCTTGCAATCTGTACTTTTTTATCGCGGCTAAAAACTTTACTCTTTTAAACGAACATCATCTTTCTCGATAAGTAATTTTCTGTTGTTTTCAACTTTTTTATACCGAAATCCCATTTTTCTAAGAATTTTTCTTAGCGTAAAGTCACATCCCTTAAAATTTATGGCTTCGGATAACTTGGACTTCAGGGCTTTAATTGTAGGTACTTGTTTGTATATCAAATGGAAATTATACACTAATCGGAGTATAACGTTGTAGTCAAAATCGTCAAGACCTAGACAAAATAATTTATTTGGTCTACCCAACTTTGCCGACTTCGGACTATTGGAGGTGGATTGATATACGTATTCTTTTTGCAATATTTTATTTACTGTTCGTTGAGAAATTCCACTGGCCTCCGAAACTCGTTTTTGGACTTTACAAAAGTAAGCAGTATAGTTGGAATGTTTGAATTTATCATTTTCAGTTAAGAAATATAAATAAATATTGAAAATAACTTCGCAGGCTTGCCGATCTAAACGTTTCCCTTTTCTTAGTGCTTTCGGCATGTCTGTTATAAATTGTTAATATGGATCGAATGAAATCAATGTTTATTATTTACAAAAATGACAGACAAGAGTGAAATGTAAAGTCAAAAAAAAAAAATGTGGCCTGCATTAATACGCGAGTCCATGAAGTTTATCACAAAATCTAACATAAATATCAACAAAATATTTCTGTGGTATTAACTACTCTATATAGATACTTCCTCTTGCAATGCGACCGTTCCCTACGTTGTCTCGATGGGTACTGAGTGCGGTGAAGTAGTAAGACAAAAACGAACATTTCCGAGAAAATACGAAAGGAAAGGATTATTCACTACATCTGTACCTAATATCAATAAGTCCGTTAGTAAATGCCGGGTCAGAAGAGAATAACAAATACAATGAGTAAGATCAATCCAATGAGAGAAGCCAGAGACAGAAGATATTATCAGAGATCACAACAAATACAACACGTCACTTCGCACTATGACAAAGGCAGTGGTGATCAAGATGTCATAACAAGATAGAGGCCATGACAATGCTCTAAGGAAAAGGTGGATATACAGTGTGTCCGCCGGCAGATTTTACACTTCAAAACATCCTGCGACGCCTTGAAAAGCGGTAGACAGAGGGAGCGGGGTATCATTCGGTGTGCAAGTGTTGCGGGTTATTTAGTAGAAAGTCAGTGGACCGGAGCGCATCACGGTTTTGCTGTGGAGGCATATTTCGCTAACAATAATTCAGTGAATGTGGCGAAGCGTCGTTTTTGTTGGCACTACGATATTCGAAGAATAAAGGATGGCCCGTCGAACCAGTTGATATGGTCATTGGTAAAGAAGTTCAGGCAAACAGGATCAGCCAAAAATATTACAAAGCCTGGTCCTTCAACTTCTGTTTCGACTCCGGAAAACGCAGATCGAGTGAGAGACGAACTTTCTCGATCTCTGCAAGCGAGTTTTCAGGGAAATGAGGACAAGATTGGAAGAATGTGTCCGGGAAAATGGACGCCATTTAAGTGAAGTGATTTAAAAAAAATCCGCATCATTCTACTGTATTATAATAAATAAATAACTTTGAATACTTTAATATTTGAATTTTTATTATTATTAAAATTGTAAAATCTGCCGGCGGACACCCTGTACATGCCATGGTATCTCTATGATAGGAACATTCCACAAAGTTTTAAAGCCTAAAAATGCAACATCATTCTTCTTCTTTCGTCCTGACACCCCTTGGCAGGTGTATAGGAGTAGGACTCTCACAATACAGCTCTCCACTTTGTCCGAGCTGCAGCCATCTCCAGCTCTGCCCAGTCTGAACTAAGCACGGCGGCCTCTTTCCTAACTTCGGTTACCTTAAAGGCCGAAGGGACGGCGGACAAGATGATGAAAATTACTTAATATTATTTGTATTTAAATTTTATTATTATTATTGTTTTATTTCAAGGAGATTGTACAGCATTAATTTGATATCTAATATGGTTAAACATTCCTTCACAATAGCACAGAATACTTAATAGTACTACGTACAGAAAGATTACTCCTCAAATACACTTAAACAAATAGCTACTCTCGCTGCGCGACAATAAAGCGCAATCTAGCACGTACTGCGCTACGTACAACAATCGCTAAGCACCTAAAGAATCGGTTGCCCCGCCCCACTGTGTTTCGTCTAGAACAAGCTAGGTGGACAAAATTATTTTATGACTTTAATGACTGTCTTTATGTTCGTATGTCACTATTATATATATTTCCTTATAAAATAATAACCTTAATGACATTTTTTAAAGAAAAGTAGGTTTAATAGTAATCATAAATATTTATAGAGAGTGGTAGTAAATAAAAGTAACTTTTTTTGGAAATTCAAGTGTATTATAGTTATCCTTAATAAATACAATGTTTATGAGATATTTTCAAGCATGTAAAACAAGATCTCCACATAAAAACAAATATTTATGTGTTTTCTTACGAACGTCTCCCTGACTCAACCTATCATAATAATAAAAAATCTCTAACATAATATCTACACATTTAATAAATACAATTATGAAATACTTACGAAATAGACAACTATTACTCATCATCACTGTCACAATCAGAAGAATCTGACACCAGGTAATCTACTTCCTCTCGAGATAGGTTACATGATGCCGGCAGAAGAGGTGCTGAATGCGGATTAATCAAATTTATAATTTCGGGTGTCAATTTTTCAAGTTTTTTTCTTGGCAATTCTCTAAGCGAGTTTATTAAAGGATCAGATGTTGTCATAAGCATATTTAACAGGTCTGTATTCGTGGCAACACGTGATATTTTTCGTGTGTTATGCTCTCGAAAATTACGACAATCTTTATTGCGGGCTTCTTGCGCTTCTTCTGAAAACTGTCCAATAGGAAGAAGGGATGTTTTAATAACTTGAATACTGTGTACTAGTAACTTATGCACAGTAACAGGCATGTAGTACCACGAATACAGACTTAAATAAAGTTGACGCGTTTGTTTGCAATGTTTTTCAAATTCATTTAGATTTATCTCATATCCAGATGAGAGTGTTCTTAAAAGTATAGCGAAATTCTTTATCAGCTGAACATCTAATCCTGTAATATTCGCACTTAGTTCTGCGTTGGCAAAAAACCTACGAGCTGTATTACCATCATTTGTGTTACCATAACCAGGTTTTGGCTTGTCTACAATCAAACCTGCTTCCTTTTTAAACTTAAGTTTGATTTCGTCTGAGCGCGTTTTCACACTTAACTTATCGTCCTCACTTCTGGCCTGCCATTTTTTTATGTTAAGACGATAACTTATGTGTAACAGACACTCGAAACAGCGAATCCATCCATGTAACGTAGACAAGCCAAATCCAAAATCATCTTGTTCAGTCGAAAAGTCCTTGGATTCATCATTCATCATTGTCGGGGTTGCACCACATATGTAACACTTTTGAGCGGAACGCGTGTTTGTCAATGCATTACACACTTTTCCATCGGTCATTGTCAAAATGAACTTATGCACAACCGAAACTTGAGTCTCGCCTACAGTGCATAATGATGGAAGTAGCTGTGATGCTTCTTCCAACACTTTGTTTGTTTCTGTTGTGATCAATTCTGTTGTTTCCTTTGCGAAAATAAATTTTATGGGGCGGCAATTAGATGATGGTCTTGGATTCTGCCAAACCACAACACCTTGAGGACTAATTAATCGCAAAGGAACAAACATTATAGCAAACAAAAACTCATCAGTGGCTTCAGAGTCCTCAAATTTTTGTTTATAAGTGCTGTGGCCAGAACTGCCATCACAGCCCCACTTACTGATTAATGTGAATGATGAATCACAGGGAAGAACACTTCTTATAACTTCACTTTGTGCCTCAACTAATCTTTCTGTCGTCTTATCAAGATTTGCCTGCAATTTCATCTCGGCACTAGTTTCTGTCACAAGTATGTTCTCTTTAGAAGTATAACAAGATATTTTGGACTTACCTAAGCTATGGTACGATGGAAAAACTTGATGCCCAGCTTTCAGCGACCACTTTCTTGTCTGTTTGTACGAGTGGACAGTGCATTTGGAGTCTACATAGTAAGCTAACGCTTCATTTGTACTTAATTGCCTAGCGTTATTACACAAAACTGCTTTAGGGCCACTTTCATCCTTTGAACCGTCATCACTTGCACGTTTGATGGCTTGGGCAACACTTCGCTTCCCAGCAGATCTATTAGCAACTTCTGCAGCAATGGTCAACTCATCAGCATTCCAGGTTTGCACTATATCTTCCACACGCCTTTTCTTTGTTTTGAAAGATGATTCTTCGAATGACTTCTGAGGTCTTCCTGGATGGCGGACAGGTGTAGAAGTGCTTGGACTGTTCAGTTCAACCTTGAACTCGAACTTAGCACCCTCCAACCAACTTTTATTCTTCAGTAGAAAGCGGTCCTTTGTCCTGCGTGCCGACTCCCATTTTTCAGACATTTTGGCTGACCAAGAAGCCAATTTTAACTGAAATGCTTTTCTTGAGTCTTCAGTCATATCAGCCAGGCCGTATTTCGCCGAAATGTACTCAAAAAGCCGTGAATTCCAGTTTTCAATATCGTGATTGAGCCATTCTTCGAAAAATTCATTTTTTGAAATTTCAATGGTGTGTTCTGAAAAATGTAAAAAAAACGTATGGGGTAAGTTGGGGCATAAATATTTAGGTTCATATAAAAGTTAATAATAAAACAACACATCCAAAATCTAGCCTGGATATATCTGGATAAAAAAAGTTCCAGTCTTTGAAAGTTTCCAAATAGAAAAAAAAATGTAATTTTTCGCTGTGTTTTCAGATGTTATTATTAGAGTCATGACAAATAGAAAATCAAATACAAATATTGGAATAGTATCGTCTTACCTTGTACTAAAATATCCATGGCACAAATCACTGGTATATTCACTATATTTCTCATAAGATGTTGTCGAACGTGTGGCAAAATTAGATGTGATGGACTGTATGAAAATGTGTTTTAATAAGTACACACCTTTTTAACCCTGGTGACCCATCATTACGGTATGTGGACATGATTTATACCTGGATATATTACCTGGGGGAGGTCATTAAGTAATTGTCACCGTTATTTCCTAGAAGTTCGTCAACGACTTTTGTTACCTAGCTTGTTCTAGACGAAACACAGTGCGCCCGTGCAGGCTAGATAGCGCCGCATCACTACGCCTGAGAGCTTCTTTTACTCAGACATCACAAGGTCGTCCTGTAAATTCCTGTCATATATGTAAATTCTAACATTAGAACGTCCGACATAGTAACGTTGCATTAAGACGATCCGTCAAAAGACATACGGTAAAGTGTTTTCACTAGACAAGTAAATGCTTCATATTTGATTAATTCGATTCCACGGGAGGAGCGCCAATTGTGAGTGCTTTTTGCCTTATGAGCAGGCAGAGTCCTGCTGGAATACCCAGTGTCTGTTACGACTGTGTTTTGGTATACGAGTGCACTTGTTTTAACTCTTTTTTCACAAAAATAAACCTCAGTTGGGCCTGAATAGGACATGAGCGGACGTAAATGCTTTTCTGATATCTCCACGTCGGGTGGACTACTCGCCTAAACCCCTCTATCAACCCGCCAGCCTGATGGCCTGATCCTGAGCCAGCGTGGTGGATTATGGCTCAATCTTGCTCGAATCAAAGTTAAGTTTTCTTATATTCTCTTCTTTTCCCACACACTTACAGAGAAGGCGCGCAGGTTACCTGCTATACCGAGGACGCTCTCACGCAATTTCAGAATACTAACGTAATGCATGGAGCATAATTTTGTCACTTACGCAAGTCACCGCCGTCGCCATTGGCTCCATCGTCAGGTATCCTCACGCCAGCCGTTAGATCATACACTGAGGCGACCTCGCACGAGCCCACTTTCTTAGGATACTAAAACAAAACGAAGACAGAATGTGTAACGGTTTTAAAGCTAGTAATATGCATATAACCCCCTACGCAAAAATACACAATTGTAGGTGCTCCCGCTATCGCTAATTGTTTGGGAGTGCTGTAACGCTGTATAAGATGCCTTATTGGGGCAGATTGAATCATCTGACAAGACCGAAACCCCTCCATAAATCCGCATTAAGCGATCGTGATGCAGTATGGCAAGATCTTCCTTGATTTCTTTGGGAAAATGAATGGACAATATTTATTTATTTCATTTAGTTCCGTGTGACGCTATAAAGGTAGGTTCAGGAGAAGATTGCGTCAGGAATTATAATTAGGGATTTTTGTAAACATAGGTCACCCGTGCACAGCGATCAACCTTTCTCATCCTGACTTGGTTTGCTGGAAGAGGTCTCTTGCTAGAGATATGCTCGCCTTTATACACTATTTTGATGTAAATCTTGTTATTTTAATTATATGTGTGCAATAAAGAAATTAAGAACTGGAAAGAGCCTATGGCGCTATGCCCACTTAGGCGAAACGACGTGACAAAGTGAAGACAAAGTCCACGCTTGCTCGGCTTGTCCCTTCGGGTACTCAATCCTTCAAGTCCTTTTTCAATCCTCAGAGAACGTATCTGAGGAATTTGACATTTCACAGGTAGGTATTGTAAATGAAATCCAAACTCATAACTAAGAATCGCTGTACGTTAGTCTTACTAAATCTCTAAAATAGCCCGACCAGTTTGAATAATTCATATTCACATTTATTTTCCTCAGTCCGAAGGAGGTTTAGGTAGAGGAAATAAGGAAAAAGGAAGAGAAACAACCAAAACAACAAAAAAAAATGTATGAAGAGTCGAAAAGTCTCAGCTTCCTATCGCTAGATGGCGTTGGCAGCCATAGTTCATTCAAACTCTCTTGTTTAAGTTCCACAGATGTGCGATGCATATAGTTACTACGCAAAGGATAGATGGCGTTTGTAGCGGATGCCTTTCACTTTCACATGTAAATTTTAATGACTTTTTATTTATCGACCAACTATTTTACTACCTACTCATTTTCTCGCCAACGCGACACTTTAGGGTATGAACCATATTGTTTATTTTACAGTATTGTTAGTGTTAAGAAGTCCACCATGTCAGCTAGTGTCAAATAAAAATAATCTGTCTGTTTATTTGGGGATCGAAAAATCCTACTACTATTCTCTGAATAACTGGATGTCAAATAATATGACGACCCGAATGGCCGAGTCGGCAGTGACCCTGCCTACGAAGCCAAGGGTCCCGGGTTCGAGTCCCGGTGGGGGAAAATATTAGTTTGATGAGAACGGATGTTTGTACCCTAGTCATGGTTGTTTATCTATCTAAGTATAATATTTATCTATATAAGTACGTGGATCGTTGTCTAGTACCCAAGATACAGGGAATCCTAGTTTGGGGCTAGATCATATTTGTGTTAATAGTGTCCAAGGCATATTATTATTATTTGTTTCTTAGTTTTTTTTTTTCACTCCTCTTCTAGGAGGTTACAGTTAGTCCTGAGCACGGGGCGTAGCCAAGTGCTAAGGATCTATGAGTTTCCTAAAAAAAATCGAACTATCCTACACGTATTAAGAATCACGGCTTTATTATTATTATTATTATTAATATGGAGTTGTCAAAATTATTCAGAGAATAGACTCGATCAGCGTTCGAAGTAGTGGGCCTGAGTGGAGAGGCCTTAGTCCAGCAGTGGGAAACACAAACACATAAAATGAATATTCATATCACCTCTCCCGGCGCAAGGTAGTTCCTTATACGACGGAAGATCCTCTGTATGGTGGGCGGGTCGTGGCACACGTAGTACTTGTTGTGAGATACGTGGTACCCGTACTGTTTGTACAGCGCTTGCAGCTGCTCCGTGAGCGAGCTGCCGGCGTGGTACAGCTGGGAGGCGAGGGATGCCACCTGGAAAGAGCATTTAAGAGAGCCTTTGCGAGTAATCTAAGTTCAAAATGCGAATGGACAGCTTTAAAAGATTTTTACCCACATTTTTCATATATTTTTTTACTGTAGATATTTACATATACTTAGCAATTATTTTTTTTGCCACTTCTCTTCATTGGACCACTGTGGGAGAAGGGCGTAGAAACTCCCACAGATTGATTTTTAGATCTCTTTTAAAAATTGCTTGTGCTTAACTAATATAAATATAACAATATGAATTATTATAATTAATAAGCAGCAATAAATAATTACAAAATTATTAACAGCAAGGTCTGTGTTGAGCTCGATTACCCCCACCCCATACAGTCCCGTCATTTAAGTAATCTTGATTACAATGTTCAAGATTTCTTAAATGGTTGAATCAAATACCAACCAAATAACCACAAATATCCCGCGCATATATTTTTAGAGTCAAAATGTCGGTGATGGAATGGAAGTCTTTCTTGTTGACTATTTGTTCCGCACTTTGAACTTAGATTTCTGTCAAAGGGTATGAAGGGTTTAAAAAAAATCCTAAATAAAAAAATAAATATTGATTGTAATAATTAACTTTATCGATTGACTTAGGTTTCATCTCTGGCCGCAAAAAATATAACAACATGTTCATACCCAATTTGAATATGATTGGTGGGCACCAGTGGGTTTAGCGCGATACCTTAAAAATGGACAAGTGCCCCATTTGTTCAGCAATCGCTGTAGGATGCTATATAGATGAGATTTACAATGCTACAGTTTTTTCAGATGTGTTTCGAAGTTGCGTTTGAGCGGCAACGCCCTGGTAAGTATTGGCAGTAATGTAAGATCAGGTACCGATGCCACACACCTGCACGGCAGCAGTGACCCCGTCCTTATCAGGCACCTGGTAACTGCACATGTATCCGATGGCCTCTTCGAACGCGAACAACGGCAGCTTGCCTTCCTTGGCTAGAATAAGGGTCGTGTTGCCTGAAATGTGAATATAGTTCATGTTGTAAATATATTATTTCGTGATAATAGCATGTTTGTACGTCCGTTGCTAAAATCTGCTAGAGCTTTGTAAGGACAGGCGGAAATTGATGTCTCTTGAGAACTTGTCTATAAGAAAATAAGATTTTCATGATATTCCCGAAGCTAAACAAGACCTAAATCACTATGTCAAACCTATAGGTGTAATGGTTCCTTCATAAAGTGCACCACAAGGTGTGCTGTATTGTGACAAAATGTGATAAAATGAAATTAAATTAATTTTATTTGCAAGAAAATAGTACATTATAGTAGTTTATGTGACTGCCACATAATGGAGGGCATTAAATACTCGAGTTCGGCTCGTTTCATAATAATATTACTCGAGAGTTTTAATGCCTAATTATGTACAGTTACATACACTAGCTTATCTACACACATATCATAAGCTCTCTTTGATGTGTTCAGGAACCGCATGTTTGACCGGCATTGTGGCTCTGCAGTTGTTTAGCTTGTTCTGTAGGAACAACTTCGGGCGTCGGCGTTCGAAATTTGAATGTCGGCACGAGGCGGGCGTCGGCGTTGAATGTCATAATGTGTAGAAAAATTACACATAATGGTCATAATGTGTAATTTTTCAGTTATGAAATGAGTTTTTACAAAATAGTTTAACATTATGCTGATCGTAACGTGCGGTTTTTGTACGCAGTAAGAGGGTTTATGATACATGTGTAGATAAAGATCTTAAAATGAGAATATGTTCAGTGTTTACAGCTTATGTATAAGGATGCAAAATAAAAGTTATACAGTTTTAATTTATGTGTTAGTGCAATATTAATGTAAACATTTGTTCATTTAATTCTCATTTATATAATTAAAATTTAAAATGTCATAGTTTTGTTTACTTTTATAGTTATAAATGGTTAATTTTTTTAATATAAATATTCCTTATTACTATAAAAACAGTGTTGTTGTAGCCACTTTGTGTGATTATTTTTTAAAGACTTGCAAATCATTACTTTGAAGTCGTCAGGCATCTTGCTATACGATACGATGTTGATAGGTTCACTTCGCTCGCCTAATAAGCATGCTTGCAAGCGCTTAAGGAACGTGCCGCCGGCCATCCTCGCCACGTAGCGTACCACAAAATCGATCGTCGATCGTGCTATTAGTTGTATATGTATCTGTAGATTAACACATGCTGGATACCAGCACGAAAGCATGCTACTATTGAGCAAATGATGCCGATTAGCGTTTCTACGACGTGGTCGTATTAAGTTTGTTTTTAGTGGCATGAGGCAGGGGTCTAAGGAGGAATAGTAATAGCGAGTTTGAATGCATTTCCTTAATGAACATGCTAGTATCGTTCTGGTCTGGTCTTCTAGCCGACCAATCACGGACCCAAATCCTTCTATTCCTTCTTCTCTTATTTGCAGCTGACACAGTTTTTGGATGCATTGCATTGCAAGCAAAATGATGATTTTATTCAGCTCCATGCGGATGGCTACTGTGTTTTCCATGTTTTAGGTGGCAGAGAGCACGGTTGCAAATGCCGTGTTTGCTTTGAGCTTGATTAACATAACAGACCGTAACATTTACATACAGGCACATACATTACTTTTGGCCTCACACTACGAGACCTCGTGGGAACCAAAAACAGCGACGTCACAAGCATGTAAACATCCAAGACCTGGGATTTTTTCTACCACCCCGGCCGAGACTCGAAACCGGGACCTCTCGCTTAGGAAGTACAGCCTAGACCGCAGCACCACAGAGATGTTCGTACTTATTCAGGAACTTACTTAAAATTAGCATGCTTATTGCAAGATCATGTTAAGCATGCTTATAAACATGCCTATTAGCATGCTTTTGTAGAGCATATGTAACAGTACCTTCACTCTGTCTTACCCATCCACTTAAATCCGGTGAGCGTCTCGACAAACTGGCACTTCTCGGCCTCCGCGATGGCGCGCAACATCTTGGAGCTGACGACACTGGCGATGAAGAACACGTCGTGCGGCGCATGCGTTGGCTTCTTTTTGTACTGCTGCAGCAGCCACCAGCCAAGCAGGGCGCCCATCTCATTGCCGGTGAAGATCTTCCACTGTTGCTTTCTGGAGAGGGGTGTTCATAAAGGTGTCAGTTCTAAGCCGACTACAGACGATGTCTCGTGCGAGTGTGTGAGCGAGCGAAATTGCGACGCGGGTGAGGGTGAGGCCACACTATGCGGCGCGTCGTGGGAATAAGCCGCTGCTATATATTTTTAACATGTGCCTAGGTTGCAGTATTTACCCAGAGATGTGGAAAATCACCCGATCCCGTGATCCCGGTTCCAAAGGGGGCCGCAGCGACGGAAGTTAACTGTTTCAGGCCAGTCGCGGTTCTGTCGACTTTTGCGAAGGTTTTTGAGTCTGCGTTGCAGCGTAGCATCTTTTTTCAGATGGGAGGGCAAGTAAGTGATGCTCAACATGGGTTCCGACCAGGTCGTAGCACCACCTCCAACTTGATGTGCTTTATGTCGTTTGTGTCGCCGGCGCTCGACAAGCGCGGCCAAGTCGACGCCGCATATTTCGATTTCAGGAAAGCGTTCGACATGGTCGATAAAGACGTCTTACTTGAAAAATTCAGTAGAGTAGGATTCACCCCACAGCTATAACAATTTTTCTGTAGCTACCTCAGGGGTCGGCGGCAGTATGTGGAATACGAGGGATTTTCTTCTGATCCGTATTTTACATTATCGGGTGTGAGTCAAGGCAGCAATCTAGGACCTCTGGAATTTATCATTATGATAAACGAACTACCCATGGTTATTAAGCACGCTATATGCTTATTGTTTGCGGATGACCTAAAACTCCTCCTGAAGGTAAGCATCAGCGCAGACTGTGAGTGCAAGGTGATATAGTTAGGGAGGTGGAGTGAAGTCACCGTAATAAACTCTACTTCAATGTGTCGAAGTGTGCGATGATGACCTACAGCCGCGCTCACGAGCCTCTCCGCCACCGGTACGCGGTGGATGGTGTAGAGATGGCACGGAGTTCTGAGCTTAAGGATCTGGGGTTTTAAAGAGGTCAGACTTTCGGGATCACATTAGAACAATATGCAAACAAGCTTTCAAAAAGTTAGGTTTTATTCTTAGACAGGCGAGGAAGTTTAAACATATCGAGGTGGTAAAAGTGTTGTATAATACCTTGGTTCGGAGTAAACTTGAAATCAATGCATCAATCATCTGGCATCCACATGAAACTAAATATAGCCAAATGCTGGAGAAGATACAAAATCGATTTCTGAGGTATTTATATTTGAAGCGGTACGGGGTCTATCCTTGTTACCCACTTATGTATCCGAGCCTGTTCGTGATGGACATGGTTGGATACAATGAGCTGGAAGTGAGGAGGGGCCTCGCACTAGCGACCTATGTGCTAAAAGTGCTGCGAGGGAAGCTGCACAACCCACAGATACTACAGTTGTTAGGGCTTCGTGTACCTGACAACTACCTGAGAGCGAGGAGTCACTCCTTGTTCTGCGTGCCGGTGGCACGAACAAGAGTGCTGCGGGAGGCGCCGGTGGTGCGGGCTCTGGCTCTATTTAATCAAGTGACGGGCAAGACTAACATTGACCTGTTTTGTTGTTCAATGTTGGGCGACCGCCAGTGTTGCCAGACGCCGATGGCTTAAAAGGTAGATTCGAGAGCAGTTTTAAATCATGTAGTCGAAAATAGTCGCTTCCACGAATGAACCTCTCAAGAACCTAGGGTAGTTGGGACGTGACGCGATTTTGAACCTTATACCACGGTAATAAAGTTTAAAACCTTTAACGGAGTAGTGGCTTTAGCTAACTCTGGTGGTATTTAAGAGGTTAATATTTGTATCAAAATTGTTAAAAAAACATCCTGACGAATTGATGACCTCCCTTCTTTTTTTAAGTAGGTTAAAAATATGACGCACGTACTCGTCATCATACTCAGCCACGGCCAGCCTGTCAGCATCGGGATCGTTGGCCAGCACGAGCCGGGCTTGCGTCTCCTCAGCCAGCTGCTGACTGAGCTGCAGACACGCCGCCTCCTCAGGGTTGGGGAATGCCACTGTGGGGAAGTCGGGGTTCGGCTCCTGTTGGGCCTTCACGCTGGTTGGTGCCTGAAAACGTTGTAACATTGGATACGTGTGATGGGATGGTGAGAGTATTCTAAGGGTCATAAACTAAATGGGCATATTTGTCCCGGTATTTCGATGTTCCCGTTCACTATCCAAATATAGTTTATTTTGAAGGTTTGGGGTTAACATATATGTAAAGAAATCTATGGGAAGAAAAATTTATAGGGTTTAACGCAAGAACTACATATATTTTTCGCAATTATTGATTTTAGCCTGTAGGCTGCCACTACATTTAAGAGCTATATTTAAGAGTAGTATTGTAATAACAAATGTGACATGGTCACAAATGTCACAAAGGTCACAAATGTTCTTGTCGAAGCTTGCGAAATGAGGAATTACTTGCAAACTAATGAGAGTAGGAATTCAATAAGAATCCAATTGATACCTTTGTTTGATTATTTGCTACTTACTTTACTCGATTTAGTTAGGCGTGACTTAAGTTACAGGCGGCCAAAGTAAACTTAGGGAGGATGTCAGACCATCTCCTTCAGTAGTCTCTAACGTTCTCCAAAAAGTTTTGTTAGTGGATGCCCCGCCGTTAGTCATTGGTCCGAACATAATATCCATTGTCCTTTTTAGTCTATTAAAAGCAAGCTCGCAAAGCTGACCTAAAAACTTTTTTTTATCACACATAAAATGCTGCAACTATGCCGACACGCTACAACTTTGCCTAAAGTCAAATAAAGTTACGTTATTCCAAAGATATTTGTGTTTTCATGTCTCTGGCACTACTCGGAGATAAACAATAACGAATATATAGCAACATCGATGAGTATTTTTCTCTATGGATTAAAAAGAAAGTGTCAGTCATGGTTTCAGTTCGACAAAAAGCGCACCTGTTTTTCCAGGTAGATTTAAAAATGTATCTAAGTATTCTATTGTTTATTGTTTTGCTTAGAAAGTGGTAAAGCAAAGAATATATGCTCTTTTCTCCTATTTCACTTATTAACACAGTACCAAAGGATTTCCTGAGACTCAAATCTACGTACGCAATGTTGTATAAGGTTGGACATTAAAACACAAAAACATTGCCGGGTTAGGGCTGACACTTATTAAATTTATAACAGACTCGAAATCAACCGTAATTATTGAAATATCTTAAGATGTTTTGTAACAAACACTTCTAGAATCTTAAATAAAGGCACATTAACACTATATAACTATATTAAGTACTAGGTGACCCGTGCCCACTTCGTTGGGCATAATGTTAATAATCCTTTTTTAAAAGAGAGTGTTATGTTTTAATTTCTAACTGCCAAAAGGAGGGTTATACGTAGGTATAGTTTGTATTTGTATGCTATTACAAAATTCGAAAGTAACTCTGTCCGAAAGAAAAAACATTTTCTGCGGGATTTGCGATAAACGAATTCCATGAGGACCAAGTCGCGGGAAAAGTTAGTTTTGCTATGGTAATTTTAATTGTTTAAAACTTCTCTGTAAACTATATTGGATGTAATGTTATCATTTGGTAGCAAAATATATTGTCTATCAGGAGTTCCATCCCGAGATAAGCCAACATATAACTGCCCATGGGAAAAACACGGCTTTCTCAGGTCAATGCCCACCAGAGAGAATGTTTGACCTTGGGGCTTGTTAATAGTGAGGGCAAAAGAGATCTTCACTGGAAACTGTAGCCTTTTAAACGGTATGGGAAAATCAGTGGGAATCATGGGTATCCGCGGAATATAAGCCAGTTGTCCCACTGCTGGCCCTGTGAGAATGGTCGCCACGATTATATTGTCCCTTAACTCTTTTGTAAGCAGCCTTGTCCCATTACACATGTTGGGTGGGCTCAAGTTTCTCAATAGCATGATAGGAATGCCAACTTTTAACACAAGGTCGTGAGGAGGTAAGCCAGAAGGGTTCAAAGAATTTAAAAATTCTTGGGGATAGTGCACTGTATCCTCAATATTACACACCGTATCAATAGACTTATAGTGTTTGACCTGACCGGGAATTTTCTCTAAAATGAGTTTATTTATTTCATTCACTGTATCGTTTCTGGGTGACACTATTGCCCTATAACAAAGCCAATGATAATCTCTCTCCAATAAATTTTCAAGACCGGGATATATTGCGTCAATAAGATGTTCCAACCTGTGCAATATGTGTCCTAATGTCTCGTCAAGTTTAATGTCATTGCTGTTGGTGTTAGGTGAGACAATTTTTCCTTCGCCAAGATTGAGTAGTTGACGCGGAAAGTCGTCATTGTCGTTGTCGCTCAAATGGGCTCACATGTTTGTTCGTAAATTGAGAGATGCAACCGAACTCCATAAGTGAGATGATTTTAAGCATGCTCTGATGACATCGGCGCGTGTTCCTTCTGTTACTACCGGCAGTGTTTGCCGAAAATCGCCCGCGAAAACAAAATTAACGCCACCCAGTACAGCATCAGAGTTTCTGAGCGTTCGGTTTACTGCTTCAACATGAGCTCTATGACTCATGGTACATTCGTCCCATATAATTAAAGATGTTTCTTGTAAAAGTTTCCCGAGTGGCCCATTTTTACGTATGGAACAAACTGACTGTTGCTCTAGTGAGACTGTCAGAGGTAGCTTAAAGGTGGAGTGTGCTGTTTTCCCATCATTTAACAGAGTAGCGGCAATCCCCGAAGAGGCAACGGCTAGTCCATTTCTCCCGGATTGTCTTACTTTTGCCAATACCAAATTTGCAAGAAACGTTTTGCCAGTGCCTCCCGGGGCGTCAAGAAAGAAAAATAAACCTCTGTTATTTAGCACACTGTCAATTATTGCATCAAAAGCTTGTCTCTGGTCTCTGACTGATTTCGGTATATTTTCATTAGTAAAAACTGACAGCTCATTGGTATCGTACGAACGTATCAGTATTATGTCCGATGCATTGTTATGTGGCCGAATTGGAGAAGTTAAACCAAAATCATTTAATGTTTTCTCATTTAGTTCTAAAAGTCTATTTTCTATTTGTAATAGACCTTCATTGTACATGTCATCATTATAGGGTAAAGTGAAATCCTGATTCTGCTGTCGTATTCTATGTCTTATGTCGTCACATAAATCGTTTTTGAAGTTTTCCACAAACTGAGTGGTTCAGATGGGTAACAAAATAACAGTATCACCACAAACAACTCCCTCAACTTCAAAGGACATTGAGAAATTGAGGCTTCTCGTAGAGTGTTTTCCCACTGGTTATCGTCTTCTAACAAACCTCTCTCACGGCAAGCAGCTTGATATGTTTCTTTGACAACTCCGTTCACAGTTCTTAAGTCCTGAAATGAGATGGGGCCACGTACGTGGTGAAGAAAAACTCGAAGAATGAAACACTCCGATTGAGAAGGGTGCACACTATATAATCTTCCCAAAGCAGGATATTTTTTTATTCCAGGATGACCAGCGACATCTTCTCCGCGTTTTCTTCGGGAAATTTTGTGATTAGCCCAAGTATAATAGTGGGGAACTTCATGGTAAAGTAATGTTTTTGCGAAGTTGTCGGAATTGCATAATTCAAAGAAAGCAGTCAGAGTTGTTTTTGGTGGATTTTCAACAATGCTTTGCACATTAGCTGGTGAAAAGTATACTCTTTGTCCATTTTCTAAATGTACGGCCAACTGCAGAATAGTAGGGTGTCTGTCATGGAGAGGAAATTCCAACAGCCTCCAGACCGCTTCCGATGTACTTATGTACCTTCCGTTTACATAATTCTCAACTTCATTATGAGCATTTCTTACACCAAATGTTGCCTGATCAGACCCTTTATTCACATACTTGCAGATATACTTTATAGCCTGAACGGAATGACAATACTCCACGTTTATGTGGGCGTTAAAAGTTCGACAGAGAATTGGAGAGTACGGGACGATCCATGTGTTGTCTATTTTAATAGTCCTTCCAAGAATAGTCATAGTGGCCACCTGACCGCCGTGATCGACGTTTCGGCGTCGATAAACAGGTACCCATCTTCTCCGGTTTGGGTATCAGTGACAAAACGGCGTGGGTATTTTTTTGAGCAAATACCATTTTTCATACACGGCGACGTTGGATTTTGTTCTCCACACGGCCCGTGTACCATGTTCTTTGTCACAATATCAAACAACGCCGGATCATTATCTTTATCGGGTAGCTCTGCAACTATAATCTTGTCAATTTCGTCAGGTTGTATTTTATTTTCTAGCCAAATCAACATGTGACAATGTGGTAAACCTCGTTTCTGCCACTCGACACTGACCATGTGACATTTGAATTTTCCGAAAACTTCTTCTTTTGTAAATAGTTTAATAAGTTTCTTCATTTTTAGATGAAAGACCCCTGCTATTATGTCGTGTCGGTCGAAAGATCGCTGTCCAGAAAAAAGTTCTTGCTTTATTTCTTCCCACTCGGGGTTGCAAGTGAAGGTAACAAATAAGTCAGGCCTTCCGTAATTTCGCACGTATGTCATAGCGTCTTGGTTTTTTTCGTGCATATAGCGCGGCGAGCCAGTGAAAGATGAGGGCAAGATAACGACGACCCGAATGGCCGAGTCGGCAGTGACCCTGCCTACGAAGCCAAGGGTCCCGGGTTCGAGTCTCGGTGGGGGCAAATACTTGTTTGATGAGAACAGATGTTTGTACCCTAGTCATGGTTGTTTATCTATCTAAGTATATTATTTATCTATATAAGTATGTGTATCACTGTCTAGTACCCAAGATACAGGGAATCCTAGTTTGGGGCTAGATCAATGTGTGTAAATAGTGTCCAAGGTATTAACATTAACATTAAAATTAACGTGTTGACCAATATTTGCAGCATTCACATTAGCATCTCTATTTAAAGCATCTCTTAAATGTATATAATCGTCAGCTCTTAACTTTTGTTGGTTACGGGATATAAAATTCAATCTCTCTGATATCATTTTAGCCATCATGTCAACGCAGTATTGACTGAACAAATCTCGGTAATAATGTAAAGTATTGAAACGATTATCTATGATCATAAGTCTGTGTGCATAGAACTGCATACAGGAAACTGTTTTGTTTGTGCGGAACCTTGTTGCTGTATAGTCAGATAATAACCATCATCTCCTTTCACAAACATTAAAGGATATTGCAGGGGATCGTAAGCGCGGTGCAATTCGCACTCTATTTAGCTGGCCATCTTTACAATGTAGTACTATATCACGGGGTCCTTTGTCTTCATCTACTAACAGTACTGCAACTTCGTTTGTTGTAGGGGAGTTGTATCTTCCTCGATGTTGATTTTGTGGTGTGCGATCGGCGTGAATTATTAATTTTAAATTGTCGGAGGAGTTGCTTTGTAAATTGTATTTGAAACTGCGTATGTATTCGTTCTGGCTATTTAATACGGTCTGTAACTCATTGATCAAATCGGTTTTTAAAGTGGGACTCATGTTTGATCGCAAAGAAAGTTGGTCCGCATCAGAAATGAAATATATCTGTAAAAATTTCGAAATTTGACCTGTTGAAGGAAGAAGACTACCAATTAAATGATAAACCTGGCCCTCTATCTTAAAAGTAGGCATTAAATTTCCTTCACGAATTTCTTTAGCACCGAACGATGTCATTTGAAATAGTGTGTTATATTTCCGTATATTGTTTAAAAAATGCGTAGAGTGTGGATGAGCATTTGTCAAGAGACTTTTTACAGGCTCTGGTGGCTCTTCAATGTTAGGAAGAATCACTTTACCTGCAGCACAACACATACCATTCGGTTCATCGCTCCATTTTTTTGCAAAACACTTAGGACAGGTTTTACTCATTGCTCCAATTGTTACTGCGCTCTGCTTAGCGTAATCGATGTTAGGATTATAATTGAAAGCTGATCTATTACTGTGTGGTGCACTTCGACTGCGTATTCTAGATGTTCGTTGTCTTTGTGCCGCAGCAGTGAGCCTTTGCGAACGTTCAGTGCTAGACTCCCTAGCACGAATTTCCGCCATATTTTGTCTATTGTTAGCAAGTCGCTGAGCTCTTTCGGCGCTGGTCTCCCTAGCACGACTTTCGGAAGTAATTGCTCGTTGGCTGGCAAGCCGCTGAGAACGATTGATACTGGATTCCCTATGAGATATTTCTGAAATATTCTGTCTAAGATTAGCCAGTCGCTGAGATCTTTCAGCGCTGGTCTCCCTAGCACAAGTTTCAGAGGTAATTTCTCTTTGGCTGGCAAGCGCTGGGAACGCTCTATGCCCGACTCCCTATCACGTGTTTCTGACATATACTGTCTATAGTAAGCCAGTCGCTGAGACCTTTCGGTGCTAGACTCTCTAGCACGCGCTCGCGATCTGTATTCTGTCTCATTCGCAAGGCGCTGTTCATGCTCAGAGGAAGTCTCTCCAAGTCTGCGTACTCTAGCCGCTCGTGTCTGGGATGTATGTCTAGACAGTTGAGATTTTCTTTTAGGCATATTGACAGTTATGTTTTCAAAAAAACATTTAAAAAAATGGAACAGTTGTTCTAAATAGTTTTTTTTATTATGGAAATAAAGCAATAAAGCAAATAAGCAAGATGAACATAACCTAAATGCAAAAAACTAAATACCTATAACCCAAATTAATATCTACATGAAGCAAATGAAGCAAACTAAATAGCTAGGTATAACTTAAATAAATATCTACATGAAACAAACTAAATACCTATAACCTAAATTGACTGAAAACTATAAACAGAAAACAGTTCTGAAAAGATCTTATTTTTTAAAAATGTTCAGAAAATAAAGACTTTTAATTTTTAATGAAAGAATAAGATAGATATAGTTCTGATAAGAACTTTTTATTTAAACAATGTCGAAAGTTTGCTAATTACGTTTCGAAAAATTCCATTTCGGGGACGTCAGCTGCGTAAGGAGCCGACCACGCGACCGAGCCGCGCGGGTACCCACCTCTCAGATGTAAAAGGCCACGCCCCCTTCTCCCGAAGCGAGCACGAACGCGAACCGAATTAAACCCGAAGCCATCGCGCGCCGTCCGCTGCTTTGGCTTTCACACTTAAGACGATGAGTTTACTTATTTTCATAAAGATTCATAATTTTTGGTAATATGACTAATAAATATGACCTAACGATTTAAATTATTTTAATAATATTAAAAATTTAATTATCTATACTAATATTAAAAAAACTACTTTTTGTAACTTAAATATAAAAGTTAGACATATGCTGTCGTTGACTTTTTTGTAGGCATTTTCAAGCTCCACATCTTTTCTCAGGAACTCAAAAATATATCTTTCATAGTTAAGGCAGCGTTCGTAAGAAACGCTTTCATTCGACCGTTTTTTCTCCGATTCACTTTGCAAAACGGACTACCACGTAAAAGCCTTTTTATTTTTCGATTTTTTATATAATCTATGACACTCAGCAATAATGTGGCTTTCTATTGGTGAGAGAATTTTTAAAATCGGTTCAGTAGATCCCGAGATTACCCCTTACAATTTAACAAATATACAAACACACAAACTTTACTTCTTTATATTATTAGTATAGATTGATTTATATATTTAGAATTTTTGGCAGGGTTCAACTATGGCTAATAGTAACAATGGCGAAAAAAGTACCAGAAGGAAACTAGGAGCCAGACATAATGCAGATTATTCGCCGGAAATTCTACAAGTGGCAGTAGATTTAGTAGTTTATGTTTTAAAGATTGTTTTTCTGCGTCGTAAGATGAATTTGTTTAATTCATCATACGACGCAGAAAAACAATCAATCGTAAAATTAATAGACATTTTGCCAACTCCAAATCCAGGTCAATATAAATAATACGTTATCGCGAGATGAGGATAGGCTACTATTTTTAAAACATATATGTTGAATTTTCTCAATGTTTATATTTGTAAATGTTGATTTTTGAAATGAATATGTAATAAGTGATATAACATTTTCAAGACTTTAATTTTTTGACAACCCTGACCATTCCACATTTTTGTAGGGAGATCTGAGAGAAGCTTACAGAACTTTGCCTACTTTACCAAAAAAAAAAAAGAAAAGGCAAATAAATTCATAATTTGCTTTCAATATAAGAAACACCATATTAAGGTCTTACATACATAGAAAAACATTTTTCTTTAAGCTGCCTTTTTCAAAGATGTGTGACTAGGCAATGTTGCAGTTTTGGCTTTAACTTTGCCTGCCTTTTGTAAAGCAGATTTAAGGTAGTTGCTGTGAATTTTTTGGCAATAAACCACTTCACACGTACAGCGTAAGGTTTAATTTTGGACTTACATTAAAACTAGTTATGATTTTTTTCCTACCTAAAGAACTATACACAAAAAACTTCAAAACACAGGCAATGTTACAGCATTTTACGGTATGTACTATAAATTTTTATGTCAGCTTGAAACTAATTCTAGAAATATATAAGTAGAAATAGACAAGACCACACTAGCATTTGATCGTACAAGCGCACATCTTGTATGATCTAATGAGCAGTGAAGGGATCCAAAAAATTGTATACCACCTATAATATGTCAGAAGGATTATTAAGCAGCGACCTTGGCTCGTGGATTCTCAATTATTGCAATATGTTTGTGTAAATATGCCTCACTATGCATGAGTAGACAAGAAGTGTTACGTCGTGACATGCTAACAATTGAAAGCATTTGTGATCAATTAGCGACTCTGCTAGTCTTTGAAAGTAGGTACGTATAATTATGTATAACGACTTTATCCTTGACATATATCGCTTTTGGACTGGCGATACTTGGCTAGAGAAGGCCCTCATGGTGATAGCATCTGACATTTTGATATTTAAATTATCTTTTAGAAGCTTCAAATGCATCCAATACGTATTTTTGTCCGATGACATTTAAAATATATCATCTTGTGACATTAAACATGCATATATTTATTTTCAACTTCATTTGCAGTATGTAGCGTTCAAGATGTATTATATCTAGGGATAGATATAATAGATAGATATAATACATCTTGAATTAATAGCATCAGTTATCTATCTGTCATTTTCATACACAACTTACCATCAATTTAGCAGCCTCAAACGCTTTCAAGATGAATTTATACCCGACCCCATGCATCGCGGTGTACACAGTATTAATTGAAGCTACACTGTTTGTTTCCATAACATCCTTAGGGAGGCTGTCTCTGATGTACTTCAAGTATTTGGACAACACATCTTCGTGACAATCTTTGACTAGTTTGTCGGATCGGATGCCTTTTATATCCCAATGCTCGTCTGGGATCCTGAAAAACAAAGTAAAAGTACGGAAAACGTTACGGATAACGCTACAGGAAGCCTTTGCATGGACCGAAGGGTCCATTTATGCTTGCTCACTACATTGGCCAATAAGCTGCTTGATATTATAGTGAAAGTAGGGCATCAATTCAATCAAATAAGCATGCAAAAAGTAATCACATCATTCAACATAGTTCTGACAGACCAAACTCACTCCAAGTTCTGCGTGACCTCCTCCAGAATGGCGTCATCGTGCGGCGTGATGATCTGCGAGCCATTCGCCCAGTACACCTTGTATCCGTTGTCCTGCCTCGGATTATGCGAGGCCGTCACCATCACGCCTCCGACGCCGCCGTACAGTGTCGTCGCGAAGGACACCAGCGGGGTAGGGCAAACCTCGGAGAACAGGAGCACAGGGATCGAAGCTGACACAAACACTTTGGCTGTGAGTTCCGCGAACCTGGAGAGTTGGATGCGTACTAATAAAGCTTGAATACAGTCACTGTGTGGTCCATTTTATTTGAATAAGTTTAAGCCCTAGACTCATAGACCCAGTTAGGGCTGCATTTTAAATGGATTCAACCATTTCGTTTCGTTTAAAAATGAACTTTTCAGCTGGAAAAAACTGCTGCAAAAATCCTAAAAGTTAAATATGGAGTTTGAAAATATTCTGATGGAGACATTTCTTCATGTGCTAAAACTTCAGTTGGTTCATTACATAACAAGTAGTTAGTTGTAGCACAAATACTATAATACTGTTGTAAAGTGTGTAATAATATTAACAATATGTACTACAAAGCATAACATTGGCCAGAATCAATAAAATGAAGCAATTTATCGTGAATGAATATTCAGATAAATGATAACTACCCAGAGGGCATTAACTTAGGCATACTACAAATAGTGTTATCAGTAGCTGGGGATCAATTCTGTTAATGAAAGACAGTCCACGAGGCAACAGTGCAATGGCAATTGGGCATAGCCATCCACTTTAGGTTTGAAAGAATCTCCAGGAATACTAAATCATTGAATTAAAATAACTTCCAAAGTCAACACAGGCTTCGTAAAGGGGCTCCCCAAACTTAGTTTGTACTTTTAAATAGTGGATGGTCAATGCTACTTTTAGTGAACTTCTATTCTTTAATATGACAGAATTCTGCTTCTGCCCCATGTCCTGATGAAGAATATATACTATCCTTATCCCTCTTTTATTATACTCCGAAATTAGAGACATTTTATAGTGTTACCAGGACATGTTAGTGTAGGCCTCTGTCAAGAGACACTCCAAACTTGATACCAATAATTATTAATAATAAACATTAAACACAACTTATAGTAGTTTATGTAACTGCTACATAATGGAGGGCATTAATACTCTAGAGTGTTATTTTTTTCACAATAATATCACTCGAGAGTTTGAATGCCTAATTATGTACAGTTAGTTACACTAGTTTATCTACACACATATCATAAGCTCTCTTTGAAGTGTTCAGGAACCGCATGTTCGACCGGCATTGTGGCATTGATCATTGCTCTGCAGTTGTTTAGCTTGTTCTATAGTACCAACTTCACAAACAAACTAGGGGCGGCACGTAGGCGGGGGCGTCGACGTTCGAAATTTGAATGTCATAATTTGACAAATTTTGGTACATTATGGTCATAATATAATGATCAATATTCGGATAAGAAATGAGTTTTTACAAGAAGTTTATCATTATGCTGGTCGTAACGTGTGGTTTTTGGACCCAGTAAAGAGGGTTTATGATATGTGTGTAGATGAAATATATTTTAAACACAACAAATTATACTATTAATATACCTAATGCTATCAAACTATGTCACATAAATCAAACATTTAATTGCATTGTTGAGTCAAAACAAATTTAAATAACCAAAATTGAAAGGAGAAATGTATTTTATTTATAATTTTGAAACAAATTATTTAATTATATATTATTTTTAGTTAAGGGCTAAAAAATAAGATAATTTTATGTACCTACTTTTGCATGTTTTTTATTCAAAATAAAATTTTATTAATTGTAATTTGGAAATAAAGGTTATTTAATTTTATCCCTTTTTTGGTAAGAAAGCACAATAAGGTTTACAAGTAAGTAGTCCCAAGTACCCAACCATAAAGGTGAAAAGATCTTACCTCATACTGTTATAGCGACCATCATAGCCAATCACAATGCCATTACTTAGTTGACCTTGGTTGCACACTTTTTTCATGTATGAACATATACCCTGAAACAAATGACATCAATATTCATAAAATACAATATATGTATAGGTAGGTAATTAGGTATTGTACTTGCGTTTTTTTTTTAGCATAGACAGACTATTCCACAACTTTCCGCACAAAACAAAAGTTAGACAAAATGGAAAATATGAGCATACAAAGATGAGCTTTTTGTTTAACAAGATATTCTTCCAGACCTCTATATATTTCCTGAACAAATTGGGAACAGATTGAATAATTGGTAGAGATATTGGATAACTTGCTATTTAAATAATAAATTTGACAACCTTTGTGGCGCTGTGGTTGTGGCAATGTATGGGCTTTTATGTAAATGTTTGTTTAATCAATAAATATATTGTTGACTACCTACCTGAGCAGTCTGGAGAACCACAACATCATTCATGCATTTGTATCCAGCAGCCATTTTGGCTCTAAGGCCAGCCGTGCCAAACTTCTGCCGGCCAAGCATGGTTGTACGTAGTTTCTCCCATCTTGAATTTTTAACATCATCCACTACCTCTTCCCTGGTTTCTGGATTCTGGTGGCACATTTTATTTTCTACATTATGTGTTTAAATGTAATAGTTTAGGTTTACATTATTAAAAATAAAAAAATAGTACTATTATTAAGTGAATTAATGCATGGTCTTCCGAGGTTGTTGCATTGGCATCAGTTTTGAATAATGACCCCTGAATTTAGGAGTGGATGGGGATGGTGAGGGGGGGAGGTAAGGTGGTGCCTCGCTCCACTCTGCTTCCCTCGGCTCCGTTCACTATGTTGTAAGATAACCTAACCTAACTTTAGGATTCAGACAGGAAGTGACCTAAAACAAGCAATTCGGTTTTGTGCATCTACATGCTGACAACTTACCTTTATTATATTTGCGCTTGCTGAATTTTTGCATTTCATTCAAGAAATTTTCCAATTTTCAATAATTATTTTTAAAAAAACTGCATTTCCTCGCTAAAAGTATAGCACTTTGTTATGAAGAAAAACTACCAGCTACCCATTAAACACCTCATTACAATAAAATTCAGGGGTTCTAAGAAAATACCTACTATCAATTGGGGAAGAAAACTGAAGAGTTTATCACCAATGCAACTAGAAAAACATACCTTATCAAGTTTCAGCCACAGATTAACAGCATTATCTAACTTTAAGTCACCACAGCTGCAAATAACACTCATTTTCGTACAAGAGGAGACTGGTACTGAATACTGTTAAGAATGAAGTAGATACACAGAATACAATTACTCTGACGAGGTAGGTATTTAAAGTCGAGCAAGGTATTCGTCTGTTGAAGCAACAGAAACAGATTATAAACTGGTGAACCGTCAGAGTGAACCAAACTGATGTGTGAGCTCAGCCAACTCGGGCGTAGTGTCCTGAATAGGTATCTTAAAATTGTCTTGTCGGGGTCATGGACATGGGTTTTTTATCATATTACAAAACAACAAAAATATCAATGAGCGACGAGCGAGCGAGACTGGCCGGCAAGGCAAGACAGACGAGACGACAGACTCAGACAGACTGCACGCACGCAAGCGCAACCAATTTCCTAATTACACTTTACAGGCATTTAAATAATAATTACACTTCTATTCTTAAAGCCGCGGCGGCGCGTTGACACAATCAGAGCAGACTCGGACCGAGTGGACTCGTACGTACGAGTCGTACGACTGAGTTTTAACGCGATGGTGTTGGTTGTGTACCAGCATAAGCTGTTGACATTAAAAAAGTTCACTATAGCACCATTATCTTCATTCATAAAGTTGTTTTTTACAGTTTTAACATCGAGAAATGAAGGATTTACTGCGAAATAGTATCGCAATTATTACCGGCTAAATAATAGAAGAGCTAAGACGGGAAAAAGATAAGGAATTACGTAAAAAGAGAAGCATTTGGACTCGCTCTTGGATTTTACATCACAGAGATCAAGGGAGCATCTAACAATTTCCTCCGAGAAATTGAAGAGGAAGATCCTGCTACGTTTAAAAATCACCTAAGGCTAAATAATGAACGGTATTTAATTACCTTTTGTACAAAGTCAAATAAAAAAGATACAAAAAGAACATACTCTTTTGAGGCCAGCAATACCTGCATTTGTAAAGCTCCAAATAGGATATTAAGCAACTGGCGATACTTTCTCTATCTACCCTTAAAAGTAATTCCAGGGTTCTTATCAGCAGTACAATTTCTGTCGTCAGTCTTAGATGCCATTATGACGCGTTTGAAGAATACATTCAGGTTAATAAAAAGACGTATCACATGGTCCTTATCAACGTTTATTAGAAAAATACAAAATTAAAGCGAACTCTAACCAGTGAATCTTAAATCTGCATCGGTATTTATTCTTGGCTGGCTGGATGATCAAACCCTCCAATACTTCTCATAGCTTGGTCTCTAACGCCTTGTCTCGCAGTTGTGGCGCCTGGTCAGGAGGTATCAAAATTGATTGCGATTCTTCAATTACCTCGTGCGATACATCATTTTGTAACCAAACTTCTAGCAAAGCATGCTCTGGTATTTCAATTGTGTATCTTGTGCTATCGATATTTTCAGAGGAATACTCTCGTTTCAGAAAGGATTTTCTCTTTTTCCTCTCACTTACTCCAAAATTTCGGATTCAAAATGTTGAGCAGCCATTATCAAAAGTCGCTTTGACTAGCGATGTTCTTACCAAAGTAAGAAAATTCATCTTTCTGGCTCCTTTTTATATTTATTATATAACAATTGGTCTTTTATAGTCTTAAGTTGTTGTTTTCAATACGGTCTACATTAGCTCATTTCTTGGTCTTGAAATTCTAGTGTTTTTCAGAGACCATGTGAAGGTGAAGGCTGGTGCTGGTGAAACTCGTGAGGTCGTTTCTTCTTCAGTTGTTGCTGAAGAACTAGACGTATCCGATAACACTGGTTCCTCTACTCTGCATGAGGAGGAAGGTGGTATATTCGGAGATGGCCTTGCCGGTATACCTGGAGAGTTTATCTCATCAAGTTTGCCTAATATGTAATAAGAAATGCGTATTTTATTACTTTAGGTTAATTTTTTATTTGCCAGGTTCAGAAATCAAAATGGAAGGAAATCTTTGGACTTTTCCTGGCTGTTGTGGTTCATTGTAGGGTAAACACAAATATTAACCCTTAATTTGGCAAGAAAAATAAACATTAGAATTTACAAACTTTCACGAAAAATGGATTAAAGGCATCATTGGCTATCACAAAAAAATATTGAAAAAAAACATATATTTTCAGTATTTCTGAAAAGCTATGTATGCCAGGATATACATTGCCAAATGCACAAAGAACAATGATGCTAATTAACTGTATATTGGGGCATACATTGCCAGTGAAATGACGTTGAAGTACCCATAAAACTACATAGTATTATATTAGTTTATTTTTATTTTCTTCACTTAACTAATATTTAATCTTATTCACAAGGTACATAGCAAAATTATGAGTGATTATCACACCCGAGAACAGTTGTAGTTCAGCTGATTCAGCTAAACTATTCCTAATCTCGGATGTGATAGCTTAGCTGGCAATTCCTGGTGTTTTTACCAGTGACAAAACAAAGACGGACTTGGAATTTTACACACATTACATTTGTTAATTTAGAGCATAACCTACAACGACCTGTGATTGTGGTTATGGTCATGAAGTGGCATTATCATAACGAGATGATTCTACTGGCGCTGCTTGAGGTACTCTTTTTTTTGGTTTCTCAATACTCTCAGCGCGTCCACATTTTTTGAGACCTTCGTAGATTTCATATCTGAAATTCTTCAAGGACATTGCTTTGTTACCTGTCAAGCGATTCATTTTGCATAAAATCCAGGAATTATTTATACAAATATCTAAAAGCTGTGCAAATATACCGATATACCAACGCCGGGTTTTGAACGGCGTCTTATTCAGCGATATGAGCATATCAGCTAAGTCGACGCCACCCATGTGTTTGTTATATTCTTTAACAACTTGAGGCCAATCGACGTCGACTTTTCCTTTCGCTTCTTTGCAATACCGCTTTATCTTCTCAAGCGGGTCAGTTGCTACGTAAGAACTTATCAAAGTTACCGGTTTGTTATCATTCCAGCGCACTACAGCCAACCGACTTTTATTAAATACCACTTGAGCATGACTACCGCGCGGCTTCTTTTTCATCACCTTTTCTGGAGGCAAAGCGACTTGTGCTCCTCTCAACCTGTTGCTCCTAATAGTTCCCAGTCCAAATATGCCGTAATTTTCTCTCAGTATATAAAATAGCTCCGGACAAGAGAAAAAATTATCACAGCAAACAACTGCTGGTTTAGTGTGAATACTTTTGCATATCGCAATAAATTCTTCTTCTGTGAAATCATGGAACCTAAATGTGTCTTCACCTCCGTATAATAGGAAATCATATATCATGCCTGTCATTCCAGCTCGTACATAATTTTTAAAACCCCACTTGTTAGGTTTGTCTTTCATATATTGACGGCGTTTACCAGCCTTGGTCCCTTTATAAGGAATTATCATTTCGTCAACACTAAATTTATTTTCCTTTTCTGTAGCTAAGCAGTTTTCTCTGATTTTTTGGATTATAGGTCTTATTTTGTGGTACCTGTCTGAATCTTGCATATTGTTGTCCACGAAATGTAGGTAGCGTCGGATTTGTTGATAGCGTTTCAGAGTCATCAGCCCTGCTACCAGTTCATATCTGTACTTCAAACTCCAGTAATCAATATATGATGGCATGCTCACTATACCCATCATAATGTGAATCGCGAGAAATTCACGCAATTCGTTTTCATCCAAACCAACTGGTCGTCCCGTTTTGGATATAGAATATGCGTTAGTTTGCTCAACGATTTCGGTTATAATATCCGGAGAAAAGAATCTGTAGAAATAATCTATCGGTTTGGATGTCTCTTCTGGAATCTCAGTAGAATCGAAATGTTCTTCTTTACTAGCATTGTGGCGAAAAACTGCTTTTTTCCATTGATAATTTAAAGTGATTGTTTTTTTTTTTCTTGCTCGTTTTGCCGCAACGACAGGTGGACGTGCAGACCTACTCTTTCTTGTATTACGAATGCCAAGAGTGGCCTTTGATGTGGCAGTAGGCACTGTGGACGAAGTTGGTGATGCAGAAGGTGCAGGTGATGATAGAGGTGCAGGCAAAGCAGATAGTGTATGTGCTGATGTTGATGCAGGGGTACCTGGAGTTGCGGATATAGCAGGAAGGGTAGGTATTTCGCTCAAAACTGGTATTGATCTAAAGTTCGGAAGCTGTGATGGGCATGAGTAAATTTCTTGAAACACAGCTGTTAGACAAGCATTTTCATCGTTTGAAGCTTCACAATCAGAGTCAGAAATGTTAAGCCTTTCCAAAGAACTGTCAATAGATGGAGTAGGCGAGGAAGATTCAGAACGTCTGGATGGCAATTGCAAGTCATCTTCAAGATCAGAGATCTCGCTATCATCAGAGAGTGCATTCTTGTTAGGAACAAGGGCTAAAATTCTTCCACCACGTGTTTGAAGTGAATGCTGTAGGCAAAGAAAAAAGCTTGGCTAAGTGGCAATGTATGACGTGACATACAGTTAATATGAAGGGTGTTTAGTCCATGAATTGGCAATGTATACTGTGACATACAAAGATAAAATAGGATATATTTCTATGAACTTGGCAGTGTATGTCACAGCATACATCATGTTAGAAACAGGAAAGATGGGTGTTTTCACCAAATGTTGGGCAGTATTTTTATTGCTAATACTCCATCAAGCTATCACACATAAAATAAAGCCATTGTATAGCTCTAAATCAATGAAAACACAAATAAAAACTAATTAAATACCTTGGATAACACAGCTGTCTTCATCCGGGTAGCCATTTTATACCGAAAAGACAGAAGTAAAGTTGCCAGATATAGTTTTATTTTTTTCTACCAAATTGAGATAGTGTTGTGACAAATTCGACTTAAAAATACTTGACTGCGATAAAAAGAAGATACCAAAACTTTTCTTCAAAGTCTGTGTATGCCTGTACATACATTGCCAAATTAAGGGTTAAACATCCAGAATACACTGGTAGTGATTTTTACTACTACAAAGGTTATTTCAGTACGTCTATTATGATTTTTTTAAACTATACACGATTGCTTTCTTTTCGCACGAGACGCTTGGGTATTCTTTTTGTCCGCCATTTTCTATCATTAATTCACTCTCGTTTGAAGCGTGGTTTTCACTGTAAGAGTACTCTCGGACTGAGTGCGTTCGTATGAGCTCATACGAGCTATATCGCAAAAGAGGCCACTCGGAATTTGGTTTTCACACGCTTTTGGTTTTTAGATCAAAGTAGCATTTGTCTCCTTGCACAGCCAAGTTCCTTAAAGCTGACAGTTTCACGTTCTGTCCACTTTTTTTACTTCCGTTTTATTTTTTTAGTTGGCACCATTTTGTTGTTATAAATTATCCGTGTCAGCCTTTGAGTATAGACATACTCAAAGGTGTCAGCTCGTGAAAATAGAGCCGCGCGCGAGTTCACTCTGCTCGGATGACGATGTCCGAGTGCGCTCGGATTGCTTGTTTACACCGTACGAGTAGCATGCGAGTAGTGATCCGAGCGGACCTGACTCGGTCCGAGAGCATTAATAGAGTGGACAAAGTATATAGTGAATACCCCGCTTAAGGCTAGCTCGTAAAACTAGAATGCAATCCGAATCAACACTGATCGGACGCCGTCGTCCGAGTGCGCTCGGATTATGGGTTGCCACAATACGAGTTGCACATGTGTGGTATCCGAGTCCACTCGGTCCAAGTCTACTCTGATCGTGTCAACGCGGCTCAGTCAGTATGCTATTGACGTTTGAAGTTCTGTTTTTTTTGTGACCTTTGATTGAAGTTCAGTAACTGTGTTGTGTGCTGCCAGTTTAAAAAAAAAAACAGTCAAGTGCGGTTCCGCGTTGGTGTGTCAAGTTGGGGGCGGGGAATCCGTGCAATCGTTCATTATAACCTAACCAAGAAATATAATAAAACAAAAACAAAAAGAGAACCTTAAAATGGGGTGTATCGAAATGCAGGGGGGAATAGACAAAACCTCAGGAAAGTTGTTTCAGCGATTACCCTAATCAAATTCAAGGAAAATCGACCAAGTCCTGTTTTTTTTTCTTAGAGCAACATTTTTTCTCTTGAAGTGGCCCACTGATTAGCAGTGAAGTTAGGCGAAGTTTTAAAAAAAAAAACGTTTAGAATTTGCCACAGACCACCCCTTGGGGGTGATCTGTGGAATTTGCTCTGTCGGTTGAGACAAATTTTAGCCAAAGATTTTAGCTCGTCAATACTTTGTAATGAATAGACAGTAGACAGCAAAGCGGTATTTCTTCAGTACGAGTACTTAGTGGTTTTAAACTGTTCTTGCGGATTCAGATATTAATGTAAGTATAATTATAATTTAGTTTCAGGAGTGGCGTTTGTGTTGTCGGACCGAACGGACGTGTCCCCCCGAGATCTCCCAAACGCATTTAAACAAACAATAGTTTTCATCCCCGGCGCGCGCCTTTTGTTCTGCCTCCGGAGGCCCGAAAACGAGCCTGGCTTATACCGCGTGTTACTGTAAGGGTTACCTGGGGAATGTGCGTGATCCATCTAGGCACCCCATCTGTGCAATACCACGCATTTCAGTGATTGTGATGATACTAGTGCGGTCAAGTGTAATGAATGCCCAGAGAACTACGCGATACTCTTAGGCATCCCATCTGTGCAAGCCCTAGAATTTATTCTAGGCCAGGTGCACGTCTGAGCCACGCAGCGACAGGCCGGCAGCGAGCGACGCCTACGCAACACACCCTCAACGCTACTGCCTCCACCACCACCGCCGCTAAACACACCAACCTGGTGAGATCATTCCGATTAGGACATCATTGATAGTGATTACCTACCTCTAACTTTATTTCTCTCAGCACCACTCGCTGCCTGACAATAATAAACCACCACTTACCGCGGCCGCGGTCGCCCCTATTGACTAAGGCATAATCACATTTATAGGTGCGTCATAGGCAGGATATAACAATTCCCTACCTACGCAATATCAAAATCAACTAATAAAACATTATTATAGCTACATATACTTATATTGCTTTGCCTGAAAATAAATTCGAGATATTTCTCCTCGAGATTTATTTTCTCCTCATCTTCGAAAGACCATTCAAAACAGTCATTAACAATAACCATCCACTAAACCCTGAAACTCAGTGAATAAGCCAACCCAAAACTTAACAATCCTAGAATTATTTTTATGTAGCTAAACTGCAAATATACTAAACCCGACAATAAACAAAAACTAAACAAGTGCAGGCCATAAAAATGCCATCTCACCAAACTCCCAGAAACTAGACAAAACAATTGACTGCTATTTAGGAACAATTGAAAAAGCTTCGAAGCACAAAAGGCTCACAACGTTCCCTCACACATCTGGCACCCATTCTATGGTGTCAGCCCATCTTGGAAATACCGGGAAACATTATAATAAAAATAGATCGTAAAAAGCCAAACAGCGTCTCTCATCATACCGGCCGTACACCTCTTAGAAACAACCCACACACACACATTCATATTAGCTAAAATACCACGAGGCTTTCTCCTGTAGTAATATCTCACAATCTAAACTCTACCAATGCCCAGAGAGGGAAACTGCCTGTTCCATGCAATTGCAGACCAAATCAACCATCTGTTTGGAGCGACATTCAACCATACCCACATCAGAAGCGACTTAGCTAGATACGTGGAAGCTAACATCAATTATCCACGCATCAAACATGCGATCGACGCACCAAACGCAGAAGCTTTCACTGAGTACATAAAAAATCTCCACATACAGGGCACGTGGGACGGTGAAGAAATTATCATAGCAGCCGCGGATTTCTACGTAATAAGTGTAGCGATCCATCAACAAAATGGCCCATCAATCGTATATAGCCCCCAACAAGAATATAACTCAACTTGACCTTTTCCGACAGCCACTACGACAGCGCATACATAATAGAGCCCCAAAACGTAATCAACAACCTATCAACAACCAGTCAAATCTACATCGCAGCATCTCACTTTTCCCATACCAAAATACAGCGCGACTACCAAAGTACCCTCAAGTTCCACCCGCTCCAAAAACAGATAATATGATAGCGGTAAATCTAAACACCTTCCCCCGGCCTACCCAAAATGCACAACTCAAGATAAGATGACCAATGACTTTGATACTTACCGTACCGACACATACACTCACACGCCACAAACACATGCATCCCCCTCCGCCGGGTCAGATACAACCGGGTATTCATCTCTAGGGCCGAGTCACGGACCTAACTAATATGCACTAATGAAGTGAATTGAAGTAGGTGATATCAGTGTAATGAGTCTCACTAGCTGAGCAACAACCTGGTGAGATCGCTGCGATTATGATAGCCCTAACTCAGATCAAAAGGCAAAACGAACTCTATATCTGGCAGGTAACCCCCTTCGTAATGCTAAATACCATTTCATAAACAGATACCACGCTCGCTTCAAATTACTACGCCAGCTCCAAACTATTCCACAGACACAGTGCCTAGATAGGTAGGCCAGAGATAGGTATACCTAAATACAAAACTAAGCAGGAACCTACCCAATAACAGTAAAACAAAACATAACCATTTCTAACTTTATCCGGTCCGACAAGCCCACAAAAATAAAACAATAATGCAAGCCCGTCTACTACATAACTGCATATTCTGAGAAATAGCGAGAAACAGCAAACAATTGCACATCATAAAAGGATCATTTCACCATCTTCCAGAAAACAGGCAATTAACAAAAGACTTCCACTGATGAACAATAACAACAATAAAATCGGAGACTTTTTGTCCTAAGCGGCTCTCTACCGAGAATAAGGGCGCACGAAGATACGCACAAACTTTGACAATCGCAACCCGTACGATCTGTTAATCGTAGACAAAGGTAGTTCAAATAAATCACGCTATCTCTAAGTTCTTTCTTTCAACAACATCCCAAGAAGATAACCTAATGGAAGCCTTACCAACGCTGAGATGGTAACTGCCTATTCACCGCAATTGCTGACCAAATTAATCACCTATGTCAATTAACATGCAACCACACTCACATTCGTAAGGACCTAGTTAAATATGTAGAAGAAAACGGCGATGAACAGAACAAAGCTCGCAATCACTGAGCCTGAAATCCTTAACAACTCACCACTGAAAATCTACGCAATTACGGTACTTGGGCTGGAGAGGAGATTATAATACCAGCTGCCGAATACTTTCTACTTAACGCAACAATCCACCAGCAAAATACACCATCGCTCACATTCACGCCCAAGAATCCAGCGGATGCAGTGAAATCTATCAACCTCAACGTCACAGGACACCACTACGACAGCGTTTACTTGCTTGAATCGCCAAATTTACCCACGGATCAAGCAACCGATAACCAAACTGATAACACCATACTTTCGCCGATACTTAATGCAACACCCATGACCTCCTCAGGGTCAACGATGATACGAAACAGCCTCATATGTAAACCACAAGTCACATGCGAGCGTATGCGCATTGCTACTTGGAAGGTTAGAGGATGCGCCGAAATAACTAAAAGACTCAACATTGACGTGGAATTGACTAACAAAAACATACACATAGCCTATATACAGGAAACAAACATGATACATATGTCAAAACACTATCTCTGGTATCTGTATGCTCGCATCGGACAAGACGCTATAAAGAAATACAGGAAAAAGGGAATTATAGGAACAAACCTCCTTCACAATATTGCACACAAATATTTTAAAAGTTACATCAAAAGAAAATGCATGTACAAGGGCGAGTTGTCTCTGAAAAGAGATTTCTTCCAGCAAAACAAGGCATGACAGGAATTGCTATCATAAAAGGGTAGGCAGTGCACGATAATTACTATAACTAAAATGCCTAGGAATAAATTAAAATATCTGTAAAATACAGATAGCAAATACGAAATATTTACCGATATATACATAAACCTTACATATAATAAAATAAATACAGTAACTTTTACGAAAGAGACATGTAGAGCTCTTTAATATGTTTCTTAAAAGAAAAAAGAGTCGGACTGTCTCTTATATTGCAAAGAGGTGCGTTCCAGAGTCGGACCGCCCGCAGCCTGAAGGAGCGTTTATACGCAGCGCTGCCATGCCGCGGAGTAGCTAAAAGTGAATAATTAAATATCATCGGAGAACTGCTCATGGCAAACTTAAAAGTAGAAAGACGAAAATTCTTATAAGAGACCCCATAAACAACCAGTGAATTGGACGTAGTTTCAATACGAACCGTAAACGAAATCAAATATCTCGGCACATATATTACGGCAGGACATAGGACACAATAAAAAAGAGGTGCCGGCAAGCCATATGCAATTCCAAGGCCCTAATGCATTTTATAAAGAAATCCAACATAGACTGAAATATAGTGCGCCTGATTTACAAAATGGTCATTGCACTGTTTATAAAATACGGACAAAAAGCGGCAACCCTCACTAAAGCAAACAGTTGACAGTCAGTATATGAACGCCTGATCCTCAGAGACATGTTTGAGAACGCCAGAAGCTATCCAAGATACCACAAAATTCATGACTGACTACAGGGCAAAACGATAACCAAACGAATCAAAAACCACCGGATATGTTACTATACATATTCTGCGACGCCCACAACAGCACTTACTACACGCTCCATTCAAATACGAAGCAAGGAAGAAGAAAGCCGGCCGGCTTATATACACCTGGAAAGATTTCCTTAAGCATGACATCAAACATCAAACACAGTTACTGGACAGAATCATCACACAACAGGGACGATGTCAAGATGGCCTAGAGGCAAATATACCGTATCCCAGAAACAGACAGCAAAAGCGAAACTGGGAACTTACCGGATAACCCAAACGAACACGACTCAGGAAACTCAACTATTAACAATAACTGAAAATAGAAGGAAAACAAGAACTTGAAGAAAACAACAGCTGCTCTCCAAATCCCACATCCTCCCCATTCCACATATCCTATATTGGCTTCAGGCTGAAGAGTCGGTCGATTGAATTCACTATCCTTCCCTTCCTACAGAGCAGGTCATTCCGCCCCCCCTCAAAACTTGTGCCCTCTGGTATGCCGGCCGAAAGACCGGAACAGGTTTAGAACCCTGGCTGGAGAAGCACCATTCATTCATTCATTCATTCATTCATATAATTATAATTTAGTTTCAGAGAAATATATTAAATTAGTATGGAAAGCGTATAAGACTATACATTTTTAGATTTGTGTTGAGCTAAGCTAACTAAATGGTTTTTCCAATATTTTTCGTTATTTCTTGAGAATTTATAAAAAAAATAGCAAATAAAAAAATTGCGAATTTTTACCCCATTTTGCAAGAAAACCCATAATTGCGAAAACATATAACTTTATCATTCAGTTACTCTTAGTAAAATCTACTAAAACACTATGATTCAAACAGCCCAAATTCAAGTGCAGTTTCATACAAAAACAAAGAAAACGTAAACAAGTGATAAAAAAGTGGTGCGAAAAAAAACGCCCCACAAAAAGGCGTCCAAACTTTTCTAATGAAAACCACAGAATAGCTTAGGCTGGCTTCAAACTATGGTTGGTCTATGGTAAACCCGATAAAAATACCGCTAGGGCTGTAAAACGTTACAATCTGTACAAAAAAAAATATGTGTTCACATGCGATAGAAGTGAAACCTTCAAAAAAATGAACTTAAATATACTAAGAAGATTGTAAAATTTTAAGAGTAGGATAATTGTAGGGTTTCGTTAACTTTTTGTAGTCTTTTTAGTTTTGCTATTATTATTTTTTTCGATATTCACCACAATAGTCTGCGTTTAATTTCGGCATATTCAAAAAATGTTTTTATTGAACAATTAAATGATTATTTAAATGATACACGTGTACAATCACATATCTCAACATAGGAGAGAGGGCGTTCAGCCTATTTTGTATTCAAACCGATTGTCGCAAGCTGAATTCACGCACACAACGTATCATTAAATAAACACAACGAACACTCACACATAATAACCACTTACACATTTATCCCTGCTCTCGTATTGGTAAACACAGGCAAAGCAGTTAAGTGGCTGTATACGTGCGCATGAGGCGCACATTGTTTCATAAATCACGCACCAGCACACACAGCGTCATGGACATTAAATTTATTTCCTGTCTCTCTCGTTAGTAGGTAACGCTAATGAGTATGAGAGAGACGGAATCTGGATGCGACTCAATAGCATTACTTCCTCGGAATATTTCGTTAATCGTGTTGTTTTATTGAAGAAATATTGTATTTTCAGTATGGTATGTTATATATACCCTTGTTATCGAAATTTGTCGAATTACTGCGATTTTCACATAGGACAACTGCACAGGCCGGCATTATAGAAAATAAAGCTAAGTGTTGTCAGTTTTCTAAGGCGATCGGCGCGTGCACTCGGGAATTCTCGCTGAGAGCAAATGATTGCACTGTTTGCACACTGGGCATACAACGATCAGCCGTTACGCGGCGGCTTGCCCTCTCTCTAATATTCAATGCTCTGTGTGTACAATACACCACGGTTGTTGTGATGCTTTATCCGAAGCCTTGTAATACGCAGGCGCGTATACACACGTACTAACACACGTACAACGCTCGGACTTGATCGTATGCTCTCGCCGTACATGTATGCTTTCGCCGGACCCCAGATCCGGCGCAAGAACCCCCACTATATTTCGGTAGACACTACAGGAAAGGGAACTAACTTCGATCATATATACCCAAGATACAGCATCAAGTTCAAAATCACGACAAAACCCGTCCTTCGCTCATTGCGAGTGTGTGCGTGTGGTAGCCAAACATTACACCAAGTATTGTACCTAAGATCATACTTAAAGTTTTTGAAATACTACCATATGACGTTAGACATACCGTTGCAACGCGTTGTATTTTCAATGCCTCATAAAATTTATTGCCACCGGCTCACAATGGAACAGGGCGTCTGTGGAGTAGTGAAATAGGCAATGTTAAAATTACGTTTTGGACGTAATAATTTGTAGGTATGCTTTTAGCAATAATCGAAGATTACTCATAACATGAGACAGAACTAAGCTCTAACTGTAATTACACCGTACGATAGTAAGGAACCCTTCGTGTACGAGTCTGACCTCATAATTTATAAATTCATATTTTCTTTATTGTACGGTCAACTGTAAAAGTGCAGTCACAGCTTAAAGACTAATACGGCGTGCAGGCAAATCGCACACACACATTGACATATTGATACAAATAAATATCAACCTTACGGTGACAGGCTTAAGGATCAACAAACACACTTCTTGTATGTGAATGAATGTGCTGTCAGCGACATCTAGTGATAACTAGTCGCGGTCTCTGGTCGCGGTCTCCTGTCTCTGTCTCTGGCGCGGCGTGAACCGCCACATTTAATTTAATGGTTGCCGTTTCGCTTCGAGATGAATAACATTATTTATTTCGTCATGTCATCAAGACAATCCAGTGGTCTCGCGGTAAACGCGCTGAGTCAAAGACATTTACGATTTAGGTTCGATCCTCATATCATATTATTTTTCGATATTTGTTTTTCTATCTGTTTTTTAGAGAGAGATATTAACTATCCTATCAGTTAAAGTTACAGACCTACCTATATACTATATGGGGACATAATATTTTTATCTATAATAATTAATAAAATACACACGTGACGTATACGATTATAATGTTTATTTCATATTTTACATTGAATAATGTTGTTTACAGTTACACGTATTAACAACATCAAAAACACATTTCTAACTTATTAGTAAGATTAAGTTTAGCTTTTAGTATTCGTGATGATAAGAAGATTTTAAAATATTGGTAGTAAGGATTGAAAAATATTATTTTTTGCACATAATAAAACATAACATACGGGGTGGCAGTGGCACAGTTGTGTCTATCCTACCACTTATGAATAAAAATACTTGTTACAGTAGTTCATGTTTAACATACTAAAACATTGTTTTCAGTTACAAATAAATATAATATTATTTCTTAATCATATTCCTATCTATTTCGTAAGGTTAGCTATAGCTTAAGTATTCGTTTTCGTTATGAAAAGATAATTGAAGCTAGTCAACCAAAAGAAATATATTACTTTGTCATTTTATTATGAGACAGCAGCGTTGCTTTTTCAGTTGATATGATTGAAAAAAGCTTAAATAAAATATAACCAATTAGTTATTCTGTGATATAACACAACACAAAATGGCCTCATGCTTTTCCCCATGGGATAGCACGACTACGTGGTCGTCACGGTAACGAGTACCATTCCTGCGCCATAAGTGAAGTCTGCCATGTTGGCATGACATAAATGTCTTCTCATCACTAAATATAGCACCGGTCCAGTCGTAATCTAAATACTCCCTTGCAAACGATAACCTATTTTGTTTGTGGGTTTCGTTGAGGTATGGTTTTTTAGCTGGCTTCCTGTGGTGTATGCCCTCAGAATGTAGAACTCGGCGAATGGTGTCCACTGACGTATTGAACATTCTTGAGAACACAGCAGTCGAAATAAATCCGTTAGATTCATATTGTTCAACTATGAATCTGCGCTGTGATGAAGTTAGATGCGGGGGACGGCCACTTCGAGGCCGACTGGTTGCTACACCTTCTTCTTGAAAGCGAGTTATCCATCGCTTCACTGTTACCCACTAAAACAAAACAATAGTAGAATTACATAAATATCCCGAGACGTCTAGTTATTACAAGCTATAAAATAAATATACAATAATATCTATAAAAATATTTATCAAGTTATTATCAAAATACAAACAATGTTTTATAGTCACGTAATGTTAAAATACTCAAGTAACATTTAAATAATACTTACAGTAAATCCAGTCTCATTAGAAATTTGAGATATGTTATCCCATATCATGCAATGCAATAATACGCATCTTGTCCTGCATACCAATGTTTGCTTGCATAGTTACGGATAGTAATAATCAATAAGTAAGTATAAGCAAATTTTTCAACACATGCACCCACGCTAGCGAACTAGTAACGACAAACCAAAGTTTAGATCAATAGCTCTGGTCCTCAGTTATTTACTTCTACCTTCAATCTGAATCTGCAGCTTTGAAATGCTTCTAATCGTGTTTTTATCAACCTTCCAAATGAACAGTTCTAAAGTTAATGTGATTAACGTTTATGGTTTATTGGCCTATAAATATGTAAAACTACAAATAATAATTCACAGAAGATTTGAACCACCGACCTATCGACCTTTTCCTATAAAAAATTTAAAATTACAAATAATACTTCACATGAGATTTGAACCCTCGACCGCTTGCGTTTTTTGGTCCGAGAGTAATCCGCTACGCCACTAACCACTTTTAAGTGTAAGCGAAATTTGAGATAGGTTACTTACTGGGCTAAGAAATAGTCCAGTTTTGTAAGTAGTTTATTGTAGTTGTGTGAGTAAATATGAGCGCGGTTTGGTCATAGTATAGTTTGGTGCTACAAGCGATAATTTGTGATAGCTATGACTCCACTTATGCTGTCGACCGTACATACACAAACAACATAGGTACAGAAAAAGTAATATCCAATAAAATAAGAGATCAAACTCGATATCTGACTAAATAATAATGGCGGATTTTATGTGTTTTATATATCAAAATAAAGGGCTATAAAAGTAGATTACGGAAAAATACACAAATCTTGCATAAGCTATAAAAATAAACTGTAGTTTTAAACTAAGTACCTATCTACAGATTTTTCCTAGTTTTGAACTAAAAAGCAGGAAAATGGCAATGGTAATAAAAATAACTTAAAATGGTAATCCACCATCATTTAAATCATTTCATTTTCATTTCATTTTATTGCGATAAATTACAGTATTTGTTACAGATCTTGAGTAATATAATATAATGTGCTAATGTAATTTTACCAATGACGGCATGGCAATTTAATAATCATAATTATCAATAGAATTAAATTAGATTAAGTAAATTAGATTAACAATAGAGAAAATTAGATAATAGTATTTTCCGCTTGGAAAAACAAAAAAATACATAATCATAAATAATTCCATAAAAACATTATTTTATTTTTCTCATTCAATTTAACAATGTACTGCAATCATCTCAATAATTACGCTAAGTATTATCTTCTTGTTTTTAGTACATTTTAGTAAACCACAGCCGGGTTTGTATTTTTTTTTATTACGTCACTTTAGACAACTTTCAGAAAAGCCCTGATTGGGAGTGTAAATGGAAAAAGGTGAATTTAAACAAAGTAGGTTACAATTGTTTAAAAATATATATTTTTATGTACCTTGAAACGAATTAAACTTATTAAACACTTGTCGTTTAGAAGAGCTTTTTTTCTTAATATTTTCTTTATTGCAAATATAATGCAAACGCACATCTACATATTTCCTAAGCAATCCACACTTGAATCCTTTGGCTTAAAATATTTATCGCCCCTTTCATTTGCAATAATTTGCCGCCGGTTTTCTCTTAAGACTTCTTGTTTTGGAAATCTGGAATAATAATGTTGTATATATATATGTAATGTAACGATGATGGTGATAATTGTTGTAAAAGTAATGCATTAAATCATTATTATCAAAATTAAGCATAATCTTACTACAAAAAGCTTATTTAAAAAAAAATTGGGGATAAACCTATTGGTACCGTACTAACCAAATATATTTTTCAGAATTTGATGTTAATTATCTATAACGTAGATATTAGTTATTAATTATAAACATTATGTAAAGCAAAAATAAAAATAGGCGCCAAACTTTCTCAACACAACATGTCAAAAAAGACTCCATTCATTCGGCGACGAACTTTGTTCTACCCAACGCATTTATTAAAATATTTATTCTAAAATTACGTTATTAGGTAAGATTGAGGGTGAATTCAGCCCCAATTCTTTTACTATAATAAAACTTATAATTGTTATTTACCGAAAATACGACACACCATGTTTTTTCAATATATGATTGTTATCGTTTTTACAGTTTTTGACGGATCACTTCGGCATGTTGTCTCGATAGCAAACAGCGCGCGACTGCTAGCGAAACTGGGTACGAAGCACCGCACAAAGAGGAGGTCGCAAATATACGAAACACTGTATAATGCTTGCTATCTCATTCTCTCTCACGTTAAATCTTATGGAGTTATGTATCTTTCTCTTTTTACTGTCGCTTTTTCGTTTCATAACAATCCAGATCACAACGATGCTAAAGAAGTTTTCACATCAAAAAACGTTTAATAAGCGCGCGCGAATCCTGCCCGCACAGGGCACATGCCAATTGCGATTTTTTTTTCGATGCCCGGTGCGGGCGCTTGGCAATCCAACGGGTAGGTGATGGAACGAATGAACGAACGAGTCATGCGGCATTTTGCAAGGAAGAGATAGAAATAATAAGTCAGCCACCCATGGTTATGATCTTCAACGCTGTGAGCTAGCCACCAAAAGTGACTGCTGTCACGCTGACAGCTGATAATCAAACTTAGAACAGCTACCAGTAGCGACTCTTAGCGCTCCTTAATTGTTTATTTCCTCACTTATTCACTCAAAACAAAGCTAATATAACAACTGCGACTTGAAATGACAATAACATTAATAACTAACAAAAGTCTTCTGTCAGTGACTTCCGTCGCGTTCAAAGTGTTCCGAATGGATATCTATGATGATGGTCGCCATTTCCCACTCGGAATGGCAAGATGGTCGCGACGTCACTTGAGCGATAATGTCTAATTGTCTATTGTCGCGTTCCATCACGTCAACAAAGACATCATCGCAATAGCATAAAGGATCATTCACACAGCGGTACTACCTAGTAACGGCCGCCGGATCAGCCACCCGATGGGTCTTTACACTGCTCTTGCCATCGCAGCGGCGACCGATTCGACGTCGCATCGCCCGCCGTTGTGTTCTGCGGCGACAGCTCGGGCGACCGTTGCTTGCTGCGGCGGCTGATCCGGCGGCCGATGCGTTGGCTGCGACTTACTGGGTCCTAGTCCTTCTACTGTACGAAAATCCTTCTGCTCGGTGCCCGGTTGTATCTCCTTAACCCCTCCTTTGCCGAGCGCCCTACATAGTCCACTTTTCAATAACGCCATATTTGCGGGCCGCCCTATATAGACCCAGCAGCAGCGCGCGCTACCGCGTCGAGCAATATGAGTAATTTCAACCAATGGGGATCGGTGTGACAAGGACAGTAACAAAATTTCGTTATGTAAAGGAATGAGATAGGTATTAAAACCGTCGGACCTTAACCAATTGTAGTAAAAGTCCATCAACGGAATGCATCATGCGGCACAACTTCATTCCGGTTCAGTCGTGGGTTTGAGGCAGCAGTGTTCAAGTTTTTTTGGTGAAAAGTGTTTTGTTTTCATCGCAAAAGGAAAGAAACGTAAGTAACTAGCATGTCTGTTTAATCCTGTAGGTTGTTTGCGTTGGATTTTGGACTAATATCGATGACCTAAACTTGCACGGCGAAAAATTTCCGCCTTGCTGGTTTCGACAAGACAACAATTGATGGATTTTTGTTTCTATTTACGGATAAAACGATGTTATATTCATATCTAAGATTCATAAACTCGAAGTGAAAACAATAATTTTGTGCGTAGATAGTTTCTGAGAGCTGAAATCGTCAATCGAAAATCTTGAGTCATCATCTGGACTATATTGTCCGCAACACCAATGTATGTTTTGAAACAAAATGGCGGTCGGTGGCCATGAGATAACTTAGTATGGATACGCCTGTACAGCTATTGATTCTTGAGATTTGGTTTTGATTAACTCTTGGTCTGCATTTTGTAAATGTTGCATGTTACTGTTTTTAATGGGTTAGTGTTAACGAAAGGGTATGCGCAAAAGACTTAGATATTTTTTTTATCTTTTATTTTTATTTTTTTGTTTTATCGAATCTTTAAGGGGGGGGGGGGGTTGTTCAATGCGTTAATACAAACATATTTTGTCATATAAACTTTTTTCTTAGACGCGTATTTTCGAATTAATTGACACTTTACGGGGTTTCACAGGATTTAGATTATTTTTAATGTTTTTTATTCTTTTTTATTTCATATATTTGCTTTTTTGTTGATGCATAGATCTTATTAAAGGTCGTAAATACTTAAGTTTTTGTTTCATACACTTTTCTCTGTAGTCAGTAATTTAGCAGTATTTTTTTTCGAAATCTCCCAACACTTAATTTTTTTTTCAGAAAGGTACAAAATTTTAGTCTAGTAAACCACATATTATTTTGCACTCAGCTGATAGGTGGCGTCATTATAAGCCAAATTTGTCAAAATAACTTTTCTCTATTGTCAATTTTTGGCTAGATTAGGTTATTGTGGCTAAATTTAAATTGGGTTTAGGTTAGGTTGGGTTGGAACTTCTAAAAAGCAAAACTGGAGCGAGCGCAGCGCAGTAGAGCGAGCATATGCAAATAAAAACAAAATGTATCTAAAAAATACCCCCTCTACCTTTTGATTCTAATTTTGGCCTCGTTAATAAAGTAGAAAATAAGCACTTTAGAGAAAAGTTTATTTAACAAAATAGGTTTGTTTCAATAATATGAATAATCTCCTATCAAAATAAGAACAAATACTCAACAAATAAAAAAACATCAAAAAAGTCGTATATCTCAGGACTTTGATATTGTGTGTCTGTATGCTTACTTATATACAAATATTAACCATTTTAGTTATTTGTTTGTGTTTTTGCGCCTGTTTGTGTGTCTGACTGTGCCTGTTTTTTAACGCTTTTTTAAAACTTTTCCGCATTCTCTAGTGTATAAGATATGGTGAGGATAAGAGGAGGAGGAATAGGGAGGGGGAAAGGTGGAGGACGAGTACTCCTCGTAAGCTCCTCTAGGGAAATTGAGGTGGACGTCATTGTGGAGTCATGTCCCTTGGAGCTTCCGACACCGGCTCGACGAGCCAGGACCCACGGCGGGAATACCGACAGCCGAGGGAGGGTCGCAGCAAAAGGCAGGGGCAGGGGCAGGGGCAGGGGCAGCGGCAGGGGCAGGGGCAGGGGTAGTATGCCAGAGGAGCAGCAGCGGTAATATGTTTTGTTTGTTTATTGCTTTAAATTGTATGTTTTACTTGTTTTGTTCTTTTAATTATTTTTGTATGTAAGTTTTGTTGTTTGTGTTATTGGAGACGAACTTATATTCTATTCTTTTTTGTATACTTTTTATTTTTATAATTTTGTTCTTTCTTTCAGATTTTACTGTGGTAATATTGTCGGAGGCGGACTCCCAGAGGGAGAACCGTTGGAGTCCCTCTTGCACATTAAGCGCCAGCGGATCTGGGATCCCCTCCAATCCCTGATCACATTACACGAGATGCCGCCTGCTTCCTCCGCTTTGTTGGCGCCATCACCAGTGATGTAAGAAACATTTTTTTAGCGTAGTCTATACTGTGTTTTTTTTATTATTGTTTTAAGATATTCCAACAATATGTTCGTAAAAAGCTCTGTGTTTAAAAAAAAACACATATATTTGAACATGTTATTTGTTATCTTACCATTGCTAATTTATTTTATTGATATTTTAATAAGTATTATTTTTTACAAGTAAACATTTTTGTATGAAGCCAGGCTACTTGAAACTTCAAATAGGTACCTACCCTAAAATTTTGGTTTTTCGTGTACTGTAATGTAATGTTTCGTGTAATGAGAATTTAATTACAAACAACAAATATTCTTTTGACACAATATAGTAAATAGCGTAGTAGCGTTTCTGAGATAATTCAGTTTAAATATGTAATTTAGTCATTTATTTAGTAGTTTTTATTTTTATTCTAATACGGTTCGATACTTGTCAAATTTATATATTTATGTAATTTCTCATTACAATATACATTAAATTGTATTTTGTATATGGCTATTGAACATAAAATAAAAAACACAAAAAATACAGAGAATTAATTTGCAAAGGCAAGCTTATCTCTAAAAAGACATCTCTTCCATCAAACCCATGATGTAACCCCATAATTGTAAACTATTTTTTAAACATCTGTCATATCTACCAAAGATCAGAATTCAAAGTCGCATCCATACTTTTTTCGCCAGTGGTATTTCTGTTTGTATGAAGAAATTGATCATTTTCAACTCTTCAAAACTTCTTGTTTCTAGTATGCTAATTAGATAGTGTTCATTGAATTAGTTAGGTAATTTAATGTAGTTTTTGAATTAGTTAGTTAATTTAATGTAGTTTTTGAATTTATTGACCATTTTCAGCAAATATGTCAAGCCCATAATTTTACTATGTAACTGGAGAGGTGTTTAATATCGGGTCATACACACCAGCGACAAATCATATCTGTATAGGGTTCTTGATTTAACTAGTTAAAGACCTAAACTCTCTAAATTAGCTTAGACAAGCCACTGTAGTCACAAAGAGGGTCTAGAAATAAGCTGACAACATAACCTATTTTAGAACACTTTTTTGATAATGTAATTTTAAGGTCATGGCTTTAAATCAATTTTTGTCATAATTTTTCCATAGGACCATGTCATGTTTATATGTAACTGTGTAAATAAGATAATGTTGTAAATAAAACCAAAAATTCAAGCTGTTCCTGTGTCTAATTTTGAAAATTCAATAGTTTTTGACAAAAATGAGAAGAAAAAATCCCTATTTTCAGAATACTTTCTTTGCTCACACCTAGACTGCTTGACCAAACCTAGCTTATGTTACATTATTAAAAAGTATGTTTAATGCAGTTTTCAAATATATACAGGTTGTTTCTATTAAATAAGTAGTTTACGCCACTTGGAGGCTAGAAGCATACCGGTCAAACACATAACCCTTCTTTTGGCTTCGCTGTATTCGGGTAAAAAATAAACATAGCACCATGGATTTTCCCGTATGAATTGGTAGAGGCACAGTTATTACAAACTATTCACTCCACACCATCCCTACTGTTGTACGGAGGTACGATATCCTTCGTGCGTGAGTTTGACTCGCACTTGACCAGTTTTCCATAATGTTTTCAGGGTTCGTACATTATACTTGTACGTACCCTGAAATAGGGTACGCATATGTATGTACTGGGTGTTTAATGGGGTACAGGTACCTACCTGTACTTATACAACATATAGGTACTCGTACATGTACCTATATGTACGAATACCTTACGTAGGTATCGTTAGAAAGGAAATTATGCCAAGTGTCATAGGATGGTATAAATATGACGTCATCATAAGAACAGTATAGGCTATACTGTTCAGTTCTGTTACGCTTTATTGTGTGGCAAAGAAAAAAATTATTCTAATCATATCAAGTGGAGACAGTGGAGTAGGTATCAAAATGAACGATATTGAAAACTAATTATAAAAAAATATGCCATTTGTACCTAAAATAAAAAAGCGGTCACGTACACGCATATCATAAAAACCAAGGTAATCATTATACACAAATCTTTCAATAAATTAAACTCGACCTAGTACTCATAGAAATAAAGTCTATAATCTAAATCATAGAAGAAATTGAAGAACTTGTTTCGGGGAATCCACGAAAACCACGTTAGTTACGTTGTGTTGCCAACACAACAAAAAATATGCAGTTTTTTATAAGTGCGATCTTTCCTAACTAGAATAATTATGAAAATTATGCTAGTGGTTGAATGTAGTACCTTACGACTAACTGAATCAACCTAATCCAATAGAAAATCCTCTAGCCACTAAAACCACTTTTTGAACACTAAAATGAAAGTCTAAACCACCATGTCTAGTGGAAAATCCACTGAGTTGGCAACACTTGCGCCCCGGCTGATTGCAGTGTGTTACCGACAAACAGTAACACACTGAAGTACTGCCGCCACGTAGGGTAAAAGCGCACACATCAAACTTTTTCATTTTGAAATTATCATATATTGCAAATCACTAAGATAGGTTTACTGCCTAGTACTTTACCAAATAACATGTTTCATCACAATTCTCGTGAATTATTGTGAGCAGGTTCGATAATTAATTACTTTTTTTTCGATTCAGTATTTGGAAAATTTACAAAATGGACGAGATATGGGGTTGAAACTTCTAAATAAACCGCTACAGCCCAAGTTGGATTTGTGGACATTGTAAAAACGACAAAGGCTATTTGAATTTAGTGAAATAATAATAGGTTGGATTTCAGATAGCAAAATATAGTTTACAAAGTTACTGGTGCGGCTTATTTCATACTTCATGTACGTAACCAGGTGCATTCAAACTTATGAATGCAGAAAGAAAATGCAGTCGGAATATTCGTATTTATTGTAATTTTAGTTGTTCATCCTATAAACTTCAAGGGGTCGGGGATATGAGGGGGTTGAAAATAATTTGAAAAAAAAAACGCAAAATTCCTGTATCTCTCGCGAGGTCTACAGCTCACAGAGCCACTAAAATAAAAAGTCCTCAGCTCTGAGAGTTGTCTTAGTTGTCATGTCATGTCACAATGATGCCATGAGATGAGCACAGTACCTTTATTAATACGGGCCTTTCCATTGGTAATACTGGATAGTAATGTTTGTAGCAAACCCTTAGTTTAGTTACAAAGCAAAGAGTATCGTTTATCTGAGGTTACAAATTAATTAGAGTAAATAAATAAAGCAAGTTTAAGCAAAGAGTTTCGTTAATCAGAAAAATGATGATTATCCATCGTTTTCTGAGCTCTATCTTATATATCCTCATAGAAACCTTAATAAAAGGGTTCAGGTACTACAATTTCTCGAATCCACGAAAGCAAGAAACTGGTTTTTGTCACAGACTATGTTGACAATGTGACATGTCTCGTGTTACAAACAACAGAACACAATTATGCTACAAAAAAACAGCGGTGCCCTCTACGAAAAAGTTTTGCATGTATGTTTTAATATCTTGTGGCCTTTGCCGGTACGTATCTTTTGACACCCTAAACATTCACTTAGCCCTAAAACTCACAATACCAAGGCGAATTCGCACTCTCAGCGAAATGACTTTATTATGATATGTGTAGATAAAGCAGTGTATGTAACTGTACATAACTAGTTATTAAAACGAGTATGATAAACTAGTATGATGTTGTAATATAAACCCACACTCGAATTTTGATGCCCTTCATTATGCATCAGTCCGATAAATTATAACTTAATTTTAAGTTATACATAGGTATAACTTAGGAGTAACTACATAAGCGAAAGAGACTAGTCACCACGACGCAGGGAATCCTAGCGTTGGGTCTAGAGATTCCGTAAAAATAAAAATTGTTAAGTCATTTCACAAGAAATGTTTTGACAGTGCAAGCGAACGGCGACCGGGAGTCGGACAATTATTTCATAGGTATTGAACTTTATTACCAAAAAAAAAGGTTCAACATCGCGGCCATTTTTGTATGGCATTTATGGAAGGTTTATTATTATTTACTATACTCTTATTATGCTGGATAAAAATAGAAAGGCAGACAGTATTCACACATAGACACATATAATAGTACATAGTGTAGTGATAATTAAGTAACCACAGAAACACATCATAATAACAGGAGACTTTAATATAGATATGCTTCAAAAATCTAAAGACTCTGAAAAGCTAACAAACAAACTTAAAGAAATTAATCTCCTTCAACTAATAAAAGAGCCGACTAGAGTTACTAACTCTAGCTCCACATGTATAGATCTACTCTTCACCAATAACAGAGATAATGAAGTAAGTGTAGAGGAATTAGGAATTTCCGACCACAAAAGTGTAATGTATAAATCACCTCTAATCAAAGACTTACAAATCATTAAAACAACATACATAGAAAAAAGATGCTTTACACTCCAAAATATGACCCTATTTAAACAAGTATTACAAAAAACTCATTGGAACGATATAATTAAAGTTGAAAATACCATTGATGAAAACTATATTGTATTTGATAAAAAATACAAGAATTATTGAACATACATATACCACAAAAGCGGCTTAAATTAAAATTAAATTGTAAAAAGACATGGATCACCAAAGGCCTTAAAGTTTCATGTAAAAATAAAAGACAACTTAAAATATTAACTAACCAATCTAAAAACAAAATTTTGAAAACTCATTACAAATTCTACACACAAATATTAAAAAAATGCATAAAAAGATCGAAAAAACTTAATTTCATAGGGGACATGAATAAGTCAAATAACAAAATAACAACAATGTGGCATATAATTAAACAGACTACCAAACCTACTCAAAATTAATTTACCAAAAATATACTACTAACAAGTACAGATACAAATATAATTGAAAAATGTCCAATTAAGATAGCAAATATGTTTAATGACTTTTTTTCCTCGGTCGGTATAACGCAACTACCCACGCCACAGACCTATAACAAAGCGGTAAAAGCCAATAAGCCTCCTGAGCAGCCTCCACCAGCAAACTCAACAAACACCATATTCCTATCACCAGTATCCATAAACGAAGTGTCACAACTAATTCGGAATCTTCCAAATAAAACTAGCGCAGGATTTGATGACTTTCCACCAAAACTATTAAAATACTGTATCAATGAACTAACAGTCCCATTAACCGACCTTTTAAATCAATCTTTTCAAGAATGTTGTTTCCCAGACAGTCTTAAAATAGCAAAAATAACACCAGTCCTAAAAAAGGGCGGCAAACAAACAGACCCATCGCAGTACCGTCCTATAGCTACTCTACCAACCTTTTCAAAGATTTTCGAAAAAGCAATGGCTAACCGAATATATAATTTTTTTGAAAAATTCAACTATATTGACACCAACCAATATGGCTTCCGAAAACATCGCTCCACGACACTTGCAGTTTTCGCATATGTACATAAAGCCCTAGAATATATACGAAATAAAAACCATGCCATTGGATTACTTTTAGATATGTCGAAAGCATATGACCGAGTATCACATAAAATTCTATTACAAAAATTGCATGACTTAGGTATTCGAGGCAATGCTCACGAATGGCTAAGATCATATCTCCTTAACAGAAAACAATACGTGCAAATTAACCAATTTAATAATGATACATTGGAACACAAAACTATAGCATCCCAAACAATAACTACTAACTGTTCCATACCACAAGGTAGTGTACTAGGCTGTATTTTATTTCTAGCCTACATCAACGACCTCCCCAAAATTTCAAAACCTAAATGTATTATGTTTGCAGATGATATATCACTATTGTTCAAATGTCCCAAAGATTATAACATTAACCCCTACATACAAGATTCTTTCGAAACTATCCAAAATTGGCTATACGAACATAACTTAGAGATAAACACCAAAAAGACAAAAATTATACAATTCAAACCCTACCAAAAACAACCCCTAAACCTCTCTGATGTTAGAAAGCAATTAGGCATAGAAGAAGTTACAGACGTCAAATTAGGCATGACAATAGACTCTAACTTAAACTGGTCTTCAATAAAATCCAAAATGTCACAATTAATATATGCCCTCTCTATCCTCAAAAGAAACACCAGTAAAGAATGCGCTCTGTCAGCTTATTACGCCTACGCACATTCGTGGTTAAGTTACGGGATAATGCTCTGGGGTAATAGCGTCGATGCTAACGACTTGTTTATTATGCAAAAGAAATGTATCAGGATCTTAGTTAATATTCAGCATATAGACAGCTGCAAACCCCACTTCCAAAAAGACAAGATTTTGACTCTACCATCGCTGTACATATTAGAAATAGCCACCTACGTAAAAAAACACCCCGAACAATATCACCACTACACAAACGCTAGACGGAGAAATAATTTAGTTTTACCAGAACCTAAACTAGAAATTTACAAAAAAAGCCCATACTATATGTCAATCTTAATATACAATAACCTACCAAACAATATAAAAAACGAACAAACCGTTAGTTCGTTCAGCATAAAACTAAAAAATCTGCTAATTTCAAAAAGCTACTACACTATAGACGAATTTATGACTGATTCTAAATAAGTGATATAGAGGATCTCAGCGTTACAATAATTAAGAATATTAAAACAAGATATTTTGTATATTTTAATTGAAATGTTAACTACTTGTGAAATGTTTTATCTAGATATTAAGCGAACAATTGTGATACCCTCTCAGGGTGCATGTACTTTTATTCTATATTTACACCTCCACCTGTAACCCCCGTGTACATGTTTGCAAATAAAATGAATATGAATATGAATAACATTCACTAACAAAACACGTACAATTTATTTTATTAATAAAATCGAAAGTTTACAACAAAATATTGAATGACAACCGTGTCCAAGACCGAAAATTAAACCAGAAAAGAGATCACAAACTGAACTTGTCTATGTCGCAAAAGAACACCGAAATTGCTGGTTCGTTTAAAATGAAATCAATACCTTTGTAACGCGCTTTTGACGCTGTATGCGCACTTTGATCAGGACTCGACGTGAAAATGAAATGATTGTATGAGGAGGATATGAAGTGCGTATGGAATGAACGAGGGGTTATATGAATGATTGCCGTACAAATGCCTTTAGGAATTTAGATGAAATAATGATGAACAGACGACATAATCCTGTTCAAAGATTTAAAGTTGTCGAAAGAGTGAGGCCGCGCTATGAAACGAAATTAAAATTAAAATACATATGACAGTTCAAATAAACAAAAATATGGATTGGGTCAAAAATACGGGGTCTCCTGAAGCGGCGTCCAACTTCCTCGTTCACATACGCCTGCCTGCCTGCGTCTGCTTGCTCCAAAGCACGCCTTGGTGAGGACTACGCGTCCGCGGTGTCGGTTTCAAAAATTGCGCAGCTCTCCACCAAACGCTACAAATAAGATATAATGATAAGTACCAGAATAACGCTGACACGGCCAAAATGCCACCACGGAATATAAACACCAAATACATACCCAGATCGCTCCCAACGTCTGGCCTTTGACTTCAGATGAAATAATGGATGAAATATCGGGAAAACGCCAGCAATATTTTAGGCCGGCATCAATTCTTGCCCAAGGACAATTCTTCATGCGTCATGGCTGCCCAAAACACATTACACAACTCCCAACACGAACAAAACTGGTCAAACGAGAAAAATGTGCACCAAAATGCTTTCGACTCCAACAGCTCAATGAAAATGATTTTTTCCAGTCCTGCCAAAACTGACAACTACCAATAAGAATCTAAAATAATTCGAACTTTCAGTTTCGCATAAACTTATAAAACATCAACCAGCCTGTATCCCAATAAAATCGAAATAAAAATTAGCATTACAAAGGAGTCTTGAGGCCGGCCACATACAGTCGGTTTTCCGATTCGGAATCCCATACATAATTACATAATTCTAATTACATAATTATTTGACTTCTATACTTATAAAAATTAAAGATGAAACTAAAAACTATGATATTAGGCGCATTTGCCCTATGAGTAAGTAAACGAGTAAGCATCCGGCCGCCCTCAGAACGGATCGGCGACCGATGCGACGTCGAATCGGCCGCCGCTGCGGTCGCCGATACTTTCTGAGGGCGGTGCGTTGACTGTTTACACCATGCGTTGGCTTGCGGACGGATGCGGTAGAACTGATCGTATAAATCCCCTTCAAGCTAAGTAATGAATGATCCTCCCCAACCACACTTTGATGCTTGCGTAAAACTTTAATGACCCTTCTCTTCAGCTTTCAGTGAGCTTGCTGTCAACCGTCTAGACGCTTGTCTTTTCTTTTTCTTTTTTTTCCTAATTAATGGCATCCATCGTTTTTACCGGCCACATACTTCCGATTCGGAATTTCGTTTCGGAATTCCGAATCAGGATTCCCGACGCAGTAAATCCATACAAATCTATGGACCTACCACACACACAGAGTAGTTTTCCGTTCGGGTTTTTTCCGATTCGGAATTCCGAATGAATAGCCTGTGCATCCGGAACCCCGCACGGAAAAAATCCATTCCGGACGCAACTCTCCAATACTTTTTGTACGGGCCGCCACATACAGCCGGAATTCCAATTCCGTAAACACATCACACACATACGTTTATTTCCGTTCGGAATAACGATGCTCAGTTGAGAGACGCCAGCTGTCGAGTTCATACGTTAGCGAATGAATTTTAATGGTTGTACAGCTCCATGTTTTATTTTTATTTTATTTTATTTTATTTTTATTTATTCAGAAAACCAACAGCGTTACAGTTTAATTATCTTAATTAAATTACTTATTTACTACAGCCAATTATAGGTTTCCATAAATTACTTAATTCAAGACTCCTTAAATTATGGGGTTAGTAAAATAGATAGGTTATTTATTCGGAACTATGTTTTGTGTATTATTGAGAGGGAGTTGGTGTGAATGCAATGTGAGTGTTTGTGTATGTGAAGGGTGGTGTATAGCTATGATTGAAACTGTATTGTTATATTTTGTTATCCGCAGAGAGTGTCAAGAATTTTATGTTTAAAAATACTTTTGGAATGATGGTATACGTCAATGTCGGAGAAAGTTTTATTGTAGGTTCTAGCTATTCGAGTGAGGACAGAATTGTTGGCGTAATTGGTACGATGTGCCGGATGGTGGAATAGTGAGTTAGCTGTATGTCTTGTGCGGCGGCGCGGCGCGCGCAGCGGCAGCTGGCTCACTAGCGCGGGGCAGTCCACGTGTGCGTGCGCCAAGTCGTACAGCAGAGACATGTCGGCGAGTGTGCGGCGCGCCGTAAGACTCGGTATCCTGTGTCGCGAGCAGCTCTCCTCATAGCCATCGATATATGCGTTGCTCTTATAGGTAAGGTGTTTGAGGAATTTGGATTGAATTTTTTCAAGATTTTGCTGGTGTGTGATGTAGTGGGGATTCCAAATACTTGAAGCATATTCAAGTATACTACGTACATATGCGAAGAACACCTTTTTTATGCAAGATATATCCCTAAAAGGTTGGCAGGTGCGCAGTACAAACCCTAAGTTTTTGTAGGCTTTCCTGGTGATGATATCTACATGCTCGTTCATATTTAATTGGTGATCCAGGTGTACGCCAAGATCACGCACTAGTTGAACACGTTCAATACGCTGATCCTGGATTGTGTATGAGAAGTGCAAGGGACTGGTTTTCCGTGAAAAGGATATTAATTGGCATTTCATGGTATTAACTTTAATTCTATTAGTGATGTAGTATTTTGATAATGTGTTTAGGTCATTTTGAAGGTAAGCACAGTCCGTCGGTCCCTTGATATCCATAAATATTTTTGTATCGTCTGCGTACATAAGAAAGGACGCACTACTAAAGCAGGTGTAAATGTCGTATAGATAAGAGTTGTACAAGAGGGGCCACAAGTGGGATCCTTGTGGGACACCAGATGATATATCCACGAAGTTTGATCTGAACCGACCAACCACAACCGCCTGTGACCTTTTGGTGAGGTATGATTGTATCCAGCGCAGTAGGTCCCCGTGAATTCCTAGGTGTTCCAATTTGCGCAGCAGGATGGTGTGATCCACACGATCAAAGGCCTTTTCGAAGTCAGTGTAGATCACATCAACCTGCCGACGTTTTTCCATTGAATTAAGGCAGAAGTTCGTGAACAGAGCGAGATTCGTGGTAGTAGACCGGCCTCGGAGGAAGCCGTGCTGTTCGGCGGGTATTCCTTTTGATAAACAAAGATAGAAAGTGTCGTATACTAATTTTTCTAATATTTTGGCAAATATATTCAGGATAGATATGGGCCGGTAGTTTTCGACCTTTAATTTAGAGTTCTTTTTGTGTATAGGCACGATAAGTGCGGTTTTTCAGGCGCTCGGGAAAAATCCTTCCTTTAATGATCGATTATATAGAATAGTCAGAGGCCGGTGTAGCGCTTGGCGGCTACGAGAGATAAACGACGGAGGTAGGTTGTCACTCCCTGAACCTTTGTTGCAATCAAGTTGTTTAAGAGCTTCTAGGACTTGATTGTCAGTGAGCGTGATTGAGTGAACATCGAAAGTGACACCAGACTGTGATGGTGGTAACTCTATGTTAGGATATTCATCGGCCGGCGGGATTAAAACACTCTGGAAGAAGCTATTGGAGGCCTCGCAAATACTCCCTCCCTCGGTGTACTTTTTTTCTCCGTGAGTGATAAACTTTGGGTAAGAGGAGCCTGAACATTTAGATTTTATGTATGACCAGAAATGTTTTGGCGATTCTTTAATTTTTAATTCCATTTGTCGTATGTAGTCAACGAAACATTCCGAGTGTATCTTATGCTGCCTCTTTCTAAGTAGGGAAAACTCAGCGTAGTCAAGAGGGTTCCGGAACCGCTTTCAGCGAGCGTGTACTTTAAGCTTTTCGCGGGAGATCTTGATCAGAGGTCGACTGTACCATATTGGATAGGTATTGCGTTTGTGTTTTAGAACTTTAGGGACGTATTGGTTTATGCTACTCCGCAGGTGTTCGTAGAAAACTTTGACGGCTTCGTCTACCGTGTTCCCGCTAGTGCTGACTCCCAGTCTACCAGATTAAGAGCTTCAAGTATGCCGTCGTAATCAGCTCTGTTGAATTGAAGTTTAAGGAATGGTCTAGCTTTCAGTGGTTTAACGGTAATATCGGAAGCGTCTATGCTAAATACAGGGTGGAAATTATCCGGTTTAGATAGTGGATATTGTTTAATATTTATGCTTCGGAACGCACCGGTTTTTTCGTTGCGCGGATCGACCGCGAGTGATCGGGACATCACTAGCTGTCACTTGTATAGTAACGAGATGACGAGTTAGAGGTTACTTTGCACATGAAAAATGGCGGCGTCAGGCATTCGGGCCTTGGCTGTATGTTATTTGTAATAAATGTCTAACGCCAGCATCGGAAAGCTTGGTTGAATGTTAATTATAATAATCGCGGAACAATCGTCGGGAAATAAGTAGATTTAACGTCATCGGAGTGAGTGCTTCGTGCTTTGAAAGGTTGAAGTGATTCGGTGATCCAGTCGTCGCTTTCGGATAGCGATCCTCGTGTCGGCAAGCCTCACGACGGCGACAGCTTCGGGCTACGACGAGAGTAAGATTCGACTCCCATCACACCCCACCCTCGTGTTCCTCATCCCGTATTCCTGCCTCGAATTGAGCTTTCGAATTCTGGTCCACGGCGTCAAAGGTCAGTACTGCTTTGTGACATTACACTGAAAAACAACCCTACCAAGATTCCACGACCTTTCGGTTAAGGCGGGGAATTCATCAATTTGGTAGCAGAGGCGCGGTTTCCTAGTGGGAAATCGATTCACGGACGGTTGTAGGGTTGTTTTTTTGTCACATTGTAGCTGGGAGAGGGTGAATACCTCGGATTGGTCGGCAATCATTTTGTGAGTGAGTCTTGTGGTCGGTATACCACAATTTAGGTTCATTTTCTGTTAGTGAACGTATAATTGACGATTTAGTTAATGATTATTATAAATTTGTAGTCGGAAACTACTGTTACTGCATAAAGGATTGAACGGTCATTCCGCGAAGTAACTATATTGTATGACTTGTGGTAGAACGTCGGGTTCTATAGTACTGCAGTGTTATTTCGGTTTGCAGAGCAGGGTCAGGCTATTTAAGGGGTATTAAGCTGATTTTGCTGACCTCAGTAGAAGTGTGGGTCATATCGGAGGGGCCACTTCTAGAAGGTTCACGGCTACCTACATTATATTAAAAATAGCTTTTTTTTTTATAATACATTTTTGTGTGTTATTGTATTGTGCTTTATGGTGGCATTCTCTAATTGATTTAGAGTGTATAATTATAAGGTGTATGTCCACAGGGCGACCATATTAAATATTTTTTTTAGGATTTAATTGTTTTAGTGGTTGCCTTAGTTTTGACAACTTAGTTTTAATTTCTATGCCAAGCGCTGACGGGCAAGTGCTGGTCTCTGGCTATACTTAGTTCGGTAGTGAAGTATAAGACCAGAATCTATTAAATCGGTCAACATGGCGCCTTCGCCCTTGACGGTGCTGCGGCATGGTGTCCGGGAGGAAATGAGATGGCTCGCCCATACTCATAAGTATGTGTAGCGACCAGATATGGATGATGTCCTGCTCAAGCGTGTGGAGGACGCAATGACACGCGTCGGGAAGGTGTGTCGGCTGGCTGCGGAGGCTGAAGCTCTCGGGCTTACTGATGAAGCCTCGGTGGCTGCAGTGAAACAGCTCTGCGCGGATGCTGACCAAGCGATGGAATGCTTGGGTGACATCGAGCGTCGCGCGGAGAAAATTAAGCGGTCGCGAAGGAATGACCGTGGGGAGGGTGACGGAGACCCACCCCCGAAGGGTGTTGTTGGACGGCTGCCACACCTGGAGATTCCGGCCTTCAGTGGGGCAATTGATGAGTGGCCGGCCTTCATTAATTTATTTGATAGTTTGGTCCACGGTCGGGACGACCTGGACAACGCCTACAAGTTGGCCCAACTATTGATGGCTCTGCGGGGTGAACCGAAGTTGTTGGTCGGTCACCTAACGGTCACGGCGGGCAATTATGAGATAGCCAGGTCCATATTGTTTGACCGCTACCAACACAAACGGCGGTTGGTTGATGCGCAGCTGGGGAAGCTGTTTAGCATCCCTAAAGTAACCCGGGATGTTGACATCCGAGTACAGGTGCTCAACCCTGTGCTGGTGGCCACTAAGGCCCTTCAGAACCTTGGTCTTCCGGTAGACCAATGGTCATACATTGTTTTGTATATGGTTTTGTCACGGTTGCCTGCAGCTGTTCAAAGTCGGTTTGAACAGCTGCATGGGGGCAGTAGCACGGAACTGCCCACGCTCGTCCAATTGACGGATTTTTTGGAGGGTGAATGCAGGCGATGTGACACACTGGACACGGAGGCCAGTGTGCAGCGCCAACCCGCGCGGATGCGGGAGGGGCCGCGCCCCCCACCCCACGGGGGGGTGGGCGGTCGAAACAATTTGGCGTTTTGAATGCCGCGCCGTCGGGTGACGGCTGTGTGCACTGCGACAGTGCCGGTCATGAAGTGACCAGTTGCGCCAACTTTAAGGCGCTCGGGGTAGCTGCCCGTAGGAAGATAGTCTTCCGTCACCGATTGTGTTTCGGTTGTTTGGGGCCGCACACGCTGAGCGAGTGCTCGCGCGCGTTCCCGTGTGAGTGCTGTGGTGGCAAGCACCACATAGCGTTGTGCCTGAATCGGTCAGGCCCTTCGGACGGTCACCAGGGCCGGACTCAGGTTGGTCGGCCACAGGGCCCAATCAGGGCCGGACCCAGTCCCCCTCCGGGCAACGGGAGTCACCAACGGGGTGACTGGGGTACCCGCGGACGGGACCCCCCCCGAGGGGAAGGGGGCAGCGCGGGGGGTAACATGCGGGATAGCCGGGGTTCGGTCGCCGCTGTCCACGGTCAGCGAGGACTTCGGGCCGCTGGCTCACCGCGTGTTACGGGCGGGTGTCAGATGGCACCTATGAGTGGCGCGAAGGCTGGGAGCCCACCACCTTTTGCGCCACCCTGCCCGTCGCTCTGGGAGGCGAACAGGGAGGCGAACAGGGAGGCGAACAGGGAGGCGAACAGTCGGATGTCGCCCCCATTCCTAGAGCGCCCCAGGTTGGAACCGCTCTCCCCCATCCATCCACGGTGGCCACAGGGCACACCGTACACCGTCCGGTATGGTCAGATACGGGGACAGCGAGGGGCCTATTATCCGGGTTGGGACCCCTTGATGTACATACGGTCTGATATGCCGGTTGCGTATCAGCAGCCGAGTTACTCCAAGGCCGACGGAGGTCTCAGCGGGTTCGGATCCCGCGGAGGTTCCCGCTAGGGACACGCCGCCCACTTACAGGGTGCCGCCACTCCACAGACGGTCATGCTCCCCACCGCCTCTGTGATAGCGTGGAGTTCGGACCGCAAATCATGTGTGGCACGAGCACTATTGGACTCGGGGGCCCAGGGGTGCTTAGTCTTGTGCAACCTTGTAAGACGGTTGGGCATTTCGGTAAGGGAGTATCCACATTCCATTTGGGGAATTGGGAACACGGAAGTCGGTTCCGTTAAGGGAGTATGTCGGATTACTCTCTCGTCACGGGTGGATTCATCGGTGAATCTGACGGTCACGGCATTAGTCATGCCTAATGTGATGAGCTCACACCCTCACGTACGGTTGTCGCCCTCGGTGCGACAGTTGGTCGCTGGGTTGTCACTGGCTGACCAGGAGTTCGATATTCCGGGCCCAGTAGACATTTTATTGGGTGTCGATGCCTTGGGATACCTGTTAGTGCCAGGTGTCCACGTGTTGCAGGCGACTGGTCTGGTTTCGGTCAACACCAGACTGGGCCATGCGGTAATGGGTCCGGTCATGCCGGCTGCCCCACGCCTAGCGACTCGTAGTCCCTTATTCGGTTCTGTACTCTCGGAGGTGATACAGAAGTTTTGGGAGGTGGAGGAACCACCTACGGTCCGCCGGTTGGACCCGGTTGAAGAAGAGTGTGAACAGTTTTATCGGAACAATACTGGTCGCCTTCGGTCAGGTCGATTTCTCACACGTCTTCCATTCCGGAGTGATCGCCCACCGCTGGGCAGTTTACACCATGCAGCCGAGACGCGGCTTCTGTCGATGGAACGACGCCTGAAGCGTGACGGGATTTTCCGGCAGAAGTACGTCGACTTCATGCGGGAATACGAGTCGCTCGGCCACATGTCGGTTTCGGGTATCGACTGGAAGCGTGAAGACCACTGCTTCCTGCCCCATCACGCGGTCTTGAGGACCCCGGAGGGCAAAATACGGGTAGTGTTCGATGGATCGGCATCAACATCTAACGGCATGAACCTGAACCAGTGTTTGCATTCAGGGCCGAAGTTGAACCATGACATCGCGGATGTTATCACACGGTTCCGTCGACACAATGTTGTGTTTGTAGCTGACATCCGGATGATGTTTAGACAGACGGTCATTCACCCTGACGATAGACGGTATCAGCTGATACTGTGGCGAGAGAGCCCAGATCAGCCCATCAAGGTGTACGAGCTGAACACCAACACGTACGGGCTACGGTCTAGTCCTTATTTGGCGATTCGCACTCTGCGGGAGTTAGCGGATCGAGAACGGTTAAATTTCCCTAGAGGAGCAGCAATCCTGGAGCAGGATCTCTACGTGGACGATATCTGTACCGGTGCAGATTCCGTAGAGGAGGCACTCGCTCGTCGGGACGAGCTAGTTGAGCTCTTACGGGGTAGAGGTTACGAGCTCCGGAAATGGATGTCGACCTCTTCAGAGTTACTGTCTGGTCTTCCGGATGACTACCAGCAGGATCCCCACATTTTTGAAAATTTGGAAAATCCGAATATGTTGTCGGTATTAGGCGTCCAGTACCAGCCGGTGTCAGACATGTTTTCGTATCGGGTCGAGTTGGACTCCCCGATGGTCTGGACGAAACGGAACGTCCTTTCAACGGTGGCTAGGACATTTGATCCAAACGGGTGGATCACCCCGGTAACATTTCAGCTCAAGTGTTTTATGCAGCAATTATGGTCTGCTGAGCTGAAATGGGACGACCCGATCGGCGGGTCATTGAGCTCAGAGTGGGAATCGTTCTTTTCGACCCTCCCTGGCATCAATCGGATTTCACCGCCACCCTGCATGGGTTTTGCGATGCCTCGGAGAAGGGCTACGGAGCTGCGGTGTATCTGCGTACGGTCGACTCCTCGGGGGAGGTTGATGTGCGGTTGGTCATGGCCAAGAGCAAGGTTGCGCCGTTGCGCACTCGCCTGACCATTCCCAAATTAGAGCTTTCTGGAGCGGCTCTCCTGACTCGTCTGCTCAACCACACGATGACGGTTCTTCGTGGGTCAATAGCGTTAGAAGATACGGTCTACGCTTGGACGGACAGCCAGATCGTGTTATGCTGGCTGAAGGCTTCAGTTCACAAGCTGGAGATTTTTGTGGCGAATCGGGTTTCGCAGATTTTGGATTCGGAGGTTCCCTTAATCTGGAGACATGTTCCAGGGGAAATGAACCCAGCAGACTGTGCGTCTCGTGGGTGTCACGCTCCGGAATTAGTTGGACATCCCTTGTGGTGGGGTCCAAAATGGTTGACTCAAGCCGAATCGGATTGGCCAATGAGTCCACGCGTTACCTCGGCGAACGGCGCCTTGACAGTCGGTGTCTGTACGACGCAACCAGAGCCGGAAGAGGAGTTCAGCCTGCTGGAACGGTACAGCTCGCTCGACAAGCTGGTCAATGTGACCGCCTGGATCTTCCGATTTGCGCGGAATTGTCGCAATTCTGAGGCGCAACGGGTGCGGACACAGGTCCTGACACCACGGGAACGGAACCATGCGTTGTTCGCATTGGTACAGAACGTGCAGACGGTGCACTTTAAGTCCGAACTGGACATTCTGAGACGCGGACGCGTCCAACTGAAGGGAGCTGTGGCTCGGCTCAACCCGTTTATTGACCCGCAAGGATTGCTGAGGGTAGGAGGTCGGCTGCGGAATGCCAACCTGCCTTATGCGGCTCGCCACCCGTTGTTACTCCCTAGGAAAGGGAAGTTGGTCGAACTGTTGATACAGGATCGACACATTCGGAATGGGCATGTCGGATGCCACGCCTTGATGGCGTTTCTCCAGCGCGAGTTCTGGGTTCTATCGGGAAGACGCTTAGTGCGTAGCGTCGTATTTCGGTGCCTGCCTTGTTATCGGGCCAAGGCGGCTACGATGAAGCCCCAGATGGGCGATTTGCCCTCGGATAGGGTTAACGAAATCCGGCCCTTTGCGGGTGTCGGAACGGATTTCGCGGGACCATTCATGGTCAAGTCTTCACAGCTACGGAACGCCAGATTAGTGAAGGCATACCTGTGCGCCTTCGTGTGCTTGGCCACGAAGGCACTCCACTTGGAGGTGGTCAGTGACCTCACTACGGAGGCATTTATCGCATGTCTGGACCGGTTCGTCTCACGAAGGGGCCTCCCGTCATTAATCCGTTCGGACAACGGCACAAATTTTGTCGGAGCCAGGCGATATCTGCAGGAGGTCACTCAATTCCTGAACGGTAACCAGGACGCCATCGGTACGGCTTGCTCCCGACGAGGGATTGAATGGGTTTTCAGTCCGCCGGGATGTCCTCATTGGGGAGGAATTTTTGAGGCTGCGGTTAAATCGGCTAAGTCGCACCTGACGAGGATCATCGGTGAGACCTCTCTACGCTTTGAAGAGCTTTCGACGCTGTTCTGTAAAATTGAAATGACACTGAACTCGCGTCCGTTGTGCCCGCTCAGTTCGGATCCAAATGATTTGGAAGCGTTGACGACGGTTCACTTCCTGATAGGTCAGCCCCTTAACGCCCTGCCAGAATACCCATTCGGTGATGTTAAGTTAAGTCGGTTAACTAGGTGGCAGATGTTGCAGCAGATGGCTCAAGATTTTTGGAAACGGTGGTCCCTTGAGTACTTGCACATCTTGCAGCAGCGCCTTAAGTGGACTGACCGGACGAGCCCCCCTCAAGTCGGTGATTTGGTGCTGATTAAGGATGAGAACCTGCCATCATTGAGATGGGGACGAGGACGGATCGTCAATTTGTACACGGGTCGGGATGGCACGCCTCGATCACCAGAAGTCAAGGTGGGGGACTCGGTCCTCAAGAGAGCGGTCGCAACACTTTCTCGCCTTCCTATTGATTAGGGACAGGTTCGGGCCTGTCCGGGCGGGTGACTGTTTAATATTTATGCTTCGGAACGCACCGGTTTTTTCGTTGCGCGGATCGACCGCGAGTGATCGGGACATCACTAGCTGTCACTTGTATAGAAACGAGATGACGAGTTAGAGGTTACTTTGCACATGAAAAATGGCGGCGTCAGGCATTCGGGCCTTGGCTGTATGTTATTTGTAATAAATGTCTAACGCCAGCATCGGAAAGCTTGGTTGAATGTTAATTATAATAATCGCGGAACAATCGTCGGGAAATAAGTAGATTTAACGTCATCGGAGTGAGTGCTTCGTGCTTTGAAAGGTTGAAGTGATTCGGTGATCCAGTCGTCGCTTTCGGATAGCGATCCTCGTGTCGGGAAGCCTCACGACGGCGACAGCTTCGGGCTACGACGAGAGTAAGATAAGAGAGTTGCTGCTCATCCCACTGTCGCCAGTGTAAGCCCGCAGAAGAGGGCGAAAGCACGGCACAGTGAAGAAGAAGAAGCTCCCGCACCGTTGTCGCCAGTGTATGCCAATAGACGGCGAAAGCACAGCACAACGAAGACCACGCGAGGCCCCTGACAAGTAGGGGCCACCCAAGACCGGGGGGGACGTTACCCCCCGAGTTGACGCCGCGGGCATGAGGCAACCATAAGTCCTCGACCCCGCAACCGTAGTGGTTCTCGCGCTCCGCGCGAGAACACACTCCGCAGACCACACGGCGAGAGTAAGATTCGACTCCCATCACACCCCACCCTCGTGTTCCTCATCCCGTATTCCTGCCTCGAATTGAGCTTTCGAATTCCGGTCCACGGCGTCAAAGGTCAGTACTGCTTTGTGACATTACACTGAAAAACAACCCTACCAAGATTCCACGACCTTTCGGTTAAGGCGGGGAATTTATCAGATATTCTACTTCCGCCAAATCCACCGGAAAGCTTGAAAAGGCTAGATACAACACGTTATTACTAGTGTTTTTAAGATAATTGAATTGTGTAAGAATTAACAGACCAAACTCATCCAGTAGATCTGTAGCTATGTTCTGTATTTCCACCGGTCCTTTTTTTGTACTAGGGGGCCGTTGCTACTCCATTGTATACACGGAAGATTGAAATCACCTAACAAAAGGAAAGAGCTGTCCGTATTATTAGTGACTGCCAACGTTGCTTTGGATAAAAATGAGTTTATGTCTTGAGCTTGAATCTGTAGGTTCGTATGTATGCTACCGCTATATGAAGATCAGAAGTGGAGTTAAGGTTCTTACCCGGTATTGTGATCCAGATAGTGTCAGTGGGAGAGCATCCCCATTCCTCCCTAACGTAAGCGCATAGATCGCGTTTTATACAAATCATAACTCCACCGCCAGTTTGTTTGTTTGTCATAGTAGTGTTCCGATCACAACGGAAAACCTCGTATCTTTGGTCACACAGTTCAGAGTCTAGTATACCTGCATGTAGCCACGTTTCTGTGATCGCAATAACATCGAAGTTTTTCTGTAGTATGTTATTGAACAGAGTATGACATTTTGTACGCAGCCCGCGTACATTTTGGTAATATATGGATAGTTTGCTAAGCATTATGACGGTGTTGTCATAAATCGCTGACTGGGCCAAGGCCTATACCACGGAATGTAGGGAGTGGCGTCGTTCGTATTATAGGGTATGTATGGGACTCGGAGTATACCAAATATAATAATCACAAAAAGTTTGATTGTGCTTACATGCTCTATGCGGGAGCGAGATGTCATGATTGTTTCACTCAATGCAATGTGTGTGTATGGAAGGATAGTGTGAAGGTGTGTTTGTGTGTGTGTAGTGTAATAGTAATAATAGTATGTGAGTATTAGTATATTTATGAAATATGAAAATACCAACTTATCTGGATTTATGCGATATTCTAGAGTTAATTCATATTTTAATTTTAATGCGCTAGATTGAGGGCGACAAATCATTAAACTATCTTTTTTAGATCGTCTTCGCTGGCCACATGAATAATTTGAGTTTTGTCGCCCTTCCTTACAAAAATTCGACAATTTTTTATCCATATAAATGTGTACATTTTTGCTGTGGCGAGTTGATGTACTTTTTTATACAAATTTCTATTTTCAATCGTCAGATGTTCATTTACGAATATGTCTTTTCTCTCGCCTAGTAAACCTATGTCTTGCATAGTGAGTCCCTTGTTTTTGCGAACACCGTGAATTATTGAATCTTTCAGTACGCGGTTCCTGACTTTGGTGATGATGGCTCGGGGGACTCCGGGGGTTTTCTTCATCGGCTGGATCCGGGTCGCGAACTCGAGGTCTTTTGCTGCCAGGTAAACACCAACATGCTTGGCAATGTTCGTAACGATGTCGCAGAGCACCTCATTCTTTGACTCCGGAACATTAGTTATTTCAATGTTTTGTAGTCTGTACCATTGAAGTTTCATATTTAGGTTGGATTGGACTTTGCTTAGGTCGCTCTTCAGTTCCGATATTTCAATTTCTTGGCTCTTGCATGTTTTGACCAGCTTTTCCACACTGCTGAGACGCGTCTCGAAATTATCTTGGCGGTCGCTAGAGATGCTGTTTGAGGCTTCCACTTCGGTGAGGCGTTTGTCCATGCCAGATAAGGACGAAATGATACCGGCGTTGATTTAAAGTTGAGTTGAAGTGGTCGAGTTTTTCTGTGAGAATCGTGGTTACAGACGAAGAAATTGTAGCAGCAATATTTTGGTTCAGCTCAGCCCTCCATGCTGCGAATTGCCTATCAAGATGAGTAGTGTCGCAGTCCGGCACTTTCCTCTTTTTAAAACTTGTCGTCGCACACTCATCTGCCCGGCTTGCGGCGGAGGGCGTGCCCCCAACAGTAAGATCCGGGCTAGAGGCTGAGAGATGTTTATCTTTCTGATTGTCTGGTGTTTTCTTTGGAGAGTGGCCAAGACCCATTGTGGTTATTCTTGATCAATCAGTGTATTTTTCAGTATGAGTATTGTATCGGCCTCTGCGTGTTCGATTCGAAATGTGTAACTCTGCTACTCGTTCATAGATGGCGTTACTGAGCAGTGTGTCTTGTCTTGCCTTGAGTGATTTTTGAACGCGGCCTTATATTTTTGTGCTGGTCACGCAATGGCTAGTTGTCAGTTTGACAGTGTAGTGTCAGTCCAATGATTTCGTGGGAAAGCTCGTAAAACACGTAAAACACTGTGGTTGTATGTCTATTGTTTTTAAGTCTGTGTCTTTGTGTGAGTGTGTTTTGAACCAACGGAAGTGTTGTGCAGTACCTTGATCGCCTCTGCTGTCCAGGTATGCTTGATTTTCACCAGGATATCTGGTGGATTTTCACTGCCGGTATTAGTTCCTTCACCTCAACACGATAAATTGTTCCGAAAGTTCCGGGAAAATAACTTTTAGTAAAAATAAGTATAGGAGAAATTTAAACAGAGTGCTACCTTGACGGGGCAGGGTTGCCAGATGTTATGTCCCAATGCAAATTTTAGGTATTTTCACTCAGCCTATTCCGATCCCTGATCATGACATGCAACGCATAACTTACAATGGAGATGTGGTCTGGTAAATACAAAAGATGGAAAAGTGATTGATACTAAGGCCCACAATCTATAAAGCGGACCAGCACAATTCTCCGATTAACTTTGACATCTCCATACACAATTGTATCGAGTTGTCGAAGTTAATCGGAGAATAGTGCTAATCCGCTTTATAGCTAGTGGCACTCAGCTGAAAATCCATCTTTGTAGCTCTGGAGGCATTGTGCTCTGCAAGTATTGATATAACAATGGAAATTTATATGACATGATTTGTTCAAAATGTTATATAGTTAAATGCCAGGCCAGGACCTTAAGGTGTCTGTTTCGCTAGTCTTCGTGATTTGTGTCCCATATACATGGGTTCCCTTCCACGGCTATAATTAAGAGTTCCATTTCGGACATTTCGCGTAAGCTGCGCAGGAGCTCGAAAAATAAACACCTACTCTGTTCGGTCGTGCGACGCACACTGACTGGCTTTCCGTTCGGAATTCCCGAATGTGTGTTGCGACTCGTACAAAATGTATTGGAGAGTTGCGTCCGGAATGGAATTTTCCCGTGCGGGATTCCGGACGCACAGGCTATTCATTCGGAATTCCGAATCGGAAAAAACCCGAACGGAAAACTACTGTGTGTGTGTGGTAGGTCCATAGATTTGTATGGATTTACTTTACGTCCGGAATCCTGATTTGGAATTCCGAAACGGGATTCCGAATCGGAAAACCGACTGTATGTGGCCGGCCTACCAGTCGCAACACACATTCGGGAATTCCGAACGGAAAGCCAGTCAGTGTGCGTCGCACGACCGAACAGAGTAGGAGTTTATTTGTCGAGCTTCTGCGCAGCTGAACCCATATACAGGGAACCCATGTATATGGGATACAAATCACGAATACTACCGAAACAGAGACCTTTACCGTAATTTCGGTGCAGTTGACATCATTGGTTGGATGTGAGTCTTGTTGTTGTATGCCGTGTAGTTGCTTGTCGGCGATTTGCTGGCAACTTGCTGCCAGCATGTTGCCTGCCTTGTGACAGGAAAAATTTATGTGGACTGGACCCTTTACGTTGGGTATACCTAAATCGTAGATTGACTAAGTCGCTTTAAGTCTAGTCATAATGCGAGTAGGCCTAAAGCGAAATAGGACAGCTGATATTTTGACCTACAGATTTGTTTGTCTATAGCGAAATAGGGCAGCTGATATTTTGACATACAGATTTGTAGGCCTAAAGCGAAATAGGACAGCTGATTTAAAAAAAAAAAACTTGCTTTTTGCACTTAAAATAAAATTATGTCTTAAACAAAACATGAAAAAAAAACATAACTAAACTTAAAAATAATACTTGCCTATTGCACTTAAAATAAAAGAAGAAGCATCGTTATTTGTTTTATTTTTGGTGTATGAAAAACCGTCTTTCAACACATTTTGTGTCCCCTTTTTATTTGTTATGAAAACTACCTTTTCCATTTACATATAATTTAATAAATAATTTCGTTAGAAAATTTATGAAAAACAGTTACACAATAAGATAAAATATTGAAAGTAAATGTCATTATTGATGACACATATTATCATAAAACACTCCACATAAGTGCCAATTCAAGATACGACGAAGAATTCTGCATTAGTTAATTTAATTGTCGTTTAGGCATAACGCGATTAGGGCTTGTACAGATTTAGACTGGTAAAGATTTAGCACTACTGAGAAATAGGCAGTCTACTAAATAGTCCAATATATTTCTAGGCCTACAGATCTTTTATTATGACATTTAGGCATAACGCGACTTAGTCAATCTACGCTTTAGGTATACCCGACGTAAAGGGACTGGACAATAGTGATTGTAAAGTGAAATATAATAAAGACTGGCTGCAAGGACTAGATTCCATAGCCGTAAAACTATTAAAAAATATAAACATAAAATAATTATTGTTTTCTACATATGTTTGTTTTCGGTCGGGGATTTTTATCAAAAAGAAAATCCTCGCCATTCACTAATAATAAATTACAAAGACAAAGCATAAACTGCTATTTATTTTCAAGTTCATTACGTGCCGCGAGGAATACTTAATCGAGTTACGACCAGTGTGAAGGTAAAATATAAATTGTATTTTCATCAGACAGACAGATATCATCTCATTGTCCAGTTTGCCCCATAAAGGTAGGTATTAGAATATTCCTTTTGTTCCTTGATATGGCAGACCCATGACCCCTTTGGCTTCAGTTTGCTTGGCTTGGCTAGCCCTAGCTTCCGCTCCCTTATCGACACTCTGACCCCCCGTTTTGTACGAGTACACGATTCTTCTAGAATCTAGATTCAGTTTCAGTAAGTACTCGATCTTTCGTTTTCATACAGTTTTCTTTTGAAAAAAGCTGTCACACATATTGAAAAACACACACAAACACAGCCAAGACAGATCAGTCAGATTCCTTATTTTATATTATCCATATTTAAGTTTCCACCCTCATATCGACACTGACCATGATTTCTAATGCCTGCCTACATATTTCTATGCGCAAATAGAACAAAGGGTGTCCCCAAATAACATGCAGATGAGATTGGTTTACAATTCCTCTTGTATTTAACATTGTCATTTGTTCATAGCAGCAGACAGAAGTCCTTCTAACAAAATGGCTAAAGGTAAGTCTGCCGAGTTTATTTAAACACATATAAAGCACTCAGTAATGCTTTGTTCTTACTAAGGCTGACAAGCTGAATTTGGGACACCACTGCTTCCGCCCCCTTATCGACACTGACCCAAAATTGTAAGGAGGCAAAATAGTCAGCTGTTCACTGACTGAGGAAATGTGAACATAGCCTTAGGTTGACTCTTGACTGAAGCTAAATACATTTTAAACACAACATGGGTATGTCACCTTTTGACTGCCAAGCTGCATGGTGCCTACCAGACACCACAAGAAAAACATGTAAGTTGATCTCCAATAACGTAGCAATTCCAAAATGAAATATCAATACTATTATTGACCCTATGTTATGTTGTTTTTGAGTATTGGTAAACTTTGACAAAAAAGTATTTCACACATAAATCCACAATAAAGTATGAAAACACGAAAATGTTGGCATACCTAATGACGAATTGTCATTTTGGTCTAGTTATTAAGATTCCAGAGTTTATTTTATCAAAAATCCGCCCCCTTATCGTCACTCTGACCCACATTCCTAAAAACTGGCTAATCATTTTCTACATAAGAATTTTGTATTTGTATTTTGTAACTTAATTGCGTAATTAGGGTAAAATAAAAATTACGTTTTTTTTTAAAAAAAAAAAAATTTTACTAAAACTGTTTGCTTGACTTGAATATGTGCATTATATCAAATGGAAATGATACGAAAATGGTGGCAAAGCGTTTCGTCTGATGGGGCCAGCTTTAACAAGTAATATCTTTTGATCAGTAACTTTTACAAATGAATGATTAATTTTACAAATTGTTTGGGAACTTCTACTTAATTGTCATAGGCCTGTCATAACCCAAAACATTCCAGCATATAATCATAATAAAAAATATGACAAATGGGCCCACTTTAACAAGTGATAACTTTTTATCGATAACCTTCACAAATTAAACTTGGAACTTATTATTTAATTCTTTACTAAATTCTAAATCATTCAGCTCATTATAATACCTTTACCACATTCATAGATATGAAAATCTACACATTTTGTCTTGAGTTAAAGGTGGCCTTTAACCATTAATAACTTTTGATTGGTAATTTTTACAAATTTAAGCCAACAAGGGGGTCAAAAGGTTAAATGTGAACCCGGCTGACAGGCAATAACCTTGCCATGCTTGACTATGTAAGTTGATTGTGTGGTACTTAAGGTGTGTTTAAATTATATTTAGCGGCTATCAAAAGTCAGGTGCAAGTCACCCTTAGTCTGGCACAGGACTTCAGTTTTGTCACCCTTAGTCTGGCACAGGACTCCAGTCTTCTGTAACAACCTCTGTGGTGTTGTGGCTTGAAGCTCTGTCTCCCAAGTGAGAGGTCCCGGGTTCGAATCCCGGCTGGGAAGGAAGAAAAAATTCCCAGCTGTTTGGATGTTTGTTTATGTGTGTGATGATGTTGCTGTATCTGGTTCCCACGACACAGGGTATCCTAGTGTGCGGCCATAAGCATTGTATGTGCCTGTATATAAATTTTAAAGTTTATGTTCTTTGATACCAGTGGGCACAACCATATTTATGTGGGACTGTGTTTGATATTTAAAATAGGTAGATAAGCGTTTATTGAAGCGTCACATCATACAAAAAAAAAGTGAATAGCTTTGTGATGGGGCAATTTTGTGTCAATTGTCTTATACATCAACCTATTTTCTTTCTAAGGTTTCTTTATCAGACAGAAGGCTTGTGAATTATATGCTTCTATTCTCTCCCCTTGAAATTATTTGCTTTATTTCTTCTCTCATAGGTAAAAAGAAAGGAAATACAAAAAAAAATGAGGAGAAAGGGGTTTCTGAACAGCTTGGTACACTTTCACTGAGTGAAGGTGCATCAACATCGTCGGAAATGCCATCAACAACTGCAACTGCACCACCCGAACCGGCGCTACCAGCAGCTCCTGCGGAAAATGAGGAGGATTCCGGGCTTGGGTTAGGGCTGGGAGGTGAAAAAAAAAAAAGGCCAAAGAAGAAGAAGGACTCAGCTCAACCCGGCCCACAAGCTGTTGCTACAGCAGGGGCAGGCAGGGGAGCTGGCCGGGGTGCAGGTCGTGGACAGCAGCCATTGGCTGGACAGCAGGTTCCAGGACAACCTGGACGGCAAGATCCTGCATTCCCTGGACAGCAAGTTCCTGCATTCCTTGGGCACCCTGGACAGCAAGTTCCTGCATTCCCTGGGCACCCTGGACAGCAAGTTCCTGCATTCCCTAGACAGCAAGTTCCTGCATTCCCTAGACAGCAAGTTCCTGCATTCTTGCCAGGCCCTTCAGGGGATCCCGGACAGTCTAGGCCATCAGGGTATCCACACCAGAGAGCCGCTCCAGCGGGCCAACAACCACAGCAGCCGGCACAACGAGCGCCACCAGCGCAGCCACCACAACAAGCGCCACCAGCGCAGCCTCCACAACAAGTGCCACCAGCGCAGCCATCATCAAGCAGACAGGAATCAATGCAGTTGGCAAAGTGCAAGTACACCATACCGATCAGGATTGATGGGAACAAGGTTCCTGCTCGGCATATAAAGCTGTACACTAATTACTTGGCAATGAAAATAAACCCAAAGAAAATCGTAAGTACATATTATTGAGAAAAAGTTTGCTTGATCACAATTGAATTCCTTAATAATATGTATGTCTGTCTTGAATCCCATTAACATATTTTTCACACCTTTCATTCGGAAAAGTTAGTTTTGCTCCTCGACGAGAGGGAGCATAATGCTACTTTTCTGTTCAAGCTACTTTTTTAATTTATTCATTGGCATGTAGCATTTACGCAATGTGCCACTTGAACACAGATCTTAATAAAATAATCGATTGTAATTTCATCGTAGTCGATTAAAAACGAACATGTTTCAAGTTTTTACTTTAACAACGTTATGTATATGAAAATTTATAAATTTTTCGTATTTTTGAACAAAAAAATAACATTAAAATATATTATGTTTTACTGAAATGAAAACTATCGATGAATGTTATTGTGATATAATGAATATTGTTATCCGAAATCATTGTAATATTCGATTCGATTATTTTTACACATTGGTAAGTACACAGGAATATTTTATCTGTGGTGACCTTTCCCTAATCCTTCACAACTCGCCAAAAAAAAGTTTTGTTTACGTTGTTCGATTACAGTAAAAGTGGTGAAAGTATAATTCAAAGTATATTTTTTTAGAGCATTTAATTAAAATTTTCCTCATAGTCTGTGTGAAAAGTTGTATGTGTCACTCAGGAACAAAATTATTTTCGTCATGGGCGTTAACGCTTGAATCCTTCGTTACGCTCAGGATTCTAACTTAGAATCCCTCGCTACGCTCATGATTCTATCGTAGAATCCTTCCCTTCACTCTGGATTCAATGTACCGCCCGCGCCGTAAATACATCATTTTGCTCCCTTGTGACAATGACAAAAATACTTCTCTTTTAATTAACAAATGCATTCAATTGTAGACTCCCTTTTCACCCCCTTATAAATTTAACCAAGAGTTATAGTTAAAACCTCTCATCAGTGTGGTATTCTATAACAATAGATAATGCATTGTTAATTAATGCTATTACTTTGTTAGTGTTTTCACTGTATAAACTAATATTTTTGTTTGCAGTTTCGTTATGATGTTACAATAAAGCCGGACAGGCCAAAGAAGGCTTTGCCAAAAGCCTTCCAGAAATTTATGCAGAAAAACTACCCCAAAGCCATTTTGACTACAGCTTTCGACCAAATTAAGAACTGCTATTGCGTTCATCCGTTTGATGCGAAAAGGCAGGATCGACAGATCGATGACAATGTAAGTATAATAAAAGCGATCATCATCATTTCATTCTGATAAGTACCCCCCAGCCGTGGTCGATCACACAAATTTTGCGGCCTTACAGTTTGTAAGGTGGTCAACAAAGTGACCATTCAGAATAATTATGGTAATGAATTTTGGATGGAATTATGGATGGTAGTGCTAAAGAGCAACAATTCAAAACTAAAATTTCTAGGTGCTCGAAAGAGAATCTGTCCAAATACATGTTTTACATGTGTTTTCTATTAATGTTACATGTTTATTTATGTATTCAATAAAGTAATAAATGTCATGAAATGAAAAAAATAAGTGAAATCTATCATGTCCAAATGCAGTGAAATCTATAAAAACACTTGACATTGGCGGAATTAACCTTAGTTGTTAGACTGACATTGATTGAGAAAGTAATTAATTAATAACCTAGTACGTTTTGCTACATAGGTGGAGGTAATAGACGATAACGGCAAGATCATGAAGTTCGAAGTATCTGTCAAGATGACTGGCATCGTGGACCTTTCGGCACTTTTGACGTAAGCATTTTGAATCCACATCTATCCATTTATTTATTTATATAAGGAACACCAACAGTACACATACAGATTGAAGTTTAATATAAATGTGCATTGTATACAGGTGTCCCGAAACTCATCGTCAAGCGGGCACCAGGTGCACATTTGTATATAATTTCTATATGGACCTAATATATACCTATTACAAGCGATCACAACATTCACGTGATTACATTAATTACAGATATGAATTATTCAAATCATGGTTGTTAGTACAAATTCTAAAAAGACAATAATAATCCTAATACCACAAACAAGAATCCATGCAATATAAAACTAACAAACAGACATTAACTCCTGTCAAAGCTTAAATAAATTCAATTAAATTCGTTAATAATTAATTCAATAAAAACTTAATACTAAAAAGGTGACAATGATTCATGTTTCGAATTCAAATCTCATTCCCGCCCGCTAAAAAGTCTAGTGCAGAAAAGATATTCTTTGCTCCTGGTAACGAGGAACAAAACGACACTCTTCAAATAAAGAGGATGAAATAGTTATTTGTGTCACAAGGGAGCAAAATGATGTATTTACGGCGAAGGCGGTACATTGAATCCAGAGTGAAGGGAAGGATTAGAATCCTGAGCGTAACGAAGGATTCAAGCGTTAACGCCCACATACAACTTTTCACACCGACTATGAGGAAAATGTAATTAAATGCTCTAAAAAAATTAAAGAACTATTCTTTGAATTATATTTTCACCACTTTTACAGTAATCGAACAACGTAAACAAAACTTTTTTTATATAATGCTGGATTGTGAAGGATTAGGGAAAAGACACAGATAAAATATTCCTGTGTACTTTGACTAATGTGTAAAAATAATCGAATCGAATATGACAATGGTTTTGGATATCAATTTTCATTATATCACAATAACAGTCATCGATAGTTTTGATTTCAGTAAAACAAATAATTTATTGTGACAATTTTTTAAATATTACGAAAAATTCATAAATTTTCTTTTAACGGTGTTAAAACATGAAACATGTTCGTTTTTAATCGACTACGTCATCGTAGTCGATTGTAATGTAATTTCATAATTACATTCGATTATTTTCATCTGTGTTCAATAGGTACATTAAATACGTAAATACGTAAATGCTACATGCCAATGAATAAATTTAAAAAGTAGCTTGAACAGAAAAGTAGCATTTTGCTCCCTCTCGTCGTGGAGCAAAACTTACTTTTCTGAATGAAAGGTGTGAAATTTCTACGAGTTCGCAAAGGTTTATTTACAAACCGAGAAATTACGGCAGGAGCCGTAAACTTCTCGGTTCGTAAAAAGCCCTTTCGAACGAGTTAGGAATAGAAATTTTCAACCCAAAACCAAGCGGCGAAGGTGCTATTTTTAGGTCAGAAGTCGGAAAACATTTTTTGGCGTTCAACTCCATATCATTATCGACACTCCATTTGGGCTGTCTGTTAATGTCCTCTTGCGGAAGTTTTATTTTATTCTAACCTCGAAATAATAATAATACCTTGGACACTATTTACACACATTGATCGATCTAGATCCTAGCCCCTAATTAGGATTCCCTGTATCTTGGGTACTAGACAACGATACACATACTTATAAAGATAAATAGTATCCTTAGATAGATAAACAACCATGACTACGGTACACAGGGTAAACAAACATCCCTTCTCATCAAACAAATATTTGCCGCCACCGGTACTCGCACCCGGGACCCTTGGCTTCGTAGGCAGGGTAACTGCCGACTCGGCCATTCGGGTCGTAATAGGTAATAGGTAAACAAACACAATAACACGCGTCTATTGACACCTGACACGAATGCAAAAAGATGACTATATTTATAAGCAGCAGCAAAACAATAACTTTCACCTTCAAACTCATAAGTTTGACCGCGCGCGAGAGAGACGGGCAGATTATTCTTGATGCCCATGCAGTGCAACGTCACGCCGCGCGCTTATTCACATACACTACACACAAGCGCAACGTATAAATGTATTGAATGTGCCAGCTTTAGTTAACCGATCTTTACACAATATCTTTTATGAACAAGACCCAGGACAGGCCCCAGAAGCGATCCCTGTGGAACTCCGGAACTTGCCGTCTACAGTTTCGATTCATATCCGCCGACCGCAACCACCTGGCGTCTATCTTGGAGATAAGATTCAGACCATTTCAATAGTGAGCCTTGAACATCATACTTCTCAAGTTTACCCAGTAGAAGGGTTCGATTGCCCTATCAAAAGCACTGCTAAAGTGTACGCTGCATCTATTTGTTGAGACTTATCTAAACCTTCTGCCAGTTCAGTTACAAATGATAACAGATTCCTACATTTGTTCTGAGACGTTCTTCAGGTTCTCTGACGCCGCCCAATCCTCGAAGACTCGTTGACAGCTTATTCTTTGGGTTGGATTTGTTTTATTTCGGCTTCGGATGTCCTTTAGCTTCATAATCACCATGCGAGGTTTGTCGTCAGCTGTGTCAATATTTTTCACTCTTGACTTGAACAGTATTGGGTATTTTCTTTTCACATTAGCTTCTCGTTGATAGTAGGTACTCCACTTTTTCAAATTTCTCCTTATCTTCCGCGTTACCTTTACCGTTAACATCATCATCTTCGTTCGCATTTTGATTTCGCATCTTTGATACTGGCAATGATACGGGCTTGGTTTAATTTAGTCATATTCAGCGGTTAACAGATAATTCAACTTTTCTAGTTTGAGTATAGTGATATTGATTGGTGATTCATTTGTCAGCCTGATTCATTTGTCTAATATTTTTTTTGTAGAATTTTGACCTCTCCTCTTTTAGTTCTTTGCGTTCGTCACGTAGCATTTTCTTAAACTCAACTATTGCATTAGCGTTCAGTGGTTTCGGGCTGGCACGCGCTATTGACAAATAAGGGATAAATGAATGGTCAAGGACGGCTTTGAAGATCGACGTTGACAACATTGACATCATTGACATCACTGGCTCTTGGTACCATGGAGCGTACTTGCAGTGCGTGAGCAACGACGCAACACAACACAGTACAGATTTTGTGGGCAGGTGAGGCCCACATAGGCCGCGATGACCAGGAAATGACGTTTCACGTGATTCGACGATGAAGAATCGAGAAGTGGATAAGAATAAGGGGTGTAATTAGTAAAATCACGTGTGATCTCACTTCCAGATCATCCCTTCTCTGTACACCTACAAGCTTTACCCAGTCAGACGTAAGACCGATTTAATTATACATGGTGTAACAAAAAAGTGTAGTCCTATTTTAAAGGGTTGTAAGGGACTTCATTCTTGACAACTTTCTCTTTGAAATCAATTTGATTAGAGCGTGTTTATTTTTAATTCCTCCATACAAATCAGCTTACCGCCCGGGCCAATACATAGTAGCCATGAAAAATAAAGCTGATCTGATCAAATCGGTGTCATAGTAAAAGTTGTTCAGAACAGTATCCCTAACAACCCCTTTAAATATGACTACACCTTTCTGTTACACTCTGTCTGTAGGTAATCAAATTCAACATTTTGTGATTTTTAGTTCAACAATTTTTAGTTCAACAACGTTATGGCAATTCAATATTTTAGAATTAGTATGAATTCAACACATTGCTAATTCAACATTTTAGGATTGAACATTTTGCCAATTCAACATTATAGGATTAGAATGAATTCAACATTTCGGGATTCAACATTACGCTCCTAAACGCCTTTGGCTCTTTCTCAAAAGTAGTTTGTGTTTTGTAGTCACATGGCGAGCGGCGGGACTTCCCTGAACCCTCCCGCCGAGGCTATCCAGTGCGTCGACGTGGTGTTGCGGCAGGGAACACTCGAGGCTTATGTCAAGGTTACTTCCACACTGCAGCTAATTATATGAAAAAAGTTAACATTACATAAAGCACCACCATCATAATTTTTCAAGCAAACATCTTCTATATAAATCTCCCAATGACTGTCACAAAGCCCATATCCGTCAGTAATTCCTTAAAAATGGACTTGGAACTATTTTGGCTCTGTCTCCCAAGCGAGATATCTTGGAATCGAATCCCTGCTGAGGAGAAAGAAAGATAAATGCCCAGCTCTCGAATGCTATATGTTTGCGACGTCCCTGTTTCTGGCACCCTACCCCACGACCCAGGGTATCCTAGTGTGGGGCCGGAAACAATGTATGTGCCAGTACATAAATATTTTTGTCTATCTTCAATTATCTTTTCAGGCTGGCCGCGCGTTCTATAAGAGGCCGAACAGGCCACTGATTCTCGGCGACGGTCTAGAGATGTGGACAGGCCTGTTTCAGTCCGCCATATTCACTTCCAGACCCTACGTCAACATCGACGGTGAGTCATACCTACCACAGAGCCCTAATGGGTCATGGGAGAATACATTCCCACTTAATTTTCAACCTTATGGCTTGTTAATAAATGCGAAAACGAATGAAATCATTTATAAACAAGTATTTAGCTGGTTATTCATAAAGCCAGGGTCTAGCCGCCGCAGCTGCATAGAAGAAGATGCCAGAGGTTTTACTAATGTTACCGATTTTATTGAGCAGCTAAGGTTTACGCGTAGGTCACAAAGTTCACGGTCGCTGCTCTCTCGGCGAGTTGGACCAATCCCACAGTGCTTTAACATTTTACATTCGCACAAGCCGTGTGCATTGGCATCCTAGCGGAGTAGATACATATATTGTGAGGGGTTAAAGAAGCGACGATTTCCAGCAAATTTAATACTACATAGTCAGGTCATAAGTTCTGTCACATGTGCAATATGAAATAATTTAGACTGGCGCAGAATCTTGTTGGAATACCCAGTGCCTGTTATTAAACATGGTATGAGAAACAGGTTCCACAAGGTTCTTGAGGACTGTATTTTGATACACAACTGCATTCGTTTTTACGCCTTTCTCACAAAAATGTACCTCAGTAAAGCCCCAATAAGAGACTCCCAACCAAACCATGAGCGAGGATGGAAAATGACGTCGTTGGACACGCGGAATACGGTTGCTCGCTTCTTCACTGCTGTGTGCGTACACCTTATCATTTTGTTTGTCGTAGCTCTCTTCCACGGTGAAATTTTTTTCATCCGAAAAAATAATTTCCCGATGCTTTTTTCCCGCGTACCGCTTCAACAAAGCGCGGCATCTCTTCAGTCTCAGGTCCATTAAACGAGCGTCCAAAAGATGTCCTGTTTTTCTTCGATATGCCCTAAAGGGTGTTAAATGAAGACTTAGGGCTTACCCTAAGTCTTCATTTAACACCCTTTTCACCGTGGTCCTGCTTAACCCCATCTGAAGGGCCAACAGTTTCTGCTTACGTATGGGATTTCTTTGAATTCGCGCCTTCACAGCTTTTATCACTGCTGGAGTCCTAACAGAGCGAGGGCGACCACTTCTTGACCTGTCTTCTACACTAGAGTCTTCATTGTATCGTTTTATGGTACGATAAACGAATCTTTTGGTTATATTCAAATTTTTCAGTAAGTCGAAAATCTGAATTGGCGCGTAACCGCAACGATGCAACGCAATAACTGCGACACGGTCTTCTTTAACCCCTCGCACCCCCAGCCACTTGGCGCCGACACAGCTCGTCCCCCAGGCACACTTAAGCCCGCGCGGCGCGCGACACTTGACTGACGTATCAAGTGATTATGTTGAAATGGTAACTCTTAGAACTATGAGAGTGCTAAATATGAGTAGCTAATGAAACCCTCTCTTAGTCAATGCAAAACTAATGTCACAGTGACCTTCCTTTATTATTGTACCGACATGAGAATCACAGACATCTATGAAAATGGTCCTTCTCGACACAAATCTAGCAGACATGAGAAAAACATCAACAACATATACATGTTATTTGATACCTACGTAATCTAAATAACATTACCCTTTCAAAACAATAAAAACATTAGTGTGTTCTTATATAAACTGTTCAATATTTCAGCGTTTGAAATTTTCCAAAAATACGGTATAAATAAAAGTGTTTTTTTTGAGGCACGTTTGGAATATTTTTTTCTATGAATGACCATAGACAATTGTATCGGATTATAGACTTTGTCTTATTGAGCGTCTGGAAAATCTTTAACAGTACCAACATGACAAAAATTGGCCAAAATATACCGGTTTAAAAAAGCGCGGGAGCGAGAGCGTCATATGACGCTTGGGGGACGGACGGTACTCGAGGCGAGCGTCATATGAGGCTTGGGGGATTGTAAGGTTAAGTGCCCACTCCATATTTAAAAATGAGGAAAATTCTAAAAGTACACCTTTTTTTTATTTTCATGAAAAAATCGAAATTCGAATTCAATAAACATTTTTGTGGCCAGCGTTCTAAATTCAAAGTGTGACAGAACTTATGACCTGACTGTGTATAATGCCATACCCGAAAATTAATGGGAAAATCAAATGACTTATGCTACAGTGGCGCACAAGGGGTTCCCGATCAGTCAGCCTCTTCTCACCGCATTGACGTCGTTCCGACTCGACCCGTCCCGCCCGCTGGAGACGCAGCGCGGGCGCAGTCTCGACACCTTCACGTCCTTCCTCAAGGGGCTTCTGGTGAGATACACTTGGCACTATTCCTCAGTTAATGAATGATGTGATTAAACCAACTGAAACCCGACTGCGGTACACTAAAAACTACAAAACAAGCAGATAAGACTTAGTAATTGAGAATTGATATAATTATTATAGTAGTGTTAGAATAATTTAAATTTAAATGCAAGCGGAACCTGCTGTATTATATTGGTCCCGCCGCCAGTGACACTCGCGCCATCAAGGCGAATCTAATGACGTATCAAATCGATTGAGCCGTTGAGTTGTTACGAGGGGACACAGAAACAGATATACTTAACTGGTTTCGTTACCAGTCCCTACAGGTTGGGAATCCGACGTCAAACCAATTGCGCCACCGACGACGATTATAGGTGCCGCGAAACTTCGTGATATTTGACTCATGATGACAGACATACATACTGACACACACCCAGAAAGATACTTCAAACTTATAACATCCCTCTTTGTCGTGGGGGGTTAAAAAATAAGACTGTCCAACATCATTATTTAGACAAGACGAATGTGGAGAGTGATGATGGTAAGATGTCTTAATATATGTAATATTCGTTCACAACATGGGGAAGCTATGATGATAAATTTAGAGGTTAACGGTATCGATATGGAGTTTGAAGTAAACAGTGGATCACATGTTTGCACTATTTCAGACCAATTGTATCGACAATTATATTCAAAGATATCGCTAAAACCTAATAACCTGATTTTAAAGTATATACAAGGGTGACATTTAATTAGCCGACCATATTTTGGGGAATGATAGCACCAATCCAATCATTATGAACAACTTTCCCAAAGAAACACGTGGTCGCAAATGAAAAATATAATTCGTCCCTCAGTACATTGACCCGATCAGCTGATTAGAGCGGGGACTCTTCCTGAGCCAGGATATTGTTAGGTCGTATATAGTCTTGTCGCCTTATTCATAATCGTCTAATAAACCTATTTTAAGGCGATACCTCGTCCGTGCAAAGGTCCCCGTTACTCCAGGCGGAAAGACCCGCAGTGTGAGAGGGACGGAATTGGGAATAATTAAAAAACGTTGCGCTAAACCACATAATAATTATTTAAAAATAAACTACGCTATTTTGTTAAAAAGTTTTTAAGGAGATTTTGCGAATACATAATATCTACATTTTGAACGCAGTTCCACAATGAAATTAGTTAGGATTTCAGAATTACAGTAAAAAATAAAACATTTTAGAGGTGTTTTCGTAATTAAATTCTATCGAGAAAATTTCATCCAATCGCGTTTCCCTTTAGTGAAAATCTTAACCAAATACTCAATAAACGTTAACCCAAAAATTAAATCTATAGATGACTTCATGGTGGAGTGAATGGTTTCGAAAAAAAAATGCTGTTAGTAGCACCTTAACTAGAATGCTGTTATTATTAGTTTCCAAAAGTTGCAAAAAATATCAGGGCAAAATACTGAAGGGTAAAGGGGGTGAGCGAATTGACCTGAGACCGGATTTTGGAAAAAGCAGTGAAAAATAGAGAGATATGAAATATTAATAAAGGTCAAAATAAGAAAGAAACGTCGTAATTGTCATTGGTCTTTGTCTTTGTTTGTCACTTTGAAATTTGTGTTTGTGAGAAAAGGGCGCCGCCTGACAGACCATGGCTATGACCGCCGCTTCGGGTCCTATCTTATGCAGAGTCTCTCTCTCGCAGTGCAGCGCGGAAACGCCGCCAGCGTGATGGGGATTTTGCATCTGATATGGTCCGCGGCGCTTTATTTTCTTAGTGTGTTTGTGTGTATGTGTGTGTTTTTACATATTTAAGTTTTTAACAAAGCAGTTGACGGATGGTGAACATTGATTTATTTTCATTGTAATTTATATTGTAATAATAATTCAGTTAAATAGAGACGTTTTACCTGAAAATAAAACGTTTATTAAATACTTACCATATTCAGGGCCTAATTAAAAACATGAGAAGACATCCTTGATTTTCAGTGCTAAACTAGTGACGTATATCCGGTCCGTCTGTTCCCGCCCGGATGTTCGGTTAAGCCGCGTGGTACCTTGTTTGCGCGCGCGCCCCACCACACCACCGAGGCAGTTCGGATTGTTGAATTCGAATTTAGCTTCATTTTATCTCTCATGTCCACCAGGCAGATTTAAAAAATATTAGGCCCTGAATATGGTAAGTATTTAATAAACGTTTTATTTTCAGGTAAAACGTCTCTATTAAATATCTTGACCGATATTCAGGGCCTAATTAAAAACATGAGATACGTGTTTGATATCGCCTGGTGTTGGTGGACGCTAATGTGATTCGTAAACATACATATTTAAATAAAAGTAGGTATGTTTATGTTGTGACATACAGAAATTATGAATGATTCAGGTATTTTGATAAACAATTAAGTATCTATCTATAATTTATTCGGACTGATCGATGATCCCTTAGGAAGAAACCTAAAGTTTACATGTACTGTATGTAGGTTAGGTACTATGACTTATGACATTATTGTATCTGTTATGTATTGCTTTCTGTTAAGATGAGGTGATTAGTGTGGTTTAAGGAAATAAAATTAACTTGTAACTTATAAACAGTATTATAAACAGTATAAGTATTGTTCATCTTGATAGAACCTGCGTAGAAATGGTACCAAACCAGTAAATAAATTAGGTAGGTATTACTAAAATCAGCAAATATAAATCAAACTTTGGAATAAAGTATTGAACAATACATAATTGTCTTAATTACTCGACAGGGGAGAATAGGTTCGTAATCAATGACTCTCTTCTTTCTCCATATTTTTTGGATGCAACAGCTGATCTGAAACTGCCAGGCGTAGCATTGATGTTTGCATCTTGAAGTAGTTTCTTCAGCCAGCCCCCTATGATTGTACGTGTAGCAGCTTTGGGGTCGCCTGTAGTACTCACAAACAGATTATCGCACTTAGCAGCAATTCGCCTGGGTTTACCCAACTCAATGAGGCGGCGTATCCAGTAGATAGGATCCAGTGACTTGCCCTCATTCTTATTTAGCTTCCATCCCGATTGTTGATGGGTAATGGAGTCAGTTTTGGAGCCAAAAGATGGCCATAAGATTATGCTGTCATCTGAAATAATACAGTGTTCCTGAGTAACGGTAAGTAAAGTTAAATCGTGTACACGTCTACCCGAGCATAGTAGGAGTAAAGCAGCCGCTCTTTGAGAGGTGGCAAATAAACTTGATGAATTACAGGTTCTTTTAGAAAGATGGTTTACAAGGGAGTCTATATCCCAGATGGGGGCTTTGATAGGTTTAGGCTTAGCTAACCCAATGGACTTTAGGACTTGTTTTACAAGTGTATGTGAGCTTAGCTTATTACTTTCACTGGGATCACAAAGAGTAGACACTACAGATTTATGAACAAGGATGGTGCTGTATGAAAGGCCTTCCTTTTGATGTAGATCAGTGAGGAATCGGGCCAGGTCGGAGCCTGTAGGTTTATGTGTATGTACCTTGTGAGTTATGGTCCAGTTTCGCCAACGGGTCCAAGCTGGTTTATACGTTCTAAGAGTGGATTCACGCCAGCTCGAACGGAGCAGAGCTTTTTGTTCCTCGCTCCAGTCACTTAGGTGTTCTTGCCAACCCCACATCTCCATATCTCCAGCATCATCTCCGATATGTTGGGGGGCGGACGTCCCGTCGTTACATCGACTAGGACCTGCGACAGGTTCCTTATCGTGAATGGGGGTGACAATGCGCAGCTCTTCAGGTCTGGTCTCCAGTAAACTTTATGCCATCTCGGGGCTACGATCAGGTACACACCCAGTGCATTGTTTAAGTGCGTCAATACTCTGGGAATGAGATAAGGCGGCGGGAACAGCCATGCCAACTTGAAATCCCACTTGCTGCCTAGAGCATCGTACATGCTCGCCTGGTTGTCGGTTCTGTCCAGTGTACAGTACGTTGGAACCACGTGAGCTCTCCTGGAAGCAAAAAGATCGATTACGGGGGTTCCCCACTTGGCAAACACGACATTTGTTATGTTTGACAGGAGATGCCATTCTGGTGGGTCTTTGAGACGTGATAAATGGTCTGCTTCGCAGTTGTAGTTCCCTGCTATGTGATAGATGGGCATGTGAATGTTGTTTTGGTCCAGTACTTGTAGCACTTTCATTGCCAGCTCCGTAAGGGCTATAGATTTCGCCCCTCCCTCTTTTCTTAGATAAGAGACGACAGTTTTGTTGTCGCACTGTATTAGCAGCGACTGTGAGCTCAGGAGCTGATAATGATGGCGTAAAACATTTAATATGGCCAACATCTCCTTGTAGTTGCAATGAAGGTTCTGCTGTGAGGGTAGCCATGAGCCTGTTATTGAGATTTCGTTTAATTTGGCCCCCCAGCCGATGTCGCTGGCATCTGTTGTTAGGTAATGAGACGATAGTGGGACATGAAGTAGAGTACTCTTCTGACAATTCAACTGCCACCATTCTAACTCGACTAGGGCTTTCGCAATTAGAGGAAAGGTTTTTGTCATCTTTAGTTTCATTTCAAGGCCTTGTTGGCCTGTAACTGTAAATACCGGTAATTTAGACGACCCCTCGGTACAGCAAAACTGGCAAAGTTCAGCAGGCCAATGAGACCTTGTAACTGTTTGACGGACGTTGTCCGTGTTGTCAAGATTTTGGATACCGTGCAATGTATTTTTGCTACTAACCTCTGAGGAATGTATTTCGCGTTCTGCCATGTGTTCCACACGATGCCCAGGTATTCCACTGCCTTCTGTGGGTTGCAAACAGATTTGTCTGTGTTCACTTGCCAGCCTAGGTGGGCGAGCGTGTTCAGTGTCAACGACCTTGATTTATGAGAGTGGCTTTGTTTTGATGAGCCAGCATAAAATCGTCGAGATACACGATGATCCGGCTACCGTGATCGCGGAGGTATTGTGCTATCCAGTTGGTAATTGAGGCGAATATTCTCGGTGCTGAACAAAGGCCGAAGGGTAGGCACGTCATTTCCAGTATTTGTGGGTTTTTGTTGCCGTACAGAAGGCGGGGAAACCTTCTGTGGCCTTCGAATACAGGGACATGAAAGTATGCCTGGTGAATGTCCACTTTGGCCAACCAATCCTTGGGTTGTAGAAAATCCGTTACCCGATGAACATTTATTAGTCTGAAAAGTCGAGTATTGACGTATTGGTTCAGATTTTTTAAGTTGAATATGGGCCTCCATGTGCCGTCGCTCTTGGGGCGCAGGAATATCGGGGAAATAAAGCTGGGCGATGGGGGCACCTTTTCTAGCACACCCTGCGAGATCATGTTTTTCATTATTTTCGACATTTGTTCTGATTCTGGTGTTTTCACACTGCGACTGTATGGAATGTGCAATGGTGGTTTCAACACAAAAGGAATGCGGCAACCTTGTATAATTTTTAGAATGTATGTGGGACCTCCCAACTGTTTCCAACGATCGTAGTACATGCGGAGTTGTCCGGCGTGAAATTTTGCACGCATGTGCATGGCATAGTCAATAATTTCGTTTATGGGTTTGGTGTCTCCTATCCCGGTGGGATGAGGGAGAACGTCTGGGTTGATAATCCCTTCCTGACCTGTCGGGGAGACCACGGCCGCGTGAACCCCGCCCGCCTCGCCCGCGAAACGAATTATTATTTATCCTGCCTCGGACCGAAGTACGATACTGGCTTTGATTATGATATTGCGCGCGATTGTTATAAGTTGCGGCCTGTTTCTGCGTCTGACTGCGGGTAGAAGTGGAAGGCTCGTACTGTGGCGCAGTATTGTAGCGAGACTTTCCTTCCACCCAAAACACATTTTTAACTCCACCCGCTTTTTCCAATAAAGCATTAAATTTGTCGGCTTCAAATTGATCAGAACCTGACGGCGCAATTTTGCGTAATGTATTTTTGTGGTACTGGTCTTTCACTGATGAGAGTATGCCTTCTCTGCGATATTGAATAAGTTCAGCCCGGTGTCCACAGACGAGCTGGAGAGCGTCGTTTGAAATCTTGCTATACTCACCATTGGCCAACATTTCTTTGAGCTTTGTATGGATATCGCCGAATCGTAGGTTTTCGACCTGATGCGCCCAGGCTAGAAAGGCTTGTAATTCACTCAAAAGCGCGTCGCGCTGTTTGAGCAAGGCATAGGAAATGCCGGCAAAAGCCTTTTCCATGTTTAAGGTAGTTTTAGATGTATCGTACCTCTTTATCTCGTCATTAGCTTCAAGATTAGTGAAACCCGGCGCAATTAAATAGTGTTTTTGGACGTCGGCATATCGGACGTTAATCAAACTGCAAATCTTTTAATTGTTGTGTTAGTTCGGGAGACGCCTGCGGTACAGCGGGCTCCTTGGTTTTTGTACCAGTAAAAATGTTAAGATCGACCTCGAAAGCCGAGTCAATGTTGGCGGGCTCGGACTCCTCAACATGACCTTCGTAGAGGTCTCCACTAACATTAGGGTTAATCAAGTCATGCCGTGGTTCACAATCATATTCGTGAAATTCCTGTGTAGCAGCAAGTTGGCTTTTAAGATCTTTAATCTCGTTAAAAAGAAGATCGAACTTACGTTCCTTGATGCGTTTGCGCCGTCGGTACCGCTTCCTGCGATCGTCGCTTTCCGAGAAACTCGACGAGGACGAACTAGAATTGTGAGTCCGAAGAGCTCACCGGTTTCCGCCTTTTCTTGCCTTTATCTGGACGGAACCTCCGGGGTTTCTTGCTCCATTTTACACAAACGAACGGTCACACCGTTGGGAATCTTTTATTTGCCTGCAATAAATCAGAAAATTCTAAGAAATTCTTTAACGAACAGTTGGTTATAATATGCAAAAGAAGTTCTCACGTCACGATGTATAGATTTTTGGCGGGCCGTACTCAGGAGCTGAGCAGCGACTGTGCCGTGCGAAAATCAAGACGCCAATGAAGCTAAATTCGAATTCAACAATCCGAACTGCCTCGGTGGTGTGGTGGGGCGCACGCGCAAACAAGGTACCACGCGGCTTAACCGAACATCCGGGCGGGAACGGACGGACCGGATATACGTCACTAGTTTAGCACTGAAAATCAAGGATGTCTTCTCATGTTTTTAATTAGGCCCTGAATATCGGTCAAGGTATTTAATAAACAGTATTGAACCAGAAAATAAAGTGTCAGAAAAGGACATAGCACTATAATGATATTATAAAATTTGTATTAGTTAAGCACAAGCAATTTTTAAAAAAGATCTAAAAATCAATCTGTGGGAGTTTCTACACCCTTCTCTCCCACAGTGGTCTAATGTAGAGAAGTGGCAAAAAATGACGATTGCTAAGTATATAATAATATAATAATAATAATAATGTTTATTTCAGGCTTACAAAAAAACCCATATCTATAAATACCTTACAACTAGAGATACATAATGTAATATAAAAACACACTAAATATAATCTAACCTAGCTAGGGATTTTCTTCGTCATTCTCGCTTCCCTGTAGCGTCGGTAAACGATGCCCTCCGGCCAGAAATCTTTGGCCAGGAACATCGTCTTGAGGTCCGCCGGCACACGAAGTTTGAAGGAAAGGAACTCCTTGGGTCTCTCTGACTCCAAAACTTCGATCTGTACATTCGCCTCTTTTATACCAGACGGCGGATTTTTCTTCAGCTTTTCCAGGATATGACGTTCAACGTCCTGGCAGGTCATTTTCACGTCAATCCTGTAAATGTATAACTGAACGGTGGGAGCGGCAGCTTTCAGGCTGCTCTCACGCTGATTGCGGCTGCGTCTGGAGCGGCGCTTCCTGTTTTGGACCAGGATAAAGCCTTCCCCATCAACTGTCGCGTTCGGCGGGCCACGGGCGGGCGGGATATGTAAATATCTACAGTAATAAAGACATTTAGAATTTGACTAGGGTACAAACATCCGTTCTCATCAAACAAATATTTGCCCCCAAAGGGACTCGAACCCAGGACCCTTGGTTTCGTAGGCAGGGTCACTGCCGACTCGGCCATTCGGGTCGTCTATGTTTCATCGTCGTTTCTGTTTCATTTCTTGACTTTTTAGGACCTACATTCTACATTTCTAACTTCTTTTGAATTTCTCTTAGGCTTCCGTTACCCTGTGTTATTTCTTATAACCCTTGAAACGTGACAATATGCAAACGCAACTCTTGTATGGTCTCCATAAAAGTCCCTGTAATTGTTGCTGTAGCAACAGAAACACACATTCTGTGAAAGAATCAACTACATATTACGGTGCATTAGGACGGACGGACAGCAGAGGCTTACTAATAGGGTCCCGTTTGGCACCCTACGGGTACGGAAACCTAAAATTGCTTTTCACTCCACTGCTGGGAAATGTGGCCCTCCGTGGCCATCCCACTAGACTACGGAGCGCTCGAACGGAAATTACCTATAATATGTATAACATTTGCGAATGAGCATCCGTGGTAACTTACCTTTCACAACATCAGGTGGTGGCGAAGATCGCCGGCGACCAGGGCCAGAAGCGCGAGTACATCGTCAACGATCTGGCCATGCCGGCAAGCAAGCAGAAGTTCTTGCGGCACGACGAGAAGACCAACCGGGACTACGAGGTCACCGTGCAGGAATACTTCCAAGAGAACCGCATCAGGTAACGTCAAGGAGCTTCTGGACCAAGCAGAAGTTCCTGCTGGACGACGACAAGGTCAACCGGGACTACGAGGTCACCGTACAGGACTACTCCCAGGAGAACCGCATCAGGTATCCTCCATCCGTTTAGATAATGTCGTAGACCCGCAAGCAACGTGGTATTCATAACGACTCAAGTGTTTTGTGGCCTAATAAGGTCACAAAGGATTTCAACTTTATTACCAAGCTATAAGGTAGAAAATCGATCACCTTATCCGTCCATTCATCAAAACAGTTGAATGGACGGATAAGATGATACTGGGTGTTTGGTTTGAAGGGAAGCTAATTCAGACCGTTTAGAACCAATTGAGCCAAATATGCCTATGTCGAAGGTCATACCGTTTATTTTTATTTATGTTTCATTGTTTTTGGCGAAAATTCCCAGATTTTCACGTAAAATGATTTTCAAATTAAAGCTTTCACCGGTTTTTTAGGGTTCCGTAGAGAAACAAGGAACCCTTATAGTTTCGTTATGTCCACCTGTCCGTCTGTCCGTCCGTATGTCACAGCAACATTATTCCGAAACTATCAGGACTACACAGTTGAAACTCGGTATTTAGTTGTATTCTGTGAACCGCTTTACGATTTTTATACAAAAATTTCAAATATAAAAAAAATAAGGGGTTCTCCCCCCTCCCCCGATACATGGTAATGAAACCAAAAAATATTCTTTCCATCAAACCCATGTGTGGGGTGTCTATAGACAGGTCTTTAAAATATGTTGAGGTTTCTGAAATCATTTTTCCTCAAAGAAAATCGTTAAAAAGAGACAGACCCTTCCCAGTGGAAAAAATTGTGTACCCTTTTGTGTTTAACTTTTAAATAAAAAGAAATGTCTGTAAAACCCTAGTCTGAAGTAGCAGATGCACAAATCCACATTTATTGCATTGCTTATTAAATATTTTATTAGAATTAATTTGAAAATAATCCAATTGTTGTTTAATTCCGTATTTATTATCGATTAACTGTGAAAATCTGGTAATTTTCGCCAAAAACAATTAATCATTAAAAAATAATGAACGGTAAAACCACGCCAGGTTCACTTCAAACAAATCAGCGAGAACAGCCGCACACACACAGCTACATTGCATTCCGTATAAGCACGCACCGCCACACGCACACATTGCCGAAACTCGCGTCCTTCGCGGACTACGAGACAGGTCTATGCAAGCAATGCATGCGACGAGCCAACGTCATTCGTCCGGCCGGGCGGCACGTGTTAACTTGTTTTTGTTTACAAACAAGTGTGATTTCCGCGCACAAATATTCTTATTTTGCAAGATGGTTGTGCGGTATACGGTTGCCTCAATAAGGATTCCACAAATAAGGATCTAGTATTTTTCAAAGTAGGTACCCCAAGATAAGGAAATGTGAGTATCCATACCTAATAGTACCTATATATTGTTTCTAAAGTAAGTTTTAGATTTTGCATCGGTGAAAACACAAAAATGCTACTTACTACACTATCTTAGACACTTAGACACGATCAGCTCTTTATTGATAAAGAGCTGATCGTGTCTAAGAATGTGTCTTTATTGATAAAGAGCTGATCGTGTCTAAGAATGTGTCTTTATTGATAAAGAGCTGATCGTGTCTAAGAATGTGTCACGATCATGCAATGCACAGTAATGTGCACAGCAGGCAGCGATTTACAACTCAAGTTGCCAATGACCTGAAAATTGAGCGCGCGCAATAACGCTGGCTACAATTGCCGCCATTTCTGAAACTTTACGCGCGCAATGTTGCTGAGGAAGTGAGCTGTTTAGGGCTAAATTCGTCGCACCGGAAAGGAAGTCAAGTATGCTACTCTCAATATTAGGCTTAAAGCCAGGTAAGTATGTATAATAACAATTTTATTGATAAAGAGCTGATCGTGTCTAAGAATGTGTCACGATCATGCAATGCACAGTAATGTGCACAGCAGGCAGCGATTTACCTAGGCTTAAAGCCAGGTAAGTATGTATAATAACAATTTTATTTTCAGTTAAAATTGCTATATTATACCTGACGTTACCTGGCTTTAAGCCTAATATTGAGTAGTGTTTGGTATCGACTGCAGAGTTAAAAACGCCAATGTGATATGACTAGGAGTTCATTTATGGAAACCTTATATAAATTATGATACTGATGTGTATGGATCATCGTGTACGTGATGAAAAGATAGGCTGCGCAAATGCAACTCAAAAATAAGGCAAATAGATATAAACAAACACAGACTTAAGAAAGGTCTGATGAAGTCATCTTTTGAAGCCAGCCGAGTTCCGGGCTGGCTAGGTTAGACTTGGTTAGTTAGTTTCAGGCTATTAAGACTCATCTGATCTATATGAATCTAACAATATGCAAAGCTTTACCTCCAGTAGGTTTTCCCTTTAGTCATCACTTACGTACAAGTTCACCGAGATTGGTGCTCGGTGGTTGGCTGCTAGTTCGCCATTCTGTTCGACGACTACCAAGACTGCAGTTGTGAGGTCAGGATATCAGGTCGGTCGCCTGACCTACGAAACTCAGAGCTAGAGACGTAGGCGTGCCGAATCGAATACGTGTGAAAACATTGAACACAAAACATTGATGAAATTAGTGATCAGCAGTAGGTATAATCAAATTACAAATGCTGTATTTTGAATTGGGAGTGCGCCTCCTGGATGCATTACCACTGATTATGTACTTCCACATATGCTCTTTGCAAAAGACTGGCGAACCACTCTGTAATCTGACTTTAATGATAAAGTTACTCAATTAATCTAAATACCTTTTCGTATCACTTCTGAGAAGAATAGCCAGATGTGGCTGATTCTATTACAGGAGCTAGTGTGGCTATCTGACTCAACTGAAGATGCTTCTGCAGTGGGCAAGCATAGTGAAAAAGACAAGTTTACGCGTAATAAGCATATTTGTAAATGCCTACAGTGATAAAGAAGTTTAGTATCCATCGTATTCAATTATCATTGATCAGATACCTAATACAAGTATCTGAACGCGTTTTCATTATTACCCGCAGCTGTGTAGACAACATTAACTGAAACCATGTTACCTAGGACTGGACAATAAAAGTCAAATATACATACTTCATTGGGATAATCCAGCATGGCCATAACATTCATTAAAATAATAATGTGTAATGGTTGTAAAAGTTTTGAAAAACTGTCTAATGCTAGTTCACTGGTAGAAATACCAGGTTGGTGTCCTAACATAACATAGCGTCACGCCTTTTCCTATACGGGGCGGCAGAGGCACAATGGCGCCCACGCTCAATATGCTAATGTATATCATGCTCACTCCGATTTTCAATACTCCATTGCTACTTTATAATTATTATTCCTTTACTATGTAGGTACTCTACGGAACAGCTGTAGAAATATTAAGGAACTCTGCTTGTGGGCTGTATGCCGCACCGGCCACATCCAAGACACATTATGGTTAGATTACCTCGATTTCGTCGACTTGGTTAAAGCTGCCTTTGCTGTTCGCTTGGGATATGTCGAAGTAAAGCGACTATTGAGAAACAACTAAATAAATAGTGGAGATGTGAAAAAATCACGATGTATATATAATGTCAAATTTATATTAATGTCCTGAGAGACTCGAGGCCTGTCATCAGCTCCTTTTGGATAATATACTGAAAAGTGCATTCTTACAGCCACTTACCTAGTGAATTATGAAGACCTGCGCGGTCCAGTGACACGTAGGTCATTTGTGAGAAGTAATGTAGATAACTTCTCTATATGGCTCCGACAATATCCTGGTGGATAACTGTCTGAATAATATTAGCAGACTATATCTTTGGATAATGAATCTGAAAGGTGACTGCTACAATGCTAATTGTCTGAAGCAGTGAAGTAGGCATATTGCCGACCATATACTGCCGGATTGATGAAAGTAGTCGGGTTGAAAAACGACGGCTCTGTTAGATTGTAATTCATAATTCATAATTTCTTTATTGCACACAAATCATACAAAAAACAAGAGTTACATAAAAAAGTGTACAAAGGCGAGCTTATCTCTAATAAGAGATCTCTTCCAGCATACCAGGCAAACAAGGGAAAAGTTGATGGTTGAGCAGGGGTAGACCTATGTGTACAATATATAAAATAATAAATAAAATAAATTAAATAATAACTATAATAAAATACTAAATACTTATTATATACTACAAATACTATTTTATACACTATACTAATACATACTTACATGCATACTACCTATAACTCTAAAGGGAGAGGTAATGTTTCTTCACACGACTTTTAAAGATATTCAGATTAGGACTGTCCCTGATGGTGCAGGGGAGTGCATTCCACAACCGAATGGCCCGGGCTCTAAACCCGTTCTCATAGTAACCGGTGTTATGCTGTGGAGTTGTGAGCATGGAAACTGCGTGAGTTCTCCGAGGTCTGCTGGAAGAAAGAAATTGAAAACTGTCTCGTAAGAAAGTTGGGTAGCGTGGATTACGTAAAATGTTGTAGAGGAAATTGAGGATGTGTGAATCCCGACGAAGACGAATCGGCAGCCACTTCAACTCCCTGCGATGTTGTGACACATGGTCGTATTTGCGCAGCCCGAAGATAAACCGAATCCCGAGATTTTGAAGTGGTTCGAGTTTGTTCAGTAGTTCTTCGTTAGCACTGACCCAGCAGACATCAGCGTAATCGATGAGGGGTAGAATGAGAGATTGAGCAAGAGTGATTTTGGTATGTCGAGGCAAAAAGTACTGAAGTCTCCTGAGAGAGTGAAAAGTAGAAAATACTCGGCGACTTACCTCATTGACATGCGATGACCAGGACAACTGGTTGTCGAAGATTAGACCCAGGTTTTTAACTTTATCGCTATATACGATTGTGGTACCATTGAAAGTGACAGATGGAATGGGATGTTGCTGCAACAAGTTAAGAGAATGTCTAGTACCTATTATCATGGCCTGGGACTTGCTCGGGTTGACCAGGAGTCCGAAGGATGAAGCCCAACTTCTTATTCCCTCAAGATCAGCGTTGAGTGCCTCCACAGCAGAGTGTGCATCGTTGAGAGAGAAGTGGCGATAAATCTGGAGATCATCAGCGTAAAGATGATATGAGGAGGACAGGACGTCCGAGATGGTGTTGATAAAGATCGAGAATAGAAGAGGAGAAAGAATACCACCTTGAGGGACGCCTGTAGAGAGGTCACACCATTCAGTGGATATCTCTTCCGACCTGATACGCTGTTGCCGATCCCTCAAATAAGAGTCGAACCAGCTAGCAGAGAAGGAGGAGACGTTCAGAGATCTGAGAAGCTCAACGAGAATGTCAAAATCTACGCAGTTGAAGGCACTACTGAAGTCAAGTAAAGCAAGCACGGAAAGCTGTTTGCGGTCCATGGCTACCTGGATATCATCTGTGACTTTCATGAGAGCCGTGACGGTGCTATGACCCGGTCTGAATCCTGACTGGTACATGTTCAGCAGATTGTTTGAGAGAAGGTAAGAAGAGAGCTGGGTGTGGACAATGGATTCAAGGACTTTGGAGAGGATGGGTAGGATTGAAATAGGTCGATACTCTTTAAAAGAGGTGGGACTGGAAGTTTTAGGGAGCGGGATGACTAATGCTTTTTTCCACATGGTGGGGAAGATGCCATTCGATAGGGAAAAATTTATAACATGTGTAATAGCTGGCAGTAGTTCATCCAGGATTGTTAAAAGCATTTTAAGGCAGATTTTATCATCACCTACGGCTTTCGAGCTCACTGCTAGTACCGCCTTCTTGACCGCATAGATTCCAACATTGCTCAAGTTGAATGGTGTGGTGTCGGGTAAGGACTTCGAGTGCAGGCTCTGAAGAGTGGCTTGTTTGACAATGGGATCCATCACAACAGGTGGGGCAGAAAGGAACTGGTTGAGACCGTTGAGATCTACATTACCAGCATGAAAGTCCTGAGTCTTACGTATGCCAAGTGTTTTTAGAAACTTCCACACCTGAGCTGGTGTATAACTTTCAATACTCTCGTGGATGTGCCGACGCTTAGCATCACGACAGAGACGGTTGCAGCGGTTGCGAAGACATTTGTAAGAAAGAAAATTGTCATCTGTCGGATTCTTACGGTATTTACACTTGGCTCTGTTCCTCTTGGCCATTAGACGCTTAATAGTATCTGTTAGCCAAGGGGCGGGTAGGTATTTCACTCTCACTTTTTTATAGGTGCATGCTTGTCGTAGAGACCTAGGACTATGATATTGAACTTGTTGATTTTCTCGTCCATGGTCTCGCTGGATATTACAGGGGACCAGTCGATCGACAAGGCATCCGACCTAAGAGACTCTAGGTTAATATCCCTAAAGTTACGAATATTAAGAAATTTTGCCCTGCTCTTGAGAGGCCTGATCTTATACGAAAGATAGATAAGGTCGTGAAACGAGAAAGGAGAGTTGAGTTGACCATTTACAGCGACCTTATCCAAGTTAGAGACGATCATAATATCGAGGAGAGAGGGAGAGCAGTGAGGTTGGAAATGCGTGGCATCAAGAGGCAGAATATGCAGATTGAAAGAGTTGACTATAAACTTGAGTTTGGTAGAACGGGAGTCGTTTTTGAGGAGACAGGTGTTGAAATCACCTAGAATGAGGGTATCGTTATACAGAGGTGAGAGTTCATTAAGGAGGGATTCTAATGTGTCGAAGTAGTCGATGCGAAGAGAGGGGCTATAAAGAACACCGAGGAGGACCTTACTATGGTGAAGAGTTATTTCGAGAAAGAGATGTTCAGCAGACTCGGAGTACTGGCTAGGGGACGCGCTGATCACCTTGCACGGGATTTCCACTCGCAGATAGATAGCGACGCCCCCATCGGCTTTCCCGACTCTGTCGTTCCTGTAAAGCCTGTATCCTGGAATGGAGTATGAAGAAGATGACAGCGATGGCTTTAGGAACGACTCAGAGACAAGAATGCCGTCCACGCATTGGTCACTAAAAGCCTCGAGCAGGTCCGGATAGCTGGAGTGAACACTGAGCATTGATATGCACGATGTTTAGGTTATCCTCCACACCACCGAAAACAGTCCCAATGTTAGCAGAAAGGGGTTCCTCCGAAGCGGAGATGTTGCTTTCTGCACTCACAAAATCGTCAACATCGTCGTTTGAAGAGCAGGAAAATAAACTTTGATTGATAATATCAGGTAAATAATTCATATATATATATATCTAATTATAATACACTCTAAATATATATTTATATATAAATATTTATTCAATTAATATCTAGTTATCTAGCGTTATTAACTGGTTTGAATAAGCACCTTACTTACACCTAGACCAACCATAAATGGAATGTTGATAGTGATATTTATCTTACAAAATTAACTCAATACTACATATATTACATTAAAAGAACAAGCACAAACTAAAGACTGTAGTGCAAACATACGAATTCAAAGTGGTAAGGTGTGTACTTGACACAAGTCAGTTTGTATAAGCTAAATTCGGAACGGACACATTTTACACAAATTAATACTTACCATGAACACAACAAAGTGACAGCTGACAAAGATAAGGAAAAAAAAAAGGAATGATTTGGATTTGTTGTGCCGATTCACGAAAGGAAAAAAATATACACTGAACTTTGGACTGTAAATATTGTCGACTACCTCACAGTTCATAGTGGGAAGCAAATGTTGGAACACATTCAACGGTCAATGTGTAGATAAGGGGGCAAAAAAAACAGAGCGCCGAAAAAAAAAATTTTTTTTTTTGAAAAAAAGACTTAGAAAAATTTCGACTCGTCATCCAGCGACTTAGTAAAATTTCGTGAAAATATTTTTTTTACTGTTTCTTTTTACCTCGGAATCGTGTAGTGCTGCTCTTTGCCATCATTTTTGGTCATATACATTTTCCTCAAAAAAATTTTTTTTTTTGGGCCCGCCCCCTTTTCTACACCCTAACGCTAACGTATGGCGGCCTCAAAAAGTTATAATTTTTGAATATTTTACAAGTGGGGGCTTCCGCCCCCTTATCGACACTCTGACCGTCTGGCAGCAGCACAATGATCTTGCCTTCGGATGTCCATGCGTTGCTCATTCCAAAGTGTTTGCGCGCTGCTGTGAATACTTCCTGGCGTGACTTAGTCAGGAATTCGGTGGCTGTGATGCCTGAACCTTTCAGCGCCTTCTTGAGTCTCCAAACCTCATTGCGGGCCGCCAACGTCGTGAAGCGAACTAGCAGAGGCCGGCATTTCGCCCCCTTAGCACCCAGACGATGTGTGACACTGATGGCACCAATGCAGTCGACGGATGCCTTGAGGCGGTCAGCCAGCACTTTCTTCAGGACAGCTTCCGGCTGCTCATCAGTTACCTCTGGCACTCCATGCACCAGCAGTACCTTCCGCCTTGATGCAGTCTCGTGCCGGTCCAGCCCCAATGTCAGTAGCAGCATCTGCGACTGAAGCAACCCGAGGCACTTACATATGAGAGACCTGAAGTCGGAAAACTCACTCGCCAAGCTGCTGATGTTCTTGGGAGCGGGAGCAGGTGTGGATGCTTGCAGCTCCTGCTCATACCTCTCCATCCGTTCCCCAAATGACTTCACAATAGCATCCATGTTCTTAGAGAGCTCTGCATATAGGTCCATTGTTGCACTTGTTCTTTGATGATTATTTATGTAAGATATCAATTGATTGTGTGATTTGGAGAGTCTAGGTAAGTTTAATTAAATTAATTGTGCATTTGTTGATTGTTTTTATTATTAAATTAATTTAAAATCGGGAGCTACAAAATTTTACTGTTGTCACATAGAACTACCCTCAAGAAGAAAAAAAAAAGAAAAAAAGATTGTAATGCGTTGTTATATTAGGGGTTGGAGGAATTCAGCTAGGTAGGTACTCAAAGTTCTTTAACAATGTGGTTTAACTTATTAAATGTAAGACCAACACCACAATAAGAGTAATTTATGATTACCCTTTTACCCTTTGAGTATTGTATTATATAGATAGCCGGTCCTCCAGCCACATACCTAATGTTTAGAACTCCCTTTTAATCCCTTAAAAGCAGCAGCGCTAAAATGGAAATTATCGATTTCAAAGTAAAGAAAGTTACATAAAGTAATTAGTATAAATGGAATATAAAATAGTGTTGATTTTATATTTCTTCGTCACTGGCTTAAAAAGGGTTAAGATATCACGTAAATGAGTAAAACGTTACAATAAAACTGTAGGAAAATTGTTTGCCTCCACTCTGTCCGCCTCGTTCTACCAACATCAGGCGATGTTTCTGTATGAAAATGTCGCTTTGAACTTTGCACAGATGGAAACGTTGCAGAGACTGAGTTAGATCTCAAGTTTCGCCGGGATAATAAATAAACAACCAGCCATCAGATATCTACATCTTTGCGCAAGATGTTTAATTGAACAGTCTCGCATAGACTGATTCATTTCATACTCACACGAGCGTTTAGTAGCGATGTCCCCTTACGCGCAGGCACTACCGGCATAACCGCGAACGGCTGACATAACTGCATGTCAATGTCGCTTTAAACCTTGCAGGTGGACTAAGTTGCAGAAACTGTATCAGCGGTATCTTACCATCGAAGATTGATCAACAGGTCCCTACACGCGGGATTTTCAATTTCTCTGTAGCCAAGCCGCGCTGATTGGTGCACTCATGGCGCTCAAACTGGGCTGCGGTCCCAACACGTGGCTGCCGCTCGTAGTCGACGCGTCGTCGTTCGCCTCCTGCCTCCCCTCCGCGCACGCACCAGCCTTGCGCAGGCTGGCGGCCCGGAGCCGGCTCCGAGCGGCGGGGGCGCGTCACCGCTGCGCGCGGGCGCGGGCTAAGTGTAGCAGGAGGTCGAACTCACGAAAATGCACGCAGTCGCCGTGTCGTCGTTTGTCTCCTGATTCCAACCCGCGCGCGCGCCAGCCTTGCGCAGGCTGGCGGCCCGGAGCGCTAGCCGGGCTCCGGGCGGCGGGGGCGCGACACCGCTGCGCGCGGGCGCGGGCTTACCGTCTCTGTTTGCCTTGCTCTGGATGGCAAACTCACGAAAAATCTCCAGGTTTCTCCTTCCTCGGACATAAAATCTGTAAAACTGGGATAAGTTATGGACTATCCACCGAGGGCAAAATCTTGCACGAGGTTACCATTACGCGATGGTCGTGAATGCATTGAGTATAGATTGAGTAAAGATCCACTCGTCCAACATCAATAGTTCGCAATTGATAAGAATCGATTTTATTATTTTCCCCCTCGGAAGACCTCTCGTTGATTGTATTACATACCTTATCCCTGTAGCCGGAATCTGCTTGGTGCTAAACAAGCCAAGACATGACCGTCGAAAATATCCCTTTTTGCGCCTCCTTCTGCTTGATCAAACCATGTGGTATAACCATGGGCGGTCACTACGTTCCCGCCAAGTATGATTGCCATCGAAGGACTTGGCGCACTCGAGTTCAATGAACCCCAGCACAGAAAAATTAAAGTTTGTAACTCATGCGAACGGCAATTACCTAACCTGATTGGATTGGATTTACTTATGATTTTCTCGGCGTGAGATTCGGATAAATGCAATGTTTGTACTTTCGAGGGTAGTTACAAATAACTACTTATAAATATCACTCCTATATCAAAGGGAGTGATATTCCTATCAAATTCAATGTCAGAATTAAACATATCTTATTGCGAGATTGTGTGAGTTACTAAACATTGCATCACTCGATCGGTTTAGCATACGATCATGCATTGCCGAGATGTTACTAGCTGAATCTTGGAACGATTTTTCCAGATTACTTGTCCTTGAATTCATTCTTACTCCCCCGAAGTCTTCTCCTCCGGCTGCTCCTCCTCTCCGGAGACGTGGAAGTGGAACTGCTGTAGCGATCACTCCTCGATGATTCACTACGCGGGGCTATTTACCGCGGTTTTTATTAAACGGATTATTTTTTGTTGTTACACTGAACAATTAACACTATAACCGTATTCCAAGGATATTTCGAAAAGTAACTTGGAATATTTTCAAATTTATTAAACGCGTGCGCACGGAAAGAAATCCAAAACGCCAATGACCTGAAAATTGAGCGCGCGCAATAACGCTGGCTACAATTGCCGCCATTTCTGAAACTTTACGCGCGCAATGTTGCTGAGGTTCCAAACGGATATGACATGTATATTAGGAGTTTTAAACAGGAAGTGAGCTGTTTAGGGCTAAATTCGTCGCACCGGAAAGGAAGTCAAGTATGCTACTCTCAATATTAGGCTTAAAGCCAGGTAACGTCAGGTATAATAGCTACTAGCAGTAACAACACCCGTCAGTACAACGACGACGGTGCTTTGAAATAAAGATAATTGTATATGGAAAATTATACAGGGTGTTTTGGGGAGAGTGTAGGTATTTTGCAGATGGACAGGGTCGGTCCATACGATCATTTTATAGTATGGAAACTATGGTCCGATATCCTTTAGTTTTTAAGTTATGGGTTAAAGACTGATTTTATCAAATCTTTACACTTTTTTGGTTAGCAAGCTAAAAAATAAACACTGTTTCAGAATAAATACAGTTTTATTTTATTCATCGATTTAAACACATAACACACGATTAATTAAAAGTCTTAAAACTATCCCGATATCAAAAACAATCAAATTTTGGTCAAAAGAAAAAAAACTAAAAACAAATCTTAGTGATTTTTATCATTTCAATGTGTATTTAAAAAAAATGTGTTGGTGAAAAATCATTAAAATTTCAAAAATAAATGCTTATCTTTTCCCCTTTTTATTGATGTATCAAATAACAAACTACGTCTCAAATTCACGGAGATATGAGACTTTACATGCAGGGATACCTCAAACCGGACTCGCCTCAGGTAACAAAGTTGCAATAATAATACCTGCTAGGTATTATTATTGCAACGGTACTCAGCAGTAGAAAGGTAACTAACATTTCACAAATTCCGCAGAGATATCAGTCACATCTTGTTATTAAATTTGGTGTTCAAAATGGCTTCCGGCATTTCGAAGACAAGCTCGCGCACGTCGTCTGACTTCTGTAGTTGTTATGCCTAATGTAATAAAAAATATGTTATGTCTATTAATCTTCGGCCCATACTGATTTCACACATACAATTTCCATGTTCTTCTTCTATTATTATTGATTCGTCTTTCTGGCTCCTAAAACAAATATTTATCAAGCGTAAGTATTTTTCACAGTTAACAGTTAAACAATACAAAATCATCTTCCAGATATCAGAATCAGTATCGCTGGCTGATCTGAAATCAATGGCTGAAAATCAAAGAAAATCTACGAGTTTTTCTCCAAAAAAATGATTTTATTACTACTTGAACGGATTATATTGTGATATCTTAAATACTCATCAGCTTTGGATTTTTTTGAGTATCTTACCGTGTTTTTTCTACACGATCGACCTCCTATGTCAAAAGATATCATAAAATTTTCAAATAGAGGTCACAGTGTCCGAACAAAACACTTTGAAGTCCGATAAAAAAAAGTATTTTTTTTATTATTTTCAATATCATTTTAGTCGATAAAATAAGTTAAAATTTAACGTTTATTCATATGTGCACTTTTGAAGAATCAACCTGTATATATTATATTGTTGAGTTTATTCTTACGGTGTCGGTGAAATTGTATCAAACTGCACCAAAGGCTGAATATTTTCATCCAATCCATCCATCTGAAATAAAGTTGAAAACAATACTATATATCTGTAGAAGTAATACAATTATAAACGACCCATGCATATACGAAATACCAAAATCATCTTCCAGATATCAGAATCAGTATCGCTGGCTGATCTGAAATCAATGGCTGAAAATCAAAGAAAATCTACGAGTTTTTCTCCAAAAAAATGATTTTATTACTACTTGAACGGATTATATTGTGATATCTTAAATACTCATCAGCTTTGGATTTTTTTGAGTATCTTACCGTGTTTTTTCTACACGATCGACCTCCTATGTCAAAAGATATCATAAAATTTTCAAATAGAGGTCACAGTGTCCGAACAAAACACTTTGAAGTCCGATAAAAAAAAGTATTTTTTTTATTATTTTCAATATCATTTTAGTCGATAAAATAAGTTAAAATTTAACGTTTATTCATATGTGCACTTTTGAAGAATCAACCTGTATATATTATATTGTTGACTTTATTCTTACGGTGTCGGTGAAATTGTATCAAACTGCACCAAAGGCTGAATATTTTCATCCAATCCATCCATCTGAAATAAAGTTGAAAACAATACTATATATCTGTAGAAGTAATACAATTATAAACGACCCATGCATATACGAAATACCAAAACAACACACAGTATATCCACATCAATTTAATTTAATTTTAATTTAATGTCGGCGACACTGTGCGCAGCTGCACCAAAGGCGACCTTTTTTGTCCGTACAGTCCATTTAATAGATGAACTTTCGCATCTGAAATAAAATTGAAGACATTCATATTTCTAAAGTTGACTATGAAATTGACGTGAACAGTTTCCACACTGATAACAGAAATTCCCTGCACGATACACTCAAATACTATTGAACGGCTTTACAGATAATTAGCCAAGGAACATTTATGTTTCTCGCATGAAAAATAAAATACCGTAGTTGTTCTACTGATATTTTCTTATACTGTGTTTATTTCCCGGTGCAGGCGACTCCCTTATCGTGTTATAGTGCCGTCCCTCTCGGCCTCCTGTCAAACTATATTTGGTTGAGCGGGATGGCACTGTCACTATAGAACGATCGAAATTCGAACATCGGAGTAGTTCTGGGTTTGGACATCCACACAAGATATTCGCTTCTAACTATGATTATTTTACATTGTTCTGGAATTTACTAATTAATTAACGGTTAAAGGGGGCTAATTGGAACTGCAGAGATTTGGCTGCGTTTTCTATTAGTTTCAATTAGCCCTCTTTTATATTTTTCTTTAAAAAAATATTCAAAATATTATAATTGCCACTTACTGATTTGATGTTGTCGAAGTTATAGATATTTCCTTGTCATTTTCTTTATTGTGGCCCGACCAACTAAAACAGCGAAACGTAATATTATTGTTTATTGACAACACAGAAATAATTACATTGTTTATCGTATTGCTTTGACAATAAAAATGTAAATTGCCTACCATTCGGAATTGCATTACAATTACCGTGACGAAGTCTTGAACGTTTCCTTTTATTTTTTTTTGTTATCCATTTTTATGAAACGCCGCGCGGCCGCACAGCGCAGCGACACAGGTCAAACCCAGAACGCAGCTCGCGGAGCACTGAAGGCTGAGAGCCAGTGTGACCATCTTGAAATTGGAAATCCTGCCATGCTAAAGATGAGAAACTGCCAAATTGTGCCACACACTTCGAATAAAGTGCCGAAAAAATGCCGACTTTTTAAAGACTAGAATCTAAACGTTTAATTTTGATTTACAAAAATGCTAAAGAAACGACTTAAAAAGGAGGAGGTTCTCAATAAGCCTTTTGTTTCTTTTTGTATTTTTGTTACGCGATTCTTCCGTCAATTATGAATGGATTAGGATATATTTTATTTGATCGGTAGGTCATACTTCGGCGGTAGCCTCATATAAATTTTACTAAAATTTATTCAGGGCTTTTTGAAAAAAAAAAACAGCAATATCAAAGGCAAAATAATTCACAAAGTTAAAAACTTGAAAAAAAAAATGGTTGTCTGTGACATGATAACGTCTTATAAATCGATGAACGCCGGCTGCACACACGAAAAATCATGACTCATTGTCACATTCCGGCTGAGCCGAGCGTGCAAGCGAGAGCGCGGAACAAGCGGTGAAGAGACACGATCGGCCTAAGCGTTTCTTATGTTGTTATCACGTAAAATTATCGTCCGTAAACCGACTTTACAGACAAACAATTTTTTATTAATATTTAGCTTGTGGAAATATTTTTGCCTGACAAAATTTCCTATTTGAGTGCGAAACTTGAAAACTTTAATTCTTCCTACTTGAAAACATAAAAACAAAGTTTCAGTACGTTGTCATTAAAGTCTGTCTGCCTCGACTACAAAAATTGAAAAGAAGTATTTTTATCATCCGAAGTGAATGGTTTTGAAGAAGTTTTAAATAAAAGTAATTAAATATTCTGCAATGTTTTACTAAAAAGAATAAACTGAATAAAGATATTATGTTAGGTACTTATAGTTCATAATTGAATGAACTGTAAACACAACAAGTAATAACAATTTACAAAGATGAGTCCCAGTCCCAGACCACAGGTAAAGATGATGTTACCTTTTCTGTTGTTATCATCCTTTATATTTTAATATCTTGAAATACTGCCAAAAACTGCCAGTTTCATAAAACGTCACCATAATCTGCCAGTGGTTAAATTACTGCACTAAAACTGCCAAAAAGGCAGGAAACTGCCACATATGGTCACACTGCTGAGAGCGATCGAGGGCCGCGGGAGTGCGCGGCCGCAAATCGCTGTTTTTTTATTATTTAATTAAAATTATTTTATTTTATAAAGTAATAGCTGATTACGCTCGTAATTCAAACTATGCACATTTTGGCATAATTTTCGTTTCAAAAGATGATTGAATTGAATAGTTATATTTCTTAAACAGTGCAATTTAGAGTCGTGTTCGCTATTTTATTCTATCGAGCCAAAAGTGCTTAATCGTGTTTTGAATAGCTGTTGACCCTGCAGAAAGGTCTTAAGATTTCTATGTAAAATATCTGGAAACCAAACTGAAGTTGTTCAATTATATATCAATTTTCAAGTAAGCGTATTCCTGAACTCACGTCGCCTTAATATAAACTCGGGTAACAGTCCCAGTAGGTAACTATAACTACCTGTAGCGTCCACACACCAGAGTATTTTTTGTTCAGTGAGTTTCTTTGTGATCACCTGTAAGTGGGTACTTGTTTTACCGTGCAGCGAGCGACGAGCGACGACGCAACAAATCCGCACCGCAACCCGCGGCGCTAAGCGACAACCCTAGCCGTTTGAGCAAGAGTATGTAGTTATCATGCGAACAGGGGCCTAGTGAACTTACTATTTCTTATTTATACTATGGTAAAACTTCGCCATAGGCAATATTTGGCTTAAATTATTCTAAATGGTCTGTACTAGCTTCGCTACAAGTCTTTGCATCGATCTACCAAAAGCGGAACGTGCCAAGGCAGCGCGACCGTATCTGAGCGAATGGACTTTAACAACAAGGAGGTTCTAGAGATCAGAGAGAAAGGGACAGAGAAAGATGACAACAAAGCGGTTTTAGATCGTAGAAGAGAGAGAGAGAGACATTTCCTTCTCTCTCTCTCTCTCTCTCTATTTCTCTCTCTCTCTCTCTCTCTCTCTCTCTCTCTTATGAGATGAAACACATCACCAAGGTTTTGGAATATTTGAAATCTGTCTTATGGGCCGGTTAAAAGCTGATACCTATATCAACAGGAAAGTGTTACAATCAAATCATAGACATACGTGACGACCGGTTTAGCCTAGCGGGTAGTGACCCTGCCTACGAAGCTGACGGTTCTGGGTTCGAATCCCGGTAAGGGCAAGCAAATATTTGTGGGATGACCAAGAAATATTTGTTTTTTAGTCTTGGATGTTTTCTATGTATTTATCTTTAATAGTTATATCGTCTCTACTCTGAATGTGACAGATTCGTGTTACCTAACCGCCTACATCTGACACTGTAAGGCATTCTCCCTTCGCAGGCTGCAGTATCCGAATCTCAACTGTGTGTGGGTGGGCCCACGTAACAAGAACATCTATTATCCGTTGGAGCTTCTCCACGTCGCCTATGGACAGGTAAGCCGATTATTATCTACAAAATTGGCTAGATTACTTCCTGTAAAAAGTTGTAAACTCCTATTCCTTACGCGCAATCTAAACCTAAGACATAAGTCCTATGACAGTATTATAATGTGGACCTCCTCCACAAATATCATTCGAGAGCCATCGACACTACAGTGGCACATTAAATCGTGGTACTGTGTAGGTAGTACGAATATTTGCGTATCGAAAACGTATTCGAATTGAAGTGTCATCAACTCTTTCGTCTGTGGGTAGATCAAAAAATGGCCCGCGGTTTCGAACCTTATTGCTTGGTAATCAATTTCAAAATCTATGAAAAATATTCGATTTCCCCACAGCTGACTGGCTTTGTACAATGTCACAAGGTTAATTTGATCTGAACTGAAACACTTCTTTCGATCTGTCAAATATGCGTGTTCCCGGGTCTGTACTTGATTTTCTCAAGAACAACATAACTTCACGCCTTTTCTCCTGTACAGGGTGACCGAAGCGCAATACGGTATAGATCATTCGGGGTAAAACTGCGCTGCGGGTAGAACTGCGCATCATCGATATCTCGGAAAGGGGTGCGGGGAGGGGACGCCGATTTGTCGGGGTCACGTGCGCGCGATTCGCCATTTTGGATCCCGAAGCCTGGCGCAGTGCAGTCGCGTGCCGAAGAATTATAACAAAAAATTGCAAGTAGTGGTTAAAATCGGTTGTTTTTCAGTGCACGGAAAAGTTTGTATAATGTTTGTATAATGGTTATTAACAGGTGAGTTCGTTTTTGTGTTTTTGTATGGTTATTATAGTTTTCTGTCTGCAACATCGTTTCAACCTAACCTCAAAAGTAGCCGAGTTTGACTCGATTGTTTTGAAGACCCAGCCAGTGGGGTAAAACTGCGGGGGTAAAAATGCGCGTGCGCATTATTGCCCAATTGCGCACTTTTGCCTCACAATATAGTCCAGTCAATGTGCATCAAAAAAGGGGGTTAATACGAAAAATAGTGGTCCAAGTCGAGACAGGGCTAATTTTATAGAGAAAAATGCGCTGAATTCAACGGACTCATTATCTGGCAAAAAAACCGTACGCATCATATTTTTTTTTAGATTTAAAAATTAATTTTTCGAGTGAATCCACATATTTCATGTTATATATCGGATATGAAGCAAAAAACGAGCATACTTGACTGGAAAAAAATTTTTCATCATACTTTAAGGAATATTTTGGTTACTTTACTTTTGTAATTTTCAATTTTATTCGTGAGATATTTAATTTCAAATAGTAAAAAAAATGATTTTGCGTGGCAGCCATTTTTGTTAATTACCACGCAAGATTACTGGTATTACAGATTTCTAATCGATCGGTCAGATCGATATATTAGTTTCCCAACTGTTCTACCCTTCATTACTGCAAAACGCGGGTATGCGCAGAATTCAAATAATTAACGAATATTTAATTATATTTAATAATCTTTAGTTATTGTTTCAGAAAACAAAATGCCTCGTAACTACATCAAGAAAACACCTAGTAGGGCACTAATAAGCGAAGAACAAATTTTGACAGCAAAAAAACTAATCGCAGAAGGAAAAAGTCAAAGATATGCGGCTGATTTCGTGGGAATATTAGAGTCCACACTAAGGAACAGGTTAAAAATGAAACATGTTCCTACGGGGCTAGGACGATTCAAACCCACATTCACACGTGACCAGGAGGCTGAATTTGCAGTTCACTGTCAAGAAATGGATGAGCGGTATTTTGGCGTAACTATTAACGATTTACGCCGGTTGGCTTACGAATTTGCTGAAGTCAACAAAATAGATCACCGTTTCGATACATCTGCTCGAATGGCTGGACGTGACTGGGTTGAAGGTTTTTTAAAGCGTAACAACCATCTTGGTCTGCGACAATCAGCACCGATTAGTTTGGCCCGAGCTATCGGTTTTAATAAAACACAAGTCGAAAGATTCTACAAAAATCTAAAAGAAGTATATGATAAATATAAATTGAGACCGCACCGCATCTACAATATGGATGAAACTGGTATGAGTACAGTCCCCAAAAAAACACCAAAAGTTGTTTCACGCAAGGGTAAAAAAGTAGTTGGAAAAATTGTGTCAGCTGAAAGAGGAATGACTATAACTGCGGTAATGTGCATGAGCGCCACTGGACACTTTGTACCCCCAGCACTGATCTTTCCACGCAAAAAAGAGAAAGCTGAATTATTGGACGGTGCTCCACCTGCAAGTATTTTAATGGTATCAGAGAGCGGCTTTATAAACACAACATTATTTCTCAACTGGTTACACCATTTCAAAGACTTTGTGCATCCAACTCCAGAAGATCCGGTGCTCCTTATACTTGACAACCATTCGTCACACATAAGCCTTGAAGCATTAACTTACGCAAAAAAACATAACATAATTATGTTAACTATCCCACCCCATGGCAGTCACAAAATTCAACCTCTGGACGTGGCGGTGCACAGTCCATTGAAAACAAAATATTCGATTGAGTGTGAGAAATGGATGAATCGACACCCTGGCCGAGGAATAACCCAGTTTCAAGTAGCTGGTCTTTTCAGTACTGCCTATAAGCACGTTGCAACCATTTCCAATGCTGAATCAGGCTTCAGAGCTACTGGTATTTTTCCTTATGCAGACGACTTATTTGACGAAACAGACTTTGCACCGTCATCAGTAACCGATCTCGTACCAACAAACGAGAACTCGAGAGAAATCGATACAGAGCCTACACAATCCCATGACATGGCTAACGTATCAACTACAGAGACAGAACAAGAGTCAACAAGGCCCGATATATCTAAAGTCAACGATTCAACGTCAAAAGAGACTAATGCACCAAATCAAAACGATAATCTTTCACAGATTATTTTCCCACCAGTAGAGTCCTCCCGAGATTATAGAACACCAAGTCCACCAATTCAATCTTCTGGTAGACTTTCTCCACTCAATCATGACGAAGAAATTTCACAGATGCTTGCTCCACCTGTACAGTCTTCCCGGGATTACAGAACACCAACTCCAACAATTCAACCTTCTGGTAGACTTTCTCAACCCGATCACATTGATGTGATGCTTGCTCCGTCGCCAGTAGATTTTCGCCCAAATCTTAAAATACCAACTACACCCATTGAATTCTCTGGTAGACTTTCTCCGCCCGATCGTCAAGATTTAAGCAAGATGCCTTCTTCATCCAAAATAACGGCAGAATTCCCACATAAATCGATGCACACGCCTAACCTGGATAAAACGAATGAGCAAATAAATGATACAAGTGGACGTAGTTTAAGCGGACAACATGTGATTGATAATGACGTAATGCAAGAATTGTCTAATAAGGTTGTAACTGAATATCCTGAACTAACAGTTAGTTCAGAACGTCCCAATGAGTCTGACTCAGATGACAAAACAATTTGTGAAAGTCCTTCTGTACTTGATGATTTGGAACCTGAACCAGCAGGTCAAAAAGGCAATATAGATTCTGATAATGTCAAGTTACCTTTTAAACCTCAAATAGTAACGGTTTCACAACTGAGTCCTCTGCCTCGTATAACAGAAAAGAAGAAAAGAACAAAAGCAAGCTTAAAGTCAGAGATTATAACATCTACTCCGTATAAGAAACAGCTAGAAGAAAAGAAAAAAATTGAAGAACAAAAGAAAAACAGATCTCATCTAAAAAAAATCGTACTTGATAAGCCTCCAAAGAGACAGATTAAGAAGCTACCAGTGAAAAGGAAAGATACTGAACCACAAGCGGGACCATCACATTGTCATGGTGATGATAAATCGCGCCCTAAGCGAGGAGCTACTAAACCTCAAGCTAGTAAACCAAATAAGAAACCACGCATTCAACCTAAACATGGCGTAACGAAAACGTACAATAAGTTGCGAAATATGCAGAAAAGGTTGAAATCTGAACATTTTTGTCCAATATGTAACGAAAAATATGAAGATCCACCAAGTGAAGATTGGATCGAATGCTCGTCATGTAACAGATGGTTCCATGAAGATTGCACAGGGTACGAAGGGGGATTGTTTGTATGCGATCTATGTGAATAAGATATTCTTTTAATGCCGTCCCTCGTTTTCACAATTTCTCCTAATAATATGCCTACTCAGTTACCCATTTAGTTTTTGGTTTGTAATCTAAAATGATTATGATTATCTACACAAGTCCATTTAGTTTAACTTTTTATAATGTTATTGTTTTTTATTTCTATCATTATTACTTAAGTTTTAACACTCATTTGTAATGTCAAGACTGATTCACTTTCAAAGACTTATTCACATTGATATTTAAGAGGTAAGGATACAAGAAGTCTGATTTCTGTTTAAGTTAGTTTAAACTGAAAAACACTATATTTTGTTTGTCGTTTGTTAGACAAAATAATAAAAAGATATGCCAAAATGATTAATTTATATATTATATCAACAGGAAAGATACTTATTTCTTACATGTAGGAGTAACATAGTATTATATTTTGTTAGTAAAGTTTTCTTTTTCAGATATTTAAAATATTTGCCTTTTTTTGGTTATCATTGTATAAGAACAGATAGTCTGATTACTATTAAGTTTGTATTTCGTTTTGTTTGAAATTTTTGTCTATAACAATTATGGCAAATAATAATAATTTAAGTTTGCTTTCGCAAATGTTTAAAATCTTTGCCTTTTGTTGGATGATTGACTATGAAAACAGAAAGTCTGATTATTATTTTGATTTTAGTTTTAAATCATGATGATAATTTTTTTTCAATTATATAATAATAAATAACTCACAATTTATCTTTTATTTTACAAGTTTATCTTCGTCAATAGAAAGTTGTTAGGTTTTGATTCAATATAAACTGATTTCTATGTGTAGTTTTTATGTTCCTTGTTTATTAAGTCAAAATGTACTATGCGCATTTTTACCCGATGTGCGCATTTTTACCCAAAACACAGCGCACTTTTACCCACATTACGGGGCAAAACTGCGCAGTCTGACTAAGTCACATTTTTTAAAAATTTCCAAAGAAGCATAGATTATATGGTAAACTTTAAGTCTGTGTTTGCAAGTCAAATGACTAAGCTAGGAGGCAGCATATTCCATCTTTCTTAAATCGAAGTAGTTTGGGAGTAATGAAGTGAAATAGACAAAAGTGCGCAAATTTACCCCGAATGACTCTACGGTATGACAAGGTAGCCCAATAAATCTAGAAACGTGTCTCAAGCTAAACCTATTTCAACACAAACGTTTGACAATATCGGAATAGTATATTTCCAGCAGTTGTGTTTTATAAACTCAAATTTGTGTTAAAAAGACAGCATTTTACTAGTATTTCATAATACTCGTAAACAAAACTACCGTTTTGACAGTTCTTAAAAAGTGTCTATTTTGACTAGCAGTCACATACTGTATTGCGCTTACCCAGTTATTCAATAGTACATTCAGCCTGACGGTGACTAGCCGATCGCCGCAGCTATGGAGTTTTGATGGTTTTTATATTTTCAACAGTCCACAGACGACGACTCGGTGGCTCTAGTCACTCCGACGTAGAGTATTGTAGTATCTGTGATCATTCGGGCCATCCACCCCGCTTAATGCTAGTGCGCTATGATACTAAATCTGTGACATTTATGACGACCCCTGGGACGAGGCGATTTTTCGCTCGGGCTCCAAGTCCAGATGGCACTTTTTGTTTGTCCCGCCCTGTAATGTTCTAGCCCGGGATGGAATCTCTGGGTCAGATGGGAGTAAATCTCGTAGAGCCTCCTGCTAATAGTAGTATTTGTTGGGCAGCCGCGCAACAGGCAGCTGAACGAGATGCAGCTGTCGCAGATGGTGCGCTCCGCCGCGACGCCGCCCAACGAGCGCAAGCAGAAGATCGAGGAGGTCATACAGGCCGTGAGTACTCTTCGGCTCCGGCCACATTACGACCTTATATCGTATACCCTTGACGCCGCATCGTAAGTGATGTGGCCCCTATTTACGCACAATATTACCACTCGATATAATGGCGGATATCGAATGATTCCCATACAAAATCAGTTGATACCCTTATATCGAATGAGCGAGAATCACTCCCCTATGCCCAAGAGCCGTCGTCACCAGGACTAGAAGGAATACGAAATGATCTCGGCCCGATTTCAAAATGACGGGACGGCGATCATTTCTCGGGAGGATTGACTCGATTATCGGCGGACGGGGTGACGTGCGGTGGGTGGACGAGCAGCCCCGTCGTGCTCTCGTAGACGCTCCGGTGACTGGGCTGGCTGGACCAGGGCTGAGATTGAGAGACGAGAATAAGAGTTACAGTACGATTAGTTTTCTTTTCCGCTCGACGCTTCTCGGTTTTAGTCGCTGAATGTTGTTTTCAACGTAGACTTAATCAACATACTCACAACACAAACTTTAAATCAAAGTGTTTCATTCATTCATGGGGTTTGACTTTGAGTGTTATTAAGGCATTTGTCAAGATAAGATCAACAAAGTAGATTTATTTCTATTTGGCGTTGGAAATTTTTATATTGGAAATTATTAAAAAAATTGCCATGGAGGCAACAACGAGCAATCCTGTTGCATCTGCTATAATATTAAAAAGGATAAAATCCGGGATCTCATCTCGGTCCTCTACTTTTTAACATCTTCATTAACGGCGTTTGTAATTATAGATCTCACTCCAAAATTCTGTTATATGCTGATCATACTAAATTGAACAATGTTATCAAATCGACTGATGATTGTTTAAAAATGCATAAAGATCTGAATAACCTATGTAAGTATTGCTTAGACAATAAATTGCATATTAATGTAGATAAATGTTTTACAATTTCATTTTCTAGAAAGAAGAAAGTAACTCCGTTTAATTACACACTTTTTAATCAATCTCTGAAGCGGGTGACCGAGGTGAGAGATCTTGGGGTACAAATTGATCAGAAACTGTTATTTGCCTCACATATCAATGAGATTACTGCCAAAGCTTATAGAATGTTAGATTTTATATTACGGCAGGGTAAAGATTTTAAGAACCCATTTATTTATATTATGCTTTATCATTTGTTAGATCTAATCTGGAATATGCATCGACGGTATGGAGCCCACAATCTTCCAAGTCCATAGACATGATTGAGAGAATCCAAAATATTTTTTTAAAAAGATTTCAATATAAATTCAAAACTTTTGATGTAAATACTTTTTTATCCTTGGCTAAGCGAAGACAAATTAGAGACCAGATTTTCTTATTTAATATGATTAACAATAAGATCGAATCATCTTACCTATTAAGTAAAATTGCATTAAGATGTCCTACTCGCACTCGTTCAAGCGCTACTTTCTCAAGACCAGTATCTAAGAAACATTACTCAAAAAAACGTTACCTTGTCAGAGCCACTCACAGTACAATGATAATTACAGTAGTATACGAAAACTATTCTTGCTTACCTTGCCGCAATAAAAAAAAAAACAGACTTATAAATAGCTTTTTGGTTGTTTTTTCTTCTTTTAATTAAAAAAATAAGGCAACAAATATAATGATCACCAAAATATTTTTTTCCTACCCAAAATGGATAAATGAACACCAAAAATTGCAAAAAATATCAGGGCAAAATACTGCGGTAGCTTAGGTGAAGGGTAAAGGGGGTGAGCGAAGCGAAGCCCCCTTTTTCCTTCGTGTAAGGTTGAACATGTAAAAACAACAAAAAATACTTAAAACATAAACTTAAGTACACAAAACATAAAAAGAAGTTTGGCGGTCATTTATCCAAACACAATTTGGTGGTTATCCATTCTGGCAGTCATTTCGAATTTATTGGTTACTACCAAATACAAAAAAACTAAAAAACATAAGCCAAAAAATAATAATATAAGTAAATCTGTGCTATCGGCCAAACCAAATCCTGTCATCCGATTGCTCCAAGCCTATTTATTATTAGTTCCTTTATTAATAACATATGTATTAACAAGCTTTTGATTATTATTATTATACACTTTACCAACTGAATTTTACAGCAGGTTGTTCATGAGTCGATTAGGTCAATAGTAGATTAGTAGTTAGATACTAGTTTAGTAATAATGTTACAGACTCTTTTTTTTAAATCATTTTTTACTCTGTTTTGATGTCTATGTTATGTCACCCTTTGTGTATAAATGATAGGTTTAAGCTATTGGTGAAACTTCACTGGCTCCCTGTAAAAATTACTTGTATTTACTAAGATGTAATATTTATATAGCTGTTTGTTTTCCTAAAGAAATAAATAATTAAATAAAAAAGCTTGACGCACAACCTCGCGATATTGTTAATAATGTATATGTCACCGTAAGATTGTCAAATCCGTTAGTCGATGAAATAAAGTTTTGTTCTCGGTAGTGGGTCAACTATCTAAATGTATCGTACTGTACTAAATAACGCGTTAGTTGATAAACTAACGGCTAAAACCGTTAAATAGTAAACTGGATTAAACTTGCATTGCAAACGAAATATCAGGGCAAACACTGCGGTAGCTTAGGTGAAGACTAGAGGGGGCGAGCGCAGGGAAGCCCCCGAATAGTCTTCGTGTTAGGTTGACATGTAAGAACAAAAGAAACGTAAATTCTAAACCCTGTCGGTCTGGTTTACTATCTGTCGATAGTTGATCAACTAATGCGTTAGTTTATCACTAACGGTTTTGACTATCTTACGGTGACATATATATACATATTTTCGTAGCGAAGCGAATGTATTTAAAATTTATGAAAATAATTATTTTCAAAGAGTTGTGAAGCAACGGGAATATCTGAAAATATTCTGAGGGAAAATGACTCAAATTGCAATAAGGAAAAAACGAAAACTGGAGTAAAGCCAAACATGAAACATCGGTTGAAACTGGATGTTTTCGATTATTGTGTATTACGGCGGATGATATACGATTATTGTGTATTGCGGCGGATGATATACGATTATTGTGTATTACGGCGGATGATATACGATTATTGTGTATTACGGCGGATGATATACGATTATTGTGTATTACGGCGGATGATATACGATTATTGTGTATTACGGCGGATGATATACGATTATTGTGTATTACGGCGGATGATATACGATTATTGTGTATTACGGCGGATGATATCCGATTATTGTGTATTACGGCGGATGATATACGATTATTGTGTATTACGGCGGATGATATACGATTATTGTGTATTACGGCGGATGATATACGATTATTGTGTATTACGGCGGATGATATACGATTATTGTGTATTACGGCGGATGATATACGATTATTGTGTATTACGGCGGATGATATACGATTATTGTGTATTACGGCGGATGATATACGATTATTGTGTATTACGGCGGATGATATACGATTATTGTGTATTACGGCGGATGATATACGATTATTGTGTATTACGGCGGATGATATACGATTTTCACAAGAGGTTTAAAGAATTCCCTACTCACAAGTCATTACAGAAAAGACTAATAGCAGACATCGGATTCAAAGGATCAGTTGAAACTCTTCGAAATATTATTATATGGGATTTAGATTTAGAAAAACAGAATAATCGTAAAATATTAATGGAAAAAAATGACGTCCGTTTAAATTTAAAATAATAAAATATCCGGACAAATCCGGACATGAAGAGCTGCTGGTAAATTATTTATAATTGTGCACGCCGGTAATGAAAAGGGATTGAAATATAAAAAAGTGGTTGCGATAACAACTGATACCCAAATTACCGCATAATAGCGTTGATATTGATACGGCTTCTCGTCATAACACACTCGTGGAGAAGCCACCTAATTCAAATAGCAGAAAAGGAGATATGAGTACATGGCTAGAAAGACACAATATTCCTTTTGCAGCTGGTGCCAATAATCTTGAACTATATGATGTAATAAAACGCCACAAAGACAATTGTTCCGACTTTAATCTGAATAGAACCTGGCAAGAGCATGCTCACATTACAATTCATTTGCCTCCGTACCATCCGGATTTTAATCGCATGGCAAAATATTTTGGCACAATTAAAAGGATATGTTAGAAATATCGAGATGCTGGTACCTGAAGAATGGACGAAAGTTTGCAATCACGCAACAAAATGCGAGGCAGAATTTTCACCTGAAGAAAAAAAAACTGGATGTATTGCTTTATAATCAATGTGTCTGATTTAGACAGTGAAAGTGATTGTGCGATTGTCATATCTATGTTATTTATAAGTCTACTCCACAAAATGCGACTTCGGTACATTACCTGTTTTTATATATATATAATAATAAATAAATAAAAGATAGGCCATTACTTCATATACATACGTCGGTATCCCACTAACGACGCCATTAACTTGGCAGATGAACTACAAGAGCAACCCGATATTCACAAACTTCGGCCTCGAGATCTCGGACCAGTTCACGCAGATTCCGGGCCGCGTCATGAACCCACCCAGACTGCAGTGCGGCGGCAGCGGCACCGTCGAGCCTAGGTGAGGACTTCACTCAACCTACAGAGAGATAAGCTTGCCTTTTATTTGTCGGTATACCAATTCATTTATTAATTCCTACATTAAACATGGCCTCAGCAGAGAAGCGGTCGGAGGCCTCGACAAGAGGCGGCTCCTGATAATTTTTATCGGTGTTTACTAAAAATAAAAACGAAAAACGAGAACTTAGTATTAATTTTATTTGTAGAGAAAATCGAGCGAAGACATCTATCACTTTCTTGTGAAAATCAGATATTGTATTAATTATGAGTCTTTCTATGCTCATCGTACATAATGCGGTCTAGCGCCATAGTATTGCGCATAAACGTTTTGACTTTATTTAACGCCGCGAAACAGCACTCACTTTCTACTGCAATAAACTCTGTAATTTCAGATCTGCAAACATCATAAATAGCATCTAAAATGCCATTCGGAATTGTTTCAGACGTATCTTTGAAAACCGAGCTGCTGGATAAATGCTATTGCATAGCCAAATCGATGTCTGACACAAAATCAACCAAACCTCTATAGATTTATCGATTTAGGGATTCCGTAGATTAATCATGCCCCCGCAGAGCAACTTGAAACGCACGACAAAATACCACGCAATCTATTAAACGCCGTAAAATATATCAGTTTTCTTCAACGTTCATTGAACTCAATTATAGATTGTCGATACGCAGAATCGAGCGCCTTACGGATATCTTATCGCCCGATACATGCAATTGCACTTCACATAACTTATGAAATCAAGATTGCTGATGTTTTTTCACTTTTGTTGAAAGATGCGCTAAATAATCAACACCCGTTTCCGTCCAAGCAGAGTCACCACTACAGCCGGCACCGGCTCCAAACACCAGACACGGGATCAAAATTATTTATTGCCGTCTTCACATCCACACAACCACGGTGTTTTGAGATTTAAAAACTCGTATAAATTATATAAGAAAGTCCAATTTCAGGCCGTGGTTGCCCTGTCAGTTCGAGACGCAACTCGACAGTCTTTTTACAATGTTTAATAAAACACACACTGTACTGTTCCATTTTAACTTATGGTTATGTATTGTGTGACATAATGTACTGCTCAATCTTACTTGTAAGTATTATGAGATTGTTTGTTTGTCGGTGTTTGTCAGGAAGGGTGCGTGGAACCCGGAGCGCGTGCTGCAGGGCTCGAAGCTGGATCTGTGGGGCATTGCCGCCATCAACCTCGACGCGCGCTCCTGCAACGGCGAGGAGCTCTGCAAACAGGTGACGCACGCACAGACACACACACACACACACACACGGACATGCACGCATCATCACCGTGCTCCCTGGACTGGACGGCGCCACTTTTTGATCAGACGCACATATCTCACTGATCATATGAAACTGTGACCATGATCGCTGATCGGCGTATAAAGAAGAAGCCAATTTGATTTAAAAAAGCTAAACTATACAACTTCAAGGAATATTGTGCGTTGTGCTTCGTTACAGATACAGACTATCACTGCACCGCTTACACAACACGAATGTACAATACGTTGTTTTCCGACGTTCACTGAATTGTTTTCCGACGTCCACTCTGACTGAGCGTAACCCATACCGTGTCGCCGCCAGCTCAAGAACACGGGCCGCCAGATGGGCATCGAGGTGGCCGACCCGGTGATGCGGCAAGCCAACGTGAAGCTCACCGACCTGCACTCGGTGATGCAGGGTGCGCTCACCAAGAAGCTGCAGCTGCTGATTGTCATCGTGCCCGGGCACTTGCGTGAGGCTTACACACAGGTACGTCATATACAGGCCTACAGCCTACAGGCCATTACTCTCGGTAGGTGCCGCGAATTCACCTACTATCCGCCAAAGTACCGCCACTAGGCAGCCGCGAGAAATGCGATTTCCCGTCACTCTCTCGCTTGCTCTCGCCCTCGACGCGTCAGTAGGACAATGACCGGAAGCTATGACATCATAAGAGCGAGGTGCTTAGTTGACTTTGTCGGTAGTACTTCGCGTGTCATACCATAGTTGTTCTGCACCTATGAATCGCTGAGAGGCTCTTTTACTATTCTAACTGAAAGACGTCTCTAGATAAGAAAAAAATACACGGTTGGTTCACATACATAATCGGGGGTACTAACGGCGTCTACCCTAAGATTAGGTCTCTTACATCTGGACAGATAGTTCAAACAATCTGCTTGGAAATGATACCGCCGCTTGGGGCTGACTAATATTCAGTTAACTTCAAATAATGCGAGACGGTGAACTTTAGGTGATCTTTGTCGTTGAACCACCATTTTGCAAGTAGCATAGCGCTTCCGATCCTTGAACGGCACTTTCGCCCGCGCTCTAATCCGCTGCTATAGGAGGGGGTATCGCGGTTGTGCGCTATCTTAAGAAACTTCGTATCATTTACATTTACAGCAACACGTAAGAATTAGTAAATGATACGAAGTTTTTGGAATAACCATTGATAGAAAATTGCAGTGGGGACCCCACATAGATAAATTTGCTGGTAGTTAAGTTCTGCGGCTTACGCTGTTAGGATAATCAAACAAAACACGGATGTGCCTACTTATAGACTAGTATACTTTCATAGCGTCATGCTCATTTCCTATTATCTTGTTGTGGGGAAAGCAGCAATTTATAATTTAAAACGCACAGACTCCTTAAGAGAGCTTTTTGAAGAAATTGACATACCAACTGTAGTCTATTTATTTTCAAAAATATAATGTATGTACGCAACAACCTTAAACATTTTCCAAATTTAGCGATAGCTGTTATGTTAACCTAAGAAATAATCACAGACTAGTTGCGCCCCGGTTTCTCGGTTTAGACTCGCGAAGGTTAACAATTATTTCAAGAGTCAGTGCATTCTCTTCTACAACAAGATACCTCTAGATTTTGAAATTGCCATTTGAGCAATTAAAAACCATGTAAAAGCGACTGTCAAAAAAGCGATCAATGTTCAAGATTACTCAAATGACTGGACTGTATGGGGTTTGATCTAATTCAACAACGGACTTGCTGTTAATATTTTTGTAATTATTAATTCCTGCTTATTAATCATAATAATTAATATTGTAATATTTGTATTCGGCCGGTATAGCCTAGCGGGTAGTGACCCTGCCTACGAAGCTGACGGTCCTGGGTTCGAATCCCGGTAAGGCCAAATATTTGTGTGATGAGCTGGAATGTTTGTTTCTGAGTCTTCTATATTTTCTATGTATTTACATAAGTATTTATCTATTTTAAATATATCCTCGTCTAGTACCCATTACACAAGCCTTGTTGAGCTTACTGTGGGCCAAATCCGATTTGTGTAATTGCCCTCTGATATTTATTTAATATTTATTTATTTATTTATATAAAACAACCAATTTTTAAAAGAGATCTAAAAATCAATCTGTGAAATTTTCTTCGCCCTTTTCCCACAATGGTCCATTGTAGAGAGGCAAAAATGACGTTTGTCAAGTATATGTAAATAGCTGCAGTAATAAATGAATTTGAACTTTGAAGTTATCCTTGTATCTTATGAACAACAGAACAAACACAGCGTCACGCTTTTTCTCATACGGGGTGGTAGAAGCACAGTTGGGCACGTGTTAAGCAAGATATTCATGATACCATTTTGCGTGGCAGGGAGCTAGACGTCGCCGCTGCTGCGGAGATATGAAGTTTACCTCACTGTTTTCGATCTCGTAAACTTGTATGGTAAATAATATTCACAATATAGATCAAGTAAGATATAGTCCGATCATGGCAACCGCAGCAACTGTTTTGTACTCTTCGTGGTGGGCCCGCATGTCACTTATGCATGCGGCCACAAAACTAAAGTAGCGAGAAAATGTTTTGCCTAAAGTTGTCGTCATCAACGTCCGTAATGCTATGCCAATGTGAACTCTACTGTTTTTACTCGACAGGTGAAGAAAATCGCGGAATGTACCGTGGGCTTGCTGACCCAGTGCCTCAAAGACAAAACGGTGCAGAATAAGCTCAACTATCAAACCATCAAGAACATACTGTATAAAGTAAGTAAACATTCTGAGAAAAAATAACTTGAGCCGCTCTGTCGTGCTTTCGACATGTCCAGTATGTATTTTAGAATTGCTTTACTTGATTGAATGAATATTTCGCTACACTCAGCATTCTGCTGCTGGAGTCCTGAACTGAGAAGGTTCCTCCGGTAATGGAGCAGTGCGAGAGGGGAGATATTACCACTAAAACATACACCTCCCGCACCGCCGCACTACCTCAGGAACCTGCCCTGCAAGTTCATCCGTAATGGTTCCCCCTTACAATACCTTGTGCGCAGGTGAACAGCAAACTGATGGGGATCAACCAGGCGCTGGACCCCGCGAGTATACCGCAGTGTATGCGTGCTGGTAACCTCATGGTCGTCGGCGCTGACGTCACGCATCCCTCGCCCGACCAGGTGCGCGCGACCTACATATACACTTGCCACCATCGATATAAATACTAAGGATAGGCCTTCCCGTACTAAATTTCTCACCATTTTGAGGCTAAGAAAAATAGCGCCCCTGTCGGAATTCGTCGGAACCAAGACAGTACGAAAAATTGTAACGGCGTCACGGTCGGTCACGTTCCGATTTGTGGTGTATAGACACAATATTAGGAAAGTTGATCTACGGATAACTCTCAAATACCCGGTGACTTTTAATCGGTGATTAGGAGTAGAAATAGATATATCTAGCTAAAATTTTACTCAAGGGGCGAGGTCTCACGCAATTAGCTCATGTTTAATTAATAAAAAGTTGAAACATAATTAAATAGGCGTATTAATTTTTGTCTTTGCCGTTATATTATGAAAGAGGATGTAAGCTCACAGATACACATTAGTAGCGTGACTTGGAATTTAAGATCTTGATTTTGATACCTACCTACCTACCTAATCATAGAAAGTTATGAATTAGTTAGGGGGGGTAACCAAATGACATTACGAATAGTAATCTAATGACATTACGAATAGTAATATTGACATTACGAATAGAAAAATAACCAAATCGGATCGTTTTTAGGGTTCCGTACCCAACGGGTAAGAATGGAACCCTATTACTAAGACTTCGCTGTCCGTCCGTCTGTCACCAGGCTGTATCTCAAGAACCTAGCTAGCTAGAGAGTTGAAATTTTCACAGATTACCAGGTGCATCCATACAAACTTATGGATGCACCTGGTTACGTACATGGAGTGTGAAAGTAAGCGCACTAATAACTTTGTAAACAATATTTTGCTGTGTAAAATCCAAACTATTCACTCCACACCATAGCTTCCATTGAACGGTGGTACGGAACCCTTCGTGCGCGATTTAGACTCGCACTTGACCGGTTTTTTTCAAATATAGGAAGCGGGCAGTTTCACTGTGCGTCGCGCGTCGCTACAAAGTTACGTCAGTCGAATGGTTGATTTTCGTTTGAGGATTTTTTCGAGAACAATAATTTATAGATAATCAATTTAAAGCCAATTGTAATTGAAAATATAATATTTACTTGTGATACGACACTCCCTGTTATTGTGTTTTGCGATTTGGGTATGATTTACACCTTTTTACGTCGCAGGTCACCATTTTTGTTTTTTCTGCCGATATGTCAATCGGCTGTCACCGTCCAAGCGCGACTGATTGCAACCAGTCCAATTTTCCCGATTTTGTACTGTTTTTGTAGCGACACTTTCAAGCGCTCCGTGCCCTGTCCCTACTATTCAAGTCTGTGCTTGCCACTCTGACAACTCAACTATTTATATGGACTTGTCAAAGTTATTTCGGAGAATAGAGATAACATGGAATTTGCATGATGACGACGCTCATGTATACATTAGGGTGACCCTTAGAGGCACGAAAAAAGTTTGAGTTTCTTTTCTCCAGGGAGAGCAGTCGGAGCTACCACACGATGTATCTCCTTGCAACTCCTTGGATAATATCCATAACACTGCCACTTACGAGCACTCTTTTAGGTTAAGGCAATCCGCCCGTGGAACGCACTTCACATGTTCATGCATAGTCAATTTTCGCTTTTGAGAAAAGACTGAAAGTGCATTTCCTTTCTGACCTTTGACCTGTAAAGACACAGGGCTCTGAAGTAAAAAATAGTGATTCCCATGATTTTACAAACTTCAATAATTAGGGTGTGTGTGTGTGTATATCGATATATATATTTTTTATGAAAATAAGGAAGAGATTTCCTTGCTAGTATACAAGTTTGAGATTTACTTTCGTATGGGTGCGTAATCAAATTTCCTTCACTGTGAGATATTTTTTTATTAAAATTGTTAATCTTTTGTCAACATAGGAACCTATTTTTTACAATTTTAGAATCATTTTGTATATTTAAACTTGTTTAAGTACACATTAATTAGTTTAAAGTCATACCTCACACACACTAACTCTAGCACGTAATGAAATTAATCAATGCAACACAATTCACAATTTTCCGCTTACGATCGATAAGTTCATGGCACTCGATTTGTGACGGTTTCCGCGATACAGGTTAGCCTAGTGCGGAGATCGCAGTAACTATATTAAAATTTATCCGAATACCCACACATGCTATTAGTAAGTTTTCACAATTGTAATCTATTTTGGCAAAATAAACGTATTTGTATTTGAGATGACGTCGACAAGACATGAATCTCGGATTTCACTATATTTTCGCCATGCGTATACAAGTGTGGTGCCACGCACTGGCCCCTACCACCCGCCTCTCGACGTCATTGTACCAGTGTTGTAAGCGCAGGGCGCTGGCCAGCGATCCGGCCGCTTGGATCCTAGCAACATTGGTGGTTGCAATGATTGGAACTTTGCCAAAGGCAACCACACAGTCCTGTACGAAGTCATGTGTAGCATATCTTGGGAAAATAAAAATGCCACCTGATTCGTCCGTTTATACCGGAGAATGCTTTGGTTTGTTAAAATCTATAGAATACATCATATTGATAAAGTTGAAAAAAACTTTATTTCTGTCTGATTCACTAAGTTCTCTTCAAGCTTTATTAAAATTTCCTTTCTTATGTAATTACTATCTGTTATATATGAAATAAGAAATCTTTTGTTGACGTGTGAACAACTGGGTTTTTGTGTGTAATTTGCCTGGGTTTCATCTCATTGCGACATAGTAGGAAATGAAAGGGCAGACAAATTAGCCAGTGAGGCGCTGGAGTGTGGAGACTTGGTTCCTTACAAGAATTATGTCCCTGATTTGCGTTCTATGCCGAGGGTATTTTTGCTGAATCATGGAATCAGATTTGGACTGAAGAAAACACTAAAGGTAGATTTTATAAAAACATTCAACCTAACCATTAAAGCCATGGTTTCGTAAGGGTACCCTTAGCAAGGTACTTACTTCCACCATCATTCGGATGCGCTTGGGGCACACTTGTACACCTGCCCATCTTGCCAGGCTTGGTATCGTGCAGGGGCCTGAGTATGATTGCGGGGCTGAGCTGGGTGACCTGAACCACTTGCTGTTTGCTTGTCCGCTGCATGATTGTTCCTCCCTTAGTACAGACTTAATTTCCCTAAGTGTTCCATTTCCCTCATCTGTGTCTTGCCTCTTATATAACTTTGATGTAAATACACAAGGTGACATTTAATTAGCTGACCAAATTTTGGGGAATGATAGTACCCATTATTATGAATAAATGTCCCCGAGAAATATATGGTAGTAAACGAAATAAATTTTTGGGTCTCCCTTAGTAATTTGTAATCAGCTGATCGGGTCAATGTACTGAGGGACGAAAAATATTTTTAATTTGCGACCATATGTTTCTTTGGGAAAGTTGTTCATAATGATGCATTCCCCAAAATATGGTCAGCTAGTTAAATGTCACCTTATATATAAATGTATTATAAAATTCCTACGAAAACATGATATTAAAATTAAGTTACCCCTTTGTTTTCATATGTTTTTATCTATCCGTATTTATTTGTCTAATTTGTAAGTATTTTATTAAATCAATACTGATTTTAAATTCAAATTCCGTTCTCTTCCAAATTCCGATCCTTTTATTCCAAACCTTTCCCAAAGGAAATTAATAATACAAAAGTCAAAGATAAATAAGAATATGAATTAATAGCCACGAATATCCAAAAATAAAAAGAAGATTAAAGAAAAGACTCACGGCAAGCCTCCTCACCTCAGTATCGTGGACATATAGAGTCAAAAAGACACGTGACATATTGAGAAAAAAAACGGTCGAACATGCGGTTGCTGAACACATCAAAGAGAGCTTATGATATGTGTGTAGATAAACTAGTGTATGTAACTGTACATAATTATGCATTACTTAGTCATTACATTAATCACATAAACTTCAAAAATCACTTAATTAAAAAAAAACGTTAACTAGAAAAAATTCAAAGTCAAATCTGAGAAACCACATATATCAAAAATAGACATTATGTGATGGATTAATTCCCATATTTAATATATTGGACTTAAGTTAATCCCTAACAGCAAAAAATGCAATACTAATATTATTATATTATAATAATAATAGCACCTAAGTGGCTTACCTATGGAATCAGCGTTTTGTATGGAGAAATTGCAGGAAACTAAATTTTCAGCACAAACATTTTTGCATTTTTGAGGAACGACAAATCCTAAGTTTATAAAACTTTGTATGTATGAATTAGACAGCATGTAGCTCATAGCATATTTGATTTAATTTTTGAAAAGTGTCAGCTGTAAAAAAATATTACCAATTGTATCACGAAAATGGATGAGATTAAGGACGAACTGATTTTGAAGATTAAATTTTAGTTATATAACTGAAAATTAAAAGAAAATTTAATATGTAGATTTAAAACTTTGAAATTAACTTATAATCAATAAAAAATATATGGAAATAGCTATTTAATTACACGAATTATGAACTCCTGAATCTGTAAGAAAATTTCGCCAATTTCATATGTAAGCACCCAATATAATATTCACCTTCAGGGTCTGCATGCACATGCTATGTGAGCCCATACGTTGCAACTCTAGCACTGAATCCACTCCTCTCCTTGTCTGTTGCAAGAATAAGTGGTTTCAAATAGCAAATGAACGTAACGCGTAATCTATTGATAATAATAATTAATTAGCTTTCACAAGAGCACAAGAGCATTGCACCTCTCCTCCTCTACAAAATAATTAATTAGATCCGCCGATCTATATTTTCGCGTGTATCTGTTTTCAGACCAACATACCGAGTATTGCCGCGGTCACCGCGTCGATCGACAAGAAATGTTTCAAGTACAACATCGAGTTCAGTATACAGACGCCTAAGGTAACGGTTCTGCCAATATTACTTATGTCTACGTGGGTAAATACTTCCAAAGTACATTCCAAAATGCGGGTAAAAATTTCAATAAGTTACAGCTGTAGGAACACAAAAGACCTGACACGTTAATTATTAAATGCAGAAACTTAAATAGAAGTAGAGGAAAAAATATCAAATTTTATTCAGCTTCTTTTATTAGTCAGCAAGCTAGAATGTTGGTCTGATCAGCTGTGTAATAATTCCCTGTTAGGGTGATGGGTACTAACATTTAATTCCAAACTACTCATGATCAGATGACACGATCTCAGAAAAAATGTCTTCCAAAAAACCATTTACCTAAAAGAACACTGTATCATATCGGGGTGATCTGGAGACTCGATTCAGCCCTAAAGACAACAGTTAAGCAACAGTTGTTAAAAACATGTCCAGAGGGAAGTCTCCGGGCCACGACGGGCTCAGCATTGAACACCTGAAACATGCAGGGTCTCATCTACCTAGAGTATTAGCCACATTTTATAATCTCTGTGTCAGCCATGGATATCTTCCGTGTGAAATGATGGAAACTATTGTGGTGCCCATTGTTAAAAACAAAACTGGCGATATATCAGATAGGAACAATTACAGACCAATTTCGCTTGCAACCATAATTGCAAAGGTATTTGACGGCCTGCTTGACGCACAGCTGAGCGCCCACATCCGCTTGAATGATGAACAGTTTGGCTTTAGGCCGGGGCTTTCTACGGAAAGTGCAATTCTGGGCCTCAAGCACACCGTTAAATACTACACTGACCGTAGAAAAAATGTGTACGCCTGTTTTTTAGATCTCTCAAAAGCATTTGACCTTGTAAGTTATGACATCTTGTGGGATAAGTGTCGAGCGTCTAAACTACCGGCGGAAATTGTTAATATCTTTAAATTTTGGTATGAAAATCAAATCAACAAAGTAAAATGGGGAAATGAGTTTTCGGAGGCGTATCGGATGGAATGTGGAGTGAGGCAGGGGGGATTAACATCGCCCAAGCTATTTAATCTGTATGTGAACGATCTGGTCGGTGAACTCAGCAGTATGCATGCGGGATGCTACGTTGATGTTAAAAGCTGCCACAACTTAAGCTATGCAGACGATATGGTGCTGCTGAGTCCGTCACCAGGGGGCTTGAGAAAATTACTTACAACATGTGAACGATATGCAGAAAGACACTGCATCAAATATAATGTCAAAAAAAGTGAGATTATGATCTTTAAGACTGGTAATAAACTACCGAGTGAAGTGCCGGCTTTAAGACTGTATGGTAATACACTGAAAAGAGTGACGTGTTTTAAGTACCTTGGTCATATAGTGACAGACGACCTGAGGGATGACCTAGACATTGAGCGGGAGCGCAGGGCTTTGGCAGTTAGGGCAAATATGCTGGCTCGTAGGTTTGCACGTTGTACAAAGCCAGTCAAAATCACACTCTTCAAGGCATATTGTCAATCGTTCTACACGTGCAGCCTATGGGTCAACTATACCCAAAAAGCTCTCAACGCCCTGCGCGTCCAGTACAACAATGCTTTTAGGATGTTGCTGGGGCTGCCGCGCTACTGTAGTGCGTCGGGTATGTTTGTTGAGGCACGTACTGATGGATTTCACGCCATCATACGTAAGAGGACGGCCTCCTTACTGAGCAGAACGCGTAGCAGCGCCAACAGCATCCTACAGGTCATTGCGGGTCGGTTCGACGGACCTATACTCAAACACTGGGTTAGTGTTATTACAGGTACACTGACAGTGTGTGGCAAACAGTGGCGGCTGGTGCCTCGGAAAACCGGTGGTGCACTCCATGATTTTAATGAATATTTTAAAGAATGGGTCAAATAAAATGCCGCAATTTAAGAAAAAATAAATTTTATTTATATTTTAGATCAATTCTGCGTTCTTTGTTTGACGCGAAATGTTCAATGACTTTTTTAATGAAGTCTGGCATTGAATGAATATTTTTTTTTCTATGCTGAGCACAGAAAGCGCGTTGAGCCGATCCTGGGTCATGGTATTTCTTAAAAATGATTTATTTCTTTTCAGTGTCGAAAAACATCGCTCGCTCTCAACTGATGTCATTGGAATAGTGCATATAATTTTTAAGAGTTTTGTCGTCTCTGAAAAAGGCTCGACGAGATCATTGTTATAAATAAATTGCAGAATTGCAATTGCACTATTAGCGTTAATAAAATCGTCACGATTGTAAATTGTACACAGCTCATTCTTTAATTTGAATTTGTCCAAAAAGGTGTAAGTCGAAACTGTAGTCTTGATATCTTCTTCGGGAAAAGTGGCGCGATAGCCAGTAAAGTTTTCGCAGTAAAACAATTTGGCGGCGATATAATGATTACTAAATTGGAATCGGGCTTTCACTTGCGTGATAATTACATCGCAAACTTCTTTTGCGACAGCTGAACTGGAAGGATTTCTTCTTGAAGATGCTGGCTGACCTGGCTCTTCAGTTTGGTCAATAGAGTTACGTGCTTTCTGAATGCTTTTTTCAAAGTTTTGAATGTTGTTTTTTATGGTCACTAAATCTATATTCCTTTTTTGCATCTGTTTGAACAAAATTTCACTTTGTGGCAGAATGGTCTGAAAAAAGTCGAGCCAGTATAAAAAGGTACTATCATTCAGATATCTTAGTAACATATCGGCCTGGTTTATAGTGTTTGTATCGTTTTCAGATTCCATTATGCTGGTCATGCATTCTTTTAAAGCATCTTTGTAGGTATAGACTGAGTTGACTGTACGAGAATTGAAGTTCCATCTGGTTTGTGGGGCAGCAGGAATCCTCTTTGACACATTTTTTTTTAAAACCTCTGTACGTTTAGTTGAACGGGAAAAAAACTTTGGAAAAACTTGGAGATTAGCAAAAAACTTCTGTACCGTTTTGTTTAGACATACACTTTTTTCAATTATTAAATTCAGTTGGTGAGCATAACAGTGAACAAATTGTGCACCTGGATACACACTTTTTATTTTAGCCTGCACTCCACCAACATTTCCGCTCATCACAGAGGCACCATCATAACATTGCGCTATCAGTTGTTCTTGACTTATTTGTAAATTCTGTAATTCTGTGAGTAAAGCAGAACTAAGCCCGTCAGCAGTATGTGATTGTGGTGTTAAGTACTTCCAAAATCGTTCATGTACCTGTCCATTATCTTCGTACCTGATAATCATTACCATCTCCATAATTGTTGATACATCGGTAGTTTCGTCAGCTTGAATTGCGACGTAATCACATTTTTTCACCTTTTCCGTTAATTCAGAGTGATATACAGCCAAAATAGAGTCTAATATGTCGTTTTGGATAGTTTTTGACGTACCTTTAAAAACCTTCGATGCTGAAAGATGCTCCCTCATTACGCCATCCAACTCGGACACAAAATCCACAAGGCCACGAAACACACCAGCATTCTGGGATTCAGTTGTTTCATCGTGGCCTCGCAAAGCTAATTCAAACGCACCACAAAATTTGACACAGTCGATTAGGCGCGATAATATATACCTATTTTTTTCAACTTGTTCGTTGTGCTTTTGTATGTTGGCTCGATAAACAGAATCTAATTGGTTTCGGATATCTACGGTGCCTAACACAGACATACTCAAAACATTTTGCAGGTGAACTTGCGAAGAATCATGCTTTTTTATTTTTTCCCCCAAATGAGTTAAGTCTTTGACTCCCGTTTCCGTCCAAATCGCTTCTCCGCCGAAAATAACACAGGGAAAGCAAAAAAAAGCATTTAGTCTCTCACATCCACATAACCACTTCTTTTTGTCGTACATTTCCATTTTAAAAGTTCTAGTAAACGATTTGTTTTTTGTTTTGCACGCCTGTTTTATTGTTAGAAAAGGCCGGGGCGGTCCAGCTGATTTAATACTTAATTTGTTGTCATATGTCCTATTTGATTTTATAAAGTCAATATTGTATTCACTCATTATTCACTCTAATCTCAATTAAATAAACAAACAATTAACCGCAAGCGCGCGCAAACAACAACTGACTGACGACAAGTGCATCGAGCGTAGGTCAAGGCCTCGGGGTCACGCGGCGCGGCGCCCCGCTCTTTCGTATTCTTTCGGCAATTTCCGGTCGCGTGCGGCGCACGAATCTATCCTAAATCTGCATACATTTTGTACTACGCATCTTCCGTCTCACGCGCCGGGCTGTTTGCACCGTGTTTCATAGGAGTCGTATGAGCTAGCGGCGTGCACTTTCCCGAGCGCACGGGGCCGATTTTGTTCAAGCTAAAATAAGCTTTAACTCCTTTGCAGTAGAAATCAAAACAGGATAGTCTGTTTTTATTTACCTCGTAATAACAAAACATGTATAATCAGATATTTAATTTCTGTATAGGGCAGTATGGATGGATGGGTAATGATAGGTATATAACATTACTGTGAAAGTTTAATTTATTAGATAGGGAGAATGGCTAGATTTAAAATGGTAGTGCGGCGCACGGGCGCACTTAAGGTACAGCCGCCACTGGTGGCAAACTGAGCCGTTCCACGGGCAGGCCTATCTATATGAGATGAATGCATAAATCCACCTGAATGTATTGAATTTAATTGTTATTTGTAATTTGTGTCAGTTAAATTTTAATTTATTTATTTTTATTTTATTTCATTAATATTGTAAAATAACCTAATTTAATGTAATGATCTAATTTGAATTTTTATTAGCATCACTTCATTTTAATTTTAATTGACTGAATCTTATTATAATTTTAAGTGTTATTGTTATGTTAATGTTATTAATAGTACTACTAACAAACTATGGAACTTTGTATTCCGAAATAAAAATGATTGATTGATTGATTGATTACGTTGGCAGCTGGAGATGATAGTCCAGTTCGAGGACATGATGGTGGACCACCTGCGCATGTACCAGAGCCAGAACCAGAACCAGCTGCCCGCCAAGATATACGTGTTCCGCGACGGCGTCTCCGAGGGACAGTTCGCTGAGGTACCAACATCTTCATCAGCTCTAGGAACACCGTGGTTGACCACCCGCGCATGTAACAGAGCCAGAACCAGAAAAAGCTGCCCGCCAAGATATACGTGTTCCGCGACGGCGCCTCCGAGGGACAGTTCGCTCAGGTACGATCATCATCATCAGCTCTAGGAACACCGTGGTTGACCACCCGCGCATGTATCACAGCCAGAACCAGAACCAGCTGCCCGCCAAGATATACGTGTTCCGCGAAGGCGTCTCCGAGGGACAGTTCGCTCAAGTACCAACATCACCATCAACTCGAGGAACACCGTGGTTGACCACCCGCGCATGTAACAGAGCCAGAACCATAACCAGAACCAGTTGCCCGCCAAGATATACTTGTTCCGTGACGGCGTCTCCGAGGGACAGTTCGCTCAGGTGCCAACATCACCATCAGCTCGAGGAACACCGTGGTTGACCACCCGCGCATGTAACAGAGCCAGAACCAGAACCAGCTGCCCGCCAAGATATACGTGTTCCGCGACGGCGTCTCCGAGGGACAGTTCGCTCAGGTACCATCATTATCATCAGCTCTAGGAACACCGTGGTTGACCACCCGCGCATGTAACAGAACCAGCTGCCCGCCAAGATGTACGTGTTCCGCGACGGCGTCTCCGAGGGACAGTTCGCTCAGGTACCAACATCATCACCAGCTCTAGGAACACCGTGGTTGACCACCCGCGCATGTAACAGAACCAGCTGCCCCCCAAGATATACGTGTTCCGCGACGGCGTCTCCGAGGGACAGTTCGCTCAGGTACCAACATCACCATCAACTCGAGGAACACCGTGGTTGACCACCCGCGCATGTACCAGAGCCGGAACCAGAACCAGCTGCCCGCCAAGATATACGTGTTCCGTGACGGCGTCTCCGAGGGACAGTTCGCTCAGGTACCAACATCACCATCAGCTCGAGGAACACCGTGATTGACCACCCGCGCATGTAACAGAGCCAGAACCAGAACCAGCTGCCCGCCAAGATATACGTGTTCCACGACGGCGCCTCCGAGGGACAGTTCGCTCAGGCACCATCATCATCATCAGCTCTAGGAACACCATGGTTGACCACCCGCGCATGTAACAGAGCCAGAACCAGAACCAGCTGCCCGCCAAGATATACGTGTTCCGCGACGGCGTCTCCGAGGGACAGTTCGCTCAGGTACCAACATCACCATCAGCTCGAGGAACACCGTGGTTGACCACCCGCGCATGTAACAGAGCCAGAACCAGAACCAGCTGCCCGCCAAGATATACGTGTTCCGCGACGGCGTCTCCGAGGGACAGTTCGCTCAGGTACCAACATCACCATCAGCTCGAGGAACACCGTGGTTGACCACCCGCGCATGTAACAGAGCCAGAACCAGAACCAGCTGCCCGCCAAGATATACATACGTGTTCCGCGACGGCGTCTCCGAGGGACAGTTCGCTCAGGTACCATCATCATCATCAGCTCTAGGAACACCGTGGTTGACCACCCGCGCATGTAACAGAGCCAGAACCAGAACCAGCTGCCCGCCAAGATATACGTGTTCCGCGACGGCGTCTCCGAGGGACAGTTCGCTCAGGTACCAACATCATCACCAGCTCTAGGAACACCGTGGTTGACCACCCGCGCATGTAACAGAACCAGCTGCCCGCCAAGATATACGTGTTCCGCGACGGCGTCTCCGAGGGACAGTTCGCTCAGGTACCAACATCACCATCAGCTCGAGGAACACCGTGGTTGACCACCCGCACATGTACCAGAGCCGGAACCAGAACCAGCTGCCCTCCAAGATATACGTGTTCCGCGACGGCGTCTCCGAGGGACAGTTCGCTCAGGTACCAACATCACCATCAGCTCTAGGAACACCGTGGTTGACCACCCGCGCATGTACCAGAGCCGGAACCAGAACCAGCTGCCCGCCACGATATACGTGTTCCGCGACGGCGTCTCCGAGGGACAGTTCGCTCAGGTATCAACATCACCATCAGCTCGAGGAACACCGTGGTTGACCACCCGCGCATGTAACAGAGCCAGAACCAGAACCAGCTGCCCGCCAAGATATACGTGTTCCGCGACGGCGTCTCCGAGGGACAGTTCGCTCAGGTACCAACATCATCACCAGCTCTAGGAACACCGTGGTTGACCACCCGCGCATGTAACAGAACCAGCTGCCCGCCAAGATATACGTGTTCCGCGACGGCGTCTCCGAGGGACAGTTCGCTCAGGTACCAACATCGCCATCAGCTCGAGGAACACCGTGGTTGACCACCCGCGCATGTAACAGAGCCAGAACCAGAACCAGCTGCCCGCCAAGATATACGTGTTCCGCGACGGCGTCTCCGAGGGACAGTTCGCTCAGGTACCAACATCACCATCAGGTCGAGGAACACCGTGGTTGACCACCCGCGCATGTAACACAGCCAGAACCAGAACCAGCTGCCCACCAAGATATACGTGTTCCGCGACGGCGTCTCCGAAGGACAGTTCGCTCAGGTACCAACATCAACATCAGCTCGAGGAACACCGTGGTTGACCACCCGCGCATGTAACAGAACCAGCTGCCCGCCAAGATATACGTGTTCCGCGACGGCGTCTCCGAGGGACAGTTCGCTCAGGTACCAACATCATCATCAGCTCTAGGAACACCGTGGTTGACCACCCGCGCATGTAACAGAGCCAGAACCAGAACCAGCTGCCCGCCAAGATATACGTGTTCCGCGAGGGCGTCTCCGAGGGACAGTTGGCTCAGGTACCAACATCATCACCAGCTCTAGGAACACCGTGGTTGACCACCCGCGCATGTAACAGACCCAGCTGCCCGCCAAGATATACGTGTTCCGCGACGGCGTCTCCGAGGGACAGTTCGCTCAGGTACCAACATCATCACCAGCTCGAGGAACACCGTGGTTGACCACCCGCGCATGTAACAGAGCCAGAACCAGAACCAGCTGCCCGCCAAGATATACGTGTTCCGCGACGGCGTCTCCGAGGGACAGTTCGCTCAGGTACCAACATCATCACCAGCTCTAGGAACACCGTGGTTGACCACCCGCGCATGTAACAGAGCCAGAACCAGAACCAGCTGCCCGCCAAGATATACGTGTTCCGCGACGGCGTCTCCGAGGGACAGTTCGCTCAGGTACCAACATCATCACCAGCTCTAGGAACACCGTGGTTGACCACCCGCGCATGTAACAGAACCAGCTGCCCGCCAAGATATACGTGTTCCAAAACTCAAACTCAAACTCAAAACGTTTATTCTGTAAATAGGCCACAAGGGCACTTTCACATGTCATTTCATTTCATTTTTTTACAGAACATTTGGTATTATTATTTGTATCATATTATCAGAAAAAAAAAGTACTTAATTATTGTTTCTGAGAGATGTAAAGAGTCTCAAATGTCATAATAAAATAATTAAAATATAAATAACAGAGATGTATAGTCTCTTTAGTGAATAATACAATGATGATAGGAGATGTAAATGGTCCCCACAGTCAAGAGTTGTATAATTAAACTAATCTTTGGAGGTGTAAAAGGCCTCCAAGTGTCCAGTAAAAGAAACTCTGGCAGTGAGGATGCTCACAATTAATTAGAACAATTCAGTCCCAATCATTTTTATCGTCTATGTACTCTTTAATACTGTAGTAAGCTTTAGAAATAAGCCTTTGCTTGATGTATTTCTTGAACTTATTAATTGATAGATCTGTCAAAGTGCTTGGGAGTTTATTATAAAATCTTACACAATTACCCTAGAACGAGTTTTTTATTTTATGGAGCCGAGTAGTGGGCACTGCAAGTTTGTCCTTGTTTCTAGTATTAAAGTTATGTATATCACAGTTTCTTCGAAAGTTAACAATGTTCTTATGGACATACATAATATTCTCGTAAATATATTGACTATGGACTGTCAATATATTTACTTCCTTAAACTTATTTCTAAGAGAATCTCTATTATTCATTTTATAAATCGCACGAACAGCCCGCTTCTGCAGCACAAAAATTGTATTTATGTCAGCAGCACTGCCCCAGAGCAGAATACCGTAGGACATAATACTATGAAAATAACTAAAATAAACTAATCTGGCTGTTTTTAAATCTGTCAAGTGACGGATTTTCCTGCATGCAAAAGCTGCAGAGCTCAGTCTGTTCGATAGCTTATCAATATGTGGACCCCATTGGAGTTTGGAATCCAACGTTATACCTAGGAACACTGTGCTGGTTACCAATTCCAATTCCTCATTTTTAATTGTTATACATGTCTGATTATTTTTAACGTTAGTAGTAAGAAACTTAACACATTTAGTCTTTTTCTCATTTAATAGAAAATTATTAACATTAAACCAATTTACCACTCTTGATATGGTATTGTTCACGTGATCATCATTAGCGTGTTGGTTTCGCTTTGTTTTAAAAATAAGTGAGGTGTCATCAGCAAACAGTACCATATCATGACAGTCCCTTCCTAGATAGGGTAAGTCGTTTATATAGATGAGGAATAGGAAGGGTCCCAATATTGAGCCCTGTGGCACGCCCAAAGAAACCAATGATCCTGGTGATCGTTCTCCGTTTACGTCTACCCTTTGTATTCTTCCGTTCAGATAAGATTTTAACAAATTCAATGACGTGTCTCTAACTCCATAATGATGTAATTTCCTGATCAATGTTTCATGACAAACGCAATCAAAAGCCTTAGATAAGTCACAAAAAATGCCTAGGGCATCTTGTGACTCTTCCCAGGCATCAAAAATACTTTCAATGAACTGAATTCCGGCATCTGTTGTTGAACGACCGCGAGTGAATCCAAACTGTTTGTTATGCATTAGCTTATTTGATTCAAAATGATGTAATAGCTGTGATAAGATTAATTTCTCAAAAATTTTACTAAAAGTTGGTAGTATTGATATAGGTCTGAAATTGGTGGGGTCTTGAGTACTACCTGCTTTGAAGAGGGGAATTATCTTACTTTGTTTCATTAAATCAGGAAATTCACCGCAGTCTATACAATTGTTGAAAATGACCGCTAGGTCAGGTGCAATTAATTCGATCAGGGATTTAACGACGTGAACAGAGAGTCCCCAAAGATCATTCGTTTTCTTAACATTTATCAATTTAAATGCCTTTACGACATCTGAACTTGTGACGTGCTTAAAATTCAAGTATTAAGCACACTCTGAGACATTATCTTTTAATATTGCAACAGCAGACAAAGGTGACGAATTTAAATACTTAGTCGTGGAAGCCGGTGCATTAGTAAAAAACGATTCAAATTCAGTTGCAACTTCTAAGCTAGAACTCGTAAGCTGTCCATTGATTTTTAGTTCGTAATCGTGACTCGCTTTTTTACTACGACCGGCCTCCTCATTAATTATTTTCCAAGTCGTTTTTATAACATCGGAACTATTCTTAATTTTACTACTCAGAAAATTACGTTTAGCTGTATGACAGTCTAATTTAAATTATTTGGAGAACTGTTTGACTTGTTCTTTAAATTCGTCACTCATGTTGAACCGTCGTTCCTCATACAATGCATACAATGCTTGCCTGCGTTTATGCAACTCTGCAGTAGCCCACGTACTAAAGTCGTTTGAACCACTAACCACAACCGATTTTGAAGTGAATATCGCGCTGTACTGTTTCATAAAGGTTTCAAAGAATAAGTTATACATTATATTAGGAGACTGTTCAGCAGCCAAAAACGGTAGTTCCTGGGCTAAAGAGTATCTCATTCTTTCTAACCGGTCAGCAGTTATGGGCACAAACGAAATTTTCTTTTTAATGACAGGTTCTCTAATAGAATCAAATTGAAATAATTGATCTGAATGATCTGAATCCAATTCACTGATAACACTTTTACTGATTGGAATAACATCAGTAAAAATGTTGTCAATGCATGTAGCACTAGTAGCAGTCACTCTTGTTGGCTCCATAAATAAATGGCTAAGCCTAAATGATGAGAAAAGATTTATCAATCTAACGCGGAGAGTAGTTCTTTCTAACAGATTAACATTAAAGTCACCACATATAATTAATCGTTTCGTACTGTGTGATGAAATAGTTAGGACGGATTCCATTATTTTCTCGAACATTTCAAAGTCGCTCAAGGGTGGCCTATAGACACATATAACGATGAACTGTTCTAATTCCACAGCTGCAAGTCTATAGTTCGTTCAACAGATAAGGAAACAACGTTCCTTGAATTTCATATGATTGTTTAGTATGATTAATTCCGCGACGGCGTATCCGAGGGACAGTTCGCTCAGGTACCAACATCACCATCAGCTCGAGGAACACCGTGGTTGACCACCCGCGCATGTACCAGAGCCGGAACCAGAACCAGCTGCCCGCCAAGATATACGTGTTCCGCGACGGCGTCTCCGAGGGATGGTTCGCTCAGGTACCAACATCACCATCAGCTCGAGGAACACCGTGGTTGACCACCCGCGCATGTACCAGAGCCGGAACCAGAACCAGCTGCCCGCCAAGATATACGTGTTCCGCGACGGCGTCTCCGAGGGACAGTTCGCTCAGGTACCAACATCACCATCAGCTCGAGGAACACCGTGGTTGACCACCCGCGCATGTAACAGAGCCAGAACCAGAACCAGCTGCCCGCCAAGATATACGTGTTCCGCGACGGCGCCTCCGAGGGACAGTTCGCTCAGGTACCAACATCACCATCAGCTCGAGGAACACCGTGGTTGACCACCCGCGCATGTAACAGAGCCAGAACCAGAACCAGCTGCCCGCCAAGATATACGTGTTCCGCGACGGCGTCTCCGAGGGACAGTTCGCTCAGGTACCAACATCATCACCAGCTCTAGGAACACCGTGGTTGACCACCCGCGCATGTAACAAAACCAGCTGCCCGCCAAGATATACGTGTTCCGCGACGGCGCCTCCGAGGGACAGTTCGCTCAGGTACCATCATCATCATCAGCTCTAGGAACGCCGTGGTTGACCACCCGCGCATGTAACAGAGCCAGAACCAGAACCAGCTGCCCGCCAAGATATACGTGTTCCGCGACGGTGTCTCCGAGGGACAGTTCGCTCAGGTACCAACATCATCACCAGCTCTAGGAACACCGTCAATCAATCAAGCATTCTTCTCACGCACCCATTCTGGGGCGTGGGGAGTCAGGGTCAGATCATCGGATCTCTTCCTGAAGAAGCGCCTCTGTCCACTCCTATGGACAGGTCATCGGGGGGCCCTCGCGGGCGGTGGAGATGTTCTGGAACACCGTGGTTGACCACCCGCGCATTTAACAGAACCAGCTGCCCGCCAAGATATACGTGTTCCGCGACGGCGCCTCCGAGGGACAGTTCGCTCAGGTACCATCATCATCATCAGCTCTAGGAACGCCGTGGTTGACCACCCGCGCATGTAACAGAGCCAGAACCAGAACCAGCTGCCCGCCAAGATATACGTGTTCCGCGACGGCGTCTCCGAGGGACAGTTCGCTCAGGTACCAACATCATCACCAGCTCTAGGAACACCGTGGTTGACCACCCGCGCATGTAACAGAACCAGCTGCCCGCCAAGATATACGTGTTCCGCGACGGCGCCTCCGAGGGACAGTTCGCTCAGGTACCATCATCATCATCAGCTCTAGGAACGCCGTGGTTGACCACCCGCGCATGTAACAGAACCAGCTGCCCGCCAAGATATACGTGTTCCGTGACGGCGCCTCCGAGGGACAGTTCGCTCAGGTACCATCATCATCATCAGCTCTAGGAACGCCGTGGTTGACCACCCGCGCATGTAACAGAGCCAGAACCAGAACCAGCTGCCCGCCAAGATATACGTGTTCCGCGACGGCGTCTCCGAGGGACAGTTCGCTCAGGTACCAACATCATCACCAGCTCTAGGAACACCGTGGTTGACCACCCGCGCATGTAACAGAACCAGCTGCCCGCCAAGATATACGTGTTCCGCGACGGCGTCTCCGAGGGACAGTTCGCTCCGGTACCAACATCATCACCATCTCGAGGAACACCGTGGTTGACCACCCGCGCATGTAACAGAGCCAGAACCAGAACCAGAACCAGCTGCCCGCCAAGATATACGTGTTCCGCGACGGCGCCTCCGAGGGACAGTTCGCTCAGGTACCAACATCACCATCAGCTCGAGGAACACCGTGGTTGACCACCCGCGCATGTAACAGAGCCAGAACCAGAACCAGCTGCCCGCCAAGATATACGTGTTCCGCGACGGCGTCTCCGAGGGACCGTTCGCTCAGGTACCATCATCATCATCAGCTCTAGGAACGCCGTGGTTGACCACCCGCGCATGTAACAGAGCCAGAACCAGAACCAGCTGCCCGCCAAGATATACGTGTTCCGCGACGGCGTCTCCGAGGGACAGTTCGCTCAGGTACCAACATCATCACCAGCTCTAGGAACACCGTGGTTGACCACCCGCGCATGTTACAGAACCAGCTGCCCGCCAAGATATACGTGTTCCGCGACGGCGCCTCCGAGGGACAGTTCGCTCAGGTACCAACATCACCACCAGCTCTAGGAACGCCGTGGTTGACCACCCGCGCATGTAACAGAACCAGCTGCCCGCCAAGATATACGTGTTCCGCGACGGCGCCTCCGAGGGACAGTTCGCTCAGGTACCATCATCATCATCAGCTCGAGGAACACCGTGGTTGACCACCCGCGCATGTAACAGAGCCAGAACCAGAACCAGCTGCCCGCCAAGATATACGTGTTCCGCGACGGCGTCTCCGAGGGACAGTTCGCTCAGGTACCAACATCACCATCAGCTCGAGGAACACCGTGGTTGACCACCCGCGCATGTAACAGAGCCAGAACCAGAACCAGCTGCCCGCCAAGATATACGTGTTCCGCGACGGCGTCTCCGAGGGACCGTTCGCTCAGGTACCATCATCATCATCAGCTCTAGGAACACCATGGTTGACCACCCGCGCATGTACCAGAGCCGGAACCAGAACCAGCTGCCCGCCAAGATATACGTGTTCCGCGACGGCGTCTCCGAGGGACAGTTCGCTCAGGTACCAACATCATCATCAGCTCTAGGAACACCGTGGTTGACCACCCGCGCATGTAACAGAGCCAGAACCAGAACCAGCTGCCCGCCAAGATATACGTGTTCCGCGAGGGCGTCTCCGAGGGACAGTTCGCTCAGGTACCAACATCATCACCAGCTCTAGGAACACCGTGGTTGACCACCCGCGCATGTAACAGAACCAGCTGCCCGCCAAGATATACGTGTTCCGCGACGGCGTCTCCGAGGGACAGTTCGCTCAGGTACCAACATCATCACCAGCTCGAGGAACACCGTGGTTGACCACCCGCGCATGTAACAGAGCCAGAACCAGAACCAGCTGCCCGCCAAGATATACGTGTTCCGCGACGGCGTCTCCGAGGGACAGTTCGCTCAGGTACCAACATCATCACCAGCTCTAGGAACACCGTGGTTGACCACCCGCGCATGTAACAGAACCAGCTGCCCGCCAAGATATACGTGTTCCGCGACGGCGTCTCCGAGGGACAGTTCGCTCAGGTACCAACATCACCATCAGCTCGAGGAACACCGTGGTTGACCACCCGCGCATGTACCAGAGCCGGAACCAGAACCAGCTGCCCGCCAAGATATACGTGTTCCGCGACGGCGTCTCCGAGGGACGGTTCGCTCAGGTACCAACATCACCATCAGCTCAAGGAACACCGTGGTTGACCACCCGCGCATGTACCAGAGCCGGAACCAGAACCAGCTGCCCGCCAAGATATACGTGTTCCGCGACGGCGTCTCCGAGGGACAGTTCGCTCAGGTACCAACATCACCATCAGCTCGAGGAACACCGTGGTTGACCACCCGCGCATGTAACAGAGCCAGAACCAGAACCAGCTGCCCGCCAAGATATACGTGTTCCGCGACGGCGCCTCCGAGGGACAGTTCGCTCAGGTACCAACATCATTATCAGCTCGGGGAACACCGTGGTTGACCACCCGCGCATGTAACAGAGCCAGAACCAGAACCAGCTGCCCGCCAAGATATACGTGTTCCGCGACGGCGTCTCCGAGGGACAGTTCGCTCAGGTACCATCATCATCATCAGCTCTAGGAACACCGTGGTTGACCACCCGCGCATGTAACAGAGCCAGAACCAGAACCAGCTGCCCGCCAAGATATACGTGTTCCGCGACGGCGTCTCCGAGGGACAGTTCGCTCAGGTACCAACATCATCACCAGCTCTAGGAACACCGTGGTTGACCACCCGCGCATGTAACAGAACCAGCTGCCCGCCAAGATATACGTGTTCCGCGACGGCGCCTCCGAGGGACAGTTCGCTCAGGTACCATCATCATCATCAGCTCTAGGAACGCCGTGGTTGACCACCCGCGCATGTGACAGAGCCAGAACCAGAACCAGCTGCCCGCCAAGATATACGTGTTCCGCGACGGCGTCTCCGAGGGACAGTTCGCTCAGGTACCATCATCATCATCAGCTCTAGGAACGCCGTGGTTGACCACCCGCGCATGTAACAGAGCCAGAACCAGAACCAGCTGCCCGCCAAGATATACGTGTTCCGCGACGGCGTCTCCGAGGGACAGTTCGCTCAGGTACCAACATCATCACCAGCTCTAGGAACACCGTGGTTGACCACCCGCGCATGTAACAGAACCAGCTGCCCGCCAAGATATACGTGTTCCGCGACGGCGCCTCCGAGGGACAGTTCGCTCAGGTACCAACATCATCACCAGCTCTAGGAACACCGTGGTTGACCACCCGCGCATGTAACAGAACCAGCTGCCCGCCAAGATATACGTGTTCCGTGACGGCGCCTCCGAGGGACAGTTCGCTCAGGTACCATCATCATCATCAGCTCTAGGAACGCCGTGGTTGACCACCCGCGCATGTAACAGAGCCAGAACCAGAACCAGCTGCCCGCCAAGATATACGTGTTCCGCGACGGCGTCTCCGAGGGACAGTTCGCTCAGGTACCAACATCATCACCAGCTCTAGGAACACCGTGGTTGACCACCCGCGCATGTCCCAGAGCCGGAACCAGAACCAGCTGCCCGCCAAGATATACGTGTTCCGCGACGGCGTCTCCGAGGGACGGTTCGCTCAGGTACCAACATCACCATCAGCTCAAGGAACACCGTGGTTGACCACCCGCGCATGTACCAGAGCCGGAACCAGAACCAGCTGCCCGCCAAGATATACGTGTTCCGCGACGGCGTCTCCGAGGGACAGTTCGCTCAGGTACCAACATCACCATCAGCTCGAGGAACACCGTGGTTGACCACCCGCGCATGTAACAGAGCCAGAACCAGAACCAGCTGCCCGCCAAGATATACGTGTTCCGCGACGGCGCCTCCGAGGGACAGTTCGCTCAGGTACCAACATCATTATCAGCTCGGGGAACACCGTGGTTGACCACCCGCGCATGTAACAGAGCCAGAACCAGAACCGGCTGCCCGCCAAGATATACGTGTTCCGCGACGGCGTCTCCGAGGGACAGTTCGCTCAGGTACCATCATCATCATCAGCTCTAGGGACACCGTGGTTGACCACCCGCGCATGTAACAGAGCCAGAACCAGAACCAGCTGCCCGCCAAGATATACGTGTTCCGCGACGGCGTCTCCGAGGGACAGTTCGCTCAGGTACCAACATCATCACCAGCTCTAGGAACACCGTGGTTGACCACCCGCGCATGTAACAGAACCAGCTGCCCGCCAAGATATACGTGTTCCGTGACGGCGCCTCCGAGGGACAGTTCGCTCAGGTACCATCATCATCATCAGCTCTAGGAACGCCGTGGTTGACCACCCCCGCATGTAACAGAGCCAGAACCAGAACCAGCTGCCCGCCAAGATATACGTGTTCCGCGACGGCGTCTCCGAGGGACAGTTCGCTCAGGTACCAACATCATCACCAGCTCTAGGAACACCGTGGTTGACCACCCGCGCATGTAACAGAACCAGCTGCCCGCCAAGATATACGTGTTCCGCGACGGCGCCTCCGAGGGACAGTTCGCTCAGGTACCATCATCATCATCAGCTCTAGGAACGCCGTGGTTGACCACCCGCGCATGTAACAGAGCCAGAACCAGAACCAGCTGCCCGCCAAGATATACGTGTTCCGCGACGGCGTCTCCGAGGGACCGTTCGCTCAGGTACCATCATCATCATCAGCTCTAGGAACACCGTGGTTGACCACCCGCGCATATACCAGAGCCGGAACCAGAACCAGCTGCCCGCCAAGATATACGTGTTCCGCGACGGCGTCTCCGAGGGACAGTTCGCTCAGGTACCAACATCACCATCAGCTCGAGGAACACCGTGGTTGACCACCCGCGCATGTACCAGAGCCAGCAGCCCACCAAGATAAATGTATGTAGTGCGGCCTGTCGTGGAACCCACTGTTGACTAGGCTTCTTATTTATGTACAGGCCACTCGACATCACCATTACAACCCACGGGTGTCATATCCCTTTTGGGGAGGCCAGAGATAAAGGTAACATAAATAATTATCTCATAGCCACGTTTAGTAAAATATAAGGAGATATAAATTGACAAGTTTCAAGACTGACATAATCTAAATCCCTGAATGCCACGAAGTGCACGGGAAGCGATATATCGTATCTATTCCTTCATGTGCAAAAGAAGGGTTCCAAGAGTTTTCCTTGAGATGAGCATCAGCGGTTATTATTAAAACTAGCTCAGTAGCTTGTATGTTAAGCTGTTTGTTTGTACTCAGGTGATGAACAGCGAGCTGCAAGCTGTATACGACGCGTACAAGCGCGTCAGCGGGGGCAAATCTGTGGAGGTTATGTTCCTGCTTGTGCAGAAACGGCATCACACGAGGTACCAAAAAAAAGCAAAGAAGACTCGTAAATAATACGGCGTCCCATTTCATTAGGAATTCTAAATGTAATACGTTGATATGAAATTTATAGTGAAGATAGAAAGGTATATATGTGCAAGATATTTATCTTAGAGGGACCTGAATAACCATTATGACAAGGAGAATAAATAATAATAAATTTCGATATCCTGGTTGAAATTCTAAAGTCGCTTAAAGTCTCCTAGCACTCGGCTCTTTGGTTTGACTCCTACCTGAGAGACCTCCAGCAGCGCTTCTGATCTTCTCAGACTTAATCTGAGAAGATCTCCACGGACTGGTGTGAGCTCTTCGCGGGTGTTCCGCAAGGTGGTATCCTTTCTCCTCCTGTTCTCAGTATTCATAAACTCCATCTGACGTTCTTACTTCTTCTTATCATCTCTACGCAGATGACCTCCAAATATATCGGCACTTCTCTCCGTGTGATGTAAAACTGACTAGTGGCGTTGAATGCTGACCTCGACAACATCAGGAAATGGGCTATTTCATATGGGCTGCTAGTCAAACCGGGAAAATCTCAAGGCATGATTATGGGTACACGGCACTCGATTAACTTATTACAGAATTCGGCCGTCGATCCTGTATTGTATGATGGTACCATAATCACTTACAGTGAGAAAGCTAAGTATCTTGGGGTTATATTTGACAACTTGCTGTCGTGGTCGCCCCATGTCTATGAGGTCAGCAGAAGTGTCTATGCGCCATTTCACTTCTTCTGAAGATTGCAGTACTTCCTGCCACGGCAGACTAAAATCACCCTTGATCAGTCCCTTCTACTACCTTCAATAGACTATGATGCGGATGTTTGTTGGCTCAGAACAACTGAACAAACTCGAAATCTCGGGATTCGGTTTATCTACGGGTTGCGCAAGTATGACTACCAGTATCGCAAGGAGCTGGGGTGGCTCCCGATCCGTCTTCGCCGTGACATGCACATTCTATCCTATCTGTTCAATATTTTGCGTAATCCCCGATACCCCACATATCTTTGAGAACGTTTTGACTTTCTTTTTCCCAGGGATAGCAATCGGAGATCCCACACGGTGTCTCTCCTTTCAACTCCTCGGCATAACACTGCCGCTTAGGTTAAGAGCAATCCGACTGTGGAACGCACTTCCCTGCGCTATTAGGGAAAGTCCCTCAATTTTCACTTTTAAGAAAAGAATGAAAGTGCATTTCCTTTCTCTTCCGTAAAAGGTACTATATCTATGTGGGTATATGTATGATTTAGTATAGTTTATATATGTGCATGCTATATATTGTAAAATGAAGTAGTTGAAGTATTTATTTTTATTTAATTTGAAAGTAATTTTCGTATGTATAGAGTTTTATTGCGAGCTAGGACTTTTCTGTATCATTAACTCTCCTGTCTTGCCTAGGTTTGCTGCAAGAAATCTCTTTGTAGAGAGAAGCTCGCCTTTGCTTATAACATTTCTTTTAACTGTCTGTGACTTTGTATTATCTGTGCAATAAAGAATATGAATATGGAATAAATAAATAACAGGCCAAAATTGTCAGTCAAAAATCACTTGCCTGTAATGCGTCTGTCAGACTGAGGAACCTAATTACCAGGTCTAATTGACCTGGACCTATTTAGAAACGCGTGTTTTATTTCCTTACAGGCTATTCCTGGAAAACAGCCACTATAATGTTGAACCCGGAACCGTGGTGGACAAGGAGATAGTACATCCCAAAGAGTTGGACTTTTATTTGGTAAGAGCGCCTATAAGGCTGCACTACTTTCTAAATGCAGCTTCCTGCACCAACTGTTGAGGATAGGCCTCTTCATTACGCCATTTATTACGGTCTTGGGCCAACCAGACCTGATCTACTGTTGCCCAGCAATTTAGCAGAGTTGAGGCATTTCATATGCAGACTCCTCGATGTGTGTGATACAGTGGCGTAGCAGACGAGGCGTTGCCGCGTAATCGAGAGGTCCTGGGTACGACATCCGGCCACGAAGGAAAAAAAAAACTCGGCTCTTGAATTTTTTTCTTAACGCTGCTTGTGGTTTCAACTACATATGGTATACTCGTAGTAGTGTGGCGCCTGTTTATTCAGGGTGTAACACAAAGGATTGATGTCATGGTAAAAATTGTTCAGAATGATGCTTCTAACAGCACCCTGAAATATGACAACAGCTTTCTGTTGCACCCTGTAAAGGTGCATTGCTTTTGATTGTATTAAATGTTCATTAATGAATGACAAACGCTTAACACAGGTCTCGCACGCCGCCATCAAAGGCACGGCGCGCCCGACCCGCTACCATGCGGTCTGCAACGACGGTAAGCTGCCGCATGACGAAGTGGAACAGCTGACGTACTATCTCTGCCATCTGTACAGCAGATGCGCACGCTCTGTTTCATACCCCACGCCGACTTACTACGCGCACCTGGCCTGTCTGCGCGCGAGGACGCTCACCTTGTTAGTATAACCACAGATACGATAATATTATACAAACACAAATAGACTAATAATCTTTATTTAGTTCCAGGCCTATATCGCTTGGTGCAACACTATTGCAATATTGTAAAAACCACGAGATGGCGCCAGGAGATTAAATTTCAAGAGAACTGCAACCGATCTGTCTGACTCTTTTATTTACATTAAATAGATTATAAAGATTTACTTAAAACCAAGCTATTTGCTACTCTGAAACATTTATATTTTTACATTGTAAGATAAGCGGCCTATAGCCATCTAGAAGTATGTTAACTGAAGCCAAATTAACTTACAATCGTTACTCCCAGTGCCATCTCTGGATTACGAATTTTTACTTATTCTTTTCTGTATGAAATGAGCATCCTGTGGTATATATCATAAATAACCATAGCATGCTTGAAGAGAGAGTGTAAGAGATCGATAGATTCGCCCATCCCCCCACGAGGTGGAAAACCACACGGAGAGTGACAGTGACCGGTTACTGCGAGGCGTACTGTCCATGTCGGGATTGATGGCCAGAGGGGATAGAGTGACGTCGCGGAGAGAGTGACGTCCCGCACACCTGTATATCGATTTCGATTTTGCTAACGTTAAAGCTTGAACTTGTTCTTGTTGATTTAAATTGGCATCGGCTGCCTTTTGGTCTATTATTGTATTTTACCTTTATGGCATTCTCAAACAGGAGATCTAGCTAGAAAAGTACTGGGATATCTACACAATTTTTCAGTACTTAGCTAGCTAGTGCTCCTGGAAAATTGTATTAATTGAATGGAAAACATAATATAGGAAACATGTCTTGAAAATAGAAAATGAATACCCAGCATCAAATGATATAGGAATATATAAAGCGATCGAAGATTATATCACTGAAGAAGGAGTAACCAGTGTTGAACAAAGATTCTCTTAGTGTTTCTTGCGATAGTGTATGTATATTTGATTTTGATTGTGATGAATAAAAATATTCGTTTAAAAAAAGGTGATAATACAACCTTCATTATTTCGTGTACCTTTTTAGTAACTATCGTCATCGACTACCTCACAAATTTTGGCCATAAAACTTGACATGGACAGTACAGGCAATGTGATCGTTTGTACATGCACATTGTCAATCCTTTTCACCATGCGGGGAGGCAGATGCCCACTTGTTTCCTGCTCTTACACAACATACTGACTTGTTCCATAAGTTTACGCAACGCAAACTGATGTGTTCCATACTCTTACACAACACACAAATGACTTGTCGCATACTCTTACACAACACACACCGACCTTTTCCATACTCTAACACAACACACACTGACCTGTTCCACACTCTTAAAAAACTTACAATGGCCTGCTTTATACTTTTAAACAACACAAACTAACCTGTTACGTTCTCTTACACAACTTACACTGGCCAGTTTCCTACTCTTACACAGCACACACTGGCATGCTCCATACTCTTACAAAACACACGCTTACCTGTTCCATACTCTTACACAACACATACTGACCTTTTCCATACACTTAAACAACTCAAATTTATCTGTTCCATAGTCTTCGTCAACTAACACTGACCTGTTCCATACTCTTACAAAACACATACTGACCTGTTCCATACTCTTACACAAAACCCACTGACATGTTCCATACTCTTATATAAAACCCACTGACATGTTCCATTCTCTTATACAAATCTCATCTTGACCTGTGCCATACTCTTCGTCAACTAACACAGACCTGTTACATACTCTTACACAATACATACTGACCTGTTCCATATTCTCATACAACTCACATTGACCTGTTCCATACTCTTCGTCAACTAACACTGACCTGTTCCATACTCTTACACAACACGCACTGACCTGTTCCATACTCTTATACAACTCACATTGACCTGTTCCATACTCTTCGTCAACTAACACAGACCTGTTCCATACTCTTACACAATACATACTGACCTGTTCCATACTCTCATACAACTCACATTGACCTGTTCCATTCTCTTATACAACACGCACTGACCTGTTCCATACTCTTATACAACTCACATTGACCTGTTCCATACTCTTCGCCAAATAACACTGACCTGTTCCATACTCTTACTCAACACATACTGACCTGTTCCATACTCTCACACAACACCCACTGACATGTACCATACTCTTACACGACACACACCGATCTGTTCCATACTCTTACATAAACTCACACTGCCCTGTTTCCTACCCTTACACAACATACACTGACCTATTCCATACCGTAACACATCACACACATAACTGTAGCATGCCCTTACACAACACAAACCGACCTGTTCCATACTTTTACATAAACTCACACTGGCCTGTTCCATACTATAAGACAACACACTGATTTTCTTCCTACTCTTCCGCAACACACTGACCTGTCCCATACTCTTACACATCACACTGACCTTTTCCATACTCATACATACACAACACTCAATGATTTGCTTCCTACTCTTCCGCAACACACTGACCTGTCCCATACTCTTACACATCACACTGACCTTTTCCATACTCATACACATAACACTGGCCTCTTCCATCTCATACATACACAACACACACTGATTTGCTTCTTACTCTTACGCAACTCACTGACCTGTTCCAAACTCTTACACAACACACAATGACCTGTTCCATACTCCTACACAACACACTGACTTGTTTTCTTCTCTTACACAACACACACTGACCTGCCCCATGCTCTTACACAACACACTGACTTGTTTCCTTTTCTTATACAACACACACACTGGATCATACTCTAGTGGCAGCAGTGACTACTTTCTTAGCGTCTGTCTAAAAAGTGCGCCAAAATGTTTCAACAAACAACTAACGAAAAATATTGGGTACAATCCTTTTATTTTTTTGTAAGAAAAAAAAGAAAGTATTATAGTTATTATTTAATTTATTTTATTTATTATTTTATATATTGTACACATAGGTCTACCCCTGCTCAACCATCAACTTTTCCCTTGTTTGCCTGGTTTGCTGGAAGAGATCTCTTATTAGAGATAAGCTCGCCTTTGTACACTTTTTTTATGTAACTCTTGTTTTTTGTATGATTTGTGTGCAATAAAGAAATTATGAATTATGAAAGTACGTTCGTGAACCGCTTTCCAAATTTGGCTTGCAATTTAAAATAAACTTGGAACATGAAATTGCTTAGTTTCGTGTTGATAAACGATCTGGAAATGCATTTTTCTAATTAAGTGAATAAATTTCAGCACCACAAGAATCTTAAATATCACCACCCAGTTTCATACCTCGATTTGTTTACTATGATGCAGAATAATTGTGTTTTAGCGTGTCTCTGTATTGTGTTACCAGCGTGCAAAATAAAAGGGACAACGCATAAAAACATTTTTTTTGTCAAACCGGTTGTCAATCTGCTTTATACAATCTTTATTTACTGTTTAACTATTACTGTGTTACAATTATAACGCTGTTTTTTTTAGTAAGACTGTTAACATAGTAGCTATTGAACAATAACAACTAAATATAGGGTTGACAACATGAACCTTTATTTTACTTCAAAAAATTTAATTAAATATTACCAAAAATCAATACTTTATAATTGCCATGACAAAATACATGTATAAAATCTCTCATTACTTTGTATCTCTCTTTCTTTCTTCATTTATTTATTTATTTATTCAACTTTTATTTCATCAATTACAAACAATTTTTATATATGTTGACGCCCTTTCTCCATCCATCTTTTTCCATCCATCCATCCATTTCTTCCATCTCAAAAACATTCTTACATACTTTATTTTAATTTCATTCTCTTTCTCTTAAGACTTAATTTTACTTATTATCAACTTCATATGGGTACTTTTTGGGGTATCCGGATCCCATATGATTTCACATTATAGTGAGTGGACTTTTATAGATACTTTGATTATTTATTTATTTAAATACGTCTTTATGGTACTTTCATTATAACAATACTTAAATACATATACTACTAGTATATACTACTAGTACCTGGCTCCAGGCCTACCTGTCTGAGCCTGCTCGTGAACTTAGGTCATCGATATCCCACGTTCTGATGTATATTGGGATATTTTGACGAATCGTAAATGTCGGATCCCGTGTGTTATGAGAACTTCACGTACACAACACGCACGGACTTGTTCCAAACTCTTACTCAACACACTCTGACTTGCTCCATTGTCTTATACAACACACACTGACTTGTTCCATACTCTTACACAACACACGCTCACTCGCACACAACAGATCCGACCACACGACTGCCATGCAACTTGTTTCTCTATTCCACATCGCTTCTCTATCCGATCGACTTGTGTATATATGTAATGCTTTACTGCCATTATTGACATAACTATTCCGTTTTGTTACAGCAACGAACAACGTTGTTATAACAATACTTAATACATATACTACTAGTATATGTATTAAGTATTGTTACAATAATAACAAGCAGTGTTATAACAATACTTAAATACATATACTACTAGTATATACTACTAGTACCTGGCTCCAGGCCTACCTGTCTGAGCCTGCTCGTGAACTTAGGACATCGATATCCCACGTTCTGATGTATATTGGGATATTTTGACGAATCGTAAATGTCGGATCCCGTGTGTTATGAGAACTTCACGTACACAACACGCACGGACTTGTTCCAAACTCTTACTCAACACACTCTGACTTGCTCCATTGTCTTATACAACACACACTGACTTGTTCCATACTCTTACACAACACACGCTCACTCGCACACAACAGATCCGACCACACGACTGCCATGCAACTTGTTTCTCTATTCCACATCGATTCTCTATCCGATCGACTTGTGTATATATGTAATGCTTTACTGCCATTATTGACATAACTATTCCGTTTTGTTACAGCAACGAAAAGTTTGACAACGTGCACTTGGAGAGGCATCCAAAAAGATTCCGTATTCTGCCGAGCGTGCAGAAGGCTAGCCCTATGTTCTTTGTATAAGTATAATAGTAGTTTATGTGACTGCTGCATAATGGAGGGCATTAATACTCGAGAGTGGGTTTATGAAACGAGCCGAAGGCGAGTTTCATAATAATATCACTCGAGAGATTTAATGCCTAATTATGTACAGTTACATACACTAGTTTATCTACACACATATCATAAGCTCTCTTTGATGTGTTCAGGAACCGCATGTTTGACCGGCATTGTGGCTCTGCAGTTGTTTAGCTTGTTCTGTAGCACCAACTTCACGCAGGCGGGCGTCGGCGTTCGAAATTTGAATGTCAGTACCAAATTCACAGACAAACTAGGGGCGGCATGCAGGCGGGCGTCGGCGTTTGAAATTTGAATGTCATAATATGTAGAAAAATTACACATTATGGTCATAATGTGTAATTTTTCAGATAAGAAATGAGTTTTTACCAAGTAGTTTAACATTATGCTGATCGTAACGTGCGGTTTTTGTACGCAGTAAAGAGGGTTTATGATACGTGTGTAGATAAACATTATAATATACATTTTATACAGGGTGACCTTTAATTAGCTGACCATATGTATGTATGTATGTGACCTGATGGGCACTATCGTTCACCAAAATATGGTCAGCTAATTAAATATCACTGTTTATTAACCTTGGGTGAATCTGATTTTACAACTGATATATTCAAATACATATTGAAAGTGAGGCACTTCAAGGAAGGACGTCGCATTACCTATGCCTCGCTCCCCGCTCCCTGCTTAGACTATGGTGTATTGTATTGAATATGTCGTTCTAAAGACAAGCTCAGGAGTTCTTACTGCTTAGGGGATTATGGTCGAGGACTGAATGTAAATTCACTAATATTATTTGGTTTGTAAGATATTATAACGCCAAGTTGCATTCGCTGTCTTATTCGATGCCATCATCATTCAAACCATAAGAAGGGAGATATATCCGAAAAACCGATTTTCGACACTTTTGAGCTTGAGTCAAACGCCGACACGTGATTTATTGTGACTTCTGGGACAACATTAAGGATGCCCACATAAAGGGTTTATTTTTATTAAGAGTTTCCAGCTCATTGTCTCACATTCCGAGGTAAAATTCTACATAGCCTGGGCTATCACGTGACTTTGCGCGGCAAACGTCAATTCGCATACATACATATGCTTAGCGTCGAAGCGAGTGATTAGTTAGCGTATGCAATTTGGCTAGGGGGGTGCGGAAAATATTCAATGAGTATAAAAAAGCTTATTTATTTATTAAAAAAAATGTAAGAATATAATACATGTGGAGTTTCTTGCGCCGTTTCTTCTCCACAGAAGTTGAATACCGAAGCGGTGGTAAGTAGATGTAAAACCTAATAACTACATTTTTTTTCCTTTTTAAGTACTAACTTAATACTTCAGCGATTTATGAACTATTATTATAACTATGCCTATTATTATGAACTATTGCCTAGAAACAAATAAAAAATTTGGGTCTCCCATAGTAACTTGTTATCAGCTGATCGGATCAATGTACAATAAAAATACATTTGTGATGTGATAATGATATTGGCATTCCCCAAAATGTGTTCAGCTAAAGTCACCCTATAACACATCCAAAACAACTTGAAATGATGTCAGGGCACGCTATTGTTATGTTTGACACTGGCTGTGTAGATATTTTTGGTTGTTATAATGTGTAGATCTAATAGTGTCTTGTGCTTGTATGTCTGATGCTGACTGTACATCACATTTATTTTTGTTTCACACAATCATAAATTATTCCAGGAGTATGTATATACCTTTCATTAAAATATATTTCTGATTTCTGTATTAAGATTTGTTTCATTTAACATAGTATAGTATTTATCTATATAAGTATGTGTATCGTTGTCTAGTACCGAAGATACAGGGAATCCTAGTTTGGGGCTAGATCAATGTGTGTAAATAGTGTCCAAGGTATTATTATTATATACCTACTTGCAACTACTGCTCTAACTTAAGCAAGCGAATGATTTGGTACGGCTTTTTATATATTATTCGTTTGCGTTGTGTAATACGGTCCCATCCAGAAGAAGAAGACGTGGCTTATTTAGACTGGCTGAAAATTTAGACAGGACCACGGTTAATGGCATAGTTCTTAGTCATCTGCCGAAAAATATTATACTGCCACTTCGACATTTGACCACATTGGACGAAGGGATACTAGGAGCCGCGGCTTGCGCGACTGACTTTAGTGTGTGATGTATTAGAGTAAATCAAGTAGTGTATTTACCCTGGCGATCCTCCTGTTGTCTCGTTTACTTTTACGTCAACGGAACTTTAATAAAATAATTAATTTTTAGTTCCGTTGTCCCCATTGGCTCTGTCCACGTTTAATGGGGACAACGGTCTGTAATAAAATAATTAAAAAGTGTCCTGTTATTTAATGTAGTTAATTAACATATTCTAGTGAAAAGGTGACAGCGGTACTTTTTTTAAATAATAAAAAACTTCCGTTGGTCTCGTCATCAAAAACTTCAATGTCCTTTTTATATTATTATTTATACGCACATCTGGAGATAAAATTCAACCCTAACGGTGTGATGTCACTCATAATAGTAGTTTATGAAACTGTTGCATAATGAGGGGTATGAAAACTCGAGGGGGTGTTTAAAAGTATCCCACAAGAGTTTTAATACTTTTTCATACACTACTTTATCTACTCTCATACATTAGTGTTGAACCTAATAAATTAAATATCAAAGTTAGTAAGAAATCATTTATTTATAATAATTATTCAAGTTGTTTGTTACAATTATGGAATTGCATTTGTATTGCTGGGCAGGCATTGGCATTAGAGGAGCTCGTACTTGCTGTCGGGGCTATTGGCAAATTTATATTAATTTCGTTCTTTTTGTTTTCTATTGAGTTCAGAATGAAATTTGAAACTAAGATTTTGTTATTCATAGAATCATCTATATAACCTTCTGCCACTGTCGTCGATTTCCATCCACCATGACGCTTTAATGTTGTAATATCTCCGCCGGCGTCAATGTTGTAATATCTCCGCCGGCGTCAATGAGCAGGGTTGCCGATGTTCGTCTAAAACAATGGCCAGTGTACTGGTCTGAGTTCGGAAGTTGTAGATAATCAGCTATAGTTTTACCTAAAGCTCCAAATTTATTGATGCCAACTCTCTGTTGAGTGCATTTACCACGTTGGTAGTTTATAAAGAAGCAGGGAGCTTGACACGGATCGGGCCGTAGTGATATGTATTTTTTACATAACTCATAGTATTTCCCTGTAATACCAAAAGAGCGGTCTATGTTAGTTTTGGTATTGCGAATTTTCACTAATATTGTATTTTTATGAACTTCCACGTCCTGAAACTGCACATTATAGAGTTATTGTTTCCGACAGGCACCCATGATACCGAAAATAAGTGCAATCTGAAACAAATTAAATTAAATTAAAACCCAAGAACGAGAAACCCCAATTACATTTCACTTTTACTAAAATCCTTCTAAAATCTAATTAACATATGTACCTTCGATAAAAGATGTTCATGTCCGGGAGCTTCGTTTAAGAATTTACGTAATTGTTCGGCAGAAAACGTCTTCGCTTTCTTCGATTTAAATCCTTGTGATTTTCTTTTCAAAAACGCGATTAGTTTTGAGTATTTGGATATATCGACTTCGTGGTTTATGCTTATTGTACTCTTTAGCATGGAGTATTTCGTCCACAATGACGAACACTTGTATTTGTCAGATAATTCCTGAAAATAGGCCATCACCACGTTTTCCGAAAACGAAGCAGCTTTTTTCTGCGTTTTCCAATCGATAAACTCCTCGTAGCATCTATCATATACTTTTCTTGACATAGCTGGCAATAGGTTGTTAGTCATATCTTTCGCCGCGCTTAAAATATCGGGCGGAGTCGCATTATCGGGTAAGTACTTGTATAAGACACATTGAATTTGGGGGAGGGGGGGAGGGGAGGTCCCCCTACCTACCCCCCCTTTTAGGAAACCACTAGTTTTTATGTTATGGAGGTCCAAAGATTGAAGAAAATGCCTACATTTTTTGGATTTCGGGGGAGTTGGAGGAGGAGAGGGGTTGCCAAGAGTAGGGGGTCGCCTCGCTCCGCTCCTCTTCGCTCCGGCTCCCGGGTCTGCTGTAACGTGTGAACCTAACAAACCTATCTTTAGTTTTTAAACAGGAAGTGACCTAAAGCAACCAATTTGGTTCTGATAAACTCCATAAAGTAGTTAGTAAGTAAACAAAGCCAAAGTCGTCCAGAGAATCACGGATAAAACGAGAGCGCAACAGAACATTCACGAAACACGGAAGGAATCGGAATGAAATGAGCAAGTAGGAGGTCGCCTCGCTCCGCTCCGCTTCGCTCCGGCTCCCGGGTCTGCTGTAACGTGTGAACCTAACAAACCTATCTTTAGTTTTTAAACACGAAGTGACCTAAAGCAACCAATTTGGTTCTGATAAACTCCATAAAGTAGTTAGTATAGTAATATAGTAAGTAAACAAAGCCAAAGTCATCCAGAGAATCACGGATAAAACGAGAGCGCAACAGAACATTCACGAAACACGGAAGGAATCGGAATGAAATGAGCAAGTCATTATGTCAGAAAATACAAAATTGCTGACGCAAATTTCTACCATTACAGCAAAATCTTGTAATTTGTACTAAAATCATGTACCAATATCCAACGTTGGAGCTTTTGGGTTTGACATTTGTCGTTCCGAGATTGGCCAAGTTGTATCGCGTAAACATTAAAATGATGTTTCCTAAATCAGAAAATGGTATCAGAGGATAGCTAAGGACCCCCCCTAACCACCTAAGTACTCCAATCTTCAAATTTCAATGTGTCTTATATAAGACCCAACCCGCATTCTCTTCAAAATCACTACTTTCTGACATTTTTATGCGAATGTAACAAGTATTTCAACAATTTCAGTGCTTATTTGACTGTAACAAAACTTATCAATTGGCGCCAAACCAACCGTATAAATAACAGCGCATGCGCGCGCTGCGCCGCCGCCGCCGCGCCGCGCCGTCGCCCGCCAACAGACTATCAAACTCTTTGGCTGTACGGTTTCAAGACCCTTGCCTTTCCCAAAAAGAAAAAGAACTGTATCGTTATCGTAAAAAACTTATTTTATACAATTATCTTTGTATGAGGAGCTATATTATATATTTTTTTTTAATTTGGTTACGGTATTGCGTTTATAAAGTATATCAATATGAATTCGTTTTGACGTTTATAATTCGAATTTTATGACATGAGAGTAGATAAAAGTATTATTAGTATCATCGGGGGTCTTCTCACGCACTCCTCTAGGGCGTGGGGAGTCAGGGTCAGATCAACGTATCTCTTCCTGAAGAATCGCCTCTTTCCACTCCTCTGGACAGGTCATCGGGAGGACCTCACGGGCGATGGTCTTCTCGCTGGATGAAGTATTCTATTAGGTGATCGCCACTAAGCAACCAGGTCGCATGGCAGGCGGTGGCAGTCGGGTGGGCGCGCGTGGTACGGCGCCAGTTCGCGGTTGTGCGGGTGTTGTGACGCATCTGCATGTCGAACATGCCCTTCGCCAGGCTCTAGACAAACTGGTCCACTGGTTCCCATCTTAGGTCCCTCTGGAACGTGGCGTTCCTCATATAGCGGGGGGCGCCGACGATGGTACGCAGCGATAGGTTCTCTTAGGCTCAGAGTCTCCGTTTGTTCATCTCCGAGCACAGAGCATACCATTTTTTGTATAGGGCTTACAAATAATTCGAAAATATATACCAGTCTTTTTAAAGCAGGAAAAAGTAATATAAATCGGTCGCATTGTCAGGCAAGCTTTATGCTTGAAAACAATACAACCATGCGGGACATTATTGCAAAATAAATACTTAATCCGTCTTATTAATAAAAATACTCTATTCTGTTGTTAATCCTTCCTTACTCTCAGAGTAGTTACTCTCAGGTTAAACTCGGAGTAAGTCTGGTGTAAAGTTGTTATTAATAAACAATGAGTAAGCTTGGAATAACAAAGCATTCCTTACGCTTGGATTAGCGGGTGATCTATGGCAACCCCAATTATTTAAAAAAAATGGTCTAAAAGGACTAAATCCAGGGCCGTCAGACCCAAAAAAAAAAACTGAGATCCGTTTTTAGATAGTAATAATAATAATATACCTTGGACACTATTTACACAAATTGATCCCCAGCCCATTGAGCCCCAAACTAGGATTCCCTGTATCTTGGGTGCTATACAATACTTATATACATACCTAAATATTATACTTATATAGATAAACAACAATGACTAGGGTATAAACATCCGTTCTCATCAAACAAATATTTGCCCCCACCGGGACTCGAACCCGGGACCCTTGGCTTCGCAGGCAGGGTCACTGCCGACTCGGCCATTCTGGGCGTCACTACATTAGTACAGAAGGTACTTAATTAATAATAAATGAAATTGATCTAGTTTAAAGTCCAGTTTATTTTATATATCTTTATTGCTAAAAACACAAGATTAAATGTACATTATATATTAACTTAAAAACCACCAATCACACTGTTCAGCTGGACATCAGTTTGTGGCATTTTAATCCACTGAGCAATATGTGGTACCATTTTGCTAAAGTAACTTGCTTGCATATGAGCGAGATTGAAGGCTGACTCATTCCGCTTATATCACCTGCATCGTCTTGAATCTGTTGAAATCACAATTTAGAATTAAACATATAACTAGCTATAAACCCAATCACATTAAAATTCGCAATTAACTATGAATATGTACTACGATAAGCATTCTATGACCTACCTCTCCGCGGGCCCATATTCTAATTGCACTCAAAACTTAAATATGTTGAGGGATGCGACCACCTAGAGGATGCTAGAGCATCTCCAGATAAATAATTTTTAATCATGTTGATTATAAACATGGCAGTAGATCGGGAAAACCTATAATTGTACTTAAATTCCTCTTCTTCGAGTTCTTCCTAGTGAAGTGTTGTTTTCAAATTCTTGCAGTAACCTCAAATCATCCAAGTAATTGTACCTTTCAATTATCACCACAAACTATGAAACCCGGTACGATTTTGAAATATTATTTACAAAAAACAAAGAATTAGATTAATTAGTACAACCAAAACCTTTTCAAAACCAAAATTACACAAACTATGAATGAAACTCCGAAGCAAAACCAGAGAATAAAACAACAATAATAGAAACATTCAAAATGGCCGTTTGAAAAAAAAGTTACAAATGTCAAATTACGCCATATATCACACTAGTCTGTCCTTACTCCATCACTAAACTAGGTACCGACGAGGTTTAACTGTTGGTCCGAGAGTAGAGTCGGATTAGTGCTACTCAATCCTTACACCACGTTTATTAATAATGATTTTCCTTTATACTGGCCTAATACTTGGAGTAAAGTTACTACTGTGCTAGTCTATGTTTATTAATAAGACGGAATAATTATACCGATAACAAACACCCATAATGTCAGCATTTTACAAACAACATATTTTACAATCATATATTTTGTGAATTATTGTTCTAAGAAAATATTTCATCGACAATGATGTTAAAACGGGTACCTACTCCACCAAGCTAAATAACAGATAAAGTACGATCACGAAGCAGGAAGAATTTCGGTCAATAACCTGTTATTACCTGTGTCCGTCGACCCCGCGTAAATATATATTCATGCTTTTATTTCTAATGACTTATTTTAGCTCAAATAGCAGTCAATTGTTGTTACTAGTAGGATTCGAGACTATCCCACGATTTAAGAGGATATAAAAATTTATTCAAAAAATCATTTTAATAAATAGATTTATTCAAAAGATATACAACACCTTCTGGAAATAAATAAAGATATATTGAATACCTACAATGCACAAATTCAACGATATTTAAGTACAAAATTACAACTATAATTTAAATTAAACGGATTTTGTAATACATCTTGTAATACAATTTTGTAATACATCATTAAATCATTAATGCAAAACTACCCTAAATCGATTTATTTACACAAATTAATACAAAACTTATTCTTCTTCACCCTCAGACGAGTCATGTTCTGTATAATCTAGATTATTTCTAACTAAATTACAAGTAGGTGGCGAAATTGCCACTGAAGGCGGGATAATTAAGTCGCGGACTTAAGGCATTAACTGTTCGGTCTTTTTTCTAGGAATGTCTCTGAGTGAGTTGACTAAAGTTCAGATGATGCCAAACAAAAGTGGATCAAATCTGCATTCGTGGCAATACCCGACGTCTTGCGAGTATTATGCAGCCGTAAACGGCGTATGTGTTTGTCTCTCGCTTCTTGGGCTTCTTCGGAGAACTGTCCAATCGGAAGTAATGAGGTCTTTATTACCTCAGTACTGTGCGTAAGGATCTTATGCACAGTGGCAGGCATGAAGTACCACGAATACAGACTTAAGTGGAGCTTCTGCGTTTCTACACAGAGGTTTTCAAATTTAGCCAAATCGATATCATAGCCAGATGACAATGTTCTTAATATTATATTAAACTTTTTAATGACATTAACATCTAACCCTTTGATCTCTGCACTCAGATCTGCATTATCAAAAAATCTACGCGCGGTGTTTCCATCGTTTGTATTTCCGGACCTTAGTATTGGTTGGTCCACAAGCAAACCTTCCTTTTTGAACATTTTTTTTATTGCCTCTGCGCGCTGTTTTACACTTACCTTATCGTCTTCACCTCTGGCTTGCCATTTCTTGATGTCCAGACAATAACTTATGTGCAACAGACACTCAAAACTGCGAATCCAGACGTGCAGAGTGGACAACCCAAAACCAAAGTTTTCTTGCCGAACATCGTGACCCTTCACTTCTCATTCATTGTTTTCGGCGTGGCGTTACATATGTAATACGTTCGTGCTGAACGTGCATTCATTAACGCGTTACATACTTTGCCATCGACCATAGTTAGGACAAAATTATATTTCACAGAAATTTGGACGTCTCCGACTGAAAACAATGTTGGAACATGGTTGGAACTTACTGAGCAACCTCTTCCAGCACTTGTTTCTCTTTGTTTTGATTCCTTTGAGAAGATGAATTTGATGGGTCTGCAGTACATAGTTGACGATGGACGTGGGTTTTGCCCTTTGAGTAATAATGTATAAATACTAGAGTAGGCGCGCAAACTGACTTTCTTGCAGCTATAATAGCACTAAACACCAATTCAGTCTGTCCCAAGCGCTTGCCGAGCCGTGACGCTTTTGATGCGAGAGTCAGAAACTAAATAATGCCGTCATGTGCTCTGCGGTACTGTAAAAACAACACCGTACAAACTAAAGCAAGCTTATCTCTTCTTATCTTCGCTTAAGATTTCTTCCAGCAAGCCCAAGATGATAAGGATAAATTTCATAGCAGTGACAGGTAGACCCTTGCGCACAAATACCGCTCATGTTTTACTACCGCAATTATTTAATGATAATTATCATCTTGAAAATTTAAAGAACTGTCAATTTATTTATTAAACTGACTAACAACATCACAACCAATGAAAAAATATCCCATTAATAGTAGTTTATGTGACTGCTACATAATGGAGGGCATTAATACTCGAGGGCGAGTTTCATAATAATATCACTCGAGAGTTTTAATGCCTAATTATGTACAGTTACATACACTACTTTATCTACACACATATCATAAGCTCTCTTTGATGTGTTCAGGAACCGCATGTTTGACCGGCATTGTGGCTCTGAAGTTGTTTAGCTTGTTCTGTAGTACCAACTTCTCGCAGGCGGGCGTCGGCGTTCGAAATTTGAATGTCAGTACCAACTTCACAGACAAACTAGGAGCGGCAAGCAGGCGGGCATCGGCGTTCGAAATTTGAATGTCATAATATGTAGAAAAATTACACATTATGGTCATAATGTGTAATTTTTCAGATAAGAAATGAGTTTTAACCAAGTAGTTTAACATTATGCTGATCGTAACGTGCAGTTTTTGTACGCAGATGTGCATATTCTCTTTTATTTTATTCCCAAATACAAATTATAGGTCGCCTGCGCTTAAAAGTATGCAACCAGTATTATAGGCAGGATTCACTCGATAGGTATACTTTTGGCAAAGGCGACTATACGTCTTCGGCATGTCGCATGTGAGCGCAAAGATTTTTATCTATGACAACTGACACGCCCACTTTCGTCAAGAGGCTGGGCACATATTTTGTTCGAGCTAGCGTCTCTAGTATTTATACATTATTACTCAAATGTTTTGCCAAATAATAAGGTCGCCATCAGACAACCTCAAAGGAACAAACGAAAACACAAATATAAACTCATCAGTAGCCTCGGAGTCCTCAAATTTCTGTTTATAAGTACTATGGCCAGAACTACCGTCGCAACCCCACTTGCTTATCAAAGTGAATGATGATCTAGGGAGCACACTTATAATGACATCACTTTGTGCCATAAGTAATCTCTCCGTTGTATTAACCAAAAGAGGTTGCAACTTACAACACGACACGCCTTTCCGTCAAAGAATGTGCTTCGCTGAAGGAAAAGAACTATAAATTGACTTACGCATGCTATGCTACGATGAAAACGTGTTATGTCCCGCCTTCATTGACCACTTCCTCACCGTCTTATAGGTAGGGCTATTCCCCTTGGAGTCAAAATAATAAGCCCAAGCTTCATCGGTAGACAACTGCCTACCATCCGGGCACTAAGTAGCTTTCGGGGTTTCACCATCACTTAGCAGCAGTCGCCAACTCCTCAGCAGTCCACTTGTTCACAGCTTCTTCAACACGCCGTTTCTTCGTCTTGAATTTGAAAAGGCGCTTCGCCTTCGAAGCTGCATTTTGGCCTTCCCCCGGGTTTATTTTGCGGTTCTCGGTATCTTTTGATGTGGACGCCTTTGGGCTGATCACATCAACCTTGAATTGAAAGCCAGCACCTTCTAACCAACTTTTATTGTTAGTTAAGAATCGATCTTGATGACGTCCTGATGAGGCCCATTTTTCTACTATCTTATTAGAATATGATGCGATTGTAGGTTCATTTCTCGACGTTACTCTTCGGTGATATTTGAGAGGTCAAACCTCATTGACAGAAAGTCAAAAACCTGTGAATTCCAGTTTTCTTTATCGTGTTTAACCCATTCATCGAAAAAGTCAATTTTCGAGACAGTGAGAACGTGTTCTGACAAAAAATATAAAAAAATGATGTACCAAGATCGCGCAATGAAATTTTATCTTAAATTAAAGATAAGGGTTATGTCTAAATCATTTTATAGGCCTATTACATCCCATAGACTAGAGACATATACGAAAAACTTAGATATAAATTTGCCAGTACCGGATTTTAATGATCAGAACCCAAACAAAATCTACTCAGACTTCTTCAACATTATTCAGACAGAATTCAATAAAGTTTTTAAATTAAAGAAAGTCAGTGATTACAACGGTAAATCTAAATTTAATGACTGGGCAACGTTTGGAATTCGTAAAAGTAGAGTTATCTTGTATGACCTTTCTGAACAAAAAACTTATAACTTTGATCGAAAATTTCATGACTATGTTAAAAAATATTCCAAAACTTTCAAGTTTGTTTGTAGAACTGCAAAAACTTTACACATTAATAGAAAAATTCTAAATTCAAATAATAGAATGAAAACAGTTTGGCAAATAATAAACCGTGAAACTGGCAAAGTTATACCAAGGGATAATGATTTCTGCCTAAAGATAGGTGATGATGTTGATAAATGCAGCGCTGATGTTCATCGAGCTTTTGAAACATTCTTCACAAATGTACCCTTACTCACAACAGATCATCTTAATTCACCTCCATATGAAGAAGAGACTTTATTAAAAAATAACACTAGCGTCACTAAGATATATTTAAAATTTCATTATGTATATCCCCAGGACATTGTCAAAACGTTTAGATTACTTAACTTAAAAAATACGGAAGACCTGTGGGGTATATCAGTCAAAGTCATTGGTCCAGTAATTCTAGTTATAGCCCCACTTAGCTTATATATTCAATAAATCAGTTGACGATGGGGCTTTCCCAGACCTCATGAAACACAGTAAAGTTATACCTCTGTTCAAGTCGGGAGACAAGGATGATCCGTCTAATTTCAGACAGTTCTTCCAGCACTAAGTAAATTTTTTGAAAATATTATACTCAATCAAATGCTCCCACACTTCAACCGTACAAAACAACTCCACGCCAAACAATACGGTTTCACTAGGGATAAATCGACTACGGATGCAGGTATTACCCTTCTATCTCATATTTATTCTGCATGGGAGGCCGCACAGGATGCTATCGGAGTTTTTTGCGACCTGTCGAAGGCGTTTGATTGTGTTGATCATAATACGCTATTAATTAAATTATATCATTACGGAGTTAGAAATAAAGCATTGGATCTACTAAGATCATACCTAAGCAATAGAATTCAAAAGGCAGAAGTTAACGGCGTTAAATCTGATGGATCGGGTGTTAAAATTGGCGTTCCACAAGGTTCCATATTAGGCCCTTTCTTATTCCTGGTATATATTAACGATCTGCCTTTCATGGTGGAGAAATTAACTGACATAGTGTTGTTTGATGATGATACTTAAATGGTCTTCAAAATTTAAAGACAAAAAGGAGATTTTGATGATATTAATGGTGTATTGTCTTTAACCTTGAATTGGTTCACGGTTAATAATTTATTGTTAAAACGCTGGTAACCAAGTAAACCAAGTGTATCAAATTCTCACTTCCAAATGTCAGGCAAGTTGAGACCAGTTTAGTGTTAGACAACAGCTCGTTAGAATTAGTAAATGATACGAAGTTTCTTGGAATAACCATTGATAGCAAATTGCAGTTGGGACCCCACATAGATAAATTGGCTGGTAAATTAAGTTCTGCGGCTTAAGCTGTTAGGAACATCAGACAAAGCACGGATGTGGCTTCATCTAGGCTAGTATATTTTAGTTACTTTAATAGTTTGATGTCCTATGGTATCTTGTTGTGGGGGAAAGCAGCGGATATTCAAACTATTTTTATTTTACAGAAAAGAGCTATTCGAGCAATTTATAATTTAAAACGAACAGAGTCCTTAAGAGAGCTTTTTAAAGTAATTGACATACTACCAGTAGCTAGTCAATTTATTTTCGAAAATATAACGTATGTACGCAAGAACCTTACAACATTTTCCAAACTTAGCGATAGCTATAATGTTAACCTAAGAAATAATCACAGACTATGTGCGCCCCGATTAAGACTCACGAAGGTTAGCAATTCTTTCAAGGGTTAGTGCATTCTCTACTATAATAAGATACCTCTGGAGATTTTGAAATTGCCATTTGAGCAATTTAAAAAGCATGTCAAAGCGACTTTGTCGAAAAAGGGATATTACAATGTTCAAGATTACTTAAATGACAGGACTGTATGGGCAAGAGAACTGTCCGCATCCAATTTAGGTAATAACAATCGTACATTACTGCAGGCGCCGGGAAAGACGGGCTTGCCGGCTGAATAGGTACCGAGGAAAGTGATATGAAGCCGGCAAGCTCTATTCACAGCCAGAGGCATGTATAGTGCTATTCTTAAACACATCACGACATTTCATTGCATGTTTGAGAAAATTAATTTCGAATTGTATGCGCGACCTCCCCAGTCGGCTGTCAATTCCCACTGTCGGCTAATGAAGTGGTACACACTATGACCCCGCAGCTACAACTACTCACGTGACGACGAGGAGATCTACAAGGAGTTTGCTTAGATCGCCAACGAGCTCATCCCGAAGCTCATGAAGGCAGAGAGCTCGGGCCACTCCGCCCGCTCTATTCTGAAAGATCCCGAGTGTTTTGCATCATTACTAAGGTGAGAAAGTCATTTTCTGTGCGTGACGATTGGAAATTTAATTTAAAAAGCATGTTAAAGCGACTTTGTCGAAAAAGGGATATTACAATGTTCAAGATTACTTAAATGACAGGACTGTATGGGGTTAATCTGGCTCAACACAGACCTTGCTGTTAATAATTTTGTAATGATTTATTCATGCTTTGTAGGGATCGGCCTACAAGTTAGGATGATAGTTGTGGTATGATATGATATGATAATTATAGCGAGGGGTCCTAGTCAGGAGATATGAGTAAAACCGCCCGCGTTGAGTGATTACCACAATTGCACTGGTTTATTAATAGGTATGTCACATACACGTTAACATATAATGCAGTGCAGGCGACTTACCTTAACTATGTCGGTACAAAGTATGTGCGGTGCTAAACCGTACATCCTGCCCTCTCGAAAAGGATGAGAAGAACATCTCATAACATAAACAAGTTAGTATAGCTGATCAAATATTGAGATTCAATTATTTCCTGTCATAACAAATTGATGAGCTATGCTGAGTGATTAAAATTATTAATATTGATTTGATATAACATAATGTAAAATGATAAATTGATAGATTAAAAACAATAAAAGTACTTAATTAAATGTCTTAACTAATATTGTCCGGGTCCATTTTGTCACATTTATAGTCCTTGATAGAGCGACTAACAATAGGGGATGTCCCTTGATTAACACTAGCCACTGATTTATTTAGCTCATTGAGCACACTTTGCAAAGCTGTGAGCCTTACCACTTCACTTGCACTCGCACTAGCACTAGCCTCGACGTGTGTCACCTTCTGTTCCTGTTGTCGAGCTCGAGCCCGCTTGACCTTCGCGGACAAGAGGGTGCCACCTACTAACACCATGATCGAGACAATGATGTAGAGTAGCGTGCAGTGGTGCATATGATGAACAGTCAGTGGTTCCATCGTCTGTTCCTTGATTGTGGAGATGCTCTGTTGTATATGCTCCCAATCACGCTCGTGATTGTCTGATCGATTGATGATATTTTCTGATATTGTTGTGTTTATAAGTCTGTTCAAAATTGATATTTTTGGGACCTCAATATTCTTTTTGTAATTGATTTTGTTTAAAAAATTATTGTGGGAGTAGATTGTAAAAGTACCGCCCTTCAATGTGCAGCCTTGACCTAATGCAATGATACCGCTGTCTCGAATTACCTCTAGCGCCATGCCGGCTGCGCAAAATATGCGCACTCTGCAACAGGTGAATAGCCAGGTATTGTCCGAGTGCAACCTTATCCAACTCTCTCTGCATATTGTTAATTCGGATTTACAGGGTGATGATTTATTTATTTCGCTGCTAATTTGTTTTATATCGCACAAATGTTTTATTTTCAAATCGTAAATTTGAAATTATCTAACGAGCATAACGTCTTGTCCTTGTTAACGTGGACGCAATGGTCGATATCCATGTCTGAAATTGGAATACCTAGGTCCTTCCTCAGATTGAACGCTATGTACGGCAGTGTGGGACTGATGATGTAGATATCCTGTCCTGTTCTCCGCGGGATGCTAATAATCTTGTCCAGTTCGTACATCTCGCTGTTTACGATCGGGATATGTAATTCAATGATTATATAATTATTATGTATTCTTGTAAACATCTTCATGATTTTGTAGAACTCTCTGATTGAGTTACTGTCGATCGGAAGACTGAGATCACCCCGTAGCTGGCTGGCTATTTAATTTATTTGATACTGCAATTGTTCCGGTGACAACAAACGCGTGTCCATGTGACCTTTGCTGATATCGGTGATTGTGTTGATAATAGATTGTTGTATGCGCCGCAGATGTGATATAATGATATTTGCTGCTAATCATGACGAAGTGATGTACATTGCGTTCCTGTTATCGAGTCGTACTTCGTCGACTTATCTCGTTAGATTGAGAAGTCGTCGTTTGATGAAGTTGAACTGTTGATTCATGATGTCCTCGTTTCTTATTATAATGCTGCCCTCAGCTTCCATAACTATTGTTTGATTCTTGATGAGATTTTGGAGATGATTTTTGTTTGTTGATATTTTTATTATGTCCTTTGTAGTGTTATGCTACTTAGATGCCATTTTCCAGTCTGTTCAGCTGGATACTTGCTGAGCTGTTCAGCTGGATATTTTGTATCACCTTTATTTTCATAGGACCCTGTAACGTTTTAAACCATAAGAACACAATAACAAATCATTTTCACTTCGTATTTTCACACTATCAGCACTTCTAAATCGATAGCGAAGGGGTTTACCTTTGGTGACCTTGTATTTGGCTTTCTCCGAAACTCTGCAATCTCGGGCTTCGTGCGCGCTGGTGCGCTACCTTTTTATCTATCGCTGTTACGTAATTTTGGCTATGTGATCTTGTTGATTTCTTTATTACGAGCCTGAAACCAAAATCTGACATATTGCTATGTTGTTGTTTATCTGGTTGTCATGGCAATGTCCATTCAAACTCGTTAGCGGTCTGATATGTTTGCTTCAATACTTTTACAAAAATCGCTTTTAATTTAAATAATTTTTAGAACTCTCCAAAAAGGGGTATAAGAGCGGAACATTTCTGAAATTCGTGAGTCTCACTTCAGCTTTTGAGCAAGAAGCATCACCTCAAGGCCTTATCCCGGGGCCGCACTGCCCCGGGATCCTGCGAGCCTCTGCTGCTACGTCTCCTGTCTTCTACAGCTTTCCAACCAGAGAGATAATAAGAGGCCAGGGAAGAACCTTGAAGAATCTGCTATAAGAAGTGACTTTTGCTGTGCATTCTATTTGATCCCTTCTGGAAGGAGAGGCTCCTCTGGTGCGTCCCACCTCACTTGGGTCGTCCGTCGTAGACTCCTGGCCGACACTAGGCGGGCCTCTACCATGGCCGGCGCTTCGTGGGTCTCTACTTCACCTGCCCGTCGGTGACTTCTGCCCGACACTTTGCGGGCCTCTACCCTGGCCGGCGCTTCGCTACCAGGGCCACTACTTCTTTTGCCCGTCGGTGTCTCCAGGACACTGATGACCGATTGGCCGCTGGCCACGCTCTCCAACTGCAACTGCTACATCGCCCACCAGTGCCTCCACTGACCGGTTCGCCAGACGTCTGCTGCTCCTTCTGCTCCTACTCTCCGTGTCCTCCGCTTACTTTTTTTATCTGATACCTGTATTTTTTATAAAACCTGTCTCACTTCATCCACCCTCATCTTCCTATCATTTTTCTAAATAGTCATTGTATATACACATAATAAACTGTCATTTCTAAATTGTATCCTGGTTGTTGTTTCTTGTTAGGTTCTGGTTAGGTTCATATCGTTACACGACACCTTCTAATACTGCTCCGCGAACCTTTCGTCTAAAACTCCGAACAGTGAGTTTGCTCTGAATCCGACACCGTTGCTTAACCCGCGTTTTCTTCGTCTTGTAATGTGATCGCGTAGTAACGTATTGTAATGTTCAATTTCGCTGATGTCGTGCTCTAATTGGACTATGACGCTATGATACTGTGTTAAAGATGATTCATTTAATTGTTCCTTGATATGCGTAACGTATTCCTTGACATCCGATAATCCTTTCCAATATGTCGTCATGTTATAGAAAACGACTAATCTCCAATCGTCTCTGATAAATTGCAGATTTGTTATTTTATTGAAGTACAGGCTCTGATTGTTTTGAAACGGCGTGATATTGTATGAGAATGATTCTTGCTGTGTACTCGGCGTAATCATAGTCATAAACAATAGCAATAGTGTTGTGAACATATTGATAAATTTTCGTCTTCGGCGTCTCTGTGGCGTGCGTGTCTCCGCGTCTGCTGTTGCTGATGGTTGTTGTTTGATGATGCGGTCGACTGCGTCTGATGATGTGGAGTCGTTAACGGGAAATAATACCAACTTGTTTATAGGCCGTTTTACAAGCTTATTTCTGGATCTTATTGAGACGACTCTAACATGTCCATCCCTTCCTGGGTGCACTTCCATTACGCGACCTAGGGCCCATTTCCCTGGGGGCATATTATCCTCCTTTATGAGCACAATGTCTTCTGTTTCAAGGTTCTTCGATGGTGTTCTCCATTTCGACCTTGCTTGTAGTTGTTGGAGGTATTCTGCGGACCAGTGCTTCCAGAATTGTTTGTTAAGTGCTTGTACCAGTTGCCATCTGGTTGTTAGCGTGATATTCGGTGCGTCCCACTGTGGTCTGCTTTTCAGTGGACCGCCTACTAGGAAGTGTCCTGGTGTTAGATAGCTGTCTTCTGAGTCCTCTGTTAATGCACACAGTGGCCTGGAGTTTAGGCATGCTTCTATTTGATGGAGCAGTGTAGTGAACTCCGCATAGGTCAGTTTTTGTTCACCCAGTACTCGTTTTAAATGATATTTTAGACTTTTTACTGCTGATTCCCAGAGTCCGCCTGCGCTCGGCCATGCTGGCGCATTGAAATGCCAAGTAATTTCCATATTGGCGATGTCGTCTAATAAATCTTGATTGATACATTGGAGTATTTCTCGATACTCCCTTTTAAGGACTCGGTTTGCTCCCACCAGGTTTGTTCCATTATATCGCTGTAAATTGACGAGGAGTGGATCTCCTAGCTCGGAATCGTTGGATTGCTGCTAAGAAGGTCGGTGTGCTCATATCCGAAACGAATTCGAGGTGCACCGCCTTGGTTGATAGGCACACAAAGACCGCAATGTATCCTTTGGATGTCCTTATGCCTCTTCCTCGGTTAGATTTTAGCTCTACGAATCCAGTGAAGTCGATGCCAGTGTGTGTGAAGGGCCGTGATGGCGTGACCCTGGGTTGAGGGAGGTCACCCATAATCTGCTGTTGATTCTCGCCGCTGTAGCGCCGACACTTGACACATTGACGCAGCCGTCGCTTGACCGTGCGGATTCCGCTAATAATCCAAAATCTCTCTCTGATATATGATAGTGTCAGCCGTGCTCCTCCATGAAGAGTAGAAATGTGAGCTTGGTTTATGATTAGTTCTGTTAGACGACCGTGATTCGATAATATGATAGGGTGCTTGGCTGATATACTGATGCTGGAATTATTTAGTCGTCCGCCTACTCTTATTAATCCGTACTCATCTAGGTACGGATTCAAACATGATAGTTTGCTCGTTTTGTGCACTAAACCCTTGCTTTTTAGTTGGGCTAGGTCGTCAGGGAAGTCAAGGCTTTGAATGTGTTTGCAAATCAAATCGTAAGCCTTGCTTATTTCCGACGAAGTCAATGCATTTGTTTGTAATGCATTTTGTTTGCTCGATGTGTTCGCGATGAAACGTGATACCCAAGCGAGTATTCTTACAACCTTAGTGATAGAGCAGTGTTCCTGTAAAAGCTGATAAGCGAGCGATATTTCTTGTTGTGTTGTAATCGTAGCAGTCGCTCTGATTTTTTTTTCCTCTTCTGTGGGTGTTTGATAGGCTACCTCGTTGGTGCAGTCTGTGGGATCAAATGAAAGCAGCCAATGTGGCCCCTGCCACCACCTGGCACGCGTCGGCGGAAGGTGTCCATTGCAGGCCAAGTGTTTTCCTTGTCTCTGCACATTTGAACTCGAGTGTCCCGCTACGTTGCTCAGCTGATAAATGTTTTGTTATATCTGGGTCATTGCTAGACCATTTGCGTAAATTCATCCCAGTTTCCTGCAACATTTGAATAAGTTGCTGTTGTAACTCGATAGTTTGCTCTTTCGAGTTGTTTCCACTCAGCAAGTCGTCCATAAAAAATGAGTTTGGCGGCCGCCAGCGGGAATTTACCGGCGTCATCTCTTGCTAATTGTTTTAATGTCCTGATTACGAGATGGGGCGCGGCCTTGGTTCTGTATGTCACGGTTGTTAATTGATAGTGCTGGAGAGGGTCCTGTGGCGTGTCCCGCCAGATAATGGTCTGCAATGGTTGATCCTGTTCCCTAATAAGAATCTGTCGGAACATTTTTTCTATCTCTGCGGTGATAACATATTTGTGCTGCCTCCAGCGAATGATGAGTGTTAGCAAATCCGCCTGTAGGTTGGGTCCGCATCCCATGAGGTCATTGAGACTTTTTCCTGATGTAGTTTTGGATGATCCGTTGAAAACTACGCGAAGCTTCATTGTGGTGGATTCCAATTTCAAAACTCCATGATGTGGCGGAAAACATACGGGTCCCGAATTTGAAAGGACAGGGCGCATATGGTTCAATGATTGATATTCTGCCATGAAAGCTTTGTAACTTTCTGATAAAGCTTCATTCTTGCCCATCTTTTGCTCAATCTGTTTGAATTGGGCAACTGCCTTGGGCTTTGATAATCCAAGCTGTTCTTGAATTGATCAGGAACTACATTTTGCCATCCCTAATTGTACTCGTAATGTTGGCATGACGTATTTTGACATTAAAATTTTTGCTGTATTGGTATTGCTAGTTGTGCAAAATAGATTCCATTTCCAAGTAAGGAAGTCCCGTCTCTTAACACGGTAGTGATTATATTCTCTTTGGGTGCTAGTACCACCTATTTTTATAAATATTTTTTTCATTTTCAACAGCATTAATAATGTCACAACCGGGTACTTCGGGAGGAAGAAGTGTTTTCGAATATGTAGATACAGACAAAAGACACCCTGGACATTTACATGCTGGACACCCATTCACCAAAAAACAACGTGTAAAAGTGATAAAAACGGAGAAATAATAAGGGAATGCCATTTATGAAAGAAAACCAAGTGTAGTGACATAATGAAGATTAATAAAGTAAGTAAATATACCTTGGCAGGAAATTCTCTAATAAAAAACAATGGCAAAATAAGTGTCATATTAGCGCTCTACTGCTTGTTTTAATAGACAAGCCAACAACAACAAGCAACAATATAAAAAATCAAGGACACAGGACTTGACAAGGTTATTAAGCTACCTTGCTATAAAAGCAAGAAATCTTCTCTCTACCGCCATACTTTACTATTATTTTTCATAATATATATTGGGTTACCTATGAAATTGGCGATTTTTTCTTACAGATTCAGGAGTTCATAATTCGTGTGATTCAATAGTTATTTCCATTATTTTTTCATTGTTTCAAAGTTAATTTTAATGTTTTTCATTTACATATTATTTTTTCTTTTAATTTCCAGTTTTATAATTAAAATTTAATCTTCAGAATCAGTTCGTCCTAAAGGTCATCCATTTTCATGATAAGATTCGTAATATTTTTTTACAGCTGACACTTTTCAAAACTTAAATCAAATTTGCTATGAGCTAAATGTTGCCTAATTCATGCACACAAAGTTTTTTAAATTAGATTTGCCATTCCTAAAAAAATGCAAAAATGTTTGTACTGAAAATTGAGTTTCCTTCACTTTCTCCATACAAAACGCTGATTTCATAGGTAAGGACCTACTATATTAAGTACATACTTGACGGCCTCATGGAAGATTGCAAGAAAAAAATTATATCAAATGTGTTCCTAAGACTATTTTTATGACTTGAAAAAGGTGAAAGTTCCCCCCCCCCCAAATATAAACATTTCTTACTAGTGGATTATTATTATGAGGATACACGCATTATTCTGTTTTGTGCTGATAAAGCAAGATATAAAATCGCGAATCTAAAGTATTTTTTTGGTGATGGAATCTTCAAGAGTTTTTCAATGCTGTTTAATCAGATTTTCACAATTCACGCCGATCTAGGAAGCAACAATGAATCTCCATTGGTGTACGCTTTAATGACGGACAGAAAGAAGTCTTATGAAGTTCTTTTTAGCCTGATAAAGTCATAAATTCCTGGTTGGGATCCATCGTCATTTACATGTGATTTCGAGGCAGCAACTATGTCTGCAATAAAAGAAATGTTCCCGGGCATAAATCTTCACGGTTGTTTTATTACCATTACCATTATAATAAAACTGTTTGGAAAAAGGTCGTACATTAGGCCTTAAAAAACTAAGGTCCTGTGACATCAAGTTGCTTTAAGTGCCGCGCTTCCGTTGTTGCCTGAAAACTTCATAATGGAAGGGTGGTTCTATATTGCCGATCAAAGTCCCGATGGTAGTCAAAGCACGCGATTTAGAAAATACATGCTGTCTCAATGGCTTCGCCCGAACTTCATTGAGATATGGTGCAGTTATGGCATTCGCCATCGAACGAACACCTTTGTAGAAGGATGGCACTGTAAGTTAAATAACGCCGTTAGTAGAAAGCACCCCTCTATTTTAAAACTCCTTACAGTTTTATATCAGGATGCGAATTTATTCAGCGAAACAATCACCAAAACGCCGCATGTAGAATTCTATCGAGAACGATGTATTTATTATGCTAAACCAAATGAAACTAGTTAACGCTGAAATAACTGTAGGGCACTGTCGAGATATATTACGCTAATCGGTAAATTGTTTAATTACTATTAGGTAGGTATCATTTTGATTCTATGATTAGGTAGCATATCTTATAAATTGTGATATTGTATATTTTGTACATAACTGAAATTAAATTTTTATACAAGTTTTTATTTTATATTACAACGATACAAGATGACATTTGATTAGCTGACTAAATTTTGGCGACTGATAGTACTGATGACTGTTCTTCAGTACATTAACATGATCAGCTGATTACAAGTTACTATGCCACTATTTTTTTATTGTTTGCGACCATAGGTTTCTAGTTCTAGGGAAAAGTTATTCAAAATAGTGTATTCTCCAAAGTATGGTCAGCTTATTAAAAGTCACCTGTATTGTATACCATGTTGATTATTTGGTAAAAATGTATAATTGTGATAATTTGTAGAGGACATTAGGAATTAAGGTTGGGTTTAATTTTTTAAATTTTTAAGACACGCAAGAGCCTAAATATCTGTAAATAGATACTACATTGTTGATTTTGATAAAACCCACAAATATAACTTTTATCTACACACATATCATAAACCCTCTTTACTGCGTCCAAAAACCACACGTTACGACCAGCATAATGATAAACTTCTTGGTAAAAACTCGTTTCTTATCTGAATATTGATACATTATGACCAAAAAGTACCAAAATTTGTCAAATTATGATTCAACTTTCGAACGCCGACGCCCGTCTCCGTGCCGCCTCTAGTTTTTCTGTGAAGTTGGTACTACAGAACAAGCTAAACAACTGCAGAGCAATGATCAATGCCATAATGACGATGGAACATGCGGTTCCTGAACACATCAAAGAGAGCTTATGATATGTGTGTCGATAAACTAGTGTATGAAACTGTACATAATTAGGCATTATGTAGCAGTCACATAAACTACTATTATAATTTAACTACATTGTTTTATTTTAGCTCATGTTGCACTCGGTATTAAATACGCTTTAAAATAAATATGATTCAGAGGGTCAACAGCACGTCAAATCTTAATATCCCGCTATCCTCATTGGCTGTATCACTACGATGGGGACAACGGCACGGAAAAAAATGACGCCCCGTTGTCCCCATAGTGGCTACAGAGACAAGGGGGAACAACGGACTACAGGTGCTCTCTTACTGAATATTTGAGGTGGCAGAAATTCGTCATGCACGAAGATTGGTCTGAAGCCGCCGGAAACCAACTTTGAGGTCGGTAAATAAGTAGTTTTTTTCATACATTTCATTACTGTGCCTATACAAATGATCTGTGCACGCCACTGATGTAAGGCGACTCATAACAATTTATTAGCTTTCACGTAGAATATAAGTCTGTTACCAAGAAACCAGAGTTATGGTCATGCTCACTAAAATGTCTTGTTGCGGCGGCTCTGTCTCGCGGGCTGCTTTCCTCTCTCAAAATATGGCGAGGGGGGTGCACAAGTCATACTCGTGAACGGGTGCTGCTTGGGGGGACTGGTCCAGTCTGCTTTCTCATAAGTTATGTTCAGTACAGCTTGTCTTTGTTCTTATTTACCTTATTTTGTTAGGTTGTTACTTTGAGACATCTTATTGGCACTTATATGTAGGTACGATGTTATTGTATAAAATTTAATAAACGTTGTCATTAGAATAGATTATTTGTCTAATGTACATTGTGTAATAACAAAAGAGAACAATTTAAATGACCACCAAATTTTTTTTCCTACCCAAAATGGGTAAAAGTTGCAGAAATTAACACCAAAAGTTGCAGAAAATATCAGGGCAAAATACTACGATAGCTTAGATGAAGGCTAAAGGGGGTGAGCGAAGCGAAACCACCTTTATCCTTCGTGTTAGGTTGAACATCAAAAATACTTAAAACATAAACTTAAGTAGGTACTTATGCAAAACATAAAAAGAAGTTTGGTGATCATTTATCGAAACACAATTTGGTGGCCGTTTACTAATTCTGGCGGTCGTTTCGTAAAATAGGTGCGTTTTTTGGTGATCGTTTAAACCTAAGCCATAACAAAATATAAAAAATACGAAAATAAAAAAATGACATCCCCGCAGAGTTTCTTGGTGCTATCTTCTCTGACGGGCGTATTTCCGAAGCACGGTAGAGTTTATGGAGCCTCCTTATCCTGTGCGAGATTCAGCCATGAATCACCACTTGTAATGGAGATTTCCTTTTTCTACTTCAAACCTTAATCAGTCTTGTACTCATTAGCTTAATTGATCATATTTATTTATTTATCTACACACGTATCATAAACCCTCTTTACTGCGTCTAAAAACCGCACGTTAAGACCAGCCTAATGTTTACATTATGCTGGTCTTAACGTGCTTAAATAGTTTTAACTATTGGGTAAAAACTCATTTCTTATCTGAAGATTTGTACATTAAGACCATAATGTGTAAATTTTCTACATATTATGACATTCAAATTTCGAACGCCGACGCCCGCCTGCGTGCCGCCCCTAGTTTGTCTGTGAAGTTGGTAGGTACTACAGAACAAGCTAAACAACTGCAGAGATAAGATCAATGCCACAATGCCGGTCAAACATGCGGTTCCTGAACACATCAAAGAGAGCTTATGATTGACAACCCGAATGGCCGAGTCGGCAGTGACTCTGCCTACAAAGCCAAGGGTCCCGGGTTCGAGTCCCGGTGGGGGCAAATATTTGTTTGATGAGAACGGATGCTTGTACCCTAGTCATGGTTGTTTATCTATCTAAGTATAATATTTATCTATATAAGTATGTGTATCGTTGTCTAGTACCCAAGATACAGGGAATCCTAGTTTGGGGCTAGATCAATGCGTGTAAATAGTGTCCAAGGTATTATTATTATGTGTGTAGATAAACTAGTGTATGTAACTGTACATAATTAGGCATTAAAACTCTCGAGTGATATTATTATGAATCGAGTACCCACGCTCGAGTATTAATGCCCTCCATTATGTAGCAGTCACATAAACTACTATTTTATCCATTATATGTAGAGATGAGTTAATAGCTAGATCGTTTGGCTATTAACCGGTTAATAGCCAGTTTATAGCCAGTTAATAGCAATTATGGCTATAAACCCTGCTATTAATGTTTTTAATACAAAACTGTTTTTTTATGGTTGTACATTTTATCTAGTGATCGGAAATACGGATGTTTTCGGTCAAGTCCGTTGCGGATTTATCGGCCAAGTGCGAATCAGAATTTTCGGGAAATTTTGACGGGAAAAAGTCGGGGAAAAGGTGTCGTAGTTACTAGTCCGATTTGCTTCAAAATCGATATCTGTGGATCCTGTTCGAGTCCAATCATGATTCTGAAGTTAGATTTTAATAAAATAGCCGCCATTTTGAACTTCGTAGTTAGTGGTCTGATTTGCTTCAAAATTTATATCTGGGGAGCCGGTTTGAGTTTAATCATGATTCTGCCGTCTGATTTTGAAAAAGTGACCGCCATTTTTATTCGACTATGGCAAAGCCAAAGGGATGTTGCGCCCTCTAGAGGCTATTACCTAGAACCTAACCCAGCTATTATTGTTTTAAAATTTCCCTCCATGGTTATCAGAATTAGGAAAATCTAAACCTAAAACAATGTGAATGCAATTTTTTGGAACTAACCTGGCCCATTTAAAAAGTTTCAATCAGCTATTTTATTTACAATGATTTTTGTTTTTTTTTTATTTTTTTTTGCTTTCATGTTTTATTGTGTTAAAGTTATTCTGCAGCCCAATCACTGCCTTCTGTCCTGATAAGCAATTGGATTGGATTGTCATCTTGGATTGGATCGGCTTCTTGGATAGGATCGGATTCTAATGGATCAATTTCTGTTGGATTGATTTCATCTTCATCGACTTCGTATATATCTGGTGTCGGTGGCTGTGACTCCGAAGAGCAATTATTCTGATCGCTTTCTGTGACTAGTGTACTTGTTAAATTCCACGCCTTTGTTAAATTCCACGCCTTAACCGACAGGGCGTGGAATCTTGGTAGGGTTGTTTTTCAGTGGAATGTCACAAAGCAATACTGACCTTGACGCCGTGGACCGGAATTCGAAAGCTCAATTCGAGGCAGGAATACGGGATGAGGAACACCAGGGGGGGGGGGGAGTGAGGGGAGTCGAATCTTACTCTCGTCGCAGCCCGCTGCTGTCGCCATCGTGATGCTTGCCAACACAAAGGGTCGCTGTCCGAACGCGACGAATTGATCCCCGAATCACTTCAACCTTTCACAACACGAAGCACTCACTCCGATGACGTGAAATCTACTTATTTCCCGACGATTGTTCCGTGCTTATTATAATTGACATTCAACCAAGCTTCCCGATGCTGGCGCCGACTTTTTTGCCATGTGCAAAAGGTAACCTCTAACTCGCCATTTCGTTTCTATGCAAGTGACAGCTAGCTAGTTCCGTTCCGATCACTCGCGGTCCGATCGCCCAACAAAAAAAGGTGCGTTCCGAAGCATAAATATTAAACAGTACTTGTTGAATAGGATGGTTTGTTTGTTAAGTTCCAATTGTGGGATATATACGTTATTTTTCCTGCCCGTTCTTAGTTAGCCGTTCTCGTAGTTAGCCTATTCTTTTTAGCATTATGTACATCAGCTTGAGCACTAAACGTCCTTTCAGTAGCTGCTGATGTACAAGGAGCTGACAAATTCGCAATTGCAATTTTATGCAACTGAGTAGAGCTGCAAATCCCCTTCCACCAGCTAAGTGAATCTGTTTCATTTTTTTCTGGTGATGGGTTGTGAACTCTAATACCTTAAGTTAAGGTTCAAAATCGCCATTGGCTGGAGGTTTGGTACTTGACCGGATACGCAGGCAGAAGTGATCGGCGAAGACGCACTCCATCTCTTTCTGGCACAAATATATCGAGGGCTGCGAAGCAAAACCCGTTAAGTGCACTTTAGGTTAAAATTGAGTTATCCTAATTTTCGTGATGTACTCTTCACGCTCTTTCTGGAGGTAAAACCCGTTATTCAATAGCCGCATTGGATCGAATTTGGCACAATTCCAAAACCCAATAAAAACATAAACTTCGCAGAATTATCTCTACTAAAATCCTTTAAGTCAAGTTACAGTAGACGTTAAGAGAAAAATGTGATATGCATTTCGGACTATAATAAGTTAAGTAGATTTGTATGTATTTAGTTCAAAATATTTAGTTCGATTTATATCTTAAGTTTTGTGCCAATAACATTTAATAATTGTTAACTGCTTTTGGCACAAAGTAATAAGGTATTGTAAGTAAATATTGCTTAGTGGTAAATTCCTTTAAAACAAGTTACTCGCTTTTACCACGAAGACATTTTAAATAAACTAAAGTTAAATAGTTTTAAATGATTTTACCTGAACCAATAAGTATAATTTTCCAGCCATGATTTAGAGCAAAAACCCAATAACGCGAGGTATACGATTTTGCCGCAAAGTTTTGAGTTTTTCGTGTCGCGTCGCGTCAGTACCTGTTCGGCTCCGGCGCAGAGAAGGTGTTTTGTTTTAGTTTTTGAGAGTGAATGTTCTAAAAACTATTCTATTTCCACCTAATGAAAAATGAATGATGGGGAAGAGAGCCAGAAAACTAGTGAAATTAGCATGCGGTGATAAAGATTCAGGTAAGTAAAGTTTTTATAGCCTAACATTATTTTCGTTCTTGCTTTTCAACTAACAAGTAGATAATAATTATACCTTACTATTTAAATAGCAAATAGGTAGTTCATGATTTTTGTAACTCATAAAGACACCATTACCCATTTGAAATCGGCGATTTCTTTAATTTTAACTTAGCTTTTAACGAATTTTGTTCAACGGTTACCTAAATGTTTGGAGGTAAAACCCAATAACGGGGGTTATGTGAGAATAGGTAGAAAACGTAGAGGACTTAAATTTTCAACAGATTTGTATTGTTGTTGTTGTAATTATTATTGTTGTTGTTGTATTTTTGTTGTTGTTGTTGTTGTTGCTTGTATTTTTTGTTGTTCTGTATTTTTCTAATTAAGTACCTACGTAGATAAACCTCACAGCTGGCTGGGAGAATTTAGGTACTCCTCTCAAAATAGACAGTGTGTAAGCATTGTAGGTAGGTATGCGTTACCTATATTTCTAATTTCTTTTACCAGGTTGCAGTAAACAAGCAGATGAACTGCGCGATGGTGATGAATTTCAAATAACACAAGCGGCTGCGGGCCCTATTGCTGAAGACCTCGGAATAACGACCAAAACCGAAGACATTATAGTTACCTATTTACTAAGGGACGTCTGGTATACATCTGGTGATACTATAGACCTCCATGTTATCTATTTATGATACCTGTACCTATTTTAAATGTTCAATTGATTTCTTTTACCAGGTCGCAGTAGGCAAGCAGATGACCTGCGCGATAATGATGAACTTCAAATGTCACAAACGGCTGCGGGCCCTATTTCTGAAGATCTCAAAACAACAATCAAAACCACTGACCATTTCGAAGCCTTATTATTTGTTTTGATTAAAATGTTACTTTCAAGCATATCGGTATAATTAATACCATCATTTCATCCATCTCAGTAATATCGTCCGGCCGGCAACTGGTGGTACTGATAGTGGATCTCTCAGTCTCAGCGGTACATTTGGAGACAGGTTCAGCAGGCAACTTTTTCCATGAAAACCGTTATAGGATCATACTTAAAATCCACGCAGTTGAATTTGTATGGCATTCACTAGTTCAAAATGAATATTTCCAGATGCCAGAAGACAAGCAGATGACCTGAACTATCTCGAAGAGTTTGGAAATCGTAATGCCACGTTAACTTATCAAACTACCACTACTTCTCAAGATCTTGAAACTTCTTCAGATTTAGATGCAGAACAAATTAAAATTGTTGACCATGTTAAGGACGTAATAGGGGACTTAGAATCGTTCTTTGCTGAACCCTCTACAAGTAAAGATAACCTAAAAGACTCTATTCACTTGTTTGGTATTCAGATTTAGATCCAGATTATATTCCAAACTCAGATGACTCGGAAAGTTCGGTCAGCTTACTCCGTCGGCGGCGTCAACTTCCACCTGTCTTGATAGCGGAAAGCCCAGATATAGACGTAGAAAGAAGGCGTGATAATTTGCAAAACATCGACGATGGCCCAGAGGGATATGTAATGCTTTTACTTGAGAGTGTATTGCAAAATGTATGGTTGTCGGTAAAGCCAACTAAAAGACGCAAAAAAGCCATGCCATTGGAATGGAAAAGGAACATGAGCCGCAAAAGAAAAATTGACGGCCTCCCTTATGTAACAAAGGGTAAAATGCGCCCTGCAAAAGTACCGAAGCCTAAGCAATGCGGAAATTGTAAATTCAAATGCACTGATCATTTTTCAGAAGAAACTACTGGAATATGGATTTCGTAGCAAAAAAGAATTATATTCTATCTTTGGTCAAAATCCAACCTATACAAACTCGTAGTTTGAAAAGAAAATCCGACAAGAAACAACGCAGTTTCAGCAAGAAATGTTATTTCAAGAAGGATGGTTCTGAAATACAGGTTTGCCAGAATTATTTTTGTGCTACCTTGTGCATCTCTGTTGACGTTGTTTGCGATGCTACATCCAAAAGCGACTGTTTTAGAGTCTACACAGGAAACGATCAACGTGGGAAGAAAGAACCTGGCAATAAAATACTGGAAAGCGACGTAGAATTAGTACGACATCACATTGAGTCTTTCCCTGTGATGGAATCTCATTACTGCCGTAAAGATACCAAGAAAAAATATTTGGCTCCAGATGTCAAGTCAGTTACTCATATGCATTCCTTATACGAGAAACTTTGTGCCGAAACGCAGCGAGAACCCGTCAAAGAATCCAAGTATCGAAGTATTTTTTGCGAGGAATACAATACCGGGTTCATCCATCCTAAAAACGATTTGTGTATGGTGTGTACAAGATACAACAAGGCGGATGATCAAACTAAGTTGATTTTGGAAAATGAACATCAAAATCATTTACGTCGAAAGACCATTTGTCTAGCGGCTAAAGCTGCTGACAAGGAAAGAGCAAATTCTGAAAAAACGTTTATGTCAATTACGGTTGACTTACAAGCTGTTATGCAAATACCCAGTGGAGGCGAAAGTATTCTCTATTATCTGAGGAAATTGGTTCTTTTGAATTACACCGTATATGAAGCGCGGTTGCCAAATAAAGCCTATTGTCTATGTTGGTCTGAAATCAACGGGAAAAAGGGAAGCTGTGAGATTGGTACTTGTTTACTACATTACCTTTCACATGAAATCCCAAAAGAAGTGAAGCACCTTACTATCTTTTCTGATACATGTGGCGGTCAGAACCGCAATCAATACATAGCTGCACTTTTGCTCTGGGCCATCAATGCCCACATTGATCACATTGATATCATTGAACAAAAGTTCCTTGAAAGCGGCCATACTCACATGGAAGTGGACTCCATGCATGCCAGCATTGAAAACGCATCTAAAAACGTTTCAATTAATTGTGTGTCGGATTGGAAAAATATTTTCAAACTGGCTAGAAAGAAAAAAGTGAAGACTGTCAATGATATTAGTATTCTATAGAACCATACAAGGTAAAAGAATTCAAGCATGATGAGATGCTTGATTTGAAAAAGCTTGCTCAGCAGCTAATAAAAAACAGAGAGAAAGACAATTTACAAGAAAAGGTGAACTGGCTGAAAATAAAAAGACTGAAGTATGTGAAGGGCGAAAAAACTAAAATCTTTTTCAACTACGACTTGTCCGACGAGTTTCTATTTATACAGGTGTCAAATCTACAAGGAATGCCAAAAACTCCTACCACCAGATCAAGAAAATGTTCAACCATTCTGGAAAACGATCATGAATATCCCCAAGTTATTCCACACCTAGACAACGAGACGCTGCCAATAACAGAAGAAAAAATAAAGGATTTAATTACTATGTGTAAAAAGGCGATCATTCCAGATGAACTGCATCCCTGGATTCATTCCCTTAAAACAGTTACATCCAAAGCAACAGAAGATTCCGATTAGTTAGCTTAAGAAACTATTATTTTATATGTTAAATTAGCTGATTATTCTCTCAATAAAACACCTTATATGTAAAAATCGAGTTTTTATTTAATGATAAAACCCAATAAGTCGGTCCCCCTTTTACTTTTTTAGATAAATAATAGGCTTAGAAAATCTCAGTATCATCAAGTTGTGGTTTTTCTTAGTCCTTAATATATTAAGCATAAATGTAAAACACCACTAACACGATAGGATTTCCTGGTAAGGCTTTAGGACCATTTGTTTTGATTAAAAACTTTAACCTCGATTATCTCAGTTCCATGTTTTGCTCACTTACCGGGTATTGCCTCGCAGCCCTCGATATATCTGAAAATGTTCTGCGTTCGAGAGAGAGCCCGTTGTGTCTAACTGAATGGTACGAAGTATGCGGTCGGGGGAAGCTATCATATCCACTAAAAGCACTGTCTGGGGATTTAGTTTTTTATTTATTGAGTTATTTTGTATCTCTAATTATATGAGACTTAAGTGATATAGGTTGAACATGTAAGAACAACAAAAAATACTTATACTCGTCGTATTATAGTTTTTTGTTCTTATATGTTCAACCTAACACGAAGGATAAAGGGAGCTTCGCTTCGCTCACCCCCTTTACCTTTCACCTAAGCTACCGCAGTGTTGTGACCTGATATTAGAAATAGCTTTCCCATCTGAATTAAATTACCCCGCCCCGCACCCCGCAGTCGCACAAATACTTCATTTTCAACATTAGCTAGCTAATGTCCAACATTAACCGAAACGCATCGGCTAATGTGCAGTCTAGCCGATTAAAGTGGACATCCGTTATCATATCACAAACGAACATAACTTCGGACATTAGCCGAGGCTCGAAATTAATCTTATCACTAGCCGGCTAAACGTAAGTTTAGTTTCACACCTAGCTTTAGCCGTAACATATATAAACCGTATAATACACTAAACTTCTTCTTTAACCGGTTTTTGAATATATTTAGAGATGGACTGTCCCTGATAGTGCAGGGAAGCTCATTCCACAGTGTTATGGCTGGGATTCTGAACCCGTAATCGTAGGCTGCATTGGAGCGATCTGGAGCTTTGAGCGTAGACGCCGTATGAGTTCTCCGAGGCCTGCTTGAAGAAAGAAATTCGAAGTGATCACGTAGGAAGTTAGGGTAACAAGGGTTCCACAAAATATTATAAAGGAAACACAGGATATAAGAGTCCCGTCGAAGCCGAATCGGTAGCCACTTCAGCTCCCTGCGATGCTGAGATATGTGGTCATACTTGCGCAGTCCGAAGATCAACCCAATCCCGAGATTATGAAGTCGTTCGAGTTTGTTCAGTTGTTCTTCATTTGCGCTGACCCAGCAAACATCAGCATTATCAATGAGGGGAAGAAGATGGGACTGAGCGAGAGTTAGTTTGGTCTGGCGAGCAGTGGCGGTTTTCCAGGGGAGGCAACTTAGGCTGCGCCTCACCTCTCACTATGCACCCTACCTACCACCTACATCAAAATACATAAATACACTTAGTTTACGGTACAATATTTTTTTATTAATTAATCTATAGTATAAAAACTAGCCAACTTCAAAATTGGATATCCTGCCGAAATTCCCGCGATCATCGCTGCACCGAAAACCTTTTTTATTTTAACCACCCGCGGAGCGACCTTCTGTACGTAGCCATAGCACACAATTTGCTTTGCCTATTTGGACTGCTGTAACGCACTCCGCGCCCCGCGGCCGGGCGGCCGGCGGCGTGAGGCTGGATGTTTTAAAAATTGTCTAGCGCCTCTATAGCATTAAGCAACAGAGATTTTACAAATTTAACGGGACGAATTAGGAGAATCCTATTACCTTGTATCAGAGTCGTTTTTTGATGAGTCCGGGTTAATCATTATCTTGGTACGAGGGGCAGAGAGGCGCCTTCAGTCCAGCGCCTAACGAAGGAAGGAGATATATTCGTTGTATTGGGTAGAGTGGCGAGGAAGAAAGTTCTGAAGTCTCCTGAGAGAATGAAAGGTTGCGTAAACTCGCCGGCTGACCTCATTAACATACATTGACCAGGACAATTTATTATCAAAGATGACACCCAGGTTTTTAGCTTTAGTTAGTTATTACTTACAGAAGGGACAGACAATTGCTGCAACGTGTTTAATGACTGTCTGGTGCCTGTAATCATGGACTGGGACCTTTTTGGATTAACCACAGCAACCCAAATGGCGATGCCCATCCACTAATACCAGCTATGTCAGCGTTCAATGCCTCCACAGCGGAATTTACATCATCAGGAGAGAAGTGACAAATAGTCACTTGTATAGTAGTGTAATAGTGACGAAGGTCATCCGCATAGAGATGATAGGAAGAAGAAAGGACATCGGATATGGAATTGATAAATATTGAGAACAGAAGAGGAGAGAGAATGCCACCTTGGGGGACACCGGAGGAGAGATCACACCATTCCGTACAAGCCTCCTCCGATTTGATACGCTGTTTTCGATCTCTAAGGTAAGAGTCAAACCAGTTGGCAGAGAGGGAGGAGACGTTAAGAGATTTGAGAAGTTCAACGAGAATGTCGAAGTCAACACAGCTAAAAGCACTGCTGTCCAGCAGGGCCAGCACCGAGAGTTGCCTTTGATCCATGGCGACATGAATATCATCGGTCACTTTTAACAAAGCCGTAACAGTAAGTACTATGGCCCGTTCTAAAGCATGAATGAAAAGGATTCAGTAGATTTTTAAAGGATAGATAATGGTTGAGCTGAGTATGGACAATGGATTCGAGGACTTTAGAAAGGATCGACAGGATAGAAATTGGGCGATACTCTTTAAAGGTTTTAGATGTTTTAGGGAGAGGGATAACTCATGCTTGTTTCCAAGAAAGTTTTGAATTTGAGTTAAAAAAACATCCCTCAACCCCTTACAGCTCTCTCTCGCAAGGTTTCAGAATTTTAGTATATAATTATACTAATAATACTCCACTTATGTACTTCGTTAATTAGTACACAGACAACGGAAAAAAAACTAAAACTTGGATTTTACCACCTACCCCATATTAAACTAGGGGATGGGACAGGCCAGCGATACGTTTTTGGGTATCACATTGTATGCCGCTGCTCCGTAGACGACAATTAGGTGGCTAGATGTCAACATGCACCGCAATCGAAGAGTCAGGTCTAAAACAGAAATGACAATGCTGAAACCCGATTCGAATCGGGAAAAAGACAAAGATAGAGAGTGGGCTATGAAAAAAGGCACCTCTGATGTGCAAGAAATATACCCCAAAAAAAGAAGGACAAATTGGACAAAATAAAAAATATGGTAATAAGCAACTTACAAAAAGAAGTGAAATCCCACCAAAAACATTTTCATGTAAGATGTTGCCAAGAGACCATATGGCTGGCACTGTCAAAAAGTTATCAAATCTCATGCAGAGCCAAGCTTCTATCTCTACAAGCCCTAACGTAGTTTATTAAAACTACATTAAAAACGAATTTCAGCTACTAAAACCGAGGAGGGTGGAGCGGAAAAAAAAATGTGCTGTACGTACACACTACTACCGCTATCGGTAATTAGGCTTTGCGAACTAGAGAAAATAAGAATTTAGCTAAGTCTGGCCAAAGCTTCACTCATACGCCCATACTGGGTGGCCGAAGCAATAGTTTTGCATACGCTTTACGTGACAGGGGGCTACTCATACCCTAATCTAAAAAAATAACGTTTTAATCAATGAAATCATGATAGTTTATTTCTCTTTTACATTGAAAGATATTTGCAACATACAGTTTTCAAATAAACATTTAATAACAAACAATATTGAATGCTTACTAACAATTTGCGGAATTTATAACAGGTATTATGTATGATTCAGAAATAATTATTGAATAAATGTCATTGAATGTTCATAAACTATTAAAAGACGGTAAAATTGTATAATGCCTACAATGTAGAAGGTTTTTGTACAACAACGTTACCTATATTATTTCTTTGTGATGCTTTGCTAAACAAGCCGAATTATTTTGCATCAAATCTTACCAAATAATTATTAATTATTACACTTTAAATCACCGTTAATACATTTCGACACACATATCAGTAAGTGGAGCCCAGACATACTCGCGCGATTAGGGCAATACAAAATAAGTCCATACAAGTGGGTTTTACTCGATGGCGTCGTTTGTGACGCACCCAATCCCTCACGATCCCTTTGTGACGCACACACGATACGGTTAAACCGTCAGATTTATTGAAATGTACACTTATGTTCGCATGCAATTAAGGTAAGGTTAAATATCGAAAAAATCGTCACTTTGCAGTTATTTCTCTGCTGTTCAAAAGAAGTCCCATGTTAGATAAATTAGTAGTTGGGACCTTTTTCTAGATTTTGTGTTCAGAAATGCGATTTGAGGATTTTCGCTCGATAGTACGAATTATTGAAATGAGGTCTCCATTAACACTTTTTTATTTGCTGACAAATTGGAATAGCTCAGACTTCGAGAATATTTATTTAACTAGATGGGTTTTGACCATTTTGACAATACCTAATTTACCTGTTGAGGAAATTGACATCGCTGAAAAATTTAAAACCGACTTTTTGTCATTTTCCCCAGATTCCGTCCGTCTCACACTGCGGGTCTTTCCGCCTGGAGTAACGGGGACCTTTGCATGTACGAGGTATCCCTTAACTCACACTGTCTGTCTGAAGCGCTCGATCCCACTTGTATAATTTATCTTTTGTTGCCATTACCGCGCGGATCTAGATGAAAAGCTTAGATCTGGTGGGGATACTAAACAAGGTCTAAGGTATCTCCCATATCTTAAACTTAGGGCGTTCGTGTAACTCACGAAATCCACTCTTGACCTACTAGAAGTAGTAAGTTGGAATTTTAAATACCACCTTGACTCGTGTATGTGTGTAACCTAGGCCAAGCAGAGCGCGGAATAGACACATATATCATAAATAAAAGTGTGCAAACAACAATACAAGCGTAACTCTGGTAGTATTCAATAAGTATAGGGTATTATAGTATTTAATAATTAAAGGGGTATTTAAACTTATGACCGTATATCAAGTTTTTGATTGATTAAAATAGTGATTTTGCCTGACTAAACATTGCACTGTGCGACAAACTGAGCGACTAGAAATACTGGTTGTCTGAAAAAATTATTGAATTGCGCGACTAGAAATCTGAAAAAAACCATATAATAATTGAAACCCTTAATTCTATTAACATAAAATACAAAATGAGAGAGCATTTTTATATTCTTACATGTTCAAACTAACAGGAAGGATAAAAAATCGGGCTAGAGCTAGAACTGTGTTTATCCTTAGTACAGATACTTTATAGTATTGCTAGATAGTAATCATATACTTATAATATGACATTCCAGTCTTTGAAATTAACGAGTGTTGCCCGCGCTACCTCTACCTGATGTTACCCCACCAAATTGAAATGAACGACGTTATTTATATCTAATTCGCGCTTTATCCTTCACCTACCCAGACAAATCACTTTGCCTACACAGTCTTTATTTAGCCAATAAGCGGTGGCTAAACCATTCAGTAATTTAGTCACGCAAATCATTAACTTTGTTGCGCAATTCCGTGACTCCGCTGTTCATGGTCATACTTAACTCATTAGGTAAATGCAGTTGCTAGTTGCTATTTCTAACAGGCTTACTTCTTTCGGTACACACATGTTAGCATTGTGGACACCCTAACCCAATAATCTATATAAAGCAACACTCCATAAGGCCCCTCTTCACGCTGGATTCAGGATATATGGGCCAAGCACGTCGATGGGAGATGGATGGTTAAGTCTGGGCATTTGCTGAGACGCAGTCTGCGCAGATCAGATTTAGCAAACTCGCGCGTCAAAGAAAAGACGTCGCCTGCCCTGCACCCGTAGCATGCCGACCCCGCCGGGGTGTTGACGCCGGAAACTGAGGGACAGAGCTATGCGCTATATATAGCTTTGTCCTTCACCCTCCCGCGACAAACCGCTCGTCATGCTACGGGTGCTGCCCTGCACAATATCCGCTGCGTGGGCTGCGTCACAGCGTACGCTGATACTAATGGTAAGTAGTTTGACATAGTTTGCCGGGTGCTAGACGTTTTTTTTACACCCACAAATAAACAGTAATTTAAGGAATAGGTGTTATTACATGCGATGCGCACGCGTCGATTTAGTTTTCACCGGCAATGAGCAAAGTGAGCCTAAGGCCCGTATTAATAAAGCGCTCTTAGCTCTGAGAGTCGTTCCTCAGGTATGTCACAAACTCACAAAGACGGTTTCGCCATATCAAATACCCATTTTCACGCGCTTGATATATCTCTCAAAAGCTGAGAGCTGCTGTAGGCTTCGATCTAAGGACATCAACGTCCATATGGGACCATCCATTGGAACTTATTTTGAATAGTGACAACTTTAGATTTTTTTAAATCAATCAGTTGTACGTTGGCGTCGTTTGAACAAGGCTAGTTTTAGACTCCTAGCCAAAATGTTCACGTCATATTTTATTGCAGGAGTACAATCAATTTATGAAATAAAAATTTATTTCCATAAATCATTTACTTTTGGCTAGGGGTCCAAAAATATCCCTATAAACAGAGTAAACTCCTTTGCCGGCTTATGTTTTGTCCTTATAATAAATGACCCATATTTTCTTTATTATATCCGTAAAACAGGCCATTATGAATGAACTATCTCTATTCTACACGAACAACTAGTTCAATGTCACTATAGTGTGGTGGAGTAACGACATTACCCTTTGCAAAATGTGGCAGTCGGTGGGACAGTATTGGAATATTCAGATGCGGTTGTAAAATGTTCCATCGAATAGACAGTAATGACGCCTTCTGAGATACTGTAATAGAAATAGAAAGGCTACTCGTAGCTACACACACATAGATATTTGATACAAAACTATCATAATTTAAATAAGCAATTATACCACTTAATAATACAATTTAAAATCACGAGCACGACCACAATGGTAATACTACAAAATACTCACTATGCATCTTTTACAACAAATTAAGTTGGTACCTAGTATAGATACACACTAAATGCGGACATAGGCATTACGAATAGTTTCGATAAGGATATCGTCAAATGCAATATTAAAATCACTTGGTTGATTGTTCTATCTGACTTTATGATACTGTATCTTATATTTTTTAATATTTCCTTTTTACGCATATAATGACGAAAATTTTTGCACTCGCTTATTGTATGTATCATTAAATTTCGATGACGGCCAGTGGCTGTCAGTCTTTATATGATACTATATTTTGTACATTTATTCACTGGAGCTGAAGGCGCATTTGGATACTAAAATTAGGTCTTATAAACATCTAAGAACGACAAAATAAGTAACATTAACTTACCTACCATACATCATTTGTTCAGTTTTTACTGACATGGGGCAAATCCGGTCCGATAGAAAAATGTACAAATATAGGTAATTAAAAGCAGTCTACGTTAAGCGGCTTACTGGCAATAAACAAGGAATTAAATCACAAGTGCGGTGAAACATGACTTCATAAAGTACTTGGAGTACTGATAACCCGGGATAACAATATCATTATAATTAAATAAATTAGAATACTCAATATAATACGACCAGTCTGACCACGAAGCGTATAGCTGATGCCAAGTTTCTTGGTGCCTGAGAACCGCGTGGGAACAAGAGAGATGCATACATGGGCGCGAGAGAGAGTGTGGCCCCGTTCAGGCGCCAAGAAACCTTGCGATATCTGTATCATAGTTTATCATTATTTCATATTTTATTACTGTAATACATCGCTGCACGACTAGCACACGACATTTTAGTAAGGTTCTTGATTTCGTGTCGTATAGCCGAGCCGTCGGACGGACGTTCAGATAATAACACAGATAGAGACAAACAAAAAAAACAAAGCTGGCGTCTCAGTAACCTAAGATCATAGTCATTACGAGATTGAGAAACTCTGAGGATGTTTTAAAAACAATATGTTTACTCTTCTCATAATGTTGTCTGCCTAGATTGTAATAATCCCTATTGACCATTTGAACACGACCGCAGTGTCCGGCCATCCGCAGTGAAGCTACGCAACGACCACGCAAATCATATGCCATAAAAAACAGCTTTCAAGCAAATAGAAAAGATTCGGTCCAGATATTTATCACATGTAATATTTTAAGACCTAAAAACATAAAAGGCCCTATTTGTCTATTGCGAGTTTTTATTTTATTTAGTATTGTTTTTCAACAAATAAAATTTTCAACGAATATAAAGTAACGTCAAACAGCACTTGTTTTGAAACACCCCTCCAGAGGTAGTGACGTAATAGTTGTTGTCAGTAAGGGACTGAGCAATGAGTCAGTCTCGATTTCCTTTTCTAAGCGAAAAAATGAGAAAGGAATTGACGCATAGCTTATATTCCGCTGTAGGTCCGTTTTCGCGCCAAACTGTCAATTGGCAGTTTGAATCCGCGATTAATGGCATTAAATTAAAGTATTTTAATATGCTCGACTGCTCGTGGTCTATTCGAGATGATATGAAAGTGAAAGCAATAATAAAATAAATTCATGGTTTGCAACTCAAATGCAACTCTAAAGTTAAGGGATTCACAGTCGCGCCGTTGTCGCGTGGCCCCATGGGCGGATGGCCTTAATTTTTTCACGTCACGTCCAACGTATAATATTAACGTGCGATCATAGGCCCAATTATGTCAAAAATTAAGAACTCTACAGTCCAGAAGGCGAGAACTGAGAAATGCTTTTGTGTGAGTGCTCCCATCCGTCTAACCGCCCGGCCACATCTGCCTGCGACTTGCGAATTGCGGCGCGGCAAGCGGCGAGCGAAAACAAAAGTAGTAATGCCTGTGAAGTATGCCACAGCTGCTGTTAACGTAAATTCCTACATTGGTTTTCCCGCTCCGCCGCGATTCGCAGTCGACGACGCAGTGTGCGACGTGTCGTTTCGTCAGTAGCCCATTGGCCGGAGCTGTGCACGCACACAATCGCAATTCTCAATTGTCAGGTACCTCTCTCTACCCACAGATGAACTCTCTGCAGCTTGGTTCACTGCTGAGTGCGTGTGTCGCGGCGCGCCCGCTTGGCTCGCGGCGTGGCGAGCGCGTCAGCGGCGGGCGCGGGCTCGCCGGCGGGTCCGTGCCGCTTCAGCTCCGACTGCGCCGTCAGCTGCAGCTGGAGCGCGTGCGTGTTCAGCCTGCCCGCCAGCAGCAGCGGCTTCAGCGCCGCCATCTTGTGACTGTACAGCGTCACCTTCGGCCGACTGTTGACGGCCGCCGTCAGCTGCTCCCTCACACTCAACTCCTCCTTGCCGCTGGCCGCCTGCTTGCCCTCGTTGCCGCTGTCGTCGGGCGTGTCGGGTGCGTCGTCGCAGTCGGAGCTGGAGACGATGTGCACGTGTGCGCGCACCTCGGCGTCGAACTTGGAGATGGTGCTGACGAGCGGCTTGGCCCAGCCGATGTGCAGGATGGGCGTCTGGCTGCCCTCCTCCCACTTGCAGATGCCGTCGTAGAACCTGACCTCGGGACAGATATTACCGTGTTCAACTGGGTACTGCACGACATTGTACAGTACTCCAAACATGATAATGCGCATACAAATGTTCGCCAATTGTAATTGTAATAGTTGTAATTCCCGAAACAAACAAAACATGACATTGACTCCTATTTCTTTCGAACAAGGTACACATTGCAAGTGCATTGTTTAGGGCTCATACGATTATATGATTCGGATGTTTTCGGGAATACGACAACTGGAGAAGATTTATATGCGCATTATCAGTTTGCAGTACCTACTATAGGTTTGTTTAGCTAATCTAAATTACTCGAAAACCGATAAAGAATCAAACCGTACCTATTAATATTCTGATTGGATAGTACTGGAAATTCGAATATTTCATTCTCGACATTGGACCACTGTGGGAGAAGGAGGGCGTAGAAATTCCCACAGATTCATTTTTAGATCTTTTTTAAAAATTGCTTGTGCTTAACTAATACAAATTTTATAATATCATTATATCATAATTAATAAGCAGCTATAAATAATGATAAAATTATTAACAGCAAGGTCTGTGTTGAGCCAGATTAACCCCAATACAGTCCCGTCATTTAAGTAATCTTGAACATTGTAATATCCCTTTTTCGACAAAGTCGCTTTAAAATGGTTTTTAAATTGAATTTCCAATCGTCACGCACAGAAAATGACTTTCTCACCTTAGTAATGATGCAAAACACTCGGGATCTTTCAGAATAGAGCGGGCGGAGTGGCCCGAGCTCTCTGCCTTCATGAGCTGCGGGATGAGCTCGTTGGCGATCTCAGCAAACTCCTTGTAGATCTCCTCGTCGTCACGTGAGTAGTTGTAGCTGCGGGGTCATAGTGTGTACCACTTCATTAGCCGACAGTGGGAATTGACAGCCGACAGGGGAGGTCGCGCATACAATTCCAAATTAATTTTCTCAAACATGCAATGAAATGTCGTGATGTGTTTGAGAATAGCACTATACATGCCTCTGGCTGTGAATAGAGCTTGCCGGCTTCATATCACTTTCCTCTGTACCTATTCAGCCGACAAGCCCGTCTTTCCCGGCGCCTGCAGTAATGTACGATTGTTATTTCCTAAATTGGATGCGGACCGTTCTCTTGCCGGGAGGGCGTCTTCGGGTCAGCTGTAGCGTGGGTACGCGATAGCGTGGCAAAATAAAGAAACACTTTGTCGGTGCCAATAATGGCACCGACAAAGTGTTTCTTTATTTTTGTATGACTTGGTTACCCTTTGATGGGAATGCAAACAAAAACTAAGAAAATAATTCCGAAAAACAGGAATCACTGAATGGGCGTTACTCCAAAATCTGGGCAACTTTCCTATTAAATTTGGCTGGTGATATGTTTTAACATTAACCTGAAATATAGTTATTGTTTGAATATATATCTACCTGATTAACAATAACCAGTAGATTAACCAAAAAAATATGTTTCTTTTTCCAAAATACTGAGGTTTTAAACTAAACAAAAAAAACTGCTACCACAATGTAGATGTTTTATTGTCATCGTCATGTTCTGTATAGCACATTGTTGTAGAGGCTGGGAAGTGAGCAATAGATGGATGTGTGAGTTTGAGAAGACTCCATCTATTGCACTTTTGGCCGCGACATTACATAGTGCTTTTCTCGACTACCGCGAGTAAATAAAATTAATAACTTAACCAGAAAAAATAATGTTTAGATAAAAACACGAAGCACTGAATGGGCGTTACTACAAAATTTGGGCAACTTCCTTATGAAATTTGGCTCATGATAAGTTTTACCATTAACCTAAAATAAATTTATTGTTTGAATAGATATCTACCTGGTTAACAATAACAAGTAGATTAACCAACAAAATATGTTTATTTTTCGAAAATACTGAGGTTTTAAAATAAAACAAATAAAAAAAACTGTTACCACAATTTACCATAATATAAATACAATAATACCAAGACGTCTTATTGTCATCGTCATTTTATGTATAGTACATTGTTGAAGAGGCTGGGAAGTGCTCAATAGATGGACGTGTGAGTTTGAGACGAGTCTATCTATTGCACTTTTAGCCGAGACATTACATAGTGCTTTTCACGGCTACTGCGAGGATATAAAAATAATAACTTATGCAGAAAAAATGATGTTTAGATAATAACTCAGTTTGTAGTTCGCCATCTACCGTAATTGACAACGTCAGGCACGCTTTTACCGACGCGACGGCATGACGCACGCTATGTCGGTGAAAAATGGCACGGCATGAAGCGCCATCTGTTGAAAACTGGCAGAACCATAACAAAACAGGCCAACAATGTTTTTTCTGTCCTGTGAACAGCCCATAAATCATATTGTTGTCCTGTTTACCAATTCAGTGGGGGCCCATTACATCTTTCGCCACACTTCCCAGCAGTGGGCGTAAAAAGCCTACACCATACATTAGCCAAAAATAATTATTTTTGTAATATTTTACTGAGGTACTTAGTTGTAGGGCAAAATCGGAATGTTAAGTTAACTCATAATTAAGTGTTAAGGTGATAGGAATAAATATATATTTATAAGGAATACGAATGTAAACGAAAGTGACAGCGTTAGTTATTTCCACATAAGAAAGAAAAGAAAACTACGTTAGCTTGTCAAAAAGGTTTTCAAGGAGAGTTTGCGAATACAAAATATCCACATTTTGAATGTGATGCCTCATTGAAATAAGTTAGGATTTCAGAATTACAGGAAAAAGAAAACAACAATTTAGAGGTATTTTCGTAATTAAATTCTATCAAGAAAATTTCATCCAATCACGTTTTCCTTCAGTGAGAATCTTAATCAAATACTCAGTAAACGTTCACCCAAAAATCAAATCTGTAGATGACTTTACATTGGAGAAAATGGATTCAAAAAATTCCTGTCACCTTAAAACTAAATGATGATTTTCGAGGCCCCCTTTTATGTTGAAAATCAGGGGACTTGCTGCCAGGGGACTGTTCATTGGATTTTATTGGAACATATCAGAATATATAATTACATTATCCATTTTAACTGTAAGCCAGGAATATTCATCTTCATTCATATTCTTTTTTGCATAGAAAACATAAAGATAAAGACAGTTACAAGAAATGTTATAAGCAAAGGCTAGCTTATCTCTAAAGAGAGATTTCTTACAGCAAACCTAGGCAAGACAGGAGAGTTTATAAAACAGGGCAGTCCTAGCTTATGTACATACAAAAATTACTTTCAAAATATAAATAAAATAAACCTAATAATAAAATATATACCTCAATTATATAAAATACAATAGATAGAATACACATACATATATAAACTATAATATATCATACATATACCTACATAGATATGGTACCTATTATGAACAAAAAGGAAATGCACTTTCAATCTTTTCTAAAAAGTGAAAATTGAGGGACTATCCCTCTATATTTATCTATACTAACAATATAAATTGTCTAAGATATAAATTAAATACCCTGAAATAAATGAAAAAAATTGTTACCAAGGGACTGTATACGTCCCGTCATAACATGCATTACTACAAGTTTAAAGCAGCAGAACCGTCCGAGAGACATACCACTTGGCACTTTTCACAAGATATTAATGTAAGAAAGCTAAATTAAGCTGAAAAATTTCACTGAGCACACCTAGATGAGGTAAATGTCTTTTGAATGTAACGGTAAAATATATAATAATTTGTATTTTTATCTCCCCACGTATCATAAATCCTCTTTACTGCGTCCAAAAACATAGAGCAAAATTATATACTACTTGGTAAAAACTCATCTATTATCGGAATATTGATACATTATGACCATAATGTATCAATATTTCGACATATTATAACATTCAAATTTCGAACGCCGACAACCGCCTGCGTGCCGTGAAGTTAGTACTACTGAACAAGCTAAACAACTGCAAAGCAATGATCAATGCCACAATGCCGGTCGAACACGGGGTTCCTGAACAGATCAAACAGAGCTTATGATATCTAGATAAACTAGTGTATGTAACAGTACATAATGAGGCATTATGTATCAGTCACAAAAACTACTATTATGGATATTATTCGTCTGAGACACCGAGTTGCCCAATTTCTGAAGAAACGCCGAAATAAAGGTATAACCGCGTCGTTATTCTGTTGCAATAGAAACTATGTACTTACTGTCGAATAACATCCCCTGCGCATGCCCAAGCATTGAATGCTTCCTTGTACATCTTCTGACGATGGTAGTGTCCCCCTTGAAACGTGTATGGGTAGACGTGCCGGTCCTCATAATGTGTCCGGGATGACCTGATTGCTTGTGCATACAGCGCCGCTGAATCCGGCCTGGGGGGAGTGTTCTGCCCGACGAGCTCATCTTTAATCTGTGACTCCTTGGACTCGCCAGGAGAATTAGCTGTATGCATGTACTCATTCAAATCGCCGAGATTTCCAAGTGCCATGGGATATGCATCTAGATGACCTGGAATTGAAAAAAACGATCAAGTGCGAATCGGACTCGTGCACGAAGGAGTCTGTACCACCGTACAATATTAGGGATGGTGTGGAGTGAATACTTTTAATTTTACATGGCAATGTTGTTTACAAAGTTATTGTTGCGGCTACTTTCATACTCCATGTACGCAACCAGGTGCATTTATACGTTTGTATGTGGTTTACAGATAAAGTTTTTCTTTTGCCATTCCGGGTAAGTTTTCCTGCAATCTTTGGTTTAAGTTCTATATTCTGTATTTTTTTTCATAATTCTAGATGTCTCTGTACTCTCGGAGATAAGAGGAGATGGTAATTTTTGAACTTTTTTGATCATAACCGGTTTGGTCCATGACCTCTGTTTCCCCGAATGTCTAGTCGCCATACGTCCATTCCCTGAACGTCTAGTCGCCATACGTCTATTCCCTAAAGGTCTAGTATCCGAAGTCTGTGTTCCCAGAATTCCTAGTCAACATACGTCCATTCTCCGGATGTCTAGTCGCCATACGTCCATTCCCTGAACGTCTTGTCGCCATACGTCTGTTCCCTAAAGGTCTAGTATCCGAAGTCTGTGTTCCCAGAATTTATAGTCAGCATACGTCCATTCTCCGGATGTCTAGTCGCCATATGTCCATTTTCCAGATGTCTAGTTGCCATACGTCCATTCCTTGAACATCTAGTAGCCGCACATAGTCGCAAATTTGACACGTGTATAGTTTGGATTTTTTCATACGTAAAATACGAGTACATCGATTTAGCCGCGGTTGAGAGAGAGCACTCAGCTTTAATCGCATACAAGGCTGTCAGACATCTGTCCTCCTTTACTTCTAACCTCCATACTACTTAGTATATATAGATCCTGAGCCGGACCGTTGCCACCAACATCGAAGATCGAACTTCGAAAGGTGCCGTCCCTCTCGCTCTTCTATTTTGCAAGTTTGGAGTGAGAAAAAGGGACGATCCGAAATTTCGAATTTGCACTTCGTAGTAACCACTTAGCGCCCTTATTATTTAAATTTTATCATCAGAGGGGCGAAAAATAACCTAGTTCATTTCAATTGTTCCTCTGTTACCAGCAGACAGAATTGATGAAGCGTGTTCCCTAATTCTGGGCTAAGTATAAGTCGGAAAGGCACCATAAAAACTTCATTGAGTATTACCATCGTCAATGGTATCAAAAAATGTCACCAGCGACATTTAGTTGCACGGGAAACCGACACCGTACGACCAATTCAATGGGCAGCATGGCACCGGCGGCGGTTAAAATAAAAAAATCTGAAAAAATCCCCAAATTTTAACCGATTTTTGTATAGTCTCAAAAAAGAAGCCAATTTCTGCGACAACAGAATATACAAAGGCATATTTAACGCACTTAAAAAAACAGTAAACGTCAAGATTTTCAGTTTGATAATGTAATAATTTTAAAAAATAAAAAGTAAATTTTAGATATTTTTTTTTTCAAGATAGGTAATCTATTTTATTAGAACACATTTCTTATCTGTAAAAATAATAATATTGCTTCCTCATAGATAAATTGAATAAAAACAAATATCGACATAATCATTCTTACAAAAAGCCATATTTCTAAAAAAAAACGTTAGTTCTTGCGGGTCTTGCCACAAAAACATTAAATCCCGCTCAACACTCGTCTAAAGACCAAAATGTATAGGATTTGACGTTTGTTTTGAGGTTTAATATTTTTTGTAGTAAAACGGTTAGAGTACAATACCAGCTTCATTTCATGTTACGATTATCTTTAAATTAATAGGAGTATTTTTTTTAAAGTTTGAAGCAACAAACCTAATTTACTGATTGTCATTCACATTTATTAGAATAGCTGTTAATGGTGAAATAATGGTTGATTTTAACCGCCTGTCGATCTTTTATTGCCTATAACACATGTTAACGGATATGACATTCGGGGAAGTACGCATTCACGGAAATATACATTCGTGGAGGTAGACATACGCGGAAATAGACATTCGTGGAGGTAGACATTCTCGGAAATAGACATTCGGGGAGGTAGACATTCGCGGAAATAGACGTTCGTGGAGGTAGACATTCGCGGAAATAGACATTCGTGGAGGTCGACATTCTCGGAAATAGAACAAGACAAGAGTCTTCATTGTATCGTTTTATGGTACGATAAACGAATCTTTTGTTTATATTCAAATTTTTCAGTAAGTCGAAAATCTGAATAGGCGCGTAACCGCAACGATGCAACGTAATAACTGTGACACGGTCAGTGTCCACTCCATATTTAAAAATGAGGAAAATTCTAGAAAGTACACATTTTTATTTTCATGAAAAATTCGAAATTCGAATTCAATAAACTTTTTTGTGGCCAGCGTTCTAAATTCAAAAGTTTTTATTGTGTGACAGAACTTATGACCTGACTGTGTAATAATAATAATATAATAATAATAATACCTTGGACACTATTTACACACATTGATCTAGCCCCAAACTAGGATTCCCTGTATCTTGGGTACTAGACAACGATACACATACTTATATAGATAAATATTATACTTAGATAGATAAACAACCATGACTAGGGTACAAACATCCGTTCTCATCAAACAAATATTTGCCCCCACCGGGACTCGAACCCGGGACCCTTGGCTTCGTAGGCAGGGTCACTGCCGACTCGGCTATTCGGGTCGTTTATATAATTCTAGAAAATATCAAAGGATATTGACAGGTTGTGGACAAAGTGCTGCCCAGAATTAACATACTTATATAGTGTATTTTGTTCCTCAGGCCAACACCAAGCTGTCTAATGTTTCTCCCAGGAGTCAAGAGAAAAACTAATATTTACGCAATTTCGTTTACATCATGCGTCATAGTTCTAGTTTATTTTTTATTTAGAAAACAAACTGCTGGAACGTAGTACTAACTTTCAATTCTAATTTAACAAAAAAAATACATTTTAAAAACGGTCCAGTAGTTTGGTTTCTAAATTAAAGAAACTGGAATTATTGTCATCCAGGTAAACGAAATTGATTTCCTGTGAGTTGTCAGTGGTGTTTACTGTTAATATTTTATTTTATTGTATTACAAACAAACAACAGGAGAACAAACAGTTTTACACACTCTATTAATAAACTTGTGTGTAGATAAACTAGTGTATGTAACTGTACATAATTAGGCATTAAAACTCTCGAGTCGATTTTGATAATTCTCGTTTTACTTGGTAGATTCTTCAGAGGTGGTCCCAAATAAATTTTATCAAAATTGATTTCGCGTGTATATGCCCTGCATTCACGGAATCCGCTGACGAGGTCCCGTGGCCCGGCACCTCGCTTTGATGACGACATTGCGCTTGCATAGTGATAGTTTTTGGTACCTAGTAACTAATTATTTCACAGTAATCTGCCTATGCAGCGTAAGCCACCAGTGCCTTTTCTTTTGCTAACTTTAGAATCACTTCAATTCTAACATCGATTTCATATAGACATAAACTTTAATTGCAATTTCTATTCCTTAAAATATCAGTTTTTTTAAATGCATCGGTCGCCGATTCCATAGTTGGTGCAGCCGGTAGGATTCTTGAGTCAGCGATTAGTAATAGGTTTCCGTAAATTTAATGACAAGACTATGGACGACAAATACCTGTTCCCGAACATTAACGACGTCCTTGACAAACTTGACTAGTGCCAGTAATTTACGACTCTGGATTCAGCTAGCGGATTTTATCAGGTAGAAATGAGCCCTGACGATATACCGAATACTGCTTTCAATGTTGAGCACGTACTTCGAATTTTTGAGAATGGGTATTATCATTAGGGAAGAAATGACGCCTAACCCCGACAAAATTTCTGCCATAGACAAGTTTCCCATTCCCGCAACGACAAAACAGAATAACCAATTCCTCGGTTTGATAGGTTACTACCGTAAATTCATCCCCGCCTTTGCCCGCATCACTAAACTAACGACGAAACGACTAAAGAAAGGTAGTAAAATAACCCTCGATCCTGACTATACTGAGTGCTTTGAAGTGACCTTACTGACAAATGAACCCATATTACAAAATCCCGATTTCAGCTGAGAATTCGTACTCACAACAGACGCTTCTAACGTTGCCATTGGAGCCGTTTATCCCAAGGATCAATTGGGATCTGCAAACCCGTATGCTATGCATCCCGTACTCTCAATGATAGCGATATCGAGAAGGAGCTTTTAACCATAGTATGGGCTACTAAGTACTTCCGACCCTATTTGGACGCAAATTCAAAATTTTCACCGACCATAAGCCACTTAAGTGCATTATGAACATAAAAACATTCAACTCACGACTGAAACGATGGAGACTAAAACTGACCAGATTACTAAGTACATTAATGAATGCACAATTTGTGAACAGACTAAATACGACAGTAACTCCATTAGGCCTCAGTTCAACATTGTTCCCCCAGCAACGAAACTCCTCGAGATTGTCCAAATTGACCTATTCACAGCACAAAACGAAAAGTATCTCACGTTTGTAGACGTTTTCCCCAAATACGGCCAAGCCTTCAACAAGGACTTCTTCAATATTGTAACCACCACGGGCTCCCCTTAACCTTAGTAACAGATAACGGTACCAAGTTCACTAATCAGATGTTTTCAGAATTTTCACAACTTCCTAAGATAAATCTCCACAAAATCTTGCCCCATGCCCCCAATGATAACGGTATCATTGAGCGCTTTCACTCCACCTTGTTAGAACGTCTCCGTATCCTGAAACAGCTTAAAGACGAGCCTGTAGTTTATCTTATGCCTTGCGCAAAACTTGCCTATAACAGTTCTGTTCAAAGCTTCACTAAGTGCAGAACATATGATACAATAAAAGGACATTTTGACCCTAGAGACCCCCTTGACATCGGTCTTACGGGACATTTAATGCAACAATACGTTTTGACCCATAAGGAATAGATGAAAACCAATCATCGCACCAATTAAACTGAGAACAGGAATCGCTTTTCATAGCAATCAATGATAAGACTTCCATGTTCATAGAGGCTTAATGCCCGAAGTTCGATGATCATTATCTCTGCTAAGCGAATACCAATAATCCCTTAAGAAAAAATCATGACTGTATTCAACACCCTAGTCACTAAGCAATCTCTGGATAAATCCTGCCAACCTACTACTATCTCATTAACAAGGAGCCACGGAGATACTGGATGAACAGCTCTACTCACTTACATTCCTGGAACCAAAAGAGACTCAGCGCGTCGGCGACCGAGAAAAACATATCACCCTACACGGAAGCTATCTCGCTATCATCCCCCACACCTGCTTTCTACACACTGAAGAATGCACGACAATTAATGAAAATGACCTACTCAAAGGACAACCGCGGAAAATCATGTAGTTACCTAATAACGCCGATATGTCCGCACCAACCGTTCCTGCACCACATATCAAACTAAACTCTATCAACCTGAGAGGACTTAATAGCGCTGAGGACAAGATCCTGCTTCAACCCCCTCTGCAACTGGACCAGCTAACTTCTGAAACACTATGTCACACGACCATACCATTCTACGTGATACTCTGCTGTGCAACTCTAATCGCAGTAATCTAGGTCAGCCGCCGCTACTACACTCTTCGGCGTAGAGCAGAGTAGAGTCTACGCTGTACATCGAATCCTGAAACGAAGTCTACATCGGATCCAGTTTAAGAAGACCCTGAAAAACTAACGGCTTGAAAAGCCATAGGTACCGAAAATAAACGAAACGCCATTCGAGGGACATTTTCTCTCAATGTTTTTAAATAGTCCCTGATCTTCACGGGGAGGTAATAAATGCCCTGCATTCATGTAATCTGCTGACGAGGTCCTGTCGCTCTGGGCGAGCGGTACCTCTCTCTCACTCACTCACCACAGCCTTACCCTATGAGTGAAAGAGAGTCCCCGCTCGATCAGGGCCACAGAGGCTTAGCTCGGCTTGTTATCTTTTTTTTATATCTATTTATTATTATCTAATTATCTAGCCCGATTCATAAATCGGGCTAGATAATTTCCGACGTACTGTACTTACTTGTACCTACCATTCGCTCGCGAGTTGAATGCACTCCAAATGTAAAGTACCGTAGTAGTCGATGTGACACTCGTACCACGAACCGTTCACAGTACACCGAGACAGCTTGATTGATACTTTCATTACATTGTACAAGTACAGTACTCTCAGTATTTCACAATATTCCACATTTGTGTATCGAAATGAAATTGCGTCACCAGTGCGGTGACAGACTAAATAAAAAAAACAAAGAGTTCCCCGCATCTTCACCCCTACCCCTTCCCCTTCCGTGATTTGCACTCGCTCACTCGATCGATGTTTCCGTCGACGCGACCGCCACGCTGTCTCTTTTTTCCATACGGATGAAGCATGTAACCGTACCTACGAAATTATCCTTTCGTTTTGCTTAGTAAAGAAAACGAAATCAGGATTCATTTTGGTGGGCGGTCACCGTGAGTAGTCTAGGCAGGGGTCAGTTAAAACTGGATGGTCGAGGCCTACGTTAGCTTAGCTATAAAGAGACAGAGCAACAAATACTTTTTTCTTCAAAAATATGACCTATATTTAAAGTCAGTGAAATCGACTCTGCTCGTGATTCTGAACAAACTAGTTTCTCATTATGCGTTTATTCGATGAAACGTTGAATACAGATGACATTTTTGTTTGTGGTTCCCTTTAGCAAAAGTTATGATGAGGACTTTTCGTGTATATAGACGACATTCGCATCCCGACCGGGGAGTAAGAAATAAAGCTTGAACTTGTGACGTCCCTACTTGGTGTGAAATAATAACACAATAATAGAGATTTTTTTATTACGTAGGTTCTTAAGGCAAAAAAAATATAAAATTATTTAAAACAAATTCATAGGTCTCAAAAAATATATGTTATTCACAAAGAGATAATCTAGTTTAAATACTACGTCGTTACGCGATAGGATTAATTTGGCTCGATCGTAAAAATCCTGAACATAGTCTATATTTAAAAGGAGATTCAATGATTTTAATATAAAATTACTGATTTTTCTCATAATTTTTAAATATTAATAATTAATTTTAAATATATTTAATAAATTTTCCTCTTTTAGAGCTCCGTATGAATCTTTAAATTTTATCGATTAGCTTATTTACGTTTTTCAGTAAACTCGAAAAAATACCTAATTTTTAAAGTATCCGGGCGGCCCGACGTTATTCCGCGCCGCCTGCTACCCCGCCAGTTCCGCTACCCCGCCAGACGACGACGGGCGAATGCGGCGCCCCTCACCTCAACAGCCAAAACTAGGCCTTAAAAAAAGTAAACTCTGTTTATGCGGTAACGGCCCTTCCCTGGTGGTATTAAACGACGTCGGAGCACCGTTGACGTCGAATAAGGAACGGTCTGGATGCGATGTTGATTGAACTTGAAGTCGAAGCTGAAGTAGTAGCTTGAATACAAAACTTGAATAGGAAACTTGAAGCGGTAACTGGTAGCGGTAGCTTGAAGCGGTGACGCCCGAACTCAATCGGGGTTATTTATGAAGCACAATAAGACTATTTACTAGTACGTTAAGAAACGTAAAGTAAAGTAAAACACAATGGATTGCACGGAAACAAAAGGGGACGTTTGCCGGCGAACGGTAAAAAGGTGACAGTTGAAGAGCGACGGTGACGACAAGCGTACCTCAAGTGCAGCGGGAGTTTGCAAGTCACGCGTCTCGAGGCAAGGTCAAACGGCGATCACGGCTACTGAGTTTTGAAACGGGCCAATCTTTAGGAGTGCAAGGTGCTGTCAACGACTATATGTTGCCAGTATGGCTGAATAAAAAATTACCTTAATTTCCAGCCGTTTGGTAGTTTTAATAGCGATAATTATTACTTTTTAGAAATAAACCTATCGGAATAATAAAAGCAAGAAAAGTTACGTACAACGTTACAAACCTGACGTCGGTTTTTTAAGTTTTTAACTTGGTGAATTAATATATTTTGAGTTTAGATCTTGTTATGCTAGAAGCGTGTTTCAATGCCAATGCAATTGGAGGTATTATTTTTTTAACGCTCGAAAATCATATGCAAGATCTTAACTTTTTTCTCAAAAAGTTTGGAGGTAAGGTCTGTGTTAACTACATAGTCAAACTCCTTCTTCTTCGTCTTGTTAACGTATATATCATGCATGTCCGATAACAACAACAAAAATAAAAGCGATTCGTGCGACAAAGTGATGCCGGTTCTGGACTAGAGATGTAAGGCAGATATTTAACCGATTGGTTAAATACCAACTGTGTGAATGCATGGGCATCATCTCGGCCGCTAATGCCATAGCATCGAGAAAGGTAAGAGATTCCTCCATTCGAATCCTCTCGGATAGCATGGCCGTCCTACAAGCCCTAAATAGCAACACTATTAACTCAGGGCTAATCTACGAGTGTCACAAACGACTAATGGAGGTATGTCAACACAACCGCGTAATCCTTCAATGGATAAAAGGACACAGCGGATCAAGAGGTAACGATGCAGCGGATGAGTGGGCGCGTAAAGGATCTAGCTTGACAGCGTATGGTCCCGAACCTATCATCCCTCTTCCCTTCAAGATGGTACGCTCATTTCTGAGAGAGTCGACCAGGAATGATCATGCCACTCTTTGGAAAAACCATGAGGAGTGCAGGCAGGCTAAGCTGGCCTTGCCGTCCCCTAGCGCTAGGCTGGCTAAGACCTTGCTTCGACTTAGTAGGCCGCGCATGCGACTGGTAACTGCAGCACTTACTGGCCATGGTTTCTTTAACAAACATCTATATGTCCTAGGTGTTACCGACAGCCCCCTTTGCAGAGCCTGCTTGGAGGCAGAAGAAACGGCTGCTCACGTCCTCATGGAGTGCACAGGAGTAGCGGACTACAGGGCTAAACACCTCGGTCAATCGAGGGACCTTCCAGGGATAGTCGGTAACGTAAAGGGCCTACTGGCGTTCCTGGAGGAGTTGGGTTGGCTCGAATGATGTCGCATTCCCACCCACACGCAAAATAGGCGTTTTCGTCGTCGAGTTGCGGAAACCAGCCCGTCTTACAATTGACAATTGACAATTGACAATACCAACTGTGAACATTTAACCGCACATGTGCGGGTAAACCCGTTTTGGTCGGGGGTTTGGGTTAAGATGTATATCTTTTATCGTAACTTCATGAGTTTAATTTATATTTGCATTGTTAGTTCCTCGTGGATTGTTTAAGAGTTCTATACGAGGGTCATGCCAAAAGAAATACACCATCGTGAAGGCTGATTAAATAGCTATAAATTTAAAGATGGAATACTCCGGAAATCTGCGTATTTTTTTTCTAATTGAATCTGGTGGGAATTTGCGGTTACAATGGAACTTAGTCGACGAATTTTCGATTTATTATGACTTTAAAAAAAGGTTTAAGAATGTTTTGAACTTTAAACCGCGGCTTTAAGTGGGTCTGCTTGTATCCTGTGTTGAGTTGGATAGCCATATTATTGTTTGTGTCTACAGACCTTCAAGAGATGAAAAAGGCCATGGCAATTTTGAAATATTCGAGAAAATTATGGAGGAAGCCCTCATTAAACTTTGTAATAACAGAAAAAAGTTAATTATTTGTGGCGATTTTAATGTAGATCTGCTTGTAGATACAACACTAAAGCGACGATTAATAACTCTGCTCAAATCATTTAATTTAAGTCATGTATTTCTAGAGCCGACTAGAATTACACTTACCAGCCAAACTTGCTTAGATAACGTTTTTTGTGACTCTGCATTCACAAGTAAAAATGTAATTAACTGTTTACCGTCCGATCACAGTGGTCAAACAGTCTCATTCCCAATTACTAGTAAAAATAAGACTGATCCATCATTTTATAGGCCTACTACATCCCATAGACTAGATACGTATATGAAAAACTTAGATATAAGTTTGCCAGTACCTGATTTTGATGAAAAGAACCCCAACAAAATCTATTCTGACTTCTTCAACATTATTCAAACAGAATTCAATACAGTTTTTAAATTAAAGAAAGTCAGTGCCAACAACGGTAACTCTAAATTTAATGACTGGGCAACATTTGGAATTAGTAAAAGTAGAGCTATCTTGTATGACCTTTATGAACAAAAAACCTATAACTTTGATATAAAATTTCATGAATATGTTAAAAAATATACCAAAACTTTCAAGTTGGTTTGCAGAACTGCAAAAACTTTACACATTAATAGAAAAATACAAAAAATCAAATAATAGAATGAAAACGGTTTGGCAAATCATAAGCCGTGAAACTGGCAAAGTTATACCAAGGGACAATGATTTCTGCCGAAAGATAGGTGATGATGTTATTAAATCCAACGCTGAGGTAGCTCGAGCTTTTGAAACATTCTTCACCAATGCACCCTTACTCACAACAGAGCGTCTAAATTCATCTCCATATGAAGCAGAGACTTTGTTAAAAAACAGCACTAGCATCAGTAATGTAGATTTTAAATTTTATCATGAATATCCCCAGGATATTGTTAAAACATATAGATTACTTAACTTAAAGAAAACTGAAGACCTGTGGGGTATATCAGTCAAAGTCATTGGTTCAATCATACTTGTTATAGCCCCACACCTAGCTTATATATTTAATAAATGTGTTGATGATGGAGCTTTCCAAAACCTCATGAAACACAGTAAACTTATACCTCTGTTCAAGTCGGGAGACAAGGGTGATCCGTCTAATTTCAGACCAATATCTGTTCTTCCAGCACTAAGTAAAATTTTTGAAAAGATTATACTCAATCAAATGCTCTCACACTTCAACCGTACAAAACAACTCCACGCCAAACAATACGGTTTCACTAGGGATAAATCGACTACGGATGCAGGTTCTCATATCTTCTATCTCATATTTATTCTGCATGGGAGGCCGCACAGGATGCTATCGGAGTTTTTTGCGACCTGTCGAAGGCGTTTGATTGTGTTGATCATAATACGCTATTAATTAAATTAAATCATTACGGAGTTAGAAATAAAGCGTTGGATCTACTAAGATCATACCTAAGCAATAGAATTCAAAAGGCAGAAGTTAACGGCATTAAATCTGATGGATCGGGTGTTAAAGTTGGCGTTCCACAAGGTTCCATATTAGGCCCTTTCTTATTCCTGGTATATATTAACGATCTGCCTTTTATGGTGGAGAAATTGACTAACATAGTGTTGTTTGCTGATGATACTTCACTGGTCTTCAAAATTGAAAGACAAAAAGAAGATTTTGATGATGTCAATGGAGTATTATCTTTAACCTTGAATTTGTTCACAGTTAACAATTTATTGTTAAATGCTGGTAAAACCAAATGAATCAAATTCTCACTTCCAAATGTCAGGCAAGTTGGGACCAGTTTAGTGTTGGACAGCAATAAGTTAGAATAAGTAAATGACACGAAGTTTCTTGGAATAACCATTGATAGCAAATTGCAGTGGGGACCCCACATAGAAAAATTGGCTAGTGAATTAAGTTCTGCGGCTTACGCTGTTAGGAACATCAGGCAGACAGACAAGCTAGTATATTTTAGTTACTTGAAAGTAACTAAAATATACTAGCTTCTCTGTCTGTCCCCCACAACAAGATACCATAGGACATGACACTATGAATAGTGTCATGTCCTATGGTATCTTGTTGTGGGGGAAAGCAGCGGATATTCAAACTATTTTTATTTTACAGAAAAGAGCTATTCGAGCACTTTATTATTCAAAACGCACAGACTCCTTAAGAGAAGTTTTTAAAGAAATTGACATACTAACGGTAGCTAGTCAATTTATTTTCGAAAATATAATGTATGTACGCAAGAACCTTACAAAATTTCCCAAACTTAGCGATAGCTGTAATGTTAACCTAAGAAATAATCACAGACTACTTGCGCCCTGGTTAAGACTCGCGAAGGTTAGCAATTCTTTCAAGGGTCAATGCATTCTCTACTACAACAAGATACCTCTGGAGATCTTGAAATTGCCATTTGAGCAATTTAAAAACCAAGTTAAAGCAACTTTGTCGAAAAAGGGATATTACAATGTTCAAGATTACTTAAATGATGGGACTGTATGGGGTAATCTGGCTCAACACAGACCTTGCTGTTAATAGTTTTGTTATTTTTTATTCCTGCTTATTAATTATGATAATGACATAAGTATATATTTTTTGTATTAGTTAAGCATAAGCAATTTTTAAAAGAGATCTAAAAATCAATCTGTGGGAGTTTCTAAACCCTTCTTCTCCCACAGTTGTCCAATGTAGAGAAGTAGCAAAAATGACGATTGCTAAGTATATGTAAATACCTACAGTAATAAAGACATTTGGAATTTTGGAATTTTGAATTTTGGTTCTCGAGCAACTGTCTTTAATTGTTTTGCTGAATTTAAAAGAGGACGGGAGAGCTTTGAAGATGAGGCTAAGTCAGGGTGACCGCCAACCGCAGTTATGGTGCTGTTATGCAACGGTATGGTGCTTTGAAGATGAACCGACTCCAATAAAATCGCCGAGCACGAAGCACACAGAAACAAATGGTTGCCTCATTTTTCTACAAGACAGGGCATATTGCGACTGTGGTGTTAGAGGATTATAGAACTGTCAACTCAGGTATGGTATGTGACAGTTTGTGCTCCACAAGTGTTGTCAGCTTGGTGTAACAAGCGGCCAATGTCAGGAACCCAGCACCTGCTCTGGCACCATGACAACGCCGCCCCGCACACTTCTGCCAGAACATTCGACTATTTTAGTTCGAAAAATCTCATCATCACTATACTCCCTTACCCACCATATTCTCCTGACCTGGCACCATGTGATTTTTAGCTGTTTCCGAAAATTAAAGCAAAATTAAAAGGAAATCGATTTGAAACCAAAGTAGTAGTCTAAGATAAAGTATATAAGGTCTAACAGAAAGGGAGTTACAAGCCGAAAGGTGGTTCTTAGGGGCATCATTCTGAACACATTTTGTTATGGAACCGACGTGATCAGAACCACTTTATTTTTTTATCTCAGTACATATCGGGCCTAGCGCTCACCTGAGTTATGTGGTGGAGTTGAAAATAAAGTGGCTCTCAACAAGTTGCCCCATACTAAAAGTTGTTCAGAATCATGTCCCTAACAACCACTCCACCAAACAAAACAACTCCTTTCTACTTTAACCATGCCTCGCACTATGAGCTTATTCCGCCCGCGGAATAAGCTCATAGTGCGGGGCATATGCACACAGTGCCATTCATCCCGTACGGGATGAATGGCACTGTGTGCATATTGTATAGGAGCTGCCATTTTTAGTTTTGCGGTAATAACCGAGTATGTCATGTTATAGATGATATAAAAATACTATGACGAGAAGTTTGAAAAAATCGTTAGTCCCGTTTTTGAATAAACTCAATAAATGTGTTTGATTTGTATGACAGGTACCCTTAAATAATCAAGTTATCCAAAAACAAAAAAATAGTCCTAGATATTTACAAAATAACCTACTATACAAAATTTTATCCAATTTGGTTCAGAAGTTTAAGCTCTAGAACTGACAACGGAAAACAGCCATCCATACATACATACACACACACTCATTCATACACATTTGTTTTTTTTTTTCACTTTTTCGGACTAAGTTAACGATAGAGAACCTATCTCCATCAAAATCTCAACCTCGATTTTTTTACGATTGCAATACTTCCTTAATTTTCACATCATTCAACTCGAAAGTAAAAATATAGCAATAATAAAGAATAAACTTTGTATTTCTTGAATATCTAATTTCTTTTGGCATGACCCTCGTAGATGTACTTTCCGATGAAGTTACTACGGGAATCAGAAAAATATCGATTTAAATAATAATAAGGGTTCTGGGTCCTATATTGTTCAGGGGTTTTGAAATAAAATCTAAGTACCTGGTCAAAGGTATGAAAATATATTTGTAATTTGATTAAGTTTTAGAGCAGTCTCTTTTATCTCTTTGTTTTGGAAAAACCAACTATACATCGGTATTTAAAGCTGGCCCGTTCTATAAATTTACACTTTACGCTTGTATAGTATCACATAATACTTAATAGTATTACGTACAGAAAGATTACCGCGCAAATACACTTAAATAAATAGCTACTCTAGCTGCGCGACAATAAAGCGCATCTAGCTCGCACCTGCGCTACGTACAACATTCGCTAAGCATCTACAGAATCGGTTGTCCCGCCCGTGCAGGTTAGATTGCGCCGCATCACTACGCCTGAGAGCTTCTTTTACTCTGACATCACAAGGTCGTCCTATTAACTCCTATCTCGCTTGATCACGCTAGGGTTACCTACGTTTGATTTGTGTTTGTGAATTTTAGTCCACTCTGTGTAAGAAAGGTGTTATATTAGTACTTATTCACGCTATTGGCAAACTAAGGCTAGGTAGGCACCTTCCTTCTTACTTACGTAATTGTTATTTGTTTTATACTGGGTCTAAAGTGTTTACTTTTAGTTAAACAAAAAGGTATTCAATTAAAAAGGAATCGAATTTTATTTGACACCCTAAAATGCTAGGTACTTAAGTCATTGTTTGCAAAAATCACAGAAAAGTTGCTTATGAGGAGCGGTTAGCGAGCGGCATCATAACTGAATTCCAGTCGGGCGGGTTGGCCGGTCCAACGTACCTAAACTATTGAGTGAGACCCCCCTGGTAGTGTCTATGAATAAGCGCGGGGCGTGACGTTGCACTGCATGGGCATCAAGATTAGTCTGTCTCTCTCTCGCGCGCGGTCAAACTTATGAGTATGAAGGAGACAGTTATTGTTTTGCTACTGCTTATAAATATAGAGTGATCTGTTTGCATTCGTGTCTCGTTTAATTATTACATTAATTTTTAAACATACTGTATAGTGAAATTGAATTAGTGAGTATTATGAACGTGCCAGCTTTAGTTAACCGATCTGTACCTACCTTATTCCAATGCGGAGGCGCAAGCAAAATACAGCGAAAACGGTAGAGCCAGGACAGGTTTTGTGTTTTGTCTCCCATCCCGCGCCCCACGCCTCTTTCCCTTCCCCGTCACCTCTGCACGCGTAATCAAGTCAAATTACATAAATGCATTTTATGGAGCAGTGGAAATGAAATTTAGAACGGTAAAATAGTTCATACTACTTCTAACTATCTTAAGAAATGAAGAAAGGCTAAAGATAAACTTGATTATAATATTTTATAAAAATATTTACAATTATTGTGTGTTCTTAATAATATACAAAACGCATTTTCTTACATGCGCCATTGGTTTTAAACGTCATGTCACGTATTTTTGTATCTGCAGAAGTGTCGGCATGTAATACTTATATAAATATCTAACCGATTTAACTGCACAGTAGGCATTTAACTGTGCACTTTTGGGTTCAACGGTTAATTTACTCTCTAACTCTATTAATCTATAAACTGGACCCTTTTAAGCGGCCGATTCCTTCGGGACATAGTGTTGTGTACGAATAAGTGATACCGGTATTGGACTCTTCATAGCGGCCGGTTTCTTCGTGACGTAGTGTTAGTGATATGGTGACGTCGGTATTGGACTCGTTAAGTCACCAGAGGCTCTTGCAGTACCAAGCACTTGCAGAGGTATAGTGAGGGTCGCCGTAGTTGCTGGTACTGGCGACGAACCTGAGCAGAAGATGTGGTATCTGCTCTCTGAGGAGGCCCTGAGATTTTTAAGCTCTGAGGCGCAGGTAGGCAAATTAGTAGTTTCACAAAACCGATAAAAATATGAATCGGGACACCCCTCTTCCCAGGCAGTCCTTCCTAGGCAGTCTTGTGGCTAGACTCAGTGTTTCTAAAGAGCCCGAGGCACGGAGGGGCGGAGGGAGTGCGGTGCAGGGCGGGGGCATTGCAGCAGTCCCGTAATAGCCGGAACTAAAGCGATTTCGAAATAATAATGCAAATCTGGTATCTAAAACAGGTTTAGGTTAGGTGGCGATAACCCCACTGATGAAGGTCAAGGCCAATGAACTTTACAAAATTATTGTAGGAGAATATTCAATTAATCCTTTGACCTTTAAGTAAGGTCAAAGTCCTCGAGTACTATGAACTTTATTACGCATATTGAACATCGATTGACATTGTAAAAATTCGTTAAAAATCGAAGGTCAGTAATTTTCACTCAATATTTTGAGTGAAAATTACTGACCTTGGATTTTTAACGAAGGTCAATGACCTCGAGATCAACGAACTTTTAAAACACATCTTTGATATCGAAAATCGGCCGAAAATAGGTAGAAAAAATTTCTAAAAATTTTTTCCATCCATCTTTAGAAAATAACCACTAAGCTATAGCTTTCAGGAATTTTTGTTGGATAGTTGTCATTTTAAACACGATCCTAAAATTTTAAGATGTAGGAACTCTATAGTTTTCTAGATATGATTTTTTGACTATCCGATTTTTTATGTTTATTTGTAGTATTGAAAGGCAAAATACTTGCATTTCGGTGGTAAACTCCCCGCAACCACTCAAGTTCAATAGCCGCGGCGCCACCGTCGTCTTGTCTGCCATTGAGACTTGGCAGTGTGATTAGTTCCACTTTCCGTCGCAAGACATGAGTCACATGAGTGGTAGCGCGGAGTTATGAACGCCTACTTTTATTTTGCGTTTCGGCGGTAAATCTGTGAATGTACCTGATTTTAAACCGATTTAATCCTGTAAATATAAGGTTGATAGGAAGATATGATTGTTATAATCTAAAAATTTGTTATTTAACGGTATTTATTGTAACTGTCTGTTTATTTATGTTTTCTGTGCAATAAAGAATATGAATATGAATATGAATATGAATAATGTTTAGTAACAAAATATGTTACGTTCCGTTGTTCGCTTATTTGTAAGATGAGAGGAATTTGTGGATTGTATCAAATTATATTGAAATAAAACCTATTTTGATATATTTTAACGTCAGAGGAAATTACTGGATTTGTGCTTATTTCAATGTGTAGATACTGATACAGACATTTACATAATGAGATTATTTTTTTAGTAACGGAAAGTAGCCATTCATGATATGGGCCGGGTTAATTTGATTGGCAGCCATGATGATTGTTTACATTTTAGGTTGCAAGAGGTGCAAACAAATCAGTCTGGTTTGATCGAATAGAATAGATAATCCAAATAAGGGCACTTGCTAGATAGCCTTGTGGCTAGACTGTAGTGTCTTTTATGAGAAGCAGTATGGGGGCAAAATAAAAATAAACATATATCCAACACTGGGAATTACCTCAGGGGGGGGAGAGTAGCGGAAAGGTATCTATATCCCACCTCCGCTAGCTCCTCCTCTCTTCCAAGGTCAAGGCCAAGTAATCCAATGATTTCCGACACTTCATATTTTTTGATATTGTCCATAAAAGCACTCAAAATGCAAAGGAAAATCAGCAAAAGCATCTGAAATGGCCCTTATTCTAACTTTCCCATTATAATTCCTCTATTTTTTATTTACAAACCTAACTCTCTCTCTACTCAATCAATTTTAAATAATATTTTTTATTTGAAAGGGTGACCTGCAGTTAGGTCCTCTTTTTTAAATGAGTTGGTCCAGTAGTAGTTTAGTATCTAAATCAAAAATACAGGAACTATGAAGTCATCCATGTAAACAAAATTGTGATTTAGTTATTGACTTGACTCCTAGGACAGACTTGGGAGCACTTTGGATCACAGATTAGTGTCGGCACTGAGGCACAAAATGCAATGTGTTTTTATTCTGGGCAGTACATGGTCCAACCCTCTATATAAATTGCCAATGTCCTTTATTTGGCATACCTTTATCATATAACAGCCAGAGAAGTCGATGCTGCATTAGAGCAACCTCATGCACATCTGTAGTAACACTCAGTGTTGGGTTGATGGACGACACCAGGGCAGCGAGTTCCATGACTCGAGTGCAGATAACCGGCTTCCCAGCAACATACAGCCATGATCTGGCAGACACTCCATCACTGACTGAGCGACCCCTTTTATCTTCATTGCCTTTGCCATGCCATGTTACCTGTGAAGCATAAAAGGTGGGAAAATATAGACACCATAATTATCTTTGAACAGCATAGGGTCAGAGTGACGATAAAAGGGCGGAAAAGTTCTTTTAAGTTTTTTTTTCCTTGGCGCCCCTTATCTACACTCCAACCCAGCATAGTTATCCAAAGTAGATATACAATAATTGCAAAGCATTTATGCAAATGCATACTTCAGCAGTTTGTGAGCCATCCTTCCCAAACACCACCCAGGCGTGGTCCTCCGACAGAGCGAGGTGCACATCCTTCTTCCCCAGAACCTGGCAGCCTGCTGTCACAGCAAACGCGACTCCAAAGCAGTCCAACTTGTTGCCTGTCAGGAAGCTGTAGATAGACTGCAGGTGCGCGCGATCCTTATAGTAACTCCGTGTAAGAGAGTTCCACACAACGTCAGCAACACGCTTCACCAGGTCCCTTGTCGCGCATTCGCCGGCTAGCAGTTTGGCGTCGACTCCGCTGCGCATTAAAGTAACGAACCGCTCATGCAGTACCGATACCTCCTCCCACTCCACGCTGGGGAACTTCACCTTCACGAACCTATTCGAAGGCAAGTGCACGTCTCTATCGCCGCTTTTGATGTTCGTGAGGTTGTTTTCCACCGCTCCGACGATGATCGAAAATAAAGCCAGGTCCGGCTCATTTTCGCTGCGCAACTGCTCTTCGAATAGGTCGTATACTTTCTGTATACTCTCTATTGGAAACAGATGTTTAAATCCTGAAATGCCGGTCATTATTTTGTCTGATTATCACAAACATTTCGAAAATCCCAGAACAACAAAACATCACCATTTATTTATAACCATAGACAAGACAAAACCCGCAAAACGTGTTGACAATTTGACAATATTTTTCTTTTTGATATAGTCATCACAGATTAATAATATAAGCAAATCGACCGCTCAATCTGCCAACGGGAGACCTAATACCTATTGGAAGCTGTGATGCTACCTCATGGTTAAATACTTTGTAGAAGGTTTTATCTTTTATTGACTGACGGTGTCACATAACTTGTTTTCGCCTATTGAATTAAAACGTAATGGTTTTATATAATTTTATGTTTAATTGCTAGTGCCACAGTTTTCCCCATCAGTGGTAGCAGAGCGTGGTTGTGGCATGGGGAAAAAGCATATTTAAAAACATAAAAGGTGAGAAAGTAAAAAAAAAATGAGCTCAAATTTCCGAAGCATACAACCGCTGACAAAATCGAATTACGATACCTGGTGCTTACACGCACAGGCAATTCTCATTAAAAGCGACTTATGGGAATACACTAGAGGTGAAAAAACGTTAGCGGCGACTGCAACTGCCGAACAAAAATATGCGTTCCTAAAGGAAGACTCAAAGGCAAGGTCAGAGCTACTTTTACTCATATCCCCACCAGAACTAAAGCTAATTAAAGGCTACCATACTTCAAAGGAAGTATGGGATAAACTAAAGTCAATTTATCAAAGTTCTGGGTCAGCACGAAAGGCCACACTTTTAAAACAACTAGTTTTAAAGAAAATGAACCCTCAAGAAGATGTAAAAGATCATCTCAATCATTTTATGGACGTTGTGGGTAAGCTAGAAGATATGGATGTCAAAATTCATCCAGAATTATTGAGCATAATGATGATATACAGTCTAGCTACTACTTTCGACAGCTTCCGCACAGCAATCGAATCGAGAGATGTCCTACCAAGCCCTGACAACCTTAAAATTAAAATTGTAGAAGAATATGAAGCGAGAAGGCAAACCGAACCTCAAACTTCAGAAACCTTTTACGTTAAATCGAAGAAAAAGGGATTGTTTTGCAAGAAGTGCAATAAGAAAGGGTATTCTACTGAGGATTGTTGGTCGAAAAAGAGGCCTGGTAATAATAAAGCAAAAGGTGAAGAAAAGACTTACAATATTTGTCTGACAACTGGAACCTCGAAAACCAAGGACGGTCTATGATGTTTAGATAGTGGATGCACATCTCATATGACAGGAGAGAAGCACCTGTTCACCAACCTGACCCCTGAGACCGATACCTTAAGATTAGCTTCAGAAAAGCACACTACTGAAGTTCAAGGAAGAGGAAAAGTTGAACTATTCACGGAAAATTGCAAGCACAACTTAACTGACACACTATACGTGCCTGAATTATAAACTAATTTGCTGTCAGTAAGTAAAATGACAGATAACGGCTTCAAAGATTTATTTGAAAAGGAACAAGCCAGTGTCATGGAAGATGGAAACATTGTTTTAAAAGCTAAAAGAAGAAATAGCCTATATTATCTTGAATTTGAAGAGCCGGAAGAGACAGCAAACTTCACGCCTGGTGCTGAAACAGACATAATGAAATGACATAAGAAATTAGGTCATGTCAACGAAAGAGACCTAAAATCAATGGCGAAAAATGGAATGATGCGAGGACTCGACTTTAAAGAAAAATCTATCTTTGGGTTCATGTGAAACCTGTATCAAGGGAAAATTTACTTCTCTACCATTCCAAAGCCATGAAGAAATAATCTCTACCGAGCCACTACAGATAGTATACAGCGACGTTTGCGGCCCCTTCGAGAATGAATCGATGGCCGGATCTAAGTATTTTGTCACCTTCATTGACGATTATACTCGATACTGCTGTGTCTACTTCCTAAAAGAAAAGAGCGAAGTAATAGGAAAATTCAAGGAATATAAGAACAATGTTGAACTCTTCCATAAGAAAAAAATTCAAAATTTGCATTCTGATAATGGAGGCGAATACAGATCTAAAGCATTTGATAACCTTCTTAAAGAAAATGGTATATCACGTTGACTAACCGCTCCCTACACACCACAGCAAAATGGCTGCAGTGAGAGGAAAAACCGATCACTCCTGGATAAAGCAAGATGTTTGATGATAGATTCCAACGTCCCTTCGTACCTGTGGGCAGAAGCAGTGAACACTGCAAACTATCTGATAAATAGAAGCCCTGCGAGAGCTCTAAAAGGAAACTCGCCTTATGAAAAGTGGGTGGGAAGAACACCATCAGGAAATCACCTACACGTGTTCGGTAACAGAGCATTCGTCATGAACAAAGCTCGAAGAGGAAAATTTTCAGCCAAGGCTATGAAAGGTGTATTTTTGGGATATGCGAAAAATGCAAAAGGCTTTAGAATATACATACCGGAAAAGAATGATGTCACTATCAGCAGAGATGTGAGAGTAATAGGAAAAATGCACTATACGAATACTCCTGCTGTTGAAGAAAAAAATCAGGAACCAGAAACAGGAAAAATAGAAATAGAATTAACAGAAAAAAATACTAATAATAACTTACGTTTTCAGCAACCTAATCTCCCTTCTTCCAGCTCCAATCAATATCCGCCAGCTGATGTACCTTCTACCAGTGGACGACCACCAAGAGCAGAATCCAATGTCACTTCTGATGATGAATCGTATGAAGAATCTCAGGAAGAGCCAATTGAACGACCTGCATGTGGAAGACCACAACGAGTAGTGAGGCCACCAGGATGGACAAAAATTACGAGCTCAGTCGATGCGTAACTATGTTGATGTCTGAAAATAATAATGACTATGACCGCTCTTTACTGCCGTATAAAGAAGCTGTGTCAGGCACCGACAAGGAAAATTGGGAGAAGGCAATACAATCTGAAATGGATTCACTACAACAAAATAACACGTGGGTATTAGTCGACAAGTCAGAAGCCAGAGGACATAAAATCTTGTCCAACAAATGGGTATTCCAGATAAAAGATGACGGAAGGTACAAGGCTAGATTAGTCGTACGCGGCTGTGAGCAGAAGGGAAGCCTAGATTTCGAAGAAATATATAGCCCAGTCGTAAGTCAATCTGCCCTGAAGACTTTACTTGCCGTTGCCGCATCTAAATCTTACCACTTCATGCACATTTGACGTCAAGACTGCATTTTTGTATGGCGAACTGAAAGATGAAGTTTATATGAAATTGCCTGTTGGCTACAATACTGGTTACAAAAACACAGATGTTGTGAATGATGAATGTGAATGTTGATGAAAAAATCTTTATACGGTTTAAGACAAGCTCCATTCACATGGAACAAGACTTTTACCAAAGCGATGTTTGTGTGTGTGATCCACACATTAGTGTTGCACAGTGTCTTGCAAACTTTATTTTTGACAGCGGCTTTGTCATTATATCAGCTAGCTGTATTCCTGTTGGACAGTAGCTGACATTGATCAGTCCACTCACGAAGTGCTCGTGGATGAAGTGGTATCGCACGTCTATGTGCTTCGATCTCTTGTTAAAGGAACCGGACTTTATAAGTTGGATCGAACTTTGGTTATCAACGTGTAGATTTATTTTTACTTCAGAGTCGGTTATTTCCTTCAACAGAGATTTTAGGTACAGTCCCTCTTTACAGCAGTTGGCTGCGGCTATGTACTCGGCTTCAGTCGACGATAGGGCCACTATAGGCTGTCTCTTGGATGCCCATGATATTGGTCCATCGGCTATCATTAGCACGGAGCCAGATGTGCTTCGTCTCGTCAGCGGATCTCCAGCATAGTCCGAGTCACTGTAAGCATCTATGTTATCGATAGGGCTGTTTCGTTTGAATAGTATGCCCTTATCTTTCGTCCCAACTAAGTACTTGAATATTTTCTTCACTCGTGTGACATCTTCCTTAGTGGGATTTTCTACTTTTCTACTGACTAGGTTTACAGCTTGTGCGATGTCTGGTCTGGTTCGCATGGACAGGTATAGTAAACTTCCCACTGCCTCTCTGTAGGGGTAATCCTTCTCCAGGGCAGTTTGCTGTATCGACTTTACATCATTGCTTCCAGGCGTCTCACAAGGCTTTGCGTTTTTCATATTATACTTTCCCAGTATTTCGTTTGTATAATATTTTTGAGTCAGCGTTATTCCTTCTTTGGAGTTATGAATCTCCATACCCAGGTACGTACTTGGGTTTTCATTCTTCTTCATTTCAAATTTGGTTTCAAGTTTTTCCATGACACTTTGAATCTTTTCCTCATCTTTTCCTATGACTAACCCGTCATCGACAAATAGTCCAATTATTATCGACTTATCTTCATTTATAAACACGCATTTGTCGGTTTTAATTGTCTTGAAACAAGACTTGGTCTTCTTTACTTTTACTCATATCCCCACCAGAACTAAATTTAATTAAAGGCTGCAATACTTCAAAGGAGGTATGGGATAAACTAAAGTCAATTTATCAAAGTTCTGGGTCAGCACGAAAGGCCACACTTTTAAAACAACTAGTTTTAAAGAAAATGAACCCTCAAGAAGATGTAAAAGATCATCTCAATCATTTTATGGACGTAGTGGGTAAGCTAGAAGATATGGATGTCAAAATTCATCCAGAATTATTGAGCATAATGATGATATACAGTCTACCTACTACTTTCGACAGCTTCCGTACAGCAATCGAATCGAGAGATGTCCTAACAAGCCCTGACAACCTCAAAATTAAAATTGTAGAAGAATATGAAGCTAGGAGGCAAACCGAACCTCAAACTTCAGAAACCTTTTACGTAAAATCGAAGAAAAAGGGATTGTTTTGCAAGAAGTGCAATAAGAAAGGGCATTCTACTGAGGATTGTTGGTCGAAAAAGAGGCCTGGTAATAATAAAGCAAAAGGTGAAGAAAAGACTTACAATATTTGTCTGACAACTGGAACCTCGAAAACCAAGGACGGTCTATGATGTTTAGATAGTGGATGCACATCTCATATGACAGGAGAGAAGCACCTGTTCACCAACCTGACCCCTGAGACCGATACCTTAAGATTAGCTTCAGAAAAGCACACTACTGAAGTTCAAGGAAGAGGAAAAGTTGAACTATTCACGGAAAATTGCAAGCACAACTTAACTGACACACTATACGTGCCTGAATTATCAACTAATTTGCTGTCAGTAAGTAAAATGACAGATAACGGCTTCAAAGTTTTATTTGAAAAGGAACAAGCCAGTGTCATAGAAGATGGAAACATTGTTTTAAAAGCTAAAAGAAGAAATAGCCTATATTATCTTGAATTTGAAGAGCCGGAAGAGACAGCAAACTTCACGCCTGATGCTGAGACAGACATAATGAAATGGCATAAGAAATTAGGTCATGTCAACGAAAGAGACCTAAGAGCAATGGCGAAAAATGGAATGATGCGAGGACTCGACTTTAAAGAAAAATCTTTGGGTACATGTGAAACCTGTATCAAGGGAAAATTTAATTATCTACCATTCCAAAGCCATGAAGAAATAATCTCTACCGAGCCAATAGTATACGGCGACGTTTGCGGCCCCTTCGAGAATGAATCGATGGCCGGATCTAAGTATTTTGTCACCTTCATTGACGATTATACTCGATACTGCTGTGTCTACTTCCTAAAAGAAAAGAGCGAAGTAATAGGAAAATTCAAAGTATATAAGAACAATGTCAGGCAAGTTGAGACCAGTTTAGTGTTAGACAACAGCACGTTAGAATTGGTAAATGATACGAAGTTTCTTGGAATAACCATTGATAGCAAATTGCAGTGGGGACCCCACATAGATAAATTGGCTGGTAAATTAAGTTCTGCGGCTTACGCTGTTAGGAACATCAGACAAAGCACGGATGTGGCTACATCTAGGCTAGTATATTTTAGTTACTTTCATAGTGTGATGTCCTATGGTATCTTGTTGTGGGGGAAAGCAGCGGATATTCAAACTATTTTTATTTTACAGAAAAGAGCTATTCGAGCAATTTATAATTTAAAACGAACAGACTCCTTAAGAGAGCTTTTTAAAGAAATTGACATACTAACAGTAGCTAGTCAATTTATTTTCGAAAATATAATGTATGTACGCAAGAACCTTACAACATTTTCCAAACTTAGCGACAGCTGTAATGTTAACCTAAGAAATAATCTCAGACTATGTGCGCCCCGTTTTAGACTCGCGAAGGTTAGCAATTCTTTCAAGGGTCAGTGCATTCTCTACTACAATAAGATACTTCTGGAGATTTTGAAATTGCCATTTGAGCAATTTAAAAAGCATGTTAAAGCGACTTTGTCGAAAAAGGGATATTACAATGTTCAAGATTACTTAAATGACAGGACTGTATGGGGTTAATCTGGTTCAACACAGACCTTGCTGTTAATAGTTTTGTAATTATTTATTCCTGCTTTTTAATCATAACAATTAAATTTTTCATATTTGTATTAGTTAAGCACAACCTATTTTTAAAAGAGATCTAAAAATCAGTCTGTGGGAGTTTCTACGCCCTTCTTCTCCCACAGTGGTCCAATGTAGAGAAGAGGCAAAAATTACGTTTGCTAAGTATATGTAAATATCTACAGTAATAAAGTACTTTGACTATTTGACTATTAATGTTGAACTCTTCCATAAGAAAAAAATTCAAAATTTGCATTCTTATAATGGAGGCGAATACAGATCTAAAGCATTTGATAACCTTCTTAAAGAAAATGGTATATCACGTAGACTAACCGCTCCCTACACACCACAGCAAATTGGCTGCAGTGAGAGGAAAAACCGATCACTCCTGGATAAAGCAAGATGTTTAATGATAGATTCCAACGTCCCTTCGTACCTGTGGGCAGAAGCAGTGAACACTGCAAACTATCTGATAAATAGAAGCCCTGCGAGAGCTCTAAAAGGAAACTCGCCTTATGAAAAGTGGATGGGAAGAACACCATCAGGAAATCACCTACACGTGTTCGGTAACAGAGCATTCGTCATGAACAAAGCTCGAAGAGGAAAATTTTCAGCCAAAGCTATGGAGGGTGTATTTTTGGGGCTATCAAGGCTATCTATCAAGGCTTTCTGCCTGCAAGTTGCGAAGGTCATCTGCGAACCACCGACGTTGTACCGTTCTAACCCACCGCATTAAAGCGTCTCGTAATTCGGGCACGGACAACAGTTTATCGAATTTGTCGTACAGTATGCAGTCACCGAATGAAGGCGATTGAGACAAGAGAACCGCAGAAGCTCTACTGGCTCATCAACCTGACTGATCACGTGGACCGTCACTGACTTAGAGCGTCACTCCGGGATGAGCTTCTTATCAATATCCACTGAAGATATCGGCCACTGATTTTCTGGCAAACTTAACCAGGAAGGCCCCGCCCATCAAAGATAGTGGCGGACCAACTCCATGGATGAAATCCCTCGCGACGCACAGTCTGCAGGGTTATCTAAAGACCGAACATGTCTCCAACTGGTTGGAGCGAGTATCCCTTGAATTTCCGAGACACGATTAGCGGCATACGTCGCCCAGTTGTGCGAGGAGGCCCTTATCCATGCTAACACTATGCTAGAGTCTGTTCAAGAAACTTCTTCTGCCACCGACAAAGTACCTAATGAATTTCGAATGAATGCGAATAAATGTGCCAGAAGAAACGCTCCACAGAGCTCCAGCCGAGGAAGCGACACCTTATTTAAAGGTGCGATGCGAGATTTTGCTGCAATTAAATACACACGAATTGTTTCAGCCGGGTCGATCGAGCGAAGATATGCAACGGCAGCATATGCTGCCTCTGAGCTATCACAAAATCCGTGGAGTTCAATACGGCAGTTGCGGGTGGGCTTGAACCGAGGGACGCTAACCTTTTCCAAAAGAGGCAACTCCTCTTTCAAAATTTGCCCGACGAGAACGAATCGATGCAGGAACCTCTTCATCCCAGTCGATACCGTGAATCTCCTGAATCAGAATTTTAGCATGGATGACGACAGGCGAGAAAAACCCAACGGGATCAAATACGCGTGCAATTTCAGATAAAATTGCCCCTTTAGTGCATTTATTTAATGCCACTTTCACCTGGTACGAGAAAAAATCTCTTACAGGCTGCCAAACGAAACCTAAGACTTTAATAGCACTATCGTCCTCCAGAGGAACTGCCGCTGCTTCTGTCTCCTTAATAGAATCAGGAAGTTGGTCCAAAATCTCTAGACTATTGCTGCACCACTTCCGCAGCTCGAAACACACTGCCTTCAACAAATCAATCAGTTGGTGTTGCAATGCAACAACTGATTCTAACGAATCGGCCCCTGAAACCAGGTCATCCATATATGTGAAGCGACAAAGAACTGCCACAGCTTCAGGGAACTCAGAGTTGTAGTCCTACGCCAACTGCTGCAAGACCCGAATGGCCAAGAATGGAGACGAAGAAAGCACGCATGTGATCGTCTTTAACCGATACACTCGAGGAGCTCCCGTCGGCGAAGTAGGCCATAGTATCAGCTGATACTTCTGGTGGTCCGCTTTGACGACAATATGGCGATGCATCTGTTTGTTTTCTGCAGTGAAGGCGATTTTGTGCCGTTGAAAATTCAGCAAAAGATTTGCGATGTCCTTTTGAAGCTTTGGCTCTACCAGCTGTAAGTCGTTGAGCGACACACCCAGGTCTGTTTTGGTCGAAGCGTCAACAACTGTCCTCAGTTTGGTGGTGGAACTCGAAGGACGCAGGATTCCATGGTTAGGAGTAATAAAATGTTCTGCTTGCCGCTCTTCCTCCACCAACTTCATGTGCCCCGATTTAGAGAAACCTCCATGAACCCTATAAATATATAAAAATATAAAAATCAAATATATAAACCATATAAAACTATATAAACCATGAAAAGCCTCATGAAATCTCACGAGCGAAACGTCGAATGACCCACCAAGGCTAGGATTATCCAAACGAAAAGGAAGCGAAACGATATAATACCCGGAGTCATCTGGTTTATGAGTACTGACGAAAATTTCCTCACACTGACGATCCTCTGACGACAGAGGATTTTTCAGAAACAGACTCGACCTCCCAAAACCTCCGCAGAGTATGGGCCTAATCATTTAGATCCGAACACGAAGTCACGAACGAAGTTATTTGTTGGCCATTCCGGCGATGAATATAGGAAGTATCTACCTTGCCAAGTAAAATCTAGCCGAATTTACTGGAAATCGCCAAGGGGGTACCCGGAGGTCCTCGAATAGAATCTCCGATGAAAACATCATCATAAATTTCTGAACCGATGAGCAGTTCTACCGGCGATTGAACATAGAAGTTTGGATCAGCTAATACCAAATTGCCGGTGTAGTCCCATGTCTTAGGCTCGTTTTCAAATGAGGGCTTATTAGTCGTGATTTTATTTAGTACAACCGCACAAAGCGGAAACCGACCGCTGCCCCCATTACTTGATTCTATGCACAACAGGCTTACTCGGTTCGTCGAGAGACGTAAGGTATTAAAAAATGAACAGTTTGGGTTCGGAAAAAATAGCTCCTCAACATTGGCATATTTTAACCTAGTTAAAACTATAACGGAATGTCTTAACAAAAAAAGGCCTATCGTCTCAATCAATATTTTTAGACATGAGCAAAGCTTTTGACTTCGTAAATCATAATATTCTTTTGAGTAAATTAGAGAGATACGGAATAAGAGGTATTGCAAACGACTGGATCAAAAGCTATTTACAAGATAGGAAATAATGCACAGAAATCTCTAAGACAAACATGTTCCAAAACCAATCAACCAAACAAAGATTTCGGTCAGAATATAGAGTAAATGGTACCGGAGTGCCGCAAGGAAGTATCCTAGGACTCTTGTTATTTTTGCTCTACATAAATGACTTGCCATACCACCAATGCATATTTGCTGATGATATGACGCTTATATAATATTTGAAGGTACAAAATTAGAAACATTTCAGCAAAATATTAATGATTCTCCTAATTCTGTTGTGAAATGGATGGAATAAAATAATTTAAAATTAAATATCAATAAAACCAAATTAATTCAATTCAGACCATACCAAGCACAATCTTTACCATTAAAAATCGAATGTAATAATAATCAAGTAGATAAGACAGAGTCAACAACTTTTTTAGGAATTAACTTAGACCAACATCTAAATTGGAAAAGCCACGTAGAGTCAGTTTGCAATAGGTTGAACCATTTTGTCTTTGCCATACGACGAATACGAATGACTATCTCAGTAGAGGCGTCTATCACAGCGGCAGCGAATCATGGGTATGTATCGTCAGTTTTGGCATATGGGCTCATCCTATGGGGAAACTCTATCGATGTAGACAGGGCATTTATGCGGATGGCAGACAGGCGATATGTGAAGTAGGGTGTAGGCAAAGCTGTGAACCTTTATTTAAAAAATTACAAATACTAACGTTGCCTTGCCTCTACATCAGAGAAATTTGTACATTTGTAGTGCAACACAGGAACTACTTTCCAAAAAATTCAGATATTTATGTGAGACAAACTCGCCACAAAGATAAACTGTATCTACCTTACAGCAGCATGGACTTATGCAGCAAAAATGTGTACTGTATGGCCATTAAAATATTTAATAAGTTACCTGACGAGATGAAGCAATATGAAAGATGTGTAGTTTTTAAAAGAAAATTGACAATCTGGCTGTTGACTAAATGTTTTTATAGTGTACGTGATTTTCCTGGTCTATAAAAATTAGTAAAAATTAAAATTATCTATATCGATAATAGAATTATTATTATTATTATTATCCATATTTTACTGACATGTTAAATTTAAGAATCGCACTAAATATTTTTACACCGTACCATACGGTAAAATACACTGAACTAATTTCAAGTATTATAAGTAGCACCACCTATACTGTGTACGTGTATTTTAGCAAATAAACGACATGATTTGATATGTTACGAGGGACTTTTTTGTAGCGGAAAAACCAAGGTTTGGATGGAATGCTCGGTTGAATATTGGCGTAGCGAGTCCCTTGACTAAACTAGACTGTTTCCACAAAGAATTCCAAGATGTTCGAAAATGCTCTTTGAAGAGGTGTAGTAAATCATTGATGCGAGTAATGAGACTTGTGACAACATCCCCCGTGACAGCATATTTTGCAAGTTGGTCTGCAATCTCATTACCTTTGATCCCAGAATGACCAGGAATCCGAACCAGGTGAATAATTTTGTTTTTTGACTACATTTGCAAATTAGTTCTTTAATTTTTAAAACGATGTTACTTTTTAGTTTCGACTTAAATTGATTTTGACAAATGGCCTGAGTACTACTTCGTGAGTCTGAGAATATAACCGCACGATTAAGGCTTTTTTGAAGCTTTTTACTATTGGAGGACAGCTTTTGAATTTCCTGGGATTGTCTATAAAGGAGTTAAGTTCGGAAAGAATGGGTAGAAGAGGATGAGTGGAGATAGAATAGGTTCGATAGAAGAAACGATCAGCAAGGTATTGTCGCCTTAACGCTAAGGGAGGATCTCAGCATTCCATTAGTAGGGCGTCAACTGGGGATGACTTCATCTCCCGGGTAGTGCTTATGAGCAACAAATTACTCTCAAGACGCTAATTTCCCGATTCTCCGATAGTAAATGGTGATCTTTCAAATACACTTGACACTGGCAAAATTAACTTCAAAAGAGGTTATTAAAATGACGTCACGACAAATTAAAAGTAGAAAAAAATAAAGATTGCTCTGTCCAATTGATAATAATGTTACGCCGGTAAGTTAGGTCAAAAACTTTGAACGTCAATTTCAGTGCTTTAGAGGCGTTTTCAGCAGGCTGAAAAGTCATTTCAGGCCGTTTCAGAAGTTGATCTATCACATATGTAAAGATCGAATTTTCACTCAAGTTGCCGTCGTTTTCAGGCGCCTGAAACATGTTTTCAGTCCGTTTCAGGGCACCCTCTATCAGATAACGCCATAACCTGAAAACCCGTTTTCAGGCGTTTTAGGACCCCTTATGGGCCTCTGAAGCACAAATCGTTATATGGCGAAATATCCGGTAGGAGTGACAGAGATAGCACTACTAGAAAGAGATAGCTATACTCGGAACATTCGAGAAGTGTGTGACAGAGATAGAACTACTAGAAAGAGATAGCTATACTCGGAACATTCGAGAAGGGAGTGACAGAGAGAGTGCACCATTAGAGAGAGACATATATGGTTTCGAATGTTCTCGGCCCGCACGCTGGTCCTTACTAGAATATTCGCGATATGTGTGGACAATGTGTCCAGAGCGGCTCCGCGGGATATAAAGGCGCCGACGGCCGGCACGAGTTAGTTACATTTTAACTGCGATCGAGTGCTAGTACAAGGATAATCGGAGAGAAAGACTCTTCGTGTGAATAGTGAGTGCATAATTAGTGAAATAGTGTGTGTGTGTTTTAATTAGTGGATTTTATGTACAGTTCGTGTGAATTGTAAGTGCCTAATTTGGGTAATAAAGTGAGTGTTTTATTCAGTGGATTAATTCGTGCTTTTCTATCAAATACGAACCCCACGCTCGTAAAATTTGGTGTCAGAATTGGGATAGAAAATGCTGTTAATGCCACGAGAAACCGAGCCAAAAGGAGTGACGACGCGAAGCCAAACGTCTGGGTCTGGAGACTCGACGCCTGGTACGTCGGAATCACCTGCTCCAGCTGCACAAGGAGTAGACCTCAACGTTATCTTCGTCCTCCTAAAGGAACAAGCGAGAGAGCTAAAGGAACAGTCGCGAAAACAGGAGGAACAGGCACGAATGCTTCGTGAGGTACATGAGTCCACGACCGAATGGAAGAGAGAGTTGTTCGAGGTCCAAGCAAAACTGGCCGATATGGATGAAAAACTAGAGAGTCGAGTCCATGATGTCGATAAAAAAATTGAGACCTGTGAGAGCCGTCTCCAAAAACTTGAGAACAAAGTGGCTAATGGTCCAAGTACCTATGTACCCGACGCATCGGTGTCCGGAGGCGGCAGGTTCAAAGTGCCCCCCTTTGACGGTAGCTCATCGTGGACTGCCTATAAGCTGCAGTTCGAGTCTGTTTCCCAGGCTAATGGTTGGAGTAAGGAGCAATCCAGGACAGCACTGACGTTGGCGCTGCGCGACGAGGCTCTTACCATACTAGAGGCTCTGGGAAACGACCGGACGTACGACCGCCTTCTAGAAGCCTTGGAGGCACGATACGGTGACAGTCACCTGGAGCACGTGTACCGAGCTCAGTTAAAGGACAGGACACAAGGACGTAACGAGTCCTTACAACAGTGGGCCCTGGAAATCGATAAGTTGGTTAGGAAGGCCTATCAACGTACGTCAGCATCCTTTGTGGACAGTATGCTGGTGCAGGCCTTCATCGATGGGTTCCGGGATCTGGAAGTGAGGGCAGCCGTGCGATTGGGACATCATGGCAGCCTAAAGGATGCAGTAGCCCACGCTCTCGAGGTGGAAGCTGTACGACAGGATTCATCCAGGCCTTTCAGGGTGCGAGAAGTGTCGACTACGAAGCCAGTAGATTCCCGCCGCGAATTTGGGCCACGTTGCTACCATTGTGGAGAACGTGGTCCTGCAGTCAGGCTGTCCGAAAAGGACTAGGAGGGACAGAGACCCCGCTCCAAGGACAAGGACAAGGAGCGGGCCAGGCCATCGCGCGGGGATCGCAGCGAGCGGAGCGAGAGAGGGGATCGAAGCGAGCGGGACCGAGACCGCGACCGTGACCGCAAGCATCGCAAGGACAGGCGTGACCGGTCACCGCACGAGCGCGGCTCGCGACGTCGTCCGCGCGACCGCCACTAGAGATTCACTGAGGTATCACATAGCACCTCCAGCCGTTGGCAGACGTAAAGGCACGAGAGGAGCTCCCGCAGCAGCGGCGGCGGGGGGCTCGGCTCGGACCGGCGCGAGCGGGAGCGCGGCGAGCGGGACCGCGGCGACAAGGACAATGATAAGAACTGATACGGTTAGCGACGAGTGGAGTGATGAAATCATGCAGCAAGCGCAACAAGAGGACCCTGACGTGAGACCCATTTTTGATTGGATTAATGCTGGCGCACCTAAACCAAGATGGTGTGATGTAGCTCCTATGAGTGCGGTAACAAAAAGCTACTGGGCACAATGGGATAGCTTGGTCATGCATAATGGCGTTCTATGTAGAAAATGGGTATCAACAAATGGGAAGGATGCTCACCTGCAAGTCGTTGTCCCAAAGAAAAGGGTGAAAGATGTTTTGAGAAGCTTTCACGATGGAACATCCGGTGGACACCTTGGAGTAAAAAGGACCCTAATGAAAATGCAACCCTTTCCCCCTTGGGAAAGGGTTGCATTAGATGTCGCAGGACCTTTCCCAGCATCGGACTCCGGAAACAAGTACATTCTTGTCGTGATGGATTACTTCACGAAGTGGCCTGAAGTATTTGCCATTCCTAATCAAGAAGCGGTAACCATAGCTGAAAAGCTAGTGAACGAAGTATTCTGCCGGTTTGGGGTACCACTCGAAATCCACAGTGATCAAGGAAGAAACTTCGAGTTTGCGGTCTTTCAGGAGACTTGTCGCATAATGGGAATTCATAAGACGAGGACTACGGCGTATCATCCACAGTCAGATGGAATGGTTGAGAGATTTAACCAGACACTGGAGAGACATCTAGCCAAGGTCGTTGAGAGCCATCAAAAAGATTGGGATCGGCATATCCCCCTCTTCCTGTTGTCTTATAGGTCGGCAACTTACGAAAGTACGGCGGTTACTCCATCGTATGCGAATTTTGGAAGAGAACTCCGTCTGCCTGCAGATCTCCTGACTGGACGTCCGCCCGATACACCAAGGACCATCACGGAATATGCAAGTGATTTGCGGGATCGGATTGATGATGTTCACAGCCTGGTACGTGAACACGGGTTACATGCTAGCATAAAGATGAAAACCCGATATGACCGGAAGTCTTATCAAGTGGGTTTTGAGGAAGGTTCGTTGGTGTGGCTACATAACCCTATGCGACGAGTAGGAAAGTCTCCGAAACTATCTCCGAATTGGGAAGGACCTTACAAGGTGGTCACCAAAATAAACGACGTCACGTATCGAATCCAGCGGAATCCTCGTAGTCCGAGCAAGATTGTTCATGTTGACCGGCTGGCCAGATACTACGGAAATAATGATGCTCGGGACGAGCATGTCTTAGGAGGGGGTGGTGTTACGCCGGTAGGTTAGGTCAAAAACTTTGAACGTCAATTTCAGTGCTTTAGAGGCGTTTTCAGCAGGCTGAAAAGTCATTTCAGGCCGTTTCAGAATTTGCTCTATCACATATGTAAAGATCGAATTTTCACCCAAGTTGCCGTCGTTTTCAGGCGCCTGAAACATGTTTTCAGTCCGTTTCAGGGCACCCTCTATCAGATAACCTGAAAACCCGTTTTCAGGCGTTTTCAGGACCCCTTATGGGCCTCTGAAGCACAAATCGTTATATGGCGAAATATCCGGTAGGAGTGACAGAGATAGCACTACTAGAAAGAGATAGCTATACTCAAAACATTCGAGAAGTGTGTGACAGAGATAGAACTACTAGAAAGAGATAGCTATACTCGGAACATTCGAGAAGGGAGTGACAGAGAGAGTGCACCATTAGAGAGAGACATATATGGTCTCGAATGTTCTCGGCCCGCACGCTGGTCCTTACTAGAATATTCGCGATATGTGTGGACAATGTGTCCAGAGCGGCTCCGCGGGATATAAAAGGCGCCGACGGCCAGCACGAGTTAGTACTCCAGCCTCCCTCTGAGGGCGAAGCTCGGGATCTACAAGACCTACGTGAGATCCCGCCTCACCTACGCGGCTCCGGCATGGTACGCCCTGTGCTCGGAGACGAACAAACGGAGACTCCGAGCCCAAGAGAACCTCTCTCTGCGTACCATCGTCGGCGCCCCCCGCTACGTGAGGAACGCGACAATCCAGAGGGACGCTGTAATGGTACACGAGGTTCGGTACATTTGATACTTCATTCTGCGTGGTAGAGAGCTAGCCCAACGCCGCGCTGTTTTGAATACGAGAATCGGTTCAGATAACGTTTGGGGGTTTTGCGTGCTTACTGGCAAAGTTCGCAAAAAAAAGACGCGTGGGTTCATTCGTGGAATTTCAGTTCAGGTCAAGTTTTTTTGTCGCATTCCTGCGAGATGTGTAGAGATCAGAGCCGATTTGGCTGCGCGTTGAATAAAATTATGAATAACTAAATAATGAAAGGTTATTATGGAACGATACGGAGAAAGCTATTATGTAGATTGCAAATATACAATTGCGATTGAGGTATGAGATGGAGGGTCTGACACCGCTGGTTTGAATATCATTCTGGTAGGTCTTTGCTACGCGCAGCTAGCGGTCGGGTATGCTTAATTAATCGCAACAAGCTTTTATTGGTCAGCGATCAACAGATTCTGTGTATCGGCAGTACCAAATGATTTGAGTGATAACCTACGGTTGATCATAGTGAATATGCGTACACACAATTTGTAGAACGGCGGATCTGCATGGCATGGTTGAAATTGGACCCTGTGTAGTTAGTGATAAGAAGCTTCGCTTGGGCAGAGCGTATTCGCAAAGGACGCCATTTTTTCAGACATGTGAGGCGTATAAATACCAGAGTTTGAGAGGGGAGGGGATTCAGTCTCAGCGTCTAGCTACTGTGACAGTCGTCTTCACGAGTTCTAAACAGTTTTGTCTGCCGTGTTACGCGTCAGAACTATACGAATTTGTGATTGCGGAGTTTCAGTGGGTTTTCGTGAGTGTCTGAAGCGCCGAGATATACCTCGGTTCCTACCTTTATATCAACCTACCCCTAATTCCAAAACTATCCTTGGGTCGTTAGGAAAGAACTTTTAAGTCAATTTATCTGAGTCTGAGTCTGGGCTTGGAGCGACCCTAAATTCCTTTTTCCTTCACCATAGGGTTCCTGGATTGGCTCTTAGGATATTCGCGGGCTAATCCTCTCCTCATTCCTTCGAGTAGCGAGTTTTGTAATTCCCACACACACAGTCGTTAAACATTCAAGCACATTCAAATCAAACTCAACCATTTTCGAGTGGTGTCGATAATGGACGTGGTATAACACTAGGGTTTTAGACTAGGCTAGACAGGAGTTTAGTTGCGGCTAAACCTAGGTTGTCAGGGCATAGGGAGACTGTTTGATCGATGAGGTTCCGCGGATGGAAATAACAAATTCAGAACAAAGTTAAACCGGTGTCAACACAGATAACATATCCTGTTGATATTTTGACATTTGAGTGTTGTCGGGGACGCGCGAAGAGATCAATTTACAGTCTAAAGTTCATTGTTTAGGTCCGGGTAGGTGTTTGCATTGCCTTGGGTCAGATTGGATTCAAGTTGCATTTTTAAATTAAATGTAAATTTCGCTGGATGTCTAATGTGTAAGTTGAGTCGGTATATATGATTTGGCTCAGCCCAGGACGTGCTGCGGCTAGTGGAATTCATAGTTCGGTATTTATCGAACTATGCACTTCGCTATGGTGTGGGTTAGATATCCTAAAACAATAATGCTTGCGTTTCGATAACATCCAGCTCAAATTGCGCAGAGTTGAAGGTTTCAAAACGTTACGGACCTTTTGAGGTAACCGCTAGTTCAGAACCCATTTCGGAACTCAAATCGCAATTGTGTAAACCGGTCTTTTCGGATCGTTATTGCCGTGAACCAAATATATAATTGGAACCACCACAAGCCGCTACTAGCGAGCACATGAAATATCATTGAGTACTCACGTCGTAAAACTACGACGGATATCTATACTATAACTGTGATCGATCACTAAAACTAAAACTAAAACTAAAACAAAAGATGTTCCAATGCGCTCATATATACAAAAACCAGATGGTGCCATCACATAAAATATAACAACGATCGTTCTGGCGCAATACACCGCTGACTGATGTGAATTACCGGCTCGCGGACATATATGCTTTCTCTGTCTAACTTGAAACTGTAACTTCCTGAACCAAACTTCGTTCGACTATTGTACGCCTAACGGATTTCTCGACGAACGAGAAATTCAGAATTATCATTCTTACTTACAAAACTTACAGCCGAATCGGGTCCTCTCATTTTGGGATAGATAGAATAGACGATCATAGCTACTGATAGCGGCGGCTACGACCTTAGCCTGGTGCCGGTACAGATTTTTGGTGCCGAGACGGAAGGATATCCTAGATAGTCTGATACCTAGATATTCCTAGATATTCTAAAAGAATCAAGGTCTAACGCGTTACTTTTAAAAATAACACAACGTAGAAACGATTTTAAACAGTTCAGTTTGTAAATAAGAAATAAGCAAAAAAGGGGCATTGTTTTCACAATTCCTTGTACGAGCTACGGCGGTTTAATAGGAATAATGGCCGGCCGGCCTAGGAAAAACGGTAGTCGGGTAGCACAAAATTCACTTTCACACACAAGTGAAATGGCGTCAGGGCAGGTGACGCAATTATTATCTGAAATAGTGAAGAGATTAGACAGTTTGGAACGGGGTTCCAGCACGAGCAATGCTAGTAGGACTTCGGACAGACAGACTGACAGACAGGAACTAGAGACGTTTGAACAATCGGTAGAAAAACGTCAATCATGCATTGTGAAAATGACACAGAAGTTGCCGACATTCGATGGGCGGAGTTCGGAAAATCCGATGATTTTCTTAAGAGATTTAAAGGCTTATATTAAAGTCTCGGGAGATAGTTCTAGGGCTTTGATATGGGCAACGGATAGTTTGGTAGGAATTGCAAAAGTTCGAATGAGCATATACAGAGACTCATGGCGAACCTATTCGGATTTTGAAAAAGATTTCAGAGAGGTATTCTGGGGTGATAATGAACAGGAATTAATTAAGCAAAGATTCCTAACTGCGAAGTTTGATTCTAAGAAAGGTCAAAGTATGGAAGAATTCTTTGCCTCTCAATTGAATAGCATATATGAGCTTACGATACCGTTTACTGATACGGAGAAAATCAACACGATTTTCAGACAGTTGCCGCGTGATATTCAGGTAGCGTTTTTTGCTAGAAAGGAGTCAATGTCTATACGTGATGCGGTCGAATTCCTTCGGCATTTAGAACGGAATGTCGATGGGGGATTAAGTGCGATACATGGTTCGGAACCTATGGATACGAATAATGTAAGGCGGAATAGCTACATGCGTGGGCAATATCGAGCTATGCGGGTAAATACGTTACGTTATAACGCGATAAGTCGTAGTAATAATTATAACGCGGTAACGAAGGCGCGAAACGAATTTGGGACGCGCGGTCGCGGTTATTTTCGCGGTAGAGGCAGACAGCCTCAGCCTAGCTTCAGGGCAATAGGGTTTCAGAGGGGTTCAGGAGATACAGAGGCAGGGCAAAGTTCAAGTGACAGGAATAATGCGATAAGTCAGAATTCAAAAAACTAGTGGACTCGCGCGGGTCGTTCGCGCTCAGATATTTATTACGGTTCGGGTGGACAGCCGATCAAATTGGGAAAAAGCATAGACTGTATGATTTGTGTAATTTGGATTCGAACGTGGGTGTGAATGAATTTATTCAATTACTAGCGCATAAAGCGCACGGATATGCCGTGTGTTTAGATGAAAAATCTAGATCGAATTATAGAGATCGAAATGACAGACGTTTACATACGATATTCAGAGACGACGATTCGACTGAGTGTGGGCGCGAGTTATGTAGTACTTTGACATTACCTGAGATAGATGTGCGTATTGGGAATATTGTTGTAAGGAGTTTGATTGATTCGGGGAGCGAAATCAGCGTAATAAGTCGGAGAGTGTACGAAGAAGTGTGCAGTCAATTGGGAAAACCGACGGAAATACCGATTCCAAGTTTGAGAATCACAGGTGCGTTTGGAGTCAGTAAGGAAAAGGTTGATAAATTAGTAACGTTACCATTAACAATAGGTGAATGCGTTATCGATACTCCAATGCTAGTATTAACAAGGGTGCCTAAAGATTTAATTTTGGGGTTTGATTTTATACAACAGACGCGAGCCAGTTTAACGTGTGAGGGTAATAAGAGGCTAATTATACGAAGCGCCGGGCGGATGTGTGAAATACCATTAGGTACTGGTCCTAATCCGGAATCTTGCTGTTGTACAATGGAAGTACAGAACCAAGATACCTGTAGAAATATGATAGAGGAATATGTGAATAATTCATCAATACCTGTTGAACACAAAACAAAGTTATTGCCGGTGTTAAATAAACATGCAGAGTTGTTTAGCGATAGGATAGGTCGGACAAATAAATATATACATGAGATAAAAATGAGAGATGAAACGCCTTTCGTAAAACGAAGCTATCCCATACCGTTCGCATATCGCGATAAAGTAACAAAACGTTTGGAAAAGATGGAATTGATAGGTATTATTAGCAGGCAATCTACGGATTTCAGCAGTCCATTGACTTGTACATTAAAGAAATCAGGAGAGGTCCGTATTTTGCTAGATGCACGACAATTGAACATGGGAATGGTCGGGGAGGTTGAAACCACACCTTTAATGAGTGAGATATTGCAATCCGGGCGCCGGATAAATTACATAGGAGTTATTGATATCAAAGATGCGTATTTTTCTATACCATTATCAGACGAATCTAAACGATACACGGGTTTTGTATATCAAGGCAGAAGTTATGTTTACAACGTTTTACCTCAGGGGTTGAAAACCAGTGTGGGTTCATTTTCGAGGGCGATGGATTTAGTTCTAGGGCCAGAGGTTAGGTCATATTGTTTAAATTTTGTTGACGATTTGGCAATTTTAACTGAGGGTGACTTCGAACAGCATTTGTCTCAAGTGGACACGGTTCTGAGTAAATTGAAAGACGCGGGCTTCACATGCAAACTAAAAAAATGCGAGTTCGCACAAAAAAAGGTCAAGTTATTGGGGCATATTTTGTCTACACAAGGTTTGCAGATGGACCCGGACAAAATTGAAACACTTAAATTATATCCGTCACCCAGAACTGTCAGGCAATTGAGGGCGTTTTTGGGGTTCATAAATTACTTTAGGAGGTTTATAAAAAATTTTGGAACGTTGACACAGCCCTTGTACAATTTATTACGGTCTGGAGTCAAGTTCGTCTGGAGTGCGCAGATGCAAAGTGCTTTTGACGAGATAAAAAATCAATTCTCAGAAAGTATAATTTTGAGTCAGCCATTGGCGGGAAAAACATATTATGTTCAATGTGACGCCAGCGCTATAGGAATTGGGGGCTATGTTTATCAATTAGATGAATCGGGCCAGGAACGAATTATAGGGTTCTGTTCGCAGGCATTTAAGGGTGCCCAGACTAGATGGTCGATCAGTGAACAGGAAATGTATGCAGTTATATACACTTTAAAGCGATTTGAGATATATTTGCGGGGAGAAAAGGTTATTATTAGAACTGATCATAAAAGTTTGACGTTCATTAAGTCGTGGACCTTATTAGGGGCACGCGTAACGAGGTGGATTATGTTTTTAGAGCAATTCGATTCCGACATAGAATTTGTGCGAGGGACTGATAATCAAATTGCCGACACGCTAAGCAGGCAAATAGCGGGACCTGGAGGAATGATTGACAGTACAAATGTTCAGCCGGGGATATTCTGGTTTCAGGCATCGAATACCGCAAGTGTTATTTCGAGTTTACGGGACATTGCGAGATTACAAAGCGAAGATGAGCGGTTAAATCGAATTAGCGGTTGTATCAGACGAAGAGTGGTAGATACGGGAACGAGAGGTTTTGAAAATTACAAGCTAGTAGGTGATACGTTATATTTTCACGTGCCGAAGCGGAACGTACAGTTGCTAGTAATTCCGAAATCACTACAGGAGGAACTAATTTTGCACATACATGAAGAAATAGGTCACTACGGCAGATATAAAATATTAGCACTGATGAAGGACAGATATTATTTTCTTCATATGAGTAGGGTGATTAGCGCGGTGATAAGAAGTTGTGACATATGTCAAAAGGTCAAACCAAGTACTAACAATACCGTTGGTCCTTGTACACCGGTGTTGGCGGAAAAGTTGGGTGAGAAAGTTTTCTCGGACCTTTATGGGCCATTGGCCGTAGGTAAATTCGGATATCAATATATATATGTGATTCAAGACGTGTACAGTAAAGTAATAAAATTATATCCAATGCGAAAAGCGACAGGTAGGAGCGTGCTCGCTTGTACAAAGAGATTTCATAGGGAAGTACCTATCGAAACTATAATTACGGACTCAGGACCACAGTTCATATCGAAAGTTTGGGAATTTGGACTCAAACAGCTGGGGATTCGGGTCACTCATACGTCGGTGTATTGTCCAAATTCTAATAGCGTAGAAAGAGTGAATCGCGAGCTAGGTCAGCTGATTAGAACTTATTGCGGCGGAAGTAATCGTAGTTGGGTAGACGTGTTACCGGACATTCAGAATTGCTATAATAATATCGAACACACAAGCACAGGCTTTGCGCCTAATGAGTTAGCGTTTGGTAGGCGGGAACCGTTAACTATTGACAAGGAATTAGGCGATGAATGGTTATTAGGCCATAGTGTGCGGGATTCGGAACAGGTGCGAAATGTAGCGATAGAAAACTCTAAAAGCTCTAGTGAACGACGTAAGCGACAGGCGGACAAACGGCGTAAGTTAGAGGTCTATCGTATAGGTGATTATGTGAAACTTAAGACTTTTGTGCGTTCAAATAAAGAACATAAAATCATGCGGAAATTTTCATTGTTGTATAAAGGGCCTTATGTTATTTCGGCAGTGGTATATCCTAACTGTTATACGTTAGTAGATCCGGGTTCAAATGAGATATTGGGTAACTTCAATACTATAAATATAGCCAGGTATTATGTGAGGACGAATAAGAGCGTAGATAAATAAGATAGTGTATAAAAGTTATATAATTAAGCTATAAGCTGTAAATTTGAGTAACTACTTTGTAGATTTAAGGATCTTGCATGGTTTGGAAACAAAAACAAAAAAAAAAAAACAAAAAAAAAACAATTTGTATTTATATAGTAATACGAATTAGGATAAATTGCGGGTAAGCGAGGTTGTATAGTAAGATAGATAAATAAGATAAGACAGGAGAGAACTCAATCGAGTTGTGTAAATATTATATACATAATTGACAGATTCATCGGTCGGTGTACATGATTTGAGATGTCCGAACATATAGAGTAGATATGGACAAAGCATGGGTAGCATAGTGGTAATGAGATCCTTGCGCCATGTTAACTGAGATAAACAGTGTCTCAAGGTCTGGGAGGGGGCTGTAATGGTACACGAGGTTCGGTACATTTGATACTTCATTCTGCGTGTTAGAGAGCTAGCCCAACGCCGCGCTGTTTTGAATACGAGAATCGGTTCAGATAACGTTTGGGGGTTTTGCGTGCTTACTGGCAAAGTTCGCAAAAAAAAGACGCGTGGGTTCATTCGTGGAATTTCAGTTCAGGTCAAGTTTTTTTGTCGCATTCCTGCGAGATGTGTAGAGATCAGAGCCGATTTGGCTGCGCGTTGAATAAAATTATGAATAACTAAATAATGAAAGGTTATTATGGAACGATACGGAGAAAGCTATTATGTAGATTGCAAATATACAATTGCGATTGAGGTATGAGATGGAGGGTCTGACACCGCTGGTTTGAATATCATTCTGGTAGGTCTTTGCTACGCGCAGCTAGCGGTCGGGTATGCTTAATTAATCGCAACAAGCTTTTATTGGTTAGCGATCAACAGATTCTGTGTATCGGCAGTACCAAATGATTTGAGTGATAACCTACGGTTGATCATAGTGAATATGCGTACACACAATTTGTAGAACGGCGGATCTGCATGGCATGGTTGAAATTGGACCCTGTGTAGTTAGTGATAAGAAGCTTCGCTTGGGCAGAGCGTATTCGCAAAGGACGCCATTTTTTCAGACATGTGAGGCGTATAAATACCAGAGTTTGAGAGGGGAGGGGATTCAGTCTCAGCGTCTAGCTACTGTGACAGTCGTCTTCACGAGTTCTAAACAGTTTTGTCTGCCGTGTTACGCGTCAGAACTATACGAATTTGTGATTGCGGAGTTTCAGTGGGTTTTCGTGAGTGTCTGAAGCGCCGAGATATACCTCGGTTCCTACCTTTATATCAACCTACCCCTAATTCCAAAACTATCCTTGGGTCGTTAGGAAAGAACTTTTAAGTCAATTTATCTGAGTCTGAGTCTGGGCTTGGAGCGACCCTAAATTCCTTTTTCCTTCACCATAGGGTTCCTGGATTGGCTCTTAGGATATTCGCGGGCTAATCCTCTCCTCATTCCTTCGAGTAGCGAGTTTTGTAATTCCCACACACACAGTCGTTAAACATTCAAGCACATTCAAATCAAACTCAACCATTTTCGAGTGGTGTCGATAATGGACGTGGTATAACACTAGGGTTTTAGACTAGGCTAGACAGGAGTTTAGTTGCGGCTAAACCTAGGTTGTCAGGGCATAGGGAGACTGTTTGATCGATGAGGTTCCGCGGATGGAAATAACAAATTCAGAACAAAGTTAAACCGGTGTCAACACAGATAACATATCCTGTTGATATTTTGACATTTGAGTGTTGTCGGGGACGCGCGAAGAGATCAATTTACAGTCTAAAGTTCATTGTTTAGGTCCGGGTAGGTGTTTGCATTGCCTTGGGTCAGATTGGATTCAAGTTGCATTTTTAAATTAAATGTAAATTTCGCTGGATGTCTAATGTGTAAGTTGAGTCGGTATATATGATTTGGCTCAGCCCAGGACGTGCTGCGGCTAGTGGAATTCATAGTTCGGTATTTATCGAACTATGCACTTCGCTATGGTGTGGGTTAGATATCCTAAAACAATAATGCTTGCGTTTCGATAACATCCAGCTCAAATTGCGCAGAGTTGAAGGTTTCAAAACGTTACGGACCTTTTGAGGTAACCGCTAGTTCAGAACCCATTTCGGAACTCAAATCGCAATTGTGTAAACCGGTCTTTTCGGATCGTTATTGCCGTGAACCAAATATATAATTGGAACCACCACAAGCCGCTACTAGCGAGCACATGAAATATCATTGAGTACTCACGTCGTAAAACTACGACGTATATCTATACTATAACTGTGATCGATCACTAAAACTAAAACTAAAACTAAAACAAAAGATGTTCCAATGCGCTCATATATACAAAAACCAGATGGTGCCATCACATAAAATATAACAACGATCGTTCTGGCGCAATACACCGCTGACTGATGTGAATTACCGGCTCGCGGACATATATGCTTTCTCTGTCTAACTTGAAACTGTAACTTCCTGAACCAAACTTCGTTCGACTATTGTACGCCTAACGGATTTCTCGACGAACGAGAAATTCAGACTTATCATTCTTACTTACAAAACTTACAGCCGAATCGGGTCCTCTCATTTTGGGATAGATAGAATAGACGATCATAGCTACTGATAGCGGCGGCTACGACCTTAGCCTGGTGCCGGTACAACCTAAGATGGGAAACCGTGGACCAGTTTGTCCAGAGGCTGGCGAAGGGCATGTTCGCGCGTGCGGATGCATCACACCTTCCGCACATCGCCGAACTGGCGCCGCACCACGCGCGCCCGCCCGACCGCCGCCGCCTGCCACGCGACCTGGTTGCCTAGCCGGCGATCACCCACTGCATACCAGCGCCAAAAGAAGATCACCGCCCGCAGGGGCCATCCGATGACCTGTCCACAGGAGTGGACAGAGGCGATTCTTCGGGAAGAGGTCCGTCGACCTGACCCCGACTCCCCACGCCCCAGAAAGGGTGCGTGAGAAGATAATGAAGAAGGAGACGAGTTAGTAGTAGTACGGGGGTTGCTACAGTCGCCGCATCCGACACTCGTCGCTGGCGACCTCAACGCCAAGCACACCGTCTGGAACTACACCAGGGTGTGCCCAGCTGGACGCGCCATCCTTGCCGACTCCGTGAGCCACAACTACGATGTCATCGGTCCCGACGAGCCCACCCACTTCGATTCGCGGGCCGGTTGGGACACCATCGACGTCGTAGTCGTCAGAGGTCTCCGGACTCCGCCGAGCCAGGAGGTTCTCCCTGACCTCCCATCGGACCACAGGCCAGTACTTCTCGTCCTGGCGGACCTGCCCACCCGGGTCTCTCCGCCAGCATCACGCCGACGATACCAGTGGGGCGCCTTCACCGCCGCCCTCGACCAGTCTTCGACCACATGTCCAGTCAACCAGCCGGAAGACGTTGACCACCTGGCATCGCTGCTAACCACCCAGATCCGAGACGCGCTCGACCTATCATCGCACACCGTAGCTCGCGGGGGGAAGCCCAATCCTCTTCCTGCTGAGCTACGCGCACTCATCTGCGATAAGCGCGCTCTCCGGAAGCAGTGGCAGCAAACCCGCTGCCCAACGATGAAGACCAGGCTCAACGCCATGACGGCAGAGCTGAAGCGCCGACTTGATCTCCACGCCGAAGAATCTTGGGAACGCCACGTCGAGTCCATGGGCGACCACGTCCCCTCCGTGCATCGCCTATGCCGGGATTTGTCGACTACTCCAACTCCCGTCCGACCAATCCTGGGCAGCGACGGCCTACCAAGATTTCGAGCCCAAGACCGTGCGGAGATCTTCGCCGAATGCCTCGAGAAGCAGTTCAAGCCGAACCCTACGGATGATGTGGAGCACGTCGCAGCAGTCGAGAGACACCTGCGAGAGTACTTCGCCTCGCCGATAGCTCCCGAAGAGGACCCCACCGTCGTCACGCCCGGCCAGATCATGCGTGCATTCAGACGTACCAAGCCCAGGAAAGCCCCGGGCGCAGACCGCATACCTAACATGGCGCTGCTACATTTGCCGCCACGTACTGTGGCGGCCGTTACGCGCCTGTTTAACGGTATCTTGCGCACGGGCCACTTCCCAACCCAATGGAAGGAGGGCTTGGTCATCATGTTGCCCACGCCGGGCAAGGACTCCAAGCTGCCTGAGAGCTATCGGCCGATAACTCTACTGAGTACCATCTCAAAGGTGTTTGAGAAACTCCTGCTGGCGAAGCTACTGCCCCACATCCAGCCGCGCCCAGAACAGTTCGGCTTCAGGCCCGAGCATTCTACGACGCTTCAGCTCACCAGAGTACTGAATGACATGACGGTTTGTTTAAACAAGAAGGAATACACTGTCGCAGTACTCCTGGACATGGAGAAGGCGTTTGACAGAGTATAGCACGAGGGGTTGCTGTACAAATTGTCGACGTCTCCAGCCCCAAGAAGACTGGTCCAGATCATCGCCTCCTTCCTGAAGAATCGCCGCTTCCGAGTGATGGTGGAAGACGCCGTCTCCGAGGAACACCCCGTTGCAGCCGGCGTCCCTCAGGGGTCCTGCCTGTCTCCAGCCTGTTACTCCCAATATACGGACGACATCCCCGTCGGGCCGGGTGCCCAGCTGGCACTCTTCGCCGACGACGCTGCCTACAACGCGTCGTCGATCCAGGCACGGCACGCTGCCGTCAAACTGCAGCGCACCCTGGACATCTTGCCCGACTGGCTCGCCAAGTGGCGGTTGTCCGTCAACGTTGGGAAGACGCAGGCGCTCATCACAGGCCAGTCCCCCCTTCCACCACCACTCCAGCTCCAAGGACAGGACATCGCGTGGTCTCCGCAGGTGAAGTACCTGGGAGTGACCATCGATCGCCGGCTCACCATGAAGCAACATGTCGACAACGTCGTCAACCAGGTCAAGGTGGCACGCGCCAAGCTGCGTCCACTTCTCGACTCCAGCCTCCCTCTGAGGGCGAAGCTCGGGATCTACAAGTGCTACGTGAGCCGCCGAGGAAGGCGGGCCTCGACATGCCGTCGCTGTCGCCCTGGACGGGCGCGCTTCAGGCACCCGCCCCCGCCCCTGGACTGTCCGCCGCCGCGAGTGATTTGAGTGACAGAGTGCTTCAACACAAACAGGTACGAGTATTTTACCTAATAAGTGCTCTCCTACAGTGTCGTTTGCCGCGGCGGCCGCGACCGCATCCACCGTGTCTGGGGCACCGCGCCCCAGCACCGCGTCCCCCCCCCCCCCCCCCGTTCAGTGAGGCACCCGGTGCCGCCAACCGCGCGTCCGCCCGCCCCGTCGGCGACCACGTCGCGAGTGCCCGCCCGCCCCACGCGCTCCGCCGCTGCGCCCGCGATAGTGCCCGCCCGCCCTACGCGCCCCGCCGCCGCGCCCGCGAACCCGCCCACCGCCGCGACTGTGCCCGCCGGCGCGCCTGCGAACCCGCACGCCACCGCACCCGCGATAGGGCCCGCCCGCCCAATGCCGTCCGCCCGCCCAATGCCGCCCGCCCGCCCAACGCCGCCTGCCACTGCCGCCGCCCAAACCGCAGCCGCGATTGCCACCGCCACCGCTGCCCCGTCGGGAGGCGCTGCGCCACAGCAGCCCCGCCAGCCGCGCTATCCGCCCCTTATTGTGGAGGTCCTACCCAACTGGGCCGACCGCTTCAGGGCGATAGCCAGCGAGCTCGGCCGGGCTCCCAGCGCGCGCGCCTACCAAAAGGGTGTGCGCTTTACCCCAACGGCCGAAGACGAGTACCGGCTTGTGCAACGTTACCTGTGCAGGCTGGAGAAGGACCACGTTGTGAGGTGGTTCTCATACTCGTTGCCGGCCGACAAGACCCAGAAGGTGGCGATCCGCGGGCTGCCTTCTAACACCGCGCCGGAGGAGATAGTCGCGGCGCTTGCAGAACTCGGTGTGGAGGCCGAGTACTGTAAGCAGATCCGGGCGCGCAAAGGAAGACCCGGCTGCATCTTCTTCGCCAGCCTGAAGAAGAATCCAGACCGTGCCCCCGGCGCTGTGTACGAGATCACGGAGCTCTTGTACATGCCGGGGGTGAAGATCGAGGCCTGGCGCTCGAAGCAGGGCCCGGCCCAGTGCCACAGGTGCCGGCAATTCCGGCACTCGTCGCATATGTGCCACCGCCCCCTAGCGTGCGTACGTTGCGGCGGTCCCCACTCGGCGCGGGAATGCCCCCGCCCGAAAGACCAGCCGCCGACGTGCGCCAACTGCGGTGGCCCGCACACGGCAAATAATGCGACGTGTCCCGTGTTCCGCCAGGAGGCGCGGAACAAGAAGGCCGGCACTGTGGCGCTCACCAACGCGCCCGGGCCCAAGAAGGTGCAGCCTCCCCCTCCGCCACGTCCCGATCTGCAGGAACAAACGGCGCCCGCCTCGCTTATGGCGCAGGCGAACGATGGAGCCCCCAGGCAGAAGACGAAGCGGGGGGGGAAGAAGAAGAAGAAGGCGACGGCTCCACCTGCCGCCGGCGCCGCGGCGGCTACTCTCGCCGCCAGCGAGACTGCGGCCGCCGCTGGCGCCGCCACTCCGGCTGCGGCGATAGGGCAGCAGGACTTGGGGTACCTCACAGCCCTGCTCGCCCTCCTCAGCGACCCCACTGCCCTAGGCAGACTCACCGCTCTGCTCCGCAATGCATGAGCCGCTCAGGGTCGTCCACTGGAACGCGCAGTCGCTGACAGGGAAGAAGCGGCTGCTCCACGTGTTCCTGAGGGACTACCGCGTCGACGTGATGCTCATCAGCGAGACACACCTAGCCGGAAGCGACAAGCTGTCGCTGCCCGGCTACTTCGTCTGCCGCAAGGACGAGAAGACCTCCAGCGGCCGAACCTTTCGAGGCTTGGCAGTCATCGTCGGCAGGAAGATCGTCCACCAGCTCGTCGACGCCCAGGAGTATTCATCCCTGTATGCTTTGGGCGTCGACCTCCAGGTCGCCGGCGAGGTTCTGCGACTCTACGCCGCCTACAAGCCCCCCAGTACACCAATCCGCACCGCCGAGCTACGGGGGCTGCTACAGTCTTCGCACCCGACACTTGTCGCCGGCGACCTCAACGCCAAGCACACTGCCTGGAACTCCACCAGGGTAGGCCCAGCTGGTCGCGCCATCCATGCCGACTCCGTGAGCCGCAACTACGACGTCATCGGTCCCGACGAGCCCACCCACTTCGACACGCGGGCCGGATGGGACATCATCGACGTCGTGGTCGTCAGAGGTCTCCGGACACCGCCGAGCCAGGAGGTTCTCCCTGACCTCCCTTCGGACCACGGGCCTGTTCTTCTCGTCCTGGCGGATCTGCCCACCCGGGTATCTCCGCCAGAATCACGTCGCCGCTACCAGTGGGGCGCCTTCACCGCCGCCCTAGACCAACCCTCCACCAGTTGCCCCGTCAACCAGCCGGAAGACGTTGACCGCCTGGCATCGCTGCTAACTACCCAGATCCGAGACGCGCTCGACCTATCATCGCACACCGTAGCTCGCGGGGGGAAGCCCAATCCTCTTCCTGCTGAGCTACGCGCACTCATCTGCGATAAGCGCGCTCTCCGGAAGCAGTGGCAGCAAACCCGCTGCCCCACGATGAAGACCAGGCTCAACGCCACTTGATCTCCACGCTGAAGAATCTTGGGAACGCCACGTCGAGTCCATAGGCGACCACGTCCCCTCCGTGCATCGCCTGTGCCGGGCTTTGTCGACCTCTCCTGCTCCTGTTTGACCAATCCTGGGCAACGACGGCCTACCAAGATTCCGAGCCCAAGACCGTGCGGAGATCTTCGCCGAATGCCTCGAGAAGCAATTCAAGCCGAACCCAACGGATGATGTGGAGCACGTCACAACAGTCGAGAGACACCTGCGAGAGTACTTCGCCACGCCGATAGCTCCCGAAGAGGACCCATCGTCGTCACGCCCGGCCAGATTGTGCGTGCATTCCGACGTACCAAGCCCAGGAAAGCCCCGGGCGCAGACCGAATACCCAACACGGCGCTGTTACATTTGCCGCCACGCACTGTGGCGGCCGTTGCGCGCCTGTTTAACGGTATCTTGCGCACGGGTCACTTTCCAACCCAATGGAAGGAGGGCTTGGTTATCATGTTGCCCAAGCCGGGCAAGGACACCAAGCTGCCTGAGAGCTATCGGCCGATCACCCTACTGAGCACCATCTCAAAGGTGTTTGAGAAGCTCCTGTTAGCGAAGTTACTGCCCCACATCCAGCCGCGCCCGGAACAGTTCGGCTTCAGGCCCGAGCATTCTACGACGCTTCAGCTCACCAGAGTACTGAATGACATGACGGTTTGTTTGAACAAAAAAGAACACACTGTCGCAGTACTTCTGGATATGGAGAAGGCGTTCGACAGAGTATGGCACGAGGGGTTGCTGTACAAGCTGTCGACGTCCCCTGCCCCAAGAAGTACGGTCAAGACAATCGCCTCTTTCCTGAAGAATCGCCGCTTCCGAGTGATGGTGGAAGACGCCGTCTCCGAGGAACATCCCGTCGCAGCCGGCGTCCCCCAGGGCTCCTACCTGTCTCCCGCCTGCTACGCCCGATACACGGACGACATCCCCGTCGGGCCGGGTGCCCAGCTGGCACTCTTCGCAGACGACGCAGCCTACTACGCGTCGTCGTTCCAGGCTCCGCACGCTGCCATCAAACTGCAGCGCACCCTGGACATCTTGCCCGACTGGCTCGCCAAGTGGCGACTGTCCGTCAATGTTGGGAAAACGCAGGCGCTCATCACAGGCCAGAGTCTCCTTCCACCATCGCTCCAGCTCCAGGGACAGCACATCGAGTGGTCTTCGCAGGTGAAGTACCTGGGAGTGACTATTGATCGCCGGCTCACCATGAAGCAACACGTTGACAACTTCGTCAGCCAGGTCAAGGTGGCACGCGCCAAGCTGCGTCCACTTTTCGACTCCAGCCTCCCTCTGAGGCGAAGCTCGGGATCTACAAGACCTACGTGAGATCCCGCCTCACCTACGCGGCTCCGGCATGGTACGCCCTGTGCTCGGAGACGAACAAACGGAGACTCCGAGCCCAAGAGAACCTCTCTTTGCGTACCATCGTCGGCGCCCCCCGCTACGTGAGGAACGCGACAATCCAGTGGGACCTAAGATGGGAAACCGTGGACCAGTTTGTCCAGAGGCTGGCGAAGGGCATGTTCGCGCGTGCGGACATCACATCTTCCGCACATCGCCGAACTGGCGCCGCACCTCGCGCGCTCGCCCGACCGCCGCCGCCTGCCACGCGACCTGGTTGCCTAGCCGGCGATCACCCACTGCATACCAGCGCCACATCAAGACCACCGCCCGCAGGGGCCATCCGATGACCTGTCCACAGGAGTGGACAGAGGCGATTCTTCGGGAAGAGGTCCGTCGACCTGACCCCGACTCCCCACGCCCCAGAAAGGGTGCGTGAGAAGATTATGAAGAAGAAGACGAGTTAGTTACATTTTAACTGCGATCGAGTGCTAGTACAAGGATAATCGGAGAGAAAGACTCTTCGTGTGAATAGTGAGTGCATAATTAGTGAAATAGTGTGTGTGTGTTTTAATTAGTGGATTTTATGTACAGTTCGTGTGAATTGTAAGTGCCTAATTTGGGTAATAAAGTGAGTGTTTATTCAGTGGATTAATTCGTGCTTTTCTATCAAATACGAACCCCACGCTCGTAACAATAACTTCGATGATCTATCCGCTCAGAAATTTTTACAATTTCGCCTTTTTTCTCGTACTGATTACTGCTTAATTCGTGACTTTCGCTGTTGTTTACCTGCACTTCGATACCTACTTACCTGTTTACCTCGGGATTGTCATAATGAATACCGATCCAGAACCCACTACTGTACGAACTAAGATTGTGCCTTTGGCAAATACGAGTGCTGGTGATCCTGGTCCTTCGACAAGAACGACGGCATCTGACACTGCACCTTCTGAAAGTATTTCTCGACCTGTAGGTAATAAATACTTTTCGTCTTCTGCAAAAAAAAGACCACGGAGTCCATTAACGCTCAGTGAAAAGCTTATAGTAGTTAACATTTAGAAGCATGTCTTAAGATTGCCTAAGAAGCAAAAACTATCGATAACAGAGTGCATTCACCAAACCTCAGCTATTGCTGGAGTATCATTTAGAACCGTGCAGAACATAAAAAAAGAGTATCAAAATGCTACGAAATGTATTTCGCTTAAAAAATCTGGACTTAAGCTTACTTTTAAAGACAAGTTTCATGAATTCACCTTCACAGCAATAAGAAGAAAAGTTCATTAGTTCTTTTATTGCCAAGAAGCTCCCACCCTAACAAAAGTAGCATGAGCAATCAATGATGACCCTGATTTACCCATGATGTCACGAAGTAAACATCGATCGAGTGAGCGGGTGCAAATTTTGGAAAGTAAAGTACCAACATTTGGAGTGTTTTCAACTAGCGAGCGAGTGGTAGATACTTAGAAAGTAAATACGTCGGAAATGATTTAGTCATTTGAACAATGGCGCATCCCGCAACTCTCGTCCCGTTTCATACAAGCCGACCCAATTTTCTGTGGCTCTGAGCGAGCGGGGACTCTTTTTACTCTTATGGTAAGGGTAGGGTGAGTGTGAGAGAGATACTGTGCACAAATTATTTCAATATATCGGTTTAAAATATGTGAATAAAAAGCAGAAAGAGCTGTCTCATTGACAGGCAAGACATAAACCTGTGGCGCCAACGATACTTACAAACGATTAAACAGTACCGCAGAGAAGGTAAATTTATTTATTACCAAGATGAGACATGGGTAAACGAGGGACACACTGTTCCAAAAGGGTGGACAGACACTAAACTGGAAACGTCACGCCAAGCTTTCATAGAAAGCCTTACCACGGGCATCAAGGAACATTCTGGTAAAGGGAGGCGTTTGATCATATGTCACATAGGCAGCACTGAACGTTTTGTTGAAGGCGGCCTGTTACTCTTCGAGGCTAAGAAAGGGTTAGTGAAGAACTTCTACCAAAGCTAAAACCCAGCTCGATAATCGTTATTGACAATTAAACAACCTTAAAAAATTCAGGAATGGTTAAAGAGCAAAGGAAGAAGATTTGAAGAAAATATGGTACGACCACAGCTGTTTGATATTGTAAAACATAAAAAAGACTCGTACAAAAGTGAATGTTTGAGCTTAATATCATTAATTAATATGCCGATGTACATGACTGTAGCATGTAGATTGTAGGTATTTAATGTACAATCGAACCAACTGAATCATGACCCACTTGCCTGATAATTCGTTTGAAACTTTCAAACTTGTAAGATCTATCTATCTGTCAGTGTCTAATCAAATGATAACAAGTTCGTTACCAAGGAAATAAACCTTCAAGCGAAGTTCGACCTACTTGCATTTAAGGGGTTTAGCAAAATAAGCTTATGGTGGGTCATGATTCAGATGGTTCGATAGTACATGATTTTTTGTTTAAGGTATGCATTGGATGAAATGGCATCTCAGCATGACATCAATCTGCTGAGATTGCCACCATATCACTGTGAGCTAAATCTCATAGAGCTCATATGGGCACAAGTAAAAGGATATGTTGCTAAGAAAAATAACGATGTTTAATGAAGTCCAGGTTAATAATACATTGGAGTTCATAAAAATATTAATTATCAATAAAGGGTGATTAATTTATTTTATACTTTGTTTTTCATGTCACACCAGAGAATTGGAGACCTTGTGTAGAACACATTATAAAAGCAGAGGACAAGATGCAGAAATTAGACCATCTTATGGACTATCTAACAGAACGCTTCATAATCTTCAAGATGAAAGTGATGACGACGATGATGATGATGAAGATGATGAGGACGACATATCGGACGACTCCACATGAACAAATGCAATATGGTGCATCCCTTAATGCAACATTCTGTTACCCAAAGAGATTGTTACATAAAATATATTTATTTACACTTGTGTTTTGGTTATTTTTATTTATGTTTTATACCGCAATTTACTTTAATTTAGAATAAAAATCTAAGGATAGTACCACTAATTTTGTTATTAGCGTATATGCATACGCAGCGCGCTATCTTCATCTTTGGTCTTGATATGTGCACGCCATTCTCGTAATATCAAATCTAGGTTTCTTTATTGTAGCTAAAGACTGTGTTTTACCTATATATCGCTGCCTCAGTGCTTGAATGTTCAACGGACCATTTTTCGGAAAATATACTTTTTGACGTTTACTTAAAGAACAGCTGATTTACATCGTGTAATGGGACAAAAAATGTTCTAAAGTGGTTACAATTCACGTTCTATGCAAAAATAAAAAAAGTTAATATCCAGTAGAAATATTGTGTTCAGTGCTTGTTTGGCCAACCTCCGTAATTTGCGTATTCTGAACGCATCGGAAACCAATCTCCGTGCTTGTTTAATCAACATCCACCTTACAGCCAATCATGGATAAGGATTCAGTTATGACGCGCTTGCGCGACGCCATCTTGCTTTCGAAGCGTCAGTCAGGTTGTGGCTGGTTTTGGTAAATATTAATAATTTACTGAGCGTAGGACCTGTTACTGAGAAAAACCAACGGCAGAAATGTCAGTGACACATAGGAAAACAAAAAATCACAGGAATTTGACGGATTTGGAAAGGGATTATTTAAACTTAACTAATTTACCATAACTCAATAATCCCACCCCGGATTTCCCGGGGTGGGATTATTTAGTTAAGTTATAGTCGTTAGCTGTATACTTATCTTATTTTAGTTTAGCAAGTGTTTACGTTTAGTTTTAAGTAATTGACGAAGCTTCCTGCAGATAAATCGAATTGTAAATTATGTTTTGAACAATTGAATTTGGAAAGGTATGTTGAACTTTTATTCATATTTTAATTTCTCTACTTCTTTTACGTGACTGATACAGGCTGATGCAATATTATTTTGGTCGGTCGAATTTTATAGATAAATAGGTACCTATTCTAATCAGTGGTCTACCTACCCATTTAAAAATATTGGCAAATTAAGTACCTACGTAAATTCCCGACCATATTCTAGATTACAATACTTAACAAAATGTTATTTTATACGTTAATTCCCGTTCATCTACACCGTTCAAAAAGTTCCGTTCGTTCACATCACCAAGTTGACCATCGAAATGTTTTATTTCATACTTATGCATGCACATTATGTATACCTAGAAATGGGCAGTGCTATTAATCGTGTTAATATTAATAGCCAATTACCCCGCTATAAATGTTTTTCTTACAAAATGTGTTTTTTATGGTTGTATTATCATTAGTGATCTGTAATTCGGATGCTTTTGGTCAAGTCTGTAGCGGATTTCTCGGCCAAGTGCCAATTAGAATTATCGGAAAAATTTGTCGAAAAAAAGAAATAATCCGTATTTCCGATCAGTAATGATAAGGCAACTATAAAAAAATAAAAAATATATGTATTAAAAATAGCCAGTTTAGCTATTAACCGGCAAATTTACGGCTATTAACCGGTTAATAGCCCAACGATCCGGCTATTTCAACATCTCTACCTTATACCTGTAACTACTTGCATAAACTTTATAAAAAATAGGTGGTTACCTTATTCCCTCTCGCGCACAATGCACACCTCGTGTTGTTAGTTACCTTAGATTCAAATAAAATAAAAAATCCTGTATTCTACCAATGGTTCTTTGAACACACAAGCACGAACTAAAAAGTATTTTATCACGTAAGCTGCCAGAAGGGTAACATGAAAAATTACATTTTTTCAACTTAGTGCCGAAAGATGCGCCTTGGCAAGATATGCAAAGATATATTACTTAGAGTTCTGTAAGAAGAAGGGTTCCGTAGAAAAAAATAAAAACTAAAAACCGTTACCACGGAGCCGGTGAGGTCACACCTCCGGTCACCCGCACCCCTCAGTCGATGGCCAACGCTTGGACGGGTAGGACGCGTCAGTTTTTTTTCGTGCCGGTGCGTATGAGTTGTGAGACAATTGTGTTAGGAAAGTGACAATAATGAATTATGGCTTTGTCGGACTTAGGTTTTGACTTAGATGACATAAATATTTCGCAAGAAGATTTACGGGTTGTCGATTTATTGGAAGCGAGTATCTTTGAAGAGACCATTGAACAATATTCGACGACAAATCCGTTGAATGAAAAAGACAACACAGAAAATAGTGAAGATGAGGTTATCAGGCCACCGCTCAAGCGCAGACGTAGGCGACTTCATGTTATAGCAAGCGACTCTGAGTGCGAAACTAACTCAGTCGATGAAGCAGTTGCCGATTGTTTAGCCAACATAACTTCAACAAGCACGTCACAAAAATGGTCAAAGCCACCGAGGGTATCAGCCCTCAGTGGTAGCTTTCACAGAACCAACTGGTAAGTAATATTTTTTACTAGCGAACTCCTGCGGCTTCGCCCGTGTTGACTACTATTTTTCGTCAGGGCAATCGCTCTCCTAATCTATATTATCTATCTATCATACTAATATGATCCTATCCTACTCCTACTAATAATTATTGGATGTACTAGTATAATATGTTTGGATCTTTGTAGTTCTGTGCCTCAATCACGCTGAAACGGCGGGGTGGATTTGGATGAAATTTAACATACATACAGGATGAAATTTAATTAGCTGGCCATATTTTGGGGAATGATAGTACCCATCATTATGAACAACTTTCCCCAAGAAACATGTAGTCGCAAATGAAGAAAAAACAATTGTCCCCCAGTACATTGCCCCGATCAGCTGATTTCAAGTTGCTATGGGAGACCCAAAAATTTTTGTTCGTTTGCGATGGGTATTATCATTCCCCAAAATATGGCCAGCTAATTAAATGTCACCCTGTATAGTTTATGAGCTAGATTAACATATAGAATACTTTATATCCGACTGCACTAGAAGGAGGGTAATTTTTTCTCGGTAAATGATAATTCCTATAGTAGTACATGCAGACGAAGTTGCGGGCAGCAGCTAGTACTTTAACAAAACTGAAGAATCGTCGTGTCTGTATATTGAATATTTTTTCCAAAAACTGATTATAGCTGATAAAGGGAGTGTAGCTGAGCACAAAAACACAAGTTTATATAGGCTCCGTTTTGATATAAAGCGCAGACGAAGACGCGGGCACAGCTAGTTCTAAAAATAATACTAATTATTATTGCACAATTGACAACACAATGAGAGCAGATATAAAATTTATTTTTTTACTTAATTTTATCCCACTTTATTTACTAACAACTTCAAAAAGTTATATCCTGTAGATGGCATTCATTCAGTGATTTCACTTTTCAGGTTTAAAGCAGCCGTATTCCCAAAATCTGCAGAACGCGTAACCGGGAGTCTATTTCAAATTGATGGTCCAAGATGAATTATTTGAATACATAGCTGAACAAACCAATTTGTTCGCACAACAATGTGAAGCACTTGCACTTCAAGGACTCCCAAGGCCTCGAAATCCTAAATCTCGTACAAACGACTGGAAACCAACTACATGTGAAGAGATCAAGAAACTGTTTGAATAGTCCTTTACATGGGCCTCGTGAGGCTGCCTAAAATATCCCTATATTGGAGTACAGACAAGATCTTAGGTCAAACTTTTCCTGCCACTGTCATGAGCCGCAATAGGTTCGAGCTACTATTGAGGTATTTGCACTTCTCTGACAATGATACGGCCGATAAAAAAGACAGAATTAACAAAATACGGCCCCTGATAGATTTTTTAAATGAAAATTTTAAAAACTGCTATGGTCCTGAGGAAGACGTCTGTAGTGATGAAAGTCAGGTGCCGTTCAGAGGCCGCGTCATATTTCGACAGTACAATAAGAGTAAAAGACACAAATATGGCTTGAAGTTATTCAAGTTATGCACTATACCAGGTTACACGTGTAAGCTCCAACTGTATGCGGGGAAAAATCATGAATTGGAGATGACAACTCCGTTAAAAGTTGTAATGTCTCTGTGTGACAACATACTTAACTTAGGTCACACAGTAGCAACAGACAATTGGTACACTAGTCTTGACCTGGCTAATGAACTAATCAGCAAAGATACTCACCTAGTTGGCACCCTCAGAAAGAATAGAAAAGGTTAGCCAAAGAAGTTGTGGAGGCCAAACTGGGAAAAGGAGAATCAATCGCCATGGATAACGAGCGAGGAATATATGTGTTGAAGTGGAAGGACAAACGAGATGTTTTGATGCTTTCCACCAAACATTCAAAGGGATCATCAACAATCCGTAAAAAGGGTAAGGTCATCAAAAAACCGAGGATGATTTTAGCTTATGATAAAGCCAAAGGATCGGTTGACATGAGCGACCAAATGACGGCATATTCTTCGCCACTACGAAAAACCATAAAGCGTGTCGTGTAACGATACGAAACTAACCAGAACCTAACAGAAAACAACCAGGATAAAATTTAGTAGAGACAGTTTATTAGTTATTTACAGTGAAGACTATAGAAAAATGATACGAAGATGAGGATGGATGAGATGAGAACAGGTTTTTATAAAATATAGATTAGGTATAAAAAAAAAAAGAAGCGGAGGACACGGAGAGTAGGAGACCGGTGGGGTGATGACCAGGATGCAGGTGTATTTGTTGTTGTAGATGTTGTTGAAATCGTCGTTGTAGGAACGGTAGCGGGCGTATTTGTAGTTACGGCTCGCAGGATCCCGTTGTAGGAACGGCTCGCAGGATCGCGTCGTAGGCACAGCTCGCATGATCGCGTTGTAGGGACGGCTCGCAGGATCCCGTTGTAGGAACGGCTCGCAAGATCCCGTTTGTAGGAACGGCTCGCAGGATCGTGTTTGTAGGAACGGCTCGCAGGATCGTGTTTGAAGGAACGGCTCGCAGGATCGTGTTTGAAGGAACGGCTCGCAGGATCCCGGGGTAGTGCGACCCCGGGATAAGGCCTTTAGGTGGTTCTTCTCGCTTAGAAGCTGACGTGAGACTCCAGAATTTCAGAAATGTTCCGCTCTTATACCCTTTTTGGAGAGTTCTAAAAATTATTTAAATTAAACGTAATTTTTGTGAGTGGCCAAAAGAGAAAAAGTATTTTTGTAAAAGTATTGAAGCAAACATATCAGACCGCTAACGAGTTTGAATGGACATTGCCATGACAACCAGATAAACAACGACATCAACAGATGTCAAACTTTGGTTTCAGGCTCGTAATACGGAAAACAACAAGAAAACCATGAAGTAAATGAAGTAACAATGAATATAAAAAGGTAGCGCACCAGCGCGCACGAAGCCCGAGATTGCAGAGTTTCGGAGAAAGCCAAATACAAGGTCACCAAAGGTAAACCCCTTCGCTATCGATTTAGAAGTGCTGATAGTGTGAAAATACAAAGCGAAAATGATTTGTTAATGTGTTCTTATGGTTTAAAACGTTACAGGGTCTTATGAAAATAAAGGTGATACCAAATAACAAGTTGTACAGCTCAGCAAGTATCCAGCTGAAGATCAGACAGGAAAATAGCACGTAAGTAGCATAACACTACAAGCGGTATAGGAAACTGGCAATTGAACTCATTCTGAACACCGCGATGGTAAATGCATGGGTTATGTACACGGAAAATACTAAAAACAAACTAAGCATTGTCGACTTTAGACGTCAGCTAGTCGACTATCTTACCAACCAAGGGAGCGTTCACAATGAACAAGCAATAATGGAAAGACCAAAAAGAAAGAAGCACACATTGGCGAAAAAAGAGTGGCCAGTAAGGAAGTCAAGACGTTATTGTGTGGAATGTTACAAAATCACTGCTAACATGTACGGTTCAAGAGAGACCAAAAATAAATCAAAGAAAGTAGCAACATATTGCAAAATGAGCCCAAGTGAACCGTTTTATTGCCTTCCTTGTTTTAATAAATTTAATAATACAATATTAGTGTGTTACAATATTATACTTTGTCCATTCTATTAATGGTTCTGACAGGTCTTTTGATACTCTCTTAATTTACCGATGTAAGAACAATTTTAGAATCCCAAACAGGTTTAGATTCCGGGCCATTCAATTGTGGAATGCACTCCCCTGCACTATCAGGGACAGTCCTTCTCTTAATATATTTAAAAGTCGCGTGAAGAAGCATTATGTACCTTTCTCTTTAGAAATATAGGTAGTATGTATGTATTTATTAGTATATTTATTTAAAAATTATATATATTTATATCATATTTATGTTTAGCATGTACGAGTATATTATATGATATTTATGTAAGCCCTCGTATATTTAGTTAATATTGTTTTATATTAGTTATTTAGATATAACATATATCTAACCATATGTTAGTTATTTAGATATGTACTAAATTATATTGTTGTACACATTGTCACCCCTGCTCAGCAATCGACCATTCCCATCCTAATTTGGTTTGCTGGAAGAGATCTCTTATTAGAGATAAGCTCGCCTTTGTACACTATTTTTATGTAAGTCTTGTTGTCCATATATTAGTTGTGTGCAATAAAGAAATTATGAAATTATGAATCTCAACTCACTAGCTGTATGACCTATCAGGACCATTAGTAGAATGGACAAAGTATAGTCCTTAGGGCCTTTGGGCAAAATATTATGGATAGTGGCGTCTTTTTTTTTAACGGCCACTTATGAAAGCTTTACTAATCTATAGATTACTAGCTGCTGCCCGCAACTTCGTCTGCATGCACTAGAAGGAGGGTAATTTTTTCTCGGATAATGATAATTCCTATAGTAATATATGCAGACGAAGTTGCGGGCACCAACTAGTAATAAATATTTATTTTATTATTGTTAGTAGTAATGACCTTTATCGATTAGTAAAGGTTTCATGAGTGGCCACTGAAAAATAAAGACGCCAGTCAGTCAGTTTTGTTTATTAGTTTTATGTTAATTTTTTTGAAGATTTTTGTGTTAAGCTTTTCTTATTACATTCTTGATTACAATAAAATGTCTTTTTTTAATTCATTACACTTTCTAATTTGCATCGTTCGAGTGGACTTAACATTTTCAAATATCACATCCATAATAAATTCCTATACTGATCTGACCACCATATTTTTTTTTTCACAAAAATCTATATTATTATTCGCCTACACCATAAAAGGTATCTACCCTCTAAAAATGGTATCTCTACCTCCAACTATTTGGGCTCTACGCGTATGCCAGTAGTCAATGAAGAAAAAAGTCATGAATATTCTTCTATGTTCAGAGAAATCTTACAATTTCATAGAGAGTCAAAAACCAAGCTGTACCCATTATATTACAGCGCCGGCTCCGGTCACTTCCCATTGATAAATGCACGCTAGATGTGTCCTACGGCCCAAAAGATTTTTTTTAAAACAGGTCTGCCTTGAGGTCACGGATGACCTACGTGGCGCCTTAATCTAGGTCAGGCGTAGGTCACCGGTGACCTGACATGGCGGTTAACGTGTTATGCTATGCAACCTCTACATGTTGTGTTCAATATCCAACTGCGTAATTTTTACAGCGCCATTTTGTTCAACATCCACTTTTAAATTTGAAATACTCAGTACTTAGCTTACATATCTGTTCAAATTATGTATTTTACTTACTGGGCACGTTTAGAAAATGCTTACATTCCGTAGATTTCCGTAGACTATGCTTTAGAACAATGTCAAAGAAAATAAACGTTTCCTGTGAAATTCACTCAGTGGTCTGTTGACCATTCAAGCACTGGGGCAGCGATATGTTTATATCCTCCTTAGTGCTCCACTAAATTGACTGTTTTGTATGTGCTAAGAACTGTCCCTTCACTTAGGCTTCGGCTAATATTCTTATTATGTTCGATCGAAGATCGTGCTTTTATTCAGTATTGCTTTGCATCCCATATCTACTAGCTAAATCAATCAGGCATGACCGCATGGATAAATACACCACCTAATTTACTCTAATACACCACACACTAAAGTCAGTCGCGCTCGCCGCGGCTCATAGTCACCCAGGCCCGTCTATCTTCACAGAACGAAAAGTTTGTATAGACGCCATATTGGATTATTGTCTAATGAAGTTTTATTAAAATGTTCCTTGCCCGTGATTAACTTAAAATGTGATACAGTTTTCCGATTGTTTTGTAGTCTGTGGTGGTTATCCGCACATGTACATGAGCAGTTTAATTTAATCTCACTCAGCTTAACCTTATTAGGAAATTGAAACAGCTGTATAAGGACAGGCTGTTTCAATTTCCTAATATACTAGCGCGTGAATTTTGCGTGGGATGGACAGGCTCAAATTAATGGAAAAGTAGGTAGGCGAAACTAATAAAGAATTGGCTGTATTGGCTGTCGAAGTGGCAGTATTTAGTAGACTAATAAATAGATTGTAGAATGGTACGAAATATTCTTAAATAGGCGAATAGCGATCAATCGATCGATCGATATTTTTTATTCGAACGCTCTTACTTTCAGTCGCAGAATGTGCCTTTCGGACATCGTTCCCTATGAAAAATTTATATAATTAGCAAAATGCACCTATCGCAAAATGTACCCTTCGAAAAATATGTACATTTTGCGCCTGAACAGTGAGCGGTATGCCATTTCCTATAAATAATTTTTCGATAGACTAGTTATTTTGACATAAGTTGTATGAGAGAACTGTCAAAATAGATACCTCGGTAAGCTAATCTATCGGAAAATTACTTATGGGAAATGGCTGGTAATGAAAGGTACCTCGACCACTCAAACTGTGCCAATAGAAAATAAGCTGTAGTGTAAGCGGAATAGAGGAGAAATTATAAATTTCAAGGTTGTTTATGGAAACAAAAAATCTAATCATGCCAACTCGAAACTCGAGTGTTTTCTTATAAACCAACTGGTTAATAAGCCATTAATAAAATGCCGTGTTTTGATATGCAAACAGGTAAATATAAACAAACAACCCAAGCCAACGATCATTCAAACAACCTAAACACACCTTTATATTTTCAATGGCTGACTTCGTACCAATTTGTGACATGCAGCGGCACAGACATTAAGTTATTTTACCTTTATACAGAATTATTGTCAAAAACTCATATTTGCTGAAAATAAAAGTAATTTGAAAGGTTTAATTTATGTCTATAAATATCTTAGAGTAGTTAACATTAATTTCTTGCTATTAGAAACAATTCTAGGCACTTTACTGACCATGAAAATATTCCTAGAAAAAACGAACCATTTTCACGAAGTATTTTCTACCACAATTTTATCAGATTCTGCCTAAACTAATTAACAGATTTGAAACACGTATTCTCTCAATTGCATTGCTACCAAATTTACAGTAATAAAGTACTTACTTCATTGATAAATATAGAGAAGAAACCTTCCCACGATCCTCCAACGAACCAAAACTTCAAAGCACAACAGCGACTTTTTTTTTCATTGTTCATAGATGTTTTACTTCACAGCAATAGTGATGTCCACCTAGGTTCGATTTCAATCTATCGAACTCGAGTGACTCGTCTTATAATTGAATAAATTGCATTTTTACACCACTAGTCGCCGAATCAGCTGGTCGCATCTTATTGGACGACCATCCCTTTATCACATTCGAAACTGGTATACAATAGTGCAGGCCAGCGCCCAACGGTCTTTGCCTCCTATTTATCCATCTCCTGAGTTAATGTCCGGCTAGGTTAATGGCCGACAACTATCGAAATGGCCGTTATCGTATAAATATTTTGATTTAACATTTTTTATAAAATTAATCTTTGAATATTGCTATTGATTGCTTTAGTGTATGAAATTACTTAAATTGGAGGATTACACAGGTTCATGGTCAATTTGTCACGTTGAAATCGATATTTACGTAATTGTAGTTATTTGCGACTAGCAATGGGGTACTTTTAACTTTCTAATAAAGTAATTCGATTATGTATGGAAACTTGTCATTATTCTATGACTGAATGTTTCAATTAAATGAAACAAAACGGAGCGGTAACACGTTTTTATCCATGAAGTAAAGGTTCACAGCCTAAATCATCATCTAAATCAAATTCTGATTCTGAGTCTCTGGAGCAATCTTGATTAATAACTAGTTCCTGGGTACACTGTATGTTGTCAAATTGTGCATCTCGCTCCTAATCTTTTTGCATAATTTTTCTAGTTCTTTCGACGTCTTTTTTCCAATCTTCCGGTGTAACATGTTCACAAGCATTGTGCAATAAAGTCATCTTTTTATTTGCCGTAAAAGGCGGTGTTGTATTATGTCTGGCTGCGTGACCTAGAAACAAAGAAAATAATTTAAAATAACGTAATATCACATGGTTTTGCAGGAAGAAATCTCTTATAATTGGTCCCGTGCTGGTCCAATTAAAATAATGCACCGGCTGCATCTCATTTGTGCATGTCGTAAAAGGCGACTGAGGGAATCAGGGGAGGGCTGGTTCGGTTAGGCGATGAGCAAGAAACTTGTCACTAACAGTTCCTTTATATACTTGTGACGGGACAATTATTTAGCTTCCTTTTTTTATTTTCCGTCGATAGTTTCTTGTCTTCGTTTTCCTCCGTTCCGTCAAATGATGTCTCGCCATACTTTTCTTTGCTGATACGAGCTACTGCATCTCGTCCGATACCAAGAGCATGCGTAACTCTCTTGCACAATTGTGATAATGGCAGTAACGGTTTGCCATTTTGATTCTCGCGTTCAAAGTATTCGCGCAAGCGAATCACAAACTCTCGGCATTTGCTATTCAAAACAGTTTTCTTTGTTCTTTTCGGCATTATGTATGTATCCAAAAATACAAACAACAAACTTAACAAACAGGCAACAACAAAACTCAACAAATTAATAACAAAAGAAACTGGAAACATGTGGCGTATACAAGGCATCGGCGCTCATACTGAATTAAAAAAAAAATAGCGTTGGCGCCATTCATCAAGTCAGTGATGCCAAATTGAAAAAAAGAATGTGGTCATGTTCAAACAGAATATAATTTTACAGTGCAACAGTAGTAAAGATAAAAAAATGACAGTATTACTACAGATTCTCCCATCTTCAAGTACCACGTGACCACATAGCGGCTGGTATCGCGTGAAAAAACACCACAATGGAATTGCAGCAGTTGGTTGATTGGAGAATTATTTGGGGCGGACTAGTTCGGATAGGATATAATTCGTTTTTAGGGTTCCGTACCCGAAGGGTTCCAAACGGGACCCTATTACTAAGACTTCGCTGTCCGTCCGTCCGTCTGTCACCAGGCTGTATCTCAAGAACCTAGCTAGCTAGAGAGTTGAAATTTTCACAGATTATGTATTTCTGTTGCCGCTATAACAACAAATACTAAAAAACAGGATAAAATAAATATTTAAGGGGGCTCCCATACAACAATACCACATACAAACTTATGGATGCACCTGGTTACGTACATGGAGTGTGAAAGTAACCGCACCAATAACTTTGTAAACAATATTTTGCCGTGTAAAATCCATTCACTATTCACTCCACACCATCGCTTCCATTGAACGGTGGTACGGAACCCTTCGTGCGCGATTTAGACTCGCACTTGACCGGTTTTTCATAATTGAGGAGCATCCAACACTACTACACGTAACACATGCTGAGCTCAAACCATTTTGACATTTAAGCCTCAACCGTAAGTTTTACTATCCTTTGTTTTCTATTTTCTGTAATGTTTATTTGTCAAATAAATTTATTTCTATTTCCTATTAGTTCTTTGAGCGAACCTTGTTATTTTATTTATACTTTTATATTCCTCTATTTTCAAGATCGATAACTTTTCTTGTTGTACGATGACCATTGCACATCACTATTCGCGCATAAAGTATTATATTTATCTCGTTCATTTACTTAAACGGTAATACGTACGTACATAATACGGTATTTCCTAAGCCTAAGCGTGATTTTGACAACAGCCGTCACATGTATCATCCTAGATTTTACAGTGTAGAATGGAAACTAAAATGGTCTTGCTCTCAGCTAAACGACTCTTATTTACTTACTCTGTGGTCTTGCTTGAGTGACATGACATGATGACACTGACTGAACTGAACAAATGTCAACAAATTATTATTGATTGCTGTGCATTTCATTGTATTTCAGAAAAACTTAGATTTTTAGTTTGATTCACAAATAGACTTATAATATTGCGGTGACTGTGTTGTGGGGGGATCTCCATTACTTTGAGTTAAGTTTTCATTAATTAATCTTATTTCACATTATGAATTCGCATAACAAAGTTATAGAAAATAGCAAACACAGAAGGAAATACAAATACCTTAAGAAAATTATCAAAAGTCTTGTCATTGTGAGTATACAGATACAGACCTCGGTCAGAGTGTTGATAAGGGGGCGGAAGCCCCCACTCTGTTGTCCTGATTTTGGAATAAGTTAAAACTCACATATAATTTCTATTCATATTTACAGGAGAATGCGGCACTCTGTGATGAAGTGGCCAAAATACAAGAAAGTATACTCATTGTAAAAGATGAAAGAAAGTTTTTATTCCGCAAACTATTGGACTGTGATAATGATCATGAACTTATTCAATCTACTAAAATAACTCCAAACTTGACTTCTCATAATGGTACAGCAATCAAAACCAAGAAAAAATGGGAATCATCTTAATCTTAATTATGTTATTATGAATTTCACTGATTTAGTTCAAATGCTGAGGAGCAGGAGTTCATAAATGCTGAAATTGAAAAAAAAAATACATACAACTGATGGTGGATGGTAGGGGTATTACATCAAAAAAATAACTCTACAAATGAAACTCAAGTTATGTCTAGCTTAGTTTTTATTGTAAGAATAAATGAGAGTGAATGAAAACATAAAATAAAGTATGTAATAGAAACCAGCAACCTCTATTCATTATGGACAGAAAACTGCTTATTGTTCAAAAACAGGTAGATCAACGTCAGTAAGATAATATAAGATAATATAAGCACAGTCTCATTTTGGCTGATATCTTTTCAGTTCTACGAATTTGCATAATCATGCACAAACACTAAAATCTCAATCCTCTTCTTCAGCTTCCTCATTATCAACAAATGATAATATGGGTTTGATTTTCTTGTTGCCCACAGGAGTTTTTGTTGTGTCTTTTCGTTTTCTTTCTGTATTTGTCTCAGACTTAACTTTAGGTTTGAAGATAACTTTTTGGGATAGATCAGCTTTTTCTTCAGACTCTTCTTTTTCTATCCTTGCCTTCTCGAGATTGGCCTCCTCGGCGGTGAGATCTCCTGAATTGAGAACCACAACCTGGGGCTGCTCGCTGTCCTCATCATCAACGAAATCACCTTCATCGTTTTGAAGATCGTCGAATTTGTGATTCCTGTCGTCATAACCCGCTTCTTTCTTCAGAGCTTTCAGAAACGCTGGGTCTTCTGGTTTGATGAAATTGACGTTTCTTTTTCTATTAGCCATTTAGAAGTAATACGGCTATTTCACAAAACAGTCATTTAGAAGTAATACGGCTATTTCACAATGTCAACGACTAATAAATAAATAAATAGGACGGTCAAATCCATCCCACACAACAACACAACACTCATATTTTTTTTTTCCTTTATGGAAAAGGCTAAGAGCTTAAGCCCATACCGCCTTTGTTTTTTTTTTGTTTATTTGCCTTGTCAGGCAGGCAAAGGTTTTAGACCATACAGCCTTGTCATGTGTTCAATATGTTTGTCAATGTGTTCTGTGTGAGGCTTCTAAGGCCAATAAATAGCCAAATCTTCGCTTTTCAATAAAGGCACTCACGCTGGTAGAGTTTGAGTTCTTGTTTTGATTTTTATATTTTGTTGTACGGCCTTGTCAGCCAGTCCATTTTCCGATTGAACGAATGAATATGGATTAATGAATGTATGCGAGGTGCGATAAATCAGGGTTCACTTAATAGATGTCACAGACAATATAGGATAGATGTCTGTGGTCAGTCAGGTCAAACACGGTCGGTCGGTTTGCCTTGCTTGCCTTTTGCGTTGTTTATTATTCTCTTTGTTTGCGTGCGTGTCTTTTTGTATTTGTTGACTTCAATTTCAAACAAACAAAAAGCCAGTCATGAGATTGTGATGTCTAATATATTCAACTTGGACAAAGCTGTGAACTACTTGAGACAAGTGGTGCAACAAATTCGTTGTTCCATTTGGTATGAAGGTTGAACTTTCTCTCGATATTTTTTAATGAGCTTACCATCCTGTCTCTTTCTGATCTACCTATTAATGCCAGAGCCTTGTTATTTGTTGATAGCATTTACATATATATATTCCAGTGACAAAGGCCATGGTACTCGTATGCGACATGGGTGCGGCCACACCTCCTGCGGCGACTGCGTAGAGACTGCCAGTTCCTGTATGCTGTGCCTCACGCCACCAATCTCCGTGACCGCGACGCCAGACCCTGAGCTCGATTCTGTGTTGACGTCTAGAGTGAAGCATGCTAGAGAATTACTTACTACTTTTGAAGACACCTTCAATATTGATGGTAAGACTTCCTGAAAAAACCTAATCCAATGTTTGTGTCTGTAGCAAGTTTTGGAGATATTGGGAAGGACTTTAGAAGGGAGATGGTTTCAGATGCTTTTGCTGATTTTTTCTATGCTTTTTCAGTCATCACACATGATTTCAAAATATGCAAACCCTTAGAAATAATTAGTTTTCGAGACAGCGGGGATGTGGAAGTATTAGGGTGGGGAAATGACGACTATGGCCGTTTTTTTAACATTAGATATTGTTCAAAATTCATTGACCTCGTGGCCATTGACCTTGACCTTGTATGTGATATTTCGTGTATATTTTGGAGAAAATTCTCAGGTTTGCCGTTTTCAGGTCATTGAATACATAATTTTCGCTACGTAAGTGACCAATATTGCATTATTATTTGGAAATTGCCTTAGGCGGTGATGCCCTAGCACTGCAACACCCACGCTCACCTCCGCAGTCTCAGCTTAATTCACTCGGTGCATGGTAGTGCGCGGTCGCCTGTGCCCCTCCGCGCAGAGTCTAGCCACAAGACTGCTTAGAAAGGACTGCCTAGGTAGTGTTGAGGCTAGACTTAAACAAAACTGGAAAACTAATTATTTCCAACGGTTGGCCTATTTTGAAATCATCTATAAATACACTAATAAAGCATAGAAAAAATCAGAAAAGGCATCCATCCGCAAAGAAACCGTCAACTTTGTAAAAGGCTAGCCAGATATTGTAGAGGCACTATGGTAAACCATAGCCACTCAGCTCTGGGGCCATCAACAGATGATTGATTATTTTTCATAGGTTTTGAACTTTATTACCAAGCAATAATTTTCAAAATCGAGTGGATAGGAGAAAAACCATTAATATTTACCATCCAATTACCTACATTTTTGTTGCAGTGACTAGAAGGCAAAGGATCTCTGAGCTGTTAAAAATTGAAAAAGATATCTTCCCACGATGTATACAAGCTCCTCAAACTTACAGCAACAAACATAAAATTACTGATGATAGTTTGTATTGTGGTAAAACAATCAAGAAAAGTAAGAAGACTATTTTACCTGGAGAACTAGTTGATTCATCATTATTGTTAAAAATGGATAACACAAAAAATAATGTGCAGGACTGGCTCAATCAACATGAAACTGAGTTGTTCCAATACCAATCTCGAAGGCCATTCTCTGATCTTGGTGTCAACAGTCCAACATACCGACTGTCACCAATCAAGAAGCGTGCAGACATTATACTAGAGAAGGCCAGACAGGACAGTGAAAATAAATTAATAATCAAGTCCAGAAAAAGAAATATGGTGAAATCTACCTCAACCAGTGTAAAAAGAGACACAAATTTGGGTAACATCCTGAGAACTTCTGAAAATGGCTATACCTCAGCATGGAAAAGTGTGAAAAGGGCAAAAATAGGATTTGATAAATATAATAAACAAAAAGATATGCAGTCACAAAACTATGCAGTCACAAAACAGAAGAATGAGAAAGAAGAAAGTGGAATAGTGGTGGATGATCAGACTATTGTTATTGAAGATAGCCAGACTCAGGTGTTAGAAAATGCAGATGACGATCACCGTGAAGTCATAGACAAAGACAGACAAGCTTGGCTAGCAGTGCTTGCAGCTGGCAACAACAATTACTCTGATACACAGACCTCATCTTTAGTACCCGTTGAGTATGGCCAGCATGTATCACACAATCCAAAAGAAAAACACACAAAAGATAAACAGTCAAATGCTGGAAAACACAGCCCAAGCATACTTGTTGACCCTAGTGAAACAATATGCAGTTTAAGGAATAAAATTACCCCTGTAACAAAACAAATAGTGCCATTTTTGAAGAAGGGTTATCTGATTGAACCTTGTTTATCTTGCAATGCCCATAAGCTCAGTGCAAAGCCCACATATACCCAGGCTAAAGATGTATCAATTACCGTTGAAACCGGTGGTCTGGTGACAACAATAAAAGTATTAAGAGTTGAACAAGGAAGATTTAATAAAACCTCTAAGTCTGTCCAGACGGAGCATAATGTAATAGATGAGGCCAAATATCCAACTGAAGCTTCTATAGGGACTTCCCCAATATACCCTATAAAGATTGGTTCAAATGTTGCTGATAATGATTACAGTCAAGATTTATGCAGTGGTCAAAAACAATCTGCTGTGGAACCTAAATATGTAGAAGTATTGAATAAATCCGTCACCATTTGTGAATCAGCCAGTGATTGCGAAAATGAGCCGCCCATGTCTCTAACTGTGACTGCAGATGTTCATAAATCAATGGATGCAGTGTGAGTTGATTGTGTATGTATTTGTCTGCCTTTTTCTTCTCACCTTTTTCATTTCCCATTTTCCTCTTTTATCATTTATTTTCTTATAAGATCTTTTTCTTTTCATCTCTTCTTTTAAAACTCTGATCCCTGATATATATTTAATACATATCAAACCTCAATATAGTCTGCAATACTCAGGGTAGATAGTCTTAATACGTTACTACTCTAGTAGCCCAGTACACTACAATTTATTGCCATGTTCTTACAGGGAACAAAGAATCTTGTCTGAAATACGTGACATGAAGAGTCGAAAGCTGATATGTACAAAGCGTGGTTCCTCTCCCGAGAGTAGCAACTCTTCCGACAAAGAAAATCGTGATCCTAATAAGTTAAGGAAGAGCCGAATTACTAAGAAAAAAAAACAAGAAAAAGGGGCACCAGACCAAATATACTTCTGGTAACTATTTTTGGTAGAATAGTCACTTTAGTTTTATAAGCATATTGTTATACTCTAGCTAGGTAATTTATTATTCTGATATGATTAATTTAATTCATTTCGTCGTTCCGGTATGATATATAGATAGATAATTTATTCATTGAAATATATGTGCTAATTTTGTATTAAAAATATTATTAATTATATAGCAATGTTTTTTATACTTCACACAGCTTATTTTTGTGGTCAATTTATCCCACCGTTTGCGGCTAAAAGTTCAGTTGATCGCGCCAAGGCAAACATAAACAACCGGCCAAGTGCTAGCCTAAAGAAAGAAAGACATTTAATGCAAAGAAACAATATAATAAACATTACATTACATAAATAAAATAGACAAAAAAAATGCATCGAAAACAATTATGGGCGGTAGGGAGGGTTATGGTGTGTCTTTGGTGTGCAAAAGGCACTTACTCAGCATTATGCTGAGGGTCGAGTTCCTCAGCGCTGATTATCAGTTACGTTTATTTGTGTGTGAAGTCGCTAGTTCTGGTTCCCACGATACGATACGATGGCCGCGCGATTGTAAAGCGGAGAACTGCGCAGCCACGGAGATATTTAAAACTAAGTGTTGCAGAGACCTGAAAGTTAGGCAAATAACTAGGGTTGCAAAGATATTTTTATTAAGGCCGCTCCAAATTCGCACGAGGATCGCGGCATTGCATCGCGGCGCTTCGATGTCGAACCGTCCACAGCAGCATTGCCAGATACACTGTAATTACAGTATTTCTACTGTATGTTCACACGATCTACTGTACACTGTATTACTAAAATTACAGTGTATCGAGAACAGTCATTTTTTTTTTCAGGAAAAAACAAGTTAATTTAATCTAAACTGAACGCAGCCTTTGTGAAAAGAAAAAATAATTATGAAACGCAACCGGCAACTAGCGCCACCTCTCTCTCTCTCATACATAACCATTGTTCCAGTTGGACTGAGCGCAAATATTTTACTGTGAACGAGCATAAGTGTGCGGCGTCCTGGATTCAACGGGGAATTTCCCGTCAAAGACTAGGAATTATTTCGTAGTATTAACCGCCAAAAAAAGAGCTCTGTGGTCAAACGGGTTTCACGCTTGCTTCTCACACAGGAGATGCAGGTTCGTTTCCTGACCATCTACCAATGATATAATTAATTTATCTTATCTTAAGTACATTATATGGACGATCTAACGGTGATCGAATACATCGTTAGGAAACCTTCATTACTCCATAGCTGCGGCGATGGGCTAGCCCCCTGGAACGCAAAATGGAGTATTGAATAACTGGCTCAAATTGGGCACAAATTTGCCTCTGCCAGCCCGTATTTGAAAAGGCGTGACGCTATGTTATATGTTAACCCTCACACACGACTCTCACACACACACACGACTCTCACACACACACACACACACCCTCACTCATATACACACACACACACACACACCCTCACTCATACACACACACACACACACACCCTCACTCATACACACACTCACACTATACATTTTATTATATTTTTCTAAATAAGTTAATAACCACGATGTCTAGATAAAAAACATACTACCGGTATACATTGAATCATTTAACTATTTACTGTTAGAAAACTGTTCTTTCTACTCTGTTCATTTTGTAAAATTGTTAACTTACTTAACCTATACCACAGGGTTCGCCCTATTTTAGGGAGTAGTGATCATCCCTTGTTCCTTACCTAATGTAATAACAAGATTTATGTTGTAAAATTTTCAAGAATAAACGAAACGATGTTGTAAACCGCCCAAATAGTATAAACCGTGTGCTAAGCAAGTTTTCAAGCCTATTGGGACGAACATAAATTATTATAATAAATTGTCAATTGGTTGCGTTCGGAACGCAGGCAGCACATTACAAATTTATTTGGCTCGTTCAGTGAAACGTGTGATTGGAAGATTTGAGAAATAAAAATGCCTAATTCAGATGATGATAGTAATAAAGATGACCAAAGTGGACCATCAACTCCAAAAAATCAAAAAAGCTACATTACAAACAAAAATTTAGAGATTCATTATCAATAATTCTTTCACACACACACACACATACACACATTTTACAAGTTAAAGTTACATTAAAAGAAAATGCATGTACAAAGCCCAGCTTCTCTAAAAAGAGATTGCTTCCAGCAAACCAAGGCATTAAAGGAAATATTGCAATGAAAGGTCAAATTGTGAGCAGATTTTGGGACCTAATTCAAATACAGGGCGAGGACAACCCTGCTAGGTACTGTGGCCGCCGCCACAGCGCAACATCTTTTCGAAGCAGTACCTAATAAAATTATATCGCAGAAAATTATATTCTACAAGTCTTGGGGCCTAGGGCAGCCAACACTGCAAACCCGCCAATGGATAGAACCACAGATGATAGAACCAATCTGGCATATCGAGGCGCACTAGTAAAGGGTTATGTATGGGTAGAGAACAAGTACATGAACAAAAAATGTCACGTAACATGGTACCCCAATGCGTCACATTACAGAGATATTTGGTGGCAAAGATCGACATACGATTACAATGTCAATTATTAAAAATAGACTTAATACGTGTCTTTAGGCGTCAGACTGTATCCAAATAATCTTTCCCAGGTTGATTATTATTATAACAGTTTATTGATATACTATAAGATTTGACATTCTCCAAATGTTTCTTATGGAAATAAACTCTTTTTTAATTTTGAACTGGAAAAGATTAGGTACATTCATTACACACTACTAGGAGCACGAGAAAACTATAATTTATTATTTATCTGCTAAATTGGATCGCAATGAAACGCAGTCGACATGTCGCTGTCGCGAAGCGTTGGTCGCAAATCATGTGACATGTTACTTAGCTTGAAAACATTTTTTTAAGTAGGTAAGTAGGCTAGTTAGATATATATTACCGACTTGTAACAACAATAGTAAAAATAATTTAAGTGTCTAACTACTGGTTAAAAATAAAAGAAAAAGCAACTAATTGATGTTAACATTCATTTATTAGTACACTGTTAGTACATCCTAAGAATGAGGAATAGTACTAACGTACAGAAACTGCACGTCACGGAAAAAAATATGCGATATAAAACCTTACTTCAACAGCACTAACGTTCTTATCGTAATACTTCGACGACCTCTGTGTCCCAGCGGTTGTGGCTCTGCCTACCATGCGAGAGGACCCGGGTTCGATCCCCGGCTAGGGGTAAAAAAATCCCTAGGTCTTGGATGTTTATATGTGTGCCTCACCACACAACACAGGGTAGCCTGGTGTGGGCAAAAAAAAAAAAAAGGGATATTACAATGTTCAAGATTACTTAAATGACAGGACTGTATGGGGTTAATCTGGCTCAACACAGACCTTGCTGTTAATAATTTTGTAATTATTTATTCCAGCTTATTAAATAAAAATAAATCATAATTGTATTAGTTAAGCACAACCTATTTTTAAAAGAGATCTAAAAATCAATCTGTGGGAGTTTCTACGCCCTTCTTCTCCCACAGTGGTCCAATGTAGAGAAGAGGCAAAAAGTGACGTTTGCTAAGAATATGTAAATATCTACAGTAATAAAGTACTTTTGAGTTTGAGTTTGAGTTTGGCCAGAAGCAATGAATTTGCCTGCATGTAAATGTTTATTATTATTATTAGTTGTTGTTCTGATACCTATATACACTCTAATTTGAACCGCAGCGCCACCCGCTAAAGTCGCTTTTTAATCGTGTTCGGGATGTACCTACCGTAGTTTTTGAACAAATGACAGGGTTGTTTATAGATGCGAAACGTAATAGGCATGAAATAACATTTCTTCTTGTATTATTAATCGTTTATTGATTTAATAATACTGGTACAATATTACTTACGTGAATATTAATTTTTTAGGGAATCCAATCCCGCAGCTGCGGGATCGATCCCGCGGTTTCGCGGGATTTGCAGGATTGCGAAAAAGAATACACTTTTTGCTCTAATTATGAACAAGAATAAGTGGAATATGGAATAAAAACAATAAGTTTAAAAATATATACTTTTTTTTCATAATTAGTTAAACAGATTGTTGTTTTTTATAGGTGTTGTAGGTGATTATCACCTTTTACTAGTCCCAATTACCGAAGGCTCACAGCTCCAGCGATAATTAAGTGAAAATTAAAGTATAAATAGCGAAGATTTCTTTCTAGACTTCATTCTGAAAGCCAATTTCCTATAGGTAATATGTTATCGTTGAGGTTCCAGTAATTTATGAAAATCTATCTATCTACCCTGAAATCAAACGTTGACTTATTTGACAATTTGCAGTTTAATGTATGAATAAACATCCTATAGCGTTTATTCATTGCATTACATTCACCACCTAAAAGTCACCATTTATAGCAACTAAGCCACTAAATTGGCAATAAGATAAGTTAGCCGCGATGCCCTGCGAGGGTAAACCCCTTTCCCCGTAGGCACATATGCTGACTCGTGTCGTGGGAATCCGCTGTAATTGCGTAGTTTGGTATTGGGCGCATTTGGAAACACGCACAAGGCACACATAATACGGCACTGCGGAGGCTCTGCCTACCAAGCGAGAGGTCCCGGGTTCGATCCCCGGCTGGGGATGAAAAAAAAACCCAGATCTAGGATGTTAGCACGAAACTGGCTTCAGACTTACTTGGACAATAGGGTTCAGAGTGTAGAAATAAGTCGTCTTAATGAAAACAATGAAGTAAATTGTTATAAATCCGAGCTTAAATGTAATAAATTTGGCGTTCCTCAGGGCAGTGTACTCGGAGCTCTTCTTTTCTTACTTTGTATAAATTACCTGCCGGAAGTGTTTAATCAAAACTGCATTCATTATATTCGCTGATGATATATCGATAAATGTATCTCGCGTGATTACTGATGACATTTCACTCCATGAATGAGACATAAATGCAAATATTACCTCTATAATTAATTAGATAAATAATAATAATCTGCAAGTAAATTTAAATAAAACAATGGTTATAAATTTTAATAACTTTGACAAATATAATAGGAATATGACATTCAATATAAATCATAATGGACAAACTCTAGACGAGGCTAATAGTGTGATATTTTCAGGTATTAAAATTGATTGTTTGAAATTTGGTTCAGGTGATTTCACCTAGATGGCGTTGTTCTATTTGTAACTCGCGATGTTGAGATTTTCTTGGCTTCGAATAAACTGAAATTGAATATATTTTTTGTTACCCTTCATACCATTCCTGGTCTGTTATTAAACAATATAGTTTACGATACAGTGGTTTTAATGGCAGCACCAATAGGGGTCAGAGTCCAAACATTTGGTCCTTCGAGCCGGATACTGTTTTGTATTTTTGAGATTTGTGGTCTAAAACGACCACTCACGCGTCCTTGCGGTGGATTGCTGCAGCAAGAGGGCGTGTTGGGCAGTCAATGGAGACGTTGGCAGCTGAGTAACAGATGCCAATGCCACCTTGGCAGCCTTGATTTTGCAGCCGACGACGTCACATAAGCCCGTAGTGCAAGTAACCTGTGACGGCCCAGCTGAGAGGCCATATATACACGAGGACAACAGATCAACTACAGGAGAGAGGCGACCTCTAGGAGCGCCTTGGAGACCAAACTACAGTTCAACAAATGCGTGAGTGAGAAGTGAAATCGTGAGTACATTTGATTCTTTCTGTAAGAAATAATTCAAGACATTTTGAACTTTATTAACATCGAGTAATAAACTCCGAAGAATTCAGATCAATTTGGGACTTGTAAAATTAGCAATAATTGTGTATTAGTTTTAGGACTTAGAATAATTTGCTTAAAAACGAGGGAACGGGGAACCTATGCCCAATTTTCCCCAGAGATCAAATAGTTCAAAACACTTGTAAAATTTTCGTGAAATTTCATACATTAGATTAGAACTTTACATAGATAGTGAATTATAATCATAAGCTACAACCATGGAGAAAATAATTGTTCTCCAAGAAGAGTTGCACAAGTCTATGAAAAAAGGTTTAGTAAATTTTAAAAAGTCACCTAAAGACAGAATAACTGTTGAATATGTAGAAGCTAGATTGGAGAATTTAGAAAGAGATTGGACAACATTTAGAGAAAACAGTTCAAAGATTTATGCAACTTATTCAAGAGATGCTATAAGGGAGTCTAATTATGAAAAGGAAGAGTTGTATGATCAATGTGAAGATGCCTATATAGAATATAAATCACAATTGAGATTGTTTTTAAATAAGTTACAATTGTCGAGGAAAACAACCACGGAGACTAATTCCTCCGGCGCATCTTCTAGTTCAATGGTTAGGTTGCCAAAGATTTCCATACCCATGTTTTCCGGTAAATATGCGGAATGGACGACATTTCGGGATTTGTTTGTATCCCTCATTCACAAAAACTCTTCTTTGGATGGTGTACAGAAATTACACTATCTGAAAAGCCACTTGAGTGGTGAGGCAGAACAGCTTATTAGACAAACCCCAATAACTGACGCCAACTATCTCAAATGCTGGCAGCAGTTAGAGGAGCGTTACAACAACAAAAGATATTTAGCAAATTGTATATTAAAAAGATTACTCGGTCAAAGGAGATTATATAATGAATCTGCCTCAGCTCTCAGGGAATTATTAGATACTACAATGGATTGTTTAAATGCTTTATCCAACTTGGAAATAAACGTGACTACATGGGATGTGATGATAATACACATTATAGCATCCAAATTTGATAGTGAAACTCGCAAACAGTGGGAGTTGCACATCACCGATTCAGAAGGTAACGAGTTGCCATCTTTGGTACAGTTCAAGGAATTTATAGAAACTCGATTCCGAGCTTTAGAGTGTTTGGAACCCAAAGGACACACCTTTCGTCCGAGCAGTGGCAATAGGGCTGATTCTCATAACCCCAAGGCGCTGTTAGGTGTCACATCTGAAATTAAGTGTGAGTTCTGCTCCGAAGCCCACAAACTTTGTTTCTGCAAGAAGTTTTCCAGTCAACAATATGATCAAAGACGCGAATTTGTGATTAATAAGAGAATGTGCTTTAATTGTTTAGGAGGCAATCACACAGTGTATAATTGCAGGAAAACTACCTCGTGCCAAATATGCAAGCGCAGACATCATTCCTTACTGCATCCACCTAATGAACCTGAAAATAGATCACAAGACATACCACCAGCTGTCAAACACCCTGACAAACCGGTTAGGGACCAGACGATAACTTCGTGCTTGGCAACTGGCAAAGGAACAAAATCCAGACAGGTTTTATTGGCCACAGCGCTAATAAATATCGAGTCACATAAAGGTCAAGTCCAAGTAATTCGAGCATTGCTGGATCAAGGTTCACAGGCTTGCTTTATCACCGAAGATACAGTTCAACTTTTACAACTAAAAAAGACACCGGTCAAAGGTATTATTTCCGGCGTAGGTCAAAGAGAATCTCTAAGTACAAAGTCCATGGTCAGGCTGATGATTCAGTCAAGAGTAGATCACCAGTTCAAAGTTCAGGTCAATGCTTATGTTTTGAAAAATATTACGTCTTGTCTTCCGGAAAAAACCGTAGATCCAGTCGAATGGGTTGATCTACAAGAATTGACATTGGCAGATCCGCAGTTCAACGTTCCCAATAAAATAAATGTTTTACTGGGAGCGGACATCTATAGTTCAATAATGAAGTAGGGTTTGAAAAGGAGCCCTTCTGGCACTTTGATAGCCCAGAGTACAACACTTGGCTGGATAGTATCCGGCGTAGTTCAACCTGGAAAAGAAACAGGCAATAGTACAACCCCAATTAGCGTTATGCACGCACAGATCAATACTGATGATTCTCTCAAAAGATTTTGGGAAATCGAAGAACAAATAACAGAGGTCAAACCCATGCTAACAGAAGAAGAGAGAAAATGTGAAGATTTATTTACAGAAACAACTGTGAGATCAAACGATGGCCGTTATGTAGTTAAACTACCTTTCCGAGATGCAGAACCTGCCTGCAAAGGTGGAGATTCACGAAACATTGCGATAGCTAGACTGAAATCTCTAGAAAAGAGATTCGCAAGAGATGAAGAATTGAAAGAAAAGTACACAGAAGTAATTAACGAATATTTACAATTAGATCACATGAGAGAAGTCGAAGGCGAGGACACAAGAAAAGAAGAAGCTACATACTTACCGCACCACGCAGTGATCAGAACAGACAAAGCTACAACAAAGGTTCGCGTAGTATTCAACGCGTCTGAGAAAAACAAAAATGGTGTGTCGCTTAATAACACGCTAATGGTAGGGCCCAAATTACAAGCGGATTTACGTCACACAGTAATGAGATGGAGAGGCCACCCCATTGGCCTAATCACGGACATTGTTAAAATGTACCGACAAGTGAGAGTGTCAGATGATGACGTAATTTTCCAGCGTATAGTATGGAGAGACGATCCTGAAAAAGAAATAAAGGATTATGAGTTGCTTACTTTGACGTTTGGGACAGCATGCGCTCCTCATCTTGCAGTAAGAGCTTTACAGCAAACTGCACATGACGGTGGACACAATTATTCTCTTGCTGCTGAAAAAGTCTTAAACAACTTTTATATGGACGATTTAATGGCAGGGTGTAACAATGTCGAAGAAGGAATAAAATTGTATACAGAAATGACAGATCTATTAGAAAAGAGTGGTTTCAAGCTACAGAAGTGGAATAGTAACAGTAAGGAACTGTTACAGAAGATATACATGACAGCTGCTGAAAAAGAAGAAGAAATTAATAGAAAGGAAGAAGAAACCGCTGAAAAGAACAAACAGGACAATAAAGAAAAGGAAATAGAGATCAAAATTGATGCAAATAATAAAATACTGGGACTCACCTGGAACCGTAGAGACGACAAAATTCAGTATTCGGTGACTCTTCCTCCGATGACAGCTGGACCTATAACTAAAAGAACAGTTATTGCAGATATTGCACGGCTTTTTGACCCGCTAGGCTGGATAGCTCCTTGCATTATTATAGCCAAGATTTTCATCCAAAAACTATGGCTCACAGGTCTCGGATGGGACGATAAATTATGCGAGGTATTAATAGAAGAATGGAGTACTTACCGAAAAGAGTTGTCTGCACTAACGAAGATAGAAATTCCTCGATGGATGAGTTCACGTTATGATGATGTCATCACAGAACTTCATGGGTTTAGTGATGCGTCCAAAGCGGCGTATTCAGCGGTCGTCTACCTCCGAGTGGTCGACGCAAAGAGCGAAGTTCACACTTCACTAGTGGTAGCAAAAACAAGAGTTGCTCCGATAAAGCAAATAAGCATCCCAAGATTGGAGCTATGCGGAGCTGTACTCCTTTCCAAATTGCTAGTTGAGTGTGCAGAAGTGTTGGGCATTCATAAGGACAATATAAGGGCGTGGACCGATTCAACCATAGTCCTCGCGTGGCTGAATAGCCATCCGAGTCGATGGAAAACATTTGTGGGAAATAGAGTAGCAGAGGTGTTGTCATCTTTAAATTCATGGCAGTGGTTTCACGTGTCAACGAAAATGAACCCTGCTGATTGTGCATCACGCGGAGTGCTACCCCTCGCCCTAGTTAATGATACACTTTGGTATTCCGGGCCTTCATTTCTGCGAGAGAAGGAAGTACAATACATAAAACCTAAAGATAATAATGTGACGTTAGAACAAGTAATAAAGACCAACATTGCGACAGTTCCAGAGGAGTCGCTCTTTACAAGATTCTCCTCTTTACAGAGGCTACAACGAGTTTTAGCCTATTGTAGAAGATTTACGAAAAAGGACAAAACGAATGCAAGATATTTACAGAAGAAGGAGTTAGATGATGTTTTACAAAGATGCTTAAAGATCACACAAAAGGAACATTTTGAAACGGAGTACAACCTACTAGAAACGAAAGGGACAATACAAGGACAACACAGCAAATTAAAAACACTCTGTCCTTATCTTGATGACAAGGGACTGATTCGAGTTAGTGGAAGAATTCAAAGGGCTCAGTTAGAAAAGGACACGAAGCACCCTATAATTCTTCCGAAGGGGGCTCATCTAACGAAACTCATCGTAGCTGAAGCGCACTTAAAGACTCTTCACGGTGGTCCATCATTAATGATGAATTACTTGAGATCAGCGTATTGGATCATAGGCGCAAGAAATTTAGTAAAGCATCATGTCCACAAATGCGTTGTATGCGTCAGACAGAAAGCCAATATCAACCATCAACTGATGGGTTCGTTGCCATCAGCTAGATGTGTACCAGCCAGACCATTCTTCAACAGTGGTGTGGATTATGCTGGTCCAATAAATATAAGGACTACTAAGGGACGTGGGCATCGTGCATTCAAAGGATATATATGCCTATTCATATGCATGGCCACTCGCGCCATACATTTAGAGGTTGTTAGTGATATGACCACTCAAGCTTTCTTGGCGGCGTTTAAGAGATTTGTCTCACGGCGCGGACACTGCGCTCATATGTGGAGCGATAATGGGACCACATTCGTTGGTGCCTCTAAAGAACTAAAGGAGATAGTGACGATAGAAAGTTCTGCTGCAGAGCATTTGGAGAACTCTGGTACAGAATGGCATTTTATACCCCCACGAGCCCCTAATTTTGGAGGGTTGTGGGAGGCAGGGATAAAAGCTACAAAGTTTCACCTTAAGAGGGTGATAGGCGATGCAACTCTCACTTATGAGGAATTGAGCACGTTGTTATGTCAGGTCGAAGCCTGTTTAAATTCGCGACCTTTGAGTGTCATCGACACCACAGAACCCGGTGAACCCTTGCCGTTATCCCCGGGTCATTTTTTGATAGGTGAACCTATTCTCACGGTTCCCGAAGACACTTATGAACGCTCAAACGTTAACTGTCTAACAAGATGGCAATTCGTCCAGAAGATGTTAGGCTCATTTTGGAGACGCTGGTCCTCTGAGTATCTGAGTACTTTAATGCAAAGATACAAGTGGACATCAAGAAATCCCGAGCCTAATGTAGGAGACGTGGTTCTTGTAAAAGAGGATGATTTGCCTCCAAGCCGCTGGTTGCTAGGTAGAATAGTCGAAAAACATCCGGGTTGTGATAATCTCACCCGTGTAGTCACTTTACGTACCAAGGCGTCTATCTTTAAAAGACCGATTTGTAAAATATGTGTTTTACCTGTTAACCAGTAAGCTCTCTTATTTTTGTTTAAATGTGTATTGTTGGTTGATTTTACCAACTCATAATATTTTAGTGTGTCATGAAAACTTTGTTTTATGTTATTCGGTCTGTAAAATGTGAAAACTCTTATGTTTTATATGAACTAGATTTAAGCTAATGCACGTTTTTTTTGTTTAAAAGCCATTTCTTCACTAAATGCCTTTTGGTGGGCGATATGTTTGAAATTTGGTTCAGGTGATTTCACCTAGATGGCGTTGTTCTATTTGTAACTCGCGATGTTGAGATTTTCTTGGCTTCGAATAAACTGAAATTGAATATATTTTTTGTTACCCTTCATACCATTCCTGGTCTGTTATTAAACAATATAGTTTACGATACAGTGGTTTTAATGGCAGCACCAATAGGGGTCAGAGTCCAAACATTGATCGACATTTGAATTGGAAATAACACATTAATAAAGTTTGTCATAAGATAAACAGATTTGTTTTTGTGCTTATATGTTTGCACAAAACAGCTGAGAAAAAACCGCACTGATTGCCTATCATGGCTATGTAGAATGTTTCATAAGATATGATCTGATAATTTGGTTTAAAGGAACAGAAATTAACAGAGTATTTATATAGCCCATAAAAAATATGTGCGTGCTATTTGTGGTATGGCACCGTATGAGTCTTGTAAACAAACATTTAAAAGATTAAACTTATTACCAGTACCCTGTCTCTACATACTTGAAATTGGTAAAGTCTTTAAATATTTTTGTAAAAGCTCAAGCCTATTACTCTAGGCACACTAGAAACCCCGAACAGGCTCGTATTTAATCACACGCCAAGAACATCACGGTATTTAAAAAAAACTGTACAGCAATGTATGTAACTGTTTATAACAAAATACCGGATGACATAAAAACGTTGCAATACTTTTAAACGTAAATTATTCCATTGGCTTCTGCAAACTGTTATTATTCTGTTGAAGAATTTCTTAAATTTAAAAGTAGGTGAAACCGGCCTTGGCTTTTGTTGTTCTTTATGTTTTAATACTACAAATCTCAAAAATTTGCATGCTACAATTTAATAGATGATTAAGGCGTTATTTCTGTATAATGATATTAGAACCTTTTTACCCTTGTCTTTGCAAATAAATTTATCTAACTCTCTCTCTCTCTCTCTCTTGTTTATGTGTGTGGATGTTGCTGTTTCTGGTTTTCAAGACACAGGGTATCCTAGTGTGAGGTAAGAAGCAATAAAAGTGCCTGTAAAAAAATACGGAAAATAAATTATTGACTAACTGGCTAAAAGTAGGCACAATTATGCCTCTGCCTTCTTGCATGGAAAAGGCGTGATTGACGCTATGTACTATCGAACCATCTGAATCATGACCCACCATAAGCTTATTTTTCTAAACCCCTTAAATGCAAGTAGGTCGAAATTCGCTTGAAGGTTTATTTCCTTGGTAACGAACTTGTTATCATTTGATTAGACACTGACATTTTGATAGATCTTACAAGTTTGAAAGTTTCAAACGAATTATCAGGCAAAAGGGTCATGATTCAGTTGGTTCGATAGTACCTAATGTTGTTGTTAGTATTGACGTATGCGTCTAGTTTTCTTGGTATTTCAGTTTTTTTCAAGCCCGCAAACCTGTGGGATCCCGCATGCCCAATTCCTCATATTCAATCCCGCAAAAGAAGGTGCGAGATTGGAATTGGATTAGTTCCCTAATTGTGACATTTAAAAAGAATTATAATATATCTAACACGTAGGTATCATACATATTTGCGTCAAGTGGGCTATAGTTTTTTGTTCGTTCAATTATTATTATATTAGGTATAGCGATGTTCAGTTCCACATATCTCTGTAACTTAAGACTTTAAGACAATTACTTACTTGACACATTATTGTCCATTTCATAATGCAGTGGGACGAAAGATTTAGATTTCGATTGACATAATATAGCGTTTCATTGCGGTGCGATGCGTTTTTGTAGATAAATAATTAATTATAGTTTTCTCGTGCTCCTAGTAGAATTAAATGGACCTACTCTTCCAATAAACAGTAATAATAATTATCAACCTGGCAACGATTATTTGGATACCGTAAGATAGTCGAAACCTTTTGATAAACTAACGTTTTTTTTCTGGCAAGTTGATCAACTATCGACACATAGTAAACTGTAGCGTACTGCTTACTATATGACGCGTTAGTTGATCATCTAACGGTTAAAACCGTTAAATAGTAAACTGGTTTAAACTTAAATTGCAAACGAAATACCAGGGCAAACACTGCAGTAGCTTAGGTGAAGACTAGAGGGGGCGAGCGCAGCGAAGCCTCGGAATAGTCTTCGTGTTAGGTTGACATATAAGAAGAAAATAAACGTAAATTCTTAACCCTGTCGGTCTCGTTTACTATCTGTCGATAGTTTATCAACTACCGCGTTAGTTTATCAAATAACGGTTTTGACTATCTTCCGGTGACAGATACAATCTGACGCCTAAAGATACGTAATTACTAATAACTCTATTTTTAATAATTATCGTTGTACTCATATGTCGATCATTACCTCCAAATATCTCGGTAACGTAACACTTTGGGGTACCATGTTACTTGACATTTTTTGTTCATCTATGTGTCTTCTACACATACTTCTAACGTGCACCGCGATTTCGAAAAAAAATGGCGGCGGTTCGATATAACATCAGATATGAAAAACTTGCGCAACCTATCTTATTTAGATCATTTAGATTGTTCATAAATCGACATTTTAAAATGTGAATTTCATGACATCTTATCAAATCTTTTTCGCTACCTACTCGACTTATATTAAATCGTGAAAAATTCAGTTAGTTCATGGGAACCTAACCGGTTGGGCCCGACCCTCCAAAGGGGAAAATATTGATGCAAACAGGGTGCAGCCAGCGGGTCCAGAACTGGATTTATTAAAATTAACAGTTCGACTCCCTCGGAAAACTCAAGGGTGGCTTGCGCAACCCCTCAGTTTTGAACACTCTTTTCTGCTAACCATATCAAATTTCAAAGGGGGGAAGGAACGTATGTGTTAGTTGATTTGGTCACTACACCAATTGCTAACTATGTGTCAAGAAGAATGTAATTAATCAATCGCATAGGGTTGATTGGTAAACAGTCGATGGGTATATCTAAGTAGCCCACCCCGGGACTATAGCATCACATGTGGTGGCTATGTGCCAATTATGTTTCGAAATATTTAACTGTGACTACTTGAAGAATTAGCGATAAATAAAACATAAAATTTGGAGGTATCACTGTATTGGTAAGATCGAGTTTAGGTCAGGATCACCACCAGCCGGATCCGCCGCCGCCGCCACTGGGCCAGCCGCTGCTTCCGCCCGAAGACCAGCCGCCGCTGCTGCCACCGCTCGGCCAACCGCCGCCGCCGCCCGATGACCATCCGCTTCCGCCGCTACCGCCCGATGACCATCCGCCACCGCCGCCGCCTCCGCCGAGCTTCCAGCCGCCGCCGCCGCCGCCGCCCGATGACCAGCCGCTGCTACCGCCGTGACCACCGCCTGTAAATTCGTGTAAGTCAGTTTTATTATTACCTCTTGACGGCACGAAACCTTGTACTATGAGTATACGGTGAACAGGGTGAAAGGTTGTTTGTTTGTGTATGAATATTCCCATTTTTCTCTAAAACGGGTTGACTTATTTAATCAATCACCATAGTTATTGGATTCCTTAAAAATATTCTAGTCATGAAGTAATATGTACCTAAGAATGCCTACGTCATACTCATAACGGGACAACGCTACCCTCGAATTTACCCCAGAACAAGATATTTCTAGAATCGCGCCACGTCAATATTATTAGCGTTTACATCTTTACAGCCAATATAAGGTCATCCATCGTCTATTACTCGTATTATGAACAGCAAGTATAATTGTGTTCTTCAAATAAGAGTCCTTTCAAAATGCAATCGCCAGATTATCGTTAATTTATGAGGGCCTTGAACTGTGCGACCAAAACATCTAATTACACATCGCAAGGTTTCGTGAAGTGAATTACTTCTCATCAAAATGCACCATGTTTATGTGGAGGCATGTTGCGAAATATTGCAATCTACAGTGAGCGGATGACCCCTGGGTCTGTTGTTTTGTCTTCAACCTTCCGAAATGCGGCCTTGGTAGACGCACAGCACATGACCTTAGACCATAGGACAATAAAATTAGAGTAATAACTGACTCTATGCAAACCATATCTCCTCTCTAACATCTCTATATTGTTATAGGTGCGAATATCGACAGGGCAGTGGAGTATCTCATCGCCTCTGCTATGAGGTATGAAGGTTCCATTACAATGTTTTATTACAAGATTTTTTAAGTAATTTATAAGAAAACAAACATAGTCACGCCTTTTCCCATACGGGGCGGCACATTGTGCCCACGTTAAGCAGACATTCAATACTGCATTATTGGTGACAGGGGGCTAGCCCATCGCCGCAGCTATGGAGATTGGATTTAGGTAATTTATTGTATTTAATATCTGGGTGCGGCTGTTTTCAAAAGCAAACGATACTTTTGACTCTTGAAACTTGAGGCTTGAAGACTCTTCAATGTAAACAATGGATTGCTTTAGAGTTACACCTGAGTAAGTGATCACTCTTATCACTGATAGTGTATCAAAGGGTTAGTTCTATTGTTTTGCCATCGGCACATCACCAGTATCACATTAATTCCAGGAACTAGGCGAGTTCCTTCGATACCTAAGTATAACCAAATGAAACTGCTGTGCCAACCACAAGCAGCTATTGTCTTGTCTATTATAATAATAATAAATATTTCATAGGGTTTGGCCCTTAACTCAACGAAGAGTTTAAAGTTGAAAAGCGCAAATTAACAATAATACCCATTTGTATTTTGTTGCCTGCCTAACTGCTCAGTACTCAGCGCAAATTGCTCATCAAACACACCTATAACTAGTGACCTATTCTGGATTGTTGTCGTGACCATTAATCATGTAAGTTTATTGCTAAATTACGCAACTGTTTTAGGCTTCAGTAAAATCTATGTACTAATCTTAACTTAGTCAAATAGACAACAGGTGTAAATAACATAAATATAAATATTTACAAACAGCCATACGTTGCTTCTGGCCCCACACTAGGATACCCTGTGTCGTGGGAACCAGAAACAGCGGCGTCACACACTTATAAACATCCAAGACCTAGGGTTTTTCTGTTCTTTAGCCGGCGATCGAACCCAAAACCTCCCGCATGGTAGGCAGAGCCACAACCGCTGCGCCGCTGAGGTCCTCAAGTTAACCGTCGAATGTCGGAAGAGGAGGTTAATCTAACTGGTTCATTGACCGCGGTTTACTGGGCATTAGGGTAACAGTAGAAGTGACTTACCGCCGCCGCCGCTAGAGATGATCTTGATGATCTTCACTGCTGCAAAGATAAATTATAATATCAGCATCAATTTGAATCCATTTTGTTAATTGCTTATGCCTTTGATGAGCCTACTGGCGGGTAAAGACATTTATTCTGGGTCTAATTTTGTTCGACACCGATAAAAAGCAAAGCGTCAGGTCTTAGGCACAATAGCCCTCAAGTTAGCAAGATATTCAATACTCCATTAAGAGTGGCAGGGAGCTAGCACAGTAATAATAATGTGAACTTACTATTTCCACCTCCACCATAACCGCCGCCGCCGCTGGACCATCCACCGCCGCCGCCGCCGCCGCCCGACGACCACCCACTACCTCCGGACTTCCAGCCGCCCCCACCGCCTGACGGCCAGCCGCTGCTGCCCCCGCTGAGCTTCCATCCGCCCCCGCCCCCGCCGCCTCCGGACTTCCAGCCTCCGCCGCCGCCCCCGTAGCCGCCGCCGCCGCCGCCGCCCGACCACCCGCCACTGCTGATGTAACCGGCGCTACCGACCGCGACCAGCGCCAACAAGCATACGAACACCTGGAAGAAGGAATAAATGTAATGCGGAGACCGACAGGCATCTACACCACCTGGCTGAATGGTCAAACGAACCCCTTAGGATCTGGTCACACTTTTGTTCACCACCCTGAACATGTCCCGTAATGCTGAAAATACGGATTTTTAATATCAAGAGAACTGGGCCAAGTTGTGTAACATCACAACTTGGCCACTGATAAACATGATCAAATGAAGATATTTAGGGGTAAACTATAGACACAAATGAACAAAAAGAAATGAAATCATATCAGCACAATCACCGGAGTTCACGTAACTCGGTAGTGATAAAGCACACAGGTCACATAGCCACTAAAGTTACCGACATGATTTGATGGTCGCTTACGTAAATGGCGTAATTATTCAATGAGCACTTGAAAAGAAGTGAATTATAAAATTAGAGGTGGAATAACAAAGTTTATGAAATCGAAAGTACGAGTTCATATGGTGTGCTGAATTGCTCACGAGTTTAATGACTTGTGAATTAGCACAACAATACTTTCAATCGAATTCCGATACGATGAAATAGAACTTTTAATTCTTGATTATCAAATTTGAATAATGGTCCGTGGTTCGGGGAATTTCACGTCGGTCTAGGAGCTCGGTTCGGTTAGGTTGGCACTTTATATTCTGAAAACTTTCGGGAAACTTTTTAATGGAACAATATGAAAAATATCCCTAATGTGAAAAGTGCATCAATGTTTTAGCTGCCATAACAAAAGTTAATCGATGTGTTACTATCAACCTATCATACAACTCATATATATATATATATATATAAAAGTCAACCAAGGCCCTTATTCTGTAACTCCAACCCACAGCGCTTATATTCACGTTTAGTGTATGGAAAATCTGTCACTCTTCCACAGGTATCGGTCGATTTGAGTTAGTGGATAATGGTGCAGCACCCTTATTCGCCAACAAATACCTACCTTAATTAATTAAAAAAAAAATGACAATCGGGTCCAATACATTATAATTTTTACAGAATCTCTTCAGATTTTCTATGGATTTGAGTTAGCGAACAAGAACCCTGTTGGAATTAAGTAAAATGTTGTGTTACCTTCATGCTGGTAGCTGTGAGGTAAGTGTTTGTGGAGTACTGGCGGCGTGCGGTTTTTATATGTGCCGCGCATCTCCCACCGGGGTGGTTCCGAGGTTGAGGCGAGCGGATGCTGAGGTGAGGTGACGCAACGCATGCTCGCTGCTCGCTGGTCGCTGCTCGGCGAATTAGGTCCATCGCGCCGGATATGCAGTTTGGGAAGAGCATTAGTGGATCTATAAATAAGTCAGCTCCCTGCCTGAATGCAAACCAAATACTTGTGCTCTGATAAAGTATGTCAAAGTTTGCGGTAGAGTGAGATTGAGAAGACAGCTTCTCAAAGTACAGGCTTGAGATATCCGGAATAAACTAGACTAGACTATACTGTCCCTTTCAACGAGTCTTTTCATACAATAGTTCTTTCGACTTAAAATATGTAAACAACATAATATAACATAGCGTCAAGACTTTTGCCATACAGGGTGGCAGAGGCACAGGCAGGGGTACCTATAGGTGGCCAATGGCACGACACTGGCAGCACACATGATTTTATTGCCAGAATTGAGGTTCAGGACACCAGTGAGCTCGATTTTGAGACGGTCTATTCTGTGGAAAGAATGAAAGTAAATCCTTGATTTTAAAACATTTTAGGCATGATAAAGCTGTCGCTGATGCAATTTTGATAGTAATGTAATACAGTGCGATAATGAAGTATCCATTAGGCTTGATAAAATTAACAATTAGTAAAAAATAAGGACGAATTTTGCACCTCACATATAAAATACTTTAACGGGGGTTAGTGTACTCAAATCAAATCAATAAATTTGTGTTTACTTGCGACCGTCAAATTTCTTGATTTTAAATACCATGGTTGTAGTGGAATAACCTTAATATAGCAGGATCATGCAATAATCCCACTTTTGATAAGTTAAAAAAACTATGTATACCATTCCATTTAATAAACTATTTATTAATACCAAATTGTTTGTTCTTCCTCGAAAGTATTTCCTATAACTATTCCTAAGACCCGTGTCTACAGTAACCAGTTACTATCTTTAAGCCATAAAATAAACAATTGTCATGAATTAATGATTGATGTGTAAACCTCGGTGCGGTACCTTAGTTACCTAAGTGGAAATGTATGAGAGAAAGGTTTCCGGGTCTTCGCCGGTGAACTTATACCTCGGACAGATCTCTATTATTGACAACCATATCGAAATCACTCTTTATTAACAAACAATAAATTACTTAATAAAAAAATCTATTAAACCCGACTGCGGTGCATTAAAAGCATAAAACAAGCAGCACAAACACACGATTTGACGTAATTTTTGAGATTTAAATTAAATCAAATTAAAATGCAGGCGGGACCAATTAAATGTTATACAAAGGGTTCCGTTAGCATTTTCATTTAAGACCTGCTTTTTATAATACTTCCTTAAATGCCTTTTAAAACCCTTTATTTTGATACCCCACTCGAGGGTCTTAAAAAGTATTTATAGCCGCACATAAAGTTATTTATTATTTAATTTACCCTGTGACGAATCTAATGACGTATCATTTATCAAAATCAGTTGATCCGTTGAGTAGTTACGAGGGGACACAGGAACAGACATACATACATACAATACTACAATACATACATACAACAGGTCTACCCCCAGTCAACACGTTTACCCCAGTTTCTGAAACTGTCGTCAAATGTAACAGGCGATTAATCACAGCTTAATTCAAAACAGCGGCACGTGATTGGCTGAAAATTTGCTGAAAACACCCTTTCAGTCCGCACTTCCTTGCACTATAAGAGACAGTCTTTTCTCTTTTAAGAAACGTATTAAAGACTCTCTCTCTTTTTATAGTAATTTATGTGACTGCTACATAATGGAGGGCATTATTACTCGAGTTCATAATAATATCACTCGAGAGTTTTAATGCATAATTATGTAAGTACATACACTAGTTTATCTACACACATATCATAAGCTCTCTTTGATGTGTTCAGGAACCGCATGTTTGACCGGCATTGTGGCATTGATCAGCAGTTGTTTAGCTTGTTCTGTAGTACCAACTTCACAAACAAACTAGGGGCGGCATGCAGGCGGGCGTCGGCGTTCGAAATTTGAATGTCATAATTTGACAATTTTTTGTACATTATGGTCAAATTTTCAGATAAGAAAACCAAATAGTTTTACATTATGCTGGTCTTAACGTGCGGTTTTTAGACGCAGTAAAGAGGGTTTATGATACATACTTGTGTAGATAAAAGTTATTTTATGTATATTATTATTTAAAGCGTTCTGGTATATATCGGTGACATATTTAGTATTTACCGTCTGTATTTTTTAGGTATTTAATTATTTCCAAAGCATTTTATTTATACCAGTTATTGTGCACTGCCTGCCCTTTTTAGGGTTCCATGGAGAAATAAGGAACCCTTATAGTTTCGTTATGTCCACCTGTCCGTCTGTCCGTCCGTATGTCACAGCAACTTTATTCCGAAACTATCAAGACTACACAGTGAAAACCGCTTTAAGATTTTCATACAAAAATTTAAAAATTAAAAATGAAGGGGGCTCCAGATACATCAAACTGAAACCAAAAAATATTTTTTTCACCAAACCTATATGTGTGGGGTGTCTATAGATAGGTCTTTAAAAATGACGCTGAGGTTCCTGAAACCATTTTTCCTCAAAGTAAATCGTTAAAGAAACAGACCCTTCCGAAGAGGAAAAAATTGTCCCCCCCCCCCCCTTCTAACTTTTAAAGTAAGAGAGTGAAAAATAAAAAATAAATATGTTGTGTAATCTCAATAATCACTTTCAACGAAAATCAGTTTAACAAAATAAAATATGAAGTTTTTAACATATAAAACATTTATTAAAAACCGCAAATATAACTTTATCATTCATACGAACACTATCAAAAACAAAGTAATTATTTGCTGGTGATGAATGAAAGTGATATTTTGGCTAGCTGCATCAGGTGTATGTGAAATGAGTATCTTCCTAATTTTATTTTTTTGGCTTATCTTCTCAATTTATTATGGAACCCTAAATGTGCGAAGTCCGACACGCACTTGGCCGGTTTTTTTTAATACTATTTCCTTTGATGCCGCCTGGCTTTGCTGGAAGCAATGGAAGCTCGCCTTTGCACATGCATTTTCTTTTAATGTAACTGCTGAAATACTTGTGTGCAATAAATAAGTATGAATGTATTGCTTATCAAGAGTTTAACAAGTTCTCACAGCTAATTTTACTTTCGGACATCTGGCGTTGGTCACAATTCAATACTCGATCAAAGATATATGAAAGATGAATGTTTCCTCTCGATATTATTTATATCCGTATTGTTAGAACGTCCGCAGCAGGTACTCGTAAACCTTTTCATTAAAACACCAGTCAGTGGTAACTTGTGTTTATGGTACTATACTACATTGACCAATTATAATTAATTAGATGATAATCTTGTGACCGTGATGACGTCTGTGGCGCAGCGATTGTGGTTCTGCTTACCATGCGAGAGGTCCCGCGCGGTTCCATCCCCGGCCGCGGGTAAAGAAAAAAGAATACCCAGGCCTTGGATGTTTATATGTGGGTGACGTCGCTGTTACTGGTTCCCACGACACAGGGTGTCCTAGTGTGGGGCCACAAGCAATTGTTTTGTTGTTGTATTGTTTAAATTAAATGTTTTTTTTTATTTATTTCAAATCAGTCTACTTCAACTACCGCAAGTACTTAGTATAATTTTGTAAGCATTAATTAACGGCTAGTATTTAATCGCAAATCAAAAATACAGATTTGCACAGAAAAAAAGGATCAACAAAAACACTTTTTATGTTTTAAATATTTTATGTGTACTTAAGTTTATGTCTTACATGTTCAACCGAACACGAAGGATAATGGGGGCTTCGCTTCGCTCACCCCCTTTACGTTTCACCTAAGCTGCCGCAGCATTTTGCCCTGATATTTGATGTGCAAATCAGTGTTTTTGATGTGCAGTTTAATATTTACCTTAATTAATAAACTAGTCCTTATTCTGAACTCAAGTCGACCGAAAACTGTGGAAATCTGACAGTTATCCCATAATCTGTCTCAATTTGACAGTATCTGCGCTGTATTTGACGTATGGATCAGTCTTTAGTGAGGTGTAGGCACTCGGCAGTATGCTATTTCATCCCTCCCGCGAGGCTCCACTACCGCATGAACGTACACAGTTACCTCCTTATTCATGAAACTTAACAAACCTATGATAGCTAAAATTTGCTTTGTCCTTTTCGCACAAACACAAATTTCAAAGTGACAGACAAAGACAAACGAATTATAACGGCATTATAGTTAAAATAGGTTTATTAGACGTTTATGAATAAGGCGGTATATCTATAGGTGTATCGTTTTCCCGAAAATGCCGTAATACCGCAAGTCACAGTTGCTGATTGCCACATACATCATCGCGGATAGCACATTTTGCCAGGTGACGTAAAGTTTCAGCGCGCTAAACAGGGCATGCGTAATGGCCTCACATTTGCGTACTTAAGTAGGTACTTAATATCGCGGGACTTTGGAAATGAAACCGCATTTGCTTGGATTCGAGGATCATAAATTATGCTAATGGCAGAAAGGCCATACGTTATATTTTGGTAAGAATGTGCTAAGAATGCTCATCTTACTGTGCTATTGGTCAAAGGCATGCGATGAACCTTTAGAAGATGGAGCTTCTTTGGGGGGTGGGTCGCCTAGGTATCAACAATGACGTATCGAAATGTCAGGATATATCCCACCTCCACCCAACCACATTCCGACATCATGTCATAATGAGGCAAACACGGGAGAGCAAACTAACGGGATACATGTATGTGTCACCGGAAGATAGTCAAAACCGCTATACCAACCAATTGATAAACTAACGCGGTAGTTGATCAACTATCGACAGATAGTAAACCAGACCGACAGGGTTTAGATTTGACGTTTCTTTTGTTCTTACATGGCAACCTAACACGAAGACTATTCGGGAGCTTCGCTGCGCTCTCCCCCTCTATCCTTCACCTAAGCTACCGCAGTGTTTGCCCTGATATTTCGTTTGCAATTCGGTTTTAACCGTTAGTTGATCAACAAACGCTTCATAGTAGTACCCTACAGTTTACTATCTGTCGATAGTTGACCAACTCACGAGAAAAAAAACTTTAGTTTATTAACTAACGGTTTTGACTATCTCACGGTGACATATGCACGGAGCTCTTCTCTTGTAACCCGCAGCTATTTCTATGCGTCCCCCTGGCTGGACCGGCCTTATTTTTTGCTGCCGTCCGCCTGTCCTCTCCCCGCCTCCCCCATCCTGGGGCGCGGGGAAAGCCCTTGTCAAGATGGCAATAATGAAACCCTTTGACATCGCGGCGCTATCTATCGGCAAAACGAAAGAAAAGCCTCGTTATATTGAGAAACTCAATTAGCTGGGCCGACTTAACTTATTTTTATGAAGACGAAATAGTGTCCCCCTCTTGAGTCCACAGGTCCCGGTCTGTGACACTTCCGGCTACCCCGGCAAAAACTTGTCGAATTCCTCTTGTGGCACCCATTCAGTAGTGTTGTTTTTTTCGCGGACTCCATTAGTATTCAGCCCGGTCCAGCTGATTCCGTTTCATACTGTACCCTACATCAATTGATTCTTGAAGCTAATGATTTGTTGATCAATTGGTCCTCCAAAAACTCGATAAAAAGGAAGTTCCGATCGAGAGGTTGTTCTTTGATAATTAATATAATTTAGCGTCAAGGCCGTAACGTTTTAGTTTGTAAACAAGTGGGGTACGCTCACCTCACACGGATTCGGTCAGATGCTCAGTGTGAGGTCATGACTCAAGACAAGACCGTCTCACGCCGGTAATGATGATGACTAGCTAAGACTATTGGCTGGCGGAAATGACATATATAGGTAAGTACATGAAGTTACATCCCAGACTGATACAGATTCAGATATAGGTTCAAAATGAGGAAGCCCTTAGGGGATCTCCCACTGTTGAGTGGTTAAATAAATGATGCCATAGATATCTTCAAAGTTTAATAAGAGATTACTAATTTATATTTTTAATTTTTTAAAGAGGGGAAAATTGTAAACAGATTCCATGAACTGCTTGCGGTCGTTGTTAAATATGTTCAGTAAAATTCAGTTATATATAAACAAATAAACATAAACATTTATTTACAGGAACATACATTGCTTTCTGGCCCCACACTAGGATACAATGTATCGTGGGAACCATAATCAGCGACTTACACATGTATACACAACCAGGGCGGGGTTTTTCTCCCTGTTGCTAAGCCTCCGCTATCCGCCCCTCCGTCTGTCTGTCCGTCTGTCTGTCCGTCAGCGGGCTGTATCTCGCGAACCGCAACAGGAGGCGAGTTGAAATTTTCATAGAATGTGTAATCTTTTGCCAAGAAATAGTGAACCACGAATGAATAGATTAATGAGATTTTTTTATATAAAAAATCTCATTAATGGGATTTATGGGGACCCCCCATATAAAAGATATGATGAAATTGTAAACACAAATTTCGCAGCAACTTTTATAATGATCGGTGGCGCAATTGGTTTGAAGGCGGATCCGCGATCAGTAGAGACTGGCATCGAAACCCAGCTCGTACATTTATTTTGATTTTATTAAGGGTTCCGTACCTTAAAAATAAAAATACTGAACCAATACAGCATCCACAGACGCACGATGATCATCATCAGTTGTGTGTCTGTGCTCGGCGTGTCAAAGTAATATAAAACGACCGAATTCTGAACCGATTATGACCCAAACACGACCGCTACTTAAACAAAATAAGTAATTTCGATTTTGAGTGGCAAATCATAAATATAGAAAAAAGTTTTTCATACGATATCGAATGATATGTCAAATTAAAGTACTTGTTGCGAGGATTTCAAATAAGTTTTTTCATGATTCTGTAAGGCTTGTGTTTAAACGATTACCAAATGCACCTATTTTACTACCAGTAAATTCGAAATGACTGCCAGAATGGATAAATGTCCACCAAATTGTGTTTAGATAAATGATCACCAAACTTCTTTTTATGTTTTGTGTACTTAAGTTTATGTTTTAAGAATTATTTGTTGTTCTTACATGTTCAACCTAACACGAAGGATAAAGGGGGCTTTGCTTCGCTCACCCCCTTTACCCTTCACCTAAGCTACCGCAGTATTTTGCCCTGATATTTTCTGCAACTTTTGGTGATCATTTATCCATTTTGGTAAGAAAAAAATACTTTATTGGTCATTTAAATTGTTCTCATTCTGTAAAACCTAGTTAAAAAATATTTAAAAAAATAGACAAAATAACTCGGTCAATAGCGAGTTGCTACTCGGACAAGGTAGTCCGTAGTTTGTACTCGGACAAGGTAGTCCGTAGTTTGTACTCGGACAAGGTAGTCCGTAGTTTGTACTCGGACAAGGTAGTCCGTAGTTTGTACTCGGACAAACTACACGAAGGGTTCCATACCATTGCAAACGGATAAACGTAAAACGACAGTATTTTGTACGAGTATACATTTTAAATCTTAATTATACAATATTAACACTAGTAGGATTACATTCAAGGCCGTACATCGAACATACGCCGTACATTGAAAAATATGTTTTGTATATAGTATGTAAGTATTGAATTATGTACACAGGTTAATTAAAACCGGAAGTGGATAGAAATTGAGTAGGTAAATTATTTACAGAAATAAAATTAAATATGATAAAAAACTTAATATTATTTATTGTTATTCGAATGAGTGCCACAAAACTCAATACCCGCAATTTAAGATCTTGTCCGATAGTATCGGGAGAGTCCAGGTTCACCGATGAAGAAATGAAACAACATGGCCAAGAAAGTTACCATACAAATTATCTCTTGCATAGCGGCAATAGATATAAACCCTCTGTGAAAATTTCAACTCTCTTCCTGTTTCGGTTGATCCGGGAGAGCCAGGTGACAGACTGACCAACGGACGGACGGACGGACAGACAGCGGAGGCTTAGTCCCGTTTAGCACCCTTCGGGTACGGAAGCCTTGAAAGATCATTAAGTACCCCCTTAATCTCCAAAATTACTAATACTGAAAAAATATATAAAAAGTACGTCTTTACTTGATTATTACAGGAAAATAATGAGAAATGACAATTACGGGCAAACCAATTTCGAGTTCGGGACCCTTCGTGTGCGAGTACGAGTCTCGCTTGACCGATTTTAATTTATTGATTAAAGTTATTTTACATGTAGACATGTAGTGGTCCACGGAATCGTAAATATCCTAATTATTTGAAGACGTTCTCTTAATAAGCACATTCAAGGGCGTATTGTACGATAGGAGTTGACCACCGACTCTGAATACCATTCCCATTGCGCTTGCTTGACAACTTTGACGTCAGGAGTTCATATTCATATTCATATTCTTTATTGCACAGAAAATATAGTTAAACAGAAAGTTACAATAAAATGTATAGGCAAAGGCGAGCTTATCTCTAAAGAGAGATTTCTTCCAGCAAACCTAGGCAAGAAATTTCATAAACACTCCCGGTGTTTATGAAACAGGAAAGCCCTAGTGCGAAATAAAACTGTATACATCCGTACGAAAATTACTTTTAAAATATAAATAAAATATACCTAATAAATAAAATATATATCTCAATTATATAAAATACAATAGATGGTTCAAACGCTGAAAGGTCAGAATTTAGTTTACCTACGGCCGATTTTTACAGACATTTAAGTACAGTACAGGTACATACCTTACATTAAGTATCTGTACTGTATGTACCTATAGGTATATAGTATATTCAATTGAGGTTCATTTCTATATAGGTTCATAGGTATAACAGTAAAGGAAGTGACACGGTCTGGTTTCGAGCTTACATTGGTTTGTTTCTGATTACCAAAATCCATCACCGGTAAAACTTCCGCATCCGACCAACATACCACCAACGGGCGTATAGACCTTGGTTTTCAATTGAAAACAGTATTTTATTATTACAGATAATCTGTGAGATTTAGCACCACTAATGATTACGTACCTACCGTTCAAACAATGCTAGTTTTGAAGATTAGATTGGCATCACGGTATTACTCGCGGCATTCCATATGTGCAAGAGATAAATATGATAAACAACCTGCATTTAGATCACTGTGACTGGCTTTATCTGCATTATACGCGTATCTTGACGACCCGAATGGCCGAGTCGGCAGTGACCCTGCCTGCGAAGCCAAGGGTCCCGGGTTCGGGTCCCGGTGGGGGCAAATATTTGTTTGATGAGAACGGATGTTTGTACCCTGGCCATGGTTGTTTATCTATATAAGTACGTGTATCGTTGTCTAGTACGCAAGATACAGGGAATCCTAGTTTGGGGCTAGATCAATGTGTAGTTAGTGTCCAAGGTATTATTTATTATTATCAGTAAAATTGTTCAAGTTATAGAACTACTTATCCCATTTTCTTTCGGGGGCTTATCTTTTGACACACGAGAAGGAAGGAGGCCACATACCAAATGCAAAATGTGCCACTCACACGCCAAGCACCTTTGCTAAGCTATTCATAATACAACTTAATTCATACGAGACTTTATTTTTGTCATCGTTGGCCGTCAGACTTTCAGTTGACGCCGTCAACTTGACGGCCAGAACCGCCTGTTGCGGTGTGGTTGCGGTCCAAAGCTTAAAAATAAAGCCAAATATTAAACTGCAAATCAAAAATACTGATTTGCGCAGCAAATATCAGGGCAAAATGCTGCGGTAGCTTAGGTGAAGGGTAAAGGGAGTAAGCGAGGAGAATCGCCATTTTATCCTTCGTGTTAGGTAGAACATGCAAGAACAACAAAAAATACTTAAAACATAAACTTGCGTCCACATAAAATATTTAAACATAAAAAATGTTTTTGCTGATCCTTTTTTAATGTGCAAATCAGTATTTTTGTTGTGCGATTAAATACTATCCAAATATAAATAAGGACTAGTCCCATTGTTCAGGAACTCAAATGGACTTCGGTCTGTGGATTTTGGTTACTGGATAAGGAGGCAAGTGGTTCGACTGGTCGAACATAAAGTCTTAGATTCCTGGTGGTTCGACTGGTCGAACATAAAGTATTAGATTCCTGGTGGTTCGACTCTCACAGGGCAAGTGCTTCTACTTCTCGTGGCTTTTCTCATATTGGCAGAGGCATATAATAGTTTGCAGGGACGCATCTAGGCTAGGGGTTGAGGCTGAGACAGAGGCATATAATAGTTTGCAGGGACGCATCTAGGGTAGGTGTTCAGGCCTCTCGGCACCCAATGACCTCGCAGGGGCCCATAGCTACGAGGTAGCGTAGCGATCAGATGCCAAGAAGTCTGAACGTCGGCGTTTCACCGAGCTAAAGTAAATAGATTCTATCTGACCTGGTCTGTGCTTCGTTCCCGTCAAACTCCTGTCTCTCTGCAAGGCCTGGGTGCACCCTAGGCTCTTCTTGGTAGACAGGTTCTTCAGCCAACCAGGTATGGCTGGCAGGCCAGCTTCGACGAACACAGTGTTCCAACACAGGTTATGTTACGTAAATGCGAACTTTATCTGGTTCGAGGAACCACAATACACTCAGCTATATAGACAATCCTGAGGGGAGCCCGAATAAAATTCCAGATGGCTTACGATTTAATTTCAATGCCCAAATCAATACGCGTCACATTGCGGGGGCTTTTCGTCTCTCAGTTGTCAAAAAACTGCTAGGTTGGCAGCTCCGTCAAATTCAAAAATGGCCGTTCCGAAACCATCGATCGAGTATCGATTTTGAATCGAACAGTAGGGGTTGAGGCTGAGACAGAGGCATATAATAGTTTGCAGGGACGTATCTAGGCTAGGGGTTGAGGCTGAGACAGAGGCATATAATAGTTTGCAGGGACGCATCTAGGCTAGGGGTTGAGGCTGAGACAGAGGCATATAATAGTTTGCAGGGACGCATCTAGGCTAGGGGTTGAGGCTGAGACAGAGGCATATAATAGTTTGCAGGGACGTATCTAGGCTAGGGGTTGAGGCTGAGACAGAGGCATATAATAGTTTGCAGGGACGCATCTAGTCTAGGGGTTGAGGCTGAGACAGAGGCATATAATAGTTTGCAGGGACGCATCTAGGCTAGGGGTTGAGGCTGAGACAGAGGCATATAATAGTTTGCAGGGACGTATCTAGGCTAGGGGTTGAGGCTGAGACAGAGGCATATAATAGTTTGCAGGGACGCATCTAGGCTAGGGGTTGAGGCTGAGACAGAGGCATATAATAGTTTGCAGGGAAGTATCTAGGCTAGGGGTTGAGGCTGAGACAGAGGCATATAATAGTTTGCAGGGACGTATCTAGGCTAGGGGTTGAGGCTGAGACAGAGGCATATAATAGTTTGCAGGGACGCATCTAGGCTAGGGGTTGAGGCTGAGACGCGTACATGTAAGTATACAATACAGCAAAGAGTACTAATCACCAAAAAAGGCTATTATCTCTAGCCATGTAATTATGTTGACATGTATATTTAGTATTCATACATGCTTAAATGTCCACATGACTATTATAAATGGGGAATGTCCATTGCACATTGTCCAAGGTATACTTATGATGTCTATCAACATCACTGCGCAGGATTTCTTACATGGCATTAAAATAACTACTCGTATAACTAAGTATTACACGTCGTGGTTGTAGTGTAAGCGTTAAAATTACAGAATGCTTTAGTAAGTTTTAGAATAAACATCAAATTAACATTACAATTTGTGTGAAAAACATTATTTAAACGATACCGAGGCCTTTTTTTTGTTGGAGAGGGAAAAAATGAAATTACCCATGCCCAGGAGTCAGAGCTCCCTGCTATGTCCGGGTCCCTACACATTGAGCGGGCATCAGCTCGTGTAGTATACGGTATGTCAGTTATCGATTCAATCGATATAACTTTGAGCGAAGGGTTCTAAAGAGCCCGTTGATGTCTTTTATATGCTGCTCTAGAGAACCTCGTATTTCCGCCCTCCACCAGAACCGTTCAATGATGATGTACGGCACCTATGTATCAATATTAAAGTCTCTGTGGTATCACTGACATACTACAACTCACGAAAATCGAAATTAACGTTGGACAGTTCTGAAATGTATCTGTCACCGTAAGATAGTCAAACCCGTTAGTTGATAGTAAAACAGACCGAAAGGGTTTAGAATTGACGGTTCTTTTGTTCTTATATGTCAACCTAACACGAAGACTATTCGGGGGCTTCGCTGCGGTCGCCCCCTCAAGCTACCGCAGTGTTTGCCCTGGTATTTCGTTTGCAATCCAAGTTTAAACCAGTTTACAATTTAACAGTTTTAACCGTTAGTTTATCAACTAATGCGTCATATAGTAAGCAGTACGCTACAGTTTACTATCTGTCGATAGTTGACCGACTAACAAGAAAAAAAACGTTAGTTTATCAACTAACGGTTTTGACAATCTTACGGTGACAGATACATTTCAGAACTGTCAAAACGTAATTTTTTTCGTGAGTTGTATAGATCCACAAACTTATCTGACCCGGTGACAGCGTCGCCAGCGTCAATGGCTTACGAATGAGATTAGCTTACGCACCGGGCCATACAAGTTGTTGGATATATAAGTATGATAGTGATACCACGGATACTATAATATTGAATCGGTATAACCTTCATGAAATTAGGCAATAGAACAACATTGATAACCAGATACTGCGAACGTTACGCCGCGAATAAGCGCGGGTATCACGTATCATTATTACCATTTCTCAAGTAGGACGGGTTATGATATTTCCTTGTGCAACATCTGGTATTGTTTAGTAAACGACGAATTTGTGTTTCGCCTGACAAAGAAGACTACTTCATAGGTAATCCAAGATACTAGTAGCTCATAGAAATACGTGGTTCGAAATTATTTCTTGCATGTTGCATGCAACTATCAACTACACTAGAATATTTTACAAAAAAAAGCTTTTGTAATAGTAGAAAGGTCGCGTCCTTATCTCTAAAATTGACTTCTTTAAACTCCATTGTCCTTGACACCACTGAAATAATAATATAAATCGGTCAAGTTCGTGTTGGACTCGCACACGAAGGGTTCCGTACCGTCGTAAGGAACACGATGATGGGTATCGCGAAATTATCAATGATATTTTAATGATGGTGATTTGATAATTCGCAGCGGCAGAGATATCAAAACACGTCTCTATGTTGTATGGGGACCTCTTTTAATTTGTTGCTGTAACGGCAACAGAAATACACATTGTGTGAATATTTTAATTCTCTATCTTTTAATAATAATAATAATGTTTATTCAGATAATAAGGATCCATTTTGCTAGTAGTAGTATTAGAAACTAATATTATTACCTACATATTTATTAAATTAATGAATCAATGAAATTAAATTATTATTATTTATTTGTTTCTCGAGGTAAGTTTGACTCTCCAATGTTGTAAACCAAACCTCCCCGAGATCACCCTGAGATCAGGGTCGGTAGTGCTCTGCCTGACACTGGATGCAGTGCGTTTGCGCACGATCGTATTGAGGTCTACTACTACAGAACCGGGGGAGCCCCATGAACATTCTGAAGATAATGTTATATTGGACACGCAATGGTAGGTAAGTCGTCAGCCTAAAGCTAACCCATATACAGTCGCATGTGTAAAATGTTTGACGGTAGGACATAAACAGAGTAGTTTTGACTTGTCTTGAACATTTTGCAAACCAGCCAGCCAAGCCAGCATATTACCTCTGACTGCCAACGCCTTGCGCTCCCTTTCAACATTTAAACCATCTTTCAAATCCTCCGATACAATGTGATAGAAATATCTAAAATGACTGACCCTTATGTGATTAGCCCCCTTAAACGAAATAGGATACACATATTCAGGAGACTAGTTACCAAGTCTAAAAACCATATAGACACTCTTCTTCACTAATGTGAAGGATTACGAAGGCCGTGGCTCTCAGCCACAATTAACAATTTCCTGATTGCACTGATCGAGAGGGCGAGCAACGTCCGCATAATTTATTTTTTCCACCAATGTTACAGCCAACATGCATACGACTCAACCCCCGATCAGCTCATTCATGTACAAATTTAAAAGTGTCGGCGAAGATAACCTACCTTGACGAACTCCGCATTCTGGTTTGTACATCTCTGAGCAGGTAAGATCAAAAGCCTTCGAAAGATCCAAAAAGCACGCATACTGGGGGTCTGTCTATCTATAGACCTGGCCAGAACCTGCACTACGCCTCATGAAGCTGGATATGCCTGCCGAGCTCCCCATTCAACAAGCTATTGAGATCTCACTAAGATAGTCTAAGATACACTAATTATTCTTATTAAATATGTCACCAGTACTGCACTTAACTATTGGTTCTACAATAGTTTTAGTTAGGTCCCCTGGTAGACAGCTATGATTGATAAACAATGTTTATTTTGAGATTTATCAGATAGAGCCCGGTGACGGTCAGACAGACAGACGATCAGCAGAGGCTTAATAATAGGGCCCTGTTTCGTGTACGGAACCCTAAAAAGTGCTAATTGAGCTACAGCAAAAGGTAATTCAGATTAGGACTGTACCTAATTACCTATCGACGTATGCATTACATCTAGGGTATGTTATGTGTACCGCTGATTGATGCTTTCGGTAGCCTATCGACGTATGCATTACAACTAGGGTATGTTATGTATACCGCTGATTGATGCTTTCGGTAGCCATTCACTTGGTCTTGGTGCATAATGCATTCGTTAATGTAAAATCGGTGTAAAATATTTGCAATTATCGCTTTAGTAGATAGGTAGGTATAGGTAACTATAATCAAAGAACATTACTCTGCAGAAAATTTACCAATGTTACAGTTACTTAAGTAATCTGGCCGGCACAGTGATGTGGCGCCCACATACGCTGTTATTCAATACTCCATTCAGCATGACAGGGGGCTAGCCTATTGGCGCGTTCATTTAACAATCGTAAGTATTCCGTTTCGCAAGTGTAAGACTGAAATTATTCATGCCTTTTATGAAACTACAAAATCATGAGAATAAAAGTCAAGTTGCTATTGATCATATTAAAAGTGTATAACTTTTAGTTTGATAAGTACTTTCAATTTCTGATGCGAGGTCACTGGCTTATTTAGTATTTTTCGATAGGTATCTAAGGATAACATCATGAGTATCATGACCCAGAATGCGACAACCAAAAAACAGACCGAAGGACGGCGACCATGTGGTCTCATTATTAGGTCATGCTCATGTTCATGTTCAGCCCACATCAGCCCACTGCTGGTCATAGGCCTCTTCTCTATATTGCCAACCCCTACGGTCCTGTGCCATCCTCATCCATTGAGATCCGGCCGACTTTAGTATATCGTCGGACTATCGGGCAGGTGGTCTGCCCCCTGGCCTTGTTGCCCCCCTTATTAGTTCACTATAATTAAAATAATTAAAACAAACTTATCTTGAAATTAACTCAAAAAATATTAATAACTTTTTTAGACAAACACGACATTAACCACCCAAATCAATTCAAACGTAGGTACCCACAAAACAATTTATTTTATGAGTTTGTTGCCATGCCTTGAGAAACTGTTGTAGTTGCAATTTTTTACCATTACGTAGGTACCTAATTAAATACATATATTTATGCAGCTATATTAACCTATGTTGATGTGAATGGTTTCGCACAATGTACAGTTAGAAAAAAGGTGGTCGATGACCGAATGAATTAATCACTCTAGTTTACAGCAAAAAATACCCACGGATGAAATAATAAGTGTAGAGTGAATCATAATCATAATAGAGTACCTAGAATTTCCAGAACGCTTTTATTATAAATACAAATAATAATCTTCTTTATATACATAGATACTAATAAAATCAGCATTGGTTGGTATTCGCACATATGAAACCTTCAGTTATTAAATCATCTGTTTTGTCAAATATTTATTTAGCGATGCTATGTTTTTAAGTGAATTTTTTGAAGTAAAACTTCTTTAGGCACGCTTGACTGTAAGCTGGCGAATGCGTGACGAGAGCATTACGAAAAGTGTGATCGGGTGAGGCGAACGAGAGGTGCGCGCGCGCATTTTCTTCCTCTCTTCCTCTCATAGCCAGACACAGTGCAGGAGATGTATTTTTGAAGCATTAGAGCTAAAGAAGTTTTACTTCAGTTTTGTGGTTTAAAGCACACTCTTTTTTCTTTAATCACTGCTCTATAAAATGCTTTCACGTTAGCTCTTCAATGTTTTTAAATTACAGTGGGGTTTAAAGTAAAGCTCGGACTGTAAACAACTCAAGTGTTCAATGGCCGATTGAAAAAAAAAAACAAATAAGTTTTTTCTTCAATCGACCATTGAGCACCGATGACAGAAGAAGCTATTTCGTATTCTGCGCGTCACCCACATTTCAGAGCACAAAAAACATTTATTTTTTCTACATTTGCGGTCAAATTTGCAAAATGCGAGAAAATCTCCGGAATTTTAGTGGATATCAGGCTATTTCTCCGGACATTTAATTTTTCTATCCGTTAACGCTACCCTCAACCCCATACTCAAGTCGACAAAATTCGGGACGTCAAGTTAAAAAATAATTGCACGGAGTTTCGGGGTAAACCATGTCATTCTATGCTTTGTTTGATATATAATCTAGGAACGATATTTCGTGATTCGGTTGATGGCCGAAAACAAATAGGCACCACTTGTAGTCATTGGTTTGTCACCCCTCGTTCTGATCCACTTTTCGATTTCCCAATCACGGCTTAAGAAGTTATTCACTTCAAAAGTTTGTCGACGTCGATGTTTACTTTATTACTTATTGCAGTTTTCTGTTGAGTTTGCTGTCGCTACAAACTCAACAGAAAACTGCAATAAGTATTTATATTTCAAAAATCCGCTGTCAAGTAGCTGTCAACTTCACACCAACACAAAAAAATACAGCTATACCTATTATACGTTTGAATTGGATTGGGTGGTTAAATGGTTAATTCAGTGTATGTTTGAAATAAAAAAAAAAACAAAATTCAAAAAGAGTTTATTTCCATAAGAAACACAGGTTACATTTGGAGAATTTCAAATCTTAAACTAATACATATTTAAGGTATAGGGAAATATAGAACTCTATTTGAATTCCATCACCTCAATATTTTAGATGCTGAACGCAAAGAGGCGACTAGAAACCTCCAGCTTTATACGTTATTTTTTACAGAATTGGAGCAAACACCTTCCCAAGCTTTCGTGTCTTCTACATAATCTGATATTTTGTTGTGTACACTTTTTACATAAGTGATTTTTAACAACATTTTTAAATTTATTTACAGACAATTCTTGTAACTCAGTTGGGATATTGTTGTAAAAGCGAATATATTGCCCTTTAAAAGATACATTAACCTTATGGAGCCTAGAAGTAGGTATAGTTAGTTTATTCTGACGCTATTGTTAGAAAATTTATATCAATATTTTTGTGGAAGTACATTAGGTTTTCATAAATATACTGACACGGCACTGTCATAATGTTAATTTCCTTAAACTTACAACGCAGTGACTCTCTGGGGCCCACATTGTAGATTGCATGAACAGCTCTCTTTTGCAGCACAAATATTATGTTAATGTCTGCAGCGTTCCCCTTTTAAAAAAGTAAATTCTTACTTTTGAGTTTATTTAATTTATATTATATACATTATGGGGTTAATAATAATTTATACAATAAAACTTAAAAACAAAGTAAAACTAAAACCTATACTAAATTTAAAAAAATCCCGAAGATCGCTGCCAAGCGGCAGGCGGTCCAGTATGCTAGCACCAAAAGTGAAATCCTCGCTGCATCGCTAAACTGATACGTTGAGCGAGGTAGGTGCCAGTTCTACGGTCTCATGATGCTTCGACGAGTCGCCTAGAGATGTCTTTGAGGACTCGTCGAGTGTCAAGGCCCCACAACTTGAGGGTATCCACGCCGAACGGCAAAAATAGATATTCGGGAATGAGCGTCATTCCGTCTGGCCGCTTGTCATCGTCACGTGCCATTGGGCATTGGGTTCGACGATGGCTGGCACGCCACAACTGGCAAGAGCTCGGCGAATGACGTCATTCAGGCCGGCGTGACACCGGCTGGCGCTGCGCTGACAGGAGAGGCCGTGGTGACCTAATTGGTCCACCTTGGCACCACAACGGCAGCGATGGGGTTCATTCGTCCTCACGCCGAGTCGCAGGCAGACGGCAAGTGTCAGTGTGGCTCGATCGTGCAGGGTGCAAAAAGTGCCACGAGGGGATAGCGTGCAGCCAGTATAATGACTCCTGCTCTCTTCTGTTGGATGTGTTTGTGAGATGATCCCTCGTTTTAATAGAGAGCGGCTCGTCCCACAACCTTTGGGAGTTTTGGTTTATTGGAAAATTTTACCTCAAACAGGCTTGCGTCCACGCATTTCTGGCCTCGGCCAGTCATGTGAATTAACTGGCAATTTAGTATGTTCGGGTCAAATTTGACCCGCTTCCCGATTTCCGATTGAGTTGAAATTTTACAGGCATATGTAAATCGGATGTCAATACAATATGCATTATTAGCAATAAACCTGCTACCGAAACCCAGCTGTCCCGGTTGGAATATAGCGCAAAGGTCTGGAAGGATGTACTTGCAGTAGATATTTGACACTATGCGGCGGATGGTCTTGACAACAGCGATGGATCAGATGCCCCCATCTTTCTTTTTAAGGGCACTTCAACACAGATTAGCTCCATAGAGCACATCTGTTATGCCCTCGTCTCCTTCCCAGACAACATGAGGCTCGCCAGCTCCGCCATATCCGCCAGAAGGGTCTCTCCGACGTCCCCGACGGCTCCACAGATTAGGTAATTGTAGTTTTGAGGGTCATGCCGTCGAGGCTGCCCGTAGACCCAAACCCAACAAAAAATAACTGGCCATCTTCACCTAGCTCTGTCAAACCGCTGGGTTCCGGATCCCGGGGACACCTCCCGCCAGCAGGATGCCATGCGGCGGCGCGGCGACGCCCGAAGAAGCTTCGGACGGGCCCGCCGATCAGGAAGTTAGGGTTTGAGTTCAATTTGAAGTCGACTTTTTTTTTTTTTTCATTTATATGGAACCTCAGGGGGGGGGGCTGTCATTCTTTTAAGTACTGCGGAAAAATCCTAACGTAATAGTCCATATCTCAAAAACTACTGAACCAATTTTGACAAAACTTGCACTTTTTCCTAAGTTGGAGTAAATATAAGCGAATAAAAAAAATGGTCAAAATTCGATCCGAAATTTCGGATAAATAAGAAGACAAATGCATCGTGTTGTTTTGTAAAGTTACGCTCAGCTCAGGGACGACAAGCTTACGTATCGCTTTTAACTAAAAAAATGTTTATGTAATTTTGCCTCGCGTTATTTAAATAACCACACCTGAGTCGGGCGTAACTTTACAAAACAACAAAGTCAAAGTTCTTTAATACTGTAGATATTTACATATACTTAGCGAACCTCATTTTTGGCCTCTTCTCTAAATTGGACCACTGTGGGGGAAGAAAGGCGTTGAAACTACTACAGATTTATTTTTAGATCTCTTTTAAAAATTGGTTGTGCTTAACTAATACAGATATTAAAAATGTTATTATTATGATTAATAAGCAATAATAAATAATTACATAATTATTAACAACAAGGTCTTTGTTGAGCTAGATAAACCCCATACAACCACAACAACCTGTATATATACGCGCCACGAATTAAGAGCGTTGGGCGACGTTGGCGGGAATCACTGCGCATATGTACAGGTTTTGAAAAATGACTACTGCGCATTCAAGGCCACCGCTCATAACGTGTGGCGCGACGTATACCTACAAACGCCTATGAAAATTTGTAGGTATACTTGTTTGGAAGCCCTAAAAGAACAACATGTGTGAATATTTTGCGTTTCGGATAATATTATATACAAACGTATAGAACTTTTTTTTATTCGGATAATTAACTAACAACAATTTTCCAGTGCGAGAAACCACCTGAAAGGCCTTATTCCTCTCGCTATAGGTATGAGACGGGGAATGTGCCCACTATTGGTTGGTTTTAAATAATTTTAAACAAGAGACTGAAGTAAATGCACTGCATACCATAGCAAAGCTCTTGGTCATAAAGCCAGCCTGTAGTTAATCAATTGGGGTTGCTAACTTTCTGGACAGGAACGAAAATCTCAATACCATTTCGAGAAATATGTCTTCTGTACAATTTCTATTTATCAGATTAATAAATAGGTATATATATTTTAAGATATTTTAATAAAACACAATGATTGATTTGACCTTCAATGATGTCATTAAAGGTCACCCTGAGGCGGTGTCCTAATTGAAATAGCTCGTACCTTGGTGCTCGTACGCCTGGGTAAAGTTGTAGGTGTACAGAGACCGGATGTGCCGGAAGTGATGACGTCTAGGGTTAGAAATTTAATGAATGAGATGTTCATCGTTTCGGTATTATTATACTCGTAGTCCGAATGACAGGTTGTGTGATTGATGATGATACAATAATTACATGTATATGGCGCCATCGAAAGGACATAGTAAGCTCACGTGTGACAACACTTCCGGCTAATCCTCTGTAGTGTTGCGGTTAGAGGCAAAGCCGCTCAAGCAAGAGGACCCCGGGACTCCCGAGCCGGGATTTGAAATCCCGGCTCGGGAGAAAGATGATAAAAATCCTTGGATGTTTATATGTGTGGGACGTTGCTGTTTCTGGTTCCCACGACACATGATATCCTAGTGTAGGGCCAGAAGCAATATATGTGCCTGTATATAAATGTCTGTGTTTAATCTTTATATTCGTTCTCTGTACAACTACAAAGTCCCCGATAGTCCGAGCACCGACACACGAGCGATGTCAGCAGGGAATATCGGTGTGGTTCATATTTGGATGAAATGTATTTTTTCTGAATCTTTATCGTAGGTACCTACTGACATTTTATCTAAGACATACTTTTATTATTTATCTAATTGCGCAACGCTGCGAAGCGCATCAAGTAATGGTCGAAACTAAGCGTGACGTCATATGCCACGCACGACATGTCATTTATCGGCATAGATAATTAATTCTCAGTTAGTGCAGGCATAAATCACTATAAAAAAGTATGGATTTTTTGAGTGATGCTAGATCTAAAATCTTTTAGATCTAGCATAGATCTAAAAGATTTTAGATCTATATGCTTTCGAGACGCGGCGCGTGGCATGTGACGTCATCCAAAGCCCGCGAAAAATGGCGGCGTTTAAAGCGCTAAAAGTTACTCCGTATGTTATTTTCTTTGTTATTACAAAAAAGATCCCCGTGGTCTAATGGGTTTCACGCTTGCTTCTCACACAGGAGATACAGGTATGTACCAATGAGATAATTTATCTTAAGTGCATTATCGGACGTACAGTGTTTCGGATGACACTTTAAGCTGTAGGTCCCGGCCACTATCGCAACGTGGTAGTGATTGTAAAACCCCTCCATCAACCCGCACTGAGCCAGCGTGGTGGAATATGGCTTAATCTTACCCGTAACCGGGTAAGTGCCTGTGCCCCTCTGTGGGGACATTAATGGGCTACAATGATTTATTACAATGTAAACAATGAATCGAAAACTAAATAATACATCGATCGATATTCTTTATTAGGACAGCGCCAGAGATGAGCTCTCCCACTCGAGTAAAACGTCACCTGTTGTTGTATTGTGTATCTCTTGACATATCCGGATAACTTTCATATTCAAATAGCAATCCTATGTTATAATTCCTATGTTATCTCTGGCAAGGAATTTCAATCGCAATGGGCCATGCTAAAAAAATACGTACCACTTTCTATTTTGTGTAGGCTATTTCAATATTTCTGGAAATGGATATCTTATTATTTTTTTATAAATTTTTAGAATGTCACCCCTTGTGGCGCCGCTTACTCACAGTTTTGGAACGGTTGTACTTGAGGCTAGTTGTTTCCGATGATTAAAACTATAAAACTATAACATCAATATTTGTTTACGTTTCGACTGACATCTGCGTTATCGACTGACAGGATCACTGTTGATACTTGAGAGTTTTCAGAGCAGCCAACTTAACGGCGAAGGAAATGTGAACAAACTACGCCGTAGAGGACAATAATACCTTAATAATAATACCTTGGACACAATTTACACACATTGATCTAACCCCAAACTAGGATTCCCTGTATTTTGGGTACTAGACAACGATACACATACTTATATAGATAAATAGTATACTTAGATAGATAAACAACAACAAATATTTGCCCCCACCGGGACTCGAAACCGAGACCCTTGGCTTCGTAGGCCGGGTCACTGCCGACTCGGCCATTCGGGTCGTCAATGAAGACAAATGAAGATTATGTTTTTTGCGGATTTTTCAGTAATCCTGTGATAGTTAATGAGTGCTAATTAAACTGACTTCTTTTTAATAGCATCATTCGCCTCCAAAAATCTTCTATGTAAGCCACTCTAAATACAACTCAGCATGGTAGTTATTTTTTAGCACCTGAATTTGTAACACGTTACTTCTATAGTAGTTTATGTGACTGATACATAATGGAGGGCATTAAAAGTCGAGAGTGGGGCAATTAAACGAGCCGAAGGCGAGTTACATAATAGAATAGAATAGAATAGAATTCCATTTATTTACTGTATCAGCATAAACACATGAGAAAATAAGAATAAAACACAATAAAAATAAAAATAACACAATTAAAATCACAAACAAAATCTACAATAACATTAAAAAATTATATATAATTTCCAATTCATGTCTAATTTTTAAAGAAACCCACATTAAGTTGTGAGTTGTTTCACTGCTATGTGCACATGCTGCGACAGCAAAAGGGCTCAGACTCAGCGTAGTGTCACAGGAAAACCTGTGACGCTGGTTTTCAGTCTAGGACCCAGAGTATAATTGAATTTAGACATGTCAATGTCACCAGGTGGCAAGTGTACTAAAATTAACAACCTAACACTAAACGTGTAAATAAAATAAATAAAATGTCAATACGGAAAAAATAAAATAAAAAATAAGATGGAGATAATAAAATTGTATTGCGGATTAGTGAATAAATAGTTATATATGGATTAAATTTTATTGAATAATAATGTCGTATTGAATGAATTACTAATGTCACAAAGAGTTGAAATTACGTACACAACGAAAAAGTATATGGTATACACATTGCGGTATCAGGTCAATTGTAGAGTGGTAGAACGCGGTACGCAGCACTTTGTCATGGTAGCTTCAGGTATTCTGCTTTTGTTGGAATAGTAACCTTTCTCGAATTAATTTTTTGAATCTATATTTTGATTTGAGCTCTCGGAGTGGAGGGGGTATATTATTCCAACATTTTGTGGCAAGATACCTGAAGCTACCACGAAACGCCGCAGTCCCGTGGCGGGGGACGGACAAGACACTGGTGGCAGTTCTAATGTTGTGGTGGCGCGAAGTTCTCCAGGTGAGCTTTTCAAAAAGGTATTCAGGCTTACCAGTATGTATGACTCCGAATAGAAGAGTAGAAAAGTAAAGTAATAATATCACTCGAGAGTTTTATAGCCCAATTATGTACAGTTACATACACTAGTTTATCTACACACATATCATAAGCTCTCTTTGATGTGTTCAGGAACCGCATGTTCGAGCGCTGTGGCATTGATCATTGCTATGCACTTGTTTAGCTTGTTCAGTTAGTACCATTTTCACAGACAAACTAGGGGCGGGCATCGGCGTTCGAATTTTGAATGTCATAATATGTCTAAATATTGATACATTATGGTCATAATATATCAATATTCAGATAAGAAATGAGTTACCTAGTAGTATATCATTATGCAGGTCGTAACGTGCGGTTTTTGGATGCCGTAAAGAGGGTTTATGATATGTGAGTGTAAATAAAAATATTAATATGATATCAAATACCTGAGATGTTCTATAAGCTTCTAATTTTTTAACACAGTACATTTAAAATGTAACTCATCCCACATTAATTGATCGTCAAAATTTTGCTAAAATTGCCATCAAATAGTTAATATTACCTTCAATAGTAAGTAGTAAGGCCACTTATATTACCTAGAAGCTGTACAGGGCAGACAAAATAAAATACTTTATCTACACACGTATCATAAACCCTCTTTACTGCGTTCAAAAACCGCACGTTAGGATCAGCATTATGTTAAACTACTTGGTAAAAACTCGTTTCGTATCTGGAAAACTACACATTATGGTCATTATGTGTAGTTTTTCTACATATAATGACATTCAAATTTCGAACGCCGACGCCCACCCGCGTGCCGTCCCTAGTTTGTTTGTGAAGTTGGTACTGACATTCAAATTTCGAACGCCGACGCCCGCCTGCGAGAAGTTGGTACTACAGAACAAGTTAAACAATTGCAGAGCCACAATGCCGGTCAAACATGCGGTTCCTGAACACATCAAAGAGAGCTTATGATATGTGTGTAGATAAACTAGTGTATGTAACTGTACATAATTAGGAATTAAAACTCTCGAGTGATATTACTATGAAACTCGCCTTCGGCTCGTTTCATAAACCCACTCTCGAGTTTTAATGCCCTCCATTATGCAGCAGTCACATAAACTACTATTATTTTTGAAAAATCTATTTGTGTATTGAAATACCTTCATCACATGCTTGCAGATGTACTTGCGATAAAAGTTTGGACAATCACAGCAACCAGTAATCCACTCAACTAAACTCGACTGCAGCGCATCCACCCAAAACAAAAACTATTCATATCATTAAATGTAGTTTTTATTTGCATACGCTTCGCTCCACGCCGCTTCGCTACGCTCCGGTTTTGCTCCGTCGAAGTTCTAAAATAACCTTAAACCCAATTGAAAGGTAAACGGGCATTTTGTTCGGACCTATGACCCAGAGCGTCCACTAACAAAACTAGTAGGAGTGTGTAAACGACCATGAATACTACCCATTGGGATGGGACGCATTCCTCAAAAACATGGGATATTTATTTATTTAGCAAAACATGAATTAATATAAAAAAACGAATTTTCATGTATCCGTATGCTTCTATATGTATAAATTGCATACAAAATGCACAATATCTTCCTAAAAAGGTACACGAATGTTTAGGAGCGTTTGTAATTGCTGCAGTTATTTTGAAGTCTACTATCATGTGACTGGCGGCAACGTTAAAATAAACGTGGCGAAATATTTAAAAATCCTTTTTAAATGTGCCGTTTATAGTCTCGACTACCCATCGGACCATTGTTATTAATCTCGATTTATTGGCATCTATTGTAGTCAATTGTTCTCGTCTTTGTCTTGACGGTGGCATATGTGGATTATAACCGCATTCTTCGATAGCTTCGATTGCATCTCGGAATCCACGATCCAATATGAACACATCGTCAGGTAGCAAAAAACCATGCAGTGGAGATGCATCACGCATTAATTCATTCATGATTGTGGCATCCGACGTCGTAGCTTTGTACGGTCCGGACACGTCGAGTATGTAACCATCTGTACAGACTATCAAAAAAGGTTTTAGAAGGTTGCGGTATTTATGCAAACTATATGATTCTCTTTGGAACAGGAAGTTGGAACTTTTTTGAGCATAAATGTACGTTCCATCACAAACGAGAATCGCTGCTTGATGATCGTTGCCACTAAAAAAATGGCTCGGTATTAGCAAGTTTCTAGCTACGACCTCTTCTCTGGATACATGATTTATTCCCAGATGCTGTGGCATAAATTCCTCCGCTAAGCATTCGCGAGCTGTTCTGAAGTCACGTTCTGATGTTCTTCTGGATATATGGAACTTTGTTGCTAAGCGATCATCAGACTCGCCGGTTCTTATTTTGGTTAAATACATACCAAGAACCGTGGCAGGACGGTTTCACCTATTGTGCAGTGAAGGCGTCTCATTCAAGATCATATTGAACTCGTTTTTCATAACACCTGTCCAAAAGTGCAATTCATTATCATCTATCTCATTTATGTTTTCGAAGTCCAATTGATTTTTGTTCTCGTAACCCCATTTGTATATGTTTATTACATCGAGTACATGGTCGGCATTGAAGTTTTCATGGGTTGTTTCATCATCCAGTAAGTTTTCCTATTCATTACTTGTGAAATGAGTATTGCATACCCGGGCTAGCTGAGGTATGTAAAAATTATGACCGTACAGCATTAGAACCTGGGATATGACGGGACATTATGTGCCAGCGCCCTTCTGCAGTTTTGAAATATACAACGCCTTGCTGTATTAGATGCCCGCTTATATCCATTAAGTGCAACAAAGCTTATATCCATAGGAGGTTCCACAACACCGATTTCGCGATCTGGTTCTGCTTCAACTTGTTGAGGTGGCTGATCCGGTACACGCTGATTTGGCGGTACAAGCTGATTTGGTGGTACAGGCTGAATTGGTGTTTGCTGACGTCTCATACGACGACTTAACCTTAACCAACAGGGATGACATACGGATTTTAGCCACAATAAAGTCTCTAGCCAAAGAACAAGTATCCTTATTGGCATACTTTATTTTAATTACAGATGAAACAATTGCAATACGAACGCACGAACGACAATAAACAAATACACGTTACTAACTGGTCGGTATATGAATCGTATGTCGCTCTCTGATTGGTGCAAATGGCCGATCGCTGTCGTCTCGCGTCAAAACTTGCAGTGGCTATTTTCACGATAAAATAATATGATGAGTTATTTAAGATGCATAAGAAGAAGAAGTTATTATTAATGATAATGTCAATAGAAGCTTGAATTATATTTTTTGAGGACCTTGTGTTGAAGCTGTAAAATGTAAAAGTTAGTAAATTAGGTGCAATATATAAGGAGGACAAGTAAAAATAATTGTTGATCTTTACTTGACGCTTTCTATAGAATATTTAGCTGGCGTTTTAAAAAGACGATTTACTTAGTTTATAAGAGGCTATCTCATTTTCCCGTTGCTTAGTTATAAAATGAGAAATTAGATCACGTGGCCAGTAAAGAAATTTGTGGCTTGACTTATAATTTCCCATAGTTTTTGACGGGAATGACCGAATTTAGTTAGAAACACAATTATCTCGAAATGGTTTTCTCAGATTGGTACCTTTGATTTTTATTACATATAAAACTCGATTATTTTCCACGACTGTCTTTTGTAGCGATTTTGGTTAGTCGATATGTGAATTTGAAAGCGATTCCGATAGAAATTCCCAGATGTCAGAATTACATAATCAGGCGGCAGATTGATTTTAGTTGGCAAACATCTTTCAAAACATAGATTTGAAGTGGATTGTGATCATATAAGCTAGCAAAGTCCCAATAAAAGGGAGCTCGAGTCAATTAATCGTGTTGTTATTAGTAAATTTTTCATGTGAGATTTCAGATACATTCCCAGATTTCAGAATTACGTGATAAAAACTGATTGTCCAAACAAGCGCCAAATTAAAGTTGGCGAATATTCTTCAGAACATTTTAAGTGAAGTGTGATAGATGTCAAAGATAAAAATAACAAAACATAACATTTAATCGTACATACAGACACATACATTGTTTCTGGCCCCACACGGCCCTGTGTCGTGGAATCCGGAAACAGGTAAACGTCCAAGTCCTGGGGATTATATTATTCTGCCTCCCCAGCCGGGATTCGAACTCGGCACCTCTCGCTTCGGAAGCTCAGCCTCGACCGCAACACCACAGAGGTCTTCAAAGAGATACCCTTGTAGTAGCTTGTTATCTTATTCTGACCCCTGTGAATTTCCATCAGAATACCTATCAAATTGACCAATCAAAAGACAGCTCGTTGAAAATAATCGTGTTCTGATTGGTTAGAGATAGAAAAATATCTAGATATCATGTACATGATAAGACTTCAGAATAGATCTACTAGATATACGATGACGCAAATTCTCCAAGAGCTGTCCTTGTGCGTTGTGGGGTAGTCATCTAGGGCCGTCATGTAGGTCAATCTTCAGATTAGTCCACCACACCAGCGCTCTGTAATGGCTGTACTATATGCTATGCAGCCGTGCAAAAGCAGATAATCGCCTATTATGACGACAACCGTCATGATAGGAATGATAAGCAGCAGTGAAGTGACGTTAAAAGGAGCAATAGAAATTTAGTATTAGAAATTTAGTATTATATAGTGTAAGTGCCTGTCTCGCAAAAAAATCATTATTCTATTCTATTCATTCAATTACCTGAATAGAATTTGGTTCTCTTAAAAATTAAACCTTTTTATCTGGATGGAAAATTGATGTTTCCATCTAAACATAAAACATATGGTTGCAGATGTCAGCAATTGTGCCCACGTTTAGCCCAGTTATTCATTACTCCATTAGGCGTGACAGGGCGCTAGGCCATCGCCGTAGCTATGGAGATTGGAGGTTTCCTCACGATGTTTTCCATCGCCGTTAGAATATCCGTATAATTTACTTAAGATAAAATACCCATCCAATTGGTAAATTTAAAAGTGCAAGTGGAATGAAATGAGAAATGTGAGCAACTCCTATTTGTGCCTATTATAAACTTATTTAGCCATATTTACTCTCAGTTGTACTCGAACCATGAACGAATCAACATCTAATAACCGATCCCAAGGGTTTTCAATTCAACTTGGTCAGCACCTGAAACGAACCCGAATCTCCTGCGAGAGTAGCGAGCATGAAACCACATACCCCAAATCTCTAGACTTGTCTATCCATCATTGTGAAAACTTGAAAATCTAAATGTGCGTACAACGGTGCCTTCACCAACCCGCGTGCTAAAATGTGTTACACTATTTATGTACGAAGGATAAATGAATCAAGTCAGTAACAATTATCATAGGTACAGGGTCACTTTTAATTATTTGACCAAACTCCAACAACCAGTTACAGTAACGATCTTAGAATGTGAAAGCCCCATTCAACGCTAATAGTGCCAGTTCCATAAAATTTGTTTTTTTGATAAAACATGGCTCTTATTTCTGAGCACATAATGTCCATACAGTTCACACGCCTTGAATCTTTTCTGCTGTTAGATAGGTAAGCTTTTCTTTTATGTTTGCAACAACTAACTTGAGGCATTTCACATGAGTTTAAAGATGAATCTACTGTGATAACGATAAATAAATCGCGGATATTGGATTGTTTAGAGGCTTTGCATGGAGTTGTCAAATCTATCGGGCCTTATCGGATCATTTGAAGTCCGTTTGTGAAACTTGTACACAGGAAGGCAACGCGTTGGTCTAGTAGGCTGGCTGGCCGGTGTCTTGGGTCAGAGGCCACGAGTTGGTGTTGGACGCACGCATATAAATTAAATTTAGTCCTTGCTATCTATGTTAAGAAACGTTATTATGTATTTGTATACAATTTAACGGGGAAAACATCTAAGCGATACTTTAAAGTGGTTCAAACAACAGCATTTTAAGAAGCAGACTCACTGGTATGGCATTTCGTAGGGTACTGGGCAGCAAACTCAGTCCGTATGTATTTAATTTAATATATCTACGTAATTGCTGTGATAGTGAAGTAATATATAGGCAAAAATAAACGAGAGACACTAAGCTATTATTCAATAAAAATAACCATAAGCTCAACTGCATCGTATAATTTGCACCGATTTTTCAATATCAGCAGAAAACCATTAGCACTTATTCATTTAATAGCCTCTGTGGCAAGCCAGCTGAGATGATTTTAGTTAGAGAATGGACTTATTGACTACCGAGTGATTATCAAGTCGCGAAATCTGCGCTCACGCCGGTAATGTATTGTTGCACAAACACTTCTGTGTTTATCCTCTGGTCTGTGGATATTATTCCGCCCTTTTACTTGTTTATCGAATCTTGGGGTCAATAAGTGGACCAATTACTTGGTTTCGTGATTGTAATGGCTATCAGAATGGCGGGGGCGTGTTGAGAAATTAGTTCCGATGTTGGTATTAAGTATAAGATGGGGATAAGTACCTAAGTACCTATATTACCAATCCGGAAAATATGTGCATACAGATATGAACTAGAGTAGAATAACCTTAGCTAGAAAGGTCGATTACTGAGCAGGGGTGACAATATGTACAACTATATAATTTACCTAGCACATAGGTACATAAATAAATATTATAAAGCAATACAAGTGAATATACGAGGGCCTATACATAAATATTATAACATAATTTTACCGGAACCCATCGAATCCAATCTTATTTTATTTCATTCTGACAGAAGAACCGGAAGTAGCCAAATCCATATACATTTATGTAAATCCTAAATTAGATTTCAGGTTATGTTCACATAATTTTGTTGTGAAAGTGATATGATGCAAGTATGGAAGCCGTAGAGGGTTGTGGGAGAACTTCCTATGCGGTCTTGTGCTATTTTAGCGTATTTTTTTATTGCCGGAGACTGAATATATAACTGAATTAAATATTCTGTGAATATTTAATTCAGTTATACCGTTGCCGTTATCAATATCAAGCAAATACGAGGGAAAAAACGTTTGTTGTATGGGACCCCCTTAAATATTTATTTTATTGTGTTTTTTTAGGATTTGTTGTTATAGCGCAATAGAAATACCATCATCTGCGAAAATTTCAACTGTCTTTCTATCACGGTTCAAGAGATACACCCTGCTGACAGACGGACGGACGGACGGACGGCCAGCGGAGGCTTAGTAATAGGGTCCCGTTTGGCACCCTTCAGGTACGGAACCCTAAAAACTACCCCAGTTGGATGTATATTTATCTGTGTGTGATGTCGATGTTTCTGCTTCCTACTACACGGTATCCTAATGTGGGTCAGAAGCAATGTAGTGCATGCATATAAATGTTTATGTTTAATTGCTTTTGTCTTGGAAATTATCTAGCAATAACAAAATATTTACGTATAGTTTATATCAAAAAGCTAACATATCTAATCGTGTGGTCTAAAAGTCTGGCTGTGAACTTAAGACGATGTCTCATGGTAAATAAAATTCAGTACTTCAGCAATCAATCTTATATCATACAAGGGCATAGACTGCGCTTTGCGCAATTTTACGCTGATCACATCGCGAAGCATTTATTTAATTTTTAAATGCGCTTGCGTCGTCGGAGGCCTCGGATGAAGATCAGACAAAAATCTAAACTGCACGGAGGCCACCACCAAATTACAAAAACGTTAATTAAGTATTTATTACTTGTTTAATTCCCATATTTATAAGTGTAGAGTTAAAAGCCACATAGCCAGTCTTAAGCATAAATTATTTTGTAGTTGTGCAACCACAATGAGTTTAGCACCTATGTAGTTATGAGATGAATGTTTTAGGTAGTTATTTATTTATTTATTTTTCCACTTATCATCTATCTTTACAGGAGTGACCCTAATGCGATAGAGTAGTCTACCAAATAATTATACATTACACATTTTACCTATTAAACTATCTTATAAAATACAATATTATTATTATTACTTAAATACACATCTCTCTATTTAAAACTTATCATAACATATAGATTCCAGAGCTATTCTTATGAGTTAATTCAGTGTACACGAGAAGAGATCTATTTTCTTGCTAATGCGGTTGAGCGTGGCCAGCGCGAGAGACTGGTTATGAGACTGTATTGAAAATACACTAAATGTTAGGAAGTTTGGACCATTCTACACAGTTCTAATGAACCAAGTTGGGAGTATTTTGCAATACCTGTCTATTGAATAACATGTAATACGGCTATTCACTTGTCTATTGAAGTGATTCGAAGACAGGGATGAGCGTGAATAGTTGTGGTAGTATTGTAACTTGTATTCATTTGGCACACAAAGACTGACCACAAGCATTTGCAAGGCTATTTGCTTTGTTGACCACTGCAAGGCACCGTTACCTAGATATGTAGATGACGAAGTTGTATGGAATTTGTACAATGATAAGAATATGCAGGGCCCAATACTCGCAGAAGGGTAATAGCCCTAAAGTGCCTAAATGCCATTTTGACTATACATTTATGTGAAAGAAGGCACTGCCTAAATCAGCCATTTTTAATGAGGTATTCGACTTCGATAGTTACCAAAAAGGTACCACGTAATACAGAATGGGGTCGCGAGTAGTTCCTATATATTAGCTGCGGGAGGAATTGATATAGGGAACCTATGAGATATTAACTCGATCATTCTAGTAGTAGATTCGTGGCCGGTTAACGTGCAGCTCTCCAACCCTCGTCGGAATGGAGACACCCACCTTTCCAATTGCGTTTGAGATCTGGGCGTCGACGCAGACCATATTTCCCTTTAGTTTAGCTAGCCTTTGTGTAATTATTAGGTCAATGGGGTATTATTTTTGGATAAATTCATATGTATGTTCATTATTCCAAAAGTATACGACAAAATTTAGGTTTATATTATCACCTACTTTAAACAATTTAAATAATTATTTTGTACCTATCATCGCAAGAAACACTTAAGGATCTTCGTTCGTCACTGTGACTTCTTCTATGACAAAATCTTCCATATCTTTTTCTATTCCTATATCATTTAATTCCGGATATTCATGTTTAGTTTCCGAACATGTTTCCGTTCAATGTCAATATTTTCCAGTATTTTTCTAGCTAGTTCTCGTACTTGAGAATAGATTATTAGATTTTACCTTTTCACATGGACGTCGAGGCCGCCGATGCCATTTTAAATACACAATTTCAAGTGCAAGCTTCAACGTTAGCAAGATCGAAACGATAAACAGGGACGATGCAGACTTGCTCTGCACTGTGGCAGGGCCTTTGCGGGTGTGCGGGAGGTGTGCGGGACGTCACCCCCTCCGCAATATCTTCTATCCCCTCTGGCGAGCAATCCTGACATGGTCTATACCTATGCTTGTGAAATAATAATGGGGAACAATCAATAAGGTAAAACTAACGTGTGTTGACTGCTGTACCAAGTTACTTGTAGAATTACAAGACATAGTAAATTAATGTTCGGTGCAACATAAATCATCGTAACGAATAGGCAATAATAAATTAGCTATGAATATACTTATTTAATAAATTCATTATCGATACTAAATAAAGCCGGCAAGTTTATTATAATAAATTTGAATATTATTATAATATTAATACGAAGGTCTCTATGGAGAAGTCATTGGGTCTTTCTCTACAGCTCTTTATTAGTTAACATTCTCTCATTATTGAGACAAGTTTCGTTCATGATTAGCTGTTTATGTGTTATCTATCATATCACTATAATTAAATAATATTCATCACTATCAACGGTACTGTATCGTCAAAAAGTATCTTTTGAGTAGGTATAACATTTCTTAAACTCAGAAATAGAAAATCAAGTACTTCCTGGCTATAATCAAGTACTTACCTGGCTATAATCAAGTACTTACCTGGCTATAATCAAGTACTTACCTGGCTATAATCAAGTACTTACCTGGCTATAATCAAGTACTTACCTGGCTATAATCAAGTACTTACCTGGCTATAAAAATAAATCGTAATACTCGAATCCGATCAATTACATGGGCAACTATAGTATGGTACAAAACTCAATGATTCGTATTTTATGCGTCATTCGAACTAAAATCGAACAAAAATAAAAAGGTATTTTGGAAACGAATGTTACCATTATTAATCAATTAAATAATTTGCCGTTCAAAATTCGAGCCATAGTAAATGTTTTTGGTATCCCACACCTCGAATCAGTTACACTACAGAAACTGTCATTATCGCAGTTGTATTAAAGTAATGTCTTTATATTTTTTGCTCATTAGTCGAACAGGGACGCTTACCTAAATAAATAAAAATCACAAATAAACGACACATTTATTACATACTGAACACTAGATAACAACTACACACTAAAACTATTGCGTACTATAGGTAAATGGTTGTTCTGTGGCAATCCACACGATCGAACGCGGGCCTACCGTTTCTTCTTCCTGGCGTCTTGAGTGGGGCCGCCCATTTCCGTCAACTGATGCTTCAGCTCAAGAAGTTGGTTGTCGGGCACGTACCGGATCTACGGAGGGAATTATTACATCTATAGGTTCGCAGTTTGATATACCGTCCAAACCGTATCTTAATTGAGGCAGAAAAAAAGCGTTAAAAACTTTGTCACTCTGGCCATGAGATACAAGATTTTGGGCTCAGACAAAGTTTTTCATAGACACAATCTATATGAATATATACATTTATGTATGTATGAATGTAGTTTTTTTTTTACTTTTATACCTTTTCATTTGTCTGCAGTAGACATTTTCAACTTTTTGTTGATTAAGAGGTAATTTACAGACAATAAAAAAGTTTGCCATTAAACACTACCGCACATTTTGGTTTTATTTTTTAAAAACATTTTACATTTGGCTTTTCAAACAGTGGCTTATCTTACCTTTCTCAAGTTACCCCAGAATGTCATGTAACTTGGTACATGTTTTTAAATTTGAAAAATAAAAAGAAATGTCATAGACCCCAAATCGTCGACGATCATAGAAATATAGTCACCTACTCTTTAAAATACTGACATGTGACATGTGACAAGTATGTGTGTGTGTGTGTGACTTCCCATCAAACCTCAAAAGTGTTACAAGTTCCCCCTTTTGGCGGTCGTGAAGTTCATATTTAGTTTCCACGAATATCGTTGAAATCTCATTTTATAAATTAACTCAAAAAATAAAACCTAAAATAAATTGTATGGATAACAATTATTGTATTGTTGCGCCTGCAAGATTCCATAAAGCAAAAACACCGACATAATCATTGCAGTTCTAGTACATTTCTGCCCTTACAAACTGCGCTTGCGCTCTGTGCTAGTTTAGTATACATGTACGCCGGACCAGCTCATACCATTTCTTAATGAACATTCACTGACGTTTCCGAATTAGAGCCCCCATTCTATTTATATGTAGGTATAGCATCAAGCAAGGCTGTAATGAGGAGTTTTCTGAAAGCTGCAAAAATATAAAGCTTCTAAATTAATAATATAAGTTCATGATTCTGAACAAACTAGTTTCTCATTATGCATTTATTCATTGACACGTTGTATATAGGCGCTCAGCGCAACGGCTTGTTGTACCCAGCACCAGCACTGGGTTAATGTGGGCTGAGCAAGATGATGATAATGAGATAAGATTAAAAAGTTAATGTAGGTACCTCCTCATGTTGTATAGTGTGTTCTTCGACAGTGAGGGTGCATCCCTCGGGCAGGCAGGCTTGCGCCGCGCGCAGCAGAGTGCCGAGCGCCCACGCCGGCACGTCAGACACCTGAAAGCAACAAACAATCACGAAACTACACCCACAGACTATTAGAAATAATGTAATTCTTATTGTTTTTCTGTTCAGTTAATTCTGCCATATGTGTAAATTGTCTAAGCCCAGAAAAAACAGTGAAATGATTATGCTAACTACTAAACCTGTCTGACTGACAAGCTCCTCAAAAAGATTCTGCAATCTGGATTTAAGAAATACTTCTTTAATCTCCAAATTAATAGTTCTGTGAATTTGGTCAGGTACTTTGAGGAAATGAACTTATTGAGAATATTATTTAGTAGTTGTATCCGGCAGATCTAAACATGAGGAGATCAACATCATTATAGGTGGCCACAACACCGTCTTCCAAGCCGAGTGTATGGGTATCATAATGGCTAATACAGCTTTTGCAGAAAGAGAGGTAAAGGATTCCTATCCGCATACTATCCGACAACAAGACAGTTCTGCAAGCCCTTCAAATCAACACCATCACCTCCGGGCTTATGTACGAGTGTATCCAAGCCCTGTCAGAGGTCTGTAACCACAGTACAGTTTCCCTGCAGTGAATAAAAGGACACAGTGGCTCCCGCGGCGACGACGCAGCTGACGCACTGGCAAGGTTGGGTTCAGAACAGACGTTGAAGGGACCAGAACCCATAATACCACGGCCATTCAGCTGGATGAGGAAACCCTACGACAGCACACAAAGGTAACTCGCCAACTTTATGGGTCAACCTTGGATTGGATACCTGCAAATAAGTCAGACAGGCCCTCCTGATGATCACGTAAGCTTCTGAAGCTAGAGGTCACAGCTCTCCTTGGTAACCGGAGCAATGACTGGACATGCTTTCGGTGCGAAGTACCTTACTTCCCTTGATTTTAGGAGCGCTTTTTGGCAAATTCCATTGGCAGACAAGGCTAGCTGCGAGAAAACCGCGTTCATTGTTCCTCAACGAGGTCTATTTGAATTTGTAAGGCTTCTGTTTGGTTTAACAAATGCTGCGTCGGAGATGCAGCGGCTTACAGACATGATTGTCAATTACGAGCTGACCCCAGAGTCAGACGATTTCGTTTTCGGCTACGTTTATGATATGATTCTGGTCTCTCGAGATTTCGATAGCCATCTTCGGCTTATTCGGAAGGTTCGTGACAGGCTGAAGGATACTAGTCTCACAGTTAACTTGAAAAAGTGCGAGTTCTGTAAGTCGGAGTTGAAGTATTTGGGCTACATAGTTAATGAACGTGGTCTTCAGACCGATCCCAAGAAACTTGAGGCCATTAATGACCATCCCACACCTACTAGCGCAAAGGCTCTTCGGTCCTTTATCGGTATGTGTTCTTATTACCGTCGTTTTGTTGAAACTTTTCGATTATTATTGCTCCCCTTACTGCTCTGTTAGGTAAGAGGAAAGGTCGTGATCCTATCGTTTGGAACAACGAGGCAGACGCAGCGTTCTCTAGTTTGAAAAGCGCTTTGATGAATTCTCCGTTGATTGAGTGTCCTGATTTCTCTAAGCCGTTCATTCTTCATTGCGACGCTAGTCAGGTCGGTCTCGGTTCGGTTTTGGCGCAAGAATTTGATGGCGTTGAACATCCTATTTCCTTCTATTCTCGTTTGTTTACTAAGGCCGAGCGCAGCTATGGTACTACTGAACATGAATTACTCGCTGTACTTGACTCCATCAAACACTTTCGAGGATATCTCGATGGGATGAAGTTTAAAATAATCACAGATCACATCGCACTTAAATGGCTGACCACACTCGATAATCCTTCTGGACGTTTGGCTCGGTGGGCCACTGTTATTTCCCAATACAATAATGAGATTGAACATAGGAAGGGTGCTTTAAACGTGGTTCCCGATGCTTTATCGCGCGCACAGGTTGGGTTGATCTCGTTCACGCGTGGCGCGGAACCATGCGGCGATCCATGGTTTGAACGTGTGTTTCGTGGCGTGTGTGAAGCTCCTCAAATGTTAATTGCGTATGCGTTGCGTGACTGTGTGTTGATGCGCAGGATGACTTTTGAGAATCCTTTGGCACCTACCCCGTGGCGTATTGTTCTTCCGGTCTCAAAGAGGAACGACGCGATCGCTGAAATCCATAATGACTTTCCAAACGTACATCCAGGTGTGATGAAGACCTTTCTGAAAGCCAGAGATCTGTACTATTGGCCCTACACGTATCGGGACATTGCGAGGCAGTTGGCAGATTGTCAAGTTTGTAAGGCTTATAAGATTGCGAATTCGCAGCCGCGTGGTCAGCGTTTGTATCCTCGTCCTATCTCTTCTCCAATGGATCTTCTTTCTATCGATCTGATAGGGCCACTACCTGGTGCCAATAATGGGTTTCGCTATATTTTGACGATGGTGGATGTGTTTACTAAATTTGTCTGGTTAGTTGCGCTTAAAAGGGTAAACGCTGCTACTATTTATGCAGCTTTAGAGTCAGAGGTGTTCTTACGGTATGGAATCCCGTCTAATATTTTGTGTGATAATGCCACAGTTTTCCATGGTGAACAGTTTGTTAATTTCTTGGCTTCATTTGACATACCCAGCCCATGTTATAGCCCTTATTATTCGCCGGAGGCGAACGTAGTGGAGAAGTACAATCAGGTGGTCATCACTACTCTGAGTATTTTGGTGGCTGGCGATCAGCGGACTTGGCCGCACCACTTACCTCGAGTGGCTTTGTATTTAAACTCCTGCATAAACTTGGCGACTGCGTATACGCCTAATTTTCTAATGTACGGACGTGAGGTGACAATGATCCGTCAGCGCGGTGAGGGGCAGATCGTGGACCAGGAAGTGGGCCTCGGTCGGTCTGAGCGTGCTGCGAATTTGCTTACCCTGCGTGAAGTATATGATAAGGTGGCGGACGCTATGGTCTTGGCTTTTCATCGCAACGCGAGGAAGTTTAATTCAAATCGTTAGTCGGTAAGACTTGCGGTAGGACAGATTGTATGGCGTAGAAATTTTCAGCGAGGCACAACGGACAGGGCAAGAGGAGGAAAGTTCGCTCCTCGTTTCATTCAGTGTCAAGTGTCGAGACGGGTTTCTCCGCAAGTTTATGTATTGGAGGACTCTGATACGCAAGTACTCAGCACGTATCATATTAAATACATCCTAAAGTAGAAAGTTTTGTCGCCTTAGATTCTTTTAATTTCATTCTATGCAATGTTCTTCTAAATTCAGAAAGACAAGCTGCACGTCATATTCCTTTTTTTCGGTTCTCTGTTTAGGCCTTGATTTCCTCCCATTTTTCCGCTTTTAATCATTGTTCTTCATTTTAGGCCTATGAGTCAGGGCGTCGATTGAAAAGGTCATCGACGCTCGGATTTTGCTTGTCATGTCGTAACTTGGTGTTATTGGCATTTCTTTTTGTTTTTTTTTCTCTCTTTGTCTAGGTTAAGGTGTTTTTTGGTTTTTTTGGTGTTTTGGTTTCTATGGCCAGGTTTTTCGTTATGTGTGGGAGGCTCAAGAGAGTAAATTAAACTTATGTATACTAATAACAGCTCAGATAACCAGTTCTTCTAAATTCAGAAAGACAAGCTGCACGTCATATTCCTTTTTTTCGCTTCTCTGTTTAGGCCTTAATTTCCTTCCATCTTTCCGCTTTTAATCGTTGCTTCGGTATGCTTGTCAGCATATTATAGGTGTTCGTTTACTCTATTATTGATCAAGGTTAAACCTTCTGTTCTTCATTATAGGCCTATGAATTAGGGTGTCGATTGAAAAGGTCATCGACGCTCGGATTTTGCTTGTAATGTCGTAACTTGGTTTTCTTCTAAATTCAGAAAGACACGATGCGCGTCATATTCCTTTTTTTTGCTTCTCTGTTTAGGCCTTCATTTCCTCCCATCTTTCCGCTTTTAATCATTTTCTTCATTATAGGCCTATGAGTCAGGGCGTCGATTGAAAAGGTCATCGACGCCCGGATTTTGCTTGTAATGTCGAAACTTGGTGTTACTGGCATTTTTTTTCTCTCTCTCTTAGTCTAGGTTAATGTGTTTTTTGGTCTTTTTGGTGTTTTGGTTTTTATGGCAAGGTTTTTCGTTATGTGTGGGAGGCTCAAGAGAGGAAATTAAACTTATGTATGCTAATAATAGCTCAGATAACCAGGTCTTCTAAATTCAGAAAGACAAGCTGCACGTCATATTCCTTTTTTTCGCTTCTCTGTTTAGGCCTTAATTTCCTTCCATCTTTCCGCTTTTAATCGTTGATTCGGTATGCCTGTCAGCATATTATAGGTGTCCGTTTACTCTATTTTGGATCTAGGTTAAACCTTCTGTTCTTCATTATAGGCCTATGAGTCAGGGTGTCGATTGAAAAGGTCATCGACGCTCGGATTTTGCTTGTAATGTCGTAACTTGGTTTTCTTCTAAATTCAGAAAGACAAGCTGCACGTCATTTTCCTTTTTTTTTCGCTTCTCTGTTTAGGCCTTAATTCCGCTTTTAATCATTGTTCTTCATTATAGGCCTATGAGTCAGGGCGTCGATTGAAAAGTTCATCGACGCTCGGATTTTGCTTGTAATGTCGTAACTTGGTGTTACTGGCGATTCATTATAGGTGTCCGTTGGCTATATTTTGGGTTCAGATTAAACCTTAGGTTCTTCATTATAGGCCTATGAGCCAGGGCGTCGATTGAGAAGGTCGTAACCTGGTGTTGCTGGCATTTATTTTTGTTTTTTTTCTCTCTTAGTCTAGGTTAAGGTGTTTTTTTGGTCTTTTTGGTGTTTTGGTTTCTATGGCCAGATTTTTCGTTATGTGTGGGAGGCTCAAGAGAGGAAATCAAGCTTATGTATGCTAATAACAGCCCAGATAACCAGGAAAACTAACTTTTTTCCCAAGTAAAGTTATAGCAGAAAAATATTCTTAAAACTATTTTTACAATTAGGACTTCTTGGATATCAGCATCGGTTCCATCCATGATGTCGATACCGTAATTTTTCTTATAATAATCTATGTATGATATCTGGATCTTCTTGCCATCCTCTGTCTTTTCGAATGTTGACTTCGGCGAACGTTAGTTTCGTTTTATTTATTTTTTTCTTTGGTTTATTTGGGGAATACCTGAAGCGTGAACTCGCAGACGTCGTTTTAAGACTCCTTTGTTATGTTAATTTTTATTTCGATTTTATTACATATACAGATACAGGCTGGTTGATGTTTTATAAGTTTATGCGAAATTGTAAGTTCGAATTATTCTAGATTCTAATTGGTAGTTGTCACTGTCAGTTTTGGCAGGACTGGAAAAAATCATTTTCATGTTGAGCATTTTGGTGCACGATTTTTTTGGTTGACTAGTTTTGTTCGCGTTGTGAGTGGTCGTTTAATCTGTTTTGGGCAGCCTTGACGCAGAAAGAATAGTTCTTGGGCAAGAATTGATGCCGGCCTAAAATATTGCTGGCATATTCCTGATATTTTCCCGATATTTCATCCATTTTTTCATCTGAACTCAAAGGCCAGACGTTGGAAGCGATCTGGGTATGTATTTGGTGTTTATATTCCGTGGTGGCATTTTGGTCGTGTTAGCTTTATTCTGGTACTTATCATTATATTTTATTTGTAGCTTTTGGTGGAGAGCTGCGCAATTTTTGAAACCGACACCGCGGACGCGTAGACCTCACCAAGGCGTGCTTTGGAGCAGGCAGACGCAGGCAGGCAGGCGTACGTGAAGGAGGAACTTGGACGCCGCTTCAGGAGATCCCGTATTTTTTTGACCCAAATCCATTTATTTTGTTTAATTGAACGGTCATATGTATTTTAATTTTAATTTCGCGCAGCTTCACTCTTTCGACAACTTTAAATCTTTGAACTGGATTAGGTCGCCTGTTCATTATTTCATCTAAATTCCTAAAGGCATTTGTACGCCACCGTTAAAGATATTTTCGGCATACTTTTGGGCAATCATTCATATAACCCCTCGTTCATTCCATACGCACTTCATATCCTCCTCATACAATCATTTCATCTTCACGTCAAGTCCTGATCAAAGTGCGCATATAGCGTCAAAAGCAATTTTCGGTGTTCATTTGCGACATAGACAACTTCAGTTTTTTGTCTCTTTTCTGGTTTAATTTTCGGTTTTGGACACGGTTGTCATTCAATATTTTGTTGTAAACTTTTGGTTTTATTATTAAAATAAATTTTACGTGTTTTGTGAGTGAATGTTTTTACTTAATTATTTATCACTACACTACCTAGCCTTAGAATTTACCGATAGCCTGAAAAAGTACTATAAACTCCTCTCTTAGATAGAGTGGACTAAAATTCACAAACTCAAATAATCGCACGTAGGTAACCCTACCGTGATCAAGCGAGACAGGAGTTTACAGGACGACCTTGTGATGTCAGAGTAAAAGAAGGTCTCAGGCGTAGTAATGCGGCTCAATCTAGGCTGCACGGGCGGGGCAACTGATTCTGTAGTTAAACAGGCAGCCCCAGAAAGGCAGTGTATGTTGAGATAAGTATTGCTTGTGATGCTGCTGTTACCTGTACATTCCGCTCATAAACGTTGAGTTGATACTCAGCGTCTACAACTGTACTAGCAGGCCTGTACCTCTGCACCTTTAACTGTTGCGCCGGCGTCGCCCAGCTGATAAACAAATAAAAAAAAGTTAAAGACTTAAACTTACAAGTTAAAGTTAGCTTTAAGCATAACTAATATAATATGTAATACATATATAATATTCAAACACATATGTTTGGATACAGTAGTGCAGCTGTTCTCAAACTTGTTTGGTGATGGAACCCTTTTGGAAAGCGGAATATTACACGGAGCCCTAAAATAAACAATGTACATGTATATACACACATCAACACTGTCTAGGGATATTTTGTATTTCTTAAATTTTTTGATAAACTATAAATATTTTGTTCAGAGAAGTATATATGGAATTAAACCTCAGTTAATGCCCAACTTAATTATATAAACAAAAAACATTTTAGATCTTCAAAAATTTTTTTTAAATAAAATTACAAAGAGACTAAAAATGGTGCTAAGTCTACGAATGAAATTAATGAATAAAATGGATAATTTTATTTAAAAATACAACTTAAAGTGAGACATTTTAACTCTTAATAATCAGTGTTGCCACCCCTCACGTTAATAAGAGTTTGGCATCGGTTATTCATACTGTGAATTAAGGTGTCGATGTCTTGCTGTGGTATGCGTTCCCAGGTTCGTTGCAGGTGCAAGAAAAGTTGCTCTTCTGTGGCCAGATTTGGAGGGAGGGCATGCATAGCCCTTCGCTGCAACATGTCCCACGCATGTTCGATGGGATTCATACCGGGCGACTGCGCAGGCCATCTCATTACCGTGACGTCGTTGTCTTGAAGTGCGGCTGATACCAGCCTCGCAGTGTGTGGACGAGCATTATCATGCATAAGGACGAGTTGCTGGCCGATTAGCACCCTATGCGGAATAATAACAGGTTCCACCACCTCATCACGGTATTTCTGAGCATTCATGTTGCCTCTTACAAAAACGAGGTCGGTTCGCGCGCCTATACGAATTCCTGCCCATACCATGATTGTTCCTGCTTGGTACGAATGAACCTCTTGTGGATGCTGGAGCCGGCTTTCCCTGCCTGGAACTCTCCAAACTCGTGTTCTTCGCGAATCTGGAAGAAATCCAAACCGAGACTCATCCGTAAAGAGCACTGTCGACCATTGTTCATTATCCCATAACACGTGTTCTTGGGCCCACAATAGTCGCCTTCCGCGATTGCCTCGTCGCAAACCAGGAACACGAATTGCCCTGCGAGAATGAAGATTAGCTTCATGTAGCCTTCTTCTGGCAGTTTGGTCGCTAACCAACAGCTGATGCTCCTGTTGGAGCCTCTGTACCATTTCCGTGGCCGTCAGAGTAGGTTCTCTCCTGGCGGTATTTTGGAGAAAACGGTCCACTCTAGGGGTGGTCACCCGAATTCTGCCAGCATGCCGTTCCGCCACTTCCCCAGTATCACGGTAACGTGACCAGAGCCTTGATATCACATTCTGGCTGGTGCCTAGGGTCTCCGCAACAACGTTTTGGATAGCGCCAGCTTCCAACATTCCTACCGCTCTTATCATCTCGTCTCTCGTCAGATGTCGACGTTGCACGGCACCAACAAGATGACACAAACAGTAAAAATCACCAAAACAATTGATAGAGTTAGTTAATTAATGTTTTTCTAAATAAATCTCAACACAAAACTAGCACTGTAAACTGAATCAAATGCGTGTTCCCGCGCTTTCTTTTGTTTTCATAAGTTTTTTATTTATTTTTTTCAATGTCAGTTTTAAAATGGAACAAGGAGGTTTAATTCCACATATAAACTTTTTCCTAATTCTGAGTAGTATTTCTGAAAAACTAAGAAATGCAAACAAAAATCTAATATCCCTAGACAGTGTTGATGTGTGTATATAGCATTATTTCTTAACAATCATGTTACAATTTAACAGTGTCATAATATATATAAGAGAAGAGAAAAAAAAATGGAGATATGAAACTGTTTCTTATTTGCAGCAATTGGTTGATAGACGAGAGTTGAAGTCTCACATCAGGTTCGACGTCCATTCTTTTGCCGTACCTATTTTGTTTTTGAAGCTGCATAAGTCGAAGTGCCACAGTGGCAAGAAGGAAGAAGGGGATATTCATTACGGATTCTGCACCTAAAATCATTGAGAGGCATTAAACAGTTACTCCATACTGCCGTCTGATGACATTTCTAAAAACGATCCAAATATCTCGTTTGACATACTTTCAGGCTTTTACAAATTGGGTAAAAAAAATGAATCCATGAATTAATTTAATTTTTTAGTTTTTCGGGAAAATACGTAAAGATATTGCACCAATTCTTCAAAAATTGCTTCTTGAATAATTTCTGAGTCGTTATCGCTAACAACTCACTGAGTGATGTACAGCTTTCTATTTCTGTCTTACCAACACAATTAATCTGAAAACCTAATTTTCTTTTGAAGGCAGTTATTTTGTTGCAGGCCTGGGTATAAATATCTTCATTTTCAATCTTTTAACTCATGTTGTACAGTTTCTAAATGTCGGTCGGCGCATCTTGGTAAGTAACATGGAACTATTAGGAAGTAGTTTACTAAACAGCATACAAAGAGGCAAGCCATTGGAATCAACAAATCCGAGGCTTATGTATGATTCGTTATATTTTCTTTTTTTCGCCTTAGAAACCTGGAGCTTGACGTCGTCACATCACAGCCATGATCGGGAATCGCCCCATCTTCCGGGCTTTACCACTTTTGAACCTTCAGTAAAAGATTTATTTGCAACACTTTTAATTTAAGCCCTTTAAGCTAATGTTCCATTAATCTTTATTAATAATTAATATACAGTAAAGAAGAACAGAAAAATATTGTCACGAGATATAGGACATCAAAACAACAAACACGATGTAGCGCTGAATGCACGGATGAAAATGTGATGTGAACAAGACTGGCGGGGGGAGGCGACGACGGACCACAACCAGTGTTCAGTGACCACTGGTTGTTGTCCATGGTCACCTCCCCCCGCCAGTCTTTTTCACATTCATACATTTTTCTCAACAGCACTGCGGAGCCCCTACGGAGGCTTTGCGGATCCCTACAGCTCTGCAGAGCATACTTTCAGTATGGCTGCAGTAGTGGTATTAGATGACATACCAGTGTAAGTAAAGTATTTTATTTATAGATTTGTATTTAGTAGTGTGTTTAATTATGTCCCTACTCTGGCTGATTTGTCAAAGTTCCCTCTCAAATGCGAGAGATCCTAGGTTCAAACTCCAGCCAAGGAAGTAAAAACAAAGAAAGGGAGTGGAAATCTTACCAATCATCAACCTGAAGCCCCATGACTTCTGCAAATCTGTGTATTTGACTCTGGCATGATTCTAGGACTGTGTAGTCATATCCTTTCAGTTGAAGATTCAGACAGTCATGCACTGGCTCATCTGGCTCCATACTCTAAAACAGAAAAGGAAAATCTTTAACTAAAGTATGTAGTACTGGTAATCTAATGTCAGTTGAAATAGAAGATGAGTATAAAGTACATCCAGGCCTCCTACTCCAAATGGTGCAGGACTTAGGATGGCTGAATTAGAAGAGTAAGCACACCCACAGGGGATAGCTTGATGATGGTAATCTAACGTTAGATGAAATAGAAGATGAGTATAAAGTACATTCAGGCCTCCTACTCCAACTGGTGCAGGACTTAGGATGGCTGAATTAGAAGAGTAAGCACACACACAGGGGATATGTAGAAAACCCCCGCTCAAGTGGGCCAGGTGCAGGTTCTCTAAACCCCCGAAGATGAAGAACTCTAGTCACTGATAACTTCTTTTAACTATTATAAAATCCACGCAATAAAGTAGTGAGTGCAGTTTTTCAGTCAGAGTGGCTATGGGAGCAGAAACCCCTACTTCTAATCTTTACCCAGATCAGCATGGAATGGTTATTTACAGTCGAAGTTGATTCTTATAGTCGGTCAAGACAGACTGAGACAATAAACTAAATTAATACAATATTACATCAATTCGAACTTACGATAAGGTAGTCTGGCTCGTATAGATCACTCTTCAATCGGTTTTGCTGTGATGTAGAAGCGATACTACCGGCACATTGTGTGAGCTTCAGACTTGCACCGAGGCGTAACTGGAACAGTAATATCATGAAAGTAAAGATGTTTTCAGGCTTAGTTGAAATAAAAATCTCCAAGAATTCGTACTTACAGATTTCGCAACTCGTAAACAATACATTTTCTCTAGAAACTTAATAGAACTAAGTGAATAACTGTATATATATTTAAACACTGAATCGAATTATGACTGCGCCTGACTTCGTCAAATTCAAGTTTAGTTTTAAGGCCTTAATTATCTGCAATAAAAATATTACCCACCCATTGACCAAAATACTGGATAGTTTGAGGTTATTTATTTGTATTTATTAGAGGTGAGTGAAGTATTAGACACGTAAGGTTCTAGACGTGATCCACCTAGTATTAAGTATACGCGATACGCGAAGCGCGCGTCACCTGTTCCCAGCGGGGCGTACTCGTTGCGATGCGTACATCAAGTATTCGGTGCAGAGATGAGATTATTGGTTGTTTTTTTTATTGTTTAATGGTTTATTGATGAAAAAAAATATCGATAATTTTGTTTTTTGAAAATATTAGTTGATATTTATATTCAAGTACTAAACAATCAACCATTCACCTCACTGACTGAAATATCACTTCCTTTTGTAGGAATAAAAATATCAACCACAGTAACTGTGTTTTATCGTAAGATAAATAGAGCATACAATCAGTAAGCGACAGAAATATCACTTCCAATTGTTTAGAATAAAATATTCCCAACAGTAATGAGTAAATGTGTGCTATCGTAAGAGAGAAAGAGCATACAATTGATTAAATTTCTGAACCTTACGAAATGAATCCTGCGACGTTGCCACTCCCAATTCGACCCGAGGAGAAGGCGCAACGTTTTCAATTCTCCTGTTAAACTCTGACTGAAGTTGATATGATATTTTTATTCGCTAATGTTAATTTAGTATAGTGTTAATGGTTGATGGTTATGTTCCCGCCCGGAGCGGACTCTGAGCGGAGTAGTTGATATTATATTTTTATTCGTCAATGTTAATTTTGTTTATTGAATATCATGGTTGATTTTTAATATTGGGTTAATTTATTGGTTGATGGTTATATTCATCACCTATAATTCGGCGGCCTCAACGAGTGTTTGGGATGTTCCGGAAATGTTCATCGTCGCAGGACTCGCGAGCAGTGCATATTCTGTGCTTCGTAAGTTTCATCGTAGGCGGGTGTGACTTGGTGAATATTACTATCTCATTATACCTACACTACTGGATTCAAATCAAACTAGTATAAGCCGGATGACACAGATCTCGTGGGTAACTAGGATACAAAAAATTCCTACAGATTACACAAAGTATCTAAAGTACATGGATAATACATAGTCACATATGTAGGTACCTAGAAATTTTGCACTTGACTAGTTTAATTTAATACGTATGTAATCCATATTAAGTAGTTACCATAGTGGTCTAACTTATCTTTGACATTGACCTGAGCTCGCATAGCGCATATAAAATACTATACGTTCTTCCGTGCAGATACCTAGATACCTTGGTAACGCCCTAATCTACAAGAACGTGACTTTACTGGGTACTTTACGGGGTTAGCGAGACTAGGCGCGGCCTCATAATATGATACTAGGTAAGACTCCAAGAGCAGGTGTTTGGATCGAGTATATATGCGGAATAGGGACAGGTGAACTAGTTAAGAAATAGCCTTTTTTTTACTACCCAACCATAGACAATCTATTTTCTACTCTATCTACGAGTGTATCCGTTGAGTAGCAGGCACAGAACCACCATTTGAGATCCTACACCGAAAATATATTTCGACAGATAGGTAGAAACCCAAATGATATTTACCCAATATTTCTGGGTGTTTTGGGCGGAACTTATATTGCTCTGTGGCGGAAACTCGGGTAAGTTGAATAGATACCCAAATTATGGGTGTTTATCGAGGGTGGAAGTTTGATCGAAAAATATCCTATAAGAATAGGCAAATGTAACTAGTAAATCACATGTTGTATGAAAAATGTACATTGTATGAAAATGACAGATGAATCTGTCAAATAGAGCTTATTACCTAGAGCACTGTGAAAAAAGCCTTAAATGAAAATCATGTTTCTGCGAATAATATGTTCTGTATAAAGTTTGAGTCTAGTATCTTTGGCTCTAAGCAGGCGTCCCTTCTCTCTCACCCCACCTTATCCTATTATTATGCGAGAAATAGAGGAAAGTGCACGAGTCGGGACGCTGACGTCGTACTTCACGCGACCGACACAGGGCGCGTCGTTGGTGGCGGGGGTCGGTCGTGGCGTAGTGTCTGTGGCAGCAACAGCGGCGTCGGGCCCAGGAGGGAGGCCGGGGACACGGCAGGGGGTCCCTGGGCGGTCGTAGTCGGCAAGCTGGACGTGAAGACAGTCTCCGCAGTGCCGGATGTGCTTGTAGTGCCAGACATACCTGTTGTCGCAGTTGTTGTTGCACGTCGTCTGCAATGCTGATGCGCTGGTGGCGGTGGCAGTGTACGTCGATGTGGACGAACTTTTAAAAAGTAATTCCATTCAAACTTTGGTGAGAAGCGACACTACCACGATTCTTGGCAAGTAGACAGACACCTGCTAGTAAACTTGTTTCTAGAAAGTGTGCAGCCGTGTGATTTTGCATTTCTCTTTCAAATTGAAGGAAACCGATTACATCAACAATAACAAGGAAGAAACAAAAACATTGCTATGCAGAGTGGAGTACGAACCATGGCTCCACGATTTATGAAGCAAGCAAGGCGAAAATGAATATCATATTTTCTATTGCTATGACGCATGCTCTAACTTCATGGTAAACCACACGCAATGCATTTACAAATAAATAAAGGTTAGTTTATCAGAATTATAACCACTAACAAGAATATCGTTCACTTCTTGTCACAATATCACCCAAGTTACTGCGGATCTTGTGATTTTGAAACTTTCGACCAGTAGGCATGTCTCATTTTTTAACCGATTTTGTTAAAGCCAAAATAATAGTGTATTGGGAAGACAGCCACAGCATTAAAAGTATATCTAGAAAATTAGGTATCGCAGAAATTTAAAAATAAGTATTTATTATACTTAACGCTTTCGCTGTCTCTGCTGGCCGGAAAAGAAAAATAATGACACAAAAATTAAGGGAAATTTTATGTTTTTTGCCCATAAATACCCCTAATAGAATCTACAGTACTCTAGGTGAAGTCTGTCATAAAAGTTCCCTTTTAGGTTCTGTGCGTTCTGTAGTCCAGCAGGTTAATTGCATTTTTTTTGTTTCGTGTAACATGGGTTTCGTGTTAATATAAGATACCTATATCCCTTACAGAGAAACACTGTCCGTCTATGGTTTCGGAGATACCAAGAAAGTGGTGAAGTAAAGCATAACCGGGCCGGTCTTTCGGTGAGCAAAGTCTTTCACAGATGCATCAAACCGATTTCGTGAAATCGTTAAGCTCCACACAGAAGACCCATTTAAGACGACAAGCTCAACTGCCGTAGCATATAATATTTCACTGGAAACAGTAAGGAAACATTTACATGCAGGGGGTATCCCCAATTAAAAAGCAGCCAAAAAAAATTATTAACCGAAGCCATCGTCAAGCCAGAATGAGATTCGCATCTGAGTATCTAAACTTTAATTGGGAGAATTAAATCGTAATTTTTACCGATGAAAAAAGTTTTAAGTCCGATGATGATGGCAGAAAAATATTATGGAGAAGAGCTGGCGAGCGTTATAAGTATAACCGTCAAAATATTTAGCCTTTGAGAACCAGTGGCAGAATCACTTTAGGTAAGAATATTTATAAATATATGTTGAAACTCAACATATATAAACTATAAACAACATAAACATCATCCAGGCTCATACATTGCTTTTACTTCTGGCCTCACACTTGGTCATGGGAACCAAAAACAGCAACATCAGAATCATGCAAATTCTAACACCTTTTTTCTTCCTGCCCAGCCGGGATTTGAACCTGGGACTACGGTACTTAGGAAGCATAGCTTCAATCAACCGCAACCCACAGAGGTCTTCATTAATATATATGCAAGTAAAAGAATGTTAAAGTGTATACGCAGTATAGATAATTTGTTACGTAACCAAATTATTGTTTTGCAGGCTATTGGGAATGGATGTCGTCCATGGGCCCAGGGGAGTTGGATCAAATTCGGCGGCCGAATGAATAAAGAGAAATACTTGGAAATTTTACAAGATGTGATGATTCCAACAGTGCACAATGTGTATCCAGAGGGGCAAATATACTTTATACAAGATAATTGTTCCGTGCACCGTCCGTGTTTGGTTAGAGAGTGGCTCGCCACCCGTAATGATATAACTGTCATTGAGTGGCCATCTAAAAGCCCAGATTTGAACTTAATTGAAAACTTGTAGGGTCAAATGGTTCTTAACTGGGATACGAGTGAAGTTAGAACAAAAAGCAATTTAGACTAAGAGGTCTTGAGATCTTGGGACCTTAAGCGCCTAAGTAATATGTGTTCCAACTTGGTTACTGGAATGAAGTCTAGACTTGAACAAGTGTTTCAAAATGAGGTGCACCCTCTCCGATAATAAAAACCATTTGCTGCTATTAGGTCTCTATTTATATCGAAGCAAAGTTTCAATAAATTGCTATCCAGATAGCACTATTTGACCCTACATGCTATTTAAATATGATTAAGAAAGGTGACAGATGTAAATTGTTACTTAGTATACTTAGTAGTATGTTGATTCTCTCTACGGCAGATTTATCATAGTTTGAGTTTATATCTTTGTCTAAGATATACATTTCTTTGTTGATTTTTTTATTAAATAATACTTGAATAAATTTAAACATTAAAATGTATTATTTTATTTTTAATAACAATAAGTAATAAGCTAGATAGGTAATCTTACATACATTTAACCGTGTATGAGTCGTCTATCTTAATCTATGGTCTGTGAACACAACCTTATTATCATCAAGTATGTAAGGAACCCTTGGTCGGCGAGTCCAACTCGTACTTGACCGTTTATTTTTGTTAGTGTCCGACCGAAGTTTCGGTTTCGGTTTCGGCCAGTTTCGGTGCAAAATTCATGTTTCGGTTTCGGCCAGAAATCAGCCGAAATTTCGGCGTTGCCGAAACTCCCGTTCGTCAGTTATCGGGTGCGCTCGGCAGTCTCCGCCACGAAATGGTTGGGTTACGGGGGCCAGCCCGCTTGCAACATGAACATCGTGCGGATGACCTTGAATAACATCAGTCAAACGTAATTCATTTGACGATCAGGTACAGTTTGTTTACGTTTTTTATTTCTATAGTTTTTGACTTTTCACACAAAATAATGCATTCTTTTGTGTGAAAACTCAAAAACTAGTTTTCACTAGTGATACCGTTGCTATCATTGTTAAATCGCAAATTACAAGTGCGCAATGAGAGTGATGATGAAACACTGAACAATATAAAAAAGAACTGCATGAGACACTAAACAAGAATTTTTGCTGCTGTTCTGAAGTAGCTTATGTTAGGTTAGCTTAGTAGTTCTGAATGGCGTAGGAGGTGCTGAACACCTACGAGTGTGCCTAGTGAGCAACTTTTTAGTGCTGCTGGACAGATTTACGCAGATTGCCGAAGCAATCTGCTGGGAGAAAATGCCGAGAAACTGTTTTTTTTGGCGTATAACATTAGGCTTTTCAATTTTAAATGTAAAACATAATTAGAAGACTATATCTTTTTCACCGGGTTTGGTTTTAAGGCTGTTTACGACTATTGACAAAATTATATTGCAGTGTTCATATGTCTTAAATTCATAGTTTTTTTCAATATAATGTTGATTTGATGTATAAAATTTTTTGTTTTTATTTTATACTGATAAATTTAGAGGCAATTGTGATGTTATGAATTTCCATAAATTAACTAAAAAAAAAATGTCTCGGTTTCGGTTTCGGCGAGAAATCGTGTTTCGCTCCGGAAAAGTGAATATTCATGCAGTAAATGAAAATCATGTTACTTGTAAAATAGAAAAAAAATGTTATTTATAAACTCGTTTTTTACGTTTGTATTCTCTTTGGCCTTGATGATCCTGGCAAGGGTTCTTCGTCCATGGCATCCACATCCTCATCAGTGATTGGTGATTCATCTTGGAGGGGCTCTACATCATCTTCATCGTCATTCTCATAAATGGGCACACCGATGAGGCTATTCCCTTGCTGGGCAGGGGCTTCCCCACTTTTAGTCCATATGTCCGTATATTTTGCCTTTTCTTGCCAATCAGGGAGAAACCTTTCCAGATCCTCACGCCATCTCTTTCTGGACCTACCTCTTCAGCGGCGTTTGAAGTACCCAGTCGGTAGCAATCTTTCTATCGGGGTCGATACGACAGACATGTTCGGTCAAACTCCACATGGGTTTGGCACTCTGTGAACCCACGTCTACGATGCGAGTTATGGAACGCAGTGTGGTGTTTCTGACATGGTCAATGAGTTTGACTCCTATCATACTGCGCTCCATATCCCTTTGACAAACCTTGAGTTTGGACTTTAGATGATCGGTCAGGGACCACGTCTAAGCGCCGTCGGTAAGGATAGGGAGGATGCACTTGTCAACGAGCTTCCGCTTCAGAGTCCGCGGAAGGTTGTTCTTCATCAGCTCTTTCATGGACCAGTAGCTCTTCTTAGTTAGTTCACGAGATGACGATTCGAAAATAACAATGTCGACAGCGAAGCGAAGGTTTGTGAGCCTTTTGCCATTGACAACGATTTGCTCATTCGCCCAAGGACTTCACAGCTTCCTGAAGACTTCTTCGAGCGCAGAGGTGAACAATTTCGGTTACAACGGGTCACCCTCTTTCACGCCTTTCTCGATCATAAAAGAAGGTCCTGCTAACTGCAGTTTTATGTTGGCAGTTCTATTGTTATATAAAGATTTAATAATATGTATATATTCCTGTTTTATGTGGTGGTTGCTGAGAGCGCTAAATGGGAGACAGATAAACCTTTGGAGTAGTCCACAAATGCCAGATTTAATGGTATATTAAACTGTTTATACCTACAGGAAAAAGATACATAATTGTTCATTGTGGTGGCAAGACTGGGTTCGTACCGAATGACGTTTGCTAAGTATATGTAAATATCTACAGTAATGAGGTACTTTGACTTTGACTTTGACTTTGCTTTGTAATTTATAACAACATGACAAAAAACTGATTTCCATGATGAATAAATTATTACCCAATCTAAATGAACCCACCTGTATAGTCATGGATAATACTAGATATCATTCTAGCCAAATTAACAAACCTCCAAGCTCGGTTAATAGAAAAAATGAAATTGCAGATGGCTTACATCAAATAATATTGCCTACCCTACCAACGCCACCAAAAGTATGTTGTTGTTTTTGGTAAAACAAAATAAACCTGACCCAGTATACGAGATTGATAATTTAGTACAGGAGTATGGTCACAAAATACTATGACTGCCATATCATTCTGACCAATCCGATAGAAATGATATGGGAAGGATGATAAGGAAAGGTTGCCACGGAGAATGTTGGTTTAGATAATATCACGTTCCTGCCGCTTGGACAAAACTGTTTCGAGGATATAACTAATGCTTTTGAGGAGTGTCTTTTAAATCGGTCAGGCAGAAAAGGAAAGAGGCGCTCGGGTTTTGGGAGCATGGGTTCTTGGAGCGTGTTCGAGGTTGGTCGCATACTGACACTAAATGTGGAGTTGATTGGTCTGTAAAATATTGTGTCGCCATTTAGGAAAAGGAAATAAAGTGAATAGTTCCATGGTGTCTTCTGAGATTTATTACACTTCAGAAGTGGTAATTGCACGCCTTCTCATTACGCATAAATGATTGCTCGAAACTTATTAAGAGAAGACATGAAATGTCATGGCATTTCATGGTGACGTCATTTCAATCAAATGTTGAAATATACCTTAAGTAGGGGTTTCTTAATGGGAGCCAAAATTTTAATCATTTTTGACCTACGACGTACCGTTTTTGAGATATTTGCATATTTAGGTTAGAAAATTATGAACGTGTTTTTCTATGAATCCACACTAAAGATCTCGTTTTTGTGTGTGAGTCCTAGAGACTCTTAGAGCATGCCACGTGATGAAGACTATGGCCCGCGGCGGCTAAAGACGCCTGAGTGCATTCCATCGCATCGCGCCGAGGCGAGGGTCGGTACGGCGCCGGCAGCGACAAGTTGCAGCGGCACGAAGCAGAGCCGACGTCGGAGCCATTATTGCAGCCGCATTCGCAGTCGTCGCGGCCGCGACAGGTCTCGCGCACGCAGCTCCCTTAGTCTACGTGAGCGAGAGGTGGAGCTACAATGGGAAAGGGAGCTACTCCAAATCATGGAAGATAAGGTACGCAGAGCACGTCTCGCATCGGAGCGGCGGCGGCGATGTGAATCACGTGCTCGACCACCGACCCTGCAACGAGAGACATCTACTACGTCGAGCCGGCGTCGTAAGAGGAGTCGCAGCCACGATGATGGGCCCTACAAGATGGGTCATACAAGACGCTCCTGTAGCGTTCAATTTTCCTCTCAAGATGTGATAAATTTAGCACTTTAAGGATCTTAACATCTCATCCGGCTACGGCGGCCACCTTATCAAACAGACATCCTAAGAATATTTTACCGGATTTCAATCCATCATCGCGGATTCAACGCATAGATAATATGGTTGAAAAAGGTGAATGAAGGCGCTTCTGTATACGGATGGGACGAAAAGACAATAATTCATTTTGCAATGCAAAAACTTCAGGGGTTGGCCAAAACTTGGTATGAAAGCCTCAATTCCATTTTGTTCACCTGGCCCGAGTGGCAAGAAAAGTTAAAGAGTGCATTTCCGTATGCGTATGGAGGAGATGCTCAGGCGGTAAAGCATGTACAATGAACCCATCGAAAACTACTTTTATGGGAAGTTGGCTTTGCTCAATCAAGGCGATAACGTTGACAAGCGCGCAGTTGACTGCAGTATTATCCACGGCATTAGTGACAAGGCAGTAAAATCAAGCGCGTATGGTGTGCACATCCAGATCATTTACTGCAATTTCTGATGAGTAACAAAGACAGTTTGGCCGGAAAGATCCAGCAATTCTCGGTTTAAATCGCAGAATGAATCCAACACAAACCCCAAAAAAACGTTAAAACGACAACTCGAATGAATTCCACTGATGGTTTTCATTGCTACAACTGTAAACAGAAAGGACATGGTTTCGACAGGTGTCCACAACCCCTCAAAACTTGCTCAAGGTGTAAGAGGGTTGGCCACGAGGCTGATACTTTTCGGTTCGAACCCGATAAGATCAAGGTGAATGAGGTAAACAAAACTATGTGTATTTCTACCTGAGTCGATCACGATTGATCGAATCACTTTGATTCGATCACAATAGGTTCGCGAGTGATCGAATCATCTTTTTAGGAATGATATGATCGTTTTTGACCCACTCGTTTTGATGCGTTCGTGATTCATGTGACTGACCTGCAGGTGATCGATTAAACGATCGAATCTTTTTGATCCAATCGCCTAACCAATGGGTCACGATCAACCCGGGTTGCAAGAAATTATCGATCGTCACAGGTCTAATTTCTAGTAGGAGCCCAATGCAAAATTCACGAAAGAGGTGCAAGTTAATGGTAGAATCGTAAAAGGGTTTGTGGACTTTGGTAGTGAAGTCTCGTTGCTTAGAAAGTCGCTGTCTAGTCAGATGGGCCTACAACAAAACGATGTAGTGACCGTTCTCAAGGGGTTTGGAAATTAATTGGTGCAATCTGTGGGGCAGGTAAATGTTGAATTGGTAGTTATACTTGGTAGTCGGGGTGATACCACAAGTTGTCTGTCGTGTGGTGGATGATCAATACTTGGACGTTCCCGTATTAATTGGCCAGTCGTACACGGAACAACCACACATGATTGTGTGCAAGACCGCTAGTGAGTTGCAATTTACGAGCATTAACAGTGAGCTGCTGTTCCAACAAACGTCTGTGAACGATAACAATGTGATAAAAGTTGTGCTGTGCAGTGACGTGAGGTTGAGTGGGGAAACTTGCGTCAGAGCTTCAATTGAGCTACAAGGTGACGGGTTCATTCTACTAGATAGCAAACTAATCGGCAAGCGCATGCGACAGTTTGCGGTGACTGGGACTCTCGAAGGGAATGACATTGGCTCGAGCGTCGATTGTTAGAGTGGTAAATAGGATTCTTGCATCAGCAGAGACATTCAAAGCTCTTTAAGTGTGAGCGTCAAGGATCTCGACATAAGCCAGGTTCGTGTTGGAGATGGTGTAAACGAAGTGGACAAAAATAGGTTGATCGATCTGCTGCAAAAGTATAGGCATTGTTTTGCTTCTCCTTCCAAACACCTATGCTGTACAGATAAATTCGAGATGAGCATCGAGGTTCATAGTAGCGCCCCGGCTGTCTACCACCCTTATCGACTTTCTCATGTTGAGCGACAAAAGGTGAGGGAAATGGTCGATGAGTTATTAGAAGCCGGGATTATAAGAGATTCAGTGTCTGAATATGCGAGTCCCATAATACTGGTTTGGAAAAAAGATGGCAACCTCAGGCTCTGCATCGACTTTAGAATGCTTAATTCAATCACAGTGAAGGTGCGATACCCAATGCTTATAATAGAAGATGTGCTGTTGAGATTGTCTGGACAGGCCTGTTTTATTTCCCTGGATTTGGCTTCCGGGTATTACCAGGTCCCGATCTCGGAGAACTCTAAGCCACTGACCTCATGTGTTACTCCGGACGGTCAATATGAGTTTAACAGTATGCCATTCGGCTTGTCAAATGCGCCAGCGGTGTTTCAACGTATGATGAATAGGGTTTTATTATCTGCCCGGTTCACCTCTCATCTATGGACGTAATATCGATGACTGCTTGACCAAGTTGGAAAACGTACTGTAGTTGTTGGAAGGAGCCAATTTGACGCTCAATCTAAGCAAGTGGGAGTTTCTCAAATTTAATTGGATTACCTGGGCTGCGAGATTAGTTCTGCTGGAATCAGGCCAGGTAACAAAAAGATACAGTTTGTTGTAGACTTTCCCCGTCCAACAAATCAACATACGGTTTGCCATTTACGACCCAACCGCCGAGACGGATTTGCGTTGATACGGATGCCAGCAAAGTAGATATTGGTGTCATTCTTATGCAGAGTCCCTCAGGCTCAGCCTCGTTCCGTCCAGTAGAGTTTTATAGCCGACAGACATCTCCAGAGTAGAAAATCTTCCACTCATATGAGTTAGAAACTCTAGCTGTCATATGCTTTTTAAAAAAGTTCAGGGTCTATCTCTTGGGGCAGAGATTCAAAGTAGTGTTGGACTGCGGAGCCCTGAGAAGTACTTTCTCCAAGCGAAACTTAATTCCTCGCATCGCCAGGTGGTGGTTGATGATGCAGGAATTTGATTGCACGATAGAATATCGCCCAGGCGCCAAAATGTCCCATGTCGACGCGTTGTCCAGAAACCCTATCACGGAGAGTGGAATTAATGAGGTTGACTCAGTGGCGGCTTTGGCCCTCAATACTTACTGAGGCGCCGCGCCGCCCGATAGAAAAAATGGCCAAGTGCGAGTCATACTTGCGGACTTAGGGCTCCGTAATATGGAAATTTTAAGATATTAAAAATAAACGTTCTATTTTCACCGATCTTAACGTCTAATAACTTAAGTGACGATGTATGTGTAAGTATATAGTCAGCATACTTATTAGATAATCATCAGCCTGAACCGAAAAATACCTACAAGCGTGTATTTCGTCAAATATTTGCTGCATAAGGCACTGTGCTATAATAGAAATTAAATCATTTTGAATTTCTTTCGAATTTCCTTTAAACACGTTTGAAATGCTGTTAGCGTGAGTTGCTAGAGGTACGTTTCTTTTTAATGTTAAATCCCATAATTCTTTAAAATTACCACGATTTGAAGAAGTCACACTTTCATCGTGCCCACGAAACAGAAGCTCTTGTCGAGACAAACATATTACGGTGTCAATTAAACTAACCATAAGTTTCCGATTTTTCCTTACTCGCTCATTAAACTGAGACTTGCTTAAAACCCCGTGGTCGCATCCATGATGGAAACATTTTTCTCTAACATTTTTTCACAATTCACAATTCTTTATTGCACAGAACATTACAACTGTTTAATATTTATGCTTCGGAACGCACCTCGGTTTTTGTTGCGCGGATCGACCGCGAGTGAACGGAACATCACTAGCTAGCTGTCGCTTGCATAGATAAAAATGTCACCTTGCAAGGGGGAAAAATTTGCGGCGTCAGGCATCGGGGCCTTGGCCGAATGTTATTTATAATAATCTCGTAATAATCTACAAGAAATAAGTTGTAAGAAATAAGTTCACGTCATCGTAGTGAGTGCTTCGTGTTGTGAAAGGTTGAAGTGATTCGGTCACCAATTCTTCGCGTTCTGATAGCGACCCTTGTAGTCGGCAGCATCACGACAGCACCAGCAGCGGGCTACGACACGAGTAAGATTCGACTCCCAACACACCCCACCCTTGTGTTCCTCATCCCGTACTCCTGCCTCGAATCTGAACTTTCGCATACCAGTCCACGGCGTCAAGGTCAGTACTACTTCGTGACATTCCACTGTAAAACAACCCTTCACAGACTTCCACCCTTTCGGTTGAGGCGTGGATTTAACATTTTGGTAGCAGAGGCGTGGTTTCCTAGCAGGAAATCGATTCACGGACGGTTGTAGGGTTGTTTTTTTTTTGCCGCGTTGTAGTGGGAGAGGGTACCTCAGATTGGTCGGCAATCTTTGTTGTGAGTGAGTCTTTTGTCGTCGGTATACCACAATTTAGGTTCATTTTCGGTGTGTGCATAAGGATTAAAAAGTCATTCCGCGAAGTAACTATATTGTATTACTTGTGGTAGAGCGTCGGGTTCTATAGTATTGCAGTGTTATTTCGGTTTACAGAGCAGGGTCAGGCTATTTAAGGGGTATTAAGCTGATTTTGCTATATTGTTTAGGTTTATAGTCTCGGAGCCCACCACCTTTTTTTATATAATAAATTTTTGTGTGTTATTTTTTATGGTGATTTATGGTGGCATTCTCTAATTGATTTAGAGTGTATAGTTATAAGGTGTTATCCACACCATATTAAATATTTTTAGGACTTAATTGTGTTTGTAGTCGCTTCAGTTTTGACAACTTAGTTTTAATTTCTGTGCCCAGCGCTGACAGGCAAGTGCTAGTCTGATAGTGAAGGAATGACCGTGGGGAGGGTAACGGAGACCCACCCCCGAAGGGTGTTGTTGGACGGCTGCCACACCTGGAGATTCCGGCCTTCAGTGGGGCAATTGATGAGTGGCCAGCCTTCATCAATTTATTTGATAGTTTGGTCCACGGTCGGGACGACCTGGACAACGCCTACAAGTTGGCCCAACTATTGATGGCTCTGCGGGGTGAACCGAAGGAGTTGGTCGGTCACCTAACGGTCACGGCGGGCAACTACGAGATAGCAAGGTCCATATTGTTGGACCGCTACCAACACAAACGGCGGTTGGTTGATGCGCAGCTAGGGAAGCTGTTTAGCATCCCTAGAGTAACCCGGGATGTTGACATCCGAGTACAGGTGCTCAACCCTGTTCTGGTGGCCACTAAGGCCCTTCAGAACCTTGGTCTTCCGGTAGACCAATGGTCATACATTATTCTATATATGGTTTTGTCACGATTGCCTGCAGCTGTTCAAAGTCGGTTTGAACAGCTGCATGGGGACAGTAGCACGGAACTGCCCACACTTGTCCAATTGACAGATTTTTTGTAAGGTGAATGTAGGCGATGTGACACACTGGACACGGAGGCCAGGACATGGTCACCAGGGCCGTGGAACTATGGTTGTGTTTGTAGCTGACATCCGGATGATGTTTAGACAGACGGTCATTCACCCTGACGATAGACGGTATCAGCTGATACTGTGGCGAGAGAGCCCAGATCAGCCCATCAGGGTGTACGAGCTGAACATCAACACGTACGGGCTACGGTCTAGTCCTTATTTGGCGATTCGCACTCTGCGGGAGTTAGCGGATCGAGAACGGTTAAACTTCCCTAGAGGAGCAGCGATCCTGGAGCAGGATCTCTACGTGGACGATATCTGTACCGGTGCAGATTCCGTAGAGGAGGCGCTCGCTCGACGGGACGAGCTAGTTGAGCTCTTACGGGGTGGAGGTTACGAGCTCCGGAAATGGATGTCGAACTCTCCAGAGTTACTGACTGGTCTTCCGGATGACTACCAGCAGGATCCCCACATTTTTGAAAATTTGCAAAATCCAAATATGTTGTCGGTATTAGGCGTCCAGTACCAGCCGGTGTCAGACATGTTTTCGTATCGGGTCGAGTTGGACTCCCCGAAGGTCTGGACGAAACGGAACGTCCTTTCAACGGTAGTAGGACATTTGATCCAAACGGGTGGATCACCCCGGTAACATTTCAGCTCAAGTGTTATATGCAGCAATTGTGGTCTGCTGAGCTGAAATGGGACGACCCGATCGGCGGGTCATTGAGCTCAGAGTGGGACTCGTTCTTTTCGACCCTCCCTGGCATCCATCGGATTTCACTGCCACGGAGGTTGGTCCCCACCAAACGATACACCGCCACCCTGCATGGGTTTTGCGATGCCTCGGAGAAGGGCTACGGAGCTGCGGTATATCTGCGTACGGTCGACTCCTCGGGGGAGGTTGATATGCGGTTGGTCATGGCCAAGAGCAAGGTTGCGCCGTTGCGCACTCGCCTGACCATTCCCAAATTAGAGCTTTCGGGAGCGGCTCTCCTGACTCGTCTGCTCAACCATACGATGACGGTTCTTCGTGGGTCAATAGCGTTAGAAGATACGGTCTACGCTTGGACGGACAGCCAGATCGTGTTATGCTGGCTGAAGGCCAGGCTGGAGATTTTTGTGGCGAATCGGGTTTCGCAGATTTTGAATTCGGAGGTTCCCTTAATCTGGAGACATGTTCCAGGGGAGATGAACCCAGCAGACTGTGCGTCTCGTGGGTGTCACGCTCCGGAGTTGGTTGGACATCCCTTGTGGTGGGGTCCAAAATGGTTGACTCAAGCCGAATCGGATTGGCCAATGAGTCCACGCGTTACCTCGGCGAACGGCGCCTTGACAGTCGGTGTCTGCACGACGCAACCAGAGCCGGAAGAGGAGTTCAGCCTGCTGGAACGGTACAGCTCGCTCGACAAGCTGGTCAATGTGACCGCCTGGATCTTCCGATTGGCGCGGAATTGTCGCAATTCTGAGGCGCAACGGGTGCGGACACAGGTCCTGACACCACGGGAACGGAACCATGCGTTGTGCGCATTGGTACGGAACGTGCAGACGGTGCACTTTAAGTCCGAATTGGACATTCTGAGACGCGGACGCGTCCAACTGAAGGGAGCTGTGGCTCGGCTCAACCCGTTTATTGACCCTCACGGATTGCTGAGGGTAGGAGGTCGGCTGCGGAATGCCAACCTGCCTTATGCGGCTCGCCACCCGTTGTTACTCCCTAGGAAAGGGAAGTTGGTCGAACTGTTGATACAGGATCGACACATTCGGAATGGGCATATCGGATGCCACGCCTTGATGGCGTTTCTCCAGCGCGAGTTCTGGATTCTATCGGGAAGACGCTTAGTGCGTAGCGTCGTATTTCGGTGCCTGCCTTGTTATCGGGCCAAGGCGGCTACGATGCAGCCCCAGATGGTCGATTTGCCCTCGGATAGGGTTAACGAAATCCGGCCCTTTGCGGGTGTCGGAACGGATTTCGCGGGACCATTCATGGTCAAGTCTTCACAGCTACGGAACGCCAGATTAGTGAAGGCATACCTGTGCGTCTTCGTGTGCTTGGCCACGTAGGCAGTCCACTTGGAGGTGGTCAGTGACCTCACTACAGAGGCATTTATCGCATGTCTAGATCGGTTCGTCTCACGAAGGGGCCTCCCGACATTAATCCGTTCGGACAACGGCACAAATTTTGTCGGAGCCAGGCGATATCTGCAGGAGGTCACTCAATTCCTGAACGGTAACCAGGACGCCATCGGTACGGCTTGCTCCCGACGAGGGATTGAATGGGTTTTCAGTCCGCCGGGATGTCCTCATTGGGGAGGATTTTTTGAGGCTGCGGTTAAATCGGCTAAGTCGCACCTGACGAGGATCATCGGTGAGACCTCTCTACGCTTTGAAGAGCTTGCGACGCTGTTCTGTAAAATTGAAATGACACTGAACTCGCGTCCGTTGTACCCGCTCAGTTCGGATCCAAATGATTTGGAAGCGTTGAAGCCGGGTCACTTCCTGATAGGTCAGCCCCTTAACGCCCTGCCAGAATACCCATTCGGTGATGTTAAGTTAAGTCGGTTAACTAGGTGGCAGATGTTGCAGCAGATGGCTCAAGATTTTTGGAAACGGTGGTCCCTTGAGTACTTGCACATCTTGCAGCAGCACCTTAAGTCGACTGACCGGACGAGCCCCCCTCAAGTCGGTGATTTGGTGCTGATTAAGGATGCGAACCTGCCATCACTGAGATGGAGACGAGTACGGATCGTCAATTTGTACACGGGTCGGGATGGCACGCCTCGATCAGCAGAAGTCAAGGTGGGGGACTCGGTCCTCAAGAGAGCGGTCGCAACACTTTCTCGCCTTCCTATTGATTAGGGACAGGTTCGGGCCTGTCCGGGCGGGTGACTTTTTAATATTTATGCTTCGGAACGCACCTCGGTTTTTTGTTGCGCGGATCGACCGCGAGTGAACGGAACTTCACTAGCTAGCTGTCGCTTGCATAGATAAAAATGTCACCTTGCACGTGGAAAAATTTGCGGCGTCAGGCATCGGGGTCTTGGCCGAATGTTATTTATAATAATCTCGTAATAATCTACATGAAATAAGTTGTAAGAAATAAATTCACGTCATCGTAGTGAGTGCTTCGTGCTGTGAAAGGTTGAAGTGATTCGGTCACCAATTCGTCGCGTTCTGATAGCGACCCTTGTAGTCGGCAGCATCACGACAGCACCAGCAGCGGGCTACGACACGAGTAAGATTCGACTCCCAACACCCCCCACCCTTGTGCTCCTCATCCCGTACTCCTGCCTCGAATCTGAACTTTCGCATACCAGTCGACGGCGTCAAGGTCAGTACTACTTCGTGACATTCCACTGTAAAACAACCCTTCACAGACTTCCACCTGGTGGACTTAACAACAACAACAATTATACACGAAATTAAAAGGCAAAGGCGAGCTTATCTCTCAACAGAGATTTCTTCCAGCAAACCTATTTTGAGCGCTTTGAAATTTTCGAAGTGTTCTTGTGATTCATCGTGAATTTTTAGAGCTCGCGATATATTTTTTAAATCCGATTATCCATGAAAATGTTGATTTATGACAGCTCAAAAGAACGCACGGCCAGCAATACAATTTTTGGAAGTAGGTACTCCCGCATAGCCAAATATAACGATCATACCACGAGCTTTGAAATGAACGGACGAAAGTTTTCCTACCATTCTTTAAGTCATTTTTATACATTTTTTTTAATTCAGGACAGGGGCGGAAACACGTTTTAATGATATCAGATTTTACCGATTCGTTGCGCAATGCAAACGGGGTTATTAGTAATAAAGCTACAATATCAAATCTATGACAAATTACGCACGAACTGCCGCTAGCCGTGTCCGGTCCGCGACTGATGGCGATTCCAGTAGCGCCGAACCGTCTCAGTTGGGGGTTCGGGACTCGTCTGTGTGACATGTCTTCTCACTCTACCCAATACAACGAATATCTCCTTCCTTCGTTAGGCGCTCGACTGAAGGCGCCTCTCTGCCCCTCGTACCAAGATAATGATTCATTCGGACTCATCATAAAATAACTCTGATACAAGATAGGATTCTCCTAATTCGTCCCGTTAAATTTGTAAAATCTCTGTTGCTTAATGCTATAGAGGCGTTAGACAATTTTTAAAACATCCAGCCTCACGCCGCCGCGCCGGCCGGCTGGCCAAATTACAGCAGTCCAAATAGGCAAAGCAAATTGTGTGCTATGGCTACGTACAGAAAGTCGCGCCGCGGGTGGGTAAAATAAAAATGGTTTTCGGCGCAGCGATGATCGCGGGAATTTCGGCAGGATATCCAATTTTGAAGTAGGCTAGTTTTTATACTATAGATTAATTAATAAAAAAATATTGTACCGTACATACACTAAGTGTATTTATGTATTTGTATTTTGATGTAGGTGGTAGGTAGGGGGCATAGTGAGAGGTGAGGCGCAGCCTAAGTTGCCTCCCCTGGAAAACCGCCACTGAGTTGTCTAATACCCTATGGTGATGGCGATTACTGACGATGACTGGCTATTAACACACCAACTAGGCGATTCAGAACTGAATAGGATTCGAGACTTTCTGAGTACGAAGCTAGACCCTGAAGGCTTAAAATACATCAAGGACAATTACGTCCTAAAAGATATCGAGCTGTACAAGCGTGTTGAGGGTGGCGACACTGATATTCGCACTGATATGGTAGCTCTGTCGTCTTAACGACGATGTGATAGGCTATCTGGGGGTGGAAAAGACAATGGAGTCAATCAAGAAGACATATTGGTTTCGGGGAATGGCAAAGTGTATCAAAAAGTATTTTGGCGCGTGTATTGAGTGTGCTTATTCCAAAAAGGGGACGAAGCATTCAGAGGGTTTATTGCATCCCATACCAAAGATTGAGGTGCCTCTTCACACTCTCCATGTGGACTATCTTGGTCCATTTCTGAGTTCAAAGAGAGGTAACTCATATTTATTGGTGATGGTGGATACCTTTAACAAATTCATGCTTATAAAACCCGTGAGAAATACGAAGTCGATTTCAAACATTTCAGTGCTAGAAGCAATATTTGACTCGTTTCAGAACTCCTGATCGTCTGGTCAGCGATCGAATAACATCTTTTACCTCTCATGCCTTCAAAATATTCTGTGCAGAGAGGGGCATTCGACACATCTTAAACGCAGTTACGAGTCCGCAATCAAATAGCCAGGTCGAACGGTACAACCGTACCATTTTGGCCTCTCTAAACGCACAGAATCTTAAGGTTGACAAGAAGGTCTTGGACACTAACATTAATAAGGTAACAAACACCATACAAAAAACCACGGGTAGGACACCATCGGAAATTATGTTTGGGCCTAGCATGAATAGTGAGGTAGACCCGCGTTTAAATGAAATAAGGCAAACAACAAGGGATAATACTCACCTGATAACTATCCGTGAGCAGGTGAAACACAGAATAAGTGAAGAACAGGTTAAACAAAATCAGCATTATGATAAGAATAGGAAACTTGCCCGAATATATTCAAGGGGGAATTGGTGAAAATCACCAAAACTTTATTTGCCAATGACGGCAAAAGCAAAAAGCTCCTTCCCGCTTACAGGGGTCCATATCGAGTCGTTTCCATGCTTGGAAACGATCGATATGAACTTACCGCGGTTCCAGGGTTGAGTAGTACTAAAAACAAACGTAAGACTACTGTAGCTGCTAAAGGATGTTACCATGGGTTCGTGTGGCTGCTTTAGAATTAAATAATAGTGATACTGATGCTGATGATGATGTTTATAAGAGTGTTGATAATAAGAGTCTGAAAGAAAACGTCTGCTTGTATTTATTTTTAATAAGAGAATTGTATCGTTGGGGAATATCAAAATTTTGATTACGGCAATTGTAATAATTGACAAATAATTCGAAATGTATATTTTGATGAGAATAATTGTTGCTTTTGTGATTATATGATGAAGTATTTATTCGAAAATTGATAAAGATATGTTAATTACTGCAAATTATTAGAGAACAATGATTTATTTATAGTTATGAAGTTGAAAAATACTTATATATTCCTTATTAGGATATAAATGATAACAGTATGATTGTGAGTATCTAAATTATCTGTTCAAAAGTGTGGTGTGGGGTTCGCAGGGTAGGGCCTTCGTCAAGGACATTGGACGTCGTTTGAGGGACCGAGTATTTGACCACCGCTCCGGATCGTTCCTGTCACAGAGGATCTCGCTAGCTGGGCAGCGCGGTAATGCTGCCATTGTAATGGGCACGTTTGGTGCGGGCATTTCCTGGGGCGGTTTATTTTGTTTCTTAAGTTCAGTTATGACCGAAGCATGTGGCTGATTTATGTCATTGTATTTTATTGTAGTTATAGGTGCTAGACCTTAGACTGTCTCCTTCAATTTATATAAAGAATAAAGCCTGTTCAAAAGTTGGACATAAAGTAAGACAATAAGTCAAATGGATTTTCGTTTACAGTATTAATATTTCACTCCAAAAGTTGGAGTACTCCGAAAGTCGGGGAACAACTGAAGCTAGGGACTCCAAAAGTTGGAGAACTCCGAAAGTCGGAGACTAATTTAATCCAGGGACTCCAAAAGTTGTGGAACTCCGAAAGTTGGAGATTATTTTTAGGTAGAGACTCCAAAAGTTGGAGCACTCCGAAAGTCGGAAACGGAATTGTATTTTATAAGAATTACTGTCGTTTATGTTTAAGACTAAATAGCCGAGTGTTAGGTAATGATTATGTGTGCTCACTTGATACGTTTCTGAGGACATACACGATGTCAGCGTGGACGATATAGGTTTTGATTATATTTTGTCGATTTCTATAATTTGAAATTTTTTAAATGGTATATTTGAACTTCAATATAACTATTTATTAATAATTATTATATTAATTAATATTGATGTAAATATTATTTGTTTTTCAATTTAGTTTCGGAATGTGGCTAAGTGTCTTTTATATCGGTAAGGCGGGAAAGGAAAGAGGCGTTCGGGTTTTTGGGGGCATGGGTTCTTGGAGCGTGTTCGAGGTTGGTCGCATACCGAGACTAAGTGTGGAGTTGATTGATCTGTAAAATATTGTATCGCCATTTTAGAAAAGGAATAAAAGTGAATAGTTCCACGGTGTCTGCTGAGTTTTATTACATTATAAATGTTGGCGGCAGTGATAGTGAAACATCCAGTCTTACAGCTGACCATGAGTCTAATATGTCTAGGATTGAAACCAGTACAGTACAATCTGATCATGAATATCATGAAATGTTATATGAATCTGTTGAATATTTAGATTCTGAATTTGATGACTTATGAAAAAAATGAATACATAATATCTCATCATCATCATCATAATGGTTTTATTTTCTATATTTTAACCCTTATTTTACTTACTGACTTACTTTAGTGGAAGATAATTTCATAATAACAAAAAATAATAGTAGTTAAGTGACTTCCATAATGAGAGGCTTTAATAAAGAAGTCTTTTATAATATAACACTACACGAGTTTTTTAAATACCTGATTATGTGCAGTTACATACATAGCTTTATCTCTACATATCATAAGCTCTCTGTGATTGTTAATTTATAGTTATATTGAAAATGTAACTTCTAATAAGTTCGATTTTAAAATAAGTTCAGCAATTAGCGAAGCGCCCAATTTGCATGGGTATACTATACCTACTTAGTATTGCTATATATAAAGTTATTTAGCGCCCTCAGACCAGGTTTTTTATGTTCCTGGTTGGGCTTTACCTTACCTAAATTAACTGAGTTTATTTCCAAAACACCTAGAAAAATTGCGGATTTGGGATTCTACCTATACTCGCCTATTGTGCACAAAGCAAGATAAAAAAATCGGTTTCATTTTCATGCTATTTTTAAAACAATAATAAATGTCAAAATATTGTCTCTGGTGGCTGGCTGTTCGTCGCTCCTACAGCGAAATGGATAGAGTGGTGTAAAATAATAAGTTTATATTAAATCTTGTGGCTGTGCAAAGTAAATGGTGAGCCGATCGAGCCGTGAAACAGTGGAAGAGTTATTACGAGGGTATGGCATCTACCGGCAGCACCCCCTTTCCTAAATGGCAGCTCGCAATCCTACTCGGTGCACCTTTGGCCATCGGTTTAGGTTACCTTTATCTTAGAAACAGATTAGACGATCCCGAGAGGAAAAAGGAGGCTGAACTGAAAGCCAAGACCACGATCTCGTTAGACAACGAGGACACTGCGAAGAGCGCATCGGAGAGCGCGATCGATCGCGCGATGAAGCTAAAGGGGGCCGGAAACCGTGCCTTTCACGCCGGGGAGTACGACAAAGCCATCTCTCTTTACAACGAAGCGATCGAGGCGTGCCCGCCGGAGCGGCCCGTCGACCTCGCCACCTTCTACCAGAACCGCTCCGCGTGCTATGAGAAGCGCGAGATGTGGGACCTAGTGAAGGAAGACTGCACCTTTGCGCTCAAACTGAACGAGAAGTATGTCAAGGCGTTCCTGAGACGCTCGCGCGCTGCCGAAAAGAGCGGCGACCTCGTGCTCGCTCTGGAAGATGTCACCTCAGCCTGCATCCTAGAACGCTTCCAAGTACAGAGCTCCCTCGTGAATGCTGACCGTATCCTCAAGGCTCTGGGCAGGCAGCACGCCCGTGAAGCTCTAGCTAAGCGCAATCCAGTCATGCCATCTAAACATTTTATTAGGACATACTTTTCAGCGTTCTCCGAGGACCCTATTACTAAAATCAGTTTTGATGAGAAAGCTACAGGAGGGTTTGCTAAAGCGAAGAGAGCTCTTGATGCACAAGACTATGAGGTGGTTGCTGATGCCTGCACTGAAGAGTTGAAAGCTAATGGACAGTACAAAAATGAAGCATTACTACTCCGAGCCACATTTTACCTGCTCTTAGGTCGTCATGATGAAGCCCAGGCAGATTTGACTAATGTTATTGAGAGTGATGCATCAGTGAAAGTAAAGGTGAATGCCCTGATCAAGCGGGCTTCACTATTCACTCAGCTGGAGAACACTGAACGCTGCCTGGAGGACTTTGCTAAGGCAGCGCAGCTTGATGCTCAGAACTCTGACGTGTACCACCACCGAGGACAAGTATACTTACTGCTGGAGCGAATGGATGAGGCCACATCCGAGTTTGCAAAGGCTGTCAATCTAAATCCGAATTTCTCAATTGCTTATATTCAAAAATGCTACGCAGACTACAGACATGCTCAGTTGAACAAGAATGTTGCTGCTCTGGGCCAAGTCAGGGCAGACTTTGAGAAAGCACTAGAAAGTTTCCCCAAATGTGCTGAAGCATACATCCTATATGCCCAAGTACTGTCCGATCAGCAAGAGTGGGGCCGAGCCGAGTCTCTGTTTGATGCTGCCTTGAACGTAGACCCGACCAATGCAACACTGTATGTACACAAAGGTCTAGTGCAACTGCAAAAGAGCACAGACTTTGAAAAAGCAGTCAAACTTATCAGCAAGGCCATTGAGATGGACGACAAGTGCGACTTTGCCTATGAGACACTAGGAACAATAGAAGTGCAGAGGTAAGAACACATCATTTACTAACATTAACCTTGCTTATGAGCTGACCTCACTTTAGAGGATTTTTTTAGATCCCTATCTCTTGACAGCAATTGTAAGGCCTGGAAGTCATAGCCTAAAATTATCAAGAGATTGGTTTGATTTACCTGACCTGACAATTGCAGCACAACATTTGATTAAAGTAAAGTGGTTGCTTTTTTTTCGTATTCTTTCTGAGGCCCCAATTCCGTACTGGCGGCATGTCCGAAGGGCGCTAGATGCCGTATTTGCCTTGTCGGTGGCGCCTATTTTGTTTGGAGACTGACTGCCAAATATGGCATTTCGCAAATCTCCAGTACAGAATTGGGCCCCTGATTACATTAGGTTCACATTAATATTGTACTCATTTGTAGTCAAACTGTTTTCCCATTATTCAGAGCCATGTTCAATTCAATGAATCACATAGTTGAATGTTTTAGATGACTGACATGTATCAACCTACATTGATGTCACTACATCTATTGAACTTGGTGTGTAGTTATTCAGTAACGAGAGTGGCTCTGATGGCACACAGCCAGGTGTATATCAGGGCAAGCATCACTCAATCTTATTACAATGAATTTAGTTAATATCATGTAGTACAATCTCCTCTTATCAATTGCAGATTTAACAGAATACTATTTCAGGAAACTAGATATCTAATCTTTATCATCGTGTCAAGCCAGATCAGATGACCTTACTGATAAGTCAGTGCTATCAACTTTTGAAAATTTTGAAGTAAAAATTACGTAATGCATTCTCAATTTCAGGGGCAACTTAAAGAGGTCACTTGAGCTGTTTGAGAAAGCAATCGCTCTGGCTAAGACAGAGCTTGAAATGACTCATCTGTTCTCCCTGAAGGATGCTGCGGCCGCCCAGCTGAAGGTTTCGGAGCGGTGGGGACTCGACTGGACTGTCAGTTAGGTGCGAGTGCGCATCTCCGCCGCGCAATGAGATCCCCACCCGCCATGGCAAACAACGAGGAAAGACATACTGAAAGAGTTTTATATAATTACAAAATCGTTTGAATGGTACCTGTCTAATGAATAGTTTGTTTAGTACATGAGACAACTATACAGGTGTATCAAAGAAGCTCAAAGCCAAATCCACGGTACGTCATCATGCCTGCATTTCCTTGTACCTGAGAATAATGATACAACACCCTACTGATAACACAGGTGTGATGACGTATCGTGGATTTGTCCTTGAGCTTCTCTGCTATACCTGTATGCTTCTGTTTTAGTTTTGTATTTAGGTAGTGTAAAAAAATATTATTAGTGACTCTGAATATGACGTCGAACAAAAACTATTAGCATGCTAATCCACTTATGATTCTGAAAAACTATCCCTATCAAATTCTTAAAACGAAACATTGTTTTGTGTTGCTTTCCAGAGTATTAGAAACATTTTTTTTTATATGTCGAGGACAAAATGATTGTTTAAGAGTCATACATAACTGGAGTGGAGTGTTGGTGCTGTAGCATACAAATTGTTTTTGTTGGACCTTATATAAATACATTAGCTCTTCTACGAACAGTTGCTGTCTCACTCATGTATGTGTTGCATGCACATTTTGTTTGCCAGGCATCAGCTGGCGGTGGTGACCTTGATATTCTCATTGTGATGGATCCGGCCGGCCCATGTCCCTAGCTAGCAGGTGACGCTTGCGTGAATTTGAAAATTAACAAATTATCTTCAAGCTTTCCTAAAAGGTTTATAAATATAATATTACATTCACTCGCATGTAATTTATGCAGGACATAATAATTATCAAAATTGTAAAAAAGTAATAGCTGAATAAATAATTGAGTCAGTGATAATATCGGCTCACCTTAAAGAAGGGTGGCTGATGAATGTCTGGGTTATGTAAATACATATATATTTATTTTCGACATGTATACTTGGATTTATTAGTGAAATTGGTTATTTGGTTTATTGTGCTCTACACTCGTAAAACGTAAAAGGGATTTGTGCTCAATTTGCTATTTATTTATGTTGTCAGCAAGCTTACAGCACATTTGTTTCAAAACCTCCGTATTACTTTGAATGCAAACCGCAGAGAAGACTGAATACAAACTGGGTAAAACAAGCGTTGTGTTTCAAACACTGCCATAGTTATCTTGCGTGACTTTTGCCTCCTGGCCTCCTGTGATTGTTTCTTGCCCTGTAGTGGCCCTTTTGCATTTTCAGTACAAAGAGTAGAATATTGTATGATACAAATATGAGTTTGATAATTAAATTATGACATATGATCATTCCTGTAAGTACAGTACGATTTTTTTACTTTACCCCTCGACACTTTAGTCGCGTTTTAGTCCCTCAAAGTCATCAAGATGTCCTGGAAACTTGAAATTTAGCACAGAAAGTGAAAAATCTGAAAACTGTTAAGTGATTTACGGTTTAAAATAATCGTACTGTACCTTTGTTGTGTATGTTTGTGCTAGGCCAAATATGTTTTAGCTAAATCATAAATTCAGCGTAAACGTTCAGTTTCCTGGAAGGTAAACCTGAAGCATAGTGTTGGCTTAATAGCATACGTTTTCAATGAATGCGCGATACCTTTTTTTTAAGAAGCCCAAATCTATTAATTAAATTTTACATAAAAAAAAATTACGTGCTGTATGTCATAATAGCATAAAACGCCGTAAATAAGCTTAAGTAAAGAGATGTGCAAATGGAAAAGAAAGAAAAAACAAATATCGATGGCCCCCTTTTTCATTTTCTTTTGCACGAATCTGTCTATTTAGCTGGACTCGAGCCTACGACGGGGCGTATGATAGATTAGCAATTTTATTAGCGATTACAATAATCACGTAACCGCCACTGAGCTAGCTAGCACTTGTAGTTGTCAGTCTAAACATAGATGTTGCCAGTAGGTAGAGTATGATCGCGAGGCAGTGCCGGGGCAAGGGATACTTCCAAAATCATTAACTTGTTTTGTCTAATTATTACAATACAAGTTTGTGTTTGTATTTATTGTTATTATATGGTTATAGTATCGCCCGCTGCTACTTTGGTTCTACAGAAGTCGTTACCTCACCGATAGTGAATAGATAAAATGTCATGAAACTGCAAAATACACAATTAAAAAAAAAATCTTTGATTTTTAGCTTTGAACCTGTTACTGTTTTAAATGTTGAGATATATGAGTAAACGTGCTGGACGGTGATAGAAAACATCGTGAGGTAACCTACGGGATCATGACGATACATATCGTGAGGTACTCCATAGCTACGGCGAAGGGCAAGCCCCCTGTCATGCAAACTGAAGTATTGAATAACGGGCTAAAAGTGGGACGCTAGCTGTTTGTAAAGCCGGTATTATTATGTGCAGTGAACGGCTATGCAGGATGACCCTTCTTTTATAATATGGGCCTCTCTGGAACGCTTGGAAGTATAATGTTGAAATTAATATCGATTAATCAAGTCTGTGGTCTTTTGAAGAGGTAAAAAAACATAAAGGTCAACGCAATCAGAAGATGCCGGCATATATATGTGTCGCTTAAATAATAGTCCAACGTTAAGGGAAAGACAGCTCACCTGATTTCCTAAAACAAATTTAAATGTATTAAAAAACAACCATAGGGTTAGCAAGATTTTTTTTCCCGGAATTTTCCTTCCGTCTACCATACATCTTGTTTTTTAATGCTGTCGCTGCAAATGATAACATTTCCAAGATCTTATTTTTGTAAATTAAAGCTAAAAAGTTTACTAATGTAGCCAGATAACAGTTTGCTAATAACTTTTATTAAATGACTTGGAAAAAAATCCTTATTAGAAATATTATTTTTTCCGAATTCAGACGACAGAAATAAAAAAAAAATCTCCTGCAAAAACTATGACATTGAACTGAACCATTATTTAAAAAACTTGTAACCACGGGTCCATCCCTATTATTAAGCCTGAAAATTGTGTCTATTAGCGATTCTGGCTCTTATGTAGACATTTTATTCACTACATACAATACGTAAAAAATTCCGCCCATTTTCAGATTTATAGCAATAACGTTGTAACGACAAAGTCAAGTCATAAGTTTTATACCAATTTAAAAAACTGGTTAGGTGTTCACGTTTTTAAAATAATGGTCCAGTGTCCATGGTCAATGTGCTAATTTTTTTTTTGCAAGAGATTATTTCGAATTTCGTTTATTGAAGGCAGAAAAAATATATTTCCACTCGGGTTTTTTTCCCAAGTCAGTCTGTAAAGGTTAGTAACAAAACTGTTTTCTGCATTAAACTGATTAACCGACTTCAAAAAAGGGGGGGTTCTTATTATTTTTTTTTAATTATTATTTGAAAGAGTTGACCTCTAGTTAAGACCCATTTTTTGAAAATTAGGTGATATTATAATAATAATATCACCCATGTAAACGAATTTGAGCATTTTTGCTTTCCTGTGACTTAATTTCGAAATTTCAATTTGTTTTTCTCTGCAATTCTATGCGGTATTCTATTCTTTTAACAAGGATTGGAAACAGGGTTCGTGCCTCCAACTTGATTTTTTTAGTCTACTTAAAAAAGGATGTGTTTTGTCAGTTCGTTAAGTAATTTTGTAACAACCTTAGTTAATTAGGTAATGTTGTAATTAACTAAGTTTTTAAACAACAATGCAATGCAAATCTAAGAATGGCACTTTTGCCAAATTATGGATTTTCTATCATATGAAACCACGATATGACTATACAATAATACAGTACCGTCGAGCTAGTAATTTCCGCTCTCGGGTAGCTCGGTTATTTAGTGAAGTGGATATGATGCTGACGACCACAGGTGGCCACCACAACTAATCAATACTAGGAAATGCATCGGTTGCGATACGACTAATTTAGTATATGGTTGCACATACTTACATATTGTTCGATTGAAGTCGTGTTTTTAAGTTTTACTTTTTGTTGATAATATTTTAGAAATGTTAGCTTTTGCCACCGCAGCATTAAAAAAACATGATGTACGGTAAACTGAATGGTAAATTCTAAGAAAAAAAATTTGGGTAACCCTATTTTTTTTTTAATTAGTTTTTATACATGTAGTTTTAGGAAAACAGGTGCGCTCCCTTCCCCTTAACGATGGACGATTATTTACGGGACACCTGTACGTCACAATTCTACTGAAATTGATTTTATATTCGCAAGGGGATCAAAACCTACAGGGTACTTAAATTTGACCTATTAAGTATTCTGTGCTTTGACGTAGTCATGAAATTTGGCGTGAAGCAAGGCCATATAGCACAAGTAAAGGTAAAAATCCGTAAACTACATTTCTGTCTGTCTGGCTGGTCCATCTGTCAAGATCCTTTTTCTTGGGGAAATATTAAACTGCACATCAAAAATACTTATTTGCGCAGCAAATATCCCTTATATTTGCTGCGGTAGCTTAGCTGAAGGATGAAGGGGGTGAGCGAAGCGAAGTCCCCATTATCCTTCGTGTTAGGTTCAACATGTAAGAATAACAACAAATATTTAAAACATAAACTTAAGTATCTACTCATAAGATATTTAAAACATTAAAAGCGTTTTTGCTGCGCAAATCAGTATTTTTGATGTGCGAATAAATACCAGCCTGTTTTTGTATCAAGTTGAAATTAATATCAATTAAATAATTAGGTAAGTCTGTGTTCTCTTAAAGTTGTGAAAAAATAAAAAAACTTATAGGTCAGCGCAATCAAAGGATACCGCCCCGTTTATCAATTCGGCTGAATATGCTTGTTACTCGCAAAGGAATCAAAACTATAGGATACTTCCCGTTGACCTAGAATAATGAAATAGGACGAGGCTAGATATTACAGCACAGGAAAATTAAAAAGTGTGAAAACCGTAAATTTGTGGCACCATGTAAAAAAACTGTCAAGTGCCAACTCGCACTTGAACGTGTTTTTTATTGTGCCCTATGGTGAATAGACCAGTTGAAAACTGATTTATTAGTTTACGCCAGTAAAAGTTCTGTTTTAGGAGTATTCCAATTTAATCAAATCATGTAGGTATACTTCATACACTTTTAAATTGCAACTCGGGACATCCTATCCGTTAAGGTCCCGACCACTTCCCGATTCGACAGCTTTTTACTTACATTTAACCTTGTAACTCGTCTTGGGCAGGCCCCGTAGAGGTAAAAGTAGAGACGGAAGGTTGGATAAGTAAAATGGGTGTTCGCACTCGACTTACAGATAAAGCTGACCGTATGGGAAGTAGTTCAATTGGCACAAAAATTAAAAGATGACGAAATGGGAACTTATCGAATTGGCGCAAAAATGAAAAGCTGACGAAATGGGAAGTGGTCGAAATGGACCTAAAGGATCTTATCACCTATCAAGGCTGATGAAGACATAGCAAATTCGAGGCAGGTCAGCGCTGAACTGCTGACCCAATACTGACTACATTTTATCAGTGTCAGAATCGGGTCAGCACTGACTTGTTACGAGTCGCCTACGCCTACGAGTTGCCCTGACTAAATCAGCCTTCAGACAGTTAACAGTCAGATTGAAACAGGTAGGCTCTGTTAAATGACATTACAATGCGTTCTTTACTTTTTGCTACTATTTCATAGTTGGAGCTCAACCGAAGCGATTCTTTGTTATAATGGAACATTCTGCTGCTCGAAGCAAGGCGATGACCCCTTTCAAAGAAGAGGAATATTTGGATCCAGTCAAAGAGCCATGGCACGACTTCGGTGCTCATTGACCATCGATTGTGGAGGTATGTCCGTCCATCACACAGAACGTAATACAGCATATTATAGAAATGCGTAGTCAAAATCTATGTTAAAGATGCTATGGTAGGCAGAGCCTAACGACCTCCGTTTGGTACGCCATCGGTATCCCCCATACTTTAACATCAAATCAATTCGTTTATTATAACAACATAGTAAGAATCACAGACCAGAGGAGGAATCAATATAAAGCCATAGCATTTATAATTCAGTACTTTATGTTATTTATTAATATATGATAGATAGCACTATAAAACTTCAACTGGTGCCTGTTCGAAGTCGATCGCAACTAGGGTTACCATATCTCCGGAATTGTCCTGAGATCTCCGGACATATAGACCATTCTCCGGAACTCCGGAATTGTCGTAAGATCTCCGGAATTCAGGAATTTTCAATAAAACCGAGCAAATCGTCAATATCGTTCGTGTAAACTCTCCAGTAACTAAGAGATCAAACAGCCTAACTAAAATCTCAAATAACATATTTTTTTTTACATTTTACTTTTTTAATTGTGACTTTTCATTTTAAATATAGGTTGTAGAGTACGATTACGTTTTAATTGAAATTACGACTAAATCTCAGGAATTTCCCATACAAATCAGGCCTAATCTCCGGAATTTTCATTTTTCCATATGGTAACCCTAATCGCAACAGCAAACGACGTGTCGCATGCGTGTGTGAGCGAGACAGTGAGCGTAGTTACCTAGCGAGTGAGCGTGACAGAGCGGTAGGTACATACTACGCTCGCTGTCTCGTTTGATCGCGCCGTACCTAAGCTCGGTGTCCCGCTCACACACATATGCGACACTTCGGCTTCGAACTCATGCGGCGCGTGATGTGGGCGCAGGTTTGCTTGCATCCTCGTTTTATACTCCAAAGAGTTCGAATGCTTGTTCTTAGCATGATTCTTGTAAACTATGATTCTGTCACATCACCAATCAATCAACCAACAAAAACTTACCACATAAACAAACAGTTTATTTACAAGAGAAACGATGTTAAATGCCTATCTCGTGGCTGGTGGTCAGCTGTTGTGTTAGCGCGGCGTCCGCTGTGCTTTGCTTCAACTGCTCTGCGACCCAGCTGTCGCCGACAGGCTGCGCCGGAGCGTTCGCCGAGCCAGCGCAGGCCTTCAATAGCAGCAGGGAGTTGTTGGTCAATTGTAGTGGAGGTAGGCTCGTATCTGGCTGAGATGATGATAAGAGATACCTATAGTAACATGGGGTGAGTAGATAGAGCAGAGATCCAGGGGTAACAAGGGATGCTTCTTATTATATTTCCTTTACGAGCCAACCCTATTCATCCCGTAATCTCTACATCTCTCTTTTCTCTCCATACTCCTTTAACGGTTCAGGGATTTTACATTTTCTTAGCCGTTAACCGATAGTGACGTGGTTCTCGGTTCATCTCTTGGGTGAGTGACTTGCCCCTATACTAAACCTATAACGGCTTCCGCAGGAAATATTGTTAAACCGAAGTAAATCATCTTTGAAAAAGATGTCACACGTGGATATGCTATAAATCTGCCACTCCTACTGAGAAAAGAAGCACATAAACATGACAGCCATAAAGCCAGAATATTGTTGCAGAGGAAGCGATGTGCTTCGTGCGTTCCTGGAAGACGCGAGCTACACACTCATGGATCGTACAGCGAGGGTGCTATGACTCGACGGAGGGGCGCGCTCTGCCGAACGACTTCACCACGCCCGCTACCACTATGACTTGTAAGAACACAAGGTTAGTAACATACACTCTACACTACATTATAGACTTACTGCAGAAACACATAATGATCCCACAGAAACGTTCAGCAAAATACAAAATACTTCAGGATAATTCTTGAAAGGGATAGCAATCGCACGTATTGTTGCGGACCGTGCACTGCATAAAGATGTAATAGGTACCCGGAAACCGAACTCCAACCATACCTCACATAATCTGGGTGATAGAATTACGACATTTCACGGCGTGATTGAATGCGGGTGTTTCGTGCCGAAACAGTTTAAGACAGTTTAAACTCCTGTTTCCTTAACGTACCTACTATCAAAAGAAGCTCGTTAATATTATGTAACTTCATGGCCTGTTACAGTAACTGTTACGTTTGCTGCATACCTTAAAGATTTCCTAACACATGATACAAACCGAGATGGTTTTACTGCAAATCTGACGACGTGTGTGGCTTATCAATGCCAATATATCTAACAGGGCCCTTATGAAAACGTCGTGAGAACGCCATCAGAACATCCCTATATTAGGCACAGATCACTTTTCTAGTTGATATTTGATAGAGGTTCCCATTTCAGACTCCCAGACGCTGAATACAGAGTATGCCTCTGCCAGGCCGACTGGTGCAATACTTCCCAGAATTTATGTCTTCGGAGTGCCCATTTAATTCTGGCAGCTATAGTTCTTGTGTTAGTATAGTTTTCTATTTATTATATATAATTTAGTCACATTTGCATTGTTTCCTATTTATTTCTAGCGCGCATAATTGCATCCAAGAATTTAACTCTCAATTAGTCGCACTTTTAAAATCACGATTTACTTAAACATTTTTTATATAGTTTTTCGTTTCATTGGAAATCTGAGAGTTGGTACATATGATTTCATATTTTCTTAGAGTTAGTGCAGGCATATGTATAGGTAATAGGTTGTTCCTGAGAGAGTTATACCACCATATGTCACGGAGTCATAAAGTCTCATACAAGGATGTGACAGTACTAACCAACTAATCGATCAGAGATATGACTGTTGTCTCCAGCTTTCACTTTAATCCGAGCCGTGTCTTTTCTACGAAAAGGATCAGAAAAAGGTGTGTGTGTTAGTGGGCCGCGTCCGTACTGGCTAGTGTGGTCCCAACATGGATCGCGCGCGCATAGTTTTCCTAGGCAAGAGTTTTTGTTCGCATACGTCATGTGATTGGAAACGGAGGAAAATTTCCGCAACCTCTAATAGGGTCACACTTCTCAATACAATATAAAAACGTGAACTGGCTAGTGTGGTCCCAACATGGATCGCGCGCGCATAGTTTTCCTAGGCAAGAGTTTTTGTTCGCATACGTCATGTGATTGGAAACGGAGGAAAATTTCCGCAACCTCTAATAGGGTCACACTTCTCAATACAATATAAAAACGTGATTGTTGTGTCGTGTGTGGTGTGTTACTCTGCCCCTCATTATTAAATGACGATTCATACGCCGTTTAGATGGGTAGTTATTGTCAAGTAGGATAACGATCAGTTGTATTAACCAGTCAAAAATGGCCCGCAATTTTGAACCTTATCGCTTGGTAATAAAGTTGTTTATTAATTAAATCATAAATAAATCTTAACTGAGCATAGTTTTACTCTATGACTGAATACATTTTTTGCCTAAAACTTCACGTAAAGTTCACTCTTTGACTTCAAACTTTGTTGAGTGCCACAATGAGCATCACACAGTCACACACAACACCTTTGCTTTGATTTCGCTGACACCGCGAATATTCCGCCATTATCTAATTTATAAGTCGGTTTCTGTTCACCTGTCCTCTTCATCATCATCATCATCGTCGATGATGTCAGCTGTCTCGCTCGTCACCGCCTGTGCTATCAGCCCGGTTATACCTGTCTCATTCTTTCTTCCCTTCAGGAAATTATACACAAACTCTTCCACCTGGTCTTCGTCGAAGGGTAATAGATCAGTTAGACTTATTTGTCTCTTGGGTCGGTTTACTTTAGTATTTCGCGAAGGGTAATCGTTCTCGTCGCTCTCGACGATGCCTTTTCTGTAAATCTCCAGCGGCACGTCACTTCCGTCACTGACGTCATATTTGATTCCAATGTTGGCTTCCTGGATCTCGATGGACCCGACACCTTCGTCCAACAACGACTTGAGACTCCTGGCGCTATTCGCTCTGTATCTCTCGGACTTTTCGACTTTTTTCATATTTTTCTCTTTCAGTGGATGTAGATGTCTGACTTCGTTGCTTTCATTCGGCTTCGGGATTTCGTTGACAATAGATTCTTTTTCATCTGAATGTTTGGGCTTCGAACTATAGGTTTTTACTTTAGAATGTCCTTGTATGATTAAGTAGGTGGGGATCGCGGGCGCCTCGCTCGTCGTACTTTCGTACGCCTCTACCATCGACGCCACTGTCGGTATTGCGGTCGTGAACCGCATATGAATGTACGGATCGAGAGTGCTGCTCTGCTTTACATTTGGATTGTTTAAAATGTGCGGGTTGACGTGGAACGGTCTCTTGTGGATTATTAGCGAACTTTCTGTCGCCTTACTTGGTGGCGGCGGTTGCATGGTTTGCATTGATTCCCATTCAATATCATCGTCTTTCTGTTGTTCCTTGTATACATGTATGTTCTCTGAAGCATGGGCATACAAGTGATCCTCTGGTCTCTCAGCTCCGTTAGCAAGTGGCATGCTCATCATTGGACTCAGCATGCCGAAGAAGTTTATTTTCGGTCTGGATGTAGGCGGTGAAGATGGCGTGGGACGGAACGAGAACTTGGTGGTAGTTGTTTCGTCTTGGTAACGAGTCGTTTCTGTTTCAAATACCTCTGTAGTTGATTCAGAAGACGCCTCGGTCTCTGTATATGCGTCTGGAGTAGTGAGAGCTGTAGTCGCTGGGGGGAGGGCGGTCGGATTGAAACTCGGCAGAAGTAGAGGATTCGGAGTCATCTTCGGCGGTGGTGGAGGCGGCGCCTCCGACAACATAGGACGGTAGAACGAGAATGGGTGCTTAGATATCTCAAAATGATCATTGAATATGAAGTTGTGCGTGTCGTTGACAGAATCTTCGTCAATAGGAGTAGTGGGTCCCCATCCAGCGTAATCACTGCTGACGGCCGTATTCGGTTTGCCATTGCTTTCAGCCCAATTCTGACTCGTCGTGGAAGATTGATAAATCAAGTTCGCTTCCTGAAGATCGTACAACGACGTGTGTCCTTTGTTGGTGTGTTCGCTGGTGGCTGCCACGAGAGGTTTCTCTGTGCTGCGGACGTGTGTTGGCGTGGTGGGCGTCTCCTCGTGCAGAATGAACAGCGGTAGCTTGTGTCCGGGCGCCGGCAGTGGCGGCGGCACTAGGATCGTCATCGGGTAGTGTTTGCTCAGCTTGTAGACGAACTCCTCGTAGTTGGGTGGGGAGGGGCGATGCGGTCTCCTGGGCGGCTGGCGCGGGGCCACACTCGGCTTGCGCGAGGAGACTCCCAGCATCAGGACCTCGGATTTCCTCTCTGGGCGGTGTTCCCTCTCGGGGCGAGGCTCGTCGGCCCAATAGTGAACGCGCTCTAGCACGGGGGGCTCGTAGTCATACGTGGGGTCGTTCCGGAGCGGGTCTCCTCGACCTGTCAGTGGCTTCCACTGCTCGAAGTCCATCCGAGGGGAGAATATCGACGGTAGCCCCTCCTGAGCACGGCTTCCAGCAGGATCTGAAATATTGATAGTTGTAAGATAAAACTAAAAAAAATGTAGCCTCAGAAGTAACGGACTTCTGCAAACATCCATCTTGTTCTTTCACTTCAATCTTAATAAAATCTTAATGATCTAGTCAAAGTTCCCAGTAATATGATTTTATGCTTGTTATTCAAACAAATGGTTATCGTCGTAAGGTTCAAGACCCTCATTATTACTAACATAAAACTAACATAGAACGGCCTGTGTGAAAGCAAAGCGAAAAAAGCAGTGTTCTTACGTGAGACATTAGCGATGTGTCTGTGAGCTGCTGACTCGTACGACCCCAGCGGTGGCGCTGCCGACGTCACCAGGACGCATAGGAGCACTAGGAACGCGTACCAACTCTGCAAAGGAGAAAAATAATGTCCATTTATTTACATATGCTATCTGAGAAGCAGAGGCTACGCTATCCTTCCGCCGCGAAATAATCACATCTCAGTCAAAAATCTTCTATTGTAACTTTCAGCCCAATTCTGTTCGCAATTAGAGGCGCATATTATTGGTAAGGCTTTTGAATGCGACTTAACGATGTAAACGAAGTCGGGCGGGAAAGCATATAGACTGCTTTTTATCCAAGTCTGCTTGGATAAATATCTAGTTTTTTCAAATTTAAATGGCAACTATGCGCATTATTCTGGGAATAAGTTTAATCAAAATGCCTTCAGCACTTTTTTGCGACACAGCGACAAACATCCATTAACAGTAACTTTCGCGTTTATAATATTAGTTGGACGCATGCGTAGTGTGCGCCGCTCGGTGTAGAGTTGTCAGAAGTTTTTGCAAGCTCAAGCGCAGGCCCGCTCGTTAAAATGCCGGCGGCGGCGGCGGCGGCGCAAAACAAAGACGAGCTAATTTAACAATCCATCCCCCGTACCAAATGCCTGGCCTCAATAGCTGCTTTTGGAGAAAATATATCGAACTTAACGAGCTTTCTTCGAGCTGTCAGGACGCCGCACTTAACACTCGATTGCGAGTTATTTTTCGTTACTTTAAATGTATAAAATTAATATCAATGTGCCTCAGTACCTCTTGTGAACACACATTATTATAAAATAAATTAAGCATCTTGTAATTTTTTTAACGATTTTTAAATTGCAACCATCAGCATAATCCACCGAATAACTTTTTACGGGGTATAGGACAGAGAGACACCATCTCTTGTAGATTACTTTCTGGATTTTGTACCATGGTGTTGTAAAAACGACTACGTTTCTACTGCATTGCACTTCTTGGACATTAGATCCTTTCCAGCAATATATTTATTAAATACATATGAATGATAGGAATAGACACGGATAACACTGAACACTAGGTACACCAGGCTTCAAAACAGTGAAAGTTGTGCGTGCTACGAATCAAAACACAGTCATTTCTTGGCAGGAATCCCAGTTGCTTGATTTGCATCTAATTTATCCTTTAGTCTTCGTCCTTTCACTTTTTCTTGCCAGCATTTAAATGGCGATAGAAAGAGATGGTAATAGGAAAACTCGCACGCATAAATAGATACAGAACCGCTTTATTAAAATAGATTTTTCTGAGAAATATAACCACCATATAGATACCCTTGCATTGTCATGGTATTATAAAAAGGCCGTATAAAAAACGAAACCACCTCATACGGATATTTACATATTTTTAGCAAACGTCATTTTTTGCCTCTTCTCTACATTGGATTGGACTACTGTGGGAGAAGTAAGGCGTAGAAACACCCACAGAATGATTTGTAGATCTCTTTTAAAATTTGCTTGTGCTTAACTAACATAAGATTACAATATTAATTATTATAATTAATAAGCAGGAATAAATTATTACAAAATTATTAACAGCAAGGACTGTGTTGAGCTAGATTAACCATGGGGGATGCATTTAAGTAGGTAATCTTGAACATTGTAATATCCCTTTTTCGACAAAGTCGTTTTAACAAGAATTTTAAATTGCTCAAATGACAATTTCAAAATCTCTAGAGGAATGAGAGAATGCACTGACCCTTGAAATAATTGCTAACCTTCGCGAGTCTAAACCGGGGAGCAACTAGTCTGTGAGTATTTCTTAGGTTAACATTACAGATATTGCTAAGTTTGGAAAATGTGGTAGGGTTCTTGCGTACATACATTATATTTTCGAAAATTAATTGACTAGCCACAGTTAGTATGTCAATTTCTTTAAAAGTTATCTTAAGGAGTCTGCTCGTGTTAAATTATAAATTTCTCGAATAGCTGTTGTCTGTAAAATAAAAATAGTTTGAATATTCGCTGCTTTGCCCCACAACAAGATACCTTAGGACATGACACTATGAAAGTAAGTAAAATATACTAGATTAGATGGAGCCACATCGGTTTTTTGTCTGATGTTCCTAACAGAGTAAGCGGCAGAACGTAATTTACCAGCTAATTTGTCTATGTGGGGTCCCTACTGCAATTTGCTATCAATGGTTAAAAAAAACTTCGTATCATTTACAAATTCTAACGTGTTGCTGTCTAACACTAAACTGGTCTCAACTTGCCTGACATTTGGAAGTTGGAATTTGATACACTTGGTTTTACCAGCGTTTAACAATAAATTACTAACCGTGAACCAATTCAAGGTTAAAGACAATACTCCATTAATATCATCAAAATATTCTTTTTGTCTTTCAATTTTGAAGACCAGTGAAGTATCATCAGCAAACAACACCATGTCAGCCAATCCAATGCCATGAAAGGCAGACCGTTAATATATACCAGGAATAAGAAAGGGCCTAATATGGAACCTTGTGGAACGCCAATTTTTACACCGGATTTAACGCCGTTGACTTCTGCCTTTTGAATTTACACCCACCCTGCATATCCATCCAAAAATCTAGTGGCTCTGTGAGCTGTAGACCCCGCGAGTCTGTCTTTGGTGACAAAGGAAATTTACGTTTTTTTTCATTATTTTCCACCCCCTGACCCCCCCGACCCCTTGAAGTTTATCATATGAAAAAGTTGTTGGGACAAAAAAGTTATGTCTCAGTATTTGACATTTTTGAACATTAAAAAAATGGCTGCAATATGTTTTTTCCATACATTTTGAAACCCAGAAATTAAAACTGAATCGAAAAAAATACATATAATTATCGAACCTGCTCACAAAAGTGCACGAGAATCGGTTGAGAAATGCGACCTGTAGCAGCCGGAGATCCGGGCAGACATAAGTAGTTTAGCAATAAAGCATTTTTGCCCAAGTTGAACAAAGACGCTTTCTTCGCGCTTCGCGTTCGCTCGGTCGAATAGATAAGGAGGGAGGAATAACGATGAACACAGGCGGCTGGTCGAGTCTTTACGATGTCTATATTTCAGATTTCCAGCACTTTTGTGGTCTCGTCCAGTGAGCTTTGTGAGCTTTAGTAGTGACTTATAACATACAAAGTTATGAATGCAGTTGGTTACTTACATGGAGTATGAAAGTAGCCACACCAATAGCTTTGTAAACTACGTTTTTTGATTGCAAAATGTCACTCTCACGGTCTCCACAAACCCAACGACACCTCATTTGTTAAAATTCATGAAGCCGTCTGGGAATATATATATTTTTTAACATATTAAGTCCCCACATCTCAGCCATGTTGAAAAAAAAATACAAAAACTGCATCGACAAAAAACCATATAGTACTTAATTATCGAACCTGCTCACAAAATTTCACGAGAATCGTTTGAAATGCGACCTGTAGTGCAGAACAGCCGCAGACCGGACTATTCCGGACAGACATACAAAAACAATTTTGGCCAAGCTGAAACGGAGACGCATCGCACTCGGTCGGTTAAGGTGATACGAAAAAATATATAATAAAAGGAATATGAATGTAAACGAAAGTGACAGCGTTAATTTCTTCCATTTAAGAAAGAAAAGATAGCGCACACAATGCGCTCGACTCAAACTAAAATAACGTAGCGCCAAACCACCTAAAAATTGTTTTAAAATAAACTGCTATTTTTCCAAAAAAAATAATTCAAGGAGAGTTACGAATACATAATATCCACATTTTGAATGCAATTCCGCAATGAAATTAGTTAGGATTTCAGAATTACAGGAAAAAATAAAACAATTAAGAGGTCTTATCGTAATTAAATTATATCGAGAAAATTTCATCCAATCGCGTTTTCCTTCGGTGAGAATCTTGATCAAGTACTAAATAAACGTCAATCTAAAAATCAACACTGTAGATAACTTTATATTGGAGTAAATTAATTAATTTACTCCAACCCTTCTGGACGTTGTGCAGTGCTTATTTCGTACGTCATATCATAACCACTAGGATATTACTGTCCTAAGGTAAGTCGATCTGATCGTGACTGTACTTACTGGTAATTTGCTGGAATAATGGTAAAATAAAGTGCTGCTTAGATGTCACACTGGCGCCACAGATTAATAAATAGTTAGGAAATGGCGCGGCAATTAACAAGCGAAAGGCGGTATCTAAGCATGACTTAGATGTCATACCTGCGCCACAGATTAATAAATAGTTAGGAACTGGCGCGTCAATTAACAAGCGAGAGGCGGTATATAAGCATGACTTAGATGTCATACCTGCGCCACAGATTAATAATTAGTTAGGAACTGGCGCGTCAATTAACAAGCGAGAGGCGGTATATAAGCATGACTTAGATGTCATACCTGCGCCACAGATTAATAATTAGTTAGGAACTGGCGCGTCAATTAACAAGCGAGAGGCGGTATATAAGCATGACTTAGATGTCATACCTGCGCCACAGATTAATAATTAGTTAGGAACTGGCGCGTCAATTAACAAGCGAGAGGCGGTATATAAGCATGACTTAGATGTCATACCGCCGCCACAGATTAATAAATAGTTAGGAACTGGCCCGTCAATTACCGTGCAAGAGGCGGTATATAAGCATGACTTAGATGTCATACCTGCGCCACAGATTAATAATTAGTTAGGAACTGGCGCGTCAATTAACAAGCGAGAGGCGGTATATAAGCATGACTTAGATGTCATACCTGCGCCACAGATTAATAATTAGTTAGGAACTGGCGCGTCAATTAACAAGCGAGAGGCGGTATATAAGCATGACTTAGATGTCATACCTGCGCCACAGATTAATAAATAGTTAGGAACTGGCGCGTCAATTAACAAGCGAGAGGCGGTATATAAGCATGACTTAGATGTCATACCTGCGCCACAGATTAATAAATAGTTAGGAACTGGCGCGTCAATTAACAAGCGAGAGGCGGTATATAAGCATGACTTAGATGTCATACCTGCGCCACAGATTAATAAATAGTTAGGAACTGGCGCGAACTGGCGCGTCAATTAACAAGCGAGAGGCGGTATATAAGCATGACTTAGATGTCATACCTGCGCCACAGATTAATAATTAGTTAGGAACTGGCGCGTCAATTAACAAGCGAGAGGCGGTATATAAGCATGACTTAGATGTCATACCTGCGCCACAGATTAATAAATAGTTAGGAACTGGCCCGTCAATTACCGTGCAAGAGGCGGTAAGCATGACTTTGATGTCACACTGGCGCCACGTGGGCGCCACAGATGAATAAAGAGTTAGGAACTGGCGCGTCCCTTCCCGAGCCAGAGGTGGTAACTTTCAGTGTCCTACGATCTTTGGGTACCTAGTCGGCTGTGCATGTGCTATGCGGCTTTTGACATGTTCAGAGGTTTCACTATAAAATGTAACATGTCTCGATGATTTACGTAGGCAGTGCGCGTGCGCAGTTACGCGCCTGGAGCCGGAGTCTAGGGCGAGCACGTTCGACAAACATTTGTCCGGACGCGGCTTTCCATTTCTAATTTTATTGCCAATTGTGCTTGTCGCCTGTTGCTTACCAGAATGAAAATATAAATAAGTATGTGTCGGGGTTGACCCTGCAGCGTTCTACTCTACGGAGTGTAATTAAAAGATCTAACCTTGTCTTATAATCCAATCAGTGGGGACAAAAAAAGGACAGTAGCGCTACAGTAGGTGGAGTATAAAATGTTTTGATTTGTATTGCTTAGGTATGTGCTACTCATGAAAAATTACCGTTTTAGACCTATATAGAGGGGCTAGAGGACAGCGTTAGCCGCCATCTTGAATTGAAGGGGCCAAAATTCGTATTTCTTACATATTGCTTCAACAGCTCATTTTACGATAAAACGTCTTTGAATAAAACAAATTAGAGAAAAATCGTATAATTCTAATCTGAACCACTTTATGTGAAATCAATAGTTTAGCTTACGAGCGCTGCAATGTTTACTCCAAGTGACTCCAACATGTGTTTACCAACTCTTGTTTATTTCATTGATCGATGGACTTTTTATTGTGAAGTGAACCGGAAAGGAGATATCGTCAAAAAACTGTTTTTAGGCGCCATTTCTCTATTATGGCGGCTAACGCTGTCACCCCTTGAGGTCTAAAACTTACATTTTGCATGACTAGTCTATACGCAATACAAATTAAAATATTTCATAAACCAGCTTTTTTAGGGCAAAAATACCTGCATACTGAGCTATTGGGGACGATAATATCCATATTTCTATAGTGCATTACTGCCGTGGCGGGGAAAGTCGACAATTGCAGGAGTTTGAAGATAAAGATAAAGATAAAGATAAAGAATCATTTATTCAGGAACATAGGTAATATGTAGATCTAATCAATGACATTGAGCGATGGGTCTCTATGCTCTGCCATGGGAGGGCATATGAATATTATTTACATTATAAGTATTAATTACATTATAAACATTAAAAATTAGCGTAGAATTACTAATTACCTACATATATGACTATATTAGGCATCTGGCATATAATACATTGTCGCCATCTTTATAAAACATCACTGAGGTATTCATCGACACTGTAATAAACCTTGTTTGTTAGAAGACCCTTTATTTTCTTTTTAAATGTGTGTATATTTTGTATTTCTTTTACAGACTGTGGGAGTTTGTTATATATTCTAATAGCCATGACAAATATACTTTTATTAAAATAGGCTGACTTGTGGCACTCCATTTTGAGCATCATATGGTGACGCCTGCTTTTGACATTTTGAAAAAGATGCATATTACTTTTGACAAAAACCAAGGTTTCGTATATGTAAATAGACGGCATCGTAAGAATGTTGAGACTTTTGAAGTAGGGTTTACAACTGTCAGTTTGGACCAGCTTGCACATAGCCCTCAAACATTTCTTCTGCGCTTTAAAAATAGTCTCTCTACCCGTCGCATTTCCCCAGAAGATTATACCGTAGCGCACGGAAGACTCTACAAAACCATGATACGAGACAAGTACAGCATCAGTGTTCACAATTTTTGTAAGCATGTGTAACGCATACGCATATTGATTTAGCTTCTTTTGCAAGTGTTCGATGTGTGTCTTCCACGACATGTTGGAATCAATATGGAGACCTAAGAATTTTGTTGTCTCTGTACATTCAATTTGCTCATTCAAGTATTTAATATTCAATGCGTATTGCTGTCCGTGCCCTAGCCTATATTTCATTAGTTTAGTTTTTCCCAGATTAATTAAAAGATTGTTTTTTGTTAGCCATTCAATTATATGTGTTAAATTATTATTAATGTCATTTTCATATATGTCTAAGTTAATTAAATTATTACCGATAAATGTCACTGTGCTGTCGTCAGCAAATAAAACTATTGGATGATTTATAGCTTTTGGGATGTCATTTATATATAAAATAAACAGTAAAGGTCCTAATACGGATCCCTGTGGAACACCATACTTAATTTCCTTTATGTCAGAAGAATACACTTGATCTGTTTTTGTCTTAGGGCAGATTTTGTTTATTTGTGTCAATTGTGACCGGTTACTCAAGTATGATTCTAGTAGACTAAGAACATTCCCTCTTATTCCGTAACTATTTAATTTTTGAGCTAAGATTTTGTGATCGACATAGTCAAATGCTTTTGACTTTGAAGTCCGAGCCGCAGGCGAGGATTTCAATAATACGAGACAAATGATGGCGCTTTTCTCAAAAAAAAAAAACTAAACCTTTTCAATACTGACATGAAATTCTCGTAAGCTTTTGTTTACCTTTCCCTGGACTTCTTTGGTAACAGATTTCCCATGGCCAATTTGGCTTCCGCCCTTAAAGGCGGAGTACATTCAATTTCCATTTCACTCTCATTAGGACTCATTATAAAAACTCGAACTGTGTTGAAAAGCTAGCGGGTTGCTTGGCTGAACGCAAATTTTCCCAAGTCTTACCGAATTAATATGAAACTGTCAGATTATTTAAAAAGAACACGCAGCGGGAAATAATGGGTTTTGATAGGATGATACTCGGAGGAGTAAAATAAGTAAGTAAGTTTTTAATTTTGGGCGCCAAAAATTAGGCTCTTCGCGAGTTCGTTTTTCAAACAAAATACGAACAATTTCCGAGCATGTTTGAGAAAAACGATATAACGTGCAGCGTAGGTCTAGGTTCTGGCAGAACCGTTCTGCCTAACAAACAGCGAGAGGGTCCGGGCTCGAATGCCAGCTGGAGAGAGAGGAGAAGGTGTAGCGAGGAAGGCGGCTATATACAAGAGGTCCGGTCTGTGGATATTTGATCCTTAAGGCGCTACCTCGTCCGTGCAAAGGTCCCCGTTACTCCAGGCGGAAAGACCTGCAGTGTGAGAGGGACGGAATTGGGAAAAAATGAAAAAACGTAGCGCTAACTATTAACGCAGAAAAATTGTTTAGAAATAATTATTAGCTTAGATATTTAGTAAAAAGTGTTTAAAGAGGTTTTGCGAATACATAATATCTACATTTTGAACGCAATTCCACAATGAAATTAGTTAGGATTTCAGAATTACAGGGAAAAATAAAAGAATTTAGAGGTAACTAAATTATATCGAGAAAATTTCATCCAATCGCGTTTCCCTTAAGTGAAAATCTTAATCAAATACTCAATTCAATAAACGTTAACCAAAAATCAAATGTGTAGATGACTTCATGGTGGAGTAAATGGATTCGAAAAAAGCCCCATTTTTTTCGAATCACCTTAAGACACTGCAGTCTAACAGCAGATTTGGCCGCGGCACCAGCAGAAGCCGCAGTCGACGCAACATCCACACAGTCGAGTCCCACAAAAGAGAACGCCCTCTCTCCCAAGGAACTAAGGTCAGACCGTCAGGGCGCTTCCCATCCGAATGGCTCAATCCTGGCGTATCCAGCACACTCGGAATGTTAGCCGAAACTAACGCCCTACGGACAATGACATTTATTGCGTGGTGCCGCGAAAACTTGCCAGCGCTCCTAACACAATGTAGTCCATGGCGACCCAACTCGCCCACCCATGCTCCACAAACACATCAATGCGGCTGGCAGATAGTGCAACCCAAACGCAAGGGGACTGCCACACGTTAAAGAGTCATCATAAGAGTGTTCATTCATTTACAGTAAGTGAATTAAATTCTATTCCAGTTTTTTTCTTTCAATATTGATATTTTTTGTGGAAATAACTTTTTTGGCTTTATTGCTTAACACGCTCAGCGCCAGTGTATCTTTAATGATACACCATAGGGTGCTTTGTCATAGGCCAGTGTATCCTTAATGATACAGCACACTGCCCGACTTTGGAGGCCGGTGTATCCCTCAATATACACCGTTTCATACATTTTAGTAGCGCGTTCAAAAGCGATGGCCCTGGAGAATGTGCCTGTGTTTTTGGGGTGTAAATATCTTAAAAAATAAAGAAAATATGGGGTTTTTCTTAAAAAATATACTACAAAATTATAGGTATACACTGGCCTGTGACAAAGCACCCTATGGTGTATCATTAAAATACTGGCGCTGAGCGTGTTAAGGAAAACCATTTTCAAAGATATAATTTATTATTGAAATGAAATGAAGTTTCTTTGCAAGAAAACAGTAGATTATATGAACTTATCATACATGCATTGTTTATAGTTATTAGATTATTAGATTTAAATTGGTAAAATAGAGCAATATTAATATAATTAATTTGTTAGTGAAGTGATAAATGAGTACGGCCGCGAAAAATTTTACAATAACTTTCGTGAACTGGTTACACACTGTTACATACGTGAATGAGAGTAACGCACGTGAACTTTATAAAACCAATGTAATGTACAATGTAAGAGAAATACCTGATAATTTTTGTTTTTGAAAGTGAAACTTTATTATGGGAGGGCTTTGAAATTTTTGTTGTTTTTTGATCAAATTAAATTTTAAACTTAATAAAACAAAATGTAATCACAAGGAAGTCTTTATTTTGGAATACGTGCCTACGTAAATGTTTTGTTTCAAAATTTCAGCTCAATCAGTTGAAGATAAGTTTTTTTTTGTCTCTCGCTCGGGTTTTTTTTTTTGTGCATCAAAATGGTGTTGCAAAATTCCATCCGAACAAACATACATACATATGTATGTATGTATGTATGTATGTATGTTGTCTGTACAAGTGAAGTTAAATAAAAGCTTTAAAACTTTTTTTAAACTTGTGAAGCCTTTTTATTTCGATTCTACAGTGTAAACTACTGTTAACAACCGATCATGAATGTTACGTTACACATATAGTTACACACTGTATCATTCGTGAATCAAAATCTCTGTGGACACAACCTAAAAAATATTTATTCACATGTCTTTAGAAGTAGTATAACTATAAGTATAACTTAATCTAAAAGTAAAACTTTAGAAAAACCCGACTTCAATACTTACGACTATTTGATACAAAACATACCCTTGATGTCTTCATTAATAAATAACAATAATAATAATAATAATACCTTGGACACAATTTACACACATTGATCTAGCTCCAAACTAGGATTCCCTGTATCTTGGGTACTAGACAACGATACACATACTTACATATATAAATATTATACTTAGATAGATAAACAACCATGACAAACATCCGTTCTCATCCAACAAATATTTGCCCCCACCGGGACTCGAACTCTTGGCTTCGTAGGCAGGGTCACTGCCGACTCGGCCAATGAGTTCGAAATGAGTTCCTTAATTCTCCATGATCCCATCATCAAATCCTGACCGACGTTGATAATTGTTGAGAAGCTCTCCTGGTACCTACGTCACCATCACTTGCATTTCACCATTATGCATTATTACGGGCATACATTACTGACCAACAACCCTGTCCTGTAGGCTACCTTCTATTGAGCAGTTCCGGTGGCTCGCTGTGGGCTTTATCCTAAGTTCCACTTCACAAAAAGATGCTTCTCGAGAGTATAGAGAGCAAAGTTACAAAAATCGCTACAGATCTGTCTATAATATTTGAAGAGTTGTCTCGATTTCTGCACGATCCCATCGTCAGACCCTGACCTGATGAAAATGGAACCAATCGGAAGGCAAACCCGTTTAAACAAAAAAAAATAATCCAAATCGGTCCATACGAAAGCATTTTTGCCCAAGATGATAAGAAGACGCTTTGCTCGCTCGGTCAAAAGATTTTACCGACAAAGCAGGTTCTACTTACACTATACATCCCAGTAAAAGTCGCCTTCGCCAGGGTGCAGCCACTTGACCTCATTATTTAACAAGTGGAATCTTCATAAAAATAAAAAACCCGACTGCTATTTCTTTTAATACCACATACAACTAATTAATGCACCTGGCTATGTATATGGAGTATGAATGTAGCCGCACCAATTACTTTATAAATTACATTTTGCGATCTAAAATACAACCTAAATATTAACTTTTGGGAAAAATTAAACTTCACATCGATAATACTGATTTGCACAGCAAATGTACTGATTTTCACAGCAAATATCAAAATACTGTGATAGCCCGTTATCCTATTAGGTTGAACATGTAAGAACAACAAAAATACTTAAAACATAAAAAGTGTTTTTGCTGATCCTTTTTTGCTGTGAAAATCAGTATTTTTGATGTGCGATTAAATACTAGCCTTAACTTTTTACTAAAATGATATAGCCTACGTCACTCCCACAACTGAGACGATTCTAACGACACCTCATTCGATCCGTCAAAAATCCGTCAATCCGTTAGGGCTGTAGGGCGTGGTAACGAAATCGTCATACATAATACATACTTTCATAACGTTTAAAAACATTACCCTCCCTCTCGTGCAGTCGGGTAAAAAGAAAACACACGCAGCTTCAGATCTCAGGCACTAAATCACATGAATCCGTTAGTACAAAATACTAAAAAGCTCAAAGATCGCTTTAAAGTCGGCGGGTATACGGGACATAAACTACCACGGTGTGGTGTGTTCGGGGTAGCTATAATATTAGCATTTTTATGGTCGGTAATAAGATGCATTATGCGATATTATCCACCATTACCACCTCGCAACATGCGGCTGCGCATGCGGCTGCGCATGCGGCTGCGACGCCACATACACGACGGGATAGCAAAAGCACTGCTCAATGAAAATAAAGTCCACCATGGGCGATAAGAGGTTGACAATCACACAGAAGTTGGGGCCTACAAGGGCTAGGAGGGGTAGCGTGTTGGAGGTAACTTATACTGGACCGCGCTTCCGCTTCCAGGTAAGCATCCATTAGTAGAACCATGCAAGTATAGCCAAGCAGCTCAAGGACGAATTCACGATATGTCATCAGCATCACACCTGTGTCAGAAAGAGAGGGTGTGATCCACACTTCACAGGTACATTATGACGTGTCGTGAATCCATCCTTGCGCTTCTACTATAAGATAACTATTACAATGCGGTGTGAGTTAGACTCGTGCAAAGCTATACCTTTGCAGTAGGATCCCGTGCCGCTCTCACCCGCACCCCCCAGATGGCGGGGTGCTGCTAGATACCTCTGCAGATTTTGTTATTTCCATTTGAGCAATTTAAAAACCATGTGGCTTTACAGAAGAATGCTGAAGATAGCATGGACGGACAAAATTACCAATGTTGCTGTTTTAGACAAAATGCAAAAAGGAGTAGAGCTCATACGGGTTATAAAAAGCAGGAAACTAACATATTTCGGACATATCATGCGCAACGACAAATATAACCTGCTCCAATTGATCATACAAGGCAAGATCCAAGGACGCAGAATACCTGGTCGCCCACGTACATCCTGGCTCCAAAATCTGAGAGAGTGGTTCGGGATGAACACAACATCCCTTTTCCGAGCGGCAGTATCCCGTGAGAAGATCGCCGTAATGGTCGCCAACCTCCGATAGGAGATGGCACCCGAAGAAAAAGAAAAACCATGTAAAAGCGACTTTGTCTAAAAAGGGATATGACAATGTTCAAGATTTCTTAAACGACGGTACCGACTGTATGGAGTTAATCTAACTCAACACAGTACTCGCTGTTCATAATTTTGTAACTATTTTTTCCTGCGTATTTTTAACAACAATTAATATTGTAAGAATTGTATATAATAGTTGAACACAATCAATTTTTAACAGAGATCTAAAAATAAATCCGTGGATGTTCATTAGCCCTTCTTCTCCCACAGTGGTAGAGAAGAGGCAAAAAATGACGTTTGCTAAGTATAAGTAAATATAAGTAAATAAAGGAATTAGAATTTGAAAGTTAAACATAAACATTTACATACAGGCACTTACATTGCTTCTGAACTTACACTAGGATTCCCTGTGTCGTGAGAACCAGAAACAGCGACGTCACACACATAAAAACATCCAAGAACTGTTTTTTTTTTACCCCCAGCCGGGGATAGAACCCGGGACCTCTCGCATGGTAGGCAGAGCCACAACCGCTGCGCCACAGCGGTCGTCAGCGTTAGCTTTGCACGACTATTACTGTGGAGCTGAGGCTAAAAGCAAAAGCTCACAGTTTTATGAGAACATTCGGCTACCTAACTTCAACGATTATGTGATTAGCCGTTACTCTTAGTTCCCTAGCGATAGACAGAGACAGCATGACTGTCCGTCAAACTTTGAATGTCAGTTGTCTCTCGCTCGGGAAATTACAGCGCCATCGCCAGTTGAGCACAAGTCTGTGCATGCGCAAATTCACAGCGCAGTTGTCTGTCAAGCTATAAACAAGCTTCAACTTACTGTTGGGATCCACGGTATATATTGGCCCATCTTATGAAATTACGAAACATTTGCATGCAAGCGCATACAATGTCCCGCAGTGGGTTCTAGAAACAGCGATGGCATAAACATTTAAGCTTTAGCATTCAAATAGATATCCTACAAAATGTCTATGTTTTTCATCACGCGATTGGGATTCGATCGTACTCAGAACCCTTGGCATGTTAAGTATAGGCGGGCCTCAACAAATTGACCGCAACACAAGGGAAGGATCGACCACCTATCGAATTGATAACGTATTTTAAGACTATTTTGATAACAGTTAAGTACTCCATTTTACATGACAGGGGGCTAGCCCATCGCCGCAGCTTTGGAGTTTCTTTAGGTTTCTTCTGCCAACCCGTTTTTTTAGATAACAGTTCCGTATTTCAGACATGTTTATTAGTTTTTAGTTCGATTTACGTAACTCCTGAGGTAGGCACTGATCTGATGAAGATAGGCACTCCTTTTTTACCGACTGGACTAGAAATCTGTCTCACGAAGGCATTTCCTGTAATTTTAACCCGATCTCTACATTTAAATAAAACTCCTTTGCAGGTTTACTATAAATCAAATTTATACAAGCAGCTACACAGTTTTTTTTGCAAAAATCTATAATTGACATAATAAATTTAAAAGCACATAACATACATGCAGGTGTTTCAACTGTGATTTACTAGACTCTTGTATAGGAACCTGTTTGTGAAGTGAATAATTACTCATGCGCTTCCAAAAACTCGTATTATTTGATGGTGAAAGTTACCTCCAGTTGATAACGAACCTTCTTCAATGTCTTCGGGTCTGAGCTGGCCACTTTGCTCTTTTTGCGGTCTTTACACATTATGTGACAAAGACAATTATGCAGAGTTCAGTGAGAGTTTACGTATCCCTATACATATATGTAGTCTGCGAAGTTTACTATCATGGAGTTGGGATTAGATCTCGGGTTTCTGGGTTCGATCTGTTTTCGAGGTTGCTATCGTACATACTTAAAGAAATCTTCATAGAGTTTGTCCAGAGTTTAAAATTAAATCACTCCTTGTAAAAAAAACACTAACTAATTCAGTCGTGTATTTCTGTTACTTCTGATTTTTGTTGACATCTTCCAAAAAAATTGGGAAAATGATTAAGTAATCGAAACACATAGCTTCACACTTTTTCCCATACGGGGTGCAGAGGCACAATTGGGCCCACGTTTCATTAGGGACCGTTACATCTGGGCACAATATATACGAGCTTTTACCCAACAACTCACGTTCACTTTGTCTTTATACCTAGGCCTCCACGATACAGGTTATACCTATGTGTCATCATGAGTAATGTAATGCTTAATTCTGGTAAATAAGTAAATTTGAATTTGAAATTAAGAGAATTGCGGTAACACGATAAATGTAAATAACAGCGGCCTAAAAGGAGACCAATCTTAGATCAAGCGACGCGACGGCGGCGGCGGCGGCGGCGGCTTAGGACCGTGGGAACGGGGCGGGGCGGCGGGGCGGCGGGGCGGCGGGGCGGCGGGGCGGCGGCGCTACAGACAGACCGCGTGGCGCCACGGGCGTTGCTACACCCACGTCGTCGGTCTCCGACCAGGGTGCCGATTCCGATAATTGTAACATGACACACTTCCATTGCCATACGTACGCACACGGTAAATCATGGAAACATGTTGGGTACATTAAAAAAACATCGCGTGGAAATCTTACCACAGCTGAGGCGATGGTCTTGCATCATAATCAGTGGCCTTATAATTTTTTATGATGTTCATTACAGCTGCTGTGTATTCTGAGAGCCACATTTTTTCTTGTGACTGAGCAGACCGATGCGGGCTCAACAAATTCGGCGGTAGATGGTTGGGTCGGTTATTTTTTCTCCAGTCTCTTTCTCTTAAGTTTTCCCAACCACTATTCATCGTGTTTGGTTCTATCCTGGCTTAGTAGATGTCTCCATCCCGGTCTGTCCAGTGCCAGAAGCTCACAGTCTCTTGGTTCGATTTTGAAGTCCTCCATACCGCGCTTGCAGGAGTCCTTAAAGCTGCATGAGCATTAGACGCTCGACAGGTCCTCGACTGTCACTTGGGCGAACATCACTTAACGGGGTACTCTGTCAGCACCTTGTCATTGTAAGTGCCCAAACATAGCTGAGGCGATGGTCTAGCAATGAATAACCCACCCATCCTTTCCATCTCTGGTTTGACGGAAGAAATCTCATGTTAGAGATAAGCTTGGCTTTGTAAAGGTCTTTTCTATGAGAATGTAATGTGAATTTTCATGTGAAGCATATATACACGAAATATACGAATAATATTTTAAATTTGGAAAAAAACATCCCTAACTGGTCCATACAACATACTTATAAACCAGAACTATGATGCTTTGCGATTTTAGCCTTTTTAGTGTAGATGATGTCTCTGACATAACAGGGCAGGCAACTTTACAAATAGAATCAACACTCAGCTCTTAATCTCTCTACATGTACTCTCCAACTCGGTACCACAACGAAATTATAGCCGTTCAATATGTGGTATAATCATAAATACTTAAGGCTCGGGGTCAACACGATTTGAATCGAGACCGTAAAAGATCGCGTAATCTTTTCGGCGGTCACATTTAATCTGCCGTTGATGTTTTATTACCCTGGTAGAGACCGCGCCAAATATCTTTGTATTTGAAGGTATGAAAGGTGAGAATGAAAAAGGGAGGTGCCAAAAATAGGGTAATATGGGTGAGAGAAAGAGGTCACATTTCATTCCGAGACATTTGGCGCGGTCTGTAGCACACAGATTAAAGGGCCTTACCACAAAAAAATAAACTACTGTTCAACATTTGTTTAAAAACAAAAATATATGGGATTTGACGTTTGTTTTGAGGTTAAACGCTGTTTAATATTTTCGTCGTAACACGGATAATGTCTGTAGGAACTCTTATGAAATGCAAATTTCGGCCACGGCTAATTGAAATAACAAGTCAAGATAGGCCTAGCCGGACGGGTAGCGATAAGTTGTAAAGTTTTACCGTGAGCCAGTTCGGTGTCAAGTTGCAAACGAACAAAAGAGGCTATATTTCCGCGGTTCTAGACGTTTGGCGTCGACGGCGTGTGGGCGCAAGGAGAGAAATATTAACACTTTCACGTGGTTTTGTGTCGGTGACCCGCGTCCACGGTGCCTGCCTGGACTGTGCCCACGCGCACCTATGCGTGCCCGATACCCGCCGCGGGAGGTTCGGAAACGCACGACATCGTATTCCGTTTTTGATGGGGATACAAATCGATAGTGACTCATTAGGAGCGTTCGAAATGAATCGACCAGCGGCCTCACTTAATCAATTTGACCGAAAATGTGGAAATGTGCCAATTTTTTCAAATACAACACGCCAGTTTGACACAAAGTGCGACGAGAGTGTCGAGAGTTATTATACTGAGAATGAGTTCGGGCCGAATTGATTGATTTATTTAAGGCCCTTCTGACTGTTGTGGTGAGGGGCGCCGCATTCGTTCGTCGTCTTCTAGGCGTCGGCGGGGTATGTAGCGGAACTAGCGGCGAAGCGGGCGGCGCGGAATAGCATCGGATGAAGTTAAAATAAGGTGTTTTTTCGAATTTAGTAAAAAACAGAAATAAGCCAATTGATAAAGTTTGAGGATTAATCAGCTCTAAAAGAGAAAAATCAGGTATAAAATTATGAAAAAATCAGTTAATTTATATCAAAATTATTTAATTATTATGTTCAGGATTTTTCTACGATCGAGGCAAATTAATCCAATCATGAAAAGATACAGTTAAGCGACAGTACTAGATTATCTCATTGTAAATAATATATATAAGTATATGTAGATATATATATATTTTGAGACCGACAAATTTGGTGTTGTTTTTTTTTTGCCAAAGCGCTCTGTAGTGGTTTTGTGTGAACTTGGGCCTATAAAGTATTCTGTGCTTGGGCCTTATCCTGATAGTAGGATAGGACAGGGCTGGTCCACTCTGACGCTATGAGAGTATAGAATTAAACGCTAAACGTATCGGTGTAAATCTGTGCCTCTACCGATCCGCACAGGAAATGGCGGGCGTGATGCATTACATGGCAAAGTAAACTTGGCACCTCGCTCTGATGACATCATAGCGTCCGCCACTGTCCTACTGACGCATCGAGGACGAGGGCGAGCGAGAGAAGGAGGTGAAACGCATTCCTCGCGGGAGCGAAGTTAGATTTGTGGACCTATGTAGATTGATAAAATCTACCATGTTCGTAAATTATCACAAAGTATTCTAATGACTGCAATATCTTTGTGGCAGGGAGCTACCGCATCGCCGTCGCTCTGATCATCGTAATCTTCATATACATGTCATATGTCTATATGTCACCGTAAGATTGTCAAAACAGTAAGTTTATAAACTAACGCGTTAGTTTGTAAACTATGGACAAATTGTAAACCAGACCGACAGGTTTTAGAATTTACATTTCTTTTATATATAGGTGAGGTATATTTCTTACCTGTCAACCTAACACGAAGACTATTCGGGACTTTGCTGCGCTCGCCCCCTCTAGTCTTCACCTAAGCTACCGCAGTATTTGCCCTGGTATTTCCATTGCAATTTAACTTTAAACAAATTTATAATTTAACAGTTTTATCATAAACTAACGCGTCATATCGTAAGCAGTACGGTACAGTTTACAATTTATCGATAGTTTGTAAACTAACGAGAAAAAAAACTTTATATTATAATATAAACGAATGGTTTAGACCATCTTACGGTGACATGGTATATAAAGCTCATCAGAGACCACGATGATGATCACTTCCTCTCTCTCATGATGATAGATATTGTATGTATAAAGGTTAAGGCTCGACCGAGATGGGTTTTTCGTTCTCGGCCGAGACCGAGACCGAGACCGAGAATAAAATAATATCTCGGCCGAGACCGAGAGCCGAGAACGAGAATAGAAAAAGCGTGATTTTTTTTTTTATACTGTTTGCTTTTTAATACACTACTAATTGTTTAACAAAATTAATTGTTTTAATAATCAAAGTTAAATAACATTATATTATAACATAAAAAAAGCAAAACTGAAAAAATAGCACCTGATAAGATTGTTGTTTAAAAAACAAATAAGTCGTTAACTTAGATCAAAACCAATTTTCGATTAATTTTACTAAGAAACGGTACCTAACCTACGTATCGTATTTGATTTTAGCAAAAAGCTTTGCAAGTGCTATAGGTACCTATTGACAAACAAACCATGTGTTTAGTTATTTTTAATTGTAGGTATTTTATTAATTATAAAGCTTACGTATTTTCAGCAAAAAACATACGCATAACGTCACAAAACCCTATCAATCTGTAATACTATATATTTAATTTACTTATATTTATAAAAACAACTTACCCGCTTTATATTCCACCGCAAAACTATAAGTAATGATCTTGCTTTCACCAAACCAGTGTAATTAATCAATTTACAAGTATCAACAACAAGTAATCACAGCAAGTAGCAACACAACACTTAAAAGAACTTATTTAAATTTACTGTGTTAAAACAAACTTCCACTCATTACTATTGTAAACATAAACAATTACAAATACTGCTCGAATGGGGCGAAAGCTGCCGGCCGCAGTTCGCCAGCCAGGACTTCAACCAATCACAATTCTCAGCTCTCTCACGCACTTACACCAATCGACTACGCGCTGCGGCGCGTTGCCACGCGCGGTAAAATTTGAATGCCGATCCGAACAATGTTACAATCTCGGTCATGACCGAGAATCTCGGCTATAATTAGCCGAGAACCGAGACAAGTTTCTCGGTTGGATTTGTAGCCGAGAATGCCGAGACCGAGACCGAGACCGAGATCTCGGTCGAGCCTTAATAAAGGTGTTACAGAAAGGTGCAAATAGTCTTATTTTTGGGGGTTGTCAGGGACATCTCAACACAACTTTCATTATGAGACCGATTTGATCAGAGCGACTTTATTTTTGACTTCTCCATACATTTTGAATGGGGCGATTTGTATGGAGAAATGAAAAAGAAGTATGTAGGTCTATTTATTGCGATACTTATTTAGTATATTTTCTACATTTTATAGTTGGGTATTAAACTTATTCATAATTTTGATGTTATGCATTCGTTAAAAAAGGCTTGCTTGAAGAAATCTCTTTTTAGAGATAAGCTCGCGTTATATGTTTTCTTTGAATGTTGCGGGTATATTTATCTGTGTGCAATAAAGTATAAATGAATGAAATTATCCACGGTGACGTTTTACATGGGTGGATGGGTACTCATATGTATTCACGGTGACGATTTACCCGGGTGGATGGGTACTCATAATTATTCACAGTGACGGTTTAAATGGGCGGATGGGTACTCATAATTATCCACGGTGACGGTTTACATGGGTGGATGGGTACTCATATGTATTCACGGTGACGGTTTACACGGGTGGATGGGTACTCATAATTACTCACGGCGACGGTTTACATGGGTGGATGGGTACTCATAATTATTCACGGCGACGGTTTACACGGGTGGATGGGTACTCATAATTATTCACGGCGACGGTTTACACGGGTGGATGGGTACTCATAATTATTCACGGTGACGGTTTACACGGGTGGATGGGTACTCATAATTATTCACGGTGACGGTTTACACGGGTGGATGGGTACTCATAATTATTCACGGCGACGGCTTACATGGGTGGATGGGTACTCATAATTATTCACGGCGACGGTTTACATGGGTGGATGGTTACTCATAATTATTCACGGCGACGGTTTTAAACATGGGTGGATGGGTACTCATAATTATTCACGGTGACGGTTTACACGGGTGGATGGGTACTCATAATTATTCACGGTGACGATTTACATGGGTGGATGGGTACTCATAATTATTCACGGTGACGGTTTACATGGGTGGATGGGTACTCATAATTATTCACGGTGACGGTTTACACGGGTGGATGGGTACTCATAATTATTCACGGTGACGGTTTACACGGGTGGATGGGTACTCATAATTATTCACTGTGACGATTTACATGGGTGGATGGGTACTCATAATTATTCACGGTGACGGTTTACATGGGTGGATGGGTTCTCATAATTATTCACGGCGACGGTTTACATGGGTGGATGGCTACTCATAATTATTCACGGCGACGGTTTACATGGGTGGATGGGTACTCATAATTATTCACGGTGACGGTTTACACGGGTGGATGGGTACTCATAATTATTCACGGTGACGGTTTACACGGGTGGATGGGTACTCATAATTATTCACGGTGACGATTTACATGGGTGGATGGGTACTCATAATTATTCACGGTGACGGTTTACATGGGTGGATGGGTACTCATAATTATTCACGGCGACGGTTTACATGGGTGGATGGCTATTCATAATTATTCACGGCGACGGTTTACATGGGTGGATGGGTACTCATAATTATTCACGGCGGCGGTTTACATGGGTGGATGGGTACTCATAATTATTCACGGTGACGGTTTACACGGGTGGATGGGTACTCATATTTATTCACGGTGACGGTTTACACGGGTGGATGGGTACTCATAATTATTCATGGTGACGGTTTACATGGTTGGATGCGTACTCATAATTATCCACGGCGACGGTTTACATGGGTGGATGGATATTCATAATTATTCACGGTGACGGGTTACACGGGTGGATGGGTACTCATAATTATTCACGGTGACGGTTTACCCGGGTGGATGGGTACTTATAATTATTCACGGTGACGGTTTACACGGGTGGATGGGTACTCATAATTATTCACGGTGACGGTTTACATGGGTGGATGGGTACTCATAATTCTTCACGGTGACGGTTTACACGGGTGGATGGGTACTCATAATGTTATGTCAACATAACCGCGTAATCCTTCAATAGATAAAAGGACACAGCGGGTCAAGAGGTAACGATGCAGTGGATAAGTTGGCGCGTAAAGGATATAGCTTGACAGCGTATGGTCCCAAACCTATCATCCCTCTTCCCTTCAAGATGGTACGCACATTTCTGAGAGAGTCGACCAGGAATGATCATGCCACTCTTTGGACAAAACATTAGGAGTGCAGACAGGCTAAGCTGGCCTTGCCGTCCCCTAGCGCTAGGCTTGCTAAGACCTTGCTTCGACTTAGTAGGCCGCGCACGCGGCTGGTGACTGCAGCACTTACTGGCCATGGTTTCTTTAATAAACATCTATATGTCCTAGGTGTTACCGACAGCCCCCTTTGCAGAGCCTGCTTGGAGGCAGAAGAAACGGCTGCTCACGTCCTCATGGAGTGCACAGGAGTAGCGGACTACAGGGCTAAACACCTCGGTCAATCGAGGGACCTTCCAGGGATAGTCGGTAACGTAAAGGGCCTGCTGGCGTTCCTGGAGGAGTTGGGTTGGCTCGAATGTTATCGCATTCCCACCCACACGCAAAATAGGCGCTTTCGTCGTCGAGTTGCGGAAACCTGCCCGTCTTACAATTGACATTGACAATTGGGTACTCATAATTATTCACGGTGACGGTTTACATGGGTGGATGGGTACTCATAATTATTCACGGTGACGGTTTACATGGGTGGATGGGTACTCATAATTATTCACGGTGACGGTTTACATGGGTGGATGGGTACTCATAATTATTCACGGTGACGGTTTACACGGGTGGGTGGGTACTCATAATTATTCACGGTGACGGTTTACATGGGTGGATGGGTACTCATAATTATTCACGGTGACGGTTTGCACGGGTGGATGGGAACTCATAATTATTCACGGTGACTGTTTACATGGGTGGATGGGTACTCATAATTATTCACGGTGACGGTTTACATGGGTGGATGGGTTCTCATAATTATGAACAACTTTTCTCAAGAAACGTATAGTCGCAAACGAAAAAAGAATTTGGGTCTCCCATAGTAACTTGTAATCAGCTGATCGGGTCAATGTACTGAGAGACGTTTTTAGGGTTCCGTACCCAACGGGTAAGAACGGAACCCTATTACTAAGACTTCGCTGTCCGTCCGTCCGTCCGTCCGTCCGTCTGTCACCAGGCTGTATCTCAAGAACCTAGCTAGCGAGAGAGTTGAAATTTTCACAGATTATGTATTTCTGTTGCCGCTATAACAACAAACACTAAAAAACAGGATAAAAGAAATATTTAAGGGGGCTCCCATACAACAATTCTTTCAATACCACATACAAACTTATGGATGCACCTGGTTACGTACATGGAGTGTGAAAGTAACCGCACCAATAACTTTGTAAACAATATTTTGCTGTGTAAAATCCAAACTATTCACTCCACACCATCGCTTCCATTGAACGGTGGTACGGAACCCTTCGTGCGCGATTTAGACTCGCACTTGACCGGTTTTTTTTCCATTTGCGACCATATATTTCTTGGGGAAAGTTGATAATTTCTGAACTATCATTCCCCACAATATGGTCAGCTTATTAAATGTCACCTCTATAGTGCAATATTCGAACGGCCCCTCGACTGTCTCGGAACGCTTATACTTAGAATAAGCGTTGAGGTATTGAAGACTCACGTGTGAAGTCCTAAACCTGAGATGTTTATTACAAGTGTTATTCGTCGCTTAACCTTAAGAAAGGATTTGATAGCCCATAACTAGCAACGTAACTGGTACAGTAAGAAACGAACTAGCTGGGGTGGGCTATATAATTAAGTATGTACAAATCCCTCAGATCTCCATAACTGGGGCTATGAGCTAGCACCCTGTCACGCAAAATGTAGTATTGAATTACTGGCTCACCATGGACTCAACTGTGCCTCTGCCCCCTGTATGTTTTGCACAATGTTGCAATGTATAGTTGTAAGGATCAAAACTATTTATTCGCCACGAATAAAGATAGATTTTAAAAATCTCGAAAACATAAACTAAAAAGGTTGATGTCGACTCCGGTCAATTCTTTATTTTACTTTTGACATTTCCTTTTTGCGTACTATCATACATAACATAACCCTCCAGACCCGCCATACCCCTGCCGCTTGCCATACCCCTGGGGGTAAGGGGGGACTGAACCATACCATCGCAGCGCTGTAGTACAGTGCTTTCAGGCTTTGATTATGCAAATATTGCGTAGGTGTTAATGGCAACAAGCAATATTTTTCATCACAGAACTGTCCGCTGAATGGACTATACGCAGCGTATACTACTTGGTTTATTTTGTCAACAGTTAATAAGATTAGTATATTCGTTTCATATGGTATAGCACAATCATAACGCATCTAAAAACAAGCAAAAATGTCCACAATTTTCCTAACAATGCTACTGTATGTGCAGATACTATGTAGAGCATAAATATTGTTAGAGAATGTATGCTTTACTTTATTACTTATATTGCATGCTATACGGAATATGAAACAAAGTAAATGCTCAATTACTGTTGAGGAACGCGCAGCACCCCTTTGATGTATTTTGTATGAAGGATACCTAATGGTAATCCGCATATATCTTAGGGGATATATAACTATAAGACCAACCACAACCCTTATAACTATAAGATTCAAAACAAGAACATCACCTAGGCAACCATTTCCATTCCAATGAACCGAATTTATTTACCTTCTACCAAGACTTGTTTTAAGACAGTCATGTTATTTACTGAATCGGCTTAACATGTAAACCCCCTTAACCGAATCGGCTTATCACATTCTTCCTTCCGCCCCCTTATCGACACTCTGACCTACCCCCTTATCAGAATTAATTTGATTGTGTAAGCAAAAATAAAGATCTATCTTTATCTACTTACAAGATAATTACAGGTGTTCGAAAATACCTCGAAGTGCTTCCCGTAAAGGAAGTCTGTGCTTCTTTGCTCGAGATTCAATTGGAATAGCTAATTACAGCCATATTTCAGTCCTCGGAAAGCTTTGTGGTGATTTGTTAAAAAAAAACTTCTTTAGGGGGTTGAGAAGTTTCAAACACTCCGGAAAATAAGTTTTCAAAAATATTTCTAAGAGTTTTCCAATCTTTGTTATTCTCACAGCTAACATATTATATTATTGATATCATAATATAGGTATAATCGAATGGATAGTTACTAGAAAATACAATTAAGTGACCCCAACTCACGGAATCCATTTCAGCGCAGCATCAGCCCTCTACTCTGTGTAGCACAACACTCGCGTACGGAGGCGGTGCGTAAGCGCAGCCGAGTGACACGCGCGGCTCTGACCGAGGATCACTCACTTGTGACTCGTGGTGTGGTGTGGTGACCGGGCGTCTGCTGGTGTGGTGGCGATGGCGGGTGGCGGCCGGCATAGCGCACGGGCGGGCGGGATGCCTGTTGTGTCGGCCGAAAGCACTGACGGCTTCTCGGATAAAATTCCGCTTAACTATCTATCACACTCGCGCTGTCACTTACCTGTATCGTATTCTATTTTGTTTATTTGGGGGGCAAAACAGCCACACACTAGGTATATGTTAACCATGATAGTTCCTTATAGTAGTTTATGTGACTGCTTCATAATGGAGGGCATTAATACTCGAGAGTGAAGGCGAGTTTCATAATAATATCACTCGAGAGTTTTAATGCCTAATTATGTACAGTTACATACACTAGATTATCTACACACATATTATAAGCTCTCTTTGATGTGTTCAGGAACCGCATGTTTGACCGGCATTGTGGCTCTGCAGTTGTTTAGCTTGTTCTGTAGCAACAACTTCGGGCGTCGGCTTTCGAAATTTGAATGTCAGTACCAACTTCACAGACAAACTAGGGGCGGCACGAGGCGGGCGTCGGCGTTCGAAATTTGAATGTCATAATGTGTAGAAAAATTACACATAATGGTCATAATGTGTAATTTTTCAGATAAGAAATGAGTTTTTATCAAGTAGTTTAACATTATGCTGATCGTAACGTGCGGTTTTTGTACGCAGTAAAGAGGGTTTATGATACGTGTGTAGATAAAAATAATTACAATTGTGGAGCCCTAAACATCATCCACTTGTTACATCAGTGACAAGTTATAATAAACGTAGCCCATTAATGTCCTCACCGAGGGGCACAGGCCGTTTACCTGGATACGAGTAAGATCACGCCATACTCCCCCACGCACGCTGGCTCAGGGGGGCGGGTTGTTAGAGGGGTTTTACGGCCACTACCAGGCCACGTAGCGATAGTAGCCGGGACCTACGCCTACAGCTTAACGTGTCATCCGAAACACTGAACGTTCGGTAATGTATTTAAGATAAATTAATTATTTCATTGGTGCATGGTCAGGTTTCTAACCTGCATCTCCTGTGTAAGAAGCAAGCATGAAACCCGTAAGACCACGGAGCTCTTTTGGACAGACAGGTTAACTGTTAACAATAGACTGAGAGCGTCACTAAAATACGTATGCAATCACAGAACTTATACACACATAATACGAATGTACTGCACACGCACCTCTAGGTTTTACACATGTGCTTGTGCACCTTTCGACGATTCGAATGGCCGAGTCGGCAGTGACCCTGCCTACGGAGCCAAGGGTCCCGGGTACGAGTCCCGGTGGGGGCAAATATTTGTTTGATGAGAACGGATGTTTATATCCTAGTCATGGTTGTTTATCTATCTAAGTATAATATTTATCTATATAAGTATGTGTATCGTTGTCTAGTACCCAAGATACAGGGAATCCTAGTTTGGGGCTCTAGATCAATGTGTGTAAATAGTGTCCAAGGTATTATTATTATTATTATTATTATATTTTATTATGCACTTACACACATACAAAACCCAGTCAACTTATTGCCTTAAGTAGATATGCACAAAGTAGGTAGATACGATTTATATGAAGCTCTGCGGAAGTAGGGTACTTGTTGAAGTTTTGACACCACCTGCTCAATGCCACATTATACAAGCGACATTTAATTAGCTGACCATATTTTAGGGCATGATAGTACCCGTCATTATGAACAACTTTCCCCATGAAACATATGGTCGCAAACGCAAAAAAAAATATTGGGTCCCCCATACTAACTTGTAATCGATCGGGTCAATGTACTGAGGATCAAATATTTTTTGCCATTTGCGACCAAATGTTTCTTGGGCAAAGTTGTTCATATTGAATGTAATGATGGGTAATATCATTCTTCAAAATATGGTCGGCTTATTAAATGTCACCTTGTTCATGCAAACTGGTGAGGAAAAAAAATATCCCCAGGTCTTTGATGTTTTCATGTCTGTGACGTAGCTGTTTTTGTTTCCCAGGACAGGGTATCCTAGTGTATGTAAATGTTATGTTATATTATTCTACAACTGGACCAACGTGTCAAACATCGATTTTCAGTATTAATTTACTTTAATAAAATGCTGTTTTAGTAGCCTTGCTTTTTTATTGTCTCGCAGGAGGTGGGAAAACAAGAGTATACTCCTCGGGTATAAAGCTGTTTTTGTCTTGGGCGCGCTTAAACCCCTCACTGCACTCAGGACTCCATCTTAATTCCCGAGCGAAAACATCCTCGCTACGCTCGGGAGATCAATCTGGAGTCCTTCGTTACGTTTAGGTTTCAACATCGCGCCCGTGACATAAAACGAAGCTTCATCCTCTTAGTGTATAATCTACTATTAATTAAGGTTTTTAATAGGAATAGTTTATGATAATATTGTCAATAATAGAGACGCTTCGGTTAAGATATTAATCACGTTTAATAATATTTTAAGACCTGAAAACATAAAAGAACCCTTGTTTGAAAGGCTTTCTTGTATTTAGTATTGATTTTCAACAAATAATACGAATTTAATGTAATTTCAGACAGCACTTGTTTTAAAAGAGAAATGCTGCACATCAAAAATACTGATTTACACAGCAAATATCAGGGCAAAATGCTGCGGTATATTAGGTCAAGGGTAAAGCGGGTGGCGAAGCGAAGCCCCCTTTATCCTTCGTGTTAGGTTGAACATGTAAGAACACTTAAAACACAAACTTAAGTACACATAAAATATTTAAAACATAAAAATAGTTTTTGTTGATCTTTTTTTGCTGTGAAAACTCAGTATTTTTGATGTGCGATTAAATACTAGCCGTTTTAAAACACCCCATCAGAGGAAGTGACGTAATAGTTGTTGTCAGTAAGGGACAGAGCTATGCGCCAATCTACCTTTCTTATACTATGAGAATAAAGGAGAAGGAGATTGAAGCATAGCTCTAACAAAAACGATTACGTCACTTCCGCTGTAGGTCCGTTTTCGCGCCAAACTGCGAACTGTCAGTTTGAACCCGCCATTCTTGGCAATAAAATAATGAACTTTAATATTTCAATATGCTCGTGGTCTATTCGACATATTTTTCGTGAAAATGGGAACAAAAATAAAACAATTCATTTTCCCTGTTCAGTTTCAGCTTATTTGTACTTCAAACAATTAACATTGTATTAGAAAACAAATCTTAAAATTAACTTATTACAATATGGACCTCTTTAATCCGAACTCCGATTTACCCCCCGTTCGGATTCGTGGAGCGTTCGGATTATAGTACAAGAAATTAATAAGATATTTTTATGAAATATTGTGAAATTTTAAATGTATGTATTTATCTATAAACGTAATATTTATTAAACTTTTTTGAAGAAATCCAATATTTTAGTTTGTCGGTAGGTAATGAATGACAAATAAAAAGCTTTATGGCGCAATTTACGTAAAAGCATTTTTTTTGGTGACGCAATAGCAACACAACATGGCGGACGAGACAATAACAAATGTGCATGACACCTACTCGACATTTGGTAAGCAACTGGTGGAGGGACCTGGACGCAGGGTTTCCAGATGCTGATTTTTTTTCTCGTACCAGGGAAGCCAAATATCTCGTACTTTCAGTAAATAATCTCGTACTTTGTAAAAAACGCGTAATATCGACATTTAGACTACTTATCTATGTATTACGTTTGCAAGCGAGAGAGATGCATGCCAGTCTGCTCGACGGTCGAACAGACTGGCATGCATCTCTCTCGCTCAGGCTTAATGAACCCTTAATATCTACCTCATACCAGAGTATGAGGTAGATATTAAGGGTTCATTTAGCCTTGCAATAATTGAGTTCTAAAAATTATTTTCCGTTCTTTCTCCTTGAAGGTAGCAATACTCATGTTTCCTCGTAAGGGCGGTGGCAGGTCGTTCCAAGCTGGTTGCGCGATATCCGACACCAATGCTAATGAATATTAACCTTATTACAATTAGTTATTTAGTATCAGAGATGGCGTTAGCTTAGCAGTTCAAAATCAACAAAAAAATTTTCCCCAATATTTTATATTTATTTTTATTTTTACTTCCATAATAATATCACTCGAGAGTTTTAATGCCTAATTAATTATGAACAGTTACATACACTAGTTTATTTACACACATATCATAAGCTCTCTTTGATGTGTTCGGGAACCGCATATTCGACCGGCATTCATTGTATTGTAGTATTGATCATTGCTCTACGCTTATTTAGCTTGTTCAGTAATACCAACTTCACAGACAAACTAGGGGCGGCACGCGGGTGAGCATCGGCGTTCCAAATTTGAATGTCATAATATGTCGATTTACATTAGGTACCTAGCAAACGTCATTTTTTGTCTCTTCTTTACTAACATTGGACCACTGTGAGAGAAGAGGGCGAAGAAACTACCACAGCTTGATTTTAAGAACTCTTTTAAAAAATTGTTGTGTTTAACTTATACAACTATTACAATATTAATTATTATAAATAATAAGCAGGAGTAAATAATTAAAATAGTATTTTATGTGACTGCTACATATTGCCTAATTATGTACAGTTACATACACTAGTTTATCTAAACACATATCATAAGATTTCTGATGTGTTCAGGAACCGCATTTTTGACCGGCATTGTGGCATTGAGTTGTTTAGTTTGTTCTGTAGTACCAACTTCACAGACAAAGTAGGGGCGGGCGTCGGCGTTCGAAATTTAAATGTCATAATATGTAGAAAATTTACACATTATAGTCATAATGTTTCAATATTCATATAAGAAATGAGTTTTTACCAAGAAGTTTATCATTATGCTTGTCGTACCGTGTGTTTTGCACGCAGTAAAGGGGGTTTATGATACGTGTGTAGATAAAATTATTAATAGCGAGTTCTGTGTTGAGTTCGATTAACCCCATGCAGTCCTGTCATTTGTCGTTGACGACGTCTGTGGTGAAGAGGTCGAGGCGGTGCTCCCCAAGCGGGAGGTCCCTGTTTCGAATCCCAGTTGGGGAGGAGAAAAAAGAACCACAGGTCTTGGATGTTTACATGTTCATGACGTCGCTGTTTCTGGTTCCCACGAGACAGGGTACCCTAGTGTGGGGCCAGAAGAAATGTATGTGCCAGTATGCAAATGTTATTTAAAAGTAATCTTAAACTTAACTTAATATCCCTTTTTAGAGAAAGTCGCTGACAGGTTTTTAAATTATCATCATGGTTTTTATATTAAAATGGCAATTCGATTCGTGGTAGTTGTAATTTTGGACACAACCATGGCGATACCTCGTCCATGCAAAATTCCCCGTCACTCCCACTCCAGGCAGAAAGACACACAGTGTGAGAGGGACGGAATCGGGAAAATGTTATAACGTAGCGCTAAACCATAGAAAAATTGTTTAAAAATAAACTACGCTATTTCAACATTTTGAACGCAGTTCCACAAGGAAATTAGTTAGGATTTCAGAATTACAGGAAAAAATTAAACAATTTAGAGGTATTTTCGTAATTAATTTAAATTTCATCCAATCGCGCTTTCCTTGAAAATCTTAATCAAATACTCAATAAACGTTAACCCAAAAATTTAATCTGTAGATGAATTCATGGTGGAGTAAATTGATTCGAAAAAACCCCATTTTTTTCGTATAATCTTAAAATAATGTTCATCTCACACTGCAACATGGCCGCTAGTCGCTGGCGTCGCTGCGGTAGAAGAGTCCAAAAATTTTGAGATTTTTTTATTTATTTTTCAAAAACCACACATTATTTAATTTTAACAGTTATAATAGTAAGATATTTTCAATACCTGTTGTTTGATGCTATAACCACATCAATATTATTTTTAGATTCCAAGAAATAGCAAGTTTTACGTGTAAAACATCTCTTAGTTTTATTTTGTTTCGTATTGCTAGTTACTTGACTTATAATTTTTCCAAACTAACTCATTGAAGGAAAAGGATTTATTAATATCATATATAATTGGGGATTTGGGAAGTGTCAACTCTAAGAGAGAGGAATAGCGCTTTAAAATAAATATAGTTTAAAAAAACTATAAAACACGCTTTCAAAGCACTTCGAACTAAAAAGTTAAAAATAATTTTTAATATAACCTTAAAACAATAATGAATAAAAAATACTATTATTATTGTGAAACAAAAAGCGTCGGGCGCTCGATGTACGAAAGATATGGAACAAAGCGCCCGACGCTTTTTTTTCACAATAATAATAGTATTTTTTATTCATTATTGTTTTAAGGTTATATTAAAAATTATTTTTAACTTTTTAGTTCGAAGTGCTTTAAAAGCGTGTTTTATAGTTTTTTTAAACTATATTTATTTTTCATTTTTTAGTCCGAGTTTAGTCCGATTCACTTGCTCTCACACAGAGGTTGTGTGATAAATTATTTAATCCTGGCGATCCTAATCAGGATAATGAGATAAACTTATGAAATTATTACATTGCCGCTGATTCTTGATAAGTTTACAAAGTTTCAATGAAATCTGTCCGTTTAAAGTGGGTCAAAATCAAGTCCAAATCACATACAAACATACAGGTGAAGTTAATAAAAGCGTGTTAAAATAAGCATTTGACAACACCCAGCGTCTTAATTAATGGTGGTCTAACAACTTGCTTAATTTTGCTAATTTCACGCGTTTTTTATAGATTTCACTGTTTGGACACTGGACAGGTTCTCTTTCGAGAATCTGGAAATTTTGGTGTTGTTTTGTAGCTCGTTCTCTCAACCAGGGGACCGTGCAGACCTGTGGGATCCAAGTATTTCCTGCGGACGTGAGTAACTATTTTGAGGGTCGGTTATGGATTCGGTCGGACCTGAGGCTGTCATCTATAAGCGACACGGCAGGTCAACACCGGCGACAGGCGACACCGACATCTTCTGGTCGCTGGTGTTTGTCATCCATCACATCAGCCAGCCTGGGCGTAAGCTGAGACTTATCCGATGCAGACGATACAGGCCACCACCGTGTAAGTAAGAAAGAGTTTCGTTCATCTGGGCAGGCCACGCAGAAAAGATTTTGCAAGGCACTGCAAACAAAAGACGTCGCCTGCTCTGCCTTGCATTTTTGTCTGCGTGGTCTGCGGCGCCTCCTTCTCAGCAGCTCATCATAGCGCACGCTGATAAGGGATAATCAAATGTACCGAAAATTTGAAAAAACCTTAGTTGTTCTACATTTACTCCGACATTAATTGTAGATTTCCTCAGTAATTCCAATCCACAACAAAATCAATACATTTTGTGTCGTTTCTTGACGTTTCACGTTGACGACCTCTGTGGCGTTGTGGTTCGAGGCTCTGCCTCCTAAGCGAGAGGACCCGGGTTCCAATCCCGGCTAGGGAAGAAGAAAAAAATCCCAGGTCTTGGATGTTTGTTTGTGTGTGATCCTGCTGTTTTTAGCTCCACCGACACAGTGTATCCTAGTGTGGGGCCAGAAGCACTGTATGTGATTGTAAATAAATGTTGTGCTAATGTTATATTAATCTGTTTCTTTTCCACAAATGTATGTCGGTTTAAGTTGATGATAAGCGGGCTGCGTTAGTTTTGTTACACCTATAGATTAGTTAGCAAATGTATAGCTTCTCTTTACAGTGCCAGATGTAAGTCAATAATTCAGACGGGTCTAGCACCGGGTTAACTGTTTTGGCGCAATGTACATAATGTGGGTGGATATGAAAGGAAAGCTTGCAAAGGATCGGGCTTAAAAATGTACATTACAATTTTATTTTTCTACCAAAAATATAGGTGCACAAAAAACTGTATAACACTGTAATCTATGCGAAAACTGTTGTAGACACTTGACCGGCTTTCTGTATCATCAACCTATTCAGTGTTTTCTGCCACCTATTCTCTGCCAGGGGTCGGTACGCACATTGGGGTTCCAATTCAGAATTACAACTGGACGATGACGTAGCATCTCATTAAGATCCCTGGCATTCCTGGCTAGAATAGGATAGTTTCCCGGGCGAGGAAACGTTGGAATCCTAGGGCGATTGGGTTGTGGCCAAATATCACTAGGTATCGGCTGGTACCGGAGAGATCTTGCGTTTCGACGGTTATAACCCGGGTGTGTCGGGCCAGTGTTTCTGCTGCTATATGAAGTGTGGCTAACATGGTTTCGACTGACGCTCGGCATTCTCAAACTTCGTGCGTATCTCCTTTTAGGATGCAGGTGGATGTCATCTATGGCACCGTCTGGGACTGTAAGGTGGTCGCTGGTAGCTGGTGCTCTTATGATGTCTTCCTCTTTGTAGAGCCACTGGGGTTCGTCGACACTTCGCGCTTTACGTCGGTTATACTCCGGGTGAGTGTGGCCTGGGTCATAAGTGCCACCTGAAGTAGTGTGGCCGCCGCCGCCGCCGCGTTCAGCGTCCGGAGAGTCCAGACTGCGTGTAACTCGTACTTGGCTATTCTCTTCAAGAAGATGTTCGCTGCCAAGGTCTCGTGCAATTCTGATCCGAGGCTGCTGTCTCGGAGGGGGTCTGTAAGTCGGACGGATAATTTTGAATCTCTGACATGAGGACTCAGCCACCATTGATACAATGAGAAATCCAAGCACAACTAATTTGAACATCTTGAATAGGTTTGTATACTTAGATAACTACTGAAGTATTTCGAAGAGGCAGGAGAATTTATACTGAATGGTCCGAGCTGGATGGGACCAGGGAATTCCCTAAAGGGGCAATACCTATGTGTGAATATGTTATCGTTTATTTGCGCACGTTGATTAATAATATAGCTTTAGTGTTATAGATGACTAAGCCGCACACTTGCTTTGTTTTCATTATTTACGCCCGTATAGATAAAAGGTCAACAGAGGTCTGTTTAACGGTTATTTATTTATTTTGCGCTCACGTTAAGTCCCACAGTGATTCCCACATTATCCTCAAATAATGGCTTTTTATGTAAGGTTTTGTGAGGTTTAATGAGCAAGGTAGCTCAAATGACATCAAAATATTATAGAAGTACAAGTTATACTTATAAATAGACACCTCACCATGTGCCACCACTTATCTGTAGTCTTTATTTCCTTTTTCCCTCCTTATCTAACAACGATCCAAACGTCTAAAAAGTCATCCCTATGTGGTCGTTGGATAAAGTTTGATTCGTCTAGCCAGGCGGTTGAATCTCTAATAAATTTGAATAAACCGGAAATGGTGATTGTCGCTAAGAACTCCAAGATTGTCAAACCTATTCATTGTATGTTAATGTACAAGCCGCTGCAGATCTACGCAAGTTTAGCCATTCATTATGTTATGTGCTGTGATGTGACAGCACGGACCTGTGACCCCCTGTGCTGCCCTCCTCGGCGCGCGGCGGCATCGTTCGCCGCCTCGAGCGAGAAAGCAGGAGACTCACCATACATTGAAACAATACGAGTATATTTCATTGAAGCGTACAGTCAGCAGCAAGGTGAAGAGGACACGGTATTATTGGCAAGCCTAGGCTATAGATTGAGCTTCATGTTTCAATTAATGTTCATACCTATACTGAATTATGAAGCAAAAACATTTTCTCATTTCTGATTGTAGCTATGGTAGGTAATGGTATATGGAAATATAGGTAGGTACTCAAGGGAAGAGTTGGGGTGAGAAGAGACCTACGAGCTCACTTGTAAATCCATGATAAGGTGCAGTTACCCCTTCTAAACTCTATGTCGTGTGAAAAGATAGGTTACGATCGAATCAATCGAGACCTAATAAAAAGGTGATAATGTTTATTTGACTTGGGTTTTCCCAGAATCTCTGTGAAATGGATTCCCTATTTTTGCTGGCTATATGTATAACGGTAAACAAATATATGAATGTGAAATGTAATACAAATACAGTCGAGAGCTGAACCACCTCTACATTGTTGACCACCTCTAAATTGTTGATGCACTCGTTCACATGTTACGTTTACGTATAAGTTAAGTTCAATAATGTAAAGATTGACGTGCGGTCGGCTGTACATACGGGTGGAGTTATATTATGTAGTGAGGGTGCCTAAGTACAAAACGAGCCATCTGTATGCTCAATGTACTAAAATTATCATAAAACAAAGAATGCTTAGTGCTGGCAGTAAATTCCAATAGTAGTGTAACGTGTAACCTACAAAATACAATACTTGCAACTTTTGCGTAGAATTTGAATCAACTTGTATGCTAGTTCCTTTAGATAATTGTAGAGAAAGCATTTTGTTTGTATGCCGATGCCATCCCATTGGGTGGGACTGCAATACCGTTTAGGACAAAGAGAGTCGGTCGCCGCGAAAGTGATGTTTGCATCAGCAGCTGAATACATATTTGCGGGACGTTATTATTATATTTATGCAATAATTACATCAGGACTACCGATTCATCGGCGTACGAAAGTCATTTGTGTACACGTAACACCGTTAGGTAGGTAGGAGTTGCGTAAGTTTTAGACATATAAAATGTCGGTGGACATAAGAAAACCACAGCAGTTTACAGCACTGGCTATGTACCGCAAAAACTGTCCTTTTTTAAGCCGCCCGCCGGCATCTTTCCCGCTAATTTTGTAGGCAAGTTTATTGCTTCCGCCAATAATAGCACAATCGCAGAGTTAATGGATGGTTAGATTAGATTATATTACAAAAAATACAATGTACACAACGGCTCAACCTATTTTGATCAATGATACGTAATCACATTTGTCTCGATGGCCGAGTGCCACTGCACTGGCTGTCGGCTGTGGCATTAGGTGATAGTACCTACCTATAAAGTTAAAAAAAAGGAAGCGCGGGGAAGGGGTTGAAATTTTTTTTTACTGACGCCGCTGCATCTGTGGGACCCACATATCATCCCCAATGATGATGATGGGGGTGATCTGTGGTGGGACCCTTTTGCCACCAGTTAAACAAACTTTTTTCAACACTCGATCGGGGAATCAAACTAAGGGCAGGAGAGTACGGAAATATATACTATCTTGCACAAGCTATGTATAAAAAACCTTACATTTAAACGAAGCATTTACAGATTTTTCGTAATTTTCAACTAATAGGTAAGTAATAACGAAATAAATGACGTAATTAAAAAAAACTAAAAAACCCAACTGCAATAATAGGTACACTATGACTAAAATCACACAACATGTTACGACGTTACGACAACGTAATAATTGATATTCTTTATTGCACAGAAAAGTACAGACAGTTACAAGAAATTTTATAAGCAACGGCGAGTTTATCTCTAAAGAGAGATTTCTTCCAGCAAACCAAGGCAAGGCAGGAGTGTTTATAAAACAGGGCAGTCCTAGTGCGCAATAAAACTGTATACACAGTCAGGTCATAAGTTCTGTCACACAATAAAAACTTTTGAATTTAGAACGCTGGCCACAAAAAAGTTTATTGAATTCGAATTTCGAATTTTTCATGAAAATAAAAATGTGTACCTACTTTTTAGAATTTTCCTCATTTTTAAATATGGAGTGGACACTTAAAGAAGACCGTGTCGCAGTTATTGCGTTGCATCGTTGCGGTTACGCGCCAATTCAGATTTTCGACTTACTAAAAAATTAGAATATAAACAAAAGATTCGTTTATCGTACCATAAAACGATACAATGAAGGCTCTAGTGTAGGTGACAGGTCAAGAAGTGGTCGCCCTCGCTCTGTTAGGACTCCAGCAGTGATAAAAGCTGTGAAGGCGCGAATTCAAAGAAATCCCATACGTAAGCAGAAACTGTTGGCCCTTCAGATGGGGTTAAGCAGGACTACGGTGAAAAGGGTGTTAAATGAAGACTTAGGGCTTAGGGCATATCGAAGAAAAATAGGACATCGTTTGGACGCTCGTTTAATGGACCTGAGACTGAAGAGATGCCGCGCTTTGTTGAAGCGGTACGCGGGAAAAAAGCATCGGGAAATTCTTTTTTCGTATGAAAAAAATTTCACCGTGGAAGAGAGCTATAACAAACAAAATGATAAGGTGTACGCACATAGCAATGAAGAAGCGAGCAACCGTATTCCGCGTGTCCAACGAGGTCATTTTCCATCCTCGCTCATGGTTTGGTTGGGAGTGTCTTATTGGGGCTTAACTGAGGTACATTTTTGTGAGAAAGGCGTAAAAACGAATGGAGTTGTGTATCAAAATACAGTCCTCAAGAACCTTGTGGAACCTGTTTCTCATACCATGTTTAATAACAGGCACTGGGTATTCCAACAAGATTCTGCGCCAGCTCATAGAGCGAAAAGCACACAAGACTGGCTGGCGGCGCGTGAAATCGACTTCATCCGGCACGAAGACTGGCCCTCCTCCAGTCCAGATTTGAGTCCGTTAGATTACAAGATATGGCAACACTTGGAGGAAAAGGCCTGCTCAAAGCCTCATCCTGATTTGGAGTCACTCAAGGCATTCTTGATTAAGGCAGCCGCCGATATTGACATGGACCTCGTTCGTGCTGCGATAGACGACTGGCCGCGCAGAATAAAGGCCTGTATTCAAAATCGCGGGGGTCATTTTGAATAAACTTTAGTAACATAAGAATCTATGTTTTATTAAGTTCATTTTGCTATATAAATGATTGCATAAATAATAAACATGTCTAAATTATTTCATATTGCACATGTGACAGAACTTATGACCTGACTATGTATATACCTACGTACGAAAATTACTTTTAAAATATAAATATAGCTAAATATACCTAATAAATAAAATATATACCTTAACTATATAAAATACAATAGATAGCATGCACATATATAAACTATAAAATATCATATTTAAACCTACATAAATATGATACCTATTACGGAAGAGAAAGGAAATGCACTTTCAATCTTTTCTTAAAAGTGAAAATTGAGGGACTATCCCTAATAGTGTAGGGAAGTGCGTTCCACAGTCGGATTGCCCTTAACCTAAATGAGGGAATTATGCCGAGGAGCTGATAGGGGAGACGTCGTGTGACATCTCCAATTGCTATCCGTGGGGAAAAGAAACTCAAAAAATTCTCGAAGATATGGGGGGTAGCGAGGATTCGGGAATGCAAAATATTGAATAGATAGGAGAGAATGTCCATATCACGGCGAAGGTGTATCGGAAGCCACCCCAGCTCCTTGCGATACATCCCAAGGTTTTGAAGTCGTTCGAGTTTGTTCAGTTGATCTTCGTTCGCACTGACCCAACAAGCATCCGCCTATAGTCTATCAAAGGTAGTAGAAGGGGCTGAGCAAGGGTGATTTCATTCTTCCGCGGCAGGAAGTACTGCAATCAACAGAGGGAGAAAAATGACGCAGACTCATCTGCTGACCTCACAAACCTGGGGCGAGCAGGACAGCAAGTTATCAAATATAACCCCAAGATTCTTAGCCTTCTCACTGTAATTAGGTGAGTATGGTACCGTCATACATTACAGGATCGACGGGTATATTCTGTACCTATTGAGTTAAGTGAGTGCCGTGTACCCATAATCATGGCTTAAGATTTTCCCGGGTTGACAAGCAGCCCATATGAAATTGCCCATTTACTGATGTTATCGAGGTCAGCATTCAACGCCTCTACATATCTCTAGACTTACATCACTCAGAGAGAAGTGCCGATATATTTTGAGGTCATCTCCATAGAGTTGATAAGAAGTAAGAAAGTCAGGGATGGCGTTAATGAATACTGAGAAGGTGAGAGGAGAAAGGATACCACCCTGCGGAACACCCGCGGGGAGATCACACCAGTCCGTTGAGATCTCCTCAGACTTAATGCGCTGCTGGCGGTCTCTCAGGTAGGAGTCAAACCAGCGAGCCGAGTGCGAGGAGACTCTGAGCGACTTAAGAATTTCAACCAGGATATCGAAATCGACGCAGTTGAAGGCGCTACTGAAATCAAGCAGTATGAGGACCGTAAGCTGCTTCTGATCCATGGCTAATTGAATGTCGTCATACGGTGGTAGCGCTGTGACCCGGCCTGAAACCTGATTGATAGGGATTTAATAAGTTTCTAGATCAAAAGGTACGAGGACAACTGACAGTGAACAATTGATTCCAGGACATTGGAGAGCATTGGCAGATAGATATAAGACGAAAATCAATAAAGGAGACGGGATTGGACGATTTAAGTAGGGGACTCGCAAGTGCCTTTTTCCACTGAGACCCCTCTCAGCAACATTGTTCAAGCGACACATTAATTATGTGGGTGATAATCGGTAAAAGCTCGCCAATGATGGTGGTTATCATCTGAGAACAGATCTTGTCCTCACCTATGGCCTTCTACGAGATCGCTAATATTGCCCTCCTTACTGCGCCGATTCCGACATGGTTGAAGTTGAAGGGTGAGTTTTGGGCTGCAGTAGCTTCCTTGATGAGGGGGTCCATCACAACTGGGGGATTAGCAAAATAATTGTTGAGACCGTTGAGGTCAATATTGCCATCAGCCAACTCCCGGGACTTACCTACACCAAGAATTTCCAAACCTATGCTGGAATATAGCTCTCAATACACACGTAGATATGACAACGTTGGCATGAGTGCAACAACTGCAGAGGCGTTTGAAAATTAAAAGATTCTCGTCAGTCAGATCCATCTTATATCTAATATTGGCATGGTTTCTCTTGGCCATCAGACTCTTAATGGTTGAGTTATCCACGGATCAGGAAGGTGCTTTAATAATAAATTAATAATATTATTGTAGTACAAGGTTAGTTTAAATTTAAATGCAAGCGTGCAAAATAAAATTTAAGCATTTTTTTTTTTTATTCACCACTACTATAATAATGTTATTGAATCTCAATAATGACATTGTCTTATCTGCTTGTTTTGTGTTTTTAGTGTACCACAGTCAGGATTTAATGTTTTTAATTACATCATTAATTTGTTTGATTTGATGACATTGTATAGAAGGTTGAAAGGTGGTAAGTACATACAATTTGGATGCTTTAACTTACAATTCAATATTTGACTGAGGGACAGAATAGAAGTAAAATATGAAAGAAGTAAAAGTCAGCAACATCATCTACTCAACACAATTTCTATTCAAGTGATCCATGAACATATCTAATGTGTCTTCCGCATTTATATCATTGCTTTTCTTCTTTCCATAAACTTCTACAAGTTTCATATGTTCCTCTAAGTTGTCTACGTCAGTTGGTTCTGAGTCAAAGTATTTGTCCTCAGCGTCCTGTGACACTTGCTGCAGATCATCATATTGCTCATCATTATCAATGCTGTTGTAGTCCACATCAATATCCCGGCCTTCAATAAAGCTGCTGTACATTTCTTGTAAGAACTCCTCTCGTAGTAGTTGCCTTTCTGGAGCACTGATACATGCCTGTTTTCTTACCTCTGGCTTGAAACTTCTTGCGCTTTCTGTTGATCTCTCTTCTGGGCTATCAAATTCCCCCCATAAAGTTGTATACGGGGACTTCCTTTCTTTTAAAGGCTCAGAGTATTTGACTTCAATATCCTCTAAAAGATTTTGTTGATTCTTTCGTTCCCGCATGGTGTTACGGTCAACCGTGTCCATAATCATGCTCACTAAAGTAAGGTTTTCTGGGTCTGCTCCAGCATGGGCCCGTACTTCGTCGTCTGTCAAGAACTGTCCTACAAGTTGTTCATACAGAAGCGGATTACGGAACATCATTTCTTTTTCACTGAAGTAGTCTCCTTCATTCTGTAGTTTTTGCAGTGCTCTGTATCGTCGGTTCCTTGTCCTTTTGCGTCGGCTGTCCTCGGAGTGATAAGTTTTGAGTTCTTTAATGCATTTTTTGAGAATTTCTCCTTCAGGACTGTTTTCAGTTGGTAGTGTTTCGAAGTAGTCGACATGGCGAGGGGCTAAATGTTTGCCAAATTGTTGAAGGAAGTTGGAGATGGATTGTGCGTAGAGATTATGGGCAAGACGAATTTTGTCCCTTGTTCTTATCTCAGCTTCGTCTACATGAGCGTTCTTGAAGGAAATGTTGGCGCACCTCACTAAATAGTCGATTATATCATTAATGGGGTCTATCTCCTCAGCTTCGGCATCATTGCTTGCATTGGAGGGGTTGGATTCAGTCCCAGTTATATCCATTGTATCGATGAACAGGTTCACCAAAGGGTTCACCATAAATTCATCGTTTTGTGTACAACACAGCAATTGACAGATGTATTTTTTTCTAAAGCGACAGCTGTCACATGTTGTTTATGGCTTGTGTAATGGGCCATGTAAAAAAACATCTTATGTAAAAGCCAAACCAAGAATTGTCGCGTTCCGAGTCACATCAACAAAGCCATCATCGCTCACGTGACGTCACCACATGTCACGAAATGTCAACCATCATAGATATCCATTCGGAACGCTTTGCACGCGACGGTAGACGTTGACACTTATAGATGACACTATTATAACCCAACTTTTGTTAGTTAATTTCATTTCGAGTCGTACGTGATATACGATAAGTGAGGAAATAAACAATTATGGAGCGCCAGGAGTCGCTGCTGGTTGCCAGGACATATCCCACCTCCACCCAACCTCATTCCGACTTCATGTCATAATGAGGCAAACACGGGGGAGCAAGCCAACGGGTTAGATTTGCATGGAGCTCTTGTAACCCGCAGCTATTACTGTGCGTCCCCCACATGGCTGGACCGGCCTTCTGTGCCCTCCGCCTGTCCTCTTCCGGCCTCTCACCATTCAGGGGCGCGGGGGAAAAGATAGCAGCGTCGCACCCTTCTGGTGATGTGACACACACAAACGGTGTGAGCTCGGTGCCGATTCCGCACGTCATTTAAAGTTTTAACCAAATTCCCAGCCACATCTCTTTTTATGCCACGCGTGCGCAAACTGGTGTAGCTGTTGGAAGTTCGCCTTTGACGAGACGAGGTCCTCGTAGTAGACTGGTTCTTCATCCGTTTGGGTGATTCCGTCTAACATTCTCTTCCGTTCGTCGTCGTAAAGTGGACTTTCCCAAAGAGCATGGTGCATATCTTCATCTTCTATGCCGCACTCACATACACTCATCGGGCATAACGTCATATCATGCAGTCTCTTCCTCAAACACCCGTGTCCCGACAATATCTGCGAAGTTTGGTAGTCCGGCTCAACCCAAGAGGCCTTGAGACGAGCCGCCAGGTCCGGAAAGAAACGGTATAGCTCTCGACCTTTCGTCTCATTCATCCAGCGTCCCTGCCATTGTGCAACGACCTCCCCCAGAGTTTTGCGTTTTATCGCTCTGATCTCCGTCTCAGTGCAACTTTCCCGCGCCTCATCACTACGACCGGCGCGGATGAGCTCCAGGTCAGCCGGCAGCACGCCTGCCAGTACCGGTAGGGCCGCTGTACTGCATGAACGATAAGCTTTGGTCAAGAGCACCAAAGCCGGTCGCTGTGTCCTCAGAAGTGAGGCACGCAGAATGTGGAAGGACGCACGCCTGTACCAGCATGCCGCGGCATACGTCACGATGGAGATATAGGTGCCAGTGTACAGTATCCGCAGAGCACGATAACGTACACCCCAACTAGATGCGGATACACGCGATACTTTTCCGAAGCAATTTGCCGCGCGAACGCCTATGTAAGACGCATGAGCAGCGAATGACAGTCCGGCGTCGAGAACCATGCTCAGCACTTTTGCTTGCACGACGCTCCTGACAGAGTCGTCCCTCATCTTGACCGTTGGCGGGTGCTTAAACCTGCCCTTGATCGTCATAGTGTGTGATTTTGCCGGAGAAAAGCTCAGGCGGTTTCTGGCGCCCCATTCGGAGACGCCTTCAAGCACCCTAGAGGCCGAGCGTTCGATTGAGGATCGAGAGTTGGACTCTATCAGGATAGTCACGTGTCGTCTGCGTAGCCTACGAGCATAGTGCATGCAGGCAATGGCAATCGCAGCAGGTCGTCCATCAGCACATTCCAGAGCGTCGGTCCCACCATGGATCCCTGAGGACACCCCATAGTGGAGACCTTCCATTCCACCAGCGGACCGATGAATAGCCCTACGCGGCGGTTAGTGAAGTAATCCACTAACATCTTACACAGTCAGGTCATAAGTTCTGTCACACAATAAAAACTTTTGAATTTAGAACGCTGGCCACAAAAAAGTTTATTGAATTCGAATTTCGAATTTTTCATGAAAATAAAATGTGTACTTTTTAGAATTTTCCTCATTTTTAAATATGGAGTGGACACTTAAAGAAGACCGTGTCGCAGTTATTGCGTTGCATCGTTGCGGTTACGCGCCAATTCAGATTTTCGACTTACTGAAAAATTTGAATATAACCAAAAGATTCGTTTATCGTACCATAAAACGATACAATGAAGACTCTAGTGTAGATGACAGGTCAAGAAGTGGTCGCCCTCGCTCTGTTAGGACTCCAGCAGTGATAAAAGCTGTGAAGGCGCGAATTCAAAGAAATCCCATACGTAAGCAGAAAATGTTGTCCCTTCAGATGGGGTTAAGCAGGACCACGGTGAAAAGGGTGTTAAATGAAGACTTAGGGCTTAGGGCATATCGAAGAAAAACAGGACATCGTTTGGACGCTCGTTTAATGGACCTGAGACTGAAGAGATACCGCGCTTTGTTGAAGCGGTGCGCGGGAAAAAAGCATCGGGAAATTCTTTTTTCGGATGAAAAGATTTTCACCGTGGAAGAGAGCTACAACAAACAAAATGATAAGGTGTACGCACACAGCAGTGAAGAAGCGAGTAACCGTATTCCGCGTGTGCAACAAGGTCATTTTCCATCCTCGCTCTTGGTTTGGTTGGGAGTCTCTTATTGGGGCTTAACTGAGGTACATTTTTGTGAGAAAGGCGTAAAAACGAATGCAGTTGTGTATCAAAATACAGTCCTCAAGAACCTTGTGGAACCTGTTTCTCATACCATGTTTAATAACAGGCACTGGGTATTCCAACAAGATTCTGCGCCAGCTCATAGAGCGAAAAGCACACAAGACTGGCTGGCGGCGCGTGAAATCGACTTCATCCGGCACGAAGACTGGCCGTCCTCCAGTCCAGATTTGAGTCCGTTAGATTACAAGATATGGCAACACTTGGAGGAAAAGGCCTGCTCAAAGCCTCATCCTGATTTGGAGTCACTCAAGGCATCCTTGATTAAGGCAGCCGCCGATGTTGACATGGACCTCGTTCGTGCTGCGATAGACGACTTGCCGCGCAGAATAAAGGCCTTTATTCAAAATCGCGGGGGTCATTTTGAATAAACTTTATTACCATAAGAATCTATGTTTTATTTAGTTCATTTTGCTATACAAATGTTTACATAAATAATAAATATGTCTAAATTATTTCATATCGCACATGTGACAGAACTTATGACCTGACTATGTATAGATGTTAGGGGGTAGGCCTCCACGTTTCGCTTTCAGCAAAATCATCGGCCACCATGTGTTATCAAAGGCCCCCGAGATATCCAGAAAGATCGCCTGTACATACTTGGCTTTCGAGTCCCTGATGGCAACGTTAATAATGCTATTCAAGGCTATGACAGTCGACCGACCCGGAGAGAAGCCGTGCTGGAATTCTGAAATACCCCTCGATATTTGCGGGGCACAGGCCAGCATAATTCGCTCAAGAATCTTACCGAGGACTGGGAGCAAGGTGATCGGCCTGTAGGCCTTAGGATCCGTCAGTGGTTTGCCATTGCACTTTGGCAGGACTAACACACGTCCATCCTTCCACTGATTGGGAAATATTCCCTCTTTCACACACTTATCAAATACCTACGTCATCTCTGCTGCTGCTGCATGCCACACATGTTTCAGAATGCGAGCTGTGATACCATCCAGTCCGGGGGCCGTGTTAAGCAGAGCCTTGACTATACCCTGCAGGCGATCACGAGATAGTGGCGGGGCATCCGGGCCGGAAGGCGTGCAGGCGGCACATAAGCGTATCTGCCGATGGTGTATAAAGTCGTTGCGCTCATCGTCATCAGGACAAAGTGCCCGGAGCATTTGTTGTATAGCCGACCGCACGTCCCCGGCGAAGCCGGTAGCAAGCTCAGTGCCGCTAATAATGTGGGTCGGGGGGCACCGGCGCCCACTGGCCAGTCGATATGATCGTCCCCATGGGTCTTTGTTGCCGGTTTCAGCCATCTCCATTAGGAATCTGCTTTCCGCCGCCACCATCTCTTGTCGGTAGCTCGTACGTGCCTCATGAAAATTCTTACGTCTCATCTCTTCCAACAATCCGCCTTTCTTTCGCACACTCTGCCAGGCTCTACGAAGTTTATTATGCCTTCTTCGTAGTCGCTCTAACTTGTTATTCCACCATTCATCTCCTCTATCATTCTTGCAGCCTTTAGTTCCCAGGCATTCATTCGCCGTTCGTTCTATTACATGGGTGAAGTCAGCACTCAATTCTGCCGCTGGTTTCCTCAGTTCCAGTCTACCCATTCTTTCGTGAATCACTGATTGAAATCTTGGCCAGTCCACCCCACGGTCCCTAAACACAGCAGGCTCTGTAACTGGCTTCTCGTGCAGATTTTCGACCCGGCCTCCGAATATGCTGAAAGTAAGGCTCGACCGAGATCTCGGTCTCGGTCTCGGTTTCGGCATTCTCGGCTACAAATCCAACCGAGAAACTTGTCTCGGTTCTCGGCTAATTATAGCCGAGATTCTCGGTCATGACCGAGATTGTAACATTGTTCGGATCGGCATTCAAATTTTACCGCGCGTGGCAACGCGCCGCAGCGCGTAGTCGATTGGTGTAAGTGCGTGAGAGAGCTGAGAATTGTGATTGGTTGAAGTCCCGGCTGGCGAACTGCGGCCGGCCGCTTTCGCCCCATTCGAGCAGTATTTGTAATTGTTTATGTTTACAATAGTAATGAGTGGAAGTTTGTTTTAACACAGTAAATTGAAATAAGTTCTTTTAAGTGTTGTGTTGCTACTTGCTGTGATTACTTGTTGTTGATACTTGTAAATTGATTAATTACACTGGTTTGGTGAAAGCAAGATCATTACTTATAGTTTTGCGGTGGAATATAAAGCGGGTAAGTTGTTTTTATAAATATAAGTAAATTAAATATATATTACAGATTGATAGGGTTTTGTGACGTTATGCGTATGTTTTTTGCTGAAAATACGTAAGGTTTATAATTAATAAAATACCTACAATTAAAAATAACTAAACACATGGTTTGTTTGTCAATAGGTACCTATAGCACTTGCAAAGCTTTTTGCTAAAATCAAATACGATACGTAGGTTAGGTACCGTTTCTTAGTAAAATTAATCGAAAATTGGTTTTGATCTAAGTTAACGACTTATTTGTTTTTTAAACAACAATCTTATCAGGTGCTATTTTTTCAGTTTTGCTTTTTTTATGTTATAATATAATGTTATTTAACTTTGATTATTAAAACAATTAATTTTGTTAAACAATTAGTAGTGTATTAAAAAGCAAACAGTATAAAAAAAAAATTCACGCTTTTTCTATTCTCGTTCTCGGCTCTCGGTCTCGGCCGAGATATTATTTTATTCTCGGTCTCGGTCTCGGTCTCGGCCGAGAACGAAAAACCCATCTCGGTCGAGCCTTAGCTGAAAGTGATTAGCTGATGGTCACTTAGGCTTTTTGCCTCGTGGACTTCCCATTCATTTATTCGCACTCCGCGCGTTGATAGAGTCAGGTCGATGTTAGACTCGCCGTAAGGCCCCTTGAAAGTCGGCGGCTGTCCCTCGACGTTGTGGATGGTCAGGCCGCGGGCTTGGATAAAGCCTTCCATGCTGGTGCGTCGATGCATTTGGTTCTGGCCGCCACCAGAGTATTGCTGGCGCTCGCAGAACCATAACGGCGAGTGAGCGTTAGAATCTAGTCCCATGACTAACTTGGTCCCATGGAGCGCTTCCATGACTCTATCCAGGTGCGCGAGATGGACGTCGATGTCGAGTCCGTATTGGCAGTAGACAGAGATTACGTGCAGCTCAATGTCTCTCGCCACGACGTGGGCGACAGTGCAGTGCGTGGTGCATAAATGGTGGGGCACGCAGATGGCCATAGAGCTGGAGGGGACATATATTCCAGCCATAGGGCGGTCCCCGTACTCCACGAGGTCTAGCGTCCCTCTGTATTGATCCTGGACAAGGACGACATCCAACTTAAGCTCCTTCGCGGTAGTCCGTAGTTCGGTAGTTGCATCTTTCATCCCCTGCAGATTTAGCTGGCCCACCCTGATGTAGATCTTATCTGCCATAATTGGTGTTTCCTAGTAGCCGCTGCTCACAATGATGACGTGCGGGGCACTTGCGCGCGGCGGTGCTGTGGTCTGTCGCCTCTATGCGGCCAAATCGAGTGCAGGTCGCATATCGTTCTTGTTCCTCCTTGGAGGTGTCACGGCTATGCCCTTCTTTGCCACATTTACCGCACGTGGTTTCCTAAGCACGACAGTATCGCTCGGGGTGGCCATATTGTTGGCATTTGGAGCAGCACGTCACGTTTATGTGATCTTCAATATTGATCAACAGCCAGCCTATGTAGACGCGTCCACGAGTGACTAGATTTACGCGAAGAGCCGGTGAGCGCTTAAAAATCAGCTTCATGTTTTTCTGCAGCTTAGCTAGAGGCCACTCAGGGTCGGCAGCAAAGTTTTGTTCGTGTAGCGCGACAATGGTTGCTTCGGGGTTTGGGTCCCCTTCCATATTAAAAAAAGCCACCTAGGGAGTCCTCTGCTGTGGCTCAGTGGCGCGGAGACATGGTGGTAGTGCTTCTTTACGTCGCGCTGCTGAGTCTTTGTTGGTCATTTGAATGACCACCCCGGCGTTTCCCACTTTTCGCACTGCTTGAATCTGCACATTTATTTTGGCCGGGTCGATGAAGCTTTTAAGGGCATTTTTTGTATCGTCCGCAGATTTTAAGGCATCTTCGTGGCCTGCAGCGGGTTATATTGCCATCATGGGTCCTTTGTCAACCAGGAGTGCCTGAGATGTGGTGCGGCCAGTTTTAACTGCCTGGGAAAAGGAAATGTAATTCCCTAATTGTACTGTGGCATAATGAGCATTTGGTGCGGCATCAGGTGCACATTTCTCCATTAGAGCACATTTCATAGTGGCGCAACTCGCCTCTGCCCGCGTTCTTTCTATTTCCGCTTCCGCCAGATGCAGCTCTAGTGTTGCCACTACTGCTATGATGCGCTAGCCGAGAATGCCTATATTAGCGATATCAGCCTTGTTCAGTCTGCTGCTATTAGCTGTTGTCGTAATCGTTTCAAAAGCTGCGTGGACTAACGAATGAGTTCCATTTTATTTGCCGGTAATAGGTTGTGATCACTTCCTATATAGTCGTCAATTTTGGTACGCTTGTCGACTTTCACCAGATTCCCTTGGACGTTTGTCCGTGTGAGAGCCCGTCGCTTCACCTTCTGTTTGCGACCTGGGGGTGCCGGTTCCAGTGGGCTCCATTGGCAGTTGAGACTGAGGCTGGTGCTGCAGTGGAGGGGACCTTGAAAGATTTCGCGCCGGAGTAAAAATACCATCGGAGTTCTCCTCTACCTCTTGGAGAGAACTGAACCTATTGAGCGTTGACATACTGAACAAGAAATATGTGGCTAATAGTGTTCAATAACAATAACAAAGCCGTCGCGACGAAGCTAGTATGCACGTGAGCTAGGGGCAAGCGCGTAGTATTGTGTTTGTTGGTATAAGTAAATTAGCAGATAAGCGGCAGAAGCGCAAATTAATATTTTCAGAGCGTTCGATCGCACACTTAAAACTTGAAAGAGAATGTACACAAGCGTCTGATCGCACACTGAAAACTAGAAAGAGTATATAAAACAAATGCGTCTCTTCGCACGCTTGAAAACGGCACTTAAAAAGGCATAGTAAACAAAGAATGTCTATTCAGTTTGAAAAGGATATTTTATCATGCAGCTATATCACGAATATATCATACGCCAGGAAGTGACATACGCTTTGTATGAATCACTCAATTCTCTCAGCGTCAGCGCCCAGCAACAGCAGCACATGCGCAGAGCGCACGCAGATCGCGCACACGCAAAAGCATATTCACTATTGCTATACGGTCACACAAACAACCCACGCGACGGCCGCGTCAGCTTGCCCGTTCCTCACAATGACGCGCTCAGCGCGCGTGAGTGAGACACCCGACGATAGCAGCCAGCGGTCGCGCTGATCAGAGTATACTGATCACACACACGAGGACACTCAAAACACAGCGGAGCGTGGAATCAACACACGTCTGCTTACAACCGGTATCGGCACCGGTGCTGCTTGCCACCGCTGCTGGTTGCCGTTCCAAGTTAGATTGACAGCTGTCGCTTTTAATGGCTTGCTCAGTGCTTACGCTCAGAGCATGGGCGATGATAGCACAATATGGCGGCGATAATGATGTCATTCATGACGTCATATCAAACATTTTGAGCTATCGTTGTCACGCTAAAACTCTTGTGGTGGGGCAAGAATGATGAACACTAGTTATAGATAAAACAGAGGTTTATTTTGTATAAATGAACTTCACATCGAAAACATTGTTTCTCGGATTTTTATTGTTGCTAGTTCCAGCAACAACATACACAATCTTCTTCTTTTCGAGTCGACGGTCATCTCAGATACGGGCGGCCCAAAAGGCCGCAATCGCAATAGCTCGCTCGGTAGCCTTATACAGCTCCTCGTCCGTGCAGGTTGTCGGGCACGCAGGGCACCCAGTCATGTGCGCAATCGTATGTCTCGGGTATCCACAGACGCACGCCGTGTCTAGTTCCGAGATGATGCCCCACCTCGCCAGGTTAGCTCTGGACCTCCCCACTCCAGCTCTGAGACGGTTGAGAGATTTCCAGATCGGCCAGCTGAACTTGTATCCTTCAGCTAGTTTCTCTTTCACGCAGTTACTCGGGTCTGTAGGGTTCAGTCGCGACTGCCACTTGGCAAGGCGTGTAGATTGAGCTGGTTGACTTAGCGGCTGGACATGAAAAGAGCCTCCCAGTGTGGTGCACGCTTTATACCTACTTAAGCACCCGGCGTCCCCTGGAAGCAGCTACTAGCATCAACAAGCAGTAGGCTGACTAATCTTTTCACCACGATGGCCATCCGTAAGATCCAAGCTCGCAATATACGGCCCTTATCAGGGCCTGCCTTGACAGTTCTCTCTATTAATATAGAGGGCTTCTCAGCGGACAAAGCAATTTTACTTGCTGAGCTGTGCCATATAAATTAACAATCACAATAGACAGACAGGAATGGAATGACAGATTTTTCACAGAAAATAACAAACGAATACCTTATTCAAAATAACATTTTAAAATGTGACACAGATGATCAATAAGAAAAATTTAAAACATCAACGAGGTTTTACACTTCAACAAATATAAAACTCCAAAAAACTCCAAAACACAAATATAAAACTCTTCAACAAAAAGTCATTCGCAACGACCCCGTAGACGCTATAGTCGGTTATGGTGCCATTCGGAACGCGCTGAATATAAAAACTTCGCCATGTTGCGGAAAACCTATGGAACTATTTTCTTCAACTTGCAACACTTTGTTTAATAAATAATAGTTTAAAAAAACTAAAAAAACACGCTTTTATAGCTAACCGAACTAAAAATTAGAAAATAATTTTTAATTTCAGAGAGTTTATAATACAGTAGTAGAAGATCGAACAATCAATCAGAATATATCACCTCAAAATAAAATTATAATAAAGTTTAAGTAATTAACAAAAGAATTCAATTCAGAGTAAACAGCGTGGGGTGCTTGATAAAGTAAATGTAACAACCATTCTATTGACAACTATCTATGAGAGGAGAGTTATGAAAGTAGTAAAATGCACCCCACGCTTTTTACTCTGAATTGAATTCCTTTGTTAATTACTTAAACTTTATTATAATTTTATTTTGAGGTGATAACTTCTGATTGATTGTTCGATCTTCTACTACTGTATTATAAACTCTCTGAAATTAAAAATTATTTTCTAATTTTTAGTTCGGTTAGCTATAAAAGCGTGTTTTTTTAGTTTTTTTAAACTATTATTTATTTTTCATTTTTTAGTTCGATTTATCAATTAGTTATTTGTTGACATGTGGTATTGAAATTTCTCACAAATTATTTCGCAATCTCATCATTTCATTCAAAGTTTCACTGTTGCATGGGGTATTTCCTGTTAACTTAGAACAATCGAGTTCTTCAATCCGAATACCATCTAAAGATCTTACACGACTAAGTGCTACATAAGCTTGCCCAGCAGCAAACAGTCGCGAGCCTAGATAAATGACTGCATGATCGACTGTACAACCTTGCATCTTGTGGACGGTCGAAGCCCAACTCAGGATTAATGGCAACATTCGTCTCTCAGCAGTTCCATAACTGTATTTCGCTGGGAACTGTATCGATATTGGTTTAATCATGTGCACACCATCTGATCCGAAATCGATACGGACTGACGGGATGTCTTCCGCGTATAGTTGGCCTCTGCGAAAATTTGGCCAGATAATTTCTGTGATAAAACCCATATTGCCATTCACTAAACCTTTCGACACGTCAATGTTTGTCCTCAACATCACTTTAGCTCCTACGAATATTTTCAATACATTCGGAAGACCTCCGGTTTTATTAATATCGCTAGGTATCACAGAATCTAAGTCCTTGTTACCTAGATTTCGAGTAGCATCAATGAGTTGGTCATATGCTTTTATTGTATAAATAACTGTCCCTTGCTCTGTAAAACCGTTCTTCCCATATGGAAACAAAAAGTACCAAGCAAATTCTTCTGCTTTCAGTTCATGACCCACATTTACGATATTATCTTTCGTCTTGCGGGTAATTTCGTTAAGGTTTCGTGAAACCTGTATCTCATCTTCCACATTAGGTGGCATAACATCAATCGGTGCCATCATTGATGTCTGCAGTGGAATAGTTTGATTAGTTAAATTCTGTTGGGAAGTGATTGTTTTGGATGCAGCTGCTGCCCTCTCAGTGCTCTGATGAGCCTCTGCCTCAGAATCATCATGTATACCCAAGACTTCAACATCGATGTAATCAAGAGTAAATTGTACATTTTTGCTGCCAGTTGTACGTTTACATATCCTCATGAACTCTTCAAAACTATCGCATTCAATAACGCAAGCCTTTCCATTGTTGTCGTTTGCTCTAGATCCCTTTGGGCCACAAGAATGAGAGTTACTGAAGTAATATTTGCTATCATAATGCATAACTCCGAACGATTGACCATCTGTTATTAGTATACCTGCGTTATGCGCCATGAACAGATCTTCTAAACCTTGACGAAGAGTACTTCCAAGATTTGCTTCGTTTGATTTGTCGTTCAAGCTTCCATATATACTTGGTTCTTCATCAAAAGTGATCCGTAGTCTTTTGCCAAATGCGACTAAGTCATCTTGGATAACTGCGAAATTTCTTACTAACAAGTATTGATCATTTCCTATAGGATAAGCCGCTAAATTTCTCTCCGTTTGAAATCTTATATTAGTGTAGATTTGGTCACCCGTTATCATATTTAGATTAAGGATGTTCGTAGACCAATCTTGTGGTGAAAGAATGCAGGCCCGGAGAATGTTTGCTAATGCCATCGCACAACATTGTACTCCTGCGAATCCTGATGTAAATATGAGATCGCTGCCTTGATGCCATGAAGCACGAACAATTCTCGAAACGTCACTGATCTTCAAGTAATCGCTAGTGTTCTCAGTAGGTTCTTCATTGGTCTCTACAGCAATCTCGACTGGTGCTTCCTCTACTCTTATAATATCATTTTCTCCAATTACAACGTTCTGATCGATAGTAACATCTTTGTAGAGTGGATTGTTCGAAATTAGCCAATATAATGCACCGTATACTTTTTGCCTAGATATTGAAAATTGACGTGTTACGTTAATATTCTCTAAACGCTCAGTAATGACGACTATCCCAGCATTATTTGCGCTTCTTGGTAACATGTTCGCAAGGTTTTCAGTAACTTCAAAAACATCTTGTGCGAACAATACCGCTTGGCCACGAAAGCTATATTGCCCAAATACGCCACTTAATTCGATAATTTTTACAAATGGAATAATGCGTGATATTAGCCGTTGTTCGGCTTGTGATAATTCCGCAATTACATTTGGAATGGATCCTGGGTCCAAATTGAATAAGATTTAGACGGTGCAAATTTTTTCTTTGAATTCAAATGAGTCTTGCACCGTTGACAAACGATCAAGCAATTTCTTTGTTTTAATTCGTTAGGCAAATATGGTGCTGACTTAGTATTTACAATCCATTTAGAGATCTGAGTTTTATAGCACCGTTTAGTGCAAACTTCACAGATCTTGTCACAAAATGTGTTAATCGACTGCATGAAGCCTGTTATACTGGCTCTACTTAGTCTTCTCGACTCTGCATTTCGTTGCCGCATTTGCTGCAAGCGAGCTGCTCTGTCGTCTTCTGACTGTGAGGCCCGATATTTAGCATTACGTTGCCGCATATGCTGTAATCGAGTCGCTTTGTCTTCTTTTGACTGTGAGGCTCGATATTTAGCATTATGTTGCCGCATATGCTGTAATCGAGCTGCTCTATCTTCTTCTGACTGTGAGGCCCGATATTCAGCATTACGTTGCCGCATATGCTGTAATCGAGTCGCTTTGTCTTCTTTTGACTGTGAGGCTCGATATTCAGCATTATGTTGCCGCATATGCTGTTATCGAGCTGCTCTGTCTTCTTCTGATTGTGAGGCTCTATATTGTTTCATATATAATCGCCTTTTATTTTTTCTCTCGACCATTTCATCATTCGACAGCCCTTCTTTCAGTTTTCTGTTTTTTTTCGCCAATCTCCTCTTTTTTTGTGTTGTAGTTTCAAGTGCCATTTTTGTTCCCACGAGTAACGGACAATTAAACAGTCAACCCTCCCAGAGGTCCGTTGTAGAAGGGTAAGGCTTACATTCGACAGGGTTCAGCCTGGTGCCCTGAATTTGACGCTAGCGACATGACATTTTTAAACACCCTCTGCCATTCATCCCTCGGCTCGTTTCTCACCTTATATTGGATTGGGTGATATTTAGTGAAAATTTAGCGCTCGACATATGTCAAAATTGGGCTGTACATTTTATAGTTGTGGATACGGGAATCACATGTTGCTTAATTTCTGTAGTTAATCGTATTTGTTCAATATTTAAATTAAAATTTCTAACTGAAGTAAGTAAAATAGAAAATTAATATTACTGCTGAGATTTTAAATATATTTGAAAAAATTTAGCTCTAGACATATGTTAAAATTGGGCTGTACATTTTATAGTTGTGGATACGGGAATCACATGTTGCTTAATTTCTGTAGTTAATAGTATTTGTTCTACATTTAAATTAAAATTTCTAACTGAAGTAAGTAAAATAGAAAATTAATATTACTGCTGAGAATTTAAATATATTTGAAAAAAAAGTGTGATAAAAAGGCTAATTTTAAACGAATTTCGGCCGTCCTAATAAGGATAATGGGAAACTGTTATCAAATTATTGCATTGTCATCGGTCCTTGATACATATGCAAAGTTTCAAATTAATCAGACTTCTGGAAACTGGTGAAAATTAAGTTCAAAGATTCCGTTACATACATAGATACATACATACATACAACCCAAGCTAATAAAAGCGTGTTAAAAAGTAATTAATGTCCGGTCGAACATGCGGTTCCTGAACACATCAAAGAGAGCTTATGATATGTGTGTAGATAAACTAGTGTATGTAACTGTACATAAGTAGGCATTAAAACTCTCGAGTGATATTATTATGAAACTCGCCTTTGGCTCATTTTATAAACCCTCTCTCGAGTATTAAAGCCCTCCATTATGTAGCAGTCCCATATACTACTATTAGCGCACTCAGACCAGGTTTTTGTAAATATATCAAATATAATAGGGCTGATTATACATCCCTGCGGTGCACCTCTGGGAATCTTTATTATTTGGGACACTTCCTCGACCCCACGCCAATCTTTTGACACTACGTATCATCGAATTCCTGCAAGTATACTGACAGTGTGTCAGCTTTATTCAATAATCCGGCTATATTTTGCTGCAAGACGTTGATGAAATTATAAGAAAAAAATTCAAAACAGTTTTAGATTTATGTCCAGATTTATTCAAACCAGTATGTCGTGGAAAAAAATCGGATAATTTCTTTTGGACCATTTTTATCTTTTGCTTAGTTGTTTCATGCCGATTGTTGATGATTGACAAATGATTAAGTATAAATATTGCTTATAAAAATATAATTGCTGACACATTGCATTTAAAATTTTCGTTTTATTTAAAACTTTTCACCCAGTAATTATGATCTAATGAAGCCGAAATATGTGCACTAATGACATATGTATGGTCGAGTGGATAAATTCCACTAATTTCCTCAAAATCTGAGTCACTGTCACTATCGGTATTAGAGCCACTGTCTAAATTAACTATAAAGGGCTTATCTAAATATCCGTCGTTTTGTCGATAATCCTCTTCAATTTTATGCACGTGTGCACAATATTTTTGCCATTCTAAGGCATCAATAGAACTGAACGCTTCGGTTACTAGTTCCGGCATATTTTCATTTTTGTGCTCTATATTTACTTCTGCTACTCTCCTTTTCATTGCCCACGACGGAACGGAGACGGTATATGCGTTTGGGGTGAGAGGATGTTTGTGCAAACCAATGTTGCCATTTTTCTCAAAAACTACTAGTTCGATTTTGATGCGGTTTTCAGTGATGGTTTCGGTTTTGATTGGTGCATGTTCTTAGATAGGTATTACGGTGACAACGCATCAGGGGGTGCTGCAGTAAACATTTATATGTGCAAAATCACAACTACGAGTTCGATTTTGATGCCGTTGTTCAGTGATGAGTACGGGTTTGATTGCTGCATGTTCTTAGATAGGTGTTACGATGACAACTTACCAGGGGGCGCTGCGGTAAACCTTTGTTTGTGCAAAACTAAAACTATTCGTTTGATACTGATGCGTTTTTTTTTTTTTTATATGTTTGTGGTTGATTAGTAAGGTTTCATAAATAGGTGTTACGGTAGGAACTCACTAGGGGGCACTGCAGTGATATTGTTTATATTGGCTACTAAATATTAGAGAAACTCGATAGATCTTTCTTCTAGGGGGCACTGCAGTGATATAGTTTTTATTAGCTACTAAATATTAAAGAAACTCGATAGAACTTTCTTGATAACATTACAGTGAGGCCTCACTTGTGCGCTGCGTTGCGTCGCTTCGTCGATTTTCCATACTTTTGACAGTGGCATTTCACTGTCAAATATTTGGAAAAAGTCGAGGACAAATGGGGCCTCCCCCTCAGTGAACCAAGAATTTTTGTTGGAAAGGGAGCAAAAGACGATGGCTACTTTATGGCCTTTCTTCTGTATCCTCGGTTTGCGACTGGCGGCGTATAGTTTGTCTCAATCGCTCTAATTCTTCCAACGCTATGCTGTTATGTGGGTTAAAAAGTTTTCTTTGATCTAGATCGGTAATTACCACGCCGTCTTAAGATCGTACTCTACTAAGCACCACATAAGCTTGTCCTTTGGCGAATGTTTTTGGTCCAAAATATAAAAACCTAAAAGTAAGAAAATATGGAGAGATATCCCGACAACTTAGCCTACTACTTATTTTAATTAACTTAATAAATTCAAGACGAAGTACGAAAAATATTAAACAAAAATCAGTAGCAAAAATCAATACTCGTGAATTAAGCTAATGATGAAATGTGGAGGGATATTCCAATTCACCTAACCTAATCTACTTACTTATTCAAATGAAAATACACATTCAAGAAATAATGCTAAACTATTACAAACACAACCAAAACTAGTACAAATACAACCAAATTTAACAATAATTTGGTAAAACCGAAACTATAGCACACTATATTATACATATAAATATTAAGTACAATTTACATAAAACCTATCAAGCATAGATATTATGTAAATTGTAAAAAGTTTGAAATAAAAAAACTAAATTGAAATTTTGAAAAAACCCACGACGACGGTTAAAACGTAGTTTAAAAAGGATAAAATAATTTTGAAACCCCCGGCTCAAAGAATTTATGCTAGAACTTTTATGAACTTAATAAAAAAAAACAAGATAATCTGTCGGCGGCTGCTATTACTATTAATGATTCAGAATCTGTGTAATTTCAAAATTGAATTTTCTTGCTGCTATTAAATGAACTAGTTTGGCATGTTTATAGTAACTCGATTATTTTTTATATCTAAAATAGAGATAGCAGCCCCCGATGGATTTTCTTGGTTTTTTTATTAAGTTCATAGCATAAATTCTTTGAGTCGGGGGTTTCAAAACTATTTTATCCTTTTTCAACTACGTTTTAACCGTCGTGGGTTTTTTCAATTGTTTTTTATTATTTTTTTAACTCCATACCATCTCAATAGGATTTAGGTCACAGTGATAGGGTGGCAGCCGTAAACATTTGTGACCATGTTGTGCTAATAAATTATCAACTTCATATACAGGGTCAGGTTTGTATCGTTTGACAATCTCCAGCAACTGTGGTTTAGTCATTTCTGATGAGAATTCGAAACGATTCTCATTTAACCACTTTTGAATTTCGGGTTTCTTTGTGTTTGTAGATAACCCGTTGCCTTATTAACACGAATGCTATGGTATGGAGCGTTGTCCATTACTACCAAAGATGGATTGGGTAGTAATTTTTCGGTTAACCACTTTTTGAAGTTTGTGTTATTCATTTCGTCGTGATAGTCCCCACTTTTGGTATTTGATTTGAATACAAGGTCTGCGTTTTGGACAAACCCCGTTTCTCCTCCGGCATGAACAATAATAAAACGTTGCCCTTTAGATACAGGTTCTAGAACTCCCCCTGTTTCTTGACTTTGCCAGCATTTTTAGTGGTATATGAGGAATGTATATAAGTCTCGTCTAAGTATACAACTGGTCGACGATTAGCTGATAAAGCGTTTTTATTTAGTTCTTGCAAATATTTAGCTCTCCACGCAGAAATATCATTGCGCTCGGTTAAAACCTTGCGATTGCTTTGTGTTCTTTGGAAACGAAAGCCAATTGTTCGTTACAATTTACGAAGTGTTTCTCTGCTATCTTGGAAATTTATGTCGTCTTTTAGAACAGTAAGCAGTTTATTAATCGTTGGTGATTCCCTTTTAATCGCATAAAATTCATGCACTTTTCGCTTGATCAAACCTAGATCGAAACTGTCAACTTCTATTTTGCCACGTGTTCTTTTTCTCGATTTTCCTGGTGTGGTTATTTTTGTACCCATTTCTGCAGCGATTTTACTTTCTGCAACAATTTTAAAAATTGTTGCAAAAGGTAAAACAATACCTAAAAGAAAAATAAACTCATCATAAGAGGAATAAAATTTGAGAAAATATAACCAAATTCTAGGCGGCCGAAGTCGCGGGCACCAGGTTGTACATAATCTAAATTAAATTGGAACTAATAAATACCTACAGCTGTTTTAGTTAATAACGTATTATCAAACGATGTCGAGAATTTATTTCATAATAATCTGGTAACAATAGCCTAAAGCGGCTGCAATGCGTTTGTATTCTTTTTCAAACGGTATTATTGGAGCTTTTTGCAGCTTTTCTGCATCAAAGAATAATTTCATTTTGAGAATAATTTCTCGTACACCACCCTTGATTGCTTTTGGCATGATTATCAAACAAAATACTTGTAATATTGGAAAAACTAATGGACTCTCAACTGAACAGCACAACACAACAACAACTGACAGCGAAGTGACATTTTCAAAATGGCGTCCGTAGTTTCCCCTTTCGCCGTTCTACAGATACGTTTTTGGCTCTTCCTTTGAAATTCCATTACATATCATAATATTTAAATATATACGAAAATATCATGCATGTAAGAAAAAACATAGCTTTATTTAAAATTGTAGGTGATAGCCATACAATTAACACTAGAAATAAAAATAGGTTAGCACTACCATTATTTAGACTAAGTAAAGTAGGCCACCATTCATGGGGCACTGTATTCGCTTCTAAAATAAAATACCACGGGAATCATTGATCCTTCCTGAAAAGAGGTTCAAAAACTATGTTAAAAATGAGCTGATAAGAAAGTCCTATTATAGTATTAAGGAATACTAAGATGACAAAACTGCATGGTCCATACCATCTCAGCGCACAGAAATTCGACGAGGGGCGATGGATCAAGACTATCACTCGCCGGCGAATTTCCTTAGACCGAAACCAGTACCTGTTGTAAAGTCACTTTTTAAAAAAAAAGGTATGGGGGAGTTTCTTGCCGTTTCTTCTTAACCCCGAGGCCCACCTTCCGAAACGGTGTAGTCTTTTTTTTATATAAAAAAAATTGACTTGTAGTTATCAGTAAGTATAATTTTGACGTTGAATAAGATAATTTATTTATTTATATTCACAAAAAAAAATGACTCTGACTCTGACCCTTATTTTCCAAAGATAAGCTGAGGAGTTTATTGGCAGTTAAGGGCCTTTAATAAAAAAGAGGTACCATAGAGGTTGACGTGTCCGAATTGCACGATGTAAAATGGCGGCAAACTCAGTTCATTCGTATTTTTTTTATTTTGATACTAATGAGGAATTTGGCATTCAGTTTGTTCAGTTGTTCTTCATTTGCGCTGACCCAGCAAACATCAGCATAATCAATGAGGGGGAGAAGAAGGGACTGAGCGAGAGTTATTTTGGTCTGGCGAGGTACAAAGTTCTGAAGTCTCCTGAGGTAGTGAAAGGTTGCGTAAACTCGCCCGCTGACTTATCAAAGATGACACCCAGGTTTTTAGCTTTATCGCTATACATGATTATTACAGTACCGTTATAAGTTACAGAAGGGACAGACAATTGCTGCAAATTGTTTAAAGAGTGTCTGGTACCTATAATCATGGCCTGGGACTTATTCGGATTAACTAGCAACCCAAATGACGATGCCTATCCACTAATCTCAGCCAAGTCAGCGTTCAACGCCTCCAGCGGATTAACATCATCAGGAGTGAAGTGACGATAGATCTGAAGGTCATCCGCGTAGAGATGATAGGAAGAAGAAAGGACATCGAATATGGAATTGATAAATATTGAGAACAGAAGAGGAGAGAGAATGCCACCTTGGGGGACACCGGAGGAGAGGTCACACCACTCCGTACAAGCCTCCCCCGACTTGATACGCTGTTTTCGGTTTCTTAGGTAAGAGTCAAACCAACTGGCAGAGAGGGAGGAGACGTTAAGAGATTTGATAAGTTCGTCAAGAGGACGAGACAAAATCGATACGCCTACGGAGCATTAATGAATTTCCATAACCGTTTTAATTTGGGCACGACGAGGGGGCGAGTTCAATACGGATAAGGAAATACACGCGAGCGGGGCGAGGAGTGCGGGGCGGGATGCGCTGCACTGCACACGCGTTTGCAACGTAAAACCCGTGCTACACTGTTACAAATAAGGCTTCCACAAGCGTTTCCATATGGGGTTGAAAACTGTGTAGACGCTTGTTTGGAATCAAAATTCGTTTGACCTTTCCACAACCTTTGTAGACGGGCGTGCGATGCCAACCGCGTGTGAAGGCTGGGAAATTCTGACAGAGAAATTAAAGGCCTTAGACCCAACAGCGGAGTAAACATCAACTAAGAAGAAAATCGACCACTTAAAATTTGCCTACCAAAGGGAGGTGCTTCACCAATTTTCTGAAAATTTGATATTGGAGAACTTGTTGTAAACCTGTCTGGACGGGAACATCAACCGCGGGCTCCACAAGCCTCCCACCAAGGTGACCCCTGTGGATGCCTTGTTTATAACAGTTTGGCACACGTTTTAATCTGTGGGCTTTGGACTGGATCATCAAATAAAGACGATTAAATTTTCATAGGTTTTGAACTTTATTACCAAGCAAGAAGGTCCAAAATCGTGAGCCATGATACCGGAAATGCAAAAGGATGCCGCGCAGAGCCAGCGACATTTTTCATAGGTTTTGAACTCCATTTTATTTAGCCAGTTATTCAATGCTCCGTTTTTCATGACAGAGGGCTAGCCCATTGCCATATGGAGATTAAAGGCTTCCTCACGATGTTTTCCATCACCATCAGAATGTCTGTAAAATGTACTTTGGTTAAATAACTTATCTCATTGGTATGTGGTCAGCACCGGATTCGAACACGCATCTCCTGAGTTAGATCCTAGCGTGAGTTAGATGCTAGCGTTAAACCACTAGACCACGGAGCTCAACCGGTAATGTATTAACCGATTTATTCGGGTTTACCCTATTATGATTTTGTCACGACTGTACATGTATTGAAATGTATGGGAAATTAAACATTGTAATTTTAATACACTTCAAAGCAGGCGCGGTCGCAGCCCAAGATTTGGGGGGGGGGGGGGGGTCATCAAACAAATGAAGAACATTATAGTATAAAAATATATATTTAAAAGGTTTTTATTTGACTTTCAGTATAGTATGTATGTATAGTCTTTCCATTATATCACATAATAAATGGAAAGTCTATAAATACATACTACACTGGAAGTCAAATGAAACCACATACGATTTTTATCACAGCAGCATTATAAACACTAAAAAAAATCTGTGCTTTTTATTAAAGATTTGAATTAACATTTCACGGAATGTTTAATTGAGAGTATGTGAAAAAAAGAACTTATGAACCTCGAAAATGGTATAAACCGATTACCAAAATTCTTGTTGTGTATGAGAGGGTTACCCATTTACTTGGTCGCGTTTAAAAAAAGTGGGAGTAGGTCAAGTAGTTAGGTTTCTACATACAAAAACTGAAAAGTATGATGTCATCCAGGTAAAAAGAAACTTTATATTGCCTTTGTGGCGTTTACTGTCATTGTCATGAGATGAATTCGCTGACGTGAAAGGGAATTCAATGACGGTAACCATCAAATATTTCAAGCCAGTCTTCGTTACGGAGGAGAGTGTGGACTCACAAGACGTTACAACCTCCGCAGAAGTGTTATTAGATTAATTATAGATGTTAGAATCCTATAATCATTTGTATCGTGTCATATATGTCACTTAGAGGACTGATTTTGTAGGGTATTTTCCTTGATATATATACGACATTTGTTTTGCTAATAATTTAATTTGGAAAGTGTTCTTATCTTTAAACTTTAAATTAATGCGACTCATTTCATTGGGTAGGTGGTATTCATGGTCCATAACATACACCCACTAGTTATGCTCATTTACCTTTACCTTATAATACAAATGGCAGCCTTCTAATATTTTTTGAGAATCGGTTGATTATATTGCCTACATCAGGGGTTATATCTTGGTGTACATTGAGAAGGGCTAACCCTGTCAGCCTCTCTTCATTCATTGTGGAACGCAGTCACGTTTTTAGACGCCTTAGTGACGAAAAGGACCTTTCAGCAGTCGCGGCGCTTATGGGGAGGGTACCTAGTATTTTTAATAATATGTTTATGTTTGGGTAAAGATCCTCATCACAAGCGTCGATTGTAGCCAGCACGCATACTTATTGGAAGTTTCCCACTACTTTCGGCAAGTTCCCGCCTCCACTTCGCGACCCAGAGTTCATATTCTGTAACGACAGTATATGCAGGAACACCTAAGAAGTGGGCATAAAATTCTGCGGCTGTTTTTACATTACGAAGGTCCTCTTCGGTCGCGTCTGTCTTTGGCATGAAAATGCCCAATCCAAATAAGTTCAAGGTGTCTGCACTTAGACGTTCTTGCAGGTCACTGTTAATATTATCCAGAAGTGGTATATATATTGTTCTTTTATAATATTCTTCTTGGGTACCCTGATGATTGTCACGGTGTGTCTGCCGAGGCACGGTACGAGGAGCTTTTATTTCAATATCCAGTTTTTGAGCTAGATCTTGTGCCTCGAAAAACAGGTTGTGAAATTGAACATCAGCGTTTTCTCGTTTACGAAGCAGTATGTCCATTGTATCCTTGAGAGCATCTGTGGCTCTCTTTAAGTCCAATGATATTTTTTGTAAAAAGCGACTAAGCGAAACAGTTGTTCCTGAAATAAAAACATTCGGTTAGTTATGAAACATTAGATTTCAAATATATTTTTTAAGGAATATTTTTTCACTTAGAAGGAATCTTATTTTCATACCCAGTACGTCGGCTAAGCAAATGGATGCGATGATGAAATCTGGACTGCACAGAGCATGTCGTAAACAATTGGCGTCTAATGCAGATTTGCTGTCTTGCCAGGTTGAAATTTTCGTAAGTGCATCACAGATTTTTACTAAAGTGTCGCCTTGAAATTGCAAATAACCATCATGCCGTTCTACCCACCGAGTATCACACAGAATTTCTAGTTTGCCACCAAGAGCTTCTTGGAAAATTCTGCTTCGTTTGGCTGAGGCATTTGAAAAAGCCACTAACTTTTTCATTGTTGCTGATGCATTTCTGCAACTCGTGACCTTTGGTGATTTTGCCAGGGAGTTATTCAGGATATGATTATTACAAGGACATCTTTGTGCATGGGTTGCACTTTTTATCAGTTCTGCTACGCCGACCTTCACCTCAGAGGTCATAACGGAGCAACTGTCTGTGCCTATTCCAACGCAGTTTGACAAATCTAAGCCAAATTTTTGACAGAGATCCACAACAATATGCCAAAGCTACACCTGTAAGTCTTAGTTCATCCTTCTGCAGCACATCTTCATTCCGGATTTCTTTGTAGGCATCACAAAATAAAATAAAATCTTCACGAATCATATTATTGTGAAGATATCGAAATGATAAACTGAGTTGTTCTGTTGCTGAGATGTCAGTTGTTTCGTCAAATATAACAGCAAAATATTTGGCCTCTTTTACATTATTTATAATGATCTCCTTTATATCTTCTTTACATAAATCTATTATTTCGTTTTGTATTCGTTTACTTATGTATGTGGCATTAGCAGAGCTATTTTTTAAATGGTCTTCCAATATTTTATCACCTGCATATATCCGAAACTTTAGTAAAGCTCTGAAATTTCCTTCATTCACAGGACTTTCACTAACATTAGTGAGAAGCGATCCTGAATCACAATGGCCTCTAAGGGCGATATTTTGTTGACCACAGAAAATTATTGTTTTAATTATGGGTGTCAAACGTCGTCTATTTTCTTCCACTTGTTTTGCTCGTTGTAATGATATTTGATTCCTGACATCCATCGAGGGATTGTGGTATCTCATGAGAAAGCTTTTTGAAGCTTCGACTGCTCTCTTGTGGTACTGGTTTCTTTCATGTACAGACAATGCACCTTTGTCACCCAAAAGGTCATCAAATACTTGTAATGATTCCTTCACGAGCCGTTTTAATGGTGTCTGAGTACCCTTTCCTGCCGCGCTTTTGGCAAAAAGTGCGCAAAACTTGCAATAGAGGCCGCGGTCTTTATCTGAGAGAACTAACCAATAGAATTTGTCTAAATGAGACCTCTGAGCGTACTTTTTAGTATCTTTTCCTTTTTTACGTACAATGTTGTGTGGAAACTCATAATTCACAGGTGGTATCCAATGTCGTTCCAAAAGTGCAGCTAATGCAAATTCGTTTAGATTCTCGCTATTGATATGATAACCAATATCGGTCTCAGTAGATGATTGTTGAGAAATGTTCTTTCGTTAGAAGGTGTGATAATAGAAGCAACATTTTCAGAAGTACGAGCATTGTCTGTCGCTGAAGCTGAAGTACGTTTCTTATCGCCATTGTTAGTGTTAGTATCAGTAATTACATGCTTAGCGCTATCCGTCACTGAAGCTGCAGCATATTCCTTACCACAATTCTTATTGTTAGAATCAGTGATTACATGCTCGTCGTTATCGCATTTTTTGTTTTTTTTTGGTAAAAAAGCTATCGATGGTTCTCAAAGTGCGTTTTGAACCACTCTTCAAAGAATCACCCTGCCACCAATAAAAAGCTGTCGTTAGTATAAAAAATAAATAAATGAAAAATATTTACTTACTAAAAACACGTAGGATCTAGGTAGGTTACCTACTTTGAAATAAAAACAAATCCGCTTCCGCAGTCAACAAACAAAAAAATATCTATGGCTAGTTAACATTTTGGTATTGCCATTGCTATTCTTCGAAGTAAGTACCTAGCTACGCATGTGTTTATATGTAGTAGGTATACTGCTTTCATTCATGTTCATTCATCCTTGCTTGTCCAATTTTTACCTGAGTGACTTGAATGTATTATGATATTGTTAAATAATAGACGTGCGTCCTGTACAACCATTTATTACCAGACTAACATGTCAGTGCGCTGCTTTGCGCACCTACCCTACTATCACATACATAACACCTCCACCCTTATTAACAAAAAAATACAAATATAATCTAAACCTAATTTAGAGTACTCTAAAGGAAAATGTAACAAAATAGAATAAGAACATATCTAAGACAATCGTACTTAATAGAAAACACAATTATACTGAGTATAAACTTAAGTACTAAAAATATTCATCGACACCAAAGCGCACAGGTGGCTTGCGAGTTCGCTTAGAATCAGTACATGGTTCCCTGTTCGCTGACACACTGGGCTCATACACCGGCGGCCCGGCTTCCGCTGCTGCTGGCTCGACTTCCCTCTGCGGTGAACTCTCCACTCTACTCTCCTCTAAGCTGTCGGTACCCCGTTCCTGTTCCTCGCCTCCGGTCATGGGAAACGTTAACGACTTGCGGTTTTGTCTACAGTCCACTATGTTTGGCCTGCTTACTACAAGGGCTACTTCCCTATTAGTAATATCGTTATCTAGTTGCCGGGTAACCCTGTGTTTTAGTTGATTGACATGCCTGTGTATCTCGGTTCCATAAATAGATTTAATTGTGTAATTCGTATTACCATTTCTTTTCATTACCGTGCCCGCTAGCCATTTATCCGTACCCCTGTATTCTCGATACCATACTTGCGCACCCGGCTCGAGTTGACGATGTGTACCGCCCGCTATCTCTTCACTACGCGCTTGACGAGCGGCTACTCTCGTTTCTCGTTCTGGTTTCAGTACATCTAGTCTCATACGGAGGTTTCGGCCCTGTAAGATTTTTGCTGGACTATCGCCGATGGTAGCATGTTCGGTATTTCTATACGCCAATAAGAACCTACATAAAGCTGTATGCACGTCTACATTTTGTTTATATGCCTTTTTAATAGCACGTTTACAGATTTTAACCGCGCTTTCCGCAGCTCCGTTGGAAGCCGGATGATAAGGAGCGCTAAAAATGTGTTCTATACCGTTATGTGTTAAAAACATTTGAAATTCTGAGCTAGAAAATGGCGGGCCATTGTCACTGACGATTTGTTTTGGTAAGCCAAACTTGGCCCACAAGTCTCTTAGCGTAGCTATAACTGCTGATGCTGTGGTTCTTTTCATTCTAATGGCTTCAATCCATTTTGAACATGAATCGACCACCACTAAATACGTCACACCCTTAATGGGTCCGAGAAAATCTAAGTGTAGTCGCGACCAGGGCCGGGACGGCCACGGCCATGAGTGCAAGACGTGGCCGGGCGGCGCGTCTGCCACGGCGGCGCACACCGCGCACGCACGGCACTCTGCCTCCACCGCCTCGTCTATCCCCGCCCACCAAACATAGCTACGAGCTAATGATTTGGTTTTTACTATTCCCATATGTGGGTCGTGTAGCTCTGTGATTACTTTTTTCCTACATGCGGCTGGTACTACTATGCGGTGACCCCACATGACACATCCTAGTTCACTGTAGAGCTCGGTTTTTCTGTTAAAGTAAGGTTTTAGTTCCCTTATTTCCACCTCTGATGGCCAACCATCACTAATGTAACTCAGAACACGACTGAGGATAGGGTCACTACGAGTCTCTCTTCTAAGAACATTGTAATCTAGCAACAGAGCGTCTGTTGCAAAATGCAAATAAGTTTGTTCTGGAATATCTTCCTTTTCAGATGCTACCTCATCTTTCTGTGATTTAATTAGTCGCGACAAAACATCGGCGGTGTTCTTATCCGTCTTAATGTACTCGATTGCAAAATCATACGCTGAGAGCTTAACTGCCCAGCGTTGCAAACGACTGGCTGCTGCACTAGGAATGCCAATATTCGGTCCGAATATGCTCACGAGCGGCTTATGGTCGGTGCGCAGCACAAATTTCCTGCCATATAAGTATTGGTGGAACTTGTCAATCGCGAACACAATCGCCAAGGCCTCTTTGTGGATTTGACTATAGTGAACCTCGTGAGTGGTCAATGACCTTGAAGCGTACGCGACGACGCGTTCGTGTCCGCAGCCGCCGCCGCTGCCGCCCGCCGGCGACGGCGTGCGCTGCGCCAGCACGGCGCCGAGCCCGCGCGAGCTCGCGTCCACCGTCAGCACGGTCTCCATGCCCATGTCGAAGTGAACGAGCGTCTTTGTACTAATGAGTAGCCTCTTTACTGTCTCAAAAGCTTCATTCTGTTCCATGCCCCATTCCCAATAACAATCCTTTTTTAAAAGCTTGTAAAGAGGTGATAAATATGCACTTAATTTATCTATGAATTTACCGTAGAAATTCACCATCCCTAAGAATGATTTTAACTCTGTTACGTTTCTTGGGTGGGGCATTGTTGTGATAGCCTTCACCTTTTCAGGGTCCACCCGAACCCCGTTTTCGTCTATAATGAACCCTAGGTACCTTACTTCTTTTGCTAGGAATTCGCATTTAGACTTTTTAATTTTTAAACCATTTTTTTCTAAAATCTCTAAGACTTCTTTGATTGATTGTAAATGGCTTTCTAAGTCTTTGTTTTTAATCAATATATCATCATAGAACACTACAACACTTGGTAAGTTACTAAACAAATTTACCATAATTTTCTGAAAAATTCCGGGACTGGATGATAATCCATATACGAGTCTAGAATACTTGAATAGCCCCCTGTGTGTGTTTATGACTGTAAACTTCTTTGAATCCTCCGATAATTCAATCTGATTATAGGCTTGAGAGAGGTCTAGCTTCGTAAATAATTTATTCCCACTTAGATGACTAAACAAATCCTCCATTTTTGGAACCGGGTATCTGTCAATCTCTAAAACTTTGTTCAGGGTTACCTTATAGTCGGCACATATTCTCAAACCACCGTCGGCTTTGTTTACCACGACCAGCGGCGTGGCCCAGTCGGAGTGGGTGACCGGCTCGACAACTCCGGCCCGTAGCATGCCGTCCAGCTCGGCGTCGACGCGCTCGCGCAGCGCATACGGCAGCGGCCGCGCGCGACAGTAGATAGGTACCGCGCCCTCGCGCACACTCAGCGCGGCACAGCCCCCGGTGTATTTACCCAATGTGCCGTCGAACAACGATTCATGTCTGGAAATAATATTACCTATAATTTTCTGATTGTTTGATTGATCATCCGATATAACATTGTTGTTTAGCAGGTTAACTCTATGCATTTTAACAGGTATATTCAATTCCGCTAACCATTGCCTACCCAACAGATTTGTGGTTCCCCTGTTCATTACATACAAGTCTAGCGTTTTCGTTTTATTTTCATAACTGACGACGACTTCTATGTACCCCAAGGGCTGAACTGTCGATCCGTCATAAAACTTTAGGGTCAAATTACAGGAATTTAACTGCAAGTTGCTAAATAGTTCGTCATAGACATTTCTACCAATACAAGATAACGCCGATCCAGTATCGACCTCCATTGCTAACAAACGATTTTCAACCATAATATCCATACACACCGGTTTATATTTGCTTAACGCCATCTGGTACATAGGCTGTTCTTCTTCGCTGTCAACATCCGTATGTGTGATATTGGTGTCATCATCGCAAAACATCTCTCCTTGCTCTTCTAACGAGTGAAATGAAGCATGAGCCCGCTCCCGGCCCCCTCTCGCTGCACCGCGCGCCCCGCGCCCCGCGCCTCTGGACCACGAGCCTCGACCGCCGCCGCCGCCGCCGCCGCCGCCGCCGCTGGTGCTCGCTCCACGCCCGATCATGCGGCCTCCGCGTGATGATCTTGTTTCAAAACTACCGGCTGTTCCCGCCGTTTGTCCCCGCCGTCTCGAATGGTTGTACTCCATATTCCTGGATCTTCTGGGACACATCCTCCTCAAGTGACCGATTTCTTGACAAAGGCTGCACACGTAATCTTTATATACACAGTTGCTACCTTGATGTCTGCTGTCTCCGCATCTTGTACATTCGCCGTAATTTAACTTATGCATTCTTTCTGCCAGCTCCACAGCGCCCCGCTCCACAGCATTTGCGTCTCTTTCAGCAGCTTCCAATGATAAGGCCAAAGAAACAGCTCGAGTATACTGTAACTTGTCCTCCGCGAATAGTCTTTGCCGAATTATCTCGCTTTTCAACCCACAAACCAGCTGATCTCGAAGATTTTCATCTAGGGCCGATCCAAACTCGCAAAATCTTGACAGTTTTTTAAGCTCCGTCACATACTCGGCAATTGACTCGTTACTGAGTTGTCGACGTTGACGGAATTTGTAACGTTCCGCCAACTCCGATGGTTTTGGCTGCAGGTGGACAGCCAATAACTCCACGGCCCGTTGGTAGTTTAACGCTGATGGCTTCGTAGGGCTAGCCAACGTAGCCAAAAGTTCATACGCGTCCTCGCCCATCACCGAAATTAATGTCGGTAGTTGAAACTCCGCTGCCACTTTGTTAACCAAGAAATAACTCTCCAGTCTTTCCACATAGCTAGACCAATTCCCGGTCTTTACAGCAAACTCCCGAACCTTCCCGACTGACATTTTGCTAATCAACACTGCAAATACACTGCACAGATAGTTAATATTTTGTCCGTTTGATAGTTCGTATTTGTTTTTCCGCGTTCGCCACTGTTAAATAATAGACGTGCGTCCTGTACAACCATTTATTACCAGACTAACATGTCAGTGCGCTGCTTTGCGCACCTACCCTACTATCACATACATAACAGATATGAATAAATAAATAAAAGAACATCGAACATTTCTGGGATACCAAGTGTTAAAATTCCCTAAAATTACGCTTTTCTGTGTACACATATAAAACATTATGTCCATTAGAAAATTAAATGACAAACAACAAAAATGTTCTTTGACAAAAATGTCGTAAATATACACAAATGTTCGATGTTCTTTATTCAGCATTATATACACGGTTACTTTTTTATCACAAGACAAAACTAATCAGTGCTACAAAGATATACACATATTAGATGATATTTTTCAACAAAGTATATTTTCATGAAATAACAATAAAGTTTTGTACAAATATCATCTATGTCAGTATAACTTTGTAGCTAAGCTAGTTGAAATAAATGGTCAAGCGCGTGTAGCACTCACGCACCATGGTTTCCGATCACACTTGACACGTGATATTAGATTTCCACATAAAACACTAAATTATACTTTGACATCCATATAAACTAAATTGAATATTTTTGTAGAAAGAAAGAAATTTGCAGATTTCAGATTTTCCATTTATTTGTGCTATAAGACCTTGCTTTATGCCAAATTTCATGATTATAGGCCTGCCTCTGCCAATTCGCGTCCATAGTTTCGGAACAAGTTCCGCCCCCCTTTTATATGTAAGGGTAAGACTCAGCGATTTTTTTATTGAATCAGTTTATGACTTTAGTACAAGTCGCCTGTAAAAATTTCCTCCCTCAGTGATAATAAACGGTCAAATGCGAGTAGGACTCGCGCACCAAGGGTTCCGATCACATTTGGAGAGCGTAACACGTGTTATTAGGTTTCCACATAAAAACTAAAGTATAATTTCATCCATGTAAACCAAATCGAATATTGCGTTGACCTATAAGTTTAATTTTTTCATAACTTTAAGAGATCACAGACTTCAGTTATCGATATTAATTTCAACTTTATACCTCCATGCGTTTCTGAGAAAAAGTCATAACAGACGGTGAAACAGACAAACAGAACAGACAGACTAACAGAAACTTACAGTTTTCGGATTTTTGCCTTTACTTGCGCTATAAGACCTTCCTTCATTCTAAATTTCACGACCCTAGGCCAACCGGAAGTACCCTATAGGTTTTGATTCCCTTGCGAGTTTCACGCGAGTTCCTACAAATTCAGCAAAATCAGCCAAATTATGATATTATATCGCGGTATCTTTTGATTGCGTAGACCTAAAAGTAAAATTTTTTCACAGCTCCAAGGGACCATAGACCTGAGTAATCGATATTAATTTCAACATAATACCTCCACGCGTTCCTCAGAAAAAGGTCGACGATTAGCTGATAAAGCGTTTTTATTTAATTCTTGCAAATATTTAGCTCTCCACGCAGAAATATCATTGCGCTCGGTTAAAACCTTGCGATTGCTTTGTGTTCTTTGGAAACGAAAGCCAATTGTTCGTTACAATTTACGAAGTGTTTCTCTGCTACCTTGGAAATTTATGTCGTCTTTTAGAACAGTAAGCAGTTTATTAATCGTTGGTGATTCCCTTTTAATCGCATAAAATTCATGCACTTTTCGCTTGATCAAACCTAGATCGAAACTGTCAACTTCTATTTTGCCACGTGTTCTTTTTCTCGATTTTCCTGGTGTGGTTATTTTTGTACCCATTTCTGCAGCGATTTTACTTTCTGCAACAATTTTAAAAATTGTTGCAAAAGGTAAACCAATACCTTAAAGAAAAATAAACTCATCATAAGAGGAATAAAATTTGAGAAAATGTAACCAAATTCTAGGCGGCCGAAGTCGCGGGCACCAGGTTATACATAATCTAAATTAAATTGGAATTAATAAATACCTACAGCTGTTTTAGTTAATAACGTATTATCAAACGATGTCGAGAATTTATTTCATAATAATCTGGTAACACTAGCCTAAAGCGGCTGCAATGCGTTTGTATTCTTTTTCAAACGGTATTATTGGAGCTTTTTGCAGCTTTTCTGCATCAAAGAATAATTTCATTTTGAGAATAATTTCTCGTACACCACCCTTGATTGCTTTTGGCATGATTATCAAACAAAATACTTGTAATATTGGAAAAACTAATGGACTCTCAACTGAACAACACAACACAACAACAACTGACAGCGAAGTGACATTTTCAAAATGGCGTCCGTAGTTTCCCCTTTCGCCGTTCTACAGATACGTTTTTGGCTCTTCCTTTGAAATTCCATTACATATCATAATATTTAAATATATACGAAAATATCATGCATGTAAGAAAAAACATAGCTTTATTTAAAATTGTAGGTGATAGCCATACAATTAACACTAGAAATAAAAATAGGTTAGCACTACCATTATTTAGACTAAGTAAAGTAGGCACATCATTCATGGGTCACTGTATTCGCTTCTACAATAAAATACCACAGGAATCATTGATCCTTCCTGAAAAGAGGTTCAAAAACTATGTTAAAAATGAGCTGATAAGAAAGTCCTATTATAGTGTTAAGGAATACTTAGATGACAAAACTGCATGGTCCATACCATCTCAGCGCACAGAAATTCGACGAGGGGCGATGAATCAAGACTATCACTCGCCGGCGAATTTCCTTAGACCGAAACCAGTACCTGTTGTAAAGTCACTTTTAAAAAAAAAAGGTATGGGGGAGTTTCTTGCCGTTTCTTCTTAACCCCGAGGCCCACCTTCCGAAACGGTGTAGTCTTTTTTTATATAAAAAAAATTAACTTGTAGTTATCAGTAAGTATAATTTTGACGTTGAATAAGATAATTTATTTATTTATATTCAATAAAAAAATGACTCTGACTCTGACTCTTATTTTCCAAAGATAAGCTAAGGAGTTTATTGGCAGTTAAAGGCCTTTAATAAAAAAGAGGTACCATAGAGGTTGACGTGTCCGAATTGCACGATGTAAAATGGCGGCAAACTCAGTTCATTAGTTTTTTATTTATTTTGATACTAATGAGGAATTTGGCATTCAGTTTGTTCAGTTGTTCTTCATTTGCGCTGACCCAGCAAACATCAGCATAATCAATGAGGGGGAGAAGAAGGGACTGAGCGAGAGTTATTTTGGTCTGGCGAGGTACAAAGTTCTGAAGTCTCCTGAGGTAGTGAAAGGTTGCTTAAACTCGCCCGCTGACCTCATTAATATGCATTGACCAGGACAATTGATTATCAAAGATGACACCCAGGTTTTTAGCTTTATCGCTATACATGATTATTACAGTACCGTTATAAGTTACAGAAGGGACAGACAATTGCTGCAAAGTGTTTAAAGAGTGTCTGGTACCTATAATCATGGCCTGGGACTTATTCGGATTAACTAGCAACCCAAATGACGATGCCTATCCACTAATCTCAGCCAAGTCAGCGTTCAACGCCTCCACAGCGGATTAACATCATCAGGAGTGAAGTGACGATAGATCTGAAGGTCATCCGCGTAGAGATGATAGGAAGAAGAAAGGACATCGAATATGGAATTGATAAATATTGAGAACAGAAGAGGAGAGAGAATGCCACCTTGGGGGACACCGGAGGAGAGGTCACACCACTCCGTACAAGCCTCCCCCGACTTGATACGCTGTTTTCGGTTTCTTAGGTAAGAGTCAAACCAACTGGCAGAGAGGGAGGAGACGTTAAGAGATTTGATAAGTTCGTCAAGAGGACGAGACAAAATCGATACGCCTACGGAGCATTAATGAATTTCCATAACCGTTTTAATTTGGGCACGACGAGGGGGCGAGTTCAATACGGATAAGGAAATACACGCGAGCGGGGCGAGGAGTGCGGGGCGGGATGCGCTGCACTGCACACGCGTTGGCAACGTAAAACCCGTGCTACACTGTTACAAATAAGGCTTCCACAAGCGTTTCCATATGGGGTTGAAAACTGTGTAGACGCTTGTTTGGAATCAAAATTCGTTTACCTTTCCACAACCCTTGTGGACGGGCGTGCGATGCCAACCGCGTGTGAAGGCTGGCGTTTCCATAGTATAGTCGCTTGTTCCACCACACATGGTGGTCAGTTGCGCAGCGGCAGTCTGTGCAAGCGCATGTGTTGCTTAATTCCAACGTATGAAATCATTGAAATGGCGACGCGAGAGGAAAAAAAGCTCTAACCGAGTTTATCGAGTTATATAGGCATACAGACATGCCGTCAGAGACTTATCCTCCGAATATTTATTTATATAACCATTTATAACTACCATTACAGGCTTAACTTAACCTAATGCGGTAGGTTTATTTAATATAATTTAACTAAGTATTTACATTTTTATAACATTCATACCGAGACACGGCCCAAAAAAAGAATGCTGGGAAATTCTGACAGAGAAATTAAAGGCCTTAGACCCAACAGCGGACTAAACATCAACTAAGAAGAAAATCGACCACTTAAAATTTGCCTACCAAAGGGAGGTGCTTCACCAATTTTCTGAAAATTTGATATTGGAGAACTTGTTGTAAACCTGTCTGGACGGGAACATCAACCGCGGGCTCCACAAGCCTCCACCAAGGTGACCCCTGTGGATGCCTTGTTTATAACAGTTTGGCACACGTTTTAATCTGTGGGCTTTGGACTGGATCATCAAATAAAGACGATTTAATTTTCATAGGTTTTGAACTTTATTACCAAGCAAGAAGGTCCAAAATCGTGAGCCATGAAACCGGAAATGCAAAAGGATGCCGCGCAGAGCCAGCGACATTTTTCATAGGTTTTGAACTCCATTTTATTTAGCCAGTTATTCAATGCTCCGTTTTTCATGACAGAGGGCTAGCCCATTGCCATATGGAGATTAAAGGCTTCCTCACGATGTTTTCCATCACCGTCAGAATGTCTGTAAAATGTACTTTGGTTAAATAACTTATCTCATTGGTATGTGGTCAGCACCGGATTCGAACACGCATCTCCTGAGTTAGATGCTAGCGTGAGTTAGATGCTAGCGTTAAACCACTAGACCACGGAGCTCAACCGGTAATGTATTAACCGATTTATTCGGGTTTACCCTATTATGATTTTGTACACGACTGTACATGTATTGAAATGTATGGGAAATTAAACATTGTAATTTTAATGCACTTCAAAGCAGGCGCGGTCGCAGCCCAAGATTTTTGGGGGGGGGTCATCAAACAAATGAAGAACATTATTGTATAAAAAATATATATTTTAAAAGGTTTTTATTTGACTTTCAGTATAGTATGTATGTATAGTCTTTCCATTATATCACATAATAAATGGAAAGACTATAAATACATACTACACTGGAAGTCAAATGAAACCACATACGATTTTTATGACAGCAGCATTATAAACACAAAAAAAAATCTGTGCTTTTTATTAAAGATTTGAATTAACATTTCACGGAATGTTTAATTGAGAGTATGTGAAAAAAAGAACTTATGAACCTCGAAAATGGTATAAACCGATTATCAAAATTCTTTTTGTGTATGAGAGGGTTACCCATTTACTTGGTCGCATTTAAAAAAAAGTGGGAGTAGGTCAAGTAGTTAGGTTTCTACATACAAAAACTGAAAAGTATGATGTCATCCAGGTAAAAAGAAACTTTATATTGCCTTTGTGGCGTTTACTGTCATTGTCATGAGATGAATTCGCTGACGTGAAAGGGAATTCAATGACGGTAACCATCAAATATTTCAAGCCAGTCTTCGTTACGGAGGAGAGTGTGTACTCACAAGACGTTACAACCTCCGCAGAAGTGTTATTAGATTAATTATAGATGTTAGAATCCTATAATCATTTGTATCGTGTCATATATGTCACTTAGAAGGCTGATTTTGTAGGGTATTTTCCGTGATATATATACGACATTTGTTTTGCTAATAATTTAATTTGGAAAGTGTTCTTATCTTTAAACTTTAAATTAATGCGACTCATTTCATTGGGTAGGTGGTATTCATGGTCCATAACATACTCCCACTAGTTATGCTCATTTACCTTTACCTTATAATACAAATGGCAGCCTTCTAATATTTTTTGAGAATCGGTTGATTATATTGCCTACATCAGGGGTTATATCTTGGTGTACATTGAGAAGGGCTAACCCTGTCAGCCTCTCTTCATTCATTGTGGAACGCAGTCACGTTTTTAGACGCCTCAGTGACGAAAAGGACCTTTCAGCAGTCGCGGCGCTTATGGGGAGGGTACCTAGTATTTTTAATAATATGTTTATGTTTGGGTAAAGATCCTCATCACAAGCGTCGATTGTAGCCAGCACGCATACTTATTGGAAGTTTCTTACTACTTTCGGCAAGTTCCCGCCTCCACTTCGCGACCCAGAGTTCATATTCTGTAACGACAGTGTATGCAGGAACACCTAAGAAGTGGGCATAAAATTCTGCGGCTGTTTTTACATTACGAAGGTCCTCTTCGGTCGCGTCTGTCTTTGGCATGAAAATGCCCAATCCAAATAAGTTCAAGGTGTCTGCACTTAGACGTTCTTGCAGGTCACTGTTAATATTATCCAGAAGTGGTATATATATTGTTCTTTTATAATATTCTTCTTGGGTACCCTGATGATTGTCACGGTGTGTCTGCCGAGGCACGGTACGAGGAGCTTTTATTTTAATATCCAGTTTTTGAGCTAGATCTTGTGCCTCGACAAACAGGTTGTGAAATTGAACATCAGCGTTTTCTCTGTTATTTATATTTTAATTATTTTATTATGACATTTGAGACTCTTTACATCTTTCAGAAACAATAATTAAGTACTTTTTTTTTCTGATAATATGATACAAATAATAATACCAAATGTTCTGTAAAAAATGAAATGAAATGACATGTGAAAGTGCCCTTGTGGCCTATTTACAGAATAAACGTTTTGAGTTTTGAGTTTTGAGTTTGAGTTTTGAAGCAGTATGTCCATTGTATCCTTGAGAGCATCTGTGGCTCTCTTTAAGTCCAATGATATTTTTTGTAAAAAGCGACTAAGCGAAACAGTTGTTCCTGAAATAAAAACATTCGGTTAGTTATGAAACATTAGATTTCAAATATATTTTTTAAGGAATATTTTTTCACTTAGAAGGAATCTTATTTTCATACCCAGTACGTCGGCTAAGCAAATGGATGCGATGATGAAATCTGGACTGCACAGAGCATGTCGTAAACAATTGGCGTCTGATGCAGATTTGCTGTCTTGCCAGGTTGAAATTTTCGTAAGTGCATCACAGATTTTTACTAAAGTGTCGCCTTGAAATTGCAAATAACCATCATGCCGTTCTACCCACCGAGTATCACACAGAATTTCTAGTTTGCCACCAAGAGCTTCTTGGAAAATTCTGCTTCGTTTGGCTGAGGCATTTGCAAAAGCCACTAACTTTTTCATTGTTGCTGATGCATTTCTGCAACTCGTGACCTTTGATGATTTTGCCAGGGAGTTATTCAGGATATGATTATTACAAGGACATCTTTGTGCATGGGTTGCACTTTTTATCAGTTCTGCTACGCCGCCCTTCACCTCAGAGGCCATAACGGAGCAACTGTCCGTGCCTATTCCAACGCAGTTTGACAAATCTAAGCCAAATTTTTGACAGAGATCCACAACAATATGTGCCAAAGCTACACCTGTAAGTCTTAGTTCATCCTTCTGCAGCACATCTTCATTCCGGATTTCTTTGTAGGCATCACAAAATAAAATGAAGTCTTCACGAATCATATTATTGTGAAGATATCGAAATGATAAACTGAGTTGTTCTGTTGCTGAGATGTCAGTTGTTTCGTCAAATATAACAGCAAAATATTTGGCCTCTTTTACATTATTTATAATGATCTCCTTTATATCTTCTTTACATAAATCTATTATTTCGTTTTGTATTCGTTTACTTATGTATGTGGCATTAACAGAGCTATTTTTAAATGGTCTTCCAATATTTTATCACCTGCATCTATCCGAAACTTTAGTAAAGCTCTGAAATTTCTTTCATTCACAGGACTTTCACTAACTAACTAACTAACTAACTAACATTAGTGAGAAGCGATCCTGAATCACAATGGCCTCTAAGGGCGATATTTAGTTGACCACAGAAAATTATTGTTTTAATTATGGGTGTCAAACGTCGTCTATTTTCTTCCACTTGTTTTGCTCGTTGTAATGATATTTGATTCCTGACATCCATCGAGGGATTGTGGTATCTCATGAGAAAGCTTTTTGAAGCTTCGACTGCTCTCTTGTGGTACTGGTTTCTTTCATGTACAGACAATGCACCTTTGTCACCCAAAAGGTCATCAAATACTTGTAATGATTCCTTCACGAGCCGTTTTAATGGTGTCTGAGTACCCTTTCCTGCCGCGCTTTTGGCAAAAAGTGCGCAAAACTTGCAATAGAGGCCGCGGTCTTTATCTGAGAGAACTAACCAATAGAATTTGTCTAAATGAGACCTCTGAGCGTACTTTTTAGTATCTTTTCCTTTTTTACGTACAATGTTGTGTGGAAACTCATAATTCACAGGTGGTATCCAATGTCGTTCCAAAAGTGCAGCTAATGCAAATTCGTTTAGATTCTCGCTATTGATATGATAACCAATATCGGTCTCAGTAGATGATTGTTGAGAAATGTTCTTTCGTTAGAAGGTGTGATAATAGAAGCAACATTTTCAGAAGTACGAGCATTGTCTGTCGCTGAAGCTGAAGTACGTTTCTTATCGCCATTGTTAGTGTTAGTATCAGTAATTACATGCTTAGCGCTATCCGTCACTGAAGCTGCAGCATATTCCTTACCACAATTCTTAGTGTTAGAATCAGTGATTACATGCTCGTCGTTATCGCATTTTTTGTTTTTTTTTTGGTAAAAAAGCTATCGATGGTTCTCAAAGTGCGTTTTGAACCACTCTTCAAAGAATCACCCTGCCACCAATAAAAAGCTGTCGTTAGTATAAAAAATAAATAAATGAAAAATATTTACTTACTAAAAACACGTAGGATGTAGGTAGGTTACCTACTTTGAAATAAAAACAAATCCGCTTCCGCAGTCAACAAACAAAAAAATATCTATGGCTAGTTAACATTTTGGTATTGCCATTGCTATTCTTCGAAGTAAGTACCTAGCTACGCATGTGTTTATATGTAGTAGGTATACTGCTTTCATTCATGTTCATTCATCCTTGCTTGTCCAATTTTTACCTGAGTGACTTGAATGTATTATGATATGAATAAATAAATAAAAGAACATCGAACATTTCTGGGATACCAAGTGTTAAAATTCCCTAAAATTACGCTTTTCTGTGTACACATATAAAACATTATGTCCATTAGAAAATTAAATGACAAACAACAAAAATGTTCTTTGACAAAAATGTCGTAAATATACACAAATGTTCGATGTTCTTTATTCAGCATTATATACACGGTTACTTTTTTATCACAAGACAAAACTAATCAGTGCTACAAAGATATACACATATTAGATGATATTTTTCAACAAAGTATATTTTCATGAAATAACAATAAAGTTTTGTACAAATATCATCTATGTCAGTATAACTTTGTAGCTAAGCTAGTTGAAATAAATGGTCAAGCGCGTGTAGCACTCACGCACCATGGTTTCCGATCACACTTGACACGTGATATTAGATTTCCACATAAAACACTAAATTATACTTTGACATCCATATAAACTAAATTGAATATTTTTGTAGAAAGAAAGAAATTTGCAGATTTCAGATTTTCCATTTATTTGTGCTATAAGACCTTGCTTTATGCCAAATTTCATGATTATAGGCCTGCCTCTGCCAATTCGCGTCCATAGTTTCGGAACAAGTTCCGCCCCCCTTTTATATGTAAGGGTAAGACTCAACGATTTTTTTATTGAATCAGTTTATGACTTTAGTACAAGTCGCCTGTAAAAATTTCCTCCCTCAGTGATAATAAACGGTCAAATGCGAGTAGGACTCGCGCACCAAGGGTTCCGATCACATTTGGAGAGCGTAACACGTGTTATTAGGTTTCCACATAAAAACTAAAGTATAATGTCATCCATGTAAACCAAATCGAATATTGCGTTGACCTATAAGTTTAATTTTTTCATAACTTTAAGAGATCACAGACTTCAGTTATCGATATTAATTTCAACTTTATACCTCCATGCGTTTCTGAGAAAAAGTCATAACAGACGGTGAAACAGACAAACAGAACAGACAGACTAACAGAAACTTACAGTTTTCGGATTTTTGCCTTTACTTGCGCTATAAGACCTTCCTTCATTCTAAATTTCACGACCCTAGGCCAACCGGAAGTACCCTATAGGTTTTGATTCCCTTGCGAGTTTCACGCGAGTTCCTACAAATTCAGCAAAATCAGCCAAATTATGATATTATATCGCGGTATCTTTTGATTGCGTAGACCTAAAAGTAAAATTTTTTCACAGCTCCAAGGGACCATAGACCTGAGTAATCGATATTAATTTCAACATAATACCTCCACGCGTTCCTCAGAAAAAGGGTCGTGACAGACGGACAGACAGGCGGACAACAAAGTGATCCTATAAGGGTTCCTTTTTTCCTTTTGAGGTACGGAACCCTAAAAAAGTAACAGTGTATACCTAAAATCATCGTGTATCATGCATGACATGATCATGAATGAGTTTTCGATTGATTTGTAACTTTTGGACAAGTTAGAATGGATAGAATATACCTACTTAGACCAAAAGTTTATTTGAGTTGAGGTAGGTAGAGGTAATCAACTACCTGAGCACCATTATGCCTACGGCCGTGAAACGAAAAGGTAAATCTCTTTTTTGGTTCTCGAAACGAAGTAGGTATCATAGTACCTACCCTACCCGTTACGTCAGCCACAGCCAGATGGCTCTTGATTGAAGTAGGTAGTTATCGAAAGAATCTAAGTATGATTCATACTTAGGTTCTTCTTCTTAGATTCATACTGTATGAATGAAGCAACATATCTCGCTCGTGGATAAGATTTCGCTTTTACATAAAAAGACAAAGACGAGTCAACGCGAAACCGCGAAATACCTAAGTATCAATATCAATCAAAGTTTTGGTCAAGACAATGATTTATTCTTATCATAAACCTATGATTGTGGTGAGTCCAGCCTACAAGACCCGTGCCTTTTGTCTGCCATGCAATAGGTAGGTAGGTACTTAGTTTGCTTTCGAATATAACTAGGTTATAGTTTAGGATTTAGTTGAGTAAAGGTTGAGTAGATATTTCCGTGAATATCAATCAGGCTTCTAATCTAAGCTAAGTGATGATAATATTCATTACCTAGCAGTGGCGTAGCGTGGGTGGGGCGGAGGGGGCGGCCCGCCCCGGGCGGCAGCCCGCGGCAAAATCTCGCTGGTGAACCGGGTTGAGATCTGATCTATAATTCATTCATTACATGTGTCAGACACACTATAATGTTCCATTTTCATCTAAAATTTTGCGCACAAACTATTTTATAATATTTATTTAAAAGAAAAACTGCGAAATTACTGACAGAGCTCTTTAATAACGTTTGTTTGTTTACATACGAACGGCAACATCGCATCTCGTTGCGGGGCGCGCGCTGCGTCGCGTCGGCGCACTCTGTTAATTTCTCATACAAAATGTTTGTTTCACGGGTCCGTCGGCCAGTGTCGATGCCTCTCTTTCGCACTAATTGAATTTAGTACTAAGCATTTGTATTGAACTATGTTTGTTTTAGTTTAGTGCATCGTGAAGTACCGTTACGCAATCACGCATTACTCGTATGTTTGTTTGGCTTCGCGAGAGTTTCCGATACGGAACGAAAGTCATTTTGATAGTGTTTCGATCTGTAGGCACACCACTCAGGTAGGAAGGACCCAAACAGATGTTGGAGCACACCTATCAGGTAGGAAGAACCCAAACAGATGTTGGACAAGACGTGCAGAGTGGACCACGTGGCCGATGCCTTTAAATACAGAGGACAGACAAAAGGAGATGATTATTGTACACGCTCTCTCAACCAGTCAACCGCTACTTACGCTCTCTTTCTCTCGTATATAAACTGTAATATACATATAAGTAAATCAATCTACAACAGGCGTCTTTATTATTGATCCTTGAAATCTGGTGATCGCATAAGCAACAAACCCACAAATATTTTAAATACTTACTGTTGAATCTTCTAAAACTAAACACTTAGATCTTTACCCAATCTTTGAACTAGTTTTTGAAAATGAAAAGAGTCAAAGAAAGCGGTGCGGAATTCCGCAAAAAAGAGGCTAAGAAAGAAGCAGATGCGAAGCAGTCTCAAGGTGCATTACTGAAATATTTCAGTTCCAGTTCTGGTTCGAAAGCCACGTTAACGTATTCGGTGGTATCCTGCAGCAAGGAAGTGATTCCAGTTCCAGTGTAAGTACCTAGGTATATGATTTTAATTTAAGATATAGTAAATCACATTTTAATAACATTTTTTTAACATAAATAATTCCCGTAGAATAAAAACAGTCAATTCTTTTTGGCCGTATAGTAGGAATATTTTTTTTTGTTTTTTGATAACTTGTTTATTTATGGTAGGCTGTCATGCAAATAAAATATAATTTTTCATTTAGCTCGAAAATGGCGCCAACGATTTTTTTCAAATTTCTCGTCATTTTATCTTTTAATAACATCTATAACATGGCATACTCAGTTAGTTTTTACTGGAAAACTCTAAAAAAGATAGCTGCCATACAAAATCAATTTTGTTTGTTAATTTTCCTTTAAGCCCGGTAAACCGCGCCATCACCAAAACCACTTTTGTTTTGTTATCGATAAAATACTTATTAAAAATTCGAACGTGTCCTCCAGCCACTATTCATGGGAATACATAACTTATTTTACAGGCACAAGAAGAAGACGTGCCTGCCGTCGTAGTTGGAAGTAGTTCTGGTCCCACCACAGAGCAGGGTAAAGACGAAGTCGACTCACCAGAAGTACCTCAAGCATCTAGTCAAAAGCCTGCAGAAAAAGTAAATGTTGCCAAAGATGACATAATTGAAATCGTGCCTTCTGCTCCTGCCGAAGTCAAAGATGAGAATCTCGATGATGTAGGTTGCTGGCCTTCTCCTATGACCGACGAAGTCAGAACGCTTCTAGTACGTCGCGGATCTGCCTCAGTACAGCACATCGATTCCAAATTTGCCGATGTTGTTCGCTTCGGGACTTCAACGAAAGGCAGTACCAGAAAACTAACGAAAGAGTGGTTCTACAAACCATTACCTAACGGCGAAAAGGTTCTCCGAACATGGATGGTGTACTCACCTTTGAAGCAATCCTTGTATTGTTTTTCTTGCAAGCTGTTTGGCAATTCCGGCTCGAACTTCGCATCTGAAGGATTCAACATATGGTGGAAGCTAAATCCAAAAATCAGAGACCATGAAAATAGCCTGGGCCATGAACAGAACTTCTTGAAATGGAAGGAGTTGGAAGTTCGCCTGATCTATAGATCAATCATCGATCAGAAACAACAAGAAGTTTTCGAAAGTGAGGAGAAGAAGTGGAGGGATGTACTGTACAGGTTGCTGAATATTATCCAGTTCTTAGCCAAACAGAATCTGGCCTTCAGAGGACATCGAGAAGACATTCGAGATGATAGTGGCAATCGCGGGAACTTTCTGGAGTTAGTGCACCTCCTAGCTAAATACGACCCTCTTCTAATGGAACATCTGACAAAGATAAAGATGGGAGCAAGAGTCTCAGTTTCGTATCTATCTCCAGAAATCCAGAATGAATTTATAAACTTACTGGGACAGCAAGTTCGAACCACAATCATCCGTCGTATTCAAAATGCAAAATATTATTGCGTAATCTTCGACAGTACACCAGACATCTCCCACAATGACCAAATGAGCCAAGTTCTGCGATACGTACATATCGAAGGAGAAAAAGTCGCCGTGGTAGAATCTTTCATTGACTTCTTCGAACCAAAAGGAAAAAATGCAGAAGTTCTCAGCAACGATATAATCGCGAAGATAACATCAGATGGACTGGACATACAGAATCTGAGAGGACAGGCTTATGACAATGCTGCCACAATGTCAGGAATCCACAATGGAGTTCAAGCCCGGATTAAAGCACTGAATCCGAAAGCTCTATTCGTTGCATGCACAAACCACTCACTAAACTTGGCTGGAGTACACGCTGCTTCTGAATCAGTGAATTCCGTGACGTTTTTTGGAACTCTGGAGAAGCTATTTGCCTTCTTTTCTGCATCAACTGTTCGATGGAACGCATTGGTTGCCGTCACAGGTCAATCAGTGAAACGAGTCACTGAAACGCGCTGGAGCGCTAGACATGTAGCTGTCAAAATGCTTAAAAATAAGTTTGAGCTAGTTCTTGAGGTACTGGAAGAATTAACAGATTCATCTCAAACTTCCGAAACTAGATCGGGAGCCAGTCTTCTTCTGACAGCCATGCAGTCATTTGAGTTCCTAATTTTTCTTGGTTTTTGGGCTGCAGTGCTACCTGAAGTAGATGACGCACAGATTTACCTGCAGCAACGAGGACTAAGTGTGGATAAGTGTGCTCAGAAACTATGCGCTTTAAAAACCCTCTTAGTAGAAAGTAGAGACCGTTTCGTGCAAGAAGCAACTGACTTTGCTAAGACTCTCTGCGAAAAATTCGGAATCGAACTCAAAACGAGAAGAATTCGCAGGAAAAAACGCATTCATGGCGATGAATCTTCTGAAGATGCAGCTTTGTCTCACGAGCAGGAAATCCGTCGAGAGGTGTTCGCATCGGACAAGATTATACAAGAAATGACGACTCGATTCCAGCAAATCCAAGAAATATCGGACAAGTTCGGATTTTTGATGCCAGCGAAACTTTTGGACAGCAAGTTCGAGTGTGATCTTTCCAATGTATTAGAAGACATCGACAAGGACGAGTTTCAGATGGAGCGGAAGCGTCTCCAGCAATTTGTTGCCTGTTCTGAATTAGAGGAAGATATAAGTGGTAAAGGACCGCTGGAGCTCCTCCAGTTCATTCAAAAACTGAATCTTGGAATTTCGGTTCCAAAAATAGTCATCTTGATTCGTATATTGACTTGACTTTGGCGATTAGCGTTGCAAGTTGTGAGAGAAGTTTTTCGAAGTTGAAGCTGATAAAAAATTACCTCAGATCTACTATGAGCTCCGCTAGACTCTCACACTTGGCTGTATTGTCTATTGAACAAGAATTGGCTGCTAATATTGATTTTGACAAAGTTATTTCTGACTTTGCTGCTCATAAGGCCCGTAGAATCCGCTTGTAAAACCGCTCATCCTATTTTACGTTCAATAAAAGGTACCTCACTTTCTGTGTTTTTTTTTTTAAATTAAGCAACTATAGAATTGGGGCGGCAAAGTGGGTCTCCCGCCCCAGGCGCCGAGATGGCACGCTACGCCACTGTTACCTAGTTCGTTCAGGAAAATAAAGTAACAAAAACAAACACAATGCCTACCCTACCTACCAAAAAAAAAACCACGCACGCCATGCTTAAAATTAGGATTCGACCTAATAAAGAAACTCACCATGATTTAGGTATTCACAATTCCACACTGCATCACACACACACACACACACACACACACACACACACACACACACACACACACACACACACACACACACACACACACACACACACACACACACACACACACACACACACACACACACACGCACACAGACACAACACGTCATTAACAAAGCGAACTTTATTTTTACTTCTATGAACTTTGAATCCATATGTGACGGAAAAAAAATCTTAACTATTGCTCCAAGCCGAATGAGAACGACAGCGTAAGCGGCGGGAGCGGAGAGGAAAGGGCAGGGGAAGGGGGGCTAGAACATTCGTTTGTCGCGTTCCGCCCGCCGCCGCCACCGCCGCCACCGCCGCCCGATCTCGCGGCCTTTTTTGAATATTGTAGTTGCAGAGAATGTATTGCCATCAGAGTAATTTTTGAAAATTATGGACAAGTTTTACGTTATATTGACTATTTTAAGTGTAAGACTAAGACGTTATTAGGCATTTAATCATTTATTTAAAAAAAAATGAAACCGTCAAGTTCTAGGAGATTTTTCAAATTGACGAGAATGGTTTTGGGGGGGGGGGGGGTCATGACCCCCATGATCCCCCCCCCCCCCTGCGACCGCCACTGCTTCAAAGTAAACCAAGTCGAAATAATTTTTGTTTCGGTGGACTATTTCTGGACTATTTTTTGGCACAAATTTGGAACCGGATTTATTTGATGATATCAAATATTCAAGCTTCAATCCTCACCAAGATGTCTTAATGACTCTGGCATTGTTGAAGTACTATTTCTGAAATTTGGCATGTCGTGTTGACTATCGCTGGACTATTTTTTTAAACCAACCAAGTTGATAGTCCCTTCCATTTGCTTGCACGATGGATGAGGATTACAGCTTAACGTCAAGCTGTTATCTTCACCAACCTATAGTGATAACTTCGAAAGTACAATTGGACTATTTTTATTTCTTTGTGGACTGTTTAGGACTATTTTTTGTCAATTTTTTTGCAGTGTCAAAGTTCATTTTAAGTAGGTTTTCACTTAAAAATTTTCTACCAAAGGGAGGTGCTATACCAACTTTTTGAAATTTTGGTAGGCATGGAGCCCTATCGCAATATGTTTGTGTTTACGCAGAGTCGACAGCACAATGAAGTGGAGGCCTTGTTGTAAACTTGTGTGTTGTAAACCGCGGGCTCCACAAGCCTACCACCAAGGTGACCCCTGTGGAAGCTTTTTTATAACAGTGTGGCACGCGTTTGGAGTGCCGCCGGTGCCACGTGGAGAGAGAGGAAGTTTACCCCCTCCACGCAGCACAACTTGGCGTCACCTTTACTACCTACCTACCTAGGTACATAAGTAATGAAAACTGATACCTCTATCTCTCCCTACCTACATTCCTTATAGACTTGCCATTTTCATTCGAAAACCAGTATTTACCATTTTACGTGAAATTGCAAAGCGTATGAGCAATTAAAAACCGGTCAAGTGCGAGTCTAAATCGCGCACGAAGGGTTCCGTACCACCGTTCAATGGAAGCGATGGTGTGGAGTGAATAGTTTGGATTTTACACAGCAAAATATTGTTTACAAAGTTATTGGTGCGGTTACTTTCACACTCCATGTACGTAACCAGGTGCATCCATAAGTTTGTATGTGGTATTGAAAGAATGGTTGTATGGGAGCCCCCTTAAATATTTCTTTTATCCTGTTTTTTAGTATTTGTTGTTATAGCGGCAACATAAATACATCATCTGTGAAAATTTCAACTGTCTAACTATCACGGTTCGTGAGATACAGCCTGGTGACAGACGGACGGATGGACAGCGGAGTCTTAGTAATAGGGTCCCGTTTGGAACCCTTCGGGTACGGAACCCTAAAAATGAGGGCTCACTAACGGCCTCGGGCGTCCAGTTGATGAAATAGAACGCAACCGTGCGCTTCTACCGCTAACTCGTAGAAGGATTTTTAAAAGGAATTTGGGGTCTAGGAGTATATATATTAATAAAAATATATTAAAAAAAGGAATTGCTTCCGCAACCGGCGCCGGCTTCCAGAATGTAAGTGATTTGGAGCCGGCAGATAGGTAGGTGGGTATGTTGGCAGCACTGCAGCAAGTGTCCGTCAATGCTAAATTTTTTAATGTCATGAGGTTGGTTGGTTTCGAATGGCCAAAACACTGCGGTAGCTTAGTTAAAGGGTAAAGGGGATGAGGGAAGCGAACCCCCTTTATCCTTCGTGTTAGTTTGAACATTTAAGAACAACAAAACATACATAGTTTTAAGTAAAGCCCAACCAGGAACATAAAAAACCTGGTCTGAGGGCCCTAAATAACTTTATACATAGCAATAAGCTAGGTATAATATACCCATGCGAATTGGCCGCTTCACTAATTACCGAACTTATTTTAAAATCGAACTTATTAGAAGTTACATTTTAAATATAACTATAAATTAACAATCACAGAGAGATTATGTTATATAGAGATAGAGCAGTGTATGTAACTGTTATTATGAAACACACGTATATGTATTAAATTTATTATTATGAAATAATCTTCCACTAAAGTTATACCTGAAGTCCGGTTAAAATATGGAAAATAAAACCATTATTATGATTATGTATTAATTTTTATCATAAGTCATCAAATTCAGAATTTAAATATTCAACAGATTCATATGACACTTTATGATCTTCATGATCAGATTGTACCTACTGATTCAATTCTTGACATATCAAACTCATTGTCAGTTGTGAGACTGGATGTTTCACTATCACTGCCGCCAACATTTGTAATAAGTTGTTCAAATTCTCTATCAATTACCAGTCACCTGCATCAATATTCCTCTTCTAGTTTTTTGAATGCTCACAGCAATTATTCCATGTATCAGCAGTTATATCCTCAAAACAGTTTTGTGCAAGCTGCAGGAACGTGATATTATCTTAACCATATTATTCTTTGTGGCAACCTTTCCTTTTACTATGCTCCATATCATTTCTATCGGATTCAGGTCACAATGATATGGCGGCAGTCGTAGTATTTTGTGACCATACTCCTGTACTAAATTATCAATCTCGTATACTGGGTCAGGTTTATTTTGTTTTACCAAAAACAACAACATACTTTTAGTGGCTTTGGTAGGGTAGGCAATATTATTTGATGTAAGCCATTCTGCAATTTTATTTTTTCTATTAACCGAGCCTGGAGATTTGTTAATTTGGGTAGATTGATAATTTCTAGCATTTTACATGACTATACAGGTATTTAGATTGGGTAACAATTTATCAATACCCATTTCTTGAAATTAACTTATTCATGGCATCATGGAAATAAGATTTTTTTGTCTTTGTCGTTATAAATTAACAAAGCATTCGGGACGAACCCACTCTTTCAACCTCAATGAACAATTATGTATCTTTTTCCTGAAGTTATAGATATACTTCGGGCTCATTTTTGCTTTGCCAACATTTTGCCTGATTGAGCGAAGTATGAATACAATTTTCATCAAGGTATAGAAAGGCATAACACTCTCCCTTACATCTTTGACTTCATGTTGGTATCTGTCCCTCCGTGACACTATATCATGTGGCTCCATAAATACTGTCGTTTGAGACCTACATTTTTTATATTTATGACCTAATTTGTTCAAGAGTAAACGAAGAGATTCTCTGCCACCAACAAAATTTATGGATTCTTTAAGAGCTGCAAGAAGCCGTTTCAAAATCGGCACTTCTTTTAGGACAGCATAAAATTCATGTACTTTATGCCTTATTGCACATAAATCAAAATCATCCAGATTGATTTTCTTTTTGGTTTTATAAATACAGCTGACGTCCCACCTTCGTTTTGTATTTTCATTACGGAAAATCGGAATATGCCTAAGATAGGTACAACAAAATATTTTACTTATTAGTTACAAATTAGCCAATTCACATTGCACATACTATATGACGTACCTACCAGTCACGTTGACAACAAAGCTGGTGATGTTATTTATAGGAATAGAGTCCAATCCTTCATACTTTCTATCCGACAAATATTTCGATAATAACTTTTCTAACGGCTTTTCACTCACTAAACACAAGAAATATACCATGCACAATCGAAGCTCCACTTTGACAGCAATCGACAGATGACGTTAATTACATTTTAAAGAAAGTGTTGCAAGTATAGTTTCATAGGTTTTCCGCAACATGGCGATGTTTTATATTCTTGGTTTGGCATACCTAAGCTACCGCAGAGTTTACAGCTACCGAATTGGCGGCCGGGGCGTCGGCTACCTACTACTAGGCGCTACCTAAAAAAAACTTTATAAACAATGAAGTGTTCTCGCTCAGATAAAATAATCTCTCTATGGTTTCTCAATCAATCAATCAATTTTTAGGTTTGATGGCTTCTACTGTGGATCCCTACAGTAATTCCGCCAATATCACGTATTGAAGATGACACGAAGGGGATCACGTTGTACAGTTATCGGTGAAACTTCCCTTGAGTTGAGATCTCTCTATAGCCAGACAAACAACAATTAGGACAGCACAAATTAACATATAATTTAAATGTTAAGTGATTACATATTAAGGGTGTTAGACATAAAAAGAAGACATACATAAATAAAATAATAATTCTACATCTAACTACAGTTTAATCTTGTTAGAGGTTATAAATTTAGAAAGGATGTGAATAAAGGAAGGGTCCGAAAGAGTCAATAAGAATTTAAGATTGACGGGACGGGGGATCTTACCGGGGAGGATGTCATACAATGAGGTTTGAAGTTTAGTGCATTCAAAAAACAAATGATCGGGAGTACCGTCAGCCAGGCCGCATTCACAAAGAGAGCTATCCCTTATCCTAATTTTAGCGAGATGTACTGGCGTGCAGGAGTGTCCCAGTCGAAGCCGACAGATAGTTGATGTAACAGTCTTACGCATTTCCCTGTACTTGAAAAACCAAGGTTTTTTAGGTATTAACGGTTGAATTTGGCCATAATGCCTACCCTTTAAAGTTCTAGATGACTGCCATGAAGATTCCCATGATTTTTCCAGACGAGTCTTAGCCGAAGATACTAAGTCTTGGGTATGAATTTTGAAGTGTGATAAGTCACCAGATTCCACAGCTTCCTTTGCACAAGAGTCAACTATTTCATTACCCGAAATACCACTGTGAGCTGGAATCCAAGCCAGTATAATGTTGATACCCCGAGAGAGGCATCTGAACAGAGCATGGCGAATCTTTAGTACAAGAGGGGACTTAAGTTTTGATTTAAATGGGTTAGCAGAAATTGCGTAAAGAGAGCTTAAGGAGTCCGAGAAAATTAAAGTGTTATCCAACGAATGGGATTCCGCATACAAGATGGCTTCAAGGATTGCTGTCGCCTCCCCGGAAAAAACGGAGGAACCCGGAGGTAGTTTGAAGTTTAAGATAATTCGGAATTTAGGGATCCACACGGCTGCTCCAACATTCCCGCTAGAGGAAAGCTTGGATGCATCCGTGAATATGGGCAGCCACTCTGACCACTTTTCTGTAATTATTCTATTAAATTGCCTATTGGGTTGACGTGAATCTTTTTGAATGCCAAAATCTAATAAGATTTGAGGTTTAAAAATAAGACAATGATATGGGAACGAAAAGAGGGGAAAAGTTTCATAATGGAATATGGGGTGATGGATACGGAAAAAGATGATGAAACTTCGAAGTAAACAAGGAAGATCCCTCAGGGATCTGTAACCTTGAGCCGTAGTGATCTGGAAGAGTCTTTGGAGTTTAGAGAGTAAGGGGTGAGAAGAAACCTGAACAAGCTTAAAGAAAAATCGATCACATAAATACTGATTGCGGAGATGAAGTGGAGGATCGACACATTCAACCTGGAGAGCATTAGTTGGGGATGATTTCATTGTTCCTGAAATTATTCTCAGACACTTAGCTTGAATTCTGGAAATTTTGACGGTAGCAGCTTTATTACAAGGGTCCAAAAGGAAACCGCCATAATCAAAGTGGCTACGGATAATGGCGTTGTAGATTAATTTTTGAGAATAGGGGTGGGCCCCCCACCATACTCCTGATAAGGAGCGAAGAACGTTAATACCCTTCTCACATTTTTGGGCAACATAGGACAGGTGTGGGATCCCAGTCAGTCTGGAGTCGAGGATCACTCCTAGAAACTTGACTTTATTGTCGGTAGGGATAGGATCGTCTTCAATGAGAAGTTCCAAATCCGGAATGGTTCGTTTTTTTGTGAAAATAACTGAGGAACTTTTGGAGGCCGAAAGAGATAATCCGTGAGCATCGAGCCAATCATTTAGATACATCAGCGCCGAGTTTAGGCGAGATTCTGCAACTGAACATGAATCTACAGCTAAATAAAGGGCTAAGTCATCAGCATATTGTAAAATATTGCAGAAGGGGGTAACGCATCTTTCAAGATCGTACGTGTATAAATTGTATAGGAGTGGGCTCATGACAGATCCCTGGGGGAGACCTTTCCATACAGTACGGCTTGTAGGTGAACAGTTGGTATTTTTTATGGATATAGATCTTTCCATGAGAAGATTGCATATAAATCGAGTCAACTTCTCAGGAATACTCAGATTTTGCATAGTTTGCCTGGGAACTGAGAGCTGGACGTTATCATATGCAGAAGTTATATCAAGGAATGCTGCCACCAAGTACTGTTTCTTCTTAAATGCCAGGTGGATATCAGTGACAATAATGCTTAGACTATCCATAGTGCTCATACCCTTACGAAAACCAAACTGGGATTTAGCTAGGATGTTATTATGCTCAAGGAACCACTCAAGTCTGGTTTTCAATAGATGTTCCATAATTTTACATAGGACGGATGAAAGGGCAATAGGTCTACGGGACTTAGGGTCAGAGGGATTCTTTCCGGGTTTGAGGATTGGGATTATAATTTGTTTGCTCCATGTAGTTGGGGAGGAACCAAAGTCAAAGAAGAAATTTATTAATTCCAAATATTTAAATTTACATTTTAAGTTGGATTTAGTTAAGAAAGAGTAAGGAATCCCATCGACTCCAGGGGAAGAGTCGACAAGGCCTTCCAGTGCGCATTCTAATTCGCGGATAGAGAAAGGGGCGTCCATATTCCCACATGCAGAAATAAAGGACGGGGGAGAGGGGAGATCATAAGAATTAGGAGAGAATGGAGGAGAAAGTCTGTCAGCAAAAGCGTCCAGCCAAACTGCCGGATCATTAGAGGTCACATTCTCTATGTTCATAGAGCATCTAAATCTACGAATGTTTCTCCAGACTTCTGAAGGACGCGTGCGAGGAGAGAGACCTTCACAAAAAAAGTTCCAACCTGCTCTTTTTTTCCGATGGATTGTTCTTTTCGCTCCAGCAGCGGCGTGCTTATATTTAATGAAGTTATCCATCGACATGTCAGAAATGTATAGTGTTTCAGCATCGTTTCTCTCCCCGATCACCAACGTACATTCGGAATCCCACCAAGGAGGTGAGACTCTATGATTCCTTGGCTTCTTAATAGGAATGTGTGAATTGGCAGATGACAAGATGGCATCAACAAAGTTATCATATATTGACAGGAAGTTATTAGAAGTGCATAGGGGAATTGAATCCATTTTAACATCTAGTGAGGAAGAGAAGTCATCCCAGTTAGCTTTAGACAACCTGTATCTAACAAGGGGGCAAGGGTCAATGGCGATATAAGACTGAGAATGAAGAGAAATAAGGATAGGGAAGTGGTCACTCCCAAAAGTACTAGAAAGCCTTTTCCATAGACATGAAGAAGAAAGAGAGGGGGAAGTAATAGTAAGATCGACAGCAGACTTGGGGTTCTGATGGGGAAGGACTCTACGAGTAGGGGAACCATAATTAATTATACAGAGATTTAAGTTATCCAAAAGATCAAGAAGAAGATGAGAGAAGGGGTCACACTTATAGGAACCCCAAGAGATATGGTGGGAGTTGAAGTCTCCCATGACTATAACAGGGGGAGTAAGTGAGGAAATTATAGCTTGTAGAGAGGGGATAAGTGAGGCTGTTGGGTTAGCTATGTACAAGGACAGAAAAGACACACCAAGAGCTCTAAGAGCTATGGCATTGATCTCCTGACCATGGGGAGGGAGGGGAATTTGGGTAAAAGTAAGGGAACGTTTTACTAGTAAAGCGGTCCCTGCATACCCGTCGTCTCTGTCCTCCCGAAGGCATGAGTAACCAGGAACCCGAAAACGGGAACCAGGGACTAACCACGTCTCCGAGACGGCAGCGACGGCAGGTTTATATTGATCAATCAGATTAAGAAGTTCTGGTTTTTTAATCTTAATGCTTTGACTGTTCCACTGAAGTATTTGGGGGAACATTGTTAAGGATATTAGAAATTTGTATTAATTGTTGTGCAACGTTGGGCGGTACTGAATCACTAAATTTAGATATTATATTTACAATGAGGGACAAAAGGGTTTCAATGAGGTTGTCGTTTGGGGATATAGATTGAGATGATTGAGATAGGCAGAACCCATTAGGAACTGAGGATGTTGGATCTGCAATAATCATATTATGGGTTGATCTGTCATAACCTTTAAGTGGAGGAGGTCTGGACCTTTGGGAATAAACTGTTTTTTTATAAGATGTTGAGGTAGTAGGGGCTGGAGTTGAGACCAATGGGGCTTTGAGCATGTCTGCATAGGATCTTCCAGATGAAGGGATCTTGATAGAGGCTTCTCCATAAGAGATGTTCTCTTGGGTCATCATGAGCTTTATTGATTTTTGTCTGCCCTGTTCAGGGCAGTTTTTGTCTGTGGCAACATGGTTGCCTGAACAGAAAATGCATGTTGGGTCGGTAGTCATGTACAATCTTCACCTAGGTGGGGCTGACAGCATCGGAAGCAACGGGGTTTAGAGCGGCATTGAGCCTTGACATGGCCAAAGCGAAGGCATTGATGACATTGAATTGTGGGCAATTGGTATGATTCAACTAGCAGGGACGTGTGGTAGGAGAAAATTCTTTCAGGTAAGACTTGGCCTCTAAAAGTTAACACGACAGACTGTGTAGGAACCCAAGAAGCAACATGATCCAGCCACTGCTTGCGATTCAATCTGCGTGCTTTCAGGATCTCGCCACATCCTGTTGGAAGATCCACTGACTCCACAAACTCATCCATCGGCATGTCCACGGGGACACCCCTTACAAAGCCCATTCGGGATACTGCATATGTAGGGATATAGGCCATGTATTTTTTTTTTTAAGTAGCGGGTTTATTAGGAATTTATTTGCCTCACAATAGTTTGAGAATGTCACAGACATTTTATTTCTACCGGTTTTTTTAATTCCATCCTTTTTTATGTTTTTTATGTTTAAATTGAATAGAAGTTGACCGAATTTCAGTGGATTGAATGAAGTTGCAGAGTTATCAGCCTCTCTTTCCACTAATACTACATATGGGCCAATGTCCCCCTCACTATATGACCTAACGAGATCCCCCGTCAGGCTGGGATGAGTATAGGTGGTGACCACGGATGCCGGTTGCAATCCCGGAGCCGTCACAGTTTTTTTAGCTGAAGAATCATTTTCTTTATCGACCCCTGGATAGGACCTTTTACCGTTCTGATTTAGGATCTGGGGGGAGTTATCCGGGAATAAGGTCGACTCCATGCGCTCGTTATCCCCCATAGGATCCCTGGCCTCATCCGTCCCGCCAGGGTCCGCCGGGGGAGAAAATCCCTCACCCTCCATGTCCGAAGACATGGAGGGATCTAGACACACAAAAACTACTTACCTAGTTGAACAAAACAACCACCACCAGATAAACACAATCTCCACTCAAGGGGAGCCAATGATTAGGCAAAAGTTTGGAAAAAATCCCTCTGACACGTGTGATGAACAACAGACGCGAAAGCGGAATCCCTATAGTTTCTCGCCTCTCCTGCAAACATAGAAAAAAAAGGATGTCAATGTCAAATTGACAACAGACTCTGTCTGTGGTCTGTGTTGCGTGCGGTCACAGAGTACTAAATGTGCGGTGTTGTGTTGTGGTTGTGTTGACTCAACTGAAATGATAATTTTCTTAGTGAAAGATTTTCTTCAGATTTTCACGTGATGTGCATTGCAATGCTAAGTGATATATAAATGATCTCTGTGAGTCTGTGAGACAATCTCTACTTCTCTGCTGCGATGATAATTTAAACTGCAAAACTGCAAAAACGACTTACTGACGGGGAATAACCACCGCCTTGGCTTTGTGCTAATCGACCGGTCTGTGATGGATTTCTTAAGCATAAAATGGAATTGGGAAGATATGTGTGGCCCTTCAGGCCTCCACCCTTGGAACGACACAACAAAAGATTTCGGTATTTGCTTCCAGGAACTGTGTTTACAAATACCGATACTCGCAATCATCGCAGTCGTATCCGGTTACTACGTCGGCTACAGAAAAGATTGGGTCTTGAGGGAAAGGACTCAGGAGCGAGCGATAACACTGAGAAGTTTCATAGTGTTGGCTTTAGCCCTTATTCCTATAATACAGTTGTATGTGTACATAACAGATGCTGAGTTTGTGCTATATCCTATTGACTACTTCACTGCTGGGACATCATGTCTGTCATGGCTGGTGCACTTTGGTTATGTGCTGGCATTGAAGCACCGGCTAGGCCCGAGCCCTCGAGGCTCCACCATGCTGCTGGTATGCTGGCTCATTGCTGTGATGCTGAATGTGGTGGTCCTTCGGAGCAGTGTGTATGCATATGTACCAACATCTTTTCACATTGCGACACTGGTCTGCCATTTTCTCTACTTTTTATCCCTAATACCAACAAGCCATTCAAGTCCTACATTCTACTCTCCTCACCTTGTTGGATCTCAGTATAATCGTGTAAGTATAGCTTTCAAAGTTATTTTAGATATAAGGTGCAATATGCCACATGGTGATCATTAGAAAAATACTGTTTAAGAATGAGAACTGGAATATGAATGTGTCTGTGCAATAAAGAATTATTATTTATGAGTTTGGTAAGTTATCAGTGGTAGGTAACTATTCTGACTATGTACCTACAAATAACAAGGTTAGATTTTTCATGACATGACCAGTGAATTGAAGTTTCAAACAGATTGTCATTCTAAAATGGTGCAAATTGCAAAAGGTAGCTGATTGGTTCTCATGCAACACTGGGCCAGCCATAGTAGGCTGAAACAAAGTGACAGATATGTAGTGCGGACCAACTGGCAATCAAACGTTGGAGGTTTTCATGTGATAAGGAACCCACAAATTATACTTGAGTACAGTAGCTAAAGTTTAGAATTTCTTTTTAATATATTTTTTGAAAAGTTTGTACAATCAAGTAATTACTGCATGAATGTCAAGCTACATAACTTTTATGCTAATGACATTGGCAAATTTACCATGGAAAATCTCCCCATGGTGGACAATAGTGAAAGATACCTCATTTTACAGCTTTGGGCCTCATTATGTTGACCTAAAGTGCATTATTGTGGCACATGGCAATATTGACATATGATGAGTCTAAGTCAGATGTTTCGATGACGGTTCCACTTTTTACATTGTTTTGCATTACATGACACCTAGTAATATTTTTTTTGTATTATATATATATATATATATATATATATATAAGAATGACATACCTATATATATATATATATATTATTTATTCATTGTTCTTTTTTTACTATATTTTTATTAAAAATTGCACATTGATAGGTAGGTATAGTATCTATAAACTCTGATTAGGTTTCTTTGTGTCTGCTACTTTTAAAAAAACCGGGGCATAAAGTTCACATTGTCTTTTGGTTTCAGTCCTCGCTATAGTTTTTACATTGAAATGTGGTTCATGTGTAAATTCCTACTTTCAAAAACACAAACATCATAACTTCTAATCAATATTTTTTGCTGAACTAAAGTATTTTTTATTTGGCTAATCTATCCTATCTGTAAACTATCCAAAATAAAATATCTGTCCAATATTATATATGTATAACCTATGCTGCTGGTATCTTCACCCCGCCGCTGCAAATGTGTATATGTATTAACATATATGTTACCGGTTGTTACTTTTGTTAATGTCAACTGTATTTGTATCAAAATCTGAATTTCTTTGTTACTGTAGATATTTATAATACAGGGTGACATTTAATTAGCTGACTATATTTTGGGTAATGATAGTACCCATAATTATGGACAAATTTCCCCAAGAAACATATGGTCGCAAATGTATTTTTTTTCATCCTCAGTACATTGACCCAATCAGCTGATTACAGTTACTATGGGAGATCCAAAACATTTTTTTGGTGGGGTGGGTGCTATCATTCTTGCTTACGTAATTAACATACATCATTTTTTGCCTTTTCTCTACATTGGACCACTGTGGGAAGAATTATGGCAAAGAAACTCCCAAAGATTGATTTTAAGATCTCTTTTAAAATTGGTTGGGTTTAACTAATACAATTATTACAATATTCATTATTATAAATAAAAAGCAGGAATAAATAGTTACAAAATTATTAACAGGGAGTTCTACAGAACGTTTTACATAGAAAAATAGGAGGTAGGTGCGGTCATTTGCACTCAGCCCAAAAGATTTGGCGCAGGCGCAAAGATTTTTTTTATTTGTTTTTTTTTTGTTAATTTTTGGATTTTCGTCACTTTCATACCTTTAAACTCCTAATAACTTTTTTTTAATGAATAAATCTGATTTTGTTTATTTTATTGGGATCTCAATGATTGGTAGGTCCTTTTAAAATTAATCTTTGTTGCATTTAAGTTATCTTTAACATAGTAATATCCCTTTTTAGTGCCTTCTTCAGCTTCTTCAGGGGGTGGTAGTGCCTGCACCTGGCCCACTTGAGCGGGGCCTTTGTGCGTATCCCCTGCACCCACTCTTCTAATTCAGCCATCCTGCACAAGCTGGAGAAGGAGACCTGGATGTTCTAAGAGCCCCGAGGGTGTTGTTGTTTCACCCAGAATGGCCAACCTGGTTTCAATGGTGGATGGGCATGCAAGCAGCATGAGCTCCTCGGTCTCATCCATTTCCATGCATCCCCTGCATAGAGAGCTGTCTGTTGCACCTTTAATTTTCAAGTGTTTGTTAAGTGTACAGTGGCTTGTAATCAGGCCAGTTAGTATTTTTATTTTACTGCGTGGCTACATAATGAGACTTATGTAGTTTGTGAATTTATGATTATATTCCTTGATCATTGCCAGCAATGACGTAGACACTGCACTTGAGAGCCTCCAGTTTGACTTTGACAACTTGTGTAGGTGGTGTCACGACGTAGGTTTAGTTTTAAATGCACAGAAAACCAAGCTTATGCACATTAAATCACCATATCTGAAAAGTAAGCGGCCAGCTGATCTCATTGCGCATACGCATGATTGTATGCACAGTCCAAATGACAGAAAATCTTGCCGATGCCCTTCCATCGATGTCGTTGACAAGCACACTTACCTAGGTCTTGTCATCGATGCAAAGTTCAGCTGGGGACCTCATATACAGCGGGTATGCGACAAAGTCAGGGCTCTCGCTGCATCATTTTATGTAGTAAGAAATAGAATACCTTTTAAGACACTACTCATGCTGTATAATGCCTTAATTGACTCCATATTATCGTATGGTTTATCTAGCTACGGACGAACTTATAAAACTTACCTCGATCAAATATTGTCATTACAAAATAAATTACTTAAATGGATTGTTCCATATAATATAAAATGCGCATACTCCGAAACTAATGAGCCAAACTTGTTAACTTGTAGTGGCACACTTCCTATTCACACCAAAGTTAAGTTAACACCATACAACACACAATAGATCACCCCGTAGGCACACGTCGCAAAGCTCAAGGCAATCTCACCACTACCCGCGCTAATAACTATTACGGCGAGCGGACGACTGCCTATTTGATTCCGAGGGTCTGTGATTCCGAGACTAATAAACAGCTTACCCACAGATCTCAAACATTCAATAAATCACAATAACATAAAATGGAAACTCAAGAAACATTTCTCCCTTTGCATCCTCAACCCCTAATTATATAATAGGTACCTAATTTTCTTGTATGTAATATTATCAACTTGCTAGTTACTTTGTAATCTAATCTATAATAGTGTAAATACCTATATGTAATTATTTCTGCGTAACACGGAACCACGCACAAACCTACGTGGTTTTTGTGGTTCTTTCAAATGAACTTGTATTATATTTTGGTTTATAATAAATAAATAAAAAAAAAATTATAACTTATCCAAGAAAAGAATTTATAAAAACAATGACGTAGTACACATTTTTTTTTCTCGAAACTTAAACGGTATCACTTGGTTCTTAAGTATTGACACCACTGTGTTATGAGCCCGGTCCACACTGGACGAATGTGGCGAACCTTAGCGACTTTTGCGACCATATGTTTATTAGGGAAAGTTGTTCATAATTATGGGTACTTTCATTCCCCGAAATATGGTGAACAAATTAAATGTCACCCTGTATATATATATTTATACTTTATTATATATTACATCGGAGTATTGTAAATTAAAAATAAGTACGTATAGTCTAAACGAGTGGGTACTTATCAGAACATCAGCACAAAAATGTATGAATTGACAGCTGTATTAAGAAATTCATTTTTCATGGAGTATTTTATTTTTGTCTTTTGCCCGCTGAAACGGGAAGTTTACATAATTTTAAGAATCTACAAATTGTGACTTTCGTTTTGTACAGCACCATCCAATGAAAATGAAAAGTGACAATCAAATCCAAACAATTTAATCCAACAAGTTTCCTACAAATAAGCTAAGCTACTTCATTTGGCATTAGGGATCTGCTACACGGTTGAAGACGGCGCGGTGGTTGCCTGCAAGTTGACAACAAGCAGCTTCTGCCGTGTAGTTGCTTTTTGTACGATGATCCGCGATTTTCAACCTTATGGCTTGGTAAAAGAGTTCCAAACTGGTCAAGAGTCTGCTGTGGTGAGAGTGAGACGGGCGACGAGGAGGCGAACGTTCGAACTTGCTGTGAGGGGTCATTCAAGTATTATGTAAGCACTATTTTAGAAGTTTTTGTTCGTTTTTGTTTTTTCTATCCATTGTATACCTCACACAGACAAATGATAACGTCGTATATATTTTTTTATTCTTAATATATAAACGATATTATTATTCATTTTGTTTTACTAAAACAAAATATTTGGTGAACTATTGCTGACGTAATGACCATCCAGTCCCGTCCTCCCTTAAGTTAAAATAAGCTAAGCAATTATCCTCACCCAACGACACTTTGGTGCTTGCGTGATACTTGAATGACCCCTGAGCTTTCAGTGAGCTTGCTGTCAACCGTCTAGTCACTTGTTGCGCTTGTTGCCGACAACGAAAGCCGACCGCCGAAATGCCGTGCGATTCTCAACCTTATGGCTTGGTAAAAGAGTTCAAAACTGGTCAAGAGTGCTTGTGCGGGCGACGAGGAGGCGACCGTTCGAATTTGCTGTGAGGGGTCATTCAAGTATTAAGTAAGCTTAATTTTAGTAGTTTTTGTTTTCAGATTCAGCTTTTTTTATTGAATATAAAAACAAATAAATAATCTTATTCAACGTCAAAATTATACTAACTTATAACTACAAGTATTTTTTTTTTGTATAAAAAAATACTACACCGTTTCGGAAGTTGGGCCTCGGGGTTAAGAAGAAACTGCAAGAATCTTCCCCATACATTCTTTTAAAAAAGTGACTTCACTACAGGTACTGGTTTCGGTCTAAGGAAATTCGCCGGCGAGTGACGTCACGCTTGCCGCCGACCACGATCACCAACCGCTGAAATGGCGCGCGATTCTCAACCTTATGGCACAGTGTCGTACCGTACGTTTTACCGTAATTTTGGTGCAGTTGACAACATGGGTTGGCTGTGAGCTTATTGTTGTGCGCCGTGTAGCCACTTGTTGGCCACTTGTTGGCAACTTGCTGCCAGCATGTTTCCTACCATGTGGCAGGTCCTTAATACTATTCCTATAGACAAAATATGATTATTATTATTTAGGTTTACTTACACATGTAAAGTGATTCCAGTACCCTTAGGGCGATGATCTGAATGATTCTTATACTACTTCACAACACATTAAGGCATTTTTAATTAATAAAATCTTGTTTTCGAGAACTCGAAAATCCGTCCACACTCACGGTTGTCACTGAAACTCCGCCTGCGGTAGAGTTTTATGCCCCTCCCACTATGGTAGTTTTCGTGTCTTTTCTATTATTGTTCTTATACTAAATATAGGTTTTTAAATGAACTAGGTCGGGCCATAAGTTTTTTCACATAAAATAAATGACAAAAATCTCTGTAATACAAATATTTTTATTAAACGAAAGGTTATAAAATACACATTTAAACTATTCAAAATTACCTCCCCTATTTTCGATAGAAGCCTTTAATCTGCGCGGCCACTGGCGGCCAGTCATCGACGGAAGCACGCATGACATCCATGTCAATTTTGGCCACTGCTTTTAATTATTGATGCTTTGAGACACTCCAAATGGCATTGAGGGGAAGAACTTAAGAAAGCCGGCCGTGTCAGATGCTTTTGCTGATGTTTTGTATACTTTATTAGGGCAACAAATATAATGATCACCAAAATTATTTTTTTCCTACCCAAAATGGATAAATGAACACCAAAAGTTGCAAAAAATAGCAGGGCAAAATACTGCGGCAGCTTAGGTGAAGGGTAAAGGGGGTGAGCGAAGCGAAGCCCCCTTTATCCTTCGTGTTAGGTTGCACATGTAAGAAAATAAAAAAATACTTAAAACATAAACTTAAGTACACAAAACATAAAAATAAGTTTAATGATCATTTATTCAAACACAATTTGGTGGACATTTATCCATTCTGGCTAAAGATGGGCGATTGTGAATAACAATCGATAAAGTTATCGATTGTAGCTTTTATTCAAATTATTCGAATAACTTCATCAATCGAATTGGAAAAATCGATAATCGAGCATCGTTTTACTCCTTATAATAAAAATTTCATTATTAGTTCTTGTATGTTTCTTGTATGTTCTTGTATGTTTTGTAAACTCTATTCAGAGTATTTTACATAGAAAAACGTTTCAATTTCGTGTGGCAAGTTCAATCAGTTAACGAACTTTATAAATATTACAAGTTACTAGTTTGTATTCGAATTTTCCTAGTCTTTATTGCGCCCCAATAAAAAACTATTTTGATTGAAAGCTAGTTGTTATCTTTTACTTGTACGAGTGAATAGAAAGATACTTAAACGAAACATGTGTAAGTGAGAATGAATCATAAACAAACATATTGGCATTAACTTCTTCCGTTCCCGCCATTTTGTCCCGATGTATGTTCGACGCGACGCGCTACGCGCAAGGTAACAGTAGATTGCTATATTTAATAGTCTGCGCCGTATAATGTTAGAAAAAAGTGTTAACGCGATAACATAACATAGCGTCACGCCTTTTCCCATATGAGGGGCAGAGGCACAATTGTGCTCACTTTGAGCCAGTTATTCAATACTCCATTTTGCGTTATAGGGGGCTAGCCCATCGCCGCAGCTAGTAGTAGTAGCAGAGTAATGAAGGTTTCCTCATGATGTTTTTCCATCACCGTTAGAACGTATTATATACTTAAGATAGATTAATTATCTAATTGTTACATGGTCACGATTCGAACCTGCATTTCCTGTGTGAGAAGCAAGTGTGTTACGCATAAGACCACAGAGCTCACAGTTAACGCGATTATCAGCGAAGTTCTTAACTGTGATCCCCTAAATAATATATTTGTCAACTAAATAGTAGATCTGTCACGTCAATAAAAGATCAGTTCCTCGTCAGATGCCCACCAAAATATTCGTAGCTGGAATTGAATTTTTTTTTCGAAATAATAAAAAACATCCAGATATTAAGTCAATCTACAATATAAAAGTCACAAAGTAAACATAAAAAATGATTATATTTCTACATGGTGGGATGGGAGCAGAATTTGGGCCAGGAGTTGTGAAACCTTTTCCCGTGTCAGTAGAAAAACCCGATTCAGAATCACTGATTGCTTTAAACTCATTCATCCGTAATTTCATAGAGCGGGACCTGGTTTCGCACGACGACGGACGTTAAATAACTTTTTTGCGCGACTGTACTCTAGGACACGATTAGCTTGTGCTGGCGGGGTGGGGGTAGCAGGGGACAGATAGTGACAAAGTGCATGCATGCACACGAGATAGAATGGCGCCACCACGTTACTATGGTTACGCAGTGACGCGAATAAGTAGTTATAGCTATAACTACAAGTAACAACAACAACTAAAAGAAAACCTTAATTACAAGTAAATTCTCAATTTTGTATAGCAAACTGAATTAATGAACTGGCGGTTCGCAAATCAGTAACTACTTATACTAATATCAAATAAAAGTAGACTGTATCGTCCGAGACGAATGCTCAATTTTGTATGGCAAAGTGAATGAATGAACTAGCGATTTCATTCGAATTTGAAAACTAGTTATCGATTGTTTTTGGATTCGAATCTTAATATTAGTAGTATCAAACCATTCGAATATTGGAATCATTCACAATCGCCCATCAGTCTGGCAGTCATTTCGAATTTATTGGTAGTAAAATAGGTGCGTTTTTGGTAATCGTTTAAACATAAGCCCTTTATTAGTGGATTTAAAGATGATTTCAAACAAAATACGCGAACCCTCGGAAATAATTAGTTTTCGAGTTATATATTTTTTAAATCGCCATTTCAAGCATTCGGGACCGTGGAGATGGCAAAAAATGGCAAAACTGAGAATTTTCTGCTAAATATACCCGAAAGGTCTAGTTCAAGGTCAAGGTTGGCCACTAGGACAATAAACTTTGAACAACATCTAACTTTAGAAAAAACGGCAAATTCGTCGTTCATTCAGTTTCCCCACCCCAATACTGGGTGTATTAGGGTGGGGACAACGAACTAGACCTTTCGTGTATATTCGCAGAAAATTCTCAGTTTTGCCACTTTTTACCCTCGATGTCGTTTAAAGTTCATTGATATCGAGGTCATTGTTGTTTAAGCCGAGGCTGCGGAAGGTGTACTCCCCCGAAATGTTTACCGAAAAAATGTACAAAGTCAATTTCAAGGTCAAAGTCAAGTACTTTGAACTACATTTAACGTTTAAAAACAGCAAAACTGACGTTTCCCCATCCTAATACTCGCACATACATCCCCACGGTCCCGAATGCTTGAAAAGGCGATTAAAAAAAATACAACCCGAAAATAATTTTTTTTCCGACGGTTCGCGCATTTTGAAATCATCTATAAATCCACAATTAAAGAATAGAAAAAATCAGCAAATGCATCTGAAACGGCCGCCTTTCTAAAGGCTAGCCCAATGGGGTTTAACCCCATTGGGCTAGCCTTTGGGGTTCTCCTCTAACTTCTGCCATATTTTATAATCCAATGGATTCAAGTCTGGACTCGATAAATTCGATTTCACGGAAGCCAATTTTGAGTGCTTTTTGCCTTATGAGCTGATGTAGAGTCCTGCTGGAATACCCAGTGGCTGTTTTTGAACATTGCATCTGAAAGAGTTTCCACGAGGTTTGTTACAACTGTGTTTTGGTACATGAGTGCACTTTTTTAACTCCTTTTTCACAAAAATAACATCAGTTGGGCCCGAATACGAAACCCCAGCCAAACCACGAATGATGAAAGATTGTGACCACGCTGAACTCGTGAGATACTTCTGCTTGCTTCTTCACTGTTACACTCTATCATTCTGTTTGTTAAAGCTTTCCTCGACATATACTTTTTTGTCCGAAAAAAAGATTTCGCGTTTTTTTTTTCCGCGTATCGCTTTGCTTAAGCAAGGCTCGGGATCTATCGAGCCTGATTTTCTTCAGTCGTGAGTTAAGCAAATGTGCGGATTTTTTTTTCAGGTAAGCTTGTAGTCCAAGGTCTTCATTCAATACCCTTTTAACTGTAGTTCTACTTAACTTCATCTGAAGCGCCAACAGTTTTTGCTTCCGAACGGGATTAATTTGATTTGCGCCTTCACTGCGTTGATCACTGCTGGAGTCCGAATAGTACGAGGACGACCGCTCCTCCTCTGCTTATTTTCTAATCTCGAATCTTCCTTGAATCGTTTTATAGTACGATAAACGAACCTCATGTAATTTTTAATTTGTTCAGCTTTTTAAAAATCACAGTTTGCGCATGACCGCAGCGATGCAATGTAATTACCGCGGCTCTATCGTCTTTTCGCGTCCACTCCATTTTTGAAAAAAAGAAAACTACAGAAAATCTTTGAAATCTTTTCGCGTTCTAAATACGTAGCTTGAGGTATGCGACAAAAATTATGGCCCGACCCATGTAGAATAGAGAATTAGAATCAAAGAGTATATATAATTTACTATGTAGGATTAGAATTGTCCATTGCAGATAGTTAGTTTACAACAGTTTGATAGCCTTGAAAACAGACGTAATTTTAAGTTAATAATATCTGAAACGGTTTTACTTTTAATGCGCGATCTTTTTTAGATAAAGAGTGCATGAATTCAGGCAGTTAAAAATAACGTTTTATTTTCAGAGTGAGTATACTCCACTTCTACCCCATATGGACGAAGGTGTTTTAGGCACGGCCATGCAAGGAGCAGCGTGGTACTCTAAACTTAACTTCAGTTGGGTGAATCCACTACTAAATAAAGGTACCTACCTACTAGTCGGTAGTTCATCTCGCCCGAAAGAAAGTCGTCCGAGAGGGCGAGTTGACACCTTTTGATTAAACCTATTTTTGTTATAATCAACCCGCTTTTTAATGGGTATTTCAATATCAAACTCAACCATGCCAGCCAGACCTAAACAGGTAATTCAATAAGTTCAAGATAAATTTGAAGGTTTCCTCACGATGTTTCCATCCTTTAAACAAACTGCATCACAGGGGTCGTATCGGCACAGGTGCGCACATGCTTAGCCATTTACTCAATACTTTATTTTGCATGACAGGAGTCTACGCCATCGCCACAGCTATGGAGAGATGAAACTTATAACGTATAACTATTTTCAGGCCTAGATAATGTACTGAACGACGTCGAAGAGCTGTTCGACGTTCCTGTGAAGTGCCGCTGCTCGTATGTTGGAGCGAGGATCGACAAAGCACTCATCGGGAATGTTGACCGGCACCAGATGTTCGAGGAGGTGCCCCACGAACCGTTTATAAGCTCTGGTGAGAATATCATCTGCAATTTGGTTGCCGACGGATCACGGCCGCAAACCTAATATTTGATGCTCATGTTATTAAGCATTTCTCAATGTCCTACAACCAAAAGTAAACTATTAGCAACATTTAATTGCCATCTGTTGCATCTTAACTTTGAGGAAACAGAAAACTTGTTTCTTGGTTTCAGTACCTACTCGAATGGCTAAATATATTAGACTTTACACTCGAACACTATCACACACAAATGCACATACATGGCATAAGTCCCAGGCTTTTATAAAAAGTACCGATTTAATTTATTTATGCACGACACGTTTTAAATACGGACACCTCAGTTTTAATCCCAGGCAATGACGCCCACATCCTAAACAACCATCTACACTCCACATTCAATACAATAGTAAATTGGCTTGAGGACCATAATCTAGACATAAACCTAAATAAAACTAAACTAATTCAGTTTCATCCATATCAATAAACTTTTCTTTTAAAAATAAGCCAATTGAATGTGTCAATACCTACTGCCTCTTAGGAATTCACATAGACTCGTACCTAAACTGGAAACAACACATCAGCAAATTGAGCTCTAAATTATCTGGCTTTACCTACGCCCTATATGAAATAAAAAAGGCTACCGATTTAGAAACCGCCAATTCAATTCAATTCAATTCAATTCATTTATTTTCAATTGTAACCTTACAGCTAAATTACCCAATACGTTACAAAGGCGGTAAAAATATTTTACTTATCTAGATCTTGCATTCGTCTTTCTGTCATTCTCTTACATTCCCTCACCAAGCACGCCATCCCACTCGTGAATATATCACACTGTGGTGAGGCGGCGAGCACGGAGTTGATCAGCGCCTGCGCCTGCGCGACGGGCGAGTACAGGTAAAGGTTGGTGCACGACGCGCGAGTTGCCAGCAGTGCGCGAGCGCGACTACCCCGCAGCCTCATGTATGCGTCGGGCACGAACATTCGCAAACACCTTTGGAGAAGCTCTGTACAGTCGAGTTTATTTCTAAGGATGTTCATTACAAAATTAAAAAGAGATATTGACCTTCTCAATTCTAATGACTCATACCCCAGATGACCTTGCAGAAATCGTGTTGGGTACATATATGGGTAATATCCATGACCCTTTTTGTAGAGACTGCGTAGAAATCGTTTCTGTACTTGCTCCAGCATGAGAATATATTTACGCTCATGCGGAGACCAGACCGCTGCATTCGTTTCCACTATGCTCCTCACCAAGACCTCGTACAGAGCGCGTGTAGCCGCGAGTGTGCGTGGCGCCGCGTTACGCAGAACGAACCCTAGCCTCTGGAACGCCTTAGCGGTGAGCTGCTGCACGTGCGGCCGGAACGTGAGCTGCGCGTCGAACAGCACGCCGAGGTCGCGCACCTCGTGCACGCGCGCCACAGCCACCGCCACCCGCCCAGCGAGTAGTCGCACAGCACCGGATTTTTCGACCGAGTGAAGCTGAGCATCTCACATTTGCTTGGATTAAAATAAAGCCGACTGTCGAGACTCCAGTTATATACTAAATCTAGATTTTTCTGTAAAATTGCACCGTCCCCCATGTTTCTGACGACCCTCACCAGTTTTACATCATCAGCGAACATCAGCATGTCGCAGTCGCTGACCACATCCGGGAGATCGTTTATCAATAGCACAAAAAGAAGGGGGCCAAGGTTTGATCCTTGACTTATACCCGACTGGGTGCCGTATGGGCTGGATAGAAATTGGCCGTACCTCACAAACTGTCTTCTATCCATTAGATAGTTAGAAAACAGCTTGAGAAGCTTTGGTACCAGTCCTATCTTACCCAATTTTAGTAGCAGGATATCATTATCAACCCTGTCGAATGCTTTCTGGAAGTCCAGATAAATGACGTCGACTTGGTTTCCCGCATCTAGTTCCCGAGTAAGGATGTCGACTAATGTTACGAGGTTCGTGGTCACTGATCGTTTCGGCAAAAATGCATGCTGTGCACTAGTAATGTAGGGCAGGCATCGAGTAGTAAAGCCGCCTGAAGAACCATCTCGAACACTTTCGCCATTGCACAGAGTATTGCCTCTGGGCGGTAGTTTTCGATCATTGTTTCGATCATTGTTCTTGGGAATAGGAGACACCCGGGATATTTTCCAATCCTGAGGGTAATCCCCACTTTCCAAGATGAGGTTAAAAATAAACTTTATTGGGCCGAGTAACTCATCCATACAACCTTTGATTACATAAGCCGGAAGAGCGTTCGGGCCTGGTGACGTTTTCGGTTTTAGATTCTTCGGTTCTGCACAACAAATAACATCCGAACTTATGTAACCAATATCAATCCTACGAGACCCCGAGTCGGTTGCACTAGCAGGAGCCGGATCGAGTGACGGTTGTTGTGGTAGGAATACTGAGTGGAAGTGATTCGCGAAGGCGGTAGCCGCCGCGGCCCCTTGATATTCCTGATCACCCTTTGTAACCCTCACCTCGACGCCTCCTCGGCTGCGTAGCGTGTTAACGAATTCCCTGAATTTAGCGGGTTATTTGTGCAACTTTACAGATATATCTCTTACATATGAACGATATGCTAATTGTGTGTCCATTTTTATTTTGGTTCGCAAACGCTTAAATTCACCGCGAGCATCCTCAATCCCGGTCCGTTTCCACTCCCGATGAAAACGAGCCTTAATCTCAATGTCACGGATAATTGCTCTCGTGTAATAGACAGGATAAATTCTACTACACGATCGCTTCCGTAATTTCTTTGGTATGCAGAGGTCGAATACAGTATATATAGCTTTGTAGAAGTAATTTATTGCACTTTCAGTCGATGTGTACTGATATAGTTCATTCCAGTTTGTATCCTTTAAAATAATGTATAGCTTTAAATAGTCAGCCTTGCTGAAGTTCCAATCTCTAGAAATATCTACATTGGAAGGATCGATGGTATGTGTAGGTGTATAGGTAAAGTCGTACTCGACGCACACGTCAAGTGGCGGGTGATGCTGAGCATCGATCCTACTGAGCTCCTCACCTGGCTCCGACCGCCGCACCGACACCGCACCGTCCAACTCCGGGCTCGTCATCACCACATCTAACATTCTCTCATTCATATTAGGCACGCTATTATACTGATGTAAGTTACATATAGATTGAAAACAATTAAAATAATTAATTGTATTAAGACTTGCACTATACAGGTTCAAGTCACCGAGAATTAAGATTCTTTGACTTGGTATTATTGCACACACATTTTCTACACTGTCGAACCACTTAGTATACATTGCGTCACTTGAGTCCGGCGTGATATACACAACACATACGTATACGTAGTGTTGGTTCACTGCAAACCGAGCCCACAGGTCCTCGCCGTCGCTGGTCTCCAGATGAGGCTGGCGCTCGAGCTGCACGGACGCCCGCGACAGCAGCATCACTCCACCACCCGGTGTCCTTGCCTGACCACCTTCGCGATCTCTTCTCATGATTGACCAGTCTCCAGTACATACTTCAGCGTCAGTTATCGATTCAATTAAGTTGGTTTCCGTTATACCAATTAGGTGTATGTTATCTGGTATTAGTAATAAGTTATTTCGCCATGTACATAATTTAGTTCTAAGACCTCTTACATTTTGGTAGTATGCATAAAGTAAGAACTGTTTAGCTTGTACCTTGTTCAACATGTTGTTGTTCCGGTTGTGTTCTTTCGAGACGAAATAACCAGCGCTCAGCTGAAAAGCCCTTGGGCCAAAATTTTGTACCTAGACATTCATTCAGCATGTGTTCGGGTACACCGACTTTGAATGATAAATAGTCTACTTGTCGTTTCGGTGACAATTTAGAAGCAGAGTATAGGTTGTTGGCTTCCTTTGCATTAAGGTAGTCGACGATGTTTTTGTCGGTTGTATCCAAACGAGCACCCCATACGTGTAAATATTTTATGCGGTCTGCTGCACTTAGAATATCGCTCGCGGGTCCACTTCCTCTCACCACCTGACGCTGACGACGCTGACGGTTTCGTGTCACTAGCTTCCAGTCATCTTGAGCGTCTAAGTCACGAGGCTGACTGTGACTTGCGTTGGAGTTAGAAGGCTGCGAGTCGCATTTATCATGGTTTGCCTCCGATAAGAGAGGCTGGTTCCTCGGCGCATCCTGGTTCACCTTCTTATTGCGTCTTGTCTTCACAATTGAAACGAAGTTCGGTTGTTTGCATCCAAATGGTTTATTCGACGTCGACAGCGGCATCGCTGCGTCGCGCAACGGTTCCGTCTCGCTCGCACCCGTAGCGCTTAGCACCGGGGTCGCGGACATAGACGATTCCGGTCGAGGCAACTTCGAAACCGCTGCAGCCTCGCATCGGGAACATGTCTGTTTAGATGTACCCTCCTCTTTCTAGTTTTTGATGAACGAGTGCAGTTCTTGTATTTGCTGTTTTAAAGCACTAATTTCCTCATTTTGAGCACTGAATTTACACTCCAGACTAGCAAAAGCCTTCAGCACTGCGTTGGTTTCACTCGGGGCTAATTTCGGCGGCATTATGGACAGTAATTTAATTAAAATTGGCCAAGAAGGCTTACTATGCCTACGCACATTCCCAGCTTCAATATGGCATCATACTATGGGGCAAGTGTGTTGACATACAAAAAATCTTTATCTTACAAAAAAAATGCATAAGAATATTGGCTCATATAGACCAAATGACCAGCTGTCGACCTTATTTCAAGATCTTCAAAATTCTCACCTTAACTTCAATATATATTTTGGAATTATCATTATTTGTTAGGACAAACCGACATATGTTCCCTATTCGAGAGCGCCCTGTAAATCTCAGACCCCGCCCAAGATTAGCTGCAACTGATTCTAACCTAGTATTAGTAGACACAGGCCCTTTTAATATGTGTGACAAAATATATAATCACCTACCACCTACTATAAAAGGAATAGAAAATTTTAAAAGGTTTCAGAATATTTTAAAGAAATTCTTGATAGAAATTGCCTTTTACAGCCTTCAGGAGTTTTATGATTATGATTATGACCTATGCCCTTAATAATTTAATTTGAAATAAAATAAAATAAAATTTTACAATCATTGATTACTTACCTATATTTATTCGTATTATATAATTTTATTAAGTGAAATCTCAGAAAATTAGATTTTTTTTACCTATAACTGATATATATATATATATATATATATAATATAATATAATAGCCATGCCTTGATACCTTAGACCTAAGTAAAAAAGAATAATATTGCATGCCCTTGCAGGGCGCATGTTCTGGGACTAAATTGAATCTTGACATCTTGTACTTGTACATATGTATACCACATGTAAGCGATGAATAAATGAAATGAAATGAAATATAAATAATACAATTAAAATATACTTAAATATAATATCAATATATAAGAGCTTTTAGAACAGCCTAAGAGAGGCATTGTAACCCTACTTGACAAGTTTTGCATAATGTAGGGGACAGAGCTTCCCTGAGGTACACAAAGTGAACAAAATTTCGATATTTAAGTCGTATACAAAAATGTACCTATTTTTGTAATATTTGAGCATAAATAAATGATTTTGAATTGTTATCTCCCCAACAGGCTACGGCGCGACTGGCGAGTCAGTCCCACAGACCTCAACACCCGTCACGGCGACCTCCCGCGTACTGGTCCGCCCGCCACGCCGACAGAACGTTACCCTCTTTCGAGCCCTGCACTCGTGCTTCGCAGTACAGTTCTACAGTATTGGGATATTGAAGTTTGTGTCCGATATGTCGGGATTTGCGGGGCCGATACTACTGAATAAGCTGCTTATATTTGTGCAGGATGAAACCATTGATGTACATTATGGGTCAGTATGCACTTTTAAAGCCTCCATTGAATGTTATTGTACAGCTTCATAGGTCAAACAGTTGTTTTATGTCCATAAAAAGTCCACCCCCCCAGTTCCCCCTTAGCAGCGGAAAATTCGTAAAATCGCTTGCTTATTCGACGTCTCATACCTATAAACTACCTACCTGCAAAATTTCAGCTTAATAAATCAAGTAGTTTTTGATTTTACACAATATTCATGAAACCCCTTGACAAAGTTGAATGTCTCTAGGACCAGCGGTTTAGGCTGTGCGTTGATATATCAGCCAGTCAGTGAGTCAGTCAGGACTTTGAATTATATAAGTATACGATTCTCGTAGATGAACATTTATTTCCCCAGTTACTGGTACGCAAGCGGACTTATGGCCTCGAGCATAATCTCCGCCTACTTTAACTCCCACTTTAACTGGCTGATGTCGCTCATTGGGATCAAGATGCAAGGCGCTATCATCTCCACGATCATGAGGAAGACACTAAGTGTCACTTCCACTGAGTTGACGAAGGCTTTCAGCATCGGGGAGATAACTAACTTTATGTCGACGGATACAGACAGGATCGTAAATGCCTGCCCGAGCTTCCACGCGCTTTGGAGTATACCTTTGCAGGTAGGTCTTGAGATTTTTAAAGTCTGATACAGAGTTAGTTCAACAAGCTTATTTACCTACCTATGGAGTCTGCTATCTATTGTGCAGCCTAAACATGTAATAAAGATAGGTAACTTTATTTGTTAAAAATATCCATATTTCGAGGGGTCGAGATTATGATATTATAATGCGCTCATATACTCCAAAAATGTTTCTTTCGAATGTAAGTTAATAAGAAAATACACATTATTTACTCATTAATTAGATGCTTATGGTATTTTCGTTCCAGCTGTTCATCACTCTGTTTCTGCTGTATCAACAAGTTGGCATCTCTTTCCTAGCTGGCGTAGCGTTCTCGATGCTTCTTATACCAATTAATAAGGTGTGTACCAATATTATATGTTATGAGATAAGCCGTTGCATCAGATATTGGTCCCGAAATCAAATATAGCGAAGGTCTATTTTACCATCCAGAATAACATCGATTTTATCTAAACCCAAAGTTACCTAAATATAATATTAATTGAAAATACAAGGTGATATTTAATAAGCTGACCATATTTTGAGGAAGGATAGGCTCCGATCATTATTAACAACTTTCCCAAAAAATTATACTGTCGCAAATGAAAAATATTTTTCGTCCCTCAGTCAGTACATTGACCCGATATGTTTCTCGGGGAAAGTTGTTCATAATAATGGGTACTATCATTCCCCAAAATATGGTCGGCTAATTAAATGTCACCTTGTATGAAATGAGCCCGATACTTTAATGAAACTCTTTTCTATGGAACTCTTTTGTCTTAAAAGTTTTTCGAACCATTTCGATTTTAATAAAATATAGCTAAGAACTATCGCAGTGAAGTATTAAAATCTGTCTACCCATTTGAGCGCTAGCGTGCCACGGCTAAACACACAGACAGACGCTTCAAACTTGTAACACCCCTCTTATCCAGAAAGACAGAAATCGCCATACACATTTACTAAAAATATTTTAGTGTTTAATATTATCAGTTTCATTCAATAGATTTAGTTATTCGTATAGCCAAAGTTGCGTGTCGTTCTTGACTAACTATCAATTTTTGAGGTCTTCAGCCACTCAAAAGATAGTATTTTCATCACAGACTTTAAACTGGGAGGAGTACGCCACCGGTTCGATTCCCGGTTATGTATGAGAGATAAAAAAAATTGAATGGCATTATTATTAAATCTAAAATCGAAGCCATGGTTCCTAAGAACAGATGTCGCTATCTCTCATAGTTTCTGACTTCTCCCTACTGACCCATTTGGATGATCAACCTGTATATGTTTAAATACTACCCTTTTTAACATCCTTATATTAGCTTCACCTGCAACTATGTAAAGGAATCTTGCAAATTAAATTTGACCCACTACCCTGTTTCCGATTGAGCTTAAATTTGCAATAACTATGTAAGTTCAGTGACAATGCTATATCATGATACGGAGCCCGAAGGTGGTCACCGGAACTCTGTAATAAAATAACGCAATCCTAGCGGGTTTGGGCTCATTAGAATCGACTCGGTGAGTAGTTGCTATATTTGGTAGGGTATCGTGATAATCTGATCATGGGACCTGAAACTGGATAGTGGAACTCTACAATGGCTTCTTCAATGGCTCTTAAATGGCCCCTCAAGTTTGAACTTGTGTGGTTTGTTTTAACGTGACAAATACATTGCTGATGATGAAACTGGATGCTGGTCACAGGAACTCTGTGATACTACCGAGTTTGGGCTCTTTAGAATCGTCTCGGTGAGTACTTGAAAAGGGTGTTTTTAAGATTTTATAACTTGGTGATTTTCATTTGGCAGATGATAGCTGGCAGGATCGGCAAGCTGAGCGCAGAGCTCATGGCACGTAAGGACACTCGTGTCAGCCTAGTCACCGAACTTCTGAGGGGAATACGGACTGTGAAGATGCACGTTTGGGAAGACTACTTCATTGATAAAGTGACAGGTAAGAGCATCCACAGAATCAACGCGCACCTACGTAGAGGTAGGCTTGGGTACATAGGGAACATGCATGATAATAATGGGCTTCTTAAAAATGCTACGGAATAAATACATAAAACAGCAACAAGGGTTTTGTTTATCAAAACCAAAAAACCCGACTGCATTTTAATGTTTTTTTGGGAGTACATGTATGCATACACTTGAAAAACATTACAATCATTGGAGATAATTAAGGACTGGCAGGTACTAGCTAGCTGGATGATAGAGACAGAGTATGGCAAATGGTCGCCTACTATACGTCCAGTAGTGTACTACTGTAGAGTATAATATGACTGCATACCAGCGAAGTAATTATACAAAAACCTTCGAAGCCCATGCCCAAAGGCGAGTTTATTGGGCAAGCGATGCGAGGATATCACTACGACATAATTACACTTTATGAAGAAACTATTACATTGATATTTTTGCGCTTTGACTAGTGATTTGATAATATTTATTTGTGCTGATCTAAAAATGATTCTGATAATTTTGATTATTCAAACGAGATTATGCGATTGTACATGTATCGGTAGGTTTGCTATGTGGCTCTGTGAATGCGCGACAATGTTTGACGAGCAACCGGTTTCTATGTCCCTGTTACCCTATTTGATATGTTGTATTTATATATTTCCGTCACCGCGTACCTATCTTTTTGCGAACGTTTTTATCACTCTGACGACTGTCTCGCACAATGGTTAACTGTAAACTTTTGAAAGTTGGCTTCTTTAAAGCGGGCTCACTCGGTACAAACCACGATGAATTTATAGGTGCCCTAATGAGGGAGATGCCCGATGTGATCGCTATAAATGAGACCTGGCGCCGGGCTGGTCAGGAAGGAAGCGCCCCAAAGGTACCGGGTTATAGATTAAGACATGCGCCGCGTCCGCTACACATAAGGCGCGGGCTGGGGGGGGGAGTAGGTTTTTATGTTCGATGCGGGGTGGCTGTGCGCGCGTGTTCACACCCGGCTCCAACCACGCACATTGAACAAATGTGGATTTCCATAAATGTCAAGTCGACTAGAGTTATAATTGGCACTGCTTATCGCCCGGAATGGGTTAAGGTTGGCGATTTACTCGACGCCTTGACGGATTCTATTACAGCCTTCTCTAATTACGATAAGATAGTGCTTTTGGGTGATTTCAATATAGATCTTATGGATACCGCTGATAGTGCCACGCTACGTCTGAATGATTTCCTTAGAAGCATGAATATAATAAATGTTGTCTCTGAGCCGACGCACTTCACATCTCATAGTGCTACACTGCTTGACCTTTTCTGCACAAATGCGTCTGTATTAGACGTGTCTTTACTAAACATTCCTCAGCAGGGCCATGTAATGGTTATGGTAACGTTGAAAATCAAAAAGGAAAAAATTCAGACGCGGTATAGTATGGTAAGGCCTATTAGTAAAATATTTTTTTCTGATTTTAATTCCGATTAATTATCCGTTAATTTGGTTAATTGGGAGGAGGATATTATGTCATGCCCATCAGTTGATGAAATGGTTGAACGTTTCAGCAGGCACCTCTTAGTACTGTATGATAAACAAGCTCCTTTGACTAGGACTAGGATCAGGGGCAAACCCACACCATGGCTTACTAGCAACATACTATTGATGATGAGGTTGCGTGATCAAGCGCATGCTCGTTTGCGGAAATCAAAATTAGAACATGATAGGGAGTATTATAAGTCCCTAAAGCATCTGGTTAACGTAGCTGTATATGGTGAGAAGAAGGCATATTTTGAACAGCATATCTACAAGTATGTTAATAATTAAAAAAAATTGCAGAAAAACCTTAAGGGCACTATTCTACCAAACTTTAAAAATAATTATGATTTGCCTGAACATTTTAGCGACCCTGATGAAATTTACGCTAACTTTTTAAATGTTCCTGGCGCTAGTACGGTCTCCCTGTCACTTCTAAAACATTTTGAATTCAATAGATTCAGTAGTGCTGAGTTCTCATTGGACCAAGTGGATGAGAACTATATAGCCAAAACGATCCTTTCTTTGAGCTCAAATGCAAGAGGCGCAGATGGGATAACTGAAGATATGATCTTGCTGACCTTGCCTCGTACTCTTAAAGTGATTACTGCTATAGTTAATAAGTCCATAGCCTCTTCCACTTTCCCTGCTCAATGGAAGACTGCTTTTGTCCGTCCCATCCCTAAAATAGACAATCCGGTTAATATTGGTGACCTTCGGGGGATAAGTATCTTACCGTACCTATCGAAAGTTCTGGAACGAGTAATATACAACCAGGTCTATAAGTACTGTGAGAATAGAGATTTACTGCCTCAGCGTCAATCTGGGTTTAGAAAGGGGCGTAGTACTACATCAGCACTGTTGGATGTTGTGGAAGAGAAGACAAGATATTATGTCTTCTCAGGATCAAGGCAGGGGCACCTTACTGGCTCTCATGGATTTTTCCAGGGATTTCGATGCTCTAAACATTCCTCTTTTACTGTCTAAGCTGGCTTTCTATGGCTTTGACGTTTCCGCCATAAACTGGTTTAATAGCTACCTTTGCACTCGGAGCCAACGGGTGGTGCTGGACAAAGCTGATGGATCTCAGTTGCAGTCGCGGCTGGCTACCCTGGATAGAGGAGTCCCACAAGGATCCATACTTGGACCGCTTCTGTTTATAATATACAGTGCTGATATCACTAGATGCATAATTAACAGTAATTATCATTTGTATGCTGATGATCTGCAAATTTATGTCTCGGTAGACAATGATCCCTGTATAGGGGTGGAAGCTTTAAATGAGGATCTGGACCGCATATCGCAGTGGTCCTCTGATAACACTTTAGTCCTCAACCCAAATAAGTCGAAGTGTATGATAATGGGCTCAAAAACTCAGATAAAGGATATAACGATGCATGATCCACAAGTTCTAGTTAATGGAATCGCTATCACACGGGTCCGCGAGGCTCGAAACCTTGGTCTTCTTATGGATGATCAACTGCGATTTGAGGGACATGTTCTTGAGGTAGTTAGAAACTGCTTTTATAGACTTAAAGTTCTGTATAGAATCCGGGATCTTCTCAGCGTTGACCTGCGAATACTATTAATTGAAGCCTTAGTGCTTTCCAAGCTAAGTATTACGGTGTATGGATCGTGTCTGTTTGAGAAAACGCAAAAACTCATACAAAGAGTACAAAACGCCTGTGCCAGGTTCTGCTTCGTGATTCCTCCTCGAACGCGCGTCACTCCTTTTTTAAATAAGGCAAATATTTTAAGAATGAAACCTAGACAAAATCTTTATTATTCAATGTTGCTTTTTGAGGTTGTCCGGACGCGAACACCGCTTTATCTTTATGATAAACTCACCTGGTGTCTGTCCCAGAGAGTCGCTCCTCTCCTCTCAATGCCTCGACACAAAAGTGCAGCTTTCCGTGGCAGTTTTAAATACCGTGCCACAAAGTGCTGGAATAACATCCCACCACCCCTTCGATTGCTAAATAGTAAGGCTGGTTTCAGAAGTGCCTTTAGAAGGTTTCTAATACTGCAGCAGAAGGCTGAGGAGGCAGCACTTTTAAAATAACTGTAATGCCCTTGGTTATAACCTGAAGAAATCTCCTACCTCACAAAATTCATTCTTTTTTATTTTGACTACCATACGACATAATCATTGACATTATATTATCCTTTTTCTATTCATATTATACAATTCTGAAATTTCATCTAATTTAAATCACACAATTCCGATACTATTCTATGCATTATTAATTCAATTTAAATTCAAATTCAATTGCAATAATTAATTCAATTCCATATTTGTAGATTTTAATATTTTATTTTATTTTTTAATTTTATTTATTTGCTGTAATAATTTGTGTATTTTGTGTACTTAAGCCTATTGCTGTCTCTTCCGCTTTGGCTCTAACAGAATATCAGCGTCACAGATTCGTCTGTGACATTGCTGAGTCAGGGCCATTTCATTGTCGCGGTACAGTCACGGTGCCACATAGTGATCCTTATTTTCCATATTTTTGCTGTGTTAATTATAATTATTTTCATTGTTTTATTTAATTTCTTTGATGTTTTTTGTCATATTTAATTTTGTGTGGTTTGTAATATGTTAATAACCAATAATGTTTTTGTGTTTGTACCGAACAATGAATAAATAAATTATCTATCTATCTATCTATCTGATTTAAGTTCTTGTTTAGTTTCCACGAATATCATTGAAATGTTATTTTCTAAACAAAGTCAAAGTGTAAAACATAAAATAAAGTGTATGGACTGCAATAATAGCACTGTAGCGCCTGCAAGACCCCCATAAGGCAAAAAAACCGGCTCATTTTCATACAAGTTCTCAAGAGACATCACCTTTCGCGACTTGTATGTAAGAAGCGCAGCGTGGTAAGGACGAGTCCTTACCACGCTGCGCTTTCCGCTAGTCTCTAACAGGGTTTGTTATTCTGTCACAAGAGTCTCGCAGCAGTGAGCTGATGTTCCTGCGCGGACGCAAGTACCTGGACGCAGTGTGCGTGGTGCTGTGGGCGGCGACACCGGTGCTGGTGGCCGCGCTGACGATGGCCGCGCATGCGCTGAGGGGCGGCGACCTTAATGCGCCTGTCGTGAGTTCTCCCTCTTAACTCTATCTATCTATATATTTATCGCTAATAAATGTGTTGGTTACGGCGAACACGCAAACGCCTGGACCGTATTGGATAAAATTTCTTTAAAATTCCTTGAAGTCATAGGAAGGTTTTTGGGGAGAGGGAAGATGTTTTTTTAAACGCAAAGGGACAGCCGAAATATCGAAAAATCTTTGGTTCTTTTCATGCTTCTGATAGATAGCTTTTGACAGCAGTGCAAAGCCTGTCGGTTCACATAGTACTATGGAATTTTAGAGTTTTTTCCATATAACATTTGCCTTCGCCGTTAAGTTTTCGTTGTAGTGCACAACTGTTTTAAAAAATTGGCCAAGTGCTAGTGACTTGACACATTTAGGGTTCCGTAATGTACAATGTACGTAAAATGTAGAATATAAGCAAAACAAAATTAGGAAGGTACTCACTTCATATTACACCTAGCCAAAATATCACTATCATTTTTTCACCAGCAAATAATAACTTTGTTTTTCAGTATTTGTATGAATGTCAAAGTTATATTTGCGGTTTTTAATAAATGTTTTATATCTTAAAAACTGCTGATTTTATTTTTTTCAAACCATTTTTTGAGATACACACGTCATATATTTTTTGAGATTTTTCACTCTCTTACTTTAAAAGTAAGCAAATTTTTCCACTTTGGAAGGGCTCTCTGTCTCTTCAAAGTAAATGGTTTCAGGAACCTCGAAGTCATTTCTAAAGATCTATTTATAGACAGACAACCCACCCATATAGGTTTGATGAAAACATTTTTTTTTGTTTCAGTTCCATGTATGGAAGTCCGGGGAGCTCCTGTTATTTTTTTATTTTCAATTTTTATATAAAAATCGTAATGCTTCACAGAATACATTCATAATTCATAATTCTTTATTGCACACACACATATTAAATTTAAAAGGTTACAGTAGCATAAATATACGTACAAAAGCGAGCTTATCTCTAAAAACAGGTTTATTCCAGCAAACCAAGGCATGAAAGGGAAATGTATCATAAAAGGGTAGACAGTGTACAATATCTAATACCTAATCTACAATAATACATATAATATAAAATACGGAAAATAAAATACTTATTTACCAGACTACTAAATACAACACATATATACCTGCAAATATAGTTTATATATTACAATGATATACATACTATAACTCTCACGAAAGAGAGAGGAAGTGCTCTTTTACCCGGTTTTTGAAAGAGACAAGAGAGGGACTGTCTCTTATAGTGCAAGGTAGTGCGTTCCACAGTCGAACCGCCTACAGCCTGAATGAGGCTCATATGCCGAGGTGCTATGCCTTGGAGTGGGGCTAAGAGTGAGACCGTGGGAGATCTCTGGTGCCGATCTCCTGAAAAGAGATACTCTAAGCGCTCTCGAAGGTAGCTGGGGTAGCGCGGATTTTTCAATATATTGAAAAGATAAGAGATATTAGTGCCTCGGCGACGACGAATTGGAAGCCATCTACATACCAAGTTTATACCTTGTAGTCCTGATAGTTTCGGAATAAAGTTGCTGTGACATACGGATGGACGGACGGTCAGACGGACACACAGACTTGACGAAACTATAAGGGTTCCTTGTTTCTCTACGGAACCCTAAAAATGAGTATAAGTAATATCCGGTTGCCAAACACAGATTACATTTCCTGACTTTCAAAACATAAGATAGCGGGTTTTTAATTGTGGCTGTCAATATCGCTTTCATTCTTTAAATACTTACTTGTTTTGCTATAGATAATTTTGATGCCTTGATAATTTAGGTATTATTTTTCAGTCAATTTAAGATATTTTTTTCGCTAACTTTTGGGTAACACATTTTAAAGCAACACTGATTTCATTGCTACCAACATAACGGCGAAGGGAAAAGTTATATGGAAAGTAATTTAGTACATTATTGCGCTACTTTTCGTACCCGAAGCGTGCCAAATGGTACCCTATTACTAATCGTCCACTGTCTGTCCGTCACCGGGCTATATATCATGAACTGTAATTGACCGAGTGCGCGAAGCGTCCGCGTTATAGTTATAGTTTATCGCGGGCCACTTTTCCGCAACTCGACGTCTTTAATTTTGCGCCTATTTTACGTGATGTGGGTTGGGGGCATTACTCCTGCCAACCCAGCGTTGCCGACGACTTCCTGGAGCGACCTCGGCGACACGAGGTGTATAGATGATATGCCGATAGATGGCCACGCCGGAAAATTCCAGTAGGACGTGTGTGGCTGTCTCCTCGACCTCCATGCAGGCTCTGCACAGTGGGCTGTCTGTAACACCTAGGGTGTGTAATTTATTTTGTGTGTGTATTTATTTAGCAAAGCGTGTCCAGTAATCATTTCGGTGACAAAGCGGAGCTGTGACCTCTTTAGACGGTGTTGTGGGCACCTAATGATGTTGATCTCCTCATGTTTAAATCTTCCCAGAATGCCCCGGCGCCTGTACCTGAGTTTGTTTTAGAACCGTCTGTGAATATCCTTAGTTCTCTTTGATTGAGGCCCTCCCAAGGGTCTTCATGCAGTTGTATTTTGTACCTTTTGTCGAAGACATATTGTTTGGGTATCCTGTCAGTAGCCGCTTCTAGTAGCGGCTCCTTACCTTTGTACTCGTCGAGTATTTCAGTGTGGGGTACCCTAGCTTGTCTTTACAGGTTAAGTTTTTTAAGAAGCACCGCTGTTGCAGCCGCCTCCTATCTGATGAAGAGGTGTAGCGGCGGCAGATCCAGTATGGCTTCCAAGGCCGCAGTAGGTGTGGTCCTCATGCATCCCGTTGCTGCCATGCAAGCCAGCCTCTGATGTCGTTGTAGTTTTGCTTCGACAGTGGATAGTTTGGTTCGTGGCCACCAGATTAAGGGTCTGATGACAGCTGAGTAAAGCCAAAGGGTGGTTTTTGGGGTTAGCCCCCAGGTTTTACCTACCATTCTTCGGCACTGCCAAAGTGTGACTGTTGCTTTATCTATCTAGTTGTTCAGATGGTTGCTCCAATTTAGCTTGCTATCTAGTATTACACCAAGGTACTTTACTTCGGCAGCAAATTGTAGCTATGTACCAAGCAACCTGGGTGTTCAATAGTTGCCCAGATGGCGCTTGATCATGAACACTACCATTTCCGTCTTGTTTGGTTTGACTGATAGTTCGTTAGTTGTGCACCAGCGTTCCACGATCCGCAGTGCTGCTTGGGAGACATCACATACCGTGCTTGTGACGATTCCATTTGTTAGCATCACTCGGCATATCCTATCGTCTAATAGTGTTCTGCGTTCAGTCTATAGCTATATAAGCTATAGCTATACTGGTTTATTCAATAAATATTTCACAAAAAATTACAAAAATGACAAAATAATACATAATAAGAAAGGTACAGTTTCATGTTATATAAACTTAACTAAAGATAGATACATCATATGTTTATGAGAATAGGTGTTGGTAGTAAGCAAAAATAACATCAGAGTCGATACTCCCCAAGGTAGGGTTTCCCCTTTGGTTTGGGATAAGTAGCGAGGCTCTTCCCCTAAAGATATGAACGAAGAAAAATTTGCAGACCAAATCAAGTACTTTTACAGTTTCAATGTAATGCAGCTATCTAAAACTTACAGAAGGTAATTTAAAAATTAAAATTCGTCATTTAGTGCCTAAAATAGTTAGTATTTGGGTGTGTGTGAGTATTTGTGAGTGTAAATATATGGGTGTGTGAGATGAGAAAGTGTAGTGGATGTATGTGAAGTGAGGTGCGTTGTGAATGTTTGTGTATTTTTTACCATAATTTCTAAAAAATACGTAAGTATGTGCACCTAAAATATAATTATCAAATATGTATTTATCAAGTATTGATTGTACCATTTTATTTATTTTGTTATCCTTATTATTGTGAAATGGCGATGAAATTTTCTGTGTCGTCATAATTCATCGATCTTAACCACTTAGAAATAAGCTTTTTGCATTCAAAATTTGGTTTAGGATATACAACACAATATTGCAGGTTTTATTGTATAGATAGGGCCCTAGAAATTTAAAAAATCTCTGCATAAATCTTGTCATTGTTGAGGTGGTTATAAAAACTTTATCTTTTCGTCTTTTAGAACTAGGTGTACACTCAAGAGTTTGGTATTGTTTTAGCAGAATATTCTGAATAAAAAGTTGTCTAACAGTCAAAACGTCACAGAAATGATAAAGTTCTTCGGTCGGAAAGATCCTGGGTTTAAAGGTGCAGACCTTTAAAACAGCACGTTGAGCACGCTCCAGTGACAAAAGAGTTCCCTTATTTGCACCTCCCCAACATGTTATGCAATATCTCAAAAGAGATTCGCATAGAGCGAAATAAATATTTTTTAGTAGTGATGCATTGGTAACGTGTCTCAAATTTTTAAATATATATATTAGTTTACGGACTTTGCCACTTAGAGTTTGTATATGTTTTTTAAAATTTAAGTTCCGATCCAATGTTATGCCTAAATATTTGATTGTAGGGGTTCTTTCTAAGGTTTTACATGAGCAGTTGGTTTCATCTTTACATATATGTGAGGTCAAATTAAAACCAGCAGAAGGTTGGGTCGTGTTGTTTATAGAGAAGGTCAAATATTTAGTTTTATCGGCGTTTAAGGTTAAAATATTATGCTGCAGCCATTTCGATATCATATTAAAACGTTTTGTGCGTTTTCAAAAACTTGTGTCCAATTTATTCCTTTGAAAAGCAGAACGGTATCGTCAGCATAAGTTACTATGTTGCCATCGGGAAGTTTAAGGCTGCAAAGTTCATTAATATATATCAAGAATAGAGTCGGTCCAAGAATGCTGCCTTGAGGTACCCCCCACTCTACTGGCTGGGTAGTGCTCATATATTCACCTATTTTTACGCTTTGCTTTCTATCAGATAGGTAGCTTTTGAAAAGATTGTAGACCGTAAGAGGCTAAAATATTTAGGTATGGTTCAGCATCTGGATAATTATTCTCTGGATTAATATCGATATTGATGTCACCCGCTACAATGATATTTTTAAAGGCAGAGATCTCCTGGATTGACTCGCTCAGGGATGCTAAGAAGTTATCGAGCTTTTTATATGAAGGTGAGCGATATATAGCGACTATGGCAGTGTCATCACCATATTTGATCAGCAAACTATTTCCCTCTAACTAATCTAACTAATAACGGTTCTTGTATTTTCATATTCAGGTTGTCTTTGAAGTAGATGACAACCCCATCATTCTGATTGTTGAACGTTTTGTTGGCATATGAATTATAGCCCACTAGTGTAGGGATGATAGGCGCACATGATAGCCAACACTCGGTTAGAATAATAATGTCACATTCAAATTTTAGATCATTGAGAAGAGCAATGAATCCAGGCATATTACAGCCAATACTCCGTAAATTTTGTGTTATTATACGAAGCTGATTTGCAGAGGCAGGGCAATGTTTATGTCAGTTTAGAGTATCTGTAAGTACAGCGTTACAAGTAAGGAAATCATCAAGATCATTATTTATGTCATTTATAGAATCAAATTTTGTTAGAAATAAATAAATTATCAATTTCAATACGATACTGAAAGATAGAGCTTTCGCAAAACCGACAAAAGAAAGTCCCTATAATATGATTTAAGCCGTATTTAATTATGCTTTGTGAAATTACCCGCGCAATTGTTTTACTAGTTCAGATTTTGATGACGAACATATATGAATATCTGTTGTGAGTGTTGGAATAATATTGAGTTTTATGTGTGTTTTTGATGTGTATGTGTGTGTAGATTTGTTAAATGTGGTTATAATGTATCGTGTGTTTAAGACAGAAGTTATTTTGAAAGAAATTAAGAGAGATACAATACAACTGATGACCATAGATATGCTTATGAGTCTACCTAAGACTTTCTTTATAGTTGGAACAGAGTTATAATAGAGTCATTTTGTAGATAGCTTTTCAATGTCACTTTCACACGTAACGCGTACATACGGCAGATTTTCTGCTTTACGGAGATAAATTAATCCACGCGATGACCAGCAATACATATAGTTGAACTCCTTAGCAAATTCACGAGCCTTGTAAAATAGTTGCTGTGTCTTGTGTGTTAGTGTTTCCGAAATAAAAACGCCCTTTTTAGGTAATACGACATTTAGATGAAGGATGTTCAGTTTGTCATCGTTAGATTTATTTTTATTAAAATCTTAACGGCCCGCAGCACGCTATCTTTCTTTTTAATGCTACAGAAATCGACCACTACATGGGTCTCGTAGCGTCTTTTCTAGCGCTAGTTCTGTAGATATCCTTTACTTCCGAATCTTCAAGTTTGATGCTCAAAGTAGATGACAGAGTCTTCAGAACATTACAGAGATCACTTTTTGATTCCGGTTTATGGTCTTCGACCGGCTTGCAAGGTATATTGCGGATCTCAAGTCAGGATGATCGGGATTTTCGCTCAAAAAACTCCAGCTTCTCTTCTAGGGCCAGTATAGTTTTCTTATCTAGGCGTTTTTCCTGTTCTAAGTCCTCAATAAGCATTTCGTCGTACTTTTCCGACATGTAGTCAATGCTTTTAGTTATCTCGTTATTTTGATCTCTAATGACCGTCATGGATTCTTGGAGAGCGTTTAAGCGAGATTCTACACTCAGTGTGAGTGACGAGAACATGCCGCGCATCGTATTCATAAATGCTCGAAAGTCTTGTGTGTCATCTGAACCGCCATGCTTTCGTTTTCCCGCGCGAATGCATTCACCCTCGTTCAGATTAGGCGTTGAGCCATACTGCTGCATTGAACTGCCCAGACGAGCTGCACCACTCAATAAAGGAAGCGGTATCGTGGAGTGTGCATGAAGAGTCGAAGATGCGGCGGGAACGATGTTTGCGCGGGCTAGGGATGCGTCACACAGAGCGGGGGTGCCATCTTTAGTTAACACCGCATCCATGTTTGCGGGGCTCTGTAACTTGGGCGTGGGGGGAGGGGAGCGTTGTACCTTAGTCATAGTGGTGAGGTATCACGTAGTCCGCCAAATGTACCAGGATAGCAGAGTCGCGAGGAGCTAAGCAAGAACTTTGACGGCAAGTGTTCCATGATTGGTCAGGAGGCGACGCTATTCTCTTTCCAGGGTTACTACCCACCGTCAGCAATAGCGGGTGTGTCAGGGCGGGACGGCCAGTGTTCCGTGATTGGTTGAGGCAGGGCTATACTCTTGCGCAGGGTTACCACCCACCGTCAGCAGTAGTGGGTGTATCAGGGCGGGGTAGGTATGCGGGCGTGGTCAGGGTCTGGGTGAGAGGATTGGGTGACTCACGCGTGGCCGAGGACAGCTTCCGTCTGTAGGCTTCCGGCTGTTTATGCACTCCTAATATTATGCGCGGATTAAATTGAATTTAAAACTTTTAAATGGTTAAAAATAATTTGATAAGGGTTTGGCACGCCTACTCAAGTCGAGGTCCGAGGGGGGAGGATCTGTGATAAGGTCATTCGCCACCAGGTTCCAAAGCAGTGGCGAGAGGACACCTCCCTGGGGCTATTCCTTCGCTACCAATGCTTGTTGGGATTCGGCTGAAGTGAGTTTAATGACTCTCTTACTCAACATATTACCTATCCACTCCACCATAACTGCGTTTATGCCTTGTTTTACCAGTGCCGCTTTTATGCTGGTGAATTTAGTCTTGTCGAAGGCTCCTTCAATGTCGATGATGATTCCTAGGCACATAGACTTACTGTTGATGGCTTCTTAAATTTTGCAAATAACAGAATAAAAAGTTGATTCTGTAGATTTACCCTGACTGTAGGCGTGCTGATTTTGATGCAAGGGTATGTTTCTCAGGGCCTTCCCCCGCAGATCTCCATCACATAGCCTTTCCATCGGTTTAAGCAGGACGAGGTGAGGCTGATTGAACTATAGGATTAGGGATCTGAGTAGTCGCTCTTACCAAGCTTAGGTATGAAAATTACTTTTACCTTTCTCCGGTGTCTCGATACATATCTGTGTGCCAGACATGTTACCATGACGGTGGTTAATGCCAGAACTAATTGGTCTCCTCCCCACTTTAACAAAGCCGGGAAAATGCCATCCCGTCCCAGCGATTTAAACGAGTTAAAGCTGTTGATTGGCCACCTTATTTTTTGTGGGTTGATTACCTCGAGTGCAAGTTCCCACTGCTTCTCGGTCGGTGTTATCTCCTCCTCCGTCCAGTTGACCGTCCTTAATAGTTGACAGTCAGGGAGTGTGTCTTTACTAAGGTACATTCTGCTTCTTCTGGAGTGTTGGTGAGTGTGTTATCCGCTTTGCGCAGGGATCCAAGGGTTTGATGGGATTGTTTGGCAGATAACCTTCCCTACCCTGTTCGCCTGCGCGCAGCTCTCGATGTTGCTGCAGAACTTTTGCCACGAGTTCGTACTTCTGCTTAGATGCCCTATTTATCAGAGTCAGCATCTGCAGTTGTGTTCATTGCCTGTTTAGTAGGCGCCTTACCTTACTTCTAAATCTCTCAAGCTCAGGTCCCCTGCAGTCAGCACCGGCGTTGACCTTTGCCACTGGAGTTGCTAGAGGGCATACATGGTGGTAGCTGGCCGTAATGGCCTCAGTTAGGTTGGTGTTTGGCCTCGGCGCCCGATACTCTTACCGGCATTCCCTGCTGTTTCAGGAGTTGATCCACCCGTTTGACATATTGGTCGGTTCTGCGCGGATTCCACTTTGGTGTTGCCTCGACTGTGTTTACCTGAATGTCGTATCGAACCCATCCATGATATGAGCACGATGCTTCTGCATTTTAAGATGGCTGTCAATGCTTTTTCGGTTGCAAGTGTAATATCAATGATTGTTCTGCTTCGTCTGGTGACGAATGTTGGTTCTGAACCTATATTAACATTGTAAGGTTGGTTGTCACTAGATATTCAACGAGAATTTTACCTCGGTCGTTGTTATTTTTCATCCCCCAGAGAGTGTGGTGTGCTTTCAGAGTCCGTGGCTATGATTACCTGCAGCCCGGATTCTTCGCAGTGTGTCACCAGCATCGTCAAGTCATGCGGGGGAGGAGCTTCCTCCTCTGCATGTAGACCGAGGCGACAACCATCTCTGGAAGGCTGGAGTTTTGTGCTTTGTGCAGCCTTACGGCACACACGTCTCTGGAACAGAAACTTGTTAGAGGTTGCACATATATTCCTAGAGGTGTAGAAACAGGCCCGGGGATTATTCGAGCTCGTTTCCGCAAACAACTTACCTCCAAGATTTTGGAGGCAAGGAGCCGTGGATCTATAGAAGTAATATATGTATATTGCTTCTATTGATCCACGGCTCCTGGATCAGTGCCAAGGCTGTGTGGTTTACCTCCAACCACTTCACCGCGTGAGCCGTTCCGGTTTCGCTGTGGTGGAGGTTTGCTTGTAATATTTTACACGATGGGGAAGGGGACGCCATCGTTGTCTGATAGCAGCACCTCTATCCGTCCCGAGCGCCAAGTTACACATCCCCTCCGCCCGTTGGCGTGGACCGGTTTTCCCCGGAATGTGGGCCCGCCTGTTCCGAGGAGAGTTGTATGGCCTCCTGGATCAACCGCCCTTGCAACAGCTCCTGCATTTCTTGGGCCCGCTGCGTCAACAGGTTGCCGGTCCCTTTGGTCGCAACTGCTACCATGAGATCCGCTCTGACTGCGTCAGCGAAGCTGGGTTGGATCTCCATGGCGCTCAACCTTTTGCCTCTTCGACTCCTTCCGAGGAGATACGATGTCGTCGAGGCGACGCCTTTTGGACGAAGTTGAAGCCCCTGGATTGCTCCCTTTTCCTGCCCTGTTTTCGGCCGCCTTCAAGTTGTTCCTGGTACAGGTCCCTTGATTACCTCGGCTGTTGTTCTTTAAACAGCGCGCGCTGCCTTCTTACTTTCGCGCTGCAGCTTGCTCATGCGTTTACGCTTGACCCTAGAAAAAAAGACACTGACCATGAGAGATTTGATTTATTTTACCTATGAGTTTATATAGAAAGAAACCCAAATTGTTGCCTGTATTACCCTAGATATATTCCTCATCTACTTAAAAAGTCATTTTATAAGCCTCCCATAGAATATTACTTACCAAAATGCAGTGAAAGTTTTTGCAAAAATTACGAAGTTTCAGGCCGCCATTACATTCTTGCGGTAATAGAATTGAATTTTTCTCTCGACCAATAAAGTGTGAGATGTCAAACGTTAGCTAGATTTGTTGGAGATTTCCAGTGATGTTGCTATCATAAAAATATATATTGGGTGATCCGGATTCCCACCGTATGGGAGGTGTCCTTACGAGAGATCTAACGGTAGAAAATGTTAGTTGTCAGGCACTGTACTGCGGGTGTCCTTACGAGAGTTTACAGGTTAAAAACTCTTGAGGAGTCTGTTTGTTTTAAATTATAAATTGCTCGAATAGCTCTTTTCTGTAAAATAAAAATAGTTTAAATATCCGCTGCTTTCCCCCACAACAAGATACCATAGGACATGATAGCCTAGATGTAGTCGTATCCGCGTTTTGTATGATGTTCCTAACAGCGTAAGCCGCAGAACTTAATTTACCAGCAAATTTATCTATGTGGGTTCCCCACTGCAATTTGCTATCAATGGTTATTCCAAGAAACTTCAAGAAACTTCGTATCATTTACTAATTCTAACGTCTTGTTGTCTAATACTAAACTGGTCTCAACTTGCCTAAAATTTGGAAGTGAGAATTTGGTACATTTGGTTTTACCAGAATTTAACAATAAATTATTAACTGTGAACCAATTCAAGGTTAAAGACTCCATTAACATCATCAAAATCTTCTTTTTGTCTTTCAATTTTAAAGACCAGTGAAGTATCATCAGAAAAACAACATTATTTCAGTCGATTTCTCCACCATGAAAGGCAGATCGTTAATATATACCAGGAATAAGAAAGGGCCTAATATGGAACTTTGTTCAACGCCAATTTTTACTCCCGATCCATCAGATTTAATACCGTTGACTTCTGCGTGTCGAATTCTATTGCTTAGGTATGATCTTAGTAGATCCAACGCTTTATTTCTAAGGCATATGACACGTCACTAAATAAGGATACAGGAAAATTACTTACAGGAAACAAATAATGCTCTCTTGCGAGTACTAGACTTGTTTATTGGCAATAACTTGCTTCTGCATTAAAAAAAAACGAAGTGCATAAAATTCACTTTACCTAATGTAAGGCAAGTTGAGAGTAACATTGTATTGGGGAAACACGAACTAAAACTAGTAGATGTACAGTTTCATCTACTAGTTTTAGTTTGTCTTTCCCCGATACAATGTTACTCTCAACTTGCCTTACATTAGGTATCTCTCGGTATCACTATTGATGCCAAACTACAGTGGGATCCCACATATTGTAAAATTAGCACATAGACTTAGCTCTGTAGCATATGCAGTTAAAATAATCAAGGAATTGACTGACGTTGCAACTGCTAGGCTTTGTATATTTTAGTTATTTCCATAGCATTATGTCCTACGGCATACTACTATGGGAACGGGCTGCTGCCATTGAGACCATCTTCATCTTGCAGAAGAGAGCGATCCGATTTATTTATAAGCTAGGTAAAAGAGAGTCTCTGAGATATTTCTTCAAAGAAACCAACATCCTAATAGTTGCAAGTCAATATATCTATGAAAACATAATGTATGTGAGGAAAAATATCAGTAGCTTTAAAACCATTGATAGCCGCCACAATGTGCAAACTAGAAATAAACATAAACTTTCTTTTCCAATATTCAGACTCACAAAAGTGAGTAGTTCTTTTATGGGACACTGTATACGGTTCTACAATAAAATTCCGCAAGAAATACAAAACTTAACTGAAGCTCGATTCAAAAAATGTATAAAGCACACAAAAAACACCGATAGAATCCTGTGCGGCTTCCCATGCAGAATAATATTAGATATAAGGGTAATACCTGTATCCGTGGTCGATTTACCTCTAGTGAAACCGTATTGTTTGGCGTGGAGTTGTTTTGTACGGTTGAAGTGTGATAGCATTTGATTGAGTATAATCTTTTCAAAAATTTTGCTTAGTGCTGGAAGAACAGATATTGGACTGAAATTTGAAGGATCACCCTTGTCTCCCGACTTGAACAGAGGTATCAGTTTTCTGTGTTTCATGAGGTCTGGGAAAGCTCCGTCGTCAACACATTTATTGAATATTATACACAGTCAGGTCATAAGTTCTGTCACACAATAAAAACCTTTGAATTTAGAACGCTGGCCACAAAAAAGTTTATTGAATTCGAATTTCGAATTTTTCATGAAAATAAAAATGTGTACTTTTTAGAATTTTCCTCATTTTTAAATATGGAGTGGACACTTAAAGAAGACCGTGTCGCAGTTATTGCGTTGCATCGTTGCTGTTACGCGCCAATTCAGATTTTCGACTTACTGAAAAATTTGAATATAACCAAAAGATTCGTTTATCGTACCATAAAACGATACAATGAAGACTCTAGTGTAGATGACAGGTCAAGAAGTGGTCGCCCTCGCTCTGTTAGGACTCCAGCAGTGATAAAAGCTGTGAAGGCGCGAATTCAAAGAAATCCCATACGTAAGCAGAAACTGTTGGCCCTTCAGATGGGGTTAAGCAGGACCACGGTGAAAAGGGTGTTAAATGAAGACTTAGGGCTTAGGGCATATCGAAGAAAAACAGGACATCGTTTGGACGCTCGTTTAATGGACCTGAGACTGAAGAGATGCCGCGCTTTGTTGAAGCGGTACGCGGGAAAAAAGCATCGGGAAATTCTTTTTTCGGATGAAAAAATTTTCACCGTGGAACAGAGCTACAACAAACAAAATGATAAGGTGTACGCACACAGTAGTGAAGAAGCGAGCAACCGTATTCCGCGTGTCCAACGAGGTCATTTTCCATCCTCGCTCATGGTTTGGTTGGGAGTCTCTTATTGGGGCTTAACTGAGGTACATTTTTGTGAGAAAGGCGTAAAAACGAATGCAGTTGTGTATCAAAATACAGTCCTCAAGAACCTTGTGGAACCTGTTTCTCATACCATGTTTAATAACAGGCACTGGGTATTCCAACAAGATTCTGCGCCAGCTCATAGAGCGAAAAGCACACAAGACTGGCTGGCGGCGCGTGAAATCGACTTCATCCGGCACGAAGACTGGCCCTCCTCAAGTCCAGATTTGAGTCCGTTAGATTACAAGATATGGCAACACTTGGAGGAAAAGGCCTGCTCAAATCCTCATCCTGATTTGGAGTCACTCAAGGCATCCTTGATTAAGGCAGCCGCCGATATTGACATGGACCTCGTTCGTTCCTGCGATAGACGACTGGCCGCGCAGAATAAAGGCCTGTATTCAAAATCGCGGGGGTCATTTTGAATAAACTTTATTACCATAAGAATCTATGTTTTATTAAGTTCATTTTGCTATATAAATGTTTACATAAATAATAAACATGTCTTAATTATTTCATATTGCACATGTGACAGAACTTATGACCTGACTATGTATATTCTAAGTGTGGGGCTAAGTTACTTTTTAAGTTAAGTAATCTATACGTTTTGACAATATCCTTGGGATAAACATGATGGAATTTAAAATCTATATTACTGATGCTAGTGCTGTTCTTTAACATCTCTGCTTCATATGAAGATGAATGAGGACGCGCTGTTGTGAGTAACGGTACATCGGTGAACAATGTTTCAAAAGCTCGAGCTACCTCAGCGTTGGATTTAATAACATCATCATCTATCTTTAAGCATAAATCATTGTCCCTTGGTCCCCAAACCGTTTTTATTCTATTATTTGAATTTGTATTTTCTTTTAATGTGTAAAGTTTTTGCAGTTCTACAAACCAAAGTGAAAGTTTTAAAATATTTTTTAACAATATTTTTTTTTAGTCATGAAATCTATCAAAGTTATAGGTTTTTTGTTCATAAAGATCAAACAAACTAGCTCTACTTTCACGAATTTCAAATGTTTCCCTGTCAGTAAATTTAGATTTACCTTTGTTGGCACTGACGTTCTTTAATTTAAAAACTATCGAATTCTGTTTGAATAATGTTGATGAATGTTCTGTTCATTAAAGTCCGGTACTGGCAAATTTACATCTAAGTTTTTCACATACTTCTCTAGTCTATGGGATGTAATAGGCCTATAAAATGATGGATCAGTCTTATTTTTACTAGCAATTGGGAATGAAACTGTTTGACCGCTGTTATCGGATGGTAAGCAGGCACAAAAAACGTTATGTCAACAATTTTGGCTGCTAAGTGTAATTTTAGTCGGCTCTAGCAATACATGACATAAATTTAATGATTTGGACGGAGTTATTAATCGTTGTTTTATTGTTGTATTTAAAAGCAAATCTACTTTAAGGTCGCCGCAAATAATTAACTTTTTTCTGTTATTAGTACATAGTTTAATGAGAGCTTCCTCCATAATTTTATCAGATATTTCAAAATTGCCATGGCCTTTTTTATTCCTCGGAGGTCTGTAGACACAAACAATAAGATGGCTACCTAACTCAACACAGGATACCTCTATTTGTCTTTCTAAATTGAGTGCTAGAATATTTTTCCGTTGTTTCACCTTCATATTATTTTTTACTAAAAGAACGACCTCTATCAGCAGTCTTTCTATGTAACAACTGACAATTTTGTAATTATTAATGTTAAAAGGCATCATATTTTCCTTTAACCAGTGCTCTGTAATACTAATAACATCGGTGCCAGAATTATTAAGAAATAATTCTAATACAAGTTCTTTGCCAGGTAGCCCCTGCATGTTTTAATGGCTAATATTTAAGTGGGGCTTACCCTTTGTCGCTTGCTTGATATATTTAGTGGCTTATGTATGTTAGAGATTTCCTCTATTGTCTTATGAATTAATTGAAATTACTTGGAATGTCTTCCAATATCACTTGTCTGTGCTCAATAGAAGCAGTCAGGTTAGCCAAATTCTTGGCTGAAATACTATAAGAGACACAGGTACCTGTCGTTTGTAAAAATCTGAAAGGTAGTAACTACCTTTATTCAAATAAACATTGTCACTAACATAATTGTTAGAGTCAATCAGATGAATCAATCTATTATTATATGACATTGTTTGTAATGTCATATTTAGCTTATATCTAAGATCATTTTCAGCTTGTCGCAAGCTTTTTTATTTTTTTATTTATTTAACATTCAGTGAGAAAAGTGTTTTAAAATATTTAATTAGGTCCCATTTGTTTAACTCACCCCATCTCCAAACATGAGTATAAAGTTACTTGATAAGTTATCCACTTAGTAAACATCGGCACATAATTTCGGCGCCTCGAATTATTAAAGGCATGTAGATAATAGGGCGAGAAGGTTAATAACATTTTACCTGTAAATAACAGTTAATATTTTTCTAGAACCTGTGTAAATTTTGGAAATATTATGTTCACTTCTTTAATAGTTAATCAGTTTTTTATCTCTCCTATAACGTAGCCATTTGGCGCTTAGCCCCCTCTGGTTTGACTCCCTCGATTTACACGAAACTGAATATAGTCTGTTGTCACTTAATTTCAGGTGTTCACAACGGTGGCCCTAGTCAATATGCTGATTGCTCCGCTGAACGCGTTCCCTTGGGTACTAAACGGGCTGACGGAAGCCTGGGTGTCCGTCAAACGCATACAGAAACTGTTGGAGGTTAGTTTAATATGAGTTTACCGTAACGAATAAAAAAATATAGAGCCTGATATCTGGTAAAAAGTAGATAAGCGCGATAAGGATGTGTTCATTATTATATCGCAAATTTGATGAAATGACAATTTTTTTGTCAACTAAGTAATGGCAATCACATTGCTTCCTGTTTCAAGATCTATCCTTAGTTCGAGAGAATATATTCAATTGATTAAGAACGTCCATTACCACAGAAACTTATGAACACTTACCCCCACCCACCCACCTTTATAGTCGGGTTTCCCCCGATTGTATTATAATATTTTGCTCAAATTTCCAGCTTCCCGACATGGACCCAGAACGTTACTACGACCGTCTCAACACAAACCGAGACGAGGACAAAATTATCATCATGAACAACGCGTCATTCGCCTGGGCCACTCCCCCCACCACCAAGAAACAACCCCCCATTCCCAAAAAGGGCAAAGGGAAGAGAAAACGAAGCGTTCATAGAGAGGCTATCCCCTCAGCTGAGATACAAGATGATGAGCCGTTCATACTGAGAGATATATCGTTGGAGATAACAAGAGATGCTTTTATAGGAGTTGCTGGTGCAATTGGAAGTGGGAAGACGTCGCTGCTGCATGCGATTATAGGGGGTATGGTGAAGAAGAGCGGGAGTATACAGGTTCCGGAGACGCTTGACAGTAAGTGATAATAAAATTACTAATGATCAGCTCCTTGCGGAAACGGGTTGCTTTTTGGAAGCCAAAGCGGAGGGTCGCCTGCTCAGCTCGGCGCTCTACAAAAGCAATACTCAAAACAATAATAGTTACAAAACCACACCGCGCGCATTTAGTTCCTATTTACTACACCCTAACACGTGCTATCCTCAATACGAGCGTACATACAAGCTCTAGTTTGTGCCGTAATGTCAAGCTCTAGCGAGTGTGTATAATATAGCTTCAAGTGTGAAAGTACAGTGCGTGAATTATGAATTAGATAGGCTCTGAGCTACGCCCTACCTAGGATCGTAGCACCAGCTCGCTGACCAGATAAAAGGCCACGCCACGCTGCCATCGTGTACTACAATAGGCGCACCTAGCAGAGACAACTCGAACGAGTCTTGTCTGGTGAGCCCGTTCCGATTCAGTATCCTTACGCATGCAACCAATATTTTTCTCCATATGCTAGTCTACAAGAAGAAGCCTGGAGTTTACGTCTCACCCAACACATAACAGTACTCCCTAACAACTCGCCATTATCCTTGGCTATTAACCGACCCTATTCAGCCCAGTAAAAGTGTCATGACATTTGGATCATACCCCAGCAATAACCTTATCAATAAATTGCTTTCACCATACACACAAACGATCTCATGATACGACCTAGAATCTTCATTAATTAGGGTATTTCTTAAGTGACTCCAATCACAAAATTAAGCTCTCTCAACAGCAACAACCTGTGAAACAGACATATCTCATTTCATCACAGGTGGAACACACATCTCAACAGCAACAACCTGTGAAACAGACATATCTCATTTCATCACAGGTGGAACACACATACGTGGTGTTTAGTACATCATCATAAAATCTTAGTCAATAGATACTAAAGGTACGCAAGAAATCTTAGCGTCATCCCACGCCAAGAGGCAGGCCCCGTGCACGTGATTACGGACCATATATTCAAACAAAACTAGACAGAGATAGTTAAACAAAAATCATAGAAACAAAAGAAAAGAAATTATGACTACAAAAATTCAATTCCTTAATTTCCTAGAAAATGTTCCAATAATAGCCGACATAGAAAAGGTAATCAGCCACATGCGCAATGGAACAGCGCCGGGTACAGATCAGGTAGTCCCGGTTTATACCAAAACAATGAACAGAGCTTGGACAGAAAATATAATATCGGAGTTCTGGAATGAAGCAGTCAAATTACCTATTAAAAAAATGAGACCCTCGAGACACCAATGACTACCGCCGTATAACAATGTGCAATACAGGAATTCGCATTTACACGACATACCTGCGCATCAAACTAGACGAAATGAGTTTCGTCTAGTTTGATGCGCCATGTGACTTCATCATGGTTTGTCAAGATCTACAACACCTAGACGAAGTCGTCACGCACTTAAAAGCCCTACTAAAACAGTACGTCTCGACACGAACGAAACAAAGACGAAAATTATTATAAGATACCCCATAAACACCCGGCGCCCACAAGTGATCGTATTGGACACAGTTCCAATACGACGCTTAAACGAAATAAAATATCTCGGCACATATATTACGGCTGGACATAGAAGGAGAGACAACAACACAACATCACCTACTCCACGCCCCGTTCAAATACGAAGCAAGGAAGAAGAAAGTCCGCCGACCCATAAACACCTGGAAAGATTCCCTTAACCTCTTGAATATCACCGGCGTTAGATAAAGCCACTTTTCCGTTATAGGTTTTAAATTTTATCACCATGGCATAAGTTCAAAATCGCGACCGGTCCCAAGTACCCTTGGTTTTTTAGAGTTTATGCACAACATCAAATACTATGGTAAAGAATATAGTTACTGGACAGAATCGGCTCTCAACAGGGACGAAGTTAGGAAGGCCTCGAGCCAAATATACCGTTTTCCAGAAACAGACAGCGAAAGCGAAACTGAGAGCTTACCTCATACCTAACACAAACCAACACGACTCAGGAAACTCAACCAACAACAATACCTAAAAATAGAATTAAAACAAAGAACTTGAAGAAAACTACAGTTGCTCTCCTAATCCCACATCCCCCCATATTCCACATATATATATATTCCGCATATTCCATATTGACTTCAGACTAAAGAGTCGGTTGATTGAAATGACGCTCCCTTCCTCCCCTCTAGCAGGTCATTCCGCCCTCCTCAAACCCGTGCCCTCTGGTATGCCGGCCGAAACACCGGAACAGGTTCAGAACCCTGGCTGAAGAAGCACCATTCATCCATAATGATCAGCATTCATAATGATCAGCTGATCATTATGAATGAATGGTGCTTCTTCAGGAGTTAAGGTGCTTGACAGTCGAATTAGCTACTACATTGACACACTTTGCCAACTAGTACTGAGACAGAGGAGCGGCGTGGGGCTCAATTCTTAGTTAAGGCTTGTGGCCCTAAGGCTACATTCAGTGTTTAAAGCCCCTAGTTAGATAGATGACTTATTAAACGTCATTTTATGAAAATTTTACCAAGATCTGATTTTAATATTTCATGACGTCATTCTGCAGTTTTATACAACTCCTGGACTAAATAAGCGTTTTTACAGTCCATAAAGAGTATCTGAATTGACTCATCAGGAAAGTACCGTATTGTATTCCATTCCTTACTATAACAACGGTCTACAGCTGTGTCTCTTGTCACCCAGGTTTCGGCTACGCCTCGCAAACTCCCTGGCTGGTCCGCGGCACGGTGCGAGACAACATATTGTTCGGCAAGCCGTACGACGAGACAAGGTTCCGCGCTGTGGTCGACGCATGCGCACTCACAGGTAGGCTCACTCACCATTGATCCAATTTTATTAATCTAAAAGTATGCTGGTGGGTGAGGTTAATCTGGGTGCATAGAGGCACGAACGAAGAAGTCCTGCGGTGCGCCAAATGTTCCCGCAAACTCGCCTAGACTATAAAAAAAAAGAAAACAAGTCGCGGTAACGAAATCCGGGAGGAAGAAAAGATGACCCCGCTGCGCTTGGATGTTTATATTTATGACGTCGTTGTTTCTGGTTCCCACGACACAGGGTGTCCTAGTACGGAGCCAGAAGCAATGTAGTGCCTATATGGGAATGTTGGTTTTATTCTGTCTTCAGAGGACCTAAACGTGCTGGGGTGGAACGCCAACGTCGGCGACGGCGGCTGCACTCTCAGCGGCGGCCAGCGCGCGCGCATATCGCTCGCGCGCGCGGTCTATCAGGACAAACAAGGTTCGTTATACGCTCTGTAAAAGATAACCTAATTCTCACTTCTGCAATACAGGGGACAGATATCTTCTTAGATGAGATAAGCTCGCCTTTGAAGTTGACGTTTTCTTACTTATATAATAATATGATTAGTTAAGCGCAAGCTCCTGTACTGTTATAGCCACTAGCTAGAAAGCAGAATAAGACTTTAATAGAGTAAACCTTGACAACTCTATATAAGTCTGTACGAAGTTGTCAAAGTTTACTCGAGTTAAGGCTTATTCCGCCTTCTAGCTAGTCGCCCTTGTCGTATATTTGATGACCAATTTTAAACGACATTCGCAATCAAACATAACGCCTTTTTAATTGAGGGGAATAATAAAACAAGCGAATAAAAACTTATAGAGCAAATTACCATGAACAGAGGAATTACCAGAAATGAGCGAAAAAATCGGAAATTGCGTGACAAAATTACTGAATGGTTTAGCCCACGTTTATTCGCTTAAAAAACTCTTTATTAAGTCTGTCTGGGCGAAGTGATGTGTAAGGGTAGGCGAAAGATGAAAGGTTTAGTTATTTTATGTTCATTATAATTCATAATTTATTTATTCCACACAAATCATATCAAAAAAACAAGAGTTACATGAAAATAGTGTACGAAGGCGAACTTTTCTCTAATAAGATATCTCTTCCAGGAAACCAGGTTAAGAATGGGTAAGGTAGATTGATGAGCAGGGATAGTGCTACAATAATTTACGAACAAACTATATACAACATTATAACTTATATTTAAATACTATTAATAAATAAAATAAAATATATAATATAATTACTCTAATAATGTACTAAATACTTATCCTATAAATATAATACACTACCACTATTATATATGTATTAATAAATACTTACATGCAGACAACCTATAATTCTGAAGAGAGAGGTTATGCTTCTTTATGCGTATGAGTTGGACTATCACTGATGTTGCAGGGGAGTGTATTCCACGAGATCTCTTCTAGGAAACCAGGTTAAGATGGGTAAGGTAGATTGATGAGCATGGGTAGTGCTACAATAATAAAAAATGGGTACAACATTATAACTAAATAAACGAGTATTTACATTAAAATAATAAATAAAATAAAATATATAATTACTCTGATAATATACTAAATACTTATTATACACTACTACTATTTTACATATATGTACTAATAAATACTTACATGCATACAACCTATAATTCTAAAGATACAGGTAATGCTTCTTTATGCTTATGAGTTGGATTATCACTGATGGTGCAGGGGAGTGCATTCCACAACCGATTGGCCCGGAGTCTAAACCCGTGCTCATAGGACGCGATGATATCCTGTGGAGTTGTGGGCATGGAAACTGTGAACGTTATACGACTTAAGGTTTTCAATTTGCTTTTTTTCAGATTTCAAGACGCGCAATTCAATAATTTTGTCAGACAAAACCAGTATTTCTAGTCGCGCGTTTGCCAGATTTGTTCAATCGATTTTGTCAAGACGTTTGTCTACGGTCATGCGTTTAAATGAATGAAACGTCTCCCCCTCAGTGTACATCCTAGACGACGTGTTATCCGGGGTCGACGGCCCCGTGGCGCAGCACATCCTGCAGCGCTGCATACTGGGCTTGTTGAAGCGCACGACGCGCATACTCGTCGCGCACTCGCCGAGGCATCTGGCGCGCGCGCATACCACCATACTGATGCACGGCGGCAGGATCGTGAGAAAAGGTATGGGCTGTAAGCTAGGACCTATTAATACGTTATCATAGGTACCAAATCTCTGACGCGTATTTACCGCTAAAACGCTAACCACGCAAGCAACAATGAATAATAATAATAATAATAATAATAAAAATAATAAATTTTGTAGTACAAACTGACTATAAACACAGACACGATCAAGTAGCATCCATAATCCATCAACACTTCTCACATAAATATAATTTCATCACAGAAAAATAACCCTATTACAAATACAAACCAGAAACTGTCTTAGAAAATAATCGCGTGAAAATTTATTGGGATATAACGATAATAACTGACAAAACAATCCATTACAATAGGCCGGACATAACCATCCATGATAACAACACAAACACAGTATATTTAATTGACGTCGCTATTCCAAACACTCATAATTTAACAACCACACACGCAACTAAACTAGCCAAATATACGGACTTATCCATAGAACTGAAGAGTCAATGGAAAGTCAACACAGTACTAACGATACCGATCATAATATCAACAACTGGAATCATACCGAAGACTCTCAACAATAGCCTTAACCTCCTCGGGCCTGTGGTCGCCTATAGGTGACATGTAACGCCCTCTAGGAAAATGTTGATAGAACCGGCATTTCTTATTATTGACCCAGTTTTAGTAGTTAATCCTTTACGGGAGAGATGTCGCTATGTATCCTACCAACGGCGGCCATACTTTTGTGGATTTTTTTGGCAAGAGAGTGTTTTGAAAATGAGCTCGCGAAAAAAATACAAAATTGGTGTCCCTCGTGATGGTAAGTCCAAGATTTCTTTACAGTGGCATGATTTTATGATATACTATTATGGAATTGTATATTTGTTTGAAAATCTGCATCCAATACGATAACCAACTTGTCGATACGAGTTTTGTAAGTCCACCCACACAACCAAACTTTTGTATGTCGTCTATTGGTGACACCAGGTGCTGATATCTCAAATAGTACCAACTTTCCTTACATTTTCATAAACGTTCCAGATGTTATTTAACGTAGTAAATGCAATAAAATATATTTCTTTTTAATTATTTTATTACTTTTATAACCTTATGAAGTTTTTTTTTTCAGAGGCAGTTCTTGGCAACATGATTAATGATGTTATTGCTGGCGATCCTTGATTTTGTATCTGATGGTGAAGAATGGGCCAGTGACAACAGTTATGTTCCGCAACCGGACAGCTCTGATTCAGAAGATGAACCTGCAAACTTACCACAAGAACCTGAAGGGGAATCAAGAACTGCTCCTAGGACAGCTCAGAGTAATATCTCCCAACCATATCTACCGCGCCGAGTATATTGGAGAGCGAATAATGATTTCGAGCCCCTGCAGCCAGCTCCAGATTTTACAGAAGTGATCCAGCCAGGTGTTAACTTAAGACCATATGACTACTTTTCTAAGTACATACCTGAAGACATTTTCTCAAGAATAGCCTTTTGTACCGACCAAAATTACGTACTAAAAAACGGCTCAAGTTTGAATGTGACTGCTAAAGAATTAAAGATATTCTTTGGTATCACTATCATGATGTCTTACATGAAGTTTCCGAGAATTAGAAAATACTGGGAACAAAAGACCAGGGTTCCTGCAATCGCGGACAAGATGACAAGAGACAGATATCACAAACTACGATCTAATCTGAAAATGGTAATTGATAGTGATGTGACTGAAACCGTCAAGGCAGAAACGAAGTTCTGGAAAGTTCAGCCATTGCTGTCGACTGTAAGAAATGGATGTCTACTCAATCCTGTATCCCAAGAAACCTGCATAGATGAGCAGATGATCCCATTTTGGGGCAAACATGCAGCAAGACAGATGGTCAGGGGAAAACCAAATCCTGTAGGTTTGAAAAACTTTGTCTTAGCTTCACCTGACGGTCTTCCACTGGATTTCTTTCTCTATGAAGGAAAAGGTGACACTATTATAAATGATGAAGAAACGAAAGCCCTTGATATTGGAGGAAAGGTTATCATGCGCCTTAGTATTCGTCTTCCTGCAGGCTGCACCATATACATGGACAGGTACTTCACATCTGTTCACTTGTTGGAATTGCTTCATTCCATGCGCGAATGCTCTGGTACTGGAATGTTGCAGAAGAACAGGATACCCAAGAACTGTAATTTGAAGAGCGACTCTGAGTTACGAAAGCAAGGCCGTGGCAGTCACTCCCAACTTGTACATTCCAGTGGACAGGTAGCCATTATCAAATGGTTTGATAATAAGCCTGTAATCATGGCGTCTTCAAGACACGGCGCTGAGCCAACAGATGTCTGTCAAAGATGGGAGAAGAAGCTGAAACGCTACATAGATATATCGAGACCAGCAATGGTAATGAACTACAATGAGAAAATGGGCGGAGTGGACTTTTTAGATCGGATGATAAGTTACTACAGAATTTCCGCGAGGACCAAGAAATGGACCATTAGGCTGATATTCCATCTTTTTGATTTTGCCATAGCAGCTGGCTGGATCGAATATAGACGTGATCAAGAGAAAATAGGCATACGCAAGAGAGATATTCTGGATTGTCTTGGTTTTCGCGAAGCAATTTCGGACTATCTTATATTTTGGGAAGACGAAGATGAAGACGTTGCTGAAGATCCTGCTGGCGGAATATCGTCGATTGGGCGACCAAGCAAACGCGCAAAAACTCAACACCAGTCTGATTATGTTCGTACATCAAAAAATGATCATCTTCCCGAACCAATGGACACCAAAAATAGATGCCGGCTGCCAGGTTGCCATTACAATACTGCACGACACAAATGCCCAAAATGTAATGTGTATTTGTGCCTGAATTCTTCACGTAATTGTTATAAATTGTATCACGAACTCTAGGCAGTTTTTAATCTTAACATTTAATTCATTAAAGCGGTTAAAAACAAATTTTGGATGTTTTTTTTTACGATGATCAAACTCCTTGTTCATAGGGACTTTTCCGCACTTTTTAACACAATGAGACCTCATGTCGCCTATAGGTGACATGGTGAAAAGCGATTTTCCGGAAAACGAAGTGGTAGATCTTCACGTGCTGGTTCCATAAATATATAGTTTATTAACTTTATCATTGCTAAAATGAGACTAAATTAAAAAAACCTGCTCAGGACTGAGGAGGTTAACTTGCTAAATATGAAACCATCCGCCTTCATCCTGCTGCAAAGAGCCGTGATTCTTAATACGTGTAGGATAGTTCGATTTTTTTGCGAAACTCATAGATCCTTCCTTCTTCCTTCCATAGAGCTACGGCCCGTGCTCAGGACTAACTGTAACCTCCTAGAAGAGGAGTGAAAAAAAAACTAAGAATCAAATAATGATAATAATAATAATAATCGTTATTTCAGGTTAACAATAACCCATATCTATAAATATCTTACAACTAGAGATACATCATTTATTATAAAAACACACAAAATATTATCTAACCTAGCTAGGGATTTTATTCTTCGTTCTCGCTTCCCTGTAGCGTCGGTAAACTATGCCCTCCTGCCAGGAATCTATGGCCAGGAACATCATCTTGAGGTCCGCCGGCACCCGAAGTTTGAAGGACAGGAAATCCTTGGGTCTTTTTGACTCCAAAAACTTCTATCTGTACCTTCGCCTCCTTGAGACCAGACCGTGGATTTTTCTGCAGCTTTTCCACCTTCGATACTACCTAAACAAAGCTGAGATACTATGATAGGCGTAGACACTCTTCTTTATTACGATCCTGAGACTCCCGCATCCACTGCCAGCCAGCTGGCTGTTATGTCGTATAGCTATACAGATGTAGTGAATAATCCTTTCCTTTCGTATTTTCTCGGAAATATTCGTTTTTGTCTTACTACTTCACTCGCACTCAGTACCCATCGAGACAACGTAGGGAACGGTCGCATTGCAAGAGGAAGTATTTAATACCACAGAAATATTTTGTTGATATTTATGTTAGATTTTGTGATAAACTTCATGGACTCGTGTATTAATGCAGGCCACCTATATTTTTTTTTTGACTTTACATTTCACTCTTGTCTGTCATTTTTGTAAATAATAAACATTGATTTTATTCGATCCACATTAACAATTTATAACAGACATGCCGAAAGCACTAAGAAAAGGGAAACGTTTAGATCGGCAAGCCTGCGAAGTTATTTTCAATATTTATTTATATTTCTTAACTGAAAATGATAAATTCAAACATACCAACTATACTGCTTACTTTTGTAAAGTCCAAAAACGAGTTTCGGAGGCCAGTGGAATTTCTCAACGAACAGTAAATAAAATATTGCAAAAAGAATACATAAATCAATCCACCTCCAATAGTCCGAAGTCGGCAAAGTTGGGTAGACCAAATAAATTATTTTGTCTAGGTCTTGACGATTTTGACTACAACGTTATACGCCGATTTGATATACAAACAAGTACCTACAATTAAAGCCCTGAAGATGCCTGAAGTCCAAGTTATCCGAAACCATAAATTTTAAGGGATGTGACTTTACGATAAGAAAAATTCTTAGAAAAATGGGATTTCGGTATAAAAAAGTTGAAAACAACAGAAAATTACTTATCGAGAAAGATGATGTTCGTTTAAAAAGAGTAAAGTTTTTAGCCGCGATAAAAAAGTACAGATTGCAAGGGAGAGAGATTGTTTATATGGATGAAACATACATCCATACCTCACATTTGGCAGGTAAAAGCTGGGCTGACTCGTCAGAAAACGGAGTGAAACAGTTAATTTCTAAAGGACAACGTCTTATAATAGTGCACGCTGGTAGTAGAAAGCTACTGATAAAACAGGTGACTATCACAACGCGATGAACAATGAAAACTATGAAAAATGGCTTCGTAATCAACTCATTCCAAACTTAGCTCCACATTCGGTACTAGTAGTATATAATGCTGCATATCATAATAAGTACGTAGAAAAACCTCCTAATTCAAATACCAGGAAGCAAGACATGATTGATTGGCTATCCAAACATAACGTTCCGATTGATCCGTCATTAACAAAACTTGAAATATATGAAATTATTTGCAAGTACAAACAAGACTTTGTAGAATACTCTATAGATAAACTTATGAACGAATATGGACACAGCGTACTAAGATTGCCACCACATCATCCTGATTTCAATCCGATTGAAAACATATGGTCTCAAATAAAGGGATACGTATCCAAAAGAAACATCAGTATGAATATGACTACTGTGAAACAATTGGTACAGGAAAAGGTTAATATGATTGGTTCCGATGTTTGGGCCAAAGTATGTGACCACGCCATCAAATGCGAAAACGAGTACCGAAAACACGAACCTGAGTTGGAAAATTATATGGCTAGTTTTGTAATCACCGTTCATGAAAACTCTGACGATGATACACCAGAAAATAGTTCTGATTATGACTGTGATATGGAAGTTGGAAGTATTGTTTCGCATCACACTGTCCACCCCGCTCCTCCTCCTCTTATCCCGCTGTCATAATCGAAGTCGTTCATCCAATCAGAAAATCATATTTATTTATATTAATTTCTCTGCTGGTTTGTTTTGTTTTATGTTGAGGTGTCTTTTTTGTTATGTCATAGTATTTTTAATTAATTACAAAAATTTATTATAAAAAAGGTCTGCAAATCCTGCTGTAGTTTTGACTTATAGGACTTTTGGGGTTCCAATCCTTATAGAATCATTAGATCATCCCAACCGGAATTTGGTTTTTATCAGTGCGTTTTATTGAAATAAAACGTCCTCAGTAACTAGTTATATTTTTGTTTACCTAACGAATTCTTTATATGATAGAATCGTGGTGGTTTTAACATCTCAGTGTAATATACGTCAAACGGGCAATTTGACATTTGACATTGATAAATAAAGTATGCGATTTATTTGATACCTACACGTAATTTAATAATACAGTAATTCATAGACACATCGGCACCATTCGGGTGTTATCGTTGTTCCGAGTTTTGCCGATAGGAAAGGATTATTCACTACATCTGTACTCGTTACTACTACGTCACTGTCAGTGAAACATACTCAAAGCATTTATTGTAAATAGGTTAAAATAATGCACTTTTCAAGTCAAACACTTTTATAGATGGAAAAAATAACAATCAACTAAACTAATGATTATGGTTTGAGTTTGAAAAAGGAAATTTCCCTTTCAAGTGTTGATTCATGGCTGAATCTCGCACAGGAAAAGGAAACTCCATTAACTCTACCGTGCTTCGGAAATACGCCCGTCAGAAAAGATAGCACCAGGAAGCTCTACGGGGATGTCATTTTGATTTTTATGCCACAATGTACTGTATAAAAATTATCTAATCTATAAATACATACATACCCATAAGATAATAATAATATTAATAATAAAAATCGTTTATTGATAAATAAGCTTATAACTTTTTACAGTGACTCTAGGCCCCACACTAGGATACCCTGTATCGTGGGGACTAGTCTCTTTCGCTTAATGTACTTTAAAGTTATCTATATATACATTTAAATCAAGTTAAAAACAATTAATTCTATCATGCACAACATAGCTGATAAATTAAAATAGCTAGTACCTATCCAATTTGATTTTTTTGACCGAGCGAGCGAAGCGAGCGAAGGGCTGCATTTCGACAAGATGGGAGGCCGATTTTGCTTTCGTCTGTCTCTGTCTCGTGTCTGCCAGTTCCGGCGCTCTATTTTTTAATCACTCGCGCCGTGGCGAGCGCTTGCCAAGCGCAAGGATAGGTTCATATCACTCGACGTAACTAACCTCCACCAATCGTGTCGGTTGGAAAGCGCTCGCTTCCGAGGCGAGAGATTCAAAAATAGAGCTCCTGGTCTAGGGGAACAGTTTTCAAGCGATCCTCACAAAACTTGGCACACGTGTTCCTTGAATTAAAAGTTTTTTTGTCGAGAGCTTTTCTCGATTTTCCCATTGAGGGGGGGGGGGGGGGGTTATGACGCCATAATTTTGTATGGGTTATTTTGTTTTCTGAAACCTATCGTGTGAGGTATCTGAATGTTCGCGGCAAAAACTTAAACGATTTCCACGTTGAACCCTAGATAAAGGAATTCGTACTACTCGGCGTCTGGACCTTTGCTGGTCTTCATGCAGTCGATTACGTATCGTTTGGTCACTAACACGAGTCCCCGTTGTCAACCGTAGGCGATTTTGTAACTTACGTGCCGTCACAGAGCGCTCTCGACGGGCACTCAATCGGAAGTAGCGATCCTCTTGTGCCGTAGTCGCTCGCACCCTGCCCGATCCAGGCCTTCTTGCAACACTGCCAGTCTCTTGGAACCGATCCCACACATTGTGGATGGCTCGGCGAGAGAAACCCAACGAAAAAGCTACAGACCGCTGTGAATGACCTTCAGCAATCAATGTAACGGCTCTGGTGGCAGTAATGGTATCCATATGCCTTCGTTAACGTGGCATTATTAACAAAAGATGTTTAAAGAAGCAAAAGATGGACAGAAATAGTTTTTTAACAGAATAAAATTGTGATTCCATCTGAAAGGAATTTGCCTTGAAACTCGTTTTTTTTATTTGCTTCAATTACTGGCTCGCTGTAAGACTTAAACACCAGCATTAAAGAGGTTGGATACTGAAGGAGGCCGGACATCATTAATTAGTCACTTATTAATTAGTTTACATCTAAAAATTTACTCAAAAACAGAAATATGTAAGTGGCCCTTATTTTCTTTTGAGTAGTATATATACACGTTTTTCTCCCTGATGAGCCAGTTCTTGATCCGGATCTGGTAAACAGATCTGATGACTCGTGCTTGGCTAATTACGTACAAGTTTCGCATATTTCCTGTAAGGATATAGAGGAAGGGCTGAAGCAGCTAAGGCCAAGGAGCACAATTGGACCGGACAACGTCCCTCCTTACTTCTTGAAGGCCTACAGCGATCAACTGGTTTTACCCTTGGGACGAATATTCAATCTTGCTCTTCAGCAAGGCAAGTACCCCACCAGCTGGAAGCTTTCTCGACTCAGTTCTACCCCCAAGACAAGTGAAACCGCCTCTGTTGATCAATATCGACCTGTAGCGATCCTGAGTTCATTGGCAAAACTGTTCGAGTCGATCATACACGGCAAAATCAGTCCGCAGATTGCGCCGCATCTGAGCGACTCGCAACACGGATTCAGGAGTCGCCGCTCAGTTAACACCAACTTACTGACGTTAGTCGAGTTTGTGTCGGAGAGCATGGACAAGGGATGTCAGGTGGACGTAGCCTATATGGCCTTCCGTAAGGCGTTCGACAAAGAAAATAACGACGTCGTAATGAAGAAGTTATGTGCCATTGGATTTTCCCCACGGCTTTGGTTTTCTTCGCTGACTACCTGAAAAATCGCCAGCAATATGTGCGACACGGCTGTATTGAGTCCCAGCCGTACCATACACGGTCGGGCGTCAGCCAGGGGTCTATCCTATGTCCGTTGTTATTTATCATTATGATAAATGACCTGGAATTAGAGAGGACGATCTCAAAATGATATTTCCCGTGAGTTCAGAGTATGATTGTAGTATGTTGCAGGAAGATCTTGAAGCGGTTCATAGGTGGAGCGTGAACAACAAACTCCTATTTAATACTGCCAAGTGTTATGTAATGCCCTTTACGCGCTATTCTCAGCCTATACACTCGGTACGGAGTCTATGACTCGAGTGTATTCGATCGAGGACCTCGGTGTTACGTTCGACCCTAAACTTACATTCCATGAGCACATGAGCACTTTAGCCAAGGAATGCTTTAAACGATTGGGATACGTGATACGGAATAATAAGTATTTCCGGAACCTGGGTGTGGCCCAGCTTCTATATATGGCCCTAGTGAGAACCAAATTGGAATCTAGCTCGGTTGTTTGGAATCCGCACGAAAGCTCTTACATACTTTTGCTCGAGAAGGTACACAATGCTTTCCTACGATACCTGTATTAGAGGAAATTTGGATACTATCCTTACCTTTATCCATCCGCTTTTATATTGGGTGTGCTCGGATACTACTCACTAGAGGTCAGACGTAACACCGAACAGCTTCTGACTGTGTGTCGATTGTTGCGAGGCGACAGTGATTGCGTCGCGCTTGTCAGTACGGTATGCGCGCTATTCGTGCCCGACAAATATATCCGCGCGCGCAGGCACCGGCAGCTATTAGCGGGTGGCCCGCACCGCACGGTGGCGCGCCAGCAGGCTCCGCTGGTGAGGGCGCGGGACAGTCTCAACGCTCTGGTCACTGCGGCACCTCTGACTGATTTGTTTTGTGATGCATGGAGACATATTGAGCGAGAATGAGTAAGGTTTTGCGAGATGAATGTTTTGACTATGTTTAATTTGTAATTTGAAATATTTAAATTGAAGTTTAATTTTATAGCTGACATTAAGAATTAATTGACTGTGTTTAAATTGTGTTGTCTTATTTGTAATTTGAATTTAATATTTTCATATTCATATTCATATTCTTTATTGCACAGAAAACATAGATAAACAGACAGTTACAATAAATTTTATAGGCAAAGGCGAGCTTATCTCTAAAAAGAGATTTCTTCCAGCAAACCTAGGCAAGACAGGAGTGTTTATGAAAAAGGACAGTCCTAGTGCGCAATAAAACAGTATACATACGTACGAAAATTACTTTTAAAATATAAATAAAATATACCTAATAAAAATATATATATCTCAACTATATAATACACTAGATAGCATGCACATATATAAACTACAAAATATCATACATATACTTACATAAATATGATACTAATTACGAAAGAGAAAGGAAATACGCTTTCAATCTTTTCTTAAAAGTGAAAATTGAGGGACTATCCCTAATAGTGCAGGTAAGTGCGTTCCACAGTCGGATTGCCCTTAACCTAAAAGAGTGTTTGTAGGCGGCAGTTTTATGCCGAGGAGTTGACAGGAGAGACACCGTGTGGGATCTCCGATTACTATCCCTGGGGAAAAGAAACTCAAAACGTTCTCGAAGATATGTGGGGTAGCGGGGATTTCGCAAAATATTGAATAGATAAGAGAGAATGTGCATATCACGGCGAAGACGGATCGGAAGCCATCCCAGCTCCTTGCGATACTGGGAGACATGGTCGTACTTGCGCAGCCCGTAGACAAACCGAATCCCAAGGTTTTGGAGTCGCTCGAGTTTATTCAGTTGTTCTTCGTTCGCACTGACCCAACAAGCATCCGCGTAGTCTATTAAAGGTAGTAGAAGGGACTGAACAAGGGTGATTTTAGTCTGCCGCGGCAGGAAGTACTGCAATCTCCGTAGGGAGTAAAATGACGCAAAGACTCGTCTGCTGACCTCACAAACATGGGGCGACCAGGACAGCAAGTTATCAAATATAACCCCAAGATTCTTAGCTTTCTCGCTGTAGGTGATTATCGTACCCTCATACATCACAGGATCGACGGGGATATTTTGTATTATGTTAATTGAGTGCCGTGTACCCATAATCATGGCTTGAGATTTTGCCGGGTTGACAAGCAGCCCATATGAAATTGCCCATTTACTGATGTTATCGAGGTCAGCATTCAACGCCTCTACGGTCAGATTAACATCACTAAGAGAGAAGTGCCGATATATTTGGAGGTCATCTGCGTAGAGATGATAAGAAGAAGTAAGAACGTCGGAGATGGAGTTAATGAATACTGAGAAGAGAAGAGGAGAAAGGATACCACCCTGCGGAACACCCGCGGAAAGATTACACTAGTTCGTTGAGATCTCTTCAGACTTAATACGCTGCTGGCGGTCTCTCAGGTAGGAGTCAAACCAGAGAGCCGAGTGCGAGGAGACTCTGAGCGATTTTAGAATTTCAACCAGGATATCGAAATCGACGCAGTTGAAGGCGCTACTGAAATCAAGCAGTGTGAGAACCGTAAGCTGCTTCTGATCCATGGCTAATTGAATGTCATCGGTGACTTTAAGCAATGCCGTGGTAGTACTGTGACCCGGCCTGAAACCTGATTGATATGGATTCAATAAGTTTCCAGAGGAAAGGTATGAGGAGAGCTGACAGTGAACAATAGATTCTAGGACTTTGGAAAGGATAGGCAGAATAGATATGGGACGAAAATCATTAAAGGAGACGGGATTGGACGATTTAGGTAGGGGAATCACAAGTGCCTTTTTCCACTGAGAGGGGAAGCAACATTGTTCAAGCGATACATTAATTATGTGGGTAATGATCGGTAACAGCTCCTCAATGATACAGGTTATCATCTGAGAACAGATCTTGTCCTCACCAATGGCTTTCGACGAGATCGCTAAGATTGCCCTCCTTACTGCGCCGATTCCGACACGGTTGAAGTTGAAGGGTGAGTTGTGGGCTGCGGTCTTGGACCGTAGGTTACGAAGGGTAGCTTCCTTGACGAGGGGGTCCATCACGACTGGGGGATTAGCAAAATAATTGTTGAGACCGTTGAGGTTGACATTTCCAGCAGCCAAGTCCTGGGACTTACCTACACCAAGAGTCTTCAGGAATTTCCAAACCTGTGCTGGAGTATAGCTCTCAATACACTCGTAGATATGACGACGTTTGGCATCACGACACAGACGAGTGCAACGATTGCGGAGGCGTTTGAAAAATAAAAGATTCTCGTCGGTCGGATCGGTTTGAGAAAAGATTCCGAAACAAGAATACCATGTATGTTCTGATCGCTAAAAGTAACAAGGAGGTCAGCATAGCTGGTGTGAATGCTTTGTGCATTAATATGCACAACGTTAAAGTTTGTAACCAGGTTTGAAAACACCCTCTTCAAGTTGTAGGGATATTTAGTTGAAATTCTGATTGAAGTGAAATGAACAATTTGTAATTTGATTTCTTATTATATATGTTATCAATGGTATCGTGTTCGGTGTGTGTACATAGCATTAGAATTATTTCTGTGATGTTGTACTTACGAAATTTGACAAATAAATAAATATACTGGCTTCATGTCATTGCTCTACTGTCACAGGTCCCCCGGGCGCGGTGCTGACGGACATCGAGGAGTACCTGCCCAGCGAAACGGACGAGTGCGGAGAGGACACGCACGGGGCCACAGACACGCATCCCGAGGACGACAAGCAGGACGTGGTCAGCCAGAGTAGCATGGACACGGCGGTGAGTCGATAGATCTTTGGGACCGTTTTAGCCGCTGTTTTACGAGCTCTATATAGGTGCATAGTTGTGTACAGACAAACATAAGGGAAATGAAAGCGAGAGCGACCGGAGTGTTCCTGGAGGCGGACAATTGCAAACGACGCCAAATCAATCGGATTTAGCTGGACAAATGTCATGTGCGGTTCGGAAACACACATGAAAGGTACCGTACCAACGTAGAAGAAAACTTAACCACTAAAAATAATATTTAACAAAAACGTGGTCCGAAGGTGGATTCGAACCCAGAACACTAAGATTTCGAAACCGATATGAAACTAATTGCGCCACCACAACCACAAAGTGTTATGGTTTGTTATATCGCGGATGCTAATTATTTGATTAACTATACGTCTCTTGTATGGGAACTCCCTTTAATTTACAACATCTCGTGTAGTTAATTATTTGTTGCTGTAGTGGCAACAGAAATACATATTCTGTAAAAATTTCATTTCCCTACCTATTGCGGTTAGTGGTGGTTTGCACAGCAAAAATACTGATTTGCACAGCAAAAGAGGATCAACAAAAACGCTTTATGTTTTAAATATTTTATGTGTACTTAAGTTTATGTTTTAAGTATTTCTGTTGTTCTTACATGTTCAACCTAACACAAAGGATAAAGAGTGCTTCGCACCGCAGCATTTTGCCCTGATATTTGCTGTGCAAATCAGTATTTTTGATGTGCAGTTTAATATTTCCCTTTTTATTTTACAGAAAAGAGCTATTCGAGCAATTCATAATTTAAAACGCACAGACTTCTTAAGAAAGGGTTTTTTAAAGAAATTGACATACTAACTGTAGCTAGTAAATATATTTTCGAAAACATGATGTATGTTATGTTAACCAAAGAAATAATCACAGACTAACTGCGCCCCGGTTCAGACTCGCGTAGCTTAGCAATTCTTTCAAGGGTCAGTACATTCTCTACTACAACAAGGTACCTCTGGAGATTTTGAAATTGCCATTTGAGCAAAATAGAACCATTTTTAAAATCATTGAATGAAAATATCGAAAAATTATCTGATCATAAAAATATAGTAATAGTAGGTGATATAAATATAAATATAAATTCCCAAACGGAAGACCATTCTTTTCTACATTTTGCAGACCAATATCTGACACAAGTTGCATGTCTAGGACTTTTACCTGCTCATACTTTGGTCACCAGAGATATAAGCAAAACCTGTATTGATCATGTAATGCTAAAAACAAAGCTGCCCTCTATAACGATCGTACCTGAAGCAACTGTTACAGACCATAAGCCTGTAATTTTCTATCTTAGAGTAAAACAGCAACGAAATTTTGCGATATCTACTACAAAGAAAGTTAATAAAGAAGGAATTCAAAAGGATATCAATAATATAAATTACAGGGAAATCTATGAGTGCAGGGATCCGGATATCGCAATGACCTTGTTTATAAATTCCGTGATGTCAGTTATTGAAAGTAACTCGTCTACCGTAATTTTATCGAGACGTAAAAAGATTTTGAAACCTTGGATCACGCCAGGTCTTTTGCGATGCATGCGTCACAGGGACAAATTACATAAAAAATCTATGGCAGATCCTGAAAACATGATTTTTAAAACCACATACGCAAGGTGCAGGAATTATTGCGGTAAACTTCTGAAAAAGGTAAAGAGCACGTTCGAAAAGCAGCAAATAACCTCAGCGGGTACAGATAATAAAAAAATATGGAAAGCCATTAAGGATATAACATATTCATCTAAGGACAAAAGTCAACCAATAGAGATTTTGACAGTCTCGACAGACCCTGAAGCCTCATTGGATGAAGTCTATAAATATTTTGTAGAAGTAGGTGAAAACCTCGCGAAACGCTTTTCCACTGAGTATAACTCTTACACAAGTGCAGAACAGCAGGAAAGAGTAGCTTCCTCATTTGCACTGTTATGCACGGATGAAGCAGAAGTAGAACGCCTTATTATGGCTTTGAAACGCGAATGCACAGTTGGTTGGGATAATATCTCAAATATCATACTTAAAGAACATAAAGAGTTACTTATTCCTCCATTAACATTCATTTTTAACATGTGCTTAGAGTGTGGTATCTTTCCCACGGTGCTCAAGCGTTCAAGTATCCGACCAATACATAAGGGAGGCAACAGGGACCGTATCAGTAATTATAGGCCCATATCAATTCTTCCCTCTTTATCAAAAATATTAGAAAAAATCATAAATAATAGGTTGGTTAAATATCTTGAAGGTAATGGGCTATTATCTGATAATCAATATGGTTTCAGATGCGGAAAATCCACTGATGAAGCAGTACAATGTCTTACAGACTATATTGCGACTAATCTCGATGATGGAAAGAAATGCATTGGAATTTTTCTTGATTTGGCGAAAGCTTTTGATACGGTCCCTGTCCATTCACTGTTAGATAAACTTGAGAAACTTGGAATCAGAGGCTTACAACATAAGCTATTGACCAGCTACTTAACAAATCGTTTCCAAAGTGTACAAGTGAGTAACGATATCAGCTCAGATCTACCTATTTCGTACGGAGTTCCCCAAGGTAGCATCTTAGGACCCACATTGTTTTTGGTATATATTAATGACGTCTTATGTCTGCCATCTTTTGATGGCCAAATTATATCCTATGCAGATGATACTGTATTACTCTTTTCTCATAGATCTCTTGATAAGGTTAATGAGCTAGCACAGAGTGGTCTAAATAGAGTTAAAAAATGGCTGCACATGAATTCTTTGACTCTCAACTCTGACAAGACAAAGTATATGTTTTTTTCTATACGCCAGATGCAAGTAGATAGTAAGTACAAAATTGTATCTCATGACTGCTGCTCAAATGGGGAATCTAGCCAAAACGGTTGCAAATGTTTGAGTCTGGAATGTGTAAAATGTATAAAGTATCTCGGTATACAAGTAGACTGCAATTTAGCTTTTAAAGAGCATATTAAACACCTAAACAATAGACTTCGTAAATTAATTTACATCTTCAAAAACTTGAGACACGTTGTCGAACCCCATATACTGAAACAAATATACTATGCGCTGTGCCAGTCTATACTTACTTATTGTATATCATCATGGGGAGGTGCAGCAAAAACCTTTTTAAAAACATTGGAAGTAACTCAAAGGGCTATACTAAAGATTTGCACTTTTAAGGATTACTATTACTCAACTGAATTACTATACCAGGATTGTGATGTACTGAATGTTAGACAACTTTTTATACTCAGTATTATAATTAAACAACACAAGAAGATAGTTTTTGACGAGGAACAGCTAGATAAACGCCGAATTAATACGAAGCATAGAGACAAGGTCTTTCGCACAAAATTTATTAATAAGTTTGTACCTTTTTTGGGTCCATTTTTGTTTAAAATACTCAATCAAAAAATTAGTATCTATACAATGTCTGCTTTTCAATGCAAGAAAGAAGTTACCAACTGGCTTAAGAATAAAAACTATGAGGAGACTGAGAATTTGCTTAAAATTGGGGAATGATAAAATACGTATAAAACAATAATATTAAAAATAAATATATACAGCTATACATACATAATAATACTACAAAACCTAAATTAACACACCCTCTCACACACACACACAAACACCACATTTATACACACAGAGAGGAGTAAACACTACACAATACTTCTTCATTTTTCATTTGATTTGTGTAAACTACTAAATTATTAATCTGTTTAACTAAATAAGTTTTTACTTACATTTATATCTAGATTTAACTAATCATAAAAATGGTCATCTAAACTACATAATCAGAAGCTAGAATTTTTATTTTTGTTTAAAACACTGGGAATTTGGGCGCTGTTTTGCTGAAATACAGGTCTTACGCCTAGCTCAGCGACAGATGCTACAATGTATTTTTTAGCAATTTAATCTAGCCTACATTAAATAGCACCATTGTAACTATTTGTACTTCTTTATGTGACAATAAATATTATTATTATTTATTATTATTATTAATTTAAAAACCATGTTAAAGCGACTTTGTCAAAAAAGGGATATTACAATGTTCAAGATTACTTAAATGACGGGAGTGAATGGGGTTAATCTGACTCAACATAGAACTTGCACTTAATAATTTTGTGATTATTTATAATAATTAATATTCTAATATTTGTATTACTTAAGAACAACCAATTTTTAAATGAGATCTAAAAAACAATCTATGGGAGTTTCTACGCCCACATCTCCCATAGTGGTCCAATGTAGAGAAGAGGTAAAAATTACGTTTGATAAGGATAAATATATCTACAGTAATAAAGACAATTGATTTTGAAAACATGTATGGTATAGACAGCGTGGCCCTAGAAAATATGTCTAATATGGATCGTGTTGGAGTATTGCTCCATTTACCTTGATTACACAAAGGACACATTTACTTTTGACGTGTTGACGAGATTCTGATTCAAAAAGGAAAGTGAGGCCCACAGACGAGCCTGTATAAGTGTTTATTTGTTTACTAACGTGTTCCCTTTCACGCCCACAGGAAGCGATGTCCCAAGGCAGCGTCAAATGGTGGGTCCTCGGCATGTACCTCCGCTCCGTCGGATACTTCCTCTCTATCGCCATCCTGCTCTCTCTCGTGCTCATGCAACTCTCACAGAACCTCACCTTCCTATGGCTAACCTACTGGGTCAGGAATCGAAATCAAAACACGACCGGTCTCGCCTTGATCGATGATACCCACGAGAATACGACGCTACTAGATCATGGGTTCAGTGCTGTGGATTCTGCTGTACACTCGATTGTAAATACTACTATGGAGATAATAAATAACTTGGGCGGACGCAGTGCGGAAGTGGTACCTTTAAAATTGAACAAAACTACTCCAGTGACGGATGCTAGAGAAATGGGCGATTTGGGAGCGACATCGCCTATAGATATGATGTATTTGGAGATGTATTTCGGTCTAGTGGGAGTGAACCTGGTTTTCACTGTGATGAGAGCATTTCTCTTCGCGTATGGAGGCGTTGAAGCTGCGACTAAGGTGCATAAGAGCCTGCTCAAAGTTGTTGTTACGGTACGTATTTACCTTTATTTGATTTGATTTGTTGTATTTTAATGGCTAGTATTTAATCGCACATCAAAAATACTGATTTGCACAGCAAAAAAGCTTCAACAAAAACAGTTTTATGTTTTAAATATTTTAGCTACATGTACACGTTTCATAAACCCTCTATACTGCGTCTAAAAACCACACGTTACGACCAGCATAATGATAAACTTCTTGGTAAATAGTAGTTTATGTGACTGCTACATAATGGAGAGCATTAATACTCGAGAGTATAATAATATCACTCGAGAGTTTTAATGCCTTATTATGCTCAGTTACATACACTAGTTTATCTACACACATATCATAAGCTCTCTTTGATGTGTTCAGGAACCGCATGTTTGACCGGCATTGTGGCTACTTGTTCTGTAGTACCAACTTCACGCAGGCGTTCGAAATTTGAATGTCAGTACCAACTTCACAGACAAACTAGGGGCGGCATGCAGGCGGGTGTCGGCGTTCGAAATTTGAATGTCATAATATGTAGAAACTTTACCCATTATGGTCATAATGTGTAATTTTTCAGGTAAGAAATGAGTTTATACCAAGTAGTTTAACATTATGCTGATCGTAACGTGCGGATTTTGTACGCAGTAAAGAGGGTTTATGATACGTGTGTAGATAAAATTAATTTGTTATCTGAATATTGATACATTATGACCATAATGTACCAAAATTTGTCAAATTATCACATTCAAATTTCGAACGCCGACGCCCGCCTGCGTGCCGCCCCTAGTTTGTGAAGTTGGTACTACTGAACAATCTAAACAAGTGCAGAGCAACGATCAATGCCACAATGCCGGTCGAACATGCGGTTCCTGAACACATCAAAGAGAGCTTATGATATGTGTGTAGATAAACTAGTGTATGTAACTGTACATACCTAATTAGGCATTAAAACTCTCGAGTTTTAATGCCCTCCATTATGTAGCAGTCACATAAACTACTATTACGTGTACTTAAGTTTATGTTTTTTGCAGCATTTTGCCCTGATATTTGCTGTGACAATCAGTATTTTTGACGTGCAGCTTCATATTTCCTTATTTAAATTAAAAGGCTTTTTATTTCGAGGCATTGAGGGGCCGCTAAGAGTATACTCGTACTCTTAACGGGTAAGTGATGGCAACTCCATACTGTCGAAGTCATTCAGAGAATAGCAGAACAGTGTTGGCTCGCGTTCGCAGTAAGTGGGCCTAAGTCAGAAGCACAAATTAGTACCAAATTTTAGCCAGTTATTCAATAGGTGCAAGTCGTTCAATTAAAGAAAGGGACTAGCAATGGCGGCGCTACAATTTGCACCTCGCTCTGATTTTCTACCGTTCTGCTGCCGCGTCTTTGTGCCAATGTATGCCTTGTAGGCCTTGCGCCTCCATTGCCAGACCCATTCTCTATATGCATGGCTTATACCCATTTTAAATAACTAACCTACTTACAAAGCATGCGAATACTTATCAATAAATATGTTCCAGGCAAAGGTAAAGTTCTTTGACACGACACCGACCGGTCGCATAGTGAATCGCTTCTCATCCGACACGTACACCGTGGACGACTCGCTGCCGTTCATATTGAACATACTACTTGCGCAGTCCTTCTCACTCGTTGGTAAGCAGTAAATTAAAAAATAACTTAATAACTCCTTTCAACTCCTCGGCATAACACTGCCGCTTACGAACACTCGTTTAGGTTAAGGGCAATCCGACTGTGGAACGCACTTCCCTGCGCTATTAGGGAAAGTCCCTCAATTTTCACTTTTAAGAAAAGATTGAAAGTGCATTTCCTTTCTCTTCCGTAAAAGGTACCATATCTATGTAGGTATAAGTATATATGATATATTTTAGTTTATGTATGTTCATGCTATATATTGTATTTTATGTACTTGAAGTGTATATTTATATTTTATATTTGGTATAGTTTATATATATTTTGAAAGTAATTTTCGTGCGTATGTATAGTGTTATTGCGAACTATGACTTTCCTGTATCATTAACTCTCCTGTCTTGCCTAGGTTTGCTGGAAGAAATCTCTTTTTAGAGATAAGCTCGCCTTTGCTTATTACATTTCTTTTAATTGTCTGTAACCTTATATTATCTATGCAATAAAGAATATCAATATGAAATAATAAAAATGGTTTAAAAGTAGTCGCTGAACATTAAAATGTGGTTTATATGTGGCATTTGGTTGGTTAAATCAGACACTTAACTAACACCCTAGACCGTTAATTAAATACCGATGTTTAACCAAGTCGTTTTCGATATACGACGAAAACGTTTAACAATCTGTCTTACCGAAAGCCGGCGTGTTGGTTAAATAATGTAAATCAAGATGGCGTCACGACAACAGCTCATTACGTTCAGAGTCAATCTTTTCACTACTGATTTGCACAGCTTATATCTGGACTGAACATTGCGGTAGCTTAGGTGAAGGGTAAAGGGGGTGAGCGAAGCGAAGTGAAACTTAAGTACACATAAAATATTCTTTATATGTACTTAAGTGTATTTATATTGTACAGTCAGCATCAGATATATAAGAGCGCGCTTGCGACTCAAATAGATCTACACGTCATAAACAAACAGAAATATTAACACAGCCAAAGTGTAAAAATTATGTCAACGTCCATGTTAACACTGAGGGTGTTGAGATAATTTTGACACTTTGGCTGTGTAGATATTTCTGGTTGCTTAGGATGTGTAGATCTATTTGAGTAGCTTGCGCGCTCATATATACACAGTCAGGTCATAAGTTCTGTCACACAATAAAAACTTTTGAATTTAGAACGCTGGCCACAAAAAAGTTTATTGAATTCGAATTTCGAATTTTTCATGAAAATAAAAATGTGTACTTTTTAGAATTTTCCTCATTTTTAAATATGGAGTGGACACTTAAAGAAGAGCGTGTCGCAGTTATTGCGTTGCATCGTTGCGGTTACGCGCCAATTCAGATTTTCGACTTACTGAAAAATTTGAATATAACCAAAAGATTCGTTTATCGTACCATAAAACGATACAATGAAGACTCTAGTGTAGATGACAGGTCAAGAAGTGGTCGCCCTCGCTCTGTTAGGACTCCAGCAGTGATAAAAGCTGTGAATGCGCGAATTCAAAGAAATCCCATACGTAAGCAGAAACTGTTGGCCCTTCAGATGGGGTTAAGCAGGACCACGGTGAAAAGGGTGTTAAATGAAGACTTAGGGCTTAGGGCATATCGAAGAAAAACAGGACATCGTTTGGACGCTCGTTTAATGGACCTGAGACTGAAATGATGCCGCGCTTTGTTGAAGCGGTACGCGGGAAAAAAGCATCGGGAAATTCTTTTTTCGGATGAAAAAATTTTCACCGTGGAAGAGAGCTACAACAAACAAAATGATGAGGTGTACGCACACAGTAGTGAAGAAGCGAGCAACCGTATTCCGCGTGTCCAACGAGGTAATTTTCCATCCTCGCTCATGGTTTGGTTGGGAGTCTCTTATTGGGGCTTAACTGAGGTACATTTTTGTGAGAAAGGCGTAAAAACGAATGCAGTTGTGTATCAAAATAAAGTCCTCAAGAACCTTGTGGAACCTTTTTCTCATACCATGTTTAATAACAGGCACTGGGTATTCCAACAAGATTCTGCGCCAGCTCATAGAGCGAAAAGCACACAAGACTGGCTGGCGGCGCGTGAAATCGACTTCATCCGGCACGAAGACTGGCCCTCCTCCAGTCCAGATTTGAGTCCGTTAGATTACAAGATATGGTAACACTTGGAGGAAAAGGCCTGCTCAAAGCCTCATCCTGATTTAGAGTCACTCAAGGCATCCTTGATTAAGACAGCCGCCGATATTGACATGGACCTCGTTCGTGCTGCGATAGACGACTGGCCGCGCAGAATAAAGGCCTGTATTCAAAATCGCGGGGGTCATTTTGAATAAACTTTATTACCATAAGAATCTATGTTTTATTAAGTTCATTTTGCTATATAAATGTTTACATAAATAATAAACATGTCTAAATTATTTCATATTGCACATGTGACAGAACTTATGACCTGACTATGTATCTGATGCTGACTGTATATGTCTTGTTGCATAGGAACGTTTAGAGACCTCGTTAAACGTTTCGTTCACTCACTTGTCTGACTTGGTTAAACGTCGGTCTTTAATTAACGGTCTAGGGTATTAGTTAAGTGTCTGATTTAACCAACTAACTGCGATATATATATGCGCAGCTATATATATATTTATTAACAACCCGCTATACTTCTTGCGTCTACCCTCAAACAATCCCTTAGTAATACTCCGTCCACCGACTTACTGCGTCCGTCGGACACAAGATTATTTTAATACCTCGCGCCACGAGTTATGAGCGGTGGCCTTGAATGCGCAGTAGTCACTTTTCAATACCTGTACATATGCGCAGTGATTCCCGCCAACGTCGTCCAGCGCTCTTAATTCGTGGCGCGATTTATACCTCTAATCACTATTATTCCATAGCTCCATAGCTATAAGTGTTGCGTACCTATAGTAAAAAAATTGTTGGGACGCAATTTCACCTCCAGAACGTCCCACGAGTACAATGTAGTTCACAGATTGTCCGCTAGAGGCGCTGCATCGCCGTATATTTTCGTGTATTTGGGCGATAATGTTGCGTCCACCCTAAAATGCAACGTTGCCACATCTCCATTAGAAGGAAACGCGACGTTGCCGCTCGGGCGGGTTGAGACTTTGAGACATGCCGCGTGCGTCGATCGTAATTGATCGTATTATTGTGCTCGTGAGCTTTACGGACGCTGCAGTGCCCCGTACGAACGGAATTGATAAAACTTACGGGGCATAATTATGACGGGTATTATCGTGCTATGCCAACATACTGAAGAACTGACACGATGAAATGAAACTTGAGAAGACGTCTGATGACTGAAGGCGTTTGGAGACTGCGATATAGGGGGTGGTTCTTTAATGATTAATAATTTAAACAAAAAGTAAAAGTATAGAAAAAATCGACTTCAATTAAAGCATATTTGCTACAAAACATACCCATAAATGTCTGAGTTCCCTTAGTTTCTCCACGATCCCTTCATCAGATCCTGACCGACGTTTATAAATTTTTGAGAAGCTCTCCTGGACTTACTTCACATCACTTCCATTTCACCATTATGCTTTATAACGAAGATACATTACTGATTAGGGTTTTCTAATACCCGACTTTTTTAGATACCCGTGTATCGGTTTTCTTTTTAAAAATACCCGGGTATTATTACTTATACATATACTGATTATTATTTTTAAATATACTAATTTTTGAAATATGCATGGAAAAAAAAACAAGTTTGATAATCAACATTTATTAAGGAAGAACATTTATTTGCAGGTAATATGCTAATTGAATATGGAAATTGATGATTAATCGAACTTACCTGTAAGTGAAGTTCTATCATAATTATGTGAAGGCTTTGTCCGAAGAGATTAGAGATATACTTGTAGTAGCACGTAGTGTCTGCCATTCATCCACTATAGTTAAAATACATAGGGTAAACCGAAAAAAACTTTTTATCGAGTGTGCCTTGTTGTGTTGTGCCCCACGCACCCAATCACCCAATGGATCATTTAGTTCAAAGCTCCAAGAGTACCAGGTGTAATATTCCACTACATGGGTTACATTGGGCGGGCGGGAGCTAATCTCTTCGGACAAAGCCTTCACATAATTATGATAGAACTTCACTTACAGGTAAGTTCGATTAATCATCAATTATGTTACAGGCTTTGTCCTTTGAGATTAGAGATATACTTGTAGATTTTGAAAGTCTAAGTGGAATATTACTAGACTATTGAAAAACCACAAACAACTGTTACGAATTTATCTAATGAAACATTTACATGTCCTATTACATTCTTCTATCAGTACTCAAGACAATGAAGGTGAATATCTTTAACCTATGATTAATTTAAATATTCATTCAAAAGTTTTATGTACTTCATAATATGCACCTAATTCAGCAGGGATAATGCAAATTGGTGATTATCATTATTTACAACATTTCTCTGGTAGAACCGAGCAAATACAGTAGATCTCCCGCTCCATCCAGCGGTACGTCTGATAGTGTCTATATTTACACCATTTTTATACGCACTCGATGTGGCACCATGCCTGGTAGAGTGCGCAGAAAAAATCGATGTGTCAATCCCGCTTTCACAAAGTGTCTCTTTTACCCATCTACTTAATGTTTGAGATGTCACTGCCTTGTAAGGTCTCTTTAAACTTATAAATAATGTATCAATATTTCCCCTCAGTTCCCTTGTTCTGTCAATGTATTGATTTAAAGTCAAAGCTGGACAGATTTCTGTTCGATCTCTAAAGTAGAGATACAAATTGGGTTGGGATGTACCTGGTCGTGAAGTTTTAATGAGGTCAGGTATATTGATATTTATATTATCTGAGTTGGTCTGAATATATGTTAGCTTAATCTTTGAAATTGTCTGCATTCTATGCGCTGTAACTAATGCTATAAGAGTAACTGTCTTTTTGGTCAGGCATACAAGATCTAACGAATCGTTAGGTTGTTTAAGAGAGAGATAATCGAGAACGATGGATGGGTCCCATGTATCACCATATTTAGGGGTAGGGGGCCGCATCTTATAGAATCCTTTGAATAATCTCTGCACTCTGTCATCACTCCCTACTTTAGAGCCCAAAATTAGTGATAAACCAGAACGAATAGAATTGAGAGTTCCATATTGAGCACCTGAAATAAAAACTTCTGTTAAGAAATAGATTACATTTGGGATCGAAGCCTCATAAAAATCAACTTGATTATGATCACAAAATTTTTTCCAGCGTCTAAAGCCAACTTCATATTGCTTTAAGGAATTATCCGCTAATGAAGCGCATATTATATCTAGGGATGCAGGTGGCACGCGTCTTCTCAAGAACGCCTCCCGGATAATCTGCCTGCCATAAGAGTGAGCGTGGGTTGGATCGCGCTGTTGATTGAAGAAAATAAGACCATATCAGTCGGATCTAAAATCAACGGATCTGAGCAAAGGAGGCTCTGGTAGAGTGGAAACCAAGGCTGAGTAGGCCACACAGGTGCAACAACAATAACCTCGGCACCATCTGTAATTATCTTTTTAAGTACCTTCAACATAGTTGCAAAAGGCGGAAATGCGTAAAAGTTACAATCTTTCCAGTCTATTGTGAACGCATTAATTGTACAAGCCCCCGGATCTCTTTGCCAAGATACGTAACGATAGCATTTATTATTTGTTCTTGATGCAAACAAGTAAATCTCAGGAGTACCTAACTTACTTGTTATCAGTGAAAAGGCCTCAGCACTCAGTTCCCACTCGATATCAGGGTGTTGTCTCCTAGATTCCGCATCTGCTATTTCATTGTCCTGTGAGCTGATATAAGAAGCAAACACAAATATCCTACGCTCTTCACAGAATTGCCACAAATTTCTGGATATTATGTTAAGGTGGGTAAATCTTACACCACCCATACGATTAACATATGAAATAGCAGTTGTGTTATCTATTCTTAATAGAATTTGACAATCATGAAGGTTCCTAGCGAAGACCTGAAGACCAAAGTAAGCAGCTTTTAACTCAAGGGAGTTAATGTGCTCCTTACTTTCCTCATTAGACCATCGACCACTGGCGGTCTCCCCGCCACAAGCCACCCACCACCCTGTTTTGCTCGCATCATAAAAAATTTCCACATAGTAATTGTCGTCCCTGATAGGGTTGACAGCTCGGTCAATCTTATTTAACCACCATTTAAAGTCACATTGTAAATGTGACGGCAAAGTCATGTGACCGCTGTAGTCATCAGATTTCAACAAGGCCAAATATTTAACCCGCTCAAATTGCTTGGTATAAAGCCAGCCGTATTGGATGGCAGGGCAAGCAGGTGTAAGGAGGCCTAAAAGTCGCGCAAAACTGCGAATGGTACAACGCTTGAGTTGTTTAAAATGTATTAATTCTGATTTGATTAACTTCCGTTTCTTGTCCGGTAGACTTATGTGGAAATTTTTAGAATCAATAATCAAACCAAGGTATTTACAGGTAGTTTGTGGAGTTGTACAACTCTTATCTTCATTAATGATAAACCCTAATGAATGTATTTAACGACTTTAAGTTTAAAATAAATCTCTTGTTGCCATTTTCTTTCTCAATCAGGAAATAGCTTGACAAGTATTGACCTTCTATTGATTGGCATTGAGATATGGCTCCTTTTAGTAAGAGGTCATTAATAGATTTTTCGTAATCGACAAGCTCCGATTTTGAATAAATTGATTGTCTTGGGGTATGTATTTGGGCAACCTGTTCTATGAACGGTATTTTGTAGCCCTGTACCCAAGATAGTATAACAGGATCACTTGTTATTAGACGCCACTGGTCATGGTAATATGAAAGTCTTCCACATACCGAATCTACTGGCGTCGCTGCGGAGCGCGATACTGTGAGCGCTGCTGCGGTGGCGGCGGCTGCGGCGCGGACCTCGGCGGCGGCGGGGGCGGCGCGCGCCGGCGAGGCGGCGGCGGCGGCGCAGTGTGCAGCGGGGGCGCGGGTGTCTTCCACCGGCCCACTGTCGTCCCCGCGTTGTACGGAAGTGGGGGCTTCAAGTTTAAAGGACCGAAAGGACGTGCACTTTTCGGCCTTGCGGCAGTAGTTGTGTTCTTTGCAGAAGCTTGAATCTTGATTTCAGCGCCAGACTTACTAATAGCTTTTGCCGATCTGAGTGTTTCAGCGAGTTTTTCCCCAAAAAGATATTTATCAATGTCCGTCTCGTAGAGGTGATCTTTTATCTCTTTCCTTATTCCCCCGCATATGAAACTGCGCCGGTTCATTGATTCAGTGTGTTGTATATCACACATTATTCGTCCAGTCTCAATTAGGAGTTTGACCACTGACGTATCCTTGTTATTCTGAGAGAATATCTTTGTTAGAGCCTCTCCTATACATGAGATGGCAGCACTGATATGTCCCTGTTTATTCTCGATGGCCTTATCTTTCCTGGTAAGAGTATCGGTTAGGGCTGCCTTTATTTCAGCATTCAACAGTGGCGCTTCAATCTTATGACAATTTTCAGGCACAAGGTGCTTTTCGAGAAGCTCTTTTCGTTCTTCTTTAGTCAATCCAGAAGTAGCGACAAATTCCCATCTCAACGCTAAGTCTTTCTGAATTTTTGGCGCATATGTTTTGTCTTTCGACGGAGTTTTTCCCAGCATCTCCAAAATTTCATCATCCAAAATGATAATATCTTCATCCGGGGCCTCCGCGTGTTCATTGTTATCGTTATTATTGGAGCCAATATTGGCGTAAGCGCTGGCGCCAATCAGTGTTGGCGCTGTGGCTAGTTGACGCATGAGGACCCTGTTGCGGCGTGTCAGCCATAGAAGTATCGTTGGGAACGCCTAAAAGCAAACTTTTGGCTATATTTATGTAATAACATTCGAGAAAGTCCCCATAGGCTACCCACAGTACTTTTGAAGTGAAGGTAACATCCCTACAAGATGTACACTACACTAGTTGATTAATTATTGTTAAGGCTTAAGGCTTAAAGTAAAATGTTATTAAGATAAGAAGAAATTCAATTCACAATAATGGATAACTAACATCATGCGTTCATAACAAATTTTCACAAAAATTAACCAAATTCATGGGTCACATAGATTATAATCACTTTTTATACAAAATTGATGAAATTTTTCTTTGGCTAAGCTTTCTGCAGTGTGTGTTTCAACTGAGGCAAAGGAATGTCGTCATCTGAGTCGTAGTCCGAGTCACTCTCAGAACTCGAACCATAGATCTGTACAAAGCGGCCGCCTACCTTCTCTTTTATACCTTTACCGACATTCGAAGATATTAAAGATTTTTGTAGGCGACCATTTTGGAGAAACATAATATGGGTCTGAAATTCCTGGAATGATGGGAGCACCGTTGAATATTTCTTGCAGTTTCGTAGCCTTGAATCTATCCTCAATTTCCCCGATTAGCATGTAAATGGCTTTCACGCTTGATTTGTCAGCCGCTGCAGCAAATCGAAGAGCATTGAAGACAGCAGCTTCTCTACGAAGAACCATGTTGCGCACAGACCGTTTCAAAGCGCCTCCGATACCGTCAACAGGACCTTTGCCATGAGAAATGGCAAAGGAGTTCCATATTACTTTCTTGTCATTTCTTTTCTCGAGTTTCCAACCCAGCTGCTACGTAACTATTTTTGAACTGAGAAGCTGGCCCATCGGACCAGATATGAGCCTCTTTTATGGATTCTGGAAGCTCCTGCAAAATTTTATCCATATAAACAATAACAGTATCTTTGTTGTGGTGGCGATCATCTGAGACTATCACAACAGCATGCTGTTGACCGCCAAACCACATAGACACTCTAAAAAGTGTAACCTGAGGTTGTGCCCAATGAAAACGTTGTATCTCATCTTGCGCAATGCAAGTATAATTCTCAGCAAAGTCTACTTGTAGCATGGCCACAGTTGGATCGAAATTCATTCCCGATATTGCTGTTCTGTCTGTTCGGTAGGATTCTGCTTGATTTATTTTCACATCGGAGTGTACGAAGAATAAAGGATGTCATTTTGCAATTCAGCTATGGAACCGCATTCTAATACTTTTGATAATTTTCCTTCGACATCTTTCCAAATATGCCAAGTCACTTCGGAACAGATTATCCTTAGTCATCAAACATTCAACAAATTTGCCATTGAAAAGTGATAAGCAATGACCGCACTCTCTTAGCCAACATTCTGGTTTTTGTGTCATGCAAATTATCGAAGCGACGAAAGTATTCTCATATCGAGGAAATGTTGGTATAACACCGTGCATTGCATTCAGCGCCATTGTGGCGCTTCAATCTTATGACAATTTTCAGGCACAAGGTGCTTTTCGAGAAGCTCTTTTCGTTCTTCTTTAGTCAATCCAGAAGTAGCGACAAATTCCCATCTCAACGCTAAGTCTTTCTGAATTTTTGGCGCATATGTTTTGTCTTTCGACGGAGTTTTTCCCAGCATCTCCAAAATTTCATCATCCAAAATGATAATATCTTCATCCGGGGCCTCCGCGTGTTCATTGTTATCGTTATTATTGGAGCCAATATTGGCGTAAGCGCTGGCGCCAATCAGTGTTGGCGCTGTGGCTAGTTGACGCATGAGGACCCTGTTGCGGCGTGTCAGCCATAGAAGTATCGTTGGGAACGCCTAAAAGCAAACTTTTGGCTATATTTATGTAATAACATTCGAGAAAGTCCCCATAGGCTACCCACAGTACTTTTGAAGTGAAGGTAACATCCCTACAAGATGTACACTACACTAGTTGATTAATTATTGTATGAAGAAAAATGTTTGACTGAAGTATGTTCTATTAAGCACGAGATAGTCCTTATAAACTATCCACAATACTATTTTTTGTGAAGGTAACATCCCCACAAGATGTACACATCACGCGAACATTTTCATAATTTATGAAGGTAGCATCCCCACAAGATGCACACATCAAGACATTATGATTTTTAATCATGTTGAAGTATTTACATGGCTATATTTATGTAATAACATTCGAGAAAGTCTCCATAGGCTACCCACAGTACTTTTGAAGTGAAGGTAACATCCCTACAAGATGTACACTACACTAAAAGTTGATTAATTATTGTATGAAGAAAAATGTTTGACTGAAGTATGTTCTATTAAGCACGAGATAGTCCTTATAAACTATCCACAATACTATTTTTTGTGAAGGTAACATCCCCACAAGATGTACACATCACGCGAACATTTTCATAATTTATGAAGGTAGCATCCCCACAAGATGCACACATCAAGACATTATGATTTTTAATCTTGTTGAAGTATTTACTGTAACGATTTGACGTCTCAGGCTCGTCGTCCATGTCGATGTACTTAACAGGGGGCTCCAGGTCGTCTACGTCCGGGCGGGTCGGCGGCGGCGGCGGCGGCGGCGACGGCGCCCGTGAGGCGTGACCGTGACCTTCACTATCCGACGACGATTGCCTAGTACGGGAACGGCGCGAACGTTTCTTACGTTTTTCCAACTTCTTTTCTAATTTTTGCACTTTTTTACGAAGATAATCACTATCTTCATCACTGTGACTGCGTATAGGCATGTTTTTTGTATGATTGATGAACTATTCCAAAACACAAATTTAGCACACGAAATATGTGGTGAACGGCGGAGCACTAGAACGCGAATGGTCCATTGGGTGATTGGGTGCGTGGGGCTAGCAACAAGGCACACTCGATAAAAAGTTTTTTTCGGTTTACCCTATGTATTTTAACTATAGTGGATGAATGGCAGACACTACGTGCTACTACAAGTATATCTCTAATCTCAAAGGACAAAGCCTGTAACATAATTAATGCTATTGCTTACTTAAATACGATAATTAATAAGTAGATCACACCACACACAAACCCCAGTGGTTTAAGTGGAGTTCCCATAATGCTTAAATATGTAAATTTTTGTGTAAATAAATAAATAAAAAAATAAAACAACAGTCAAATAAGGTGTGTAAGGAATAAAATACTTATGGAAAACAGGCGTGGCAAAATGAAAATAAGAAGTTACTTACACCCGTAGAAAGTACCTAATTGGTGTTTTGTGGAAGACTATTTTTTCTGTCCTTATGGGAATCCGTCCTTTTAGGAATCTGTGCTTTTAGGAATAAATGGTATATTCTCACGTACAGGTGCGTTAGCAGTAACAGTGTACAGTATACCTCTTCTGCTCGCGGTTCTGATACCAATGGCCGCGGTCTACCACCGACTGCAGCGCCGGTACAGAGTGACCTCGCGGCAACTGAAGAGACTGCAGAGCGTTACCTTAGCGCCTGTCTACACGCACTTCGGCGACACATTGCAAGGCAAGTCGGCGATCGTTTGATAGTACCACAAGTCTTCGGCACATCGCAGGGGGGGCAGGGGACAGGGGACAGGGGACAGGGGCGGTGGTCAATGTTGTCAAATGTATGCCCTAATGGCAGCCAAACAGAAGTTGAAGTGACATGAGTTCCTTGTATTTGACACCCACCCCGCGACCGGTGTGCCGAAGCCTTTATAGCAAAGTGTAGGAGGCAAAGATTCATGACCACCACTTACTTCGATATCGGCATACATTTCTCGTTTCCTCAACATTTTAGAGGACTAAGAAGATAACTTGATATTTCGGATATTAAAATTATTGTAATGGAGTCATCGGCCAATGCCAGAATCTACCTATCTTCTATTTTCTATATATTATAAATAAATTAATCTCAAAATCCAAAACATATTTGAAAGAACTTTTTTAAAACTACTAGTTGAACTCTCGGGTAGTAACTTATGGATAGTAAATTTTGAAAAAGTGGCCAAGTGCTAGTCGGACTCGCCCATGAAGGGTTCCGTTGTAGCATGTAATTATGTGACGGGATTTTTGTGTTGTAACTTTGTTTTTCATAGTGTTTGTATGAATGACAAAGTTATCTTTGGGGATTTTAATAAATGTTTTATATCTTAAAAACTGCGTATTTTATTTTGTTCAAACCAATTTTCGTTGAAAGTGTGTATTGAGATACACAACATATGTTTCTTGTAGATTTTTCACTCTTACTTTAAAAGTTAGAGGGGGGAAGACGCACATTTTTCCACTTTGAACGGGTCTCTTTAACTATTTACTTTGAGGAAAAATGGTTTCAGCAACCTCAACATCATTTTTAAAGAGTGACCCTGCCTACGAAGCCAAGGGTCCCGGGTTCGAGTCCCGTTGGGGGCAAATATTTGTTTGATGAGAACGGATGTTTGTACCCTAGTCGTGTTTGTTTATCTATTTGATGTATGAGTATCGTTGTCTAGTACCCAAGATACAGGGAATCCTAGTTTGGGGTTAGATCAATGTGTGTAAATAGTGTCTTTATTATTACACCCCACCCCACCCCTTTAATTATTTTAATATTTAAATTTTTGTATACATATCGTAAAGCGGTTTACAGAATACATCTACGTAACAAGTTTTAACTGTGTAGTCTTAATAGTTTCTGCATAAAGTTGTTGTAACATATGGACGGACGGACGGTTTATGCTTTTGGCGATAGATGGCGCTGGTACCTTTTGACTGATCGACGTCTGTCGGGTCAGCTACAGTCTTCACAAAAAAAAGGCCCGGTGACAGCTTCCGTGTCACCGACGTAATAAGGTTGAATTCAGCTTGGCCCAACTGGCCTTTTATTTTGTGAAGACTGTAGTGCTGAATATTTTCAAAGTATAAATTTCACACCCCTCCACCAACCGCATTGAACCAGCGTGGTAGCCGTAGCGTAAAGGCACATACCCCTCGGAGGGGACATTATGGGCTCTATAACTAACATATTACTAGCCATTTGCCCTCGGCCTAGCTCGCGCATAGTCGTGTAAAATGGCCAGTTCATACACACTATACTTAGAGCGTGCTGATTCCATACGGATCAGAAATCAGAATTAGTGAACCTTCGTAATCCAGAGATGGCGCTGGGAGTATCAATTGTAATTTAAATGCCATGGTTTCAGCCAGCAAACTTATAGAATGCGCCAGGCGTAAATCTTAGAATGTGAAAATAAAAATGTTAGAGAATTGCAAATTGTTTGGTTTTAGTAAATCTTTTTAATCCTCATATCCATTTAATGTAAGTAAAAGTGTCAAAGAAATGGAGATATTAAACTGCAAATCAATAACACTGTTTTGCACAGCAAATATACTGATTTTCATAGCAAATATCAGGGCAAAATACTGCGGTAGCTTAGGTGAGCGAAGCGAAGCCCCCTTTGTTCTTCGTATTAGGTTGAACAATGAACATGGAAGAACAACAAAATTACTTAAAATATAAAAAGTGTTTTTGATGATCCTTTTTTTGCTGTGAAAATCAGTATTTTAATGTGCGATTAAATACTACCCTCAAAGAAACATTGGTTGTTGTTCTCTTGAAATTTAATCTCCTAGCGCCACCTCGTGGTATTTGCAATATTGGAATAGTGCTGCTCCAAGTGATATAAGCCTTGAACTAAAGATCCTTTCGTAGCATCTCTGATTGCACCCCAGTGACATATTTTGTTCCATGTGGTCTGTATGTATTGGTGTAATATTATTAAATCTATGCTATAATCCATACATCTTGACATGGCCAATTTCAATAATAACAATAACGGATCAACAAAATGCGACATTTCCTGGTGCTGGAAAATACTGAATTAATTGAATGATGATTGAATGAAATTAATTCAGAATGTTTTATATGATTAATGAGATTTAGATTGATTTAATTTCACATGGATTATTATAATGTACCAATTGTTTAATTTAAATAAACTCTTTTTATTTCAAACAAAGAAATTTCGACCAGTAATATGGCCATATTGGTTTGTGCCTGAATTTTAATAAGCAAGGTATCGTTAGGAAATAATAAAGAAAAAACACACACACACACACACAAAATCCATTATCTGATGGAAAAATATTTTGTAATTTAGTTAAAAAAATGTTCTTGCGTATTTCATTCATCCGGCTTTTCATTCACTTCGTTGCCCACCTCATTTTGCTAAAAGTAGAATTTTAGGAAAATATGTGAATTCTACGCAGAATTTAGACCAATTTATATGCACGGTGACATTTAATTAGCTGACCATATTGTGGGGAATGATAGTACCCATTATAATAATAATATAATAATAATACCTTGGACACCTTTTACACACATTGATCTAGCCCCAAACTAGGATTCCCTGTATCTTGGGTACTAGACAACGATATATATACTTATATAGAGAAATATTATACTTAGATAGATAAACAACCATGACTAGGGTACAAACATCCGTTCTCATCAAACAAACATTTGCCCCCACCGGGACTCGAACCCGGGACCCTTGGTTTCGTAGGCAGCGTCACTACCGACTCGGCCATTCGGGTCGTCATTATTATGAGCAACATTCCCCAAGAAACATATGGTCGTAAACGAAATAAATTAATGGGTCTCCCATAGTAACTTGTAATCAGCTGATCGGGTCAATGTACTGAAGGACGAAAAATATTTGTCATTTGTGACCATATGCTTCTTTGGGAAAGTTGTTCATCTAATCAGCTAATTAAATTAAATTAAATTTCACCTTGTATATATACAAGGTGAAATTGAATCCAGTGAAATCCAGTGTATTTGTGTTTAAAATAGTATCTACAACTAAATTTGGTAGCCTACATCGAGTGATCCTATTGAAATATATAGTGGTTCCGCCCCCCCCTCATCGACACTCTGACGGACATTTAATTACCTTTTTGGCCACGTTAATTTGGATGTATTACACCTACCTTCTTTTCAGCTTAGGTTTTGATGTTCATTAAGTGAAGTATTTATTTATGGCAACAAATATAATGATCACCAAAATATTTTTTCCTACCCAAAATGGATAAATCAACACCAAAAATTGCAAAAATTATCAGGGCAAAATACTGCGGTAGCTTAGGTGAAGGGTAAAGGGGGTGAGCGAAGCGAAGTCCCCTTTATCCTTCGTGTTAGGTTGAACATGTAAGAACAACAAAAAATACTTAAAACATAAACTTAAGTACACAACACATAAAAAGAAGTTTGGTGATCATTTATCCAAACACAATTTGGAGGACATTTATCCCTTCTGGCAGTCATTTAGAATTTATTGGTAGTAAAATGGGTGCGTTTTTAGTAATCGTTTAAACATAAGCCTTTATTTTTATTTAATATAAACTGAAACCCTCCAATCCCACCTTAGGGGAGGAATTTCGCCAAATACTTTCTTGGTGGTACCCTAACCTACATAAGGAACCACTGTACCAAGTTTCATGACTAGATTCAACGGTTTAGGCTGAGCATTGTTTGTCAGTTATGTTGCTATTCGTATGTTGCATACAACCTCACTAAGCAGTCTCCCCTGACGTCAGGCCTGACGTCGATCCGCGCGCTCGGCAGCTCGGCACGCTGGCTGGACGCGGGCGCCGACACAGTGGAGCGCTACCAGCGTGCTACAGTCAGCAGCGCTGCTGCCGCCGCCTGGCTGGCGCTGCGGCTGCAGTCTGCCGCCGTCAGCGTCGTGTTCATGGCGGCGTTCTTCGCGGTCGTGCAGAGGGGCACGCATGGCTTGGACGCGGGTTGGTTTCATTTTAACGCATTTGACAGCTGAAAATGTAAAGTGTCAACATTTGTGACACCTCTAAATAATAATGACACTCATCGAAAATCTTGACAACATATGATTACATACATAGCGCCACGACTTTTCTTACATGGTGTTTCAATTGCGCCCACGTTTAGCAAATAAATGAGTACAATCTCTATTAATGATTCCCTACATATTTCGTTGAAATTTCATTACACTCAAAATGCATTAAGGTCAATAAATCCAGTATATGAAAAGGCAATACATGTCATTTATACATTAATACAATTTCAATACTTCAGATTAACGAAACTCTTTGTTTACTTAATAATTCTATGATTAAAAGATGCAATACCTTTTATAATGATATCACCTCTGCGAAAAGTTATTATTAAATACAGCACATTTTTAAACATTTAAAGAGTCATTCCATGGTCACTTACATTACATTTGACTATAGCAACAAATATTGGAAAATTATTAGTTGAAAATGTAATTAATAAAGTTAACATAATTTAATAAAATTAAATAGGATGGAATGAGGCTTTTTTGATACATAAATGCTCTGTTATGTAGGACATACACATATATTTAATAAAAAATAAACTACGCCGTCTCTTACATACATTACCCAAAAAGGAAGCGCTCATTGCCTGTTTTATTTAAGTAAGAACGTTCGGCTCTTAAGGCTTAAAGTAAAATGTTATTAAGATAAGAAGAAATTCAATTCACAATAATGGATAACTAACATCATGCGTTCATAACAAATTTTCACAAAAATTAACCAAATTCATGGGTCACATAGATTATAATCACTTTTTATACAAAATTGATGAAATTTTTCTTTGGCTAAGCTTTCTGCAGTGTGTGTTTCAACTGAGCCAAAGGAATGTCGTCATCTGAGTCGTAGTCCGAGTCACTCTCAGAACTCGAACCATAGATCTGTACAAAGCGGCCGCCTACCTTCTCTTTTATACCTTTACCGACATTCGAAGATATTAAAGATTTTTGTAGGCGACCATTTTGGAGAAACATAATATGGGCCTGAAATTCCTGGAATGATGGGAGCACCGTTGAATATTTCTTGCAGTTTCGTAGCCTTGAATCTATCCTCAATTTCCCCGATTAGCATGTAAATGGCTTTCACGCTTGATTTGTCAGCCGCTGCAGCAAATCGAAGAGCATTGAAGACAGCAGCTTCTCTACGAAGAACCATGTTGCGCACAGACCGTTTCAAAGCGCCTCCGATACCGTCAACAGGACCTTTGCCATGAGAAATGGCAAAGGAGTTCCATATTACTTTCTTGTCATTTCTTTTGTCGAGTTTCCAACCCAGCTGCTACGTAACTATTTTTGAACTGAGAAGCTGGCCCATCGGACCAGATATGAGCCTCTTTTATGGATTCTGGAAGCTCCTGCAAAATTTTATCCATATAAACAATAACAGTATCTTTGTTGTGGTGGCGATCATCTGAGACTATCACAACAGCATGCTGTTGACCGCCAAACCACATAGACACTCTAAAAAGTGTAACCTGAGGTTGTGCCCAATGAAAACGTTGTATCTCATCTTGCGCAATGCAAGTATAATTCTCAGCAAAGTCTACTTGTAGCATGGCCACAGTTGGATCGAAATTCATTCCCGATATTGCTGTTCTGTCTGTTCGGTAGGATTCTGCTTGATTTATTTTCACATCGGAGTGTACGAAGAATAAAGGATGTCATTTTGCAATTCAGCTATGGAACCGCATTCTAATACTTTTGATAATTTTCCTTCGACATCTTTCCAAATATGCCAAGTCACTTCGGAACAGATTATCCTTAGTCATCAAACATTCAACAAATTTGCCATTGAAAAGTGATAAGCAATGACCGCACTCTCTTAGCCAACATTCTGGTTTTTGTGTCATGCAAATTATCGAAGCGACGAAAGTATTCTCATATCGAGGAAATGTTGGTATAACACCGTGCATTGCATTCAGCGCCATTGCGTAATTTTCGTGTATCGTATCGACAGAGACACACGTTATATGGAAGTTTGTTGCTGAGAAGCACGTTTTGAGGACGAAGTCTGAAAACTTACTCTTTCCTATGACCTCGCCCTTCTCTTGAACAAATAGAGCGTGAGTTTCTTTCAATGATGAGTATAGGCAGGGGGGTCTCACTTTAAAGATTAGGTACGTTTGACCGGCCAACCCGACGGGCGGGAATTCAGTTATGTTGCCGCTCGCTTGGCTCGCAGTCATAGGCAACTTTTCTGTGATTTTTGCAACAACAATGAATTAAGTACCTAACATTTTCGGGTTTCTAAGTTCACAAATAAAATTCGATTCCTTTTTAATTGAATACCTTTTTGTTTAACTAAAAGTAAACACTTTAGACCCAGTATAAAATAAATGACAATTACATAAGAACTACCTAGCCTTAAAATTTACCAATAGCCTGAATAAGTACTAATAACACCTGTCTTAGACAGAGTGGACTAAAATTCACAAACACAATCGCACGTAGGTAACCTACCGTGATCAAGCGAGACAGGAGTTTACAGGACGAACTTGTGATGTCAGAGTAAAAGAAGCTCTCAGGCGTAGTGATGCGGCACAATCTAGCCTGCACGGGCGGGGCAACCGATTCTGTAGGTGCTTAGCGATTGTTGTAGGTAGCGCAGGTGCGAGCTAGATTGCGCTTTATTGTCGCGCAGCGAGAGTAGCTATTTATTTAGGTGTATTTGAGTAATCTTTCTGTGCGTAGTACTATTAAGTATTCTGTGGTATAGATGACGAATCTGCAATTTTTCTTTGTCCCCAGTACGGGTTCCGACTGTTGTAAAGTATATGATTCCTGGCGCTTCACGGCTTATATCGTCTCTTACACAACATTCTTACACTGCTAACAAGACACCTTTGGTAGGTAGTCCAGATTTGTGCAACTTTGATGAAGTGGACCCTGTGTCGTCAGGTTTAGTGTCTACGTTGGCATCATTTAAGAGTTTTGCCAGTACGGTACTTCCTTTTTGAGAGAGCACTGCGGTAAAGATGCATGCTTCAGCGGTTGCTTTGCCCAAAGTACTGGCACAGCTTTATTGTGAACTTGAAATATCTGTCAGAAGTTTCGGTGGATTTCTAAAAAAATAGCTGTATGTAAAGGTTGTTATACATTTTCTACATAATATCGGTACCAGTTTTGAAATAAATGCCACATATTTACAGTCACTTACATTAGGTTGCCGGTAATGTTAGTTACCGGTCACATTGCAGTTTTATAACACTAATAATTGCATTCCAATTATCCAATATTCAGACAAATAAATTGAAGAAATCGGTATGTGTAGATTTCATTTAATGGAATATCGAAGCAATTACGAATAACTCCTTCAGTTTATTATTTATAAAGAAAATAAGCAGTTGTAGTAACTTACATTACAAGAAAATTATACGTTATAACAGATAAACACAATAAATACTTTTAATTGCTTTTAATGGTCACTGTTTCAGCACCAGGAACAGTGAACGATTCGTTCACTGACCAGGAACCTTAAATCCAGCCCTATAAGGGTGACACTGTTAACAGACTTTATAAACGACTGTGCACAAAATTATAGTTATTTTTTAACAAACAACACACAACTGCAAACCAACATAGCCTGGAAGGTGAGATGTCATTTTCAGCAAATGCCAGAATTAATGCGGGTACACGAAAAAAATATCCAAAGACTAGAGATTTGATTCTTTAGGCAATAGGTAAACATGTAATTACCACAATTCCTCCATTTCATGAAATGACTCTAAAGCTTCAAATATCATTAACTGTGGCCCCACACTAAGCAGAGCCTGAATCGTGGGTACGAAAATATGGTTAACAGATGGGAGGTTAGCTTGGTACAAAGCAGTTTTATATTTAAGTATAAAGTACTACTTACATATTTTGTAGGATTTACTGACACATACATAATAATACTGCAGCACACCTAAACCAACTCAGAGGCATCATAAGTGAGTGGCATCATGTCATTTTTGACATTAACTTTTAACTTCGAAAGTGCCGGCATTCCTAAAATCACAAAAGCTATACCTTACTGTACGTGTAATAGGTGGATAAAACTGGGAATCTTTGCGTAAAAGTAGTTATGACAGCGTCAAAAGGGATCTTGTAGGTACATTTAATTTAAGTTTGTTATAGACAAGAGAATTACACATATTTTTGTGCAATAGAATAACCTTTGAACAAATGGCCGTCGGACGTTGACTATTTCAGTTTAAGTATGTATTAAATCGGTGGGATATTTATTTGGTTTCCTAAACATAACCTTTAATACCGAACGTTGAGTTCGCTCCGCGTCGAGTAAGACTGTTTTTCTACATCCACCCCATACCGAGATATAGTAGGTAATAATTTAATCGCAAATCGCGGTAAGAGTACGTAGTCGGCGCTGATTCTCAATTACTTCACGATGTAAATGATTTTACGAACCCTGCTTGCTTTCAACAATGCTTTCATATATTCTCCAAAATCGTCTAAATTTTTATCTAGTGTTATAGCTAGATATTTTATAGTTGTAGTATTGCCTATATCGGGACCTATAATAATGGATGCAGCGTCGTCATAGCAACATACTTGCTTAACGTGCTGGCAAGCCTCTTAGGGTTCCATTTTGCTAGAAGATATTCAACCTAAGGCCGAAAGTTGAAATTCCGTCGACGATACGTTTTGTTTAGCAGTTTTGTTAGCTGTCAAAATTATTAACACCTGTCATTATTTTTGACATTTATCAATAAGTGTTTACTCTGTTCCAGGTCTGGTGGGTCTAGCGATCTCGTACGCACTGTCGCTCACGTCGATGCTCAGTGGAGTGATGAACGCGGTCACTGAGACCGAACGAGAGATGATCGCCGTCGAGCGAATCGGGCAATATATTCGAGAGGTTTGTTATAGGTTACAGACATGTAAATGCCAACTTGCTGTGCACTTTTTTTGAGCTGGCAGAACTTTTTTTTTGTGAATAATTAGTTCTTATGTGAGTCTATTTCCTATGTCCCCCTTATTCAGTAATGAATCCACAGCAAATCCAACGCAGTTATTGTGAAATGGATGTGTCATCATCGACAGCTTGATTCCGCCCATTGCTGGGTATAAGCATCCTCCTTTTTATCCGCTCCAGTGCCCATCGAATCCAGGTTTTCCCTGCGATACCGGTGATGTTATCGACCCATCTGGCTACTGGCCGACCCACGCTCCCTTCTTTTGGCCACCACTTGGTCAGGAGCCTACTCCATTTGAGTCTAGCTGTACGGTTTCCGACATCTTGCTCTTAAGTCTGCTTAGTCGACGTACTTCTTCGGTGCGGTGCGGGATCGATCTAAGAGTGTGATGCCTAGCAAATAACGCTCCATGGCTCTTTGGGATACTCTCATTTGTTGAACATCTCCTTAGTGAGCGTCAATGTTTTGGCACCATTCGTCATGGTGTAGGCACATTTAAACTCATAAACGTTAAACAATTACATACAGGAACATACATTGCTTCTGGCCCCACACTAGTATACTCTGTGTCGTAGGAACCAGAAACAGCGACGTCAAACACATATTAACATCCAAGACCTTGATCGAATATTTTGGTATTCAAGACAAACAAATGGACGATATAATAATACCTTGGACACTATTTTTACACACATTGATCTAGCCCCAAACTAGGATTCCCTGTATCTTGGGTACTAGACAACGATACACATACTTATATAGATTAATATTATACTTAGATAGATAAACAACCATGACTAGGGTTCAAACATCCTTACTCATCAAACAAATATTTGCCCCCACCGGGACTCGAACCCGGGACCCTTGCCTTCGTAGGCAGGGTCACTGCCGACTCGGCCATTCTGGTCGTCAACGTTTAGGTAAAACTGTCACATTTCCGCAGTTTTCGGTCGATTTGTTTTACTGGATAAGCGAGCTGTTGTGCTGCCGGGTGTACCTACCGGCGCGTTACATGTCACGTCACATATGACAGACTCATTAGAAAGGTTCAGATAGCACGTTGAAAGCTCGCGTCAGTTTCAAACGGACCGTACGATTGGCCTTTCACTGGCACCTATGCCCGCCCGTGATCCCGCTTGGTGGCGCTGGCGTAGTCGGCGGCAAAGAGTTTCATTCATCTGAGGTTAGGTTCAAAACACGTCACGAGGTCTTTCAAATACACTTGAAATACACTTGCAAAATAACCCTCAAATGAGGTTAGGATACCATATATTATTATAAGATGTAAATAGAATTTGACGACATTGACAGATAGACAGCCTCCAACAACTACACCAGCGCCATCTGCGATGATCTTTTCAGATTAAGTGCCATTTACGACACAAGTCGTCATATGAATCGGTACTGAATTTCAAAATGGTATTAATCTTTTGACAGATTGAATGTGAGAAGTCTGGCGGGGACGCCCCGCCATACGGTTGGCCGTCGCAAGGCGTGGTTACCTTCGAAGACGTCCATCTGACATACAGGTAAGCCAGGAAACATACCGTATTTATTTTCATTCACTCTACTCCAAGTCTTTCTTTCAGAAGATATAGTGAGCCACATGTCATATTTGTATCACTTTCTGGCGCCTTTTTGGGCTGCGCATATTTTAATTACAGAAATCTATTAGCAATGGCAATATTAAATAACTGGCTTACAGTGGGCCCAACTCTGCTTCTGTCCTTAACCCTTCGGCCTTCTATAGAACCGGAGTTTCGGAAAAAAAAAAATAAAAAAAAATCGAATATAATTTACTTTCGTGTAACTGGTTCCAATCGAGGCCTTTTTTATGCCTTTAATTTACTTGTATGGAAATGGTTCCGATCAAGTTATTATCGTTTTCTGACAGCTGTGATTGGAACTGAAGTAGAGGCAAAGACAGGTCTAAAATAGACTGGTCCTTTTATTTATTTATTTGCATGGCATCAGCCGGCACTGCGTCAACCCGCTTTACTATGCCCGGTACTTTAGCTTCGCACGACGTCAACTTTTCTGACCACTCTATACTAGACTTCGCGTGGCGTCAACTAATTCAGTTTAGTTCGGATTATTCCTGATTATACCTCAGTGGCTGCCTCGATGCCCCTCGGTGATATTACTGGAAATAGTGATATTATGGGCAAATTCCTAAATAAAAAAATTCCTTTACTGCTTTAGGAGGTATATCAAGGTGCGTGTAGAAAGTGCACTATAAATTTTTGGACAGAATTTGAAACTTTGGACAGGATTTGAAATTGCCATCATACAATAAATGACTAAAGCTTTTAACCATGGATCGGACATCTACACAACAGAATATAATAGTTATTTTTCCATCACTTTCACCATTGTAGTCAGCTAGCAAGAAATCCTATATCTTTTTGGAACTTTTACGTCACTAGATGATAAAAAACGCATCTTAGGCACACCTAATACTTTATTTGGTTATTATTAAGACCTAATATAGTAGTTTATGTGACTGCTACATAATGCCTAATTATGTACAGTTACATACACTAGTTTATCTACAAACATGTCATAAGCTCTCTTTGATGTGTTCAGGAACCCCATGTTCGTCCTGCATTGTGGCATTGATCATTGCACTGCAGTTGTTTAGCTTGTTCAGTAGTACTAACTTCACAGACAAACTAGGGGCGGCACGCAGGCGGGCGTCAGCGTTCGAAATTTGAATGTCATAATATGAAAAATTTCGGTACATTATGTAATTTATATATTCCTTTCCTGTAGCAAAAATTATTGGTTGGTGTATATGTGTGTGGCGAAAATCAAAGCGTTTGGGGCATACGAAAAGTAAGGCAGAAACAAGAGTCGTGCAACTTTCTGCAGCACTGACACTTATTCCAGACCAAATATTGACCGAGGGTTGGACTTACATTAAGGAAGAGTGTGGCAATGAGATCAAAATGCCAAAATTTATAAACTACATACAGCGTTTTTGGTTAAATAAGCCTTACTTTCACAACATCATAAGTGTATTTGGTGAATGTTATCCAACGAACAATGTTTCAGATGGATGGCTTTCAAAGTTGAACCGGTTATTGAACAAAAATACAGACACGGTAATACGATTGTTTAATTTGTAGTAAACCCCTACTTGCAACGCCAATAAAGATTTTTTGAAAATGATTAGTATTAGTTTGTATTTGGGTCCAAATGGGATAATGTACTGTTTCAAATTTGTTCATCGATTACAGTTAGACTTTTGATACACTACAACATGATCAACTTATACAAAAATTAGACAATACTGGACACCGAAACCCACTACTAAATTGGTGCAGAGACCTATTACGAAAGCGTAGTTATAAGATCAGAGTAGGTAAATCTCACAGCGATCAGTGCTGGGCCCACTACATTACCTTATATACATCAATGTCGTCAAGCACTGCTCCTAGTACCAATTCGCTGACGACATTTGCCTCATAGCCTCCCACACCAACGTGACGAGGGCAGCTCAAATGCTCCAAACTGACTTTACGGCCCTGGGCAAATTCGGCCAGCCAAACGTATCTAAACCGCTGAGTGAGACCCCCCTGGTATTACCATTGACGATAGGTTCAATTGGGGCCCTCATGTCGAAAAAGTATGTAACAAACTTCGTGCACTACTTTCCAAGCTAAACATAGTTAAAACCTGGATACCATACAACGTATTACGTTATATATATATATATATAGTTAGATTCTGATACTCCGCTAGTGGTGATTTAGCTGCCAGAGGCTAGTTATCAGGGGCCCTATTCCGGTATGGAAAACCCATATCGATTGCTCCCGAGTACGGTATACGGAGAGATACGATATACGGTATTTCGCGCCATTGGGAGCAATCGCTATGCGTTTTCCATAACAGAATAGGGCACCAGACCATTGCATCCTTGGATTGACTCGAGGGATTTCAAATTGAAATTGAACCGTAACAATCAAAAGACATTCTATCGTGATTCGTCCCCGTGGCTTCTGGGCATATACTTCAGTTACTTTTATGAGCACCACACACTTAAGATCGTTTTCAAATGAAAGGCCTTATTGTTGGTCCTTCATCGTAGGAGCGATGTGGATGTTCCCCAGAAATTCTTAGACTTATCATTCTCAGCAATAGCATTATTGGAAAGCTATCATTGTTGCGAGAAAGTATTCGAGTATTTGTTATTCTGCCAGCAGCTTCGCTCACGTTTTAGTTATCCCGTAACCGAGAAAAACGGTTTTCACTTTTTCACTCTACTAATGAGTTTTATAAAGTTTGTGACGCTTAACAAATTAATCAGTTGGGCTAATAGCAGCGACAAAATCGGGGATTATTTTTGAAAGTGTCTAATTGTTGATGGACGCGTTACATCGACGTCGACTCGATGGCTTACCGAGGGGGTTATTCACCTAATCGATGATGATATCGCTGCATTCGATTATGTAGTAGCCGCCCTTGCTTTTATGCTGAAAAGTGTTGACAAGAGCCCTTATTTGTTCGCCAACATAAACCCATATTCAAACATAGCCAGTTGTAGTCAGGACTACTGTACATTTTTCAACAAACGACACGGTTGAGATTTGTGTTACCAAATACCAATAGTATTTTGACTTTTGGCCTATCGCTGAAGCAAATATATAAGTGAAAAACCACTAAACTACTAAGTAATTAAATTGTGGCTTTACTTCTTGCTACCGCTCTCGCAATAACGGCACTCGCGTCCGCATGTTGCGGTTATTTTGAAGACAAATTGATCACGGTAATTTGGGAAAAAAAATAATGCGAGGTTTTTTTTGTTTTTATTTACAAATGATACGTTAACTATCGTCCCTGAGCTGGGCCTAACTTTACAAAACAACACCAGACAGACACTTGACTATCTATCTAGACCGTTAATTAAATGCAGACGTTTAATCAAGTCACTAAAATTCCGTCAGACAAGCGAGTGAACGAAACGTTTAACGAGTTGTCTAAGGCAACAAATATAATGATCACCAAAATATTTTTTTCCTACCCAAAAAGGATAAATTGCCCTGATATTTTTTGCAACTTTTTTAGGTGAAGGGTAAAGGGGGTGAGCGAAGCGAAGCCCCCTTTATCCTTCGTGTTAGGTTGAACATGTAAGAACAACAAAAATACTTAAAACATAAACGTAAGTACACAAAACATAAAAATAAGTTTGGTGGACATTTATCCATTCTGGTAATACCGTTTATTGGTAGTAAAATAGGTGCGTTTTTGGTTATCGTTTAAACATAAGCCGTTGTCTAAACATTCCTAGGCAACAAGACATATACAATATAAATATTTTTATGTGTACTTAAGTTTATGTTTTGAGTATTTTTTGTTGTTCTTCCATGTTCAACCTAAAACGATGGATAAAGGGGGCTTCTCTTCGCTCACCCCCTTTACCCTTCACCGAAGCTACCGCAATGTTTTGTCCTGATAAAAGCTGTGCAAATCAGCTGTTGTCGTGACGCCATCTTGTTTTCCAACACGCCGGTTTTCGGTAAGACAGATTGTTAATCGTTTTCGACGATGCTTTATTTAAATCAAAATGCTAGTGACTTGGTTAAACGTCGGCATTTAATTAACGGTGTAGAGAGTTAGTTAAGTGTCTGATTTAATGTAATATACCTACCTATGCGCGAGCGACGCGCCGCCGCCGCGCGGTCTTAGTCAATAAACTACTCGATGGTTAGACGGTCGTTTCATTGTGCTCCCAAACTCTTCATTGTCGACGAGTTATTCTTTTACCCGCGAGTGCTAACAAGCTATCATGGCTAAATTTATAGGAAATTTACAGAATTTTCACCATAAGTTGCAAGAATGGCCAATATTTCATAGTCGCCTGGAGCAAGTTATAAAATTAAATGACGTGAAAGATGCGCAAAAGTTCGCACTATTGTCAACGCAACTGTCTGACGAATCGTATCGCCTGGAGCACGATCTAGTGCATCCAAAGAAGCTAGAGGCGATTACGTACGACGAGTTAGTTGAATCATTGACCTACAGCCGACGAGGTCAACCTTCGCGGACAAGGCGAAGTTCTATGAAGCAACCAGGGGCGGAGGCGAAAGTGTCGAGGAGTGGGCGGCGCGTTTAAGGGGACTCGCGACTTATGGCGGGTTCGGCGACGCCCTGGACACCGTGCTCCGTGATCGGTTTGTCCTGGGATTCAACGTGGGCCTGGAGAGGGACCGCCTCTTCGAGCAAAACGCTGAGACATTAACGTTCGCAAAGGCGGTGCAGGTCGCGAGCCAGGTGGCGAGCGCGTGTCACGCGCGAGTTCCGTTGGCAGTGCAAGCTCCTGCATCAGCGGTGATCAAGGAAGAGCCGGTCTACTAGATAAGCAGCGGTCGAGGCAGCAGCAGCAGCGGAGGTGGCAAGACCGGTGCGGGTAGTTCGAGAAAAATCGATGATTCTCGTCGTTGTACGACCTGTGGGCTCGGGAATCACGAAGCGGACAAATGTAAATACAAGAATTACCGCTGCGATAAGTGTGGTGAACGTGGACATCTAAAAAAAGTGCGCGGTAGTAAAAAGTTCAATAATATCCACACGGGCGAGGTATCCGATGACGCATTGAGCAGCGGGCAGGGCGATTGTCGGGAGTGCCAGTTGTTCAATGTGAGGTGCGTAGATTATAAACCTTTATTATTGTCAGTAATAGTAAATAGTGATAAAACATTCAAAATGGAAATTGATTCGGGCTCTAGCGTTAGTGTTATGTCAACAAAAATGTATAAAGATATTTTTTTATCTATACCGCTGACAAAGTGTAATATAAGAATATGTTTTTATAATGGACACAATATAACACCCCAGGGATGTCTATCATTGAAAATCACATTCAATAATTTTATAAAAGAAATACTATTTTATGTGGTTCCAAATGGAGGCCCTCCTTCAGTAGGGCGCGACTTCATGACAAAATTCAATGTTACATTGTGTTCGAATAAAAATATAAATGTAGGTAGAGGCGAAGTAGGAGTGGCGTTTGTGTTGCCGGACCGAACGGACGTGTCCCCCCGAGATCTCCCAAACGCATTTAAACAAACAATAGTTTTCATCCCCGGCGCGCGCCTTTTGTTCTGCCTCCGGAGGCCCGAAAACGAGCCTGGCTTATAGGCTGGCTTATACCGCGTGTTACTGTAAGGGTTACCTGGGGAATCTGCGCGATCCATCTAGGCACCCCATCTGTGCAATACCGCGCATTTCAGTGATTGTGATGATACTAGTGCGGTCAAGTGTAATGAATGCCCAGAGAACTGCGCGATACTCTTAGGCATCCCATCCGTGCAAGCCCTAGAATTTATTCTAGGCCAGGTGCACGTCTGAGCCACGCAGCGACAGGCCGGCAGCGAGCGACGCCTACGCAACACACCCTACGCTACTGCCTCCACCACCACCGCCGCTAAACACACCAACCTGGTGAGATCATTCCGATTAGGACATCATTGATAGTGATTACCTACCTCTAACTTTATTTCTCTCAGCACCACTCGCTGCCTGTCAATAATAAACCACCACTTACCGCGGCCGCGGTCGCCCCTATTGACTAAGGCATAATCACATTTATAGGTGCGTCATAGGCAGGATATAACAATTCCCTACCTACGCAATATCAAAATCAACTAATAAAACATTATTATAGCTACATACATACTTTTATTGCTTTGCCTGAAAATTAATTCGAGATAATTCTCCTCGAGATTTATTTTCTCCTCATCTTCGAAAGACCATTCAAAACAGTCATTAACAATAACCATCCACTAAACCCTGAAACTCAGTGAATAAGCCAACCCAAAACTTAACAATCCTAGAATTATTTTTATGTAGCTAAACTGCAAATATACTAAACCCGACAATAAACAAAAACTAAACAAGTGCATGCCATAAAAAGGCCATCTCACCAAACTCCCAGAAACTAGACAAAACAATTGACTGCTATTTAGGAACAATTGAAAAAGCTTCGAAGCACAAAAGGCTCACAATGTTCCCTCACACATCTGGCACCCATTCTATGGTGTCAGCCCATCTTGGAAATACCGGGAAACATTAGAATAAAAATAGATCGTAAAAAGCCAAACAGCGTCTCTCATCATACCGGCCGTACACCTCTTAGAAACAACCCACACACACACATTCATATTAGCTAAAATACCACGAGGCTTTCTCCTGTAGTAATATCTCACAATGGAAGCTCTACCAATGCCCAGAGATGGAAACTGCCTGTTCCATGCAATTGCAGACCAAATCAACCATCTGTTTGGAGCGACATTCAACCATACCCACATCAGAAGCGACTTAGCTAGATACGTGGAAGCTAACAGCAATTATCTACGCATCAAACATGCGATCGACGCACCAAACGCAGAAGCTTTCACTGAGTACATAAAAAATCTCCACATACAGGGAACGTGGGGCGGTGAAGAAATTATCATAGCAGCCGCGGAGTTCTACGTAATAAGTGTAGCGATCCATCAACAAAATGGCCCATCAATCGTATATAGCCCCCAACAAGAATATAACTCAGTCGGAATTATCAACTTGACCTTTTCCGACAGCCACTACGACAGCTCATACATAATAGAGCCGCAAAACGTAATCAACAACCTATCAACAACCAGTCAAATCTACATCGCAGAATCTCACTTTTCCTATACCAAAATACAGCGCGACTACCAAAGTACCCTCAAGTTCCACCCGCCCCAAAAACAGATAATATGATAGCGGTAAATCTAAACACCTTCCCCCGGCCTACCCAAAATGCACAACTCAAGATAAGATGACCAATGACTTTGATACTTACCGTACCGACACATACACTCACACGCCACAAACACATGCATCCCCCTCCGCCGGGTCAGATACAACCGGGTACTTCATCTTTAGGGCCTTGTTCACGGACTGAACCTCGACCCGAGTCACGGACCTAACTAATATGCACTAATGAAGTGAATTGAAGTAGGTGATATCAGTGCAATGAGTCTCACTAGCTGAGCAACAACCTGGTGAGATCGCTGCGATTATGATAGCCCTAACTCAGATCAAAAGGCAAAACGAACTCTATATCTGGCAGGTAACCCCCTTCGTAATGCTAAATACCATTTCATAAACAGATACCACGCTCGCTTCAAATTACTACGCCAACTCCAAACTGTTCCACAGGCACAGTGCCGTACTAGTAGGTAAGAGATAGGTATACCTAAATACAAAACTAAGCAGGAACCTACCCAATAACAGTAACACAAAACTTAACCATTTCTAACTTTATCCGGTCCGACAAGCCCACAAAAATAAAACAATAATGCAAGCCCGTCTACTACATGACTGCATATTCTGAGAAATAGCGAGAAACAGCAAACAATTGCACATCATAAAAGGATCATTTCACCATCTTCCTGAAAACAGGCAATTAACAAAAGACTTCCACTGATGAACAATAACAACAATAAAATCGGAGACTTTTCGTCCTAAGCGGCTCTCTACCGAGAATAAGGGCGCACGAAGATACGCACAAACTTTGACAATCGCAACCCGTACGATCTGTTAATCGTAGACAAAGGTAGTTCAAATAAATCACGCTATCTCTAAGTTCTTTCTTTCAACAGCATCCCAAGAAGATAACCTAATGGAAGCCTTACCAACGCTGAGATGGTAACTGCCTATTCACCGCAATTGCTGACCAAATTAATCACCTATGTCAATTAACATGCAACCACACTCACATTCGTAAGGACCTAGTTAAATATGTAGAAGAAAACGGCGATGATCAGAACAAAGCTCGCAATCACTGAGCCTGAAATCCTTAACAACTCAACACTGAAAATCTACGCAATTACGGTACTTGGGCTGGAGAGGAGATTATAATACCAGCTGCCGAATACTTTCTACTTAACGCAACAATCCACCAGCAAAATACACCATCGCTCACATTGACGCCCAAGAATCCAGCGGATGCAGTGAAATCTATCAACCTCAACGTCACAGGACACCACTACGACAGCGTTTACTTGCTTGAATCGCCAAATTTACCCACGGATCAAGCAACCGATAACCAAACTGATAACACCATTCTTTCCCCGATACTTAATGCAACACCCATGACCTCCTCAGGGTCAACCATAACATCAACAGAAGACATCCCAGACAACACCGGATATACGATGATACGAAACAGCCCCATATTTAAACCACAAGTCACATGCGAGCGTATGCGCATTGCTACTTGGAAGGTTAGAGGATGCGCCGAAATAACTAAAAGACTCAACATTGACGCGGAATTGACTAACAAAAATACATATGTCAAAACACTATCTCTGGTATCTGTATGCTCGCATCGGACAAGACGCTATAAAGAAATACAGGAAAAAGGGAATTATAGGAACAAACCTCCTTCACAATATTGCACACAAATATTTTAAAAGTTACATCAAAAGAAAATGCATGTACAAGGGCAAGCTTGTCTCTAAAAAGAGATTTCTTCCAGCAAAACAAGGCATTACAGGAATTGCTATCATAAAAGGGTAGGCAGTGCACAATAATTACTATAACTAAAATGCCTAGGAAAAAATAAAATATCTGTAAAATACAGATAGCAAATACGAAATAATTACCGATATATACATAAACCTTACATATAATAAAATAAATACAATAACTTTTACGAAAGAGACATGTAGAGCTCTTTGATATGTTTCATATAAGAAAAAAGAGTCGGACTGTCTCTTATAGTGCAAAGAGGTGCGTTCCAGAGACGGACCGCCCGCAACCTGAAAAAGCGTTTATACGCAGCGCTGCTATGCCGCGGAGTAGCTAAAAGTGAATAATTAAATATCATCGGAGAACTGCTCATGACAAACTTAAAAGTAGAAAGACGAAAATTCTTATAAGAGACCCCATAAACAACCAGTGAATTGGACGTAGTTCCAATACGAACCGTAAACGAAATCAAATATCTCGGCACATATATTACGGCAGGACATAGGACACAATAAAAAAGAGGTGCCGGCAAGCCATATGCAATTCCAAGGCCCTAATGCATTTTATAAAGAAATCCAACATGGACTGAAATATAGTGCGCCTGATTTACAAAATGGTCATTGCACTGTTTATAAAATACGGACAAAAAGCGGCAACCCTCACTAAAGCAAACAGTTGACAGTCAGTATATGAACGCCTGATCCTCAGAGACATGTTTGAGAACGCCAGAAGCTATCCAAGATACCACAAAATTCATGACTGACTACAGGGCAAAACGATAACCAAACGAATCAAAAACCACCGGATATGTTACTATACATATTTTGCGACGCCCACAACAGCACTTACTACACGCTCCATTCAAATACGAAGCAAGGAAGAAGAAAGTCGGCCGACTTATATACACCTGGAAAGATTTCCTTAAGCATGACATCAAATACTACGGTGAAGAACACAGTTACTGGACAGAATCATCATACAACAGGTACGAAGTCAGGATGGCCTAGAGGCAAATATACCGTATCCCAGAAACAGACAGCAAAAGCGAAACTGGGAACTTACCGGATAACCCAAACGAACACGACTCAGGAAACTCAACTATTAACAATAACTGAAAATAGAAGGAAAACAAGAACTTGAAGAAAACAACAGCTGCTCTCCAAATCCCACATCCTCCCCATTCCACATATTCTATATTGGCTTCAGGCTGAAGAGTCGGTCGATTGAATTCACTATCCTTCCCTTCCTACAGAGCAGGTCATTCCGCCCCCCCCCTTAAAAACTTGTGCCCTCTGGTATGCCGGCCGAAAGACCGGAACAGGTTTAGAACCCTGGCTGGAGAAGCACCATTAATTCATTCATTCATTCAAATGTAGGTAGAAGCGAAGTAGAGGTGCAAACGCTTTTGAACGAAATTGAAGACCTATGAAATGATGAGCTAGGTTGTTTTACCAAGTTCGAGGTACACCTCAAGTTAAAGGAAAACACTTCACCACGATTCTTTAAAGCACGAACGGTACCTTTTGCCCTGAAGACGAAAGTAGAGGACGAACTGGACCGGTTGACCAAGCTGGGCATATTAGTGCCAGTAAGTCATGCCGAATATGCCTCCCCTATTGTGTCGGTTCTCAAAGAAAATGGTAAGGTCAGAGTTGCGGGGGATTTCTCATTAACGCTAAATAAAGATTTAATAGTAGATAAATACCCGATGCCGCGCATTGAAGAAGTGTTTGCTAAATTAGTAGGGGGGGAAAAGTACTCAAAAATTAATCTTTCAAACGCCTACAATCAATTTAGGTTATCAGAAGCTTCGCAAGACCTAACAACCAACATCAAAAGGGCTGTTTAAATATACGCGTCTGGTTTATGGTTTATCAAACGCACCTGCTATATTTCATAAAGCCATGGAAAGGCTTCTGGTAGGCATTGACGGAGTAAGTGTGTGGTTTGATGATGTACGTCCCCAGACAATCAAACACATTTAAGCAGGCTAAGGGAAGTTTTTACGAGATTAAAAGGCGCTGGTCTCCGGCTACAGAGAGAAAAGAGTGCATTGTTTCAGGATAGTGTTACATATTTGGGGTATGTTATAGACAAAAATGGTCTACACACATGTCCCAGCAAAGTAGAAGCAATAATAAACGCCCCAGAGCCAACCAATGTAACGAAACTAAAGAGATTTCTTGGGGTAGTCAACTACTATAGAAATTTTATTCCAAACACATCATCGCTAATGAGTCCGCTACATGAGCTACTCCGCAGTGGCGCGGCGTGGTCGTGGACAGACCGGCAGCGGCGGGCGCTGGAGCTGGTGAAGGGCGAGCTGGCGGAGGCGCGCGTGCTGGCACACTTTGACCCGCGCGCACAGCTCGTGCTCACGGTGGACGCGGGCCCGGGCGGGCTGGGCGCGGTACTCGCGCAACGCGGGCGAGACGGCACAGAGCGCCCGCTGACTTTCGGTTCAAGATCGTTGATAGAAAGCGAGCGCAACTACAGCCAAGTACAAAAAGAAGCTACAGCTATTGTTTTTGGAGTCAAACGCTTCCATCAAAACCTGTACGGCCGTAGCGAGCCGTTTATTCTAAAAACAGACCACAAACCATTGCTGTCTATCTTCGGGTTCAAAAACGGCATATCTGTTACAACTGCAGCACTCCTTCAAAGATATGCGTTGATACTGTCCGCATATAACTACGAGGTACAATATACGCCAGGCGGAAACAATACACCGTAGCAGATTATTTCTCTCGAGCACCAGTATCATCTAAGAGTACGGCCACGAAAAATCATGAGCTCATGCTCATGTCGATTGACTGCAAATTCTTACAAATGAATGTTGAGCCAGTAAAGTTCGAGGATATTAAAAAAGAGACCGAGAGAGATAATGTGTTACAAACAGTGATCAAGTATATGAAGTATGGTTGGCCACGAAATATTAACTGTAAAAAAGTATTTCCATATTTTTGTTGCAAAACAGATTTGCAATATGAAAATGGGTGCCTTTTAAGAGGGCATCGAATTGTCATACCCGAGACTTACAAAGACAGACTATCAGAGGATTTGCACATGGGGCATTTGGGCATAACTAAAACAAAAAGTTTAGCGCGTAGTAGAATGTGGTGGCCGGGTATAGATGGCGATATAGAAAGATACATAGGAGAATGTTAACAATGTATACGCGTGCGAGCCGCTCCGCCGCGCGCAGCACCAGTTCCGTGGCCACAACCGACAGGGCCATGGCAACGGGTCCACTTTGACTACATGTCGGTGGGGCCAAGTACCTACCTAGTTGTTATTGATGCTTTTAGCAATTGATGCTTAAGTGTATCTGTATGAATAGTGGCACCTCTACTCACGCGTTGATTGTCAAACTTAAGCAAATATTCGCATTCTGTGGATTACCTCATATTTTAATATCAGACAATGACGTAAAAATTAACTCGTTGGAGTTCAACAAATTTTGCCTGTATAACGGAATAAAATATATTACTTCCCCAGTATATCACCCTTGTAGTAATGGCAATAACAAGCAGAAAATGCTGTCAAAACATGTAAAAATATGTTGAAACGTATAATTAGCGAGTGTACAAATAAAGAGACGGTAGCAGAAAATCTGTTAGGGTACCTGTTTGATTATAGGAATTCAATGCACTGCACTACTCCTCCTGCTCCTAACTCCTGCTAAGTTGATGTTAGTTAGGGACTTAAGGACTAGAATTGATCTTGTGCTCCCGGTAGAAAGATCACAGCAGTGCAGAAGTGACATAAATAAAAGCAGAGTTTTTGTGGTGGGCGATGTAGTCTGGGGTCGTTAGTTTAGCCAGAGGAAGCAAAGTTGGTCAATTGGCATTGTTAAAAAAGTTTTAGGTAACAGAATGTTTGAAATTTTATTTAAGGAACATGATACGATCGGTAGACGACACGTTGATCAACTTATTAAATATACAGGGCAAACTATACGTGACATTATGTTAAATGAAACATCATCTGGGGAGACTGCATCGCATCTAACTTCATTACCTTCGTCACCACCCCCCCTAAGCACGGATACATCTCGATCATACATCGGAGGAGGAGCAATGGTCAGAAGCCATTGAGTCCAATGAGGTGAATGACGAGGTTGGTGGGGTGGTTGCTCCGGTATCCATGGAGAGTGAACGGTTGCCAGTCACTGAACCAGACATTAATGCTGGAGTTGTTGAAAGTGCAAGTGCAGAGACTGACCAGCCTTCCACTCGCTCACGAAGAAATATACCTAAAGTAGATTATAAGAAATTTAAGAAAGGTGAAAATTATAGTAGATATTAATAAGGCTCTGTGTCTAATTGTATATTTTTCATGTTTATATTTAATATGTCCTTTCTATTGTTAATAGATGTTCTGAATAAGGTTGGAGGAATGTAATATACCTACCTATGCGCGAGCGGCGCATAGGTAATTTTTAGGTAATTTTATTTTAGTCTTTTTTTGAATTCCGAACACAGAATTTAAAGAAACAAAAGACAATTTGGAGCCTGTTCGTTGATATCAAACAATCAAATACTAATAAAAATTTGATTAGGAATTGGTTTACTTGGATTTAATTCTTGAAAGTTTGATTTTTCTCTTTTGTTTTGCAACAAAACTTACTTATTCTTGACATTAAGGTGAGGTTCTATCAATCTATGGATACTTCGCCTGAAGTCGCCGCCCAAGCTGTGGCACTTACTCAGGCCGGACACAGCCAAAGAAATGTGAGTGCTCAACTTAATTTAAGTCGATCTGCGGTCCGAAATGTTTATCGGAGGCACCTAGAGACTGGCGGCTTTGTTCGTCGCCAAGGAAGGCCACGATCTCACACACACCGGTCACAACTGAGAGGCAGGATCGGTTCGTCGTTACGACCAGCTTGAGAAATCGTCACCTTACCTCCATTGAGATACAAAACCAACTTCGCGACTTCCACGGAGTAGCTGTGAGCTCTCGAACTGTTCGGAGAAGGTTAAAGGAACGCGACATGGTACCACACAAGTCCGATAATGGTCCCAAACTAACGCGAGCCCACCGCATGGCGCGCCTTCATTTCGCGCGCACTCATTTGAATTGGACTCCGCAGCGTTGGAGCCGTGTCCTCTTTACTGATGAGTGCAAAATTGCGTTACACGGCAATTATGGAAGGAAGAAGGTCTACCGACGTAAGGGAGTGCGTTTTGCACAATGCTGCTTTGAAGAGAGGGTTGCTTATGGCGGTGGATCATGGACTGTCTGGGGCGGTATATCCGCGAGTAGCAAAACTCAACTTGAAGTTGTTACGGGACCACGGTTGCCAACATTGAATGCTCAAAGGTACATTCGTGAGTGCTTAGAACCTCACGTAATGCCATACGCGGAATATGTGGGCCCAAATTTCCTTCTTCTTATGCATGATAATGCAAGAGCCCATACGGCCGGCATCGTCAGGGAATATCTTCGGGATGTGAACATCCCAGTTATGGACTGGCCAGCCAAAAGCCCAGACATGAACCCGATTGAGCACATGTGGGACGAGCTGAAAAGACGTGTTAGGGCTCGTCAGCCAGCTGCCGAGACGATGCAAGAGTTGAGAACTGCAATAGAACAGGGATGGGAAATGATCCCCCAAAATTTCATAGAGCAGTTGATAAACTCTATGCCTAATCGCATGAGAGCTGTCGTAGATGCCCATGGAGGCAATAAGCGTTATTAATTAGACCTGTGTCCTTGATAAAACATGTTTTTTTATTCAAAAATAAACCTCTGTCTTTGATAAAACATGTTTTTTATTCAAAAATCAACTGCATTCATCAAGGCGCATACCCGACTTGATGGGCGTAGTAGCTTCATGTTGTGTGGTATTCTGAATTCAATTTTAAAACGACACGATCGAAAAAGATGGTAAAATGTATCAGGTTTAAAACTGCATCAATAGTTTTTGTTCGATCTAGCAATAATATTTAGGTAGGGGTCAACGAAACCTAAACTCTAAGGTGGGCCAATAGATGTGTTCAGAAGTGTAGTTACAAGAAAAAACACACAAACAAAGAAATGTTAACAACCGGATTCAATAATACCAACGTTCGATGAACCGACAAATTCATTCTACCCCGGCTAATAAATGAACTACCCCCCCAAACTTAAAGAAACAATATCAATCCTAATCTTAAACATAAAATTAAAAACTACTTTCTTTAAAATTAACTACCTACTTACATATAACCAACTAGCGAAGAATTACAATATAAATTTTCAAGTAACGATTTCATCCATTTTCCCACTGGAAGAACCCTATTGTTTACAGGAATTACCAGTACGTCATACCTACCTACCCAAGGTGCGCGAAGCGAGACGAGCGCGCCAATCACATCAACGCCAGTTAGATATTTTACGTACGCACACCGTGCACTTAAACACCTAGGTAGTTGTAGGCTAGGTAACTAACTACGCAATCCCTCATCATACTACACACCATGCAATACTTGTGACAATCATCTAAAGTATCTACTTTTCTTTCTTTTATACAAATATCTATGTGTATAAATAAAAAGCAGATGCGTGAGCTCCCGAACGTTTTGGATTTTAAAACCAATAATATAAATAAAATATAGATAAACCAATTTTGTGTTTTGCAATGATGGAATACTTAAGCCTAATCGATGTAAATTTAATTATTTTAACTACTAACTACCTAACATTTTCTGTACAACTCTGATACATCCATGAATATATTTTGGGCCGAGATAAACTTCAGTGGTTTAAAGCAATTATACCTAAACTGTAGACACTTAAGTTTTTGGAAATAAATAAATACAAATTATAAACTGCATCAAAAACAAAATACGGAACTAATGCAAATGTCACAAAACGACGCAAATCTCGCGTTATCAACGATGCTATCATTACACGAGCACAAATGCAGTTTATTACCGAGGACATCAGTGTAGGTCATGCTTTAGATTGAGATAGTTTACGAGGGTCAAACTGTAAATTCTTAGAAAATCAAAAACTGAGCACACTAGCAAGTTGTTCGTTTTATTACATCGTTTCAAAATAGTGTCAAAATAGTATCTCTGAATCAGATGGAACCACCGAGAAAAGCACTTTGCCCACTCGTCTATAGGGGTCTCTTCGACGGCCTTTTGAAACGCAGCCACTGCTTCCTCGGCGTCCATAAAACGTTTTCCTCGATGTGTTTCTTTTATTTTTTTGGGAATTAATAAAAAACGCAAGGACCTTGGAGACCTTGGAGACTATTTATTTACACACATTGTTCTAGCCCCAAACTAGGATCCCCTGTATCTTGGGTACTAGACAACGATACACATACTTATATAGATAAATATTATACTTAGATAGATAAACAACCATGACTAGGGTACAATCATCCGTTCTCATCAAACAAATATTTGCCCCCACCGGGACTCGAACCCGGGACCCTTGGCTTCGTTGGCAGGGTCACTGCCGACTCGGCCATTCGGGTCGTCAAGGAGGTCGGGGCTATATGGCGGGTGACCTAGTAATTCCACGTTTGAATTCACCAAATAGTCGATCGTTCGCCTGGCGGTGTGCGACGAGGCGTTGTCGTGGTGAAGGAGGATCCTACTGCGAGGTCGTTTCTCCCGAACTTTTTTCAAGACAAGTGGCAAACAATTGTATCGACAGATAGTAAACTGTAGCGTACTGAGTACTACATATAGTACACAGTACGCGTCCAACTAACGCGTCATAACGCGTACCATAACCTTTGCGACTTACCACCACGGCAGTAGTGTGATTCATCCACATGAAATAAGTTAATGTATTTCATGACTTCCTCTTTCTTCAGTTTATATAGGTGAGATTTATGATCTCGTCCTCTTTATTTCGTCCACATCTATGGCCATAAGTTTTGTCACATACCTCAAACTTCGAATTTAGAACGCGAACCAAAAAAAAGTTATGGACGTGCGAAATAAGAATATTTTAAGAATCTAAATTCAAATGTTTTCTTTAATTTTTGTTATTTTCTAAAATGGAGTGCATACGAAAAGACGATACAGTCGCAGTAATTGCATTGCATCGCTGCGGTCACGCGCCAACTGAGATTATCAAACTAATGTTTTTTTTTAAATAACATTGAGGTTCATTTATCGTACTATCAAACGATTTAAGGAAGATTCGAGATTATATGATATGCGAAGGAGCGGTCGTCCTCGTACTGTTCGGAATCCAGCAGTGATCAAAGCAGTGAAGGATACAAAGAAATTCCGTTCGGAAGCCAAAATTGTTGGCTCTCCTAATATTCCATAAGAAATCATTGGGTGTTTTTGCAGTCTACTCTTTTCGCCCGTATCTTATTATGTTGGTCGGCTGTGGCTGCTTTGAGTTTTATTCTTATTGCCTCAGCCGATAGCAGTGCGAAAGGTGGGGGGCCAATCGCTGTCTTTCGTGCCCCTGCTGATGGTGTTGTCCTCATGCAGCCTGCGATGGCTACACATGCCATCCTCTGGAATTGTTGTAGTTGTGCTTCGGTTATGTTTGCATTGTGCGTTGCCACCATACTAAGCAGCCTTGTGTGACCAATGGTCTGACTATTGCCGTGTATATCCATCGACATTTCTTCGGTTTTAGTTCCTATTTATCGCCCACCATCTTTCTGCATTGGAAAAGTGATATGGTGACTTTCTTCAGAGTTGCGTTTAATTGTTTGTTCCAGTTGTTTGTTAACGAAACGAATGGCCGTGTCGGCAGTGACACTGCCTACGAAGCCAAGGGTCCCGGGTTCGAGTCCCGGTGGGGGCAAATATTTGTTTGATGAGAACGGATGTTTGTACCCTATTCATGGTTGTTTATCTATCTAAGTATAATATTTAACTGAGTTTGCTGTCAACCCTCACGCCTAAGTATTTAACCTTCTTAGTATAGTTTGAGGGTTATAAGGGTTATTGTTTTATTGATGAGCGTAGGCAGCTTGAAGTTGCCGACTTTGACCTTTTTTGTGCATAGTCCCATCTCAGTTTTTTTTGGGTTTACTGAAAGTTTGTGTTTGACACACCATGTCTCTATGTTACGCAGTGCTATTTGCATGCGTTCAAATAGGGTGTTTATAGATAGACCATTTACAAGTATCGTCGTCAGCGTAAGCTATCGTGTAAAAGCCTTTGGTGCTTAATTTGACTATGAGGTCATTGGCTACTATTACCCACAAGAGTGGGGGTAGTACTCCCCCCTGAAGATAGCCCTTTGCTGCTCTGCATTAAATTTTATCGCAGTTGGACAAGGAGACCTAGATTCCAGGATTTTGTTTATCCAGTGTATCAGGTGCGGACTAGTCCCTAATTGTTCTTGCCCCGTTCAGATACTACTGAAGTTGGTTTTGTCAAACTCGCCCTCGATGTCTATGAACACCGCCAGGCATGATTGTTGGTTTAAAATAGAGCTGTCTATTTTCCTAACCACCGCTGTTTCCCAGCATGGTGCGCATGTTGGTTTGGGTCCCTTATGTCCCTGTCACACAACCTTTCTAGCGTTTTTAGAAGGAAAGATGTCAGGCTTATTGGGCTGAAGGATTTTGGTTCTGTGTAGTCGTCATTTCCAGGTTTTGGAAGGAGCACCACTTTCACCTCTCTCCAGCTTTTTGGTATGTAGCAAATTGCTATACACGCCCGGTATATGGCTACCTGTTGCGACCTGACCAGCTTGTTCCCCCATTGTAGGAGAGCTGGGATTATGCCGTAGGGCCCCGGAGATTTGTATGGAGGAAACTAGTTTATTGCCCAGCTCACTTTTTCTTCATGAATCAGGTTATCTGCTCCCGCCCATGCCTCTGGTGTGGGGTTGGATGTGAGCTGAGTGTCTTATATACTTGCATTTGTTATTTCTCCCTCAGACATTATTGTACAGTCTGGGAAGTTGTCTGCAGCAGAACACTACAGAGTTCCATCTCGTATTTTGTGTGCGAACCATCAGATTTTTTTAGTGATCCGAGCTGCTGTTGCCGGTCTTTTCCTATATGTTTTTTCATGCGGGAAGAACACGCAGTTGATGGAGCTGCAGGTTTCTCAAACCGGTTTCTTATTAGTTAGAAGGCTGTCTAGTCTTCCAGCTTTGTGTTTTTGGCCCTGATGAATAGGTGCCGCATGCTTTTTCACGTCATATCTAGCTTCCTGCTCTACCAGCTGTATTTAGTTAGTTTTGCAGTTATTAGGAGACACGGCCCATTGTAACTGCTGACGATTGTCCTGTTTAGATTTTCGACAGCTTCTTCTATTTCCTCTGAGGTTCCTAGCTTTTCGCGAGTTCCTTCGAGGGTTAGTTTGTTTGTAAGTAGTGTAATGTACTCGCTTTTGTTGGTTTTCCTGGGTAAAGATAATCCACCTATGATCTGAGCATGATACCTCAGTTGAAACTTTCCATTTTGTAATTAGGTCTGCAGCCACTTAATTGACCATAGTAATGTCTAGTATGGTTTGTGCCGTACGTGTTATGAAAGTGGGTTCTGATCCTCTGTTTAAGATTGACAGTTTGTAGTTCAGGACAAAATCTGTTAGGTCCTTACCTCTCTTGTTCGTTTCTTTTTCTCCCCATACGGTACTATGTGCATTTGCATCGCATCGTACTGCCAGGGGAATGTTGTTTTTTCATATTCTTTGATTAGTGCCTCCAGTTCTCCCGTGGGCACCGCACTGTCGCCTGATTAGTATGCCACGGTATGAGGTACAACGGGAATCCATCTTCAACATCCACGTACGCTTGTTACTTAGCAAGGCCTTCGATAGAGTTTAAAACTTGCTGCTGTGAAACACAATGCGCCAACGTGGTGTTCCCGAAAGCATAATATCCATCCTGGCGCGATGGCATCAGCAGCAGAGAAATGTAGTACGATGGAACGGGACCCTGTCAGATCCGATGCCGCTTAACTGCGGGGTAAGACAAGGAGGAGCAGCTTCCGAGTTAAGTCAGCGCCTCACAGACACAAGAGTCGCCTGCTTCATGGATGGCATATGCATCAACCACGTAAGCTACTAAGATGACATGGTGCTGCTCGCCCCCTCCATTGCTGCGATGCGTCGTCTTTTAAGTATCTGTGTAAAAATTTATATTTGTGTCAGCATTGTAACTCATTCACATAATGTTGGCAACAGCGACCGTCCCGGCGCGCCGCCCGCTCTGGCCGGCGTCTCGTTCAGCTCGTACCCGGGCGAGGCGCTCGGCGTGGCGGGCCGCACCGGCGCCGGCAAGAGCTCGCTGCTGCAGGTGCTGCTGCGCCTGCGCGAGCCCACGCGAGGCAGGGTGCTGGTGGACGGCGTCGATGTGGCCACGCTGAACCTGCACGCACTCAGGTATTCTTTGGTATATGATGTCGCGCAACAGGGAATAAAACTTGTTTTGCGTGACCTTATCTTCCCTGAATCTGGGCAACTTTAATTGGAAATTTGGAAAACAAATTTCCTTAAAAGCTAAAATAGAAATAGAAAGCCAATTACAGGTATTCACTTATAGAAATAGAGCAAAAATTAAACATGGGAATACTCATCATATTTGTCACACTTGCCACTTAAAACAAACAGTGAGATATTGACACAAAAACGATATTAAAAAAGAGAAAAACTATGCACTAAAAAAGTTAAGGGTTAGGCACCGCCTTGCCTTGACAATATTGGTATGAAATATGTCTTTGTCCAACAACTTGCTAAAACAGTTAACAGTCCTGATTGGTCTGTGTACGTCTTTTTGTGACATCCTATGTAAAATCAGAATCCGAAGCCCTATTGTGCATTCTTTAAGGTATGGTTCCGAACTTGGCAGCATGCAGCAGTGAGCAGTGTTGTGTATGCGTTCAATTGCTTTGAGTTCACGTGCTATCACTGTCGTGCACGCGTCTCTATTGGTCAGGCTGGGCGCACTGCTGCGCAGCAGTGTTGCCGCTGGATTGGATTAATTTAAAACGAGCTGCCGAGTTCGGAATCATACCTTAAAGAATGCACAATAGGGCTTCGGATTCTGATTTTTTAGTGCATAGTTTTTTCGATTCGATTACTCAGCTAAGGGCCGGGCCACACCGGGAATTATATGGGCGAATCCCCCCAATGTTTCGTGTGGTCCGACCCTAAAGCCAACGTGTACATTCCGCCTCTTTACCGTTCACTCATTTTAGGTCGCGCGTCGGCGTGATGCCGCAAGACCCATTCCTGTTCGCCGGGTCGGTGCGCGACAACGTGGACCCGCTGCGTGCACGCACGGACGCGGAGGTGCGGCGTGCACTGGAGCGCTGCGGCGATGCGGACGCGGACTGGCGCGGCGTGGAGCAGCTGTCGCGCGGCAAGCAGCAGCTGCTTTGTCTGGCGCGGGCGGTGCTGCATCGGCCGAAGGTGAGCTGTTATGATAGATAGATACATATACGTTTATTCCATCAAAGCAGCACACATACAAATTAAAATTGATACGGAGGTGCAACTATAATAGTAGTTTATCTACACATGTATCATAATAGTAGTTTATCCACACATATATCATAAACCCTCTTTACTGTGTCTAAAAGCCGCACGTTAAGACCAGCATAATGTAAAACTATTTGGTAAAAACTCATTTCTTGTCTGAAAATTTGTACATTATGACCATATTGTACAAAAATTTGTCAAATTATGACATTCAAATTTCGAACGACGACGCCCGCCTGCGTGCCGCGCCTAGTTTTAATGCCTAATTATGTACAGTTACATTCACTAGTTTATCTACACACATATCATAAGCTCTCTTTGATGTGTTCAGGAACCGCATGTTCGACCGACTTTGTCGCATTGATCATTGCTCTGCAGTTGCTTAGCTTCTTCAGTACCAATAGTAATTTGATAAATTTTGGTACATTATAGTCATAATGTATCAATATTCAGATAAGAAATGAGTTTTTACCAAGAAGTTTATCATTATGATGGTCGTAAAGTGTGGTTTTTAGACGCAGTAAAGAGGGTTTACCATACGTGTGGGATCTTTGACGCGCCTGCTGGCCGTTAAGCTGTTTCCGTAATCGCTCCCTAGCTTTTACTGCTATTCAATTCAATTTATTCAAAATACCGCAGTGAAACTTTTACCACTTACTAATTGAAAACGGAGAAATAAAGTGTGCAAAACAGAATCGCATAAATTAATGGAAAACAGGCTTTAGAGTCGATAAATTAAACGTTAACTCATCGATCACGTGAAGTGCCCGTGCGTCAGCTGACCGTGCAAGTGCAGAGGACTCCCGCCGCTAAGTGATCGACGTAAGCATCACACTTGCGTGCGGCCGCCTCCATCGCCGGCCGACAGCGATCTGCGTGATTCATCGGTCGCCCGGCAAGTGAGTACACTACTCAGCAGAAGCGACGGCGGAACGAGTCGGCGAGTTGTCTCTGGGAGGACTAATTTTGACAACCTAGATTTGGCCCCTGTTTTTTACTTCTTGACCTCGAACTCTAAAAGAAACACATCATGTTGATGGGTCCGTACCTAAAATGTGGTGTCTGTTGCGGTTTAATAAACGAAGCGGAGTACTATGACTGCATCAGCTGTGACAATAGATTACACAAAGCATGTGTGTACGACTCACTCAACCTCCAGTCCTCAGATCCGGCAAATTTGACTTGCGTATGCCCAGAGTGCAAATGTAAGAAACCCAGGGGAGATAACAGCAACACCCCCGTGCGCCCAGCCCCGAATCTAAATCACCTGAACGTGACCTACAGGAAAGATAGAAACACTGACCTTAATTTGGATTCTTCGATGGAGTATGGCTCGGCGTTCGACACCGCTGTCATCCTTACAGAGCTAAGACAGCTTAGAGTCGCAGTCAACGACCTATCGCTTCAAAATGAAGAACTCACCCTACTTAGAAAAGGAGTTACCGAACTAAGAAACCAAATTGCAATGATGTCCCCTCGCCAACCCCGGAAAATGATAATATTATACGGCTTAAAAACCAAGAAATCACCGACCTTCGCTCCTCCGTAGCTGACCTGCAACAACAAGGACTACGGAATGACATCGAGATTGCTGGAATACCAGAGACTGAGAACGAAAACATCCGTCAATTGGTACTAACAACTGCCACCAAGATCGGGGTTGTGCTCACCGAGTCAGACATTGACGGATTTCACCGAGCTGGACCCCGGCGATCGCCCCTACCTCAGTCACCCTCTAATCCCAAGAACCTGCCCCGTCCTATTGTGGTCAAGCTAGTTCGCCGAGCTAAACGAGACGAGATAGTAAGGGCGGCAAAAGACAGAAAAAACGTCACCTCGCTAGACATAGTACCCGGTACCAATCTGGATGTCTATATAAACGAGCGAATGACCAAAGCAAACAGGCTGTTATTTCGGAGCGCAAGGCAACGGGCACTGCAGCATAGGTTCCGGTTTTCATGGGTGCGTGACGGTAATATTTTCGTGCGCAAAGCTGAAAAAATGCCTGCCATCCTCATACGCTCCGAAGCAGATATTGATCAGAAAGTTGGCCCCTTCATCAAACCTAAAGCCACGGATTTTCGTCCAATTTAGTCCACTTTATTCTTTACATCTATCACCGTACTTGACGAAACCTTTAATTTTTGTGCTTTGCTTTATACATAGTCAGGTCATAAGTTCTGTCACATATGCAATATGAAATAATTTAAAAATGTTTATTATTTATGTAAACATTTATATAGCAAAATGAACTTAATAAAACATAGATTCTTATGGTAATAAAGTTTATTCAAAATGACCCCCGCGATTTTGAATACAGGCCTTTATTCTGCGCGGCTAGTCGTCTATCGCAGCACGAACGAGGTCCATGTCAATATCGGCGGCTGCCTTAATCAAGGATGCCTTGAGAGACTCCAAATCAGGATGAGGCTTTGAGCAAGCCTTTTCCTCTAAGTGTTGCCATATCATGTAATCTAACGGACTCAAATCTGGACTGGAGGAGGGCCAGTCTTCGTGCCGGATGAAGTCGATTTCATGCGCCGCCAGCCAGTCTTGTGTGCTTTTCGCTCTATGAGCTGGCTCAGAATCTTGTTGGAATACCCAGTGCCTGTTATTAAACATGGTATGAGAAACAGGTTCCACAAGGTTCTTGAGGACTTTATTTTGATACACAACTGCATTCGTTTTTACGCCTTTCTCACAAAAATGTACCTCAGTTAAGCCCCAATAAGAGACTCCCAACCAAACCATGAGCGAGGATGGAAAATGACCTCGTTGGACACGCGGAATACGGTTGCTCGCTTCTTCACTGCTGTGTGCGTACACCTTATCATTTTGTTTGTAGTAGCTCTCTTCCACGGTGAAAATTTTTTCATCCGAAAAAAGAATTTCCCGATGCTTTTTTCCCGCGTACCGCTTCAACAAAGCGCGGCATCATTTCAGTCTCAGGTCCATTAAACGAGCGTCCAAACGATGTCCTGTTTTTCTTCGATATGCCCTAAGCCCTAAGTCTTCATTTAACACCCTTTTCACCGTGGTCCTGCTTAACCCCATCTGAAGGGCCAACAGTTTCTGCTTACGTATGGGATTTCTTTGAATTCGCGCCTTCACAGCTTTTATCACTGCTGGAGTCCTAACAGAGCGAGGGCGACCACTTCTTGACCTGTCATCTACACTAGAGTCTTCATTGTATCGTTTTATGGTACGATAAAGGAATCTTTTGGTTATATTCAAATTTTTCAGTAAGTCGAAAATCTGAATTGGCGCGTAACCGCAACGATGCAAGGCAATAACTGCGACACGGTCTTCTTTAATTGTCCACTCCATATTTAAAAATGAGGAAAATTCTAAAAAGTACACATTTATATTTTCATAAAAAATTCGAAATTCGAATTCAATAAACTTTTTTGTGGCCAGCGTTCTAAATTAGAAAGTTTTTATTGTGTGACAGAACTTATGACCTGACTGTGTATATATGCTCCTAAGATCCATCCTTTTCCCTTTCCTTCCTCCATACCCTAGCCCACTCCATGAAACTGATCTCCCAAATCCTCACAAACAAAATTCAGTACAGCCTTGCCTCCGCATCAGCTCGCCATGCTTTCATGCAACTGACATTCCTTCCCGCTTTCTCAAATAGCCGCCCCCCTTGACTTTTTGGAAACTGTTAACCGAATAGACCACTCGTATTCAATAGAATGTCAATTGCATGATTCAGTGGAAAAATGTTCCGAGTCATTAACGGAAGAACTGAATTTCAGAATTCTGACCTTTGATATCCGCAGTATTAATCATAATTTTGACGAGTTTTTGGTAACCCTTAAACGCTTAAACACAAGTTTTGACATCATCGTACTCACCGAATGCTGGTTGGCTCCGGGAGCAGGCGTAGGAGAAATACAAGGCTACAACTCCTTCTTCACCAAACACAACCACAATCGAAGTGGCGGTGTGACTGCCTACATAAAAGACTCATGGAATGCAAGTGTCCATGAGCCTACCTTAGATGAAGCCGAATGTCTGTCCATCGAGCTCCCAAACTCTACAACCATCCTAGGCATTTACCGATCCCCGTCTTTTACAAATTACGAAAGATTCACTGCCTCTCTTAACGACCTCTTATCAGGCCTCAAAAACGAAAAATCGGTGATTGTTGCTGGAGATATTAATATTAATATCCTTGACGAACAGGATATGGTAAGCACGGAATACCTTTGTACAATGGCTGAACTGGGATTCATTCCCGCAATCACCAAGCCAACAAGACTAAATAACTGCCTTGACCACATATTCATTCGAGCCAGCACCAAATTAGTCCTCGGTTTGGTAGCTATTACAGACGTGACTGACCTAAATTACCGATAATGGCGTTGTCTCTGTCCAAAGGCTGCCCTAAGAAACCTGAGAGAGTATTTAAAAAAGTCGATTTCCTTGGAGTGATTTCTGAACTACAAAACGCAGACTGGGCCCCAGTTATGAACGCTGCAGAGGTTGAATCAGCCGTCTCCTTATCCAACCATACCCTGAATACCGCGGTGGATAAACACACATCCTTGAAGCGGCTAAGCAGATTCAGCCTTATCTTGAAACCATGGATTACTCCAGGCTTGATGAGATGTATCAAACACCGAGATAAACTCCATCTTGAATCAAGGAAACACCCCAATGACCCAGTCCGAAAGCTTACTCACAGCAGATACAGAAATTTTTGTGTGGAACTGCTTCGAAAACTCAAGCGTGAATATGAAAGTGCTGAAATAGAAAGTAAAAAGAATGACCCAAAAAGTCTCTGGAAAGTTATTAACAACATTAGTAACCGCAATCGAAAAATGTCTTCCGCAACCGATCTGACAAAAATAAAGCCAGATGCACAAGAGTCGGTGAACTCTGCAACGAATATTTTGCCAGCGTGGGCGTAGACCTAGCCAATAAGATACTTCATAAACACCAGAAATCACACGAGGAACTTACCACGGGGGTAACGCTGAATGAATGTGCTCCTGAATCCTTTTTCATGCTTCCAACAGACATTCACGAATTGCGGAAAATCATTTTGAACCTCAAAAACGACAGTGCTCCTGGTCACGACGGCCTCACCCCTAGAGTAATTAAAGAGATATGCAGCGAAATCGTTGTCCCCTTAACCCACATCTTCAACCTCAGTCTATCAACAGGCATCTTTCCCCAATCGTTAAAGCTTGCAAGAGTCATCCCCATATATAAAAGTGGCAACAGGAAGTTGCCAGAAAACTACCGACCTATATCCCTGCTTCCCATCCTCTCAAAGATACTCGAGAGACTTGTGAACTGGCGACTGGACTCTTATCTTGAGAAACACCGACTGATCTCAGACAAACAATTTGGCTTCAGAAGGGGAATATCCACCGAGGATGCCGTCGGGTCCTTGGTTGACCTGGTATCTTCTTACCTTGACACAGGGAAAAAGTGCATCGGAGTCTTTTTAGATTTGGCAAAGGTCTTCGTCACCGTGTCCATATCCCTACTGCTCAAGAAGCTGGAAAACCATGGGCTCCGAGGACATACCCTGTCTTTCGGAAGCTACCTCACCGACAGGAAACTCAGCATAAAAATAGACGAAAACATTAGTCGAGAACTACCAATTGACGTCGGCGTACCCCAGGGAAGTGTACTCGGACCCACCCTCTTCCTGATTTATATAAACGACATTCATAAAGCTCCGTCCCCAGACGTAAACATCATTTGCTATGCTGACGACACTGTTGCTGTCTTCAATGGCGACAATTGGGATGAGGTCCTGGAAAAGGTGAACAGGAGATGGCAAGTATCGCTAATTGGTTGAACAGAAATCTCCTCACACTGAATGGCAAAAAAACAAAATACATGTGCTTCCACAAAACCCGGGCCTCGGAACCCAAACCCAACATTCATATGCGAATCCACTCTTTCTGTAACCAGAACCGATGTGAGTGTGCGGAGATAGATCGTGTCGAGACCATCAAATATCTGGGAGTAACAATTGACCAGAACCTGTCCTTTAAGACCCACATCTCTGATACAGCGTCAAGAGTGAGAAAACTTATATTTGTAATGCGCGCGCTACAACACTCGGCTCGCAAAAATTTCTATTTCTATTTCTATGTGTAGATAATAGTAGTTTATGTGACTGCTACATAATGCCTAATTATGTACAGTTACATACACTAGTTTATCTACACACATATCATAAGCTCTCTTTGATGTGTTCAGGAACCACATGTTTGACCGTCATTGTGGCTCTGCAGTTGTTTAGCTTGTTCTGTAGTACCAACTACACTCAGAGACAAACTAGAGGCGGCACGCAAGCGGGCGTCGGCGTTCGTAATTTGAATGTCATAATAAGCAGAAAAATTGCACATTATGGTCATAATGTGTAATTTTTCAGATAAGAAATGAGTTTTTACCAAGTAGTTTAACATTATGCTGATCGTAACGTGCGGTTTTTGTACGCAGTAAAGAGGGTTTATGATAAGTGTGTAGATAAAAGAACTTAAATGATAGCAAAATAATAAAAACAAAAACACATGAGCTATAATCGCACTTTGATATGCTAGTTAGTACTTTTTATATGTCAGAATTCATTCGCTAACGTGTAAACGTATTTGGATTATTTTTTCTCGATAGAAAAGTCTCCTGAAATTATTACAAAATCTGTTTTTCACAATATGTTTTTTTTTAACAATTTCGCACTGGATTTGAATTTATTTACTTCTTATTTATGTAATCGTTATAAAAGCCTTTTTAACTTTGAATTTCTATTCCTCTAAAAGTAAGCTGAAGGTGAAATTCTAAGTTCCTCAGTCGGGGTTCCCAGCCTTAAAGTTCCGACGATAACTGCACGACACGATGCGACACGATGTAACTGTGAAGCAAAATATATGAGAAATATGGCGTCTAGAGTTAGAACTTTAAAATCTCCATATACATGTTTGTTGTGTCACCCCACAGATCCTGATCCTCGACGAAGCGACCGCGAACCTCGACCCCGAAATGGAACGAGTTATTCTCGACACGTGCCGGCTGTCGCTCGCCGGGTCCACCGTGCTGTACGTGGCGCACCGCGCGCCCGGCGTGCTCGCGTGTTCGCGCGTGATCGTGCTTGCCCAAGGACGAGTGTGTGAATGCGACGCGCCCAGTGTGCTGATGGATGACCCGACGTCGCAACTCTATAGGCTGATGAATGAATAATGCTGATTTTTCTGAAGGATGGAGTTCTCTGTTTAATTTCGTCTTTATGTTAACAAGAAAGTGTGATATTATTAAATGAAGTATTGTTGTTGACTGTATGGCTGAGGTCATGTACTCGTATGTAGTTAACATTCAGATAATCTGAAAATATCCTATTAGATCCTAAAAAAGTCACTTTCGTTTCATCTGTCAAAGGGTGTCTCGATATTTTTATAGATACACATGACAGATTATTAAAATCATCTGATTAATTGATGTGATGGCCATGATATGAAATTACTGTCAGATTCAACTACGGTAAATGGGCTGTCTCGCTAATCCTGCAGTAGTTACGATTAGTTTTTGCAGAGTCATTTGGTTATATTTAATTTTAAGACATGAACTGTGTATCATAATTTTTTGATGGTCTGACTGCGCTGGTCTGACACAATTAGAATTATGACAATCTGGTCGACATACATATCTAGTGTAATTTTATGTAATGCCATAACTGTGTGCTAATCTGCAGGTGGTAATTTGACAGTGCTATAAAGAATTGTATTTTCGACACTTGCTTTCGAATATTTGAGCTATTCCTCAAATATTTAAAAAATCGGATAAACGCCCCCGATGTGTGCATGGAAGTCGAAGAAGTAGTCACTAAATTAGGCTGTGCTTCACATCAAATATCAATGTTATAAATCCTAAATGTTATAAAAGTAAATAAATAAATTTAGCCCATTAATGTACCCACCGAGGTGACCAGGCCTTGACCCGAAGTCGAGTAAGATTGTAGTCTTATATAACATTGCTTAGCTAGTCCCTAACCTAAACGGAGAGCCGCTGAGCATGTATTATGATTATTAGTCAAGAGTGTACATCGACAACGTACAACGGACAGGCACATCGTCTTGTTGAGAATATTTATTTACTGTTTACGTTATTCTTGCAGATATAATCATAAATAAGAAGATTTATTTATGATACTTATAAAATGAATCGCTAAACGTTGGTCTTACTAAATGGCCTCATCGGTTTGTATAATTCCTATTTGGTTTTATTTTCCTCAATCCAGAGGAGGTTCAGATAAAAATAAAATTAGGAGAGAAACGCAAAGCAACAGCAAAAAATTTTAAAATATTTTGTATGGAAAGTTCAGCCTCTTTCGCTAGATGGTGTTGGTAGCCATAGATCTAGCATTGCTCGAACTCCTTCGTCGTTGATTTTAGGCGCTCGATTAGACATATTTTTTCCTGGCTTTCTCTTTTCGACGCATTATAAAAAAATATCGGGACTGGTCACTTTTCGTACGATTTTCCTTGACTGAACATGAATCGGCCTGGTCCACTAGGCACTGAAGTCTGAATTATTTAATTTATTATTACATTCAACCTCTTTAGCGGAACTTATGTTTGACAGTGCGATGCATAAAGTTTGTAAGCAAAGAGTTTCGTTAATCTGAGGTCTGATGCGTATTACGCTCAACAACGGGTTTCGGGCCGATAATGTCGATATGGATTTCAGAAACATGTGAAGGTGCCTCTAAAATGATAAACGAATAGTTTTATGACGGGGAATTATGAAAATATGAAAAACGCGTTGCGAAGCCGCGCCACGGGAGCTATTAAATTATGAAAATCATAAAAGATATTGATGTAAAACTGACCCTATTTTTCCTACTGGAGTGCTTGCTAGGATTCCGCAAATGATTTTATGAACTCGTTTTTATTATTCCCTAAGTATTCATATTTTAGTAGCAAATAAATAATCATCAGAATATGCCCGTATCAATTATTCATATATGCTGCAAATTACCATGAGGAAAACTAAGCAATAAAAATAAAAACCTATCAATAAGTGTAGCTTAGACATTCAGACAATATGTAAATAATGATGACATAACTTATATTATGTGATATCAAGTATATTTTTGATATTGGCAATTTATAAATAAATAAATAATAAACAATCCAAAAACTTTTTAATCGCGACGACATAGTAGTGTAGGTTCTTGTAATTATTTTTGTAGTTTGTACTGACCGCGCCAAATATCTTTATCTCTGAACAAAAGGAGCCATGAGCGAATGAAAAGGTGAGATGTCAAAATAGGGTAAGGTGGGGTGAGAGAGTAGGGGGAGGGAGAGAAGTCACATTTCATCCAGAGCCAAAGACATATCAACATATTCATCCGTGGTTTGTAGCAAACATAACATAATTTGTCATATGGATCAGTACGCTAATCGACAACTATGCGCAGTTGGACTATATGAAAGGATCAATCCGCACATGGACTAACGTGCTCGAATTATGTTTACACGGTTTGTCTGTCGGCCACTTCATAAAATCTGTGTTTTTTTAAGATTAAAAGAACCAAAACCATAGCGTCACGCCTTTTCCCACACGGGATTATTGTTGTGCGGGTTATTTGTTGGTGCGGTATCATGTTCACTAAAACTTCGTAGGTCCGTAGACATAGACATTAACATACAGGCACAAACATTACTTCTGGCCCTACACAAGGATACCCTGTGTCAATAATTATGTCAATCGGGTCGACATACATATTTAGTGTAATCTTATGTAATTCTATAACTGTGTGCTAATCTGCAGGTGGCAACGGGGTTGACAGTGCTATAAAGAATTGTATTTTCGACACTTGCTTTCGAATATTTGAGCTATTCCTCAAATATTTGAAAAATCAGATAAACTCCCCCGATGTGTGCATGGAAGTCGAAGAAGTAGACACTAAATTAGGCTGTGCTTCACATCAAATATCAATGTTATAAATCCTAAATGTTATAAAAGTAAATAAATAAATTTAGCCCATTAATGTACCCACCGAGGTGACCAGGCCTTGACCCGAAGTCGAGTAAGATTGTAGTCTTATATAACATTGCTTAGCTAGTCCCTAACCTAAACGGAGAGCCGCTGAGCATGTATTATGATTATTAGTCAAGAGTGTACATCGACAACGTACAACGGACAGGCACATCGTCTTGTTGAGAATATTTATTTACTGTTTACGTTATTCTTGCAGATATAATCATAAATAAGAAGATTTATTTATGATACTTATAAAATGAATCGCTAGACGTTGGTCTTACTAAATGGCCTCATCGGTTTGTATAATTCCTATTTGGTTTTATTTTCCTCAGTCCAGAGGAGGTTCAGATAAAAATAAAATTACGAGAAACGCAAAGCAACAGCAAAAAAATTAAAAATATTTTGTTTGGTAACACTTGTAAATGCAGTTATTTGTTGGTGCGGTATCATGTTCACGAATACTTCGTAGGTCCGTAGACATAAACATTAACATACAGGCACATACATTTCTTCTGGCCCTACACTAGGATACCCTGTGTCGTGGGGACTAGAAACAGCGACGTCACACACATACAAACATCCAATACCTGACTATCTGGATACTTCGGGCTCGAATTTAAATGACAGTCATCATTATTTAATAAATCGTGGACCGCGACCCAGGTCACACGATAAGTGTAGATGCCCTATACCTTGACATGATTCGATAACCCCAGACCATAATGCGAGTCCTATATATGTAATATCAGAATCATCAGTACTTATTACAACTCTAACGTTAAACTTTAGAGGATTAAACCTTACACTGAGTCTAAAGCGTAAAGTGGAGGCATGGAGCATAAGGGCCTCGCGATGCCACCCGGAACCAAGTCCTTTTGGTGTATTTTAGGGTCTTAAAATTATACAGCTCTTGTGCGGTGACATCTAAACTCGCTTTTTAATCGTTTCGTTTTGAAGCCTCAAGAATCAACCTGATGTAAGTAATTTTGTCATTGGGATTGTGACCGCGCCATTATGTGCACGTGTCATAAACATAGCATGCGTAACAGATAAGCAACCAGCTCAAAATAAAAGTCGAGCTACATCCGTTTATAAGTTTCAGTGAATAGGGATGATTGGTAAAGTTGATATGTCACTACTGTTGTGTGCAGTTCTAATATGCTGCCTTTGTGGGCAGAGCGCTTGGATCGGTAAAACATCTTCGCGGGCTAACACGTACGTTCTTAAAATTGTTACATTGAAATAGGTTTACAAGGCATGTGCTCGAAAACAGCGTTTTCCAAGCAGTCAAATCGTACGTTCACCAAAAATATTTTAGGAAAACTAAAATTAATTTATTGATTAAAATCAAAATCTATAGTACTAATATCGTTGAAGTATTCGTTTTATTGTAGATGCTTTTTATATTAATGGTAATCTTTAAGTACTTGATTAACTTGCAAAACTTTACGCAAATTATAAAAACTGCGTCGGGCTGACGACAGAGTTAAAGAATTAAAAAACAGAAAAGTAAGAAACCCTAGTTCGAGTGGCACTTTCCGCATGATTTGACTGCTTGGAAAACGCTCTTTTCGAGCACAAGCATTGTAAATAGCTATTATATTTCTGTGCTAGGTGTACTTGTTTACCTCTATGTTCACGGGAATTTAAATTACCAACGAGTGAAGAGCTAGATAAAGATCAACATAACACTGTTTATTGAACTTATCCTTTCAGTAGCGGTATCGGTCGAGGTGTACTGTATCAATAGCGAGAGGTCCCGGGTTAGAATCTCGGCCGGAGAAGCAAAAATTACCCTGCATTTTGTGACGTTGTTGTTTCTGGTTCCCACGATACAAGGTATCCTAGTGTGGGGCCAGAAGCAATGTAATGTGCCAGTACATAGATATTTAATTTGTGTTTTCAGCAATCTATCCCCCGTGAACTACGACACGGTCGTCATAGGTCTTGGAGCCTCCGGAGTCACGGCTCTGAGTAAACTGGCACGTCATGGCAAGCGTGTGTTGGGCCTTGAGGCGGCAGACAGGATCGGGGGACGTGTGAAGACAGTCACACTTGGTGATGGCGTCTTGGAGCTGGGCGCTGAATGGTAAACCTCGAACATATTGGCAGACTTACTAAGGGTGACTTTAGTAAAAGGGTGAATTTTAGTTATATGATCGATTTTTGGGGAAAGACAGCATCTTTCATTATAAACAACTTTCAACTAACTTGAGTACGAGCTAAAGCGATAATGTCACACATCACGTCACTCCATTACGTATACAGGTGACGGTTAAAATAACCACATTCTGGTCTAGGATGCACGGGAGGAACAACAGCAAGACCTATGAGCTGGCACTCACTCACGGCGTGATACCCAAGCTGCAGGATAATACCGTCCGCAACTACCAGAGCGATGGCTCGCCCGCGCCTGAGGCTACAAACGAGCTGACTTACATGTGCCTGGATAATAATGACAAAGGAAACTCTACGGCTAAGACTATGGGAGAGTTTCTTACGAAACGGTGTGTATTTTAGAGCTCGTATCAATTCATATTTGAAACCTTCCGCCATGACAATTATCATCTGACGACCTCTGTGGCGTTGCGGTTCAAGGATCATCTTCCCAAGTCCCGGGTTCGAATCCCGGCTCGGGAGGAAGAAAAAATATATCCCCAGGTCGCGGATTTTTATGTGTTTGAGGTCACTGTTTCTGGTTCTTACGACACAGGGTATCCTAGTGTGGGGCTAGAAGCAATGTATATGCGAAATTAATGTTCATGTTTAATTCCGACTTTCACAAGATGGCGGGCTAACGGTAGCTTTAATAGCGGTAGGTCCGAAGACGATATTCAACCTTGTTAGTATAGTTTTTGGGGGCAAAACAATGACCCTATTAATCCTCTAGCCTAGGCGTTATCTTATCACTAATTAATCTGAACCAAAAAGGTCTTACATTAATTGGTAGAACATATATTCAGGTGTACCGACTATGTTATCAATACATATCCGGATCTGCTGAAATCTCTTAACTTCATGAAAAACTTTTTGCACTTCTTGATGTTGGAATACGTTTCAAATCATGGCTCTTCAAGTTGGGACGAAATTCCGGTGGATTCGTTATATAAGGAATTAGATAGCTTCACCTTAACGTCGTGGCACAAGTACGGGTACAGGACTCTATTCGATATTATCATGGTGAGTTTAATAATCTACAATTTGCCTCTAGCTAAAGCTAGCCCGAAGTGAAGTAACACAGGATATCACAACAGCACAAACATTTAAGTCTTTTAACAACTTTTCAGAACAAATTTAACAGCGGTCCTGGCCTACCACCCCATGCTGAGGTAAAACTCAACAAAGAGGTATCTAAAATAGTTTGGTCCAACGATCCCACCTCTGAAGTCGTTGTGAAATGTGTTGATGGCTCAGAATACACCGCCAACAATGTTTTTGTTACTGTTTCTGTCGGCGTATTGAAAGCAAGGTAAGAGTATTTAATTTTAGTCATGTTCTGATTGGTTTTATTTTCATGACAGGTGATGTATTTGTGTTAAATTATCTATAAGTATAAATAAAATTCAAAGTCCTGACTCATTGACTGGCTGATAAATCAATGTAAAGCCTCAGACGCTCGCCCTAAAAATAATAAACTGTACAGCGGTTCTATATATATCGTACGGTAGCACTAAAAAGGGATTTGGCGAACTTCATCACCTAGGCGGAGCAAATGGGTGTTGAAAATTTAATAAAAATAAAAAAATCTTGACTTTTGAAGCTGAAATTTTGCAGGTAGGTAGTTTATCGGTATGAGACGTCAACCAAGCTGACGCCATCCCGCTAACCTTAGCGGGATGGCGGAATCGCGGGATAAACTTTGTATGGACATAAAAAAACTACTTACTTGATCTATGAAGCTGTTTTAGGTAGGCAAGTACGTACGTAGCTTAAATGGCGTCAGTTAAGATTTTTTTTTATCGAAATTTGCCCTAATAAGGGTGTAAAGGGGGGTTAGAGTTTGTATGAACTTTAGAAACTACTCGACCTATGAATCTGTAAATTTGGCAGATAGGAAGTTGAACATTGCAGGCGATAAGTAAGAGATTTTCCAAAGTCTGCCCCTCCCACAATTTGGGAAAAGGTGAGAGGATGTGGCGCTTAGGGTTGTATGAAACACAAAACTGTGTTGTAGTGTCTGTACAGTATATGTAGGCAATGTTGGTTGAGAGATTGATTCCAAACTTAACGACTGCTGTTTTGAGAATGCCGAATCTGTAAATTTGGCAGATAGGAAGTTGAACAGTGCAGGCGATAAGTAAGAGATTTTCCAAAATCTGCCCCTCCCACAATTTGGGAAAAGGTGAGAGGATGTGGCGCTTTGGGTTGTATGAAACTCAAAACTGTGTTGTAGTGTCTGTACAGTATGTGTAGGTAATGTTTGTTGAGAGATTGATTCCAAACTTAACGACTGCTGTGTTGAGAATGGCTTTTATTGTATACTTATTCTAATAAAGTTATCTCGGATGGCCTAGTTAAATATTTACAAAATATGCATAATGTACTGTCTAATGTGCGATTGCTAACATAGCTCGTACATCCTGCCAACTCAAAAGGATAAGGACTAAACAAGTGTAAAAAAGTAATTTTAAAATGTAAATAAAAGGGGAAAAAACTTAGAACTATCGCAGAGTTTCAAAGTTGTCACTGTGTGCTAACATGTGATACGTTTAATCTAACGGAGTGACTCCTGCGCAGCTTCTGCGTCGATCTCTTGCTGTCCCCGGGCTGTCAGTGGTCGCCGTCGGTGTTAAATCCTGCGATTGGAAGTCCTTGTGCGGGATCGTGAGAACGTGCTTGGTGCTGTCAGCATCTTTTATATTTATGGGATTTTCTTGCTCTATGCCATTTCGTAATGACGTAGAAAATCCCCGTCAGAGTGATAAGTATTACCAGGATTCAGTACAATACAGAGTACTGGTGGACGTCATGTATTGTTATTGGTGCATAGGGTTGTTGTTTCAGGCTGTCGATCTGGGCTTTGATATTGTGCCAGTCGTCGTCGTGATCCTCTTCCTTGTACGTCTTGACGTCTGAGGTGTTTACTATCGGTTTAAGATCGATGCCTCGGGGATGCCAGGTTGTGCTGGACTGACGTTGATGTGGCTAAAGTAGTTGTGGTGTCCTGATATGTGAATGTGTAGCTTCTGATAGAGAAACCTTGACCGATATCAAGTATTCCGTTACCGGTCAATAAGCTCGAGTGCACTTTGCTGTCTGGGCAAAATATGCGCTCAGCGCATTCCTCGCAGCACGTGTACATCCTCTTATTATTATTATGCAACCTGATCCATTGCTCGTCACACGCTATCGTGCGGCCCAGTGACCTATTGATGATGCTCAGGTTACATATGTTGTTTGTTATCTGCAACTCGTAGACAGGTTTGTCAATGGAGCAGAGTATTTGATCTGCCGATGTGTGTATGCATCCTTGCATATCTGCTTCTGTTGGTAAGAGTAGAAGATCCTTTTGAAGATTGAATGCTATGTAAACAGGTGTAGTTTCAACTATGTGGTCCTTGTGTGGTAAGCTGATTATTCTGTCAATTTGAAAGTGCTCCTTTTTCACGAGTGGTATCTTCGTTTCGATGATAATGAACCTTAGGCCTACTTTGACTTTCACCTTCATTATTTTGTACAGGTTTGCGAGCCTCTGTTTGTCGGCCGGTAGCGTCAAATCGGTGGGCAAGTTGCTGTAAATGATGTTGACTTGCTCTACCAACTGACCTGGAGGTATCATTGCGCGTTCAGGTAACCTTGTGTGAGCTCTGTGATTGTATTGATGAGTTTTTGTTGAACATTTCTTATATTAGAGATGACTATTTCTGCTGTAAGAAGTGTTGATAGTGTGAATAACTCGACGTTGTATTCAACTCGTATGCGTTGCTCTACTAGCTGGAATTCCTGAAAATGTTGCTGCATGTTCCTGAACTGCTTGTTCATTATGGCTTCGTTATGGTGTAGTAGGTTGGACTGTGCTTCTATTACGGTCGTTTGATGCTTGAGTAGGTCTTGCAAGTGTTTCTCGTTGTAGGATATTTTTTCAATATCCTTCTCATAATTCCTCGCGAAACTGTTATCCAATACGCCAAACAGGGAGTTTGCAATGTAAGCTACATTATCCCCCGTTTATGAGACCCCTTTTATGTCGCCTTTCAGTTTGACCTTGGCGTAGTATGCGGTTGCAGTGTTGTATTTCTGCTAACTCGTGCTTCAATTGAAATACAATTTCTTTATATTATTTTGATTGTGCCGTGCTCGCGAACTTTAGGTGATTTTCAATATGACTGACGTAATCTTCGATATCGAGAATTCCGTTCCAGTATGTAGAAAGATTGTAATAGATGATCAGTTTCCAATCGTCTTTGATGAGATGCATGTCGTACATCTTCTCGAAATATATGTCTTGATTTTTACTGAACTCGGAAACGTTGTAGAAGCTCGTCGCTGGGGTCAATATGGATGGATAGACACAGTAAAACCGCCATTGATATGAAGTTACGCGTAGGCTTCCTGACTCGATAATTTCGCGGCTGATTTGTTTGTTGATCAGCTGTTGTATTATTGATCGTTGTCTGATGAGAGTTACGGTTTATAGATTGTTGTAGTTGTTGGCTACTGCTATTCTCCTCTCTTGCTGGAAGGACCGATAGTTTGATGACCGGTCTCTTCATGATACCATTCTTGGTTTTGAGTGTGACTATGCGGACGTGCCCTCCTTTCCTGAGTAGACCTCGATGATTCTTCTTTGAAGCCACTTGACAGGAGGTATGTTGTCTGCTTGTATGAGCACAATATCATCTACTTGAAGGTTAGGTCTTCCCTTCTCCATTTTGTTCTTGTTTGTAAATGGTTCAAGTATCCGGCGGACCACTTCTTCCAAAATTGCTTGTTCATATTTTGAACGAGTTCCAATCTTTTGATGAGGTTCATGTTGTCAGGATCTGTTTGTGGTATGGCTAATAATGAACCTCCAACTAAGAAGTGTCCAGGCGTCAGTCTTCCGGGTTTTCCGTTAGCTCGACCAGGGGTCTGGAGTTGAGGCAGGCTTCTATCTGCTGAAGGAGAGTGATGAACTCCTCATATGTGAGGTTTTGTTCTCCCATGACTCTCCGTAGGTGATGCTTGAAGTTGAAGTTTTTCACAGCAGCCTCCATTAACCCGCCAGACGAAGGACATGCTGGACAGTTGAACGACCATTGTATTTGAAGGTCGTTTATTTTTCTAAATAGATTTTCGTTGATTGTTGCCATGATTTGTTGATATTCTTGCTGGAGGTGTCTGTTTGCACCAACAAAGTTGGTCCCATTATCACTATACATGTGGCTTGGGGTACTACGTCGTGCACAGAAGCGACGAAAAGCAACCAGAAATCCTTGTGTCGAAAGGTCGGATACAAGCTCCGTGGATGGCCTTCGTTTCGAGACTTTGTTTGTGATATCCTTCATATGATTCATTGATTCGTAATATTTCATAAATTGCTTGTAGCTTACTGAAAACTCTTCGATCCTTGCCATCTTGCTCTCCAGGTTGTGGAATTGTGCGACGGCTTTTGGTCTTGAGTTTCTTAGCTTACCTTCAAAGTCGGGCTTCATCGGGATAGCGACATCATATCTTCCGTCGGGTAAACGCCTCGTTGTTGCTAGATACAGTTCTTCACAGTACTGTTAATCTTGTGTGAGGTTTGCAGTTGTGTCACCAATGTCTTCATCCTCCCAATATTGCGAATAGACTTTTATGCAGATGATAACGACGTGGAAATTAAATGTCTTTACCGACAGGATCCACCTGAGCTTTGTCTGCTGTGCTATGGGCGCTGTGTCTGGTCCTTTGATGAGACCACTCATTATGACGTCCAAGTAAACGCTAGCGTCCAGGAGGAAGTCGTCAAGATTCGACACATTGTAGTCTGGATCAGCTAGCTGTATGTAAGCTAGGTGTGGTCATTGTTGTTTGCCGAATAACGTGTTAGGCAAGTTGTTGGTTACTCGGTTGATGACTAGTGCTTGAGTTGTTGATTAATGATTGCCATAGATTGATTCGCTGTTTAGTGAACAGTCCCTTGCTTTGCTTCGAACCATTTCCAATGCCCGACACCATTGCGTGGAAACGTTGTCGTTGTAATCCCAGAATCTGCGCGGCATTTTCGGAGATCAGTGAAGTCTGAGCTCCTTGATCAAGCAGTCCTCTCATAGTCACTTAGGATCCATCTGAAGCCATTAGTTTGATCCTTACAGTGGTTAGTAAGATCTCTTCATCGTCGGTTGCTACGAAGTTTACGCTGTGTTGTCTATTCCCATGTCCATTGGTCTGCGGCAATGTAGGTGAGCTAGATTCCATTGAAGTGGAGCGCGCGGCAGTAGATTGCATGACACTTCGTTTGCAGATTGCGTCATGCAGTACCTAATGCGTTGTTATTTTGCTGACAGAATCGGCACCGTTTTAACGAAGTGCACTGGTCGTTGGAGTGCTTGTAGAGGCAGTTTTGGCAAACGTTCAGTTGCCTTACTAACCTCAATTTGCCATATGCTTTCTTGTTACTGAACTTGTCGCGGAGAAACAGAGTGTGGTTCTGATTACATAATGGGCAGACTTTTTTGGCAACGTATGAGCCTGGTATTCCTTCTTTGGATACTTCCCATAATTCCCGAATTTGTTGAAACCTTGATGATGAGTGGTTTGCTTCAGCTGTGGTGGCGTTGGCTCCTTCTCTGTTTTGTGGGTTGGTTCCAACGCGGTAAACTTTGATTTGAGGAAATCCATAAGCTCTTTAAGCTTTGGTATGTCGCGAGGCGGTTTGAGAGACTCTTTGTAGTCTAAGTATGTATTGCTGTCTAGCTTCTTAGCGATCAGATGTAACAACAGATAGCTGTATCAATTTCCAGGTTCTGTACTGTGTGTATGCACTTCGAAGATCTATCGGAGAGGCGCTTGATTTCGAATGATGTTTGTTTCTGTATGTTCGGGTGGTTTAGGGAAAACTCGACGTGTTTGGTGAACAGAAGCTGTGGGTTGTAGTATCTTTGTACCAGCATTTCCCATAGCGTGCGTATCGTAGTTGTCCGATGAAGTATGCAAGTTCTGAATGAATCGCTCTGGTTCTCCCTTCAGCTTTCCTTTCAAATGTTGCATCTTCTGGCTCTTGCTTAGACCATTGTTATTGTGAATTGTTTCAATGTAGAGTTCGTAAAATGATGGCCACAGCTTGAAGTTGCCTGTGAAAACTGGTATGCCCAGCTTAGGCGTTGCATGCTCCAAATGGTCCGTTAATGCTAGTTTTAAATTCAAAGATCTCTTGATATTTTTGTATGAGTCTTCGAACGAGTGGAACTGCTGATCGTATTCATCGTTAGATCCTTGCAAAATGTTGTCGATCTGTAGGTGTAGGTAGAGTCTATAGTCTTCCAACGTTTCTGTAGGTTCTTGAGCTCATCTTCCAATTTCCATTTGTCGCGAATGTCTTCCACCTTCAAACTCCTTACGGGTCTGCCCTGAAGTTGGTTTGCTACATGGACACCAGGTCCGACACTTCATTCAGCGCCTTCGAAGTGCCGGAGGACGACGTCGGTCCTGAGGGTATGGTTAGCTTGATCGCAGAAACGTCAGACTTCTGCGCCGGCGGCAGTAGAGCAGCAATTCGAACATTGCTTCCCGCGAAGTAAGGCTCGATTTCGTTTTCGCAGGCGTGTGTGAATTCTGATAAATTAGACAAACTTTGGACCGAGTTCCAACAGCTTGGAACTCGGTCCAAAGTTTGTCCAATTTATCCAGACGCTCGCGTAGGTGATCCCGCGTCTTTCGGACTTGGGAATCCTTTCTGAAGTTCCTGTCTATTACTTGATATTTCTTGTTGACGTTGTAATAGACTCTCCATAATGCACTAAAGCGTTGAAATTGCGTGCTGTTTTTAATTCGATAATACTTCGCTTGTGTTTTTGTTGTCTGTTGTGCTTGTGCCTGAAAATAATGAATGCTGTTTGCTGGTGTCCCACTTGTGTGCCAGTCCGGGAATAGGGGGAGGACACTTGCCTACTAACTGATTTGAGATAGACGGTGGCGTTCGCTACAAAAGTCAGGTCAGTTTTATCTCATCGTCAACAGATGGCACTAGAATCAATGATATTTGGAAAAGTAGATGTTTTATAGTTATCGGATCACAATTTGATTTTTATTTTATCTATAAAGTGGATAGTTAAAAGAATACAGAACGTTAAATTTCAAATGTAATAATGATTGTCTTAATTTATTACGTGAAGAACACTGATTCTTGGCTTCCCTTGCAGTGGCAACATCGGCGCGTCGACCGCCGGGTGTCATTCACGAAATGGCGACTTGCTTGTTATTTCCCATTTAGTTTTTACTTTTTGTAGAGAATAATACTTTGTAAAAGCAACGTACAATACAACTAAACTTAAATCACTAATCTTATATTATTTGTGTAAACAAAGAATGACATTACTTAGTTTACAAAGTAAGATAAGATCAAGTTTGTTACATTCATGAACCTGAAAGCCAAATCCTACACATGTGTAATATATACGTAACTGAAATGCAGTGACGCTAGCATTCCAAAGTGTTTGCACTTTTTTCACGCAAGAGGGCCCTCTTTTTCTGTATGTATTTACCTTATTAAAAACACTAAAAGTCATTAAGACTGTAAGTGCCAAAGGACATTGACACATTTGTCAATACTTTATCAAGTGGCCAGTTAGTAATGAGTTTAAAGTGGTTTTACATGAGTATGTTATCTACGCTAAATGTTGATAAACATATTTTATTCAGTTACGTATGAGTAATAGATATTCTGTATTAGCAACTCAAAATAGAAATTTCTTCCATCGAAACTATGATTACGTATGAGGAAAAAATGATCTCTGTTTGAAACCGGGTTCGTACAAAGATCATTTTTTCTTCCTTCGATACCAGTTACGAAAGGTCGGTTACGTACACGGCCGAAGGGTTCTTTGGACGCATGTCAGTTAGTTATAGAGCAGACGCTAAAGGGTCTCGGAGACGATCAATCTTACTTGACAAGCATGCTTGATATCAATTTTGATTGAATGGGACGCTTGTCGGGCCCATCAAGCCGCACGACACAGTCGCCTACCGATCTGCATCAAGTGCGCACGTCACAGTTGCCTACCGACCTATCTTAACATAATTTCACTCATGAACACTTGCAAAGAACTCTTTATGAAACTGAGACGGACGATTATAAAATTTTTCTTCGAATGGAAAATGGACTTCGAATGATTCTTTTGAAATATTGTTGGAGTTGATTCGACCAAAAATTGAAAAGCAAGATACCAATATGCGACAAGCTATTCCCGCTAGTCAAATGCATTTATTTTCCATGAAAAAATAACTATAGCCATCGAATTAGGGAAATTGCTAGTTTCCTATTCTTAAGTACTAAAAAGTAAATATATGAACGAAACTCGTCGAGCCGCTTGATGGGCCGTCAAGCACGCGCATCAATCAGCCCCGTCAATCAAAATTTCTGTCAATCTCCGTCAAGCCGCAGAATGCTTAAATCATGCATGCTTGTCAAGCAAGATTGATCGTCTCCGGGACCCTTAAATGGCTAATGAGGGTTTTAGCGATAGGACCGTATAAGCGGGGGGAGGGAGGAGGAGGGCAGGTTAATGTTTGTATGGACTGGACATATTTAGACGAGTTTGCGCGAGCGAATCCGCGGACACCTGGTAGTATAAACATTATAGTCCTGACATAGTCCATATAATACTACACATAAAAAGGTGATACACAGGGTAACCCGTAATACAATAATAATTACAACATCAAGGTTTACACAGTCTAGTGAATTGGCCGGATGCAACTGCCTACTCCAAATTTAACGGACACTCAATGTCATAGACAATTAATTTTGAAATTTATATTCAGGACACAAAGAGTTTGTTAAAAAAATACTCAGAAAAATATAAGCACAAATAAACCTTTAGATCCTTAAATATATTGCGTGAACTTATATATAAGGGAGCTCGTAGGGAGAAAATGGAAAATTAAATGTTAAATTATAGGGGGTAAATTAAAAGTTATATTTTGCCTCTCTAGGAAATATTTATTTTAATAGACTATCCGTACTTTTCAGGCACGCTGAACTGTTCTCACCGGCACTACCCCGAGAGAAAGTGGAAGCCATAGAGAAAATACCAATGGGCGTACTCGACAAAATCGTGCTATCTTACGAAAAAGCGTGGTGGCCAAATGTCGCCACCTACTTCGGTTTTTACTGGAAGGACGACGATATGCAGAAATTGAGTGATGACCTTAAATGGACGTCGGGGATTGGGGGTGCCACGCGTTCTATGGGATCTGATAATGTCCTTGTTATATGGCTGAGCGGGGATAGAGCAAGAGAGGTATTCAAATAACTAGCAGATATATATGTTAAATACGCCTCAATATTCTATTGAAAGATTAGAAATGACCATAGTAGAAACATACAGTTATACATGATCGCTTCTAATCCACTATCAAATACAAAGTTCATTTGATAAATACCCTCCAATCACTAATCGATACAACTCTTGATAACCCATGGCAAGAATTGAACTCGGCAGAGGAATGAATTCTCGTTTTTACCCCTAATTTCAATTTCACACTTATTGCATTCAATGTGAGAGGTTATAATAATGATTTCGATGCCTTTCTGGTATGTTTCTCACTATAGGTTACACAATATAAACCAAAATGAAGGAATAGTGGCCTACATTAAATCTACCTGGAATGTAAACGTCTCTGAGAGTCGTCTTCGATGAGGCATGCTGCCTCGCAATAGACATTCCGAACCAAGTTTGCATTCCTGCAATTTACAGATCACCTTCCTTTAGTAACCCCAAAGCATTGTCCTATTCTTACAAAATCTAGATAAAATCTTACTGAATTTCAGACACAATCAAACCTTAATTAAAGCGGGTGATATAAATATAACCGCCTCTGACTAAAACAAGATAGAGCCCTCAGATTACCTCTCTCTCCTAGCCGAGCACGAGCTTTTAATTGCAATTTCCGCCCCAAGAAGATTAGACACATGTCTCGATCACATTTTCGTGAAGACTATTTATCCTACCATTGCCGCGACAATGACATTACAGACCATAAAATTATAGTCCTGGGAATAGAAAGTAAAACCAAAAAACCTCCCACAGATAGGAGAAAAGTAGTTATTAACTTCGAGGGTGTCAAGGAGGATCTAATATGAACTCGATGCAATAGTCAGAAAATATGGACGTCAATTCCGCAGCAGAATGCTTCATGCAGACCCTCACAAAGTATGTAGAAAACAAATGCCGAGTAAAAAAAATATGCAAAATAAAAATTCGAAATATACCATACAGCCGTGGATTACATAGATAAGATCCATTCAAAAGCGAGACGCCTTCCTAAAGATGAAATTTTCAAACTGACTTTCACTCACTACAGGAATTTCTGCGACAAACTCTTGAAAAACCTTAAACAGAACGAAAATCAGGAAATTGAAACAAACAAGCGAAACCCAAAAGAGCTATGGAAGTCTATAAAGAAAATTTATAACCTGAAACGCAAAAATTCTTAAGCTCTCGACTTATTTGCAAATTGTAAGTAAGGATCCTGTTGAGCCACTAAACGATTGCAACAATTACTTCTCTAGAGTAGGAGAAAAGCTTGCTGACCAAATAAGGTCACAGATAAATAAAAATGAAGATATTCTTGCCCAGGAAACCTACCTGAAAAATACCCTCCCAAACTCCTTCTTTATGCAGCCAACCGATGTTCCAGAGATAGACGGTATAATAAGACTCCTAAAATCGGACAGCGCTCCTGGAATTGACGGGTTTAACAACCTTATAATAAAACAAATCAGACCCCTGATTATTCACCCACTTGCCCACATTTTTAATCTGAGTTTCAGCACTGGATGTTTCCCTGAATGCAATGAAGAATGCTGGAAGACAGAGTCTATTACTCCTATCTATAAAGCAGGCCCCAAACACATAGGTACCTGGTAAATACAAACCAATCTCATTGCTTAGCAGTATATCAAAGATCCTCGAGAAACTGGTAAATAAGCACCTAGTTTGCTTCCTGGGATCCAAAAATCCACAAAAGACGCTGTCAATCTAGTGGTAAACCTAGTCTCCGATTATCTCGATTAAGGTCTTTAATATTTCGCCGTCTTCCTGGATTTAGCCAAGGCGTTCGATACCGCCTCAATAGGTACCAATACTACTGAAAATATGAATTTATAGGTATTCGAAGACCACCATGGTTCACTAGCTACCTCTCTGAGAGAAAGCGACTAGTCAAAGTTGGTACGTACACTAGTAGCACAAACACTACCCGGTTTGGTGTTCCTCAGGGAAGAATTCTAGGCCCATCCCTTTTCATCATTTACATGAATGATATCCACCAGCTACATTCTAATAGTGCCGAAATTTTATGTTTCGCCGACGACACAGCATTATTATACAGCGGGAACACTTGGGAAAGCACCTTAAGTACGGCAGAAAACGGTCTATCTATGGTTTTAAAATGGCTTTGAAGCCATCTATTGTCTCTAAATAGCGACAAAATCAAATAGTTATGCTTTCACAAAACATCGCCATTTGAGCCGCCATCTAACAACAATCTTAGCGTTCACACAAGCGATAATCTGCTCTCAACTGACTCTGCGACATAATGCTCCTGCAATCTAATTAAAAGATCAGAATATATTAGGTACTTAGCAATCACAGTTGACGAAAAGCTAAACTTCTAGAATCTTATTGATGGGCAGTCAAAAAGGGTGAGAGAGATCATAGGCGCAGTGTAAAAACTTCGCAACATACCCAGAAGAGCCATCATCAACCTCGTCTACACAGCGATCGGTAGCGCAGCAAAATACGTTCTAATTACCGCAGAATTTCAGTTTTAAAAGCAATGTTGAAAAAACCTTTCAGGTATCCCTCCAAGGAGCCAAAGTCCTGTCAGTCCGCCAACTCTTCATTCAGAACATCTGCCTAACAGCACCTAAAGTTATAATACACTTCAAAGATTACCCCCGGCTGCTAGATAAACATGTTAACAAAATACACACACCCACAATAAACATCATCTTTGCTAGCAGATTCGATCCGTACCTAAATTAGTTCCCACATCTACAACAACGTTGTTAAAACATGCAACATCAAAATAAAATACAGTCCCAGAAGCTAAAACAAAGATTTTAAACTTCCTCTTAACATTAGGATACGAAAATACATAAGCCTTGTTTTTAACGCACTTATACTGATAAGTACCTAACTACTCAAGAGTTTTTACCAAGTAGTTTAACATTATGCTGATCGTGACGTGCGGTTTTTGTACACAGTAAAGAGGGTTTATGATACGTGTGTAGATAAATATACTGATACAAAAAAGGAAGGTAGGGTTCTTGAGTAGTTAGGTACTTATCAGTATAAATGGGCAAAAATGTATGGAGCTTGGTCCAAATTTTTTTAACAGCCCCCATTGTTAACACTGCCGCCGTTTAGTACATTACGTTCCCTGATCTCGGTGTGTTGAACCTCATTGAATTCTAATCTGTAGTTGCTGAATTATAATACAGTTAATAAAATTATAGAAAGGCATAAATGAAACATAATAGTAGTTTATGTGACTGCTGCATAATGGAGATCATTTATACTCGAGTAATAATATCACTCGAGAGTTTTAATGCCTAATTATGTACAGTTACATACACTAGTTTATCTATACACATATCATAAGCTCTCTTTGATGTGTTCAGGAACCGCATGTTTGACCGGCATTGTAGTTCTGCAATTGTTTAGCTTGTTCTTTAGTACCAACTTCACGCAGGCGGGCGTCGGCGTTCGAAATTTGAATGTCAGTACCAACTTCACAGACAAACTAGGGACGGCACGCGGGTGGGCGTCGGCGTTCGAAATTTGAATGTCATTATATGTAGAAAAACTACACATAGTAACCATTATGTGTAGTTTTCCAGATACGAAACGAGTTTTTACCAAGTAGTTTAACATAATGCTGATCGTAACGTGCGGTTTTTGAACGCAGTAAAGAGGGTTTATGATACGTGTGTAGATAAAATAATTTTTAATCATAAAAAAACGACCGCCACGCCGGCGGCGCTGCACCGCGCCGGGTTCGCTTCCCGGCGCGCCGCTCTCGGCCTTCTTGACCACGGCGCGTATCTCTAACCGGTGCCTGTGAATTAAGCCCGCTCAGGTAGTGCTACCGAGGCGTGTTGTTCGCGAAATTAGTGAAAGTAGACTTATCGGACTTTAACAAGAATATAGTGCAATTATGGGAATGTGACAATACCTTCCAGATGGACACTCCCCTTTGGGGCACCACCAGGAAGATTCAATGCAAAGTATGTATGCATTTTTTCCTTATCAAGGCTGCGCTCAAAGCAGAGCCAAAATACGATAACGGTACCCTAAAAATTGAGTCTTCAGTAACAATTTACACAGCGGGCCCAGAGACCGGCGTGAAAAACATTCGCCCATGTATCAGCTGTAAAATAAAGAAGGAATTGACGACCATACCCATCGAGACCTTCACATCGGAGGAGTGGTTTATATGTAAATGCGGCAAAAACCAGTGCGCAATAATTGAATTCATTTCACAAGGCGAGGAAGCAAAGCGATTAAAAACAATAAGCCGAGTACCCATGCGAGTGCGGGCCGGCAAGCACCGATGCAGGCGCACGGAGCCAGCGGCGCGCCCGACCCCGCCACCATCCAACAAGCCATTGGAGTGGTGCGAGACAGCGCGAGCGCGACTGTGCCCGCTCCAAACAAAAACGATGCACACAGTTCTCGGAACGTAGGCACAATACAGACTACGCTCGACGCGTGGAAAACGAGACCTTGGCTAATGGTAGATGGGTCTAAATTACAAAAATCAATGAGCGATAGCACAGTGCAAGTAAACCAAGCGACGACGTATAAAACAATAAACAGAGGAGCCAAAAGACAGCGCACAGACGCACCCAATAATACGACACCTAGACAGAGAAACACTCACATCCCTAATATAATTATTAGGGATGAAAATGCAGTGAAAAATCAAGAGATATTGAAGAAAATAAGAGAATCAGTAGCCAAAAACAGTTCAACGCTCAACGTTATGAGAGGCCAAATAAAAATCTACCCGGAAAATGCGACAGCGCACGAAAACTTGCTCGCCACGCTTGAAGCTTGCGGAATAACCAGAGTGATAGCACCAAAACCGAAGGCCGACAGACAGGCGGCGACTAAGATCGTGCTCAAAAATAAGACCTACGGCGAAGACATCCCCACCATCGCTGAAGATTGGCATAACTGAACAATAATAAAGCCACTAGGAAGAGCAGGGAAAATCCACCTATTAATCTTCGACAGCAAGCATAAACTGAGAGATCTTCTGGAGAACTTCAAAGCTACGGGAAGAAAATTCTTCTGCGCGCCATCCTTCAAGATCGAACCATTTAGAGAAAATCCGAAGCACATTGTACAATGCAAGAAATGTTTTGCCTTTGAACACTCGAAACAATCGTGTTACGGCAAACAAGAGGAACCAAAGATGCTTATCACCACGCCCGAGGGTACCACAACGAAAGTCTGCAGAAATTGTAAATGCGAAGACCACGGCGCGAACAGCGCAATATGTCCTGTGTTAAAAAATATGATAGCTAGGTAAGTGGAACAAGCAGAGGCTAAGCAAACGAAGAGAGAGGAGAAAATCAAATGCTCAGTAGTAAGACTGGGTATCAGATATGCAGATGTCACAAATACAAGGCAATTTCCTACTCTGCCACAAAAGGAATCAACAAAACCACCCAGTGAACAAGTAGCGCCGACAGTAGGTGGTCTCACACTAGAGGGCCTCTTTCAGATGCAGACACAAATGCAACAGACACTTTTTACGCTGATTGACATTATAAATAGGATACACTCGCATCTCAACGGATAATAGCAACAGAAAAAAAATACAGAACCTCAAAATTTTACACCTAAACGCCCAAGGAGTAAAAAATAAATTCATAGAAATAAAATAGTCAATAGTCAATAGTCAAAGTACTTTATTACTGTAGATATTTACATATACTTAGCAAACGTCATTTTTTGCCTCTTCTCTACATTGGACCACTGTGGGAGAAGAAGGGCGTAGAAACTCCCACAGATTTATTTTTAGATCTCTTTTAAAAATAAGTTGTGCTTAACTAATACAAATATGAAAAATTTAATTGTTATGATTAATAAGCAGGAATAAATAATTACAAAATTATTAACAGCAAGGTCTGTGTTGAGCCAGATTAACCCCATACAGTCCTAAAAGAACTAATCGATAAATACAAACCAGCTATAATAATATTAAACGAGTGTAAGATCGACATTGAGAGACAACAATATCATATAAAAGGATACGACAAAAAACACTTAGCCACTGCCATGTACATACATAAGGGACTAAGATGGGTTGAAACGAAAGTCAGCACCGGCTGGCTCGATGACAACAAGAAGATTGAAGGCGTGGGCATCAAACTGTTCACCGACCACGCAACTGGACAATATATCAAAATCAAAGGAATATATATTCAAATACCAGACCAACATCATGCTAGAGAAGAACTGGAGGAGACCCTATCCGACGAACCATCCATCACCGTTGGTGATATGAACCTACGTATGCAAACCCTGGGCCACAGCAGGAATGCCGGCCTCGGTAACAATGTTAAAAAAGCAATGAATGACGGAATCTGCTTGATGAAACATGCCAATGCACCATCTAGACCTTTCAGCCCAGGTTGCAATAATAACACACCAACAGCTCGAAGCGCAGGGCAAACATGTGGAGTACATCGGCTCGGATCACCTCCCTTGGCTGCTAACCGTGAAGATTGAACATAATGTAGAGGAACATCTAACCCGTAATACAAAGAAGATCTACGAGGACAAGAAACTGAAAGCAACGTACCAACAGACAATGTGGGAAGGTCTCTGTGACCTCAGCGAAGAAATTACAACAGAAGCCGATTGCGAAAAGTACGTAGAAACAATGGAAAATGCCATTACAGAAGCCCTCGACACTCACGCACCCTTAAAAAAGATAGTGAGGTAGGACCGACTGCCGAAGGAAATAAACGATAAGATAGATATTCGAAACAAACTAAAACAAATCGAATGGCAAGGAAGACACTGCAGTCCCGAACTCCGACACGAATTACGCACTCTATATAACCAAGCCAAGAAAGAAGCTGAAAAAGCCCTTAATGAATACTCTGAAAAGGGCTGGATACACAAATTACAAGATCTGCGTGACAATATATATCACAAATGTGGCATATCCAACGAAACATGAAGCAGCCAACCGCTAAACTACCAAACATCACGGGATGCAGTACAGAATTAGAAACAATCGACAAGCTCACCGATGCAGCTATAGTTAAAGAGGCCAAGATAGCAAAAGAGCATGAGGGGACTGAAAAGACGACACCGTTCCAACCGCTCGATTCAACATCAAATAAAGAAGTCGAAGCTGCGTTGAAGAGATTCAAAAACAACAAGGCCCCAGGGCCAGATGGAATAAAAGCAGATGCCCTCAAACTTGGGGGAGAATTCTTCATCGAGGCATTCGTGCCTCTTGCTAATTTTGTATTGTCCACATGTTATTTCCCTAAGCGGTGGAAAACTGGCATGTGCATATTCCTGCACAAGGCCGGCAAAGACCATCGTCTGGCATCGTCGTATCGCCCGATCACACTGCTCAACATCATGGGCAAGCTGTGTGAGTGACTGATCCTGAGCATAGAGAAACTTATTAATACTGTAGACATCCTGAGAAGACTAAACTCCACAGTGAACCGGCTGCAACCAACATTCCAGCATGGCTTCACCAGGGCCAGAGCAACAGCAACCCAGATCTTACGTACCGGAAAAATAATAACCGATGCGCTAGCCGTGGAAGACAGCGTTTGACTCGATCCACCATAAAGGCCTTATAAAAAAACTTCAGAATCAAGATGTTGCTAACAATATCATTAAAATAATAGAGAACTACCTAGAAGACAGAAATTTTAGAGGTCGATTCAGAACTACCACAACCAGAGACAAACCGATACTTCACGGCGTTCCACAAGGCTCGATCCTGGGGCCGGTAATCTTCAACCTGTATGTCCACGATATTTGGGATATACAAGACCACATCAGAGGACTCAAACTGTCACAGTACGCGGATGATCTCTGTATACTCAACAGGGCCACGAACCCAGATCATGCGACAATGCGTGCCCAATGGGCAGCGGAAGCCATCGTTGACTACTACACGAAATGGGGGCTAAAGTGCAACATAGAGAAAACAAAATACATCATGTTCTCAAAAAAGAAAAAATACCGGCCAACAGTGAAACTGAAACAACAAACGCTGCGCTATCAAAAGCAGATCAGATACCTCGGCGTCATATTCGACAAACACATGAAGATGAACCAGCACACCGAAAAGGTTGTCAAAAAACTGAAACAAGCCAGAGGAGCTCTCGGCCCAATAATAGGATACAATGCGAAGACGGAACTAGACACGAAACTGACCATCATTCAAGCCTGCATTTTATCGCTGATGGACTACGGCGTGGTACAATTACTCTCAAGGTATAGCGCAACGAACCTATGCAAAATCGAACGGCAATATAGAATGGCACTGAAAAATGCCGCACAACTACCTAGAGGAACACCCACGGAAGCAATCTGGGAGATGGCTGACATCGAAGCCTGGCACCTACGCGCCGAGGACGTCAACGTCAAAATGCTGTAAAACATTGCAAGACTAGAAATAGCAGATCTTGAATCTCCTGGCGACGCCTACGAAACGCACGGCGAATTTAACCCCCTCAGGGTTAATCACAGAATTGGCGAAATACTTTATGACCCTAACAAAAAAGGACACAAACGGTGGCCTGCCGACAAAATGAAGGCTCCTCGTCCCCTTAAAATAAAATAATAAATAATTTAAGCACACAACATAAATAAAACACGTAATATGTTTGAATATTATATTTACTTACTTATTGCGAATCATAAAAACACAGCAAACACAGATCCATAGGACATAAGTTAGCTGACTCACCCATGCACGGCCCACCGGCCACAGGGAATTTTGTAAACATAAAGTAGGCAAATAAATACTATTCTGATTCTTATTCTGCGTGTTGTTCGAGCGAGACAGGTAGCACGAGCGAAACGGGTTGTGCAAGCGAGAGGCGTTTGAGCTTAAACGCGAGTTTGCCGAGCGAGAACGTGAGTCATCCTCGCCTCGCGTTGCATCTTCGCAGTCTTTCTTCAACGTTTGCCGTTTGTAGTTGTGTACTGTGCGCTTGCCTTATTGATTTGTTCGAACGATTTTGCTCTTTGTTTTTGGAACATTCATAATATGTTTCGTCCATCTGCTGGACAAGTGTGTTTGCTGTGTGTAAGGTCGGTGCGTTCACACAGAAGGAGAACATTGACTCAGCAATTGTTCGAGGAATATCCGCTTGCTGCAGAGAACATAACGGAACGTGTTTCTCCGTAAGAAGTTAGTTTAATGAAACTTCTAACTGAATAGTAGATATTAAATACATTAGAATCCGTTTATTATGACTCCGGCTATATTGACCAACCGCTTATTGTGACGTAATTACACAACGAAGTTTGGTTTTCATATAAAATCTTTGTAAAAAAGTCGGATATAATGACTTCGCTTACATTGATTCCCGACGACGTTCGGCACGTGGCTCGTTTTTGTTTTGAATAATTAAGTTTATTCAATGAGTAATTGACACTCGAACGTCACGCCACGCATTGTTTTTATGTAGTGTTATCCTATGAAAAAATGTCATCTCAACACCGTAAAGCATTTACGATTGAGGAGAAAGGTGCAATAATTATGCAGATTAGAAAATGGAGAATCAAACTCATCTCTCCCAAAGGAATTAGGCGTGGTTTTTATTTTTCACAAAACACTTTGTATGACATCCGGTTAGTATGACGTGATTGTCAATTCCCTTCGATGTGATAATAAACGGATTCTACTGTATGTTTAGACGGTTATCACACGATGACGCTGTAATATCGCACGTAGTTGTATGAAACATACAAAAATGTAGTAAGCATTAATTCTGTGTTGTTGCATTACGCGTCGTAGTCGTCATAGTCAGATAAGGATCTGTTCAAGTACTTGGGTTCTGACCACTCTGTCTCTCAAATCTAAAAATTACAACATTCTAAGTGTGCCTTTTTGTCGTACCAAGTATTTCTACAATTATTTCAATGTAAAAGCGGCGCGATTGTGGAATAAGTTACCGTTTGAGATTCGACACTCACAGTCTCTTCCAGTTTTCAAACTACGACTCAAAGAACACTATCTCTCCTGTTGACTTGTGTGCATAATATATATAAAATATATATAAATATTTAAAATATATATATTTTAATATTTTATTGTGATATTATATATTTTATTCATGTACAAATATTTTATATATATTTATTGTATTGTGTACTAAATAATGTATTTTATAGCATTAAGTAGTGATTATTATCTTTTTTTTTTGATCATTAGATCTTTTGCTCGGTTCCCTCAATACCATTTAACCTGTTACCTATAAAAACAAGGTTGTCTGGAAGACATCGCTCTTAGCGATAAGACAGCCTTTGTGCACTTTTACTGTAATTTTAATTAAGTAAGATTTTCTGTTATTGGGGTGCAATAAAGAGTTCATCTATCTATCTATCTATAACCGTCTTACTTTATTATGATTATTTTTTTGCATCACGCCGTTTTTTCTATGGGGTATGGTATTGATATTACGACTAACGAGAAAGTGACTTTCGGTTTTATGAATTTGAACCGCGGCAGACGCTTGAGGACTGGCGGCTGAGATAATACTTGCTCTGTGAAAAATGTAGACTATCGCCGTAAGTCTCACCTTTGTGATTATACAAGAATAAAAATCGTAATAATCCCTTAAACGTTTTTATTTACATATACAATTTAACGACCAGGAGTTACCTTGTTGGCGACGCGAAGCCTATCCACCGCGAAACCGTCGAACAACATCTTCTTCAGAAGGTAACCCTGAAGAGCGACCTGCAGTACAACCTGCTCAAGACTCTGCAGAACAACCTTCGGAACAACCTGCGGGAGAACAACACGCAAGACGACAATCTGCGATACATCTATCGCATTTTTAAGAGCACCAAATACATCTAATTCATGCATTATCTTTGGTTGCCAAGATCCGTCGCGCTATCGAGTTCCTAAACACATGAAAATACGTCTGTTACATGAAAACTATTATGTACCGCCTGCTGCACGAATATGCCAAGAACATCTGCAATTGAACGACTTTGAAGTTTTATTGTCAGCAAATAACGTCAGCCATGAATTCAACGAGGACCAAATCATGGAGATGATGAATATTTTAAAATCTGTTCATCATCGGATCATCATCATCATCTGTCATCGGAAGACTGGATTTTGAAAATATAGAAAAAATTGATCCTAACAAACTATATTTCTTAACTGGTCGTACAATAGACCAATTCAATGCAATTTTGGAACAACTATCGTCGTTGATACAAACATGCAAAAAGCCTAAGACTGCATTGGCTGCTTATTTAATTAAGCTACGTACCTACAGGTGAACCAGACACAAGATTGGCAGACATTTTGCATATGAGTCGAAGAACGCTGGAAAGACTACTTAAAGCAGCGAGAGAATGCTTAACCGGTGACTTTGTGCCAATCCATTTAGGGTGGGGTCATATCACAAGAGAGCAAGTTGTCGAAAGAAATCTTTTTATCCCCAATGCACTTTTCGGGGACAATTCTGGAGATGTGATGAAAGCAATAATTGTTTGTGATGGAACTTATGTATATATACAAAAAAGTGCTTTTTATTTCAAAGAATGACATATAGTCACCATAAGCTCCAAAACTTATTGAAACCATTTTTGATAGTCTGTTGCGATGGATATATCATTGATGTTACAGGGCCTTACGTAGCCACACCATCAGACGCGACTATATTAAGTGGCATGCTGAACGCTGAAAATAGTGTTTTTCACTGGTTTTTCAGACCAGGTGACGTTCTAATATTAGACCGAGGTTTCAGAGATGCTTTACCTGATGTTGAGGCTTGCGGGCATGATATGCATATGCCCCTATCTGTAGCAAGAGGCCAAACGCAACTTTCGACTATTGATGCCAATAATTCAAGAATGGTGACTATTTGTCGGTGGGTCGTGGAAGTGGTGAATGGCCGCTTCAAACGTGACTTCAAGTTGTTCAGACAGGATTATTTTAACAAAGCTTTACTGCATATGCAGGATGATTTTCGGATTGCCGCAGCCATCACCAATGCCTTTCACGACCTAATAACCAATTTTTCCAATGCCCACGAAATTGTTGAGAGAATTAATAGTAGAGTAAATGTTGAAAACTTGCTAGCAGAATATGTAATTGGCCAGAATCTTAACAGTAGAAGAGCGCGTTTTCAAAGTATGTCTGCCGATTTACCAGAGCTTCAAGATTTTCTTCGTTTGACCGAGAACGATTTAATTATGTTCTCACTGGAGACATATCAAATAAAACTAGCCAGAAGTTATTACGCAGAACACGATAGAAATGGTGATAACACAATTGAAATATTCAGAAGTTCTGATGATTTAAACAATGATTTCATCAATTATAATATAATTGGTAATAACTGCTGGTTACTAAGAGAACGAATACAATCAAGACACACAAGAAGTCGCGTATATTATACATATATTTTAATAAACTTGGACCAACGAGGACTGGAAGCTCTGGAACACTATTACTGTTCATACAAAAGCGGCGGTTCAAAAGAAGTACCTTGGGTTCATGGGGCCGATATAATGTCTACTGTATGGTTTCTGGGATGGGCACGATATGACACTGTTATTGTAGACTCGGTTATTGTAGATGATGAAAATATATCATAATTATTTAAAAAAATCTTTGCGTTTTAATGTACTTACCTACCAACTTCGTAAAACGTGTAAATAATTCCTTATTTTTCTTTTATTTAATTTTCGGATTATTATTCTTTTTTTATTTATTATTTCCTTTTCTGTGGGTTGGATTTTTACGTTTCCATATAAAAAATGGTCCTTATATAAAATTATTTTAAATACACTACGTGTCAACCCTGGGGGCAGACTTTTGTATCTTTTGGGCCAATTTGCCCATTCTCCTTTATATGGTCATAATGTATTTTTACCAAGTAGTTTATCAATATGCTGGTCGTAATGTGCGGTTTTTGGACGCAGTAAAGAGGGTTAATGATACGTGTGTAGATAAATTACTATTAAATTTTCAAATCCAACACTCTCAGGTGTTCTTAAGCGTATAAAATTGTATTCATGTCTGCTAAATTATTTTGTTTTAAACTTTAACTAGTTCCTCGCGATACAGGCTTAGCCTAATTATATAATAATAATAGATAGTGCTTGCACAAATAATGTACCTTAGTTATTAAAATCAGTATAATTTTTTACTTATGCAATAAATATATTTTTACTTTACTTTACTCATAACTAATATAGTTAAGAATTTCAAGGAAGAATTCAAGTTCGTCATCATGCGCGTGTTGGAAGAGGGTGTGATCCACAGGTGCATTCTAACACAGGCGTGATGACTTAAGTCGTCCTTGAGCTTCTTGGCTATACCCGTATGATTCTACTATGGGAAATGACCACCAAACACTTCAACTTAAAAAATAATGGCGTTAAGTGTTGAATTTTTAAAGTATTTATAGATAGCTAGAATTTCCTGTAGCCTAGCATTCTGTCCCCCTTTCTCTTGATGCGAGATGTTTATTAATCATTTAATTAATTTTCAGGTGGAATCACTGTCTGATGAAGTGGTAAAAGAGCAGACCGTAGCACTTATAAGGAGATTCCTGAACGCCAGCGCACCTGAGCCTAAAGAGATAATCAGGCAAGTGCAAAAATAGCATGCATGTGTATTCTAAATGTCTCCACTCAGCTTACAGAAAATGCGACCGAAGTTAGGCATGATTTCGCCTGGATTTCAATTCAAGATATAAACATTCCTTGAACCTTACGTAGTTGACATAGCATTGCAGCATAGAGTAAATTATACATACTCGTAGATTGCAGGCGAAATCACGCCGAATGTCGGTCACCATGTTGTATCGACAAACTAAACCTTGTCCGGTGCAGATTAATGCAGTCTCATTTCTACACGACACTCATTTCTTCCCACTTGACTGCTTTCAGGACCAACTGGTTCAACAATCCCCTGACACGCGGAAGTTTCACCTACGACAATATCGACATGGCGAGCCACGACCAAAGGCGCGTCGACTACGGCGCACCCCTACTCGACTCGGCGGGAAAACCGAAGGTCCTATTTGCGGGGGAAGGGACTAACCCGATACATTACAGCACTGTGCATGGAGCTGTTGAGACGGGCATACGAGAGGCGAACAGACTGCTAGGAGATGACAAGATTAGCATATATTAGGACGGATTCCACAAATGCTTCTCGCAGAATGCATATATGGACTTGATAATGCATAGAAGCTTATTCGCCTATTATATCCTTAGAATAGTTTAGATAAATCTTTGTTTTAATAGATAAAGTATCCTTATTCTTAGACGCACACTCGTTTGACTGACACACCTGCAGAACACATGTCGCCGGCGATACAGATGCGTAGTTACATAGGTAGGTAAAGTGTCGTATGCAGTTTCGGCTGGCTCCGTACTTGCACCTTTACCGCCTGGCTACTGCTACCAGCCACTGCGAATGCTATCTATATCTCCAACTACACCAGCGCCACCTGCAATGCGCTTTTGATATTAGATGCCGTTGCGGCGAGCGGTGAAGACAAATGTAGGGACATTTCAATTCGCGTCAAGTAGCTGTGACTTCATAAAAATTCCTACATTTGTTTTCACAGCCAATTCGCAGTCGCAGCTAGCTGTGGCCGAGCGGTTAGAGATATACAACGTCAGTACGACTAGGTAAAGATAAAATTCATCTGAGTCTGCAGCCAGTATGTTATTCAAGTTGCACGTTATTTTGAGTAGCACTTCGTGCATTTGTCCAGGTGATTTTGCATAATGGTTACTTCTCGGATACTGTGTTTTCACAATACGTATCTTAAACGACTTATATAATACGAGAATTTGAGCCACAAAAATTGGCAAAATTAGGGCAGTACTTTTATCTATCAGGATATGTAGGTTAATACTCGTAGAGGGATATATGTCCCTCGTCCCTCACCTGTCTCCGTCACCTCCCCGCGGCCCCGAAATAGTACGGTCAGTGTCGACATCCACCTTGCAGATCTTCAACAATCGAAGCCGCTTGGTACAGGCATACCTAGTGGTCATCTGAGCTGATTTAGCCCGGAACCCACATGGCACCACCCTACAGCTTCGTTAGGTAAACAAAATAAATATAGTAGATAGGTTCAGAACATAGATATCGATAAAGATAAAGATATTTATTGTTTGATGAAACATAGGTATGGTGGATGTTAATAAAATGTTGGCATGTGTATCTCTATGATCTGCCGTAAGGCGTTCAAACATTGGTGCTTAATTGTATAAAATTAACAATAACATTAAAATTATATATACAGATTATACACGCATGCACACATTTAAGAGGACACACAATAATTATTGTCATTAAATTTATAAAATGTCGGTAAGAAAATCATTTATTGAATAATATGCCTTGTTAATTAGAATTTTTTTAAGATTATATTTATACACATTTATATTGTTATTTGACCTCAATGTTAACGGTAGTTTGTTATATATTCTGGTGGCCATACCGAATATACTTTTATCGTAGTATGCTGTCTTTCGCGGGTCAGCACTCAGTTTGTCCTGGTTGCGTTTGCTCTTCATGTGATTGAAGAGATGCATATTGCACTTCACAAATACTGCTGTTTCAAATATATATAATGATGGGACTGTTAGTATTTCAAGATTAATGAAGTGGCCTCTGCAGCTATCTGTACAAATTAGTTTACATATTGTACGTACACATTTCTTTTGGGCTCTAATCGAGAGATAGGTCCTTGGCGCTAAGCTTGTATCGGAACCAGTGTCGCCGAAAATTAAGAACACGCACACATCTACACAACTCATACATCAATCCTTCCGCTTTTATTGGTCAGTGCAATGTCATGCACCTATCGTCCGAACACACCCACACTACTGCAGGTACACTAGCTATCCGAGCTAGTGGCAAGGACATGGCAAGGACAGCGTGTTTCATCAATCGATTTTAATTTATAAACAGTGGTATCTATGCCGGCTTATATAAATAATATAATTCATTGTTTGTTAATATGACAGATTTATTTTACAAGAAATACCTATTACTATGTTTACAGGCTGTAACACATACGGGGTGCCAAGCCGAAAAGGCTTGTTTGGGACATAATTTTGAACAACTTACTCAATGAATCTGATTTGATCATTGCAACGTTATTTTTTTGCTTCCCCTTACAAATCAGCCGCTCGGCCCAAAATGTACTGCAAAATGAAAAATAATGTTGCTCTGATCAAATCGTTTTAATAGAGAAGGATGTTCAGATTGAAGTCCTTAACAACCGCCTTTCGGCATATCTGTATAATCCTGTACAGTACAATACTACCTATTGACCAGAAAAACGTAAATATTTATTAAGAACTTGGCGTTTTGACAATTTGGGCGTAGCATTTTTTGCTAAGTAATGCAGTCTTATATTAGTATATCTTTCCATTAGAGCTTTGATTAGTAATATAAGATGATTACCCAATGGGTTTTGATCGAGTTGGTGAAAAATCTATTTCTTTCTATCGATTCAAAAACATAATTCTCACTATCACTAACCCCATCACTATACGTCGTCCCTGCGTGCGTGTAACAGTTCGCCTCCATACCTCGATGCATATTTACTTTCGTATTTAAATAAGTGTGAAATATTCATTGCGTGTTAGCTTGGCAATATGTAGTGAAATTAAGATAAAAAACAAGCAATGGATAATAAACCTAACGAGAACAATATGACATTGTCACTTTAATTCGTGACGAATTTTTTCGTGAATGATTTATTTCCGCAATAATGTTTATTTCTTGTGTTATAAGAAGAAATAATAGTTAGAATGAGACTTTAAGTGATATGTTACTCCACCGTTCTTGGAGTTCACACTCCCGCTTCTATTTTTGCACGTAAGTATTGCACAGGCCGGCATTTTCGAAAAGCAGCGTAAATGAATTCGTCACTGCGGTCGCCCGGCGACTACTGAGAATTTTCAATTACAAGACAATCGGGGCTAGATTTGTTCGCACGTGCCACGCCCCTCAACCTATCTCTCGATATCTGTGGTTCAGAAACTTTTTGTTTTCTATCAGAACCAGAAAAGTCAGATGTTTTGCCACTCTTTCGCGCCTTTTCCGGGTGTGATACTGTTTCTTCTTTTGCTGGTAAAGGAAAAAAATCTCGTTCTAAGCTTGGGGCGCTTATCCTGTTGCCACGGAGGGATTTAAACATGCTCATGATGGAAATATAGAGCAGGATTTGCCAATATTAGAGAGGTTTCTCATTGCTATGTATGACAAGTTAGTGGTTGACTTTTGTGGTTTACCTAACTTAAGGTTTCTCATTGCTATGTATGACAAGTTAGTGGTTGACTTTTGTGGTTTACCTAACTTATTATAGCGTGTAACATTTGTCGTTTTTTTAGATCGGGCACATTCACTGATATCAACCAGTGTCGAATACTACTTTTTACAAAAAAAGACACAGCTGGAGAATTTACCACCTACCAAAGACGCGCTGCGGAACCATATTTTGCGAGCGATTTATCAGGGAGGACTTATATGGGTGACCCCATTTTTAAAGCCAATACAAGACCCGCCATATCCTGACTGGGGTTGGGCCAAAAATAATGGCACATGGTAGCCTGTGTGGACCACCTTACCGCCAGCAGCCAATGCTTGCATGGAATTAACAAGATGAAGATGCAGACAAAAATGCGCAGGAATGTGCAATTGTTTGAAAAGAGAAATAGGTGCACCGAACTGTGTGGCTGCAGCGGAAACTGACCATGTTTTTATTTTTTTATTACACATATTTACTAAAATCTTACGATTATCATTTATCTATTGTTAACGGATTCAACACCTCGCCATTATTGTTGTCACACTGTCCGATATCTTTATTCGTTTTGATAATTGTTATTCAGTTTTAGTGTGTTTCTTTTTAAAAAATCATCCCGGACTCTGGTTCCTAACACTATAATATTTTCAGTAAGTATACAAAACTTTATTTTCAAGTACTGGGAATATCAATTTAATTCAAATATTTAAAATAAGCTAGTATTGTAGTTATCTTTATATATTTAGTTGAAGTTTTTTTTGTTTAATAATCTCTAAATATTTATTGTTTTTTTTATTTAAAAATAATACACCTACAATAATCTTCAAAGATAATCAAAAATAAAGATTCTTTGAATAAAGGAATTCGTCCAATACGATCCAAAATACAAACTTCTTCTACGGCTGCTTTGCCTGCCACAATAAATTTTTTATAACAATTTTTATGTTAAATCTTTAAAAAAATATATGCATATATTTTGTAAAAAAAAAACTAAATGTTTGTGTTTTTGCGCCGAACTCATTTTCAATAGATGGGTGAACATGTTGTTCCAGAAATGAATTCCTCGTCCTTTATTTATACGGAAACGACACCAAACACGAGGTATTTGCTAAACTTTTTCAGATATTGACGTCAGAGTGCACCGCGGTAGGAAGGATTTTCCCCCCCTCCCCCACCTACCTGCAGGGTGGTGCCACGTGGGTTCCGGGCTAAATCAGCTCAGATGACAACTAGGTACGCTTGTACCAAGCGGCTTCGCTTGTTGAAGATTCGCAAGGTTCACATACAAGACCTGTCGACACTGACCGTACTAAAAGTGTCCCTAAGCGCAATGTTTTACAGTTTTAAAGAAGACCGTACACGATGCATGAAAAGTGTTTAAGAACGAAATGATCCTTGATATTTTTACTATGAAGCATTAATACACACAAAAACGATATCACTTATAGCTTCCGCATACTTTGCCACGAAATATGCGGTATTGAAGTATTGATCGGTTTTATTTTGTGAAAATAAAATAACTGATGTAAATAACTATATAATAAAATAACAGAATAAAGTTAATTATTTAGATTTGCTTATAGATACAACAATGAAACAACGATTAATAACTTTATTGAAATAATTTAATATATATCATGTATTTCTAGAGCCGACTAGAATAACACTTACCAGCTAAACTTGCTTAGATAACGTTTTTTTGTGACTGTGCATTCACAAGTAAAAAAGTAATTAACTGCTTTCCTTCTGATCACAGCGGTCAAACAGTTTCATTCCCAATTGCTAGTAAAGTGAAACTGATCCATCATTTCATAAGACTTCTACACTATTACATCTATTCAGACTTCTTCAATATTATCAACAATAACAATATTAATCAACAATAGTTTTCAATTAAAGAAATTCAGTGACAACAACGGTAAATCTAAATTTAATGACTGGGCAACGTTTGGAATTTGTAAAAGTAGAGCTGAGCTACCTTGTATCAACTTTATGAACCCATAACTTTGAGAGAAAAAATCATGGCTATAATAATCCAAAACTTTCAAATGGTTTGCAGAACTGCAAAATCTTTACACATTAATAGAAAAATACAAAATTCAAAAAATAGAATGAAAACGGTTTGGCAAATAATAAACCGTGAAACTGGCAAAGTTATACCAAGGGAAAATGATTCCTGCCTAAAGATAGATGATGATTTTGTTAAATCTAACGCTGAGGTAGCTTGAGTTTTCGAAACATTATTCACCAATGTATGGATATGAGTTAAGACTCTCACAACAGAGTGTCTTAATTCATCTCCATATGAAGCAGACTTTGTTATAAAACAGCACTAGCCTCAGAATGTATATTTGAAATTTTATCATGTATATGTCACCGTGATAGTCAACATTAGTTGATCAACTATCAACAGATAGTAAACCAGGCCGACTAATTCTTTAATTATTTAATTCTTTAATTCTTTAATTCTTCAATTCCTCAATTCTTCAATTCTTTAATTCTTTAATTCTTCAATTCTTTAATTCTTTAATTCTTTAATTCTTAGTTAGTTACATACTCACCCCCCTCCCTCCCCCCATCCAGAAGGCAAGAGCGTCCTATTAACATTGTTAAATGGTAATGTAAACAAATGTACCTACATTTTTTGATAAATAAATTATTTTATCTACACACGTATCATAAACCCTCTTTACTGCGTTCAAAAACCGCACGTTATGATCAGCATTATGTTAAACTACTTGGTAAAAACTCGTTTCGTATCTGGAAAACTACACATTATGGTCATTATGTGTGGTTTTTCTACATATAATGACATTCAAATTTCGAACGCCGACGCCCACCCGCGTGCCGTCCCTAGTTTGTCTGTGAAGTTGGTACTGACATTCAAATTTCGAACGCCGACGCCCGTCTGCGTGAAGTTGGTACTAAAGAACAAGCTAAACAATTGCAGAACCACAATGCCGGTCAAACATGCGGTTCCTGAAAACATCAAAGAGAGCTTATGATATGTGTGTAGATAAACTAGTGTATGTAACTGTACATAGTTAGGCATTAAAACTCTCGAGTGATAATATTATGAAAATTCGGCTCGTTTCATAAACCCACTCTCGAGTTTTAATGCCCTCCATTATGCAGCAGTCACATAAACTACTATTGATTGATTGATTATGTATTAGTCATATAAACTACTACAGCAGTACACTTGTAAATGCAGTTATTTGTTGGTGCGGTATCACGTTCACTAATACTTCGTAGGTGGGTAGACCTAAACATTTATACACAGGAACATACATTGGTTCTGGCCTTACACTAGGATACCCTGTCTCGTGAGGACTAGAAACAGCGACGTCACACACATACAAACATCTAAGACCTGGCTATCTGGATACTTTTGGCTCGAATTTAAATGACAGTCATTATTTAATAAATCGTGGACCGCGACCCAGATCACACGATAAGTGTAGATGCCCTATACCTTGACACGTTTCGATAACCCCAGACTATCATGCGAGTCGTAGATACCTAGGTAATATCAGAATCATCATAAACGTACGTATTACAACTCTAAAGTTAAACTTTAGAGGATTAAACCTTACACTGAGTCTTAAGCGTAAAGTTTACAGGCATGGAGCATAAGGGCCTGCCTCACGATGCCACCCCGACTTGTCTCGCCTTGTTGCGTGCGGCATGCGGGGTGCGGTGTCGTACCGCATCGTGTGACTGAGTAGGTACCTTCGGTAGTGCATCGGTGGGGGATGGGTGATGTTTCCGTGATTTCAGATGGAGCGTAAATTTTCAATGGGGCGTCGGCTGTAATGTCTCCTCTTCCGCACCACTCCTCTACTACCTACTAACTCAGGAACCAAGTCCTTTTGATGTATTTTAGGGTCTTAAAATTATACAGCTCTTGTATACCATCTAAAAACTCGCTTTATTAGTCGTTTAGTTTTTAAGCCTCAAGAATCAACCGGATGTAAGTAATTTTGTCATTGGAATTGTGACCGCGCGATTATGTGTAGATGTCATAAACATAGCATGCGTAACAGATAAGCAACCAGCTCAAAAGAAAGGTCGAGCTACAACTGTTTATAAGTTTCAGTGAATAGGGATGATTGGTAAAGTTGATATGTCACTACTGTTGTGTGCAGTTCTAATATGCTGCATTTGTGGGCAGAGCGCTTGGATCGGTGAAACATCTTCGCGGGCTAACACGTACGAACGTTCTTAAAATTGTTACATTGAAATAGATTTTATCTACACACGTATCATAAACCCTCTTTACTGCGTCCAAAAACCGCACGTTACGATCAGCATAATGTTAAGCTACTTTGTAAAATCTCATTTCTTATCTGAATATTGAACATATGACCATAATGTGTAAATTTTCTACATATTATGACATTCAAATTTCGAACGCCGACGCCCGCCTGCGTGCCGCCCCTACTTTGTCTGTGAAGTTGGAACTACAGAACAAGCTAAACAACTCAATGCCACAATACTGGTCAAACATGCGGTTCCTGAACACATCAAAGAGCTTGCCTTTGGCTCGTTTCATAAACCCACTCTCGATTTTTAATGCCCTCCATTATGTATCAGTCACATAAACTACTATTACAAGGCATGTGCTCGAAAACAGCGTTTTCCAAGCTGCCAAATCTTAAAAACTGACTTACTCAAATTGTAAAAACTGCGTCGGGCTGACGACCCCCAGAGTTAAAGAATAAAAAAAGATAAAAGTAAGAAACCCTAGTTCGAGTGGCACTTTTCGCACGATTTGACTGCTTGGAAAACGCTCTTTTCGAGCACAAGCATTGTAAATAGCTATTATAATTCTGTGCTAGGTGTACGTGTAAACCTCTGTGTTCACGGGAACTTAAATTACCAACGAATTTATCCTTTCAGTAGCGGTATCTGTCGAGGTGTACTGTATCACTAGCGAGAGGTCCCGGGTTAGAATCTCGGCCGGAGAAGCAAAAATTATCCTGCATTTTGTGACGTTATTGTTTCTGGTTCCCACGACACAAGGTATCCTAGTGTGGGGCCAGAAGCAATGTAATGTGCCAGTACATAGATATTTAATTTGTGTTTTCAGCAATCTATCCCCCGTGAACTACGACACGGTCGTCATAGGTCTTGGAGCCTCCGGAGTCACGGCTCTGAGTAAACTGGCACGTCATGGCAAGCGTGTGTTGGGCCTTGAGGCGGCAGACAGGATCGGGGGACGTGTGAAGACAGTCACCCTTGGTGATGGCGTCTTGGAGCTGGGTGCTGAATGGTGAACCTCGAACATATTGACAGACTTAATAAGGGTGACTTACGTATAAGGGTGAATTTTAGTTAAATGATCGATTTTTGTGGAAAGACAGCATCTATCATTATAAACAACTTTCAACTAGAAATAATCGTATGCTCAAACATGAGTACGAGCTAAAGCAATAATGTCAACACATCACGTCACTCCATTACCTATACAGGATGACGGTAAAAATACCCACATTCTGGTCTCTAGGATGCACGGGAGGAACAACAGCAAGACCTATGAGCTGGCACTCACTCACGGCGTGATACCCAAGCTGCAGGATAATACCGTCCGCAACTACCAGAGCGATGGCTCGCCCGCGCCTGAGGCTACAAACGAGCTGACTTACATGTGCCTGGATAATAATGACAAAGGAAACTCTACGGCTAAGACTATGGGAGAGTTTCTTACGAAACGGTGTGTATTTTAGAGCTCGTATCTATTCATATTAGTATTTGAAACCTACCGCCATGACAACGCTCATCTGACGACCTCTGTAGCATTACGGTTCGAGGATCATCCTCCCAAGCTAGAGATCCCGGGTTCGAATCCCGGCTCGGGAGGAAGAAAAATATGCTCAATGCAGGTCGCGGAATTTTATGTGTTTGAGGTCGCTGTTTCTGGTTCCTATGCCACAGGGTATCCTAGTGTGGGGCTAGAAGCAATGTATATGCGAAATTAATGTTAATGTTTAATCCCGACTTTCACAAGATGGCGGATTAACGGTAGCTTTAATGGCGATAGGTACGACGACGATGTTCGACCTGTAGAGTTTTTGGGGGCAAAACAATGACCCTATTAATCCTCTAGTCAAGGCGTTATCTTATCACTAATTAATCTGAACCAAAAAGGTTTTACATTAATTGCTAGAACATATATTCAGGTGTACCGACTATGTTACCAATACATATCCGGATCTGCTGAAATATCCTAACTTCATGAAAAACTTTTTACACTTCTTGATGTTGGAATACGTTTCAAATGATGGCGTTTCAAGTTGGGACGAAATTCCGGTGGATTCGTTATATGAGGAATTAGATAGCTTCACCTTAACGTCGTGGCACAAGTACGGGTACAGGACTCTATTCGATATTATCATGGTGAGTTCAATAATCTACAATTTGCCTCTCCTGTACACTTTATTGATCAACCTTCATAATACAGGGCCAAAATGACAAAAGCTAGCCCGAAGTGAAGTAACACAGGATTTTATAACACCACAAAAATTTAAGTCTTTTAACAACTTTTCAGAACAAATTTAACAGCGGTCCTGGCCTACCATGCCATGCTGAAGTAAAACTCAACAAAGAGGTATCTAAAATAGTTTGGTCGAACGATCCCACCTCTGAAGTCGTTGTGAAATGTGTTGATGGCTCAGAATACACCGCCAACAATGTTTTTGTTACTGTTTCTGTCGGCGTATTGAAAGCAAGGTAAGAGACGAAAGAAATATTTAATTTTAGTCATGTTCTCATTGGTTTTATTTTCATTACAGCTGATGTAAAATTATCTATATAAATAAAATTCAAAGTCCTGACTCATTGACTGGCTGATATATCAACGTTAGCCGAAGCCGCTGGCGCTAAAAACATAAAACTTTGTACAGCGGTTCTAAAATATAGCGTACGGTAGCACTAAAAAGGGATTTGGCGAACTTCATCTCCTAGGGGGAGCGAATGGGGGTTGAAATTGGGATACAAATAAAAAAATACTGGACTTATGAAGCTGAAATTTTGCAGGTATGTAGTTTATCGGTATGAGATGGTCGACATCTCATAAATAAAGCAAATAATTTATCGAATTTCCCCCCGCTAACCTTAGCGGGATGGCGGAATCGCGGGATAAACTTTGTATGGACATAAAAAACTACTTACTTGATCTATAAAGCTGTATTAGCTTGGCAAGAAGGCAGTGTGTAGCTTAAATAGCGTCAGTTTAGTAAAGTTTTTATCGAAATTTGCCCCCAAAAGGGGGGTTAGAGTTTGTATGATCTTTAGAAACTACTCGACCTATGAATCTGTAAATTTGGCAGAGAGGAAGTTGAACAATGCAGGCGATCAGTAAGAGATTTTCAAAATGCTGCAGCCTCTGCGTCAATCTCGTTGCTGTCCCCGGGTTGTCAGTGGTCGCCGTCGGTGTTAAATCCTGCGATTGGATGACCTTGTGCGGAATCGTGAGGACGTGCTCGGTGCTGTCAGCTTCTTGTTTTTTGTGGCCATTTCTTGCTCTGTGCCGTCTCGTAATGACGTAGATAATCCACAGCAGAGTGATGAGTACCAGGATTGACAACAATAATAAAACTTTATTCAAAGTTTTATTATTGTACCTGTACCACCAGTACTCTGTATTGACAACAATACAGAGTACTGGTGGACGTCATGTCTTATTACAGTTGCATAGGATGGTTGTTTCAGGCTGTCGATCTGGGCTTTGATGTATATGTTTATTTCGTATATATTTATTGCACATAAAACAACATAAGATATAATAAACAGAAAGGACATCTACAAAGGCATGCTTATCTCTAAATAGAGATCTCTTCCAGCAAACCCAAGGTTGATAAGAATAATTTAATATACAGGATAGAATAATGTTGTGCCAGTCGTCATCGTGATCCTCTTCCTTGTACGTCTTGATATCTGAGGTGTTTACTATCGGTTCAAGATCGATGCCTCGGGGATGCCAGATTGACGTTGATGTGGCTGAAGTAGTTGTGGTGTCCTGATATGTGAATGTGTTGCTTCTGATAGAGAAACCTTGACCGATATCGAGTATTCCGTTCCCGGTCAATGAGCTCGTGTGCACTTTGCTGTCTGGGCAAAATATGCGCTCAGCGCATTCCTCGGAGCACGTGTACATCAACCTATTATTATTATTTAACCTGATCCATTGCTCGTCATACGCTATCGTGGCCTTTGTGCGGCCCAGTGACCTATTGAGGATGCTCAGGTTACATATGTTGTTTTTTATCTGCAACTCGTAGACAAGTTTGTCAATTGAGCAGAGTATTTGATCTGCCGACGGAGGTATCAATTGCGCGTCCAGGTGACCTTGTGTGAACTCTGTGATTGTATTGATGAGTTTTTGTTGAACATTTCGGATATTAGAGATGATTATTTCGGCTGTAAGAAGTGGTGATAGTGTGAATAACCCGTCGTTGTATTCTACTCGCATGTCAAAGTCAAAGTACTTTATTACTGTAGATATTTACATATACTTAGCAAACGTCATTTTTTGCCTCTTCTCTACATTGGACCACTGTGGGAGAAGCAGGGCGTAGAAACTCCCACAGATTGATTTTTACATCTCTTTTAAAAATAGGTTGTGCTTAACTAATACATATATGAAATTTTTTATTGTTATGATTAATAAGCAGGAATAAATAATTACAAAATTATGAACAGCAAGGTCTGTGTTGAGCCAGATTAACCCCATACCTTGAACATATATCATAATCTTGAACATTGTAATATCAGTTTTTCGACAAAGTCGCTTTAACATGCTTTTTAAATTGCTCAAATGGCAATTTCAAAATCTCCAGCGGTATCTTATTGTAGTAGAGAATGCACTGACCCTTGAAAGAATTGCTAACCTTCGCGAGTCTAAATCGGGGCGCACATAGTCTGTGATTATTTCTTAGGTTAACATTACAGCTATCGCTAAGTTTGGAAAATGTTGTAAGGTTCTTGCGTACATACATTATATTTTCGAAAATAAATTGACTAGCTACTGTTAGTATATCAATTTCTTTAAAAAGCTCTCTTATGGACTCTGTTCGTTTTAAATTATAAATTTCTCAAATAGCTCTTTTCCGAAAAATAAAAATAGTTTGAATATCCGCTGCTTTCCCCCATAAAAAGATACCACAGGACATCACACTATGAAAGTTACTAAAATATACTAGCCTAGATGTAGCCACATCCGTGCTTTGTCTGATGTTCCTAACAGCGTAAGCCGCAGAACTTAATTTACCAGCTAATTTATCTATGTGGGGTCCCCACTGCAATTCAATGGTTATTCCAAGAAACTTCGTATCATTTACTAATTCTAACGTGCTTGTTGTCTAACACTAAACTGGTCTCAACTTGCCTGACATTTGGAAGTGAGAAATCAATACACTTGGTTTTACCAGCGTTTAACAATAAATTATTAACTGTGAACCAATTCAAGTTTAAAGACAATACACCATTAATATCATCAAAATCTCCTTTTTGTCTTTCAATTTTGAAGACCATTGTAGTATCATCAGCAAACAACACTATGTCAGTTAATTTCTCCACCATGAAAGGCAGATCGTTAATGTATACCAGGAATAAGAAAGGGCCTAATATGGAACCTTGTGGAACGCCAATTTTAACACCCGATCCATCAGATTTAACTCCGTTAACTTCTGCCTTTTGAATTCTATTGCTTAGGTATGATCTTAGTAGATACAACGCTTTATTTCTAACTCCGTAATGATTTAATTTAATTAATAGCGTATTATGATCAACACAATCAAACGCCTTCGACAGGTCGCAAAAAACTTCGATAGCATCCTGTGCGGTCTCCCATGCAGAATAAATATGAGATATAAGGGTAATACCTGCATCCGTAGTCGATTTACCCCTAGTAAGACCGTATTGTTTGGCGTGGAGTTGTTTTGTACGGTTGAAGTGTGAGAGCTTTTGATTGAGTATAATCTTTTCAAATATTTTACTTAGTGTTGGAAGAACAGATATTGGTCTTAAATTTGAAGGATCGCCCTTATCTCCCGACTTGAACAGAGGTATCAGTTTACTATGTTTCATGAGGTCTGGGAAAGCCCCATCGTCTACACATTTATTGAATATATAAGCTAAGTGTGGGGCTATAACTAGAATTACTGAACCAATGACTTTGATTGATATACCCCACAGGTCTTCCGTCTTTTTTAAGTTAAGCAATCTAAACGTTTTGACAATGTCCTGGGGATATACATGATGAAATTTTAAATATACCTTACTGACGCTAGTGTTATTTTTTAATAAAGTCTCTGCTTCATATGGAGATGAATTTAGACGATCTGTTGTGAGTAAGGGTACATTGGTGAAGAATGTTTCAAAAGGTCGAGCAACATCAGCGCTGGATTTAACAACATCATCACCTATCTTTAGGCAGATATCATTGTCCCTTGGTATAAATTTGCCAGTTTCACGGTTTATTATTTGCCAAACTGTTTTCATTCTATTATATGAATTTTGAATTTTTCTATTAATGTGTAAAGTTTTTGCAGTTCTACAAACCAGCTTGAAAGTTTTGGAATATTTTTTAACATAGTCATGAAATTTTCGATCAAAGTTATAGGTTTTTTGATCATAAATGTCATACAAGATAACTCTACTTTTACGAATTCCAAACGTAGCCCAGTCATTAAATTTAGATTTACCGTTGTAGTCACTGACTTTCTTTAATTTAAAAACTTTATTGAATTATGTCTGAATAATTTTGAAGAAGTCTGAGTAGATTTTGTTTGGGATTCTGTTCATTAAAATCTCGTACTGGCAAATTTATATCTAAGTTTTTCGTATAAGTCTCTAGTCTATGGGATGTAATAGGCCTATAAAATGATGGACCAGTCTTATTCTTAATAGCAATTGGGAATGAAAATGTTTGACCACTATGATCGGAAGGTAAGCAGTTACTTACACTTTTACTTGTGAATGCACAGTCACAAAAAACGTTATCTAAGCAAGTTTGGCTGGTAAGTGTAAATATAGTATTAGTACTAGTCGGCTCTAAAAATACATGACATAAATTAAACGATTTGAATTAAGTTATTAATCGTTGTTTCATTGTTGTTCCTACAAGCAAATCTACATAAAGATCGCCACAAATAATTAACTTTTTTCTGTTATTACATAGTTTAGTGAGGGCTTCCTCCATAATTTTCTCAAATATTTTGAAATTGCCATGGCCTTTTTCATGTCTCGGTGGCCTGTAGATACAAACAATAATATGGCTATCTAACTCAACACAAGATACTCTATTCGTCTTTCAACAGTACGTGCAAGAATATCTTTCCGTTGTTTCACCTTAATATTATTTTTCACTAAGATTAAAGAACCACCTCTATCAGCAGTCTTTCTATTGTAACAACTGTCAATTTTGTAATTATTTATGTTAAATAATATCAATGTCAGAATTTTTTAGAAATAATTATAATACAAGTTCTTTGCCAGGTAGCCCCTGGATGTTTTGATGGGTAATATTTAACTGGGGCTTACATTTTGACATATTTAGTGGCTCTTGTATGCTAGAGATTTCCTCTATTGTCTTTTTAAATTACTTGGAACAGATTCCAATGTTGCATGCAAAGTATGATTAACAGGTGAATTTCCAATAGGGGTGCATGTCATATTACTCCTAACATAAGCATAACATTAACATGAGTTGCTCTACTAGCTGGAATTCCTAAAGGTGTTGCTGCATGTTCCTCAACTGTTTGTTAATTATAATGAACATAAATGGCTTCGTTACGGTGTAGTAGGTTGGACTGTGCTTCTATTACGATCGTTTGATTCTTGAGTGGGTCTTGCAGGTGGTTTTTGTTACAGGATACTTTTTCAATATAGTTTTCATATTTCCTCGCGAAACTGTCTTCCCATACCAAAGTATTGGACGACATTCCGAAAGGAGTTTACGATATAGCTACCCCGTTTATGAGACCAATTTTATGTCTCCTTTCAGTTTGACCTTGGCGTAGTATGCGGTTGTAAATTTGTATTTCTGCTAACTAGTTTTTCAATTGAAATACGATTCCTTTATATTGTTTTGGTTGGGCCGTGCTCGCGATCTATAGGTGATTTTCAATATGACGAGCAGGCAGGAGATTATATTCTTTCAGAGGCATTTGCGGGGAGCTTCTCCAGATTCTTGTAAGGTGCTGATCTGACTCTCTGATGAGGATTTGTCGAAACATCGTCTCGATGTCTGCTGTGATGACATACTTATGTTGACGCCATCTCAAGATGAGGCTGTATAGGTCGTTTTGTAGATTATGGCCTTGCTCCATAGATCGTTGAGACTAAATCCGGATGTTGTTTTTGATGACACATTAAACACCGTGCTCAGCTTTGTCACTGTGGAGTCCGATTTAAATTGGCCGTGATGTGGTAGGTAACAGGGTACCGTATTGGTAGTGTTTGTGACATCCTTCATATATTCAGAAAACTCTTCGTTCCTTGCCATCTTGCTCTCCAGGTTGTGGAATTGTGCGACGGCTTTTGTCTTGAGTTTCCTAGCTTACCTTGAAAGTCGGGCTTCATCGTGATAGCGACTTCATATCTTCCTTCGGATAAACGCCTCGTTGTTGCAAGATACAGTTCTTCACAGTACTGTTCATCTTGAGTGAGGTTTGCAGTTGTGTCATCAATATCTTCGAGCTCCAATATTGCGATAAGTCTTTTATGCAGTTGATAACGACGTGGCAATGAAATGTCTTTATATTTCCCGACAGGATCCGCCCGAGCTTTGTCTGCTGTGCTATAGGCGCTTTGTCTGGTCCTTTGATGAGACCACTCATTATGACGTCCGAGTAAAAGCTAGCGTCCAGGAGGAAGTCGACAGAATTCGACACATTGTAGTTTGGATCGGCTAGCTGAATATATAAGCTATGTGTGGCCATTGTTGAATACCGAATGACGTGTTAGGCAAGTTATTGGTTACTCGGTTGATGACTAGTGCTTGAGTTGTTAATTGATAATTGCCGTAGATTGATTCGATGTTCAATGAAACGACGCCCTTGCTTTGCTTCGAACCATTTCCAATGTCCGACACCGTTGCGTGGAAACTTTGTCGTTGTAATCCCAGCATCTGCGCGGCATTTTCGTAGATCAGTGAAGTCTGAGCTTCTGGATCAAGCAGTCCTCTAAAGCCATTACTTTGATCGTTAAAGTCGTTAGTAAGATCTCTTTGGTCTTTGGTAAGACCTCATGGTCGTTTGCTACGTAGTTTACGCTGTGTTGTCTGTACCCATGTCCATTGGTCTGCGGCAATGTAGATGAACTAGATTCCATTGAAGTGGGGCGCGCGGCAGTAGATTGCACGGCTCTACTTGTCACAAAGAAATAGAGTGTGGTTCTGATTACATAATGGGCAGACTTTGTTGGTTGTCTGCGATGTATGAGCCTGGTATTCCTTCTTTGGATACTTCCCATCATTCCCGAATTTGAATCTTTGATGATTGTTTGCTTCAGCTGTGGTGGCGTTGGCTCCGACTCTTTTTTGTGGATCGGTTCCAACGCGGTAAACTTCGATTCGAGGAAATCCATAAGCTCTTTAAGCTCTAGTATGTCGCGATTTGCTTTTTAGTCTAAGTATGTCTCGCTGTCCAGCTTCTTAGCGATCAGATGTACCAACAGAGGGTCCCAGGTAGCTGTGTCAATTTTCAGGTTCTGTATGGCGTGTATGCAATACGAAGATCTATCGGAGAGGCGCTTGATTACGAATGATGTTTGTTTATGTATGTTCGGCTGGTTTAGGGAAAACTCGACGTGTTTGGTGAAGAGAAGCTGTGGGTTGTAGTATATTTGTACCAGCAGTTCCCATGGCGTGCGTATCATAGTTGTCCGATGAAGTATGCTGTTCTGAATGAGTCGCTCTGGTTCTCCCTTCAGCTTTCCTTTCAAATGTTGCATCTTCTGGCTCTTGCTTAGACCATTGTTATTGTGAATTGTTTCAATGTAGAGGTCGTAAAATGTCGGCCACAGCGTGAAGTTGCCTGTGAAAACTGGTATGTCCAGCTTAGGCGTTGCATGCTCCAAATGGGCCGTTGATGCTGGTTTTAAATTCAAAGATCTCTTGATGTTTTTGTCTGAGTCTTCGAACGAGTAGAACTGCTGATCGTGTTCATCGTTCGATCCTCGAAAAATGATGTCGATCTGTAGGTGAAGAGAGTCTATAGTCTTCCAACGTTTCTGTAGGTTCTTGAGCTCATCTTCCAGTTCCCATTTTTCGCGAATGTCTTCCACCTTCAAACTCCTTACGGCTCTGCTGAATGCCCTGAAGTTGATTTTCTGCATGGACAGCAGGTCCGACACTTTATTCGGCGCCTTCGAAGTGCCGGAGGACGGCGTCGGTCTTGACGGTATGGTTAGCTTGTTCGTAGAAACGTCAGACTTCTGCGCCGGCGCGGCGGCTGTAGAGGTGGAAATCCTTCTCTGGTGCCAGCGGGAATGTTGCAATCTTTTTGCGAACGGAGTCAACATATTTTCGTGTCGCCATGCTTCGCGGAGAAGCAATTCGAACATTGCTTCTCGTTTTCGATTTCGTTTTCGTAGACTTGTAGTTTCTTATTATTGGCTTGGAACTCGGTCCAAAGTTTGTCCATTTTATCCAAACGCTCGCCTAGGTAATCCCGCGTCTTTCGGACCTGGGAATCCTTTCCGAAGTTCCTGTCTATTAACTTGATATTTTCAAGTATTTCTTGTTGACGTGTAATTGACTCTCCATAATGCATAAAAGCGTTGAAATTGCTTGCCGTTCTTAATTCGATAATGCTTTGCTTGTGTTTTTGTTCTCTGTTGCGAAGGTCGAGTATTGTGAGCAGAACCTGGTACTTGTGCTTGAAAATTATGAATGCTGTTTGCTGGTGTCCCACTTGTGTGCCAGTCCGGGGATAGAGGGAGGACACTTGCCTACTAATTTTAGATAGATGGTGGCGTCCTCTACAAAAGTGTTCAGAAACTATCTTGCTCTCAGTTTTATCTTATCGCCAACAGATCGCACTAGAATCAATGATATTTGAAAAAGTAGATATGTTTTATAGTTTTCGGATCACAATTTGATTCTATTTTTATTTTATCTATAAAGTGGACATTTAAGAGAATACAAATGGTTAAATTTCAACAATAATAATGATTGCCTTAATTTATTTCTTGGCCTCCGTTCAAGTGGCAACATCGGCGCGTCGACCACCGTGTGTCATTCACAAAATGGCGACTTGCTTGTTATATCACATTTGGTTTTTACTTTTTGTAGAAAATAATACTTTGTAAAAGCAACATACAATACAACTAAACTTAAATTACTAATCTTATAAATTTTGTGTAAACAAAGAATGACATTACTTAGTTTACAAGGAAAGATAAGATTAGTAATTCAAGTTTGTTAAATTCATGAGCCTGAAAGCCAAAATCAGCCAAATCCTTTACATGTGTAAAATATACGTACTTATACCTATATATATATATATATATATATATATATATATATATACACAGAGTTTAGTACCGGAACTGAAATGCAGTTTCGCCAGCATTCAAAAGTGGTTGCACTTTTTTCACGCAAGAGGGCCCTCTTTTTCTGTATGTATTACCTTACTATTTGGCCGCATTTCGGAGAGGTATAGAGCAGACGTCTAAATATGGCTAATGAGGGCTTTAGCCATAGGACCGTATTATCGGGGGGAGGGAGGAGGGGGGAGGTTAATGTTTGTATGGACTGGCCATGTTTAGGCGAGTTTGTGCTAGCGAATCCGCGGACACCTGCTAGTATTTAACATAATAGTACTGACATAATCCATATAATAGAACACATAAAAAAGGTGTGTATCATAACACTCAATGTCACAGACAATAAATATATATATTTAAATTTATATTCAGGACACAAAGATTTTTTTATAAAAATACTCAAAAAAATCTAAGCACAAATAAACCTTTAGATCCTTAAACATATTTCGTGAACTTATATATAAGGGAACTCGTAGGGAGAAAATGGAAAATTAAATGTTAAATTATAGGGGGTAAATTAAAAGTTATATTTTGCCTCTCTAGGAAATATTTATTTAATAGACTCTCCGTACTTTTCAGGCACGCTGAACTGTTCTCACCGGCACTACCCCGAGAGAAAGTGGAAGCCATAGAGAAAATACCAATGGGCGTACTCGACAAAATCGTGCTATCTTACGAAAAAGCGTGGTGGCCAAATGTCGCCACCTTCTTCGGGTTTTACTGGAAGGACGACGATTTGCAGAAATTGAGTGATGACCTTAAATGGACGGCGGAGATTGGGGGTGCCACGCGTTCTATGGGATCTGATAATGTCCTTGTTATATGGATGAGCGGGGATACAGCAAGAGAGGTATTCAAATAACTAGCAGATAGCTATGTTAAATATTTCAGAGAACATAGCGCTCACAGAGTCGCCGCTAAGAACACTACAAAGCCCAATGATGGATAGGGCCCCTGTTGGAATAACACTAGCTAGTTTTAATTGTAAATCAATTAAACGTTCAATAAATAGTGTGCGTGAGCTTTGCCGCTCTGCGGATATAGTGGCCCTGCAGGAGACCTGGCTGATGCCGCACGAGGTTGACTTTGTCCACACGATCGACGACGATTTTGGAAGTTTTGCCAAGTCAGCGGTTGATACCGCGGCCGGAATACTTCAGGGACGGCCCTACGGTGGAGTGGCCATCCTGTGGCGGAAGTGCCTGTTTCCGAACTGTGTGGTGGTGGAATGCGGAAGTGACAGATTGGCTGCCATCAAAGTGAATATTGATGGTCGTGAATTATTAGTGTTTTCGGTCTACATGCCGGTAGATAAGGAGGACAACCTTCCGGAGTTCGCGGACGTGCTGGCGTGTGCAAGCGCGATTATTGAGGAAAGTGGCATCGAGGCGGTATTCATCCTAGGGGACCTGAATGCGCACCCGCATACCAGGTTTGGCAATGAGATGGTGGACTATTGTGAAGAACAGCTTATGGTATGTGCTGACATGAATATTTTAGGTATTGATTCGGACACATACACCTACGTAAGTGAGATCAACGGTAGTCGCAGATGGCTAGACCATTGCCTGACCACGAGTGCGGCGTTCAGTACTGTACAAACTGTGAGTGTCGGATATGATGTACATTGGTCGGATCACTTTCCACTATATGTTGTGTGCAATATGAAGGTGGTCGCTTGCAAAAATGTTACGCTTAAATCCTGTGATAAAAGTCGAAAGGTGCAATGGGGGGGACAACGTGATAATAATCAAATTAATATGTATGGGGAATATTGTTTTAAAAATCTACCTAATCTGCTTAGTCATACTGAATCTGTAGTCTGTAACCATGAATTTAAATGTAACGAATCTAGTCATTTTGAATCTATTGAATTATTTTATAACAGTTTTATTAATATTTTACAATCAGCGTCCATTCATAGTAGTACAGCACGGGCCGGTGCACGGAGGAAGGCTGCTCAGATCACCGGCTGGAACTATCATGTCAAGGAAAGCCATGACATCGCCAGACTGCATTATAGCTGCTGGACAGTGGCTGGTAAACCTAGCTCAGGGACAACATATGATAAAATGTATGAAAGTAGACGAATCTTTAAAAAGAAATTAAAATGGTGTCAAAACCATCAAGAGGAAATTAAATTGAATATATTGGCTGTGCATCGAAAAGGCAAAAATTTTGTAAACTTTTGGAAAAGCACTAAAAAGATGACCCCTAAGCAGGGTTTACCAGTCAGTGTAAATAACCAACAGGATCCAGCAGCTATAGCAAATATGTTTGCAGCGCACTTTAGAAACAAACCTCTGAGCGTGGAGGATGTGCCCGATGCTGAGGTTCGTACGACCGAAGACAAACCACGAGTGTTCGACAAAAAAGAAGTGGCTAAGGTCATAAGAAACATGAAACGTGGCAAGTCCCCCGGACATGACGGCCTCAGTATCGAGCACATTCTCTATGCAAGTGATTACGTGTATGATGTTTTGACCTGCTTATTTAACAGTTGTGTGCTTCACTCTTACCTACCTAAAGATATGATGAAGTCTGTTATAGTACCGATCGTTAAAAACAAAACCGGTGATCTGTCCAGCCTAACCAATTACAGACCTATATCCCTAGGGACCATTGTTGGTAAGGTGTTTGAGCGGCTGCTGCAGCCCGAGCTGTGCAGTAGTTTAAAGATTGACGAGGCGCAGTTTGGTTTCCGTCCCGGTCTCTCAACAGACTCCGCTATTATTGCACTAAAGTACACTGCCAACTACTACATTAATAGGGACACGTCAGTGTACGCGTGTTTCCTAGATCTGAGTAAGGCGTTTGACCTTGTCAACTACCAGATCTTATGGAAAAAACTGAATGAGTCAAATGTACCCACGCATGTAGCGGATCTGTTGAGGTACTGGTACGGGAACCAGACTAACAGCGTGCGATGGGGCGACGCACACTCTAGTGAATACAGACTAGAGTGTGGCGTGCGTCAGGGGGGGCTTACCTCTCCGGACCTCTTTAATCTCTACATGAATGGGCTGATTGAGGAGTTGAGGGGCACCAAAATCGGATGCCATATTGATGGGATTTGTGTAAATAACCTGAGCTATGCTGATGATATGGTGCTCCTCAGCCCCTCAATCAGCGGTTTGAGGCATCTGATCTCTGTCTGTCAAAAATACTCTGCAAGCCACGGCATGAGATATAACACCAAAAAGACAGAGGTTATGGTGTTTCGGGCAGGGAGGGGTCCGGAGACGGTGCCCCCAGTATATCTATATGATGGGCCAGTACGGGTTGTGCAGCAGTTTAGATACTTGGGGCACATCCTCACTGAGAAGCTCAGTGATGACCTGGACCTCGAGCGGGAGCGCAGAGCCCTGGCTATGCGATGTAACATGCTCGCGCGAAGATTCGGCAAGTGCTCTGAGGACGTTAAAATCACACTGTTTAAGGCCTATTGTCAGTGTTTCTACACCTGCCAGTTATGGACCACATACTCCAGACGGTCCTATAACGCCCTCAGAGTACAGTACAATAATGCCCTACGTAGTCTCATGAGACTACCGAGACACTGTAGCGCGTCGGGCATGTTCGCAAATGCCAGGGTTCCAGACTTCTTTGCGTTGCTGAGGTCCAGGATTGCAGTATTTTGGGAAGCCCTTAGACGGTCCAGCAATGGTATCCTGGGGATCATAGTGAACAACATCTATAATAATAAAATACTGCAACACTGGGTCTCCGTGCACCGGGACGGGAATAGGAAATAAGGCTTTATTTTATTTATGATTTTTGTGTAATTTTAATTCTATAATATATTTTTATTTGTTTTAAGTCAATGTATGGACCTTTTTTGGACTGAAATAAACAATTTTATTATTTATTATTATTATTATTAATCTTCGCCTCAATATTCTATTGAAAGATTAGAAATGACCATAGTAGATACATACAGTTATATATGATCGCTTCTAATCCACTATCAACTACAAAGTTCATATGATAAATACCCTTTAAATGGCTTATCAAGATCTCCAAACATTAATAGATACAACTCTTGATAACCCATGGCAAGAATTAAACTTGGCAGAGGAATGAAAACTCGTTCTTACCTCAATTTCACACTTATTGCATTTAATGTGAGAGGTTATAATAAAGATGTCGTTGCCTTTTTGGTATGTCTTCATCGGATGGGAGTTACATAAGACGTAATAATTTTGACCGAATGCTGGCTAAATGCACAACCACATTAGAGGAATTGCCTGGTTACTCCTCTCACTATACATTACACAATATAAACCAAAATAATAATAATAATAATACCTTGGACACCTTTTACACACATTGATCTAGCCCCAAACAAATGAAGGAATATTGGCCTACATTAAATCTACCTGGAATGCAAACATCTCCGAGAGTCGTACGCAATAGACATTCCGAATCAAGCTTGCATTCTTGCAATATACAGATCCCCTTCATTCACCCCAGCAACATTGTCATATTCTTACAAAACCTAGATAAACTCTTACAGAATTTCAGATAAATAAAAATGAAGATATTCTTGCACAGGAAACCTACCTGAAAAATACCGTCCCAAACTCCTTCTTTACGCAGGCAACCGATGTTCCAGAGATAGACGGTATAATAAGACTCCTAAAAGCGGAGAGCGCTCCCGGCATTGACGGAATTAACAACCATTTAATAAAACAAATCAGACCTCTGATTATTCACCCACTTGCCCACATTTTTTATCTGAGTTTCAGCACTGGATGTTTCCCAGAATGCTGGAAGACAGCGTCTGTTACTACTATCTATAAAGCAGGCTCCAAACACATAGGTACCTGGTAATTACAGACCAATCTCATTGCTTAGCAGTATATCAAAGATACTGCAGAAACTGGTAAATAAGCGCCTAGTTCGCTTTCTGGAATCCAAAAATCCACAAAAGACGTTGTCAAACTACTGGTTAACCTAGTCTCCGATTATCTCAATAACGGTCTTTAATATTGCGCTGTCTTCCTGGATTTGGGCTCGAACCGTCTCAATAGGTACCAATACTACTGAAAAAAAATAATGGAATTTATAGGTATTCGAGGACCACCATGGTTCACTAGCTACCTTTCTGAGAGAAAGCAGTCAGTCAGTCACTAGTCAAAGTTGGCACGTACAGTAGTAATAAAAACACTACCCGCTTTGGTGTTCCTCAGGGAAGTATTCTAGGCCCATGCCTTTTCATCATTTACTCAAAACTCAAACTCAAAACTCAAAACGTTTATTCTGTAAATAGGCCACAAGGGCACTTTCACATGTCATTTCATTTCATTTTTTACAGAACATTTGGTATTATTATCATATTATCAGAAAAAAAAGTACTTAATTATTGTTTCTGAGAGATGTAAAGAGTCTTAAATGTCATAATAAAATAATTAAAATATAAATAACAGAGATGTATAGTCTCTTTAGTCAATAATACAATGATAATAGGAGATGTAAATGGTCCCCACAGTCAAGAGTTGTATAATTAAATTAATCTTTGGAGGTGTAAAAGGCCTCCAAGTGTCCAGTAAAAGAAACTCTGGCAGTGAGGATGCTCACAATTAATTAGAACAATTCAGTCCCAAGCATTTTTATCGTCTATGTACTCTTTAATACTGTAGTAAGCTTTAGAAATAAGCCTTTGCTTGATGTATTTCTTGAACTTATTAATTGATAGATCTGTCAAAGTGCTTGGGAGTTTATTGTAAAATCTTACACAATTACCCTTGAACGAGTTTTTTATTTTATGGAGCCGAGTAGTGGGCACTGCAAGTTTGTCCTTGTTTCTAGTATTAAAGTTATGTATATCACAGTTGAAGTATGTATATTACATGAATGATATCCACCAGCTACATTCTAATAGTGCCGAAATTCTATGTTACGCCGAGGACACAGGATTACTATACAGCGGGAACACGTGGGAAAGCACCTTAAGTACGGCAGAAAAAGGTTTATCTGTGGTTATAAAATGGCTTTGAAGCAATCTATTGTCTCTAAATAACGACAAAACAAAATAGTTATGCTTTCACAAAACATCCGCATCTGAGCCGCCATCTAAAATCAATCTTAGCGTTCAACCATGCGATAATCTGCTGTCAACTGACTCTGCGAGTTTATTGTCGATTTGTAATCCTAAAAATTTCGTTGATGGTACTTCGTCAATGTTATTGTCGTCGTGTTTGATAGTTAATGGTATCCGTTCTTTAATTTGTTTAAAGTTCATTATATATGTTTTCTTTAAGTTTATTTTTAAATTATTATGCTGTAGCCATGTTATGATGTCATTAAGTGAATTGTTTATTTCATTTTCAAATATCAAATTATCATTACTTACGTTTTTATAAACTACGGTACTGTCATCAGCAAATAGGATCATAGGGTTTGATGTCGAGTCAACAATGTCGTTAATATAGATCAGGAATAGCAGCGGGCCTAGAACGCTTCCTTGTGGTACACCTAGAGTTACCTTAGAAGGTTCAGATGAGTAGATTTGCTCCATGTTACTTTGGCCACACAATCTCTGAATTTGAGTTATTTGATTCCGATCAGATAGGTATGATTTTATCAAATCTATAACGTTGCCTCTGACTCCGTATGTGTGTAACTTTTGTAATAATATTTTGTAGTTTACATAGTCGAACGCTTTTGTCATGTCCATATATATGGCTGACACAGGTATTTTATTGTCTAAATTGAAAACTATCTTTCCTATGAAGTCGTATATAGCCAGATTGATTGTTTTGTGTTTCCTAAAACCTTTTTGCTCGGGAACCAGAATATTATTCTTTTCGAAGTAGTTGTATAGGGCGTTATATATTACCTTTTCGAATACTTTGGAAAACACTGGTATTAGGGCGATAGGCCTATAGAAGTTCATATTTTCTTTATCTTCTTTTTTAAATAAAGGCTTGATTATCGACGTCTTCAAAGCATTTGGATACGTACCGAATTCGATGCATAAATTTACGATGTAGCTGATCACCACGCTTATATTATGTACCACATATTTTAATACTTTCGTGCAAATCTCGTCATACCCTGTGCTGCTTGTGTTTTTTAAGGTCATAATTATCCTTGTTATGTCAATAGGATTGGTGGGACTGAAATACATAGAATTTAATTTATTGTATGTCAAGGTTGATTTTAGAGGATGATTACTACGAGTATTATCTAATGGTTCTGGTATTGTGAAATGATTATTGAATGCTTTTGCTATGTCCGTAGGGTTTTTTATTTTATCCCCATTATGCTCAATTTGCTCTATTTGGTCCCTGGGGTGATTTGGCTTAGTACTATTAATAATATTCCATGTGGCCTTTGACTTATTTTGTGATGATTGGATATAATAGTTATTTTGGGATTTTTGAGTCAATTTTATAATTTTATGCAGTCTTTGGGAATAGGATTTGTAAGTGTTCCTATTTTCGGCGTTTGGTCTTCGTCTGTACTGCCATAGGAGCTCCCTTTTGCATTTGCTACATTTTATAATACCTTTGGTAATCCATTTTGGCCTTCGTTTACTACTTAAAGAAATCAATATTCTGACATTTGTGTCTCAATATATCTATGACAATCTTGTGTATGTAAAAAGAAATATAACTAATTTTCAGAAGTACAGTGATATACACAATTTTAATACTAGAAATAAAGACAAGTTGGTTGCTTATGTAAGCCGACTACATAAAATTAGTATACGCTATTACAATAAGGTCCCTACTGATATTAAAAACTTACCTTTAGACAAGTTTAAAATAATAATAAAACAGAAATTGTATAAAAAAGGTTACTATAGGATATCTGATTATTTAGAGGACAGATGTCCATGGGAATAGATTGTTTGAGTAACAGGCTGTTTCGATATATAATTAGCATTCATTTTGTAATTTGACAATATTTTATTTAAAAAAGGAAACGCAAAAGATGCGACGACTGTGGAGTTTCTTCGGTGAGCTCTTCTCCACAGATTCCGCCATTGTGTTAGTGAACTCACCCAAAAAAATGTAATGACGGATCTAAGTGATGTAACAACATCCTATGGAAATAAATGATTTTTGATTTTGATTTTGATTTTGATTTTACGCTACGGTGGCGATAAATATTTCGAAACTTTCACGTCACGGTCGCGAAAATTTCAGCGACACTTTTTCGCGTCTTGTGGTAGAATCGGTGGCTTTACCCATAACCGGGTAATGAGAGTCACTGCGATTCGGGCAACGAGAGTTAACTCCCATTGCCCGCAATAATTTTATGTTAGGGTCGATTATCTATGCATTGCAATTTTATTTCAGAGATGCCGAAAATACGTCCAAGGAACACAAATAAGGCTCAGTGGTCATCCGATACACTATTAAAAGCTGAAGAACTCGTGAAGCAAGGCTGATCTATGAGATATCCCACTAAAGCTATGGGTATTCCGTTTTTAAATCTTCAAAAGCAGCTAAAGAAAAAAGATTCATCGGAACCACGTCTCGGTCGACTTCCTGTATTCACACAAGATGCAGAAAAGATCATGGCAGACCGCATAAAATAGTTGTCTACAATTTTTATGGGGTCACAGCTGTACAAATAACAAAGGCAGCATATCGATATGCAATTGAGCTTCAAATGCCACACAATTTTGATCAGGGTGCTCAAATGGCTGGACGTGATTGGCTGGAAGGTTTCCTGATAAGGAATCGAATATCTGTTCGCAAACCAGAAGCTACCAGTATCAACAGAATAACGGCTTTTAATAAGGAAGAAGTCCAACTTTTCTATAAACTATTGGGAGATCTAATGGACAAACATAAATTTACTCCTAAAAATATCTATAACTGTGACGAAACTAGTATTTCTACGGTAGAAGATCCTGGTAAGATATTAGCTCCCAAAGGCATGAAAAGGGTCGGTTTCATAACAAGTTGGGAAAGAGGAAAAAACATCATACTTTTATGTGCCACGAGTGCTGCTGCTGGTTATGTTACTCCGATGTTTATCTTCCCTAGAAAGAGGATGACTCCACAGCTTGAAAAAGATGGCCCAGCGGGAGCTATATACAAATGCTAGGATAATGGATAGATTAACGAAAATCTATTCTTTAGTGGCTGCAAAACTTCGCCAATCATGCCAAACCATGATCACATGATCCAGTTTTATTGATTCTTGATAATCATGCCAGCACACACACCTCTTTAATGGCTTATGATTTCTGTATACAAAATCACATCCATATGCTATCAATGCCTCCCCACACGTCTCACAGGATGCAGCCCTTAGATCTCACATTTTTGGACCGCTACTTACAAAAAGGAAAATAATTTATTTTTAAAGAATCGTCTAGCAGAAAAAATACATCCATATGATGTAGCTGCAATATTAAATAAAGCATATTCAACGGTGGCTTCTATTAACAAAGGTGAATCAGGATTCCGAGCAGCAGGCATTGTCCCATATAACCCCGATCATTTCACTGAAGAAGATTTTACCGGAGCTGAAGTATTAACTCAACCAGATGTTATAGTAATTACTTATAAATTCCTCGGTGGTAATACCTTCTACATCTAATTCAATTGATCCAATAACAGCTACATCGTCTGCAACAATAATTCCAGTGCCATCGACATCATCTACTACAATAGATCCAGTACCATCGACATCATCTACTACAATAGATAAGCGCCATCCACGTCATTTACCACAGTAGAGCCCAGGTCTTCAATTTCAGCTGCTGCAATAGATATAAGGCTGCCTAGATCACCCGCAATAATTAATGCAACGCCATCCACATCGCCCGGAACTAGGCAGTCAAACATCGCAGATCTGCTTCCATTTCCTACTCAAATAATTCGTGAAAGACCTGCAAGGAAAGGACAAAAGAAGCAACACGCAAAGATTTGAACGTCAACACACGTCAAAGACAGTCTCAATAAAAAAGAAAATAAGAAAGCAGCAAAAGGAGCAAAAACTGCCAAAATATCAAGAGGTAAAAATGCAGCACCGAGAGCAAAAGACAAGCAGAAGAACAACTAGGAAATAAGGCGAAAAGGTGCGTACTGCAGTAGTCCAACACTTCTTCGGAATCAGACATCATTATTAACAAGATATGCGATGACGACGAAGACGATGATTGGAATAAATGCCTAGTATGCGGTGAATTTAGTCGCAATAACGAAGTATGGTACAGGTGCACCTCTTGTGGAATGTGGGCACACCAAGACTGCACTGGGTGGGATTCACCACGAGGGTATGTGTGTGATAATTCTTAGAGTAGCTTGACTATCATTGTCCCCTGAGTGACTATAATTACCCTCCTGTGCGTAGAAAGGTGGTCAAAGTTTTTTTTTTAAGTTTAATATACTTTTTTAAGTTTAATTATACCTAGCAATCCTAAGGAGATAAACCTTACTGAGACTGATACGTTAATAATGAAGCTATCGCAACTGTTGATTTTTATAAAGTTTAAAAAAATATTTTGTGTTTTATTTCATTCCTTTCTTAAGTGACTCCCATTACCCCTTTTTCCCCTACCTGTATGATTCTACAATATGGGAAATGACTACCAATCACTTCAACTTACAAAATAATGGCGTTGTGTGTTGAATTTTTAAAGGCTAAGTATTTATAGAAAGCTAGAATTTTCTGTGGCCTAGCATTCTGTCGCCACTTCTCTTGTTGCAGAATATTTATTAATCATTTAATTAATATTCAGGTGGAATCGCTGTCTGATGAAGTGGTAAAGGAGCAGACCGTAGCTCTTATAAGGAGATTCCTGAATGCCAGCGCACCTGAGCCCAAAGAGATAATCAGGTAAGCGCAAGAATAGATTGCATGTGTATTCTAAATGTCTCCACTCAGCTTACAGAAAATGCGACCGAAGTTAGGCATGATTTCGCCTGGATTTCAATTCAAGATATAAACATTCCTTGAACCTTACGTAGTTGACATAGCATTGCAGCATAGAGTAAATTATACATACTCGTAGATTGCAGGCGAAATCACGCCGAATGTCGGTCACCATGTTGTATCGACAAACTAAACCTTGTCCGGTGCAGATTAATGCAGTCTCATTTCTACACCACACTCATTTCTTCCCACTTGACTGCTTTCAGGACCAACTGGTTCAACAATCCCCTGACACGCGGAAGTTTCACCTACGACAATATCAACATGGCGAGCCACGACCAAAGGCGCGTCGACTACGGCGCACCCCTACTCGACTCGGCGGGAAAACCGAAGGTCCTATTTGCGGGGGAAGGGACTAACCCGATACATTACAGCACTGTGCATGGAGCTGTTGAGACGGGCATACGAGAGGCGAACAGACTGCTAGGAGATGACAAGATTAGCATATATTAGGACGGATTCCACAAATGCTTCTTGCTTGACTCATAGACAGAATACAAATATGGACTTGAATTATCAAGTCCATATTTGTATTCTGCATATGCATAGCATAGAAGCTTTTGCCTAGTATACAGGTCCTCAGAATAGTTTAGATAAATCTTTGTTAGATAAATAAATTATCCTTATTCTTAGACGCAAACGTTTGATTGACACACCTGCAGAACACATGTCGCCGGCGAGACAGCAAGCGTAGTTACATAGGTAGATAACGTGTCGTCTGCGGTTCCGGTTGGCTCCGTACTTGCACCTTTACCGTCTGGCTACTGTTACCATCAGCCACTGCGAATGCCATTTATATCCGCTTTTGCTGCCGATTGGTGGCGTTGGCGTAGTTGGAGGCAAAGAGTTTCTGAGGTTAGGTTCAAAAACGCGTCTCGTGATCATTCAGTTCGCTTGACACTAGCAAAATTAACCTCAAATGAGGTCAGCACGCCATACATTGTACGAAGAAGTAAATAGAATTTGACGACTATGACAGATAGACAGCCTCCAACTACACCAGCGCCATCTGCAATGCGGTTTTGATATTAGATGCCGTTGCGGCGAGCGGTGAAAACCAATGTAGGGAAATTTCAATTCGCGTCAAAAGCAGCTGTGGCTTCATAAAATTTCCTGCATTTGTTCTCGCCGCTCGCCGCTTGCCGCACCGCAATTCGCATTCGCAGCTAGCTGTGGCCGAGCGGTCTAACCGATATACGACGTCAGTACGACTAGGTAAAGATAAAATTCATCTGAGTCTGCAGCCAGTGTGTCATTCAAGTTGTACGTTATTTTGAGCAGCACTTCGTGCTTTTGGCCAAGTGATTTTACATAATGGTTACTTCTCGGATACTGTGTTTTCCCAATACGTATCTATCTTAAACGACCTATATAATACGAGAATTTGTGCACAAAAATTAGCAAAATTAATGCAGTATTTAATCTATCAGGATATGTGGATTAATACTCATATAGGGATGTATGTCCCCCGTCCCTCACCTATCTCCGTCACCTCCCCGCGGCCCCGAAAGTGTCCCTAAGCGCAATGTATTACAGTTTTAAAGAAGACCGTAGAGGTGCATGAAAAGTGTTCACGAACGAAATGATCCTTGATATTTTTACAATACAGCTTTAATACACAAAAAAGCGATATCACATATAGCTTTCGCATACTCATATTAATGTTGATTTGCAAGAATCAAGAATCAAGAATCATTTTTTTTTATTTAATATAAATAAATAAATTATCTTATTCAACGTCAAAATTATACTTATCTACTTATAAATACAAGTATTTTTTTATATCAAAAAAAGACTACACCGTTTCGGAAGGTGGGCTTCGGGGTTAAGAAGAAACGGCAAGAAACTCCCCCATACCTTCTTTTTAAAAAAGTGACTTTACAACAGGGACTGGTTTGGGTCTAAGGAAATTCGCCGGCGAGTGATAGCCTTGATCCATCGCCCCTCGTCGAATTTCTGTGCGCTGAGATGGTATGGACGTTGCAGTTTTGTCATCTAAGTATTCCTTAATACTATAATAGGACTTCCTTATCAGCTCATTTTTAACATAGTTTTTGAACCTCTTTTCAGGAAGGATCAATGATTCCTGTGGTATTTTATTGTAGAAGCGAATACAGTGCCCCATGAATGATGTGCTTACTTTACTTAGTCTAAATATTGGTAGTGCTAACCTATTTCTAGTGTTAATTGCTCTTCGGGGGCAACTCGGCCCTCACACCGCTCAGCCCGCGGGCTCAGTTGACCAATACTGTTTAGATTGGGGGCGACTCGGGCGACTAGGTCAACTCAGCCCGCCGCGCCGCGGGCTCAATTAACCACTGTCTATCGTTATAGGGAACTCAGCCCGCGGGCTCAATCGATCACAGTCTATCGCCATAGGATCGACTCAGCCCATTTTGTTTTAAGCTAAAGGTAGAAGTTCTATTTATTTTTTTCATCTGATTAATATTGTCTTTGGAACAATACACTGACTTGACGTTGTCAACGTCCATGTCCCGTCCGTCCCGTCTTTGACATGACATTGAATTCTTGTTCATCTTTTATAATCAAATGAGTAATTTAACATTAAAATTAATTTTAAACAGCGAAAATGTACCCATATCCGTACAAACCAAGTGCATCCATCCGCGTCTTCCAGTACAGATGCCATTGATTTCATAACGTCGCAACGAAGGTGCTACGAAAATAAAATGGGGTTTTTTTCGAATCCATTTACTCCACGATGAAGTCATCTACAGATTTGATTTTTGGGTAAACGTTTATTAAGTATTTGATTAAGATTTTCACCAAAACAAAAACGCGATTGGATGAAATTTTCTCGATAGAATTTAATTACGAAAACACCTCTAAATTATATTATTTTTTCCTGTAATTCTGAAATCCTAACTAATTTAATTGTGGAACTGCGTTCAAAATGTAGATATTATGTATTCGCAAAATCTCCTGAAAAAACTTTTTAACAAAATAGAGTAGTTTATTTTTAAACAATTATTCTGTTGTTTAGCGCTACGATTTTTCATTTTTTCCGATTCCGTCCCTCTCACACTGCGGGTCTTTCCGCCTGGAGTAACGGGGACCTTTGCACGGACGAGGTATCGCCTTAATGATAAAGTCGGGTCACCGATACCGCATCAAGAGGAAAAACAAGGCTGAATCACTTTATGGAGATGTGTAAAATGCATGTTTTTTGCTGTCATCAAAACTGTCGGTGATAACTCAGTCGTTGTTCACGAGACAGGACACAACCACGATCCTGATTTTCCTGATAACGAGATTAAAAAACATATGGACAGCCTGGACAAACAAGTCGTCGAAGACGTAACTACGCCCATCTCACACATATATGACAACATTAATGATAAAATTAAAGACGCAGGTTTGGACAAGAAAATATCTAGTTTTGAAAATATAAAGAAAAAAATATATCGTAAACGATACAAATCTTTAGGGATTAAAAACTGCACTTTAAACAACGCCGCCGCAATGCAAAGAATTTTATATTGATGGCACATTCAAGTCGTGCCAAAGAAACTTTTACCAACTGGTAACAATACACGCTGATCTCGGAAGTGATCGAGAAAATATCAAAGTTGTGCCAGTGTTGTATGCGTTATTACCCAACAAGCGTAAAGAAACGTATGAGATTCTGTTTCAATTAATAAAAAGCCAAGTTCCAGATTGGAATCCAATAAGCGTTAAAGTGGATTTCGAAAAGGCTCTGGTATCGGCTTTAATTAATACTTGCCAGGGTATTCAAATACAAGGATGTTTTTACCATTATAAGTACTAAATGCCTGTGGAACAAAGCAAAGGTTTGTGGTCTAAGAAAAACAAAACTAGGCAAGGTTAATATATTAGGCGTTTATCAGCCTTGGCACATTTGCCATTAGAGCAGTTATTAGACGCTTGGCTGTACGCTGTGGAAGAAGGTCCTAAAACGAAAATTGCAAAAGACTTCAATTCATACTTTTTCAATAATTGGATGAATCCAAAATCCATTTACTTCGGTCGGTGGACATGCTACGGACAATTTAACCGTACTAATAATGCAGTTGAAGGCTGGCATGCCAAAGTAAACAAGCTTTTGAAACCAAAACATGATATTTTAAAACTTCTGGTAGTGTTACAACGGCTAATGTGAACAGATGTAAGCAAATTAAGAGAAAATAACTTTAGCAAAAAAAAAATTAAGAATGTTAATGACAGAATTAATGAAATATTAATGGATCTAGAAAACAATAAAAAAAGTTTAGCGTTATGTATCGAACTTTTAAGATTCTAGATTCATATGTTCTAGATTCATAGATTTAAAATATCAGGTTTGACGACCCGAATGGCCGAGTCGGCAGTGTCCCTGCCTACGAAGCCAAGGGTCCCGGGTTCGAGTCCCGATGGGGGCAAATATTTGTTGATGAGAACGGATGTTTGTACCCTAGTCATGGTTGTTTATCTATCTAAGTATAATATTTATCTATATAAGTATGTGTATCGTTGTCTAGTACCCAAGATACAGGGAATCCTGGTTTGGGGCTAGATCAATGTGTGTAAATAATGTCCAAGGTATTATTATCAAGGTATTATGTAACGTGTTTTTCGTTGACTAATACACGAACTCACGAAGAAGGAGTTATTATTTTATTTGAAATAAGATGAATTATTTTTGTTAAGTTTGTCAGATTTATTAAATAATACATATCCATTACCATAGTTTTCGTGTAATGAAGTAGAAAATTCCAAGCCCCTTCCCACTGCCTTCCTGTACTTTCCTGCACATATTTCGCCTTAATGGTACATAAGTCGGCCAAATTCAATCGGGCTGAGTAGACCATACAGCGTTAAACTGTTGTCTACTGAACCCGCGGGCTGAGTAGACCATACAGCGTTAAACTGTTGTCGACTGAGCCCGCGGGCTGAGTAGACCCCTTGGAAAATTAATGGGCCGAGTCACCACCGAAAAAATAAAACTGGTCAACTGAGCCCGCGGGCTGAGTGGCGTGTGGGCCGAGTTGCCCCCGAAGGGGTTAATTGTATGACTATAGATTGCTTATAGATATGTCACCGTTAGATATTCAAAACACATAGTTGATAAACTAACGTTTTTTTTCTCGCAAGTTGGTCAACTATCGACAGATAGTAAACTGTAGCGTACTGCTTACTATATGACGCGTTTGTTGTGCAACTAACGGTTGAAACCGTTAAATAGTAAACTGGTTTAAACGAGAATTGCAAACGAAATACCAGGGCAAACACTGCGGTAGCTTAGGTGTAGACTGGAGGGGGAGAGCGCAGCGAAGCCCCCGAATATTCTTCGTGTTAGGTTGACATGTAAGAACAAAATAAAACGTAATTTCTAAACCCTGTCGGTCTGGTTTACTATCTGTCGATAGTTGATCAACTACCGCGTTAGTTTATCAACTGCATATGAAATGCATACAAAAGCATTTTTTCCCAATCCTGAAACGGAGACGCTTAGCTCGCTTCGCTCGCTCGGTTGAAACAAAACCTTTTATTTTAACCCAACTCCCCCCTCTCCACCCCCCTGCAATCCGCAACTCCCCCCTCTAGATGATCACGAATGCGCGTATCACAAAGAAAACCACTGAACAAAAAATACTCTGGTGTTAAAGGAGGCTATAGGTAGTTATAGTTACCTACTGGGCTTGTTACCCGCGAGTTTATATTAATACAAAATTACAGCTCAATCGGTTAAAAAAAAATATCTGCTTGAAAATTAATTTGCAAGATTCCACCCGACCAAACATACCTACATAGGACAACATACATTGCAAGTTAAATAAAAGCTTTTAATGTATACCTACCTATTGTAAACACAAGGTCGTATGCCAATAAGTTATTGTTAGAGATTAACTACCCTGCTTGGGGCTAGTGTAGGGATTCTCTATAAAAGCACGCCAAAGGAAGGAGTGGGGCTCACAGAGGCGCTTTCTCAGGAAGAGATCCGATGATCTGACCCTGACTCCCCACGCCCCAGAATGGGTGCGTGAGAAGATTGCTTGATTGAGTGGGGCTCATTCCTTTTGCGAGCGTCACGTCGTGCGGATCTCGGTTCGTTGACGTACGGTGTGATCTGGATTTTGGTATCGTTGCTTTTGTTTAATTCGATTGTGATTTACTCGTTGTGTTTGTGGTGATTTCCTTATTTGGCTTACTTTGTAAAAATCGTTACTTTCTAAATTGTAATAAATTCTAGGTTAGTAAATAAATTGTTTTTCTTTAATCAAAATTCCACGTCTGATCCAACATCAGAAGTGGGATAGAACTCAAGCATTTGCCTTTTGATTCTTGTTTTGCCATCCGTAGATTTTTCATAAATAAGGAAATCACAACCACCCACGTTGTTTGGTTCATTTGTTGTTGTTGGTGTGTTTGAATCATGCCTAAAAAGCGTAATGCGCGAAGTAAATCACGCGACAGATCGCATCGACGTCGTCGAACGCGTTCTAGAACCCGTAGTCGGTCGCGTATTAGAACACGTGTTCGGTCGCGGACGCGTGATAGTAGGTCTCGCTCACGTTCTAGAACCCGTAGTCGGTCGCGTATCAGAAGACTTGATCGGTCGCGGATGCGTTATAGTAGGTCTCACTCACGTACTAGGTCCCGTAAACATAGGCGTTCTGGATCGCGGTCGCTTCCTCGAAATAGATCGATACCGCCACCAATGGCATCTTCATCGCGGAAACGTGCAACGTCGCGATCTCGGTCTGAGTGTCGTACGCCAAGCCCTCGTGCGGTTCGCGGTAGCACGCTAGATACGATCTTATCACGCCTAGAGGTGATCGAAAACAATTTCTCGACTACCCGCAGTGATTCAGACGTCGCAACGCTGTCGGCTGCTAAAACTATTGTTGACGCGATTCAGTCTATGAACCCGGGACGGCTCAACTACTACGTTTCTAATTTCGATCCGAGTATACATGACATGTGGTGTGAGAAAGTAGTTCGCGCGCAAAAAAACAATCGTTGGACGGACAAAGAGTACTTGTCGCGTGTTGCGGGTTGCATGAGGGGAGATGCTAAAACCTGGTTGAACGAATGGGTAACCAATGATAGGTCGTGGACCAATTTCAAACGCGAGTTCAAGCCTCTTTGCCCGCGAAAACTCGACTATGCCAATATTTTGTTCGAGGCTATGAACACAACATCTGACAAGTACACAACGTTTGCCGAAAACGCGCGGCGGACAATTCTGCGTCTGCGCATAGTTAAAGGTCTTAGCGATGAGCTGTTAACGCTAATAGTGATCCGCGGAATAAATGACGCGCAAGTTCGTGCCGCAGCCGCAAACGCAGAATTGACCCCCGAAACCTTGGTTTCGTTTTTGTCCATTTACGTGAAGGCAAATCAGCCTTTTCACACAAAAACTACTCCAAGAGTCACGCATACTTCCCAGTCTCGGTTTAAAAGAAAGTTCCCTGATAGGGCTACGTCATCACTGCCGAAGTGTTTTGTTTGTGGTCAGAGCGGCCATAAGAGCTTCGATTATCCAAAAAAATCGAAACCGTCGGAGCCTAACGCAGTCACGTGCACATTTTGTAAAAAGATAGGTCACTCAGAAGACAAGTGTTTTGCTAAAGAGAGGTCCGCGTAGCGAAACACGCACAACGTGAATTTTTGCAAAGTGCATTCCGGTTGACGTGCTCCTTGACAGCGGAGCCCACGATTTCTCGTTAGTGTCCGCGGACGTTATTAAGCATTTTTCATGCACAAGCAAGCCCACTAGCTGCACCCTATAGGGGTTAGGAAATAATGAGATTGAAGGGAAGTCGTATGTCACTCTTACTGTCGAACTCAAAGATATATCGATCGAGGCTGATTTCGTGGTAGTTCCGGCGGGATGTATGTCGACACCTATAATTATCGGTACGGATGTACTTAATAGGGACGGCATTACGTACGTTAGGACAAACAATAGCCACACCATCACGCACACGGTTAGCGAGTCTACGGAGGTATTTACAGTTAGGGCTGCGACAAACACGGACATCAATACGCCCCTTCAGGGTACCGAATTCGAATCATTGATGGAAGTGATTACCGATTTTTCTGATTTTTTTATCGAAGGTACGGCTACTACAACCGTTACCACGGGCGATATGCATATTAGCGTGACTAGTGAGGTACCAGTAGCGAATCGACCGTACAAGCTTTCTCACACCGAAAAATTAAAGGTTCGCGAGATCGTGAATGACCTTTTAGACAAAGGCATTGTCGCGGCAGGGAATCGTTGAAATAAAATAATAGGTATTGGTGCGAGGTGGCGCGTGCGCTCCGCGCTGACTTTATTTGTGGACTGGTTCTGCTTCACGCTGGCTGCGCGCGCGACGGTCCGGCGGTGGTACCCCCCTCGCTTCGTCCCTCATGGTCCGCTTGGACATCTTGCCCCCCGTTGAAAGCTCGGTAGGAGTTTTCAAGAGCTCTTTCAAATTTGTAATAGAGTCTCTGTTGTAGTCGAAACTGTTGAAGTTGAAGCAGTTGAAGTTGAGGCAGTTGAAGTTGAAGCAGTTGAAGTTGAGGCAGTTGAAGTTGAAGCAGTTGAAGTTGAGGCAGTTGAAGTTGAAGCAGTAGAAGTTAAGGCAAATGAAGTTGTAAGTAAGCAATCAGTCCTTATGGGTTAATGGACTATTGCTGATATCGTACGGTGCAATGTCTCAGTTTTCGTCGTCGAACAAGGGACAGACGCGGTTCAAGGCGCGACGAACAATTCCCTTTTCAGTTTTGAAGTCAGCAACATGGGTGATGTCATCCTTCCCTGGATATAGACGTGCGACTCTTGCAAGACGCCATTTTAATGGTGGAAGATGATCTTCTTTTAGGACAACCACTCCCCGAACTCCCCGACTTGGAGTGGACGTTGATGAGATCTCCATTTTGATCGTTGTTGAAGCTCAGACAGGAACTCGTTTCTCCAACGCTCCCAAAAATGTTGTCTTATCTGCTCTATGCGTTCAAATCTGGACAAGCGGTTGCTATTGCAGTCCAGTAGGTGCGCTGATGGCAGGGATGTCAATGCCCGTCCAACCAAAAAGTGGCCAGGTGTTAAAGGGTTTAAATCGTTTGGATCCGAAGAAAGCGGAGTCAACGGTCGCGAATTAAGAATAGCCTCAATCTGTGTAAAAAGTGTCGATAGTTCCTCGAACGTAAGATGGGTATTGCCAAGAATACGTTTAAGGTGATGTTTCGCGGATTTAACGCCAGCTTCCCAAAGCCCACCGAAATTCGGCGAATACGCCGGAGAAAATAAAAATTTGATACCGTCATTGGCTGCGTATTCTTTAAAATGCTCGTGGTTTGAACTCAAAAAATAACCTATCTCATTGTTCGCTCCAACAAAATTGGTACCATTGTCGTAATAGATAAAATTTGGTTTTCCTCTGCGAGAGATGAAACGTCGAAGGCATGCAATGAAAACATCCTTAGTTAGGTCACTAGCCACTTCCAAGTGAATTGCTTTCGTGGAAAAACAAATGAATATACATAGGTAACATTTTGTTATCTTACAACCACGACCCTTTCTGTCCGTAATTAAGAAGGGACCCGCAAAATCTGTGCCACAAGTTTGAAATGGGAAGCCTGGAGTGACTCGTGGTGCTGGTAAATTACCCATTAATGGATTAATGATCTTCATTTTCATGCGCCTACACACCATGCAAGCGTTTACGCAAGATCTTGCTAACACTCTGCCTCTAATAGGCCAATACTTATCTCGAATAGAGTTAAGCAAGGACTGCGGACCGCTATGTAGTAATCGGTTATGTTCATAACTGAATAGCAACTTTGTGAAGGCATGAGAAGGATGTAATAGTATAGGGTGTTTCCTATCATAAGTCTCGGAAGCTTGTTGTAACCGTCCTCCCACACGGAGAATTCCGTCGTCATCTACAAACGGAGTGAGGGATATAAGAGAAGATTTAGCTGGTAAGTTTTGTTTTTTATTTAATAATTTAATATCTTCACTGAAACACTCCGATTGTGATTGTTTTATTAAAATGTTCATTGCCGATTCCAGCTCTGATGCATCTAGCACTCCTGTACGCCGATTACTAGGATTTTTTAAGTTATATATGAATCTATTTATGTATGATATAATATTTTTTACCTTTTTCAGGTTGGAGAACTTTGTTACATCAACAAGCGGCGTTTTCAGTGTAAGGTAAGTAAAAATTTCATTTTCAGGTTTTATATTTTTTATTTTGTTTTTCTTTTCAGGTAGATCAACGGATTCGGATGGACGCTTAGGCCAGTTAGAAGAATCCTGCAGCAGATACGGAGGGCCCTGCCACCACAAGGATGCAGCATGAACGAGGTGAGGAGCAACGCCTCTAGAAGCCAAGTCAGCTGGATTCAGAACGCCCGGCACATGATTCCAACAAGCGGAAGCAGGAGTCAATTCTTGAATTTCGCCTATCCTGTTAGACACAAAGGTCTGAAAATGACGAGAAAGGCTGTTAATCCATCCTAGTGCAATCAAAGAGTCAATCCAATAAAATACTTTATCCACTTTAAAGCGAAGAGTTTTAATTACTTTATCTACCAGTCTCGCAGAAAGTAAGGCCGCGCAAAGTTCGAGTTTAGGTATGGATATTTGCTTAATAGGTGCTACCTTTGTTTTAGCACATAAAAGTCTAACCAAAACCTTTCCAGTGTCGTCAATCGAACGAACATATATGCACGCAGCATAGGAATCCTCAGATGCATCTGAAAATGCATGTAACTCAATCCTAGTTGAGTAATTATTAGTTAGAACACATCTAGGAATTTTTAGATGCGATAAACAATGCAATCCAGTAACAAAATTAAGCCACTGTTCTTGAATTTCTTGAGGGACAACGTCATCCCATTCAATATGACGATTAAGCCACAGTTTCTGTAAAACCAACTTTGGGATGATGGTACATAAGCTTAATAAACCGAGTGGGTCAAATAATTTTGAAGAATCCGACAAAATCGATCTTTTTGTTATTTTTGAATTGACATCAAGTTCTACAGGAAACTGAAACACATCAGAAGAAGGATGCCAGATCAAACCTAGCGTAGAAGCTGTAGCAGCTAAATCAAGTGCCTTTGGTAATGGAAGAGTGTTGGCAACTGGTGCATTTGTACGAAATTTACGTAATGGAAGACAAGCCGAATCTAAAGCCTTCGTTACAGATAAACAAATATGTGATAGTCCTTCTAGTGTATCAGAACCCGTCAAGAGATCGTCCATATAAAAATCATGAGCAATTATTTCCGCAATAGCATCATCACGGCATTCCTGCGCCAATTGCAGAATACAGCGTGTACTTAAGTACGGTGCGGAAGCTGTTCCATAGGTAACAGTATTCAGTTTGTACATTTTAATTGGTTTGTGAATATTGTCACGCCATAGAATCATTTGTAAGTGTCTTTGTGATGGATCTATAAGAATTTGACGATAACATTTTTCTATATCAGCGGAAATTGCATATTTATGCTGCCGGAACCTGAGGAGAATTGAAAACAAATCATCCTGTACCCTAGGACCTACATACTGAATATCATTCAGAGATCTGCCCGAGGAAGATTTAGCCGAAGCATCATAAACAACTCGTAATTTTGTAGTTTCGCCTTTTTCCCTGCTAACCGCATGGTGCGGTAAGAAATAAACATTTGGTGGGAGATTTGCAATATCAGTAACTTCAGTCATGTGACCTAAAGCTTCGTATTCATGAATAAATTTTGTATATAATTTCTGAAGCACCGGTTTCCTAATAAAACGCCTTTCAAGATTAAGCAAACGTTTTTGAGCTTGAAAGTAAGAATCGCCCAGTGAATCTGGCGTCTCACGAAAGGGCATCTGAACTACGAACCTGCCAGATTCATCACGCGTAGTAGTTTCATTAAAGTGAGTTTCGCAAATCTTTTCTTCAGTAGTATAAACATTTTTTGAAATGTCAAATGAATCAAGTTCCCATAATTTTTGTAAATCATTTCTTAAATCTTGAGTGAAGTTGCAATTAACTGTTTTGTTAGTAATTAACTTACTTGTGTCACCGATAGGTCCGGTAACTATCCAACCTAGCCGCGAGTCCAACAAAACAGGTAAGTTTCGTCCGAGTGAAATCTTTCCAGATTCCATTATATCCCAGTAGATGTCAGCCCCAAGCAGAAGATCCACCTCGGATGGCTGAGAAAACCCGGGATCAGCGAGAACGATACAGGTAGGTATATTTAGATTAGTAGTTATTTTTTTATTTGGAAGTCGATCACTTATCCTTGGAATAATCAAACAGTTGATTTTAGCCTTGAAAGGTTTGTGAAGAGATTGTATCAATAGACTACAATGTTGAGTAATTTGCATTGACGCTGAATTTATGCCTGTTACGCAGTGGGGTGAAGTAGTAGCTGAGCTGATAACGCCAATCCTCCCTTTTGCAGCTTCGGACATAAAGGACATTTGGCTCCCACTATCCAAGACAGCACGTAAAGTAAATGTTTCTTTTTTGTGATTTGTGACGCGAACCAAGGCAGTAGACAATAGTACTTGATTCGAAGCCACTGCAGACAATGAGAGATATTCATTAGAATCATCATGTTCGTTTACAGACGAGTCTATAGCAGGAGCTGAAGGTCCATCCGCTGAAGGGTCCTCCGAAGAACCATCAGAAATAGCAGGCATGGCCATAGTAGCATTAGTAGCATCCTGTAGGCTGCGTTTGTGAAGGAGTGTGTTGTGTTTCTTCTTGCAGATACGACAAGAACCAAAACGACAACTACGAGCTGGATGACCGGAACGAAGACAGTTACCACAAACATTCAGCTGAGACACATAATGACTTCGTTCTGTTAGGAGGCCTATGGTGTCTGTCTTTTTAAAAAAAACTACAATGTTCGCCTAACTAGTTTTATTGTCTTTTGACAAATCTTACAAGATCACTACGACACAACTTTTATAACTTCTTGAAAGTGGAGGCGACCGCTCCTCGCAATTGAACAATTCTAACTGACTAAAAAAAATATTATTCAAGTAAATGGCAGGTAACCAAAGGGCTGACTCTGCAATAGAATATCATGGAAATATACACGTTACAAGGTGATCTGCTTGTTTAGCTTTTATTACAAAGAAAACAGGGTTATAACAGCTCCCCCATTTTGACGAAGCTTCATCCCTAAGAATGAAGCGAAGTAAATACATGATAATGATAATAATGAAGAAAGATAAATAAGCAGATAACCGATTTGATTTCAAGAAGTTATTTTACAATACATGGGAAAATTGAGAAAATGTTATTATACTTAGTTTAGCATCTTATCAAACTAAAAGTTAAGGTTCCTTCTGGATGGATGTTTATATTCTAATTTAAAACTTGTATGAGGGGCTGGTAAAGATTTGATTGACCTCTTCTCATCTTCGGATGAGGAGACATCAGTCATTTCTATGGAGTTGGTAATATTAGAGTTATGTTTCACCATCTTTTTGTTGTGGCATTGATTAAAAATCTGTATACAACATCCAGAATCCGGTTTAATGTTCCGGTACCTATAACATTTATACAGTTTGTATCCTATAAATAAAAACATCAAAATAATCAAAACATAAGTAAACGTTGAATAGTATTGAGCATATCTTATAAAGTGTGACTCTGACTGTAATTTATTTATTTCATTTTCCAAATTATCTAGGTGGTGAGATGCGTATTTCAAGGACTCTAAGTTAATTTTGCTCAAATTGATAGGGGTTAAATGAGGTAAGGTTTTGTTAAACACTTCTTTCTTACAACAGTCATCTTGTGTAATATCGAAAGTTATATCTAGAGGAGACTTAATTATATTAGTATAAGAATTACTTGGCATGAGTTGGATAGTCCTTGAAAATCCAATACATTCTTCAGTTAGTTTAACTATACCAGTTCCTATGATAGAATAGTCGACAATATCGTCGTGACATTTTATAGTAAGTTTGCTAGGATCGGACTGTACATAAATCCATCTATTATTACTAAGCTTTTGCCAAATATCTATCTGGCCTATGAGTAGTTTTGAAAAACATTGGGAAGGTAGTGATAATGTCACTTCCGTAAGGAGCTTAGATTCACAGTTAGGGTTACCTAAGCTAGAAAATATTGAAACTAGTTCACATATAGAATAATTACCACTAATAAACTTACATTTGTCTAGATTATTAAACATAGCATAATGAATTCTGTTATCACTAAGTCCAATGTAGTTATCAGAAGGTTGAATGAGCGCAAAAGTACGGGTAACCCGTGATTCATCATGTGGAGTAGGTAAAGGTATGTTTTTATAAACCATGAATGTTTCTGACGTTATCAGTGGGACCTGCAGGACAAACACTATTTTATTGTTGTAGTAATAGGAACTAAGTTTGGACGCGTCAATTATAGAGTGGATATTGTTTACGTTAAGTGGCAATGGAAAGTCCAGACGTTTGTCTAGTTGGTTACTATGCATTGATAACTCATTGAACAGATTTAAAGGGCTTATCACACTAGGATGTAATACATTGACCTTAGAAAATAAAATAGCATTTAACGTAGTATCTAATAAATTCGATACAGAAAGTACAGAACTTTCTATGATGTTTAGTAAACTATTTATCCTAGAGATATAGAACAGTTCGTTGTCTATCTTGGTAATTTGAGACAGGATCCCATTCATGTTGTCAATTTGGGAGTTTATTTTGATTTCATTTTGACTAAGTTTGTAAATAGTAGAATTAAAATTATTTATGGTAGATTTAACAACATGAATGTTATCCTTCATCAAGTGAAATAGTTCATTTTCACTTTTCTTACACGATTCGATAGCGGAATCGTATTTTCTGGCATCATCGGCATCCAGGGTTCCGAAAAAGAATTTCAGGATTTCCCCACCAAATTCTAGAGATCGCTTGACCTTACTTTGGGATTTACTCAAATTTATGTGAGATAGTGATTGCAGTTTAATTAAATTTGATTGCACTAAAACATCGATAGGGCTGAAAGCTTCTTTACATTGGATCAAATCTCATAGTTGTATTTTATTGCAAAGTTTCTCAGATTTTTGTAAAAGTGTTTCGATATTATCAAGATAAGGATGTAATGATATAAGCTCAATGTGTGTTACTACTTTCCAGTAGTCGTTATAGAAATTAATCGAAGTTACGGGTTCAAAGTAAATTCCTGGGCTATGAACTATTGGCGTGATTTTCGATTCAGCGCTGCATCCGTAGAGCAAGGCTCTGGAAACAAGGATAATGAAAAAGGTTATGTTTAGACTAGTTAGCAGGTTTAATTTCATTAGTATGGTGTTTGACATGTTTACGGCCCACTTGTAAAGAGACATTATGTTTGTTATGTACTTTGACAACCCTATATGGACCTTTCCAAATAGGGGATAGAGCCTTGCGTAACCTATGATGCTGCTTTAGGTAAACCATGTCACCGGTTTTATAATGTGAATCGCGAGAATGAGCATCGTAGTATTGTTTTGACCTTTCTTTACTTGCTATTATGTTCTGAATAGCCTTTTCACGGCTGAAACGCATCCTATATTGCAGGGCGCGGATATATTCACTATAGGTAGTATTGTTAGACGTATCGTATAATGAGTTGGGAATAGATGGTTTATAACCATATAGAAGTTCGTGTGGTGTGAATCCAGTAGTACAGTGTGGAGTGGTATTGTAGGCTAATATAGCTGTAAATAAGTAGCAATGCCAGTCATTCTGATTTTCATTGACAAATGATTTAAGATACTCTTTTAGAGTTGCATGAGAGCGTTCAAGAGCTCCGTTTGTTTGTGGATGATATGGAGTGGTAAAAAGGGGCTTAATTTTTAAAATTTCTGTCAGTTGTTTGAAAAGATCTGATGTGAAACAGGTACCCAAGTCTGTTAGGATGTGTTTTGGAAATCCGAAAAGGGATATGAAATGCACTAGGTTACGTGCTATCTCTTCACTTGTTGCACCGACCATAGGGTAGGCGCTTGAGAATTTTGTGAGGTCATCTTGTAGTGTCAAGATGAACTTGAAGTTTTGGAAGCCAGCGTCCGGTAAGGGACCTACGACGTCGAGAGCTAATCGTTCAAATGGTTTAGTGGAGGTAGAAGTTATTTCCATAGGGGCTTTATTTGATATCCTTAAGGGTTTGTTAATTTGGCACAATTTACAATTTTTGACATAGTTTTCGATATCAGACCGCATGCCTTTCCAGTAGTAGGAGGCCTTGATTCTGTTATACATTCGTTTTGAACCTGGGTGACCAGCGATAGTAGAATCGTGGTTTTCTTTGAGAATTTTAGGAACTTCGGCAGGAGTTGGGTAAATCATTTGATTTTTATAAACATGTATCTTAATGTTCGTGTTGTGGAAAATGTGAGAGATCATGTTATAAATCTTTGTGTAAGCTATCTTAGAGAATGGATCGGAAAAATCTGGTAATGCAAGGTCTGTGGTCTCCGGACTATCTTCCAGAATCTGGTCTCGGAGTTTCATGAGTAAATTATATACATCCTTAAATTTAGTTTCCTCGTAGTGGTGGATTTTTGTGAATAGAAAGTAGTACATTTTATTATTCATATTTACGCTTTTAATCGTAAATGGTTCGCGTTCGGAATCAAGTAAGTCAGCGGAATTTAGTTGAGACATTAGCTCTTCACAATGTGGCATAGAATAGTCAAAGTCCAGTGAGACGGGACACGCGATTGATTTAAGCTTGGATAGATGGAGAGCTTCGGTATGTTCTTCCATTATGGTATTTGGAGTAGGGATTCTATTTGTAAATTGTTCCTTAAAATATTTTTCATATGGAGAGTTAAGTAGATTTTGGGAATCAATGATATTCACAGGACAACGCGATAACGCATCGGCGTTGGAGTTAAGGCGACCTTGTTTATATACAATTTCATAGTCGTATTCCTCTAGTTTAAGGCGCCAGCGAATAAGTCGGCTGCCAGGATCCTTAACGTTGAATAGCCAGACTAATGGCCGGTGATCCGTCACGATTTTAAATTTGCGACCAAAAAGGTAAGGGCGGAATGTTTTGACAGCATAAATTATGGCTAGTAATTCCTTTTCAGTGGTCGAATAATTTCCTTCAGGCTTGTTTAAGGTTCTGGATGCATAGGCTATAGGTTTGTCTTTACCTATATCACCTTGTGAAAGGACTGCACCTACCGCATAATTAGAAGCATCCGTTGTGATCACAAACGGGGCAGAAAAATCAGGATATTGGAGTAGAGGTGCAGTGGTGAGCTTTACCTTGAGGAGTTGAAAAGCGTTTTCTTGTTCTGAAGTCCAATCGAAAGGGATATCCTTTTTGAGTAGTGATGTTAAGGGTTTTGTGATTTTCGAGAAATTTTCAATGAAGCGTCGATAATAACCGACAAGACCAAGGAAGGATTTGATTTGCTTTACATTGGTTGGTACTGGGAACTCAGTAACAGCTTTAATTTTTTCGGGATTGGGACTGACTCCTTTGTCTGTAATTATGTGTCCTAAGTAAGCGACTTCCCGTCTGAGAAATTCACATTTATCAGGTTGTAATTTTAAATTGAATTGTCGCATCCTGTCGAAGACAAGTTGTAACTTGGTCATATGGGAATCCAGGTCATGTGAGTAGATTATGCAATCGTCGAGATAAACGTAACAGTGAAGGCCTTGAAGGCCTGAAAGAGCTGTATTCATGAGACGCTGAAACGTAGAAGGAGCATTTTTTAACCCGAAGGGCATCCTGGCAAATTCGTAGTGGCCAGTGACGCTCGAGTTAGTACTAACGGTAAATCCTGTTTTGAGGGCATCTGAAGCACTCATCTTTATTTGATGAAATCCGCTTGCCAGGTCAAGAGTGCTGAAATATTTAGAATGACCCAGTTGGTCGAGTATGTCGGTGATAAGTGGTAGAGGATAACTTTCAGAAACTGTGACGTCGTTCAAACGGCGGTAATCGATAACAATCCTCCATTTCTTCTTGCCGGAAGCGTCCATTTTTTTAGGGACTACCCATACGGGAGCACTCCATGGTGAGATAGAGGGGCGGATAATATTTTGATCAAGCATTTTTCGTACTTGAGAATCGACTTCTTCCTTATGACAATCAGGAAATCGATATGATTTTACATGAATAGGGGGAGAGTCACCGGAGTTAATAGTGTGCTCGATGGCGTTAGTATAGGTCAGGGATTCACCATCAAGGTGGAAGATATCAGTGTATTTGCGACAACACTCAAAAAGAGTTGCTTTTTCTTCATCGTTCAGATGATAACAGCGTAATTGATTTAAGACTTGATTTATTCGATCAGAATTAGAAACAGAAATAGAGTTTATTTTACGACAAGAATCAGATGTCGTTTCTGATTTTTCAATGGGTGTTAATTCCACCGCATAGTCTTTGACGTTGACGCTAGAGTTTGTAGTATTTAAAACTGAGATATTCACTTTGCCATTTGGTTTGATTAAAACTATGCAATTAGCGACATAAACACCTTCGCAATAAAGATGATCTAAAACGAGGGCCTCGTTATCTTGGTAGAGCTCGTGTGAGTAATTTGATATTCCGCACTCGATAACGGCTTCACTGCGAGCCGGTATGATGTAGGTAGGTTGATTATAAACAATAGGCAACTGTACATTGCGAATGTGTATGCTTTTCAATTCGTAGTTAATGTTAACTTTGAAATGTCCGAAAAAATCACTTCCGATTATTCCGTCATAATCTTCGAGGCACACATCGTCATTTGTGACATGGAATTTAAAATTGATTGTTTCTGAGGGTAAGTCAATATACAGCTGGAAGGTGCCCAATGTTGTAATTAAGGATTCTGATTTACTTATGCCTTTAATTTTTACAATTTCACGTGAGAGTGTAGGAGTTTCTTTCAAACTTGAGTTTTTAATTATACTGATGCTTGCGCCAGTGTCGATCAGCAAGCATAGTGGATTCACAGCGTATTTAGTTTGCAAATAAATGTGTGGTAATGATATTTTTTTATTAGTTATAGTAGTCTCGAGAATTGGTATAAAATCAGGGACAGGGTCGGATTCAGTTAGTTCAAAGTTTTTAATATTTCCCGAATCTTGATTTTGAGAATTGTTTTGAAAACTTTTTGTATTGACAGAGTAGGACTCAGCGAGTGCTGAGGTGACATCGGAATCGTGTTCCGGGATTTATTTATAGAACTCTGTGGTTTAGTCAGAGTAGAACTCAGGGCAACCTGAGATGACCTCGGAACTATGTCCCGGGATTTAATTGTATAACTCTGGTCTTTAGGCAGAGTAGGACTCAGGGTGACCTGAGATGACCTCGGAACTATATTCCGGGATTTAATCGTAGAACTCTGGTGTTTGGGCAGAGTAGGACTCAGGGTAACCTGAGATGACCTCGGAACTATATTCCGGGATTTAATCGTAGAACTCTGGTGTTTAGGCAGAGTAGAACTCAGGGTAACCTGAGATGACCTCGGAACTGTAGTCCGGGATTTCTTTAATACATCGGCGTATGATAATTGAGAGATGACCTCAAAGGGTTTGTTATTTGTGCCGTTTTGATTAAGCGATTTCGGCAGGCACACAACCGAAATCATTCTTGGTTTAAAGCATCATCAGAAGGTTCATCATAGACATTATGCACATGGGCCTGTGCCGAAGTACCTTGTGAGGGATCTTGACCTTGGGAAGTTTGGGAATTCTTATATTTTAATTTATAACACTCGTCAATGGTGTGACCCTGTTTTTTGCAGTATCTACACTGTTTAGGACCTTGGAGAGAATCAAAAGCAGGTCTTGAATTGACGGCGTATGATCGTTGGGTTTGAGTTTGATTTTGAGGCTTGTTCCTAAAGCACTCAGAAGAAGTGTGCCCTTTCTTGTGACACAACGAGCATTGTTTTGCTCGGTAGAACGACGAAGACGACGATTTGGTGAGGTTATATAATTTTTCCTCTTCAACTGCGCATTGTATAGCGTCATTTAATTTAGGTGGGTTACGGCAACGCACTATGTTGGAGATTGAGGAGTTTAGGCCCAACAAAAATGTGTTGAGGGCAAGGTCCTCCATGGCAGCTATTCGCCCTACGAGTTCGTTTGGCTGTTTGCAATTATAATAAATATCAGATTGCATGCGTGTCAAGATCGATTCTAATCTTATCGAATATTGAGTCACATCTTCAGATGGCAACTGTTTACAATTTTGAAGATCAACAAGTAAATGTGTGGCATGTTTCTTTTCTCCAAATGTTGCTCGAAGGAAATTTTTTATTCCGTCCCATGAATCGAAGTTTTTGAGGCTGCAGGCAACCTGCGCCTTGCCTTCCAGTTGGGATATTACATATTTACACAAGACATTGATCTGGTCCGCATTTGCCAACGAAATAGCATTATCGCAGTTAGTTAGGAATGCTGGAAGGGATTCTTTATCACCATTGTATGGTTTTATAAATTTAGTCAATACTGACAGGGAGATTTCAGCATTTTTATCGACTTTTGGTGGCATGTTGGTTGGAAGAATAGCAGATAAGTCGACACTAGATCCAAAATGAGAGTCAGAGGAAGTATGAGAAGCGTCTGATTCTGAACTGATTGATTCGTGACCTTCTGGAAGTTCCGATTTTAATTTGGAATCTTCAGATTCGGATTTGACGTCAGACATTAATTATTGTGCTATGTTTAGGTAGTCTTAGACAAAATGTTTGACAATACCAATAAAATAAATGTAAAAATAAATCACCGTAAAACATAAGATGTAGCAGGTAAAATTAAAAGTAGGACTTAAAAAACACTTTCACATGAAAACGGTAGAACACAAAAGTAAACGGGTTTTGTAACTCACAGACACACGACGATATTGGTCTTAAGCTGCATTCTCGGGCTTGGCGATGGTATCACGCGGCAGGTTGCGTGACGTGGGCAGGCAGCGCGTGACGCGTGTCTAGTGACAGCGCTTGGTGACCACGCGGCGACAGGCGGCGTGTTAGATTTTTGGCTGGAAACGGGCTGCAGGATAATGCACCCAGGATGTTGGGCGATGGTGATGATGAGCTAGAGCTGTTCGTCGGGCACGTTGAATGGAGTACCCGCAGTGGTAGTGTTCTGGATCGCGGGCTCACGCTCAGAGGGCGGAGACTGACCGTCGGATCAAGACAGTTAGGTTGTAGCTGATGCGGGCTCGTACTAGGCACGAGTCTTATCGTCGATCAGGACAAACACTGGCCAGGGATTCGGATTCCTTAGATGTCTGTATGACCTCTTTGGAATCCCACTTCTGACACCAATTTGTTAGGAGGCCTATGGTGTCTGTCTTTTTAAAAAAAACTACAATGTTCGCCTAACTAGTTTTATTGTCTTTTGACAAATCTTACAAGATCACTACGACACAACTTTTATAACTTCTTGAAAGTGGAGGCGACCGCTCCTCGCAATTGAACAATTCTAACTGACTAAAAAAAATATTATTCAAGTAAATGGCAGGTAACCAAAGGGCTGACTCTGCAATAGAATATCATGGAAATATACACGTTACAAGGTGATCTGCTTGTTTAGCTTTTATTACAAAGAAAACAGGGTTATAACAGTTCGTCAACCGACAACCCTTTGAATTTTTGACATTCATATAAAAAATGATCATGTAGGCATAAAGCGCATTTTCTAGTTTCATTAATTTCAGTAGTAGATGCAGCGAATGATTTTAATTTAGTGTTGGGGTTCACTACATTTGAATTTGTAGAAGTGACAGAATTAGAAGAGCGACGCTCCGTTCTGTGAGAGAAGACGCTCTGTAGAACATCAGCACGCTGTCTCAGAAAATTAAAAAATTGTTCTAATTTAGGCGACTCACTCAAGGTATTACGATGTTCTTCCCATTTCTTGGCCGTGTTGGCATCCAATTTAACTGACATCATGTAAATGAGTAACGTATCAATGGTTGGCTCACCAATTGATTCAAGAGCGCGTATATTCTTAGTGACAGTGTCAATCAAATACCGTATAGCCCTATCAGATTCCCTAGGAAGCGGCTCGATCGCAAACAAGGCTCTTAAATGATGGTTCACTAATAAACGCTTGTTGTCAAACCTCTCGCAGAGCAACTCCCATGCAATTTCATAATTATCAGAAGATACTGGCAGAGATTTGATAATAGTAAGCGCAGTACCCTCTAAAGTAGATCGCAAATAATGAAATTTAGTTACGTCATCAATGGAATCGTTGGAATGTATAAGAGACTGGAAAGTATCCCGGTACTCCAGCCACTTATTATGATTTCCGTCGAAGGAGTTTAATTTAATAGTGGGTAACTTGACGTTACGTAAATGGTTGCAATGATTTGAATTACAGTTTGATGAATTCTCATCACTTCCCTTTTCCTTGCGTGAAAGAAGCCGTTTTGCTCTTGCAATCAATTTAAAAAATTGATTTTCAATTAATTCTCGCTCTAAAAATTGTTCACCAGAATCATCTAGCTCCTCAATTTGTGATTGGATATTATCAAAAGTTGAAAACGCTACTTCTAACTTCGTTACACGCAAAGACAGTTCACCGATCTGCAATTCATCCAAGTCCCTTGATGACGTAATCAACAATGGCTCTAAATATTTAAGAAAAATCGTTAAACGTTGTTTAATAGTACCTCTTTGTCGTACTAACAATTTAAGTTGTGATTCTGCCATAGCAGTAAAAATCACCCGAGCAATACAATAACCACGAATTCACGAACAATAATATAGGTCAAAGTCCAAACCTCAAGCGCGGTAAGTAGGTAGGTACCACGCATCCAATGACGTTAACAAACGGCGCGCAGCTCGATGCGAAGTGCAGCGAACGCAAGCGCAGCGTGAGGTTAACTCGAACGTGGCGCGTGGCCCGTGGCGGGCGAGGTGTGGTCGACCGAATATGATACCTTGTACGAGTATTCCTGGAATTTACAAACCCGATCGCACGACCGGGAGCTATCTAAATATCTACAAATGATTTTTGCGTAAAATATGACAGCTAAAATGGGAAATATTTCATAAATGTGGCAAAGTATATAGCAAGTAGTAGCTCGGTATGACAAGTAAGCACAATTAACTTGCCTGTAAGCTACCTATGCAAGTCAATAGCAGTGAATTGAATAAAATAATGCAGTTATAATGTAAAATAAGCACAGTATAAATCACTACAGTAAGCCCAGTTCTAGAATTTGAATCTTTATGGCAGTGATTTTTTTTTGGAAAAACTGAATTAATTTAAATAGCAAAGCAACTTACTTTATTTATTCAATTCTGCAATAGCTTAAAGCCAAGTAATGTGCGAAGAAGTGAGAAATCGTTTAGTGAATAGCAAAACTATGACCAAAATGGCGGATGAAATATCGAGATGATATTTGAAAGTAGGTACGTTAAGTGACTATCGACACTGTCGACACAGACTGAGAAGCTACTTACAGATAGAAACAATGAAATAGCGATTAAAAAAAAAAAAAAAAAAATAGTAAGGAACGGGCTCACTTTTAGTCTTCGAAGCGAAGTTGACACCCTGTTTCCTTGATGTAATGCGCAATTCCTTTGTTCTCTGACTTCACTTGTATAGTAATCCGTGGAGTGCCGTAGTCCTGTCACGGTCGCCAGCTTCCCTGTCGCGGCAGGGAATCGTTGAAATAAAATAATAGGTATTGGTGCGAGGTGGCGCGTGCGCTTCGTGCTGACTTTATTTGTGGACTGGTTCTGCTTCACGCTGGCTGCGCGCGCGACGGTCCGGCGGTGGTACCCCCCTCGCTTCGTCCCTCATGGTCCGCTTGGACAGCATTATTAGGGAATCAGAGTCAGAATATTCGAGTCCGATCATTCTGGTCAAGAAGAAAGACGGGTCCGATAGGATGTGTGTTGATTATCGCGCTCTCAACCGTATAACAGTCAAAGACCGGTACCCCCTCCCTCTTATCGATGACCACATTGATCGGCTTGGTGATAAAAACATAACGAGGTTCTCATCGCTTGACATGGCATCTGGCTTCCACGCGATTAAATAAGTACGGATTCCGTCCATCATACGGCCTGCGTTACGCCAGAGGGTCACTATGAGTACCTCAAAATGCCCTATGGACTGACGAATTCGCCGATTGTCTACCAGCGGATCATCAATAAGACGTTGAGAAAATTCATAGTCGGGGAAACTGCTAGTATACATCGACGACATACTCCTGATGAGCAGCTCGGTCCAGGAAGGCATTGACCTGCTGCGCGAGGTACTTACGACATTGACCGAGGCGGGTTTTTCGATTAACTTGCGTAAGTGCGTTTTCCTAGCTACAGAAGTCGAGTACTTAGGTCGGATAATAAGTCAAGGTCAGGTTAGGCCGAGCCCTCATAAAATTAAGGCGTTAGTCGAGTCACCTGTTCCGCAAAATGTGAAACAAGTCAGACAGTTTCTAAGGCTGGCCGGGTATTTTCGTAAATACATAAAGGGTTATGCAACGAAAACGTTCTGTATCTCTCAGCTCTTGAAGAATGGTGCTCCATTCAAATGGGGTCAAGAGCAGGAACGCGTTCGTCAAGAAATCATTTCAATTTTGACTAGCGAGCCTGTTCTTGCGATTTTCGACCCCAAACTTCCCACAGAGGTTCATACCGACGCAAGCAGTATCGGGTACGGAGCGATTTTGTTGCAAGCCCACGAGAATGGCGACAAGAAAGTAGTGGCGTATTTTAGTAAGGTCACACAGGGCGCGGAAAGTAGGTACCACTCGTACGAACTTGAAACGTTAGCCGTGGTGAAAGCATTGCAGGCCTTTCGTCATTATTTGATTGGTATACAATTTAAAATCGTAACAGACTGCAATGCTCTCAAGTGCACGGAGCGCAAGAAGGACCTACTGCCGCTAGTGGCACGTTGGTGGGTTTATCTCCAAGACTTCACCTTCCAAATTGAATACCGGAAGGGAACGATGATGTCTCACGCTGACTATTTAAGCAGGAACCCCCCTTACGAAGTACACAACATTTCAAGGCCGCGTAATTGGGCCCAGATCGCTCAGGAGGCAGATGACGAGACCAAAACGCTCCTTCAGCAGCTTGAGTAGGGAGGCCTAGATTCGAGCCGTTACGTAAAACGGAACGATCTCTTGTACTACAAATACACCCCCGTAGGCGAGGAAACTAGGCTTCTCTGCTTAATTCCGAATGGCCACCGTCTCAGTCTGCTCCGCATTTTCCATGACGAGTACGATCATATCGGATTTGAGAAAACCCTTGACCTTATTTTAAAACATTTCTGGTTCCCTGGGCTAAGACAGTTTGTTAGGAAATACCTACAGCACTGCTTGGTGTGCATTTCAAAAAAACGCGTGCCTAGGGCCCCACAACAAATTATAACGTTATGGGAAAAACCAGAAACACCATTTTCGGTTGAACATCTGGACGTCTTAGGGCCCCTACCAGTATCTAACGGCTATAAGTTTACTTTGATAGTCGTAGACGCCTTTACAAAATACACGTTGTTGTATTCGCTTTATAGGCAGGATGTTGACGAACTTTTACGAGTGGTTACCAACGCGGTTTCGCTGTTTGGTGTTCCAAAGTTGTTTGTGACGGACAAAGGGCGCATGTTTGAGTCGGCTAGGTTTTTAGAGTTCGTGAAAGAGGTGGGGTCAGATATCCATTACATAACACCCGAAATGCAGCACGCCAACGGGCAAGTCCAAAGATATGCCCGAACGGTCCTCAACATGATCCGCATCGAGGCAAACCACAAGGACGCCGCTTGGTTCAACACGCTGTGGAAGCTGCAACTAACCCTCAACGTTACCAAGCACAGGACCACCCAGACGTCTGCCTTGAGCCTCATGATTGGCATCGACGCTACGACGCCTGTTATCCGGTCGCTGGTTCGAGACGTGGCGCTGGAGGGTTCACAGCCGAACCGCGAAGCTCAAAGGGAGCTGCGCCGGAGCCGCGCCGCTGAGTTGTTGCGAAGAAATCAAGCACAACAAGACGAATACGTAAATCGTAACAGACATCCAGCACGAGTGTTTAGTATTAACGATCTTGTTTTTGTGATTAAATTATCACAGTCGAGTGGGAAGCTGGATGCAGGCATGCGAGGCCCCTACAAGGTCGTGCGTGCGCTGCCGAGTGGGCGTTATGAGCTGCGCCTACTGTGCGGGTCCTATGGGAATACCACACAGGCAGCGTCTCAGTATATGGTGCCTTGGAGAGGGGAATGGTGTCCCGAAACTTGCGCTACATTTTTTGAACGTGAGTTACGAGCAGAACGCTCAGCGTCCATTTTGTGGATGTTGGAGTGCGTTAGCGGAGCCGCCTGTTATGCGGGTGGTTCTGCGTCGACACACTGCGGGGTGTCGACATGGATTTCATGTAGAGGACGTACTGCGGGGCGATCCTATCGGTAACATACTGCGGGATGTTACCCTACATGACTGATGTATGAACATGGATCCATGGTGTATGAACTGATGATGTATGTGATATGATGAGTGAATTTTGACGATGAATAAATGTTGAGGTTATTCTAGAGTTCATGAAATTGTGAGAATTAACTGAGGTTTTCTTAACGTTTCATGAAACATTGATAGGTCTTAGTTGCCGAGTGAATGTGGTTTTGTTTTTAAATGAGGGCCTTGAGAGACTGATGAATGCGAGATTAGGCATCTGGTGCGAGTTTGATTTGTTCATAATCTGGTGTCTGTGTCTTTTCATAGATGACAATGATTCCGAGGACACCGCCACCCCCACGGATGCACCAGGGCCCAGCTTGTTGCCCACTCCCGACGACGCGGCTGCTGGACTTTCTGGCACGCCTGGTGCTGGCGCTCCAGTCACCGGTGGTGCGGCTCTGCAGTCTGGCTTGCCTGACATATCCGATGCCGTCGAGGACGACGCATAGTCAGGAGAGGCCGTGTTAGAGATTAACTACCCTGCTTGGGGCTAGAGTAGGGATTCTCTATAAAAGCACGCCAATGGAAGGAGTGGGGCTCACAGCGTTGCCATATGTAAAGATTTGTCCGTACGCGTACGGAATTTCAACTTTCCGTACGGATAAAAACAGCGTACGGAAATGTGTTCGGATTTTCTCTGATTTATAAATTTCTATATTTTTGGTACATTTTTTGTTCAAAAACTGGCAACATTGGCTCGAGTCAGTCATTTGACTTTGTGCTAGCCACACCGGGACGGGGAATTACCTTTTTATATTTCATGTGCCTGTCACTGACAGGGATAGCATGATATTATTGCAGTTTGAATTCATTGAATGCGAGGGAGAAAGATAATAAGAATTGTTTCGTTTAAAACGAATGAATGACACCAATAGGCTTGGTATTGTTTTATTCCGGCTTATGGTGTTGACAAAGTTTTATTGTGTTGTATGTGAATAAAGGACCTAAAATTATAAATTATGAGTGGGGACGCGAAAAAGGCGCGTAGAATGCAACGATTTAACGCAGATTGGTTAGTAGAAACCCCTTTTAAAGCCTGGGTCATACGTAGTAAAAAGGGGGAACATTTTGCATTTTGTAAATACTGCTTGACTGATCTCTCTATCGGATGTGGCGGCAAGAAAGATCTTCATAAGCATATGAAGAAAAATATGATAAATATAACAAGACCTCGCGGTTGAACTTACAAAACTACAAAGGTTGCTATCAAAATATAGCCCCTAACAGAGTTCATGGTGTAAATTAACAAAGAATATAGTACATTTTACCAAACAAATTTCTACAATTTAATCTGGTTGGTTTTACCATAAAAATATGATAAATCCAACAAGAACTCACGGTTGAACTTACAAAACTACAAAGGTTGCGATCAAAACATAGTCCCTACCAGAGTTCATGGTGTAAATTAACAAAGAATATTGTACATTTTACCAAACAAATTTCTACAATTTAGTCTGGTTGGTTTTACCATAAAAATATGATAAACCGCGGTTTAACTTACGAAACAAAAAAGCCTGAGGTCAAAATATAGTCCCTACCAGAGTTCATGGTGTAAATTAACAAAGAATATTGTACATTTTACCAAACAAATTTCTACAATCTAGTCTGGTTCGTTTTACCATAAAAATATGATAAATATAACAAGACCTCGCGGTTGAACTTACAAAACTACAAAGGTTGCTATCAAAATATAGCCCCTAACAGAGTTCATGGTGTAAATTAACAAAGAATATAGTACATTTTACCAAACAAATTTCTACAAATTAATCTGGTTGGTTTTACCATAAAAATATGATAAATCCAACAAGAACTCACGGTTGAACTTACAAAACTACAAAGGTTGCGATCAAAACATAGTACCTACCAGAGTTCATGGTGTAAATTAACAAAGAATATAGTACATTTTACCAAACAAATTTCTACAATTTAATCTGGTTGGTTTTACCATAAAAAAATGATAAATATAACAAGAACTCGCGGTTTAACTTACGAAACAAAAAAGCCTGAGGTCAAAATATAGTCCCTACCAGAGTTCATGGTGTAAATTAACAAAGAATATTGTACATTTTACCAAACAAATTTCTACAATTTAATCTGGTTGGTTTTACCATAAAAAATGATAAATATAACAAGAACTCGCGGTTTAACTTACGAAACAAAAAGGCTGAGGTCAAAATATAGTCCCTACCAGAGTTTATAGTGTAAATTAACAAAGAATATTATACATTTTACCAAACAAATTTCACCAATTTACTCTGGTTGATTTTATTATAAAAATGTGATAAATATAACAAGACCTCGCGGTGCAACTTACAAAACTACAAAGGTTGCTATCAAAATATAGCCCCTAACAGAGTTCATGGTGTAAATTAACAAAGAATATAGTACATTTTACAAAACTAATTTCACCAACTTACTCTGGTTGTTTTTATTATAAATATGAGATAAATATATCAAGAACTTGCGTTTGAATTTACGAACCTAAAAAGGTTGAGGTCAAAATATAGTCCCTTCTAGAGTTTATGGTGTAAATTAACAAAGCATATGGTTGGCTGGAAGAGATCCCCTTTAGGGATAAGCTCGCCTTTGTACATATCTTCTATACTTACATTTTACTGTTGTCTTAATTATATTATTTGTTTATGTGCAATAAAGTGATACTGAAAAAATTTTTGTATAACATCTTTCCTCTCGCTTTCTTGCAATTTGTGGGAGTAATTTCGTGAAATGGGACGGAAGTGAGTAACAGGAAGTCGGAGAATATGTCAATATGACACGTCAAAGTGGTTGGACATGGAAGAGGCTATTTTGATAAATTAAAACTTCTTACTGTCAATGTTACACATCATATCTATTCTGTCAAACTGTGGAATGGTTTGCCTGTTTTGCTCAGACAGTCACAGTCGGTTGCGTCGCTCAAAGAGAAATTAAAGAAAATGTGGTTACCTGACTCTGTTTAATTTGTTGCTATTATTTTGTGTACATGTCTTAGACGTTCCTTTCCTGTGTTTTTATAATTGTTGTCTCCTCACTCCTCTCTAGTGTAAAATATATACTTATCTTATAAATTTTGTTTATATATATATTATTTATGTATCTATATTATCTATCTTTCTCGTACCTTGTTGTATATGTTGCCGCATTTGTCTACCTCTTTTCACTTCTTCTCTCATCTACTCAAAGGTTAACTGGAAGAGATCGCTTAAAGGGATAAGTTCGCCTTTGTACTTTTGTTTTATTATTGTAATATTGTATTACTTGTTTTTGTACAATAAAGAGTTTACATACATACATATGCGACTACTGTAAGGCTCGCTCGTTTTTTTTAAATAAATATTTTGATTTGTTTTTATTTTAAGTAGATACACTACTATACATAAATTATAAATTTATATAGATGTCATATACAAAGGCAAAAGTGACCTATGCCTTGTCGTGTGAGGACAAGAACCTACCAGAACCTAACAGAAAACAACCAGGATAAAATTTAGTAATAACAGTTTATTAGTTATTTACAATGAATTAATTTAAAAAAAATGAAAGGAAGATGAGGATGAATGAGATGAAAACAGGTTTTTTATAAAACACAGGTTAAGTAAAAAAAAAGGAAGCGGAGGACACGGAGAGAAGTAGACCAGTGGGGTGATGACCAGGGTGCAGGTGTATTTGTTGTTGTAGATGTTGTTGAAATCGTCGTTGTAGGAACGGTAGCGGCGTATTTGTGGTTACGGCTCGCAGGATTCCGTTGTAGGAACGATCGTCGATGTAGGTAGCGGGCGTATTTGAAGTTACGGCTCGCAGGATTCCGTTGTTTGAAGGATTGTTTTGAAGGAACGGCTTGCAGGATCCCGGGGTAGTGCGACCCCGGGATAAGGCCTTTAGGTGATACTTCTAGTTCAGAAGCTGACGTGAGACTCCAGAATTTCAGAACTGTTCCGCTTTTATACCCTTTTTGGAGAGTTCTAAAAATTATTTAAATTAAACGTAATTTTTGTGAGTGGCCAAGAGAGAAAAAGTATTTTTGTGAAAGTATTGCAGCAAACATATCAGACCGCTAACGAGTTTGAATGGGCATTGCCATGACAACCAGATAAACAAAGACCTCCACCAATGTCAAAGTTTAGTTTCAGGCTCGTAATACGATAAACAACAATAAAACCATGAAGTTAATTACATAACAGCGAAAGGAAAAAGGGTAGCGCACCAGCGCGCACGAAGCCCGAGATTGCAGAGATTCGGAGAAAGCCAAAAACAAGGTCACCAAAGGTAAACCCCTTCCCTATCGATTTACAAGAGCTGATAGTATGAAAATACAAAGCAAAAATGATTTGTTAATGTATTCTTATGGTTTAAAACGTTACAGGGTCCTATGGAAATAAAGGTGAACAAATAATAAGCTGTACAGCTCAGCAAAGGAAAAAGGGTAGCGCACCAGCGCGCACGAAGCCCGAGATTGCAGAGATTCGGAGAAAGCCAAAAACAAGGTCACCAAAGGTAAACCCCTTCCCTATCGATTTACAAGAGCTGATAGTATGAAAATACAAAGCAAAAATGATTTGTTAATGTATTCTTATGGTTTAAAACGTTACAGGGTCCTATGGAAATAAAGGTGAACAAATAATAAGCTGTACAGCTCAGCAAGCATCAAGCAGCAGCAGCAAGGAAAAGGACATGTAATTAGCATAACACTACAGCCTCCGGTCATAATGCGCCTTAGCATTTACAAAGATTGCATATACATCATTCAGTTACTATCTATATCATTAATCATTACCATCCAGTTACCATCCATTTAGAAAGCAGATGTAATCCAAATTATAATATTACCTTCATCGTCCAGGACTGGCGCATCTAAGGTCACCATAGGGTCACTTTTTGGGGGTAAATTAGAAAATTAAAAAAAGTTTATCGTGTGACATATCAAGTCCAAGGGTTGTTGTAAGAATCTCAAATCCATATATTTTTTTAGGGTTCCATACCCAAAGGATAGACCCTATTACTAAGACTCCGCTGCTCGTCCGTCCGTCAGTCCGTCCGTCCGTCCGTCCGTTCGTCCGTCCGTCCGTTCGTCCGTCTGTTACCAGGCTGTCTCATGAACCGTGATAGTTGGACAGTTTAAATTTTCACTGATGATGTATTTCTGTTGCCGCTATAATAAAAAATACTACAAAACAGAATAAAATAAATATTTAAGGGGGCTCACTTACAACTAAACTATCTTGCCGTTCTTATAGATAATGGTACCGTAAAACCACATAACTATAGTCCAGTACTGCAACTAAGGTCCACAACTTTAACTCGTAATTAAGCATCAATCCAAAATTCCAAATCTTCTTTTTGCTTTTATTGAAGTTTTTTCACTCATTTATGAACATATTTTTGAGATGAAATGTTGTATTTAAATAAAAGTCACACCCTAACAAAGATATTCGAATATGTTTTTGACCATAGTTGGGAGTTTTTGGATTATAGTTGGGTGGTTTTACGGTACGGAACCCTTCGTGCGCGAGTCCGACTTGCGCTTGGCTGGTTTTTTATAATTTTAGAATAGTATTGAAGTTATTTAAGAAAATAGGTGAAAATTGACCATACACCTTCCTACCAAATTTCATAATTGTAGTGCTTATAGTCTCCGAGTAAATCGGCTGAGACATACGGATGGACAGACGGACGGACGGACAGACATGATGAAACTAGGGTTCCGGTTTCGCCATTTTGGCTACGGAATCCTTAAAATGAGTCTCAAAGTACAGCATAACTGCCGAGCCCTGAAAACATCCCAAATCGTCTCATACTAATTGACTGTGACGTCACTATGACCCCGTAGGTACTAGGTACATACCATTGTATGGAAAAACGAGTAATTTGCTTTTTTGGTCCTAAAATACGTTTAGGTTATACATAGTTTTATTACAAATTGTTGTCTATTAAGACTTGAGAATCCTGATGCTAGTTTTTAATTTAAGAAAAATATTTATGTTTTTCGAAACTTTCAAGCATCATATGTTTTTAAGATTTTGTTCATATTTGTTTATTTCCTTTTTTTGTGATAATTTGATGGTTTACTAGGTATTCATATAGTGGCATCTTATACATTTCGCATGCATATTCCTTATTGACATCTTAAAAATATAATGTAAGTACTTATACCTATAATTGGTAAATTATATTATCTTGTAGGTGATATAACATTCTATCTTGCTTTCTTTATTGCAACCTTTCACGCCGTACAAAGTCATATTATTTTCTCCAATGACAATAACTAATACGAAACATTAAGTGTTTAAAGTACCTACTTGTCCCTTGGATAAATCCCTAAAGAGTATTGTAAATATTACAAAACCTTGCGCGAACTCATACGCAATTTATAAATACAGAGATGCGACTACTCCCCCCTCCCGCACTGCCCCGCGGAGCTAGGTCGGAGCGCGGGCCGCGCGGCGCGCTTCTCCAGCCTCCCTCTGAGGGCGAAGCTCGGGATCTACAAGACCTATGTGAGATCCCGCCTCACCTACGCGGCTCCGGCATGGTACGCCCTGTGCTCGGAGACGAACAAACGGAGACTCCGAGCCCAAGAGAACCTCTCTCTGCGTACCATCGTCGGCGCCCCCCGCTACGTAAGGAACGCGACAATCCAGAGGGACCTAAGATGGGAAACCGTGGACCAGTTTGTCCAGAGGCTGGCGAAGGGCATGTTCGCGCGTGCGGATGCATCACACCTTCCGCACATCGCCGAACTGGCGCCGCACCACGCGCGCCCGCCCGACCGCTGCCACCTGCCACGCGACCTGGTTGCCTAGCCGGCGATCACCCACTGCATACCAGCGCCACAAGAAGACCACCGCCCGCAGGGGCCATCCGATGACCTGTCCACAGGAGTGGACAGAGGCGATTCTTCGGGAAGAGGTCCGTCGACCTGACCCCGACTCCCCACGCCCCAGAAAGGGTGCGTGAGAAGATAATGAAGAAGCGGCGCGCTTTCATTCGGCTCTGTCAAGTTTCTCCGGTCAGTCGTTTCGCAATCCTGCCTTAATTTGCGCTTGCGCCGTTTTGTTTGCAATTAGTTTGTGATTCATATAGTGTGTGAAACCAAATATTATGGATAGTGATCTCGAAGATGAGTTAAGTGTGGGGGTTGCCGAATATTTGAAGGAATGGGGATTGTCTCAATCTACCATAACAAATTTTGAAGGTAAGTATTTTGATCGATATTATATACCTATATTGTTAATAATTTAGTGATTATTATAGTATAATAAGAATAGGATTCTATCTCATGCCTAGATATTGACCTAGAAATAGCGGTTAGGTACCTACCTAATTAACCAAGTATTTTGCCTTGATCAATTTATAAAACGAACTTCAGTAAAATTTACCAGATTGGTTTGGTTGGCCTTTTAAATATAAAAACCTAACAAGTGAGTCATTTATTTCAAACATCATACAGGTAAATTACGTACCAATGGACGAGCTCAGTTGGCAAATTTACATAATGTATATATATATATATATATATATATATATTTATTTATTATAGGATAATATGAATAGGATCCTATCTCATGCCTCGATTTTGACCTAGAAATAGCGGTTAGGTACCTACCTAATTAACTAAGTATTTTACCTAGATCAATTTACAAAACGAACTTCAGTAAAATTTACCAGATTGGTTTGGTTGGCCTTTTTAAATATAAAAACCTAACAAGTGAGAGTCATTTATTTCAAACATCATACAGGTAAATTACGTACCAATGACCGAGCTAAGTTGGCACCTCGCGTCCAATAAGTTATACGGAATACATTAGGCTAGTTTAACGAGCCAGGATAGCAAGCTAGGTAGCTTGTAATACTGGCCTTAGGATGTTTCTAAGCGAGACCAGTATTAAAAGCTACCTAGCTTGCTATCCTGGCTCGTAAAACTAGCCTCGTGTAATCCGGCCATTATTAGCTTGTTCGTGATATAGGTATAAAGTTTGACGTCATCAAGCTTAATAACTTGTCGTATCTACATGTCGTATTGTGCAGTTGTGTTTTGGTCCTACGCCTCTATTTCCGATAGAAAATTAAGCCTATTAAACGGCAAATGTGTGTAACTTAACCTTAAATTATTGAGCTGAAACTGCTAGCCTATTATGGTCGGGTTTTTATCGACTATCACGTCTTGCGTCACTGTCACACTTACATACTTGTTAGAACGTGACAGCTATCGTGACTGGCGATAAAAACCCGACCATAATAGGCTAGATGTAATATTTATTTCTTGTTTTTTTAGTAAATCAGATTACGTTCAAATTGCTTGACCGCATACAAGAAACAGAACTGAAGGAACTGATTCCAAGTTTATAGGAACGAATATTATTCAAGCGGGGATTGAACAAACTCCAAAACATTATTCACGTAAGTATTCATGATATTTTTTCACTTTAAAAGTATTCGTAGGTATATTGGGTACCTAGGGAGTTTTTAAAATTTAAAGTATTTTTTATTTCACGTTTTTTTAAACTTACTTCATTTAGTGGTAATACGGTGAAAGACGACGATATCCCGTCAATATTCATTAGAATAGGTAAGGTGACGAAACACAAAATTACCTCGAAATAGGTATAATGAATAATAATAATAGTTGTGTTTTCATAAATATCGTTTAGGTACCTATTAGTCATGGACGCGATGCGACGCTACGTGCCTGTATGGAAGAGGCCAGTGTTTTTTCGCTGCGCCGCGCGGCGCCGCAAACAAATTACAAGTGTGCGCGCAGCGTCGCGTCTCGGTGTGAACTGACCCTAAGATTTGGATGATGCGGCAGTGAATGATCATATTCTATTTTAACGTGTTGACAAGTTGTTTAGGTATCTAACTTGAGGGGCTATTTGCGAGTGTAGTGTCAATACCTAAACTTCTTAAGTTATTATTTTCATATTTGAGCCAATTGATTTCTAGACTAAAAATTTGTCCTTTATACGTATGTATATAATTGATTGTTACAGGCGACAGAATCTGATGAAACTCTAAGCATTGATAGCGATTGTTCTGCGCCCAGTCCCACGGCCAGCACAAGCAGTAAAGAGTTGCCGACCACGAAAGAGAAATCGATATCAGTACCATATGGTCCACTTCAGCTGTCAACGCCTACCAATAGGAAGTGTATATTTCCGAGCACGAACGCTCTCATTGGATGGCGTGGCGTTGACAGATAAAGTGGACTTATGGTGGCGATATCACGGTGATAACGTTTTAATGCAAATGTCGAATGCGGGCACCCTGGTACGGCTTATCAGCATCCTGGCCGAAACCTGGCAGCCTTGTGTCCTTTAAAATAAGAAAGGTTTTGAATCCTATGCTGATATAATTTTAAAATAAGTAATCTAGTGATTTTTTATTTGTAATAGTGAGTGCACTAAGAGACATATGACACAAAATATACGTAAAAAGGCGAACTTATCCCTTTAAGGGATTTCTTCTTGTTAACCTTTGAGCAATTGTACCTATTTATGATTGGTAAAATAAATTTAATGATATGTACAAAAAATCTGTATTTTTTTAACTACCGTTTTTTAATTAATTAAAAAATTAAATTAAGCCCTTATATTAAATAATGTTACTGGTAATTTGACGTAATATTCTACAATAAGTGCTGATTTTCGAATAGCCTACATGACCTTTTTAACTGAAAATTACGAGCTTTACTATATATATATCCCTAAAAAGGAATATGTTGAGTTACCAATAAGCCTATATATTTTTGAAGTGTTTGTCAAGCGGTCTTAAAACCTTTTTTTTTTCAGATCCTGTATTTCCTGTAAGGTTTTTTCTTCTACTATATTTTTAGGGTGTGGCCACGAAAGTAGTACATAATTTGAAAATCTAAACTGCAATATGATTTTATGTACGTTTCCCACTGAACGGGCGGAGTCGGCGCGCGTTTTACTAGCAATAAATGAATTTGAACCTTCAAACATATACGTGTCGCGGAGCTGTCATTTAAAAACATGGAACTAACTCGTAACTCGTTACACGCGAGGTTCAATTTTCTTTAATTTTAGTAAAACGCGCGCCGACTCCGCTCTCGGTGGGAATGGTACATTACTCTCATACTATGTTACAAATATTGCAGATTAGCTTCTAAGTTTCTAATTTTCAATGATACCACACCCTATTAATATTCTGGAAATCAATGTATGGCAATATATACCTAAAAAGTCGTGTACATTTTACTAGTGTTAGTTTGATAAATTAACCAAACTAACACCAGTAAATTTTACACTATTTATTTGGTATGTTTTACTAAACTAAGACCGGTACCATCAGCAAAACAAGCACTGATAAAATATTGGTAGATATTACCAGTTAAAGTTTGGTACTAACTACAGCACAAATCTGTTAGATATTACCAAACAAATTTTAGGAAAAAATATGAAACACATCTGATAGATAATACTTAATTATATTTGATAAAATCTGCGATACACATCTGATAGATTATACTAAGCTAACCTTGATGAGAACTGCATGACACATCTGGTAGATATATCAGACAACCTTTGGTAGTAACTAAAATTAGATCTGGTAATTATTACCAAACTAACGCTGATAAAATACACAGAACGTGATTAGTAAATACTGCTAAATTTTGTTTGTTAGAGTTTACCAAATAAAATTGATTATACTTACGAGTTCAGTTTAGTATTCTCTATCAAACTGATTTAATACATTCTACCATATAATAAGTGCTATTTACAAAATTTTGTGGTAGATTTTACCAAATGTTTTTGCATTTTCTATTAAACTATCTTCGGTAATTTTTACCAAAAAAGGTAACAGTAGAACATACAAATTGTATTTGGTAAAAAAGACAAGTATGTTGGGTAAAATACACAATATCTGTTTGGTAAATTGCAGCAAACTACATTGTACTTTTTTTTCTAAAGTACTTTGATAAAAAGGTTACTTAAGTACTTTGGTTGAAAATCTACTAAAGTTCTTTAGTGAGAAATGTTACTAAAGTACTTTGGTAAAAAATGTTACTAAAGTACTTTGGTGAGAAATGTTACAAAAGTATTTTGGTAAAAATTATACTAAAGTACTTTGGTGAAAAATTTACTAAATTACACTGGTAAAAAATTATACTAAAGTACTTTGGTGAGAAATGTTACTAAATTACTCTGGTAAAAAATGATACTAAAGTACTTTGGTAAGAAATATTACTTTGGATTTTTTTTACAAAATATAGGTGTAGTCTACCAAATAAATTTGGTACAACACCAACCTAATGTGTTTGGTAAAAACAACAAAAATTTGTGATAGGACCGAAATCAACCGCAAACTTTGGTAACATTTACGCAGAATCTGTTAAATCCAACCTAACATTTTTTTCAGAGCGGCAGCCAAAGATCACTAACAGATTTTTTGCCTCAAACATATGACGGTGTAAAGAAAGGTGAAATCCTACTCACTGCTTTTGTGGCTGAGCATAATTTGGCAATGAATGTGATGGAACATTTGCCCCAATTAAAAAAAAAACATATGTACGGATTCGCAAATTGCAAGAGACATAACATGTGGTCGGACCAAAACCACTGCGATACTGAAGTCCGTTACTGGAGAAACTGGTAAAAACAACGTTTAGGAACATTTCCGAGATCGCAAGTTTTCGCTTATTGTGGATGAAAGTACAGACAGAGGATGCATCAAACACCTTTGTATGGCTGCAATAATATACCAAAATTACAAAGTTGTTGACGCGTTTTTGGGTCTCATCCCACTTCAAGATGCTACAGCTCAAGCACTCTACGGACACATAGTAAAGTTTTTTGCAGACAATAAAATACCTTACATACAAAACATGATTGGGTTTGCCGCAGATGGTGCAAATGCCATGATGGGGCATCTTAACTCTTTATCAACAAGGTTTAAAACAGATATACCGCATTTGTACATAGTCAAATGCATTTGCCACTCATTTCATTTATGTGCCTCCTACGCATGCTTGAAACTATCAAGGGAACCTGAAGATTTGATTCGAGATGTCTATAACTATTTTAACAGCAGCCCGAAAAGTAGTGGACTTCTAAAAGATTTTCAAGACTTCATAAACATAAAACCTCATAAGATGCTACATCCATGTCAAACGAGATGGTTATCAGTTCAGTTCAGTTCAGTTCAGTTCTTTATTGCCATAAATTACACGTTTATAAAGATCTTATGATAAAAACAATAATGAGTCAGTGTAATTTTACTCATAAGAGTGTAGCAACTTATTATACAAGGATTTAAATACTAACAAGGCAATTATAATATAATTTACACAGTCACAAAGTCATAAAAGAATAAAAACTACACACGATTATTTGAATTTTAATATCCTAAATAATGTCATTTTGTGGAATTCTATTTCGTTATCTTATTATTAATTAATTATAATTATAATATTCATATAAGTCATATGGACACATTTCTAATAGATATTTATTAAGTTTATTAAAAAAGGAGATTCCAGATAAAGCTTTGATATCTTCAGGCAGCTTATTGTAAATTTTTACTGCGGTCACCTTTGTGCTACGTGTGTGCGACACTGTTCTGCTCAACGGAATTTCTAAATTCAGTTTGTGTTTATTATTCAGCCTTTCACTTACACCAGGCGGCCTCTGGGGAAACTTTTTAGGATAGCGCCTGACCAACTTGCATAACTCTGTTATGTAGAGTGCTGTAATGGTATGAATCTTAAGTTTTTTAAAAGAACAGCGGCATGAATCCATACTGGACTTAAGATCGTCAAGAATACGGATTGCCCTTTTTTTTAATGTGAAGATCTTTTTAATTTCAATACAACCCCCCCAGACCGCTAAACCATATATTATCCTAGACTGGAAGAACGCAAAGTAAGCCTGTAGAGCAGCTGTTTTTGTCGATATCCTCCTCAAAGACCGCAATGCGTAGCAGAAACTACTCAGTCTACCTTCAAGAACTTCAACGTGTCGTTTCCAATTTAAGTTACAGTCTGTATGGATTCCTAAGAATTTGGCATACGGAACCGATTCTATTTTTTTGCCGTTTACTTGAATGTCAAGGTGTGGCAAATGGGTGTTGTAGTTTTTAAAATACATGAGTTTCGTTTTGCTAACATTTGTACGCAGATTTAAAGAATTAAACCAATTTACAACAACGCCGATCGTTGTATTAATTTCTTTGGCTAAATCTTCACACTCGCTACGTTCAAATTTAAAAAACACAGAGACATCGTCCGCAAAAATTACAATTTTATTGTTTACTAAAAGCGGAAGGTGATTGATACATATTAAAAACAAAATTGGGCCCAATATACTACCCTGTGGCACTCCTATTTTAGTTTCGCGGCAGCTTGACTCTACATTTTTAAAGATCATTTTTTCTCCCATGATTGGTAACAAGACACTCTGTTTTCGCTCGCTTAGGTATGAAACAAACCAATCATTAACCGGGCCCCGTATGCCGTAACGGTTTAAAATCTCCACCAGAATTACATGACTTACGTTTTCGAAAGCCTTTGATAGGTCAAGGAGAACTGTCATGACGTTTGAGTTTCTATTTAAGGCTTCAGCAACATAGTCTGTCATGTCGAAAATACCGTCTATGGTGGAAATGTCTTTTTGAAATCCGAATTGTTCTTTTGCCAATATATTTTCCGCGCACAGATAAAGACTTAACTTTTCTGCCATAACTTTTTGGAACAGTTTTGACAAAACTGGGAGCAACGATATGGGTCTGTAGTTTGTGACATCCAGTAGGTCGTCTTTTTTATGTATCGGTATTACCTGAGCCTTTTTTAGTCTTGATGGAAAGACGCCTTCTCTTAGCGACAAATTTATGAGGTAGAGGAGTGGGATCGCTATGGCATCATATATATGCTTTATGACGCTAGCCGATATAGCGTCATAGCCACTTGATTTCTTATTTTTAAGGTTCCTCACGTGTTTGTGAAGTTCGCCGATCTCAATTTCATTTACGAACATAGATCTATGGTGGAAATCGGGTAATTTTATTTGAGAATTTCCCCTTGGCATTTCAGACAAATCTGTGAAGTGGTGGTTGAATAAATTTGCTGCTTCATTATTACACTTTGCTGTTTTTTTCTATCCGTTAGACCCCTGTAATCTCGAATATCTAAATCTTTTCTCCCTTTTATATTCAAGTTTATTAGGTTCCAGGTGGCTTTTACTTTATCGTGAGAGACTAAAATCATTTTTTCGTTTGCAAGTTTCTTTGACATCTCTATAACTCGCCCTAAAATAGTAGAGTATAACTTATAATGCTCGAGCTGCTGAATATTTTTGGATTGCTTAGCTTTAACGAAGAGATCTCTTTTAGTCTTGCTTGACTTTCTAATGCCTGGGGTGAGCCAGTCTTTTTTTGTTTTGTTTTTGGAGGCGTCACCTCTTACTTTAATTAAAGGACAACAAAAGTCGAAAGCTTCCAATAAAACATCATGAAAGATGTTGAAGCTCTTTTCTAAGTCAGGCTCAGCAAATACAGTACAGCAAACAGCATGGGATAGATCCCATGATGTTTGCTGTACGCTTTCTTTCAGTTTTTCAAGGTTAGAGATCATAACATTTCTTACTTGTATGAAGTATTTTGTAGGGCCCTTTTTTTGTGGTAGGTTGAGAGAAGCGTACTGAAGTGTATGGTCTGATAATCCTAATTCTATAACACGTGTGTCTCCTAAGTCTATATTGGAAATCATGTTATCAATACAGGTTTGGCTGTGGCTGGTAATGCGGGTTGGCTCTTTTATATAAAGCTTTACATTGTACGACTGTAGTACCCCGATAAACTCCCTAGCCTCAACTGACTCTACAAGGGTGTTGATATTAAAGTCACCACATATTATGATTTTACGTTCCCTATATTTAAATACATAAGTTAAGACGTTTTCAAGATGTTGATGGAAATTATCATCTTTTTCTGTCTTGGGTCTGTATAAACTAATTACATAGTATCCATACAAGTCGATCCCACATATTTCAAAGATGTAAGGAATGGAATAGTCTTTTAGCTTTTTTAAGTCAGTATAGCGATTTCCTACCTTTACATATATGCAACAGCCACCTTTACTGGTTCTATTTTTGCGACAGAAGCTGCATGCTAATTTAAACCCAGCTATAATAATCCTCTCTAAATCTTCCTGGACTCTATGATGCTCAGTTATACATAAAACTTCAACACTTTTTTCATTGCTGAGCCATATCTCCAGTAAAGACACCTTTGCAGCGTTTAAACTCTGAATATTTAAATGTACAATTTTTCTAAGTTGTTGCTGATCATTGTGACTGTTTACAAAAAAACCTGGCTTTTTACGGGAGAGTTTAGAGTTGAAGTTGGGTTCGAACTCTCTTCTATTTGGCTGTTTACCGGATATGTAGAAGTTACAACATCTACACAAGTTTGAGTCTCTACGCTAATACACACGGGTCTCCCAGACGCTACATCCCGCGTTTGAGAATTTGAAGTTGAATTGGGGTTCGAACTCTCTTCTGTTTGGCAGTTTACAGAGTATGTAGGAGTTACATCTACGCAAGTTTGAATCTCTACGCTAATATACACAGGTCTCACAGGCGCTACATCCCGTATTTGAGTGAATTCAGAATATTTTTGGCTGTAGTCTTAGAATATCCCTCAAAAGGAATTTACATGCGAGTTCCTTAGAGAGTATAGTACGACTTCTATTTTCAGAGTCCCATATATCAATGTAGGTGCTGTGTGAAAAGCGTGAGCTTAGCAGTCTGAGAGTGCTGTTTACTTTATTTTCATTTAAATACCTGTTTTGGTCAACGTTACATAGAATGAAATTTGTGTTTGCTAGTTGGTTTAGGTTGTAATATAGTAGAGATTTTAATTTTAAGGGATCTTTATCATTTTTTCCCGCTATTATTATAACAATATCGCAGACTGTAAGGTCTTTACAGAGAGAGTTACATGAGTTTAGCACTTGATCTAGAGTGGCATTTGGTTTTATGATAGACTCTACTTGAAATTCGCTACCAAGTGTTTTTGATAGTATTTTATTCATACCTCTACCGGTTTCATCTGACAGTAACATAACTCTCCGTTTTGGTTTTCGGCTGGACTCTTTGGTTTTAATCAATTTGTCTTGAATTTTGTTGGCTGTGTCCTCTATTTTTAAGTCTTTGGTCTTCTCTGGCTCACTCGTACTTGACATTTTATTCTTGTTGGTCGGGATGTTGTTGTCGACACGTACAGATGCGAGATCACTAGACGCCTGCCTCGGTTCATCCATGGTATCTGCTATATGGTCCATCTGTGCTACCACTCTACTTGTGAGTTCTCTTGGTGATTTGCGAGGGTACCCCATTTGGATCAGACTGGGTTTGGTACTGATTCTGCGATATTGTGGAGAGTAAAATTTTGGGGATGACGTGTGTGTAGATGGCGCTGGTTCACCAAAACCCAAAGCTTTAAATATCTCGATCTTTTTCTTGCAGTCTGCTAATGTCTTCTTCAAAGAGCTAACTTCCAGGTTGAGACTGTCAACTTCATTATTTGCCACCTCGAGATCCGAGAGGAGTCGCCTATTCTCTTCTCGGAGATCACTAAGCTCTTGGTTGTTTTCTATCGCATTTGGTAAGCTTTGACAGCTAAGATCTAAAAGCGACTCTGGGCTTTGATTTTCTGTATCGGAAATTATCTGCCGTGGCCGTCTCAATGTGACATTTTTACTAGCAAAATGTGTTGAGCAAGGCGTACTGTTGCTGCTGTTTTCAGTGTCTTGTACAGGTATTTTTTTTTGCTTGGTATCCTGGCACTTCTGGCAAGTGAACTTCCTCTTTAGTTCCACAGTGTTCGAGAGGTATTTTTCACTTGAGATGTTGACACAATTATGGTGGTATGCGTCACGACAGATAGTACATGTAAGTAGTTCAGTGGGGTAAACAAATCTTACGCATGCCTTACACTTCATATTGTGGGTTAGCTAGCGACCTCTGGTGGTTCAATCTTTGGTCAAGTCCACCTATGCTCTAATGGCACAACCTCTGTTTGGATGTTCTATCAGAAGATGTCGCCAGGGTAGCATGGAGGAAAAAGTCGGTTTTAGAAAAGTCCACCACCCGGGATCGAACCCTGTCTTCTTGAGTTTTAGCAAAAACTCGAGTCGCCGGCACGCCGGCTTAACCGCTGAGCCACAAGCGATGCTATGCCCTGTGGTGAAAATCTTAAGTCCACTGGGGAGACTCTGTTGTGTTATGCATGCAGTATCTGCATGGTTCAACTTCTCCTTTGTTCCAAGACTTGGACTTTGTACACTGGTTCACGCAATTTGAGAAGATAACGATTTTTATAATCTGTTTTTGTCACATAATTGCCTACACAGTGAATAATGATGTCACACTTCAGTCGTGCGACATAGAGTTCGCCCATCGCGAGTTCCTGGCCGCCCAAAAAACATCATAGTCAAACTGAGACAACGATTGCACAAGGACGAGATAATGTCAGGTCTGCGCAAAACTAAAGGTGTCTACACTTCGGACCTAGGGTTTATTGGAAACTCCAAAAAACTTTATGTCCATGACCATCTAACACCGCTTAATAAGAAACTACTAAAGGACTGTAAAGCCGTATGCAACGAACAAAATTACACTTACGTGTGGGTAAAACACTGTAACATTTACGTCCGTAAAGCTATAAATTGTCCTCAGTTACATATTAGAAGCTCTAAGGATTTTGCCAAAATTGTATGATTAGTTATTTATCTGTTGGTTACCAAATCGCTTATGATAACTCCATTGTAACTTACTACTGCACTCTTAGTTCACTGATACACACACAATCACTACTCCTCATACATACACACACACAAATAACCAACTTATTTCCCTTCCTTTTATACAACCAAGTCAACAAGTATGCCCAACTATTACTAATCTCCGTTATTACTATTGTCTTTGTTCTATCCTTCCTTCTTTCTATTCGATTCTAAACTTACTATTTATTACCAGAACACTCGTGGACTAAGATCTAAATTACACCACCTTTATCGTAACATTTTGAGCGAAGACTATGATATCATTTCCATTACTGAAACCTGGCTAATCGAGAGCATTTTAGACACAGAGATATGCGACAGTAGATATGACGTTTTCAGACTGGATAGAGACCGCAGTCTCCGTGGTAAGCGGGACGGTGGTGGCGTTATGGTCTTGATCCGTCGCACGCTGGAGGCAAGAGCTCGCCCCGAGTGGTCGCAGGCTGGCATAGAATGTCTCTGGGTCACTATTCCGGCCAACGGACTGCGAATGCACTCCGGTAATGTTGATCCCTCAGCGACAAAATATGACCTACATCTGTGTACTATATATGCTCCACCCGACACGCGTTCTTCTAAGACATTAGCAAATGATTTACGTCACATCGACTCGCTTTTAATTAGGGCTCTCTCAGAATCTCCCAACGCACACTTCATAATAACAGGTGACTTTAATATGCCTAATATTTCGTGGTGCCCCGACGGCCACACCACGCAACTTCACCAAGGGTCAGTGGAGATTCAGGCTGCAAGTGCCAGTATATTGGAAACCTTTTCTGCATGGAATCTGCAACAATTAAACTTTTTCAAAAATTCTAGTGACAACATTTTAGATCTCATTGTATCAAATTTTGCGGCGGATGTCAGAATGTCACTACATCCACTAAGCAAAATCGACAAATTCCACCCACCACTCGAAATCACTACAAAGGATATATTTGCAGCTCCATTGGAAGAATCAAAACAAACTAAATATAGGTTTCGTAAGGGTAATTATGAGGAATTAAATAAGATACTCTCGGGGACTGACTGGGATAAACTCATTTGCGCACCAGACTTGGACAATGCAATATTAACTTTTTACGACATTCTTAATGACAATATAACTAAATGTATACCTCTGGACACCCGTCGTAAAAAGTGTAGCTATCCAGTTTGGTATAGCACACCACTGATCAAAATTATACAAGAGAAAAGTAGAGCTCATTCTAAATGGAAGCGGTATGGAAATCCCCGCGACTACGACGATTTTTCATTGCTCCGGAGTCGCCATAAATTCATTCTTGATCAATGTTACAATAAGTATATCACATCAATGCAAGAAAATATTAAGTCCGATCCTAAACAACTCTGGTCCTATGTCAGAGCACGTCGTGGTTGTTCAGCCTACCCGAAGAAATTTGAATACAAGGATAGCAGTTTTGAAAAGGGCGAAGATATCACTGCTGGGTTTAACCAATTTTTTGCATCAGTATTTGTCGAACCCGCACCTGAATACGATCATTTAGAGTTGAACCCACCTTGCTGTGACGATGGTAGTGTTGTCAGTACATTGGAACTCTCAGCAGATTCTGTTGAAAAATACTTGGCATCCTTGGATCCTAATGGTGGAGCTGGGAGTGACGGGATTCCCCCATATTTTATTTTTAAATGCGCCAAGAGCCTGTCCACACCGCTTAATACTTTATTTAACATGTCCCTTACTAACGGTACATTCCCGACAAAATGGAAAGAAGCCCTTGTGGTACCCATACATAAAAAGGGTTCTAAATTACAAATTCCGAACTATCGCCCAATCTCAATTTTGAACATATTCGGAAAGATTTTTGAGAAAATTATTTATGACAATATATACGGTACATTAACAAGGGGAATTCCACCGCAACAACATGGCTTCCTGAAAGGCCGTTCCACCGTGTCGAATCTTGCAGAGTTTGTCAATCACGTTCTCCGCTCAATGGACAAAGGGGTGCAGGTTGACGTGGTTTACACGGATTTTGAAAAGGCGTTCGATCGTGTGGACCACGTCATACTGCTCCGTAAGCTCCATAGATTGGGTCTGCGTGGAGACATTTATAGGTGGGTGACATCCTATATAACCAATAGATGCCAAGCGGTAGTACTGGGTGGCTTCAGATCTGACTATGTCAACGTCCCCTCTGGGGTACCCCAGGGATCACATTTGGGTCCTCTATTCTACAACGCATACCTTTACGACATATACACAGTATTCCATAATTGTAAATTCATAATGTATGCAGACGACAAAAAGATCTTTACTGGAATGCGTAATGCGATTGATTGTATTGGAATGCAGGAAGATTTGAACCGGCTTTCCGAGTACTATGTAACCAATCGAATTAAGGTAAATATTTCCAAGTGCCTTCAGATCTCTTTTACTCGTAGTCCAAAACCAATTGTACATTCGTATGCTTTTAAGGATCAGATTATCGCACGCGTGAATACTGTTCGTGACTTGGGCGTCACTCTTGACGCAAAATTATCATTTGACCAACACATTGACGACATCACTAACCGCGCTTTCAGAAACTTGGGATTTATCTGTCGAACATGTGCTGCGTTTAGTGACATTACATGCTTTAAGGTACTTTACTTCGCCTACGTGCGCAGTATTTTGGAATACGCCAGCGTTGTCTGGTGTCCTCAATATATTACGCACAAGGAACGAATAGAGCGCATTCAAAAGTCTTTTGTAAGATTTTTAGATTATCGTGCCAAACGTAGGGGACAAGACTACTATTCATCGTGCACTCATCACCATATAATGAATCTTGAAGACCGTCGAATAGCACTTGATATGTCTGTCCTACATGATATCCTGAGCGGCCGTATCGATAGTCCCAATCTTGTTGAACTGGTCGGCTACCGCACTTCTACCACACGCACGCGCCATTCAGCAAATCTTCTATTTCACACACCTCGTGTACATACCAACTATGCCCAGAACTCCCCTATTATCCGCATAATGAATTTATATAATAAACGATTTAGCTGTGTTGACCCATTTGATTGCACTAGAAATGCATTCAAAAACCGCATAAGGAAGGTACTTAATAATTAAGCATATAATTCCTATACTACTGCTCCCCAACTTAAATTAATTTTCCTTTCAAGCACAAACACACCCTCACACACACATATACACCCTCACATACACCCTCACAACCACTCACCCTACACACACAAATTTTAAGCATAACGTCGTCAGCTCCTATTTTAATTATGTTAACTGCTCTTCTGTGGACATCTGTCATTGGCCTTGTTTACTGTATTTTGTTTTTTGTATAAATGTATGTGTATTGTGCTGTTGATGTCCCAAATAAAGAAAATAAATAAATAAAATGATAAAATTGGTTTTGATACATTTTTGAGGCACTCTTGTTTCTTTATATAGGTATAACTTTCAATTTGTTCTGTTAAAGTAACCGTCACTCCACTATTGTTTTGCTGTTTTATTGATAAGTTCACTGGTTTTTATCACTGTTTTTATCACTAATTGTGAAATTTACCAATGGTTTTCATAATGTGTAGGAATGTTGCACTAGTTTACTTGTCTATGATTTATTTTAAGATTTTTAATTGAGGAACTGTCTAACTCAATGTTTGTGCTGCGGTGGCGCCCTCTGTTTTTGTCACTACGTGCTTCAGTTATACGTCTATTGGAGCAGTATGAGGCACTCATTCTATTCATTACTGACGCTGCGTTTACGGAACGGCTAAGAGCAGCGGATAACATATTACACATTTTACGAAACCCGTTTAACAAACTCTATCTAGAGTTTTTGGAGTTTTCCCTTCAAATATTTACTGACCTAAACAAAATGATGCAATCTGAACGGCCCCAGATTCACAAACTTCATGAAAATGTATGTAAAACATACAGAAGCCTTTTGAATTGCTTCATAGATGACTCCTATTTGTCTCGTTCTGACCTACAGAATATTGATTTCGTCAATTCACGAAATTTTAAGCCTCTAGAAGAAATTTACCTTGGAGCTCTTCTCCACAGATTCCGCCATTGGGTTAGTGAACTCACCCAAAAAAATGTAATGACGGATCTAAGTGATGTAACAACATCCTATGGAAATAAATGATTTTTGATTTTGATTTTGATTTTGAGCAAAAGTTGCAATTTCATTAGCATCAAATGCGAGTATTACTCCTAGTGATGTTCAAGCGTTTAAATTGCGCTGCCTTGAATTTTACATCGAAGGAGCAATACAAATAAAGAATCGCTACAAATTTGATAACAGAATTGCCATGAAACTAGACTTTTTAGACCCAGATGTCGTACAATCTCCAAAAATTTCATCTCTAGCCGAAACAGCTCTTTTGTTCCCAAACCTATTAAATACTGAAGATCTACAGTCCTTGGATACAGAATGGAGAAATTTGAGAAATAACCTATCACTGCATTCAACAAATTCGACTGCACTAGAAGAGTACTGGAAAAAAATCATGACAGCTACCAATCCAGCCGACGAAAATATCTTGTACCCGACTTTAAGCAGATTTGTTTCTGAATTGATGTGCTTACCTCATTCAAGCGCAGCGGTCGAACGAATTTTCTCTGCCATTAATATTATGAAAACTAAACAAAGAAACCAACTCTCAACAGAGACAATTGAAGGACTCCTTCATACAAAACAATTACTAGGGGATACATCCTGTTTTGACTTAAACATAAACCCACAAATGTTAAATAAAATTAATAAAGATATGTATAAATAAAATTCTACTTTTATTTCAGTTTCAATAGGTACGGATTTCGTACGGAGTTTTAAATATACTACACGTACGGACTTAGTACGGATTTTGTTGTTGGATATACAAATTTTTAGTCTCTACTGTATGGCAACACTGGGCTCATTCCTTTTGCGAGCGTCACGTCGTGCGGATCTCGGTTCGTTGACGTACGGTGTGATCTGGATTTTGGTATCGTTGCTTTTGTTTAATTCGATTGTGATTTACTCGTTGTGTTTGTGGTGATTTCCTTATTTGGCTAACTTTGTAAAAATCGTTACTTTCTAAATTGTAATAAATTCTAGGTTAAAAATTCCACGTCTGATCCAACATTATTATTATTAGCGATTAGAGTTAGTGAAGTAAGTTAAACTTACTTTACAAACAATATATAGGTGCTATTAGGTATGGATACTCACATTTCCTTATCTTGCGGTACTTTGAAAAATACTAGATCCTTATTTGTGGAATCCTTATTGAGGCAACCGTATACCGCACAATGTTTAACCATCTTGCAAAATAAGAATATCTGTGAGCGGAAATCACACTTGTTTGTAAACAAAAACAAGTTAACACGTGCCGCCCGGCCGGATGAATGACGTTGACTCGTCGCATGCATTGCTTGCATAGCCCTGTCTCGTAGCACGCGAAGGACGCGAGATTCGGCAATGTGTGCGTGTGGCGGCGCGTGCTTATACGGAATGCAATGTAGCTGTGTGTGTGCGGCTGTTCTCGCTGATTTGTTTGAAGTGAACCTGGCGTGGCTAAACTAAGTGATAGATAATGTCAAGTGACAAGTGACTAGGAAGGTGTGTGGTGACTGTGAGTCACACCACACACCGTGTGACTGAACATTTGTATCTACCTGGGTACTATCTATCGTTATGGGTAGCATAGCTGTAATGTGTAAATTGTAATCTTCTCTGTAAATTTTTAATGAAGTATTGGTTTAGAATTGAGTGTTTTATTTTACCGGATTAGTAACTGATTAGATCTAGGAAATTTAAATGCCTGAACTTCTAACATTTTCAATTTTGTAATTAGGTAGGTATGTATCTCCATAGTTCCGTGCGGCAATGGGCTAGCCGCTGTTCCGCCCGCTTATCAACACTGACCTAAAATGGAGTAAGTAGTTATGGAATATCTGGCTAAACGTTGGTTCAATTATTATTGGGCCTCTGCCACCCCATATGGTAAAAGGCGTGACGTTATGTTTTGTTTGTTGCATCTTTTACTCCTTAGGGAGGAAGGCAGGTATGCAGGCACATATTGCCGCCTGAATGTCATACTGGCGCTGTCGTATCCCGAGCGAGAGACAATGATTGCATGATTGAGTGTCGGTTGTGTATACTGGTTTTCAGCTTTTATCATCGCATACCCAATGCCGCCACCCCGGTCAGTCAGGCGACTTTTCAAAGTCGCCGACAAACGTCGTTTGCACGAATGAAAAGTTGGGTTTGTATAAAATTGTAAAGTTTGTAAATGGTTATACTTAGGTAAGTGTAGTCGATACCAAAGTCGGTAGGTAGGTAGGTACCAAATGTTGTGTTAACATTTGAACAGTAGAATAATTATGTACCGTTCCTAGATAGAGCTTTATGATTTGCAACACAAATAAGAATCTACCTTCCTACCATGGGCGTACCCAGGTAGGGGAAGGGGGGGGCTGCTGCCCCCCCCCCCCTAGAAGATAAAATAAACGTCAATTTTCCTGGCAAGTGGGAATTAAAAACGTGTATGTTCTCGAAACAGGTATGAGCTGCCCCCCCCCTAGCTGAAATCCTGGGTACGCCCTTGCTTCCTACATAACCCTGCTCAATTAACTGAACAGTTACGATGTGACCCAGTTACCTACATATCTAGATATTGTTACTACCCGTGCCTATTTCGTCCGTCACATAACATAAAGGATAGGGCTCTGCCTCTTATTATTGGATAGGTAATTAGGTAGGTACTGTAGTGCTCCTAACCACTATACGATCACGGCCTACTTCATAAAGATGAAGACTGTTTAGTTTAGACTGTTCTGTTTTTATTTGGTTTATAGTTATTTACATTTTGTATAAAAGGGATCCACAACTGGCTCGATAGCCATTACGCTAATCCTCACTATAATTTAGCTCAGTCACTGGCCGAAGCCTACGGTGAAGTGTGTCACATTGACTTCCCACATCCAAGCCTCTTTCTTTTTTATAACTACAAAATAAGTAACAGTGTCAAAGTGACACCCACTCTAAAGTGGCCCGTATACAATTTATATTATATTTGTTTATGAGATTATTCTCATAAACAAATATCGAACCTTACAATCATTCCCCCATCCCTTCAAAAAAAAAATTTCCAACGGTTTTTTTTTTTTTCAAAGTAGCAACCCTAACTCAAAGTCTAAAGTCTAAAATGACAACCCTATCTCAAAGTCTAAAATCTAAAAAACATTAAATGTTAACATTAAGTGAGCTTGCTATGCTTGAAATCCAAAAAACAGTAAACATGCCGCAAGCATAATTTCAAATAACATCAGGTACCCTAATCCTTATCTGTCCAACCATCCCATTTAACCTACTCAATTAAACATTAAATAACAAAACTAAACTACACTTAAGGTGTAGGCTATGCACCTTAAAAAACTTAAATTATAACACCCTATGATCCCATCATACAATTATTCGCGGCTTAACACTAACCTACCTAACGCTAGAAAACTCTCTTTTACAATACGAAGGCAAACAGCTGAATCTATCTAAGATTTAGCTTCTCGAATGGTTATCATTCGACAAACTTTCTGACAATAAAAACTAGCGAAAAACTTATCAGACAACTATAATACCTGCTAATAATTCCTAAAATTAACACAACTCGATCTTTGCATCAACAATTGTGAACACATTGTGAACTCTTTCCACCGAATGGAAATATTTCAAAAATTAACGCAGGCAAAGATCAAAGAAAAAAATTATCATTTTCAAATAAAGGAAACGTCAACCATATTAACAGGATTAATCTAAAGAACCGTATCACTAAGCCACAGCCTAAGAATGAGTTCATTAAAATTCGTTCCAATAATACGATGAAATCAACTAGCTTTAAAACCGATACTACAACATACAAACATCTCAACTAATCCATTGGAATTCAGTTACTATCAACAGTTTAAGATAATCGCCGTGAGTTGCAACCAATTACCCAAGTAAAGACACTACAAAGAATCTCGAATGTGTATCGAATACCCGAGTTATCCCACATCAGAAATTACTTTCATTGAGAAACCTTGGTTACCAACTTCGTTATACAACCCATACTCTCCCCTTACCAAATCATCCCAACTCTATACTTTAAGAACGCGGGAACCAAAACAGAACCCTATGACGAATAGCTATTGCCTCGTCATACTGCTCTCAAAGATTAAACCAGGCGATCGGTTCAAACAACTATTCGAACTGTCGTTTATAAAAGTTTCTCATATAAAGGTAATCTACCACGGAAATCTAGTATGTTACAGATATTTCTTGGGTCTTTGGTGTACGGTCCTCATCAGACATCATAGTTCAGCAGCAACATGAAAAGAAACACCGGTTAATAAACAATTCATAACACTACCGCATACACAAACCACAAACCATCAACCGGGATAAAATTATATTATATTCCTAATGTATAATTATTTAATATCAGACGAACTCCTCAACGCAGCACAAAGCATTTTAAATGATTTGTGTTAACAATTACGCCCCGTGACCGTGAGTTCAGACGACGAATCAGCACATTAGACCTCCCAACGATCTCAATGACCTTGTATGGTCCCTGATACAGACGTGCCAACTTCATACATCTTCCCGTTATCCGCCTTGGTACGTATAACAAAACGCGCTCGAGTAACTCGCAAAATAGCCGAGTGGCCTCCCGGGCTATTGAGAGAATTTATTTCACCCGCAGGTCAGTCTTAAAATTTTAAAAATATTACCTACCTAATTTCCTTTCTTGACACGGCACGCACGAAGCTATATAACGCTCTATCTCCTTATCGGCTTTCGGCATGAAATATTTCGACCGAAACCTCTTCAACGTCTTTGCGAGACCCAAATGATCTCCTATCCACGCCTCATCATGTAATTCATTCATTACATTTTGAAACAAAGACCTAGGCAATACTAACTACTACCTCCCTAATTTCTCCATCTTTACGTACGCTTTTATATAATAAATTATTTCTCAAACAAAAACAGCTACGCCACGCTTCCGGACGTTCGCTCAACCGCGTTAACCATCTACTACAAAATGAATCGTTCTCTTGATCCGCCTGTAACGACTCTACATTAATACTAAAAACTTCCAAACCATCATCATCAGGTTCAGAACGAGAAGAAGACTGGGTCCTTCTGTTTCCCGTTTCCCTTCTTCCATTAGCGGGTTCCTACTCAAAAAATCTGCCACTACATTGCTTTTCCCCGAGCAATGAACTATCTCGAAATCCCATTCTTGTATCGCTAACGCCCATCGCGCTAACCTTCCAGACATATCTTTTTTCGAATGTAACCAACACAACGCGCTATGGTCTGTAACAACCTGAAAATACGATCCCCAAAGATAATGCCTATAGTGCCTTAACGCCCATACTAACCCCAGACACTCTTTCTCCGTCGTACTATATTTTTTCTCCGCATCCGTTAACTTCCTAGACGCATAGGCAACCGGACTCATTTTTTCAACGCCCTGCATCAATACTGCACCTAACGCCTCGTTAGACGCATCCACATAAACTCTCGTAGTAACCGACTTATCCCCCGAATAATAGGAAAGTATTGGCGCACTACACATAACCTTCTTAATATACTCGAACGAATTCTGCAATTCTTCATTCCATTGAAACTTTACCCCCTTTTTCAATAATTTAGTGAGAGGTAACGATATTCTCGCAAAATTTGATACAAATTTTCTATAATAAGAAAATAAACCTAATAACTGTTTCACATCCTTCGTAGATGTGGGAGTTGGAACCTGTTGCATAGCCTTTCAGCTTTTCCTCACTAGGTTTTACTCCTTCATTCGAGATTAGATAACCTAGCATCTCAATCTCGCAAAAACCGAATTTACATTTGGATGGCTTGAAGGTCAAGTTCGCTTCTCTAAACCGCCCAAAAACTTTCTGCAACGTATCGGTAAACTCCTCGAACGTTCTACCATACACAATTACATTGTCTACGTAAACCATAACCCCTTTAAATCTTAAATCCGTTAAAACTTTATCCATCATCCGTTGGAAAACCGCTTGACTCGTTGCCAAACCGAACGGAACAACATTAAATTCATAAAGACCCGTGGTCGTGACGAAAGCCGTTTTATGCCTACCTTCCGTAATAACCGTCTGCCAATAACCTGAATTGAGATCTAACTCCGCAAAATACTTGGCCCCGGCCAAACTATCGACAATGTCTTCTATCCGCGGAATAGGATAATTATCCCTACAAATTTTCTTATTTAATTTCCGATAATCTATACAAAACCTCCATGAATCATCGGGCTTTTTAATTAACACAACGGGCGCAGCATAAGAACTATTGGATTCCCTAATAACACCTAGTTTCAACATCTCCGCGACCTGCTCCTCAATAATTTCTCGTTGCACCGGCGAAACGCGATACGGGTGACAATGAACCGGCTCTTCATCATAAGTCTTAATATCGACCGACACTATCTCCGACCTACCTAACTGGTCAGTTGCAAACGCAAATCTATCCGCATTCCTATCCAACAACGCCAATAATACCTGCTTATCATTCTCACATAAATCCTTATTTACGATAAACCGTTTATCTTCTACCCCAAACGCAAATTCGCACGAATCCGATAACCCCGAGAAATAAACGTAATCGCCCTTTCTTAACTCCTGAAAGTCGATAGAATTTATCACGTCACGATCCTCGATAACCGTGGTTTCCCCGAAGTTCATTTGTTTCCTTCTAGAACCGTCTAAAAAGTCCGACCCTATCTTTTGTTTTGAAAGAATCCCTACGCACATGACATTTCGTTTTACCGGCGTCGTGTTTTGTTTCGTATGGAAATTATTGAAACACGGTATTTTTCCCTGGAAAAAACACATAGACGAATGAACAAAATCAATATTCATACCGTTCTTTATTAAAAAATCCACCCCTAAAATAATGCTACAATTTAAATCAGTTATTACTAAAAATTTCTGTGAAAAGCTAAAATTGTCCAAACTAAAATCTATAACACATTTCCCTACAATTTGCAGCAAACTTCCATTTACCGCCTTAACCCGTCTTTTCTCTTCTTGCACACATCTCGCACCCACTTGATCTGCAACGGCTGGGCTGATGCATGAAGCTGTAGCGCCTGTATCTAAAAGAGCTACCACGTTAACCCCAGACTAATGCAATAAAACTAATGGTCTGACCTGCTGATCCGCCTCGACTGCGACGATCTTCCCCATTGGTCGTTTCGCTTCTGTGCTACGCTGCTGAGCTCGTCTGAGGCCCTCATTCCACAGGTCAGCCTGATCACCGCTATCGGCCTCTAGCGACGACGCGTTGTAAAATCCGTTTGCCTAGGACGCAAATTATAATTATTAGTATTAGGTCTAATATGTGGTTCCTGACCACTTGACGACGGCGAAACATTCGGCCTTTCTCCCCCCCCCCCCCCCCTCTCTATCGTTATGGGCCAAATTCGGTCCAAAAGTTGCCGGGCTCCTAAACACATTCACATTATCATCACTTCCCGGACTTAATTTCTCCATCTGTACCAGCACTGCCCTTAGCGCCTTCTTATCTACAAAATGGCTCAACATTAATTTATTTCTAAGATGGTTTTGCAATCCTCTTAAAAATTGCGTTATAAAAAGGTCATCTTTGGTAACTCTAGCCTTCCTCGCCAGGTCCCCTAAATAATGGAAGTAGTCCAACAAACTTCTTTTCTCTTGCTTGGCATTGTAGAACTTCTCTGCAAAGCCTATGCTTCCAAATACCTCATTTAACTTATCTACCACCTCTTCAAATGTCTGGGCACTGCCCCTAATTTCCCTAAAAAAATATAAGGCTTCACCTTTTAAATACGAAGGAAATAATAATTTTAATTCCTCCGGCGATATAAACTTCTTTCTCGATGCAGCATTTCTGAAGTCTTCTAAAAAGTCTTCAAAGGACTCCTGAGGACTCCCCGAAAAACAAGTTGACAAATCCTCCATCATGAAATAATTTCATAAATTTTTTCACAAAATGTCCGCCGCTATAAAAATCTTCCCACAATATTTTCCTATTCGATTCTTCACTCGCTTGGCAGGTCGAGGTGATTCCTAAATAAAAAACTTAAGTACAGAAACACACTTCCCTTCAATGCACTTTCGATCCTTCCTCGATTCTTCAAGGTCTGGATCGACGATCACTATCCTCTTCTATTACGCCACTTCTTATGACGTCACCTTCCTTCTGAAGCAGTCTTCCTATTTCTCCGGTTCGTTTGGCACCTCCACCAATGTAGTGCTCCTAACCACTATACGATCACGGCCTACTTTATAAAGATGAAGACTGTTCTGTTTTTATTTGGTTTATAGTTATTTACATTTTGTATAAAAGGGATCCACAACTGGCTCGATAGCCATTACGCTAATCCTCACTATAATTTAGCTCAGTCACTGGCCGAAGCCTACGGTGAAGTGTGTCACATTGACTTCACACATCCAAGCCTCTTTCTTTTTTAAAACTACAAAATAAGTAACAGTGTCAAAGTGACACCCACTCTAAAGAGGCCCGTATACAATATAATCGCATAAACAAATATCGAACCTTACAGTACCTAGTAACTAGACGTTGTGCAGTACCTAGACTAGCAGGTATGTGCTATCTACGACTTCTACTGCTAAATAGGTAGGTAGGTTAGTCTGATATCAATGATTCAGCCAGGAACTGTAGTGTAGTAGAAATCGTTCGTAGATGTCTTTGGTGTATTGGTAGGGGTATGGGACAAGCAGACGGGGAGCAGACGACGACGGCCACAGCAGAGGCCAGCGCCGCGCTGTTCCGCCGCAAGTTGTTTTGATTGAAGTGCCGACAGCGCGGCCGCCGATCGTTTGATAGAATTGACACAGCGCGCCGGTGGGTGAGTGTAAACTCACACTACGATATTGTGATGTTGCTTGGCCCGCCTGCCAAGCTTTTGACGAATGAGAAACACAAAAATGTTTGAAGTGCATTTTATTGACCAATAAGCACAAAGTACATTATTAATCTTGATATAGAGACATCAGTCGGCCTTTACGGCCAGCGCCTCTAGCGGCGAGTGAAAGAACCAAGTTTAACAAAAACATACCTATAGCTATACCATAGTCTAGCTATACATAGCTGTAGCAGTGTAATGTAAGAAGGAAACCTACAATCATCAATCTTCAAATTGAGTTTATATTGATGACCACTTGAGATTATTTGTGTGGACATCACACAAACTTAATTTGGAGAGAGATGATTGTAGGCTACGTTTATTTTCATTAATTTTTAGTGAACTAAAATAAAAAAATGGGGTAATAATTCAATAACTTTTAATTTATATTCACATATTAATATTAATTCACATTTTATATCACTATTATTATTATTATTATTATTATTATTATTAAAATCAACATATATTGCAATTATAGTTTTACAATAATTATACTGATGTATGCACTGTTGGGATGGCATTCAGAAAAAGAGTGTTGAATGAAGCATGATATTTTCCTTCAAAGTGTTTTTGAAATAGTCTTCGTTGTTTTAAAACCAGTTTCTTTTTAAGAGCCAATACATTTCCCACTATGTTAAAGGTCCTTGCCATGACCAGGAACCCGTCAGGATCCTTAGCATGAATGTATGCAGTGGTATATATATGGTCTACACCTGCAAATCGAAAAAAGTACATATAATGGACCGAATGAATAAAGATAATGACTGCTTCAAATCCGTTTTTCAAGACAAGGAAGGTTTTTTGTCACAAAAGGAGAGGTTCTCATTATGTTGGAGCTCTAAGTGAACAGAACAGACAGTGAAAGGCCCTTCTAATAGTACGACACATATTTACGATAGCCTAAGTAACTAGTATTATAACCTAAGTGAGTCTAATCGGTTGGAGTGTAGCTAAGGGGTTCCGCCCTCTTATTATTATACTTTATTGCATATACACATTAGTGGACAATTACAAACATAGTTAGTAAACAAAGGCGTGCTTATCTCTATATAGAGATTTCTTCCAGCAAACCCAGGGCTGATAGGGAAAAATAGTTTCATGCGAAGGGATAGACCTATTATGCACAACATATAAAAAAAACTAAACATCAGAGTGACTTTAATATATTTATAATAAATTACTTACATATTTACACATATAAATAAATGAGAACCTACATAATAATATAATACCTATAAATACTATATTTAAATATCAATAAATACCTATACAATATATAAATAAAATATAATCTACTACAGAAGAGAAAGGTAATGTTCCTTCAAACTACTTTTGAAGATGTTAAGAGATGGACTGTCCCTGACGGTGCTGGGGAGTTTGTTCCAGAGCTTGATAGCCCGGAGTCGGAACCCATGTTCATATGCGACAGTTTTATGTTGCGGCGTTGTGAGCAGCGACCGAGTGTGAGGTCTCCGAGGCCTATCTGAAGAAAGAAAAGTGAACGAATCACGTAAGAAGCCAGGGTAATGAGGATTATGTAAAATCTTAAAGAGAGTGAAGAGGATGTGGGAATCCCGGCGAAGACGGATTGGAAGCCACTTCAGATCCCTGCGATACTGAGAAACATGGTCAAATTTGCGCAAACCGAAAATAAACCGAATCCCAAGATTTTGAAGTCGCTCGAGTTTGTCCAGTTGCTCTTCGTTTGCGCTGATCCAGCAGACATCTGCGTAGTCAATGAGGGGAAGTAACAGAGATTGGGCGAGTGTAATTTTGGTCTGAAGAGGTAAGAAGTGCTGAAGTCGTCTGAGAGAGTAAAACGTCGCGAAGACACGCCTACTAACCTCGCAGACATGCGCTGACCAAGACAGCAGGTTATCAAAGATGACTCCGAGATTTTTGGCCTTGGAGCTGTAGGGAATTACGATTCCATCGTACATTATGGGTGCAGTGGACATATGCTGTAACACTTGGAGAGAGTGCCTGGACCCGATAATCATTGACTGCGACTTACAAGGATTGACGAGTAGCCCGTGTGACAGAGCCCAATCCCTGATACACTCAAGATCAGCATTCAGCAAGGCCACAGCAGAGTTAACATCACAGGGAGAAAAATGACGGTAAATTTGGAGATCATCAGCATAGAGATGATAAGAGGAAGAGAGAGTATCTGAGATAGAATTTATGAAGACAGAAAAGAGAAGAGGGGACAGGATACCACCCTGAGGCACCCCTGCAAAAAGGTCGCACCATTCTGTTGAAGTCTCCTCGGACCTTATACGCTGCTGACGACCTCTCAGGTAGGAGTCGAACCAGCTGGCTGAGGCCGGGGAGACATTCAGAGACTTCAGTATCTCAACGAGGATGTCGAAATCAACACAGTTGAATGCGCTGCTGAAGTCAAGTAGCGCTAGTACGGTGAGCTGTTTCTCGTCCATAGCCAACTGAATGTCGTCAGTGACTTTGAGTAAGGCCGTAACGGTACTATGACCCGGCCTGAATCCCGACTGGAATCGATTCAGCAGACAGTGAGACGTAAGGTAGGAGGAAAGCTGGGAGTGGACAATGGATTCTAGGACTTTGGAAAGCATAGGCAGGATAGAAATAGGACGATACTCTTTGAAAGAGGAGGGGTTTGAGGATTTGGGTAAAGGTATGACTAATGCTTTTTTCCACACATAGGGGAAAGAACAGCTAGAGAGAGAGTGATTTATAATGTGTGTGATAGCGGGAAGAATATAATCGAGCACGTTGCTGATCATATTAGAGCAGATGCAATCATCACCTACAGCTTTCGATGAGATAGCCAGCACCGCCTTCTTAACTGTGTTAATTCCGACTGGACTGAAGTCGAAAGGAGTGGAGGTCAACGCCGGCCTGGAGCGGAGCCCATGCAGAGTGGCATCCTTAACGATGGGATTCATAACGACTGGGGGAGCCGAGAAAAATCTGTTAAGACCGTTGAGATCGACGTCACCAACCATTTGATTCTGGGGCTTACCGACACCTAGAGATCTCAGGAATTTCCACACTTCGGAAGGGGTGTAGTTTTGAATGCACTCAAAGATGTGGCGACGCTTGGCATCACGGCACATACGGTTACAACGGTTCCGGAGGCATTTGTAGGCAGCAAAATTATCGTCGGTGGGTTCCTTTTTATGCTGATATTTAGCTCGGTTCCGTTTAGCCATCAACCGTTTGATGGGGTCCGTGAGCCAAGGCGCAGGAAGGTGTTTTACTTTGACCTTTTTGATGGGTGCGTGTTTGTCAAATAGTCCCAGAATAATTGTGTTGAAATGGTGGATCTTGTCGTCAACGGCCTCACTAGAAATGACAGGTGACCAATCGATTGATGATGCATCAGATTGGAGTAACGATGGATCAATGCCCTTAAAGCTACGAAGAAAGATAAATTTGGCTCTGTTCTTGGGAGACTTGACCTTATAGGAGAGATAAACCAGGTCATGATAAGAAAAAGGAGAATTAAATTGACCGTGGGCAGCAACTTTGTCTATATCAGATGATATCATGATATCAAGGAGAGAGGGAGTACAATGTGGTTGACAATGAGTCGCATTTAGAGGGAGAATATGCAAGTTGAATGAATTGACAATAGACCGGAGTTGGGCCGAGCGGGAATCATTTTTAAGAAGACATGTATTAAAGTCGCCGAGGATTAGGACATCATTATAAAGAGGAGTCAGCTCATTGAGCAGGGACTCGAAGGAATCGAAGTAATTGATGAGAAGCGAAGGACTGTAGAGAACACCGAGCAGAACTTTACTATGGTGAAGACAGATTTCAAGGAAAAGATGTTCAGCAGATTCAGAGTACTCACTCGGGGAGACACTCACAACTTTGCAGGATATGTCCGAACGAAGGAAAATAGCTACACCACCACCAGCTTTTCCAACTCTATCGTTCCGATACAGCTGGTATCCATCCATCCATCTTATCTGCACTGACCAAATGTATGTACTTATACTACTTGTGGTTACAAGACCACGCTTTACAATAAAGTAGCACTTACTAGTTGTATTGCAGTTAGGAACACAACATCGTTTCTCATTAATCATTCTTGAGCCTTAATCCAAAAAATGAGCGGGTCAGGTCAAAATTCCGAGCAAGGGGTCAGTGTTTGAATGCAGTTGTCGATATCCAAAATCCAGGTCCAGGGGCAATGCAGAAGTTGTTGATGTAAAAACAAATAACAAAATCACAGAGAAGCACAATCAATCAAAGTGTCATGACAACCGGAGTTTCGTTACAGTTGAACTTTAGAGTATGCTACGGATAAATATTTTAATTAAAAATATTAAAAATCGTCAGACTACAGACAAACAAGTTTTTTTCATTAATTCCAGCTATATATTCTGTATAAAAAATATTTTGACTTATAAATATGCGTAGAACGGATTGTAATCACTACCTCTTTTTATTATTTTTTATTTTGCGGCTCTGGATACTTTTATTTCAGCCTGACTCACTACCTCTAGGGAGGAGTGAAAGAACTAATTCTAAAACCAGAATTTGTATGTGGAAGTGTTTCTACTGAGTGAATGCACCCTGCCAATAAGTAGACTTCACTTTACAACTGCGTTGTGGCGTCGGAGCTCGTACAGTTTGAAGTAAAATTGAACTAATTCATCAGAACAGCTGATCGCAGTTTTTTATGGGTTACCTACAAAAAAAACACTTAGGAACATAAGTTCATCAGATAAAGTTGTTTATATTAATGGGTACTATCATTCCCTAAAAAGTGGTCAGCTAATTAAAAGTCACCTTTATGAGTAAGTTTATGTGCGATATGTATTTTTTTTTGTGCTATTGTATTTTATATAGTATATGCATAATTTATTATATTATTATGTTTTAGTTTCGAAAATAATAGTTTTATTACGCACTAGGACTCTCCTGTTGCACAACTTTTCCTGTCCAGCCTAGGTTTGCTGGTAGAAATATCTCTTTAGAGATAAGCTCGCCTTAGCTAATATTTTTGTTGTTATTTTACAATTATGATTTCCATGCAATAAAGAATATGAATATTCCATAGCACAATGTAGAAAAGTAACCCGACCTATCCTATAGTGGGTACGCGTTAAGTAATGTTGCAATAGCAATTGCGTGCAACGTTCAAAATTGCTGTCGTTTAGCGTATCATGGTAGCGGTCGCCGGCCGTTACCATTGTTACCTACCATGGTTTACCATAAATGATTCGGTTCGCAGTAGTAGTCGGGCCAATGACCGCTATCGCAACACTAACGCGTACCCACTATACGACCACTAATCCATTCGATCTGTTTATCAGTATATTTTTACTAGTTTGAGGATAAAAAACTGACAGTGACAAAAAAAAGATCGGTAACCACCAACTTAATCTATTTTATATTGCCGAAAGCCGGCGTGTTGGAAAACAAGATGGCGTAACGACAACAGCTGATCTGCACAGCTTATATCAGGGCAAAACATTGCGGTAGCTTAGGTGAAGGGTAAAGCCTTTATCCTTCGTGTTAGGTTGAAAGAACAACAAAAATACTTGAAGCATAAACTTACGTGGGGGAGAGCGGGGCTAAAAGTGCCGATTTTTAGAAAATGACAAAAAAGTAATGGTAAATATTAAGCTAGTGCTTACAATGCCTATGCAATAGTTGCGGAATTTAATGTAGATTATGATGTAGTACTTTGTTTCTTCAATATTCAGTTGTATTTTTGTACAGATTAATTTATTTGTCTAAAGTCGGAGAGGAACTACTTGCCCCTTCTTGGGGTTAGTTGTTCCCTAGCCGGGGTAAGTTGTACCTCAGCTGTAATGTTCATTTTCCTACCTATTTTTTTATAAATAAAATCCATTATTTATTATGTTTATTATTTATTATAACCAAAATTATCTCTAGTAAATCACATGGATATTTTAACACAAAACTAAATAAAATAAAAAAATATTATCTTTTAAGAAAACTACTAGTCACTACAGAACGAATCAACATCAAATAATCAAATTTTTAACATCAAAAAATCTAGCGAGATAACGGTTTCACTAGTTATATTTTCAGACTTTAAATATCACATATTTCTTTCAATAATTATCCTTAATCAGCTAACAGTCTTTATAATCATCTTTAAATTTCTATTCGACCCAAGAGCCATCAGACTGGCAGTTTGGGCAAACGTAAAATGTCATATTATCGGGATTCCGTTGGCATTTTGTATGAGCCCAATTATTGCAATCCGAGCATTGTATCCAGTCTTCTCCAGGACGTGAGTTAGAATAACTATCACAACAAATTATGCAATAGTATTCCAAGTTAGATTCTTCTTCGCTATCATCATTATTATTTTCCTGCAAGACCCTGCGTTTGTAAGACTTTTCATTGCCTTTTCCCTTCCCCTTTCCTTTTCCCTTCCCCTTTCCTTTTCCCTTCCCTTTTCCCTTCCCCTCTTCTTTTCCTTTAACATTAGCTTTTTCTTTATATCCAACTATTTTTGCTCTCTTCCTTTTTGATTGCTCTTCTTCTAACGCTTCCTTTTCCGGAGTATCAGTTAAGACTGCGCACTTCCTGATGCGTCTGTTAGTATTTCCAATTCTTGCAGGTGCTTTTGGTAACGGCCGGACAATTTCAGGAGCGAAGACAAAAGTTTCATCTGAGTCGAACTCTGAATCGCATTCAAATGTTTTTTTCCTTGTGTTCTGTGTATAATCCCAGAAGGTCCAGGTTCATCGTTGATGTCTACAACAGAAGATAATTGCAAAGCATGGACTGGATGTTGATTGACTGGAAGTGTTGCCTCAGATTCCTTGCTGCAGTCATCAAGAGTTGTTGCTGTATATTGAACGCCGGAAGGTCCTGGCTCGTCAGTGATATCTGTTGTTACAGAGGGCTGAAAATTTAGTGATTATTCTGCTGCAATACCTTGATGATCCAGATGTTCAGGACATGGCCGATCCGCGACATATGATGGAGCAAAATCGTCATCAGTAAAAACATTGGGGTTTGTAGTGTTATGCTACTTACATGCCATTTTCCAGTCTGTTCAGCTGGATACTTGCTGAGCTGTACAGCTGTATATTTTATATCACCTTTATTTTCATAGGACCCTGTAACGTTTTAAACCATAAGAACACAATAACAAATCATTTTCACTTCGTATTTTCTGCTCTCTGCAAACTCTGCAAACTCTGAAACTCTGCAATCTCGGGCTTCGTGCGCGCTGGTACGCTACCTTTTTATCTATCGCTGTTATGTAGTTTTGGCTATGTGATCTTGTTATTTTCTCTATTACGAGCCTGCAACCAAAATCTGACATATTGCTATGTCGTAGTTTATCTGGTTGTCATGGCAATGTCCATTCAAACTCGTTAGCGGTCTGATATGTTTACTTCAATACTTTTACGAAAATACTTTTTCCCTCTTGGCCATTCACAAAAATTGCTTTTAATTTAAATAATTTTTCGAACTCTCCAAAAAGGGTATAAGAGCGGAACATTTCTGAAATTCTGAGTCTCACTTCAGCTTTTGATCAAGAAGCATCACCTAAAGGCCTTATCCCGGGGCCGCACTGCCCCGGGATCCTGCGAGCCTCTGCTGCTACGCCTCCTGTCTTCTACAGCTTTCCAACCAGAGAGATAATAAGAGGCCAGGGAAGAACCTTGAAGAATCTGCTATAAGAAGTGACTTTTACTGTGCATCCTATTTTGATCCCTTCTGGAAGGAGAGGCTCCTCTGGTGCGTCCTACCTCCCTTGGATCGTCCGTCGTAGACTCCTGGCCGACACTTGGCGGGCCTCTACCCTGGCCGGCGCTTCGGGGGTCTCTACTTCACCTGCCCGTCGGTGACTTCTGGCCGACACTTTGCGGGCCTCTACCCTGGCCGGCGCTTCACTACCAGGGCCACTACTTCTTCTGCCCGTCGGTGTCTCCAGGACACTGATGACCGATTGGCCGCCGGCCACGCTCTCCAACTGCTACTGTTACATCGCCCACCATCGCCCCTGACCGGCTCGCCAGACGTCTACTGCTTCATCGGCCTCCTACTCTCCGTGTCCTCCGCTTCCTTTTTTTTATCTGGATACCTGTATTTTTTATAAAACCTGTCTCAATTCATCCACCCTCATCTTCCTATCATTTTTCTAAATAGTCATTGTATATACACATAATAAACTGTCATTTCTAAATTCTATCCTGGTTGTTGTTTCTTGTTAGGTTCTGGTTAGGTTCATATCGTTACACGACATTTTGGCGCCCAACGTAAAAGTTCTTCTTCACCCTTCACCTTTTCTGCGCATTGTCTCTTTCCCTTTGATTTGCTTTCTCTTTCGCTCTTAAATCTTTATCTATTCTGTTTAATTCCACGCCTTAACCGAACGGGGTGGAATCTTGAAGGGGTGAGTTTTTGCCAGGAGGGAGAGAATTCGTAAGTGTTACTGACCTTTGTCGCCGTAGACAGGAATTCGAGAGCTCAATTCGAGGCAGGAATACGGGATAAGGAGTGCACGAGTGGGGGGAGAGGAACCGAATCTCACTCTCTTCGCAGCCCGACGCTGTCGCCGGCGTGTTGCTTGCCGACACGAGGAGTCGCCGTCCGAATACGACGAGTTGGGGACCGTACAACTTCAACCTTCACAACACGAATCACACACTCCGCTGACGCGAATCTACTTATTTCCCGACGATTATTATGATTAACACTCCGACCAGGCCCGACACCTGTGTTAGACAATCGTTACACTGAAATACAGTCAAGGCCCGACGCCATGAGCAGACATGTTTTTTCTCACGACAAGAAAGTAACCTCTAATTTCTCATCTCGTTTCTGTACGAGTGACAGCTGCGGTTCCGTTTCCGCTAGTGATGTCCCGATTACTCGCGATCGATCCGCGCAACGAAAACCGGTGCGTTCCGAAGCATAAATATTAAACATATTCATCCTTTTCATATTTTCCAAATTCTAAAACAAAACTTCATCTAGTTTTTCAACTCATCTGGATTACATTTAACTTACATTACTTCACTTCACTTCACTTCTCTTCTATAACACTTGACTCTACACTTAACTATAACAATGGAAAGGGTTATTAAGTACGAATTCCTTAACAAGGCCGAGCTCGAATACGAAGTAGAGATTAGATGGGAGGAACCAGCTAATACTGTTTTGCTTCTTAAAAAACAGGTTTTGCGTTTAGTTGCGAATTCTCACCCTGAAGATATTCTGACTTCTTCAGTTCCGATTGAGGATAACTTGTCTCAAATTGGTTCTACTCTGACTTACCTGGATTGTAAAATCGAAAAATTTTTACAAGGTGAAACCAAATACTTACGATTAATAGAAACTTTTATTAATCATGTTTTTACAGATTGGAGCGAATAGATACGGACTTATATCCAGACTCTAAAGCTAGTTTCGATACTTTGAAGATGAAATTTGACGCTATTTCTAAACAATTCGAATCCTTGACTCCACCTTCAACTGCAAATGACCCTCCAACACTGGACCTTCCTGCTGACCCGACTGTCATGGAACCCCCTCTTGTTTCTCAAACTTCTGTCCAGACCCATACCCTGTATCCTCCACCACCACCTCAATCTTTCCCTCCAACTAACGTCTTCAAAGATCTGAAAAGACACACCTTAAATTTTCGTTTCGTTTCTGCGTAGATAGCAGGAAGCTTAACGCAGTTACACGTCGTGATGCTTATAGTCTGCCTCTAATAAGCGAAATTTTGGACAACCTGAGAAATGCCAAACACTTATCAAGGATCGACATTGCGAAAGCATTTTGGGAGATTCCCTTGAATCCTGCTGATAGAGATAAGACAGCAAATTTATGTTCCTGGAAGAGGTATGTTCAGATTCAAAGTAATGCCTTTTGGTCTCACTAACTCACCTGCAACTTAACAAAGATTAATGGATACGCTATTTACTCCTGAATTTGAGAACAAGGTATTTTGCTATCTGGATGACATCGTTATTATTAGCGAGACTTTTGATGAGCACATATCGCTTCTCATGAAAGTTCTTGAAAAACTTTCATATGCTAATCTGACTATTAACTTTGAAAAGAGTCAATTCTTCAGGAAAAAACTGAAATACCTTGGTTTTCTAGTGGACGAGTATGGTCTACGTGCTGATCCAGATAAAATAAAGGCTATTCTAGAATATCCTGTACCTACTTGGAGAAAATAAGTTCGAAGATTCATAGGCACCTGCAGCTGGTTTAGAAGATTCATTCCAAACTTCAGCACTATTGCCTCTCCACTCAACCAACTAACCTGTTCCGGGAAGAACGCTCCTAAATTTTTATGGAATTCCAACGCTGCAGCTGCTTTCGAGAAACTTAAAGAAGCTTTGGTAACTGCTCCTGTCCTTGCTTGCCCTAACTTCGAACTACCCTTCTCTGTACATTGTGATGCATCAAATTATGGCATAGGAGCAATGCTTACTCAACATCAAGATGACAAAGAAGTCGTAATTGCTTACATGAGTAAAGCACTAAACAAAAATCAACAAAACTACTCAACTACTGAAAGAGAAACATTAGCTGTAATAACTGCACTAGAACATTGGAGATGTTACCTAGACAATGATAAGGAATTTACAATATATACTGACCACGCTGCACTTAAATGGTTTCAGAACTTATCGAATCCATCTGGAAGACTTGCTCGCTGGACTCTACGCTTATCATGCTTTAATTTTGTCCTGAAACATAAAAAAGGAAAGGATAACGTTGTTCCTGATTTATTATCAAGACATAAGAATAAAGAACGTCCTGATACACGAGAAACTTCACCTCAAGGCGTACATCCTATTACGATTGAAGAACCACCTGATCGTGAACTTGAGCACTACAACAAGATTTTTCTCGGATGTTCCAACAACCCAGACGCATATCCCAACTACACTATCAGAGATAACAAATTTTACCGCTGCATCCATTCTCCCGATCGTCTAAACGATGACTTTATTTGGAAAGAAGTTCCACTGCCGCAAGATAGACATGCACTTATTGAAGTTAGCCATGGTTCCCCTTCAGAACTCCACCTTGTTATCTTCAAGACATTCAAGAAAATATCTTTAAAATACTATTGGCCTGGTATGTTTAAGGACATTGCCAATTTAATCTCGACTTGTGAAACCTGCTTAACCTACAAACACCCTAATCATTCTCCCTATGGTCTTATGGGTAAACCTAAACTTTGCTCCAGACCTTTTCAAACTATATCCTTAGATCTTATGGGTCCATTGCCTATAACCCGGAGAAGAAATCAGTATATTCTGGTAATTAACAGCAATTTTACTAAATATACTATGATTTTTCCCCTTAAACGTGCTACTTCAGCTAATATCATTAATGTCTTAGAAAATTCAGTGTTTCTAGTTCATGGCATTCCCCAAACTATTATACATAGTCAGGTCATAAGTTCTGTCACATGTGCAATATGAAATAATTTAGACATGTTTATTATTTATGTAAACATTTATATAGCAAAATGAACTTAATAAAACATAGATTCTTATGGTAATAAACTTTATTCAAAATGACCCCCGCGATTTTGAATACAGGCCTTTATTCTGCGCGGCCAGTCGTCTATCGCAGCACGAACGAGGTCCATGTCAATATCGGCGGCTGCCTTAATCAAGGATTCCTTGAGTGACTCCAAATCAGGATGAGGCTTTGAGCAG